>CM067758.1:19005000-29005000 GCA_034642375.1 Vigna nakashimae | reverse complement strand
GTTATTAGTTATGGTTTCTTTTGATTCTTGCTTTAAATTCTTGAATCTTTTTCTAAATGGTTTAATTTCTTGTACTGTATTCCATTTTTTCGTAAATTCTCTAAGCATGTATAGTCATTCTTTAAGTTCTATTCATTCTCTTTGTGATTATTTTATTTAAGAACCAAATTGTTGAGGTTATTCGGGATTTGAGTTGTGAAATTGCACATTTTTGGTCTCTAACCAAGAATCTATAACGACCTCAAAGTGGGTTTTTCTTTCCTAAGATGCCTTTTTGAGTCAGGTCACAATTCAATACACTAAATGAGTCAAGATATTGAGTTCTGGATTTTTTTTTTTTGCATTGTGTTGTTTATTCTATTTCACAGTTACAAACTTTAAAATTCTGAATGTGTTTTCTGTAATTTTTGTCTTTGCCTTTGGATCAATTTTATGATTAACGTAGTTTCACTATCAAACTTTGTTGCTTGTTGATCTTATATTTTTTGCATTTTGTTTAAGTTGGTCAACATTTAGTAATCTTTAGCATATTACATTGAATTAATCCAGCATCTGCATTATATTCGTGCTTTGAAGTTCTTGCTCTCATTTATCTTTTAGTCTCCAACCTGCATGCATAACAGTTGATACCCATTTGGAGTTCTTGCATTCTTTGCATCTTCTTTACCAATTAAATACTATTAGACTCATTCCACATCATTTTAGTATTCTAGTAGTATCTTCCATAGCATTTTGCATTTCTCAGTGTATACATTTATGTTCATTTCGATAGTTTCGTTCATTTTATACAATGCATTTTGGTTTTAGTAAGGTTAACTATACAATCTAAAGCTTAATAAGAACCATTTCCATGGATTTGATACCATGGTTACCCTATACTACATTAGGGGATTTCTTGGCTTTTGTTGGCCTTTTTGCGATAAAAAGGCTTATGACAAAATGGAGTCATTGTCGGGGAAATGGCAACTTAAGTTTTAGCTTGTCGGGGAAATGGCAACTTAAGTTTTAGCTTGTCGGGGAAATGGCAACTTCAGTTTTAGCTTGCATAGTTGTCCTTATATTCATATAGTTTGTATGGTTTTTATTTTCTATTCTAAAATTTTGAATTCTGTAATAATGGTTTTCTTAGTTTTTTGTGTTGTTTTAGTATGCATCTTATGTCATGAATTACTCGTTTGCATATCATAACTGCTCTTTTCCTCACAATGCTCAACCACAAAGTTTTAACTTGTGTTATGAGCCTTTTCTTAAGCATTCTTTGCAGCCATTTAATCAACCTTTCTAGCAGCAACAACCACCATATTTTCAACCATATTGTGAGCAACCATTCTGGCATATACAGCAAGAACAACCACTAACACTGGGGACTCACTATGTTGCACCAAAGCAAAACAAATTTACATCCAATGCAACCATGGCAGCCACAATTCTATGAACCAGAGCATCAGATTTCTAGTACTGATGGCAACCACAATTTTGTGACCAGCTGCAGCATGGCATTCCATCATCAAAACTTGAAGGAATTACTGCTCAAGTGGCTTAAATGGTAGCTGTTGTCAATAAGCTGACAAGGATAGTTGAAGAGGAAAAAGAGGCAACAACCAATTAAGCACCACTGGGGGCAGCTTCTGCCAATGTGTTTCAAGCTGTTGAGAATCCAACCACTTCAGCCATTGTATACTCTACACCACAGTTTTACCAACATACAAATCAACCTTGGAAGCCCTAATTTTGTGGACAAGAGCAGCAAAATGTATACTCTCTAGACTGTATGGCATATATGTGGAAGGAAGGTGGTAGCAAAATTGGCAAGGAATCGAATGAAGCACAAGCAGTAATTAATGATTTGAAACAACCTTCAAAAACACCACAACATTTAGATATGCAGAATGTTGAATTTGATTCTAACACTACCGATGATTTTGATTGTGTTTTTGGTTCTATTTGCACTATTTCTTCAACACCTAATTTGAAACTTGACTTTGACAATGCCAATACTGATAGTTTTTGATTTAAAAGAAATTGTGCATTATGGTTGTGATTTTAATATTGAACCTCATACTGCATCAGATCTTATTGTGGCTGAATTAAATTTTGATTTTAAAGTTGAAGCTACAGAGCACACTAATTTCATAACTGATGATTCACCAATTAATGTTGGCCTTGATTTTGATGCACATGCTGACTTTGAAATATCAAGTGAAAAATATGAAGACTTTTTAAATTTAGAATTAAACTTTGATTCAACAAATTGTCAAAAAAATTTAAACGTAGTCGTGAATCTAGTTTTTTCTCTATTTGTATTGAAATAAACTCTATGATACAATCATATTTTAACCCTCTTGTAGCTGCTCCAATTGTTATTATTGTTGAGTCACATGCTAACTTTGAATTTCATGATTTTGTAGTAGAAGTAAATGAGGATGTGGATGTTGATAGCAATGGTGCAGTCCTGGTTGCTGAAGGAGGTGAGTTACTGTTTCTACAGCAGAACACCTGGAAAATGCAGAAGCAAAAACCTTCACTAGTTGAAGAGCTATTGATGCTACATCAAATGGCTTGGAAGGAGGAAATCAAGGCACCCATGGAGCCACTACACACCCTAGCTGAACACAGTGGACACACTGATAAGCCTTTCTTCTTGCTTTCTATTTTTAATAATATATTGGTAGTAATTAGTGTAGTCTTAAGTAGTATAATAAAGATTAGGATAGAAAATATGCTCTTTTTCATAAAAATAAAGAAAACAAAATTTGATTTGTGGCCCATCTAAACAAGCCTTCCTCCTCCTTTATCTTTGTAATTTTAATTTTTTTTTGTCTTCAATTTCTGTTTCTTGTTGAATAATTATTGTTGGCCTGTTTTTCCTCTTCACACGTTGAGGGCAATGTGTCTCTCCACTAATACATCTTTGTCTTTGTTTTTTTCTATTTCTAGTACATTTTTGTCTTTGTTTTCTGTTGCTTTAGTTAAAAATTTGGAAAAAAAATTTATTTATCTCTGATTGTGTTAGGTTTAGGTTTGTTTTAGTTTTAGCTTTGTTTTAGTTTATGAGGACTTTTATGTTTGTAGATAGTTCTATTTTAGGTTGTTTAGATAGTTTTAATTTTCTATTTCTTGCATTAATTTTGTATAAACATGTTCTAGTATGTTATACAGTTTGCCTTTCTGTTTTGAGTCTCTTTTGTTCACTTTTTTTCTGGCTTTTTTTTTTCAGATTTACATTATGAATGTTATGTTTCTTTTAGTTTGAGATTGTTAAGTGTGTGATTAAATCTAAATTTGAGTAGATGATTTTTAGCAGTTTCTTTTTTCATTTTGCACTAGTGCAGAAAAAAAGGCCTTTAACGTCATGCGTATAACATTCGACCACTGAAAATTCAACCTTAAAAATGATCAGTGATAGTTTCGTAAATTAAAAAACTATTTAGGCGTCGACTATGGAGGGTCCCTGACGTCTAAACATGTATACATGTCAAGCCCCCTCAATGGATGCCAAAAACATGCGAGAAAATTAAAAAATACAATTTTTTATTAGGTTTAAACGTCTGGGGTAGGGAGCCAACGTCTAAAGCCTCTTTATACTTTCACCCCCCAACCCGGACGCCAAATTGCTTGTAGAAGTAGCCCAAAAGTCATTGTTCCATTGTCCTTAGACGTTTGTTAGTCAGCCCCGACGTCTAAATAGGCTTTAGACATCTACCCCTCAACCCGAACGCGAAATGAGTCCGCCAAAATTAATATTTTAAACCTCTTACACATAAGCTAGGTAGGGGGCAGACATGTAAAGGCATATAGACGTCAACTAGGACGGGTTCTAACATCTAAAGTGCTATTGCTACCACCCACGCACTCAAGCAGTAGTTACGCGCAACGTTCATCATCTTCCTCCCTCGCGATTTCTCTCCTTCGCCTACACACTCAAGTTTGATTTCTCCCGTTTGCACCGTTTAAAATTATTTTTACTCCGATTACATTACTCTTTGATGAATTATCTTTCATTTGAACTTATTAAAATATGTTTTCGTTGCGTTTTAGTGCAGTTCTTGGCATGTTCTTGGGCGGCGATTTTAGGGCCATATTTTGTGCGTTTTTGAACGGTGGTGCAGTCTCCAGAATGCTTTCCCACTCCTCCATTTCCCTCCACTGCATTTTTCATCTGTTAAGAAGGTTAATTTTCTTGTTGTTAGTTTTTTGTGTATGGATGATTAGGTTTTGGGTATGCATGTGATTGTGTTGTTAGTAATAACATATATGAATTTTAATTTTGGGAGATATGATTATTTGATGTGATTTTGCATTATTTGATAAATTTCGTTGTGTTATTATGATTGGCATGTTAAGTTAACTTTTTAGATTGAAATTTTGTAATATATTGTTGAGTTTATTTTGAATATATTATAAGTATGAAATTATTGGGTGAAACTTAGTTCCCGTTTAAGATTTAACACAAACAATTAATCGTTTGTATTAAATTTTGAATTGTCCGATCGGACAGTTTGAGAAAATTATTTTTCAGAATTTGCTATAACATGTATTGATAACTTTTTGGCAAGTATACCAAATCGTTCCAAGTAATATAGAGTAAGTTCAAAGTATCGTTCTCCCAAGGGACTTGTGCAACACATGACAATTCTTTCTTTTATAATTCAATTAGACATCAAAGTGTACAAAAAACACAAGAAACTCTTTTTGGTATTTTTATCAAACAGTTGGTGTGCAAAGAATTTATATTTAAAGAAACTTCGTTGGAATTGGGTTTCATGAATCATATGAATATAAAACTCTATTCAATATTGCATTACTTCATTCAAACATTCACATCAAGGCATACTAGTCTTAATCCCTTAGCAACTAGTTCTAAATTAATATATTAAAATGTTAATCCCTTAGTCAATTTAACATAAAATTTGCATTAAGTCCGATGTTAAGAATGACCAAGTTATTGAGTCTATCCCTAGATCCCAAATCACTTAGGTGCTCTATCTATGTCCATGTTCAAAGTTACTTTCCAGTAATCAGAAACATTCAAATAACATGATATTTCATACAATGATAATTAATTCAAGAAAGAGCATATGAACAAAGAACGATATATTGAACAGGAAAATTACATCATAGTGAGTTCATTACATTCAATCCCAACTAAAGGAAAACTACTCCTAATCATCTAAATGTACACATTTGAAGCAATCCCTTGCAACAATGGTGTCTTGATGCCTCGAGGTAGTCTCCAGAAGTTCCTGAGATGTTTTCGATTCTTTCTTTTGTCTGGAACTTCTGTTCGAAGAGAATGTTTCTGTCGCTCTGTCACATCTTTTAAAGCCACTTAAATTCATTAATTGTCTTAGCGCACATGTATTGGTGCGCTATGCGAATTTTCTTAACTGCTGTATTTTAACTGATGTTATTCACTCAGCGCACAGGTACTAGTGCGCTATGCGAATTTTCTTTTTCTGGCAGTGCGAATTTTGGCTTTCGCTTTGCGAAAATTGGCTGACAGAGTCTAAATAATATATCATTTCCTGTACAATATTTTACATAACAATCTACTACCTATTACAACTTTTCAACGAGGAACAACATGAAAAATTACAAGATTGAGTTCATTTATAAGTATAAAAATAACTCTTTTTCACACTTATCATGTACGTTGGAGTTTATGGATAAGGTTGATAAAATTTTGGTTCAGATTATTTGTGTTGTTTTGCGGATGCATATTTGATTGTGGTCATCTCTAACCACTCTCATTTCATGTATTTTGGAGACCAATGCGAAATATTGCCGAAATCTTAATAAATTTATCATGTTAGACTTCTTTGCATGTGTCTTAGGAAATTATGAAAAATAATTTTTCTCAATGGGTAGAGCCTAACTTTGTGAGAGTTAAAAAATTGAGACTGATGAATTATATTACAAACATAGTATGGATCGAAGTTGGATGAATGAACGTTGCATCATTGAAGAATATGAAAAGAGTGTTTCCGAGTTCCTGCAATATGTTGAACTAAATGCAAAGTCTATGAACGACACATATTTTGGTCTTTGTGTTCGTTGTCTTAATCAAATGCTCCAAGACTTAGGTAATATGTGTGACCATCTATTCATGTTCGGTATAAAAGAACTTATACCTTTTGGACTTGGCATGAAAAAGTATTAGACCAGCCTACGACGTCATGAGAAACGTATTATGTGGAAGAATGGTTAAGTGATCATTAAGAGGACATGATACGTGATGTTGGTGAAGACAATTTGGAAGAGCTTATTTGTATGATTATCTTAGAAATGATTCAGAGCAACAAAACTAACCAAGATGCACCAAATTTACACGTTTGTCTACAACTTTGAAGTTGTTTCCAACAAAAGTTTCATAGAGTTGTTGGAGTTGTTGAAGGAGATGCTTTCAGAAAATAATACTCTATATATTCGTAATTATAAGGCAAAGAAAATTTTATGTCCAATAAGTCTGGAATATCAAAAGACATATGTTTGTCCTAATGATTGTGTTTTGTACATAAATGAGTTTATTTCACTAAAGTATTGTCCAACATGTGTTTTATCATGGTTTAAAAAGAAAATTGACAGAAACACTAGTGATGAAGGTAATGATGGTGCACCTGCTAAGGTGATGTGATATTTGCCTATAATACCACTAGGTTGAAATGTATGTGCGCTAATCTTGGGAATTATCTGGATATGTTAGCAAAAACCCATGTTTCTATTGTTCTTGCATCTTCAGATGACGTCCTAGAGGTCGACAAGAACCTTCTATGGTAGGACATTCAGGTATGTTTACTTAAAAGAAATTTGATATATTATTTACTTTGTTCTTATTATGTCATTAACATGTTCTCTGTTTTAAATAGCAACATTTTGATATTCCAAACACTGGTCAAAATAGAAAGAAAGTGTTAACCCATACAGTGATCAGATGGAGAGATTTCAAGACAAGACTAACACGTCTATATGTCTTTGGAGACAAAAAAACATAAGTCTCCCTATGACAAGTACAGAATAACTGAGGAAAAGTGGATGTTGTTTCGTTCATCTAGAGAGTCTAGGGACTAACAGGTTTGTTTCTTAACATATTTCTATAGTTAGTTAATGCATTTAATTGTGATTTTACACTTATGAATATACATGGTTTGACAGGGTAAAATGTTAGCCACCCAAGAAAGATAAAGGTTAAATGATGCACCACACGCGTTATCATGAGGTGGTTATGCATTACTTGAGAGGAAGATGAGAAAGCGCCGAGTAGAGGCCTTAGGACTTGAGTCATCTAACCTAGCACCTGTACCTGCTACGTACGAGATGTGGAAGGTTGCTCGGATTAAGTCTGATGGGAACATGACATCCTCCTTAGCTGCCTTGATCTCACAAAGAATTGTAAGTTCAAATTCTAAACATTGATTAGTTGTGTACTTATCATCCCATGTGTTTTATGTAACAAAGTTCTTTGTTATATGCAGGATGAGTTGGTTGAGCAGTAGACTCAGGGAACATTTGTTGGCCAAGGTAGGGACGACATTTTAACAATGGTCATTGGAAAGCCTGAGCACCAAGGACGTGCACGTGGAGTTGATGGGGCGATGATATCGCTTACCAGATACCTAGTGCCAGATAACTTATAGCTCGCCTAAATGGAAGGATGACCACCAGCTATTTTATGAAGGATGGCTCACCTAGTTGGATATTGAGGATTATACTACTAAATGGATAAGTTCAACGATCACTAGCGGTATCAAATACCGAGTATAGGGTACTATGTTTCCCACACCAAAGCATGCATCTATTCTTTGATAATGAAGCTGCTTATTGAGCTACGGTACAACCTACTAGTACCTCTTTATGCTTGCCATAAACATTCTTGCATTGGATAACTTAGCAAAAAGAATAGGTATAATGGGCCCATGATTGTGGCTCATTTAAATGAGGCCTATGGTCAACAAAGTATGCTTATAAATATTATTTTAATCGTACTTTGACTTCACTTTTCGGATTAATCCAAATTTGATCAAAATCTTTGACCAAGTACTAACTTGAGCGTCAAAGAATCTTCTACAAGCATACATCATTTGGTAGAGGGCAAAGGAGGCTTGGAGGATGAGTACCAGGTAGTGAAGAGTTTGTTGAGTGAAAGGAGACTTTGTAGGGTACGTTCAATTTTGCAAGAACAATTGGTGCCCACTGTGTGGCCGACAAGTATTCTATGAAGAAAAGTTAGCTGTGTCAAGAAACGAAGTTTGCAAGTATAGTTTCCACATGAACGAGAGATGTTGGAGAAGCCAACCCCTCTACAGTTAACATCGCTATGATCATGGAAAATCAGACAAAGATGTAGCAAGAGTTTAAGGATTTTCGTAAGAGAAGTCTAGGGAGATGGACTCCCTAAAAGAGGAAAACACCAGGCTGAAGCGGATGATTGGGACCAGTTTGTGGCTGAGCAGGAGCAAGAGAAGGAGAAGGAGATCGTTAGCAACACGACATCCATGCCAAGATCCCTTGCACCTAGCCTACTCATAATGTGGTAGAGTTGTCAAAACAGGTAAGCCGGCTTGACCTGACTCGACCCACCACATGTTGGTTACTTAGTGAGCCAACCCAACCTGACTCACTTATTAACGAGCTAAAAAATTCAAACCCGACCCAACCCACCACAGGTTTGCTCATTGGCTTACTTAATTATATTTTTTTTAAAATAAAAAAATATATAATTTTTTGATTCAAATCTAAATAAATTTCACTTTAAAATAATTTTAAACTCCAAAGACAATTCAAAATAAAAAAAAATATCATACAATGCAAGCGTAATCCAAAAACAAGCACAAAAGGCGAACAAATAAGTTTTTAATATTGATAATTTTTGTATCACTTGTCCATTTACAATATTAGAGTCTTGAATAGATAAATCTATAATATTTTTATTTCTTGATACATCATTTTCTTATCCCCATCTACAATATAAAAAAATGCTAACTAATAATATTGAAACACAAAATAATAAATAATTAAATTAAATTAGGTGGGTTGGTGAGCCAACCCGGCTTACCACGGGTTTTATCCGAGTGAGTCGGGTTCTACATTAGCCAAATTAAAGACTAATCGGCATAAAAAAACTTACATTTTTTCAAACTCGAACTGACTCAAACTCGTAGTAGACCGGATTGTTTTGCGGATTACAACCTATTTTTACAACACTATAAGGTGGAAAATAAATATCATCCAATGTTGAAGTCTCACTGGTGCAGAATTGACCTTTAACGTCACTCCATAGACGTCCGTCCACGAAAACTCCAACGTAAATAATTGACCGGTGGCATAAATGTAAATAATTGAGTGTGGAGACGTCCGTCCTAGAGGGAGCCGGACGTCTATAATATAGTAGACGTCTGTCCCCCTCCAGGACGGACGTTCAAGAGGCTGACAGGTAGTGAACCCATCAGCCTCTTGAACGTCCGTCCTGGAGGGGGACGGACGTCCATATATAATAGACGTCCGTCCCCCTCCAGGACGGACGTTCAAGAGACTGAGATGTCAGAATCTTGAACGTCCGTCCTGGAGGGGGACGGACGTCCATTATATATGGACGTCCGTCCCCCTCCAGGACGGATGTTCACGAGCCTGAGGGGTTGTACGACCCTGTCAGTCTCGTGAACGTCCGTCCTGGAGGGGGACGGACGTCCATTATATATGGACGTCCGTCCCCCTCCAGGACGGACGTTCAAGAGGCTGATGGGTTGTACTACCCTGTCAGTCTCGTGAACGTCCGTCCTGGAGGGGGACGGACGTCCATATGTAATGGACGTCCGTCCCCCTCCAGGACGGACGTTCAAGAGGCTGACAGGTAGTGAACCCATCAGCCTCTTGAACGTCCGTCCTGGAGGGGGACGGACGTCCATATATAATAGACGTCCGTCCCCCTCCAGGACGGACGTTCAAGAGACTGAGATGTCAGAATCTTGAACGTCCGTCCTGGAGGGGGACGGACGTCCATATATAATGGACGTCCGTCCCCCTCCAGGACGGACGTTCACGAGCCTGAGGGGTTGTACGACCCTGTCAGTCTCGTGAACGTCTGTCCTGGAGGGGGACGGACGTCCATTATATATGGACGTCCGTCCCCCTCCAGGACGGACGTTCAAGAGGCTGATGGGTTGTACTACCCTGTCAGTCTCGTGAACGTCCGTCCTGGAGGGGGACGGACGTCCATATGTAATGGACGTCCGTCCCCCTCCAGGACGGACGTTCACGAGACTGACAGCCCCTCAGGCTCGTGAACGTCCGTCCTGGAGGGGGACGGACGTCCATTATATATGGACGTCCGTCCCCCTCCAGGACGGACGTTCAAGAGGCTGATGGGTTGTACTACCCTGTCAGTCTCGTGAACGTCCGTCCTGGAGGGGGACGGACGTCCATATCTAATGGACGTCCGTCCCCCTCCAGGACGGACGTTCACGAGACTGAGGGGTTGTACTACCTGTCAGTCGCGTGAACGTCCGTCCTGGAGGGGGACGGACGTCCGTACAACCCCTCAGGCTCGTGAACGTCCGTCCTGGAGGGGGACGGACGTCCATTATATATGGACGTCCGTCCTGGAGGGGGCCGGACGTCTACTATATTATAGACGTCCGGCGCCCGCCACAACGGACGTTCAAAAGACGTTTAAAATAAAGATACACACTTCAAAACGCGAACCCGCGAGGAGTTATGCGAACCTTTCCCTCTGCGCCTTGTATTTCCAGGTTGGTTTTTATGCGTTTTGGGCCATTTAATCTTACTTTTGTTCCGATTAAATTGTTCAGTGATGACATATCTTTCATTTGGACCGATTAAAATTCGTTTTCGGTGTATTTTGGTGCAGTTTGTTACGTGTTCTTGGGCGGCGTTTTTTGACCTACATTTTTAGGTCGTTTACTCCTCCATTTTCATTTTGAATCTGTTCTTCAGACGTGTTGCAGTGCACAAACAAACGTTCGAACCCGTAATCCTAAATAACCCTAACCTGTAATCCTAAATAACCCTAAATAAGCCGTCTAATAAAGCCCTTTCTGCAGTAGTATATAGACGTCCGAGAGGTTCACAGCGGACGTCTATATAGACATCCGGGTTGACACAGCGGACGTCCATATAGACGTCCGTTGTGTCAGGTCGGACGTCTATATGGACGTCCGTTGTGTCAGGTCGGACGTCTACATAGACGTCACCCGAATAGACGTCCGTTGGAGGTCGGACGTTAAAAGGCCTAAAAAACGGACGTCTATGCCCTTTTTGCACTAGTGTGCATTATATATATCTGCATATATCTAATACGACGTAAAATTTCCGAAATGATATTTCTGCATCATTTTTCTTTTAAAAAAATGAAAATACTAGAAGCATATTTTTATCATAAGTTTTTAACGTACTCTTTGTTGGTAGGTGAATTTTGTATGAGTTCGTAATAAAAGAAAGGTTTAAATATTTTAACAAAATTGCTTTCTAAATAAATATTCGTTAAGGAATGTATTGTATACTTATCACTAAGACTGTTCTAAAGGATGGATCCAATAAGATTGTTTTTACGTGCTAAGTAAGTTAATTGGGCAGAAAGGACAGTAATAGATTTTGAAGTACCATTCCACTTCTTGCTTTGATGAAGTTAGTGGAATATATTGGGAATCTCATGATATGCATTTTCCAAGTTTGAGGTTCTTTAAGTGGTGTGGTATTCCTTTTCGATTGAGAAAATGATGATTAGAATATAGCATTAAAGATATTTAAGTCAGATCCCAAAGTTTTAGGCTTTTCAATCCAAATCATATATTTGTTTGGCGTAGTCTCCTACAGCATAAAAGGGAAAACCCTTTATTCCCGTTGAGGCAAATACATACTCACACTTCCAATAATCGTGTTAATGCTCCACAAATCTTTTGTCTTATTGAATTGGGTCCCCATGTAGCATCACCTTAAAGTTAACATATTCTCTTAGGCGTGCCCGTGTACCATTAATTCATCATTTTATATACGAGAAATTGCCAAAGATTCTACGTTATCTCTTCACAACGGATGACATGAATGCATTTTGTGATTAACCTTGTTTTGTTGCCCTTCAAACGTCCACGATCAACGTAGGAGAAGTGATTTCGATTTTCTAGTCCGAGTGCAAGTAGTATATGTTTGATTATATTGCATGTTGCACAATGCATTCTCGCATCGTTAAAACTTAAAGCACACCTGAATTATGCAATATTTTATGGAAAATATGGTTACGTTAATTTGTTATGTTATTCAGCTTTAGTAAACATTTAAACCTATCGTGTATAGTTTTACGTTTTGTCCCTGTTACCTACAAACTTATGGTCATATTGAGCTTGTAGAGAAGAGAAAACACAAGATTGGATCGGATCTCGTTTTCCTTACTAGCAAGTTTTCCTTTTTGTCAAGTACACACACATTAAAATGCAATTTACAATCATAATGAATTTTGTAAAACTTGGACTTACAATATGTTATGTTGAAAGAACAACAACCAAATTCTTAGCTACATTGCTACAAAATTGTTAATAAACAACATTTTTTTTCCCAATTGATAACACTTTTTAAGCACGATTTATTTGAGTGTTATCTATTTATAGACAATGCTTCTGAAAAGAACATTATTTATTGTTAGTTGTCAGAAGATAACACTTATTTAAAAAACCATTATCTATTGATAACCAACAATAAGCAACACTTATTTGAAAAAGCATTATCTATTGTTGGCTGTCAATATACAACACTTATTTGGAAAAGTAATGTCTATTGTTGGTTGTCAATAGACAATGTTTTTTCAAATTGTCTATTGATCCAATTTTTTTAAATAATTTACTTAATTTTTCAATAGACACTTTTATCTATTAGCTAAATTGTTTAATTGATAATGATTTATGATTCCACTTTATGTAAAAGGAAAAAGAAGAATAACACAAATCAATCTATCTTTAAACTTATGTATTAACTAGGATTATACAAACCTACTGAGCTCAAAGGGAATACATGGTTTCAAAGAAGTTAAACAATATCAAGTGGACATCAATAAAGATACATTACAATTGTTTATTCCAAGTTGTTAATGTAGTCTCGTGCTCATGTGTTTACCATACTTGAGTGGTTACCTTGCGTGCTGGACTAGTGAATATGCTAAACTGTTTTGGCTTATTAAGGGTTTGTTTTCCTTACGTGAATTATGTGGCAATGTAGAGTTGTGTAAGATAGAATTAGCTTGTGTCATGGGTGTTTTCTTAAATTATCTCATACCTTGAATTAGCTCATACTCTTGAATCAATGAGTGTTTTCTTACTCTTTTCACATAATTAGTTTTCACATAACTAGTCCTAGTTTTAACATTTGTGATTTGATCCCTTTTTTCAAGTGTTGATGATTATGAAAAAGAAGTGGATTTGATGACAGATCCTTTTCAAGAGGGAGGGTCTAATGGAGAATCATCTAAATGAAGTCACATTGGACCTTTAACTAAAGCCATGAATAAAAGAATGGAAGAGGAAGAAGGACTAGAAAGAACTCTACTCGTGTAGAGGATAGTTTATTGATTTATATTTCTCTTTAAGTTTTTGTAAATATGTAAATAAGTTTTTCTTTAAACCTTGTATGCAAGCCACGCTTACATTTCATTTAGATTTGTACTTTAGCCATTTTAATTTATTAGTCTTTGATTTAATTGATTATGCAAATCCTATAATCGATTAAACTAGATAACACCCTGAAAAAAGTGCAATTTTATGATTTAATCGATTATGGAATTTACATATTCGATTCAAACAGACAACTTTCTACAAAAAATGTAGTTTTGACTTTCTAACTTGATTCTTGAGTGGATATGCAAATTAAGTGGTTCTTTGGGATTGATCGGGTCTTAAGTAACTCCTAAAACATTACTTGGAGGCTAAGACACCTTGAAAGATGCATGCATCCTCACTCTTGAAGAAGGTTCTTAAAGCTTTTAGATTCATTGTATCACTTGAGTTAACTCCTCCATTCTATAAATAGGAGTACCCAAGCTTTATAAATTCAACTTATAAATAATATAAAGAAATTATATCATTATTGCATCTCTTCCTTTCTAAATTCACTAGGATAGTTTTCTTCTCGACTCTCGTAACTTTTTTTTTATGATTGGCCCGACCTTCTTCAAGATACATATCTAACCCACTCTCCAAACCTTATTTCCTTCATCTTTACATGCTTCCGCATCCACCACATCATCTATATGAAGTCTTCTTCAATTTGCGTGAAGAGGGTTTCCATCATTATTGTCCTAGTTGAGGTTAATTACATAAATCATGAAGCCACACTTTTTATCTATATTAAACAAATAAAAAAGTCATAGCACAACATATTAAAGTAACAAGCTAGTTCTTTAGTCTAATATATATAACCCAAATTATATTAGAGTGTAAAATGTTTTTATTAAGCACTAGCTAAAAAACATTAAGTGGAGTTCATCTTTCATCTATATGGTAGTGGTTTATCTCTTAATAGCATTCATAAACAAGTGTGTAGGAACCAAAAAAATAGTTCTTACTAGTGTTCTATTACTTGAGAATTAAACTGTAAAATAATTTTAAAGGGCTTCATTGATCCCTCTCATAATCTTCTATTTATAAAATTAAATTGATACAGGAGAACATGATAAATAGGGTAACCCTAGACACAATATAATCATGATAAATAGGGTAAACTTTTACACAATATAATGATGATAAATAGGTTAAATATCCTAACACTCTCTCTCAAGCTGGAGCATACAAATTGTATGTGCCAAACTTGGAACAAATAAACCCAATCTGAGGACCCCTTAATGACTTGGTCAACAACCTTTTACGAACACAATGACAATTAATGTCTATATGTTTAGTCATCTCATGAAACAATGGATTTGATGCAATGTGGAGAGCAGCTTGATTGTCGCAATACATCTTCATAGTATGGAAGTCACAGAATTTAAGCTCTTGAAAGAATTGTTTCCCCATATAAGTTCACATGTTACTGACGTCATTGTCCTATACTCGGCTTCAACGGTTGATCGAGCTACTACATTTTGCTTCTTACTTTTCCATTAAACAATGTTTCCTCCCAGATAAACACAATATCTGGTAGTAGATTGTCTATCAATACTCAAACCTGTCCAATATGCATCACAATACCCAGAGACCTGAATGTTTCCTTTACCTTCATAAAACAATCTTTGTCCGGGAGCCTTTTTAACATACCTTAGAATGCGAATGCGAGCATTCCAATGGTCAACACATGGAGCTTGCATGAACTGATTAATCACTCCAACTACAAAGGAGAGATCTAGCCTTGTAATAGTAAGATAAATCTTTCCAACCAGCCTCCTATACCTCTTCGGATAGGAGAATAATTCACCTTCTTCTGCCCTTAGTTTCTGGTTTAGGTCCATGGGACTACCTACCGGTCTCCAATTAATCATGTTTGTTTCTTGTAATATATCAAGAGCATACTTCCTTTGAGAGATTACAACTCCATCTTTTGATTGCGCTACTTCAATGCCTAAGAAGTATTTGAGACTTCCCAAATCCTTGGTTTGAAAATGTCTACACATGTACTCTTTCAGTTGAGATATTCCACCAGCATCATTTCCTGTAATGACAATATCATCAACATATACTATTAAGTAAACACATTTCCCAAGAGAAGAATGACAGTAAAAAATCGAATGGTCTGCTTCACTACGTTTTAGCCCAAATTTTTGAACAATGGAGCTAACCTTTCCAAACCAAGCACGTGGTGAATGCTTGAGGCCATGTAAAGATCGATGCAGTTTGAGATTGAGGGAGGAAGACAAGGAAACATGATAGACTCCTTTGGAGGAAGTTTTAGATCCATTTGTAAGGTTATGAAATGAGGTATTTCTCGAAAGAAAATAAATGAGAACAAAGATGTATTACAAGAAATGTGAACAGAAGCACGTGAGTCAATGACCCATGAATTTTGACTTTCCATGGATTGAGAAATGTAAGTTGTTGATGTAATGGGAGATTTAGATGGTTGTGCCAAGTTGTTACACTTTAACCTTAGGTACTCTTGATATTCATCCTCGGTGAACTTAGAAGTGGAAGTTTCATTCTTCGAAATTTTGGCGGTTTTGGAAGGGAAACCATGTAAGGAGTAGCAATTCTCTTGAATGTGACCCATCCTTTTATAGTATGTGCATTGAGAACGTCTCCAACCTCCTCGTCTTCTTCCTCTAGTGTCACATCCTCCTCTTTCTCATGTGGCAACCATGAGAAATGGTTTCACTAGTTCATGCACTTCCTGAGTTTGCAAAAGGCAAGTGGTCAATGTTTCCATGGAGGGAACCTTATGACTGGTCAGAAGTAGATCTTTGAGATGATCAGCAAGCACAAGGCTTCCATCTCGCTCAAGGTGGTCATAATGTCATTGGCCAAAGAACCACATTTCAACGGCAGCAGACAATGATAGATAATATTTTCCATTTAGCTTCTCAGAGGTACTTGATGGATTTCCGAAGAACGAAATAGTACTGCCAGACACCATCTTTGAAGAAAACGAATCACACCAGCGAAGAACAAGAAAACCCTAAGGGTTTAGACAGGCGGAACTTTGACGGTCGACGACCGACGACGAACGATGGTGGCCGGTGGCAGACTGTGGCCGGGGACTAGGGGCTAGCGGCTGACGGCGGCATACAGTGGCGTCGGACAGATTCTACGAGACAGAAACCAGAGCGACATCCTGCTCTAATACCAACTTAAGAATTAAACTGTAAAATAATTCTAGAGGGCTTCATTGATCCCTCTCATAATCTTCTATTTATAAGAATAAATTGATACAAGAATACATGATAAATAGCGTAACCCTAAACACAATATAATCATGCTAAATAGGATAACCCTCGAAACAATATAATAATGATAAATAGGATAAATAACCTAACATTGTTCAAAAGGGAAACAATTGCAAGTATTGTCCTAATCTGTTTAATTTGAAAAAATATGTGCAACACATGTTAAAAAACATGCAAATAATTGTAGAAAACAAAAGGTTACGGTTGATCATAGATATACTTGGTAATTGACAAGAGTAAAATGTGATCCAACATGCTAAAGTTATTCTAAATATTATGTTGTAGTACGTTCATGAAAATGGGTTGACTAATAAATCAGAACGGGAAATTGTAACCAATTCCTTCATATACTAAAGCATAAAACTTTTCAAATTCAGCATCTTAGTATGTTGCTAGCTTAAATGCAGACAGAATAGAAACTGCTCCACACAAAGTTGAAGTAACAAGTAAAGAAAAATAGTGAAATAAGTATATTTTATGCAAGTGTTTTCCAAATATATTATTATGTGAATGTCTGCACACAAAATCGAGATAGAAACAGTAGCTACCTAGAGGATTATAGTATTTTGGTGGATAAAGGAAAATTCAAAAACTTCCACCATATTGAAATGTTGTGTGCACTACATATAGCTCCAACCATACTTGTTGGTATATAGTCTTAGTCTATAAATATAATTTGTAAATAAAAATTACAATAGAAAGGTACACAAATTTTTCTCTAGTCCTATCTAGACACCTCAAGGTATTTAATTGTGAAGTAATAAGACTAATGGATTAGTTACACAGATTCTAAAACAATATAACCAGGGAGAGAAAAACTTACTTTAAACTATGCCATTTAATTTTACAAGTTGGTTATGAGCATGGTTATCAAACTCTCGATTTAACTCGTTATCTCTGACGAGTTTGCGTTCTTTTTCATGGTTGTCGAGTTAACTCAGTAGTAAACTCGATTTATTAGTAAACTCGTTGGACTTGTTAGCGAACTCGGTAAACTCATAAAATCGTGATTTTGCCGCGATTTAGTGAGTTTAAAAAAGGTAAAAATGAACAAAGAAGATTTCGTTGAGATTAGTATTTAATGACCTGACTAGGTTCCTCTTCTTCGTTGTGCTTCACTCCACCACTCTCCACCACTGTCTGCATTTATGGTCGTCGTTTGCAGCGTTCTCATTCGTGGTCGCGCTCTGGTGGCCTAGTTCGCACTCACCGTCACAGTCAGCGTCACGTTTCGTGGTCATCGTTCGCTTTGCTCGTGGTCGTGCCTTAATCGTCGTTGTAATCGTCGACATGCTTGTTGTCATAGTTCTTGTGTGGCATCACTGTGTGGTGGTGGTGAGTAAAAAAAATTATTTTCAAAAGCGTCCTAGAGTTATGTTTTTAGATGTGATTATGTTAGGTTTCTGGAACTTCTATCATATTATATATATATTTTTTTTTGAAAGTTTTTAGTAATCATTAAAAAAGTCGGACCTAGTAAAATTTGTTTACTACATTAAAGAACGTGATGTGATGTGACTATTGTCTGCTTACTTATTATATAAATGACATCTTAATTTAAGAGATGAGATGTGAAATGACCATGTCACTTGTGTACTTTTATTATAATATTTTGTTATATTAATGGTGTTTGTCGCAACCGGGATCGCGACAAGACGGCGAGCCGAAAACAAACGGGTTTAGGAAAATATTTTGGGAGTCGCCACCATTATTTATTATGGAAAAACTATGGAAAAACCATAAAATAAGACATGGTCTACGAAAACTAGATTTTAGGTTCAGGAATCGGTTACGCATAAGGAAAGTGTTAGCACCCTACTGCGTCTACCCAAAGGTAGTACTTTTAATTAAATGTATGAAGTTGACGTGGTTTTCCAAAATATTTAATTTTCCCCAAAAATAAAAATATAAAAAAATTATTAAGAAAAAAAAATATTGTTTTATGAACCCGACAATGATTGACCTTGCTCTTACGTATACCCACTTATAATGTACAATTAAGGATCATGTAGTTCTTTATCTAGAAAAACGTTTGTGAGTTTGTTTAAAACTAATTATGGATTGTTTGAGATTTTTGAAAAGTGAACCCGACAAGGGTTAACCTTGCTCCTACGTACATCCATTTATGATGGAGAATTAGGGATCACGTAGTTCTGGTTAAAAAGATTTAGTTTAACAAAAATTGACATTTTTTGGTTTTAAAGATTTCGTTTTTTTATTTCAAGAATGGTGGGAAAAAGAAAAGAAATATGATTTAAAAAAACGTTATTTGTGTGTAGTAAAAAAATAAAACCTTTAGAAAAAACCTTTCAAAGTACGATAAAAAGAGAAAAAGAAAGATGCAGAGGTAACATACCTTTTTAGCTTTTTGTATTCCCCTAGTTCTGGTAGTTTCTGTTGACAGAGTTCCTCTAGGGTGAAAACTTATTTTCCTCTATACTATCTTTCACTCTTTCTATCTCTATTATTTCATAGTATCTCTCTATTTTTTTTTCTCCTACTTCTTTCTCTATGACAGGGTGCGTATTTATATACACAAATTGTAATATTATGGTAATCTTGCCTTAAGTGTAAATTAATTGACAATGAACAAAATAGGGAAAGAACATGTCTTGGTTCCACTAAAAAAAATCAAATAATATTCAAGACATTGAGTATAATTAATGTTAGAAAATTTGTCCATTTTTAAAATCATATTTTCCTCTTTAAAAGCAACTGACGCAGCAAATTATATTAATATATTATTTTAATTACTGCTTATAATTATTAGCATAATATTGATTCAAATTATTACCATACCAAACTAACATTTCAAAAATATTTTCTAGTGATGTGTCCTGCATTAAGGAAAATTTATTTTATTTTTTTCTTTTTTTTTATCCACCATTAATTATTATTCTTTATATTTATTTATTTACTTACTCAGACGAAATTGGGTGTTGACAATGTCTTAATTTTATGTGTACTTTTATTATAATATACTTTTATTATATAAATGATATCCTGCTTTTATAATGAAAATTGTGACCATGTGTGCTTTATTATAAATTTATAATGTACTTTTATATTATAAAAAAAGTCCTGATTTTGTAATAAAAAATTATTATGCATATATGTAGACAATTTTTTTTCTTATTAATTTAGTATGTAAAAGAAAATATTTAATATTAAATGAGTCTTTTTGCCATTGATTTTTTAGTGAAAAAGTTTAGAGCATCATGTATATCTAGAAATGCATCAAATTCAACGAAAATCAATGCAACTACATCTTCATCCACTAAGAGTAGAAGTAAAAATACTCCGGGAAATCAATATGATATTGGATGGAAACATAAGTTTGACGTTAACGTTAATGGAAGTAAAGTGAAATGTAACTATTGCTCAAAGATTGTGAGTGAAGGTATATTTAGATTTAAACATCATCTTGCTAGAACAAGGGAGGATTATGAACCTTGTGCTTCTGTTTCAGATGAAATAAAATATTTGATGATAAAAGTAGATGTTGAAGCCAAGAATGCATCATTAAAGAAAAGAAAGATAAATAATAGTGAAGACGAGGAAGAAAGTGAGAGTCTTGAAGGAGGACACAGGGTATTTGGTTTTAAAGGAAAACAAAATCTTGCTATTACTAGCAAGGGGGGGAGTCCAAGCAACTATAAATCAAATGATGAAAAAAGGATACAAAGAAGAAATTGATGCTCAAGTGGTTGAATTCTTTTACATCAATGTCATTCCTTTTAATGTAATTAGAAATTCAGCATTTGCAAATATGTGTAAAATGATTGGTAAGTATGGAGTTGGATACAAACCACCATCTTATCATGACATTAGAGAAAAGTTGTTGAAACAAGCTGTGAATGAAACACATAAAATCCTTGAGGAGTGGAAGAGAACTAGATGTACAATTATGTATGATGGTTGGACACATAGGAAAAGACTTTCTATTTTCAACTTCTTGGTGAATAGTCCTAAAAGGACAGTTTTTCTTTATTCACTTGACACTTCAGACATATCAAAAACAGCTGATAAAGTTTTCAAAATGTTAGATGATATTGTTGATTTTGTTGGAGAAAAAATGTTCTTCAAGTTGTCGCTGATAATGCTACAAATTTCAAGGTAGCTAGAGAGTTGTTGATGCAAAAGAGGGAAAGATTGTATTGAACTTCATGCGCAACACATTGCATTGATTTGATATTTGAATATTTTGAAAAAAATTTAAAGGTCCATGAATTGACAATTAAGAAGGGAAGAAAGATTACCACTTACATTTACGGAAGATCAATGTTGATTTCCTTATTGAAAAAGTTCACTAAAGATAGAGACTTGATAAGAACGAGTGTGACTAGATTTGCCACAACTTATTTAACTTTTGCTTGTCTTAATGAATTGAAAGCATCATTGTTGGCCATGTTTAGCTCTGAAGAGTGGAAGACAAGTAAGTTCGGTACTTCACAAGAGGGCATAAAAGTAGAATATGTGGTATTAGATAGCCGATTTTGGAAGAATGTCTCCACATGCCTGAAAGTTGTTGCCTCTCTTATGGTGGTCTTAAGATTAGTGGACTCATATGTAAAACCTACAATGGGTTTCATTTATGAAGATATGGATTGTGCAAAAGAGAAGATTAGATCTAACTTTAACAATATCAAAAAGAGGTAAATTTTCAAATTTTTACTCATTCAATGTTTAATTATTTATGTGTGAAATTATTTCTGATATAGCATAATTGATGTAGTTATGAAAAGGTTTGGAGAATAATTGATCTCGATGGGATAATCAACTTCATAGGCCTTTGCATGCAGCTACCTATTTTCTGAACCCTCATTTCCACTATGAACCTAACTTTAGATGTGATGATGGTGGAGAGGTGAAAGAAGGATTGTATATTTGCATGAGAAGATTGATACCAGATATGGCAGAAAGAAGAAAATTACATTTACAAATTGTTGAATTTCATTATGCTAGAGGACTTTGGAATGGAAGATGCAAAAGAGTGTAGGAAAGAGTTAAATCCTGGGGAAAGAGTTTGGTGATGGAACTCCGGAGTTGAAGAGATTTGTTATACGAATTCTAAGCTTGACTTATAGTTCTTTTGGATGTGAGCGTAATTGGAGCTCATTTGAAATGGTAATTTAAATTATTTTTAATTTATAAATTTCTTTATTATATTTATATCTTTACTAAAAATATTATATTTCATTTTAGGTTCATAAAAAGAGAAGGAATCGTTTGCATCAAAAAAAGATTAATGATTTAGTTTATGTGATGTATAACTCCAAGTTGAAAAGCAGACAAATTCGAAAAACTATAGCTCTTCGATTTGATGACATTGAATCAAATGATGAATGGATAACTGAAGAGGCAGATGATGTTGTTGAGATTGATCAAGTAGAAGGTGAAAATGATGGTGAAAATATTCACTTAGATGGAGCAACAACAGATCATGCTCTAGATGTTCTTGATCTTGATAACATAACATTTGGAGACAATGAGGATGCACAACATTCATCAGAGAAAAGTTAGATGATGATGATGGAGATGATGATGCCATTATTAGAGGATTAGAGCATAGAGACTTTGACATTTCAATTTATATTTTACATTATATTTTTATGAACAATATTTCTATAAACTTATAAATTTGAATTTATATAATTTTGTTATCTTATTTGAATTAGGATGTTATTATTTTTTTTTATGCAAAGTAAACTCGTAAGAGTTAAGTTTACTGGACTCTCACAAGTTTACGTAAACTCTTAAGTTTGACAACCTTGGTTATGAGGAAGAATATGTTGCAAGAGCTTCCATCAAAACCATTCCATCTTTATGAACAGGACCGATAACAATAGCAAGGGAAAAAATCAGAGTTATGGCTATTGTCAATAATTGTGTGAAAACAAATTATACTAGGGGAACTATTGAACTTAAATGATGTAAGCCAGCTCCATAAAAATCTAAACAAAATCTCTAATAACTATATTTCTTTCACTGTGGAGAAAGAAAGTCTCTTAACTAATAGAATTTTACGGCTTTTATTGGATCATTAATCAAAAGCTAAGCTAACATATGAACCATTATTTTAATTGAAACAAATTGACTCATGAAAGAATATATATATAAAAATGAATATCACCTTCAACCAAAACCATGTCAGTATCACACATCAACAGCTCAAATCCAAAAGGAGGTATTGAGTCTATCAGAATAACTCTTTCTCTCCCTATTATATGAAATGTTGGAGAACCCCATCCAACATCTACTATTCTCATATGGCTTCCCATGTCAAAATCCAGTATCTCATTGCAATACAGTGCCTCAAATAATTTGGTATCCATTGCGCCTAAGAAACAGGTTTCAAAACTCAAACAACCAATGGTAAATAATAGTAGAAATTCGTTTGTATCAAGACATCACCACCGCATTTACAAGACATAGAACAAGACTTAAACAGAGCTACTACCAACAAGAAAATTGGAAACATCCAAATCTTTCAATTTTTTAACCCATGTCAGAATAAAATCCATGAACGCATAGTTACCAAAGGTCATTATTACCACATTATCCTTCACCCTTTGCTAAACCAGTGCCTTCGTCAGCCGAAAATCCGACAATGGTGGCATCCTTTTATTGGTCGGTGGAACATCTTATATAGACCTTGGCCATTCATTTTGTGCCCTTGAGGAAGGCGTGGTCACAATAGGCACCATAGCCGACTGAGAAACATTTAGTGTTTGATACGTAACACGAGAATCCTGACCTACAAAGCCTAAATCCAAATAAATTAACCAATATAAGGAAAAACCCTAATTGAATTGGGACTACACAAGATTAACAGTAGTCGTCAGTGACGGACGGAAATAAGCAAACAAAATTAACAAAATTTACAACTAAAAGGACTGAATATGAATAGTGAAGAACATGGAGACGAGAGTGTTGAAAGAAAGACAAACGATTCAACGAACGGAGACGAGATGGTAGAGACACAAAAACTGTTGAGATAAAAGTGAAACACGATGCTTCTGACATACACGAATATGGAACCGCACCGTGAAGGGGACAGAGGCACGAAGTTAGTCCTTTGCCTTTCATTTGAGGGAGAAAGGAATTTCAAAATAAATTAACAGTTATTTTCTTTTTAAGAGATTTGGAAGGGAGTCTAAATGGATTTAGAAATAAAATTTCTTAAAGTTGGTATAAAATTATAAAATTTAACTTATGCTAAAGAAAAAAATATTAAATTAATAAAAACTAAAGATTATTAAAATATTTTTAGTGATAAAAATAATATAAAGTGATGTTAATTAATAATATATTTATTGGTAAAAATATTATAAAAAGGAAAAAAATCAAAATTATTTTTAAATAAAATAATTAAAATAATATATATTTTTAAGATTATTATTATTAATATTATTAACCATGTCCTTGTTTCATTAAGGTTTAATCCTTTTCGACATCCCTATTTGTGTAGGAATGTCTCAGATGGGTCCTCATTTTGTAAAGTGTATCAAAATGGTCCTTAATTTTGAAAATTGATATCAATTGAATCATTCCCGTTAAGTTGGCTGGACGGCGTTAAAAAAATTGATGAGTGGGATGCTGAGGTGACGAAATGTTATTGACGTGGCATTGACCTGGCATAATCGTGGCACCAGTCTTCACCGCCACCATGGGAAAGGGCTTCTCCTTGTGCCTCTGCCTACGCACCGTTAGAATGGGAAAATGCTTTCTCCGCTTCTCGCACCAGAATTTCTGAATGGAGATGGCTCTCTTCTGTTTCTGGGTTTGTTTGCAGGTCTGATTGTGGTTACAGGTGGAGATGAACGAAGGAGAAGATGATTCGCGCCATGGCTTTCGAACAGCTGCGCGATTTTGATTTTCTCTGTGATTGGGTTTCTGCGTGTTTTCTCTGACAGGTGCGAGGGTGATGAAGGTTAGTGGTTGCGATCATGGCAGCGTCTTCACGGCAGTTTTGTGGCGCTAAGGTTTGGCGAAGCAGCTGCGAGATGCGAAAAAAAAGGCGCGATTCGGAGAGGCTTGCATCTCTGGTTTGGGGGAGGTTGCGGCGAAGCTTGCGAGGAAGGAGATCGAATCACGCTTGGTGGCGGAGGATGAAGGAATCGCGATTCTGGTGGCTGATACGATTCACGTTTCTGCGATGGTGGATAGCGGCGATTTGAAGGTTGACGGTGGTGGCTTCAAGGTGGCTGACGGCTAGGGTTTCTGGGTTTCCTCCTTTCCCCTATCTGAAACCCTAATTTTGGGTGGGAAAGGGGTTGACATGTGGCAGGTCTTCACTGGTCACGTTATGAATCAGTCAAAGCTGGTCAACAAGACTCTTCTGATGCCATGCCACCTCGTAATTAAAGGACACCTCAGCATCCCACTCATCAATTTTTTTAACGCCGTCCAGCCAACTTAACGGGAAGGACTCAATTGATATCAATTTTCAAAATTAAGGACCATTTTGATACACTTTAGAAAACGAGGACCCATCTGAGACATTCGTACGGGATGTCGAAAAGGATTAAACCTTAATTATTTACATTTCCAACTTTTCTTACATTCATATCAAGGGAGCATAATATCATTAACAGCAAAGACTATTTTTTAATTTTGTTTTCCATCTTTCAAATCTTCTCATCTTAGTAAAGACTATTTTTTAATTTTGTTTTCCATCTTTCAAATCTTCTCATCTTAGTAAAGACAATTTTTAATCTTTATCCCTCAAATGGTCACTCAAAAATCTAGTAAATTAGTTGAAGCGAACTGTATGAATCTATTTTTTTTTCTTTTCTCGCCAACAATGTATTTCCCTAAGTGGACACAACATTAAGTCTAAGAGAGGAAAATGAAACTTAATGTTTTATATGTTTTTTAGTTTTTGCATTTCCAGTGTTTATTTAGTTTTCAACATGGAGGGAAGTTTTAGTTTTCTTAATTTTCATACTTTGGAAATTTTTTAGTTTAAACTAAATTTTTTTAATTTATTTTATGCTACGTTATTTTAGAGGCAACATTTAGATAAATGTGGTAAAACTAACATTTTGAATATTGTTTGCTTTGGTAATCTCTAAGCCATATTGACATTTTATTTTTAGGCAACACTTTTTTATTTGTCGAAATAACTTGTTCAAAAGGCGAATAAATAAGTTTTTAATATTGATAATTTTTGTATCACTTGTACATTTATAATATTAGAGTCTTGAATAGATAAATCTATAATATTTTTATCTCTTGAAACATCTTCTTCTTTATCACCATCTACAATATAATAAAAAAAATGCTAACTAATAATATTGAAACACAAAATAATAAATAATTAAATTAAATTATGTGGGTTGGTGAACCAGGTTCTAGGTGAGCCGGGTTGAAAACTAGTCCGTATAAAAAAATTATATTTTTTTCAAACCCAACCCAGCTCAAAACCGTGGTGAGCCGGCTTGGCCCGCGAGTTACAACCCATTTTAACAGATTTAGTATTAATGAAGGTACATTTTGAAATCTGAAGATAGGAAAATGCGTTTTAGAGTATAGAAATGTAATGAATTCTTACCAAAAGAGACATCTTCAGAAAACTTAAACATGGCTCAAAATATGTTCAATGGGAAACTTTTTAAACACATTGACATTAGACTAAGCACTGGTCTGACATTTAATTAGTCACGAGAAGAGGGTTGTTATGAACATTAATTTAATGGTTAAGTTCAATGAAGGGTTTGACGTCAGATTAAGCATTGGTCCAACGTCTAATTGGTAAGGAGAAGAGGGTTGTTATGAACATTAATTTAATGGTTGAGTTCAATGAAGGATTTGATGTCAGTTTGGGCATTGGTCCATCATTTAATTGGTCAGGAGAAAATGGTTGTTATGAACATTAATTTAATGGTTGAGTTCAACGAAGGGTTTGATGCCACATTGGGCATTGGTTTGAAGTCTAACTGGTCAAGATAAGAGGACAGTTGTTAACATTAAGTGCATATTCAGACGTCTAATATTCATACAAATACCACTACCATTCCATTGATTGCTCTAATGGAGTTTCGCTCTTGAATATATTAGGATTCATTTTTAAGTTTTCCTGAAGTTGTTTTCTACCTTCATATTTCAGAGCAATTGTCTCGTCCAAATCGCATTTTGTTGTCCTTGATTTCAAAGTAAACATTTATCTTCACAAAACATGATTAAATAATGAAGGTGCATTTTGAAATCTAAAGATAGCAATATGTTGTTTGGAGGATAGAAAGGTAATGAAATCTTATTGTAAGAAGCATCTTCAGGAAACTTAAACCATGGGTTACAATATGTTTAATTTGAAAACTTTTTATACAGATTGACGTTGGAAGTTTGGATTGTCAATATGCTTCATCTAATGGATGTAGAGGTTTTACAAAGGATCCAAAAACACTTTTGAAAAGGAAAGTTATGGGAAATGAGGAGCGTTTCAGATATATTTATTTTATTGTGAATATCTGCAGTTGCCAATGAATACATTATATCTACACAAGCCACAATATAGTGTCACTACTAGGGTAAACCAACATTAAAGGACGTTGAAATTTGGACAATTCAAACATCTAGGTTATTGAATTTATTTACAATAATGTCACCAGTCATTTTTATTGTTGGCTTTGTGGTTCTCTAACGTCGAACGTGAGACGTGGAAGCCTTATTTTTGCACTAATGTATTATGCATTGATGTTTTCTAATGTGATAGAATTATAGTAAGGACTTAACGATTGAGAAATAAATGTTGTATCGATGTTTTGATGTTTATTTTGTTAGCTCACTCTTTCATTTTGTAGTTGTGGTTTCGACCTATGATGATCGTATGACTCGTGTTGTTATAGATATTCAAGTGGATGCTTAAAGCAGTGGGGTTATTGAGAGAATGAGGATTTTACACTAGTGCAAAAACAGTGTATAGCGTCACGCGTTCAACGTCGAACCACTCAATAGTCAACGTTAAAAATGAACGGTGACATTTTTGTAAATAAATGCAATTATTAAACGTCATTTAAAATTGTAATTCGACGTAAAAGGATATAAAATGTCGAATGCCCCAGCGTTAGACGTCAAAAGGTTAGTGAATTAAATAAAAATTTTAGCGGGAGATTGAAAATTCATTGACTTTATCTTAGCGCGCGAGACTCTCTTCTATGCTCTAAATTTTCTCACACGAAGTTTGACAACCATCACATGTAATCTTTATTTCATTTGATACAAATGCATGTTAATTTACTACTTTATGTACGTTTATTTTGACCGATTATTTTTGTGTTCTTGTCCTTCATAAACGCATTATGTTTTCTCTCTCACTTGTGACAACACTTTATTCCGATGAACCAATGTTAATTTTTGTTTTCGTTTTCGTTTTGAAGAACTTATTTGTTGAACTTGTTTGTTGTTATTTTTTGTTGAACTTGTTTGTTGTTGTTGTTTGGTTGAACTTATTTGTTGTTATTGTTGTTGTTGTTTGATTGAACTTGTTTGTTGTTTGTCATTGTTGTTTGGTGTTGCTATATTACACGTTCATAGTTCATGCTTTACAAAATACCAAAAACTAAAATTTATTATTTTTCTGTTTTTCAGGTATCGTAGAGTTGTAAAAAATGATCATAATTAATTAAAAAAAATTGATTAACGTCGTTTATTGATAAAATTCCACGTTAAATTTAACGTCGAATTTTTTAAATTCAATGTTAATTTAACGTCTCTCCATATGACGTCGTTCTCGAATTCGACCTAAAAGGTCCAAAATATTCGACGTTGTACGCTATTTTTGTACTAGTGTTATTTCCTTTGGGTTATTTTGGACATTGATGAGTTTTACTATGTGTTGAACAATTTATTGTTTTCTATCGATTGTAAGTAGTTGTTTCATGTTTTTCGTTTAAATTACATTTAAAGGTTTTAGATTTTTATTTATGTTTCTTTACAAAAAATTCCTCGTAATAAAAACGGTTGTTCGGGACATCTAAGCCGGGATGTTACAACTTCTAGGGTTACTTTGCACTCTTTGGAGGTGTACTCACACTACCCTTTACAAAAGAACTTTCTGCAATGTATTAATCTCCTTTTAATTAACTCTCGAACACAACTCCAAAGAAGAACTCTACACACTATGTTATACACTATTGAAAATACTACTCAGTTGATATGTATACATGAGTTATTGCACACTCTATACACACAAGTTTGACTCTATCTATCCCTTTTTTTTTAAGACTAGGGACTCTAAGAAAAACAAAAGAGAAGAAAACTAGATCTAACCCATGCTTCAAAATTGGAATGTGACTCCATGTAGCCCTTTCGAACTAGCTTTGAAACTCCAAATTGGCTTCGCCCAACACCACTTTGATCTCCTTTGGCTTCGCACAAAGTTTGTTTAAGCCACTTCTCGAACAACTTTGAGTCTTCACGCACCCTAGTTTACTTAGGTTAAACGTGAGCTACTTGGCTTGGTCACTAGCCTTAAGTTGCAAAGTCAACCTTTCTTCGGTGGATATTTCAACAAAGGAAAATAAAACTAAAAAATTAGAGTAAAGGTTAAAATCTACATTTGTAATGAAGAAACCTGTTTAAGCAAAACACACTTAGCTCTACATTTTTATTTTTATTTTTCTAATGAATAAGTAAACATTTTATATTTAGACACATGTATTATTTAAAAAGAATAATTTTAGCAACAATTTTACAATTTTTTTATAAGACTCCTCCAAGCTTTCACTTCTTATAAAAACTCTTAGGACAAGAAACAAAACGAGATAAAGGATTGAATGAAGAGAATGTAGTGACATGACACTTTATATTTTACATAATTTGGTTTGACCTCTACTATCTAAATGAAACAAAGTTTGTAATCCGAGCTTGCTTGCTTGTTTATCCTAAGTAAAGTTGCACTACACCGTAGTGTAGGTCTATGCTTGACATTGTCTTTCTGAAAAAGGTGACTGCAGGTCTCATGTTCCTACCAAATCTCTTCTCTTTCTGTGGCTATCTTCTCTTATTGTCACACTCTCTACAAGAAAACTTAGAAGATTCTAAGACTTTCTCTACCAAGAAAGTTGTAAGACCTCATCTAGTCGACAAAATCATGTAATATCCATAGGATATGCAAGTCTTCTAACCCACAATATCTGATCAAGGTAACACATGAGTCATCTAGCGCATGTTTTCTCCTTACTACGCAAGAGGACGTAATGCACTTGATCATTTAATGCTCGCCTTAATGTCTAAAGCTCACGAGAGTGTCTAATCTAAGTTTTCTTAACCACTTACTAAACCCGTCTAATAGACACTCATTTAATAAATCATTATACTTTGTGTTAGATGTGTCCGAGTGAGACTTGTTGAATAGGTCCAAGGGGTGGTCTAATTCCCTTTTCTAACTTTCAACCCTTATTCCTAGCCTAAGAGCCTAAGACTTACTTAACATTTAGTGTTTACAACTCACAACACTAACTAAGAATACAACATACATATTTTCTAGGTCTTGCAAAATAAACTAGATCAACGTTTGTTTGACATTAGTATAAATATTTTTATTTAATTAAAAATGTTAGGAAATTGTTAGTATTGTCATAGAGTTGACTAAAGCTAACTCTATTGGTGTTAATCCAACACTATCACAAATATTTATTTATTAAAAAAGTTAAAAATACTTTGTGTTGATTTATAGTTGGCTAAATTGACTCTATCATTAGCTAAATCATTTAAAATTTTATGCTTTTTAACTTCTTTGTTAAATCTTTTTTATTGTTGAAAATTCGACTTAATTGATTTTGATAGTATTATAATTTTAAAAAAATAAATAAATTACACGTTATGTTTGTTAAAGTATGGTTACTATTTTATTTTTTCCCTAAGTTTTGGTTATAGGTATTTAAACTTCAAACAAATCTATATAGAGGGCTTCAGATAAACGTATAACCAGTTAGTAAAAGAAAATCAAAAAATAGCTTTTGTAAAAGATCATGAGTAGACAGCAAATAACATTATTTACATTGTAAAGTTGGACATAGAAAAAGCCATATTTATTTTTTATTTCTTTCAAAGATACGAGTTTAAAGTGTAATGCTTTTAGCAGTTACGTATATATGCATCATAAAATAATAGACAGCTAAAGATAGTGAGAACCAATAGTACTCGCTTTAATTTGAGAAATGATTATGATAAAAAGGTTGAGCTTTGGTTAGTGATCAAGTTGCGGGGTGGGACATCTCCAGAAAAAAAATTAGAAGTAGATCTTTACAGTAAAACGATTTCCATGTCATGCGTTATGTGATCTCTTTTATTCATATCAACTTCATAACATAAAGGTTCCAATAGTCCCATGTAAAAATCTTGAATAATAACGAGCCACATATACTTTTAACAATATTTGAATTACGTAAGATTATGCGTGCAGCTTAATTATGTTCCATTCTACGCTACGTACGGTTTCCAATTGCATTGCGGTTTTACCTATAACCCAAAGCTGTCATGTAAAACAAAAACGAGAACCTAGAGAATCAGAAAATGGTGCATATCAAAGCAACGGAAACCAAATTCATTACATTACCTTAAAGTAATTTACATTTTACGATTAAAGAGACATAAAACCTTCTTAATACACTCTCTTCTTACATCCACTTCTTGTCAACTAGCACTGGATAATTATTTACTTTAATAATTTGATACTCTTGAAAATAAAGTGAAATAGAACTTAGAGATAAGTTTCATGGTTAATCTCTAAATATTTCACTCGACATTTGAGTACCAAACTCATTAAGAGGGAGAGAGGACGACTCACTTTAACATCAAACATCGGATGCATTTAAGATGTTTTCGCTCAAGGGCTTACGACATTTTTTATTTATTTTTATCTACGAACCACTACGCATCGCAGAGGGGTCTTCATTTCCATGGAAAGCTTAAGGCATTCCGAAAGATCCACATGTTGCGCCGGGAGCCATGTGAAGTGGCGGAGAAGTTGCGCGAGCCAGAGATGGGCCGTGGCCAAGCCCAAGGCCCTTCCCGGACACACCCTACGTCCAGCTCCGAAGGGGGCCAGCCTCAAGTCCGACCCCATGATGGAAACGTCTTCTGTTAGGAACCTCTCCGGTTTGAAAGCCCATGGGTCCTCCCAGATGGACGAGTCATGCGATATTGCCCACATGTTAACCATGGCTGTTGTGCCAGCTGGCACAAGTACTTTATCCACGTAGACATCGTGGACTGCGAGGCGGGCCCATGAGAGTAGTGGACCCGGAGGGTGCAGCCGGAGAACTTCTTTCACTATGGACTGGAGGTAAGGCAGGTTCGCAATATCCGAGTCTCGCACGTGACGATTTTGGCTGATGCACGTGTCGATTTCTTCCCGGGCTTTCTTTTGTACGTCTTGGTGTAAAACCATCCTGGCCATGACCCATTCTAGGAGTATTGCAACCGTGTCTGTTCCTCGAAATACCATTTCCTGAAAATAACAAGATCATAGCTACACATATAAGAACATCACATCATAGATTTGTTGAGTCCCAATCTGAATCTTACAAAGACCAAACGTGAACATGCAATTATTCATAACATTACCTTACAAAGCTTTTACTTCTCTAAAATATGTCCAATATTTCTATAGAATCTCACTGAGAATAGTTATAGAGGCATGGCGTGCCCTGGATCAATATCTTTATCATGATGATCAGGATAGTCATGTCAAGAACTATTTAACATATGAGACTCTCTTCTTTGTAGCTATATATGTGTCGTACAAGGAATTTATGCATGCCAATTATCAACAAGTATTGAGATGACAAGAAAGATTATGTATTAATGTTTTGTTTGGTTGTTTTGAGGAAAATGTAAGCTATATGTAGCGTGTGGAAAAGGATGCATGCCTTTATACGGTTTTACTTTATTTATATTATTATTATCCTCCATGGATGAAGGTCCACTGAGTGTGGGGTTTAGGAGAAGAAAAATAGGTAGAGTACTTACCCACAGAATAGCCACCATATCTGAATCATCCAACCTTTCTTCTTTGGGTAAGGATAACAAAGTGCTAAGAAAATCATTCTTCCCAACAAAACTCCCATCTCGTTTTCGCTCCTCCACAATTTTCCCCACAACACTACCGACCTTAGCTGCCAACTTGTGGCACCTTCTCTTCACCCCATGAAAGTCCAAAAACTTGAGAGGAAAATAATCTTCCAAGTTGAACTTCGCAATCAACTCGTACCCTTCCTTAACCATACCACCCAACTCCTCACTCTTATCATTACTCCCAAACACACTCTCCAAAATATTCAACAGAGATCCTTCCTGAAGTATGCCCCGAACTTCCACCACCCCTTTCTCCTCCATCTCCTTCCACGCGCTCTTCACCATGTCCTCAGCCGCTCGCTGCCGGACGCCCTCCAAATCCTGAATCCTCCTCGGAGAGAACATGTGGAACGCGGCAATCCTACGAAGGTGCCTCCAGTAGGTGTCGGAAGGAGCGAAACCAATGGCTCGCTCAAACATGAGAGCGCGAGCGGATTCTTTTATGGGACGATCCGAAAAGGAGGATCCGAATAAGATTTGTCTGGCAGTCTCGGGGTGGCTGCTTATAACAACCGGAGTGGGTCCCAGGCTGAACGCCATTATCCTCTTGGCGTTTAACGACGCGGCTAAAGCAGCGAGTTTGGCGTGCGCCAGAGATCCCATTAGAGGCAGAGAGCCCAGTATGGGCCACCCCATAGGCCCAGAAAGTTTTGCGTCTGGTTTTTCGTTGTTGGGATGATGTTGGAATCGATAGTTTCTCCATGCAAAACCTCCAGGGACAAGCCAGTAGTTAAGGGAAACAGCGAAGAGGGTGACAAAGAGAGTGGCGAGTGGGGAAAAGGAGAGGGCGTTCTGGAATTGGAACTTTGTCGTTGTTGTTATTGGTGTAAGGGCAAGCACTAGGGCAAGAGAAACAAGTAACGAGGTTTGAAAGGAGAAGAATGTTGGCATGTTTGGTCAAAATAGGAAGAAAACTAGACGAAGATGGATGGACAGGGAATTGTTGCTATACTTTCATAGATGGACGTGTGTCATGGGATGTAGAGCATGTGGGGATCAGTTGAATATATAAGCATGGAAAGTGGATAAGTTAAATAGCCTTGGTTAAGGTAACCATGGTTAATAACTAACAAGCCAGGTGCTATCAACCTATGACGTGTAAATATTCCTATGAACTTGCATAAAAACATCCCAACTTTATGTCAGTATCACACCCCATCTTCTTCCCTTCCTTTTTCTTTTTTTCTTCTCTACTATTTTTTTTTCTTTTTATAAATAAATATACACCTCCACCCCTTCATTTAAACTAAAAAAATAAAATTCAATACCAAATGTCATCTGCCTTGTTATAGATTATTTTAAGGTACTCTTAATTTAACATTTCTAGAGTAATTCGACTCGTTTAAAATACATTTCACCCTTCCAATTTTGTTTTGTAATCCAATCAAAGTAACCTATCAAATAACTTAACATCTAATCACATGCTATCATATATTTCAAATTTATTAACTTTTATACTGACTAACTGAATAAAAATTGTCATACCGGTACGTAGTGTATAAAAACAAATATTATGCTTAGAAATAAAAAAAGTGTGTTTGATTTAATTAGTTTGACCGATGATTAACTGCTTAAATCAGCGTATCCTCTCGTATTTTGTTGACTGAATCAGCAAATCGAGTTTAATAACATTAATTGAAATGTCGTGTATATTGAATTAATGTAATTTAAGGATTATATTTTGATGAAATGTGATTACAAAATTCAGGTATTGATGAATGATTATGATAGTTTGACAATCACAACACCGAGAGAATAAAATGAAGAATGGGAATATTCAGATGCATTATCCTTCTTATTTTTAGGTACATTACTTTAATTCGCTCTTATTTCATATGCTTTTATAGATTACCTTTATATTCAATTTCTGTACTTATTTTATTTTCAGGTACAGTTAATAAATCATTGCGACCTGACTCTAGCTTCGTGTCTATCCATATACGTACGGCTTTCGAATGAGTAATGCCTCCCAAAACATTGGCCCAATTTTTTGGAGGCTTCATGATTAGGATAAAAGTGGATATTTTTTTCTCATACGTTAATATACTACTTTGAATTATAATATACAAAATGTGAAAGAAAAAAAAAATTGGAGGGAAAATTACTGAATTCTTTCAACTGAAAGTCAGTAGCACCCATCCTCAAGGATATATTTGACACATTTCCTTCATTCACTCTTTCTTTATATATTTTTTTATCTTTTCAAGATATGTAATATTCTTTTGAGCTGGACGAGAGATAATTTGAAGCGCTTCCTGCTTCCTTAATGGATGATTTAGAGAAAGATGTATGGTCTCTCTTGTATTATTTTTTGTCTTGGATGTAGTATAGATGTTTGTTCATCTAATAGTTGGTCTTTCATATATGTTATTTGATTTCTAGGACTGATTTGTATAGAGGAAACTAATGGAATACTTTTAGGAGAGTTATTTTTAAGTTCTTCTAAGCTATGTACATTGTTTTCTACAAGTGAAGAAAAACTGATAAGGGAAGAAAATAATACTTCTGTATTTGCCTTACACATCTTTTGCAAGGTTAGAACTGGTCCATTATCACTTGATGATTCTTCTTGAAAGTTAATCTCCTTCTGAATGATTTAGCAGTTGTGGAAGATTTGGCTTTCTTGGTTTGTCTTGTTATAGTAACTTTTTTTCCCTCAACATCCGTTGATAAATCCTTTGTGGGATCCCTCTGCTATCTTCTTAGATGCTGTTGCTGCTTTTTGTTCATTTGTGACAGACTTTGTTCTGGTAGCATAGAGGTGTTATGTTTTTCTTCTTTCATCTCTATTTTGTTGCTCCTTCCTTAATTTTCTCACGATTGTTTCAATACCTTCAAAGTTTTCATAGTTACCAATATGAGGAGGATTGAAAATTTTCACCTTATGAAGGATGACTTCTATGTACAATTGTCGACTGTACAGTGGCAATCTCAGCTTCATTTGTCTGATCATATCCATTGAAAAACCTGGTTGCTCCATAATGTAGTTATCTCTTTTTCCAATTTTGATCCCTTCATTTTGAACATTTCAATATATACTTCTCGTTTCCTTAATATTTTATTGACCAAGGCAGTACATTGTGCAGACAACATATCTCTTCCTATTCTCTTAATAGTGATTAGACGATTCAGATGTAACTAGTAAGAAAGGTTTAAAGGAATACCTTTAAGATGGTAAATCACATATTTTGTTGTTTGACTAACATAGATACTTGATTCAGTTTTGGGAATCAAAATTTTATTACAAGTTTGATGCCAAACTTAAGCCATGGGACAAAGTAGTTGGTAGTCAACTCTTATAGATAACTTCCCTTTTGTTTGAGATTTCATATACAAAATGTTTTGAAATTCCCCACATTTTCATAACGTCATTATCTAATGCTGGAGTCCTCTGATGCATCAGATCGTCTAATGTATGAATTTTACTTTGTAAAGCGTTTAACGGCAACTGGCGTATGATGCAATGATCGTCTAAGACGTCTAATGATCATGCCGTCTTATGGTTTAGGCTGCTTTGTGTTATCTAACACTTAATGTGATAGACATTATCTTATCTAGCAATTTCTTATTAGTGATTTTACAGAGGTGCTTACTTTCCTATGACACTAGCCAACCATGTATGTTAGGAAATCATTATCTTACCAAGAGAAGATATCTTTCAAAGGGGGTTTTCTCCAGGAACACTTATTTGTGTTTCCCATAATAACCATGTTTGGGTCTGTCTGTCCTAACTTACCCAAAAATCATGTCTTGGAGTCATGAGAGAATTTTTGAAGGTATTTACGAACCACCCCCAATTTAACCTCGTTTCTCTTAAGTCTTTAAATACGATTTTACACCCAGCTGATATTATGGGCCTCTATGTTGATTATAAGTGTGTTTCCTTTTTACACTTCTATGAATCAAGTTATTGTTCAAACGATGAAAATATTTTTTCTAGTTACAAAATTTTCTATTTATTTCCTTGCATTCTAGTCCCAACCTATTATAAAATATTGTTATTTTTTCCATTAAGTTTCCTAACAAATTCATTCTTATATATCTGGTTAATTTTTATTTTATGATAAATCTTTTTGATACTTTGAGGGTATTAGTAGTCACACAATCATCAAATATAGATGTTACATTACTTATATCAAATACATTTCCCTTTCCTCCATTTGCATTGTCTCATGAAGATTTGTCTCCTACGTCGGCCAATATGTTCGATTATTCTTCTTGGTTGGTTTGATTCTAAACTGTCAGGTTTCTCTAGGAATGCATCGTGACAAGGTGCAACAACTTTCCATATCTCACTTGCAATGGCATTTAATTCAACTTCATATCTTTGGCTTTTGTCACAAGTACGTTAAGAAGTATTTTTCCTTTATCATCAATCAATGTGAAAATATTGATTCGATTTTGATTCAAGAACTTTTATGTCCATGACTTTGGTGTTTTGTTCTAGGGAAATTCTTCCCATACGTACTCATGACAAACTCATAGCCAAGGATCCAACTAATAGAAGTATGGTCAAGCTACTCCAGAAAGAATCATCCATATGAGGAGAAACAAATGTGTGTTTCACTTGGGTCATCATAGAAGAAGAAATAGTAGTGTCGGATTTAGGCCTTGTATTTAGTCATGTAGTGTATGTTTGATGGAGGCTTATATTAGGCCTAAAGTTATATATCCAAACCAAATGAAAAGTGTGTCATGTGTCATGTTTCCATTGGAAATGATTTGCTTTTAAAAAGGTAGTCACATGTCACCTTAGGAAGTAAAGAGCTTTTCTTTTTGGTACTGGTCACATCCCTCCACCATTGAAGAGAAAATGCACCACTTGTCTCCTTCCCATTAGCATGCAAAGTTCATCCAAGGATAGCTTGGTGGCTAGGGTTTGCTTTTTAGTTTTCAGAAAATGCTTTTGAGGTTAGAAGGAGAAACCTTCATCCTATAAATAAAGGTGCTCCACCCTTGTATTTCATTTTGGATTTTAAGTAATTTTATGATGCCAAAATATGGTCATATACTTCCTATATCAAGACTAGAATAACTCTAGAGGCCCTTCTAGTCACCTACCTTATGGAGTTGGCCTGACCTCTCCTTAAATTATCAAACTACACACCATCTTCACTCCATACACTAGTGTAGTACGAGGAAATGACACTGGTTACTTTTGCTTATAGGCTCCGGTTCTACAACTGAGGCATATATAGGCAAGGTAGAAAGGGGTAGGTTTTATGTCTCGATTATGAACTGAGTAAAAAGGATAGGATTATGCCTCAGTTTTTAGGTAACCAAGGCAGTAATGTGTTTTTTTTTTAATTTTTTCAACCTTTAGGATACTGATTCACTATGGAATGATCTTACTGATGTTCCCAAAGCTGGTAAACAACCATCCTCATCTCCTTGACATTGCTTGTTGACCACTACTACCTTCAAGCTTTTCTTCCTAATCACCACTTTCCTCACTTCTTGCTCCTCCTTTGGCTTAGGCATCATTTGTTCACGGTCACCCAACTCATAAGCTTGTTTTAAGAGTGGAGGGTCAGAACTCAAGGCTTCATTTTAGGGGTTCATAGCATAGTAAGAACAACAACATATCAGAAATTACTACATACACCACAAAGCAATACATAACACACAGAGAAGCTTCATCGCACCTTCATTGCATAGTATACAACATCATCAACAAAAGAGATCTCAAAATCAAACGAAGTCAAATATAATAGATCACATACACACAGAGAAGCTTCAAGAAAATCCTAGAATTTTGTCAAGAACTAACATGAAAGCGCGAACGAAGTACTTTCATTTGCCTTTCCCATAGGCAACGATTCGGAGGCCGTCGGGGGACCCCTGAAGGTGGTCAATGCACCAGTAGAAGACTTTGAACTCCTTCTTCAAAACGAAGTCGTTTCGCGTGCCCCAGATCCTGACTGTACCAGAGGCGTCAGTGAAGGCGACGGGGGAGAAACGCGCGATGGTGGTTGAATAGGCATGTTCCTCGTAGACAGAGACGTGAAGGGGATTCTCGAGGCTTACGATGACCACAAATCTAGCATTGGTGTAGGCGATGAAGTTGGACTTGGCGCCGCCGGAGACGAGGCTCAAGATGTCACAACCGACCAAGCTTTGTTTCAATTGATGCAATCTAGGGTTCATAGCGGTGTGAGGCTCGTGCATCTGATTCGATTGTTGCAGGTACCATTGCAAGGAGATGAACTCGCGATTCTGGTGGCGCGTTGATGGCAGGCAGTGAGGGTTTTGGCAAAGAGGTCGTGGGCGAGGCGGGAGAGGACCATGGCAATAACGCAATCGGAGGGTAGGGAGAGATTGGAGAGGGCGATGTGTGGCTTGAGCTTGTCCACGACGTTTTTGAAGACAGGGTAGAAGAGGCCGTAGAGGGAGCACCATTGGGCGTCGCCTGGTGGTGTTAGGGTTGTTGTTGGTGGTGGTGGCGGCGACGTTGAGGTTGGGAAGGGACGAGGAAGGGCGCGGTGAAGAAAATGAAGGGGGCAATGGAGGAGGAGACAGAGGCGATGGTGAAGAAAAGGAGGGATTCCATGGAGGAGGAGTGGAGGAGGGACGAGGGGTTGGCAGTGGTTGATGAGAGTGAGTCGGAGAGGAGGGAGGTGGTTGGGTCGAGAGAAAATGTGGAGGTGAAAAGCTAATATCAGATTTACCTTCTCTCACCTCCTCTACTGCCTCGGTTGGTTAGATAACCAAGGTAGAAGCTTTATATCAGAAAAGTTGTCAGGTGAAAAGTCATTTTATAAGTGGAATTAGAGTTTTCTGACTCGGTTGTTTTCAGAACCGAGGCAGTATCCCCCTTTAGACATCAGTTCCTGGACAACCAAGGCATATACTTTCGTTAAAACTATGATAATGTCACCGCGCTTTTATACACTTCGGTTTCAGTAAAACCGAGACATATATAATGCGTTAAAAAACTTATTTTTTACTAGTGATAGTTTAAAAATGTGAGCTCACCACCACTATTTGCGCACAATAATCATTCATCATATCCCATTGTCACAATCATACTAACATAGGGACAATCTTCTTGCATTCTTCCAAGTTTTGGTCCAACCTAACCAAACTCAATGAGGGTGTTATCATATATTTTTCAGTAATATATTATGACTAATTTTAGCATGTTCTTCGGTCATGGAACAAAATTAGAATGTATTTAACCTTTTTGTTTCTATAAAATGTTTGTTCCTATGTTTAATTCTATATTTGTTGTGGAATTAATTTTCATTATCTTCACCCACCTTTTCATTATCTTCCCGACATCCATTAGTCAAGCTAGGTCTTGTCTTGTACCAACCACAAGTACTCCAGCACAGCCTTCTCTTGCATGAATTGTGACTGAACGATCGTCTCTAGTGCAACGATGTCAATGGTGCTATGAAGGTGCCTCTATTATAAATTCTAATAATCTTTTTAATGCAATTTTAGTCTTGTTCTTTTACTCAAAAACTGATAGTGGTGGCTTTTTTTGCTTTAATAATCTTGTTGGAGTATTAGAGGATGTGTTGGCAGTAATAGGAAAAGCTTCTACATTGTGTCTTTTCATTTTCCATAGTAGTTTGATGATCAGAACATAATAATATCACATCATTTAAAATTATTTTATATATATATATATAACATATTTTTATGTGTGTCACATCCTTAAGTTTATAGTAATCGTATAATCAATTACAAAAGTCATATAATCAATTATGAGAGTTAAAATAAAGGTTTAATACCTCTTTTGGTCCCTCGAAAGGGGCCAAATGTTCAATTGGGTCCTACGTTTTTTTAGAAGTTCAATGTGGTCCCAACTTTTGTAAAAAGTGTGCAATTAAGTCCTTTTTGGAAACGACGTTAACTTTTTAACGGGCCAGCCGACAGGATGGACTAAAGTTTATTACGTGGTTGTGTGAGGGTAATACGTGGCTGTGTGAGGGTAATACGTGGCTGTGAGAGGGTAAACGTGTGTTTATTACTGAGGTTAACAAATCAGAGGTTAGGGTTTGAGTTGTAGAGAAATTAGTAATTTGGGATTTATCATTGTGGAGGAAGTGTGTTGAAATCTGAAGCGCGAATTGGAAACCGCAAATCTGAAGCGCAAATTGGAAACCGCAAATCAGGTTAGGGTTTATGTTTGATAATTTTATGAAATGTAGTCGTTGTGGATTGGACTGATATACATGAAATGGTTACTGCTGTTTCTTACACCCTTGACGGCCAAGTATGTTTTTCCTCCTCTATATGCATTCTTGCCTCACAATGCTTCATGATTTATACAAATTTTTAATTCATAAATTTAATGATTTTTCCCTTTCTAACTGTTACAGTGGGTACACAGAAAAGGAGCTGTTGAAGTTACACCATAGAAGGTAGTGTTAATTACTTCACTAGTCCATTCTTTTCTTTTGTGTGTATATCTCATCCTCAACTATTTTTCAATTTAACAATTTCTGCTATATTATCAATTCTCATTTATATATGTCTACCAGATTACAAACGCAAATTGGAAACCGCAAACACCAATTTCTCTACAACTCAAACCCTAACCTCTGATTTGTTAACCTCAATAATATACACACACGTTTACCCTCTCACAGCCACGTATTACCCTCACACAGCCACGCATTACCCTCACACAGCCACGTAGCAAACTTCAGTCCACCCTGTCAGCTGGCCCGTTAAAAAATTAACGTCGTTTCCAAAAAGGACTTAATTGCACACTTTTTACAAAAATTGGGACCACATTAAACTTTTAAAAAAACGTAGAACCCAATTGAATATTTGACCTCTTTCGAAGGAGCAAAAGATGTATTAAACCTAAAATAAATGTCAACATTAATTTCTCAAAACTGTTTTTGCACACGTTTGCATATAAAGTAATTTTAAGTTCCGTGTAACTATTTTGCACATCTATCCAGCTACCTTTGTTTTTTATTTTCTCTTCCCTCCTGGCATCACTCAGCCAAACGAACCAGTAGTGAATTAGAATGGGGAAAAATTAAAAAAAAAATGATAAATGCAATAACAATGTAATAAGAAAGAAATGGAAATATTAAAAAGTGAAAGAAGAAATTAGTATATACATTAAATATTTCATAGGATAACTTAGCCTTCTGTTCAACCCCATTACTTAAAAGTGATAATCGACTGTAGTTTTGGGTTTTAATGCCCTTCCCACTCAAAACAAAAAAGATGCTAGAGGATGGGTGATAGTGAAAAAGAAAACATTAATGGTACACATTCTTTTAACACTTCTTATCCAAATTCATCGAATAACATGATTTTATCTCGTAGATATTCATTGAAATACTTTTCTAAAAATCACATTTGAGGAGCTAAACATGATATATCTTACGTACCTGTTCTTGTCAGAAAAAGATTTACCCATGATAAAGGTAATTTGGAGAAAACAGCACTTTCATTTTTACCATAGATTTGATCCATCGTGTTACTCGAAAATTAAACAAGCATGTTTTGATGCTTTCACGAAGAAGAACAGACATTCGCTCACAGTAGACCCATATAAAATTGTCCCTCGTATTGCTTAGAACAGAAGAATACAGACGCTATAATTTGATGGGTTGTCATCTTTTCCTATAATTAAATTTAAAAGTATTAAAAAAGCATTAGGTTTAATTACTGGAATAAGTTGATCAATATATTCCAACTTCATAATAATGAAATATTTGGCTAGTTAACGCTTTCAAGATAAAAAGATGATATAATCCTTATAATATTAAATTAAGATGGTTTTACCAGAAGTGTGTACGAATAACTTTTCAGTTAACTGGTGTTTGTTCTTGCTCTTCAGCACTCTATGCTTTATGGGGGAGGAAAATCAAAAGGATAACCACAAAGTGAATGAAAAGAGAAAGATAAATGAAAAAGAAAAAAAAAGTGACAAGAATCTTCCTGAGTGAACCAAGTCATCTTTGTGGAACATGTGAATGAAAGAGGAAAAACAAAGATCACCTGCAATAATTCACAATAACCTGAAAGTCACAGTAACCCCTCTATTAGCAGTTAATGAAATAATGATTTAAATAAGTGTAGAAATCATAATGCAAAGTTGTAGGATAGAACATAGGTGGTATAGGGTGTGGCATCTATGGTTGTCGCATTGTAGGCAGAATGAAAACACAATCTATTGACTCTGAGACTAAGATTTGCTGAACCCGACAAGCTTGAATAAAGTTTCCACTTCCCCGTGTTACCGGCAAACAATGTTTAGTCAACGGTCAACCACGTTGCATTCTAACGAAAAATGATACTTGAACAATCATTTTTGACAATATTTAAACACGCGCACACGTGTCAAAATCTGAGTGGTCCAGTTAGAAAAATTAAATGAAAATGGACCACTCAGATTTTGACACGTGTGCGCGTGTCTAAATGTTGTCAAAAATATTGTTCAAGTGTTATTTTCCTTTTCAAAATAAAACTAAATTCTTATATTAATTCTCTACATACATATTAAACATAAATTCTTATACACGACACATGTGATACTATATTAGGAAACTCCTTCCTCACAACAAAGTAACAGATATATACGGAAGAACATCATCTCATCACTTTTCAGAACTACTTGGACGCAGATTTTTCAGATTACAAAAAATGGCAGCAAATAATCCTGTTGGAGAGGGAGACACATAATGAATGACCTCTTCAGCAGAGAAAAAAATAGATTAAAATAAAGATATTTATAAGAAAAAAACACGTAATAACAATTCATATATACTATTTTTTAATGGCTTAGGAATTAAAACATTCATCAACCCTTTGTTAGTTTTAGATTGGAAATATAAATTTAATAAATACTTTATTATTTCTTCATGTTAGAGACGTTTTTCTTTTCAATTTTATTACTTTATATTTGAAAGTACTTTTTAGACTTAAATATCATTCAATTTATCCACGATTATAACTCATCGGTAATGAATAAAATTTATCGTTAATTATCGTTTATCGACAACTTACTGACGGTATTTTGATCATCGATGAAAATGTTGTCAGTAAATTTTATCGACGGACTTTTCATCCATCGGTAATTATCGAAAACTTTTGGTTTTCGGTAAAACCGTTGATAATTACCTAAGACTTTTGGTTTCGGTAAATCCGTCGGTACATACCGCGATCTGGTTCATCTTCTTCGTCTTCCTTCCTTCCTCCGTGTCGTTTTTTTTTTCGTTTTCACAAACTTCACCACCAAAAAAGTATCACGCTAATAACAAACTCATTTCCAAACAATCAAACAACCAATTTATTTTCAATAGTTAAAATCATAGGGAATCATGGAGAGTTTCTCTACAATTTTCAGATCTGTAAGAGAAAAAAGATGTTATTAGGACCGGTGATGTTCCTAATTTCACATATCAACTTTGCAATGGCTCGCAAGAAAAGTTGAACTCACCGGAAAAGTTGAGCTTGTCAGAAAGGCTAAAAAGCGGACAGTGGTGGGTTGCAACAGTGGCGAGCCCGCGATGGTGGATAGCAGAGGTGATGAGACTACGAGACGGTAAAGAAAACATAAAAAAATTGTTGGTAAGAAAAATAAAAAAACCATCAGTAAATCCGTCGAAAATTAAAATATCGACAGATACATATCCGTCGATAAAAATCTGTTGGTAATATTAATATTTATTGTAGAAAAAAATCGGTTTATTTCTGTTACTTATTGAGTGTTTGTATATATAATTTTTTATTTAAGAGAGAAAAAAAATAAAATAGATAAATTAAAAAGAAATAACAATTATTTCATCCCATATTCTACATTTTCATACTAATAATATTAAAATTTTATCACTGTTAATTTCTTAAATGAATATTACACTTATCTCTCATATCATATTTCTAAAATAGACAATTATTTTAGTTATATTATAAATAAAATAATATTCTCACTTTTTTAATATTATTTAAATGAATATACACATCTCTTCCGTTCTTATAAATAATGTTTCTGCTGAATGAGATCGGGGAAACTCCTACGCTCGTCCAGAAACACTCGGTCCACTCCCGCGTTCGGTTCTCCTTCTCTTCAGTTCGTACGCTCGGTTCTCCCTCTCTTTACTCCTTACGCTCGTCCTTCGTCAATAGAAGAGTGTTGACCTGCAGCAAACACTCCGACGCTCAAGTCAGAATATACTATCGCAAGTCTATAGATATGAAAATTGAACAGAGCATTTACCTTCCCCTTTGACTTCTATTTATACAATTTCAGGGAATATTATTCATTAATTTACCTTTTAATGGCTTTCAATGCTCACTTTAACTATTCGACAATGACCGTTACCTCATTAACCATGCATTCATGAGCATTTAACAGCTGTCTGCAATCTACTCTCCTTGCGTTTGCCCGATGGGGTGTGTTATGACATATCCGACCGGTTATCTACCCTCGGTAGAAATATACACCACTATCAGCTGCCTACCCTCGGTAGCAACAAACCCTACGGTCGGTTGCCTATCCTCGGTAGAACACTCTCCTGTGGTCGGTTGCCTACCCTCGGTAGTAACAAATAATATCCCTCTTCCTAATTGTTTTTAAATAAGGATATTTTTTTAAAAATAAGAATAGTAAATATTGTTCTATTAAAATAAAAAAAAATATTGTGAAGTGAATATTTATTTCAAAACATGAAAATGCTATTTTATAAAAAAAAAAGTAAAAGTAAGTAAAAGTTTATTTTAAAAGTGGATCGAATGTGTGATGTTTTAAGTAAGACAAACGAAAAAGTTTAAATTCACAATGAAGTAGCAAAACCTGGTGCGGCCCATTGGTCTGGTTTAAAATAGGTTGGTCTGGTTTAAAATGGGTGACTTGAGTTGGTCTGGTTGACTTGGGGTTAATTTTTATTTTTGGAATTTGAGAAAGCTTGGACTCCATTGCTAAATTATATCTCGAAAATATGAAATATTTACTTCTGTAATTTTTTTAATTGTTTAATTAATTAAACAATTTGGAATGTTATCTTTATGTGAATGGACATGTGATATGAATGAAACACCTATGGTGAACTGCGTCCACATATAAAGTAGTGAAGAAAATGCAATGCCTTTAACTTTAACAAGTATAGATTCTTCTTTTTTAGTGTAAGCTTTTTGGGTTACTTTTTCTTCTCTTTAGTATATGAAAGGACGATCCCTTACAATGATACAAGGCTTGAGCCACATTTCTCGATGCCATGTGTACTGCAAATCTTACGGAATGATATTTGTGAGTACCCAATAATGGAGTGTGCAAACACATGCACTCATCACACTTGGAATAAACAAAAACTGCACATGTCTTTCACCGTGGCATCGCATGTGCACTTACCTCGCAGCTCAACCAGTCACAATCATGTCTCTTGTTTTCCCTACTATCAATTAGACAAAATACGTAACAATTTATAGACATATTTTAATTAAATAAAATAAAACAAAATATATGAAAATTCTATATTCATTCTGATAAAGTAAATATAGAATATTTTTGTGTTTTCTAGTCGTTGTTTGTATCTACATAAAGTTTGTTCACGTGTATGGAAAAGCGAGGAAACAGTTTGTTTGTTTGCATTCATTTGTGGTAAAATGGAGAGTCAAAAATTAGGGAGTAATATAGCTTAGACGGTCCTTTGTTCGCCAGTGTGGCATTACCATTTTAGCTTTGCTTTTGCAATGTATGTTTAGCCTTCCTTTTCCTGTGGTGCAGTGATATTTTTCAGCTTGTGCATGCCATGGTAAACGTTCACACTTTTGGTTTACATAGTTGCAGTCTTTCTTTCTTTCTTGTTTATGCTTAGGACGTTGTTCACTTGTGTTTCCAGATATGCTGCTTCATTCGTTTAGGGTATTCGTTTTACTTGCTTTGTTTATTCGGCAATGTCAACCAGGTAAGAATCCCTTTCATCTGCATGCGTGTTTTTTAACTATTCTCTGTAATCTAATTTTTAACTTTTTTATAAAAATTAACTGTTTTTTTCTTTTAATTTAACCATTATTTTAAATTAAATAAATAAAAATTATCTACATAATATACAAAAAACTAATTATTTATATTTATTTTATAATTATGATTTTATTATATTTTGTTATTATAAGCGCATGTCTTTTCAGTAACATAAGCTATCTTATGTGATATATCTTATAAGAATCGATTGTAATATAGTTTAATAATAATAAAATATAGTAACAAAAATAAATTTATATCATATCAATAAAAAGATTTATAATATTACTAAAACAAATTAATAAAAATAATTAAAATAAGTTTATAAAACTATTATAATAATAATAATAATAATAATAATAATAATAATAATTACTATTATTGTTATATTTAAATTCTAACCATGTATAACATATAACACATGCAAAATATTAATACCGTTATTCAATCTGATAAGTATATTAAAGTGGAATATATACAAAAACAACTTAAAGTAATATCTAAGTAAAATCAAATATCTATGTCTTAGAATAAAGACATGTCAACACTTACTTATTTTTTTTTATAAGTTGAATGTAATTTCAAAAATGTCATTTTTTATTTTATTTTTATTTATTTCTAAGGTATATAGGTATCGATCGATTTCTTTGTTAACCGAGACATATAGATATCAATTGTCTCGGGTAAGTGAAAAACCGAAGTAGTATAGTTTTTTATACACCAGAACGCGTTAAAATTTTAACCTATTGTTTAATCTTCTTTTTCTTCCTGCAAGAGCTCTTCTTCCTGCAAGAGCTTTCTCGCGCATCCAAGAAGTCTTCTTCTTCCTCGTGCAAGCCTCCATTGCTCTAGCACCATCCTTGTTGCTCGCTTTCTTCACGCATTGGTGCCTCCGGTTCTCTCGCTACTGCTCCAAAGTTTCTCGTTGCATCCTTCCAAAGTGTCTCGTTGCTGCTCCAAAGTGTCTCGTTGGGCTTGGCGGAGTTTTGCGAGATCGGGAGGAAACTCTTTTCTCATGGCACGGCGAGGACGCGGCGGCGGCGTAGTGGCTGTTAGGCGCTGGATCTGCGTTTCGCGATTTTGGGCTTGATTTCTAGTTTGGTGATTTTTGTTTGTAGGTCGCGGATGGAGTTTCTGTGAAGACGAAGCTTGCAATGGCGCTATCTCGCAATTTCCATGGTGGCACGATGGCTTTGCGTGATGAATATGAGTTCTTGCGGTGGTTGTTGCAATGGGTTTCGCGTATGGAGGAGATCGCAACGAGCTCGCATGCTTGGAGGTTTAGAGATGGTGGCTTCACAACGACACGATTTAGTGAAGGCGCGAAGAAGGAAGAAGATGCGACTAGGGTTTTTGGAAAAATGAATGTGCGATTTGGAACTAAAAAAAATTTAAAAAGTTAAAAACACTCTATTGCCTCAGTTGTCTATGAATCGAGATAGAATCCGAACCATTTTGCCTCGGTTCAGAACCGAGACAAAAAGCCTACTTTTTTGCCTCGTCTGTATATATCTCAGTTGCGGAACTAATGCCTATAAATAAAAATAACTGTTATCATTTTCCTAGCACTAGTGTGATTACAAACACTTAAACCAAATACTCAGTGTAATAACATTTGTTTGCTTTCACTTTTTTACGTGCACCCTTTATTTGTGCGTCCTCCACATGGTGAATTGGGAGTGGGGTACAGCTTAACTATACAACCTTGGAGTACTTTTGGTCTTTCCTTTCTTGCATGTCTTGCTTACCTGTGTTTAGGAGCATTGCCATGATTGCCTTTCAATTATTGTGTCAATTAATCTTCTTTTCATTTTTAGATCAATCATTTTTCTTATGTAATAAGTATTTATGCTGAATATTTCATGTATTGGGATAATATATATTTAAAATAATGTTCAGAAACAAGACATTTTTATTTTTTTGTAAAATTAAATTTGATTCCAAGTCAAATTTAAAGATGGTGTAAGAATTTGTCCTTTTTTATTGGACTACTATCATACCATGTCAACCCACATTCTAAGATTATTAGTAGAGACAACTTCTTTCAACGCCTCCATACATTTCTCTCTATACTTCCATAGTTTGGGTGAAAAGATATTTTTTATCTTATCCTCTTCCTTCATCTTCTTCATCATCCACTAAGCATCCATTTCTCTCGTCTTCTTCACCTTCTTCTTCCTCCAATCACCAGTTTTCATATATTTTTTCTTAAAATCATTTTGGACTGTTCGGAATCACAATTTAGAATACACAAAATTCAAAAATATATGAATTATACAATCTAAAATATAATTTTTATATTTTAAAACGTAAAGTTCAGAAAACATTTTTTGCACTGCAGATTATGCATTTGAGAACATCTCCAAACTGTGTATTCTAGTACTTAAAATGAAAATAGGATAAAATTAAATAGAAAGAGGTGCAGGAAGAAGCTGCCGTCCGTAGAATGTGATACATAAAGTACTAGTTTAGGAAGATGTTAAGGAAGTGTTCCATTGCGGATTTAAGATGATGCTGATTAAGGTTTTTACAATGCAGACGATAGTAGTGTGTGCTGTTGTGAGAGAAAAGAAGAAAACGCTGCGCAGTAAAGTAAATATATGGGAGATGATGGAATGATGATAGTCAATTAAAATTCAAAAGGAAAAAGAAGTGGTAGCTGTAGATTTTTTATAACATAACAATATTTAACAAAGAATTAATGGTAACAAATTAACAGTCTCTATCCTTTTATATCTCAATAATCATTGAGAATTTAGGCATAAGGGTTCCTAGATGGTCACAAATTTCAAGTATGTGCATTATCCATATAATACAAATTAATTATTAGAGGGTTCTATTTCATAGGATATCATAGAATATCTTGGACCACTAAGGAATTTTTTTTTGTAACAGAAAAATCTATCTGTAAAGTTTTAAGAATTGAATACTATAAGCAGGATTGTTATTTCTTCCTAGTTCCAAGTCCAGAACGTAGTGTGATCTTTTAAAAAGCAAAGAAGATTTAGGGTGACGCAAGCATCTATCCAATATTTTGTGTGGAATTTTGGTTAATGATGTCCTTTGTGGAAGTAAAATATCTTAGCAATGTGTGTGTAAATTATATTTTATCCTAAAGCCAAAGAAGACGCGTGGCTATCTTCGCACCCATTCAATCTAATTGCTCTTGTCGTTTTTATATAGAGGGCACCATTTTCTGAAAGCATATTCTTCGGGAGACCCTTGGAAGAAAACTCAAGTGGAATAAACTTTTGATACTTTAATTAGTATATATTTAATGGTATGTGCATGATATTATAGACTCATATCGCAATACAAGTGAAGGTTAATGGGCGTTGATTAATAAAAAGATGTGAAGCCAAGGGAATTGTGCTTCCCCTGATTGGAAAGTGACCCATAATGCGGGTTCCATCATAGGCAAGCTCAAGCCTTGTTCATACCGTTAAAAGAAAGTGGTGGTGGGCCATCAACAGCAAGGCAACTCCAACATTAGTTCTTCCAATTTCCTATGGATACGTGTATTCTACAAATTCTAATATATCAAAAGCTGCATTCTGCTCACCATTATACTTCCCTATCATTTTTCTTTTTTTTTTTTATTTCTGCTCTTTGTTTCCACGTTAAGCCATTCAACAATTCTTTAAGATTTTCTCAATACTATGCATCTCATTAAAATTATAGGGAAAATCAAATTTTAACCACGATATTTTTTATGTTGTCAACTCATTTTTAGTTTTTCTTTTTATTGGTTGAATAGTTTGCTTCAATAGGAACGTAAGACTATGATATGATAGGTTAATAATTTCTTTTAATAATTTTTTAACAATAAATTATATATCATTATTTTATTGCTATGTATATTTGAAACGAATCATCACATAAATCATTGTAAAAAAATCGTAAAAAATTGTTAAAAAATATTTTCCACTTCAATAAATAGTTATATTCCTTTTCTTAGTCACTCTCCGAGACCATGACTTACCCTTTTTCTTTCGACTCTGATTCATCCTTGTTCTCAGTAGCGCGGCCACCAAAGTCTATCTTTACCATTCATCCACAGTCCATATTCTCTCTTTTGTGTATTGTTTTTCGAATACTAAAATATTTAGTTAAATATGTTTGTGACGTTTAAATTCGATTATGAAATTGATATGTTTTATTTTCAATTTTGATATATTTTAATTTTCAATTTAAAAATAAAAGATATAATTTTTTTTTAATTCAATGACATTAAATTACTGTTTTTTTGAACGATGTTTAAACATGATATTTGAATTGTAACTTATTGAATAATAATAATATAAATAACTCAAATATTAATTTGAATTGCTATTTCAAATATCAAAAAAGTGAATTTTATTGTACTAGACAAATTTTAATTTTATATCAAAACTTATTATTGAATAAAATATATAACCGAAAATATTTAAATTTTAAAATTTAATCTTGAATTAAAGAAAGGAAGGAATTAGTGATTTACAAAGATATTAAAAAACTATATATATATATATATATATATATATATATATATATATTAAATAGGACAAATATAATTATCGTTTTTCATTTATGAAACCTTTTACTGTTAGTATTATTTTTCTATCGACGTGTACGGACTACAGGCTGGCCAACGTACTGTCCACCTCGAAAATGGATAGGATTTTAATATTGTGCAGTAAAGTAATGTAGGCATAAACTTGGATTTGAATTTTTTTTTTCCCCAAATTGTACCAAATTACTGTATGGTGCAGAGATTTTTATTTATAGATATAATATTCGGAATTTCAAAATTTGAATTTTTGCCTTGGCCGTACTTTTTCTGTTAATAATATTTGTTCTTCAAAATTTTAGTCTATTTAATTATAGTTTAATAAAACAAAGGAATAGGGATAAAGGAGTAGATGATGGAAAGACAGAGATACATGCGTATGCGTAAAGTTGAATGCGAAAATGCAGAACTTTATCTTATATGCTCAATTCAAATATCCGTTTCTCCCTTTTGTAACAACCCGTGTTTTAGGTATAATTATTTAAATTAAATTATCGAAATAAAACAAAATTATATTAATTATTCAAAAGTGTTAAGTAACGTTTTATAAATATAAGATATTTTATCTTAAGATTTCTTAATTGAATAACTCTCAAATAATTATATATAAGTTCTTAACAAATTAATTACTAATATTTTACATTAAAGATAAATATTCTTTTTTCTATTTTTTACGACTTAGCCTATGAGTACTTTAAAAATTTTAGTTTACTCTAAATAATTTTTAATATTTAAAATTCAGTTATTGATGAATAGTGTTGTGAAGATAAATATTAATCAGAAAGTCAATCTGATTTATCATGAGTTTGAACCGGATTGAGTTTAAACCAGATTGAGTTTGAGAAAAATATAATTTTTTATGCGGGTTAGTTTTCAACCCGATTCACTTAGAACTCGACTCATCCGGATTGAACCCTTGGTAAGTTGGTTTGGTTCACCAACCCATCTAATTTAATTTAATTATTTATTATTTTGTGTTTCAATATTATTAGTTAGTATTTTTTTATTATATTGTAGATTAGGATAAAAAAGGTTTTATAAGAGAAAAATGTTATAAATTTATTTATTCAAGACTTTGACATTATAAATGGACACTTGATACAAAAATTATCAATATTAAAAACTTACGTGTACGTCTTTTGTGCGCTTTTTTGGATTATGGTTGGATTGTATGATTTTTTTTTTATTTTGAATTATATTTGGAGTTTAACATCATTTTAGAGGAGTGAAATTTATTTAGATTTGAATTAAAAAATTATAATTTTTTTATTTAGAAAAGACTTATAATTAAGTGAGTCAGTGAGTCAACCCGTTTAACTCACCAACCCATGGTGGGTTGAGTCGAATTCGAATATTTTCAACTCGTTAATAAGTAAACCGGGTTGGATTGGCTCACTAAATGACTAACCCGTGGTGAGCCGGGTCGAACTAAGTTACCTGTTTAACAACTGTCAATTAATTTTGATGTAAAATAATAATTATTATTATTTTAGTTTATATTACTTTTACATATAAATTTAATTAAATTTTATTGAAAAGTTAAAATTAAATTATTTTGAGAAGTAATTTAAATGCCTATGAGAAAATATTTTAATAAAAATATTTAGAATTTGATTTTTAAATATTTTCTTACTATTAATAATTTTAATATAATTAATTAATTTAATCACAACTTACGTATTATTTGACATCGTTTTAAAATTTTTGTCGTTAGTTTTTAATTCCGCCAGTAATCTTTTCCCTATAGATTTGAAATAACTTCTGTATTGTATTTTATTAAAATCATTTTTCAAAAGTTATTTAAATGATATTTTTTAAATATATACTTTAAAGTTATATATTAAAATCTAAGATATATCTGTTAGTATATATGTATATCCATATAAGTTTTATTATTCGTTCTAATTTAAAATTAATAATATTTTTGGTATATTAAATTTAATTTACTTCATTATTTCTAAAATATAAATTTTCTGGTAAATATGCTTATAAATTTTTTAAATAATTACTTACAAATATTATTTTCATAATGAGTATAAAATGATTATCTTTTAATTAAAATATATTTTAAAAAATACAAATTTATATTTAACATATTATAACTTTTTTCTTCTACATCTACGTCTTCAGCAAAACATTTACCCTCATAGAGCACTAACTCTGGTTTCTCTTCTTCTCCACCCTTCCGCAGCCACGTTCCCTGACCTTTATATTTAACATATTCTCTTTTATGCTTTATTTTTTCTCAGTAAAATTTATTTTCTTTTCTTTTTGCAACTGTGGAAAACAAAATTCAGTAAAAAAAGAAATATTTGGCCTATTTGAGTGTACTTCCAATATAATGTCCAGGTATATTTTGATTCTTTTTAAATTAGACATTTTAATTTTGGGTTTGTTTTATATTGATTTCTTAAACTGAAAGTAAAATTAGAAATAAAATTTTAATTTGTAATTAACTGGTTATAAAGAATTGTAAGTAACAGGTTAATAGAGAAATAGTGAAGCAGGACAAATAATATAAATATATATAAAGCTCACCTGACCAAGGAAAGAAGGATAATGGATTTTAGATTTGGGCCCATTTTTGGTAGGCTATCTATTTCGATAAGAGTCCCTTCTTACTGCACCTATATAATTTCAACATACACCTACCATAAAGTTTTGTATTATGAAATGTATAATTTATAATACAACTTTTTGTATTTCAGACTATATATTTCGAAATACAAAATAGAAAGTACATTCCACATTATATAATTCGGTTACAAGTATATTCTGGAATATATAATTTTTATATTACATTGTACAATCGATAATACAGAATATTGTATTTCAGACATTTCATAATATAAAGAATTGTATTTCAGATTATATATATCAAAACATAAAATAAAAAATATATTTTGACTCGTATATTTAGGAATATAAAATTTATTTTCTGGATTATATAATCTAAAATATAATAATTTATGAGAGTGCACAAAGAAATTTATGGAGGTGTTTGGACCCTCAGCGATATATAAGACGCCGGAAAAGGATATGACAATTACAATAAGTAAATAAATGAATTTTCTAACAATTTCATACCAAATAAACATAAATAGGTAAATACATTTTTAACTATTTGGTTGAAAATATTTAGAAAGATTTGTTTAATATTCATCAAACCTTCAACTTTATTTACTTTTATGAATAGATATTAGAGTTCAACTTTTATCATAAACTTTTATACTAAGTTCATCAGAATTAACTGCCTATTAGAAATAGTCACTAGGTTTAAAATGACTTCAGAACCCAGAACAGAGGATGAAATGTATACTTCTTATGAACTTTTTTGTTCCTCCAAAACTAAAATTATAGTTTTGGATATATGATTTGCAGTTATAGAAAAAGCTTTGAATACCGCATTTCTCCAAGCCTTCGCTGATCCCCAATCAAACTATTCAAGATTGAGTTGATGCTATATTAATGAAGTACAATCATCGGAGGCAAGACCTTGAATGGAGGCGTAACTATACTTCTAATGTTTTGCACATTGAAAATTGATCACTTCCGAAAAATTCATGCCCATTAAGGTTCTCGGACGATTAAACCTTTCTTCTATAAGATTACTGCTTATGGAATAACATCCTCTTCTGATGCTCTTTCCTTATACTTTATCACAAGCATAGTTTTGAAGCTTTCTCATTTCTTCTAAAAGAACATTATTAATAAATAATGAAGGTTTCGAACTTACTTGACAACTTCTAATTATTCTTCCATGTATATTTTATGCAAAGATTACCTTGACTTTTTTCTTCATTTGAAGATCTAGGGATTAAACTTTCTGGTATCATGTATTACGAGCAACCATTATCTAGGTATTATGATAGGGGTCCTCTTTATAGGATTAAGCGTGTCTGCAGGAGAAATTATTTTGATTTTGGTACTCACATTTCTTTGGACCTTTTGGGGTTAACTTTCCAACAAAATACTAGAGTTATTAGATGTAGTATACGAATTCTCTTTTTAATTACATTCTTTTTCTCATACCCCATCCTGTTTTATCACGAGTCTTTCTTGAATTTCTTATTTATATAAAGCTATATTTGCTCAATGTAATTTACAAAATCGATTATAATAAATTTTTACATAATATTTATACTAATTTACAAAATCGATTATAATAAATTTTCACCTAATAATCAAGAATCAATCATCTTAATTTCGTAAAATATGTAATAATTGATTTTCTACATATTAGTAATAACTAATTACATTTTAGCTGAAGATCGAGCTAATAGTCAGCCTGAGTTGAAGTTCAAGCTTAGTCAATCCAAGCCTAATATCGAGTCAGTTTAAGTCAAATGTCAAGCTGAGTTGGCTAGTTGAAGGTTAAGCTAAGTTGGTCTCAACTGAAAATTGAACTGAGTTGGTCCAAGTTGAAGGTGAGACGAGTTTGTTATGGTTGAAGGTCGAGCCGAGTTGGCTTAGGTTGGAATTTGAATCGAGCCAACTCAATTGAAAGTCAAGTCATGCCAGTCCTGGTCAAAGGTCAAGTCTTATCGACCCAAGTTGAAGGTCGAGTTGTGTCATCCCGAACTAAAGGTCGAGTCGTGTTGCCTAGGCCGAAAGTTGAGCTGAATCAACACGGACCAAAGGTCGAGCCCAATCTCTACCTAGGTTGAATGCCAAGTTGACTCGACCCGAGTCAAATATTGAGTTGAGTCGACCTAGGCCAATGTTAAGACGAGTCATCTTGGGTCGAAGATCGAACTAACCTAACTCGGACTCAAGGGTGAATTTAAGTTTGGCTTAAAATAAAAATTAAATTGCTTTATCCAAATAAGAAATTTGAAATTTATGATATTTTAATTACTCCCTCCAAACAAACTATTTAAGAAATGAAGATAATTTAATTATAAGTAATTCAAATTCTATGTATTTCAATTTCTTGGAATTGTTGAAATCTCTCATCCAAACACAGGGTAAAGGTTTAATTAATTTATTTTTTTGTCAAATTATATAGGTTGACACTATAGTTTTTAACTACTATCTTTATAATATTGTATATTGAAATCAGTGAACACTTTAATTGTATTACTATATGTAAGACCTTAGAAATTTAATCCAAAAACCCACCTGTCAAATCTCATTAATTACTCCTAAAACCATGCTCAGGTGCCTTAAAAACGCACTCACAAACTCTGGCGCACAATTGCCAAGTGTCAAAATGGAACATTCTGAAATCAGTAGTGGAAGACAGGTGTCTGTATGAGAGAATGCGTCCGTTTTACCTTGGGAAGAAAAATGATTTTTCTGAAACACTTCTTCCCACTCTCTGCATGCACCCTTCTTCCTCCTGAAAACTGACCTTCCATTTTCTCCTCCTTCTCTCTAGAAAATCTTTCCCTTCTCTCTACTGTAACTCACTAATCTCTTCTCCGATCAACATTCAGAAACCGTAGGAGCATTCTCTGAGTCGTGAGCTTTAATTTGGACCGAACAGATTCAAGTTCTGAAACTGGTAAGTCTCTCGACCCTAGACGTTCGTTTCTAGTTTACATGAAAAACCAAGATTTGGTTGCATGCAAGGGTATAAGCTAAATTCTTCTGTATTTTCTTATGGTTAGACTTAGTTGGAGAACTTAAGGAAAATCGTTAAGGGTAGAAAAACGTTAGTTGGACAAGCGACAAATCTTGCGTATAGAACGTTTCAGTCACGAATCCGGGTAAGGGAAGCTTATTTGATTTAATTCGTATGTTATGCTTTGTATGAACGTTCGTCTGAGTTGATTAAATGAATATGATGCATGCTGATTGACATGTATGATGATGTTTGAGATGTATAAATGCGAATATGAGTTATCATTATGAAGTATGAGTTATTAATGTGGAATTCTGTAAAGTATGTAAACTGATATTTGATATGAAGTTATAAGATATGAATTGATATGTTAAAATGTGAATTGAAAAGAAGATGAAAAATCTGAATATGACATTCTTACTATGATAATGTACGCTCGTCATCAAACGGTCCTCTACCGTTCGGTTTTCTAGTAAACGGTTAAAAATGGAATTCTTTCGTTCGGCTCAGCCTAGTGGTATCCGAGTATCTGAAATAAAATAATAATATATTTATACCTAGCGTTCGTAATAAGTAACGCTCGGTCTTACACCTAGCGTTCGTAATAAATAAGCGCTCGGTCCTATACCTAGCGTCCGTCCTAAGTAGTGCTCGGTCTTATACCAAGCGCTCGTATTATTGTATAATCAACCTTGATAAAATAACGTTCGTTCAACTATAATAATATTTCCTTTTCCTCACGTTCGGTCATTTATTGGCATCGGACTTCCGTATGTAAATTACTCCAAGGATAGTTCTTAATATTCTTGGTTCTTCTCCTACATTGGATCCGGTCTAAGGTCTCCATAATGAAATTTTTCTTTAAGTACCAGAGTCAACCGAACGAGTTAGTTCATTTAATTGACTCGCGTAGAAAGTAACGTCTGTCACAGATTTCTTAGTTCATTCAATCCATTTTCTTAATTCTACCCGTACTTCTCTTAGTCTTATTCTGTTCTGAACGGGAAAATCATTGGTGTCATTCTTATCGTTCGTCCTCGTCCTTCAGAGGGCTGAACGTTCGTTATTTTATGTCTTTGAAACTAAAGATGAAAATGATAATAAAGTATAAGATTTTAAAGGGTGAACATTATATGGGATGATTATACGATTATGGAATTTGAACGAGCGTTCCAGGGAGGAACGACTCATATATTGAATATTGGATTTGGTAAAGTATGACTGTGGTTATGCTAATGCTGGCAGTTCATCCTGATGTTCCGTGAGTACTCATCCTCACATAGAGTAGATAGGTCATGTGTGGGAATGGCAGGAGGTCCTAGTCCTTAGGGGTACTTTGGATAGGGCTAACCTCGAGTGGCAGCTGTTGAGTGTATCCCAGTTACTACATCACTTGGGTGCAAGAACGCCTGTAGCTACACAGATTCATATAGTCCGGACGGTCCGTCTAGTAATAGATTTTGTATGATTATACATGTTGAACTATATGTTTGTGTTGTTTTGAATGTTTATTTTATCTGTTGATGTATGAATTAAATTACATAAGCTTACCCTTCGTTTTTCCTTTTGTTGTCTGTCGTCCTTGTACGTTCGTCCTGTCGTTGCAATGATGATCCGTGTGGATGTGAGCAGAAGGCGAGGTTACTTTGGAGGACGTTATTGAAGAGGAGAACTTGGTGGACATTGAAGTTAAGGTCGAGCCGTAGGTCGTCCAGCTATTTTAGATCTTTAGTATTTTTGTAGTGGTTCGTTCGGTATAGAAGTTTTGTACACCGTTCATCCCTATCTTCTCTTCTTATTCGATCTTATTGTAATCAACTTTGGACTTAATGCCGTTCGGTTTATGAGCGTTGTTTATTAGCATAAAGACTGCACTGTTTGATTACGTAATGTAATTAACTCTAATTTATGGTTATTACTGTATTTTGGGATGTTACACTATAACAAAATGAGTCGAGTAAACCCATTTTAATTGTATTACAATAAATAAAAAATAAATTTAAAGAATAAAATATCCTAAAGTGGGTCAACCCACGTAACCTACCAAAAAGTGAATCAGGTTTAGTTGATTCATTTTCAATTCAACACATAGTGAGTCAACCTGTGTGAATTGGGTTGATACATAATTTATCTTGTAGAAAAAAAATAACTATTTTTTTAATAAAGTAATAATTATTAACGTTATCATTATTATTATTATTTATATGATAGTATATTGATGGGTCTTTCAAAGGTGAATGTTCAATAGAGATATATATACAACATATATGAGACTTAAGCCCAATTTAGATAAAAGATTGACACTACTTCTAACCCAAAATCTTAAGGTAATAGATTTATGAGTTTTCATCCTTATATGATCTTCAACCAATGTGACACTTAGACTCGCACTTGAATTCTCAATAATCTCCTCCTTAAGAGGGGCTCCCTTCCATGTTGGTACACTCTCTCAAGCGAAAACATTTGTAACTACAAGTATCCATTTTTGTATATAGTTGTTTATCTTTATAGGACATGCTTGAATCTTTTGTCAATAAGACTTTTTATACAGGGATCACATTGTATTTGTGTGAGTCAGCCACTAAAACTATATGTTAGCTTTGATACTATCGATAAATCTTTTGAAGGAAAAGGTTCTCTAAAATATACATAACATATATAAAACCTAACTCAACCCACGTTGACACCACCTTTGATCCAACACAATTTGTTTATGCGTTTTATTCTTGTTCAACTTTTTCATCTCGCACTTGAATTTTCAATATAAATGGATATATAATAAAGGTACCACATGGATGCAAATTTATTATATAAAAGAAATAAAATATAAAGTTGCAAAGGTTTTGGTTCAACAACAAAATGTCTGGGTGGTTGCATTGTTAAAAATAACATGACTTTTAACTTTGGAAATATTATTAGTAAGGAAAATACATTTGAAATTTATGGCTGGTCAGATGCGTCGACAAAGAGTTACACCGTCTCCAATGGAAACAATAGTTGATTCTATGCGAAAATCATTTGCTATGTAACTGTTGAATTCTAGAGTGGGCTTCCTGTGTTTCCAGAATTTATCTTCCAATTTCTCATCCTCAGACATAGCCACTGTACCAAGCCATAAGGTGTTGTCATATGCAATTGTTCCACCCTTCTTCACCAATTTTAACAACACCTCATGATACATTATCATATTTTCCTTGTCAGCATCTACAAATACGAAGTCAAATGACTCGCCATGGTTTCCCTGCAATTTATTGCATTTTCATTTTCCTTCCATTCTCCAAATATAAATTCAAAGACAAGGTCTACAAGGATATCAATTCACTATAATGCAACAATGACTTTAGAACTATTTAGTATCAAGAAAATCTTGAATAGTCACATATATAAAAGGTTCAATTATAATGGTTGTCAATATAAAACTTTTCGTGTACATCACGCAATCATATATTATCTCCAAATTAAGTTAAGTTTACACAACAATTGATCTAAATTCATTTTTTACACATAATCAGGTTTCTCAAATGTATACCATTGTGTTTTACTTCCACCCCTTAAATCCTAAAGAAGGGCTTGTTTTTTGTTTATATTTAAAAAAAAATCATTGTAAAATAGCACACCAGGACAAAATAGTTTTTTTTTTCTGTTTTTATTTTTAAAATAAGTTTATTCAAATATATAAAAAAAATGTTAATAGGTGGTTATTTTATTATAGAAATATTTTTTTCTTAAAATCTATTTAACAAATAGATCTAAAATGTAGAAGAAATTTGCTGGTTATATGATTGTTTCTTGTGGGGTCATAAACATGAAATAAACCACTAAAGTCCATTTATATAATATTCTTACTATTGTAGTGCTGTCAGATTATATTTTTGAGGAATTTGTAAGATAAAAATCAGTATGAATCGATCATAGTTAAGTTTTAAATAAGTAGATCAATTTGTTTATTAAAAGTACTTTCTTTTCTTTTCTTTTGGCTGTTTTATTAAGAGATGTTACTAGTGTACGATTCAATTTTGGAAGCTTATCTAAATTAATTTGGGATTCTGAATTTTTGAGGAAATATAATTCAAGTAAATAAAAGTTAGTATTTACTTTTGTGATTTTTTAAAAAAAAAAACACTATAATATTTTAATAACAAAAGATTTAAGCTATATAAAAGTTTATAATAATTGAAATTCATTTATATAAAACTATTATCTCTCTAAATCTTCTTTCAAGGATTCTCTTTGTTTTCTCACTTTGTTTTTTCATCTCTATAAAGATCAAAAGAAAGTAGGAATGGTCATTTTGGAAGTTGTTCCTATCTATCGAATCAATTTCTCCATTTGGATAAATTGGTTTTCTTTCCTTTTTCTCAAATTTTGCTCTCTTTTTCATGCAATATTTCTTTGATTGCATGTGTACTTAGAATTATCAATGTGAGTTTTTGTTGATCAAAGATCATAGTGATATGGTACAATCGTTTTTGTGATGTTTCTGTGTGTAGATAGAACATTCTCTGATGTTAGCGTTATTTGGTGTTTTAAAGTTGTCACACCAAGTAAAGGCAACTAATTTTAATTATTATCTTAGTAGTAATTTTGATTGTTGATTTTGCACCTTAAAATTGTGATTGGATGATCAAATTGAAATGTTTGATAGTTGTAGCTACTGAAAATGAGATGAAGGATTTTTTATTTACATGTTTGTATTATTTCTTGGATTTAGGGTTTTATAGGATAAGCATCCTTGAATGTAGAATTTGTTTTGGTTTGACTAATTTGATATTAGGATTGGAATGAGAATTGAAATTGTAAGGTTGATGATATTGGTTGACATAAATGATTTCAACATGTGTTATTGCAACTGTGAATTGTGAGAAGCAAGAAAAGTCTTGGTTTTGTATGTTGTTAGCAATTTTCTCTATGAGATCTTTGAATTGAACTAATTTAACACCCCTTGAGTTAAGAACTTGAATTTTAAAGTGTTATGAGGTTTATTAACTAGTAATGAACTTAAGAACTGTAAGATTACCCAATCAAAGCTCAAAAAGGGAATTTAGAGTTCTAGTACATTGTCAAACGTCGTTGCAACACTGTCGGGTGCCACTTAGACAGTGGCCACTAACGTAAGACACTGCGTGCCACTTTTACTCAGTCAAGCGTTGAGGGGGTTGTAGCGTCGAGCCACTCTCCTAGAGTCAAGCGCCACCCTATTCTTCTAATTTGAGTCATCTCGAAAAAAATGAGATTCTCACTTCATTAATTGTTAAATTGAGCTAAAATTTTAACCGTTAATCTCCTATGAATGCTCTATTTTAGGTTTCATTTTTTGTAGAACTTTTCTACTTGATATGTTTGTGGGATATTATGTACCTACTTGCGGTTTTGGTTTGATCTTTACAGAAAAGAGTGTATTTTTGTTTGGAATGTTTCATGGTTTATGATGTTTTTGTTATCATATTGGATAATGGATTAAGTGATTCTAAAAGTGAATTGAATTTTAGTGAATTGAGTTGAAAATTGGCATGTATTAAAAAATTTCAATTTTTAAACTCAATCCAACCTGTGGATCGGATTGGCCCGCGAATTCTAACTTATTGAACAACGTTACCTAAAAAACCAAATATAAAATTAAATATAATTTTTATTATAATATATAATATTCACCATGAGAATATATTATATATCAAACTATTATATCAGTTATAATTTCTTTTATTCATGTGATAATAAATATTTTCCTTTTTGTTTATAGATTTTTTCAATTGAAAGACAATTAGGTCATATAACCTCTATATTATAACTCTTTCATATTTCAATGAATATTTATATGTCAATGTATTGTTCAATTTTGTATCATAATGAATTTTTCTTTCTATATATTAAGTTAATTAAGTTTATAGTTAAAAAGTAATATTATTATATTAAAACTTATTAATAATGATTAGGAATGGTAATGGGTCGGGTCGGGTACGGATAGTGCCTATCCGCAATCCGACCCGACAAAAAAAAATTCATTCGTTACCCACATGAATACCCGCTTAAAAAATATCCGCAGATATTTTAAAATCCTCATATACCCGCGGATACCTGCAAATATTTAAAAAAATATATTTTTATAAATTATTAAAATAAAATTACAAAAAATATATAAAATATACTAAAAATTTAATTAAATATACATTAAATTTAACCTTATAAAATTTAAATTAATGTTAATTTTGATTAAATTTAACTTAATAAAATATAAATTTAATTTTTATTTTTATTTTTGTGGATAGCGGATATCTGCGGGTACGGATAGTATAATACCCGCCCCGACCCGTTTATAAGCGGGTATTAAAATACCTGCGGGTAGTAAATATCTGCAAATATCAATTATCACGGATTTTATCTGTGGACACAAATATTTTTGTCATCCTTATTAATGATGTTACCTGTAAGACCTTGGAAATTTAACTCTGAAAACCATCTGTCAAATCATAATTAATATACCCCACATCACATGTTCAGAGTAATTAAAACGCACCCAAACCCTCTGCGCTAACGCCAGGTGTCGAGAATGGAAGGTTCGAAAATCAGTAAGTGGGATGCAGGTGTCAGCAAGAGAATGGACGTTGGTTTTTAAACAAAACTGACTTTTCTGAAATCCGCGTCACTCTTTGCATGCACTCATCTTCTCCAAAAACCCTGATCTTTCGAATTCTCCTCCTTCTCTCTAGAAACATTTCATCTTCTTTCTACTGAAACTCACCACCCTTTTCTCCGATCAAATTTCAGAAACCGTAGGAGAGTTCTTTGAGTTGTAAGCTTCAATCTGAACCGAATAGATCCAATTTATGAAACTGGTAAGTCTCTCGACTTTAGACGCTCGTTTCTGAGTACATGCAAACCAAGATTCAGCTGCATGCAAGGGTATAAACTAAGTTCTTCTACATTTTCTTTTGGTCAGACGTAGTTGGAGAACTTAAGGAAATCGTTGAGGGTAGAAAGTCATAGTTGGACGAGACAAAAATCATACTCTTAGGACGTTAACTACTGATCCAGGTAAGGGAAGCTTATTTAATTTAATTGATACTTGTATGTTGTATGAACGTCTGATACGTACTGGATGTATGAGATATATGCTGATTGAATACGTATGATGATGGTTGATATGTATGAATGGGAATATGGATAATTATTGTGGAGTATGAATTGTTAATATGAATTCTATAAAGTATGTGAATTAATGATTGATATGAAATTATAAGATATGAACTGTATGAGAAATGTTGAATTAGAATAGATGAAAAATCTGAATATGATATTTCTTACCTTGATAATGTACGCTCGTAATCGAACGGTCTTATACCGTTCGGTTTTCTAGTAAATGGTTTAAAATGGAATTCTTTCATTCGGAAAGAACTCTGATCGAGAACGAGCGTCCTCCTGTGAAATGCTATGTTTGAGCGTTCGGCTCAGCCTAGAGGTATCTGAGTCTCTGAAATGAAATAATAAAATTTATACCTTATACTTAAAATTAGTAACGCTCGGTCTTATACCAAGCGTTCGTCCTAATGAACTCTCGATCGTATACCTAGCGTTCGTCCTAAGTAGTATTCGGTCTTATACCGAACGCTCGTCCTTACCTTTGATTTCTAAACGGGCATAAATAGCGTTCGTCCAAATGGTTAATAAATGTATATTATCACATTCGGTCATTGACTGGCAGTCGATCCCTTTAAATGAATTGTTCTCAGTATAGTTAATTACTTGTCTTGTTGTATCTTTATCCATTTGGATTCGGCCTAGAGTCTGTGTACTTAAATTATTTCTGAATATTGATTGTATCGCTCTAGAGTCAGTTCATTTAACTGATTCGAGTAGCCATGACGTTCGTCAAATAATCGTGTGTCGACTTATTCTGATTGGCAACGAGTCTTTCTAGGTCTCGTCTTTAACGTTCGTCCTCGTCCTTCAAAGGGCTGAACGTTCGTTATTTTAGGTATTTGAAATTGAAGACAAAATGAGAATAAAATACAAGACTTTACAGGGTGAACATGTTATGGAATGATTATACGATTATGGATTTTGGACGAGCGTTCCAGGGAGGAACGACTCATATGTATTGAATATTGGATTTGGTAAAGTATGACTGTGGTTATGCTAATGCTGGCAGTCCATCCTGATGTTCCGTGAGTACTCATCCTCACGTAGAGGGGGTAGGTCATGTGTGGGAACGGCAGGAGGTCCTAGTCCTTAGGGGTACTTTGGATAGGGCTAACCTCGAGTGGCAGCTGTTGAGTGTATCCCAGTTACTACATCACTCGGGTGCAAGGACGCCTGTAGCTACACGGATTCATACAGTCCGGACGGTCTGTCTAGTACTATATCTATATATTTCTTATGATGTTATATGTTGAGTTACATGTTGTGTGAATTGAAATGTTAAATGTATATGTTGATGTATGAATTAAATTACATAAGCTTACCCTTCGTTTTCCTTGTGTTGTCTATTGTCTATGTACGTTCGTCCTGTCGTTGCAATGATCATCCGTGTGGATGTGAGCAGAAGGCGAGGCTACTTTGGAGGACGTTATTGAAGAGGAGAACTTAGTTGAAGTGGAAGTCAAAGCCGAGCCTTAGAGTTTCTCGTTTATTTGTAGATGTTAGTTTTTAATGTTGAACGTTCGGTTATTTAATCTTGTAAAGCCGTTCGTTCCGAACTTCTATTATTCTGATATTACTGTATGAAATTCTGTACTTGAGCCTTTTGGTATGTTAACGCTAATCTTAGTGTAAGACTGCATCTTGTGACTGTTAAATGTAATTAAATTCTATTATATGGTGATTATTGTATTTTGGGATGTTACATTACCCATCATATTTTTTATTATTTAAAAGTAAAACAATTATAATTAATGTTGTTGAAAATTATTTCAGTCAATATTTACAAATTGAAACAAATTATTAATAAATAATAATATTTGTGTTGACAGTAAAAAAAACACAATATAGATATTAAAAAAAACTACCAACTAACAATTCATAAAAAACATTAACTTTTTTTTTCATAAGCTCTCGTTATCTCTCTTTTCATCTATATTTTATTTTTATTTATTAAATTTGTTTAAATACTACTGAGTTTTTACAAATTTTATTTGTATTTAACTTTATTATAATATTTTTATTAATTTAATATTCTTTTGAAATTGGGTGGCAAACAAAAAAAACATATATTTTGGTTAGATATATTTTTACACAATAGTATACATATATTGTTTTTGTCTTTTTATATTATTAAAACATTGTTTTTTATTTAAAGAAAGGTATATATGTACACGTAATAGTAATAGTTAGATTGATAAAAAGTGGAGTGGAACATAATATTATCTTTTTCTTTGTAATTAGGTTTAATTGCTTCGTTGAAATAAAAAAGGTTTAATTATTTTATTTGGAAAGTAATTATTTTATGCTGTAAACACTGACAAAGAGACTGCATTGCATAGAAAAAAGAAGAGAGAAGAAAAAGTTAATGCCGTTTCTGTCTATTTAACGGACGAGACTTGATTGAGATAAATTTTTCTACGTTTGGATGTAAATGACACTTTTGTGTTAATGAAATTGCAACTTTTTTAAAAGGGTGAACGAACTTGATACACTTCAACAAAATTGAGACAAAGCAAGCAATATAACCTAGATTTTATGATCACTATATTAAAATTAATATGAATAGTGATTTGTTGTTGAATGGTTAAATTTTTTGAGAATTAATTGTTTCATTTTAACTTTTTAAAATTTCAATTTGTTCAATTGACTCTACTCAATGTTACAAGTGTGTGACTTCAAAATTTAGTGAGCTGATTTGGTCCTAAAAGTTAAACAAGCGGTTTTAATCTTTTTGTCAAGTGAAATATGTTAAAATATATGTTTGGTGCAATTAAAAAATAGTATGATTGTGCTATTTCAAAACTCAATGAATAAACTTAAAACATCAAAAACAGAAATCTCACATTTATGATATCCAGACAATTTAATTAACATGATTAAATTTTTGGGAAACTCATTATATAATTATAACATTTGAAAATTTAAAATATAGTTAAGTCAAGTTTTAAACTTTTTTTAATAATTAAAAATGGTAAGGATAAGATAAATGTTTAAAATGAAAGAGGCTAAATTACACCTAACTCAAGATATATTAAATATGAAAATATTATAAGGCCAAAACAACACTTACTTCAAGGAGATTATTCAGGGCGGATAATGCATCTGCTTGGATAAAGTCAATTTTGTCCTCCACTCCTGCCTTCTGGATGAAGGGCAATCCAGTCTCATATGCTTCTCTATCCACGTCAATTGCTATAATCTGTAACATTCACATTATTTCTTCACAATTTATTCAAATTGTTTTATATTCCATATATTCATGGCAAAAAAAAAATCCTGTCTATTGATAAAATAATACATATTTTTTCAGATGCCCATAAATAATAAATATAAATATGTTAGTCATTCACTTAGTAATAACAGATAATATAGACTTTATAATATTTTGTAAGTATTTTTTATTTATTATTAATAATTTATATTTAGATAGATTTTTTAAAATCAATTCACGGAAATAAAGTTGTCAAAAATATTAACTTTTAGAGAATTATTTAAAAAACAATTACAGAAATATACTACTTATTTAGATTCTTATTTTTCATGATTTATAACATTCAATATAATTTATTTTTTCAAAAAAACAGATTTAGTTAGTTATAATAATATTTAATTAAGAAAATTCATTTAAACATATTCTAAAATTAGGAAATTATAAAAGTATAAAATTATAAAATTATAAAATTAGGAAATTATAAAAGTATAAAATTATAAAAGTATAAAATTAGGAAATTATAAAAGTATAAAAGTACAAATGTATAAAATTAAGAAATTATTAAATTATTAAATTATGAAAGTATAAAATTATGAAATTATGAAATTATAAAACTATAAAATTAAAAAATTAAAAAATTAAAAAATTAAAAAATTAAAAAATTAAAAAATTAAAAAATTAAAAAATTATAAAGGGTTAAATATTTTTTAATCTTAAACTATAAAACGAATTTGTTTTTAGTTCCTCTTTTGAACTAAGCTACATTTTGAACATATTCTTTAAGAAAACCATAATTTTTCATCCTCTATAACCAACGGCGTTAAAAAGAAGTTGACGTCGCTAACGTCTCACCATGTGTGATGACATCTTTTCTTTCTATCCTTTACCACGTTGGATCTTTTTCAATGCAAACTCCAGCTTCTCCTTGACGTTAGTTGCCTTTCTTCTTCCTTAGGAAAAACAAGGGTCATCCCCTCTTCTTTCTCCGTGTGAATGGCAGCACCTACCGAGCCAACACCCACCGAGCCAGCATCCACCGAGCTAGCACCCACCAAGCCAGCACCCATTGGGCGCACACCCCCCTCTGGTCGACCAAAGGCGTCACCGGCGACGCCGCTCGTCGACAGACTCATCGCCAATGACCGCAAAAGCCCTCCTTTTACGTCTTCTCCTCGTGCGTGAGAGAGAAACACCCTCACTCAACGGGAAACGTTCTCCCAGCCACCGATGAGGCCAGCCGCCGTCGGTGCCTCCAATGGAAGAACCCGTACCCTTCATGGTAGACTAACCTCTCCTGATCGCGAACCCTAACGCCTTGGCACCCCAACCACCGCTAGTCGAAGACGTCGTCAATGACACTAAAGATGTGTGACCTTCGCTCTCCCAACTGAACTGGCTGCCACGACGGTCCTTCTTTTTGGCCCAAGGCGTCGTCGGCGGATTTTGGGATTATGCAAGGAAGGCTTTACGATGGGTGGTTTCTGGGTTTTCCATGGCTATGCGAAGTTTGTGGTTGGGTTTTCTGGTTCTGATTTTTTATGCAGGTTGGTGCGATTGATGAAGGAGGAGAAGACAATGGTGTGTGATGGATAATGCGATTCACGATTGTTGTTTCATGGGTTTCGCAATAGAGATGAGGCTTGATTGATGATTTCATTGGTTTCATTTCTGTGTTGATGATGCGCGAGGAGTATGATGGTTCGATCCAATTTCTGTTTGCAGGTTTGTGATTCTTGTGTGAATTGGGTTAATGATGGAAGAGATCGCCATGAAGGTTTGGGTGGTTTTAGTTTTCTGATTTGTGTCTCTATGGTGGTTGGAGGAGATGAACTGATACGCGATTTGGAGGTTTTTTGGGCAGTGGAGATGGAGGTTTTACGTTGGCCATGGAGGTAAGCGTGGTGGAGGGTGGTTGCGCATGGGGGTTTCGCGGTTGGTGGTGGCGCCGGATGTGTTCGAGGTGGTGTCGGATGTGGCTGTGGTAGAGTCAGAAGAAGAGGAGCTGAGAAAGATTAACTAGTGTGAGGAAAAAGAATGATGTGGCACACCATCATTAGCCACCTCAGTTTATTTTTAACACTGTTAGTTTTGGAGGATGAAAATTTATGGTTTCCTTAAGGAGAATGATCAAAATGTAGCTTAGTTTGAAAGAAGAACTAGAAACAAATTCGCTTGATAATATAGGAACTAAAAACATATTTAACCCAATTATAAAATTATGAAATTAAAAAATTCTAAAATTAAAAAATTCTAAAATTAAAAAATTATAAATTCATAACTAATGTGTTAAAACAAATATAAATCAAACAAAAAACTAATAATCTAATTTGTTAAAGAAAGTCAGAAGAAGCAAACAAGACATAAATTATATTAATAACATAATTAATTAAAATAGAATTTTTTTTCTTAATAGGTTAATATTTTAATCTAATTGATTAAACTACTGTATAAATCAGTTTTGAAAGTTGACTTAATACGAAAATTATTTGCAGTATACTAACATTTATTTTGAGTTTGAGTAGAGACAGAGTCGATAAGAGTTTTTGGAGATTTCAAGCTAGATTGGTGAAAAAGATTACAAGAAATGACTTAAAAGGAGTACACATATTTTGAATCATATGTACTGTTGAGTGTATTTCTTTCAAGTTCTTTGGTATTGTTTGGACTTACAACTTGTGTTGGGTAGGCCAGTGACAGTGATCTCTCTTGATTTCTTTCTTTTGGTATTTAAGTCTTGGTTTTGATACAAATTGTTTTCTTAGACTCAATCATTGTTTTCTTACACTTAAATTTTTATTAGAGAATTACCCCAACTAAAATTTATGAACTTCTATAAAAAATAATTTTATAGTACTGATTATGTATTATTTGACAATTAATAATATATATATAATGAGGTATAATTTTTTTAAATATAGTATTTCTTCTAACTTAACTCTTACAAAAGGTAAAAGTTTTAAGGGGTGACATTACCAAAAAAGAAAATCTTAAAAAATAAAAAAAGAAAGTGAGATGGTGTTATACCTTGGCATGAGGAGGAAGAGCTAGAGCAGTAGAAAGAAGGGAATAACCCGTGAAAACTCCAATTTCTAGTGTTTTCTCGGCCTTGATGATTTTTAGAAGAATAGAAAGGAATTGTGCCTCATCCACAGCCACATTCATCAAACTCTTGAAACCATATTTCTGCACTGTTGTCTCTCGGAGTTGCTTCAACTGCTCGTGCTCTTTCGGATATGCACTCGTATCAAGGATGTACTGTTTTTAAAACAATTTCAAGTTAATTTGTATAGGCATATATGAATCAAATGGGTAAATTTAGTTACCTGCGCAAGTGCTGGACTTTTCAGGATCTTGCTCTTGGGTGCTAATAAGTCCTCCATGGTTAAGTGCTGATAATTGCAGGCTCTCCGAGATGAAGGATGATAAGTCCTCCATGGTTAAGTGCTGATAATTGCAGGCTCTCCGAGATGAAGGATGATAAGTCCTCCATGGTTAAGTCCTCAATTAAATATTATTTGGTTAAGAAGTGAGAAAAAAATTAATATATCAACCTCTTTAATTACCCAATATATTACTCTTTTCTAAGAAAAAGTCAACGGAATCATCAATTTTATATATGCATAACTCTGTCTATATTAAACCTACTTCTTGCGTGGGGAATAAAATATTTGTATTATAAATGTGTATGTAATCGTTTTCTATCAGTTCTTGTGACTTCTTCTTTATTAAAAAGGAAATAAATTAGCTGTACGAAAGATTGGAGTGAGATACATCCACAAACAACTGTGTAACAGGGCATCGGATAAGAATAGCACGAAACGTATATATAAGCTAAAAAGAAAAATATTTTAACACATAAATTTTATATTTATTTAACATTATATTTTTTATTTTTTACTCTTTTCTTTTTGGTTTAATTCGTATTTTGGTCCCTCTTTTCGTAGGGTCTGTTCAAATTGGTCCTACTGTTTTTCAAAAGTTCACTAAGATCCCACTTTTCGCAAAAACGATGCAAGTTAGTCCTTTTTGGTTACGGCGTTAAAAAGACTAACGGCACAGCTGCCCAGCTGGCAGAAAACTGATGAGCTGTACATTTTTTGTTGACGTGACACTGTGAATTGGTGATTCATCCTGAGAGCAGAGGATTCATGGTTGTTTTTCCCAAATTAAAAAGCAAAGTTAGGGTTGTTGGTGATTCGTGGTACATTTGTTCTGAAATCTAAAAGCAAAGGTTAGGATTGTTGGACATTCGTGGTACTGTTGTGAAATTTAAAAGCAGAGGTTTAGGGTTAGGGATGAATTCATCACAGAGTTGTTCTTCCTGTTCGAAGGCAACCTCCAAAGGATTTTCGCAATCCTCACACGGTGTTGTTTCCAGGGGAGTTGGGATAACCCCTATTTGCCACTGTGGTGATATTGCTGTAATGAAAGTTGCTAGAACTTCAAGGAATGCTGGGAGGAAATTTTGGGGATGTCGCCATTACAAGGTGTTTTGAATACCGTACTGTCCACTTCCATGTGTTTTGGATTTTATTTGTTTTAACATTTTTGTGTTCTTGGTGAATAATAGGGTGGAATTTCAAGTGGGATGTCATGTAATTTTTTCAAGTGGTGTTCTGAGGACAATGCTGATGATAGAGATGGTACAATTGTGAGACAAAGCAACAGGATATTTTTGATCTGGAAAATAATGTCAAAGAGTTGCAAAGAAGGATAAAGTTCTTACTTGGAGTTGTGTTTGCTGTTATTGTGTTGAACATTATGACATTGTGGTTGTGTTTAGCTTGATCTTAGGTGTGCAATGTGCAATTTATGTTTTGTTCATGTAATGGCTCAGCTGTTTAGCATCATGGAATATCAGTTGTTGTAATATGAGTGAACAATCTGAGTTCGTGTAATGAAGTTCGTTTTAGTCCCCCCTTTGGTTTAAAAATGTTAATTGTGGTCCCCCTTTGCTTTTAAATTTGTTCACGATGGTCCCTTTTTCCTTTAAAAATTGTTCAAAGTGGTCCCTTACTATATTACTATAATACATATTAAGGATACCTGACAAAAAACATATATAATTACATAATATCACTACTTCCAAATATCACAACATAATATCAGTGCAACTATAATAAGATATTTAATTAAAGTGCTTAATAAGAATTCAACATACACAATGAAAGTGTTTGATAAGAATTCAACACAGACAATGAAAGTGCTTAATACATCCACAATTAAAGTAGTTAAGAAGAGTACGTCATACATATTAATACATCCAAATTTTCATCTAAATCTATGGATCTTTTCTTCTAATGTTTAACTTCTGCCTTTGTATTGGCTCACTTAAATCTCGGATGGAATCTTGACTTGGTTGTGGTGGTTGAGGAGATTGGGGACTTGATGGCTGTGAAGGTGCAATGGATTGTGAACTTTGTGCCTGTGTTGATTCTGTTGGTTCAATGATGGCTGGACGTAAAGGGCACATTTTTTTGTTGTGCCCCAGTTCACGGCAGATACTACATCTCTTTCGCTGCCCACCAACACTCATCTTGGTCCCATCTTTTGTTAGCTCCCATGGCTCCATTCTTCTTTTTTTCTTGGGTCTCCCAGGCATGTTCCTCTTAGGTGGTGGCAGTACATCAGGAGAAGTAGTTTTTTCCCATAAGAGGTGGTCATTCACAGGAGAGATGATGGACGCATATGCTTCTTCATATGTGGATTTCCTGAAACAAATTGGTATAAAACTTTCTGGATCTACATTTGAATAGTTCATTGATGCAACTGCATGACAACATGGGATGCCACTGATCATCCACTTCCTGCAGCTGCATTCGTCATTGTCCAGGTCCACTGTGAACTTGTTCCCAATGATTGAAACATGTCTAACCTCAAAAATCCTTCTTGCAGACCATCTGAATAAATGAACATCAAAAAGGCACATCAACAGTTGGATATGAACATAAATAAGCCATAACAACAACTGGATATAAACATAAATAAGGCATAAGAACAATATTACCTTGGGATCCAATATCTTGACAAGTTACATTCCTTCATAAGTCTCTTTTTGATCTTTGGACAGACATTGAAATCCATACCTGCCACCTTCGTTCTGTTGGTGGCCCATCTTTTCATCAAATACAGTCTAATATCCTCCAGCATGGTTATTATGGGTTTTCCCCTGGACTGCACAAGAACACTGTTGAATCCTTCACTGATGTTGTTATCCAGAGTATCACACATTGCTTGAGTTCTGAACCTACTTCTTGACCAATACCTATTGCACGAGAATGAAGAAAATGAGTTACCAAACATGAGTAATGCAGAATATTTGTGCATGTAATGGAAAGAATGTACCTTGGGGGAATGGCTATGAGATATTTATATGCTTCTTCATTCAGTGCTCTGATATTCAACATCTCTCTCTCCCAAGCTTGGGGGTATGTGCTTGTGGCAGCCCTCCACATCAAATTCTTCAATATCTGACCAGAAAATCTTTTCCTAAAGTTAGCATAAAGGTGCCTGATGCAGAATCTTTGTTCTGCCCTAGGCAAAAGCTCTTGGATAGTTGGCACCAACCCCTGCCAACATCAATTATTTAATCAAACACACATGATTAATAAAGTTTGCAAAATAAAATAATTAAAGTACTGCATGTACCTTTTGCTGGTCAAACATCCACGTATATGCCTCACAAACTTCATTGCCCCCAAGGTCTTCAACCAATAATTGCAAAAACCAGGACCAACTATCTTTATTTTCGACTTCAACTACTGCATATGCAAGGGGTAACATTTGCTCATTTGGATCCCTCCCAACAGCAGTAAGCAGCTCTCCCTTATAAAGACCTTTCAAAAAACACCCATCTAAACAGATGATGGGTCTACAACTAATAAAACTATCCTTACATGCTTTAAGACAAACATAACATCTCTGGAATATGGACTGACCATTATCACTGTTGACTTTAACCTTAACCGTTGACCCAGGGTTACTTCTCAATACCTCATGTGCATAATCATAAATCCTTCGAAATTGTTCTTTAAAATCCCCTTCACGTTGACTTGATGCCATTAACTTCGCCCTTCTTGCTTTAGAAATTGATACATTGGTGTTCCATTTCCTTAATGCTTTGGTACGTATGTCTTGGACCTTTATACTAGGATTGTCATGCATAGACTTATCTATTTCATGACTCAACCACTTACTATTCATCAATTTTATGTTCAGTTGCCTGCTGCAAGAATGAACATCCACAATCTTCCTTAATTGCCAAATCTTGCGTGATGGCAAATACCCACAGTAAGCTACCCATGGACACTTTTTTTGCCCACCCATGCATCTCACCCTTACCTTACGGTTATCATTTTTTACAAACTTAAGAGCCCTCCCAGCATGAATAGCATAACTTCTAATGGCTTCCTTAAACTCATCCTTATCGGTAAAGATAGTACCAAGTTCCCATTTGTAATCTGACATTGACTTCTTTTTACCAAATGTAGGAAAGGGACCTCTACTTGGTCTGTCCTCAATTTCATCCTCCTCACTTGCACTATTATCTGGAGTTAACAACACATCTGACTCCCATTCATCATCTGACAACCCCCTACCATGTCCTTCTGCTTCATTATCATTGTCTTCCATCCTGTATTCTGAATCACTATTATCCAAATTCCCTACCTCCTCCAAGTTCTCTTCAACAGAAACATGTGCTTCATCCTTCTCAGTATCCACTTCCACTTCTTCCTCACTGTCCACTTCCAGTTCTTCCTCACTGTGCATTTCCACTTCCTCCTCCCTGTGCACTTCCACTTCTTCCTCACTCTGCACTTCCACTTCTTCCTCACTCTGCATTTCTACTTCTTCCTCTACTCTATCTACTTCCTCTGTGTCAACCTGCACTCCATCATCTCTCTCCAAGTCACCACCACAGTTAAGAGGACCTTCCTCAACCTCCTGTTGCACTTCAACAACACCTTGTACACCAACCTCAACACCACTACCCTCACCACTGTCTGCAGGTCCTTGGCAAAGGTAAAGAATTTCATCCTCATTTTCTACAACCACTGCTTCGCTCACTTTATGTACAACATACAAGTTGACTTTCCCCAACAATTTTCCCACATTCATCATGTTCAAAGCACCTTTATCGTCATATAGCTTATATAAAACATGGTCAATATCGTAATATAACTCATGTACTTCAATATACCCCAAATCCTTAAGTGAACCTACTACTCCAAAATAGCTCCATGTATCGGGGTCAATGTCCCAATAACATCTTTCCCCACCTATATATTTAAAGGGCACTTCCTGTATCAAGGTCCCACCGTGGTGGACCACTACCTCAAAATTATCGTTAGACATCCCTACATTGCAAATGGAAAAGGGGGACCACTCATTAACTTAATTTAACAGACCATGGGACCAATTCCAACACCCAACGACAGTACTTTTTCCATTAACCCCCCACCATGCCACAAATATAACCATATTTTAAACATAACAAATATAGAATCCACCCATTAAACAAAAAGCAAAAACAGAACCCACCCATTAAAGAAAAAGCAAAAACAGAATCTACCCATTCAAGACAACAACATAGTAACAACAGTAATGCTATCAATTACTATAACAACAACATAAGAACAGTAATGCGATCACTAACCTCGAAGTTGATTTCACCAAAAATCAGAATCTGCACTCTCGGAAAGGAGATTGTTGAACCCTAAATCGCATGCAGATTTTACCCCAAATGTAATTGTCAAATTTTTTTAACCCTATCTTTTAAATTAATCTAAATTAATTAATTTAACACATATCACAGTGCCACGTCAACAAAAAATGTACAGCTCATCAGTTTTCTGCCAGCTGGGCAGCTGTGCCGTTAGTCTTTTTAACGCCGTAACCAAAAAGGACTAACTTGCATCGTTTTTGCGAAAAGTGGGAGCTTAGTGAACTTTTGAAAAAAAGTAGGACCAATTTGAACAGACCCTACGAAAAGAGGAACCAAAATACGAATTAAACCTTTCTTTTTTAAGAAAATATTAAAAATTTATTTTTTATGATGACTTTATATATCAAATGAAATGTAAAAATATCTCACCGTATTATTATTCTATATCATTATTCAGCTAAAATAATGTTTTCTTTTTCCTTTTATCTTAAGTTAGGGGTAGGCTTATGTCCACAAGATTCTTCCTACACACAATTTCTTTTATAAATCAAATTAATGTATGTATTAATTAATTTGTACAATTTTTTATGATTTCAATATTTACTTTTAATTTTTTACAATTTGTACTATATGGATACCTGGGCAATGGACTAGACAAACAAACAATTAACAACTCTTAACCGATCGGTTAAGATAGTCGTTGAGATAACTGATTGACAGTTAATAAAAATATTAATCATTTACTAGTAATGGGTTAGGACTAAGGGTAAACTCATTTTAATATTTATAAATATATGTTTGACAGGAAGGTCAGATAACTAATTTTGAGTACTTATTTTTATTAAACATTATTACACAAAAACACTAACTTGAGCGTTGGAGTGCCTTTGACAAGTACCCTCCCACACAACTTGGACAAGGAGTTCATCCATTCTTCAAAACAACTTGAAGTGCTTTGAGTAATGGATCTCAACATCTTACCCGAAACATTTTGGCACCTACTATGGGACCGAGCGACATCCCCTGAAACCACGAGGAACCAGACTACTTCGGATTAGTATTAGGTTTTGCAACAAAAAAATTAATAATAATTTTTAAAGACATGTCTTTTGTTTTGAGAATTTTCAGGTAACCATTAGAGGTTTATGAGGCAAAAAATTAAATGCCTCAACTTTCTTCTTATAAAATATTGAAGTCTTTTCTTTATTTTTTTTAACACATACTTTCGTGAGTGAAAATATCTTGCATAGAAAGGTTCATAATGTCCTCCATTAATCTTGACCCTATGTCCCGAAATGCTCATCACATTAGTACCGTTGATTGAGGTTTAGCAAAAGTTGAGTGGAAAATCTTTAAGATTCTGAACTTTCTCATGGTCTTTTGCCCTAAATCGTTTTAGGTTTTCCAGAGTTTCTTATGATTTATCTACCGTCACATTCCTTCATTTTCCATTTCGATATCTAGTGAAATCAGATCAGTATCGTTCACCTCTCAACATTTGCATCTTCTGTCGAAACTGTATATAACAATATATACGACACTCGAGCAATAGATATGACACTCAAAAAAGAAAGGAAAAAATGATATTACAATACCAAATATTACATTTCAACCAACCACTCGAGCAACTATAATGGGCATAATTAGGAGTAGCTTCCTTTTTTTTGTTGATCAATTGGATCAAAAGAAGCAAAAGTGATTGATGTAAAATATGGTATGATGATGTTGTTGGGGTTTCCGATTCATCCTATCCACTCTCATGTATTCAAGAATTCATCTTTCTTCATTAATGTTAATGTCACTTTGTAATTTACCTTAAACTCGATGTCTCGGTGAAGAAAGCCTACTCCTAATCACTAGTTTACAATGTCTTGTCTCCCTAGCAATTATTCATGCATTACATTCCCACAGAAACTTAAAGGCAACCAATCCTCCTATCCCTATGTCTGGGCAATATTGCTCTTGGGAGAATTTCTTCAATTCTAGATTTACTTATATGCGTCCATACAAATAAAATCAATGATCATGCAATTAAATGAGTTAAACAAAGCATGCATAGAGTATAGAAGAAAAACCCTAACAATTAATGAAAGAAAGCATATAGAATATAGAACCAATTCAATACATGAGAGTTTCAAAGGATTACATCGGTTCCACAAAAATAATGAAGGTTTAGTTCATCATAGACATGGCGAAACTAGATGAAAAACAATGAAAGAATGAAAGATAGAACCCTAGAAGTTGAAGAATAGAGCTTGAGCATCCAAAATCCTCCTCCAAGGGGTGAAGAAAGTGTGATTTCGCCTCTTTCTGTCCAAAGATACTAACCCTAATTCGGCTAAAACCTTATATAGTTTCCTAAAAAGATTATAGAAAATAGGTCGAAGCCCAAAAAAAATGACGCTCAGCGGCACTTTTGGCGCTCAGCAGCACTTTTGCCGCTCAGTAGTAAGTGCAGGTCTTCAGAATTGACGCTCAGCTGCAGTTTTGGCCCTCAGAAGTGACTACGGGACTTCAGAATGCCGCTAAGCGGTAGAATTGCGCTCAACGGTGACTGTGGCTCTTCTTTTAAGCACTTTCATTTCCTTTCTTGAGTCCAACTCCTTACTACTTCAACTTCTTTCTTCTAATTCATCTCAATTCCTACAAAACAAGGAAAACAAATCATAAAACCCATCCAACTCTCTTATTTCCAAAACATAAGCAAAAGCATGATTCCAAGCTAGTTTTAAGTCATAAAGGTTGTCTTTAAGGTCAAAATTAAGTATAAAAATAACGATTTCTCAACTGTTATCATGTGGTAGGGTGAAACCCATTGGCAATGATTTTGAAAAGCAGTAGAGACCACCATAAGTGCACAACCCACCATAGTTCGACAATCATTCTAAGTCCAGACAATCTAGTCTAAGTCTTAACATGTTTAGGATGTTTGAAGTTGGTTGTTATATGTGAATGAATTAAGATGTTTAATGTATTATAACATAGTATGAATATTTTTATATCTAGATTACCCTTTTTGTTTGTGTTTGTATATGGTTGTGTTCTTTCCTTGTATGTGATCATCCTATAGATGTGAGTAGAGGGAGATGAGATTTCCTTAGAGCATCCACTTGATGGAGGGAATGCTACCATTTAGTTTTCATTATATTAGTATTGTAAATAGTTTTATTTAGTCGTTTGTATATAAAGTTTAAAATTTATAGTTATTTTTGAATAATTGTAAGTTTCTACTTTATATTATAGTTAATAAATGTTCTATCTTAGTAAATCTGTGATGACTACTATATAGTTAAATACTATATTTTGGAATATTACAGGATCAAATTTATCGAAAACAAATTTGATTTTTTAAAATAATTAATTTCAATTAATTACGTCCTAGAAAAGAAAATCCAAATTGATCTAAAAAAATCAATCTTAATCAATTATCGATGGTTTAGATCAATTTTCAGATTTTTTTTAATCAATTTGATTCTAAACACTCCTAAATGTAGAGTTGTCAAAACGGGTAACTCGGCCTGACCTGACCCGACCCACCACGGGTTGACCACTTAGTGAGTCAACCCAACCTGGCTCATTTATTAGCGAGCCAAAAAAATTCGAACTCGACCCGACCTACCACGGGTTGATGGGTTAAACGGGTTGGCTCATTGGCTCACTTAATTAACTTTTTTTCACCTTCTTCTTCTTAGATTCTTATAACATGTTACTTTGATCGATCAAATTGAAACAGTAATAATTGAACCAATTGATATAAAAGAAAATGAAATAAAAGAAATATATTGTTATATATATTCTAAGCTATCAAGCATAAAATTTTGCCAATTTAATTTAGTGAGACATACAAGAAACTACATATAGACTTTAACAAAAATATATAGCACAAGATAAAATTGTTATGCTTGTAGATAGGTCTAAAAACAAGATAAAACAAATTATATATTCCTGAATTATCCAATTTATAATATTATTCATCTATTAAATTGGAGTCCTGAATGGATAAATCCGCATTATTATGCTCTCATGAAACATCTTCTTCTTTATCTCCGTCTATAATATTATCCAATCTATAATCTTAGGATTTTATCTGCGAAGTAGAACTTTTGGAAAGACAACAACGCGAAATACTCTATTGCTAAGCAAAGGTTGTGCATTTTGAATAATTAATTTAATTAATTTGATTTCAATAAAAAAATAAGATTTGAATAATTAATTTAATTAATTTAATTTAATTAAAAAAATGGGTGGGTTGATGAGCCAACCCGACCCACCACAGGTCCAACCTGTGTGAGCCGAGTTTTTAGTGAGCCGGGCCAAAATTGACTTGCATAAAATCTTTTGCATTTTTTTCCAACCCAACCCGGCTCAAACCCGTAGTGAGCCGGGTTGACTCATGGGTTTGAACCTATTTTGACGGCACTACCTAAATGTGTGTATACCTTATTTAAATTGCATCAATAGACTTCTAAGTGGAAAAAATTGTAACCAGTTATAAAAGAAAAGGAAATTATATTAACTAAAGTTCTTTAGAATGAATGGCTATCTACAAACTGAGTGAACTATATAGAATGACAAAGAGAACACCGAAATTCCCTTCTCCCGTATCTTCCCCGCTTCTGAGGACATATCTTCTGTTGCACAACTACAAAATCAATTTTGGAGCAAAAATAACCAGAAATTTTCAACATTTTCGTATGAGGAAGTAGTGATATTCATGAACATCAAGCCGCCCCAAGTGAGATGAGACAAATGTCCACCAAATTAGAAGCTCAGACCAAAACAAATCACAGATTAAAACTTAAACAAAAACCTCAATTTCAAAATGCTCAGTTAAGCGGAAGTATTAATGATATTCCTCCCTTTCAGCGATTGTCACTGTAACTGAAGAATGTACAAGATTAAACACCAAAGCTCCAGAAATCATTTCCTCAACCACCAATCTGGAATTTTTAACCTCCGGCTTCGATGAACAGAAAGGCTGACCCCTGGAAGTTTGTACTTGACCTGTCTCCACAACATACTGACAGCATCTTCTCTTTTAGGAGGGTACTGGAATTCATAATGATGGGAGACGTTTTTGAGTTGCTTCCACATTTCAGTCCATTTCTGTTTTGGAAATTTACGAAGTTGATCGACCATGTAGCCAGGCTGTAATGCCTCTTTGGTAGAGAAGAAAATCGAGAACTGGGAGTAGTCAATCTCATCCTCAAATGGGAGCTCAATTTGATCACTAACAATGACAGGAACACAGTGACTCACAATGGCATCAAAAAGCCGACAAGATGACGGTGTGTCTCCTGCTGGATGCAAACAGAACTTCGATGAACGCATCCCTTTAGATGACTGTTGTATAGGAACCAGTGGATAAAGGAACACTAGAGTTAATAATTTTTGCATGATAAAATAAAACAAATACAATTGTAAAATTGATCTGTTAAATCCCTAACCACGAATATTATTTTGTAAGTTATCTGAAATATATTTCGCTTTTTCAAACGAATCCTAGCCTTTGACTTACAATGAAGAAGAAAAGTAGATGTAAAATTGATCTTTTAAACAGTCGACCACAAATATTCCAACTAAAATTAAGCAAAGATCAATTACACAACTATACTGCTTACCAATTTTATATTTTCTTCTGTAGCAACACTTCGCTCATAGTGAACATCATCATAACCAGAAAGTATCTTAGCTAGTTTAACACGGACAATCCCTTCCTGCAAACATCACAGACACCAGAAAATCAATATTCATGGAATTTATAGGAAAAAGCAACACTAAAGTGGGATTGTTTTTAAAGTGAGCAAGTACAGGTTCGTCGACCTATGAATTGTAGTGTTTGATGATTACAATGTGCTTTAAATTAAACCAAGGGTCTCGATATGGCCTTACTTGCCCACTTTAAAGACAAACTTACTTTACAAGAACCTTGCCCCATTAAGAAACACATTATTCCTTCAACTAAATCTCAGATAGACATACATCTTTCCTGTAAGTTCTCCCTCGGAAGAAAAGCAGCGTGGAGCGAGACTCATACGGATCTTGAGGCTCATCTACCGTTAAAGACTCCACAACATGCACATATGGGGACACTACATCTTTGTTCAAATTAGACATGCGCTTAGGGTAGCGACCAAAATCCACAACAACCTGAATAGAATCATTCAACTGATCTCGTAGGAACCTAAAGGCATTGGGGTGTGTGACAGGAAATACATGGTCTCTACCTCCCGACCTCTGCCAGTATTTGGATTTCTTTAAGAATTCCATTAAATCAACCTGAAACCAGAAACAAGCACTGTCTAATATTAACAACAGAGATTTGTAACACACTAACTGGACGCACAGAAACAGATACAACACCCAATATTTCTAACGAAGTTACAACGCAGGCATGGCAAGAAACTATGTAACATGCATAATATATATTACATATCAATTCATAAAACAACTCATAAGAGACAATAAACTGAACATATCATAAACAGTTGGAGCATTCCGCTTTTATGTTGCGCCACTATTTTGAGGACTCAAATCTACAATTAAGAATAATGACGCCAGTGTGCTAGCCCAACAGCATCAACCTGATACATATGGCGTAGCTTTGAGAATCTTTTGGCACTACATCAACCCCAATTTAGAAGCATGCATCGGAACTGACACCAAAGTTCATTATGCAGACACAACGGATTTCATGAGACTGACTATTGGAGGTATTTCACGCCCCTCATCGCGACCACGGCCCATAGGAGAATAATATAAATAAAATCATATAGTCACATTTTCCAAATTTACACTCTCATTCTCCTCCTGCAAGTAAAATTCTCAGACACTAAAAATATTTCATTCGGATATTCCTCCTTCCTAGACTAGTAACAATAACATTCATCAAATTCTTATGATCTTCAGCACTAATGTCGTTTCACAAATATCCTGTACCGTGAATCTTCAAGTCACCATATTAATCGCATTATGCAAAAATGAAATTAACTCGCGTCACATTGCATTCCAGTAATTCACAAATCAACTACCAAGAAAAGAAAGATGGCGAAGCACCTGCAATTGGCGATCCGTCTCCGTGGCGGGATCCTTCATGTTGTGGCCGTGCGTGTTGAAACTGAGCGAAGAGAAGAACGGGACGAAGAAGGCATTGGCGAGTTCCGGGTCCGAAACCCTAACCACTTCTCTGCCCTCGACATCGTGGAGAAGCGACCCCATCATCCAGTACTCCACGCTGTGCTGCTTCTTCAGCCCCCAATTCGTGGGCCACGGTGGCCAGTCCTCCACGGTGACGGGTGTCTCCGTCGTATTGCGGCGGTCAATCATGCCAACGTTGAAGCGGCGAGGGAGATCGTACATGAAGACCCGAAGAGATAAATCAGGTGCACAGGGAGCGGGTGCAGACGCGGATAACTTTAAGTGAGGAAAGAAATAAGATCGAACATCGACGTTGCCTATGAAAATTGAGTACGAAAGAAGGAGGACAATCACGAAAACGAATGTAAGAAGCACATTTCTATACATTGTACTTCTCTCTTTTCTTCTCGTTTTCTTTATTTTCTCATATAGTTTCGGATCTTATGCTATCTTCTTCTGCTATTGCTGCTTCTGTTACGAGTTGCTTTGTTTCTTTTTCTGCTATCAGTTGAAGACTTCATCTTCAATGTATTTCAGACAAGTGTGGAAGCCACAAAGATGCATTTCTTTCGGACTGACCTTATGTCGTTTCCATCATTTTCCTCAATATTATTGGGATGGGAACAAATAGTAATTACCGATCTTATAAAACGTAAATAATTTGTAATATTTAACTATAATTATTATACTTTTCTTATTATGGAAACTATAAAAAAATCTTTATATTGATTATTACATAAATTATTTCTTGTGTAAACCTATAATTATAATCTTCCATTAAAAATTATAAATTTATATCGTTCAGTAAAATATACTCTTCCATTTGGAACAAGGGTGTTCATTAAATCACAGAACCCAAAATGAAATCTGAGTCAATCAGATCTAAATAAATTGAACTAATTTTTTGGTAATTAGATTAAATTTAACTAAGATTAATTAATCTTTTATTGATTAATTAATAAAAAAAATGTGCAAACACCTTACACTCCAATCCAAAATTATTTTATTGAATCAGACTTTTTCTAACCCCACTCAATCTTTGCTTGTTGTAAGACCTTAGAAATTTAAACCGTAAGCCATCTCTCAAATCACAATTAATGCACACCACGTCAATGGCTCAGAACCATTAAAACCCACTTTGCACTCCATGCATGAGCGCCACTTGTCACAAAAGAAGCTTCTGAAGTCAGAAGTGGGGGTGCAGGTGTCGGCAAAGGAGACGCTCGTCCGTTTGGACGTGGTTTGAACAAAATCTGATTTTTCTGAAAAACCTCCCACACTCCTGCACGCACCCTTCTTCTTCCTCAAAATCAAACTTTTCATTTTCTCCACCTTCTCTCTAGAAAACCTCCATCTTCTCTCTACTGTAACTCACCACCCCCCTTCTCCGATCACGTTTCAGAACCGTAGGAACGTTCCCTGAGATGTGAGCGTCATTTTGGACTGAACAGATTGAGAATCTGAGCTGGTAAGTTCTCGTCTCTAACCGTTCGTCCATTAGGTTTCATGCGAAACCAAGTTCTGGTTGCATGCATGGGTTATATGTTTGAGTTGTTTCTGATCTTTGGTGTTTAGATTAAGTGGAAGTTATTAAGTGAATCTGAGGATAGAACGCTGTAAGAGGACGAACCAAACCCTTGCATTAGGACGTTTCACTCACTGATCCGGGTAAGGGAAGCTTATTTAATTTAATTAATACTGGTATGCTGTATGAACGTCTGATCTTGACTGAATGTATGATATATATATATATATATATATATATATATATATATATATATATATATATGCTGATTGAGTATGCATGAATTAGCACTGTTGTACTGAATGAATATGGTTTCTGTTGGTTGAACTGCATGTTGATGGTGATACGTATGAATTGAAAAATGGATGATTATTGTAGAGTATGAGCTGTTAATATGAATTCTATAAAGTATGTGATTTAATGATGAATATGAAATTATAAAGATATGAATCGTATGAGAAATATTGAGTTAAGATAGATGAAAAATCTGAAAATGATATTTCTTACCTTGATAATGTACGCTCGTCATCGAACGGTCTTATACCGTTCGATTTTCTAGTAAATGGTTTAAAATGGAATTCTTTCATTCGGAAAGAACTCTGATTGAGAACAAGCGTCCTCCTGTGAAATGCTATGTTTGAGCGTTCGGTTCAGCTTAGCTGTATACGAATACCTTTAAACTTTAAAATTAGTAACGCTCGGTCTTATACCAAGCGTTCGTCCTAAGTAGCGCTCGGTCGTATACCTAGCGTTCGTCCTAATGAACTCTCGGTCTTATACTAAGCGTTCGTTTGCTCGGTCATCTACCTAGCGTTCGTCCTAAGTAGTGTTCGGTCTTATATCGAATGCTCGTTCTTATCTTTGATTTCCAAACGTGCGTAAATAGCGTTCGTCCAAATACTTAGTAAATGTATATTATCGCGTTCGGTCATTGACTGGTAGTCGATTCCTTTAAACGAAAGGTTCTCAGTGTAGTTAATTACTCGTCTTGTTGTATCTTCATCCAATTGGATTCGGCCTAACATCTTGGTACTTAAAATATTCTGAATATTGATTGTATCACTCTAGAGTCAATTCATTCAACTGATTTGAGTAGCAATGACGTTCGTCAAATAATCATGTGTCGATTCATTCTGATTGGCAACGAGTCCTTCTAAGTCTCGCTTTTAACGTTCGTCCTCTTCCTTCAGAAGACTGAACGTTCGTTATTTTGAGTATTTGAAACTAAAGATGAAAATGATAATAAAGTATGAAGTTTTAAAAGGTGAACACTATACGGAATGATTATACTATATTGGATTTTGGACGAGCATTCCAGGGAGGAACGACTCATATATGTTGAATATGGAATTTGGTAAAGTATGACTGTGGGCATGCTAATGCTGGCTGGTTCATCCTGATATTCCGTGATACTCATCTTCACGTAGAGGAGAGTAGTTCATGTGTGGGAATGGCAGGAGGTTCTATTCCTTAGGGGTACTTTGGATAGGGCTAACCTCGAGTGGCAGCTGTTGAGTGTATCCCAGTTACTACACCACTCGAGTGCAAGGACGCCTGTAGCTACACAGATTCATACAGTCCGGACGGTCTGTCTAGTATATATATTTCTATGTTGTTATATGCTAAGTTACATGTTGTGTGTGAATTGAAATGTTAAATGTATATGTTGATGTATGAATTAAATTACATAAGTTTACCCTTCGTTTTTCCTTGTGTTGTCTATTGTCTATGTACGTTTGTCCTGTCCTTGCAATGATCATCCGTGTGGATGTGAGCAGAAGGCGAGGCCAACTTGGAGGACGTGATTGAGGAGGAAAACTTAGTTGAAGTGGAAGTTAAAGCAGAGTCGTAGAACGTCCGTTCTTATTATTAGAGCTTAGATGTTAGACTTATTTAAATTCTGACGTTCGGTTATTTGATTTTTGTAAAACCGTTCGTCCTAACTTCTTGTAGTTCTGAATTCGATACTGCGGTAATTGTAATTAACTTTGTACTTAAGTCGTTTGGCTTTTGAACTTCGATTTATTAGTGTAAAGACTGCATTGTTTTACTGTTAAATGTAATTAATTCTGATTTATGATAATTACTGTATTTTGGGATGTTAGACTTGTACACTCTACTCACAAGGTAATAAGTTAGTTATATCCGTGATTTCGTACTTATAATATCAAATATTATATAAATGAAATTGTCATTTATAAAAATTAATCTTTATATTTATTTTCCATACACATGATTAAGTATTGTAAAATTAAAATAACTATTTAAATGAATAAATGATCAATTAGAACTTTGAGTGAGGAAGATCTTGTCAAATATGCTTTTCAAGAAAGAATATGTAATATAACCTCTGAACATGTTAAACTTAAAAAAGAAAAGAAAAAGAAAAAAAATAACATCTACACAGGGGTTATTAAAATAATTAAACCAATTGTGATCAGAGTCAAACACTATGGAGTTATCATAAAATAGTATTTAAAACTTAAAAGTTGGAAATTTTCCTAGTTACAACTATTACAGTTTTACCCTTGACAATATAACAATATTGCATGTGCCCACGATCCGATAAATCTGATCTTTTATGGAAAAAAAATATGTATATATATATATATATATATATATATATATATATATAATGCACAGAGGTAGTTTTAAATATTGTATTAATTAGGCTAACTCAGTTGGTTTGTAAGAAAAATTATTAAATTATTATTTGAATTAAATAAAACTTAAATATGGTTTTTTTTGTCTTAGTTGGATTTTGAGGGAAGATTTATGGATAGGCAACAAGATCTTAATGGAGGTTTGAATGTTTGTTATTATCAAAATTGAATCTTTTTTTTGTTTTAAGGGGGAATTTACCTACAAAAAATTCTTTGAAGTTTAAGTCAGTAAGAAAGTTTATGATCTTTATGAATATAGTGAATATGAAAGATTATGAAGTCTCTTTTCCTTGAAAAACAATAATTGTATTTATAAAATCAACATAGATCGTGAGTCTATGTATTGTAATAATATTTATTTCAGATATATAATAACAATGTAGTAAATAATAACATGATAAATAACAATCATCATATAAAACTGTCGAGATTTAGTTATAATATATAAATATGGCCTAAATAGACATAGGTTTGGGCTGCTCCATGATGAAGAGGATTTAAAGGCCTTATTGGCCTATGCTCTTCAATATGCCTATTGAGTTGGATAGGAACATAACCCCTCCTCCCCTTCCAAGTCTTGGGAATTCAGTTTGGTGTATGTGATTGTGGCTGGCCAATTTGTATAGTTTGCAATTGGATTGCCCCTGAACTTGTTTGTGTATTGACTCTCTAGCTGAGCTTGTATGTGGATTGACCCTTTGGTTGAACTTGTTTGTATATTAGCCCTCTAGTCGAGCTTGTTTGTGTATTGGCCCTCTAGCCAAGCTTACTTGTTTATTGGCCCTTTGGCGAAGCTTGTTTGTTGATACCTTTGTGGCATCCGAATGTGATGCTAAGGTGGCTAAGATTACCTTACGCAGTAAAATGATGCCACATACAACCACCACGTTAGAGTTGAAGCCCTTACCATCTCATTTGAAATATGCCCTATACATGTAGTTCTTAAAAAATATGGAATCACAGTGGTAAAGAACGAGAATGATAAGTTGCCTCCTGTTCAAAATAGAAGTGGGGTACATAACTTAGTATTTGGCCATCTTAGTAGGAATGAAAAGGGGAAAGATAACATTCCGATCCAAGATGACTTTTCTGATGAAGTTCTACTAGCATTCCTTCCACACTATGAAGGAGGTAAGTACCCTCACACTTTTCTTTGCATTTTATATATATAGCATATATTGAGGATAATGATGGATTAAGGGTGAAGGTGTGAGGAAACAGTTTACTTTGTTCCCTATTTTTTTAAATAATAATAATGATAAAGTTGGAATCAACTGAGACAATCATAAATTCTAGAAAAATATGAGTCATGTGATATGAGTGGATTATGTCTATGATTTGTTCATTGAGTTGCTTTGAGAATTTATTAATTAAATCTTTTGTGAAAAAAATTTGATGCTTTTGAGTTTTGGGCCAAATGAAAAGGATGGACCATCATGTATCATACCTATTTTTATTGAGATACTTTCCCATATTTTGTTAAAACTCTAATATTTAGCTAGATTCTTTGTTTTGCAATTGAGGTAAATATGCATGATTTGATATGATTGAGACATTTCTTATTTTAGCTAATTAGCCAAATTAACTTGTCCTAACATTAATCCATTGAAAACCCACTTTAGCCTTAAACCTATTTTTATTGTTTCAGTCATTGCCAAATGACAAAACAAGAAAAATCAAATGTTTCTTACCTTAGGAAGAAAGAAAGAGTAATGGATTGTGTGTATAGAAATAACTGATGAACAAGTGTGTGGGTGAGTACCTCACCACAAAATAATAAAAAGGGTTAAATATGTTTTTGGTTCCTCAAGTATGAGAAGTTTTTGGATTTCGTCTCTCTCCCAAAGTTTGGTAAACTTTGATCTGTTACCTTTAAGAAACTATAATTTTTAGTCCTCCAAAAGCAACGACGTTAAATTTTGGCTGAGTTGGCTAATGGTGTGCCACATCACTTCTCCTTTTTCTAAAACATGTCATCTTTGCTTCGTACTTCGTCTCTTTCTTCCACCCGTGACTCTAAACTACGCACACGGTGTTCTTCTAACTAAGGCAAATTGGAAAATGGGAGTGGACTATTACAAACTTCTTCAGGTAGATCAAAGTGTCAGCGATGAGGATCTTAGGAAAGCTTATCGAAGGCTTGCTATGAAGTGACACCCTGATAAGAACCCTAACAATAAAAAGGATGTTGAAGCCAAATTCAAGCAAATTTCAGAAGCTTATGCTGTACGATTTCTCTCAACAATAAAAAGGAGAAAAACCCTATTTTAAATTTGACTACACACTTGATGCAAACAATCGATTGGAAAATATTGCTTGGTCATATGTTTTATCAATCCAATGGTACGTTATCTTCAATGATGCAGTGGTGTTTGATATGACTAGGGATGACAAAAAAATCCGCGTCCGCAGATAAAATCCGCGACGAATAGTTGATACCTGTGGATATTTACTACCCGCAACCCGCGGGTAGCGGATATTTTAATACCCGCTTATAAACGGGTCGGGTGCGAGTATTATACTATCTGTACCCGCGGATACCCGCTACCCGCAAAAAAAAATAAAAATTTAATTTATATTTTATTAAGTTAAATTTAATTAAAATTAACATTAATTTATATTTTACAAGATTAAATTTAATTAAAATTGAATTTAAATTTAAATTAAATTAAATTTATATTATATTTTATATATTTTTTGTAATTATATTTAAATTTTATTTTAATAATTTATTAAAATATATTTTTTTAAAATATTTGCGGGTATCCGCGGATATCCAGGGGTATCCGCAGGTTTTAAAATACCCACAGATATTTTTTAAGCGGGTATCCGTGCGGGTAGCGGGTGGATTTTTTTGTCGGGTCGGGTTGCGGGTAGGCACTATCCGTGCCTGACCTGACCCATTGCCATCCCTAGATATGACACATCAGTGGACTGTTTTTGACATGCCGCTAGGGATGAAACTGTGAGGTCGTTGACCTAGGCACTAAAGATATTGTGATGAAGTTAACATAATTAATTTTTTATTTTTATTTCTTTCACTTTTTACTTCTGGAATCTAAATTTACGAGAAGTTATGCATCTTTTTAATTTACATTGCTTATTTCTTTTGTTTTTGTTTTTTCTTTTCTTTTCTATAAATCACTTTCTTGGAAGGCTTTCTCAGGGTTCATGAATGGAAAGACTCTACAAACTATATTAATAGACCAAAATATATGTCTCAAAGAAGCACTATCCAAGAAATGCCTACAACAAAACGCACTTTTTGCATATGGATGATAATAGTGAAGTTTCCATCTTGGTTTAATGATTTTCTAGGGGAACGGTACAATGAGTGGAAGGCTGAATTTTATAAACTTTATAATCTTGAGTCAGTTGAGGATTTTGATCTAGGTTGGAGGGAAATGGTTTTTCTTTTAGGCTGCACTATAATCGACACATGGTTAATATATGTAGTTCACGCTTTCTTTGGGCTTTGCCATTTTTTAGAAGAATTTCTCCCCCCAAAATAACAAACCTTGCAAGCATTTGATTTTGAATATGGTATTGTATGAATTAGTCCTCATTGTGCTAATCCTCGCCAACCGCCTTGGCCTCTGGTAACAGTACGCGTCCCTCATATCCTCCCTCGTTTGAGAAGGCTTCTCTCCTCCCACCATCGAGGAAACCACCGACATCTCCGGCTAGAGTAGAATTGTTTCATAGTTGCTGCCTTCGAGATTGGCGTCGAGCTCCTCTACGAGATCTGCCTTCTCAACACTACGCATGGTGGGGACGGAGAGGGCGAGGAACATAGTGCTGGAAGAGTTGGAGAAAGAGATGTGTGTATAGTTTAGAGTCATGGGTGGAAGAAAGAGACGGAGCAGGAACCAAGATCACAGATTCAGGAAAAAAGGAGAAGTAACGAGGCACACCGTTAGCCAGGTCAGCCAAAATTTAACGCTATTACTTTTGGAGGACTAAAATTTATAGTTTCTTAAAGGTAAAGGATCAAAGTGTACCAAACTTTGGGAGATTGACGAAATCCAAAAACACTTCATACTTGAAGGACTAAAAGCATGTTTGACCCTAATAAAAATGGCAGAAAGATGATAAAAAGTTAGATTTTTGAAAAATAAAGAAGAAAAAGAAAATAAAAGAAGAAAGATAAAGGAAAAAGAAAAACTTCCTTAGAAGAGCAACAAATAATAAAGTTTTTTTTTACTCAAGCTCCATTATTATTTTTATATCTTTTTCAAAAACTAAGAAATTCCAAAAAAAAAAACCTTTCATACCTTTGCTTTGGCCTTATTATAACCTTTAAAAAAGTTCTCATGATCATTAATTACAAGTTTTTCTAAAGTATGAGAATATTAGAATTTTGTTAAATATCAAGGGTGTTTTCTTACATGGGCATTTTGAGTGTAAACACAAACCAAAAAAACACTTGAGAGAGTTGGCGAGAAATATATACATTTTGATTTGAGTGATATCTTTCATATTTAATTTTCTTGTGAATTCAAAAAATCAACTGATGCATGAAGAATAGAGTGATTTCATTTGCATCTCCATGACAACTTGATTTCTAGATGATTGATCTTTATCCGGGGCTATTCATTCTTTTGATCCAAATGCAAATATGAAATAAAATAACCCAGAACAAAGTCTTGGAATTAATCAATTTTGTCCAGAAGTGCAAAAGGATAAGTGTGGGGGTGTGATGAGTTCACATTTATGCCCATATTTTAGGTTTAATTTCAAATTCTTAGTGGAATAATTATGTTTAAATGGTTAATTTGAATAAGATTTATGACATTTGGATTTATCGGGTTTGAGAACTAAAGAGGCTTAAAATGTGATTTTTAATTGCATAAATTATTTTGGATAGTTTAATGTTTGTTGATTCAATTGAAATTAAAGTTTGATTAAATCAAAGGATGAAATTTAAATGTCCAATTTACAGATACAATCCTTTTTTCAGCAAATGGGCTACATTATTAGTCTTTTGCTCCTGTACCCCTATTCATTATTTTCACCCCTCCTACACTCCTAAGTTAGATTGTCTAATATGATGTCATGTGAAGATTTACCACCAACAAAGACTGCCCCACATGCTGCCACATCATCAACTTTGACACATCAACAGATACTACCACGTCATTACCTTCCTCCACTAAAAAACCCTAATTCCCTTGGCCTTCTCCTTCTTGATGCATGACTTTGAGAAAAATGATTTTAAAGAACTTCTCATACTTCATGAGTCGTAAAAAATAACATTATTCATAATATAAAATGTTAAAGAATTAAATATCCAATATAACATCATGTTTATGTTGTATATTATTTTGATTATCCTTTCTATATATATATATATATATATATTTATTTTTATATATAAAAGGTTGTTATATATAATTGTTGAGAAAATAATTGTTAGTACCGTAAAACTATGTAAGAAAATAAATGAATTTTGCCATAAAACTATGTAAAGAAAAGAAATAAAATGAATTTTGCCTTGTATTATAAGTTAATGAAAAAAAGATAATAAATATAATTATAATATAATGTTCTTATAACTTTGAATACAATCCTTACAAATAAGCTAATATAATATGGGCAATTATAATATTTTTTCCTAAGAATCTATGTGTATGATTGTTTTTTCTAATACTGCTCAATAAAAAAAAGCAATGCAGTGCATCTTTATGTGCAACAACTCAAAATTACTTATGCATCAAATCATGTTCCGAGTGATTCCAAAAGAGTTCTTTTTATCTCACTACTTCAGTATTAGACACTTCAAACAAATTGAATAGTTATTTTCTTTTGTCTTTCTATTATTATATGACAATTAAATTATTAGATTAAGAGAAATAATTTTTTTTATAAACAAATTTGACTACATGTTAAATTGAAGAATTGTTTAAGAATTATGTCATAAAATTTGTTCACATTGCATTTATCAAAATATTTTGAAGGAAAATAAAATTAAAATGTTGAGGAGAAATAAGTAAAAAATCCATATGAAATACATAATTGAAAAAAATATTTATTTTTTGGTAATTTCTAACAAATGGTTAGATAGTATTAAGTATATCGAAAATTTTGGATGACGTAAAAGTCGAGACTAATTATTACTGATATACATATTTATTTCTTAATTTATTAATATATTTTTTGAGGACAAAATTATGATATGTCCAACAAATTTCAAACTCAGTATAATATCTTAAATGTAGCTTGAATTTATCTATATAAATCGACCCGATAATAAATTTATGAGAAGATATTTATATTTTATTTAACGAACAATTGTTTTATACTATATCATTTATTTTTTATTGTCAATAATTATTGTTATTTATAATTATTATCTTATATTATATTATTACATTATAGGCCCAAAACGATAGTTTTACGGCATGGCTCGAATGGAATGGAACGTGGGCCGAAATACATGTTGGACCTCATCGCTCCCACCGTATACCCTATGGCTGCTTGTCACAATACTAGGGTTTTAAACCCTACTATAAAAACTCCTTGATCCCTCGTTCTGGTCTTGCGGTGAGCCATTTCTTGTTTGAAGGTGCCGAATTAAGCCGCAATGGTATGAACTATTTTCTTCTTCTACTCAGTTCATCTGTTTAGTCAAATTAGCTGTGTATCAGATCCATGATCTCTTTTAATAAAAATATAGCTTATAGCACTCTCTTTAAATTTTTTTCATTCACAGGTGAAGTACTCAAGGGAGCCAAACAATCCCACTAAGTGTAAGTTCCATTAGTTTATAGTTGATTTTTATTTCGTTCGGTTCTATAATGGTGGCGTTTAAGGTCTCAATTTGGGCATTTTTGTCGTTTTTTATATGCAGCATGCAAGGCTAGAGGCGCCGACCTTAGGGTTCATTTCAAGGTACCGGATCCTGGTACTTTGGTTACCATGCTCAGTTATTTTTTGGAATTCGTGAATTAATTTATTTTTTGCATTCAAAGTTATAATATTTGAACTTTTTCTCGCATACTATTTGCTTTCCATATACTTGTATACTTTAATTGATTAATTAAATTATGGATGTACGGTAATAAATCCTGATGAAAAAAGCAGGGACCTGTTTTACCTTAGTGAGCATGTCCTTCGTTAACTTCAGGGACAGCGTCCTCATTGTTATTGGGTGAACCTCTGTCTTGTTCGTGACTCAAGGTTCAGTAAATAATGGAACATTTTGCACTTTTAATGCACAGTATGCTTATGATTCGTGTTGGAGTCGTGTTTGTTCTATTGCTTTTAATCACTATTTGTTTGTTATGTGGATTCCATTGGGCTACGCGATTTTTGATGGGCTGTTCTATTAATAAGTAACGGATCAAAAATTGGAGGCGTGTCCCCGGTTTGGGCACGCCTGTCGTAGCCTTCAGTGATATAATTACCATTTTTATTAGGTGATCCCCTTTTCTCTGTTTGATACTAACGGTTTTGTTAATGATGGAACATTCTGGGAAAGACATATTGAAAACGGCTATAATTAACATGTTGAGTTAACCTGATGAAAAAAGCAGGGCATGTTGCCTATGTGAGCATGCCTCTCGTAACCTTCAGGGATATAATAATCATTGTTATTGGGTGAACCTCTGTTCCCTGTTTTTGACTGAAGGTTCAGTAAATGATGGTACACTATTTTTTAAAAATAGGTGTTGAATTAATCTGATAGAATAAAGCAGAAGTTTGTTGCCTGTGTGAGTAGGCCTATTACAACCTTTACTATTATAAAAATAATTGTTTGAACCTCTTTTGCCTGTTTTTGACCGAAGTTTCCATAATTATGGACCCTTGTTGCAAGCCCTGATGTTAGATTTTCTCATAAATAACCAACCTAATGAATAAGGCATTATCATGTTGCCTGTTTTAGCAGGCCTCTTATTATAACCGTTACTATTATAAGCATTCGGTGAACCTCTCTTCCCATTTTCTGGCTGAAGTTTCCGTCAAAAGGTGGAACCCAGTGACAAACCCTGATGAAAGTTTTTTTAATAAATAATCTACCTGATGAAAAAAGCAGGGGCATGTTGCCTGTATAAGCAGGCCTCTCGTAACGTTCAGGAATATAAAAACATTGTTATTGGGTGAACCTCTGTTCTCATTTTGTGACTAAAGGTTCAGTAAACGATGAAACAGATTGCTATTGTTGCTCCTTAATGAGTTTTTAATGGTTTGTTTTGATGTCATGTTTATTTATCTAGATGAAGATGCCTTTAATAATCTGTTTCCATGTTAAAAATGGTTTTCTGTCGTTTTAAGCTTAGTGCCCAGTGGACATCATCAACATAGAGATTTACAATGTAAAAGTTATTTTTGGTTTAGTGTGAGCTTATTTTTAATCAATATATAGAGAAAATTCAGTTATATGAAGTGAGAAGTAAGGTAAAATCCCTGAAGAAAAAAGCAGGGTTCTGTTGCCTTTGTAAGCAGTCCTCTCGTAACCTTCAGGAATATGAAAACAATTGTTGTTGGGTGAACCTCTGTTATCTGTTCGTGACTTAAGGTTCAGTAAATGATGTAACATGATTTTTCATTTGTAGTTCCCAATTTTAGTCTAGTTGCTACGGTACCTTTTGGTAGAGGAGTAGGACAAAACCCTGATGAAAAAAGCAGGGGTCTGTTGCCTCTGTAAGCAGTCCTCTCGTAACCTTCAGGAATATGCAAACCATTGTTGTTGGGTGAACCTCTGTTATCTGTTCGTGACTTAAGGTTCAGTAAATGATGGAACATGATTTTTCGTTAGTAGTTCCCAATTTTAGTCTAGTTGCTACAGTTCCTTTTGGTAGAGGATGATACAATGAGCATCTGATATTGTGTCCATATTTAAATTATGGATCTCATTAACAGATAAAAAAACTGTATTGCTATGTGATTACCTTTTTTTTATCATATTATTTTCCTTGACTTGAGATTTTTCCTTTTAATAACCGTTGCTGTTCGTGAACCTGTTACCTGCTCTTAACCTTGCCTTTTAAATTTTACTTGCAGAACACTAGGGAAACTGCCTTTGCAATCAGGAAGTTGCCCCTGGTTAAGGCCAAACGGTATTTGGAAGATGTCCTTGCCCACAAACAAGCCATTCCATTTAGGCGTTTCTGCCGTGGGGTTGGAAGGACAGCCCAAGCGAAGAGTAGACACTCAAACGGCCAAGGAAGGTGGCCTGCCAAATCAGCAAAATTCATCCTTGACTTGCTTAAAAATGCCGAGAGCAATGCTGAAGTATTTATATACCCTATTTTGCTTTTTCATGAGCATTTTATTTTATGCCAACTATTTCCGAAATCATTTAACTGAAATTGCTTCTTTTCAGGTGAAAGGTTTGGATGTTGATGCTCTCTACATTTCCCATATCCAAGTCAATCAAGCGCAGAAGCAAAGACGCCGAACATACCGAGCCCATGGAAGAATCAATCGTACGTTCAAATATTAAACATTTTGTTTTATTGGGTTGATTTGTTTTACACGGTTTTATTTACGGAGACACTTTTGGCAGCTTATATGTCATCCCCGTGCCACATTGAGTTGATATTGTCGGAAAAGGAAGAACCTGTCAGGAAGGAGGTATTGGATTCATCTGCTCGCTGTTTTGGTTTCCTTTTTTTAGTAGGTTGATTATCTAATTCTTGATTCTTTTGTTGGTCCGTAGCCCGAGACGAAGTTGGCGACAAGCAAGAAATCCCAAGCTCTTCGAAGTGGTGCCTCTTCTTAGATTTTGTTGCTTGTTTTTCTGATATTTCTTGATGAAGTTTTGAACTTTGTTTCAAATTAATGTGGTTTAATTGTAAAACTTCATTTAGTGTTTTTAGACTATGGTTTTTCACTCGATGGATACTTAATAGTTGTTTCTAATGAAATACTAAATATTTAAACAACGGTACTCTAGTTTTCTGTTTTGCCTCCACCTTTTATTCTCGAAAACTATATTAATAAAAGGATGAATGTGGAATACATCTAATAATGTTTAGTTATGGTGATGCTGTACTGTTTTTTTGTTTTATTACCACAATGCCTCTACCTTTTATTCTCGATTAATATTTATTGAAAGGATGAATTTGCAAAACTTCTAATGATGTATAGTTATGGTGATCTCAGACATTAACGTCCATTGGATGCTTTGTTGACATGTTTTCTTAGTACATAAACCAGGTTGTTTTGTTTTTTCTGCACTGAAGGCTTCTCGGTTGGTTATTAATTATTTCTTTGTATTCGATTGACAATATTATGAGATCTTTCGATTTTAAAGATAATAAAGCATGCTGTATATTTGATGGAAAGCTCTAGTACAGTGGAGTTTGTGTTGTTAAATTTGCTAATTAAGTCTTTTTTAATTTTCAAAATTGCCCGATTTAAAATTCCCGTTTCTAGTTTCTTTATCATATAGAAAATGGTTCCAACTAAATTGGTCTTGGGTATGAGTGATGCTCTATATATGTTTGATGGGTTCAGATCATGAGTGTTTCTTTATGTTTAACAAATGTTTTATTAAAGTAATGTTTTTGTTTTACTTCAATGTGTTTATTATATATGTTTTTGTATTCTAAAGGATTATATCGTTCTTTTAATTATGTTTTTGTAAGTATGTCTATTTGAGAGCACTTCTCTGAAGTTTACACACGAAAGGCTTGTTTCAGCCTTGATCGTCTATATCTGAAGCTTTTGTTTTATGTGTCTTGTCGGATGTAAAATCATTGATTTCTGGAGCAATTATTTGTGGTGTAATAATGTGTTTATATTTCATTTGGTACAGTGAAAATATCGCCATCCAAAAATTTTGATTTTTATGTTGTATGTGAAAGAACAGAACCTCGGTCTTGACGTAAAACAAGAGACCTTGCTTATCATTTTCATATATTAAATAAAGCTTATTTTTCTTTTATTTTTTGTATTCCAGCATCGTATCTATGTCAGCTCTTTTATAATGCACTAGGAAATAATCGCCAACGATTTATGCCCACAAACAAGGAATTATAATAGTTTTATAATTAAAAAGTATATAAAACGGTGATTAAATTTTACATTTTTCTTTATATAAAAGCATGATGTAAATTTTTTAAATATTGCAAATATCATATTTTGTTGTAAAAAAGTAGCATATGTTTGTAACAGTATTATAATTGAAATATTTTAAAATTGAGTAACGATATCTTTGAAAGTAGTATATGTTTTTAATTTATTTCGAATAGAAAGTTAGGACAAATGTATGAATGGTCACTAAATTTGATTATAAGGGTGGAATATATATTTTCACACATAAGGTATTTTCACATACACTAACAGAAAAATAGTTGGTCCTTCATACTTGATTGGACTTTATTTATGTTCGTTGAAAATATTAATGACATGTTAATTTATTGTATTTTTCATATAATATATTATCAATTTTGTATTTTTAATATAATTCTAAAAAATTTGATTGATTGTAATTAATATGTATAACTTATTTTGAGTTTTCTTTAGGATGAGTCATACAAACCTCTAGTTTACCTCCTCTTCAAGAATCTTAGTCTATCATTTTCAATTCTCTAATAACTCTTTCCTTTTCCTTTTTTACACTCCGACCATGGCAACACTATCCGGAAACAATTTTTCCCGTACTTGGAAACTACAGAAAGGATAAGCAACATCAGTCTATCTGACAAAAATGCGAATGAGACACTTTTCTTAAAAGATGAAACAATTCTGGAAGAACTTCGGGCACCAGAAATAGACTTATAAAAAATCAAGTGGTGAAGAACAAAGAACTACCTTTTATGGGACAAGCCAATCATTCCAGAACTAGTAAGAGAATTTCGAAAAAATGCTCAAGCTGAACTCGACTGCATAAGAGCATCAGTCATTGGAAAAAAAGTTGCTAATGATTGTTTCATGGAGGACTGGGACCTCGGTCTATCCATCTGTTTCGGTGATAAGTCGTGCTCATAGCTGAGTCCGTTATAGTCTAAATTATTCCTTCCAAAAAAGACTTAAGAAGGTTGGTTTTCGGTCATCCTTTACTTTGTAATGATTTTTTTTCGAGCCCGATCCTCCTCTACCTCCTCTTCACCTCCTACCAATAGGGTCTGACAACCACCTTCAATTCCTTTGCTCCTTCTTCCATTTCTTACCCTTTATAGATAGGCCATCAGCCACCTTATTAGATGCTCAACTATATCAAACTCATACCCTAGCAGTTTGGTTAGTTGAGTTGTAATTCGTTGTGTAGACTACCAACTTCTGGCCTAGTAGATAATGCTGTCAGTGCTGAATTGTTAGAACTAAGACCATTAATTCATTTTTGTAGATGGATTTGGAGAGTGATTATTCTGACAAAGCCTTGCTGAAATAAACAAATTGGCTTTTTATTCTAGGACAAGATAGCCCTCACACCTCTCCCTGATGCGTCACATTCCACATGGAGTGTTTGCGTAAAATCATGTAAGGCTAGCACCAGAGTTGTGGTAACAACTTCCTTTAAGGCCTTCATAGCAGCTACATCATGTTGTGACCACCCAAACTTCCCGTTCTTAAGCAGATCAGTCAGTGGCCTTGCCATCTTGCCATAGTCCCTTATAAACTTTGTAATATCGTGTGAGACCCAAAACCCTCTCAACTCCTTAATGCTTTTAGGTTTAGGCCAATCCACCATTGCTGACACCTTTTCCCCATCCATTTCAACCCCTGCTTCTAAGATCATATGACTCAGATACATGATTTGAATCCTTCCAAACTTACTTTTTCTTGTTTGCAAAGAGCTGTTTTTGTGCCAACGTGTCCAACACCTGCCTGTGGTGTCTCTCATGCTCTTCGTACGTCCTATTATAGATCAAGATGTCGTAAAAAAAGACGAGCACACATTCCTTAAAAAGGATCTGAAAATGGTGTTCATCATGAACTGAAAAGTTGTAGGGGCATTTGACAACCCAAATGACATGACCAGGAACTCGTAGTGACCTTGATGAGTCCTGAATGTCGTCTTCTGAATGCCTTCCTCCCTCATCCGAATTTGGTGGTATCTTGCTCTCAAGTCCACCTTCGAAAAGTAGGTAGCACCCTCGAGTTCATCAAGTAACTCCTTAATTACCGAAATAGGAAATTTGTCGGGTACTGAGGCCTTATTGAGAGTCCTGTAATCCATACAAAAATGTCGAGCTACCATTCCTTTTCTTCACTAGAATCATCGGGTTGGACTAAAGGCTGTTATTGGTAGAGCTGTCAGCTGAACCCTAACCCCTATGGCTGGCCTTAGCCCCATTTAAAATTAAGCCCATTTTCTTTGACCCATTTAATGGGGGGCTTTTCTGAAGCCCTAGCCCCCAAAGCCCCTAGGAGGAGGGTTGGGTTTGGGACAGGGTGGGGCTGGCCCTCAATCCGAAATTCCTTCTACTCAACATCTTTTGCGGATTCTTCTCTTCCATGACTCATCCACGACTCAGTTTCTTCGTTCTCTCCCTTCCGCAAGGCCAGGGGCTCACTTCCTCCATCATTTTCTTGGGCATTAACAACTAAAGAATTGATTTGCTATTCACGGCTATTGCGAACTCCCTTCCGTCCTTCAACCTTTTTCACTGTGTTCTTCATTGTTGCAACAGGTTGGTCCTTTACCCTTGTTTTATTTTTCCTCTGAAATTTTATATACCACTTTCTGATTTTGTATATACATTTGTGCAAATTTTTAGACATGATTTTGTATATACAACCTGTAAAAGTGCTCTGTCTATGCTAGTTGATGGGTAGAGTGGAAAAGAGTGTTATTTAATACCATAATGTTTCTGTCTTCTGTCTATGCTCTAATTTGAATTTAAAGGTAGGTAAATGGGTGGTATATATGTTTTAGGCTTCTGTTTTATGCGTTTCAAATATGCTAAATTTCTTTACTTGTCTCAACACTAATTACAAGTCTGTTTATTAGAATGAATGGTGGATTAAACTTTGCATGTCACTAGTTTTTCTCAACCATTCTTTAGTTGATAATTTTTTAAACGCAAAGTTCTAACCCTTAGGCTTCAATTTCATTGACTCTTCATAATCTTTATCTAGGAAAAACGTTAAACAAAAGAAGTTTAACTCTGAACAGAAGAAAGCATACACTCCATTTGTTTTGGGTTTTATTTTTTAGGTGCGTGAGTAAATAAATGAAAAACAAGGTGATAAAAATAAGTAAGAAAATATAATTGTATTTGAAAATGTCTTTGAAAGACAGACAGGTACTATTGTAGTTGTCTGGGTGTGTGCTATTTTATTGTATAAATGTTGTGGGAAGTTGAAACAATATATTGGCCACACTGATTTGTGATGACAAATAAAGATTAGGATAGTATGAAAGATGTGGAGATCAAGGTACAGATGAAAACATGCTCTTTATAAATCTTAGAACATGGGTAATGAAACTAGTGGCATACTTTTTCTTTTATAAAAAGGGTGGCATATTCATTTTGAAAGAGGATCCTTTCAGCATGCTTAAATGTGCAAAAGCGTATCTTAATTTATCTTGTTTTTAAAAAATTCATCCTTTTTTAAGGCCGAAACATCACTGACATTATGTCAACCTTGATATTACTACTGATATTGCAAATCACAAGGAGTTTGCTGATCGTAAAAGAACGTATGAAGTCCAAGGGGAAAACATCACTGGGTTCTTCACTGGTAGAGTAGCTAAACTTGCTATCTTTTCTTCAGCTTCTTTGCAAATTTCCTTAATAAAATAATTAGGGGGTTAATATGATTGATACTGTCTATGACATAAATTCATAAGCTTGAAATTCGCCTCTGATTTCATTGTTTTTAGTAACGTGTATCATAAAAGGTTTGCGTATGTTTCAAGTTCTCTAGTTTTGTTGAAAGCCCTATTTGCCGTCTAAACAATGTTTCTTCATGTTGTAATTATCGAATTTTCCAAAATAAGTTTACTTGTTTGTATATTTTCAGTTGATTTCACATTGAAGGAGTTAAAGTCATTGAGGGTGAGACAGAGATATAAATACAGGGATCAACAGTTTAATGGTTAGTCCCTTCTTCCACATAGTAGTCTCTTATTTTATTATTTCCCCTATCATCATTTTTAATTAAACTTTCTTGTGCTAAATTCTTATTTCTTTCAATAATTCTGCCGCTATTCAATTACAAAGGTCATTACTTTTTTCTTCTTTGAAAGTTCCGAATAGTATTAGATGCTAAACTGACATGATATAGCTTTATCTTTGGCTAATCTAATTGGAAGGGTACAAAATTACTTTGATTTTTTTGTACGATCTTCTGTAAGAAAGACTAACACATGAACCCTTAGGCAATATCATTAGCCATTTCTCACCTGGTGTGTTTAGCTGAAAGATGAGTTGTATATATTTATAAATTTATTCTTAGTTTTATAGGACTTACATTAATGTTTCATAAAGTTCTATAGAAGAAAGACCTATTTAAAAATATTTTTCATTTATCTATGCAGTTGTGTGCAACAACTTTTAAATATGGACCACCTTAAGAGTAATCCTTTAACTTTGGTTGATGATCTTGCATCTGAAACTCCTGGTCCATCTGAGAGTGCTACCACCAATACAAAAGAAGTCTCAAATGTTTGGAATTTTTTCACAAAAATAGGAAAAGATGAGGATGGCAATGAAAAGGTTGCATGTAAGTATTGTGGCAATACCTACAAAGTTGGAAAACATCCTGTTACTAAAAATAATTATGGAACTTCACATTTAAGTCGGCATATCAATGCATGTAGAAGTATTGTAAACTTAGATGTGGATCTTTACCAAGAAGGAAAGTTTGGGATCCGAAAAATCAATCAAAAAATTCATCGGAAGTTACTTGCAAGAGCCATAATTAAACATAGTCTTCCTTATAACTTTGTCGAATATGAAGGAATTAGAGAATGGATAAAATACATTAATCCTAATGTTGACATGAAATGTAGGAACACTACTATTTCAGATGTGGAAAAGGAATACCTTGAACAGAAGGATAAAGTTAAGCAAATAATGTCTAGGATTCCTAATAGAATTTGTTTAACATCTGATATTTGGACTGCAGTTACTTCTGAGGGATATATTTGCCTAACTGCACACTTTGTTGATGAAAATTGGAAATTAACAAGTAAGATTCTTAACTTTTGTCGAATGAAACCACCACATACAGGTGTTGAACTAGAAAGTGTTGTGTTTGATTGCCTAAAGCAATGGGGCATTGATAAGAAAATTTTCTCAATTACCCTGGACAATGCTTCTGCTAATAATAATTTGCAAGACATTCTAAAAAGCCATCTCTGTGTTCATAGAAATTTATTATGTGATGGTGAATTTTTCCATGTATGATGTTGTGCTCATACTCTTAATTTGATAGTTCAAGATGGTTTAAAGGTGATTGACAAAGCAATCCATAATATTAGAGAGTATTAAGTATGTTAAATCATCAGATGGAAGAACTCTCAAATTCAAAGAATGTGTTAGTGATGTTGGCATAAATATGAGCATGGGTTTGAGACTAGATGTGACTACAAGATGGAATTCAACTTATTTAATGCTTGAAAGTGCAATCAAATATAAGGAAGCTTTTCAAATTCTCAAAGTGGTTGATAGAAATTATAAAAATTGTCCATCTTCTGAGGAATGGAATAGGGGAGAGAAAATATGTCAATTCTTGGAACCATTTTATGAGATTACAAACATGATGTCTGGTTCATCTTATCCCACTTCAAACTTGTATTTTATGCAAATTTGGAAAATTCAGCTTATCATTGAAGAGAATTTGTTGAATCAAGATGTCATCTTAAAGGATATGGCTATGAATATGAAAGAAAAGTTTCAAAAGTATTGGAAGGAATATAGTATTGGGTTAGCTTTTGGAGCTATTCTTGATCCACGACTAAAGGTTGATTTTATAACATATTGTTATAAAAAATTGGATCCTCTAACCTATGCAGAGAAAACAAAGAAAGTGTTAGAGAAGTTCAAGAGGTTATTTAAAGAATATGTAAAGAATTTTTCTACCTCTAGTGTTTCTCTTTCCCAATCACCTACTGAATCCATCTTGATGTCTCAGTCCAATACTGAAGGGAAAAAGTTTAAGAGATCAAGGATTATTTCGGTAAGCATTTTATACCTAGTGTTCAATTTTTTTTTCCATTTTTTCTAGTTTTGTTTTGATAATTAATATGTAATGCATTGTAGGATTTTAAAATGTATCAAAATGAATCAAAGTCTATCATTGGAAAGAACGAGATAGATGTTTATTTAGATGAACCAACAATAGATGATGATGAAGACAGTGAAGATTTTGATGTGCTCAAATATTGGAAGACTAATGAGAAAAAATTTGCCATATTGTCTATAATGGCTCGAGATGTGTTTAGTATTCCCATTACTACAGTGGGATCAGAGTCAGCTTTTAGCAAAGGTGGGCGTGTACTTTCGAAATATAGAAGCTCCATTCTTCCTGAGCACGTGCAAATGTTGATTTGTACTCAAAATTGGCTATATGGATTTTCTGAAAATCCTAGCGGTGAGTGTATATGTTATTATTTTTAAAATTACTTTACATTAAATTATTAATTATAGACTAGTTGTTTGATTGTATTTCAATTGCTTGTGATAGATGAAATTGTTGAAGATATTTTTGGTCATGAGAGAAGTGATGAGTCTAAACTTTTAGAAGATGTTGAAAGTCTTCAACATTGAATAAAGGATGTTTCATTTGACTTTGTCTCAGGTACTTCCCTTTCACTCATTTCCTTTTCTCCATATTGTCACTATTTTGGGCTTTCCAGAATCAATGGGTCACTTTATGATTAACTGCGATTGATTGTTTTTGAAGTGAGAATGGTTTGGGCGGGTTTTGGCTCTAAGATATCCCAGCATTTGGTGTATTATTCAGATTCTATGGCTTTTAAAGGAGAGTTTAAAGGAGATGACTTTTAAAGGAGAGTTTAAAGAAGCCTAAAAAACTTCAAACAATAAGGTTTGTTGCTTGTTGGTTTACCATTTACTTGCATGGATGTAAATATTATTGTGGCATAGCAGTGCACATACTTCTTAATGGTACTTTATTGATTGAGTTTCTATTAGCTATTTTTACAAAACTACAATTCATTTGTTATTGCATGATTTGGTTATTGTGATTACTTGTAGCGAAATCTACATGCAAGTTTTATTATAGATTTGATTTGCTTCATTTCTATACATGCAAAACTGTGATGGAGTGGAACAAACATAAGGCAAAGGTGAAAGTTTTATGTTTTGGTCAAAAAAGGTTTTATCTTTTGGGCAAAGGTTTATCTTATAGAATAACAAATTACTATCTTAATTTTCTTAAAGTAGTTTTGCACTTATCCAATGTTTAACATTCATGATGATGCACCGTAATAATAACGCTGCCATTATTATATTTTGCTTAATTTTACTATTTTATTCTTATGTTTATATTTACTATTATTTTTGTGTTTGCAGCATTAAGGTTTTTTCAATGGGTTCTTTGTTGGGTTGGTGATTCTTCTCCCTGTCAATTATGGTGTCCAGGAGGTTCAAAATGGAAGTTACTTTTCAATGAATTCTTTCACAATATCTAATGTTAAAATAGGTTCAAATAGGTGAGATTGTTTTAGAAGATTCTTTCATAGTATCTTTCAATAATTTTATGTTTCTGTATATAAAAATTTGTAAAAAGAAAAGCCCATGGGCTGGCCCTGACCCATAGGGCTTTAGGGGCTTTTAGCCCTGTGGGCTTTTTTAGTGAATGAATTTTTTTTTGGCCCTGTGGGCTTTATTGGCCCCAACCCACATGGGCTAGGGCCAAATCTTATTAAAGGGGCTTACTTGACAGTTCTAGTTATTGGGTCTGATGATGCACATCTCCAACATCCCCGCTACTTGCTTCTCTATCTTTGTTTTCATGAAATGCGGATAGCGGTATGACCTCATGTTAACAGGTTTTGTTCCCTCCTTAACGAGTATTTTGTGGTCTACAAATCTGACAAGAGGAAGCCCTTTGGGTCTTTAGCCTGGCTGGGGGTTAGCTACGTCATATCTCCTCAACTTTTTCTAGTTCGGTCTGACCCAAACCCTAAACCAATGTCATTACCTCTATATCTATTTCCTTCAATAATGCCTTGAGGATACCACTTTTCTGGTTAATGTTGGGTCCCCCTAATTAACACCTTCTCCTCCTTCTGACCAAATCTCATTATGAGTTTTCCCTAGTTGATTTTAATTTCTCCCAGTGTTACCAGTCAAGTCACCCTAATATAATGTCTACTCCTCCTAGCTCAAAAAGGTAGAATTTTTACCTGATTTCCACTCCTTCCATGGTTAAAGAAACATTATTACAACACCCTTGAGTGACCTTCTTCTGTCCATCCCTAGACACACCTTATAAAGAGGTGTTTCTTCCACCTCCAACTCCAATTCCTCTACTAGCCTCATTGAAATGAAGTTATGGCTTTCCCCATTGTCTATCAAGACCAATATCTTTTTCCCATGCACCCAGCCTTACAACTTCATTCTGTTGGTCTAGGTTAGACCCCTATTGAGAAAATGAACAATTTCATACATTTCTGCCCCATTTCCTCTTCTCCCTCGTCCTTCTCTCCTTCATCACCTTCCGCCATTATCATAACCCGCATAATCCTCTCAGAACACCTATGCCCTAGGATGTACAGAACTTCATAGTGGAAATACCTTCCTTCCTTCCTTCTCTTGATATACTCGGGATAGGGTAAAGTCTTCACCCCTATGTTTTGCATCTCTCCCACTACATTACTCTCCGCCTTGGAACCTACGGTGTTGACCGTTCCTTCCCTCTTTGACATGTTTCCCCATTTATAGCTCCATGTCCATCTTGGTTTCCCCTATACGTTTCGGTTCTTGCAACTGTCTTGGAACTCCCCTAATACCTTCCCCATGGTTAATTACTCTTATTATTCGTTCCTCCATTCATTTTTGGGTTATTCCCTACTTTCTCCACGTCGTGGGTCACCTCCATTGTCGACAACAGGTCCCTTTGGTTGTGGGGCTGAATCTGGTTCTTGAGGCTCCCCTGTAAGCCCACAAAGAAGTAACCCAACAATTGTTCCTCTATCACTCCAATAGCTTGAGCCACAAGCATCTCAAATTCTTAGACATACTCCTCCACCGTTCCCCTATGTCTCACAATCGCCAATTTCTCAAAGATTGACCCTTTATTCCATTCTCTAAACCTCCACATTAGCGCCTCCGTCAAGCCTTCCCAATATGGGTTCTTGATTTTCTTCTTCCAAAACTGAAACCAATAACTCGCGCCCCTCCACGCATATCTACGCCAACTTGATCTTCTCCTTCTCCGTAATATTTTGGATGTCAAAGAACTTCTTTGCTTTAGAGACCCACCCCATCGGGTCCAACCTCTCAAACGTGGGCAATTATACCTGCTTCATATCCAACTCCTCTAGACCTCACCCCTACCTTCCTCTATTTCGTCCTCTGAGCTCTCTTTCCTTCCTACCCGACCTTCATTCACTGAATCGAGACTTCCTTCCAAGCTTCTTTCTTGGTTTCTCGTTCTTCTTCCAAGAACGCGTGCGAGTTCTTGGTGCAACCCTTTCATCTCAGCCTTAAATTCCTCCATCGTCGTCTCCATCGAGTCAAATCGCTCTTCTAGCGCACTCATTCTTCCATCTATTCTTCCCTCTAACACATTCATTTTTCCCTCCATCTCGCTCCAAATTGATAGACTTCTTTAGTCAAGAAGTCAATCAAACACACTAAACAACACAGACTCACATCGAAAGAAGAAAAATATGTGTATTACTTCTAAAATGTCAAAAACAAAGTACACACTCCATTCTCGAGGGTGCACTCCCCTTTTCCACAGGAACAAAGATCATGTCTATTCAAAAGAATACCAAAAGTTAACCTTTTACAATAGTTCATAACCTTCTTGTAAGGTTCTCCCCTTACCAGCTTAATAGTTAACTGAATAGCTAACAACCTTACACACTTCTTAACCTCCTAACCGCCATATTAATTTCTCTTTCTTCTCTCATACACTCTTAATAAAAGGTTTAAAGAATAATTCTGATATATTATTTCAAAGAGTAGAGTACCATATATATACATTTAAGGATCCTATAATCCTTCATCTATTAAAGGAATGACAGGTGTACAAATATGCACAAATTATAATAATATCTAAATTATAACTAACACAATATTTGATTGCCTAATATCCTTTAATATAATATTTGGCATATCTTAACACCTCCACTCAAGTTGCATTCCCAACTTGAATAGAGACTCATTAAACAATCTTTTTGATACTCCTTTAGTGAGAACATCAGCCAACTGCAATTCTGATCTTACAAAAGGAAATGGGAAATGAAATTATTCCAGCTTCAAGCTTCTCTTTGATGAAATGTCTATCAATCTCCACATGCTTTGTTTTATCATGTTGCACAGGATTGTGAGCAATTGCTATAGCCGAAGTATTGTCACAGTACAAACTCATAGCTTCATTTTGTGTAAAACCCAAATCTGATAGCACATTTTTAATTCACAAAAGTTCACATACACCTAGTGTCATGCCTCTGAATTCTGCTTCAGCACTAGATCTTGCTACTACAGGTTGTTTTTTACTCTTCCAAGTTACAAGATTTCCTCCTACAAAAGTAAAGTATCCAGAGGTAGATCTTCTATCATCTTTTGATCTTGCCCAATCTGCATCAGTGTACCCTTCTACCTTTAAGTTTTCATGATTTGAGAACAAAATTCCTTTTCCAGGAGCGAACTTCAAATATCTCAAAATCCTTTCAACAACATCCATATGAAGCTTCCGTGGGTCATGCATAAATTGACTAAAAACATTCACTACATAGGTGATATCTGGACGTGTATGGCACAAATAAATTAATTTTCCTACCAGCCTTTGGTATCTTCCTTTGTCTATGCTTGCTGAATTTGAGCATTGAAAGAGCTTATGATTTTGTTCAATTGGTGTATCAGCTGGTTTACTCCCAAGCAACCCAGTTTCCGATAGTAAATCAATAGCATATTTTCTTTGGCATAGAAAAATACCATGTTTCCGATAGTAAATCAATAGCATGTTTTCTGTCTGCTGAGTTTTGTGTCACCTTCTTAAAAGTCCTTTGAACCATTCCCTGGTTTGCGTCTTAATTTTGCCCAGGAGTGCAAAAGACTAAGTGTGGTCTATTTTGATGAATCATTATTTTATTCACTTCACTTAGTTTATTGTGCTAAAATTAGTCGGGGAATTGTGCTTAAACGTCCATTATTTTCCCATTTTTCTTAATTGTGCTTAATTCGATTGGAAATTCTTATTTTAACTAATTTGAATTATCTGAGATAATTATTTTACAAGGAAAATTTGGAGATACAATTTGGGACATTTGAAGGCTAAATGAGAAATGACATTTGAGCCCAATGCATTTCAGTCACTTCAATTTTTCGCACAGTGCTGCGTGAATGTTGTGTCAACTTGTGTGTCTTCGTTTGAGTTCAATTCTTATCCGTTTTGTATGCAGTTTTTTTTCATAGTTTCGTATGGATGTCTATTTTCAAGTATAGTTTTTACTTTGTTCAAATTAATTTTGTGTTATTCCCAGTATTTTGTTTACTCACCTATGTCAGTCTTGTATTTACTGTTTAAGTGACTTCTAAATTGTTTGCATTGTTTGCTTGTTGTTTGATACTTGTGGTAGCTGGAATTGATCATTGGACGGTGCTAAGACCTCCCAACACTCAAGGATTCAACACACATACATCTCACGGTTTTAGAGCTTTCATGTTGAAGAATGAAGAATGAAGTGTGAATTTTATGATAAGGAACCACTTTGCTCACGGTTTTGTAGCTCATGGAAGAGTGATTTTTAATTTGGAGGAAGCCACATTCTGTAAATAAATGTCACGGCAATTACACTGCATGTTCCAACTCAATTCTTTCAAATAAAGAATCTTGAAAAGAAAGACAAACACAAGACCAATTGGAATCAAAAGGGAGCCACACTTATTGAAAATTCACGTTTAGAAGTTACTCCCCTTGCATTTCACGGTTATATGGTCTAGGAACATTAGAAAATTCAGCAAAACATTTAAGTTGAAGGAGGGGCCACCACATTCCAAGTAGCTCACGGTTTTGGGCATAGAAGAAGCAAATTCACGGCACATGGAATTTTCTTTCTCTTTTTAAATGAATGTGAATGGGGGACAACATGTTATGGAGGGGACCACATTACATTTTGGAAAGTTGATGCTTGAGAGGATAACACGGTCATCTACAATTTAATTTGGCAAACATTTGACAAAAGTGGGGCTGCAACTAAAATTGAAAAGATGACATAGGTGGAGGGCCCCTATTCACGTTTTCACGTCCATAGAAAGGACTTGCTACACAGTTTCAACATATTTCTTGGACAATACATTGGGACCGCCACACTCTTTCTTGATCTGAAACGATTTCCAATTGGGAGAGAAAATAACCATTAAATTGGAAGAGGAGACCACACTTGCAGGAGTGGAAGCTCACGGCTCTTGTATATTTGGAGGATGCATACGCTGGAATGGTGCTCACGGTGCAGCACCTTGAATCAGTTTGGTCCAGGAAAAAGAGTAGCAGCCGTGAGCAAGGTGTTAACGTGTTGGAGCAGCTGCAACCGTGAGTGAAGAAGATGCACACGTTGAGATGAGATCTACACATGGTTTTTAGCTTTAAAGGGAAGCATGTCCAGCAGCTGCACAAGCACACTTCACGCCTTGTCCAGCAAAGAAGAGAAGTCCAGCTTGAAACCACCTAGCAAGGAGAGGTGCACGGTGAAGCAAAGAGGAAGCAGGAGGTGTCTTAGCTTCAAGTTGTTACTGCCATGAGTTGAAGAGGAGATGGGAAAGCTGCTGACTGGAAGAAAAAAAGAAAAGCTAATACACGACCAGCAGCTTCAATGTGCTACATGCAACAGCTCATGGCCATGGCAGCAGCTTGGTATGGAAGGTAGTCCACGGCTGCAAGGTGTAGAACATGACAAGAGAATTTGCAAAATGGAGGGGCCCTCACCCTGTTTTCTCACGGCCAAGAAGCTATTGCAAGGAAAAGATGCTGACAAAAATTAAGGAGAAGTCACGGATGTTCATATTGTTGGCTATAAAATGGCAGCAGCAAGCAGAGAAGAAGGCATGAGATTTTAGTGTTAGATTAGAAGTAGTGTAGGAGAAGTTACGGTCCTGGAAGAGGCTACTGTCTCTTCCTTCCTTCCCTTTTCCAGATTTTCAAACAGTGCATATGGTGTAGTGTATTCTGAAACAGTCTGTTAGTTTTATTTTGGAATATTATTTTCAAGTGTTAAATCTTTTAATGAATTTCATTTTCAATTCTGTGTTTTTATTTTATCTGTTGTATTTTATCGTTTAGCAGTTTCTGCATTGTTAAATTTTGTCATTGCATTTTATTGTTCATGTTATTTTCAAACGTTTTCTATTTTCACCGTCTTGTACCGTTTGGTTTTATTGCTTTAAAATTTACTTCAGTGTTTTTAATTCTGTCTTATTTTAATTCCAGTTTTAATTTATTTTTCCGTACCACAAATCACAAAACCCCCCCCACTACGTGTTTAATCTAAGACCGAACCACAAATATTGGTCCTTGAGAGACGACCTAGGAGTCACTTCCTAGTCTATACTGCATAATTTCGTGTGTCAAATTTGTATGACCGCGACAGTCGTACCAAATTTTGGCGCCGTTGCCGGGGACCAACCAATGGAGGTTTGGTTTTAGATTTTTGTTGTATAAAGTTTTGTTCTGTTAATATGTTTGTTTTGTGTGTTTTGTCTTGTATATTTCTGTAGGCGACAACGACACCTTCAGCAAATTTTGGCGGCGTTGTCACTTCAGTTCAGGTTTTTGTTTTAGATTTTTACTGTGTTAATATATATTGTGTATATATGTGTTTAATTGTGCTATGTTCTGTATTTAGTTGTTATTAAAAAAAAAATTTGAAAATTAAAAAAAAAAAAAAAATTAATTAAAAATTTTTACTATTGATGTTCTGTCTTGTGTGTGCTTGTAGCATGTATAAATGTGTTTTGTTTTGTCTGATTCGTAATTTTTAGTTTTTAGTTTTTACTTTTTATTTTTCCATGTCTACCTATTTTAATGTTGTGAATAATGCTTATTCTGCCAATGTCTATGATTATGAATCTTATTCTGCATCTTACTCTGATTGTAATTCTGCTGAATTCTATAATGAGAATTATAATGATCCTGAGTGGAATGATCTTAACAACGAATGGTACGATACCCCACAAGATCATTATCTAGAACCACCATTCGAGAGTCCTTTCATGCCTCCACCAGTCCAGCAATATGAGAGTCAGCAGTATGATTCTCCTATTCAAATAACTCCTCAGCCTTCTACTTCTGAACCTACATTAAAGGAGTTACTAGAGCAGATGACAATGCAGAACATTCAGTTTCAGAAAGGGAACATGCAGTTCAAGCAAGAGAGCATGGAGTTCCAGCAGGAAACTCAAGCTGCCATACAGAATCTGAGTGATCAGATCAGGCAGATGGCCACTCTTGCACCTGAGGAGACTGATGAAAATTTTGGGGACCCGGCAGAAGTAAGCAGTAATCCTGAACCAGGTAGACCACCTTCACCTTCCCACACTCTAGAAATCTTCAAGGAAGAGGAGGTAAGCATACCACAATTTGATTATTCTGTTGATTGTGATGATGATCGGTATGCTAATGATTATATTGTTGCTGAGTCTGATTTTAATTTTTCCTCTGTGCATGATGAGAATTGCTTTTTACTATCACATTCAAATGTTTATTCTCCATGCACTGAACATGAATATGAGTCTGTGGTTGATAATGCATGTAATTTTAAAATTGATTCATGTTCTGAGGATGTATCTGAGGTTCAGCTTGTTACACTGGATTTGGGTGTTTTACCTCTGCATGAAATTTCGGTGGAACCATTTTGCACTAACCATATTGCAGGAGGTACATATAAATTTGATCAGCATGCACCCACGCTGGAAGACAAAGGTGCCAGTACATACAGAAGTTCGAAGATCAAAAGGCACCTACTGAATCTGCTCAGTGACAATATTTGCTGCTTAGATCCGGCGGTGGAGGATATTTCCCTGCTTGATCAGATTTGGAGGATGAAGCAATTCTTCCTAAAAATTTCCGTCTTGGATCCTGAAGAAGACATCTCCCTACAAGTCCAAAATTGGCAACTGCCACCCTGACCAGGGAAGTTTTCTTTTTCTTTCTTCCCCGTTTTCCTACTTTTATTGCATTTGTCCTTTATCTATTCAGTGTTTTAACTGATGATCTTATGCTTAGAACACGTTTAGGACAGTGTAGTGTAAGTGTGGTCTTGGGGGAGATTCTGATTTTTGTTTTTCTTTTAAGTTTGTTTTTCCCTTTTCTTCTTAGTTTTCGAATTGTTATCCTTAAAAAAAAAAAAAAAAAAAATTTCAAAAAATTCAAAAATTGTTTTGCGTAGTCCTTGATTTTATTTCGACCCTCAGTTTCTTACCAGTATTTCATTAAAAATTTTCACTTCAGATCTCATTTATTTTCCTTATTTTCCTTCACTGTAAATACAATTTCTTAGTTGTTTTCATACAGATTATTGATTGAAAAATTTGACTAAGAAAGATTTCATTCGGTCATAAGAGCAAAAATTACAGTAATGGAAAATAGGAGCTTGAACAGATCTGAATATAAAGATGCAGTAGATATATATAAATAAAAGATGTTCGGGGGTCGATCTTTTCTGATCGTTAATATTACAAACCAAATAAAAAACAAAAACAACATAAAAAAAAAAATTAAAAACATAAAAAACATAAGTGTTCATATTACAGTCCTTAATTCTAGCCACACTCGGCCAACAAAAACATAAAAAAAAAAAAAAACATAAAACATTAAAACTGGAAGAATTCTCGAGCTGGTTGTGGTGGTCTAAGGGAGAGCTCCGTTGAGGGAGCTCTGGTTCGGAATGCAAGCGGAGGCTTTGGTGGAGGAATTTCTCGTTCATTTCTGTCGTCATCGATAATGATCGGAACTGGAAACAAATTCAGCAGCCTCGGTGCCCTCATTATCACCCAGTTTTTTTCTTTCAAACAAAAAAATAAAAAAATAAAAAAATAAAAAAATAAAATAATAAAAAAATAAAATAACTTGTGTTAATTATAGAAGAGGAAGTGAAAATTTTCATTAAAAATGGAGGTGTGATCAGAGGTCTTACCGTACATGTACAGCGGCAGTTGTGAAAAGAGAGTGCCAGTGGGGTCTATCTCCGCTTGCCAGTGCTTGACCCGATTGCCGTGGTTGTTGAACCAGCAGTGTACGTTGTATTCAGTGGCTTCACCGAAAGCCCTTAGTCGAGACGCGATCTCGACGACTTGCGCTCGGCTTGGGTGTGTGACCCCATAGTTGAATATTTTGGTCATCATCGTGATCTGATCGTCGGTTGGACGCCACCGTTGACTGGTATATCTCTCTGATTCCGTTTCACTCATCCTTCCTCTCGTAATATACAAATACATAAATAAAAAAATAAATAATATAAAAAGAACAAAAACATAAAAAAAAAGAAGAAGAAAAAAATAAACATAAAAAAAATAATAATAAAAAGAACTAAAAAAAAAAAAGAGAGAAGCATAAAAAAATTTTTTAGATTAGTTCTGTGTTTTCTTTATTTGTTCTTGTTTTCCGTTAAATTTATTTTGTCCGATCAGTCTTTGATATTTCTGTGTCTGGTCTCAGATCTGTTTCACGGTCCTTGCAAAAGGGTCCTAAACGGATCTACGTCCAGTTGTCCTGTTGTCCTTGTTGTTCTTGTAAATTCAGATTTTGTGTTTATTTTTAAGTGGGGTACGTGGCGTTGTTCTACCCGATTGTCTCTGCAATACCTTCAATCGAAGGGAGATTAACGTCTGGTTTCCAGCCTATATACCCCTTAGTTTAAGACAGTGTGTTCTTGTTTTTTTTGTAGTTATGAAAGAAAAATAAAAGGAACAGAGAGCTTAAAGGAAGGCAGGAAAAAGCAAAATGAAAGATCTAAAAGCTTTAAAGAGAAGCAGAACATGGAAAGCATAGAAGGAAGAAATAGAGATCCAAGGTGCAGAGAACTTACCCGGAGTAGTAGGGCTTACAGAAGCTTGACACAGATCTCAGACGCTCCGAAGGCACGCAGACAGAGCTCCTCGCAGATCTCAGACTCTTCAGAAAGCGCGGTGGCAGAGGCTCCGCGCAGGCTCCAGATGCTCAGAGGAGAGAGTGGGAGAGAGAAGAGGAGTAGGAAGAGAGCAGAGAGAATAGAGCAGAGAGCAGAGGAGTAGAGAGAGAATGAGCGTTCAGAAATGGCGCTGGACGCGGAGGAGTGCCTCTTTTATAGCCTAAATTTCTGCCACTGTAGCAACAGTCCCGGTCATTGCCACCGAGACTGTTGTCACAGTACCGGTATCCTTTTTCAGAAAAAAAAAAAAAAAAGAAGAAAAAAAAATAATAAACAATAAAAAATAAAAAAAATAAAATGAAAAAAATTATTAGCATCTACTGATGGATGCTAGGTGTTTAAGACATCTGCTGATGGGTGTCACTGATAACATCTACTGATGGATGTTACTGAAAATTTCTTCCCATTTCCTAACATTTTATTGCACTTGTCTATATTTTTTTGACTACTCTAAAATTGATCATCTGATGATTGTAACACACTGAGGACATTGTGTGATTTAAGTGTGGTCTACTGGGAGAAATTCTGATTTTCTGTTAAGTTTGTATTTTATGTGTTAAAATTTTTTGTTTTTGAGTGTTAAATTTTTTTCTGTTTTAAGTTATTTTTATCGAGTTTTGTGTGCAATAAATTTTACATTTTTATTTTGATTTCTGGATGAATGTTAAGTTGTAGATTTTTCCTTCACTTACTTAATACTTGTGGTTTGAAATCCTTGCTTTTCTCTGCTTGGAAGATGATTATGTGTTTAAGAGGTTGATTTGATTGTAACGAATACCCTATGTGAGAATTTGAGCCACTTAATTTTCTTTCTTGTGTGATATGTATCTTGATTGCTTGCACATATGCCTTGGCTTGATTCTTTTTGATATACTTGATTGATATGCATGTTTAGAAATGATAAAGGCATTTTATTTCTTGAGCCTCTTTAGCCAAATAAGCCTACCTTGTTATTATCCTTTGATAACCCCTTTGAGCCTATATTTTCCCCATTTCTTTGTTTTAAAGCTCATACACTGGCCCTAAGTGAAAAAAAAAAATTGTGATTACCTTAACCTTAGGACAGTCTGGAGCTATAGAAGTGTTTTGTGAAAAAGTGTGGTCTCCTTGGGGATTCTGATAAATTGGCTAGTTGGTTCCTCATCATTTAGTGTAAGTATGATTTATATCCTGTTGTGTGATAAAGAGAGAAAAGAAAAGAGACAGGATGGAAAAAAAAATTTGATGAGAAAAAGAGAAAATATTGAAAAATAATTCTGTGAATAATGGAGTCGAGAAGAGGATTGAATTAGAGGTTTGGGTGAGATTTCACTGTGTTTACACTTTTTCCCCATTGCTCCTCTATTTTCTTCTGTGCTATAGCTACTTATCCAAAATTATCCTCCCCTGTCCTTGGCCCCATTACAACCCAATAAAGACCTTTTGATCTAAACATGCTTATGTTTTAAGTGTTGATATTAGAAACTTGCCAAGTCTACTTGTGTTTGTTTTCTTGAGTACATTGAGTTGAAATTATTTACCCTAAACACTTGAGAGAAACACTATTAGTGCATCTGTGAGGTTATGTTATTTTTAAATCACCTCTTAAGCTTATTAATTATTTTGCCATACTTTGAATTGCTTGGATGATTTCTATAAGTATCTGCTTTTCTTGATTTTGTGTTGGATATTGTCTATACCTTTTCTCTGTCCAGACTTCTTGAGAACTCTGTAAATTCTTTTTATTTTTCTTGCGAGTTTTTATTTTTCTGTCTGCTGAGTTTTGTGTCACCTTCTTAAAAGTCCTTTGAACCATTCCCTGGTTTGCGTCTTAATTTTGCCCAGGAGTGCAAAAGACTAAGTGTGGTCTATTTTGATGAATCATTATTTTATTCACTTCACTTAGTTTATTGTGCTAAAATTAGTCGGGGAATTGTGCTTAAACGTCCATTATTTTTCCATTTTTCTTAATTGTGCTTAATTCGATTGGAAATTCTTATTTTAACTAATTTGAATTATCTGAGATAATTATTTTACAAGGAAAATTTGGAGATACAATTTGGGACATTTGAAGGCTAAATGAGAAATGACATTTGAGCCCAATGCATTTCAGTCACTTCAATTTTTCGCACAGTGCTGCGTGAATGTTGTGTCAACTTGTGTGTCTTCGTTTGAGTTCAATTCTTATCCGTTTTGTATGCAGTTTTTTTTCATAGTTTCGTATGGATGTCTATTTTCAAGTATAGTTTTTACTTTGTTCAAATTAATTTTGTGTTATTCCCAGTATTTTGTTTACTCACCTATGTCAGTCTTGTATTTACTGTTTAAGTGACTTCTAAATTGTTTGCATTGTTTGCTTGTTGTTTGATACTTGTGGTAGCTGGAATTGATCATTGGACGGTGCTAAGACCTCCCAACACTCAAGGATTCAACACACATACATCTCACGGTTTTAGAGCTTTCATGTTGAAGAATGAAGAATGAAGTGTGAATTTTATGATAAGGAACCACTTTGCTCACGGTTTTGTAGCTCATGGAAGAGTGATTTTTAATTTGGAGGAAGCCACATTCTGTAAATAAATGTCACGGCAATTACACTGCATGTTCCAACTCAATTCTTTCAAATAAAGAATCTTGAAAAGAAAGACAAACACAAGACCAATTGGAATCAAAAGGGAGCCACACTTATTGAAAATTCACGTTTAGAAGTTACTCCCCTTGCATTTCACGGTTATATGGTCTAGGAACATTAGAAAATTCAGCAAAACATTTAAGTTGAAGGAGGGGCCACCACATTCCAAGTAGCTCACGGTTTTGGGCATAGAAGAAGCAAATTCACGGCACATGGAATTTTCTTTCTCTTTTTAAATGAATGTGAATGGGGGACAACATGTTATGGAGGGGACCACATTACATTTTGGAAAGTTGATGCTTGAGAGGATAACACGGTCATCTACAATTTAATTTGGCAAACATTTGACAAAAGTGGGGCTGCAACTAAAATTGAAAAGATGACATAGGTGGAGGGCCCCTATTCACGTTTTCACGTCCATAGAAAGGACTTGCTACACAGTTTCAACATATTTCTTGGACAATACATTGGGACCGCCACACTCTTTCTTGATCTGAAACGATTTCCAATTGGGAGAGAAAATAACCATTAAATTGGAAGAGGAGACCACACTTGCAGGAGTGGAAGCTCACGGCTCTTGTATATTTGGAGGATGCATACGCTGGAATGGTGCTCACGGTGCAGCACCTTGAATCAGTTTGGTCCAGGAAAAAGAGTAGCAGCCGTGAGCAAGGTGTTAACGTGTTGGAGCAGCTGCAACCGTGAGTGAAGAAGATGCACACGTTGAGATGAGATCTACACATGGTTTTTAGCTTTAAAGGGAAGCATGTCCAGCAGCTGCACAAGCACACTTCACGCCTTGTCCAGCAAAGAAGAGAAGTCCAGCTTGAAACCACCTAGCAAGGAGAGGTGCACGGTGAAGCAAAGAGGAAGCAGGAGGTGTCTTAGCTTCAAGTTGTTACTGCCATGAGTTGAAGAGGAGATGGGAAAGCTGCTGACTGGAAGAAAAAAAGAAAAGCTAATACACGACCAGCAGCTTCAATGTGCTACATGCAACAGCTCATGGCCATGGCAGCAGCTTGGTATGGAAGGTAGTCCACGGCTGCAAGGTGTAGAACATGACAAGAGAATTTGCAAAATGGAGGGGCCCTCACCCTGTTTTCTCACGGCCAAGAAGCTATTGCAAGGAAAAGATGCTGACAAAAATTAAGGAGAAGTCACGGATGTTCATATTGTTGGCTATAAAATGGCAGCAGCAAGCAGAGAAGAAGGCATGAGATTTTAGTGTTAGATTAGAAGTAGTGTAGGAGAAGTTACGGTCCTGGAAGAGGCTACTGTCTCTTCCTTCCTTCCCTTTTCCAGATTTTCAAACAGTGCATATGGTGTAGTGTATTCTGAAACAGTCTGTTAGTTTTATTTTGGAATATTATTTTCAAGTGTTAAATCTTTTAATGAATTTCATTTTCAATTCTGTGTTTTTATTTTATCTGTTGTATTTTATCGTTTAGCAGTTTCTGCATTGTTAAATTTTGTCATTGCATTTTATTGTTCATGTTATTTTCAAACGTTTTCTATTTTCACCGTCTTGTACCGTTTGGTTTTACTGCTTTAAAATTTACTTCAGTGTTTTTAATTCTGTCTTATTTTAATTCCAGTTTTAATTTATTTTTCCGTACCACAAATCACAAAACCCCCCCACTACGTGTTTAATCTAAGACCGAACCACAAATATTGGTCCTTGAGAGACGACCTAGGAGTCACTTCCTAGTCTATACTGCATAATTTCGTGTATCAAATTTGTATGACCGCGACAGTCGTACCAATAATCAAAGCTGTAAGTTTTCCTTTTCCTCTCTTAAAAAATAAGGTGTGATCAGAGTTACTTGCTCTATAGCCAAAAGCCTTCATAGACTTGGAAAATCTTCCAAACCATGCTCTTGGGGATTGTTTTAATCCATATAGGGTCTTCTTTAATTTGCAAACCTTCATTCCAATTGAATCAGTCATGCTTGGTGGAGAATCCATATAAATTTCTTCTGAAATTTCTCCGTGTAGGAAAGCATTTTTCACATCAAATTGTAGAAGAGCCCAATTTTGGTTTGTAGCTAGCAACAAAAGTATTCTTACAGTATTGAGGTTGGCTACTAGTGCGAACGTCTCTTGGTAATCTACACCATAAGACTGAGTGTAACCTTTAGCCACAAGTCGTGCTTTATACCTCTCAATAGTTCCATCAGCTTTATGCTTAATTGTAAAGACCCATTTGCAGCCCACAATTTTCTTCCCTCTTGGTAAGGGCACAAGATCCTTAAGTGTTGTTTTTTTCTAAATCTGCCATCTCCTCAACCATTGCTTCGGTCCATCTAGGATCTGCCAAAGCTTCCTGTATATTACTAGGAATAGAAATTAAAGATAATTGAGATACAAATGATGCATATGAGTGAGATAACCTGTGAGATGACACATATTTACTAATGGGATATTTAACTTTGGCTTAGAGGTCTGGTTCATATTTAACTGGAGGTTGACCAGGTTAGAACGAGGTGGAAGAATATATTGAACAGTAGTAGACTCAGTGTTTGGTGTGATGGTGGTCTCACGCAGACAAGAATCAATTCCATGATCAATTTCATCTAAATTAGTATTGTCAGAGATAGGATCAGAAGGTACCTCTAAAGAGTCAAGCTGAACCTGTGGAGAAGATTGGGCCAATTGGTTATGATCAGAATGCACTGTATTATCCATAAAAGAAGGGTCCATATTTAGGATTGACTTACTTCCTGCAGAATGATCCTCACACGATAATTTATCTTCACAATCAAGCATACCAACATCATGATTATGCACTTTACTTTCATTGCCTCCCTGAAGTGGAGAATCAACATAAAAAAATTCATGCTCATTAAATGTCACATCCATAGAAATATAAAATTTCTTTGATGGTGGATGGTAAGCACGATAACCTTTTTGAGTTGATCCATACCCAACAAAAACACATTTGATCGCTCGTTCTTCAAGCTTTGTACGTTGATGTGGGTGTAAGTGAACATATATAACACATCCAAAAATATGAGGTGGTAAATTAACTATGGGAGGAATAATACAATGATCAGACAACACATCAAAAGGCCTTTGAAAGTTAAGCACACTAGAAGGGGTTCGATTAATTAAATAAACGACAGAGCTCACAGCCTCACCCCATAAATGAGATGGGACATTACCATCTATCAAAAGTGATCTTGTCACCTCTAATATATGTCTATTTTTCCTCTCAGCTACTCCATTTTGTTGTGGTGAATAAGGACATGTAGTTTGATGCAAGATGCCTTTAGAGTTCATGAACTCTATTAATTCACTCTTAAAATATTCCCTTCCATTGTCTGATCGAATGACCTTAATAGATGTATTAAATTGTGTAACAATCAGATGATAGAAGGAACGAACCACATCACACACATCACTTTTATGTTTAAGCAAATACACCCAGGTTACTCGAGTACAATCATCAACAAAACTAATAAACCATTTTTTTCCATGATGTGTAGATTGTGGGGCAGGGCCCAAATATCTGTGTGGATTAATGAAAAAGGAAAATCAGTCTTTTTATTGCTTAAAGGAAACACAATACGATGACTTTTTGCCATTACACAAGTTTCACAAAGAAAATCAGAAATATTGCATTTATGAAATAATGATGGAAATAATTTTTTTAGATAAACAAAAGAGGGATGTCCCAATCGTCTATGCCATAACCAGATCTCCTTTTTATTTTTATCGTGTGTGTGTTCATTTGCAAGACAAGCCAACACTCCTTTATGGGTTTGTTGTGAGACATTTTCAAGATAATAGAGTCCCTCCCTCTCTCTCCCAGTGCCAATCTTCTCCTTGGAGTGAATGTTCTGAAAAAGACAATGGGTTGGGTAAAATGAGGCAATACAAGAATGTGATTTGGTTAATTTGCTGACAGAGAGAAGATTACAGTTCAATGTAGGGACAAATAAAACATCAGAAATTGATAAGGAGGGTGAGAGAGATATAGTACCTACACCTTCAATAGGAGATGAGACCCCATTGGCATTAATAATAACAGTTTTAGAACAATTAGGAGAAAAATTAGTGAATTTATGAGGATCACAGGTCATACGATCAGTAGCACTTGAATCAATTATCCAATCACTATCTCTCGTAATAGCAGAAAGATTTATAGCAGAGTTAGATATACCTCACTTAGTCACAAATCCGGTAGCAGTAGAAATATGGCTCTTGGAAGTAGCTTCTACCTTGGTATTGGGAGTAGTTTTACCTTTTGGATGCCAATCTGGATAACCATGGAGTTTAAATTCATGCATATAGGTAGCAGCAGAAGTCCCAAAATCATGTTTCTCCGATTGATTTTTATCGAAAAAAGCCATCAGAAATATTCAAACAGAACACTGATTCCTATATTGTAGAGGATATCAGTGTTTGGCTCTTGATACCATAATAAAAGGTTTAAAGAATAATTCTATATATTATTTTAAAGAGTAGAGTACCATATATATACATTTAAGGATCCTATAATCCTTCATCTATTAAAAGAATGACAGGTGCACAAATCTGCACAAATTATAATAATATCTAAGTTATAACTAACACAATATTTGATTGCCTAATATCCTTTAATAGAATATTTGGCATATCTTAACACATCTCGCTCCAAATTGATAGACTTCTTTAGTTAAGAAGTCAATCAAACACACTAAATAACACAGACTCACATCGAAAGAAGAAAAAAATATGTGTATTACTTCTAAAATGTCAAAAACAAAGTACACACTCCATTCTCGAGGGTGCACTCCCCTTTTCCACAGGAACAAAGATCATGTCTATACAAAAGAATACCAAAAGTTAACCTTTTACAATAGTTCATAACCTTCTTATAAGGTTCTCCCCTTACCAGCCTAATAGTTAACTGAATAGCTAACAACCTTACACACTTCTTAACCTCCTAACCGCCATACTAATTTCTCTTCCTTCTCTCATACACTCTTAATACTGTATCAAAGTGCAACAAAGTAAGGGGAGTTTACACTTGGGAGAAAACAAAGATAACCTTGACCCAAACACAATAACTTGGAAATTCACGATACGGGCCTTAAACAACTCATTTTGAGTACCCCTCTACATCACCTTTTTGATCTTTCACAAATAAGGGGGAGAGAAATATACTAAACCAAATAGGAAAAAAAAAGGTCAACTAAAATTGTATACATAACAAAGTAAGAATGTTGATAAAACATAAACACACATCGAAGTAGAACCCTTCGTTTAGTATGTATATTTGTTAAACATCAAAAAGTGAATTATGGTTGAGAGAAGACAAACACGTATACAACGTTATTGGTTTTGAAGTTTAATAAATAACAATAAAACAAAATAATCTTAACTAAGAAAAATCACAAATAATCAAAACACCAAATATAGAAACACTAAGTATAGAGTAGAAAAAGTCAATACAACATGCCTATTAAAAAGATGAGACTAAAGAAATGTTAATAAAAGAAGTTTAAATAAACATAACTTAGTCACAATAAATCTCAAAATATATAAACATAGTCTCTAGGAAAGAAAAAAGGGATACCAAAGGGAAAAGTCAAAACTCAACTAATACCTTCAATAATTCAACCAAAAGTACTAAGAAAGTTGACAAAACATTAGTCATAAACGCAAATAAGAAAACCACTAGGAACTAGGGGTTCAGAAAGAAGCATCTATAAACGATCTCTATAGGAAACACAAACACTAGACAATTCCTTCTAAACATGATCAAACTAATTCTAGGAATAGCTAAAAAATAGGAAGATGGAAAAGATGTCTCAAAATAAAATAAAAACTTATAAGAACCTTGCTAAATGATAATCTTAAACTACTAGTCGATAACTCTCTTGATATGCTGCAATTGTTGAAAGTATCAAAGTAAGAAAGCATAACAAAAGTCTTAAAACGATGTGATGGAAAACATTGTACTAAATGCATCTGCTAGAAAAATCTAAATGGTTTGCTCAAGCTAGACGAACTATCACCATAATATGACAAATCTGGTAAACACATCAAAAGAACAAAAAACTTTTCTCAAAACACATCATAAAAGGCATTCAATTAAACACACCCTTGAAAATAACAAGTATATACCAAACAAACACTAACCAAGAAAAAGTCTTCCAACAAGCTAAACAATACTACATACCAAACATACTCTCATTCAATAATGTAAATCTCATGAAATTTTTAGTAATCCCACTAGAGAACACAAATAGTCAAATCCGGAATAAATGATAGAAAACATAAAAACCTTGATTGCTCTGAATAAGCATTAAATGCCATTAAATGTTCAATGTTTAAAAATAATAGGATAAAAAAAGGACATATCTATTGTATAGACATTTGTTCTACCTTATGCAGGATAACTACTACAAGCATTCATCTGCTTTATCTTGTGCGAGGAAAAAGTGAACGATAAAAAGAAGAAGACTTAAGTGGAATGTTCCATTCATCAAAAGCCATGCTAAATAAGTAGTCAAATATGTTTTTGATGAAGTTCTGAAAAACAAGTATGTTCTCACAAAAAGACACCAACCTATGACTCACACCTACAACAATAGCCATAAAAGATCGGATCTCAAGACAAGCTTCGACCAACAGATATATTATCACCAAATCGCAAGACAAGCTTCGTCGAAACGACTATATCATCGAAGGTGTATAAATAGAAGATCATAAAAGAAAAGATGTGATGATGGGAAGAAAAAGAGTATAAAGACAAATCATCATCAAAGTTGAGTAAGGAAGTCTCTTTGAGCTATCAAAGTCAAATCCTTCTACACAAGGGTAGAGAGAAAGAGAATAGCTCAAGAAAAGGAAACTCTCTCAAGCTTCACTGTAATACATGCTTACTTTTGTAAGGAGAGAAATGGAAAAGAGAGAGATAGAGAGAAATATTAGGGCATACTCTCAAGCTTCATTATAATATTTAGCTTACTATATGTGAGTAAAGAGAAAAGAGAGAAAACACTTATTGAGTCTGTAGACAGTATTGTATTGAACATATATCTTCTCCGTGTGAATAATCGTCTAACGACTTATAAACAATTAGTTTGATTGCAAATTCTGAAGAGAATTAAAACACTTGTTGTTTAACTCATATGAGTTAAAGATTACTAGGAAGCCTATCATGTTGATACCATGATTGTCTAGTAGAAACCAAGAGTGAGTTAAAGTCAACTAGACGGTGTATCAGGTTGATACCAAGAGCGTTTAGAGATACCAAGAGTGGTGAAGAATACTACAAACCAGGAGTGGGTGAAACTTAGTCTAGGTCATGGTAACAAGTGGTTACCAGGTTGACTAGGATAATTAGGAGTGGGTTAAACTTAATTAGACGGTGTATCAGGTGGATACTGTTAACACATTGACAAGTGTACCAAATTGTATCAAGTAATATAAAATGGTAAGGCCAAGTATCGTATCCCAAAAGACTCACGACACTAGACAGTCATGTAATACCTTAACTAATTAAGACTTAAGAACAATTTCATTGGTTTAGAATGCAAAATGCAGAAAAAGTAAATATGAATGCAATTTGATCAATTGAGGCAAAACACAAAAGTGAATGGATGATTTTGATAATATGAGATGAGTATGTTGTTGGGGTTTAGATTTCACCATCCTTACTCTCATGCATATAAGAATTCATCTTCTTCATTCAATTGTTAACGTCACTATCTAAATTACTTAAAACCCGATCCCTTGACGAAGAAAGCCTATCCTTAATTATTAGAACACAATCTCTTGCATCCCTAATAATTAATTTTGCATTATGAACAAAAGCTTAAGACAACCAAACCTCCTATCCCGATCCCTGGACAATATTGCTTTTGGGAGAAATTCTCCAGATCGTGATTTCTAGGTATTTCCCAATAACAAAGAAGACCATAAAGTCATGCCATGAATGATCAAAACATAACAAGCATAGAGCAAAGGAGAAAATCCCTAACAATTAATGAAATAAGCATATAATAATTCAGAACAAATTCAAATACATGAGAGTTTAGAGGTTAAATCTTTCCCAACAGTAAATGAGTTTAGTTCTCCATAATCATGGAGAATCTAGGTGTACAATGGAATGAAAGTGATAGAAAAACCTTAGAAACTGAAGAGGAGAGCTCCCGCATCCAATTCTGCCTCCAAAGAGTGGAAAAGTGTGTTTTTGCGTCTCTGCTGCCCAAAGATACCAAGCCTAGGGCGTGCAAGTTCTTAAATAGAGAAAAAAATAAAGTCCAAGCCCAATAAAACTGGCGCTCAGCGCCCCTAATTAGGGCAACCGAGCTGGCTTGCGAGAGAATTGACGCTCAGAGCCCTTATGAGGGTGCCCAGACGGTGTGCGACACAAAGAAGCTGGCGCTCAGCGTTCTTAATGGGGCGCCCAAGTGGTGATGCGTGACATCCTGCGTTAAGGGCCCTTTATAGGGGCAATCAGACACCCTGCGACCTTCTTCAGCCTTCTTCTCTGGTACTTTATCCGTCCCTCTTGAGTTCCAACTCTTTGATACTTTTGCTCTTCTTCCAAATCATACCAATAACCTACAAATTAAGGGAATTTAATGATAAAATAATTAATTATACCCTTTACTCACTTATTCACAAAACTAAACTAAAAACATGAGTTCAAGCAAGCTTCTAAGTCAAAAAGGGTTGATTTAATATCAAAAGTGCATCATAGATAACGATATTTTCAATCGTTATCACATACCGAGAGCGTCTAGGGATACCAGGAGTGGTGAAGAATACTGCATAACTTGGAGTGGATGAAACTCAGTCTTGGTCACAATATTAGGTGGTTACTAGGTTGACAAGGACAACCAAGAGTGGGTTAAACTCAACTAAACGGTGTATCTGGTTAATACCAGGAGCGTTTAGAGATACTAGGAGTGGTGAAGAATACTACATAACCAAGAGTGGGTAAACTCAGTCTAGGTCATGGTGACAAGTGGTTAGCAGGTTGATAAGGACAACCAAGAGTGAGTTAAACTCAATTAGGCAGTGTATCAGATTGATATCAAGATTGTCTAAGGATACCAAGAGTTGTCCAAAATACTACAAAACTAGGAGTGAGTTAAACTTAGTCAAGGTCACAGTTACAGATGGTTGTTGTTGGACAACGACAACCCGGAGTGGGTCAAACTAAACTAGATGTTGTGTCAGGAAGACACCGGAAGCATCTAGAAATACTAGGAGTGGTGAAAAACACTCCATAACCAGGCATAGGTGAAACTCAAATAGTCAGGGTAACAAGGATTACTTGGTGTGACTAGGGATACTAAGAGTGCTTAGAATACTCAAATGTACTAAATTGAATATTTGATGAAATTCTCTAAGTTAACTTAGAGGAGAACATGACGTAGCTCTAACGAGTGAACTAATATAAAATGATCGTGTGTTATAGCTCATCTCGTAAACGATTAATTCATGTAGAAATAATTCTCATGTCACACTTATCTTTAATATATATGTTATCCTGTCTAAAGAGTGACTCCTTACCAAACTCTTAGAGAATGAATTAAAGTGTGTTCTATAAACATACATAACTAAATAGGATTTATAGGGAAGCAACACCAGCTTACAAGGATAATTCATATCACGATTAGATCTATAGTTGCATAAAGAGTTACGAAAAACATTATTCATCCCTCATTCTAGTGTTTTCCCACAACTTCACGCCATGGTTTGCGCTAAGCATCTTTTGCTCTCTTTTATGACACATGGTCACACCATTAAGCATATCTTGCTCTCCACCTCTCATGATTCATTTGGATGTATACCACTGGTCGCTTGCCAAGACTTCACCTTACCATTGAGGGATGTATTCGTCTAAGCCGACCACCAAGACTAACCTGGCTCTGATACTAATTGTAGGTTACCAAGACTAACCATCGACTCTAATGCCAATTGTACGTCACCAAGACTAACCATCGGCTCTAATACCAATTGTTGGGTTTATCGAGGAGGAGATTCACTATAGAGATACAACATCAATGAACTTGAGCCTAGTTCCATAAGGGATTGACACTACTCTCAACCCAAAACCTTAAGGCAATGGATTAATGAATCTTCAACCTTATATGGTGCTCTACTTTCTCAGTTCTACCCAATGTGGGACTTAGACTCACACTTGAAATTCAAACAATCTCTCCTTTCAAGGGTGAGTCCCTTCCACATTGGTACACTCACCCTCTAGTGGAAGCATTCCCAATCAAAGGTAGGTTAGGCTCAGACAAGTACAATGGTCTCTTGTTAACACTCCGACAAGTGTACCGAATCATATCAAGTAATAATAAAATGGTAAGACCAAGTATTGTTTCCCAAAGGACTCACGACCTAAACATTTATATGATATCTTGATTAAATTAGACTTGCAAATAAAATCTTTTAAGTTTAGATGCAAATACTGAAAAATAAAGATGAATGCATGTGTTGATCAATTGGATTGAAAGATGCAAAAGTGATTGATGTAAAATATGAATGATGATGTTGTTGGGGTTTCTGACTCATCCTATCCACTCTCATGTATTCAAGAATTCATCTTTCTTCATTAATGTTAATGTCACTTTCTAATTTACCTTAAACCCGATGTCACGGTGAAGAAAGCCTACTCCTAATCACTAATTTACAATGTCTTTTCTCCTTAGCAATTATTCATGCATTACATTCGTACAGAAGCTTAAAGGCAACCGATCCTCTTATTCTTATGTCTAGGTAATATTGCTTTCGGGATAATTTCGCCAGTTCTAGATTTACCTATATGTGTCCATATAGATAACATCAATGATCATGCAATTGAATGAGTTAAACAAAGCATGCATAGAGTAAAGAGGAAAAACCCTAACAATTAATGAAGTAAAGCATATAAAATCAAGAATCAATTCAATACATGAGAGTTTCAAAGGATTACATCGGTTCCCCAACAACAATGGAGGTTTAGTTCACCATAAACACTGTGAAACTAGATGGAAAACAATGAAAGAATGAAAGATAGAACCCTAGAATTTGAAGAAAGGAGCTTCCACAACCAAAATCCTCCTCCAAGGGGTGAAGAAAGTGTGATTTCGCCTCTTTCTGTCCACCAATCCTAGGTCGACTAAACCCTTATATGGTTTATTAAAAATTACAGAAAATAGGCCCAAGCCCAATTAAATGGCGCTCAACGACACTTTTTCCGCTCAGCGATAAGTGTGGTTCTTCAGAATGACGCTCAACGACCGTTTTAACCCTCAACGGTGACTGAGGTGCTTCAGAACGTCGCTCAGCGGTAAAAGTTGCGCTGAGCGGTGAATGCGTCTCTTCTTTTGTGCACTTTTACTTCCTTTCCTGAGTCCAACTCCTTAGTACTTCAACTTCTTTCATCTAATTCCTCTTAATTCCTACCAAAACAAGGAAAACCAAGCATAAAACTCATTCAACTCTCTTATTTCCAACACTTAAGCAAAAGCATGATTTCCAGCTAGTTTCTAAGTCATTAAGGTTGTTTTTAATATTAAAATTAAGTATAAAAATAATGGTTTTTCAACCGTTATCATCTCTATATCAAAAGTTTTATTGGCAAAGGGTTCTAGGTAAGCATGTCCTATTAAGGGGTACTCGAATGCTTCTGTTGGAGGGGGGTGTACTAATATGGAAGGACCTCACCCTTAAGGTGGAGAATTTTTGAGAATATAAGTATGAGTCCAAGTCACACATTAGGTAAAAATGAGAAAGCTGAGCAACATATAAGGGTGAAGACCCATTAACCCATTTCCTTAAAGTTTTGAGTGGTGTCAATACCTTATGTGGTTCGACTCAGGTCTTGTTGGTGTTGTGTCTCCTTATTGAACTTCCTCCATAAACTGAACTTCCTCCATAAACCCAACATGATAATGGAAAGACATGACTAAGGACGAATTATTGATTTGATGCTTGTTTGAGCTTACCTTTTACAACAATTTTGGATGAACTTCAGTTGCTACTAAGATACTTTGAAGATCCAAAGTAATGATTTTGATTGTAAAACTTGATAATGGACAATAAAGCTTCATATGGATAGGTATCATGAATATTTTTGTGTAGATATTTAAAGGATAAAAATCAATTTAAGTTAGATAAATAGTGTTATAGGGTATAAATAACCCTCTTATATGTTATGCAGAATAATAACCTTAACAATAATTTTATTTCATACGAAGCCTAATTTTAATACAATATCTTTACATCCCAACGAAAGTGATATCATTAGACAATATTAGTAAATGATTTATTAAATAATATATTGACAAGATGACTTCAACAATATGTTGCCTAGAGAACTTGTCTTTTATCATATTCTTTTCTCCATCAAGAACAATTTATTTCTTCTTCAAGCTTATCATCTCAGCTTCTCTAATTATTGAAAAGTCTCCAATCTAATAATACTTGCATTAGGGTCATTAGATGATTCATCCCAATATCATCTATAGATAATTTGAGTTTGCTTTCACTTTAGTTACCCAAAATACAGTTATGTAAAGTTAAATCATCTATGTATATTTCTTTATCTCTCTAATGCATCAATTATAGATATTTTTTTTTATATTTTTTCAGATCTTATTTATATAAATTTAATTAAAAGTAATCAAATCTTACAATTAACGATTAACTAAAGATGTTATTATAAGTTTTTTTTTAAAAAAGTAACAATAGCACTGCATCTTAAACTTAACCCTTTAAATCTAATATAAGTAACTATACTTAAAGGAAACTCATTATTGAATTATTAAAAGATTGTGATTTATATAGATTTTTAATTTTTTTCACGGTCACAAATAATATGAATTTAATTGATTTTTTTTTCTAAAAAAACTACCCATTATAAATGGGAATTGTGATAAGCATATTTTATTGTATAAATAAAATATTGCAAAGTTGTTAAAGTATACATTTTTTATGTACACATTTTCTATGATTAAAGGAAACTCATTATTGAATTATTAAAAGATTGTGATTTATATAGATTTTTAATCTTTTTCACTGTCATAAATATAATGGATTTAATTGATTTTTTCTCTCTAAAAAACTACCCATTATAAATGGGAATTGTGATAAACATATTTCAATTGATTTTATTGAAGAAATAAAATATTGTAAATTTATTAAAGTATACATTTTTTTATACACATTTTCTATAATTTTAATATAAATTTAACGATAATTTTTTATTTTAGTAATTATTACAATGATTATTTTATAATTATCTATTTTGTTTAAAAAATGTGTAATGTGTGTTTTTTATTGGTAATAATTTAATTTTAATTAAAGCATATGGTTAGCGTTCCTATTTAAATTAGATATTTACAGTATTGGTAGTGAATAAAACTCGCAAAATATTTTTTTCAGAAAACAAATTAGAACTAATTATTAAAAAGTTTTGGGAATCTACAAACTTGTAAATAGGCTTATGAATTTATAAGTTATTGATGACATGATTTGAAGTTAAACTCTCATTCAAATTTTGCTGCGATTTTATTAAATATGGAGATATTTTTTAATAATTTAAAGTTCCATTATACAATTAAACTAAAATAATATGTAACTATCTTGCTGCAAAAGAAAATATGTAAAAATTATTAATTGAATGTCTATATTTTTAGAATTTTAATGACATTTGAATTACTGACTTTAGTTTACACGATTTATAAATCGAAAAGAAAATAATGATGAATTTTTTAGGTTTAAAAATAATTTTGAACTTATGGTTTAATTTAACCTTTTATTTACTATATAATGAGCAAAGAAAGGGGTTGAAATTTGGTGTAAATTCGGACATTAAAACTGTACGCCGTGGGATTCAGTGTCTCACTTCGTGCGTTCAACATCATCTTCTTCCTCTTCAGTCTTCTCTTCTTCAAGGTATCACTATTTTTTTTTTCTTTTTTATTCTTCTCTCTTTTTTTCCCTTCCTTATCATTCACCTCAATAAGCAGAAGACATCTTTCGGGGTTTTATTTCGCTAAACATCGCTATAATTATTCTTTTTATCCACATTTCATCGCAATTTCCACTTTCCCCAAATTTGAAATCGTAGACCTAGCTAGGTTTTTTTATTGCACACTGCAGGTAATGGTTATCCCAGATCTGATCCACTAATTTGTGTTATTTGATAATTCCTAGAACAATTGAAATTTTCGTTGTAGATTTTTCATTCATGATTTTGCCAGGTTTTTAGCTGTGGTTGTTCTTATTGTATTTTCGAAGTTCTTGTTGTTCCAGGAAATTGCAGTTAAATTTGGTCATTTAAACCTTGATTTTGGGGGATTATATTATATGATTCGATTAACGCTTAGGGTTGCTGATGCTGCGTTTTTTTTTTTTCATAATTGTTGTTGATTAGATGGATTGGCAAGGGCAAAAGCTAGCGGAGCAAATGATGCAGATAATGTTGCTTGCATTTGCCGTGATTGCATTTGCAAGTGGATATGTTATGGCATCTTTCCAAATGATGATTCTCATATACGCTGGGGGTGTGGTTTTCACCACGTTGCTCACTGTACCCAATTGGCCATTTTTCAATCGCCATCCCCTTATTTGGTTGGATCCAAATGCGGCTGAAAAGCACCCCAAGCCACAACCCTCTGCCAATGTAACTCAAAAGAAGAAACCGGTTAAGAAGTAGGTTTTCTATTTTTAGCCTTTGTGGGATAATATATCTTTGAACTACTTGATGTTTTGACACTAATTTGAGGTTATTGTTGTCATCCCACCCCTTTCCCCTTTAGTGGATAGTGCAGTGTGCAACCATATATTTGCTTTCTTTTAGACATTGCTTATACTTGTTTAGTTGTGTTGGTTTGCCATTTTCCTGTTTTTTCTTTTACCTTTTGGTAGCTTTTAGACTTTGTTTCGATGATGGGGTTGGGGAACATTTGGATTCTGATTCTTTATCCTTGATTGTTTGTGGTTTTAGTTTTAGTGTCCAATTTTAATCATTCTCATGAGGTATACCTGAAGGACAATTCTTAGATGCAGATCTAACATACTTTTGGTACCGCTTTTCATTTAGAATCAGAGTTTTATGTTCACAATCTGCATAATTAAGGTTTCCATCAAAGGAGAACATTGATTATCATTGTGAACCCGTGCTTAGATTAGAGAATCTAAGTATTGTCCTTACCCAAATGATTTTGTTAGCTATTCAAGATATAACCTTTCGTCTAGACTCATCAATTGATTTGATGCTTGTTAGAATCTTCATAGTTGATAGACCTTGTTGATTTATGGATTCCGTTGATGATCTTTAATTTCAACGGAATTTGCACATTTTAAGTATGCTATTTTGTTCCATATTGACACCGAATACTTAAAGATATTATATTGGTGATTTTTGAGAAAGTAGGGGACCAAAATGCGATGAAGTCTATTGGTTTTATTACTGTTTCCCAAATCTATTAGTAGGATTAATCTCTTTAACTGTGACTTTTTTTTTTTCCTTTGGTGCTACTTTCCTTGATTGAGTTGCAATATGGGCCTGTCATTGTTTATGGATTTCAAAGAAATCGGTTTTATATCTCCGGCCAACTGGTTTTTGTGGTTTAGGTTAGATGTTAGTTGCAAACTAGGAAGCTTTATTTTTATTTTGTCTTGGATGCCGATGTGCTCTTGTTTGTTCTGCCACTTCTATAATTTGGTCACAATTTTTATCAGTTGATTTTATTGTCAATAAATGTGAGTATACTTTATCCTTTAGAGTGCACCTCTTTATTTTTGGGAAATCAAGTCCTTGTGAGTTTGGTTACTGGTCATGTGTGCACCCACTTGCAAACTCGCCTTTGGGTAGACTCGTTTGGCTCATAATAGATTCGCGCGTTTGAGAATGGATCATCAAGTTTGCAGATGTATACAAAACAACAGCAAAATTTGTCGTTCATTTTTTGTTTGTAAACCCAAATTAAACTCCCAAAACCCAAATCGAAAGTCCATATAAAATCGGAGGTCCAGAAGCCTAGACTGTAGATCCAATAACCCTAATCGAAGAACAAAGGTGAAAATGTGGATCTAACCTTTATTTTTGCATTTCTTCTCTCCTTCAACCACCTTTTATTGGAGCTTCTCCACCATCCGTACGTTGTTTTGCCACCTAGTAACCATTTCTAGTAGCGTCGCAGTGCCTAGTTTAGTTTGTCGGTGTCTAGTTTTGCTTCTCCTTCTCTGCCTGAATTAGCTCACTCATACTCTTTTATTCTTTTCGTTTCTCCCTCCAACAATTATATATATATATATATATATATATATATATATATATATATATATAATGAAAAATTATGTATGGATTAATTTTCCTTATAGATATAGAGTTCTCTATCTATAATAGAAGAAATATAGATTAAGTCTAAAATACTAATAAAAAATAATAAGGTAACCAAAAATAAAATAAAAGATAAATATGCCAATTAAAAATAAAAGATAAATATAAAATAAAGATAATATATTTAACTCGTTTCAAGTTAATGCAAATAAATTTCATGTATCAAGATTATTATTAATATAATTTATAAAAATTTAATGAAAATGTTTCTTTTTGCACTCGAGTGATATTAAACTGATAATAATTTACAAAGAAGACATAAAAGATGAAATACTAATTAGAAAACTTTCTTTGAACAATAAACTTGAAAAGGTTGTTTCATGTAAAACTCTTTTTCCAAGTCGTCGTTGAAAAATGCATTATTGACATTTCGTAGATAAATAGGTCTTTATTTAAGAGTCGTTACTGTTATAAATAAATTAACAAAAAGGATCTTTGTCATGTGAGAAAAAACATATATAAATGGCTCAAACGTAATAGTAATAGAAGAGAAGTCAGAAGAGACACTAACGAAAGAAACCATTGATGAATAGGAGAAAGAAATCATAAAAATCCAAGATTCTCTAATTAAGGTACTTGAAAAAGGAAAAAGAACAACTTAGATGCTCCGAATAGCCGCTTGAGAGAAGACAGATAGAATGTGTAACCATGTGCGACAAACCTGAAAGAGGGAAAAGAGCGACCTTGACGTTCTAAATCCTTGTCGAAGAGGAGACGAGACATGTCATCATGCACGACAAAAAAAGGAGCATATCCATAACTTTAAAAGGTGTTAAGAGTGCATATGAGCTCTAATGAAAGTGTTGTTGACGATATAGTGGTCGCTTGACCGATACGATCAAAATCGTGTGATCGTCGGTTAAAATTGAAAATCTGATAATGATAGTAGTAAACGATGATAAACGATAGTGCCACCGTCAACGGTAGATGGTGTCGTTGTCGACAGCGGTATAGTGGTTGTTTGACCAATACAATCAAAACCGTGTGATTGTTGGTTAAAATTGAAAATCCAATAATGATAGTAATAAACGACAATAGACGATAGCGCCGCCGACATCGGTAGATGGTGTCGTTGTCGACAGCGGTACAGTGAGAGAGGCAACATAATTTTTTTTTTCTCAAAAGGACCTTAGACTCTAAATATCAAGTTACATATAGTGAAAATCTGTATGAAATTAATATTCTTTTCAATATAATATAGGGTCCTCTAATTATAATAGAAGATGACTAAGTCGAAAATATTAATAAGAAATAATAACAAAGTAATTAAAGATAAAAAATAAATATAAAATAAAGATTCTATATATATAAATATATTTTTTTTCCAAATTAAATCTTTTCTTTCTACTAAAACAAATTATTTAATGTTTTAGTTTTGAAAAAATTACAATGTCTACAAGTGGGACTGTTTCAAATTCTTGTGATCCCAATGGTATTGTATCTTCACTTCCTGGACCTAGAAGTGAAAATATTTCAGGTGTTGAGAATCCAAGTGAGTCTAAATTTCACATTTGATAGAAATAAGAAAGTAGAGCACTATAAAAAGATGAAAGACCCATTAACCCAATGCCTTAAGGTTTTGGGTAGAGAGTGGTGTTAATCCCTTATATAGTTGGGCTAAGATGTTATTTGTGTTTGTCTCTTCTTGGTGAACCTCCTCCTTGATAGACCCAATAATGGTTTCAGAGTCGATGGTTTGTCTTGGTGACCAGCAATGCTTCCGCTGGAGGGGGAGTGTACCTATGTGGAAGGGACACGCCCTTGAGGGGGAGATTGTTGGGAATCCAAGTGAGTTTAAATCCTATATTGAATAGAAATGAGATAGTAGAGCACTATATAAAGATGAAAGACCCATTAACCCATTGTCTTAAGGTTTTAGGTAAAGAGTGGTGTCAATCCCTTATATAGTTGAGCTCAGATGTTAGTGGTGTTTGTGTCTCCCCTGTGAAGATTGTCTTTGATAGACCAACATCAAGAAACGAGACTAACATTGGATGGAAACATGAAATAGCTTCAGTTCCAAAAGAAGTGAAAATTATAATGATGGAATAACATTGATGAGTTTGATGACGAGCATACTAAACATGTGGATACCACTAAATTTAGTAGATGGTGTCCAAAAGTAAAGGAAAGGACAAATTTAGTCAAGGTGTTCCAGCTAATTTAAATGAACTAAATGAAAAAAGGAATAAAGAAATAGTTGATACATAAATTGCTGAATTTTTTTATACAAGTGACATTCTATTCAATGTTATTAGAAATCCTGCTTTTGCAAAAAAATTATGAGATGATTGGTAGATATGATCAGGAGACATGCAAAAAATTTTGAATATAATATAGGGTCATCTATTTATAATAGAAGATGACTAAGTCAAAAATATTAAAAAGAAATAATAACAAAGTAATTAAAGATAAAAAATAAATATAAAATAAAGATAATATATATATATATATATATATATATATATATTTTCAAATTAAATTTTTTTCTTTCTACTAAAACAAATGATTTCATGTTTAGTTTTGAAAAAATTACAACGTCTACAAGTGGGACTGTTTCAAATTCTTGTGATCCCAATGGTATTGTATCTTCACTTCCTAGACCTAGAAGTAAGAATGTTTGAGGTGTTGAGAATCCAAGTGTGAGTCTAAATTTCACATTGGATAGAAATGAGAAAGTAGAGCACTATATAAAGATGAAAGACCCATTAACATGTTGCCTTAAGGTTTTGGGTAGAGAGTGGTGTCAATCCCTTATATAGTTTGGCTAAAATGTTATTGGTGTTTGTGTTTCCCCGGTGAATCTCCTCCTTGATGGACCCAACCGTGGTATTAGAGACGTTGGTTTGTCTTCGTGACCGATAATGCTTCCGCTAGAGGGGGAGTGTACCTATATGGAAGGGACTCACCCTTGAGGGGCAAATTGTTGGAAATCTAAGTGTGACTCTAAGCCCCACATTGGATAGAAATGAGAAAGTAGAGCTCTATATAAAGTTGAAAAACCCATTAACTCATTGCCTTAAGATTTTTGGTAGAGAGTGGTGTCAATCCCTTATATAGTTGGGTTAAGATGTTATTGGTGTTTGTGTCTCTCCGGGAAATCTCCTCCTTGATGGACCCAACCGTGGTATCAAAGTCGTTGGTTTGTCTTAGTGACCGATAATGCTTCCACTGGAGGAGGAGTGTACCTATATGGAAGGGACTCACCCATGAGGGGGAAATTGTTGGGAATCCAAGTATGAGTCTAAGTCTCACATTGGATAGAAATGAGAAAGTAGAACTCTATATAAAGATGAAAAACCCATTAAGTTATTGCCTTAAGATTTTGGATAGAGAGTGATGTCAATCCCTTATATAGTTGGGCTAAAATGTCAGTGGTGTTTGTGTCTCCCCTATGAACCTCCTCGTTGATAGACCCAACAGCAGGAAACTAGACTAACATTGGATGGAAACATGAAATAATTTCAATTCTAAAAGAAGTGAAAGTTATAATGATGGAATAACATATGGATAACACTCAAAGTATGGTTTCCAAAAATAAAGGAAAGGAAAAATTTAGTCAAGGTGTTCAAGCAAGTGATAAAGTAATAGTTGATACATAAGTTGCTGAATTTTTTTATACAAGTGACATTCTATTCAATGTTATTAGAAATCCTGCTTTTGCAAACAAATTGTGAAATGATTCGGAGATATGCAAAAAATTTGGAATATAATATAGGGTTCTCTATATTTATAATGGAAGAAGATTAAATCGAAAATATTAATAAGAAATAATAACAACGTTATCAAAGACAAAAAATAAATATAAAATAAAAATAGCACACACACACACACACACATATATATATATATATTCAAATTAAATTTTTTTCTTTCTACAAAAACAAATTATTTCATGTTTAGTTTTGAAAAAATTACAATGTCTACAAGTGGGACTGTTTCAAATTCTTGTGATCCCAATGGTATTATATCTTCACTTCCTAGACCTAGAAGTAAGAATGTTTCAAGCTTTGGGAATTCAAGTGTGAGTCTAAGTTTCACATTGGATAAAAATGAGAAATTAGAGCACTATATAAAGATGAAAGACCCATTAACCCATTACCTTAAGGTTTTGGGTAGAGAGTGTTGTCAATCCCTTATATAGTTGGGCTAAGATGTTTTTTGTGTTTGTGTCTCGTCGGTGAACCTCCTCCTTTATAGATCCAACAATGGTATCAGATCTGATGGTTTATATTGATGACCGACAATACTTCCATTAGAGGGGGAGTGTACCTATGCGAAAGGGACTCACCCTTCAGGGGGAGATTATTGGGAATATAAGTGTGAGTCTAAGTCCCACATTGAATAGAAATTAGAAAGTAGAGCTCTATATAAAGATGAAAGACCCATTAACCCATTGCCTTAAGGTTTTGGGTAGAGAGTGGTATCAATCCGTTATATAGTTGGGCTTAGATGTCAGTGGTATTTGTGTTTCCCTTTTGAATCTTCTCCTTAATAGACCCAACATCAGGAAACGAGACTAACATTGGATGGAAACATGAAATAATTTCAGTTCCAAAAGAAATGAAAGTTATAATGATGGAATCAAGGTATTCAAGCTAGTTTAAATTAATTGTATGAAAAAGGGATAAAGAAATAGTTGAAGCATAAGTTGCTGAATTTTTTTATACAAGTGACATTTTATTCAATGTTACTAGAAATCCTGCTTTTGCAAAAAATTGTGAGATGATTGGGAGATATGCAATAAATTTTGAATATAATATAGGGTCCTCTTTTATAATAGAAGATGACTAAGTTAAAAATATTAATAAGAAATAATAACAAAGTAATTAAAGATAAAAAATAAATATAAAATAAAGATAATATATATATTGTTGGAACAATCGGTACCGTTATAGAATCGCGCAGCGGAATAAAATACTTAGAAAGCGTGTTACGGTCACAAATCAAGTTTAATGGTCCGTTTTAGAAAAACAATTTTCTTAGAGAAAATTAATCAAACAGTTAACATGCGTAAAAGGTAAAGCGTATAGAGAGTAGAAAAATTGATACACTGGATTTTTATCCTGGTTCGAATCAAAAGATTCTACGTCCAGTCGTTAATCACTATAAATAGTGATTAACCTTTTTCACTAAAAATGGTTTCACAGATTACAACAAATAGTGAATAAAGCAGATAAATAAACCTTCCTTCGACGAACGAACAGGAAGAAGAACACTCTGCCAACTCGAAGAGAAACGCTCCGAATATCGACAAACGAAACGCGAGCTTCTCCTATTCACGAGACCAGGCAGAGCACCTTGCTAACTCGAAGAGAGCTTGCTCCGACTATCGACACACGACACACGAGCCTCTCCTGTTCACGAGACCAAGCAAGGGAACTTGAACTATAGCTTCTGAGAACTTCCTCTGACAAACAGTATTCTACAAGAGCTTCTGCTCAACAACGTTACCTTCTGATTTCTCCAAATCAAAATATATAGCCAAGTACACTGAATGCCAAAGAACAGCTCCCAACTGCCATGAATAATCGATTATTGTAAGTGATAATCGATTATTCAAGTCCGTTACAGGTTTTCAAAAATGTGATAATCGATTATATGAAGTGATAATCGATTATTCAAGTATGACTTGTGATAATCGATTATTGCTTAATCATAATCGATTATTGCAGGTTAAAAATGCAAGTTTTACAAGGTTTACAAGAATTTTCTACTACATTTAATTTCTACAACTTGCTTTTAACTAATTCTAATATCTTCTTCAACTAAAACTTCTTGTAGCATCATCAAAACAAATTTCTTCAAGATTTACCAATACTCCTTATTGGTAACAATCTCCCCCTTTTTGATGATGATCAAAAATTCAATTTTAAAAGCAAGTTTGGCTTACCTGCAAAGCATACAAGCTAACAGACAACAACAAGGTTAGGAATATCTGTAATAATTTATATTTCTCCCCTTGTATTATTCTTCTCCCCCTTTTTGATCAGAAGCAAAAAGATCGGATGTTAAAGGCTCCCCCTAAATATGATCTCCCTCTCAATTAATCAAAGGATGCATATAATCAAGAGATCATTTTATTTATGAAAATAAAGATTGCATTGGAAGAAGACACATAACAGACTGAATTATAACATAGATGAAATAGCAAGAAAACAACAAAACAGTCTAACAGAGAACCTATATCTAAAACTCAGGACTAGGAGATCTCTCGGGAGGTTGAATGTTGAGATGATGCTCGATGTTAGATAGGCGAACATCAAGATCAAGAAATTGATCAACCATGTACTCATCAACAGATCGTTGCCAATCATAAATCTCCTCAAAGTGAGTCTTTTGTGCAAGACTCATATCCTCCAATTGTTTAGATAACCTTGCAAAATGTTCTTCCATAGAAGTTGAGGAAGAAGAGGGTATGTTGGATGGTCCAGCATCAGATGGAGCAGCAACACTTACTGGGTCAGCCATATGAGTGTCAATGTCATCATCTTCATCTACATCAGGATGATCATCATCTTTGTGAATGAGGACTCTTCCTCTAGTAATGAATCCCATTTGACGAAAAGTTGTATCTCCAATTTCTGATCCCACAGCTTCAATATTTTGAACTAGTTCTCCTTCAACAGGTACACCTTTGAATTCTAAAATCCTAGAGATAAGAAGAGCATAGGGAAGTTGATATGAATGGGATTTCTTGGCTTTTACCATTGTGTCAGCAATGAGAGCAGGCCAGTCGATGTGTATGTGATTTAGAATCCCATACAATAGAAGTAAATCCTGCTCAGAGCATTGAGCATGGTTGGTTGCTCTAGGACATAAAATCCAGACAATCAAGTAGTGGAACATCCTTTCTTCAACTTTAAAACCTCCAACCAGTAATTGCCTTCTATTTGTTTGTCGTTCAGGATGACGTAGGAAGGATTGAAAAGTCATCATCCTGTTGAAATCTTCAAGTCCTAAGTGGACTTTGACAGCATCATCCCAGATGGGAAGTTGAGCAACATTGGTCCATATGTCATCATCTAAAATGATACGTACTCCCTTGACCTTAGTAGATATTATCCCATCTCGATAGCGCAAGTTGAAGTAGAAGACTCTTATCAGATCAGGATAAATGCAGCCTTTTTGTTCTAACAGATGCGTTAACCCCTGCTCAGCAAAAGTGTTTGGAAATTGAAAGCCGTAGAAGCGGAAAAAGTCAAGACGAATAAACTTTACCGCCATGATCTTCCTTTCTTGCCAAGAATTAACAAAGTCTGCGTGTTTCCCTTGATCTGAAATCCATCCATCTATGTTTGCAAGACGTGGTTGAGAAGAAGAGGAGGCTCCAGCTGTTCTGCGACGGTGCCTTCTTGAGTCAGCCATGGAGGAAGAATGGGAAAATGAGATTTTGAGAAGGTGAAGGGAAATGAAGAAGATGTGAGCTCTAGATTTGATTTCAGCAGTAATTGGGTGCAAAGGAGTGTCTAATAATCGATTATGGGGGGCTTTTTATAAGAAAAATGGACAAACTAGCCGTTTTTGGTCGTTTATGGCCGTTATGGGATGCTCCAACGGCTCTATTTTTGAAACTGTCAGTGTGATAATCGATTATGGCTCGAGATAATCGATTATCAGTTCAATAATTACTGCCCAGAATTGCATGATAATCGATTATGCATAATGATAATCGATTATCTGCTCAAGATTTTCCAGAATTGAATTTGATGCATGAATAATCGATTATAACTTAGTGATAATCGATTATGAAGCGTTAAGTTTACGAAAAATGCAAAAATTTGCATAGATTTTGATTATAAGATATGTCTGACACTCCTAACTCTCTTCTAAGCTCAAAAAATCTATCTCCAGGTTTAATAAGAAAGCATTTCAGCTAGCACAATCAGTTCAAAAACTAATTTTGACAACACAAATTTCAACTTATCAAACACCAACTATGTTTCATGCACTCTCATATCCCAATTTGTTCAACTTCATATATTCAACTATGCATATCAAAACAACATATGCAAAAATTCAATAGATAAATATCAACAAAGCACTGAAATAACAATGCACATGGCTTTACATGACATGAATGAAATTCAACACATGAATATTTTAAATTTTAAATAAATGAATTCACTTGATCAAAATGTGTAAACAGACATGAACATACCACAGGATGAATGAAACAGCGATCAACATATCATTTTCTCAACCAGGCATGAATATAACAGTAACTAAATAATGGAAGATCAAGTAAATACAGGATGCAACATCACAGTTTAAACAACACTTAGCTCAATTACTTGGTGCTTGAATGAAGGCTTTTGGATACCACTTGATGGAGTTACATCCTGGTTTGTAGCATCACTTCAAAGAGCATAATACCATAGAACTCTCTTATCCTTTTGAAAACTTAACCTGCAAAGTAAAAACAATAGATTTTTGGTCCCCATAATCTCATTTGGGTCCTTTGAGGTTAGAGACAATTTACTTTATAACAGGAATCCAAGCATATTTTCCATTTGGAACATCAAAATGTTTAATTTTACATTTGTTAGAAGTATGTCCCTTTTTCATACAATAAAAACAACAAACATCATGCACCTTGTTTTTCACAAAAGTCCCTTTCTCAACCCAAACTCTACGAGTTCTCTTAACTTTAGACTTTTTATGAAGATGCATGTTTCCACTTCTAGCATTGCTTCTCTCAAAGTTTGTTTTGGCATGTGACTTAGACTTAGTTGCCTTTGCAAGTAAATTCTCAAGAATGTCAATATCAAACATATGACTTTTACACGATAAACATTCAACAGGTTGTACAACAACATCAGATTCAGATAACTTAGTTTCTAGATTACTAACTTTGTTTCTCAAAACAACTTCGTCATCTAGTACTTTTTCATACTTCAATTTCAATTCATTATGCTCTTTCGTTAACTTTTTATGAGCAACATCAAGTTTTTCAGATTCATTTAACAAATCAAGAAATGCCTTTTGTAAATCAAATTCATCACTTGACTCTAAGCTAGAATCACTTACTTGGCTTCCTGCATCTTCTGAGTCTGCCATTAAGCACAAATTAGCTTCTTCATCTGAATTGCTTGAACTTGAAGAACTAGAAGCGTTGTCTTCCCAAGCTATGTAAGCTTTCTTCTTCTTTGAAAATTTTCTCTCCTTCTTTTCTTCACTTTTCCTATTATTAGGACAATCAGTCTTCATATGTCCTCTTTCTCCACATCCATAACATTTAACGCTTGATGGAGATCCTTGATTTTCTTTCCTTTCTCCACGGTATTTGTCTTTTCCCTTTGCTTTCATAAATTTAGCAAACTTCTTAATCATAAGACTCATGTTTTCCTCATCGTTATCGGAATCATCATCCTCAATTCTCTTATAACTTTTTCCTTTTAAAATTTCAGATTTGAAGGCAAGTTTCTTTCTTTTGCCTTGATCCTCTTCTGTAGTTAATCTTTTCAGCTCAAGCTCATGCTCACGAAGCTTTCCAAAGAGAATCGCCGTTGACATCTGAGTGAGGTTTTGAGACTCCGAGATGGCAGTCACCTTTGGTTGCCAAGACCTGTCTAATGATTTCAAAATTTTCACATTCAATTCATCAGTGTCAAAAGTCTTACCTAAACCTGTTAGGTGGTTCACAATGTGAGTGAAACGCTTCTGGACATCAGAAATTGGTTCTCCAGGTTGCATTCTGAACATCTCATACTCCTGGATGAGTGTATTCTTCCTTGCACGTTTCACGTCGTCTGTACCCTCATGTGTGACTCTGAGGACCTCCCACATTTCCTGTGCTGTCTTACATACTGAAATTCTATAAAATTCATCAAGTACAACAGCAGATGAAATAATATTACGAGCCTTAATATCAAATTGGGCTCTTCTATTTTCCTCAGGAGTCCAGTTAAAGTATGGTTTTTCTACTTCTACACCATCAACAGTTCTTTTAGGAATATAGGGACCATTTAGTACAGCTTCCCAGATGCCTCTGTCAACAGACCCCATAAAAATTTCCATTCTGACTTTCCAGAATGCATAGTTATCACCAGTAAAGAGTGGTGGTCTGTTGATGGAAGCACCCTCGGCATATACTTGAGTTTGATGACCGGCCATTTTCGAAAAAAATTTGAAAAAATATCAAAGCAAGCTCTGATACCAATTGTTGGAACAATCGGTACCGTTATAGAGTCGCGCAGCGGAATAAAATACTTAGAAAGCGTGTTACGGTCACAAATCAAGTTTAATGGTCCGTTTTAGAAAAACAATTTTCTTAGAGAAAATTAATCAAACAGTTAACATGCGTAAAAGGTAAAGAGTATAGAGAGTAGAAAAATTGATACACTGGATTTTTATCCTGGTTCGAATCAAAAGATTCTACGTCCAGTCGTTAATCACTATAAATAGTGATTAACCTTTTTCACTAAAAATGGTTTCACAGATTACAACAAATAGTGAATAAAGCAGATAAATAAACCTTCCTTCGACGAACGAACAGGAAGAAGAACACTCTGCCAACTCGAAGAGAAACGCTCCGAATATCGACAAACGAAACGCGAGCTTCTCCTATTCACGAGACCAGGCAGAGCACCTTGCTAACTCGAAGAGAGCTTGCTCCGACTATCGACACACGACACACGAGCCTCTCCTGTTCACGAGACCAAGCAAGGGAACTTGAACTATAGCTTCTGAGAACTTCCTCTGACAAACAGTATTCTACAAGAGCTTCTGTTCAACAACGTTACCTTCTGATTTCTCCAAATCAAAATATATAGCCAAGTACACTGAATGCCAAAGGACAGCTCCCAACTGCCATGAATAATCGATTATTGTAAGTGATAATCGATTATTCAAGTCCGTTACAGGTTTTCAAAAATGTGATAATCGATTATATGAAGTGATAATCGATTATTCAAGTATGACTTGTGATAATCGATTATTGCTTAATCATAATCGATTATTGCAGGTTAAAAATGCAAGTTTTACAAGGTTTACAAGAATTTCCTACTACATTTAATTTCTACAACTTGCTTTTAACTAATTCTAATATCTTCTTCAACTAAAACTTCTTGTAGCATCATCAAAACAAATTTCTTCAAGATTTACCAATACTCCTTATTGGTAACATATATATATATATTCAAATTAAATTCTTTTCTTTCTACTAAAACAAATTATTTCATGTTTTAGTTTTGAAAAAATTACAAGGTCTACAAGTGGGACTGTTTCAAATTCTTGTGATTGCAATGGTATTGTATCTTCACTTCCTGGACCTAGAAGTAAGAATGTTTCAGGTGTTTGGAATCCAAGTGTGAGTCTAAGTTCTACATTGGATAGAAATGAGAAAGTAGAGCACTATATAAAGATGAAAAACCCATTAATTCATTGCGTTAAAGTTTTGGGTAGAGAGTGATGTCAATCCCTTATATAGTTAGGCTAAGATGTTATTGGTGTTTGTGTCTCCCCGGTGAACCTCCTTCTTGATAGACCCAATAGTGGTATCAAAGCCGATTATTTATCTTGGTTACCGGCAATGCTTCCGCTGGAGGGGGAGTGAACCTATGTGGAAGAAACTAACCCTTGAGGGGGAGATTGTTGGGATTCCAATTGTGAGTCTAAGTCCCACATTAGATAGAAATGAGAAAGTAGAGCACTACATAAAGATGAAAGACTCACTATCCCATTGCCTTAGGATTTTGGGTAGAGAGTGGTGTCAATCCTTTATATAGTTGGGCTCAAATGTTAGTGGTGTTTGTGTCTCCCCTGTGAATCTCCTCATTGATAGACCCAATATTAGAAAACGAGACTAACATTGGATGGAAACATGAAATAGTTTCTCCTCATTGATAGACCCAATATTAGGAAACGAGACTAACATTGGATGGAAGCATGAAATAGTTTCAATTCCAAAAGAAGTGAAAGTTACAATGATGGAATAACATTGATGAGTTTGATGACGAGCATACTATACACGTGGATACCACTCAAATTAGTAGCATGATGTCAACAATAAAGGAAAGGACAAATTTAGTCAAGGTGTTCAAGCTACTTTAAATTAACTGTATGAAAAAAGGGATAAAGAAATAGTTGATGCCTAAGTTGCTGAATTGTTTTATACAAGTGACATTCTATTCAATGTTATTAGAAATCCTGCTTTTGTAAAAAATTGTGAGATGATTGAGAGAAATGGAGTTGGGTATAAACCTCTACCATATCATGATATTATCATGTTAGAGAAAAACTTTTGAAATAAGGGTTGCTAAAAACTGAACTAATCCTTGAAGAGTATGTGGAGTGATAAGAACATGTTGTACAATTATGTTTGATGGGTAGACTGATAAGAAAAGTCGTTTAATTTGTAATTTTTTCGTGAATCCCAAAGGGACCGTGTCTCTTTATTTATTGAATACCTTGTATATATAAAAAACTGCACATAGAGTGTTTAAGATGTTGAATGATACAATAGAATTTATTGGAGTGGAAAATATGATGCAAGTGTTTACGGTTAATGATACAACCCCCTCAACCCTCTATTCCCGCCACGCGCCTCGCCACGTGCGAATCTCATCAGATTCGGATTCACTCTGCCAGAAAAAGCGATTTCTACCTTAGGGTTAGGAGTAAGCCAATAATTGAGGACAATAACGGTGTGAGGAAATTTGATCCGAGTACTGCTTGACCTGCCCGAAGGGCTCCAGGCAGAACATCGTCGACGGTCGGAAGCTCATCTCGATGGCGCGTTCGGAGAAACAGAAGGCTGTGACGGGGAGAACGACGCGATGAAGTGAAAGGCGTAGAGGGAGGGGATGATCATCTCTGGGATGTTGAGGAATGTCCCATTGCTCCAGTTCCTGGTGGACGAGTATGAAACGGTGTCATTGAAAACGAGCTCAAACTCGCCGTAGAAGGATGGTTTCAACCATAGGGTGTAAAGCTCCGGGGAAGGGTTCGTCTCCCAGATTTTACCAAGTTTTTAATTTTAAAACTACCTAAATACACATAATTCAGCCATGTCAATTAAAAACTCAGTCTAGCGTACTACGTCAACCAGAGATTGACGCTGTTTGGCTCAATTTAACGGCAGGGACCGAATTATTACAATTTTTACAAAAATAAGACTTAATTGAGACACCAAGAAAGAAAAAAATCAAATTAAAATTTTACCCGAAAATAAGACTTCCTGAATTATTAAACCTAAAAAAAAATAGACATCCACTCTCATGGTAAGTAAGTAATAAGGATAAAAGATTATACATCAAATCAACTAATATAGTACTTACACTCTACTTCAGTTACAAAGGAAAACTCATAAATATAAAGAGTATCACTGCATATTTAATCGTATATTAATTTTTCGTATACCAATATCATATGAACGATGTAATTTCATGATCTATACTAATATTATATTTCACTTTATTTTAATTCGTTTTAATAATTTTATCACATCCTTTTAAATCCAAACAGAACCTTTATTTCAAAACATGGTCTAAAATCTCCGTTCCAAACATATCTCAGGCGGATATGCACCAAGAACTTTAGAGATTGAGACAGCACTAATACTTGTAGAATTCTACATCAAACACATACTTGTAAAACAGTCTTATTCACGAGAGCAATTGATGTTAATTGGATACGAGTGTTCAACGTCCAACGAACTGGGAACATCGGTTCACCACACACATACATGTAGGTATATTCAACAACAATATCATAATTACTTCAAAGTTGAGCCACAATTTCAATTATAGCAAATAATGATGCAGCAATTAATTCAACACATGAATTTGGAATCTCAATTCTGTGGTGATGATATATGCATACTCGACCACAAATAGAATCAGCTATTGGCCTAAGTTTCACTAAAATTTCGCATACCCTCGAAAACGGAAAGTGTGAATTAGTATTCTGATTCTTGGAACCAATGGTTTTAATTAATTGGCGCGTCGTAATAGAATGAGAACTAAAATTATCTATTCTGGTTGGACAACGCAACATACCAGAACAAGTTTTTTCTATGAAAAATATTGTCGTGTTCTTGGTTTTATTTAGGAGAAGATTATAACCTTTTACACGTACACAATGTTGGTATATGTGCTTCTTTTAAATTTTCTCTATACTACCCTTTAAAAAGTTGTAAAAAATATTTAATGATTTAACTTCTCTTTAACTGGGATAAAGTTAATTTACAAAATTAGTTTAAAGTATGTAAATTATTAGAATCGTTATCTTACTGGTTTTATAAAATTAAAGTTTAAAGTAACATAAAATTAATTAGGTTAAGAAAAATCTACATGTAAGTCTTTCTGTATATATGTACAGGACTCAGTCTACAACTAAATGAGATGTACAACACATTTGGGTCATTTATGTAGGATGTGTTATACACATTTAAAGGGAAAAGGTTTAAGTTAAATAAAAATAAATAATTTATTATTTAAAAATGCTAAATGTTAAGTATTTTGGTATTTCTGCATCATTTAGAAGTTAAAATCATAAGTAATTTAAATATTTTTTCTTCTTCAATTACATTAAGTAATTTTCAAAGATAGAATTATTATAGGAGTTTCAGGTTTAAAAACAAACATTAAGTTTATTATAAAATAATTTATTCTTCATTTATTTAAAATATTTCACTTTTTTTAACTTTAAATCTCTTTTTATAGTTTTTTAGATTTTTTTATTTTTTATTCTACAAAATAAACATACGAAAAGTGAACAAATATAAGCATTTTAACTTAATTAAATTTTGGTTGAGTTAATTTTTCTTTTCACTCATATCTCTAGTTTATGTTTTTTCTTGTTATGTGCATGTGTAATATGGGTGATTGGATGTGAGATCTGAGCTGAAGAATCTCTATTAGGTTTATAGTAATAATTTGATTTGTAAATTCGGTCTCTTGGGAGCAAGTTAGAACTTCTCTAACATTTAAGTAAGAGAAAGTAACTTTATTTACTAAAATTAAAAAGAATTAGTTATTTTGGAGATTAAGTGTTATTTGGATTAAACCCTTGGTTAAATACTTACGAACTACTTGATTTCCTATTAATATTATTTTTTATTTAGAAACGAGCATTGTGATTCAAATAAAAAAAATGGGAAGAATTCTCCGTAGGAATTATCACACGAAGTTGAAGTGTACATAATTTGTGATAATATTGGACTTATGTGAATCCCTATTAATTTGAATAAAGTTATTTGATATTGTTTTGATATATGGGTTTATTTGAAGTTGGTATTTTGATATTATATCATTTAAGAGGTCTAGTGATTTGAATTTGATTAAATTATTATGAGTATAATTTGAGTAGGGGAATAATTATTTTAGATTGAAAAAAAAATTGTTTTAGTTTAATTGAAATCAAATAATTAGTTTGTGAAGTTTTCTCACTTCTCTCAAACAATTATATGTGCGTTCAAGTGAGAAGACTCATTTCTTTGGCTATAAATGATAGTTTGAGTAATTTAGAAATTGTAACATTTGTATCTTGTATGAGAATTTGTTTACTTAAACACACAGAAACAACGTTTAAGTAATAAATTACATTGCTCAAATGATCAATCTAACTTTTGAGAATCATTTGAGCAACGAAGAGATTGAAAATAAAAGTTTCATAAGAAAGAGTGACACTTAGGTAAGAAAAACTCACTTAAGTGGCCATCCTAATTGATCAAATTTGTTATTTTTCTTGTTTTAATTGATATTTAATAAGTATACTAATAAGAATAAATTTTAAAAGAAACCATAGGTGGTTGATTCAATGTTTAATAAAAAAGAAAAAGAGTGATTTATAAAGAAATACGTGATGATTTGACATTAATATTATTAAGATTATATATGTGTTAAATAACATGTACGATGATGTATCTAAGTTGGATTTAAAATGAAGGTAAAGTTATGTTGGCTAATATAATATAAACATTAAGCTAAATATAATGATTCTCTAAATTTTACTATCACAAAATGTTTCTACTGAGATGGAACGAGGATAATCGTTTGTCTGAAAGTCTTAGGTGTCGAACGTCTCTTCACTTCTTGCTTTGATAACCGAACGGTATATGGGGTGACCCTGCATAATACACTTAGATGCTCAAGTCAGAATTTTTCTTTGTAGGCCTTTAGTAATTCATAGTAAGTAAAAAGTGAGTTTACCTCAAAATTAAACCCCTATTTATTAGAGTTTACAGGAATCTGACCAATTAATTTAACTCTTAATGATCATTAATGCAAACCTTAACCACTTAATAGTAGCCGTTGTCACATTAATTGTGTCTTAACTCTGCTCAAGGGTTGTCGGAACCGAGCGGTCTTTTTGGCACGTCAACCGCTCGGTCCTTTCCATCCAGTTTGTTACTGTACCCAATGGATCAATTATAAGCCCATAGTAACATAGGGCCCCCAAGCCCTAGCAAAATCTTAGATATTGCATAGGGTTTTGAAGTCTTAACCTATCAGTTTTGGATTCTCTTGTTTCATGGGTTATGACAACTCATCAATCGTCACGTCCCTTCAGTATTTGCAAAATGGTAGGAAGAGCGAAAGTCGAAGAATCACGACTGTAAAAAGAGCGGGAAAAGGTGTAAGACATAACGTCACGACGTTTGAACTGCCAGATCTTTTCCCTTTGGACACTCTAGATGATTTTGATGAACCGCCTTCACCCTCTATAAATAGTGGTAGGGTCATCCCATATTTTCACTTTTACCCTCGAGCTCTCAGATTACCGAACAGTTTTCCTGTCTCTTCTCCTTTTAAAAGCTTCAAACTCATTCTTCCAGGAAAATTATGTCTTCTTCGGTTGCTTTTAAGTCTTCTGGGAGAGAAGGCGAGATGTATGTTGATGGCGTTGTTGCTTCTTCTTCCTCTATCAACTCTGATTCTAGCAATGAGAAAAATCCTCCCGCCGGCCACCAGGTCGAATCCCCAGCCTTTGAGAATTCTTCCCACCTACTTGAAGACAGTGAAAATGAGGAGGTGGGAATACATGTGCACTATATCGGCGCTGCCCTGCCTAATGTCGCTGGCTACGGTTGGGCTCCCCACGAGGTGAAGCTTTATGCTACCTCTACAATTACCAAATGTGCACTAAAGGAGCTAGCAAGTAGGCTTAGCTTCATGAAGGCGGCCGGCGATGCAGATTTCTTTAGACTGGTGCTCTTTCGGTTGAACGAAAGGGAGTGGAACGGTCGGGAAGGGTGTGCCTTAGACCTTTTCTATGCATATTCAACCTTCTTCTGCGATCTGAAAGTTCTCTTGCCCTTTTTAAACTTTCAAATGGGCGTTCTAAGGAAGCTTAACGTGGCGCTACCCCAGCTTCTTTAATGCAAGCCTTATCGGTTTTCTGCGCCGCTCTCGCCCTTCGCACTACCCCAACTTCTTTTCTCTACTATTTTCGGGTCTTGTCGCACTTCAACCAACCTGATAGCTTCGTCTGGATGCAGAAATCAATAAAGACCATCGTGGAATTGGATTAGCGGAAGTAAAGTGGAAGCTGGCAGCGAAAATGATGTGATTTAGTGGTTGTTTGGAATGGATGAAGTGCTTAGGTGAGGCAGCTACTGCTCAGATGACCTTCCATTAAAGGTAAGAAGCTATAGGGTTGAGTGAAGAAGCAAATGAATGACTCTCGGTGCAGAGAAAGTGGCTGGATATTTGCATCAGTAGAATTTCTCTATTATATTCCAAAAGTCAGTTTACAAAAGGATCAAAGGTGAATTTATACTAAATTCTCCTAGCCTGGTACGGTGCAGATCCTTGAAACTAAATGTGGATCACAAGTCACGTAGGAAGGCATAGATGGTGTGCTAAGACTCCCAAAAATGCACTTAATACACGTGCTGAATTCTTGATATGTGTCCTTAACACTTTGATGTATCTATTTGGCCATTCTATGGTTAATGGTTCCTTTATTTGGTATTGGACTTGGACCCCGTCTATCGTCTCCTCCCCTTTGAGAAGGATTTGTCCTCAAATTTGGTGGGTCGCCTTTATTAGAAGGTCTTATTTTTGTTGGCTTCACAAGAGTTCCTCCTAGGTCAAATGTCAATCTGCAATAAGCATTAAACATATCTCTAATTAGTTTTATTTGACCCAATAAGATATATAGAAGAACATGTTTAGAAAAAGGTTTCTTAATTTTTTTGGCTCGCTAATAAATGAGTCGGGTTGGGTTGACTCACTAAGTGTCCAACCCGTGGTGGGTCAGGTTGGATCGGGCCGAGTTATCCATTTTGACAGCTCTACGCCTCATCCACCAAAGCATCAATGCTCGAGAGAGGATAAGAGTCATTTGGGCAAGCTTTGTTTAAGTTAGTGAAGTATGCGCACATCCTCCACTACCCATTCAACTTCTTCACCATAACAACATTCGCTAGCCAAGTGGTATACTTGACTTCACGAATGAAGTTTTCCTCTAGGAGCTTCTTCACCTCGACGTCTACCACCAACCTCTTCTCTTTCCCAAGCATCCACTTCTTCTACACCACCGGGCGGGCCTCCTTGAATAATGCCAACTTATGCGACATGACTTTCGGGTGGATTCCCGACATGTTGGCTACAGTCCAAGCGAACAAATCCTTGTTTTTTTAGCTCTTTGCCTATCAGCTTGGCCTGTTCCCCCTCCAACTCACTTCCAATGGAAGTAACTTGGTCCTCCTTGAGCCTGAGACCGAACGTTCTCGTTTCTACCAGTGGTTCTATCCGGTCGTCAGTATTGCCTCTTGGATCTAAGTCTATCATTGCTACTTTCGATTATTTAATCCTCCACCACGAGGTTGAGGGTTCAACCTTCAGACCTACAACGTAACACTTCCAAGTGACCTTCTGAACTTCCTAGACGGTGCAAATGGTACCCTTTTCAGAAGGAAACTTAAAGGTAAGATGAGGCATTGCAACTATTGTCCCAAAGGCGTTTAGGCAAGGTCTGCCTATAAGCAAGTTGTACGGGGTGCTAGCCTCTACCAGCAAAAACTTGGTCTTCAACTCCTTAACATCTCGTTCGGTCCCTAGGCACGTTCTTAAATCCACGTACCCTCGGGTATCCACTCTTTCCTAGAAAATCCTACAATCTTCTCGTTGTAGGGCTTGATCAAGTCCTCCGACAAATCCATCTATTGGAAAGTCTTCCAGTATAGGATGTTGATCGAACTGGCTTGATCAATTAAAACTTTGCCAACGCTGTATTGAGCGATAACAACGGTAATCACCATAGGATCGTCTTGCTCGGGATGGGACCATGAAAATCCTCATCAGTAAAGGTAATTGGTGACATCGAGTGTTTATTCACATCCACCCTATGCACATTCTTCAGCTCCCTCAAACTGCTCTTTCTCGCAGATGCTGACGACCCTCCTCTAGCAAAGCCTCTAGAAATAGTGTTAATGTGGCCACATAGTTGTCGATCTTGGTTTCGACTTCTGCTACGATGATCTTCCTATTCTCGGTGGTCTTCTCTCCACCCACTCACTCTTCACAAACCTTCTCGAATGCCCTACCCTCAACAATTCTTCAACCTTGTCTCTAAGCGTGGTGTATTCTTCAGTAGTGTTCCCCATATTCTGATGATAGAGGCGATGTTTATTACCGTCCGCGTTCTTGAGTGTTGGTTTTTTCTTCAAAGGGGGAAGGAGATCCGCACTCAAGGATTCCTCCAAAATTCTTGCCATTGGCACATTCAACTGGGTAATTGATAAGTGCCAAGAATTGCATATCCTAAGCACTTATTTTAATCTCCTTTAATGCATTATGGAGTAAAATCTCATGAAAAGTTGTATAATATGTATATATTGTTGATTTTTTATCAGTTTGAGTGTTTTTGTGTGTTTATTTTGCAGATAAATAAGGATTGGAGAAGAAAATAAAGAATCACTATTCACGCGTTGACCGGCACTATTCATCCGTTGACTTTACTGTTTGACTCGCCTAGCGAGTGGAATATGCTCGCCCAGCTAGCGCGCGCGCCCAGCGAAAAATGATGCTCGCCCAGCGAGCTTGCACCAGTCGCCCAGCGACCCGACCCTGTTCGCCCAGCGAAAAATCACTTACGACTTATCTCTTTAAGAACGCGAACCAGAGGCAGAGAAGGTAGTTTTTGGAGGGGGGAAACCCTCCCAGAGCTCAAGGACGAAGGTGTGGAGGTGCGACTTCACTGCAGGAGCTCATTGAGGCCGCTTGGGGCATGTGGAAGCATCTCTTTTCTCCTCCTTGGGTCTTCTTCTTCTCCCATCCACCATGTTTGTAAGCTTGAGGTTCTTCCATGGAAATGGAGAACCAGTTTCATTTTGTTAAGAATTGATGTAATTACTGAATTCTTGTGTATTTGAAGAATGATTTGATTATATGTATGTCTGCTCTGTTAATTTCTAGTATTCTTATTTCCGAGATTAAAGCATGCATGTGATGGAGACGTTCATGTCATGGACTAACTTTGGGTTTCATGGGTTATGGAGACGTAAGATGGACCCAGAACTGAAATAGGAGTCCTAGTGATTATTGGTTCTAGAGATGGAAGATGATCGCTTGTTGTCTTAAGATCCTAGTTCTTAATGCGGTTTCACCTGTTAGATTATCCAAGACATTGGGATTTGATAAGGAAAACTTAGACTTTTTCACCTAAGAGATTAGGGGTAAAGTGTTTTAGTGGATTGACATTAGTAATTAATAGAGAGTAGATGAAACTTTTTATGCACAAGAGTGAAAGTGGTGAAATATAATCTGAGCAAAACCGATCCATATCATTTCGGACCTTTTTCCATGTCTCAGTGTCTTCACTACCAGAGTCCAAATTTGTAATTATGTATGAATTTATGTTTCTGCACCTGTTTTGTAAATTGATGTTATGTTCTTGAGTCTGGATGAGTTATTAATCGCACAATTCTTTAGTATTACGAGTCTCTTGGGAAAACGATACTTGGACTTACCATTTTATATTACTTGAAGCGATTCGGTACACTTGCCGAAATAATCGCCCAACAAGTTTTTGGCGCCGTTGCCGGGGACTCGTGTCAAAACTAGACTTTTGTGAGGTTTCTAACTTGTTTAGACTTGTTGTTGTTTATAGAACTAACTCTTTTGTTGTAAATAGATTTTCACTTTTGTTTGGGCTAATTTGTGGCTTTAGCCTAGTTGTGTCTAAGTGTATGCAGGGAGATGTTCATACAAGGAGGACTGCAGCCTCAAAAGCATCATGATGACCCTGAGATTAAAGGAATTATAGGACACATGGAAACAACTAAGTTGAGCATCACAAGCTGCCCCAAATTCTTTCTCCCTTGTAGATGCTCCAATTGTCAAGAAAGATGAAGAAAGGGAGAAGAAAAAGAGAAAGACTAGTCACCACCACCCTGTGATGAAGAGGATTGAGTGTTTGAAGATGTCAAGGTAGTGGAAGAAATGAAATGAAGAATTTAAGCTATGAGAGTTGAATTGGTGGCTAGAAAGTGATTCAAGAGTTGGTGGAAGGAGCACACCAACAACAACATCTGCACTTCATTGAGTAATCCGTCAAGTTACTGACGTTAAACAAGCGCTTTTGGGAGGCAACCCAATTTTCTTACCCTTTTTACTTGTGTTTGTGTGATTTTTGTGTTTTTTGCATTTTTTGTTTATGTTATGCATGTTTGTGTAGTTTTGAATTGTTGTGATTTTTGAGTTGTAATGTGTTTTTGTGGTTTGTTTGGTGTGATTTCAAGTGCTTAAATCTGTTATGGCATGTTAGAGTGTGCTCTAGGATGTTTTGGTCTGATCTTAAGTGCTTAAATATGATTTGGATGCATAAGTGCAGTTTTGAGTTGTAGAGTAAAAAGCTTTGGAAATGTGTATTCAATTCACCCATTCATGCATTCAATTTCATTCCTTATAGTTTAGACAAGTTTCAATGATGAAAACATGATATTCTGGATTGATTTGAATGTGAATAAGGGTCATATACCAAAAATCACAAGTTGGGAAGCTTAATTTTGAAAACTGCAGAATTCTGCAGTTTTCTGCATAATTCACGCCCGGCGCCACCTGATCAATAGGCGCCCGGCTCAAGAAGCACCTGGCTCGGTTCACGCCCGGCGCCTCCTGCTCGGTAGGCGCCCGGCCCCAGCAGCACTGGTTTAAGCACAAAATTTTTTGCTTATTTTTTTTTGTTTTTGATTGTTTTGCTGCTTTCTTTTGCAGATTTCTTTTAGTGTGTTTATGGATTATTCTCTTCGGTTGTTGATTATGGGATACTAACTTTGCTTTGAGCTTTCTTGTTACAGGATAAGATCTTCCTTAGAAATTACAGGTTTCAAAACCACCATTAATCAATCTTTTAGCCAAGTGTGAGCTGAGCACCTTGTGACTTGAAGATTTTGATGCTCATGTAGCATGGCCTGGGGGCCAGGCCCCTACTGATGGGGGAGGTGGAGCAGTTGCGGAGTATAAGCTACTGTTGGAGGAAGATGTTGCAGATGAAAGTGAAGCTAGTCTCCTACACTGCTGGAGATGCAAAGAGTCCATTTTAATCGATTTTTCAGTTTTAATTTCATGTTTTATTTGATTTCAGTATTTGTGTTTTTGATTTCTTTTTGACTTGCCTTGTGGATAGTTCTTGTGCAATTGGTCTGGTGATTTGAGTGAATCATTTGTTATGCTTGAATTGAATATAAATCTGTTGTGCTTGCTCTTTATCCATGAGAATTGTTTTGAAAATCGGATTGAGATTATGTGGTTGAGCTTGTTGAACAGAGATTGTGGTTGTTCGTATCTGTTTAGATAGATGCTTGGTTTTAATTGTGATCAATATTATTGGCATGATGTTTATCAAATTTTGGAACCCTGTGTAAACCTGTGAGATGTTGTGCCTCAGAGTTTATTGTTGAATGCTATTACTTTGGAATCACAGTTGATTTTGCATGAGTTTCTCTATTTGAACTAGTTGCTTGCATGTTATAAATGATCAAGGCCATCTTGTTCTTCTACCTCTTCTACATTTTGAGCCTAAAAAGCCAATGCATAACCTTTGAACTTGAAGAAAACTTTCTCATTCCTGAAACATTAAGCTTATTGAAAAATCATTAACTTCCTTACCTTGAGTTGAGATGAACCTATTTGTTAGGTTGAGGAGAATGGTTTAAGTTTGGGGGAGTTCTGGTCATAAGGGAGCATTGAGAAAATAAGTTGAGTTAAAAAGAAAGAAAAAGAAGAAAGAAGAAGAGAAACAAATACATGAATTCAATGAAAAAGAGTTGGGAAATAGGTTGAGAAGTGGTTTATTCAATTTTGGAGCAAAAGAGAGACTATGTATATCATGAATCAAATTGTTTAGTCTCTCAGCTTAAGGTACTTTATTGTCCAGAAAAAAGAAAAAAACCAAATTTTCTTCTGAGCCCAGCCACAATACAAGCCTCAAAAAGTCCTTGTGATGTAACTTGCTTGTGAATATGTTTGATATTGTTGAAATGAAATGCAAAGTTGATTTGTGTAACACTGTGATAGTTGAGAGTATGACAAACATCCTTATACACCAATGTGCTTGAGTGAAACACTTTCCTTGGTGAGGATTGGTTCCATGAATTCAATGGAAACATCTTGTCATTTTTGTTGATCTATAAATTGCATCTATCTTGTGATTTTGAATTGTTAGCACCATGGTTGAAGTGAAGCTTGCTAAGACTGTATTATCTCTTGAATATGATGTATAAGTTGAGCGAGCATGATTGATTTTGTTTATTTTGATTAAAATTGTATCTTGAGTTGCTAGACCATTGCAGTTGAATTGTTCTTTAGGCTAAGTTATCTCTTGCTTTTCATGAGGACATGAAAAAGTTCAAGTTTGGGGGTGTGATAAGTGCCAAGAATTGCATATCCTAAGCACTTATTTTAATCTCCTTTAATGCATTATGGAGTAAAATCTCATGAAAAGTTGTATAATATGTATATATTGTTGATTTTTTATCAGTTTGAGTGTTTTTGTGTGTTTATTTTGCAGATAAATAAGGATTGGAGAAGAAAATAAAGAATCACTATTCACGCGTTGACCGGCACTATTCATCCGTTGACCGGCACTATTCACGCGTTGACCGGCACTATTCATCCGTTGACTTTACTGTTTGACTCGCCCAGCGAGTGGAATATGCTCGCCCAGCTAGCGCGCGCGCCCAGCGAAAAATGATGCTCGCCCAGCGAGCTTGCACCAGTCGCCCAGCGACCCGACCCTGTTCGCCCAGCGAAAAATCACTTACGACTTATCTCTTTAAGAACGCGAACCAGAGGCAGAGAAGGTAGTTTTTGGAGGGGGGAAACCCTCCCAGAGCTCAAGGACGAAGGTGTGGAGGCGCGACTTCACTGCAGGAGCTCATTGAGGCCGCTTGGGGCATGTGGAAGCATCTCTTTTCTCCTCCTTGGGTCTTCTTCTTCTCCCATCCACCATGTTTGTAAGCTTGAGGTTCTTCCATGGAAATGGAGAACCAGTTTCATTTTGTTAAGAATTGATGTAATTACTGAATTCTTGTGTATTTGAAGAATGATTTGATTATATGTATGTCTGCTCTGTTAATTTCTAGTATTCTTATTTCCGAGATTAAAGCATGCATGTGATGGAGACGTTCATGTCATGGACTAACTTTGGGTTTCATGGGTTATGGAGACGTAAGATGGACCCAGAACTGAAATAGGAGTCCTAGTGATTATTGGTTCTAGAGATGGAAGATGATCGCTTGTTGTCTTAAGATCCTAGTTCTTAATGCGGTTTCACCTGTTAGATTATCCAAGACATTGGGATTTGATAAGGAAAACTTAGACTTTTTCACCTAAGAGATTAGGGGTAAAGTGTTTTAGTGGATTGACATTAGTAATTAATAGAGAGTAGATGAAACTTTTTATGCACAAGAGTGAAAGTGGTGAAATCTAATCTGAGCAAAACCGATCCATATCATTTCGGACCTTTTTCCATGTCTCAGTGTCTTCACTACCAGAGTCCAAATTTGTAATTATGTATGAATTTATGTTTCTGCACCTGTTTTGTAAATTGATGTTATGTTCTTGAGTCTGGATGAGTTATTAATCGCACAATTCTTTAGTATTACGAGTCTCTTGGGAAAACGATACTTGGACTTACCATTTTATATTACTTGAAGCGATTCGGTACACTTGCCGAAATAATCGCCCAACAGTAATACCGCTCAAATTGAGGCCCTTTTGGGCCGTCTTTGAACTTTTTTCCCTTTTTCCGTTTGTCTAGAACGAACGTCTTTTTGCCCTCTTTCTTCTCTTGGCCTAAGGACGAAGTCTACTCCTCGTGCTATCTTTTCTGGATAGCTCGCATCTCCTCAATCCAAATGAACTCAGCTACCCTTTCTTGAAATTCATCCATTTTCATGGGTGGTCGTTCGAACAGGTTGTCCGCAAAAGAACAGGGTCTTAAAGCAGTAGACAAGGTGCTCATTATGAACTTCTTGCCCACGCCCTTCACCTGCCTTGTGATCCGATTATAACGGTCCATAAAATCCCTTAGGCCTTCACCTTTCTCCTGTTTTATATTAGTCAACTCCATGTACATAAGATTTTGAGTCTTATTAGAGGCAAATTGCCGCTCAAACAAGTGTCTCAAAGTCACAAAACGTTCAATGGTTTTGGGACGACGAGAGTGAAATCATGCCAAAGCTTCTCCTTTAACCGAAAGGGAAAAAACCCTACACCACACCGTCTCATTGGGTGAATAGATTGCCATGGCATCCACAAATGACCTCAGATGCTCCTCTGGATTCCCTGATCCATCATATTTTTCAAGAGCTGGGAACATCCTATCCGACATTTAGTCCTCCATGATTGTTGTTGTAAAAGGGTGAAGTGCCCTTGCTTGAACGACGTTGACCGGGCGGACAAGGGGATCCTAAAACTGTTCTCCTCCTTATCAGAACCCTCCTGATCAGTTTTAGGAAATTCCACTATGGGAGTCCAAGTGGGTGCCATTGACTACTAATTCACCGACCCTTTATCCCGCATCGCAGTCCCTCTACCCTGCATCGCGGTCCCTAAGTGCTGCATCACGCTCCGCCCTCAACATCACCGTCTCTGCCTACATGGCTTCCATCCTCCTTTGCATCTCCTGGATCAGTACCAACAGGTCTTGTGCTGCCATCCTTATGGTCTCGCTAGGGTGTCTTCAAAAAATCTTCGACCCAACGGTAGGCACCAAAATGTTCCTACTGAAATGAGACAAAAATAACCGTCTGTCTGAAAATCCTAAGTGCCAAATGTCTCTCCACAAAGTCGTCATACATTTACACCGGTAAAGCAATCCAGGTCAACCAATAAAGAATGTATATATATGAATTATTTATGACATTAAATATATACCGACCATATTCGATCACTTACTTCAACGTTCAGTTTTTCCTGAAAAACACCTCTATGACATATAAAGTTGTTGATCGATCGATAATCTGAAGAGTGTAAGAGATAATGATACATACTTAATGAAGAATATACACTAGTGCAGAATTGACCTTTAACGTCACCCCATAGACGTCCGTCCACCAAAACCCCAACGTAAATAATTGACCGGTGGCATAAATGTAAATAATTGAGTGTGGAGACGTCCGTTCTGGAGGGGACCAGACGTCTATAATATAGTAGACATCCGGCCCCTCTAACGGACGTTCAAAAGGCTGACGGGAGAGTTGAAGATTCAGCTTTTTGAACGTCCATTCTAGAGGCGGCCGGATGTCCCTCCAGAACGGATGTTCAAGAGGCTGAGAGGGTAGTTGAACTCGTCAGCCTTTTGAACGTCCGTCCTGGAGGGAGCTGGACGTCTACTATATTATAGACATCCGTCCCCTCTAATGGACGTTCAAAAGGCTGACGGAAGAGTTGAAGAGTTGATTGCTTCAGCCTTTTGAATGTCCGTCCTGGAGGGGAACGGACGTCTATAATATTATAGACGTCCGCCCCCTCCAGAACGGACGTTCAAGAGGCTCACAGGGTAGGTGAACCCATCAGCCTTTTGAACGTTCGTCCTGGAGGGGCCGGACGTCTATAATATAGTAGACGTCCGTCTCCCTCCAAGACGGACGTTCAAAAGGCTGAAGCAATAACTCTTCAACGCTTCCGTCAGCCTTTTGAACGTCCGTTACAGGAGGCCGGACGTCTATAATATAGTAGATGTTCGGCCCCCTGCAGGACGGACGTTTAAAAGGCTGACGGGTTCAACTACCCTGTCAGAGTCTTGAACGTCCGTTCTGGAGGGGGCCAGACGTTTATAATATAGTAGACGTCCGTCCCCCTCCAGGACGGACATTCAAAAGGCTGAAGTAATCAACTCTTCAACTCTTCCGTCAGCCTTTTGAACGTCCGTTAGAGTGGGCCGGACGTCTATAATATAGTAGACGTCCGGCCCCCTCCAGGACGGACATTCAAAAGGCTGACGGGTTCAACTACCCTGTCAGCCTCTTGAACGTCCGTTCTGAAGGGGCCGAACGTCTACTATATTATAGACGTCTGACCCCCTCCACAACGGACGTTCAAAAGACGTTTAAAATAAGGACATACACATCAAAACGCGAACCCACGAGGAGTTACGCGAACTCGTTTAAAATAAGGACATACAATTCAGCGTCTTGCATTTCCAGGTTGGTTTTTATCTGTTTTGGACTGTTTAATCTTACTTTTATTCCGATTAAATTGTTAAGTGATGAAATATCTTTCATTTGGACCGATTAAAAATCGTTTTCGGTGCGTTTTGGTGCAGTTTGTTGCGTGTTCTTGGGCGGTGTTTTTTGGCATACGTTTTAGGTCGTGCACTCCTCCATTTCCCTCCATTTTCATTTCGAATCTGCTCTTCAGACGTGTGGCAGTGCACAAACAAACGTCCAAACCCCGTAATCCTAAATAACCCGTTCAGCCATATAGACATTCGTTCCGACACAAACGGACGTTTATATAGACTTCTGACTTGGCACAACAGACGTCCGGTTAACGTCACCCTCAAAGACGTCTGGTGCATGTTAGACGTCAAAAGGCCAAAATAACTGACGTCTAAAGCCCCTTTCAGCACTAGTTATATGTATATGTATATATGTAGAAAACTTTTATTGGAGAATATAAAATTTGTTTGATCGATAATCTTTCAAGCACGGTGATAATTTTTTTTTGTCTTATGTATACGTAGAAGACTTTTATTGGAGAATATAAAATGTGTTCCAAATAAATTTTTCACCATAAAATTATTAATTTTTTGGTTTTGCTTGATGGATATCTTTGTAATTAAAACAATGCAGGGATGAAGTTAGATGTATCCGTGTCATCACACCGTGTTGTTCACTTCTTAATTTGGAGTCAAGTTCTCATTCCAAAGGGTGGAATTAGCTAAACACGTTTGGCTGAGGTGGAATACCAATCCAAAAAGTCACGTGCCTTTCTTGTTTGGCATCCATCAAAATTAATAATTAGCAAACTAATTTTAAAACAAGTTATTTCAGGTTTTTATTTAGCATTTAACTAATTTTTATCCTATTATTTAGTCAACAAAGTGTTCTTGTTAAAAGTAGTATGATTTGTAGGAATTTTAGCTGAAGAGTATAGGATTGTGTGAGTTTGTTCTCAGTTAGAGATGTATTTTATATGTTTTAATCATTTATTATATTATATTTGAATCTTAAATATTATTTAATTCTTAGAACTTGTATTTTTTAACCAATTGTAAGTATTATAACTACATATTTATGTGATTTTTATGAAATTTTTTTAATTTCTTTTGTTAACAATTACTTAGTCATTCTTATCACTCGGTCAGGGGACAACCCTAACACTTGTACAATGCTGGTTATTTTACTTAATAGAGTGATATATAAGATATTCCTTTTAGGCCAAATTGCCGACAGAAGAAATGGTTGTTGCGTGCAGTTGGGTTTAAGGATTTATCAAGATAACTGTCATTATCATATCAAACACATTACCCTATTGCTTTGAATAAATTCTTCGAATTTAATAATCAATCAAACCTCTTCAGACTGACTACTTCAGCTGTGTCGGTTTGATTTCTGTGTTCAGTTTGTACTAAAATAAACTGATTATATTTTTCTAATCAATCTAACTAATATCTGTATTTAATATAACCAATGTCTTTTATGTGCTTTTTAATCATTTATCTACGTAATAATACCATATCATTCTGAAAATTAAATATATAATAACCCACGACAAAAGAATGTGAGAGAGACTGAATATCTAGGAATGTGAAATGTGAAAGGTTTGCACTATATAATTTGCAGTCTACACCACGGGCTAAAGAATACCTACATGCCTACCTCGCATTTTGCATAAGTATTTATTATTTTAATCTTTTATTGTTGTGCATAATATTTGTGTGTTAAATAGAATTAAATTTTTTTAATTACTATTTTATTGATTTATATACTTACAAATTGTGTTTCATATTTTACTTTTAATATATATTTCTTTATCTACTTTCAAATTTATTATTTTTCAACTTTTTTAAATTTTGTGTGACATCCGTAAACTATATTTTATGCTGGATGAATCTGACATATTAATACATCTGTTATATGGATCGGTCCACCTCAACTAAAATTTTAAGGACAAATCAGATACAGTATGAACTAAAATAAAAAATTAATTCACATTTTCAACCCAATCTCATCTCTTATTTCAAATTATAACATAAATGAATCTAAACCGATTCATATTTGTTGAAGTTATTTGGTTTATGCTAATATCTGAATTTTTATGGTTAAAAATTTAATTTACAATAAAAGTTTAAAATATAAGCTTTTATAATAAAACAATTTTTTTAATGCTTCTTTTTAACTTGAAATATATAAATTGAGAGAGAAGGAGGAAGAAAAGAGATTTTCACGGGAAAGACGTAAGGAAAAGTGGAGAAGAAAAAGACAAAATTTTGTCTTTGAAAAGTTTCTTTACATAACTTTTTTATTAATAAAAAACTTTTTTCCATTTTTTTTTACAAAAACTAATATACTTATTCTCTTTTAAAATATTTAAGGTTTTGTTGCTTCATTTTTTCTTCCAAAAGAGAATAGAAAGTAAAAGTAAATTAATAATCCAAGTCACGTAATGCATTTTTATGTAGTTCCATAATTTCGTTTAATGCTTTCTTTATGCCTAAAATGTATGTTTAACGTTTTTTATACCTCAAATTATTTATATATAGTTCATCCGAACCAAGTTATTAGGATTGAGAAACATGTTAGTGACTTTAGCTTAGTTAAAATGAAGAATATAAGACAATTAAAGAGATGTGTGGGTACATCACATGATAACTTTGTTAACGTAAAATCCCTAATAGAACAAGTGATGCAAGTATCACTATATTATTAATTTCAGTAGAAATTTTTTAGGGACAGGAAATAGGAAGGAGTAATATTATTTCAACGAAGAAGAAATTAGTGTAATTTTTTATAAACTAAAATCACGTTATGATAGAAATATAGATGAGGTAAGTTAGACGAAAACAACTTCAACAAATAAAAATTCTCTGTAAAACCCAATTACTATTTTTTCTATAATTATTTTCAAATATACTTTATTATTTTATATTTTTTTCATTATGATATTGGTAAGAATTATCATCCAAAATAATGACCAAGTTTGTCAGATATCTACACTCCACAAATTGTAAATGTTATATACCAATTTATTTCTCACCCCAAATAACATTTTCAGTAGTTGGGTCTCTAAATCAAGATTTGAAATTTAATTTACACGAATAACAATTGAAAATATACTTTATCTTAAAATAGTCTAATATATTAGGAGAGATTAATGAGGTACGAAATAAAAATAGCATAAAACTTAACCAATATCTAATTAAATATGACGTTTACTCACTACTGAAAAAGTGGGAATTACAGATGGCATTTTATCGAAGGTCTTGAAACCCTCGGTATTGAGACGATTACCGAAGGCTGTGAAGCCGTCGGTAAGGACCTGACTAACTTAGGTTTCAGATTGGGTTCTTCGTTCCCCAATTTCATTTTCTTCAGCTTCGTCGTTTTTGTCCGTCTCCTCCCTTTTCTTCACACAGTTCCCTCCCTTGCTTAACGCTCCGTCAGTTTGTCCGTTAGTCACCGGTGGTGGTCTGTGACGGTGGTGAGTGGTGCGTTGATCGGTCTTAGTTTACGGTGCGTGGTGGTTTTGCGGAGTCCGGGGCTAGGGTTCGTCCTGGGTTGGTTGGTTCGTTGAGGGCTGGTGGTGTGGAGGTTGAGGGACTCTGTCGAAGGGGCCGTTGTGGGCTTCTGTTGCTGTCATGCTCGTGAAGCGGTATCTTGGTAGAGGTAAGTTCCACAGAACTTCATTCACACTGTCATGTTCATTTTGTTGAAGCCTAGACACTGTTGCTGCCTTCATCTACTTTTCATTCACTTGTTAGTATATGATTGAAGGAACTTGGTTAAGGGACTTCGTTGGAGTGGCCATTGTGGGGCGTTGCTGTCGTGGTGTACAAAGGTTGCCATCGTCAAGGGCTATCTCGTTTGAGGTAAGTTGTGCGTTTAAAAATTCATTATGAGTTACACTGTTCTTGAATCTGTTTGATGTGGTTTTGGCATCAGTGTATGTTGTTGTTTGATTGAGAAAGATTGGTTTTTAATTCGAATGAGGGGCAAGGCATTGGCATGCCAATGAGAAGGTTTAAATGACCTTAATCGTAGTTTAGGGAAAATCAAAGCAAACGAGGTGGTGAAGATTGAACAATAGTGGGAATTGTTTTACCTGTTGCGTTTGCTTGTAATGCTTGCAAGTGTGTGCTCTAAGTACGCAAAACTTGAACTATGAACTTTTCAACCTCTAACCTCCCCTTGATTTGCTTCCAATCAACATACACATAATGTTATATATTGTAAATGGTTGATAGTGTAGCAGTAGATAGCGGTCCAAACTAGAACCCCTAGCAGCAAGTCAACTCATGCACCATCCAATAGTTTTTGGCAACTCATGCACCATCCAATAGTTTTTGGTGCTTTTGCCTGCCACGGTAATAGAGTAATGTTTTTTTGATTCGAATGCAGTCATTGTTAAAAAATTACATTTCATTAAATGTATCTGAAACTCTTATAGATAGGAAAGTGAGTAAATTTTGTCCATAAAAACAGTAGATATTCATTGTTAAAAAATGACAAAAAAAGGTTCTGTAAAATCTCGAACTGGTGATTTCCTACCACTAGTATTATATAGTTTTAAATTAAAAAAAAATGAGGGACTTACAAGCCACAAATGTCAACAATTAGAGGGAAAAAGTCACAGAAAGAAGATAGGGCACAGTGCATATCCACCAATTGTTCATCATAACAACATCACTCTCATTGATTAGCATTGTTGTAGATGGAATTCAAGGTATCTGGCTCTTAAAGCTGGTTCCTTCAAAAGGAAAATATTAGAAACGATATTCTGTAAGATAATCACGAAAAAATATCTCTATTTTAGGTTATATTTAAAGTAATCAAGGTCTTATAAATTTTTGGTTTATTAAAATATGTTGACCTAATAATAACTTTAAAATTATATTTTTTTTCTGAATTATTAAAATAAAATAAAATAATTTTATTTTAAAAATACCATCCATTAAATAAAATATATTAGAATTATTAATCAAGCAACATAATTTTGAGTCGGAGTTGTTATTGGATAGTAATATTTTAAAATGTTTGTATACGAATTATTAATGTTAACAACTTAATTATGAAATAAATTTTTAGGAAAATTTTAAGAAAATATTTTAAATGGGCTACCAAGTCTTGAGAGATGGTGAACTGCTTAATTTTAGAAACTAGACGATGAACAAATGGTTAATTCATTACCTTCATAAAAAAAATGTTTGAAATTGACGTTGAGTAGCTTCAACCTCAAAATTGGACAGGAACTCTTATGGTAGTTCTTTATTCTTCTTGTGTATTTTCTCTGGCTCCTAATGTGCTATCTCAGGCCTTTGTTGCGCTTTCTCCATTTGCATCTTTAGGTCAATCATCATTTGCATGATTTCTTGAAGAACTTGAATGTAATCCTTGCATGATAAACTCGTAAATTCTTAAAAATATATATCTTACGAACCAAAAATAATTTTATCTGTCCCACATAATTCCCAAAATGTTCAAACATTCTTAAACTATAAATATTGAAAAGTTTATTTTTTTTCTCCTACCTTTTAGTAGAGAATTTTGAAAATTATACCTCTTCATATAATGCATTTGAAAATCAATTATCACTCTTGCATCTTCAATTACTAGTTAAAACCTTTCCTAAGAACCGAATCCTATCATTCTAAATCAAATCTTACCTGAGACAAAATGTAAAATATACATTCAATAAAACACAAAACTCCATTATTATAAGTAGGAAATGAGCACTACATTACATAACTATAATGTAAAATTATTACAATATAACTAAAGACAATTATTCATTTATATATTATAATTGTATATAATTGTAAAATTATATTATAAATAATATATATAATATTACTATAACCAACCCAATTCATATTAAAACCATAATTTTACATTCTTAAATAAAAAAGGTTTAATGTTTCTAGGTCCCTATTTTAATCCAAAATTTCAAATAGATCCCTTTTTTTTCGGCGTTTCAATTTTTTTTTGTAAAATTGAAGTAATTAGAGGTCTGTCATCAAATTGGACAAACGGTCGTTTAAGTTTGGGTTACGTGACATTAAAAGTGTATTCATTAATCTCACGTTGTATTAAAAATGAATTTTGTTTTAAAAATTTGGATTGCACAAATGTTGAATCAGATTTAAGGAAGGGTAAAGTGGGAAAAATGTAAATATTTAAGTGCAGCCCCCTGCAATTCAAAAATGCAAATGAGATTTGGGAAAAAAAAATCGGGGCTCCGTATTATTAGGGTTTGAGTTCGTATGAGAGAAAATAAAGCGTTCTTTCTTCGATTCAATTCGAAGCGCGAGGGTTCATGAGTGAAGAACATCGGGTTGGAAGCGCAAGGGTGCGTGTTCGGGTTCGTGGAAAAATTTGAAGCACGAGGTGATGTGTGTGTCCTTGTGTCGTTGGAAGCACGAGACGGAAGCACGTGGTGTCATCGAGAACCAGGCTAATTTTCGAGTCAATGATGATCTCAATGTGAAAACCTTGAACGGGTCCAGGACCGGATTTGTACCTGGCGTTTGAAAGATCCCACAAAATTTTGACTTTGGAAGAGTTAGAAGAAAAGGATTTGAGGATTTTGGTGCCCTTTTACTTCCTGAAAAAGCATGAATTGGTGGTGTTGAGTCTAAAGGGTGAAGGGTCTTCGTGATTGAAGGTTATGGTGAGGCCTTTGATTGTGATCGTTGAATTGGCAAGCCTTTTATGGGAAACAAAGTTAAAAGAGTATTGTGAGTGGAAATGGAATGAAGCATATCTTGACCAATCTTCTCTCCCTGCTCTTTACGATTTTGTCCCTCATTGTAATGTTTGGTTGAAAGATGTTACACGACAGGATACGATGTGGATCTTTCTTAGCATTTGGTTGTGATAAAAATTTACTTAAAACCTTAAAAGTGTAAGTGAAGTGTGGGTGGAAGATTTTGTAGAGAGATGTATTAGTTTAGAAAGATTGGTCGGGTCACTTTCATTCGAAAATGATTCAAAGGAAGGAAGCTCAAACATTTTAAATGTTGGGTTTGTCTTTACTGAGGTGGTGGAACCTTTAATTTTGCATCATGGTCTATTCCTCTGTCTTGAGATGCCTTGGCATGTGTTTATGACTCTTGGTCCCTCCAAAGTTCCACTTCACGCTCTCGACCCAATCATCCTCATCACCTACTTTCTCTATGCATGTGTTTCAAAAAAAGAGATGCAAAATGGGTAGAAATCATACATTTCATTTGGATAAAACCAATTTCAAACATTATAAGAACTCACTATACTGGTAGAATGTGTGACTATGGGAATAGATTGAGGAAGAAGTGCCAATAAACCATGAATTTTCTCTTGAGAAAGTTCCAAAGTTGAGGAATGTGACTGTGCCTGAGAATTATTAGAAGAAGGAACAATTACAGAAGCCATTGAATTTCACAACCTCAAATTGGACAAAATTTCACAACCCAAATCTTTGGAAACTCCTCCAGATTCCTTAAAAATCAATCCAGGGCTACAAGTGATTAAATCACCCAATTGTGTCTCATTGAAAACCTAGAAGTCAATACATGAAACATAACGATGCCAAAGTAATAGAGGGAGGAGCCATAGAAAGAGAATAAATTGTAGGAAAGCCAAGAACGAAAGGTAGAAGATGAAGATCTTGGCAGTAACAAAATTTGTTGTGGAAGAACATGATCAAGAATTAATTTTCCTCTCATACCATGCTATGAGAAAAGAAAGGATGAAAAATGTATATTTTATTCAATGATAAGGAGAGAGTACAATTTAAATATATAGATGTTTAAAACAATATAAAAATGGAATATAAATATAAAAATAGAATATAAATATATAAACATGTATGAATGAAAAATAAATTAAATCCAATAATATATATATATATATATATATATATATATATATATATATATATATATATATATATAGGTTTAATGTCTCAATAGGTCCCTATTTTCGTCCCAAATTTGAAATAGGTCCCTGTTATATTTGAAGTCTTAATTAGATCCTTATTTTTGTTAATTTGATGTAAATAAATCCTTTCCGTCAATTTCAGAAAACGACGTTAAGGAGTGCGTGACGTGGCGTGTGTGAATGCAATTTTTTAAGGTTTAATGTCTCAATAGGTCCCTATTTTCGACCCAAATTTGAAATAGGTCCCTGTTATATTTGAAGTCTTAATATAACAGGGACCTATTTCAAATTTGGGACAAAAATAGGGACCTATTGAGACATTAAACTTTTATATATATATATATATATATATATATATATATATATATATAACTATTACCAAAAATAATAAGTTACCATTTTTTTCTTTTCTAAATATATATAATATAATCATGATGCACCTTACTTACTTAAGATATATAATTAATTACTATTGCACTTTACTTTTTTTTCAAACAAAATAATAATATTTTATTTTAATTTTTTCTTAAACTACTTTAATTAACATGTTAATTTCACTATCCCAACTTTAATTAGTTCATTATTATAAATATTAGGTTTAATTGTTTGTTTTGTCCTCAGTTTTGTTGAAGTGTGTCAAGTTCGTCCATTCTTTTAAAAACGTTGCAAGTTCGTCCACACGTGGTTTAAAAGTATCAATTGCATCCTAATGTAGAAAAATTTGCATCAATGCAGTCTTCTTCGTTAAATACAGACTAACAGTGTTAACTGATTGATATTTGGTAGTACACAATTGAAATGTGGCAAAAGAGTGACAATATTGGTAATAACGTGTGAATGAAATGTTGGGTGACAAGGAATTGCATTTTCAACTTACACAATTCCCAATATCAACTTGCAAGATTCCCAATTTCCCAATTCTGATTATCCTTCTGGGTCTTTATCAGTTTTCGCTCCTTGCATATTGTTCCCGGAAACCCTATACCGTGAATCAATAGAAAACCCAAATCACGAACTGAGAACCACCCCGAAACCAAAACAAGATCAACAACCTCAATTTCAATCATCTTAATTCCAATTACATCAGAGAAATCTCCCTAATTTGCAAGAACATGTTGGAAACCTTAACCTTCTCAATCAGAATCCTAATCCTATAATTAGCGAAACCCAGACTTGCGCCGTGAAACCCAAAAAGATTTCCATAAATCAGAACCCTTGCACCATGAACTCGTCGGAGGGTAAAACATTCACGTTGTTAACCGCAAACCCTGGTCTTCTTCTCCATGAAACGGGTTCAAAGAATAACCTTCACGCTGCAAGCTTCTAGATCCCAGAATCATCTACCACTGCCTCCGCAATCAAAATGGCCACAATGCAAAGCTCCTTTGCTGCATCGCCGCCGAGATCCTTCTCGGCAGCACCCCTGGCGTTGCTACATCGTTGACTCTTCCCTCTTCACCAAAACCATCGTCCCCGAAAAGGGAATCATCCGTTATGTCAACGGCAAGGGCCCAACTGCCCTTGAAATCCTCGAGGCTCCCGTCGGTCGGGCATGGTCTCTCAATCAGTGTCGCTCTTTCTGTTGGAAACTAACTACCAAGTGCCGCAACCAGTACAGTCGCGCTGTCCATCATCGCCGACGAGGGTTTCTATCAGCGACGTCAACACAGACAAAGCCATGGCCTTCATGTCGTCCACCGCGCCTAAAGCAAGAATCATTTCCCCTTCCTCATCGACGACGACTAGAATCACTTTGATGCATCTCCTCAACAGATGCCCTCTTTCTAGTATCATCAAGCATCTTCATACAAAGTTTCACCTAATGCCATGCCACCGAACATTTCATTCACACGTCATTACCAATATTGTCACTCTTTTGTCACTTTTAAATTCTCTACTGCCAAATCATCAATCAATTAACACCGTTAGTCTATATTTAACAGAGAGGACTTCATTGATACAAATTTTTCTATGTTAGGATGCAATTGACACTTTTAAATCACGTGTGAACAAACTTGTAACTTTTTTAAAAGAGTGGACAAACTTGATACACTTCAACCAAACTGGGGACAAATCAAGTAATTAAACCTAAATATTAATACACGTAAGACTTTCACATAATAAAATATTAAACATATATGATGCACAAAGCAAGATTCAAACACATGGCCACCAATCCATAACAATGAACTCTAACCAACTATGCTACACTCCTCTTCTATTTAAAATATTACTTCTCATTTTAATTAACATAATTAATGTGTAAACCACCTTTCCAGATTTTTTTTTTTGTTATAAATTGATAGAATTTTGTGGTCATAATAATTGAGACTATTTTGGAAGTTATTATCATTGTGAGCTTCATCAAAGCTTTGTCTTTGAGTTGGTGTATTAGGCTCCAAAGAGCCAAGTTGTTGCCTCCTTGTTACACTACTGAAAATAAATTATTTGTTATCTTCCCTTGGCATTGAGGCTCAACTTGGCTATTACAATGGTTCTTGAAATTTTGAATGACGATTGATGTTGTTGGCTTGGTGGTGCATATAGGACTTGAAGTTGACGGTGGACTTTGACAAACCAAAGAACTCGAGGGCACTTGTTGCATGTGGAAATGTATCTTGAATTCAAAGTGCACTATAAGTCAACTTGATTTTGTATTGAGCCCCACATGGATTTTCATACATGAAATCAATCCCTGATATACTTCCATTAGCTTCAAAAGGGTGCAAGTGTCTAAATGACCATGATAACATGCCATCCATAGTATAAGTATAAAATTGGAGACATTCCACGAGAGCTAAGTTGTGGCTAGCGGTGTTTGTTTTTCTTTAGCGTGACTGCCATTGAGATCGACTTGACATAAATTCTCTATAAATATTCAATAAATGAATTTTATCATAATAAAATATTGATGTAGAAAAGATATGAAGTGTTAAAATAACATTCCTCAAATCTCGGGGCACAAAGAAGAGTAATGGATACAATTCTATTATTCTTCATGGTCAAGCACACAAAAAAAGTAAATTTAATCATTTTAGAGAATTAGTCTTAGCACATAAGTGATAAAGGGTATTGGAAAGATTCTTCTAATTACATATTGACCATGAAGCATGCTTACGACCTGATTTGAAGATAGTGCTATCAAATAATCCAAAACTTATATTTTATCCTTAACAAACCCATACCCATATTCATGGTAAAATTTAATGCAGAAGCATACCTGGATTTGTCTTCATGAATGATATGGATCCTCAAATTAACAACGGATATGTGATCCCTTAATAAAAGGTCTTAGGAATTCTACCTTAGTTAGTAAGGATTTATACTTATACCTTATTGATAGGGATTTATAAATGAATACAATATATGTACTGTGTAATGTTGTATGTAATATATGATTTTGTACGAAAACCTTATAGGGACATGGGATAAGTTTCACAAACCCATAGTGAATGCCAAACGTTCTTAGTATGATTTGGCGAGTAGTGTACAAGATATGTGGCAGGGTCGAAATAATGACTCTAATAATTTAAGAGCTTTGACTGAAAAAAGTTACTCATAAAAACTCTTCAATACTCAAGTTATTAAAAATGTATTATGATTCATGAAAAAAATATCATATTTATTTTTAGAGTTTATAAATCTATAAAATCTATTATAAAAAGTATTATGATTCATGAAAAAAATATCATGTTTATTTTTATAGTTTATAGATCTATAAAATCTATTATAAAATAGAGAATATTAAAGAATATTAATAAATAATAAAAACTTACTATATGTATGATAGAATAGTAGTAATATACCATTTAACAATATTAATCATATATATGTCTTTTAGATATATGATATAAAAGTATACTTATCATTTTACTATATCATATAATCAAATTATTAATATTTATCATATATTTAATTAGAATAAATACACATATTATATATTATATATTATAATGTTATTATATATTATAATATATAATATATAATATATAATATATAATAACATTATAATATATAATATATAATATATAATATATGATATATGATATATAATATATAATATATAGATATTATATATTATACAATTCCTAATTTTAGGAAGGTAGACGAGTAGACGTAAAAAAAAACTTATATACAGGATTATACATATAGTTGATTTAAAAATTTTATATTTTTTAAATATAATGCACATTTTAAATATAAAACTCTAAATTTAAATTAAGAAAGAACATAAATTATGCAGATACTATCTTGTGTAAGTTTTGTTCAGCGTGTACTTTGTCAAGATAAACTTGTTCTTCTGACGTGGTGAAATGTGTCAGCATTATCCAAATATCTTGTGTCAGACCGTTTTGGTAAGTAAAAAAATCCTATAAAGTCCTCTTTGCTTCATATTCTGTCGCCACTCCTATCTTCTTCCTCTCCTTTCCAACACAAACTGCCCTTCACTCCCTTTTCCCTTTCAAGCTCATTATAATTCTTGTAAGTTCCTCTTCTTTCTTTTTCGTTTTTCAGTTTGCTTATGTTATTATTACAATTTCTGTTTTTTTCTTGCTACAGATCTACCAAGTGTCGTTTCTAATCGATTTACATACGCACTCTAATTATTTGTCTCTTGCGTTACTGTAGCTCCTTAGGATTCCGTTTATAGAATTGTGTGTACTCTCTTCAGAACCGAAGGACAATGCTGAAAACGTGTATTCGTGTCTCTGAAACCTCAGATTTGGTTTGGATGGCATTTGTCTTCTTGTTTCTCATTGATATATTTGTTCTCAACAGCTGAGTTTTATGGATACTTGCAAATTTATTAGGGACTCTTTATGTTTACTACCAATCTCAAATTCATAATCTTTGGATTCAACCTCTGAATGTGCAATTGTATTTAAGTGTTTTATTGTCTTTTTTTTGACTCAAACAAAATTGTCTCCTCGTGATCCATGGAGGATACCTGTGGTTTCGTACCAATAAAATCAAAATGAATCCCTTGCAGTGAAGGGATGTGTTTTTCGTTTTTTATGCTGTTTTTGGAACTCTTGTTAGCTTCATTTCTTTTTATCAACGCATCCATTGGCTAATGTTGCTCCGGGTTTTCGTGCAAGAGTACAGTTGACTCTTCGTAGTTTTCAATTGAGTTGTTTTATTTGATTATGATTTCATCTGGCCCAACGTTTAATTCAATAAGGTCAAAAGATTATTTTTCTTGTTAAAAACTTACGTTTGTTCCGAGATCAAACTTATGGCCTTTCTAGGTACACGGAAAGGTGTACTTTTGTTAAAGGCTAATTCCTGTCTACTTCTAGATTGCGGTGTTTGCAAACATTTTTTATGCTTTCTTGTTCGAGTAATATCTGTAAAAGGAACACTTATTTGTCTTTTGTTTACCCTGCAAATTGAATATTTTTCAATTTGAGTTTCCTTTTCTCAATTAAATACTTGAAGTTTTCTTAATCTTCTGCTACCTTTCCCTCTACTCAGCTTCATTCTTTCAGCTGATATGGACTTAAAGGGAATGGAAGTCACTGGTGGCTAAGGCTTGCGAGTTCTATGGCCTATTCTCGTATGGCTTTACAGTTTTTTTTTTAATGAGTATTATTGGTTAATTTCAATTTTTAGCTTTGAAATATTACAACTCCTTGCCTTAATTTGTAGATACTTGGGAAATGTGTGAGGGTAAATACGGATTTGGAAGCTTAAGATATAATTGGCAGAACACAAGTAAGAAGGATTACTGTAGGAGCATAACTTCTGTTATGGAACTACAGTCAGATTGGATAAAGCACAGAAAGTCGTCTTCATATTCTGCTCACGTGGTTCGTTATGCAACATCTTTTATGCCATGGTCTTGTAGAATCCCTATTGGTGAAGGGTATTATGAATTCCTTTAGTTAGTTGTATTCATTAAGACATTTTCACACTGTTTGGTTGATTGGTCGCCAACAAAATTTCTCTACGTCTTTGTGGTACGTCATATCTGTGTTTGCTAATTTGAAAAATGCCTGGTTTTGTGGCTGAAAAGAAGAGATATACAGACCCAAATATGTGTTTTCCCAATTTGGCCAACTATGATAAACCAACCCCTACAAAAAGCAATCGTTGTGTGAGGTCTGAGGCTGTAGATGATGATGAAGATCGTAGTAGCCCCATTCTACCTGGGCTGCCTGACGATGTTTCAAAGCACTGCCTTGCACTTGTGCCTCGTTCTAACTTCCCATCCATGGGCGGTGTAAATAAGAGATGGAGAGGCTTTATTCAAAGCAAAGAATTTATAACTGTCCGAAAATTGGCTGGGATGGACGAGGAATGGCTCTATATCTTAACAGCCGGTAGCAAAGGAAAAGGGAGCCATTGGGAGGTCATGGATTGTCTGGGACATAATCGCCGATCTCTTCCATCAATGCCTGGTCCAGCAAAGGCTGGCTTTGGCGTGGTGGTTCTCAATGGAAAGCTCCTTGTTATGGCTGGTTGTTCATCAGTTGACGGAACTGCATCTGTCTCAGAAGAGGTTTATCAATATGATTCTTGCCTCAACAGGTATGCTTTTCTGCTGTAAACTTACCTTTACATTGGTACTTATTACATTTCATTTTATAATTCCTCCTTCAGAATTGAGTTAATAAATGGCACTTAACTTAGTTGTCTGGTGTACTTATGAGACTCTCGCACGGGAAACCTTTGGGTATTTGTGATTTGGTGAGAGATTTAAACCTGTTATATTGTTTTTTCGACCCTGTAATCCTTTATACGGGGTGAAAATAATCCTACTGCCAGTTCTTTATGGTTCATTATAATATATCCATTTCTGGTGTTGTGTTGATTTTAGATATTAGAACTGAAGGGACTGTTTGTGTATGCTTAGAAGTCTTTCTGATACAAGATTTTAGCTATTGTAACAAGTATGTTTTATCTGTGACAACTGTTTCACTGAAAACACTATAAAGTAGGAAGGAAATATAAACTAGGAAAGTTTGGAATGGCTTGACAGAAAATGACTTGTTGTATTGTATGATTTTAGTTTCCCAGTTATGTTAGGACTTAAAATGGATTTCAAGATTAAAAAAATCATTGCAACGTTGAAACATGAGATTTGCTTGACAATATATCAGCCTCTCACTTTTATAATTGATAAAGATGCATCATTTTGTCCATGTGATGCATCTTTATTTGGCTACATGTTCTATGAGCACAGTGCTATTGTTAAACTATGTAATTGCAATTGCAGCTGGAGCAGATTGTCAAATATGAATGTGGGTCGGTATGACTTTGCTTGTGCTGAAGTGAATGGCTTAGTTTATGCTGTTGGAGGCTACGGCGCAAACGGTGATAGCCTCTCCAGTGCAGAGGTGTATGATCCGGATGCCAACAAGTGGACGCCAATAGAAAGCCTCCGTCGCCCAAGATGGGGTTGCTTTGCCTGTGGATTTGAAGGGAAGCTCTATGTCATGGGTGGAAGGTCAAGCTTTACAATTGGAAATTCCAAGTTTGTTGATGTGTACAGCCCAGAGAAGCATGGCTGGTGTGAGATGAAAAATGGGTGTGTGATGGTCACTGCTCATGCAGTGCTGGGAAAGAAGTTGTTCTGTATGGAGTGGAAAAACCAGCGTAAGTTGGCAATATTCAATCCAGAGGACAATTCATGGAAAATGGTACCAGTCCCTTTGACAGGGAGTTCAAGCATTGGTTTTCGGTTTGGGATATTGGACGATAAGTTATTGCTATTCTCACTGGAGGAGGAGCCTTCATATAGGACTTTGTTGTATGATCCAAGTGCAGCACCAGGATCTGAATGGCAGACTTCTGATATAAGACCATCTGGCTTGTGCTTATGCAGTGTAACTATCAGGGCATGAAATTTTGTCTGCTTCTGAGTTTAGAGACTTTGAGAGAGATTTGAACCCTTGCTATTTTAATAGGATTAGATGTTAATTTTCTGTTTTTGCTCGTTCCTGGTAGTTTTATCATGGATTGCCATATCTCTGATTTGTGCTTGGACCATTTCCACAATTTCACTCAAGAAGTTGCCATCAACTTTGAGCAGAGCTAGTTTAAATAAATTATGAAATTATGGCGAGCAATTTTCTTTTTTTTTTTTTTCTGTTGTGGGTCTTTTTGTAATTGGAAAGTAATGGTATGAGATATTGAGAGCTAATTAAATGTTTATGCATTTGTTGGACTTGTGTCTCAATCTTTGTAGTGGGGCGCACATGTTCATATTTTATGTTGCAGGCATTTACACGAATAGTGGTTGTTTAAATTGAACCATGTGCGAATAAAGGCCATGTAATAGCAGACAAAAAGAAGAAACCAAATGACTAAGTTAAGAAAATTTAACGGATGTGATTTTCTTTCTGAAGATGAAGGTGGATTATTATAAAAGTAGTATTGTTTACTACGAAATTTTGATAATTAAAAAAGTTTAAACTGGCAGTTTAAAAAGATTTTCAATTTAACTGTGTTAAATTAATTTTAAAAATAATGATAATTGCATTTAAACATTATTATTATTATTATTGTTATTATTATTTATGAAATAAGTTTGATTTTTAAAATGGAAAACACACCAATTTTATATATCAAGTAACTGTATTTTTATAAAGTATGTGTATCTGAGGGAAATGATTTTGGAAACAGTAAGTGGATGGTTTTAAAAATAAAATATGTTTTTATAAGAGAAGTTTGTCAGAGATTTATAAGTAATATATTTTCCGATAAAAATTATTTGAAATAATATAATTAAAAAAATAATAAATAATTAATACAATATATTATTTAGTAATCTTGAATATAGTGAAAAATTAGGTATGTGATTAATGAATATACACAATTTTTTTTTATAAACTTTATTTATAATATAAGAAATATGGACTAAGTTTAAAATACAAATAAAAAATAATAATAAATTACTTAAAGATAATATATTAAGATAAGATAAAAATAATATATCTAACACTCCCTCTTTGATACATACAAATCATATGTATCAATTTTGTTATTAATATAATTTATATAGATTTAGTGAAAATATCTACTTCTACACTCAAGTAATACCAAATTGTTAATGATCCGTAAAGACGATATGAAAGATAAAATACCAACCTAAAAGACTCTCATAAGCAACAAATCTAGGAGGTTATTCTATGTAAATCTCTTCATGCAAATCGTCGTTGTGGAATGCATTGATAACATCTAGTGGATAAATAGGTCATTGTTGAAGAGCTAAATAAACGAACAAATGTCATCTTTGCCACTGAAAAAACATATATGTACGGGTCAAATGCAATGGTGACAAAAGAGTGGTCATAAGAGACAACAGCGGAAGAAACCATGGATAAACAAGAGAGAGAAACCTTAAAAATCTTAGATTCTCCAATCAAGGCACCTGAAAAAGAAAAAAGAATAACCTCGATGCTTTGAAAAATTGATTAAGGGGAGACAGGACGTGCGACCACGCATGACAAATCTGAAAGAAGGAAAAAAGAGTGATCTCGAGGAAAAAAGAGCGACAAGTGTTATGGCAAATGCAACAAATAATTTTTTCCTTAAAAGAACCTTAGACTCTAGATACCACATTAAATATAGTGAAAAACTATATGAGATTAATTCCCCTTGTGTTGAATATACACATATGGTTCTTTATTTATAAAAGAAGAAACATGGGTTAAGCCCGAAATATAAATAAAAAATAATAACAAACTACCTAAAAATAAAAGATAAATATAAGGTAAAGATAATATATCTAACAAGTATATTGAAATTCTTTTGTTTAAATAAATAAATTTTATTTATTTATTATTATTGTTATTATAATTATTAATTAACGAGAAAAGAAATTGGTTGGAACACAGAAAACATACAACTTGCTAGGGATAACTCTTGAAAATGAAAGATACATAAGTAAAAACATAAACAATACCCTTAAATCCCCTACCTGAGAGCATGATACACAAATGGATGAATTATCATGATACATTTCTTCAAATCTGCGCAATTCAATAGAAGTGAACATTCCAAATCTTCACAAATTCTCGTTTCTCCATCTCTAGTAACAGTAAATCATCATCACATGTGAACACAACACAAGTGATTAGAGAATAATCATAATAGAAAAAAAAACTCGGTACAACAAAGAACCATCATACTTATTCACTCACATTTATAGTCACTCATCTAAGATATTTCAATATTTAAAATGACTATCATAATCTCAACATATAAAAAGTTTTGGATAAAAAAAGAATTGAAGTTGCTAATGTATTTGCTCTAATTTCCTTTAAAATACTATCACGAGTATCTTGAACAACCTCTACAACTCCATCTGTGTTGATTTTAGTCCAAGCCACATCAAATATTTTTGAAATGATTTAATAACTTCAATACTTTTTTTATGTATGATTTAGATGTCAAATAACTTTAAAATAGAAAAGTCAATCATATAATTTGTCATAGATTTTTTTAAGTATTACCTTATAATTTGATGTAACCTTTGATAATGTGTATAGTATAATCCAAATTTATTTTTTGTTGAAACCTTGCATGGTTTCTTATTCTCCATTGCATCCACTGAGAATAGGTAATTGCGCTTATGTGAAGTTCTATGACCAAAGGACTACTTGATATAGTTTTCTCTTACATGATTTGATCTTTACTTTGTAGTGAGAAAGTTTTTCAAAATGCTTTTAACATACTTTGGTCATAGGAACTTTATTACTTGATTAAAAGATGTTTTTAACTTGTTAAAATATTTTTATGAGTCTGGAGTGACTTTGAAAGAAATTTTAAACAATTAAACCATCACTATAATACATTAGAATACCTTAAAATCATGAACAACTTTGAAGTTTCTATTTTAATCTAAGCTTTTAATAGATTAAAATCTTTGCAGTTTTGAAACCTTGTATGGTATCTCATTCTCCATTGCATCTACTAAGAATAGGTAATTTCACTTATGTGAACTTCTTTGACCAAAGGACTACCTGATGTAGGTTTCTCTCACATGATTTGATCTTTACTTTGTAGTGAGAAAGTTTTTCAAAATGCTTTATAACATACTTTGGTCATAGGAACTTTTTTACTTGATTAAAAGATGTTTTGAACTTGTTAAAATATTGTTATGTGAGTGTGGAGTGACTTTGAAAGAAATTTTAAACAATTAGACAATCACATTAATAAATTAGAATAACTTAAAATCATGAACAACTTTGAAGTTTCTATTTTAATATGAGCTTTTAATAGATTAAATTCTCTGTAGTTTTGCAAAGGATTTTCACTCTATTGTTTTAATATGTTACAATATGAAGTTAATCGATAATGTCTACGAGTAAGTGAAAAAAACATTAAAACATGATTTTAATTCATTCAAACTAACACCTACAAATTTATATTAACGCTTTCATTTCAAAACCATTTTACATCATATCAAAAACACAAGTTTTCAAAAACCTTTCTAACATAGAAAGAGACTTCATATTGAGTTGAATTCATTTCTTAGAACTTTTCGTGTGCAAAATCAAGGTTAACACCTTACTTACAAAAGAAATTTAGTTTTTACTTAGTCTTTTCTTTATCTTGTCCTTAATGAATTTAAGGTGATTTTGCTCCAATCTTTCTATCTTTTGCTAGGTTGTGTGTCTATCTCTAGATATGGTTTCTAGATTCAAATTAGTAACAAGGTGTTACTAGGTGTTAAATCCAATATTACAGGATTCAATGTTAAAATGGTTACAATCGATAATTTCAACAAGGGGAGGGGGTTGGGGTGAATTGGTTTTAAAGAAATTCTGGTTCTTTTTCAAAATTTGGTGATTGGTTTTCTTTGGAAATAACATTCTATCAAATAAAGTAGAAAATGGACAATGAAATGAAACAAGGATAACACACAAATTTATACTAGTTCGATTCAAATGAATTTATACCAGTTGTCTTCCAAAAAAAAAACTTAAGTTTGGAAGGATTTTTCACTATGATAATTGAGTATACAAATTTATAAATTCTCCTTAATAATCCTAAACTCTATCAACCCAAGAACAAGCCTTTATACATGATGCTTCACACAATCATCTCTAAATTTTCACTTACACACTAAACACTCTATACAAAATTTTAATACAAAAAGGAAAAAAGGATCAACATACACTTGAAGTACAAATTTCACAAGTCAACCTAATGTCAAGCAAGAATTCTCATAATGAAAATTTTCTTGACAACTTCTTGAAGGATTTTCCAAATACACATAGCCTTTGTACTCTTCAAGAATTCAAATTCTCACATCTTTCACAAAAATAGCTTTTGTGTAATTCAATTTTTTTGATTTTGAATTGAGGTTAGGCTCATATATATAGGAAAACCATTATTGATGTTATTAATGGATTCTGAAGCTATCTTAATCGATTAAAGAAATTTAGATGCACATTGTGGAAGATTTTTCTCGATTTTAACCACTTATATAAATCCAGTAGTCTATTAAAGCCTATAAAATGACTATTATGTGTTTCACAATATACAATTTTGTGCCATTGATGTTTTTAAATGATTTGTCTTCATTATAAGAATTGTGCTTGACTCATAGATGAACATGTTGCAAATGACACAAAGGTTGAGCTTGTTTACATGTCGGGTCGTGGTCTGGTCGTGCTATGATAAGCCTGAACCGTGGAAGTCGTATTGTTTTGAGTGTCAGATTGTTTCTTCTAAGGCCAATCTTCGCTCAAATTAGCTCAATGATCTCCTATTTAGCTCGAAAGAGCGCGAACATAATTGTTGGAGCTTAGTCTTCATCTGTGATGAGCTTGGACGTTGTTGGCAAAGCTCGATCTTCATATGTATAGCTTGGACGTTGTGGACAAAGCTCGACCAATATTTGTGCAACTCGATCTTTGTCGGGAAGTAGTCGATCTTTATCTGTGTGTGCTCGGACATTATCTAGAGGTGCGTGGACATCATAAAAAATCACAAGTCTAAGATGGATGCTTCCCGTTTCAACATAGATTTAGATTACTAACACGACTTTACTAGGTGTTAAATGTAATCTTGTAGGGTTCAATATACCGTGTCTTATATGTTTTACTTTCATTGTATTAATTGTGCTTGTAAAACTCAAGGTGATAGTGTGGCGAGGCAACATAATGCAACACTTGGATAGAGTGAACTAATATAAAATTTACCATCAATATCTCTATCCCTATCCCTATGGCTGTTACATTTAATCTTGATTTTTTTATAATCTTGTTTTTCTAATCTCTTTTATGTTTAATCAAGTGACACAGGTTTTTTTTCTATTTAAATCTATGATATTTTAATTCACCTCCCCTCTTCAATCCAGACCTTTTATTTTAATACTTATCAATGGGCAATCTGTTATGAAGGAACTTTCAAAGAACCAAAGTTTTAGAATAAAGGATGTCATTACTCCAAATTAACTTTCCCCACTCACAAAGGTTATTAGAAGAGATGAAAAAAAATTCTTGGCAACCTTTTGACTTAATTTACCATATTGATCTAAAGACTAATTCAAAATGTTAGGTAAATCAATGGGGCTAAGATTTTGTTGATTTTCGTGCTTAGGAATTTTATATAAAGGAGAAAGACTTGTAAAAGTCATTAATAAGCCTGAGAGAAACTTTAAGAGAGAGCTTGAGCCTCTTTGTACTCTAAGAACGCAACGAACAAGAAAAAAAGACAAATCCCATGTTGTTATTTGGGTCTTTGCTTTCGTAGATTTCCTTTATCAATTTATGTTTTACCCTTGGTAATTAAGTTTCTTGGTTATTTACATTCTTGCAATTTACGTTTCCAATTTGAACACTTCAATTCATCTCCATCTTCATCTCCATCTGCTTCATTTTTATGTTTTTCGCTTTCCACATGCCATTCCATCTTTCTATTAGAAAAACACAAAAATATGATTGTGAGAAAGAAATGCACAAATTTTTGATTAAAATCCACACTAAAGTTCATTGAATATACGTATGAAATTGATCCATAATATAAGTGGTCTACACATTAATTTCATTTTAATTGTGGAATTCTAAAACCAACACACTCTTATTTAGATTGAAAAATAGTAGTTTGCTAGCCCAACTGACAAAAAATCCTTGTCAAGTTGATTTGGTTCATCATAAACATGTTGAAAAAGTATTGAACCAAAATCCTCCAAAAACAAATTGTTTGGGACAAATTTTGTTTGATATTCACACATAAACATGGCTAGTTCTAAGGGAGTGCAACTTTCAATGGGGGTTTACAATGATGAGATTGAGAAGTGGTAAGATAATTATGTCTCTTAATACACAAAATACAACAACTTTGACAAGTATTGGATTTGTGATGCCTCCTTTTACTAATGTCATCCACACTTGGGGACAAACACAATGGTTACTAGTAGTTAAACCATTTGTTAAAGTATGTTTTAGATGCAAATAATGAGTAACCTTGTAACTACTTATGTTGGACCCCATGTCAGCACATCAATAGAAGAAGTGTTATCTAATGGGGGTTACTTTTAATGGGTTTGGATCATCGATGCAAAACTTGAATGAGTGATACCAGTGGGCTATGCCCATATTATTTGTCTTAAGTTCTAATCAAATAAACGATAGATATCCACTGATGAGGAGGAATAATGTAGAACTTGATACAATAAGGACATGGATATAGAACACATCATTTGAAATTATAAGACAAAAAATTGATGATAATTGTAAGACCCATGGAAAGTGAGGAATATTTTATTATTATATTATATTTTGGTTGCGTGGGGATAAGGAAAATGAAAAATATTATAATTATAGTTTGGTTGTGTGAGGATAAGACATTTAATAATACACATATGTGTGTGTTTCTTGTATTTTGTCTTGGCTACCAAAGGGTTTAAATAAGGTTTATATAATTATTTTTGCGTTATATATTAGTTTAGGGTGCACTAGCCTAATGGTGGAGGCGTTGGTCCTACTTCCTTGCTCGTGAAGACCCCTCTCTTCAAATCTAGGCTGTGGTCTAGAGCCATAAAAGGAGTTTTTTCTTTCTCTCTCTTTCTGATTTTCCTTATATTTGTTTATATAGGCCAAAAATGGGCAGTTGAGGGATGTAGTTTTTTTACGTGATGGCAAAGGGGTTGTGGGTGATTAGGGGTTATAAATATTCGATTTAGGTAGGTAGGGGAAACTGTTAGAAATTATGAGCTTTGTTTCTCAACACCAAGAGGGAGGGGGTGAATTGGTGTTTTATAAAAATACTTGTTTTTCAAATCTTTTTCGCAAATAAGATGAATCTTTAAAACTTTCTTGAACAACAAGCAATGTGTATGCAATATAACAGTATGCGTATTCGAATGATGATAGTATGTAATCGATTAATGTAGAGAGATAGGGAGAAGAAAAATCAACTCTAAGTTTTATACTGGTTCGGCCTCAATGCCTACATCCAGTGTCCTTTCAATCAACCTGAGATTGAAAGCCAGTTTACACTATAGAACTGAGTTTTACAACAAGGGCTTTACAACGACCACAATGTCAAAATGTAAATCACCTCTCTAACTCACTAATCTAATATAGCCAAATACAAAAACCCTACAACAAGAACAATCCTCTCCTGCAATCACCCCTATGAGAACCCTCTCAAAGACAAGAACTCCTTGTTCTCCTTCCTGGCAGCACGGACACGAAAACAACAACACACATATTGTGAAACTTCTCCTGATCACACAACAAGCACCTCAGTTATGCAGAAAGATCAGATTCTTCAAATCAGTCGAGCTCGTCTCTCAAGAAATCTTCAAGAATAGTCCACAACTACAATTTCTTGTTTCTTCGAGCGTTTGATCACTTATGTAAAACTTTTCAGTCCAATCTCAATCAGATATGAAAATCTTAATCTCAAATTTTTTTCAGAAATCCAATCAACACGTCTATATATAGTTTTAGTCAATTCAAACGCAATTCAATTGATACTCTTTTAATCTAATCAGGTACATTAAATACTTGTAACAGATTTATAACCAATTAAGCTCCTTCACTAAATACGCAATTAATGCAATCAATTTTCATTTAATGCTTAGTCAACACATTTAAAAATATGACCGTTGAAACAGTTATGACAACTAAGAAACAGTTTTCAAATCAATAACAAACTTAATTGAATACATAATCCATGCAATCGATTAAGCTTCAACACTTAGCACATGTTTGAAAACTTTTTCTTTCTAATACACAACACAACACATTTGAAAACAATATGTGCAAATATACGTGTTTTGTAACACCCTAATATTTTAAAGGGTATTACTGATAGTAGAGACTAAATTAATTTGATATATTTTATAAACCATCAAACTTTATTTCAATTCTCCCAAAGTACAATACCAAACTTACAAACTTCAAACAATATAGTCTTCACCACTTAACATAAATTCGAATTTCAACTTATAAGTTTTACACAACATAACTTTTCCAATACAAATTTATTCTTTTTACAAAATATCCCTGAAAGTTTTTCCCCGCGTCTCTCTCATCTCTAAGCTTTTTCAACCGCATCTGCGACATTATCTATTCACATATAACATGAGTTATATGATCATAGCACAAACAAATAAGGGTAAGCCAACCATATCATAAAATCATTAAACTTGTAATAAAAATATTATAATCATGTATTTCTGCAATTGATAAAATATCATTATTCCGATGTCATTAATTCATCATTATCAAAATCATCTTTCTCATTTCCATAAATCTTACAAGTGTTCCATGCTTACTCATGAAGCCTTATGGTCAGACCGCTCTCTGCCTGCTTCCTTAAGCCTCACTTATATACTATGTCTTACTTTCTGAAGCCTTATGGTCAGACCCCTCTCTGCCTGCTTCTATAAAACTTACGAATCATATGTTTATGTCAAAGCCTTATGGTCATACCACTTTCTGCCTACTTTCATAAACCTCAAGTGTTACTTTGCTCATACCAAACTCTCATGGTATAACTCGAACAAACTACTCCCGGTAGTAAACATCATTTCATAAGTAATGATTTCTCATATCCACCCCAACATTTCATAAAACCAACAATTCATACCCTCTTATCCACCTAACTCAATCATGTTCATTCTTTAATCATGAATTCATAATCACCCGTTTTGGTATCAATAAATCAAACATATTGCCAGATATCATGCTTCATATTATAAACTCATTTTGCCCATAACGAGTATAACTCAACATATTTTCACCAAACAAAGATCATGGATCAACCAAAATATATCAACATATCTTAAGAACTACATATTAAAGTCTGGGCTCAATGTAATGATAAATAAAATATATATGAAATTTTTACCATGATAATATTATGCATCTACAATCAACTTGTTTTATTTTATTTTCATCCTATTATAGATTTTTCTTTACCCCAATTGGTCACCGGAGAGGACCCAGATGTCTGAACGCATCAAACTCACCTTCGACGCCAGCACATATGACTAGTCACAACTGACTGGACCAGGCCAGGGCTGCTCTATGATCAGGGATGTGCCAACTCAGGTTTTTTAAGGTTCCTCTATCCTACCAACAAAGGGAGGTCCTCAATAATTAACAATTTATTTATTTAATTTATCTACCTTATTTTCTTATGCTCTAAATCTTAAAATGCTTAATTTTACTTCCTCTCACAACAACCTCAACCACTATCTGTATATCTATTTAATACCCATATACAAGTTATTACAGAACCCTTATTCCAAACCTCCCAACAAGATCAATTTCAGCCAACAAACTCATTCAATAAATTCATCACAATAAACATCCATAATAGAATTCATACAAGATAATTATAAACAATTAACAATAATAAAACATTACAATAAATGGTCATAGAAGAATACAATATTTGACAATTGATGAGTCAATATTTTATTGATTTCACTTAGTTTATTGTACCGAATTTAATCAAGGAATTGTGCTTGAATGTACAGTATTATCCTATTTTTCCTAATTGTGCTAAATTTGATCGGAAATTCTTATTTTAACTAATTTGAATTATCTGAGATAATTATTTTACAAGGAAAATTTGGAGATACAATTTGGGACATTTGAAGGTTAAATGAGAATTGGCAATTGAGCCCAATGTATTTCAGCCATTTCAGTTTTCGCTGGTTGCTGCGTGAATTTTGTGTCAACTTGTTTGTTCTCGTTTAAGTTCAATTCTTATCCTTTTTCCATGCAAATTTTTTTCATAGTTTCGTCTAGATGTCTATTTTCACTTATAGCTTTTCGTTTGTTAAAATTCGTTTTGTTCTGTTCCCAGTATTTTTTTTACTCTCCTATGTCAGTCCAGTAATTACTGTTTTGAGTGTTCTAAAATGTTTGCATTGTTTGCTTGATGTTTAGTACTTGTGGTGGCTGAAATTGATCATTGGACAGTGCTAAGACTCTCCACAGAGTGTTCACAAGAAGGAGAGCTCAATGGATTTTGCAATGATTTATTCTAAGCAAAGCTTGCAACCCACATACACATCACACGGCCATTGGTTGGAATTTTCTTTGAGAAGTAAATCAATTGGCCACCAAGCAAAGGAAGCTCACGTCCAAGACCTCTAAAATCAAATGCTAAATTCTATTTGGATTGGTATTATGAAGGGAAGCCCACGACCCCATGCATGCCACCTAAGGAGGAAGGCATCTTTCACATATTAGCTCACGGTTACATGTCCTATGCCCATGAAAAAGTCATTTTAGAAAACCATTCAGCAAATACACATAATTGTGATCAAAAGGGACCACCACTTTGAAAACTTACGTGAAAGAGAAAATGGTGTGCATAGTTGAAAGCTATAAAGAATTTCATTCTACTAGTGTGCTTGTGACGTGTTGGGTCCAGCAGCAAAGAACATGGGCATAGGACAAAATTACCCTGAAAGCTTACATACCTCCAAAATTCTTTACTTTGATTTTTAATGAAAAGCAGCCAGCAAGAGGTGCAACTCACGGTTCTTATCCATTTGAAAGATACAAAGTGCTGGGAGAAAGCACATTATGACCCACTTTGGCACTCATTTCAGAATTTTAGAATTGGCTTACAAGAAACACACATCACTCACGGTGTTATACCCCACTCAAGGTTTTATGTTGGCATTTAGTTGATGCGTGGAAGTCTCACGGTCCAGTCCAGAAGCTTGGACGTTCATCACGGCCATTGAAGCAGCTTGGGAAGAACATCACCTTCCAGCAACCCCCATCCAGAAGCAACGCCCAACAGCTGCAACACAAGCACACGTTCACAGTCCAGCATGCAGCCCTTCACCATGGTCCAGCAGCGTGTGTGTGTTTGGAAAATAAAGGAAGTGGTGTGTTGTCATGGTGGCATGAGAATGGTATTACGTCCAGGGGGAAGCAGCTGCCACGGTTTGGAATATTTTATTCATTAGCAATGAAGTGGTGAAGAGAAATGGAAGTTTTTTTCCACGTCCACAAGGAAACAAAAGTGGAGAATTAATTGATGAAGAAAGTTGCTAAAAGACAAAATTAAGAAATGGTGCTGGATGGCAAAGTCACGTTCAAGTGTGCACGAAAAGAGAAGTCACGGGAGTAGCTTCAGGAGCTATAAATTGGCAGATTTGGGAGGAGCCAGAGGCATCAGATTTTAGAATGGAGTAGTAGATTTTAGTAGAGTTTTAAGAGTAGTTTAGGACAGCCATGGAAGAGGCTCTCGCCTCTTCCTCTTTCTCTTCCGTTCTCTGAATTTCCATTTCAACGTGCAATTGTAGTTTTAATTTCTGAAGAAGCAGTAGAAGTGTGTCACCTTTGCTCGTGTTATTTTTAGTTGTACTGTTGATTTTAATTTAAGTGTTGAAAGCATTGATAAATTGCATTTCCAGTTAATTGTTTTCTATTTTTATTGTCTCTTTTATTTTATCGTTTAATGTTTTTCTACACCGTTCAATTCTACAGTTTCTGAATATTTACTGTTCTATTTTTACCATCTTTTACCGTTCAGTTTTACAGTGTTTAAAATTTATTTCAAAAGGTTTTAAATTCTGTTTTATTTAAATTCCAATTTCCAATTTTATTTTACCGCACAAAACATCTACAAAACCCCCCCCACTTCGTGTTAAATCTGAGACTGAACCCAATATTGGTCCTTGAGAGACGACCTAGGAGTCACTTCCTAGTTATACTGCATTCATTAATTGCACATAAAATTTGTATGACCGCGACAGTCGTAACAAAAAATGGCGCCGCTGCCGGGGACCAATGACGGTTTGGTTTTAGATTATTGTTGTGTAAATTTTTGTTCTGTTAATATGTGTGTTTTGTCTTGTATATTTTTGTAGGCGACAACGACACCTTCAGCAAATTTTGGCGGCGTTGTCACTTCAGTCCAGGTTCTTGTTTTAGATTTTTACTGTTTTTGTTTTATTATGTGGTTGTAATATATGTTTTGTCTTTTATATTTTTATTGTGTTGTGTTTTGTATTATGTTTGTTAATTAAAAAAAAAATATTAAAAAAAAAAAAATTATGTTCTGTCTTTTATGTTCCTGTAGCATGTATAAATGTGTTGTGAATTATCTGTTTAGTAATTTTTAGTATTTACTTTTTATTTGTTTTATTTTTACTTTTCGATGTCTACCTATTTTAATGTTGTGAATAATGCTTATTCTGCCAATGTCTGTGATTATGATTCTTATTCTGCATATTACTTTGATTTTAAATCTGCTGATTTTTATGATGAGAACAATATGTTCCATCATCCAATTTCTGAGAGCTCTCTTTGGGAGCCAGTTCCACAATATGAGAGTCAGCAGTATGATTCTCCTATTCAAATAACTCCTCAGCCTTCTACTTCTGAACCTACTTTAAAGGAGTTACTAGAGCAGATGACAATGCAGAACATTCAGTTTCAGAAAGGGAACATGCAGTTCAAGCAAGAGAGCATGGAGTTCCAGCAGGAAACTCAAGCTGCCATACAGAATCTGAGTGATCAGATCAGGCAGATGGCCACTCTTGCACCTGAGGAGACTGATGAAAATTTTGGGGACCCGGCAGAAGTAAGCAGTAATCCTGAACCAGGTAGACCACCTTCACCTTCCCACACTCTAGAAATCTTCAAGGAAGAGGAGGTAAGCATACCTCAATTTGATTATATTGATGACTATGTTGTTGAGAGGTATGCTGATGACTATATTGTTGCTGAGCATGATTTTAATTTTTCCTCTGTGCATGATGAGGACCGCTTTTTACTATCACATTCAAATATTTGTTCTCCATGCACTGAACATGAATCTGAACCTGTTATAGATATTGTTTCTACATTTGAAACGGATTCATGTTATGAGGTTGTATCTAAGGCTCGGTATGATGAATTGGGATTGGGTGTTATACCTCTGCATGATATTTCTGTGGAACCATTTTGCACTAACCATATTGCAGGAGGTACATATAAATTTGATCAGCATGCACCCACGCTGGAAGACAAAGGTGCCAGTACATACAGCAGTTCGAAGATCAAAAGGCACCTACTGAATCTGCTCAGTGACAATATTTGCTGCTTAGATCCGGCGGTGGAGGATATTTCTCTGCTTGATCAGATTTGGAGGATGAAGCAATTTTTCCTCAAAATTTCCGTCTTGGATCCTGAAGAAGACATCTCCCTGATTGTCCAATTTTGGCAACTGCCACCATAACAGGGGAGTTTTCCTGTCCCTTCTTCCCTTAATTTTCTTAGTTTGCGAATTAGGGGAGAATTCTTAATTTTCTTTATTAGTTTTCGGATTGTTTTTTTTTTTAAATTAAAAAAAAAATTTAAAAAAAAAAAAAAATATTTTGTGATAAAATTTTTTTTTTGTTTAAAAGCGTGCCAAATCTGTATTCTGATATGTATATTTATTTTTTTTTTAGTTTTCAAATTGTTATCCTTAAAAAAAAAAAAAAAAAAAAATTCAAAAAAATTCAAAAAATTCAAAAATTGTTTTGCGTAGTCCTTGATTTTATTTCGACCCTCAGTTTCTTACCAATAATTCATTAAAAAAAAAAATTCACTTCAGATCTCATTTTTTTCCTTATTTTTCTTCACTGTAAAATAATTTCTTAGTTGTTTCATACAGATTATTGATTGAAAAATTTGTTTAGACTAAGAAAGATTTCATTCATCATTGCAAAAAAAAATTACAGTAATTGAGAAAAGGAAATTTAACAGATCTGAAAATAAAATTGCAGTAGATATATATGAAATTAAAAGATGTTCGGGGGTCGATCTTTAGTGATCGTTAAATATTACAGACCATAAAAAAAAACAAAACAACATAAAAAAAAAAAATTAAAAACATAAAAAAACTTAAGTGTTCATATTACAGTCCTTATTCTGGTCACACTCGGCCAATAAAAACATAAAAAAAAATAAATAAACAAAACTTTAAAAGTGGAAGAATTCACGAGCTGGTTGTGGTGGTCTAAGGGAGAGCTCCGTTGAGGGAGCTCTGGTTCGAAAAGTCACGAGCGGAGGCTTTGGTGGAGGAATTTCTCGTTCATTTCTGTCGTCATCGATAATGATCGGAACTGGAAACAAATTCAGCAGCCTCGGTGCCCTCATTATCACCCAGTTGTTTTCTTTCAAACAAAAAATAAAAAATAAAATAAATAAAAAATAAAAAACTTGTGTTAATAATAGAAGAGGAATGGAAAATTCAATGGAGGTGTGATCAGAGGTCTTACCGTACATGTATAGCGGCAGTTGTGAAAAGAGAGTGCCTGTGGGGTCTATCTCCGCTTGCCAGCGCCTGACCCGATTGCCATGGTTGTTAAACCAGCAGTGCACGTTGTATTCAGTGGCTTCGCCGAAGGTCCTTAGTCGAGACGCGATCTCGACGACTTGCGCTCGGCTTGGGTGTGTGACCCCATAGTTGTAGATTTTGGTCATCATCGTGATCTGATCATCTGTAGGACGCCACCGTTGACTGGTATATCTCTCTGATTCCATATCACTCATCCTTCCTCTCGTAATATACAAATACATAAATAAAAAAATAAATACATATAAAAAGAACAAAAACAAGAAAAAAAAAGCATAACATAAAAAAAAAAAACATAAAAAAATTAGATTAGTTCTCTGTTTTCTTTATTTGTTCTTGTTTCCTTTTAAATTTATTTTGTCCAGTCTGTATTTGATGTTTCAGTGTCTGGTCTCAGATCTGTTTCACGGTCCTTGCAAAAGGGTCCTAAACGGATCTACGTCCAGTTGTCCGGTTGTTCTTGTCCATATTGTTCTTGTATATTATGTTTATGTGTTTATTTAGTTTTAAGTGGGGTACGTGGCGTTGTTCTACCCGATTGTCTCTGCAATACCTTCAATCGAAGGGAGATTAACGTCTGGTTTCCAGCCGATATACCCCTTAAGTTTTTAGACAGTTGTGTTTTATGTGTTTAAGTGTTTTTCAGTTTCAAAAATATGAAAAAAAAAATGAAAAGGGAAAGGGAGAGCAAAATAGAGAAAGCACAATAAAGAGCAGAAAGCTGAAAATAAAGAAGGAACAGAAAGCAGGAAAAGAAGAAAAATGAAAGATCTGGAAACTTAAGCAGAAAAAGAAGGAGATCAAAGGTGTAGAGGACTTACCCGGAGTAGTAGGGCTTACAAAAGCTTGACGCAGATCTTAGATGCTCCGAAGGCACACAGGCAGAGGCTCCTCACAGATCTCACTCAGACTCTTCAGAAGGCGAAGGGGCAGAGCTTCCTCGCAGATCCAGACGCTAGAGAGAGTTGAGAGAGAAGTAGAGAGAGAGCAGAGAAGTAGAGAGAGAATGAGCGTTCAGAAATGTTGCTCAACGCGGAGGAGCGGACCTTTTGTAGCCAAAGCTCTGCCACTGTAGCAACAGTTCCGGTCTTTGCCACCGAGACTGTTGTCACAGTACAGGTCATCCTTTTCAAAAAAAAAAAAAAAAAAATAAAATGAAAAAAATTATTAGCATCTACTGATGGATGCTAGGTGTTTTAGACATCTGCTGATGGATGTCCCTGATAACATCTGCTGATGGATGTTACTGAAAATTTCTTCCCATTTTTCTATTTTTATTGCACTTGTCTATATTATTTGCTGCTCTGAAATTGATCATCTGATGATTGTAACACACTGAGGACATTGTGTGATTTAAGTGTGGTCTACTGGGAAGAAATTTTGATTTTTCTGTTAGATTGTATTTTGTGTGTTAAATTTTTTGTTTTTGAGTGTTAAATTTTTTCTCTTTTAAGTTATTTTTATCGAGTTTTGTGTGCAATAAATTTTACATTTTTCTCTTGATTTTTGGATGATGTCTAAAGTTGTAGATTTTTCCTTCACTTCATTAATACTTATGGTTTAAAATCCTTGCTTTTCTTTGCCTGGAAAGATGATTATGTGTTTAAGAGGATGATTTGATTGTGACGAATACCCTGTGTGAGATTTGAGCCACTTAATTTTCTTTCTTGTGTGTGATATGTCTCTTGAATGCTTGCACATATGCCTTGGCTTGATTCTTTTTGATATAATTGATTGATATGCATGTTCAGACGTGATAAAGGCATTTTTGTTCTTGAGCCTCTTTAGCCAAATAAGCCTACCTTGTTATTATCCTTTGATAACCCCTTTGAGCCTATACTGTATATATTTCTTTGTGTTGAAGCTCATACACTGATCCTAAGTGAAAAACAAATGATTACCTTAACCTTAGGAAAGTCTGAAGCTATAGAAATATTTTGAGAATAAGTGTGGTCTCCTTGGGAATTCTGATGAATTGGCTAGTTGGTTCCTCATCATGTTTTGAAATGATAATTTATATCCTGTTGTGAAAAAAAAAAAAAAAAAAAAAAAGAGAAGAAGACAGGATGAGAAAAAAAAAAAATTTTGATGAGAAAAAGAAAAAATTGAAAAATCATTTTGTGAATAATGGAGTCGAGAAGAGGATTGAATTAGAGGTTTGGGTGAGATTTCACTGTGTTACATTTTTTTCCCTAGTGCACCTCTATTTCTTCTGAGCTATAGCTACCTATCCAAATTTATCCTCCCCTGTCCTTGGCCCCATTACAACCCAGTAAAGACCTTTGGATCCAAACATGCATATGTTTTAAGTGTTGATAATTAGAAGCTTGCCAAGTCTACTTGTGTTTGTTTTCTTGAGTACATCGAGCTGATATTATTATTTACCCTAGACACTTGAGAGAAACACTGTGAGTGCATCTGTGAGGTTTTGTTATTTTCAATTCACCTCTTGAGCATATTAATTATTTTGTCATGTATTGAATTGCTTGGATGATTTCTATGAGTATCTGCTTTTCTTGATGGTGTGTTGGATATTTTCTACATATTTTCTCTGTCCAAACTTCTTGAGAACTATGTAAATTCTGTTTACTTTCTTGTGAGTTTTATTTTTCTGTCTGCTGAGTTTTGTGTCGCCTCCCTAAAAGTCTTTTGAACCATTCCCTGATTTGCGTCTTAATTTTGCCCAGGAGTGCAAAAGACTAAGTGTGGTCTATTTTGATGAGTCAATATTTTATTGATTTCACTTAGTTTATTGTACCGAATTTAATCAAGGAATTGTGCTTGAATGTACAGTATTATCCTATTTTTCCTAATTGTGCTAAATTTGATCGGAAATTCTTATTTTAACTAATTTGAATTATCTGAGATAATTATTTTACAAGGAAAATTTGGAGATACAATTTGGGACATTTGAAGGTTAAATGAGAATTGGCAATTGAGCCCAATGTATTTCAGCCATTTCAGTTTTCGCTGGTTGCTGCGTGAATTTTGTGTCAACTTGTTTGTTCTCGTTTAAGTTCAATTCTTATCCTTTTTCCATGCAATTTTTTTTCATAGTTTCGTCTAGATGTCTATTTTCACGTATAGCTTTTCGTTTGTTAAAATTCGTTTTGTTCTGTTCCCAGTATTTTTTTTACTCTCCTATGTCAGTCCAGTAATTACTGTTTTGAGTGTTCTAAAATGTTTGCATTGTTTGCTTGATGTTTAGTACTTGTGGTGGCTGAAATTGATCATTGGACAGTGCTAAGACTCTCCACAGAGTGTTCACAAGAAGGAGAGCTCAATGGATTTTGCAATGATTTATTCTAAGCAAAGCTTGCAACCCACATACACATCACACGGCCATTGGTTGGAATTTTCTTTGAGAAGTAAATCAATTGGCCACCAAGCAAAGGAAGCTCACGTCCAAGACCTCTAAAATCAAATGCTAAATTCTATTTGGATTGGTATTATGAAGGGAAGCCCACGACCCCATGCATGCCACCTAAGGAGGAAGGCATCTTTCACATATTAGCTCACGGTTACATGTCCTATGCCCATGAAAAAGTCATTTTAGAAAACCATTCAGCAAATACACATAATTGTGATCAAAAGGGACCACCACTTTGAAAACTTACGTGAAAGAGAAAATGGTGTGCATAGTTGAAAGCTATAAAGAATTTCATTCTACTAGTGTGCTTGTGACGTGTTGGGTCCAGCAGCAAAGAACATGGGCATAGGACAAAATTACCCTGAAAGCTTACATACCTCCAAAATTCTTTACTTTGATTTTTAATGAAAAGCAGCCAGCAAGAGGTGCAACTCACGGTTCTTATCCATTTGAAAGATACAAAGTGCTGGGAGAAAGCACATTATGACCCACTTTGGCACTCTGATACGACTGTCGCGGTCATACAAATTTTATGTGCAGAAATTAATGCAGTATAACTAGGATTTGACTCCTAGGTCGTCTCTCAAGGACCAATTTTGTGGCGGTTCAATCTCAGATTTTTTTTACACAAAGTGGGGGGGTTTTGTAGATGTTTTGTGCAGTAAAAATTAAATTAAAATTTAAACATAACTGAATTTAAAAATACTGAAATAAATTTTAACAGTGGTAAAAACTGAACGGTAAAAAAAATATGGTAAAAATAGACAATGGAAAAATTACAGTGTTGGAAATTAAAACACAGACAGTAAATATGCAGAAGACAAAACAACAGTGTAATTAAAATTTATCAATAGTTCCAGTAAAAATAAACCGTAAAAACGATTCTTGAAAATAACATGACCAGTAAAACACAATGACAGAATTTAACGGTGCAGAAAATACTAAACTGTAAAAAACAACAGATAGAATAAAACACTGGAAATGGAATTCATCAAACATTCAACACTTAAATTAAAATTCCAAAATACTGAAAGATAAAAATAAAACGAACAAATTGTTTCAAATACTGTGATACACTGCACGCTCAGAAATAAAATTCTACACTGCTGAAAAATAAACAGAGAGCTACTGGAAAATGGAAAGCCGAGAGATTTATTGAAAGAGGAAGAGGCAAGAGCCTCCTCCAGGCCGTGGCTTCCTACTCCTAAAATCTAATTCCCTTCACTTTGCTATGCTGCTGCTTCATTTATAGCCAAATTCTCTGAACATCCGTGACTTCTCCATTTCAGCCTTGGTTCTCTGTCTGCTTGTGTAGCTGGAAGACTTTCTTCACCTCCTAGCCGTGCCAAAGAAATAGGGTGGGCCCTCCATTCTTGTCTTCTTCGCGGCACCGAGATGACCCATCTTTCTGGACTATCACCGTGCACCTCCAAGCTACTGTGTGTTGCTGGAACGCTTCCATTTAATTTCTCATAGGTTGTGCTTCTCCATGGACGTGTGCTAGACTTAAGCTGCTGTACCGTTTTTGGCCTCCAAGAACAGGGCCGTAATCAAACAGCTGCTGGACATCTTCTTCCTCTCCAACTCATGGCAGCAACCTTAAAGACCTTCTTATATGCATCACGGTGCTTCAACCAAAGTGGTGGCTCCACCAGCTCTAGGCCGTCACACCCCTCTACACGTCCAGTAACAACCAGCTGCCTCCTTTCAATGACGTTGCAATTCTTTGCTTTTTCACGCTTCACTCTGGACTCCAACCAAGTCCCTCATGGCAGCTGGATGTGCAGCACTTTACCTTTGCCTTCCTATCGTGAAAGTGCAGCCCCTTCATGTGTGCACCACTCCAAGCTACACTAAAATATTCCTTTGTGGCCAACATCTTTTCTCTATACTTCTCCAAATACGTGAACTTCCTTCCTTCAGCGTGGTTGTTCTAGTTCTTTGCTCACGGCTCCTTCTCCTTTCTCTTGCTCTGGATGGCTGCTGGATGCCTCTCCAAATGCGCATGTGTCTCCCCAAAGCTTCTCTTAAAAATTAAATCATCATCCTCTACTTCTCGGTGACTTCTTCTTTGCTAGGTGGTGGCTTATTTCTTTGCTGGACCGTTACCTGCTGCAAGCTTGCTGGACGGAAGTTAGGCACACCTTTCTCCTTTCTATTCAGCCATGCCGTAAAGCACATCCAAGCTGCACTCTTTTGCTCCATTAATCATTGTGCAGTACCTTCATTCTCCATTCAGCCGTAGCCTCCCATGCTCCCAAGCTGATGTCTGTGTTCTTGCTTCTACTGCTGGGCGTGAAGTGCTCTTTGCTTCCACCCATGCCTCTAGCTCAGAACCGTGAGTGTATTATGCTTAAATGAAAAGAAGTTGTTGGATGTGAATATGTGTTGCTTCCCTACGTGATGAGCTTTCAACAAGTGGCCCCTCTTTTATTCCAAACCATGTGCTTTGGTACTTTAGAAAATGAGTTTTCCATGGGGCCGTGTGCTTTTATTTTATGAATCAAAACCAAAAGTTTGTGGCACCGTGAAACAAATCTGCACATTTCTTCAAGACAAAGTGCATTTCTTTTGTGTGGGGCCGTGACATTATGTGGTAGTCATTTCCAAGAATTACACTTCTATGCATTGTTGTCTTCTTTCAAAACCGTGAGCTCCACTAAGTGGTGGTACCCTTCTTTGATTCAAACTAAGGCTGAATGCTTTTGAATAGCCGTGAGCTTCTTTGTTTGCTTTTCCCAAATAATTGCCAAATTCAACTGTAATTCACATTCCAAGCTAAAGGTGTGCGGCTCCCACTTTAATTAAAAAAAATGTTTGTTGGATGCTTGCTGAAATAACTTCCACCGTGACTCCCTTAATAATATTGGAATAAATTTCAGCACTTGGAATACCATGTGTGGACGTGAATTTGCAATAAAGGTGGTCCCTCCTCTTTTGCACTTCTAATTTTTAGTCAATCCAAACAAAAAATATTTCATCTCAAAGTTTCCACATATCAATACATGGAATAAATCAATGTATAGTAGCTTCTTCCAAATGTCCTAAAATATTTACAGAATTTTCCTGCACTCAATAATGTAAATAATTAGTCTCAGATAATTCAAATTAATTAAAATAAGAATTTCTGATCGAATTAAGCACAATTAAGAAAAATGGGAAAATACTGGACAATTAAGCACAATTCCCTAATTAATTCTAGTACAATAAACTAAGTGAAGTGAAGAAAATAATGATTCATCAAAATAGACCACACTTAGTCTTTTGCACTCCTGGGCAAAATTAGGACGCAAATCAGGGAATGGTTCATTGGACTTCTAGGAAGGTGACACAAAACTCAACAGACAGAAAAATTAAAGCTCACAAGAAAACAAACTGAATTTACACAGTTCTCAAGAATTCTGGACAGAGAAAGGAAATAGAAATTATCCAACACAAATCCAATAAAGCAGATACTTACAGAAATCATCCTAGCAATTCAAAGTATGGCAAAAATAATTAATCAGTTCAAGAGGTGATTTAAAAATAACAAAACCTCACAGATGCACTCACAGTGTTTCTCTCAAGTGTCTAGGGTATACAGTTTCAACTCAATGTACTCAAGAAAACAAACACAAGTAGACTTGGCAAGCTTCTAATATCAACACTTAAAACATATGCATCTTCAGATCAAAAGGTCTTTCAGGGTTGTAATGGGGCCAAGGACATGGGAGGATAAATATGGATAAGTAGGTATAGCCCAAAAGAAATAGAGGAGCAATGGGGGAATAAGTGAAAATACAGTGAAATCTCACCCAAACCTCTAATTCAATCATCTTCTCGACTCCATTATTTACAAAATTATTTTTTTTATCATCATTTTTGTTTTCTTTTCTCATCAATTCTTTTTTATCCTGTCTCTTTTCTTTTTTTTTTTTCTTTATCACACAACAGGATATAATTCATATTTTCAAAACATGATGAGGAACCAACTAGCCAATTCATCAGAATTCCCAAGGAGACCACACTTATTCACAAAATACTTCTATAGCTCCAGACTTTCCTAAGGTTAAGGTAATCATTTGTTTTTCACTTAGGATCAGTGTATGAGCTTCAACACAAAGAAATATATACAGTATAGGCTCAAAGGGGTTATCAAAGGATAATAACAAGGTAGGCTTATTTGGCTAAAGAGGCTCAAGAACAAAAATGCCTTTATCACATCTGAACATGCATATCAATCAAGTATATCAAAAAGAATCAAGCCAAGGCATATGTGCAAGCAATCAAGAGACATATCACACACAAGAAAGAAAATTAAGTGGCTCAAATCTCACACAGGGTATTCGTCACAATCAAATCAACCTCTCAAACGTATAATCATCTTTCCAGGCAGAGAAAAGCAAGGATTACAAACTATAAGTATTAAGTAAGTGAAGGAAAAATCTACAACTTAGACCTCATCCAGAAATCAAGAGAAAAATGTAAAATTTATTGCACTCAAGATACACTAAAACAACTTAAAACAGAAAAAATTTAACACTTAAAAACAAAAAATTTAACACACGAAATAAATACTAACAGAAACTAACAGAAAAATCAGAATTTCTCCCCAGTAGACCACACTTAAATCACACAATGTCCTCAGTGTGTCACAATCATCAGATTATCAATTTCAGAGCAGCAAATAATATAGACAAGTGCAATAAAAAGTTAGGAAAAATGGGAAGAAATTTTTCAGTAACATCCATCAGTAGATGTTTTCAGTGACACCCATCAGTAGATGTCTAAATCACGTAGCACCCATCAGTAGATGCTAATAATTTTTTTCATTTTATTATATTTTTTTTTTATTTTTTAATTATTATTTTTTTTATTTTTTATTTTTTTTTTTTCTGAAAAAGGAGACCGGTACTGTGACAACAGTCTCGGTGGCAAAGACCGGAACTGTTGCTACAGTGGAAAGCAATTCTGCTATAAAAGGCTGCTCCTCTGCGTCCAGCGCCATTTCTGAACGCTCAATCTCTCTCTACTCCTCTGCTCTCTCTCTCTCTCTCTCTCAACTCTCTCTACTCCTCTGCTCTCTCTCTCTGCTCTCGAGCGTCTGGATCTGTGCGGAACCTCTGCCACCGTGCCATCTGAAGAGTCTGAGATCTGCGAGGAGCTCTGCAAGCCTACTACTCCAGGTAAGTCCTCTACACCTGGATCCCTTTTTCTTTCTGCTTGCTTAACTTTTCCTGCCGTCTTTTTGCTTCATTTTTCTTCTTTCCTGTCATACTGCTTATTCTGCTGTTATGCCTTCCTGCTTTCCTTCTTCTCCTTTTCCTGCTTTCCAGATCTTTCATTTTCATTTTTTTTTTCTTATTCTGCTTTCTGCTTCACCTGCTAAACACTTAAAAAAAACACATAAAACACAACTGTCTAAAAACTTAAGGGGTATATCGGCTGGAAACCAGACGTTAATCTCCCTTCGTTTGAAGGTATGGCAGAGACAATCGGGTAGAACAACGCCACGTACCCCACTTAAAACTAAAACACAGAAACTGAATATACAAGAACAATATGGACAAGGACACTGGACGTAGATCCGTTTAGGACCCTTGTGCAAGGACCGTGAAACAGATCTGAGACCAGACACAGAAATATCAAAGACTGATCGGACAAAATAAACTGAAAAGGAAACAAAAACAACCAAATAAAGAAAAAAAACTGAACTAAGAATCTAATATTTTTATGTTTTTTTTTTTTTTTTTTTTTTATGTTATGCTTTTTTTTTTTCTTGTTTTTGTTCTTTTTATATGTATTTATTTTTTTATTTATGTATTTGTATATTACGAGAGGAAGGATGAGTGAAACGGAATCAGAGAGATATACCAGTCAACGGTGGCGTCCAACCGACGATCAGATCACGATGATGACCAAAATATTCAACTATGGGGTCACACACCCAAGCCGAGCGCAAGTCGTCGAGATTGCGTCTCGACTAAGGGCTTTCGGCGAAGCCACTGAATACAACGTACACTGCTGGTTCAACAACCACGGCAATCGGGTCAAGCACTGGCAAGCGGAGATAGACCCCACTGGCACTCTCTTTTCACAACTGCCGCTGTACATGTACGGTAAGACCTCTGATCACACCTCCATTTTTATTGAAAATTTTCACTTCCTCTTCTATAATTAACACAAGTTATTTATTTTTTTATTATTTTTTATTTTTTTTATTTTTTATTTTTATTTTTATTTTTTTTTTGTGGTATAGTGGTGAGTATATCCGCCTGTCACGCGGATGACCCGGGTTCGATCCCCGGCAACGGCGCCAAAATTTGATACGACTGTCGCGGTCATACAAATTTTATGTGCAGAAATTAATGCAGTATAACTAGGATTTGACTCCTAGGTCGTCTCTCAAGGACCAATTTTGTGGCGGTTCAATCTCAGATTTTTTTTACACAAAGTGGGGGGGTTTTGTAGATGTTTTGTGCAGTAAAAATTAAATTAAAATTTAAACATAACTGAATTTAAAAATACTGAAATAAATTTTAACAGTGGTAAAAACTGAACGGTAAAAAAAATATGGTAAAAATAGACAATGGAAAAATTACAGTGTTGGAAATTAAAACACAGACAGTAAATATGCAGAAGACAAAACAACAGTGTAATTAAAATTTATCAATAGTTCCAGTAAAAATAAACCGTAAAAACGATTCTTGAAAATAACATGACCAGTAAAACACAATGACAGAATTTAACGGTGCAGAAAATACTAAACTGTAAAAAACAACAGATAGAATAAAACACTGGAAATGGAATTCATCAAACATTCAACACTTAAATTAAAATTCCAAAATACTGAAAGATAAAAATAAAACGAACAAATTGTTTCAAATACTGTGATACACTGCACGCTCAGAAATAAAATTCTACACTGCTGAAAAATAAACAGAGAGCTACTGGAAAATGGAAAGCCGAGAGATTTATTGAAAGAGGAAGAGGCAAGAGCCTCCTCCAGGCCGTGGCTTCCTACTCCTAAAATCTAATTCCCTTCACTTTGCTATGCTGCTGCTTCATTTATAGCCAAATTCTCTGAACATCCGTGACTTCTCCATTTCAGCCTTGGTTCTCTGTCTGCTTGTGTAGCTGGAAGACTTTCTTCACCTCCTAGCCGTGCCAAAGAAATAGGGTGGGCCCTCCATTCTTGTCTTCTTCGCGGCACCGAGATGACCCATCTTTCTGGACTATCACCGTGCACCTCCAAGCTACTGTGTGTTGCTGGAACGCTTCCATTTAATTTCTCATAGGTTGTGCTTCTCCATGGACGTGTGCTAGACTTAAGCTGCTGTACCGTTTTTGGCCTCCAAGAACAGGGCCGTAATCAAACAGCTGCTGGACATCTTCTTCCTCTCCAACTCATGGCAGCAACCTTAAAGACCTTCTTATATGCATCACGGTGCTTCAACCAAAGTGGTGGCTCCACCAGCTCTAGGCCGTCACACCCCTCTACACGTCCAGTAACAACCAGCTGCCTCCTTTCAATGACGTTGCAATTCTCTGCTTTTTCACGCTTCACTCTGGACTCCAACCAAGTCCCTCATGGCAGCTGGATGTGCAGCACTTTACCTTTGCCTTCCTATCGTGAAAGTGCAGCCCCTTCATGTGTGCACCACTCCAAGCTACACTAAAATATTCCTTTGTGGCCAACATCTTTTCTCTATACTTCTCCAAATACGTGAACTTCCTTCCTTCAGCGTGGTTGTTCTAGTTCTTTGCTCACGGCTCCTTCTCCTTTCTCTTGCTCTGGATGGCTGCTGGATGCCTCTCCAAATGCGCATGTGTCTCCCCAAAGCTTCTCTTAAAAATTAAATCATCATCCTCTACTTCTCGGTGACTTCTTCTTTGCTAGGTGGTGGCTTATTTCTTTGCTGGACCGTTACCTGCTGCAAGCTTGCTGGACGGAAGTTAGGCACACCTTTCTCCTTTCTATTCAGCCATGCCGTAAAGCACATCCAAGCTGCACTCTTTTGCTCCATTAATCATTGTGCAGTACCTTCATTCTCCATTCAGCCGTAGCCTCCCATGCTCCCAAGCTGATGTCTGTGTTCTTGCTTCTACTGCTGGGCGTGAAGTGCTCTTTGCTTCCACCCATGCCTCTAGCTCAGAACCGTGAGTGTATTATGCTTAAATGAAAAGAAGTTGTTGGATGTGAATATGTGTTGCTTCCCTACGTGATGAGCTTTCAACAAGTGGCCCCTCTTTTATTCCAAACCATGTGCTTTGGTACTTTAGAAAATGAGTTTTCCATGGGGCCGTGTGCTTTTATTTTATGAATCAAAACCAAAAGTTTGTGGCACCGTGAAACAAATCTGCACATTTCTTCAAGACAAAGTGCATTTCTTTTGTGTGGGGCCGTGACATTATGTGGTAGTCATTTCCAAGAATTACACTTCTATGCATTGTTGTCTTCTTTCAAAACCGTGAGCTCCACTAAGTGGTGGTACCCTTCTTTGATTCAAACTAAGGCTGAATGCTTTTGAATAGCCGTGAGCTTCTTTGTTTGCTTTTCCCAAATAATTGCCAAATTCAACTGTAATTCACATTCCAAGCTAAAGGTGTGCGGCTCCCACTTTAATTAAAAAAAATGTTTGTTGGATGCTTGCTGAAATAACTTCCACCGTGACTCTACTTCCCTTAATAATATTGGAATAAATTTCAGCACTTGGAATACCATGTGTGGACGTGAATTTGCAATAAAGGTGGTCCCTCCTCTTTTGCACTTCTAATTTTTAGTCAATCCAAACAAAAAATATTTCATCTCAAAGTTTCCACATATCAATACATGGAATAAATCAATGTATAGTAGCTTCTTCCAAATGTCCTAAAATATTTACAGAATTTTCCTGCACTCAATAATGTAAATAATTAGTCTCAGATAATTCAAATTAATTAAAATAAGAATTTCTGATCGAATTAAGCACAATTAAGAAAAATGGGAAAATACTGGACAATTAAGCACAATTCCCTAATTAATTCTAGTACAATAAACTAAGTGAAGTGAAGAAAATAATGATTCATCACACTCATTTCAGAATTTTAGAATTGGCTTACAAGAAACACACATCACTCACGGTGTTATACCCCACTCAAGGTTTTATGTTGGCATTTAGTTGATGCGTGGAAGTCTCACGGTCCAGTCCAGAAGCTTGGACGTTCATCACGGCCATTGAAGCAGCTTGGGAAGAACATCACCTTCCAGCAACCCCCATCCAGAAGCAACGCCCAACAGCTGCAACACAAGCACACGTTCACAGTCCAGCATGCAGCCCTTCACCATGGTCCAGCAGCGTGTGTGTGTTTGGAAAATAAAGGAAGTGGTGTGTTGTCATGGTGGCATGAGAATGGTATTACGTCCAGGGGGAAGCAGCTGCCACGGTTTGGAATATTTTATTCATTAGCAATGAAGTGGTGAAGAGAAATGGAAGTTTTTTTTCACGTCCACAAGGAAACAAAAGTGGAGAATTAATTGATGAAGAAAGTTGCTAAAAGACAAAATTAAGAAATGGTGCTGGATGGCAAAGTCACGTTCAAGTGTGCACGAAAAGAGAAGTCACGGGAGTAGCTTCAGGAGCTATAAATTGGCAGATTTGGGAGGAGCCAGAGGCATCAGATTTTAGAATGGAGTAGTAGATTTTAGTAGAGTTTTAAGAGTAGTTTAGGACAGCCATGGAAGAGGCTCTCGCCTCTTCCTCTTTCTCTTCCGTTCTCTGAATTTCCATTTCAACGTGCAATTGTAGTTTTAATTTCTGAAGAAGCAGTAGAAGTGTGTCACCTTTGCTCGTGTTATTTTTAGTTGTACTGTTGATTTTAATTTAAGTGTTGAAAGCATTGATAAATTGCATTTCCAGTTAATTGTTTTCTATTTTTATTGTCTCTTTTATTTTATCGTTTAATGTTTTTCTACACCGTTCAATTCTACAGTTTCTGAATATTTACTGTTCTATTTTTACCATCTTTTACCGTTCAGTTTTACAGTGTTTAAAATTTATTTCAAAAGGTTTTAAATTCTGTTTTATTTAAATTCCAATTTCCAATTTTATTTTACCGCACAAAACATCTACAAAACCCCCCCCACTTCGTGTTAAATCTGAGACTGAACCCAATATTGGTCCTTGAGAGACGACCTAGGAGTCACTTCCTAGTTATACTGCATTCATTAATTGCACATAAAATTTGTATGACCGCGACAGTCGTAACAAAAAATGGCGCCGCTGCCGGGGACCAATGACGGTTTGGTTTTAGATTATTGTTGTGTAAATTTTTGTTCTGTTAATATGTGTGTTTTGTCTTGTATATTTTTGTAGGCGACAACGACACCTTCAGCAAATTTTGGCGGCGTTGTCACTTCAGTCCAGGTTCTTGTTTTAGATTTTTACTGTTTTTGTTTTATTATGTGGTTGTAATATATGTTTTGTCTTTTATATTTTTATTGTGTTGTGTTTTGTATTATGTCTGTTAATTAAAAAAAAAAAATATTAAAAAAAAAAAATTATGTTCTGTCTTTTATGTTCCTGTAGCATGTATAAATGTGTTGTGAATTATCTGTTTAGTAATTTTTAGTATTTACTTTTTATTTGTTTTATTTTTACTTTTCGATGTCTACCTATTTTAATGTTGTGAATAATGCTTATTCTGCCAATGTCTGTGATTATGATTCTTATTCTGCATATTACTTTGATTTTAAATCTGCTGATTTTTATGATGAGAACAATATGTTCCATCATCCAATTTCTGAGAGCTCTCTTTGGGAGCCAGTTCCACAATATGAGAGTCAGCAGTATGATTCTCCTATTCAAATAACTCCTCAGCCTTCTACTTCTGAACCTACTTTAAAGGAGTTACTAGAGCAGATGACAATGCAGAACATTCAGTTTCAGAAAGGGAACATGCAGTTCAAGCAAGAGAGCATGGAGTTCCAGCAGGAAACTCAAGCTGCCATACAGAATCTGAGTGATCAGATCAGGCAGATGGCCACTCTTGCACCTGAGGAGACTGATGAAAATTTTGGGGACCCGGCAGAAGTAAGCAGTAATCCTGAACCAGGTAGACCACCTTCACCTTCCCACACTCTAGAAATCTTCAAGGAAGAGGAGGTAAGCATACCTCAATTTGATTATATTGATGACTATGTTGTTGAGAGGTATGCTGATGACTATATTGTTGCAGAGCCGGTTAGACAACTTCTAATCCTTCCAAAATGCAATAAAATAAATAAGTAAAGAAATAAAACGTTTGGGGAAACAAGAAATTGAATCTGGCAGAGCCGGTTAGACAATTTCTAATCCTTCCAAAATACAAAAATAAACAACTAATAACATACAAATGGCATAACATAATCAATATCACGTTTTACAACTATCACACTTGGATATCAACACAAAAGCATACTCTCATTTAAATTCAAAATCATACAGAAACAAAATACTCCATAATCAAGATTTAAGATCAGACAAAAGCAAAATATAGCATATTCAAGACTCAAGATAATACAAAAGGAGATACTCAAGGTTAGCTTCCCTTACCTCTATTACAGACTTAATCTCCTCGCTCTCTGAAAACTTCCAGAATATCCCCTTTGAAATTAGAAATTCTTCCAACTCTCTTCTCTCAAAAATTTTCTAAGTTCTTTGGTGTAAATTTTCAGCCTCCCCCCTTGGCTATTTATAGTAAAAAATTTTACTATTCATTTTTACTATTCATTTTTACTATTCATTTTTTTTATTCATTTTACTATTACAAAAATAATTTTTTATTTGCAAATTGGTGAATTCTGATCTCAAAGCTACGTGGAACACTTATCCTTTCCAAAAATAATTTTTTTTTTTACTATTCACTTTTTACTATTCACAATTTACTATTCACTATTTACTTCTTCTTTTTTTTTTTAATTTAGTATCTGACTTACAAATATTTTCAAGGATCTTACAATCTCCCCAACAACAATTATTTTCGCCCTCGAAAATTATTTATTTAAACAAAGACTATTTAACAAAAGAATACTTACAAAAGAGATATGAATTTTCAAAAACCATTGCTCTGATACCCAACAGTGTAACACCCCGATTTAGGCGTTACAATTTATTTTTCCACAAAAATACATATATAACTTTTCTTTAACAATTTTCAACACCAACAAAATATTAAGTGCTTTATTACAACACAAGTCTTCTGAAATAAAATTTCACACAATTCATAAACTTCTGAAATTTAAAATTTCACACAGTTTGAAATTTCAAAACATATTTATTTAGAAATCCCCCATGTCTCTCTTTTTTTTTCACAGATCTCTCATCTTCTAAGCAAGTCCAGAACCATCTGCTAATTCATCTTAAATAGTTTCTGCTCCCGTATAATATCACACATTATACGATCATTGCATTCACATACACAAACACAAACAATAGGGTGAGCTAACTGAAACAAGCATACAATCCATTCACAATCCATTAATAATACATCCACAGTATTCAATACAGTTAAGCACACCCACTCAACATATTATCACAATATCATTGCTCAACAATTTTACTATTCCACTTATCAAAGTATTACAACTTCACCTCATCCGACCTACTTACCAAAGTAGTACAAACCAAGTTATTCTCTCTACTTATCAAAGTAGCACCGCAAGACAATACTGTCTACTTATCAAAGCAGCACAGTATAATTAATTCGCCTACTTACCAAAGTAGCATAAAACAAGATCTTCTGTCTACTTACCAAAGTAGCACAGTATAGTTAATCTGCCTACTTATCAAAGTAGCCCGATTTATATCATTCTCTTTATCTCTTCATTCATCATCTCATCCTGCCTACTTATCAAAGTAGCGCAAATCACCCTGCTTACTTACCAAAGTAACGCAGACCCAACATCTACTCGCCTACTTACCAAAGTAGCGCAAACCAACATCATTTATATTATTTCAACAAGCACATAATAACCAATCAACATATCTCAGTTTCAATCCTGCCTACTTACCAAAGTAGCACAAATTAACCAAATTACCTTTTTCAACATATTATTTATCGGCGATCTAAACCAATCAAACTAATCAACAACATGTTTAGATCATATGGTAAGCTTTTCAGTCCAATCCAACGGTTAATGAGGCGGAAATCATCAATTTTGTATAAATGATCCAAAACATAAATTAAACAGTATTGAGATCCCTCAGAAGGTACGAAATTAATATCTCTAAATCTGTAACTCCGATCTAAAATCCGAACGGTCGAAGTATACCACTATCTCTTAAGAACAACATACTAAAATTTCAAATTAATCTAACGGTTATCTAAATAGATATGAAGATTTTACCGAGGTAACTCAGAGACAGAATTTTAAGTGGTTCTCGGTTAAACTCAAAATGCGGAATGAATTCCTCTAAGCACAGACATCTAATTCCAAATCTGAATGGTCAAGATCACCTAATATGTCTTATGAACTACATACTAAAGTCTGGGCTCAATCTAACGGTAAATGAAATATCTATGAAATTTTTACCATTATAACTTAAGAACAGAATTACAGTGTTCATCAAATATTTCCAACTTTCGAAATTTCTTTCTCTAAGCATAGACCTTCAATTACAAATCCGATCGGTCACAGTGTATTAATATGTCTTAGGGATCCTATATCAAATTTTGAGGTTGATCTAACAGTCAAATAGGTCAGAATCTATATTTTACTGAGACAACTTAGTAACAGAACTACAGGGGTAACTAAATTACTCAAACTTATAGGATTTATTTATCCAAGTACAGACTTTTATTTTCAAATCCGAACGGGCAACGTTTAGTAATATGTCTTAGGATTCACATATTAAAATTTTAGCTAAATCCAACGGTGAAAAAAATTAATAGAAATTTATTACCACAGTAACTCGAAAATAAGAAATTATAATCATGAACACCAAATTTTACACAAGTCAATAGATAACTACCATTACCAAATTTTTAACTTATTCATATTCATATTCATGATCATAACAAGAAAGGATTAGCTCCCCTTCATCAAAGTCAAGCAATTGGAACCATATTTCTAACCACAAAATTCTAGAAATTAAGTTGAGTTAGCTCCCCTTACCTCATGAAGACTAAAACACCTTAAACTCTTCTTCAAAGAGAGCAACTCCTCTCCTCCTTGCTAGACCAAGTCAGCCTCCACTCTTAGGACACTTAGGATTTCGTTCACCGCCCACCAAGGACCTCTCTACTCTCCCCCAAAACTCCAAATCTGATTTGGAATTGAAAGAAGATGTCTTAGACAACTAAGGACCCATGCACTTGGCACTTAGCAATAATAAACAACCAATGGACCATCCTAAACCATTTTCCAGCCCTAAAACATGGTAGGAAAGTCTCCAAAGGGTCCCAAAATGTTCTCCTAGTCCAGAACACAACCTACCCACTCCAAAAAGTCGCAACTTGTAAAAATACACCTAAAATTAAGGTTGGACGCTAGCCCTTGGACAACAAAACTGTCACGTTTTCCCCAGCTCGGTTAGACCCCTTCCCGAAGTCCAAAATATGCGTAGGAGTAGTCAGATTGAAACTCTTTGAGTCTAGTTTCCAATAAAACAAGAATCAACTCAATTGATATTTTACTAAGAATAATAATTTCACTCCCCAAAGTCCCAAAATATTTTCGAAAACCATTGCTCTGATACCAAAATGTAACACCCTAATATTTTAAAGGGTATTACTAATAGTAGAGACTAAATTAATTTGATATATTTTATAAACCATCAAACTTTATTTCAATTCTCCCAAAGTACAATACCAAACTTACAAACTTCAAACAATATAGTCTTCACCACTTAACATAAATTCGAATTTCAACTTATAAGTTTTACACAACATAATTTTTCCAATACAAATTTATTCTTTTTACAAAATATCCCTGAAAGTTTTTCCCCGCGTCTCTCTCATCTCTAAGCTTTTTCAACCGCATCTGCGACATTATCTATTCACATATAACATGAGTTATATGATCATAGCACAAACAAATAAGGGTAAGCCAACCATATCATAAAATCATTAAACTTGTAATAAAAATATTATAATCATGTATTTCTGCAATTGATAAAATTGTCAGTAGCGGCTGCAGCGGAAGGGTTAGCGTGGAATAACAAACCAAGAGGGGTTTTGAATACTAACGTGTGCCTTTTAATTTCTACTCAATTAAACTTACTTAGCAATTAATAATAACACTTAAATAGAGTAAGGTTGAGAGAAATTTGCACAGATGATTTTATCCTGGTTCGGATCTTACCAATCCTACGTCCAGTCGCTTATCTCAAAACAAGATAAACAGTTTTACTAACACAAAACAATTACAAATTACAATCACAAAGATACAATTTGTAAAAGTTTAGAAACCACCTCTCTTGATACCACAAGAGATGAAACTACACCTCCTTTGAGTCTTCACAAAGGATGAACACCTCCTCCGAATACTTCACGAAGGATGATTCTCTTCCGAACACCTCCTTAGACACACCAAGGATGAACCGGCTATTTCCTCTGTCACCGTAGCAGCACTTCACCAGCTCCACAGACAAGAGTTTCACAAGCCGAACAAGAACACACAAGTCTCAATAATTTCTGAGTATTTGAGCACAAGGGAAGAGTTTCTGTGTCTCTGGATATTTTTCTTGAGAGGAAATGAGAGTCTATTTATAGACTCATCCAAAGACTCTTCCATTTTTCGTTTTCAGCCTTTCTCACTGTGTTAATCGATTAGCTACAGTGGTTAATCGATTAACACTCCAACGGATAGTCCAACGGCTCTAAAAACGGCTAGTTTTTCAAACGGTCACTGTGTTAATCGATTAACAGCCCCTGTTAATCGATTAACGCTAATCGATTAACACCCTCTGTTAATCGATTAGCTACAGTACATTGCTACAGTACATTGCTACAGTATGCGCTACAGTAATTTGCTACAGTATTTTGCTACAGTAATTTTACAAAACACTTTTCTTTTTATAATCTAAGTCCTATACATATTTCTAAGAGTATTACAAAAGCTTTCCATAGCAATACAAGTCTTCATAACATTTTGAATCTTGATTTCTTCTTGACTTGATTTGGACATCATCAAAACTTCATCTTCATCATTTTGCTAACAAAAATATCATTATTTCGATGTCATTAATTCATCATTATCAAAATCATCTTTCTCATTTCCATAAATCTTACAAGTGTTCCATGCTTACTCATGAAGCCTTATGGTCAGACCGCTCTCTGCCTGCTTCCTTAAGCCTCACTTATATACTATGTCTTACTTTCTGAAGCCTTATGGTCAGACCCCTCTCTGCCTGCTTCTATAAAACTTACGAATCATATGTTTATGTCAAAGCCTTATGGTCAGACCACTTTCTGCCTGCTTTCATAAACCTCAAGTGTTACTTTGCTCATACCAAACTCTCATGGTATAACTCGAACAAACTACTCCCGGTAGTAAACATCATTTCATAAGTAATGATTTCTCATATCCACCCCAACATTTCATAAAACCAACAATTCATACCCTCTTATCCACCTAACTCAATCATGTTCATTCTTTAATCATGAATTCATAATCACCCGTTTTGGTATCAATAAATCAAACATATTGCCAGATATCATGCTTCATATTATAAACTCATTTTGCCCATAACGAGTATAACTCAACATATTTTCACCAAACAAAGATCATGGATCAACCAAAATATATCAACATATCTTAAGAACTACATATTAAAGTCTGGGCTCAATGTAATGATAAATAAAATATATATGAAATTTTTACCATGATAATATTATGCATCTACAATCAACTTGTTTTATTTTATTTTCATCCTATTATAGATTTTTCTTTACCCCAATTGGTCATCGGAGAGGACCCAGATGTCTGAACGCATCAAACTCACCTTCGACGCCAGCACATATGACTAGTCACAACTGACTGGACCAGGCCAGGGCTGCTCTATGATCAGGGATGTGCCAACTCAGGTTTTTTAAGGTTCCTCTATCCTACCAACAAAGGGAGGTCCTCAATAATTAACAATTTATTTATTTAATTTATCTACCTTATTTTCTTATGCTCTAAATCTTAAAATGCTTAATTTTACTTCCTCTCACAACAACCTCAACCAGTATCTGTATATCTATTTAATACCCATATACAAGTTATTACAGAACCCTTATTCCAAACCTCCCAACAAGATCAATTTCAGCCAACAAACTCATTCAATAAATTCATCACAATAAACATCCATAATAGAATTCATACAAGATAATTATAAACAATTAACAATAATAAAACATTACAATAAATGGTCATAGAAGAATACAATATTTGACAATCATAAAAATAATCTTAATATAAAAATTCATGGGGAAACAAGAAGTTGAATCTGGCAGAGCCGGTTAGACAACTTCTAATCCATCCAAAAATACAATATAATTAAATAACAAGAACAATAACATGTATGGGAAAATAAGAAGTTGAATCTGGCAGAGCCGGTTAGACAACTTCTAATCCTTCCAAAAATGCAATAAAATAAATAAGTAAAGCAATAAATAGTTTGGGGAAACAAGAAGTTGAATCTGGCAGAGCCGGTTAGACAACTTCTAATCCTTCCAAAATGCAATAAAATAAATAAGTAAAGAAATAAAACGTTTGGGGAAACAAGAAATTGAATCTGGCAGAGCCGGTTAGACAATTTCTAATCCTTCCAAAATACAAAAATAAACAACTAATAACATACAAATGGCATAACATAATCAATATCACGTTTTACAACTATCACACTTGGATATCAACACAAAAGCATACTCTCATTTAAATTCAAAATCATACAGAAACAAAATACTCCATAATCAAGATTTAAGATCAGACAAAAGCAAAATATAGCATATTCAAGACTCAAGATAATACAAAAGAAGATACTCAAGGTTAGCTTCCCTTACCTCTATTACAGACTTAATCTCCTCGCTCTCTGAAAACTTCCAGAATATCCCCTTTGAAATTAGAAATTCTTCCAACTCTCTTCTCTCAATAATTTTGTAAGTTCTTTGGTATAAATTTTCAGCCTCCCCCCTTGGCTATTTATAGTAAAAAATTTTACTATTCATTTTTACTATTCATTTTTACTATTCATTTTTTTTATTCATTTTACTATTACAAAAATAATTTTTTATTTGCAAATTGGTGAATTCTGATCTCAAAGCTACGTGGAACACTTATCCTTTCCAAAAATAATTTTTTTTTTACTATTCACTTTTTACTATTCACAATTTACTATTCACTATTTACTTCTTTTTTTTTTTTAATTTAGTATCTGACTTACAAATATTTTCAAGGATCTTACATGTTTTAATCGATTCACCAATTAATGTAATCGATTCAAAACAAGTTGTTTTGCCTTAGTTTAAAAGCACAAGTTGTCTGATAACCTGAATTGATTATCACACCTCTGTAATCGATTTAGTCATTCAAATATGCTTTTGTGCACATGATTTCCTTATCACCAAAACATACAATATGCATACACAGATATGATCAATTTACTAACACAATATGCAACAATCAACATATCATATGTTCAACACATGTGACAATCACAATATGTGTATACTTCACAATAATAAAAAACACATACAACATATGATATATACCACAATACATATTCATGTGTTTTTATTATCAATGTGTTGTCATCATCAAAAACCACTATCACAAGGATTGGGTTGAACTATCATAGTGCTCCCCCTATCAACAGAAACCCTAGCTACTGTGAAGAGGGTTTTGAGAAGAAGAGATTCAAGGTAACAAAGTCATGGTCTGTGGGTAAAAGTAGAGTAGAATAAAGGTTGTTCTGCTTGGTTGTAAGGTAAAAGGAGTTAACTTTTATATAAATTCTTGTTTTAGTTGTATGAAATCACATGTTTCCTTCTCTTTTGGTGTGTGTCGTGAAGGTTTTCCTTCTCTTTTGGTATGTGTTGTGAATGTTCCTTTCTCTTTTGGTGTGTTTCATGAATGTATAGCCATTAGTTGTATGCATATAGAGTGAGAACGTGAATGCATGATTAGTTTGTGCATATGTAGTATGGGTTTCTTGGTTTAAGGCAATGAGTTTCTTGATTTTCACATGGGGATGCATGAGGTTGGTTGTGGTTTTGGTCATGTTGCTATGCTTTCTATGCCAAGGGCATGAGGGTTCTTTGGTTCATGCATAAGTGTGTAGATTCTTGGCATTGCTTTTTAATGTTTCTAGATGTGTCTTGCATTGTGCATGGGTTCTAATGGTTACTTAAACAACAAAGGGTTTGAGTTTCTTGTTATGGTGCAAGATGGAAATGGGTTTCATGATGCACGGATTTCATGGTTGTGCGTAAAACAACATGGGGTTTCTTCTTATGGTGCAAGGGTTTCATTATTTTTCATGTAGAAGGCTTAAGGTTTCATGTTAATACGTTGTTTCTATTTCTTGGGGTTCTTGCATATGGCTTCCATGATAGAATATATGCGTGCAAGGTTGTTTCACCTTGACCATGTGATGTTGGGGTTATTAGATGCTGGGTTTATATGTGTATATTTGCATAGGGTGACATCCATATGTGTTCTGAAATCTTGTATGTTTCATTCAAGGGTTGCATCTTTCTTTACATGAATGGGCAATGACTTTTTTGTGTTTATGCTAACCTTGATAGATGTGGAAGTTACATTGGGTGGGCCATGCAAGTGGTGCAAATGGTAATGTGTTACATGACATTGATTGGGGAAAGTGCAATGGTATACTTTCTTTCTATTATATGGGCTTCAAGTGTGGGTGCTTTAATGCTTATCATGTTTCCTTGTTGTAGTAATGGTGGGATTGTGTTTTAAATTTTATCATGGGATAAACATTGTCATTGGGGTTTGTGCATTGGAATGAGTTTTGGACATTAGACTTTGCACATGTGTTGTGTGTTGAATGCACTTTTGGATTAGACAATATTTCTTTTATATGTATTGTGTGGTGTTTTATGTCATGCAACTCCTTTGAGTTGCGGGTTTGAATGAGTTATAATGTTGCGATGATGAACCATTGTGTGGTGTTTGTTACGTGTGATTACTAAGACTTTGTTTCTTACGTATTCTTCGGTGGCAGGCTCGAACGAGTTCTATTTTGGTAAATAGGAAAGTCCTGTTTTGGTAAATAGGTCATGCTTTGGTGAGCAGGAAAGTCCTACTTTAATGAGTAGGCTCGATTTTGGTAAACATAAAATTCTTGTTTTGGTTAAGAGGCCTTACTTTGGTGAGTATGTCATTTTTTGGTAAACAATTCAAGTGAACTGAAGTACACAAGATGACATAGGTTTACGGTTATTGATGGTGTTAGCATTGGTAGGTTAAGTTGATGTGTGGTTGGGATTGAGATGTTTTGTATAATTTGTCTTTGAAGTGTTTGTGTAGTAAGGGTGTAATATTGATTTGATAATTGAATTATTATGATATATTGTTGTTTTGATGTTTATTTTGTTAGCTCACCATTACTTGTTTATGTTTGTGTGATGATTGTATAACTCATGTTGTTATACAAAAGCAATTAATTCTACAGATGTTCTAATTGATGAGTAAAACAACAAGGATTAGCCTGTTTTTTGGAAACTTTTGGGTTTATTGAACAATTTTGTTTATTCAATTATGTAATGATTTTTGTGATTTTATTCGAAAGGTGTAGATGGTTTAATTTAATTCAGATTACATGGATAAGATTTTCGTTTTACTTTAATTTAAAAATGTTTTAAATTTGTAGCTTTCATAAGTTAAAATATTTTATAATTTATTCACGACATCCTAAATTAGGGTGTTACAATAATAGCTAAAGTAGACAAGCCCTATCAACCAATAAGGTTTTAAGGCTAAGAAAACAGTCAACCTACCATATGGTTAAGCCTTTGGTTAGAGGTGAAGCAACGTTAAACGACCAAGAGAGAAATTAATAAATATAATGAGGTTGAGTAATTGATGAATATGGTTTGAAGATCAAAATATATTATCTATAATGTTATTTCCATAGACTTAATGATGAATATTCATATATATATATATATATATATATATATATATATATATATATATATATAAAATTAGCTAAAGCAAGAAGTTTGCCAAATGAAAAGGCCAAGTTAAAGCATTAGACGAGTCTATGCAGTAGATATGTCAAGGTGTTAAACGAATACATAAATGGTAGTCACCAAGTCATTGGACGACCTATCAATCTATAAGTGACATAAGGTGTTAAACGACATAAGTGATATAAAGGATTAGACAACTAAAGCATTAAATGATGTAAACAATAGAACAAATATAACACACTTTGATATTCTACTAAATGTTGTAATCTCTGATCAGTCATGTGGATTGATATATTGATATAAGTATTCAAAATAGAGAATTAATGTTATGAGCTATAACATTCAAGAAAATTATCTTGTGATAATAACATTTTGGAAGAAGAAAGTTTTTGAAATCAAACGTTCACATCAAATGAAAATTAGGAAATGATTGATGAATGAATTGTCATGCCTTTTGTTACTGAAATGATGATATGTTATGAGTATTTTTTTTTGGAATCCAAGACGAGTGTGAATATGTCTCAATGAGTACTCTTAGATGTATGAGTATGATTTATATGAGTGTGACCATGTCTTCATGAGTGTTCCTAGACGTTTGAGTATGATTAGACAAGTGTGAGTATGTCTCCACGGGTGTTCCTACACATTTGTGCATGAATGCTTTGAGGTGAATGGACATGCCCTTATGAATGCTCTAAGACGAGTGTGAGAATGTTTCCATGAGTGCTCCTGGATATTTGAGATGGTTTTTAAAGCAAGTAGAATCAGGACTAGATTACCATAATCTATTAAATTATGTGTTATGATATATGTGATTTTGATAATTCTTTAATTGAAATTTATGTTATATTAGCTTACCCTTGCATTTTTAGTTATGGTTTCCACCTACAATGATTGTATATGTTGCATTGGAGCAGATGACGAAACAAGTTTGGATGCATAACAACAATAGACAAGTGGAGAATGAATTGAGTTTGGGCGAGCAAATTTCAATTTATAATTTTCTTTCCCTTCATGGTACTTAAAAATTTAGTATGTAAAGGCTATTGATGTAAGATATTTGAATATTTTTCAAAGTTTCAACAAAGGTCTTAATTCAATTTAAGTCTTTTGTTCTAACAAAATTTTTGGAGTAGTTATTGTATAGTAAACAATAGAGATAGGACTTTAACTCGTTGCACTCAATATACGACTTAAAAAGTTAACTATTAGACAATCTATTTTAATCTATTAGAAGATAAGTTAACATTTAGAGAAATCAAATTTCAAAGAAAAAGTTTTTTTTATTGTCAAGTTTTCAAGAGGTTTTACAATAAGTCCTTTGTGGTTTATAACTAAATGGCTTAAATAGTGTAAACAAAAATTTGAATGTTACAATTGGTATCAAAGCTGTTAGGTCCTAGGAGACTTATGGAGAGTGATTTTATTATGTGTCTATTTTGCATCCATTGCCAAAGTCTAATAGTATTATTGTGTGTTGTTGAGAGCTATATGCATAAACTTTTGAAATTATGAATATGCATGTTTGAATGGTTGTAAGAAATTTCTAGTGCATCAATAAGGTACATGTAGAAATTGGAAAAATTACTAGAGCTATTGATAGGATGACCAATGTTATGACTGAGACTTACCAAGCCACTATAAATGGGAAATTGCTAGAACTATTCATAACCAAGAGAGTCAACAACCTTAGGGTCAACTTAGTCTGCATGAATTGTTTTAAAGTAGAAGAGCCCCTTTAAATCAATGATGTTTTAATGATAGCAAAAAAATCACTCTACCAATAGAAGTGAAACGACGTTAGATAATTAATTAAAAGAGAACGTCTAGTTGATATAATAAGTTATAGAGCTTGATTAACATGTTTTGGAGATCAAATTATATAATTTATACATGTGTTTTCATATGTTGGATTGTTGATATTCAAGCATTATAAATATTTGTGTAAGTTGGAAGTCTAATAGATGTAAATACCAAGTCTTAACATTAGACGAGTCTAAGTAGTAGATGAGTCAGGATATTAGACAAGTACGCCAAAGGTAATCACTAGGTAAAAGTGTTAGGCGATCTAAGTCTCTAGATAACAGGATTGGGCACACGACTAAGGTGTTAGACGACAAAAGCGTTAGACAACCCGGGGCAACTTAAACTATAAGACAACTAAGACATTAAACGATCTGAATAGTAGAACTTAATTTTACATTAAACGAGTCAAAACATGATTTGATATTTGGCCAAGTTGTCTCATTTTTAATTGATCACTTGAATTGATAATAATATAATCACTTGAAATAAAGAATTAATAAGAGTTACAATGCTCAAAAGAATTAGGAAATGTTATGTATGGTTAATAAGTGAATTGTTTAATTGAGTGAGAAGTATCATTGCTCTAATAATTAAAATGAAAAATCATATTGCATAAAGTTTCCTTAATTGGACAATTGTGAATGTTGAAGAAAGAGCAAAATTCAAATCATGCATGGGCTCTTTCAATAAAGGAAAGAAAATCTCTCAAAGAGCATCAACAAACGTAGAATTAAATTCTTGAAGAATGTCGTAGAAGTTATACTCTGAAGAATCAAATTAAAGAATTGATTAGGTCATTCCTTATCAAGAGAAATCATAAATATCATGATGAAACACTACAATTAAAAGTCTCAATGACTATCAAATGAAACATGTATATAAATAATGCAAAGCCATACGAGAAAACAAACGAAAAAATTAAGCAATATCAAAGTGTTGTTGATCGAGGTTGTACCCCAATCAAATTAATGTGCAATTAAAGTGCAATATAAACTTGGAAGTGACTCCTAGGTCTTCTATCAAGCACCAAACTTTGATTCAAGCAATAGGTCGAACACGAGGTGCGGGGTAATTTATGGACAATTTTGTGTAGTAAAATGCATTCAAGTAAAAAAAGAATTCAAACATAGTTGATCACTAGCTCAATTCATGCTTACAATCACAAATTAACAACAATTTACCACTCCTCTAAACCTAATCCAATAGAGTTTACCAACTAAGCGTAGACTAATCCTATTTTCATAAAAGCGAATTATGCAAATGTGATGCACACATTCAATCAATTCTGCACCATGTAGTCCAATCGACTAAGCAAAGATTAAGCACCAATTAGGCAACTGAGCATATACCCAATCGCAAGCGCAAAACAAATTCAATATTATGCTAAGTCAGAGCAACAAAATGACAATTCACAGTCCAGAATTCTCATGGAAACTATGCAATTTCACTAATGACCAACCAAGCTCACTTAAGCTACCATTATAGACGAATTAAACACAACAAAATCCAACTACAAACATAAAAACAGAGGCAAAACGAATGGGCAAAGCTGGAATGCGAAATTAAAATGGAAGACTGGATGCACATTGAAAAAGAAAGAACACAAAATGGAATTTGAATTAAATGGGGATGATTCAATACATAAAGAGTAAAAGAAAGCAAAACTTAAAACTCATAAAGCGGGAAGGGGAGGGGGTTGAAAAAAACACAGATGGGGAAGAGAGGAGGAGAAGTGAAATATGATTTTGAGGTTTATAAACCCCATATTATAATTTTGCCCTTCATATGGGCTTCTACAAAAATCTGCCCAAAAATGGGCCCAAAGCTATTAAAAACGAAATTCAAATATAATGTTGATGTGGATAATGGAAAATGACATGGTCACACTCTTTTCATCCCAAAATATGATTCCAAAATTGTCCTGCAAATAATATATAGAGTAATTAGGCCCAAATAATTCAAATTAATTAATATTTTTGCTCTTCTTCCAAATCATACCGATAACCTACAAAATTAAGGGAATTTAGTGATAAAATCATTAAGTATACCTTCTACTCACTTATTCACTAAATTAAACTAAAAACATGAGTTCAAGCAAGCTTCTAAGTCAAAAAGCATTGATTTAGTATCAAAATTGCGTCACAGATAATGGTAAATTCAACTGTTATCACAACCTTAAACTTGAAACTTTGCTTGTCCTCCATAAAAATGTTACTTGGCTTTAAACAAAATAATCATACTACAGTGGTCTAGCACACCAAAAAGAATTTTCCTCTAGGACAAGTAAATCAGTCATGTCAGCTCTTCATAAAAAGATTAGTCAAGATATAATGATGGTTTATCCAATCAAACTTCAACTATGGTGCTCACATAACAAAGACATACACAATAGATACCAACCTCATGAATAATCAATAACCAATCAAGAATGTTATCATAAAGTGCATGGAACAATTCCTCACCCAGGATAGTGTTTCACTCAAACTCAAAGGTGTATAGTGAGGTGACACTCTTACACTCTACCATCACAATGTTACATGAATCAACTTTGCCTTTCATTTAAATACTATCAAACACACTCACAAGCAATTTATCATCATAAGGGCTTTTCAAGGCTTGTAACATGGTCGGGCTAAGAAGAAAATTGGTTTTTCTATACAACAAAATTCCTTGAATTAAGAGAGTGCATAATTCATTTATTTACATTAACAATAACCTCTCTTTCTCCTTTCATGTGAGAAACCAATCTTCAACTCATTCCCAACTTTCCTTTCAATGAGCTTAACCTTTTCTTTTCTTTCTTTTCTTCTCATTTCTTATTCTTTTGCTTTTTCTTTTGCTCAATGCTCTTTAAAGATTTTCACAAAGTTCTTTCCAGCTTCCCACAACCCCAAACTTGAACCATACTCCATTGCCATATAAACATATTCTACTCAATTCAAGGCAAGGATTTCAAAAAGGTTTTTTCAAATTTCAAATTTAGGCTCAAGGTTTAAACGATAGAAAAACACATTGTTCTTTATTGGGTTCACATATTGGCATTGACTTATATGGGAGAAAACCAAATGGCAAAATCATTATAAACTTAGGCAAAATCAATCATGCTTCTAAAGCAATTACATTCAATCAATCAAAAACTCTGGAGTCCAACCTCTCACCAGTTAATTCAAGTTCCACAATTTGATAAACATCCTGCCCAGCATATTAATCACAATTGAAATCATGCATCTATTTTTAACAAAACTATGTGAAACCACCATCTATACTTAAAAGCCTCACCTATCATTAACTCAACATGAATAATAAAACAATAGAGCAAACACAAGAATATTACTCATCACAAACAACAGTTTATAAAATCATACCAAACCATTACAGCACAATTCATTAAACCAAGTACATAAGCAAGCTAAAATAAAAAAATAAACAAAATTCAAATAAGCATAATAGTAGCATCCATCAGTAGATGCTCTCATCTGAATCTTCATCACCATAACATCCATCAATACATGCTTTAATAGTAGCATCCATCAGTAGATGCTCTCAATAATATCCATCAGTAGATGCTCTCATCTGAATCTTCATCACCATAACATCCATCAGTACATGCTTTAATCTAGTAGCATCTATCAATAGATGCTCTCATCTGAATCCTCCTAACATCCATCAGTAGATGCTATCATTTGAGTCCTCCTAACATCCCTCAGTTGATGTTGTCATTACTGCAAAGCAAAATCAAATTCAAACCACACAAATAATCAATTAAATAGAAAAATTTAGAATCTGGGTTGTCTCCCTGTAAGCACTTGTTTAACATCACGAGCTTGACACCATTAAGCTCAATCCGAATTTTTGATGTTGGTGTTTTTCTCTCTTTCATCACACCAACATAACTTCAACAACTTCCTAGTCACCATCTTTACTCTCCTTGAATAAGGAGCCTCAATCTCAATAGCTTTAATCACCCATAACCTATTCTTGTATCTCACTGGTGAACTAGCTTTTCTTCATTATCTGCCTTCTTCATCTACATTGGCAGTCTTCTCTACTTCTAGACCTAAAAAGAAAGATTTGATGATCTTATGCTCCTAGTACGGATTTTATCCTGCATACACTAAAGAACACTACACTAGAGCACCCAATTAGGTCATATAGTGTGGATTTATTAGTAGTTTAGTATGTGTCTACTTTGATTTCAAGTTTTGTTCCTTTGAGAAGTTTGATGTAAGAGCACCTAAAGTAAGCTTTGGCTAGGAAAGGCTTGGTTCTTAAGCAATCCTTTGTGAATCACCTCTTTTTCTTGAAAGTGAACTTGGGTATCTTTTACTTCCTTAAGTCTCCTAGGAAACTTCTCTTGAAATTTTAAGTAGTTGATTGTTGCATTGCATATTTTTGAAAAACCTTGAGAATGTCTAAGACTGCGACCTTTGAAATTGGTAGTGACTCTACTGAAGAGGTAAAACCAACTTTGAAAAACATGGCCAAAGAACTATAGTCACTAAAAATTTGGCAAAAAGCAAGAAACTACTTTGAAAGAAAAGGAAAAGATGGAAAGAGAAGAATATGTTGCTAAATAGGATGAGGAATTTAGAATTCTCAATGAAAAACAAGAATAAACCCAAGAAGAAATAAGAAAGAGTAAGAGTAGGAGTAGGAGTCACACTAGGAGGAGTTCAAGGACTAACTCAACTTACACACATTCACTCTCACCAAGAGGTAGATATTAGGATTCTTAGTCAATACTGTCAACCTCCACCACATAGATTGAGAAGATAGCGTGAAAAGGAGAACCTTCCTAAAGAGATTAGGATGGACCTTCCCCATTTTCATGGAAAGGAGGATGTAGAGGTTTATCTAGATCGAGAGACGAAGGTAACTCTTTGAATGTCCCCAAGTAAGTGAAGAAATAAAATTCTCCCTAGCCACCCTAATTTTCCAAGGGAATGCCTTACATTGATGGGCTTCCCTAGATAGAGAAAGAAGACTCTCTAATTTCAATCAAATTCAATATTGGAATGAGCTCAAGAGTTCCATGAGAAGAAGACACATTCCCTCTTACTACAACCATGAGGTAATGGATAAACTCCAAAGGCTCCAACAAAGAGATCTAAGTGTAGAACAATATAAGAAAAATATTGAACTTTATATGATCAGAGTGAGAATTATAGAGAAGAATGAGATCACCATCTCTAGGTTTCTTAATGGTCTTAACCTTGAAATTAGAGATAAAATGGAGTTGCTAACATATTAAGATTTGAATAATTTGGTACAATTAAGAATCAAACTGGAACAACAACTTTTAAGAAGCAAACTTTAGTCTAGCTCTAATATTAAGATAGACTACAAGAGGGAGGGAAAACAAGTGGTAGAAGAATAACCCTCTAGGAATCTAGGGAAAAAGAATAGACAAGAGAAGGAAAGACAAAGACCAAGGGTGGAAACATCATCTGACACTCGCACTAGTGACATTAAATATGTCAAGTGTCTTGGTAGAGGTCACATTGCCTCACAATGCCCCACTAAAAGAACCATGATCTGAAAGGGTAATGATGCCTATAGTAGCCAAGAAGAAGAAAGTGAAAGTGAAAGTGGGAGTGGGAGAATTGACGCAAAGAAGCAAGAAGGCGCAAATGAGGATGTCAATGCTTGTGAGGGAGAACTTCTTATGATAAGAAGAAATCTAGGTAATCAATCTAGTTGACAAGAGTCCACACAAAAGGACAACAATTTCTACACTAAAGGCAAAATCTTGGATAACACATGTTCTCTGATTGTGGATAGTGGTTCATGTTCAAATTGTTGTAGCACTAAGTTGATTAACAAGCTTCGATTAGCTACTTTTCGTCATCCTCAATCTTATAAACTTCAATGGGTCAATAAGGACAAGGAAAATCAACAAGTGATGGTTAAGTTATCCATAGGAAATTATGAAGATAGAGTTCTATGTGACATATTACCTATGGATGCTTATAACATTTTGTTGGGAAGGCCTTCGCTTTTTGATAATGAATCTTTGCATAATGGCCACACCTGAGATAACCATCACTCATAATAAAAGGAAGTTTATACTTCATCCTCTCATACCTTCTCAAGTGAAAGAGGATCAAGCGCAAATGACGAAGAAAATAGAAAAACAAATAGAAAAAGAAAAGGATAAAAAGAAAATAGAAGATCCATTTTGTTCTAAGTGTCAAACCATGATGCACAAGTCTCAAGAGTGTCCCAACAAGAAAATTATGATGTTAAGGGTTAAAGGCTTATGTAAAGATGTAAAGGTCTCCTTACCATCTTCCTCTAGAACCATGGCAAGAAAAGACCTTAAGGATCCTCGTGTTGGAAATATGAACTTCAAGAAACATGCTCTTACTTTCATAAACCTTAATCACTCATTTGATTCAAAGTGTATCCTTCGTGGGAGTTATATCCTTCATATACTTACTATTATAACATTTGTTCTAACTTGTATTATAAAAAGGGTATTTGACCTCGGTGGAGAAGCACACATAAACTCCAAAGATAAGGAAGTTTGGCTTGTTCCATGTTGAAGATTTAAGGGCAAATTTTTTTGAAGATATCCAAACCAAGTGGAAAGTATGTGTCATGTGTCATGCTTCCATTGAAGATGATTTTCTTTTTAAAAAGTAGCAACATGAAACCTTAGGAGTGTAGAGGTTTTCTTTTTCATAGTGGCCACATGTCCCTCTATACTTAGAGAAGAATTGTGCCACTTGTCTTCCTCCCATTGGTCCAAAAGTTTTGGCCAATGAATTCAAAGGTAGGAGATCATGCTTTTAGGGTTAGAAGGAGACACCCTTGGCCTATAAATAAAGGTGTCCAGACCCTTGTATTTCATCTTGGAATTTAGTAATGTTATGCTGCCAAATTGTAGCCTCATTCCTCCTATATCAAAACTAGAACAACGCTAGAGGCCATTCTAGTCACCTACCACATGCAATTAGCCTAACCTATCCTTGAACCTTCACGATATCATTAAAATTCGTGACTTATCTTCACCCCACCATCATTTGCGCATCGTATTACTGCTTTTCACTACAATTTGGCAACCATATATATAACACACTGATTTCTGACATGTCACGAGTTATTAAAAATCAGTAAAATTTAAAATTTATCATAGCGTGGAAACATACTTAAAGAAAACCTTATCCAATAACATTATTTTGAGTAATAAAATAACGAAGGAAATACTCCAATTAAATTTTCTTAACTTGTAAAACAAAATAGTTTGAAATGAATCTCAAGGTTATTCCCCATCCCCTCTTGAATCAATCACGTCTCTGGAACATCTAAAACATTATCAGCTCACATATAACACATTATAAGATCATCGTCGATAATTTCATTCACAAAAACACAAACACAAACATGTATGGGGTAAGCTATCGATAAAACAATCATAAGAATGAGGTATATACATACTGATTATATCAACCATAATCAAACACACAATAAGATACATACCTTCTCATCATGTCAACCATCATCAAACACACAACAAGATACATACCTTCTGATTATATCAACCATAATCAAGCACCACATACTTAGTAGTAATAACAAAAGGATTCATACTCCTCTAACATAAATAATTCAATCATATTGAATTACTCGATCCTCGATCATTGATCCTTGAACTTCGATCATCAATCCTTGATCTTTAACCCTTGAAGTCATCACTAACATCTCACACATAGACCCTTAGTCTATCTACTTATTAGCCCTCATGTTAACTACTTACTACAACCATTATAGTAACAACATTATCAACAATACATAACTTGAAGCATCTCAAGTACCATGATCATCATCATCATAGATACACCACTATCATGACTATCCTAGTCATGAACAACACCAAGAGCATCACTATACCACAATACTATAGTGGAAAGAGTCTATCTCACTCATGTACCTTACCTCACCCACTATAGCCGCTCTGACACCCCACTTGTCTCCCATGCAGAACACTTGTAGCTTCTCCTATAGATCATCTTCTTCCAATGCACACAAGAAAGAAGGAAGCACTTATCCGCATATAAAACCAAGATTTACGAGGTACAATAAATAGACTTATCCCCTACTCTCATGCTCATCAATCACATACTCAGGATACATCCGATCACACACTCATGCTCCACTCTCAACCACAAGTCAAATTGACCATCAATCTTTGATTATCATTATAATCCAAAGCTCTTCATGCTTGGTTCACGTCAATTCTTCATCAAATTCATCATTTTTCACCAAAATGCACTGTGATAATTGATTATCACTTAAGATAATTGATTATCTCAGTGAACTTTATCTAGAAACATCACGCAGGAAAGGATACTTGATTATTATCCCAAATAATCGATTATTCTCGAAACCACACTCAGAACCAACGTGTAGATAATCGATTATAAATAATGATAATCTACTATTACCGAATCGAACACATCCTAAACATGATTCAAGCATTCAAACATACATACATCAACCTTAGATCACGTGGAATAATAGTTGACATATCATACATGCATTCAAACATCACATACCCATGTAAACATTCTCAAACACACATAATATATCACTTGAATCATCTAGATCCAATTGTTGACATGTTATACCCCTAATAATATGGTGCAAAAGATTCTCCGATAAAACACCAAACAGGATTTTCAATCAGCCAAACTAACTAAGCATAATGCTTACAAATGAGAACCAAGAAGATTTAAATTATTCAAAACAAAGCTAATGATGCGAGGTTGTTTTCTAACAAACTAGACTTCTTATTGATGGTCCGAACAGTCATAATGAAAAACCATACGTTTGAAACCCACTGTCAAAAAATCAGTCCGATTCAACGGTGAACGACTTCATAACGAAGAAAACACCAATGAAGGTTTTGCATTATGCGAGAATAATTTCCTCTTTTTTTAGGCTATTTTCTCCCAAATTAGACCTCCGATTGATGATCCGAATGGTCCCAAAATTAGCCCGATCCAACGGTGAACGACTTCATAAAAACAAAAAACACTAGTGCAAGTTTTTTGTTATGCGAGAATAATTACCTTCGTTTAGGCTGTTTTTCCCAAATTTGACAAGCAATTGACGAGTCGAACGATTAGAATGAAGAACCATATGTCTGGAACCCACTGTCCCAAAATCAGCCCGATCCAATGATGAACAACTTCTCAACGACGAAAACACCAGTGTAGGTTTTGTGTTATGCAGGAATAATTTCTTCTCTTCCTTTCTCTCTCACTTGGGTTTTCCCTCTGTTCAAATGACTCTAATGTACCCTACTAATTTAACCCATCTCCACTAAAACAAAGTGAGACATAATGATCCATATTATTTGGCTTATTCTCCACATAGGAAGGTGTCGCAACCGGGATCGCGACGGGACGACGATCCATGGAAAATAAAACAGGTGTGGAAAAAAGAGATTTGGAGTTGCCACCATAGTTTATTCTGGAAAACTACGGAAAAACCATAAAATGATAAGACCTGGTCTGCGAAAATGAGATTCTAAGTTCGGGAGTCGGTTACGTGTAGGGAAGGTATTAGCACCCTACAACGCCTGCCCTAAGGCAGTACCTTTAACTAAATATGCGAATATGATGTGGTTTTCAAAATGTTTAACTATCCCCTAAAATAAGATTCTAAAGAAACAACATGTATTTTTTAGTTTTTTGAGCCCGACAAGGATTGACCTTGCTCCTACGTATTCTCATTAAGAATGAGAAATCAGGGTTCCGTAGTTCTTTTACAAAATTGCTTGAAAATTTATTTGAAAATTGTTTGAGAATTTTGTTTGGAAATGATTTTGATTTTTTTTGGAAAATGAACCTGACAAGGACTGGCCTTGCTCCTACGTATCTCCACTTTTGATGGAGAATCAAGGATCACGTAGTTCTGGCTGAAAAATTGTTTGTTGTTTGAAAATGTGGATGTTTTTAGTTTTTGAAGGTTTTTATATTTTTTTGGTTTTTTTTTTATAAAAGACAATTTTTTCAGCACAAGGACGATGCGTGCGATCACACATGTGCTCAATATTTTTATAAAATGGAAAGATGTCTAGCACAAGGACGATGCAAACGATCACACATGTGCTTGACCTTTAAAACATATTTTTTTTATTTTTAATTTATCTTTTAATTTTGCGTAATGAGCACTAGGCTGATGCGTATGATCGCACGAGTACTCATACGTGTTAGCAAAATGATCAAGATGAAGTTTTGATGATGTCCAAATCAAGTCAAGAGAAATCAAGATTCAAGATGTTATGAAAACTTATATTGTGATGGAAAGCTTTTGTAATACTCTTAGAAATATGTATAGGACTTAGATTATGAGTGGATTTATGTTTGCATTCAAAAGAGATGTAAAAATAAGCCAAACAGCAAAATCTGTGCAGTGTTAATCGATTAACACAGGGTGTAAATCGATTGTTCCAGAGACAAATGAAGAAGCACTACATTGAGCTGTTAATCGATTAACAAGGGGTGTTAATCGATTAACGTTAATCGATTAACAAGGGCTGTTAATCGATTAACACAGGAGCCGTTTGAAAAACTAGCCGTTTTTAGAGCCGTTGAAGTATCCGTTGGGTTGTTAATCGATTAACCACTGTAGCTAATCGATTAACACAGTCAGAAAGTCTAAAAGCGAAAATGGAAGAGCCTTTGGATGAGTCTATAAATAGACTCTCATTTCCTCTCAAGTTTAAAACAATAACTAGAGACACAGAAACTCTTCCCTTGTGCTCAAATACTCAGAAATTCTTGAGACTTGTGTGTTCTTGTTCGGCTTGTGAAACTCTTGTCTGTGGAGCTGGTGAAGTGCTTCTACGGTGACAGAGGAAATAGCCGGTTCATCCTTGGTGTGTCTAAGGAGGTGTTCGGAAGAGAATCATCCTTCGTGAAGTATTCGGAGGAGGTGTTCATCCTTTGTGAAGACTCAAAGGAGGTGTAGGTTCATCTCTTGTGGTATCAAGAGAGGTGGTTTCTAAACTCTTACAAATTGTTTCTTTGTGATTGTAATTTGTAATTGTTTTGTGATTAGTGAATTGTTTATCTTGTTTGAGATAAACGACTGGACGTAGGATTGGTAAGATCCGAACCAGGATAAAATCATCTGTGCAAATTTCTCTCAACCTTACTCTCGCTTTATTTGTCTTTATTATTTGTTTGGTAAGTTTATTTGAGTAGAAATTAAAAGGCACACGTTCGTATTAAAAACCCTCTTGGTTTGTTATTCCACGCTAACCCTTCCGCTGCAGCCGCTCCTGACAATTAGTATCAGAGCTTGCTTTGATAGTAATTCAAATGGCAGGATCACATCAAACCTTTGCAGAGGGTGCTTCTATCAATAGACCACCACTATTCACTGGTGAGAATTACGCATTTTGGAAGGTAAGAATGCAAATATTTATGGAGTCTATTGATATAGATATTTGGGATGCAGTTGCATCTGGTCCTTTTGTTCCAACTAACAATATGCAGGAACCAAAGCCCCGTGACCAATGGACTGCTCAAGATAAGAAAAAATTTGTTAATGATGTAAAAGCTCGTAATATTATTTCATCTGCTTTAACTGTTGATGAGTTTTACAGGATTTCTGTTTGTAAAACTGCACAAGAAATGTGGGAAGTACTAAGAGTAACCCATGAAGGTACAGATGATGTTAAGAGAGCTAGAAAGAATACCTTAATCCAGGAATACGAAATGTTCAGGATGAAGCAAGGGGAAACAATAGTAGATGTTCAGAAACGCTTCACCAACATCGTAAACCATCTTATTGGACTAGGTAAATCTTTCGATACTGATGAGCTTAATATAAAAATTTTGAAATCTTTAGACAGGTCTTGGTAACCAAAAGTGACTGCAATTTCTGAGTCACAAAATCTCAACACAATGACCATGGCTGCATTATTTGGAAAGTTGAGAGAGCATGAACTTGACCTCGGAAGACTTGATGAAGAAGAATCAAAAGCCAAAAACAACAAGAAGAGTTTGGCGTTAAAGTCGGAGGTTGAAAGAAGTAAAGGTAAATCGGAAGATGAAAACTCAGACGAAGAAGAAGAATTGAGACTCATGATAAAAAGGCTCAATAGGTTCATGAAGTCTAAAGGTAAAGGAAAATTTAGATATGAAAAGAAAGATAATCCAGTATCTTCCTCAAATTACCGATGCTACGGTTGCGGAGAAAAGGGACATTTAAAAGCAGACTGCCCAAATCAAAAGAAGGGTGAAGAAAAGAAATTCTTCAAGAAAAAGAAAGCATACATTGCATGGGAAGATGACAATGAGACCATTTCAGATTCAAGCTACTCAGATGAAGAAGCAAACATCTGTTTAGTGGTGAACGACGACGCTGGAAGCCAAGTAAGTACATCTAGCGATTCTGATAATTCTAGTCAAATTAGTGAAAATGAATTGCATGAAATTTATGCTGCTTTAATAGTAGAATCTGAAAAGTTAGATAAAGCCCATCAGAAGTTGAAAAAGGATTTCAAAAATTTAAAATTAAATTTTGAAAATATTCTTGAAGAAAATAAGAATTTAAAATTAAATTTTGAAAATACTTTTGAAGAAAATAAAGATTTGAAAAATAAAGTTGTTAATGAATGTGCATCTTGTGTTAATTATAAGAAACTACTAGATGAAACAACCTCAGGCGAATGTAGTAAAAATAATGAAAATAAGGTTGTTAAAAATAAGTATGTTCCTAGAATTAAAAATAAACACAATCATAGAACCCGTAGAACTTGGGTAGAAAAAGGAACAACTTATAGGAACACAAATGTTGTATCATGCTTTTATTGTATGAAAAAGGGTCATACATCTAATAAATGTAAAATTAAGCATTATGGTGTTCCAAGTGGTAGATATGTTTGGGTTATAAAATAATTTCTTTTTTCTAAATCTAACCCAAAGGACCCATACAAGTAGTTGGGTACCTATTGTTTAAAAATTTAAGAATTTCTTTAAAACAAATTTTAAGAAAAGTTTTTCAAGACCGGTAAAACTATTTTTATATCTTCTAATATACAAAGCATATATAGTTTTCAATCGGAAAAAGTTTTATGTGAGCATGTTGTCTTTGATGAAATTGTAGACCTTGAGGCAAAACCTCTTGAGTCAGTTGAATTACATGCAGGCAATGACGAAGATTTGTAGAAGACAACAAATGAAGCAAATAATGATGACAATCCTCAAGATAAAGATCTAAACAATGTTTTATAAGATCTTTCTCCTAAAAATATTTGCTTTAAATATCCTATTGTGCATGTTTGAATGAATCTTTAAATTTGAAATATTTTTAGCTCATATGCATACATGCTTTTATTAAGGGGGAGTATTATCTTAGGGGGAGAACATCAACACAACTTTTTAATTATGATCAAAAAGGGGGAGAAAATGTTTAAAGCTTATTTGCCTATTTGTACTATTTGTGCTTATTCACTGATGAACGGGTCGCACCGCTCACAAAAGTTTGTGCATAAAAGAATGCAGTATAGTGCTAGGAAGTGACTCCTAGGTCGTCTCTCAAGGACCAATTTTGTGGCGGTTCAATCTCAGATTTTTTTTTTACACAAAGTGGGGGGGTTTTGTGGATGTTTTTGACACAGAAAAATAAAATAGATTGAAAAACAACTGAATAAAACAGAATTTAACAACACTGAAGTAAATTTTAGAAATAGTAAAATCAAAACAGTACAAAAAAAAATAAAACGTTTGAAAATAAAATGACCGGTAAAAAGAAATGGTAGAATTTACCAGTGCAGAAAATCATGAACAGTAAATTTAATAGATAAAAACATTTAATTGGAAATGGAATTCATCACTTAAATTAAAATTCTTGAACAATACAACTCAAAATGAAACAAGCAAACTGGTGCCACACTTCTACTGCTTTAGAAAATAAAACATTAGCACTGTTTAAAATGAAAAATGCAGAGGAAGAGGAAGAGGCGAGAGCCTCCTCCCAGACTGTGAGTGTTTTCCTAATTCTAATCTAAATTCTCATAATTTTTCTTCTCTGGCTGCAGCTCTTTTATAGCCCAAAACTCAGAACATATGCGTATATTCCTCCTTCATTTCAACCAAGTTGTTTGTTTTGTTTTATCTCCAATTAGCAACCCGTGAACTTCCAGCTTTCACGGTTTTCTTGGTCTGCCTTCCATCCAGATTTTGTGTTGTTTGTGTCCCCATGAAGATTTTCTTCACCTCCTGGGTGAGCCAAAGAAATAAGGTGAGGGCCCCTCCATTTTGCAAACTCTCTTGTCATGTTCTGCACCTTGCAACCGTGGATTACCTTCCATACTCTTCTTCCTTCTCCACTCCAAGTAACACATCCGTATAGCCTCCTTCTTTTCTTGGACTAGCTGCTGGATTCTCCTTGTATGTGTACTGTTGGGTTGCCTCCGTGTGCTCACCAAAAGGAAGGTGAAGAAGCTTCTTGGTGAGCTGCTCCAGCTTCAAGCTGCTGGATCATGAACTGCTCATCTCACTTCACGGCTTCCTCTCCACTATCTTCTTTTCTCTTTACGTGAGGTGGTGGCTGCTGTTATGGAGTTACTTCTGGACGGTGCAGCTGGCTATAGTTCTTCTTCTTCTCGGTAGCTACTCCTTCATGGTTTGCTTCTTCTTCAATCATGTTGCAGCTGTTCCATCACGTTCCAGCTGAATGGTCCTCTTTAATAAATGCTTCCTATTCTTCCAAAGCCAAGGTCGTGACAGCTGAGTTCTTTCTTTCAACGTGGTGGATGCGTAAGTGGTGTAAGCTTGAGGTGGAAGAGTACCGAGAGTCAAAAGAAAATATGCACTTCAAGCCAAAACTTTTCCCATGTGGGCCGTGACACCACTTACTAAAATAAAATTCAGCATTTTGCTTTCATGTCACCAACTCCATTTGATTTAATTCCGACCCTGACATGTCTACCAAGCCATTCTTCTCCATTTCAAAAATGAAAAGATGACTAAGTGGTAAATGTACCCCACACGCCTCGTATGGTTTCTTCATTTAATGGCCAAACCAATTCTAAATCTCATCCCAACCAAGAAAGATGTGGCTCCCACTTCCAAAGAAAGATTCCTCTATTATTTGTGCTGGGTGCCGAGAAGTGTAGACTTCCTTTTATTCTCCAATAAAACCAAGAGCTAGATTTCTCCTATAATGTGCTGTTACTTGGTTTGGTGCTCACGTAAAAACCATGTAGATATGTGCTTAATTCATTCAGCCGTGAGATGCCATGTACCATGAGAATTAATGCCTCTTAAAATCCAAGAATTGAAGAACTTTAGGTAGAAGCATGTGTATTTTTGGATGCCAAAACCTTGTGTAAATGAATATTCTTCTAAATGTCCCAAATTGTATTTCCAATATTTTTCCTGCAATGACTAATGCAACTAATTAGTTCAGATGATTCAAATTAATCAAAATTTAGAATTTCTGGCCAAGTTAAGCACAATTAGCAAAACGGGATAATACCGGACATTCTAGCACAATTCCCTGATTAAATTCGGTACAATAAGCTAAGTGAAATTGAGAAAATATTGACTCATCAAAATAGACCACACTTAGTCTTTTGCACTCCTGGGCAAAATTAAGACGCAAATCAGGGAATAGTTCAAAGGACTTCTAGGAAGGTGACACACACTCAGCACGCAGAAAACAAAGACTCAAGAAAAATAAAAAGAATTTACAGAATTCTCAAGAATTATGGACCGATGAAAGAAGTAGAAATTTTCCAACACAAAATCAAGAAAAGCACATACTTACAGAAATCATCCAAGCAATTCACAGTATGGCAAAATAATTAATCAGCTCAAGAGGTGATTTAAAAATAACATAACCTCACAGATGCACTAATAGTGTTTCTCTCAAGTGTTTAGGGTAAATAATTTCAACTCAATGTACTCAAGAAAACAAACACAAGTAGACTTGGCAAGCTTCTAATATCAACACTTAAAACATATGCACGTTTAGATCAAAAGGTCTTTACTGGGTTGTAATGGGGCCAAGGACAGGGGAGGATAAATATGGATAAGTAGGTATAGCCCAAAAGAAATAGAGGAGCAATGGGGAATAAGTGGAAATAAAATTTCACCCAACCTCTAATTCGATCCTCTTCTCGACTCCATTATTCACAAAATTATTTTTCATTTTTCTCTTTTTCTCATCATCATTTTTTTTTTATCCTGTCTCTTTTCTTTTTTTTTTTTTTTTTATCACGCAACAGGATATAATTCATATTTTCAGAACAAGATGAGGAACCAACTAGCCAATTCATCAAAATTCCCAAGGAGACCACACTTATTCACAAAACATTTTTATAGCTCCAGACTTTCCTAAGGTTAAGGTAATCATTGTTTTTCACTTAGGTTCAGTGTATGAGCTTCAAAACAAATAAATGGGGAAAGTATAGGCTCAAAGGGGTTATCAATGGATAATAACAAGGTAGGCTTATTTGGCTAGAGAGGTTCAAGAACAAAAATGCCTTTGTCACGTCTAAACATGCATATCAATCAAGTATATTAAAAAGAATCAAGCCAAGGCATATGTGCAAGCAATCAAGATACATATCACACACAAGAAAGAAAATTAAGTGGCTCAAATCTCACACAGGGTATTCGTCACAATCAAATCAACCTCTTAAACATTATAATCATCTTCCAAGCAGAGAAAAGCAAGGATTTCAAACCATAAGTATTAAGTAAGTGAAGGAAAAAATCTACAACTTAGACAGAATCCAGAAATCAAGAGAAAAATGTAAAATTTATTGCACAAAACACTCAAAAACAAAAAATTTAACACACAAAATACATACTAATAGAAACTAACAGAAAAATCATAATTTCATAATTTCTTCCCAGTAGACCACACTTAAATCACACAATGTCCTCAGTGTGTTACAATCATCAGATTATCAATTTCAGAGCAGTCAAATAATATAAACAAGTGCAATAAAAATTAGAAAAATGGGAAGAAATTTTCAGTAACATCCATCAGTAGATGTTATCATTGACATCCATCAGCAGATGTTATCAGGGACATCCATCAGCAGATGTCTAAAACACCTAGCACCCATCAGTAGATGCTAATTAATTTTTTTTATAATTATTTTTTTTTTTTTTGAAAAAGGAGATGACCGGCACTGTGACAACAGTTTCGGTGGCAATGACCGAAACTGTTGCTACAGTGACAGAATTTTTGGCTATAAAAGGGTACCTCCTCAGCGTCGAGCAACATTTCTGACTTCCCTGCTCTTTCTCTACTCCTCTCTTCTATCTAATCTCTCCCCGCTCTCTTCTCTTCTCTCTACTCTCTCTCGAGCGTCTGGATCTGCGAGGAAGCTCTGCCACCGTGCCATCTGAAGAATCTGAGATTTGTGAGGAGCCTCTGCCTCAGCGCCTTCGAAGTTTCTGAGATCTGCGTCAAGCTTCTGTAAGTCCTACTAATCCGGGTAAGTTCTCTGCACCTTGGATCTCTATTTCTTCCTTTTCTGCTTATCTTAAGTTTCCAGATCTTTTACTGCTTTTTCCTTCTGTATTTGCTTATTTCTTTTCATGCTTTCATTTCTCTTCTTTTCCATTGTTATTTTCTTGCGCTTTCTCATCTTTCCTCTTGCCTGTTCTCCCTTTCTTTTTTTTTTTCTGCTTTATTTTTTTTTAAAGAAAAACACATAAAACACAACTGTCAAAAACTTAAGGGGTATATCGGCTGGAAACCAGACGTTAATCTCCCTTCGATTGAAGGTATTGCAGAGACAATCGGGTAGAACAACGCCACGTACCCCACTTAAAACTAAATAAACACATAAACATAATATACAAGAACAATATGGACAAGAACAACCGGACAACTGGACGTAGATCCGTTTAGGACCCTTTTGCAAGGACCGTGAAACAGATCTGAGACCAGACACTGAAACATCAAATACAGACTGGACAAAATAAATTTAAAAGGAAACAAGAACAAATAAAGAAAACAGAGAACTAATCTAATTTTTTTTTTATGCTTCTTTTTTTTTTTTTTTTTTAGTTATTTTTATTTTTATATTTTTTTTATTATGTTTTAGAATATTTCAAGAGGAATGATGACGAGTGAGATGGAATCAGAGAGATACACTAGTCAGCGATGGCGTCCTACAGATGATCAGATCAATATGATGACCAAAATCTACAACTATGGGGTCACACACCCAAGCCGAGCGCAAGTCGTCGAGATCGCGTCTCGACTAAGGACCTTCGCAGATGCCACCGAATATAACGTGCACTGCTGGTTTAACAACCATGGCAATCGGGTCAGGCGCTGGCAAGCGGAGATAGACCCCACTAGCACTCTCTTTTCACAACTACCGCTGTATATGTACGGTAAGAGCTCTGATCACACCTCCATTGAATTTTCCATTCCTCTTATATTATTAACACAAGTTTTTTTATTTTTTATTTTTTATTTTTTTATTTTTTATTTTTTTGTTTGAAAGAAAACAACTGGGTGATAATGAGGGCACCGAGGCTGCTGAATTTGTTTCCAGTTCCGATCATTATCGATGACGATAAAAATGAACGAGAAATTCCTCCACCAAAGCCTCCTGTATTTCGAACCAGAACTCCCTCAACGGAGCTCTCCCTTAGACCACCACAACCAGCTCGTGAATTCTTTCATTATTAATGTTTTTTTTTTTTTATGTTTTTGTTGGCCGAGTGTGGCCAGAATTAAGGACTGTAATATGAACACTTATATATTTTTTTTATGTTTTTATGTTTTTATGTTTTTTTTTATTAATGGTCTGTAATATTAACGATCAGAAATGATCGACCCCCGAACATCTTTATTATGTTTTTGTTTTTATTTTTATTATTATCAGTGTAAGACAGACTGTTTTCGGTGTATTTGGTATTTTCAATAAAAGTACTCAGATAGTTTTAGCTCAAATTACACCTCTCTGCCCTTACATGTTAATTATGCACTTTGTTGATTTTTTATTTTTTTTCAAAAACTAAATAAATAAAAATAGAACACATATTAACGAAACAAAAGACCTAATACCGAACACAAAATATCAAAGCAGACAAAACACAAATGTCAAAAACACCATACAAAACACATATTTACAAAACATACATTAACAAAATAACACACCTGAAATAGAATACACAATTTTTTTTTTTTTTAAAGATAACAATTCGAAAACTAAGAAGAAAAGGAAAAACAAAATGCAGAATCTTCCCGAGACCACACTTAAACTACACTGTCCTAAATGTTTTCTAAGCACAAGATCATCAGTTAAAACACTAAACAGATAAAGGACAAATGCAATAAAAGTAGGAAAACGGGGAAGAAAGAAAAAGAAAACTCCCCTGGTCAGGGTGGCAGTTGCCAATTTTGGACTTGTAGGGAGATGTTCCCTTCTTCAGGATCCAGCATGAAAGTGTTGAGGACGAACTGCTTCATCCTCCAGATCTGATCAAGCAGGGAAATATCCTCCACCGCCGGATCTAAGCAGCAAATATTGTCACTGAGCAGATTCAGTAGGTGCCTTTTGATCTTCGAACTGCTGTATGTACTGGCACCTTTGTCTTCGAGCGTGGGTGCATGCTGATCAAATTTATATGTACCTCCTGCAATATGGTTAGTGCAATGTGGCAGTGCAGAAATTTCATGCAGAGGTATAACACCCCATCCCAATTCATCATACTGAGCCTTAGATAAATCCTCATAACATGAATCAATTTCTAAATTGCATGCAATATTAATCATAGACTTAGATTCATGTTCAGTGCATGAAGAATAACCATTCGAATGTGATAGTAAAAAGCGGTTCTCATCATGCACAGAGGAAAAATTAAAATCAGACTCAGCAAGAATATAGTCATTAGCATACCGATCATCATCACAATCAACATAATAATCAAATTGTGGTATGCTTACCTCCTCTTCCTTGAAGATTTCTAGAGTGTGGGAAGGTGAAGGTGGTCTACCTGGTTCAGGATTACTGCTTACTTCTGCCGGGTCCCCAAAATTTTCATCAGTCTCCTCAGGTGCAAGAGTGGCCATCTGCCTGATCTGATCACTCAGATTCTGCATGGCAGCTTGAGTTTCCATGCTTTCTTGCTTGAACTGCATGTTCCCTTTCTGAAACTGAATGTTCTGCATTGTCATCTGCTCTAGTAACTCCTTTAATGTAGGTTCAGAAATAGAAGGCTGAGGAGTTATTTGAATAGGAGAATCATACTGCTGACTCTCATATTGTGGAACTGGCTCCCAAAGAGAGCTCTCAGAAATTGGATGATGGAACATATTGTTCTCATCATAAAAATCAGCAGATTTAAAATCAAAGTAATATGCAGAATAAGAATCATAATCACAGACATTGGCAGAATAAGCATTATTCACAACATTAAAATAGGTAGACATGGAAAAATAAAAAGTAAAAACTAAAAACTAAAAATTACGAATCAGATAAAACAAAACACATTTATACATGCTACAAGCACACACAAGACAAAACATCAATAGTAAAAATTTTTAATTAATTTTTTTTTTTAATTTTCAATTTTTTTTTAATAACAACTAAATACAGAACATAGCACAATTAAACACAATATATATTAACACAGTAAAAATCTAAAACAAAAACCTGGATCTGAAGTGACAACGCCGCCAAAATTTGTTGAAGGTGTCGTTATCGCCTACAGAAATATACAAGACAAAACACACAAAACAAACATATTAACAGAACAAAACTTTATACAACAAAAATCTAAAACCAAACCGTCTTTTGATTGGTCCCCGGCAACGGCGCCATTTTGATGAACGGGTCGCACCGCTCACAAAAGTTTGTGCATAAAAGAATGCAGTATAGTGCTAGGAAGTGACTCCTAGGTCGTCTCTCAAGGACCAATTTTGTGGCGGTTCAATCTCAGATTTTTTTTTTACACAAAGTGGGGGGGTTTTGTGGATGTTTTTGACACAGAAAAATAAAATAGATTGAAAAACAACTGAATAAAACAGAATTTAACAACACTGAAGTAAATTTTAGAAAGAGTAAAATCAAAACAGTACAAAAAAAAAATAAAACGTTTGAAAATAAAATGACCGGTAAAAAGAAATGGTAGAATTTACCAGTGCAGAAAATCATGAACAGTAAATTTAATAGATAAAAACATTTAATTGGAAATGGAATTCATCACTTAAATTAAAATTCTTGAACAATACAACTCAAAATGAAACAAGCAAACTGGTGCCACACTTCTACTGCTTTAGAAAATAAAACATTAGCACTGTTTAAAATGAAAAATGCAGAGGAAGAGGAAGAGGCGAGAGCCACCTCCCAGACTGTGAGTGTTTTCCTAATTCTAATCTAAATTCTCATAATTTTTCTTCTCTGGCTGCAGCTCTTTTATAGCCCAAAACTCAGAACATATGCGTATATTCCTCCTTCATTTCAACCAAGTTGTTTGTTTTGTTTTATCTCCAATTAGCAACCCGTGAACTTCCAGCTTTCACGGTTTTCTTGGTCTGCCTTCCATCCAGATTTTGTGTTGTTTGTGTCCCCATGAAGATTTTCTTCACCTCCTGGGTGAGCCAAAGAAATAAGGTGAGGGCCCCTCCATTTTGCAAACTCTCTTGTCATGTTCTGCACCTTGCAACCGTGGATTACCTTCCATACTCTTCTTCCTTCTCCACTCCAAGTAACACATCCGTATAGCCTCCTTCTTTTCTTGGACTAGCTGCTGGATTCTCCTTGTATGTGTACTGCTGGATTGCCTCCGTGTGCTCACCAAAAGGAAGGTGAAGAAGCTTCTTGGTGAGCTGCTCCAGCTTCAAGCTGCTGGACCATGAACTGCCCATCTCACTTCACGGCTTCCTCTCCACTATCTTCTTTTCTCTTTACGTGAGGTGGTGGCTGCTGTTATGGAGTTACTTCTGGACGGTGCAGCTGGCTATAGTTCTTCTTCTTCTCGGTAGCTACTCCTTCATGGTTTGCTTCTTCTTCAATCATGTTGCAGCTGTTCCATCACGTTCCAGCTGAATGGTCCTCTTTAATAGATGCTTCCTATTCTTCCAAAGCCAAGGCCGTGACAGCTGAGTTCTTTCTTTCAACGTGGTGGATGCGTAAGTGGTGTAAGCTTGAGGTGGAAGAGTACCGAGAGTCAAAAGAAAATATGCACTTCAAGCCAAAACTTTTCCCATGTGGGCCGTGACACCACTTACTAAAATAAAATTCAGCATTTTGCTTTCATGTCACCAACTCCATTTGATTTAATTCCGACCCTGACATGTCTACCAAGCCATTCTTCTCCATTTCAAAAATGAAAAGATGACTAAGTGGTAAATGTACCCCACACGCCTCGTATGGTTTCTTCATTTAATGGCCAAACCAATTCTAAATCTCATCCCAACCAAGAAAGATGTGGCTCCCACTTCCAAAGAAAGATTCCTCTATTATTTGTGCTGGGTGCCGAGAAGTGTAGACTTCCTTTTATTCTCCAATAAAACCAAGAGCTAGATTTCTCCTATAATGTGCTGTTACTTGGTTTGGTGCTCACGTAAAAACCATGTAGATATGTGCTTAATTCATTCAGCCGTGAGATGCCATGTACCATGAGAATTAATGCCTCTTAAAATCCAAGAATTGAAGAACTTTAGGTAGAAGCATGTGTATTTTTGGATGCCAAAAACCTTGTGTAAATGAATATTCTTCTAAATGTCCCAAATTGTATTTCCAATATTTTTCCTGCAATGACTAATGCAACTAATTAGTTCAGATGATTCAAATTAATCAAAATTTAGAATTTCTGGCCAAGTTAAGCACAATTAGCAAAACGGGATAATACCGGACATTCTAGCACAATTCCCTGATTAAATTCGGTACAATAAGCTAAGTGAAATTGAGAAAATATTGACTCATCATTCACTAATGCACTCTTTCTTCCATATGTTGTGTTTTAAATACAGATTATTACCAAAAGCTTTAAATCAAGGAGTTTTTGATCATCATCAAAAAGGGGGAGATTGTTAGCAAAATGATCAAGATGAAGTTTTGATGATGTCCAAATCAAGTCAAGAGAAATCAAGATTCAAGATGTTATGAAGACTTATATTGTGATGGAAAGCTTTTGTAATACTCTTAGAAATATGTATAGGACTTAGATTATGAGTGGATTTATGTTTGCATTCAAAAGAGATGTAAAAATAAGCCAAACAGCAAAATCTGTGCAGTGTTAATCGATTAACACAGGGTGTAAATCGATTGTTCCAGAGACAAATGAAGAAGCACTGCATTGAGCTGTTAATCGATTAACAAGGGGTGTTAATCGATTAACGTTAATCGATTAACAAGGGCTGTTAATCGATTAACACAGGAGCCGTTTGAAAAACTAGCCGTTTTTAGAGCCGTTGAAGTATCCGTTGGGTTGTTAATCGATTAACCACTGTAGCTAATCGATTAACACAGTCAGAAAGTCTAAAAGCGAAAATGGAAGAGCCTTTGGATGAGTCTATAAATAGACTCTCATTTCCTCTCAAGTTTAAAACAATAACTAGAGACACAGAAACTCTTCCCTTGTGCTCAAATACTCAGAAATTCTTGAGACTTGTGTGTTCTTGTTCGGCTTGTGAAACTCTTGTCTGTGGAGCTGGTGAAGTGCTGCTACGGTGACAGAGGAAATAGCCGGTTCATCCTTGGTGTGTCTAAGGAGGTGTTCGGAAGAGAATCATCCTTCGTGAAGTATTCGGAGGAGGTGTTCATCCTTTGTGAAGACTCAAAGGAGGTGTAGGTTCATCTCTTGTGGTATCAAGAGAGGTGGTTTCTAAACTCTTACAAATTGTTTCTTTGTGATTGTAATTTGTAATTGTTTTGTGATTAGTGAATTGTTTATCTTGTTTGAGATAAACGACTGGACGTAGGATTGGTAAGATCCGAACCAGGATAAAATCATCTGTGCAAATTTCTCTCAACCTTACTCGCTTTATTTGTCTTTATTATTTGTTTGGTAAGTTTATTTGAGTAGAAATTAAAAGGCACACGTTCGTATTAAAAACCCTCTTGGTTTGTTATTCCACGCTAACCCTTCCGCTGCAGCCGCTCCTGACAATACAGCTTTTTGCTTATTGTTTGCGTAATGAGCACTAGGCTGATGCGTACGATCGCACGAGCACTCACACGGCTTTGTTTGTTTTATTTTATTTTTTTTTTATATTTTTTATGAACAAATCCAACAAAATATAAGATGCAATATACAAGAGTGGAGTTATCACACAAAGGGCTACATACAGGAAAAAAACAAATAAAGAAATAAAAATTTAAGAACAAAGCGAGAGAAACAAATCAACAAGAATAGGGGGTGCAGAGATAAAAACCCGGAGTGCAGAGAGTAGAAGCTCCTTTATCTGTCAGGGGTGTAAAAATGAAAACAGAAGTGCATCCTGAAATGTGTGTTAGGTCCAATTCCTTTTTTTTATTTTACTGACAGAAAGGCTTAAGCCCAAATGAAAGGGGTTTGATGGTTTTTTGGTTGCAATGAAAATTAAACACGACTGAATTAAAAACGTCAAAATAAATTTTAACGACAGTAAAAATCCAATGGTAAAAGACATCAAAATAAAATAAACGCGGGAACATTAAACGTGAACAAAAACGTAAAACATTAAACGCAAAAATAAAAGCATCAGTAAAAACATACCGTAAAAATACAACTAAAATGGTAAAACGAATTTAAAACAGTAAAACAAATTTAAAACAGTAAAAACGAAATTGATACAGTAAAAATGAAAAAACAGTAACATAAAACAGTGAAAATAAATCTGGAACAGTAAAAACAAAAATACAGAAAAACACAAAATACAAAAAACAATGAATACAGAAAACAGTAAAAACAGTAAAACATTAAATACAAAAAAATGAAATTACATGCAGTAAATAATAACAGTAAAAATAGTGAATACAGAATTTAAAAATCAGTAAAACAGTAAAAGCAAAATACAGAAAACAGTAATTACAAAAAATAGTGAAAACAGAAAACAGTAAATTTTGGAAAATAAAATTACAGCAGCACATAATTGCAATAAGAACAGTAAATACAGAATTGCAAAATCCAAATAACAAAAATACAGAAACAGTAAAAAATGGAATACAGAAATATAGTAAATCAGTAAAACAGAAAACAGTAAATACAGAAAATAGTAAATTTAGAAAACAGTAAAAACAGAATCAAAATCACTGGAGTAAAATACATAAAATAAAATTACAGTAAATGATAAACATGCAAAAATAAAGAAAGAACAGCTGAAATTAAATTGCAGAAATACATAATACAGAAATTAAAATACAGCAGAAATTAATTTACAGCAGTAAAATAAAACAGCAAAACAGAATTTAATTTCAGAATCAGAAAATGAAACCAAACTTTGCATTGAATTTAAATTATGCATGAAATTATTACGACAAAGAAATTAAATTTGGAACCTAATGTGCACACTGTTCAACCGTAGCCTTCCATCTGTACTGTGATTTTCATCTGCTATTCCAGCCGTGAGTGGTTCCTAAACTACTCCTAAATTTTGATCTAAAATCTAGTGCTCCTGAATCTACTTCTCTTTGCCCCCTTTTATAATTGGAGTTGCTCTCTTTCATTCATTCTTCAACAAATTCAATAATTGCATTTTGGAGTCCTCCACGTGAGTTTTTTTTTTAACCAATTGGTGGCCCTCAATTTAATTTCAACTTTGCTGATTGCTTTCTCTTTCATGGACCTAGGCTGTGTGCTTGCTACATAAAACCCGTGAGTTCCCAAGGTGGTCCCTTATTCCATCTTCTCTTAAACCAAAGAAAAGAAATCATCCAAGGTGGCGGCTCCCACTTTAATTTCAATGGGCCGTGTGTTGTTGTCTCTTAACATTTCTTCAATCAATTTTTTTTTTAAATTTTATTTATTATTATGATTTTATTATTATATATATTTTTTATTTTTTATTCTACACTCATGATAAAAATACAGCAAACCTATTAGTCAATCCGGACGAAATTGGGTGTTGACAGCTGCCCCTCTTTACTTAGATTTTACCAGATCATATGATAAACAATGTTTTCATATTATTAGAGTAAAAGATAAGTAAAGATAGAAATACTAATTTCGTTCGGATTTCAAGATACACAAGAAAATAGAGAATTTTTTAAATAAGGAACCAGGAATAATTATTACTATTATTATTATTTTTTATTTTTATTTTTATTTTTATTTTTATTTTATTTTATTTTATTTTATTTTTTTTGAGTGCATAAATAAAATGAACAAGATTAAGTGAATGAGAAATTTGAATTTGATTGGGTTCGACCATTGCCTTGCAGAGGGTCGTTTGAAAAAGTAAAATTGGGCTCGACCATTGCCTTGCAGAGGGCCGAGATACCAATGGCAGAAATGCAAAATTGGGCCCGACCATTGTCTTACAGAGGGCCGAGATACCAATAGCAGAAATGTAAAATTGGGCTCGACCATTGTCTTACAGAGGGCCGAGATACCAATAGCAGAAATGTAAAATCGGGCTCGACCATTGCCTTGTAGAGGGCCGAGATACCAATAGCAGAAATGTAAAATTGGGCTCGACCATTGCCTTGCAGAAGGCCGAGATACCAATAGCAGAAATGTAAAATTGGGCTCGACCATTGTCTTATAGAGGGCCGAGATACCAATAGCAGAAATGTAAAATTGGGCTCGACCATTGTCTTACAGAGGGCCGAGATACCAATAGCAGAAATGTAAAATCGGGCTCGACCATTGCCTTGCAGAGGGCCGAGATACCAATAGCAGAAATGTAAAATTGGGCTCGACCATTGCCTTGCAGAAGGCCGAGATACCAATAGCAGAAAGTAAAAATTGGGCTCGACCATTGCCTTGTAGAGGGCCAAGATACCAATAGCAGAGGAAAATTTAAATTCGACCATTGCCATGCAGAGGGTCGTTTGACAATCTGGACTTGACCATTGCCTTGCAGAGGGTCAAGATCGCAGAGGAAAATTTAAATTCGACCATTGCCATGCAGAGGGTCGTTTGACAATCTGGACTTTGACCATTGCCTTGCAGAGGGTCAATATCACAGAGGAAAATTTAAATTCGACCATTGCCATGCAGAGGGTCGTTTGACAATCTGGACTTGACCATTGCCTTGCAGAGGGTCAATATCACAGAGGAAAATTTAAATTCGACCATTGCCATGCAGAGGGTCGTTTGACAATCTGGACTTGACCATTGCTTTGTAGAGGGCCAAGATCGCAGAGGAAAATTTAAATTCGACCATTGCCATGCAGAGGGTCGTTTGACAATCTGGACTTGACCATTGCCTTGCAGAGGGCCAAGATCGCAGAGGAAAATTTAAATTCGACCATTGCCATGTAGAGGGTCGTTTGACAATATGGACTTGACCATTGCCATGCAGAGGGTCAAGATACCAATGACAGAAAGTAAAATTGTTTGATTGTTTTGAATTTGAAATTTTTGCATTTGTTTTGAAATTTTGAGATGTTGATTGATTTTTTTTGATTGATTTTTTTCTTGAGATAGAAATGAGTGTCCATTTTTATTATTTTTTTTTTTGAAATGAGAAGCATGGTTGATGTAAATTTGGAAACTGCAGGAGAAAGCTTTGATGCATGTTGATTTTTTTGTCTTTTTGAAAGAAGAAGATTTGATGAAAATATGTAATTTTGAAATTGGAGGAGAAAACTTTGATGCATTTTGATTTTTTTTGTCTTTTTTGAAAGAAGAAGATTTGATAAATATTCATGAAAATAAATTCAAAGTTTATGGAAATATGTACATAGGTTGACTTGTGATTTTTTGTTTTTGTTTTACTGGAAGATTATGAAACTATGACACTTTCTTTTTTATTGAGTCAATTTGTTTTCTTTGAAATCATCAAAATTTATGACAATTTAGACTTTCACTTTCTTTTTACAATGGATGTCCAAATTCTAAAGTCAAATGTTCAAAATGAAGCTTGTGCTGGACATTTTCTGATGAAATACCTATGTATACATGCTTGATATCAAGGGTTGGGACAAATATGTGGAAGGATTTGGAGAGTACCGGGTTGGCTACTTGGGCCTCTTACTCCTTAAAACGAATACAAATGCCAATGTGAAGTTGTAGATACTCAGAAGTTGCCCCAGTTTGGGGGCATGGTAAAAAGATAGGTATGGACAAATGTATCTGTGAATTGTGAGGGTGTGAAATTCATATAACTTTTGCAAAATTGCCCCTGGTTTTGGGTATGAGTCACTTAAGTGAGGTTCAAAAAGAAGTTGCCCCCCATTTCGGGTTTACGAATGATGGACTCAGAGCCCCAAAGTGTCTGCTCCTGTTTTGAGGGTAGATTTATGAATTTTAGTGCGGACAAATCTGAGAGGCCCAACAAGGGATGCCCTGGTCTTGGTACGAACCTTGAATATACAGATGAAACAAATGTGAGATTAACAAAGTTGCCCCAGGTTCTGAATGGGCCAAAACATATGAACTTCACAAAGTTGCCCTAATTTTAGAGAACGGGCGAAAAGGTTATGTAAAACATACAAAGTTGCCCCCTAGTTTAGGAATCGGGGGTAAGAGTTTGAATGGGATATGAATTTGTGATGGATATGGAAATGATTGGCTTGAAAAGATTGCCCCAAATGGTTTGATTTTCCTTTGTAAAAACTTGATCAATAGGGAGTTCCCTTCATCAGAGGACAATTATTTTTCATCATCATTTTTTTTTACAACTGCATTGTTGGTCATTTTTGTCTTGTCTCAAAATTAAGCTTTATGAAAATTTAAGCAACCATTATTCAATTTGTGTGGACTTTTATTGGGTTTGTAATGTGGCTTGGGCTAAAGGGTATTGAAAGAAAGGATATAAAGGCTCAAATAAATTTTTGTGGGTTATTCGGAACAAGAGTTACCATCTGCACCTCGTATCAGTTATTCATCAAATCTGTTTTGACTATTTTGCCCTTTCTCAAATTTCATTCTTTGTTTGCCATCACTTTGTGATTCTTTGTATTTTTGCTTCACTTTTGAGGAATTATCTTCATTTGATCACTAAGTGTGTTCTTCCTGCAATTTGAGTCGACTTCTACTGTGATGGTAACCCTTGTTTGGGTAAAATTTTGAAAAGAAATTTCTTATTGGCTCAAATTTGGTATCAAAGGATATATTTTTGTTGTTTTTTTTTTGATGGAGAAAGATGGCCACACATCATTTCAAATTTTGGTTGTTTCATTTTCAAAAGATTAATTAGGAGACAAAGCTAAATGATCTCAACGAGAGTCATTTTTCTTTTTTTCCTTTTTTTTTGTGTCCCAAAGGAATCAGGGACCTCCCAACTGAAAGCCAGTGGAGGTAACGGAAAATTTGCCCCAGTGTAAAACTTTGTATTTATTATTTGGGCTCAAGAACATGATTGGGTCAATCTCTTGGTATAGCGAGGGCTGAAGGATGATGTTTTCAAGCAATGCACACACAGATATCTCTTAAGAATATGTGATTTAAACATTTGACTACAGGAGATTATGACATCCATTACATTTTTTGAAATCTCATAAAATGGATGATTTGCATCGAAAATAATTGACTCAACTTTTGCGTATTTTTTGGTTTTATGTGTGAAGCAAAGTAATATGAAATGGAAATGATGATACCAGTTAAGAAAAAAAACAGATTTTTTTTTTTTTTAGAGAAAATTAGGTTTTGGTGGCCAGTATGAAAACTGGGCTTGGGGGCCAGTATGAAAACTGGGCTTACGGGCCAGTGTGAGAACTGGGCTTCGGGGGCAGTGTGAGCTGGGCTTAGGGGGACAGTGTGAGCTGGGCTTAGGGGCCAGTGTAGGAACTGGGCTTTTCGGGTCGGCATGGAAACTTGGACTTTGCAAGCCAGTATGGGAAATGGGCTTTCTGAGCTAATGTGGCAATTGAGATTTTTGGCCTTTGTGGAATCTGGGCCTTGCAGGTCAGTATGGAAACTGAGCTTTGCAAGTCAGTATGGAAAATGGGCATTCTGAGCTAATGTGGCAATTGAGATTTTTGCCATTTTGGAATTTGGGCCTTGCGAGCCAGCATGAAAACTGGGCTTTGCAAGCCATTATGAAAAATGAACTTTCTGGGCTAATGCGGAAAATGAGCTTGGGAACCAGTACAGAAACTCGGCTTGGTGAGCAATGCAAAAATTGATATGAGAAAACTTGATTTTAGAAAAACGTTTGAAAAATAAAAATGTTTTTTTTTTCAATCATTTTTTATTTATTTACACAATGTGAAAAAATATTAAGCATATTAGAAAAATATTTTTGTGTTTTTTATCTTTTAGAAATAGAAATTAATGAGAAATATGCATGTAATGGGCCGAGTTGGGCCAAAAACGTTTGAAAACCTGAGGAGAAGTAACAAAAGGAAGTTGGACTTACCAGGCACATTGACCCAATGGATCAGATGACCTGAGCCGTGTGAACTTAACACAAGAAGATGACAAAGAAAACATTTTTTTTTATTTTCATAGTTTATGGAACAAGCTAAAAGAAATTCATTTTTTCATTTTTTGTTATGAGAGGATTTCTCAAGATTGAACTAAAGAAAATTTTGCAACACTACTAGACTCAATGGGCCCAACACTATTCTTTTTACAACCATGACAAAATCTTCAGACAAGGGTCTGAATTTCTCTATTTTTATTTTTTGCAGAAATACTTGTTCACACAAATGGAAAGGGAAATTATTAATTGAAAACACAAAATCTACATAAACATGTATTTTTTATTTTTTCAGAAATTCAGATGCACTGGTTCAAGAGAAAACACATATGACAACGGGGCCTAATGGGCTCAAAAACTGTTCATCTTTCATTCTCAGTTTTTGACAAAAAATTCAGAGAAAATCACACAGGATAATTTGGATAATTGTATTGGAAAGATACTGTTGAAAATTTGTATTTTGAGATATGATTTTGATTTTCTTATGTTTTATTCGACCTTTATTTTACGAGACTACAGAGAAACTTGGGTCAAACTTGGATCTGAAACAAATTGAAATGAATGCAAGGTAGTGTGAGCTTAATGGGCCAGACAGACCCAACTGTCAATGCGACCAAGAAATTGATCAAATTTTTTACAAATTTTATTTGAGAATAAAATATGACATTATGAAAATTATACAACATGATGAGGAAAATATTTTTATTTTCAATTCTAAGAAAACAAAACTGAGATAAATTTTACACTCAAAATGGGCCCAGATGGACTCAACAAATACTATTCTTACTTTCACCATGAAACTTTGTGAAAAGGAATTTGAATTCTTTTTTTTTTTATTTTATTTTTTTTTTGACAAATCTCAGAATGATACATCATTCAACAGCAAAATGTGAAAACAAAATATTTTTGACATATTTTCTAAAGAAGTAGACTCGAGAGAAAACCACGAAGGCCATTGGGCCTAATGGGCTCGAGCACTGTTCCTTTTTTCAATATTTTTTTATTTTTAGATTTATTCAAAATGTAGAAGAAGAAGGAGTAAAATCAAACAAAATGGTGTGATGTGAAATTACAAACATGCCAAAATAATTCTTCACTCAAATTTATATTTCAGAAGAATTGAGTCCAAAGAGGGCTAACATGACAATGAGGCCCAATGAACCTGAAAAATGTCCTTTATCGTGCAAATGAAAAACAATTTTGAACACTTCAAATTTTACATCACTCCATTTATTATTTTTGAAAATTTTCTATTTATCACATTTTTTATATTTTGTTTTATTATTTTTTTGGTGAAATTGGATCATCTATGGTGTCCTGAATTGGGCCGGATCGACCTAACAAAACCCTACCCGTTTTCAGATTTTCAAAATTTTTTTTTTTTATTTTTTTATTTTTGAATTCAGAAAGACCGGGACTGTGGACGTCCCCGGTAGCAATGACCGGAATTGTGGACACAGTGGCAGAATCCTTGGCTATAAATAGGCTACCCTTCAGCGTTGGCCGACGTTTCATTCTGCTCTCCCTCTCTCTCGTTCTCCCTTTCTCTCTCTATCTTCCTCCTTCTCTCTCCCTCTTGAGCGTCTCTGGACTTCTGTGAGGAACCTCTGCCCAGTGTGCCTTCGGAGCGTCTAAGATCAGCGAGGAGCCTCTGCAAGCCCTACTGCTTCCGGGTAAGTCCTCTTTCCTCTAGATCTTCCATTCTTTCCTTTAAGCTTTCTGTTTTTGCTTTTCCTTTTACTCTTTAGCTTTCTGTTTTTTCATTTAAGCTTTCTCTTCCCTTTCCTTTTCTGTTATTCCTTTCCTTTATGCTTTACTTTCCGTTTGTTGCTCTTTCTGCTTTCTGATCTTGTTATTCCTTACTGCTTTCCGTTCATCTTTTGTGTTTTTTTTTTGTTTTTTTTTGTTATGCTTTTTGCGTTATTTACTTTTGCTCCTTTATTTGCTTTCTTGTTCCTCTTTTATTTTTCTCTCTAAAATAAAAACTCTAAGAACACACTGTCTTAACAAAGATAAGGGGTATATAGGCTGGAAACCAGACGCTAATCTCCCTTCGTTTGAAGGTATGACAGAGACAATCGGGTAGAACAACGCCACGTACCCCATTAAAAACAGAAAACTTAAAAAGAATATTACTCGTATGAACACAAGGACATGGACATGGACAATCTGGACGTAGATCCGTTTAGGAACCTTTGCGAGGACCATGAAACAGATCACAAACTGGACAACGAGACTCGAAAGACCCAATACAAAGAACAAAATTAGCTTAAAAGAAACACAATGGAAGAAAACATTAGACTATGAACATAGTATTTTTGTTATTTATGGTTTGTGTTTTTTTTTATTTATTATTTATTTAGACAAATTAGGGAAATGGATGAGAAGGAAATGGAAATGGAGAGACCGACCTGCCCAAAGTGGCGTCTGACAGAAGACCAAATCAGGATAATGACCAACATTTACAATTACGGAGTCACTCACCCAAGTCGAGCTCAGATTTTTGAGATCACTACTCGAATCAGGGCATTTGGAGAAGCGGGGGAGTACAATGTCCAGTGCTGGTTTAGCAATCATGGGAATAGAGTAAGACGTTGGCAAGCGGAATTGGATCCCACCGGCACCCTCTTTTCTCTACTACCCCTGTACATGTATGGTAAAACCCTAACTTCATCCTTGTCTTTTTAATTTTTTTTCCTCTCTTCCTTCTTTTGACACAATTATTTCTTTTTATTATTTTTTTTTACCCTTTTTTTTATTTATTTTTTTTTTTGGAGAAACCGGTTGGGTAATCATGAAGGCTCCGAAGCTTCTGGACCTCTTCCCCATTCCCATCATAATCGATGGAGAAACAGAGATTCCTCCGCCTCCGCCAGTGACTTTTCGTGCTAGAGCTCCCTCAACGGAGCTCTCCCTTAGACCACCACAACCAGCTCGAGAATTCTTTTTTCACTGAAAACGTTTTTTTTTTTTTTTGCATGTTTTTGTGGGCCGAGTGTGGCCAAAATTTGCATAAGGACTGTAATATGGACACTTAAGTTTTTTTGTTTTGGACTGTAATATTAACGATCACTAATGATCGACCCCCGAACATCTTTTATTATGTTTTTTTTTTGCTTTTTTGTTTGAATTCCTGATATGGTGAGGTAACTCTGTATGATCTACTTGTTTTTTTGTTTTCATAATGCCAAGATCCTATGAGTGTATTCAAAATGATATCTTTGTTCAAAATCACTTTTCGACCTTATTGTAATTCTCTCTTGATGATGAAATGAAATAGATTTTTTTATGTTTTTTCTTTTTATTTGGTCCGAAAGAGAAACCATTAAGTTATCGTTGAATTTGAAACATCATCCGAATAATCGTGTATAAAATTGTTCAAGATTTTAAGAATGATCCAACACTTTTGAGGTAAACAGACGTGAACACGAATTTGCCCCAATCTGGAAAAGTTTACGCGCCGAGAGACTTAATCAATATGAATCCATATTAAGGCAAAGACATGAACAATGCCCCTATTATAAAAATGTTGACGACTTTAAGATACAAAACAGACGTTTGACATGATCGGAATGAGTGTAAATGGAAAATCAAATTGACACTTAATGACCATGAATAACACATGTTAATGAGAGCCAAAATAAACTTAGACAGACAGAGGTTTAAAAAACAAAAATCAGGCTTGACATGGCTGGACTAGAACACGGACACGATAACAAAAACGATTTGGACAATGTTTAGGCTTAGGCACATATAATGGGCTGAACATGACAAGGTTTAGGTTAAGACTGACAACGGATTACGATTTGGGTTTCAACAGGATAAACAAGGTTTAAGATAAAAAAAAACGTTTCTGCACCTAAAACAAGAAGAAAAGGAACCAGTATGACAAATACATCGGATGACAAAGGAATATGGGGTACAAACTGAGAAAACAAAAAAATGCCCCTGACACGGTGAACAAACTATAAATTTGATGGACTCTTGAAAAGTGATGATCATTGAGAAAACAATCCAAAAATGGCCCGCAAGCAAATCTATTAACACATCTTTTATTTTTCCTCAGGGCAACTTATTACACATTTAAACATTTTCCCCGGAGTTAAAAACTTTAGAGAACAAACAACCAATCTATAATGTGTGTGAACTTTATTGAATTTGGGAAATAACTAAAAATGGATTGAATTACTTAAAAATTTGTTGACAAAATTTCATCTAAATATGCTTCATTTTCTAAATATTTTTCGAAAACATTTTCTTTGCAAATTTTTCTTTTTATTACATAAATTAGATGCAAAAATCATAATAATCTCCTTGTTCAAAGTAATTTGAAATATTTTCTATTATTTTTTTTTATGCCCCTACACAAAACACATGTTTAACATGCCTATGGAGGTGGAAATGGAAGATTGGGTTGACTCTTAATGACCTTGAAAACGAATGACACTTGTAAACGGGAGACGCATTCGGGCTTAAACACATAGAGGTTGATAACCAATAATGAGACATGTTAATGAATGAAGGTTTAAGGTTGGACACGACTTGGTTAGAACACGAGGTTGATGACAAACACACTGTGAACAAGGTTCATACCTAGACACGAGTGATGGGCCAGGCTCGACACGACTTGGGTTAAGACAGACAAGGTTTAAACCCATAATGGATCATGATTTGGGCTTCGTACCGGGTTATACAAGGTTGAACTGGTGAACCTAAGAAATGCCCCTTGTATGACGATTTTACTTTTACGAACTAAAATGGGCGATGAGGATCGTGAACAAATGATGATTTTAAACATTTTCATATCATGAAAGCCGGATGAACATTTCAAATTAATGATAAAATTGAATTGAACGATTGGACCAAAAATCTTTATTTTGCTTCAAAAGCATTTTTATTTGAAAATTTATTTTATTTTATTATTATTTTTTTTTTTGAATTATTCCATGAACTCTATAAGAAGATAAATGCGAAACAAATACATATGAATTAGAACATGTACATTTTTAGTGCTCTAATTTTTTTTTACATCTTTTTCATGGTACATTTATTTGCTGTATACAAAGAAAAGATGAAAAAGAAATGACAAAACGATCTCCCTTTCGTGTCTTAATCAAAGGATGGTTCCTAAAGTTCTAAGGCCACATACATGCACTCACCAGGATGGTTTCCTAATTCTTAAATCAAGGCCACTAGAGCTATGGCTCTGTTCACTGTCTCTCCACAACAGTCAGAGTAATCAACTAGATGTGGAGATACAAATGAAGAGAACAGACTCTAGCTGGAGTTCTCACGATAGCCAAACAGGAAGTACATCCCAGAGTGACACCGCTACACAACCCCTCTATTTCTAAGTTGCGCTCAGACCCGGGTATAGGGCCTCACTCATGATATGCATAATGTGTAGAGGGAGATTATAATGTAAAACAACAATTGCAAAAATAAACACAAATAAGTAGACATATCAAACATAGATAATGAACAATTATTTTAAACATAAAGTAAAAGCAACTCACATGCAATTATTTCAAATATTAAACATAGATAAGGAAAAAGGAAATAAAAACACAAAGAAAAACCACATCGAATTCGCTTATCTAATTAAATGGCCTGACTCTCTAGCGTCCCCAGTGGAGTCGCCATCTGTCGCAACCGGGATCGCGACGGGACGACGATCCATGGAAAATAAAACAGGTGTGGAAAAAAGAGATTTGGAGTCGCCACCATAGTTTATTCTGGAAAACTACGGAAAAACCATAAAATGATAAGACCTAGTCTGCGAAAATGAGATTCTAAGTTCGGGAGTCGGTTACGTGTAGGGAAGGTATTAGCACCCTACAACGCCTGCCCTAAGGCAGTACCTTTAACTAAATATGCGAATATGATGTGGTTTTCAAAATGTTTAACTATCCCCTAAAATAAGATTCTAAAGAAACAACATGTATTTTTTAGTTTTTTGAGCCCGACAAGGATTGACCTTGCTCCTACGTATTCTCATTAAGAATGAGAAATCAGGGTTCCGTAGTTCTTTTACAAAATTGCTTGAAAATTTATTTGAAAATTGTTTGAGAATTTTGTTTGGAAATGATTTTGATTTTTTTTGGAAAATGAACCTGACAAGGACTGGCCTTGCTCCTACGTATCTCCACTTTTGATGGAGAATCAAGGATCACGTAGTTCTGGCTGAAAAATTGTTTGTTGTTTGAAAATGTGGATGTTTTTAGTTTTTGAAGGTTTTTATATTTTTTTGGTTTTTTTTTTATAAAAGACAATTTTTTCAGCACAAGGACGATGCGTGCGATCACACATGTGCTCAATATTTTTATAAAATGAAAAGATGTCTAGCACAAGGACGATGCGAACGATCACACATGTGCTTGACCTTTAAAACATATTTTTTTGATTTTTAATTTATCTTTTAATTTTGCGTAATGAGCACTAGGCTGATGCGTATGATCGCACGAGTACTCATACGGCTTTTTGCTTATTGTTTGCGTAATGAGCACTAGGCTGATGCGTACGATCGCACGAGCACTCACACGGCTTTGTTTGTTTTATTTTATTTTTTGTTTATATTTTTTATGAACAAATCCAACAAAATATAAGATGCAATATACAAGAGTGGAGTTATCACACAAAGGGCTACATACAGGAAAAAAACAAATAAAGAAATAAAAATTTAAGAACAAAGCGAGAGAAACAAATCAACAAGAATAGGGGGTGCAGAGATAAAAACCCGGAGTGCAGAGAGTAGAAGCTCCTTTATCTGTCAGGGGTGTAAAAATGAAAACAGAAGTGCATCCTGAAATGTGTGTTAGGTCCAATTCCTTTTTTTATTTTACTGACAGAAAGGCTTAAGCCCAAATGAAAGGGGTTTGATGGTTTTTTGGTTGCAATGAAAATTAAACACGACTGAATTAAAAACGTCAAAATAAATTTTAACGACAGTAAAAATCCAATGGTAAAAGACATCAAAATAAAATAAACGCGGGAACATTAAACGTGAACAAAAACGTAAAACATTAAACGCAAAAATAAAAGCATCAGTAAAAACATACCGTAAAAATACAACTAAAATGGTAAAACGAATTTAAAACAGTAAAACAAATTTAAAACAGTAAAAACGAAATTGATACAGTAAAAATGAAAAAACAGTAACATAAAACAGTGAAAATAAATCTGGAACAGTAAAAACAAAAATACAGAAAAACACAAAATACAAAAAACAATGAATACAGAAAACAGTAAAAACAGTAAAACATTAAATACAAAAAAATGAAATTACATGCAGTAAATAATAACAGTAAAAATAGTGAATACAGAATTTAAAAATCAGTAAAACAGTAAAAGCAAAATACAGAAAACAGTAATTACAAAAAATAGTGAAAACAGAAAACAGTAAATTTTGGAAAATAAAATTACAGCAGCACATAATTGCAATAAGAACAGTAAATACAGAATTGCAAAATCCAAATAACAAAAATACAGAAACAGTAAAAAATGGAATACAGAAATATAGTAAATCAGTAAAACAGAAAACAGTAAATACAGAAAATAGTAAATTTAGAAAACAGTAAAAACAGAATCAAAATCACTGGAGTAAAATACATAAAATAAAATTACAGTAAATGATAAACATGCAAAAATAAAGAAAGAACAGCTGAAATTAAATTGCAGAAATACATAATACAGAAATTAAAATACAGCAGAAATTAATTTACAGCAGTAAAATAAAACAGCAAAACAGAATTTAATTTCAGAATCAGAAAATGAAACCAAACTTTGCATTGAATTTAAATTGTGCATGAAATTATTACGACAAAGAAATTAAATTTGGAACCTAATGTGCACACTGTTCAACCGTAGCCTTCCATCTGTACTGTGATTTTCATCTGCTATTCCAGCCGTGAGTGGTTCCTAAACTACTCCTAAATTTTGATCTAAAATCTGGTGCTCCTGAATCTACTTCTCTTTGCCCCCTTTTATAATTGGAGTTGCTCTCTTTCATTCATTCTTCAACAAATTCAATAATTGCATTTTGGAGTCCTCCACGTGAGTTTTTTTTTTTAACCAATTGGTGGCCCTCAATTTAATTTCAACTTTGCTGATTGCTTTCTCTTTCATGGACCTAGGCTGTGTGCTTGCTACATAAAACCCGTGAGTTCCCAAGGTGGTCCCTTATTCCATCTTCTCTTAAACCAAAGAAAAGAAATCATCCAAGGTGGCGGCTCCCACTTTAATTTCAATGGGCCGTGTGTTGTTGTCTCTTAACATTTCTTCAATCAATTTTTTTTTTAAATTTTATTTATTATTATGATTTTATTATTATATATATTTTTTATTTTTTATTCTACACTCATGATAAAAATACAGCAAACCTATTAGTCAATCCGGACGAAATTGGGTGTTGACAGAAGGGATCCCAATAACCTAACACTTACGACATATATTTAGATGGAAACTCCCAAGCATCATAACTTTGTTCTCCCTTAGCTTCAAACCCTCTATTGGGATAACCCAACAACCTATACATAAATTCATAGGGAAAACCCAACACAAATATTACATGAACCCTATGCCCACACATACACGAACCATTGCCCAACAATAACAACACATAATCATAATCATAATCATAATCATATAAATATGTATCAACAAGGATTATCAATCCAAAATAACCAAGAACACATATAACATACAACAATAAATAAATAAAGGTAAGTTTCCCCATACCTTGGCCAATCATAAGGTTTTATCTACAACCCTAAAACACCACCAATCTTCCTTTACACTAATAGTTTCCCGTCGCTCTCACTTCTTCTCTCAAAACGTCAATCTCCTTTCTTCCTCTGTTTTCTCTCTTTGATTTAGAGTTTCTAGGGTTTCTAAAAAGAAAATCACCCCTTTCTCTATATCTTAATATTTATGAATCCACCCAACTCTATCTCTAATATTTTCTCACTTATAATAATACTTTTTATTTTAATTTATTATAATGAGTCTAGCAATAATATATATTATTATTATCTAGCCATAATATCTAATTATATATAATAATATCTCAATGTATCATTTGAAATATCTACAATATCTAATAATAATAATATCTCTTTAAAATATCTAAACCCACCAAAATTATATCTCCTATTTTCTTTCAACTACTTTATTTCTAAGATCCCTATTTTCTCGAGTCTTACAATATCCACCATAAAGACCATTTCCTTGCATCCTTCTAAGCTTTGACCCAACCTATTGAAGGAGGTTTCCATCAGAAATCGTGATATCAATAATGCTTTTGTGAGAAATTGGATTGAGAGCTTATATACTGTAAATCCTTAACCGATGTGAGTTATGAGAAATTGTAACCTATGTGCTGAATTGCGTACTTGTGTTGCAAGAGTGTTTTTCTTATTATTTATTACAATTAAGAGTTCTCAATCTTTGGGAGAGGTTGAAAAGGATACCTAGAGAGGTTAATGCTTGGTATAGATTGAATATGTTTGTACTCGTGATACCTAAAATAGTTGAAACTCATTGTAACATAAAAAGGATGATACTCATTATTGATCAAAAGTGGTTAATGGAATTTATTAAGTAGGTTGCTTAAAAGACTCTCTTAGTCTCAATGGGAGGTGAACCTATATAAATCCTTTGTGTACATTTACTCTATCCCTACTATTTACTTTGAATATTTTGTTTATGTGAGAATTATTTGAATTTGTTTACAAGTTCAATTCATCTCTCCTTTTAGAACTACATTATCAACACATTTTTGAGATATAATGCACATGGAGACAGAAAAGATTTTCAAATTCATTGCTTGTCCTAATGATAGGAAGTTAATATATGCTATATACTTATTATCACCAGGAGTGGTTGAATACTAGAGCAATGTACAAAGAATGATGGAAGATAAAAGGGATGTTATGGTTTTGGAGAACTTCAAGCATATGTTTATGAGGAAATACTTTAAAAAAATGTGTTAAAGAGACAGAATTCATAAACCTGAAGACTTTGACTATGACAATCAACATGATGAATGAAGAGAGATCGTGTGGGTCAATCTAAATTTGTGAAGCATAGTGGTAGTTTATAGCAATAGGCATGGTGAATAAAAGAAGAAGAAAGAAAGAAAGAAAAAAGCAAAAGATGCTAAAGCTGATGGAAAAAATTGATACCATATTAAAATAAATTCAAGATTAAGGGGGTTGGAAGCCAAAATCAGAAACACAAAGGTAACAAAGAAAGATAAAAAATGAAAAATATTCTGATTGAAGGCAAATGATGAAATATAGAGGTATATAAACATAAAAAAAATGAAGATAACAACCTAAACTAACTTGAAATGGACAAAGGTATAAGGTAATACTTATTGGTTATGTTACTCATTGTCCCTTTCCTATTTATTTGTTAAATTCTTTTAATGAACCTTTTTTGACAAAAACACTATTCATAATATGAGAATTGTTTTTAGGTATTTTATTTACTAACCACGTCCAAGCTTTTACCTCGCTATCTCCAAATATTTTCTCTACATCCTTTCTTTCTTTTACCAAATGTTACTATTTATTTCTTTGATTCTAGTAGAGTTCTATATCATATTTCCATCGATTTTCAATCGAGGCATAAAGAATTTATAAAAGTATTGAAAAGTTTTAGTTATTGCAAAGATTCCACGATATTTTATATGCATATTTGTCTTTGAATTATTTATAGTAAGTCTTTGTTCTGCATCATTTCACCATTATTTTTAAATAAAAAAGCTTTCCATTTGTGTTCTTATAAGCTATTCACAATTGAAGGGTCCATCTTTTTTTTTCTTGTAGAAGAAACGATGTTTTCACTTTAGTTAAGAACCATAAACATATGGGACTTGATAAAGATTAGTCAAACTCTATGTTAGATGCTCAATATTCTTCCTAGAAGGTAGAACGTTATTAAATGACTTGTGAGAAGAGTGAATTCTATTTCCTACGTTAGTAAATTTCTTAATATTTAACTTTAATTTATAAGTACTAAACAAATATTTTCTTAAAAAAACTCTTTAATATTTAAACAAGTAAAAGCTTTTAAATAACAAATAAATTAAAATAATATAACACTTTTCTATTAATATTTATAGACTTTTAAATCTTTATAAATAAAATCAAACAACAAAAAAATATAGAATGTATCTCATAGACTATTCATATTAGGGTTAGATATATTTTAAGCTCTTTAGTTTTCAATGAAAATTAAAATTAGTCCATTTTCAAAACTTTGAACCAATTTAGTCTTTAATCTTTAGAACAACGTGAATTTGGTCATTTTAATAACCAATTTTTTTTCCAATTTACATAATGTTTCAAATGTCTTTCTAAATTAATATTGAAACAAAAATGTGTCGAACGGTGTAAACAACTCAAATGCTATCATGAAACATGTTTGAAACTTCAAATAAACCTAATAAAATTTAGTTAAAATGACTAAATTCACAAATGTCTAAAGTTGAGAGGCTAAATTAGGCCAAAGTTTTGAAGATGGACTATTTCCAATTTTACTACAACTTAAGGGATCAAAAACATATTTAACACTTTATATTATTTGTATCATATGTAATCAATATCATCTCGTCCACATTGAGTAACATCACGTCGACAAAGACATTTTGATCATAATAGTTTGATAACCTAAGATGAAGTCACACTGATGGGGACATCTCGGGCATGACAATAACATACCATAACCTTAGTTGAAGTCACATATGAGAATAAAAGTTGATAAGGAGATAAAGACATAACATGGATTAGCAAAATCCTAAACAACTTAAAGAAAATAATTGTTTAAGTAACATAGACTTTCAAGATAAAAACTCATGAAACTACTCTAAATAGTTTTACTCTTGAAATAATTATTATACATTCATTTTGCATTCATTATTGTTTTTATGCACATACATTAGGTGAATTAGGTGAATGTGAGATTATCTTTATAGACACACTTCTACTTATGTGTTGAAGGCATCTTTACCTTGTACACGTGAGATTACCTTACTACATGGAAAACATCTATACCTTACATACGTAAGATTACCTTAAAACATCTGAAATTAAAGAAAAATGCTAACTCATATGACATTTTCTAGGATATATTTCGATCCTATATAATAACACTATTAAATAATAAATACTAGATTACCAAATGTTAGTTTGAGTCCACTTGACAAAATCATTAAAATCTAAACTGTTGATAAAGTATATCCAGAATACTCTTGTTTTGAGAATTCCCAACCATTTTATACCCTTCCTATTTTAGTATCATTGTATTTTGGTGACGTAATATTTTTCCCAACCGTGACGAACATGTGAATACTGGGTAGGCCCATAACCCATTAATGCAATCATTTTCAAGCCCATAACCAAACTAACAGGATGAATTTGGATGTTTGAAGTCAATCACAACCAACGTCGCAGTGAGTCCATCGTAAAATACGAAATAAATATGGTTGGGAAGTTCCCTCTCACTGTTGGTCTTAGTCTTGGGCGATTTATGTCACGCGGACACTGAACCAAAGCAAAACCATTTCATCGTTGGATAATTTTATATAAATCATTGTTATACATTAAGTTAAATTTAATTGAACGCATACGAACAGAAGCAGACAAGCAAAAACGGTCCACCTTCCATCTCTTTCGTTCCTCTGAGGAAACGCTGTCTGGCATGGCGTTCGGGTCTTCCGAGGATGTCTCTGCTATCAAATTATTGCTCCTTCTGGCGGTCATGTACGGACTTCTGTCGGCGCTGACCTACTCCGTTGTCCACTTGAAGTTCGTGAATCCTCTCGGGAACGACGCGCCGCTCGATCGATTCTCTGAAGGAAGAACTATACAACATGTTCGAATGTTGTCCCAAGAGATCGACGGTCGTCAAGTGAGCCAAATTTAATTCCTTTTTTTTTTATAATTTGGAAATGTGAAACCTTATCAGCGTTGTTTCGTCTTAATGATATTGTTTACAATTAGGGATCTTTATTGTGTGACAAGATAGCAATCGCTTTCCAGTAAGTGGAATCCATCGCTTTTTCATCGCTGTTATGAATTAATAAGTGCTGCTACTCGTACAGTAACTCGTATAATGTAATTTATATAACTATTTTTATTTTGAGAAGATATGTATTAAAATATTTTAAAACTCATAACAAACATGATTTTTAATTCTAATTGGTTAAGAATGGGAAATTTTTTCACACAGTAGACACCTATGAAACTTATCGTCTTAGTTGTAATGTTTTGTTGTACAGAAAAGATAACATTTTTCTTACGAATCTTAATTGGTTCTATGAATGTTGACTTTTGGTGCATTTATTAACAGGAAGGGCGTCCTGGTTTAAAAAAGGCAGCAGAATATATTAAGGGTCAGTTGGAAGTACTAAAGGAGCGAGCTAGCTCTAATGTCAGGTTGCAACAGTACTTTTTATAATTATTTTATTATTATTTGTTACAATTATTTTTCTCTTTTTCCTTGTTGGCCCACTTATTTGTTTTATTTAATACACGCTTTTAATGTATGTTTCTTTCTTTCTTTCTATCTTTCAATTTCTTGAACTCTGATTTGTTTCCAACTTCTTACTCGCAGAATTGAGATTGAGGAGACTACTGTAAGTGGTTCCTTCAATATGTTGTTTTTGGGACACAACATAGCCCTTGGATACAGAAATCATACTAATATTATTATGAGGTACACTGGCAAATCAATATGGTCATTTGTATTGGATTCAGATGTGTATTGGGTGGGATATATGAATGGTATTCTTGTGCTATAGTTATCCCTTAGGCTTCAAAGTCAAGCAGTTTTAACATTTCATATTTGAATTTCCTTGTTTTAAGGGTAAACTTCCCTTAACACGCCTCTAGCTTTTCCATTGCCCACTTGAGAAAATATCGTCACTTGCAAATCACTATCTAAATTCAACTTATAGTTGATAGGTCACCACTTTGTTATCCAAACTGACCAACAAAGTTATACAACTGCTAGGAGTTAACTACTGAATTGAGCATAAACTGGACAAAAATTAAAGTTGTGGATGCCTTGTCAAGATCAATGCATGCAATTAAATGTCCACAATAGAAGGACATGCTGGAGTGGCCAAAACCGTGCAAGAATTGCAGCATAATTGGAAAGGAATAAGGAAAGATGTTCCGCAACTTATAAGCAAATGTTTCACATACCACATCAAGTTAGATTTAGTAACATGAAAGCAATTATTTCGATTGTTTCCAATCACCAATAAAATTTAGGAGGACATAAGAGCATGAATTTTGAACTGGTTTAAAATTATCAGTCTACCACTAGGACACATTATCCTATTAGTGATTATTGATCATTGTCTAAGGCCACTTAGCACAACCATCATAGCTAATAATTCTAGTTTGCAAATTGCAGAAAAGTTCATTCACATTTGGCAGTTTATTGAATAATTTTCTTTCTGGTTGTGGATAATTAAACAATTACGGTATTGCTGATATTTGTTTTTACTTGTACCACAATTGAGTGCAATCTTACCCTGTTTTTTCTTACACCAGTTTTTATTTTTTCTGTGGAAATTATACATATTATTCCTCCAGAAAATTCAAAGAAGTATTAGTGTCATCTGTTTCCCTTCTTACATTTGGTCCTCTCCTTCCTCATTTTCAGTTCTCTGCAATGATGTGAACTTCTTCGAAGAAATTCATAATTGGGAACATCATATTGCTTGAATTGTGTTTAGATCACATGCACTGCTTGTGTTATAAATGGCATTAATCCTGAATCAAAGTTAAGGATTAAGTGACACAGAGTTGAAAGGGTTATTTTAAAGGGTGAACTACATGGGAAATAAAGTTTAATTATCCCTTTGTTTAACCTGAATGTTGGTTAACATTGAAACTGTTAAACTAGAGTTTGGTTTCTTAAGTGGGATTCATGTGGTCTTACATAATCCTTTTGGCCTAATGTAGTTTTTTAGTAGAAAAAAGTACCTTATAATTTAAAGTTAGAAGTCTTAAGATGTCCGGGCACTGACTGGGAATATGGCTAGAATATTTCTCATCAGGCTTTGGTAATCCTCACCCTTGAGTTATGGTTTTGGGTTGAGCTATAATCTGTAATTTTTATTATGGTATTAGGCCTCTCTAGTCTTAATGTTGGATTTCCTACTGATGTTTAGTCTTGCTAATTTCCTGTTCTAAACATCGAGTTGTAGGGTTGTGATTAGAGTTGTCAATAGCAGCGAATCTCTATTCGCACTGACATAGCATTGCACTTCAAAATTTCAAAATAGCAGTTATCCAGCTATGTGCTATGCTCTTCTTTTAGTGGGGCAGCCACTATACACAGCTATGTGGGATCCGTAATTATGGGTTTGAGCTAACATGTCCATGTCCTACATTAGCTAGGATTATGGGAAGAATACTCCTTATTAGGCGTGAGCTATCTTCTCCCCTTGACTTAGCTTTTGGCACTGAGTTAGGCCTTGTTCATTTTTATTAAATTATAGGGCTTCCAATAAGGGGAAAAGAATTGTAAAAATGTATTAGACAAGCTTGCTTTTTACAATCTGAGTCAGCTCTATCAATGGGGTCACCTGCTAGTAACTTACGTTAACATTGTGACTATCATACAATTAACGGAGTTTAAAATCATACACCTAATAGTTTCAAAGATAAACACGTTCAGAGGGTAAATTGAAAAAGAAATAGAGCTCCGTATATGGAATGGAAAATTTGAATGAAGTACATATGGTGGTGGTAATCTTGATGTACTGTTCTTGCAATTAACAGTGGCATTTTAATGCAATCTCTCTTTCTGTTTGCTTTAATTTTTTAGTTTTCTAAATGATACTTCTCCTGGCAGGCACTACGTGACCTGGAAAAGTGATATACCATTTCTTAAACTGTAGAGTTGGAGTGAACATAAGGTAGGAACTAATATGACTCTTTTAATATAAATTAACAAGGATCATTGATGAAGAGGGTTACAGAAATAGTATTAGTAGATAATTATGTTCAATCTGAAGATCTCTGAAATATGGATATAATGATTAATTACTGAACATGATGTGTCAAGAATCAAGACTATAGTGAATCATTATTGTACCTTAAGTGACTACATATATTTTATGTACATTATATAACAAAGAAGGTTATGTGAATGTAATTCTCTGTTTGACATTTGTTGCCTCTCTTAGTGTAGTTGTTTTAATTAGACAATTGTTATTTCTGTTGTAGTTGTAGTTTTGTTAGACGGTTGGTTAGTGTAGCATTCTGTCAGAGGATTGGTTTGTGTAACTGTTATGTTAGAAAGTTACAACTAACTTGTATTAGAGCTTTGTATATATTCTTCTGATCACAGAGTCTCATTCTTCTCATCTTGTATTTTTTACCCTCTTCAAAGTAATAAATCAGTGTATCAGTTTTCTATTACTGTATCCAGAGCACATTGATTCTTTTTCATGACTTTTGCCTTGATGGTGATGTTTCTTCAATTTCAGTGACTGCTTCGACATCTCCTTCATGACAATAACTGCTCAGACCTCTTTGATTCCAGTGGCTGATCCAGCCACTATTTCTCATCAAATCATGAAAAGACTTGATGAAAGAATTTTTTGTTGTTTCAACAACAAATTGAATCTGTTATCAAAGCATGTAGCCTTCATGGCTTTGTTTGTTTCTTTCTCCCTTTATTCCGATGGGTTTTCTTTTTGAAAGTGATCGTGATCAAAATCACATCAATGCAGCTATCTAGACTGTTGGTTAGTGTAACTGCTTTGTTACACAATTACCACTAACTTGTAACTTAGCTTGGTATACACTCTTCTGTTAATCTAGACTGTTGATTAGTGTAACTGCTTTGTTACACAATTACAACTAACTTGTAACTGAGCTTTGTACATCATCTTCTGTTAATTGAGTCTCATATTGATCTTGTATCTTTTACCCTCTCCCTAATAATAAATCAGTGTATCAGTTTTTTTTATCATGTTAACATATGATGAAGAACTAAGCTTGTATAGGATCAGTTCCAACAATTTCCACCAAACAATAGACAAAACAAAAACTTGTGGAAGGGACCAAAGACAAAGAAACTTCAATCTACCTTGGTTAAATTCTCACTAAGTTCTTCATTGGACGTTGTGGTCGTTATCTTTGAGTTTCCAATTCAAAGTGTCGGGTCTTTCTCTAGTCATCAATTTCTCTTGGTTGTCATTTCAATCAAGGTAAATTGGAATTTTTTTTCATCTTTGATCCGTTATACATTTTCTGTTTTGTCAATCGTTCGGTAAATGTTGTCCGAAATTATCCTGCACAAGGTTAGTTTTCCCATAATATATATGTCTGAGTTTAAGGAATATTGACTGCATTTTTTTTTATTTTACTCCAGGATGTCATCTATGGCTTCAAAAGAGACTGATCCATCAGTTTTAGTGAATGGACATTTTGATAGTCCCCTTGGGTCCCCTGGTGCTGGTGACTGTGGTTCATGTGTTGGTGAGTAGTAGCTACATTTGAAGTCATCATTGAATTTAAGAGAGATTATATTTGGGAAATCTGTACATTACCTTGAGCGTTCTAAATTGTATGTTTATCTTATTTCCTCCCTTTTCAGCATCTATGCTGGAAATTGCAAGACTAATAATCGACTCTGGTTGGGTTCCCCACCGCCCAGTTATTTTCCTTTTTAATGGTGCTGAGGAACTTTTTATGTTGGTAGGAAGTTTGTCTCTGCAGGATAATGATTTATTCATGTGTGGATTTTACCATAATGAGCTAATGTTGTGTTGTTTACTTCTAATGCTTAAGGGTTCACATGGGTTCATGAAGACACATAAGTGGCGTGACACAATAGGAGCTTTTATAAATGTGGAGGCATCAGGGACTGGAGGGCCTGGTAAGTGTCATGCAAATATTCTATTATTACTAGTAGTAGGATAATGAGCCAATCTTCAGCGTTTCTCTCCATCAACTTATGATGTGTGCCATACATTACATTTTCACTGAATAATGTTGCTAAACTTAACAGATTTAGTTTGCCAATCTGGACCAAGTTCTTGGCCTTCTAATGTCTACGCAGAAGCAGCAATATATCCTATGGCTAATAGTGCAGCTGCGGTTATGTTTCTTTTCTAACCTTCCTATATCTTTAATACTCTATGGTGCTGGTTGGCCATAAATTTTTGCATTTCCTAATTCAAACATGAATTTTCCATTTCAACATACAGGATGTTTTCCCTGTTATTCCTGGAGATACTGATTACCGGATATTTTCCCAAGACTATGGGAATATTCCTGGGCTTGACATTATATTTCTCCTTGGTGGATACTTTTACCATACCTCATCTGATACAGTAGAGAGACTGTTGTACGTATCTTACATACTTGATTCGGTACAAGATATTTTTGATTGAACTTTTAAAACTTTTTCTTGCAAAAGTGTATAAGTATAACTCTTTCTCAGGCCTGGAAGCATCCAAGCACGTGGAGAAAATTTGTTTAGCATAATCAAGACATTTACTAATTCTTCTAAGCTACAAAACACCTATCAGACAAATTACAGTGAAGTTACCACGAGCATATTCAATGATGAGCGGGCTGTATTCTTTGATTATTTCTCATGGTTTATGGTATACACTGATGTTGGCAGAATTCTGCTTTTTCTAATGATCCGATACTCCTTTTGATAATCAAAGCAATATAATCTTCAGAATTGTCCCATCTTGCTATTTTGTTGTCTTATATTTCAATTGTGGATTTTCAGATATTTTATTCCAGAAGAGTGGCTAAAATTCTTCATAGTATTCCTATCTTCTTCCTTGTTTTTCCCTTTACACATGGTAGATCACATTCTTGGTCAGCAGCCTTGTGTGATTTTATAAAAGGTAGATTTTTGCCTGGTTACTGTCATTTAACTTTTTGATATGATATTTCTAAATGGTCTCCTTGTTAATCACTTTAAATTTTTGCCTCAATATTCTGTGATTATTTTTTTCCTGTGTTATTGTAGAAGAATTTAAATATTATTTGTTGACACTTTGAAAAACATTTTATAATTTCTTGGATGTGCAGGTATTTTTATCCACACATTTGGAATTATATTGGCAGTTGTTGTTCCTGTTGTGTTTTCTATCTTGAGATTACTATTGTCTTCTCAGACAATGAATTGGTACGTTCATTTAAAGTTAGCTTTTGGATTCTTGTAGTTAGTGATAGATTTTTTGTAGTGTAACTTTTGGTTTCTTGCAGTTAGTGCCAGAATTGTTTTTTATTAACCAAATGAGATTGAGAGAACAAAGTATGATGGAGCTTCAATTTAATATTCGCCCAGTCAAATGTGAAGATTTTGAAGTGACTTTTTTGTGGCCATTAAAGTATCTTAGGTGTAATAATTTAAAATCATAATACATTTTCTGTAATCATGTGTTAACTATATTGATAAAACCCAGGTTTGCTAATCCATACTTGGCTTTCCTGATGTTTGTACCCTGTGCACTTACTGGGCTTTTAATTCCAAGAATTATCTGGAGACGCTTTCCACTTTCTCAAGACGTTTCAATTGTCAAGGCATCTGAACAGGTATTGTGGAATATTGAAATGGGTTTAACAAGTCTATTCTGATCCGTGTCTTCATAGTTTATTTTTTATGAAATGATCATTAATAAATTTGTCACTACGTGATAGACTTTTTTTTTTCTTTTTTAAATAAAAATCAAGATCTGACTTTATTTTGACAAACTTGTTACGTTAACAAAAGAAAAATTGTCTGATAAAAGAAAATTTGCCAAACATCTACTTTGTTCTTGATTCTGTCAGTTATCAAATGAAATATATTGTCTGATAGAAAGACTTCCGACGTCCAACAATATTGTCTATAGAATTAGCTTATCCACTTTGGCTTGTGCTGCCTTCATGCATGATCTTTATAAATATGACTTTGTGTGGTGTTCTGAATTTGAGCATATTCTAGAGTGATTTCAATTTGTCCTGTTGGTGGAAGTCCGAACTGCATAACTGTTTTGTTTGACACATAAATTGCCAGGCACTATCTGATGAAGCAAGCTTCTGGGGAGGATTTGGATTCTATGCCATATTAACTATGGTGTGCTTATTTAAAATACAGCCAGACAATATGATTCTTTTTCCTCGTGCTTTAATGTATTCTCTTGAATATTTTGCTTGGCTAAAACAATTTATTGAAAACAGGCTTATCTTGTAGCTGGGCTGAGTGGAGGTTTTGTGACATTTTTTGTGTGCGCTTCCATGCTTCCTGCGTGGATATTTTTTTGCCTGTCAGTCAAATTCTTTGGACAAAGGTCACTCAGGTTGTTTGTGAATACTTATTTAATTGTAACCACCTCATGTACTACTTTTGTACAGATAAATTTGTGTCTTGCTTCATCTTATGTCTTACAGCCCCCACTGTTATTTTACTCCCTTCAAAGTGCAATAGATTTGTTTTGCATATTCACTGTTGTTATATGCATGCTATCATCTAATATTATTTCTTTTGGCAAGTGATATTAATTTCAATAATCCTTTTTTGTTTTTTTGCTCTCCAGGTCTACAATGTTTTACATATTACCTCTAGTTCCATGCCTTGCATATTCTGTTTATTTTGGTGGCTTTCTTGTCCAGTTTCTGATAGAGAAGATGGGAATGATGGGTTCTCTTCCTCTACCATATGGTTAGTTTATATACACACACCTCATTAATTAAATTAATGTATTATAAATTGCCCTTTTTAAGGTTTAGTATGATAAATAGACCATTTAGGTGGAATCACTAAGCTTTATGCTACTGCATTTGAATAGGTACATTTGTAAGTGTGTTTGTTGAAATATATGGGCTATCTTGGCGGAGGTTTCCTTTATTGGAACTCATCATTAATAGTATTAAAGCTAGCAATTTCATAATCCTCAAAATGTATGCAGCCTGATCCAATCTTTGTTGCAGGGCACTATGTTCCTGATATTATTGTGGCTGCATTAATTGGAATTGTGACTGGTTGGTGCACAGGCCCTCTAATGCCCATATGTGGGCATTGGTTAGCCAGGTCATCCATCTTGCAATTTCTGCTTCATCTTAGTGTGTTTGGTTTAGCTTTATCATCTCAGTTTTTTCCTTACACCACGTCTGCACCTAAGAGGATTGTTTTTCAGCATACTTTCCACACTGCAGGTATAGATAACCAGAAATGGTTGCCTTCTGTAGTAATGAATAAATCTAGTGAATATAACGTGTTTATTTAAGTTCCTCTAATTCTTTCCTTTTCTATTATCATTGTAGCACTCCAAATATCTTTCTATTCTCTATTTTTTATCTAACTTCTAGCATTTTCCCCATGGTTTGGCAGGCTCTAGTCAGATTCTGGAATCCACTTATGATTTTTCTGTAACTGATTCCAATTCTTTACTTTTCCTTTTCAAACACTCACCTGAAGTGGCAAAGGAATTGAATGTTACTTCAGAGTTTTCATTTGAATCTGCATCATTTTCTAAACGCAATGATTGGATGGTATGTTGGATGCCGATTTTATTATTTTCATCCTTTCTCATCAGCACTTTTTCATCTCACTTAATTGAAAGGGTAATGAGTGAAACAAGATTTTCGTCCACATTTATTGTTATTCTTAATCTCTTTAATTAATGGACTTCAAGGTTGCGTCACATTCTTTAGCAGTTGCAAAATATTGAGTTAATTTTAGCAGTTAGAATACTTTTAAGAACACATTAGTATATGTTATGATTTTCCACGGCTATTTGATCTCATTCTCTTTGCAGGCAATTTTTCCAGTTTCTTTTCTCTTTTCAAACAGTCTGAAGTTCCCTGCACAAAAAGATGATATTTTGAAACAGTATGAGTACTTTCCAGAATTGTCTATTCGAAATTCATCATTAAATTCTGTAAAAGGACAGAGAAGAGTTCACTTGGAGCTTTCTTTAGGGTATGTATATCATGTTGCTTGCTACTAGCGTGGTTAATCTGCGTAGTAAAAACTAAAAGTTATGTTCCATATGATTTCATATTTTTCTTTGTGGTGGCCTAGTATGGAAATCTTGATTTAGTTGCTTCAAAACCTTTTCCATGTTGGTAGCATACAATAAGAGTCAGTGCGTGAGAATTATTTCAGAGATACGAATTATGATATTAGTTGGATTACTGGTCTATTTGTTTTTTCAACTTGGTTTGTTCTTACACAAGTGCTTGTCTCCTTAGAGAATGTAATAATGGGGAAATATGCTGTGATATAATCTGTTATTTGAATCCATATAGTATTTAATTTTGCAGACATTATGTGATCTTTTTCCCTCCAAAAATAAATTCTTGTGTAATGGTTTTAGCTGAAATTTGTTTTCAAAGATCTTAAATTGGTTTTCTACACCACCTTGTGTGAACTGAAAACAGTTTAAGAAAAGTTAAGTGAAAGTACTTAACTTTTCTCTTTGTTTTCATGTATAACTGGATTTATCTTCCTTTTAGCTCCTTGCAAGAGGTCTGGGTTGCGGTTCTCAACATAACTGGTCCTTTATCAAGTTGGTCATTTGCAGATAATCTGCTTCCAGGTATGAAAACTGTTTACCCATGGGCAGGTCTAAACCTCAAAATTATTGTTACAAAATCACCCGGAATCATGTAAAAAATCACACCATCCACATCATAGATATCCAGTTACAAACTTTACACTTGAAATGTCTTGATGTGAGGAGAGTGTTGAAAATCTTCGATTAATGTGACCATAATAGTAATGTATGAGTGGAGGGCAGCACTCATCCCAAAACTAGCTTTTGGAGTTAAGTTAGGTTCAAACTCAAAATTCTAAGAGTTAGGTAATATCTTTTCATTGCCTAATGTAGCTTGCACTTGGCACAGGAACTGAAATCTTTGGTGGTGGTCCACAATCATATATATGTCGTCTTAGTGGTCCTAGTGATGGGAATTGGACCTTCTGGTTAGAGGTAAAATTTGATGCTCTTTTAACTTCTTTTTACTATAACAGTGTAACTTACTATTTTGTTTGATGATGCCAGGCTAATAGCTCTGAAGCATTAAGAGTCGACGTTGCAGTTTTAGACCAAAAGTTGGTTGATCCAATGAAGAGATTGAAGGATCTTTTCCCTGACTGGGTTGATGTTACGGCCTACTCAAGTTTTATGTCTAGCTATATCTTATAATTCTTAATAAACAAGTCTTGTAAGGACAATTTATTTGTTTTAATACCGCATTTGTATAGACTAGTCATAGAAATTGATATAAGAACTGATCATTTAGTATGCTAATCCCATTTTCAACATAAAACTTTATTCTTTACGCAAACGTTCTTGCCAAAAAGAAAAAAAAAAGTTGCATGGTATTAATAGATGCAAAACCAGAACCAATTTGATTATAAATCTGGACTGGGGCATTAAGTTTAGCGAATACTTATAATTATGATTTACAATTTTCAGATGATGGATGCTCATCGTGCCTTTGTCCTCTTCATTTAGTTTTACTTTTAAATGGTACCTCTGCAAATCATGAGCATTTATACCAAAGATTGGAACTTGATGTTACAGATGAAAGTTCCTTTCGTGCTTGATTGATATAGCGTGGTGATCATTGCACCTAATTTATATACCAAGCCTAAGGGACTCAGTTTTGACAAAAAAAGGAACAAATTTAGCATATTGTCCTAAATGCTGCCACTGTCATTGAATGAAAGTAATTGGCAAATCATAGCGATATATAACATGTGGAGATTATGATGGTACATGGAATTCAATCAGATCTCAGTTCAATAAGCTTCCATCTTTTGTATCATTTTCTTTTGTCAAAATTGAGTTGTGATGTATGAAAGTAATTCTAGGTGTCTTAATTATACGAAAAACATACAAAATGAAGAATCTTGAATAGAAGGATTCCAATTTGTTATTGAGGAAGAAGAGAGTACAGAAACTTACCACATATTATATTTTTCTACCATAACTGCTAACAACAGTTCTCACACGCACATTTATATTTATATATATATATATATATATATATATATATATATATATATATATATATATATATATATATATAATTATATATTAAGTGAGTCATGTTCGTCAATTTTATTTTTTTTTAAATTTAACATTGATTGTAAATCTTATGATAATTTCTTCGAAGAAACATGATCAAATTGCTAAAGCAATAATTATTGCCAATTTATTGAAACTCTGGTAATGGACTTAATTAAATAGACACTTTACCAAGAGCTATAGATACTCAATAGAGATCTTATTTGAATTTAGCTTATCATGCATTCATCAGACTAGTTGTGAAGTTCTTAAAAAAAAACTAAAGAAGAAGGCAATTATTCTCACCTTATGTTAATAGTGCTTATGATATTCTCATATCTTTTGAAATCATTTTTTTTTTGTTTCATGAGAGATATCTTGATAATAACCTATGAGCTTTGTCATGCTTTGCAATGTAAGAATCAAGATATATTGAATGCAATGTTTTTTGTTTTCACAATAAAAACTTTGATTCAGAGAATGAGGGAATCACGTTGAGAAAGTTTTTTCAAGGAACTCAAATCATTTTGTGAAAAGCATGAAATCAACATTCATAAGCTAACTACCTTGTATTTTCCTAGAAGAGGTCGATGTTGAAAAAATGTTGATAACATTCCAGTTGAACATTATTATTGTAAAATTTGATCATTGATACACTTGATACTTAGTTGTAGGAGCTTAAGAGTATATTTTGTGATAATATGATGGAGTTACTTACTTTGAGTGAAACTTTAGATCTAAAAGGGCTTTACAAATCATTTAATGTGGAAAATTTTTTTGAATCGACATTAAAGTTTTATTCTAATGATTGTATTGAACATGAAAAGTTGCATCTTAGAATACAAGCTTAATATTATGAATTTGATGTTCCATTTCATTTGGAAATGAAAAATTTATCAACAAATTTTGAACCATGTCAAGAATTGTTAAACACAAGAAAATATTTGGCTTATTTCATGATTGATCGTTTAATTCAATTGGTATTAACTCTACTTATTTCAATTACTACAACTAAGAGATCTTTTTTAGCTATGAAGTGTTGACAAAAGAATATGGACATCTTAGAGTAGTTTTAGTGATGATGACTCATGGAGAAGTGTTGAAGATTTAAAGAATACTTAGATTCAAGAGTTACTGAGATGTTAAAAGCAATGAAAGATAAACAAGAAGTTGCTGATTCACAAAATACTTAGATTCAACAGTGTTTCAATGATTCACTTATCCAAATGTGACAATTTTAAACAACTCAATCAACCAATCTTAGATACAATGAGTCAAATAACTTATGGACACTTAATTGGTTTCAAAATCAATTTAGAAAACTTGAATAAGACACTATGAAATGATTGCTAAGATGTTCAACAATGAACTAGTGGTAAACCAGAATTTAAAATTGGAAAATTGACTCAAACAAGGAAATGCAGTTTCGGCTAACTGCTTTTAAAAACTCTTTTGCTGTGATTTTCACAATGGCAACCAAATAATGAAAGATTAAAAAGACAAGCAGAACACAATGCAACAACACAGTTTAAACAACACTTAGCTCAATCACGTGGTGCTCAGACCAAGGCTTTGGATACCACTTAATGGAGTTACTCCCTAATCTAGAGCATCAATTTCAAAAGCAGAATACCATAGAGCTCTCTTATCCTTTTGTAAACTTATCTTGCAAAACAAAACAATAGAGTTTTGGTCCCCACAATCTCATTTGGGTCCTTTGAGGTTAGAGATTAATTACTTTATAACAGGAATCCAAACATATTTTTCATTTGGAATATCAAAATGTTTAATTCTACATTTGTTAGAAGTATGTCTGATGAGTCAATATTTTGTTCACTTCACTTAGTCTATTGTACCGGATTTAATCAGGGAATTGTGTTTAATTGTCCGGTATTTTCCCATTTTTCATAATTATGCTTAATTTGACTGATAATTCTTATTTTGATTAATTTGAATTATCTATGATTAATTATTTTCATTATTAATTAAAGGGAATTATTGGATAAAATTTATAGACTAATTTATTTTGTGAACCAATTAATTAGAAGGTGCACATTTTATTTTGAAGGACAAGCACACTGTCACGGTTTGTTTGCACACGGGTTGGGCTGGAATTCACTTCCAGCAGTTTTTCTTTGCTCTGTTGGAACAACCACCAAAAGGGTCACTCTCGGTTTCCCTCCATGCAGCACGCTCATCGTGGTCATTGGAGCAGCAACTTGAGAAGGGAGAAGGAGCGTCCAGCATGTCCAAACATCTTCACGCCTCCAGCTGATCCAATAACTCCATGCACGCGGACCACCAAGCAGCTTGGTGGAAGCATCCAACACTTCTGGTCATCCAGCAGCTCCAGTTCCAACGTCCAGCCAGCTGTCCACCATAGCATGCGGCACATGGGAGGAATGATGTGTGGAGAAAGCAAAGCACAACCACGGAAAATTGGTGTAAGATTTCAAGGGCATGCTCTTAGTCCAGCACATTTTCCACAAAAGAGGAATCTTCTTTATCTTTTATTAAATGATAGACACCACAATGGAGAGAAGGGGCCACAATTGGTCACGCACAAGAAGAAGGAAAGGGAAGTGGAGTGTTGGTAGCACATGGCATGTGGAAGAATGGAATGTTCAGCACATTAAGTTATCTGACGACACATGGAGAATGAAGGGGTAAAAGAGTGGGGCCGTGTGGACACCATGATGGAAGTGCACTATGACATGGAGCACTAAAACAACACTTTCCAGAGATGACCACACGGTTTCTACCAAAGGGGCCACCACTTAATTCATGGCAGGCCACGGTTTTTTTTTGGATTCAGCAAACGGGGTTTTGGTTTTTAAAATTGTAGCACCTTAAATTGAGAACCAGCTGCCACGTCCAGCTAAAGGAAGCTCATGGCCCACAAAGGAAAAAAAATGTTTCATCATGATACATCCACAAGCACCTCACGGCTATGTCCAACAAATTTTATTTTCAATTTAGAAAAGGGCACATGAGTTGGATGAACAAATGGAGCTTGGAAGAAAGCATAACGGTCCAGAAGGAGCAGCTGCAGATTTTACGTTTAGCTGGAAGTAATTTCACGGCCTAGCTGGACGAAAGTGTAAGGTGATTCACGGGAGAAGAAAGAAGAAAAAGAAGTGGCACCCATGGTCTTGGATTTTGGGTGAATGAAAAGGAGAAAGCTTGAGATGCTATCACGGTTGGAGAGGAGTTCACGTGGGCAGCATCATATCCAACACATTGAGAGGGAGAAACACATACGTTGGATGGAGAAGATCACGGTCCATAGCATGCAAGCTACAGCAGTTTGGAGTAGGAGCAAATTTCCGTGAAAGCCTAAGCAGCCTAAGCAAACGGACAACACATTTAAGTGGGAGCCCACGGTTGAAAACCATTTTCCTGAAAGAGGAAGAAGTGTGCGGCAACAAATTGAAGAAGAAGACAAGTGAGGGTCCCTATCTTTTTGAATTTGGCACGTCTAAGGATCTCATGTAGCTGAACATTTGACAAGAAATTCCATCTGCCAATTACAGACAAAACAAATGTGAAAGCTGGAAGGTCACGGGCTGCAAGTGGAGACAAAAACCCAAAATGCTGAATTGAAGAAGTTTGTCCAGAAGATTGGCAATAAAAGGGCAGCAGAGTAGATAGTAGAGAGCGAGTAGACAGTAGGAGTAGTGTAGTCTGGCTTTCAATTTTTCCCCCTTCCCCTTGGGAAGGTTTTGGGTTATTTTCATTTTCCTGAGTGTTCTTCGATGATGAATGTAATTTCTGTTTTCCTGTAACGAATCAGTTTAACTTTCAGTTTCATTTCAATTTCCGCACTAAAATTCCAGGTCTGTTCTAATGCTTCCATTTAATTTCTGCGCAATTTTAATCTCTGCTGTGTTACATTTTCTGCCATTTAATTTCATCTGCGATTTAATTTTTACTGCTGCTTTTATTTCTTCTGTTGTTGATAAATTTCGTTCTGTATTCTGCTGCAATGATTCTGCTTCTGTTTTCTTGTTTTGCAATTTAAAGTTTTCTGAAGTTAATGTTTCTGAAATTACTGTTTTCTGCACATTTACTATTCAGTCATGTTTTTCAGCTTCATTTTACTGCACTGGGTTGATTTACGTTTTTACTGTCTATGATTTTACTCTTCTGTGCGTTTTTACTGTTTTACACGTTTTGACTGTCTTGTACATTTACCGTTTCTGCAATTTATTTTACTGCTCGGTTTTTACTGTCTGAATTGTATTTCAATGTTTTTACATTTACTGATTTAATTTCGTTTTTTTTACTTTTCATCAATTTTATTTTCACTGCAATTTAATTTTCTGTCCCAAAACAACCTTAAAACCCCCCCACTTCGTGTATAAAATCTGAGACTAAACCGACACAAATTGGTCTTTGAGAGACGACCTAGGAGTCACCTCCTAGTAAACTATACTGCATTTCTTTTATGCACAATTTTTGTGAGCGGTGCGACCCGTTCGTCAATGTCCCTTTTTCATGCAATAAAAATAACAAACATCATGCATCTTAGTTTTCAGAAAGGTGTCTTTTTCAATCCAAACTCTACGAGTTCTCTTACTTTGTGGTTTCTTATGTTGATGCATGTTTTGTTTTTAAAATTACTTCTTTTAAAGCTAGTTTGAGCATCTCAAGTCGATTTGGTTGCTTTAACAAGCAAGTTTTAAAGTATATCAATGTCAAACATATAACTTTTGCAAGATAAACATTCAACAGGTTGTTCATTTACATTAGATTCAGACAATTTAGTTTCAAGATACTAACTTTATTTCTTAGTATGACTTCTTCATCTAATGCATTTTCATATTTAACTTTCAATTCCTTAAACTCATTTTTCAAATTTTTATGATCAGCATCCAATTTTTCAAATTCATTTAACAATTCAAGAAAAGCTTTTTATAAATCAAATTCATCACTTGACTCAAAACTAGAATCACTTACTTGACTTCATATATCAACAAAGTATGCCATTAAACATAAGTTTGCTTCCTCATCTGATTCACTTGAGGTTGAAGAACTAGAAGCATTTTCTTCCCAAGCTATGTAAGCCTTCTTCTTCTTAGGAAATTTCTTTTCATTATTTTCTTCACTTCTTTTATTTTTAAGACAGTTAGTTTTTACATGTCCTCTTTCTCAACATCCATACCACTTGATGCTTGATGGAGATTCTTGAGTTTCCTCTCTTTCTCCACGATGTTTATTATTTCCTTTTGCTCTCATGAATTTGGAAAATTTCTTTATCATGAGGCTCACGTTTTCCTCATCAGAGTCATCATCCTCAGTTCTTCTTAAACACTTTCCTTTTAAAATTTCAGATTTGAAGGCTAAGGTCTTCCTCTTGCCTTGATTATCTTCTACAGTCAATCTGTTTAGCTCAAGCTCATGCTCACGAAGCTTTCCAAAGAGAACCGTCATTGACATTTAGGAGAGGTTTTGGGACTCCGAGATGGCAGTCACCTTTGGTTGCCAAGACATGTCCAATGATTTCAGAATTTGTACATTTGATTCATGAGTATGAAATGTCTTACCCAACCCAGTTAAGTGATTCACATTATGAATGAAGCGCTTTTAGACATCATGAATAGTTTCTCCAGGTTGCATTCTGAACATCTCGTACTCCTGGATGAGCATGTTCTTCCTTGCGTGTTTCACGTCATCAGTACCCTCATGTGTGACTCTAAGGACTTCCTACATCTCCTGTGTTGTCTTACAAACTGAAATTCTATAGAACTCATCAAATACAACAGTAGATGAAATCATATTGCGAGCCTTAATATCAATATGGGCTCTTCTATTTTCCTCATCATTCAAGTTAAAATATGGTTTTTCTACTTCTACACCATCAACAATACTTTTTGGAATATAAGGACCATTTAGTATCGCTTCCCAGATGCCTCTATCAACAAACCCCATAAAAATTTTCATTCTAATTTTCCAGAAGGCATAGTTATCACCAGTAAAAAGTGGTGGTCTGTTGATGGAAGCACCCTCGGCAAATACTTGATTTTGATGACCAGCCATTTTCAAAAAAAAAAACTGAAAGAATATCAAAGCAAGCTTTGATACCAATTGTTGGTTAGAACAACCGGTATCTTTGAGTCGCGCAGCGAAATAAACAATTACGGAAATCGTGTTCGGTCAAATTAAAAATGGTTTCGTTAATTTTCTTATAAGCTTTTTATCGAACAGTTCATGAGCAGAAAATATAAAGAGTGTAGGGAGTAGAAAAATCACACAAATGATTTTTCTCCCGGTTCGAATCAAAAGATTATATTTCCAGTCGTTAATAACTATGAATAGTGATTAACATTTTCACTAAAAGCAGTTTTACAGATAACAATATAGTGAATGAAATAAGAATGATAAAACCTTCCTTCTACGAACGAACCGGAAGGAAACTTCCTTCGACAAACCAATCGGAAGCAAGTAGCGAACACTTTCCTTCGACAAATGAACCAAAACAGTGCAACAAATATCTTCCTTCGACCAACGAACCGGAAGAAAACAACTCTGCCAACTTGAAGAGAATCGTCCCGTCCTTTGACACACAAAGCGCGAGCTTCTCCTATTCACAAGACTTGACAAGAGCAATGAACTAACACTTGAGAACTTCCTTAGATCACATTGTATTCTCAAATGACTTAGATGTTTCTAAAGTGTTTGGCAAGGGTGTCTATAGCCTAATGGTCCGAAACTGAAAAGACGCATTACAACTGCCAGTGATAATCGATTATTGTAAGTGATAATCGATTATATGCGAGACTTGGAACAATTAGGATATTAACTCTTCGATCGTTCGACTCTAGTTCTTCACCTTCTACCGCTTGGTTTAATTCGACACATCCTCGTATCGTTCGATTCAACCCCTTATCACCTTTTGCCGTTCGGCTAGGTTCCTCACAACTTTCCAGCATTCGGTGCTAACTACTCGGTATCGGTTATGCTTTCCACTGCTCGGCTCAATACTTGTAAACTTTCCAACTCTAACATTTTCTTTTACAATGTTAGTTGGACATAATTTCGTTTGGCTTGTGTTAGACATTGTTCGGTCTTCAACTGATATGCGCCATTCAGCCTTTTAGTAGTGTTCATCCTTCAACTGTGTTCAACACCGTTCGGTCCTCAACTTATGTTCAACCAATGTTAGTGATTGTTCGATATTCAACTGAGTTTCGCCAATGTTGAACTCCGTTCGATCCTAAACTATGTTATGCCCGTGTTCGGCCTTGAACTTCTATACACCGTCCAGCCTTCAACTATTATATGTCGTTCGGTCTGTTAGGTGTGTTCGGCCATAAACAGTGTTCTACCTTAAGCTGTGTTTGGCCTTACTCTGATTTTAGTCGTTCGGCTTGCATCTGCGTTCGGTCGTTGACTGATAGTGACCGTTCGGTCTTCATTTGCTTGTATGTCGTTCGGTCTGCATTTGCACTCTTGTTCTTTTTCTTCACTGATCATTATGCAAATATGCTTTTAAACTTGATGCGGAAAAAGTCTTCATATTCTTCACTTTGTAGCATCATCAAAATTATTAACTTCAAAAACACCAATGCTCCTCATTGGTAATAGTTTTTTCAAGAAAGTCATATCATTTTGTGAGAAGCATAAAATTAATATTCCTAAGCTAACTACCTTGTATTTCCAAGAAGAGGTCAAGCTTGAAAAAATGTTGAAAACATTACAGTTGAAAATTATTATCGTATTAATTTGTTCATTGATACAATTGATACTTTGTTGCAGAAGCTTAAAAGTATATTGTGATAATATGGTGGAGTTACTTACTTTGCGTAAAACTTTAGATCTAAAAGGGCTTTACAAACCATTTAATATGCAGAAAATTTGTGAATCAACATTAAAGTTTTATTCTAATGATTTTACACAACTGGAAAAGTTTCATCTTAGAATACTAGCTCAACATAATGAACTTGATGTTCCATTTTATTTGGAAATGCAAAATTTATCAATAATTTCTTAACCATGTCAAGAATTGGTAAAAACAAGAAAGTATTGGGCTTATTCCATGATTGACTGTTTAATTTGATTGACATTAACTCTACTTATTTCAATTACTATAACTAAGAGATCTTTTTTAGCTATGAAGTGTTGACAAAATAATATGGAAATCTTAGAGTAGTTTTGATTATGATGACTCATGGAGAAGTGTTGAAGATTTAAAGAATGCTTAGATTGAAGAGTTACTGATCGAGGTTGTACCCGAATGAAATTTATGTGCAATCAAAGTGTTGTATACTAGGAGAATGACCCCTAGGTCGTCTCTCAAGGACCAAACGTGGTTCAATCAATAAGTCAAACAAGTAGTGGGGGGGGTTATGTGGAAAGTTGTTACTGAAATTAACAAAACAATGAACGTAGATTAAACATAGATTAAACACACATTAAAAGCAGTTCGACGTTAGTTTGGTTAATGGACATTAAAGATGAAGCAATGATATGACACTTCTTATTTGGACACCTTAACTTTAGAAGCTTGGCTGAGCTCTTAAGGAGAGAACTAGTACTCGGATTACCTAGTATAGAATTTGAGAAGAAATTTTGTGAAGAATGCGTGCTCAGAAAACAGTCAAGAACGAAGTTTCCAAATTCGACCATGTACAAGGAAAAAGAGTAACTTGAACTAGTGCACATCGACCTATCTAGACCTACTACTCCTAGCTCATTCAGTGGTAAAATTTATTTTATCTCATTTATAGATGATTTCTCTAGAAAAGACTGGGTGTAGTTTTTAGAGGAGAAGTCGAAAGCACTAGGGGCATTTAAGATGTTCATATTGATGGTGGAAAAGGAAATTGGCAAGAAAAATTAAGCATTAAGATCTGACAGGAGAGGTGAATTCACATCAACAAAGTTTAAGAAAGTGACTAGCGTAGAAAAGACCTTTAACATCACCCTTTAGACGTCTGACCCCGAAATATCCAATGTAAAAAATGACCGGTGGCATTTATGTAAATAAAACAAATATTTAGACGTCGGCTCCCCCCAAATTGGACACCAAAACTATACGAAAAAGAAAAAAAAATATTTTTTATTCCTTATAGACGTCGGGGTGTTGGGGAGCTGATGTCTATAGCCTATTTAGACGTCGGCCACCCATATCAGATGCCATATTGATTGGTCCAAAATCCACAAAGTTACTTTTTGACAACATTTAAATGTTCGATCCCACCTCTCCAACGTCTATAGACTGTTTAAACGTCGGGCTCCCCTCCCCAAACGTGAAATGGCCTACGAAAAGTGACTTTTGCAGTGCCTATAGGCGTCTGCTACTCAGCACCAACGTCTAAATTGGGTTTAGATGTCGGCCACTTCCATCCCAGACATCCAAATTGTGCGCCAAAATTAAGTTTTAAATCCTTTAAACATCGGATAGTCAGGGAATCAAACGTGTAAAGCCATTTTAGATGTCGGCTAGGGAGGTGCTGACGTCTAATGGTCTGCTATTACCAAATCTGCGAGCAAGGCAACAATTAGGCGCACTCACTGTTCATCATCTTCCTTGCGTTTTCTCTCCACGGGCTACGATTTTAAGGTTTGTTTTCTCACTTTTGGACCGTTTAAAATTAATTTTACTTCGATTACATTACTATTTGATGAATTATCCTTCATTTGAATCGATTAAAATGTGTTTTCGTTGGGTTTTGGTGCAGTTTTGCTTGTGTTCTTGGGTGACGTTGTAACACCCAAACAATTTTAAAGGGTATTACTGATAGTAGAGACTAAATTAATTTGATACCTCATATAAACAATCAAACTTTATTTCAATTACTCCAAAGTACAATACCAAACTTACAAACTTTAAACAATATAGTCTTCACCGTTGACATTTCAACTTTTAAATTTTACACAACATAATCTTCCCAATACAAATTTATTCTTTTTACAAAAATCCCTGAAAGGTTTTCCCCGCATCTCTCTCATCTCTAAGCTTTATCAACCACATCTGCAACATTATCTAATCACATATAACATGAGTTATATGATCATAGCACAAACAAATAAGGGTAAGCCAACCATATCATAAAATCATTAAACTTGTAATAAAAATATTATAATCATGTATTTCTGCAATTGATAAAATATCATTATTCCGATGTCATTAATTCATCATTATCAAAATCATCTTTCTCATTTCCATAAATCTTACAAGTGTTCCATGCTTACTCATGAAGCCTTATGGTCAGACCGCTCTCTGCCTGCTTCCTTAAGCCTCACTTATATACTATATCTTACTTTCTGAAGCCTTATGGTCAGACCCCTCTCTGCCTGCTTCTATAAAACTTACGAATCATATGTTTATGTCAAAGCCTTATGGTCAGACCACTTTCTGCCTGCTTTCATAAACCTCAAGTGTTACTTTGCTCATACCAAACTCTCATGGTATAACTCAAACAAACTACTCCCTGTAGTAAACATCATTTCATAAGTAATGATTTCTCATATCCACCCCAACATTTCATAAAACCAACAATTCATACCCTCTTATCCACCTAACTCAATCATGTTCATTCTTTAATCATGAATTCATAATCACCCGTTTTGGTATCAATAAATCAAACATATTGCCAGATATCATGCTTCATATTATAAACTCATTTTGCCCATAACGAGTATAACTCAACATATTTTCACCAAACAAAGATCATGGATCAACCAAAATATATCAATATATCTTAAGAACTACATATTAAAGTCTGGGCTCAATGTAATGATAAATAAAATATATATGAAATTTTTACCATGATAATATTATGCATCTACAATCAACTTGTTTTATTTTATTTTCATCCTATTATAGATTTTTCTTTACCCCAATTGGTCACCGGAGAGGACCCAGATGTCTGAACGCATCAAACTCACCTTCGACGCCAGCACATATGACTAGTCACAACTGACTGGACCAGGCCAGGGCTGCTCTATGATCAGGGATGTGCCAACTCAGGTTTTTAAGGTTCCTCTATCCTACCAACAAAGGGAGGTCCTCAATAATTAACAATTTATTTATTTAATTTATCTACCTTATTTTCTTATGCTCTAAATCTTCAAATGCTTAATTTTACTTCTTCTCACAACAACCTCAACCAGTATCTGTATATCTATTTAATACCCATATACAAGTTATTACAGAACCCTTATTCCAAACCTCCCAACAAGATCAATTTCAGCCAACAAACTCATTCAATAAATTCATCACAATAAACATCCATAATAGAATTCATACAAGATAATTATAAACAATTAACAATAATAAAACATTACAATAAATGGTCATAGAAGAATACAATATTTGACAATCATAAAAATAATCTTAATATAAAAATTCATGGGGAAACAAGAAGTTGAATCTGGCAGAGCCGGTTAGACAACTTTTAATCCATCCAAAAATACAATATAATTAAATAACAAGAACAATAACATGTATGGGGAAATAAGAAGTTGAATCTGGCAGAGCCGGTTAGACAACTTCTAATCCTTCCAAAAATGCAATAAAATAAATAAGTAAAGCAATAAATAGTTTGGGGAAACAAGAAATTGAATCTGGCAGAGCCGGTTAGACAATTTCTAATCCTTCCAAAAGTGCAATAAAATAAATAACTGAAGCAATAGAAAGTTTGGGGAAACAAGAAATTGAATCTGGCAGAGCCGGTTAGACAATTTCTAATCCTTCCAAAAGTGCAATAAAATAAATAACTGAAGCAATAGAAAGTTTGGGGAAACAAGAAATTGAATCTGGCAGAGCCGGTTAGACAATTTCTAATCCTTCCAAAATACAATAAAAATAAATAAGGAAAACAATAGAATGTTTGGGGAAACAAGAAATTGAATCTGGCAGAGCCGGTTAGACAATTTCTAATCCTTCCAAAATACAATAAAAATAAATAAGGAAAACAATAGAATGTTTGGGGAAACAAGAAATTGAATCTGGCAGAGCCGGTTAGACAATTTCTAATCCTTCCAAAATACAAAAATAAACAACTAATAACATACAAATGACATAACATAATCAATATCACGTTTTATAACTATCACACTCGGATATCAACACAAAAGCATACTCTCATTTAAATTCAAAATCATACAAAAACAAAATACTCCATAATCAAGATTTAAGATCAGACAAAAGCAACATATAGCATATTCAAGGCTTAAGATAATACAAAAGGAGATACTCAAGGTTAGCTTCCCTTACCTCTATTACAGACTTAATCCCCTCGCCCTCTGAAAACTTCCAGAATATCCCCTTTGCAAAATTTGAAATTCTTCCAACTCTCTTCTCTCAAAAATTTTCTAAGTTCTTTGGTGTAAATTTTCAGTCTCCCCCCTTGGCTATTTATAGCAAAAAAATTTACTATTCATTTTTACTATTCATTTTAACTATTCATTTTTTTATTCATTTTACTATTACAAAAATAATTTTTTTATTTGCAATTTGATAAATTCTGATCTCAAAGCTACGTGGAACACTTATCCTTTCCAAAAATATTTTTTTTTTTACTATTCACATTTTACTATTCACTTTTTACTATTCACTTTTTACTATTCACAATTTACTATTCATTTTTTTTATCTAGTATTTTAACTTACAAATATTTTCAAGGATCTTACAATCTCCCCAACAACAATTATTTTCGCCCTCGAAAATTATTTATTTAAATAAAGACTATCTAACAAAAGATTACTTACAAAAGAGATATGGATATTCCTTTATCATAAATTCTTCCAATTCCCAAGTCATTTCCTGTGTGTCTTCATTCCAAAGTACTTTTACTGTGCGAATATCTTTCCCTCTTAGCTTTTTCATTTGAACATCTAGTATACGCACTGGTCCAACTTCCATTGTTAAATTTTCCTTGACCTGAATTTCATCAACTTCTAACACATGCTTTGGATCTGGAATATACTTCCTCAGTTGGGATACATGAAAAACGTTATGCAATTTTGCCAATCCAGGTGGTAATGCTACCTCATAAGCCACTGGCCCAATCTTTTTGAGAATTTGATACGGTCCGAGAAATTTTGGTGTCAGTTTCCTCATCTTGATAGCTCTCCCGACTCCTGTAGTTGGTGTTACTCGTAAGAATACATGATCTCCTTCTTCAAATTCTAATGGTCTTCTTCTTTTGTCGGCATATGACTTTTGTCTACTTTGAGTTGCTTTCATCCGATCTTGGATTAATTTTATTTTTTTCTGTGGTTCGCTGTAATAGCTCGGGTCCCACTGTTAGTGCTTCCCCATCTTGAAACCAACACAACGGAGTTCTACATCTTCTTCCATATAAAGCTTCATATGGTGGCATACCAATACTGGAATGATAACTGTTGTTGTAAGTAAATTCTACTAATGGTAGTATCTCATTCCAACTCCCAAGATGATCTAATACACAAGTTCTTAGCAAATCCTCCAAAGACTGAATAGTCCTTTCTGTTTGACCATCAGTCTGAGGGTGATAAGCCGAACTCATCCTCAACTGCGTTCCCAGAGCCTTCTGTAGCGTCTGCCAAAACCTTGAAGTAAACCTCGGATCTCTGTCTGACACAATGCTTGTAGGTATTCCATGCAACCTCACTACTTCCCTGATGTATAACTCCGTCAGCTTTTCTAGAGACATACGTTGATTAATGGGCAAAAAGTGAGCGCTCTTGGTTAGTCTATCAACGATAACCCAGATAGAATCGTGACCTTTTGATGATTTTGGTAAATGTGTTACAAAGTCCATCGAGATACTGTCCCACTTCCATTGAGGAATGTCTAACTGTCGTAACATCCCTCCCGGTTTTTGATGCTCCACTTTTGCCTTCTGACACACCAAGCAGGCTGCTACAAACTCGGCCACATCCCTCTTCATTCCATTCCACCAAAATGACTCTTTCAGGTCCTTATACATCTTAGTCATACCTGGATGTATGCTAAGACGACTTTTATGGCCTTCGTCTAAAATTAAATGTTTTAATTCACTCTTTGCAGGTATACACACTCTGTTCTTAAATCGAAGGATGCCATCTTTACTTAGAACGAAGTCCTTAGCTTGATCGGTGTCCAACAACCTGATCTTTTGCTGCAACTCTTGATCCATCGACTGCTCAACCTTCACTTGTTCTAAGAAGTCACTAGTGATTACTAAATGACTACACCATATATGATCTGGGGTTAACTGCAACCCCAAGTTCATATCACGTAATTTTTCTAACAGTTCTAACTCCTTCACCATCATTGTTGTTATTTGAGCTTGTCTCCTACTCAATGCATCTGCCACCACATTGGCTTTTCCTGGGTGATATAAAAGTTCGAAATCATAGTCCTTCATATATTCCATCCATCTTCTTTGTCGCATGTTCAGCTCCTTTTGATCGAACAAATACTTTAGACTCTTATGGTCACTAAAAACTTGGAAACTTGCCCCATAGAGGTAGTGTCTCCATGTCTTTAATGCAAATACTACTGCTGCAAGTTCTATGTCATGCGTTGGGTAGTTCTTCTCATGCGCCTTTAGCTGCCTAGATGCATAAGCTACAGGTCTCCTTCCTTGCATTAGGATGCACCCCAATCCTTGATATGACACATCGCAGTACACCTCAAAAGATTTGCTAGAGTCTGGAATGATTAATACTGGTACTGACGTTAGTCGTTGCTTCATATCCTCAAAACTGGCTTCGCACTTGTCAGTCCACAGAAATGGTTGATCTTTACGAGTTAACTGAGTTAGAGGACCTACAATCTTGGAAAACCCTTCAACAAAACGTCGGTAATAACCGGCTAATCCTACAAAACTTCGTACTTCAGTTACAGTTTTCGGCCGCTCCCACTTTAGCACAGCTTCCACCTTTGCTAGATCTACTGAGATTCCTTGAGCAGAAATCACATGACCCAAAAATTGTACTTTCTCTATCCAGAACTCACACTTTGACAATTTCCCATACAGTTGATGTTTTCTTAAAATTTCCAACGCCACCCTCAAGTGTTCTGCATGCTTTTCCTTATTCTCTGAATAGATAAGAATATCGTCTATAAATACTACCACGAACTTATCTAAACATGACCGAAATATTCTGTTCATGTAGTCCATAAAAATCGCTGGAGCATTCGTCACGCCAAACGGCATTACCACGTACTCAAAGTTTCCGTAGCGAGATCTGAAAGCCATCTTTTGCACATCTTCCGTCTTGACCAGAATCTGATGGTACCCAGATCTGAGATCAATTTTTGAAAATACCTCTGCTCCTCTCAACTGATCTAATAGATCATCGATTCTTGGCAAAGGATATTTGTTCTTTATTGTAACCTTGTTCAGCTGTCGATAATCCACGCACAACCTTGAACTTCCATCCTTCTTCTTCACCAGCAATACAGGAGCTCCCCATGGAGACACACTTGGACGGATAAACTTCTTCTCCAGCAGATCTTCGATTTGCTTTTTCAACTCTACTAGTTCGGCAGGAGCCATTCTGTATGGAGCCATAGAAACTGGGCCAGCTCCGGGCATTAGATCTATTGTGAAATCGATCTCTCGACTAGGTGGTAAACCTGGTACTTGTTCTGGAAAAACATCAACATATTCTTCTACCACAGGTATTCCGATGATTTGTTCTTCAGTATTCTCTCTTTTCTCCTGAGCTAACACCACATAGCAGGTAGCTCCATCTTTGATATCCTTCGCAACTACTCGAGTTGAGCTTAGTTCTAAATCGTTCAAATTTAGAAACTCTATCTTTTGTTTCCCACAATCAATAAGAACGTGATTGGCAGTCAACCAATCCATTCCCAAAATAATGTCTAGATTTTGAAGGGGTAAGCAGATCAAGTTCACTTTGAACTTGCGTCCTGCAATTTGGATCGGGCATCCGACACAGACTGAACTGGTCGTAACTGGTCCCGATGCTGGTGTAGAAACTACTAATTCACACCCTAGATCAAGCATCGGTAATCCGAGTCTTTCTCAACATGCTAGGGATATAAAGGAGTGTGTGGCTCCAGAGTCAAACAAAACATATACGCATTCTCCTAACAACATACAGGTGTGTAAAATTAATGTACCTGGCTTAGTAGCCTCTTCTGCAGACATTGCGAATACTCTTCCTGTTGCCCGGGGCTTTACTTCAGCAGAATCTTGTTGTTGTGGTTCTCCCACCTTCTTTTTCTTTGGACAAACATTAGCAAAGTGTCCCGGATCATTGCAGATGAAACATCTCTTCCCTTCAACTTTTTCCCCAACAAGTTTAGGGCAGTCACGTCTGAAATGTGCCCCTCCACACTCAAAACACTTCACTGTTCCTCGATATGATAATTGTGGTTTTTCATAAGGTTTTTTTGTTGAATTTCATTGAAGATTCTCCCTTGGCAAGTCTGGAAACTCTACTTGGATCAAACTCCAATAATTCTATCATTCTGGCTTTCTCTACCAATGCTGGAAACTCTTGTATTTCCAATGGCATAAGTACCTTCTTCAGTTCATGCCTTAGTCCTCCCTCGAATTTTTGACATCTCCATTCTTCTGTGATATTCTGAGTATAAAACCTCGAGAGATAATTAAATTTTACTACGTACTCTTGTACTGATAACCTCCTTTGTTGTAAGGTCAGAAACTCCGCCTCCCTTGCAAATTTTGCACTGTTTGGAAAATATTTTTCCAAGAACCTTATCTTAAAGTTCTCCCAATTCACAGCCTCACCACGAACCGTCATCAACTGTTGCATACTTTCCCACCAATATTCAGCCTCCCCCACCAAAAGAAATGATGCATAAGTTAATTTTTGTTCTTCTGAGCAAGTTATTACCCGAAAAATCTTCTCGTTCTGCCTTAGCCAAGAGTCAGCCTCATCAGGAGTAGCCTCCCCATTAAATTTAGTTGGATCATGCCTTAAGAAGTCATTCAAGCTAGAATGATTTTGAGGTACTTGATCAACTTGTTGTTGCTGCATCTTTGTCGAGTTTAAATGATTTCTTCAAAAAGATAACAATACAATTTAGCATATGATATCAATTTCCTCCAATAGTCATTTTCATCATAACAATTAATAGTTTTACTAAGAATAATAATTTCACTCCCCATAGTCCCAAAATACTTTCGAAAACCATTGCTCTGATACCATAATGTAACACCCAAACAATTTTAAAGGGTATTACTGATAGTAGAGACTAAATTAATTTGATACCTCATATAAACAATCAAACTTTATTTCAATTACTCCAAAGTACAATACCAAACTTACAAACTTTAAACAATATAGTCTTCACCGTTGACATTTCAACTTTTAAATTTTACACAACATAATCTTCCCAATACAAATTTATTCTTTTTACAAAAATCCCTGAAAGGTTTTCCCCGCATCTCTCTCATCTCTAAGCTTTATCAACCACATCTGCAACATTATCTAATCACATATAACATGAGTTATATGATCATAGCACAAACAAATAAGGGTAAGCCAACCATATCATAAAATCATTAAACTTGTAATAAAAATATTATAATCATGTATTTCTGCAATTGATAAAATATCATTATTCCGATGTCATTAATTCATCATTATCAAAATCATCTTTCTCATTTCCATAAATCTTACAAGTGTTCCATGCTTACTCATGAAGCCTTATGGTCAGACCGCTCTCTGCCTGCTTCCTTAAGCCTCACTTATATACTATATCTTACTTTCTGAAGCCTTATGGTGAGACCCCTCTCTGCCTGCTTCTATAAAACTTACGAATCATATGTTTATGTCAAAGCCTTATGGTCAGACCACTTTCTGCCTGCTTTCATAAACCTCAAGTGTTACTTTGCTCATACCAAACTCTCATGGTATAACTCGAACAAACTACTCCCGGTAGTAAACATCATTTCATAAGTAATGATTTCTCATATCCACCCCAACATTTCATAAAACCAAAAATTCATACCCTCTTATCCACCTAACTCAATCATGTTCATTCTTTAATCATGAATTCATAATCACCCGTTTTGGTATCAATAAATCAAACATATTGCCAGATATCATGCTTCATATTATAAACTCATTTTGCCCATAACGAGTATAACTCAACATATTTTCACCAAACAAAGATCATGGATCAACCAAAATATATCAATATATCTTAAGAACTACATATTAAAGTCTGGGCTCAATGTAATGATAAATAAAATATATATGAAATTTTTACCATGATAATATTATGCATCTACAATCAACTTGTTTTATTTTATTTTCATCCTATTATAGATTTTTCTTTACCCCAATTGGTCACTGGAGAGGACCCAGATGTCTGAACGCATCAAACTCACCTTCGACGCCAGCACATATGACTAGTCACAACTGACTGGACCAGGCCAGGGCTGCTCTATGATCAGGGATGTGCCAACTCAGGTTTTTAAGGTTCCTCTATCCTACCAACAAAGGGAGGTCCTCAATAATTAACAATTTATTTATTTAATTTATCTACCTTATTTTCTTATGCTCTAAATCTTCAAATGCTTAATTTTATTTCTTCTCACAACAACCTCAACCAGTATCTGTATATCTATTTAATACCCATATACAAGTTATTACAGAACCCTTATTCCAAACCTCCCAACAAGATCAATTTCAGCCAACAAACTCATTCAATAAATTCATCACAATAAACATCCATAATAGAATTCATACAAGATAATTATAAACAATTAACAATAATAAAACATTACAATAAATGGTCATAGAAGAATACAATATTTGACAATCATAAAAATAATCTTAATATAAAAATTCATGGGGAAACAAGAAGTTGAATTTGGCAGAGCCGGTTAGACAACTTTTAATCCATCCAAAAATACAATATAATTAAATAACAAGAACAATAACATGTATGGGGAAATAAGAAGTTGAATCTGGCAGAGCCGGTTAGACAACTTCTAATCCTTCCAAAAATGCAATAAAATAAATAAGTAAAGCAATAAATAGTTTGGGGAAACAAGAAATTGAATCTGGCAGAGCCGGTTAGACAATTTCTAATCCTTCCAAAAGTGCAATAAAATAAATAACTGAAGCAATAGAAAGTTTGGGGAAACAAGAAATTGAATCTGGCAGAGCCGGTTAGACAATTTCTAATCCTTCCAAAAGTGCAATAAAATAAATAACTGAAGCAATAGAAAGTTTGGGGAAACAAGAAATTGAATCTGGCAGAGCCGGTTAGACAATTTCTAATCCTTCCAAAATACAATAAAAATAAATAAGGAAAACAATAGAATGTTTGGGGAAACAAGAAATTGAATCTGGCAGAGCCGATTAGACAATTTCTAATCCTTCCAAAATACAATAAAAATAAATAAGGAAAACAATAGAATGTTTGGGGAAACAAGAAATTGAATCTGGCAGAGCCGGTTAGACAATTTCTAATCCTTCCAAAATACAAAAATAAACAACTAATAACATACAAATGACATAACATAATCAATATCACGTTTTATAACTATCACACTCGGATATCAACACAAAAGCATACTCTCATTTAAATTCAAAATCATACAAAAACAAAATACTCCATAATCAAGATTTAAGATCAGACAAAAGCAACATATAGCATATTCAAGGCTTAAGATAATACAAAAGGAGATACTCAAGGTTAGCTTCCCTTACCTCTATTACAGACTTAATCCCCTCGCCCTCTGAAAACTTCCAGAATATCCCCTTTGCAAAATTTGAAGTTCTTCCAACTCTCTTCTCTCAAAAATTTTCTAAGTTCTTTGGTGTAAATTTTCAGCCTCCCCCCTTGGCTATTTATAGCAAAAAAATTTACTATTCATTTTTACTATTCATTTTAACTATTCATTTTTTTATTCATTTTACTATTACAAAAATAATTTTTTTATTTGCAATTTGATAAATTCTGATCTCAAAGCTACGTGGAACACTTATCCTTTCCAAAAATATATTTTTTTTTACTATTCACTTTTTACTATTCACTTTTTACTATTCACAATTTACTATTCAATTTTTTTTATCTAGTATTTTAACTTACAAATATTTTCAAGGATCTTACAGACGTTCTTTGGGCGGCGATTTCTTGCAGTTTGCACTCCTCCATTTCCCTCCACTATGTTTTTAATCTGTTAAGAAGGTTTGCATTCTTGTTTAAAACTTTTTGTCTATGCATGTTTTTGGATTTTGAAATTGCATCTTATTGGCTTTTGGATATGCATCTTATTGGCTTTTAGATTTGCATGTTATTGGCTTTTGGATATATGCACGTTATTGGCTTTTGGGTGTGCATGTTATTCCCTTTTGGATTTGCATGTTATTGGCTTTTGGATAAGCATGTTGTTGGCTTTTGGGTATGCATGTGATTGTGTTGTTAGTTAGAACATGTGATAAAGTTTCTTATGTTATTATGATTGGCATGCTATATTACAAGTATGAAATCATTGAGTGAAACTTAGTTTCCGCTTGAAATTTAACACAAACGATTAATCTTTTAATCGTTTGTGTTAAATTTTGAATTGTCCGATTGGACATTTTGGAAAAATTATTTTTCATAATTTGCTATAACATGTACGTTGGAGTTTACGGATAAGATTGATAAAATTTTGGTTGAAATTATTTGTGTTGTTCTATGGATGCATATTTGATTGTGGTCATCCCTGACCACTCTCATTTTGTGTATTTCGAAGACCAACGCGAAATGTTGTCGAAATCTTATCAAATTTATCGTGTTAGACTTTTTTGCATGTGTCTTACCAAATTATGAAAAATATTTTTTTTTTGAATGGATAGGGCCTAACCTTGTGAGAGTTCAAAATTTGAGACTGGTGAAATGTGTTACGAACATAGTATGGATCGAAACTAGATGAGTGAACGTCGCATCAGTGAAGAATATGAAAAGGGTGTTTCAGAGTTCTTGCAATATCTTGAAAAAATGCAAAGTTTGTGAATGAGACATATTTTTGTCCTTGTGTTTGTTGTCTTAATCAAATACTACAAGACTTAGGAAATATGTGTGACCATTTATTCATCTTCGGCATAATGAGAACTTATACCGTTTGGACTTGGTACGGAGAAGTACTAGACCAGCCTACTACGTCACGAGGAACGAATTATGTGGAAGAATGATTGAGTGATCATCTAGAGGACATGATACGTGATGTTGGTGAAGATAATTTTGGAAGAGCTAATTTGTATGATTCGCTTATAAATGATTTAGAGCAACTGTTGTACCCGAGATGCTCGAACTTTACACATCTCTCTGCAACTTTGAAGTTGTTTAGTTTAAAAGCAATGAATGGATGGACCAACAAAAGTTTCACTGAGTTGTTAGAGTTGTTGAAAGAGATGCTTCCAGAAAATAATACTCTAGCTATTCGTAATTACAAGGCAAAGAAAATTTTATGTCTAATGGGTCTCAAATATCAAAAGATACATGCTTGTCCTAATGATTTTGTTTTGTACATAAAGGAGTTTGCTTCACTAAAGTATTGTCCAACATGAGATATAGCACAGTTTAAAAAGAAAGTTGACAGAAATAGTAGTGATGACAGTAATGATGATGCACCTGGTACGGTGATGTGGTATTTGCCTATAGTACCTATTTTTCTGTTAAAGAAGATGCAAAGAACCTTAAATGGCACGTTGCCGGAAGAAAGTGCCATCATCTTCTTTGACACCCAGTTGATTCACCACAATAGAAAAGATCATGAAACATTTCCAGATTTTGGTGCAGATCCAAGAAACTTAAGACTTGCCCTTGCAACTGATAATATGAATCCTTATGGAAACTTATGTAGCAAACACAGTTCATGGCCAATTATGTTGATGATATACAATCTTTCTCCTTTGTTGTGCATGAAAACAAAATATGTGATGTTGTCCATGATGATATCGGGTCCTAGACAACTTGGAAATGACATTGATGTTTACTTGAAACCTTCATTTGATGATTTGAAAATGTTCTGGGAAGAAGGGGTCGAAGTGTTCGATTCAGATGTTCAAGAAACTTTTCGTTTGCGTGCAATGTGTTTTGCACTATAAATGATTTCCTAGCATATGGAAACTTGATGGGTTATAGTGTTAAAGGTCATTTTTCATGTCCCATTTGTGAAGAAAACACTAGTTACCTTCAACTGAAGCATGGTCAAATGACGGTATATACAAGACATCGAAAATTCCTTCCTCGTAATCACCCTTACCGTAGATTTAAAAAAGCATTTAATGAAAGTGCTGAGGAGGAGGTTGTGTCTAGACCGTGTTGGAACAACCGGTACCGGTTTTGCACAACAGAGTTAAAACAGATTCAATTGTTAAGAGCGGAAAAGCGTGTTCGGTACCCAAAATGGTTCCTTTAATTTTCTTGTAAAACTTTTAACGAACAATTGATGTGCTAAAATTTTAGAGAGTGTAGGGAAGAGAAAAATCACACAAATGATTTTTATCCTGGTTCGAATCAAAACATTCTATGTTCAGCCGTTAATCACTATAAATAATGATTAACCTTTTCACTGAAATATTGTTTCACAAATTACAATAATATGGAATAAAGAGTAAGAACGGAAAACACCTTCTTCAACAAACAAATGAAAGAACCTTACTTCGACAAACGAACCAGAAGAAATTTGCTCGGCCAACTTGAAGAGAACCACTCCGACCTTAGACACACAAAGTGTGAGCTTCTCCTAGTCACAAGACTTGACAAGAACAACATTATCACTTGAGAACTTTCTCAGATAAATTTTATTCTCAAATGACATAGATAATTCTCTAAAGGATTTTGACAAAAATATGTATAGCCTACTGGTCTGAAACAGAAAAGACATATTACAACTGCCAATGATAATCGATTATCTGCGAGACTTGAAACAATTAGGATATTAACTCTTCAAACGGTCGACTTTCGTTCTTCACTTCCTTCTACCGTTCGGCTCGAGCCCTTACCGCCTTCTGCCGTTAGGCTCGATTCCTTACAGCTTTCCACCATTCGGCCTTATTCTTCACAGCTTTCCATCATTCGGCTCGACTTCTTACAACTTTCCACCATTCAGCATTATTCCTCACAGTTTTCCACCGTTCGGCCTTATTCCTCATAGCTTTCCACCATTCGGCCTGATTCCTCACAACTTTCCACTGTTCGGATTGATTTCTCACTGCTTTCCATCGTTCGACTCTTCACTTTTTATTCTACAGGAATGCTTTTAAACTTAGTACAACAAGGGCCTTCATATTCTTCACTTTGTAACATCATAAAAATCATTATCTTCAAGACACCAATGCTCCTCATTGGTAACAATCTCCCATTTTTTGATGATGATAAAAAATTCTTGGTTTAAATGCATCTTTTGAAAATCGGCACATATTTTAAGCTAACAAACATAGAACAAGTTAGTAGTAACTGCACTATAAGTGTTTCTCCCTTTTTTTTAATCACAAGTAAAGTAAGGGAAAGCTCTCCCTCAAGTGTTACTCCCCCTTTAAAAAGAGAATAAATTCACTACAAAATTTAATGAAAATTCAAATTTTGCATAAAAAATGAAATAACACAGTACATGAGCAAAATAAAGCAAACATAGAAGCTCAAATCCTAATACAAATGGAACTCTAAAAAGGAGGGGATGTGGGATAATTTGGGGGTTGAAGATTAAAGTGCCCCTCAATATTGCCTAATCTAGGATCAAGGTCTTCAAACCGTTCATTGACATAATCACAGTGAGTTTGTTGAATTGCAATAATATCATCAAATCTTGCTTGATGAGCCAAACTCATGTCTTCCATCTTCTTTGATAGATTGGCAAAAAATGCTTCCATGGAGAGAAAAGAGAATGAAGGCACGGTAGATGGTCCAGCTACAGATGGAGCAACAACTCTGATAACGGTAATTTTTACCATTATCTTTGAACCAATTTTTATACCAAATCGCCCCTTTAAAAGCTTGAAACATGTTTAATCCTTCATTGTTAGCTAAGTTTGTGAATAAATTTAGTGCATGCTTTACATATAAGTTTTCATCATTAATTCCTCAAATTTGTAGGCATTTTGCATGTATTGGAGAAGTACTTATCTGCTACGAGTGGGAACCAAGGAAAAGATACAAAAGCAGGAGGCTAGAGGAGTAAGGAAAGCAACTCGCGCCCGGGCGTGACAAAGGGGCGCTGGGCGCAACTTTACAGAGAACCTCGCGCCCGGGCGTGACAAAGGGGCGCCAGGCGCGACTTCACAGAGAGTCTCGCGCCCGGGCGTGAGAAATGGGGCGCCCGGGCGTGACTTTTCCAGAGACTTTCACGCCTGGGCGCGACTGAGAAAGGGGGCTGGGCGCGACTTTTGCTGACCTGGAACCCTAGGCCTATTTAAAGCATTCTGGAACTGAGGGTGCTATCTTCTTGGCGGCTGAAGCTTGGAACACCATATTTGGACCTCAGGGAGCTGTTTTCGGACGGTGGGAACTCTCCTTTCTTCCTCCTTGGATCCCCATTCATCCATTTTTCTCCATTGTAAGCTCAAGTTCTCCATGACTACGGAGAGCTAATTTCATCTTGTTGGGGAATGATGTAGCTACGAAACTTTCATGTAAATGCACTTGAGTTTAATGAATTTAAGCTTCTTTCGTTTGATTGTGAGTGTTTAATTTCATTCTCTTAACGCTTGTTGTGACTTGATCAACCATAACATGAATCTCAGATCTGCTTGATATTGGGAAATATTTTGCGGATCTTGAACTGGAATTAACACCTATAGGAGATTGTATCTAGGGATGGAGCTTGACCCTTTAGTTGTCGTAAACCTCTAATTGTAATGCGGATGAACTTTCTAGGTTACCAAGGGATTGGGGCTGCAAAAGTGAGTCTAGGCTCTTTCTACCAAGGAATTGGGTCTGAGTATATTAGGAAGGTTGACAAAAGCAATTAATTGAAGAAGTAGTAATGTGCATTTGCATGATAGCGTAGTAATTACAATCATTCTCCAACATCTCAATTCCATATTGTTTCATCATCCATTAACCACTTTCAATCCTTTAGTCTCTAAGAAGTTCATTTTATCACGTATTGATGAATTGAAATTTTGTTGCACTTGAATCATATCAAAAAGATGTCATTCCTAGTCTAAGTTAGTTAAATTATTATACGATTATAAAGTGTTACACGAGTCTCTTGGGAAACGATATCCGGTCTTACCGGTTTATTACTTAGAACGATTTGGTACACTTGCCAGAAAGTTAACAAACTCCTACTGGTTCTCCATATGCGTATCCATGTCATCATCGTCATCATCCTAATGGTCGTCATCCTTGTGAACTAACACTCGTTCACGAGCAACAAATCCCATTTGCTTAAAGGTTGTCTCTCGAATTTGAGTGTCAATTAATTGGATGGCTTAGGTATGTTCACCATCTACACTCACTCCTTTGTATTCAAGAATCCTAGAGATGAGGAGAGCGTATGGAAGATGGTATGAAGAGTATTTTTGAGCTTTTAGCAGAATATCTAGGATCAAGGACTTCAAAGCTTTTAGCAGAATATCTAGGATCAAGGACCTCAAACCGTTCATTGACATAATCACAGTGAGTTTGTTGCATTGCAATAATATCATCAAATCCTGCTTGATGAGCCAAACTCATGTCTTCCATATGCTTTGATAGATTGGCAAAAAATGCTTCCATGGAGAGAGAAGAGGATGAAGGCATGGTAGATGGTCCAGCTACAGATGGAGCAACAACTCCTACTGGTTCTCCATATTGAAAAACCAATCAACAGAAGAAGGCAAGTAAACTTCCTCAGGATGAAAGAAAACAGTAGGACCATAGCACTGTATAAGTGCGTGTATTTGGTGGAGGCGTGGCATTGCAGGTAGCATAAGATTCAAGTTCTTTAAGCACACAATAGGTAGCTCTTCTCCCTTGTTCCAACAACTTGTGCAGAAAAAAGTCCCCACTGAAACTCCTTTTCCCAGCATGCCACGCTCACAAGGTCTTAGACTCCACACCTGAAATGGAAACTCAGGATTCACAGAAGTAGCATCAAGCAAGGTCAGCACGAACACAAATCATTTCATCCAAATTGGGTTTGTCAGGCCTGTTAGTAACCAAGTAGCCAAGGGCACAGTAACCCTCAGGAGGCTGAGGCATCCAAAAGTATGCAGAACCTATTGTCAATTCCCTTCTTCCTGCATTGGAACACCATACCAACATATAATCAAGGGGATTCTTCAAAGCTGGGAACTTGTCACGGTTTCTTCTTTCAGATGAGCCAGTTTCCACTTCCCTAACAACAAGCACAAAACCCCATAACGGCTTGTCGCTTGGCTGACAATAATGACCAAGGATATGGAACCCATCTGGTATTCCCACAGGCTTATAGAATGCAACAGACTTTCCCATGTTGCTGTTCCAAACAAACTCAAACGTAGTGACCTTGCGCACTTCTATTTCACCAAGGTTTACAATCCCAGAAGCAAAATCTTGTCCTGTGACTAGATACACAAAATCACAGCACGGATTAATCACTGATCGAGAGACACAAGTAACTAAAACATGACAAATCTTATCTTTGTATAGTTTTTATTTACATACATATATTATACAGTGCCTTCTTTTATGTATTATTCTCTAATTAGAATAGAAGTTTATCACATAGTCCATGAAACAGTTCATAGTACAACACTGAAATCACTTTACAAACTTCATCCAAGTTTTGACTCCAAAATATATCATAGGCACTCAATTTCATAATATATATATATATATATATATATATATATATATATATATATATATATATATATATATATATATATATATATATATAAATGGTATAACTAAAAACATATGAATGAAAATATATGAAATAACAAGTTTAGAGTTAAAAATTAATGAAGGGTGCGTTGGGGAATAATAACCTTGAGGCCATTGGGGAAGCGGAGAGGAAAGTGAAAAGGCTTGGGGGAGAGTGATGAGAGTGTTGTTCATTCGTCTCCGAAAGCAGTTGAATTTGAAGGAGATGCAACAGTTGCTGAAACAGATACACCAAATAGAACAAAAACCTCAACAATCGCTGCTTTGTATTCATGTTCAGATTAGATCCCGCAGAATCTTTCATTATCAATTGCTTAAAAAGTCAGGGTTTTGATCAGTCATTTTCCTTGAAGAGGCAGATCAATTTGTGGGACACCCTCTGTGCCACTCTCTCTCTCTCTCTCTTCCACAGAATATGCAGAGAAAGAAGAACATGTTCCCAGTCACTCATACCATCTTGCGTGTTATTTCTTTCTTAATCATTGATTCTTCTCTTCGCCATCTTTCATTCTCCAACCTTTTTCCTGTTTTCTTTTGTCCCAAATTCCAGTATACGTGTCTTTCCTTTCGTTGAATTATACAACATTTTATTTAACTAACTAAATTCTTATTTGAATTATTTGAATTTTCGTGAATTTAATCGAGTTATAATTGAAAAATTGAGTTTTAGAAAGTCAAATTTTGAAATGAGTTTTCGTAATTTTAATCGAGATATATTTTGAAATTTAGTTTATGGACAGTCAAGTTTTGATTTAATTTTTTAGACAACTGAATTTTGATTTGGTTTTTTGTGATTTTAGATTAAGTGAGAACTCGACAAACTGTTCGAAAACCAAATTTCAGAATATATGTTAACTAAAATCATAAAAGCTCATTTCAAAATTTGAATTCTGAAATACAATTCAATTAAATTAACGAAAATTTAAGCTGAAAATCAAATTTTGACATGTTCAAAAATCATACTACTCGATAAATATTAATTGTGTGTTACTTTGGAAAATAAAAAAAGAAAATATGTTATGTCGGCAAAAAAATTCAAACTAACTATTAAAGATAATAATATAATAAATCAAATATGAAGAAAACTAATTAACTTGCTAAAATAGTTTACGTTTAATTATTCTTTAAGATTTAGGAGATAACAGAAACATTCCCCGATAATACAGGAATGAAAATAAGAGCTAACACGGTTAAAGACTTATTAACACGTGCATACAATACACAGCTCTAATTAATGAAGTATTCTACATATAAAATACAAATATATAATAATAATGATATATTTTAAATTATTTATTATTTTTAAATTAATTCTAATATTTTTATATTTATAAAAAAATAAATATAAATCTAATAATATATTTACAACCCCACTTCTTCTATGCCCCTTCCCATTTTCTACTAACATCCAACTCTTTGCTCTTCTTTCCATCTTACGTAAAACCTATACAACTAAACAACCCTTATTCCCTTATTTTTCACTTCTTCTTACTTTGCACACAAATACAAGACAAACACACACACACTCGTTCTCTTCCTCTACCTGGAAGAGAAAACTCAAACCACCTACCCACAACACTCTAACGGTGTAGAAATGTGCCCCTCAACAACCCCTCTCTCATTTTATGCAAAGTAAAGAGTATAAGGAAAGAATACAACCATGGCTTAAGCATACTCATAAGCATAAACACATACTTGCAACATCCCAAAAGAACCAAAACATGCACATCTTATCAACATCGGTTTTTGCACCAAACTACGCAAATATGCCATATTTATTATCAAAATGGACAAATTTTGACCCGAAGTGAAGTCGTGGGGGCCAAAACGACTTCAATTGAAGAAGTCGTGCCCCCCTGCACGACTTCACCCTGTTTATTTGACCAGGGTTGAAGTCGTACACCCCAAAAACGACTTTAATAAAAGTTAGTAATATATTAGACGTTCGTCCAAGCAGTATTCAAGTGAATTGGTGATTTAGGCGTTCGTCCTTAATTTAGTATTCTCATGAAGCAATCTCGAGCGTTCGATCTTGGTAGATTAATGATTGTGAGCTCGTCCTAATTTGGTAGTCTCGGCTGGTGAACCTGAGCGTTCGGTCTTAAATTGGTAGGTTTCAATCTTGAGCTTTCGGTCTTCGTGAAACAGTGATCGTAGGCGTTCGTCTTTAAATTGGTATTCTCAGAGAGTGATCTTTAGCGTTCGGTCTTGGTTCTGTATTAGTAATTGTAGGCGTTCGGTCTTAAGTTGGTGCTCTTAGGCATCAATCTTGAGCGTTCGGTTTTGGTGTAATAGTTATTATAAGCGTTTGTCCTAATTTGGTATTCTCGGATAATGATCCCGAGCGTTCGGTCAATGTTGAGTGTTCGGTTTCAATCTTGAGCGTTCAGTCTTTGTGACTTAGTGATTGTTTAATTGTGATTGTGAGCGTTCGACCTTAAGATAGTATTCTTAGGTTTGGATCTTGAGCGTTCGGCCTTGGTGAATTGTGATTGTGAGCATTCGGTCTTAAGTTGGTATTCTTAGGCGTGAACCCCCCTACGATTTCAATTTTTTTTAAATTTTTTTATTAAAAACGGTATGGTAATCGATTACAACATGTGGTAATCGATTACCATACCCTAAAGTCGTTTTTGGGGTGCACGACTTCAACCCTGGTCAAATGAACAGGGTGAAGTCGTGCAGGGGGCATGACTTCTTCAATTGAAGTCGTTTGGGTCCCTCACGACTTCCCTATTTTTCGTAATTTTGGTTGAATTTGCCCATTTCGGTAATATTAAAGGCAAATATGCCTAGTTTGGTGCAAAAACCTATCAACATGCATACGTTTCAAAACAAGCATGGTTAAGTTCCTTCACGTAACAACCCAACATACATCTATACATGCACCATCAAACATACATATATAGTCTAGTTTTTTTACTACCCCAACATACAAACATACAAATATAGTCTAGTTTTTAACTACCCCAACATGCATACAGTTATATAAATTCTAGTTTCCCCCTTACCTCTAGTTCCAGTGAGTTTCCAAAATCCTTTGAGTTTCAAAGAAAAGACCAACAAGATGCCTTCCTTCCCTTGCGTAGTAACAATGTTCCCCACCCGTCCAAAACTATCCTCCAAGCCTACTATTTAGTATAGTACGTGTAGATTTTTTCCACTCTCTCACACATAATATGGTTTATATAAGATGGTAGGGTTCTCATTAAGTCCTCACTCATGTTTTTAATATGCACCATGTAACTTAACTATATGTTTCTTTACTTAACTTTATAATCTATCCAAAACCCTACAAAACAAAAGAAGCCAAACTATGGAAAAACATTTCAACACCTACTGCCGACATAGTCACCTTCAGAAACTCAAATCATGCAAAAAGAGGGAGGATAAGTATAAACTATGTTTTCTCTCCTATCATAAACATGAAAAGCCAAAAAGCATAAAAACTTTAGAAAATTCTCTTCATGTCTCTAACACTTTCACGTGCTCCACCCAATAATGTCTTCTCATCATTGTTTTATTTTTAACACTATGAGACCCACACCTCTCCACCAATGAAAATAAAAGAACTAGGAAACATTACTTAACTATTCTTTCAAACAATTTTTTAAAATTAAAATAAAATTAGTTCTAATTAATTTTTTTTATTCACTTTCTTAATATTTTCATCACACAAATACATATCATAATTAATTATTTAGTAACACAAAATATAGTAAAATAATTTTTTTTTATTTTTACACTGGTCTTACATAAACAATGTTTAACTTACCAATTACTCATACCTTGTTTCTTAAGTAAATAGTTTTCCAGTATAATAATTTAATTAAATAATAATATGAAATATTTATATCATCATCAGTCCGTTCTTATAAAATAGGCTTAATACCCTGTTTTGTTCCCAGTTTCGCTCAAAAATGTCAAATTTTGCATCAATGAAATCCCTTTCGTTAAATCCGTACAAGCGTTAATTATTTTTCTCTCTCTTATTAAGTAACGTCGTTTGTACGGATTTAACGGAATGAATTTCATTGATGCAAATTTTATTAAGTGAGTAATTGACGCATTTTTTAAAGGATGGACTAATTTGACATTTTCGAGCGAAACTGGAGACAAAATAGGGTATTAAGCCTATAAAATAAGACGTATTTAAATTGAATTTTTAAATATAATAGACACTAAATGAACCCTCTCGAGTTGTATGAAAAAAACGGTCACGTGGCTTGTTTTCTTCCACATTCTAAGCTCATACATGGCTATGCTGATACACTACTTTTTTCCATCACATTCAGACACACACACACACACACACACACACACACACACACACACACACACACACACACACACACACACACACACACACACACACACACACACACACACACACACACACACACACACACACACACACACACACACACACACACACACACACACACACATATATATATATATACATGCATACTTGTTAAATTGTTTTTGTTTAAAATAGTACAATATCTTTAGATATTTAGTTTTTCTTTCTTTTAAGTTGAATTGTCAAGTTTTGTACAATTATTTTTATTAAAAAGTAATTTAAAATTAAATTATGGACTCTTTTGTTATTAAATTATAATGTTTACAAACTAATTTGTAGTTTTACTGTAACATCCCAATTATATACGTCATGCATATATAATAAAGACGTCATCATGCATAATATAGGAAAGCAGTCAAGAGTTAATCAAGGATTTACAGTCATCCTTAGAATAGTGCGAAATTCCCGACTAGAGTATTAGAGTTTCTCCCTGGAAATTATGGGACAATTAAAAATTTAAACACTCAAAAGTTCTTCCAAATAATATGAGTCCTTGGAATAAAAGCTAGCAAATTTAAGCTGCAGCACTGCCGTCTCCATCAAGAGCTGTTCCCAAAGTATCCTCCCTGTCATCTGCTCCCATCCAAGTGGATGATCATCGCCAAAGAAACATACACAAGCAATACAAACAAGCAAGGGTGAGCTAGATATAAAAAGCATGTTATATAATCTCACACGACATGCAAAAGTCATCCAAACATGGTAAACTGACATCACAAGACTTGTTACTTTAAACCCCGACTTGTTGCTTTATAGACCGACTCGTTCGGACTAGAATGATTACCGAGCTATGGCGGGTCTTGCACTCGTGGTGGCTTTATGAAACTTGGGCACTACCGCCTTGTGAAACTTGGGCACTACCGCCCGGTGGAACTTTGGGCACTACCGCCCGGCCACAGTCACGAGGTTAATCCGTTATCACTCACCTTGGATCATATGGAAGCACCCAAGACTAGGACCTCCTGCTACTCCTCACCACATGGTTTAATCCTCTCTACATGAGAAGAAAGACCATTGGAGTTTCAGGATGACCTCCAAAACTGAGCTACCATGTAATCATTCTATACAACCCCAAAACACCACAATGTATCCTCTCCTCGAGGATCATGGAATTATGTCCATAAATCATATTGTTACTTTGAACCTTAACCCAAGTCATGAATAACCAGATACCCCCATAATATCACATTAAATCCAACATATCTCATACATTCACATAAATCACATCACAATATATATTTTCCAAACATTTTGCACATAATTCAATTCAAGAGAAAATGAACTTAAAACCCAACATTTGCAGAATACTATTTGGACGAATCGTTATCTGCCGAACGGTATTGAACGAACGCTATTTACCAACAGGCCGAACACTATTTCACCGAACACACTATTAGGCCGAATGCTGAGATTGATACTTAGGCCGAACGCTGGGATATAGTACTTAGGCCGAACGCTATTTTACCGAAGACCATATTGGATTTAAACACTATTAGGACGAACGCTAAGATTGATACTTAGGTCGAACGCTTGGATCGAGTTCTTAGGCCGAAGTTATTTCACCGAATACCATATGGACCGAACACTTCTAGAACGAACGCTGTGAGGTCAAACCATACTAGGCCGAACGCTCAAGAACGAACACCATGTTGGATTCAACACTACTGAGCCGAACGCTAAGATCAATTTCCTAGGCCGAACGCTAAACCATTGGACACCATATTGAATTCATCACTGTTTGGACGAGCGCTAAAAGATCAAACATCATCAAGATAGAATTCTAACTTTTGACGAGCACTACCTGAGGACAAACATCATCGAGACTGAACATTCACTAACACATAATATGACCGAACGCTCACAATTACCATTAAGCAAGGGCCGAACGCTCAAGATCCAAATCTAAGAATACCAACTTTAGCCCGAAAGCTCAAAATTATAATTATGCTAAGACCGAACGCTCAAGATTAAACTTACGAATATCAATTTAAAACCGAACACCCACTACGAAGGATCACTGCAGAATAACATCATCAATTGGTACTGGATCAACACCTAACCGAACGGTACTAAACTCACACTTAACCGGACACTACAATTTAACAATCAACCGAACGGTATAAAAATAAACCTCGCCCGAACGACACAAATCATCACCTAACTGAACGTTACCAAATTCAAGGTTTAACCCAACAGTAACAACTAACGACCGATCGCTACAATCACTTAATACAGGACCGAACGCTAGTTGATCACAGAACGAACGCAAACGCTCGCTACCTGAGAATATAAGACCGAACGCTATCCTGGTCGACCACTGTTTGGTCGAGCACAATTAATGTACGCTCGTTCTGCAGAATTCTGCAGAAACGCAGCAGATTTCCAGATTTCCCAGAAACCCCATTTTTCATTCCCTTTTTCCCAGATCCACGTACAACAGTACAATTCAACAACCACTCATACAGATTCATACACAACAAAGTCACTCTAAATATAAAATTTATTCATCCACGGCAGTATATCATTTATTTCAGTACACGCATATTTCATACAATCCAGAGAAAAGGATCTAGCTCCCCTTACCTCTTGAAGACTTCCTTGAATATACCTCCAAAGGATTTGATCTCCTTCCAACTTGAAAAGCTCTCCACTTCTCCTCTCCCATAACTTGCAGTACCAAGGCCTTCTCCCAATTCCAAAGATCTCAACTTCACCTCTCACAGATTTTTGCAGCAAGGATTTCACTCCCCAAGTGCAAAATTCATACCCCCTTTTATTATATACGTATAATGCTAAACTGAAAGCAAGGGCCCGAACGTGTGTTGTTCCCCGTTTGCCAAATAAAAAATAAAATCTCACTTCCTTTTATGGGGCGATTGGTGCTTCCCAGCACTGATTGTCCCCCATCTCTTGTTTTTTTTAATTAAAAAAATTCATTAGGTTCTTACATTTACAGATTTAGGGAAAATATTATATATATATATATATATATATATATATATATATATATATTATGAAAACGTACGATAAATAAAAAATACTAAATTTCTTTTTTCATACTACCATTCGCTTAAAATTTATTTTCAGGATATTTTTAAAATCAATATCTCCCAAATCACTTTATTTAAAATAATTTTCATGAATAACGATTATTCCAGTGGTCTTTTCCGAAAAAACTATTAAAAGAAAAAATATATAAAACATGAGAGTGATTAATTCATAAATTAAAAAAAAAGCTCAAAGAAATAATAGAAAAACATCTACAAATTAATATATAAACTATTTTAACTACATTATTTTAATTTTGTGAATTGCATCATAAATTTGTCCATTATTAAAGAGTTATGTTTCTAATTTTTTTAATTTTTGTGTGAAATCTATATCAAATTTTAAATTATTTTTATCAATATATTTTATTAATAAATAAATTTAGTCTTATGATTAAACGATATTATTAAAACTTGTTGATGTAATAAATGACGTTACGCATCCATGTGTTAACATGATCGTATATCACGTCGGCATGAAAATTCACATATATGGTAATGTTGGTTGTTGTAACATCCCAAAATACAGTAATTACCATATAATATAATTAATTACATTAAACAGTTAAACAAATGCAGTCTTACACTAAATTAAGGTTCAAAAGCCGAACGGCTTAAACATACAGAATTTTATACATTAATACAGAAGTAACGAAGGTTCAGGACGAACGGTTTTACAAAACCAAATAACCGAACGTCAAAACTAAAACAACTATCCTCTAAAATAAACGGACGATCTAGGGCTCGGCTTTAACTTCCACGTCGACCAAGTTCTCCTCTTCAATAACGTCCTCCAAAGTAGTCTCGCCTTCTGCTCACATCCACACGGATGATCATTGCAATGGCATGACGGACGTACAAAGACGAGAGACAACACAAGGAAAAACGAAGGGTAAGCTTATGTAATTTAATTCATACATCAACAGATAAAATAAACATTCCAAACAACACACAAGCATATAGTTCAACATATATAATCATAAGAAATCTATCACTAGACGGACCGTCCGAACTGTATGAATCTGTGTAGCTACAGGCGTTCTTGCACCCGGGTGATGTAGTAACTGGAATAATCACATCAGCTGCCACCCGAGGCTAGCCATATCCAAAGTACCCCTAAGGACTACGACCTCTTGCCGTTCCACACATGACCTACACCCTCTACGTGAGGACGAGTACTCACAGAACATCAGGATGAACCAGCCAGCATTAGCATGCCTATAGTCATACTTTACCAAATTCCATATTCATTCATACATGAGTCGTTCCTCCCTGGAACGCTCGTTCAATTTCCAAAATCGTATATTCTTTCCATATAATGCTCACCCTTTATAATTCTTTACTTTATTACTATTTTCATCATTAGTCACAAGGACATGAAATAACGAACGTTCCGCCCTCTGAAGAACGAGGACGAACGATAATAGTGAGATCAACGATTCTCTCGTTCGGCCAGTGATTATCTTCTTTACTTATTTTCTATTTTTAAAATTAAATTAAATATATTAATCCAATAAAAATAAAATAAAATAAATTTGTTTTAGGATGGTCATTGACACTCGCTAGTTTATCCTCTGGAATACGAACTGTTGTAAACCAAGTGGTGAAGAAGAGATGCGTTGCACTAAAATACAAAACGAGATTTCAATGAAAAAATCAGCAACCGTCAGCCATAGATTCCCTTTTCCCCTTTTCAACCACTCATTTTCTCTCTCGCACCATTTTCCCGGTAAAATAACCGTCTCTTCCATCATCACTATTTACTTCACTATTAAACAACTATGAGCATGAGCGGGCTCTCATGCCAACGCTCCAAAATGTTAGCAGCTCAGAACCAATCTCCGTTTCTTCGCAGATTCCGATCCTTCAAACCTCACCGTTCCAGATTTCGATGTTTGCTTGACCAAATCGCTGTTCCGACGTCTCTCTCTCTCCTGTTCTTAATTCCGATAACGTAATCGCCGCCGCTGCCAAAGCTGCCTCCGTCCATAGCGCCGTTTCTTCAGCCATCACACAGGTTGCGGTCACCGCCGTGGCAATTGCCTCTCGCGCTTGTCTTTCCACTAAGGTCGATTTCCTATGGCCAAAACTGCATGAGCAACCAGGTTGCGCATCTTCTTATTCTTCTTTTCTGCTGCTGCATTCCTCCCTTTATTTTATGTTTCGGTGTACATGTTTTCCCGTGTGTCTTTGTTGTTTCTAGTTGTCTGGGATGCTTGCTTTCCTTGTTCATATTCGCCAAAGGAGGGGAAGGTGTCGGAACAATCGGTACCGTTATAGAGTCGCGCAGCGGAATAAATTAATAAAGCAGAAAGCGTGTAACGATCACAACACAAGTTAAAAATTTTAATGAACAGTTGATGTGCTAAGAGTTTAAGAATCAAGAAAATCAACACAGAAAATTTATCCTGGTTCGAATCAAAAGATTCTACGTCCAGTCGTTAATCACTATAAATAGTGATTAACCTTTTTTCACTAAAATATGGTTTGCAGATTACAATCATATAATCAAAATAAGCAAAGAAAAGAAAACACCTTCCTTCGACAAACGAATGGAAGAACCTGCTCAGCCAACTTGAAGAGAACCACTCCGACCTTTGACACACAAAACGCGAGCTTCTCCTATTCACAAGACCAGGCAAGAGCACTCTATCACTTTGAGAACTTCTTCAGACAAACTGTATTCTCAAAATAGCATAGATGCTTTTCACTCACAGAGAGCTTCCCTTAGGCACAAAGCTCTAATACTCTCAATTGAAAAGTTACTTCCTAAGAGTTGTGAAGACCTCTATTTATAAGCCTAGTTTCGTGCAGGGTTAAAAGCTGAAAAGACATCTCCCAACTGCCACTGATAATCGATTATCATAAGGGATAATCGATTATTTGTGTCCGTTATGAGGTTTTCAAAAGAGTGATAATCTCCCAACTGCCACTGATAATCGATTATCATAAGTGATAATCAATTATTTGTGTCCGTTATGGGGTTTTCAAAAGAGTGATAATCGATTATATAAAGTGATAATCGATTATTCCTGTATGACTCTGTGATAATTGATTATTGCCATTCCATAATCGATTATTGTCATTCCATAATCGATTATTGCAGTTAAAAATGCAAGTTTACAAGGTTTACAAGAATTTCCTACTACATTTAATTTCTACAAATTGCTTTTAACTAATTCTAATATCTTCTTCAACTAAAACTTCTTGTAGCATCATCAAAACAAATTTCTTCAAGATTTACCAATACTCCTTATTGGTAACAATCTCCCCCTTTTTGATGATGATCAAAAATTCAATTTTAAAAGCAAGTTTGGCTTACCTGCAAAACATACAAGCTAACAAACAACAACAAGGTTAGCAATACCTGTAATAATTTATACTTCTCCCCTTGTATTATTCTTCTCCCCTTTTTTGATCAGAAGCAAAAAGTAAAATAATGGAAAATCTCCCCCTCAAATTTTTCTCCCCCTCAACAAAAGAATTGATGCATTTCAAAACATAAATAAAATTGAAATTTCATAACATGAAAGAGCATAATACCTCATGAACTATAAGAAGAAATTCAACTCTAATTTAAGAAGTACAATCAGTATTAATTAATCCATAATAGAGATAAAAACAACATATCTAACAAACTCATATATCTTCCCCTGAATGTAATAATCCCCTTTTAAAAACAGACCAAAAAAAAAGGTTTTTTTTTTTTTTTTTTTTTACGCTGTGACTTAAGATAATCGATTATTACTTTAAATAATCGATTATGTGCGAGCAAAATTGTCAAAATCCAAATTTTTGAGGACGAGATAATCGATTATTACCCTTGATAATCGATTATTTACGTTAATTTCCGAAAAACACAAATTTGGGCCAAATTTTCAACTTAAGACACATCTAACATTCACAAATTATTTCAAAACTCTTAAAAAATACCAGGATACCATAGAGTCTTCTTTTCCTTTTGAAAAATTAACCTGCAAAAAAAAACAATAGAGTTTTGGTCCCCATAATCTCATTTGGGTCCTTTGAGGTTAGAGACAATTTACTTTATAACAGGAATCCAAACATATTTTCCATTTGGAACATCAAAATGTTTAATTCTACATTTGTTAGAAGTGTGCCCCTTTTTCATACAATAAAAGCATGTGACAACATTTGGATTTCTATAAGACACAGTTCCTTTTTCAACCCATACCCTATGGGTTCTTTTAATTTGGTTCTTACTTTTAAAAGCACTTTTGTTTTTATAAACCTTTCTAACAGTTATAGGCATTTCAACATTATTATTTCCAGTTGCAACTTCAAAAAGATTTTCAAGAATATCAATATCAAGCATATGATTCTTACATGAAAGACATTCAACAAGATGTTCAACATTTGAAGACTCTTTCATTTGCAAGTTGCAAATTTTATTTCTCAAACTTACTTCCTCATCTAATGCCTTATCATATTTAATTTGCAATTGTTTAAATTCCTTTTTCAAATTTTTATGAGCAACATTCAATTTTTCAGATTCATCAAGCAATTCAAGAAAAGCTTTTTGCAAATCAAATTCACTAGATTCAGAATTAGAACAACTTACTTGGCTTGCAGTGTCATCAACATTAGCTGTCAAACATAGGTTTGTTTCTTCAACAGAAACATTTGAACTACTTGAGTCATTATCAACCCAAGCAATGTGGACCTTCTTTTTGTGAATTTTCTTGATAATTGGACAAACAGCTTTTATATGGCCTCTTTCACCACACCCATAACATTTAAAGCTTGAAGAGGAACCTTGATAGTCCCTCTTTTCCTTCAAGATTTTGCTTTCAGATGAATTTTCGTTGGCCATCAAGCATAGATTTTCTTGCTCATTAGAATCGCTTGAGCTTGAGGAGTTTGATGTAGAGCATGAATTAAAACAAGTCAACTTAGAGACATTCGATACTTCATCATGAGTGACTCTTAAAAATTCCCACATTTCCTGAGCACTTTTATAAATAGAAACTTTGAAGAAATCATCAAGGGTCAGTGCAGATAAAATTATGTTCCTAGCCCTAACATCATATTGTGCCATTCTATTTTCATCCATAGTCCACTGTAAAAATGGTTTTTCTACCTGCATATCATTTACAAAAGTAGTGGGAACAATTGGTCCATTTATAACAACTTCCCAAATACCCCTATCAATAGACTCCAAAAATATTTGCATTCTAATTTTCCAAAACGCATAATTTTCTCCCGTAAACAAAGGAGGTCTATCAATAGAAGCACCCTCAGCATAAACTTGGTTATGACCGCCCATTTTCGAAAAATTTGAAAAACTATCAAAGCAAGCTCTGATACCAATTGTCGGAACAATCGGTACCGTTATAGAGTCGCGCAGCGGAATAAATTAATAAAGCAGAAAGCGTGTAACGATCACAACACAAGTTAAAAATTTTAATGAAAAGTTTATGTGCTAAGAGTTTAAGGATCAAGAAAATCAACACAGAAAATTTATCCTGGTTCGAATCAAAAGATTCTACGTCCAGTCGTTAATCACTATAAATAGTGATTAACCTTTTTCACTAAAATATGGTTTGCAGATTACAATCAGATAATCAAAATAAGCAAAGAAAAGAAAACACCTTCCTTCGACAAACGAATGGAAGAACCTGCTCAGCCAACTTGAAGAGAACCGCTCCGACCTTTGACACACAAAACGCGAGCTTCTCCTATTCACAAGACCAGGCAAGAGCACTCTATCACTTTGAGAACTTCCTCAGACAAACTGTATTCTCAAAATGGCATAGATCCTTTTCACTCACAGAGAGCTTCCCTTAGGCACAAAGCTCTAATACTCTCAATTGAAAAGTTACTTCCTAAGAGTTGTGAAGACCTCTATTTATAAGCCTAGTTTCGTGCAGGGTTAAAAGCTGAAAAGACATCTCCCAACTGCCACTGATAATCGATTATAATAAGGGATAATCGATTATTTGTGTCCGTTATGAGGTTTTCAAAAGAGTGATAATCTCCTAGCTGCCACTGATAATCGATTATCATAAGTGATAATCGATTATTTGTGTCCGTTATGGGGTTTTCAAAAGAGTGATAATCGATTATATGAAGTGATAATAGATTATTCCTGTATGACTCTGTGATAATTGATTATTGCCATTCCATAATCGATTATCGCCATTCCATAATCGATTATTGCAGTTAAAAATGCAAGTTTACAAGGTTTACAAGAATTTCCTACTACATTCAATTTCTACAAATTGCTTTTAACTAATTATAATATCTTCTTCAACTAAAACTTCTTGTAGCATCATCAAAACAAATTTCTTCAAGATTTACCAATACTCCTTATTGGTAACAGGAGGTACCTGCAAAGATACTCGACGCTCAAGTCAGATGTGAGTTATGGAGCCTCAGCTCTCAAGAGAGTGATTATAATACCGCTCTGAAATATTATTTAGGGTCTCTAGAACATAGAGAGAACGTACTTGAACTTTTTTCCTATCATTGTATTTATAAGCCAAATAAAAATAACCACCTTACCTAAAAATGTGGTTAGTTACTTATAAATATCTTAACCGTTTAAAATATCTAAGATATTTTATATAATAAATATCTTACTACATAACATGCCCCCCAAGTCCGAGTTAACCGTTCCGTTTTATGGACGTGGTAACTATAGGACTTATGGGTTTGAGGGAGGTTGTATTCGCTGTATTAGAGAGCGTGTTTCTGGTTGTTGCTCATGTGTGGACTGAACGTTTCAAACCAAGGATGACCGAGCTGTTGAGTTTGAAGGACCAAAAAGATGCGAAGGCGAACGACAAAAAGCTGGAACGAGTGAGGCCGAACGTGCGGACGTGTATGGCCGAGCGGTAGAGGCTGTATAGCCGAAGGTTATAGAAGCTGAATGCTTGAGGCCACGGACGGTAGAGGCCGAATGGCATGTGAGGCCGAATGATTGAAGCCAAGCGGACGAACGTCATTGAGTCCGAATGGACAACATTAGTGGTGTCGAACGGTCGAATACTTGAGCGCTCGTGGCCATGGATTGACGAGCGGTTGAAAACAAGGGGACGAATACCTTTGAGGCCGAACGGCCGAATGTTTGAACGCTCGTGGCTATTAATGGTCGAATGGTTGAAACGAAAGGGCGAATATACGAACAGCCGAATGTTTGAACGCTCGTGGCCATGGATGGTCGAGCGATTCAAACCAAATGACGAACACTTTTGAGGTCGAACGGCAGAATGCTTAAACGCTTGTTGACATGGATGGTCGAGCGGTTTGAAATCAAAAGGCGAATACCTTTGAGGCCATACGGCCGACTGTTTGAACTCTCGTGGAGATGGATGGTCGAGCGGTTCAAACCAAATGACGAACGCTTTTGAGGTCGAATGGCAGAATGCTTGAACGCTTGTTGACATGGATTGTCGAGCGGTTGAAATCAAAGGGCGGATACCTTTGAGGCCGAACGGCCGACTGTTTAAACGCTCGTACACATGGATGGTCGAGCGGTTCAAAGCAAATGACGTATGCTTTTGAGGCCGAACGGCCTACTGTTTGAACGCTCGTACACATGGGTTGTCGACGGTTGAAATCAAAGGGCGAATACCTTTGAGGCCGAACGACCGACTGTTTGAACGCTCGTACACATGGATGGTCGAGCGGTTCAAAGCAAATGACGTATGCTTTTGAGGCCGAACGACCTACTGTTTGAACGCTCGTACACATGGGTTGTCGAGCGGTTGAAATCAAAGGGCGAGTACCTTTGAGGCCGAACGGTCGACTGTTTGAACGCTCGTACACATGGATGGTCGAGCAGTTCAAACCAAATGACGTATGCTTTTGAGGTCGAATGGCCTACTGTTTGAACGCTCGTACACATGGGTTGTCGAGCGGTTGAAATCAAAGGGCAAATACCTTTGAGGCCAAACGGTCGACTGTTTGAACGCTCGTACACATGGATGGTCGAGCGGTTCAAACCAAATGACGAACGCTTTTGAGGTCGAATGGCAGAATGCTTGAACGCTCGTTGACATGGTTTGTCGAGCGGTTGAAATCAAAGGACGAATACCTTTGAGGCCGAACAACCGACTGTGTGAACGCTCGTACACATGGATGGTCGAGCGGTTCAAAGCAAATAACGTATGCTTTTGAGGCCGAACGGCCTACTGTTTGAACGCTCGTACACATGGGTTGTCGAGCGGTTGAAATCAAAGGGTGAATACCTTTGAGGCCGAACGGTCGACTGTTTGAACGCTCGTACACATGGATGGTCGAGCGGTTCAAACCAAATGACGTATGCTTTTGAGGCCGAATGGCCGAATGTTTGAAAATTTGTTGTTCTTGGACGAACATAAGCTAGGCTAGAGGATGGTCCCCTAGGTTTGATGGTCTGGGTGTTCTAGGGCGAACATCTACCAGCGGGAGTGTTTCCCTTTATTCAATGCACCTGGGTGTTCTAGGGCGAACATCTACCAGCGGGAATGTATTCCTTTATTCAATACACCTGGGTGTTCTAGGGCGAACATCTACCAGCGGGAGTGTATCCCTTTGTTCAATGTGCCTGGGTGTTCTATGGCGAACATCTACCAGGTCTAGGAGTGTTCCCCAATTTTAGTGCTTCAGCATGAACGACTCTCTGGCGTCCGCTTTTATGTACAAGATGTGCTTATCTGCACTGTAGAATGAGAAAAAGAGTAGCCAAACAAATTAATGCATTTACAGGATTTAGAAAATTAGCGTAGAACATAAATTATGTTTTAAAGCCATTCGGTTGAGAGAGTAAGATCGCTCGGTCTTGGGCTGATTGTTTCTTGTGACCTGTAAGATACATATATTAAGCATATAGGTGAGACCGTTCGATCGAGTTGTAAACCTGGCGGCCGAACGTCAGTTAGGCCGAATGCTGGACGCTTGAGGCCGAACGTCAATGGGATTGAGTGGCCGAACGGTTAAGGCCAAGGTGCCGAACGTCAGGGAGAGCGAACATGTGTAGGGCCGAATGCTGGACGCTGGAGACCACGGAAAGCTGAACAATTGAGGCCGAAGGGTTGAGGTCAAGTGACCGAACGTCCGTGAGACCTAATGACCGAAGGATTGAAGCAAGCGGACGAACGTTATTGAGACGGGTGGCCGAACGGTTGAGGCCACGGATGGCCGAACATTGAAGACCGAGTTGCCGAACGTCGATGAGACGGATGGTCGAACGGTTGAGTCCAAGCGTCTGAACGTCATTGAGACGGGTGGCCGAACGGTTGAGACCACGGATGGCCGAACGTTGGAGACCGAGTTGCCGAACGTTGATGAGATGGATGGTCGAACGGTTGAGTCCAAGCTTCCGAATGTCAATGAGACGGGTGGCCGAACGGTTGAGGCCACGGATGGCCGAACGTTGGAGACCGAGTTGCCGAACATCGATGAGACGGATGGTCGAACGATTGAGTCCAAGCGTTCGAACGTCATTGAGACGGGTGGCCGAACGGTTGAGGCCATGGATGGCCAAACGTTGGAGACCGAGTTGCCGAACGTTGATGAGACGGATGGTGGAACGGTTGAGTCCAAGCGTCCGAACATCATTGAGACGGGTGGCCGAATGGTTGAGGACACGGATGGCCGAACATTGGGGCCAAGCTGCTGAACGTCAGGGAGGCTCAATAACCGAGCATCTGTTTGGTCGAATGACCGAACACTGGTGGAGCCAAGTGGACGAACGTTGGAGTATTTGAGGACGAAGAACCGACAATATGTGAGGCCAGACGGACGAGTTGTGGACGACCTTGGAGTGCGGCTCGTTCTTGATGGTCGACTTGGGCGGATGACATTTAGAGGATGACAGGATCGTCGTCTTGGAGTCTATCGAAGGCTTGCATTGGTGTTGGGCGATCGTTTATGGACGATCGCCATCGAGGGCGATTGACTTGTGCGCGACGAATGCCTTTACAGCATTATCTTTCACGATGACAGGATCATCCTGTCTTGGAGGCTGTCGACCGCTAACTGACGATCGCTTCTTATGTAGTCCTTAATGCCGGGCCTGCGTATTATTACTAGCCGACCGGAAGAAGGTGACCTCGGAAGACCGCTCGTTCTACGTACGATCAAAGGTCAGTCCTAGTTTGGACACTCGTTCTTGATGGTCGACCTGGACGGACGACCTTCGACGGCACCGGCGCGGTTGAAGATGCCACCTAAGGTTCTGGTGAAAAAGAGGCGAGGGTTTTCGTCGGGGCAGCTCTGTAAGTGATCAGAGAAACGAGAAAAAGAAAACCAGAAAGAACAAACGATCAATGGTGACGATCGTTAAGGACGACCGGTAATGAAAAGGATGACTTATCAAACCGATCGTCCGAGAATAGAGCCGATCAGTGAGGACAAGCGTTAAGGACGATCGGTAATGTAAAAGGCCTCTATCAGGCTCCGTCCTTGCCAGAGGTGTGCGCAATCTTTGGGACCCGATTTGGAGGCTGTCTCTGCGCTGGGTCTGACCCGCAAAGAGGCATGATTTCGCAAAGGTGTTTACAGTGGCGTTAATGGCTCACGGGGGAGAATCCTTGTGGTGAAGCGAGAGTCACGGTCGTAGAAGACGCCGAGCCAGTTGTTGCAGCAATTGGTGCTGGTCTAGGAATTGGATCTTGATAAAGACGACATCGGTGGCGGCGGAAGAAGGAGAGAAACCCGCTGGAGGCGTCGTTCGATCTGGTAATGACAGTGGCGTCAATGGCTTGCGGAGGAGAATCCTAGCGGCGATGCAGCGGTTTCATCTTGATGGAGTAGCTTTATCAGAAGACGTGATTTGTCGAGGCCGAGGCTCCTCTTGTGGCTTCTGCGGGATGGCAATTGGCCCCACGGTGGGCGCCAAAATGTTTCGGTGTAGATGTTTTCCAGTGTGTCTTTGTTGCTCTTGGCTGTCTGAGACGCTTGCTTTCCTCCAATTGTTGTTGTTCATACTCGCCAAAGGAGGGGGAGGTACCTGCAAAGATACTCCGACGCTCAAGTCAGATGTGAGTTATGGAGCCTCAGCTCTCAAGAGAGTGATTATAATACTGCTCTGAAATATTATTTAGGGTCTCTAGAACATAGAGAGAACGTACGAGAACTTTTTTCCTCTCATTGTATTTATAAGCCAAATAAAAATAACCACCTTACCTAAAAATGTGGTTAGTTACTTATAAATATCTTAACCGTTTAAAATATCTAAGATATCTTACTACATAACTTTTTTCCTCTCTTTATTTTATTTTTAAATTCTCGTGCACAATTGTGTTTGAATATGATAGGTGCTAATATGCTGACATGATTTGTGATGCCAAATTAAAGAGTCGCTTTAGCGCTTATGATTGTTTAATTTCACGAATTTGCGGATTGAAGAATTTTGCTGTAGATAGTATCATATGAAGCACGTGCGCGGATACTTATATTTGCTTCGTGTATTCAATTCTGACTGTACTTCACATATCCAAATCTTTAAACAGGTTATGAAAATATAGTATTGCAGATTACATTCGAGACACAGAAACATGTATATGATAGAAATATAGAAGCACTGTTCTCGGATGAACCAAAAACGGAAACTAATCCCCTTCATTGTTGAAGTTTAAGAAAGGAATAAGATCAATAGTTCTTTAGAAATTATGAAGTGATTTCTGAGGGCAAAGAGTCACAATTATAATGTTATTAGTTTTTAGTAAGTGAATTTAAACACAACTCAATTTCATAAAATCGAGTTGTACGTCACTTATATATTATAATATAATTTTATTTTTAATCAATGTAAAATCTATAATACAATACTCTATTACACTAAGAGCCTAATAACGGTAGCATAATTGTCTCAAAAACCTTGACTGCTATAGAATCTGAAATGACTTTGATACTATTTTAGTAAGTAGGTTTATGTCTAACTCAATTTCATAAAATCTTGTAAGAAAGATTGACATGTTAATATATTATAATCTTGCCTTATTCCTACTCAACATGGCATCTCCACATTATTAATGTATGGGAATCATATTTTTAATTTGAAATTACAATTATATATTTATTATGTTTTTAGATTTTTTATTATACTTGTACATATGTAGTCCACATTTATCATATCCTATATATGTTTTTAAGTGTCATATCATAACTGCTGAAATATGCAATTCATACCTCTTTGCATGCCACATAAAGTTTCTGTTGCCGCTTCTGTCACCACAGTGACGCTGGATGGAGTAGATGTTACTGGTTTCCCAATATTTAACGTTGCAAAGGTTTACTATCTGCATTGGGGTTGTATTGACTTATATGTTATCTCGTTACATCATTAAAACACCTTATGTGTGAAGGCAGGTACAGAAGGCTATAGCATTTGCAAGAAAAGCACACCATGGACAAATGCGGAAGACTGGAGACCCTTATTTAACACATTGTATCCACACAGGAAGAATTTTGGCTGCATTGGTTCCATCAAGTGGTAAACGAGTATGAACTCCAATGAACAGCTAGTACTAGTGACTAGATTTGTTATGGTATTTATTTTACTTTCTGGAAAACAAAGAATGGATTGGCTGACTTCCTTTCCTCCTCAATGCCCCTTCATCATCAACGTATACGGAGAACCCATACCATTATGGAACAACTAAATTGGCACATCCAACTGTAATTTGATAAATTTGATCATGATGCCATCATCATTTAACCAAGCATATATAATGACATTCTCATTAATTATAACATATATGTTTTTTAATACACCATAAATTTCAATGAACATGCTGTGATGGTCTTCTTTTATGATGTTACAACAATTCTAAAGAAACATATTAGTCGAACACTAAAGTTGACGAAGTATTATTAATTAGAATGATACATATCAATATCATTTATCTTATTTAGCCATAATTTTTAGTATTCATATTTAAACTATGGATAATGAATGATATAATTTTTTTCTGGGGCTGCACATCTCAATTTCTTGATTGTTTGAAAAGCTATTTGAAAATATTGATTTTCTTTTTATCAGATTTAGCTTATGATATCACTGAGACAGCTAAACTGAATCTTTACTACTTTTGAACTGCATTAACATTTATGTTACTGTTATCGTTTGCATTTTTTCAGCTTAATGCAGTGCACGTTGAAAACATGTTTCTATTCAATTGTTCCTTTGTTTGAGATAGTAATACTCTATTTCAGGCTGTTGACACTGTCGTGGCTGGGATTTTACATGATGTGGTTGACGACACTAGCCAAAGTCTGCAGGACATTCAGGCAGAGTTTGGGGATGATGTGGTCAAGTTGGTAGCTAGTGTTTCAAGGTTAAGCTATATTAATCAGGTACCATAAAGAATGTCTTTTTTAATTATTTTGTATCTTGAAGAAGGTGGAAGGCACATAATAGTTATCTTGCTAGATTTTAGAATTCAATTTACACAACTTGATTGAAATATAGATTGTTAGGATATTTATCTTATTTTATCATCATTATAGTGTGTCAAGGGTTACCCTATTTATCATGATTATATTATGTCTAGGATTACCCTATTTATCATGATTATATTGTGTCTAGGGTTACCCTATTTATCATGTACTTGTGTATCGATTTATTCTTATAAATAGAACATTGTGAGAGGGATCAAACAAGCCCTCTATAATTATTTTACAGTTTCAATCTTAAGTTGGTATCAGAGCGGGTCGATCCCGCTCTGGTTTCTGTCTCGTAATATATATCTGTCCGGCGCCACAGTTCTTCGTCGCTCGCCACTGTCTGCCGCTGCCCGCCGCCGGCCACCGTCAACCGTCGGCCACCGTCGTCCGTCGCCGGCCACCGTCGCCGCCGGCCACCGCCCGCCGTTGCCGGCCACTGTCGTCCATCACTATCACAGTTTCCTTCATCTAAACCCTTAGGGTTTTCTTGTTCCTCATTAGTATTATTCGTCTTCTTCATAAATGGCGTCTGACAGTACTTTTTCCTTCTCTGGAAGTCCATCAATTACCTTAGAGAAGCTAAATGGAAAAAATTATCTATCATGGTCTGCTGCCGTTGAAATGTGGTTCCTTGGCCAAGGGCATTATGACCACCTTAAGCGAGATGGAAGCCATGTGCCTACTGAAAAAGCTGATCAGTGGAAACAAGCAGATTTCCAGTTGTGTGCCCTGTTATAACAATCAGTGGAACCCAAACTTCTTGTATCTTTGAGGACTTTCAAAACTTGTCACTCCTTTTGGAAGAAAGCCCAAAGCATTTATGCCAACGATATTCAACGTCTCTATGACACTACGAACAAGCTTGCATCTCTTAAAATGGCAGACCATGATATGGTGTCCTTCATGGCTGAAGCCCAATCTGCTGTTGAAGAACTTAGGATGTTTTTGGAAGTAGATCCATTAGAGGATATCAAAAAGAAACTAGACAAATTTTACATGGTGTTGATCCTTCGTGCCCTACATCCCGATTTTGATCATCTCAGAGATCAACTTCTAACTAGTCATGAGGTTCCCTTTATGGAAACATTGACCACTCGCCTTCTGCGTGTCCCGGTATCTTAAACTCAAGAAGCGCATGAACTAGTGGAACCATCTGTCATGGTTGCCACACGAGGAAGAGGAGGACGTGGCACTAGAGGAGGAGGACGAGGAGGTCGGGGACGTACTCAATGCACATATTGTAAAAGGATGGGTCATACTCAAGAGAATTGCTACTCCTTACATGGTTTCCTTCCAAAACTGTCAATATTTCGAAGACTGAAACTTCCACTTCGAAAACTGAAACCTCCACTTCTATGTTTTCTGAGGATGAATATCAAGAGTATTTAAGGTTAAAGTCTAACAGCTTGGCACAACCATCTCAATCTCCCAATACATCAACAGCCTGCGTTTCTCAATCTATGGAATGTCAAAATTCACGGGTAATTGACTCAGGTGCTTCTGATCACATTTCTGGTAATACCTCTTTGTTCTCATCTATTTCCTTTCGAGAAAAACCTCATTTCATAACCCTTGCAAATGGATCTAAAACTTCTTCCAAAGGAGTCGGTCATGTTTCTTTGTTTCCCTCCCTCAATCTCAACTCAGTCCTTTTTGTCCCTAATTGTCCTTTTAATTTAATTTCTTTAAGCCAATTGACTAAAATGTTAAATTGTTCAATAACCTTTGATCATAAATCTTTTGGGGAGCGTGGTTTGGGGAGACAGATTGGAGAAGGATATGAAGCTGGCGGATTATACCATTTTGGATCTCGTCCAAGGGTGTCTTGTGTTGCTACTCCTAATCCTAAAGTGCTACATGATTGACTTGGTCATCCTCATTTGTCCAAATTAAAAAAGATGTGTCCTGAACTTAGTGGTCTCCAAACCTTAGAATGTGAGTCATGTCAATTAGGAAAACATGTTAGATCTTCCTTTCCTAAAAGGTCTCAATCAATATGTAATTCTAGTTTTTCTATCATCCATTCTGATATATGGGGACCTAGTCGTATCTCCTCCTTTGGTTTTAGATATTTTGTTACCTTTATTGATGAATATTCAAGATGTACTTGGGTTTATCTTATGAAAAATCGTTCTGAATTGTTAGCTATCTTTACATCCTTTTTGAATGAAATCAAGAATCAATTTGGTAAGTAATCAAAATATTAAGAAGTGATAATGCAAAAGAGTATTTCTCATCCTCCTTTTCTGCCATCTTGAGTTCCCATGGTATCTTACATCAGTCTAGTTGTCCTCATACACCATAGCAAAATGGTATAGCAGAACGAAAAAATAGACACTTGGATGAAACTGCTCGTACCCTTTTGCTTGGTGCCCATATTCCTGTCCATCACTGGGGGATGCCATCTTAACTGCATGTTATCTTATTAATAGGATGCCCTCCTCCTCTCTTGATAATAGAGTCCCTTTCTCCATTTTGTTTCCTAATGATCCTCTCTTTCATACATCTCCCCCGAGTGTTTGGCTGTGTATGTTTTGTTCATGACATGTCTCCAGGTCTAGACAAACTCTCTGCTCGTGCTCTCAAATGTGTCTTTTTAGGCTATTCTCGACTTCAAAAAGGATATCGGTGTTACTCTCCTGAAACTAAGAAGTATTACATGTCTGTCAATGTCACATTCTTTGAACAGACTCCTTACTTCTCTCCATCTGTTCAGGATGTTTCTATCCTCGAGCAGGTCCTTCCTATTCCAATGGTTGAGTCAAATAGCTCCACTGTCTCTGTCATTCCAAGTCTTGATCACAATCCTTCTACACCTGTTTCTCCACATACTGAGATCATCCCACACAGGGCCTCAATGGATAGTCCACCTCCCCAAGACAATGGTGAATCTCCTACTTCAGATTCTTCTCCCTCGTCACCTCCTCCCACGCCTCCTGGTGCAAATGATTCAGCATGGCCTATTGCCCTCAGAAAAGGTACTCGTTCCACTCGGAACCCTCATCCCATTTATAATTTTCTAAGCTATCATCGATTGTCGCCCTCCTATTTTTCTCTTTTATCCTCAGTGTCCTCTGTTTTTATACCCAAGAATGTGAAAGAAGCACTTGATCATCCTGGATGGCGACAAGCTATGATTGCAGAAATGCAGGCTCTTGACCACAATAATACTTGGGAGCTGGTGCCCCTTCCCCCAGGCAAAAAGGCGGTTGGTTGTCGATGGGTGTATGCAGTTAAAGTTGGCCCTGATGGTGAAATTGATCGGCTCAAAGCCCGACTTGTTGCAAAAGGTTACACTCAGGTTTATGGTCTTGATTATTGTGACACTTTCTCTCCTGTAGCCAAGATGACTACTATTCGTCTCTTCTTTGCCATGGCAGCCATTCGTCACTGGCCACTTCATCAATTGGATATCAAGAATGCCTTCCAACATGGTGATCTTGAGGAAGAAGTTTATATGGAGCAACCTCTTGGGTTTGTTGCTCAAGGGGAGTCTGGTATGGTATGCAAATTGCATCGATCTCTATATGGCCTCAAGCAATCCCCACGTGCTTGGTTTGGAAAGTTTAGCTCCATTGTTCAAAAATTTGGGATAAAACGCAGTGAAGCAGACCATTCAGTTTTTTATTGTCATTCTTCTCTCGGGAAATGTGTTTACTTAATAGTATATGTTGATGATATTGTCATTACAGGAAATGATATTGTTGGAATATCTCAACTAAAAGAGTACTTGTGTAGACATTTTCAAACCAAGGATCTTGGAAGTCTCAAATACTTCTTAGGCATTGAAGTAGCGCAATCAAAAGATGGAGTTGTAATCTCCCAAAGGAAGTATGCTCTTGATATATTACAAGAAACATGCATGATTGATTGTAGACCGGTAGACAGTCCCATGTACCCAAACCAGAAATTAAGGACAGAAGAAGATGAATTATTCTCCGATCCAGAGAGGTATAGGAGGCTGGTTGGCAAACTGATTTATCTCACTATTACAAGGCCAGATCTATCCTTTGCAGTTGGAGTGGTTAGTCAGTTCATGCAGGCTCCATGTGTTGACCATTGGAATGCTCTCATTCGCATTCTAAGGTATGTAAAGAAGGCTCCCAGGCAAGGATTGTTATATGAAGATAAAGGAAACATTCATGTCTCTGGGTATTGTGATGCAGATTGGGCAGGTTCACCTATTGATAGACGGTCTACAACAGGATATTGTGTTTTTCTGGGAGGAAACATTATTTCATGGAAAAGTAAGAAACAGAATGTAGTAGCTCGATCAACCGCGGAAGCCGAGTATAGGGCAATGGCATCACTAACATGTGAACTTATATGGGTGAAACAATGATGAATCAATATTTTGCTCACTTCACTTGGTTTATTGTGCTAGAATTAATTGGGGAATTGTGCTTAAACGTCCAGTATTTTTCCATTTTACTAATTGTGCTTAATTTGATTGGAAATTCTTATTTTAATTAATTTGAGTTATCTGAGCTAATTATTTGCATTAGTAATTGCAGGAAAATTTTGGAAATACAATTTGGGACATTTGAAGGTTATTCGATTACACACTGTGCTATGTAATTGGAAGAAAGATATGGATTATTTCATTCAACTCCAGGAGAGCAACACGGCACATGAAAAGTGGTGTGAAATAAAAATAAAGGGGCTGCAAGTGAGTTAGCTATTCATTTTAAAGCACTTGTTGGTGCAACCAACAGACCACACGGCAAACTTAAATTGGCAAGCATCCAACACATAGTTTGGAATATAAAAAAAAAGACCATCACGTTTTCCATTGTTGCAGCTCACAGTTTTCCAATATCATTTGGTACCAATAACAATTCATTTTTTAGTATTAAAAGTGAATGTAGCTTTGCTTATGTGTGAAAGTAAGGTTTTAATTTTGATTGAATATGGGCTGTTATGATGAGCACACGTTACTGCCAGAAAATTGCTCAAGAGTGATCTTCAATAATTAAATTTTGTAAGGGAACACCATGTCCCACGTGTATATAATGGAAATGAGTGCTTTCCAATTTGCATCCAAACAAAGAGATGGAGATGCTGCAACAATAATTTGGTCACGACATGGAGAAAGAGCAACCAAGGAAACACCACGGCCCACATGAAGAAATGCACATTACAAATGAAATGAAAATTGTTAAATGGGAGAAGAGGTAGGGTCCGTGTGAATAGAAAACACGTTTGAACTCATTTTTTTCTCTATTCTTCTAGGAAAGCTAGACCAATACAAAACAGCACTCACGGTCACATTAAGAGGGATTTTTGCTTGTGGTTTGAAAGAAGTGAAGCTACCGAAAAGAGAGAAAAGCTCACGGCCCTTTTTGCTTGAAAAGAGATGTGCAAATTTGTTTGATGTGCTCTTCTACTCTGGTTTTGGACATTCATTTGGAGAAGAAGCTTATGGATTTTGATCTCCATTTGGGGAAGCTCACGGCCTACTGGAACACTTCAACCAAGGAAGCTAGCTCACTGCCATGGTAGCAGAGGAGGAGTTCACGGTCCAGCAATGAAGAAACCACCTAAGTTGGGAAGCAGCGTTCCAGCAGCACCACGGTTGGAGGAAGGAGCTTCACACAGCAGTTCCAGATGAGTTGGAAGATGCGGCCTACAGAATCCAGTAACTTCACTGCATTCCAGTAACCAACCAGACCAAGGAAATTGAAGGAGCTGCAGCTGCCATGAGTTGAAGAGGAAATTCAAGGCAAACACTTAGGCAGTCCAGCACTTTGAAGCAGCCGTGGAGTAGAAAAATTGATCCATTGTTTTGGAATGGAGAAGGATGCATGCAGAAACAAATTACAGCAAGTGAAGACAAGAAGTGGAGGGCCTTAGCCTATTTCCTTGGCAAATCTAGGAGTGGAAGGGGGAGACAAAAACAAGTCACGGGAAAGGAATTCAGGCTGCCACACAAAAACAAAATGTTGAAATGAAGGAGAAGTCACGGGAGGATGCTTATGAGTTTTGGCTATAAAAGAGAAGCTGAGGCAGAGAAGAGATTCATTAGATTTTAGTGTTAGATTAGAAGTAGTGTAGGAGAAGTTACGGTCCTGGAAGAGGCTACTGTCTCTTCCTTCCTTCCCTTTTCCAGATTTTCAAACAGTGCATAATGCAATTTCATGGTGTAGTGTATTCTGAAACAGTCTGTTAGTTTTATTTTGGAATATTATTTTCAAGTGTTAAATCTTTTAATGAATTTCATTTTCAATTCTGTGTTTTTATTTTATCTGTTGTATTTTATCGTTTAGCAGTTTCTGCATTGTTAAATTTTGTCATTACATTTTAATTTCAAACGTCGTTTTTAATCTGTGATAAATTTTATTTGCGATCAAGTGGTTCTATTTTTACTGTTTTCTATCGTTCAGTTTTTACCATGGTTAAATTTTATTTCAGTATTTTAAATTTTGTTTTATTTAATTTCCAGTTCCAGTTTTAATTTAATTTTTCCGTACAAAACCATTCACAAAACCCCCCCCACTTCGTGTTAGATCTAAGACTTAACCCATATTTGGTCCTTGAGAGACGACCTAGGAGTCACTTCCTAGTTATACTGCATTATTTTCGTGCAATCAACTTTTGTGAGCGGTGCGACCCGTTTAATCAAAATGGCGACGTTGCCGGGGACCAAAGACGGTTTGGTTTTAGATTTTTGTTGTATAAAGTTTTGTTCTGTTAATATGTTTGTTTTGTGTGTTTTGTCTTGTATATTTTTGTAGGCGACAACGACACCTTCAGCAAATTTTGGCGGCGTTGTCACTTCAGTTCCAGGTTTTTCGTTTTAGATTTTTGCTGTGTTTTTCGATTATGTTGTGTTAATATATGTTTTGTCTTTTATATTTTATTGTGCTGTGTTCTGTATTTAGTTGCTATATTTAAAAAAAAAAATTTAATTTTTTTTTTTTACTATTGATGTTCTGTCTTGTGTGTGCTTGTAGCATGTATAAATGTGTTTAGTTTATCTGTTTCGTAATTTTTAGTTTTTAGTTTTTATTTTTATTTTCCATGTCTACCTATTTTAATTTTGTGAATAGTGCTTATTCTACAAGTGCCTGTAATTATGATTCTCTTTCTGCATATTACTCTGATTCTTGTGCTGATTTTAATACTGAGAAAAATATGGATCATCCTCAAATTCCTGAGAGCTCCCTTTGGGAGCCGGTTCCACCAGTTCAGCAATATCAGAGTCAGCAGTATGATGCTCCTGCCCAAGTAGCTTCTCAGCCTTCAACTTCTGAACCTACATTGAAGGAGTTATTGGAGCAGATGACCATGCAGAACATTCAGTTTCAGAAAGGGAACATGCAGTTCAAGCAAGAGAGCATGGAAACTCAAGCTGCCATTCAGAAGCTGACTGATCAGATCGGGCAGATGGCCACTCAACACTTTCAAGATGATAGTGGCATCAACATAGAAGATGGGGAGCAAAGCTATGAGTTTACTACTACACCCACTTTCCTACCTTTCTATGATCCCACTCTTGCACCTGAGACTGTTGATGATTATTTTAAGGACCAGGCAGGTACGAGTAACACTGTTGAGACAGGTAGACCATTTTTATCTTCCACCGTGGAGGTAAACGTACCTCAACTTGAATGTGCAGTTGATGAATTGGAAATTCATGAGAAAATTTATTCTGAGCAAAAACATGTTTATTCTGAAACTGAGATTACAAGCTCTTTACCAGATCTACCTATACATTCAATTGCTTGTGATTTGTTGCACAATGATTCTACAGGTTTTAGGATTGAAACTGATACAGACTTGATTGACAATTCTGAAGTTTTTGATTCAGTATTAGTCTCTGAAACCATTGGTATAAATGTTGTGTTGAATGAACATGATTACAGTGATGAAATTTCCATTGATAATAGCTTTGCACTGAATGTGGATTTTGTTGATGATGCATATGTCAATATTGATTTTGAGACAGGAATTTTGCAGTCGCATAACATGATAGAGTTAGAACAAAACATTGATCTGACTCAGTTTTCTGAGAATTGTGAATGTGATTGTGAATCTGGTTCTTGCCCGATTTGTATTGAAATTGATTATGTGTTACAAACAGATTCTAAATTCATAACAGATGCTATTGATTATGAGTTTGATGACCAGGTTACAAAAGTAAATGAGAATACAGGTACTGACATAGAGGAAACAATGATAGATGAAGGAAAGTATACTGCTATTTCTCTTATTACTCCGGTGTCACAGACTCAACAACTGCTGGTGGACAGAAGGCTCCTGATTTTGTTGATTCAACAACTTGCTCGGAGAAGAAGGAAGAAAAGTCTTGATTTGAGTGAGAGGGCAGTACTGGGCGAGCTGCTCCTGAAGACATCTTCGCCGGATCCTGAGGTGGAAGATATCTCACTGATAGTCCAGAATTGGCAACTGCCACCATGACCAAGGAGCACTCTTTTTCCTCATTATGTACATATTATTTAGCTTTTCTGATGTGTTTTCATGGTTGTGTTTATTTCATTTTTAAATTGTGAGCATGAATTAAAAAAAAAAAAAAATTGTTCAAATTCATAAAAATTCATAAAAATAAAATAAAGATGTCCGAGGTTCGATCATTATTGATCGTTATTATTACAGTCCAAATAAAAAAAAAATTAAAAACATAAAAAATTAAGTGTCCTTATTACAGTACTTGTTCAAATTCTGGCCACACTCGGCCAACAAAAACATAAAAATAAAAAAAAAAAACATAAAACTTTAAAAATGAAAGAACTCTCGAGCTGGTTGTGGTGGTCTAAGGGAGAGCTCCGTTGAGGGAGCTCTGGTTCGAAAAGTCACGAGCGGAGGCTTTGGTGGAGGAATTTCTCGTTCATTTCTGTCGTCATCGATAATGATCGGAACTGGAAACAAATCCAGCAGCCTCGGTGCCCTCATTATCACCCAGTTGTTTTCTTTCAAACAAAAAATAAAAAATAAAAAAATAAAAAAAATAAAAAAAACTTGTGTTAATAATAGAAGAGGAATGGAAAATTCAATGGAGGTGTGATCAGAGGTCTTACCGTACATGTATAGCGGTAGTTGTGAAAAGAGAGTGCCTGTGGGGTCTATCTCCGCTTGCCAGCGCCTGACCCGATTGCCATGGTTGTTAAACCAGCAGTGCACGTTGTATTCAGTGGCTTCGCCGAAGGTCCTTAGTCGAGACGCGATCTCGACGACTTGCGCTCGGCTTGGGTGTGTGACCCCATAGTTGTAGATTTTGGTCATCATCGTGATCTGATCATCTGTAGGACGCCATCGTTGACTGGTATATCTCTCTGATTCCATATCACTCATCCTTCCTCTCGTAATATACAAATACATAAATAAAAAATAAATACATATAAAAAGAACAAAAACAAGAAAAATAAGCATAACATAAAAAAAAAAAAAAAAAAAGAGCATAAAAAAATTAGATTCTTAGTTCTGTGTTTTCTTTATTTGTGTTTGTTTCCTTTTAGATTTATTTTGTCCTGTCAGTCTTTGATATTTCTGTGTTAGGTCTCAGATCTGTTTCACGGTCCTTGCAAAAGGGGCCTAAACGGATCTACGTCCAGTTGTCCTTGTCCATATTGTTCATGTATATTCAGTTTCTGTGTTTTATTTTTAAGTGGGGTACGTGGCGTTGTTCTACCCGATTGTCTCTGCAATACCTTCAATCGAAGGGAGATTAACGTCTGGTTTCCAGCCGATATACCCCTTAAGTTTTTAGACAGTTGTGTTTTATGTGTTTAAGTGTTTTCAGTTTCAAAAATAAAAAAACAATTTTTTGAAAAGGAGAAGATAGATCGGGCAAAGGAAGAGGGAGAGCAGGCAAGAGATCAGGAAGAAAAAAATGGAAAGCAGGAAGGTATAACAGCAGAATGAAAGGAAAAAGCAGAAAGAAGATGAAAAATAAAGGAAATTACATGAAGGAAAGGAAAGAAGGAGTTACTAAGTTCTGAGGACTTACCTGGGGAAGTAGGCTTGCAGAGGCTCTTCGCGGATCTCACTCAGACTTTTCAGCAGACGCGGGGTGGAGAGGCTTCCTCGCAGATCCAGACGCTCGAGAGAGAGAAGAGAGAAGAGAGCAGAGAGCAGAGAGTTGAGAGAGCAGAGAGTGGAGAGAGCATAGGAGAGAGCAAAGAGAGTAGAGAGAGTTGAGAGAGAAGCAGAGAGGAGAGAGAGAGAGTCAGGAAATGGCGCTCAGACGCGGAGGAGTGGCTCATTTGTAGCCAAAGCTTTGCCACTGTAGCAACAGTTCCGGTCTTTGCCACCGAGACTGTTGTCACAGTACCGGTCTCCTTTTTCAAAAAAAAAAAAAAAATTAATAATAATAATAAAAATTATTAGCATCTACTGATGGGTGCTAGGTGTTTAAGACATCTGCTGATGGATGTCCCTGATAACATCTGCTGATGGATGTTACTGAAAAATTTCTTCCCATTTTTCCTAACTTTTTATTGCACTTGTCTATATTATTTGCTGCTCTAAAATTGAAAATCTGATGATTGTAACACACTGAGGACATTGTGTGATTTAAGTGTGGTCTACTGGGGAGAAATTCTGATTTTTCTGTTAGTTCTGTTAGTATTTATTTCGTGTGTTAAATTTTTTGTTTTTAAGTGTTAAATTTTTTCTGTTTTAAGTTGTTTTAGTGTGTTTTGTGTGGAATAAATTTTACATTTTTCTCTTGATTTCTGGATGATGTTTAAGTTGTAGATTTTTCCTTCACTTACTTAATACTTATGGTTTGAAATCCTTGCTTTTCTCTGCTTGGAAGATGATTATAATGTTTAAGAGGTTGATTTGATTGTAACAAATACCCTGTGTGAGAATTTGAGCCACTTAATTTTCTTTCTTGTGTGATATGTATCTTGAATGCTTGCACATATGCCTTGGCTTGATTCTTTTTGATATACTTGATTGATATGCATGTTCAGACGTGATAAAGGCATTTTTGTTCTTGAGCCTCTTTAGCCAAATAAGCCTACCTTGTTATTATCCTTTGATAACCCCTTTGAGCCTATACTGTATATATTTCTTTGTGTTGAAGCTCATACACTGATCCTAAGTGAAAAACAAATGATTACCTTAACCTTAGGAAAGTCTGGAGCTATAGAAGTATTTTGAGAATAAGTGTGGTCTCCTTGGGAATTCTGATGAATTGGCTAGTTGGTTCCTCATCATGTTTTGAAATGATAATTTATATCCTGTTGTGAAAAAAAAAAAAAAAAAGAGACAGGATGAAAAAAAAAATGATGAGAAAAAGAGAAAAATTGAAAAATAATTTTGTAAATAATGGAGTCGAGAAGAGGATTGAATTAGAGGGTTGGGTGAGATTTCACTGTGTTTACATTTTTTCCCTAGTGCACCTCTATTTCTTCTGAGCTATAGCTACTTATCCAAATTTATCCTCCCCTGTCCTTGGCCCCATTACAACCCAGTAAAGACCTTTTGATCTGAAGATGCATATATTTTAAGTGTTGATATTAGAAGATTGCCAAGTCTGTTTGTGTTTGCTTTCTTGAATGCATTGAGTGACATTGATTTACCTTAAACACTTGAGAGAAACACTATGAGTGCATCTGTGAGGTTTTGTTATTTTCAAATCACCTCTTGAGCTGATGGATTATTTTTCCATGTATTGAATTGCTTGGAAGATTTCTATAAGTATCTGCTTTATTTGATTTGTGTTGGATAATTTCTACTTCTTTTCTCTGTCTAGATTTCTTGAGAACTTTGTAAATTCTGTTTATTTTCTCTTGAGTCTTTCTTTTCTGCGTGCTGAGAGTGTGTCACCTTCCTAGAAGTCCTTTGAACCATTCCCTGATTTACGTCTTAAATTTTGCCCAGGAGTGCAAAAGACTAAGTGTGGTCTATTTTGATGAATCAATATTTTGCTCACTTCACTTGGTTTATTGTGCTAGAATTAATTGGGGAATTGTGCTTAAACGTCCAGTATTTTTCCATTTTACTAATTGTGCTTAATTTGATTGGAAATTCTTATTTTAATTAATTTGAGTTATCTGAGCTAATTATTTGCATTAGTAATTGCAGGAAAATTTTGGAAATACAATTTGGGACATTTGAAGGTTATTCGATTACACACTGTGCTATGTAATTGGAAGAAAGATATGGATTATTTCATTCAACTCCAGGAGAGCAACACGGCACATGAAAAGTGGTGTGAAATAAAAATAAAGGGGCTGCAAGTGAGTTAGCTATTCATTTTAAAGCACTTGTTGGTGCAACCAACAGACCACACGGCAAACTTAAATTGGCAAGCATCCAACACATAGTTTGGAATATAAAAAAAAAGACCATCACGTTTTCCATTGTTGCAGCTCACGGTTTTCCAATATCATTTGGTACCAATAACAATTCATTTTTTAGTATTAAAAGTGAATGTAGCTTTGCTTATGTGTGAAAGTAAGGTTTTAATTTTGATTGAATATGGGCTGTTATGATGAGCACACGTTACTGCCAGAAAATTGCTCAAGAGTGATCTTCAATAATTAAATTTTGTAAGGGAACACCATGTCCCACGTGTATATAATGGAAATGAGTGCTTTCCAATTTGCATCCAAACAAAGAGATGGAGATGCTGCAACAATAATTTGGTCACGACATGGAGAAAGAGCAACCAAGGAAACACCACGGCCCACATGAAGAAATGCACATTACAAATGAAATGAAAATTGTTAAATGGGAGAAGAGGTAGGGTCCGTGTGAATAGAAAACACGTTTGAACTCATTTTTTTCTCTATTCTTCTAGGAAAGCTAGACCAATACAAAACAGCACTCACGGTCACATTAAGAGGGATTTTTGCTTGTGGTTTGAAAGAAGTGAAGCTACCGAAAAGAGAGAAAAGCTCACGGCCCTTTTTGCTTGAAAAGAGATGTGCAAATTTGTTTGATGTGCTCTTCTACTCTGGTTTTGGACATTCATTTGGAGAAGAAGCTTATGGATTTTGATCTCCATTTGGGGAAGCTCACGGCCTACTGGAACACTTCAACCAAGGAAGCTAGCTCACTGCCATGGTAGCAGAGGAGGAGTTCACGGTCCAGCAATGAAGAAACCACCTAAGTTGGGAAGCAGCGTTCCAGCAGCACCACGGTTGGAGGAAGGAGCTTCACACAGCAGTTCCAGATGAGTTGGAAGATGCGGCCTACAGAATCCAGTAACTTCACTGCATTCCAGTAACCAACCAGACCAAGGAAATTGAAGGAGCTGCAGCTGCCATGAGTTGAAGAGGAAATTCAAGGCAAACACTTAGGCAGTCCAGCACTTTGAAGCAGCCGTGGAGTAGAAAAATTGATCCATTGTTTTGGAATGGAGAAGGATGCATGCAGAAACAAATTACAGCAAGTGAAGACAAGAAGTGGAGGGCCTTAGCCTATTTCCTTGGCAAATCTAGGAGTGGAAGGGGGAGACAAAAACAAGTCACGGGAAAGGAATTCAGGCTGCCACACAAAAACAAAATGTTGAAATGAAGGAGAAGTCACGGGAGGATGCTTATGAGTTTTGGCTATAAAAGAGAAGCTGAGGCAGAGAAGAGATTCATTAGATTTTAGTGTTAGATTAGAAGTAGTGTAGGAGAAGTTACGGTCCTGGAAGAGGCTACTGTCTCTTCCTTCCTTCCCTTTTCCAGATTTTCAAACAGTGCATAATGCAATTTCATGGTGTAGTGTATTCTGAAACAGTCTGTTAGTTTTATTTTGGAATATTATTTTCAAGTGTTAAATCTTTTAATGAATTTCATTTTCAATTCTGTGTTTTTATTTTATCTGTTGTATTTTATCGTTTAGCAGTTTCTGCATTGTTAAATTTTGTCATTACATTTTAATTTCAAACGTCGTTTTTAATCTGTGATAAATTTTATTTGCGATCAAGTGGTTCTATTTTTACTGTTTTCTATCGTTCAGTTTTTACCATGGTTAAATTTTATTTCAGTATTTTAAATTTTGTTTTATTTAATTTCCAGTTCCAGTTTTAATTTAATTTTTCCGTACAAAACCATTCACAAAACCCCCCCCCCCACTTCGTGTTAGATCTAAGACTTAACCCATATTTGGTCCTTGAGAGACGACCTAGGAGTCACTTCCTAGAAAATATACTGCATTATTTTCGTGCAATCAACTTTTGTGAGCGGTGCGACCCGTTTAATCAAACAATTCCTTCAAGAGATTAAATTTTGTGACATCCATACTATGAAGATGTATTGCGACAATTAAGCTGCTCTCCACATTGCATCAAATCCAGTGTTCCACGAGAGGACTAAACATATAGAGATTGATTGTCATTTTGTTCGTGAAAAGTTGTTGACCAAAGAAGTATGTACTGAGTTTATTGGGTCAAATGATCAACTCGCAGATGTATTGATCAAGTCATTAAGGGGTCCTCGGATTGAGTTTATTTGTTCCAAGCTTGGTACATATAATTTGTATGCTCCAGCTTGAGGGGGAGTGTTAGGATATTTATCCTATTTTATCATCATTATAGTGTGTCAAGGGTTACCCTATTTATCATGTACTTGTGTATCAATTTATTCTTATAATAGAAGATTGTGAGAGGGATCAAACAAGCCCTCTAGAATTATTTTACAGTTTCAATCTTAAGTTAGATATAGAAGTCTTCTTATGCGTTCATCTGACAAACTGACAAACTGATTCTAAAGCTTTTGGCTTGTATTGGTCTTGGACATGGTATTAATGTCTCTATCAGCTGCTCCATTTTTCGTAATAGAAACAAATTTCATTGCAAGTTACTATGAAACTGTAAACCATTTTCAATGCACCTAATATCTCAAGTTTTTAGAAATCTTAATCTCTAACACCTATCTCATAACTAATGCAGATGTATGGTCTAATACCGAAAGCGTTTAGTGGCATATTCTTCTATTTCATTGTATTTGTGGATTAGAAGCTCAATTATCCTAACAAATCTGGAGACTGTTTCTGTTTTCCTTTATTACCATAAGGAATAACTGCATTATCTTTTGCAGCTATTACGCAGACATAGGAGGGTAAGTGTAAACCAGGGTGTGCTTGGCCAAGAAGAGGTACATAATCTGCCTTTGACGTGTGCATCAATTAGCCCCTGAGACTTTCAAGTTTACTTTGGTATCATGTTAATCATCAATATCAAAATATGCTGAAAACAATGGATGCCTGAGATGGTTTTTAAACAATACAAGGATTAATTGTGAAGAGAAAAATGTATCATATCATCATCTTTCTTTGTAATATATATTTAATACTTATTCCTATAGAAGCTTGAGGTTGGCCAATTTTGTGCATAATCCGTTTCACTTTACAAAACTAAGCTTCCAAAATACAGGCCAATAAAACAATCTTTTGTATCTATCAATGTAATGCATTTGGTAGTTGGTCTAGACAATACTGAAACTATATGCATTCTGAAATTTGTAAAACGTGGTAGTGGGTGGTGGAATTAGCAGCATACTTTTCTGATATGTTACATTCAAAATCTGTTAGGCAAGTAATTTACGAGTAATGCTTTTGGGAATGGTTGATGATCCACGTGTTGTGCTCATCAAGCTTGCAGATCGCCTTCACAACATGAGAACAATGTACTTACTCTGGGCATCTTAACTTCTTTTCTTTTATACTCAATTATTGTTGGTCTTTTTTATTTTCCCTTTTCTGGCCCTTTATTTCAGATCTATTATTATTTGAAGATGAAATAAAATTTATTTTAGTACTATAGCCTTCTCAATTCTTCATGGTTTTTAGTAGTGAGTTTTTACTTCCCTGCGATAGTAGTTGTCTTCAACCAGCAAACTTAAGCCATGGTTTTTGACTTTTTTTGCTAAAAGGATTATAAGTTATGTTTCATAGGTCATTTTTATTGTGTGACACTATCTCTCTTTTCAGTCATGCTCTACCATTGCAAAAAGCTCAAGCTGTTGCTGAGGAGACCTTAATCATTTGGTGTTCACTTGCTTCAAGATTGGGACTGTGGGCCTTGAAAGCTGAACTGGAAGATTTATGCTTTGCTGTTCTACAGGTCTTCTATTAGTAAATATGTTTCTTTTGCTTTGAGAGTGCTCAATTATATTAATGTAATGTTGTAGACACACACACATATGAGTGAGGAACAGCTTTTACCTTATAAACCAGTTTTATATGATTAAATTGAACCCAAACTCAAGTTTTAAGGTAAACAATAAAATATTAGCATTATCAACACTAGCTCCCTATTATAATTTATTGACATTGGCATGCCTATGTTTGTATTTGTTCCTCGATACCAGCCTCAAATATTTCAAAAGATGCGAGCTGATCTGGCTTCCATGTGGAGTCCTACTAGCAGAACAGGAAACCTGAGAAGATTCTCTGTAAAAGGCAATTTGATACATTTGAATGAGAACAATTCAACTTCTTTCTACAACGGATCCATGACATTCAATGGGGATGTGAGTATGAAGGTAATAGTTTTTAATTGCAAGGATTGATTCCTTCATTCTACTTGTTTGTATTGTATGTATGATAATGAGATTTGACTAAATTTTGTTGTATGCTTTCCTTTTGGTTGCTTTCTGGTTGTGCCGGTGCTTATTGCCACTGTAACAATCTACACAAAAATGGTAGTTTTGCCTTGGCCATGAAATATGAAAGAGTAAAAATAATTCAATGACTATACTGTTTGCTTATATATATTTCTGTTATTTTACAAGTTCCAATTGTTTTCTACTATTATTATAGAGAAAAATGAACGAGGAGAGGAAGTGAGGCTGAAAAGCACGTGAACTATGAAGTATTGTTACCTTCAGTTGTTCTTAACACCCCGTACGTAGCTCAATAAAAAAAGTATATTCCAAGTTAGAAGAAGCCTGTAAAGCTTTCTTTTGGTCTTATTATCAAATATATTTTATTCAAAGTATACTATAGTTACATAAAATTCCTGAAGATAACTGTAAGGTGGCTATATGAAGTGAATTGCATCGCTTTATTTTTATTGTAATTGCATCGCTTTGTTTTTAATTTTACTTTTCAGGATCTTTTGGAAGCTGTAGTACCATTTGATATATTGTTGGATAGGAGAAAAAGGGCAAACTATCTCAACAGTATTGGGAGTAATCTTGGGACATGCACAAAACCAAAGGTTGTACAAGATGCTGGGTTAGCTTTGGCATCATTGGTAATTTGTGAGGAAGCACTTGAGCGAGAAATGATTATGTCAGCTTCGTATGTTCTTGTTTACCATTGTCATTTACCACTTTTACATTTTAATATCGTACATGGCAAAAGAATGGTGAACCATATTTTTGTGTTTTATGAAGCACTATCTATTGGTGACTACTGTTTCATGGTATAAATGATTTTATAGTCCTTAAAGGATTCTGTCTGTATTTGCAGTTATGTTCCGGGAATGGAAATCACCTTATGCAGCCGGTTAAAAAGCCTGTATAGTTTATACAGCAAGGTATTGACAAATTCATGTTTTACCTTTGAAATAAAAATACAAGTCCATATGTAATTTTGCTATACCCAGTGTGCAACTGTATAGAATTGAGGCATCATATGTATGGTTAGCGTTATAATTGTAGAAACAAGGAGCATGTTTTATATAACCAAGAATATATAGATTATGTATGTATTATTAAGAACATTTTTATTTATTAGCATACCATATCTTTATTATTAGAGGAAATTTTGTCTAGTCTGAGTTGTGAATCATTTCAGTTAGAAAAACACATTTACAGTCTTTTCTTGATAATCTTAATAAAAATGTTTCATCTCCTTTTTCTTTAGTTCACTTTGATATTTGGAATCCTTCCAGTTTTAAATATTTTGTTATCTTTATTAATGATTATTCTTGATGTACTTATTTAGTTAATGCAGAATCAATCAAAAGTGTTATTTCAAAACCGTTTTAATGAAATCAAAAACACAATTTGGTATATTTGTACATGTTTTTAGTAGGGTGAGAATTTGTCTCACCAATTCCAATAGTTCATGACATCAAATGGTATTCTTCATCAAATTTCTTATTCTTACACCCCTCAACAAAATAGAGCAGCCGACCCAAAACAAACATCTTATAGAAACTATTTGAACATTTATTCATAATCATTTTCCTCACCGTGTTTGTCAGGATGTTATCCTTATAGTATGTTATCTCATTATTAGGATGTAATCGCTTATACACCACTCTATCTCATTCCCTCTATACAGTCTTCCTTTATTTCTTCCTTTTATTTGAAACTTAATTAACGGTGAAGGAAAAAAAAACTGTGGTGGTCCATATTAATTCCTGATTCATCCAAATGTGGGAAGAATGGAGAATTGAAAGTTGGTCATCAAACAAGAAGACCAAAATACTTATAATTTTTTCTATTTGAGTTTTTTATTAGGGACATTTATGTCTTTTTTTATTTCATATTTTTATCTTTCCTTGTACCTCTACCCAACCAAACAGAAGGGAATATAGTTTACAAAATCATCTCATTTTCTATACTAAACATACCAAGAGCCACACTTACATTTGCTTTCTACACCAATGATGATTATACGGGGTGCTAGCAAATACACTTTATACCTAAGCGAACAAGGAGTTTTGCTTGTGCATAAGAATGAATAGCATTTGATGATTGAAATCCCCTCACATAGTGGTGTACCTTGTTCAAATAAAGTAACATCTTGGATAAAAGGGTAAGTGCAGAAGTATTTTTGTTATAAGGATAAGTTAGGAATCCAGATTCCCAAGTTTGGGTTGTCGGAGGTAGGTTGGTTATATGAGGTTCCCATGGGTTTGGGAAGATTTCTAGTATCAAGAACAATTTTATTCCTTGGACCATCTTTTCAAATATTGTCTCAAGTATGAATAGACAATGAAATAAATGGAAGCCATACAAGTGTATGGAAATGAATTTGCTGAGGTTTCTAATGCAGAGTTTCAATATTCATTTTATTTTAATGCTAATACATTCGTCGTCATTCCTTTTATAGTATGCCACAACCGTTGAATGTTTTTCTTTCCTAGTGTGGAATGATTGCACTAGTGATCTTAAATTAAGTTGAGATCACTTGGTAATAGCTAATTGAATGGTAAAAGTCATGATTGTACTGTGTCTTGTGTAGATGAAACGAAAGGATACAAGTATTGATAAGGTATATGATGCACGTGCATTAAGAGTAGTTGTGGGAGACAAGAATGGGACTTTACATGGTTCTTCAGTTCAATGTTGCTATAGTCTTCTTGACATTGTACACAGGTAAGAAAATGATCGAATATCATACTATTTTAATTAACAACCTATACATAAGTCATTAAATGCAATCACTGTATAAAGATAGACATGGACCTTCTTTACATGCAACATGTTGGTAGGCTTTTTATATGTATATTTTTTGCTTAACTAGGAAAGAAATCCATAATAGAAGTAATAATGGAGCAAAGAAGCAGAGGAGGATAAATATTCTCCTAGAGATAAAACCATGAAAAACACATCAACTAAATTAATCTCTTCTACATTTCCATCATTTTTTCCTTTTCAGTTATTTTGGACTATCTGTGAGGTGGGTATGAACTTGTGTGCTTATTGTCTTTGTTCTTAAGAGTAAATGGCTAGAAGTATAAATCTTATGGATCTTTTTTAATCCATCAACCCCGTTGTCCCTTGAAAATGGCTCTAACTGATGTGTATATTTTATCTTTTATTATACAGACTTTGGACTCCAATAGATGGTGAATTTGATGACTACATTATTAATCCAAAGCCTAGTGGCTATCAGGTTAGGCTTTCATGTTAGTTTTTCATAAACTAAACTGAATGATGTTTTTCTTTTAATTGTGAGAATTGTGCTCATGATTGTATTAACCTGTTAATATTGCAGTCCTTGCACACTGCATTTCAAGGTCCTGACAGCTCACCTTTAGAAGTACAAATAAGAACACAGGTGCTAAACTATTTCGCATATGCTATAGAGTTACTTGTTTGTATTTTAGTTCTTCATATTTTAATTTATCATGTTGCATGATAGAGGATGCATGAGTGTGCTGAACATGGACTTGCCGCACATTGGCTTTACAAGGAAACTGGAAATCCATTTTTGTCCATAGACAAAATGGATGAACCTGAAAAAGAAGCATCCTCCTATTTCTCCAAAGATTTAGAGGGAGGAAATTCTGCAGATATTTCATTAAGCAAATATAAGTCATTCAAGGCTGAACATCCAGTCCTCAGAGTAGAAGGAAGTCACTTACTTGCTGCTGTTATCATCAGGTGCATAACTTTCATTTCAAACGGATGTTAAATTATAAAAAGCTATCCATATTGTTAGTCACCCGTGTTCATTATCTGTTCAGTGTAGAAAATGATGAAAGAGAATTACTTGTTGCTGTGAGCTTTGGACTAGCTGCTTCTGAAGCAGTTGCTGACAGAAGATCTTTCCATGTCAAGCTATGGGAAGCCTATGCACGACTATTTAAATAGGTTTGATACTTAAATTAACATTTTTAATTAAGCGATGACTCATGATGAATGGTTTATCAAATTGACTAGTAACACCTTCTGAGAAGATGGATCACTATGTGTGACAGTTAAGCTTATTGACTGGCTTACTACATGCTGTATTGCTCCCTCCATGACCAGATCCTGCTGTTGTGTAATTTTGTCGTTTTTATAGTATTTTTAGTTTTAAATTACCTGGGTCAACTTGCTTACTATCCAGGTATCTGATGAATGGTGGTTTGAACCAGGACATGGGGATTGGTGTACTTGTCTAGAGAAGTACATACTATGTCGAGATGGAATGTATCATAAGGTATGTTTTTCTAAGAGTATCAATGAACACTACAATTTATCTTATTTTGGTTTATCAGCAATTGACACAGTGAGTGATATACACCAAAATTGTTTTGGATATGAAAACCCATTATTTGCGTACTGGCCGTGTTATAGTCCATAATCTCCAACATGAGCTGTAAATATATCTGTGGTGTCGAAATTACTATAGAGAAACTATAGTCATTTTGGGCAGCCTTTTGCGGAGTCAATATTTGAAGGTGCTCAGTAATCCAGCAAATTTGTGTTAGAGCTCATTCTCCTGTGTTGACTAAATGCTCGATAAAACATAAGCAACGGATACTTTTCGGAAACATTATGTCCTCAGGTAGTGCAGAAAAATATTAAAATCAAATGAATTATACAACTAGCATTATATTCCGGAACATAAATAATAGTTACCGTTCTGATTATATCTTGTTATTTCTCTGTATCTATATTAACGGTCACATTTTTTAATTATTCATCATTTATGTCATTCTTTATCGTATTTCTAGTGTTAAAGATAAATATGATATTTAGTCTCTGATGTTTCGAATGCCACGTGATGGATAAAATAATTGTTTTCAAAATTTTGATCATAATGTAGAATTTACTTTGCATTGTGAGGAAACTGATTTAGTGAAGTTGTTGCACATGATTGATTACATGAGAATGTAAAACTTTTTTATATTGAAGATGTAGAAAAAACAATATATTTATGTAATGTTGATTTCTTTCATTACTGATTTTCTTAGAACTACAGTGGGTTTGCAAACGCAGACTGCTGTACTGAAGAATTTTATATTATTATTTGCATCATTCGCAGCAAGACCAATTTGGGAGACTACTCCCAACTTTCATTCGAGTTATCAATTTTACTGAGCAAGAAGAATCTGAATATTGGGCTGTTGTGGCGGCCGTGTTTGAGGGCAGACAAGTTAACTGGATAACATCTCACTCAAAATTTGACTTGGTTGCATCAGCTTCTGCTGAAGCCGGCATCAATAACAAGGTATTTGGCAACCATCTTACCTATCTTACACAGATTGTGCAAATGGAGATTTCTCTTGTTTGCTTTCCTTTGTTTTCATTGCCAATTAAATTATATAAATGCAATTATTTTCTTGAAAAGTTGATATTTTATTTTCACCCTGTTATTCATTCCAGTAGATTTGTGAATGTAGATGAATGTTTCGGTGATTGTGTATGTAATTCATCCTTTAGGTGAAGCTTTTGAGAACAATGCTTTCCTGGAAAGAGCAATTGCGCTCTGAAGTAAGTGTCAAGCAAACAAAATACGACTCAAAGTTTTATGATCTTCACGGTTCTCTTGGGGAAGTGGTAATTATTTGTTGGCCTCATGGTGAAATTTTGAGGTTAAAAGCTGGAAGCACTGCTACTGATGCTGCTCAAAGAGTTGGTTTGGAAGGAAAGCTGGTTTTGATTAATGGACAGTTAGTACTGCCCAACACAAAACTCAAAGATGGAGATGTAGTTGAAGTAAGAATTTAAATTATTCTTTCTTTGAAAAGTGTAAATAATTCTTTATGGGTCGAGTGTGTTTAAAGTGGATGGGATAGAAATAATTTTTATTTTCTCATTTTATTTTATTTGGGGATATGGGATTTCTCGGTGGAATAACTCATAAAAATTCAAATGTGGTGCTTTAGACTAGATTACAAGAATATGTTTGATAACCACATGTGCATCATACAATTACATTTTTTATTATTATTTTGGTTGTATATGTGGTTATTCCTATTTTTGGAACTGTGGTTATTCACGGTATTGGGAACTAAGCAATAAACCACAGCATTTTAAAATTCTATAAAGCTACAGTGATTGTGTCAAAAATCTTTGGTAAAGATGGGCAATGCCAGGGAAAAGGTTGTGATTTTTTATTACTAATAATAGTTACAGTTGCATGCAACATTTACTTGACAGCCTGAAAACAAGGTTCGTTATAAGCAGACAGTCTCAACGAATTTGAACATGCTTGCCATACACTACAATGTTATAATAAATATTTGACTAAATTACAATTTCAGTTTCTTTTAGCATTGGATCCATTCAATATAAATTCACAAAAGAATGTTCTAGTTCGTATAATTCAATATAATTTAATTAATTTTTGTTGAGTGACGGCTAAACATATTTCTTCCTCCTCAGAATTCCTCTCCACTTTGTAATTAAGAAAGAAATGGAGAGTTCAATTGCAGACAAAAACCGGCAATCTTGTAACTAGCAGGACCAAAATCTACAACGACTTATTAAGACGAGAGAAGTTCAAACCAGCACAGAAAGACTAGCATGTGTCCACTAATAAGTCAAAGTCACTGTCATTCACCGTCTTTCCAGCAACTAACCCTTAAGCAATCTCCAACTTCTCCACTGCCACAATCCAATCAGCATTCCATAGCTCAAGACTTTCAAAATGCACAGGGGTTTACGGATATTCTGTCTTATTATAAAATACACAGAATAGCAAGAAAAACACAAGATGACAGAACAAGGTTCACTCAAAAAGATGAAGTACCTCATCAAAAACCGATAGAAAAGGGCCAAGATGTTGTTACCTACAGTAGAAGGATCATCACCAATATCACAATCCGACCTTTCTTGAACCAAGTTTATCTCCATGCAGAGTGACTTTCCAGTAATCAACTTGGAATACAAATACAGAACCCTTTTTGGGAACAACTGCGTGATACCAAATAGATAGTAAGAATTTGGTCATCACAAGTTTGAAACGAATAATAACAACTTCAACTTCACCAAAAAAATCCCAGAATTTGTTATGTTTAAGGTTCCTAGTTCGTAAAAACTAATTCACAATATTGAAAGGCATACTGATGAACCTAAAATAAGGATTAAGAATTCTCAGAACGAGAGCACAGGTGATAGTAAGTCAAAACCTATTTAATTTTCCTAGTGAAAGTGGTAACTTGTGCATGAATGGCATAATTGCTCAGATACGCCCACAATTTTAAGTGGCGGCTAGGAATTAGGAATATTTGTTCGGTCTAAAAATCTAGAAACAACCGTATAACTTCATACAAGCTTACAGGAATAATGCAACGCCAGTCTCTATTACCTCGAAATTTATCATCTTCAGTAATTATCCCAAAAGCTTCTGCAGTTTCACGAATCATGATGCCGTGAATTCCTGTAAAATAAGTTATTTTACACTCCACAACTGCAAAAACAGATGGACTAGGTATAGTCAGTGATAACATGCAGATGATTATATAGGAGATAGAGGCTAAGACAATTAATCTTTTCATATTGACACATCAGAAGCCCAACTCTTTTTTCTTCTTATGGACGGTGAAAAGGGTTATGCAGGAAAGAGGGGATTTCAAAGGCAACGAAGAGCACTGATCAAGGAATGTTTCTTGAACAAGAGAAGCAAACACTTAGTTTGCACCCTGAACCAACCGGGCAGGTTACTCCACTATTGAACTCATTGCCATAATTTAAAAAATGATCATATAAAAGATTTCACATCAATTAAAAATATGATCAAATTATAATATATAAATAGACAAAAATCTAATTTTACAAGTCAGTTTTATAATGTTGAAATAGATTTAAATTCCACTTTCAAACAAAATATCATAGCCCAATTTTAGTAAGGTCTGTTGATCCTACTGTGTAACCTTTTAACGAATTGTTATCAAATCATCAACAAATTTCCACTTCCATGCTTAAAATATTATTGAAGATTCACATAGAGTAAAGATGACAAATTATTATTATTATTATATATATATATATATATATATATATATATATATATATATATATATATATATATATATATTGACACACACACTTAACCTCACAAGAAGATTGTAAGATTGTGAGCTTTGTATCTACTAATCAAAATCATTAGCTCTTTCCACGAGAATCAAAAATAAGCTTTGACAATTCTAGTAGAGGTAACAGCAATTTTAACACTTTTCAACGTACATAAAAGAATTACACATTAGAACATTTTCGTCTTTTGAGAGAGAAAAAAATAGATAATAATTGTACTTCCGGTCAATGATTGTCTAGTTATGCAACTTTTTCCTTTTTATTATAAGATTGTCGTAGGTGTTTTTAACTCATTAGAAAGTAAAAAAGAATGTGCTCAAACCTAAAATGAAAGCACCATGTAGATCTGCACCTAGGAGACATTGAGTCAGTTGATTCTTCCTGCAATATTAAACAAGTTAATAGTCATAAAAGCCTCAAGAGGAAAGCAGCATAAATGATTATTTTCAACTCAACAAAAATTAAACATAAGATGTACCCAGTTGATTTAAGAAGCAACATTACGTAATCTTTCCACATTTCATGCATTGGCTTGAAAATATCGAATCTGCAAGCAGAGTAAACTATTAGGGAACAAAAGAAACATCATTGTAGAAAAAGTGTGACCAATAAACTTGTACAAAACATTATTTGTAATAGCATAAAGCTAAACTTCCCAAACAAAAGCTGATGCTGAAATAAAAGATTCCTCACAAAAATATACATTAACAATTGCAGCAGTTAAAACTAGCATTAAGGATCAACATATTGTCAGGAAGTGTCTTTTTAACTTACTTTTGGAACTCTTGAGGAAGATATAATGATCCACACTTTTTATGCTGTCTCATAGACATGTGTTTCTTAGAGCGTTTTAAATGGATTTGCAAAGCTCTAGTTTGAGAGCCAGAAGAAAGCACCCGTCCTTGTACAAAATTATCAAGAAGGATCCAGTTGTCAATTTTCATGTTTCCAGATCCTTGCATGTACTTTTGTGCAGCATCTCCCTTCTGAAGAAGTTCATGCAATATGCCATCAATCGAACCTCTTCTTTCGGTGGAAAACTGCAAAATATATGTCAATGGTCACAAATACAAATTTCCACCAATTTATCATTGCTAATGGAAAAAACTGCATCTTTCAAACTGGAAGATAAAGAAACTTCCACATTTTGGTTAGATTGAGAGCACACAGTTAATTGGTTAAAAGGTGGCTTTTAAGATCTGTGAATTATTCCATGCATCCGTGTTTGTTTTAAGAGTTAAGCCGTTAGAGGAGATTAATTATTACGGATTTATAATGAAAATTTTTATCAGCAAATGCTTTTATTAGATTTCTTTTAATATTCTCAGCCAGGACATGAGCTCCAAGCAAGGAATTACCTCACTATATGAGAGCAGATTGACATTTACAGGCACAGAAAGTTGGGCATATACGGGACCATCTTCAATTTCTGCAAATAATTAGTAACATCATTTTGTCCATATATATTGAAGTGATAAGTTTAAAATATACTTCGCATAAAACCCTCAAAATCAAAAGGATGAAAATATAAAAGAAAGAACTTATATATCAAAGGGTAATATGACATTGAGTTTCTAGTACCTGGTGAATTGGTATGACCAGAACAGGTGAAATTTCCTAAAAGGGGGAAATGGAAATTATCAGATAAATGTCAAACAAGATATTTACAGATATTCGCATCAGTATCATAAAGCAGAATTCAATTATTAACTACAAAAACCAAGACACAAGACAAAATACTTCCTAATGTAGATAACAAGTTCTTATGATACAACTAAATAAAAAAATGTGCAAGTGAAACATCCTACAATGTATTAATTTACTACCAGCAGTGAAGAAGGAAGGAAGTAAGAACAATCAACAACATTGAAAGATGAATTACCTTTCTTGGGTGTGAGTGAAGATGAACGCAACAAATGCGGGGAAGGATCTTTAGAAGTAGAATCCGTAGGAATAAGTGGTTTGCCATTTTCATTTATATTCTTTTTGTTTTTCTTTTCTTTTTGAAGAACCTCAGCTTTAGCAAAAGCTATCCTTCTCTCCAAAGCCTCCAATGTGCGTTTCCTTGAATCTGTAGCCATGGACACCTACCCAGGCACAATATGATAAAAAAGAAGAGAGAAAAGGTGACAAACGCTCAAACTCTAATAGCGCAAAAGTATCATCAAATTGATATGTTCTTCTCAAACATGAAAATGGAAAACAATTGCAGAATAAAGAAGATTCTTAGGCTGCCATAAAATTTCTGAGAAAAAACACACATGCAGAATAAAATCTAAAGTTCCAAAAAGAATAATTTTCTTTAATTTAAAAAATATTAAATAAAACTATTTTTGTTGTGCTCTTCTGCCGTAGCGTGTGAAGTTCCGACACGGCCGTGGCATCGCGCTTCCCGTTTCGGACGCAGTACGGACACGGACACGTCGGTGGTGACACGGTCCAATGTTTGGACGCGCGTGTCATACAAAAAACCTACTTAAATTTATTTTAATAAAAAAAATAAAGATAAATATACAGAGCAATAAAAAAAACTCAAATTGTCTTTCAATAATCTTTCAATAAAAACTGAAATGATGTTCGAATATCTATATTCAAATATCTTTATGAGATAATCTAACAGCAGTCTCAAAAGTAATCTTCAATAAACGAATCAAAACTTTGAATATCTTTACAAAATATCCTAGCAAGAAAAATAGTGAGTAGAGTTTGCTGAGCGGCGGAAAAAAAACATACACGCAGTCTAAACCATTTCATTCAGAAGCAATATAGCACAGTAAAAAGTGATAATTAAAGAAATCGACAAATTTACAGAGTGGAACAAACTCAAATTCACAATTGTTTACTTTTCGGGCAATTTATCAAACAAAACAAAAGCATTTGTCATGAATCAATTAAAAATATGAAGCCGTACATATAGCATGAAATAATCGGTGATATTTTGAAGTTTTCTGGAAGTATTATAAAACTATGACTCATCTCATTTATGTCTCAGACTCTCATCTCCGCGTTTCTCATCTCATAATCTCATCTCACACTACACTCAAGCTCAGGGTCTTCGTTCCTCCCACCACCACGAACTCATTCAATTGATCAATTCCTCTTTTCTCCTTGACCCGTCGCTCTCCCTCATAAAATTTCCTCATTCTTCCTCAATTCCACACACGCCGTTCAACCCTAACCTCATTGATTGGAGCAAACCCCCTTCATAGGGTCATCGCGAGTTCGCCGCAGCTGGACAGGTATGCTCGGTGGTTCCGGTGACGAGAACTTGACAAGGTTCCTGCTCGTTTTCCGCTGACGGCAGCATTGCCATTTACGGCGATTTTATCGCCTTCGCTCAACCCCTTCATCACCGGTTTCGTCGCCGGACCGAGCCTAACGGATCATCCCATTTGAACCCTAATTCGTGACAGATTTCGGAGGTGCAGAAGTGAAGGATTTGTCCCCTTCCAAGGTTCAAATTTACCTGGCTTTATTTGCAATGGATAATGATGTAAAATAAATGTGTTTGCTCTGTTCTTGCTTTTCTGTTGAGCCGCCGTTGTCGTGCTTGTACCTATTTGAGCAATCTGGTTTGCCCGAGATCATTTTTCTTTTGGCCTTCATGTTTGTTGGTGTGTGTGGTTGTCTCGATGTGTGTTGTATCTGCTATTTTAATTAGTTTGTGCTTGAGGCATTGCGGTGGCCTTTGGCATTTCGGTGGGCTGGTGAGTGATCCTGGAATATTAGAATACATTTCTTTTGGCTTGTGCTTTCATAGCTGCCTTCGTATTTGGCTTATGGGAGATTAAAGTTCTATTGTAATGAAGTATTTCGTTTGCAGTGCACGCTTGATTTTGTTTTATTGTAGGTTGGTTGCTAGAAACATTTAGTGTCAAATTACTTGCCCCATTAGTTGCATTTGCTTGAAATATTTGTTGAACGTAGGTCTCTGCCATATATTTGCTTGGTCTCTTCGTGCATCTTTGAGAATGCTTGCTAGTACCGTGCCATAGTAGTTTATAATTTGTCAACTTATAGGGTTAAAGAGCTACCACATGGAAAACTTGGCCTGAAGTTACAGAAAAAAAACTCAAACGAAAAGTCAAAACTGGCGGGCCATCCCGCCCTGTAGGACGGGTTCTGCGTTTCAGCCTGCTCCTATGTTGTGGACCAGCCTGGCCAGGCCTGTTTTAGGAGGGTCGGAGGCTGGTCGGACTAAAACGGGTTGGGTTGCCCCGTTTTACTATCCCTATGTGCAAACGCACGCTATAGAGGGTAGGATTATTTCTCTTTCATTGCAAATTGGGGTTATGTATGATGATGCATTTCTTTTAGTATTGTCTCAAACTTAGAAATATTAAACAGTGACTTAATTTAATTTGTTCTCCTGGACTAGGTCAGATAAACTACACTAATTGGAGGTGTGCTTAGAGTTGTCATTTTAATTTTCAGCCCATGGGTCGACCCATGCCCTTCTAGAGCTAAACTCCACTTTTGTGACCCACATAACACGGGGCTTTCCCAAAGTCCCTGTCAATCAAAGCCACCATGAAGTGAGTTGGGAGAGGACTAGGGCCAGGTTAACCTCTTTCTTTCAAAACTTTATCTCTAGAAATGAAAAAAAATTCTTCTCGATAAATAATCTTCACTCAAGTTCAACCGAAACCTCACATTTCCCAACTGCCACTATCTTCGATGGAGCTCAATAGCAACACACAGTGATACAGGCGGTGGTGATTGATGACGATCGAGTGGTAGAAGAGGAGATTGTTTGCCTTCTGTTCATCAATCAACAACACCAATTCTTTGTTTCACTGCTGCTGTTTTGTGGTTTGGGAGTGTTGTGTTATACAATGACAATTGTGGGAGCTATTTTCTTCTACATGTGTGAAGTCAGTTACCGAAACGGAAGATGTCTTCAAAACTTGACGGAAAACTTGAAGACTGTTTGTTGAGTTCTTGTGAAACTCTGAAAATCAGGTTTTGATATTTATTTATTGTGACACTGTAAAAGCCATTTTGTTTGCCTGGGTGGGGCATCTTTCTCAGCTGCTGTTTGGTTTGACTTTTAGCTTTTAGATATTTTCAATCGTAAAATCATACCGTTGAAACTTCTATTCCTGCTGACTCTTAGTTACCATATACTAACTTTATGAAATTTCTATTTTTTTCTAACCTTCTCTTAAGCATTTGAGTCCAACCAAGTATGAATGTGTTTACATTGATTTATTGGTTGAAATTGACGCTACGAGATGAGATTGATAAGGAGTATGTGAGCATGCATGTTTTGTTTTGTTGTTTCTGTCAGTTGGTTTATTCTTATACTATTGGGTGGGTTCTATGTTTTTGCTGTAAGCTTGGGTAGAAAAAGGATTATAATAGGCCTATTGGGTTTTTTTCTGTATTACAATGTTCCAAACTGTGTAAGTTGCAGTTGTGTAGACACTAGAGAGTAGAGAGCTCTCTGTTCCTTTATGTGCCAAGAATGGCTTAGCCTCTAATATACTAATAGGTAACCTCAAAGGACACTCAAAATTCATATCATGAGGATAGGGGCATGTGAATTTAGTACAATCACAGCTCCACAAACCACACAACGCTGTATTTGTGTGGGGACTTGGGAATCTGCGTTTCTCTCTAACTTGGGTACATATGAACTAAGGCAAGCCAGAAAAAAAATGGAACCAAGACCAAGAAAAGTGCTGAAATTTCTTACTAACGACACTATCCTCTTTTGATTTTTTTCTTTTTTAGAAAAGAAAAAGGAGATGTGGATGAGGATGAGGCCCTGTGTTATCTTCATTCTGGAAAGGAGTTGGGAATGAACAGGGTGAGATGAAAGTGGTGAGGTTTTTCAGGATGGTGGATTAAAGTTAGAATCATTGTAAAACGAAACAATTTGTGTTTGACTGTGATTTGAATGACATTTTATCTGTGCGAGTGAGATTTTATCTCCCTCAGCTCCTTTTGAAAGTAATATTAAGATGTCCTTTTGAAAGTTTTCCCATTTGGATTCCAGTGGCCTTCTAAGTTCAAAGTCGAATTTGCACATCATCTAAAATAGGCCAATGAGATTCAATGATTAAGTGGATAAATTGTATTACCTCTCTTAATTATGTGTATGCCCTAAGAATGTTGCTACAGATCAATCTGGTGGTAACAGTGGTATCAATCTGAATGCCTTTCTTGAGAAGAAATATGGTTCAATGTTTATGTCATTAGAATCTGCCTCAATCAATTAATATTTATGTTGAATGGTTATTGCTGAACATGTTCACTGTGCCTAAAACAATTATAAGTTGAATCGAAATGTTCTTGATTGGGTACAATGACAGATTTGAATTTATGATATCAGAGTTTGGCAGATTTTAGTTTTACTGTATTTGATTCATGACCAGCAATTTTTGTTTTACTTTATTATATTTTTATTTCTGATCAGATACTTTTTTACTTTATAATATTTATATCCCCTATGTGAGAAAATAATTAACTGGTGGATCTGTGTACATGTTTATAGGGTGCTTGGTATAGCAGTCTTCCCTTTTTGATAATTCAACAATTCACACCGTTTTTTTTTCATAGTGATATTATAGTCTTTCATACGAATATTTGGTGTATTTGCAGTGAACAATATCAGGAGCGGAGACAAATAGCTTTGAGATATTAGTAGCTTCTGTTCTTGAGCTGTAATTCCTTCGGGGTTTCTTTTCCTTAGGATCTGTAGTAACAAGAATCTTAGAATTTATTTGGTTAACACAAGCAGCCCAATGGACAGCGTAGTTGATTCTCTGAATAATGCCTATCAAGATTTTGTTTCTGCTGCTGCCAATGTATTAGAGGCCAAAGAAAATGCTGGTTCCGTTAAAACAACAGCTACAGATACTGCTCTAGAGAACTTTAAGCAGAAGTGGGAATTGTTTAGAGTAGCATGTGATCAAGCTGAGGAGTTTGTGGAGTCTGTGAAGCAAAGAATAGGATCCGAGTGTCTAGTGGATGAGGCAACAAGGCCTGTGGCAGGAAAATCTGGACAAGCTACCATGACTGGTCTTCCTCCCATAAGTGCAGTTCGGTTGGAACAAATGAGTAAAGCAGTTCGATGGCTTGTCATTGAATTGCAGCATGGTTCTGGAGCTAGTTCTGCTAATTCAGCTCTTTCCCATCCCTCAGCTCCATTCGATGCGAGGTTTTCTGAAGATGCTACTTAGTAGCATTAATTTGATGATTAATGTTACATATTTCTCTATACTGATCTTTCTTAGGGTAGACTGCTTTCGGCATTTTATACCATGTTAAGTATTAGCTCTTTGTTAAGCTGTTAAAGAATGCAACTTATGTGTATTGTGCATCTGTGACAACATTCCTTAGTTTTATGTTGGTCATAATTAATGTATTTTATTTTAACCTAAAAAATCGTATGAGTTCCACTGTGAATTTATTAAACACTATAAAATGTATACAAGTCGTGCAATTCCGAAACTGCATTCCAAATAAGACATTACGTTGAAAAGAATTGATAAGAGGACCAACGAAGTCTACAACAGTAATAGATTCTTTAAATTCATTTCACTCTTAAATATGAAATTGAACATGTAGAAGATGCCCACAAATTAAAAGGTAATTTTGGAATGTACAATTTAAAATAATTTTGTAATATTTTAGTATGCAAAGTTTATATTAATTTTGAAGTATTTTGGATTGATCGTTTCAAAATGTTCTATAATTATTTATTATTATAGGATGTGTTTTGTAGAATAGATTAAAGTTTATTAAAAAAATTGAAAAGAAAATTAAAATGACTTTAATAGAGGTTAAATATGTTTTTAGTCATTAATGCGATTTTATTTATTGTTTCTTTTTCAAATTTTGATCCTTTAAAGAAACTATAACTTTTTGTCCTCACCATTAAAATAATAGAATGTCACCTCATTTTCTCTGACACTGAATCAATCTTTCCTTGCTTCTCTCTCTTCCTTTCCCTCCGTCTTCTTCGTTATGTCTTCACGTCAATTTTGAGGTTGCTTTTCACTTGGTTTTTCCCTTTCTTTTGAAGGGAGTCGAGCCAGTTTCGAAGATTGAATCGAATCATCACCACCTTTATCGCCAGATGATACGGGCGTCCCTACCCGTATAAATTTTGTAAGGACTGAGCGTCCTTTTTCTTTTTTTTTAAAAAAAAAAAGAAGTAAGTGGTGGGGAAGGGAGGCACATTTCTAAGTGGTAGGGAAGGGGGTAGTTGGACATGTGAGTGATGGGGGGAGGTGCTCACTTTCGGCTGCTGGTGGAGAGTGAGTCACTCCACTTTGAAATGCTCCAATCACCTAGAAACATCATCACAGCACTAAGGAAGGAGGGAGAAGCTGGGGAGTGCACGGTTTCTTCTTCTTAAAGGGAAGAGTTGGTAGATTCAAGGAGTTTTGGAGGGGCTTTACAGATTGGAAGAGTTGCTGCCATATCTGTGAGAGGGTGAAGTTGGGAGCTCCTGAAGTGCAAGGAGGCCTTGGATTGCAAGTCTTGGGGAGATTGATTCAAGAGGAGTGTTCGGTGCTGCATCTAGAAGGGTGAAAGGCTTGCTACAAATCTGGGAGAGGAGAAGTGGAGAGCTCGTGGATTTGGAAGGAGATCAAGAACACTGCATTTCTAGATTCAAGATTCAAGGAAGTCTTCAAGAGGTAAGGGGAGCTAGATCTTTTGTTTGATTGTTGAAATATACTGTATTTGATGCAAATCTGGGAATTTGGGAATGAAAAATGGGGTTTCTGGGTTTCTGGAAAACCTGATGCAATTCTGCAGAATTCTGCAGAAACGCGCGTGCGTCCAATCAGTGCTCGACCAAATAGCGGTCGGCAAATTTCTGAACGTTCGGTCGTGTATTCGGAACGTTCGCTTGAATAGTGACCAAATAGTGGTACGCCAAAAGATGTTGAGCGTTCGGTTTTGTGTTCGACGAACGTTAGCGTTCGTCCGTGAGCATAGCGTTCGGTCTTTATGAAATAGTAATCTTAAGCGTTAATCCTAAACTGGTATTCTCATAATTAGCGTTCGATTTAGATGAGGTATTCTCAGCTTGTGAGCGTTCGGTCTTTAATTGGGTTCTTAAGTGTAAATCTCGAGCATTCGGTTTTGCGATAATACTGATTATAAGCGTTCATCCTAAATTGTTATTTTCAGGAAGTGATCTTGAGCGTTTGTTTTGATGAATTAGTGATTGTAGTCGTTCGTTTAAGTTGGTATTCTTAGGTTTGGATCTTGAGCGTTCGGTCGTGGTTTAATTCTGATTTTGAGCGTTCGGTCTTGGTTTAATTCTGATTGTGAGCGTTCGACCTTAATTTGATGTCCTAAGGTTGAATCTTAAACGTTCGTCCTTGATGTATTAGTGAGTATAAGCGTTCGTTCTTAACTTGGTATTCTCGGATAGTAATCTTGAGCATTTGGTCCTAATTCGATAATCTTAAGTTTGGAATCTTGAGCCTTCAGTCTTATTAGTGATTTATAGCGTTCGACCTGGATCAGGTATTCTGATGTTTAGATTGTAAACGTTCGGTTTTGGTGTAGATCTTGATCAGATAGTCTCAACCTTCAATCTTAGGCGTTCGGTCATATTATGAATTAGTAAACGTTCGGTTTTGAGGAGGTTCATACTGTACTGATTGTCCATAGAGAACGTTCGTCCTCTATGATGTTTGCCCGCAGGTAGTGCTCGTCAAAACTTAGCGTCTGATATTGATGATGTTTAATCTTTGAGTGATCGTCCAAATAGTGTCCGGATAATAGTATTCAGTTTAATAGAGTTCGCTGTTTTACCGTTAAGACTAAGTGCTCGATCTTAATGTTCGCTCAGTGGCGTTCGACCAAATAATATTCTGTCTATTAGCGTTTGGAGATTTAGCGTCCAGCATAAGTGCTCGATTTGTAGCGTTCGGGATGATGCCGTTGGATCTCATAGCGTCCGTCCAAATAGTATAGCGTTCGTCCAGATCGTTGCGGTGACATTCGTCCAAATAGTGTTCGACCTGTTGTTTGGAAAATGGCGTTCGTCCAGTAGCGTTCATTCCACAGTGTTAAGTGAATAGTGCTCGTTTATATAGTATTCTACAAATATGTTGGATTCTAAGTTCCTTTACTCTTGGGTTGGATTAAGTGTGCAAATATTTGGAATGTATAGTGATGTGATGTATGTGGAATGAGAATGTATGAAATGTGATACAATTGTAAATGCAAATGTGGTATGTGAGTATGAAGTAGGCATCTCAGGGAGAGATGGCTATAAGTGGTTATGTGGCGTTGTGGTTGTTCTGTATAACTGTAGTGAACTTAGGATCGGTCTGTCTATCCCTACACTCAAAGCATTGTCCATGCTCACATAGAGAAGAACAGTGTCAGTGGTGAGAGTAGAGGGAGGTCCTCGTCTATAGCCTTTAATGGCAGATATAGGCAGGTTGGGGATTTACCTTGCTAGTGTGGGGATTTAATGGCAGATATAGACTATGCAAGTGCAAAGACGACTGTTAGTTCGATAGTTATACAAATCCGGATTAGTCGTGTGTTGTGGCTTTACCTTGCATAGTGTTGGGGAGTGCCAGCAGAACTATGCAAGTATAAAGATGCGTGAGTTATGGTTCAATGAGTATGTTTTAGTTGTTCCTTTATATGTATTTATGTATGATGACATGAATTAACTGTGCTATATGTATAACATGCTTTTTATATCTAGCTCACCCTTGCATTGTTTGTGTTGTGTGCTGTTTAGGTATGTTTCTTTGGCGATGATTATCCGCTTGGATGGGAGCAGACGTTGTCGAGGAGATTCCTTTGGAGCAAGAGCTGGAGGTTACTGATGTCACGGTGTAGTCTTTTTAGGAATTTCCCATATGAACACTTGTAGTGTTCGAATCTTTAAACTGTTCAAGTTTAATTTCCGTTTCTTTTATATTTGGATGACTGTAATTTCACGTTTAATTACACGTCATACTCCAACTGTTCTCTTTATTGGTATGTTGACGTCCATATTATGTAATATTCGTTATTATATAATCGGGATGTTACAAATTTGATGTGCAATGATGAATAATGCAGTATAGCTAGGATGTGACTCCTAGGTCGTCTCTCAAGGACCAATATTTATGCGGTTCAGCTTTAGATCGTAACACAAAGTGGGGGGGGGGGAGTTTTTTTTATTGTTTTGTGTGAAAAATTGAATTAAATTAAAATTGGGAGTTAAAGACAACAACATTAAAAGTAGAAAACCGAACGGTTCTAACCAAAAGTGTTAAAACTGAACGGTGATAAAAATACCGAACGGTCTAAAGCATTGACCGAATGGTGCAGAGAAGTAAAACCGAGCGGTGACATTGAGACCGAACGGTATCCGAAAAAGCAAATGAGCGAACGGTCGCTAAATACCGAGCGTCCTAATCAGGAACAAGACAAGCCGAACGTGATAGAGCAACGATAATAAAAAGCAAAGGGAAATGATACTTCGACAACCAGTTTTGACAACATTTTGACACGGGACAGGTGTCAAAATGCTATTGGTCCAGGTGGAAATTGGTTTCATATTTTTTAATGACGTGGAAAGAGCGTTCAGCCGCAGAGATGTTTCAAATTTGAGGGTTTCATTTTCACTTTTGGAATTTGAATTTGGGGCATTGGCAGAGAGAGAAGAGAAGCTTTAGAGAGAGCGGGAACCCTAGAGTGAGAGTGCCGCCGAAGTTCGTGCTCCTCCGACCAGCCACGAGTGCTGCCGGAGTCCGTCTTCCTCCGACCAACGACGCTGGCCGCCGGAGTTTGTGTTCCTCCGACCAGCCACGAGTGCCGCCGGAGTCCCTGTTCGTCTGACCACCCATGAGTATCGCCAGAGTCCGTCTTCCTCCGACCACCCAGTTCCGATTGAGGGTCGCCGCAACTACGTCTTCGTCTTCCCTCCGACCTAGGCAACTACGGGCGCCTTTGGAGCGTCCATTCCTCCTCCCACCCGCTTCCTTCCCTGTGTCGAACCCTTGGGGTGGAAGCTGGAGTGTCGCCGGAGCATCGTCGTCACCTGAACGAAGGAGCGTGTTCCCACTTGGATCCTTCCCTTGACCGGCACGCTTAGTGTTCAGACACTACTGCAAAACCAACATGATAGGTGTTTTGAACGAACGGTTGACTTCTGAGCAGAAGGGTTACATTGAGAAGACTGTTTTTAATTGGTTGTTATACTTGCCGTGTTGTATTAAGATAGGTAGGAATTTATTATCTAAGTTATGTGGCCAATAGGTAGATAACATGAGTGGGTTTTATTTTGGTGACAAAGTTATTAACTTTACTGAATTTGATGTGTGTTTGTCGTTAGGGTTGCCTATTGTTGGTGAAGTGATAGATTTAAATAAAGTTGGCCATCGTAGTGTTTGTAGGGAGTACTTCCCTGAGGGGAAAGTAGATCTGAGCATGGTATATGACTTTTTGTTAGAGGAACATGAAAATTTTCCAATAGAACATTTTTGCAGCTTGTATATATTGGTAGGGATATAAGAGTTTTTGCTTCGCAATCGAAGTGGAGTAGTATTTCCAATTCTTTTTGACCTTGTTTGGGAGTTGGGGTGTGTGGGTAAATACAATTGGGGCAGTTTAGTTTTTCAGTACTTTGTTGAAAGTGTGTGTAGTGCTTCAACAACAATGAAGAATGAAACAAGCAAAAGTCATTTTCATGTCCAAGGATGTGCTTACTTATTGCAGGTACATGTTTGTTATGTAATTGTTAAATGAAAGAAGAATGATTTGTTATTGGTTTCATCAATTTTATTGTCATTGTTGATGGATTAAAAATTTGCAGGTATGGTTTCGTCACCATTTTGTGACATCGAAGTCCATTTATAGTACACGGGTAACAAAATTCCCAAGGTTGTTGAACTGGATTGATATGAATATTGGGGAGAAGTTTATCAAAAGTGCTTTGGCAAAGGGATCAGTGAGTAGTTGTTGATTAGACAATGTGTTGGTGCAAAGTAATTTATGATTTGTGTTTTTATGAAATAAAATTTGTTAATGACATTGCAGGTTGTTATTGATGTTGGTGTGTCGAAAGAGGAGCTTTGTTATGGTATGGTGAAAGACGCTTGTGAGAAATTTCGTATTCCATTTAAGAAGCAAAATAGAGATAAGGAAAAATTAATTTTTGTTGTAAAAGAACAAACATGGGTTATTGCGAACATGTTTTGTAACGTACTATATGCACTTATTTTAATATGAATGAAAGTTAGGTCTTGACAATTCAAAGAAAAGAATAACCATAATTTACGTTGAACATCATTTTAATCCACCTTACCTAGCCTTGCTTTGGTTTCAGCATTTCCTGTTGGATTCATCCGACATTTGAAACAAATTGAGCTCAATTCATTTCTAGAAGGCCTGTTTGCAACGACTAATATATTTATTTTATTCCTGTTTTAACCCATTTTCGTCCGGATTGACTAATATATTTATTTTATTGTATTTTTCTAATAAAAAGAAAAAAATAAAATATATATATATATATATATATATATATATATATATATATATAAATAAACAAAAAACAACGTTCTTCCTCGACCGTGCGCGTTCGGCTCCTTCCCCTAGAATGAAACCGTTCGTCCTCTGTTGCAATGTCGCAGACTGTTCGTCCTCGTTAAGCTCCTCCCCTGCATGCTCAACCGATCGTTATTTATTGACCAATATCTTCACCGTTCGGTAAGATGTTAATCTGGTACCATTCGGTCAAACCTGTTAACGTTCGTTCGGAAGTTCAATTGATACCGTATGGTTAAGTGATATTTTAGATACCGTTCGATCAAGCTTTGATTTATGCGGTTAAGTGTTGATGCGGTAATGGTTGGTCATGTGTTAAGTTTTGACCATTCGGCCATGACTCTAGACGATTGTCCAAAACGCTATGTGTTCGACCAAGACTCAAAACGTTCGTCCTAGTGGTGTCAGAGAGCTTTAACGTTCGACCTTGGTTCTGTTTTAATGGTTGTGAGCGTTCGTTCTTAATTTTGATTCTTAGGTTTGAATTTTAAGCGTCCGGTTTTGTGTTCTTAGGTAACGAGCGTTAGCGTTCGATCGGAGTGTACCTTTTAAACGTTCGGTCTGTGTGTTAGTGAGTGTTAGAGCGTTCGGTCGTGTAATGTGAACGGTCGTTCGTTTTCGGTAGCGTTTCCCGTATTGCCCGAGCGTCCAAAATGTAGTGGTGTCTGAACACTAACCGCGTTCGGTCGTGTAATGTGAATGGTCGTTCGTTTTCGGTAGCGTTTCCCGTATTGCCCGAGCGTCCACTAACAAAAACTCGTGTTCGATGAGGACGAACTCCGGCGGCACTCGTGGCTGGTCGGAGGAACACGAACTCCGGCGGCACTCGTTTCTCGAAGTATACTATTAATGTTGACTATCGCTTTTGTATCGGACCAAACCCGCAAACGCAACTACAATTCAAATTCAAAATATAAACAATCAAAAAACTCAGTTTCAAACAACCAAATCAAATTTCAAAACATTTTATGTACTCACATTCTTATAACCTCCTTCTTTTGAGCAATCCATCTACGCCAATTCAATCAAAGTACAATCGACGGGGGGAAAAAACCCTAACAAAAGGCCAAGGACCTTACACAGAAGACAGACTGGGTGGGTGGTTCCTCTTGGAACAGCAGCAGCCAAAAACGCGTCGGTGAAGGAATCGGACAACACGGGAAGCCGGCGAAACTCCGGCGGAACTCCGGTCGCCAACAAACCGCGACGCTCAACGGAATCAAAGGAGTCGAAAGAAGACTCGATGGCGGGCTGGGGAGAGAGGTCGACGGACTCTGTCTACGGTTCGGAAATAATACCACAGCCGATGGTCCGACGACCACCGCAATGCTCCGGTACAGTCGAAGAACCGGCCACCAAAGCACCTCTGCACTCCAAGCAAGCAACCGCGTCAGCCGATTGCAGACGTCAAACGCCTCGAAGGGTGGCTGGGTGCGACGAAGACGAAGACGAAGTCTCTCTCACGGCGCTATCTCACTACCTTTCTGTTTCTCTCTCTACCAAACCCTAAAAATTCAAATTCTGAAAACCAAAAATGACCCCTACAACTTCAAACTCGCGCTCTGAATCTTCATTTTCCACATCAAATTAATTTCTAAAAACCAATTACACGTGCACCGATGGCATTTTGACACGTGGCCCGTGTCAAAATGTTGTCAAAACTGGTTGTCGAACACTACAGTCACCCATACACGAAGACCGATCGCCAAACGCTCACCAAAACAAGCCCAGAACAAATGCTAACGCTCGTTACTGGAGGATACAAGACCGAACGGTTATTTGGCCGACCACTATTGTCGAGCACTGTTGGGACGAACGTCTAATATGTTACTAACTTTCACCCATGGACGAATGCTAACGCTGGGTACATCAGAAAATAAAACCGAACGCTCATAGTATTTTGGCCGACCACTAATTGGTGGAGCCATTTGAACGAACGCGCGTTCTACAGAATTCTGCAGAATCGCACCAGATTTCCAGAAACCTCAATTTCATCCCGTTCTTCCCAGATTTGCATCAAAATACAGATTATTTCAACAATCAAAGAAGTAAAACTCATTGTGCAGAAACAACACTGGGACAAAGGCCAAATAAGTAGAGAATTCAGGCAAATGTTTTGCACACAGGGGTCAATTGTGAAAATGACATTGATTTTTAAGTGAACCAATCTTTTATAAGACTTATTAGACATATCAGTGATGTTCTGGCATTGATTTATATCGAACTCCATGCCCAAAGAACCATTCTTTGTAAAACTCATTGTGCAAAAACAACACCGGGAGCAAAGGCCAAATAAGTGGGGAGTTCAGGCAAAGGTTTTGCACACAAGGGTCAACTGTGAAAATGTCATTGATTTTTAAGTGAACCAATTTTTTTAAGACTTATTGGACATACAAGTGATATTCAAGCATTTATTATCACATTTATATCAAACTTCATGCCCAAGGAACCATTCTTTGTAAAACTCATTGTGGAGAAACAACATTGGGAGCAAAGGCCAAATAAGTGGAGACTTCAGGCAAAGGTTTTGCATATAGGGGTCAACTATGAAAATAGCATTGATTTTAAGTGAACCAATTTTTTTTAAAGACTTATTGGACATACAAGTGATTGTCAGACATTGATTATCACCTTTATATCAATCTCAGTGCCCAAGGAACCATTCTTTGTAAAAATCGTTGTACAGAAACAACATTGGTAGCAACAAAATAACAACGTATCATACATAACCAAATAAGATCCAAAAATATCCAACGTATCATAGCATTGGTGATTTCATCCTCGTGATCAACTTCCTCCATTGCAACAATATCTACACTACCAAATAAGATCCAAAAATATTAGAATAACAATGTATCATACATAACCAAAATCATCCACAAACAACATCATACATATATTATACATTAATTCCACTTAAATAAAAAAACGAACCTTGAGTGAAACACAACCTGTGCCGGTTGGAACACACACGAAGAAAAATGTGTGGGTGGGACTAACAACCCGGAAAACCACTCTTTTTCGTACACTCCGGCGGCACTCCAGCGATGCTCCGGCGGTGAATGCAAAGGTCCGGCACAGGGAGGGAAGCAGGTGGGACGAATCGAGACTCAGAATGCACCCCTAGTTCGTTGGGTCGGAGGGAAGACGATGCCGCCTTCGTTTCGTTGGCCAACGTCGGAGCTGCGGCGACCATGAATCGGAACCGGCTGGAGGGGTTGAATAGCTTCGACACGACCTTCAACGTTGTCCGGCGGCACTTCGGCAAGCACTCCGTCGGACCTCTCTCTCTCGAATTCCCTTTCTCCAACTCTCTCGGCCTCTCTCTCTAGGTCACAGTCTCCCTCTCAACGTTCGCGCTTCTCTCTCTACAATCTTCCAAATGAATTTGAAATTTGAAACGCCAACTTCTAAACCCTGCCCGCCCCCTTTCCACGTCAGATTTCATTTCGTTTTTCATATTCCACGTGGACCGCTCACATTTAGACACCAGTCCCGTGTCTAAATGTTGTCAAAAGAGGTTGTTCAAGTATCATTTTCCTTAAAGAAAGCTTGTTGCACTGCCTTTCAGAAGGGGCAGTGACAAGGACGAGCGGTAGATGAGAGGCAGTGACTAGGGTGAGCGGTAGATGAAGGGGAGTGATTAGGACGAGCGGTAGATGAGGGAGAGTGATTATGACGAGTGGTAGATGAGGGGGAGTGACCTGGACGAGCGGTAGAAGAAGGGAAGTGATTAGGAGGAGCGGTAGATGAGGGCGAGTGATTAGGACGAGCGGTAGATGAGGGAGAGTGATTAGGACGAGCAGTAGATGAGGGCGAGTTATTAGGACGAGCGGTAGATGAAGGGGAGTGATTAGGACGAGCGGTAGATGAGGGAAAGTGATTAAGACGAGCGGTAGAAGAGAGGGAGTAGCTGATCGCGCTCGGTGTAGGACGAACGTTTTTTTTTTTTTTTTTAAATTTTATTATATTTAGTTTTTTTTATTTTTTATTTTTTATTATTATTATTTTTTAATAATGAAAATCTAATAGTCAATGTGGACGAAATTGGGTGTTGACACTTCCTAATGCTTAAATCAAGCCCACCAGAGCTATGGCTCTTTTCACTGTATCTCCACAATAGTCTGAGTAATCAACTAGATGTGGAGACACAAATGAAGAGAACAAACTCTAGTTGGAGTTCTCACGATACCCAAACAGGAAGTACATCCCAGAGTGACACTGCTACCTCTAATTCTAAGTTGCGCTCAGACCCGGGTATAGGGCCCCACTCATGATATGCATAAAGTGTGTGTGAAGGGAGAACATAATGCATACCCAACCCCGCACTTGCAATACAAACCAAAAAAATCCAAGCAGATATAAACATGTTTTTCTATCCTGGGGTTCAACATGAAACAATCAAAATAATTCACACGCAATTACTTCAAATATCAAACATAGATAAAAAGAAGGGGAGAAAAACATAATGAAAAACCACATCAAATTTGCACATCTAATTAAATGGCCTGACTCTCTAGCGTCCCCAATGGAGTCGTCATCTGTCGCAACCGGAATCGCGACAGGACGACAATCCGAAAATAAAAGGCTTTAACTTGAAAAAAGGGATTTGGAGTCGCCACCATAGTTTATTCTGGAAAACTACAGCAAATATTATAAAATGATAAGTCATGGTCTACGAAAATGAGATTCTAAGTTCGGGAGTCGGTTACGTGTAGGGAAGGTGTTAACACCCTACAACGCCTGTCCTAAGGCAGTACCTTTAACTAAATACGCGAATATGAATGTGGTTTTCAAAATGTTTAACTATCCCTTAAAATAAAACTATAAATAAATAAAATATATTTTTTAGTTTTTTGGGCCCGACAATGATTGACCTTGCTCCTACGTATTCTCATTCAGGATGAGAAATCAGGGTCACGTAGTTCTTTTAGAAAATGCTTGAAAATTTCGTTTAGAAAATTGTTTGAGAATTTTGTTTGGAAATGATTTTGGATTTTTGGGAAAGTGAACCTGACAAGGACTGGCCTTGCTCTACGTATCTCCACTTTTGATGGAGAATCAAGAATCACGTAGTTTTGGCTAGCAAGACTGTTTGTTGTTTGAAAATGGTGATGTTTTTGATTTCTGAAGATTTTATATTTTTTTGGTATTTTTTCTATAATATTTAAATTTTTGCGTAATGAGCACTAGGCTGATGTGTACGATCGCACGAGCACTCACATGGCTTTTTCAATGTTTTTTATTGTTTTGCGTAATGAGCAATAGGCTGATGCGTACGATCGCACGAGCACTAACACGACTTTTCATTATTTTATATTTTGGGTAATAAGTACTAGGCCGATGCGTACGATCGCACAAGTACTCATATCGATATTTATATTATTACATGTTTTTTAAAATTTTATATATTTTTTTATTTTTTCTTTTTTTATATAAAATGAAACGAACAAATCCACTAAAACAAAGGGATGGGGGTTATCTTACAAGGGGTTACATGCAATAAAAAGCCAAAAAAAAGGAAAAATAATAAAAAATAAAACAAGGGAAAATCTCAACAGGATTAGGGGCACAGAGATAAAAACCAGGGATGCCAAGCTCCTTTGTTTGGGCCAATATTCTTTTCTTCAACTTGATGTATTCCAGCAGTGTAAGGATGAAATTTGGAGCACATCCTGGAATAGTGTGTTCAGCCCAAACTCTTCTTTTTTTTTTCTTTTTTTTTATTGGTACAAAAGGCTTAAGCCCAAATTGAAAGGGAGTGCAGGTGACTGATGCACAAATTTATGATCACCAAAATATGATGTCACAAACTTGTTAAACAATCGACAAGTATAAACGAATCGTTTCAAGTAATAAACTCGGTAAGACCAAGTATTGTTCTCCCAAAGGACTCACGGCCTAGTTTAGTAATGTGATTCTTTGATTAGCTAAGACTTAAGGACAAAATAATTGGATTGTATTATGCAAAAGACGAAAATAAACATGTATGCATGAGGTTTTGATCAATGGCAAAAGCAAAAGACAAACACTTTCAACTAAATATATATATGAATATGTTATTGGGGGTCAATTTCATCTTATCCACTCTCATATATTTTAGGAATTCGACATTCAAGTCATCATTGTTAATGCCACTCTCTAAATTACCTCGTCAAGAAGGCCTATCCCCAATTACGAGTTCATACAATTCCTAGCATTCCTAGTAATTAGTTCTTTTAGCACAGGAGCTTAACGACAACCAATATAATATTGGGAGTAATTCCCCGGATCTAGACTTCCCGGTATCAACAAAATCAATAATCATGCATTGAATGAGTTAAACAAAGCAAGCTTTGAGCAAAGAGGAAAAACCCTAACTAATGATGAAAGAAAGCATAAGTCTTAGATTAAGATGCAAGCACAAATTCCATATATGAGAGCTTGAAAAGATTACATTGATTCCCCAACAAACATACAAGGTTTAGTTCACCATATTCATGGTGAACCTAGATGAACAATAATGAAAGAATGAAGGATAAAACCCTAGAAAGGTGAAGAGGTAGCCTGAGCATCCAAGATCCTCCTTCAAAGGGGTGGAAGAGAGAGTGTTTGCTTCGTCTTTGCCAAAGATACAAACCCTAGGATGTCCTAAAGCTTATATACTATTCTAAAATTACAGAAAATTCAGGCCCAAGCCCATAAGTGTGCCGCTCAGCGGTAAAGTACCGCTCAGCGGTGAGTGCGTGAGTCATTTCTTCCCCTCAGCGGCCATTTTGCCCCTCAACGGACCTCCCGTGAGCTCCTGAGTGCCGCTCAGCGGTAAACTGCCGCTGAGCGATAACTTCGGCTTCTCCTTTTGCACTTTTTGATGTCTTTTCTGATTCCATCTCTCTCCTTCTTCACTTGTTTCACTAAATTCACCTTAAAACCTGCACAAAAACACTGAAATCAAGCATAAACCTGTCCAGCTCTCTTATTTCTAAAAATATGAATAAAAGCATGATTTCAAGCTAGTTTCTAAGTATAAAGGTTGCTTTTAGTGTCAATTTTAAGCATGAAAATAACAGTTTTTCAACTGTTATCAGTGAGAAACGGGGGGTACATGAAAGGGAAAATGTTTTATTATTATTTTATTTTTTTATTTTATTTTTTATCAGATAGAGAGCTGTGTCAAAAAAAAGACAAACAGGCCCAAGGCCTTTCCATTCTTCGGTTCAGGAGATCCATCCTTAGGGGTTCTTTCATTTCTCCTCCACAGACCCTTTCCCAGGACAAAAAGAATGGCGCGTAAAGAGCAGTGGTTGCGGCGTCCTCCATCGCCGACGAAGATAGCAGTGGTAGAAAGCGAGCAAGCCGGTGACATGATGATCTCCTACGGTTTTAGTTGCGGGAATGACGGCGGAGGTGGCAGCAGGTTACGACGGCAACTGATGTCATTCTGGGCGGATTGGGTGGCTATGAGACGCTCTATGCCGTGGATGATTCTATCGGGCAGGACGATGTCCTCGGCGTGTAGGATCTCAGCGGCGTCGACGGTCATTTGGTCGAAGGGATTTGTGGCTAAATGTAGGTGGTGATGGCTTCCAAGAGTGGAGTGATGGCGATGGTGGCTAGAGCGCTTTCGGGAGCCTTGCGGAAATCCGGGGCCTCGACGAGGGAGACACCGGAAACGGTGGGGACCGGTGGTGAGCATCTCGCCGAAGCTGCCAACGAGACTGTTACGGGTGGGAGGAAAAGCATTGGTGGAGACCATGGTTTATGAGTATGGATGTTGGATGTGAAGTACAGAGGTTGAATATGAAAGAATATGTGGTTAAGGTGGTTACGGGAGTTGGCCGTGAGGTAAGGATGGGGGTGATGGAGAATGAAGTTCTGTTGAATGAACGGAAGAATAGAAAATTTTCATGTGGGCTCGTGATGGAGGAAATGGCGAGTAAGAGTTGCAGTAGGGGATGGATGATGATTGAAGATTGGGTGATGGAAAAAGTTTGGGATTAGGCCGTGGTCATCGGTTGTTGGAGATGAATGAAAAATGGTCAGAGGTGTAGGCCATGATCTCTGGTCGTGGTCATGAAGTGTCGGCTGTGAGGTGTAAGGATGATGCGATGAGTAGAAAGGGAATCAGTGCCATCCAGGAATGAAGATTGATGGAAGGGTGTTTTTATGTTTTGGGTGTTGAGATGGGTGGTGGTCATGCGGTGTTGGAGTTGAAGGTCGTGGTGTTCGGTAATGTGGTAAATGAATATGGATGATGGTTGCAGGCAATGGAGTTGGGAGTGAAAAAAAAGTGGTAGAGGTGGTTACGGGTGAAGGGAGTCAAGGAGTTTGAGGTTGATAGCCATGGGTGTTCCCAGTAGCCGTGAGTGTGTCCTCCTCTTACTTCGAAGACGAAGGCCAGTCCATCCTTAAATTGGCAAAATGATCAAACTCTGTCGGCAGCTCTCATTGGCTCATAAGCGTCGATAGATTTTATTGGATGACTGTTGATAATGGAATCATTAGGTAGGCAGACATAATTGGAGGGTTGGTGGGGTGGGAAACATTAGTGGAAGTTTGTTAAGTGGGAATCATTAGTGAAGATCGTGGGAATCATTACTGGGGCCCTAAACGAGGGGAGCGACCAAGACGAGAAAGGGAGTGATCAGGACGAGCGGTAGATGAGGGGAAGTGATTAGGACGAGCGGTAGATGAGGGGAAGTGATTAGGACGAGCGGTAGATGAGGGGAAGTGATTAGGACGAGCGGTAGACGAGGGGCAGTGATTAGGACGAGCGGTAGATGAGGGGAAGTGATTAGGACGAGCGATAGAGGAAGAGAAATGATTAGGACGAGCGGTAGAGGAAGGGAAATGATTAGGACGAGCGGTAGATGAGGGGCAGTAATTAGGACGAGCGGTATATGAGGGGAAGTGATTAGGACGAGCGGTAGAGGAAGAGAAATGATCAGGACGAGCGGTAAAAGAGGAAGAGTGTCTTTAGACCATTTTAAAACACAGCCAACCATTTTAAAACCTATTATATATTGTTTGGGCGAATGCTTCATAAAGACCGAACGTTCACTAAGAATAAACATGACCGAACGTTCACTAGCACATAATATGATCGAACGTTTTAGATTGAATCCTGAGACTCTGATCAAGATCAAACGCTCAGGTTGACAATTATTAAAGAACGAACGGTAAACCTGCGAGGCTGAACGGTCGAACGCTTGAACTTGGGGGCAAGGATGATCGAACGGTGAGGTCGAATGACCGAACGTCAATGAGACCGAATTGTCGAACGGTTGATGATGAGCGGCCAAACGTCATTGAGATCGAGTGGCCGAACGGTTGGAGGGTGGAACGCTTGTTGATGACCGAACGGTTAAGGCTGGGAGTTGCCGAACATTAGTGAGACCATATGGCGGAACGTTCGTGAGGCTGAGTGGCTGAACGGTTTGAGGAGCAACGGCTGAACGTCATTGAGATCAAACGACCGATCATCAACGGGGTCGGAGCCGAACGTCAAAAAATATGGAGAAGGGAAGTGTACGGTGGAGGACGAACGGTCTTGGTAAAAAAAAAACAAACGATTGTTCGGAGTAGAGGACGAACGTTTTTTTTGTTTGTTTGTTTTTTTTTACTATTATTTTTTATTATTATTATTTATTATTTTTTTATTTTTATTTTACACTTTATTAGTCAATCCGGACGAAATTGGGTGTTGACACAAAACTTAGAGCAATTAAGTAAATACATCCTAACGATCATACACGTACAAAGATTTGTCAAATAAAAAAAGTCACATGCAAACACTTAGCATCTATGTAGAGAAATTTCTAAAATAACTCAAAAACAATGTAAAAGATTAATCTACGTGATTAGAAATTTTAACCATTAAGATAGTAATATTCTACGCCTAAACTTCTATGATAATTTCTGATATTCAAATAAATATAATTGAAAAAATGTTATTTATATAAAAATAGTTTTTACAAAATAAAACTTGATTAATTAATTTTTTATTTATAATTTAAAATTTTAATGATAAAATATTCAATTTTTATTTATAAAGTATACTTTTACTTTTAGATATTTGATTGTATGTTGTAACAATAATATGTTTTTTAAATGACTTAGTAAATTAAAAATATTTTAATAATATAAAAAAGTAGTAGATACTTATGTGCCTAATTTAAAAGTTTGAATAATATAACTCCTCTAATTCAGAAAGAACCGAATATATGTGTGATTTATTTGTGTGCTTGATAAGACGAATCGAACAAGTATTTGTAGTCCTTATAGCTGTGTACTTGTCATGTAGTTGTTCCCTCACTTTTTCTTTCTGCTTTTTGGCTATCTTCCTTTTCCATGTGCTTTTGCATATACTTTCTATTCAAGACCTAAAGGTACAATCATCACCCCTTTATTTGCCACAACCAGATCAACCTTGTGACATCCCAAAAATATAGCCATAAACTATATATTAGAATAATTTCATTAATAATAATCCAGTACAGTTTTTCAACTAAAAGAACGAACGCGCAAGGATGAACGTCCTTGTAGTAGAGTTACAAAATTTAGGCCGAACGTAAATAAAACCTGACCGAACGGTTTACACAGGAAAAATACCGAACGATCGAACATAACCAAAAGGAAGGATAAGGTGCTCGAACGACCACTCCAACAAACACCTACACTACTAGCCGAACGTCTCACTGTTCGGTCTTCACCTCAACTTCTACCAGATTCTCTTCTTCCAGTCGCTCGTCTCCTTCTACTCACATCCACACGGATGATCATTGAAACGACAGGACGAACGTACAAAACGAGACAACACAAGGAAAACCCAGGGTAAGCTTATGTAATTTAATTCATACATCAATATTTCAATCAAACATTCCAATCACACAAGAATATAGTTCAACATATATATATAATCATACGAAAACTATCTCTAGACGGACCGTCCGGACTGTATGAATCTGTGTAGCTACAGGCGTTCTTGCACCCGGGTGATGTAGTAACTGGAATAATCTCATCAGTTGCCACCCGAGGTTAGCCCTATCCAAAGTACCCCTAAGGACTAGGACCTCCTGTCGTTCCCACACACGACCTACCCCCTCTAGGTGAGAACGAGTACTCACGGAACATCAGGATGAACTGCCAGCATTAGCATAACCACAGTCATACTTTACCAATTTCGAATATTCAATACATGAGTCGTTCCTCCCCGGAACGCTCGTTAAAATTCCATAACATCTTAAATTCACATTTCATTTATCATTCGTAATTAAACATCTCGGTGATCTTATCTCTTATAACAATTTCAGCAAATGTTAAAAGGACGAACGTTCAACCCAAACTTAAATCTGGGCAGAACACATAGATCGAGACCCGAGACCTTCAAAGTTGAGAATGGTTTGAGACCAAAGGTTGACATCGAATTTTAAGAAAGATAGCAAGCAAAAATAAGATATTCCAAGGACAAATGGGACGAACGTCCATTTCAAGTTGAATAAATTTAAATCAACTGACTCTTGAGAACACACTCAGAACAATAAAAGACTAAACCAAGGACGTGGACTCTAGGGTGAAACCAATGTATAAAAATATTCCGAAACACGAAGGTTAATATTTAGAATTGTATCATATGAAGAAACTGAACATTTGTGAATGCTTAGTTTGATTGGGTTTAATACTGGAGAGTATGAACGAACGCTCATCTCAAGAAATTTAACTTAGAGATATAGGACGAGTGCCTGGTGTACGACCAAACACTACCCAGCACGAGCGCTTGGTGTAAGACCGAGCACTAATCAATTTATAATAAAGGGTTTGATAAATATAACATTATACTATTGAAGTAGTGTTTACGAACAACAAAATATACAATTACTTATATACTTAGATTTATAACCGAACGACAATACCTAATTGTGTTTGGCCGCATACATAGTTCTCTGAAGTATGGACGTTCGTCATCAACTAGAATCCTTTCCAAATGAAAGAATCCCCTACCAAATCAATTCCACTAGAAAACCGAATGGTCAAGGACCGTCCAGTAACGTACGTACATACTCATAAGGGAAATTTCTTATCATAGTCAATATTATCAAATTTCAGTTCTTAACATATAGTCTCACCCATCTACAATCATACCATATTCAATTAATCATATCTTATATCATCAAATCACAGAAATCTTATACATTTCATGCATCATAACATAGCACCATAAATTTTCATATCCAAATCAATTCAACGAAACGTTCATGCAACACATAGTCATATAAATTAAATTAATAAGCTTCCTTTACCTCTAGAATGACCGAACGTTCTCAAACGCAGAAACACAACTTCTCCACTACAGATCCTCCGCTTGTTAAACCAACTACTCAAGTGATAACCCGACACTATCAGAACTACTCATTTTACAAATGGTGACCAACACCCGAACTCAGAAATGAGTTGCATGCTTGAAAACGAACAACAGAGAGCAAGGAAAGACTTACCAGCTCAGCTTCACAAACCGAACAGTTTAGCTGGAAGCTCTTGACGCCGAAATCACTTCTACGGTGGCGAAAAAATGATAAGAGGAGAGAAAGTGGGTGTTTTCTCAGAGAAAAGATGAAGAGAAGGTTGAGAGAAGGAGGAGAGAATGAGGTTCTTCAAAAACGAGAAAAGAGGTTGCATGCAGAGAAAGTGGGTAGATTTTCTTAAAATCTAAGTTTTGCTTTACACACCAAAATGAACATCCCCTCTTCATCTGACACCTGTTTTCCACTATCGATTCACGACTCCCCTCGGCATGACACCTGGCGTTTGTTAATGAAGTGTCGCGCTCTCCGAGTGGCACGCAGACTGCACTGCGCTCGTCACTCCAGACTCCATGCAGTGTGACACCTGGCGTCCATTGGTGAAGTGTCTCGCTCTGCGGTCGCCGCGGGCGTTGTTGAGGTGTGTTGTTCTCCGGCTGCCACGCGTACTTGATGCACAAATTTATGATCACCAAAATATGATGCCACAAACTTGTTGAACAATCGGCAAGTATGACCGAATCGTTTCAAGTAATAAACTCAGTAAGACCAAGTATCGTTCTCCCAAAGGACTCACGGCCTAGTTTAGTTATGTGATTCGTTGATTAGCTAAGACTTAAGAACAAAATAAGTGGAGTTTAATATGCAAAAGACGAAAATAAACATGTATGCATGAGGTTGATCAATGGCCAAAACAAAAGACAAGCACTTTCAATGAAATATATTGATGAATATGTTGTTGGGGGTCAATTTCATCTTATCCACTCTCATATATTTTAGGAATTCAACATTCAAGTCATCATTGTTAATGCCACTCTCTAAATTACCTTGTCAAGAAGGCCTATCCCCAATTACGAGTCCATACAATTCCTAGCATTCCTAATAATTAGTTATTTTAGCACAGGAGCTTAACGACAACCAATATACTATTAGGAGTAATTCCCCGGATCTAGACTTCCCCGTACGTTCCCGTATCGACAAAACCAATAATCATGCATTGAATGAGTTAAACAAAGCAAGCTTTGAGCAAAGAGGAAAAACCCTAACTAATGATGAAAGAAAGCATAAGTCTTAGATTAAGATGCAAGCATAAATTCCATATATGAGAGCTTCAAAAGATTACATTGATTCCCCAACAAACATACAAGGTTTAGTTCACCATATTCATGGTGAACCTAGATGAATAATAATGAAAGAATAAAAGATAAAACCCTAGAAAGGTGAAGAGGTAGCCTGAGCATCCAAGATCCTTCTTCAAAGGGGTGGAAGAGAGAGTGTTTGCTTCGTCTTTGCCAAATATACAAACCCTAGGACGTCCTAAAGCTTATATACTATTCTAAAATTACAGAAAATTTAGGCCCAAGCCCATAAGTGTGCCGCTTGATGCAGCTGTCGCGGCCGATCAAATTTTACGTGCAATTAAGAATGCAGTACAGTGCTAGGAATCGACTCCTAGGTCGTCTCTCAAGGACCAATATTTGTGGTTCGGTCTTAGATTTAACACGAAGTGGGGGGGTTTGTGATTTTGGTTTTGATGCGGTAAAATTAAAGTTGACTGGAAATTAAATAAAATATAATTAAAAACACTGAATTAAATTTTAACGGTGGTAAAAACTGAACGGTAAAAATGGAAAATGTCTAAAAATAAAATGAACGATAAAACACAATGACAGAATTTAACGGTACAGAAAATAGTAAACGGTAAAATAAAAGAGACAACAAAAATAAAACACTTAACTCAAAATAAAATTTATCAAAGATTCAACACTTGAAATAAAATGAAAATGAAAATGAGCAAACTGTGAAACAATTGAACTACACGCTTCAAAAATAAAATTTTACATTTGTGCACTATTTGGAAATGAAAACGGAGAGATTTATTGAAAGAGGAAGAGGCAAGAGCCTCCTCCAGGCCGTGGCTTCCTACCCTCCTAAAATCTGATGATTTTTCTCTCCTGCATGCTTCTCTGTTTTATAGCCAATTCTCTGAAACAAACTCTCGTGAGCCCTCCTTCCTTCCCGTGAAGTTTTTGTTTTGTCTCAATATGGCACAAATTTCTTTCATGCTGAGCTTGGACGTGCCAAAGTCAAGAAGATGGGCCCTCTGCTGTGTTTGTTTTCTGCTTTCTTCTTCCACGGGAATGTTATGCAAATTCGTGGTGCCCACACGCCTGCTGTAGCTTCCTCTGTGCATGCTGGAATACTGCTGGACCGTGGAGCTATAACATGAAGGCTTTCTGTTGTTGCTGCCCACTCCAAATTGCTTGTCTGTTTGTAACTCTGCTTGCTGGCTGGAAGTTGTGTGTGGCTGCTACTGGCGTGATGGACGTGGAGATAGCTCTTTGTTGGCATATGTTTCCATGTGAAATGCAAGTAAAGAAGACCTTTGGAGCTCCTAGAAGGACATGGCAGCAGCCTTTCAAAACCGTGAACTCCTAAGCACATCAAAAATTATTCAAGAATCACGTTCCAAGCTGAAAGTGTGGTAGCTACTGCTGGACGGGAGTCTCCTTCTCAACTGGATTTTTATAAGCTCCATCATCTTCAAAGGGGGCCACTCTCTTCTGCCCAAGCCGAGACACACTCTTCTCTTCAAGGTTGCAGCCACTGTTCCAGCCCTTCATGGGTCCTTCTCCACTCAGCTGGACCGTGAGCTTCCTTTCTTCCAGCTTTGCTTTGGACGTAAGCTGCTAGATGCCTCTCCAAATGCGCATGTGTCTCCCCAAAGCTTCCCTTAAGCATTAAATCATCATCATCTACTTCTCGGTGACTTCTTCTTTGCTAGGTGGTGGCTTCTTCTTCTTCAAGGTGCTGCACCGTGAGCTCCCTCTTCTACTGCCATGTCCGTGGGCTTTCAACAAGTATGACCCCCTTTTTTATTCCAAAACATGTGTTGGATGCTTGCTAAAATGAAAGGGTCGTGTGCTTTTCTATTTTCCATCCCTGATATTTCAGCAAATGAGTGGTGGTCGAGCTTGTTTTCCAATTAAAGTCCAAGACCAAATGCTTATGTGGAGTGGAAGAGCATGGTCAAAACAAAAATCTGCACATCTTTTGCATATGTGGGCCATGAAACCACTTCCCTTAATAACATTAATTAAATCAAATTCAGCATTTGCAACTCCTCATGTGGACGTTAGCTTCCAATTTCCAATATTGCCACCTTTTCTTTTATTCCATATCATGCCAAAATGAATTGTCCATCATGGGGCCATGTGTTTCAAAAACCAAAAGCTTTGCATTTTGTAGTTCTCCACTTTCACGTAAGCTTTCAAAGTGGTGGCCCCTCCATTATGTGCTTCTTCATGTGTTTAATGCTTTCACAATTTTCCAAGTGCCCCTTTACAATGGCCGTGTGCTTTACCTTCATAATACCAATTCATTTTATTTTGGAGCTAGACGTGAACTTTGTACAAGTGTGTGGTCCCCTCCTTCATTTACTTTTCTTATTAGATTCCAAGCCAATTTGCCGTGTGTTTCTCTTCAATTAATGGCCAAGCCAATTGGAAATGTACGTTAGCCAAAGAAAGGGTGCAGTTCCCACTTCTATTCCAAAGCAAATCGTTGAATCTTTTAGCATTTTTTTGAACGTGCAAAAATATGGGAGGCCGTGTGATGTCTATATTTTTGTTCCAATTTATATTTTGGCTTGCCAAAGTGAATGACCGTGGCATGTCTTCCAATTCATCATGCTTCCAGGAGAAATGAGTTGCCAAGTGAACCAATATTCCACTTCAAATTTTCCATTTCAACACACAAAATAAATCAATATAGTGCATCTCCTTCCAAGTAGATAACACACTGTGCTCTTCCAAATGTCCTAAAATATTTTCAAAATTTTACCTGCAATCAATAATGAAAATAATTAGCTCAGATAATTCAAATTAGTTAAAATAAGAATTTCTGATTGGATTAAGCTCAATTCAGTAAAATAGGAAAATACTGGACAATTAAACATAATTCCCTGATTAATTCTAGCACAATAAACTAAGTGAAGTGAAGAAAATAATGATTCATCACCGCTCAGCGGTAAAGTGCCGCTCAACGGTAAGTGCGTGAGGAGTTTCTTCCCCTGAGCGGCCATTTTGCCCCTCAGCGGACCTCCCGTGACTTCCTGAGTGTCGATGAGCGGTAAACTGCCGCTGAGCGGTACTTGCGGCTTCTCCTTTTGCACTTTTTGATGTCGTTTCTGATTCCATCTCTCTCCTTCTTCACTTCTTTCACCATATTCACCTTAAAACCTGCACAAAAACACTGAAATCAAGCATAAACCTGTCCAGCTCTCTTATTTATGAAAATATGAATAAAAGCATGATTTCAAGCTAGTTTCTAAGTATAAAGGTTGCTTTTAGTGTCAATTTTAAGCATGAAAATAACAGTTTTTCAACTGTTATAAGTACTCCTGCAAACGTACGTTATTTTCCAGGGTCTGACATTCCCTCCAACTACAAAAATTTTCGTCCTCGAAAATTAAAACTTAGCCTCAAATAGATGAGGATACAAGTCCTTCATGGCATCTTACACCTCTCATGTAGAATCGTCAATCTTCTCGTCCCCGACCACTCTCACCAATCTGATGACTTCTCTTTTGTAATACATGGTTCGGTTATCTTCAATACGCACTGGTTGCATCATAACATTGAATTTTATGAAAGATAGCAAGCAAAAATAAGATATTCCAAGGACAAATGGGACGAACGTCCATTTCAAGTTGAATAAATTTAAATCAACTGACTCTTGAGAACACACTCAGAACAATAAAAGACTAAACCAAGGACGTGGACTCTAGGGTGAAACCAATGAATAAAAATATTCCAAAACACGAAGGTTAATATTTAGAATTGTATCATATGAAGAAACGGAACGTTTGTGAATGCTTAGTTTGACTGGGTTTAATACTGGAGAGTCTGAACGAACGCTCATCTCAAGAAATTTAACTTAGAGATGTAGGACGAGTGCCTGGTGTACGACCAAACACTACCCAGCACGAGCGCTTTGTGTAAGACCGAGCACTAATCAATTTATAATAAAGGGTTTGATAAATATAACACTATACTATTGAAGTAGTGTTTACGAACAACAAAATATACAATTACTTATATACTTAGATTTATAACCGAACGACAATACCTACCTGTGTTTGGCCGAACACTCATACACAGTACTCTGAAGTGTGGACGTTCGTCATCAACTAGAATCCTTTCTAAATGAAAGAATCCCCTACCAAATCAATTCCACTAGAAAATCGAACGGTCAAGGACCGTCTAGTAACGTACGTACACACTCATAAGGGAAATTTCTTATCATAGTCAATATTATCAAATTTCAGTTCTTAACATATAGTCTCACCCATATACAATCATACCATATTCAATTAATCATATTTTATATCATCAAATCACAAAAATCTTATACATTTCATGCATCATAACATAGCACCATAAATTTTCATATCCAAATCAATTCAACGAAACGTTCATGCAACATAGTCATATAAATTAAATTAATAAGCTCCCCTTACCTCTAGAATGACCGAACGTTCTCAAACGCAGAAACACAACTTTTCCACTACAGATCCTCCGCTCGTTAAACCAACTACACAAGTGATAACCCGACACTATCAGAACTGCTCATTTTACAAATGGTGACCAACACCCGAACTCAGAACTGAGTTGCATGCTTGAAAACGAACAACAGAGAGCAAGGAAAGACTTACCAGCTCAGCTTCACAAACCGAACAGTTTAGCTAGAAGCTCTTGACTCCGGAATCACTTCTACGGTGGCGGAATAATGATAAGAGGAGAGAAGGTGGGTGTTTTTTCAGAGTAAAGATGAAGAGAAGGTTGAGAGAAGGAGGAGAGAATGAGGTTCTTCAAAAACGAGAAAAGAGGTTGCATGCAGAGAAAGTGGGTAGATTTTCTTAAAGTCTAAGTTTTGCTTTACACACCAAAATGAACGTCCATTCTTCAGTCGACTCTTGTTTTCCACTATCGATTCGCGACTTCCCTCGGCATGACACCTGGCGTTCGTTAATGAAGTGTCGCGCTCTCCGAGTGACACGCGGACTGCACTGCGCTCGTCACTCCAGGCTCCATGCAGCGTGACACCTGGCGTCCGTTGGTGAATTGTCTCGCTCTGCGGTCGCCACGTGCGTTGTTGAGGTGTCTCGTTCTCCGGCTGCCATGCGTACTCCAGCGAACGTACATTATTTTCCAGGGTCTGACAAACCCCTAATCATTTTTTCTGAACATCATGTTTCTTCCTTCCCGTTGCTTTTGCTATTTCAATTTTCAGTAATTGTTTCTTTTACATTTTATTACTCACATCACTTCTCAAGAACACTGTAACAAAATTTCTTAGCTGCCTTTTTTTAACTTTTCTCTACTAATTTTCATATTTTTCAAATTTTACTCTTATTTAAAATTATCGATTGTCGTTTTCATTTTCTGAACGGAAAATGATACTTGAACAACCTCTTTTGACAACATTTTGACACGGGACAGGTGTCTAAATGTGAGAGGTCCACGTGGAATATGAAAAACGAAATGAAATCTGACATGGAAAGGGGGCGGGCAGGGTTTAGAAGTTGGCGTTTCAAATTTCAAATTCATTTGGAAGATTGTAGAGAGAGAAGCGCGAACATTGAGAGGGAGACTTTGACCTAGAGAGAGGCCGAGAGAGTTGGAGAAAGAGACTTCGAGAGAGAGAGGTTCGACGGAGGGCTTGCCAGAGTGCTGCCGGACAACGTTGAAGGCCATGTCGGAGCTATTCAACCCCTCCAGCCGGTTCCGATTCACGGCCACCGCAGCTCCGACGTTGGCCAACGAAACGAAGGCGGCATCGTCTTCCCTCCGACCCAGCGAACTAGGGGCGCGTTCTGAGTCTCGATTCGTCCCACCTGCTTCCCTCCCTGTGCCGGACCTTTGCATTCACCGCCGGAGCATCACCGGAGTGCCGCCGGAGTGTACGAAAAAGAGGGGTTTTCCAGGTTGTTAGTCCCACCCACACATTTTTCTTCATGTGTGTTCCAACCGGCACGCGTTGTGTTCACTCTAGGTTCATTTTTTTTTTATTTGTGTGGAATGAATGTATAATATATGTATGATGTTGTTTGTGGATGATTTTGGTTATGTATGATACGTTGTTATTATAATATTTTTGGATCTTATTTGGTAGTGTAGGTATTGTTGCTATGGAGGAAGTTGATCACGAGGATGAAATCACCAATGCTATGATACGTTGGATATTCTTGGATCTTATTTAGTTATGTATGATATGTTGTTATTTTGTTGCCACCAATGTTGTCTCTGTACAATGATTTTTACAAAGAATGGTTCCTTGGGCACCGAGTTTGATATAAAGGTGATAATCAATGTCTGAACATCACTTGTATGTCCAATAAGTCTTTAAAAAAAATTGGTTCACTTAAAATCAATGCTATTTTCATAGTTGACCCCTATGTGCAAAACCTTTGCCTAAACTCTTCACTTATTTGGCCTTTGCTCCCAATGTTGTTTCTGCACAATGAGTTTTACAAAGAATGGTTCCTTGGGCATGAAGTTTGATATAAATGTAATAATAAATGCTTGAATATCACTTGTATGTCCAATAAGTCTTAAAAAAATTGGTTCACTTAAAAATCAATGTCATTTTCACAGTTGACCCTTGTGTGCAAAACCTTTGCCTGAACTCCCCACTTATTTGGCCTTTGCTCCCGGTGTTGTTTCTGCACAATGAGTTTTACAAAGAATGGTTCTTTGGCCATGGAGTTCGATATAAATGTGATAATCAATGCCTGAACATCACTGATATGTCTAATAAGTCTTATAAAAAATTGGTTCACTAAAAAATCAATGTCATTTTCACAATTGACCCCTGTGTGCAAAACATTTGCATGAATTCTCCACTTATTTGGCCTTTGTACCAGTGTTGTTTATGCACAATGAGTTTTACTTCTTTGATTGTTGAAATAATCTGTATTTTGATGCAAATCTGGGAAGAACGGGATGAAATTGGGGTTTCTGGAAATCTGGTGCGATTCTGCAGAATTCTGCAGAACGCGCGTTCGTCCAAATGGCTCGACCAATTAGTGATCGGCCAAAATACTATGAGCGTTCGGTTTTATTTTCTGATGTACCTAGCCTTAGCGTTCGTCTATGGGTGAAAGTTAGTAACATATTAGACGCTTGTCCCAACAGTGCTCAACAATAGTGGTCGGCCAAATAACCGTTCGGTCTTGTATCCTCCAGTAACGAGCGTTAGCGTTCGTTCTGGGCTTGTTTTGGTGAGCGTTCGACGATCGGTCTTCGTGTATGGGTGACTGTAGTGTTCGGCTGAATTTAGTATTATCAGGCTTGAATCCTGGGCGTTCGATTTTGATGTTTTAGTGATTTAAGCGTTCGATCTAAATTTGATATTCTTAGGTTTGAATCTGGAACGTTCAGTCTGTAATTTGATATTCTTAGGTTTAAGATCTTGAACGTTTGTTTTGGTGAATTAGTTATTGTAGTGTTCGGTCTTAAATCTGATGTTCTTATGTTTAAATCATGAACGTTCGAATTTGGTGAATTGTGGATTTTAGCGTTCGGTCTTGGGTATTAGTGATTGTGAGTGTTCGACCTTAATTTGATATTCTAAGTTTAAATCTTAAACGTCCGGCCTTGGTTTATTAGTGAGCATAAGCATTCGTTCTTAACTTGGTATTCTCGGATAGCAATCTTGAGCGTTCGGTCTTAATTTGATAGTCTTAAGTTTGGATCTTGAGCGTTCGGTATTATTATGGGATTAGTGATTGATAGCGTTGGACCTGGATCAGATATTCTGAGGTTTATGTTGTAAGCGTTCGGTCATACTATGTGTTAGCGAACGTTCGATCTTGATGATGTTGATTCTAAGTTAGTGATCGTTCATAGCGAACGTTCGATCTTGATGATGTTTGTCTTCAAATAGTACTCGCCATAGGCAGCGTTCGGTCTTTGATGATGCTTGATCTTTGAATGTTCGTACAAACAGTTAAGTCGAAGTACTCAATCTTAGCGTCCGTTCAAATAGTGTTCGGCCAAATAGTTTTCTGTTTAATAACGTTTGGTGTTTTAGTGTTGAGCCTAAGAGATTGATCTTAATGTTCGTCCAGCCAGTATCCGATTTTAGTGAGGTGTTCAGTTTAGCGTTTGTCCGAATATTGCTTAATCCAATGTGGTGTTGGGTTTAGCGTTCGGCCTAATAGTGTTCAATCTGATATGGTGCTCGGTTTTAGCGTTCGGCAAAATAGTGCTCAATCTATTATGGTGCTCGGTTTGTAGCGTTCGTCCTGATTATGCTTGATCGTATAGCATCCGTCCAAGTAGCATTCGGTGAATAGCGTTCGACCAAATAGCGTTCGGTGAATAGTGTTCGTCCAAATAGCGTTTGGTGAATAGTGTCCGTCCAAATAGCGTTCGGCGAATATGTATGAATCTGTAATTTCTTTGGTAGTATTTTAAAACAACTATTAAGAGTTGTTGGTTATTTTCTTGATCTAATATTGGTTTATTTATACATGTTGTTGAGAATATGTATGAATCCGTGATTGAGCACGTTTATTTTTGTTTGATGTTGGTACGTACACTATGTTATTTGCTTGTAACTTCGTCTATCTTATGAGCATCCCATTTTATAGAACCACCTCTCCTGTATCCTATGACGACCTTGAGAAAGAAAAAGAAAACAAAAACTATTAGACTTTGGAGTAAGGTAAAGGCCGAACGGTTAAAGCAACTTATGTAACATCCCAATTATATACGTCATGCATATATAATAAAGACGTCATCATGCATAATATAGGAAAACAGTCAAGAGTTAATCAAGGATTACAATCATCCTTAGAATAGTGCGAAATTCCCGACTAGAGTATTAGAATTTCTCCCTGGAAATTATGGGACAATTAAAAATCTAAACACTCAAAAGTTCTTCCAAATAATATGAGTTCTTGGAATAAAAGCTAGCAAATTTAAGCTGCAGCACTGTCGTCTCCATCAAGAGCTGTTCCCAAAGTATCCTCCCCGTCATCTGCTCCCATCCAAGTGGATGATCATCGCCAAAGAAACATACACAAGCAATACAAACAAGCAAGGGTGAGCTAGATATAAAAAGCATGATATATAATCTCACATGACATGCAAAAGTCATCCAAACATGGCAAACTCACATCACAAGACTTGTTACTTTATACCCCGACTTGTTGCTTTATAGACCGACTCGTCCGAACTAGAATGATTACCGAGCTATGACGGGTCTTGCACTCGTGGTGGCCTTGTGAAACTTGGGCACTACCGCTCGGTGGAACTTTGGGCACTACCGCCCGGCCACAGTCACGAGGTTAATCCGTTATCACTCACCTTGGATCATATGGAAGCACCCAAGACTAGGACCTCCTGCTACTCCTCACCACATGGTTCAATCCTCTCTACATGAGAAGAAAGACCATTGGAGTTTCAGGATGACCCCCAAAACTGAGCTACCATGTAATCATTCTATACAACCCCAAAACACCATCATGTATCCTCTCCTTGAGGATCATGGAATTACGTCCATGAATCATACTGTTACTTTGAACCTTATCCCAAGTCATGAATAACCAGATACCCCCATAATATCACATTAAATCCAACATATCTCATACATTCACATAAATCACATCACAGTAAATATTTTCCAAACATTTTGCACATAATTCAATTCAAGAGAAAATGAACTTAAAACCCAACATTTGCAGAATACTATTTGGACGAACGTTATCTGCCGAACGGTATTGAACGAACGCTATTTACCAACAGACCGAACGCTATTTCACCGAACACTATTAGGCCGAACGCTGAGATTGATACTTAGGCCGAACGCTGGGATCGAGTACTTAGGCCGAACGCTATTTTACCGAACACCATATTGGATTTAAACATTATTAGGACGAACGCTAAGATTGATACTTAGGCCGAACGCTTGGATCGAGTTCTTAGGCCGAACGCTATTTCACCGAATACCATATGGACCGAACACTTCTAGAACGAACGCTGTGAGATCTAACCATACTAGGCCGAACGCTCAAGAACGAACACCATGTTGGATTCAACACTACTGAGCCGAACGCTAAGATCAATTTCCTAGGCCGAACGCTAAACCATTGGACACCATATTGAATTCATTACTGTTTGGACGAGCGTTAAAAGATCAAACATCATCAAGATCGAATTCTAACTTTTGACGAGCACAACCTGAGGACAAACATCATCGAGACCGAACATTCACTAACACATAATATGACCGAACACTCACAATTACCATTAAGCAAGGGCCGAACGCTCAAGATCCAAATCTAAGAATACCAACTTTAGGCCGAAAGCTCAAAATTATAATTATGCTAAGACCGAACACTCAAGATTAAACTTACGAATATGAATTTAAAACCGAACACCCACTACGAAGGATCACTGCAGAATAACATCATCAATTGGTACTGGATCAACACCTAACCGAACGATACTAAACTCACACTTAACCGGACACTACAATTTAACAATCAACCGAAAGGTATAAAAATAAACCTCGACCGAACGACACAAATCATCACCTAATTGAACGGTACCAATTTCAAAGTTTAACCCAACAATAACAACTAACGACCGATCGCTACAATCACTTAATACATGACCGAACGCTAGTTGATCACAGAACGAACGCAAACTCTCACTACCTGAGAATATAAGACCGAACGCTATCCTGGCCGACCACTGTTTGGTCGAGCACAATTAATGTACGCTCTTTCTGCAAAATTATGCAGAAACGCAACAGATTTCCAGATTTCCCAGAAACCCCATTTTTCATTCCCTTTTTCCCAGATCCACATACAACAGCACAATTCAACAACCACTCATACAGATTCATACACAACAAAGTCACTCTAAATATAAAATTTATTCATCCACGACAGTATATCATTTATTTCAGTACACGCATAGTTCATACAATCCAGAGAAAAGGATCTAACTCCCCTTACCTCTTGAAGACTTCCTTAGTGAATCTTGAATCTATCTTCTCCAAGACTTGCAGTACCAAGGCCTCCTTGCAACTCCAGCAGCTCTCAACTTCACCTCCCTCATGGATTTTGCAGCAAGGATTTCACTCTCCAAGTGCAGAACCCATACCCCCTTTTATCTCCTGCGTATAATGCTTTTTGAATGGTGCCAAAACTGAAAGCAAGGGCCCGAACGTGTGTTGTTCCCCAGTTTCCAAATAAAATAAAATCCTACTTCTTTCAATGGGATGGCTGGTGCTTCCCAACACTGATTGCGCTTCTATAATGCAAGCAATGAGTGACTGCCCTGCCCCCACCATTTTCTTTTAAAACGTGTGGTCCTTACAACTTAAACAGTAAGGTAAAGGCCGAACGGCCCTACAGGTGACCGAACGGTATGAACATTAAGACCGAGCGGTCTCTAAATAACAATTATTATAAGCACGAACATAGAAGCCGAACGGTTCTAAAGAGTAACCGAACGGTGGACGTAATCATAAATGAAGGAGTCGTTCGGTCTCTAACAGACTGAACGGTATGACAGTAAAGGCAGGAACAGTAAACGCACACAATGCAGAAACGTAATTGCAGTGAATTAGAATGCACAAATTAAACTTAAGCATAAAACGCAAACCTAGAAACACAAACTTGAATGGAACCAGCGACTGAAAGCAAGCATGAACAATAAAATCCTACCATGGCAGTGTGAAAGAGATGATGAACAGTAAAACTTGCAGCACAATGAACAGTTAAAGCGTAAAATGAATAAGAAACTTGAGTGGAGAAACAGATTCAACTACAAAATTTCAAAGAGACTGAGTTCAATACATGAAAATGGGAAAGAAACCAAAACATAAACCTCCCCAAATGGGAAAGAAACCTAAACCTAAACCCCTCTTTTTTGTCCACCGAACAGTCCACACTCCGGCGATGCTCCGGGACAGGGACGGAAGCAGGTGGGACAAAGCGAGACCTTGAACGCGCCCCTAGTTCATTGGGCCGGACGCAAGACGATGTCGTCTTCGCTTCGTTGTCCAACGTCGGAGCTGCGGCGACCGTGAATCAGAACCGGCTGGAGGGGTTGAATAGCTCCGACACGGCCTTCAACGTTGTCCGGCGGCACCCCGGCAAGCACTCCGTCGGACCTCTCTCTCTCGAACTCCCTTTCTCCAACTCTCTCGGCCTCTCTCTGCCTAGGTCACAGCCTCCCTCCCAATGTTCGCGGTTCTTTCTCTACAATGTTCGAAATGAATTTCAAATTTTAAACTAAACTTCTAAACCTGCCCCCCCCCTTGCCACGTCAGATTTTGGCAGCTTTTTCATTAAAAACGTGGACCGCTCACATTTAGACACGTGTCCTGTCTCTAAATGTTGTCAAATGAAGTTGTTCAAGTATCATTTTCCATATTGGAAATGATACTTCGACAACCAGTTTTGACAACATTTTGACACGGGACACGTGTCTAAATGTGAGCGGTCCACGTTTTTAATGAAAAAGCTGCCGAAATCTGACGTGGCAAGGGGCGGGCAGGTTTAGAAGTTTATTTTAAAATTTGAAATTCATTTCGAACATTGTAGAGAAAGAACCGCGAACATTGGGAGGGAGGCTGTGACCTAGACAGAGAGAGGCCGAGAGAGTTGGAGAAAGGGAGTTCGAGAGAGAGAGGTCCGACGGAGTGCTTGCCGGGGTGCCGCCGGACAACGTTGAAGGCCGTGTCGGAGCTATTCAACCCCTCCAGCCGGTTCTGATTCACGGTCGCCGCAGCTCCGACGTTGGACAACGAAGCGAAGACGACATCGTCTTCCGTCCGGCCCAGTGAACCAGGGGCGCGTTCAAGGTCTCGCTTCGTCCCACCTGCTTCCGTCCCTGTCCCGGAGCATCGCCGGAGTGTTGACTGTTCGGTGGACAAAAAAGAGGGGTTTAGGTTTAGGTTTCTTTCCCATTTGGGGAGGTTTATGTTTTGGTTTCTTTCCCATTTTCATGTTTCAAAGAGACTGAGTTCAATACATGAAAATGGGAAAGAAACCAAAACATAAACCTCCCCAAATGGGAAAGAAACCTAAACCTAAACCCCTATTTTTTGTCCACCGAACAGTCCACACTCCGGCGATGCTCCGGGACAGGGACGGAAGCAGGTGGGACGAAGCGAGACCTTGAACGCGCCCCTAGTTCACTGGGCCGGACGGAAGACGATGTCGTCTTCGCTTCGTTGTCCAACGTCGGAGCTGCGGCGACCGTGAATCAGAACCGGCTGAAGGGGTTGAATAGCTCCGACACGGCCTTCAACGTTGTCCGGCGGCACCCCGGCAAGCACTCCGTCGGACCTCTCTCTCTCGAACTCCCTTTCTCCAACTCTCTCGGCCTCTCTCTGTCTAGGTCACAGCCTCCCTCCCATTGTTCGCAGTTCTTTCTCTACAATGTTTGAAATGAATTTCAAATTTTAAACTAAACTTCTAAACCTGCCCGCCCCTTGCCACGTCAGATTTCGGCAGCTTTTTCATTAAAAACGTGGACCGCTCACATTTAGACACGTGTCCCGTGTCAAAATGTTGTCAAAACTGGTTGTCGAAGTATCATTTCCAATATGGAAAATGATACTTGAACAACTTCATTTGACAACATTTAGAGACAGGACACGTGTCTAAATGTGAGCGGTCCACGTTTTTAATGAAAGAGCTGCCGAAATCTGATTTGGCAAGGGGCGGGCAGAATTAGAAGTTGCGTTTGAAATTTGAAATTCATTTCGTACATTATAGAGAGAGAAGCAGCGCGAACATTCAGAGGGAGGCTGTGGCCTAGAGAGAGAGGTCGAGAGTTGGAGAAAGGGGGTTCAAGCGAGAGAGAGAGACGGAGTGCTTGCCGGAGTTCCGGCGGACAACGTTGAAGGCCGTGTCGGAGATATTCAACCCGTCTAGCCGGTTCCATTTCACGGCCGCCGCAGCTCCGACGTCGACCGCTCGAAGCGAACACGGCATCGTGTTCCGTCTGTTTCGGCTTAGCGACTTAGGGGCTCGTTCAAGGTGTCGCTTCGTCCCAGTTGCTTCTGTCCCTGTCTCGGAGTGTCGTCGGAGTGTTGCCGGAGTGTGGACTGTTCGGTGGACCAAAAAGAGGGGTTTTCCGGGTTGTCAGTCCCACCCACACCTTAGGCAATCGTCTCTGTTCCAACCGCCACACGTCGTCTTCACTCAAGGTTGGTTTTTTTTTTGTTTTTTTAGTGGAATGAATGTTTAATACATGGATGATGTTGTTTGTGGATAGATTTGGTTATGTATGATACGTGTCCCAAGTGGATTTTGTTGTGTTACTGATTTGTATACATGTTCTTTGGTTAATCTTACATTGTTGCTGTAATTGTTTTGGATTGGTAGTCATGGACCTAGTTGGCCTTGCTGTGAAAAAACTTCAACCTAATTACCCACTTCATTCGGCTTTGGTAGTAGTTATGTTGGTGAACCAAGGGTCCTAGAGAATGTATTTTTATGCGAGACGAATTTGTTAATAAAATGTTAAGAAATTGTTCCCAAATTACTTAGAAGTAGCTGAAATGAGGGAAAATAAACAAGCCACCCCAAAATGAGAATGATGGACGTAGTTGGCCTTGGTGTGCAAAAACTGGAACCCAGGTACCCACTTATTTTGCCTAAGGTACCAGTTCTGTTCCTGTACCATGAGTGTTAGAAAATGTAGTTTTATGTGGCACGAATGTGTTAATAAAATGTTAAGTAATTGTTCCCAGATTACTTAGAAGTAGATGAAATGAGGGAAAATAAACAAGCCACCCCAAAAGTAGTGTGGTGGTCGTAGTTGGCATCGTTGTGGTAAAAGTTGAACCCAGGTACCCAGTTAATTTGCCTTACGTACCAGTTCTGTTCCTGTAGCAGAGTCTGACAAAATGTATTTTTATGTGGCACGAATTATATGAATTAATAAATGACTATTATTTTTTTGTTCTCTTTTTGGTTGTGTTTTAACAAATGCTGACAATGTTTGTTATCATTTCCAATTTGTTGTTTTACTTAATTGTGTTGGTGTAATGTAATTTAACTTTTTGTGTTGGTGTAGTGTGATGGAGGAAGAACTTGGTGAACAAAGTAAAGGAACTGATAGAAGGAAGAAGGTACGTAGGATTGTATTTGATTTCCATACATTTGTTGTTTGACTGTATTTAATTAGTAAGCATGACTTCTTATGCAGTTAGTGTTCAGACACTACTGCAAAACCAAGATGATAGGTGTTTTGAACGAACGGTTGACTATTGAGCAGAAGGGTTACATTGAGAAGAGGGTTTTTGGTTGGTTGTTATACTTGCCAAGTTGTATTAAGATAGGTAGGAATTTGTTATCTAAGTTATGTGGTCAATGGGTAGATAACATGAGTGGGTTTTATTTTGGGGGCAAAGTTATTAAGTTTACTGAATTTGATGTGTGTTTGTCGTTAGGGTTGCCTATTGTTGGTGAAGTGATAAATTTAAATAAAGTTGGGCATCGTAGTGTTTGTAGGGAGTACTTCCCTGAGGGGAAAGTCGATGTCAGCATGGTATATGACTTTTTGTTAGAGGAACATGAAAATTTTTCAATAGAACACTTTTGTAGCTTGTATATATTGGTAGGGATATCAGAGTTCTTGCTTCCGAATCGAAGTGGAGTAGTATTTCCAATTATTTTTGACCTTGTTTGGGAGTTGGGGTGTGTGGCTAAGTACAATTGGGGCAGTTTAGTTTTTCAGTACTTTGTTGAAAGTGTGTGTAGTGCTTCAACAACAATGAAGAATGAAACAAGCAAAAGCCATATTCATGTTCAAGGATGTGCTTACCTGTTGCAGGTACGTGTTTGTTATGTAATTGTTAGTGAAAGATAATGATTCGTTATTGTTTTAATAAATTTTAGGTTTAATGTCTCAATAGGTCCCTATTTTCGTCCCAAATTTGAAATAGGTCCCTGTTTTATTTGAAGTCTTAATTAGATCCTTATTTTTGTTAATTTTCAGCAAATAAATCCTTTCCGTCAATTTCAGAAAACGGCTTTAAGGAGTGCGTGACGTTGCATGTGGGAATGAATTTTTTAATACTAAGAAATTTTTAATGAAGTAATTATAATATAATCCATGCTGAAATTAATGAAACAGAGGGCAAATTTGGAAAAACTTAATGTTTTGTTTGTTGAAACATCTCTGGAAGGGAGAAATCAAAATCAAGTTGGGGATTTTTCTATTCTAGGGCTCGTGTCGTCTCAGAGTTGGGAAAGAGTGGATGTTGTTGGAGTGGATGCCCGAGGGAGAATCAAATGCAGAATTCACGTTCAACATGTTCTTCGACTTCCAATGGCTGGCGGAATGGAGAGGCGAAGGTCGTTTTTCGTGGTGCGTCACCCCTTTGTTTGTGTGGAGAGAAAACAGTGGTGAGAACAGCTGAAACGGCTAAGAACAGAGGGAAACAATTTTGGGGGTGCCATAAGTATAAGGTAACCGAAACATGGATGAGTTGTTTGTTTTAGTTCAAAGTCCTATTCATTGGGTTTTAATTTTTTTTTACAGAACGGGCATGAAAACGATGGTTGCAATTTCTTCAAATGGTGTTATGATGATGGTAATGAAAGATGTTATACGAATCTGAAGTGGGAAGGAAAGCATGAGTGTTTGGCAAAGACAGAAGAAATGGGTGGGGTAGCGAATATGGTGATTGATTTGAAAAATTCTGTGAAGGTTGTGGAAAAATGGATGAAGTTGTTGATAGGGGCTGTTTGTTGTTGCTGTGTGGTTAATATTATTGTAATTTCAATATGGATGACAAATCCATAATGTATTCTGCATTTTCTTTGTCATAGGATGTAGTAGGTGATGAAAACGAGATGAACAATGTATTGAACTAGCAAAAATGAATGAAATCATGTTCAATTTTCGTTTTTCTTGTTATTGCAATACGAACCTAGAACCAGTGAGAAAGGGGGAAGAAGATAAATGGCAGAGTGAAGAGATTGGACCGAGACATATAAGTGGAAAAATAAACGTGGAACGTTCGGTTATTGCCTCGGTTCATAGAAGAAGCGAAACCGAACGGTCTTATTGGCTCTGTCCCAGACGACCGAGGCATATTAGTGGAAAAAATTAACTTGGAACGTTCGGTTACTGCCTCGATTCATAGTAGAAGTGAAACTGAACGTTAGTGTCAGAGAGGTCGTTCGGTCTCTTTCGTCACAGTCACAGCGCACAACCGAGGTCGTTCGGTCAACTACTGCCTCGGTTCTGCAAACAAATGAGGTCGTTCGGTCTATGTGAAACCGAGGTCACAGTCACAATCACATTGACGTTTCAGACTACATCATTGAAGAACGGTTGCGACAGTCGTTAGTGTATGTGAAACATTGATTTTGGTATCGTCCAGTACTGTAGGTGTTCGACATAGTACTCTATTTGTTCGATCAATATTCAAAACGTTCGTCCTCATGGTGTACGGTTTAATAGTGTTTGATCTTGACTGTTCGGTCTTGGTGTACTACTGATCTTAAGCGTTCGGTATTAATTTGGTATTCTTAGGTTTCAATCTTGAGCGTTCGGTTTAGATGTATTAGTAATTTAAGCGTTCGTGCTTAATTTGGTATTCTCGATAGTGATCCTGAGCGTTCGGTAAATCTTTAGTGTTCGGTCTTGAATTGGTATTCTAAGGATTCAATCTTGAGCGTTCGGTCGTGGTGAATTAGTGATTGTAGGCGTTCGTCCTTAATTTTGGATTCTCAGGTTTGAATCTTAGTCGTTCGGTCTGGGTGAATTAGTGATTGTGAGTGTTCGGTCTTAATTTGGATTCTTAGGTTTGGATCATAAGCGTTCGGTCTTCGGAATTAATGATTGTGAGCGTTCGGCCTTCATTTGATATTCTAAGGTCGTTCGGTTTGTTCAGTGTGTACGTTAGTGGGAAAGAGGTCGTTCGGTCTGTTCAGTTTGCGAGTTAAAATACGCTTTTTTTACTAGTACATAAAACTTAAGTGTATCAGCTACATCCAAAAGAGTATATTAAAAGACTACATCCAAAATCTTCTACAGTAAAGCTACTTGGTCATTACAGAAGTCAGATAATTGGGATGATGGCATTACAGGTTATGATGAAGGAGTAGCTTTGGGGCAACGACTCCTGTTATGCCCAAGCTCCCTACATACGCTGCATCTCTTACGCAAACCACCCTTCGTCATTCGAGATTCATCTTTTCTTATCCCACTGTTCCAATCTTCTCTTCCTTTTAGGTCTTTCAGGCATAACTTTTTTGTAAGGAGGCATAACATCCGGATATGGTTGTATCTCCCACATGTTGTTGCCGTTGATGGGAAATACGATTGATGCATATGTTTCTTCATAGGTGGACTTCATAAAGCAAGTTGGAATGAATTGTTGTCCATCAATATTCAGAAACTTCATTGCGGCTAAGGAGTGGCAACATGGGATTCTCGTGATGCTCCATCTCCTGCACGAGCATGACAAGTCGTCTATGTTCACAACATATTTGTCTCCAATGTGAGAGACGTGTCTAACTTCAAATAATTTATTTCCTAACCAGCTGTGAACAAATTTTAACAATAATGAACAAAGTTTACATACAACTTAAAAAAGTACAATACAATTCAGAAATAGAGAAGATAGCTTACCTAGGAATCCAGTTCTTGGTTGATTGGGATTCCTTTTCAAATTTGTTCAGGATTTTTGGACAAATTGGTCCTCTAAAGGACTGTATCTTAGTCTTGTTTGTTGCCCATCTTTGCATGATGTACACCCTGATTTCTTCCAACATTGTAACGATTGGTTTAGTCCGGGTATGAAGCAATACACTGTTAAATGCCTCACTCATATTGTTCACCAATATGTCACATTTTTGTCTTGGACTGAATCTGGACCTTGACCAGTACCTTGGAGGGATGGCCATCAAATGCTTGAATGCGTCTTCATTGACATCTTTAATGTTTCTCATTTCCCTCTCCCAATTTTGTGGATGAGTGGCAGTAGCTGCCCTCCACATTAGGTTTTTTAGATTTTTACCTGGAAATTTCTTCCTAAAGTTTGAATATAAGTGTCTCACACAGAACCTCTGATCAACACCGGGGAGTAGCTCTTGTATTGCTGGTAGTAGACCCTGTGGGCAACATTAAATATGATTAAATATAAGTAATGTATTAATGTAAGAAAGAACCAACAGTAAATATCATTGTTACCTTTTGTTGGTCTGAAACAAATATTATTGCTGAACATACTTCTTCACCACCAAGATCATCAATCAAAAGATTCAAAAACCATAACCATGAATCTTTGTTTTCCCCTTCTACCACCGCATATACAATGGGTAACATTTGACCATTTCCATCTCTCCCAACAGCCGTTAACAACTCACCCCCATACTTCCCTTTCAAAAAGGCCCCATCTAGTCCAATTATTGGCCTACAAGAAAGAAAACTGTCTTTGCATGCCTTCAGACAACAGTAAAATCTTTTGAAAATTATCTTATCATCATTATTCTCAACAACCACTTTAATTGTAGATCCAGGATTTCTTCCCAACAACTCATGTGCATAATCATATATCCTCTAATATTGTTCTTTAAAGGACCCATCAATGTGCTCAGAAGCAATAGCTTTGGCTCTATAAGCCATATCCCTAGATATACCTATGTTCCACTTCCTTTGAACTTTTTCCCGAATATCTGCACCCTTCATTTTGGGATTTTCCCTTATTGTTTTCTCCAACTTTGAGCTCAACCACTTGGCATCAAGCAACTTGAGATTGAACTCCCTGCTACATGTGTGAATGTCATTTATAGTTCTTAGTTGCCATGATTTCTCAGCCTCCATATACGCACAATATATGGTCCAGGGGCATTCTCCTTTTGCACCAAAGCACTTCATCCTCAATCTATTTTTGTCATTTTTGACAAACTTTATATTCCTACCATTTTCCAACGCATACCCTTTTAAAGCATCTACAATCTCTTGCTTTTTTGTAAAAAAAGTCCCTACTTCCCATGTAAAGTCCACCATACTTTTTGGCACACAAAAAGTACTAAACCTCCCATAACGTTCAGTGTCATTAACCTCATCATCACTATCTATTGCAGTAAGTAATTCCTCAGATTTCCACTCCTCATCCAACAAACCTCTCTCATCATGGTCATCACTTTCAACACTCACATCATCACTGTCTTCAAGACTTTCTACTTCTACTTCCACTTCCACATTACCATCTATATCACCATCTACATCACATTGAACATTGACATCCACAAGTCCCTCTAAGCACTCATTATTTTCACGTTCACCACGTTCATCACGTTCATTACTAGATGTACTCCAACTAGAAACATGACCTTGGTCCTCCACAACTCCTTCAACACAATTAACATCTTCTTCAATCTCATGGAAATGTTCTTCGTCACCATCACCTTCAACCTGTACTTCAACAGCATCACCATGTTCTTCAAAGTCACCCTCAACTTGACCCTTAACTTCACCATCAACTTCAACATCACCATGTTCTTCACCCTGTTCCACCTCTTGTAAGTCACCCTCAACTTCACCCTCAACTTCACCCTTAACTTCACCGTCTTCTTGTACTTCACCATCATCATGAACTTGTCCTTCATCATTAGTAACATATTCAACCATTTTTATCACTTCAGGCTCCGAAACAACATGTATAATGTATAAATGAACCTCGCCATTAAGCCTACCTAAGTTAGCCATATGCATGGCACCAGTGTCATCCCTCAATTCTTCCAACCTATTTTCCAAAACTGAACCCCCTCCTACACAGTACCATAATTCTTTAAAGTTATCATATCCAAAACTTTTCACTACACTAACAACCACAAAATAACTCCACACATCAGGGTCAAAGGACAAAGTTGTTGTCTCTCCTTCATACTTCAAGGTACCATCGGTAATGAACTTCCCCCCATGGTGGAAAACACAGTCAAAAACGTCGCCCATTATACGCACAACACAGTATCAATATATCTACACGCACAACACAGTATGACGAAAAAAATAATATATTAAAACGCACTCACAAAGACTCATATAACTTTAAACATACATGGGGGACCACCAAAACGCAATGAAGAACGCAAACCAAACCATAGGGGACCATAATCGAATATTATACTTTCCCAACTATAAAAAGCAAGACAATAAACCACAAAAACTTACCTTGCTTCAGATTAACCTCCACTCCAGTCAACACCTACTTCAGCGTCGCGCTTCCAAGGACACAAGGACCCACACTTCACCTCGTGCTTCAACCTTTTCCACACGCACATGCACCGGTAATTCACCCACCAACACTCGCGCATCCACTTGAACAATAACGTCTTTCTGATTCCTATCCCACTCGCGCATCCACTCCAACAGCATCCACTCTTTCCCAACTCCACACGACACGAGCCCTAGAATAGAAAAGTCCCCAAGTTCATTTTGATTTTTCCAAATTTGCCCTCTGTTTCATTAATTTCAGCATGGATTATATTATAATTACTTCATTAAAAATTTCTTAGTATTAAAAAATTCATTCCCACACACCACGTCACGCACTCCTTAACGCCGTTTTCTGAAATTGACGGAAAGGATTTATTTGCATCAAATTAACAAAAATAAGGATCTAATTAAGACTTCAAATAAAACAGGGACCTATTTCAAATTTGGGACGAAAATAGGGACCTATTGAGACATTAAACCTAAATTTTATTGTCTTAGTTGATGGATTAAAAATTTGCAGGTATGGTTTTGTCACCATTTTGTGACATCGAAGTCCATTTACAGTACACGGGTAACAAAATTCCCAAGGTTGTTGAATTGGATTGATATGAATATTGGGGATAAGTTTATCAAAACTGCATTGGCAAAGGGATCGGTGAGTACTTGTTGATTAGAAGAATGTGTTGGTGCAAAGTAATTTATGATTTCTGTTATTATGAATAAAAATTGTTAATGACATTGCAGGTTGTTATTGATGTTGGTCTGTCCAAAGAGGAGCTTTGTTATGGTATGGTGAAAGACGCTTGTGAGAAATTTGGTATTCCATTTAAGAAGCAAAATAGAGGAGATAAGGAAAAATTACTTTTTGTTGTACAAGAACAAACACGGGTATTTGCGGACATGCAAAGTAGTCTTAACGATTTAAGAAAGTTGGTTGAAGCAAAAAATGAAGATAAGAATGAAGATTTTGTGGAAGAACCGTTGTGGGGAAGTGAAGATGATTGTCAAAGTACACCGGTTCAACATCAGCAGCAAACCCCAGTGGTTGAAGGTGGTTTTGAAATGCAACAAAGCACAATGTATGATTGTATGAAAGCTCAACTCCGAATACGGCTTAAGAGTGTCGTAAAAAGAAGTCCTTATACTGCAGATGTTAGAAGAAAAAAATGAGTACCTCACTAAGTTGTATTACATTACGAATTTTAGTTTTATATAATGTTATCATGTTTGGAATCCTGTTGAAATAGTTGTTTGAATTTTGAAAACATTGGAATCCTTTTTTGAAATGTGATGATTTCATTTTTGTTGTTTGTAATGGTTTATGACAAAACCAGGGAGTTCAAATCAAGTGGGATGAACATGAAATCAAGTTCTTTGAAATGAAGTTTGTATGGTATTCATGGGGAATTTGAGGCATGACAAAGGAGTTTTTGTGATGGTTGTCGATAGAAATATGGTTTTCAAATTGATTATTATTTTTGTTACACCGGAAATCATAAAAAACAAATTAAATCGAAATATATTGTTGGTCATACACCATCATTGTTCAAACTGAACATTACAAATTTATTAAGTCCATGTTGAAGTAAGGTAACCGTGGTGAGCAAAAGTAATAACATTAGTCCCCACTTAATTGAACGGTGATCCCATTTGTGTTTTGTTAGGTGCATTTGTTGTTTTGTAACATAATTTTGGGACTTAGGTTGTCTTATTTATTGATAATTTAGCACGCTTATTAAAATATAATAATTTTCAACATCATGGTGAATATTACAAGTTCAAACCGTTTATGAAATAGGTAGTGCACCCTAGTGTGCATAAGTTATAAAGTAAGTAGCCAATCATATTAACTACGATCCCACACGTTATTTTTTGATTCTGTATTATCATCATTTTATTTTTTAAATTGACAAGAGTAGATGAAAACCTTGATGTCGAACTAAGTCTACCTTATTGGGCATTTATGTGAGGTAGAAAGATGTTTTACAAGTTCAAAAACCCCTGTGGGCAAAACTGATAACATAAGTACCCAAATATTTAAACTAAAGTCCTAGTTATGTAGAATAATTATATATAATATTTTGAAGACAATATTTGACTTAGGGCATGTGTTTTGATGTGTAAAAGGTTAACAAATTATTAGTAATAAACCTTCTGTTTGTTACAATATTTTAGTTCATGTTGGAAAAAAATTATTGTTTTTGATTATTTGTTAGTATATTATTCAGTAAATGGGAAATGTTAGTGATGATTTTGACAACAAATGTTTTATTGCAATGGTTTTAATAAATTTATTTATTTTATATGACCATAAGAAATGAAGTTAAGTAAAAATTAGTCAAGTTCAAGTACAAAAATTGTATGAAGACCAACGTGGTTGACACAAAGAAGTAATAATTGCATTTTCATTACAACATAAAATTTCAAAGACATTAACATGAATTCGTAATGTAGATTATGCTTTAGACTGAGATTGGATGTATAACAGTACAGGGACATCCATTAATATAAACTTCAACTAAAATGTCATTTCCAAGATTGTTAACCTCAAAGAATAGGACGTCTCCTTCCTTCAACCCATATTCCGTGCAAAATTCCTTCCATCCTTTGCCAAACTTTGTTGAATTGCGAGTGACAGAAACCAAAACACTACACATGATGTTGTCCTTTTGTCCAAGGAGCATAACCTGTGTCAAGCCTTTGCTCCTGATAAGATTCCCAAACGTAATTTGCAAGTCCTGTGCAGTAACAAATATCAAGTAATTCACATTGTGGAATTTATGAAAAGTATATACGAAAAACAAATTGAAGTAACCACGTACCAAATGACTTCCCTGTGACTGTGATTTTGTCAACTTCACCGGAAACAATAAGGTATCAGGATAATTGGTAGAATCATAAATGAAAGATTCCCTACTCTCTTGGGAGCAAGCACCGAAATATATGGTGATATGAAAAGTATTATTACCCACATAGTGGAACATGTGGGAATCGTTCAATCTTTCAGGGTATATGTTTCTCATTTGAGCCCAACCATTAGTTATTCTAGGATTGATGGTATCCATGTTATAAGTCACCACATGTGTGTGACCATTGTTGTCCACCAAGGACCATGTGGGTCCTAATTCGTTTTGAAAGGCTGCAGCAAAGTTCCTATCAACGTACCCAATGTCCTGAACAAGTTTTAACCAAGTATAAGGTCACTTTGATAACAAGAAATGAATTAAGAAGAACATGCTTTCCGAATGAGAAAAGTGGATGGATCCAAATTTCCACAAGACTCTTAATGTTTGAGCGGAGGTTGAGGCAACCATTACTTCAAAATGCAAAACCCAGATGTTTGGCTCTTTCCATTTAGCGAACCCTAAACCAGAAATATATATACACAATGAAGAGGTTTGACGAAAAGTTTGAACAGTGCACTGTGAGACGTGTCCATTGAATTGGTTGACTAAATTAATAGTTTCGTTACAAGAACGTTGAATGGCATTGGGAGAAGTATTGTGGTATTTGAATCCGTTCAACGAAGCACTAAATGTGTTGAACCGTTTCAACAACCATTTATTTCATAATAAATGAGTCGTAATAGTGGCAATGTTTTTGACGTGGTGGTTGGGGTACATTAAATGGAGAACAGAACACTAAAAATCACATTATGTGCACAGAAGTAAAAACCGAAACAGAGCGCTAATAACATTGAGACCGAACAGTCTCCGAAAAAGGATAGTAGGGAACGGTCGCTAAATATCGACCGTCCTAACAATGAAGTAGATAAGCCGAACGTTAAAAGTCAAAAGTAAAGCAGAAGTAAAACCCCATCATTGCAGGAAAAAACGAACGGTCCGAAGAATGGGGCCAACGGTCGCTACATAGCGAGGGTCCTACCAACCAACAACAGAAGACGAACGTTTAAAGTAAAAAGTGAAGCATAAGTAAAGATGGATCATTGGAAGCACAAACCGAACGGCCATAACAATGGGCCGAACGGTTACCATGGATAATGAACGGTCTCATAACGAACGAAATACAAATGCACCAAAGTTGAACCCAACTGATGAGAGGGTCGCACCTCCCAACAAAAGTTGTGCATAGAATAATGCAGTATAGACTAGGAAGTGACTCCTAGGTCGTCTCTCAAGGACCAAATTGTGGTTCAGTTTCAGATCAAACACGTAGAGGGGGGGTTTGAAAGTGTTCTTGTGATTGGAAATAAACTAAATTAAAACTGGGAATTAAACACAACCGAACATGAATGAAAACATTGAAATGAAAATTACAACATATAAATACCCAAACACAATTCAAGCTGTAAACATGCAACGGTTACACTAAAACATTAAATGCACAATATTGTCATCTATCCTACACATTCACCATCAAAAAGAAGAAAAACATTTAAACATACAATATAAAATATTCCAAGACAAAAGAAATAAAAGAAAATAAAACTTTTCTACCATTAACCATGACCCACACATCTACCAAGAGCAATTGGAATCTGTAAATGCTTATAAAAAAAACTACCTCCTTAACCGTGACACCACATCTCCAACGTATCCCACTTCTTTTTCCAAATAAAAATTTCACACCTCTGCACCATCTTCCTTAAATGATTAACTAAAGAGAATAAAACTTTCTAGTCTCTTGAAATTGCTCCATCACCGTGCACACTATGGCCCACATTCACGTGAATCACTCTTCTACCTAATCTACTCCTTCATTGCATAAATCAAAAGCCCTTCTCTTTTCTTCCAGCATGGTCCCACCGTGACACCTACTGCTTCCCTTCTTCCACCTAATCTTCCTCTCAACTAAATAAAAGACTTGCACCCATTTCATTCTCCACGTTTCAGCACACATCCAAACCGTGATTTCACTGCACACAGAGACACACCCAACTCCACGTTTCAGCACACCACATACTCCCATCAATCACCGCATCCTCAAAATGAAAAGAAAGAAAACTTAATCACGGAAGTGGCACTCCAGGACTGTTTCCAGCACGTTCCAGCTCCTTCCCGTACGCTCCCGAGACGCATCCAACTCCACTCACTTCTTCACCGTTCGCTCCCTACTTCCAGCTCCAGACCGTGAAGATGAATTCTCCAGCAAAAATTAAAAGGGCCTGTGCATCCACACACTTCACCTACCAGCTTGTTTCATTCTCAAAATAAAGTGGCCATGAGTAAGTCAGCAAATAGAAGTAAAAATTAGCTCTTGATTCATCATTCAAAAACAACGTTCCAGTCAAGAAATGAAAGACATAAAAACTGAAAAACCCCAGAGTGTTGTTGTTCCATTCTATAAAGTGTAACAGCGTGAATACACCTTCCAGTTTTTACATTTTTTTAGAAAAACCAAGCACAAGCCTAAGAAAAACATAAAGCTGAGAGAATGGCCAGTGGCGGCTCCCACGCACGTCCAACAGCCCCTTTCCTAGGTTGCAGCTGGAGCTTAAATTGAAAGATGAATGACCCGTGGAGACTTGGCGTGACACCGCAGCCTCTCTGCTTTGCTGGACCGTAAGCCTCCCACATGACAGCATCGCTTCTTTATCAAGCCCAAAATCAGCTATTGCAGCGCATGGAGTGTGAAGTCCACATGCACCTCCTTTCGATGTTCACTTGTGACGTGCAGGCCTTGGTATTGTTGGGCTGCTGCACCTCCATTCTCTCCAAGCATACACCTAAAACCCATCTTCTCGGTTGGATGTTTGAAGCCTTTCTCCAAGCTGTTGGACGTGTGATTCAATGTGGACTGCTTCTCTCTTTGCTGGACCGTGTGCTTTTACAATCCCGTGCTTGCTTCTCATTTGTGAAGGTGCGGAATGTGCTGAAGTGCTGCCCTTGTTGGACCGCTTTTGAACTTCAATTTGCTGGATGGGCCTGCTGCTGCCAGCCTTGCTCTACTGCACGTTGCCAATTCTTCCCAACGCTAGATGAATCAGCCCATCACGCCACTTCCAAGCTGCTGGATGCACCGCATGAAGCTGTTGTGTTGGACCGAGAAAATGAGCGTGGACGTGTGCTGGACTTCCTTCTTCATGCACCACCCTCTTTTGATGGAACATTCTCATGGGCCACCGCATGCTCTCTTTCTTCAAGAATAAATTACCGCATGCACCTCCAAAAACTAAATCCACACCTCCTCAATCATTTTAACTTAAATTATATTTGATGTGACATTTTCTTTTCACCTCCAAATGTATCAAATATTGTCCAACAATTTCCCTACAATTAATAATGCAAATAATTAGCTCAAATAATTCAAATTAATTAAAATAATAATTTTTGGTCAAATTAAGCACAATTAGCAAAAACGGAAAAATACCGGACATTTAAGCACAATTCCCTGATTAAATCTGGTACAATAAACTAAGTGAAGTGAATAAAATATTGACTCATCACCAACGGTTAAAGGACGATCGGCCGTACACGTGACCAAACGGTATGAACGTTACGAACGACCGCTCTCTTAACAACATTTATGAAGTCGTTCGGCAGTGAGTTTGGCAGAGCGTTCGTTGACGCACGGTTTGTAGTGCTCGGCCTAAGTGGAAGCTTCAACTGAACAGTGGGTAGTGATTGACCGCCCGTTAGTCGACGCTCGTTTTGGAGGACGTTCGGTCTCCATGGTTACCGTTCGGCGAAGTCATCACAAGACCGTTCGGTCATCACTCTCACATATCTTCGTTGATCGTTCGGTATTGAACAGACGGTTTGGTATTAAACATACTTCAGTAACCATATTCATGAAAAAAAAAATGTAACCAAGTTATAAATTTATGTTATTTATTTCAATGAAAGGACACACATAATATTGAACAACATACATACCCCAAAAAAGAAGTTTATACCCACAGTGCATGGGTTAAAGGTGTGTATAAGTATTTGGTGAGAAGTCATCATTGTGAACAATGTATTCCCCGGATGTCAATAAAGACATGAATTCTGATTGGGTGACTTGAGATTCAAACATATCCTCAGTTGGAAGTTGCTGAACATTGTGGATGTGCGTTATGTCATGGTTACTTGTTTCCTGAAATAATAGTATTAGTTAAGGTTTAAATGAATAAAGTTGATTAGTAATAAAACTACATAAAAACAAACGACATGTGTGTGTATTATTGACATTGGAATTCCATGCATGTTTTGTTTTAGTAGCATGGGACTTTTTCTTTTTTGTAATTTTTTCAACTGTTGATTGCATTCTTTTTGTCCTCGGTCGGCCTTTGCGTTTGACAGCTACAGGACTGCGCACAAGTAAGCCGTCAATTTGACCACTAGGTCCAACCTCTTGATTAAAATGCACACGTGCATGCATGTCAGATGCATCATCATTGACCAACGACAATGTCGTTGATGTACATACACCCAACTTTTTCCCTATAGAGTTTAAATCCGAAAGCAACTTATCAGATGCAGTCTCAGAATCACAAGCAACCTCCGCGATGTCATAGAAACGCTTACACAAAGCTTGGTACCTTTGCATCTTAGGGTCTTCAATGTTATTGCTGTAAGATGCTTTAATGAGAGTATGTCTTCTACGGACGTTTTTGCTCCACCTACGCAAAACATATTTTGTTGGTACATTACACACGTCTTCCTGCCTTAGGACCAATAACGAATGTCGACACAAGATTCCTCTAAACTCAAATAGTTGGCAACTACAGTGAGTGTCGGTTGTCACAGGATCAAAGACTACTACATGAAATTTTGAACGACACTCACCCTCCCATATGAAGTCTTCTTTAACAGTGTACCTAGTTATACTAGCTTCTTTTGTCATGTTTTTAATGAAACAGTTCATGCGTGACCAAAATTCGTTTTGAACTTCTATAAATTTTGCCTGTGTGTACTCGGTTTGATATTGTCTTTCAATAAGAGATTGAGATCCACATGGTAGAGTCGTATTCATTGAAGAAAAATCGGCCTCAATTTCTTTTTTGCGCTTTTTGTCGTATGGCGTTATCGTACTGCTGCACAAATTGTTGAAGTGTTGTACTTGAATTTATGAATCGATCAAAGAATGCATTCATGCCCTCACTTCGTTGCGTAGTTGACATTCCCGTCCAAAATTGATGTTTCATATAACAAGGAACCCATCGTTGTCTATCTGCATACAATGAATTTAGCCAATCATTATTCTCGAACCCTTGACATGACATCAAATTTGCCCAGCCTAACTCAAACTCTTCAGAAGTGATTGTGTCATACACAAGCCTCTTAAGTTCACTTTTGATTGCTTTATAGCATTTGTAGGCTTGCAACTTCTCAGGTATTTTTTTCATTATGTGCCACAAGCACCAACGGTGTTTTGTGTTTGGAAACACAACATTTATGGAATTCGACATTGCCTTACATTGGTCAGTGACGATACCTTTAGGAGCCTTGTTTGACATACATTTAAGCCAAGTTGAAAATAGCCATGTGAATGTGGTAGTGTCCTCTGCGAAAATCAAAGCACAACCGAGTAATATTGAATGACCATGATGATTAACCCCAACAAATGGTGCAAATGGCATGTCATATTTGTTTGTTAGGTAGGTTGTGTCAAAGGACACAACATCACCAAAATCTACACATGCTGCGCGACTTCGTGCATCGGCCCAAAAGACACTGCCTATTCGGTTCTCGTCGTCCATTTCCATATCATAGAAAAAATCATTGTTTAATTCTCTCATTCTTGAAAAATACCTTAAAAGTGTTTGGCCATCACCTTCCTTACAAAGAGTTCTTCTGTGCTGCCCAATGTAATTACGGGCATCATGTTCCACGAATTGTATATTTTCAAACCCACCGGCCTCATTAACCAAAGATATGAAACTTTTGTTAACGCGAACACCAGAATTATCATTGATATTAAGGGTATGCTTCGCATGCATATTAATTCTTCGATTACCACGTATAAGGTTGGAGTTATTTGGACACATGTCATGGCTGTGTTCAATAACAACTGTTCTCACCTGCCATCTTCCTTCTTTCATAACAACAGTTATTCCAGCTGGACATTGGTTTTTTTGACTTGGTTGGGTTTTCCATTCTGGAGCAATGGAAGATAGGTACTTCCCTTCCCTAGAGCAAACTAATTTAAGGAAGATTAAGTCGTTGTTCATATTTCTCCTAGAAGTCCTTATCCGAACACCAAAACCACTCCTGACAGCATAGTCAGTGTAAAAACTTTTAACTTGTTCAATTGTATCAAACCACATATGAATTTTAGGGACAATATCATTCACATTCTGAATGGAATCGTTGTTCACCGCACAAGGTACTTCTTCAGACGCCATAATTTGTGACAAACACATTCAAACACAACGCCTAGTCGAACATGACATGGACATCAAAGGTTAATGAAAGCAATCATTAAAACATTACAACAACATATTTGGTTTTCCGGGACCACACTTTCTCATAACCACAATTTTCTTGTATTTCCTACTTCCAAACAATATTGTAATAAAAGCCAATATTTTTCTTTGTTCAATAAACCAGAAAATAAGTCTTTAATAGAAGACATAACATTTGAAATCAGTAAAACATTAACTTACTAAGAGAAGGAACGTCCTTTCACAACCGCTTCAATAAATGGCCTTCAATAACCTAACAAGGTCCAACGTCCAAGCTCCTGGGGATTAAATGGTCTTGAATGTCTCACCAACTTGCTGGGATTAAATGCTCTTCAATGTCTTACCAACTTCATAGACGGAAGCTGTTGCTTTCGGCCATACCCTGTAATTGTTGAATGAGAAAAGGTGAGTAATGCAAACAAACAAATTAATGACAAAAGTTGGGGTTTATTTGGCTTTATAGTGCATTAAATGGGATGGGCGGGAAACTCCAACGGCTGGAACGCCTAAACATTAATTGCATGACAAGCCAATTAAGGGTTTTAGGTGCACAAACGTCATTTCAAGATAATTTAATATTATTATTATATGATTATTCAATTGTTAAGTTATCTCTGCGTCATTGGTGTTCAAAAAGTTTCAAGTGTGATTATGGCAATTTAAGTCAATATTATAATATTATATTCCTCTATATATTACAACTTTCGATTTCCTATTGGCATAGCTCTTCAAAGTAGTTTGAACGTCAGGTAGAGTTGCTTAACCTTTAACTAGAAGTTTTGTGTTTTTTCGTTAGCCCATGCATAACCTAATTCGTTTTCAAGGATGCAGTTTGAAAGAATGGAGCCATGGGAGGGACTTGATATAGACGACAGTGATCTCAAAGCATTCTTAAGAAAGTGCAACTCAACTGCAACGTTGATACCAGGACCTGCTGGAAATGTACAAGCGGCCATGCTAAACAGGCAAACAGATGAACCTAAGTCAACACAGGTGATAACAGTTGAAAAACTGTTATTTTCATGCTTAAAATTGATACTAAAAGCAACCTTTATACTTAGAAACTAGCTTGGAATCATGCTTTTATTCATATTTTCATAAATAAGAGAGCTGGACAGGTTTATGCTTGATTTCAGTGTTTTTGTGCAGGTTTTAAGGTGAATTTAGTGAAAGAAGTGAAGAAGGAGAGAGATGAAATCAGAAAAGACACCAAAAAGTGCAAAAAGAGAAGCCGCAACTGCCGCTCAGCGACAGTTTACCGCTGAGCGACACTCAGGAGTTCACGGGAGATCCGCTGAGGGGCAAAATGGCCGCTGAGGGGAAGAAACCAACTCACGCACTCACCGCTGAGCGGCACTTTACCGCTGAGCGGCACACTTATGGGCTTGGGCCTAAATTTTCTGTAATTTTAGAATAGTATATAAGCTTTAGGACGTCCTAGGGTTTCTATCTTTGGCAGAAACGAAGCAAGCACTCTCTCTTCCACCCCTTTAGAGGAGGATCTTGGATGCTCAGGCTACCTCTTTCTCTTTCTCGGGTTTTTTTATCTCTTTCATTCTTTCATTATTGTTCATCTAGTTTCACCATGAATATGGTGAATTAAACCTTGTATTGTTGTTGGGGAATCAATGTAGTCTTGTGAAACTCTCATATATGGAATTTGTTTTTATATCTTACATTTAAGACCTATGCTTTCTTTCATCATTAGTTAGGGTTTTTCCTCTTTTCTTAATGCTTGCTTTGTTTAACTCATTCAATGCATGATTATTGATTTTGTCGATACGGGAATGTACGGGGAAATCTAGATTCGGGGAATTTCTCCCAATTTTATATTGGTTGCCGTTAAGCTCCTGCACTTAAGAACTAATTACTAGGAATGCTAGGAATTGTATGAACTCGTAATTAAGGATAGGCCTTCTTGCAAGGTGATTTAGAGAGTGGCATTAACAATTTGTGAAAAGAATGTTGAATTCCTAAAGTATATGAGAGTGGATAAGATGAAATTGATAAACCCCAACAACATACTCATCCATATATTCCATTGAAGTGTTTGTATTTTGTTTTCGCCATTGATCACATTCATGCATATATGTTTATTTTCTGTCTTTTGCATATAAACTATAATCAATTTGTTCTCAAGTCTTAAATAATCAACAAATCACATAACTAAACTAGGCCGTGAGTCCTTTGGGAGAACGATACTTGGTCTTACCGAGTTTTATTACTTGAAACGATTCGGTCACACTTGCCGATTGTTAAACAAGTTTGTGGTGCCGTTTTCGGTGTTCATAAATTTGTCATCAATAGGAATTTGTTAATGACATTGCAAAGGCAACATTTGATCGTGATTTTAAATCAAATCCTTGGATATGGGCTGAGAAGTTCATTAAACACCATGGTCAACTTTTTCATTATCAGTGCACACGGTTATAGTTTAAATGTTTAATGTTGACAATAACAATGGTATGATATTGTTTGCAGGACTTGTGGAACATGGCAACATTAACAACGTCACCCAGCTAGAACGCGTTAAGTCAGTGCATGTTCTTCCATTTGTAGCATGCATTGTTAAAGAGTGCAACCTAAATGGATTGGGTGACATGAAAATTGTTGTCAAGGTCAATCACTAACAGGATTGAACTGCCACACTCTCTACTTTGTTAACTTTGTTCAAAGCGTCGTATGTTAACTTTTTCAGTGTTCCCTGGTAACAGGATCAAAGTACCTCATTGTCTGCTTCGGTTCACAACAAAGTCCTTCTGCATCCAGAGTTTGGGCCGGATATAGGAGTTGGTGCTGTGTTATTATTGCAAAGTGTAAACCAACTACAACTTCTAATAATAACCTTTAAGAATCATGCACGACGTTAACTTATTTGTCGCTTTAAAATGTTATACATGTCTTTACGCACAGGTAGGTGCATTGAGTCCTTTTGGAAGGATTTACTATTTGAATATAACCGTCCGAAACGTTGTGAAGGCAATATGGTCAACTCATAACTAAATCCTAAATATTTTGTTACTTACGTACGGGCAACGTTATTAAAATTGATTTTAACCAATGTGTAGGTCTTCAAAGCTGACATAGGACCTCCAACTGAGGAACTACTTAACGCTTCATCAAGACCTGTGATTCGACCCAACCCATGTGCCCAAAACAACAACAAAAACAAAGATGTTGGTTGATGAGTCAATATTTTCTTGACTTCACCTAGTTTATTGTGCTAGAATTGATCAGGGAATTGTGCTTAAATGTCCGGTATTTTTTCCGTTTTTGCTAATTGTGCTTAATTTGATTAGAAATTCTAATTTTAATTAATTTGAATTATTTGAGCTAATTATTTTCATTATTAATTGTAGGGAACATTTTGGAAATATAATTTGGGACATTTGGAGGTTAAATAATTGAGGAGTACACCACAAGACCTGGGAAAAGCATATGCTCTGCTAATATGAATGATATGCGTTGGAGGATTTCTTAAATCAGTAATTCATTTAATTAGTAAAAGGTTCATTTTAATTAGGTGAAAAATGAAGTGCATTTATGCTGGAAATGAGCTGCCACATATTTTAAGCAAATGTCACGGCCACGTCTAAGTGATCACTCATTTTCCTTTTTGGTTTGGAGGAAGTTGTGCATCAAAAACCACGGATGGGTCCCTTTTCTTATTTTTAATGATTGAAGAAAATTTGCTAAAGAGGACAACACATGACACACACGGCCAATTCAATTTGGAGAATGTTAGCACATGGTTTGGAATAAAAGTGGGAGCCACTACACTTTTGCTTGGCTGGAACGTGATCTGCTGGAAGAAAGAAAGGAAGCTTTCATTTTGCAGCTGGAAGTGCTGGAACACTTCAACCAAGGAAGCACAGATTTAATTTTGTTGCTTTGGTGTTCCATGATGCAATAGCTGGTCTAGCAAGAAGAGAAGCAGTGTACACGGTGGCTGCTGGAAGTAGAGAAGAAAGCACGATGCCATGACTTGGAGGAGAGGGTTTCTCGGCCTAGAGCTAGAACAACCACCAAGAGGAAGAATGACGAACCGTTGAGAAGCATCCAGCAGCGTGAAGAGGGGCCGGACGTTAGAAGGGAGAAGAGTTGATTCTTGGAATGAAGAAAGGAGCCATGGCTGGAAGCAGGAAAAGAGGGGAGCTGCACATGGGTTTTTAGTTTTAAAGGGAAGCCACGTCCTTGAAGGAGAAGCCCACACTTGGTTCGTCCAACAACACCAGTTACGAGCTTGGATTCATGCAGAGAAAATAAGAGGAGGCAGCGTTGGTGTGTGCGCTCACGGTGGGGGCTGGAAGAAGCACAAAAGTGGTGATTCATTTCGTGAAGAAGCAGTGGTGTCACGTTTTGGTCCAGCAAGCATGGGAGGTGCCAGTGTTCAAGTCTTCACACGATCCTTTGGGAGAAAGAAGCCTTCAATTTGGAAGAAGGGGGCTGGAATAGGAAGCACGGTTAGGAGCTGGAAGATAAAGCTCTGAAGTTGTTATCTTAGTCCAATAACTCAAGGGTGTGCACGTTGGAAGAAAAGCAATGGGAGGCAATTAATAAGGAGGTAGCACCGTGCACTCATTTGCTTAGGAAGAGGAGGTTTTATTTTGGAGAAAGAAAGTGATGCATTATTGGAATAGGCCACACGTGAAAGGGAGCATCTAGCATTGTGGGTTACGCTTCTTTGGTTGCCACTTCCACCTAAGGAGAAAAAGTAATTTGGAAACACCTTCACGTGAAAAGGAGATGCGCTATCCAGCACGGCCCACACTTGGAAGTAGCACATCAATGGACTCACGACCTTGGTCCAGCAGTAAGTGGTGCACACAGCAAATAGAGAAGCCCAGCAGCAACACGTGGTGGCAAAAGCACTTGGCCTGGTCCAGGAAGCAACACACGTCCAACACTTTGATTCCAACTGCTTCAGCACACGTCCCTGATCCACTCAAGTTCCAGCACAACAGCCTTCAAGGCCCAACACACTCCACGCACACGGTCCAGCAGCAGCAAGGAGCAGCCCACGTGGATGGGGTAGCAATGAGAAAGCATCCTGCGTGAAGAAAGAAGCATGAGCAGCAACATATAGAAGGAAGTCCAGCAGGAGAACCACAAGCACACATGTCCACCAAGAAAAAAAGGAGGTGCTGGGAGAAAAAAAGGAGGAAGCAAAGACGACACACGGCCTGTGCAAGGAAGATAGGGGGAATTACGGGTCATTGGGAACCTTCATTTAAGAGGTTTTCTCTCCAGCAACAAGGGGGATATATATACATCATCTTTCATTAGTGGATTCTATCATTCTGCTCTTGGTTTTTGGAGAACATTGTCTTTGAATTGCATTTAAATGTTTAGCTTACTTGTTGCATTTTTATTTTACTCCAGCACATTTGTCATTGAGCTTTGTCACTGCTGCACGGAGCTTTCTGCCACTTTATATATATCTTTATTTTGGAAAAAGTTGCATTTGTTTCATGGAATGAAGAAGAGGTGCACGCGGTGATTTTGATTCCAGCAGTGATTTCATTTGTTTTTAATCATGGTTTTTCCAGCAGAGAAAGTGGTGTGCACACGGGACTCAGCTTTCTGTTTTCATTGTTTTTAGATATTAGGATTAGGATGCTTTTTTTTAATAAGGGAGAAGAGGCGCTGATTTCAGGGGCTGTGAGCACGGTGATTGAGCAGCTGTTACGATTGGAAGGAAAGGGCACTTTCATTCTCGGTTTTCATTTTATTTAGAGAATAGGATGCGGTGATGGAGTTTTTCTTTCTTTTAGAAAATAGTGTGGTTGACTTTTACTTTCTTTCTTAAAAAACCAGGAGACAATGATTTATTTTGGATTGCACAAGCGCTTTGGAATTGCTCACTTTCATTCTCAGTTTACATCATTCGTCTTTTAGAAAGCACGTGTTGTTACATACAGCAAGAGAGCTCCAAAGTTTAATTCACCTAGCTACTGTTCACATATTGTTTTTAGTACCATTTCCGTGATGGATGTGCATTTCATTACTTCATTTTTTTTAGCTAAATCATTGCATTTCAATATATTAGATGTGTTCTCTTATTTATCTAGTGCATTTTTAAGTGAGTCACGCAAGTTTTCTTTAATTTAATAATAACTTAAGTTAGTTGGTTTGGTCATTAGTGATATTACATTGTTTCTCTGAGATTTCTGGACTGTAATTGTGTTTATTATGCTCTGCTTATTTGTGTTTAAAATCTAGTGCATTTCGCGTCCACAAACTTTTCACAAACCCCCCCATTACATGTTTGATCTAAGTCTCGAACCCCATTTGGTCCTTGAGAGACGACATAGGAGTCACTTCCTAGCACTATACTGCATTCTTTTATGCACAACTTTTATGAGAGGTGCGACCCTCTCAACATTGGTCCATCTGAAAAGGCTTGTCCTTTTGGCTCTAATAATAAAACAACAACCCCCATGGAAGATTGATGAGCGTTTACAAATTTACGTTATGTTTGTATTTGAAGCATTAGTTAACATAAATATTAGTTATGTTTTGTAACGTACTGTTTCCACTTATTTTAATATCAATGAAGGTTACCTAATGACAATTGAAAGAAAACAATAACCATAATTTACGTTGAACATCATTGTCACCCACCTTACCTAGCCTTGCTTTGGTTTCAGCATTTCCTATTGGATCCATCCGACATCGTTCATCTCAAACAAATTGAGCTCAATTCATATCTACAAGGCCTGTATGCAAGGACAACATACCCAACAACCAAGTCGTCCGTCCAAATCATCCCACAAAACCCCACTACATCCAACGAAATAGACGACATACTAAGGAAACTTGTTAGTCCCTGATGCGAACGTTTTCTTCTTAAACATTTACGCACATTCTATTTTCCTTCATGCTGTTACAATTTATTTTGGCTAATGTGTTCGACTTCTAAGTCATTTCGAAACAATTATTTAAGAATGTCCAGTGGTATCAACGGCTAAATAAGTGGGTACTTAGGTATAACGTTTTGCACAGTAATGCGAACTTCGTACACCACACTCATTTAGGGGTGCCTAATGTGTTCTCCCTCATTCGTTGTGTTTGTCATTAATTTGGAAACAATAATTTCTGAATTTATTAACAAATTCGTGCCACTCCAACCTTAATTGCTAACGCTCCAGCTGCACCAGCAGAATTGGTACCAAAGGCTAAATAAGTGGGTACTTAGATATAACTTTTTGCACAGAAAGGCCAACTTCATACACCACAGTCATTTAGGGAGGCCTAATGTCTTCTAGGTCATGTGTTGTATTTGTGATTAATTTTGAAACAGTTATTTGGGAATCTATTAACAAATTCGTTCCACTCCAAGCTTAATTCCTAACGCTCTAGCTGCAGGACCAGAACTGGTACCAAAGTTTAAATAAGTGGGTACTTAGGTTTAACTTTTTCCACACAAATGCGAACTTGGTTCACCACACTGATTAAGGGGTGCCTAATGTGTTCTCCCTCATTCATTGTGTTTGTCATTAATTTCGAAACAATTATTTGTCAATTTATTAACAAATTCGTCCCACTCCAACCTCAATTGGTAACGCTCCAGCTGCAGGATCAGAATTGTTACCAAAGGCTAAATAAGTGGGTACTTTGGTAGAACTAGTTGCACAGACAGGCCCAGTACGTACTTGGATAAAACATTTTGCACATGAAAGTCAATTAACTACAAATAACTGAATTTTAACTACCAAATATATTTCTCAAAAATTTCAGAAATCATATTGGATGTGCAACCAATACATAAATATCAAATGTAACAACAACTGTTCAAACATCATTAATCCCCAACATTCTACAACATGCCTAAATCTTCCAACACTTGATTCCTCCGCACGTTGTCCACATCCAAAATCCATTGACAAACATAATGCTCCCTAACTTGTTGTAGTTCTTCCTGCAAAGACAATAATGCACAAAACATGAATCCAATGCAACATTTGTATGAAAGATGCACAACATAGAAATTTTGACAGCTTACAGTTGTGTAACTGGGCATTGTGTTTCTTTCATATTTGTCAATGCCATCCCACAACTCCATAATTTTCAAAACAATTACTCCACAATCAAATCTACAAAAAAACAAGTCCAAGAACGTGTAACATCCCAAAATACAGTAATCACCATATAATAGAATTAATTACATTCAACAGTCACACAGTGCAGTCTTACACTAAAATTAGAGTTCATTAACCAAAAGGCTTAATTACAAAATTCCATACAGTAATTCAGAAATAATAGAAGTTCGGAACAAACGGTTTTACAAAATTAAATAACCGAACATTCAAAAGCTAAAACTAACATCTAAAATAAACGGACGCTCTAGGGCTCGACTTTGACCTCCACGTCTACCAGGTTTTCTTCTTCGATAACGTTTTCTAGCAATGCCTCGCCTTCTGCTCACATCCACACGGATGATCATTGCAATGACAAGATGGACGTACAAGGACAACAGACAACACAAGGAAAAACGAAGGGTAAGCTTATGCAATTTAATTAATACATCAACATATAAAATAAACATTCCAATCCACACAAACATATAGTTCAACATATAACATCATACGAAATCTATTACTAGACGGACCGTCCGGACTGTATGAATCTGTGTAGCTACAGGCGTTCTTGCACCCGAATGATGTAGTAGCTGGGATACACTTAACAGCTGCCACTCGAGGTTAGCCCTATCCAAAGTACCCCTAAGGACTAGGACCTCCTGCCGTTCCCACACATGACCTACCCCCTCTACGTGAGGACTAGTACTCACCTAACATCAGGATGAACTGCCAGCATTAGCATAACCATAGTCATACTTTACCAAATCCAATATTCAATATATGAGTCGTTCCTCCCTGGAACGCTCGTTCAAATTCCATAATCGTATAATCATCCCATATAATGTTCACCCTTTACAATCTTGTACTTTATTATCATTTTCATCTATAGTTTCAAAGACATAAAATAACGAACATTCAGCCCTCTGAAGGACGAGGACGAACGATAAGAACGACACCAATGATTTTCGCGTTCAGAACAGAATAAGACTAGGAGAAGTACTTGTAGAATTAAAAGAATGGACTGAATGAACTAAGAAATATGTGACGGACGTTACTTTCTACGCGGGTCAGTTGAATGAACTAACTCGTTTGGGTTTACACTGATACTTAAAGAAAATTTCAGTATGAAGACCTTAGACCGAATCCAATGTAAGGAGGAGAACCAAGAATATTAAGAACTATATTTAGAGTAATTCACATACGGAAGTCCGATGCCAGTAAATGACCGAACGTGAAGGAAAGGGAAATATTATTATAGTTAGACGAATGCTATTTTATCAAGGTTGATCATACAATAATACGAGCGCTTGATATAAGACCGAGCACTACTTAGGACGGACGCTAGGTATAGGACCGAGCACTATTTATTACGAACGCTAGGTGTAAGACCGAGCGCTACTTATTCTAAAGTACGAGGGTATAAAGATATTATTATTTTATTTCGGATACTCGGATACCACTAGGCTGAGCCGAACGCTCAAACATAGTATTTCACAGGAGGACGCTCGTTCTCGACCAGAGCTCTTTCCGAATGAAAGAATTCCATTTTAAACCGTTTACTAGAAAACCGAACGGTAGAGGACCGTTCGATGACGATCGTACATTATCATAGTGAGGATTTCATATTTCAGATTTTCATCTATTTCTAGCTCAAGTTTCAACATATCAGTTCATACTTTATAACTTCATATCAAATATCAATTTACATACTTTATATGATTCACATTAATCATTCATACTTCAAAGTGATAACTCATATTCACATTCATACGTATCAACCATCAGCATACATATCAACCAACATATACCATATTCATTTAGTAAAACAGCAATCGTTCATACAGTATACGAATACCAATTAAATTATATAAGCTTCCCTTACCTGGATCAGTGGTGAACGTCCTAAGAGTATGATTTAGACTCGTCCAACTACGACTTTCTACCCTCAACGATTTTCTTAAGTTCGCCAACTGAGTCTTGATAACAGTTGAAAAACTGTTATTTTCATGCTTAAAATTAATACTAAAAGCAACCTTTAGACTTAAAAACTAGCTTGAAATCATGCTTTTATCTATATTTTCATAAATAAGAGAGCTGGACAGGTTTATGCTTGATTTAAGTGTTTTTGTGCAGGTTTTAAGGTGAATTTAGTGAAAGAAGTGAAGAAGGAGAGAGATGGAATCAGAAAAGAGATCAAAGAGTGCAAAGGGAGAAGCCGAAAGCACCGCTCAGCGGCATTTTACCGCTGAGCGGCACTCAGGAGGTCACGGGAGGTCCGCTGAGGGGCAAACTGGCCGCTGAGGGGAAGAAACAAGACGCGCAGTCACCGCTGAGCGGTATTTATCGCTGAGCGCCATTCTTAATAATGGGCTTGGACTTGTTTTCTGGCACTTTTATGGGCTTGGGCTTAGATCTTTTGTAATTCTAGAATAGTATATAAGGACTTGCACATCCCAGAATTAGGATCTTTTGCAGAAACGAGGCAAACACTCTCTCTCACCCCTTTGAAGGAGGATCTTGGATGCTAAGGCTACCTCTTCACTTTTATTGGGTTTATTCTTTCATACTTTCATTGTAATTCATCTAGGTTCACCATGAATATGGTGAACTAAACCTTGTATGTTTGTTGGGGAATCAATGTAATCTCTTGAAGCTCTCATATATGGAATTTATGCTTGCATCTTTTAATTAAGACTTATGCTTTCTTTCATCATTAGTTAGGGTTTTTCCTCTTTGCTCAATGCTTGCATAGTTTAACTCATTCAATGCATGATTATTGGTTTTGTCGATACGGGCACGTACGGGGAAGTCTAGATCCGGGGAATTTCTCCCAATATTATATTGGTTGTCGTTAAGCTCCTGCACTTATGAACTAATCATTAGGAATGCTAGGAATTGTATGAACTCGTGATTAGGGAGAAGCCATCTAGAATGGTACTTTAGAGAGTGGCATTAACAATGATGATTTGAATGTTGAATTCCTAAAATGTATGAGAGTGGATGAGATGAAATTGACCCCCAACAACATATTCATTCATATATTCCATTGAAAGTGTTTATCTTTTGTCTTTGCCATTGATCAAAACTTCATGCATACATGTTTATTTTCTGTCTTGCATAGTAAAATCCAAATATTTCGTTTATAAGTCCTAGCTAATCAACAAATCACATAACTAAACTAGGCCGTGAGTCCTTTGGGAGAACGATACTTGGTCTTACCAAGTTTATTACTTGAACGATTCGGTCATACTTGCCGATTGTGAAACAAGTTTGTGACATCATATTTTGGTGATCATAAATTTGTCCATCAAGTTTTTGGCGCCGTTGCCGGGGACTCGTGGTTTAACTGGTTAATTTGTGTGATTATTGATTATCTTTGACTTTAATTTTGAATTTCTGTTTTTATTTTTTCTGTTTTTATTTTATTTTATCTTTTTATCTTTTTAGATTAGGTTAGATTTTATTTTTTCTTATCTTTTTAGGTTAGATTAGATTTTATTTTATCTTTTTAGATTAGATTAGATTAGATTTTATTTTATTTTATCTTTTTAGATTAGGTTAGATTTTTATTTTATTCTATCTTATTTTATTCTATCTTCTAAATCTTTTATCTTCTGAATATATATCTTCTTTTATATCTTTTTGTGCTAACAAATATTTTCTAGGGTTTTGTTTTCTTGTGTATGCAGGAGGCAATTCGAACTAGGAGTAAGAAAACAACAGAACCACTTCTTGAAGGATTAGAAGAGAGTAGAAGGAGGAGAAGAATCAGAACGTCTAGAGAACTTTTCCCTTCTCCAGAAACTCTCTTACACTCATCACCACAAGGTTCTGTTCATAGCACAGGAAGTATGGAAAACAATAATGGTAGAAGAACTCTTGCAGATTATACTAATCTTGCTGGACCTCAACACTTTAACAGCATAGCTCAACCTAGAGTCAATGCAGCCAATATGGAGGTCAAGCCAGCATTAATTCAACTGGTGAAGAGTAATCAATTTAATGGGTTATCTCATGAAAGCCCATATGAGCACCTTACTACCTTTAATGAGATCTGCAACACGGTCAAGATTAATGGGGTGCCAGACGAAGCTATCAAACTTAGCTTGTTCCCTTTCTCATTGGGGGGCAATGCTAAGCTTTGGTTGAACTCTTTTCCAGAAGAAAGTTTCACAGAGTGGGAAGCAGTGGTTACAAAATTTTTAAATAAATACTTCCCACAATCTAAGGTGACTAAGGGCAAGCAAGAGATTTCTTCATTCAAGCAGGGCATGGAAGAATCACTGGGGCATGCATGGGACAGGTATAAAAGCTTGTTACGTAAAACTCCCACGCATGGCTTTGAAGATCAAGAAGTAGTCTTAACTTTCCTTGGAGGGCTTGGTTCACAAACCAAGATGATGCTGGATGCCTCAGCAGGAGGCAATATTAAATGGAAGACTCCAGAGGAAGCAACTGAAATCATAGAAAATATGGCTACTAGTGATAATGAGTTGCACAGTGAAAGAGGGGCTCCTATGCAACAAAAAGGGGTTCTTCAATTACAAACACATGATGCCTTGCTAGCCCAGAATAAGATTCTAACTCAATAGCTGGAAACTTTGACTAAAACTCTGGCTCAATTGCCTAAAGAGTTGAAATCTGCTGCACAGATACAAACCCAGTTGTGCGAACTATGTGGAGGTGATCACATCAATTGCCAGTGTGATTTTCCAGTGGAAGCCGTGGAGGATGTTAATTTCATGGCTAATCAGTTTCCATACCGTCAAGGGAACTACAATCAGGGGTGCAAACCACATCCAAGCATTGGCCAAGGACAAACTGGGCAAACTAATCAATATAACAAGCAGCAGCAGCAACCAACCTTGTGGCAACAGTTAGCTATGCTTAATGAAAGATCAACAAGGTTGGAAGAAACTCTTCAGCAATTCAAACAGAAAACTGAATCTTCTCAAAAGAGCACTGAAGCTGCTATAAAGAATTGGGAGATTCAAATGGGTCAGATTACCAAGCAATTGGAAGAAAGGCCAAACAGAAATTTTGGGGCTAATACTGAGGTTAACCCCAGAGAAGAGTGCAAAGTGGTCAAGAGTATGAATGAAGAGATAATTGAGTTAGATGAAAGGGAAACAGAAGAGAGAAGAGAAGTAGAAAGAAAGAACAGTTTTCCTTTTCCAACAAATCAGGAGAAACCAATGGATTTCACAGATTTATTCAGAATGGTTGATAATGAAGCACCTTGGGAACAAATTCTACAGAAAATAGCAGTTTACACAAAATCTGATGAAGGAACCTCTACAAAAAGAAGACGTAGACATGATGAGGAAGAAAAGTGTATAACTGTTAAGAAAGAGTCATTCCCACCAAAAGCAGCAGATCCAGGTAGTTTTTCTATCCCTTGTTCTATAGGGAAGAAAAAGGTAAAGAAAACTCTCCTTGATTTAGGCTCAAGTGTTAACTTGATGCCTTATTCTTTACTGGAGCAAATTGGCAATGTTAAAATGAAACCTGTAAAGGTTAATTTAGTAATGGCCGATGGATCTTCAAAGGAGCCATGTGGGATTGCGGAAGACATTGTAGTTTGTGTTGGCAAACTTCAGTTTTTGGCAGACTTTGTGGTGATGAAGATGGAGACCGAAAAAATACCTTTCATACTTGGAAGACCGTTTATGAAAACGGCCAGAGCCATTATAGATGTAAATGAAGGTATAATGGTGCTCCAAGACAGAGAGGAGAGAGTGGTGGTGGATGTCTTCAAAGATGAAAAACAAGCAAAGGAGGAAGAGGCTAGTTATAAAGCTGCATTTCGAGATGCACCCATGACTAGAGGTAAAGATGAAAATCTTGAAGTTTCAGGTAACCATTGTTTGTTTTTTCAAGTACCCAAGGAAGAAGAGATTGGAAAAGGAGAAGAAGTTCCTAGAGACTGGAAGAAAAGAAGACTCCAACTTGGCACACCTGTAAGACTCAAGAACAAGTTGTGGGTTATAAAGGGTTTTAAAGAGTAAGAGATGATAGAGATAGAGTCTCCGTATTCTAGAAGAACCAAAACAGTCCATAGGAAACAGTTGAAAGGTTGGTGGAAGGACAACATCAACTATAAAGAAGATGGAACATGAGCTTTAACAGGGTCAAGCTAATGACGTTAAAGGAGCGCTTGCTGGGAGGCAACCCAGTGGATTTACAAACTTTTGATTTGTTTTATTTTGGTTTTGTAATTTTTAATCTGTGAACATTATTCTGGACATTATTTTGTTGGATCTAGCATCTACTGAAGGATGCTAGGTGGTTAAGTATCTATTGAAGGATACTAGGTTTGTAACACCTACTGATGGGTGTTGGTGAGAAAATTTTGCACCTACTGATGGGTGCTGGTAAGTTTGAAACACCTACTGATGGGTGCTGGTAAGTTTGAAACACCTACTGATGGGTGCTGGTAAGTTTGAAACATCTACTGATGGGTGTTGGTGGATTTTGGGTCAGGCTCGTGACGTTAAACAAGCCCTACCTGGGAGGCAACCCAGTTGATTGATTGTTTCTGTTTGTTTATTTTAGTTAGGGTTTGCATAAGCATTTTTAACATTGAATTGCAGGGAACCAGTGAGGGGTATGTTTAGGAGGCACGTAGGTCAAGAAAAGAAGGAGAGGAGCACTTCACGAAAGTGCCGCTGAGCGGCAATTACCGCTGAGCGGTACTCTCGCAGATGGGCTTTAGTTCCCCTTAGCGGGACCCGAGCCCATTAGGGTATTTTTATACCCTAAGTTGTGCATTTGCTCATACTTTCAGACTGTTCTCTGCACACACACTCCTACATACCTTTTCAAAGGTTCTCTACAACTTTTCCCTCATCCCTCTTTAGAAAATCTCCCTTCCACTCACTTGCTCACTAGTTTTCCATCTAAGTTTGGGGTTGGGAGAAAGCATCATTGAAGGGGCTGATTTCTTCATTGTGGTTTACTAATGCTTAACAATATATCTTTTGGTTTTGTGAATTATGTTTGATGCAGGGATGGCCTCCTCATCGGGCAACAAGAATCAAGACTATAAGATCCAAGAAGAAGGAAGATACAGAGGACAGCTCAGATTGATGAGGAGCTGAGATAGCATTTACTGATGAATGCTATCATATGATTATGCTTTTGTGGTTTAAGTTTTCTGAACTTATTTGTTTTTGTTTTTAGATTAGGGTTTGATGTACTCTATTGAACACCTGGTTTCTTATGATGGTTTGCTATTAACTGTGATTGTGTGATAAGTAATGCTTGATGATGCTTATTGATTGATTGATGTTGAGATGATGTGCACATTAAAATGCTTATACAGGTGATTCACAAGCTTTGTGAACAAATGCATGATATCATGATTGTGATTGTGAGATTAAGCAGGATGTGTATGTCAAATGTGAATGAACTTATATGTGAGGTTTTGAGCTTCAGAGTTGTTATTGTTGAATGCTATTACTTTGAAAGCATGAATGACTTTGCCCAGGTTTTCTATGATTGAATCAATTGCTTGTTTTGCATCATATGATCAAGGCCATTTGTTGGAACCCTTTTTATTGGCCAAATTCATAAAGTTAGCCCACTAAAAGAGAACACTTTGTGTTCTATCCTTTGAACCCTTAGCCTTGAATATACACTGAAAACCCTTATTGAAAAAACTCTACCTTGAGTTAAGTAGAAGATCTTATGTGGTATTGTTAAATGTTCAAGTTTGGGGTTGTTGGGGAAACATGAAAAAAGAAAAGCATTGAGCTAAGAGCTAAAAAATAAGAATATGCAAAGGAAAGAAAAGAAAAAGAAGCAAAGCTCAATGAAAATGCAAATGCAAAGGCAAAAGAAAGTTGGGAATGAATAAGATAATTGTGTTGTTATGACTCTCTTAACTCAAGGATTTTGTGATCCAGAAAAACCAATTTTCTTGTTAGCCCAGCCACATTATAAGCCATTGAAAAGTCCTTGTAATGATGCATACTTGTGAATGTTTTTGATTGTGGTAAAATGAAAGGCAAAGTTGATTCATGTGACATTGTGATAGTGGAGTGAATGAGTGAAACACTTTACCTCTTATACACTTGTGTGTTGAGTGAAACACTTTACCTAGTGAGGAAATATTCCATAAGCACATGAACATCCACGCTTAATTGATTGTTCATTCATGAAAAATAGCATTTGTTGGAATTTAAATGACTTTGTGAACACTAAAGCATGTGCACATCTTGAATGAACTCTTGGTCATAAGTTTGAGTGAAGTTATTACTTATCTTGAAAAAGAGGATTTTTGAATGAGTGAATCATCATATGAATTGGTTGGAGATTGAGTTACATTTTGTTTGCTTGAGGACAAGCAAAGTTTTAAGTTTGGGGTTGTGATAACAGTTGAAAAACTGTTATTTTCATGCTTAAAATTAATACTAAAAGCAACCTTTAGACTTAAAAACTAGCTTGAAATCATGCTTTTATCTATATTTTCATAAATAAGAGAGCTGGACAGGTTTATGCTTGATTTAAGTGTTTTTGTGCAGGTTTTAAGGTGAATTTAGTGAAAGAAGTGAAGAAGGAGAGAGATGGAATCAGAAAAGAGATCAAAGAGTGCAAAAGGAGAAGCCGAAAGCACCGCTCAGCGGCATTTTACCGCTGAGCGGCACTCAGGAGGTCACGGGAGGTCCGCTGAGGGGTAAACTGGCCGTTGAGGGGAAGAAACAAGACGCGCAGTCACCGCTGAGCGGTATTTACCGCTGAGCGCCATTCTTAATAATGGGCTTGGACTTGTTTTCTGGCACTTTTATGGGCTTGGGCTTAGATCTTTTGTAATTCTAGAATAGTATATAAGGACTTGCACGTCCTAGAATTAGGATCTTTGGCAGAAACGAGGCAAACACTCTCTCTCACCCCTTTGAAGGAGGATCTTGGATGCTAAGGCTACCTCTTCACTTTTATTGGGTTTATTCTTTCATACTTTCATTGTAATTCATCTAGGTTCACCATGAATATGGTGAACTAAACCTTGTATGTTTGTTGGGGAATCAATGTAATCTCTTGAAGCTCTCATATATGGAATTTATGCTTGCATCTTTTAATTAAGACTTATGCTTTCTTTCATCATTAGTTAGGGTTTTTCCTCTTTGCTCAATGCTTGAATAGTTTAACTCATTCAATGCATGATTATTGGTTTTGTCGATACGGGCACGTACGGGGAAGTCTAGATCCGGGGAATTTCTCCCAATATTATATTGGTTGTCGTTAAGCTCCTGCACTTATGAACTAATCATTAGGAATGCTAGGAATTGTATGAACTCGTGATTATAGAGAAGCCATCTAGAATGGTACTTTAGAGAGTGGCATTAACAATGATGATTTGAATGTTGAATTCCTAAAATGTATGAGAGTGGATGAGATGAAATTGACCCCCAACAACATATTCATTCATATATTCCATTGAAAGTGTATATCTTTTGTCTTTGCCATTGATCAAAACTTCATGCATACATGTTTATTTTCTGTCTTGCATAGTAAAATCCAAATATTTCGTTTGTAAGTCCTAGCTAATCAACAAATCACATAACTAAACTAGGCCGTGAGTCCTTTGGGTGAACGATACTTGGTCTTACCAAGTTTATTACTTGAACGATTCGGTCATACTTGCCGATTGTGAAACAGGTTTGTGACATCATATTTTGGTGATCATAAATTTGTCCATCAAGTCTAACCATAAGAAAAATGCAGAAGAATTTAGCTTATACCCTTGCATGCAGCCAAATCTTGGTTTTGCATGTAACCTAGAAACGAACGTCTAGGGTCGAGAGACTTACCAGTTTCAGAACTTGGATTTGTTCGGTCCAAATTGAAGCTCACGATTCAAAGAATGCTCCTACGGTTTCTGAATGTTGATCGGAGAAGAGAGTAGTGAGTTACAGTAGAGAGAAGATGGAAACGTTCTAGAGAGAAGAAGGAGGATTTGAAAATCAGATTTCTGGAGGAAGAAGGGTGCATGCAGAGAGTGGGAAGAAGTGTTTCAGAAATCATTTTTTTTTCTTCCCAAAGCAAAACGAACGCGCACTCTCATACTGACACCTGTCTGTCTTCCACTACTGATTTTCGAACGTTCCATTCTTGACACCTGGCGTCAGTGTGCAGAGTTTGGGAGTGCATTTTAAACGGTCTGAGCAAGGTTTTAGTGCATTAATTTTGATTTGACAGGTGGGTTACGGTGTTCATTTTCCAAGGTCTTACACAACGCAAGTATGATATTTAACATATCAATTATACAATAAAATATTATACTTACAAAAATCAACATTACAAACATACTTGTTTGGTTGGATTGGAGTATGCAAGTGTTGTACCTCCAATGATGGTTTCTTCTCTTCCGAACAATTCAACAAAAGTCCAAAAAGCAATGCAAGATTATGTGCCTGGAAACAACATACTTCCCTTATAAATTTGTAATTACAAAGTAAACATCAATTACTATTCATACAATCACATTGTCAATCTTTTGTCGTTCTTTTCTTTTGTGCCCAAAAGAGTCTAGTGCAAACATTTCCAATGATGGAATCTTCACAGCGTAGCACCACCAATGCCCATCATGGATAATTGGGAAAACAACTACAACAAAAATAATTTCACACCATCAACTACGAATAACCATAAACATACTCTCCAAATTAATTAAATGAAATGTAATTGCACTAACAAATTCGACAATAACAATGTCATCAAATCCGATGATATTAGACTGGAAGTAGTGACAATAGTCATTCAATGTCCAAACTTTGCGATTACTCTTTCTCTTTCTTGAGTCAATTAAAACATGGGTCTGCAAGGAAGTGACACGGTTAGCTTTCATTTCTCATGTTAATAGAATATTAAGAGCATAAAATAACTACTATTTTAACCTACCGCATATAATGGACTAAAACATATCCTTTTCACTACTCCAGAACTCCTTCTTTCAAAGAACATGAACACTGATGTGGCAAACAAAATCCCCTACACAACCAACAACTTCTTAATACTATACAATTCAACTGACATATAAACTAAATCATAAATTAACACACCAAATTTGATTATTACCGTGTTGCCAAGCTGCATCGCAGGTCCAAAAGAATAACACTCTTGGGTTCCAAATGTTTGACCGCAAATTTCAGAAACAACACTTCAAACAAAAATATGACATAAGTCAACATGTTTCATCATCACAGTATTAATAAATCAAATTTAATAATTATCAAATTGTCAAATTCATTACCTCCAAGAAAGTTTAAATGGAATAACCAAGTTGTACAACTGTGTTCGATTTACATTCAATAAATTATCATCCTCATTGTCATGATGTAGTGACACAGTGCATACAACAGGTGCAAAATCCATAACGTCGTCAATGTCCTCCTTCTGTCCTTCGAAACAACCACCCACATCAGTATACCTGAATGTTTGAAAACATTGGCCTTCCCCATGTGCCCCACCATGACCATGAACATCACCATCACCATCATCACGTTGAACAGCAACACCACATCTACCACCCCCGTTAAAAAAAGAAGGTTGTTTTGTTTCTTCCTTCCCAACACCTACCAATGTTGCCAAAGTTCTTAAATCTTTATTCATTGCAACCATTTTTCTTTGGTTGTCTTCAATTTTCTTCATGACCACTTCTTCCCAACTTAACCCTAACTCATCTCCATCATCTTCCGCTATTGACCATTCTTCCAAATGAAGGGCCGCACGAATGATTGAGTTCTGACGGTCCTCCTCCCGCAAAAACCACTCCCAACATATCTATAAACATCCTTATATAACTAATCATTAAATAACAAAAAACACAACTCATGTACTAAATATCATAAAAATGTCAATTAAAATAACACCTAACTTACCTCTTTCCGTTTAAACAAGTCCTCTATTTTGTTAGAGCTTAACTTAAGCGAAGGCCAATTCATTATTCGCGGGAAGACAATGTCATGTGCACCGTCCGCTAAACCCAAACGTTCAACCGCCCATAGCTAAAAAACAAATATTAACCAAAACATTAATCATATAATAAAGAAATTACGGCCACATGAAACGTAAAAAAATTTTAAAATTCTTACCTGCAACACTGCAACATTCCCACTAAGACCTAGGTCCCTTATGTCACGTTGCCTTATCATCCTTGACGCATTTCCTAAACTATTTACCACAAATGTGTGCACAGCTTTTGCCCAATTATATTCGTACAAATTATCAATGTTATCTAATACTGTAAAAGGCATGTTACTAACTGCCTTTGAATGTCTAGGAAAGTAGAAAACAATAAAACAAACGACAAACACAATCAACATCCATGTCATTATTTTGTATTAACAACTTTATCCTATGTATGATGTAACGTCCCGGCAACTCGCAGGGACCGTTGACTGCCCCCACAGACCACCACCAGGCTTTCCAATGTGCTTTGTCCTCACTCGCACACTTTCTGGGAAAACTTCCCAGAAGGTCACCCATCCCAGAATTACTCTAGGCTAAGCACGCTTAACCATGGAGTTCTTATGAGTCAGGCTACCGAAAATTAAATGCATTTTGGTGATATGAGTAGTCAAATCAATTCCTTTAAGCTATCCTTCGACCGTATAGTCCCATACCTATACAGTCTCTAGATCCCTCTCATTCCGGTGTATGTTCGATTCATCCATGTACCCCTTCCACCCAAAGCTGCCAGGAGCCGCTCCTTGTCTGTACCCCCTGCACCATGCTTCTTGCACCGGCGTCACTCCCCGCCCTCGTCTCCGTGCCCGGGTGTCACATGCCCACCAGCTTCCGCTCTGGTTCGTCCTCGAACCACACCGTACTGGGAGAGGCTAGGCTCTGATACCATCTGTAACGTCCCGGCAACTCGCAGGGACCGTTGACTGCCCCCACAGACCACCACCAGGCTTTCCAATGTGCTTTGTCCTTACTCGCACACTTATATGAGAGTGGATGAGATGAAATTGACCCCCAACAACATATTCATTTATATAATTCATTGAAAGTGTTTATCTTTTGTTTTTGCCATTGATCAATTCATGCATACATGTTTATTTTTGTCTTTGCATATTAAACTTTGAATATTTCGTTTGTAAGTCCTAGCTAATCAACAAATCACATAACTAAACTAGGCCGTGAGTCCTTTGGGAAGAACGATACTTGGTCTTACCAAGTTTTATTACTTGAACGATTCGGTCATACTTGCCGATTGTGAAACAAGTTTGTGACATCATATTTTGGTGCTTACAAATTTGTCCATCAAGTTTTTGGCGCCGTTGCCGGGGATTTGGGGATTGAACCCGAGTCCTAGCAACGGCTAATAAGTTTGGGCCATCAAGTTTTTGGCGCCGTTGCCGGGGACTAGTGGTTTAACTGGTTAATTTGTGTGATTATTGATTATCTTTGACTTTAATTTTAAATTTCTGTTTTTATTTTCTGTTTTTATCTTTTTCTGTTTTATCTTTTTAGATTAGATTTTATTTTATTTAGTTAGTTTAGATTTTATTTTATTTTATTTTATTTTTTTTTAATTTTATTTTAGTTTATCTTTTAGGATTAGATTTTATTAGGTTAGATTTTATTTTATTTTTTTTTATCTTTTAGGTTATATTTTATTTTTAGGATTAGATTTTATTTTATTTTATCTTTCTATCTTCTAAATCTTTTATCTTTTTATCTTCTGAATCTTTTATCTTTCTATCTTTTGAATATATATCTTCTCTTATATCTTTTTGTGCTAACAAATATTTTCTAGGGTTTTGTTTTCTTGTGCATGCAGGAAGCAATTCGCACTAGAAGTAAGAGAACAACAGAACCACTTCTTGAAGGTCTAGAAGAGAGTAGAAGGAGGAGAAGAATCAGAACGTCTAGAGAACTTTTCCCTTCTCCTGAAACTCTCTTGCAATCATCACCACAAGGTTCTGTTCATAGCACAGGAAGTATGGAGGGCAATAATGTTAGAAGAACTCTTGCAGATTACACTAATCTTGCTGGACCTCAGCACTTCAATAGCATATCTAGACCTAGAGTCAATGCTGCCAACATGGAGGTCAAACCAGCACTGATTCAACTGGTGAAGAGTAATCAATTTAATGGGTTATCACATGAAAGCCCATATGAGCACCTTACTACCTTTAATGAGATCTGCAACACGGTCAAAATTAATGGGGTGCCAGACGAAGCAATCAAACTTAGTTTGTTTCCTTTCTCCTTGGGAGGCAATGCTAAGCTTTGGTTAAACTCTTTTCCAGAAGAAAGTTTCACAGAGTGGGAAGCAGTGGTTACAAAGTTTCTAAACAAATACTTCCCACAATCTAAAGTAACTAAAGGCAAGCAAGAGATATCTTCATTCAAGCAGGGCATGGAGGAATCACTGGGACATGCATGGGACAGGTACAAAAGCTTATTACGTAAAACTCCCACGCATGGCTTTGAGGATCAAGAAGTAGTTCTAACTTTCCTTGGAGGGCTTGGTTCACAAACCAAGATGATGCTAGATGCCTCAGCTGGGGGCAATATCAAATGGAAGACTCCAGAGGAAGCCACTGAGATTATTGAAAATATGGCTACAAGTGATAATGAGCTTCACAATGAAAGAGGCGCCCCTATGCAACAGAAAGGGGTTCTTCAATTACAAACCCATGATGCTCTGCTAGCCCAAAATAAAATTCTGACTCAACAGCTGGAGACTCTGACCAAAACTCTTGCTTCATTACCAAAAGAGTTAAAATCTGCTGCACAGGTACAAACCCAGTTGTGCGAACTATGTGGAGGAGATCACATCAATGGCCAATGTGCTTTTCCTGTGGAAGCCGTGGAGGATGTTAACTTCATGGCTAATCAGTTTCCATACCGTCAAGGTAATTATAATCAGGGTTGGAAACCACATCCAAGTATTGGCCAAGGACAAACTGGGCAGGCTAATCAATTTAATAAGCAACAGCAGCAGCAACCAACCATGTGGCAACAAATTTCTATGCTCAATGAAAGATCTACAAGGTTGGAAGAAACTCTTCAACAATTTATTCAGAAAACTGAATCTTCTCAAAAGAGCACTGAAGCTGCTATTAAGAACTTGAAGATTCAAATGGGGCAGATTACCAAGAAGTTGGAAGAAAGGCTTGACATGGATTTTGGGGCTAATACTGAGGTTAACCCCAGGGAAGAGTGTCAAGAGCTAGTGAGTGTAAATGTTGAAAAAGTTGAGTTGGAAAAAGAAGAGAGACAAGAGAGAGAAGAGAAAGAAGAAGAGAAAATTTGTGTGAAGATTGAGAAGGTGAGTAGAAAAAGAAAAGAAAAAAAGAAAGTGAGAGAAAAGAGAAAGAGGATGAGAGAAAAAAATAAAGAATCATATGAAAAATCTCGTCCCCATCCAAAGAAGTATCGTAGGAAGGAAAAGAAATTTAAGTGCTTTATGGAAATCTTCAAGAAATTGGAGATTAAAGTTCCTATGATTGAGACACTGCAACAAGTTCCTAGTTTGATCAAATTTCTGAAGAAGTTCAGTAGAAAGAAGAAAAAGAAGAAGGAACTGGGGCTTTATTGGGTCAAGCTAATGACGTTAAACAAGCGCTACCTGGGAGGCAACCCAGTTGATTGAATATTTTTGTTTGTTTATTGAATTGCAGGGAACCAATGAGGGGCATGTCTAGGAGGCACGTAGGTTAAGAAAAGAAGGAGAAGAGCACATCACGAAAGTGCCGCTGAGCGGCAACTTACCGCTGAGCGGTACTCTCGCAGAATGAGCTTTAGTTCCCCTTAGTGGAACCCGAGCCCATTAGGGTACTTTTATACCCTAAGCTGTGCAAATGCTCATACTTTCAGACTCTTCTCTGCACACACACTCCTACATACCTTTTCAAAGGTTCTCTACAACTTTTCCCTCATCCCTCTTTAGAAAATCTCCCTTCCACTCATTTGCTCACTAGTTTTCCATCTAAGTTTGGGGTTGGGAGAGAGCATCATTGAAGGGACTGATTTCTTCATTGTGGTTTACTAATGCTTAACAATGTATCTTTTGGTTTTGTGAATTATGTTTGATGCAGGGATGGCCTCCTCATCGGGCAAAAAGAATCAAGACTATAAGATCCAAGGAGAGGAGGAAGATACAGAGGACAGCTCAGACTGATGAGGAGCTGAGATAGCATTTACTGATGAATGCTATCATATGATTATGCTTTTGTGGTTTAAGTTTTCTGAACTTATTTGTTTTTGTTTTTAGATTAGGGTTGATGTACTCTATTGAACACCTGGTTTCTTATGATGGTTTGCTATTAACTGTGATTGTGTGATAAGTAATGCTTGATGATGCTTATTGATTGATTGATGTTGAGATGATGTGCACATTAAATGCTTATACAGGTGATTCACAAGCTTTGTGAACAAATGCATGATATCATGATTGTGATTGTGAAATTAAGCAGGATGTGTATGTCAAATGTGAATGAGCTTATATGTGAGGTTTTGAGCTCCAGAGTTGTTATTGTTGAATGCTATTACTTTGAAAGCATGAATGATTTTGCCCAGGTTTTCTATGATTGAATCAATTGCTTGTTTTGCATCATATGATCAAGGCCGTTTGTTGGAACCCTTTTTATTGGCCAAATTCATAAAGTTAGCCTACTAAAAGAGAACACTTTGTGTTCTATCCTTTGAACCCTTAGCCTTGAATATACACTGAAAACCCTTGATTGAAAATCTTTACCTTGAGTTAAGTAGAATATCTTGTGTGGTATTGACAAATGTTCAAGTTTGGGGTTGTTGTGAAAAAGGAAAAGCATTGAGCTAAGAGCTAAAAAGAAAGAATATGCAAAAGAAAAGAAAAGAAAAGAAGTAAAGCTCAATGCAAATGAAAAGGCAAACAAAAGTTGGGAATGAATAAGAATAATTGTGTTGTTATGATTCTCTTAACTCAAGGATTTTGTGATCCAGAAAAACCAATTTTCTTGTTAGCCCAGCCACATTATAAGCCATTGAAAAGTCCTTGTGATGATGCATGCTTGTGAATGTTTTTGATTGTGGTAAAATGAAAGGCAAAGTTGATTCATGTGACATTGTGATAGTAGAGTGAATGAGTGAAACACTTACCTCTTATACACTTGTGTGTTGAGTGAAACACTTTACCTGGTGAGGAAATATTCCATGAACACATGAACATCCATGCTTAATTGATTGATCATTCATGAAAAATAGCATTTGTTGGAACTTAAATGACTTTGTGAACACTAAAGCATGTGCATATCTTGATTGAACTCTTGATCATAAGTTTGAGTGAAGTTATTACTTATCTTGAAAAGAGGATTTTGAATGAGTGAACCATCATATGAATTGGTTGGAGATGGAGTTACATTTTGTTTGCTTGAGGACAAGCAAAGTTCTAAGTTTGGGGTTGTGATAACAGTTGAAAAACTGTTATTTTCATGCTTAAAATTGATACTAAAAGCAACCTTTAGACTTAGAAACTAGCTTGAAATCACACCTTTTATCTTTATTTTCAGAAATAAGAGAGCTGGACAGGTTTACACTTGATTTGAGTGTTTTTGTGCAGGTTTTAGGGTGAATTTGGTGCAAAGAGTGAAGAAGGAGAGAAGTGACATTAGAAAAGACAAGAAAGAGTGCAAAAAGAGAAGACGAAGGCACCGCTCAGCGGCAAACTACCGCTGAGCGACACTCAGGAGGTTGCGGGAGTCACGCTGAGGGGCAAATGGCCGCTGAGGGGAAGAATTGTGACGCGCAACTACCGCTGAGCGGTAAATACCGCTGAGCGGTACTCTTTGGGCTTGGGCTTTTGTAATCTTTTGTAACTCTAAATTAGTATATAAGGGCTTGCACGTCCTTTAGTTTAGTATCTTTGGCAGAAACGAGGCAAACACTCTCTCTTCCACCCCTTTGAAGGAGGATCTTGGATGCTCAGGCTACCTCTTCACCTTTATTGGGTTTATTCTTTCATTCTTTCATTGTTATTCATCTAGGTTCACCATGACGATGGTGAACTAAACCTTGTATGTTTGTTGGGGAATCAATGTAATCTCTTGAAGCTCTCATATATGGATTTGTTGAGTACATCTTTGAATTAAGACATATGCTTTCTTTCATCATTAGTTAGGGTTTTTCCTCTTTGCTCAATGCTTGCATTGTTTAACTCATTCTAATGCATGATTATTGGTTTTGTCGATACGGACACGTACGGGGAAGTCTAGATCCGGGGAATTTCTCCCAATATTTTACTGACAACATTATATTGGTTGCCTTTAAGCTCCTGCTGTAATGAACTAATCATTAGGAATGCTAGGAATTGTATGAACTATTTGATTAGGGAGAAGCCATCTAGAATGGTACATTAGAGAGTGGCATTAACAATGATGATTTGAATGTTGAATTCCTAAAATATATGAGAGTGGATGAGATGAAATTGACCCCCAACAACATATTCATTTATATAATTCATTGAAAGTGTTTATCTTTTGTTTTTGCCATTGATCAATTCATGCATACATGTTTATTTTTGTCTTTGCATATTAAACTTTGAATATTTCGTTTGTAAGTCCTAGCTAATCAACAAATCACATAACTAAACTAGGCCGTGAGTCCTTTGGGAAGAACGATACTTGGTCTTACCAAGTTTTATTACTTGAACGATTCGGTCATACTTGCCGATTGTGAAACAAGTTTGTGACATCATATTTTGGTGCTTACAAATTTGTCCATCAACGGTCGAGTAATGGAACGCTTTAGGATGACCGAACGGTTGAGCACGTGCCTCGGAACGTCATTGAGGTCAAATGACCGAACGGTTGAGCACGAGCGACCGAGTGTATAAAAGAAACGCATGGTAAAGGACGAACGGTCTGCGATATTGCAATATAGGACGAACGGTTTTTTGCAGGGGTAGTAGCCGAACGTGTTCGGTGGATGATGAATGTTTTCTTTTGTTTTATTATTATTATTTTTTTTTATTTTACACTCATGATAAAAATAAATTTATTAGTCAATCCGGACGAAATTGGATGTTGACAGCTGCACTTTTTACTTAGATATTACTGGATAATATGAAAATTTGAGATTTTTGTATTATAGAAGTAAAAGCTAAGTAAAGAAAGAAACACAAATTTTGTCCGAATTTCAAAATAAACAAGAAACAAACAAAGAAATTGTTTTTAAAAAAATGAACAAGGCTGAGAGAATTGAGGTGTAACAACCTCGTGGAGGGTGTATGTAACATCCCATAAATACAATAATAAACCATATATAATAGAATATTCACATATATTAATATATCAAATCAGTGTTACACTTAAAGAGGTAAAGCACGCTCGTGGCCGAACGACCTTGCATAAGCTAATATAATTAACGATGTTCAAACTAAGCATAAATGACCGAACCGTTTACAACGCATAAATACCGAACGGTCAAATTAAACAAAAGGGGACGGATCGTTCTAATACAGCACGTTAATATAACTAAACTAGTAATTCACCGAACGTACTACTGTTCGACCTTCACTTCAACATCGACGAGGTTCTCTTCCTCCAAAATCCCTTCATCAAGCGTCTCTTCCAGCAACGCCTCTCCATCTGCTCACATCCACATGGATGATCATTGCAAAGACAAGAACGGACGTACAAAAATAAGACAACACAAGGAAACATGTAGGGTAAGCTTATTGAATTTAATTCAAGTAATAACATGCATTTCATAACACATCAAACATAACCAATACATTCCAACATATAATTCAATCAATTCTTTAATTCAAACAATTCCTGATACTAGACTGACTGTCCGGACTGTATGAATTCTGTGTAGCTACGACGTTCGTGCACCCAGGTGGTGTAGTAACTGACATTTATCATCAGCTGCCACCCGAGGTTAGTCCCTTCCATCAGCACTCACGGAACATCAGGACGAATCGCCAGCTAAGCTTTTTCGACATTCATACTTTACAATTCCAACTTTTCATCCAAGAGTCGTTCCTCCCTGGAACGCTCGTTCAAAATCCACAATCATCAATTCATCTCATATACTGTTCATTCTTTATAATTTTCCACTTTAATATCATTTTCATCTTCAGTTCCAATTTCATAAAATGACGAGCGTTCAGCCCACTTCATAACAATGAGGAACGTAAGAAAAACGAGACCGAGGAATCCTCGTTTCAGAACAGAGCAAAACCGACACATATTATTTGACGAACGTCATTACTGATAACAGTTGAAAAACTGTTATTTTCATGCTTAAAATTGATACTAAAAGCAACCTTTATACTTAGAAACTAGCTTGAAATCATACTTTTATCCATATTTTCAGAAATAAGAGAGCTGGACAGGTTTATGCTTGATTTCAGTGTTTTTGTGCAGGTTTTAAGGTGAATTTAGTGAAAGAAGTGAAGAAGGAGAGAGATGGAATCAGAAAAGAAATCAAAGAGTGCAAAAGGAGAAGCCGAAGTCACCGCTGAGCGGCACTCAGGAAGTCACGGGAGGTCCGCTGAGTGGCAAAATGGCCGCTGAGGGGAAGAAACGAGACGCGCACTCACCGCTGAGCGGTACTTTACCGCTGAGCGGCACACTTATGGGCTTGGGCCTAACTTTTTGTGTAATTTTAGAATAGTATATAAGCTTTAGGACGTCCTAGGGTTTGTATCTTTGGCAGAAACGAGGCAAACACTCTCTCTTCCACCCCTTTGAAGGAGGATCTTGGATGCTCAGGCTACCTCTTCACCTTTTTAGGGTCTATTCTTTCATTCTTTCATTGTTCATCTAAGTTCACCATGAATATGGTGAACTAAACCTTGTGTGTTTGTTGGGGAATCAATGTAATCTTTTGAAGCTCTCATATATGGAATCTGTTTTTACATCTTTTAATTAAGAATTATGCTTTCTTTCATCATGTGTTAGGGTTTTTCCTCTTTGCTTAATGCTTGCATTGTTTAACTCATTCGATGCATGATTATTGGTTTTGTCGATACGGGAACGTACGGGGAAGTCTAGATCCGGGGAATTTCTCCCAATATTATGTTGGTTGTCGTTAAGCTCCTGAGCTTATGAACTGATCATTAAGAATGCTAGGAATTGTATGAACTCGTGATTAGGGAGAAGCCTTCTAGAAAGGTACTTTAGAGAGTGGCATTAACAATGATGATTTGAATGTTGAATTCCTAAAATATATGAGAGTGGATAAGATGAAATTGACCCCCAACAACATATTCATTCATATATTTCATTGAAAGTGTTTATCTTTTGTTTTTGCCATTGATCAAAAACTCATGCATACATGTTTATTTTCTGTCTTGCATATTAAACTCCAAATATTTTGTTCTTAAGTCTTAGCTAATCAACAAACCACACAACTAAACTAGGCCGTGAGTCCTTTGGGAGAACGATACTTGGTCTTACCAAGTTTATTACTTGAACGATTCGGTCATACTTGCCGATTGTGAAACAAGTTTGTGACATCATATTTTGGTGCTCATAAATTTGTCCATCAATTACCACTTGAATCAGTTGAATGAATTGACTCTAGGAAGATCCAATCAATACTCAGAATAAGTTAAGTACCAAGGCTCTAAGCCGAATCCAGATGGATAGAAACACCACAAGACGAGTGAACGACCACACCGAGAACAATGCAATTATAGAAACCGACTACCAGTCAATGACCGAACGCGGTAAACGTATTTACTAAAAGTTTCGACGAACGCTCTTTCTAACCATTTGGTAATTTAAAGGCCAGGACGAGCGTTCAGTATAAGATCGAGCGCCACTCATAACGTACGCTTTGGGTCGAGACCCATCGTTGATTCAAATTAATAATAGAATGGAAATTTATATAAGACGAGATGATAAGTTAGGTTTTTAAGAATGACTAAGTGTCCGAATGTGTATTTTCAAGTTTCTCAACTCCTCACTTAACACTCAGGGCATCTACGTTTGGCCGAATGCTCAAACGTAGCACTAATATAAGAGGGCGTTCGTCCTCAACTAGAATTCTTTCCAAATGAAAGAATTCAATTTCAAAGAAGTTCAATACCAACACCGAACGGTCAAGAACCGTTCAATGACGAACGTACGCTATCATAGGGAAGTTCATATTTAAAGATTCAATTTCGTTTACTCATTTTTCAGCATATGCATTTCATACTTCCAAATAATCATATCATAGAACATCTTATATTCAACACACTTCAGTTCATACTTCTGATTAGATATGAAAAATCAAATAACATAAATCATGCTTCATGCAACACAACAACGTCCATACAACACAATACAAACATACGAATTAAATTGAATAAGCTTCCCTTACTTGGATCAGTGGTGAACGTCCTAAGAGTATGATTTTGTTTCGTCCAACTACAGCTTTCTACCCTCAATGATTAAGTCTAACCATAAAAATGAAGAAGAACTTAGATTGTACCCTTGCATGCACCCAAGACTGGGTTTCGCATGTAACCTAGAAACGAACGTCTAAGGTCGAGAAACTTACCAGTTTCAGAACCTGGATCTGTTCGGTCCAAATTGAAGCTTACGACGCCGGGAGTACTTCTGTGGTTTCTGAATGATGAACGGAGAAGAGAAAGGGTGAGTTTCAGTAGAGAGAAGGGAGAGTTTTCTAGAGAGAATGAGGAGAAAATGGATATTCAGAGTTTGGGAGGAAGAAGGTGCGTGCAGAAGAGTGTGGCAGGTTTTTCAGAAATCATTTTTGTCTGCCCCACGTCCAAACGGTCGTGCGTTCTTCAGCTGACACCTGCACTCTAGTCACTGACTTTTGAATGTTCCATTTTGACACTTGGCATTAGCGCAGTAGCGCAGAGAGTTTGTGAGTGCGTTTTTAAGGCACTGAGCAGGGGTCGTGGGTGCATTTATGAGGGCAAACAGGTGGCTTTGGGATGCATTTAATGAGACATGACAATGCCCCTAACTACAAAAATTTTCGTCCTCGAAAATTAAGACTTACCTGGGAATAAGTGAGGATATAAGTCTTTCATGGTATCTTCCATTTCCCATGTAGAGTCGCCAATCTTCTTGTCCCACACCACTTTCACTAACCGAACGTCTTTTCCTTTGTATAACGTGGTGCAGACGTCTTCGACACGAACTGGCTTCATCTCCAACGTTCAGTCTTGACGAAGACGAACGTCCTCTAGCTCCGGTATGTGCGAGGGATCTGATATGTACTTCCGGAGTTGGGAAACATGGAACACCGGATGAAGGTTGGACAATTAGGGAGGCAATGATAGCTCGTACGCTACTGGTCCAATCTTCCTTAGTATTTGATGAGGCCCAACGAACTTAGGAGATAGCTTCTTGGATCGAACAGCTTTGCCGACTCCAGTGGTTGGATTCAGCCTAAGGAATACATGATCTCCAGCTTTGAACTCTAACGAACTTCTTCTTTTGTCTGCGTATGACTTCTTTCTGCTCCTCGACGTCTTCAACCTCTCCTGGATTAATTTCACCTTTTCAGTCGTGTGTTGAATGAGCTCAGGTCCAGTCAATACATTTTCTCCTTCTTGAAACCAACACAGTGGCGTGCGACACTTCCGTCCGTACAGAGCTTCGAAGGGAGCCATTCTAATGCTGGACTGGAAACTGTTGTTGTAGGTGAACTCCACTAACGGTAAGACTTCATCCCAGACGCCCATGTGATCTAGTACGCACGACCTCAATAAGTCTTCGAGCGTTTGGATGGTTCTCTCCGACTGACCGTCCGTCTGAGGATGGTACGCTGAACTCATTTGAAGTTTTCTGCTCAGTTCGTTTTGCAAGGACTGCCAAAACCGAGAGGTGAATCTCGTGTCTCGGTCAGAGATGATACTGGACGGCACTCCATGTAGGCGAACGATCTCCTTAATGTAGAGCTTTGCCAAGTTAGCCATAGACATCTTCAGGTTGACCGCTAGGAAGTGTGCGCTCTTCGTCAGTCGATCCACTATTACCCAAATGGAATCGTGATTGTTGACCGTGCGGGGTAAGTGGGTCACGAAGTCCATGGAAATACTATCCCACTTCCATTCGGGAATCTCCAATGGTTGCAGTAGACCGCCCGGTCTTTGGAGCTCAGCCTTTGCACGTTGACAAGTTAAACATGATGCCACAAAACGTGTGACATCACTCTTCATTCCCGGTCACCAGAATGATTGCCTGAGGTCTTGATACATCTTAGTCATGCCAAGGTGCATGCTAAGACGGTTGTGATGTCCTTTTCCTCTAGGATAATCCTTTTCAGATCACCATCGTTTGGAACGCACGTCCTACCCATATAGCGCAGTAGACCGTCCGTTCCAGTACTGAACTCCTTAGCTTGATCTGTACCGAGCGCGCCTAGGATATTCACCAATTCTTCATCCATCGATTGCTTCTCTTTGATTCGGTCAAATACGTTACTGGATATCCTAAGGTTACAGCATTTGATGTTGTTCGATTCTAAATTGAACTATAACCTTAGGTCTCTAAAACTCTCCACCAAGCTTAATTCTCGTACCATCATGGACGAGACATGCACCACCTTTCTGCTCAAAGCGTCCGCTACCACATTAGCCTTCCCCGGATGGTAGAGTAGCTCAAAATCATAATCCTTCAAGAACTCAAGCCACCTCCTTTGTCTCATGTTCAACTCCTTCTGATCAAAGAGGTACTTGAGGCTCTTGTGATCACTGAAGACTTGGAAAGTTGATCCATACAAGTAGTGTCTCCAAATCTTCAGGGCAAAAACGACCGCTGCCAACTCTAGGTCGTGCGTTGGGTAATTCCTCTCATGTACTTTCAGCTGCCTAGAAGCATACGCGACAACCCTCTTTTCTTGCATCAGTACACAGTAGACTTCGAATGGTTTGGCCATGTCCGGAATAACCAAGACTGGAGCGCTCGTCAACTTCTGCTTCAGTTCTTGGAAGTTGGATTCACACCGATCGGTCCAAGCGAACGAGTGGTCTTTCCTGGTCAGTTGTGTTAACGGTGCTACTATCTTAGAAAATCCTTCTATGAAACGCCTGTAGTAGCCCACAAGTCCCACAAAGCTCCTAACTTCAGTGACCGAACGCGGACTCTCCCAATCCAGTACCGCTCGTACTTTGGCTGGATACACTGATATACCTCAAGCCGACACCACGTGCCCCAAGAATTGTATCTCCTTCATCCAAAATTCGCATTTGGATAACTTAAGCTCATTTTCTCTCAAAACTCCAAGTACCAGCCTCAAATGGTCTTCGTGTTCTTCACAGCTCTTGGAGTAGATGAGGATGTCGTCAATGAACACCACCACGAACTTATCCAAATACGGCCTGAAAAAGCGGTTCATGTAATCCATGAATATGGCTGGGGCGTTCGTCACACCGAACGACATCACTACATACTCATAGTGTCCGTAACGCGATCTAAAGGCCATCTTCTGAATATCTCCTTCTTTAACCTGAATCTGGTGGTAGCCTGATCTCAAGTCTATCTTAGAGAACACGTTCGCCCCTTGCAATTGGTCCAGTAAATCATCAATCCGCGACAGGGGATACTTGTTCTTGATGGTCATTTTATTTAGTTGTCTATAATCAATGCAGAGCCGAGAGCTGCCATCCTTCTTCTTCACTAACAACGCAGGCGCTCCTCAAGGTGATGCACTAGGTCGGATGAACTTCTTATCCATCAAATCTTCAATTTGCTGCTTGAGTTCGGCCAACTCAGCTGGTGACATTCGATAGGGTTGAATAGAGATGGGTGCCACTGTCGTCACCAAATCAATCGTGAACTCAACTTCACGAACGGGAGGCAGTCCAGGCACTTCATCCGGAAAGACATCCGGAAATTCGTTTACTACCAAACGTTCTTCACTCCACTTAAGATACGTTCGTCCAAAACCTTCAGACTCCTTCTCCAAGTGCGTCATGATTAGAAAACAGCTGGCGCCCTCCATGATATCTTCCTTTAATTGACTGAGCGTCATAGACAATTCTTCTTCATCTTCCTCAGGAAAGATAAATTCCTTAGCACCACAGTCTATGAGAATGCGATTGGTAGTCAGCCAATCCATTCCCAAAATCACTTCTAATTCCTTGAGAGGTAAACATATGAGGTTCACCTTATACCTACGCCCTTCGACCTCAAGAGGACATCTAACACATACTGTAGATGTCCTAACCTCACCAGCCGCTGGGGTTGATACCACCAAGTCGAACTGCATCTCACTCTCAACTATTCCCAGCCTATCAACACACGCCTTCGAGATGAAGGAGTGTGTTGCCCCCAAATCATACAACACACAGCAGGATATTCCATACAACAAGCAAGTACTGGTGATAAGAGTACCTAAGCTTGCTGCTTCTACGCCCGTTATTGCATACACTCGTCCAACAGCTTGTGCTCGACCACCTCTCCCTTGCTGGGTCCTTCCAGAGTTCGGTGGCCTCATGACCGCACGTCCGCCCATATTGCACTCGTTCTTCAGATGGCCGTTTCTTCTACACCGAGTGCAATATCTCCCTCCTACCAATTGAGGACAAACTGACTTGAAATGGGGTCCTCCACACTGGAAACATCTAACCGCCCCCTGCTGCCCAGACTGTCCAGCAACGACCATAGCTTGAGACCCACTTGACTGTGCTGGACGAGCGTACGACGTCCTATTCCGATTCAGATTTGTTCTTGATAGAATCGGTCCCCGGCATGCTTGTTGCTTCTTCTGTTGTTCTGCTTCAGCCATATTTTTCTCCAACACTTTGGCCCTCTCAACCATTGAAGGGAATGACTGGATGCATAGGCTGGATATTAATACCTTCAAATCACTCCTCAGCCCATTCTCAAACTTCCTACACTGCCATTCTTCACTAGTCGCCATGGTGTTGAACCTCACCGAATGCTTGAATTTATTAGTGTACTCCGACACTGACATCCCTCCCTGTACTAACTGAAGGAATTCCACTTCCTTTGCAAAACGAACACTATCAGGGAAATATTCTTCATAAAATTTACTTCTGAACACTCCCCAATTGATGGGACTCTGAGCGTCCGTCAACATCATTTTCGTACTCTCCCACCAGTGGCTAGCCTTTCCAGTCAGCAAGTATTCTGTAAAGGCCAACCGGTTGTCATCCGGACACCTCTTAGCGTTGTAAATATGCTCCATATCCCTCAGCCACTGGTCCGCCTCATCAGGAAGGCATTTTCCACTGAACTTTGCAGGATGGTGTTGAAGGAAACTCTTCAAACTCCACTCACCCTGGTGAGTAGCATTAGAAGAGGACGCTCTGGTGTGCCTCTGGTGGTAGCAATAATTTCCATCAGTGTCCTCTGGGTCGCCTCAGAGTTGGCGCGAGCAGCCTCTAAACTTTGTAACGTAGCAGCGTTCTGCTCTATCAACACAATATTTTGTTGTTGTAGCCTATCTATCACCGATTCCAACAACCTAGTGTTGTTGGGCACATCAAGTTCATTGGGCTGTGGGGGAGGAGGAAGTCTAGGTGCCATTTGTTCTCTGGGAAACAGAGAAAAACAAGCGTTAGTCATGTTCAAAGAGTTGAAAAATAACTCATTAAACACACATTAAGCACACAACTAAAACATAGTATACTCATAACCTACAATGTCCTTAAGAGAACAAAACTACTCTGATACCAATAATGTAACATCCCATAAATACAGTAATAAACCATATATAATAGAATATTCACATATATTAATATATCAAATCAGTCTTACACTTAAAGAGGTAAAGCACGCTCGTGGCCGAACAGCCTTGCATAAGCTAATACAATTAATGATGTTCAAACTAAGCATAAATGACCGAATGATTTACAACGCATAAATACCGAACGGTCAAATTAAACAAAAGGGGAGGGGTCGTTCTAATACAGCACGTTAATACAACTAAACTAGTAATTCACCGAACGTACTACTGTTCGGCCTTCACTTCAACATCGACGAGGTTCTCTTCCTCCAAAATCCCTTCATCAAGCGTCTCTTCCAGCAACGCCTCTCCATCTGCTTACATCCACACGGATGATCATTGCAAAGACAAGAACGGACGTACAAAAACAAGACAGCACAAGGAAACATGCAGGGTAAGCTTATTGAATTTAATTCAAGTAATAACATGCATTTCATAACACATCAAACATAACCAATACATTCCAACATATAATTCAATCAATTCTTTAATTCAAACAATTCCTGATACTAGACTGACTGTCCGGACTGTATGAATTCTGTGTAGCTACGACGTTCGTGCACCCAGGTGGTGTAGTAACTGGCATTTATCATCAACTGCCACCCGAGGTTAGTCCCTTCCATCCAAAGTACCCCTAAGGACTAGGACCTCCTGCCGTTCCCACACATGACATACTCCCCTCTATGTGAGGACGAGCACTCACGGAACATCAGGATGAATCGCCAGCTAAGCTTTGTCCACATTCATACTTTACAATTCCAACTTTTCATCCAAGAGTCGTTCCTCCCTGGAACGCTCGTTCAAAATCCACAATCATCAATTCATCTCATATACTATTCATTCTTTATCATTTTCATCTTCAGTTCCAATTTCATAAAATGACGAGCGTTCAGCCCGCTTCATAACAATGAGGAACGTAAGAAAAACGAGACCGAGGAATCCTCGTTTCAGAACAGAACAAAACCGACACATTATTTGACGAACGTCATTACCACTTGAATAAGTTGAATGAACTGACTCTAGGAAGATTTGATCAATACTCAGAATAAGTTAAGTACCAAGGCTTTAAGCCGAATCCAGATGGATAGAAACACCACAAGACGAGTGAATGACCACACCGAGAACAATGCAATTATAGAAACCGACTGCCAGTCAATGACCGAACGCGGTAAACGTATTTACTGAAAGTTTGGACGAACGCTCTTTCCAACCATTTGGTAATTTAAAGGCCAGGACGAGCGTTCGGTATAATACCGAGCGCCACTCATAATGATGGAATCGTACTTGACGTAGTCCTCCTTTTGTATTTTTACTTTTTATAGTTTAGCTCTTAAGGAGCATGGGTTACTATAAATACCCAGCTCCTCTATTGTATTAGCACTTTTGAGATTAATGAGAATTAAGTTTTCTGAAATAGAAACAATTCTCTCTTGAAAGTCAGGCTAGAGAGTCCAAAGACTCCCTCTAGCCACCTTCCAAGCACCTCTCTCACTTCCATTTTTCCAAATTTCACTGTGCTTCTCATTCCTCCACGCTACCTCTCCTCCACTGGCCCCTCTCATGCACGCGTCAGTTCTTTGTTACATCACCGTTCCAACACATCAACCACATTTTCATTACATTTCATTATCGCATCTTCTTCCACCACGAAACAAATCTTTAATTCTCTCCATTTCAGTTTCTCGCGTCTTTCCACTCCAAATCAGGTTTTCTTCTTCACAGATGTCCAGATCTCTGCTTCCTCTCTATTTTTCGAGTAAAACACCTCTTCCTTAGGTTTCCTTCGATTTCACCGATTGAAACAATATTTTCCACAATTTCCACTGATCAAACCTTACTTCTTCCGTTCATACTTCTTTCCCACCGTTCAATCCGTCATTTGAACCGATTAATTGGTTCATATCGAGTCTTCTCACCATTTTTAGGGTTTTCTTGAGTCTGTTCATAGTTTAGCAGTTTTCCTTCGAGTCAGCTCTCGATTTAGAGCTTCGTTTCCATTCCGCTGCGTCTTCACTCGTCGGAGAGAGCTTCGAGGAGGTCCGGTTCGTGTTCGCGCATCTTCAATCGATCTCTCCTCGGCGTTCGTCCATCAAGTGGTATCAGAGCAAGGTCAAACACGCTTCGAAGGTAAGTATCTCGGTTCGTCTCTGTTTCGAGTTGTCTTCTGTTCTTGCGTTGATTCGCGTTTCTGTTTTATGTCATCCTCTGTTTGTTTTGTCTCGCGTCTTTGATTCAAATCATAATGATCTGTTTAGCTTATGCGTTGTTCATCATTTTTGAGTTGTTCATCATTTTCCTTTAATGTCGTGATTTGTTTTTCTGATCTCAGTTGTTGCGAATCTTGTTTGTGTTTTGTGTTTTGAATCTCTTCATATGTTTAGGTTTCCAAATTCTGATAAGGTTGGTTGATCTGTGCTTGTTGTGCTTTGAGTTCGTGTTTCCATCATTTTAATTCGGTGCAAATTTTTGTTTGAGTCTTTTATGTTTTGAAATCTATTTCTGTTTTTGTCAAAGTCATGTTAATTTGCTTATTTGTCTTTTAATTCAGTTGAAATATGTTCTTAAGGTTTTTGTTGCATGTTAGCTGTTGATTAACATCAGCACACCATATGAGCAATGACAAATTCATTTAAGAGCTCGGGTGCTTAGTGTTTAACATGAGATGCAGCTTTGCATTGGTTCACAGCAGTTATTTGGTGCCTAATCTGTTTCTGGTTATTTTGTTTAATTGAGATGCATCTGATTGATTGAGCCAGTACCATGTGCATACCATATAAGCAATGAATTGCTTTGGCAAAGCTTGGTTGCACTGAGAAAACTCCAATAGAGTCTCATTTGCAGTTGGCCAATCTGCATCATTTTGCTTGTGTCTATGTTCTTTGCGTTTCTTAATTTGGTTTAGCATTAGATCCTTGCTGGACATCTTGCATTAACTTCTTAGTGTCTTGTTTGAATTTTAATTGATGTCTTTGACTTTAGCTAGTTGATAAAAGGTTTAATTCCTATTTTGGTCCCACTTTTCATAGGGTCTGTTCAAATTGGTCCTACTTTTTTTCAAAAGTTCACTAAGATCCCACTTTTCGCAAAAATGGTGCAAGTTAGTCCTTTTTGGTTACGGCGTTAAAAAACTAACGGCACAGCTGCTCAGCTGGAAGAAAACTGATGAGCTGTACATTTTTTTGTTGACGTGGTGATGGACAAATTTGTAAGCACCAAAATATGATGTCACAAACTTGTTTCACAATCGGCAAGTATGACCGAATCGTTCAAGTAATAAAACTTGGTAAGACCAAGTATCGTTCTTCCCAAAGGACTCACGGCCTAGTTTAGTTATGTGATTTGTTGATTAGCTAGGACTTACAAACGAAATATTCAAAGTTTAATATGCAAAGACAAAAATAAACATGTATGCATGAATTGATCAATGGCAAAGACAAAAGATAAACACTTTCAATGAATTATATAAATGAATATGTTGTTGGGGGTCAATTTCATCTCATCCACTCTCATATATTTTAGGAATTCAACATTCAAATCATCATTGTTAATGCCACTCTCTAATGTACCATTCTAGATGGCTTCTCCCTAATCAAATAGTTCATACAATTCCTAGCATTCCTAATGATTAGTTCATTACAGCAGGAGCTTAAAGGCAACCAATATAATGTTGTCAGTAAAATATTGGGAGAAATTCCCCGGATCTAGACTTCCCCGTACGTGTCCGTATCGACAAAACCAATAATCATGCATTAGAATGAGTTAAACAATGCAAGCATTGAGCAAAGAGGAAAAACCCTAACTAATGATGAAAGAAAGCATATGTCTTAATTCAAAGATGTACTCAACAAATCCATATATGAGAGCTTCAAGAGATTACATTGATTCCCCAACAAACATACAAGGTTTAGTTCACCATCGTCATGGTGAACCTAGATGAATAACAATGAAAGAATGAAAGAATAAACCCAATAAAGGTGAAGAGGTAGCCTGAGCATCCAAGATCCTCCTTCAAAGGGGTGGAAGAGAGAGTGTTTGCCTCGTTTCTGCCAAAGATACTAAACTAAAGGACGTGCAAGCCCTTATATACTAATTTAGAGTTACAAAAGATTACAAAAGCCCAAGCCCAAAGAGTACCGCTCAGCGGTATTTACCGCTCAGCGGTAGTTGCGCGTCACAATTCTTCCCCTCAGCGGCCATTTGCCCCTCAGCGTGACTCCCGCAACCTCCTGAGTGCCGCTCAGCGGTAGTTTGCCGCTGAGCGGTGCCTTCGTCTTCTCTTTTTGCACTCTTTCTTGTCTTTTCTAATGTCACTTCTCTCCTTCTTCACTCTTTGCACCAAATTCACCCTAAAACCTGCACAAAAACACTCAAATCAAGTGTAAACCTGTCCAGCTCTCTTATTTCTGAAAATAAAGATAAAAGGTGTGATTTCAAGCTAGTTTCTAAGTCTAAAGGTTGCTTTTAGTATCAATTTTAAGCATGAAAATAACAGTTTTTCAACTGTTATCACAACCCCAAACTTAGAACTTTGCTTGTCCTCAAGCAAACAAAATGTAACTCCATCTCCAACCAATTCATATGATGGTTCACTCATTCAAAATCCTCTTTTCAAGATAAGTAATAACTTCACTCAAACTTATGATCAAGAGTTCAATCAAGATATGCACATGCTTTAGTGTTCACAAAGTCATTTAAGTTCCAACAAATGCTATTTTTCATGAATGATCAATCAATTAAGCATGGATGTTCATGTGTTCATGGAATATTTCCTCACCAGGTAAAGTGTTTCACTCAACGCACAAGTGTATAAGAGGTAAGTGTTTCACTCATTCACTCTACTATCACAATGTCACATGAATCAATTTTGCCTTTCATTTTACCACAATCAAAAACATTCACAAGCATGCATCATCACAAGGACTTTTCAATGGCTTATAATGTGGCTGGGCTAACAAGAAAATTGGTTTTTCTGGATCACAAAATCCTTGAGTTAAGAGAATCATAACAACACAATTATTCTTATTCATTCCCAACTTTTGTTTGCCTTTTCATTTGCATTGAGCTTTACTTCTTTTCTTTTCTTTTCTTTTGCATATTCTTTCTTTTTAGCTCTTAGCTCAATGCTTTTCCTTTTTCATGATTTCCCAATAACCCCAAACTTGAACATTTATCAATACCACACAAGATATTCTACTTAACTCAAGGTAAAGATTTTCAATCAAGGGTTCAGTGTATATTCAAGGCTGTGGGTTCAAAGGATAGAACACAAAGTGTTCTCTTTTAGTAGGCTAACTTTATGAATTTGGCCAGTAAAAAGGGTTTCAACAAACACGGCCTTTGATCATATGATGCAAAACAAGCAATTGATTCAATCATAGAAAACCTGGGCAAAGTCATTCAAGCTTCCAAAGTAATAGCATTCAACAATAACAACTCTGGAGCTCAAAACCTCACATATAAGCTCATTCACATTTGACATACACATCCTGCTTAATTTCACAATCACAATCATGATATCTTGCATTTGTTCACAAAGCTTGTGAATCACCTGTATAAGCATTTTAATGTGCACATCATCTCAACATCAATCAGTCAATAAGCATCATCAAGCATTACTTATCACATAAACACAGTTAATAGCAAACCATCACACAAACCAGGTATTCAATAGAGTACATCAAACCCTAATCTAGAAACAAAAATAAATAAGTTCAGAAAGTTTAAACCGCAAAAGCATAAAACATGTGATAGCATTCATCAGAAAATGCTATCTCAGCTCCTCATCAGTCTGAGCTGTCCTCTGTATCTTCCTCCTCCTCTTCATCATCATCTTCATCAAAAGTATCCTCCTCCTCAGCTTCTTCTTCTTCCATGTCTCGAGCTGAAGATTCAGCTCCTCCAGCTCCTCCATGGAATGGTTCTTCTGGCCAAGCTACGACGTTATGGAATTCATCCATAGTCCACCTGTGTGCTGGAGGGGTATCATACATCCCCACTATCATCTCAGCCGTGGCCACCTGCCCTCTGTGGATGGACTGCAACTGAGCACCTATAAGAGACATATACATGTCCCTCATCTGGAATGGTTCTGCCTCATGTGTATCAGCAGATGTCCGGCTCTGTGCTGGTCCTCTCTCTCTACGAGCCTGGCGTGGTGGAACGGGCTGAGCTGCCTCCTCACCTCCACAATACTGTCTGTAATAGGCCTCATCTATAGCTTTTCTTGGCCTCTCAAATGGTGGAACAGAAGTGTCCACCCCAGCTAGCTTGCAGAGGTGAGTGATCAAAGAAGGATGTCCCAGTGGTGCTTTGTTGTTTGAGGTGTTAGCACACACACTAATCTCATCAGCTATCACCTGCCCAATATTAACATTCAAACTTCTGATAGCACAGTAGATGAATAGTGCCCTGCTGAGAGTGATATCTGACACATGTGAGCATGGCTGAATGTTGGCATGAGAAAATGCCATCCAATACTTTGCAAGAGGAGTCAAATCTGTCCTCCTAATGTTAACCACTGCTCCAGATCTATTCCTTTGAAAGTGTCCTCCAGGTATGCACAACACTCTCTCAACATCCTCAAAGTCAGCACCTTCCTCCATGCTAAGAGCAAACTGACATTGCTCACCAGCCCACACAGTATCCAGGAAGTTATTAATGGAATCAGGATCATACCTGATGGCATGGCCTCTAACATATCCCAAATAGTTCTCAGCTGGATAGTCACCAATCTTCTTGGCATTAGTGTAGAATTCCTTAACCACAGCTATGTTGGCAGGTGCTGGATAAGTGGCTAGCTTCCCCCAGTCATTCCCTAACACTTGCTCTCCAAATTGAGGAGCAAAGTTAGGTATCATTCCGACCTTTCTCTCCATCAGAAGTCTCCTGTCCTGAACCACCCTAAAGTGCTTCTCATGTTTCCTGGAGAGGAACCTGCCATTATGTGGCTGCTCTGGTTCCTTTTCCTTCCTCTTGGTTGCCATGGTTTTCAATCTCTTTCCAGAAGAGGATGCCATTCCTGCATTCAAACACAAATCCAAAACCACAGAACATGATGTTAATCATTAGTAACATACAGGACACAACTCCTTTCGAAGCTAAACCACCGCTGAGGGCCAGAATTTCCCCTCAGCGCCACCAGTGCAACACACCAACACGCAAAAAGCCAGAAAAAGCAAATCTGGCAGAGTGCCGCTCAGCGGTAAATACCGCTCAGCGGTGACCTGCAGATTTTTGCAAAACTCGTTTTTAAACTGCCCTAACTCCACCCAAATGCAATTTTCAGTTTTCCAGTACATAATCAAGCAGTTTAATCGGTTCAAACATCAAATATATCATCAAATCATGCATAGAAATCAAAAGCCCTAAATATTCATGCTTTGACAATCACATTCAAATTCAAGAACCCTAGAATGACAAAATGCATTTTACTTACTTGGGTGGAGATCCTAGATGATATGAGAATGCTTCCAAACTAGAATACTCTCTTCCAACCCCAAACTTTGATGGCACACTAGTGAAAAAGTGAGTGGAAGAGAAATTTTTCTAAGAGGGAAGAGTAAAAAGATGTGGGAAACCTAAGAGAGAGTATGAGGGAGTGTTTCTGCAGAGAAGGGCTTGAAAAAAATGTCAAAACGCGCAGGTTAGGGTTTAAAAATACCCCAATGGGCTCGGGTTCCGCTAAGGGGAACTTAAGCCCATCAGCGTTAGTACCGCTCAGCGGTAATTGCCGCTCAGCGGCACTTTCGTGATGTGCCCTTCTCCTTCTTTTCTTGACCTACGTGCCTTCCTAGCATACCCCTCATAGGTTCCCTGCAATTCAATGTTAAAAATGCTTATGCAAACCCTAATTAAAATAAAACAAACAAAAACAATCAATCAACTGGGTTGCCTCCCAGGTAGCGCTTGTTTAACGTCACGAGCCTGACCCAAAATCCACCAACACCCATCAGTAGGTGTTTCACTTACCAGCACCCATCAGTAGGTGCAAAATCTTCTCAGCAACACCCATCAGTAGGTGTTACAAACCTAGTATCCTTCAGTAGATACTTAACCACCTAGCATCCTTCAGTAGATGCTATAACAACAAAATAATGTCCAGAATAATGTTCACAGTTTAAAAATTACAAAATATTAAAACAAAAGTTTGTAAATCCACTGGGTTGCCTCCCAACAAGCGCTTTTTTAACGTCACTAGCTTGACCCAATAAAGCTCACGTTCCATCTTCTTTAAAGTTGATGTTATCCTTCCACCAACTTATCAACTGCTTCCTTAGGACTGTTTTGGATTCTCTGGAATATGGAGACTCTATCTCTATCATCTCCTTCTCTTTAAAACCTTTTACAACCCACAACTTGTTCTTGAATCTTACAGGTGTGCCAAGTTGGAGTCCTCTTTCCTTCCAGTCTCTAAGAACTTCCTTTCCTTTTCCACTTTCATCTACCTTGGGTACCTGAAAATACAAACAATGGTTATCAGAAACTTTAAAATTTTCATGTTTACCTCTAGTTATGGGTGCATCTTGAAATGCAGCTTTATAACTGGCCTCTTCCTCCTTTGCTTGTATCTCATCTTTAAACACATTCACCACCACTCTCTCCTCTCTGTCCTGGAGCACCACTATACCTTCATTAACATCTATAATAACCCTGGCCGTTTTCATAAACGGTCTTCCCAGTATGAAAGGTATCTTTTCGGTCTCCATCTTCATCACCACAAAGTCTGCCAAGAACTGAAGTTTGCCAACACAAACTACAATGTCTTCTGCAATCCCACATGGCTCCTTTGAAGATCCATCAGCCATTACCAGATTAACCTTTGCAGGTTTTATTTTCACATGGCCAATTTGCTCCAATAGAGAGTAAGGCATCAAGTTAACACTTGAGCCTAAGTCAAGGAGAGCTTTCTTCACCTTTTTCTTCCCTATAGTGCAAGGGATAGAAAAACTACCTGGATCAGCAGCTTTTGGTGGGAATGATTCTTTCTTAACAGTTACACACTTTTCATCATCATCATCTCTACGTTTTCTTTTTGTAGAGGTTCCCTCATCAGATTTTGTGTACACTGCTATTTTCTGTAAGATTTGTTCCCAAGGAGCTTCATTATCAACCATTCTGAATAAGTCTGTGAAATCCATTGGTTTCTCCTGATTTGTTAGAAAAGGAAAAGTATCCTTTCTTTCTTCTTCTCTTCTCTCTTCTGTTTCATCTTCTTCTGACTCAATACTCTCTTCATTTACACTCTTGACCACTTTGCATTCTTCTCTAGGGTTAACCTCAGTATTAGCCCCAAAGTTTCTGTGTGGTCTTTCTTCCAACTGCTTAGTGACCCATCTGAATCTCCAAGTTCTTTATAGCAGCTTCAGTGCTCTTTTGGGAGGATTCAGTTTTCTGAATAAATTGTTGAAGAGTTTCTTCCAACCTTGTAGATCTTTCATTGAGCATAGAAATTTGTTGCCACATGGTTGGTTGCTGCTGCTGTTGCTTATTAAATTGATTAGCCTGCCCAGTTTGTCCTTGGCCAATACTTGGATGTGGTTTCCAACCCTGATTATAATTACCTTGACGGTATGGAAACTGATTAGCCATGAAGTTAACATCCTCCACGGCTTCCACAGGAAAAGCACATTGGCCATTGATGTGATCTCCTCCACATAGTTCGCACAACTGGGTTTGTACCTGTGCAGCAGATTTTAACTCTTTTGGTAATGAAGCAAGAGTTTTGGTCAGAGTCTCCAGCTGTTGAGTCAGAATTTTATTTTGGGCTAGCAGAGCATCATGGGTTTGTAATTGAAGAACCCCTTTCTGTTGCATAGGGGCGCCTCTTTCATTGTGAAGCTCATTATCACTTGTAGCCATATTTTCAATAATCTCAGTGGCTTCCTCTGGAGTCTTCCATTTGATATTGCCCCCAGCTGAGGCATCTAGCATCATCTTGGTTTGTGAACCAAGCCCTCCAAGGAAAGTTAGGACTACTTCTTGATCCTCAAAGCCATGCGTGGGAGTTTTACGTAATAAGCTTTTGTACCTGTCCCATGCATGTCCCAGTGATTCCTCCATGCCCTGCTTGAATGAAGATATCTCTTGCTTGCCTTTAGTTACTTTAGATTGTGGGAAGTATTTGTTTAGAAACTTTGTAACCACTGCTTCCCACTCTGTGAAACTTTCTTCTGGAAAAGAGTTTAACCAAAGCTTAGCATTGCCTCCCAAGGAGAAAGGAAACAAACTAAGTTTGATTGCTTCGTCTGGCACCCCATTAATTTTGACCGTGTTGCAGATCTCATTAAAGGTAGTAAGGTGCTCATATGGGCTTTCATGTGATAACCCATTAAATTGATTACTCTTCACCAGTTGAATCAGTGCTGGTTTGACCTCCATGTTGGCAGCATTGACTCTAGGTCTAGATATGCTATTGAAGTGCTGAGGTCCAGCAAGATTAGTGTAATCTGCAAGAGTTCTTCTAACATTATTGCCCTCCATACTTCCTGTGCTATGAACAGAACCTTGTGGTGATGATTGCAAGAGAGTTTCAGGAGAAGGGAAAAGTTCTCTAGACGTTCTGATTCTTCTCCTCCTTCTACTCTCTTCTAGGCCTTCAAGAAGTGGTTCTGTTGTTTTCTTACTCCTATTTCGAATTGCTTCCTGCATGCACAAGAAACAAAACCCTAGAACAGATTTGTTAGCACAAAAAGAAGATATATATTCAAAAGATAAAAAGAGAAAAGATTCAGAAGATAAGAAGATAAAAGATTCAAAAGATAAAAAGATAAAAGATAAAATAAAATTTAAAAATAACATAAAATCTAACCTAAAAGATAAAATAAAATCTAAACTAACCAAATAAAATAAAATCTAATCTAATCTAAAAAGATAAAACATAAAAAGATAAAAACAGAAAATAAAAACAGAAATTTAAAATTAAAGTCAAAGATAATCAATAATCACACAAATTAACCAGTTAAACCACGAATCCCCGGCAGCGGCGCCAAAAACTTGATGGACAAATTTGTAAGCACCAAAATATGATGTCACAAACTTGTTTCACAATCGGCAAGTATGACCGAATCGTTCAAGTAATAAAACTTGGTAAGACCAAGTATCGTTCTTCCCAAAGGACTCACGGCCTAGTTTAGTTATGTGATTTGTTGATTAGCTAGGACTTACAAACGAAATATTCAAAGTTTAATATGCAAAGACAAAAATAAACATGTATGCATGAATTGATCAATGGCAAAGACAAAAGATAAACACTTTCAATGAATTATATAAATGAATATGTTGTTGGGGGTCAATTTCATCTCATCCACTCTCATATATTTTAGGAATTCAACATTCAAATCATCATTGTTAATGCCACTCTCTAATGTACCATTCTAGATGGCTTCTCCCTAATCAAATAGTTCATACAATTCCTAGCATTCCTAATGATTAGTTCATTACAGCAGGAGCTTAAAGGCAACCAATATAATGTTGTCAGTAAAATATTGGGAGAAATTCCCCGGATCTAGACTTCCCCGTACGTGTCCGTATCGACAAAACCAATAATCATGCATTAGAATGAGTTAAACAATGCAAGCATTGAGCAAAGAGGAAAAACCCTAACTAATGATGAAAGAAAGCATATGTCTTAATTCAAAGATGTACTCAACAAATCCATATATGAGAGCTTCAAGAGATTACATTGATTCCCCAACAAACATACAAGGTTTAGTTCACCATCGTCATGGTGAACCTAGATGAATAACAATGAAAGAATGAAAGAATAAACCCAATAAAGGTGAAGAGGTAGCCTGAGCATCCAAGATCCTCCTTCAAAGGGGTGGAAGAGAGAGTGTTTGCCTCGTTTCTGCCAAAGATACTAAACTAAAGGACGTGCAAGCCCTTATATACTAATTTAGAGTTACAAAAGATTACAAAAGCCCAAGCCCAAAGAGTACCGCTCAGCGGTATTTACCGCTCAGCGGTAGTTGCGCGTCACAATTCTTCCCCTCAGCGGCCATTTTCCCCTCAGCGTGACTCCCGCAACCTCCTGAGTGCCGCTCAGCGGTAGTTTGCCGCTGAGCGGTGCCTTCGTCTTCTCTTTTTGCACTCTTTCTTGTCTTTTCTAATGTCACTTCTCTCCTTCTTCACTCTTTGCACCAAATTCACCCTAAAACCTGCACAAAAACACTCAAATCAAGTGTAAACCTGTCCAGCTCTCTTATTTCTGAAAATAAAGATAAAAGGTGTGATTTCAAGCTAGTTTCTAAGTCTAAAGGTTGCTTTTAGTATCAATTTTAAGCATGAAAATAACAGTTTTTCAACTGTTATCACGTGGCACTGTGAATTGGTGATTCATCCTGAGAGCAGAGGATTCATGGCTGTTTTACCCAAATTGAAAAGCAAAGTTAGGGTTCTGAAATCTAAAAGCAGGAGGTTTCAGCAAAGTTAGGGTTCTGAAATTTAAAAGCAGAGGTTTAGGGTTAGGGATGAATTCATCACAGAGTTGTTCTTCCTGTTCGAAGGCAACCTCCAAAGGATTTTCGCAATCCTCACACGGTGTTGTTTCCAGGGGAGTTGGGATAACCCCTATTTGCCACTGTGGTGATATTGCTGTAATGAAAGTTGCTAGAACTTCAAGGAATGCTGGGAGGAAATTTTGGGGATGTCGCCATTACAAGGTGTTTTGAATAGCGTACTGTCCACTTCCATGTGTTTTGGATTTTATTTGTTTTAACATTTTTGTGTTCTTGGTGAATAATAGGGTGGGATATCAAGTGGGATGTCATGTAATTTTTTCAAGTGGTGTTCTGAGGACAATGCTGATGATAGAGATGGTACAACTGTGAGACAAAGCAACATGATATTTGATCTGGAAAATAATGTCAAAGAGTTGCAGAGAAGGATAAAGTTCTTACTTGGAGTTGTGTTTGCTGTTATTGTGTTGAACATTATGACATTGTGGCTGTGTTTAGCTTGATCTTAGGTGTGCAATGTGCAATTTATGTTTTGTTCATGTAATGGGTTAGGTGTTTAACATCATGTTTTGTTGATGTAATATCAGTTGTTGTAATATGAGTGAACAATCTGAGTTCGTGCAATAAAGTTCGTTTTAGTCCCCCCTTTGTTTTAAAAATGTTAAATGTGGTCCCCCTTTGCTTTAAAAATTGTTCACGGTGGTCCCTTTTTCCTTTAAAAATTGTTGAAGGTGGTCCCTTACGTATATTACTGTAATACATATTAAGGATACCTGTGATGGACAAATTTATGAGCACAAAAAATATGATGTCACAAACTTGTTTCACAATCGGCAAGTATGACCGAATCGTTCAAGTAATAAACTTGGTAAGACCAAGTATCGTTCTCCCAAAGGACTCACGACCTAGTTTAGTTATGTAATTTGTTGATTAGCTAGGACTTACAAACGAAATAATTGGATTTAATATGCAAGACAGAAAATAAACATGTATGCATGAAGTTTGATCAATGGCAAAGACAAAAGATAAACACTTTCAATGGAATATATGAATGAATATGTTGTTGGGGGTCAATTTCATCTCATCCACTCTCATACATTTTAGGAATTCAACATTCAAGTCATCATTGTTCATGCCACTCTCTAATGTACCATTCTAGATGGCTTCTCCCTAATCACGAGTTCATACAATTCCTAGCATTCCTAATGATTAGTTCATATGCTCAGGAGCTTAAAGACAACCAACATAGTGTTGGGAGAAATTCCCCGGATCTAGACTTCCCCGTACGTGCCCGTATCGACAAAACCAATAATCTTGCATTGAATGAGTTAAACTATGCAAGCATTGAGCAAAGAGGAAAAACCCTAACTAATGATGAAAGAAAGCATAAGTCTTATTTAAAAGATGCAAGCATAAATTCCATGTATGAGAGCTTCAAGCGATTACATTGATTCCCCAACAAACATACAAGGTTTAGTTCACCATATTCATGGTGAACCTAGATGAATTACAATGAAAGTATGAAAGAATAAACCCAATAAAGATGAAGAGGTAGCCTTAGCATCCAAGATCCTTCTTCAAAGGGGTGGAAGAGAGAGTGTTTGCCTCGTTTCTGCCAAAGATACTAATTCTAGGACGTGCAAGTCCTTATATACTATTTTAGAACTACAAAAGATTACAAAAACCCAAGCCCATAAAAGTGCCGCTCAGCGGTAAATACCGCTCAGCGGTAGTTGCGCGTCACGTTTTCTCCCCTCAGCGGCCATTTTGCCCCTCAGCGTGACTCCCGCAACCTCCTGAGTGCCGCTCAGCGGTAAATTGCCGCTGAGCGGTGACTTTGGCTTCTTCTTTTGCACTTTTTCTTGTCTTTTCTAATGTCATCTCTCTTCTTCTTCACTTCTTTCACCAAATTCACCTTAAAACCTGCACAAAAACACTGAAATCAAGCATAAACCTGTCCAGCTCTCTTATTTCTGAAAATAGATAAAAGGAATGATTTCAAGCTAGTTTCTAAGTCTAAAGGTTGCTTTTAGTATCAAATTTAAGCATGAAAATAACAGTTTTTCAACTGTTATCACAACCCCAAACTTAGAACTTTGCTTGTCCTCAAGCAAATAAAATGTAACTTCATCTCCAACCAATTCATATGATGGTCAAAATCCTCTTTTCAAGATAAGTAACAACTTCACTCAAACTTATGACCAAGAGTTCAATCAAGATGTGCACATGCTTTAGTATTCACAAAGTCATTTAATTTCCAACAAATGCTATTTTTCATGAATGATCAATCAATTAAGCATGGATGTTCATGTGCTTATGGAATATTTCCTCACTAAGTAAAGTGTTTCACTCAACACACAAGTGTATAAGAGGTAAAGTGTTTCACTCATTCACTCCACTATCACAATGTCACATGAATCAACTTTGCCTTTCATTTTACCACAATCAAAAACATTCACAAGCATGCATCATCACAAGGACTTTTCAATGGCTTATAATGTGTCTGGGCTAACAAGAAAATTGGTTTTTCTGGATCACAAAATCCTTGAGTTAATAGAATCATAACAAACACAATCATCTTATTCATTCCCAACTTGCCTTTTGCCTTTGCATTTGCATTGAGCTTTGCTTCTTTTTCTTTTCTTTTTCTTTGCATATTCTTACTTTTTAGCTCTTAGCTCAATGCTTTTCCTTTTTCATGTTTCCCCAACAACCCCAAACTTGAACATTTAACAATATCACATAAGATCTTCTACTTAACTCAAGGTAAAGATTTTCAATCAAGGGTGTTCAGTGTATGTTCAAGGCTAAGGGTTCAAAGGATAGAACACAAAGTGTTCTCTTTTAGTAGGCTAACTTTATGAATTTGGCCAATAAAAAGGGTTTCAAAAACACGGCCTTGATCATATGATGCAAAACAAGCAATTGATTCAAACATAGAAAACCTGGGCAAAATCATTCATGTTTCCAAAGTAATAGCATTCAACAATAACAACTCTGGAGCTCAAAACCTCACATATAAGCTCATTCACATTTGACATACACATCCTGCTTAATTTCAAAACCACAATCATGATATCATGCATTTGTTCACAAAGCTTGTGAATCACCTGTATAAGCATTTTAATGTGCACATCATCTCAACATCAATCAATCAATAAGCATCATCAAGCATTACTTATCACACAATCACAGTTAGTAGCAAACCATCATAATAAACCAGGTGTTCAATAGAGTACATCAAACCCTAATCTAAAAAATAAAACAAATAAGTTCAGAAAACTTAAACCACAAAAGCATAATCATATGATAGCATTCATCAGTAAATGCTATCTCAGCTCCTCATCAATCTGAGCTGTCCTCTGTATCTTCCTCTTCCTCCTCCTCATCATCATCAAATGCATCCTCCTCCTCAGCTTCATCTTCTTCCATATCTCTCGCTGAAGCTTCAGCTGCTCCAGCTCCTCCTCCATGTACTGGTTCCTCTGGCCAAGCTACTACATTATGGAATTCATCCATAGTCCACCTGTGGGCTGGAGGATTATCATACATCCCCACTATCATCTCAGCAGTAGCCACCTGCCCTCTGTGAATGGACTGCAACTGAGCACCTATAAGAGACATATACATGTCTCTCATCTGAAATGGTTCTGCTTCATGTGCTTCAGCAGATGTCTGGCTCTGTGCTGCTGGCCCTCTCTCCCTACGAGCCCGGCGTGGTGGAACTGGCTGAGCTGCATCCTCACCTCCACAATACTGTCTGTAATAAGCCTCATCAATGGCTTTCCTTGGTCTCTCAAATGGTGGAGCAGAAGTGTCCACCCCAGCTAGCTTGCAAAGGTGAGTGATCAAAGAAGGATGTCCTAGTGGTGCTTTGTTGTTTGAGGTGTTAGCACATACACTAATTTCATCAGCTATCACCTGCCCAACATTAACATTAAAATTTCTGATAGCACAGTAGATGAATAGTGCTCTGCTGAGAGTAATATCTGACACATGTGAACATGGCTGAATGTTGGCATGAGAAAATGCCATCCAATACTTTGCAAGAGGAGTCAAATCTGTCCTCCTAATATTAACCACTGAGCCAGATCTATTCCTTTGGAAGTGTCCTCCAGGTATACACAGTACTCTCTCCACATCCTCAAAGTCAGCACCTTCCTCCATGCTAAGAGCAAACTGGCATTGCTCACCAGCCCACACAATATCCAGGAAGTTGTTAATAGAATCAGGATCATACCTGATAGCATGGCCTCTGACATAGCCCAAATAATCCTCAGCTGGATAATCACCAATCTTCTTTGCATTGGTGTAGAATTCCTTGACCACAGCTATGTTGGCAGGTGCAGGATAAGTGACTAGCTTTCCCCAATCATTCCCTAACACTTGCTCTCCAAATTGAGGAGCAAAGTTAGGTATCATTCCAACTTTTCTCTCCATCAGAAGTCTCCTGTCCTGAACCACCCTAAAGTGCTTCTCATGTTTCCTAGAGAGGAACCTGCTAGAGTGGGGTTGCTCTGGTTCATTTTCCTTCCTCTTGGTTGCCATGGTTTTCAATCTCTTTCCTGAAGAGGATGCCATTCCTGCATTCAAACACAAATACAAAACCACAGAACATGATGTTAATCATTAGTAAACACAGAACACAACTCCTTTCGAAGCTAAACCACCGCTGAGGGCCAGAATTTCCCCTCAGCGCCACCAGTGCCACAATCCAACACGCAACAAACCAGAAACTGTTATTTTCATGCTTAAATTTGATACTAAAAGCAACCTTTAGACTTAGAAACTAGCTTGAAATCATTCCTTTTATCTATATTTTCAGAAATAAGAGAGCTGGACAGGTTTATGCTTGATTTCAGTGTTTTTGTGCAGGTTTTAAGGTGAATTTGGTGAAAGAAGTGAAGAAGAAGAGAGATGACATTAGAAAAGACAAGAAAAAGTGCAAAAGAAGAAGCCAAAGTCACCGCTCAGCGGCAATTTACCGCTGAGCGGCACTCAGGAGGTTGCGGGAGTCACGCTGAGGGGCAAAATGGCCGCTGAGGGGAGAAAACGTGACGCGCAACTACCGCTGAGCGGTATTTACCGCTGAGCGGCACTTTTATGGGCTTGGGTTTTTGTAATCTTTTGTAGTTCTAAAATAGTATATAAGGACTTGCACGTCCTAGAATTAGTATCTTTGGCAGAAACGAGGCAAACACTCTCTCTTCCACCCCTTTGAAGAAGGATCTTGGATGCTAAGGCTACCTCTTCATCTTTATTGGGTTTATTCTTTCATACTTTCATTGTAATTCATCTAGGTTCACCATGAATATGGTGAACTAAACCTTGTATGTTTGTTGGGGAATCAATGTAATCGCTTGAAGCTCTCATACATGGAATTTATGCTTGCATCTTTTAAATAAGACTTATGCTTTCTTTCATCATTAGTTAGGGTTTTTCCTCTTTGCTCAATGCTTGCATAGTTTAACTCATTCAATGCATGATTATTGGTTTTGTCGATACGGGCACGTACGGGGAAGTCTAGATCCGGGGAATTTCTCCCAACACTATGTTGGTTGTCTTTAAGCTCCTGAGCATATGAACTAATCATTAGGAATGCTAGGAATTGTATGAACTCGTGATTAGGGAGAAGCCATCTAGAATGGTACATTAGAGAGTGGCATTAACAATGATGACTTGAATGTTGAATTCCTAAAATGTATGAGAGTGGATGAGATGAAATTGACCCCCAACAACATATTCATTCATATATTCCATTGAAAGTGTTTATCTTTTGTCTTTGCCATTGATCAAACTTCATGCATACATGTTTATTTTCTGTCTTGCATATTAAATCCAATTATTTCGTTTGTAAATCCTAGCTAATCAACAAATCACATAACTAAACTAGGCCGTGAGTCCTTTGGGAGAACGATACTTGGTCTTACCAAGTTTATTACTTGAACGATTCGGTCATACTTGCCGATTGTGAAACAAGTTTGTGACATCATATTTTTGGTGCTCATAAATTTGTCCATCAAGTTTTTGGCGCCGTTGCCGGGGACTCTGGTTTAACTGGTTAATTTGTGTGATTAATGATTATCTTTGACTTTAATTTTGAATTTGTGTTTTTATTTTTTTCTGTTTTTATTTTATTTTATCTTTTTATCTTTTTAGATTAGGTTAGATTTTATTTTTTTCTTATCTTTTTAGGTTAGATTAGATTTTATTTTATCTTTTTATCTTTTTAGATTAGGTTAGATTTTTATTTTATTTTATTCTATCTTATTTTATCTTCTTATCTTCTGAATCTTTTATCTTTTTATCTTCTGAATATTTATCTTCTTCTATATCTTTTTGTGCTAACAAATCTTTTCTAGGGTTTTGTTTTCTTGTGTATGCAGGAGGCAATTCGAACTAGGAGTAAGAAAACAATAGAACCACTTCTTGAAGGATTAGAAGAGAGTAGAAGGAGGAGAAGAATCAGAACGTCTAGAGAACTTTTCCCTTCTCCAGAAACTCTCTTACACTCATCACCACAAGGTTCTGTTCATAGCACAGGAAGTATGGAGAACAATAATGGTAGAAGAACTCTTGCAGATTATACTAATCTTGCTGGACCTCAGCACTTCAACAGCATAGCTCGACCTAGAGTCAATGCAGCCAATATGGAGGTTAAGCCAGCATTAATTCAACTGGTGAAGAGTAATCAATTTAATGGGTTATCTCACGAAAGCCCATATGAGCACCTTACTACCTTTAATGAGATCTGCAACACGGTCAAGATTAATGGGGTGCCAGACGAAGCTATCAAACTTAGCTTGTTCCCTTTCTCATTGGGGGGCAATGCTAAGCTTTGGTTGAACTCTTTTCCAGAAGAAAGTTTCACAGAGTGGGAAGCAGTGGTCACAAAATTTCTAAATAAATACTTCCCACAATCTAAGGTGACTAAGGGCAAGCAAGAGATTTCTTCATTCAAGCAGGGCATGGAAGAATCACTGGGACATGCATGGGACAGGTATAAAAGCTTGTTACGTAAAACTCCCATGCATGGTTTCGAAGATCAAGAAGTAGTCTTAACTTTCCTTGGAGGGCTTGGTTCACAAACCAAGATGATGCTGGATGCCTCAGCAGGAGGCAATATTAAATGGAAGACTCCAGAGGAAGCAACTGAGATCATAGAAAATATGGCTACTAGTGACAATGAGCTGCACAGTGAAAGAGGAACTCCTATGCAACAGAAAGGGGTTTTTCAATTGCAAACACATGATGCCTTGCTAGCCCAGAATAAGATTCTAACTCAACAGCTGGAAACGTTGACTAAAACTCTGGCTCAATTGCCTAAAGAGTTGAAATCTGCTGCACAAATACAAACCCAGTTGTGCGAACTATGTGGAGGTGATCACATCAATGGCCAGTGTGCTTTTCCAGTGGAAGCCGTGGAGGATGTTAATTTCATGGCTAATCAGTTTCCATACCGTCAAGGGAATTATAATCAGGGTTGGAAACCACATCCAAGCATTGGCCAAGGACAAACTGGGCAAGCTACTCAATATAATAAGCAGCAGCAGCAACCAACCTTGTGGCAACAAGTATCTATGCTTAATGAAAGATCAACAAGGTTGGAAGAAACTCTTCAGCAATTCATACAGAAAACTGAATCTTCTCAAAAGAGCACTGAAGCTGCTATAAAGAATTTGGAGATTCAAATGGGTTAGATCACCAAGCAATTGGAAGAAAGGTCAAACAGAAACTTTGGGGCTAATACTGAGGTTAACCCTAGAGAAGAGTGCAAGGTGATAAAGAGTGTGAATGAAGAGATAGTTGAGTTAGAAGAAGGAGAAACAGAAGAGAGAAGAGAAGAAGAAAGGAAGGACATTTTTCCTTTTCCAACAAATCAGGAGAAACAAATGGACTTCACAGATTTATTCAGAATGATTGATAATGAAGCACCTTGGGAACAAATTCTACAGAAAATAGCAGTTTACACAAAATCTGATGAAGGAACCCCTACAAAAAGAAGACGTAGAGATGATGAGGAAGAAAGGTGTAAAACTGTTAAGAAAAAGTCATTCCCACCAAAAGCAGCAGATCCAGGTAGTTTTTCTATCCCTTGTTCTATAGGGAAGAAAAAGGTAAAGAAAGCTCTCCTTGATTTAGGCTCAAGTGTTAACTTGATGCCTTATTCTTTACTGGAGCAAATTGGCCATGTTAAAATAAAACCTGTAAAGGTTAATCTAGTAATGGCTGATGGATCTTCAAAGGAGCCATGTGGGATTGCAGAAGACATTGTAGTTTGTGTTGGCAAACTTCAGTTTTTGGCAGACTTTGTGGTGATGAAGATGGAGACCGAGAAAATACCTTTCATACTTGGAAGACCGTTTATGAAAACGGCCAAAGCCATTATAGATGTAAATGAAGGTATAGTGGTGCTCCAAGACAGAGAGGAGAGAGTGGTGGTGGATGTCTTCAAAGATGAAAAACAAGCAAAGGAGGAAGAGGCTAGTTATAAAGCTGCATTTCAAGATGCACCCATGACTAGAGGTAAAAATGAAAATCTTGAAGTTTCAGGTAACCATTGTTTGTTTTTTCAGGTACCCAAGGTAGAAGAGATTGGAAAAGGAGACAAAGTTCCTAGAGACTGGAAGAAAAGAAAAATCCAACTTGGCACACCTGTAAGACTCAAGAACAAGTTGTGGTTTATAAAGGGCTTTAAAGAGAAGGAGATGATAGAGATAGAGTCTCCATATTCTAGAAGAACCAAAACAGTCCATAGGAAACAGTTGAAAGGTTGGTGGAAGGACAACATCAACTATAAAGAAGATGGAACGTGAGCTTTATTGGGTCAAGCTAATGACGTTAAAGGAGCGCTTGCTGGGAGGCAACCCAGTGGATTTACAAACTTTTTGATTTGTTTTATTTTGGTTTTGTAATTTTTAATCTGTGAACATTATTCTGGACATTATTTTGTTGGATCTAGCATCTACTGAAGGATGCTAGGTGGTTAAGTATCTACTGAAGGATACTAGGTTTGTAACACCTACTGATGGGTGTTGGTGAGAAAATTTTGCACTTACTGATGGGTGCTGGTAAGTTTGAAACACCTACTGATGGGTGATGGTAAGTATGAAACACCTACTGATGGGTGTTGGTGGATTTTGGGTCAGGCTCGTGACGTTAAACAAGCGCTACCTGGGAGGCAACCCAGTTGATTGATTGTTTTCTGTTTGTTTATTTTAGTTAGGGTTTGCATAAGCATTTTTAACATTGAATTGCAGGGAACCAGTGAGGGGTATGTATAGGAGGCACGTAGGTCAAGAAAAGAAGGAGAGGAGCACTTCACGAAAGTGCCGCTGAGCGGCAATTACCGCTGAGCGGCAATTACCGCTGAGCGGTACTATCGCAGATGGGCTTAAGTTCCCCTTAGCGGAACCCGAGCCGAAAATAACAGTTTTAGTCCCCCCTTTGTTTTAAAAATGTTAAATGTGGTCCCCCTTTGCTTTAAAAATTGTTCACGGTGGTCCCTTTTTCCTTTAAAAATTGTTGAAGGTGGTCCCTTACGTATATTACTGTAATACATATTAAGGATACCTGGCAAAAAACAGATATAATTACATAATATCACTACTTCCAAATATCACAACATAATATCAGTACAACTATAATAAGATATTTAATTAAAGTGCTTAATAAGAATTCAACATAGACAATGAAAGTGCTTAATAAGAATTCAACACACACAATTAAAGTACTTAATAAGAGTACAAAATACATCCAAATACATCCAAATTAATGGTAATTAATGGGAAGGAGTTGATCAAATTCTGAGTGGGGAGATGAGTGTTGGTCATTGATGTAAACGCAAGAAGTGTGGAGTGACCCGTGATGAGTAGAGGGACGAAGTAGTGCAAGGGATGACTAAGAGTGTTGAAAAAATGGTCTGGTAATCGTTTACAGAATCCTGGTAAACGATTACCCGAGAGAAAACTGGATTTTGTACAGAAAGTCCAACACAGGTACGCAGTCATGTGAACTGGGGTCACCATTGGCCAAAAAGGTGAGTTTTAAGCACTTTTGCACCTTTCTTAGGGTGGTCCTGGTGTTTCAGTGGTGGGAGAGGGTGATTGGTGATGTGATGTGAGTCCAATGAGTGTGGGGTGACCCCTCATTAGTTGGAGGAGCAAGCTCTACAAGGGATGACTAAGAGTGTTCAAAAAAGGGCTTGGTAATCGTTTACAGCATCCGTGTAAACGATTACCCGAGAGAAAACTGGATTTTATACAGAAAGTCCAACACAGGTACTCAGTCATGTGAACTGGGGTCACCATTGGGCAAAAAGGTGAGTTTTAAGCACTTTTGCACTTTTCTTAGGGTGGTCCTGGTGTTTCAATGGTGGGAAGTGATGTTTTGGCACCCCATGATGGAGGAAAAAAACAATGTTTATGAGATGAGCAACTTGGGTGAGATAACATGCTGTCAACTTTGACCTTTGCTGGCTATTTTACTGATAACTTTTCCCACCGACCTCCAAATGATGTGATTCTTTTTTTATTAGAAACTAGACTCAAAAATCTTTCCAATGACTACTAATTTGTATTTTTTGGACATCTGAGTTGGTACAGTTTATTCTTTCAAGTTAGCGTTTCATATATTTTTGCCAACTTTGACCTTTGCTTGTTCTTTTGCTCATAACTTTCTCCACCGAACTCCAAATGATTTGATTCTTGTTTTGTTGGAATCTATACTCAAAGACCTTTCAAATTATGCCTTAGAAATCAAGTTTACACCTTTTTTGACACTGTAATCGATTACAAGGACACTGTAAACGATTACCCGAGAGAAAATTGGATTTTGTACAGAGAGTCCAACACAGGTACTTAGTCAGGTGAACTGGGGTCACCATTGGCCAAAAAAGTGAGTTTTAAGCACTTTTTGCACTTTTCTTAGGCTGGTCCTGGTGTTTCAATGGTGGGAAGTGATGTTTTGGCACCCCATGATGAAGGAAAAAATAAGGGTTATGGATGTAATATGAGTGAACAATCTGAGTTCGTGTAATGAAGTTCGTTTTAGTCCCCCCTTTGATTTAAAAATGTTAATTGTGGTCCCCCTTTGCTTTTGAATTTGTTCACGATGGTCCCTTTTTCCTTTAAAAATTGTTCAAATTGGTCCCTTACTATATTACTATAATACATATTAAGGATACCTGGCAAAAAACATATATAATGACATAATATCACTACTTCCAAATATCACAACATAATATCAGTGCTGTTAGCAAAATGATCAAGATGAAGTTTTGATGATGTCCAAATCAAGTCAAGAGAAATCAAGATTAAAGATGTTATGAAGACTTATATTGTGATGGAAAGCTTTTGTAATACTCTTAGAAATATGTATAAGACTTAGATTAGAAAAAGAAAAGTGTTTTGTAAAATTACTATAGTAAATCATTGCAACAAAACACTATAGTACTATTCATATGAATAGTAACACTATTCACGTGAATAGTGACGGTTAACGGTAAGAGTATCGCACTTAACACGGACGTTGGAGAAACTAGTCGTTGAAGAAACTAGTCGTTTATGACCGTTGGAAAAACTAGCCGTTTATGACCGTTGGACAAACTAGCCGTTTATGGCCGTTGGACAAACTAGCCGTTTATGGCCGTTGGAGAAACTAGCCGTTAAGTTTGTCTTTTAGTGAATGGAAGAGCCTTTGGATGAGTCAATAAATAGACTCTCATTTTCTCAATAACTAGAGACACAGAAACTCTTCCCTTGTGCTCAAATACTCAGAAATTCTTGAGACTTGTGTGTTCTTGTTCGGCTTGTGAAACTCTTGTCTGTGGAGCTGGTGAAGTGCTGCTACGGTGACAGAGGAAATAGCCGGTTCATCCTTGGTGTGTCTAAGGAGGTGTTCGGAAGAGAATCATCCTTCGTGAAGTATTCGGAGGAGGTGTTCATCCTTTGTGAAGACTCAAAGGAGGTGTAGGTTCATCTCTTGTGGTATCAAGAGAGGTGGTTTCTAAACTCTTACAAATTGTTTCTTTGTGATTGTAATTTGTAATTGTTTTGTGATTAGTGAATTGTTTATCTTGTTTGAGATAAACGACTGGACGTAGGATTGGTAAGATCCGAACCAGGATAAAATCATCTGTGCAAATTTCTCTCAACCTTACTCTCGCTTTATTTGTCTTTATTATTTGTTTGGTAAGTTTATTTGAGTAGAAATTAAAAGGCACACGTTCGTATTAAAAACCCTCTTGGTTTGTTATCACACGCTAACCATTCCGCTGCAGCCGCTCTGACAATTGGTATCAGAGCTTGCTTTGATAGTCATTCAAATGGCGGGATCGCATCAAACATTCGCAGAGGGTGCTTCTATCAATAGACCACCACTATTCACAGGTGAAAATTACGCATTTTGGAAGGTCAGAATGCAAATATTTATGGAATCTATTGATGTAGATATTTGGGATGTTGTTGCATTTGGTCCTTTTGTTCCAACTAACAATATGCAGGAACCAAAGTCCCGTGACCAATGGACCATTGAAGAAAAGAGAAGATCTCAGAATGATGTAAAAGCCCGGAATATCATTGCGTCAGCATTGACTGTTGATGAGTTCTACAGGGTCTCTGTCTGCAAAAACGCTAAAGAAATGTGGGAAACTTTAAGAGTAACTCATGAAGGCGGAGATGAAATTGGGTGTGCTAAATCTAATACTTTAATCATGGAAGAGAATAATTCAAGCTCTTCATCAAGCACAACATCAAGTATGGGTGATTCTAATGAGCAAGCATATATCTGTTTAGTAGTGAACGACGACACTGGAAGCCAAGTAAGTACCTCTAGCGATTCTGATGATTCTGATCATATTGATGAAGATGAATTACATGAAATTTATAGAGAATTATTGATAGAATCAGAAAAACTAGATCTTGCTCATAAGAAATTGAAAAAGGATTTTAAAGAATTACAAAAGAAATATGAAAAATCCTTAGAAGAAATAGAAACTTTAAATAGTAAAATTTCAAATGTAGAAAATGATACAAATATATCTGCTGAGTGTAAATTTTGTGATGAACATAAATTGAAAGTTGATAACGTTGAAAAATCAATAGCAGATGAAAATAAAGAATTAAAATCAAATTTTAAAAATATTTTTGAAGAAAATAAAATTTTGAAAAATAAAATTTTATTTTATGAAAAAGGTAAATATACTAGTAGTGATGAATGTGCATCTTGTGTTAATTATAAGAAACTACTAGATGAAACAACCTTTGGAGAATGTAGTAAAAATAATGAAAATAAGGTTGTTAAAAATAAGTATGTTCCTAGAATTAAAAATAAACATAATCATAGAACCCATAGAACTTGGGTAGAAAAAGGAACAACTTATAGGAACACAAACTTTGTATCATGCTTTTATTGTATGAAAAAGGGTCATACTTCAAATAAATGTAAAATTAAGCATTATGGTGTTCCAAGTGGTAGATATATTTGGGTTATAAAATAATTTCTTTTTTCTAAATCTAACCCAAAGGACCCATACAAGTAGTTGGGTACCTATTGTTTAAAAATTTAAGAATTTCTTTAAAACAAATTTTAAGAAAATTTTTTCAAGACCGGTAAAACTATTTTTATATCTTCTAATATACAAAGCATATATAGTTTTCAATCGAAAAATTTTTTATGTGAGCATGTTGTCTTTGATGAAATTGTAGACCTTGAGGCAAAACCTCTTGAGTCAGTTGAATTACATGCAGGCAATGACGAAGATTTGTAGAAGACAACAAATGAAGCAAATAATGATGACAATCCTCAAGATAAAGATCTAAACAATGTTTTATAAGATCTTTCTCCTAAAAATATTTGCTTTAAATATCCTATTGTGCATGTTTGAATGAATCTTTAAATTTGAAATATTTTTAGCTCATATGCATACATGCTTTTATTAAGGGGGAGTATTATTTTAGGGGGAGAACATCAACACAACTTTTTAATTATGATCAAAAAGGGGGAGAAAATGTTTAAAGCTTATTTGCCTATTTGTACTATTTGTGCTTATTCACTAATGCACTCTTTCTTCCATAAGTTGTGTTTTAAATACAGATTATTACCAAAAGCTTTAAATCAAGGAGTTTTTGATCATCATCAAAAAGGGGGAGATTGTTAGCAAAATGATCAAGATGAAGTTTTGATGATGTCCAAATCAAGTCAAGAGAAATCAAGATTAAAGATGTTATGAAGACTTATATTGTGATGGAAAGCTTTTGTAATACTCTTAGAAATATGTATAAGACTTAGATTAGAAAAAGAAAAGTGTTTTGTAAAATTACTATAGTAAATCATTGCAACAAAACACTATAGTACTATTCATATGAATAGTAACACTATTCACGTGAATAGTGACGGTTAACGGTAAGAGTATCGCACTTAACACGGACGTTGGAGAAACTAGTCGTTGAAGAAACTAGTCGTTTATGACCGTTGGAAAAACTAGCCGTTTATGACCGTTGGACAAACTAGCCGTTTATGGCCGTTGGACAAACTAGCCGTTTATGGCCGTTGGAGAAACTAGCCGTTAAGTTTGTCTTTTAGTGAATGGAAGAGCCTTTGGATGAGTCAATAAATAGACTCTCATTTTCTCAATAACTAGAGACACAGAAACTCTTCCCTTGTGCTCAAATACTCAGAAATTCTTGAGACTTGTGTGTTCTTGTTCGGCTTGTGAAACTCTTGTCTGTGGAGCTGGTGAAGTGCTGCTACGGTGACAGAGGAAATAGCCGGTTCATCCTTGGTGTGTCTGAGGAAGTGTCTGGAAGAGAATCATCCTTCGTGAAACATTCGAAGGAGGTGATCATCCTTTGTGAAGATTCAAAGGAGGTGTTGTTTCATCTCTTGTGGTTTCAAGAGAGGTGGTAATTTCTAAACTGTTACAAATTGTTTTTCTGTGTGACTAATATTTGTAATAGTTTTGTGATAGTGAAAAAGGTTTATCTTATTTGAGATAAGCGACTGGACGTAGGATCTTAGTGATCTGAACCAGGATAAAATACCTGTGTAATTTTTCTCTTTCCCTTACTCTGTTATTTACGTTTAATTATCTGCTTAGTAAGAAATTAAGAGAAAAATATTAAAAAGGGATAATATTTGAATATAACCAATTCACCCCCCCTCTTGGTTTGTTTCCACGCTAACCATTCCGCTGCAGCCGCTCTGACAAGTGCAACATATTTAATTAAAGTGCTTAACAAGAATTCAACATACAGAATGAAAGTGTTTGATAAGAATTCAACACAGACAATGAAAGTGCTTAATACATCCACAATTAAAGTAGTTAAGAAGAGTACATATTAATACATCCAAATTTTCAACTAAATCTATGGATCTTTTCTTCTAATGTTTAACTTCTGCCTTTGTATTGGCTCACTTAAATCTCGGATGGAATCTTGACTTGGTTGTGGTGGTTGAGGAGATTGGGGACTTGATGGCTGTGAAGGTGCAATGGGTTGTGAACTTTGTGCCTGTGTTGATTGTGTTGGTTGGATGATGGCTGGATTTAAAGGGCACATTTTTTTGTTGTGCCCCAGTTCACGGCAGATACTACATCTCTTTCGCTGCCCACCAACACTCATCTTGGTCCCATCTTTTGTTAGCTCCCATGGCTCCATTCTTCTTTTTTTCTTGGGTCTCCCAGGCATGTTCCTCTTAGGTGGTGGCAGTACATCAGGACAAGTAGTTTTTTCCCATAAGAGGTGGCCATTCACAGGATAGATGATGGACGCATATGCTTCTTCATATGTGGATTTCCTGAAACAAATTGGTATAAAACTTTCTGGATCTACATTTGAATAGTTCATTGATGCAACTGCATGACAACATGGGATGCCACTGATCATCCACTTCCTACAGCTGCATTCTTCATTGTCCAGGTCCACTGTGAACTTGTTCCCAATGATTGAAACATGTCTAACCTCAAATATCCTTCTTGCAGACCAGCTGAATAAATGAACATCAAAAAGGCACATCAACAGTTGGATATGAACATAAATAAGCCATAACAACAACTGGATATGAACATAAATAAGGCATAACAACAATATTACCTTGGGATCCAATATCTTGACAAGTTACATTCCTTCATAAGTCTCTTTTTGATCTTTGGACAGACATTGAAATCCATACCTGCCACCTTCGTTCTGTTGGTGGCCCATCTTTTCATCAAATACAGTCTAATATCCTCCAACATGGTTATTATGGGTTTTCCCCTGGAATGCACAAGAACACTGTTGAATCCTTCACTGATGTTGTTATCCAGAGTATCACACATTGCTTGAGTTCTGAACCTACTTCTTGACCAATACCTATTGCACGAGAATGAAGAAAATGAGTTACCAAACATGAGTAATGCAGAATATTTGTGCATGTAATGGTCAGAATGTACCTTGGGGGAATGGCTATGAGATATTTATATGCTTCTTCATTCACTGCTCTGATATTCAACATCTCTCTCTCCCAAGCTTGGGGGTATGTGCTTGTGGCAGCCCTCCACATCAAATTCTTCAATATCTGACTAGAAAATCTTTTCCTAAAGTTAGCATAAAGGTGCCTGATGCAGAATCTTTGTTCTGCCCTAGGCAAAAGCTCTTGGATAGCTGGCACCAACCCCTGCCAACATCAATTATTTAATCAAACACACATGCATAATAAAGTTTGCAAAATAAAATAATAAAAGTACTGCATGTACCTTTTGCTGGTCAGACATCCACGTATATGCCTCACAAACTTCATTGCCCCCAAGGTCTTCAACCAATAATTGCAAAAACCAGGACCAACTATCTTTATTTTCGACTTCAACTACTGCATATGCAAGGGGTAACATTTGCTCATTTGGATCCCTCCCAACAGCAGTAAGCAGCTCTCCCTTATAAAGACCTTTCAAAAAACACCCATCTAAACAGATGATGGGTCTACAACTAATAAAATTATCCTTACATGCTTTAAGACAAACATAACATCTCTGGAATATGGACTGACCATTATCACTGTTGACTTTAACCTTAACCGTTGACCCAGGGTTACTTCTCAATACCTCATGTGCATAGTCATAAATCCTTCTAAATTGTTCTTTAAAATCCCCTTCACGTTGACTTGATGCCATTAACTTCGCCCTTCTTGCTTTAGAAATTGATACATTGGTGTTCCATTTCCTTAATGCTTTGGTACGTATGTCTTGGACCTTTATACTAGGATTGTCATTCGTAGACTTATCTATTTCATGACTCAACCACTTACTATTCATCAATTTTATGTTCAGTTGCCTGCTGCAAGAATGAACATCCACAATCTTCCTTAATTGCCAAATCTTGCGTGATGGCAAATACCCACAGTAAGCTACCCATGGACAGATTTTTTTCCCACCCATGCATTTCACCCTTACCCTACGCTTATCATTTTTTACAAACTTAAGAGCCCTCCCAGCATGAATAGCATAACTTCTAATGGCTTCCTTAAACTCATCCTTATCTGTAAAGATAGTACCAAGTTCCCATTTGTAATCTGACATTGACTTCTTTTTACCAAATGTAGGAAAGGGACCTCTACTTGGTATGTCCTCAATTTCATCCTCCTCACTTGCACTATTATCTGGAGTTAACAGCACATCTGACTCCCATTCATCATCTGACAACCCCCTACCATGTCCTTCTGCTTCATTATCACTGTCTTCCATCATGTATTCTGAATCACTATTATCCAAATTCCCTACCTCCTCCAAGTTCTCTTCAACAGAAACATGTGCTTCATCCTTCTCAGTATCCACTTCCACCTCTTCCTCACTGTCCACTTCCAGTTCTTCCTCACTGTGCATTTCCACTTCCTCCTCTCTGTGCACTCCATCATCTTTCTCCAAGTCACCACCACAGTTAAGAGGACCTTCCTCAACCTCCTGTTGCACTTCAACAACACCTTGTACACCAACCTCAACACCACTACCCTCACCACTGTCTGCAGGTCCTTGGCAAAGGTAAAGAATTTCATCCTCATTTTTTACAACCACTGCTTCGCTCACTTTATGTACAACATACAAGTTGACTTTCCCCAACAATTTTCCCACATTCATCATGTTCAAAGCACCTTTATCGTCATATAGCTTATATAAAACATGGTCAATATCGTAATATAACTCATGTACTTCAATATACCCCAAATCCTTAAGTGAACCTACTACTCCAAAATAGCTCCATGTATCGGGGTCAATGTCCCAATAACATCTTTCCCCACCTATATATTTAAAGGGCACTTCCTGTATCAAGGTCCCACCGTGGTGGACCACTACCTCAAAATTATCGTTAGACATCCCTACACTGCAAATGGAAAAGGGGGACCACTCATTAACTTAATTTAACAGACCATGGGACCAATTTCAACACCCAACGACAGTACTTTTTCCATTAACCCCCCACCATGCCACAAATATAACCATATTTTAAACACAACAAATATAGAATCCACCCATTAAAGAAAAAGAAAAAACATAAGAACAGTAATGCGATCACTAACCTGGAATTTGATTTCACCAAAAATCAGAAGTTGCACTCTTCGAAACGAGATTCTGGAACCCTAAATCGCATGCAGATTTTACCCCAAATGTAATTGTCAAATTTTTTTAACCCTATCTTTTAAATTAATTTAAATTAATTAATTTAACATATCACAGTGCCATGTCAACAAAAAAATGTACAGCTCATCAGTTTTCTTCCAGCTGGGCAGCTGTGCCGTTAGTTTTTTAACGCCGTAACCAAAAAGGACTAACTTGCACCATTTTTGCGAAAAGTGGGATCTTAGTGAACTTTTGAAAAAAAGTAGGACCAATTTGAACAGACCCTACGAAAAGTGGGACCAAAATAGGAATTAAACCTTGATAAAAAGCTATTTGAATCTTTGAGTCAAAATTTGAGTGGTTAAGTTGTTTATTTTGAGTGAGTTGGTAGCTGAACAATTGCAATTTTTGAAAGACTTTGTTTCTGCATCTTTAAGATATTTAAACCAATTTTAATTCATGCTCTAAACTTGTTGATGCAAAAGTATTATGAGTTCTAGCTGCCATACATATTTAGACTCTTGAGACCACCAAGTTTTGACCATTTTTCCTTCACAAGTTGCTGCATAATTTGTGTGCTAAATTCTGATTTCTGGAATCTTGTATCTGGACTGTAGCAACAGGTTTGACCATAAAAAAAAATTGAGAACAATCAATAAAAATAGTCATTGAACAGTTTTAAAAACCAATTGGGTCAGTGCAGTCTAGTGTGTGTAAATTTTTGAAATACCAAAATCAGAAATTGTTGATAGAAACTGGATTTCTCTTAAACATTTCAGCAGCTTCTTGTTTGGTTTTTAATTGCTTTTAAAATCTTTTCTAGAGCTATTGTTAGGTTCAGTTTGAGTGCTCACTTTGATCCAAAGTTTTGTTTCTTGCTTGTCATTGTTGAATCACTAGTGGAAAAATACCATTCTATAACGAAGCTATTATAACGTATAAAAATTATTCGTCATACTAGGTTGACCGGTAGCAAGATGGTAATAAAAATAGGACATATTATAACGTAGTTTTATAAATCAGTTATAATATGAAACACGGTGGCAAACTTGTAAATAAGTGTAAGACATATTATAACGTAGTTTTAAAAATCAGTTATAATATAAAATGCAATGGTAAACTTGTAAATAAGTTCAAAACCTATTATTAATGTATTATAACGGAGTTTTAGAAATCAGTTATAATATCTCTTCCTCTTTAATTTTTCGCATTTCTCTCTCGCTAGATTTGATTTCAAGTTCACTCTCATTCTTTTCTTCCGCGCTTCGTCTCATCCCTCTCACTTGCATTTCTCGGCATCTCCGTCATCAGCCACATCATTTTCAGAACTTCAGCCACGTTGTGCAGCGTATTCTTTCGCTCGCTGTCACGCTTGGAGGTCTCATTTCATTTCCTCTCGCGCATTCGAGAGAGCACTTTCATTTCTCACATCAGAGAGCCTCACTCTCATTTCTCTCCATTTCGGTTTCCTGGCATCTTCCTTCTCGAGAGACATCTCCTCGTCGCACGTCGTTCATCATCACGACAAGGCTTCTTCACTCACAGAATCATCTTTATTTACTCTATCCTTCATTTTCACCGAATCATTCATAGAGCTAAACCCTCTGTTGGGGTTTCTTCTCCTTTTCACCATTTCCCTTCGATTCCACCGATTAAAACCTTGTTTTCACCATTAGAAACATTTTCCACCGATTCAACTTTGATTTACACCGATCAATCGGTCCAGAATAGGTTTCCTTCTTCTTCTAGGGTTTTTATCAAGTTTAATCCTTTGTTTCTTGTTCTTCTTCGAGTTTTTGTCATATTTTCGCTACGTCTTCTCCCTGGAAGAAGCTTAGAGGATTTGCGTCGCGCCTACAGTCATCTTCTCAGAGCTGCTCTTCCAACAGTAGTTATAGTTCACATTCTTCTCTGTAACACTTTTCCCCTCTTTATCCTGTTAATTTAGTTTTCATATTTATAGAAATTTTAATAAAACATGTTTGCTTTTATTATCATATTATGTAAAGTAATGAATGCTATTTTCATTGTTTTTATCTTTGTTTTAATTTTTCCATCATTTGCAGACCCCTCTACTTGAACACTGATGCGGGGACAATGTCTCCTTTCGAGCATGCGGAGGTTTTCGTCTTAGATGATAGCGGAGAGGTAAGCAAATGAAAATTTTCTACAACAAGATGACAGTCATTAGATTTTTTATTTCCTTCTAAATTCAATGGAAGGTTGAGGTTGTATGTTATGTTATACTTTCCCCTGCTCTTTTCATTTTCTCATTTTACTTCATAAGTGCAAGCTAAAACTTTCTGAGTCGTAGTAAAAGAGGATATCTGTAGTTTGTTTTCCTTTTGAAGTTTTAGATTGCCATTTTCATTATTTTTTTTGTTTGTGGAAGCTTGAACTTGATCTTGGGAACTACGAACGATTTTTGGACATTAAATTAACTGGCAACAATAACATCACTACTAGAAAAATGTATCAGGTGAGCCAGATGTTTCTAATTGTTTTGTTTTGGATGTTTATAGTTTGTTATTGAGAAGGAGAGAAGAGGAGATTATGGAAGAGGAGAGGTCAAGCTCGGGCAGCCTTGGGGGATTTTTTAAGGTGGGGTGGCTTACTTGATCTTAGTATTTGTAAATTTTTTTGAAGTTTACCCAATTCGCATTGCTGATTGGAATTTATTTATTTATTTTTTAACCTGGGTATTTTAGTTAATCAATGCTTCATGTTAGGTATGTCCCATTGACACCCACCCTTAATGAAATGGATCTCTTCTGGTACAGAAAATGAATTGATCTTGAAATCTGGTTTTTACTTATGTTTGATTTGACTTATAAGGAGTAGAAACTTGATTTGGTTTAGGCATTAACACTTGGGTCAAATATGTATTGTTTAAGCAAAACTAGTGCAGTTGTCAAGACTTATGTAGAGCCATGTTAAGGAACTGTTTGACTAGTGATCTTATTATATATATAGTTGAAAAGAAGGTGATTGAAATTTTCAGTTACTTAAGTAAGATCTCACTTGAATCACTTTTTATTATAAATGATTTTCTTGCACACATAACAATTCATAATGTGACATTGACTACTGCTTCTGGACATCTCAGGCTATTGAAGATTTGACTAAGGCTTTAAAGTTTGAAACCAACTCAGTAGATATTTTACATGAGAGAGGTATCTTTTTCTTTGACAGTCTTTTTCATTTTGTTATTTGGCTAACCGGTTGATTCTGGAATAATTATTTGTGCTTCCTTCTATAATGATGGTTCATTTGTGCATCTTGTGGTAGCTCCTTCAAGTCTAGACAGAGACTTTGTTAGTTTCATGCGAAACAAATATATTATTCCTTTTTAATAATTATGTCCTATCTACTGTTAGTTTCAAGTTGAAGTTTGATTATAAATTATTGCTGTGATAATGTTGACTTTTATTTCAACTAGACAGGGATAATAATGTCAGAAGCGGCTGCAGCGGATGGGTTAGCGTGGAATAACAAACCAAGAGGGTTTTTAATACGAACGTGTGCCTTTTAATTTCTACTCAAATAAACTTACCAAACAAATAATAAAGACAAATAAAGCGAGAGTAAGGTTGAGAGAAATTTGCACAGATGATTTTATCCTGGTTCGGATCTTACCAATCCTACGTCCAGTCATTTATCTCAAACAAGATAAACAATTCACTAATCACAAAACAATTACAAATTACAATCACAAAGAAACAATTTGTAAGAGTTTAGAAACCACCTCTCTTGATACCACAAGAGATGAACCTACACCTCCTTTGAGTCTTCACAAAGGATGAACACCTCCTCCGAATACTTCACGAAGGATGATTCTCTTCCGAACACCTCCTTAGACACACCAAGGATGAACCGGCTATTTCCTCTGTCACCGTAGCAGCACTTCACCAGCTCCACAGACAAGAGTTTCACAAGCCAAACAAGAACACACAAGTCTCAAGAATTTCTGAGTATTTGAGCACAAGGGAAGAGTTTCTGTGTCTCTAGTTATTGATTCTTGAGAGGAAATGAGAGTCTATTTATAGACTCATCCAAAGGCTCTTCCATTCACTAAAAGACAAACTTAACGGCTAGTTTCTCCAACGGCCATAAACGGCTAGTTTGTCCAACGGCCATAAACGGCTAGTTTGTCCAACGGCCATAAACGGCTAGTTTGTCCAACATCCGTGTTAAGTGCGATACTCTTACCGTTAACCGTCACTATTCACGTGAATAGTGTTACTATTCATGTGAATAGTACTATAGTGTTTTGTTGCAATGATTTATTATAGTAATTTTACAAAACACTTTCCTTTTTCTGATCTAAGTCCTATACATATTTCTAAGAGTATTACAAAAGCTTTCCATCACAATACAAATCTTCAAATCATTTTGATTCTTGATTGGTCTTGACTTGATTTGGACATCATCAAAATTTCATCTGCATCATTTTGCTAACAAATAAGTCTGCCTACACATATTTGGTGGGTCCCGAGTCTTGGCATTTTAGTCCTCATTGATTATGAGCCCTTTATGTTGGGTTTCTCACATGTCACATGAAAGTATATCTTTATTATTTTTCTGAGTAAACAGTTTCCTTTACAGGGTTTAGCATTATCTTCAATTGGTGAATATAAGAAAGCTGAGGATGCACATCTAAAATCACTTCAAATTGATAAAAATTTCCTTGAAGCATGGGCACACCTGACTCAGGTATCTATCAACCTTATTGTACTGATAGATTGTTGGAACATTTAGTTATTAACTTAGCTGAAAGCTTTTTCTGAAAATCCTGAGTCATCTGTGTGCATATTATTTTATGGTTTGAAATGTAATCTATTGTATCTGGTCTCTAATAGTATCTTTCCTCACTTCTTTCATTCATAACATTTCTTTCCCGTATACTACTAACTCATTCTACTTGAATTAAAGTTTTCATTTAATGTCATTCTAATGTCAGTCAAAGAAAACTTTCAATCAATATTAAGATAGAACTTTTTCAATATTATATTTCTATATCCATTCAATTTTTTCCCATATTTAATTCTAAAGATTATGGGTTAGATGGAAGTTGAAAACTAAAAATTGAAAATGAATTATACTTAGCAAACAGTGGGAGAAAATAATATTCATATCCATATTTTTAGTACTATATTCTAAGGCAATCACCAAGTTTTTTCTCACTTGGTGGTGGGATCGGCTATACTTTACAGCAACTAATTTACAATGACTTTTCTTTCATGCAGGGGATATTGAGTACATGCCTTTTATTGAAGCACTGCTGGAACCGTATTTATGTAGTTTAATTTGTTAATTTCATGGTTTTGATGGTTTTCTTTTTTTCTTTTTTCTTTTTTCTTTTAAAATTGAATTTCATACTTTTACATTTTAAGTGGTTTAAGTTCATGCAATATCCTAAACCTTTTCCTTTGAATTTATCCTAAAGTGTTTGGGTCTCAAACTAATTCTTTTATCATTTACAGTGTTGCAGCAGAGCCTAATTTGAAGGAGTCGACTGCAAGGAAAAACATTTATGACAGATGTGATGAAACTGTGAGTGGCAGACATCTCAAATATGCATCATCTAAAGAAAAAAAAACATTATTTATTTATCTTAATAGTGGCCAATGTGGAGCTTACAACAATTGTTACGTGCCTCAGGTTAGAATTTCAATGGTGGGAAAATACACAGGCCTTTGAGATGCATATCTTTCTGTTATGAAGGTAACTTACTCCTAAATTAGTAACTGAACCCTTCTATTTTTTACATAATAATTTCCTCCTTTTGGATTCTCTACAACTTCTTTTTTATTCAATATGCATACTGAAATATAAAGAGGTGATTACTGATCTATCTACTGCATTACTTATGTTAGTTGACCTTTGATTTTGCTTTTGCTTTTATGCAACCCTCTGATGATTGATTAAAATATATTGCTGCAGGATCCTGAGGCATATAAAGTTGGTTTTCCGTAATTGGACTTATTCTGCAGGGCTTTGATGGTGTTCTAGTTCCAAGAGGTTTTGGTGATGGAGGAGTGCAAGGGAAAATTCTTGCGATTAAGTATGCTCGAGAACATAGTGTTCCATTTCTGGGCATTTTCTTGGGGATGCAAACTGTTGTCAATGAGTAGAGATTTGTTCATGGGTAGACAATGTGAATCAACTACTACTGAATCATTTAACACAAGTGTATATGAATCATTTAAATATGCATAGTATAAATGATGTATTAAATATTACACTATTTAATGTTTGAAATGAATTTTATTTTGTTAGTTTCATTAAATATTTTTATTTGAAGCTATATTGATTATAAATTGATGGAATAAGATAATAATACAAGTATATTATTATAATTTTCAAATGTAATAATTAATTTTTTTTAAAAAAAAAACATATATTATAACGTACTAAACCATGTACGTCATGATACGTTGATCACATATTATAACGTACAAAAATATATACGTAATAATAGATCACGTATTATAACGTACAAAAATTTCTACGTCATGTTACCTTCCACCTATTATAACGGACAAACGAAAATTTGTCATAATAAACTATGCATATTATGACGGATTTTAGAAACTACGTTATAATATGTTCAACATATTATAACGTAAATTTCTGCTACGTTATAAAATGCGCAGACTTACTATATCGCCCAGAACTATGTCCCCAGTAACTACGTTATAAAAGGTCATTTTTGTACGTTATAAAATGTCATTTTTCCACTAGTGAATGTCTTAGTTTTGTCTACATTACGTGTAAACTCTGATCTGCTGTTCTTAATTTGAAGCTTTTGTTGCTTTCATAATCTGATCTAGAGTTGTCTTAAGCAATAGATATGCTGTGTTGTCCTTATTTGTGGCTGTCCTGCTCTGATTTCTGATCTTTGACCTTAGCCTAGCCATTTCTTTATTACTTGATAAGCTTTTTCACTCTGGATTTCTGGAATTTGAAAGAAGTTTGTGTGCTTGGTAGCATTTTAGGTGGTGGTGGTCTGGAATATTCTCCAGCTGTGTACTGCCAAGGGAGAATTTCCCTTCCAAACCTTTCCATTTTGAGTGCTTTAAGCTTTAAGAGAGACTGATTTTTGTGAGTTTTGTGTGGCTGCATCTAAGAGCCAAATTTCTTGTTGAGAGTGTGTTCTTGTTTAAGTGCTGAAATAACTTCTGAACTTGCAATGTGCTGACCATTTAGTTGTGCAGTTTTTGTTCTGATTAACATTTACAGGGAGTAAAGTTGTTCAAAAGCAGTTTGTAAGTGTGGGAAGTCTAACACAAGAGTACCTCAAGTGGAGCAAAAGGAGCTTGGCTACCTGCATAAACCACATCAAGCTGAATAGGGAGTCTCTTTATTCTATTGTGCAGTTTCGTGTTAGATTTGTGCATGACTAAAAATAGTAAATCATATTTGCTTGAATATTCTGTTTGGATATCATATGGTTTCATTTTTTTCCCTTAACATGCGCAAACTGTTTCTTTATGTTAATTCAGACTAATAAATTGGATGTTGTACTTGTGATTGAAAGCCGACATGATCTTTTAAGGGTTCAGCAACACCAATGCAGGGAGAAAGTCTAGATTAGGGCTAGGATTTGTTTTTTGTGTTGATAATAATCCAATCTGAATTGTGTTGTTATCAAGTCTGAATTTTGTGCTGTTATCAAGTCTGAATTTTGTGCTGTTATCAATTCTGAATTTTGTGCTGTTATCAAGTCTGAATTTTGTGCTGTTATCAATTCTGAATTTTGTGTTGTTATCAATTCTGAATTTTGTGCTGTTATCAATTCTGAATTTTTATTATTTTCTCTGGAATCTTGGTGTATAGATAAACTGCAGCATTGAGTGGGATTTGGGAGTGCAGACCAGAACCTTCACTGATACAGTTATAGCACCTCAACAGAGTATAGATTAAGCAACCAGAGGCAGAAACACTTCTTGTGGGAGTGTTGAACTAAAGGGAGTCTTTCACATTAAATTGCTTCTGTTTTGGTTGAACTATTCTTGGTATAGCTTGTATTGCTTAGCATTAATTGAAAGTTGATCTGGTATGATAATTGTTGTACACTAGGATTAGTCAATCTGAATATGAATCTGAATCTGAATCTGAATTGGAATTGTTCTGCATTGCATTGGATTAATCTGATTTTGATTAGACTAGTGTGGTTGTTTAATCAGTTTGGTTTCAGCGTAGACTTATATCCTTTTGATTCTGGTATAATGACCATTTGCATGTGTCTAATGAAATCTGGTTTGATTTTGTTGAATTTATGTGTGCAGAGCTGATGTGAATGAATCCTTACTTGAGCAGAATATTACTGAAGAAACAATAGCAGAAACATCTCAGTGTGGAACTTGAAACAGGCTAGAAACAATCATTCAAATAGGGAAGTTGTCTAACTTACCCTTTGTTGTGAATTGCTATTCTGTTTTAGCTTGTAAGTGATGTAAATGATAATATTGCATGAATATTCTGTTGATTTTGGTTGAAAATTAACTGTGCAGAATACTTGGAACAATTTGAGAGCAAAAACAATTCTATTAGCTGTCAGGATCAACAACTGCACACGTGAAGGCCAGAGAATAAAAGGGAAGTTCTTACTGTTATGTGTTTTCATTGTGCAATTCATTCTAGCTAAGAAAATTTTGATTGCAGCTCTGTGCATTTACTTTGTAGGAAACTAATCAGGAAAGACCAAGAGAATTGATAGCCGAAGCACAAAGTGGAACAACAAAGTTGAGCATGAAGTGGACCAGTACCAAGACCGTAGCAGCCTAGCATAGTTATTGTCTTTTGTAATTGTTTTCCTTTAATTTGTTTGTAATAGGCTTGTGTTAGCCTACTGTTAGTTTCATTTTTGTTGTGTAAAAGGGCCTTTTATAAAGTCCAAGTTCTTTGGAAGAGTCCTTGGTGCTCTTTCAAACTCTTGGCAACTTTATTTGCTTTTATTTTTAGCATAGCTAGACAGGTGAATGTGTCTTGTTAGCCAAAGCTACAAGCTTCACCATAGGAGTAGACTTTAATATTGATTTGTTTTGTATTCTACGTTTAGGGTTGATTAGGCTAAAAGGGATTAAACTCTAAGCCTTTTCACACTAGAGTCTGAAGAGTATAGTCTTTTAGTGTTTAATTGTTTGTGATTGTTTGAGTTGTATACTTTGTTTCTAAAGGTGATTTTAGTTTAAGGGGTAATTAGTTAGTAGCCTAAGACATTTCTGGCAAGGCAAGACTTGGTACTTAAGCAGCTCTTTAGCTCACCTCTCTTACCTGGGATTTGTCTAAGTGAAAATTTTGAACCCTTTAGATTAAGAAAACTTTTAAAAACAAAGATGTCTTCTTATGGTTCATATAGGTCTTCTAGGTTAGATAAAGTTGATGAAATGTTTAAACAAGCTAGGAATCTTCCAGCATTTGGTAAAGACATAGGTGCATTAACATACCTAGCTTGAGAAAAAGAAATTGATAAAATAAATCCTTGGTTTTATGAAGAGAGTGAATATTATGTTCTTAGTATATATCTCTCTAAGTTAGAAGTGCATGCAAGAGAGTGGTGGAATGAAAGACAATATCATGTTAGGAAAGGTAGAAAGTCCTCCATACTTCATTGGCATGATTTAAAAGCTTGCATGAGAAGAAAGTTTGTGCCTTCAAGCATTAAAAGAAACCTAGAACTAATTAGGGATTGCATTAATGATGGAAAATTATTTCTTGAGAGTTTAAATGATCATGGGTTTCTTCGTAGAGAATTAGAATTTGGGGCAAGACTTAAGGAGATCAAGGATAAGAAAAGAGAAAGAGAGATTGAGAGAAAAGAAAAGGAAGAAAGGAAAGAAGAAGAGAAGAGAGAGAGAGAACAAATAGAGAAAAGAGAAGAGAGAAGAAGAGAGGAATTAAGAAGAGAAGAAGAGAGAAAAGAAGAAAAGAGAGAAAGGCAAGAAAGAGAGAAGAAAGAAAAGGAGAAATTGTTACTGCTGACAAATCCTATTCTTTCAAAGACTGTGGAATCTAAAAGGGAAGGTTTCCAAATCTTTACTTCTTTTCCAATAATTGATTACTTTTCAATTTTTGACTTCTCTTTCAAACCAATTGTCATGAAAACATTTTCAAAATATGACAATTCCAATCTTGAGTTATTCTTATCTTTAAGAAAACAATTAACTCAAGATAAAATTGAATTTGGACTTCTAAACTTTTCAAAGATTACTAATCAAAGTATTAGAAGTTCTTATTCTCTTGTTTTTAAAGAAAAATTCTTTCTTGGATTGATATTAACCGAAGATATATTTGATGTGTATTGCAGATTAGTGTTTGATCCAGGAGGAAGAAAACTAGATCTAAAAGAATAAGGCCACTCCAAGATGACCACGCTCCCAAAGATTGTGAGGAGCTTCTTCATAAGGCGATTGCCAAGTTTGAGGACAAATCTTTTTTTTAAGAGGGAGGGTATGATGGAATCGTACTTGACGTAGTCCTCCTTTTATATTTTTACTTTTTATAGTTTAGCTCTTAAGGAGCATGGGTTACTATAAATACCCAGCTCCTCTATTGTATTAGCACTTTTGAGATTAATGAGAATTAAGTTTTCTGAAATAGAAACAATTCTCTCTTGAAAGTCAGGCTAGAGAGTCCAAAGACTCCCTCTAGCCACCTTCCAAGCACCTCTCTCACTTCCATTTTTCCAAATTTCACTGTGCTTCTCATTCCTCCACGCTACCTCTCCTCCATTGGCCCCTCTCATGCACGCGTCAGTTCTTTGTTACATCCCCGTTCCAAGACATCAACCACATTTTCATTACATTTCATTATCGCATCTTCTTCCACCACGAAACAAATCTTTAATTCTCTTCATTTCAGTTTCTCGCGTCTCTCCACTCCAAATCAGGTTTTCTTCTTCACAGATCTCCAGATCTCTGCTTCCTCTCTATTTTTCGAGTAAAACACCTCTTCCTTAGGTTTCCTTCGATTTCACCGATTGAAACAATATTTTCCACAATTTCCACCGATCAAACCTTACTTCTTCTGTTCATACTTCTTTCCCACCGTTCAATCAGTCATTTGAACCGATTAATCAGTTCATATCGAGTCTTCTCACCATTTTTAGGGTTTTCTTGAGTCTGTTCATAGTTTAGCAGTTTTCCTTTGAGTCAGCTCTCGATTTAGAGCTTCGTTTCCATTCCGCTGCGTCTTCACTCGTCGGAGAGAGCTTCGAGGAGGTCCAGTTCGTGTTCACGCATCTTCAATCGATCTCTCCTCGGCGTTCGTCCATCACATAACGTACACTTTGGGTCGAGACCCATCGCTGATTCAAATTAATAATAGAATGGAAATTTATATAAGACGAGATGATAAGTTAGGTTTTTAAGAATGACTAAGTGTCCGAATGTGTATTTTCAAGTTTCTCAACTCCTCACTTAACACTCAGGGCATCTACGTTTGGCCGAACGCTCAAACGTAGCACTAATATAAGAGGGCTGATGACTCATTATTTTCTCCACTTCACTTAGTTTATTGTACTACAATTAATCGGGGAATTGTACTTAATTGTCCAGTATTTTCCTATTTTTCTTAATTGTGCTTAAATTGATCAGAAATTCTTATTTTACTTAATTTGAATTATCTGAGTTATTTATTTACATAATTGATTGTAGGGAAATTGTCGGACAATATTTTGGGACTAAAAGAGAAATTTATGATTAATCATATTTTAAATCTAAATAAGAAACAAAGTGAAAATTTATTTGCAATTTTGCAGACTAAAATGGCTCATGGAAAGCGTCCAGCAAGGCATAGAATTTTAGTGGGCTGTCATATTTGTTTTGAAAAAAACCGCACATATTGAATGAAGCTCACGGCAATGTACATTCCTTGGCTGCAATTCATTCCTTTTGCAAAAAATAAAAGCATAAGACCAATTGGAATCTAAGTGGGAACCACCAAATAGTATTGTAGAATTTTTCTTTGGCTTAAGAGAAGGAAGCCGTGAAGTTGGATGAAAAAGGGACCACATTTGTTGAAAAGTCAAGGCCACATAGGAAAATCCAGCAAAGCATTTGGGAAACATCAAAGTATGGAATTGAAATGAAATGATGGAGGGGGCCACGTGAATGAAGCAAGCACGGCAATACACAAAAATGGGGAATATTCTTCCTCTTTGGAAGTGGGAGCCGCACCCTTGTTGGCTTGGAACGTGATTTCCAATTGGCCATTAAATTGGTAAAACATTTGGAATGAAAATGGGGCAGTGTGGAGATAATGTTTTGAAATAAAATAATAAAGGGGCTGCACACGTGAAAGGGAGAGCTAGCAATTCATTACTTGAATTATTATTGGCTTGCAAACACAATAGAGGTAACATCCATCACTTAAACGTGAATTGAGGAGAAGAGGTGGGGTACTTAGTGTGCACGGATTAAGGAAAGTGAGAGTAATTATCATCATAATTTATTCAATTATTGGAGAAGAGGAGCAACATCTCACGTCCAAAGATGGAAGTGCTGTTACGGAAAGTGCACAAGCAAACCATGGGTGATCAATTAAGAGGTGCTACCACGGAAGATGAAATAGTGTTGGAGAGAAAGCTGGAACACGCTGGAGCATATCACCGTCCAGCAAGCTTGAGAGAAAGCCGTGAGATAACAGTTGTTCCATCTTGGAGAAATGCAGAAGCTCACGGTATTACAGCAAGCAAAGAAGAAGAAGCACACATGCTGCAACAAGAGAAGCAAACCGAAAGGAAGAATGATGTCTCGGCAATGAACAGCTGCAACCACATCCAGGAGCATCACGTCCAGCTGATATGGAAAGAAGCATAGTTGTTGGCTGGATGAGTGAAGAAGATAACGGTGCAGCAGATTGGAATGGGAGCCTTGAAAACCATTTCCGTGAAAGAAGAAGTGTGTGCAACGTAATTGAAGAAGATGACAAAATAGTTGGCTTATTGGAGGGCCCTCACCTATTTCCCTACGTCCAAGGAGTGGAAGAAAGTCTTCAAAGCTAGCTACTGAGACAAAAACGAAAAGGAAGCTAGGGAGCAACAAAACAAAACGGGCATGCATAGGAAGCAGACTTCCTACGGGAATGTGTCAGAGAAGTGGTTATAAAATGGGCAGCAGGCAGAGAAGAAACGTATTAGATTTTAGGAGATTTTAGGAGTAGAGTTACGTTCTGGTTTTCTCCTCCCCTTTGGGGAGGTTTTGTGTTTGATTCAATTTCCAGTATCCAGAAGTGAATTTTAATTGTATTTTCCAGTTGCATTTTTCAATCAATGTTGTTGAATTTCATTTTCATATGCAAATCACCTTTTGTTTACAATTCTGATTTCACATTTAGAATTTGGATCTATGAATTTCAGTCGTTCATTTTAATTCTGTCAAATTTCGATTCCAATTTATAAAACTTCATTTAGTTATTTCTTAGCTTTATTTTTTTTTTTTTTGCATTGCTATTTTAATTTTCTGCACAACACCCTTTCAAAACCCCCCCCCCCCCCACTTCATGTTAAAATCTAAGACTTGAACCACCACAATATTGGTCCTTGAGAGACGACCTAGGAGTCACATCCTAGTAACTATACTGCATATTTTCGTGCAATCAAATTTTGTGAGCGGTGCGACCCGTTCACCAAAAATGGCGCCGTTGCCGGGGACCAATCAATAACGGTTTGGTTTTAGATTCTTGTTGTGTAAATTTTTGTTCTGTTAATATGTGTCTTTTGTGTGTTTTGTGTTTTGTATTTTTGTAGGCGACAACGACACTTTCAGCAAATTTTGGCAGCGTTGTCACTCAGTTCCAGGTTTTTTGTTTTAGATTTTTGCTGTGTTTTTCGATTATGTTGTGTTAATATATGTTTTGTCTTTTATATTTTTATTGTGTTGTGTTTTGTATTTAGTTGTTATATTTAAAAAAAAAAAATTTTGTTGATATAAATCATCATTTTTCATTTTTAGTGGGCTGTCATATTTCTTTTTCTCATCATTTTTCATTTTTTTTTCATCCTGTCTCTCTCTTTTTTTTTCTTTATCACACAACAGGATATAAATCATCATTTCAAAACATGATGAGGAACCAACTAGCCAATTCATCAGAATTCCTAAGGAGACCATACTTATTCACAAAATACTTCTATAGCTCCAAACTTCCCTAAGGTTAAGGTAATCATTATTTTTCACTTAGGGTCAGTGTATGAGCTTCAACACAAAGAAATGGGGAAAGTATAGGCTCAAAGGGGTTATCAAAGGATAATAACAGGGTAGGCTTATTTGGCTAAAGAGGCTCAAGAAATAAAATGCCTTTATCATTTTCTAAACATGCATATCCATCAAGAATTATCAAATAGAATCAAGCCAAGGCATATGTGCAAGCAATCAAGAGACATGTCACACAAGAAAGAACATTAAGTGGCTCAAATCTCACACAGGGTATTCGTCACAATCAAATCAACCTCTTCAACATTATAATCATCTTCCAAGCAGAGAAAAGCAAGGATTTCAAACCATAAGTATTAATGAAGTAAAGGAAAAATCTACAACTTAGACAAACTCCAGAAATCAAGAGAAAAATGTAAAATTTATTGCACACAAAACACACTAAAAACCACTTAAAATAGAAAAAATGTAACACTCAAAAACAAAAAATTTAACACACAAAACAAAGAAAAATCAGAGTCTCTCCCAATAGACCACACTTAAACTACACATTGTCCTCAATGTGTTCTAAGCATACATCAGCAATTAAAACAGGAAACATATTATGGACAAGTGCAATAAAAGTAAGGAAAAAGGGAGAGAAAGAAAATGCAAACTCCCGCAGGCTATGGTGGAAGCTGCCAATTTTGGACTTTCAGGGAGATGTCTTCAGAATCCAGCAAGGAAGTTTTAAGGACGAACTGCTTCATCCTCCAAATTTGATCAAGCAGTGAAATGTTTTCCACTGCTGGATTTATGCAGTTATTGTTGATGAGCAGGTTCAGCAGGTGCCTATTGTTGTTGAAACTTTGGTGAGCGGTGGCACCTTTGTCTTCCACTGTGGGTGCATATTGGTCAAATTCAATTGTACCTCCTGCAATAGGGTTAGTGCAAAATGGTTCCACCGAAATTTCATGCAGAGGTAAAACACCCAAATCCAGTGTAACAAGCTGAACCTCAGATACATCCTCAGAACATGAATCAATTTTAAAATTACATGCATTATCAACCACAGACTCATATTCATGTTCAGTGCATGGAGAATAAACATTTGAATGTGATAGTAAAAAGCAATTCTCATCATGCACAGAGGAAAAATTAAAATCAGACTCAGCAACAATATAATCATTAACATACCGATCATCATCACAATCAACCGAATAATCAAATTGTGGTATGCTTACCTCCACTTCCTTGAAGATTTGTAAAGTAGTGGAGGATGAAGGTGGTCTACCTGGCTCAAAAGTATTGCTTATTCCTGCCTGGGCCTCAAAATCTTCATCAGTCTCCTTAGGTGCAATAGTGGCCATCTGCCCGATCTGATCAGTCAGATTCTGAATTGCCGCTTGAGTTTCCTGCTGAAACTCTATGCTATTTTTCTTGAACTGCATGTTCCCTTTCTGTAACTGAACGTTCTGCATGGTCATCTGCTCCAGTAACTCCTTTATTGTAGGCTCAGAAATCGAAGGCTGAGGAGTAAATTGAGCAGTAGCATCATAGAACTGCATCTGCTGTTCTTGCTGGACTAGTGGAGGCATCAAAGTATTCTGGAATGGTGGTTCTTGATATCGATACTGTGGAGCACTGTACCATCCCAAGGTAGGGTCATTCCCTCCAGGACCGTTGCTGTATCCATCTTGTGTAGGGAAAAATTCGATCAGAAAATTTTGCTCAAGATCTTCCCATCTGGTAATGAGTCCTCGAGGAAGACAATTCAACCAATCCTTAGCTGCTCCTTGTAATGAATGCTGAAACGCCGTCAAGAAAATGTAATCATCTGGGACATTTGGAGGTTTCATTGCAGAACAAATTCTATAGAAATTTGCCAAATGTTCATGTGGGCATTCTCCTGTAAATCCATGAAACTTAGGGAGCAGATATATCAGTCCAGCGCTTAGAACGCAACGAATATCATCCTTTGTAGGTGGGACCGGCTCACTAGGAGCGCTCTTAGTAATTTGAGGATGATCCATATAATTCCCGACATAGAAATCAACAGAATTATAATCAGAGTAACATGCAGAAGGAGAATCATAATTATGGGCATAGACAGAATAAGCATTTTTCACAAAATTAAAATCGGTAGACATGGAAAATAAAAATAAAAATTAAACACTAAAAATTACTAGACAAACAAAATACAACACATTTATACATGCTACAGGCACACACAAAACAGAACATAAAAATAATTTTATTATTATTTTTTTTTAAAATTAATTTTTTTTACTTTTTTTTTTTTAATTAACAGACAAAATACATACGACACACATACAAAAAATAGAACATCACAACACAATTAAACATGCTACAGGCACAAACAAGACAGAACATCAACAAAACTTTTTTTTTTTAAATATAACAACTAAATACAAAACACAACACAATAAAAATATAAAAGACAAAACATATATTAACACAACATAATCGAAAAACACAGCAAAAATCTAAAACAAAAAACCTGGAACTGAGTGACAACGCCGCCAAAATTTGCTGAAAGTGTCGTTGTCGCCTACAAAAATACAAAACACAAAACACACAAAAGACACATATTAACAGAACAAAAATTTACACAACAAGAATCTAAAACCAAACCGTTATTGATTGGTCCCCGGCAACGGCGCCATTTTTGGTGAACGGGTCGCACCGCTCACAAAATTTGATTGCACGAAAATATGCAGTATAGTTACTAGGATGTGACTCCTAGGTCGTCTCTCAAGGACCAATATTGTGGTGGTTCAAGTCTTAGATTTTAACATGAAGTGGGGGGGGGGGGTTTTGAAAGGGTGTTGTGCAGAAAATTAAAATAGCAATGCATATGCAAATCACCTTTTGTTTACAATTCTGATTTCACATTTAGAATTTGGATCTATGAATTTCAGTCGTTCATTTTAATTCTGTCAAATTTCGATTCCAATTTATAAAACTTCATTTAGTTATTTCTTAGCTTTATTTTTTTTTTTTTTGCATTGCTATTTTAATTTTCTGCACAACACCCTTTCAAAACCCCCCCCCCCCCACTTCATGTTAAAATCTAAGACTTGAACCACCACAATATTGGTCCTTGAGAGACGACCTAGGAGTCACATCCTAGTAACTATACTGCATATTTTCGTGCAATCAAATTTTGTGAGCGGTGCGACCCGTTCACCAAGGGCGTTCGTCCTCAACTAGAATTCTTTCCAAATGAAAGAATTCAATTTCAAAGAAGTTCAATACCAACACTGAACGGTCAAGAACCGTTCAATGACGAACGTACGCTATCATAGGGAAGTTCATATTTAAAGATTCAATTCCATTTACTCATTTTTCAGCATATGCATTTCATACTTCCAAATAATCATATCATAGAACATCTCATATTCAACACACTTCAGTTCATACTTCTGATCAGATATCAAAAATCAAATAACATAGATCATGCTTCATGAAACACAACAACGTCCATACAACACAATACAAACATACGAATTAAATTGAATAAGCTTCCCTTACTTGGATCAGTGGTGAACGTCCTAAGAGTATGATTTTGTTTCGTCCAACTACAGCTTTCTACCCTCAACGATTAAGTCTAACCATAAAAATGAAGAAGAACTTAGATTGTACCCTTGCATGCACCCAAGACTGGGTTTTGCATGTAACCTAGAAACGAACGTCTAAGGTCGAGAAACTTACCAGTTTCAGAACCTGGATCTGTTCGGTCGAAATTGAAGCTTACGACGCCGGGAGTACTTCTATGGTTTCTGAATGGTGAATGGAGAAGAGAAAGGGTGAGTTTCAGTGGAGAGAAGGGAGAGTTTTCTAGAGAGAAGGAGGAGAAAATAGAGTTTGGGAGGAAGAAGGTGCGTGCAGAAGAGTGTGGCAAGTTTTTCAGAAATCATTTTTGTCTGCCCTACGTCCAAACGGTCGTGCGTTCTTCTGTTGACACCTGCACTCCAGTCACTGACTTTTGAATGTTCCATTTTGACACTTGGCATTAGCGTAGAGAGTTTGTGAGTGCGTTTTTAAGGCACTGAGCAGGGGTCGTGGGTGCATTTATGAGAGCAAACAGGTGGCTTTGGGATGCGTTTAATGAGACATGACAGTGTACCTGTAAGACCTGTGTAAAATAAAAATATACTTTTATTTTACTATATTTTGTGTTACTAATTAATTAATTATGATTTGTATTTGTGTAATGAAAATATTAAGAAAGTGAATAAAAAAATTTAATGAGTACTAATTTTATTTTAATTTTCTAAAGTTTTTATGCGTTTTGGCTTTTTATGTTTATGATAAGAAAGGAAACATAGTTTAGTACTTAGTTTTGGATGTATTTAACATTTGTGTTTCCTCTTTTTGCATGAGTTGAGTTTCTGAAGGTGACAATGTCGGGAGTAGGTGTTGAAATGTTTTTCCATAGCTTGGCTTCTTTTGTTTTGTAGGGTTTTGGATAGATTATAGAGTTAAGTAAAGAAACATATAGTTAAGTTACATGGTGCATATTAAAAACATGAGTGAGGACTTAATGAGAACCATACCATCTTATATATGCAGAATTCAGAATATGTAATAATATATTAACCAAGCTGGAATGGACACCTAAAACAAGATCTGGCGCCATCTAAAGTATATTAACCACTGTTTCCTCTCCACACACAGGCAAAGGGGTGACGCACCACGAAAAACGACCTTCGCCTCTCCATTCCGCCAGCCATTGGAAGTCGAAGAACATGTTGAACGTGAATTCTGCATTTGATTCTCCCTCGGGCATCCACTCGAACAACATCCACTCTTTTCCAACTTTGAGACGACACGAGCCCTAGAATAGAAAAATCCCTAAGTTGATTTTGATTTCTCCCTTCCAGAGATGTTTCAGCAAAAAAAATATTAAGTTTTTCCAAATTTGCCCTCTGTTTAATTAATTTTAGCATGGATTATACTATATTTACTTCATTCAAAATTTCTGAGTATTAAAAAATTGCATTCACACACGCCACGTCACGAACTCCTTAATGTCGTTTTCTGAAATTGACGGAAAGGATTTATTTGCATCAAATTAACAAAAATAAGGATTTAATTAAGACTTCAAATATAACAGGGACCTCTTTCAAATTTGGGACGAAAATAGGGACAACAAATCCCACTTGCTTAAAGGTTGTGTATTCAAGAATCCTAGAGATGAGGAGAGCGTATGGAAGATGGTATGAAGAGTATTATCAAGTAGTGGATCATCCGTTCTTCTATCTTGAATCCTCCAACCATGCGAGGTCATCGTTGTAACGTCCCGGCAACTCACAGGGACCATCGACTGGTCCCACAGACCACCACCAGGCTTTCCAGTGTGCTTTGTCCTCACTCGCACACTTTCCGGGAAAACTTCCCAGAAGGTCACCCATCCCAGAATTACTCCAGGCTAAGCACGCTTAACCATGGAGTTCTTATGAGTCAGGCTACCGAAAAGTAAATGCATTTTGGTGATATGAGTAGTCAAATCAATTACTTTAAGCTATCCTTCAACTGTATAGTCCCATACCTACACAGTCACCAGATCCCTCTCATTCCGGTGTATGTTCGATTCATCCATGTACCCCTTCCACTCGAAGCTGCCAGGAGTCGCTCCTTGTCTGTGCCCCCTACACCATGCTCCTTGCAGCGACGTCACTCCCCGCCCTCGTCTCAGTGCCCGGGTGTCACAATCGTGAATCAGCCATTTCAATCAAGAGAAGTGGGAAGATAAGATATTTGAAGAGTGATGAGAACAAGAGTAAAATCTTGTGCAAATTTTAGTTTGACAACGTTTTTCGGTGCAAAGGAGTGGTTGTTAATTGATTATGAAGGGGTATTTATAGAGAAATTTGAAAAACTAGTTGTTTATGACTGTTTATACCCGTTTTTGAACGTTATAACTGCTCTATTTTGAATCTGCAACACGTGATAATCGATTATTATTAATGATAATCGATTATCTTACCAAAAGATAATTCCCAGAAATTTAATAATAATCGATTATTGATGGAGATAATCGATTATCTGTTCATGAATACCCATATTTGAATGCAAGTCAGGATAATCGATTATTCCACATAATAATCGATTATTTGCAAACCTAAGACCTTTTCTAAAAGCTCGGAATAATCGATTATATCCATATGATAATCGATTAAATATGCTGGAAGTATGAAAAACTTGAAAAAGTCATGAATCTTAATACTAAGACATATTTATTACTCCTAACTCTCTTCTAAGATCATTGAACCTATCCTTGGGAAATGCTTTTTGTGAAAATATCTGTCAATTGATTTAATGTATCAATATATTTTATAGTACAATCACCTTTTTGGATATGGTTTCTTAAGAAGTGGTGTCTTATCTCTATATGTTTAGTTCTAGAATGCATTATAGGGTTCTTAGTTAGGTGTATAGCACTAGTGTTGTCACATTTCAGAGGAATGTGATCAAGGAAGATATCAAAATCTTCCAATTGTTGTTTCATCCACAAGATTTGGGCACAACAATTGCTTGCAACAATATATTCTGCTTTTGTGGTAGACAAAGCTACACACGCTTGTTTATTTGAGTGCCAAGGCACCAAAGAGCAGCCCAGAAAATGACATGTACCACTAGTACTTTTCCTATCTATTTTGCAGCCCCCATAATCAACACCAAAATAACCTATTAAATTAGGCATTGCATGAGAAGGATACCAAAGTCCAAAAGATGTAGTTCCTTTGAGGTATTTTAAAATCCTCTTAACAGTAGTTAAATGGGTGATGAGTCGTTATTTCTTGAATTATATTTAGTTTATTGCACTTAAATAAACCAGGGAATTGTGTTAATTGTTTGTTATTTTCCCGTTTTTCCGAATTCTGCTTAATTTGGTCAGAAATTTGTAAATGTGCTAATTTGGATTTTCTGAGCTGATTAAGTGCATTTTTGAAGTGTAGGAAAATTTCGGAAATACATTTTGGGACATCAGGAAGAATGCCAAATAAATCCAAGACTCTCCACACAGACATTTTAGAATTAATTAAATTGTAATTCAGTAGTTTAAAATTTCTGTATCAACTTTTACATTTTGGGTCAATTTTTGGTAAATTAGATTAGACCCAAAATTAGAAATTAATGACTTAGCACCCTAGGGTTTTATGTTGTGTGGACCCTACCCTAAAAAAGGGACACACGGCCTTAAGAGCAAGTCCCAACCGCCACCCTTATTTGTGGAGTTTTTAGTTTTTGGCTGGAAGATTTTTTGAAGAAAATGGTGCACGCTATTACGGAGGAATGGAGAGTTCCTTAATTTAATTTTGGTGATTTGCTTGCTTTTGGTGATTCGCTTGCTTCTTTGAATTGATTCAAAAAAATTAGAGTTTTTAGTTTTTGGCTGGAAGATTTTTTGAAGAAAATGGTGCACGCTATTACGGAGGAATGGAGAGTTCCTTAATTTAATTTTGGTGATTTGCTTGCTTTTGGTGATTCGCTTGCTGCTTTGAATTGATTCAAAAAAATTGCATTGTAGTCTCTTTTATTCCAGCACACAAGGGGTGCAGATTTGGTTCTGCTTTTCTCGGTCACGGCCTGAAAAAAAAAAGCACGCGGACGGTTGCAATGTAGAGAGCCCCAACTGGACGCTGTTACTAGAGAAGGAGGGTTGATTTTATTTGGAGCAGGTGCAGCACGTTACAGTCAGGATATAGACATTTAGGAGGAGTTTCATTGTTCATTTTGAAATGGAGCGGTGATGGATTTTGGTGTGCACGGTAATTAGAAAAATGGACATATGTCACGGGTTGATTTCATTTTGGAGATGTCTTTTCTTTGAGAAATGAAGAAGTATATTAAGTGGGAGTAGGTGTCACGTCCAGCAAAGGGGAGAAGTCACATCAATTCTAGCACATTTGGAGCATTAGCACGTGAATGAGCAGATTCTCATTACATTCTTTTTCATTTGGTTTTGTCCACGGAAGAGCTAGCAGCTGTCACGGTGATATTGTTTGGCATTGGTTCTTAATTTCTTTTTGATTATGCTTACTTATAAGCACATGGGCGTTGGATAAGCGGGAATTCACCTCGTGCTTACACTAGGATAATAATATTTGTGGATTTTTACTTTTCTATGTTTGGAGCATTGGGAGTCGTAACTTAAGTGGGGCTGGACGTGTGAAGGGAGCCGTCAGCCTCACATTTCGTTTTTTTTGGAAGTTTTCATTAGTTTTAATCCAATAAAAAGGATGCACACAGTGATGAATTTTTGCTGGGAGAAATGAGGCACGGGTTGATGGTGATTGGCTGGGAGAAAGAGAAACACTTGGTCAAGGTGGTAGGGGCCATGCTGGAACGCTGATTGAAGGAGTAGATTAGGTAGAAGAATGGTGTGCACGGAAAGTGGTGTGCTGTCACAGATTGGGAGGATGCACAAGCTCACATTTTAACTTTTGATTAAAGCCCTTTACTGCTTCTTTGCTGCAATGCATTTAATTTGTTTTACTTTAGCTCAATCATTGCATTTCAATATTAGCTGCGTTTTTGTGATGCTTATCATTTCATTTTATTTTCATTGTTCACGCTTTTTTTTTTTGGGAAGAAATGGAGTTGATAGATACTGCATGGTGCCTTTCATTCATTAGCTTAAGTGTTGCAAATTCTCTTTAATTCCCGCCGCATTGTGCTTATGGGCTGATGCAAATTTGCATTTATGATATGTGCATTTAAATTGGTCCACGCAAGCTTAAAGGGAAGGGCATTTTTGCTCCACGGTACTTCCCTGTTTCAATGCACGCATATTTAGTTCCACTTAGTTCTATTTCCTTTTATTAACTACTCCATTTTTGTCAAATTTAATTAACGGACTGGTGTGCGGTTTAAGATTGTTCGATTTAATATTTTCATCTATCTTGATGTTTCCAATTGTATTCGGTTGTATTTAATTCTCGTCTTTAATTTCGTCAATTGCATTCACAAATCTTTCAAAACCCCTCACTTAGTGCTGACCTGAGACAGAACCACAATTTGGTCCTTGAGAGACGACCTAGGAGTCACTTCCTAGCTTATACTGCATTAATTTATGCACAATTTTTGTGGGAGGTGCGACCCTCTCATCAATGGGATTCCTTAGGATTAGCTTGGTACCTAGCACACGCACAAACACTTTGCATAATGTCTGGTCTACTTGCAGTAAGATATAACAATCATCCTATCATACCTCTAAACATTGTTTGATTTCTTTCTTCTCCAAATTCATCCTTATCTAAGTAGCAAGAAGTTTCCATAGGGGTGTTGGCTTCTTTACACGTATCCATTCCAAATTTTTTAAGTACATCTCTACAATATTTGGTTTGGGAGACAAAGGTTCCCCCTACCATTTGTTTTATTTGTAGTCCTAAGAAAAATTTTAATTCACTCATTGTAGACATCTTAAACTCACCTTGCATTATATTTGCAAATCCCTCACATAATGAATCATCAATAGATCCAAAAGTTATATCATCAACATATACTTGAACAAGAAAAATATGTTTTCGTACTTTCTTAATGAATAAGGTTGAATCAACCTTTCCTCTAGAAAAATCATTTTCAATCAAGAAGGTACTAAGTCTTTCATACCAAGACCTAGGTGTCTGTTTAAGGCCATACAAAGCCTTTTTCAGTTTATAAACATAATCAGGAAATCTAAAATCCTCAAATCGAGGAGGTTGACTAACATATACCTCTTCTTTTATAAAACCATTCAGAAATGCACTTTTTACATCCATTTGATACAGTTTAAATTTCATTAATGATGCATAAACAAGTAAAAGTCTAATTTCTTCTAACCTGGCTATAGGGGCATAGGTTTCATCATAGTCTATATCTTCCTCTTGACAGTATCCCTTTGCAGCTAGCCTTGCTTTGTTCTTTGTGATGATTCCATCTTCATATAGCTTGTTTCTGAATACCCACTTTGTGCCAATGACTTGATAATTCTCTTTTCTAGGAATGAGTTCCCAAACATCATTCCTTTCAAATTAGTTTAGCTCTTCTTGCATTGCTTTCCATTTCAATGCACCATTTATCATCTTGAAGAGCTTCTTTTATATTTTTTGGTTCTATCTAGACACAAAAGCAACAGTTAGACAAAAATTATTTAGGTTGTATCTAGTAGTTGCCCCTTTTGATATATCTCTAATGATGTTGTCCAAGGAGAGCCCACGAGGTTGTTGGTAGATTTTAGGATCAACTTCTTGATTTTGAGTTTCCCTATGATTGTTTTCATTGAAGTACATCTCTTCAAGAGCTTCCCTTAAATAATCCTCATCGCCTGCAATAGGTTTGTTTGACTCAAGAGGGTTCACCTCAAGGTCCACAATTTCATAAAAAACAACATTCATTGACTCCTCAATTATCAAAGTCCTTCTATTGAATACTCTATATGCTTTGCTAGTTAATGAATAATCCTAAGAAAATTTCTTCATTAGATTTAGCATCAAATTTTTCTAAGTTATCTTTGCCATTATTCAACATAAAGCATTTACATCCAAATTTTCTTAAATGTGACACATTTGGTTTTCTTCCTTTAAACAGTTCATAAGGAGTTAACTTAAGAATAGGCCTTATAAGCATCCTATTCAGCATATAACAAGCAGTACTAACTACATCAGCCCAAAAGTATTTAAGTACATTAGACTCATTTAAAAGAGTTCTAGCTAGTTCTTCTAAAGACCTATTTATCCTTTCAACAATCCCATTTTGTTGGGGAGTTTTAGGAGCAAAAAAATTATGAGTTATTCCATACTCATCACAAAAGTTTTCAAAAGATTCATTTTGAAATTCACCACCGTGATCACTTCTCAAAGTTTTGATTTTCAAATCCTTTTTATTTTGAATGCGTTTGACAAATGTTCTGAATGCCTTAAAGGCTTCACTTTTCAAAGTAAAAAAGAATGTCCAAGTAAATCTAGTATAATCATCAACAATCACAAGAGCATAGTAATTTCCACCAAAACTCTTAATTCTAGATGGACCAAAAAAATCCATATGCAAAAGTTCTAAAGGTTTTGATGTAGAGATCATGCTTTTGGATGAAAAAGAAGATTTTGTTTGTTTTCCTTTTTGACAAGCAAAACATAATTTGTCTTTTTCAGATTTTAGCTTAGGCAAACCAATCACAAGATCCTTAGAAATCAATTTATTTAGATGTTACATATGAATGTGTGCAGCTCTTTTATGCCATAGTAAAGGATTTTCCTCTTTTGCAACTAAACATGTTATGCTATGACTAGATGCACTTTCAATGTCGATCAAGTAAATGTTGTTATGCCTAACACCTTACAAAGCAATATCTGAATAATTCTTAAAATAAATAGTGCATTTATCACTTTCAAGAGTACATCTCCTATACCAGATGACGTAATTAAGAAGATAAGACAAGAGTGGCAGCTTATCTTCTCCAAAGATGTACCTAGGAAGATTTGTTATTGTTGTTGAACATTTACATTTAGTTTAACTTTAACTTTTGATAGTTTAGGTTTTGGAATGTTTTCTAGTACTTTGTTCCCTTGCAATGCACATATATATTTTATTATTTTGTTTTGAGACAATTTTCAGTTTTTCAGGTCTGGTTTTATCATAAAAATAAATTAATTTAAAAAAAACACTAGTAGATGTTTGTTAGTACACTATCCAACGTCTTAGACGTCGACTACCACACAGTCAAACCTGTATATAGACGTCTGATCTGTATTGTCCGACGTTTATATAAACGTCTGACTGACAGAGTCCGACGTCTATATAGATGTTTGTTTATGGATCCCGACGTCCCATTGACGTCACCCAATAAGACATCGGGGAGAAGTCGGATGCCAAAAGCCCTAAATAACAGACGTTAAAAGTCTTTTTCTACATTAGGAGTGATTTGAAGAGTAGGGGATAATACGTTTTCTTACAACTCCATATTCACCACAATAGAATGGTGTGGCAGAGAGGAAGAATAGGATTATTCTTGATATGGTTTGAACCATGCTTAAAGGAAAAAATATGCCAACGAAGTTTTGGACAAAGGTTATGCAGTGTGCTATATATGTACAATTGGCACCACAGGAAGCATGGAGTGGAAGAAAGCCAAGTGTCAAGCATTTTAAAGTTTTCGAAAGCATGCATATATGCATATCACAGGTCAACTCAAAACAAAACTTGATGACAAAAATAAGAGGTATGTTTTCATTGGCTATAATAAACATGCAAAAGCTTATAAGTTGTACAACCCGATTTCAAGAAAAATTCTAGTAAGCCAAGATCTCCAAGTAAATGAAAATAGTGAATGGAACTGAGTTGATTTAAAGGAAAAACCTTCAGAAAGCATGATTTCTAGGAAAGAGGACTCGAATGACAATACCAAGTGCTCGGAGATCATAGATGAAAGGATGAATGAAATTGGTGAAGAAGAAGACGATCCTTTAAGGCCCAAATTTCAAAGTCTAAATGACATTTATAACTCTACTGATGAGGTACATGTAATATGTATGTTGACAAGTGCAAAAGATGTAAAATTTGAAGAATTTAAAACTATCGGCATCGATCCAGGAATACAGATAGTTGATGGGGATGAAAGAAAGAAAAATTTAAGTTTGTGGAAGAGTTTTGTTAAATAAACTTAAATTAAGAAAGGGGTATTTTTGTAATTTCTTTTGTTTTTATTTTTTAAATTACAAAGTCACAAGGAGGTTAGCTTCGTTTGCTTTTAGTTTTCATTTTAGCTGGACAAGTGAGATGATGGTGATTGCTAGAAGATTGAAGAGTAGGCGTAAGGCAAAGAAACTCCTTGGAATACGATTGAAAACATTTTAGCTATGGCCAGTTTATTTATCAGAGAAGGTTTCAGAAAGAATAAGTATAGATTGAACTTGAGATTTAACATGAAGTAAGTATATCCATGTGTAACATGAGACAACATCAACAAAGGCAATGTTGTAGCGTGGACCATTAGTCGTAAAGATAGGAGAGGGACCCCAAACATCAACAAACACAAGTTCTAAAGGATTATGATAAACAATAGTGGAATAAACAAAAGGTAATTGATGAGATTTGGCTAAAATACAAGTTTTAGAAAACATAGGTTTCTTAGTTAATGGTTTATTAGAATCAAGTAAAACACATTGAACAACTTTAGAAGAGGCGTGAGCTAAGCGAGAGTGCCACAGATGAAATGAAGAAACGACAGTGGAGGTGTAATCTAAAGTAGGAACGAAGGGAGAAGGAAGAACATAAAGTTTGTCCTTAAGGCTGTCCTAAGCTTTTACAAAACACTAAGTGAGATAGAAATCAAAATACACAGAGAACTTTGAGATGCTTAAAATATTTTTCACCAAAGATGGAACATGTAACAAGTTATGAGGTCTTTTTATATATCTAGGCAAAAATGGTTTGCAATTTACGTATATGGGCAAAAAAAATTAATTACCCATTTAGGTAAGTCATGGGGGCCTAGACGACTTTGAATGAGGAAGTAGTGCCTCCCTGCACGACTTCACCCTGACACAATAGTCAAAGGTGAAGTCGTCCACCCCCAAAATGTTTTTAGGCTCTGGTAATCGATTACCAAGCCTTGTAATCGATTACACAGTGCCAAAGTCGTGCAAGGAGGGCATGAGTTCACCTGTAATCGATCACACACCTTCTGTAATCGATTATACACCTTCTGTAATCGATTACAAGTGTAAATCGAGATAAACTCTCTGGTAGTCACTTCCCAAGGCTGTGTAATAGCAAAAATGACTCTGGTAATCGATTACAGGCCTATGGTAATTGATTACAGGCCTATGATAATCGATTACCAAAGGATTTTAGTGTTAAAATAATGAGTTTTTTTTTGCTTCACCATTTATGTAAGTTATGGTTGTTGATTACATTGACAACCTTATTTACCATATATGTATCTTATTATTCTTTAATTATTTTAATGTCATTGTTGACCATGTATGTTTTTTGTGGTTGTTAATGACATATACATGTATCTTTTTTCTTAATTTATTCTAAAGACATTATTGATGACATTGACAGGTATTTTGTTGACCATGAATCCTTGTTTTTAGGGTAAATAGAAATTAAAAGCATAAAACAAAGTCATAAACAAAATAGAAACTATTTTATTAAATCATAAATGTAGTACAAGAACCTAAAAATAAAAATTAAAGATCATAAAATAAAAAAAAAATCTAAGAAGATCCTTCTGGTTGGCCAAAATGACGACGAAGATACTCGATGTCTTGCTCAAGATGTCCAACTTGAGCATCAATGGTATCGAATCTATCACCCATGTTTAGTTTGAGTTGACCAACTCGAGCATCCATAGTGTTAAAGCTATCACCAGCAAGTACTCATAAATCATATATCCAATTCATTATGTCATCAAGTTAGGATGTATCTTGTTGAAGGGCAAGTGGTTGGTGTTGAGGACATTGAGGACGTTCACGTTGAGCAGGAGCATCTTTGTGAACCCACTAGCCATCATTATTTTTCTGAAATCTAAAGGAAATAGGACATCAGCCGCAGTTGTGAGCTTCTTCTTCTTTTGGGGCAAATTGTTCATCATCCAATGGAATTTCTAAATGTTCGATGAAAAAAGTGTCCAAGATTGGATACAGTAAAGGAGCCTCGTCCCTTAAAGCCTTCTTCATTTTATGTCAAATGAGATGGCCTCAGTTAATCTGATTTGATGTAAGGATGATCCACATGAAAAGGAGATCTTCCTCAGTAGCCTACGCAACATTAGATACACGAGGAAGTAAAATACGACAAATGACATAATATAGTATTCGAGTCTGACTTTCATAGACCTGGCTAGTATTATACCCAAAGAGAATTTAGTGGAGTTACATATCATTTGTCTAGCTTCTAAGATATTATAATCATATCTCCATTCTTCAAGTATATGACCCTCAAAATCCAAACCTACATGAGAGGTTGGTAATGGAAGAAAATAGGTTTGGTCTAATGAGCGCTTTGACATTTTTGACTTCAGTGTGAATGATGGCATTGTTAGAAATACGGAGGTTACTATAGAATACACGGACTAAGTCAGGGTAGTAGTTTGAATAATGACAAACAAAATCAGCTAAACCTATATTTGTAACATATGGTAAAACTCAATTTTGCTCGTCAAAATATTATTGATCTAAGTGTTTGGCTCAATGATTTCACGATCACATAAGTGTGAAAAATACCTTTTTTGATTGTGTATTGGTGGAAAAGAGAAGACTGTGACGTGATTGTTTCGATATCATTGCATATGCCTTTCAATTTTCCCCTTCAATTATTCTAAACCATTATTCTCTTCACTCTTCACGTGCCCCTCCATTGAATTGTGTCCTTGACACATCAAGGAGATAAAGCAGAGAATTTATGCACCATTTGCACTTTACATTTCCTTCTATTGAACCAGAAACAAAATAAAAATAATGGAGATATGCTAAATGAATAGTGTAAAACCATAAGTGCCATCCATTTTGTAAGACCTTGGAAATTTAACCCAAAAACTCACCTGTCAAATCTCATTTAATGCACCCAAAACCCTGCTCAGACCATTTAAAACGCACTCCCAAACTCTGCACACTGACGCCAGGTGTCAAGAGTGGAATGTTCGAAAAACAGTAATGGAAGACAGGTGTCCGTGTGAGAGGGTGCGCTCGTTTTACCTTGGGAAGAAAAAATGATTTTTCTGAAAACCTTCTTCTCACTCTCTGCATGCACCCTTCTTCCTCCTGAAAACTGATTTTCATTTTCTCATCCTTCTCTCTAGAAAGCTTCCTTCTTCTCTCTATTGTAACTCACTACTCTCTTCTCCGATCAACATTCAGAAACCGTAGGAGCGTTCCTTGAGTCGTGAGCTTCATTCTGGACCGAACAGTTCCAGATTCTGAAACTAGTAAGTTTCTTTTCCCTAACCGTTCGTTCTTGGGTTACATGCAAAACCAAGTTCTGGTTGCATGCATGGGTTGTAAGTCTAAGTTGTTCCTGATTTTTATGTGTTTAGATTAAGTTGGAATTGTTAAGTGATCGTGAGGATAGAAAGCTGTAAGCGGAGGAACCAAAATCTTGCGTATAGAACGTTTCAGTCACGAATCCAAGTAAGGGGAGCTTATTTAATTTAATTGATATTCGTATGTTGTTTTCTGTATGAGCGTTCGTTATTGATTGAATGTATGTGGTACATGCTGGTTGTTATGTATGATGATGGTTGATATGTATGAATGTGAATATGGATAATTATTGTGGAGTATGAGTTGTTAATATGAATCCTATAAAGTATGTGAATTGATAATTGATATCAATTTATAAGATATGAACTATATGATAAATGTTGAGTTAGAAACAGATGAAAAATTGAAGATGAAATTCTCTCTAAGAAAATGTACGTACATCATCGAACGGTACTTTACCGTTCGGTTTCTCTAGAAACTGTTAAAATTGGAATTCTTTCATTTGGAAAGAATTCTAGTTGAGGACGAACGCCCTCTTGTATTAGTGCTACGTTTGAGCGTTCGGCCGAACGTGGATGCCCCGAGTGTTATGTGAGGAGTTGAGAAGCTTATAACTATACCTTTGGACACTTAGTCATTTCTAAATTCTATCTTCACCATCTCGTATTACCTTTACTTCTATTTCTATTATGAGTACAAATCTACGATGGGTCTCAACCCAAAGCGTTCGTTATGAGTGGCGCTCGGTCTTATACCGAACGCTCGTTCTTGTCGTTACTTACCAAACGGGTGGAAATAGCGTTCGTCCAAAATTCTATAAATCCGTGTACCGCGTTCGGTCATTGACTGGCAGTCGGCTTGTATAACTAAATTGTTCTCGGCATGGTCATCTACTCATCTTGAGGTGTCTTTATCTATTTGGATTCGGCTTAGAGCCTTCCTATTTAAATTATACTTTGAGTAATGATTTGATCTTCCTAGAGTCAGTTCATTCAATTGATTCGAGTAGAAAATGACGTTCGGTAACTCTGATGTGTCGGTCTTATTCGGCTCTGAAACGAGGAGTTCTCGACCTCGTTTTCACGTTCGTCCTCGTTATGAAGAGGGCTGAACGCTCGTTATTTTATGTAATTGTAATGAAAGACGAAAATGAGGTTAAAGTAAAGAATGATAATGAACGAACAGTATATGAGATGAAATAATGATTGTGGATTTTTAACGAGTGTTCCAGGGAGGAACGACTCATGTATGGAATATGGGAATTGGTAAAGTATGACTGTGGGCATGATAATGCTGGAAGTTCATCCTGATGTTCCGTGAGTACTCATCCTCACGTAGAGGAGGGTAGGTCATGTGTGGGAACGGCAGGAGGTCCTAGTCCTTAGGGGTACTTTGGATAGGGCTAACCTCGGGTGGCAGCTGATGTGATTATTCCAGTTACTACATCACCCGGGTGCAAGAACGTCTGTAGCTACACAGATTCATACAGTCCGGACGGTTCGTCTAGTGATAGTTTTCATATGATTATATATGTTGAAATATTCTTGTGTGATTGAAATGTTTAAATTATATGTTGATGTATGAATTAAATTACATAAGCTTACCCTGTGTTTTTCCTTGTGTTTTCTCGTCCCTGTACGTCCGTCCTGTCATTGCAATGATCATCCGTGTGGATGTGAGCAGAAGGCGAGGCACTGCTAGAAGATGTTATCGAAGAGGAGAATCTGGTAGATTAGGAAGTCAAGGCCGAGCCCTAGAGCGTTCGTTGTTTAGATGTTAGCTAGTTAGCTTTTAAACGTTCGGTTATTTGGTTTTGTAAAATCGTTCGTCCTGAACTCTCGTTACTTCTGTATTAATGTATTTAGTTCTGTATTTTAAGCCATTCGGTTTGTGAACATTAATTTTAGTGTAAGACTACACTGTTTGATTATGCAATGTAATTAATTCTAATTTATGGTTATTACTGTATTTTGTGATGTTACAAAAATTAATTAATTATTAATAATTTTATTTGATTAAAAATCATTTGGATTAATTAAAATATAAAAAAAAGTAAAAAAAGTCGTGTCTCTCTACAATTTCACTTTTTTCATATTTTAATTAATGTAAATTATTTTTATTTAACAAAATATGTTTTTAAATATAATTCTATTAATCTAAAGTATATGTAATTAATAAATTAAGTTTTTAAATATAATGAAATAAATATATTTGATAATATTAATTATGTTTGTAATTATATTTGATAATATTAATTATATTTCTGATTATATTTGATAGTGTCAGACCTCTTAAATATGCACCCAAACCCCACCTGTCTAATCTCATTAAAAATGCACCCAAAACCAGAAAAGAAATCCACACATGTATCGCTTAATGGGAATTCACGTGTCAAGAGGGGAAATTGACACTCAGATGACTGACGCAGGTGATGAGTCGATATTTTCTACACTTCACTTAGTTTATTGTACTAGAATTAATCAGGGAATTGTGCTTAATTGTCCAGTGTTTTCCCATTTTGCTTGATTGTGCTTAATTCGATCAGAAATTCTTATTTTAATTAATTTGAATTATCTGAGCTAATTATTTTACAAGGAAAATTTGGAAATACAATTTGGGACATTTGAAGGTTAAATGAGAAATGGAAATAGAGCCCAATGTATTTCAACCATTTCAATTTTCGCTGGTTGTTGCGTGAATTTTTTGTCAACTTGTTTGTCTTCGTTTGAGTTCAATTCTTATCCGTTTTCCATGCAATTTTTTTTCATAGTTTCGTCTAGATGTCTAGTTTCACGTATAGTTTTTACTTTGTTCCAATTCGATCTGTGTTGTTCCCAGTATTTTGTTTACTCCCCTATGTCAGTCTAGTGTTTACTGTTTGAGTGACTTCTAATTTGTTTGCATTGTTTGCTTGTTGTTTGATACTTGTGGTGGCTGGAATTGATCATTGGACAATGCTAAGACCTCCTAACACTCTTAAGCAAGGTTTATGCCACATTCACGTAGAAAATAATTTTTAAATCATTTTGGTTGAAAGGCAAAAGTCGATGCTTCATTTTGGAAAGTGCATACATGTTGATTAAATTGGAGAGAAGCACATTCTCATTTCTTTTCTCTATAAGCAAGCACATAGCACACGGCCTTCCCTTGATTGAAGAAAATTATGAAGACATGGGACATGGTGGGGGACCACTCACGGTTATTTCTATGAATCATAAGCAATGAATATTAAATGAATTGGAGATGCACGTGAAAGGCAACCATCCCATCTAATTCTTGAAAGTTATGAAGCATAATGGAGGGGCACATACAACATCTCTCACGTGTTTGGAAGATAGCAAGTTGCTGGAAAATTCATTTGCCAAGGGATTATCAAAGCTTGAAGTCAAAGTGGGAGCCACCTCCTTGGTGAAGAAGCATTCACGGCAATATAGAAGAATAGCATGGACTTGAAGTGGAATCAAAAGAAAGGGGCCACACCATGGTGAAAGCTCACGTCAAACTCCAATTGCAAGTGCTGAATTTGTTTAAATGTAAATAGCACAAACGGTCCCCACATGTTTGTAATGGAAAGGCTTGCTACAATATTCAATACATTTTTAGACAACACTCTCACGGTTTTAGCTTGCTTCTCACGGCCAACACAAGCATCAAATTGGAAAGGATTTTTAAGTGGGAAACACATGTGCTCATGTAGGTCCATGGTCTTTGGAAGCAAGTGGAAGGGATGAAAAGAACCAAGCTCACGCAGATGCGAATAGTTCCATGCTGAAATTTATCAAGATGAATGTCACGGCCCCACCAAAAGAAAAAAATGCAGATCACATGTATTGTATAGGTGGGAGTTTACGGGAAAAGAAGTAAAGAAGAGCCTTCTCATTTCTGGAAGAAAGAGGAGGCCACCAAGTTCACGGTTTTGGGAGGCTAAGGCTGGAACGGTGGCAGCAACAAAACAAAGGAGAAGCACACAGTGCCTTCATATCTTAGAAGGAGAGTTCAGTGATTTAACCGAACAATTGACATGCTGGAACACTTCAACCAAAGAGGCACGGATTCAATTTTCTTGCTTTGGTGTGCATGTCTAGCAGCGGTGTTCCCCATTCCAGCAGCAAAGTTGGAGAAGAAGACATTCACGGTTCTTGGAGGATACAACTCGGAGGCAGCAGCTCATTGTTCCAGGAGCTGGAGTGCACACGGTGATTCACCAACAGCAGCTGGTCACGGCTGGGAAGAGAGCACGGAAATGGAAGGTTTAAGGGTGCACTCGGAAAGAACAAGCCGCCACGTCCAGAGGAGAGCTCTCCATGGTGGGCATTTAATTTTTGCTGGAAGAAAAGCAAAGCACAAGGTGATTGATGAAGAAAAAGAAGAAGCATCCAGCAGAAGACACACACACTTCACGGTCAGTAGCAAGAAGAGGTGGGGATCACGGCTAAAATTGCTGAATTGAAAAAGGATGATTCAGCTGATTGAAATGGAAAAGGAGGGGACCACATTGAATCAAAAGAAGGTCACGGTTTTACATTTGTTCACGGGCTGCCAATCCAAATTGCTGAATTGAAGGAGGATGTTGAGAGTGTTGACACTATAAAATGCAGCAGAGCAGAGAAGTAGAAGTTATTAGAGTTTTAGGAGTAGGAATTTAGGAAGCAGTACGTTCTGGTTTTCTCCTCCCCTCTTGGGGAGGTTTTGTAATTCAATTCAATTTGCCTTAGTTTCCATTTTTAAAATAGTGCACGTGTAATTTGATTTCTGAAGCTTAAGTAAGAGTGTTTTGCTCATTTCATTTTTATATTTCACAGCATTTTATTTTAAGTTTTGAATCTTTGATAAATTTAATTTTCAGTTAAGTGTTTTTATTTTATCTGTTAAATTTTACCGTTCACTATTTTCTGTACTGTTAAATTTTGTCATTGCATTTTATTGTTCATGTTATTTTCAAACGTTTTCTATTTTCACCGTCTTTTACCGTTTGGTTTTACTGCTTTAAAATTTACTTCAGTGTTTTTAATTCTGTCTTATTTTAATTCCAGTTTTAATTTATTTTTCCGTACCACAAATCACAAAACCCCCCCCACTACGTGTTTAATCTAAGACCGAACCACAAATATTGGTCCTTGAGAGACGACCTAGGAGTCACTTCCTAGTCTATACTGCATAATTTCGTGTATCAAATTTGTATGACCGCGACAGTCGTACCAAATTTTGGCGCCGCTGCCGGGGACCAACTAATGACGGTTTGGTTTTAGATTTTTGTTGTATAAAGTTTTGTTCTGTTAATATGTTTGTTTTGTGTGTTTTGTCTTGTATATTTTTGCAGGCGATAACGACACCTTCAGCAAATTTTGGCGGCGTTGTCACTTCAGTTCCAGGTTTTTCGTTTTAGATTTTTGCTGTGTTTTTCGATTAGGCTGTGTTAATATATATTGTGTATATATGTGTTTAATTGTGCTATGTTCTGTATTTAGTTGTTATTAAAAAAAAAATTTTGAAAATTAAAAAAAAAAAAAAATTAATTAAAAATTTTTACTATTGATGTTCTGTCTTGTGTGTGCTTGTAGCATGTATAAATGTGTTTTGTTTTATCTGATTCGTAATTTTTAGTTTTTAGTTTTTACTTTTTATTTTTCCATGTCTACCTATTTTAATGTTGTGAATAATGCTTATTCTGCCAATGTCTGTGATTATGATTCTTATTCTGCATATTACTTTGATTTTAAATCTGCTGATTTTTATGATGAGAACAATATGTTCCATCATCCAATTTCTGAGAGCTCTCTTTGGGAGCCAGTTCCACAATATGAGAGTCAGCAGTATGATTCTCCTATTCAAATAACTCCTCAGCCTTCTATTTCTGAACCTACATTAAAGGAGTTACTAGAGCAGATGACAATGCAGAACATTCAGTTTCAGAAAGGGAACATGCAGTTCAAGCAAGAGAGCATGGAAACTCAAGCTGCCATGCAGAATCTGAGTGATCAGATCAGGCAGATGGCCACTCTTGCACCTGAGGAGACTGATGAAAATTTTGGGGACCCGGCAGAAGTAAGCAGTAATCCTGAACCAGGTAGACCACCTTCACCTTCCCACACTCTAGAAATCTTCAAGGAAGAGGAGGTAAGCATACCTCAATTTGATTATATTGATGACTATGTTGTTGAGAGGTATGCTGATGACTATATTGTTGCTGAGCATGATTTTAATTTTTCCTCTGTGCATGATGAGGACCGCTTTTTACTATCACATTCAAATATTTGTTCTCCATGCACTGAACATGAATCTGAACCTGTTATAGATATTGTTTCTACATTTGAAACGGATTCATGTTATGAGGTTGTATCTAAGGCTCGGTATGATGAATTGGGATTGGGTGTTATACCTCTGCATGATATTTCTGTGGAACCATTTTGCACTAACCATATTGCAGGAGGTACATATAAATTTGATCAGCATGCACCCACGCTGGAAGACAAAGGTGCCAGTACATACAGCAGTTCGAAGATCAAAAGGCACCTACTGAATCTGCTCAGTGACAATATTTGCTGCTTAGATCCGGCGGTGGAGGATATTTCTCTGCTTGATCAGATTTGGAGGATGAAGCAATTTTTCCTCAAAATTTCCGTCTTGGATCCTGAAGAAGACATCTCCCTGATTGTCCAATTTTGGCAACTGCCACCATAATCCAGGGGAGTTTTCTTTTTCTTTCTTCCCCGTTTTCTGACTTTTATTACATTTGTCCTTTATCTGTTTAAGTTTCAATTGATGATCTTATGCCTTTAACTGATTTGGGACATTGTAGTTTAGGTGTGGTCTGGGGAAGATTCTGCAATTTTTTCTTTTAAGTTTGTTTTTCCTTTTCTTCTTAGTTTTTGTAATTGTTATCTTTAAAAATAAAAAATAAAAAAACAAAAAAAAAAAAAAAAATTTTTTTTTTTTGATAAAATTTTTTGTTTAAAGTGTGCAAAATCTTTGTTTTCAATTAAAATTTTATTGTTATAAGATATACATATATTTATTTTTCATATTTTTTAAAAAAAAAATGTGTTTTGTGTTTTATTTTGCTTCGTGATTTTTAGTGTTTTTACTTAAAATAAAAAAAAAATCAAAAAAGAAATCAAAAATTCAAAAATTGTTTTGCGTATTCCTTGATTTTATTTCGACCCTCAGTATCTTATTATTTTATACCAATAAAAATTTTCACTTCAGATCTTATTTTTCCTTATTTTCCTTCACTGTAAATATAATTTCTTAGTTGTGTGCATACAGATTATTGATTGAAAAATTTGACTAAGAAAGATTTCATTCATCTTTGCAAAAAAAAAAAAAAATTACAGTAATTGAGAAAAGGAAATTTAACAGATCTGAAAATAAAATTGCAGTGGATATATATAAATAAAAGATGTTCGGGGGGTCGATCTTTAGTGATCGTTAATATTACACACCATAATAAATAAAAACAAAAAAAAAAAATAAAAAATAAAAACATAAAAAAATATAATTGTTCAGATTACATGCCTTGTCCATATTCGGGCCACACTCGGCCAACAAAAACATAAAAAAAAAAAAATAAATAAACAAAACTTTAAAACTGGAAGAATTCTCGAGCTGGTTGTGGTGGTCTAAGGGAGAGCTCCGTTGAGGGAGCTCTGGTTCGGAATGCGAGCGGAGGCTTTGGTGGAGGAATTTCTCGTTCATTTCTGTCGTCATCGATAATGATCGGAACTGGAAACAAATTCAGCAGCCTCGGTGCCCTCATTATCACCCAGTTGTTTTCTTTCAAACAAAAAAAAAATTAAACTTGTGTTAATAATAGAAGAGGAATGGAAAATTCAATGGAGGTGTGATCAGAGGTCTTACCATACATATACAGCGGCAGTTGTGAAAAGAGAGTGCCAGTAGGGTCTATCTCCGCTTGCCAGCGCTTGACCCGATTGCCGTGGTTGTTGAACCAGCAGTGTACGTTGTATTCAGTGGCTTCGCCGAAAGCCCTTAGTCGAGACGCGATCTCGACGACTTGCGCTCGGCTTGGGTGTGTGACCCCATAGTTGTAGATTTTGGTCATCATCTTGATTTGATCGTCGGTATGACGACACCGTTGACTGGTATATCTCTCTGATTCCGTATCACTCATCCTTCCTCTCGTAATATACAAATACTTAAATAAAAAATAAAAAAAAAGAACAAAAACATAAAAAAAAAAAATAAACATAAAAAAAAAATAAAAAGAACTAAAAAAAAAAAAAAAGAGAAGCATAAAAAAAAAAATTAGATTAGTTCTCTGTTTTCTTTATTTGTTCTTGTTTCCTTTTAGATTTATTTTGTCCAGTCTGTATTTGATGTTTTAGTTTTTGGTCTCAGATCTGTTTCACGGTCCTTGCAAAAGGGTCCTAAACGGATCTACGTCCAGTGTCCTTGTCCATATTGTTCTTGTATATTCAGTTTCTGTGTTTTAGTTTTAAGTGGGGTACGTGGCGTTGTTCTACCCGATTGTCTCTGCCATACCTTCAAACGAAGGGAGATTAACGTCTGGTTTCCAGCCGATATACCCCTTAAGTTTTAAGACAATTGTGTTTTATGTGTTTTAAGTGTTTAGCAGGTGAAGAAGAAAGCGAATAAGAGCTGAAAATAAAGAAGGAACTGAAGGCTTAAAAGAAAGCAGAAAAAGAAAAAAAAATGAAAGATCTGGAAAAAAGGAAAAGGAGAAGAAGGAAAGCAGGAAGGCATAACAGCAGAATAAGCAGAATGAAAGGAAAGAAGAAAAATGAAGCAAAGAGACGGCAGGAAAAGTTAAGCAAGCAGAAAGAAAAAGGGATCCAGGTGTAGAGGACTTACCTGGAGAAGTAGGCTGGCAGAGAAGCTCCTCGCCGATCTCGGACTCTTCAGAAGGCACGGTGGCAGAGGCTCCGCGCAGACTCCAGATGCTCAGAAGAGAGAGGAGGAGAGAGGATTAGAGAGAAGAGAGGAGTAGAGAGAGAGGCAGGCTGAGGGATCAGAAATGTCACTCGAGGCTGAGGAGGTGCCCTTTTATAGCCTAAATTTCTGCCACTGTAGCAACAGTGCCGGTCATTCGCACCGAGACTGTTGTCACAGTACCGGTATCCTTTTTCAGAAAAAAAAAATAATAATAAAAAAAAATAAAATAAAATAAAAAAAAAATTAGTAATAAAAATTAATTAGCATCTACTAATGGGTGCTAGGTGATTTCGACATCTGTTGATGGATGTCACTGATAACATCTACTGATGGATGTTACTTAAAATTTCTTCCCATTTCCTTACTTTTTATTGCACTTGTCTATATTATTTGACTGCTCTGAAATTGATAATCTGATGATTGTAACACACTGAGGACATTGTGTGATTTAAGTGTGGTCTACTGGGAAGAAATTCTGATTTTTCTGTTAGATTGTATTTTGTGTGTTAAATTTTTTGTTTTTGAGTGTTAATTTTTTCTGTTTTAAGTTGTTTTAGTGTGTTTTGTGTGCAATAAATTTTACATTTTTCTCTTGATTTCTGGATGATGTTTAAGTTGTAGATTTTTCCTTCACTTACTTAATACTTATAGTTTGTAATCCTTGCTTTTCTCTGCCTGGAAAGATGATTATACGTTTGAGAGGTTGATTTGATTGTGACAAATACCCTGTGTGAGATTTGAGCCACTTAATTTTCTTTCTTGTGTGTGATATGTATCTTGATTGCTTGCACATATGCCTTGGCTTGATTCTTTTTGACAATACTTGATTGATATGCATGTTTAGAAATGATAAAGGCATTTTTATTCTTGAGCCTCTTTAGCCAAATAAGCCTACCTTGTTATTATCCTTTGATAACCCCTTTGAGCCTATACTTTCCCCATTTATTTGTTTTTAAAGCTCACACACTGATCCAAAGTGAAAAACAAATGATTACCTGAACCTTAGGGAAGTCTGGAGCTATAGAAGTGTTTTGTGAATAAGTGTGGTCTCCTTGGGGATTCTGATAAATTGGCTAGTTGGTTCCTTGATGACCCAAACTTAATAGCCGTTGCTAGGACTCGGGTTCAATCCCCAATTCCCCGGCAACGGCGCCAAAAACTTGATGGACAAATTTGTAAGCACCAAATTATGATGTCACAAACTTGTTTCACAATCGGCAAGTATGACCGAATCGTTCAAGTAATAAACTTGGTAAGACCAAGTATCGTTCTTCCCAAAGGACTCACGGCCTAGTTTAGTTATGTGATTTGTTGATTAGCTAGGACTTACAAACGAAATATTCAAAGTTTAAGATGCAAGACAGAAAATAAACATGTATGCATGAATTTGATCAATGGCAAAGACTAAAGATAAACACTTTCAATGGAAATATGAATGAATATGTTGTTGGGGGTCAATTTCATCTCATCCACTCTCATATATTTTAGGAATTCAACATTCAAATCATCATTGTTAATGCCACTCTCTAATGTACCATTCTAGATGGCTTCTCCCTAATCAAATAGTTCATACAATTCCTAGCATTCCTAATGATTAGTTCATGAGCAGGAGCTTAAAGGCAACCAATATAATGTTGTCAGTAAAATATTGGGAGAAATTCCCCGGATCTAGACTTCCCCGTACGTGTCCGTATCGACAAAACCAATAATCATGCATTAGAATGAGTTAAACAATGCAAGCATTGAGCAAAGAGGAAAAACCCTAACTAATGATGAAAGAAAGCATATGTCTTAATTCAAAGATGTACTCAACAAATCCATATATGAGAGCTTCAAGAGATTACATTGATTCCCCAACAAACATACAAGGTTTAGTTCACCATCGTCATGGTGAACCTAGATGAATAACAATGAAAGAGTGAAAGAATAAACCCAATAAAGGTGAAGAGGTAGCCCGAGCATCCAAGATCCTCCTTCAAAGGGGTGGAAGAGAGAGTGTTTGCCTTGTTTCTGCCAAAGATCCTAAACTAAAGGACGTGCAAGCCCTTATATACTAATTTAGAGTTACAAAAGATTACAAAAGCCCAAGCCCAAAGAGTACCGCTCAGCGGTATTTACCGCTCAGCGGTAGTTGCGCGTCACAATTCTTCCCCTCAGCGGCCATTTGCCCCTCAGCGTGACTCCCGCAACCTCCTGAGTGCCGCTCAGTGGTAGTTTGCCGCTGAGCGGTGCCTTCGTCTTCTCTTTTTGCACTCTTTCTTGTCTTTTCTAATGTCACTTCTCTCCTTCTTCACTCTTTTCACTAAATTCACCTTAAAACCTGCACAAAAACACTCAAATCAAGTGTAAACCTGTCCAGCTCTCTTATTTATGAAAATATAGATAAACTACATGATTTCAAGCTAGTTTTTAAGTCTAAAGGTTGCTTTTAGTATCAAATTTAAGTATGAAAATAACAGTTTTTCAACTGTTATCACAACCCCAAACTTAGAACTTTGCTTGTCCTCAAGCAAACAAAATGTAACTCCATCTCCAACCAATTCATATGATAGTTCACTCATTCAAAAATCCTCTTTTTTCAAGATAAGTAATAACTTCACTCAAACTTATGACCAAGAGTTCAATCAAGATGTGCACATGCTTTAGTGTTCACAAAGTCATTTAAGTTCCAACAAATGCTATTTCTCATGAATGATCAATCAATTAAGCAAGGATGTTCATGTGCTTATGGAATATTTCCTCACTAGGTAAAGTGTTTCACTCAACACACAAGTGTATAAGAGGTAAAGTGTCTCACTCATTCACTCTACTATCACAATGTCACATGAATCAACTTTGCCTTTCATTTAACCACAATCAAAAACATTCACAAGTATGCATCATCACAAGGACTTTTCAATGGCTTATAATGTGGCTGGGCTAACAAGAAAATTGGTTTTTCTGGATCACAAAATCCTTGAGTTAAGAGAATCATAACAACACAATTATTCTTATTCATTCCCAACTTTTGTTTGCCTTTTCATTTGCATTGAGCTTTACTTCTTTTCTTTTCTTTTCTTTTGCATATTCTTTCTTTTTAGCTCTTAGCTCAATGCTTTTTTTCATGATTTCCCAATAACCCCAAACTTGAACATTTATCAATACCACACAAGATATTCTACTTAACTCAAGGTAAAGATTTTCAATCAAGGGTTCAGTGTATATTCAAGGCTATGGGTTCAAAGGATAGAACACAAAGTGTTCTCTTTTAGTAGGCTAACTTTATGAATTTGGCCAGTAAAAAGGGTTTCAACAAACACGGCCTTTGATCATATGATGCAAAACAAGCAATTGATTCAATCATAGAAAACCTGGGCAAAGTCATTCAAGCTTCCAAAGTAATAGCATTCAACAATAACAACTCTGGAGCTCAAAACCTCACATATAAGCTCATTCACATTTGACATACACATCCTGCTTAATTTCACAATCACAATCATGATATCTTGCATTTGTTCACAAAGCTTGTGAATCACCTGTATAAGCATTTTAATGTGCACATCATCTCAACATCAATCAGTCAATAAGCATCATCAAGCATTACTTATCACATAAACACAGTTAATAGCAAACCATCACACAAACCAGGTATTCAATAGAGTACATCAAACCCTAATCTAGAAACAAAAATAAATAAGTTCAGAAAGTTTAAACCGCAAAAGCATAAAACATATGATAGCATTCATCAGTAAATGCTATCTCAGCTCCTCATCAGTCTGAGCTGTCCTCTGTATCTTCCTCCTCCTCTTCATCATCATCTTCATCAAAAGCATCCTCCTCCTCAGCTTCTTCTTCTTCCATGTCTCGAGCTGAAGATTCAGCTCCTCCAGCTCCTCCATGGAATGGTTCTTCTGGCCAAGCTACGACGTTATGGAATTCATCCATAGTCCACCTGTGTGCTGGAGGGGTATCATACATCCCCACTATCATCTCAGCCGTGGCCACCTGCCCTCTGTGGATGGACTGCAACTGAGCACCTATAAGAGACATATACATGTCCCTCATCTGGAATGGTTCTGCCTCATGTGTATCAGCAGATGTCCGGCTCTGTGCTGGTCCTCTCTCTCTACGAGCCTGGCGTGGTGGAACGGGCTGAGCTGCCTCCTCACCTCCACAATACTGTCTGTAATAGGCCTCATCTATAGCTTTTCTTGGCCTCTCAAATGGTGGAACAGAAGTGTCCACCCCAGCTAGCTTGCAGAGGTGAGTGATCAAAGAAGGATGTCCCAGTGGTGCTTTGTTGTTTGAAGTGTTAGCACACACACTAATCTCATCAGCTATCACCTGCCCAATATTAACATTCAAACTTCTGATAGCACAGTAGATGAATAGTGCCCTGCTGAGAGTGATATCTGACACATGTGAGCATGGCTGAATGTTGGCATGAGAAAATGCCATCCAATACTTTGCAAGAGGAGTCAAATCTGTCCTCCTAATGTTAACCACTGCTCCAGATCTATTCCTTTGAAAGTGTCCTCCAGGTATGCACAACACTCTCTCAACATCCTCAAAGTCAGCACCTTCCTCCATGCTAAGAGCAAACTGACATTGCTCACCAGCCCACACAGTATCCAGGAAGTTATTAATGGACTCAGGATCATACCTGATGGCATGGCCTCTAACATATCCCAAATAGTTCTCAGCTGGATAGTCACCAATCTTCTTGGCATTAGTGTAAAATTCCTTAACCACAGCTATGTTGGCAGGTGCTGGATAAGTGGCTAGCTTCCCCCAGTCATTCCCTAACACTTGCTCTCCAAATTGAGGAGCAAAGTTAGGTATCATTCCGACCTTTCTCTCCATCAGAAGTCTCCTGTCCTGAACCACCCTAAAGTGCTTCTCATGTTTCCTGGAGAGGAACCTGCCATTATGTGGCTGCTCTGGTTCCTTTTCCTTCCTCTTGGTTGCCATGGTTTTCAATCTCTTTCCAGAAGAGGATGCCATTCCTGCATTCAAACACAAATCCAAAACCACAGAACATGATGTTAATCATTAGTAACATACAGGACACAACTCCTTTCGAAGCTAAACCACCGCTGAGGGCCAGAATTTCCCCTCAGCGCCACCAGTGCAACACACCAACACGCAAAAAGCCAGAAAAAGCAAATCTGGCAGAGTGCCGCTCAGCGGTAAATACCGCTCAGCGGTGACCTGCAGATTTTTGCCAAACTCGTTTTTAAACTGCCCTAACTCCACCCAAATGCAATTTTCAGTTTTCCAGTACATAATCAAGCAGTTTAATCGGTTCAAACATCAAATATATCATCAAATCATGCATAGAAATCAAAAGCCCTAAATACTCATGCTTTGACAATCACATTCAAATTCAAGAACCCTAGAATGACAAAATGCATTTTACTTACTTGGGTGGAGATGCTAGATGATATGAGAATGCTTCCAAACTATAATGCTCTCTTCCAACCCCAAACTTTGATAGCACACTAGTGAAAAAGTGAGTGGAAGAGAAATTTTTCTAAGAGGGAAGAGTAGAAAGATGTAGGAAAACCTAAAAGAGGGTATGTGGAAGTGTTTGTGCAGAGAAGGGCTTGAAAGAGTGTGAAAACGCGCAGCTTAGGGTTTAAAAATACCCCAATGGGCTCGGGTTCCGCTAAGGGGAACTTAAGCCCATCAGCGTTAGTACCGCTCAGCGGTAATTGCCGCTCAGCGGCACTTTCGTGATGTGCCCTTCTCCTTCTTTTCTTGCCCTACGTGCCTTCCTAGCATACTCCTCATGGGTTCCCTGCAATTTCAGTGTTAAACATGCTTATGCAATCCCAAACAAAGATAATCAATCAACTGGGTTGCCTCCCAGGTAGCGCTTGTTTAACGTCACGAGCCTGACCCAAAATCCACCAACACCCATCAGTAGGTGTTTCACTTACCAGCACCCATCAGTAGGTGCAAAATCTTCTCAGCAACACCCATCAGTAGGTGTTACAAACCTAGTATCCTTCAGTAGATACTTAACCACCTAGCATCCTTCAGTAGATGCTATAACAACAAAATAATGTCCAGAATAATGTTCACAGTTTAAAAATTACAAAATATTAAAACAAAAGTTTGTAAATCCACTGGGTTGCCTCCCAGCAAGCGCTTTTTTAACGTCACTAGCTTGACCCAATAAAGCTCACGTTCCATCTTCTTTAAAGTTGATGTTATCCTTCCACCAACTTATCAACTGCTTCCTTAGGACTGTTTTGGATTCTCTGGAATATGGAGACTCTATCTCTATCATCTCCTTCTCTTTAAAACCTTTTACAACCCACAACTTGTTCTTGAATCTTACAGGTGTGCCAAGTTGGAGTCCTCTTTCCTTCCAGTCTCTAAGAACTTCCTTTCCTTTTCCACTTTCATCTACCTTGGGTACCTGAAAATACAAACAATGATTATCAGAAACTTTAAAATTTTCATGTTTACCTCTAGTTATGGGTGCATCTTGAAATGCAGCTTTATAACTGGCCTCTTCCTCCTTTGCTTGTATCTCATCTTTAAACACATTCACCACCACTCTCTCCTCTCTGTCCTGGAGCACCACTATACCTTCATTAACATCTATAATAACCCTGGCCGTTTTCATAAACGGTCTTCCCAGTATGAAAGGTATCTTTTCGGTCTCCATCTTCATCACCACAAAGTCTGCCAAGAACTGAAGTTTGCCAACACAAACTACAATGTCTTCTGCAATCCCACATGGCTCCTTTGAAGATCCATCAGCCATTACCAGATTAACCTTTGCAGATTTTATTTTCACATGGCCAATTTGCTCCAATAGAGAGTAAGGCATCAAGTTAACACTTGAGCCTAAGTCAAGGAGAGCTTTCTTCACCTTTTTCTTCCCTATAGTGCAAGGGATAGAAAAACTACCTGGATCAGCAGCTTTTGGTGGGAATGATTCTTTCTTAACAGTTACACATTTTTCATCATCATCATCTCTACGTTTTCTTTTTGTAGAGGTTCCCTCATCAGATTTTGTGTACACTGCTATTTTCTGTAAGATTTGTTCCCAAGGAGCTTCATTATCAACCATTCTGAATAAGTCTGTGAAATCCATTGGTTTCTCCTGATTTGTTAGAAAAGGAAAAGTATCCTTTCTTTCTTCTTCTCTTCTCTCTTCTGTTTCATCTTCTTCTGACTCAATACTCTCTTCATTTACACTCTTGACCACTTTGCATTCTTCTCTAGGGTTAACCTCAGTATTAGCCCCAAAGTTTCTGTGTGGTCTTTCTTCCAACTGCTTAGTGATCTGACCCATCTGAATCTCCAAGTTCTTTATAGCAGCTTCAGTGCTCTTTTGGGAGGATTCAGTTTTCTGAATAAATTGTTGAAGAGTTTCTTCCAACCTTGTAGATCTTTCATTGAGCATAGAAATTTGTTGCCACATGGTTGGTTGCTGCTGCTGTTGCTTATTAAATTGATTAGCCTGCCCAGTTTGTCCTTGGCCAATACTTGGATGTGGTTTCCAACCCTGATTATAATTACCTTGACGGTATGGAAACTGATTAGCCATGAAGTTAACATCCTCCACGGCTTCCACAGGAAAAGCACATTGGCCATTGATGTGATCTCCTCCACATAGTTCGCACAACTGGGTTTGTACCTGTGCAGCAGATTTTAACTCTTTTGGTAATGAAGCAAGAGTTTTGGTCAGAGTCTCCAGCTGTTGAGTCAGAATTTTATTTTGGGCTAGCAGAGCATCATGGGTTTGTAATTGAAGAACCCCTTTCTGTTGCATAGGAGCGCCTCTTTCATTGTGAAGCTCATTATCACTTGTAGCCATATTTTCAATAATCTCAGTGGCTTCCTCTGGAGTCTTCCATTTGATATTGCCCCCAGCTGAGGCATCTAGCATCATCTTGGTTTGTGAACCAAGCCCTCCAAGGAAAGTTAGGACTACTTCTTGATCCTCAAAGCCATGCGTGGGAGTTTTACGTAATAAGCTTTTGTACCTGTCCCATGCATGTCCCAGTGATTCCTCCATGCCCTGCTTGAATGAAGATATCTCTTGCTTGCCTTTAGTTACTTTAGATTGTGGGAAGTATTTGTTTAGAAACTTTGTAACCACTGCTTCCCACTCTGTGAAACTTTCTTCTGGAAAAGAGTTTAACCAAAGCTTAGCATTGCCTCCCAAGGAGAAAGGAAACAAACTAAGTTTGATTGCTTCGTCTGGCACCCCATTAATTTTGACCGTGTTGCAGATCTCATTAAAGGTAGTAAGGTGCTCATATGGGCTTTCATGTGATAACCCATTAAATTGATTACTCTTCACCAGTTGAATCAGTGCTGGTTTGACCTCCATGTTGGCTGCATTGACTCTAGGTCTAGCTATGCTGTTGAAGTGCTGAGGTCCAGCAAGATTAGTGTAATCTGCAAGAGTTCTTCTAACATTATTGCCCTCCATACTTCCTGTGCTATGAACAGAACCTTGTGGTGATGTTTGCAAGAGAGTTTCAGGAGAAGGGAAAAGTTCTCTAGACGTTCTGATTCTTCTCCTCCTTCTACTCTCTTCTAGACCTTCAAGAAGTGGTTCTGTTGTTTTCTTACTTCTAGTGCGAATTGCTTCCTGCATGCACAAGAAAACAAAACCCTAGAAAATATTTGTTAGCACAAAAAGATATAAGAGAAGATATATATTCAAAAGATAGAAAGATAAAAGATTCAGAAGATAAAAAGATAAAAGATTTAGAAGATAGAAAGATAAAATAAAATAAAATCTAACCTAATAAAATCTAATCCTAAAAGATAAACTAAAATAAAATTAAAAAAAAATAAAATAAAATCTAAACTAACTAAATAAAATAAAATCTAATCTAAAAAGATAAAAAGATAAGAAAAATAAAATCTAATAAAATCTAACCTAAAAAATAAAATCTAAAAAGATAAAACAGAATCTAATCTAACCTAAAAATAAAATCTAACCTAATCTAAAAAGATAAAAAGATAAAAAGATAAAATAAAATAAAAACAGAAATTCAAAATTAAAGTCAAAGATAATCAATAATCACACAAATTAACCAGTTAAACCACGAGTCCCCGGCAACGGCGCCAAAAACTTGATGACCCAAACTTAATAGTCGTTGCTAGGACTCGGGTTCAATCCCCAATTCCCCGGCAACGGCGCCAAAAACTTGATGGACAAATTTGTAAGCACCAAATTATGATGTCACAAACTTGTTTCACAATCGGCAAGTATGACCGAATCGTTCAAGTAATAAACTTGGTAAGACCAAGTATCGTTCTTCCCAAAGGACTCACGGCCTAGTTTAGTTATGTGATTTGTTGATTAGCTAGGACTTACAAACGAAATATTCAAAGTTTAAGATGCAAGACAGAAAATAAACATGTATGCATGAATTTGATCAATGGCAAAGACTAAAGATAAACACTTTCAATGGAAATATGAATGAATATGTTGTTGGGGGTCAATTTCATCTCATCCACTCTCATATATTTTAGGAATTCAACATTCAAATCATCATTGTTAATGCCACTCTCTAATGTACCATTCTAGATGGCTTCTCCCTAATCAAATAGTTCATACAATTCCTAGCATTCCTAATGATTAGTTCATGAGCAGGAGCTTAAAGGCAACCAATATAATGTTGTCAGTAAAATATTGGGAGAAATTCCCCGGATCTAGACTTCCCCGTACGTGTCCGTATCGACAAAACCAATAATCATGCATTAGAATGAGTTAAACAATGCAAGCATTGAGCAAAGAGGAAAAACCCTAACTAATGATGAAAGAAAGCATATGTCTTAATTCAAAGATGTACTCAACAAATCCATATATGAGAGCTTCAAGAGATTACATTGATTCCCCAACAAACATACAAGGTTTAGTTCACCATCGTCATGGTGAACCTAGATGAATAACAATGAAAGAGTGAAAGAATAAACCCAATAAAGGTGAAGAGGTAGCCCGAGCATCCAAGATCCTCCTTCAAAGGGGTGGAAGAGAGAGTGTTTGCCTTGTTTCTGCCAAAGATCCTAAACTAAAGGACGTGCAAGCCCTTATATACTAATTTAGAGTTACAAAAGATTACAAAAGCCCAAGCCCAAAGAGTACCGCTCAGCGGTATTTACCGCTCAGCGGTAGTTGCGCGTCACAATTCTTCCCCTCAGCGGCCATTTGCCCCTCAGCGTGACTCCCGCAACCTCCTGAGTGCCGCTCAGCGGTAGTTTGCCGCTGAGCGGTGCCTTCGTCTTCTCTTTTTGCACTCTTTCTTGTCTTTTCTAATGTCACTTCTCTCCTTCTTCACTCTTTTCACTAAATTCACCTTAAAACCTGCACAAAAACACTCAAATCAAGTGTAAACCTGTCCAGCTCTCTTATTTATGAAAATATAGATAAACTACATGATTTCAAGCTAGTTTTTAAGTCTAAAGGTTGCTTTTAGTATCAAATTTAAGTATGAAAATAACAGTTTTTATTCTTGAGAGAGGAGGAGAGAGGATTAGAGAGAAGAGAGGAGTAGAGAGAGAGGCAGGCTGAGGGATCAGAAATGTCACTCGAGGCTGAGGAGGTGCCCTTTTATAGCCTAAATTTCTGCCACTGTAGCAACAGTGCCGGTCATTCGCACCGAGACTGTTGTCACAGTACCGGTATCCTTTTTCAGAAAAAAAAAATAATAATAAAATAAAATAAAATAAAATAAAAAAAAAATTAGTAATAAAAATTAATTAGCATCTACTAATGGGTGCTAGGTGATTTCGACATCTGTTGATGGATGTCACTGATAACATCTACTGATGGATGTTACTTAAAATTTCTTCCCATTTCCTTACTTTTTATTGCACTTGTCTATATTATTTGACTGCTCTGAAATTGATAATCTGATGATTGTAACACACTGAGGACATTGTGTGATTTAAGTGTGGTCTACTGGGAAGAAATTCTGATTTTTCTGATTTTTCTGTTAGATTGTATTTTGTGTGTTAAATTTTTTGTTTTTGAGTGTTGATTTTTTCTGTTTTAAGTTGTTTTAGTGTGTTTTGTGTGCAATAAATTTTACATTTTTCTCTTGATTTCTGGATGATGTTTAAGTTGTAGATTTTTCCTTCACTTACTTAATACTTATAGTTTGTAATCCTTGCTTTTCTCTGCCTGGAAAGATGATTATACGTTTGAGAGGTTGATTTGATTGTGACAAATACCCTGTGTGAGATTTGAGCTACTTAATTTTCTTTCTTGTGTGTGATATGTATCTTGATTGCTTGCACATATGCCTTGGATTGGTTCTTTTTGACAATACTTGATTGATATGCATGTTTAGAAATGATAAAGGCATTTTTATTCTTGAGCCTCTTTAGCCAAATAAGCCTACCTTGTTATTATCCTTTGATAACCCCTTTGAGCCTATACTTTCCCCATTTATTTGTTTTTAAAGCTCACACACTGATCCTAAGTGAAAAACAAATGATTACCTGAACCTTAGGGAAGTCTGGAGCTATAGAAGTGTTTTGTGAATAAGTGTGGTCTCCTTGGGGATTCTGATAAATTGGCTAGTTGGTTCCTCATCATGTTTTGAAATGATAATTTATATCCTGTTGTGAAAAAAAAAAAAAAAAGAAAGACAGGATGAGAAAAAAATTTTGATGAGAAAAAGAAAAAAATTGAAAATTAAATTTGTGAATAATGGAGTCGAGAAGAGGATGGAATTAGAGGTTTGGGTGAGATTTCACTGTGTTTACATTTTTTTTCCCCAGTGCTCCTCTATTTCTTCTGAGCTATAGCTACTTATCCATATTTATCCTCCCCTGTCCTTGGCCCCATTACAACCTTGAAAGACCTTTAGATCTGAACATGCATATGTTTTAAGTGTTGATATTAGAAGCTTGCCAAGTCTATTTGTGTTTGTTTTCTTGAGTGCATTGAGTGACATTGATTTACCCTAGACACTTGAGAGAAACACTGTGAGTACATCTGTGAGGTGTTGTTATTTTTGAATCACCTCTTGAACTGATTAATCATTTTGCTATGTATTGAAGTGCTTGGATGATTTCTGTAAGTATGTGCTTTTCTTGATTTTGTGTTGGATATTGTCTACATCTTTTCTCTGTCCAGATTTCTTGAGAACTGTGTAAATTCTTTGTTTCTTGTGTGTCTTTATTTTCTGTCTACTGAGTTTTTGTGTCATACACCTAAAAATCCTTTGAACCATTCCCTGATTTGCGTCTTGATTTTGCCCAGGAGTGCAAAAGACTAAGTGTGGTCTATTTTGATGAGTCGATATTTTCTACACTTCACTTAGTTTATTGTACTAGAATTAATCAGGGAATTGTGCTTAATTGTCCAGTGTTTTCCCATTTTGCTTGATTGTGCTTAATTCGATCAGAAATTCTTATTTTAATTAATTTGAATTATCTGAGCTAATTATTTTACAAGGAAAATTTGGAAATACAATTTGGGACATTTGAAGGTTAAATGAGAAATGGAAATAGAGCCCAATGTATTTCAACCATTTCAATTTTCGCTGGTTGTTGCGTGAATTTTTTGTCAACTTGTTTGTCTTCGTTTGAGTTCAATTCTTATCCGTTTTCCATGCAATTTTTTTTCATAGTTTCGTCTAGATGTCTAGTTTCACAAATAGTTTTTACTTTGTTCCAATTCGATCTGTGTTGTTCCCAGTATTTTGTTTACTCCCCTATGTCAGTCTAGTGTTTATTGTTTGAGTGACTTCTAATTTGTTTGCATTGTTTGCTTGTTGTTTGATACTTGTGGTGGCTGGAATTGATCATTGGACAATGCTAAGACCTCCTAACACTCTTAAGCAAGGTTTATGCCACATTCACATAGAAAATAATTTTTAAATCATTTTGGTTGAAAGGCAAAAGTCGATGCTTCATTTTGGAAAGTGCATACATGTTGATTAAATTGGAGAGAAGCACATTCTCATTTCTTTTCTCTATAAGCAAGCACATAGCACACGGCCTTCCCTTGATTGAAGAAAATTATGAAGACATGGGACATGGTGGGGGACCACTCACGGTTATTTCTATGAATCATAAGCAATGAATATTAAATGAATTGGAGATGCACGTGAAAGGCAACCATCCCATCTAATTCTTGAAAGTTATGAAGCATAATGGAGGGGCACATACAACATCTCTCACGTGTTTGGAAGATAGCAAGTTGCTGGAAAATTCATTTGCCAAGGGATTATCAAAGCTTGAAGTCAAAGTGGGAGCCACCTCCTTGGTGAAGAAGCATTCACGGCAATATAGAAGAATAGCATGGACTTGAAGTGGAATCAAAAGAAAGGGGCCACACCATGGTGAAAGCTCACGTCAAACTCCAATTGCAAGTGCTGAATTTGTTTAAATGTAAATAGCACAAACGGTCCCCACATGTTTGTAATGGAAAGGCTTGCTACAATATTCAATACATTTTTAGACAACACTCTCACGGTTTTAGCTTGCTTCTCACGGCCAACACAAGCATCAAATTGGAAAGGATTTTTAAGTGGGAAACACATGTGCTCATGTAGGTCCATGGTCTTTGGAAGCAAGTGGAAGGGATGAAAAGAACCAAGCTCACGCAGATGCGAATAGTTCCATGCTGAAATTTATCAAGATGAATGTCACGGCCCCACCAAAAGAAAAAAATGCAGATCACATGTATTGTATAGGTGGGAGTTTACGGGAAAAGAAGTAAAGAAGAGCCTTCTCATTTCTGGAAGAAAGAGGAGGCCACCAAGTTCACGGTTTTGGGAGGCTAAGGCTGGAACGGTGGCAGCAACAAAACAAAGGAGAAGCACACAGTGCCTTCATATCTTAGAAGGAGAGTTCAGTGATTTAACCGAACAATTGACATGCTGGAACACTTCAACCAAAGAGGCACGGATTCAATTTTCTTGCTTTGGTGTGCATGTCTAGCAGCGGTGTTCCCCATTCCAGCAGCAAAGTTGGAGAAGAAGACATTCACGGTTCTTGGAGGATACAACTCGGAGGCAGCAGCTCATTATTCCAGGAGCTGGAGTGCACACGGTGATTCACCAACAGCAGCTGGTCACGGCTGGGAAGAGAGCACGGAAATGGAAGGTTTAAGGGTGCACTCGGAAAGAACAAGCTGCCACGTCCAGAGGAGAGCTCTCCATGGTGGGCATTTAATTTTTGCTGGAAGAAAAGCAAAGCACAAGGTGATTGATGAAGAAAAAGAAGAAGCATCCAGCAGAAGACACACACACTTCACGGTCAGTAGCAAGAAGAGGTGGGGATCACGGCTAAAATTGCTGAATTGAAAAAGGATGATTCAGCTGATTGAAATGGAAAAGGAGGGGACCACATTGAATCAAAAGAAGGTCACGGTTTTACATTTGTTCACGGGCTGCCAATCCAAATTGCTGAATTGAAGGAGGATGTTGAGAGTGTTGACACTATAAAATGCAGCAGAGCAGAGAAGTAGAAGTTATTAGAGTTTTAGGAGTAGGAATTTAGGAAGCAGTACGTTCTGGTTTTCTCCTCCCCTCTTGGGGAGGTTTTGTAATTCAATTCAATTTGCCTTAGTTTCCATTTTTAAAATAGTGCACGTGTAATTTGATTTCTGAAGCTTAAGTAAGAGTGTTTTGCTCATTTCATTTTTATATTTCCACAGCATTTTATTTTAAGTTTTGAATCTTTGATAAATTTAATTTTCAGTTAAGTGTTTTTATTTTATCTGTTAAATTTTACCGTTCACTATTTTCTGTACTGTTAAATTTTGTCATTGCATTTTATTGTTCATGTTATTTTCAAACGTTTTCTATTTTCACCGTCTTTTACCGTTTGGTTTTACTGCTTTAAAATTTACTTCAGTGTTTTTAATTCTGTCTTATTTTAATTCCAGTTTTAATTTATTTTTCCGTACCACAAATCACAAAACCCCCCCCACTACGTGTTTAATCTAAGACCGAACCACAAATATTGGTCCTTGAGAGACGACCTAGGAGTCACTTCCTAGTCTATACTGCATAATTTCGTGTATCAAATTTGTATGACCGCGACAGTCGTACCAGCAGGTGTCAAGCAAAGGGATCCGAAAATCAATTAGTGGAAAACAGGTGTCGACAGAAGGAGGGGACGTTCGTTGTGAAGGGTAATGCAAAACTTGGATTTTCAGGAAATCTACTCCACTCTCTGCATGCACCCTCTTTCCAAAATCTGATCTTTCATTTCCCTCCTCCTTCTCTCTAGAAAACCCTCCCTTATCTCTACATCCTCTTCATCTTCTCTCTAAGAACACACTTCCTTTTTCCTTCTCTGATTTCCATTCAGCCACCGTAGAAGCACTTCCGGCGTCAGGAGCTTCCAGATAAACTGTTCGGTTTGTGAAACGGATCTGGTAAGTCTTCTTTCCACCCAGTCGTTTGTTTCCTAAACATGCAAACACAGTTTTGAGTTCCTGTGTTGATCATCATTTTCAAACTGAGTGGTTCTGATAGTGTTGGATTGTCACTTGGTGTAGTTGGAATTGTCGAGTGTTGACGGAAGGGAAACTGGTAGTGGTGAAATTGTATTTCTGCGTCTGGGAACGTTCTGTCACGCTCAGAGGTAAGGGAAGCTTATTAATTTAATTCATATGACTATGTGTTGCATGAACGTTCGTTGAATTGATTTGGATATGAAAATCTATGGTGCTATGTTATGATGCATGAAATGTATGAGATTTCTGTGATTTGATGATATAAGATATGATTAATTGAATATGGTATGATTGTAGATGGGTGAGACTATATGTTAAGAACTGAAATTTGATAATATTGACTATGATAAGAAATTCCCCTTATGAGTGTGTACGTACGTTACTGGACGGTCCTTGACCGTTCGGTTTTCTAGTGGAATTGATTTGGTAGGGGATTCTTTCATTTGGAAAGGATTCTAGTTGATGACGAACGTCCGCACTTCAGAGTACTGTGTATGAGCTTTCGGCCAAACACAGTTAGGTATTGCCGTTCGGTTATAAATCTAAGTATATAAGTAATTGTATATTTTGTTGTTCGTAAACACTACTTCAATAGTATAGTGCTATATTTATCAAACCCTTTTCTTATAAATTGATTAGTGCTCGGTCTTACACCAAGCGCTCATGCTGGGTAGTGTTTGGTCGTACACCAGGCACTCGTCCTATCTCTCTAAGTTAAATTTCTTGATATGAGCGTTCGTTTAGACTCTCCAGGGTCGCTCACTGTAGTGTCCAGTATTAAACCCAATTAAACTAAGCATTCACAAACGTTCAGTTTCTTCATATGAGACAATTCTAAGTATTAACCTTCGTGTTTTGGAATATTCCTGTTCATTGGTTTCACCCTAGAGTCCACGTCCTTGGTTTAGTCTTTTATTTTTCTGAGTGTGTTCTCAAGAGTTAGTTGATTTAAATTGACTCAACTTGAAATGGGCGTTCGTCCCATTTGTCCTTGGAATATCTTATTGTGCTTGCTATCTTTCTTAAAATTCGATGTCAACCCTTGGTCTCAAACCATTCTCAACTTTGAAGGTCCCCGGTCTCGCTGATGAACGGGTCGCACCGCTCACAAAAGTTGATTGCACGAAAATAATGCAGTATATTTTCTAGGAAGTGACTCCTAGGTCGTCTCTCAAGGACCAATATTTGTGGTTCGGTCTTAGATTTATCACGAAGTGGGGGGGGTTGTGAATGTTTGGTTTTTGATTGCGGAAAAATTAAATAATGAAAGCAATAAATTTAACAGACTGTAAAAACAAGATTAAACAGTGAACGGTAAATAAATTGCAGAAACGGTAAAATTCAGAAAATGGTAAACTCATAAAACATAAAATTGCAAAACAAATAAACTTTTCACAGAAATTGAAATGTGCAATGAAACTTAAAATTGATTTGAACAGAAACTTGCAGTAAGAGTAATTTGATCAAAGCTTTAAACGTACAGATGAAATTGTAAATTGCAAGGTAATTAGCAGATGAAAATAAAGTTCAAGAACATTGATTGAAAAACACACTGTAAATTAAAATTCAACAGAAAAACAAACTGGAAAACAAACTGGTATACAGACCCAAAACCTCCCCAAAGGGGGAGGGGGAAAAATGAAAGCCAAGCTCTTGCTACGTACTCTACTCCTACTCCTAATTCTACTGGTTTCTTCTTTGCTGCTGATGCTAATTTATAGCCCAAAACTCAGACCAACTCCCGTGAGAAAATAGGGCCGTAAGCATCTTTTCCTTGCATTCCCGTGAGAAAACAAGGTTTTGGGCCCCTCCAATTTCCAACTCAGCTTGTCTTCTTTTCTGTACCCATGCTGGATGTGCTCTAAGTGTTGGCCTTGAAGACTTCTCTCCTGAAGACGACGTGAGCTGCTGCCATGCCTCTTTTCTTCATTCTTCCAACTCCAAAGAGTGCAGCGTGTGGTGCTTATACTCTAGGCTGAGACTCCTTCAACCGTTACAGCTCCATTTCTCCTCATCCAAGGTGGCTGTTGTCTTCTCTTTCCATGCTTCATCCAAGCCATTACCAGCTGCTCTCCCTTGTATCAATCCCGAGAGTTAATGGAAGGGAAAGAAAACGAGAGCTTATCCAAGTCGAGACACCTCCATCTTCATCTCCAGCTTCCCTTTTCCACTCTGCTGGACTAGCTTCTTTCTCTTTGGACCAAGGCTTTGCTGCTGTTCCCACCGTGCACCTCTCAAGCTGCTGCTGGGATGGCTTCTTCTCCATTCTCTTCTTGCTTCCAACAAAGAAAGGTGTGGCGTGGTGGACCAAGCCGTGAAGTGTTGGATGCTTGCACTGCTGATGCAGCTGCTCCGTGTACACCTCCAAACTGCTGTGAATACCGTGAGCTGCTCTCTTCTCCAGCCAGCCGTGAGCTACTCTTTTGTTTGCTGGATTTTTGTGATGAAGAATGAATGGGCGTGTGTTTTTGTTATCAATTGAAAGAATCAAAACCTTATGTGTGTAGTGGAAAAGCATGAGATTAAATTCTGCACATCCTAGCCAAAATGGCCGTGACATCCTTCCATCTTTCTCCTGAAAACGTTACCTGCGTAAAACAAATCTGCATATTCCAAAGTGAAAGCATTTCTTTAACGTGGGACCGTGGCACCACTTCCTTTAATAACAATAATAAAATTCAGCATGGAGCTTGTGAACGTAAGCTTTTAAATTGGTGGCCCCCTTTACCATTTGTTTTTACTCCTTAAAGAAAGAAGATTCCAACGTAGATGCTTTGAATGTTTTGCTGAATTTTCCAATGGCCCTACCTATTGCAAATTATAGTTGGAACATGACATGACCGTGAATGCTTTCTACTTTTAAGAAATCAAATTCCCTTTTTGTGGTTTAATGCAATGGGCGTGTGGTATTATTTTTTTCCAGCAGACACTTCAAAAAATCAACACCCTCAATACAAAGTATAAATTAAAGTAAAGCTTTCCAAAATAATTTTTTTTTTTCAATCGGCCCTAGGCCGTTTGCAGCTGCTGGTTCCGTGTGCATCTCTCATTCAATTCTCAATTGGAAATTCAAGCTTTCTTACGTGTGCAAAGTGAAAATGAATTTTTACTTTTGTTTCTCAGTTTAGTCTAAAATCTAATTGATAAGAAATTTCTCTTCCAGTCCCAAAATAGTATCCAACAATTTCCCTACACTCAATAATGTAAATAATTAGTCTCAGATAATTCAAATTAATTAAAATAAGAATTTCTGATCGAATTAAGCACAATTCAGAAAAATGGGAAAATACTGGACATTTAAGCATAATTCCCTGATTATTTTTAGTACAATAAACTAAATGAAGTGAATAAAATATTGATTCATCAAAATAGACCACACTTAGTCTTTTGCACTCCTGGGCAAAATCAAGACACATACCAGGGAATAGTTCAAAGGACATAAAAGGAGTGACACAAACACAGCAGACAGAAAAATAAAAACTCGCAAGAAACAAACAAAATTTACACAATTCTCAAGAATTCTGGACAGAGAAAAGAAGTAGAAAATATCCAACACAAAATCAAGAAAAGCAGATACTTACAGAAATCATCCAAGCAATTCAATACATAGCAAAATGATTAATCAGTTCAAGAGGTGATTCAAAAATAACAAAACCTCACAGATGCACTAACATTGTTTCTCTCAAGTGTCTAGGTAAATAATTTCAACTCAATGCACTCAAGAAAACAAACACAAGTAGACTTGGCAAGTCTCTAATTATCAATACTTAAACATATGCATGTTCGGATCCAAAGGTCTTTTATAGGTTGTAATGGGGCCAAGGACAGGGGAGGATAAATTTGGATAAGTAGCTATAGCCCAAAAGAAATAAAGGAGCAATGGGGAATAAGTTGAAATACAGTAAATTTCACCCAACCTCTAATTCGATCCTCTTCTCGACTCCATTCTTCACAAAATTGTTTTTCATCATTTTTTTCTTTTTCTCATCAAAATTTTGTCATCCTGTCTTTTTTTTTCTTTTCTCTCTTTATCACATAACAGGATATAAATTCCAAAATAATACAAGATGAGGAACCAACTCGCCAATTTATCAAAATCCCCAAGGAGACCACACTTTTTCACAAAACACTTCTATAGCTCCAGACTTTCCTAAGGTTAAGGTAATCATGGTTTTTCACTTAGGATCAGTGTATGAGCTTTAACACAAAGAAATGGATACAGTATAGGCTCAAAAGGGGTATCAAAGGGTAATAACAAGGTAGGCTTATTTGGCTAAAGAGGCTCAAGAAATAAAATGCCTTTATGATTTCTAAACATGCATATAAATCAAGTCTATCAAAAAGAATCAAGCCAAGGCATATGTGCAAGCAATCAAGATACATATCACACAAGAAAGAAAATTAAGTGGCTCAAATTCTCACAGGGTTTATTTGTCATAATTAACTCAACCTCTTAAACATTATAATCATCTTCCAAGCAGAGAAAAGCAAGGATGTCAAACCATAAGTATTAAGTGAAGGAAAATACTACAACTTAGAAATCATCCAGAAATCAAGAGAAAAATGTAAAATTTATTTCACACAAAACAACTAAAAACAACTTAAAACAAAAAAAAAATTTAGCACACAAAAACAAAAAATTAACACAAAAAACAAAAAATTAACACACATAATAAAGAAAAATTAGATTCTTCCCCAGTAGACCACACTTAAACTACACATTGTCCTCAATGTGTCATAGTTATCAGATTAACAATTTAGAATAATCAAATAAGATAGACTAATGTAATAAAAGTGGGGAAATGGGAAGAATGAAAAAGAAAGGAAAGCGATTATTTAACATTACTATTTTGACATCATTCGCATCATCATAGCATCCATCAGTAAATGCTAATATTTCTTCATTGATATCCCTCAGTAGGCACCAATGTTTGTCATCTTTATCGGCATCCATCAGTAGATGCCTAATCACCCAACATGCTTCAGTAGATGTCATAGAAGAATCCTTCAGTAGATACTATCATTACTGCCATCAGTAGCAGTATTGAACCTGAAAGCTGAAACTTAAACACACAAAGAAAGAAAAAAAAAATTAAATCCAAACCAAGCAAATAAATAAATTAAAAAAAAATTCAGAGCAAATTGTGCTATCATCCATCGTAACAACATCCATCAGTAGATGTTGTCATCTGAATCCTTTTAGCATCCCTCAGTAGATGTTGTCCAGGATTCATCAGCAGATGTTGCAGAAGCATCCTTCAGTAGATGCTGCAAAACAAAAATCAAATCCACACACAACTAGGTCCAGAATTTCACCTAGTCATGCACTCAGTAACAACATCCCAATGAAATGATAGTACAAAAATTTCAAAACACACAAAATTTCCAAGCAAACAAAACACAAAAATAGAAACCAGAACATATATTTACAAAACGAAAAATCTAAAACTTTACCGACAAATGATTGATCCCCGGCAGCGGCGCCATTTTTGATGAACGGGTCGCACCGCTCACAAAAGTTGATTGCACGAAAATAATGCAGTATATTTTCTAGGAAGTGACTCCTAGGTCGTCTCTCAAGGACCAATATTTGTGGTTCGGTCTTAGATTTATCACGAAGTGGGGGGGGTTGTGAATGTTTTGTTTTTGATTGCGGAAAAATTAAATAATGAAAGCAATAAATTTAACAGACTGTAAAAACAAGATTAAACAGTGAACGGTAAATAAATTGCAGAAACGGTAAAATTCAGAAAATGGTAAACTCAGAAAACATAAAATTGCAAAACAAATAAACTTTTCACAGAAATTGAAATGTGCAATGAAACTTAAAATTGATTTGAACAGAAACTTGCAGTAAGAGTAATTTGATCAAAGCTTTAAACGTACAGATGAAATTGTAAATTGCAAGGTAATTAGCAGATGAAAATAAAGTTCAAGAACATTGATTGAAAAACACACTGTAAATTAAAATTCAACAGAAAAACAAACTGGAAAACAAACTGGTATACAGACCCAAAACCTCCCCAAAGGGGGAGGGGGAAAAATGAAAGCCAAGCTCTTGCTACGTACTCTACTCCTACTCCTAATTCTACTGGTTTCTTCTTTGCTGCTGATGCTAATTTATAGCCCAAAACTCAGACCAACTCCCGTGAGAAAATAGGGCCGTAAGCATCTTTTCCTTGCATTCCCGTGAGAAAACAAGGTTTTGGGCCCCTCCAATTTCCAACTCAGCTTGTCTTCTTTTCTGTACCCATGCTGGATGTGCTCTAAGTGTTGGCCTTGAAGACTTCTCTCCTGAAGACGACGTGAGCTGCTGCCATGCCTCTTTTCTTCATTCTTCCAACTCCAAAGAGTGCAGCGTGTGGTGCTTATACTCCAGGCTGAGACTCCTTCAACCGTTACAGCTCCATTTCTCCTCATCCAAGGTGGCTGTTGTCTTCTCTTTCCATGCTTCATCCAAGCCGTTACCAGCTGCTCTCCCTTGTATCAATCCCGAGAGTTAATGGAAGGGAAAGAAAACGAGAGCTTATCCAAGTCGAGACACCTCCATCTTCATCTCCAGCTTCCCTTTTCCACTCTGCTGGACTAGCTTCTTTCTCTTTGGACCAAGGCTTTGCTGCTGTTCCCACCGTGCACCTCTCAAGCTGCTGCTGGGATGGCTTCTTCTCCATTCTCTTCTTGCTTCCAACAAAGAAAGGTGTGGCGTGGTGGACCAAGCCGTGAAGTGTTGGATACTTGCACTGCTGATGCAGCTGCTCCGTGTACACCTCCAAACTGCTGTGAATACCGTGAGCTGCTCTCTTCTCCAGCCAGCCGTGAGCTACTCTTTTGTTTGCTGGATTTTTGTGATGAAGAATGAATGGGCGTGTGTTTTTGTTATCAATTGAAAGAATCAAAACCTTATGTGTGTAGTGGAAAAGCATGAGATTAAATTCTGCACATCCTAGCCAAAATGGCCGTGACATCCTTCCATCTTTCTCCTGAAAACGTTACCTGCGTAAAACAAATCTGCATATTCCAAAGTGAAAGCATTTCTTTAACGTGGGACCGTGGCACCACTTCCTTTAATAACAATAATAAAATTCAGCATGGAGCTTGTGAACGTAAGCTTTTAAATTGGTGGCCCCCTTTACCATTTGTTTTTACTCCTTAAAGAAAGAAGATTCCAACGTAGATGCTTTGAATGTTTTGCTGAATTTTCCAATGGCCCTACCTATTGCAAATTATAGTTGGAACATGACATGACCGTGAATGCTTTCTACTTTTAAGAAATCAAATTCCCTTTTTGTGGTTTAATGCAATGGGCGTGTGGTATTATTTTTTTCCAGCAGACACTTCAAAAAATCAACACCCTCAATACAAAGTATAAATTAAAGTAAAGCTTTCCAAAATAATTTTTTTTTTTCAATCGGCCCTAGGCCGTTTGCAGCTGCTGGTTCCGTGTGCATCTCTCATTCAATTCTCAATTGGAAATTCAAGCTTTCTTACGTGTGCAAAGTGAAAATGAATTTTTACTTTTGTTTCTCAGTTTAGTCTAAAATCTAATTGATAAGAAATTTCTCTTCCAGTCCCAAAATAGTATCCAACAATTTCCCTACACTCAATAATGTAAATAATTAGTCTCAGATAATTCAAATTAATTAAAATAAGAATTTCTGATCGAATTAGGCACAATTCAGAAAAATGGGAAAATACTGGACATTTAAGCATAATTCCCTGATTATTTTTAGTACAATAAACTAAATGAAGTGAATAAAATATTGATTCATCACTCGCTCTATGTGTTCTGCCCAGTTTTAAGTTCGGGTTGAACGTTCGTCCTTTTAATGTTTGTTGAAATTGTTGTAAGAGATAAGATCACCGAGATGTTTAATTACGAATGATGAATGAAATGTGAATTTGAGATGTTATGGAATTTGAACGAGTGTTCCAGGGAGGAATGACTCATGTATGGAATATGGAAATTGGTAAAGTATGACTGTGGGCATGCTAATGCTGGCAGTTCATCCTGATGTTCCATGAGTACTCATCCTCAAGTAGAGGAGGGTAGGTCATGTGTGGGAACGACAGGAGGTCCTAGTCCTTAGGGGTACTTTGGATAGGGCTAACCTCGGGTGGCAGCTGTTGAGTGTATCCCAGTTACTACATCACCCGGGTGCAAGAACGCCTGTAGCTACACAGATTCATACAGTCCGGACGGTCAGTCTAGTCAGAGCTTTCGTATGGTTATATGTGATGAAATTTCTTGTTTGTTGGAATGTTTAATCTATATGTTTATTTATGAATTAAATTACATAAGCTTACCCTGTGTTTTTCCTTGTGTTGTCTCGTCCTTGTACGTCCGTCTTGTCATTGCAATGATCATCCGTGTGGATGTGAGCAGATGGAGATTCGCTATTGGAGGATGCACTGGAAGAAGAGAATTTGATAGAAGTGGAAGTGAAGGCCGAGCCATAGGAGCGTTTGGCTAGTGTTTAAGTTTATTAATATGGTGAGGTGAGAGTTTGGTCATCTCCTGTTCTGTTTTATCCGACCGCTCAGTATTTTCTTTTGTAAACCATTCGGTCTTGTTTCCACTTATCCTTTGCAGTTTTAATTTGAAGCCTTTAGGTAAGGCCGTTCGACCTTGAACGTTCGTCTTCCTAGTGTAAAACTGAACTGAAATATTATTAAATGTAACGATTCTATAATATAGTTAAATGTTGTATTTTTGGGATGCTACAGATAGTATTAATTATGTTTCTAATTAAAATATATTTGTTCTTTAACTTTGTCAATTAATTAATTTTACACAATAATTATTAAAATTCTGTTATTAAAATTTTATTTTCATTACTTTTTATTATAGTACTCATGCAATGTCTTCTCATTCTACTACAGTCGTTTATGTTTAGGTAAGTACATTGTCTTACTTTCATACACATGCTAAATTAACAGTATAGTCAGCTTCAAGAACTACAAAATAACTGGTTTACAAAAGTATCATATTCATTTCATAAATTTTTTTATTTTATTTAAATTAAATTTATTTAACTTCTTACATTAAAGTAAATTTTAAAACAATAAGTAATTAATTATTAATAATTTTGTTTTATTAAAAATGATTTACATTGAAACGTGAAAAAGGTGAAATTGTAGAAATCGTGCACTGTTACTGTAGACCTCGGAAAACGTAAACCAAACCCACCTGTTTACTTTCATTATTACACCCAAAAACCCTTGATCAGGTGCATTAAAAATGCACTTCCATACTCTCTGCGCTCATGCCAAGTGTCATAATGGAAGGTTCGGAAGTCAGTCAGTGGAGTGCAGGTGTCAGCAGAAGAACGCACGACCATTTGGACGTAGGGCAAACAAAAATGATTTCTGAAAAACCTGCCCACACTCTTCTGCATGCACCTTCTTTCTCCAAACTCTGACCTCCATTTTCTCCTCTTTCTCTCTAGAAAACCTTTTCCTTCTCTCTACTGTAACTCACTCTTCTCTGCTCCGATCACTGTTCAGGCACTGTAGAAGGATTCCCGTTGTCTCGAGCTTCCACCTGAACGGAACAGTTTAGAGTTCTGAAACCGGTAAGTTCATTTTCCTTCAACTATTCGTTCTGGTGAAAATGCACACCCAACGCTGGGTGCATGAGTTCTTAAGTTAAATACTGAACCCTTTTTCATCTGTCTTTGATGTTGATTCAAAGAGTAGTAAGCGTTGCGGGTAGAAGGGATTGTAGTTGGCAAGTCAAATTGCAAACTTAGGACGATCGTCACATTAGAGGTAAGGGAAGCTCATTAATTTAATTTGTATGTTGTTGTATGCTTGCTGAAAATGAATGTATGTTGCTGAACGAGTGAATATATGTATCCGGTATGAGTATGATGTATAATGGTTGATATGTATGAAGCGTATTAATGTGAAAATGAGTTATTAATTTGAAGTATGAATTATTGATGTGGATGCTATAAAGTTTGAAAATTGATCATTGATGTGAAGTATAAAGTATGAACTGGTATGTGGAAAACTTAATTTGAAAATAGTTACAAATTTAAATATGAACTTCCCTATGATAACGTACGTTCATCATTGAACGGTCCTTGACCGTTCGGTGTTGTTAGTAAACTTCTATGAAAGTGAATTCTTTCATTCGGAAAGAATTCTAGTTGAGGACGAACGCCCTCTTGTATTATTGTTACGTTTGAGCGTTCGGCCGAACGTAGATGCCCTGAGTATTATGTGAGGAGTTGAGAAGCTTATAAATATACCTTTGGACACTTAGTCATTTCTAAATTCTATCTTCACCATCTCGTATTACCTTTATTTCTATTTCTATTATGAGTACGATCCGCGATGGGTCTCGACCCAAAGCGTTCGTTATGAGTGGCGCTCGGTCTTATACCGAACGCTCGTCCTTGCCTTTAATTACCAAACGGGTGAAAATAGCGTTCGTCCAAATTTCAGTAAATCCGTGTACCACGTTCGGTCATAGACTGGCAGTCGGTCTCTATAATAGAATTATTCTCGTTATGGTTCTGAAAGCGTCTTGAGGTGGTTTTATCCATTGGATCCGGCCTAGAGTCTTATACTTAAATTATTCTTTGAGTATTGATCTAATCTTCCGAGAGTCAGTTCATTCAACTGATGCTAATGGTAAATGATGTTCGTCAAATGTGATGCGTATTTGTAGTTAAATTTATTCGGTTCTGAAACGAAGGTTATCGTTCTCTTTCCTCACGTTCATCCTCGTTATGAAGAGGACTGAACGTTCGTTATTTTATGAACTTGGATTGGAAGACGAAAATGAAAATAAAGTGAAATATTATAAATAATGAACAGTATATGAGATGAATAAATGATGGTGGATTTTGAACGAGCGTTCCAGGGAGGAACGACTCTATGCATTGAATATGGGAAGTTTGTATAGTATGAATTTGGTAAAGCTACTGATGGCAGTTCATCTTGATGTTCCGTGAGTGCTCGTCCTCACGTAGAGGAGGGTAGGTCATGTGTGGGAACGGCAGGAGGTCCTAGTCCTTAGGAGTACTTTGGACTGATAGGGCTAACCTCGGGTGGCAGCTGTTGAGTGTTTCCCAGTTACTACATCACCCGGGTGCACGAACGCCTGTAGATACACAGATTCATACAGTCCGGACGGTCTGTCTAATGAGAGTTTTTGGATGGTTATATGTGTTGAACTATTATTGTATTGTTGGTATGTTTAATTTGTATGTTGATGCATGAATTAAATTACATAAGCTACCCTGTGTTTTTCATTGTGTTGTCTCGTCCTTGTACGTTCGTCCTGTCATTGCAATGATCATCCGTGTGGATGTGAGCAGAAGGCGACGCCCTGTTGGAAGAAGTGATTGAAGAGGAGAACTTGGTAGACGTTGAAGTTAAGTACAAGCCGTAGGTCGTCCAGCTGATCTTGGATATTAGTGTTTTGTAGTGATCGTTCGGTATTTATTTTGTAAACTGTTCGATCCTAACGCTTCGTTATTTTTGTAGAAATGTAATCCGCTTTTGTACTTAATGTCGTTCGGCTTTTGAACAATGATTATAGTGTAAGACTGCACTGTTTAATTATGCAATGTAATTAATTCTAATTTATGGTTATTACTATATTTTGGGATGTTACACTTACGATTTCACTTTTTTTATATTTTAATTTATGTAAATCATTTTTATTTAATAAAATATATTTTTAAATATAATTTTATTAATATAAATTATATCTAACTAATAAAATATTTTTTTAAATATAGTGAAATAAATATATTTGACAATATTAATAATGTTTATAATTAAATTAATTTTGTTTTCTAATTTTGTCAATTAATTAATTTTAGATAATAATTATTAAAATTATATTATTCAAATTTCATAGATTTATTTTATTTTATTCAAATTCATTTTACTTAATTTTTTATATTAAAGTAAATTTTAAAAAAATAATTAATTATTAATAATTTTATTTCATTAAAAAATTTACATTAACCAAAATATAAAATGTGAAAATGTACATATACATGACTTTATATATAGAAGTCGTGTACCCCTACATTTTTACTTCTTTTCATATTTCAATTAATCTAAATCATTTTTATTTAATAATTTATGTTCTTAAATATAATTTAGTTAATCTAAATTATATGTTATTAATAAATTATGTTTTTAAATATAATGAAATAAATATTTTTGATAGTATTATGTCAGGACCTATTAAAATACCTCCAAAGCTCCCTGTTAGTATCATTAAATGCACCCAAACCCCACCTGTCTAATCCCATTTATTACACCCAAAACCCTACTTATAACCATTAAAACGCACTCACAAACTCTCTACACTAATGCCAAGTGTCAAAATGGAACATTCTCAAGTCAGTAAGTGGAGTGCAGGTGTCAGCAGAAGAACGCACGACCGTTTCGACGTGGGGCAGACAAAAATGATTTTTGAAAAACCTGCCACACTCTTCTGCACGCACCTTCTTCCTCCCAAACTCTGAATATCCATTTTCTCCTCCTTCTCTCTAGAAAACTCTCCTTTCTCTCTACTGAAACTCACTCTTTCTCTTCTCCGTTCATCATTCAGAAACCATAAAAGTGCTCCCGGCGTTGTGAGCTTCTTGCTGGACCGAACAATTCCCGAGTCTGAAACTGGTAAGTCCTCGTCTCTAGTCGTTCGTTCTTGGGTTACATGCAACACCCAGTTTTGGGTGCATGCAGGGGTACAATCTAAGTTCTTCTTCATTTTTATGGTTAGACTAAATCGTTGAGGGTAGAAAGTTGTAGTTGGACGAAACAAAATCATACTCTTAGGACGTTCACCATTGATTCAGGTAAGGGAAGCTTATTCAATTTAATTCGTATGTTGTATTGTACTGTATGAACGTTCTGTGTGTTTCCTGAACTATGATCTGTATTATTTGATTTTTTGTATATGATTATGATTATGAGTTGATGTATGAGAAGTATGAAATGTACTATGAAATGAGTATTTGAAAGTATGAAAGTTTATGCTGAGAAATGAGTTTAATGAAAATGAAACTTTGAATATGAATTTCCTATGATAATGAACGTTCGTCATTGAACGGTCCTTGACCGTTCGGTGTTATTACCAAACTTCTTTGAAATTGAATTCTTTCATTTGGAAAGAATTCTAGTTGAGGACGAACGCCCTCTTGTATTAGTGCTACGTTTGATCGTTCGGCCAAACGTAGATATCCTGAGTGTCGTGTGAGGAATTGAGAAGCTTGTAAACATAACTGGATACTTGGTCATTCTGAATTCTATCTTCACTATCCTATATTACCCTTATTACTTTTTATATTATGAGTTCAAATCAGCGATGGGTCTTGACCCAAAGCGTACGTTATGAGTGGCGCTCGGTCTTATACCGAACGCTCGTCATTGCCTTTAATTACCAAACAGGTGGAAATAGCGTTCGTCAAAATTTGAGTAAATACATATTACCGCGTTCGGTCCTTGACTGGCAGTCGGTTTTTATAATTAAATTGTTCTCGGTATGGTCATTAAATCGTCTTGAGGTGACTTTATTCATTGGATCCGGCCTAGACCCTTTGTACTTAAATTATTCTTTGAGTATTGATCTGATCCTCAGAGAGTCAGTTCATTCAACTGATTCAAGTGGTAAATGACGTTCGTCAAATATGATGTGTCGATTTTATTCTGTTCTGAAACGAGGAGTCCTCGATCTCGTTTTTCACGTTCGTCCTCGTTGTGAAGAGGGCTGAACGCTCGTTATTTTATGTAATTGGAATGGATGACGAAAATGATATTAAATTGAAAGGTTATAAAGGATGAACAGTATATGAGATGAAATAATGGTTGTGTGTTTTGAACGAGCGTTCCAGGGAGAAACGAGTTTTGGATGAAAGTTGGAATTTGTAAAGTATGAATGTGGACAAAGCTTAGCTGGCGATTCATCCTGATGTTCCGTGAGTGCTCGTCCTCACGTAGAGGGGAGTATGTCATGTGTGGGAACGGCAGGAGGTCCTAGTCCTTAGGGGTACTTTGGATGGAAGGGACTAACCTCGGGTGGCAGCTGATGATAAATTCCAGTTACTACACCACCTGGGTGCACGATCGTCGTAGCTACACAGAATTCATACAGTCCAGACAGTCAGTCTAGTATCAGGAATTGATTGATTTAAAGAATTGATTGAATTGTACGTTGGAATGTATTCGATATGTTTGATGTGTTATGAAATGCATGTTATTAATTGAATTAAATTCAATAAGCTTACCCTTCGTTTTTCATTGTGTTGTCCTGTATCTGTACGTCCGTCTTGTCCTTGCAATGACCATCCGTGTGGATGTGAGCAAAGGGAGATGCATTGCTGGAAGAGACGAAAACCTCGTTGATATAGAAGTGAAGGCCGAACAGTAGTATGTTCGGTTATCTATTTAGTTTAGAATGTTAGCGTGTTGTATTAGAGCGACCCCCCTTTTTGATTAATTTAACCGTTCGGTATTTCTATTTTGTAAACCGTTCGGTCATTTATGTTTATTGAACGCCTTTAATATTTGTATAGTTATGTAAGGTCGTTCGGCCACGAACGTACTTTACCTCTTTAAGTGTAAGACTGAATTGATATATTAATATATGTGAATATTCTATTTTATATGGTTTATTACTGTATTTATGGGATGTTACATATTAATTATGTTTTAATTTTATCAATTAATTAATTTTAGATAATATTTATTACAATTATCTTACTCGAATTTTTTATTTATTTATAGTACCCAGACAATTAAATTATTTTTGTATTCAATGTCTTGTCTTTGATGTGTTGTGTTTGGTCCAATTTCTCCCGCCTATGTTTAAGTGACTTCATGCATGCAAAGCTATTACTTGCCTACACAATTCCATATTCACCAACTCAACTTCATATTACATTATATATGGATGAAGTTGATGTTTCTCTCTTCACATTGCAACTCAACGTATTTCCTATTTCTTTATAATTTATCTGTTTCTCCTCTCACAACCACTAATTCATAATGGTATCTTGAAACTTTAGAGCATCTTCATCGTTGCAAATTATCAACTAAGAAGCTTTCATATTAGATAATGTTAATGAATTTAGTTCAGATGATGAGTTGGATAGCATACTTCACGATAAACAGAATGATGACCACCAAATCACACAATCATCTCAACATGTTTTCCCAAAGTTGCAAGAGTGTATGCAATTCCAAACCAAGGAGGAGATAGTTTCTACAATCAAACAATATCACATCAACAACAGATATAAATTCGGCATTGTTGAATCAATGCCTAACATATACCTTGTACGAGGTCTCGAATACCACAATGACTACCAATGGTGCTTGCAGGCAGGTTATAACAAAGCCCATCAACATTGGAAAATCAAGAACATCGATGAACCACATGTGTGTTTTTCAACCATACTATCTCAAGATCATACAAATCTTGACAATAATCACATTGTCGTCATCGTGTCAAATTCTTTGAGGACAAACCTTGTCCATCAAGATTTTGATTGTAAACATTAAAAATCAATTAGGATATTTTGTGTCATACATAAAAGCTTAGATGGCCAAACCAATGGTGACTAGGAAGATTCTTATAATCATCTGCCCAAGTGGTTACATGCGGTCAACGATGTAAATCCTGGTACAATTCTTCAATGCATTAGTTTTCCAATGGAGATTGATGGACAACCTGATAACGATTGTTATGTTATGGAAAGAATTTTATAGTCTTTCGGTCCTTGTATAGAAGGATTCAAATATTGTAAACTCATTCAAAGTAGATGGAACCATTCTAACGAACAAATATCATAAAACTTTGCTCACCGCGATCGCTCAAGATGGCAATAGAAATTTGTTTCCATTGGCATTTGCCATTGTAGAAGGTAAGACAAAGGATGCATTGATACGGTTTTTTCAACTACTTCAAGAACATGTTACCCCTCAACAAAATCTTTGCATCATCACTAACGGAGGGAAGTGTATCCTACCAACCTTAAGATCAGAAGAAGTTGGTTGGGAAGACGATGGTATAAACTCTGTTTATTGCATACGTAATCTAGCTTCCAACTTCAACAACAAATATAAGAATTAGGAACTCAAACGAAAATTCATCAACTTAACTATTTAAATTAATTTTACTACCAATTTGCAGTACACAAAAGTCTTGAAATTTTAATTTTATTATGTTGTTACAACTTACAAAGTGAAGCAACCCACTATGACAGCAAAACTTGTTGTAATGAGAGAAAAATTCCCCCAACAAGTAGCTTAGATAGATAAAATTTCATTAAAAAAATGATCTCAAGCTTTTGATGTAGGCAGAATATATGGGCATATGACCACTAATCTTGTTGAGTGCATGAACTTTGTCCTAAAGGGAGCACGTTCATTACCAATTTATGATCTGATCAAAACATTTGAGAGGACACAATCATAGTTTATTGAACGAGGCTTAAAAGCAGAGTACATGCTACAAGCAGACCACCAATATTCAAAAGAAATCACTGACATTATTCAAAAAAAATCAACAACAATCTACATTTTGTCATGTTCATCAATACGATCGTGAAATTTCTGAAATTTCAACACCCCACCAATATCGCCCACATCCAATTTCATATAATGTCAGGCTAAAGGAATGGTGGTGTGATTGTGGTCACTTCCAAGTTACTCACCTCCCATGTCATCATGTTATTGTCATTTGTGCATATTCTCATTTACCACTAACCTAATATATCGATTCAGTTTATAGTCTTTACAATATCTACAAGGCATATGAAGTACAATTTCACTCCATCTAAAATGAAGATTATTGATCTGCGTATATTGGTCTAAACTTCATACAAAATCCTCAAATGTGACATAAGGCAAAAGGAAGACCGACTACAACTAGAATCCATAATGAGATAGATCAAGCCACCATAGATCAACCAAAAAAATGTTCTTATTGTCGCAACAAAGGTCATCATAGTGAAACATGTTCATATCATCAATAATCTTTTCATTAATCTTACCTTTTTGTAATCCCTTCATCAATTAATAAAATAGTGTGACTATTGTTTATGAATTTTGTTTTAGGGTTTTAATTTGTTTTAAGACTAAATTAATGATCATTTAAATCTGTTTATTGTCTAAAACAATTATTTAATCAACATTCAAAGAATGAAATTAAAATAATTAAATAATAACAAAATAGATATGGTAAATAAGTCTCTCAGTGTAATCAAGAACCATAAACAACATAATGGTGAAGAACAAAAAAAAACTCGTTTTAACACAAAATGTCTTTAGTAATCGATTACCACGGGCCTGTAATTGATTACCAGAGTCAATTTTTCTATTACACAGCCTTGGTAAACGATTACCAGAGAGTTTATCTCGATTTACACTTCTTATAATCGATTAGAGAAGGTGTGTAATCGATTAGAGAAAGTGTGTAATCAATTAGAGAAGTTGTGTAATCAATTACAGGTGAACTCGTGCCCTCCGGCATGACTTTGGCACTGTGTAATCGATTACATAACTTGATAATCCATTACCAAAGTCTAAAAATGTTTTGGGGATGCACAACTTCACTTTGACTGTTGTGTCAAGGTGAAGTCGTACAGGAGAACACAACTTCCTCATACGAGGGGAACACAACTTCCTCATACGAAGTCGTCTGGACCTCCCTCAACTTTTAATGGTTTTCCACAAATTAATTATTACTTGGCTGTATGCATGATTTGCAAATTCATACCACCTCAACCAAACACTATTGACAAAAAATAAATAAATAAATAAATAAATAACCTGCAGGAAGTATCTATCATATTCGCATTGCATTTCAGAAGCTTAAAAAATAAATTATTCTACAAAATCTTTCTCTTATATATATAGTTAAACTACAACGTTGCAAGTCACTTACAGCCATGGTGGTACTCCTGAACGAAAGATGAGAAGGAAGCAAGGAATCTAAGTGGTCATAAACCAAGCTGTGTCTATCCTAAATATTGCCATATGCTTCCGCCATGATTAATACTACGAGCGATGTCCAACCAGTAAATGGATGTGCCCCTTTTCCCTTACCCTTAATCTGATCGTACTGTTCCCACAAAAATCCACTTTGTTGATAATTGCGCACTATATTTCTGCAGTGAGGAGGACATACATTATTCAAAAAGTCAACTATTACTTTAAACCGAATAAAATCAAACAATACCTTATTACATTGCTTCTCAATTCTTCATAGACAGCTTTAGCTTTCTCCTGGTGTGTCCCATTCTCTACAAGATTCAAACTAAAGTTTAGTTCTAGAAATTGTTTGCAGAAGTTGTGTCTATGCCAACCCAATTCATATTATTATTACCTTGGGAGTAATGATAGAGCGCTGAAAGGATTCTGTAATTCATGTTTATCCAAATTGGACCTCTCCAGTATGGAGGGTCGTGCTCTGTGTTGTGCTTCATGTACAAAGAACTGTGCAAAAAGAAATATTATTTGGTCCACTATAATCAAAACATATAACCCTTAAAAAATGCATTAGAGAATGGTAGCAAGACCTTGTCTTCGCAAGAGAACGCAGTCCATAATTGGTCCATAAGAGGCTGCGGTTTGAAATGAGTTCAAGCTGCTTTTCCAGAATCCACGATTCCTGAATGAAAACAGTAATATAAAATATGCATATGTGAAATCATTCAAACAAGGAATAAATTCTTAGTTCTTAAAATGAAAAGTCGTGAAATTGAGAATTAATGCACATCACTTACAGATGGAATGATCCTCCCCATGAATGGGAATAAACTAACATAGCCAATGTGAGGAACCAATCTCAATACAGGTATCTCCGTAACATCTCGGACAAGTTGGCGAGTAGCATAGTTTCCTGCTTCAACTTCCTTCCATCTAAGTTGAACCTATCATGATTAAGTGTGTAAAGAAACTCTTATTCTCAGTGAATATGGAACTCGTGTATTGCTAATAATTCTAAACATAAGATAATTGTATACTCTACCTTCTCCGTATGCTTTCCAAAATCAAAGTACGCACCATATGAATCATCAAAATGCATCTGTATGGAGGACATCAAGAACAAATTAGGCAAACAGTGGCAACAAATTGAATTGACTCTATAGTCCCAAGCAAACAATTACTAAAAATACTTTGCATTGTTTGCTTCCAATTTAAAAAGAAATGGAAACTTAGTTTACTCTCTCCATGTAAAACTGCATAGTTACCCATCACAAAAACAGAGAATCTTCTTTGAACCATTTAGTTTATTTTCTCTATGTTAAACTGAATACGTTATACATAATAAAAAAAACACAGAATCTTCTGTGGACCATAATACACATGAATCATTGTTAGAAATTTCAATTGCCAAGAGAACTTCCGAAATGATTTGATAACATCCGAAAATGGTTCCATATTCATGCAGTGTGCATAATCAGTGGTTATTATGACGTATACCAAGTCCTCATTCCTCATAATTCCATAATAATGAGCTAGGAGAAGTCCTGGATGAGAACTCTACACACTGATTTTACAAGATTCATTTCTACAAAAACATTCAGGCACAGACAAAACAAAGGATGCGAGTGTGAAAGTCTTCTAAATAAGGAAAAATCAAGTTTTCTTTTCCATAGTAATTTTCTTTCCACGTTTCAAATCCATCTTGTTCTATTACTGTATGTGCTGTATGCTCTACTCTTTATCTTCACTTTTTTCTTCCTAATTCAGTTAGGCACCACCAAGCAGAGAGGCACCACCACCATGAAATATGACGGGAGACATGGATCAAAGATATAATACCTGGTTAAGTAACTCAAAATTCGCTAGCAATTTAGCAGTATAACCATAATCCTGCATAGTTTCATTCAATACGTCAATTAATAGGGGGATTAATCTGCTGCCAACAATTACTATAGTTGAATATAGTGAAAACTCCCTTGTATTGAATATACACAAAGTTATCTATTTATAATAGAAAAAATATGAGATAAATCCAAAATACAAATAAGAGATATAAACAAACTAACTAAAGATAAAAAATAAATATAAACTAAAGATAATATCTTTAACAATTATAATACTGTGCCATTTATTTTTTAAATTATACCATGCCAGGTTTGTCTTTCATATCCAACAACTCTTGAATGGAACGCATACAATCAGCTGCAAGTAACATCCAGCATCTAAGGTCCAAGTGGTACTCATCTTCACTTGGGTGTGAAGCCCGTGGATAATCATCCAATCCAGAGGACAGTGCCTGAAAATTCCGGCCACAGTGATTCTTAGAATTAGGTATCATCATCCTTAAGGGTAGGGATAACAAAGGTTTGTCGTAGTTGACCAACATAAATACTGATAACTTTATTAAGTGATTCTTTGATGCAATAGTTCAAAGAACAAATACAAGTGAGAATTATGGTTTCAAACTCATCCTATGCCCGTGGTTTATAACATGTTTCTAAAAACAACAAATATAGCCATCCAATACTATTGTAAATAGCAGATTATTAGGATTAAAATATCCTCAATATCTCTATAATAATTAGGAAAAAATATCTTTAGAATCTTCCTATTCATTTCAGCATATTTTTTGCTCTATTTTAAAGGTTTTGATTATCACAAATAGAAATGATGAGAATGTAATTGTTGTGGTCATTATCAATAAAATAATTATTTTTCTTACATAGCTCAAGTTGATATCAAAGCTCCCAATCTTGAGAGCCTTGTTTGTGCTACCACATTAACGGTCATCAGTGCCATTTGCCATCATTGTTGGTTTTTCTCCCATACAAGTTGTTTTTTTTTTTTACAAATCAAAGTGATAAGGGCTGCATCTTTATTGTCTCTTTGTTTTGTGTTTTTTCCAATATTTGGTATGAAAGCTTTTAAAGAGAAACATGATCATTTGAGAACAATGGGTGAATCAATGAGTGTCTTTTAGATCATATACCCTGCCCATGAAAGCTAAGAGTATATTCAGTACTATTGGCCCTTTGTGTCAGGATGTTTGGATTATGATTTAGGAGAAACTCATCACATGACTCCTTTTCCTTTCCTATGCTTGTCAATTGTACATCAAAATGACCAAAGAACAAATCGTTACAGTTGCAAATGGTGATAGTGTACCCATATGTGATCCAAGAATATAACTTTAGAGTCATTTATTGTATTGAAGAATGTTTTATATGTCCCCCAACTGACTAATAGTCTTATCCTTATATAAAAGCTTACAAAAGGTTTGAATTGTTCAATAACTTTTTTAACTTCTTATTGTGTTTCATGACCTTGTCATGAGGAAGACAACTTTAATGCTGAGAAGCAAGAGTGAGTTGTATCTATTGGAAACCAAGGCCCAAAACAAAACAGATGTCTCAAGCAAACAAGCAACATCAGAAACATTGGTAAATTCCTAGAAACGCTTTCATCATAAAAGACTTAGGCATTCCCTCATTTCTTCATTGTAGAGTTTGTTGAGTCTTTCAAATGTGATATTTGTTAATTGTCAAAGCATCATTTCTATTTTGACGATATACTTATCTATAGCAAGACTTGGGAGGAGCATTCTCAACACCTCACTCAAGTCTTAAAAGTCTTGGCTGAACATGAACTTTTTGCAAACAAAAAAAAAGTGTGAATTTGGGAGAAGACAAGTGAGATATTTGGGGCACAAGATATCGACAGCAGGGGTGGAGATGGACAGGGAGAAGGTGGCAGCTGTCTTGGAATGGCCAGAACCCAAAAACATCAAGGAGTTAAGAGGGTTCCTTGGGTTAACGAGGTATTATCGCAGGTTCATTAGAGATTATGGGAAAATGGCTAAACCCCTTACTGATTTGTTGAAAAAAGGAATGTTTAAATGGTCTAAAGAGGGGCCCATGGCACTGCAGAAGCTTAAAGAGGCAGTGACAACAGCTCCAGTGTTGATTCTCCCTGATTTTCAGCAACCCTTTGTTGTAGAATGTGATGCTTCGGGTACAGGCGTTGGGGCTGTTTTGTCCCAGAAAAACAGACCCATAGCCTTCTTTAGTAAGGCGTTATCTGAATCTTCCTTAACCAAGTCCATTTATGAGAAGGAATTAATGGCACTTGTGCTTGCTATACAACATTGGAGGCCGTATCTATTGGGTCAGAAGTTTGTTGTCTTTACTGACCAGAAGAGTTTGCGTTATTTACTGGAACAACGCATTACAACTCAAAGTCAACAAAATTGGCTAGCTAAACTTTTGGGGTACGAATTTGAAATCAAATATAGGACAGGTGCTTCCAATCATGTGGCGGATGGGTTATCCAGAAAAGGCATGGAGGAGGAGGAAACAGATAAGATGCTACGGATGATATCACGACCATAGTGGCTTGAATTTCAAGAGATCATGGAGGAGGTGGAAAAAGATGAGAGTTTGCAGAAAGTGTTGGAGGAGTTAAGGGTAGACCCTAACTCTCATCCAGCTTATACGTTGGAGCATGGAAGATTACATTACAAGGGGAGACTTGTCTTATCAGCAAAATCTGTTTGGATCCCTCGCTTGTTGGCTGAATTCCATAGTAGTGTCACAGGCGGGCATTCTGGGGTTTACAGAACCTACAATCTTTGCATTGGATAGGAATGAAGAAAACTGTTACAGATTTTGTGGCTGCATGTCTAGTATGCCAACAACATAAATACTTGGCAGCTTCTCCCCAAGGATTGTTGCAGCCTTTGCCAATACCCAAAGCCATTTGGGAGGAGATTAGTATGGATTTTATTGTAAAATTACCCAAATCTCATGGGTTTGATACTATATTGGTGGTGGTGGACAGACTTAGCAAATATGGCCATTTCATCCCAGTCAAACACCCTTATACAGCCAGATCCATCGCTGCATTGTTGGTGAAGGAAGTGATTCGGCTTCACGGGATACCCATGACCATTGTAAGTGATCACGACTCAACATTCATGAGTGCTTTTTGGCAGAAGATTTTCCACCTGCAGGGAACTCAGCTGAACATGAGTACTGCTTATCATCCAGAGTCAGATGGCCAAACGGAGGTGCTGAATAGGGTGCTGGGAACTTATTTGCGTTGTTTTAGTTCTGAACAACCAAAAAATTGGAGTACAGTCTTGCCTTGGGCGGAATATTGGTACAATACTAGTTACCAAGGAGCTTCAAAATGCACACCTTTTGAAACTGTGTATGGAAGACCCCCTCCAACTCTCACACGTTTCATTCCTGGAGAAACAGTGGTGGAAGCCATTGCACAAGACTTACAAACAAGAGATGAGGCTTTGACACAACTTAAATATCATCTGGCCAGAGCTCAAGATCAAATGACCCACTATGCCAACAGGAAGAGAATGGACACCAAGATCAAGGAGGGAGATTGGGTATTCTTGAAAATCCGGCCTCATAGACAAACTTCTATGCCCACACGCTTACACCCAAAACTTTCTGCACGGTATTATGGACCTTTTTTGGTGGAGAAACAATTAGGACCAGTTGTTTTTCGCTTGCAGTTACCTACAACATCAAGAATCCACCCTGTTTTTCATGTTTCCCAATTGAAGCTAGCTATAGGGGATCATTCGGTGGAAGGGCATCTTCCCACTGAACTGCAGGTTGACAGCCCTATGTACACACCTCTAAAGGTATTAGAGCGCAGGAACCAGCTGCAACAAGGAGAGGAAATTCCCCAAGTTCTAATACAAGGGCAAGAAGGTGGGTTGGATGGAGCTACTTGGGAAGAGGAACAATTCATTCGACAGCAGTTCCCTGATTTCAACCTTGAGGACAAGGTTGATCTTGGGGAGGAGGGTAATGTTAGACAATTAAAAGTGTATATGAGGAGGAATAAAAGAAGAGAGAGTTAGTGGCGGGTAGAGGGGAAATCAGTTAGAGGAGAGAGGGTGAGTTTGTTAGAAGAGAGAAAGAGTATAAATAACAAATAGTTTGAGAGAGGTAGGGGATTATTTTTTTTGGAATTAAGACTGGACCTCTTGGCCAGTGGAGGAAGGGAGGCTTTCTTGGGGGAGAATGAGATAACTGTATTCATCTTTTCTTATCATTACAGAGGAAATATCAATACATATACATACATATTTCTTATTCTGTGAGTGTGTGAGTATTATTTGTTGTTGTTCGGTTCCTTGCATAAAGGAACCTAACAGTAGATGACATGATTATTGTAAAAGATAATGAAACAGAAAAACTGGCTTTAAATGAAAAATCGATGGCCCAATTGGAAATGAAAGAACTGGGAAAACTTAGGTATTTACGTGGAATAGAGGTTTTTATTCAAAAAAAGGGGATTTTCATCTCCGAAAGAAAATATGTATTTGATGTCTGTAATGAAAGAGATAAGTTGGGATGAAAAACATCAGGAGTTACTATTAAATAGAATCATTGAATCATAAGTGAGGAGAGCTCTCCTAAAAGAAGAAAAAAAACAAACACTCAATACCAAATACTGGTAAGAAAACTCATTTATTTATCACATATGAGACTAGACATTGCTTATACACTTAATGTCATAAGTCAATTAGGCATGATTGAAGAGAAAGACCCATGCAAACACTTGACAAATTATTTAGTATTTCAAAATAAAAAGTGTCCTATTGCATTCTTTAAGTACCAAAAAAATGGACGATCAATAGCCTAAAGTGGCAAGAACTCTAGAGCAACCATGTTTCGACCCGTATGCTTAAGTAGGCTTTTGTCCTGTTGTAATATTATTTATCACATTTGTGGTTGTCTAAACTTATCCTCCTTTAAACCATGCCAGTAATTATTTTGGGCAAATAAATCCACTAAGCTACATATCTAGTTCAGAATGAAATTGAAGACAAGTGCTGAAATTTAAAACTGAATATACTGAGGATGCACATTGCCTTGGGATTTATTTCACGCATTGTCCTATTGTCTCGTCCATGCCAATAGTAGCTGCTCATCCGTTTCCCTGTATTAAAAGATAATAATAATGAAAAGGAAAAAAAGAGTCAAAATATTTTGAGTGCCCAAGCAGACAGCATATGTATTGAGTCTTATACCTGATTGAGTTGTATTAAACCAATGGAACCATGCTTCCAATCGAACAAAGGCACGTTCCAGGAATACAGAGATTTTACTTCCATCCATTGCAGTAAATTCGTTATTTTTCAAGCCACTAATTATATCTACAAAAACATTTTTAACCTAGTTCAAAATCACAAGATGAACATTTCTCATGCTTCTGATCAAAACGGATATTTAATAGGGTATAATATGTACTTAATATACATTGACAAACTATCTCCATAAATTTATTACCCAGAAACATCTCAAGTATCATCAAATTTAGATCACTTATACATAATGCAAAATTTAAATTAGGAATGTTAAAAAAGAGTTACACATATATATTGACACAGAAGGGCAAAAAATAACCAAGCAGAAAGTCGTTAACTATCATCCCTCAATGAAAGGGGAAAACTTTCACATGCAACTTGGAATCAAGCTATGGCTTGCTTGAACTTAATAATGGCAACCAATTTCTAGCTTTTCTTCTGAAAGACGACTTCTCATAACTAGAAGAGAATGATAATATAAGAAGGGCATACAGAAAAGGAACGTTAGCATATACCATTTAATGCTAAAAACAGAGTTGGAGGGTTTCCATTTGTTGGATGTTGAGGAACAAATTCCTCAGGGACCCGACTACAAGTACAGAAGAATGTATGTCAATAGGACTGCTCAAAACTTTATATATACAACAATTATTTGAATAAATGTTTAATACTACCACACCTCAGTGATTCAGCCCCCAGAATTTGCTCACGTGGAATCCATCCATCTACATTCATCAAATCTAACCAATGTCCAATGATATCCAACGAGATATGAATATCCCAACGCCTGGTAATGCAAACAAGTGAAAATAAAGCATATTTTTAGATCACATGTGTTAGGTTCCTTTGTTCAGGAAACCAAACAGAACACTCTCTTCTCACAATAACACTTAACAACAGAAGATGAAAGTATGTGTATGTATATTATTGAATCTATAATGTATATAAAGAGAAATACAAGTATACGTCCCAAGGAAGCCTCCATTCCTCCACTGGAAAATGTCCATTCTATACCCACAAGGAAAAATATTTGATAATCCTCTCTCCACCTATTATGTTATTATTTATACTCTCTCTCTACTAATTACTAACTTCTTTTATTCCTAACAACATGTAATTTATTGTTAAGTCTTGTGCAATCAAGAAAATAAACATGATGATGACGGGCATGAAGGATGTTAGTTAAAAAACTAACCAGATTATAAGTTGATGGAAACCTTCATCCCACAAAAATCCTCTTGGAAAGAAAGATCGACTTGGTACAGCTGTGTAAAGCTCAGCAGGCCAATATGATATATAATTGACATCTTCTCTAAGCTGCCAAGGAAAACAACCCAATGATTGTGCTTAAGAATTTTCCTTCACTTGTAAAATGCATTTCAGATTTGGAGATTGTTCTTGCTTTCAGATTAGTAAAGATTCTGGCAGGGAATTTCATGGGGACTAGGTTATTATGGGGGGGTGACTCCCACTATGGGTAGTGTGAGATGCTCGGTGGACTGTTTGAGTGTTTGGTTCTTCCACCTTGATAGCTAGTTTTGAAGGCAAGTTCCCTAAACATTTGGGTGTTTATGAATTGGAACCAAAGCTGGTTGAGGATATCTCATAAAGCCTACCTACATTGAGTTCTGACCAAAGAGGAAGTTGAATGAAGTGTCTCTGAGTAAAGTGTTATGGAGTGAAAACTGATAAGACGTTGGCTTTTAGGGTCAATGCTATGATATGGACTTGGTTACTATGAAATGCCTATGTCCAACATCAAGTAGTATGGAATGTTCAGTGGAGTATATACGTTTGGTTCTACCCCCTTAATAATAAAATTGGATAAAAGTAATAATAAAATTGGAGTAAATCCTTAAATTTAGGTTTATATTTTTATAAAACCTGTAGAGGTTTTTTCCAGTTTTTTACACTCCCTAAATTCATTCCTAACATTTAATATTTCATAGTACAGGTGAATTGCAAAGTTTGTAAAAAGAACTTGGAGCATTCAATCCAATTTGAGCATTCTAGGAGATTAGATAAGAAGAACAAGGCTGGCTACTAAGCATGGCACAATGTATGATCTTAAAAAGTGCTTATGGTCAGAGACATAATTTCAAGGATAATATTTTTGTGCTGGCATTACGGTAAAATAGCTTTCACTTGAGAAATCTAACAGTGTTCAGATAATATCTGCTTCAAAGTAAATTCTTTTATGATAAGCAGCGTGATTTCCTAGTTAATTAGTTTGTCTAGGTTTTCAGTAAGCATTAATTCAATTATGGACGCAAATGAAGAATTTAATTTAGCCAGAATCCTTTTTGTTAGTTAGCAATCCTCTGTTCAACTTCTTTCTCTCTAATCTCAAAAAATTCTTCTTAACCGACAGAAAATAAAACACATCAAACACAGCTTCCACATTTATGATAATAATCGAATGTCAACTTAACAATACTGATGGAGGGCATACATTTCAGTAAGAACTTAATAAAAAGTTAAAGTAACTCACATTAAGGATTCTTGAAAGAGCAATTTTTGACTGGCCATAGAAGTAGCCGATGCCACCTAATAAGTTTCCAATGGCGGCCTTAGCAACAGATATGGATTCAGAATCTACCTGGAAAACCACTTTAAGTATAAAGAATTAATCTCTGTTGAGGATAAGTTTCCAAATTAATTGACTCAATCAAATGAAATTTGAGAGATTCAGAATAAATCAAAAAACATATATCGAAGAATAAGGTTCATTTGGCTAAATAAACTTATACAAGGGCTTATTCAATAAGTACTGACAACCACTAGTGTAAAGGAAATAGATTTAAACTGTTTCCATATATATTGCAAGGTTGCTTTCAAAATGTTCTGGAGAGCATATTAAAATAAGCTATAAATAACTTATCAAGACAAGTTATTTACACAAGCTTCCCAAAAAACTCACATACACAACTGCTTATTTCATAAGATAAGTCAAAATAAGTTGTAAATAAGTTCTTTCAAATTGGCACTAAAAAATTGAATTTGAAAGAACTAAATATTATATATATATATATATATATATATATATATATATATATATATATATATATATATATATAATGGAAAGACAACTAGTACCTTTTCGGACAAATTGAAGATTTTCTCAAACTTTTGGTCAAACTCCTGTTCTTTGTATTTCAGTTGATTGGAAAGTGAGGTACCTAAGATTGAGCAGAATAACAAAGAAATTACACACTAGCACGTAGCATCCTAATGTCAATTAGAATAAATATTCTATAAATTTAGTAAAGAGTAGCCTAATCCACTTTAAATTAAATTACATAACATTTAAACAAGAAAAGTGCCTACAAGACAAACCAAAAGCTTTTTAAAGTAAAGTAGACATGTCTTCCAAATCTCAGTCATTACATTAACTGATACAATTAGTCACACTGCTCTATAAACAACCCCAACAATGTCCATCAACATGAGAAGCAGGTTTCCAAGGCAATGACCAACTCCTACATCAATGTAAAGAACTGGATTTTCTCCTTTTCAATGAATGCACACACAAATACACATGCCAGATTTTGCACACTGTAAAGAAGTGTAGTAAAACCTGTAAGCATACTGACACGCTCTTCTTGAGAACTTTCTATATCTGTTCCAGTGATTAGTACAATATCTGTTGTGAAAGGAAATCCACCAATAATCTGAAGCACAAACACTAAAATCAGAACAAGTAAAGTGTAACTACAGGAAAGAAATTTTCAATAGTAGTCATAGATATGTTAGTGTACGTGGGTGGGAGGGTGAGACAGATAAAGAGAGACTCATAAATAACACCTTAAAAATGTTAATCAGGTAGTAGAAAGTGTACATGGTATATTTACCTGAAAAACTAACACATTTGGAGCATCATCTAATGAGTCAGATAGCTGCAGTCGAGCATGCTTATGTATCTACTAAAACATGTACATGAGAAAAGATGTCAAGGGAAAACTGAAAAAAAAAAATCCATGACCACATTCTTGCATTACATGAAAAGTATATAATCGAATAAATTGAATTGAAATACCATAACCTACTTGTGATGCAAGATTTTCCTCAACAAGATCAGACAAATTGTGAAAGTGAGGTGTGCGAAATCCTGAATAATGCAGTTCCAAATCATCCTGAAAATTATAAAGCATTTGAAAACAAAAGGTTCAAATATTTTTAAATTGTTTAAAAGAAGGAAACACTCTTTAAGGATGCGTAAATAAATCACAAGCAGTGAACCACAAATATCTAATGGTGATTCAAATTACAGAATCTTAAAACTCAATCATCACACTAATTCCCATCATTACCATTGATTTAAAATGTAGCTGCCAATCTCCAATATCTCCCCGAGTGCCGGTTGCAAGCAAAGAATCCTCATGAATGTTCAATTTTTCTCTGCTTACATCTAGAGCATTACCAGCTTCATCGGCCAAATAGAAGAAGAGCTGAGCACCTTTCCCAAATTCCTCATTCCACTTAGACCTGAGATTGGACCAGAAGAACAAAAGCACTCAATAGATGAAAGACACTACAAAGCAAAGCATGCAGAGACAAAAACAACGAAAAGAAAAACTTCAGCAGTAAAATTAAGAACCAAGTTACTGCTTATTAGGTTATTGGGTAATGTGTTATAGTTAATTCAGGAAATATGTCAAAATAAAAATTACAAGTAACTCAGATTTAAGAAGGGTACCAGGTAGCGTCTACAATGCAGTAGAAAAACTAAAAACAAAATTGTTCTGCAGCAGTACACATTAAAAGTGATTTGAAGTTGATAACATCACTCACTTGTCAATTTCCACATTAATTCGAACTGCCCAATCCCCTCCATAACCACTGCCTTCTACTTTTGATTTTAAAAACCTTGTAGTCAAGGTCATGCCATGGTCAACCAGTACTTGATGTCCAAAATCACGTCCATTGTGCTTTGTCCAACCATAAGTACTCAGGTCATCCTCATGTCTGCAGACATGCCGCAAATGATATCTGCCATCCTTCACACCAATCCACATTAATCCAGCCATCAAAGATTTGGGAGTCCTGAAATAGAAACACCACCACCAACCACACAAAAAAGTGAGAATGCTTGCTTTCTCAATCAAATGGTGCGGACGCTGACATCCTGAACACAATCTAAGACAAAATTTGGCACAACATATTCTGGGTGATGGACAATTTCCATTCATAGATCATTCAAACTATACCCAACTTAAAATATATCCAGACAGCACACCTTTAACAATACAAGTCTTAACTACCAAAATAGTCTCTCTACTTTCATAACTCCATTTCTGCGCAAATAAAATAAAGCAAAGAGTCTGCATATACCCGGTATTTTCATCTTTCAATAATAAAAAACGCACCCCAAGAACATACTTCTTTCAAAATAACTACGCCAGAATTGTATTTTACCGAAGTTAAAAATCATACCGGGCACGAATCCCAAGATACGTGTGAGGCCGATAAGTTCCCCAATACAAACTCTCCTTGTGCTCGCCTTGAAACTGTCACCAAACCAAGTAATTCTACTATCTTCGTGTACACCAAAATCATCAAAATTCTAAGAATTGAAAAAAAACAACATCGGAGAAGTAGAAAGTTGACCTGATGTAGGTCCATTATCTTTGGCGCGGGAAATGGCGTAACGGCACGAGGAAGCTTCGGTTCTGTGGCAGAATTCATTAGGTGGCGGATCATAAAGAAGATGGTGAAGAACGCCACGAAGCATATGCCGAGCACCACTTTGAGATTGGCAGTATTGAATATCGGAATGGAGCTTCCGTATTTGCTTCTCTCTCTGTGGCGATTCAACTGAGGTCTCCTCTCTCGACGAGAATCGGCGTCAGAGAGGGATTTCGCTCTGCTCCGAACGGCGGTTCTCCCACTTCCGGTCATTTTCGGCGGATCAGAGATTCATGCTACTGCATGCTTAGGATTTTGAAGTTCAAAGGGAGAGAGTGTTAGCGTAGCAGATGTTTCGGCATGACTCAGAGGTGTTCGGAAGGAAGAAGACGAGTGACTTGATTGTTAATGGACATGGCCGTGCAGTTTTGATTGGGCTGAAATTTGGAGTAACCTTGCCCAAATTCAACTTGTTTAAGATATTTGACCCAATCAATTTCTTCCTGCACCCTATAGTTTTTTAAAGCAATTTCTACCCTTATTTGTTGTATCTGAAGTTCTCTCCTTGGAAAGACACTACCTTAGTTAGATTTCATTGGTTTCTCCGGGAAGCTTTGAAAAGACCTCAAAAATAGTATTTTAGAAATGGTAATAGTTTAAAAATAATGAAACTCAATTATTTTAATATTAAATGATTTTAATAAACAAGATTTATTATTTTAAAATATATTATCTTTATAAACCATTTTTCTAGAGTTCTCTACCTTTTCTTTAGGATTTCTTCTTCTGCGTTCATCTGATTTACAGTCTGAGTGATCATAACAGTGAGATCTTCAAATCTACTGGATCAATTTCTTCAAAAGAGTAATTTAGTTTCTACTATCTTTCTTTGGTTTGTTTGGTTTCCTTTGCATGTGAGTTGTAGTGTTTATGCATGTGTCATTTAAGTCTTCTATAATATTGTCTGCTAATTAGTGGTTTGAATGGTATACCCTGATCATGTTTTTTGTGAGTTGTAGATGCAGATAAAGTTCTTTGAGCAAGTGAAGTCGTATTAGCTTTTGTAGAACAATTGTGTCCTATGTAAGAGGTAAGGGAAGCTAACTACCAAATTTTGTTGTTGTTGATGTTTTGTTAACTTGCATGCTTGATTTGATTAGAAATTTATAAATTGGTGTGTGAAGTTTTTTATGTGAATTATGTTGAATGTGCGTTTTGTTTGGTTCTAGAATTTGTGGTATAACATGTTAAATTATGTGGAAATGGTTTGTTGAATGATTTTAAGGTTGGTGGTACGAGTATGTGCAAATTAGGACTTGGTTAACTATTGGTCTTGCTTGGTTTTGGTTTAAAAAGTGATGGTTTGACAGGTGAATTTCTGTAGGGGGTGTTGTTTTAGTGAATTGAATTGTTAGAGGTCTTTGTTAGTGGTATTTAGGACTTAGGTAGCTCCTTAGTTCACTAAAATATGGTTTGTGATATGTGAAATAAGCATGTATGAGTTTGAGATGTTAATTTTGTCTATTGGACCTTATTCTTGAACAATTGTGTAAATTGATATTCAATTTGAGTTATAAAATGTTTTTGAAATAATTCTAATATCAAGAATATCAATTTGGTCAAATAAATACGTCTTGAGTGCAAGATAATCAGTTTTGGAGTGTGTTGTCTTCTTGTGTGGCACTCAGCGTTAGCCTAGTGGCGCTCAAGCGCCAACTTATTGAGAGGTTTAGCACTCAGCGTCACAGAGGTAACACGCAAGCGCCAGCTTTACAAGAAGAATGACGCTCAGTGACAAGGATGTGCCGCTACGCTAGGAGCCTTTGCCAAACTTCTTGTTTTGCAATTCTTCTTACTTCTATGGTTTTCCAATATTTGTTTTGGGGCTTTCTTTTAAGCTTTCTATAATTTAAGAAGTTGTTTTGTTTAGATTGTTTTACACAAATTAATCAAATGAGGGTGGATATTATATATGTTGATGATTGATGAATATGTTGGGTATGATGCTAGTTTAGGTATGATATGAAAAGTGATAATGAATTATGGTTGTTGATATGATATTGATGCTTGGTGTAATTCCATGGACCTCGTGGTGAGACTCCACGGTGGTGTTCTATAGTTATATGTTTGGCATAATTCCATGGATCTTTTGAGTAGATTTTATGGTGGCATTCAGTAGTGTGATGTATTGATGTAGAGACTCAATCTTGTAAGTTATCACAATGCTTCAATAATGACTTCATCTCAGGCAGAGAAGAGGATTATGTGGTGAGAAGTAGCATGAGGTCCTAGTCTATAGTTTGATTCTTTTGCCATAGGTGGTAGACAAATTAATCTTGTGTGGTAGTTTGAGGGGCACTTGTTCCAGCACTACAAGTGTACAACTTGTCATAATCTGACATCAATACACATATATGGATGGTCAAGTCTTGAATGTTTGGTTCCTTGTATTGTGATTTAATGATATAATTTATATATATGTCAAAAATTAAAGTTTTAGTTGTATGTTTGATCCTTTGGTATTTTAGCTTACTCTTTCGTCTTTGTCTATTTGTGTGTGTTTGTTTTCTCTCTTACAGTGATCAACCTAATAGTATGATCTTAAGGGAATATCTATGGTGAGCAAGTGCTAGGAAGAGCTGGAGCTGAGGTGTAGAGTAAAACGTTTGGTTTCAAGTTTCATTTGTTTTTGAAAGATCCTACCATACTTTTAGTTTAGTGCAATATCTCATAGTCGTGTAGGATCTTGTGTATCTTTTTTTATTATAAGTTATATCTAAATATCTATAATAACATCTTATAGGTATTTCTTTGAGTCGACTATTCTGTAATATTGAAAGGTGTGACAAATTTCATAATAATTGAATGTTATAAAAATTGGGATGTTACAAGCTTGGTGAAGTCTGAGAAGGTGGTGTTATTTGCAAAGTTCAGGCAAGTTGTGGCAAGTATAGCAAGGTATAGGTTATGATTTTCATGGTGTGTAAGTGGTGAAATGGTGAAGGTAAGTCTTTAGAAATTTGAATCTGGAATGAGCTTTAGCAAAATATGATCCGGAATATGAGTGGGAAGTGGAAAATTGGTTTTTGGATGCATAATATATGATTCCGGAAAATTAAATAGTTTTAGATATCTTTCGGAAAGATGGTTTTGGAATATAAATTATGTATTCCGAAAAGCTAAATCTGAAAACAGAAATGTACTTTATGGAAAAGTAAAATTGTTAATTCCGAAATTTGAAGTGGGAAAGTGTGAGATTACTTATTTTCGGTTCTTTCCATTCCAACAATTAAAAAAGTTCACGAATGCAAGAGTTTCCAAAGTTTCAAACAAAATTAATTAGGAATGCATCTCAAACTGAGGATAATATTCTAGAAAGTTGTTTTGCATTGTTGTTTTCATACACGTGAAGTAGGGAAATTGGCAACTTACCATTACTTCTACTTCATGCTTTGTATTCTTTCCTAGTTAAATTGTATTCTTTCCTGGTGAAATTGGCAAACAATACTCTAATTCACATTGATAGAACACCACTTGAAATCTATTGTATCTATAAGAAAAGAAAGTGTCAGAAATACAGTTCCAACTAATCACCGTACCACACCACTTCCCATTTATTGTTTTCTATTCTTTCCTCTCTTTTATCTCCTATATATGTATCTTTCCATTTTCCCTTTTTTTACTTCATTGTACACAAACAATATACTTTTCATATATCAATTTTTCCTCTTCTCCTTCTTGTTGTCTTCTATCTTTCTTTTCTAGATGCATCATGAATTCTTCCATGAAGTCTGCACATATACCATCAATCACTATAAAGCTATCTCTGTTATGGTATTAGAGCTCTTCAATGAAGAGCTCTATTGCACCTAATGATATATCCTCCTCTCTGCCTTATACCTTGTGAGGTTCTTGAATATATTTCCCTTTCTTTTTCGGTTCTTGCACCATAAATGACGAGAAGAATCATCCTTCAAGCTTTCTATACCTTCATCCCAGTGAAAGTCCAACCACATCTCTGTGTTCTCCTCTTCTAGATTCCAATAATTACCATGCATGGAGAAAATTTGTGACCACTGCATTAAGTGCCAAGAATAAAGCCCAATTCATTGATGGAACTGCTAAAGAACCGCCTAGAGAAGACCCTTCACACAATGCTTGGAAGAGATGCAACAACATGGTGGTCTCTTGGTTGGTCCACTCTGTTTCTCCAAACATTAGACATAACATTCTTTAGATGGATGATGCCCAAGCCATTTGGAATTATCTCAAATCAAGATTTTTCTAGGGGGATCTTTTGCACATCTCAGTATTGTAGAAAAAAGCTTCTTCTCTCAAACAAGGCAGTCAAACTATTAGTGAATTCTACACAAAATTACGTATCATCTGGGACGAATTTGGATAATTTTAGACCTAACCCGATTTACACCAACGATATCAAATGCTTCTGCAAAATGCTCTCTATCATTTCACAAAGAAAGCATGAGGACCGAGCCTTGCAATTTCTCAAAGGCTTGAATGAACAGTATGGTAGCATTTAATCCCATGTCCTCCTAATGGATCCTATACCCCTTGTTTCCAAAATTTTCTCCTATGTTATGCAACAGGAAAGACAATTAGTGAATAATAATTTTCTCAATCAATTGGAATTATTAATATTACTGTCACTATAAGCATTGTTACCTGTTCTTTTTGTGGCAAGACTTGCCACACTGATAATGTTTGTTTCAAGAAGCATGATTTTCCTGAAAAACCTTCACCAATAATAAATCTTGTTCCTACTGTGGCAAAACTGGTCATACTGTTGATGTATGTTATAAGAAGCATGGGTTCCCACCTGGTCACAAGTTCTACAATGGTAAAAGCCTTCTTTCAAGAAATCAAGAACCTGTCAGTGATAATCAAGGAGAAACACCTGACCATGAAATGCGCCTCACCAAACAACAATACCAAGCTCTTCTACCTCTCCTCAACTCTAATATTGATGTTGCTGTTGTTTCCATTCCTCAAATTGGCTCCCTAATTTATAGTTCCCTAGATATAGGTAAAACGCTTCTGCATTTTGATTATGTTGGTGACTCAAGTACCATAACATGGATATTGGACTTTGGTGCCATTAACCATGTTGTTTCTTCTCTTAAACATCTTCATTCTTATGATCAAATTAAACCTGTGACAATTAATCTTCCTAATGGCATCACTACATAAGCTACACATAAAGGACTTATCCAACTCTGTGATAAAATTTGCATCAAAGATGTTCTTTACATTCCATATTTTTGTTATAATTTGATCTTTATATCTAAACTGGTTCTGCATAATAATGTACATGTAACCTTCACTAATTCCACATGTTTTATCCAGGACTCAATAACACATCACAAGATTGGTTTAGTTGACTCTCACGATGGTTTATATGCTTTTCATGAACCTAACCTCACTGCTGCTATCTCTATACATCCTGCTAGTGCACACAACACACACTACTGATAGAAAAAATATTTGGCACAATCGCTTAGGCCACTTATCTGATAAACGTTTAGATGTTCTTAAACATAAATATCCTTGCATAAATTCTTGATTAGACAATTGTAATGCCTGTCACTACTAAACAAAATAAATTGCCTTTCACACTAAACAATTCGGTTGCTTCTCATGGCTTTGATATCATACATGTTGACATTTGAGGACCTTGTCCCATTGCATCCCTACATTCTCATATGTATTTTCTCACTATTGTTGATGACTGTTAAGACTCCGGCAAGTGTACCAAATTATATCAAGTAATAAACATGGCAAGACCAAGTATCGTTTCCCTAGAGACTCACAGCCTAAACAGTTATGTGATTTCTTGATTAAATAAGACTTGAAAACAAACTCTTTTGAGTTTAGAATGCAAATACTAAAAAGTAAATTTGCATGCAATTTGATCAATTGGACAAAAGTGCAAAGATGAACGAATTTGATCTTATGGGATGAATATGTTATTGGGGTTAGGTTTCACCTAGTTTACTCTCATGTATATACAAATTCTAGTTCTTCATTAATGTCAATGTCACTATATAAAATACTTAAAACTTGATTCCTCAGCGAAGAAAGTCTATCCTTAACTCTTAGCTCATACGATTCCTAGCATTCCTAATAATTAATTCTGAATACCAGAAGCTTAAGACAACCGAAACTCATACCCCAATTCCTGAGCAATACTGCTTCTGGGAATAATTCTCCAGAACATGAATTGTAAGATACCTTTCGGTACTCATGCAAATCATACATCATGCTAATGAACGAGTTAAACAAAGCAAGCAATATGCAAGAAGAATTACCCTAACAATTAATAAAAGAAGCATATATAATCAAGAATTAATTCAATACATGAGAGTTTACAAAGGTTACATCATTCCCCAACAACAAATAGAGTTTAGTTCACCATTTACATGGTGAAACTAGATGAATAATGGAAAAAGAATGAAAGATAAAACCCTAGAAATTGAAGATAGGAGCTTCCACATCCAAATCTGCCTCCGAGGGATCAAAGAGTGTGTTTCTGTGCCTATTTCGTCCAAACATTTGAACCCTAGGATGTCCAAGTCCTTAAATAGAACATAAATGTCAGAGCGGCTGCAGCGGAAGGGTTAGCGTGGAATAACAAACCAAGAGGGTTTTTAATACGAACGTGTGCCTTTTAATTTCTACTCAAATAAACTTACCAAACAAATAATAAAGACAAATAAAGCGAGAGTAAGGTTGAGAGAAATTTGCACAGATGATTTTATCCTGGTTCGGATCTTACCAATCCTACGTCCAGTCGTTTATCTCAAACAAGATAAACAATTCACTAATCACAAAACAATTACAAATTACAATCACAAAGAAACAATTTGTAAGAGTTTAGAAACCACCTCTCTTGATACCACAAGAGATGAACCTACACCTCCTTTGAGTCTTCACAAAGGATGAACACCTCCTCCGAATACTTCACGAAGGATGATTCTCTTCCGAACACCTCCTTAGACACACCAAGGATGAACCGGCTATTTCCTCTGTCACCGTAGCAGCACTTCACCAGCTCCACAGACAAGAGTTTCACAAGCCGAACAAGAACACACAAGTCTCAAGAATTTCTGAGTATTTGAGCACAAGGGAAGAGTTTCTGTGTCTCTGGATTTTCCTTAAACTTGAGAGGAAATGAGAGTCTATTTATAGACTCATCCAAAGGCTCTTCCATTTTCGCTTTTAGACTTTCTGACTGTGTTAATCGATTAGCTACAGTGGTTAATCGATTAACAACCCAACGGATACTTCAACGGCTCTAAAAACGGCTAGTTTTTCAAACGGCTCCTGTGTTAATCGATTAACACCCCTTGTTAATCGATTAACGTTAATCGATTAACACCCTCTGTTAATCGATTAACACTGAAATGCTGTGCTTCGCCATTCGTCTCTGGAACAATCGATTAATACCCTCTGTTAATCGATTAACGTTAATCGATTAACACCCTCTGTTAATCGATTAACACTGCACAGATTTTGCTGTTGGCTTATTTTTACATCACTTTTGAATGAATACATAAAACTACTAACAATCTAAGTCCTAGATACTAAACTATAATTATTACAAAAGCTTTCCAAAGCAATACAAGTCTTCATAATATCTTGAATCTTGAATTCTCTTGACTTGATTTGGACATCATCAAAACTTCATCTTCATCATTTTGCTAACAATCTCCCCCTTTTTGATGATGATCAAAACCTTCTTGATTTAAAGCTTTTGATAATAATCTGTATTTCAAACACAACTTAAGGAAGAAACAATTGTTAGTGATCTTAGAAATAAGTTTAAGGCTTTAAATATTTCTCCCCCTTTTTGATCATTATTAAAAAGTGATTTATAATAGCTCCCCCTAAATTAATTACAAATAATACTCCCCCTTAATAAAAGCATGTATGCATAGAAATAATAAGAAAGGCAACATACATTCTATTTGAAGAGGCAAGCATATAAGAAAATATAAAGGACATACACTAATAAAAACATAGAAATATAAAGTACCCCTTTAGATATCCCTCCAATTTTGTAATGAGAATCCTCTAGGTTGTTTTCACATTTTGTTTAGATTTTCATCTTGAGGATTGTCATCATTCTTCAATTCATTTGTTGTCTTCTTCATCATTGCCTGCATGTAATTCAAAATGACTCAAGAGGTTTTGCCTCAAGGTCTACAATTTCATCAAAGACAACATGCACATATTCTTCTATTTCAAATATTTTCCGTTTGAAAACTATATATGCTTTGTATATAAAATAAATTAAAATAATTCCATCTACCTTGGAATAATAATTAAATATTGTTTTAAAGAAATTCTAAATTTTAAACAATAGGTACCCAACTATTTTGTATGGGTCCTTTGGGTTAATTTTAAAAAAAAATTGAAATCATTTTACAACCCAAATATATCTACCACTTGGAACACCATAATGCTTAATTTTACATTTGTTAGATGTATGACCCTTTTTCATACAATAAAAGCATGATACAACATTTGTGTTCCTATAAGTTGTTCCTTTTTCTACCCAAGTTCTACGGGTTCTATGATTGTGTTTATTTTTAATTTTAGGAACATACTTATTTTTAACAACCTTATTTTCATTATTCTTACTACATTCTCCTAAGGTTGTTTGTTCTAGTAGTTTCTTAAAATTTTCACAAGAAGCACATTCATCACTACTAGCAAATTTACCCTTTTCAAAAATTAAAACTTTATTTTTCAAATCTTTATTTTCTTCAAAAGTATTTTCAAAATTTAATTTTAAATTCTTATTTTCTTCAAGAATATTTTCAAAATCTGATTTCAAATTTTTATTTTCTTCAGAAATATTTTCAAAATTTAATTTTAAATTTTTGAAATCCTTTTTCAATTTCTGATGGGCTTTATCTAATTTTTCAGATTCTACTATTAACGCAGCATAAATTTCATGCAATTCATTTTCACTAATTTGACTAGAATTATCAGAATCGCTAGATGTACTTACTTGGCTTCCAGCGTCGTCGTTCACCACTAAACAGATGTTTGCTTCTTCATCTGAGTAGCTTGAATCTGAAATGGTCTCATTGTCGTCTTCCCATGCAATGTATGCCTTCTTTTTCTTGAAGAATTTCTTTTCTTTCTTTTCTTCACCCTTCCTTTGATTTGGGCAGTCTGCTTTTAAATGTCCTTTTTCTCCGCAACCATAACATCTGTAGTTTGAGGAAGATCCTTGATTTTCTCTCTTTTCATTTCTGAATCTCCCTTTGCCTTTTGATTTCATGAATCTGTTGAACCTCTTGATTAGTAGACTCAAGTTTTCATCTTCATCTGAGTCTTCATCTTCCATCTTGCTTTTGCTCTTTTCTACCTCAGATTTGAATGCTAGAGTCTTTTTCTTCGTTTTTGCTTCTTCTTCCTCTAATCTTCCAAGGTCTAGTTCATGCTCTCTCAACTTTCCAAATAATGCCGCCATGGTCATTGTGTTGAGATTTTGTGACTCAGAAATTGCAGTCACTTTTGGTTGCCAAGCCCTGTCTAAAGATTTCAAAATTTTTATATTTAATTCATCAGTATCGAAAGACTTACCTAGTCCAATAAGATGATTTACGATGTTGGTGAAGCGTTTTTGAACATCTACTATTGTTTCTCCTTGCTTCATTCTGAACATCTCGTATTCTTGGATCAAAGTATTCTTTCTAGCTCTTTTAACATCATCTGTACCTTCATGGGTTACTCGAAGTACTTCCCACATTTCTTGTGCAGTTTTACAAATGGATATCCTGTAAAACTCATCAACAGTTAAAGCAGATGAAATTATATTGCGAGCTTTAACATCATTACCGAATTTTTTCTTGTCTTCAGCAGTCCATTGGTCACGGGGCTTTGGTTCCTGCATATTGTTAGTTGGAACAAAAGGACCAGATGCAACAGCATCCCAAATATCTATATCAATAGACTCCATAAATATTTGCATTCTTACCTTCCAAAATGCGTAATTTTCACCTGTGAATAGTGGTGGTCTATTGATAGAAGCACCCTCTGCGAATGTTTGAAATGATCCCGCCATTTGAATGACTATCAAAGCAAGCTCTGATACCAATTGTCAGAGCGGCTGCAGCGGAAGGGTTAGCGTGGAATAACAAACCAAGAGGGTTTTTAATACGAACGTGTGCCTTTTAATTTCTACTCAATTTATCTTACTTAGCAATTAATAAAACAATTAAAGAGAGTAAGGTTGAGAGAAATTTGCACAGATGATTTTATCCTGGTTCAGATCTTACCAATCCTACGTCCAGTCGTTTATCTCAAACAAGATAAACAATTCACTAATCACAAAACAATTACAAATTACAATCACAAAGAAACAATTTGTAAGAGTTTAGAAACCACCTCTCTTGATACCACAAGAGATGAACCTACACCTCCTTTGAGTCTTCACAAAGGATGAAAACCTCCTCCGAATACTTCACGAAGGATGATTCTCTTCCGAACACCTCCTTAGACACACCAAGGATGAACTGGCTATTTCCTCTGTCACTGTAGCAGCACTTCACCAGCTCCACAGACAAGAGTTTCACAAGCCGAACAAGAACACACAAGTCTCAAGAATTTCTGAGTATTTGAGCACAAGGGAAGAGTTTCTGTGTCTCTGGATTTTCCTTAAACTTGAGAGGAAATGAGAGTCTATTTATAGACTCATCCAAAGGCTCTTCCATTTTCGCTTTTAGACTTTCTGACTGTGTTAATCGATTAGCTACAGTGGTTAATCGATTAACAACCCAACGGATACTTCAACGGCTCTAAAAACGGCTAGTTTTTCAAACGGCTCCTGTGTTAATCGATTAACACCCCTTGTTAATCGATTAACGTTAATCGATTAACACCCTCTGTTAATCGATTAACACTGAAATGCTGTGCTTCGCCATTCGTCTCTGGAACAATCGATTAATACCCTCTGTTAATCGATTAACACCCTCTGTTAATCGATTAACACTGCACAGATTTTGCTGTTGGCTTATTTTTACATCACTTTTGAATGAATACATAAAACTACTAACAATCTAAGTCCTAGATACTAAACTATAATTATTACAAAAGCTTTCCAAAGCAATACAAGTCTTCATAATATCTTGAATCTTGAATTCTCTTGACTTGATTTGGACATCATCAAAACTTCATCTTCATCATTTTGCTAACAATAAAAATAACAGAAAACGGGTCCAAGCCCACGAGACTGGCGTGCAGCGCCCCACTTAGGGTGCCCAGGCGGTGTACGGGTCAGAACTGGCGCTCAGGGTCAGCTTAGAAGGAAAGCAAGTGTGGTGTGACTTGAGGATGTAGCGCTCAGTGCCCCTAAAAAGGGCGCCCAAGCGCAAGCTAGGGGCATCCTGCGTTGAGGGCTCCAGAAAAAGGGCAGCCAAGTGTGAGACAATGTACTCTGGAGCTGAGGGCCCCAAAGTGCCGCTCAACGCTGCTGCGATCCTCCCTTCTGATGTTTTTCCATCTCTTCCTGGGTTCCAACTCCTTACTACCTCAACTCTTCTTTCAAATCATCTCAATTTCTGTTGAAAACAAGGAAATCTAGCATAAAACCATTAAATTCACCTTCAACTCTCTTATTCATCAAAACTATGATTCCAAGCTAGTTTCTAAGTCAAAAAAGGTGTTTTTAATATCAAAATTAAGTATCAAATAATGGTAAATTCAACCATTATCAATGACCATACTAGATATACATTGGTTCATTTGATGCACGCTAAATCTGAAACTCGCTATCATCTTTGGCATTTCATATCACATATCAAGAATCAATTCCAAACAACCATTAAAGTCATCATGTCTAATAATGGGCCAGAGTTTGCCATGCATGATTACTTTAACTCTCAAGGGATTATTCACCAAACCTCATGTAATGAAACACCTCAACAAAATAGAATTGTTGAAAGAAAACATCAACATCTTCTAAATGTTACTAGGGCCTTGCTTTTTCAGTCCAAACTTTCTAATCAATTATGGACTTATGCTCTTAATTATGCCACTCTTCTTATCAAGATTATGCCCACTCCTCTTCTTAATAACAATTCCCCATATGACAAACTTTTAAATAAAGATTTTGATATTTCTAGACTCAGGGTGTTCGGATGCCTTTGTTATACTAGCACCCTCCAAGCTCATCGAAAAAAGCTTGACCTAACGGCTACCCCAAGCATCTTCCTTGGTCTACATCCTACTACAAAAGGATACATCTTGATACCCATGACATACAGATTTATCGCAATGTTACATTTTGTGAAAATGAATTTCTCAATATCCCCTATCCTTCCTCTCCAAACTCCACTTTACCCTTGCCTCTCCATCATCCTGATACTTCTCATGATATGCATCGAACCAACCATCTTGCATTTATTCCCCTACTACTAATGTCACTCATACTGACACCAACATTGCCTCCTCTAGGACAAGTAAATCACTCATGTCTACTCATCATAGAAAGATTAGTCAAGATATAATGATGCTTTAGCCAATCAAGCTTCAACTATGGTGCTCACATAATCAAGGCATACACAACAAATGCAACAACCTTATGAGTGATCACCAAGCAGACAGAATGTTACCCTATGGAACTTTTCTTCACCAAAGACAGTGTTTCACTCAAGCACTCAAAGGTGTTCACTCAAGCACTCAAAAGTGTTTCACTCAAACTCAAAGGTCTATAGTGAGGTGACACTCTTACACTCTACCATCACAATGTCACATGAATCAACGTTGCCTTTCATTTAACCACATATCAAACACACTCACAAGCAAGTTATCATCACAAGGACTTTTTGAGGTTTGTATTGAGGTCGGGCTAAGAAGAAAATTGGTTTTTCTGGACAACAAAGTTCCTTGAGTTAAGAGAGTGCACAATTCATTTATTCACATTAACAATCAACTCTCTTTCTTCTTTTATGTGAGAAACCAATCTTCAAAGGGTAAAGAGAAACATTGTTCTTTGTTAGGTTCGCCTACTGACATTGGCTCTAAAGAAGAAGAAAATAAGGCCTTGATCATGTGTAACAAGCAAGCAAGTGGTTCAATCATAGAAAATTAGGCAAAATCAATCATGCTTCCAAAGTAATAACATTCAATCAATCAAAGATTCTAGATTCCAAACTCTCACAGGTTCAATCAAGTTCCACAACTTAATAACATCCTGCCTAACAAATTAATTACAATTGACATCATGCATCTGTTTTTAACCCAACTATGAGCTTCCACCATTTATGCTTACAAGTCTCACCAATCATTAACTCAACATGCATCATAGAACAATAGAGCAAACACAAGAATATTACACATCACAAACAGTTTATCACATCATACCAAACCATTGCAGCACAATTCATTAAACCAAGTACATAAGCAAGCTAAAATAAAAACAAAATAAAAAAAATTAAAATAAGTATAAAATAAAGCAAAAATATAAAAATCCTAATCCAGCAACATCCATCAGTAGATGCTTTCGTCTGAATCTTCCAGCATCCATCAGTAGATGCGAATCCTTCTCATCAGCATCCATTAGTAGATGTTGATCTTTCTCATCTTCATCGGCATCCATCAATAGATGTTTAATCTAGTAGCATCCATCAGTAGATGCTTAATCTAGTAGCATCCATCAGTAGATGTTATCATTCATCACCCTCATCATAGCAACATCCATCAGTAGATGCTCTCATCTGAATCTCCATCATCATAGCATCCATCAGTAGATGCACCTCTTCATAGCAGCATCCATCAATATATGCTCTCATCTAAATCATCCTAGCATTCATCAGTAGATGCTATCATCTGAGTCCTCCTACATCCCTCAGTAGATGTTGTCCAGCATCCATCAGAATATGTTGTCATTACTACAAAGCAAAATCAAGCCCAAACCACACAAATAATCAATTAAAAAAAAGTTAGAAATTGGGTTGTCTTTCAATAAGCGCTTGTTTAACGTCACGAGCCTGACACCATTAATCACAATCTAGTTTTTTGATGTTGGCGCTTTTCTCTCTTTCATCACACCAACATAACTTCATCAACTTCCTGTCCACCTTTTTTACTCTTCTAGAATATGGAGCTTCAATCTCAATAACTCCATTCACTTTAATCTCCTTCACAACCCATAACATGTTCCTGTACTTGACTGGTCTGCCGGGTTTGAATTCTTCATCTTAACACTTCAAGTCTTAGTGAACTATCTTCTTCTTGCTGAGGAATTGCTTCATGTGCTTAGCATAGGCAGGAATTTGCTGTAGTGATTCAGTCAAGGGCATAGTAAGCTCCAATTGCTTGAAGATCTCCACGAACTGCCCAAATTGTTTCTCTTTTTCATTCTTTGAAAAGCTTTTCGGATAAGGAAGGAGCTTCTTAATTATTTTTTTTCTTTTTCCTCTCATCTTTCTCACCTTTTTTTCTCTCAGCCTCTTCTTTCCTCTCTTTATTCATCTATTTTTTTCAGTCAACTCAGCTTTCTCTTTTCTTTCAACTTTTGTAGTCATGTCATATAAGGAGGGTTGTGGTTGCCATTGCTGTTGTGGTGGTCTATTGAGTTGTCCAGCTTGCCCTTGACCCATGCTTGGGTGAGGTTTTCACCCTTGGTTGTAGTTACCTTGGCGGCCCTGATTACCCACAAAATTGACTTCTTCTTGGGTAATAGCTTGCATAACACATTGTCCATTGATATGATCTCCACCACATAGCTCACAAAGTTGATGTTGAGCTTGAGAAACATTCTGTAATTCCTTTGACAATTGAGAGATTTTCTTCATCAGAGTTTCCAACTATTAAGTCAGAATCTTGTTTTGCGCCAACAGAGCATCTTGAGATTGTAATTGTAGAACACCTTTTTGTTGAAATTGAGTTCTTTCACTATGCATCTCATTATCATTTGTAGTCATATTTTCAATCAAATCATAGGCTTGCTCTAGAGTCTTGTACTTGATATTACCTCTAGCTGAGGCATCCAACATCAATTTAGTTTGTGAGCTTAGATCTCCAAGGAATAAAATGACTACTATACGTTCATCAAAACCATGAATAGACGTCTTTCTCAACAAGCCTTTAAATCGGTCCCATGCTTGACCTAATGTTTCATCCATGCCCTGCTTGAAAGAAGAAATTTCCTGCTTACCTTTATTTACTTTTGACTATGGGAAGTATTTGTTCAGAATCTTTACAACCACAACTTCCCACTCAGTAAAACTATTCTCAAGAAAAGAGTTCAACCACATCTTAGCATTGCCTGCCAAAGAGAAAGGAAACAAGCTCAGTCTAATAGCTTCATCTGGCACACCATTGATCTTCACAGTATTGCATATCTCATTGAATGTAGTTAGATGCTCATGATGATATCGGAGGGGGTATTTTTCGAAGAGTATAGCGCAGCGGAATTAAAACTCAGAGAGCGGAAAGCATATTTGATCACAATTAAAATTAATTTTGTCTTTTTAGTAAAAATAATTTTCTTTCAGAAAATTAATCAAACAGTTGATATACGTAAAATAATGAGTGTAGGGAATAAGAAGATCAACACAGAATTTTTATCCTGGTTCGAATCAAAAGATTCTACGTCCAGTCGTTAATCACTATAAATAGTGATTAACCTTTTTCACTAAAAAATTGTTTAACAGATTACAAGATAATGAACAGGAATAAAATGAAAAGAACCACTCTACCAACTTGAGGAGAACCGCTCCAGCAATCGACCAACGATACACAAGCTTCTCCTTTCACAAGACTAGGCAGAGCACCTTGCTAACTTGAAGAGAGTCTGCTCCGACTATCGACACACGATACGCGAGCCTCTCCTTTCACAAGACCAAGCAAGGGAACAATGAACAAAAAGCTCTCTAAGAACGTTCCTCTGACACACAGTGTTCTAAGCTTTCTCAGTTCAAAAAATGTTGCCTTCTGATTTCTCCAAATCAAAATATATAGCCAAGTACACTGAGTGCCAAAGGTCAGCTCCCAACTGCCATGAATAATCGATTATTGTAAGTGATAATCGATTATTCAAGTCCGTTATAGGTTTTCAAAAATGTGATAATCGATTATATGAAGTGATAATCGATTATTCAAGTATGACTTGTGATAATCGATTATTGCTTAACCATAATCGATTATACTAGTAAAAATTACAATGTTTAACATTTTCCTACTACATTCAAAATCTACAAGTTGCTTTTTTAAATATTTTCTTACTACATCCAAAAACTATAAGTTGCAGCATCATCAAAACACATTTTCAGGTTTTACCAATACTCCTTATTGGTAACAATCTCCCCCTTTTTTATGATGATCAAAAACTCTCTCTTTAAAAGCAACTCAGGTTTACCTGCAATATAAATAAACTAATGGACAACCACAATTAGCAGTACCTGTACAATTAAAAACTATATTTTGTTTTCTTTAATCCTCCCCTTATATTTCTTCTCCCCCTTTTTGATCATAAGCAAAAAGAATAATGTAATAACCTCCCCCTTAATATGAGCTCCCCCTCAAAAATGGAATATATGCAAAAAATAAAAGCTCATTATATTAAGAACAGAAAGGAATTACATGAAATTCATAAAGATTAAGAGCTCTAGATTTGATTTCAGCAGTATTTGGGTGCAAAGGAGTGTTTAATAATCGATTATGGGGGGCTATTTATAAGAAAAATGGAAAAACTAGCCGTTTATGGTCGTTTATGGTCGTTTATAGCCGTTATGGGATGCTCCAACGGCTTTATTTTTGAAATTGTCAGCGTGATAATCGATTATGGCTCGTGATAATCGATTATCAGTTCAATAATTACTGCCCAGAATTGCATGATAATCGATTATGCATAATGATAATCGATTATCTGCTCAAGATTTTCCAGAATTGAATTTGATGCATGAATAATCGATTATAACTTAGTGATAATCGATTATGAAGCGTTAAGTTTACGAAAAATGCAAAAATTTGCATAGATTTTGATTCTAAGATAGCTCTCTTCTAAGCTCAAAAAATCTATCTTTAGGTAGAGTCTTGGTAAAGATATCAGCTAATTGATGTAAAGTATCAACATATTCAATTTGACAATCCCCTTTTTTGAATATGATCTCTTAAGAAATGGTGCCTAATTTCTATATGCTTAGTTCTTGAATGCATTATGGGGTTCTTGGTCAAATTTATCGCACTAGTATTATCACATTTTAGAGGAATTTTGTAAAGAAAGATATCAAAGTCTTCCAATTGTTGTTTCATCCATAAAATTTGAGCACAACAGTTTCCAGCTGCAATATATTCAGCTTCGGTGGTAGACAAAGCTACACATGCTTTTTTCTTTGAGTGCCATGACACTAAAGAACATCCCAAGAAATGACAAGTTCCACTAGTACTTTTTCTATCAATTTTACAGCCATCATAATCTCCATCAGAGTATCCTATTAAACTAGGTGAGGCATCAGAGGGATACCAAAGTCCAAATGAAGTAGTTCCCTTAAGATATTTTAGAATTCTCTTAACTGTAGTCAAATGAGATTCTTTAGGATTGGCTTGGTATCTAGCACATACACAAACACTCTGCATAATATCTGGTCTACTAGCAGTTAAGTATAGCAAGGATCCTATCATGCCTCTAAACATGGTTTCATTCACTCCTTTTCCAATTTCATCATTATCTAAATAACATGAAGTACCCATGGGTGTACTAGCTTCCTTGCAGCTATCCATACCAAATTTCCTAAGAATTTCTCTACAGTATTTAGTTTGGGAGATGAATGTTCCACCATTCATTTGTTTTATCTGTAGTCCTAAGAAAAAGAAATTCAGCTCACCCATCATAGACATCTCAAACTCACCTTACATTATTTTTGCAAATTCTTCACATAAGGAGTCATCAGTTGACCCAAAGATAATATCATCTACATAAACTTGTACAATCAAGATGTGTTTTCCTACTTTCTTAATGAATAAGGTTGAATCAACCTTTCCTCTAGAAAATTCATTATCAAGTAAGAAGGTACTAAGTCTTTCATACCAAGACCTATGTGCCTATTTAAGACCATACAAGGCCTTTTTCATACTTACAAACATGTTAGTAATAACTGCACTACTTAATTAGAAGTTTTCTCCCCCTCAACAAAAGAATTGATGCATTTCAAAACAGAAATAAAATTGAAATTTCATAACAGGAAAGAACATAATAATACCTCATGGAATATAAGAAGAAATTCAACAGGATACCATAGAGTCTTCTTTTCCTTTTGAAAAATTAACCTGCAAAACAAAACAATAGAGTTTTGGTCCCCATAATCTCATTTGGGTCCTTTGAGGTTAGAGACAATTTACTTTATAACAGGAATCCAAGCATATTTTCCATTTGGAACATCAAAATGTTTAATTCTACATTTGTTTGAAGAGTGCCCCTTTTTCATACAATAAAAGCATGTGACAACATTTGGGTTTCTATAAGATACAGTTCCTTTTTCAACCCATACCCTACGGGTTCTTTTAATTTTGTTTTTACTTTTAAAAACACTTTTGTTTTTATAAACCTTTCTAACAGTTATAGGCATTTCAACATTGTTATTTCCAGTTGCAACTTCAAGAAGATTTTCAAGAATATCAATATCAAGCATATGATTCTTAAATGAAAGACATTCAACAGGATGTTCAACATTTGAAGACTCTTTCATTTCCAAGTTGCAAATTTTATTTCTCAAACTTACTTCCTCATCTAATGCCTTATCATACTTAATTTGCAATTGTTTAAATTCCTTTTTCAAATTTTTATGAGCAACATTCAATTTTTCAGATTCATCAAGCAATTCAAGAAAAGCCTTTTGTACATCAAATTCACTAGATTCAGAATTAGAACAACTTACTTGGCTTGCAGTGTCATCAACATTAGTTGTCAAACATAAGTTTGTTTCTTCAACAGAATCACTTGAACTACTTGAGTCATTATCAACCCAAGCAATGTGAACCTTCTTTTTCTTGTGAATTTTCTTTTCTTTTCTTTCTTTACTTCTTTTGTTGCTTGAACAGTCAGCTTTCAGATGGCCTCTTTCACCACATCCATAACATCTGAAGCTTGAAGAGGAACCTTGATAGTCCTTCTTTTCCTTCAAGATTTTGCTTTCAGATGATTTATCGTTGGCCATCAAGCATAGATTTTCTTGCTCATAAGAATTGCTTGAGCTTGAGGAGTTTGATGTAGAGCATGAATTCGAATAAGTCAACTTAGCCACATTCGATACTTCACCATGAGTGACTCTTAAAAATTTCCACATTTCCTAAGCACTTTCATAAACAGAAACTTTGAAAAAATCATCAATGGTTAGTGCATATAAAATTATATTCCGAGCCTTAATATCAAATTGGGCTCTTCTATTTTCCTCAACAGTCCAGTCAAAATATGATTTTTCTATTTCTACACCATCAATTGTACTTTTAGGAATGTAAGGACCATTTTGTACGGCTTCCCAGATGCCTCTGTCAACAGACCCCATAAAAATTTCCATTCTGACTTTCCAGAACACATAGTTATCACCAGTAAAAAGTGGTGGTCTGTTAATAGAAGCACCCTCGGCATATACATGGTTTTGATTGTGACCGGCCATTTTCGCAAATTTTAAAAAACTATCAAAGCAAGCTCTGATACCAATTGATGGTATCGTAGGGGGTATTTTTCGAAGAGGATAGCGTAGCGGAATTAAAACACATCTTCAGGTTTTACCAATACTCCTTATTGGTAACAGCTCATATAGATTTTCATGTGATAATCCATATAATTGGTTGCTCTTCACTAATTAAATCAAAGCAGGCTTCACCTCCATATTTGCAGTATTAACCCTCGACTTTGCAATGCTATTAAAATGATGAGGGCCAAGGATTGTTGCATAATCTGCCAAGGTACGTCTACCATTATGCTCTTCATCCATATTTTCAGTTTCCTAGTCAGATCTTTGAGGTAAAGGCTGTAAAAGAGTCTCAGGAGAAGGGAAACGTTCTCTGGACGTCCTGTTTCTCCTTTTTCTTCTACTATTGTCCAACCCTGTAAGAAGAGGTTCAGAGACTTTTGTGCTTCTAGTCCAAATTGTACCCTACATACACTAGAGAACAAAACACTAGAGCATTCAATTAGCACTAACAGATAAAAAAGATAAAATAAAATTTAAAGATAAAAAGATAAAAAGATAAAAATAAAAGATAAAAAGATTTAAAAAATAAAAATTAAAGATAAAAAGATAAAATTAAAGTTAAAGTCTAATCGGTTAAGAATCACACAAAAGTATAGTTTAAACCACGAGTCCCTGGCAATGGCACCAAAAACTTGTTAAGATGTCGACAAGTGTACCGAATCGTATTAAGTAATATAAAACGACACTAAACAATTGTGTAATTGCTTAACTAATTAAGACTTAAGAACAATTTTTGGGATTTTGCATGCAAATGCAATAAAAATAAACATGAATACAATTTGATCAATTGAGGCTAAACACTAGAATGAATGGATTAAGTTGAAAATATGAGATGAATATGTTGTTGCGGGTTTAGATTTCACCCGGCTTACTCTCATGCATATATGAATTCATCTTCTTCATTAATGTTAATATCACTTGCTAAATTACTTAAAACTCGATGTCTTGGCGAAGAAAGTCTATCCTTAATTACTAAATCACAATGTCTTGTATCCCTAGTAATTAATTTTGCATTACGATTAGAAGCTTAGGATAACCAAAACTTATATCCCTATGTCTAGACAATACTACTTTTGGGAGAAATTCTTCAGATCTAGGTTTCCCATGTCCATATCATGAAAATCAATGATCATGTCATGAATGAGTTAAACATAAAAAGCATAGAGTAAAGAAGAATAACCCTAAAAATTAATGAAAGAAGCATAAATAAATTGGAAGGAATTCAAATACATGAGAGTTTAGAGGTTACATATTCCCCAACAATAAATGAATTTAGTTCTCCATTATCATGGAGAAACTAGATGAACAATGGAATGGAAGACATAGAAAAACCTTAGAAACTGAAGAGGAGAGCTCCCACATCCCCAAATCTACCTCCAAGGGGTGAAAAGTGCATTTTTGTGCTCAAGCCATCAAGAGATACCAACCCTAGGTCGTGCAAGTCTTTATATAGATCTAAATTGGATCATAGGCCAACGTCGCTGGCGCTCAGCGCCCTAAGTGAGGGCCCATGCGAGCTTGCGAGAAAACTAATGCTCAGCGCCCCTAAAAGGGCGCCCAAGCTTTGTGCGATACATGAAACTAGCGCTCAACCCCCCTTTTTGGTGCTCAGCCCTGACTGACTGGCGCTCAGGGCCCCTTTCTGGCACTCAACTTCAACCTGACTTTTTTGCACTGTGTTTTTTTCTCTTTTTCTGCATTTCAATTCCTTGGTACTTTAACTCCTCTTTTAAATCATTCCAATAACCTATAAAATCAAGGGAATTTAGTGATAAAATCATCAAGTATACCCTATACTCACTTATTCACAAAACTATACTGAAAACATGAGTTGAAGCAAGCTTCTCAGTCAAAAAGGGTTGATTTAATATCAAAATTGAATCACAGATAACTGTATTTTCAACCGTTATCAGAAAACACATTAAAGAAGTTTTGGAAACCTTTGGAGACTTAATTTTGACCTCTTCATTTTCCACATTCATGCCCCTCTTTTGTTCTATTTTTATATTATTTTTTTCATTCATGGAGTGTTATACATCTAGGTTGATTTTGCTATAATTTCTTAATTATATTTTAAGTAGATGGAATAAGTTTGTTTGTTTTTTTTTTTATTTTTTTTGTGATTTATTTTTATCTATGTCTTTTGTATATTTAAGTAAAAGTAATTATTTTTTACATTGTAACCAGATAGGAGAGTATTAAATCTACATAGCATAACAATCATACGAGTTCAAGAGTTTTTTTATTTTAATTGAGAAGTTACTTTCATTAAAGTGGGAAACTTTCATATAATTGAATGAATATTTTTTTTCCAATAATTGAGAAGTTACTTTGATTAAATATGTAAAGTCTAATTAGAATTAATCAAAAAAGTTACTTTCCTTAATTAACTTTTTAATTGATATAAGAAGTAAGTAAAGAAATAGACATATGATTAGACATAGTAATTATTTCCTTCTTTCATTCTTTATTTTGTTATTTAATATTTTATTTATCTTAATCTTTTTATATTACTTTTATTTTATTTCACTTAACTAATTGGTTAGAAATCAATTATGTGATTATTAAGAGACGATTTGGACTTTGCTTTATCATTTCTAGTTTGTTGGCTACTAGCTTCATAATAATAAAATTGTGTTTAGTTGAATAGTGTTAATTTGATAACTTCAACGATAACTTATCAAATTTAACATCGTTGTCGGGAAACATAGTTAGAATTTTTTACATTTTAGTTCTTATCTTACTTTTTATATTTTAATTTTATTTTTTTATTACTAACATTTATTATTTATAATTTTATTTAGTTATTTTAGTTTTTTCAAAATCTTAATTTTTGTTTCAAGATTTTTTTTTAGAAATTTGTGAAATTAGTTGAGAACTCTTGTGTAACAATGAACAAAGCATATCATCAAAACAATATGAGATAAATGTCAAAAAGCATTTATTAGATTATATAAGACTTAAATGCTTACTTCGTTTCCATATTAAGAATTGATTTTCAGTTTAGTACCCGGTTTTAAAAAGGAAGATATTGGGTCCTTATGTTATGAAAATTGTATGACTTCAGTCCTTTCCATTAAACGGCGTTAAAATTGATAACGATGAATTGACTGTGAATGTGAGGTGTGCAAGAAATATCGTCGTGGCAATGAGTTGGGCTAAATTAATTGACGTGGCCGCTAATAGATTATATTACGTGTTTTTAAATTCGAGAAATTAAATAATTAGGGTTTTTAATCGTGGGAATAAAAACATTAGGAAATTTAGATGATGGGGAATTTCTTTCAAGCTTGAGTTGCGAAATCTCCAGTTGTGTCTTCATGAAAAATTGCATCCTTCTCAACTCCAAATCCTTCGCGAACTTCATCCTCTACTTCTCCATCTCTACCACCTACTGCAGCTTCAGCTCTCCGCGTGTTCACATGCCTCGCCAAATTTCAGAATCGCTTGCGTCAATTCCCTCACCGCGCTTCCCAAACCCTTTGCCCTCCGTCTTCCTTTGCTTCCTTTCCCTGCGTTCGAACTCATCACCCACAGCCTCTTTCGCTCGAAACTGTCTGTGGTAAAACTGTTGCTCGAAGCTAGCGATGACGTGCCGCACTCGTCCGAATCTGATTCCAACTTTGGATCGCGGCGCCGGAACTGAATCTTCTGGTTCTTCAACGGAACTGGCTACAGTTATTGTTGCTGTGTCGGCCTTTGAGGACAGTGATACTGATTCACGTCGTCGCGAACGACAACCGAAATCCCTAACGACACTTTGTGCGACTGTAAAATACTATTTCTAGCAGCGCTTGTGCCAACAATACCGGAGGAGCCTCCGGCACCAGGGATCTTGGCGCTTGGACCGATTAATTTGTTCAAACGGTCAAAGAACGACCACTTGCTGGTGGCGCCGGCGGCGGTCTTAGCCTTCTCCGATTTGTACTTCTTCTTTACGGTGTCGATCCGGGTTTTTCATTCGTTAAATTGCAAGATAGTGTCAAAGGAGATTTTTCATGCCTGTGCTTTTCCAAATTAAAGGATATTTTCAAATCAGTTGCTAAAAGAACGTGTTTTTGCCACGCTGGATAAGTAATTTGCTACATTTGCTACATCAGTTAACGTTGTTCCTATCAACTTAACGGATAAGACTGAAGTCATATAATTTTTATAATATAGGGACTCAATGCCTTCACTTCTAAAACTAAGTACTAAACTAAAAATCAACTGTGGATGAAATAAGTATTTAAGTCATGATATAAAGAATGATCACAATCATACTTATTATGAAAAGTTTTAACATTTCTAATTACAGTAGAAATAGTTGATTAGATATAATATGTTCACTGAACAAAAGAGATAAAAAATTGTTCTATATTATATTTAGTCTAACATATATTTATAGAGCAAAAGTACTCTTATGAATATACTAGATGACACAGTTCTAGAAATCATAATATCGACCATATGAGTATTGACCATATACTCAGTACTAGAAGCTTGATCAAATAAGTACACTAACCAGACGAGTGTCTTCAGCACATGACTACACTCATCAAATGCAATACTTACATACATTCTTAAAAGTCTTAATCATATTATGGATAAGTTGTCTTTATCTTGTTGCTATTTAATTAATATTAATTTAGTTTTAATATTTGAAAGTTGTCGCAACCGGAATCGCGACGGGACGACGATCCGAAAAATAAAAACTGTTTTTGAAAAAAAAAAGATTTTGGAGTCGCCACCATAGTTTATTCTGGAAAACTACGGAAAAACCATAAAATGATAAGACCTGGTCTGCGAAAATGAGATTCTAAGTTCGGGAGTCGGTTACGTGTAGGGAAGGTATTAGCACCCTACAACGCCTGTCCTAAGGCAGTACCTTTAACTAAATATGCGAATATGATGTGGTTTTCAAAATGTTTAACTATCCCCTAAAATAAGATTCTAAAGAAACAACATGTATTTTTTAGTTTTTTGAGCCCGACAAGGATTGACCTTGCTCCTATGTATTCTCATTAAGAATGAGAAATCAGGGTTCCGTAGTTCTTTTAGAAAATTGCTTGAAAATTTATTTGAAAATTGTTTGAGAATTTTGTTTGGAATTGATTTTGATTTTTTTTGGAAAATGAACCTGACAAGGACTGGCCTTGCTCCTACGTATCTCCACTTTTGATGGAGAATCAAGGATCACGTAGTTCTGGCTAGCCATATTGTATGTTGTTTGAAAATGTGGATGTTTTTGGGTTTTGAAAGATTTTGTATTTTTTTGGTATTTTTATAAAATAAACAAAAAATGTTTTCAGCACAAAGACGATGCGTGCGATCACACATGTGCTTAACCTTTAAAATATTTTTGGTATTTTTATAAAATATTTAGATTTTTGCATGATGAGCACTAGGCTGATGCGTACGATCGCACGAGTACTCACACGGCTTTTTTTTTCTTATTGTTTGCGTAATGAGCACTAGGCTGATGCGTACGATCGCACGAGCACTCACACGGCTTTTTTTGTTTATTTTAGATTTTGGGTAATGAGTACTAGGTTGATGCGTACGATCGCACGAGTACTCATACCGATATTTATATTATTACATGTTTTTAAAGTTTTATATTTTTTTATTAAGAAGGATAGATGGGTTGAAATGTGAAAAGCATAAAGAAAAATTGTAATAGAAAACACGATGAATTTATAAACTAAAAAAATGATCAAAATGCATATATAAATAGAATGAAGAGAAAATGTATACCTTGTTGAAGATTTGTGTGATGAAATAAAACTCTACTTGTAATAAGTTGTGAGAAAGATAGATGGAAGATGAAGAAGATAACTTTATGGTAGAAATGGGGTACGGGATTTATTACGTATAGAGAGATAGTAAAATGTGAGGGAGAAATGAAGTAGAGTTTCGGGATGGAATGAAGAGATTTTGAGAGAGAAGATATGGATATTATGTAAATTGTGTGTGTGAAGTGAAGAGAATGTAGGTATTTATAGAGTTAAGGATGAAAAAAGTTGATGAACAAAAATAATATAATAAGTTGGTGGAAAATTTAGATGAAATAAAAATTAATCACAAAAATGCAATAAAATAAATAAGTAAAGAAATAAAACATTTGGGGAAACAAGAAGTTGAATCTGGCAGAGCCGGTTAGACAACTTCTAATCCTTCCAAAATGCAATAAAATAAATAAGTAAAGAAATAAAACGTTTGGGGAAACAAGAAGTTGAATCTGGCAGAGCCGATTAGACAACTTTTAATCCTTCCAAAATGCAATAAAATAAATAAGTAAAGAAATAAAACGTCTGGGGAAACAAGAAGTTGAATCTGGCAGAGCCGGTTAGACAACTTCTAATCCTTCCAAAATGCAATAAAATAAATAAGTAAAGAAATAAAACGTTTGGGGAAACAAGAAGTTGAATCTGGCAGAGCCGGTTAGACAACTTCTAATCCTTCCAAAATGCAATAAAATAAATAAGTAAAGAAATAAAACGTTTGGGGAAACAAGAAGTTGAATCTGGCAGAGCCGGTTAGACAACTTCTAATCCTTCCAAAATGCAATAAAATAAATAAGTAAAGAAATAAAACGTCTGGGGAAACAAGAAGTTGAATCTGGCAGAGCCGGTTAGACAACTTTTAATCCTTCCAAAATGCAATAAAATAAATAAGTAAAGAAATAAAGCGTTTGGGGAAATAAGAAGTTGAATCTGGTAGAGCCGGTTAGACAACTTCTAATCCTTCCAAAATGCAATAAAATAAATAAGTAAAGAAATAAAACGTTTGGGGAAATAAGAAGTTGAATCTGGCAGAGCCGGTTAGACAACTTCTAATCCTTCCAAAATACAAAAATAAAATACTAATAACATACAAATGGCATAACATAATCAATATCACGTTTTACAACTATCACACTTGGATATCAACACAAAAGCATACTCTCATTTAAATTCAAAATCATACAGAAACAAAATACTCCATAATCAAGATTTAAGATCAGACAAAAGCAAAATATAGCATATTCAAGGCTCAAGATAATACAAAAGGAGATACTCAAGGTTAGCTTCCCTTACCTCTATTACAGACTTAATCTCCTCGCTCTCTGAAAACTTCCAAAATATCCCCTTTGAAATTAGAAATTCTTCCAACTCTCTTCTCTCAAAAATTTTCTCAATTCTTTTGTGTAAATTTTCAGCCTCCCCCCTTGGCTATTTATAGTAAAAAAAATTTACTATTCATTTGTACTATTCATTTTTACTATTCATTTTTTTATTCATTTTACTATTACAAAATTAATTTTTTATTTGCAAATTGGTGAATTCTGATCTCAAAGCTACGTGGAACACTTATCCTTTCCAAAAATAATTTTTTTTTTTACTTTTCACTTTTTACTATTCACAATTCACTATTCACTATTTACTATTCACTATTCACTTATTTATTTATTTATTTATTTATTATTAATTTTATTTACCCGGACGAAATTGGGTATTGACAGCTGCCCCTCTTTACTTAGATTTTACTAGATAATATGACAAACAACGTTTGTATATTATCAGAGTAAAAGATAAGTAAAGATAGAAATACTAATTTCGTCTGGGTTTCAAAGAGAAAGGGGGAGAATAACAATCGATTCAAGTACATAAGATGAATAGAATCACGATGCAACAAAAATTGAACTTAAGGGCGAGGCAAAAATTAAACTTAAGGGCCAGCGTGAAAACTGGGCTTGGGGGCCAGCGTGGAAGCTGGGCTTGAGGCCAGTGTGAAAACTGGGCTTGAGGGCCAGCGTGGAAGCTGGGCTTGAGGCCAGTGTGAAAACTGGGCTTGGGGCCAGCGTGGAAATTGGGCTTGGGGGCCAGCGTGAAAACTGGGCTTGGGGGCCAGCGTAAAAACTGGGCTTGGGGGCCAGTGTGAAAACTGGGCTTGGGGCCAGTGTGAAAGCTGGGCTTGGGGGCCAGTGTGAAAACTAGGCTTGGGGCCAGTGTGAAAACTGGGCTTGGGGGCCAGCGTGGAAACTGGGCTTTGGGGGCCAGTGTGAAAACTGGGCTTGGGGCCAGTGTGAAAACTGGGCTTGGGGCCAGTGTGAAAACTGGGCTTGGGGGCCAGCGTGGAAACTGGGCTTTGGGGGCCAGTGTGAAAACTAGGCTTGGGGCCAGTGTGAAAACTGGGCTTGGGGGCCAGTGTGAAAACCGGGCTTGGGGGCCAGTGTGAAAACTGGGCTTTGGGAGCCAATGTAAAAATTGGGTTTTGTGGGCCAGTATGGAAACTGGGCTTTCAAATTTTGAAATTCTTGAAACTTGTAATTTGAGAAATGTTGGCCAGTATGGAAACTGGGCTTGGGGCCAATGTAAAAATTGGGCTTTGTGGGCCAGTATGGAAACTGGGCTTTCAAATTTTGAAATTTTTGAAACTTGAAATGTTTTGTAATTTTGACACAAATTTGAAAGCTCGATTGACATGAAACAATATGGCTTGATAGAGAAAATCTGAATGTTATTCTTTTTGTGTTTTCTTTGTTTTTTCTTTGTTTGTTTTTTTTTTTGAAGAAGGAAATTGATAACCATTCATGTGAATGAAGAGGATTTCGATGAGAAATACTTTCTTTTTGATAAATATATGAAAACGTTTGCTTTGTTTTGTTTTATTTGTTTGTTTTTTTTTTGTTATTTTTTCGAATCAATTGTCTTACTTGCAATCATCAAGACTGGTCATTATTTCCAATGCTTAGAAAAGTGAGGAATGTCATACATCCGAGATCTAACTTTGAGATTATTACATTTTGACTTTTTCTCCCGAGACATCAACGTACATATGCTTGAATTCACTCGCAAGTGAAGAATGAGATGTCAGAAGCGGCTGCAGCGGAAGGGTTAGCGTGGAATAACAAACCAAGAGGGGTTTTTAATAATAACGTGTGCCTTTTAATTTCTACTCAATTAAACTTACTTAGCAATTGATAAAGACAAATAAAGCAAGAGTAAGGTTGAGAGAAATTTGCACAGATGATTTTATCCTGGTTCGGATCTTACCAATCCTACGTCCAGTCGCTTATCTCAAAACAAGATAAACAGTTTCACTAACACAAAACAATTACAAATTACAATCACAAAGATACAATTTGTAAAAGTTTAGAAACCACCTCTCTTGATACCACAAGAGATGAAACTACACCTCCTTTGAGTCTTCACAAAGGATGAACACCTCCTCCGAATACTTCACGAAGGATGATTCTCTTCCGAACACCTCCTTAGACACACCAAGGATGAACCGGCTATTTCCTCTGTCACCGTAGCAGCACTTCACCAGCTCCACAGACAAGAGTTTCACAAGCCGAACAAGAACACACAAGTCTCAATAATTTCTGAGTATTTGAGCACAAGGGAAGAGTTTCTGTGTCTCTGGATTCATCTTGAGAGAAAATGAGAGTCTATTTATAGACTCATCCAAAGACTCTTCCATTCACTAAAAGACAAACTTAACGGCTAGTTTCTTCAACGGCCATAAACGGCTAGTTTGTCCAACGGCCATAAACGGCTAGTTTGTCCAACGGCCATAAACGGCTAGTTTGTACAACGGTCATAAACGACTAGTTTCTTCAACGACTAGTTTCCCCAACGTCCGTGTTAAGTGCGATACTCTTACCGTTAACCGTCACTATTCACATGAATAGTGTTACTATTCATGTGAATAGTACTATAGTGTTTTGTTGCAATGATTTACTATAGTAATTTTACAAAACACTTTTCTTTTTCTGATCTACGTCCTATACATATTTCTAAGAGTATTACAAAAGCTTTCCATCACAATACAAATCTTCAAATCATTTTGATTCTTGATTGGTCTTGACTTGATTTGGACATCATCAAAACTTCATCTTCATCATTTTGCTAACAATCTCCCCCTTTTTTACGATGATCAAAACCTTCTTGATTTAAAGCTTTTGAAAATAATCTGCATTTAAAATACAACTTTAAGGAAGAAACAATTGTTAGTAAACTTAGAAATAAGTTTAAGATTTAAGACTTTAAATATTTCTCCCCCTTTTTGATCATTATTAAAAAGTGATGAATAATTGCTTCCCCTAAATTTATTAGAAAATATACTCCCCCTTAATAAAAGCATGTATGCATATTAAGGAAAAACAATATATATTTTATTGAATTTTTAAAGAGGTAAGCATGCAAGAAAATATAAAGAGCACATACTAATAAAAACATAGAAACATAAAGCACCCCTTTAGATATGCCTTCAATTTTGTAATGAGAATCCTCTAGGTTGTTTTCACATTTTGTTTAGATCTTCATCTTTGAGGATTGTCATCATTCTTCACTTCATTTGTTGCTTCTTCAAATCTTCATCATTGTCTGCATGTAATTCAAATGACTCAAGAGGTTTTGCCTCAAGGTCTACAATTTCATCAAAGACAACATGCACATATTCTTCTATTTCAAATATTTTCCGTTTGAAAACTATATATGCTTTGTATATAAAATAAATTAAAATAATTCCATCTACCTTGGAATAATAATTAAATATTGTTTTAAAGAAATTCTAAATTTTAAACAATAGGTACCCAACTATTTTGTATGGGTCCTTTGGGTTAATTTAAAAAAAATTGAAATCATTTTACAACCCAAACATATCTACCACTTGGAACACCATAATGCTTAATTTTACATTTGTTAGATGTATGACCCTTTTTCATACAATAAAAGCAGGATACAACATTTGTGTTCCTATAAGTTGTTCCTTTTTCTACCCAAGTTCTATGGGTTCTATGATTATGTTTATTTTTAATTCTAGGAACATACTTATTTTTAACAACCTTATTTTCATTATTTTTACTACATTCTCCTGAGGTTGTTTCATCTAGTAGTTTCTTATAATTAACACAAGATGCACATTCATTACTACTAGTAAATTTACCCTTTTCAAAAATTAAAACTTTATTTTTCAAATCTTTATTTTCTTCAAAAGTATTTTCAAAATTTAATTTTAAATTCTTATTTTCTTCAAGAATATTTTCAAAATTTAATTTTAAATTTTTGAAATCCTTTTTCAACTTCTGATGGGCTTTATCTAACTTTTCAGATTCTACTATTAAAGCAGCATAAATTTCATGCAATTCATTTTCACTAATTTGACTAGAATTATCAGAATCGCTAGATGTACTTACTTGGCTTCCAGCGTCGTCGTTCACCACTAAACAGATGTTTGCTTCTTCATCTGAGTAGCTTGAATCTGAAATGGTCTCATTGTCATCTTCCCATGCAATGTATGCCTTCTTTTTCTTGAAGAATTTCTTTTCTTCACCCTTCTTTTGATTTGGGCAGTCTGCTTTTAAATGTCCCTTTTCTCCGCAACCATAGCATCGGCAATTTGAGGAAGATACTGGATTATCTTTCTTTTCGTATCTAAATTTTCCTTTACCTTTAGACTTCATGAACCTGTTGAGCCTTTTTATCATGAGTCTCAATTCTTCTTCTTCGTCTGAGTCTTCATCTTCCGATTTACCTTTGCTTCTTTCAACCTCCGACTTTAACGCCAAACTCTTCTTGTTGTTTTTGGCTTTTGCTTCTTCTTCATCAAGTCTTCCGAGGTCAAGTTCATGCTCTCTCAACTTTCCAAATAATGCAGCCATGGTCATTGTGTTGAGATTTTGTGACTCAGAAATTGCAGTCACTTTTGGTTGCCAAGACCTGTCTAAAGATTTCAAAATTTTTATATTAAGCTCATCAGTATCGAAAGATTTACCTAGTCCAATAAGCTGGTTTACGATGTTGGTGAAGCGTTTCTGAACATCTACTATTGTTTCCCCTTGCTTCATCCTGAACATTTCGTATTCCTGGATTAAGGTATTCTTTCTAGCTCTCTTAACATCATCTGTACCTTCATGGGTTACTCTTAGTACTTCCCACATTTCTTGTGCAGTTTTACAAACAGAAATCCTGTAAAACTCATCAACAGTTAAAGCAGATGAAATAATATTACGAGCTTTTACATCATTACCAAATTTTTTCTTATCTTTAGCAGTCCATTGGTCACGGGGCTTTGGTTCCTGCATATTGTTAATTGGAACAAAAGGACCAGATGCAACAGCATCCCAAATATCTATATCAATAGATTCCATAAAAATTTGCATTCTTACCTTCCAGAATGCGTAATTTTCACCTGTGAATAGTGGTGGTCTATTGATAGAAGCACCCTCTGCGAATGTTTGAAACGATCCCGCCATTTGAATGACTATCAAAGCAAGCTCTGATATCAATTGTCAGAAGCGGCTGCAGCGGAAGGGTTAGCGTGGAATAACAAACCAAGAGGGGTTTTTAATAATAACGTGTGCCTTTTAATTTCTACTCAATTAAACTTACTTAGCAATTGATAAAGACAAATAAAGCAAGAGTAAGGTTGAGAGAAATTTGCACAGATGATTTTGTCCTGGTTCGGATCTTACCAATCCTACGTCCAGTCGCTTATCTCAAAACAAGATAAACAGTTTCACTAACACAAAACAATTACAAATTACAATCACAAAGATACAATTTGTAAAAGTTTAGAAACCACCTCTCTTGATACCACAAGAGATGAAACTACACCTCCTTTGAGTCTTCACAAAGGATGAACACCTCCTCCGAATACTTCACGAAGGATGATTCTCTTCCGAACACCTCCTTAGACACACCAAGGATGAACCGGCTATTTCCTCTGTCACCGTAGCAGCACTTCACCAGCTCCACAGACAAGAGTTTCACAAGCCGAACAAGAACACACAAGTCTCAATAATTTCTGAGTATTTGAGCACAAGGGAAGAGTTTCTGTGTCTCTGGATTCATCTTGAGAGAAAATGAGAGTCTATTTATAGACTCTTCCATTCACTAAAAGACAAACTTAACGGCTAGTTTCTTCAACGGCCATAAACGGCTAGTTTCTTCAACGGCCATAAACGGCTAGTTTGTCCAACGGCCATAAACGGCTAGTTTGTCCAACGGCCATAAACGGCTAGTTTGTCCAACGGTCATAAACGACTAGTTTCTTCAACGACTAGTTTCCCCAACGTCCGTGTTAAGTGCGATACTCTTACCGTTAACCGTCACTATTCACGTGAATAGTGTTACTATTCATGTGAATAGTACTATAGTGTTTTGTTGCAATGATTTACTATAGTAATTTTACAAAACACTTTTCGTTTTCTGATCTACGTCCTATATATATTTCTAAGAGTATTACAAAAGCTTTCCATCACAATACAAATCTTCAAATCATTTTGATTCTTGATTGGTCTTGACTTGATTTGGACATCATCAAAACTTCATCTTCATCATTTTGCTAACATGAGAGTTGTTTAGAATGGTTTGGAAGATAATGCTAACATGTCACCTCATACGCTCCGTAAAGGAGATGAGTGCCAAAGCGAAACACGAGGTATCTAAAAAGTTGCCCCAGTTTGGTGTGGTGAATCCATGATAATTCTGGTGAAAAATTCAAGTAAGATCTGCAAAGCTACCCAATTCTTGAGATCATGGTTTGACGAAATTTCAAGGAAAAGACGCGAGGTGAGGTTCACCAAGCTGCCCCAGTTTTCGTTGTTTTTTTTTTTTTTTTGCATGGGGTTCTGTTTGGAAGAAGTAGTGGGTATGAAAGGGTCGGCTAAAAGGATGGATCAAATTGGTTCAATTTTCTTTTGTATGCTTCTGACTGGTTGGTAGAGAGGTCCCCTATTCCTGAGACATTATTCATTTTCAAATCCCTTTTTATTTTTACGACACATTAAAAGTTATTTTGTCTTATCGCAAAATTAAGCTTTATGAAAATATGAGCAATCATTAGTCAATCTCCGTGGACTTTATTAGGCTTGTAACAATGGCTAGGGGCTAAAAGGTATTAAAAGAAAGGGGTATAAAGGCCCAAATGAAATGTTTGTCGGATACATTTTTTTTAAAACAAGGGTTATCATCTACGCATTGTATCAACTATTTGATTTTTTGAGCACTTTGCTTTTGTCTTGAACTTCGTTTTTCCTTCATCTCTAGTTAAGTCTGTTTTATTGTTGTTGTTAGTTTTTTTTTTTACCCTTTTTGAAGGATTCACTTCATTTGATCGTTGAGTACTCTTCATCTGCATCCCAAGTTGACTCATACTAATGATAACCCTTGCTTGGGAATAATTTTGAAAAAGAATTTATTTTTGGCTCAAACGGGGTAACAATGGTTATAGTTTTTTTTGCTTTTTGGATAAAGAAAGAAGGCCACACATCATTTTGAACTCTGATTGCTTTATTTTCAAAAATTAATTCTACGATTAGATGACCTCAACATGAGCCGTTTTTTCCTTTTCTTTTCATTCTTTATAGATCACCCTTTCGGGTTTCTGAATCTAGTTGACTTATTCTACTTTTTTTTTTGTTTTTTTTTAATGGATTCAGGGATCACCCTACTAGCGTAAGCGAGAAAACTTTTGGCCATGCCAATTTGCCCCGGTGTAAAAGTTTATTTTGTTACTCAGGGCAGTGACAGTATTTGTTCGGGGAAAATCCTTTTATTTGGGAAGGTGAAGGGTGAGATTTTTCAAACACCATGCGCACAAACGTCTCGAGAGAAAACATCAAATTGTTATTTTTGATTCAACATTTGACCTCGAAAAAAATCTGACAGTACAACTTTTGTTTTCTTTTTGTTATCAAATTTTTTATTTTATTTTTATTTTCTATTTTTATATTTTTTTTTGCTATTTTCGAAAAAACAAGAGTTTGACAATTTGCTAGAAAGACAAGTGACTCAATATTGCCTTTTTTTTTTTAAATTTTGTTATTTGCGGCCTTCGTTTTCTCCACGACACCCTATTAGGACATGATTTCCAATAAACCTTGGAGATACCAAATAATGAAAGTTCACATTAAAAGTCACGGATGAAAGCGTAATATCCATGAGCATAACCCTCACAGCAAGACAATTCAAAACATGAACAGAACAACATCAATTTCGCCTTTTACAACAACCTATGCTTTCCCATATAGTTCTTCATTTGTCCATGGCATTTGTAGGGGCGAACTCGCGCCTTGTCAGAGTGCTGGATTGACTGTCTTCAAACTTTAAACATCCTGAATCGATCAAAGATTTCACTTTATGCTTTAGAGCCTTGCATGCCTCTGTTGAGTGTCCACACGCTCCTTCATGATAATCACACTTGGCATTTGTGTCATAGCTCTTTGGGTACGGAGGTCGTATAGGCCTAGTTGGACAAACCTTTATGAGGTTTCTGCGGAGAAGATCTGGCAGTAACTCTGTATAGGTCATGGGGATAGGAGTGAAGTTGGCGACATTCTCATCACGATTGTAATTTCTTCGCTCAATGGGTCGATTGAACCCATGGGAATGTGACATTTGAGGATAGGCAATAAAATGTGAGTTAGCTCTTCGTTTTTTATCTTTCTCATGTCTAGGACCATATTCATTTAAACTCGCTACTAACTGTGGGCCTAGTGCAATTTTTCCATTTCTTATGCCACCCTCGACCCTCTCTCCAATTACTACTATGTCAGTAAAACCTGAGGAGACACTGCTTATCATGTGTTCATAAAATGGTGGTTGTAGAGTATTCAAAAATATGGTAGTCATCTCCTTGTCGTTCAAAGGCGGTTCTACTTGAGCAGCAATTCCTCTCCACCTTTGGGCATATTCTCTGAATGATTCAGATTCTTTCTTCACCATGTTTTGCAGTTGTATTCTATCAGGTGTTAGATCTTTATTATATTCATACTGCCTTAGGAATGCATCAACCAGATTTTTCCATGAGTAGATGTGAGTAGTTTCTAAGCGCATGTACCAAGTCAGAGCCACGCCAATTAAACTTTCTTGGAAGATGTGAATCAAAAGTTTTTCATTGTGGACATAAGCTGCCATTTTTCTGCAGTACATAGTTATATGGCCCCTTGGGCAAGTATTTCCCTGATATTTCTCAAACTCTGGCAACCTGAACTTTGGAGGTATTATCACATCAGGAACTAAACATAGTTTTCTAGCATCTCCAAATTCAGAACTTCCTTCGCCCTCTATGGCTCTCAACCTTTTCTCAAAGACTTCTAATTTACTCCCGTCGTCCTTAAAATCTGCAGGTGTAACGATACAAGATGAAGACTTCGTCTCAGGTTGTTTTTTCATTATCGTGCTCTCAATACCTGGTTGGATCGTCTTTCCCTGAATTGTGAAAGTGGTTGCCCCAGGCTCATCTTCTACTTCAACTGCATTATCTTCGTCCTTTTGAGCGTCAAGATGTTCCAAGCGCACTCCGGAGGGTGGAATGTAATTCGGGGGAAGACCATAGGAAGGGAAAGTTTGTGCCTCTGGAACTCTTTGTTGTGGTCGTTGTGCGCACGAATCTCCAGGGCTTTGTAAGGCATTCAGGGCCTCTAAGATTTGACTCATTTGTCCCTTCAGCCGTTGGATATCGGCTTTCATCCCCTCTTGAATTTCCCCTTTGTTCTCCATGATTTTGCCACTGGTTCGTGTCCTTTAGGGTGTTTTGGAGACTTAGCCGTATTATTATTTTTAAACTAAATTTTATTAGATGAAATAAAATTAAGAAAATAAAAACGAAAAGAAAAGGAGAAAAGACAAAGCAACACAATTACTATAGTAAGAAATTATAAAGATGTGAAAACATTGCCAAATGTATAATCTGGAAATTAACATGAAACAAAGTCAATAAGATAGTTCATCCATAACATTTAAGTTCACCACATGTGAGGTATGCAAAATCACGATCAACTATCACGAGCCTCAGCCACCACATTCTTCATTTCTCTCATCCGTTTCTTGCAGTAATTGAGGAAAGTCTCAACCTTTTTAGGTGGGTTAAAGATCGGCAATGCAGACTCAGCATCAGCTAATAACTTAGGGACATCCTTAATGGCTTCATTGGCAAGGGAAGCTAGTTGTGAGAAACTTCTCCTCCAATTTTCTGTAACTAGATCTTGTTCAACGGTATACTCCATCATCTGATTCATCCATTCTTGATGTTTCTTCTCTGATTCAGCCCGATGCCAACGTTCCTCCTTCAGTTTCGTTACCGCTGCTTTCGCCTGTTTCTCGACGTCGTTCATTCTAATATGCATTTTGTGCAGCTCCTCTAGTGCCTTTTGCTTGTCCCTCTTGAATTGGTCACACAATTCCTTCGTGACACGCTCTGATATCTCAATTATACCATACTCCCGGTCTTTCAAGGTCAGCTCAATGTTGGCCACTATCAGCTCTTGCTTTTGTCTTCTTAACAACTCCTCGTATGCTTTGCTGTTTTCTACACCATCTTGCTTAAGATTCACATAATCACGTTGTAGGTTCTGAAGATTACTGGTCAACTTGATATTTTCTAGTTTCATTTGCTCGAATTTTGCCTTCAACAATTTTATTTCCTCATTTTCAGCTTCATGAAACTGTTTTCCATAATCTAGATTAGGAGAAATTATCTTGAAAGGCAACTTCACTGTCCTAACCCTTTCTGCGATCCAATGGCTATAAGGATATCCTTCATCAATAGTCCATGGTCTGGGGTCCATTTTTGCACGAATAATGTTGCCCCAAGCATTCCTAACTTGATGAAGTACTTCAACAAAGGTTCCTTCCTCATAATAGATTTGCAACATGGCAAGAGATGCAGGTGTAGGTGATCCTCTCATAGGATGCCCAAATTGCCTTTGTGCTAACACAGGATTGTAATTAATACAACACCTGATACCCATGAGAGGTACATTAGGGTACTTCCCGCAATGATATATAATTTGCAATCTACGCTGCCAAGGGACACACCACTTAACTTGTTCTTCATTTAAACTTGCACAAAGTCGCGCCCATTCATCTGCCCCTTTCACATTTGGTTTACACTGCAATAGCTTATCCATGGAGCACGGGGCATTTAAGGCGTCCTCAGTCACACGGGAGATGAACCACATATACAACACTGGCAGACAACATAACATTTTTCCTCCCTTTAGCTCATAACAACGATTAAGGGTCCCATAAACTTCAGCCAGGATAGCAGTGACTGGATTCTCACAGCGCTCTTTGTATCCCACAAATGCGTTCATGGCGGCATAGTCGACGAAATTCTTGACATTAGGAAAAAGCATGACACCATAGAAGAGAAGAGCCAATACATCCATAAATGTTTCCCAGTTTTCTTCTTCAGCTAAACGATGCAAGTATCCTATTAGGTATCCTTGAGGAAGGCCCCTCACTTTGCCCTTGATTGTGAACTTGTTCTCCAACTTCATAGGGTGTACTTTCATGATCCTCGCTAGCTGCAAGACAGGTACATACTGCCCAAGGTAATTGTATGGAGCTTTTCCCTCAAGAGGTATATTTAAAATTTGCTCGAATTCTTCTACTGTTGGCACTAGTTGGAAATCTTGAAAAGTGAAACACCTCAATGGTGGATCATAGTATTGGGCTAAAGTAGTAATTGCTGATGTTTGGACCTCCACCTCTAATAGGCTCAACAAATTCCCATACTCCTTCTTGAATGCATCCTTTTGGGATGTCTTCATTTTCATTACCAGTTTTCTCAGACCATTCATATTTCCTTCCTCCGCTTCAATGGCTATCCTTTCCTTTAAAATGTTTGAACTTGTAGGTCGGTCAACTTCCAATCTCATGTTAATTTCCATTTTACCTCTACGGCTTAGTCACAAATTTATAACTTCCTACCTAGGACCAACAAGACCATAAAAAAAATGCATGAGAAAGACGCATAATGATATAGTGATATATACAACATGTTTAATTTTATTAAAAAATAACGGTTATAAGACGACATACATCTCCCTTCGTGCCCTAGATAAGGTTCGAGACTTGAGGTTCAAAGTTAAATATATGCAATCTCACAAGGATAGTTCCCTAATGCTTAAATCAAGGCCACCAGAGTTATGGCTCTTTTCACTACATCTCCACAACAGTCAGAGTAATCAACTAGATGCGGAGACATAAATGAAGAGAACAGACTCTAGTTGGAGTTCTCACGATAGCCAAACAGGAAGTACATCCCAAAGTGACACCGCTACACAACCCCTATAATTCTAAGTTGCGCTCAGACCCGGGTATAGGGCCTCACTCATGATATGCAAAATGTGTGTGGAGGGAGATTATAATGCAAAACAACACTTGCAAAATAAACACAAATAAGTAGATATATAACATGTCATCTACCCTAGGGTTCAATATGGAACAATCAAAACAAACGCACATGCAATTATGCCAAATATTAAACATATATAAAGAAAAAAAAAGGAAGGAAAACATAATGAAAAACCACATCGAATTCGCACATCTAATTAAATGGCTTGACTCTCTAAATTCCCCAGTGGTGTCGCCATCTGTCGCAACCGGAATCGCGACGGGACGACGATCCGAAAAATAAAAACTGTTTTTGAAAAAAAAAACATTTTGGAGTCGCCACCATAGTTTATTCTGGAAAACTACGGAAAAACCATAAAATGATAAGACCTGGTCTGCGAAAATGAGATTCTAAGTTCGGGAGTCGGTTACGTGTAGGGAAGGTATTAGCACCCTACAACGCCTGCCCTAAGGCAGTACCTTTAACTAAATATGCGAATATGATGTGGTTTTCAAAATGTTTAACTATCCCCTAAAATAAGATTCTAAAGAAACAACATGTATTTTTTAGTTTTTTGAGCCCGACAAGGATTGACCTTGCTCATACGTATTCTCATTAAGAATGAGAAATCAGGGTTCCGTAGTTCTTTTAGAAAATTGCTTGAAAATTTATTTGAAAATTGTTTGAGAATTTTGTTTGGAATTGATTTTGATTTTTTTTGGAAAATGAACCTGACAAGGACTGGCCTTTCTCCTACGTATCTCCACTTTTGATGGAGAATCAAGGATCACGTAGTTCTGGCTAGCCATATTGTATGTTGTTTGAAAATGTGGATGTTTTTGGGTTTTGAAAGATTTTGTATTTTTTTGGTATTTTTATAAAATAAACAAAAAATGTTTTCAGCACAAAGACGATGCGTGCGATCACACATGTGCTTAACCTTTAAAATATTTTTGGTATTTTTATAAAATATTTAGATTTTTGCATGATGAGCACTAGGCTGATGCGTACGATCGCACGAGTACTCACACGGCTTTTCTTTTCTTATTGTTTGCGTAATGAGCACTAGGCTGATGCGTACGATCGCACGAGCACTCACACGGCTTTTTTTGTTTATTTTAGATTTTGGGTAATGAGTACTAGGTTGATGCGTACGATCGCACGAGTACTCATACCGATATTTATATTATTACATGTTTTTAAAGTTTTATATTTTTTTATTAAGAAGGATAGATGGGTTGAAATGTGAAAAGCATAAAGAAAAATTGTAATAGAAAACACGATGAATTTATAAACTAAAAAAATGATCAAAATGCATATATAAATAGAATGAAGAGAAAATGTATACCTTGTTGAAGATTTGTGTGATGAAATAAAACTCTACTTGTAATAAGTTGTGAGAAAGATAGATGGAAGATGAAGAAGATAACTTTATGGTAGAAATGGGGTACGAGATTTATTATGTATAGAGAGATAGTAAAATGTGAGGGAGAAATGAAGTAGAGTTTCGGGATGGAATGAAGAGATTTTGAGAGAGAAGATATGGATATTATGTAAATTGTGTGTGTGAAGTGAAGAGAATGTAGGTATTTATAGAGTTAAGGATGAAGAAAGTTGATGAACCAAAATAATATAATAAGTTGGTGGAAAATTTAGATGAAATAAAAATTAATCACAAAAATGCAATAAAATAAATAAGTAAAGAAATAAAACGTTTGGGGAAACAAGAAGTTGAATCTGGCAGAGCCGGTTAGACAACTTCTAATCCTTCCAAAATGCAATAAAATAAATAAGTAAAGAAATAAAACGTTTGGGGAAACAAGAAGTTGAATCTGGCAGAGCCGATTAGACAACTTCTAATCCTTCCAAAATGCAATAAAATAAATAAGTAAAGAAATAAAACGTTTGGGGAAACAAGAAGTTGAATATGGCAGAGCCGGTTAGACAACTTCTAATCCTTCCAAAATGCAATAAAATAAATAAGTAAAGAAATAAAACGTTTGGGGAAACAAGAAGTTGAATCTGGCAGAGCCGGTTAGACAACTTCTAATCCTTCCAAAATGCAATAAAATAAATAAGTAAAGAAATAAAGCGTTTGGGAAAATAAGAAGTTGAATCTGGCAGAGCCGGTTAGACAACTTCTAATCCTTCCAAAATGCAATAAAATAAATAAGTAAAGAAATAAAATGTTTGGGGAAATAAGAAGTTGAATCTGGCAGAGCCGGTTAGACAACTTCTAATCCTTCCAAAATACAAAAATAAACAACTAATAACATACAAATGGCATAACATAATCAATATCACGTTTTACAACTATCACACTTGGATATCAACACAAAAGCATACTCTCATTTAAATTCAAAATCATACAGAAACAAAATACTCCATAATCAAGATTTAAGATCAGACAAAAGCAAAATATAGCATATTCAAGGCTCAAGATAATACAAAAGGAGATACTCAAGGTTAGCTTCCCTTACCTCTATTACAGACTTAATCTCCTCGCTCTCTGAAAACTTCCAGAATATCCCCTTTGAAATTAGAAATTCTTCCAACTCTCTTCTCTCAAAAATTTTCTCAATTCTTTTGTGTAAATTTTCAGCCTCCCCCCTTGGCTATTTATAGTAAAAAACATTTACTATTCATTTGTACTATTCATTTTTACTATTCATTTTTTTATTCATTTTACTATTACAAAATTGATTTTTTATTTGCAAATTGGTGAATTCTGATCTCAAAGCTACGTGGAACACTTATCCTTTCCAAAAATAAGTTTTTTTTTTACTTTTCACTTTTTACTATTCACAATTCACTATTCACTATTTATTACTCACTATTCACTTTTTTTTTATTTTTTTATTTATTTATTTATTATTAATTTTATTTACCCGGACGAAATTGGGTATTGACAAAAGTAATATTATATAATTTAAATTGGTTAATCTTATTTAAGAGTCAAAATATTATCAAGGTACAATGTAAAAAAATCATCTTTTGATAATTATAATCTGAAAATGATATTTTCAAATTAATGGTCATTTTATACGCATATATGAAGATAACCATCACATAATATCTGCATTTTATTTTAAACAACTTATCTATTTTTGCATACTTTTGTTTAGAATTTTGAAAGATCAACTTCATTTTATTCTGATTCTATATGGTAATAATTAATACTTTTCAATATATCCTTTCCTTTTTAAGTTACCTATAATTTTACAAGAAAATTATATTTTATAATATGTGTACTCTTTATTTTAAGCCAGTTATTGATATCATATGTCAATACCTTTTAATTATATCTATATCGGTTCTTAATTTCATATGCCAATACCTTTTAATATATTTATGCCTTTTAAGCTACCTATATTTGCACATGCTTAAGCTCAATTAGATGTTGTTTTAATTTTATGGAGGATTACGTTTCATAATGTTCGTGTCTTATTTTAAGGGGAAATGATACTTCGACAACCAGTTTTGACAACATTTTGACACGGGCCACGTGCACTAGTACAGTCAGGGGAAACGACAGCGGTTATTTTTGTATATAGGCACCGGTTTCTGAACCGAGGCATATTCAGGCGAGGTAAAAAGTCATACACTTTTGGTCTCGGTTGTGAACCGAGGCATAAACTCACCCCCTACTGCCTCGGTTCATCTCTAACCGAAGCATAAACATTTAACGTTTTTTAATTTATTTTTTTCGTAGCACATTAGGCCTCGGTTCTTCGTAACCGAGGCATAAAGTTGCACTCTACTGCCTCGGTTCACACCACAACCGAGGCAGTAGATTCATTTTTTGTTTTTTTTTTCTCCTCCGCTACACATTCTGCTTCGGGTTTGACCATAACCGAGACAGTAAGTGGGCTTTTGACCTCGGTTTTTACTAGAACCGAGGCATATAAGTACTTTTTTTTTAAAGTGGTGTCTGTTTCTGCAACATTCCCAATCACAGAAACAGACCTGCATATCTTTTTATAACCAGAACAGTTCAGAATATTACAGAAACGTATATTTTAAATGAAATTCATATTAAAACATAAAATATATTGAATGGAATCATAAATCAAATTCTTAGAAGCATAAATCAATCCAAAATGTAATCATAAATCAAGTTTCAAGCATAAATCAATGCAATGTACATGTTCAATTTATAGTAACGTAGAAAAGCATAAAACAACTTAGAAACATAAACTTAAAACTTAGTATATCCTAATATCTACTACATACTATTATATAAATGAATTACATATCTTGCAAGTGTTTTCCTCACAAGTTGGATTGACTTCTCTGGAATTGAAGCAGTCCTATTAAATCTCTGCATAAAGTACAATGATTTCAATTAGTGTATATGAAATCCAAATATAGAGAACATAAAATTCAAACCTAAATATTACCGTTTCCCATCCAGTGGTGTAATGTGCACGAATGATGGTCATCATCCAAAACATAACGTAGTTGTTAGCAAAATGATGAAGATGAAGTTTTGATGATGTCCAAATCAAGTCAAGAGAAATCAAGATTCAAGATGTTATGAAGACTTGTATTGCTATGGAAAGCTTTTGTAATAATTATAGTTTAGTATCTAGGACTTAGATAGTTAGTAGTTTTATGTATACATTCAAAAGTGATGTAAAAATAAATCAAAAGCAAAATTCTGTGCAGTGTTAATCGATTAATAAGGGGTGTTAATCGATTAACGTTAATCGATTAACAAGGGCTGTTAATCGATTGTTCCAGAGACAAATGGCGAAGCACAGCATTGCAGTGTTAATCGATTAACAGAGGGTGTTAATCGATTAACGTTAATCGATTAACAGAGGGTGTTAATCGATTAACACAGGAGCCGTTTGAAAAACTAGCCGTTTTTATAGCCGTTGGACTATCCGTTGGGGTGTTAATCGATTAACCACTGTAGCTAATCGATTAACACAGTGTGAAAGGCTGAAAACGAAAAATGGAAGAGCCTTTGGATGAGTCTATAAATAGACTCTCATTTCCTCTCAAGTCAGGAAACTAGAGACACAGAAACTCTTCCCTTGTGCTCAAGTACTCTGAACTCTTGTGAGAACTCTGTGAAATTGCTGAAGCTAAGGAAACTCTTGTCTGCAAAGTCCTGAAGTGGTACTGCGGTGACAGAGGAATAGCTTGATCATCCTTGGTGTGTCTGAGGAAGTGTCTGGAAGAGAATCATCCTTCGTGAAGCATTCGAAGGAGGTGATCATCCTTTGTGAAGATTCAAAGGAGGTGTAAGTTCATCTCTTGTGGTTTCAAGAGAGGTGGTAATTTCTAAACTGTTACAAATTGTTTTTCTGTGTGACTAATATTTGTAATAGTTTTGTGATAGTGAAAAAGGTTTATCTTATTTGAGATAAGCGACTGGACGTAGGATCCTAGTGATCTGAACCAGGATAAAATACCTGTGTAATTTTTCTCTTTCCCTTACTCTGTTATTTACGTTAAATTATCTGCTTAGTAAGAAATTAAGAGAAAAATATTAAAAAGGGATAATACTTGAATATAACCAATTCCCCCCCCCCCCTCTTGGTTTGTTTCCACGCTAACCATTCCGCTGCAGCCGCTCCTGACAATTGGTATCAGAGCTTGCTTTGATAGTAATTCAAATGGCAGGATCACATCAAACCTTTGCAGAGGGTGCTTCTATCAATAGACCACCACTATTCACTGGTGAGAATTACGCATTTTGGAAGGTAAGAATGCAAATATTTATGGAGTCTATTGATATAGATATTTGGGATGCAGTTGCATCTGGTCCTTTTGTTCCAACTAACAATATGCAGGAACCAAAGCCCCATGACCAATGGACTACTGAAGACAAGAAAAAATTCGGTAATGATGTAAAAGCTCGCAATATTATTTCATCTGCTTTAACTGTTGATGAGTTTTACAGGATATCTGTTTGTAAAACTGCACAAGAAATGTGGGAAATACTTCGAGTAACCCATGAAGGAACAGATGATGTTAAGAGAGCTAGAAAGAATACCTTGATCCAGGAATATGAGATGTTCAGGATGAAGCAAGGAGAAACAATAGTAGATGTTCAGAAACGCTTCACCAACATCGTAAATCATCTTATTGGACTAAGTAAGTCTTTCGATACTGACGAACTTAATATAAAAATTTTGAAATCTTTAGACAGGGCTTGGCAACCAAAAGTGACTGCAATTTCTGAGTCACAAAATCTCAACACAATGACCATGGCGGCATTATTTGGAAAGTTGAGAGAGCATGAACTAGACCTTGGAAGATTAGATGAAGAAGAAGCAAAAACGAAGAAAAAGACTCTAGCATTCAAATCTGAGGTAGAAAATAGCAAAAACAAGATGGAAGATGAAGACTCAGATGAAGATGAAAACTTGAGTTTGTTAATCAAGAGGTTCAACAGGTTCATGAAATCAAAAGGCAAAGGAAGATTCAGAAATGAAAAGAGAGAAAATCAAGGATCTTCCTCAAACTATAGATGTTATGGTTGCGGAGAAAAAGGACATTTGAAAGCAGACTGTCCAAATCAAAAGAAGGGTGAAGAAAAGAAAGAAAAGAAATTTTTCAAGAAAAAGAAGGCATACATTGCTTGGGAAGACAACAATGAAACAATTACAGATTCAAGCGACTCAGATGAAGAAGCAAACATCTGTTTGATGGCAGATGACGATAATGACAGCCAAGTAAGTAGTTCAAACTATTCTGATGATGATAGTCATATTGATGAAAATGAAATGTATACTGCATTATTAATTGAATCTGAAAAATTAGATGTTGCTCATAAAAAGCTGAAAAAGGACTTTAAAAATTTGAAATCTGAACTTAATAGCCTTCTTAAAGAAAATGAAGATTTGAAGCTTACTTCTGAAAGTTTTTCTAAATTAAATGATAATTTGAAAACTGAATTTACAAATTTATCTGAAGAAAACAGAAGTTTGAAAAATAAATTTTTATATCAAGCAGAAGAAATTAGAAATTTAAAAGGTAAAGTTTTATATTATGAAAAAGGCAAATTTTCTAGTAGTAATGAATGTGCATCCTGTATTAATTATAAGAAACTACTAGATGAAACAACCTTAGGAGAATGTAGTAAAATCAATGAAAATAAGGTTGTTAAGAATAAGTATGTTCCTAGAATTAAAAATAAGCATAATTATAGAACCCATAGAACTTGGGTAGAAAAAGGAACAACTTATAGGAACACAAATACTGCATCATGCTTTTATTGTATGAAAAAGGGTCATACATCTAATAAATGTAAAATTAAGCATTATGGTGTTCCAAGTGGTAGATATATTTGGGTTGTAAAATGATTTCAAATTTTCAAATTAACCCAAAGGACCCATACAAAATAGTTGGGTACCTATTGTTTAAAATTTAGAATTTCTTTAAAACAATTTTGTTTTAAATATTTGAAAAGAAGAATTAAGAAATTTTTATTTCAAAGAATATGAAATTTTTTAAAGCATATATAGTTTTCAAACGGAAAATATTTGAAATAGAAGAATGTGTGCATGTTGTCTTTGATGAAATTGTAGACCTTGAGGCAAAACCTCTTGAGTCATTTAAATAACATGCAGGCAATGATGAAGATTTATATAAGACAACAAATGAAGTGAAGAATGATGACAATCCTCAAGATAAAGATCTAAACAAAATGTGAAAACAACCTAGAGGATTCTCATTACAAAATTGGAGGGATATCTAAAGGGGTACTTTATATTTCTATGTTTTTATTAGTGTATGCCCTTTATATTTCCTTGTATGCTTGCCTCTTTAAATTTAATAAAATGTATGTTGCTTTTCTTATTATTTCTATGCATACATGCTTTTGTTAAGGGGGAGTTTATTTTCTAATAAATGTAGGGGGAGCTATACTACATCACTTTTTAATAATGATCAAAAAGGGGGAGAAATATTTTACTAACAATTGTTTCTTCCTTAAGTTGTATTTTAAATACAGATTATTATCAAAAGCTTTAAATCAAGAAGGTTTTGATCATCATCAAAAAGGGGGAGATTGTTAGCAAAATGATGAAGATGAAGTTTTGATGATGTCCAAATCAAGTCAAGAGAAATCAAGATTCAAGATGTTATGAAGACTTGTATTGCTATGGAAAGCTTTTGTAATAATTATAGTTTAGTATCTAGGACTTAGATAGTTAGTAGTTTTATGTATACATTCAAAAGTGATGTAAAAATAAATCAAAAGCAAAATTTTGTGCAGTGTTAATCGATTAACAAGGGGTGTTAATCGATTAACGTTAATCGATTAACAAGGGCTGTTAATCGATTGTTCCAGAGACAAATGGCGAAGCACAGCATTGCAGTGTTAATCGATTAACAGAGGGTGTTAATCGATTAACGTTAATCGATTAACAGAGGGTGTTAATCGATTAACACAGGAGCCGTTTGAAAAACTAGCCGTTTTTATAGCCGTTGGACTATCCGTTGGGGTGTTAATCGATTAACCACTGTAGCTAATCGATTAACACAGTGTGAAAGGCTGAAAACGAAAAATGGAAGAGCCTTTGGATGAGTCTATAAATAGACTCTCATTTCCTCTCAAGTCAGGAAACTAGAGACACAGAAACTCTTCCCTTGTGCTCAAGTACTCTGAACTCTTGTGAGAACTCTGTGAAATTGCTGAAGCTAAGGAAACTCTTGTCTGCAAAGTCCTGAAGTGGTACTGCGGTGACAGAGGAATAGCTTGATCATCCTTGGTGTGTCTGAGGAAGTGTCTGGAAGAGAATCATCCTTCGTGAAGCATTCGAAGGAGGTGATCATCCTTTGTGAAGATTCAAAGGAGGTGTAAGTTCATCTCTTGTGGTTTCAAGAGAGGTGGTAATTTCTAAACTGTTACAAATTGTTTTTCTGTGTGACTAATATTTGTAATAGTTTTGTGATAGTGAAAAAGGTTTATCTTATTTGAGATAAGCGACTGGACGTAGGATCCTAGTGATCTGAACCAGGATAAAATACCTGTGTAATTTTTCTCTTTCCCTTACTCTGTTATTTACGTTAAATTATCTGCTTAGTAAGAAATTAAGAGAAAAATATTAAAAAGGGATAATACTTGAATATAACCAATTCACCCCCCCTCTTGGTTTGTTTCCACGCTAACCATTCCGCTGCAGCCGCTCCTGACAGTAGTAACCGCATTCATATGACCCCATTTGTCTATTACACTACAATATATCATCATAATTATAAAATGTTAAGTAACATCATTTGAATGGAAGCAAATGTAACAAAGTATGAACTAAAATACCAAACCTTAAGAGAAACCCATGCAAGCTTTTTAACTGTAGCAGTAGATCTCCCAGATAACATCATATGTGCTGCAAGGGAACTATCAAAAGAAATTCTTTTAGCATACATTTATATAAAAAAAATGAGCAGACATTGAGATTCTTACCAATCTACTGCATTTCTAAGAGGGCTGGGAGGAGACTTATACAATGAACAAAACCAAACAGCCGTGTTCTCCGGTACGGAGATCACAAGTAGCTGCCAATGACACCTGAAATTAGTAATAACTTATGAATGATATACCAAAATTAATAAATGAATGTGTTAAAGTTAACAAACTTCACTTACCCATGTATATAAGGGAGAAAATATATCTCCTTCCCCGTTCCAAAGAAGGTGGTGATGTATGTCTGGATATCATCAAATTTATTTCTCTCATGAGTCATAGAAGGGTCAAGGAACCCATATACATCGTTGAACCCCTTCTTGTTACTAACATCAAACAGATACCTAAAATGAAGAAATAATATGATGTAAGTAAGTTCATAAAATACCAATATATATAAAAGTTTTCATAAACTTACATCATCCACAGCTGAATGAGTGTAATATTAATTTCATCTCTCCCCGACGCAAGCTCCTTAACATCTTGCTGATGCAAGTACAATGGGATATGAGATTCTCTTCCAAATGTAGTAGAATCCCAATGTACATTCATCGACACCTCTGAAATGAGTTTAGCAAGCTCGTCTAACGCACCAAGAGGGTCATCCTCAGATAAATGAGTCTTCTTCGGTCTAGGACTTCCCTCTTGACCTATCTGCTGTTAAATGCAAAAATGGTTGTTATAACGTCAACTAAAACTAAATATTAAAATTGAGAAGTATATAGTACGAGTGTTTACTGATAACAGTTGAAAAACTGTTATTTTCATGCTTAAAATTGATACTAAAAGCAACCTTTAGACTTAGAAACTAGCTTGAAATCACACCTTTTATCTTTATTTTCAGAAATAAGAGAGCTGGACAGGTTTACACTTGATTTGAGTGTTTTTGTGCAGGTTTTAGGGTGAATTTGGTGCAAAGAGTGAAGAAGGAGAGAAGTGACATTAGAAAAGACAAGAAAGAGTGCAAAAAGAGAAGACGAAGGCACCGCTCAGCGGCAAACTACCGCTGAGCGGCACTCAGGAGGTTGCGGGAGTCACGCTGAGGGGCAAATGGCCGCTGAGGGGAAGAATTGTGACGCGCAACTACCGCTGAGCGGTAAATACCGCTGAGCGGTACTCTTTGGGCTTGGGCTTTTGTAATCTTTTGTAACTCTAAATTAGTATATAAGGGCTTGCACGTCCTTTAGTTTAGTATCTTTGGCAGAAACGAGGCAAACACTCTCTCTTCCACCCCTTTGAAGGAGGATCTTGGATGCTCAGGCTACCTCTTCACCTTTATTGGGTTTATTCTTTCATTCTTTCATTGTTATTCATCTAGGTTCACCATGACAATGGTGAACTAAACCTTGTATGTTTGTTGGGGAATCAATGTAATCTCTTGAAGCTCTCATATATGGATTTGTTGAGTACATCTTTGAATTAAGACATATGCTTTCTTTCATCATTAGTTAGGGTTTTTCCTCTTTGCTCAATGCTTGCATTGTTTAACTCATTCTAATGCATGATTATTGGTTTTGTCGATACGGACACGTACGGGGAAGTCTAGATCCGGGGAATTTCTCCCAATATTTTACTGACAACATTATATTGGTTGCCTTTAAGCTCCTGCAGTAATGAACTAATCATTAGGAATGCTAGGAATTGTATGAACTATTTGATTAGGGAGAAGCCATCTAGAATGGTACATTAGAGAGTGGCATTAACAATGATGATTTGAATGTTGAATTCCTAAAATATATGAGAGTGGATGAGATGAAATTGACCCCCAACAACATATTCATTTATATAATTCATTGAAAGTGTTTATCTTTTGTCTTTGCCATTGATCAATTCATGCATACATGTTTATTTTCGTCTTTGCATATTAAACTTTGAATATTTTGTTTGTAAGTCCTAGCTAATCAACAAATCACATAACTAAACTAGGCCGTGAGTCCTTTGGGAAGAACGATACTTGGTCTTACCAAGTTTTATTACTTGAACGATTCGGTCATACTTGCCGATTGTGAAACAAGTTTGTGACATCATATTTTGGTGCTTACAAATTTGTCCATCAAGTTTTTGGCGCCGTTGCCGGGGATTCGTGGTTTAACTGGTTAATTTGTGTGATTATTGATTATCTTTGACTTTAATTTTGAATTTCTGTTTTTATTTTTTCTGTTTTTATTTTATTTTATTTTTTTATCTTTTTAGGTTAGATTAGATTTTGTTTTATCTTTTTAGATTAGATTAGATTTGATTTTATTTTGTTGGGTTAGATTTTATTAGATTTTATTTTATCTTTATCTTTTAGATTAGGTTAGATTTTATTTTTATCTTTTAGATTAGATTTTATTTTATTTTATTTTTTTTATCTTTTAAATCTTTGATCTTTTTATCTTCTGAATCTTTTATCTTTCTATCTTTTGAATATATATCTTCTCTTATATCTTTTTGTGCTAACAAATATTTTCTAGGGTTTTGTGTTCTTGTGCATGCAGGAAGCAATTCGCACTAGAAGTAAGAAAACAACAGAACCACTTCTTGAAGGTCTAGAAGAGAGTAGAAGGAGGAGAAGAATCAGAACGTCTAGAGAACTTTTCCCTTCTCCTGAAACTCTCTTGCAATCATCACCACAAGGTTCTGTTCATAGCACAGGAAGTATGGAGGGCAATAATGTTAGAAGAACTCTTGCAGATTACACTAATCTTGCTGGACCTCAGCACTTCAATAGCATATCTAGACCTAGAGTCAATGCTGCCAACATGGAGGTCAAACCAGCACTGATTCAACTGGTGAAGAGTAATCAATTTAATGGGTTATCACATGAAAGCCCATATGAGCACCTTACTACCTTTAATGAGATCTGCAACACGGTCAAAATTAATGGGGTGCCAGACGAAGCAATCAAACTTAGTTTGTTTCCTTTCTCCTTGGGAGGCAATGCTAAGCTTTGGTTAAACTCTTTTCCAGAAGAAAGTTTCACAGAGTGGGAAGCAGTGGTTACAAAGTTTCTAAACAAATACTTCCCACAATCTAAAGTAACTAAAGGCAAGCAAGAGATATCTTCATTCAAGCAGGGCATGGAGGAATCACTGGGACATGCATGGGACAGGTACAAAAGCTTATTACGTAAAACTCCCACGCATGGCTTTGAGGATCAAGAAGTAGTCCTAACTTTCCTTGGAGGGCTTGGTTCACAAACCAAGATGATGCTAGATGCCTCAGCTGGGGGCAATATCAAATGGAAGACTCCAGAGGAAGCCACTGAGATTATTGAAAATATGGCTACAAGTGATAATGAGCTTCACAATGAAAGAGGCGCCCCTATGCAACAGAAAGGGGTTCTTCAATTACAAACCCATGATGCTCTGCTAGCCCAAAATAAAATTCTGACTCAACAGCTGGAGACTCTGACCAAAACTCTTGCTTCATTACCAAAAGAGTTAAAATCTGCTGCACAGGTACAAACCCAGTTGTGCGAACTATGTGGAGGAGATCACATCAATGGCCAATGTGCTTTTCCTGTGGAAGCCGTGGAGGATGTTAACTTCATGGCTAATCAGTTTCCATACCGTCAAGGTAATTATAATCAGGGTTGGAAACCACATCCAAGTATTGGCCAAGGACAAACTGGGCAGGCTAATCAATTTAATAAGCAACAGCAGCAGCAACCAACCATGTGGCAACAAATTTCTATGCTCAATGAAAGATCTACAAGGTTGGAAGAAACTCTTCAACAATTTATTCAGAAAACTGAATCCTCCCAAAAGAGCACTGAAGCTGCTATAAAGAACTTGGAGATTCAGATGGGTCAGATCACTAAGCAGTTGGAAGAAAGACCACACAGAAACTTTGGGGCTAATACTGAGGTTAACCCTAGAGAAGAATGCAAAGTGGTCAAGAGTGTAAATGAAGAGAGTATTGAGTCAGAAGAAGATGAAACAGAAGAGAGAAGAGAAGAAGAAAGAAAGGATACTTTTCCTTTTCTAACAAATCAGGAGAAACTAATGGATTTCACAGACTTATTCAGAATGGTTGATAATGAAGCTCCTTGGGAACAAATCTTACAGAAAATAGCAGTGTACACAAAATCTGATGAGGGAACCTCTACAAAAAGAAAACGTAGAGATGATGATGATGAAAAGTGTGTAACTGTTAAGAAAGAATCATTCCCACCAAAAGCTGCTGATCCAGGTAGTTTTTCTATCCCTTGCACTATAGGGAAGAAAAAGGTGAAGAAAGCTCTCCTTGACTTAGGCTCAAGTGTTAACTTGATGCCTTACTCTCTATTGGAGCAAATTGGCCATGTGAAAATAAAACCTGCAAAGGTTAATCTGGTAATGGCTGATGGATCTTCAAAGGAGCCATGTGGGATTGCAGAAGACATTGTAGTTTGTGTTGGCAAACTTCAGTTCTTGGCAGACTTTGTGGTGATGAAGATGGAGACCGAAAAGATACCTTTCATACTGGGAAGACCGTTTATGAAAACGGCCAGGGTTATTATAGATGTTAATGAAGGTATAGTGGTGCTCCAGGACAGAGAGGAGAGAGTGGTGGTGAATGTGTTTAAAGATGAGATACAAGCAAAGGAGGAAGAGGCCAGTTATAAAGCTGCATTTCAAGATGCACCCATAACTAGAGGTAAACATGAAAATTTTAAAGTTTCTGATAACCATTGTTTGTATTTTCAGGTACCCAAGGTAGATGAAAGTGGAAAAGGAAAGGAAGTTCTTAGAGACTGGAAGGAAAGAGGACTCCAACTTGGTACACCTGTAAGATTCAAGAACAAGTTGTGGGTTGTAAAAGGTTTTAAAGAGAAGGAGATGATAGAGATAGAGTCTTCATATTCCAGAGAATCCAAAACAGTCCTAAGGAAGCAGTTGATAAGTTGGGGGAAGGATAACATCAACTTTAAAGAAGATGGAACGTGAGCTTTATTGGGTCAAGCTAGTGACGTTAAAAAAGCGCTTGCTGGGAGGCAACCCAGTGGATTTACAAACTTTTGTTTTAATATTTTGTAATTATAGCATCTACTGAAGGATGCTAGGTGGTTAAGTATCTACTGAAGGATACTAGGTTTGTAACACCTACTGATGGGTGTTGCTGAGAAGATTTTGCACCTACTGATGGGTGCTGGTAAGTGAAACACCTACTGATGGGTGTTGGTGGATTTTGGGTCAGGCTCGTGACGTTAAACAAGCGCTACCTGGGAGGCAACCCAGTTGATTGATTATCTTTGTTTGTTTTTATGTTTGTTTTATTCTAATTAGGGATTGCATAAGCATGTTTAACAATGAAATTGCAGGGAACCCATGAGGAGTATGCTAGGAAGGCACGTAGGGCAAGAAAAGAAGGAGAAGGGCACATCACGAAAGTGCCGCTGAGCGGCAATTACCGCTGAGCGGTACTAACGCTGATGGGCTTAAGTTCCCCTTAGCGGAACCCGAGCCCATTGGGGTATTTTTAAACCCTAACCTGCGCGTTTTGACATTTTTTTTCAAGCCCTTCTCTGCAGAAACACTCCCTCATACTCTCTCTTAGGTTTCCCACATCTTTTTACTCTTCCCTCTTAGAAAAATCTCCCTTCCACTCACTTTCTCACTAGTTTTCCATCTAAGTTTGGGGTTGGGAGAGAGCATCATTGAAGGGGCTGATTTCTTCATTATGGTTTACTAATGCTTAACAATGTATCTTTTGGTTTTGTGAATTATGTTTGATGCAGGGATGGCCTCCTCATCGGGCAAAAAGAATCAAGACTATAAGATCCAAGAAGAAGGAGGATACAGAGGACAGCTCAGATTGAGGAGGAGTTGAGATAGCATTTACTAATGAATGCTATCATAACTAGAGCAGAACTTATGCTTTTGTTTGGTTTAAGCTTTCTGAACTTATTTATTTTTGTTTCTAGATTAGGGTTTGATGTACTCTATTGAATACCTGGTTTGTGTGATGGTTTGCTATTAACTGTGTTTATGTGATAAGTAATGCTTGATGATGCTTATTGACTGATTGATGTTGAGATGATGTGCACATTAAAATGCTTATACAGGTGATTCACAAGCTTTGTGAACAAATGCAAGATATCATGATTGTGATTGTGAAATTAAGCAGGATGTGTATGTCAAATGTGAATGAGCTTATATGTGAGGTTTTGAGCTCCAGAGTTGTTATTGTTGAATGCTATTACTTTGGAAGCTTGAATGACTTTGCCCAGGTTTTCTATGATTGAATCAATTGCTTGTTTTGCATCATATGATCAAAGGCCGTGTTTGTTGAAACCCTTTTTACTGGCCAAATTCATAAAGTTAGCCTACTAAAAGAGAACACTTTGTGTTCTATCCTTTGAACCCATAGCCTTGAATATACACTGAACCCTTGATTGAAAATCTTTACCTTGAGTTAAGTAGAATATCTTGTGTGGTATTGATAAATGTTCAAGTTTGGGGTTATTGGGAAATCATGAAAAAGGAAAAGCATTGAGCTAAGAGCTAAAAAGAAAGAATATGCAAAAGAAAAGAAAAGAAAAGAAGTAAAGCTCAATGCAAATGAAAAGGCAAACAAAAGTTGGGAATGAATAAGAATAATTGTGTTGTTATGATTCTCTTAACTCAAGGATTTTGTGATCCAGAAAAACCAATTTTCTTGTTAGCCCAGCCACATTATAAGCCATTGAAAAGTCCTTGTGATGATGCATGCTTGTGAATGTTTTTGATTGTGGTAAAATGAAAGGCAAAGTTGATTCATGTGACATTGTGATAGTAGAGTGAATGAGTGAAACACTTATCTCTTATACACTTGTGTGTTGAGTGAAACACTTTACCTGGTGAGGAAATATTCCATGAACACATGAACATCCATGCTTAATTGATTGATCATTCATGAAAAATAGCATTTGTTGGAACTTAAATGACTTTGTGAACACTAAAGCATGTGCATATCTTGATTGAACTCTTGATCATAAGTTTGAGTGAAGTTATTACTTATCTTGAAAAGAGGATTTTGAATGAGTGAACCATCATATGAATTGGTTGGAGATGGAGTTACATTTTGTTTGCTTGAGGACAAGCAAAGTTCTAAGTTTGGGGTTGTGATAACAGTTGAAAAACTGTTATTTTCATGCTTAAAATTGATACTAAAAGCAACCTTTAGACTTAGAAACTAGCTTGAAATCACACCTTTTATCTTTATTTTCAGAAATAAGAGAGCTGGACAGGTTTACACTTGATTTGAGTGTTTTTGTGCAGGTTTTAGGGTGAATTTGGTGCAAAGAGTGAAGAAGGAGAGAAGTGACATTAGAAAAGACAAGAAAGAGTGCAAAAAGAGAAGACGAAGGCACCGCTCAGCGGCAAACTACCGCTGAGCGGCACTCAGGAGGTTGCGGGAGTCACGCTGAGGGGCAAATGGCCGCTGAGGGGAAGAATTGTGACGCGCAACTACCGCTGAGCGGTAAATACCGCTGAGCGGTACTCTTTGGGCTTGGGCTTTTGTAATCTTTTGTAACTCTAAATTAGTATATAAGGGCTTGCACGTCCTTTAGTTTAGTATCTTTGGCAGAAACGAGGCAAACACTCTCTCTTCCACCCCTTTGAAGGAGGATCTTGGATGCTCAGGCTACCTCTTCACCTTTATTGGGTTTATTCTTTCATTCTTTCATTGTTATTCATCTAGGTTCACCATGACAATGGTGAACTAAACCTTGTATGTTTGTTGGGGAATCAATGTAATCTCTTGAAGCTCTCATATATGGATTTGTTGAGTACATCTTTGAATTAAGACATATGCTTTCTTTCATCATTAGTTAGGGTTTTTCCTCTTTGCTCAATGCTTGCATTGTTTAACTCATTCTAATGCATGATTATTGGTTTTGTCGATACGGACACGTACGGGGAAGTCTAGATCCGGGGAATTTCTCCCAATATTTTACTGACAACATTATATTGGTTGCCTTTAAGCTCCTGCAGTAATGAACTAATCATTAGGAATGCTAGGAATTGTATGAACTATTTGATTAGGGAGAAGCCATCTAGAATGGTACATTAGAGAGTGGCATTAACAATGATGATTTGAATGTTGAATTCCTAAAATATATGAGAGTGGATGAGATGAAATTGACCCCCAACAACATATTCATTTATATAATTCATTGAAAGTGTTTATCTTTTGTCTTTGCCATTGATCAATTCATGCATACATGTTTATTTTCGTCTTTGCATATTAAACTTTGAATATTTTGTTTGTAAGTCCTAGCTAATCAACAAATCACATAACTAAACTAGGCCGTGAGTCCTTTGGGAAGAACGATACTTGGTCTTACCAAGTTTTATTACTTGAACGATTCGGTCATACTTGCCGATTGTGAAACAAGTTTGTGACATCATATTTTGGTGCTTACAAATTTGTCCATCATTTACCGGGGGATTAGATACATGACCAACCAAATGTCTAGGCCAGGCGACAAAGGACCTAAATGCTTCTTCCACAGTGAAGAACTCATCTGTAGGCACAGGAAGAACGGCATCCGCTATGACAACTTCATCGAACCGTGACCTTGACCTCATCTTCTGCAAGCTATACCCCATGCACTACAATGGCTGTCTCATACACTGTACCACGAGCCACTAGCATGGTCCCAGTATCAGAGAAAATATATAACTCACATGGACGAGTGTCATCCATGTCGTCTCCTGGGGCACCGGCAGCTGAGCAACTTCCTTTACCGCTTCTACCTGTCAAATTAAATGTTAGTTTATGCAAAAAGTAAATTAGTAAGCAAAAATAAATAACCTTACCTGTAGGGGGCACAACATGTTCTGCTACAGGAGATGGTAGAGGACGATTGCCATAATCCTCATAATGCTGTTGGAACTGGCGTGCAACCATTTCAGCAACTTCATCATATAACTCTGCTCGAACCTTCTTTGTGATCTCCTGCGTCATCTCTTTTCTTATTTCCTCCTTCATCTTTTCATATGAATATGGACGCGAGGAAGACCCAAAAAACTGTCGTATGCCTATGCCAGTCCCAACAGCACGCACCCGTCCTGGATGCTCAGGTTGTCCAATAACTGTGGCAAGAATATCTTGACGACCTTCTTGTGTGAATTGACCTTGGGAGCTCTGCTCAAACAATGAGTCTTATAACATAACAAAAGTTCAAAGTCATTTGAAATAGCTATGTAAGATATATAACAAAATTAATGTAATATAATAAGAAATGACATCTTACAATTCGTTCAGATATTTCTCTGGCAGACTTCGAAGTGTAGGAGCCCGATGGTCTCATACGGGCTAACTTCCACTTGTCGTGCCGAGATGGTGGTGAAGGAGGAGGAAGAGGGTCATCACCCTCAGAAAGTGGAAGTCTACTATCTGACTTCTGCTTCATTATTTTCTCTTCAAGCTTCCTATATCCACCACGAGACAGGAGGTGTGGATTTTTATTCTGAGCGCTTATTCCCTGTGCTTTTGACCTTTTTTCCTGTGACAAAATTAAACAATTGTCATGGTAAATAATTATGAAGGATGAATTGAATGATTTTACTACACTTACCTGCCACGCCTCAGAAGAACGAAGCTCTACAAACTGACGCCATGTTTCTTCGTAAATTGCTGAATATTTAGAACATGGATTTTCATTACTTTTTGGTCCAAATATATATCTAGACGTCAATTTTGTCTTAAACCCTCGAAATCTTTCTGCAATTGCAGATAAACACCTATTCCTTAAGCTCTCGACGTTTGGCATATCAAATGTTATCTGCAACAAAGAAAGTAATAACCTTATCACAATACAAATTTATCAATAATGTGAATATAGAATTTGGAGCAATATTGCTTAACTTACCAATAGATCTTGCCAGATGAGATTCCGATCAGCCTCAGAAACATGGTCAAAGGATGGAGTAAGTATAGAGATACGATCACGTGCTAGTACTCCAAGGTAAGACCTAAATACATCTGCATTTAGGCCAGATGCAACTCCAGTGACCACGTCAATAATGACAGGTGTCCTCTCACCTGCATTTCTTCTAAGTATTAGTTGTCGTAACCTCGTTACTCCTCTCGTCTGTCTAGAAGTGGTGGGGACTTCATCGCCTGACGAATGAGGTGACTCAGCCATATATCTGTCACAATAAATAAGATGAAATATAAATAAAACACTTACATATATTACTTAACAAAAGCCATAAAAATTTAAACAAACATGAAATTCATACATAATCATATGGATTGGTCATATATATATATTCCCTCATTGTGATCTTCTCGTATTGCTTGTATATCATCAATTAGAGGGTCGTCATCCAAATTTATTGTCGTTTTAAATGGATGGTTGTCAGCGATATGAATATTACTTAAATTCTCTTCTTTATCTTCAATTTGCCTTTTTCCTTGGAGAGCAACATACCAATGGTCAGATGCAGGATCTTTGACATAAAAAACCTGACTTGCTTGATATGCCATGATGAACGGTTCGTCTCTATAACCAACCTTTCGAAAATCAACAAGTGTCATACCAGATTCATCTATTTTGATACCACTCTTATTGTCTACCCACTTACATTTGAAGAGTGCAACGGAAAACTTAGTGTAATCAACTTCAAATATCTCTTCAATTCTACCATAGTATCTCATGGAACCAACTACAGGATTTTGATCTTTGGATGTGGAAAACTATAGTGACTCAGCTTCTAGACTGACGCCACTATTTTGAACTGTGCTTTTATCATCCAAAGTTTTCGTATAGAATGTGCAATTATTAATTTCGTATCCTGTACAACATACAACATCAAACTTCAAGCCATTTGCTAACCAGAACAAAGTCTCAGAGGACCGTGATTCTTTCGAAACTTCAGATTTGAACCAGGACAAGAATGTTTTGTTATGCTCCATCAACTGCCATTTCTCTGATTGTTGTGGATACTTGTCCCTTACAACGACTTTGTGAGCTTCCAAAAATGGGATCACTTCATCTGTGTTGTTTAATATGTATAGATGTGCTTGCATCAATTCTTCACGACTTTTCGTCACCACATTCACACCTCGAATGCTTTTACTTGTAGAATATCTACTCAACCATGATGTGCGAGGGACTCCTATCAGATTTGCTATAGTCATATACTCAGAGCAAAACTCAATACTTTCTTCAACAATATATCTTTCAATCATCGAACCTTCTAGACGATATTGATTTTTGACGTACCCTTTCAAAATCTTCATATAACGCTCAATGGGGTACATCCATCTTAAGTATACTGGTCCACACAACTTTATTTCTCTGACCAAATGAACAAGTAAATGCACCATGATGTCAAAAAAGGATGGAGGGAAAAACATTTCTAGTTGACACAAGATGATGATAATTTCGCTTTGAAGTTCATCTAACTTTGTAGGATCGATGACTTTACTACAAATTGACGAGAAAAATGAGCACAATCGAGTTATGGTCAGCCTAACTTTTTTGGGCAAAATTCCACGAATTGCCACTGGTAACAACTGTTGCATTAAGACGTGGCAATCGTGAGACTTAAGTCCAACAAGCTTTAAGTCCTGCATTGACACTAAGCTCTTGATATTTGAAGAGTATCTTTGTGGTACCTTGATACTCTTTAAACAAAAACAAAAACTTATCTTCTCTTGTTTGGACATTGTGTAACATGCAGGGGGCAAATAAGTACGTTTACCAATCTCTCTTGGTGCCAACTCTTCTCGGATTTTCATGTCAACCAAATCCAAACGCGCATTCACTCCATATTTTATTTTTCCCTGGATGTTTAGTAGTGTACCAATCAAGCTATCACAAACATTTTTCTCAACATGCATGACATCGATGCAATGTCTAACATCTAACTTTGACCAATATGGAATATCAAAGAATATTTATTTCTTCTTCCAAGGGGTCGCTACAGAAGACTTCTTCGACGTTTTCCCAAATATATGATGTACTTTATTAACTTTCTCAGCAACTTCAAGTCCAGTAAGTGGAATGGGTGCATTGTCTTTCTCTTGTTCTCCATTGAATGCTTTCTTTAACCTTCGATATGGATGATTAGATTATAAAAATCGCCGATGATGCATATACACCATCTTCCTTCCGTGTTTTAATTGTTGAGCTGCAGTGTTTTCTTCACATATAGGACATGCTTTATGACCCTTCACATTGTAGCCCGACAAATTACCATAAGCTGGGAAGTCATTAATGGTGCAAAATAACATGGCATGCATCATGAAAGTTTCTGAAGCAAAGGCATCAAATATTTCAACCCCATCAACCCACAACAACTTCAAGTCTTCAACTAGTGGCCTTAGATAAAGATCAATGTCATTTCCAGGCTGCTTTGGACCAGATATCAACATTGACAACATCATGTACTTTCTTTTCATGCACAATCCAGGAGATAAGTTGTAAATTATCAGTATAATGGGCCAACAACTGTGATTGGTACTTAAATTACCAAATGGATTCATTCCATCAGTAGCTAAGCCAAACCTAAGATTTCTACATTCTTCACCAAATTGGGGGAATTCTTGATCAATAATTTTCCATTGCTTTGAATCAGCTGGATGACGAAGCAGTCCATCAGTTGTTCTCTCGTATGCATGCCATCTTAGGTTTTTAGCGTCTTTGGGATTTGCGAACAAACGCTTAAGTCTGGCAACTAGTGGAAGGTACCAAACTACTTTCAAAGCAGAACCATTCTTTTCTGTGTGACCACCATCTTCACCGTTGGTTTTTGACTTGTATCGTGATAACCCACATTTTGGACACTTTATCCAAACTTCATTCTCATTCCTATATAATATGCAATCATTCGGACATGCATGTATCCGTTTGTATTCCATACCGATCGGACAAAGAATTTTTTTTGCATCATAATTACGATTGGGTAACGTATTTCCATCTAGCAGCATTTCACTCAACAACGACAACAATTCTGTAAAACTCTTATCACTCCATCCATTGGTCGCCTTTAAATTCATGAGCCTTAACACTGTTGACAACCGTGTGAACTTAGTTGAACCCGCATACAAAGGAGTCTCTGCATCAGTCGACATCGTTTCATACACATGCGCTTGGGCAAAAGCTTCTGCGCCAACATCGCGGATCATGTCCTCTAAGTTGTCTTCTTCTACTTGATCTTCTATATCCATTGTGGAATCATAAACATTTTCAGTTGGAAAGTCTGTTAATTCGCCGTGCCATATCCATGTTGTATAACTTCGTATGAAACCATCACAGATAAGATGTTCCCTAATATCACTTGCGTTCAACTTTCTCCCATTCAAACAGTTCACACAGGGACATCTGAACTTCACTTCATTATCACCACTTGTACTCGCATTACGTTGCGTAAACTCTATAAATTCTTCTACCCCTCTCTCGTACTCAGTGCTGATGCGCGGTAAATTAATCCACCCTCTATCCATACGCATCTTTACTGAAATTGTTTACCACATTTCAATAATCTTGAATGATCACTTTGATCGTGTTTGTATTGAAGGTGTGACCCTATCCCATTCAAGAAGATTCACTTTTTTTAGTTTATTAAACATATCAATTTTAAACAACATATCTCATATTTCACGAAATTTTGCCAGCATTTCGCATTGGTCTTCAGGTTACACGAAATGAAAGTGATTATAAATCACAATCAAATATGCACCCGAAGATCAATACAAAACACACCGACAAATTTTCGTGAAATTTAAGAAATGTATATTAAAATTGATATGTTATAATAAACTATGAAAAAGTTATTACTCTTCTTAAACTGTCCAACCGGACAATTCAAGATTCAATACTGTAAATTATTATTACCATCTCCTATATTTTCATTTGTAAAAAGTATGTTTGTTCAAAAAATCTGGAGATAGTAAATAATTTTTGTATTGAATCTCAAACGGGAATCTAAGGCTAATTAAAACAGAATGATATCTCATACACAAAATAGAATAACAAAGAATACAAATTTTATGCCTCGGGTGCTTTTATAACCACAGTAGTATCATGTATAGGCACCGGTTCTTCTAAAACCGAAGCATATTAGACGCGTTCTAAAGATGTTTTTTTTTACTAGTGTTATAAAATAATTGATTAATTAGTGTTATATTAATTGTTAGAGATATATTAAATTTTTATAACAAGGTTAATATATTTAAAATCAATAAGTTAACGATAACTTATTTGACTAGCTTATAAGATGTAATTAACTAATAATGTCCCGGTATTTAACTAATAAATTAACTATTAGCCTATAAACTTATAATCTATAAGTTATGAAATTCTAAATTAACTATTAACCTATGAATTTATAATCTATAAGTTATGAATTCTCTCACTCATTCTCATGCCAAATAAATACATTGAACAAAAGATTAACTGTTAATATTTTATTTTCTTCATGACCAATCCAATGTCCTTATCTTTTCTGAAAATTTTTAACTCCCTTTCTACGTTACTCTATCACTTGTTTAATTTTTCTTACTATATTTCACAGTAGGAAAACACCAACAACCTTCGTATTAGACAACTATGCCACAGGGCATTCTGGCTCTCAAAATCAGTACATTAAATCAGTTTATAATTTTCTCTGCATATAAATCAATGTTCTTATTGCACCAAGTCTCAAACAATATACCATTCTCAACATTTATTCCAACTCAAAAATCAAACACAAAATAAAGAAGGTTTGACAACTTACCGTGCAGCACCAACGGCAGGGACGAAGGAAACACCAAAGGTGAGAAAGACGATGACGGCACAAGCAAAACCAAGGACTCCCGGCGGAGCGGCGGTCACGGTGGTGGAGCCAGGCCTTGGAGACAATAACGTCCGTGACGGCAAAGGCGGAAAACAAAGGCCTCTGGGAAGAAGACAATGGCGGTGCAGTGCGAAATGAATGAAGAAGAAAATAAATGAAGCAACGTGCACGAAGATGAAACGAAAAAGCCTCTGGGAAGAAGAAACCGTGCAGCGCGAAGAAGAAAAAGAAGAAGAAACGGTGCAACGCGAAGAAGAAAAGAAAGGGTCAGAACTTAAAAAAGCTATACTACCTCAGTTGGCAGTGATACCCGAAGCAATAAAAAACTACAACCTCGTTTTTTAATGTAACCGAGGCATATAGTGCAAAAAACTGAAGCTTATATGCCTCGGTCCCTAGGAAAACCGAAGCCTAAAAGGGATTTCACACCGGTTGCAAGCTACCCGAGGTCGTTCCTCTTGACCAGACTTGACCTTTCTGCTTCGGTTCTGCGCGCAACCGAAGCAGTATTAGCTTTTCAGACTTTTTGGCACCGGTCGTATCAGAACCGAGGCCTATACTATCAGCAAAGTCACATCTGGCAGGGGTGGCAGGCGGAGCAAGCAGGCGTGGCAGGGTGGTCTAGACTTTTTGGCCTCGGTTTTGCCTATAACCGAGTCAGTAGGGTGCTTTAGGCACCGGTTTTGATTCAACTGAAGTATATACGTTGATACGCTTCGGGTGGTGTACAACCGAAGCCTATGTGGCAATTCCTAAGCCTTTTATTTTACTAGTGGTGTCAAAATGCCATTGGTGCACGTGTAATTGGTTTTCAGAAATTAATTTGACGTGGAAAATGAAGATTCAGAGCGCGAGTTTGAAGTTGTGGGGGTCATTTGTGGTTTTCAGAATTTGAATTTTTAGGGTTTGGTAGAGAGAGAAACAGAAAGGTAGTGAGATAGCGCCGTGAGAGAGATTTCGTCTTCGTCTTCGTCGCACCCAACCACCCTTCGAGGCGTTTGACGTCTGCAATCCGATGCGGTTGCTTGCTTGGAGTGCAGAGGTGCTTTGGTGGCCGGTTCTTCGACTGTACCGGAGCATTGCGGTGGTCGCCGGACCATCGGCTGTCGCAACCGGGATCGCGACGGGACGACGATCCGAAAAAAAAAAACATTACAAAGTTTTGAAAAAGAGATTTGGAGTCGCCACCATAGTTTATTCTGGAAAACTACGGAAAAACCATAAAATGATAAGGCATGGTCTGCGAAAATGAGATTCTAAGTTCGGGAGTCGGTTACGTGTAGGGAAGGTATTAGCACCCTACAACGCCTGCCCTAAGGCAGTACCTTTAACTAAATATGCGAATATGATGTGGTTTTCAAAATGTTTAACTTTCCCCTAAAAATAAAATTCTAAAGAAACAAAATATTTTTAGTTTTTTAGGCCCGACAAGGATTGACCTTGCTCCTACGTATTCTCATTAAGAGTGAGAAATCAGGGTTCCGTAGTTCTTTTAGAAACTGTTTGAAAATATTGTTTGAGAAATACTTTAGAAATTTGTTTGAGAAAATGACTTTGGATTTTTGGGAAAATGAACCTGACAAGGACTGGCCTTGCTCCTACGTATCTCCACTTTTGATGGAGAATCAAGGATCACGTAGTTCTGGCTAGAAAGATTGTTTGTTGGCTTGAAAGTGTTGATGTTTTTGATTTTTTGAAGATTTTATATTTTTTTTTGGTATTTTTTGATGTAATATTTAGATTTTTTGCGTAATGAGCACTAGGCTGATGCGTACGATCGCACGAGCACTCACACGGCTTTTTCTTTGTTTTTTATTGTTTTGCGTAATGAGTACTAGGCTGATGCGTACGATCGCACGAGCACTCACACGGCTTTTTTATAGTTTTTTATTGTTTTGCGTAATGAGTACTAGGCTGATGCGTACGATCGCACGAGCACTCATACGGCTTTTTTGTTTATTTTATATTTTGGGTAACGAGTACTAGGCTGATGCGTACGATCGCACGAGTACTCATACCGCTTTTATTACATTACATGTTTTTTACAGTTTTACATTTTTTTTATTTTCTTTTTATTAAGAAAGAGAGGTGAGTTGAGATATCTATGACATAAAAATATGAAAAGACACAAAAAAAAAATGTGGTAGAAAACAGGATAAATTCATAGACTAAAAAAATGATCAAAATGCATATATATAAATAGAATGAAGAGAAAATGTGTACCTTGTTGAAGATTTGTGTGATGAAATAAAACCTTGCTCGTAATAAGTTGTGAGCAGAGATAGATTAATGGTGGAGAAGATGAATTTATAGTAAAAATATGGTATGAAATTTACTATGTTTGAAGGGAATAGGAAACGGTAAAGTGTGAGAGAAAAATTGAGTAGAGTTTTGGGATGAAATGAAGAGATTTTGAGAGAGAATAGATGGATATTATGTAAAATTAATGTGTATTGTTTTCTTTTTTTTTTTAGATTTTTTACGATATTAAAATAAATTTTTCATGCATATTTAAAATAAAGTCTAATAATTACTTAGTTATTTACATAACACAAAATGATATTTAGCTATTTGAAACAAAAATAGTAAAATTGTTTACACAAGTGTTTTTAAGAAAGTCAAAATAAATAGAAAATAAAAATAAACCATATTTGCTAAACGTAAAAAAACACACTAAAACCATTTCTTAATTTTAATCTTATATATTTTAGAAAAAAAAAACAATTGCTTAAAGGAATAACGTTACTAAAAAATTTCTAAAACCATTTTATAATGCTGCAATTTTATATATTTATTTCTTTTGTATCTTTTTCATTTTTTTTAGGTTGTTGTTTCTTTTATGGTTGTGTCATTTTCTATTAACAAATAAAATTGAAGTTTAAAATAAATAAATCCAATTAATAAAAATAAAATACAAAACACGAGAAATATATTATAATTGTGAGACAAATACTAAAAGAGTGGAGAAAATAAAAATAAAACAAATGAAGCAACCAATACGGAACCAAACAAATACTAAGAGCATAAAAACCAATTAAATAAGGATAGGGGTGTATAGAAAAAAAAACCAGGTGTGTCGGAAGACTCCGGTTCTCAGGCCCAACGGACGGTAGGAGTGCAACTGTGAGGTTTAGGGGTGTCGCATAGCAGGTGCTGGTCAGGTCGGAGGCCCTTTTCTTGTTGTTTGCAGGGGTGTAAAGATGCAAAGTGGGGTGTGCGCCTAGGAGAGAAAAGGTTTAAAACCGAATGGGCCAAAACCTAATGGGGTTCAAAATATGAATAAAAGGGTGTAGGAAAAGAATTTTCTCTTGTTTTTTTGTTTTGGGGTGGAAATGAAAAGGTTTGGTGTGAGAGAAAAAAAAGATGGATCTTGTGTAAGAAAATGTGTGTGTGAAATGAAAGGAATGTAGGTATTTATAGAGTTAAGGATGAAGAAAGTTGATGAATAAAAATAATATAATAAGTTGGTGGAAAATTTAGATGAAATAAAATATAATTAAAAAAAGATGAATAGAAAAAGTTAATGTGGAAAATAAGTGAAAGAAATAATATAAAAAGTTGGTGGAGAAAGTAGGTGAAATAAAATATAGTAAATAGTAAAAGTTAATGTGGAAAATAAGTGAAAGAAATAATATAAAAAAGTTGGTGGAAAATTTAGATGAAATAAAATATAGTGAATAGTAAAAGTTAATGTGGAAAATAAATGAAAGATATAATATAAAAAGTTGGTGGAGAAATTAGGTGTGGAAATTAAGTGAAAGAAATAATATAAAAAGTTGGTGGAGAAATTAGGTAAAATAAAATATAGTGAATAGTAAAAGTTAATGTGGAAAATAAGTGAAAGAAATAATATAAAAAGTTGGTGGAGAAATTAGGTGTGGAAATTAAGTGAAAGAAATAATATAAAAAGTTGGTGGAGAAATTAGGTAAAATAAAATATAGTGAATAGTAAAAGTTAATGTGGAAAATAAGTGAAAGAAATAATATAAAAAGTTGGTGGAGAAATTAGGTGTGGAAATTAAGTGAAAGAAATAATATAAAAAGTTGGTGGAGAAATTAGGTAAAATAAAATATAGTGAATAGTAAAAGTTAATGTGGAAAATAAGTGAAAGAAATAATATAAAAAGTTGGTGGAGAAGATATAATTAAAAAATGTAAGTGGAATAATTAGAAAAGTTGATATATAAAATTAATATGGAAATGATGTGGAAAAAGTAAATGAAAAAGGTAGATGATGTGGAGGATGAGGTGGATGGTGATGTGGAGAATAGGGTGTGATAAGAAAAGATTGGTGGTGAGGAAGTAAAAAAGTGAGATTATTTTGGGCCAATTGATTAAGTTTTTTTAAAAGAAAATTTAGGGGTGCAAAAAGTAAAATAAATAGTATTTATCATTTTGTTTTTTTTTTGTATTTTTTTTAATGAATTATATTTATCCGGACGAAATTGGGTGTTGACATCGGCTATGGTAGTATTTCTGAACCGTAGACAGAGTCCGTCGACCTCTCTCCCCAGCCCGCCATCGAGTCTTCTTTCGACTCCTTTGATTCCGTCGAGCGTCGCGGTTTGTTGGCGACCGGAGTTCCGTCGGAGTTCCGCCGGCTTCCCGTGTTGTCCGATTCCTTCACCGACGCGTTTTTGGTTGCCGCTGTTCCAAGAGGAGCCACCCACCCAGTCCGTCTTCTGTGTAAGGTCCTTGGCCTTTTGTTAGGGTTTTTTCCCCCGTCGATTGTACTTTGATTGAATTGGCGTAGATGGATTGCTCAAAAGAAGGAGGTTATAAGAATGTAAGTACATAAAATGTTTTGAAAATTGATTTGTTTGTTTGAAACTGAGTTTTTTTATTGTTTATATTTTGAATTTGAATTGTAGTTGCGTTTGCGGGTTTGGTCCGATACAAAAGCGATAGTCAACATTAATGGTATACTTCGAGAAACGAGTGCCGCCGGAGTTTGTCTTCCTCCGACCAGCCATGAGTGCCGCTGGAGTTCGTCCTCATCGGATACAAGTTTTTGTTAGAGGACGCTCGAGCAATACGGGAAACGCTACCGAAAACGAACGACCGTTCACATTACACGACCGAACGCGGTTAGTGTTCAGACACCACTACTTTTTGGACGCTCGGGCAATACGGGAAACACTACCGAAAACGAACGACCGTTCACATTACACGACCGAACGCTCTAACACTCACTAACACACAGACCGAACGTTCAAAAGGTACACTCTGATCCAGGTCGAACGCAAACAATCACTAACACATGCCAAGATCGAACGCTAACGCTCGTTACCTGAGAACACAAAACCGGACGCTTAAAATTCAAACCTAAGAATCGAAATTAAGAACGAACGCTCACAAGCATTAAAACAGAACCAAGATCGAACGTTAAAGCTCTCTGACACAACTAGGACGAACGTTTTGAGTCTTGGTCGAACACATAGCGTTCTGGACGATCGTCTAGAATCATGGCCGAATGGTCAAAACTTAACACATGACCGACCAATATCGCATCAACACTTAACCGCGTAAATCAAAGCTTGATCGAACGGTATCTAAAATCTCACTTAACCGTACGGTATCCATTGAACTTCCGAACGAACGTTAACAGGTTTGACCGAACGGTACCAGATTAACATCTTACCGAACGGTGAAGATATTGGTCAATAAATAACGATCGGTTGAGCATGCAGGGGAGGAGCCGAACGAGGACGAACGTTCAGGATCTTAAACCTAAGAATATCAAATTACAGACTGAACGCTTACTAATACACCAAAAACCGAACGTTCCAGATTCAAACCTAAGAATATCAAATTTAGGTCGAACGCTTAAATGACTAAAACACCAAAACCGAACGCTCAGTCTAAAACATCAAAACCGAACGCTTAGACTGAAACATCAAAATTTGAATGGAACCATAAAACGCATAGTATGACCGAACGTTCATGCACAAATTAAACTTAAGCATAAAACGCAAACCCAGAAACACAAACTTGAATGGAACCAGCGACTGAAAGCAAGTATGAACAATAAAATCCTACCATGGCAGCATGAAAGAGATAATGAACAGTAAAACTTGCAGCACAATGAACAGTTAAAGCGTAAAATGAATAAGAAACTTGAGTGGAGAAATAGATTCAACTAGAAAATTTCAAAAAGACTGAGTTCAATACATGAAAATGGGAAAGAAACCAAAACCTAAACCTTCCCCAAATGGGAAAGAAACCTAAACCTAAACCCCTTTTTTTCGTCCACCGAACAGTCGACACTCCGGCGGCACTCCGGCGATGCTCCGGGACAGGGACGGAAGCAGGTAGGACGAAGCGAGACCTTGAACGCGCCCGTAGTTCGCTGGGCCGGACGGAAGATGATGTCGTCTTCGCTTCGTTGGCCAACGTTGGAGTTGCGGCGGCCCTGAATCGGAACCGGCTGGAGGGGTTGAATAGCTCCGACACGGCCTTCAACGTTGTCCGGCGGCACCCCGGCAAGCACTCCGTCGGACCTCTCTCTCTCGAACTCCCTTTCTCCAACTCTCTCGGCCTTTCTCTCTAGGTCACACTCTCCCTCTCAACCTTCGCGCTTCTCTCTCTACAATTCTTCCAAATGAATTTGAAATTTGAAACGCAACTTGAAAACCCTGCCCACTCCCTTTCCACGTCATATTTCATTTGCTTTTTTATTTTCCACGTGGACCACTTCCATTTAGACACCTGTCCCGTATCTAAATGTTGTCAAAAGAGGTTGTTCAAGTATCATTTTCCTATTTTAAGCTACTCATTTATATGAGCATGTTTCTCTTTGAAATTTTCTAAGATCAACTTCATATTGTTCTAATTTTATATGTCAATGCCTTTTAATATATCTCTAGCTTTTAAACTATATATCTATATACATATATATATATATATATCTATATATATAAATATATATATATATATATATATATATATATTTCACAATATGTTTAACAATAAATTCTGTTTAAAAATGTTAGCCTCAACATCTGGTTGCTCTAATTTTGTATGGGATTAAGTTTCACAATATGACTACATTTTATTTAAGCTACTCTTTTATATGTGCATTTTACTAATGTTCAAAATATTTGAAGTTAACCTTCATTTTGCTTTGATTAGATATTTGTCTTTTAAACTGTTTATATCTACACGTACTCGTGTTAAATAATTTCAACCTAACTTGACGTCGAATGGAGATTACATTTTATAATATGTTTGCATTTTATTTTAAACTGTTTTAGTATATGTACATGTTACTTTTGTTTAAAATGTTTTAAGTTGAACTTTGTTTTGCGCTGATTCAACATGCCAATATCTTTCTATATATGTCTACATTTTAAGCTAGCTATATCTGCATATACTTATGTTTAAAATTTTTAATCCAACTTCATATAGCTAAACAAACAGGAGATCAGAAAGTTTTTTACTCAAATTAATGAAGTAAAAGCAAAGGTTGTAAAACGTAGATAGTTGTACTAAAGTTGACATAAGCTTATCTCAAAATGATTGTTAAAATAAAATAATTTTTGCTCTTCCAAGAGATCTTGAGCAAGTGCTTTACGAATCATCTAAGCAATCATTAGATGAAGACATTCCTGACAATACAATAATAATATTCAACAATATTTTGATTAGGTACAATATAAGGTTAAAATCGGTGTACACCGTCTCTTGAATATTTCACTTATCAGATAAAGTTAAAATTGTAACGTGTTGTAATGTACTATTAGATAAAACACTTGGATTTTACGTTATCAACTCTTTTTCACAATTTCTTGTCTTTCAATCAAAGTATCTTCATGCTTTATATTTTGTTGTAATAAACACTTAATCAAAACTAGAGGGATGTTGAACTTTGCTTTAACATTATTTTTCTCTTATAAGATTATAAAAGTAAACTAGGAGTTACATTTTGAAAATACAATTTCTCATAGATGATGAGTACCGAATGTTTAAGAGATTGTGTCTGTTTTTGTTCAATAGATAAAAATAGTTGATAACAAACATTAGTATCCATGTAGAAAAAATGTAATTTTTTTTATTAACATCACATAATTTGAAACATGAACATACTTCTTTACAAGTATGTACACTATATTTATACCTAAAATAAATTGCCAAGCTTGCGATTGGAACAATAGATTGGACCGTATGTATGTTGATGTCATTGCAGAGCTTGTGATGCCCGTCATCGAGAGGGCTATGCATGTTCTATTCATGTGATGGCTACATTATTCATTACTCACCAAGGGAATTGGTGGAGGTTTACTATGCTTTGTTGCAGTATGATAGCATTATGAGAATTGGATTATGTGCTAAACTCTCTCATATTCTTCCGCCATGATTAATACAACAAGAGATGTCCAGCCAGTAAATGGATGCGACCCTTTTCCCTCACCGCTATTCTGATCATACTGTTCCCATAAAAATCCAGTCTCTTGATAATTGCGTACTATATTTCTGCAGTGAGACAGAAATTATTTTTGAAAACCAACGGACATATGTAAACAAGATTACAATGGTACCAAACGAAATCAAACGATACCTAATTAAATTGCTTCTCAGTTCTTTGTAGATAGCTTTGGCTCTCTCCTGATATGGTCCATTCTCTACAAAATTCATAAAAAGGTATGAATGAAGTGAAATATTTGCAGAAATTTTGTCTAGGGCCTGTTCTATTCATAGTACCTTTGGAGTAATGGTGGAGCGCTGAAAGAACTCTGTAATTTATGTTTATCCAAATTTGACCTCTCCAGTATGGGCCCTCAGACTCTGAGTTGAATTTCATATACAAGGAGCTGTGAAAAGCAATTAGATTTCGGTTCGCTATAATCGACATAGGCTTAACAAGATCACTCAAGTAAATCCATTAAAGATACATTTGAGGATAATTTGTAGACCTTGTGGTGGCAAGCGATCGTAGTCCATAGTCAGTCCAAAAGAGGCTGTGATTTGAAATGAGTTCAAGCTGCTTTTCCAGAATCCATGATCCCTGAATGAGATGGTCGCAATAAAATATGCATCCAAGTGTGAAGTCAGTCAAGCAAGGGACAGCTTCATAATTCTTAGCATAAAAATTTCATAAATGTTGATGATAGGTTCATTACTTACAGATGGAATGATCTTCCCCATGAATGGGAATAGGCTAACATAACCAATGTGAGGAACCAATCTCAAAACAGGTCTCTCTGAAACATCCCTGACAAGTTGGCGATCAGCATGGTTGTGTCCTATGTCCACATCTTTCCATTTAAGTTGAATCTAGCATGGTTAGCACGTCAAGAATATCTCAATTTTCTAGACATTAACAAGGACCCATGCATTGTTAACCTTACGTAAACAACTAGACAGTTTACCTTTTCTGTATGATTCCCAAAGTCAAAATAAGCTCCACATGCATCATCAAAATGCATCTGTAAATTGCGAAAGGAGAATGAGAAAATATTCCATGTACGTGCGGAGTTCATCTTTGAAGGTTTAATGCGTGTAAACGCTGCACGGGTCCTTAAGGTGAAATACCTGGTTCAGTAACTCGATATCTGATAGCATTTGAGCAGTGTAACCATAATTCTGCGTCATTCATTTCATTAAATATATCAATTAACTTAGGTGATTCAACTTTCTGCCGCGTACATTTACGATATTTGACATCTAAAATTAACAACGCATTATTAAAACATTGTTGAATTTATTATTCGAATTCATACCATGCCAGGCGTAGTTTCCTTATCCAATAACTCTTCAATGGAATGCAAAGATTCTGCTGCAAGTAATATCCAACATCTAAGATCCACATGGCGTTCGTCTGCAGTTGGGTGTGAAGCACGCGGGTAATCATCAAATCCAGAGGACAGTGTCTGGAAATGCCAGAAATAATGTTTGTTATTTTTCATGTGTCTTCATTACTGATTACTGTATTAAGCAATGCTTCTATTTGGGGCATGGCAGTGGTTGTTTTGGTCAAGTTAATCTGCTGAGCAATACGTATAGTTCGGATTGAAATTGCAGACAAATTGAGAGCGAAAAGAATGCATGAACCTTGGGATTTAATTCATATATAGTCTTATTGTCCCGTCCATGCCAATAGTAGCTGCTCATCTGTTTCCCTGGTAATAGTAAAAGGGGATGATGGAAGTTCACAAAAACAATATATTTCCAGCGCACAATAAGAACACAGGTGCGTTTATAGAGCATGCCTGATTGAGTTGTATGGAACCAATGGAACCATGCTTCTAATCGAACAAAGGCTCGCTCCAGGAATGCAAGGATGTCAGTTTTATCCATTGCAGTAAACTCGTTATTCTTCAAGCCATTTATTATATCTACAAAAATCCACTTACAGAAATAAATAAATAAAATCTTGTTCCCTGCTACGAACCGTGTAAATGAGGGGGCGATAACTTTCATATTCTACTATTGAATCTTCGTGCTGCTGATGATTTATAAAGCATAAAAAAGTTTCTACTTTTCAGCAGCATCCACATTTTAAACAAGTAATCAACGTCGCCGACTAAGTTAACTATATTTCCGACTTAACGTAACATTTATTCATATAATATACTTCATATAAATTGTCAAACGGTTTCCATAAAGTTATTACTCATAAACACCTAGACTATCTTTACCTAACCTTGCTCGAAAGTTAGAAGTTGAAAAAATCGGTAGGTAGTAACTGAATGGGCTTAAGCTAGTTTTTATTAAATTATTAAAAGGATATGTTTGGATGAAATTGCCTATAACTATTTCTTAGAAAAAAGAAGAAAAACCATAATCCTTTTGGTAAGTTAAAACTAATTTATACATAAATTAAAAATAGAAAATTAGAAAATTACATAAGAAATTTTTTACAAATTAACTTTTAGATAAATTAATTTTATTTTATTTTTCTAATTTTTATCACCTCGAAATCTTTACTACGTGTTAGTTCATATAAATTCTAGGTGGAATTTTAAGTTACAGTAGCTTAAAAATGTAAACATTACTGATCTAGATTTCTTTATACAATATTTTTATAAAAAATTTATTTTTTTATTGATAAAATATATTTTATGGGTATTTCTTTTAATTGTAATATTTTATTTGTACATGAATTATATTTATTTTACGTTTGGTTGTTATAAATTATTTATTTTTCATATTAAGTATTTATTATTAAGTTTATATTATATTGGATCATATTTCTTTTCAAATTTAAAATAAGTAAAAATAACTTTGTTTTAAACTGACAAAAGATAATTAAAAAAATAGCTTTAAAAATACAAATATATGATGAAAAATAATAAAAATGAAACAACGTATAATCCTGAAATAGTAAATAAATATGCTAAATAATATAATAATAGTTGATATAAATAATATAACATTAAAGTATCTAAAGAATAATAGTATAATTAAAATCATCTTGTTTTCTATCTTTTGAATACTTTCTTCAGTAAAACATTAAAATAATATGAATAGGTAAAGAAAATAAAATAAAAAAGTATGCTCTAAATAAAAATCTTCATAGTTTTGAAAAATGTCAGTTCTAGTTTTATTTTAAAAAAGGTGAAACGTTACAAGCTACTAAAAAAAACTTATTTATCAAATAGTAAATATAGAACCACACAAGGTTCTTAGTTAAAATAACAAAAGTTAGAAACGAATTGAAATGAGTACAAACGTAACGTGGCTTATAGTCACACAAGTTTTTCAGTTTGTAAACAGAAATCAGGAAACCAGCTGTAACGACGACACATGCCATTCAACAGTTATATCAAGAACACGCAAAAAAAGTGTTACAATTAACAAGGGTACTTATTTCAGAAGAGAAACAGAAAAATTCACACACAACAAAACGAAGCCTAAGTGATGCTAAACCCTCTTTTTGACATAAAGACTTGTTTTCTTGAAAGCAATAGAGATTGTTATTACTAGAAAAGGGACAGTAGAAAAAGGGAAAATAGAAAAGGAACATAAACATATACCTCTTAATGCTAAAAACAGAGTTGGAGGATTTCCATTAGTAGGATGCTGAGGAACATATTCCTCAGGGACCCGGCTGCAAGCGAAGAAGAATCTAAACTCATTAGAACACCTAAAAACTTAAATTTACAGCAATAATTTAAACTAAATGTTTTCAACTACACCTCAGTGCTTCATCTCCGAGAATTTGCTCACGAGGTATCCATCCATCAACATTCATCAAATCCAACCAGTGTCCGATGATATCCAGTGAAATATGGATATCCCAACGCCTGGTTAATGTGCACAAGATCACATAAAGCTTATTTAAATATCACAGATTATTTAAAGGATACTGTTTGCACGAGAAACTCACCAGATTATAAGTTGATGAAAACCTTCATCCCATAAAAATCCTCTTGGAAAAGAAGGTCGACATGGTACTGCTGTGTAAAGCTCAGCAGGCCAATATGATATATAATTAACATGATCTCCAATCTGGAAAGGGAAACATGAAGGTGTAAAAAAGAAAACTAAAGTCACTTACAGTCATTAATTAGATACACCACGTGTTAGGATGAGAAGTTAATTTGTAATATGGCAAACAAATGCAAATTAATATTGACCATCAACTGACACCAGATATTTTTCTAACCTAAATTCATCCACTGAGCAAAGAAAACTCATTAGAGAGATTAATTGAGTTATAGATAAAAGAACCATAATCCAAAGAAATTTTACAAACAATGTTCTGCACAATACAATTGCGTTTATAAATACAGCCTTTGCTAGCAAATTGTCTCAACAATATTCTATATAGAATCCAATTCTTAATTCACTAACAACAGGTTGGATTCAACAAAAAGGATGACGAACAATCAATGCACTCACTCCATTCCGGAGGTATGTATTTGAATTGGAATTGTTTTTCTCCTTAATTAATTTTTTTTCCTAAAAATAAGTTAGAGAAATCATGGATTGGCCCACCACCTATTCCTATACCACACAATCTGGTTAAATTTCTCAAGCACCTCACAAATATTCACCCGGACAAGTATGATTCCTCTCATAAGTCAACTTCTCTCTCTGGCATATCTATTCTTGTTACTCCCAAGCCATTAAATATGTGAGGTAGGTAAGGGCCATGGACGAGGAACTTCGGACTTTTCAAGAAAACTTTAGATGAGATAAATTTGTAATGGCTTACATGGGATATTGTCTCGTATTCTCATGATAACCCATAGGTTGCAAATGAGTTTAAACTAAATTTTGATGATTCTCTAAACTGTTACAAGGCTCATCTAGTTGCTTAGGTAACAAGAAAAAACATGGAATCGATTATGATGAGTTTTGACGCACGGACACGACACTTCGTCTCACGTATCTATGTCTAACATGCACGACACACATCCCTTTGTATACTTCCATAATCAAATCTATATAACGTCTCCCCTACAACCTGTTTTTATTTTTGCTTATGTTTCGCATCTCGCAATGTAGTTACATATATGTACCAAACAATTTTATCCGGGTTCTAAAATAATGTAACTAAACTGAATTTTAAAATAATAGTAACAAATAAAGAAAAAGTGTAACAACTTAAAAAGTCTTAAAAATCTAGAAAATTAAATACTTACAAGCTCAAAAACAGAATGTAGTTAAAATCAATAATATTTAACATTTTATAAGACTCAAACATTGCATAACAACTTAAGGTATTAATCAGAATACATCTTCTGATTCTTTTAGATCCTAACACATAGAAAAACCTAGTATATTTACCGCTTCTCCCTAAGATTCGGGTTAAATTCCAAATCTGTCTCACATAGGGTGCAATGTTGCACTTTTTCTCTCGTCTTTAATTTTACAAAGTGGTAAATAGAGCACACGAAATATTACGATAGTATTCGATCGTGTCAAGTGATATGCTTTTAAGGTGTGGCAAGGGAAAAATCTTCCGTAAGAACTATAAATAACAGACTAAACTACTAAAGAAACTTACATTGGCGATTCCCGAGACAGCAATTTTTGACTGGCCATAGAAGTAGCCGATGCCACCTAATAAGTTTCCAACAGCTGCCTTACCAACAGATATGGATTCTGAATCCACCTGGAAATTCATTACTACGATAAAGAATTCATTTTTAAGATAAACTTCTGAATGAATTTAATTAATTAAATTTAACTTCCGACATTCATAGCGCATCAAAAGACTAAACAAGAGTCTTGAATAATTCAATACGAGAGATAGTCTAATAAAAAAATAAATAAGTCAAACGGCAATGAACTTAGTACCTTCTCTTCTAAATTGAAAACTTTGTCAAACTTTTCATCAAATGCTTGTTCTTTATATTTCATTTGATTGGACAATGAGGTTCCTAACATCGAGAACAAAACATTTACACATACTTAGCATTTCGAAAGATAATGTAATCAGAATAAAATATTCGACAAATTCAGTAAAAGGTAGTCCCATTCTCTTTATATGCATAATGTTTAATGCAAAAGAATCCTGAGAGAAACCAAAAATTGTTGAGCAGATAAAAACGCTGAATCTAGAGAATTTATAGAAATGATTTGGTTTTAGGGTAGATTTAAATACAGACATAGGGTTTTCCCTAACAAAGAGTCCCCTCTATCAAAACACAAGATATAGTCTGACATCTTAATTGCCTTCTAAAAGTCTGTCACATAACCTATATAACCGTCACACACATATAACAGCTTAATTGCATATTTTTCTGATGTTGAAACTTGCATATTTTTTTTCAAATGTCCCAACTCATCACGTTTGTGGGATTTTACATATGGCCTTCACCAACACTTGTTGTGCAGGTGATCATTCTTCTTAGAATAGGGTCAATGCGAAAAGAAACATGTATTATTGTTTCTATTGTATTTGCTATTGTAAAGCTCCCTCTACATATGCTTCTTGTCTCGTAACCTTTCTCTGTTCGTGTCTATAGTGTATTGATCAACAATTATGCTAGAGTAAGGCTTGATAAATTCCATGGTTTCCTAGGGACACAATTGTGACTTTAAATTTTCGATTATTGTGAGTAGAATTATATGAACAACTCTATCATCTGAAAATTCAGTATCAAGAAGCCTTACATTGTTGACTATGCCAAGAAACTTGTCAAAGTATTCCTTAATTATTTTCTATTTCCTTGATTCTTTGTTTCTCAAATTCTCGGATCAAGTTTAATGCTTATATCCCTTTCACTTTTGATGTTTGAGGAACCTGAGAACGTTTACAAAGGAAAATAGCTTCCTTTCTCACAGGACATTCCCTAAAATGAAAACATCAGTCCTTCTTCCCTTTTCTATAGTACCCTCTCCTTACTTCCCGTTTATCATAATGTTTACCATCAAGCAATGGAAACCTTCAATATTCATTCTAACAATACTTGGGAGATAGCTTTGATACCAATTTTGTTGGTTTTTTTTTAAATATATTTTTGAAGAACAAGAGATATATTAGTTGGAGGAGCTTCAACAATATTTTATTCATAAGCTCTACATATAAAGCAAACAATAGACTATTAACCATATCTTAACATTAATTTTCTAAATCTAGACAGAACATATTATCTTTCTTTCTGTCCAAAGAATGTTTTAAAATTTGAAACATAAAAAACAAACTCATTTAAATTCAAATTTACATTTACATATACTTAAAGTATATATTTTCAACATTCTTGCAACAAGTAACTAACAAAAATTTGCTCTTCTTAAACATGAAAACATATTTTGGATAAACACTCTACAGAATGGAATAAAACCTGAAAGACTACTGACACGCTCTTCCACTCTTGAACTTTCTGAATAAGTTCCAGAGATAAATATAACATCTGTTGTGAAAGAAAATCCACCAATAATCTGTATCATGAATAAAAGAATGAGAAGTGCAAAGGATAGAAAAACCATATGGGAAGATGCTTTTGATAATAGTTGACGAGATGATGTTGGAAGGGATGTACTATTCAAATAAGACGCTATGAGTGGAAGAAATAGAGTTAGGCCCAATTCTTGTGGGTCTACCTCTGTTAATGAGACTTTGTAACAAGGAGAATTAGTTATAAGTTAGTTATGAAGTTATACTGATATATACAGAATGTAGGAAGGGAAAGGAGTTCGTTTGTGAAGAGATACTAGGATCTCAAGTCTTGGACATCTGTAATCAACCATTCAGATTTATCTTCTCATCATGGAAATAGTTATTTCAGAGACGAATTCTCCAATAAAGAAAGTTCCAATTTTTCTCCGGATACTTTTCTTTTCTTGCCTAATACGCTTCCATATCAATTAAATTGTATATATTACCTGAAAAATTAACACATTTGGAGAATCATCTGATGAGTCAGACAGCAGCAGTCGAGCATTCTTTCTTATCTACTAAGACAGCACAAAAGTGGAGATATCAAGGCAAGACCCAAAATAAATAAATACTAACTTCGACAACCACATATGCTAAGCATTAACCTCATTACATAAATTGAACTGAATACCCCAACGTACTTGTGATGAAAGATTTTCCTCGAGAAGATCAGACAAATTGTGAAAATGAGGAGTGCGAAATCCAGAATAATGCAGCTCCAAATCATCCTAAAAGAGAAAAGAAAAACATATGGAAGAGAATAACCGGTTATTACCAAGCATAAGAAATTAAATTACAGGTATTCAACGTCGGGCAAGAGAGTAGTTTGTATGAGTTTATTAAGGGCAATAAAAGGAGGCCTGGAAATTTTGATCTAGGTAGTTAAGATACTAAATAAGGGCATGTTACATATTTTGCTTCAAAATGTGTAGATTGGTAGGTTTGTGGTATTCTCCAACTTTTTCATGGAAACAGATATTATGCACTCTTCTTTCAAGAGTGTAGTATGACTACATGATTAATTAACATAACCTCCAAAGAATACAGTACGAGTTGCACAAAAAATAATATTCGACCATGCACCATTTTCAAGCAAGCATTACCATTGATTTCAGATGAAGCTGCCAGTCTCCAATGTCCGCATGAGACCCAGATGCCAGTAAAGAATCCTCAAGAATGTTTAAGTTTTCTCTACTTAAATTTAGAGCATTAGCACCTTCGTCTGCCATATAGAAAAAAAGGTGGGCACCTTTTCCAAATTCCTCATTCCACTTGGACCTGATGTTGGACAAGAACAAAGACACTCAATACGTAAACTCTCTAAACAGAGCAATACTAAGACGCAGAGACATGTGCAGGGAAACAATAGCTGTAAAATTAAAATCAGTGTGTTATCATTAATTTAGTATATAAATCAAACCAAAGGTTGGGTGACATGAGTTCTCTCTTCTTACTATTAGAATATAAGTTTTAATGCAATTCAACTCTACAAATACAGATTATCATCACTGTATAATTACAAAGTTGTTCATATTTCTAAGTTGTGTGAAATTCTGAACCGAGACTAAATATTGTAGATGCTCTAGTGGTAAAACAATTAAAGATAAAATAGAGTGAGATACCATGTTAGAGTAAGGTGAGAATTGTTTGCTTAAATAGAGAGGAAGTAGTATCTACTTGGATATAAGGAAAAACTAGGAACAAAATTCTGTAAAAGTGGTATGAAGTTGCTAACATCACCCACTTATGAGCTTGCACACTAATTCGAACTGCCCAATCCCCTCCATAGGCACTGCCTTCCTCTTTAGATTTTAAAAACTCAGTAGTCAAGGTGATGCCCTGGTCAACCAGCACTTGATGTCCAAAATCACGTCCATTATGCTTAGTCCAACCATAAGTACTTAGGCCATCCTCATGTTTGCAAACATGCCGCAAGTGATATTTGCTATCTTTCATGACAATCCACATCAATCCAGCAATCAAAGATTTTGGAGTCCTGAAATACAATCAACACCACAACCTAAAGTCCCCCAAAAATAAAAACAAAGTGTGAATACTTGCTTGATCAGTCAAATGTTGACTATTTTTCTGTATGATGCACAGTTCAATCAGATAAACCAAACAAATTTTACGCAATACACATTCAGTATAATTTGTGATTGAATTAAATGTGAAAAGAAATGTTTACAATCATTGTTTTTATAAATTTTACTAATGAAAATATGATTTTGTTAAATATATTAGATGAAAGTAATTTGAATGGTTTTAAAAATTATAGAAAAACCAAACAATAAATAATGTAAAATTGTTCGTAGGAAAATTAGTATTATATTTTAAATGATTAAATGACTAAATGTTGACAATAAACTAGAAAAACAAAGGTATGTGCCTGGTTTTGAAAAGGAATAAATTAATTACTCATTTGATTTTTATTGTTACAAAACTTCCTTTCCTAGATTCTATATTAAAAAAGGATAATGATACTTTAACAAAATTTTTGTGACAATATTTTAACATCATTTTCGTGTTATTTTGTGATTGACATGTTGGTGTTTATGATTATTATTATTGATTATGGAGTAATGTTGGACCAATCAAAGAATGACATGTAGATGATGTTAAAATGTTGTCAAAAAAATGTTGTCAAAGTATCATTATCCATTAAAAAATATTTTCGAGAAGGATTAAAAAAAAGGAATTCATATTAGTACAAGATGTTTTCAAACAAGATAATGATATTTTGACAATATTTTTTTGATAATATTTTTTTTGTGACAACATTTTAACATCATCTATTACGTGTCATTCTATAATTGATCAATATTAATGTTTATGATTATTATTATTATTATTATTGATTGTAGAGTAATTTTGGATCAATCACGATACATAAATCATGTTAAAATGTTGTTAAAAAAATATTATCAAAATATCGATATTATTTTAAATATGGAAACTAAAACGGAGAATGTTGTAACTATAAAAATGTTAAATGAGTAATTTAATTTCTTTATTCTTTTTCATTTTTTTCTCTCTCGTATAGGTTGGCACTAAATTAAACTTTGGTTAGATTTAGCAACACCATTTTCTTATTTTATTTTTAAATATTTATAAAATTGAAAAAATTGAACATATTAGATTCTCCTAGACTAAATGTTTTTAACCTTAAAAAGTTTGTCCAAAATCAGTCCTATCTAAAACTAGCATGGGAAGGTAAGCCTCAGCTTTTAAAAGTGTCAGCTTGACAAAGTTACAAAAATAACATACGTACTTAGTATTATTGTAAGAAAATAATAATAATTATCAAGTTATTAGTTTGTCAAAGTTATCAATATTAAACGTTTTCAATTTCATTTCAAGTGATTAACTAATTTACATATAAAATCAATTATAACAAAAGGTTTTAATTTTTGTAGTCTCATTATTAAAATTAATTTTATTATACAGCTTAAATAAATAAAATATTCTAAATTTTTTAATAATTATTTATCTATTAAATAGCATACAATGTTACATAATTATTTTTATTATTTATCATTTTTACATAATTTTTTATCTTTTATTAAATGTATTATATAAAGGCAACAAAAAAGTATTATTCTCATTTTTACTATAAATCTCTTATCTTTTCATAAGAATACAAGAATACATGTTCGCTTATATTTTTCTAGTTTAATATCTGCTTATATTTTTCTAGTTTAATATCTATTTTGATATCTGGTCAAACGTTCATTGGTGTGATATATATTATAAAAATGGTTCAAATTATTTTTTAGGGCGTTAAAAAAAATTAATAGTGTAATTGATATAAAAAAGATAAAATTACTTTAAATACTTTGACCAAAGATTAAATATTAAATATTTTTTTATTATAACAAAACAAGTATGAGTATAATAATTATTGATATAAAAGAATTAGTAAATTATAAAATAATTTTTAATTATTAAAATAAAAATATTATTACTTATAAATAATTTTCGTAAAACGGTAACTATAAAAGTAAATATTTTTTATAATTTTATTATTGGTAATTATATTATTATATAAATAATTTTTTTTATTATGAATATTTATTTAAATTTCAAAATTATTTATTTAAAAATTGAAATTAAAAAAATTGTACATACTAAAAGAGAATCTCTTTATTAATTACATAGATAAAATTAAAATCAATTTTCTATTTGATAAAATATATAGAGTCGGTCTCAGAAAAGTGTTTATCCTTCGACTAAAAATATTTCTCGATTTTTATCTCACACCGCTAGTTTTATTTTAATTTTTGAAATTATGCTCTTTTTACCAGACACGGAAACCAAAGAAGTGTTTGGATTGAGAATATGAAGGAATGAACCTGGCACGAACTCCCAGATAGACCTGAGGACGATACGTTCCCCAATACAAACTCTCCTTGTGCTGTCCTTGAAACTGTTACTGAACCGAGTCATGCTTCTTCTTCAAGTAAACCAAAACCATCTCTGAAAAAAAAAATAACAAAAGAAATTGAAAACTGACCTGAGGAAGGTCGGTTATCTTAGGCGCAGGAAGTGGAGTGACAACGCGAGGCAGACAGTGTTCTGCAGCTGATTCGGCATGGTTGTAAATCAGAAACACGACGATACCGAGAACAATTCTAACGTTGAACATTGGAATTGAACTTTTTCCTGAGTGGCGATTCAACTTTTGGGGGAGTGTTTGGTTGTCCACTGGCTGTTTCAATCTGAACCCGTCTAGCAGTGTAAAGTAATGGAAAAGTGCGGGTGAAACTTTATCTACAGCGGGAAAAACTAGGGACGCAAATGAATCACCGTTTTGTTTTTGCTACTTAAACTAATTAAAATGAAAAAAAAATTTGGCTATGAGGATGCACCACGGAATAAATACAATGGAATAGTTTATTACTTCTGAAATAATAGATAAATATAAAATATAATTTGGTTAAATCACTAAAAGATATTAAGTATAATAGCATATTTTAGAATTCAATATATTTTTCATATAGTAATAAAGATAACACACCACAATCATTTAGAATAGAATAATTAAACAACAATCATTCGTTTTTTTTTTTTACTTTCAATAAACAGGTAATCGATTATATAACAATTTCCAAATAACTAAAGATTAAACGGGTGGCACCTTATTCAATTAAAAAGTTTTTCGCTTCATAAAAAGACTAAAGCTTTTTTACGACTTTTTGACAAAATGCATTAGTATCATTCAAAATACAATTAGATATATCTTCATCTTTATTAACTAAAGAAGAAAAATTACATAAATTAACAAAAATCAAGTTTGTGTCCAAGTCGAACTAATAACATAATATAATTTTATTATGTAAAAATAAGGAATTCTAGCAAATTTAGATGAACAAATGTTAGAACACCAACAATCATTCTAAAGATTAATACAATATTAGTGTTCAAAAAGTATTTTAAAGAACATCATATGCATCCTTAATACCATTTATGATACTTAGACTTAAGAAATCGAATACACACGAGTTGATGCAATACCCCTTAAACATATTCAAGAAGAGTTTGAGTCATTTATGCAAGGTGAAACAAAGTTTTTTCTCTTTGGCCATCATGTAATATTTCTAGACCTTGTATTAAAGGTCAAATATTGTAGGATTTCTTTTTAGGCCTTGTGTTAAGAGCCAAGTATGTCGAATTTTTGAATAATCTTGCTTAAGTTATAGCGTAATATTTGCGCCTAACTTAAGCTAATCTTGAGTGATTAATTTTGTAACCCTAGCTTGATAGAGGGTGTCCCACATGGGACATGGTGGTCACATGACAAGCTCTTAGTGAAGAGTTTTCCTACAAAGGTAGTGATCATGTGTCATTTCCCTAGTGGGAAACTTTTACTAAAGTGACTTTCCACATGATGAGTTCTTAGTGAAGAGTTTTCTTACAAAAGTAGTAGTTATAGATCATTTTTCTAGTGGGGAACTTTTGCTAAAGTGGTTTTCCACTTAGTGAGCTCTTAGTAGAGTTTTCTTACAAAGGTAGAGGTCATGTTTTATTTGAAGGTACGGGGAAACACTAGAGGGGGGTTGAATAGTGCTTTCATACTTTTTCGCATGATGTACGCAACACTTATGAGTTGGTAAGCATGGTTAGTAAACGTTGTCCAAGAGAGATCGTTTACTTGACCAACTCAACATATTCAAGTTTGAATGTGGGCAGTAATCTTACGTGGAGTAGCGCGTAGTAACAGAGAGTTGAAGAATAGGAGAAGCTAACAAGACTACATCGTTTATCAATAGACTAAAACACACAAATGTTTTATACTGGTTCACCTGTTAAGGCTACATCTAGTTCTCCTTTAAGTTAACTTAGAGGGTTTCATTAGATATTTATGTCAGAGCGGCTGCAGCGGAATGGTTAGCGTGGGATAACAAACCAAGAGGGGTTTTTAATACTAACGTGTGCCTTTTAATTTCTACTCAATTAAACTTACTTAGCAATTAATAATAACACTTAAATAGAGTAAGGTTGAGAGAAATTTGCACAGATGATTTTATCCTGGTTCGGATCTTACCAATCCTACGTCCAGTCGCTTATCTCAAAACAAGATAAACAGTTTCACTAACACAAAACAATTACAAATTACAATCACAAAGATACAATTTGTAAAAGTTTAGAAACCACCTCTCTTGATACCACAAGAGATGAAACTACACCTCCTTTGAGTCTTCACAAAGGATGAACACCTCCTCCGAATACTTCACGAAGGATGATTCTCTTCCGAACACCTCCTTAGACACACCAAGGATGAACCGGCTATTTCCTCTGTCACCGTAGCAGCACTTCACCAGCTCCACAGACAAGAGTTTCACAAGCCGAACAAGAACACACAAGTCTCAAGAATTTCTGAGTATTTGAGCACAAGGGAAGAGTTTCTGTGTCTCTAGTTTTTTTTTTTAAGAGGAAATGAGAGTCTATTTATAGACTCATCCAAAGGCTCTTCCATTCACTAAAAGACAAACTTAACGGCTAGTTTGTCCAACGGCCATAAACGGCTAGTTTGTCCAACGGCCATAAACGGCTAGTTTGTCCAACGGCCATAAACGGCTAGTTTGTCCAACGGTCATAAACGGCTAGTTTCTTCAACGACTAGTTTCTCCAACGTCCGTGTTAAGTGCGATACTCTTACCGTTAACCGTCACTATTCACGTGAATAGTGTTACTATTCATATGAATAGTACTATAGTGTTTTGTTGCAATGATTTACTATAGTAATTTTACAAAACACTTTTCTTTTTCTAATCTAAGTCCTATACATATTTCTAAGAGTATTACAAAAGCTTTCCATCACAATATAAGTCTTCATAACATCTTGAATCTTGATTTCTCTTGACTTGATTTGGACATCATCAAAACTTCATCTTGATCATTTTGCTAACAATCTCCCCCTTTTTGATGATGATCAAAAACTCCTTGATTTAAAGCTTTTGGTAATAATCTGTATTTAAAACACAACTTATGGAAGAAAGAGTGCATTAGTGAATAAGCACAAATAGTACAAATAGGCAAATAAGCTTTAAACATTTTCTCCCCCTTTTTGCTCATAATTAAAAAGTTGTGTTGATGTTCTCCCCCTAAGATAATACTCCCCCTTAATAAAAGCATGTATGCATATGAGCTAAAAATATTTCAAATTTAAAGATTCATTCAAACATGCACAATAGGATATTTAAAGCAAATATTTTTAGGAGAAAGATCTTATAAAACATTGTTTAGATCTTTATCTTGAGGATTGTCATCATTATTTGCTTCATTTGTTGTCTTCTACAAATCTTCGTCATTGCCTGCATGTAATTCAACTGACTCAAGAGGTTTTGCCTCAAGGTCTACAATTTCATCAAAGACAACATGCTCACATAAAAATTTTTAACTATTTTCCGTTTGAAAACTATATATGCTTTGTATAAAAATATAAACATTTTCTTTGAAATAAAATTTCTTAATTCTTCTTTTAAAAAATTAAAACAAAATTGTTTTAAAGAAATTTTAAATTTTAAATAATAGGTACCCAACTGTTTTGTATGGGTCCTTTGGGTTAGATTTAAAAAAAAAATTATTTTATAACCCAAATATATCTACCACTTGGAACACCATAATGCTTAATTTTACATTTGTTAGATGTATGACCCTTTTTCATACAATAAAAGCACGATACAACATTTGTGTTCCTATAAGTTGTTCCTTTTTCTACCCAAGTTCTACGGGTTCTATGATTGTGTTTATTTTTAATTCTAGGAACATACTTATTTTTAACAACCTTATTTTCATTAGTTTTACTACATTCTCCTGAGGTTGTTTGTTCTAGTAGTTTCTTAAAATTTTCACAAGAAGCACATTCATCACTACTAGTAAATTTACCCTTTTCAAAAAATAAAACTTTATTTTTTAAATCTTTATTTTCTTCAAAAATATTTTCAAAATTTAATTTTAAATTCTTATTTTCTTCAAGAATATTTTCAAAGTCTGATTTCAAATTTTTATTTTCTTCAGAAATATTTTCAAAATTTAATTTTAAATTTTTGAAATCCTTTTTCAATTTCTGATGGGCTTTATCTAATTTTTCAGATTCTACTATTAAAGCAGCATAAATTTCATGCAATTCATTTTTGCTAATTTGACTAGAATTATCAGAATCGCTAGATGTACTTACTTGGCTTCCAGTGTCGTCGTTCACTACTAAACAGATGTATGCTTGCTCATCAGAATCACTCATACTTGATGTTGTGCTTGATGAAGAGCTTGAATTATTCTCTTCCATGATTAAATTATTCGTTTTAGCACACCCGATTTCATCTCCGCCTTCATGAGTTACTCTTAAAGTTTCCCACATTTCTTTAGCGGTTTTACAAACAGAAATCCTGTAAAACTCATCAACAGTTAAAGCAGATGAAATAATATTACGAGCTTTTACATCATTACCAAATTTTTTCTTATCTTGAGCAGTCCATTTGTCACGGGGTTTTGGTTCCTGCATATTGTTAGTTGGAACAAAAGGACCAAATGCAACAGCATCCCAAATATCTATATCAATAGATTCCATAAAAATTTGCATTCTGACCTTCCAAAATGCGTAATTTTCACCTGTGAATAGTGGTGGTCTATTGATAGAAGCACCCTCTGCAAAGGTTTGATGTGATCCTGCCATTTGAATGACTATCAAAGCAAGCTCTGATACCAATTGTCAGGAGCGACTGCAGCGGAATGGTTAGCGTGGGATAACAAACCAAGAGGGGTTTTTAATACTAACGTGTGCCTTTTAATTTCTACTCAATTAAACTTACTTAGCAATTAATAATAACACTTAAATAGAGTAAGGTTGAGAGAAATTTGCACAGATGATTTTATCCTGGTTCGGATCTTACCAATCCTACGTCCAGTCGCTTATCTCAAAACAAGATAAACAGTTTCACTAACACAAAACAATTACAAATTACAATCACAAAGATACAATTTGTAAAAGTTTAGAAACCACCTCTCTTGATACCACAAGAGATGAAACTACACCTCCTTTGAGTCTTCACAAAGGATGAACACCTCCTCCGAATACTTCACGAAGGATGATTCTCTTCCGAACACCTCCTTAGACACACCAAGGATGAACCGGCTATTTCCTCTGTCACCGTAGCAGCACTTCACCAGCTCCACAGACAAGAGTTTCACAAGCCGAACAAGAACACACAAGTCTCAAGAATTTCTGAGTATTTGAGCACAAGGGAAGAGTTTCTGTGTCTCTAGTTTTTTTTTTTAAGAGGAAATGAGAGTCTATTTATAGACTCATCCAAAGGCTCTTCCATTCACTAAAAGACAAACTTAACGGCTAGTTTGTCCAACGGCCATAAACGGCTAGTTTGTCCAACGGCCATAAACGGCTAGTTTGTCCAACGGTCATAAACGGCTAGTTTCTTCAACGACTAGTTTCTCCAACGTCCGTGTTAAGTGCGATACTCTTACCGTTAACCGTCACTATTCACGTGAATAGTGTTACTATTCATATGAATAGTACTATAGTGTTTTGTTGCAATGATTTACTATAGTAATTTTACAAAACACTTTTCTTTTTCTAATCTAAGTCCTATACATATTTCTAAGAGTATTACAAAAGCTTTCCATCACAATATAAGTCTTCATAACATCTTGAATCTTGATTTCTCTTGACTTGATTTGGACATCATCAAAACTTCATCTTGATCATTTTGCTAACAATTTAATGAAGTACAATTTGAGTTTAACTTACTCTTGATTGTGTAGTATTATTCACCACTCTTGGTATCCCTAGATGCTCACAATACCTCTAAGAAACTACGTCTAGTTTAGTTTCTCCTACTTCTAGTTGTGTAGTATTATTTATCCCTCCTAGTATCCCTAATCAGTGAATAACCTCCAATTACCCTAGATTAGTTGAATACTCGCACCAATCCTCGTACCTAGCAATTCGTCGAGATTTCCTTAAGTATTTGCACCACTCTTGGTACTCAACAACCTGCCGATATTTCCTTCAGTATCACCCACTCTTGGTTGTGTAGTATTCTTCACCACTCCTGGTATCCCTGATCCACAAATAACCTTTAGTTAGCCTAGATCAGTTGAGTATTCGTACCACACCTGATACTAGACAATCTCGTCTAGATTTCCTCAACTTCTCAAAGATAAGTTGTATAATTCTCTCCAAAATTGCAATCAACCATTGCTTACAAGTAGTTCAAACTATATCTTGCAGAGACGATTTGATTACAATACAATGCAGTCTAAACACTCGCAGGTATTTTTGTCGTCTCTCTTTTTCTCACCTTACATAAGTAAGCATTTAATACAATGAAGTATTAGAGGGATGCTTTACTTTGCTCTTTTATCTCATTCTCTCATGTGGTAAACACAGGCAAATATTACAATGAAGATTGAGAGACTCTCTTCTGTATTTCACTCTTTTACTCTATCTTCTTTCTTAAGTGGATATTTTGATGAAGCTTGAGAGTGTTCTCCTTTTCTTGAGATCTTCTCTTTTCCTTATGATAGTAGGAATTTGGCATTGATAGCTCAAATAGATTTCCTCGCTCAATGGATGATGAGATATCTTTATATCTTCATATTTTCTCCTCTTCATCATCATCTTCTTCTTTCTTTTGGTCTTCTATTTATACACCTTAAGGAAATATTCGTTGTGATGATGCTTGTCTTGGGATTTGTCAATATGACCGTTTGACGAAGGTATTCTCAAGTAATGTTCCTTTCTAGCTATTTGTGTAGGTGTCAGTCATAGGATGATGTCTTTTGTTAGAACAGACATGTTTTTCAGAACTTTTATCAAAAGTGATGTTGACTTATCTTTTGGCACAATTTTTGATAATTTGATTAGTGGTCCTCTTTGTCTTTTTCTCAATGTTCATTATGGCATTTATAAGATGAACATTCGTAGTGATTGTCCTGCACAAGATAGATACATATGTAACAAATGTTTAATGTTTTTATCTTTTATTTTAGGATTCTTGTGTTTTGTTATCACTTTAATTTGAGAGTGTTTTATTTCTTTTATATTTGTTTTATATTATTGTTTCCTAGGGATAGAACATTTTGTGACTGTCGTTTCTATTACCTACTTCTAATCTGATTTCGTTGTTCAATCAGTTTATCAAATATCACTTTTGTTGTTTTTGAACGTTGAGCATTTAATGTCAATTAATGCTTGCTCAGAATAACAAAGTGGTTTTTGAATTTCCACCGTTAGGTAGCATTTTACAATTAAATTCTTTACGCTAAGGATACCAAGCGTATATATATATACTTCATCATGAGATGGGGTACTTGTTAAGTTCATGACATCGTTTAGTCAAGTAAACACTTCTTTAGCTTTTGTCTCTTTTTAGACAGATAATGTTTGACTTGCTTAAGCTTACTTTCATGTCTTTTAATATGTTTTGTCACATGCATTGTCTTGACTTATTTTGTTCTCAAGAGAAGCTAAATACCTATTCTAAGTATTATAAGCATTGAACATTTAACTCAGACTCTCTTAGATGCTTTAACCACAACAATGTTTAGCCATGCATATAGGTGTTTTGATCTAGATGTTTTTTTGTGTCCTAAGAACCTAAGTGGTTTCCTAAGTTTTTCTATGTTGAGGATTCTGGTTCTAGGTTTTTTCTGTTTGAGGTTCAGGCTCTAAGTCTTGTGTTTTCATTTTAAGTTGTTTTCTGATTATTATCCTAAGTTGTTTTCTTGTTTTCTAGAGCCTTGAGTTATTTGTCTCTGGTTACCTATAACTTTTGGGTATATTCTTTATGGATAGAGTTCTATCCTATTTCCAACTAGAGTTTTATCCTATTGTTTCATACCTTTGTTTCTACTCTATTTCATGAGCAGTTGTAGTTTCATTTTTCTTTCTTGGCTTGTGGCTTTGTGTCCTTCTAGGATTCTCGTGTTTCTTTTAGCTTAGAGTTGGTTTGCTAGGATGTTATATCTTAGTGTTTGACTGAAGTCCTTTGTCCATGCAAAAATATGAAAAATACTAGGAGATAAGTTCCAAGTTCTAATTGCCAAAATTCTCCTCATATCCTCCAACGAAGATAAAGAAAATTCACAGAATCCTTTACTAAGAAGAATTGCCCTCCATTGACCCATATGCTTCCAAACAACATCAAGTCTCTTACAAAGGTCTGAGTCTGTGAGGAACTTATCCTTTTTGTTAATAGAATACGTCCATACAAACTATTTTCCAATCTTGCAAATCAACAAGATAAACATGCTCATCAATATGTCAAAATCTATATCTCCTTTAGTACAAGGAGAAGACAATTGTAATAATGGAATATCAATGCATTATTGAGAATTTATGGAAAAGTATGTTTTTGTGCCACATATTTAGAGAGGATTTGGATAAGGGCAAAAAATATGAAACCTCAAGTACAAGGCCTTACCCACCTAATCAAAATCATCTCGTAAGACTCCAAAAACAAAAACCATGTGATTGCACTTCACCTACACCTTTGTGCAATTGGGAAATTGATTTAGAGAACATCAATCAACAACCTATGCCTAGGACACACTAATGCAAATTTCTTTGTCCTTAAGCGTAAAATAGGTCCAACAAAAAGCTATTGCAAAAAGATCAACGATGTTATAACAAACATTAGGGTTAAGGAGATTATCTCTTCTCAACCCTAGTTCGTATAATATCAAATCTTTTTTAAGCAATAATTTTAGTATATTATAAAACCTTTTATTATAAAAGAAGCATTTCACATATTTTATTATTGTTAGATGATATTTTATATTAACTTTTATAAAATACATGAACTATATTTTATAATTTAATTTAGAAACAAAACATAATTTTTCATAATAATTTGAAAATAAAAAAATATATTTAATTTTATTTTTAATTTCAAAATAGGTTATTTAATTAAAATATTATATTGGTGTTTAATGGAAGAGTTTTATGTTTTTGTTGAGACGGAGGAACTTTGGTCCCTCTTTTTTTTCACACATAAATTAATACATGAATAATTTTTTTATTTTAATATATTTAACATGTCAAATATTAATTTTAACGTTTTAAAAATATGTTCTAAAGATCCATAAACTTTTCTGTGGGAAGTGAGTAAATTTATTTTATATACAAAATTAAGTTAATAAATAAAGTTTTATACAAAAAGACTAAATTAGAAAATAAATTATGTATACGACTAAAATAAAAAATAAAGTATCAACAGAGAATGTACAAACAGTAATTGGTAAAATTAAATTTAATAATGTTTTATATATAAGAACCAAATAAAAGATTATAATAAATAATAGCGATTGAATTGTATGTCACCTTTCAATAGATTTCTTAAGCATGCCAAAAGTTATTTATTATTGGATGATAATATACTCATGATTTTAAATCTCAAATAAATTTCACATTCAAATATTAAATATATATTCTGTGTGGAGTTTGACTTATAAAGAAAGGCCATATTAGAAAGTTTAAGCACTTCATTATGAAAATAACAATTTAATCTCTTTTAAGAATTTAATTTATATAATTTTAAGTATAAAATTATTTACTTAATTAATCTATAAACATAACTATTTATATAATTTTTAAAATAATTATCGTGAAAAAAATTAAATTTATTATAAATAATTATTTGTAATTGATGGATAATATTTGTAAGATCCCAAAAATATAAAAGAGTTCTCACAAGTTCAATATTAACAAAAACAGTTACTCCAGGTAGCAATATAAAGTTGGGTTTAGAGTCATCTCAAAACAACTATAAAAACTACTTTATTTACAAACTAGTGCTAACAAAACTAAGGAGGCTATATGTCTGTTGCTCCACCATCTAATGGCTACTTAACAGAAATCTCATCACCCTCTGCTCACACCCACCGAATAATCACCACCAAACCAAAACCCAAGAAACAGAATAACAAACACAAATACAAGAAAGGGTAAACTAGATTACAAAAAAGTTAAAGATCATTTATAATAAATCATACAAGGATCACACATAAAGTTATCAACCCAATCATCTTAATATGCAATGACCTAAACCGACTATCCGAACTTAGAATGAATACCGAGCTATGGCGGGTTATGCACTTGTGGTGACCTCTACAGCTTTGCAAAGTCATTGCTAATGGGTTTCACCATACCACACACACAAGGTTAGTTTGTTACCGTGTGATAGGCCTCCAGGTAGTGCCTATATTAGGACCTCCTACTACTCTTACCACATGTATCAATTCTCTCTATTTGATAATGAAAGACCATTAGAGTGTTAGGATAACACCCAATGTTAAGCTCCCTGTATTCATTCTAAAACACTTTAAACTGTACTAAAGGAGTTCCTCCGTGAAACCCATGTTACCAACCGTGAAACCATTTCAAACCAAACTTTGTTATGCATACCTCCAAAATTGAATCTCAATACATAACATTGATAATCATATAATCTCATAAATACTTATACATCATTCACAATGAATTAGAACATAACTCCAAGTTATTAGGAAACAAGTATGGAAAAAACAAAACAAATCCTGGACTAGTAGCTTAGCGACCAAGCTCGTTGGGCGACCACATAGTTCTCTCGCTTAGCGACCCAACTCGTTGTGCGAATAAAGAGATAGTGGTTTAGACCCCCAACCTCTCGCTCAGTGACCCAACTCATTGTGCGAATACAGAGACAGTGGTTCAGGCCCCCAACCTTTCGCTTAGCGACCCAACTTGTTGTGCCAATATAGAGACAATGGTCTAGGCTAGAGCTGTCAAAACGAGTAACCCAACTCGACCTGGCCTAGCCCACTTCGGGTTGGTCACTCAATGAGCCAACCCAACACGGCTCTCTTATTAGCGAGCTGAAAAAATTCGAACCCGGCTCGACCCACCATAGGTTGGTGGGTTAAATGGGTTGGCTCACTTAATTGTAAGTTTTTTTTTTAAAATAAAAAATTATAATTTTTTAATTCAAATCTAAATAAATTTCACTTTAAAATGATGTTAAACTCCAAAGACAATTCAAAATAAGAAAAATATCATACAATCTACGCGTAATCCAAAAACAAGCAAAAGGCGAACAAATAAGTTTTTAATATTGATAATTTTTGTATCACTTGTCCATTTATAATATTAGAGTCTTGAATAGATAAATCTATAATATTTTTCTCTCTTGAAACATCTTGTTTTATGTTCATCTACAATATAATAAAAAAAGCTAACTAATAATATTGAAACACAAAATAATAAATAATTAAATTAAATTAGGTGGGTTGGTGAGCCAACCCGGCTCACCATGGGTTCATTTCGGATGAGCCGGGTTATAAGTGAGCCGGGTTGAAAACTAACCCGCATAAAAAAATTACATTTTCTTAAACTCAACTCGGCTCAAACTCGTGATGGGTCGGGTTGACTCGCGAGTTACAACCCATTTTGAAAACACTAGTCTAGGCCCCCCAATCTCTCACTCAATGACCCAACTCGCTATGTGAATACAAAGATAGTGAGTGGTCTAGGCCCCCCAACCTCTTGCTCAGCGACCGAGCTCGCTGAGCAAGTCTACATACTTTTACAGCACCAAAACTGCAGAATTTGCACCATGCACCACCCTTGACCTATTAGATACATTTTCCCAACTTCTAACACTCCTAGATCGTGTTATACACTGAATTATAGTTAAACAATTGTATCTAAACCATCCTAAATTCATTTTAAAGTGATTACTTACAAGATTAAACTCCAAAATCTACCAATCCTCACTTAAGAGACTCAAATTGAATTCCACCATTTATGGCACAATTTCAAACAACTTAGGGACTCCAACAAGTCCCATATGACTTACCAAGACTCCCTAAACTGACCATTTGAGCACAGTACCTATAGTTCACACTTTCACCTATTAAAACCTCTTTCATTTGCCTTTAACTCTTCTAAAACCATCACTTGATCCATACCAAGTTCCATATTAGATTTATACTTTCTCAAGTTAACCGCAAACCTCAAATGATATCTAAATAGACTTGACATACTATATTTCTACCCCCAAATACTGTCTCATTGAAATACACCTCAAAACCCTAAATATTTAACTACCACAACTCATAGATTTTCAACTCCTAAACTTAGAAACTATGCAACATACATTCAAAATAGAAGTACAACATATTAACATCTACTTCCAAACCAATTTGTCATTCAATATATCTCATAGTAGTATTACACGACAAATTACTAAAATTACCCTCCATTAAATCAATTAAACTAACACAAGACAAAATTTTCCTCTAAACACTTTAATACACATAGAACATCAAACTATAATGCCATAAACATCAATTAAAGAAAATTCTAGCTTCCCTTACCTTTAGAAAACTTCCACCTTTCTAAAAATCCTCGACTGTTGCTTCCACCGTAAGAACCTCTAGAAAACTTACAAATCACCGATTGGTGATTGGAGACAAACCTTAGAATCTAAATTGAATCAAGATTCAAAGAAGGAAGATGCTTCACACATGCAAACAAATTTCCTTTGCATGATCAAAGATTAAGAAAAATACCAAGAAAAGGGATGAAAACTTACTTGCTCTAAACAACAAATTGATCGGGTAGACAGATAGACATTGACGCCGTGATTGACTAGGCACTTCCTGATCGTCAAATAGATGACTTAAGATCAAAAACACTTAGAGAGAAGTGAGAGGAAACAAAGAGAAATACTTCTAGAGATATAGAGTGTTTTTAAGTAATGAGACAAGTTTAGAAAATTCTATTTATATTATGAAGTTATTTTATAATAACATACTCGGTCTCATTATTTTAATACACCTACCAATTCTAGTACTCTATTTTCTATTTTCTAAGTTGTTACAATATTTCACATTATTAAATTGTACATAATTGACTTTTTTTAAAATTTATATCAATTTATTTTTATCTTTTTTATTTCGAAATTTATGAATATGTTTTAAATTTGGATATATGAAATAGGAATTTACGCGAAAGACGAAAAGATTATTACTAATTAATGACGAAAATCTAAGCTTTGGTTGACTCAAGTGCAAATATTTAATTTATTTCAGGTAATGTGTTGGGAATAGATTTTTTCATCGAGAAAGTTAAGTTTATATTATAACATGGGTTTTTTTAACTCGAACAAATTGCTTTTTAGAACAAACACATGAATATATGGAAAGGTTAATAAATAAAATATACAAACATTTTGACATTTGCCAGTTAAAAAGGTGCACAAATTCAAAACGAGTTGGCCTTCCGTGTGGTCGAATAGATGCCTGCAAACTATGATATAATAGAGTCACTACTTTGAAAATGATATAATTTTTATTATATTCTTGTTCTATGAAAAGTAATTTTATTTCTTTGAGAGATTATATATCTCTTTTTAGAGTTTTTTATTTACTAAAATTAATTTATATGTAAATTAAAAATTAAAAATTAAAAATTAAGAGTGATTATATAAAAGATCTTGTATAAGTTAGTTTATGTATAAACTAATTTGAAATTTTATATTCATTTATGTCTTTTTATTTTCATTTATTTTTAAATACAAAAAAGTTTATTCAATATTGTAACATCCCATAAATACAGTAATAAACCATACAAATAGAATAATCACATTAATAATAATACAGAATAGTCTTACACTAGAGACGAGCGTACGCTCCTGGCCAAACGGCCTTACAGAAAGAGTTACAAATTTAATGTCGGACCTCACTACCCAAACTATGCGACCGGTTTACAAAATAACAATATCGATCGTTCATACTAAAACAAATGAAAAGATGAGTGGACGTCCACCTTACTATAATGAGACTATCACCCGAACGTCCTACTCTCCGGTCTTGACTTCGATTTCTTCCAAATTTTCTTCTTCCAGCGCCTTATCCAGCAGCTCGACTCCTTCTGGTCACGTCCACACGGATGATCATTGCAATGATAAGGACGGACGTACAAAACCAGACACGACAGGAAACGCAGGGTAAGCTTATGTAATTTAATTCAAGTAATAACATACATTTTCATATGCAAACACATTTCAATACATTTCAAATATACAATTCAATCAATTCCTGATACTAGACTGACTGTCCGGACTGTATGAATTCTGTGTAGCTACGACGATTCATGCACCCGGGTGATGTAGTAACTGTAATTCTCCTCAGCTGCCACCCGAGGTTAGTCCCTTCCATCCAAAGTACCCCTAAGGACTAGGACCTCCTGCCGTTCCCACACATGACATACTCCCCTCTACGTGAGGACGAGCACTCACGGAACATCAGGATGAATCGCCAGCTAAGCTTTGTCCACATTCATACTTTACAAATTCAATATTCATCCATGAGTCGTTCCTCCCCGGAACGCTCGTTCAACTTCACATCATTTCATTCATATCACATTCTCTTTTTATTTCATTCCTAATCATTCTCAATTCCATCTTTCATTATCACTTTTCTCAAATTCATCTTTATTATCAATAAGTTAAATATCATCTCTGTTCAAAGGTTTTAAAGACACCAAATGCCGAACGTTCTATCCTCACTCAGAACGAGGACGAACGTAAGGAACGAGACATAAAGATCTCCAATTCCATAATAGAATGAGACCGAGAGGTTTACTACCGTTTTTGAGAGAAAAACCGAACATAATAGATATAGCAGGGAACAATGAACCGAACGTTCATTGCAATGGGAATTCAATTATATGAACTGACTCTGACCGAACGCTGAAAAGACCTCGCCAAAGGCTACGACTCTATGACCGAACGTTCCAATAATAATACTTAGAAGCGTCCATATGAAGAAACCGAACGTTTATGAATGTTTAGCTTATTTGAATTTACCTTAAGAAATCCGAATGCCAGTCAATGACCGAGCACGGTAGAGAAGAAATTCTATTGAAATTAGACGAACGCTGCTTTTCATTAATATAGGTTATATAAGAAACAAGAACGAGTGCTTAGTGTAAGACCGAGCACTACTTAGTACGAGCGCTTGGGGTAAGACCGAGCACTACTTAGTACAAGCGCTAGGTATAAGACCGAGCACCAATAACTTATAATAACGAACTTGATAAATATAATAATAAGATACCGTCGAAGTAATGATTACTAACAACGAAATATACCATTACACACACACACACACACACATATATATATATATATATATTGAGTTTATCAAAGGATACAACTATGCTTGGCCGAACGCTCAAGCATAGTATTATAACACGAGTACGCTCGTCCTCCACTAGGATTCTCTCCAATAAAAGAATCCCATTTCAACTATGTTCACTAGGAGAACCGAACGGTCAATGACCGTTCAGGAACGAACGTATACTTTTATATGAGAAATTTCATACCAGAATCATTTCTTTTCAAACTCATTTTCTAACTGATATTTTCATACTTTATACCTTCATATCAAATTCAAGCTTTCACACTCCAACAATCCATATCATATAAGTTTCATATAATTCATACATTATAACATAACTCATCCATATTTCATTTCCACTCATTAAACAAACAAACATTAATTCAATCCATTCATTTTAATCATCATGCATCCATACCATTCAGTCAAATAACAAACGTTCATGCAGTAAGGCAACATATAAATACTCAATTAAATTAAATAAACTTCCCTTACCTCTGAGCGTGACAGAACGTTCCCAGACGCAGAAACACCACTTCTCTACTACGGTTTCTCCTACCGTCAATGCTCGTTAATCCCAACAGTCCAGCTTCACAAACCGAACGGTTTATCTGGAAGCTCCTAATGCCGGGAGTGCTTCTACGGTGGCTGAATGGAGATCAGAGAAGGAAAAGGGAGTGAGTTCTTAGAGAGAAGGTGAAGAGAATGTAGAGAGAAGGAGGAGAGAATGAGGTTCTTCAAAAACGAGGAAAGAGGTTGCATGCAGAGAAAGTGGGTAGATTTTCTAAAAATCTAAGTTTTGCTTTACACACTAAAACAAACGTCCCCTCTTCAGCCGACACCTGCTTTCCACTAACTGGTTTTCAGATCCTCTTCGCTTGACACCTGGCACTCGTCATCTGAGTGTCAAGCTCCCCTCTTGATACGTGAATTCCACTAAACAAATACGTGCATGGATTTTACTGGTTTCTAACTTCTGATTTTACTGGTTCTGACAAATATACTTTCACCTTATTTTTCTTATATTAAAGTTAGTATAATCTTTAATTATATTCTTGCATAATATTTTTACCATCTCATAGATACAAAGAGTGATAATTGATATTGTGTTATAGTAAATCATCCATAGTTTATTTAAAAGAATTCTTATAAAACAAATTATGTTATAAACATGATTATTTCAAGTTTACTTGTAAGATGGTTAATGAGTTCACTTATTGTAGGTTTAGACATTTTTCTTATATAAAATCACAATAGAATTGTGAAAATTCAATAAATTTAAGTAATTTAGTGAGTTAATGAATATAAATTAGTAAGATTAGGGTGTGCTTGTTTTTTAAGATGGATTTAAAGGAGTATATTTGAGTAGAATTGTCATTTGAGTATTTGACCCATGGGTTGGTCTTGCTTCCCTTTAAAAATAAATCCTACCTTTTTGGTACTCTTAAAAAAAGAATTTTTCTGAAGTCCCAACTTCCACTACCCCATATGAAGTGGGTTGGGACAATGTTAGAGTGATACCAACTTCCTATAACTAAATTAGATCACTTTTTCACTCTTTCTTTTAGAACTCTTCTTCTCACTCCTATATGTAAACAATGTTTCTTTTTCTTTATGAAACTTCTTCTCATTATTAGTACTCACCTGTCTTTTTGCTATATTAAAATTAAATATAAAAAATAAAACTAAAACACAATTCTAAAGATACAAATTTAGTAGAAAAATAAAATAATTAAAATCTTAATGATCATGGAATATAATAATTATATATATGAGTACCATGACAACGAATTCACATTTTTGGAGAATAAATAAATATACCTGGGTACCTTTTTTAATTTTGAAGTTAGATGATTAAGATTTAAACAATATATTGGATATGTAAGTAGTTAAATTAATGAAAGAATAAAGATGATAGAGAAGGATTTAAATTGACACACTGAAATTTAAATTTAGTTAGATTAGATCATATTAGATCCATGTAGGGTAGAGGGCTAACTTAGCGTTTCGACATGGTCTTAATTAATGTGTAGATTAAGAGGCATCTATCATGTTTGAGTGAGCAACTTGTCTGAAACAACAAATATTAACATTAATTAACATTCTTATGTGAGAGTGCAGAGTGAAAGTGAATGAATGAGAGAAGAAAAGAGGATGAATATTGATAAAAGGCTAGAAAGGCCTTGTGTGAATATTTATTATAGGATAAGCTCCTTCAAGCTATATGACTTAAGTTAAAAGGAATATGGTGGCATATGGTGGTTTTGGTGTGATGAAATGATGGCTCCTCATCCAAGTTATATGAGCCAAGCAAGGGGAAAGATACTATGGTGGTGTTTGTGTGCTCTTAAGAGAGTTTAGGTCAACTCTTAAGGAAGGGTGGCCATAGAAAACCTAGAAGCGATGCTCTAGCCTTAGTTGCCTAAGTTCAATAGTATGATATAAATTTGACAACATAACAATACTAGATTCAAAGGTGATTTACACGGGTGAGATACTTCTATTTATAAGCTTAGGTAACCCTAATACTCTAACTTGGAGACCAAGGTAAAATCCTCTCCATTAAGATCATGACACATGGTTACTACTAAGGAGAAATTGATGAACGAGCGCCCGAGAAGATGACGATAGAAGCTGTGTGAGCACAAACCGGACCTCCTCGAAGCTTCTCCGACGAATAAGGATGCAGCGGAATATTGAGGAACTCGAAATCGAAGAATGACTCGAATGAAATCTAAGGAAACCAAGAGTGAACACAACAAAACCCTAGACCTTGTTTTAAACGGTGGAAAATGGATTTTAAACGGTGAGAAAAGTGTTTAATCGGTGGAAAATGATAAACAAGGTGAGGAGAGGTTTTTAATCGATCCAAAAGCTAGATCAAACGGTGAAAATGAAGAAATGGTGAAAAGGATGTGGAATCTGTGAAGAGAATGATGCTTATAAATGATGAAGAGGTGAATCTGTGAAGAGAGAAATGAAGTAGAGGCTTACTGTGATAATGATGCGTTTCAGAGGGAGAGACCCTAGCAGATGAGGTTTCTTCGAAGTGGAAATAAGAGTAATGAGGATGCGCGAGTGGAAAAAGTGAAAAGTGATGTGTTGAAGATGATGTGACAGAGAACGCGTGGTTGTCGTACCTGAAGCAGATTGGAGCGCTGATGTGAGGTGACAATAAAGAATGGTAGCGAGGAGGTGAGAGAAAGCACCGTGAAAATGGAAAATGAAAGGGAGAGAGTGTGCTTGGAAGGAGGCTAGAGGGAGTCTTTGGACTCTCTAACATGTGACTTTCAAGAGAGAATTATTTCTGAAGGTCAAAAATTCAAATTCTCATTAAGCTCACTAATGGACGAACGCCCGAGGTAATGACGATAGAAGTTGTGCGAGCACAATTCGGACTCCTCGAGGCTTCTCCGACGAGTAAAGACGCAGCGGAATAGAATAGAAGTTAGAGATCAAAGGGAAAACTAAGGTTGAACACATGGAACCCTAGGATCTAGGATTTAATTTGTGGAAACCCGAGAGGCACAAATGAAACCCTAGGAGTGGGGATAGACTCGATTTGGACCGATTAAATGGTGATAAATGGAGATTGAACAGTGGAAAGGGTTAGATTGAAGTAAAGGAGGGTTCAATCGGTGGAAAATGGAAAGCGATGTGAAGAAAGGTGTTTAAACGGTCAAAATATTGAAGAAATGGTGAGAAGAGGCTGTGGCGAGGGAGAAATGAGAGTGACGAAGTGAATCTGTGATGAAAACAAGACTTACAGTGATGGAGATGCACTTGAGAGGAAAACCTAAGATGAGGTTTCTTGGAACTGGAAAATGTGAGAAATGAAGATGTTTTCTGATGCGTGAGAGAGAAAATGACGAGGCAATGGCTTTTGATGCGTGGTGAATGAAGATTGGTTGAATGATGTGTGTGATAAGTGGTTTGAAGGAATGAATTGTGCATCATGGAGGAGAGCATTAATGGAAGCACAATGGGGTAAAATGGAAGAATGAAAAATAAGAAGTGTGATTGGAAGGTGGCTAGAGGAAGTCTTTGGACTCTCTAGCCTGTGACTTTCAAGGGAGAGTAATTTCTGATTTCAGAAAATTCAATTCTCATTAAGCTCAAAAGTCCCCATTACAATAGAGAAGCTGAGTATTTATAATAACTCATGCTCCTTACAAGCTAACCTATGAAAGGTAAAAATACGAAAAAAAGGACTACATCATGCAGGATTACATCATACCCTTCCTCTTAAAAAAAAGATTTGTCCTTAAATCTGACATCGCCTTATGAAGAAGCTCCACAAAGTCTTGGGAGCAAAACCATGAAGTGACCTTATTACTTTAGATCTAGTTTTCTTCCTCTTGGATCAAACACGAATCTGCAATACACATCAAATATATCTTCGGTTAATATCAATCCAAGAAAGGATTTTTCTTTAAAAACAAGAGAATATGAACTTCTAATACTTTTATTTGTAATCTTTGAAAATTTTAGAAGTCCAAATTCATTTTTGTCTTGAGTTAATTGTTTTCTTAAAGATAACAATAACTCAAGATTAGAATTGTCATATTCTGAAAATGTTTTCATAGAATATATTATGACAATTGGTTTGAAAGAGAAGTCAAAAATTGAAAAATAATCAATTATTGAAAAAGAAGTAAACATTTGGAAACCTTCCCTTTTAGGTTCCATGGTCTTTAAAAGAATAGGATTTGTCATCAATAACAATTTCTCCTTTTCTTTCTTCTCTCTTTCTTGCCTTTCTCTCTTTTCTTCTTGTTTTCTCTCTTTTCTTCTTTTCTTTTATCTTCTTCTCTTCCTTCCTTTTCTTCTTCTCTTCTTCTCTCTTCTTCTCTTCTTAATTCCTCTCTTCTTCTCTCTTCTCTTTTCTCTATTTCTTCTCTCTCTAACTTCTCTTCTTCTTTCCTTTCTTCCTTTTCTTTCCTCTCAATCTCTCTTTCTATTTTCTTATCCTTGATCTCTTTAAGTCTTGCCCCAAATTCTAATTCTCTACGAAGAAACCCATGATCATTTAAACGCTCAAGAAATAATTTTCCATCATCAATGCAATCCCTAATTAGTTCCAAGTTTCTTTTAATACTTGAAGGCACAAACGTTCTTCTCATGCAAGTTTTTAAATCATGTCAATCACGTATGTAAGACTTTCTACCTTTCCTAACAAGATATTGTCTTTCATCCCACCACTCACTTGCATGCTCTTCTAACTTAGAGAGATATATGCTAAGAACATAATATTCACTCTCTCCATAAAACCAAGGATTTATTTTATCAATTTCTTTTTCCCAAGCTAGGTATGTTAATGCACCTATGTCTTTACTAAAGGATGGAAGATTCCTAGCTTGTTTAAACATTTCATCAACTTTATCTAACATAGAAGACCTATATGAACTATAAGAAGACATCTTTGTTTTTAAAACTTTTCTTAATCTAAAGGGTTCAAAACTTTCACTTAGACAAGTCCCAGGTAAGAGAGGTGAGCTAAAGAGCTGCTTAAGTACCAAGTCTTGCCTTGCCAGAAATGTCTTAGGCTACTAACTAATTACCCCTTAAACTAAAATCACCTTTAGAAACAAAGTACACAACTCAAACAATCACAAACAATTAAATACTAAAAGACTAGACTCTTCGGACTCTAATGTGAAAAGGCTTAGAGTTTAATCCCTTTTAGCCTAATCACCCCTAAACGTGAACACAAAATCAAACAAACAAAACACTTAAGAAACCAGCGGACTCTAATGACCCCTACGAGATATACAAATCAAGTCAATATTAAAGTCTACTCCTATGGTGAAGCTTGTAGCTTTGGCTAACAAGACACATTCTTGTCTAGCTATGCTAAAAAAAATCAAAGATATCAAGAAAAGTTGCCAAGAGTTTGAAAGAGCACCAAGGACTCTTCCAAAGAACTTGGACTTTATAAAAGGCCATTTTACAAAACAAAAGCTAAAGCTAACAGTGGGCTAACACAAGCCTATTACAAACAATTTGAACAAATCAAATACAAAAAACAAACTATGCTACGGTCCTGGTCCACTTCATTCGGTTTTGTTGCTCAACTTTGTTGCTTCTGGAATCAGTTGTCTTGAATCTTCTTGCCATACCCATCCTACAATCACACATGCACAAAACTGCTATGGGTATTCACTTAGTTAAAACAGATTGCAAAAGAAGATATAGGGCAGTAAGAACTTCCCTTTCTCATGGCTGCACAAGCTTTCCATTGAGATTCTACTGTTGCTCATTTAAACTCCAGATAACTCCATTTATTCTCTGGCCTTCACCATGTGCAAGTGTTGTGTTACTTCTAAATGCGTTTCAGGAAAGAACTCCTATCCCATGTAATGCTACAGTTGAACTATACACCAACATCCCAGAGCAACAAAAGAATCAGTATTTATAACAACACAGTTCAGATTGGATTATTATCAACAAAGAGAACAAATCCCAGCCCTAATCTAAACTTTCTCCCTGCATTGATTCAGTTCAAATCTACACACCGAAATTACACCAATTCCAGCAAAATACACATAAACATGGATATTAAACCAGATGCAAATGGGTGTAATTCAAGGCTGAAACCAAATTGATTAAACAATCATTCCAAGCTAATCAAATCAATGGAGAAAGATTAACATGATGTAATGCAGAAATTGGCAATTAAAACAGTGTTGATGCATAAATGAAGAAGTTCAAAATGCAATCAAAACAGGTAAAGTAGCAGTGATTCAGCAAAAAAAATAAGGTTCAAAATGAATGCAAGTGCAGATTAAAATGAGTACAATCACAGCTGCTCTAGTTTGATCACTCAAACTCGTTTTCCTGCACAATTAACAGTCAACAACACAGTTAGATGAACAATAAAATTCTCTATTTCAAATTGCCAAGGAATTAGGCCAAGTCAGCGTTACAAAACTCACAACACTCAGGCTTCTCTTTTGAAATTTAAAGCACATAAATGAAAAGGTTTGGAAGGGAGATTTTCCCTTGGCAGTTCAAGGCTTGAGAGTCTTTCAGACCACCACCACCTAAGATGCTACCAAGCACACAAACCTTCCTTCAAATTCCAGAAACCAAAGTATAACAGCTTCTCAAACAAGAATGGCTAGGCTAAGGCAAAGTGATATGCAGAACAGAGCAAGACAGCCACAAAACAATGACAACACATCATATCTATTGCTTAAGAAAACTCTAGATCCGATGAATAAAGCAATTAAAAGCTTCAAATTAAAAACAGCTGAACAAAATGCACATGCATTGAGACAAAACTAGGAAAGTCAATCAAGACAAACAAGAAACAAGGTAATGAACAATGTGAGCACTCAAACAGGATCCTAAGATCAGTTCTAGAGTAGATGTTAAAAGCAATAAAAAGAACCCAAACAAGTTGCATTTGCACCAAATTCAAATTCAGTTCAGAATTGGTTGAAACTGTTCCATAAAATGCCTAAGAAAAAAAGGCTTTTCTAATGCATCAGCTTTCATAAAAGTCAATTGCACTGGTCTGTCAGCTTTTTAGAACTATATAAATGTTTCTTTTGAATTGTTTTACATGTAAACAAAATGACCAAGCTTTTGCTGCAATGACAACTCAATTTCAAATGCACCAATTCCACAAATTTCAGAAAAGGCAAACAACTAGCAACTTGTGAATGAAAAATGCTAAAAGTTTGGTGGTCTAAAGAATGAAAAGGCTTAGGGCAGCTATTAACTCATGGTTTCTTTGCATCATGAGTTTCAAATATCTAAAACAAACTTGTTTATAAAGCAACTGGATGCAGAAACACATTATCTCAAAATTTGACTTAGTCAGCCCCAAATCACTCAAATTAAGCAACTCTTCCACTCAAATTTTGACTTAATGAATCAAATGACCTTTGAACACTTAAATTGAACCAAAAATAGTAACTCAAACTTGAACAAGACACTAAATCAACAATGAAAGATGGTTAGCAATGATCTATGTGCTAAACCAGATTTGAAACAAAAAATAACTAGACTAAGCAAAGCAATGCAGATCGGCCAACTGCAAATGAGACTTTATTGGAGTTTTCTCAGTGCAACCAAGCTCTGCCAAAGCGATTCATTGCTTGTATGGTATGCACATGGTACTGGCTCAATCAATGAAATGCATCTCAATGCTAAATTCTCAGTCAAGTGCACAAAATAACCAGAAACAGATTAAGCACCAAATAAGTGTTGTGAACCAATGCAAAGCTGCATCTCATGTCAAACACTAAGCACCCGAGCTCTTAATGAATTTTTCATTGCTCATATGGTGTTCCGATGTTGATCAAACAGCTAACAAGCAACAAAAACCTTAAGAACATATTACAACTGAATTAAAAGACAAATAACCAAATTAACATGACTTTGACAGAAACATAAATAGATTTCAAAACATAGAAGACTCAAACAAATTGGATTCACCGAATAAAATGATAAAAACACTGACTCAAGGTAAAGGCTCAAACACAGAACAAGCAACCTTATCAGAATTTGGAAACCTAAACACATGAACACAAATTTCACTGAATGAAGATGCATGAACAAAAGTTAAACACAAGAGAGTAAAGAAATTAACTAACAACGCGAAAATGAAAGAAATTAAACGCACAACGTTAAACCAGAACATGAATCAAGCAGCGGAATGGAAGAACAAACTCAGGATCAAGACAGAATCAAAACAAAAAACTAGAACAAAGACAGAGACGCGAATCAAACTGAAACAAGACAAGATGACTGAACAAAGACTCGAAACAACGCAAGAACAGAAGAAAACCAAACAACTCAAAAATTGAAGAAAACTCATAATAGAGACGAACCGAGATCCTTACCTTAGACGAGTGAACGAAACCTGAGCTCTGATACCAACTGATGGACGAACGCCCGAGGTGATGACGATAGAAGCTGTGCGAGCACGATTCAGACTCCTCGAGGCTTCTCCGACGAGTAAAGACGCAGTGGAATGAAATAGAAGTTAGAGATTGATAACAGTTGAAAAACTGTTATTTTCATGCTTAAAATTGATACTAAAAGCAACCTTTATACTTAGAAACTAGCTTGAAATCATGTTTTTATTCAATATTTTCATAAATAAGAGAGCTGGACACGTTTATGCTTGATTTCAGTGTTTTTGAGCAGGTTTTAAGGTGAATTTAGTGAAAGAAGTGAAGAAGGAGAGAGATGGAATTAGAAAAGATATCAAAAAGTGCAAAAGGAGAAGTCGAAGTTACCGCTCAGCGGCAGTTTAGCGCTGAGTGGCACTCAGGAGCTTACGGGAGGTCCGCTGAGGGGCAAAATGGCTGCTGAGGGGAAGAAACTACTCACGCACTCACCGCTGAGCGGTACTTTACCACTGAGCGGCACACTTATGGGCTTGGGCCTAGATTTTCTGTAATTTTAGAATAGTATATAAGCTTTAGGACGTCCTAGGGTTTGTATCTTTGGCAGAAACGAAGTAAACACTCTCTCTTCCACCCCTTTGAAGGAGGATCTTGGATGCTCAGGCTACCTCTTCACCTTTCTAGGGTTTTATCTTTCATTCTTTCATTATTGTTGATCTAGGTTCACCATGAATATGGTGAACTAAACCTTGTATGTTTGTTGGAGAATCAATGTAATCTTTTGAAGCTCTCATATATGGAATTTGTGCTTGCATCTTAATCTAAGACTTATGCTTTCTTTCATCATTAGTTAGGGTTTTTCCTCTTTGCTCAAGACTTGCTTTGTTTAACTCATTCAATGCATGATTATTGATTTTGTTGATACGGGAACGTACGGGAAAGTCTAGATCCGGGGAATTACTCCCAATATTATATTGGTTGTCGTTAAGCTCCTGTGCTAAAAGAACTAATTACTAGGAATGCTAGGAATTGTATGAACTCGTAATTGGGGATAGGCCTTCTTGACAAGGTAATTTAGAGAGTGGCATTAACAATGATGACTTGAATGTCGAATTCCTAAAATATATGAGGGTGGATAAGATGAAATTGACCCCCAACAACATATTCATTAATATATTTCATTGAAAGTGCTTGTCTTTTGCTTTTGCCATTGATCAAAACCTCATGCATACATGCTTATTTTCGTCTTTTGCATAATACAATCCAATTATTTCGTCCTTAAGTCTTAGCTAATCAAAGAATCACATAACTAAACTAGGCCGTGAGTCCTTTGGGAGAACGATACTTGGTCTTACCGAGTTTATTACTTGAAACGATTCGGTCATACTTGTCGATTGTAAAACAAGTTGTGACATCATATTTTGGTGATCATAAATTTGTGCATCAAGTTTTTGGCGCTGTTGCCGGGGACTCGTGGTTTAACTGGTTAATTTGTGTGATTATTGATTATCTTTGACTTTACTTTTGAATTTCTGTTTTTATTTTTCTGTTTTTATTTTTTCGGTTTTTATTTTATTTTATTTTATCTTATTTGATTTTATTTTATTTTATTTCATTTTATTTTATTTTATTTTATTTTATTGGATTTTATTTTATCTTCTGAATCTTTTATCTTCTCCTATATCTTTTTGTGCTAACAAATATTTTCTAGGGTTTTGTTTTCTTGTGTATGCAGGAAGCAATTAGAACAAGGAGCAAGAAAACAACAGAACCTCTTCTTGAAGGTCTAGACGAGAGTAGACGAAGGAGAAGAATCCGAACATCTAGAGAACTTTTCTCTTCTCCAGAAACTCTCTTACAATCATCACCACAAGGTTCTGTTCATAGCACAGAAAATATGGAGAACAACAATGTTAGAAGAACTCTTGCTGACTACACCAATATAGCTGGACCTCATCACTTTAACAGTATAGCTAGACCTAGAGTCAATGCAGCTAATATGGAGGTCAAACCAGCACTGATTCAACTGGTGAAAAGCAACCAAGTTAATGGGTTATCTCATGAAAGCCCATATGAGCACCTCACTACCTTCAATGAGATTTGCAACACAGTAAAGATTAATGGGGTGCCAGACAAAGGTATCAAACTTAGCTTGTTTCCTTTCTCATTGGGAAGCAATGCTAAGCTTTGGTTGAATTCTTTCCCAGAAGAAAGTTTCACAGAGTGGGAAGCAGTGGTAACAAAGTTCTTAAACAAGTACTTCCCACAATCCAAGGTGACTAAAGGCAAGCAAGAGATTTCTTCATTTAAACAGGGCATGGAAGAATCACTGGGGCATGCATGGGACAGGTATAAAAGTTGGTTACGTAAAACTCCCACGCATGGTGGTGGACGGGTCGCACCGCTCACAAAAGTTGATTGCACAAAAGAATGCAGTATAGCTAGGAAGTGACTCCTAGGTCGTCTCTCAAGGACCAATTTGTGTCGGTTTAGTCTCAGATTTTATACACGAAGTGGGGGGGGGGGGGTTTTGTGAATGTTTTGATTTTGTGCGGAAAAATAAATTAAAACTGGAATTTAAATACGACAAAATTAAAAACACTGAAATAAATTTTAACGGTGGTAACTGAACGGTAAAAGACGGTAAAAAATGGAAAAAGGAAAATTACACAGTGTTTGAAATCAAAATGCTGGAACTGCAAACGTGCATAAAACGTAATAGCAGACGGTAAAATTAAGAGACAGTAAAATAAAATCACTTGACTGAAAATGAAAAAATTCATGTAATTTCAACACTTCAAATAAAATTCCAGAAACTAAACCAGAAAAAGATAAATTGCAAAACAAATACACTTCTGAAAGAAATTAAATTGTGCAATTGGAAATAAGCAATGAACTGAAAATGGAAACAAAACCTCCCCAACGGGGAGGAAGAAAAATCAAAGCCAGCACATAAATTGCTTCCTAATTCCTACCCTAAAAAAAATGTAATTCATTCTCTGCTGCTGCTGGTGGTTTTATAGCCAAAAATCTGAACATCCTCCCTCAATTCAGCATTTTGGATTTTGTCTTGCAGTCCGTGACCTTCCATCTTTCACGTTTGTCTCTAATCTTCAGCTCCTTGGACGTGCCTAAGTCAATAACATGGGCCCTCATTTGTGTTGTGTTTGTTTTCTGCTTCCTCCTTCCACGGGAATGTTGCCAACTTGTGGTACCCACACTCTTTGTAGCTTCCTCTGTTGTGCAAGCTAGAACGTGAAGTTCTCCTTCTCTTTTCAACATTTCTCCCTTCACATATCCAGCCAAAATTCACGTGAATGTGGCTCCTTTCTCCATTTCCAGCAGCTATTGTGGACTCCTCTCCTTCAGCTCTTCGTGCACTTTGTTGCTTCACGCACATCCTTCTCCAAGCTCCATTTTCGTGGAGCTTCTTTCTCAACTGGACCAGCTGCACCATGCCTCAAAACCGTGAGCTTTGAGTGGAAAAACACGTTAAAAATTCTGCACCAAGCCAAAGTGAAAATCGGGAGCTCCTTGCTTCTTTAACGTTTCTTCCTTCAAGCTTCCAGCCAAGATTCACGTTCCACTCCCTTCTCCCAAGGCCTTGTGTTGGGCGTCTTCTTCTGCAGGTGCTGCGTGAAGGTGTGTCTCCATTCTTTCAACTCAGCTGGACCGTGAAGCTTTCTTTCTAGGAGTGACAACACCTCAAACTTTCTTCTGCTTACTGGATGAGGTCGTGAGTGCTTCTCAATTAAAAAGGGAATCAGCCACCTCATATGCTTTGTTGCAATAAATTTTCCATGGGCCAAGGAAAGCTTGTAGAGTAGAAGAACACGAAAAATCTGCACTCAAAGGCATTAAAAAAAACCGTGAGTGGTTTGTGGAATGGAAGAGCAAAGAAATCTGCACATCTTTAAGCCAAAGTGTCGTGTGCTTTGCCAAGAGTGGTGGCTCCCTTTTTCAATCAAGCTTCACGGCTAACACTTCAAAAATGAATTTTCCAATGCTATAACCAGTGGTGGCCCCTTGCAAGTGCTTGCTTTCTGAATGTATGCTTTCAATGTTTTTGCCAAAATAAAATATCAATGGCCGTGTGTTTCTTTCATGGTCACTTACAATTGTTTATTTAATCAACTTTTGTCAAAAGCAAAGGGGTCCATGTGTTTTTTTTATGAAGAACCAAAAAGCTTAGCATCTCACGTGAATTGTTCAACCATGTTGTTCTCTTCCTTACTTGACAAAAACCGTGGCCACTACTTGCTACTTGTGGTCCCTTATTCCATCCTTTTCCATGCTATTCTTCTACATTGCCATGGATTTGATTTCAATGTGGTCATGCTTTTCAATTTGGATTTAGACCGTGCACATACACTCACATGCTCCTTTACGTGAATCTTTGCCAACCATTCATACAAATGTTTCTCAATAAAACCGTGATGGCCAAAACTTTTGTCCCATGTGTCCTTTGCTTGAGCTATAAAATGTGTCATTATGAGTGTTGAATTCTTGAGTATTGGGAGGTCTTAGCACCTTCCAATGATTAATTCCAGCCACCACAACTAAAAAAGAAAACAAGCAAACAATGCAAACAAATTAGAAGCCACTTAAACAGTATGAACTTGACTGACACAGGGGAGTAAAACAATTACTGGGAACAACACATAACGAATTTGAACAAAGTAAAAACTATACATGAAAATAGACATCCGTACGAAACTATGAAAAAAAACTGCATGCAAAACGGATAAGAATTGAATTCGAACGAGGACAAACAAGTTGATACAAAATTCACACAGCAACCAGCGAAAATTGAAGTGGCTGAAATGCATTGGGCTCAATTGTCATTTCTCATTTAGCCTTCAAATGTCCCAAAAAGATATCCAAAATTTTCCCATAATTAATAATGCAAAATAATAAGCTCAGATAATTCAAATTAGTTAAAATAAGAATTTCTGATCGAATTAAGCACAATTAGGAAAAATAGGAAAATAACGGACGATTAAGCACAATTCCCTGATTAATTCTAGTTCAATAAACTAAGTGAAGTGAAGAAAATATTGACTCATCAAAATAGACCACACTTAGTCTTTTGCACTCCTGGGCAAAATTAAGACGTAAATCAGGGAATGGTTCAAAGGACTTTTAAAGGATTGACACAAATGCAGCATACAGAAAACAAAGACTTACAAGAAAATAAACAAAATTTACAAATTTCTCAAGAAATCTAAATAATGAAAAGATGTAGACAATATCCAACACAAAATCAAAGAAAGCAGATACTTACAGAAATCATCCAAGCAATTCAAAGCATGGTAAAATAATCAATCAGCTCAAGAGGTGATTCAAAAACAACAAAACCTTACAGATGCACTACAGTGTTTCTCTCAAGTGTCTAAGGTAAATCAATGTCACTCGATGCACTCAAGAAAACAAACACAAGCAGACTTGGCAAGTCTCTAATTATCAATACTTAAAACATATGCATGTTCAGATCTAAAGGTCTTTACTGGGTTGTAATTGGGCCAAGGACAGGGGAGGATAAATATGGATAAGTAGCTATAGCTCAGAAGAAATAGAGGAGCAATGGTGAATAAATGGAAATACAGTCAAATCTTACTCAAACCTCTAATTCAATCCTCTTCTTGACTCCATTGTTCTCAAAATTGTTTTTCATTTTGCTCTCTTTTTCTCATCAATTTCAATTTTTTTTCATCCTGTCTGTTTCCTTTTCTCTCTCTATCACACAACAGGATATAATTTATATTTTAAGAACATGATGAGGAACCAACTAACCAATTCATCACAATTCCCAAGGAGACCACACTTATTCACAAAACACTTCTATAGCTCCAGACTTCCCTAAGGTTTAGGTAATCATTTGTTTTTCACTTAGGATCAGTGTATGAGCTTTAACACAAAGAAATGGATACAGTATAGGCTCAAAAGGGGTATCAAAGGATAATAACAAGGTAGGCTTATTTGGCTAAAGAGGCTCAAGAACAAAATGCCTTTATCACTTCTAAAACATGCATATCAATCAAGTATATCAAAAAGAATCAAGCCAAGGCATATGTGCAAGCAATCAAGATACATATCTCACATAAGAAAGAACATTAAGTGGCTCAAATCTCACACAGGGTGTTTGTCACAATCAAATCAACCTCTCAAACGCATAATCATCTTTCCAAGCAGAGAAAAACAAGGATTTCAAACTAAGTATCAATAAGTGGAGGAAAAATCTACAACTTAGACAAACTCCAGAAATCAAGAGAAAAATGTAAAATTTATTGCACACAAAACACACTAAAAACCACTTAAAACAAAAAAAATTTAACACTCAAAAACAAAAAATTTAACACACAAAACAAAGAAAAATCAGAGTCTCTCCCAATAGACCACACTTAAACTACACATTGTCCTCAATGTGTTCTAAGCATATCATCAGCAATCAAAACAGGAAACATATTATGGACAAATGCAATAAAAGTAGGAAAAAGGGAGAGAAAGAAAATGCAAACTCCCGTAGGTTATGGTGGAAGCTGCCAATTTTGGATCATCAGGGAGAGGTCTTCATCTTCACGATCCAGCCAGGAAGTTTTGAGGACGAACTGCTTCATCCTCCAGATTTGATCGAGCAGTGAAATGTTTTCCACAGCTGGATCTGAGCAGTGATTGTTGATGAGCAGGTTCAGCAGGTGCCTATTGTTGTTGAAACAGTTTTTCAGGTTCGCACCCTTGCCTTCCACTGTGTGTGCATGTTGGTCCAATTCATCTGTACCTCCTGCAATAGGGTTAGTGCAATATGGTTCTACAGAAATTACATGCAGGGGTACAACACCCAAATCCAGTGTAACAGGCTGAACCTTAGATACATCCTCAAAACACGAATCAATTTCAAAATTAGAAACCATATTAATCGCAGACTCAGATTCATGTTCAATGCATGGAGAATAATTATTCGAATGTGATAGTAAAAAACGGTTCTCATCATGCACAGAGGAAAAATTAAAATCAGACTCAACAACTATATAATCATCAGCATACCAATCAACAGCATAATCAACAGAATAATCAATTTGCGGTATGCTTCCCTCCACTTCCTTGAAGATTTCTAAAGTGTGGGAAGATGAAGGTGGTCTACCTGGTTCAGGATTACTGCTTACTTCTGCCGGGTCCCCAAAATTTTCATCAGTCTCCTCAGGTACAAGAGTGGCCATCTGCCTAATCTGATCACTCAGATTCTGCATGGCAGCTTGAGTTTCCTGCTGGAACTCCATGCTCTCTTGCTTGAACTGCATGTTCCCTTTCTGAAACTGAATGTTCTGCATTGTCATCTGCTCTAGTAACTCCTTTAATGTAGGTTCAGAAGTAGAAGGCTGAGGAGTTATTTGAATAGGAGAATCATACTGCTGACTCTCATATTGTGGAACTGGCTCCCAAAGAGAGCTCTCAGAAATTGGATGATGGAACATATTGTTCTCATCATAAAAATCAGCAGATTTAAAATCAAAGTAATATGCAGAATAAGAATCATAATCACAGACACTGGCAGAATAAGCATTATTCACAACATTAAAATAGGTAGACATGGAAAAATAAAAAGTAAAAACTAAAAACTAAAAATTACGAATCAGATAAAACAAAACACATTTATACATGCTACAAGCACACACAAGACAGAACATCAATAGTAAAAAATTTTAATTAATTTTTTTTTTTTAATTTTCAATTTTTTTTTAATAACAACTAAATACAGAACATAGCACAATTAAACACATATATACACAATATATATTAACACAGCATAATCGAAAAACACAGCAAAAATCTAAAACAAAAAACCTGGAACTGGAGTGACAACGCCGCCAAAATTTGTTGAAGGTGTCGTTATCGCCTGCAAAAATATACAAGACAAAACACACAAAACAAACATATCAACAGAACAAAACTTTATACAACAAAAATCTAAAACCAAACCGTCTTTTGATTGGTCCCCGGCAACGGCGCCATTTTTGGTGGACGGGTCGCACCGCTCACAAAAGTTGATTGCACAAAAGAATGCAGTATAGCTAGGAAGTGACTCCTAGGTCGTCTCTCAAGGACCAATTTGTGTCGGTTTAGTCTCAGATTTTATACACGAAGTGGGGGGGGGGGTTTTGTGAATGTTTTGATTTTGTGCGGAAAAATAAATTAAAACTGGAATTTAAATACGACAAAATTAAAAATACTGAAATAAATTTTAACGGTGGTAACTGAACGGTAAAAGACGGTAAAAAATGGAAAAAGGAAAATTACACAGTGTTTGAAATCAAAATGCTGGAACTGCAAACGTGCATAAAACGTAATAGCAGACGGTAAAATTAAGAGACAGTAAAATAAAATCACTTGACTGAAAATGAAAAAATTCATGTAATTTCAACACTTCAAATAAAATTCCAGAAACTAAACCAGAAAAAGATAAATTGCAAAACAAATACACTTCTGAAAGAAATTAAATTGTGCAATTGGAAATAAGCAATGAACTGAAAATGGAAACAAAACCTCCCCAACGGGGAGGAAGAAAAATCAAAGCCAGCACATAAATTGCTTCCTAATTCCTACCCTAAAAAAAATGTAATTCATTCTCTGCTGCTGCTGGTGGTTTTATAGCCAAAAATCTGAACATCCTCCCTCAATTCAGCATTTTGGATTTTGTCTTGCAGTCCGTGACCTTCCATCTTTCACGTTTGTCTCTAATCTTCAGCTCCTTGGACGTGCCTAAGTCAATAACATGGGCCCTCATTTGTGTTGTGTTTGTTTTCTGCTTCCTCCTTCCACGGGAATGTTGCCAACTTGTGGTGCCCACACTCTTTGTAGCTTCCTCTGTTGTGCAAGCTAGAACGTGAAGTTCTCCTTCTCTTTTCAACATTTCTCCCTTCACATATCCAGCCAAAATTCACGTGAATGTGGCTCCTTTCTCCATTTCCAGCAGCTATTGTGGACTCCTCTCCTTCAGCTCTTCGTGCACTTTGTTGCTTCACGCACATCCTTCTCCAAGCTCCATTTTCGTGGAGCTTCTTTCTCAACTGGACCAGCTGCACCATGCCTCAAAACCGTGAGCTTTGAGTGGAAAAACACGTTAAAAATTCTGCACCAAGCCAAAGTGAAAATCGGGAGCTCCTTGCTTCTTTAACGTTTCTTCCTTCAAGCTTCCAGCCAAGATTCACGTTCCACTCCCTTCTCCCAAGGCCTTGTGTTGGGCGTCTTCTTCTGCAGGTGCTGCGTGAAGGTGTGTCTCCATTCTTTCAACTCAGCTGGACCGTGAAGCTTTCTTTCTAGGAGTGACAACACCTCAAACTTTCTTCTGCTTACTGGATGAGGTCGTGAGTGCTTCTCAATTAAAAAGGGAATCAGCCACCTCATATGCTTTGTTGCAATAAATTTTCCATGGGCCAAGGAAAGCTTGTAGAGTAGAAGAACACGAAAAATCTGCACTCAAAGGCATTAAAAAAAACCGTGAGTGGTTTGTGGAATGGAAGAGCAAAGAAATCTGCACATCTTTAAGCCAAAGTGTCGTGTGCTTTGCCAAGAGTGGTGGCTCCCTTTTTCAATCAAGCTTCACGGCTAACACTTCAAAAATGAATTTTCCAATGCTATAACCAGTGGTGGCCCCTTGCAAGTGCTTGCTTTCTGAATGTATGCTTTCAATGTTTTTGCCAAAATAAAATATCAATGGCCGTGTGTTTCTTTCATGGTCACTTACAATTGTTTATTTAATCAACTTTTGTCAAAAGTAAAGGGGTCCATGTGTTTTTTTTATGAAGAACCAAAAAGCTTAGCATCTCACGTGAATTGTTCAACCATGTTGTTCTCTTCCTTACTTGACAAAAACCGTGGCCACTACTTGCTACTTGTGGTCCCTTATTCCATCCTTTTCCATGCTATTCTTCTACATTGCCATGGATTTGATTTCAATGTGGTCATGCTTTTCAATTTGGATTTAGACCGTGCACATACACTCACATGCTCCTTTACGTGAATCTTTGCCAACCATTCATACAAATGTTTCTCAATAAAACCGTGATGGCCAAAACTTTTGTCCCATGTGTCCTTTGCTTGAGCTATAAAATGTGTCATTATGAGTGTTGAATTCTTGAGTATTGGGAGGTCTTAGCACCTTCCAATGATTAATTCCAGCCACCACAACTAAAAAAAAAACAAGCAAACAATGCAAACAAATTAGAAGCCACTTAAACAGTATGAACTTGACTGACACAGGGGAGTAAAACAATTACTGGGAACAACACATAACGAATTTGAACAAAGTAAAAACTATACATGAAAATAGACATCCGTACGAAACTATGAAAAAAAACTGCATGCAAAACGGATAAGAATTGAATTCGAACGAGGACAAACAAGTTGATACAAAATTCACACAGCAACCAGCGAAAATTGAAGTGGCTGAAATGCATTGGGCTCAATTGTCATTTCTCATTTAGCCTTCAAATGTCCCAAAAAGATATCCAAAATTTTCCCATAATTAATAATGCAAAATAATAAGCTCAGATAATTCAAATTAGTTAAAATAAGAATTTCTGATCGAATTAAGCACAATTAGGAAAAATAGGAAAATAACGGACGATTAAGCACAATTCCCTGATTAATTCTAGTACAATAAACTAAGTGAAGTGAAGAAAATATTGACTCATCACATGGTTTTGAAGATCAGGAAGTAGTCTTAACATTCCATGGAGGTCTTGGTTCACAAACCAAGATGATGCTAGACGCCTCAGCAGGAGGCAATATTAAATGGAAAAATCCAGAGGAAGCAACAGAGATTATAGAAAACATGGCTACTAGTGATAATGAGCTGCACGGTGAGAGAGGAGCTCCTATGCAACAAAAAGGAGTTCTCCAATTACAGACATATGACGCCCTGCTAGCTCAAAACAAAATTCTAACTCAACAGCTGGAGACTCTGACTAAAACTCTTGCACAATTACCCAAAGAGTTGAAGACTGCTTCATAGGTACTGTCAACACCCAATTTTGTCCGGGTTGAAAAAATGTGTTTTTATTGGCTTTTATTTTATTTTTATTCCATTTTTTATGTATTTAGATTTTTTGCTTTTAATTTTTTCTATTTTATTTCTTATTTTCAATTTGTTTTAATAGTGTTAATTAATCAAAATAATTAAAAAATTGAAAAATTAAAATTAAAATTAAAAATAAAGTAAAAAAAAATAAAATAAAATTGGAAAAAGTAAAAAATAGAAAAAAGGGAGAAAACGTGGGAAATGGTATGGAATGCGTGTCTGAAGGAGGGGGGCAGGTTGTTAGAAAAGAATATTTTTCCAAGATTTTGGGGGGCAGAGGATTTGGTTGCATCAGAGAGAGAAAAAAGGGAGAAAGAGCACGCAGGGAACCATCATCTGGAATCATCATCCAGAGTCAGCATTGGCACCGGCACCGGCAAGAAAAGATCACCGGCTACACAGCTAGCAGTAGCAGCAGCCATAACCGCAGGTAGGTTTTTGTTAATCTGTACATTCAGATTCATCACATATGCTTACTGCATAAGCTCCATTCACCCTTATCTCGTCAGCCCATGCACCATTATCAGAATCATCTGTCCCCTTCACACTCATATGCACACAACACACTCATCTCTTCCAATACCAAATTAACGAGGTTCAACCAACATTAAACCCATCAGTAAACATTAAAAAAATTAGGGGAGGCAGAGAGGGAAAAATGGTGTTGCAGGAGGGCATTCGGCCTTCGAGAAAATCCTCGAATGGGAGGAAGAGAGTAGCTGATTGTTTCGAGGTTGGCGGTTTGGAAGTAGTAGTCTGCTGTGTGGTGACCGTGTGGGTGGCAGTGGCGTCGCTAAGGTCGTCCTGGTAGGTGATGGTGACCGTGTGGGTGGCCGTGGAGGTGGCCGAGGAGGTAGACGAAGGTAGGCACGGGGAGCCTTATCGCGGCAGTGGTCGTGGAGGTTTTAGTAATGGTGAAGTTGATGATGATGGATGTTTATGACGCGAAGGGATCGGAGATGAAAGTGGAAGAAGACCCTCCCTGAGAATCGCCGTTTTCGAAAAGAGAAAGGTGGAGACAGTGGCGTCGTGACTGGTGGTGGTTCTGGTGGCGCGAGTTGTCGCCGGCGAGGCCAAGGCTTGTTCTGGTTGAAGCGACGGTGGCCGGATGTGGCAGAGGTGGTGGTGAGTTCGTGGTGCAGAGCTAGGGAACTTGGGTCAGAGAAGACGTGAGCTGGGGACTGGGAATGAGGGTGAACCTCCTGAACCCCTAGAAAATTCTAGGTTAGAGAGCTTTCGTCTGGGCCAAGCCCAGAAATGGGCGTACGTCCGGGAACATTCAGCCTTTTTTTGACCGTTTGTTCAACATTCCAAATGAACGAGCGCTCGTTATCCAAACGAGCGAACGATCCTTATCCTTAAGCCTTTTTGAGCGTTCGTTTCTCACCAATTAGCGCTCGTTATCCAAACGAGCGAACGCTCGTTAACCTTAAGCCTTTTTGAGCGTTCGTTTCTCACCAACGAGCGCTCGTTATCTAAACGAGCGAGCGCTCGATTAACCTTAAGCCTTTTTGACCGTTCGTTCAACATTCCAAACGAACGAGCGCTCGTTATCCATACGAGCAAACGCTCGTTATCCATACGAGCGAACGCTCGTTATCCTTAAGCTTCTTGACCGATCGAAAATCTTCTCCCTGAAGAGCGCTCGTTATCCAAACGAACGAGCGTTCGTTTCCGAACCAATGAACGCTCGTTACTCAGCCTCAATTTCTCAACGTCCGTTCGTCATATCTCTCGACGAACGCTCGTCATTCAGCTCACATTTCTAAACGTCCGTTCGTTATGTTCCCCAATGGACGTTCGTCCTCTCCCCCTCCGAACGTTCGTTCTTTACCTAACGAACACTCGTTATTCTGAATCTCTTCCCAGCGTTCTTTCAACCTCTCCCATTTCTTTTTTTGTTTATTTTATTTTATTGTCTTATTTTATTCTATTTATTTTAAATATCTACTTCTTTTAAAATATATATTTAATAATACAATATTTATAGTTTAAATAAAAAATATTACAAAAATATTTAAAGGTTTAAGCGCACGTGTGACCGCTCGCGTCGTCCTTGTGCTAAAAACCTTTTCTTCTTCTTTAAATAATATTACAAAAATATATTTAAAGGTTTAAGCGCATGTGTGACCGCTCGCGTCGTCCTTGTGTTAAAAACCTTTTCTTCTTTTCTTAAGTAAAATTTCAAAAATATGTTTTAAAGGTTTAAGCACACGTGTGACCGCTCGCGTCGTCCTTGTGCTAAAAACCTCTTCTTCTTCCTTAAATAAATATACAAAAAGTATACGTTTTGAAGGTTAAGCACACGTGTGACCGCTCGCGTCGTCCTTGTGCTAAAAACCTTTTCTTATTTTCTTAAATAAAATTTCCAAAAATATGTTTTAAAGGTTGAACACTCGTGTGATCGCTCGCATCGTCCTAGTGTTCAATACCTTTCTCTCTTATTTACGTAATATTAAACGAGGGTATGAGTGCTCGTGCGATCGTCCGCATCAGCCTAGCACTCAATACTCTCAAGTTTTCCTAAATAAGCAGATAACGGTATGAGTGCTCGTGCGATCGTCCGCATCAGCCTAGCACTCAATACTCTCAAGTTTTTCTAAATAAGGAGATAACGGTATGAGTGCTCGTGTGATCGTTCGCATCGTCCTAGTGCTTAATATCGTTATTTCTCTTTTAAAAAAAATAATAATAATTAAAAATATTTAAATATCATTTAAAAGGTATGAGTACTCGTGCGACCGTCCGCGTCGGCCTAGTACTCATTACCTTCTTTTTCTCGAAAATATTAAAAACATAAACTCTTTAAAAATTAAAAACATCTGGCTTCTTTCAAACAACAAACAGTATTTCAGCTAGAACTACGTAACCCTGATTTCTCATTCTGAATGAGAATACGTAGGAGCAAGGTCAATCCTTGTCGGGCCCAAAAAACTAAAAAATATATTTTGTTTATTTTTAATTTTATTTTAGGGATAGTTCAACATTTTGAAAACCACATCAAATTCGTGTATTTAGTTAAAGGTACTGCCTTAGGGCAGGCGTTGTAGGGTGCTGACACCTTCCCTACGCGTAACCGACTCCCGAACCCAGAATCTGGTTTTCGCGGACTGTGTCTTATTGTTTTATGGTTTTTCCGTAGTTTTCCAAAATAAACTATGGTGGCGACTCCAAAATCTCTTTTCAAAACCCGTTTCTTTTTGGATCGTCGTCCCGTCGCGATTCCAGTTGTGACAGATGGCGACTCCACTGGGGACTTTTTTAGAGAGTCAAGCCATTTAACTATATGCGCGAATTCAATGTGGTTTTTCTTTATGCTTTTCTTCCCTTTTTCTTTGTTGGATATTGAACCCTAGGGTAGAAACCATGTTTATATCTGCCTGGGAATTTTTCTGGTTGTTTTGCAGGTGAGGGTTTGGGTATGCATTGCATTCTCCCTTCACACACGCACCTTATGCATATCATGAGTGAGGCCCTATACCCGGGTCTGAGCGCAACTTAGAATTAGAGGGGTTATGTAGCGGTGTCACTCTGGGATGTACTTCCTGTTTGGCTATCGTGAGAACCCCAGCTAGAGTCTGTTCTCTTCATTTGTGTCTTCACACCTAGTTGATTACTCGACTGTTGTGGGGATGCTATGAAGGGGGCCATAGCTCTAGTGACCATTGATCTTTAGGTTTAGGGTACCATCCTGGTGAGATTGCATATGGTTGACCTCGAATCCGAAGCGTTGAACCTTATCTAGGGAACAAAGGGAGATGTGTGCAGTCTTATAACCCTCATATTTGCTTAATAAAATCCAACACCTTGTACATATCTTTATACCGTTTTTATACACCTTTTTCTTTTCTTTCTTTCTTTTGCTCATGCATTTTTATGGTCTTGTCACTGGTTCTAGTCAGAAAATTATAAATTTGTGATTAAGCCTTTGAGATAAAATGGAAATTAACATGAGATCTGAAGTCAAGGGGGGTTCAATTTCAGACAGTTTAAAGGAAAGGTTAGCCATTGAAGTAAAGGAGGGTAATATGGATGGCTTGAGAGAACTGCTGAAGAAAATGAAGACAACCCAAAAGGATGCATTCAGGAAGGAGTATGAGAATTTGTTGAGCCTGTTAGAGGTGGAAGTTCAAACATCGGCCATTACTGTTTTAGCTCAGTACTATGAACCACCACTGAGATGTTTCACTTTCCGGGATCTCCAATTGGTGCCTATGGTAGAAGAATTCGAGCAAATCTTAAATATACCTCTTGAAGGAAAAATTCCCTACAACTACCTTAGGCAGTATATCCCTATCTTACAGATAGCGAGAATCATGAAAATACACCCTATGCAATTGGAAAGTGGGTTCACAATCAAGGGTAAAGTGAGGGGGGTTCCTCAGGGATACCTAGAGGGATACTTGCATCGTTTGGATGAAGACGAAAATAGGAAACAATTATGAACGTACTAGCTCTTATCCTCTATGGTGTCATGATCTTTTCTAATATCATGGATTTTGTCGGCTACGTCGTCATGAATGTATTTGTGGGATACAAAGTTCGCTCTAAAGGATCCAGTCAGTATTGTCCTAACTGAAGTTTCCAGGACCCTTAGTCAAGGTTATGAGCCATGCAGAAAGAAGATCTCTTGGATGAGTAAGGCAATTTTGAATGCCACATGTCACGTGGAGGAGTTGTTGCGGTGTAAACCGAAGATGAAAGAGGCAAATGCATGAGCGCAACTCTGTGTAGGCTCAGAAGAGGGAAAGTTTAAATGACGTGTTTTCTTGGGAGCAAAGATCGTGTATCATACACCATCGTAGGAGTTATCATGATGCCCCCTCATGGGTATCCAAATATTCTGTATTAATTACATCTGTGTGTCAACACAAAAAAAAAACAATTTGGGTATCCTGTGAGATGATTGCCAACGCCTGCATCTCTTGTCACATTGCAGATCTTATGAGGAATGAACCTTTGCTGAAACGCTTCATCAAGTTAGGGACGCTTGGGGCAATGTTCTTTGCTGCGAAAAAAGGCCCAAGATCATGGACTGTTAATGAAAGATTCCCTTAGCCAATGGATCGTAGAAAGAGATAAGACAATCCAGTTGCCATTCAAGTTAATCTCCCCTGACCCAAATTGTGAAAAGAAATTTCACAAGTGATGAACATTGTGAAAGCAGTAGTGGCAAAACTGGAAAAGAAATGTCATCGAGCTAAGAGAAAAGAGGCATCAAGAATTGGTAATTCATATGAAGAAGCATATTGTTGAACAAGGGGGAATTGAAAGAGAAGTCTCTCATAACTAGCTTCCCTCGTCAGTGAAGCCATTGAAGGTGTTCTAAAGTTATTAACTAATGTTGAGTCCACAGTGTCGATCTTTAACTTACCTAAGGGGATTGAACTTTCCTCAATTGCTGCAAGAGTTGACTAGAGAAATGAAGAATGGGATGGCTAAGGCCCGAGATGGTTGACAAGGACTTTCCATGCTTCACATTTTGTGAACTTCTAGAGGTGGTGGATGTTTCATTGTATGAACCACCCTATTGACTCTATTTCATGTTAATTTCCAAACTATACCGGGGCAATGTTTCACAGCTTTATAATTTCCGACTAGAGTATTTGAACTACATTGTTTCTTCTTTTTCTGTTCATTTTTGTTTTCTTAATTTGTTTCAAAAAAAAAAACTTAAAAATACGGCTAAGCATCCAAGATACCCTAAAGGACTCGAACCATCTATCAAATCTTGGAGAACCAAGGAGAAGTTCAAGAAGGGATGAAAGTCGGTGTCCAACAATTGAATGAGCAAATGAGTTGAATTCTAGAGCTTCTGAATGCCTTGCAAAGCCTTGTAGATTCGCGTGTATCACGAGCGCAACAAAGATTTCCATGAGCACAAACTTTCCCCCCTTATGGTCTTCCTGAATTACACTACACCCTTGGGAATGGACTCGGGACAACTTTGCATTCAAAAGGCCAAAACTAATACAGTGAAGGAGGAAACAAGCTTAGGGCAACCACTTTCATGGTCCTTACATAAATGATTCAGCCCAGTGTAGTGAGCAAGACAATGACAAAGCAACCCGAGTTGAAATCTTCTCCTCATATCGTTACGCCAATGGATGTTGAGGTTGACAGATGTAAATTGGAAATGCTGGAAAAGGGCGAGAGTCATAGAAGTTGGAGAAAGCCTTAAGTTTGAAAATGTTGTAGGGCTATGCTTAGTCCTAGATGTGATGATACCTCCCAAAGTATAGATGAAAATGAGATACCACTTGTCTTAAGACCCATCTCATGACATATGGGAAGAAAATGGTTGTTCATGCATGTGATGAAAATTGCTAATTCATTTTTCCCAAGATAGTTTGGTTGGCATGATACTAAACTGGGGCACTCATCTTGTATCTTTGTGCATCCGGTCTTGGGAATATCCGGTGGATGCTTTCTCGAGGTAGTACAAGTACAACCTGGATGTAGTACCTGGCTGACTACAACTGTCGAGCATGGTGAAGAAGGAGTCAGAATTGTTCAAAGAATATACTTAAAAGAGGAAAGAGATTGCTGCTCAAGTAGGGTATCCTATGAGTGGGAAGGAAATGGTTGTCATGTTCTTAAAAACTTTACAATCACCCTTCTATGAGCATATGGTGAGCAGTATTTCCTCAAATTTTGCAGACTTGAGGATGCTTGGAGGAAGAATTGACATTAATGTGAGGAAAAATCCGCTCAAGGTCCTACCATGGTAGTGAATGTGAACGAGTCTGGTCTAAGCTTGGGATGAGGAGAGAAGAAAGAGCTCAATCACATCCCACCGCTCAAATACCGTTGGCCTACCCTTTGAAACCAGCCTGAGGAAAAATTGGAGACTCGACCCAAACTCAACTTCCTACCAAGCCGCCAGCCGCCAGGCAAAAAAATGTTGATCAAGACGAAAGGCATATGAGTTTCACTCCTAACCTTCTGACTTATGCAACATTTCTTCCAAGTTTCCTGCATGACAAGGCTCGGTCTCTACTTGTTACATGAAGCCTTTGAAGCCTCAATACCTAAAGACTCGTGATGCAAAAGGTGATTACCAGGGAGTGGCTATCTGTCATTCCACCAAAAGTGCTGGTTGTTCAAGCGTAAAGGCAAACTTTGATTCATTCAAGATGATTAAAGTGTGAAGAAAGTTAACCCAGACACTGAGGCAAGGTTTGAGAATGCCTTTACAAATTCCATGAAGAAACGAAGTGGGCTTTAAGATCACACAAGAAATCATAAGTCATTGTACAAGTGAATTTGATGTTGTGGAGTGTCTTGCTATTGGGAAGTATGCTCATCGGTATCGCGTCTTCATCCATGACTTTGGATGCGAGCATTCACTACAGGGTTTCTCCAAGTAGTGCTGGAAATCGAGTCCTGAAAGGGTATCGTGGAAAAAAGGAAAACAAAATTGAAAAGAAAAATGAAATGAAGTCAATCTTGAGTCACTTATCTTTCTTGCAAATCGTCAAACTTTTGTTTTTCGAAAATAGAAAAGAGCAAAAGAAAAAATAATGAATAATCAAAAGGAAAATTGGGATGTCAAGTTTTTCTAAGGTCAAGTGTTTAATAAAAAAATAACAATTTGACGCTTTCTCCCGAGACGTTTGTGCGCATTTTGCTTGAAAACCTTCACCCTTCACTGTTCCAAAATAAAGGATGTTCCCCAACAAACACTGTCACTGCCCTTAGTAATGATGTAAGCCTTTACACTGGGGCAGATTGGCCTGGCCAAAATTTTCCTTGCTTGCGCTAGTTGGGTGATCCCTGAATCCATTAAGACAAATAGAGGAACTTTCAAAAAGAGAATAAGTCCACTAGATTGAAAACCCGAAAGGGCAGTCTAGAAAGGAAAGGAAAGGGAAAAATCACTCATGTTGAGGTCATCTAGTCGTAGAATTAATCTTTTGAACAGAAAGCAATCAGAATTTGAAATGATGTGTGGCCATCTTTTCTTTACCAAAAAAAAAAACAAAATATAAATATATCCATTGTCGCCCTGTTTTGAGCCAAAAATAAATCTTTTTTCTAAATTATTCCCAAGCAAGGGTTGTCATCAGTATGAGTCAACTTAGGAAGCAGTTGAAGAGCACTCAATGATCAAACGGAGGAATCCTTCAAAATGGTAAAAAAAAAAAAATCACAAAGTGATGATGAAAAAATAAAAATGGAGTTCAAGAAAAGCAAAGTGCTCAAAAGGTCAAATAGTTGACACAATGCCAGATGACAACCCTTGCTTCAAAAAATGTATCCGACAAACATTCATTTGGGCCTTTATACCCGTTCCTTTCAATACCTTCTAGCCCTGGCCACATTACAAGCCTAATAAAGTCCACGCAGATTGAATAATGTTTGCTCAAATTTTCATAAAGCTTAATTTTACGATAAGACAAAATGACTTGCAATGTGTTCAAAAAAAAAACAAAAACAAAAACAAAAACAAAAACAAAAACTTTGAAAATGAAAAAAAAAAGAAAAAGTAATGTCTCAGGAAGAAGGGATCTTTTTGCCAACTAAGCAAAAGCATGCAAAAGAAAATCAGACCAATTGGGGTCATCCTTTTAGCTTATCCTTTTCATGCCCACTACCTCTTCCAGGTAAGAACCCTTACCCAAAAAACCGGGGCAGATTTGTGAATCTCACACGAATTCTTCGCCTTGCAACTCATTGACACATAATCCCAGACTGGAACAGCTTTGCGGGTCTCACCTGAACTATCATGAATCCAAACCTAATGCTCATTTTCCCAAACACCAAACTGGGGCAGCTTTTGGGTGTCTCGTTTCCTTTAAGCAATGTATAAGGAATGATGTGCTTATGTGGCTGTCCCAGACTTCTCCAAATCATTCTAAATAGCTCTCATTCTTCACCTGCCAGTAAATTCAAGCATGTGTGCGTCGATGTTTCGAAAGAAAAAGTCAAAATGTAATCATATCAAACATTAGACCTCGAATGTATGACATTCCTCAATTTCACAAAACATTGAAAATAAAGATCAGTTTGATAATGATTGCAAGTAAGATGAATGACTCAAAAAAAAAAGGGAAGAAGAAACACAAAACAAAGCAAATGTTTTCCATATGTGTGCATCCATCCATCAAAAGAATATCTTTCAGATCAAAACCCTCTTCATTCATATGAATGGTTGTCGAATCCTTCTTCGAAAATACAAAAAGAATAACATTATGGTCTTTTCTTCAAGTCATGTTGTTCCATGTTAATCATGTTTTTTTCTCTCATTTTGGGGTTTTGACACCCACATCTTTACACCATGTTCATTGCTTTTAAGTTAGGTTTCAGCATTCTACAATGGTCTTTGCACTTTGTTTCTCCCATCTTCACCTATGGACCCTCGCTTTGGGAGTGGTCACTGATGCCTTTCCAAAAATCAAATTTCTGTCAGAAAAAAAAAAACAAAAGGGCTAATTTCGCTTGGCACCTAAAACCTGGTTTTATTTGGCTCCCTTAGTTTTCTGTTATCGGCCCTCTGCATGGCAATGGTCGGATTTAAATTTCTGTTCTGTGAGTTTGGCCCTCTGCGAGTCAATGGTCAAATCCAGGTTTTAGTTTTCTGTTATCGGCCCTCTGCATGGAAATGGTCGGATTTAAATTTCTGTTTAGTGAGTTTGGCCCTCTGCGAGGCAATGGTCAAATCCAGGTTTTAGTTTTCTGTTATCGGCCCTCTGCATGGCAATGGTCGGATTTAAATTTCTGTTCTGTGAGTTTGGCCATCTACGAGGCAATGGTCAAATCCAGGTTTAAGTTTTCTGTTATCGGCCCTCTGCATGGCAATGGTCGGATTTAAATTTCTGTTCTGTGAGTTTGGCCCTCTGCGAGGCAATGGTCAAATCCAGGTTTTAGTTTTCTGTTATCGGCCCTCTGCATGGCAATGGTCGGATTTAAATTTCTGTTCTGTGAGTTTGGCCCTCTGCGAGGCAATGGTCAAATCCAGGTTTTAGTTTTCTGTTATCGGCCCTCTGCATGGCAATGGTCGGATTTAAATTTCTGTTCTGTGAGTTTGGCCCTCTGCGAGGCAATGGTCAAATCCAAGTTTTAGTTTTCTGTTATCGGCCCTCTGCATGGTGATGGTCGGATTTAAATTTCTGTTCTGTGAGTTTGGCCCTCTGCGAGGCAATGGTCAAATCCAGGTTTTAATTTTCTGTTATCGACCCTCTGCATGGCAATGGTCGGATTTAAATTTCTGTTCTGTGAGTTTGGCCCTCTGCGAGGCAATGGTCAAATCCAGGTTTTAATTTTCTGTTATCGACCCTCTGCATGGCAATGGTCGGATTTAAATTTCTGTTCTGTGAGTTTGGCCCTCTGCGAGGCAATGGTCAAATCCAGGTTTTAATTTTCTGTTATCGACCCTCTGCATGGCAATGGTCGGATTTAAATTTCGTTTCTGCGAGTTTAGCTCTCTGCGAGGCAATGGTCAAATCCAGGTTTTAGTTTTTGTTACTGCTACTTTACTTGACATTGGTTTTGGCATCGTGACTTGAATTATTTTGTTCGTTTTCTTTCATGATTGAAACCCGGACAAAATTAGTGTCTTTATCTTTACTTAGCTTTACTTAAATAATACGAAAAGATTAAATTTTCATATTATTTAGTAATATCTAAGTAAAGAGGGGCAGCTGTCAACACCCAATTTTGTCCGGGTTGAAAAAATGTGTTTTTATTGGCTTTTATTTTATTTTTATTCCATTTTTTATGTATTTAGATTTTTTGCTTTTAATTTTTTCTATTTTATTTCTTATTTTCAATTTGTTTTAATAGTGTTAATTAATCAAAATAATTAAAAAATTGAAAAATTAAAATTAAAATTAAAAATAAAGTAAAAAAAAATAAAATAAAATTGGAAAAAGTAAAAAATAGAAAAAAGGGAGAAAACGTGGGAAATGGTATGGAATGCGTGTCTGAAGGAGGGGGGCAGGTTGTTAGAAAAGAATATTTTTCCAAGATTTTGGGGGGCAGAGGATTTGGTTGCATCAGAGAGAGAAAAAAGGGAGAAAGAGCACGCAGGGAACCATCATCTGGAATCATCATCCAGAGTCAGCATTGGCACCGGCACCGGCAAGAAGAGATCACCGGCTACACAGCTAGCAGTAGCAGCAACCATAACCGCAGGTAGGTTTTTGTTAATCTGTACATTCAGATTCATCACATATGCTTACTGCATAAGCTCCATTCACCCTTATCTCGTCAGCCCATGCACCATTATCAGAATCATCTGTCCCCTTCACACTCATATGCACACAACACACTCATCTCTTCCAATACCAAATTAACGAGGTTCAACCAACATTAAACCCATCAGTAAACATTAAAAAAATTAGGGGAGGCAGAGAGGGAAAAATGGTGTTGCAGGAGGGCATTCGGCCTTCGAGAAAATCCTCGAATGGGAGGAAGAGAGTAGCTGATTGTTTCAAGGTTGGCGGTTTGGAAGTAGTAGTCTGCTGTGTGGTGACCGTGTGGGTGGCAGTGGCGTCGCTAAGGTCGTCCTGGTAGGTGATGGTGACCGTGTGGGTGGCCGTGGAGGTGGCCGAGGAGGTAGACGAAGGTAGGCACGGGGAGCCTTATCGCGGCAGTGGTCGTGGAGGTTTTAGTAATGGTGAAGTTGATGATGATGGATGTTGATGACGCGAAGGGATCGGAGATGAACGTGGAAGAAGACCCTCCCTGAGAATCGTCGTTTTCGAAAAGAGAAAGGCGGAGACAGTGGCGTCGTGACTGGTGGTGGTTCTGGTGGCGCGAGTTGTCGCCGGCGAGGCCAAGGCTTGTTCTGGTTGAAGCGACGATGGCCGGATATGGCAGAGGTGGTGGTGAGTTCGTGGTGCAGAGCTAGGGACCTTGGGTCAGAGAAGACGTGAGCTGGGGACTGGGAATGAGGGTGAACCTCCTGAACCCCTAGAAAATTCTAGGTTAGAGAGCTTTCGTCTGGGCCAAGCCCAGAAATGGGCGTACGTCCGGGAACATTCAGCCTTTTTTGGACCGTTCGTTCAACATTCCAAATGAACGAGCGCTCGTTATCCAAACAAGCGAACGATCCTTATCCTTAAGCCTTTTTGAGCGTTCGTTTCTCACCAATTAGCGCTCGTTATCTAAACGAGCGAACGCTCGTTAACCTTAAGCCTTTTTGAGCGTTCGTTTCTCACCAACGAGCGCTCGTTATCTAAACGAGCGAGCGCTCGATTAACCTTAAGCCTTTTTGACCGTTCGTTCAACATTCCAAACGAACGAGCGCTCGCTATCCATACGAGCGAACGCTCGTTATCCTTAAGCTTCTTGTCCGATCGAAAATCTTCTCCCTGAAGAGCGCTCGTTATCCAAACGAACGAGCGTTCGTTTCCGAACCAATGAACGCTCGTTACTCAGCCTCAATTTCTCAACGTCCGTTCGTCATATCTCTCGACGAACGCTCGTCATTCAGCTCACATTTCTAAACGTCCGTCCGTTATGTTCCCCAATGGACGTTCGTCCTCTCCCCCTCCGAACGTTCGTTCTTTACCTAACGAACGCTCGTTATTCTGAATCTCTTCCCAGCGTTCGTTCAACCTCTCCCATTTCTTTTTTTGTTTATTTTATTTTATTATCTTATTTTATTCTATTTATTTTAAATATCTACTTCTTTTAAAATATATATTTAATAATACAATATTTATAGTTTAAATAAAAAATATTACAAAACTATTTAAAGGTTTAAGCGCACGTGTGACCGCTCGCGTCGTCCTTGTTCTAAAAACCTTTTCTTCTTCTTTAAATAATATTACAAAAATATATTTAAAGGTTTAAGCGCATGTGTGACCGCTCGCGTCGTCCTTGTGTTAAAAACCTTTTCTTCTTTTCTTAAGTAAAATTTCAAAAATATGTTTTAAAGGTTTAAGCACACGTGTGACCGCTCGCGTCGTCCTTGTGCTAAAAACCTCTTCTTCTTCCTTAAATAAATATACAAAAAGTATACGTTTTGAAGGTTAAGCACACGTGTGACCGCTCGCGTCGTCCTTGTGCTAAAAACCTTTTCTTATTTTCTTAAATAAAATTTCCAAAAATATGTTTTAAAGGTTGAACACTCGTGTGATCGCTCGCATCGTCCTAGTGTTCAATACCTTTCTCTCTTATTTACGTAATATTAAACGAGGGTATGAGTGCTCGTGCAATCGTCCGCATCAGCCTAGCACTCAATACTCTCAAGTTTTCCTAAATAAGCAGATAACGGTATGAGTGCTCGTGCGATCGTCCGCATCAGCCTAGCACTCAATACTCTCAAGTTTTTCTAAATAAGCAGATAACGGTATGAGTGCTCGTGTGATCGTTCGCATCGTCCTAGTTCTTAATATCGTTATTTCTCTTTTAAAAAAAAATAATAATAATTAAAAATATTTAAATATCATTTAAAAGGTATGAGTACTCGTGCGACCGTCCGCGTCGGCCTAGTACTCATTACCTTCTTTTTCTCGAAAATATTAAAAACATAAACTCTTTAAAAATTAAAAACATCTGGCTTCTTTCAAACAACAAACAGTATTTCAGCTAGAACTACGTAACCCTGATTTCTCATTCTGAATGAGAATACATAGGAGCAAGGTCAATCCTTGTCGGGCCCAAAAAACTAAAAAATATATTTTGTTTATTTTTAATTTTATTTTAGGGATAGTTCAACATTTTGAAAACCACATCAAATTCGTGTATTTAGTTAAAGGTACTGCCTTAGGGCAGGCGTTGTAGGGTGCTGACACCTTCCCTACGCGTAACCGACTCCCGAACCCAGAATCTGGTTTTCGCGGACTGTGTCTTATTGTTTTATGGTTTTTCCGTAGTTTTCCAAAATAAACTATGGTGGCGACTCCAAAATCTCTTTTCAAAACCCGTTTCTTTTTGGATCGTCGTCCCGTCGCGATTCCGGTTGCGACAGATACAATCCCAGTTGTGCGAATTGTGTGGAGGCGACCATATCAATGGTCAATGTGCCTTTCCAGTTGAAGCCGTAGAGGATGTAAACTACATGACCAATTAGTACCGTCAAGGGAGCTACAATCAAGGGTGGAAACCACACCCAAGTATTGGTCAAGGGCAAACTAGGCAAGCTGGTCAATATAATAAGCAGCAGCAACCCACCTTATGGCTACAGTTATCTATGCTTAATGAAAGGTCCATGAGGATGGAGGAAATTCTCAACAATTTCATACAGAATACTGAGTCTACAAGAAGAGCACTGAAGCTGCTATCAAAAATCTGGAGACTCAGATGGGGCAGATCACCAAACAGGTGGAAGAAAGGCCAAATAGAAATTTTGGGGCTAATACTGAGGTTAACCCCAGAGAAGAGTACAAGGTGGTAGAGAGTGTTGATGATAAGAAAGTTGAGTTAGATACAGAAGAGAGAAGAGAAATAGAGAGCAATAGCACTTTTCCTTTTCCAATCCATCAAGGGAAACAACTGGACTTCACAGAATTATTCAACATGGTGGATAATGATGCACCTTGGGAACAGATTCTGCAACAGATTACGGTTTACACTAAATCTAATGAAGAAATCTCTACAAAGAAGAGACGTAGAGATGATGAGGCAGAGGAGTGTATAACTGTTAAAAAAGAGTCATTCCCTCCTAAAACAACAGATCCAGGCAGTTTTTCTATCCCTTGTACCATAGGGAAGAAAAGGGTGAAGAAAGCTCTTCTTGATTTAGGTTCAAGTGTTAACTTGATACCTTACTCTTTACTGGAGCAAATCGGCAATGTTAATGTGAAACCTGTAAAGGTTAATCTAGTAATGGTCGATGGATCTTCAAAGGATCCATGTGGGATTGCAGAGGACATTATAGTTTGTGTTGGCAAACTTCAGTTCTTGCAAGACTTTGTGGTGATGAAGATGGAGACAGAGAAGATACCTATCATACTTGGAAGATCGTTTATGAAAACGGCCAGAGCTATCATTGATGTAAATGAAGGTATAGTAGTGCTCCAGGACAGGGAGGAGAGAGTGGTTGTAGACGTCTTTAAAGATGAGACACAAACACAGGAGGAAGAAGCTAGTTATAAAGCTGCATTTCAAGATGCACTCATGACTAGCCATAAAGATGAAAATCTCAAGGTTGCAGGTAACCATTGTTTGTTGTTTCAGGTACACAAGGAAGAAAAGATTGGAAGAGGAGGAGAAATTCCTGATGACTGGGAGAAAAGAAGACCCCAACTTGCCACACCTGTGAGAATCAAGAACAAGTTGTGGGTTGTGAAGGGCTTTAAGGAGAAGGAGATGATAGAGATAGAATCTCCATGTCTTAGAAGAATCAAAACAGTTCACAGGAAACAGCTGAGGAGTTGGTGGGATGACAACATCAACTATAAAGAAGGAACTTGAGCTTACTAGGTCAAGCTAATGACGTTAAAAGAGCGCTTGCTGGGAGGCAACCCAGTTGATTATAAGAACTTTTTAATTTTACTTTGGTTTGTAAATTTTTAATCTGTTGAACATTATATTGCCGAACATAGCATCTACTGAAGGATGCTAGTTGGATATAGCATCTACTGAAGGATGTTAAGCAGTAGCACCTACTGATGGGTGTTGGTAAGTTATTTAACACCTACTGATGGGTGTTGGTGTGATTTTAAACACCTACTGATGGGTGTTGGTGGATTTTGGGTCAGGCTCGTGACGTTAAACAAGCGCTACCTGGGAGGCAACCCAGTTGATTGATTGTTTTTGTTTGTTTTATTTTAGTTAGGGTTTGCATAAGTATTTTAAGCATTGAAATGCAGGGAACCAGTGAGGGGCATGTCTAGGAGGCACGTAGGTTAAGAAAAGAAGGAGAAGGGCACATCACGAAAGTGCCGCTGAGCAGTAACTTACCGCTCAGCGGTACTCTCGCAGATGGGCTTTAGTTCCCCTTAGCGGGACCCAAGCCCATTAGGGTATTTTTATACCCAAAGCTGCGCATTTGCTCATACTTTCAGACCCTTCTCTGCACAAACACTCCCACATACCTTCTCCAAGGTTTTCCACATCTTTTCACTCTTCCCTCTTAAGAAAATTTCTCTTCCACTCACTTTTTCACTAGTGTGCCATCAAAGTTTGGGGTTGGAAGAGAGTATCTTAGCTTGGAAACATTCTCATTGCATCTAGTATCTCCACCCAAGTAAGTAAAATGCATTTTGTTCATTCTAGGGTTCTTAATTTTGAATGTGATTATCAAAGCATGAAGATTTAGGGGTTTTGATTTCTATGCATGATTTGATGATATAATTGATGTTTGAACCGATTAAACTGCATGATTATGAATTGGAAAACTGAAAATTGCATTTGGGTGGAGTTAGGACAGCTTTAAAAGAGGTTTTTCAAAATTCTGCAGAGTTACCGCTCAGGGGTAAACTGCCGCTGAGCGGCACTCTGCCAGACTGAGTTTTTCTGGTTTTTTGTGATCTGGAATGTAGCATTGGTGGCACTGAGGGGAAATTCTAGCCCTCGACGGTGGTTTAGCTTCGAAAGGAGTTGAGTTATGTGCTTACTAATGATTAACATCATGTTTTGTGGTTTTGTATTTGTGTTTGAATGCAGGAATGACATCCTCTTCAGGAAAGAGATTGAAAACCATGGCAACCAAGAGAAAGGAAAAGGAACCAGAGCAACCCCACTCTAGCAGGTTCCTCTCTAGGAAACATGAGAAGCACTTTAGGGTGGTTCAGGACAGAAGACTTCTGATGGAAAGAAAAGTTGGAATGATACCTAACTTTGCTCCTCAATTTGGAGAGCAAGTGTTAGGGAATGACTGGGGAAAGCTAGCCACCTATCCTGCACCTGCCAACATAACTATGGTAAAGGAATTCTACACTAATGCAAAGAAGATTAGTGATTATCTAGCTGAGAATTATTTGGGCTATGTCAGAGGCCATGCTATCAGGTATGATCCTGATTCTATCAATAACTTCCTGGACACTGTGTGGGCTGGTGAGCAGTGCCAGTTTGCTCGTTGCATGGAGGAAGGTGCTGATTATGAGGATGTGGAGAGAGTACTATGTATACCAGGAGGACACTTCCAAAGGAATAGATCTGACTCAGTGGTTAACATTAGGAGGACAGATTTGACTCCTCTTGCAAAGTATTGGATGGCATTTTCTCATGCCAACATTCAGCCATGTTCACATGTGTCAGATATTACTCTCAGCAGGGCACTATTCATCTACTGTGCTATCAGAAACTTAAATGTTAACATTGGGCAGGTGATAGCTGATGAGATTAGTGTGTGCGCCAATACCTCAAACAACAAAGCACCACTAGGACATCCCTCTTTGATTACTCACCTTTGCAAGCTAGCTGGGGTGGATACTTCTGTTCCACCATTTGAAAGGCCAAGAAAAGCCATTGATGAGGCTTATTACAGACACTATTGTGGAGGTGAGGATGCAGCTCAGCCAGTTCCACCACGCCGTGCTCGTAGAGAGAGAGGGCCAGCACAGAGCCGGACATCTGCTGAGACACATGAAGCAGAACCATTCCAGATTAGGGACATGTACATGTCTCTTATAGGTGCTCAGTTACAGTTGATTCACAGAGGGCAGGTGGCTACTGCTGAGATGATTGTGGGGATGTATGATACACCTCCAGCCCACAGGTGGACTATGGATGAATTCCATAATGTGGTAGCTTGGCCAGAGGAGCCAGTGCATGGAGGAGGAGCTAAAGCAGCTGAAGCTTCAGCTAGAGAGATGGAAGAAGATGAAGCTGATGATGATGATGCATTTGAAGATGATGAAGATGAGGAGGAAAAGGAAGATACAGAGGACAGCTCAGACTGATGAGGAGCTGAAATAGCATTTACTAATGAATGTTATCATATGCTTATGCTTTTGTTGGTTTAAGTTTTCTGAACTCATTTATTTTATGTTTTTAGATTAGGTGTGATGTACTCTATTAGACACCTGGTTTGTTATGATGGTTTGCTATTAACTGTGATGGTTTGATAAGTAATGCTTGATGATGCTTATTGATTGATTGATGTTGAGATGATGTGCACATTAAAATGCTTATACAGGTGATTCACAAGCTTTGTGAACAAATGCATGATATTATGATTGTGGTTCTGAGATTAAGCAGGATGTGTATGTCAAATGTGAATGAGCTTATATGTGAGGTTTTGAGCTCCAGAGTTTTTATTGATTGAATGCTATTACTTTGAAAGCATGAATGATTTTGCCCAGGTTTTCTATGATTGAATCAATTGCTTGTTTTGCATCATGTGATCAAGGCCGTTTGTTGGAAACCTTTTTATTGGCCAAATTCATAAAGTTAGCCCACTAAAAGAGAACACTTTGTGTTCTATCCTTTGAACCCTTAGCCTTGAACATACACTGAAAACCCTTGATTGAAAATCTTTACCTTGAGTTAAGTAGAAGATCTTGTGTGGAATTGTTAAATGTTCAAGTTTGGGGTTGTTGGGAAAACATGAAAAAGGAAAAGCATTGAGCTAAGAGCTAAAAAGTAAGAATATGCAAAGAAAAAGAAAAAGAAAAGAAAAGAAAAAGAAGCAAAGCTCAATGCAAATGCAAAGGCAAGTTGGGAATGAATAAGAATAATTGTGTTGTTATGATTCTCTTAACTCAAGGATTTTGTGATCCAGAAAAACCAATTTTCTTGTTAGCCCAGTCACATTATAAGCCATTGAAAAGTCCTTGTGATGATGCATGCTTGTGAATGTTTTTGATTGTGGTAAAATGAAAGGAAAAGTTGATTCATGTGACATTGTGATAGTAGAGTGACTGAGTGATTACCTCTTATACACTTGTGTGTGAGTGAAACACTTTACCTGGTGAGAAAATATTCCATGAGCACATGAACATCCATGCTTAATTGATTGATCATGCATGAAAAATAGCATTTGTTGGATATTAACTGACTTTGTGAAACACTAAAGCATGTGCACATCTTGATTGAACTCTTGGTCATAAGTTTGATTGAAGTTTTTACTTATCTTGAAAAAAGGATTTTTGAATGAGTGAACCATCATATGAATTGGTAGAAGATTGAGTTACATCTTGTTTGCTTGAGGACAAGCAAAGTTCTAAGTTTGGGGTTGTGATAACAGTTGAAAAACTGTTATTTTCATGCTTAAAATTGATACTAAAAGCAACCTTTATACTTAGAAACTAGCTTGAAATCATGTTTTTATTCATATTTTCATAAATAAGAGAGCTGGACAGGTTTATGCTTGATTTTAGTGTTTTTGAGCAGGTTTTAAGGTGAATTTAGTGAAAGAAGTGAAGAAGGAGAGAGATGGAATCAGAAAAGATATCAAAAAGTGAAAAAGAAGAAGCCGAAGTTACCGCTGAGCGGCAGTTTACCGCTGAGCGGCACTCAAGAGCTTACGGGAGGTCCGCTGAGGGGCAAAATGGTCGCTGAGGGGAAGAAACTACTCACGCACTCACCGCTGAGCGGTACTTTACCGTTGAGCGGCACACTTATGGGCATGATACATGGTCACTACTCTCCTAAGGACGAAAGACCAAGAATCCATCAACTTTGGAGAGCAAGCCTTCTTTATAGGTGTATGTTGACTTGGTAGTCAGCTACAAAATGCACCCCTTCTCTAGGTCATCTTTAATCCCATAAACCCTACACTACTTGACCTAAATGTAAGGACCAAAATAAACTTACTCTACTAAGAACTCATTAATAACCCATGATGATAAGAACTTACGCCCACCTTTCACAAATGACTCCAACTCTCTTTAATTGTGTCTGACCATTGCTTACGGGTATGCCATCATCTCCTTACTCTTGAAAAGAATTTCCCCTCAAATCTTAGTGTTTCTTCATGGCAAAAACCTTTCTTTCTATTGAAGGTATTGTTCAGACAAGATTTCCTAGAGAATAGACTCTCTAAGAAACTCAGGTTTTGAATTTTAACAAAAAGCATTAAACGTAATTATTCTTGGATATTCTAATATTTGTTGATGCAACTCACCACCAAAAAATGCAAAAGCCCCAAAATCACAAGCATAGTCCATCCACAATCACGAAACTACCGTGAAGGCAAATTGCACCACTATGAGTTCGAATCAACAACGCTCATACCCAACATACCTAACGAACAAACATCGCAATGGAGCAGCCATAAATCCACCACTGACCAACGAACTTATAAATCAAAAGTCAGGAACCAGAGAGGAAATTGTGCCTCCTTTGTGCACAAGAAGATCCAAAATGCAAAGCCCCAATTTTTGGGAGGAAGAAGGCTGCCATGTGGCAATCACTCATTGGTCAGCCTTTCTTGGGTTAATTGCGGTAAAAATGGTCAAATAAGGGGTTAAAGTTTAATTTTAAAAAGGAAAGAAGTGCTGAAATGCAATTTTAAGAAATATTATGTTGCCAAAGATCTGTTAGATATTTTACAAGATAAATAAATCTGAAAATATTAATAGAAAATATTTGCCAAATATTTTTAAAACTGACTTAATATGTTAAATATTGGGAGATATTACATTATCAGATAAGATATTTTATCAATAAAAACATCATAATCCAAGCGCAATCAAGTTCTATATAAAGAGACCAAAGGGAACTAGAAGAGGAACTCATCACTCTACATTCAACAACTCTACCACTCCGCTCACTTTTATTTTTACCATGTATTCCATTCCATTCATGGTGGGTTAAGCTTATAGGGCTATTCCACTGTATTTTCATTATGGATTCTGAGGTTAAGTTGAATTAATGTTTTTTTTTTCTTTTGATTATTGATTTGGGTTATCTTTCTTGTATGTATTTCATCTCTCAATCACGTCATCATAAGGTGTTTGAATCTACATGCATATTGATCACATGAGTTCAAAGACTTTTAGGTTTGATTGAGAATACTTTGATTAAATTTAGGAACTTTCATATGATTCAATGTGTTTTTGCTACCAATTGAGAATGTATTTTGATTAGTGGTAAGAACTTTAACAATAAGTAATTGAGAATTTACTTTGATTAATTAACTTTTAATTTGGTTGGGAGATTAAAGAATAAACATGGTTAAAGACAATAAGATTTAATTAAGAATATACTTTGGTTGAATTTATTGTGAATAGTCTAGAAAGGTCTTGCCTTTGATTCAGAATCTACTTTGGTTAATTGTAAGATCGCCCTCAAATTAATTAACAATGTATTTAATTAATTTGAAACTCAAACAATAATCAATTGAACAATAATCTTTGGATAAACGATGATGAATTTATCTTCGAAAAGTAGTCGAATTAAGCTATTTTATTATAATTGTTTTAAAGTATCTGATTTTTTTTCTTCAATTAAACTCACAACATTCTTCAATATTAGTTTCATTAGGATAGATTTTCACTCTTATTTTAAGCATTGCATTTCATTTTGCTAACCTTTTAGAGTTTTCATAAGAGTCAACTATTTGGAAAACAATTATGTATTCGTTGAGAAATGATTCAGGGTTACTTTAACCCTATATAGTTTTTTAACTATTAGATTGGAAATACTGAAGTTGTATTGTAAAGTAGTATTACTTTGATAGAGTAAACGATAACATATCAAATTTTGCGTCATTGTCGGGGAATACAATTAGTATTTTGAATATTTAGATTCTTATTTTTATTAGTTTTTATTTTTATTTTCTCCTAACGCAAATACATTTAATTTAGTTTGAGTTTTTGTTGTCTTTAGTTATTCTTATATTGCTAAAAAAGTCTTTGTTTTTGTTTTAATTAAGAATTTCTCTTAAGAATTATTTGAGATTAGTTTGAAAATAGTTTAGCTAGGCATGACTTGGTACTTAAGTTGTCCATTGTGACATACTTCTATTTATTGAGAGTGGACCCAAACAAAATCTTACTTATTTTTTATTTGAAATGTTTCTTTAAAGAAAAAACAAAAAAGTCAAGAATATAGGAAGAACTTCAAGCAGACTGCATAGTGCATGACTTGAGCCACCCCAGGAGAATTTTATCAAATTAACTTGGAAGTTGAACAGAACATACGTAAGTTGCGAAAAAGATTGCAATTTGGGAGGAGATGACACAAGAAAGGGAGGAGTTCATACAAGAAAAAGAATGAATGAGACAAGAATGATAAGAGATTATGGAAGAATTTGACAAGTGGCTAGAGAACTTACTAGTCTTGCAAAAGTAACCTACTATAGTACAAGCTGACCTTTATCTCATTGTTAGAGTTAGCACTAAAGTGAGTTGTTAAGCTATAGTTGAAACGAGGGGTGACATTGGCTTTGGTTGACAATGTAAGTTGTAGACAATAGTTGATTATGTATCTCTCCCTCACCCCCTTCCACAATTGGTGGCCCAAGGGAAGAGCTTTGAAAGTTCAACCATGTTACACGGTCAATCTTTACCCTCTCATTTGGTAAAGGTTATGATGAAGATGATACATTATATGTTACAATTCCTATACCAACATTGGAGGTTTGTATTGTATCACAAACATTGTAAACCTTAATCTTCTGGTGCAAAAATCTTGTGAGGATGACACCATGTTACATTTTGGTTTGTATCTACATTAATATTTTTATAAATGTAGTATTTAGTTTCCTAACTAATGTTATACATGTTTTCTATAGTAGTGACATGAAACACATTATGCAAATCGGACATATGAGGGGGTAAAGCAATATCATAAGCTATTAAACCAATCTTCTAAAGATTTTGTTCATAAACATTGGGGAAAGCTTCTTGGATCTCAACACTCTTCCTACCCTAGTGGTAGAAGTAACCCTTAAAAACACATGATCCTCCACCTCAAACTTCAAAGGCTTCCGTTTCTTTTCTATATAAGACTTTTATGTGCTCTAAGAAACTCTAATCCTTTTTTTGTATAAACCTCAACCTCTTTATTGTCTACTATAACAACTTAGGCCCAACAATCATTCCCTCCCCATCTTGTAACTAACATAGAGGAGTCCTCCTCTGCTTTCATACAAAGCCTCACACGAATCCAATAGTAGCATGAAAGCTAATTTTGTAGGTGAACTCCACTAAAGGTAGCACTTCATACCAAATTTGAAGTGTTAAAGGCAAAATCATCTATATGAACAAACGATCTCATGTTTCGATGTTTAACCAAATAACATTAAAACAAGTTAAAGATCATAAAACAACTTAGGATAAAAACATAGAGCCAAAACCCCAAACAAACACAACTAGAACCTCAACCCCAAATATAGAAATTATAGGAAAACACTTAGGTCCTAGGAAATAGAAAAACATTTAGGCTAGAACAACCAGACGAGACAGTGTCCTGTCTAAAACTGTCTAAGAGAGAACTGAGTTAAACGCTCAACACTCAAAATATCCGAATTAAGCATTTGACTTCTCTTGAAAATGAATCAGGTCGAGACAATGTCTTCAACTAAAACAATTAAAAGACTCAACTGTTAAAGGACATAATTGTTAAAACACATAAGAAAGCCTAAGCAAGCTAAACGCTATCTGTCTACAAAGAGACAAGAACAATAGAAGCGTTTACTTGAGTTAAGTTAATTCCATGAGCGAAAGAGACACATCATCTTATGATGAAGTATTTATATGTTTGGTATCTTCAAATCAAAAGAGCCTAATTGTAAAATGTTACCTAATGGTAGTAAATAAAAAAACACTTTGTTGTTCTAAGCGAGCATTAAATGACATTAAATGTCAACCGTTCAAAAACAACAAAAGTGATAAGAAAAGTCATATCTACTACATGTACAGTTTACTCTAATTTTGCAGATAAACTATTCTACACGCATCCATAGTACTACAGTTTAAATATCAAATGCGGATGTTAGAGACAAAAGAGATAATCATGGAATGTTCCTCTCTTGAAGCAAAGTCTAAAAAGATCAAACAACCTACTTCAAGCAAAGGACTAAAAATGCATTCCTGCTCTGACAAAGTTGACTTACACAACGACTACTATGAAAAGACGAAAGAGAAAACATAAGCATCAAGACTATGAACTATAAACATTGTCTAACGAACAAATATTCACAAAGTCTGTAAATAGAAGATCTCTCAAGAAGAAAATCAAGGGGATAAAATAAAGGATAGCCAAAAAGCGCAAAGCTTACAACGTCATATCCATCCTAAAGAGAAGAAGAAAGAAGAAAACTCAAAGAAAAGAATACATCTGAGCTGAAGAAAAGATAAGATAAGAGAAAAGAGAAAGAGATACTCGAGCGTAAGCGTCAAATTTCTTATTGTTGTAACATTTTAGAGAGAAACACATGCGAGTGTTTAGACTGTATTGTATTGTAATTAGATCCTCTCGGAGAAAAATTTAGTCTAAACTACTTGTAAGCAATCGTTGATTGCAATTCTTTAGAGAATTAAAACACTTACAACTGAACTCTTTTGAGTTGAGGAATCTAGGCACAATAGTCTAATACCAGGAGTGGTTCAAATACTCAAGGAAATCTCGGCAGGGAGTTGAGTACCAGGAGTTGTGCAAATACTCAAGGAAATCTCAGTAGAGTGCTTAGTACCAAGAATGGTGCGAATACTCAAAGAAAATATCGGCGAGGTAGTTAAGTCCCAGGATTGGTGCTAATAATCATTTGTAATCGGGTGAAAATTATAGTGGAACCCTCTACAGAGGAGACTGAACGTAGCTCAGTTGGAGCAAACCAGTATAAAATCTCTTGTGTTATTCTTTTTTCTCTTTGCTAAACGATCTTCTTAGAAAACTTGCAATTGAGCTTTGTATTTGAAAATATAAGAACTTCCAAAGTAAAGGATCCTTTATTTTCAAAGAAAGTTCTTACAAACACTATAGTAGAAATTATTATTAATAGCACGCTAATCTTTACAAAACTTATACTTCAAGTCTAGCGTCTAAGCCTTTAAAAGAATAATTTACACGCTCGACAACGTGCTATATCAAAAGGGTTGCTAAAATTGTTTTCCATAGACACTGTTCAACCTTCCTTCTAGTGTGTTTTAGGTACTTCAGATGGTATCAGAGCTAACCTCGAGGGTTAATTCTTAATTGGACTGAGGAAACGATCTTGAGGAATGGAAAACGAAGGGTATGTCGTCAACCGTCCTCCCCTATTCAAGGGAGAGGAGTTTGACTACTAGAAGCAAATAATGATCGAATTCTTTGAATCATGTCACATTAACACGTGGGACATGGTGGAGAACAACAACTATATTCCTATAGATGAAGAAGGAAAGTCACTCTCAAAAAGCAAGTGGATAGACGAGTAGAAATAACACTACTTGTTAAAGTCCAAGGCTCGCAACTCTCTGATATGTGCTCTCGCTGAAGAAGAACACAAGGTCCACGCTTACCAATGAGCAAAAGAAATGTGGGACACCTTAGTCATCACGTACGAAGGATCAAACGAAGTCAAAAGGAATAAGCTAAGCTTGCTGATGTGACAGTATGAATTGTTTTCTATGCTTGAAAATGAAAACATTCAAAGAATATTCAGTAGATTCCAAACGATCCTAAACGAGCTAAGTTCTTGGAAAAGTCATATGAAAACTTTGATCATAAACGAGCTGGACTATTTTGGGATTCTGTTTGTCTGACTATTATGCAAGTTTGTATTTGGTTGGTAGCATATACAAACTTACAACTGAAAGAAAAACATAACTTTTTATACCAGTTAATTGTAGAACCGAAATAAAACATTTTATACCAGTTGGAGCTTTATCGAGTATAAAATGTCATACTTTTTTATACCGATGTGGTTGGTGAACTGATGTAAAAAGTTTGCATCATATACACATTTATCCTTTCCCTAAAAAAAACTTTTTATATTGGTATTAGAATCAGTATAAAATACCAATATAAAAAGTCCAATACTTTTTATATCTTCTATTTTTGTACCGATTCAAAAATCGGTATAATTTCTTTTTTAAACGGTATAAAATGGTTTAGTGAAAAGGTATCGCCTTTGTTTAAGAGTTTAAGACTAATTATCATTTATAAACATAGTTTTTAATCCTTTGAGTTTGAGATGTCTTTACACAACTAGCTGAATTCCAAAATAAATAGTAATGGGTTTACTTAAATTACATGTGAGGACATTGAGAAAGCATGAACATGCTGCTAATAGTTGAGATTCTAGACATTCATTATGTTGGTGTGGTGGATACAGTTACAAATAGTCTATAGGTGGTGGGGAATGAAAGAAAATAATCATTGTGTTTTCTTAGGGGCCGTGTGTTTTGTTTGTAGTTACCTAGATTTGTTTCTTCCAGTGGTGCATTTGTTTTCATGCAGAGAACGTGCCCTCTATTCCCTCTATTACAGGAGACAGTCACGTGCCATCCATGATCCATCATTAATTCCATTCCACAAAATATACTTCATTTTTTAGTCTATTTTATTGGTCCTGGTCAAATTATAATAACGACCGATAACCAATTTTATGACTTCTTAATTTATACTTTTCGTCCAATCTAGGGAATGTTTACCCGCTATGATTGTGATACGTAACCCTGCCCAATTTTCGTTAATGATAACTTGATATGGCTTAAACCTATAAAATAGTTTAAGCTTAATTTACCCACCATTACGGAATCATGCAATAGAATAGAATCCACTTAGTTCTTCACGGTGATAATTATCATCTACTTTTACTTTAACTAATAATATTTTTCCTAAATAAGGTATTATTAAATTAAAATTTTGATTTAAATTCCGTTTTTTATGTGTTGATTTTTTTTTCATTAACCAATTAGATTGAAGCGTGTATGTGATGCGATGAAATGTGTTTTTCTTTACACTTCTTTTGCTACACAGACACAATTTAAATTCCTTCTTTTTGTTGTGTGTGGATTTTATTGTTAATGATTTGAAGGTGTATATGATGGCATGGAGTGTGTTAAGGATAATATATATTGAATAACTTTATTTGTTTTACACTTTTTTTTACACATACATCCAAACAAACACTCAAAGAAAGATGAATGTACACTCGATTGCACACACACAAGTATATAAACAGGTATACACACGTACACATAGACACGCAAACAGATAATGACTTTTTAATGTTTTTAATGACTTTTTAAAGTTGAAGCAGGAAATACACAGAGTTTTTCTCTATTTTTAATGACTTTTTTAAAGCATGACTTTTTTAAAGCATGAATTTTTGTATTCAAGATTTCATTTATAATTGGATTCGTAGATACACTAAATGATCAAATTAAGGTCCATTTTTTTACGATAATTAGAGCTTATAAATAAATTTTTAAAAGTTCTTACGAGGGAGTTTATACTTCCTTTTTCTTAAATTTCATAATTGTTGTCTTTTCAAATTCTCTCTTCTTTCTTCATTTTCTTTATTATAATTTTCTCTCCTACATTTTGATTATAGTTTCCAGGGAGGACTATAGCTCTCTTAGTCAATCTACAAATCCAAAATAATGTAAATCCAAAATTGAATTTTGTATTTTTTGTTGCACTAAAGTTCATTGTTCCTTCTCCAATCTCATATTTGTATTTTGTGATTATGATATACTTTCTTAATTAAAATTTGAAATTATATTTCGATTAAAAACTTAGTTTAATAATTAGTTGAGAATTTTGATTGAATGATATTTTGATTTGATTTGTAATCATAATCTATCAATATTCAATTGAGTTGATCAGCTGCAAAATTCGGATTTATGTTTACACATACAACAATATTTCAATATATGCGTCTATATTTATGAATTCATATGTCATATTATGTTTCACAATTAATTGAAAAATTTCTCTTAGCAAACCCTAAACTATAATATGTATAATTAAAAAAAATAAAAAATAGATTCAACTAATTTGTGTAATTGTGAAACAACTTAGGTTGTACTCTATTGAAAAATTTATAGAAAAGTTATCACTTCTACTATGACATCTAATGCTTGAGTAGACACTTCTTTCTTCAAACTTTACTCAATCTACAAGTTTGAAAAAACATCATCTATCTTGGCAAATTTTTATTAGGCTTATAGTCATTGAATTTAACATTAATATTGACTCTTTAAGAATCACCTTCCTAGTGAGATGTCGCTATCGCTATCAAATAGATGTTAATATAGAAATGGTTAAGTCAACTGAAGTCGTTCCAAACGAATCTCGCAGAAGAACTTCACTTACAATAATATTATAAGAGTCTATAGCAAGAGGCCAGAAATATAAATAGTAAAGAGGAAAGGGGCATTTTAAAACAATAAAAGAAAATAAAAAGAAATGCAATAAGCAAGTTGATCACACATCTTTTCCCTGAATTCTTCATTGGCTATATCATATGAGTATTATTCATTTATTTTATAAACAAACATCTCAAATTAACTAATTAAGTTCCACTTAATTCATTACAACTCTCATTTACACTGCAGTTCTGATTATGTTGAAAATCCAATTATTTTAGTTGTCAATCTGAGTTCTGCTGTTGTAGATATTTGCTATAGATTTACCTTAGAGATTCAATTACTTTAATTTTGTTTATATTTGTTATTAATATAATGAATAACAATATTTTATCTTTTATCAAAATATGCTCAGAATGAGAACCAAAAATAGTTACTAAAAGTGAAAAAACCAAGACCAAAATTTGAAACTTTGTTAGGTACTGATCCAGACTCGCTGTGCGCATTAGGGTTGAGTCTCAATTACTTAAGCTGGTTAAGGTGTTGGGTTCCACCTGGTTGTGTTGTGTGTCGATAAATCCACTTCTTCTTTTATCTTTTATCTTTATCTCTCTCAAGAGTATTTTATCTTTTTGTAGCACTAGGATGTCCAAATTTACTTGGTCATATGGAACTTTAGACAAATCATTTTGCACCTTGCATAGACGATTTACAAACTCTTTCTATCTTGAGTTGTACAAGATATCATATTGAACACAATTATGATTTAAGAAAACTAAGCTTAAGGGTTAATGAGTTCATAAAAATGAACTCATCATACCATCACTATTTAAAGCCTTCACCCTAATGTAGTATAGGGAAATCATGGTATCAAATACCTGGTGGAAATGATTCTTATTAAATTTAAATTGTATAGTTAATCCTTGTTAAATGAACATAATACAGTGGGGTAATTTAAAAATATGGAATGAATGCAACTATCTAAATAATCCTATATGCTTCTACTTGTTCTAATGAATGAATAAAACCTAAAACCCGAAAATGGGTATCAAGCATCATGCATGAAACTGGAAAATGGGTGAAAATGCTATGAGTGCATATTTAATGTGAATGGGTTTAAAGTGCAATTCAAAAGGTTTGTGAAAGTCTATAATGCAGTACAATACTATTATACGATGCAAATACACTCAATCCAGACCATATGTGCACTTAGAATTTAAAGTCACAAACTAATCCTAAGATAACAAAAACAATTTTGATTAAGATGCAAAATTAGATTTTATTAATGATGTACAATAGTGTCTCAAAGTGAACAATGACAATTGATGTAGTTGAATGGAATATGCAAGCCAAAATTGGAGACTAAACACAAATCAATGAATGCACCTAAAATCAGTGTAGGATCTAATATGTGAAGCTATCTTTAATGAAGAGAAATGTTCCAGTTAAGATGCAAATGCAAGATGAATTTATCCTAGAACTACTAGTTAATGTTGAAAAGTTTTAAACCAAAAATCCCTAAATGGGTGCAAACAGGCTCTGCCTAAAACTGGAAACTAAAATGAATGTAGTGCAAGAAAATATAAAATTAGGGATGCAGATGCAAATACAATAAAACTAACTGAGTAAGAATGCTATTTTTTTTTAAGCTATCATTGTTATACAACTACACTACATATCACAACACAATATAAGAAAGTATCGCAGGAAAATGAAATAAGAACACAACTAACAACAACAAATCTATGAAATTAAAATACACGAACATATTTAAGGAAACCAAAAATCTAGAATTAAGATTCATGGCTTAGTTGGTTCATTAAATCAAAATTTGCCTCAAAAAGACCTTTTGGAAAAAAATAAGTCCCACTTTGAGGTGCTTTGGTTCTTGGACAAAAAAGAGAATATACGGGTCCAATTAAATCAAGTAATTTGAATCTGAACTAAAAGAAAAGACATGGCATGAACATAAAATTTTAAGAAAATACAAATAAGGTGCAAAAGATGTAAATTGTGCAAGAAATTTCTTTAAAGATTAAAGAAAGCAGTAAATTGAATTTCTAATCAGCGAAAAACAATGGAAAAACTAAAATTGGAATTAGAGAAAAAAAAAAGAAGAAAAGATGTGTATTGAATTCAATTAAAAAGAGTACAAAAGATTACACTGATTCTTGGGGTTACTTTGCACTCTTAGCGTTTCCAGCAGATTCAACTTCCCCCTTTGAGGTTCCTTTGCACTCTTAATTAAGGATTGAAATTATCTCTGCTCACAATGTTGAATGCATTATATGATTGTTTGCACGTGCTCCTAAGCCTGGTGATGTTTGTTTGTGAAATTATGTGTTAATGTTTCTCTTGAGTGTGAAAGAGAGGTAGAAACAACAGTTGTGTATACGTGATGCTTCCTTTTCTGGTTTGGAATTTCTAAACTCCTTGGTATAATTTTTTGTTTTGCTGTGATTACCATGTTAGAAGCTTAACTTTGCTAGCTGTTTGGTGAGTTTTCTGAATGCTCTAGCTTTTTGAAGGTTTGATTTTTCTTTGGTGAAACTGTGTGTTGCAGTGTTGAATACGTGTGATGTAAATTGCTTCAATCAAACATGTTTTTGTTGTTGTGTTAAAAGTATGTCATTATGTGTTTGAATTGAACTAGTCTTTGGTGATAGAATTAATTTGAGTGCCCTAAAGTTTCTAGTTTAATCTATTAATAAAAATTCCTAAACGTGCACATGGTTCCTGGATGTTTGAGTGAATATTAGTTGTTTCAATGTGTGGTATGCATCTGTGGTTCATAACCATTCTTTTAGATAGACTTTAAAGTCAAATAACACTAGTAAAAAAAAGAGATATTATCACGCCCGTTATGTCTAGGTTCACCTAAAATGGTGCAGTGACATTGTTGAAATTTTCTTGATAATATAAGTTTCGGTTGTTTTAAAATCGATGCCATATAGGGTATATGGCCTCAGTTGTCTGCAAAACCGAGGCCAAAAGTCCCCGCAAGACTCCGACATTCCATATTTGCAGTCTGTTGTAAAAAAGGATGCAATCAGACCATTAGGGATTTGGCCTCAGTTCTAAGGGAACCGAGGCAATAAAGTTAAAAAAAAATTTCAAAATTGCCATTTCAGATCAATTTTAATTTTGTTTAATAGAATAGGCCTCGGTTATGCAGGGAACTGAGGCCATATCCTTTCGTAGTTTTTTTTTTTTTATTTTGAATTTTTTTCTAAATGGGTTCACACTAAGAAAATGTGCCTCCTTCGAAGCAAATGCGGGTTCGGTTCTGACCGAGCCTAGGTGCCAACGGCGTCGCTAATGCGAGAGAAGACGATGGCGATGTGTCACGAGTGACCTCCGACGATGATGACGAGGTTGAAAGGTTGAGTATCCGGTGACGAAAGCGTAAAAAACGGCATTGATTTTGGTGGTGCTGATTCTACGATTTAGGGTTTAGGTTGTTCTTCAATTTTGGGGGTTTCTATTATGATGAACTGATGATCAGATTTCTTCTGCGATTTGAGATGTAGGGTTTCATTCAAATTGAATTTAGGGTCTTTCCTGTTATGGTGTTTTAATCTTGTAATTTTGGTTAAGATTGATGGTTGGGATATGAGTTTTGTCTCTTAATTTGGGGTTTTCCTGTTCGTTATTTGATTTTGGGTTGTTCTTTGGTTGCGCGAGTGGTGGCGAGGGAGACGCTGATGGTGGTGGCCATGGGTGTCAAGGTGGCCGACGTTGACAACTTTGTTTTGGCATACTTGGAGTGAACCTTTTGGGCCAGTAGCCCAACAATGTATTTTTGGCTTAGGTTGGTAGTTTAGAGTGCACGTGATTTAAAAAAAAAAAAGACTTTGACATCGGTTCTAGCCTGAACCGCTGCCATAAGCCCATGTTAAGGATAGAAACCTGGGAGCGTGAAAGTCAGTCAACTATCGAGAATGTCCGTGTATAAAACCCCACCACAACAATACATATCTTGACAAAAACAAACAATACATTAGTTAGTTTCATAATTTCTAACCTTAAAGTATTTCATCACCAAATAAACCAATTTAATCCAAACAATTCAAAACTATATTCCTTAATTTCTATATTCCTAATTTCTATACTCTAATTCAAAATTATACATCAATTTACATCATCAACCAATTCAATCCTAACAATTCAAAATTATATGAAACCAAATTCAAAATTATATAAACATAATTCAAATTTATATAAAACTAATTCAAAATTATATAAACCTAAAAATTATACAAACCAACTCAACCTAGCAATTCAAAATTATATAAACCTAATTCATAATTATATAAACCTAAAAATTATATAAACCAATTAATACAAATTATATAATACAAAAACTTACCTGGAAGAAGAAGACCCACTAGAAAGATGAAGGTCGTGGAGGAAGCCGTAGCAGTGTGCAGTAAGGGCAGTTCAGCGGGACGCCATCCAGCAGGGCGCCGTGCAGCGGGGGCGGAGCAGTGACGGCGGTGCACCGAGGGCGATTCAGCAGGAACGACGCTGCGGGCAGGCCAGTGTAGCAGCAAGACCAATGGAGCAAACAAGAGAAAGAAATAGAGCAATTAAGAAAATGAAGCAAAGAAGGAAATGGAGTGCGAGAACCGTAAGCGTTAGGAAGAAGACCCAACAATGTGACGAAGAAGCAAATGAGCAGTAGGGTAAAAAAATTTTATTTTGGGGAGGTTATCTAGAGTGATACTACCTCGGTTCTACCATTACCCCGAAGCAATAAACCCATATACTCCTCAGTTAAAGCATCAATCAATGCCTATGCGCCTCAGAAGAAATAAAAAAAAATTCTGAAATGACATTTTTGCAATTTTGTTCAATTTATACGCCTCGGTTTGGCACTAACCGAGGCATTAACCAAAATTTTCCACATCGGTTCTGAATGAACCAATGCCGTAGGGGTTGAACAAAGAGAATATAAATTGTCTCTGATCAGACCTGTCAGTTTTGGACAACACATATTGCCTCGATTCTGGAGAGAACAGAAGCAGTAGGTCAGGTGACATGCTCAAAGTCAGTTTGCAGAGGGGCAGGTGAAAATTTGGCAGAGTATTAGGCACCAGTTTTAACTTTAACCGAGGTAATACGGCTTATAGCTTCGGTTCCCCTTGAACCGAGGAATATAAGTTCACCTAAACTACAAAAATGCCACCGCGTTCTGATAGGCTTCGGTTTCTCCTAAACTGAAGCCCATTGTGCGATGTTAAATGTTGTTTTTTTACTAGTGAGGACACTCAAAAGTTACTAAATGAAATCAGTCAAGAATTAGCTGGACACTACAAAACTCATTAACAAGCCATGAGAGTTATGAGTTGTATATATAAGAATGAGAAGATCACACTGGTAAAGATAATATATAACAAGTATCATGCCACCAACCTGGATATCAAGGAACAACTGCATACAAATTTTATCAGACATATTATTTTTTGAACTTGCTCCCACTCGTCTTTGTGCACTCTGCTTAATTTTCTCTGGTTACTGTATAGGTAAGACAAAGAGGATGTAGATGATAGAGAAACAAATTATACAAGTAAAAAAGGTAGGTTAGGGTTACACGAGTGTTTCTGATTTTTTTTTATTTTTTTATATTTAAATTAAAAATAAAAATTATTAAAATACCTATATCTTTAAAGTATGTGTTTTTTTATGAATAGAAATAATTGTTGTCTACTACAACTTGATATACTTTGTTAAAATGTACTAACTAAAATTGCAAGTTGAACTCTACCGCATCTCACCCTCAAACCCTACACCCCCTTCTAAATCACTCCTTCCTCCTCCGTCCTCCCTCCTCTCCCATTGTTCTCTCTGGTCTCCTCTACCCCTCTTTTCTCCTCCCTCCTGTGCCAAGTTGTTTGCGTTTCTCCTCCGTGCTTGATTTCTCACAAATCTCAGGTGCTTTCTGGTGTCCAGGTTAGTATCTTGATAAAATGTAGGTATTTGCTGTCATACAAATATATGAATGTTCTTTTTTAGTTCGCTGGGTGTTGGTGTTGGTCGCTTTGAGAGCAACTACTTAAACGCCAGTGGTCGCAGACTTCCGCAGTTGGAAGTGCGGAAAGTAGGGAAACCGCATATCGATATGCGAAGGGTTTCCCAGGCGGCTCACACTAACCGCACATCCATGTGCGTTAGTTGTCGCCGCATTTTGAATAGCGTTTAGGTCTGATTTCTAGGTTTTTTAATTTTTTTTATTAGGTTAGTATATATTTATTTTATTAGGTTAATTTTTTATTAGGTTAGTATATATTTATTTTATTAGGTTTATTTTTTATTAGGTTAGTATAATAAATATAATTTTTTTTTGTTAGTTGATAAATAACATGTTTTCTTAATATATTTTTATTTATTTTATTTGTTTGTTAAATTTTGTTAAATTTCTTATTTAACATATTATTATTTTCGTAATATATTATTTATTATGTATTTAATTTTATTTATTTTTTTTTAATTTTTTATGAAATTGAAATAATTATTAAATTTTTTTATTGAATTAAATAATAATTATCATCTGTAAATTTTGTTAAATATTATTTTGGATTTATTTGTAATTATTTAATTATTATATATGTATTTTTTTGAAATTCTATATTCTTTGATTATTATTTGTTTGAATATTTTTATTATATAATTAATTACTTTTTTGTATATAATATATTAATAATATAATTGGTTAATATATATGGTTAAAACTAGAGGTGCATCATCTTATCATGGTAAGGCTTCATCGTCTCGTGGTAAGCTATCATCTTCATCACATGACGAAAGAAGACAACCTACGACATCTGCTCGTAGAAGACGAGTAGAAGAATATCGCGTTGATGAGCATGATTATGAGGAGCAAGAGGAGTTATTACAACATGGAGATGGTCAAGATGATTACGTTGAAGAGGAGGATATTCAGCAGCAGCATGACTTTAGTCAGGAAGAACATGAAGGTGAAGATGAAGATGAAGATGAAGATGAAGTTGAAGGTGAAGATGGTGGATTCCCAGGAGGTCCACATGACACCTCCTTACTTACCCACTATACCCAGCATGTTGCATTTGCCATATGGCAAGGTCGGGTTAGTCATCAACCTAAATTTTAATTGTTTAATAAATGTTACATTTTATTTATATAATTATGTTTTTATTTAGGATCGAAGGGGGATAAAGGTTGTCACCCATGGCAAAAAATTGAAGCATTTTGGAATGTATCATGAGACTATTGAGCCTTATATCTCCATGTCGGGGTTGGGTTGTTTAGTGAACCTGTCATATGAGTATGCCGATCATGAATTGATCGTTGCCCTTTCAAAGAGGTGGCACCTAGAGACTAATACTTTCCACCTACCGATAGGTGAGATGAGTGTCACATTAGTTGACATTATGAATTTGCTCCACCTACCCATCATGGGACAATTTTGTGAGGTTAAGGAGTTAGAGTATTATGAGGCTCGATCTCATATCATGGAGTTGCTTGGCGTGGACCACGCTAGAGCTTCAGCTGAGATGAAATAGTCACGTGGTCCAAAAGTTAGGCTTAGCTGGCTACGCGAGATCTACTAGGAGTGGATCGAGCAGAAGCGTTGGGAGTGTGCTGCTCGGGCATACTTGTTGCATCTGCTTGGATGCACAATTTTTACGAATAAGAGTGCGACTCTAACTTGAATGCTTGTTCGAGATATGCTTGGGGAGCAGCAGCACTTGCACATACATATGAGCAGCTAGGAGATGCTAGCTTCAGTGAAGTCAGATAAATAGCTGGATATTCCACTCTTCTACAGGTACATTACCATCTTCTAAATTTATTTTAATATTGTTTAACAATGAATCAAACAATTGAAGTAATGTTTTTTGTAGAGTTGGATATATGAGCACTTTCCTGTAATGGGAAGGAGGCAAGTGTCTGAGAGGTACACAGAACTTGAATCTTTCTTGTACCAATTCAACTTCACGGTCAATGTTAAACTTTGGAAGCAATTCATAAGAAATAATACTTGAAATGCTTAAACAGGTCCACATAACATGAATTTCACCAAGTGGAATTATTCCAGGTTGATATCGTGCTAATACACAAGCACATGATAGGCCATATGTTGAGCTCAAAATGCATCCACAACGACCACTGTCCATACCTATTTTATTGACTCGCTCAATTTCATCAACATTCCAGTGTGCTTTGTCCTCACTCGCACACTTTCTGGGAAAACTTCCCAGAAGGTCACCCATCCCAGAATTACTCCAGGCTAAGCACGCTTAACCATGGAGTTCTTATGAGTCAGGCTACCGAAAAGTAAATGCATTTTGGTGATATGAGTAGTCAAATCAATTCCTTTAAGTTATCCTTCAACCGTATAGTCCCATACCTACACAATCTCCAGATCCCTCTCATTCCGGTGTATGTTCGATTCATTCATGTACCCCTTCCACCGGAAGCCTTGCCAGGAGCCGCTCATTGTCTGTGCCTCCTGCACCATGCTCCCCGCACCGGCGTCACTCCCCGCCCTCATCAGTGCCCGGGTGTCACACCTTGATCTTATTATGTTGTAGGACTATGACGTTGTGCATAGCATCCCAACACGAGCATAGGTCTCCCATACTAGATCCCAATAATCTCTTCAGGTTCCAGTGCACAGACTCAACCCTGTCACATATCACATTAATACATTACACACAAATATGAAATACATAAGTACAGAAGCCGATGAAAATAAAAATTACTTGTTTGTTATAGTGTTGCCTAGATGCATAACTTTGTTCGTCCACGCCTTGACAAAGTATGTCTTGTACGGAATTATCCAAGTGCGGTTGACATAATAAAAAAGTAGAGGCCATGCAGAAGAGGCATACTCAAGACGATGAACATAAGCACTAAACATGGATTGGTCATCACAATCCATGACATTCTGCCACATTTCCATCAACACATCCACTGACTCAACCTTATCCACTAACATCTTGCATTTCGCTCTAACATTTTTCGCAATGTGGAATGTACATAGCATCTGATAAGTCTCCGGAAAGACATTATTAATTGCATTTATCAAAGCAAGGTCTCTGTCACTAATAATAACGCGTGGACCGCCCTCTGATATCAATAATAATCCTTTGAACCTTTCCAATGCCCAAGTGAAATTACTTTGGGGTTCACTTGAAAGTAATGCAAAGGAGGCTGTGAATGTCAAACCAGTTGATGTGACTCCCACAATCTCCAGCAACGGAAGACGATATTTGTTTGTCTTGTATGTCGTATCCATTAAGAAAACAATATTAAAAGAATTGATTAAGTGCACTAAATCGGGATGTGTCCAAAACAAGTCACTTACCACGTCAGAATCGTCCAAACATCTACTTCTCTAGATGTATTTGTCTCTATCTAACAACATCATCAACTGCTGCATTTCAGTTCTAGACCCTCTCAAAGATCGTTTGTACGTGTACCTCGCATTACATATTTGCTTTATCGTGGTCATGTTATCTTCATTATGTTCTTTTAGAGTCAAAAGAATATTTGACGGCTTTACTTGACTATTAGTCATGTCCACAAGAATTGATTGTTGAACAGCATTTAACCTACCCGCGAAAGGATGACCGACCAAAGTCTCTGTTAATTCATGGTTGTGATAGCCGCACATAACCTTTAACACCCAACCATCTCCTTTAGGTTTACCCCTCAACCTAAACGGACATTCACATTTTCTTGTAGCAGAGACAGTAGGTTGAACATCTGGCTTATACTTCATATACTTCCCGCTTCTTTCACAGCCTAACAAAATAAATGTCTTTCTACTAGCTTCACCAGTTGCTATGTCAGATCTTATAATGACGACAACAAATCCAAGATCAAATGCAATCTTTCGAACTCATTCAATTAAATCGGCGCGTGTTGGGAATATTTGATCAGTAGAAAATTGATCTGTGTAATCACCCTCACCCACTTCTTTTAAAAAATAAGAAAACTTCGATATAAAATCAGAATTTATTTCAGAATCCAAATATGGATACTTATCCATCTAATATAATTAAATATGACCTACAATAAATATTACAATTTAAAAATTTATTAAATAACAAAAAAAAAATTAAAAAGAACTTTTAAAATTAAAATGAAACTATAAAGAAGATCTTTAACCTAATGTTAATGAAAACTTATATTTTTAGAACTACAAATTATGCCTCGAATTAGATAGAGTATCTTTCTCTTGTAAGTGGACATTAAGTTGATGGATAAGGCAAGAGAATAATACTAAGTTGTTGGATAAGGAAAGAGAATAATATTGAGTCTGGTGGGATCTTAACTTCCATATTCATCTTTTCAACATAAAAATTAACTAACCTAAATATTATTAAAAATTAATTAACCTAAATATTATTAAAAATTAACTAACCTAAATATTATTAAAAATTAACTAACCTAAATATTATTAAAAATTAACTAACCTAAATATTATTAAAGAGGTTTTTGCCAGACTAATAATACACTGCCTACTCACTAAACATAATCCATAAACAACAAATTTAAAATAAAAATTCATAAAATTCGTAGCATAAAACATAATGAAAGAAAAACGTGCACATATAAGAAACGCACTTCAAAGTGCAACAGAAACATATAAAACGCACTTCGAAGTGCGACCACTAGGAAACACACTTCGAAGTACGGTTAGGATTCCGCGAATAACATACCTCTCTTCTTCCTCTCGCCCAACAATGCCACAGTCAGGGAATGATAACCACCAACTCAATACAGTAAACGAGTGAAAAAAAAAGCAGTGAACAGAGAATGCTATGCTACAGTGAAACAGTGGAAACGAAGAAGATGGATGCAACTTAGGGTTTATACCAAAAGAAATTTTAGTTGTTGGCAGTTACAAAAAGTGGTTGGTGGTTAAGAAACATTAATTGATTAATTAAGTTTTGACTTTTTGTTAAATGAAGGGTAAAGAAGTAAAATTGGGGGTGCAGGATGAAGGGAGTGAGGTGTAGGAAGAATCACTCTTTAGTCTTTAGGCAAATTGTACTTATTCTAAAGGGAAGAAAGTGCTTTTCGGTCAAAATTCCATTTGAAAGCAAACTTGATTGCACCATGTTTGAGATAGTTAGACGGAAACGAAAAAAAAGTAAAATAATTTAATCGTGAATCTAACTTAAACATGCTCTTAATAATTTTGGTCAAGAAAATCTATGTAATCTCATGACATCCGAAAATAAAGCAACAAAAGTGTGTCATGAACAATTGATTATATTATTTAATAAATAATATAATTTTTCTATTAGCTATGATATTTTCTTTTTAGATTATCTTACAATAATGAGTTATTTCAATATATTTTGTAAAATCACAATGTTAGTATTTTGTTAGTTTGTATCTTTGTAAATAAACTTATTATGCAACTCTTAAGATATACATTGAAAATTAATTTAAGAGATTGTCTCTTGTGCACTTTGTGTGCTTAATTCTAAAGAAGTTCAACATTAGTGCTTTCAGTTAAAGGTTTTAGGAACATATATTGAACCCTTCAAAGTTTTTGTGGGTAGTGGCGACTTTATATGGTGTAACTCCTGCACTTGTGATGTTTCGATATTAGTGCAAGACATTTCTTTTTTAGTTGATCTCCATCACCTAGAGATTTCTGGTGTTGATATGGTTTTTGGTCTATATCATGGTTATAAAGTTTGGGATAAGTACTGACTGAAATCAAGGTTTCCTATCATTTTACAAGTTGAGCATTTGTTAAGCCCTAATCCAATAAAGAATTGACATGTTAACCATATACTCAATGACGATGATATCTCCTCCTTGTGTACATTGCAAATATGTCTGATGAATCCACCAACTTCTACCTTGTCGCTAGTGATCCTAGACTTGTTGATCGAATATGTTATGATTTTCCACGAGCCTAAGAGTTTGTCACCTTCTTGATATATTTTGCATCACATTCCTTTGTGGGAAAATTTCAAACCAGTAGGTACAATTCCTCCTTTTATGGGCAATGAGTTGCCAACACAATAGTTACCTACACCACATGCCATCATTTCTAACCTCAACTCTAGATGGAAATCCATATCAAGTTTTGATCAAGTAGACTGACAAGCCACACAAAGAGGCTAATTGAAAGACATGAGATATTTTAGTCAACCTCTATACCAAGGCAACCAAGAAGACAAGGTCCTTTTTCATGTGAGGGGTAATGTTATAACCTGCGAGCAACAAGATCAAGGATGAACAATGCACTATTATGGACAATTGATGATATTATTTCACCCATATACAATTTCTTTAGTTAGTTATGATATTTTATCTTTATATTATCTTAAAATCAATTATTTAAATATTTTATCTTTAGATTATCTTAAAATCAATTATATAAATATTTTATCTTTGCATTATCTTAAAGCCATAAGATTAATATTATTTTAGCTTGTTTCTCTATAAATGAACTTATCATGCAACACTCTCAAGATATATACTAGAAATTGATTTAAAAGATTGTCTCTTTTGTGAAGTTTGTGAACTTGGCTTGAAAAAATCTCAACATAATCAAATGTATCTTGCTAACCAAAATGTGGTCGCGCTACCAAGAAATACATCTAAAAAATATCTTTTACCCCTTCAAACTTGTTATCTCCATTTCTATCATTGTAGCGTTTAAAACAATAACTATGAACTTACAGTTCTATATAAGTAGAGGTATTTTTAAGAATAATTGTCATTTAGATGTCATCTAAAATTTAATATATATTGTATATGTTCAAGTATCCATCATACATGACAATATACGATCTGCTCGGATATGATGGTATAGGATCTGCTTGGACATGATAGTATAAGATATGTTCTTGACCAAATGCATGTTGGTTTGTTAAGTCGACATGTATTTGACCCTATAGGATTTGCTTGGACATGATAGTATAAGATATGTTCCTGACCAAATGCATGTCGATTTGTTAAGTCGACATGTATTTGACCCACACCTATTCGACAAGAATGAAATCATGTAAACTAAACCATTGGGATAATCCTCAATTAAGTCAAAGAAGACATAATAAATCCAAGACTAATGGATAATTAAACCACATGACTCAAGTCCATCTGGGTAAGGGATTATAAATAACACATTCTATTAAGTATATTAATTACATTCACTATTATACCACTAATAACCTTCTCATAATCCTCAATTAGCTGATTTCGCCATCAAAATATCTTTTACATATCCAACTAAGAGAAGATAATTACTCTTAAAGAGATAAATACTACTTAAAAACTTGAAATGTTTGGAGTTTTTATTGAAATCTTCACATAATATAAGCTAAGAGTTTGATTTCGCAACAAATTATAAAATATAACTAGACTTATAAATAAAAAGTTATCCTTAAAATCATTTGATAAAGAAGGTAACGAGCAGATAACATTTTTTTTTCTTTACTATTTTTTATGTTAAAATAAAAATATAAAGTTAATACTAAATTAACCTTTGATATATATATATATATATATATATATATATATATATATATATATATATATATATATATATATATATATATATATATATATTAGTGGGTTAAAGACTTCATAAGATTTTAAACTGAAGTGTTCACCATCTATTACACAAGTATTTGTATATATTTTTTTAGAAAATTATAATATGTAATCTATCCGTTGATTGAATTATAAGTTTTTTCTTGATAATTAATGAAAGCAATTTGTAACTTGCTTGAAAGCGATTTAATATTATTTCTGTATTGTTATAGAAACTATTTTTTTTTCATAAACAGAAGTTTATTAATGAGAAAACTTAAATTGTACACAGATGTATTTATATGATAATAATTTAAATAACAAAGGTTTTAATTAAGCTGTTGATCAAAAAGAAAAATAATATTAAAATAATCCTGCAAGAGACTGATCCAATCAAACCAAGAGCATTCTTATAAAACTAGATGTTAGAAGTAATCATGTCAACAATATATTTGAATTTGAAAGTACAAGTTAAAACGAATCCGTTGATTATTCAAACTTAAGAAAATAACAGAAGAAAAACGGGGGCTGTGGTAAAATGGTAATTGCAAAAAATTGTGACATTCCGCTACGCGACAAAACGACGAGGTCTGTCGGCAACTGTGGGCCGGGTGCTGAACCGGGAGATAAAAGCGGCGCAAAATCTAACTTCCCCCTTTCAAAACAAAACAAAACTCATTTCAAAACAATATGAACAAACCAAAACTAATCTCTAGAAACGAATTAATTAACAATAATTGTTCATTTGTTCATTTGTTCATCTTCAAATCTAAAAATAAAAAAACAAAAATAGAAAATAGACAGTTCAGTTTTAATTCCCACTACACTCACAACGAAAGGGGAGTTCTCTTTCTCAGTGCTGTCCCACATTCACCCTCTCATTCCACCCTAATACCCTAATTCCAAAATTTTCAAATCCTTTCTTCCTCTTTTTTAATGAAGCCTCCTTGTGATTTTTACTTGTTGTGTTTCAGCTCGGTATGTTTCGGGTTGGTTCCAAAACCCTAGACCTATTCCTTATCTGCAGATTTTGCTTTACTTTTAGTAATCTGTTTTGGTGAATGTTCTGGCTTGGTGAAACTACTCTATAGTTTGAATCACTGTTCCGCTTCTGATGGATTATTACCAGTTGCGTATTCGGTGATGCTTGTGTTGTTTCGAATGCTGTTTTGAAAATTTAGCGACGTGTGCAATCTGTTATTTATTCTCGTGGTGTGTTATCAGTTTAGGAGAGAAGTGTTGCGAATTTTTTATTTTATTTTGGGAAAATCAAGGATATGGCAAGCGCAAGGCTATGTCTACTTGGCTTGTTTTTCTTGGTTTGCTGGCTTGGTAGCTGTGGTTTGTTTGTTTTATCGCTGCATAAAGTTGAATAATCATGCCTGAAACATCATGATATTTTCTATTTTATACTTTGAAGTTAGCGAGATGGAATTTGTTGTTTGCTGCTTCCTGATTCGTTCAAAGTTTTCTGAACTTTGATTATTAGCATCTGTTTTTGTTTGATTAATTTTCTTTTTTGCCTAATCCTTTTGTTTTGCAGCTAAAATAGTTGAGATAATTTGGTGCCTAAGCTAAGGCGGACACTACTGTGAACGATGAATGTTGCTGAGGTTGAAGAAAATCTAGTGGCTGCAGATGCTAAGGTATTATTACATCTTTGATTATTTCAAATTCTATTTGGGAATTTTAATGTTCTTTGTGTAGTAAATGACAATTGCTTTTACAGTGTATACAGTCTCTGTGCTGAGGTGTAATTAAATACTCAAAACTATTTTGTATTAGTTTCTTTATGCTCTCTTATTAAATTAGGTAGGAAACCGAAGCCCGTTTTTCTGTTGTTATTTTCCAAGTTATAATGTATTGAATTAAGCAAAACAGTTGAATCTACCTTCAAAGGCATGAATATTTTTTGTACCTGGTTATTGTATATGAAATTTTTTTTTTCATTTCTACACAAATGGAAAGAAAACAGTGACGGACTGTTTAAATACTTCTTTCGTTGCTCTAGCTATATTTCCGATGTGTTGCAGTTTTTATTTTATTTTCTGTATTGCAGTCTGACCGTTATCTATCTGGTTTCTTATGCAGTTACATGGACAAATGTGCAAGACTCTTTCTATAATATATTGCAAAGTATTGTCTGTATTTCCTTCTTTAGAAGCTGCCAGGCCTAGGAGTAAATCTGGTATTCAGGCATTATGTTCATTGCATGTAGCCTTGGAGAAAGTCAAGAATGTTCTTCAGCACTGCGCAGAGTGTAGTAAACTTTACTTGGTACGACTTATTTCTTAGTTTTATTTGCTGATTATGTTTCTGGGTAGATAGTTTTTATTTTACCTTATCTCATGAAGCACTTATCTCCTGATGATGGAGTGTGAAATTATTTGAAACGCACTTTTGTAAAATATCTTACGAATTGCATCAATTATGATGCAGGCTATAACTGCTGATTCCGTCCTCCTAAAATTTGAGAAGGCTAAATCTGCTCTTGAAGATAGTCTTAGACGAGTGGAAGAAATTGTTCCTCTATCTATTGGGTGTCAGGTAATAGGGCTGATACTGTGTACTTTTTTTTTGCAGGTTAGGGTTAGTTAGTTTAGGTTCGTGATTCCATTATTATTATGTGGAGCCTCTTATGCTTACTGATTTCTGTTGTGATCACATGAAGGAGAGTAGCCCCTATTTTTGATGTTTGATTTTGTTATTCCAAAATAATTGAACACATCTTGTTTTCATATGAGTTTTGCTTTCTGTAGCACTGGCCTTTGTATATCTTTTTTTGCAAATTATAGTCTTTCTTCTTATATTGTCAATGTTTAGGCTGATCTGAGGTTTGGCTGATTAATTACCTGTTCAGGTTCAGGAGATTGTGCACGAGCTTGTGACACTAGAATTTGCACTTGACCCATCAGAAAAGCAAATTGGCAATGATTTGATTGCATTGCTCCAACAGGGAAGAAAGTTTAATGATTCTAGTGACAGCAATGAGCTTGAATGTTTCCACCAGGCTGCTACTAGACTCGGAATTACATCTTCAAGAGCAGCTCTTGCTGAAAGAAGAGCTCTCAAGAAACTCCTAGAAAGGGCTCGATCAGAGGAAGACAAGCGGAAGGAATCAATTATTTTATATCTCTTGCATCTTATGAGGAAATACTCCAAATTATTTAGAAGTGAGTTCTCAGATGACAATGATTCTCAGGGTTCTGCACCTTGTTCTCCCACTGTTCAGGGATCTATTGAGGACAGTGTTCCTGGTAGTCATTGTCAAGCCTTTGACAGGCAGCTTTCAAAATTCAGTTGCTTTAATTTTAAACCAAATAGTGGTAGGAAATCAGGGCAGATGCCACTTCCACCTGAAGAGTTAAGGTGTCCTATATCTCTGCAACTTATGTATGATCCTGTTATCATTGCTTCTGGGCAAACATATGAAAGAGTTTGCATAGAGAAATGGTTCAGTGATGGGCACAACAACTGCCCAAAGACGCAGCAGGAACTTTCACATCTTTGTTTAACTCCTAATTACTGTGTTAAGGGCCTTGTTACTAGTTGGTGTGAACAAAATGGAGTTCCTATTCCTGAAGGTCCTCCTGAATCTCTTGACCTTAATTACTGGCAGTTATTATCAGAGTCTGAATCTACAAGTTCAAAAGCAGTAAATAGTGTCAGCTCTTGCAAGTTGAAGGGTGTTGAAGCGGTTCCTTTGGAAGAGAGTGGTATCTCAGAGGAATCTGTGGAAAAGGGAACTGAAATTGTGTCTGCACAAGAGGAAGACATAGAGCAGTGTTTTAGCTTTCTGAAAGTTTTGACTGAGGGGAATAATTGGAGTAAGCAATGTGAAGTGGTAGAACATTTAAGGTTGCTGCTGAGGGATGACGAGGAAGCCCGGATTTTGTTGGGGGCTAATGGGTTTGTCGAAGCACTTCTGCACTTCTTGCAATCAGCTGTGCATGAAGGTAGTTTGATGGCTGTGGAAAGTGGAACAATGGCTCTCTTCAACCTGGCTGTGAATAATAACAGGTCTGCTTTATATTTCGAGTTTGTAGTCATCAATTAAAACTGCTTTTCATATTACAAAATCAAAAACAGCTATTTGTATTTGAGATTCATCATTGATGATCAAAACTGAATACTATGATTTGCATAGTGCGAATAGATGTGAAAAATTGATCACTGCCCAGATTGAATTCATTTCTACAACTCGATAACATACATAACTTCTTCAGTGATTAGACTGATTCTTTATTGGCTCACTGCACTCTATTAACTTGAAGTTGATCCTTATTTTTCAACAGAAATAAGGAAATTATGTTATCAGCTGGAGTATTATCATTGTTGGAAGAGATGATTTCAAAAACTAGTTCTTATGGTTGTATTACCGCTCTTTATTTGAATCTCTCTTGCCTTGAAGAAGCCAAGCCAATGATTGGCATGAGTCAGGCTATCCAGTTCCTAATCCAGCTTCTCCAATCGGACTCTGATGTTCAATGCAAGCAAGATGCTCTCCATTCTCTCTATAATCTTTCTACTATGGCCTCCAATATTCAACACCTCCTTTCATCTGGCATCATTAGTGGCTTACAGTTCCTTCTTGAAGGCGACACTGATTGCTTGTGGACAGAGAGATGCATAGCTGTTTTGATAAATTTAGCTGCTTCTGATGTTGGAAGGGAGGAAATTGTATCAACTCCTGGACTCATTAGTGCACTAGCTTCTATACTGGACACTGATGAGCTCTTGGAACAGGAGCAAGCAGTCACTTGTCTCCTACTTTTGTGCAATAGAAGTGAGGAGTGTTGTGACATGGTCTTGCAAGAAGGGGTTATACCAGCATTGGTTTCAATATCAGTGAATGGGACCCCAAGAGGCAGAGAAAAAGCTCAGAAACTGTTGATGCTGTTCCGAGAGCAGCGGCGGGACCATTCACCAGTTAAGACACATCAGTGCCCACCTGAAACTGCTGATTTGTCTATGCCTCCAGCTGAAATGAAACCGCTATGCAAGTCAATTTCAAGAAGAAAGTCTGGGAGAACTTTTAGCTTTTTCTGGAAAAGCAAGAGCTATTCTGTCTACCAGTGCTGAGTTCCTTTGGTTGTTGTAAATCTGTGTTTGCATCTTTACTCTTTTGTGGTGCCTTTATCGTCCTCTACTTCCTGTTCCCATGGGTGCTGCTTGATTTTTGGTTCAAAGCGAAGAAGAGATGTACAGACCTGTGTAATTTATGGATTTTGTTTTCTTCTTTCGCTTTCCTCTATGTAACATCAATGTTTCTAAGTGTTAGTTTCCTTATTTTTTTAGGGTGGGGTGTTCTTAGGCTTACAAACTTGAAATTAACTGTGAATTATGTGTTTAGGTGTTTCCTCGTTGCACAAAATCTACACAAAAATCTGTGTAGTCCCTACAGAAAATAAAGCAGGTTACGACTAGTAGTTAAGAGAGAGCAAGTTTTGTTAGAAAGCAGCGGATGTCGCTTTAGCCATCAATTTCAGCTTTAAACTGGTCATGCGTCATCTTTGGTCCGTGTTTTTTGGTTGCTTTACCGCACCGCAATGCCCTCGATTTGTACTTTGTTTTGTGACCCACAAAATTTAATCCATCTTTTAGGAAGAAAAGACCATTACGGCATGGCGGCAACGGTTGATAACTATTATAGTTAAACTATTACTTTATTCACAAAAGAAAACGAAAATTTACCTTTTTTCTTATACTAGTTAGAAATCACGGTATTGCTGGAACCAAATGAATAACTGAAAACATAAGTTGTCTTTTACATATTGACGGCCTTGTTTGTGCGAAATTATTATGTCCACCTATCTACTATTTATGACCTCATTGAAACAGGAAAGAAGTGAGTGGTCTAAGTTGGCTATTTCCTGCCATTTAATATCTGTTTACACGCTTAAAATTAATTCCATACTTTGTGAATTTGTACAATATTTTAAGTTAGAATTAATTGCAAAAATTAATTTCAACGTATATTTTAATTATATTCAACTAATTTTGGAGGAGATATAAACTAATCAAGTTCTGTGTGATCCTTGTGTAAATATTTAATTGACTAAATATCGAAACCTTAAATGATTTAATCACTTCCTAATTGCAACTCAGACGCGTAATGGATCATTATTGTGTCTTTAATGTCGAGACCTGGTTAACGTTAAGGCCATCATATATACCTCCATAAGTAAAAACGCATGAGAATTAATATAAAAATATGACAATGTATGAACAATTCATAACTACTTTGTTATTTCATTTATTTTTTATTTGACTTGTTAAGAGTGTTTTTGCACATACAATCACTTATAAATTCTTACCAAGAAATATTTCAGCATTAAAAGTATGAAAAACAAGTAAAACACAATAATGAATAGTCCAATTATATCTTAAAAGTTCTCTTTATAATTTTCATAAATATCCTCTGATAACTGTTGCGAAGATAGTTTTATTGGCAAGTGATTTGATGTTGGCTTATTAATATATATTGTGCCTGTAAAAATGTCTTGGCTCGTAGTCATTTTTAAATAATCCCTTGATTATTTTTTCAACAAGTCATTTTTGGTTTAACTAAATACTTTTTCCTAAAACTCTTTCCTCAATCAAGTATTCTTTCCAAAGCCACATTTTGCTCAATCTGAGTATTCTTTCAACTCTCATTCAAGTATTCTTTTATAAAGTCATTTCTAGCTTAAGCATGAGTATTCTTTGAAGCCACTTCTAGCTAATAAATGAGTATTCTTTGTCAAATAGTAACTCCTAACTAAGATGAAAAAAATTGTATGATATGATTGGCAGGTCATTTGGTTTTGCTTACTAGGCAGGGATACTATCTTTCAACAATTACAAGGCTTGAGAACTCGTTCCTAGTTTTCTAAACTAACAATCATGGTGTTCTCTACGAAGCTTTTAAGACATTAAAATCTAAGAAGCATTTCAACCAAATGCAACAACATTGCTCATTTTCTTCTTTTAGATAAGTAGCTTAATGTAGATGCTGAAAGAAGGTAGCCTCTAAAAAGGCAATTTTTACCATTGTGAAACCTCAACTCACTTTAATGTTCTTTTTATTTTGATGCGCTTGACATTAGACTATGTACTTCATGCATCTTTAATTACGCAACATCCTAGATAGAAGACATTTCTCTTCTTCCTTAGTAGAAAAACCTTTTGCACCAATCTATGGTATAAGTGCACACCATATAGGACAAATATTTGAGCCATAGCTAGGATAATACTTGGATATATGAAACACTTGCATCTTTCATGACGTTGAACAAAACATTCATCTTACAAACGATTCATAATCCATGTTTTATGCTTTTTTGAATTTAAGAACTTAATGAACACAATGAGTGTTAAAATATTTCTTAATAAAAAGAAAGAAGAAGATGACACATCAATCAAGAAGATAGGTATTAAAAGTCTTGTGGAGGCCATCTCGACCTTTATAAGAACATTCGGTATCCATTATGAGGTCGAATAAAAGACCACATGGTGTTGATAAGACTTTGAGAGTTTATGAAAGGAGGAAAGGAATTAAAACTAAGACATAAATGTTATGGGGGCTATGGGGGTAGTTAGGAACCGTTAGGAGGTTGGATGTTGTATGTTTCTGGTAGGGGTTAACTTTATAAGGGAGATGGAGTGGCTAAGGATAAACATGTTTGTTGTATCTCAATGACATGACCAATGCATCATGTGTGAAGGGAGAAGGCTCCCTTGGAAGTTTACGAACTGTATTCTTTGTCACCAAGAATAATAATACAGATTGTTCAGTGTTTTTCTGTGTCAGAAAGTGTGTAAGGTGTCTTTTGGTGAGTGTTCTGTTTTTCTTGTTCCAAGAAAGCGATAAGTTGGTCTGACTTGCCGGATCATTAAAGGGAGAAAGAAATGGAAGGAAGAGTCAGCACCTTAGAAAGAGCAATGAAGGATCTAAGGGAGGAAACCAAGGAAATTCATCAAGAACTCAAAGAATTGACTAAAGCTCTTGGGCAAAAATCCAGGAACCTAGATATAAGTTCTGAAGGAAGTTAGGGGTCAGTTAATAGAGATAGATTGGGAAGGAAGGAGGATTTGGAAGAGGAGTTGTAGGAAGAAAATGGGGAATACAAAAAGGTTGGATGAAGAAGGTAGAATTACCTACTTTTGAAGGAGTAGACCTAATAGGATGAATATTCAAGGCTAAGAAGTTCTTTGAGATACAAAATGTCACAACCAGGGAGATGATGAGATTGGATTATGTTGATAGGGGAGCCTTGACTCCTTTGAATATCTTGTTTTTGATGATGTACATGATGATGAACATTGTATGATGGACATTTTGTTGATGGACATTAAGGATCTATTTTATAGTTATCTTACACAAAATGGCATAACAAATGTTTGATATTATTAATTGGAAAAAGGTTTACATGTTTAAACAAATTGAAAATGTATTTATGGTATAACTTAATTTGTTAAACAATTTGTTTAATCTGTTAAATTGTTTTAGAACTCTTGTTTGCTTTATTGGAGGCAAACTGTTCTATTATAATTTGTCATACAATGTGTATAACTGATTAAGTGAGAAAGCTAGCTAATACATGTTTTTAAAAGAGTAAAAATATGATTTGAATGATGTTTGAAATTGAAAATTTGCTTAAGTGTTGGACATAACCGATTACATAAGTTGTATAATCGGTTAAGTCACTTTCGTATGATGAATTCAATTTCTTTCAAGTCAATACAGTTATAATGGTCATATTGCATTTATTGTTGGTTGTTGAGAATTGTTTGATCGATTACATGCATCATATAATCTGTTAAAAGTTGAAGTTGAAATGCTGTCAAAATCTATTAAACTAGAAGGAAAAACATAACAGATTAGATAAATTGCATAATCGATTAAATTGCACCAGGATTCAAAAATCCTATAAATAATTGTCTTGCGCTTTGCTTCAAACTAATATTTTGTACATTCAATTTCATAACAAACATTTTGAATGAGTTTTGATTACAAGAGCATCCAAGAATAATCTTGAAGAATCAAGGATCAAATTTGGGTTTATACATCAAGAATTTATTAAGAATTTTGCTTAAAGGTTGTTGATCATATCTTCACTACTAGAGTGCTTGCTGAGAAGATCAGGTTGATAATTTTCAATCAGTGGATTGAATTCATGTGTGGTTGTGCCAGGGGGAGAGAACTGTGATTATTCTCATTGAGAGTTGGGATTGCTCTAAAGGTGTTCAAAGAATTGGGATTGCTCTCTGGTTTGGTAAGTTTGTGAGGTGTTCACAACTTGTACTATAGTTGATATTGAGTTGGGAAAGGAAAGTACATTTGAGAGAATTGTTCTATGTATGTCTTGCTTGTAAAACTCTATCAATATAGTGGATCCCTTCATCTCAGGTTGATTGAAGGAAGACTGGACATAGGCAGTAGGCTGAACTAATATAAACAACTATGTTAATCTTTCTATCCCTTCTCTTTTACATTATTCATATTCTTGTTTGATTTCATTCCAAGAAAACTTCGAAGATTTTGAAAGCTTTTTAAAGAACAATATTTTAAAGGGGAAAACCAATTCACCCCCCTCATGGTTGAGACAATTGGCCTAACTTGGTCTACAATTGGCACTAGAGTTGATTTTTTGAAAGTTGCTAGAATTTTAATCTATTAGGTTATCTGCTTTAATCTGTTAAATCGATCCTGATGGCCAATATGTTTCTGATCATGAGCATGAGTGAGATTGATGATGATTTCGTGAATGCAATAGGAAAAGATATATGGAGGTTTGTGATTAACATATCCTATGAGTTTATTAAGACAAGAACACCATGGAAATCATCTCAAGAGGATGAAAGAGTCACCAACATCCAGAGACTTGCAAAGAAACCAGAAGATGGAGAGACTGATCTAGTGGCATAAATGTTCTCTAAATTTTTGTTATGCAAAAGAAAAATTAACTTGAATTTTGCAGGGAATAAAGAGCACTCTAGAAAGCAAGATGAATATGCTACTTCTTCTAGTACTGTATGTGAAAGAGGAGGATACACCAAACTCAAAAGTCCTTCACTTAAATTAAAGCAAAGACTGGAAAAAGAAGATGAAGGCAGAGACGAACACCAATCCACTGAAGGAGAAGATGCTAACCCCTTAAATGTGGAACTGTCTATTGCAACAACTCCCTATAGACCAAAGAATGACTTTGAAAGACATATAGTCTAGCAAATGCAAACATTGGTTGACCATCAATCTACCTACACCTTCATCAAGCTTGATAAACTAGATCAAGAAATTGTTGCACTCCAAAAGCCAATGGGGAATAAAAATATGGGTGAGGAAAGAGTTGTAACAGATGATGAGTGTTGATTGGGGGAGCAATGTAAACCTTATCCCTTATGTGTTTTGTTTTTTATGATGGCAACAACAGAAATGTTTTTATATGTTTCTTGCAAAACACTAAAATGTTTTTGATATGCATATCTAAATTTACATATTTGTGTGTGCTTGAACTGATTAGTTTGCATACTTACTATGGTCATACATGTGTTTACATCTGTAGTATGCATACTCATGTTTTTAAATGACAAAACCACTTGCACAAAGCATATTTGTATGAAGTATTTGATTACAATGTTTATGTAATCAATTAGTCTAATCAAATATAAGCAAAATGCTTAAGTATAGAAAACTGCAAGTTTTAACCAATTACATTATATGCATAATCAATTAAAACTCATGCCTTTGCCAACATCTATTTGCTGAGTGTTGTTATATGTTTTGAGGAGAAAAAGTTTTCAAAATTGCTTAAGTGTAATACTTAACCGATTACACAATTTCCTTAATCGATTAAATCTGGTATACATTGAAAACTGTTATGATGATAAGTCTTAACTGTCATAACGGTCATATTTTCAAATGTTTTGACTTACAATATATGCGTAATCGATTACACTATTTGCTTAATCAGTTAAATCTGTTTTAATGGAAATCTAGCATAACATTGTTAAAAGCATAACCGATTACATCAATTTGGTAATCGATTAAAATGCGCAAGTATTGTGAAAATCTTATAAATAGATGTCTGGCGCGTTGTGTCAAAAAAACACACTGAATATACAGTTTTATAACTAACATTTGATTGAGTTTTGAATTGCATAAAGCGTCCAAGAATCATCTTAAAAAGTCAAGGATCAAATTTGTACCCAAAGGTTTCTGATCGTATCTACACTACTAGAGTGTCTACTATGAAGATCAGGTTTATCTTTTTCAATCTATAGATTGAGTTTCTATGCGTTTGTGCTAGAGGAGAGAATTGTGTGTGTTCTCATTGAGAGTTGGGATTACTCTCTGTTAAGACCTCGACAAGTGTACCGAATCGTATCAAGTAATAAATATGGTAAGACCAAGTATCATTTCCAAAGAGACTCACGACCTAAACAATTATGTGATTCCTTGATTAAATATGACTTGAAAAAAATCTTAGTTTAAAATGCATAAAGTAAATATGAATGCAAGTGTTGATCAATTGACAGTAAGAATGCACAAGTGATTGATTTGTAAAATATGGAATGATTATGTTATTGGGGGTTCGACTTATCCTATCCACTCTCATGTATTTATGAATTCGTCTTCTTCATTAATGTTAATGTCACTTTCTAATTTACTTTAGACCGGATGTCTCGGCGAAGAAAGCCTATCCTTAATTACTAGTTTACAATGTCTTGTCTCCCTAGCAATTAATTCTGCATTATAAACGCACAGAAGCTTAAAGGCAACCAACCCTCATATCCCTATGTCTGGGCAATACTACTTTTGGGAGAGATTCCCCAGATCTAGATTTCCCGTATGTGTATCGACAAAATCAATTATAATGCTATGAATGAGTTAAACAAAGCAAGCATAGAGTATGGAGGAAAAACCTTAACAATTAATGAACAAAGCATTTAAAATAAGAATCAACTCAATACATGAGAGTTTCAAAGGATTACATCGTTTCCCTAACAACAATTGAAGTTTAGTTCACAATAGACATGGTGAAACTAGATGAATAATGGAAAAAAAATGAGATAGAAAAACCCTAAAAGTTGAAGATAGGAGCTTTCGCCTCCAATTCCCCTCCAAGAAAGTGTTTCTGCGCCTCGGACGTCCAAATCCTTAAATAAAGCACAGAAAAAGTCCAAGCCCACGAGACTGGCGCTCATCGCCCCAACTTGGGGCGCCCAGGCGTGACTACGAAAGCATCTGCGCTCAGCGCCCCTGGAAGGGCGCCCAGGCGTGAGTTGCGGTACTAACTGGTGCTCAACGGCACAAAAAGGGCACTCAGGCGCCAAGGCGAGACTTCAGCGCTGAGGGCCTCCATAAGGGCGCTCAGGCGCCACCTGCGGTTCTTCTCTCTTATGATTTTCCAACTTTTCCTGAGTTTCAGCTTCTTGATACTTCAACTCTTCTTCCAAACCATCCTAATTCCTGTTAAAACAAGGAAAACCAAGTGTAAAACCAATAATTCCATATCTTATTCTCATACCTAAAGCAAAAGCATGATTTCAAGCTAGTTTCTAAGTCATAAAGGGTGTTTTTAGTATAAAAATTAAGTATCAAATAACGATATTTTCAACTGTTATCACTCTCAAGGTTTTTCTTAGAGTTGGGATTGCTCTAAGGTTACATGAAGTTGGGATTGTTTTCTGGGTTGTGAGAGTGAGGGTGTTCACCTCTTGTTTGCTGTAATTAAAGGAGAGTGCATTGAGAGGTAGTTTTTGTATTCTTGCTTGTAAACTCAATCATTATAGTGGTATTCCTCGACTAAGGTTGTTGAAGAATACTGAATGTAGGCTTGATGATAAGATGTCGGCAAGTGTACCGAATGGTATCAAGTAATATAAAATGGTAAGACCAAGTATCGTATCCCAGAGGACTCATGACACTAAACAATTGTGTAATTGCTAAACTAATTAAGACTTAAGAACAATTTTTAGAGTTTTGAATGCAAATGCAATAAAAATAAATATGAATGCAATTTGATCAATTGAGGCTAAACACTAGAATGAATGGATGAAGTTGATCATATGAGATGATAATGTTGTTGAGGTTTAGATTTCACTTAATCACTCTAATGAATATACGAATTATTCTTCTTTATTAATTGTTAATGTCACTTTCTAAAGTACTTAGAACCCGATGTCTCGGCAAAAAAAGCCTATCCTTAATTACTAGTTTACAATGTCTTGTCTCCCTAATAATTAATTTTGCATTACAAACAGAAGCTTAAGACAACCAAGCGTTCTATCCCTATGTCTAGGCAATAGTTCCCTTGGGAGAAATTCCCCAAATCTAGATTTTCCCGTATGTGTCCATATCACGAAAATAAATAATCATGTCATGAATGAGTTACACATAACAAGCATAAAGCAAAGAAGAATAAACCTAACAATTAATGAAAAGAAGCATATATCAATTAAAACCAATTCAAATACATGAGAGTTTAGAGGTTACATCTTCCCCAACAACAAATAAGGTGTTAAGATATCGGTAAGTGTACCGAATCGTATCAAGTAATAATAAAATGGTAAGACCAAGTATTGTTTCCCAAAGGACTCACGACACTAAATAATTATGTGATTACCAAACTAATTAAGACTTTTGAAGAACAATTTAGTGGTTTTGAATGAAAATGCTATAAAAGTAAACATGAATGCAATTTTGACCAATTGAAAGAAAAACACAAAGGTGAATGGATGATATTGAAAATATGAGATGAATATGTTGTTGGGGTTTATATTTCACCAAGTTTCCTCTCATGCATATATGAATTCATCTTCTTCATTAATGTTAATATCACTTTCTAAATTACTTAAAACTCGATGTCTCGGTGAAGAAAGCCTATCCTTAATTACTAGTTTACGATGTCTTGTCTCCCTAACAATTAATTCTGCACTACATATGCACAAAAACTTAAGAAAACCAAAACTCATATCCCTATGTCTAGGCAATACTGTTTTTGGGAGCAATTCTCCAAATCTAGGTTTCCCCATATGTGTCCATATCACGAAAACCAATAATCATGGCATGAATGAGTTAAACATAACAAGCATTGAGCAAAGAAGAATAATCCTAACAATTAATGAAAGAAACATAAATAAATAAGAATCAATTCAAATACATGAGAGTTCACAAGGTTACATCATCTCTCAACAATAAAGAATGTTTAGTTCCCCATCATCATCGAGAAGCTAGATGAACAATGGAATGAAAAAGATAGAAAAACCCTAAAAACTAAAGAGAAGAGCTTCCACATCCACTTCTGCCTCTAGGGAATTGAAGAAAATCTGAATTTTTGTTAATTCTGTCAAAAGATACCCTCTCTAGGTCGAGCTAATCCTTAAATAGGGCTGAATTGGGCCATGGGCCAACGTTGATGGCGCTCAGCGCCCCTACTTAGGGTCCCCAGGCGTGCTTGCAAAGGAGTGGCGCTTAGCATCCAATGAAGGGTGCTCAAGCATGAAACATTACAGGGAAGATGGCGTTCAACACCCCAAAAAGGACGCCCAGGCGTAACTGCGAGCTTCCAGCGCTGAGGGTCATAAAAAGGGCGCCCAAGAGTGATGCGACCTTCTGCAACCTTATCTTCTGGTGCTCTTTCTGTCCTTTTTGAGTTCCAACTTCTTGACAACTTAACTCCTCTTCCAATCCATCCCAATTTCCTACAAAATCAAGGGAATTTAGGGATAAAATCTTCAAGCATAATCTCAACTCTCTTATTTACTAAAATAAACCAAAATCAAGAGAACAAATAAGTTTCTAAGTAAAAAAGGGTTCATTTGATATCAAAATTTACTCTCAAATAACGGTGAAATCAATCGTTATCACAACCCTAAACTTGAAACTTTGCTTGTCTTATAGCAAAACAAAATGTAACTCAGCCTAAACAACACTTCAATGATTCAGCATATCATAAACACTTTCTTCCAAGACAAGTAATCACCCACAGCTGCTTATTATACAAATCTCAGTCAAGATATATTGATGCACTGGTCAATCAAATTCACTATGATGCTCATATTATCCCATATATAGTAGATGCAACTCATGAATGATCAACAACCAAGCAAAAATGTTATCTTATAACGCATGGAACTAATCCTCTCCATTGTTTCACTCAAAAAGTGTTTCACTAAAGCACTCAAAAGTGTATAATGAGGTACACTCATGCACTCTACTATCACCACGTCACATGAATCAACTTTGCCTTTCATTTAACCACAATCAAACACATTCACAAGCAAGTTATCATCACAAGGACTTTTCAACGTTTATAACGTGGCTAGGCTAAGAAGAAAAATTGGTTTTTCTGGACAACAAAGTTTCGTGAGTTAATAGAGTGCATAATTCATTCATTCACATGAACAATTCATCTCTCTTATACTTTTTATGCGAGAAACCAAAATTTCAATTTATTCCCAACTTCACTTACATTGAGATTATTCTTTCTTATTTTATTTTTACTTTTGCACAATGCTCTTTCATGAATTTCACAAAGTTCTTTTTGGTTTCTCACCACCCCAAATTTGAACCATTCTCCATTACCACATACACATACTCTACTCAACTCAAGGTAAGGATTTCAACAAAGGTTTTTCAACTTCCAAATTTAGGTTCAAGGTGTAAAGGATAAAGAAAAACATTGATCTTTGTTGGGTTCACATATAGACATTGGCTCTAAGAGAGAAGAAAAGCATGACTTGATCATTTGTAACAAGCAAGCAAGTGGTTTAATCATAGAAACTTAGGCAAAATCAATCATGCTTCCAAAGCAATAACATTCAATCAATCAAAAACTCTAGAGCTCAATCTCTCACAGGTTAACTCAAGTTCCACAATTTGATAAATATCCTGCCCAACACATTAATCACAATTAACATCATGCATTAGTTTCTAACAATAATGAGCAACCACCTGCATTATAAGACTTGACCATGCATAATCTCAACATCAATCACACAATAAAGCAGCACAAGATAGCAATTACTCATCACACACATATTATAGCCAAACCATCCAAACATATCATTAAGCTGAGTACATATTTCAAATTCAATAACTTCTAAAGGGATAAGTTCAGAAAACTGGGTTGCCTCCTAGTAAGCGCTTCTTTAACGTCACTAGCTTGACACCATTATGCTCAAGGATCCACCAACTTCATAACTGTAGAAAAACGCTCAATCTCTCCACCCAGATAATGCTTAAGGCGTTGTCCATTAACCACCCAACTTCTCTGTGGATTACTAGCAGCCATATCTACCAACTCAATTGCTCCATGTGGTTTGACATCCTTAATCACGAACGACCCAGACCACTTAGACTTCAATTTTCCAGGGAAAAGCTTCAGGCGTGAGTTAAACAATAACATCTACTGTCCTGGATGAAAAATCTTCTTTATCAGTTTCCTGTCATGATAAAATTTGACCTTTTCTTTGTAATTTCTTGAAGAATCATAAGCATGCAAACACATGTCTTCAATCTCAAGAATCTGCCTTCTTCTCCTATTAGAATGTCAAAAGGATCAAAATTCAAGAACTTTAATGCTCATAAAGCTTGCTGCTCCATCTCTACTGGCAAATGACATACTTTTCCATAGACTAACTGAAAAGGAGACAACCCTATAGCAATCTTCATTGCAGTCATGTATGCCCAAAGCACATCATCTAAATTCTGAGACCAATCCTCTTTATCTCCCTATTAGACACCTCAGCTTGCCCATTTGTCTGTGGATGATAAGGTGCAACCACTTTATGTCTCACACCATAATGCTTGAGTACTTTTGCAAGATGAGCATTACAAAAATGAGATCCTCCATCATTGATGAGCACTCTAGGAAACCCAAACCTAGCAAAAATTTGCCTTTTCAAAAATTTAATGATAGTATAGGCATCACTCCTAGGACAAGCAATTGCTTCCATCCACTTACTCACATAATCAACAACCACCAAAATATATTCATGATTAGAATATGGTGGAAAAGGTACAACAAAATCTATCCCCCAACAATCAAAGACTTCAACCTCCAAGATGCATTGTAATGGCATTTCATGTCTTCTTGATATGCTTCCAGTTCTCTGACATTTATCACAATTTCTAGCATGGTTATGAGCATCTTTAAACAAAGTAGGCCAATAAAATCCTGAGTGGAGAACCTTTGCAACTATTCTCTCTTCATTAAAATGTCCTCCATAAGGTGAATCATGACAATGCTAAAGAATTCCTTTTGCTTCTTCATGATTAACACAACGTCTCACAAGATTGTCAGCTCCAATCTTAAATAAAAATGGATCATCCCAGATGAACTATTTTGCATCATGCAAAAACTTTCTCTTCTGTTGCCAATTCAAAACTTCTGGAATTACTCATGCGACTTTAAAATTAGTCATATCAGCAAACCATGGCCTCTGTTGAATATACAAAAGTGTTTAATATGAAAAAGACTCTCAAATTTCTTTCTCCTTACTTGTGACTTCACCATTTACTAACCAGGATAAATGATCAACAATCACATTCTCACTACCCTTCTTGTCACGGATTTCCACATCAAATTCTTGTAGTAAAAGTACCCATCTAATCAAGCGTGGTTTATAATTTGGCTTGATTAGTAAATACTTTATAGCTGCACGATCCGTGTAAATGACTACCTTAGACCCAATGTGATAAGGTCTAAATTTCTCCAAGGCATATACTATAGCAAGAAATTCCTTTTCTGTAGTAGCATAATTCAACTGGCCTTCATTCAAAACTTTGCTTGCATAATAAATAACGTGAAAAACCTTCTCTCTTCGTTGGCCAAGCACAACACCATAGCATAATCACTAGCATTACACATCAACTCAAAGTCTTGATTCCAATATGGAGCTACAATTACTGGCGTAGAAACCAGCTTCTTCTTCAAAATATCAAAAGCCTTCATGCATTCCTCATCCATCACAAAAGGCACATCTTTGACAAGGAGATTGCTTAAAGGTTTGGCAATCTTGGAAAAATCTTTAATGAATCTTCTATAAAACCCAGCATGCCCTAGAAAACTCCGGATTGCTTTCACATTAGTAGGCGGTGGAAGTTCTCAATTACTTCCACTTTTGCTTTGTCAACCTCAATTCCCTTGGAAGAAATTTTATGTCCCAAAACAATACCTTCAGTCACCATAACATGACACTTCTCCTAGTTAAGAACAAGGTTTGTCTGCATGCATCTTTTAAGAACCATATCCAGATTAGACAAGCAAACTTGAAAAGAGACCAAATACTGAAAAATCATCCATGAAGACTTCTATGCATTTTTCTATCATATATGCAAAAATTGCTTGCATACATCTTTGAAACGTGGCTAGAGCATTACACAAACCAAACGGCATTTTTCTATAAGAAAAAATACCAAACGGACATGTAAAAGTTGTCTTTTCTTAGTATTTTGGATCCACCACAATTTGATTGTACCCTGAATAACCATCTAATAAGCAATAGAAGCTTGTCCTGTCAATCTCTCCAACGTTTGATCCATGAAAGGAAGAGGAAAGTGATCCTTTCTTGTAGCTTTATTCAACTTTCTATAATCAATACACATCCTCCACCCAGTAACCGTCCTCGTAGGTATGAGCTCATTCTTGTAATTATATATAACTGTCATCCCACCTTTCTTTTGCACTACCTACACCAGGCTTACCCATGTACTATCAGAAATAAGGTATATAATGGAAGCCTCCAAAAGTTTCAATACTTCTTTTCTCACTTCCTCTTTCATCATAGGATTTAGCCTTCTTTGTGGTTGAGCAACTAGTTTATTCTCATCTTCCATGAATATTCTGTGCATACAATAAGTTGGGCTTATGCCTTTAAGATCTGAGATTGATCATCCAATAACGCCTTTGTTATTTTTTAATACTTCCACTAACTCTTCTTCTTCTTTGGGAGATAAAGAATTACTGATGATGATCGACTTATTCCCACCTTCTTCTAGGAAAACATACTTTAGATGTGGAGGTAACATCTTCAATCCCGATTTATTTTCCTTGCCTTTTTCTTGGGTATTAAACTCTTCAATTCTCACTTCATGAAAAGAGACTTCTTTCAATGCATCCAAGTCAATCAAGCACTCATCAATGAATTCTTCTTCTATCTCATTCAAATCTTCACATGCATCAATGAGTGTTTTCTCTAAAGGAGAAGAACAATGTACCATATTCTCTTGAATCAAACATACTTCATCTAGCACATCAAGATGAAAACACTCCTTATCATCTTTTGGATGAGACATAGCTTCAAATACATCAAAACTCACCTCTTCATCTTGTACCCTCACCTTGAGTTTGCCATCTCCACATTAATCAAGACTCGAGCCGTCTTCCTAAAGGGTCTCCTAAGAATGAGAGGCACATCATTATCCTCCTCCATCTCCATGGTGACAAAATCTACTGGAAACAAGAATTTGTCCACTTTAACAAGCACATCTTCAACAACCCCATAGGGATATTTCAGAGATCTATCCACTAGTTGGAGAGTCATCCAAGTAGGCTTCAGTTCCAAACCTTCAATCTTTTTAAACATAGAAAGCGACCATCTGTCTATCCTCCGCGGCGCTCTCCGCATGTATTGATTTGGCTTTACTCAGTGTGATCCTCTGCGGCGGCCTTCCCTTTCTTCTTCGCCCGTTCGTCCTCACCTCCCTTTCCAGCGATCTCTCGGGCTATCCCGGCCTCACACTCGGCCTGAACGGCCGCGAGCTCGTCCTCATGGCGTTGTTGCATCTCGTCCATCTTCTGCTGTAACATTTTGATCATCTCAATTGGGTCGTCCATGCTCATGTTTCTCGTGGTCACCATTGGGTTTAAAAAGCAACTCGGCCCCACGGTGGACGCCAAATGTTTCGGTTGTAGGGGCTGAGTGGTCCAATGCCTCCACGTCCTCCTCTTCTCATGTCTCAAACGTCCGGTTCTCATTCCTTACTTCTCGATTTCCTTCTTTGCATGCGGGTGGGAGACCTGCGAAAGATTCTCCGATGCCAAAGTCAGTTTGAGAGCAATGGCGTTTTTTGATAGAACAATAATAAATGTGCAGTAAATGCAACATATCTACCACTCACCCTAGATCTGTATTTATAGTTTTTGCTATGGGCTTGTGATTAGTGAAAAGTTAATCACGACCCAAATTCAGGCCAATAGCTTTTAACCACCACTTACCTTAAACCTGGTTAATTAGTGATGTGGCTGGCCGATCTCCCGAAGTTTGGCCTTTCGACCGGCCGGCCCATATAGGCAATCTGGTTACTTGGCGGTATGACCAGCCAGCCTCATATGAGTTGTTGTTTATCCGGATGGCAAGCAACAAGGTTGCGTAATCATCGACATACGGACGTCCGGCCTATCACGCCCGACCCCTCCCGATGGCGAGCAGAAGGGTATTGTGGTCAGACCATTATGGTTATGCGAACGTCCGGTCTGTTTGATGTCCGGTTCCAACGGGTACAACTATTATTATTTTTTGTTAGCTATTGGTGACATGCATTATCTTTGAGTTTCATTAAATTGTGTAAAACTTCATTTGGTCTCATTTCATGATTTCTTTATTAGTTTCTTACTTACAGTCGTATTATTATAGGATAAAGAAAAGCTTGATATGATAGCTTGATGCTAACATATGAGTTTACGTTCAATACAGAAACCAATCACCTTATTTTAAGAGAGGGATACTAAAGAACATGGAAGAAGTGCATAAACTTCCAGATGAAGATGAACATTTTTCATTTAGTGAACATGTTTCTCTTTAATGTATATTTGAAAAATCTTATTATTTATATTGAACAATTACTTGTATCAAAACATTTTATAGTTCATTTTATCTAATATTTAATTTTTGTTTCAAATTATTTTATTATGTGTTTTTCTTTATTATAGATTTTTTTATCATAATAAACTAAATAATATAAAAAAAACAATTTGACATGCATTTCGGGAAAAATCCATGTCATTTCCGGTAGTTTTTGAAAAATCCATTTCATTCTTGGTGGTTTTCGAAAAAATTCCTGTCATTTCTGATGATTTTTGCAAATTCTCGACAATTTTCGCAAAATCTATGTCATTCTCGATGGTTTTTTGAAAACCCCTGTTAATTTTGGCGGGGTTTTTGCAACCACAGAAATTGTATTTTTTGGAAGTTAAAACTCTCACTAATGTTAAAAATAAACCATACTAAAATTTCATATTTTTGTAGTGTAAATGATCGATTAATAATAGATTAAATTAGGGTTAAAGCATTGTCAACACTCAACAAAATTTGTTTAAAAAAAAGTGAGATAAAAGTTTAAAAAAACAATAAAAAGTAAATAAAAAATGAAAATTTTATAAAAATAATAAAATAAAATAAAAACTAAGTAAAAATATAGTGTAAAAAATAAATAAAATAAATAAAACGGGTGAATAGAAAGAAGAGAGGATCATTGATGGTAAAATTCGTATCTAATATTTGTATATAAAAGAGAGCTCACATACAAATTTTATGTACATATTTTTCTTTGGCAAAGTTCCGCCAAAAGATACTATCATTATATACAGATTTTACATACGAAAAATTTGTATATAAACTTTTTCTTCGTTACATATATAACTTATCCGTATATAAAATTCATATGTAATGAAACTTTTATCTATAGATAAAAATCAATATACAATAATTTGTGTATAAATGAGATTTTTCTTGTAGTGAACAGTGTTCTCTTTGCTTCCATCAAGTGACCCTTCTTTTTCTTCAACACTGTCACCGATGTTTCAAGATGCAATTCCAAAATTCGAAGATCTGGCTCCTCTCCGCTAAATTGGCTTTGCGTCAGGTTGAGCAACCTCCCGAACAAAACCCTAGTAGACTTCGCTGCTCCATAATCGTTCACGCTAAGCCTATCTTAAATCTCTATGAAGTTGACTGAGCTCTCCTCACCATCTACCAAGCTACTTGGTCTCCAAGCCAACCGCTATCAACGTACACTGTTGAGCTTTGCAATTTCTCCACCAAGTTCTCCGACGAGCTTTGCACTGAGTTCTGCGAGCTCTCCATAAACTCCTTCAAGCTTTCCACTGAGCTATGTAGTTGCCAATTCGGGCTCTCCAATAACTTTTTCACCTTTATCTCGTGATCAACAGAGCTATGCAAAAGCACCACCAAGCTAATTGGTCTCTCTAATTAGTTGTTTGAGCTCTCTATATGTTCTTTCGAGCTTTCTGTGAAGCTATCCACTGAGCTCTCTACAAAATTCTCCCACAAGATCTCCACCAAGATGTCGAAGCTTTCTTTTCCCTTTTGTGGACTATTCAGGTATTTGGCTGACCTCCCCACGATAGTTGGCTGCTTGGCCAAGCTCTCCTTGCAAAATGTCAACCTGTCTATGCTACTTGATTGTCTTGTCGAGTTGTTTGAACAACTGATAACAGTTGAAAAACTGTTATTTTCATGCTTAAAATTGACACAAAAAGCAACCTTTACACTTAGAAACTAGCTTGAAATCATGCTTTTATCCATATTTTCAGAAATAAGAGAGTTGGATAGGTTTATGCTTGATTTCAGTGTTTTTGTGCAAGTTTTAAGGTGAATTTAGTGAAAGAAGTGAAGAAGGAGAGAGATGGAATCAGAAAAGTCAACCAGAAATCAAACTAGTCAACCAGAAAAGTGAATCAAAAAGTCAACCAGTCAACCAGAATACGAAAAAAGTCAACCAGACGAGTTTTAGGCTAGTTTTATGCGATTTTATGATCTGTTTGGGCCTGGACCCGTTTTCTATTATTTTTATGTCCTATTTAAAGACCTAGATGTCTTAGGGTTGGTATCTTTGGCAGAAACGAAGCAAACACTCTCTCTCCCACCCCTTTGAAGGAGGATCTTGGATGCTCAGGCTACCTCTTCACCTTTCTAGGGTTTTATCCTTCATTCTTTCATTATTGTTCATCTAGGTTCACCATGAATATGGTGAACTAAACCTTGTATGTTTGTTGGGGAATCAATGTAATCTTTTGAAGCTCTCATATATGGAATTTATGCTTGCATCTTAATCTAAGATTTATGCTTTCTTTCATCATTACTTAGGGTTTTTCCTCTTTGCTTAATGTTTGCTTTGTTTAACTCATTCAATGCATGATTATTGATTTTGTCGATACGGGAACGTACGGGGAAGTCTAGATCTGGGGAATCTCTCCCAATATTATATTGGTTGTCGTTAAGCTCTTGTGCTAAAAGAACTAATTATTAGGAATGCTAGGAATCGTATGAACTCGTAATTAGGGATAGGCCTTCTTGACAAGGCAATTTAGAGAGTGGCATTAACAATGATGATTTGAATGTTGAATTCCTAAAATATATGAGAGTGGATAAGATGAAATTGACCCCCAACAACATATTCATCCATATATTTCATTGAAAGTGCTTGTCTTTTGCTTTTGCCATTGATCAAAACTCATGCATACATGTTTATTTTCTGTTTTGCATATTAAACTCCAATTATTTCGTTCTTAAGTCTTAGCTAATCAACAAACCACACAACTAAACTAGGCCGTGAGTCCTTTGGGAGAACGATACTTGGTCTTACCAAGTTTATTACTTGAACGATTCGGTCATACTTGCCGATTGTAAAACAAGTTTGTGACATCATATTTTGGTGATCATAAATTTGTCCATCAACAACTCAGACCAAGTTCGACTTACAATCTTCTTGTCATCATACATCAATCTTTTTGACGTTTCACAACATGGATGCAGTTTGAGATCTAGTTTCTTCAACTTCTACAATTTAAAGACAAACAATTGGCCTTTCATTTTCAAGCCATAATAATAAAAACATAACATATCCCTGACTCTGTTCTTTTGCAACGTTTAAACACTGTTATCGATTTAAGATTATTCCTACACTTTTTTATTTGTTTTACTTTCTTTACTTTATCTCCTTCGTGTGTTGTTCATCTTATTTTGTTTTTCTCTTAAAGCAAACCTTCACATTTATATAATCTCCTTCACATTTATATAATCCCCTTCCTAAAATCTTTGTTGTTTTGTCTTTCATATACAAGAAATTAAAATAAAATTTAATAACCATAATCTTTTGAAGCTAGATCTCATTAAGATCCTTGTCATTTGGGAGGTTAAAATACAAGTTTGCATAAAGAATGACCTTAATGTGAAACATAGCTTGATTTGGTTGTTTCTAGAAATTCATCACAAATTTGAAAATCAGTTTCTAAAATCGTAACTAGTTTTTTTTTCTTTCTTTCTAATTCTAGTGGTAGTATGATTTTCAGCGGGTTTACCTGTCCATAGATGATTCATTAAATTTAGTTTTTTTTTTTTTTTACAAAAGGAAGGATATTGTTATGTTTTAGTTTCTTGTATGTTGTTTTGACAATATTTTTTATTGATTACATTAATTTACTAGAAGTTGTATCTACCTTCTTATTTAGAGTCATTTTTTAAGTATGCGTTTCTTTTAGTCATTATTCATTTATCTAAATGTTAGTAGTAATTTTTTTTTATCGAAAATTAAGTTCAAATTCACTTTTGTTAGATTGATTGATAACTCCACACATTAAAATTAATGTTCAAACTTAATCTTGAGTCACCTTTTAATAGTGTTTAAGTTTGTATCTAAAAGAACAAGAGAAGAAATTAATTGTATATATGTAGAAAGCTAATCATATTCTTAAAAAAGTCAGACTATTTTAATTTTTAGGGAAAATGATATTATCTTCGTGTTTTTCTATTTAGAAGTATTTCTTATGTAACATCTCATAAATACAGTCATAAACCATACAAATAGAATATTCACATATATTAATATATCAATTCAGTTTTACACTTAAAGAGAATAAAGTACGCTCTTGACCGAACGGCCTTACATAAGCTAATACAAATAAAGATGTTCAATCTAAGCATACCTGACCGAACGGTTTACAAAATAGAAATATCGAACGGTCAAATTAATCAAAAAGGGGAGGGGTCATTCTAATACAGCACTCTAACCTAACTAAACTAAACAGATAACCGAACGTACTACTTTTCGGCTTTCACTTTAACATCGACGAGATTTTCATCCTCTAAGATTCCTTCTTCAAGCGTCTCCTCAAGCAACGCCTCTCCATCTGCTCACATCCACACAGATGATCATTGCAAGACAAGGACGGACGTACAAGGACGAGACATCACAAGGAAAAACGAAGGGTAAGCTTATTGAATTTAATTCAAGTAATAACATGCATTTCATAGCACATCAAACATATCGAATAATTCACAACATATAATTCATTCAATTCTTTAACTCAATCAATTCCTGATACTAGAATGATTGTCCGGACCGTATGAATTCTGTGTAGCTACGACGTTCGTGCACCCAGGTGGTGTAGCTGGAATTTTCATCAGCTACCACCCGAGGTTAGTTCGTTCCGTCCAAAGTATATTTATGGACTAAAACCTCCTACCGTTCCCACACATGACATACTCCCCTCTACTTGAGGACGAACACTCACGGAACATCAGGATGAATCGCCAGCTAAGCTTTGTCCACATTCATACTTTACAAATTCCAACTTTCATCCAAGAGTCTTTCCTCCCTGGAACGCTCGTTCAAAATTCACAACCATCATTTCATCTCATATACTGTTCATTCTTTATAATTTTTCACTTTAATATCATTTTCATCATCCGTTCCAATTACATAAAATGACGAGCGTTCAGCCCTCTTCATAACAAAGACGAACGTTAAAAACGAGACCAAGAAATCCTCGTTTCATAACAAAATAGGCCGACACATAATATTTGACGAACGTCGTTTACCACTTGAATCAGTTGAATGAACTGACTCTAGGAATATTCGATCAATACTCAAAGAATAATTTAAGTACAAAGGCTCTAGGCCGAATCCAATGGATAAAGACTCCTTAAGACGATTAAATGACCATACCGAGAACAATTCAATTATAAAAACCGACTGCCATTCAATGACCGAACGCAGTACACGGATTTACTGAAATTTGGACGAACGCTATTTCCACCCGTTTGGTAATTAAGTACGAGGACGAGCGTTCGGTATAAGACCGAGCGCCACTCATAACGAACGCTTTGGGTCGAGACCCATCACTGATTCGAACTGATAATAGAAATAGAAATTTATATAATATGAGATGGTGAAGTTAGGTTTTTAAGAATGACTAAGTGTCCGAATGTATATTTACAAGCTTCTCAATTTGTCACATAACACTCAGGGCATCTACGCTTGGCCGAACGCTCAAACGTAGCACTTAATGCAAGAGGGCGTTCGTCCTCAACTATAATTCTTTCCAAATGAAAGAATTCAATTTCAAAGAAGTTTGGTGATAACACCGAACGGTCAAGGACCGTTCAATGACGAACGTTCATTATCATAGGAAATTCATATTCAAAGTTTCACTTACATTAAACTCATTTCTCAGCATAAACTTTCATACCTTCAAATACTCATATCATAGTACATTTCATACTTCTCATGCATCAACTCATAATCATAATCATATACCAACAATCAAATAATACAGATCATACTTCATGCAACACACAGAACGTTCATACAGTACAATACAAACATACAAATTAAATTGAATAAGCTTCCCTTACCTCTAGAAGTGCACGAAAGTCCTTCAGACTAAAATTCAGTTTTCAGAAATAAGATCTCTTCTACCCTCAACGCTCAACCAAACTCTTCAAGCTAAAACAAATTACAGGAAATCAAGATTGGTTTAGATAAGGTGACTGCATGCAACCAGAGCTAGGCTTGAATGTTGATACGGACGAACAGCTAAGGACGAGGAACTTACCCGTTTCAGAATCCATAACTGTTCGGTTTAAGATGAAGCTTGAGACGTCGGGAATGCTTCCACGGTGCCTGAACGGTGATCGGAGTAGAGAATGGTAAGTTATTACAGAAGAGAGAAGGGAGGGTTTTCTAGAGAGAAGAAGGAGGAAGATGGAAGATCATATTTTTGGAAAGATAGTGCATGCAGAGGAGAGTGAAGTGTTTTTCTGAAAATCCCAGTTTTGCTCCACAGTCGAGAACGAACGTCTCCTCTTCAGTCGACACCTGTTTTCCACTAACTGATTTCCGGGTCTCCTTCGCTTGACACCTGGCGTTCGTCATCTGAGTGTCAAGCTCCCCTCTTGACACGTGAATTCCACTAACGACACGTGCTTGGATTTTACTGGTTCTTGACTTTTGATTTTTCAGGACATCTTAAAAACATTATGTGATTACATTTATGAATATACTATTCATATACTTGTTTTTGGACACCAAACTAAACATTATAGACAACTCATTGAGAATTTTTCCTTCTTATCCCATTATATATAATTACGATTATATTTATCAGTTCTTTCTTTGTTTCTTTCTCTAATCTAGATTAACGTATAAGTGTTAAAAAAAACAATTTTTTTCTGAATTCTAACAGATGACAATGATATATTAACAGCTGTTCTTCTTTCAAAAGTAAGAACAAGCTACAGTTTAATGCCTCATGAACCATTGCTGATGCGGTGAATAATAATAAGTAAATTATTCCGTTCGGTTAATTAAGGCAGTAATAACATTATTTGATTAAACAAAAGAGTATTATCTAACATCTAATCAATGGTCAAGCGCAAAGATATTGATTTACCTACGCTAAAAAGGATTTAATTAACAATTACTTTTCAACAAGTAGAAGATATAAGGAGGATCTAATGATAAAAACTAAAAAAGAAAGTGAAAAAGGTTGAGTTCAAATTTTCTTTAAAAAAAAACTAACAATTAACGTTTACTATTAAAAAAACATCTTTCAAGATTTCAAATAACAATTAAAAGAACAAACTATATATATATATATATATATATATATATATATATATATATATATATATATATATATATATAATAAAAGAGGCACTACCTTTAGTAATAATTAGCCATGGAAGCCAAGGTAATAGTTAGCCATCGAAGCCAAGGATGTTAGTGTGATAAATATGAGTCAATATAGGAAAGACATTCTAGTTTCATTTTTTTGGTTCTAATAAGGTACAAATTTATGTAGTCTGGAACTACACATTTCTATAGTTCTAATCAATCTTCATAAGATACAAAAATATGAAAATATTAAAAGAAACAATCCAATATAGATGGATTATAATCATAATTGTCAAGTGATAAATTTGGTTAATTAACTACCATCTTTCACACTTTCTCCAACAAGACATTTCACAATAGCATCATCACACTCTTTATCATTCATATGATTCTTCTCTCTTCCTTCTTTGCATTCACAATAATCACCTTTATCTACCTTCTTCTCAACCTCACACCCTATCTCCATTTTCTCTTGTGGGTCGTCTTCTTTCCCTCTCTCCAAAGCTTCCTTGTATGACCCTTTTACGAGACTCTGCAATGCAATGTCATGAATCCCTTTATATTCACACTCTGATATTATAGGAGGAAAGTTTTCCAAATCCATGTACCCTTCATTGCAACTCCTATCAACACCTGTTGTTCTCGTGTTCCACCTTGAGATCATAAGGGTCAGTGCCCGATTCAGAAAGGGGAACTCACGGATTATTATAGGAAACTTGTTCATTGCACCTTCAAATTTCTCGGGAAAGGACACTATCATTACCACAATTTCATCAACTTTGTCGAACACACGTGTTGAATGGGGAAACAGTTTCTCTATAACTTTTTCAATTGCTAGAATGACATCATCGATGAAGGAGAGAATTGTAAGCCAATAGATTTGCATGGCGTAGATAAGGGGCACGGCGAATTTGGCTAACTTCGTTACCCTTTTCAACGTTGAACCTAATGGTCCATTCATATGTTGGGTTTTTCCTATGATAATATCAACAATGACTAAGATGGAAAGTCCACAAGTGTGTAACGGACGGTGCCTTGAACTATTCATTCTTCCGGTTTCCTTAGCTTCAGGATTCTGAAAATTGACATGTATAAAAGACAACATAAAAAATTAAATTATAGTATTATCATAAGACTTCAAAGTTTTAATTTCTTTATATATCCATGCCGCAGATCTCAATGCAATCAGACATATACGTTATGAATAGAATTGTGAACAAGAATGACGATTTTGGCATGTTAAAGGACAATTAATGTCAAACTAATAATGGTATTGATGCATGCGGATAATTAAACATCATAATTTCGTGATAAAAAAGAAAACTAATTTACATAAATTAAAGAAAATGATGAAAGAAACTTGAACAGAATTTGCAAACTCACATGACAGAGGAAATTGGGGTGTGGCATATCCATGTTAACAAGGATGATAGAATTAAGAGTCCAGGAATCTGCTGGTAACTTTGTCCCTTGAGAGAATTTATAGATCTAGTGGTTGGTATGCGTCGAAAAAATGAATTTGTCTTATAGAAAATGTCTCGGGCACCTACAATTAGAGAAAGAAACACCGTTACTTTTAACAGTTTTGTACTTTTGTCTATAACCATTTTAGATAAATTTAAAAGACGACAAATTAAATAATAGACAATAATAATAATGATAAAATATAACATGTTTATAATGTTTATCTCAAGGGATTGACAGCGGAGCAGTAAGTAAATATAAATATAAATATATATATATATATATATATATATATATATATATATATATATATATATATATATATATATATATATATATATTTATAAAGAATAAACTTGTATTTGTATAACCTATACATGTGTTTACTAATTTTTAATTACATATATTTTGATTATTGTCCTGATAATTTATACTGTTACATCCTTACAATCAATTAAAATTTTACTAACTTGTATATAAACTTAAAAAATGGTTTCCCATTGAAGGATTGTGTAAAAACATTTACACCTTTAGTTTATCTATTGTAAGTGGTAAAATGCTATCAAAAGATTAGTCTATTAAAGAAAATTTGAGCTAGGCTCTATTGAGAAGAATAATACTAAAAAGACTTCGTGATCAATTACCTTGATTCAAATACCCGTGAAAAATATACTAAGAAATAAAATAGTCGTGAAATTTTGGTTTTTTTGTTTTTTACATCTTCGTTAAATTATAATTGTTATGTTCTTTTCTTGATTTTAATATAATAAAGTACAACATATGTTTGGTAGGTTTGTTTGAGTAGTGACGATTTGTGTGTTAATATTAATCATGTATGTTGGTTTGTTTGTAGAAAAGGATCCAGTTGTAGAAAACATTAGTGTTAAGGAAGAGTTGTAGTGTTTCGGGTATACATAAAGCTTTAGGATTAGCAAAGATATGGAGAAACTTATCTTTTGTGTTTTATTAATATGGGCATGAGATCTTGATTGGTGTTTCTGTTTCTCATACTGATGGGTATAATCTTGATTTTCTTGAGGGGTATGGGAAAGCTTACCTTGTTTGTTGTATAATGTATGTTCTTAATTATCTTGAAAGGAAATGCTTGTTTTTATACTTGTGTATGTGTGAGAATATGTTTTGCATGATGATAGGGTTTATATCATGTTTTTGTTGGGCTTTTTCCTGTGAGAAAGTATGTATGACTTTGTTGTGTTTTTCCAAGATAGTATGTATTGATGCCAAAAGAGGGTTAGAGGTATGTTGTTTGGAGGTTTTACCATCCAAGTATATGTTGTAAATGTGGAAAAAGATAGGCCTTATTTCCCAACCAAGAGGGGAGGTGAATTGGTTTTGTTTAATACAATTTTTCTTTTCAAAAACTTTGGAAAATGTTTAACCCTTCCTTGAAATACAAGCAAATAAAGAATGTAATGAAATGAAAGAGATAAAGGATAGAAAGACAAACACCAAGATTTATACCGGTTCAGCCTCAATGCCTACATCCAATCTTCTTTCAATCAACCTGAGATTGAAAGACACTTCACTATATAGATTGAGTTATACAGCAAGAATTACAGAGACACCCTCTTAATGCAATCTCCTGTCCAATTCCAAATCTAATATAGAAAAACAACACAAAAAGAACAATCATCTTTCTGCAGAAACCCTTTGAGACACCCCTCAAAGTAACCAGAACTCCACGTTCTCTTCCTAGCCACCGACAACAGGGAAACCACAATCCACAGGTTGCAAATCAACACTAATATGATTCAAAACACCTAAGAGTGTAGACGATGATTAACAAATTTAAGCACACAACAATTCCTTCAAGAATCCTTTAAATATTCCAAACAAAATGTTTCTTGATTCTTGGAGAGTGAACGCGCCTGTAATTTAAGATCTCAACTAACTTTGTCAGATATGAAAGATAATATTAAAAAGTTGTTTAATGTAGAGAATTGTGCGTCAATTTATAGTTTTCTCAAGTTTGACGCATCTTAATCCATTATAATATTAATGTAATTGGTTAAGCAATTAACACTGCTATAACAGAATTACATTAAAACACATTTAACAAATTACACATTTAATGTAATCGATTACCCAATTAATGTAAGTCAAAATAATTAAAAATATGACTGTTATGGTTGTTAATACTTATCAAGAAAACAAGTTTTCAAAATACACAAGATTTAACCAATTAAGAAAACAGTGTAATCGGTTAAGTATAACACTTAAGCAAATTTGAAAACTTTTTACTTCAAAACTCATTACTGCACTCAGCAAATAAATATAAGCGAAGACACGAGTGTTAATCGATTACACATATAATGTAATCGGTTAAAACTTGCAGTTTGACACAGTTAAGCATATACTGATATATGATGAATTTAACTGATTACATAAACACTGTAATCGATTAATTCATACAGATAATGCATTGTGCAAAGAGTTTTATCATTCAAAACCATGAATATGCATACCATAAATATAAACTATTGTATAACAATAAGTATGCAAAACAAATAGTTCAAGTACAAACAACCATATAAGCACAACTTTGCTCAAGAAACTATTAAAACATTTATGTTGTTGTCATCATCAAAAACACACAAGGGTTTGGGTTTAGCTTTCACATAGCTCCCCTATCAATAGTAAAGAATGATATGATGATCATATGCAGTGTGTTGGGTTTGTCTAGGTTAAAATTTGCATGATGATCGATTTTGGATGATTTTACAAATATTCTAGATACATGATAGATGCGAGAGATGATAGGAGACATACTTGAGATTTTCTTTTAAAGTTATTTTGATTTTGGATTTCTGAGACTATGTAATTTAAGTTACTTTATTTTCTTCGTTATTTTCATTACTTTTTAATAATGTAATTGGACAAGACTTTTGGAACCATTACATTTTGAATTAATCATGCATATTGAATAAAGAGTTTCTTTAAACACGTTTTCGCACTATAATAAGTTTTAACGTATACAGTTTTTGTAATAACTTGTGACACCCTAAAATTGGGGTGTTACACTATCTCCTAGAAAATGATAGGGACGGATATGAGAGTAATGTTCTTACTTCTTTTTCTTCCACATTGAGATGTTTGAGCTATTGATATGTTCTATAGGGCAATTTAGGCTCTCCATTAATTTCTCTAAGCTCCAACCAAGCTCTTTACATGTTCTTTCGAGCTCTCCACTAAGCTTTCCAGCAAACTCTCCTTCGCACTCTCTACCGATCTCTCCATCGAGCTTTCTACCACAATCTTTCGAGCTCTCCTTTAAGTTCTCCAAAAAACTCACCATCAAGCTTGCAAGGCACCTTCACAGGTTATCTGAGTTTTCCATAACTTCTTCCGATCTTTCATTGAACCTCTCTAAACTACATAGTTGTATGGCCTACCTATCCATGATATTCGGCTTCCTTGCCAAGTTCCCCTTACTACTCAACTATTTTTTGAGTTCATCATACTACTCAGTTATCTTGCCGACTTCACCTCCCTACTCGACAATCTTGTCGAGTTGCTCTTCAAGCTTTTCATATACTTCTTTGAGCTCTTCAATCACTATGCCAACCTATTCAAATGAACCACTGATCTATTAGGGAGTCTTATTGTCGTATCCATTCTACTCGGTTGTCTTGTCGAGTTCATAACACCGCTCGACTGTTTGGTTGAGTTCTATTTGTTGCTCGACAACCTTGTCGATTTCTTCTTTCCATTCTACAAACTTATCAAGCTCTACTTTCCACTCGACATTCTTGCCTAACTCTCTTCTTGTTGTTCAAAACACTTTCCAAATTCTCTATTCTCTTCTGCTCAACTTTTGAGCTACGTGCCATCAACAACAATTTCAACTTTTGAGCTACGTTCCAAACACTCTTTTGAAAATTTTCTAGCCTTTTCACAATAGTAACATCTTACCCATCTACAATCATTTGCATAGTAGTCGTGATTTTTAAAGCACTCAAGTCCTGAGCTACTTGACCGACCTCCCTGGTCTTTACCTTGTCCTCGGTCATGCCAATTTTGGAGATCGGTTTGTTCTTTACTGTCTTCATGGTCACCTCGACCATGACCTTCTCGGCCTCTTCCACTAAGACCTCAACCTTGAGTTCAACAAGCACAACAATAATTTAATTGAGACCCCTTAATAGCATGTATCCTAGTCATCTAACAAACCACATTCATGAACAAACAAAATGTAAAAGTAGTACAGAACATATTTGGTATAACTTCAATCAATCTATAACCCCTTTGAGAATTAAAAACCAAATTATGTGGTTATGTACAGATGATACAGGCCACTCAAACATTTGATTGAGTACATAGGTTTACTTCCAAGATGTCGAGAGTTTGGTCTCTCCCTTCCCATAATATACTTTTCTCCCCCAAAAATATAAAAACATTCCTATGTTAAGACTTCGGCACGTGTACCAAATCGTATCAATTAATAAACATGGTAAGACAAAATATCGTTTCCTAAGAGACTCACGGCCTAAATAGTTATGTGATTTCTTGATTAAATAAGACTTGAGAACAAAATATTTTGGTTTAAAATGCAAATACAGAAAAGTAAATATGCATGCAACTTGATCAATTGGACAGAAGTGCACAGATGAACGGATGAATTTGACATTATGGGATGAATATGTTGTTGGGGTTAGATTTCACCTAGTTTGCTCTCATGTATATACGAGTTATAATTCTTCATTAATGTCAATGTCACTATCTAAAGTACTTAAAACTCGATTCCTCAACGAAGAAAGCCTATCCTTAATTACTAGGTCTTAATTCCTTGCATCCCTAACAATTAATTCTGCATTACGATTAATCGCTTAAGACAACCAAAACTCATACCCCCATTCCTGAGCAATACTGCTTCTGGGAATAATTCTCCAGAACCTAAATTGTAAGATATATTCCGGTACTCATGCAAATCATACATCATGCTAATGAATGAGTTAAACAAAGCAAGCATTGAGTGAAGAAGAATTACCCTAACAAGTAATGAAAGAAGCATATATAATTAAGAATTAATTCAATACATGAGAGTTTACAAAGGTTTACATTATTCCCCAACAACAAATTGAGTTTAGTTCACCATTGACATGGTGAAACTAGATGAATAATGGAAAAAGAATGAAAGATAAAACCCTAGAAGTTGAAGATAAGAGCTTTCGCATCCAAATCCGCCTTCGAGGAGTCAAAAAGTTTGTTTCTGCGCCTCTTCTGTCAAAAGATACAATCCCTAGGACATCAAAGTCTTTAAATAGAACATAAAAATAACAGAAAACGGGTCCAAGCCCAAGAAACTGGCGCTCAACGCCCCACTTAGGGCGCCCGGGCGGCGTGCCGAATCATATGACACTCAAGGTCAACTCAAAAGGCAAGCAGGCGTTTTACGACTCGATGAAGTGGCGCTCAATGCCCCTTGCTACGACTGTCGCGGTCATACAAATTTGATGTGCATAAATTAATGCAGTATAGACTAGGATTTGACTCCTAGGTCGTCTCTCAAGGACCAATATTTGTCGGTTTAGTCTCAGATTTAACACGAAGTGGGGGGGGGGGTTTCTGGATGTTTTGTGCGGTAAAATAAAATTGGAAATTGGAAATAAAACAACAGAAAAATTAAAATAAATTAAAACTGGGATTTAAACACAACTAAATTTAAAACGCTGAAATAAAATTTAACCACGGTAAAAACTAAACGGTAAAAGATGGTAAAAAAAAAACTGAACGGTAAAATTAAACGCATAAATAAAAACATCAGTGAAAATACGTTGATAGAAAATAAACCGTAAAAATGACGTTGAAAATAAACTGAACGGTAAAAAGCAATGACTGAATTTAACAGTACAGAAAATACTGAACGATAAATTTAACAGATAAAAACATTTAACTGAAAATGGAATTCATCACTTAAATTAAAATTCTTGAACAATACAACTCAAAATGAAACAAGCAAACTGGTGCCACACTTCTACTGCTTTAGAAAATAAAACATTAGCACTGTTTAAAATGAAAAATGCAGAGGGAGAGGAAGAGGCGAGAGCCTCCTCCCAGACTGTGAGTGTTTTCCTAATTCTAATCTAAATTCTCATGCCTTGCTTCTCTGGTGCTGCTCCAATTTATAGTGCCAAATTCTCTGACCAACTCCTCTGTAGCTTATTTCTTTGAATTCTTTACTCAATTAATGAGTAAGTGGGAACTCCATTTTGTGGTGTGCGTTTGTTCACGTGAATTTCCTTCAAGCTTTCCATTCCCAACTCTTGTCTTCTTCTTCAATACAATTCCAGTGGGCTCCCTTCTCCTTTCACGTGTGTGATGGTGCTGGAGCTGGACCAGTTACTGGTGCACCGTGTGCTCTTCATTCTCTACTCAAGCACCATGGACTCTTCTCCAAGGTGGCTACCTCTGTGCTTGTTCCAGCCATGAAATCTCCCAAGCTGGATGTGAAGGAGTGCTGGACGTTACTGCAAGGTGATGGACCGTGAAGGTTCTTGGAGTTGCTGAACGTTCTTGGACGTTGAAGGTTTTCTTACATTGCTGGACGGAGCTGGATGGTGGACTGCAGTTGGACGTGGCAGCTGCTGCTCTTGCTCAATGAAATCTGCAGTATGCTTCCCCTCCTCAAGTATGTGACAGCAGTGGCTTCAATAATCTACTACAGCCTCCTTCTTCCTTCACACGTTGCAGCTGCTTCTAAAAACTGTGCTCACCAATTCATTCTCTCCAAATCAATCCAGCAGGCCGTGTGCTACTCCAAATGGAGATCAAAATCCAAAAGCTTCTTCTCCAAATGAATGTCCAAAACCAAATGTGGAGAGACCATGGTCAAAGCTAAAAATCTGCATACCTTTCTCAAACCAAAGTGGGACGTGAAACTTCATCACTTAATAATACTAATTTAATAAAATCCAAACACTTTCATTTTGGAACTCCTCTGGCCGTGAGTGATGTCTTCCAAACAAGCCATTCATTGTATAGAAATTTCCCACTTTCACGTGGAGCCCTTGCCAAATTCCTTTGCATTATGGTGGCCCCATTGATGTTAGATGTTCCCTTTGGCTTATTGTAAAATTTTCTTCAATGACAAAATAAGAAGTACGGGTGCTATATACTTCAATAAATCAACATTTCATTTTGAAGTTTTGGAGATGAGCTTTCAACATGGTGGTCCCCTCCTCTAATTCCAAATGTGTATTTGCTGAATCCTTCATCAAAAGGAATTTTTCCCGTGACATGGCAAGGGAAGGAACTTCCCAACGTGAATTTCCACTAAATGTATTCTTTTTCCCTTTCCAGAACAAAAGGCTTTGTTCAAAAATTAAATGGTAAGCTTGTGGATTCTATTTCCAGCCGTGACACTTCAAAAATCAACACTTCAATTGTCAATTCTTAGCTAGCACAAGTACCAAACAGCAAGCAAATGCAAACAGACTAGAATTCACTCAAACAGTATGCACTAGACTGACATAGGAGAGTAAAGAAAATACTGGGAACAACACAAAATGAATTTGAACAAAATAAAAACTATACTTGAAAATAGACATCTAGACGAAACTATGAAAAAAAATTGCAAGGAAAACGGATAAGAATTGAATTAGAACGAGGACAAACAAGTTGACACAAAATTCACACAGCAACCAGCGAAAATTGAAGTGGCTGAAATGCATTGGGCTCAATTGTCATTTCTCATTTAGCCTTCAAATGTCCCAAAAAGATATCCAAAATTTTCCCATAATTAATAATGCAAAATAATAAGCTCAGATAATTCAAATTAGTTAAAATAAGAATTTCTGATCGAATTAAGCACAATTAGGAAAAATAGGAAAATAACGGACGATTAAGCACAATTCCCTGATTAATTCTAGTACAATAAACTAAGTGAAATTGAGAAAATATTGATTCATCAAAATAGACCACACTTAGTCTTTTGCACTCCTGGGCAAAATTAAAACACAAATCAGGGAATAGTTCAAAGGACTTCTAGGAAGGTGACACACATTCAGCACACAGAAAACAAAGACTCAAGAAAAATAAAAAGAATTTACAGAGTTCTCAAGAATTATGGACTGATGAAAGAAGTGGAAATTTTCCAACACAAAATCAAGAAAAGCACATACTTACAGAAATCATCCAAGCAATTCACAGTATGGCAAAATAATTAATCAGCTCAAGAGGTGATTTAAATATAACATAACCTCACAGATGCACTAATAGTGTTTCTCTCAAGTGTTTAAGGTAAATAATTCCAACTCAATGTACTCAAGAAAACAAACACAAGTAGACTTGGCAAGCTTCTAATATCAACACTTAAAACATATGTATGTTCAGATCAAAAGGTCTTTCAGGGTTGTAATGAGGCCAAGGACAGGGGAGGATAAATTTGGATAAGTAGCTATAGCTCAGAAGAAATAGAGGTGCACTAGGGCAAAAATGTAGACACAGTGAAATCTCACCCAAACCTCTAATTCAATCCTCTTCTCGACTCCATTATTCACAAAATTATTTTTCAATTTTTCTCTTTTTCTCATCAAATTTTTTCATCCTGTCTCTTTTCTTTTCTCTCTTTATCACACAACAGGATATAATTTATATTTTCAGAACAAGATGAGGAACCAACTAGCCAATTTATCAGAATTCCCAAGGAGACCACACTTATTCTCAAAATACTTCTATAGCTCCAGACTTTCCTAAGGTTAAGGTAATCATTTGTTTTTCACTTAGGATCAGTGTATGAGCTTCAACACAAAGAAATATATACAGTATAGGCTCAAAGGGGTTATCAAAGGATAATAACAAGGTTGGCTTATTTGGCTAAAGAGGCTCAAGAACAAAAATGCCTTTATCACGTCTGAACATGCATATCAATCAAGTATATCAAAAAGAATCAAGCCAAGGCATATGTGCAAGCATTCAAGATACATATCACACACAAGAAAGAAAATTAAGTGGCTCAAATCTCACACAGGGTATTCGTCACAATCAAATCAACCTCTCAAACATTATAATCATCTTCCAAGCAGAGAAAAGCAAGGATTTCAAACCATAAGTATTAAGTAAGTGAAGGAAAAATCTACAACTTAAACATCATCCAGAAATCAAGAGAAAAATGTAAAATTTATTGCACACAAAACTCGAAAAAAATAACTTTACAGAAAAAATTAACACTCAAAAACAAAAAATTTAACACACAAAATACAATCTAACAGAAAAATCAGAAAAATCAGAATTTCTTCCCAGTAGACCACACTTAAATCACACAATGTCCTCAGTGTGTTACAATCATCAGATTATCAATTTCAGAGCAGTTAAATAATATAGACAAGTGCAATAAAAAGTTAAGAAAAATGGGAAGAAATTTTTCAGTAACATCCATCAGCAGATGTTATCAGGGACATCCATCAGCAGATGTCTAAAACACCTAGCACCCATCAGTAGATGCTAATAATTTTTATTAAATTTTTTTATTTTATTTTATTTTATTTTATTATTATTTTTTTTTTCTGAAAAAGGATACCGGTACTGTGACAACAGTCTCCGTGGCAACGACCGGAACTGTTGCTACAGTGGCAGAATTTTGGCTATAAAAGGGTACCTCCTCAGCGTCGAGCAACATTTCTGACTTCCCTGCTCTCTCTCTACTCCTCTCTTCTCTCTAATCTCTCCCCGCTCTCCTCTCTTCTCTGCTCTCTCTGCTCTCTACTCTCTCTCGAGCGTCTGGATCTGCGAGGAAGCTCTGCCACCGTGCCATCTGAAGAATCTGAGATCTGTGAGGAGCCTCTGCCTCAGCGCCTTCGAAGATTCTGAGATCTGCGTCAAGCTTCTGTAAGCCCTACTACTCCGGGTAAGTCATCTGCACCTTGGATCTCCTTTCTTTCGGCTTTTTCTGCTGTTTTTTACTTTTCCTGCCTTCCAGTCTTTCCCTTTCAGTATTTCCTTTTTCTGCCCTGCTCTCTTTATTTTTCTCTGCTTGTTCTCTTTCCCTCTTACAGCTTTCAGATCTATCATTTTTTTTTCTTTTTCCTGCTTTCAGTCTTCTTTCTGCTTTGATCTCTTGCCTGCTCTCCCTCTTTATTTCCTGCTTTCCTGTTTCTCCTTTTCCTGCTTTCCAGATCTTTCATTTTCATTTTTTTTTCTTTTTCTTATTCTGCTTTCTTTTTCACCTGCTAAACACTTAAAAAACACATAAAACACAACTGTCTAAAAACTTAAGGGGTATATCGGCTGGAAACCAGACGTTAATCTCCCTTCGTTTGAAGGTATGGCAGAGACAATCGGGTAGAACAACGCCACGTACCCCACTTAAAACTAAAACACAGAAACTGAATATACAAGAACAATATGGACAAGGACACTGGACGTAGATCCGTTTAGGACCCTTTGCAAGGACCGTGAAACAGATCTGAGACCAGACACAAAAACAATCAAAGACAGACAGGACAAAATAAATTTAACAGAAAACAAGAACAAATAAAGAAAACACAGAACTAATCTAAAAATTTCAGAGCAGTTAAATAATATAGACAAGTGCAATAAAAAGTTAAGAAAAATGGGAAGAAATTTTTCAGTAACATCCATCAGCAGATGTTATCAGGGACATCCATCAGCAGATGTCTAAAACACCTAGCACCCATCAGTAGATGCTAATAATTTTTATTAAATTTTTTTATTTTATTTTATTTTATTTTATTATTATTTTTTTTTTTCTGAAAAAGGATACCGGTACTGTGACAACAGTCTCCGTGGCAACGACCGGAACTGTTGCTACAGTGGCAGAATTTTGGCTATAAAAGGGTACCTCCTCAGCGTCGAGCAACATTTCTGACTTCCCTGCTCTCTCTCTACTCCTCTCTTCTCTCTAATCTCTCCCCGCTCTCCTATCTTCTCTGCTCTCTCTGCTCTCTACTCTCTCTCGAGCGTCTGGATCTGCGAGGAAGCTCTGCCACCGTGCCATCTGAAGAATCTGAGATCTGTGAGGAGCCTCTGCCTCAGCGCCTTCGAAGATTCTGAGATCTGCGTCAAGCTTCTGTAAGCCCTACTACTCCGGGTAAGTCATCTGCACCTTGGATCTCCTTTCTTTCGGCTTTTTCTGCTGTTTTTTACTTTTCCTGCCTTCCAGTCTTTCCCTTTCAGTATTTCCTTTTTCTGCCTTGCTCTCTTTATTTTTCTCTGCTTGTTCTCTTTCCCTCTTACAGCTTTCAGATCTATCATTTTTTTTTCTTTTTCCTGCTTTCAGTCTTCTTTCTGCTTTGATCTCTTGCCTGCTCTCCCTCTTTATTTCCTGCTTTCCTGTTTCTCCTTTTCCTGCTTTCCAGATCTTTCATTTTCATTTTTTTTTCTTTTTCTTATTCTGCTTTCTTTTTCACCTGCTAAACACTTAAAAAACACATAAAACACAACTGTCTAAAAACTTAAGGGGTATATCGGCTGGAAACCAGACGTTAATCTCCCTTCGTTTGAAGGTATGGCAGAGACAATCGGGTAGAACAACGCCACGTACCCCACTTAAAACTAAAACACAGAAACTGAATATACAAGAACAATATGGACAAGGACACTGGACGTAGATCCGTTTAGGACCCTTTGCAAGGACCGTGAAACAGATCTGAGACCAGACACAAAAACAATCAAAGACAGACAGGACAAAATAAATTTAACAGAAAACAAGAACAAATAAAGAAAACACAGAACTAATCTAAAAATTTTTTATGCTTCTTTTTTTTTTTTTTTTTTAGTTCTTTTTATTATTATTTTTTTTTTATGTTTAGTTTTTTCTTCTTCTTTTTTTTTTTATGTTTTTGTTCTTTTTATTTTTTTTTATTTAAGTATTTGTATATTACGAGAGGAAGGATGAGTGATACGGAATCAGAGAGATATACCAGTCAACGGTGGCGTCCTACCGACGATCAAATCAAGATGATGACCAAAATATTCAACTATGGGGTCACACACCCAAGCCGAGCGCAAGTCGTCGAGATCGCGTCTCGACTAAGGGCTTTCGGCGAAGCCACTGAATACAACGTACACTGCTGGTTTAACAACCACGGCAATCGGGTCAAGCGCTGGCAAGCGGAGATAGACCCTACTGGCACTCTCTTCTCACAACTGCCGCTGTACATGTACGGTAAGACCTCTGATCACACCTCCATTTTTATTGAAAATTTTCACTTCCTCTTCTATAATTAACACAAGTTTTTTTTATTTTTTATATTTTTTTTTTTATTTTTTGTTTGAAAGAAAACAACTGGGTGATAATGAGGGCACCGAGGCTGCTGAATTTGTTTCCAGTTCCGATCATTATCGATGACGACAGAAATGAACGAGAAATTCCTCCACCAAAGCCTCCGCTCGTGACTTTTCGAACCAGAGCTCCCTCAACGGAGCTCTCCCTTAGGCCACCACAACCAGCTCGAGAGTTCTTTCATTTTTAGTGTTTTATGTTTTTATTATTTTTATTATTTTTTTTTTATGTTTTTGCTGTTGGCCGAGTGTGGCCAGAATTAAGGACTGTAATATGAACACTTAAGTTTTTTTTTATGTTTTATGTTTTTAATTTTTTTTTTTTATGTTGTTTTTGTTTTTATTTATTATGGTGTGTAAGATTAACGATCAGACATGATCGACCCCTGAACAACCTTATTTTCACATATGAATCTACTGCAAATTTTATTTTCAGATCTGTTCAAGCTCCTATTTTCCATTACTGTAATTTTGCTATTATGAATGAAATATCTCTTAGTCTAAACAAAATTTTCAATCAAAGATCTGATGAAACAACTAAGAAATTATTTTACAGTGAAGAAAAATAAGGAAAAAAATGAGATCTGAAGTGAAAATTTTTTTTTTTTTAATGAATTATTGGTAAGAAACTGAGGGTCGAAATAAAATCAAGGACTACGCAAAACAATTTTTGAATTTTTTTTTTTTTGAATTTTTTTGAATTTTTTTTTTTTTTTTTAAGGATAACAATTTGAAAACTAAGAAGAAAAGGAAAAACAACTTAAACAAAATGCAGAATCTTCCCGAGACCACACTTAAACTACAATGTCCTAAACGTGTTCTAAGCATAAGATCATCAATTAAAACACTAAACAGATAAAGGACAAATGTAATAAAAGTATGAAAACGGGGAAGAAAGAAAGAAAACTCCCCTGGTCAGGGTGGCAGTTGCCAATTTTGGATTTGTAGGGAGATGTCTTCTTCAGGATCCAAGACGGAAATTTTGAGGAAAAATTGCTTCATCCTCCAAATCTGATCAAGCAGAGAAATATCCTCCACCGCCGGATCTAAGCAGCAAATATTGTCACTGAGCAGATTCAGTAGGTGCCTTTTGATCTTCGAACTGTTGTATGTACTGGCACCTTTGTCTTCCAGCGTGGGTGCATGCTGATCAAATTTATATGTACCTCCTGCAATATGGTTAGTGCAAAATGGTTCCACAGAAATATCATGCAGAGGTATAACACCCAATCCCAATTCATCATACCGAGCCTTAGATACAACCTCATAACATGAATCCGTTTCAAATGTAGAAACAATATCTATAACAGGTTCAGATTCATGTTCAGTGCATGGAGAACAAATATTTGAATGTGATAGTAAAAAGCGGTCCTCATCATGCACAGAGGAAAAATTAAAATCAGACTCAGCAAGAATATAGTCATTAGCATACCGATCATCATCACAATCAACATAATAATCAAATTGTGGTATGCTTACCTCCTCTTCCTTGAAGATTTCTAGAGTGTGGGAAGGTGAAGGTGGTCTACCTGGTTCAGGATTACTGCTTACTTCTGCCGGGTCCCCAAAATTTTCATCAGTCTCCTCAGGTGCAAGAGTGGCCATCTGCCTGATCTGATCACTCAGATTTTGCAAGGCAGCTTGAGTTTCCTGCTGGAACTCCATGCTCTCTTGCTTGAACTGCATGTTCCCTTTCTGAAACTGAATGTTCTGCATTGTCATCTGCTCTAGTAACTCCTTTAATGTAGGTTTAGAAGTAGAAGGCTGAGGAGTTATTTGAATAGGAGAATCATACTGCTGACTCTCATATTGTGGAACTGGCTCCCAAAGAGAGCTCTCAGAAATTGGATGATGGAACATATTGTTCTCATCATAAAAATCAGCAGATTTAAAATCAAAGTAATATGCAGAATAAGAATCATAATCACAGACATTGGCAGAATAAGCATTATTCACAACATTAAAATCGGTAGACATGGAAAATAAAAATAAAAATTAAACACTAAAAATTACTAGACAAACAAAATACAACACATTTATACATGCTGCAGGCACACACAAAACAGAACATAAAAATAATTTTATTATTATTTTTTTTAAAATTATTTTTTTTTACTTTTTTTTTTAATTAACAGACAAAATACATACGACACACATACAAAAAATAGAACATCACAACACAATTAAACATGCTACAGGCACAAACAAGACAGAACATCAACAAAACTTTTTTTTTTTAAATATAACAACTAAATACAAAACACAACACAATAAAAATATAAAAGACAAAACATATATTAACACAACATAATCGAAAAACACAGCAAAAATCTAAAACAAAAAACCTGGAACTGAGTGACAACGCCGCCAAAATTTGCTGAAGGTGTCGTTGTCGCCTACAAAAATACAAAACACAAAACACACAAAAGACACATATTAACAGAACAAAAATTTACACAACAAGAATCTAAAACCAAACCGTCTTTGGTCCCCGGCAACGGCGCCAAAATTTGCTACGACTGTCGCGGTCATACAAATTTGATGTGCATAAATTAATGCAGTATAGACTAGGATTTGACTCCTAGGTCGTCTCTCAAGGACCAATATTTGTCGGTTTAGTCTCAGATTTAACACGAAGTGGGGGGGGTTTCTGGATGTTTTGTGCGGTAAAATAAAATTGGAAATTGGAAATAAAACAACAGAAAAATTAAAATAAATTAAAACTGGGATTTAAACACAACTAAATTTAAAACGCTGAAATAAAATTTAACCACGGTAAAAACTAAACGGTAAAAGATGGTAAAAAAAAAACTGAACGGTAAAATTAAACGCATAAATAAAAACATCAGTGAAAATACGTTGATAGAAAATAAACCGTAAAAATGACGTTGAAAATAAACTGAACGGTAAAAAGCAATGACTGAATTTAACAGTACAGAAAATACTGAACGATAAATTTAACAGATAAAAACATTTAACTGAAAATGGAATTCATCACTTAAATTAAAATTCTTGAACAATACAACTCAAAATGAAACAAGCAAACTGGTGCCACACTTCTACTGCTTTAGAAAATAAAACATTAGCACTGTTTAAAATGAAAAATGCAGAGGGAGAGGAAGAGGCGAGAGCCTCCTCCCAGACTGTGAGTGTTTTCCTAATTCTAATCTAAATTCTCATGCCTTGCTTCTCTGGTGCTGCTCCAATTTATAGTGCCAAATTCTCTGACCAACTCCTCTGTAGCTTATTTCTTTGAATTCTTTACTCAATTAATGAGTAAGTGGGAACTCCATTTTGTGGTGTGCGTTTGTTCACGTGAATTTCCTTCAAGCTTTCCATTCCCAACTCTTGTCTTCTTCTTCAATACAATTCCAGTGGGCTCCCTTCTCCTTTCACGTGTGTGATGGTGCTGGAGCTGGACCAGTTACTGGTGCACCGTGTGCTCTTCATTCTCTACTCAAGCACCATGGACTCTTCTCCAAGGTGGCTACCTCTGTGCTTGTTCCAGCCATGAAATCTCCCAAGCTGGATGTGAAGGAGTGCTGGACGTTACTGCAAGGTGATGGACCGTGAAGGTTCTTGGAGTTGCTGAACGTTCTTGGACGTTGAAGGTTTTCTTACATTGCTGGACGGAGCTGGATGGTGGACTGCAGTTGGACGTGGCAGCTGCTGCTCTTGCTCAATGAAATCTGCAGTATGCTTCCCCTCCTCAAGTATGTGACAGCAGTGGCTTCAATAATCTACTACAGCCTCCTTCTTCCTTCACACGTTGCAGCTGCTTCTAAAAACTGTGCTCACCAATTCATTCTCTCCAAATCAATCCAGCAGGCCGTGTGCTACTCCAAATGGAGATCAAAATCCAAAAGCTTCTTCTCCAAATGAATGTCCAAAACCAAATGTGGAGAGACCATGGTCAAAGCTAAAAATCTGCATACCTTTCTCAAACCAAAGTGGGACGTGAAACTTCATCACTTAATAATACTAATTTAATAAAATCCAAACACTTTCATTTTGGAACTCCTCTGGCCGTGAGTGATGTCTTCCAAACAAGCCATTCATTGTATAGAAATTTCCCACTTTCACGTGGAGCCCTTGCCAAATTCCTTTGCATTATGGTGGCCCCATTGATGTTAGATGTTCCCTTTGGCTTATTGTAAAATTTTCTTCAATGACAAAATAAGAAGTACGGGTGCTATATACTTCAATAAATCAACATTTCATTTTGAAGTTTTGGAGATGAGCTTTCAACATGGTGGTCCCCTCCTCTAATTCCAAATGTGTATTTGCTGAATCCTTCATCAAAAGGAATTTTTCCCGTGACATGGCAAGGGAAGGAACTTCCCAACGTGAATTTCCACTAAATGTATTCTTTTTCCCTTTCCAGAACAAAAGGCTTTGTTCAAAAATTAAATGGTAAGCTTGTGGATTCTATTTCCAGCCGTGACACTTCAAAAATCAACACTTCAATTGTCAATTCTTAGCTAGCACAAGTACCAAACAGCAAGCAAATGCAAACAGACTAGAATTCACTCAAACAGTATGCACTAGACTGACATAGGAGAGTAAAGAAAATACTGGGAACAACACAAAATGAATTTGAACAAAATAAAAACTATACTTGAAAATAGACATCTAGACGAAACTATGAAAAAAAATTGCAAGGAAAACGGATAAGAATTGAATTAGAACGAGGACAAACAAGTTGACACAAAATTCACACAGCAACCAGCGAAAATTGAAGTGGCTGAAATGCATTGGGCTCAATTGTCATTTCTCATTTAGCCTTCAAATGTCCCAAAAAGATATCCAAAATTTTCCCATAATTAATAATGCAAAATAATAAGCTCAGATAATTCAAATTAGTTAAAATAAGAATTTCTGATCGAATTAAGCACAATTAGGAAAAATAGGAAAATAACGGACGATTAAGCACAATTCCCTGATTAATTCTAGTACAATAAACTAAGTGAAATTGAGAAAATATTGATTCATCACCCCTCAAAAAGGCGCTCAGGCGTGAGCCAGGGACTTCTTGCGCTGAGGGCTTTAGAAAAAGGGCAGCCAAGCGTGAGACAATGTACTTCGGCGCTGAGGGCCCCTAAAATTGCGCTCAGCGTTGCTGCGATCCTCCTTTCTTATGCTTTTCCAACTCTTCCTGAGTTCCAACTCCTTACTACTTCAACTCTTCTTCCAAATCATCTCAATTCCTGTTGAAAACAAGGAAATATAGCATGAAATCATTAAATTCACCTTCAACTCTCTTATTCACAATAAACTATGATTTCAAGTTAGTTTTTAAGTCAAAAAGGATGTTTTTAGTATCAAAATTAAGTATCAAATAACGGTAAATTCAACCGTTATCACAACCCCAAACTTAGAACTTTGCTTGTCCTCAAGCAAACAAAATGTAACTTAGCTTTCAAACAATCAATACAATGGTTTCAACACATTTCAAAACATTTTCTTTCAAGACAAGTAATTGCACATATCAAGTTATTATAAAGAATATCAGTCAAGATGAATAAATGCCTTGATTAAATCAACTCATTGTGGTGCTCACCTAATTACAGAATATTCAACAAATGTTATCCTCATGAATGATTAATCAACCAAGCAAAGATGTAATCATGCATACATGGAACTACTCCTCACCAAGGAACAATGTTTCTCTCAAACACACAGGTGTATATAGAGGTGACTCATTCACTCTACTATCACAATGTCACATAAAGCAACTTTTCCTTTCATTTAACCACAATCAATAAAACTCACAAGCAATTTGTCATCACAAGGACTTTTCTATGGCTTGTAATGTGGCTGGGCTAAGAAGAACATTGGTTTTTCCGGATCACAAAATCCTTGAGTTAAGAGAGTCATTCTTAATTTCATCATTTAAACACAATCTCTCTTTTTCAAGAAACCATTCTCACTTATTCCCAACTTTCCCTTGCATTGAGCTTTTCTTTTCTTTTTCTTTTGCTTTTCATTTTCTCAATACTTAGCTTAATTCTTATTCTTTTTATTTTCCCTTTTCAGATTTCCCAACAACCCCAAACTTGAACCTTTATCAATACCACACAAATATTCTCAACTTAACTCAAGGTAAAGATTTTCATAAAGGGTTTTCATATCATGTTTAAGGCTAAAGGTTCAAAGGATAGAACATGTTCTCTTTGATTGGGCTAAAATCATGCATTGGCTAAAAAGGGATAACAACAGATGACCTTGATCATATGATACAAGCAAGCAAGTGATTCAATCATAAAAACCTGGGCAAAATCATTCATGTTTTCAAAGTAATAGCAATCATTCACAAAAACTCTAGAGTCCAATCCTCACACAGGCTAATTTAAGGTCCAACATTTAGATAAACATCTTGCTCAATATCACAATCACAAGTTTACCTCATGCATTTGTTTCACAATATTGTGAGAACCACTTGTATATCAGCATCATGCATCATCTCAACATCAATCAATATAATAAGCATCATAAAGCAATACTCACAACATATCATCATCAAACCATTGCATCACAGATAAGTTTTAAGCCAAGTACATCATAACCTATTCTAAATAACATAAAGACGAACATAAATTAAAAAAGATAAGTTTAGAAAGTTGGGTTGCCTCCAAGTAAGCGCTTCTTTAACGTCACTAGTTTGACCCAATAAAGCTCAAGTTTGATTTTCAATGTTGATTTGCTTCTTCCTTTCATGACACCAACATAATCTCAGCATCTTTCTTGTCACCAACTTGACTCTCCTAGAGCAAGGAGCCTCAATCTCAAGAACTTCATTTGCCTTTATATCCTTGATAACTCATAACTTGTTCTTGAATTTCATTGGTTTGCCAAGGTAGGGTTCATTATTTTCCATCACAAAGTCATGGTGAACGAGTTTTTCTTCATTATCTCCATCATCTTCCTTCAGCCTTGGAAAGCAACAACTATGATTCCTCTTGACCGTCTTGGCAACTTTATCAAGTAGACTAGTCACTAATAGAACTTCTTTTTTAGCTTTAGGACTATAGTCTTTGTTACTTGTATTGGTTGCCCAGCTTCAAAGACATTGAAAGCCACCTCTTCCTCTTAGTCTTTCAACGTTATAACTCCATCATCCACATGAATGACAACCTTAGTTGTCCTCATGAATGTTCTTCCAAGGATGAGCGGTATCTCTACATTTTCTTACATCTCCATCATTATAAAGTCCACTAGAAATTTGAGTTTATCAATTTTCACCACCACGTCTTCTACCACACCATAAGGATGCTTAATGGACCTGTCTACCATTTGCAAGATTGCTTTTGTAGGTTTGACCTCTAGACCACCAATCTTCTTAAGCATAAATAAGGGCATTAGATTGATACTAACTCCTAAGTCAACTAGAGTATTCCCGATATCATGATTCCCAATGGTTCAAGGGATGGTGAAACTCCTCGGATCTTTGAATTTAGGAGGTAGTGTCTTCTGCAATATGGCACTGCAATTACCTTGCACTTCAATTTTTTCCTCATCTAGATATTTCTTCTTTTTTAGGAATTGCTTCATGTGCTTCACATAAGCAGGGATTTGTTGCAATGCTTCGATCAAGGGCATAGTAATCTCCAATTGCTTGAAGATATCCATGAAATGCCCATATTGCTTCTCTTTTTCAGCCTTTGAAAAGCTTTTCAGATAAGGAAGGGGCTTCTCAACTTTTTTTTTCTCCCTCTTCTCTCTCCTTTTCTTTTGTCTTCTTTTCTTTTCTCTCTTCCTCTTTCTTGTTCTCTCCTTCATCTTTCTTCTTTTCTTTTCTCTCAACCTCACTTCTTCTCTCTTCATTCTCTTCTTTTTTTACTCAACTCAACTTTCTCCTTTCTCTCATCTTTTCTATCATCTAAAATCTTGCCACTTCTAGTCATAATGTCATTGCAGTCCTCCTTAGGGTTAACTTCAGTATTAGCCCCAAAACTTCGGTCAGGCATCTCCTCCAACTTCTTAGCCAATTGGCCAACATGTATCTCCAAATTTCTAATGACAGCTTTAGTGCTTTTATGGTTGGAGATAGTCACCTGCATAAACTGTTGAAGGGTTTCTTCAATCTTTGAAGTTCTGTCAGATAACACAGATATCTGTTGCCATTGTGATTATTACTACGGTGGTCTATTGAATTGTCCTACTTTCCCAGATTGCCCAAATTGACCTTGACCCATACTTGATTGCCTATATAGTTGAGTTCTTCTTGGGCCTCTACTGGCAAAGCACATTGACTATTAATATGATCACCACCACGTAATTCACGGAGTTTCTATTGAACTTGTGAAATGTTCTGCAACTCCTTTGGCAATTAAGAGAGTTTCTTCGTCAAATTCTCCAATTGTTGAGTGATAATCTTATTCTGTGCAAGCAGAGCATCATGAGATTGCAATTGTAGGACTTTCTTCTGCTGAGGTGGAGCTCCTCTTTCACTATGCATCTCCATGTCATTGGTAGCCATGTTGTCAATCAATTCATAGGCTTCCTTTGCAGTCTTGCACTTGATATTACCTCTAATTGAGGCATCTAACATCAATTTGGTTTGTGAGCCAAAACCTTTAAGGGTCAGCCTCCGAGGGGTCAAACAGTGTTTCTTGCGCCTCTTCTATCAAAAGATACAATTCCTAGGACGTCCAAGTCCTTAAATAGAACATAAAAATAACGGAAAATGTGTCCAAGCCCACGAAACTGGCGCTCAACCCCCTACTTAGGGCACCCGGGCGGCGTGCCGAATCATATGATGCTCAAGGTCAGCTCAGAAAGGCAAGCAGGCGTGTTGTGACTCGAGGAAGTGGCACTCAGCACCTCCAAAAAGGGCGCCTAGGCGTGAGCTAGGGACTTTCTGCTCTGAGGGCTTTAGAAAAAGGGCAGCCAAGCGTGAGACAATGTACTCCGGCGCTGAAGGCCCCTAAAATGACGCTCAGCATTGCTGCGATCCTTCTTTCTTATGCTTTTCCAGCTCTTCCTGAGTTCCAACTCCTTACTACTTCAACTCTTCTCCCAAATCATCCCAATTCTTGTTGAAAACAAGGACATCTAGCATAAAATCATTAAATTCACCTTCAACTCTCTTATTCACACAAAAATATGATTTCAAGCTAGTTTCTAAGTCAAAAAGGGATTTTTTAGTATCAACATTAAGTATCAAATAACGGTAAATTCAACCGTTATCACCCTCATCCTCCTCTTCTGCTATTTTTAATTCTGCTAATAAATGTTTAGAGGCTTTTAAGATTTCTACTAACTACTGAAACAATTCAGTCCTACTAAAAGCCTAAGCTTAGTAATGAAACAACGAAAGGTAACAAAATCATAAAAATTAACTTAACCAAAACCCTAAGTTGCTCACCATATAAGATTCGCGTAATGTGGTGTGGTGAGAATAAAGATGAAGACGTCGGTATGGTGTGTTGAAGACGAAGACAGCAGTGTGGTGTGCTGAGGAGGAAGACAGTGGTCTGATGTGTTGAGGAGGAAGTCGATGGTGAGAAAGACGATGAGGAGGACTGTCCGTATGGAGTTTCAAGTGTGAGGAGTAGCTGGCGGTGATCAGAGAAAATAAGATGAAGACGAATTGAAGGTAGACGAAGGTGGCGGTGGTGTTAGGAGAGTTTTTGTCCGTGCCTATGGGGTTGTTATCTTCAGGAGTGAGGGAGTGTCGTTGGGAGGAAGCTTTTCTTCATGGAAAAAGTTTTTTTAACAACTTTTTTTTACAACATTTTGACAATGTATACGTGGTGACTTGTGATTGGTCTGTTTCAAATATTTTTTTGAAAATAAATTCAAACAAACCAATAAAATGATGACAAGTGTCCTGTTGTCAAAAAGTTGTTAAAATAAGTTGTTAAAATATCAAGATCTTTTTTCATTGTGAGAGGGAAGCTTTTTTTCATTCACTCTCGAGGGAACGAACGAAAAATTTAGCGCAACATTTTTTTTTATTTTTTCTCAGTTTAGTTTATGCTTTATATTTTTAAGACATATTTTTAATTTTTAGGTTTTTTTAAATTTAATTTAGGTCACATTTTGATGTCTTAGGCTACAATTTTGTTATTTTAAGCCAATATTTTTAAAGGTCACATTTAAATAAATGTGGTATAAAATATTTATGGTTTTAAAATATTGGCATTTGATAATCCTTAAATCACGTTTATAAAATTGTGGTTTTTTCTATGCATAGTCTACATTTTTTAACATGTAGGTAGGTTTAGTATAGTCTAAAGTAAAAAATGTTGTAGTGATTATAGTATAGGGTTTTATTCGAACAATATATTTAGACCTTGATTAACTTTAAACTTAGAATGAAGTTTGAATCTAGAAAGAGTTGGGTTTGAAAAGAGGAAACACATGGTTTAAACCTTAATTTGGAGCACTAACTTAGAGAGTATGCTAGAGTACTACTCTTCCTTTGTGCCTACAAGCATAGAAGGTGTGGTTTACTTACGTGGCAAATCACACTTGTGACATGATTCCTTTTGGTTCCAAAATTTAATTTCTAAATTTTAATTTTTTTTATTTTTCTTTTTGGAGAAGAAGGATTAAGACAAAATCGTTTTCATATATCCATTTGGTGTTTTTGTCTATAGAAAAATGCCAATTGGATTGTGTAATGTTCTAACCACATTTTAGAGGTGTATGCTAGTGTTAACACTTCGGCAAGTGTAATGAATCATATCAAGTAATAATAAATGGTAAGACCAAGTATCATTTTCCAAGAGACTCAAGGCCTAAACAGTTATGTAATTTCTTGATTAAATAAGGCTTGTAAACGAAATCATTGTGTTTATATTACGGAAAAGTAAACATGAATGCAAGTGTTGATCAATTGAATTGAAAGATGCAAAAATGATTGATGTAAAATATGGAATGATTATGTTGTTGGGTTTTCCGACTTATCCTATCCACTCTCATGTGTTTATGAATTCATCTTTCTTCATTAATGTTAATGTCACTTTCTAATTTACCTTAAACCCGATGTCTCGGTGAAGAAAGCCTAATCCTAATTACTAGTTCACAATGTCCTGTCTCCCTAGCAATTAATCATGCATTACATTCGCACAGAAGCTTAAAGGCAACCGATCCTCCTATACCTATGTCTAGGTAATATTGTTTCTGGGAGAATTTCCCCAGTTCTAGATTTTCTCATATGTGTCCATAGTGACAAAATCAATAATCATGCAATTGAATGAGTTAAACAAAGCATGCATAGAGCGTAGAGGAAAAACCCTAACAATTAATGAAGTAAAACATATATAATCAAGAATCAATTCAATACATGAGAGTTTCAAAGGATTACATCGTTTGCCCAACAACAATGGAGGTTTAGTTCACCATAGACATGGTGAAACTAGATGAAAATAATGAAAGATAGAACCCTAAAAGTTGAAGATCGGAGTTTCCGCATCCAAAATCCGCCTCCGAAGGGTGAAAGGAGAGTAATTTCACCTCTTTCTGTCCAAAGATATCAACCCTAGGTCGACTAAACCCTTATATATTTTATAAAAATAATAGAAAACTGGCCCAGGCCCAAGTTGACAACGCTTAGCGGTAGGAATTGCGCTCAACGGTAAGTGCGACACTTAGAGTGACGCTCAGCGATGGCGCATAGGCATGAAATAGTGCACTTAACAGCAAACTTTGGCGCTCAACGGTAGAAATGCCGCTCAGCGGTGACTGCACTACTTGGATTAGCCCTCAGCAATGGCGCTTAAGCGTTAGACAGAGAACTTCAACAACAAGCATGACGCCCAACGGTTAAATGGCGCTGAGCGGTGGATGCGATTCTTCTATTGTGCAATTTTCCTTCCTTTCCTGAGTCCAACTCCTTACTCCTTCAACTTCTTCATCCAATTCATCTTAATTCCTGTCAAAACAAGGAAAAACAAGCATAAAACACATCCAACTCTCTTATTTCCACAACTTAAGCAAAAACATGATTTCAAGCTAGTTTCTAAGTCATAAAGGATGTTTTTGATGTCAAAATTAAGTATAAAAATAATGGTTTTTCAACCGTTATAAGCTAGTAATTTTTTTAGATTTAGTTTAGAAGAACATTAAGATTTTCATGTATAACTTCTTTATTATTTGATCATCATGTGATTCATGTCTAGAAAATCACAACACAATTTTGAAAAGGTGTGTAGAAAATTTTGATTCTTAATTGGAAAAAATTTCTTTTCATGTTGAAAGAAAAAATCATGCTTAGACACAAATCTTTGAAAAAGACATTGAAGTTGATCCAATAAAAGGGGACATCATAGCAAAAATTCATCCTCCGACAAAAGTCAAAGACATTAGAAGTTTCTTAGGACATGCTAAATTCTATTGAGGCTTCATACATGACTTTTATATAACTGTTAAACCTCATATAAAGATTATAAATTCTCATTTAATGATGATTGTCTTGATGCTTTTTCACTTCTAAAGAAAAAATTGAGCTCAAAACCTGTAATCATTACACATGATTGGAAATATAATTTGGAATTAATGTGTGATGCAACTGATTATATTGTAGGAGCTATTTTGGGATAATGAAAGAACAAAAATTTTCGTGTCATACATTATGCAAGCAAGGCTTTGAATGAAGCTCAAGTGAATTATGCTACCACTTAGAAAAAGCTTCTTGCAATAGTATATGCCTAGAAAAATTTTGTTCTTATCTAACTGGATCCCAAATCATAGTTTATACAAACTATGTTGCAATCAATTACCTCTTGAACAAATCTAATTCTAAACCAAGATTAATATTTGTTGTGAAAATCACGCTACAAACCATCTATAAAGGTTGTCAAATATAAAGGTAACCAATAAAGAAGAGGAAATTCTTGAAGAATTTAATGATGAAAAAGTTGTTTCCAGATCAAGACAGAGAGCTTGATTTGCTAATATGGCAAATTTCGAGGTCGTTGGATGCATTATGGAAAAACACAATTAGAACTAGAAAAATAATATATTTATGATGCAAATTAGTCCATCTGAGATGATCCTCTTCTATTAAAAGTAAGAGTAGATAACTTGCTAAAAATGTGCATTGTAGGCGAGGAAATTAAGAATATGTTATGACATTATCACAATTCACCTTATATAGGTGATTTCAATGGAGAAAGAATAGTAGTAAAGATCCTACAATTTGGTTTCTATTTTTAAAGATGCTTATGAGCATTGCTAAAGATGTGACAAATGTTAAACAATTGGAGGCATTTTAAGAATGAATGAGTTTCCTTGTAAAATATTATAGAATTAGAGGTATTTGACTATTGGGTCATTCACGTGGTTGGCCCTCTGCCGTTGTCCTACTCAAATGGATATAGCTTAGTAGTAGTAGACTTTGTCTTAAAGTGGGTTGAAGAAAGTGCAATCCAAAAAGTTGATTCAAGGACAATGATTAAGTTCTTAAAAGGAAACACTTTCTACAAATTTGGAACTCCATAAATGTTTTTTTGGTATCATGTGGCTCTAGAAAATTGTGGATGAATAAAGCTTGTATACAAGTTCAAACATTTTTCGCGGAAACAAATAATCAAAGTAAAAGCATAGGTAAAGAGAAACACACAAATGATTTATACTGGTTGATCATCATAGAGGCTACATCCAAACACCTAAGCAACATGTTTCATATATTTCACTATATAGTTTCACAATTTTATCTGATATTATGTCAAATAATTTTTAAATGAGAGAGTTATATAGACTTATCTCTATAATTTATAGATAATATGTTAATTTCACTTACTTGTGAAATTAATCAATTAACTCATCATTTAATATATTAAAATAATAAAGTCTAAAGCCTTCATATATTTTACGTGATTTCTATATAAAAAATCATATAGACAAATTAAAACATAAATCTCATGCTCATAGTCCTAGTTGACTATAATCAATTAAAATGTTTTTTTTAATCTTTATAAACTAGCTAAGAAGATTCTAATAGATTAAAAACATTTTTTAATCCATTAAAAATCTGTTTGTCACCAAGACAATCTCTAATTAATTTTGACAAGATTTCTAATTGCAATTCTATAATCAAATCATGAGAAAGAGAAAGTTACAACAAATCTTAATCAACATAGTACATCTAAAAACACTTTTAGATTTTCATGATCAATTCCAACTTTTAAGTTCTTTGTGAGAGGTTTGGATTCATCAGATGCACTATAGCTCCAACACATGCACACTTTTTAAAAGATTTTGAGGTAGACATTTCAATATGAAGAGATCCTCTTGAAAGAAATGAAGAGACAAACATTCTTCATAAGCATAAAATAAGCATTTGTTGTGTATCCTGAAATGCTTCAAACCATGTGTACTTATAATTTACACAAGTAGAAGGTTATCAAACAAATTAAGCACGCCCAGGATTCAAGAAAAAACTTATTAGACAAAGTAAGCACATTTGCATTTGTCCAATCAAAAGCTTATTAGACAATATATACTTAGCATCTTTCCAAGAAAAAACTCATTAAAGGAAGCATAGAGTAAAAATGCTTGTTTCTTAAGCCAAACCAAGTGCTTGCGTCAATCAAGACATGATACTTATAAAATCGTTTTTCATACTTTATTGTTGAGAACATAGTTAAAACCAAAGGGTCTATTTAATTTTGATCTAGAATTCTTCAATGCACACGTTGTTTAGACTCTTGGATATCTTCTTGGTACTTGCAATCTCTGTATACTTATCAAAATTCATTAGATATTATCAATGTGATCATAGATATCATAATATCTATTAAAAGACCCAAGCTATTTTGATATGGTCTAAAATATATTAAACATACTTTGTATGTCCTCATTTTGTTATATACTAAAAAGTTCGTAGAGACCCTAAGTAAACTTTCTCCTTATTTTAAAAATATTAATATTTCATATATAAATCTCATACTTATTAGATCAATTTTGAACCGGACAATAATAATATATTTTGAATTATTTTAAGCACTATTTATCCTAAAATATTAGGGTATAAAAAAAATAGATTTATAATTAAAAAAAATAATAAAATGTAAAATTTTAAGGGTGGAATTGAATTATTACTTAAATTTAGACAAAGAGGCTTTTTCGTTTGAACGCGCCTTCAACTTGTAGGGGTGAACAAAGCGCTCTACTAGCTTTCACGCTAGGAACAGGATGGTTTCTCTTCCCATAGTCCAATATGAAGAAAAAATTATCGAAACCGTTGAGCGGAACCCTGTTGTGGTTGTCATCGGGGAGACGGGGTCAGGCAAGAGCACTCAACTCTCTCAGATGCTTCACCGCCGCGGCTATGGCAAAATCGCCGTCACTCAGCCACGTCGAGTTGCCGCCGTCTCCGTCGCCAGGTAACACGACTTCAATTTTCAACTAATTGCATCGACTCTTCTCCACCGCGTTTCCGTTTCTCACCAAATCGTAGTCGTTTAACTTCCGCGCAGACGAGTCGCACAAGAGCTCGGCGTTCAGCTCGGCGAGGAAGTAGGTTACGCCATTCGATTCGAGGATAGGACTTCTCACAACACGCGCATAAAGTAACTGCTTTCTCGTTTTGTCTTACACTATTGACTAGACTTGGTTTTGTTTTTTCAATTGGCTTCTGATTGCCATTGATTTGATGTAATTAAGGTATCTTACTGATGGAGTCCTGCTTCGTGAAAGTCTGGCAAATCCTGAGTTGCGTGAGTATTCTGTTATCATATTGGATGAGGCGCATGAACGGAGTTTAAACACGTAAGATTGGATACTGTGTGCTGTTCTCCCTTGTTAGGTTTATAATTATTGTGTATGAAATATTTGGTGATTGGTGTGCTTGTTGTCAGGGATATATTGATGGGTCTGATGAAACGCCTGGTTAAAGTTCGTTCATCTGATCTCAAAGTTTTGATTACGTCTGCGACTCTTGATGGCGATAAAGTATCCAAATTCTTTGCTGATTGTCCGGTATTGAACATCCCGGGAAAGTTGTATCCAGTTGAGGTTCTTTATAGCAGTGAGCGTCCCTCGAGCTATCTCGAGTCTTCGCTGAAGACAGCTCTTGGTGCGACATGAAATTCTAACATTGACTGCATATCAAGTCAAATGTGTGCTTGTGCGTTTGAATTAATTTGCCATAACACATGTAGTTAGTAAAAAATTCTGTCAAAGTGTTACATGTTTGCCTTGCTCATTGTATATTGATAGAACCTTGTATGAAGCATGCATATTTGCCATCGTTAAGGTAACATTTCTTGAAACTTTTATTTGCTATTAAAAGAGAATGGTCTTGGTTAAGGTCGTTGCATGCAAGAACATAAGCTGATAAGGAGAGTGGGATGCATTTTAAACCTCAATTGTGAAATTTTTTTTCATGTTGATGTAAATAATAATCACAAGCACTTTCTTCTGTTCCTTTATGATTGAATGACTTGTAATTTGCAAGTAGAAATTCAGGAAATTTTGTAATCCTGGTTTTGCAGATATACATATTCGCCAACCTGAAGGGGATATTTTAATATTCATGACTGGACAGGTAAACATTTTTGATATGTGATATTTACTCTATACTTTTCTTTTTCCAGAATGTAAATCGCAGTGTATATTTTGGATAATTTTTTTTTTTACTTATCTAGGGGAAATAATCCCTTTTTTCTTTTTTAAAATTTTCTGGGAGATTGCATCTGTGTGTGTGTTTAAGCATTTGTTTTCTGGAATTAACCAATATCCTAGACCCCATAGTTTCTGGTATGATGCAATAATTGAAAATATTTCAATGATTTTCATGTAGGATGACATAGAGAAGTTGGTATCTAAGTTAGAAGATAAGGTTCGTGCTCTTGAGGAAGGTTCCTGCATGGATGCTATAATCCTTCCCCTACATGGTTCTTTGCCCCCTGAATTGCAGGTAAGTAATTTTTGTTTGTAAAATCTGCTGGGCATGAGTTACTCAGTCTAAATTCCAAATTCAATCAAATTTCTATAAATGGTTGAGACGAGGCATGACTGATACTATAGATAAAAGCTGCAGTAATTGTGAGAATATTTGGAAAGGAATTACAATTTCATTCCTATACATAGTTGACGTTATCATTTTAGTTTTGTTCATGTCCAACTTGACTGATTTGCATTTGAAAAATGCTGCTGGGTTAAGTGTGAAACTTCCTTGAGAGTATTTATTTTTGGAGATCCACATTGATTAGAGAGATCTGACCAGAATATAGTATATGTATGGGGGACAACCCACATCTTACTAGTTTTGTGGGATTGAGTTAGCCTCTAACACAAATTGTAAAATTTATCTTGGTTTTTTCCTCTTTTAACTTGTTACTTACCTTGTTTGCTTCTTAAGAAATGCCAAATTATATTTCTTCCCTTACAATTAACACTCATAATTGTTTCTTTTCTTTTTGCAGAAAACCTTAAATATACAACAATTGGTGTTTAATATATTTTGTCCCAAAAAATAAAGTTTGAGGCATTGCAATTCTTTTTGGTGCATTTGACAATCATGCATATAGCCAACTTCACCTATTAGTGTAAGACTATTTTTATTATTGTTGTTGAAACTCATGCATGTGTTTTATGATTGTACAGGTGCGTGTATTTAGTCCTCCCCCTCCAAATTGTAGACGAATTATTGTTGCGACAAATATTGCTGAAACTTCCTTGACTGTTGATGGTGTAGTGTAAGGACAATGTACTTGATAAAATATTGTTATTTTGGGATTGCAACTTCACTCTAGCATACCGGGTGTCTAGTTATGCATCATCACAAAGATGAATTATTGTGTATTGTCCTTGTCGTTGCTAATTGTTTTTATTACTTAATATTATAATACAATTTTTCTTTTCATTCTGTAACCTACTTATTTCAATCTTAACCAGATAAGATATCACAAGTTTTTGGAAAACCAACACTTCCTGTAATCTGTTTATTGACAAGTTCTGAAGTTCATGATTAAACTATTTCTGTAAAAGTGTCGTCAGTATTGCATAATATTCCACCCAAGAAAGTATGAAAACATTCATGGCAAAACAATATTGAATGCTCAGTATATAGTGTACGCCACAGCTGGTGATGCATTCTATTTCTGAAAAATAATATTGTTTAGATTGCAACTGTTTTCACAAGAAAATTTATTGACTAAAGAGCCAATGGGGGACAGGGGCGACAATGACATGATTTGCTTTAGACTTTATGAGGTGCAACTATTGAGATAAATCAGGCAACAAACCTTGCCATTTGAATTCACCCCTACTGTGATTTGGAGTGTTTTTCAGTCATTTTCTCCTTTACATCAAGCACATAAACTTGCTTTCTCACCATTTTAAATTTTATGAATTTTAGGTATGTTATTGACTCTGGGTATGTAAAGCAAAGGCAATACAATCCATCCAGTGGCATGTATTCTCTTGATGTTGTTCAAATTAGCAAGTATGCAGTTAGTAGTTTGGTGTCTTTTTTGTGGCTTCATAAATCTTAAATATCCTATTTATAAGCTGTAACGTGATTTCAAATAATTCTTGACTATGCAGAGTGCAAGCTAACCAGCGTGCTGGCCGAGCTGGACGAACATGTCCTGGGAAATGCTATCGACTATATCCCTCCCGTGTTTACAATGATGAGTTTTTGGATGTTACAGTTCCAGAAATTCAGAGATCTTCCCTTGCTGGCAGTGTTCTTTACTTGAAGTCATTGGACCTCCCAGATATTGACATTCTAAAATTTGACTTTCTGGATCCTCCATCATGTAACGTACTATCTATCTACTCACACTTTGTCTCCTTGCAGCATTGAGTAACTAAACTTGGTTCTCATTGATAATGCTCCTGGAAATCCTTTTTTGTCATCCCAAACATTAATTCCATTTTTCTTTATATATTCGGGGATCAGGGGTCAGTCCTTATATTATTTTCTTGTAGCTTTAAATATTTTTATCCTTGACTAGCTAGCAACTATTAAGTAAATGAGTTTTACTCAAGTTTACTTAGTGATTGGGTAACTGGGTTTTCTGCAGTTGAGTCCTTACAAGATGCCTTGAAGCAGTTATTTCTGATTGATGCTATACATGAAAATGGTGCAATTACAAGTTTTGGACAGAAAATGGCTGGTACGTGATTTTTTCTCAACATTTTATTGTTGAATTTTAAATCTATATGCAGAAATAACGCATGTTATATTGTTTTCTTGATCAAGATTTTGTTAAAGGTCTTAACTACTTTTCCATATTTTTTGTCTATTTTTTTTCATAGAAGATTCTTTTTGCTAGATTTGACAATGAAAGTTGTGCATAGTGTTGAGCATAAAATTTATTCTTCTTACCCATTTATTTTCCTAGTCAGATGTATATGGAAGAGTACTTCTCTTGATTTGCTGAGTTGTTTGTTGATTCTTTGCAGAGCTTCCATTAGAACCATCCTTAGCAAGAACTTTAATGGAGGCAAGCGATCATGGTTGCTTATCTGAGGCTTTGACTGTTGCTGCCATGTTATCAGCTGAGACTACATTGCTACCTGTGCAGAGGTGGAATAGTCTGAACTCTGAAGTTTATATATGCGTTTGTGTATACACACACACATGCAGAGATAGAGGAAGATCCTAGCATCCTGACGTTTTCAATCATACTGAAAAGGACAAAGTTTTTCAATTAGCTACATTCTTACAAAATATTTTAAAATTTTCATACTTTTCAATACTACTACTACTACCAGTCTATAAAACAAGTGAAAATAAATCAGGGACATAGGATGATTTCTATCTTGGTTTTCTCAAGGCTTATACATTTAAACATCAAAAGGATTGTAGCTGAGCAGTAATAACATTCCTTTAATGTGCAGAAAGACTGAGAAAAAGAGAAAACACTCAATATCTAACCTTGCCGAGGGTTCTGGATTGGGTGATCACATTCATTTGCTACAAATATACCAATGCTGGGATCAAAGTGATTTTGACATTGGATGGTGCAAAGATAACGGCTTGCAGGTACCTTTATGCGTTCTAGTAATGTCAAGAATAACATAAACTGGGCTTTTGCATTTACGTTGTCAAAATGTTTAGTTAGAAGCCTAATAATATCCTTGTGGAATTGTCTTCACTCTTCACAAATTTGATTTAGATATTGTATCCTTTAAAGAAAACATGCTTATGAGTCATTGAGATAGAATCTTCTGCTTTTTCTTGAGCATATTACTGGTATGCTTTTTTTTTTATTTCTGTAACAGTTATCTAAAGTTTCCATTCATAATTGGAGAGCCATTCTAAAATATAAAGTGACAGCTACATGTGATCTTTTGTATTTGTTAAATGCATAAAATATGTAATGATTCTGGAATTAACTTATTTCTTGATGATATTGCATCTTTTCAATTTTCTCTCTGATAGTTATGTAAAATTTCTAGTCTTCAATATAGAGCCATTCTAAAATATTAAGTGATATCTACATGCGGATCTTTTTTATTGTTTTAATGCATAGTATATGTGAGTATTCTGGAATTAACTGATTGAAGGTGCGAGGGATGTTGTTTGTCAGAGATGTCCGTAAGCAGTTATCCCAGATAATGCAGAAATTATCAAAGGGTTAGTGTTGCACATTTTTGAGGAATTTACCTGTTGAAGTGAATAATAATATACTTTCAAATACAGTGATAATGTCACTCGCAAATGAACAACATTTGAAATTTATCACATTCATATCCTCTTTACTTCTTTTAATTGCTCCTTTCCTTTTGCCTCCCCTTCATCCTTATTGTGTCTATTTGAGCTTCTTTCTAATTTGTATGACAATAATTGTTACTCTTAGAATGCTGAAAAAATAGCCTTAAATATTCAGGGAAGAAAAGAGACAAAAGAAAACGAAATACTAAATTGTTATTAACCGAGATGTATTACAAAGTTTTAACATGTTTGATATATTCAAAAACCTAGAGTGTGAACCCTTTTAATTATGAGATTAAAACATATAAGTATATTTCTAGAGGGCTTAAGAGACCCCTCTCACAATCTTCTATTTATGATGAAAAACTTATACAAGAGTACATGGAAGATTAAGGGACTGCACGAGATACTTAGGTGCAAAACTAGGTTCGACTATAGGTACAACCAATAACTTATCTAGCACACTACACCCTACTTAGGCTTAATGATGATACATAGATATAATTATTTTATCACTTTCCATCACACTAGAGCATATAAATTGTATCTACCAAGCTTTGAACAAATAAAGTCAATCCGAGGTTCCCTTAATGACTTGGTCAACACATCTGCAAGCTGGTCATTTGACGCAATAAACTCAACATATTTCTTTTGTCAACAATTTTTCATGAACAAAATGACAATCAATTTCTATATGTTTAGTTCTCTCGTGAAACATTAGATTTGCTGCAATGTGGAGACTAGCTTGATTCTCGCAATAGATCTTCATAGTCTGGATGTCACAGAAGTTAAGCCCTTGAAAGAACTGCTTCACCCTTTTAAGTTCACATGTTAGTGATGCCATTGCCCTTAATCAACTTTAGTTGTTGATCGAGCCACCACATTTTGTTTTTTACTTTTTCATGAGATAATGTTTCCTCTAAGGTAAACACAGTATCCAGTAGTAGACCGTCTATCAATAAGTGAACATGCCCAATCTGCATCACAGTACCCAGAGACTTGATTGTTTCCTTTATCTTCATATAACAACCCTTGCCTGGGAGCCTTTTTGACGTACCTTAGAATGCGAATGATAGCATTCCAATGGCCAACACATGGAACTTGCATGAACTAACTAACCACTCCAACTACAAAAGATAGATCCGATCTAGTAATAGTGACATAAATAAGTTTTCCAACCAGCCTCCTTTCTTTCTAGATCGGAGGATAATTCATCTTCTGTTAATTTCTGATTTGGGTCCATAGAACTGTTACCAGTCTACAATCAATCATGCCCATTTGTCATAATATATCAAGAGCATACTTTCTTTAGGAGATTACAACTTCATCTTTTGACTAAGCTACTTCAATGCCTAAGAAGTATTTAAGACTTCTAAGATCCTTGGTTTGAAACTGTCTACACAAGTACTTCTTCAGTTGAGATATTCCAACAATATCATTTCTTGTAATGACTATATGATAGGTTTCTGAGTAGGAAACCTATCTAAACTCCACACTAGCACACACCAAACAAGAAGAAAGATAGCAAAACAGAGTAATTCTGTATTAATCTCTTCAATATGTACAACCCAAAACCTCCAAGGGAGCCAAGTTCCCCCTCCACAGGATAAATATGTCCTATCTATCCAAAGAATCAATTTCTAAAAACTGACCAATACAAAAATACATCAGCTCTTTATAAGGGCTCTTTTCTCGCCCACTAACTATTATTATAGTTATGCCTCATTAACACTCCTAACCTCCTAATTCCCTCTTCTCTTTCTCTCATAGACTCTCTGTTAGGATACAGGGTGATAGGACATTATGGGTAATGGGTTTAGGATAGAAGGCAGAGGAGTAAAAAAGAGCGGGAAAGTTTGTTAGGCTGTTAGAGGGAGAGAGAGTATAAATAAACCTTTTGGGTAATTCTCTAAGGGGGGAATCATTTTTACTATTTGCAAATAGGTCTTGGACCTTGTTGAGGGGGATTAGGCCTCCGCTAGGGCTAAGAGGGGGATTAGGCCTCCATTAGCGCTACTTGTGTACCTTCTTTCAATATCAATACAGAAACCCATTCCTTTTACAGTGTTAATTCTTTTTTGTGTGTGTGATTGGGTTGCCTTATGTTGGTTGGTACCAGACAGAGTGTAACGCAGCGGAATAAAGCTAGAGTAGCAGAAAGCGTGTTCGGTCACCTTTTTTAAAATAATTTGGTCTGTTTTTAGAAAATCAATTTTCTTTCAGAAAATTTATCGAACAGTTGATATGCGTAAAAGATAAAGAGTGTAGGGAATAGAAAATCACACAAGTAATTTTTATACTGGTTCGATTCAACAGAATCTACGTCCAGTCATTAATCACTATAAAAAGTGATTAACAATTCCACTAAAAAGATGTTTCACAACTTACAAGAAATAGACTTGAGATCAAAAACAGAGAAAAATAGTTCTAAAGGGCTTAAGAGACCCTTCTCAGTTCTATCATTTATATAGATAAAAATCTGATACAATACATAGATGGAAGATGAAGAGATTGTCCTAGACTGCTAGGAACAATCATTATAGATACCCCAACACACAACTGCCTACTTTAGGCCCTGCTATACTAGGTAGACTTAATAATTATTCTAACACTCCCCCTCAAGCTGGAGCATACAGATTGTATGTACCAAGCTTGGAACAAATAAATTCAATCCGAGGTCCCCTTAACGACTTAGTCAACACATCTGCGAGTTGGTCATTTGATCCAACAAACTCAGTACATATTTCTTTTGACAATAATTTTTCCCGAACAAAATGACAATCAATTTCTATATGTTTGGTTCTCTCGTGAAACACTGGATTTGATGCAATGTGAAGAGCAGCTTGGTTATCACAATACATCTTCATACTCTGGATGTTACAGAAGTTAAGCTCTTGAAGGAACTGCTTCACCCATATAAGTTCACATGTTAATGAAGCCATTGCCCTATATTCAGCTTCAGCTGTTGATCGAGCCACTACATTTTGTTTCTTACTTTTCCATGAGATAATGTTTCCTCCAAGGAAAACACAATATCCAGTAGTAGATCGTCTATCAATAGGAGAACCTGCCCAATCAGCATCACAATATCCTGATACTTGAAGGCTTCCTTTTTCTTCATATAACAGCCCTTGCCCGGGAGCCTTTTTCACATACCTTAGAATGCGAATGATAGCATTCCAATGGCCAACACATGGAGCTTGCATAAACTGACTAACCACTCCAACTGCAAAAGATAGATCCGGCCTTGTAATAGTGAGATAGATTAGTTTTCCAACTAGCCTCCTATATCTCTCCGGGTCGGAGAATAATTCACCTCCTTCTGTTGTTAATTTCTGATTTGGATCCATAGGGCTATCAACCGGTCTACAATCAATCATGCCTGTTTCTTGCAAAATATCCAGAGCATACTTCCTTTGGGAGATTACAACTCCATCTTTTGACTGAGCTACTTCAATGCCTAGGAAGTATTTGAGGCTCCCAAGATCCTTGGTTTGAAAATGTTTACACAAGTACTCCTTCAATTGAGATATTCCAGCAGCATCATTTCCTGTAATAACTATATCATCAACATATACTATCAAGTAAACACATTTCGCGGGAGATGAATGATAATAAAAGACTGAATGATCTGCTTCACTGCGTTTTAGCCCAAATTTTTGAATAATGGAGCTAAACTTTCCAAACCAAGCACGTGGTGATTGCTTGAGCCCATATAGAGATCGGTTCAATTTACAAACCATACCAGACTCCCCCTGAGCAACAAACCCCGGAGGTTGCTCCATATACACTTCTTCCTCAAGATCACCATGGAGAAAGGCATTTTTGATATCCAACTGATGAAGTGGCCAATGACGAATGGCGGCCATTGCAAAGAACAATCGAATGGTAGTCATCTTGGCCACGGGAGAAAAGGTGTCACAATAATCAAGACCATAAACCTGAGTGTACCCTTTTGCAACCAGTCGGGCTTTGAGCCTATCAATGTCACCATTAGGGCCGACTTTAATGGCATATACCCATCGACAACCAACAGCCTTTTTGCCCGGGGGAAGTGGCACAAGCTCCCAAGTATGACTGTGGTCAAGAGCCTGCATTTCTTCAATCATGGCTTGTCGCCATCCAGGATGATCAAGTGCTTCTTTCACATTTTTCGGAATAACCACAGGAGATATTGAGGATAAAAGGGAATAAAAGGAGGGCGACACTCGGTGATAACTAAGAAAATTATAAATGGGATGAGGGTTGCGAGTGGAACGATTACCTTTTCTGAGAGCAATGGGCCAACCAGAATCATCTTCACCAGGAGGCGTGACAGGAGATGGTGACGGAGAAGAATCTGAAGGAGGAGATCCACCATTTGCTGGAAGAGGATTACTCACCGGGGTACTGTGTCGAAGGATATCAGTATGGGGAGAGGAAGGTTCGGGAGGACCTTGGGCATGACTTGGACTGACTGAGGGATTGGAGATATTAGATTCAACCACTGGAAGAGGAAGGACCTGGTGGAGGATATGAACATCTTGAACAAAGGGTGAGAAGAAAGGTGTCTGTTCAAAGAAGGTAACATGGGCAGACATGTAGTACTTTTTGGTTTCAGGGGAGTAACACCGGTACCCTTTTTGAAGCCGAGAATAGCCCAAAAAGACACATTTGATTGCACGAGCAGAGAGCTTGTCGAGCCCCGGAGACATGTCGTGAACAAAACAAACACAACCAAAGACGCGAGGAGAGGTGTGAAAGAGAGGATCATTGGGAAAGAGAATGGAGAAAGGGACTTTATTATTGAGGGAGGAGGAGGGCATCCTATTAATAAGAAAACATGCAGTTAAGATGGCATTCCCTCAGTGATGAACAGGAATATGAGCACTAAGCAAAAGGGTACGAGCCGTTTCAACCAAGTGTCTATTTTTTCTTTCGGCTATACCATTTTGCTGGGGTGTATGAGGACAAGTGGACTGATGTAAAATACCATGGGAGCTAAGAAGTGAAGAAAAAGTTAATGAGAAATACTCTTTAGCATTATCACTTCTTAAGACTTTAATTACATGACCAAATTGGTTCTTGATTTCATTCAAAAAGGATGTGAAAATGGGTAACAATTCAGAGCGATCTTTCATTAGATAAACCCAAGTACATCTAGAATACTCATCAATAAAAGTAACAAAATACCTAAAACCAAAAGAAGAGACGCGACTAGGTCCCCAGACATCAGAATGAATAATAGAGAAACTAGAAGTACACATTGATTGAGACCTTTTGGGAAAGACAGATCTAACATGTTTTCCTAGTTGACAGGACTCACATTCTAAAGTCTGAAGACCACTAAGTTCAGGACACATCTTTTTTAACTTTGACAAGTGAGGATGGCCAAACCGATCATGTAACACTTTAGGGGGAAGAGCTGCAACACAAGATACCCGTGGGCGAGATCCAAAATGGTATAAACCTCCAGCTTCATATCCTTCTCCAATCTGTCTCCCCGAGCCACGCTCCTGTATAACAAAAGATTTTGAATCGAAAGTTATTGAACAATCTAACATTTTGGTTAACTGACTTAGGGAAATTAAATTGAATGGACATTTAGGGACAAAAAGAACAGATTTCAGAGTTAGAGAGGGAGACAGGGAGACTTGACCGACTCCCTTTGAACAAGTTTTAGAGCCATTTGCAAGGGTAATGAAATGGGGTTTCTCTTGGAGGGAAAGGGTTGAGAACAATGAGTTATTACCAGAAATGTGATCCGAAGCACCCGAGTCAATTACCCATGAATTTAGACCTTCCATGGATTGAGACATGCAAGCTGTGGACGTACTTGGGGATTGAGATGATTGTGCCAAACTATTAGACTTTAATCGCAGATACTCTTGATACTCTTCCTCAGTGAACTTGGAGTTGGAAGTGGAAGTTTCAGCCTTAGAGATATTGACGGTTTTTGAAGGAAAGCCATGCAAGGAGTAGCAGTTTTCTTGGGTGTGACCCACCCTCTTACAGTAAGAGCATTGTGGACGTCCCCGACCTCCACGTCCTCCTCCTCTAGTGCCACGTCCTCCTCTTCCTCGCGTGGCAATCATGACAGATGGTTCCATTGTTTCATAAGCTTCCTGAGACTGAGGCACAGGAACACGAAGAAGACGTGTGGTCAAGGCTTCCAAGGAAGGGACCTCATGACTTGTCAGAAGTTGATCTCTGATATGATTCATATCTGGATGCAAAGCACGGAGGATCATCACCATATAATACTTGTCAAGCTTCTTTTTGATATCTTCTGAAGATTCCGCTTCCAAGAACATTCTCAATTCTTCCACAGCTGCTTGGGCTTCAGTCATGAAGGAAACCATATCATGGTCTGTCATTTTGAGACAGGCGAGCTTGTTTGCGGTATCATAGAGACGTTGAATATCATTAGCATAAATGCTTTGAGCTTTCTTCCAAAAAGTGTGACATGTCTTAAAAGCTCTAAGAGATATCAAAAGTCGGGGTTCCACAGATTGCCATAATAGGGCACACAATTGGAAATCAGCTTGTTTCCATTGTTCAGCTTTGTCAGAAGATACTTGGCTCCCATCCTACTCAAGGTGGTCATAATGTCCTTGACCAAGGAACCACATTTCCACAGCAGCAGACCAAGACAGATAATTCTTTCCGTTTAACTTTTCAGAAGTGATGGAGGGACTTCCAGAGAAAGAAAGAGCACTTCTAGACGCCATTCTGTGATAAAAGCAGGAGAAAGAACCAGAAAAACCGTGAAGAACCAGGGAAAAACGTGAAGAACCAGAAAACCCTAGGGTTGCTCACGGTTTTCTTCAAGGGGGAGCTTCTGGACACACCAAAGTGAGATTTTGAGGGGCTGAACGGACAGAGGAGCAGAGGGCGACAGCTACGGAGGTGGCGCGGCGACTTTCCGGTGAGCGGAGGGCGGCGCGTGGACAGCACGTGCCTGATCGCAGCGCACAAAGAGGCGGTGCGTGGCGGAGCGTGGAGGAGAATCAGGCGAGCCCACCGGTGGGGTTGGCCGTCGCGTGAAGAGGCGAACCAGATCCAGTGGTCGCCGGACGGAACTGTGACGGCGGCGGACGGCGGAGAACGGCGGCGGACGGCGGCGAACGGTGGTGGACAGCAGCGGACAGATGTTGTATGGCGGACAACCAAGTTGGAGAGCTTCAAACTGCAGTTGACAGCTGCAGATAGTGGCGAGACAGCCGCGGACAACGGCGAACGGCACCGGACAGGTGCAAACAGCAGTGACAGTGCTGGTGGACAGGAAACCAGAGCAGGATGAACCTGCTCTGATACCAACTTGAGATCAAAAACAGAGAAAAATAGTTCTAAAGGGCTTAAGAGACCCTTCTCAGTTCTATCATTTATATAGATAAAAATCTGATACAATACATAGATGGAAGATGAAGAGATTGTCCTAGACTGCTAGGAACAATCATTATAGATACCCCAACACACAACTGCCTACTTTAGGCCCTGCTATACTAGGTAGACTTAATAATTATTCTAACAGTGAATAAAGCACATAAATAAACCTTCCTTCGACGAACGAACCGGAAGAAGAACACTATGCCAACTCGAAGAGATCCGCTTCGATTATCGACAAACGAAACGCGAGCTTCTCCTATTCACGAGACCAGGCAGAGCACCTTGCTAACTCGAAGAGAACTTGCTCCGACTATCGGCACACGACACATGAGCCTCTCCTGTTCACGAGACCAAGCAAGGGAACTTGAACTATAGCTTTTGAGAACTTCCTCTGACAAACAGTATTCTGCAAGAGCTTCTGTTCAACAACGTTACATTTATCTTCACATAAACCCAATATATAGCTACCTGTTCTGAATATCTGAGGTTAAGTCTCAACTGCCACGAATAATCGATTATTGTAAGTGATAATCGATTATATAAGGTGATAATCGATTATTCCTGGATGACTTGCGATAATCGATTATTGCCATTCCATAATCGATTATGACAGTTAAAAATGCAAGTTTTACAAAGTTTACAAGACTTTCCTACTATATTTAATTTCTATAAATTGCTTTTAAATAATTCTAATATCTTCAACTAAAACTTCTTGCACATCATCAAAACAATTTTCTTCAAGATTTACCAATACTCCTTATTGGTAACAATCTCCCCCTTTTTGATGATGATCAAAAAATTCAATTTTAAAAGCAATTTTGGCTTACCTGCAAAAACATACAAGCTAACAGACAATAACAGAGTTAGCAATACCTGTATTAATGTATACTTATCCCTTTATATTATCTTATATTATTCTTCTCCCCTTTTTGATCATAAGCAAAAAGATTTGATGTAAAAAACTCCCCCTAAATACGATCTCCCCCTCAATTAGGCAAAGTATGCATATAATCAAGAGATCATTTTATTTATGAAAAGAAAGATTACATTACAAGAAGAAACATAAAAGACAAAATTATAACATAGATGAAATAGCAAGCAAACAACAAAACATGCTAACATAGAACCTATATCTAAAACTTAGGACTAGGATATCTGTCTGGAGGTTGAAGGTTGAGATGATTCTCGATGTTAGATAGGCGAACATCAAGATCAAGAAATTGATCAACCATGTACTCATCAATAGTTTGTTGCCACTCATAAATCTCCTCAAAATGTGTTCTTTGTGCTAGACTCATATCCTCTAATTGCTTATATAATCTAGCAAAATGTTCTTCCATGGAGAGTGAGGAGGATGAGGGCATGGTAGATGGACCAGCATCAGAAGGAGCAGCAGCACTAACTGGTTCTGCCATATGAGTATCGATGTCATCATCTTCATCTTCATCAGTATGGTCATCATCTTTGTGAATGAGAACTCGTCCTCTAGTAATGAATCCCATCTGACGAAAGGTAGTATCTCCAATTTCCGAGCCAACAGCTTGAATGACTTGGACAAGTTCTCCTTCAACATTTACACCTTTGTACTCCAAAATCCTAGAAATAAGAAGAGCATAGGGAAATTGATAAGAATGGGATTTCTTAGCTTTTACCATTGTGAGATTTCCCTATGCTCTTCTTATTTCTAGAATTTGGAGTACAAAGGTGTAAATGTTGAAGGAGAACTTGTCCAAGCCATTCAAGTTGTTGCCTCGGAAATTGGAGATACTACCTTTCGTCATATGGGATTCATTACTAGAGGACGAGTTCTCATTCACAAAGATGATGACCATACTGATGAAGATGAAGATGATGACATCGATACTCATATGGCAGAACCAGTTAGTGCTGCTGCTCCTTCTGATGCTGGTCCATTTACCATGCCCTCATCCTCCTCACTCTCCATGGAAGAACATTTTGCTAGATTATCTAAGCAATTAGAGGATATGAGTCTAGCACAAAGAACACATTTTGAGGAGATTTATGAGTGACAACAATCTATTGATGAGTACATGGTTGATCAATTTCTTGATCTTGATGTTCGCCTATCTAACATCGAGAATCATCTCAACCTTCAACCTCCAGAAAGATCTCCTAGTCCTGAGTTTTAAATATAGGTTCTATGTTAGCATGTTTTGTTGTTTGCTTTAGATATAGGTTCTACGTTAGCATGTTTTGTTGTTTGCTTGCTATTTCATCTATGTTATAATTCTGTCTTTTATGTTTCTTCTTGTAATGTAATCTTTCTTTTCATAAATAAAATGATCTCTTGATTATATGCAAACTTTGTCTAATTGAGGAGGAGATCGTATTTAAGGGGAGTTTTTTACATCAAATCTTTTTGCTTATGATCAAAAAGGGGGAGAAGAATAATATAAGATAATATAAGGGGATAAGTATACATTAATACAGGTATTGCTAACTCTGTTGTTGTCTGTTAGCTTGTATGTTTTTGCAGGTAAGCCAAAATTGCTTTTAAAATTGAATTTTTTCTTCAACTAAAACTTCTTGCAGCATCATCAAAACAATTTTCTTCAAGATTTACCAATACTCCTTATTGGTAATACCTTAGTTAGGTCACCAACTCAGGAACCTAACAAATTGGTCTGACTTGCTGGATCCAATTAAAGGCGGAGCAAGATGGTGGGCAAGCTACCGCTTGGGAGAATAGAATCGAAGGGAGGATAAGCGTGATGGAAGGAAGAGACAATACCTAGGAGAGGATGTTGAATATAGTGAAAAACTATATTTGGATTAATCTCCTTTGTGTTAAATAGACACATAGGGTTATCTATTTATAATAGAAGAAATATGGGCTAAGCCCAAAATACAAATGAGAAATAATAACAAACTAACTAAAAGATAAAAGATATAATATATCTAACACTCCCCCTCAAGCTGGAGTATACAAATTGTATGAACTAAGCTTGGAATAGATGAACTCAGTGTTGAACTAGATGATTTGTTTTCAAGAGTGTGAGGCAAACATAGATGGACTAATAGCAGCTTGTGAAACTTCAAGCTCAAAAGTGGATGAAGGAGAGCAGTGGTGGACAATGGCAAACTGCAAAGATTGATTTCCAATAATGATGAATGAGTGACGGGATCAACAGTGGTAGTTGAACGCTAAGAGCTACAAAACTGCAAGGACTACACTAAATCCTCATCAATGATGGCTGGGTGACGGGATCAACAGTAGTAGCTGAAATCTACAAAACTGCAGGGACTACACCCATATATATGTGACTTGCAGTGTCTTAAAAACGTACTCCCCCTTAATGTGAACTCCCCCTTAGTGTGAAGGGCGGAAATGTGGAATATCACAGTTGCTGGACCACTCAAACAAAACAAAATATTAAGCTACAATGCTGAAACAAAGGCATCAAAGATCCAAAGATATGTTGGAGGTCCAAAATTCTTTGCTGGACAACTCCCAAGTGGTGATACTTAGCAGTGTATCACAAGAAGATCAAACTAAACTCTAGCCCAAGAAGAACTAACGTAGTTGCGTCTGATTGAGACGGTAGCGACTGCAACGGCGGTTGATAGCTATAAAACTGTAGGGACTAAATTGTCATCATTGACTGATAGGGCTTGTAGTGGCTGGAAGCCACAAAACTACAGGGACTGCCATCATTAATTAACGAGGTGATGGGGCCTACAGTGGTTGGAACATACAGCGGCAAACAACCAGACAGCAGCAAACGGCCGGACAGCGGCAAACGGCACGAACAGCGGCAAACAACGCGTGGACAACGGCAAACGGCGCTTGGACCGCCGCAAACGACGCATGGACTGCGACAAACATCGCCTGGACCGCGGAAAACATCGCCTGGACAACGGAAACCCTAGGTATGAGCCCAAGCCAACAAAACGGAGAAATAGGAACCAAAACACACTCAAGAAGCTGTGGCGAGACGATCTGCAGTGACGCGGTGAAAAACTTGCTCTGATACCACCAGAAGAGGATCAGAGAACTTGCTCTGATACCATGTTGAATATAGTGAAAAACTATATTTGGATTAATCTCCTTTGTGTTAAATACACACATAGGGTTATCTATTTATAATAGAAGAAATATGGGCTAAGCCTAAAATACAAATGAGAAATAATAACAAACTAACTAAAAGATATAATATATCTAACAAGGAGGACTAGCGAAAGGAGCATGGCAGAATACAAGAAATATGGAAGAAATACGGCAAGAAACGGCCTCAATGCATCAAGACTTACAAGAAATCATACAAAGGCTGGGTGGACGAAACAGGAACTAGGATGGACATGTAGATGGGGCCAAGCGTCCATCAACGAGAATCGGAGGGTGAGGCTGAAAGACGAAGGAGGAAGGGAAGGCGAACATACTGAGGGGCAAAACAGCTGGCGGAAACGGGTGGCGCTACCCGTCTTCGAGGGGACGATCTGTTGAATTGGATCAATCGCGCAGAGAAATTGTTCAAGTTACGAAGGGTATTGGAGGAGGAAAAGGTGTGCCTAGCCGATATCAGTATGGAGGGGAGCGATGGCTACTGGTTCAGAGCATGGAAGGAGAAAGCCAAGAATCGTTCCTGGGATGGCTTGAAGGAAGCTTGGTGATAAGGTTTGGAACCATTGTTGAGCGTTTGGCAGCATTGAAAAAGATGGGGAGGGTGGAAGAGTATGTACAGGGAGGCGAAAAGGTAAGGAAAGGGAGCGGGATAGAAAAGACAAGTCATCTGGGGAACGAACGAGAGGTGAGGTGACACGATCTGAGACCAATAGCTATAACCCAGGCCGATCAATTGTTGCCGAGCAGTCCGAGGCCAAGTGCTATAGCCCAAGCCGATCGGCAGTAACCGAGGAACATCTTCAGGACATCAAGAAAGCAAAGCAACCATCAAAAAAAGGGGAAAATTCAATACAAACCCAACTTTCAAAGAACCTGGAAGATCTTGCATCAACTACGGCCTCCTCGCAAGAACACACCTAAAGGTAGTCAAACCCAGTCTCAGGGTTGTTAACTCGAGCTGAACGGTTGAAGATAGGGGGAGGAACCAAACGGTGCAAAGATAGGGAAAAGAGGGTCGAACGATATAAAAATAATGGGAAGAGAGCCGAAAGGTATAAAGATAGTGGGAAGAGAGTCGAACGGTAGAAGAGGTTATTGGAGCCAAACGGTTGAAGGGAACGATAGCTGATTGGTTGAAGTCATAGGGGAGGAATCGAACGGTAGAAAAGCATGGGAAAGCAAGTCGAGCGGTATAAAGATATGAAGAAGAAAACTGAACGGTAGAAAAGCATGGGAAAGCAAGCCGAGCGGTATAAAGATAGGGAGAAGAAAACCGAACGGTGGAAAAGCGTGGGAAAGCAAATCGAACGGTATAAAGATAGGGAGAAGAAAGCCGAACAGTATAAAGATAGGAAGAAGAGGGTTGAACGGTAGAAGAAGTTAATTTACAGGGAAGGATAAGAAACTCCTCGCTTTCAAGGAAATAATGCAGACACAAAAAGGGTCCTATAAAGTCTGTATCTCATCTCGACCACCACCCAAGCCTCCTGACTGGAATTGGAGGGCATAATCAGTGGGTTCCCTTCATAGAATAACAAGATGATAAAGAGGAGCCAAGAGATCAAGTTTTTCGGTTCCAACCTTGAGGACAAGGTTGTTCTACAGCGGTGGGGTAATGTTAGGATACAGGGTGATAGGACATTATGGGTAATGGGTTTAGAATAGAAGGCAGAGGAGTAAAAAAGAGCGGGAAAGTTTGTTTGGCTGTTAGAGGGAGAGAGAAAGAGTATAAATAAACCTTTTGGGTAATTCTGTAAGGAGGGAATCATTTTTACTATTTTTAAACAGGTCTTGGACCTTGTTGAGGGAGATTAGGCCTCCGCTAGGGCTAAGAGAGGGATTAGGCCTCCATTAGCGCTACCTGTGTACCTTCTTTCAATATCAATACAGAAACTCATTCCTTTTACAGTGTTAATTCTTGTTTGTGTGTGATTTGGTTGTCTTAGTTAGGTCTCCAACTTAGGATCCTAACACTCTCCATATCCTATCACTATATCATCAACATATACTATTAAGTAAACACATTTCCTCTGAGATGTATGATAGTAAAAAACCGAATGATCTGCTTCAATACGTTTTAGCCCAAATTTTTGAATAATGGAGTTGAATTTTCCAAACCAAGCATGTGGTAATTGCTTAATGCCATATAGAGATTGATGCAATTTCATACCATACCAGACTCTCCCTAAGCAACAAACTCAAGAGGTTGCTCCATATAAACTTCTTCCACAAGATCACCGTGCAGGAAGACAATTTTGATATGTAATTGATGAAGTGGCTAGTGACGAATTGTAGTCATTGCAAAGAAGAGACAAATAGTAGTTATCTTGGCCATGGGAGAGAAAGTGTCACAATAATCAAGGCCATACACCTGAGTGTACCCTTTTGCAACTAAACAGGCTTTGAGCCAATCAATTTCACCATTAGGGGAAACTTTAATTGCATACACCCATCGGCAAGCAACTGTCTTTTTGTCCAATGATCTTGAGGAAGAAGTTTATATGGAGCAACCTTTTGGGTTTGTTGCTCAGTGGGAGTCTGGTATGTTATGAAAATTGTATCGATCTTTATGACCTAAAGTAATCACCACATGCTTGTTTGGAAAAAATGGTCGACGAAAGGTGATGGAAGATAATGGATGACGGCGAACGGCGATGAAATGGCATAGAACAGTGGTTGACAGTGTTGGACAGTTTCAAACTGCAGTGAACAGTTGCATATAGAGGTGGACTACAACGAAACACTGTTAGATAATGGCGGACAACAAACAACGATGAACTAGACAACAATGACTAGTGCTTGCGGATGAGACAAGACAAACCAGAGCGGGTCGATCACCCGCTCTGATACCAACTTGAGATTAAACCAGATAAATATATTTCTAGAGGGAATCATTATAAGTTTAGCTTTCCATTCAGTCTTTTGTATCTCGAAAAATCTGAAAGTGTCTTCCTCTTATTAAGTATAAGCGTAGCATTGGGATCCATAGGTGTGTCAATGGGTTTGGAATGCATTAGCCCAATTTTCTCTAAAATATCTAGTGCATACTTCCTCTAAGAAATAATAATTCTATTGTTGGATTCTTGTACATTAGTCCCCAAGAAGTACATGAGTTTGCAAAGATCTTTTGTTTGAAAATGATGATGAAGGGGTTGTTTTATTTGTGATCAACATATACTATTAGATAGTTATAATAGTTATCAACATATGCCATGGTGGTCGCTACTTGTTAGAATAATGTCATCAACATATACTATTAGATAGTTACACCCAACAATTGAATAATGATAAAACATAAAATGGTTAGCTTTGCTTCAAATCACCAAACTATCGGACTACTATATTGAATTTACCAAACCATCCACTTTGATTGTTTAAGACCATATACAAATTTCTAGAGACAACATACTTAGCCAGAAAACTTCACTTGAGCAACAAACCTAGGTGGTTGCTTCATATATATTTCTTCTAGTAAATCACCATATAGAGAGGCATTTTTTCATCCAATTGGTAGAGGGATCAATGTCGAAGAGAGCTATGTCTAAGAATAATTTGATAAAGGCCATCTTGGAAATCGAAGAGAACATTTCACTATAACCAAATATTCGAGTATAACCTTTGGCCAACATACGAGCTTTGAGCCGATCAATGGTGTCATTAAGGCTAACTTTGACGGCGATGACCTGCTGACAACCAACAATTAAATTGCCAGCAAACAATAACAGCATCCCAAGTACCATTGTTCTGAAGAGCACATAATTTATCGAGCATGGCTTTTCTCCAACCACAGTGAGCTAAGGCATACTTGTAGTTTTAGGAATAGACAAAAAAAAAAGGAAGTGAGACAAGTTTAACGGGTGGGGCAGTGTATGATAACTCAAAAAGTGAAATAATGAGAAGAAGGATTATGAGTGAAGTGTGTACCTTTGCGAAGTACAATAGGAAGATCCTGCTCAAGAGGCAAAACCGTAGTGGGTGAAGGAAGTGGCATTGGAGTAGAGCCAGTAATTGTTCCAACAAGAAACAATGGATATTACCTGCTATGATACATCAGAAGAGGAGGTTGAGGTGGTGGGTCTAGCATTACATAGGATATGTCTATATGATCAAAGACAACAAGGGAGGTAATGGAAGCTAAAGAAGTCTTAGAAGGGAAGGGAATTGACACAAAGTAGGGAGCAGAATCAAAGAAGGTGCAACCAACGAAAATCAAATAATGACAAAGGGAGGGTGACAAAGTATGCTTTGGTTATTTCCAAACCCATTGCATACCTATGGATCCCATTCCTAAAATTTTATTGAGTAAGGGGAAGTCACTTTCAAATCCTGAGAGATACAAGAGCTTGGTTGGAAAACCAAGCTACCTCATTGTTACTCATTCTGATGTTTCTTTTGTAGTCAATGTGTTAATCAATTCCTCAATCCTCCATGTGTAATACATTAGAATGTAGTCATTTACATTCTAAAATACATTAAAGGGGCCCTAAAAAATGATTTGTTATATTGATACAATAATCATGCTCAAGTTATGTGATACTCATGTAAATTGGATAGACTCACCTATTGGCAGGAGATCTATCTTTTGAAACTGTGTCCTTATGGATAACAGCTTGATCTTATTAAAAAACAAAGATGCAAAATGTAGTGGCAAGACTTGGTGCATGAGCAAGTACAAAACAATGACTTTTGCTTCTTGTTAACTTATTTGGCTCAAGCAATTTGAAAAACTAAGACTTGTGGAAGTTAAACAGATGACTCTTATTTGTGATACAAGAAAAATAGTAGTAATATCATTAAATCATTTTATTACAATTTATTTTAATTTTAATTTTGATATATTACATGTTAATTTATTAGTTGTAACCAGTTGAAACGTAATCTTAAAATAATGAATATAAAATTTATATTGTTATATGACATTTTGTAATTGGGTGACAAGATAGCTTTTTTACATTGTCCCCTGAATTTAAAGCTCTCTTGGTCATATATTGAGTTTTAACTTATACTTATTGAGCAGACCTAAAGGAATTGCCATATGCATGGAAGTTCTTGCACGGTAAAACATGGTTGCATAGTTAGCAATTTTCCATATCATTATTCTTGTTGGGAAAAACTATTCCACAATATATATCATGTTGTGTATGTTGTTTCCTCCCCACTTTACGTATAGCTTTTTTTCATTCTCATAATAGGACCACCGGATGTAAAGGCTAATGGGAAAAGGGAAGAGTTCAGACAAGATTATCGAAATTTAAGGAAGGCTTTATGTGTGGGCTATGCAAATCAGCTGGCTGAAAGAAAGATGCATCACAACGGTTATCGAACTCTGGGTTTCCAAGGTCAAGTAGTGCAGGTAAGACAAGTTTATTCATCATTGCATGCCACCGTTTGCAGCACTTTTACTTCACTTTCTTTTAGTATAGAGTTTTTCCTTAAATTCATATTATACTTTTGAAGTCTATTTTTTTTATGATGGAACTTACAGAATGTCGTATGTAATGTGAATTTTGTAGACACTAGCTAGTATTCAACTGCAACTGAATTCTGGTTGATAGATACATTAATTACCTGAATCTTTTTCTAGGTGCATCCATCATCTGTGTTGAGTCTTGATGACCACGGAAAGTTCCCAGACTATGTGGTGTACCATGAACTAATTGCAACGCCACGTCCATACATGAGAAATGTATGTGCTGTTGAGATGAGATGGGTTATACCCATTATTAACAAGCTCAAGACCCTAGATGTGTACAAATTAAGGTAAACTATCACCGTAGTAAAACTTTTGGAACATTCTTATGTTTTTTATTGGGGGAGGGGAGCACCTTGTGATAATTGATTGCTCTAATTCCTTTATTTGAAGCAGTGGTGGTATTCATCATGTTGAGGAGGAACCTGTGAAAAATCTTCCAGATTTACCTAAGAAGGATGTTGAAGTTCCCAATACTGCTGATGATCGTGAAAGCAGAATCCAAGCTGCTAGAGAACGATTTCTTGCTCGAAAAGGCAAAAAATGAGCCTGAAAGGATGGCGCTCCAAATACACGGCGGAGATGATGCTAGCTTGTCAGGCATTCTTTTACAGGGGTGCAACTAATAAGGTTACCTCAACGGATGCAAGAGTCTAGATGAGCTGATGCTTTTGAGTTTTCCACGTTGTCACCAATTTTTGTGCTATGATGTGATCCCAGCTTCATTGTTCGCAAACATTAGAACGTCATCAGAAGGTTTAGCACGAACCTGAGATTGGTCTCATGCCGTTCATGTAAGTTGATTGAGCGGCTGAAATGCATGTCATGTTTATGCTCTTGATTTGAATTATACCCAGAATGGAGAAAGGAAAAAGGAAGAGGAAGGAAATGGGAGACAGAAAGTAGCAAGTCCGCTGACAAGTAAATGTTGACTAAACACTTGAGGGGTTTTGAAATGCAATCCTGGTTGCAGACATCAGACTGAGATAATACCTTTCAGTGGTTCATATTGCCTGAGAGTTCAATTTCATTGTTGTTTGATATTGGGCCTATTTGGATTGAGATAATTACTAGCTGAGATTGCATTTGAAGTTAAACTTACACTATAGTAGTTATGTATATGAAACAAGGTCGATCCTTCTATATTAGGGTGTTGGTTCTCTACCCGTTGATCAATTAAAGCTGAATGTATACTAATGTAGAATGTACTCGACGAAATGTCTCAATGAAATGCAAATGGTGAAAATGCAAAGCAAACAATGAACAACTTTTAGATGTTAAAACAAACCCAAACATGTACTAAGAACTGAATTATAACATCATAATTGCGAAATCACATATCAAACCAAAATCAGAAAATTGGTGCAGTGGTGTGTGGAAGCTTTTTCATGACGCAAAGCGTTTTTAATTTAATATATGACGCACTGTGTTATATTTACATAGAAATTCGATTTTTTTGGAAATCGAATTCTAAATTTCATTTGAGAAGTTTTTAATAAAAGTAGAAGCTGAAATTCGTTTGATAGAGACACGAATTCTACAAAGGATAAAATTGGCTTTTAACGTAGGTAAACTTTTCTTTTTTACTTTTTACTTTAAAAGTCCTCATCATTTTTTTCTTTGTCTTACTAGTCGTGCCCCTTCCCATTTGTTCTTCTTCCTATCTTTTCCATTTTTGTTCTTCTCTTCATGTTACTTTTGCATTATTAATGTTGGGAAAGTTATTTAAAAACAATATCGACATCACTATTCAAGTATCTCAATTAATGTTGGTTGTCACTTTTGCACGGTTAATTTATGTCTTTAGAGTGTTATTAAGATATAATAACTCTTGTAATTGAGATATAATATTTGATGTAATTTTTGCCTTTAGTGCAATTGAATGAGTTAGGACAATGTTAAAAGTATGTTAGGTGTTAAAAAGGTTAGTCAAAAATAACACCGACATCATTATTTAAGAATCTCAATTAAGGTTGATTGTCAATTTTGCGTTGTTAATTTAGGTTTTGAGAGTGTTATTAAGATATGATAATTCTTGTAATTTAATATAATTTTTACTCTTAACACAGTGGAATCGATTAGAACAAAGTTAAAAGTATGTTAGGTGTTTGAAAAGTTAGTCAAAAAGAGCATCGACATTATTATTTAAGTGTTTGAAAAATAAAGACACAATAATTAACTTTAATAAAGAACAAACTTCTTGACATTAGTGAATGAACCATTTTTATTAATTTTAACATAACTACCTTGTATAACAAAGTCCGAAAGCAGTTACTCAATATGACTACATCGAACATTAAAACTAGTAATTAACTAATCATTCCCTATAATGGTCTTCACCTTCATCTCCTCCATATGCACCGCAAGAAGTACCTATTTTGTTGTGGCTTTTGACAAAATAAAACGAGTTATCATAACGTCCCCCAACATCGTGGGCCGAAGGTGGAGTAAGGGCATAAGCTCTAAACGTGGTTGGCATGTCTAAATCAAAGAATGATGAAATGGAATGTCTTCTTGCATCAATAGTTGCTCTGCATGAGGAGTGTTTGATGGTCCCTACTGTCATGTTGTTCAGGAGAATGGTTTATAACATATCCTTCGTTTTCTAATCCTTAGGATCATTTCCTCAAGTCTTGCTAAGAGCTATACCTGTGAGATTAGCTTTGATACCAACTAAAATACCTAAAAACACTAGAAGGGGGAGGGGGAGGTTGAATAATGTTAATGGAAAACTCTTTCACAACCCTTCTAATATAGAACTTTCATCGAGTACAATTTTTTTCAAGTAAGTTGATAAACGCTCAACCTTGCGATTAGTTTCAAATAATAAATTCCTTTCAAGTGTTGTTCAGAATATACGTTGTATTATTTGTAAAGACTGCATTTTAATGAAAATCATTTAATATAGGAAGCTCTTATATTTAAAACTAAAATGCAACTGCAGGTTTTATATTTAAAACTAAAATGCAACTGCAAGTTTTATAAGAGAAGCATTGTAAATGCATAAATATTTTTTTTACTGGTTCACTTCAACTGAGCTACGTCTGATCTCCTCTAACCTTAGAGGGTTCCATTATAATCTTCAACAAGATTACAACTGAGTATTATCATCATTCCTAGTATCCCTAGGCACTCTTGGTATCTCCTGTTACACTGCTTAGTTGATTTTCACTCAGTCCTAGTTGTGTAATATTCTTTACCACTCTTGGTGTCTCGAGTTAGCGAATAACTCCTACTATCTTAGACTAGTTGAGTTTCACCCACTTTTGGTTTCTACTATACAATCCTAGTATCCCTCGATACACTATCTAGTTATCCTGAACTCGCCTAATTTAAACAAGTGTTTTAATTCTCTTCATAATTTGCAATAAATTAATTGCTTACAAGTCATTAGACGATTACTCCCACAGAGAGTATATGTTTTCAATACAATACAGTCTACAGACTCGATGAATGTTTTTTCTCTTTTCTCTTTTCTCTATACTTATAAATCGTAAGCAAATAATACAATGACGCTTGAGAATGTTTCTTTACTTCTTTTTTCTCTTCTCAGATATTCTATTTGAGCTTGAGCTTCTTTGTGCTTTTCTCTAAATGATGTTTTTCTTCTCTTCTTAGGATAATATTCTTTTCGTAAGCTATCCTCTTGATTCTTTCTTGGAATCATCTTCTATTTAAAGGCTTCTCAGAAGATATTTGTTCGACTTAGCTTTTTTACCTTGAATGTTGTGTCTTCTCTGTCTTGTTGTCAAAAGTAGCGGTTGGTAAAGATCAAAATGTCAGAGCAGACTTGCTTTTTTAGTACTTTGATTAAAGTAGGTGGTACTATTTTTCTAGAATGACTTTTGATGAAGAGAACATTCCTTGAATGTCTTCTTTGTCTCTAACGTTCACTTTTGATATATTTCTAAACGCTTTTCGAAGGGTGATATTTTTGTTGTAAGCTATCCTCTTGATTCTTTCTTTGAATCATATTCTATTTAAAGGCTCTTCAAAAGATATCTATTAGACCGACCTCTTAGCTTTGAATCATGTGTCTTCTTTGTCTTGTCATGTGAAGTAGGCATTAGTTAAAGTCAACTTGTCAAAGCATACTTGCTTTTTCTATACTTTGTTAGAAGTAGGTTGTACTATCTTTAAGACACGACTTCACATGGAGAGAACATTCCGTGAATGTTTTCTTTGGCTCTAACGTCTACATCTGAAATATTTCAAATAAAGCATGTGCATGTGTGTAGTAGTTTATCTGCATAAAATAGAGTAAATTGTGCATGTTGTAGATATGTTTTAACTCTTATCACTTTTGTTTCTTTTGAATGTTGAACATTTAATTACATTTAATACCTGTTCAGAATAACAAAGTGTTTTTTTCATTTTCTACTGTTGAGGTAGCGTTCATCGTTTAAGCTTTTCACTAAGATACCAAGCATTGGATAAGAACATCATCATTGAACAAAGTAAGGGGTTTAAATCATGGTATCGTCTAGTCTGTTGTAAACACTTTTTGGGATATTGAATTTTTATAGCAAGAGCGCTTAACAAGTTTCAACTTCTACATGTTTTTGGATCTTTATTTAAGGCTTTCAAAGGGTTTAGCCAAAGACATTGTCTTGACACTTTTTCACTTTTAGAGTTCAACTGAATACTTTTGGGTAGTATAGCTTATGGGTTTAGCATAACTCTCATAAACGCTTTGACTTGGGAGTCATATAGCGTTGCGTATGGATATTTTAACTTAGTTATTTTACGTTTCATATCCTAAGTATTTGATATTCCTTCAACCTTTATCCATTCACTATCCAAATTCTCTTTGTCTTTGGATCTTCAACTTCAATTGCGTAATATGGCCTCACAATCTTGATTATAAATGGTCCAAACTATTTAGACTTCAATTCGACCAGGAAGATTCTCAACCTAGATTTGTAAAGTAGGACAAGTTTATTAAGCCTAAATTCCCTTTTCATGATCTTTTTATCATGATAGGCCTTCACTTTGGACTTATAGATTCAGGTGGAGTCATAGGCTTGTGTTCTCAACTCCTCAAGCTCTTGTAATTGCAACTTTCTCTTTTCTCCGACAACATTTAAGTCTAAATCGAGTGTCTTGAAAGCCTCTTAGGTCTTATGCTTTAATTTAATAGGTAGATGACAGGCCTTTCCATAGACTAATTGGAATGGAGTTAGCCCTATGGAAGTCTTAAAAGTGGTTCTATAAGCCCACAAGGTATCATTCAACTTTAAAGACCAATCTCTTCTAAAGTTAAAGCTTATTTTCTCCATAATCTTTTTATCTCTACGTGGGATAATTTATTTGGCCATTTGTTTAAGGGTGATAAGTTGTGGCAACTTTGTGCTTAACATGATAGTGTTGTAATACACGTTTAAGCTATAGGTTGCAAAAGTTGCTTCCTTCTTCACTGATCAACACTTTAGAAGTACTGAATATGCTGAATATGTTCTTTTTGAGGAATTTGATCACTATCCTTGCATTTTCACCCTGCACTACAAATGCTTACACCCATTTAGATACATAATCTACAACCACTAATATATATTCATGTGAATGAGACTTTGGCAATGGTCCAATGAATTCCATCCCCCAACAATCAAATAATTCAACCTTTATAATGTTCTATAGAGGCATTTTGCGCCTCCTAGATATGTTTCTAGTCCTTTGGCACTTGTCACATTTTCTACAATGATCAAAGGCATCTTAAAGAGTGAAGGCTAAAACAAACCTACTTGTAGGATCTTGCAACAATCCTTTCACCGCTAAAGTGGTTTCCATATAGTGAATTGTGACAATGCCATAGGATATCTTTGATTTCACTTCCAAATATGAACCTTCACCATAAACCATCTGCACAAAATTTTAAACAAACAAAGGTCATCCCAAATGAATTGTCTTGCATCTTTAAGAAACCTTTGTTATTTATTCCAGGTAAACTCTTGCAAAATGACTGCATCAACTTTGTAATTTACTGTGTAAAAGGAAACCATGGTCTCTCCTTTACGACAAAGTGCTTTTCATTAGAAAATTCTTCTTGTATTTTCAGCTCTTTCTTAGTTACATAAGCATTTTCTAATATGGATGGTGATCAACTACATGATTCTCGCTTCCTTTCTTTTCCTTGATCACCACATCAACTTTTTATAGAAGCAAAATCCATCTGTTGAGTATATAGGCTTTGAGTCTTACTTCTTCATCAAGTATTTAATAACTGTGTGGTCTGTATAAACTGTGATTTTAGAGCCAATTATGTATGATCTAAATTTTTCTAGCCCGTAGACAATGTCTAGAAGCTCCTTTTTAGTTGTGGCATAATTGACTTAGGCTTCATTGAGAACTTTACTTGCATAATGAATAACATGGAACTTGTTCTCCTTTCTCTTTCTTGAAACAACACCACTAGTGTTATCACTTGCATGACACATCATTTCAAAGTTAAAATTACAATGGTGGTGTGATAATAGGTGCAAAGCTCAGCTTGTGCTTGAGCTGCTCATAAGTCGTGAGATAATCTTGATCAAACTTGAATTTAGTGTCCTTGACCAATGGGTTGATCAAAAGTTTCGTGACTTTGGCAAATTCCTTTATGAATCTCCTCTAAAAACCAACATGCCCTAGGAAACTTCATATTCCTTTCACATTAATAAGTGGAGGAAGCTTGAATATGACCTCTACCTTAGCAGGATGCACTTTTGTGCCTTTTTCAAATATTTTGCAGCCTAGAACAATACCTTGCTTAACTATAAAATAACATTTTTCCCAATTTAACACTAATTTAGTTTCTATGCTTCTTTTGAGTATAATTTTTAGATTTTTCAAGCAATCATCAAAAGTGTTGATAGGGGGAGCTTTACCAACCTATATATATATATATATATATATATATGTTTTTGATGATGAACAAAAGAAATCTTTTATGGTTTCTTGCACAACAAATGACATAACAATTATTTAATCATTACTATGCTTGTGCTTAAGATGCTTGATACATGTATTCATTGTGTGTAAATAAATCATAAGTTTAAACATATTTCCCATTACATATCTGGTAGAAATAATCGATTAATCATTGTATATAATCTGTTAAATTTCTCCAAATATCAAGATATGCTTAACAAGGGCAAAATAGTTGTGTAGTAATCGATTACATTAGTTGTATAATTGATTAAAACATGTTGTTATGCCAACATGTGTTTGATGAGTGCATTGATATGTTTGGAATGGAAATTGGTTTGAAAATTTGTTTATGTGTTGAACATAATTGATTACATAAGTTTTCTAATCGGTTAAATTTTTATCTTGTGAAAATCAAATTCATTTAAAGCCTTAACTGTCTATAACGGTCATATAAATTTGTTATTTGCTTGTTTGAATTTCATAATCGATTGCATGCGTTGAATAATCTGTTAAATCTTAAACATATGTAAAATTGTTAAAGCAGAAGGAAAAACTTAACAGATTACATTAATTGTAATCGATTAAAATGCGTCAAGATTAAAGAATCCTATAAATAATTGTCTTGCGCGCTGTTTCAGAAACAATCTTATGAACTATCATTTTCATAAATAACTTTTTGATTGAGTATTGATTGCATGAGCGTCTAAGAACAAGTCTTCGAGAATTAAAGACCATATTTTGGTTAATCATCAAGATTCTTGCAAGAAAACTGAGCTAAAGCATTCTGATCAATTTTGCATTACTGGTGTACTACTATGAAGATTAGATTCAACATTTGAAATCAAGTGGATTGTGTTCCTGTGCAGGTTAGCCAGAAGGAGAGAAACGTGGTGTTGTTGTAAGTGATATTGAGTGGGAAAATAGAGTACATTGAGAGGGGATATCTCTATATTCTTGCTTGTATACTCTATCATCATAGCGGAATCCCTTCAACTAAGGTTGTTGAAGGAAGACAAGATGTAGGCTTGGCCGAACCAATATATATTGTTGTGTTGATCTTTCTCTCCTTTCTCTTTTATTGTTGATTCGATATACTTGCGTTATTGATTTCAAGAAAACTCAAAGATTTTGCAAAGCGTTTTAAAAGATTATTTTTAAGGAAAGTCTAATTCACCCCCTTTTTAAAGCTTGAGATATTGATAACAGTTGAAAAACTGTTATTTTCATGCATAAAATTGATACTAAAAACAACCTTTAACACTTAGAAACTAGTTTGAAATCATGCTTTTGTTCATATGTTTAGAAATAAGAGAGGTGGACAAGTTTATGCTTGATTTCAGTGTTTTATACAGGTTTTAAGGTGAATTTGGTGAAAGAAGTGAAGAAGGATAGAGATGGAATCAGAAAAGACATCAAAAAGTGCAAAAGAAGAGAAGCCGTAAGTACCGCTCAGCGCCAGTTTACCGTTGAGCGGCACTCAGGAACTCACGTTGGCTCCGCTGAGAGGTGAAAATGCCGCTGAGGGGAAGAATTCAACTCACGTACTTACCGCTAAGTGGCACTATTTTGGGCTTGGGCCTAATTTTCTGTAATTTTTAGAATAGTATATAAGCTTTAGGGTTTAATGTACTCAATTGGAAATTTTGTCTGTTATGATGGTTTGCTTATGATTGTTGTCTGATAAGTAATGCTTGATGATGCTTTGATGTTGATTGATGTTGAGATGTGCACATTATATGCTCATACAGGTGATTCACAAGCATTGTGAACAAATGCATGATGTTGTGATTGTGATTATGATGCTAAGCAGGATGTGTACATGTGGACTGTGAATGAGCTTATATGTGAGGTTTTGAGCTCCAGGGTTTTTATGATTGAATGCTATTACTTTGAAAGCATGAATGATTTTGCCCAGGTTTTCTATGATTGAATCAATTGCTTGTTTTGCATCATATGATCAAGGCCATTTGTTGGTAACCCTTTTATTAGCCAAATTCATGAATTTAGCCCACTAAAAGAGAGCACTTTGTGTTCCATCATTTGAGCCTTTAGCCTTGAACATAATTTGGAAACTGTTGTGAAAAGCTTTACCTTGAGTTAAGTGGAAAATATTTTGTGGTATTGATAAATGTTCAAGTTTGGGGTTGTTGGGAAGTTATGAAAGGGAAATTGAAAGCATTGAGCTAAGAGCTAAGAAATAAGAATGTGAAAAGAAAAAGAAAAAGAGAAAGAAAAGAAAAGAAGAAAAAACAAAGCTCATTGCAAAAGAAAGTGGGAATAAATAAGAATGATTGTGTTTATATGTTTCTCTTAACTCAAGGGTTTTGTGATCTAGAAAAACCAATTTTCTTGTCAGCCCAGCCACATTATAAGTCATTGAAAAGTCCTTGTGATGATGCATGCTTGTGAATGTACTTGATTATGGTTAAATGAAAGGCAAAGTTAATTCATGTGACATTGTGATAGTAGAGTGAATGAGTGATTACCTCTTATACACTTGTGTTTGAGTGAAACACTTTACCTAGTGAGGAAAGATTCCATGAACACATGAACATCCATGCTTAGTTGATGGATCATTCACGAAAAATAGCATTTGTTGGATATTAGGTGATTTTGTGAACATTAAAGCATGTGCATGTCTTGATTGAAGTCTTTGTCATGAGCTTAATTGAAGTACTTACTTATCTTGAAAAGAGGATTTTTGAATAAAGTGAACCATTGTAGTGATTGGTAGAAGATTGAGTTACATCTTGTTTGCTTGAGGACAAGCAAAGTTCTAAGTTTGGGGTAGTGATAACAGTTGAAAAACTGTTATTTTCATGCTTAAAATTGATACTAAAAGCAACCTTTAACACTTAGAAACTAGCTTGAAATCATGCTTTTGTTCATATGTTTAGAAATAAGAGAGCTGGACAGGTTTATGCTTGATTTTAGTGTTTTATGCAGGTTTTAAGGTGAATTTGGTGAAAGAAGTGAAGAAGGATAGAGATGGAATCAGAAAAGACATCAAAAAGTGCAAAAGAAGAGAAGTCGTAAGTACCGCTCAGCGCCAGTTTACTGCTGAGCGGCACTCAGGAACTCACGTTGGCTCCGCTGAGGGGTGAAAATGCCGCTGAGGGGAAGAATTCAACTCACGCACTTACCGCTGAGAGATAGTTTGCCGCTGAGCGACACTATTTTGGGCTTGGGCCTAATTTTCTGTAATTTTTAGAATAGTATATAAGCTTTAGGACGTCCTAGGGTTGATATCTTTGGTAGAATACGAAGCAAACACTCATTTTTCCACCCCTTGGAGGAAAATCTTGGATGCTAAGGCTACCTACTCATCTTTCTAGGGTTCTATCTTTCATTCTTTCATTATTATTCATCTAGCTTCACCATGAATATGGTGAACTAAACTTTGTTTTGTTGTTGGGAAATCAATGTAATCTTTTGAAGCTCTCATATATGGAATTTGTGTTTAAACATCTTATTTGAGATACATGCTTTCTTTCATCATTAGTTAGGGTTTTTCCTCTTTGCTCAAAGCATGCATTGTTTAACTCATTCGATGTCATGATTATTGATTTTGTCGATATGGGAAAGTACGGGGAAATCTAGATCCGGGGAAATTCTTCCAATAGCATATTGCCTAAGCATAGGAATATGAGGGTTGGTTGCCTTTAAGCTTCTGTGCTTCAGAATTAATTATTAGGGATGCTAGGAATTGTATGAACTCGTAGTTGAGGATAAACCTTCTTGCAAGGTAATTTAAAGTGTGACATTAACATTGATGAAAACAATGATGAATTCATAAAAGTATATGAGAGTGGATAAGATGAAATTGATTACCCCAACAACATACTCATCGATATAATTCGTTCAAGTGTTTGTGTTCTTATTTTCCATTGATCAAAACTCATGCATACATGTTTAGTTATTGTCTTTTGCATTTGAAACCTCAAGAATTTGTTCACAAGTCTTAAATAATCAATAAATCATATAACTAACTAGGCCGTGAGTCCTTTGGGAGAACGATACTTTGTCTTACCGAATTTATTACTTGATACGATTCGGTCACACTTGCCGAGGGTTACACAAGTTTTTGGCACCGTTTTTCGGTGTTCATAAATTTGTCATCAGATATAAGGCATCACTTTTCTAACAAAAAGAATCACCATAGACAGAGAAGTTATCCATGAAAACTTCAATGCTTCTGTGAATAATATATTTATCTGTAAATTTTTAATCATGTCTAGGAGGGTATGATAGGTGAGTGATAGGAGGATTGTCATCCTCAAACAACTTCTTGCTTTTATTTTCTCCCTCTTTCTTTTTTCTCTCGTGATCTCTTCTTTTCACTCCATTTTTCATTCCCTACCTATTCTTTTTGAATAGGTACACTCTTTTCATTCTTTTATGCACTTTGTTTCCTTTCTTTCAATTTTTTAGAATCGTGCTCACACTCTTTCTCTTCTTTTTCTCTCAAATTTTCTAACTTAAGTTCACACTCATTATGTTTTTCTTTCTATTTTTCTGTTTTAGTCTCCTCACCCTTCTATTTTATTCTCAAGTCATCATCAATTCCTTTACCTATAACAATTTCTTACTTGGTTGTATGGCTTTGTAGATTAATTTTAGAGCTGATCGTGAGCTTTGCTTCTTGTCATTCTACTAGCTGTTGTGCTAGTTGTCCAATCTACACATCCAGGTTCCTAAGTGATGCTTCCATGTTCTTCTGATTTGATGTAGATACATAGATGAATTGTGTTAATGCATTCTCAATTTTTTACATTTTGTCCTGCTATTGAGGATGTTATCCATGGTAATTTGTTTGTGCAGTCTGTATGCTGGTTTTACCTTCATCTTACCTTCAACTTTGTTGTTGATTTTGGATTTGATTTGATCTTTAGGTGTTAAAGTTACTATATAGCCTTCCATGGTTGTTCTTGAAGTATATTTCCTCTTCATGTACTGTTTTAGCAATTGAGCAGTGGTTATTTTGGTGTTCACTTGCACAAAAATCACCATTTTAAAATTTGCACGCTAAGTCGTGAGCTCACGACTCAAGTTGCAGCTTTGCAATATGATTTTTCAACTCTTTCATTTGTTGGGAAATGAGTTTATTTTATGCCAATATGACATCCTAAGTTTTCATAATTCCTCTTTTGGAAGGTTGACTTCTATCATATTGTGCTTGATGATCACTAGTTGTCAGTGATTCAATGATTGTGGTAGCCTCCTCAACACTATTCATCATCATAGTTCCTCCTACTAAAGTATCCAACAATGTTCTTGTTCGTGGTTTAAGTCCACTATAGAACATGTTAAGTTATGCTACTTCATCAAATCCATGGTTAGGATATTTTTTAAGCAAGGTTTTGTACCTCTCCCATGCTTCACATAAATTTTTTTCCACTCCTTGGGAGAAGGTTGCAATGGAAACCTTGGCACTAACATATTTAGATGGTGGGAAGAATTTGGCCAGAAACTCTCTTTCTATATCTTCCCAACTTGTTAAGCTTTGATTTTGGTGAGATTGTAACCATATCTCAATGTTTCCTATAAGTGAAAATGGAAACAGCCTGAGGTACACAACTTCTTCATAATTAGAATTTGTCCCAAGTGTTCCACACAGTTCATAGAACGTTGGCCAAGTGATTGAAAAGATCTTCTTGGTCTAATCCAACAAATTGGTTTGTGGTTATTAGAGAGAGTAATGTCGACTTCATCTTGACACCTTTTGTAGGTCTAACAATGCTTGAAACGTGTGGACCCTATTGTAGAGTATAATCTCCCAGCAATATCCTCTGATTGTTACATACAACCATCTAATTAAAACAATTTGATTCCAGATCAAGGTTTGAATCTACGACTTCAGTCTACAACTATAGTTATGGTGTTATAATTTGTCTTTATTTTCAGTTCTGTGTGGGTCATGGAGGGTGGTGTTGCTAAAGAAAATGGAGAGTTGATATGGGTGTCCTGGCTTCAGAAAGAAGAAGAAGATGAAGTGAAAAAGAAAAAAGTATTTTTTGAATTAAATAAATTTTCATGTGTCACAAACAAAATGCTAACATGGATTACCATTTGTCACGGCAAAGAAAACAGTAATGTTGTTAGTCATTGAAAAATGATTCCATGAATTTTGAAAGGATGAGTACATAACTAGAGCAAACTTTGAAAGAAAGACTAAAATCAAAATTGTTTAATAGTTCGAGTAGAAAAAAATATTTAACCCCAATTTAAATGTAATATATAGTTTAGTGAGAAATATGAACATTAAAGACTAATATGGATAAGTTCCTTACAATCAAACATTCATCTCAATCTCAAAGAAGAAAGTGTTGAAGCTAAGTTTAAATAGAGTCATATCATTTATAAAGAATGAAAGACCTAGGAAAAATAATAAATAAAATAAATTAAGTTTTGTGTGAATTTTTTGTTGGTAAAAAATAATAAATCAATTGATAGATTTATTTATTTATTGTTTAATAATATATATTGCGTTTTGTATGGTTTATATGGTTATTTAAGGGTATAATTTCACTGAAAAGCTTGTGGTTTGTGGTTGGAATTTAAGTAAAAAAATCACATGGATTGTTGGGATTGTGGTCTATTAATTTTGGTATGTTAATTTTGAAATGAAATATATGGGTGAGACATCGAATGTGATAAGAATAGAAATATTATGTGAAAGATCACATAGATGGTTGAGATTATCTCAAAATTCATAAATTAGTAAGATATCAGAGAGATTCATAATAGAAAAGTGATTTGCAAGGACTATTCCAATATAAAAAAGGTGACAAATTTAATCAAATACAATGTTTCATAAATGACTTGGAACAAAATAAAATAAAATATATACCTTATACATTAGTGGTTAGGAATTTGATGTATGCTTAAGCATGTACAAAACTAAACATTAGCTACTATGGAATTTTAATATCAAAGCAATCCTAAAATAGAATACTAGAAAGTAGCAAAGAAAGTTCTTAAACATTTACAAAGCATGAAAGATTACATGCTTACATGTAAAATGTCATATAACTTTAAGCTGATTGACTACTATATTTAGATTTTGTTGGATGTGTAGACTCAAAAGAAATCCACGAATGAATACATTTTTCTTTTGAATAAGAAAAAAACTGCAAAAAAGTTCTTGATTGTCATTTCTACCATAAAGACTGTATTTGTGGCATGCTTGATGCTACTGTTCAAGTATCGTAGTTGCAAACTTTACTATTGGATTTAGTATTGTTGATATTACAACTAAATTTATGAGAATTTATTGTGATAATTTTATAGTTATTTTATTTTCTAAAATTGATAAATACTCGAAAGGAGCAAAACACATGAATTTAAAATATTTATCTATTAAAGAGGAAATAAAAAAAAAAGTAAAAGAGCATATTGATACAAAACTTAATGAAAGCGAACCTGTCAACTAAAGATTTACCACCCAAGGCATTCATTATCCATGTTGAAAAGATGGCTATAGAAGATAAGTCCTTGTTAATAATATAGTATGGTATATATATATATATATATATATATGAAAAAGAGTTGTGTTATTCTAAACAAAAGCGTGAGTTGATACTAGAACATGATCTTTAAGACAATATTTTCTATATCATAAAAAATACCATTAAAAAAAAACGAGAATGAAAAATATCAATTAATGTCAAAGAGATATTGCAAAAATACCATTAAAAAAACGAGAATGAAAAACATCAATTAATGTCAAAGAGATATTTTGCAATGATTTAGGTAAGTTCTTAAAGACTACCCATATGATATGTCTTAACACTTAAAAATGATAAATTATAAAAGAAAATTAGAAACGTTTTATTTAAGAAGGATAATAAAAAAAAGTAAATAATGATTAATTGTTTTTAATTAAAAAACGACCTTTATTTTATTGTATATTGATAATTGATTATTTCCGGTACTAAACTATCACAAAACATGAATTTTTGAATTTTTTTAATGTACGAGACCAAGTGTCCCACAATTTGAAAAGCACACTGTTGTTTTTCTTTGTTTGAAATATGAAAGCAAAATGTACTCTCTCAGACCTTTCAATTGCTCTCCTCTACAAACATACCTAATGTTCTATTTTTTTTTCACCTATTTCACATACATTCAACAAAATATAAAGAGAAAATAAACACAAAGAGAGACGTGAACACAATAAATGATATTATATACAAAAAGAATAGAGAGAGATGAATGATAGTTTAGTATGCATATTTATGTATGGTTATATTCACTAAACCCAAACTTATTAGTATAAACATTCAGAGAGAGACAGTACTAAAAGATATGTTATTAATACAATTAACAATAATAATAATATTATATATGGAGTCATTTGAGAACAGAAAGAAGTGACTGAATAAAAAAATCAGTGGTATTTGTCGCGAGGAAATCATTATTGATAAGTTATTATATTATACTTCTTTCATTCTTTATTATTTATGAGTTACGAAAAAAAATCAATTATAGTAAAATAATTATAAATTTTTTATTTTATTTTTTTTGCTCACACAATAAATACATATTTAAATTAATTAAAGATTAAAGTAGTTTTATAATTAGAAGGAATAATTAATATGATTTTAAACTTTTTAAATCAAAATTAAATATATAATATTTAAAAAAAAAGACTTAAACTTAAAAAAGAAAGGTAGAGAGCTTAGCAATCTCTCATTCTGTGTAGAGTGGGTTGCAGGAGGATACATACGGCCATCTCCGATTCGTCAGTCCAAAAGACAACTCACAATGTTGCCGTTCAAGCCTCTCAACTTAAACTTCTCCCTCCGCCCATCTCCGCCGCAAGTCGCTCTCAACAGCTTCTGGAGCATCCACTTCCCGCCCTCCGCGCGCCGGAGCGTGCAGGTCCAAGCTACTGTCGGCGGTGGAGACCAGAGCCAGACGATGACGACGACTTCGTTGGACAGTAAAGAGATGAAGGAGAAGAAGGGGCCAATGGAACCTAGTTCCAGCGTTGACGAAGGGATACAAGTGAGAGCGGTGGTGACAATAAAGAAGAAGATGAAGGAGAAGATCGGTGAAAAGCTTGGGGATCAGTGGGAGTACTTGGTCAACGGCGTTGGTCAAGGCATCAAGATTCAACTCATTAGCCACGACATCGACCCTGGTTATTTACTTTCTCCTGTTTCTCAGCTTCAACTCTTTCTTCTTACTTTTTTTTAATATTAATTTTTGTCTCTAAGGTTGTCGTGAGAGATCGCGAGTTCAACACCGACATCGACTTTTTACTATCATTAGTTATTTCGCTTCCTGAACTTTTTGTCGCACAAACTAGAGTACTGGTTTGCGCAAAACAGCTGCAAGATTTTTTTTTTTTTTATTTGATTTGGTTTCATGTGGTCTTGTTCGACGAAAAGCAAGAGGCCTAGAAAAGGGATAACTTGTTTGGTCTACCTCGGTTGATCTGCGATCAAAACACCTTTTTATTTTTTTAATATTTCCAGCAGTGATCAAATATTTTATTTAGCATACTATGACATTACTATTGAAATAGTTTTTTTAATATACTTGATTAAGTGGAAATGCTCTTAGAATAGATATATATAGTAAGGGACTAATGTGAGGAGAGGATGGCAGTCTTCATTGTTAAATTAAATATGTTCAAAACCTCCCTTGTAGTGCGGTAAATATGGCAGTCACATTTCCTAACCTAAAAATGAATATATTTTTAAAATAATTATTATAAAAATCAACTATATTAAAATATATGGTTAGATGATATCACATCAATTAAATTCGCAAACAATTAATAGCAAATTATTAATTATATTAAATTAAAAAGTAATTTCACTGTTTTTTCGCCTTTTACAAAATGAAAAATAAAAATTTAATATTTAGCTTTGTAACTAAATGAAGTAAGATATAACATAGACGAGACAGTGTTGTATTTACTCTTTAAGTGGGTACTATTTATTGTCTTTTTGTGATTCCAGCTATTTGTATGTTTTATCGTTGTTCAGTTACTAATTCTGGGAAAAGCGTGCAAACCTACGTGAAAGGGTGGATACCGAAACCATCGAACGTATCTTACATTGTGGAGTACACTGCTGATTTCAGCGTCCCAAGTGGCTTTGGATGCCCGGGTGCAATTCTCATCACTAATCTTCACGGGAAAGAGTTCTACCTGGTGGAGATCATCGTTCATGGCTTCAGTGGAGGACCCGTTTTCTTCCCAGCAAACACCTGGATTCATTCCCGAAATGACCACCCTGAAAGCAGAATCATCTTCAATAACCAAGTGAGTCGCAACTGAACCCTCTTTTCAAAGTCTAAAACAATGAAATTTGTTGCATGATGATCAAGAAACAAAACTCTACCAAACTATTAACACGTGAGGGTTTTGACTGCGGAACTATTTCTGCTGTAACCGCTAATTACGAACTCTAACGGGACAGGCATACTTACCGTCACAAACACCAGCTGGTATCAAAGATCTTCGCCATGAGGATTTGCTAAGCGTAAGGGGTAACCAGCACGGGATAAGAAAGCAGCATGAAAGAATCTATGATTATGATACGTATAATGACTTGGGCAACCCTGATAAGGACGAGGAGCTTGCGAGACCTGTCCTTGGGGGTCACGAGAGGCCTTATCCTCGTCGTTGTAGAACTGGCAGACCTCCCACTCTCTCTGGTACCCTTCATAAAATTTGCTTTCTTTTATGGGTTACTTTTTGTGTTGGGTTTTGGAATGAATGAACTAATAGCATGTCTGAGGGGTTGTTTAATGGGTGCCAATCAAATCAATTAGATCCACTGTCTGAGAGTAGAATTGAGAAGCCTCATCCGGTTTATGTACCTCGGGATGAAACTTTTGAGGAGATCAAGCAGGACACTTTCTCCGCTGGGAGGTTGAAAGCTCTGTTCCACAATCTTTTGCCCTCACTCGCCGCCACACTGTCGAGTTCAGACATTCCTTTCAAGTGCTTCTCCGACATTGACAAGCTTTATATTGAGGGTGTTCTGTTGAGAGATGAAGAGAGCAAAGGGGTAGTGGAAAATCTCCTAGTTGGCAAGATGATGAAACAGGTCCTGAGTGCTGGAGAGAGTTTGTTGAAATATGAAATTCCTGCAGTTATAAAAGGTATGCTAGTGCATAAAATGCAACACAACCTTGTTTTCACCGAAAACGGCATTTATTTTAACTTGTTCACTTTGTATGGTTCCAGGGGATAAATTTTCTTGGTTGCGGGACAATGAATTTGCAAGACAGACCTTAGCAGGGGTCAATCCAGTGAATATTGAGCTGTTGAAGGTAGTTTTATATGTCTAGGACTAAATTATGGTAGGGTTCAATATTGTCATATGTCTACGGTTATGGTCAGTCTCCACTTGCATATATAATCGGACTGTTTTAATTTATGAGAAAAAGTTAATAAAATTTTATTATAATCGAGATTATCCAAAATAATAGTTGTCTTGAATTATTTAATAATTTTATCTGTGTAGGAGTATCAGGTGTTTTCTTTGTGGTTTCTTTAGCAGTTCTCTCTGTCTTTCACAGGAATTCCCCATCCGCAGCAATCTGGATCCTGCCCTCTATGGGCCTCCTGAATCTGCAATAACAAAGGAACTTCTAGAGCAAGAACTTAGTGGAATGAGCGTGGAACAGGTTTGCTCTATATTTCTGCTGCTACTTAGCTTGACCTGTTTATCCAACAGAAATTTGTTAGCTGTACTACCAATCTTTTTTGTATTATGTTGTATTATTAGGCTATTGAGGAAAAGAGACTGTTTATCCTTGATTACCATGACATGCTCTTGCCCTTCATCAAGAAGATGAACTCTTTACCTGGGAGGAAAGCTTATGCCTCTCGAACAATTCTGTTCTATACAAAGGCTGGCATTCTTCGTCCTATAGCAATTGAGCTTTCACTTCCTAAAATGCACTCTTCCCCACAAAACAAAAGAGTTTACACGCAAGGACATGATGCCACAACACACTGGATTTGGAAGTTGGCAAAAGCTCATGTCAGCTCAAATGATGCTGGCGTCCACCAACTAGTAAATCATTGGTAAGACAACTTTTCATGGAAGTTGAAAATGATAGCATGAATAGCTCGATCAGTTGGTTTATATTTTGCAAATCTAGATTGACTTCAAATTCATGAACGACTTATTTCAGAAGAAATAGCGCATTTGGCTAAGACTAATATACAGTGGAAATTTGTATATGCAGGTTGAGGACTCATGCATGCATGGAGCCATATATTATTGCTACTCACAGACAGCTAAGTTCAATGCATCCAATTTACAAGCTGTTACACCCTCATATGCGCTACACATTAGAAATTAATGCGCTTGCTCGGCAAAATCTGATAAACGGAGGCGGTATTATTGAAGCTTCTTTCAGTCCAGGAAAGTATGCCATGGAACTTAGTTCAGCAGCTTACAAGAACCTGTGGCGATTTGATATGGAGTCACTGCCAGCAGATCTTATTCGGAGGTAATACTGATTTTAAGCAAATCCCCGCTTGTAATTTTCCTTTGTTGTCATTTTGTACTTATTAGTAACACGACTTTGCTATCATTTTAACTTTTGGTCATATGACATAACAAACTAGTATGGAAAAATTACTGAAGAGGTTCAATTTATTTTGAAATTTACAGAAATAGATAAATTTTAAAAAAAAATTATCCAAATGAAATCACTTTGTATTAAAGAACTCATACTCCAATAAATGACTTCACATTCAAGAAGTAATGCTCAAATACGTTATTTTAGATGCTCAATTTTCAGCATTGTCGAAGTCATTCTTGACAAAATGACTTTCATTTGTTTTATTGAAATTGTACATGTAAGTGCAACTGTAGTTTTCTTTTTCCTTTTTGTGCACGATCTTTTTTCTTATGTTCTTTTATTTTATTTTATTTATTTGTTTTGATTTTGTATATTTATTTTAGCTGATACTGGACATGAAAGATTTAAAATGTTTTAGATGTTTATTTAAGAATTTTACGTAATAAATAACAATTTGATATCGATTGGATAGAGTTTGGGAAAATTAAAACAATGAGTGAAGAAGGTTGTTGGTCATGTAAAACAAATACAAAATACTATTCAATATAGATAATAACGATGTTAAGAGAAACTGAAAAAAATATATTTCTGAAAACTTTTGCCTCGAGTTGATTTTCTTGTTTATAATTTAGGTCTTTGATGTGGTTCTTGTTTAATAGGTATCTAATGTTGTAATGCAACACGTGTATATGTACATGTATATTAACATCTTCGTCATTGCCACTGTCTTCATTCTTAATTCTCCTTACTTGTATTGTCATTGCTATTGCCTTCGTTTTCATCCCCCCACTTGCATTGTCCGACCTTTGCAAAGACAATATAGGTTGATAGCAATGCATGGATAGTATTGGATTATATGTTGAGAGTGGTGTTATTGTAGAAGTGACAAATATATTTGGTGGATTGAAAAAAGATATTCGAATGGAATGGAAAAATATTACGGGTAGAGAACTTGTTATGGAGATTGAGCAGACATATTATGATGAAGGTCTATATATCCGAACGTTAGAGATGATCAAAGACTAGATTGACTAACATTGTTGTTGGTATCTATGCATGTTAGAAGATCTAACATGTTGATAAAAAGGCTATGATAGGGGTTGTTTAGGCTCTTGTGATGTCAAAATACTGTTGTAAAAACAAACATTAATTGAGTATGATAGGATATTACTATTAAATGTGTATTAGAAAGTGAACTTCCATCATTGTTTGATATTGTTGGTTGCTGAAGTGATATGTAGTGAATAGTGTGTTGAATGTACCATTGTATGTATTGTGCATTGACATGCAAATGATAATTTTCTTGGAACCCATTTCCTTGAACAAGATTATGTTGATAATTTCATATTGCTACCTACTTTTCATGATATTGTGGTCAATATCTATGTTCTTCTTGGCGTGTCTTTCTGAAGAAGTTGGTCCAAGTCTAATGGATTGATAGAAATAAATTGGTGAAGGGAAAATTGCCGATCAGCTTGATGAAACTATACCATTATGAAACACACGAGAAACAAGTGCTAGACTAATAGGAGAAATATCAACATCAATCAACCGCTTCACATCATTTATGTTATAGAGTTCACAAAAAGTGAAAGAGAAATTATAGCTAACAAAAGTAATACAAAACATGTGTTTGAAAAAACTACAATTATGATTTGATTAATGACCTCCTTTGGTTTTAAGTGGTTAAACGTGTAACGTAACAGGTGAACTACATAGGTAGGTGTGTTTTTTCTTTGTGTTGGTGGAGACCACCTATCATACAAAACAATTAGTTCATAGAGCAGTAAACAGTGAAAATGTAACTATAAGATGAATTGTTTAAAATAACCTTTTGGCAAGTGGAAAATCAACACCTACAGTCATATCTGTTAGGTAGCAGCGGGTTATGCAGCAGAGAGAGAGAGAGTGAACACAGAGAGTAGTAAACAACAACAGAAAAGTAAAGTATTATTGAATGAAGAGATGAATATAAGTAGTGCATAGGCACGTACACAAACAGTTATGAGACGGTTATAGTAGTTTAGTTTACTACAATATACCCCCCCTTAAACCAAACTATTATAGCATTTTACATTCAACATATCTCTAAGTTTTTCAAATCTACTTTGTCTAAGAGCTTTTATGTAGATATCTGCAATCTGAACTTTAGTAGAACAGTTCAGTAACTCAATCCTCCCTTGGTTCACCAAATCCTTCAAGAAGTGGAACATTGTACCAATATGCTTGCTCCTTCCGTGAAACACCAGATTCTTTGACAGGCTGATAGCAAATTTGTTATCAACCATCATCTGTAGGGGTCTTCTGCATTCCATTTTTAAGTCTCCAAGAAGTGCCTCCAACCACACGCATTGACACGCCGTTTCCGCAGAGGCTATATACTCTGCTTCACACGAAGAAAGTGCCACCACGCCTTGTTTTTTAGAACACCAGGAGATAGGTGCTCCTGCATAATTAATGAAGTACCTGAAAGTGCTCCTTCATCGACCCGATCTCCGCTCCAATCAGAGTCGCTCCAAACTTCCAGTGTGCTTCCCATACTGCTCGTCATCTTTGGGAACAAGAGACCATAGTGAATTGTTCCTTTTAAGTATCTTAAAACATGTTTCGCTGCTGACATATGAGATTGTTTAGGTTCATTCATGAATCTGCTCAATAATCCAACCCCGTAGCTTATGTTTGGTCTGCTATTGCAGATGTATCTCAAGGATCCTATAATTTGTTTATACAACGAAGCATCTACCTTTTTCTCATCTCGTTGCTCTATCAATTTCAGATTAGCAATGACAGGAACTGTTGTACTATTGCAATCTGCCATATTAAAACGTTTCAGCACTTCACTGATATACCTCTTTTGATGCAAGAGAACTCCGCTTGCAATTTCAACAAACTCCAATCCGAGAAAATAATTCAGTCTTCCTAAGTCGGTCATATCATACTCTTCTCTCATTCTTTGCTTAAATCCTTCGATTGCCGATTCAGAGTCTCTAGTTACAAGAAGATCATCAACGTATAAGCAGACCAACAAAGTGTTATGCTGTTTTGCAGACTTTATATACACTCCGGACTCCATAGAACTTTTCAGAAAACCCAGTTTCACAAGCAATGTGTTGATATGATTATTCCAGGCTCGTGGTGCGTGCCTCAACCCATACAAGGCTTTGTTCAATCTATAGACCTTATGTTCTTCACCCTTCTCAAATCCAGGTGGCTGTCTTACATAAACCTCCTCCTTCAGTGGACTGTTTAAGAAGGCTGATTTTACATCCAGCTGACATATTTCCAGTTCTTACGACAAGCTACTGCTATCACTAACCTCATAGTCTCAAGCCTTGTGACTAGTGCAAACACGTATGTGAAATCAACTCCTGGTTTATGCAAAAATCCCTTTGCTACGAGTCTCGCTTTGAACTTTGCAACTTCACCGTTCGATTTATACTTGGTCTTGAAGACCCACTTTACTTCAATAGCCTGTTTATGTTCAAGTAAGTCTACCATTTCCCAAGTTCTGTTTCTTTCAATGGCACTTAGCTCTTCAATCATGGCTTCTCTCCACTCCTTTATATCAAGCGCTTGTTTCTAGGGAATAGCTTCTGCATCAGCTAGGAATGTGAGATGTGCTTGATCATCAAGATCTGCATTGTCACTGTCAGCAAATACTTCTTAATCAGCTAGCCTTGAAGAAGGAAATCTCATCCTCTGGTATCTTCTGCTATTGACCTCATCACGTTTCTCAGCCTGTTCAACATCACTAGCAGTGCTATCTTCCAGCCAGCTTGGAACAATTGTAGACTTCATGTTTGTCTTATCTTCAGATTTCTGATCTGTCTGAGTCTTTCTCCATTCGAATGTGGCTCCCTCGTCTATAATCACATCTCTACCGATCACAATTTGTTTGTTCTCAGGGCTATATAGTCTGTACGCGCCTGTGGAATGATATCCAATGAAGACAAGTTTCGCTTTTGTCATCCAACTTCTTCCTTCTTGTGTCTAGAATGTGTCTGTAACATACTGAAGGGAGAATCAGATCTAACAAGAGCAGTGGCTTCTCTCAATTTCATCTTGAAGGCTCTTCGTGATCAAGGTCAAGGCTTCCTGGTGTAGTATCACTCGCTGCAAGCCAAGACCAAGACATCACCTCATCCTGCTTGGATTGAATCAGTTTAGGAAGAATACACTTTAGTTTTTCACGAGCCACAAAATTTACCGCAACATAGGAAACACGACATGTGATACTATTGAAGGATGGATCCCAAATTCCCAACACCTGACCATACTAGTACCCCCACTAGCAGAAGAATGAAATTAAAAGGTTGGTGGATGATATACTTAAATCAGGTATAATTCAACCTAGTATTAGTCCCTATTCTAGTCTTATCATAGTGGTGAAGAAGAAGGAGCAGGGTTGATGATTTTGTGTTGATTATAGGACTCTTAACAAGATCACTATTCCAGATAAATTTCCTATTCCTATCATTGATGAGTTGCTTGATGAGTTTGGCAAAGACATGATTGTCTCCATGTTTGATTTAAGATCTAGTTACCATCAGATCCGGCTGCGGGAAGAGAACATTCATTTGACTGCTTTCAGAATTCATGAAAGACATTATGATTTTGTTGTCAGTAATCATAAGAGGAGAAACTAGAAATAATGTTTTGCAGTAAACAGGACATCTATTATTGCAGTTGTTGACAATTTTTTAACCATTTTAATCTTTTATTAGAGGGCAAGCATAACTGTCTTTAGGAACTTATAGTGACAACAGAAAATAGGGAAGGGTAAGAGGAGAAAAGGGGATGGGATAGAAGAGAAATCTGGAAAAGGGAGAGCCCAAGCCCTCAGTAGCTTGGAGGGTATAGTGTTTATATTGTTTATGGTGTTGTAATGTTTCAGTGTCCTATGAAATTTGGTATTTCTGTACCAGTTTCCTATGAAAATAGTTAAGCACTTGTTTCTATGCCAGTTGGTTTCTTATCTTGGTCAGAAAAAAGTGAACAAAGAGCATGTGTCATGTCCTAAGCACAATCAAGTAAATTGAGTTTGATGCTTAGGAGATAGTAACTCTTCAACTTGGCTGATGACCAATGTTATACACAATTAAATTAAATGATTGGTAGTGTGATTGTAGAGAATTTCAAGTTTTTTTGTTACCTTACCTCATGTTATGATTGTTTTCTGCTCTTGTCATTTAGAACTCGTATTTGTTGACCCAATTTATAGTCTACAAATCATTTATAAAAGTATGACTTCTTAACTATGAAACATGTTAGATGAATAAATTGGTCCTGTTTGATAAATTTCCCTATTAGTATCCTATCAATCCGTTTATAATCCTCTCCTTTTTTTTTCAGGGGCATGGCAGAAGAAGACCCTTCAATGCCCTGTGGTGTAAAACTCGTGATTGAAGACTACCCTTATGCTGCAGATGGACTCTTGATCTGGTCCGCCATAAAAGAATGGGTAGAATCTTATGTTGGACACTTCTACTCTGATTCAAATTCAGTTACATCTGATGTTGAACTCCAAGCATGGTGGAGTGAAATCAAGTTAAAGGGTCACTGTGACAAAAAAAATGAACCCTGGTGGCCTAAACTCGATACCCAACAGGACCTATCTGGTATACTTACAACAATGATATGGGTCGCTTCAGGCCAACATGCAGCCATTAATTTTGGACAATACCCCTTTGGAGGATACGTTCCTAACCGACCTACCCTCATAAGAAAACTGATCCCACAGGAGAATGATCCTGAATTTGAGAAGTTTATTCAAAATCCTCAAATTGTTTTCCTGTCATCACTGCCTACTCAACTTCAAGCTACCAAAGTAATGGCTGTTCAGGACACACTTTCAACTCATTCCCCTGATGAAGAGTATTTGGGTCAGCTTAACCCTCTGCACAATCACTGGATCAATGACCATGAAATCCTCGAATTGTTTAATAAATTCTCTGCTAAACTGGAGGAAATTGAGGAAATAATAAATGCAAGAAACAAAGACACCCGTTTGAGAAACAGAAGTGGTGCAGGTGTCCCTCCCTATGAACTCTTGCTCCGCTCCTCAGGACCCGGAGTTACAGGTCGTGGAATTCCCAACAGCATATCTATATGATCATTATTCACACTCTATTAGTCAAAGTCATATTTATTCACCCTAAACTCCAACTTATATCATTAAATAAAAGACAGTTTTTGTAATTATTTTTGTCATTTTTAATTAAATAGTTTTATGTTTCAACAAATATAAACTAATTTTTCTTTAATAAAATTTTACTTAAAAATAACAATGTATTTTCTTCACTTAATTATAAATATCACATTTTTTTAAACTGTTCTAATAAAATTATATTACTTTAATGTAATAAAAATGTAGATATACATAATAGAAAATGTGTTTCTATTATATATAATTTACTTTCTTATATTTATCATACATATTTATATATACCACACATATTTATCACATCATAAATAATGAGTTGAAAATACTGTAGAAGACTATGTTTTGAAAAGTTTAAATATTCCAGAATATCTCATTTATCCAAACAGTAGTGGAATTTTTTGCATAAAACAAGCACATGCAAATTCTTTTCTTCTTGTCCCACGAGTACGAGTGTCTTACTGTCAAAGGCCGATAAGAGCATTAAGGTAAAGGGCCGTTAGAGGTTGCATCAGACAACGAACCTCTGGACTTGCAATGCCATACGAATATACATACATATATACATATATATATATATATTTATGATAATCTTTACTAATATGAAAATGATATAGCGTACACACATTTTTTTTTTCAATTTTATTTTTTAGTAATAGATTTTTAATTCAAACAATTATTTATAATAAAAAAATTATTTTCTAAATTTATCTTAAACCACTTATTTAATTCAAATAATTGTTATAATGAAAACTATTTATATAATAAAAAATTATATAAATTATTTTATAATTTAATAAATTTTTGCTATAATTAAAAAAAAGCTGACACATATTTAATCACTAGTATATATTGATTAAATATGTTTTATTTTCTATATTTTGTATTCAAACTAAATATATAAATATTTGATTTTATATTTCTTAAAAGTGATATAATATATCTTATTTAACAAATGTTATATAAACAGTTTAATTTGATAAATTTCAGTAATAAAATAGATACATCGTTTAATTCATGATAAAATGGAATTTTTTAAAATGATTAAGAAAAAACTATGAATAATAAAGTAGCGGTGAAATATGTTCGAGAAAGCATGTCTACATCCAGACCCACTTCTCCACCTTATCCAATTTCTTTCAACCTTTTTGCAAAACCTGTCGTTTCCCTCCATTTCTTTGTCCAGTTCCTTTCGTTTTTCCTTCATAGTTGGTGGTTTAAGGTTGCCACTTTTTTGTGGTCTCCACAAACTTTTTCCAAATTCAGCTTTTTTTCTGAATTCATAAAAGAAATAAAAGAAATTAATAACATTTAATTATATGTCATTAGAAATTAATTTAAACTACATGATCAATTAGTATAAAAAACTGATAATAAATCCTAGGTGATTATGATCGTTCTCTTGGCCTCTAGTTCGACATATTGTTCTAAAGACAAGTTGGCATTATACTTCAGAAATATCCGATTTTTTTTCCTACCTCGAACCGTTCAACCAAAAATATACAATATTGTGTCAACTGACTTCAGGAAAAGCAAGGTTTATTATAGCTAGTCGGAATTAAGTTATTACACATTCTAGCCTTCATTTTGTGCTCCAGTCCTTGGAAACAAATCCTTTGTTCACAAATAATTACTAATAATTTAGAAACTAAATATTTGATAGCCACAGTTTAATAATTAATATTAATGACTAATTTGAAATTTAATTATAATTTTTTATTCATAATAATAATTATTTTAAAAATTATTTTTTTTATTTTTAATTTAATATCTAAATTAGTCATTGCCGTGATTATTTTTTTTTATTTAAAATGGGTTGTTATTTAAATTTTTTTCTTGTAATAATATCCATCACAAATATTTTATTTAAGATTTTTATTGTAGTTTTTATAATCAACATACTAGAGTTTCACCAGTTTTTATTCTAGTTTAAATGCCACTTATTATGTAATATCATTTTTAGTAATTTATATCAATTTTTTATAAATTTGTTACATATTTTGTTCCAATGAATAATCTTATAAGTATTTATATTTTTTACTTACACTTTTTGATAGCTTAACAAAGTAATTACTCTAATTAAATTTTAATTAAAAATATAATATTTTTTCTACTTGGTGAAACACTTTTTTCTTATAAAAATAAGTTTATTACAATTTTAGAAATTCGTTTTGCCATATAAACTAGTTTTATCGTAATTTCTAAATAGATAACTACTTTTTATTAAGCAACACTTAATATAAATCACGAGTGATATGAATACTTAGTTGTAATTTTGTTGAAGATTATAGTTGAACTCTCTAAGAGGTTTTAGAGGAGAACTTCATCTAGCTTAGTAGAGTGAATCACTATAAAAATAGTTGTGTATTTATTACTTCAATCTTACTAAACACTTTTCTTACAAATTCTAGAGTTACTTATTATCTTAACTGGTTATAAAAGCTCTTGTTACCAAATGCTATTTTTATCAAAGTATCAAAATGTTGCAACAAATTTGATTAGACGATTGAAAAATATTTATTTGAGAAACTGTAGTTTGAATAAAACTTTCAAGTCAAGCATTTAACAACTTATATAAATCTTTTAACCCTTGATAAGGCTGTTAAACTATCTCTTTGGTGAAAAAGTTTTCTTATAACACTACTTAACCCACCTTCTAGTGTTTTTCAGGTACTTCAATTGTAAAATTGGTTAGTAGATGACATCTAGACCTTTTATGCATGGTAAATGATAGTATGAATGATTTTTAATGGGTTACGAGACAACACATTTTCATGTGTGAAGTTAAGAATTTATGAGTTATGGTTTGGGTGTATGTGTGTAAAGATAAGACAAATTGTTCTAGGGTTTTCTCGCCGTACTTAGTAAATCCAAGATGACTCTTTTAATCGTGGATGTAGGAAAGAAGTTCTCTTTGGCCATGGATGCGAGAAGAGGATAAGTTTGAGTGGTGATTACTCTTTTGGTCGTGGGTACGGGAAATAGGTTTTTTTTCTACCGTGGATACAAGAAGAGGATGAGTTTGAGTGTTGATAACTCTTTTGGTTGTGGATGTGGGAAAGAGGTTGTCTTCGACCGTGGATGTGGGAAAAGGATGAGTTCGAGTGTTGATAACTCTTTTGATCGTGGATGTAGGAAATAGATTCTCTTTGGCTGTGGATGTGGGAAGAGGAAAGTCTGGTCACTAGTGCAGAAAAGGCCTTTAACGTCACCCTTTAGACGTCCAACCACCGAAAATCCAACATTAAAAATGATCGGTGACATTTTTATAAATAAAACAATCATATAGATGTCAACTGTGGGGATTAGACGCAAAAAAGTATACGGAAAAGAAAAAAATTATTGGCTATAGACGCCGGTGTGTAGGGGGTTGAAGTCTATAGCCTATTTAGTCGTCAGACATGGGGTTAGACGCTAAAGAAGTCAGTTCAGAATCCAAAAGATCACTTTTTAACTTCATTCAGATGTCCGATCCCACCATCCCGACTTCTAAAGAGTTTATAGATGTCGTCCCCCGTTCCCCCCGCCATATAGCCTGTAAAAAGTAACTGTTGCATTGGATTTAGACGACTGTTAGTCAGCCCCGACGTCTATATAGGGTATAGACGTTGGTCACTCCCAACCCCAACATTTAAATATGCGCGAAAATATTTTTAAAACCCTTAACACGTCGGTTTAGGGAGGGGGCCGACGTGTAAAGGTATTTAGACGTCGACTAGGGGGGGCTGACGTTTAAATGTTCGCATTAACACCTTGCGAACACAAGGCAGTAGTTACGTGCACTCACTGTTTATCATCTTCCTCGTGATTTGTCTCCACAGGCTACACTTTTGAGGTTCGTTTTCTCACTTTTGTACCGTTTAAAATTAATTTTACTCCGATTACATTACTCTTTGAGGACTTATCTTTCATTTGAACCGATTAAAATGCATTTTTGTTGTGTTTTGGTACATTTTTGCTCGTGTGCTTGGGCGGCGTTTTTGGGCGGCGATTTCTTGCGTTTTGCACTCCTCCATTTCCCTCCACTACGTTTTAACCTATTAAGAAGGTTAGCGTTTTTGTTTAAAAGTTTTTGTGTATGCATGTTATTGGCTTGTGTGTATGCATGTTATTGACTTTTGTATTTTCATGTTATTATTGACTTTTCTATATGCATGTTATTGGCTTTTGGGTATGCATGTTATTGGCTTTTGAATTTGCATGTTATTAGCTTTTGGATATGCATGTTATTGGCTTTTTGCGTATGAATGTGATGGGATTGTTAGTTAAAACATGTGATGAAGTTTGTTGTGTTATTATGATTGTCATGTTATATTATAAGTATGAAATCATTTAGTGAAACTTATTCCCCGTTTGAAATTTAACACCAACGATTAATCTTTTAATCGTTTGTGTTAAATTTTGAATTGTCAGATTGGACAATTTGAAAAAATTATTTTTTATAATTTTCTATAACATGTACGTTGGAGTTTATGGATAAGATTGATAAAATTTTGGTTCAAATTATTTGTGTTGTTCTCCTGATGCATATTTGATTGTGGTCATCCCTGACCACTCTCATTTCGTGTATTTTGGAGACTAATGCGAAATACTGTCGAAATCTTATCAAATTTATGATGTTAAACTTCTTTGCATGTGTCTTAGCAAATTATGAAAAATTATTTTTTGAATGGGTAGGGCCTAACCTTGTGAGTGTTCAAAAATTGAAACTGATGAAGTATGTTACGAACATAGTATGGATCGAAGCTGGATGAATGAACGTCGCATTAGGGAAGAATATGAAAATGGTGTTTCGGAGTTCTTGTAATATGTTGAACAAAATGCAAAGTCTGTACAACAGGACATATTTTTGTCCTTGTGTTCGTTGTTTTAATCAAATACTCCAAGACTTAGGCAATATGCGTGATCATCTATTCATGTTCGGCATAGTGAGAATGGTGAGTCAATATTTTCTTCACTTCACTTAGTTTATTGTACCGGATTTAATTCGGAAAATGTGCTTAATTGCCAATATTTTCCCATTTTCGCTAATTGTGCTTAATTTGATCATAAATTCTTATTTTAATTAATTTGAATTATCTGAGACTAATTATTTGCATTATTAATTGTAGGGAAATTGTTGGACAATATTTGAGACATTTGGAGGTGAAAAGAAAATGTCACATAAAATATACTTTAAACTAAAATGAGTGAGGAGGTTTGGATTTAAATTATGGGAGTGCACATCGAGATGTGCTTGATTGGAGAAGCTAAAAAGTGGTGTTGGAAGAAAAAGAAGTAACACGTGCCAAAGCAGGAGGAAGAACAATTCATATTTTTTTCAGCAAGCTAGAGCAAGCACACGGGTTGCATACGCGAACACTTTAGGAGGTGTGCTTGGGAAATAGAAGCCTTGGTCCATAAAGCAGGTCCAACAAGGAAAGAAATATTTAGGAAGCACATGGTGTGGGCTGCAACGTAGAGCTTCAAAAAGAAGATGTGCTGATTCTTGGACTGGAAATCACGAAGCAGGCTAGACTCCACGTTCCCTACTGGACTTCAATTTTCGTGCGTGGCTTGGGCAACAACTTAGGAGGTTCTCACGGACACAACCAAAGAAAAGATGTCATGATCTGCACGTTCATAGGGGAGACTCATTTCCTTTCGGCTTGAAGAAAGGTGTTGGATCACGGGCTTCATTCACGGTCCAGCACACTCCACACACACGTCCAGAGACACAGCGTGGAGCATCCAGAAATGAAGCGGTCCAGCTAGGATGAAGCAAGGGAGGTGCAGCCCACACTTTTTCACGTCCGGCAGAGTGAAAGCTTCGTCCAACACGCCCAACAGTAGCCCAAAGCTGAAGCGTCCAGCAACAAAGGGAGCGTCCAGCAGAAGCAGGTGTGTGCTTGGAAAGAATGGGAGGTGCACAAGCAAGAAGCTTCCACGATCCAGCACGTGAAGACAAGCTCCAGCCGCAACCTAGAAGAGGGGAAGTTCATTTTATTAGTGGAGGGAGAAGTAAGTGCACAGGGGAGCTGGAGAAAGAAAGCATGGAGGGTTACAGTTGAGTTCTTCTCTACGTTTGAATTGAGCTGGAAGGTAGCACGGACAGTGAGGAGCAAGATAGAGTGGTGATTTATTTTGGAGAGCACTAGAGATTTTATTCCTGTAGCTCTCGGTTTTTTCTCGGTTCCAGCAGCTCAGTTTTTATTCCAGCAGAAAAATGATTGTTTCTTTCTTTAGACAATGTGGACAATGCTTTAATTTTGATTCCATGCGGTGATTTGATTCCAGCAGTGATTTTATGTTGCTTTTAATCATGGATGGCCCAACCGCCACACTCTCGGTTTTTGGTTTTCAGGCCGTGGATCATGAAGATAACAGTTGCAAGGTGGATAGGAAATGGAGAGTGCACGCGTCCAGCTTAGAGCCACCACCTAAGAAAATTTGGGATTCATTTTTGGCTTAAAGAAGAGAAAGCACAGACATTAAATTATTTTCTTAGAGCATGGAGAAGTAGATCACGGTTGTAGATTTATCTTTTTAATTAGCATTGGATTATTGCACTTTAATTAATTCACATGATGGAATTAAAAAGTAGTCTTGTTTTATGCTGGACGGTGCCTTCATGGCTAAAGCAAAATTGCACTTTTGATTTATCACCGTTTGATAGTGTTTTTTTATTCACCAACTTATGTTTTCATTCCAATTTTCCTTACGCATATGCATGTTTAATTAAATGCTCGTAAGTTTTTTTTTCTCTGTGACTTATTTTTTTTTCTTTATTTAAATTTTAATATTCACTTTAATGTTTTCAATTATGTTTGATTGTGTTTAATTTTCATTTTAATTTAGTTTAATTTCCAAGCACAAAAACACTTTCAAACCCACCCTCACTACGTGTTGGACCTATTACCTGAATCACATTTGGTCCTTGAGAGACGACCTAGGAGTCACTTCCTAGTCTATACTGCATTCTTTTATGCATAACTTTTGCGAGATGTGTGACCCTCTCAACAAAATGGCGCCGTTGCTGGGGACCAAAGGCTCGGTTTTGGGTCTTTTGTTGTTTTCTGTTATGTGCGTTTTTGTTAGTGTGTGTTGTGTTTTGTCTTGTATTGTGATGTGATGTTCTGTTTTCTGTGTGCGTGTTGCATGTATAAATGTGTTGTGTTTTATTTGTTTCATAATTTTTAGTATTTTTCTTTTTTCATGTCTACCTATTCTGGTTATGTGAATAGTGCTTATTCTGTGAGTGCCTCTGATCATGATTTTCCTTCTGCATGGTACTCTGATTGTAATTCTACTGATTTTTATGTTGAGAACTATATGGCTCATCCTCAATTTCCTGAGAGCGCTCCTTGTGAGCCGGTTCCACCTACAAAGGATGATATTCATTGTGTTCTAAGCACTGGACTGATACATTTGCTGCCTAAGTTTCATGGTTTTGCAGGTCTCGCCCACACAGACATTTGGAGGAATTCCACAACATTTGCTCTTCAATGAAGCCTCCACATGTACTGGTTGATCACATGTTCTTAAGGGTATTCCCACATTCATTACAAGAAGCAGCAAGGGATTGGCTGTATTGTCTACCTCCAGGATCCATCACTTATTGGGAAGATCTTAAGCATATGTTCTTGGATGAATTCTTCCCCGCTCAGTATGGTTACAACAACGATCCTGGATGGAATGACCCTAGCTTGGGATGGTATGATGCTCCACAACGATATCAGAAAGCACCATTTCATAACACTTATATGCCTCAACCAGTCCAACAACAACCACTTTATGAGTTTGCCCAGATAGCTTCTCAACCTTCTACTTCTGAGCTTACATTGCAGGAGTTGTTGGAGCAGATGACCATGCAGAACCTTCAGTTTCAACAAGAGAACAGAGCACACCTTCAATGTTTGAGCAATCAGATAGGGCAGATGACCACTCAACTCAATCAGGAACAATCTCAAGATTTAGATGAATCACCATTTCAGACTGTTCTGATTCCTGATGATGTTAGTGTCATCCACATAGAAGATGGGGAGCAAAATTATGAGCTTACTATTGCGCCACATACTTTCCCACCTTCAGATGGTCCCACTCTTGCACCTGAGGAGACTGTTGAAGATCTTGAGGACCAGGCAGGTATAAGCAGTAATTTTGAATCAGGTAGACAACTTTCATATTCCACCACTTTACCAATCTTTAGGGAAGTGGAGGTAAACATACCTCAATGTGATTTTGTTGATGATTATGTTGTTGAGGGGTATGTTGATGATTGTATTGTTGATGAGTCTGTTTTTAATTATCCCTCTCTGCATGATGAGAACCAATTTTTGATATCAAATTCGTATGTTTATTCTCCATGCACTGAACATGAATATGAGTTTGTGGTTGATATTGTTTCTGAATTTGAAAGTGATCCATGTTCTGAGAGTATATCTGAGGTTCAGCCTGTTACACTGGGATTGGGTGTTATACCCCTGCATGTAATTTCTTTAGAGCCACATTGCACTAACCATGTTGCAGGAGGTACACATGAATTTGACCAACATGCACCCACAGTGGAAGAAAAAGGTGCTTACATACACAATAGTTTCAACATCAATAGGCACCAGCTGAACCCGCTCATCAACAATCACTTCTTAGATCCAGCTATGGAAGACATTTCCCTGCTAGATCAAATCTGGAGGATGAAGCAATTCTTCCTCAAAACTTCCTGGTTGAACCCTAAGACAGAAGACATCTCCCTACAAGTCCAAAATTGGCAACTGCCACCATGATCAGGGGAGTTTTCCTTTTCTCTTCTCCCCCTTCCCTACTTTTATTGCACTTGTCCATGATCTGTTGACTGTTTTGATTTCTGATCTTATGCTTATGACACATTGAGGACACTATGTAGTTTAAGTGTGGTCTATTGGGGGAGATTATGATTTTTCTTTGTTAGTCTTTGTTTTTCGTGTTAAATTTTTTCTTTTCTAGGTAGTTTTTGTTTTGTTTTGTGTATAGTTTTACATGTTTCTCTTGATTTTTGGACTTTGTTTGGGTTGTAAATATGTCTTTCACTTCATTGATACTCTGATTGGTTTGAAATCCTTGCTTTTCTCTGCTTGGAAGATGATTATGATTTTTGAGAGTTGAATTGATTCTGACAGAATTACCCTGTGTGAGATTTGAGCCACTTTATGTTCTTTCATGTGTGGGATATGTCTCTTGATTGCTTGTGCATATGCCTTGGCTTGACTCTTGTTGATAATTCTTGATTGATATGCATGTTTGGAAGTGATAAAGGCAGTTTTGTTTTTGAGCCTCTCCAGCCAAATAAGCTTACCTTGTTCTGATTCTTTGAAAACCCCTTTTGAGCCTATACTTTCCCCCATTTCTTTGTTTTGAAGATCATATACTAGCCCTAAGTGAAAAATCATGATTACCTTAACCTTAGGGAATTTTGGAGCTTTGGAAGTGTCTTGGGAACAAGTGTGGTCTTCTTGGGGATTCTGATGAATTGACTAGTTGGTTCCTCTTCTAGTTTTGTTTTTGGAAAAATGATATAAATCTTGTCTCTTACAGTTGTATGCTAAAGAGAGAAAAGAAAAGAGACAGGATGAAAAAAAATATAGAAAATATATATATATAAATTGAATAATAATTGAGTCAAAAAGAGGATTGAATTAGAATTTTGGGTGTGATTTGGTTGTGTTTTCACTTGTTCCCCATTGCTCCTCTATTCTTTTTGGTTTGTAGCTTCTCATCCATAATTATCCTCCCTTGTCCTTGGCCCCATTACAACCAGGAAAAGACCTTTTGATTTGAACATGCTTATATTTTGAGTGTTGATATTAGAGGCTTGCCAAGTCTGTTGTTGCTTGATTTCTTGAGTACATTGAGTTGAAACTGTTTATCCTAAACACTTGAGAGAAACACTGATAGTGCATCTGGGAGGTTTTGTTGCTTCTGATTCACCTCTTGAACTGATTGATTATTTTGCCATGCTTGGAAGTGCTTGGATAATTTCATGAGTATCTGTTTTCTTTGATTTTGTGTTGGATATTGTGTACCTCTTTTCTTTGTCCAGATTTGTTGAGAAGTGTGTAAATTTTGTTTGTTTCCTTGCGAGTCTTTGTTTTTTGTGTGCTAAGTTGTGTCACCTCCCTAAAAGTCCTTTGAACTATTCCTTGATTTGCGTCTTGATTTTGCCCAGGAGTGCAAAAGACTAAGTGTGGTCTATTTTGATGAGTCAATATTTTCTTCACTTCAATTAGTTTATTGTACCGGATTTAATTCGGGAAATGTGCTTAATTGCCAATATTTTCCCATTTCGCTAATTGTGCTTAATTTGATCAGAAATTCTTATTTTAATTAATTTGAATTATCTGAGACTAATTATTTGCATTATTAATTGTAGGGAAATTGTTGGACAATATTTGGGACATTTGGAGGTGAAAGGAAAATGTCACATCAAATATACTTTAAACTAAAATGAGTGAGGAGGTGTGAATTTAAATTATGGGAGTGCACATCGAGATGGAGAAGCTAAAAAGTGGTGTTGGAAGAAAAAGAAGTAACACGGCCCAAAGCAGGAGGAAGAACAATTCATATTTTTTCAGCAAGCTAAAGCAAGCACACGGGTTGCATCCACACGCGAACAACACTTTAGGAGGTGTGCTTGGGAAATAGAAGCCTTGGTCCATAAAGCAGGTCCAACAAGGAAAGAAATATTTAGGAAGCACATGGTGAGGGCTGCAACGTAGAGCTTCAAAAAGAAGATGTGCTGATTCTTGGACTGGACATCACGAAGCAAGCTAGACTCCACGTTCCCTACTGGACTTCAATTTTCGTGTGTGGCTTGGGCAGCAGCTTAGGAGGTTCTCACGGCCACAACCAAAGAAAAGATGTCATGATCTGCACGTTCATGGGGGCGGCTCATTTCCTTTTGGCTTGAAGAAAGGTGTTGGATCACGGGCTTCATTCACGGTCCAGCACACTCCACACACACGTCCAGAGCAGCAGTGTGGAGCATCCAGAAATGAAGCGGTCTAGCTAGGATGAAGTAAGGGAGGTGCAACCCACACTTTTTCACATCCAGCAGAGTGAAAGCTTCGTCCAACACGCCCAACAGCAGCCCAAAGCTGAAGCGTCCAGCAACAAAGGGAGCGTCCAGCAGAAGCAGGTGTGTGCTTGGAAAGAATGGGAGGTGCACAAGCAAGAAGCTTCCACGATCCAGCACGTGAAGACAAGCTCCAGCCGCAACCTAGAAGAGGGGAAGTTCATTTTATTAGTGGAGGGAGAAGTAAGTGCACAGGGGAGCTGGAGAAAGAAATCATGGAGGGTTACAGTGGAGTTCTTCTCTACGTCTGAATTGAGCTGGAAGGTAGCATGGACAGTGAGGAGCAAGATAAAGTGGTGATTTATTTTGGAGAGCACTAGAGATTTTATTCCTGCAGCTCTCGGTTCTTTCTCGGTTCCAGCAGCTCAATTTTTATTCCAGCAGAAAAATGATTGTTTCTTTCTTTAGACAATGTGGACAATGCTTTAATTTTGATTCCATGCGGTGATTTGATTCCAGCAGTGATTTTATGTTGCTTTTAATCATGGATGGCCCAGCCGCCACGCTCTCGGTTTTTGGTTTTCAGGCCGTGGATCATGAAGATAACAGCTGCAAGGTGGATAGGAAATGGAGAGTGCACGCGTCCAGCTTAGAGCCGCCACCTAAGAAAATTTGGGATTCATTTTTGTTTCGGATGTGTAGGGCTGTGCTGGTCCAAACCTCCACGTCTTCCTGCCAATTTGTCCTGGTATCTGATCTTCTACTCAGACTCTCAATTCCTTTTCGCAATCCCGAGGGGTGGAGACCTGCAAAAGACTCTCCGATGCCAAAGTCAGTCTTAGAGCAGTGGCTTTTCTCAGGGCAAGCAATAAATATGCATTCCATGTAACCTATCTACCACTCACCGTGAACCTGTATTTATAGTTTTCGCTATGGGCTTGGGATTAGTGAAAAGTTAATCACGGCCCAAAACAGCCCAATAGCTTCTAATTTCTACTTACCTTTAAACCAGGCTACTTTACTTTAAATCACGCTGATTAGTGTTTTGGCGGGTGTGGGCGTCCGGCTCTTGCGGATACAGGTATTATTGTTCGGGTTGTAGTGGGCTCCAGTATGTCCCTTGGGCGGACAGTCATTGGACAGCCGGACGGTTCTTCTGTTCGGCGCCCGGCTCCCCTGGTCCGGTATATCCCTTGGGCGGAAAGTCATTGGACAGCCGGACGGTTCTTCCGTACGGCGCCCGGCTCCTCTGGTCCGGTATGTCCCTTGGGCGGACAGTCACTGGACAGCCGGACGGTTCTTCCGTACGGCGCCCGGCTCCCCTGGTCCGGTATATCCCTTGGGCGACAGTCACTGGACAGCCGGACGGTTCTTCCGTACGGCGCCCGGCTCCCCTGGTCCGGTATATCCCTTGGGCGGACAGTCATTGGGTAGCCGGTCGGTTCTTCCGTACGGCGCCCGGCTCCCCCTGGTACACAAGCCCCCCAAGTCCTAGTGCACGTAGTGCACGTAGGATTTTGAGTACGGCGTGAGTTGGGCCAGGAATCCGCAGGTGGGCTAAATCCAATGGGCTTTTGAATTTGGATTTTAGGCGGGAAAACACGTGGCTCGTTCTCGTTGATGATAGGCGAAGCGTCGTCAAATCCGGAGTGTTGGTCGTGCTAGATCTGGACGGCTGGGACGCACCCAACGGTTACTAAATTTTTCCTATAAATAGCGGATTAGACGAGGTCATTTTCACTTATCTTCATTACTCAGGATTTCAAATTCTTTTTCCCTCAGGTAATAAATGGCATCTGTATCCATTGAGTCTGGTTCTGGGTCGTCGGGCGGAATCCGAGAGGGGTCGGCGGGGGGCGACAGCGGCGATTCTCGTAGCTCAGTTTCATCTCATTTTGTGGAGGAGGCGGCTGGGTCTGCTGGGGCGGACCTTGAGGCACCGGTCTTGACGGACGACCGGATCTTCCATGGCGTTCCTTTATTCCTGCTTAAGGGTGGTGTTCGTGTAGTCGGGTCTCCTTTCGAGCCGGATGGTCAAGGGAGGGTGGCATCAGAGTTGGCTCCCCTCGTTCCTAGCCGCTATGCTTCCTGCTATGCTCTCCGCAAGGAGTTAGAATGGAGGGTCCGGCACACCCATATCGTCCGGGATGAGGAGGACTCGAGATTAATCCGTGCCGGGGTGACTTTGTTGAACGAGAGGGTTTTTCATGATGGGCGGTCTACTCCGTTTGATTTCTTCTTCATGTATGTGACCTTCTTCACCCATCTACATATCCGGGTACCCTTTACAAAGTTTCAAACGGCCATTCTTCGGGAAGTCAATGTGGCTCCCACGCAGCTGCATCCCAACTCTTGGGCGGCCGTGCAGGCATTCCTGGCGATGTGTTTAGCCGTGGGTGTCACTCCCACTATCCCGGTCTTCTTTTATTATTTCGAAGTTCGCCCTTCTTCCTCTGGCGGCTGGGTGTCCTTCACATCAGTCCGGGATAGAACCCTATTCCGCCCCTTCTCTGATTCTTTCAAAAATTTCAAACAACATTACTTCAAAATAATTATTGATAAAGCCGGCCTCCACGAGTTTTCTGATGAGGAAGGGCGGCCGTTGTTCCCATTTTACTGGACGAGGGAGCCTCGACGAATAAAGGCGACTTCTATAGGGGCCTTAACAGCACCCGACCTGGAGGCCGTGCGCACCATTAACGCCCTTCCCCGCCGGATTTCCGCCCGTCATTTAGTCGAATGCCTTAGTCTTGAGGATTGTGGACCAAAGGCGTTTGGTATGATTGTCATTTTGGGCACGTTTATTTTTCGTATACTGACGTTAAATTTTTCTGAATTGGTTTATCTTCTGCAGAACTTATGACGACTCCGGATCCCCGCAAATCCAGCTTCATTGCCGTCCGGAAGAAGTCCGGGGCCAGCTCGTCGACCGCCCGGCCGACCAGCGTTCCTAATATACCTCGTCCTCCTCCTGCCGGACGAGCTTCCTCAGGCGGACGCCAGCCGACAGTGCGTCTAACCCAGAAGGGAGGAGCCCCCCCTGCCAATAAGTCTGGGGGTTCCAGCGTCCAGGTGCCGCCTTCCAACCCTCAACCGGAGGTGGCGGGCACCCAAGCAGATCCGCCCTTTGAGGCAGCCACTACTTCTGCCGACCTCTCGGCTCGCAAGAGAAAAGAGTGCGCCGCGGAGGGGCGCAAAGACAAGGAGGGATCGTCCTCGCGATCGGCCTCGAAGAAGGCCCGAAAGAGCAAAGATAAGGACCATGGGAAAGCCCCGGCCGTCCCTCTACCAGGCGGTATCTTTAGTCCGGAATTCAGCATGAGTGGCCGGGCCAAGTTCCATATGAGCTCCTCCCAACGGGCGCTCATTGAGCCCCTCTCTGAGTTGGAGCTGACCAACGCCATGTTGGAGATGTCTACTCGGACATCCGCCTTGGCGTGGTACTTAAAAGAGTTCGCTGATCGCCCCGGGGTGGCGGAACTGCGTGCCGAGCTTGACAGAGAGAAGAAAAATGCGGCCTCCATTCAGTCTACCTTAGAGGAGATGGTCCTCAACCAAGAGGACTATGACAAGAAGATCGAGCAGTTGGAGGCCGATCTTGGTAAGGCAAAGAAAGAGGCGGCCGAGGGTTTGGCAGCCGCCCGGGGCGAGCTGGAGCGTGCAGCGGAAGAAAACCGCCAGCTGAAGGCGGATGTGGCCCGCCTAAAGGAAGCCGAAGCAGAGCGCGTCAAGCTGAACGAGGCTCTTTCTCGGGATCTTGCTACGACTAAGGAGAAGGTTGCTGAGCTGGAGTCGACCGTCATGTTTGAGCACGAGGAAGGTTTCTATAAAGCTCTCCGCCAAGTGACCCTTTTGGCTGGCGTCCAAGATCCTTTGAGTCTTGGCGTGGATATTGAGAAGGACGTTGTGGAGGGCGTCCTAGTGGATTTGATGGCGGGCGAGGAGGATGAGCCGGCTGTTGAGGCCGATGGTGGAGGAGATAGTTAGGTGTTTATTTTCTTTACTCTTTTGATGTGTATTCTCGCGGCCGTCCGTCCAACGTCTCGGATTGTCCAGAGGTTGGCCGGATGGTCCTTTTGTAAATCTGGGCGTCTTTTAACGCGAACGATTAATACACAGTGACCTTTTTTGTTCCGTGCATTTCTTTACATATGTCATTAATCTTCCAACGATATTTTCTTTTAAGTTAAATGTCCGGCCTTGGCGGAGATTTTCCGAGGCGAACAGTAGCGTTTGTCTTTAGTTTCTTGCTTCGTTTTTGGTCCGATTTTGCCGGATGGCCTTTCGCTTCGTCGCCCAACCAAGCTTAGAGTTGTTCTCGTTGGAACACTCTGACCAGCTTGGAGTTTGGTAGGGCGGACGGTCCTTTCGTTTCGTCGCCCAACCAAGCTTAGAGTTGTTCTCGTTGGAACACTCTGACCAGCTTGGAGTTTGGTAGGGCGGACGGTCCTTTCGTTTCGTCGCCCAACCAAGCTTAGAGTTGTTCTCGTTGGAACACTCTGACCAGCTTGGAGTTTGGTAGGGCGGACGGTCCTTCCGTTTCGTCGCCCAACCAAGCTTAGAGTTGTTCTCGTTGGAACACTCTGACCAGCTTGGAGTTTGGTAGGGCGGACGGTCCTTCCGTTTCGTCGCCCAACCAAGCTTAGAGTTGTTCTCGTTGGAACACTCTGACCAGCTTGGAGTTTGGTAGGGCGGACGGTCCTTCGAGCCGAGAGTGGCGCTGAAATACCTTTTCTATTAAGTTTCTGCAAGATGAAGTTAGCTCCATAGGAGAAAATAGATATCTTGATTCATTGATCATGGGATTACATCAAAACAAATATTTGAAATTAACTAAAGTAAAACTTTAAGTGTGTGGCGTTCCAGGTGTTGGTGAGGGGATGTCCATCCATGTGTTCCAGTCTGTAGGCCCCGTTTCCGAGGGCTTTAGCTATCCTGAACGGCCCTTCCCATTTGGCGGCGAGTTTTCCGTGCGCCGAGATTCGGCGGGCATCGCTCGCCTTTCTCCACACAAGATCCCCCTCTTGAAAGCTTCTTGGCCGGACCTTGGAGTTGTACTTTCTTTCGACCATTCACTTACATGCCTCGGCCCTCAGTGCCGCCCGGTCTCGCCGTTCGTCCAGGGAGTCCAACTCAATCCTTAGCTCCTGGTCGTTGAGGTTCAAGTCTTCAACTTCCCGTCTTAGGGATGGCTCGCCCAGCTCCACCGGTAACATGGCATCAGTACCATAGGTTAGATTGAAGGGGGTTTCGCCGGTGGTTCCATGAGGTGTGCATCTATAGGCCCATAGGACCTCGGGCAGTTCGTCCACCCACGCTCCTTTCCTTTCTCCCAAACGCCTCTTGAGTTCCGACACTATGGTCTTGTTCATTGCTTCGGCTTGACCGTTTGTCTGGGGGTGCTCTACAGAGCTGGTGATGTGCTTAATCCCCAATCCTTTGAAGAATTCGGCGAGTCTTTTGTCTATAAACTGCCGGCCATTGTCTGTGATGATGGATCGAGGGAGGCCGAAGCGGCATATAATTTTCCAACAGAAATTCTTGACCTGGGCGGCCGTGATGGTTGCTAAGGGTTCGGCCTCCACCCACTTGGTGAAGTAATCCACCGCTACCAAAAGGAACTTCTTTTGCGCCCGCCCCACTGGAAACGGTCCTACGATGTCCATTCCCCATTGGGCGAACGGCCAAGGGGATGATATGGGATGTAGAGCGTGTGGCGGCAGGTGAGAGTTGTTGGCGTGCGCTTGGCAACTGATGCATTTCTGGACGAACGCTTTTGAGTCCGCCTCCATGGTAGGCCAATAATAGCCGGCTCTCAGTAGCCGGGCTTTTAACGTTCTCCAACCCGTGTGGAGACCACAGACGCCATTGTGAAGCTCGTCCATGACATAGCGCGCCTCCTCGTCCCCCAGACACTTAAGGAGGGGGGAGGAGAATCCTCTTCGGTACAAGTCATCCCCAACGATAAGATAACGGGCGACTTTTTTGGCTTCGCGCGGACCCACCGTCCGGCCCTCGTCCTGGCGGGTCATGATCTCCCTGATTTCTGCGCGCCAGTCTTGTCCTCCACCTGATACCGCTGAGCATTCGACTGAAGGTTGAAGAAGAACCTGCCGCACGACAGTAGTCAACTGTCCTTTTTCTTTTCCCGAACTGAGTTTAGACAGTATGTCCGCCCTCGTGTTTTGTTCTCTGGGGATATGCTGTATGTCAACTTTGTCGAACGCTCTTGCGAGCTCCGTTGCTCGTTGGTAGTACCGCACAAGGCGCTCCTCTCTGACTTGGAAGTTGCCATTCATTTGGCCCACAACCAATTCAGAGTCCGTCCGGCAGGTGATCCTCCTTGCCCCCATGTCCTTTGCCAACTCGAGGCCGGCCACCAAGGCCTCGTACTCAGCTTGATTGTTGGATACTTTGAATTTGAATATTAAGGAGTGCTCCAGCAAGAATCCATTGGGGCCTTCCAGTACGATGCCAGCCCCGCTGATCGAACGGCCGGACGCCCCATCAACGTACAAATTCCAGTCATCTTGGCCGGATGGGGGTAACTCGGCCGCGAAGTCCGCCAAATGTTGGCCTTTAACCGATCCCCTCGGTTCATAGCGCAACCCGAACTCCGAGAGTTCTACTGCCCACGCCACCATCCGTCCAGCTAGGTCCGGCTTTCTGAGGATTTTGGAGATTGGGAAGTCTGTCCGGACTATCACCTGATAACTTTGAAAATAAGGACGAAGTCTCCGGGATGCGTTCAATAAAGCCAGGGCCACCTTCTCTACCCGCTGGTACCGGGTTTCTGCATCTAAGAGCGTGCGGCTCACGAAATAGATTAGCCTCGCCTGAGGCCGTTCTTGCATCAATACGGCGCTGACGGCCGTTTCGGACGCTCCCAAGAAGATGTGCAAATCTCCCCCTGGGACCGGGCGGTTCATGACCGGCGGGTTGCTAAGGATAGTCTTTACGTCTCGGAAGGCTTGCTCGCACTCGTCGTCCCACGACGGACCGGTCCCTTTTTTCAATTTACGCAGGACCGGCCTCATCCGTTCCGCCAACTTGGGGATGAACCGAGACAAGGCGGTGAGGCGTCCGACCAGTCTCTGCACTTCCTTAAGGGTGGCCGGACTCTGCATTTGTAATACCGCGTCGCACTTGTCCGGGTTAGCCTCAATCCCCCTGGAGGTCAGCATGAAGCCCAAGAACTTCCCGGCTGCTACCCCAAATGTACACTTCGCGGGGTTTAACCGCATGCCGAATTTCCTTACTTGGCGAAAAACCTCCTCAAGGTCCTTGAGGTGTCCCTCTCCGTCTGCTGATCGGACCACCATGTCATCCACGTATACATCCATGCATCGGCCTATTTGATCGCGGAAGATTCTGTCCATCAGGCGCTGATATGTTGCCCCTGCATTCTTCAGGCCGAACGGCATAACCTCGTAGCAAAAGTTAGCCTTCTCCGTGATGAATGCTGTCTTTTCGATGTCCGGTCCGTACATAGGTATCTGGTTATACCCGGAATACGCGTCAAGGAAACTCAACACCCGGTGTCCGGAGGCGCCGTCCACCAGGGCGTCTATGCTGGGTAAGGGATGCGAATCCTTCGGGCAGGCTTTGTTCAGGTCCGTGTAATCTGTGCACATGCGCCATTTCCCGCTGGCCTTCTTCACCATGACCACGTTAGCTAGCCATGTGGTATAAGTGACGGCCCGGACGAAACCAGCTCTCCTCAATTTCTCCACCTCCTCTTCCACAGCCTTACGCTTTTCCTCACCCATTCTTCGCTTTTTCTGGGCCACGGGGCGTGCATTCTGGAAAAGTGAGAGCTTATGGCTCATCACTGCGGGGTGGATGCCCGGCATATCCGATGCCGTCCACGCGAACAGATCCCGGTTCTTCCATAGGAGCGCCCTTAACTCCTTTTCCATTTCAGGGTTCAGCTCCCTGGCAATGAGGGTGGTCTGGGTAGGTTCCCTTCCTATCAAGATAGGTTGGGTTTCTCCCATAGGTTCCAAACGGTCCTCGGTGTTCGTCCTTGGGTCGAGGTCTGCCATGGCCACCTCAGAGCCGGCCGTCCGCCGTTTTACTGGGCGGACGTGCAACTTTAACCCCGCTGCGTAGCACTCTCGTGCCGTTTTCTGGTCCGCCCGGACTGTACAGATGGTTCCCTTCTCGGAAGGGTATTTCATCGTGAGGTGGGGGGTAGAGACAATCGCTCCAAAAGCGTTCAAGCACGGCCTTCCAACCAGTACGTTATATGATGTGCTAGCCTCTACCAGCAGGTACCGGACCCTCTTCTCCTCGCTAGACCGTCCGGTTCCCAACCTCGTCCTCAACTCCACGTACCCCCTTGTGTCAACCCTCTCTCCTGCAAACCCTACTATCTGCCCATCGTAGGGAACTATCAGATCTTCTGAGATATCCATTTGAAGGAAATTCTTCCAGTAAAGGATGTTGACCGAACTTCCTTGGTCAACCAGAACTTTGCTTATCCCGTACCGTGCTATTTCTGCTGTTATGACCATAGGGTCGTCTTGGTCGGGATCAGGGGCGTGAAAGTCCTCGTCCGAGAAGGTAATGGGCGGCATGGAGCGACGCGGCTTGTCGACTAGATGGACGGACTGGAGGGCCCGAACATGACGCTTGTGGGCGGAGGAAGACGATCCTCCTCCCGCAAATCCTCCAGATATGGTATTGATATGCCCCCTCAAGGGGCGTTCCCGGCTGCGGCTTCGACTTCGGCCCGGACGCCTCTCTGAGCTGGGTCGCTCCGCTCTTGGGTTCCGCGGCTTATCCTTTCGGTACGCCGATCTCTGGGCAGGCCGTTCGGTTGTTGGCGGCGGGCGCTCGTCTCTGACATACTTCTTCAGCTTTCCCGCCCGGATAAGCTCCTCTATTTTGTCTTTGAGGGTCCAGCATTCTTCAGTACTGTGACCCATGTTTTTGTGGTAGGAGCAATGTCTGCTCCGGTCAACGTTCTTCGAGGTTGGGAGCCCCTCATGCTCCGTTATCAGTTCAGCACTCAGGGCTTCTCTGAGAATTTTCTCCCTTGAGGCGTTTAGGGGCGTATATTGTTGGAAGCGAGGTCCTTTCTTCTGCTCCCGGGGTCTAGGACCGAACGTTTTTCCCGAAGAAGAGACGGGTTTATTACTGTCTGTCCTCTCTCCCCTGGCTTCTTGAGTTTCTTTCTTATAGGAGAGCTTCATCTCCTCCACCCTTATTTCATCAGCTGCTCTCTCCCTCAGCTCCTCCATTGTTTTAGGTGCTCGCCGGCAGACACTATCCTTGAATGGTCCCGGCTTCAGGGCCGGCAGGATATAGTGAAGGGCGAGTTCTGGGGTCAGGCTTTTTACGCGACGGACGGTCTTCTGGTATCTGTCCATAAACGTTCGCAGCGTTTCATCCTTCCCCTGCTTGAGGGTCATTAATTCGAATACGGTCAAGTCTTGGGTGCTGCTGGCCGCAAACTGTTTAATGAATAACTGTTTTAATCCAGCAAAGTTTTCTATTGAATTAGGAGGGAGGGTGTTGAACCACTCCAATGCCTCGTCTTCCAATGAGAGCGAGAACGCTCGACACCAAATGGCATCATTGCCTGTCCGGAACGCCATGGCGTTCGAGAATGTCTGAATATGGGCCGCAGGGTCCGTTGTCCCGTTATAGATTTTGAACTGTGGAGCCACAAATTGTTCCGAAATTTGAACATTCATGATGTTCTGGGTAAACGGGAGCAACAACGTGGATGAGGGCTCCGATTTAATTATCATCCGTCCGTCCTCGGCGGCGCTCTCCGCCTGTACCGACTTTACCTTGCTTCCCTCCGCATCGGACCTGGTGGGTCTCCACGTTCTATCACATTCGGTATCCGTGGGCGGGCGTTCCCCCGCCACCGCCTTTCCCTTGTCCTTCCCTTGCTCTCCGTCTATTCGTCCGTCCTCCCGGGCTATCCGGGCTTCGCAGTCAGCCTTTACGGCGGCCAACTCGTCTTCGTGACGCTGCTGCATCTCGTCCATCTTTTGCTGCAATGCGCGGATCATCTCAACTGGATCGTCCATGCCCATGCTTCTTGTGGTCACCATTGGGTAACTGAAGTCACACGGCCCCACGGTGGGCGCCAAATGTTTCGGATGTGTAGGGCTGTGCTGGTCCAAACCTCCACGTCTTCCTGCCAATTTGTCCTGGTATCTGATCTTCTACTCAGACTCTCAATTCCTTTTCGCAATCCCGAGGGGTGGAGACCTGCAAAAGACTCTCCGATGCCAAAGTCAGTCTTAGAGCAGTGGCTTTTCTCAGGGCAAGCAATAAATATGCATTCCATGTAACCTATCTACCACTCACCGTGAACCTGTATTTATAGTTTTCGCTATGGGCTTGGGATTAGTGAAAAGTTAATCACGGCCCAAAACAGCCCAATAGCTTCTAATTTCTACTTACCTTTAAACCAGGCTACTTTACTTTAAATCACGCTGATTAGTGTTTTGGCGGGTGTGGGCGTCCGGCTCTTGCGGATACAGGTATTATTGTTCGGGTTGTAGTGGGCTCCAGTATGTCCCTTGGGCGGACAGTCATTGGACAGCCGGACGGTTCTTCCGTTCGGCGCCCGGCTCCCCTGGTCCGGTATATCCCTTGGGCGGACAGTCATTGGACAGCCGGACGGTTCTTCCGTACGGCGCCCGGCTCCTCTGGTCCGGTATGTCCCTTGGGCGGACAGTCACTGGACAGCCGGACGGTTCTTCCGTACGGCGCCCGGCTCCCCTGGTCCGGTATATCCCTTGGGCGGACAGTCACTGGACAGCCGGACGGTTCTTCCGTACGGCGCCCGGCTCCCCTGGTCCGGTATATCCCTTGGGCGGACAGTCATTGGGTAGCCGGTCGGTTCTTCCGTACGGCGCCCGGCTCCCCCTGGTACAATTTTTGGCTTAAAGAAGAGAAAGCGCGGACATTAAATTATTTTCTTGGAGCATGGAGAAGTAGATCACGGTTGTAGATTTATCTTTTTAATTAGCATTGGATTATTGCACTTTAATTAATTCACATGATGGAATTAAAAAGTCTTGTTTTATGCTGCACGGTGCTTCATGGCTAAAGCAAAATTGCACTTTTGATTTATCACCGTTTGATAGTTTTCTTTTATTCACCAACTTATGTTTTCATTCCAATTTTCCTTACGCGTATGCATGTTTAATTAAATGCTTGTAAGTTTTTTTTTTCTCTGTGACTTATTTTTATTTTTATTTTATTTTTTTTCTTTATTTAAATTTTAATATTCACTTTAATGTTTTCAATTATGTTCGATTGTGTTTAATTTTCATTTTAATTTAGTTTAATTTCCAAGCACAAAAACACTTTCAAACTCACCCTCACTACGTGTTGGACCTATTACCTGAATCACATTTGGTCCTTGAGAGACGACCTAGGAGTCACTTCCTAGTCTATATTGCATTCTTTTATGCATAACTTTTGCGAGAGGCGCGACCCTCTCAATAAGAACTTACACCATTTGGACTTCGCATGGAGAAGTACTAGACCAGCCTACCACGTCACGAGAAACGAATTATGTGGAAGAATGGTTGAGTGATCATTTAGAGGACATGATATGTGATGTTGGTGAAGATAATTTTGGAAGAGCTAATTTGTATGATTCGATTATAAATGATTCAGAGCAACCACTGTACCTAGGATGCTCGAACTTTACATGTTTGTCTGCAACTTTGAAGTTGTTTAGTTTAAAAGCAAGGAATGAATGGACCGACAAAAGTTTCACTGAGTTGTCAGAGTTGTTAAAGGAGATGGTTCCAGAAAAATACTCTACCTATTCGTAATTGCGAGGCAAAGAAAATATTATGTCCAATGGGTCTCGAATATCAAAAGAGGATCATGCTCTACTATAGACCCTACTCAGTATAGTGGTCAGTATGAGCTGTTGGTTGATGGGGATCCCCACGCATTATAGCTATCGGACGAGTACTTGAGGGAGGACAAATTATTCATGGTGTTCCCTTATTACTCCACCACGTGCGTGTGACGATTGACAAGGTTCGGAATCCCCAGGCTTAGGTGCCTGTACCCACTTTAGAAATTCATTTTGTAGGGGAGGTTATAAGAACATTTATAGCCTGACCTAGAGCATTGATCGTGTCACACATTGCTACACCACATGTATAATATTTTTATTGTCAACACTCAATTTCGTCCGGGTTGTTTAAATAAAATTTATTTTCAAAAAAAAAAAAAAAAAAAAAAAAATAAATAATATCAAAAAAATGCAAAAAACAATATATAATAACAAAAAAAAAATAAAAAAATAAAAAAAACGGAGAAAGAAAAGAAGACGTTCGGTCCTATTATCTGAATGGTCGTTCTGGTACCCATCTGGAAAAAGAATGAGCAGCAGCTCGAGGACACACACAGCAGTAAGCAGATTTTCCCAGGAACACATGTGTAAGTGGATGTAGTTTGGTCAGCACATGCACGTGAAAGTGGAAGGACATGAGAGAAGGAGAATAAAATGGTATTTTGATGACAGGGAAGAACCACTTGACGAGAAGGTAGTCAATGAACACATATGGAATGTCCCACATGCAGCAAAATATGGAGAAGCACGGCACATGCAGATGTAATGAGATAAAAAATAATAAATGAAGAAATCAGAAATAATGCAAAGGAAAGAAAGAAGTGGAGGGGCCACCACGTGTAGAAAGAAATGAGTTGTATGAGGAGCTGCACCATATCATGGAATTTTCTTATCTTTTACGAAGTGGGCAAATGGACAAAACTAGTGGACTTTGTTTTTTTTTTTAATTATGGGAGAATTTGCAGAGGGGAGAATCCACGGTACAGCAGATGGAATACAATTGAAAGTGGCTGACAACAAACACTACACCATCACCACACGAACTATTCTAATATAGTGTATACAGTCAGGTTTTAGATGGGAGGAGTTGGACTGCACCACGTGAAAAGCAACAGTATTGGTGAGTAATAAAAAAGGAACGGGGTGTCTAGATGAAATCATTTTCTTATGCAACCAACACGACAATGGCTGTCCAGCCTTTGGAAGGCACATGCTTCCCTCCACGGCAGCCACTTGCATTGTGCTTTCCACCTCCCCATGGCAGCCTGGTGGCCTCCCACGCTATCTTTAGAAGCATGCGCTCCAAATCGTGGCAGTCATGATACCCACAGGAAGCGTATGCCAGTTCAGGGGAAGGAATCTAAAATTTGATAACTTTTTTCCCATAATGGGGGTATGGGTGGGACATAACAAAAAAAACGAACATCCTTACTCACTCATTTTCTGCAGAACAGAGATTCCAACCTCTGGCCATCCTTCACTCACCTTGGTCTCCCACTCACCTTCAACACCCATGGCTACCAACCTAAAAACTCTATTGCCTGCAACCATCATGGAGAGGCATTGACTTCATTACCGAAGAACCATCCACGCAACCAACTCCAACACCGCATGACCACCACCTATCACCAACACCTCACGGGTCAGCCATCCAAAAAACCGAACTCCACCACCAACATCATGATCCCTTCACGGCGCAACCCTTGATCCTACTTCACAGCTTGCATCTCCCCTCACACGCGATCATCATCCTCCATTGAATTTCACACGGCCTACACTCTTGACCTTTCATCACTTTCATATCCAATAACTCACGAGAAACCAGACACGACCATCACTCATTATAGGGGGATCCTCACCAAAAAAAACCAGATAGAAGCTCCAGCTTCATCACTTCTGATATTCCTCTCGGACACCATCCACATAACAACTCCAGCTCCATCACGCTCATCTTCATCCAGCAGACCTTCATCTAGCATTGAAAACGCTTTACAACATTCCAGCAGGGAGCGTCCAACGACTAGAGGAGTGCTTGGAAGAGGTGTTTCCAGCAGCACGTGGAGGAGCACCTTATCGAAAAAAGGCAAGCTAGCCGTGAGGAAGAAGAAGACACCTGACGCACGGGATTAGCGATGGGTAAACCAAGCTTCAAGAGGTAAGTAATGCCACCCGCTCCATGTTTTACTGAGTTTGGTTAGTCGTCTTTGAACGTATCTTTGTTATACTGTTGCTACGTTTGCATGTGTCAAGTTTGCATGTGTTAAGTTAAATAGATGCTGTGTGAATATTCGTACCTATCTATTGTTAACGAACAACCATCATACCCAACCATCTTGACACCCACGGCCTCCGCTAACGCGCACAGCCAAACACCCATATTCATCCACTCCAGCCCACCATCCTCACCCTTACCAATCGACCAACAGCATCACTTTCATCTCCAACACTGTTCCAACACTGAACCAGCACCTCATCTTCATCCATATACTATTTCCAACATCATCATCTTCACCTCACGGCCAACACCATTTTCTTCTTCACTTTCATCACCAAACACCCATCATTTATCATACACTTCGTACTATTCACCTGTATTCACTGGAAATTCTTCAGCCCCAAAACCCGTAACCACCTATACCACTTTTTCTTTTTCACCCACGGCTACATCCTTTTCCAACAACCAAAACATGATAGAATACCCCTGACCCCATGAGTATCAGACTCATCAACACCCATTCACTGCTCTAGCAATAAGAAACGCCAAAACAGATACGAATCACCAAAGAGGGAACCCAAGTATATCTGTGGAGAAGCGGAAGGCACCATACAAAGAAGGCGCTCTGGTATCTTGACGGAAGATGACCCCGACGACGAGCGCGACCTTCGCCCACGGTTTACGGCGTTTGGCTTCACCGGGAATGGCGTCGGTGTGACGTGGAGAGGCGAGAGTTTCTTTCTTGCACGCGAGGAAGTGGAGAAGAGAAAGAGTTGGCAGACTGAAGCTCTGGCTGACGCAGGCTCTGGCGGTGTGGGGGGTTACTGGCGACGCCACGAAGGAGCTTCACGGTGGTCTAGTTCAAAGAGGCGGCCACCCGTGTGTTTGAGCTGGCGGATGCGAACCCCTCCTTAGGTGGCCGGTATAAGAGAGAGATGAGAAAGAACGAAGATGTGAGCAGACCCCTAGTGTTGCTGCTAGGAAGAAGCTTTGGGCTTGGCAAGGACTTCTCCTTTCTTCCTGTTGAGACGTAACTCCTATTCACACTCCCCAGGGATTTCGGGCCTGAGCAGCCAATACCCAATGGCACCCCATTTTTAATGTCTACACCCTAAGCGGATCCAAAATTGGAGAAGAAGGGTACTGGCCCAATTAAAGGAACCCCTCACGCATCCATGGTCTTATCTGTGTACCTCTATTCCTGGCTTTTCTTTTGCTCTTGTTTTCGTTTTAGTTGATTTTATTGTGTAATCCCCTTGTACAGTAACCCTCACCCTTTTGTTTTATTTATTTATAGTAAACTTATTTGTGTTGTCTTATATCAAATTTTAAAAAATTGTAAATAATAAAAAATATATAAAACTTTAAAAAAACATTTAATTTAATAAATATCGGTATTGGTACTCGTGCGATCGTACGCACCAGCCTAGTACTTATTACTCAAATATAAAATAAATAAAAAAGCCGTGTGAGTGCTCGTGCGATCGTACGCATCAGCCTAGTACTCATTACGCAAAACAATAAAAGGAAAAAGCCGTGTGAGTGCTCGTGCGATCGTACGCATCAGCCTAGTACTCATTACGCAAAAAAAAATAAGTATTACAAAAAAATACAAAAATATGTCTTAAAGGTTTAGGCACATGTGTGATCGCACGCATCGTCCTTGTGCTAAAAACCTTTTCTCTCTTTTAAATAAAATTACAAAAATATGTCTTAAAGGTTTAGGCACATGTGTGATCGCACGCATCGTCCTTGTGCTAAAAACCTTTTCTCTCTTTTAAATAATCTCAAAAATATGTTCCAAAGGTTTAGGCACATGTGTGATCGCACGCATCGTCCTTGTGCTAAAAACCTTTTCTCTCTTTTAAATAAAATTACAAAAAAATATGTTTTAAAGGTTTAGGCACATGTGTGATCGCACGCATCGTCCTTGTGCTAAAAACCTTTTCATTCTCCTAAATAAAAAAATACTAAAAAACATCTATCTTCAAAAACTACAAACAATATCGCCTGCCAGAACTACGTGATCCTTGATTCTCCACCAAAAGTGGAGATACGTAGGAGCAAGGCCAGTCCTTGTCAGGCTCACTTTCCCAAAAAAAATCCAAAATCATTTCTCATCAAATTTCCCAAAAAATCCAAAATCATTTCTCGTCAAATTTCCCAAACAATTTCCAAAATCATTTCTCAAACAGTTTTCAAAAGAACTACGTAACCCTGATTTCTCACATGAGAATACGTAGGAGCAAGGTCAATCCTTGTCGGGCCCAAAAAACTAAAAAATATTGTTTGTTTCTTTAGAGTCTTATTTTAGGGGAAAGTTAAACATTTTGAAAACCACATCCATATTCGCACATTTAGTTAAAGGTACTGCCCTAGGGCAGGCGTTGTAGGGTGCTAATACCTTCCCTACACGTAACCGACTCCCGAACCGAGAATCTGGTTCAAATTGACCATGCCTTATCATTTTATGGTTTTTCCGTAGTTTTCCAGGATAAACTATGGTGGCGACTCCAAAATCTCTTTTCAAAACCCGTTTTCTTTTCGGATCGTCGTCCCGTCGCGATCCCGGTTGCGACAGATGGCGACTTCACTGGGGAGTGCCAGAGAGTCAGGCCATTTAATTAGATGTGCGAATTCAATGTGGTTTTTCTTTGTGTTTTTCTTCCCTTTTTTTTCTTTATCTTTGTTTGATATTTGTCATAATTGTATGTGTGTTTGTTTTGATTATATTGAACCCTAGGATAGAAAACATGTTATATCTGCCTGGGAATCTTCTGGTTGTTTTGCAGGTGAGGGTTTGGGGTGTACAATTGCATTCTCCCTTCACACACACGCAATATGCATATCATGAGTGAGGCCCTATACCCGGGTCTGAGCGCAACTTAGAATTAGAGGGGTTGTGTAGCGGTGTCATTCTGGGATGTACTTCCTGTCTGGCTATCGTGAGAACCCCAGCCAGAGTCTGTTCTATCATTTGTGTCTCCACATCTAGTTGATTACTCTGACTGTTGTGGAGAGACAGTGAAAAGAGCCATAGCTCTGGTGGCCTGATTTAAGAATTAGGAAGCTATCCTTGTGAGTGCATATATTTGGCCTTAGAACTTCAGTCATTCAACCTTTGATAAGGCACAAAAGGGAGAAACGTGTATTCTTATAACCCTCATGTTCGCTTAATAAAAATCACGCACCTTGTACATATTATCATATCTCTCTATCTTTTTTCTTTCTTTTGCTTTTTTTTTTTTTTTTTTTTCTTCACTCATTGTTTTTTTTTATAGTCTTGTCACATTTTGTGGATTCTAGTCAAAAATTATAAAGTTGTGATTAAGGCCTTAAGCTAAAAAAAAAAAGGGAATTAACATGGAATTTTGAGTCAAGAGGTATTCGAGTTCATTTTGACGAAAAGATGCACGTCGAGTAAAGGAGGATAATATTGGTGGGGTATAAGAATTTGTTGAGTCTGCTAGAGGTGGAGGTCCAAACATCAGCAATTACTACTTTAGCCCAGTACTATGATCCACCACTAAGGTGCTTCACTTTCCAAGATTTCCAACTAGTTCCACCAGTGGAAGAATTCGAGCAAGTCTTAAATGTGGAAAAAGCTACATGCAACTACCTTGAGCAGTATATCCCTGTCTTACAGCTAGCAAGGATCAGGAAAGTACACCCAATGAAGTTGGAAAGCGAGTTCACAATCAAGGACAAAGTGAGCGGCCTTCCTCAAAGATAATTATGGGAATACCTACATCGTTTGGCTTAAGAGGAAAATTGGGAAATGTTTACGGATGTATTAGCTCTTCTCCTCTATGGTGTCATGCTTTCTCCTAAATGTCAAGAACCTCGTCGATTATGCCGCTATGAATGCATTTGTGGGAGACAAAGAGCGCTGTGAGAATCTAGTCAGTGCCATCCTGGCTGAAGTTTATGGGACCCTTAATCGTTGTTACGAACTTAAAGGGGGAAAGATGTTATGTTGTCTACCAGTGTTTTATTTGTGGTTCATTTCTCGTGAGACTGGAGAAGCCTAAAATCCCCTATACCCCATGGACGAGTTATTGCAGTATATAATCGATTACAAGGACACTGTAAACGATTACCCGAGTTGGATTTTGTACAAAAAGTCCATCACAGATAGTCAGTTAGGTGAACATGGGTCACCATTGGAAAAAGGAGTGACTTTTAGGCACTTTTGCACTTGTCTTGGGCTGTTCCTTGTGAACCACATGTGAAAAGAGTAAATGAATGGGCGAAACTTTGTACAAGTTTAAGCAAAGAACAAGTTAAATGGTGTGTCCCTTGGCAGCATAGATCGCACATTATATATCATTTGCAGGAGCTAAAAATGAGCTTGGAAGAGTCTCCAACAAATTATAGAGATGAATCAACAAGGCACGCAAAAATGCTCGTCACACATGCAGAAACGTTTAGCGCAAGGGTGACACCAAGTGAACGTTCGTCCAGCTCTCAAAAGACAACGCTCGTCCTGAAGCAGAAGAGGACGCTCGTTTTGAGGAAGACGTTCGTGAGAAGAGCACGTTCGTCCAGAACTCTTAGAGAGGACGATCGTCGAGGTTGAAATGGACGCTCGTCACATAGCGAGCGCACACAAGTATCGCGGACGCTCGTTGATAGAGACCGAACGGCAAAAGAAGCACAGGATGCTCGTCGCAAGAGTGGCCGCTCGACCTGACCTCTCGCACAAGTGGACGCTCGTCCTAGACGCTCGTTCAGACATGTTAACACTCGTTCTGAAAGGGCGCTCGTGCAGGACGCTCATCAGTTAGCGAGCGCACTTTCGTTTCATGGCGAGCGGACGCTCGTTGACAATGAAAGTGGACGCTCGTGTAGCAGAAGACGTTCGATCAGATAGTGAACGCTCGTCCAGACATCCAACGCTCGTCCCGGCGGAGAAGAGGACGCTCGTTGCGGGCCGCTCGTCCAGAAACGCTCGTACATGTGGACGCTCGTCCAGAACCCAGTCGCTCGTTCGAAATTGAGACGTTCGTCCAATGTCACGCTCATCCACGTTCGTCCAGCAGAAGCACGTTCGTCCAGCAAGTGGACGCTCGTCACCAAGAGAGTGCTCGTCCAGCTCTCGTCCAACGCTCGTCCAGAAAATTGGACGCTCGTCCAGAATTGGGCCGCTCGTCCAGAATTTGGACGCTCGTCAAGAATTGACCCGTGACTCAATTCTTGTACCCTTCTTTATATCAGAATCCAGAGGCAGTTGGAAAGGGGATCTAGAACGGGGAGGAGACCAGGGACGCTGCTGCAGCTGCTCCAAGGGGCTTCCACGGTGGAAAAACTCCAATTTCCACCATCCAATCCATCATTTCTCTCTTCTATGTTGTATATGTGTAGCTAAAACACCATTTCACTGGGGTTGAGAGGAGACACGAGATAATGGACTTTTAATAAAGATTCCTTTGGCCAATGAACCGTAGGAGGGTTAGGACAATCAAGTTACAATTCAAGTCAATCCCTCATTACCGAAAAAAAAAACTTCATAGTGCTGAGCAGCAGATGAAAGCAACAGTTGAGAGGTTGGAAAAATGTAGCAAAAAGGATGCATCTGTAAATAATGATCTATATGAAAGAGTATGTCGTTGAATAAGGACAAGTTACAAAGAATTGGAAGAGAAGTCTCTCATAGCTAGCTTCCCTTGCCAATGGAGCTATTGAAAACATCCTTGAGTTCTTAGCCGATGCTTAACCCGCCTAGGAGGGTTGAAACATTCCACAATTTCTGCGAGAAACTGATCAAACGAATGAAGAATGTGATGACTAAAGCCTGCGATGGTTGACCAAGAATTCCTATGCCTAGCATTTTGAGGGATTTCAGAGTGATGAACCACCTTATTGACTCTGTTTCGTGTTAATTTCCAAAATTATACCGGGGCAAATATTTTCACAGCTTTATAGTTTCTGACTAGAGAATTTGAACTATGTTTTCTTTTCTTTTCTTTTCTTTTTATTTTTATTTTTCTTTTTTCTTAATTTGTTTCACACAAAAAAAATATACAGTTAAGCATCTAAGACACCCTAAAGGACACGAGTCAGTGGCAAAATCATGGAGAACCAAGTAGAAGTTCAAGAAGGAATAGAAGCCGATATCCAACAGCTGAAGGGACAAATCAGTCGAATCTTAGAAGCCCTGAATGCCTTACAAGTCCCCGGAGATCCATCCGCACAAATACTACAACAAGAAGTTCTGGGAGCACAAACTTTCCCTTCCCATCGTCTTCCCCCGAATTATACTCCACCCTTAGGAGTAGACTTGGGCCATCTTGACACTCAAAAGGCCGAAGATAAGGCAGTTGAAGTAGAAGACGAGCCTGGGGCAACCACTTTCACAATTCCTGGGCAGATTATCCGACCAGATATTGAAAGCATGATGATGAAAAAACAACCTAAGACGAAGTCTCCATCTTGTGTCATTACACCAGGAGATTTTAAGGATGATAAGAGCAGATTAGAAGTCCTTGAGAAGAGGTCGAGAGCCATAGAGGGTGAAGGAAGTTTTGAATTTGAAGATGCTAAAAAACTGTGTTTAGTTCATGATGTGGTGATACCTCCAAGGTTCAGGATGCCAGAATTTGAGAAATATCGGGGAAATACTTGCCCGAGGGGCCATATAACCATGTACTGCAGGAAAATGGCAGCTTATGTCCATGATGAAAAACTTTTGATTCATTTCTTCCAAGAAAGTTTAACTGGCATGGCTCTAACTTGGTACATGCGTTTGGAAAAGACTCACATCTACTCATGGAAAGATCTGGTTAGCGCATTTCTAAAGCAGTATGAATATAATAAATATCTAACACCTGACAGATTACAACTGCAAAATATAGCGAAGAAAGAGTCTGAATCATTCAGAGAATATGCCCAAAGGTGGAGAGAAATTGCTGCTCAAGTAGAACCGCCTCTGAGCGACAAGGAGATGACTATCATATTTTTGAATACTCTGCAAACCCCATTTTATGAACATATGATAGGCAGCGTTTCCTTAAGTTTTACTGACATAATAGTAATTGGAGAGAGGGTTGAGAGTGGCATAAGAAGTGGAAAAATTACACTAGGCCCAGGTCTAGTAGCCAGTCTAAACGAGTATGGTCTTAGACATGAGAAAGATAAGAAGCGAAGAGCTAATTCCCATTTTACTGCCTATCCTCAAATGTCACATTCCTATGGGTCTAGTCGAGCCACTGAACGAAGAAATTACAATCGTGATGAGAGGATCGCCAACTTCACTCCTATCCCCATGACCTATACGGAGCTACTACCAGATCTTCTCCGTAGAAACCTCATGAAGATTTGTCCAACTAGGCCTATACGACCTCCGTACCCAAGGAACTATGACGTAAATGCCAGGTGTGATTATCACGCAGGAGCGTGTGGACATTCAACTGAGGCATGCAAGGCTCTAAAACGTAAAGTGCAATCTTTGATCGATTCTGGATGTTTAAAGTTTGAAGAAATGTAATCTAACACTGCGGCAAGGCGTGAGTTCACCTCTACAAATGCCATGGACGAGTGAAGAGGACTCTCGGATTATTTGGAAAGCATAAGTTATTGTAAAAGTGGGGACTGATGTTGTTTTGCTCGAGCTTTAATTTGTCTCACTATGAGGTTTATGCTCATTGATATCACGCTTTCATCCATGAACTTTTAATGCGAACTTTCGTTACTTGGTATCTCCAAGGTTTACTGGAAGTCATGTCCTAATAGGGTGTCGCCAAACAAAAAAAGTGATGATAAAAAAAAAAGGGGAGGTTTGCCGAAATTCGAATTGTACAAATTTTGTTTACAAGTTCATTGTTCCTCTCTTCCCATTTCTGCATTGTCTCATATGCATAGTGATTTCAAAATTTTGTTTTTCATGCTCATGACGTTCGCTTTGGATTTCATTTCATAAGAAGTCATTTTTCCGTATTTTCTTTGTAAGTATTTTATTTTCTTTTGAACCCAATTTTCCATCATTTTGTTTAAATTAGAAACTTTGTTTAGACTGAAATCAAAGAAAAAACCATAAAAATCTAATTTTATTTCATCATTCGGGCAAGATTTACAGTAAGGTCGGAGAGTTGATTTTGAACAAGGATATCATTCGAATACACTCATACGATCTTAACACTTGATAAATAAAAATAAAAATGCATAAAAAAGGAAAAAAAAAAAGCAGATATAACAGAAAGGGTGCAAAGTCACAAATAAAAAAAAGCAGCAAAAAAAAAAGCAAATAAGGCAAATAAAGCAAATAAGCAGTGTTCGTGGTTCGATCACGGGTGATCGTTAAGTTACAGACCAAAAAAAAAAAAAAAAAAAAAAAAAAAAAAAAAAAACATTTCAATGGTTGAAAAACTCTCGAGCTGGTTGTGGTGGTCTAAGAGAGAGCTCCGTCGAGGGAGGTCTGATATGGAATCCGCGGAATGCAGGAGGCGCTGGCGGAGGAATCTCTGTTTCTCCATCGATTGTGATGGGAACGGGGAAGAGGTCCAGAAGCTTTGGAGCCTTCATGATTACCCAACCGGGTTCTCCAAAAAATATATAAAAAAATAAATAAATAAATAAATAATTGTGCCAAAAGAGAAGGAAGAGAGGGAGAAAATTGAAAAGTCAAGGATGAATTTAGGATTTTTACCATACATATACAGAGGTAGTAGAGAAAAAAGGGTGCCGGTGGGATCCATTTCTGCTTGCCAGCGTCTTACTCTATTCCCATGATTGCTAAACCAGCACTGGACGTTGTACTCCCCTGCTTCTCCGAATGCCCTGATTCGATTAGTGATCTCAAAAATCTGAGCTCGACTTGGGTGAGTGACTCCGTAATTGTAAATGTTGGTCATTATCCTGATTTGGTCTTCTGTCGGACGCCACTTTGGGCAGGTCGGTCTCTCCATTTCCATTTCCTTCTCATCCATTTCCCTAATTCGTCTAAATAAATAATAAATAAAAAACAACAAAATAAACCATAAATAACAAAAATACTATGTTCATAGTCTAATGTCTTCTTCCTTTGTTTTTCTTTTAAGTTAATTTTGTTCTTTGTATTGGGTCTTTCGAGTCTTTTTGTCCAGTTTGTGATCTGTTTCATGGTCCTCGCAAAGGTTCCTAAACGGATCTACGTCCAGATTGTCCATGTCCATGTCCTTGTGCTCATACGAGTATTTTTCTTTTAAGTTTTCTGTTTTTATGGGGTACGTGGCGTTGTTCTACCCGATTGTCTCTGTCATACCTTCAAACGAAGGGAGATTAGCGTCTGGTTTCCAGCCTATATACCCCTTATCTTTGTTAAGACAGTTGTGTTTTTAAGTGTTTTAAGGTTAAAATTAAAAAAGAGGAAGAGGAAGGCAAATAAGGAAAGCGAATAAAGAAGCAGAAGTAAATAACAAGCGGAAAGTAAAGAGGGGAGTAAAAATAAAGTGCTATGAAAGTAAATAGCAAGGTCGGAAAGCATAAAAAAAGAATAGAAGAGCATAAGGGAAAGGAAAGTCGAAAAGTAAGAAGAATCGGACAGCATAACGGAAAGAAATAAGCACAAAAGATGAACGGAAAGAGTAAAAGCAGGAAAGGGAAGGAGGAAAGAAAGACAGAAAAAGAAAAAAAGGGAAATAAAGGAAGATCTAGAGGTTCGAGGACTTACCCGGAAGCAGAAAGGCTTGCAGAAGCTCGTCGCAGCACTCGGAGGCCTTCAGAGGCACGCGGGGACAGAGGCTCCTAGCAGATCCAGAAGCTCAGGAGAGGGAGAGTTAGAGAGAAGGGAGAGCGGAGGATTGTTTTAGAGAGAGAGCGAGTGGTCAGGAAATGCCCTCAGATGCCAGGGAGTGAGCTTTTAAAGCTGAGTTGTTTCCACTGTTACAACAGTTCCGGTCTCAGTACCGAAACTGTTGTCACAGTTCCGGTTTTCCTGATTTCAAAAAAAAAAATATATAAAAATTTGAAAATCTGAAAACGGGTAGGATTGTGTTGGGTCGATCCGGCCCAATTCAGGAGACTTATTAGATGATCCGATTTCAAAAAAATAATAAAACAAAAAAAATCTGGTAATTAGAAAATGTTCAAAAAATAATAAGTGGAGTGATGTAAAATTTGAAGTGTTCAAAATTGTTTTTCATTTGCATGATAAAGGATATTTTTCAGGTTCATTGGGCCTCGTTGTCATGTTAGCCTTCTTTGAACCCAATTCTTTCTGAAATGTAAATTTGAATGAAAAATTATTTTGGCACGTTTGTAATTTCACATCACACCATTTTGTTTGATTTTATTCCTTCTTCTTCTGCATTTTTGAATAAAAAAGAAAGGGAACAGTGCTCGAGCCCATTAGGCCCAATGGCCTTCGTGGTTTTCTCTCGAGTCTACTTCTTTTGAAAAGAATATCAAAAATATTTTGTTTTCATATTTTTGCTGTTGAATGATATTTGGTACATTTGTTCAATTTTGTCCTGTGAGATTTTCTTTGAATCTGTAGTTAAAAAAAAATATATATAAAAAAAAAAAAACAAAAAAAATCTGAAAATGAAAGGGAACAGCGCTCGAGCCCATTAGGCCCAATGGCCTTTGTGGTTTTCTCTCGAGTCTACTTCGTTTGAAAAAATGTCAAAAATATTTTGTTTTCACATTTTTGCTGTTGAATGATGTTTAGTACATTTGTTCAAATTGTCCTGTGTGATTTTCTTTGAATTTGTAGTTAAAAAAAAAAAAAAAAAAAAAAAATCTCTGAAAATGAAAGGGAACAGCGCTCGAGCCCATTAGGCCCAATGGCCTTTGTGGTTTTCTCTCGAGTCTACTTCTTTTGAAAAAATATCAAAAATATTTTGTTTTCACATTTTTGCTGTTGAATGATGTTTAGTACTTTTGTTCAAATTGTCCTGTGTGATTTTCTTTGAATTTGTAGTTAAAAAAAAAAATCTGAAAATGAAGGGAACAGTGCTCGAGCCCATTAGGCCCAATGGCCTTCGTGGTTTTCTCTCGAGTATACTTCTTCTGAAAATATGTCAAAAATGTTTTGTTTTCACATTTTTGCTCTTGAATGATGTTTTGTACTTTTGTTCAAATTGCCCTGTGTGATTTTCTTTGAATTTGCACCAAAAAATCTCTGAGAATGAAAGATGAACAGTTTTTGAGCCCAATGGGCCCTCTTGTCACATGTGGTTTCTCTTGAACCAGTGCATCTGAATTAAAAAAAAAATAAAAAAATACGAGTTTATGAAGATTTTGTGTTTTCAGTTCATATTTTTCCTTCCCATTTGTGTGACAAGTATTTGTGCAAAAAAAAAATAAAAATAGAGGAATTCAGACCTTTGTCTGAAGTTTTTGTCATGGTTGCAAAAGAATAGTATTGGGCCCATTGAGTTGGTACTGTTGCAAAATTTTCTTTGGTCCAATATTGTGAAATCCTCTAAAAAAAAAATGAATTTCTTTTAGCTTGTTCAATAAACTATAAAAAAAAAAAGGGGGTTTTCTTGGTCATCTTCTTGTGTCAGGTTCACACGGCTCAGGTCATCTGATCCATTGGGTCAATGTGCCTGGTAAGTCCAACTTCCTTTTGTTACTTCTCCTCCGGTTTTCAAACGTTTTGGCCCAACTCGGCCCATTACATGCATATTTCTCATTAATTTCTATTTCTAAAAAATAAAAAACACAAAAATATTTTTCTAATATGCTTAATATTTTTTCACATTGTGTAAATAAATAAAAAATGATAAAAAAAAAAACACATTTTTCAAACGTTTTTCTAAATCAAGTTTTCTCATATCAACTTTTTGCATTGCTCACCAAGCCCAGTTCCTACACTGGCCCACAAAAGCCCAGTTCCTACGCTGGCCCAAAAGCCCAGTTCCTACACTGGCCCACCAAAGCCCAGTTCCTACACTGGCCCACCAAAGCCCAGTTCCTACACTGGCCCATAAAAGCCCAGTCCCTACACTGGCCCACAAAAGCCCAGTTTTCATACTGGCCCATTAAGCCCAGTTTTCACACTGGCGAATATTTTTCAAATCACAAGTTTCAAAAATTCTCAAAATTCAAAAGCCCAGCTCTCACTGGCCCCAAGCCCAGCTCACACTGGTCCCCTAAGCCCAGCTCACACTGGCCCCCAAGCCCAGTTTTCACACTGGCCCCCTAAGCCCAGCTCTCACTGGCCCCAAGCCCAGTTCTCACACTGGCCCCCTAAGCCCAGCTCTCACTGGCCCCAAGCCCAGTTCTCACACTGGCCCCCTAAGCCCAGCTTACACTGGCCCCCAAGCCCAGTTTTCACACTGGCCCCCAAGCCCAGTTTTCACACTGGCCCCCAAGCCCAGTTTTCACACTGGCCCCCTAAGCCCAGCTCACACTGGCCCCCTAAGCCCAGCTCACACTGGCCCTCTAAGCCCAGTTCTCACACTGGCCCCCAAGCCCAGTTTTCATACTGGCCACCAGACCTAATTTTCTCTAAAAAAAATCTCTATTTTTCAACTGGTATCATCATTTTAATTTCATATCACTTTTCTTCATGCATTTAACCAAAAAAAAAAAGCGCAAAATTCGAGTCATTTGTTTTCGATGCAAATTATCAATTTTATGAGATTTAGGAAAAAATGTAATGGATGTCATAATCTCCTGTAGTCAAATGTGTGAGCCAAATATTCTTAAGAGATATCTGTGTGTGCATTGCTTGAAATCATCGTCCTTCAACCTTCATTATACCAAGAGATTGGCCCAATCATGTTCTTGAGCCCAAATGATAAACACTAAGTTTTACACTGGGGCAGATTTTCCATTTCCTACACTGGCTTTCATTTGGGAGATCCTGGAATCCGTTGTGACAAAACAAAAAAAAATATAAAAAAAAAATGATGAAAAAAAAAAAGAAAAAAAAGATGAAAAATGACTCGTGTTGAGATCATTTAGTCTTATCTCCTAATTAATCTTTTGAAAATAAGGCAACCAAAATTTGAAGTGATGTGTGGCCATCTTTCTCCATCCAAAAAAAAAAAAAAAAAAAACAAAATATATCCTTTGATACCAAATTTGAGCCAATAAGAAGTTTCTTTTCAAAATTTTACCCAAACAAGAGTTACCATCACAGTAGAAGTTGACTCAAATTGCAAAAGAACACACTTAGTGATCAAATGAAGAGAATTCCTCAAAAGTGAAGCAAAAATGGAAAGAATCACGAAGTGATGGCAAACAAAGAATGAAATTTGAGAAGGACAAAATAGTCAAAACAGATTTGACGAATAGCTGATACAAGGTGCAAATGGTAACTCTTGTTTCAAATTACCCACAAACATTTATTTGGGCCTTTATATCCTTTCCTTCAATACCCTTTAGCCCAAGCCACATTACAAGCCCAATAAAAGTCCACACGGATTGAATAATGGTTGCTTATTTTTTCATGAAGCTTAATTTTGAGACAAGACAAAAATGACTAACAATGCAGTTAAAAAAAAAATTGATTGATGAAAAATAAATGTCCTCGGATGAAGGAAACTCCCTATTGATCAAAATTTTGAAGGAAAATCAAACCAATTTGGGGCAATCTTTTCAAGCCAATCCTTTCCATATCCATCACAAATTCATGAACACATTCAAATCCCATTCAAACTCTTCCCCCGATTCACAAACTAGAGGGCAATTTTTGGGCAACTTTATTTCATGTGTTTTGGCCTTTCCAAAATATAGTCAACTTTGTTAGTCTCACATCTATTTCATCTGTATATGCAAAGTTCGTATCAAGACCAGGGCATCCCTTGTTGGGCCTCTCAGATTTGTCCACACTAAGATTCATAAATCCACCCTCAAGATAGGGGCAGACACTTTGGGGCTCTGAGTCCATCATTCGTAAACCCGAAATGGAGGGCAACTTCTTTTTGAACCTCACTTAAGTGACTCATACCCAAAACCAGGGGCAATTTTTGCAAGAGTTATGTGAATGTCACACCCTCACAATTCACAGATACATTTGTCCATACTTATCTTTTTACCATGCCTCCAAACTGGGGCAACTCCTGACTTCGCATTGGCATTTGTATTTGTTTTAAGGAGTAAGAGGCCCAAGTAGCCAACCCAGTACTCTCCAAATCCTTTCACATATTTGTTCCAACCCCTGACATCAAGCATGTATACATAGGTATTTCATCAGAAAATGTCCAACACAAGCTTCATTTTGAACATTTGACTTTAGAATTTGGATATCCATCGTAAAAATAAAATGAAAGTCTAAATCTTCATAAATTTGATGATTCCAAAGAAAACAAATTGACTCGAAAAAAAAAGTGTTTAAAAGTCAGTTTTTTGTCCAATGGTGACCTGTGTTCATCTAACTGGGTACCTGCGTTGGACTTTCTGTACAAATTTGCAATTTCTCTCGGGTAATCGATTACAGGGGTGCTGTAATCGATTACCAGAGCCCTTTTTGAACACTTTCACTCATTCATTGCACAGGTTGCTCCTCCAACTCATGAGGGGTCACCCCACACTCCTTGGCCTCACATCACATCACCATTCATCCTCCCCCACCATTGGAACACCTGCACAAGCCCCAAACAGGTGCAGATTAGCCTAAAAGTCAGTTTTTTGTCCAATGGTGACCTGTGTTCATCTAACTGGGTACCTGTGTTGGACTTTCTGTACAAATTCCCAATTTCTCTCGGGTAATCGTTTACAGGGGTACTGTAAACGATTACCAGAGCTTTTTTTCAGCAGTCTCACTCATTAATTGCACCACTTTGTCCCCCTACTCATCACGGATCAAGAGCCAACATCATGTACACATTTTCATGAATGTTCATCAAATCTTCTTCCTTCAAAAAAAAAAAAAAAAAAAAAAGACAAAAAAAAAATCAACATGCATCAAAGTTTTCTCCTTAAATTCCAAAATCTACACCAACCATATTTCTCTCATATATTAAGATTTCAAATCCTTGTACAAAACTACAACCCTTTGTTTATTAATTTCAAAATTTTCAAAAAAAAAATCATCAAAGTCAACATCATGAATTGGTTTCCATGTATATTCATCAATTCTCCTCCTTCAAAAGGACAAAAATCAATATGCATCAAAGTTTTCTTCTCTAAATTTCAAAATTTACATCAACCATGTTTCTCTTGCACATTGAGATTTCAAAATCCATATACTTGTACAAAAATGCAACACTTATTTCTTAGTTTCAAAATTTAAAAAAAAAAAAAAAAAAAAAAAAATCAAAATCAAAATCAAAAAATTTTCTCAAAATTTCAACAAATTCAAAAATTTCAATTTTCAAAACTATCCACCAAGTTTACTTTCTGTCATTGGTGTCTTGGCCCTCTGCAAGGCAATGGTCAAGTCCAGACTGTCAAACGACCCTCTGCATGGCAATGGTCAAATTTAATTTTCCTCTGCGATCTTGGCCCTCTGCAAGGCAATGGTCAAGTCCAGACTGTCAAACGACCCCCTGCATGGCAATGGTCAAATTTAATTTTCCTCTGCGATCTTGGCCCTCTGCAAGGCAATGGTCAAGTCCAGATTGTCAAATGACCCTCTGCATGGCAATGGTCGATTTTAAATAATTTCTGCTATTGGTATCTCGGCCCTCTGTAAGACAATGGTCGAGCCCAATTTTTCTTTCTGTCATTGGTGTCTTGGCCCTCTGTAAGACAATGGTCGAGCCCAATTTTACATTCTGGTATTGGTATCTCGGCCCTCTGTAAGACAATGGTCGTGCCCAATTTTACTTTCTGTCGTTGGTGTCTCGGCCCTCTGTAAGACAATGGTCGTGCCCAATTTTACTTTCTGTCGTTGGTGTCTCGGCCCTCTGTAAGACAATGGTCGTGCCCAATTTTACTTTCTGTCATTGGTATCAATTTTCAAAATTTCTCAAAAATAAAAAAAATAAAAAAAATAATATATTTTCTCAAAATTTCAAAGGGCCCTCAGCATGGCAAAGGTCAGATACATATTTTTACTTTTTCAAACGACCCTCTGCATGGCAATGGTCAGGTACAGATTTTATTTTTTCAAACGACCCTCTGCATGGCAATGGTCAAGTCCAGATTTTAATTTTTTTTCAAACGACCCTCTGCATGTCAATGGTCGAACCCAATCAAATTCAAATTTCTCATTCATTTTTATCTTGTTCATTTTATTTATGCACTCAAAAACAAAAAAATTGTTCCTCGTTCACTGCATCTGTAGCATTGATACGCCCTCCACGAGGTTGTCACACTTCAATTCTCTCAGCTTTGTTTGTTTGTTTTATTTCTCTGTTTGTTTCTGTTTTATCTTGAAACCCAGACGAAATTAGTTTTCTATCTTTACTTATCTTTTACTGTGATAATATGAAAACTTTGTTTGCCATATGATCTAGTAAAATCTAAGTAAAGAGGGGCAGCTGTCAACACTCAATTTCGTCCGGGTTGTTTAAATAAAATTTATTTTCAAAAAAAAAAAAAAAAAAAAAAAAAGAAATAATATCAAAAAAATGCAAAAAACAATATATAATAACAAAAAAAAAAAATAAAAAAATAAAAAAAACGGAGAAAGAAAAGAAGACGTTCGGTCCTATTATCTGAACGGTCGTTCTGGTACCCATCTGGAAAAAGAATGAGCAGCAGCTCGAGGACACACACAGCAGTAAGCAGATTTTCCCAGGAACACATGTGTAAGTGGATGTAGTTTGGTCAGCACATGCACGTGAAAGTGGAAGGACATGAGAGAAGGAGAATAAAATGGTATTTTGATGACAGGGAAGAACCACTTGACGAGAAGGTAGTCAATGAACACATATGGAATGTCCCACATGCAGCAAAATATGGAGAAGCACGGCACATGCAGATGTAATGAGATAAAAAATAATAAATGAAGAAATCAGAAATAATGCAAAGGAAAGAAAGAAGTGGAGGGGCCACCACGTGTAGAAAGAAATGAGTTGTATGAGGAGCTGCACCATATCATGGAATTTTCTTATCTTTTACGAAGTGGGCAAATGGACAAAACTAGTGGACTTTGTTTTTTTTTTTTAATTATGGGAGAATTTGCAGAGGGGAGAATCCACGGTACAGCAGATGGAATACAATTGAAAGTGGCTGACAACAAACACTACACCATCACCACACGAACTATTCTAATATAGTGTATACAGTCAGGTTTTAGATGGGAGGAGTTGGACTGCACCACGTGAAAAGCAACAGTATTGGTGAGTAATAAAAAAGGAACGGGGTGTCTAGATGAAATCATTTTCTTATGCAACCAACACGACAATGGCTGTCCAGCCTTTGGAAGGCACATGCTTCCCTCCACGGCAGCCACTTGCATTGTGCTTTCCACCTCCCCATGGCAGCCTGGTGGCCTCCCACGCTATCTTTAGAAGCATGCGCTCCAAATCGTGGCAGTCATGATACCCACAGGAAGCGTATGCCAGTTCAGGGGAAGGAATCTAAAATTTGATAACTTTTTTCCCATAATGGGGGTATGGGTGGGACATAACAAAAAAAACGAACATCCTTACTCACTCATTTTCTGCAGAACAGAGATTCCAACCTCTGGCCATCCTTCACTCACCTTGGTCTCCCACTCACCTTCAACACCCATGGCTACCAACCTAAAAACTCTATTGCCTGCAACCATCATGGAGAGGCATTGACTTCATTACCGAAGAACCATCCACGCAACCAACTCCAACACCGCATGACCACCACCTATCACCAACACCTCACGGGTCAGCCATCCAAAAAACCGAACTCCACCACCAACATCATGATCCCTTCACGGCGCAACCCTTGATCCTACTTCACAGCTTGCATCTCCCCTCACACGCGATCATCATCCTCCATTGAATTTCACACGGCCTACACTCTTGACCTTTCATCACTTTCATATCCAATAACTCACGAGAAACCAGACACGACCATCACTCATTATAGGGGGATCCTCACCAAAAAAAACCAGATAGAAGCTCCAGCTTCATCACTTCTGATATTCCTCTCGGACACCATCCACATAACAACTCCAGCTCCATCACGCTCATCTTCATCCAGCAGACCTTCATCTAGCATTGAAAACGCTTTACAACATTCCAGCAGGGAGCGTCCAACGACTAGAGGAGTGCTTGGAAGAGGTGTTTCCAGCAGCACGTGGAGGAGCACCTTATCGAAAAAAGGCAAGCTAGCCGTGAGGAAGAAGAAGACACCTGACGCACGGGATTAGCGATGGGTAAACCAAGCTTCAAGAGGTAAGTAATGCCACCCGCTCCATGTTTTACTGAGTTTGGTTAGTCGTCTTTGAACGTATCTTTGTTATACTGTTGCTACGTTTGCATGTGTCAAGTTTGCATGTGTTAAGTTAAATAGATGCTGTGTGAATATTCGTACCTATCTATTGTTAACGAACAACCATCATACCCAACCATCTTGACACCCACGGCCTCCGCTAACGCGCACAGCCAAACACCCATATTCATCCACTCCAGCCCACCATCCTCACCCTTACCAATCGACCAACAGCATCACTTTCATCTCCAACACTGTTCCAACACTGAACCAGCACCTCATCTTCATCCATATACTATTTCCAACATCATCATCTTCACCTCACGGCCAACACCATTTTCTTCTTCACTCTCATCACCAAACACCCATCATTTATCATACACTTCGTACTATTCACCTGTATTCACTGGAAATTCTTCAGCCCCAAAACCCGTAACCACCTATACCACTTTTTCTTTTTCACCCACGGCTACATCCTTTTCCAACAACCAAAACATGATAGAATACCCCTGACCCCATGAGTATCAGACTCATCAACACCCATTCACTGCTCTAGCAATAAGAAACGCCAAAACAGATACGAATCACCAAAGAGGGAACCCAAGTATATCTGTGGAGAAGCGGAAGGCACCATACAAAGAAGGCGCTCTGGTATCTTGACGGAAGATGACCCCGACGACGAGCGCGACCTTCGCCCACGGTTTACGGCGTTTGGCTTCACCGGGAATGGCGTCGGTGTGACGTGGAGAGGCGAGAGTTTCTTTCTTGCACGCGAGGAAGTGGAGAAGAGAAAGAGTTGGCAGACTGAAGCTCTGGCTGACGCAGGCTCTGGCGGTGTGGGGGGTTACTGGCGACGCCACGAAGGAGCTTCACGGTGGTCTAGTTCAAAGAGGCGGCCACCCGTGTGTTTGAGCTGGCGGATGCGAACCCCTCCTTAGGTGGCCGGTATAAGAGAGAGATGAGAAAGAACGAAGATGTGAGCAGACCCCTAGTGTTGCTGCTAGGAAGAAGCTTTGGGCTTGGCAAGGACTTCTCCTTTCTTCCTGTTGAGACGTAACTCCTATTCACACTCCCCAGGGATTTCGGGCCTGAGCAGCCAATACCCAATGGCACCCCATTTTTAATGTCTACACCCTAAGCGGATCCAAAATTGGAGAAGAAGGGTACTGGCCCAATTAAAGGAACCCCTCACGCATCCATGGTCTTATCTGTGTACCTCTATTCCTGGCTTTTCTTTTGCTCTTGTTTTCGTTTTAGTTGATTTTATTGTGTAATCCCCTTGTACAGTAACCCTCACCCTTTTGTTTTATTTATTTATAGTAAACTTATTTGTGTTGTCTTATATAAAATTTTAAAAAATTGTAAATAATAAAAAATATATAAAACTTTAAAAAAACATTTAATTTAATAAATATCGGTATTGGTACTCGTGCGATCGTACGCACCAGCCTAGTACTTATTACTCAAATATAAAATAAATAAAAAAGCCGTGTGAGTGCTCGTGCGATCGTACGCATCAGCGTAGTACTCATTACGCAAAACAATAAAAGGAAAAAGCCGTGTGAGTGCTCGTGCGATCGTACGCATCAGCCTAGTACTCATTACGCAAAAAAAAATAAGTATTACAAAAAAATACAAAAATATGTCTTAAAGGTTTAGGCACATGTGTGATCGCACGCATCGTCCTTGTGCTAAAAACCTTTTCTCTCTTTTAAATAAAATTACAAAAATATGTCTTAAAGGTTTAGGCACATGTGTGATCGCACGCATCGTCCTTGTGCTAAAAACCTTTTCTCTCTTTTAAATAATCTCAAAAATATGTTCCAAAGGTTTAGGCACATGTGTGATCGCACGCATCGTCCTTGTGCTAAAAACCTTTTCTCTCTTTTAAATAAAATTACAAAAAAATATGTTTTAAAGGTTTAGGCACATGTGTGATCGCACGCATCGTCCTTGTGCTAAAAACCTTTTCATTCTCCTAAATAAAAAAATACTAAAAAACATCTATCTTCAAAAACTACAAACAATATCGCCTGCCAGAACTACGTGATCCTTGATTCTCCACCAAAAGTGGAGATACGTAGGAGCAAGGCCAGTCCTTGTCAGGCTCACTTTCCCAAAAAAAATCCAAAATCATTTCTCATCAAATTTCCCAAAAAATCCAAAATCATTTCTCGTCAAATTTCCCAAACAATTTCCAAAATCATTTCTCAAACAGTTTTCAAAAGAACTACGTAACCCTGATTTCTCACATGAGAATACGTAGGAGCAAGGTCAATCCTTGTCGGGCCCAAAAAACTAAAAAATATTGTTTGTTTCTTTAGAGTCTTATTTTAGGGGAAAGTTAAACATTTTGAAAACCACATCCATATTCGCACATTTAGTTAAAGGTACTGCCCTAGGGCAGGCGTTGTAGGGTGCTAATACCTTCCCTACACGTAACCGACTCCCGAACCGAGAATCTGGTTCAAATTGACCATGCCTTATCATTTTATGGTTTTTCCGTAGTTTTCCAGGATAAACTATGGTGGCGACTCCAAAATCTCTTTTCAAAACCCGTTTTCTTTTCGGATCGTCGTCCCGTCGCGATCCCGGTTGCGACATTTATTATTAGTATTTCTATGTTAAATTTATAAACATTGATTGATAACTTTGAAAATTTTATCTTCAGTTCATACGTCTTTAGAAGCAGCCGATGCATGAGCCAGTCATAGATGAAGATGATGAGATGGCTGAAGCGGAGGATCATCCTTTAAAAGCTCATGAAAAAATTTCCCAGGTTGCCTAGAGGACCAGTAGAATTGTACTGGGATTTTAGAGTATTTGGCCTCCAGTGCTATGTGCCAATATATATCACATTCAATGATGCAATAGAGGTCATTGGGGGAGACAGGATATTCACTATTTCCATCCTTCAACTATGGTGCATGTAAGATAGTTAATTTTGTCTTCCATATTAGTTATATTTAGATTCTTAGTTTCTAACAACTTAACTTTGTTGGTTTAGGTACATGGACCCAATCATTGTGGACCAAGGTCGGTCTTCCATGTACGGATTTGTTGAACCTCAGACCGTTCAACCTTCTGGTAACACAATTGAGAGCAAACAAAATTATTTGCAAACATGGATGGGTGAGTCAAATAGAGACGTATACCTTGTGCCATACATTGATGGGTATGAGTTGTTTTATGTAAAATTTTATTAAAGTTTACTTAATTAGTTTACTAACTATTTATGTTTCAAATTCATGTTGACCTTCAATTTTTATGATAAGTATAGTTATATTAATATTACCTTGTGTTTTGAATGTAAATAGAGTTATGGATAAACCCCGAGGTCAGCTAATTCAAATCCTGTATCTAAAGGTTGTAAGTCATTTATAGTTCTAATTCATTTTCTATGTTATTGAATGATCTAAATGTTTGACTATTTAGTTTGTCATTTTAGTGTAACAAGCAGGTAGATTCATGGGAATGTAGCTACTATGTTGTCTTGGATTAAGACCATCATTCAAGCTATCATTACAGATGACTGGATTGAGGTAATGATACTTACCTTCAATACATTACAAATCAAATTCATCTTTGAACATATGCAAACATAATGAAATTTTCTTCATTTTGCAACGCATCAAGAGTACATCTCCTATACTAGAGGTTGCAATTAAAAAGATAAGACAAGAGTGGGCAACTTATCTTCTCCAAAGATGGACTACGAAAGACTTCTATTTCTTGTTGAACATTAATTATATTTATTTTAAGTTTAAGTTTTGATAGTTTAGGATTTATATTGTTTTTAGATTATTTAGAATTTTGTTAACTTGAAACACATACAATATATTACAATTTGCTGTACTGGGACAATTTTCTTTTTTTCAAGTGTGGTTTTATTGTAAAAATAAATAAATTAAAAAAAAACACTCAGGAGACATCTGTTAATGCACTGTCCGACGTCTATTGATGTCTGTCAGAGACTTCAAATGGCTATAGATCCAAATTTAGGATCAAGGGCTTAGACGTCGGCTACGGGGGCTAATCTGACGTCTATAGAGACGTTTGCTATAGACCAAGTTCGATGTCTATACAGACGTCTAACTATGTGGTGCCTGACGTCTATATAGACGTCGGATTTGGCATCCGACGTCCCATTGACGTCACCCAAGAAGACGTCGGTTGGAGATCAGACGCCAAAAGTCCCAAATAGTTAATAGAAGTTAAAAGCCTTTTCAGCAATAATGGGTGCTAGATGGCATGATGACTCAAACTAGTTGGTTCTGATGAATAGGTGGTATGGTAGGGTATAGGGGATAGACCATTGTTTTGTGATGATGATGTGTGATCGTGTTTAAGTTGTTGGTGTGTTTTTATTGTGTTTATTATTGTGATGAATGTTTAACATTTGTGTGTTATGTTATTATGCTTATGATTGATTCTTAGTTTGCTCACCCCTATGGTTGTGGTTTCCATTTACGATGATCATTTTATACGGGAGGAGATTACTATGCAGATAGTTTAGATGTTGTATAGCGCGACGAGTGGATTGAAAGAGTTAGGGAAACTTAAGGTTGTTTGAATAAACTATTTTATTTGGATAGATATTTTATAATTAAATTGAAATTTTTGTTTATTTTTCTTTAATTGTAAAGACTTATGAAATTTGGATTTTCACAATGGTATTATGATTTTAAAAATTTTAAATTTTCAGTCGTAATCGTGGCATCCCGAAATTGAGGTGTTACATTATATGGAATAAAACAAGTTCCTAGAGCTTGGTATAAATTTTTGAGTTCCTTCCTTATCCAAAATGATTTTACAAGAGGGCAGGTAGACACCAGGTTGATTTACAAAACATTTTAACTCTGATTTCATCATTGTTCAAAATATATGTTGATGAAATATATTCGATGCTACACATAAAGATCTTTGCTGGAAAATTTCTATGATGTTGTAGGATGAATTTGAAATGAGCATGATGGGTGAACTAAAGGTTTTTCTGGGATTACAAATCAAGCAAGAAGCAAATGCTATCTACATTCATTAAATGAAGTATGTTAAAAAGGTGTTATCTACATTCAAGTTGAAAGAAGCAAAGGAGATAAAGACTCCAATGCATCCAACAACTAGCATGGGGCTAAACAAGAGTTCTACCAAAGTGGACAACACCATTTATCGTCAGATGATAAGTTCACTTCTATATATGTTACAACATTTAGGCTTGATATTATATCTAGTGTCTGTTTATGTCCTAGATTTCAATAAGATCCTAGAGAAACTCACTTAACTACTGTTAAACACATCTTTCATTATCTCATTGGAACATCTAGTCTTGGTTTTTGCTTTGAAGGAAGTGAATCGTATAGACTGTAGGGATATTGTGATATAGATTACGCAAGAGATAAAGTTGAAAGGAAAAGTACGAGTGAAGGATGTTCACTTCATAGGAGGAAACTTTGTCATCTAGCCAAGCAAGAAACAAGGAACCATTAATCTTTCCATAACCATAACCATAGTAGAATACATATCAGCAACTAGTTGTTGCTCAAAACTCCTTTGGATCAAGAATCAACTTGAAAATTATGGCGTTTACGAGAGGAAAATTCTTATCTTTTGTTTTAATAATGTTGCTATTTGTTTATCTAAAAATCCTATTCTGCATTCGATAACTAAATGTATTGAAATAAAACATCAGTTCATTTATGATTATATCCAAAAAGAAATTAATGATTTACAATGTATAAAAACTGAAGATCAACTTGTTGATATTTATATAAAACCTTTTGAAGAAAGATTTAATATTTGAAAAATATTTTGGACATCAGGTGGTGGTTTCAACGTAATATATTAGGTTATTATAGTCCTAGGTTGTTAGTAGAAATTAGGAAGAATTAAATTATACAAAAACAAATCAGTAAAGAATTAAACAAATACTAGTGGTAACAAAAAAGTAATGTAGACCAATCTGAAACCGAAATAATAACAGAAGGGTGAGTGAAGATAATAACGAGAGGATTAAAAAGGGTAGGGTTGGATAAAGAAGGTAAAAGAAAGAAAAATTGGAGAGAAAAAAGGAGAACATAAGGGATAGAAAACAGAGAAAGCTTAAGGCCGCGGGGAGATATGAACGAGAAAGACGCTAAGTAGAGAAAATCTATCCAGGTAAGGAGAGCTAACGTCTTTTATGATTGTGTATGGTGTGCTTCTCTGTGAGAGTGTTGATATGGTAAAACCGTGAGTCTAAGGGGTTGCAGGGAATATTTAACCTAGTGCAGTAGGAATGGGTATCGTAAATTTTTTATATGGGACAGGTAATGGTGTTTACGTGTAACTGGAGTTTTCGAAAAGGATGGGTATACAACTTAAGATTGGTAACATAAGGGAGAGATGTTGGATTGGAGGCTTGTATTCATGGTATAATCACATGGACATCTAAACTGTTTGGCGAGGGTTTTGTTATAATGAAAGTTTGTTCTGGGAAGGTATGGGTTATTGTATGGTTAATAAATTAGGTGAATGTATATACGGGTGAGATTGTGATGAGAACGTGAGTGCAGGAAAAAAAATGAGAGAGAAGGTGCATTGGTTTATTTGTGTGAGTGTGTGGATGTGGGTCCGTGGTAGTAAAGGAGATTTAAAACATGTTGTATTATGTATTCTTTTTTGAAAAATGTTATGTTGACAACGAAATTTTGACAACAATCTGGCAACGCCAGGTGTTGTCTTGGCATTGGCTTACTAAAGTGAAAGAAAATGAGGAAGAGGGTATCAGGCCGAGGGGTATTTTTGGAAGAAGATTTCTAAATTTTAAGAAATGGGTTTGGTGGTTTAATTTGGGCGTAACGTGCGCACCATTCCTTCTTCTCTGTAGCTCTCTCGTCCATGTTAACCTTTCGTTGTTCTCTGTAGCTTTGTCCTTCATCTTAACCCTTCGTTGTTCTCTGTTGCTCCGTCCTCCGTCTTCACCCTTCCATATTCTCTTGCTTTGTATCTTGGGTATAGGGAATTTTTGTGCTTGGTAGGCGGGTGCAGTTTTGTGTGTGGTTACTGTTGTGTGTGGTTAGTGTTGTGTGTGGTTACTGCTGTGTGTGTTACTTTTGTGTGCAGGCCGTGGAGCATTGTCGTTGTTGTGGTAAGTTAAATTGGCCGAGCCCTCACATTCTGTTTTACATTTCCTTTTTGTTGTTTCATTAACCTTAATGATATAACGAGTGTGGATTGTTATGTTGTTAGGGCAGTTTCAATGGAAGGGAAAAACTGAAGTGTAAGAAAAATTATAATTAATTTTTTATAGATGATTTATTATCTTATGAATTGTAGTTTTTAATCAAGTTATAATCATTTTTGTGTAGTGGCGGCTTCTTATCTCGATGTACTCATCGATCATTATTGAAATGAATCGTTTACTACAAAAGTGTCATGTGGAGCGCATTAGGATGACTCCATTTATGTGGTGTTTGAATATTAATAGCCCTGTGGAGGTGAATTTGAAATTATTGAAGGTTATGGTTTGCAGGTGGGCCGGACATGATAATAGTTTTAGAGTGAGTCAACAGTTGGTGCCCTTTTCAGTTATTGATGTGTTCATGAGCCTAGGTTTAGAAAGAGGTGGTTTAGAGATTCCGTTTGATGAAGTAGTTGTTGGAATGGTTGGTGAAATGTTCAAATCAAAAAGTATCAGTTTGAAGGATTTGACAGACATGTTTAATGTAATTGTGCATGATAATAACATTGATGTTGATGTAGTATGTAGGTTATATATATTAGTTTGTTTGGTTGTTTTTTATTTTCCTAGGAAATCAAGGCATGTTTGTAACATGCCTTTTGCAGTGTTAGATGACTTAGACAATTTGTGTCTATACGATTGATGCACCGGTGTACATAATCATATTGTACATAATTTAAATAAATGTAAGAAGAAAATTATGAGAGGAGATATTGCGCAGTCACTCACTCTTAGTGGCAATGTGGCAGTGTTGCAGGTAACATGATTTATAGTTGATTATTTTGATGTACTGAAGAACATTGTGAATTAGGTTTGATGAAATAATATTATGATATTGTAGGCTTGGGCGGTTGAAAGACTTTCTTTGCATGGTCATGCTTCACACAGGTTTTTCCCGCGCATAATGCGATGGTTCCCATATAAATCAAGCCCCGAAAAAATTGAACATATATTTAAGACCGGAGATGTAAGTGCTTTGAGATTCGTGATTTTTGATGTAAAAATTGATTGTCTTATTTGTGAAAATATGTTGTGTGATAATGGTGCAGTTAAATCTGGAGTGGTATGTAAGAAAGGAAGATCGTCATCGCCCGGAAATCCGTGCAACTTTCTACATGGATGACGGAGGGATGAGTGAAGGATCCTCGGCTGAAGGATCCAAGGTTGAGAAAGATGATGACGAAAGCTCTGATGACGGCACATGGGAAGTAGGTGCCGAGGAGAGATTGAGGAAAAACACTGAAGAACTCAGAGCATTGAATGCCAAGATTGGAGTTCTTACTAGAGTTAATTGAAATTTGTCAAACTCCAATCTTTACTGAAGAAGATGCTTGTGGTAGTGATGAAGAAGTTGGTGGCGGAGTTGATGAAGCACCTGAAGTTGGGGGTGACCAAGAGCCTGAAGTTGGTGGTGATGGTAATGCAGTTGATGACCCTCTAGGTGCATATACGGAAGTAAGAGGGGAGGATAAAACCGCATGTGAAAATGAGATAGTTTCAAGAAGTCATGATAAAATTGTTTATATTGAAATCAATGATGATGGTGATGAAGTCCAACCGGAGGCCGTCCCATTGGTTATCCCCCCCATTGCGCAATTTTGCTGGGGATCTAAGGACCACTATTGATGTAGACCAATTGTACAGAGCAGTAAGCGTTAGAGAGATCACTGTATACAGGTATTTGTTGTGAATTGTAGCTGTGGTTGGCCAATCTGTATTCAATGTGATGGACTAATATTTATATGTTTAGGGTTGTAAGCGAGATAATTGGGCAAACCTTGAGCACGACTTCATTTTACACTTTGGCCCCGATGAAATACGTTGATAACATGGTTAGTATTGTGACATTTCTTCGTGTTTGATGTTGTAGTTTATGTTAGTAAAGTGGAATTTTTTTATTATGTAGGTGGTGTTATTTGCTTGTACCATGTTTATGTATTTTGAGAAAAGGTTGTGCGGTGTTGTTAAGAGGATTCATTTTAGTCCATTATACTTGGTAAATAAAATTTGATATTGTATCATATATTTCATTGAAGAAAGTATTTTTTATTGATTTTTGATTGATGATTTTGAAATTGTCCACAACACCATATTCTTACAGATTATAGGAAACGTCCACAAAATCGCCATGTATTCACGCTTCATAACTATAACAGTTATCTGCGTTGCGATCATTTTGGACTTGAAGACTTTGGCACAGCTGACTTTGTGAGTAACCTTTAATGTGCAATATTTGTCTAATTTTGGTCCGAAATGTGTTATTGATATTGTTTTGACTGTTTGTAGTTGTTTATGCCATTTGTCCACGATGATCACTGGTGGTGTTATTCAGTGAAATTGAGTTCATTAGAGATATTTGTGATTGACTGTGATTGTCAGATAACACTGTATTGTTTAAGCTTCTTTTGTAATTGTTAACTTGTAGGCTGAAAATATGGCACGGTTTTTTTGCCTCTTGATGAATAGACCGGAAGGTAGTATTGCTTCTTTGACTGTTAAACAAGCAAATATCTCATCCCAACCAAACTTGTAAGTTTTTTGAATTGTACTGTTGTAGTATATTGTGTTGTGTTGAATATATGTTCATAATTAATTTTATGTGGTGGGTATATTATTTCAGACATGATTGTGGAGTCATAATGTTGAAAGCAATGGAAATTTGGGATGGAGATGACAAATACAACGGAAAAAGCATGCCTCGATATACAACCGTAAGTAGCAATTGTGTTTGTTAACATTATCACATGTGTTGGTTTCTAATGGGGAAATTGTTGGTTTTAGGAGGAGCTGCTTGGGATTAGAAAGAAATATGTATGTGACTGGATCCTCGATAACGAGAACATAAGACGAATGGAAGCCCTAGAGCTATATGGCATTTTTTAGGATTGGTTACACATGAAAAAATTTGTTCTTGTAACACATGTTTATATATGTACATAATGGAAGTTGATAACGTAGACATTGTTTTTGTAATAAGATTATTGGTTGGATTTTGAATTTAATTGTTTTGACGTTGTGTTTGTTGTAATGAATAAATATGTTTTATTGAAAAAATCACGCACCATTGTAATAAGTATTTGAATAGTAAGGGAAGGTTTCATAAGTGAAATTAAGGGTGGTTATTGCAAGGGAGTTCACCAAGTTCTGAGTTGGGGTGGTGAAAAAAGGAAATGATAATCGTTTACAGTGGGTTAGTAAACAGTTACGCGAAAATACTGTGTGTTTTGTACACAAAATTGAATTGAAATAGTGAAGGAAGGTGACTTTGGTGACCATTGCCAAAAGCTGTTATTTTGAATCAGAGTTGCACTTGTGTTTCGAAGATGTTGCTGTTTTAGTGGTCTTAAAGGGTAGTAGGTGATGTGAGGTCACCCCAAGTAGTGGCGAAGAACCCATTTTCAGTGGGGAAACAACTTGGGCAAGGGCTAAGGTTGTCTGCTGAAATAGACCCTGCTGTAATCGTTTACACACCCCTGGTAAACGATTACGCGAGAGAAAATCCTGTTTTGTACAGAAAGTCCAACTAAGGTAGTGAGTCAGGATAACGTGGGTGACCAATGACAAAAGTAGTATGTTTGAGTGACATTTGCACATGTGTTTGTGAGCGTAGAGGTGTTTGAGTGTTGGTAGATGGTGGTTGGTGATGTTAGGTGACCCCAAGCAGCGGGGAAGAACCCATTCTGAGTGGGGGGAGCAATGTGTGCAAGGGTTGAGTGATGCTGCTCAAAACCCTGCTGTAATCGTTTACACACCCCTGGTAAACGATGACGCGAGAGAAAAGCCTGTTTTGTAGTGAAAGATCAACTGAGGTAGTCAGTCAGGATAACGTGGGTGACCAGTGACAAAACCATTATGTTTGACTGACATTTGCACATGTGTTTGTGAAGGTGGAGGTGTTTGAGTGTTGGTAGATGGTGGTTGGTGATGTTAGGTAACCCCAAGCAGTAGCGAAGAACCCATTCTGAGTGGGGGGAGCAATGTGTGCAAGGGCTGAGTGATGCTGCTCAAAAGCCCTGCTGTAATCGTTTACACACCCCTGGTAAACGATTACGCGAGAGAAAATCCTGTTTTGTACAGAAAGTTCAACTGAGGTAGTCAGTCAGGATAACGTGGGTGACCAGTGACAAAACCAGTATGTTTGAGTGACATTTGCACATGTGTTTGTGAAGGTGGAGGTGTTTGATTGTGTCAGGAGCGGCTGCAGCGGAATGGTTAGCGTGGAATAACAAACCAAGAGGGGTTTTTAATACTAACGTGTGCCTTTTAATTTCTACTCAATTAAACTTACTTAACAATTAATAAAGACAAATAAAGCAAGAGTAAGACTGAGAGAAATTTGCACAGATGATTTTATCCTGGTTCGGATCTTACCAATCCTACGTCCAGTCGCTTATCTCAAAACAAGATAAACAGTTTCACTAACACAAAACAATTACAAATTACAATCACAAAGATACAATTTGTAAAAGTTTAGAAACCACCTCTCTTGATACCACAAGAGATGAAACTACACCTCCTTTGAGTCTTCACAAAGGATGAACACCTCCTCCGAATACTTCACGAAGGATGATTCTCTTCCGAACACCTCCTTAGACACACCAAGGATGAACCGGCTATTTCCTCTGTCACCGTAGCAGCACTTCACCAGCTCCACAGACAAGAGTTTCACAAGCCGAACAAGAACACACAAGTCTCAATAATTTCTGAGTATTTGAGCACAAGGGAAGAGTTTCTGTGTCTCTGGATTTCACTTCATGAGAGAAAATGAGAGTCTATTTATAGACTCATCCAAAGACTCTTCCATTCACTAAAAGACAAACTTAACGGCTAGTTTCTCCAACGACCATAAACGGCTAGTTTGTCCAACGGCCATAAACGGCTAGTTTGTCCAACGGCCATAAACGGCTAGTTTGTCCAACGGTCATAAACGGCTAGTTTCTTCAACGACTAGTTTCCCCAACGTCCGTGTTAAGTGCGATACTCTTACCGTTAACCGTCACTATTCACGTGAATAGTGTTACTATTCATATGAATAGTACTATAGTGTTTTGTTGCAATGATTTACTATAGTAATTTTACAAAACAATTTTCTTTTTCTGATCTACGTCCTATACATATTTCTAAGAGTATTACAAAAGCTTTCCATCACAATACAAATCTTCAAATCATTTTGATTCTTGATTGGTCTTGATTTGGACATCATCAAAATTTCATCTGCATCATTTTGCTAACAATCTCCCCCTTTTTGATGATGATCAAAAAACTTCTTGATTTAAAGCTTTTGGTAATAATCTGTATTTAAAACACAACTTATGGAAGAAAAAGTGCATTAGTGAATAAACACAAATAAGCAAATAAGCTTTAAACATTTTCTCCCCCTTTTTGATCATAATTCAAAAGTTGTGCTTGATTGCTCCCCCTAAATTTATTAGAAATTATACTCCCCCTTAATAAAAGCATATATGCATAGAAATATTAAGGAAAAACAACATACATTTTATTGAATTTAAAGAGGCAAGCATACAATAAACTAACTAAATTTCTTCTAGTGTTTACCACTTTTGATATGTCGCCAATGATGTTGTCCAATGATAATCCTCTAGGTTGTTGCCATATTTTGTTTAGATCTTAATCATCTTGAGGATTATTCATTTTCTCTTCATTGGTTGTCTTTTGCAAGTCTTCATTTTCACCTGCATCTGATTCATCTGACTCAAGAGGTTTTACCTCAAGGTCCACAATTTCATCAAAGACAACATGCACAGATTCTTCTATTTCAAATATTTAAAACAAAAACATTTTTAAAAAATATTCTTAAATATGAAACATTTGGCACCCAACTATTTTGTATGGGTCCTTTGGGTTAGTTTGAAAATTTGAAATCATTTTACAACCCAAATATATCTACCACTTGGAACACCATAATGCTTAATTTTACATTTATTAGATGTATGACCCTTTTTCATACAATAAAAGCATGATACAACATTTGTGTTCCTATAAGTTGTTCCTTTTTCTACCCAAGTTCTACGGGTTCTATGATTGTGTTTATTTTTAATTCTAGGAACATACTTATTTTTAACAACCTTATTTTCATTATTTTTACTACATTCTCCTGAGGTTGTTTCATCTAGTAGTTTCTTATAATTAACACAAGATTCACATTCATTACTACTAGTATATTTACCTTTTTCATAAAATAAAATTTTATTTTTCAAAATTTTATTTTCTTCAAAAATATTTTTAAAATTTGATTTTAATTCTTTATTTTCATCTGCTATTGATTTTTCAATGTTATCAACTTTCAATTTATGTTTATCACAAAATTTACACTCAGCAGATATATTTGTATCATTTTCTACATTTGAAATTTTACTATTTAAAGTTTCTATTTCTTCTAAGGATTTTTCATATTTCTTTTGTAATTCTTTAAAATCCTTTTTTAATTTCTTATGAGCAAGATCTAGTTTTTCTGATTCTATCAATAATTCTCTATAAATTTCATGTAATTCATCTTCATCAATATGATCAGAATCATCAGAATCGCTAGAGGTACTTACTTGGCTTCCAGTGTCGTCGTTCACTACTAAACAGATGTATGCTTGCTCATCAGAATCACCCATACTTGATGTTGTGCTTGATGAAGAGCTTAAACTATTCTCTTCCATGATTAAAGTATTCGTTTTAGCACACCTGATTTCATCTCCGCCTTCATGAGTTACTCTTAAAGTTTCCCACATTTCTTTAGCGTTTTTGCAGACAGAGACCCTGTAGAACTCATCAACAGTCAACGCTGATGCAATGATATTCCGGGCTTTTACATCATTCTGAGATCTTCTCTTTTCTTCAATGGTCCATTGGTCACGGGACTTTGGTTCCTGCATATTGTTAGTTGGAACAAAAGGACCAAATGCAACAGCATCCCAAATATCTATATCAATAGATTCCATAAAAATTTGCATTCTGACCTTCCAGAATGCGTAATTTTCACCTGTGAATAGTGGTGGTCTATTGATAGAAGCACCCTCTGCAAAGGTTTGATGTGATCCTGCCATTTGAATGACTATCAAAGCAAGCTCTGATACCAATTGTCAGGAGCGGCTGCAGCGGAATGGTTAGCGTGGAATAACAAACCAAGAGGGGTTTTTAATACTAACGTGTGCCTTTTAATTTCTACTCAATTAAACTTACTTAACAATTAATAAAGACAAATAAAGCAAGAGTAAGACTGAGAGAAATTTGCACAGATGATTTTATCCTGGTTCGGATCTTACCAATCCTACGTCCAGTCGCTTATCTCAAAACAAGATAAACAGTTTCACTAACACAAAACAATTACAAATTACAATCACAAAGATACAATTTGTAAAAGTTTAGAAACCACCTCTCTTGATACCACAAGAGATGAAACTACACCTCCTTTGAGTCTTCACAAAGGATGAACACCTCCTCCGAATACTTCACGAAGGATGATTCTCTTCCGAACACCTCCTTAGACACACCAAGGATGAACCGGCTATTTCCTCTGTCACCGTAGCAGCACTTCACCAGCTCCACAGACAAGAGTTTCACAAGCCGAACAAGAACACACAAGTCTCAATAATTTCTGAGTATTTGAGCACAAGGGAAGAGTTTCTGTGTCTCTGGATTTCACTTCATGAGAGAAAATGAGAGTCTATTTATAGACTCATCCAAAGACTCTTCCATTCACTAAAAGACAAACTTAACGGCTAGTTTCTCCAACGACCATAAACGGCTAGTTTGTCCAACGGCCATAAACGGCTAGTTTGTCCAACGGCCATAAACGGCTAGTTTGTCCAACGGTCATAAACGGCTAGTTTCTTCAACGACTAGTTTCCCCAACGTCCGTGTTAAGTGCGATACTCTTACCGTTAACCGTCACTATTCACGTGAATAGTGTTACTATTCATATGAATAGTACTATAGTGTTTTGTTGCAATGATTTACTATAGTAATTTTACAAAACAATTTTCTTTTTCTGATCTACGTCCTATACATATTTCTAAGAGTATTACAAAAGCTTTCCATCACAATACAAATCTTCAAATCATTTTGATTCTTGATTGGTCTTGATTTGGACATCATCAAAATTTCATCTGCATCATTTTGCTAACAATCTCCCCCTTTTTGATGATGATCAAAAAACTTCTTGATTTAAAGCTTTTGGTAATAATCTGTATTTAAAACACAACTTATGGAAGAAAAAGTGCATTAGTGAATAAACACAAATAAGCAAATAAGCTTTAAACATTTTCTCCCCCTTTTTGATCATAATTCAAAAGTTGTGCTTGATTGCTCCCCCTAAATTTATTAGAAATTATACTCCCCCTTAATAAAAGCATATATGCATAGAAATATTAAGGAAAAACAACATACATTTTATTGAATTTAAAGAGGCAAGCATACAATAAACTAACTAAATTTCTTCTAGTGTTTACCACTTTTGATATGTCGCCAATGATGTTGTCCAATGATAATCCTCTAGGTTGTTGCCATATTTTGTTTAGATCTTAATCATCTTGAGGATTATTCATTTTCTCTTCATTGGTTGTCTTTTGCAAGTCTTCATTTTCACCTGCATCTGATTCATCTGACTCAAGAGGTTTTACCTCAAGGTCCACAATTTCATCAAAGACAACATGCACAGATTCTTCTATTTCAAATATTTAAAACAAAAACATTTTTAAAAAATATTCTTAAATATGAAACATTTGGCACCCAACTATTTTGTATGGGTCCTTTGGGTTAGTTTGAAAATTTGAAATCATTTTACAACCCAAATATATCTACCACTTGGAACACCATAATGCTTAATTTTACATTTATTAGATGTATGACCCTTTTTCATACAATAAAAGCATGATACAACATTTGTGTTCCTATAAGTTGTTCCTTTTTCTACCCAAGTTCTACGGGTTCTATGATTGTGTTTATTTTTAATTCTAGGAACATACTTATTTTTAACAACCTTATTTTCATTATTTTTACTACATTCTCCTGAGGTTGTTTCATCTAGTAGTTTCTTATAATTAACACAAGATTCACATTCATTACTACTAGTATATTTACCTTTTTCATAAAATAAAATTTTATTTTTCAAAATTTTATTTTCTTCAAAAATATTTTTAAAATTTGATTTTAATTCTTTATTTTCATCTGCTATTGATTTTTCAATGTTATCAACTTTCAATTTATGTTTATCACAAAATTTACACTCAGCAGATATATTTGTATCATTTTCTACATTTGAAATTTTACTATTTAAAGTTTCTATTTCTTCTAAGGATTTTTCATATTTCTTTTGTAATTCTTTAAAATCCTTTTTTAATTTCTTATGAGCAAGATCTAGTTTTTCTGATTCTATCAATAATTCTCTATAAATTTCATGTAATTCATCTTCATCAATATGATCAGAATCATCAGAATCGCTAGAGGTACTTACTTGGCTTCCAGTGTCGTCGTTCACTACTAAACAGATGTATGCTTGCTCATCAGAATCACCCATACTTGATGTTGTGCTTGATGAAGAGCTTAAACTATTCTCTTCCATGATTAAAGTATTCGTTTTAGCACACCTGATTTCATCTCCGCCTTCATGAGTTACTCTTAAAGTTTCCCACATTTCTTTAGCGTTTTTGCAGACAGAGACCCTGTAGAACTCATCAACAGTCAACGCTGATGCAATGATATTCCGGGCTTTTACATCATTCTGAGATCTTCTCTTTTCTTCAATGGTCCATTAGTCACGGGACTTTGGTTCCTGCATATTGTTAGTTGGAACAAAAGGACCAAATGCAACAGCATCCCAAATATCTATATCAATAGATTCCATAAAAATTTGCATTCTGACCTTCCAGAATGCGTAATTTTCACCTGTGAATAGTGGTGGTCTATTGATAGAAGCACCCTCTGCAAAGGTTTGATGTGATCCTGCCATTTGAATGACTATCAAAGCAAGCTCTGATACCAATTGTCAGGAGCGGCTGCAGCGGAATGGTTAGCGTGGAATAACAAACCAAGAGGGGTTTTTAATACTAACGTGTGCCTTTTAATTTCTACTCAATTAAACTTACTTAACAATTAATAAAGACAAATAAAGCAAGAGTAAGACTGAGAGAAATTTGCACAGATGATTTTATCCTGGTTCGGATCTTACCAATCCTACGTCCAGTCGCTTATCTCAAAACAAGATAAACAGTTTCACTAACACAAAACAATTACAAATTACAATCACAAAGATACAATTTGTAAAAGTTTAGAAACCACCTCTCTTGATACCACAAGAGATGAAACTACACCTCCTTTGAGTCTTCACAAAGGATGAACACCTCCTCCGAATACTTCACGAAGGATGATTCTCTTCCGAACACCTCCTTAGACACACCAAGGATGAACCGGCTATTTCCTCTGTCACCGTAGCAGCACTTCACCAGCTCCACAGACAAGAGTTTCACAAGCCGAACAAGAACACACAAGTCTCAATAATTTCTGAGTATTTGAGCACAAGGGAAGAGTTTCTGTGTCTCTGGATTTCACTTCATGAGAGAAAATGAGAGTCTATTTATAGACTCATCCAAAGACTCTTCCATTCACTAAAAGACAAACTTAACGGCTAGTTTCTCCAACGACCATAAACGGCTAGTTTGTCCAACGGCCATAAACGGCTAGTTTGTCCAACGGCCATAAACGGCTAGTTTGTCCAACGGTCATAAACGGCTAGTTTCTTCAACGACTAGTTTCCCCAACGTCCGTGTTAAGTGCGATACTCTTACCGTTAACCGTCACTATTCACGTGAATAGTGTTACTATTCATATGAATAGTACTATAGTGTTTTGTTGCAATGATTTACTATAGTAATTTTACAAAACAATTTTCTTTTTCTGATCTACGTCCTATACATATTTCTAAGAGTATTACAAAAGCTTTCCATCACAATACAAATCTTCAAATCATTTTGATTCTTGATTGGTCTTGACTTGATTTGGACATCATCAAAATTTCATCTGCATCATTTTGCTAACAGATTGTTGGTAGATGGTGGTTGGTGATGTTAGGTGACCCCAAGCAGTGGGGAAGAACCCGTTCTGAGTGGGGGGAGCAATGTGTCCAAGGGCTGAGTGATGCTGCTCAAAAGCCCTGCTGTAATTGTTTACACACCCCTGGTAAACGATTACGCGAGAGAAAAGCCTGTTTTGTACAGAAAGTTCAACTGAGGTAGTCAGTTAGGATTACGTGGGTGACCAGTGACAAAACCAGTATGTTTGACTGACATTTGCACATGTGTTTGTGAAGGTGGAGGTGTTTGAGTGTTGGTAGATGGTGGTTGGTGATGTTAGGTGACCCCAAATAGTGGGGAAGAACCCATTCTGAGTAGGGGGAGAAATGTGTGCAAGGGCTGAGTGATGCTGCTCAAAAGCCCTGCTATAATCGTTTACACACCCCTGGTAAACGATTACGCGAGAGAAAAGCCTGTTTTGTACAGAAAGTTCAACTGAGGTAGTTAGTCAGGATTACATGGGTGACCAGTGACAAAACCAGTATGTTTGACTGACATTTGCACATGTGTTTGTGAAGGTGGAGGTGTTTGAGTGTTGGTAGATGGTTTTTGGTGATGTGACGTGACCCCAAGCAGTGGGGAAGAACCGATTCTGAGTGGGGGGAGCAATATGTGCAAGGGCTGACTGATGTTGCTCAAAAGACCCTGATGTAATCGTTTACACACCCTTGGTAAACGATTATGTGAGACAAAATTCTGTTTTGTATAGAAAGTTTAATTGAGGTAGTCAGTCAGGGAAACCTAGGTGACCATTTCAGGCAGAAGTGCACCTCTAATTGGATGGGGAGGTATTATTTGGTAAGTGGTGTTGATGTTTTACTGACAACTACAATTGTATTTAGTTTATCATAAATTAAACATTAGAAATTAAATGACGAATATTGACAATAAGGAACTTCATTAAATTAAAGACTTCAAATTATGAAAATAGGTACTGTGATACATAGTTTTTTTCTAATGCAGAAAGTAAAGCCTAAACAAGCAATTCTAAGTGTTAGGATTGTTTTGAGAAGCACTTTGGAAGTGTTGCAGTTGTTCTTCAATGTTCCCAAGGCGCGATTGCAATGCATCAAACCTTGTACTGATGACCATGTCCATGTTTTGAAATCGATTTTCAAAGGCATCAAATCGAGTTTCAAAGGCATCAAATCTTGTACCAACGAAGGTCTGAAGTTTTTCTATGCGGTTGATGACATTATTTAGTGTTGTAGATGAACTGCCTTGTTCATCATCTGAGCCCTGCTGATGTTGACCTTGTTGTACGGGGGGATGGGGGGCGTTGCCTTTGGGAACCCATTCTCCATCATCATTTTGCACACAACCAAATGATGCTACAACTTCACTACCCATTTTTTGCTTGAACTTCACTTCTGAAATGGGATCAGTGTCAGTAGGCACTTCAAAGTGTTCCATGAAGATGGTTATCAAATGTGGATATGGCAACTTCGCGTTCTCCCTTAATGCTCTTTTCATCTTATATCTAATAAGATGTCCCCAATTAATTTGAATGGAATTTAAAAATGCCCATAGGAGAATAATACCCTGTTCGGATGCCTGACCAATATTGGTTACACGAGGAATTAATACTCGAGTCAGAACGTAATGAAGTATCCTTGGTTGAACCTTAATGTGGCCCGCTAGTATTCTGGATTGTATGACAACATCATCTCTACAGACTAGTTGCCTTACAGTAACAGAATCGTATTGTTCTTTCCACTCATCTACAAGTTTTCCTTCATAACAAACACCATCAGGGGGCAGATCAGTGAGTTGTTGAAAAAGATTAGGGCTAACCCTACTTTTTACACCTTTAACCTCGCTTCAAATAACCCCAATATCTGATATTAACATGTTGCTGTAGAACACTCTCACTAATTTTGGGTGGTAATTTCTTCTTAAAGACACAAATTTAGTGAGCCCAGCTTCGGCCAATATGTCATAGAAGTGAAAGTTTTTTCCTTCAAAGTAACCGTCCTCTAGATACTTACTTTCCAAGATTTCACGATTGACGAAATGTGAGTCATATTTGTGCTTTTGCTCATCCGACGAGAAGAGGTCATTGTTAGGCGTTGGAGGTGATGACGATGGTGACGGGGTAGGACTGTGGCGGCGTCGACGTCCACCAAAGGAAGAAGATGCAACTTCAACAATTAATTTCTTTTTCCAATTGAGTAGTAGCAACCTCAGACTCACATGCAACTTCAACAATTTCATAAAAACGTTTGCACAACATCTTGTATCTTTGCATGCGTGGGTCATTACTGGAATTACTATACGATGCTGTTATTAGTGTGTGTCTTCTTCGGATATTTTTGCTCCAAAGCCGCAAAATGATTTGGAGGGAACACTGTATACATCTTCTTGACCAAATACCAATAGGGAATGACGACATATAATGCCTCTAAACTCAAACAATTGGCAAGAGCAAGTGGTTGTCTGTGTCAGGGGATCAAATTGAACTTTGTAAAATTTATCTGGTAAACGATTACCTTCCCACATTCGTTCCTCTTTTATAGTGTAAGTGTTCCATAAGTCGTCCTTTAAGGTGTCTTTGATGAAACAATTCATCCTTGAACGGAACTCTGTTTGGACCTCCTCAAACTTTGCATGTGTGTATTGAACTTGAAATTGTCTCTCAATCGGTGACTAAGAGCCACATGCAATAGTGGTGTTCATGGACGAGAAGTCCGCTTCTATTTCCTTTTGGGCCTTTACTCTAACAGCATTGTCGTATTGAACCACAAATTGTTGAAGTGTGGTTGTGGAATTAATAAATCCATAAAAAAAACATTTATTCCCTCACTTCTCTGAGTGGTAGACATGCCGGCCCAATGTTTATTTTTCAAATAACATGGAACTCATTTATGTCTCTCTTCGTACAAATTACATAGCCATTCATTTTCCTGGATTCCATGTTTTTCAAATTCTGTTGGACAACCACAATCATATATAAGCGCATGTAGTTCGCTTTTGATAGCGGCATTATTTCTATAGCCGTGGAATTTTTCAGGGAACTTCTTCAGGATGTGCCATAAACACCACCTGTGCCTCGTATTAGGAAACACTTGTTCAATAGCGTTGGTCATTGCCCTGCATTGGTCAGTAATAATGCCTTCAGGACTCTTATTACGCATGCATCTAAGCCAACATTGGAACAACCATACAAATGAGACAGTGTCTTCCGAAGACAACAATCCACAACCAAGTAAAATGGAGCGTCCATTATGGTTAACTCCCACAAAAGGTGCAAATGGCATGTTGTACTTATTTGTTAAGTAAGTTGTGTCAAACGAAACAACATCACCAAATTCTTCACATGCAGCATGACTTCTTGCATCAGCCCAAAACACACTACAAATTTTATTCCCTTCATCAAGTGCAATGTCATAGAAGAACTCGTTATTTGTATCTTTCATTGAAGAAAAGTATCGTAGGAGTGTCTGACCATCACCATCCTTACATAAAGATCTTCTGTGTTGGACAATGTAGTTTCTCGCGTCCCGCTCGATGAAGTCCATGTTTTCATAGCCCCCGGCATCGTTCACAATGCTAAGGAAACTCTTATTTAACCTAACTCCAGCATCATGGTTTACCTCCAAGGTGTGTTTTGCTTGCATGCTTAACTTTCTATTCGCTGCAAAAAGGTTGGAGTTATTCGGGCAAAGATCATGGTTGTGGTCCAGAACAACGGTTCTTATAAACCACCTGTCGTCCTTCTTTACAATGGTTATCCCAGCAGGACATTGGTTAGTGAGACTTGGAAGTGTTTTCACCCCTGGTTTGACGAAAGACGCATATTTCCCTTCCCTTGAACAAACTATTCTCAAGTAGTACACGTTGTTGTCTTTATCTTTTTTAGAAGTTCTAGTCCGCACGGCAAACCCACATCTAATGGCGTAGTTTGTGTAAAATTTTCTAGCTTCAATCATTGATTCAAAACACATATGCACTGTTGGGTCCATATCCAATAAACTTTCATTACGGTCATCAACATTGTCATTACACTCATTCACTTCATCCACATTCATTGTGTGCTTGGACATTACACCCAGCTTTAAAGATGAACCACATCGTATTCAGTCATAAAACTTACGAAATTTACCACTGTGAACTGAAAAATAAAATGTACAAAAACCCATTTCGAAAAAGTGAAGTAATACGTACCGTGTTGGAATGGTGGTTCCCTTTAATGAAGGTCAAATGTTCCTAACCAACATCCTCTTCAACATTTACGTCCACCATAAATGAACTTCTGTGCTTCTCACCAAACTTCCGAAGCTGCCTCTATCCCTTGTCTTTAATGAAGAAGAAAGTAAGTTTTGTGGAAGTGGTTGGTTAATGGAGGCAAATGTTAACGTTGGACGTTGATGTACGTCTTTGGTACGCCAAAGCTATTATTTTGGGCAGCTGAAGCACTAATTTGGTTACCTACGCAAACCATGCATTCAATGTTTGTCAGCATAAAGTTTCTCTCTCTCATAACCCACAATCAATGCTTTTCACTTTTAAAGATTTCCTATCAAATCAGACATATCTCCAAATTTAATGCTACTTCATTTGAACAAGTTAACTATATCTGAATCTGTAGTTGGAAAAAAGTTTCATCCACGTCCATTTCAAGTAACATCTCCTCAGTCGTAATGGAAATAGTTATAAAAGACATATTTTTTTCCATTATAAAATATTCATTTCATGTAATGTACTTCTGTTTAAATATCGGGGACAAACCCATTGTCTACACTTGAACCAGGTGAATATATTTATAACCCTTTTACCATTATTTCAATTGTTAGTTATTTATGTAATGATCCCATTCATCTTGCCTTCTTAACATGGTCTTTCAATTTGGACTGAAAATTTCAGCTTAATCATGGATGCATGGCAAGACCTTGTTTATGATGATGATGTCCTTGAATCGTTCTTGAAAAAATGTGATGCGTCGGCATCGCTTATACCTGGTCCTGCAGGTAACATCCAAGCAACTTTCCTGAATATAACGGGAACAGAAGAACCCAAATCGACACAAGAATTTGCTGGTGATGTTGCTCAGGCTACTTATGAACGAGATTTCAACTCTAATGCTTGGAAATGGTCACAAATGTTTATTGAACACCACGGTACACTCAATGTCATACACGGTTTAAACAACATTATTACTTTCACCAGTTCTAATCTGTTTTCATATATTTTATGTCATTGGAGGTCTGGTAACGGATGACAAATTCGAAAACGTGAACTCCCTCCAAGACGCAAAATCACTAGAGGTCCTTCCATTTGTTGCTTGCATATTGAAAGAGTGCAAGCCAAATGGGTTGGGAGATATGCAGTTGACTGTTAAGGTATTATTGCCTTTCCTTTATTCAACAACAGTACATGTTATGGTAGATTAATAACTTATTATATGTTTGAAGGACCCAACTGGCACGATGAAGGCTTCCTTGCACAAGAAAGTTCTTGAAGATCCTCAAATTGCAGACAATATCGGAGTTGGTTCCGTTATGCTACTCAATCTTGTAACCCTTCCATTTTGTACTTAACTTGCATAATTATCTTGTTGGTCTTTCAATGTTCTTCTCACTAATTTGGTGTGTACATTTAGGTCCACCCTTTCGCTACATGTCCGCAAAACTACTACCTCAATATTACGCATCGCTCTATAGTGAAGGTTTTTCCAACTAATGTTTGTCCTCCAACAATTGACCTCGTTAAGGAGATCCCAAAACCTGTCATTCGACTCCCTATGTGGGCAGAGAAGAAACTCAATGTCGATGACATCCTCCGCAAATTTGTACCTCCAGCTGACCAACCATCAACGTCCAAACAACCAGACAACCACTAGTGGGCTTTGGATAACTGTCATATTATATTAAGACGATTATAAGTATGTAATAGATAACTGTAATATTCGAAACCTGCAATGTATTATTGTTGTGTATCATGTGTACCTTAACAACTATTAATCTTGTATTATGATGTGGTTGATTGTGTTATAAAAATGTTTTCAAGTTAATTGTGTTATAAAATGTTTGGGGTCACGTCACATCACCAAACACCATAGACCAACACTCAAACACCACCATCTTCACAAACACATGTGCAAATGTCACTCAAACATACTGCTTTTGACACTGGTCACCCACGTAATCCTGACTGACTACCTCAGTTGAACTTTCTGTACAAAACAAGATTTTCTCTCGCGTAATCGTTTACCAGGGGTGTGTAAATGATTGCAGCAGGGCTTTGGAGCAACATGATGGATGCTTATCCATGCTTGAATGACCTGGCCTTGCAGACAAAGCAGATGTATCGGATGAAAAACAGTATTTGTTGGTGACTCCATCATGTAAAGCTTGTTTATCATATTGCCAAGGTCTTCCAAGTAATATGTGCCCAGCTTCCATTAGTACTATATCACAAACAATTTGATCTTCATATTTGCCAATGGAAATAGGTACACTTACTTGTTCTTTAACTACTATTCCATCATCCTCTTTGATCCATTGAAGTTTGTAAGGTTTAGGATGCTTATCCATGCTTGGTGGGCCCATAACCCACAGGTCCCAGGATCAAAACCAGGCTCTGATACCACTTGATGGATGCTTATCCATGCTTGAATGACCTGGCCTTGCAGACAAAGCAGATGCAGCGGATGAAAAACAGTATTGGTGAAGTGGATGAAAAAAACAGCAGAGTGGATGCAGTGGCAATTGGGTGAGATTGATTGATGGTTGGTGTATTTGAGTGGAATAAGTATGTGTGGGAACCTCACAGCTTAGAAGGCCTTCCTACAATGGAAGGAAGCTAGACGAAAGGGAAGAAAAAGTAGAGAGAATTAATGACTCAAGAGCAATAGGGCTGGCAGTGAATTTCAGCAGCAATTTACTAAGCTCAAAAGTAACCCAATACAAAGAAAAGGCCCTCTTATTTATAGGTGAAGAGGAGCCTAAATTCTGTTTGTAATTCCCTCCTAAAATTCAAATTATTCAGATTTTGATCAAGCAAAATCCATGCTTCATTCCAGCTCATCCAGCAAGGTGTGTGCTTCCTTCCAAATCAGCCAACATTCACGTGGAAAATGCTGGTGCATGTCGTAAGCACCTCCTTTGCTTTTTGGCTCCTTTGCTTGGTTCTTTCTTGGATGGCTCAATCATATTCTCCAAGATTTATTAATTCCTACAAAACAAAATATAAGTGCTTTAGTTAAGAGAAGAAGGATTTTTATAAGTAACCTTCCATAGAAGTAAAATGTTAGATGATCCTTCTTCTTCTTGAATCTTCCTAGCCATTGCTCTAGTAAGAGATCCAATGTGATTTCTTGATGGTTTTCCATCAGACCCTCCCTCTTGAAAAAGATCTGTCCTCAGATCTGCTTCATCCTGTTGATCATCTCCTGTGAAAGGAATTAAATCGCAGATGTTAAAAGTAGGACTGACACCATAACTTTCAGGAAGGTCTAATATGTATGCATTATCATTTATCTTTTTGAGCACCTTGAATGGACCATCTCCTCTTGGACTAAGTTTGGATTTCCTTTGAGAGGGAAATCTTTCCTTTCTCAAATGAAGCCAAACTAGGTCTCCTTTTTCAAAAACTATTTTCTTTCTCCCTTTGTTGTTGTATTCTGCATATTTTTGAGTTTGTTTTTCAATTTGGATTTTAACTTTCTCATGTAACTTCTTGATAAACTCTGCTTTAGAAGCACCTTCTTTATGAAGAAAAGAAGATGATTCTGGAAGAGGTAGTAAATCAAGAGGTGTGATAGGGTTAAAACCATAAACAACCTCAAAAGGAGAAAGATTAGTAGTCTTGTGGACTACTCTATTATAAGCAAATTCAATATGAGGTAGATGTTCATCCCAAGATTTGTTATTTCCTTTTAATATTACCCTTAATAATGTAGATAAAGATCTATTTACTACTTCAATTTGCCCATCAGTTTGTGGGTGACATGTAGTAGAAAATAGAAGTTTAGTTCCAAGCTTTTCCCATAAAGTTTTCCAAAAATGGCTTATAAACTTCACATCTCTATCAGACACTATAGTTTTGGGTAAGCCATGCAATCTCACTATTTCTTTAAAGAAGAGTCTAGAGATATAGCTAGCATCATCTACTTTGTGGCAGGGTATAAAATGAGCCATTTTACTAAAACGATCTACTACCACAAATATAGAATCATACTCCCTTTGAGTTCTTGGCAATCCTAAGACAAAGTCCATGCTTATGTCCTCCCAAGGGGTATTAGCTATAGGAAGAGGTGTATAGAGTCCATGAGGCATAATTTTGGACTTAGCTTGTAAACAAGCTATACATTTAGAACAATGCCTTTGAACATCTATTCTCATGTGTGGCCAATAAAATTTACTTTTCAAAATGTTTAGAGTTTTATCAACTCCATGATGGCCCATGAGTCCTCCTCCATGACTCTCTTTGATAAGAAGTTTTCTAATGGATCCTTGGGGTATACAAAGTTTTCCTTTATTAAAAAGATACCCCTCAGAAAGATAGAATCCATCAAAAGGCTTCTTAAGACATGATGAATAAGTGGATACAAATGTTTCATCATTTTCATATAACTCTTTTATGTCATCAAATCCTAATATTTGGGATCCTATGGTTACTAATAATGCATGTCTTCTAGATAAAGTACTCCCCTTTTTGTGTTTGATGACATAGGGAAATTGCTCAAGATATTCCACCCACTTTGCATGTCTTTTGTTTAGCTTTGCTTGCCCTTTAATGTACTTGAGAGATTCATGGTCAGTGTGTATGATGAATTCCCTAGTTACCAAGTAATGCTCCCAAGTTTTTAAAGCTCTAATGAGGGCATACAACTCTTTGTCATAGGTAGGATAGTTTAAGGTAGGTCCCCTAAGTTTTTCACTAAAGTAAGCTATGGGATGTCCTCCTTGTATTAAAACAGCTCCTATTCCTACCCCAGATGCATCACATTCTAGTTCAAAGGCTTTGGAAAAATCAGGCAAAACTAGAATAGGTGCATGTGTTAACTTGTGTTTCAAAGTCTCAAAAGACAACTCCTGCTTATCACCCCAAATAAAAGGCATATCTTTCTTGACTAGCTCATTTAAAGGAGCAGCTATGGTGGAGAAATCTTTCACAAATCTCCTATAAAAACTTGCTAGCCCATGAAAACTTCTCACCTCTCCTACATTTTTAGGGGTTGGCCATTCTTGTATAGCCTTGATCTTCTCTGGATCAACATGTACACCTTCTTTTCCCACTTTGAATCCAAGGAAAATCACACTTTCTTGACAAAAAGTACATTTGTCAAAGTTGGCAAAGAGATTATGTTCTCTAAGAAGAAGCAAGACTTTTCTGACATGGTTAAGGTGTTCTTGAAGGCCTTGACTATAGATTAAGATATCATCAAAGTAGACCACTACAAATCTGCCTATGCATTCCCTAAGCACATGATTCATTAATCTCATGAATGTACTTGGAGCATTGGTCAAGCCAAAGGGCATGACTAACCATTCATACAAACCAAACTTGGTCTTGAAAGCAGTTTTCCATTCATCTCCTTCATGAATTCTTATTTGATGGTATCCACTTTTAAGATCAATTTTGGTGAAGAGATTTGCTCCATGTAATTCATCCAACATGTCATCTAGCCTAGGAATGGGATGCCTATACTTGATAGTTATGTTGTTGATGGCCCTACAATCTGTACACATTCTCCAAGACCCATCCTTTTTAGGGACCAACAACACAGGCACAACACAGGGACTTAAACTCTTTTGGATCCACCCTTTGTTCAACAAGTCATTAACTTGTTTCTCTATTTCTTTTGTTTCCATAGGGTTGGTTCTATAGGCTGGCCTATTGGGTAGGCTTGCCCCAGGCACCAAATCTATTTGATGTTTTATTCCCCTCAAAGGTGGTAATCCACTTGGTACCTCTTTGGGAAATATATCATCAAATTCCTTTAAAAGTTTTTGCAACCCTTTTGGTAGAGAACCAAGTTCATGAGTGATTGAAACAAATGCCTCTTTGCAATAAAGAAGGAAATGAGGTTGTCCAAGAAAAAGATTTTTGGAAATATTCAAGGTTTGAGGTTGGACAACTTCATGGGTTGAGGCATGGGTTACCAAATTCTTTCTTTCTTTCTTATTTTCTTTTTTCTTTTCTCCATCCAACTTCTTTTTAAGAATTATTTGGTCCTCTCTTACTTGTGAAGGTGTAAGAGGACACAAAATAATTTTCTTTCCCTTGTGTTGAATGGTGATTTTGTTGGTGACTCCATCATGTAAAGCTTGTTTATCATATTGCCAAGGTCTTCCAAGTAATATGTGCCCAGCTTCCATTAGTACTATATCACAAACAATTTGATCTTCATATTTGCCAATGGAAATAGGTACACTTACTTGTTCTTTAACTACTATTCCATCATCCTCTTTGATCCATTGAAGTTTGTAAGGTTTAGGATGCTTATCCATGCTTGGTGGGCCAATAACCCACAGGTCCCAGGATCAAAACCAGGCTCTGATACCACTTGATGGATGCTTATCCATGCTTGAATGACCTGGCCTTGCAGACAAAGCAGATGCAGCAGATGCAGCGGATGAAAAACAGTATTGGTGCAGTGGATGAAAAAAACAGCAGAGTGGATGCAGTGGCAATTGGGTGAGATTGATTGATGGTTGGTGTATTTGAGTGGAATAAGTATGTGTGGGAACCTCACAGCTCAGAAGGCCTTCCTACAATGGAAGGAAGCTAGAGGAAAGGGAAGAGAAAGTAGAGAGAATTAATGACTCAAGAGCAATAGGGTTGGCAGTGAATTTCAGCAGCAATTTACTAAGCTCAAAAGTAACCCAATACAAAGAAAAGGCCCTCTTATTTATAGGTGAAGAGGAGCCTAAATTCTGTTTGTAATTCCCTCCTAAAATTCAAATTATTCAGATTTTGATCAAGCAAAATCCATGCTTCATTCCAGCTCATCCAGCAAGGTGTGGCTTCCTTCCAAATCAGCCAACATTCACGTGGAAAATGCTGGTGCATGCCGTAAGCACCTCCTTTGCTTTTTGGCTCCTTTGCTTGGTTCTTTCTTGGATGGCTCAATCATATTCTCCAAGATTTATTAATTCCTACAAAACAAAATATAAGTGCTTTAGTTAAGAGAAGAAGGATTTTTATAAGTAACCTTCCATAGAAGTAAAATGTTAGATGATCCTTCTTCTTCTTGAATCTTCCTAGCCATTGCTCTAGTAAGAGATCCAATGTGATTTCTTGATGGTTTTCCATCACAACATCATTCAGCCCTTGCACACATTGATTCCCCCACTCAGAATGGGTTCTTCCCCACTGCTTGGGGTCACCTAACATGACCAACCACCATAGACCAACACTCAAACACCACCACCTTCACAAACACATGTGCAAATGTCACTCAAACATACTGGTTTTGTCAGTGGTCACCCACGTTATCCTGACTGACTACCTCAGTTGAACTTTTTGTACAAAACAAGATTTTCTCTCGCGTAATCGTTTACCAGGGGTGTGCAAACGATTACAGCAGGGCTTTTGAGCACCATTACTTAGCCCTTGCACACATTGATCCCCCCACTCAGAATGGGTTCTTCCCCACTACTTGGGGTCACCTAACATTACCAACCACCATAGACCAACACTCAAACACCACCACCTTCACAAACACTTGTGCAAATGTCACTCAAACATACTGGTTTTGTCACTGGTCACCCACGTTATCCTGACTGACTACCTCAGTTGAACTTTCTGTACAAAACAGGATTTTCTCTCGCGTAATCGTTTACCAGGGGTCTGTAAACGATTACAGCAGGGTCTATTTCAGCAGACAACCCCAGCCCTTGCCCAACTTGTTTCCCCACTGAAAATGGGTTCATCCCCACTACTTGGGGTCACCTAACATCACCAACCACCATCTACCAACACTCAAACACCTCCACCTTCACAAACACATGTGCAAATGTCACTCAAACATACTGGTTTTGTCACTAGTCACCCATGTTATCCTAACTGACTACCTTAGTTGAACTTTCTGTACAAAACAGGATTTTCTCTCGCGTAATCGTTTACCAAGGGTGTGTAAACGATTACAGCAGGGTCTATTTTAGCACACAACCTCAGTCCTTGCCCAACTTGTTTCCCCACTGAAAATGGGTTCTTCCCCACTACTTGGGGTGACCTCATATCACCTACTACCCTGTAAGACCACTAAAACAGCAACATATGCTATTGAAAATAAAAGTATGTGACCAAACCAAAATATCAATTTTTATTTCATTCAACTATATCCAATACAATACAGTTTGTTTTCTTAATCTATTTACAATCATCAAATACACATATCAATCCTTACACTTTGTTTACATCAATCAACTGAATACAAATATCACTCATTTTTTATTCTAAGCACTACGGTTCCGGTGTATGGAGTCCTAAGTGCTCTTCCCTTGTAACGCCTTCGCGAGCCAACCCTAACATACGTCTTCAAAGGTTGTTGATTTGTGTCAATGTCAGTAGGGGATACAAAACTAGTGTTCATGGATGGTTCTGTACGAGGCACACTTTCTCCACCCTGATCTTTATTTTGTCGTTTTGCCTTCTCTTCAGCCAATTGTGCCTCCAAACCTGCAACCCTCCTTTTAAGTTCTTCAATTAGAAATTCTTGTTCCTCTAAGGCACGCATAAAAGTTTCTCTTCGATTTCTTTTTTGTATCTTATTTGGTCTTGGTTGGGCATCCTTCCTTGTTGGTGTTGGTCTGTATTCCTTCTTATCCTTGGTTGAAGCTCCAACATCAACATCATCATCATCAACAACCTGAAATTTAACCATATATTTCAGACTACACAACTTAACTCAATATATCAAAACATAACAAAACTTGGGATAACAAACCACATACCAAACCTGTCTCCATACAATGTTTTACGAATTTGTCTCCAACACTTCTATTCATCCAATGCAATATTCGTGGAAATTTATCAATTGGACCTTCGGGTGGAACAAAATGCTCAAAAAACCACACCTAACAAAAATAAATCATCTTAACTTGTTCTAAATCACAAAACAATAAACAAACAATTTACATATTACATCAACAAGTAATAATTACCTCCAGCATGTAAACACAACCATCCACGTAAACGTTTGTTGTACCTTTGCCTTTCTTCAAGCCATCTGAAGCTTTGCACAAACTACGTAACAAAAAACGATAAACTAGACTACCCCAACAATAACTACCCAAACCACTTGAGTTGTCAACAATATTAAACATTACAGGAAACACTTTTCCGCTATGTTTTGGAAATAAAATCTCACATATCCCTACCAATAGGTAAAGGCTACAAAAATGAGAACAAGGGATATTTTTCTTGTGTTTTCGCATTAGAAATTTGTATATCAAATTCAAAACCTTTGTTCCTTTCCCTATGTATTTCACACATTGAATATTTCCCATTTCCTCCTTGAAGTTAATATTTTCACCAGTTGTACTCAATCCCAACCCTAAATAAAAATCATTTTCATTTATATTCACAAGTTTATTTCCAACAAAAAAACCACTACTCGAGTCGTCGCACTTACCCAATAACTCACTCAATATATTTCTACCTAGTTTAAGATTTACATTCAAATCTAAAAACCACGAAAACGGAGTCTTCGCAATCAATGACCGATGCTCCTCTGTCAAGCGTTCGTTCAAAGTACATATATACTTTGTCGAAAAAGAGTGACGAACGGTCAACTGCATCAACCAAAATAAAATAAGCACAACTACTAAACCCAAAAACCAAAACAAAACTAAACGAACCCGAAACCTAAACCCAAACCAAAAAACCATGGAACGAAATGGAACGACAAACCATTTACCTTCGTCGTCAGACAATGGTCACCAGAACCTTCCATTGCGCACTATAACATCAACCAAAAAGACAACCTTTACAAAAATGGAGGGAGGCACAGGCAACACCACGCACAGCACACGATTACAGAGAAAGAAAACGAAGACGCACCAAAACTAGACCTTCGTTTCCAACCAAAACGGACAGGGGTATTTTGGGATTCTCACTTAAAAAAAAAGTAACGTCCTTCCATTTAGATGGTTTTTAAAAAAAAAATTAAAATTCAACCTATCACAATTCGACACGTGGCGTTGTAAAAAATGTGTGCAAATAGCGTTGTTAGAATAACACGGTCCTTCTTTTTTTTATCTACATGGTGCATTCTTTTGGAGTTAGGTTGATTGGTGAAGCATTAATTGTGTAGGACCCGCATGATGAAAAGAATGTATAGGTATTAAAGGCATGGAGGTAGTATGAATGTTGGGTGGTATTATGTCAGCACGTAAGTATTATTGTGCATGAATTTTTTTGTTGTAAATGAAATAGTATATATGCATAGGATGAGTGCACTAGTACACTCAGGAGACAAGACAGCGGTTGGTTTTCGTTATAGACAGTGGTTCTCGAACCGAGGCATATTCAGGCGAGGCAAAAAGTGTAATACCTTTGGCCTCGGGTGTGAACCGAGGCAAAAAGAGAGAGGATTTGACATCGGTTTAACCATAACCGAAGCAGTAGAGTTTTTGGTTTTTTTAATTTTTTTTTCGTAGGACTATATGCCTCGGTTCAGGAGAATCGAGGTTGTATTTCCCAACCTACTGCCTCGGTTGTAGCTTGAACCGAGGCAATAAAGTCCTTTTTTTTTCTGATTCGCACAACTTTCTGCCTCTGGTGTGGTTATAACCGAGACCATAAGTTCTTTTCTACCTCGGTTTTGACTTGAACCGAGGCATATATCCTTGTTTTTTTTTTCAAATGAGGTTTGTTTCTACAACATTCCCAACAACAAAAACAGACCTGCATATCTATTTACAGCCAGAACAGTCCAGAAGAATCCAGAAACATATATTTTGAATGAAAATTATAATAAAACATAAATACATTCAATTGAATCATAAATCAACTTCTTAGAAGCATAAATCAATCCAATGTAATCATAAATCAAGTTTGAAGCATAAATCAATGTAATGTACAAAGTTAAATGAATAATAAAGTAGAAAAGCATCAAACAACTTAGAAACATAAACTTAGAACTTACTATATCCTAATATCTACTACATACTATTATATAAATGAAATACATATTTAGCCAGTGCTTTCCTCACAAGTTGAAGGGACTTCTCTGGAATTGGAGCAGTCAGATTGAATCTCTGCATAAAATACAATTATTTCAATTAGTGTATTTGAAATCTAAACTATAGGGAAAATAAAATTCAAACCTAAATAATACTGTTTCCCATCCACTGGTGTAATGTGCATGAATAATGGTCATCATCCAAAACATAACGTAGTAACCACATTCATATGACCCCGTTTGTCTATTACAGTACAATATATCATCATAATTATAAAATGTTAAGTAACATCATTTGAATGGAACCAAATGTAAGAAAGTATGGACTAAAATACCAAACCTTAAGGGCAACCCATGCAAGCTTTTTAGTTGTAGCAGTAAATCTCCCAGATAACATCATATGTGTTGCAAGGGAACTATTAAAAACAATTCCTTTAGCATACATTTATATAACAAAAAAAGTCAAAACATTGAGATTCTTACCAATCTACTACATGTCTAAGAGGACTGGCAGGAGACTTCTGCAATGAACAAAACCAGACAGCAGTGTTCTCCGGTATGGAGATCACAAGTAGCTGCCAATGGCACTTGAAATTGGTAATAACTTATGAATCATATACCAAAATTAATAAATGAATGTGTTGAAGTTAACAAACTTCACTTACCCATGTATATAAGGGAGAAAATATATCTCCTTCCCCATTCCAAAGCAGGTGGTGATGCATGTTTGGATATCATCAAACTTATTTCTTTCATGAGTCATAGAGGGGTCAATGAACTCATATACATCGTTGAACCCCTTCTTGTTACTAACATCAAACATATACCTAAAATGAAGAAATAATCTGATATAAGTAAGTTAATAAAATATATTTATATAAAAAAGTTTTCATAAACTTACATCATCCACAGCTGAATGAGTGTAATATTAATTTCTTCTCTACCCGACGCAAGCTCCCTAACATCTTGATGATGCAAGTACAATAGGATCTGAGCTTCTCTTCCAAATGTAGTAGAATCCTAGTGTACATTCATTGGCGCATCTGAAATGATTTTAGCAAGCTCGTCTAACGCACCAAGAGGGTCATCCTCAGATAAATGAGTCTTCTTCGGTGTAGGACTTCCCTCTTGACCTATCTGTTGTTAAATGCAAAAATGTTTATGTTATAACGTTAATTAGAAGTAAATATTAAAATTAAGAAGTATATAGTATGAGTGTTTACCGGGGGATTAGATACATCACCAACCAAATGTCTAGGCCAGGCGACAAAGGACTTAAATGCATCTTCCACAGTGAAGAACTCATCTGTAGGCATAGGAAGAACGACATCTGCTATGACAACTTCATCCACCGTGACCTTGAACTCATCTTCTGAAAGTTGTACACCATGCACTATAGTGACTGTCTCATAAACTGTACCACGAGCCACTAGCATGGTCTCAGTATCGCAAAGAATATATAACCGACATGGACGAGTTTCATCCATGTCGTCCCCTGGGGCACCAATAGCTGAACAACTTCCTTTACCGCTTCTACCTGTCAAATTAAATGTTAGGTTATGCAAAAAGTAAATTAATAACCAAAAATAAATAACCCATGTTTTACCGCTTCTACACGTCGTCCCTTGTGACCACCATCTTCACCGTTGTTTTTTGACTTGTATCGTGATAACCTACATTTTGGACACTTTATCAAAACTTCATTCTCATTCCTATATAATATGCAATCATTCGGCCATGCATGTATCCATTTATATTCCATACCCATCGGACAAAGAATTTTTTTTGCATCATAATTACGATTGGGTAACGTATTTCCATCTGACAGCATTTCATTCAACAACGACAACAATTCTATAAAACTCTTATCACTCCATCCATTGTCGCCTTTAAATTCATGAGCCTTAACACCGCTGACAACCATGTGAACTTAGTTGAACCCGCATACAAAGGAGTCTTCGCATCAGTGGACATCGTTTCATACACATGCGCTTGGGCAAAAGCTTCTGCGCCAACATCGCGGATCATGTCTTCTAAGTTGTCTTCTTCGGCTTGATCTTCCATATCCATTATGGAATCATAAACATTTTCAGTTGGAGAGACAATTGGAAAGTCTGTTAATTCGTCGTGCCATATCCATGTTGTATAACTTCGTATGAAACCATCACAGATAAGATGTTCTCTAATATCAGTTACGTTCAACTTCCTCCCATTCAAACAGTTCACACAGGGACATCTGAACTTGACTTCATCATCACCACTTGTACTCGCATTACGTTGCGCAAACTCTATAAATTCTTCTACCCCTCTCTCGTACTCAGTGCTGATGCATGGTAAATTAATCCACCCTTTATCCGTACGCATGTTTACTGAAATTGTTTACACAATTTCAATAATCTTGAATGATCACTTTGATCGTGTTTGTATTCAAGGTGTGACCCTATCCCATTCAAGAAGATTCACTTTTTTTAGTTTATTAAACATATCAATTTTAAACAACATATCTTAAATTTCACGAAATTTTGCCAGCATTTCGCATTGGTCTTCAGGTTACACGAAATGAATGTGATTATAAATCACAATCAAATATGCACCCGAAGATCAATACAATCCACAACTGCAAGATTTCATGAAATTTAAGACACGTATATTAAAATTGATATGTATTAATAAATTATGAAAAAGTTATTACTCTTCTTAAACTGTCCAATCGGACAATTCAAGATTCAATACATGTAAATTATTATTACTATCTCCTCTCTATTCATTTGTAAAACATACATTTGTTAAAAAAAATCTGGAGATAGTAACTAATTTTTGTATTGAATCTCAAACGGGAAACTAAGGCTAATTCTCAACAAAAGTATATATTCAAACAAACAAATAATCTCTTATACAAAATATTCAAGTAAACAAATAATTACATGTTCGTATTAAAAAGAAAATTTTAAGGATAGAAACCTGGGAGCGTGAAAGCCGGTCAACTATCGAAAATGTCCGCGTATAAAACCTCACCACAACAATACAATATCTACACAAAAACAAACAGCACATTAGTTAGTTTCATAGTTTCGAACCTTAAAGTTTATTTCATCACCAAATAAACCAATTTAATCCAAATATTCCTAGTTCCTATACTCTAATTCAAAATTATACATCAATTAACATCAACAACCAATTCAATCCTAACAATTCAAAATTATATAAAACCTATTTCAAAATTATATAAACATAATTCAAAATTATATAAACCTAAAAATTATATAAACCAATTATAAAAAACATACTTAGAAATATAACTCCAACCGGAAGTTGCCACCGATGTGCAGCGAGGGCGTTTCAGCGCGTCGTGTAGCGCGGCGTAAGGCAACACGGGGGAACCAGAGACAACGACGGACCAGTGACGGTGCAGCGATGGTGGTTCAGTAGGGATGGTGCTACGGTGATGTAATCCTACTCGATATAGTCCTTTTTATCGTATTTTTACCTTTCATAGGTTAGCTTGTAAGGAGCATGGGTTACTATAAATACCCAGCTTCTCTATTGTAATGGGACTTTTGAGCTTAATGAGAATTCAATTTTCTGAAATCAGAAATTATTCTCTCTTGAAAGTCATAGGCTAAAGAGTCCAAAAGACTCCCTATAGCTACCTTCCTTGCACACTACCTTCATTCTCATTTTCCTTGATTTCCACTGTGCTCCACCTTATTTCTCTCACTTCCATAACGTAGTTTCCATACGCGTCAGCCATTAATTCACTGCCACATCTTCAGCGCTTCAACAACACCTCACTGCACCTTGTGCGTCTTCATTTTTTTGTTTTTCTTCTTTCACGAGAGCATTTCTCTCTCGAGCCCTCGTCTCCAGCCATTATTCTTCACGGTGAGTCTTCTATCCTTGCAGATTCACTTTGTCACTCTCGTTTCTCCCTCTTCACAGCCTCTTACACCATTTTGTTCATATTTTGACCGTTTAAACACCTCTCTTCACATCGCTTTCCATTTTCCACCGATTGAACCCTCCTTTATTTCGATCTAATCCTTTTCCACCAATCAATCTTGTGTTTGAACCGATTAATCGGGTCATATTGAGTTTCCTCCCATTTCTAGGGATCCTTCTGACAGTTTAGGGTTTATGATTCGATTAGAGCTTGAGTTTAGTTTTTCCTTTGAGTCAGTCTTCGATCTCGTGTTCTCGTCATCATTTTCACCATTCCGCTGCGTCTTCACGCGTCGGAAAGAGCTTTAAGGAGGTCCGGTTCGTGTTCGCGCAACTTCAATCGATCTCTCCTCGGGCGTTCGTCCATCATACGGGCAGCCCAGTGCAGCGGTGACAACAATGGAGCAAATGGAGCATCAACGCGAAAGCAATCCAGGCAGAGGAATTGGAGGGCGGTGCAACAATACAAAGAAATGGAGCAACGAAGAAAATGAAGCAAACGCACTACACCAACGAATTAAATGGAGCAATGGAGGCTTTCTCTGTTTCGTTTCGCGCTACTGAGAAGAAGATGAAGCGATTATGTTTCGTGGAGAAATTTAAAGATCTTATTGCCTCGGTTCTCCACCTAACCGAGGCATAAACTTAACAAACGGCATTGGTCCTCCTACAAACTGAGGCCCAAACTGTGTACAAAGGTTGGAAGTCCAATCTGGCAGGTGGAGCAAAGTTTTATGCCTCGATTATTATCAAAACTGAGTTAGTATCACCCCTTCATGCTTCGGTTTTCATCACAACCGAGTTAGTAGCTTACAGCAACCGTTGGCAGGTCTGGTAGGTTTGGAGCAGAGTTATATGCCTCGGTTTTGCCTAGAACAAAGTTAGTAGCTCATATCAGGCGTTGATAGGTGGAAGGTGACAGGTCTGGTAGGTTTGGAGCAGAGTTATATGCTTCGGTTTTGCCTAGAACCGAGTTAGTAGCTCACATCAGGCGTTGGAAGTCCCATCAACTGTCAGGTGGAGCAGGTTAGGGCATAATTTTATGCCTTAGTTTTGCTTAGAACCGAGTTAGTAGAGTGCTTTAGGCACCGGTTTCAGGTTAACCGAGGCATATTCGTTAGGTATATTTCGGAATCTGCCACCGCACTTTTATACGCTTCGGTTTTGCTTAAATCGAAGCCTATATTGCGCTTTCTAATCCCTTTTTTTACTAGTGGTGGTGTGTTTTGAAGATGAGTTGGCACATTAAACAATAAAGGATGGGTTGTTGTATTAATTTCCAGGGCCTAGGAAATAAAGTTCATGTGAATAGTTTATTATACTATGTATTGTGTAATGTTTAATGAGGTACATGCTTAGGGTTGCGTGCATGAAAAGGTCACATGATTATGAATAAGAATGGGAATGCTCTAAGTCACTATAGAAAAATTACTAATTTTCAAAGGAATAAAACCGACAGTCTCTCGGACCTTCGGTAAAGTTGAGTTATCGAAGGATGTACTGATGGTCATATAAGTGGTTAATTACAGAAGACTTTTTTATTTTATCGAAGGACTACAATCGTCGGTATAAGCTTCAACTTAATGAAATGAAAATTTAGGATTTCTCTCTTCCATTCTTTCAATTTTTGTTTCCGCACAAGCTCTCCCCCAAATTTTCCTCTCTTACTTTAGAAGTCAAGGTTAACCCCTTTTGTTTGCTACAATTGGTGTGTCGACGTTAGGATAGTGATGGTAAGGAGGGTGGTGGTTGAGGAAATTCATTGTTCTGAGGGGTCTGGTCGAAGGTGGTGGTTGGTGTCGTGGTGTGACAACGATGTTCTGCGAGCTCACGACGGTGTGCTCTTAACTTGAAGGAACTTGGTCGAGGGACTTCGTTGGAGGGGCCGTCGTGGGCTTCTGTCACTGTCGTGCTCTACAATGGTTGCCATCATCAAGGGTTATCTTGGTTGAGGTAAGTTGTGCGTTTAAAAATTCATTATGAGTTTAATTGTTCTTGAATGTGTTTGATGTTCTTGTGGCAGCAGTGTATGATGTTGTTTGATTGAGAAAGCTTTTTGTTTTGTAATTGAAATGAGGGGCAAGGCATTAGCATGCCAGTGAGAAGGTTAAAATAACCTTAGCCGTAGTTTAGGGAAAATAAAAGCAACCGAGTAGGTGAAGATTATAACTTATTGGTTTGGCCTACTACTTCTTGCAAACAACTAGGATACACTGCACCAGCACACCAATTGGCCAAGACAAAGCTCAAATGCTAACACAAACACCCTATTGTTCCCAAGTCAATCTCTCAGTATTGGCTATCTTTTTCAGAAACTCAACCTTCACTAGCTGAAGAACAACAGTTAGGCTCACAATTACAATGAACAACCTATTCTTACCAAGTCCCTTAAATATGTTCTTCTTCTCCAGCTCCCTTGCATTGAACTCATTGAACACTTGGCAGAGGACAAAAGAATTAAAGATAATCGTGTTCTTCACCTTCTCAGTAACATGAAAGATTGATCTTCCCCTGAATTCTAAAACCAGCTTTACCATAACCTGGTACAATGCCTGTGAAATTAGGTTCCTCCACATAACTGTAGTTATTAGTGGCTTAACTCTACCTAAAGGTGGCATCTTCATGAGATCATCAGTAGGTTCCTCGGGGGCTAAAGCCAAAGCTCTCCTTTGCCACTTCAGTGCCTTCTATTCCCATGGAAAGTCCAATATTTGCTTCTTTTAGAGCAGATGCGTCATTTGTGGCATCACCTATGACTGCCCGCCACATTACCCTTATGCTTTAAACATTGAACCATGAGAAGCTTGTGAAATGGAGATGATCTGGCCATGACCCTGATTTTGTCAATCTTATCCATTCTTTCCTCATGTACTGAGATTCTAAAGTATTTCATAATCAAGAGTGTTATAAAATCAATAAAATGCTTTCATTTTAATAGAATTTAAAAAACCAAAGTGGTTACTAACTAAGATAATTGATTCTGTACTTTATATTTGTCATCAATTATTTGAATTGTATGGCTGCAGAGCTTATGTTATTTTTAATTATTTAAAAGTGTTTATTAGAAATGAAGTTTGATATTGATTGAATGGTTTAAAAGTGTTGTTGAAGGATGGTGGTTTGGGTGGTGGAGGTAGTAGAGTCTGGATTGTGGAAGGAGTAGCAGTGTGAAAAGGGTGAGTTTAGGGATGAGGAAGTGAGGGAGAAAGGGAACAAAGGGTGTTAATTTATAGAGAAAAAAACACAGAAGAGAGAGGAAGAGCAGAGAGTCACAGACACACAAAGATGAAAATAAAAACATAAATAAAAAGAGAGAGAGAGAGAGAGAGAGAGTGGGGGGATGTGCACCTCTACCTTTCATTTTTATTTTCTATTTTTGTAAGGGTACGTTCTTTCTTCTTTCATTACTGAAATGTATGGGGAGGGTAGAGTGGGAATAAAAGTGGTTATAATGGGAGAGAAGAGGAGAGGAACAATAATGGGGGCTTTCAGTTTAGGGTCTGGAAAATGATTATGGGCTAGGCCGTCCCAAGATATGCATTGATGGTTTGGATTGGGTCCAAAACCACCATCAGCACCCTTCCTTATCCCCTCACCCCTATCATGAATTACTCTTTTGTTTTATTAATGCTTTGGTTCTTCTATTTTGAGGTCTCCATAATTTAGACTTTCGTTTGTGTAATTTTCATGTGTTGGGAAGTGTTGGCAGTAATCATTCTTCTTGCCGTAATGATGAGAAATGATATGAGTGAGATGTTTAACACCAAAACCAGCTGCCTTAGCTCATGTGTTAATTTGCTTGCTTTGTTTTTATATGGTTAACAGAGTGCTTTAACTTTTCAACAAACTAAATGTGAAATAGGTTGCAGAAAAGGGAAAAAAGAAAAGGATGGAGGGGTGTTAAGCATTGTCATTATACTAAAGCAGGGTTGTTTTAGTGGCACAACCTCTGTTTGAGAATTAACTGTTAGCTAATTAGTGGCACAACTCCATCTTTCTCAAATGACTCTTTCATCCTTAACACACTTCTCTACTTTGTTTTTTAAAATTTTCATCTAAGTTCAAATGTATGTTTTTATTAGCATCTTTTTATATCTTTTAAATTCAAATGTGAATGTGTTTATGTCTTAAAAACAAATTACCGCCCACTGCTGCTACGGTTTTGTTTCTAGTCCAAATTCCTTGTTATGTGTTTAAAAACTCTCCACATAACACTCTCTCTTATTGCCAAAGATATGAGGCCAAGTTAGCCACACATAGCTAAAAATAATGAGTGTTCTGTCTGCTGTTTAATGCACTGGATTAGGCAAAATGGATTTTTCAACACTTGAAATATAGTGTAGAATTCTCTCGGTTTCTCTCATTTCCCTTTTTCTATCTTGTGTTTTGCTCTTATTCCCTCTTTCTTTTCTGTTTCTTTCTCTTTCAATCAGTATCCTACATTAGTGATATCTAGAGCCTAGTTTTCTTGTCACTAGAGCAAAACCTATATGTATGTAAACACAACTACACAAAACAACAAAGAACATGGTTACAATTAAAAGGTTATGTGATATATAACAGTAAAGTACAAAAAACCTCTAATATGCTTGGATGATTCAAAGTTTAAACTTATTTTGATGCTACTTCAAAATAGATTGAGAAACACTCTTTTGGTATCATTGAAGCTACTTGATTGAACCACAAAGTCTTGACAGTAACAAAACATCACATGAAAGCCGCACCAAAGCAGATCATAAACTGCACCATAATTGGTTACTAGACAACAGAAAATTTTAGACTTGAAATTGACAACTTCGATGGCCAAAGATTGAATAGGAAATTAAGAAAAGTTTATAAATGCTCTAGATCATATTAATAAAGCAAATAAACACAAATCAAGTTGAATCAAACTCAATTCAAAACTTTTTCATCATTTTAGATAACTCTATATCAGTGTTTGTTTTGACACTCTTTGTTTGTAGGATAATAACTTAGCTTCGGTTCCTTTTTTTTGTATTTGTTTCATTGAAACTTACCTTGTCTTGTACTCTATTTTCCCTTGCTATTAATATTATGGCCATTCCATTGACAATCTTGATATGCTTAGCCTATTTTCTGCACTTATTGCTATTATAACTAAATAAAAATATGAATTAAGCATCAATATAGAATAAATTACAGAGGTAATTCTGACTCAGACCTAAAATGGTCATTAATTGAACACTATACATGAACTGCATTTGTGGGAAAAAGAAATACTTTGTTATCTCAATGTGCCTCCTTTGAGGTTAAAAATGAAGTTTAATGCCAAAATATATATGAGGTGATATCACCAAATTGGCAAGTGGCAGCAGACCTTCTTACATTCATCCTGTCACACCAAAGGAAGACCGAAAAAAGGGAAAAATGAGAATTAAGCAAATTCAGGCACCTGAACAATATCCTCTCCCTTGATGAATCGGCCAAACACTATAAGCTTTTCACTTAGATCTGGTATTGGTGTAGTTGTGATGAAAAGATCAAATCCTTTGTTGAAGTAATTACCCTTCGAAGTTCCAAGCATGAATGCTTCATGTCTCATACTAGTTAATCATCACAACATTTAGTATCTAGAAAACAATATTCAGCTCACAGGTAGATTATCAATGGTCTAATGATATGATAAACATCAAATTGCAATTAAACAAAACAAAAAATAAACCTTGCATATTTCTTTCCTAACAAGTTCCAATCTTCAGTAGCTCCGGGCCCTTTGTTATAACCAGCCTGAATTACGTAGTGCTTAATTACTTGGTGAAAAAGCATTCCTTGAAGTGCCCTTTTTAACTGGAAAAGAAAAAATTGAAGTTTGGTTGGAAGCATAAAGAGAATACATTCAAAGGAATTTCATAAGAGGAAAATAGGAGCTTGAAACTAAAGTAATGAGATATTGACATTAAAATAAAAAAAAATTAAGAAAGGTTTTGTGCACAAACAAGTCCTTGAAGTTCTAGCAACTGAATATTTGGCCAGTCAAGAGACATCAGTATGTTCTTCAGTAGCTGACCAAGTACATTGGTATAGGCATTAGGGTATGTGCAGGATCCTAATAGAACAATCATAAAATATAGTCATCAAAACTACTTGCATTAGAGTATCCTGACAATCTTCCTATTTTTCACTAAGAAATCCCAGCAGAGGTTAATCCTCAACACGCCAACAAGATGCACAATTCAAACATAAAACTGAATGCCAAACAGAAGATGAAAGCCTTGTTTAGATAAAAAAATTTTCAAAAAAAAAAAACTTTTAGAAGGAAATATAAAGAAAAGATGGAAAAAGTTACTCCATAAATTAAAATGTACTTATGTAACTACACAAGACCAAGTTGGAAAACAGCATCTAGGTGGAGTTAAACTCAAATTAGACTCACACACAACTGAAATAGCACAGTCCAAATTGCACAAAATTAGAATGCACTATAATGTCAAATTTTGCTAACTACACTGAACTAGCCTAAGAAACTACAAAAAAACTGTGCTAAGAAGTTTAGAATGGTAAAAGAAGGCTAACTACAAACTCACACTACAAAAGCAACCTAGAACTCAAAATATAACACCCTATAACCTAAAAAGTTTACTAAATAGGTGACAATTTCGAAATTCACCTAAACTAACCTAAGTATGTTGATGTATATATTGTATGTTCCTGTATATTGTATGTTCATTTATTAGGCTACAACTTGATTAAGTTAAGTAGTCATTTAAAGTTTTATGGTACTACACACATTTTCAATGGAATGAGAATGGTAAAAGTACCTTAAACACTTACAATGTACAAAATATGTGGAAGTACTCTATAAAAGAGAACTTTAGTAATGTAAGAAAATTGACACCCCCAAATTTAATACACAACCACTTAGGATGTCAAAGCCATTTCAATACTGAGGACTTCTCTTTGCATGCCCTTATTGAATGCCTATGACAATAGTGTTCAAATTGCCTTCCATGTTCGACGTGAGTAGTAATAGGTTTATTACTTATGTCACATGGAGTGTTGCTGTTTTGGCTAAGTTTTTATTTGTTTGGCTTGTCATAGAACATGGCCCATTTTCCCAACCATCATGGATGGATGTACGACCGTTGTTGTAGTGGAAGGAGAGGTTTGAAGGAATCTTTTGCCATCAGAGTTGAAGAGTTTGTGGAGACGGCCCGACGATATGAATATTATGCTCTTGATGGAGGGATTCGATGTTCATGCATCAAGTGTGAATGTACAAGGATTTTGAAAGATGAAGTCGTCAAACTTCACCTTTACCAAAAAGGGTTCATGCCTAATTACACGGTTTAGACATTTCATGGTGAAGATATTCCTTCAACCTCCACTGCAGTTGAAAAGCGGCTTGCATCAGGTTCGAATACTATTGTACATACATCTAAGATAGATCAATTTGCCTATACGCAAGAGATGATCGACAATGTTCTTCCTCGCCATGCTGAACAAGAAGCAAATGATAGTCATGATGAAGAGTCTCCAAATGAAACCACACAGAGGTTTTACAATTTACTGACAAAGGTAAATCTACCTGTATTTGAAGGTTCATCTAAGTCAAAATTGTCAGTCTTCATTAGACTCATGGTTGGCAAATCTAATTTGAACTTTCACATTCAAGCAATGGACTTCTATCCAAAATTGATGTTAAATTTGACATCACCAAACAATTTTATGCCGAAGGATTATTACCAAGCCAAAAAATGTGTTTCAAAGTTGGGATTGGAAGTCAAGAAGATTGATTATTGTGTTAATGGATGTACATTATTCTATGACAATGATAGTGGCAAAAATGATGCATTATTGGTTGAATGAAAGTTTTGTGGCTCACCCTGATATTATACGATGCATGCTGGACAGAGGCAAAAAAAAACCAATTCCCTTAAAGTCCATGTTCTACTTGCCTATAATTCCAAGATTACAAAAAATGTTTACTTCAATGCAAACATCATAACACATGACATGGCATAATGTAACAAAACTGAAGGATTTTTGCGGCATCCTTCTGATGGTGAAGCTTGGAAGCACTTCAATCGTAAACATTCATCCTTTGCTAGTGAACCGCATAACATCAGACTTGGTCTATGCTTTGATGTATTTACCCTGTACATTTAGGTGTCTGCATCACCATATTCATGTTGGCCCGTGATAGTTACCCCATACAATCTACCACCTAAGATGTGTTTGACAAAGCCTTACATGTTCTTATCGTGTATAATACCAGGTCCATCTAACCCCAAATCATCGATTGATGTTTATTTGGAGCTTTTGATTGATGATTTGAAGAAGCTATGGAATGGTGTTTGGACGTATGATGTTTCAAGGAAGTAAAATTTCCTTAAGAGTGCAGCCTTGATGTGGACTATTAATGACTTCTCAGCGTATGACATGTTATCTGGTTGGAGCATGCATGGTTGATTAGCTTGTCCACATTACATGGAACATACAAAGTCATTCCAATTAAGTTATGGTCAGAAAAGTAGTTGGTTTGACTGCCATCGACGGTTCTTGCCCATTGATCACCCTTTTAGAAGAAACAAAAAGTCATTTCGCAAAGGGAAAGTTGAAACGGATATGCCCCCACCGAAGTTGACTGGATCACACGTTTGGAGAAGAGTTAAAGTTACTGAATCTGGTTAGAATAGGATAGAAGGTTTTGGAGAATGGCATAATTGGATTAAAAGAACCATATTCTGGGATCTTCCCTATTGGAAAGACAACTTGCTAAGACACAACCTCGATGTCATGCACACAGAAAAATATTTCTTTGACAAGGTCTTCAACACAGTTATGAATGTTAATGGTAAGACAAAAGATAATGACAAAGCAAGAAAAGACTTACCTTTGTATTGTGGATGAAAAGACTTAGAGTTGAAGGCGCAAGGTAACGACCGATTGTTTAAACCAAAAGCAAATTACACCATGTCAAAAGACGAGGCAAGAGTAGTGTGCGGATGGATCAAGGAGCTTATAATGCCAGATGAATATGCTTCTAACTTGTCTAGATGTGCCAATGTTCAGAACGGTACTATTCAAGGGTTCAAGAGTCATGATTGTCATGTATTCATGGAGACTTTCATCCCTCTTGCATTCAGTTGTTTGCCAATGCACGTGTTAAATCCACTGATATTAATCAGTAACTTCTTCAAAGATTTGTGCTATACCATAGTAAAGGAAAGACTTAATACCTGTTTTTGTCCCTCTTTATAAGGGAAATGTTCAATTTCGTCCTACCTTTTTCAAAAAGTTCAATATGGTCCCACGTTATGAAAAAAGTGTCCAATTTAATCCTTTTTGGTCACGGCGTTAAATATTTAACGATCTTGGTGACAGCGTGGACTGATGTGTGCAACATGGCTTTTTACCTTCGTAACGTGGCAGTGACAGTGTTTTTCATTAACTGAGAACGTAGCAGTGGGCAGTGATTAAAATTTAGAGTGTTAGGGTTTGGTTTGGGTAATTCGAAATCGCGATTTGGGGATAAACATTTTGGAGGACCTGCAAATCCAAATTGGGTGATCTTGAAGGTGAAATCTGCAGAGGAAATCCAATTCCGCAAATCAAATCTCGACGTTTCTTCACCCTTTCGCATCTCGATATCGTTGTTTGCTTTGGCTTCTTTCACCACAGTCTCCAACCTCCCATTTTCTGAACAACACTTCATCCCCTCAATGGTTATCTCCGCTTCTTTCTCCTTGTTCTCCTTGTATTTTCCCCACAGAACTGCGTAAAGTCCCCTTACTGTGAGAATAGCTCCCATGACCCTGAAATCACAAGTAGATGATTTCACATCAGTTATTGGATTAGCACCGAAAACATGTCCACCACTGTTTCAAAGTGTGAGCCTTTTATGATTACGATGTTTCGACTTTCATGTAATAAATACATAGCTTTTAGTTTATGATAAAGTGAACTGGCTCAGTTAAGACCAGCTTAGATGAAACCGCATGAAAGCGAAGTTTCTTTGTGGCTAAAAGCATGAACCGTTCAGTGGGAATGGGAACAGTGACTGGATGTGAAATTGTGAATGACTAGGAGTACTTACCCTCCAAGATATATTTTTTCTGCAAGGATGAAAGCACCCATGATGGCTACGATAATCATCATCAAAGGGCTGAAGGCAGTTACAAAAACAGGCCCTTTCTTTAATCATTGCCACTGCCACGTTCTCAGTTAATGAAAAACATTGTCACTGCCATGTTACAAAGGTAAAAAACCACGTTGCACACATCAGTCGACGCTGTCACCAAGATCGTTAAATATTTAACGCCGTGACCAAAAAGGATTAAATTGGACACTTTTTTCACAACGTGGGACCATATTGAACTTTTTAAAAAAGGTAGGACGAAATTGAACATTTCCCTTATAAAGAGGGACAAAAACAGGTATTAAGCCTAAAGGAAAATTCCCTTAGAAAGATGGACGGAAATATCCCAATTATTCTCTGTAAATTAGAAAGAATATTCCCTCCTGCATTCTTTGATTCAATGGAGCATTATCCGATTCATCTTGCATATGAAGCTTGGCTTGGGGGACCTGTGCTATACAGGTGGATATATCCATTTGAAAGGTTTATGGGAGAATCCAAACGTTCAGTCAAAAATAAAACTAGAGTAGAAGGCTCAATTTGTGCAGCTTACTTACACAGAGAGACAACATATTTTTGTTCACATTATTTCAAAACTTCATGTTGTCCCCTACTCATGTCAGAAATGAAATGCAATGGCAAGTTCAACCACGTCAAGGTGCATTATCAGTTTTTCGATAATCAGGCCGTGACGCAGGGAAAGAATTCAGTCATTGGTTAACTGATGTTGAATTCAACTCTGCTCATGTCCATGTCTTAATCAATTGCAGTGAAGTTAAGTCGTACCTTGAGTATGTCATCATCTGTCTCTTATCTTTGCAATGGTACAATTGTTATACACTAATACATATCATTTGTACCAGCTCATTTCATGTGGATGAGCAAGTCGCAGAAGGAATTGCTTCTGCTAGAATACACTCAGAGTTTCCCCATTGGTTTAGAAATCAGGTTCGTACATATTCCTATGTTTAGAGCAAGGTTAATTTGACTCTTGATTTTAAAATCTTTTTTATTATCTTTGTAGGTTTTTAATCAGGCATTAACTCCCACAATTCAAGAGTTAAGACATTTATCCAATTGGCCAATGAGAAGTGTGAAAGAATGACACACTTACTTTACCAATGGTTACAAATTCCATACACATAAGTGGTTTAAAGGAAAGAAAACAACAAATTGGTGTGTACGTCAAGGGCCTTACAGAAGGTTCCTATGATGATTTCTACGGCATCATTCATAAAATATATGAGCTAGAGTACAACACCACAACTTCTCCAAACAGAGTAGTACTTTTTTATTGGGAATGGTTTGATCCTTCTAGAGCTGGTACTAGAGTGGATCCATGCTTTAATATTGTCGACCTCAACCAAAGATTAAGATATGGATCGTTTGATCCTTTCATTCTACCGACTAATGTCAGACAGCTTTATTATGTGCCATATCCACCATTCCGCAATATTAACAAGCATGGTTGGGCCGTAGCAATACAAACCAAGCCTAGAGGTCGCATTGACTCAAATGAGGTTGAGGAGGATGTTGCCTACCAGCTCGACCAAATGTCACAACCACAAGAAATTATTGAAGTTGAACGTATAACCGCATTGGTCGACCCTGATGGTGATGGAGATGAATCAGAAGCAGCAATACAAGGTGATGAAGAATAAGAAGAAGAAGAAGATGATGATGATGATGATGATGATGATGACGATGATGATGATGATGATGATGATGATGATGAAGAAGAAGATGATGATGATGACGATGATCTGGAAGAAGAAGATGAAGATGAAGATCATGATGACGATGATTGAACGTTGGACATCTACTGTAGCAAATTGAACTATCATTTCAATAGAGTTATCTAAAATACCATCTTTTAAGACTGTGTATACAATTATTTTACATTCACTTTAATTTATATTGATCATTCCTTATTCATTTATATTGTTTTGCTTTATTTGTAACCATTTCAATGCAATAATGACAAGACAAGGTTTAGAACGTCCTGATAAAGGAAAGGGGTTAGCAAGGCCTAAGAAGAGGCAACGACAAGCACTAAAGTATGTACTTAGGGTGCCTACTAAACTACCTACCACTGTTGTCCCTAGTCCATCATCTGTGGGGCCTCCTCCTACCCCTACAATACAGCCTCCTATCCCTGCAGTAGACCCTACTCCTACCTCTGCAATACACCCTTATCCTACCCCTACAACACACCCTTCTCCTACCCCTACAGTAGACCCTCTTACTCCTCTTGTGATTATAACCCCCACTCCTCCCCCTATGCTTATTACCTCCATTCCCCCTGACCCTACTTCTATACCTTCCTCATCTTGTATACCGCCTTCTGAGACTGTCACACCATCTGTTGATCCAAATTCAACTGGTGATGGTGAAGGTCTTGACCCGACCCTCCATGATCAACCATGGATTGAGCCGTATGGTAAAGGGTAAGATTTTAATCCCTTGTTTAACCATTATGATGTTTAAAGTTTGCATTAATTCAAAGGACTTTGATTATGCAGGTTTATTCCATCCAGGGTGTCTTCCCAGGCCATCACACGTTCAATTAAGCAACAGTTTTTAAGTCCATGGCCTACTTGGGGAGCAATAACTGATGACGACAAAATGTCATTCTAGGAGCGTTTTCAGGTGAACAATCCATTAAACAGATAGTCATTCTTCTTTTACTATGTTCATTAATCAATGTTTGTTCTATTTAATGTTACAGATGAAGGTGAAGTGAAAACCTAAACATGAAACACAGATACAAAGAAATTTCCACATGAAAGCATCTCATCGGCTGTCAGAGATGTTTAGGGATCCCCGCAATGCAGGAGAGCGCCCTGTCAGAGCGGCTGCAGCGGAATGGTTAGCGTGGAAACAAACCAAGAGGGGGGGTGAATTGGTTATATTCAAATATTATCCCTTTTTAATATTTTTCTCTTAATTTCTTACTAAGCAGATAATTAAACGTAAATAACAGAGTAAGGGAAAGAGAAAAATTACACAGGTATTTTATCCTGGTTCAGATCACTAAGATCCTACGTCCAGTCGCTTATCTCAAATAAGATAAACCTTTTTCACTATCACAAAACTATTACAAATATTAGTCACACAGAAAAACAATTTGTAACAGTTTAGAAATTACCACCTCTCTTGAAACCACAAGAGATGAAACAACACCTCCTTTGAATCTTCACAAAGGATGAGGATGATCACCTCCTTCGAATGCTTCACGAAGGATGATTCTCTTCCAGACACTTCCTCAGACACACCAAGGATGATCCAGCTATTCCTCTATCACCGTAGCAGTATTTAACCAACTCTACAGACAGAGTTTCCTTAGCTGAGCAAGAGCACACAATTCTCAAAGAGTTCAGAGATGTTTTGCACAAGGGAAGAGTTGGATTTGAGAGAAAATGAGAGTCTATTTATAGACTCATCCAAAGGCTCCTCCATTTTCGCTTTTAGACTTTCTGACTGTGTTAATCGATTAGCTACAGTGGTTAATCGATTAACATCCCAACGGATACTTCAACGTCTCTAAAAACGGCTAGTTTTTCAAACGGTCACTGTGTTAATCGATTAACAGTCCTTGTTAATCGATTAACGTTAATCGATTAACACCCTGTGTTAATCGATTAACACCGAAATTCTGTGCTTCGCCATTTGCCTCTGGAACAATCGATTAACACACTGTGTTAATCGATTAACGTTAATCGATTAACACCTCTTGTTAATCGATTAACACTGCACAGATTTTGTTCTTGATTTATTTCTACATCACTTTTGAATACATACATGAAACTACTAATTTTCCTATGTTCATACAATTTTTACAAGGTTTTACAAGTCTTCTAAGATCATTCTTCATAAGTCTTGATTGTGCTTGACTTGTATTTGGACATCATCAAAACTTCATCTTCATCATTTTGCTAACAATCTCCCCCTTTTTGATGATGATCAAAACCTTCTTGAATTAAAGCTTTTGTGAACCAGCTGTATAAAAAATAAACTTAAGGAAGAAAAATATTGTTAGTGAACTTAGAAAAAAATATTTTAAGACTTTAACTATTTCTCCCCCTTTTTGATCATTATTAAAAAGTGATGTATAATTACTCCCCCTTAATATATTAGAATCTATACTCCCCCTTAATAAAAGCATAGATGCATAGAAATATTAAGATAAGAGAACACACATTTTTATTGAAATTTAAAGAGGCATACAAGTATAGAAGCATACATAAAGGGCACACACTAATAAAAACATAGAATCATAAAGATGCCTAATCATCATCACTATCAGGGACATATAGTTTGGCAAGTTTGTCATCAATCTCCTTAAGATGAGTGTTAATCTCATCATAACGAAGATTGTGATATGCCATCATATCGTCCATTCTTGTTTGTTGCAATGTGGCCATGGCTTCAAGTTGTCTAGAAATACTTTCTAGACTATATTCTTGTGGAGGATTTGATGGTCCAGCAACATTGGTTGGTTGAGGCATAGGGATATCTTCCTCCTCTTCAGCTGAGGCATCTTCTTCTTGTGCAATATCTTCATCAGCGCGGACAAACAAATTTCCTTGTCTTATAAATCCCATTTGATGCAAAGCAGACTCTTCAATTTGATGGATAGGTAAGACATCGAGATGTTTTTCTCCGGTGACATCCACCCCTTTATAGATACATATCAATGAAACAAGGAGAGGATATGGGAGATGACCTCTGTCATACCTCTTGGCACGGACCATAGTATCTGAGATGAGACTTGCCCAATTTATGTTGATATTTTGAGTGATGGCGGACATAATCATCAAATCAGTTTCAAAACATTGAGCAAGGTTTGTTCCTCTTGGACACAGCAGCCAAACAATGAGATAATGAAGGACCCTTTCCTCCATTCTTAGATTTCCCACTAGAAGATATCGCCTATTTGGTAGAGGTTGTTGAGGATTCCTCATAAAAGAGCGATATGCCAAAATTTTGTTAAACTCACCAAAATCATTGGGCACATGCAAGGCATTTTCTAAAGGAGGAATATGAGCAACATTTAACCAAATATCATGATCTAGAACAATATCTACTCCTTTGACGCGAGTGTGAACAATACCGTTTTGGGATTTCAGATTGTAGTAAAACACGCGTACCAAATCGGGGTAGTAGCGCCCTTGAAGTTGCAGTAGATATTGGACGCCTTGAGCCATCAATTGTTGAGAGAATTGAAATTGATGTACCGCAAACCAATTAAGATCCACAAATTTTTGGCGAAGAATTTTGCGTTCTTTCCACCATTGCAAGTATTCGTCGTGCCTTCCTTCATCGGAGATCCAACCGTGAATATTTGGACCACGTGCGGGAGGAGTACTTTCAGAGCCATAGCTTCTTCTTCTTCTCCTTCTGGATGGTTCAGCCATGGGAGTGTGAGAGCAGAGTGGGTAGCAAGAAAAAATGGGACAACAATGAATTTGGGACACCACCAAAAGTTGGGCAGCAAGGAATTTTGATGAGATTTGGAGTAGGAGAGTGAATGGTAATGTGTAATGAAGGATTGGAGGGGTATAAATAGGCTCAAGAAGGCTCCCCAACGTTCAAAATCATTAAAGAGCCGTTTATGGCCGTTTTTAGCCGTTGCAACGGCTAGAAATTTAAAAATTTTTCATGCTGTACGTGTGTTAATCGATTAACAGGGTGTGTTAATCGATTAACGTTAATCGATTAACAGGACGTGTTAATCGATTAACGGACGCTGATTTCCGAAAAACGTCAAATTTTCACCTATGTCCAATTTTAAAAGATTTTCAATATTCCTAGATCTCTTCTAAGCTCATAGAACCTATCCTTAGGCAATGCTTTGGTGAAAATATCAGCTAATTGATGTTGTGTATCAATATATTCTATCTCACAATCTCCTTTTTGCACATGATCTCTAAGAAAGTGATGCCTAATCTCAATGTGCTTGGTTCTAGAGTGCATTATGGGATTCTTTGTAAGGTTTATGGCACTTGTATTATCACACTTAAGTGGTATATGATCTAAGTGAATGTCATAATCTTCTAATTGCTGTTTCATCCATAAAATTTGTGCACAACAATTTCCCGCAGCAATATATTCTGCCTCAGTGGTAGATAAGGCTACACAGGCTTGTTTCTTAGAATGCCAAGAAACTAAGGAACTACCTAGAAGATGACATGTTCCACTAGTGCTTTTTCTATCTATCTTACAACCTCCATAATCTGCATCTGAAAATCCTACAAGACTAGGTTCCGTTCCAGATGGATACCATAAACCAAAGGATGCAGTTCCCTTAAGATATTTCAATATTCTTTTAACTGCAGTAAGGTGAGATTCTCTAGGACTAGATTGATACCTAGCACACACACAAACACTTTGCATAATATCTGGTTTACTAGCAGTGAGATATAGCAAAGAACCTATCATGCATCTATATTTAGTTTGATTTACCTCTTTACCTGACTCATCTTTGTCAAGATAGCAAGAGGTTCCCATAGGTGTAGATGCTTCCTTTGCTTTGTCCATTTCAAACTTCTTAAGAATTTCTCTACAATACTTAGTTTGAGAAATGAACGTACCTTCTTTCATTTGCTTAATTTGAAGACCGAGGAAGAAAGTTAATTCTCCCATCATAGACATTTCAAATTCACCCTGCATGGTCTTAGCAAATTCCTCACAAAGAGATTTATTAGTTGATCCAAAGATAATATCATCAACATATACTTGAATAATCAAAATATGTTTTCCTACTCTTTTAATAAACAAAGTGGAATCAACTTTTCCTCTATTAAAACCATTTTCTAAAAGAAAATTGCTAAGCCTTTCATACCAAGATCTAGGTGCTTGTTTTAAACCATAAAGTGCTTTCTTTAACTTATAGATGTGATTTGGAAATTTAAAATCTTCAAAACCGGGTGGTTGTTCAACATACACATCTTCTTTTATAAAACCATTTAGAAATGCACTTTTCACATCCATTTGAAACAATTTAAATTTCATTATAGATGCATAAGCAAGAAGTAGGCGTATTGCCTCTAACCTGGCAACTGGAGCATATGTCTCATCATAATCTATACCTTCTTCTTGACTATATCCTTGAGCCACAAGCCTAGCTTTATTTTTGGTGATGTTTCCATCTTCATCCAGTTTATTTCTAAATACCCATTTTGTTCCAATTACTTGATGAGTATCTTCTCTAGGAATCAATTCCCAGACTTGATTTCTTTCAAACTGGTTGAGTTCTTCTTGCATTGCTATACACCATTGTTCATCTTGAAGAGCTTCCTTAATGTTCTTGGGTTCTATCTGCGACATAAAAGCTACATTCATACAAAAATTTACCAAATTTCTTCTAGTGTTTACCCCTTTTGATATGTCGCCAATGATGTTGTCCAATGATAATCCTCTGGGTTGTTGCCATATTTTGTTTAGATCTTCATCATCTTGAGGATTATGTATTTGTTCTTCATTTGTTGTCTTTTGTAAGTCTTCATTTTCACCTGCATCTGATTCATCTGACTCAAGAGGTTTTGCCTCAAGGTCTACAATTTCATCAAAGACAACATGCATAGATTCTTCTATTTGAAATGTTTTCTTATTAAAAACTCTATAAGCTTTGCTAGTTAGAGAATATCCTAGAAAAATAGCTTCATCTGCTTTGGAATCAAATTTTCCTAAATTTTGTTTTCCATTGTTTAGGACAAAACATTTGCATCCAAAAATTCTTAAATGTGAAACATTTGGTTTTCTACCTTTAAAAAGTTCATAAGGAGTACATTTCAAAATTGGCCTAATAAGCATTCTATTTAATACATAACATGTAGTACTCACAGCATCAGCCCAAAATTGTTTAGGAACACTATATTCATTTAACATAGTTCTAGCAAGTTCCTCTAAAGATCTATTCTTTCTTTCTACAACTCCATTTTGTTGAGGAGTTCTAGGTGCAGAAAAATTATGAGAAATGCCATATTCTTCACAAAAAGTTTCAAAATATTCATTTTGAAATTCACCTCCATGGTCACTTCTAATAGCCTTTATTTTCAAGTCCTTTTCATTTTGAACTAAATTTGCAAACTTTTTAAATTCTTTGAAAGCTTCACTTTTAAGAGTAAGAAAGAAAGTCCAAGTATATCTTGAATAATCATCTACAATAACTAAAGCATAATAATTTCCTCCAAAACTTTTTATCCTAGAGGGACCAAATAAATCCATGTGCAAAAGTTCTAAGGGTTTTAAACTAGAAACAACATTTTTCGAATGAAAAGATGATTTCACTTGTTTTCCCTTTTGACATGCATCACACAATTTATCCTTCACATATTTTAGTTTTGGTAGACCAATTACTAAGTCTTTAGAAATGAGTTTATTCAATTGTTGCATATGAATATGTGCAGCTCTTTTATGCCATAACCATGGATTTTCTTCTTTTACTACTAAACATGAAATATTCCTACTTGATGCATTTTCTAAATCTATCAAATAAATATTGTTATGCCTAATTCCTTTCAAAGCAATTTCAGAAGAATCATTTTTATAAATAGTGCAAGAATTTAGTTCGAAGGTTACCTTAAATCCTTTATCGCATAATTGACTAATGCTAATTAAGTTGTGTTTTAATCCTTCCACATATAGCACGTCTTTGATCATCAAGGTATCTTCACTTCCAATATCTCCTATTCCAAGGATTTTTCCTTTGTTGTTGTCACCATAGGTGACAAAGCCTCGTTCCTTTTTCCGGAAGCTTGTAAATTTCTTTTTATCTCCGGTCATGTGTTTTGAACATCCACTGTCAAGACACCACATGTACTTCCTTGGTTTTGATAATTCCTACAATCATAAAAAGAACAAGCTATTTAGGTACCCAACTACTTTGTATGGGTCCTTTGGGTTAGATTAAAAAGATTAAAATCATTTTGCAACCCAAGCATATCTACCACTTGGAACACCATAATGCTTAATTTTACATTTGTTAGATGTATGACCCTTTTTCATACAATAAAAGCATGATGCAATATTTGTGTTCCTATAAGTGGTTCCTTTTTCTACCCAAGTTCTACGGGTTCTATGATTATGCTTAATTTTAGGAACAAACTTATTTTTTACAACCTTATTTTCATTCTTTTTACTACATTCTCCAGTGGTTGTGTTTTCAGAAAAATATTTGAATTTAATGCATGATTCACATTCATTATTTGCAATAAATTTTTCTTTTTCATAAAATAAAACTTTACTTTTTAAATTTCTAATTTCTTCTGCTTGATATAAAAATTTATTTTTCAAACTTCTGTTTTCTTCAGACAAATTTGTAAATTCAGTTTTCAAATTATCATTAATTTTAGAGAAATTTTCAGAAGTAATTTTCAGATTTTCATTTTCTTCAAGAATATTTCCAAAATTTAATTTTAACTCTTTGAAATCCTTTTTCAATTTCTTATGAGCTATATCTAATTTTTCGGATTCTACTAATAAAGCAGCATAAGTATCATGTAATTCAGTTTCACTATCATATTGACTAGAATTATCTGAATCGTTAGATGTACTTACTTGGCTTTCAGTGTCATCGTCATCCGCCATTAGACATATGTTTGCTTCTTCATCAGAACTGCTTGATTCAGAAATTGATTCGTTGTCATCGTCCCATGCGATGTATGCTTTCTTTTTCTTGAAGAACTTCTTTTCTTTCTTTTCTTCACCCTTCTTTTGATTTGGGCAGTCTACTTTTAAGTGTCCCTTTTCTCCGCAACCATAGCATCTGTAGTTTGAGGAAGATCCTTGATTTTCTCTCTTTTCATTTTTGAATCTCCCTTTGCCTTTTGATTTCATGAACCTATTGAATCTCTTGATAAGTAGACTCAAATTTTCATCTTCTTCGGAGTCTTCATCTTCTGATCTTCCTTTGCTTCTGTGAATCTCTGACTTTAATGCCAAACTCTTCTTGTTGGTTTTGGCTTTTGCTTCTTCTTCATCAAGTCTTCCAAGATCTAGTTCATGTTCTCTTAATTTTCCAAAGAGTGCCGCCATGGTCATGGTGTTGAGATTTTGTGACTCCGAGATTGCAGTCACCTTTGGTTGCCATGATCTGTCTAAGGATTTCAAGATTTTAATGTTAAGTTCATCTACATCGAATGACTTACCTAGTCCAATGAGATGATTGACAATGTTGGTGAAGCGTTTTTGAACGTCTGAAATAGTTTCTCCTTGCTTCATTCTAAACATCTCATATTCTTGGATTAGGGAGTTCTTCCTTGCCCTCTTTACATCATCTGTTCCTTCATGTGTTACTCTGAGTACATCCCACATTTCCTGAGCGGTTTTGCAGATAGAGACTCTGTAGAACTCATCAACAGTTAATGCTGATGCAATGATGTTCCGGGCTTTTACGTCATTTTGAGATCTTTTCTTTTCTTCAATGGTCCATTGATCACGGGACTTAGGTTCCTGTAAATTGTTAGTGGGAACAGAAAAGCCAGACGCAATAACATCCCAAATATCACAATCAATAGATTCAATAAATATTTGCATTCTTACCTTCCAGAATGCATAGTTCTCACCAGTGAATAGTGGGGGTCTATTGATTGAAGCACCCTCTGCAAAGGTTTGATGTGATCCTGCCATTTGAATTACTATCAAAGCAAGCTCTGATACCAATTGTCAGAGCGGCTGCAGCGGAATGGTTAGCGTGGAAACAAACCAAGAGGGGGGGTGAATTGGTTATATTCAAATATTATCCCTTTTTAATATTTTTCTCTTAATTTCTTACTAAGCAGATAATTAAACGTAAATAACAGAGTAAGGGAAAGAGAAAAATTACACAGGTATTTTATCCTGGTTCAGATCACTAAGATCCTACGTCCAGTCGCTTATCTCAAATAAGATAAACCTTTTTCACTATCACAAAACTATTACAAATATTAGTCACACAGAAAAACAATTTGTAACAGTTTAGAAATTACCACCTCTCTTGAAACCACAAGAGATGAAACAACACCTCCTTTGAATCTTCACAAAGGATGATCACCTCCTTCGAATGCTTCACGAAGGATGATTCTCTTCCAGACACTTCCTCAGACACACCAAGGATGATCCAGCTATTCCTCTATCACCGTAGCAGTATTTAACCAACTCTACAGACAGAGTTTCCTTAGCTGAGCAAGAGCACACAATTCTCAAAGAGTTCAGAGATGTTTTGCACAAGGGAAGAGTTGGATTTGAGAGAAAATGAGAGTCTATTTATAGACTCATCCAAAGGCTCCTCCATTTTCGCTTTTAGACTTTCTGACTGTGTTAATCGATTAGCTACAGTGGTTAATCGATTAACATCCCAACGGATACTTCAACGTCTCTAAAAACGGCTAGTTTTTCAAACGGTCACTGTGTTAATCGATTAACAGTCCTTGTTAATCGATTAACGTTAATCGATTAACACCCTGTGTTAATCGATTAACACCGAAATTCTGTGCTTCGCCATTTGCCTCTGGAACAATCGATTAACACACTGTGTTAATCGATTAACGTTAATCGATTAACACCTCTTGTTAATCGATTAACACTGCACAGATTTTGTTCTTGATTTATTTCTACATCACTTTTGAATACATACATGAAACTACTAATTTTCCTATGTTCATACAATTTTTACAAGGTTTTACAAGTCTTCTAAGATCATTCTTCATAAGTCTTGATTGTGCTTGACTTGTATTTGGACATCATCAAAACTTCATCTTCATCATTTTGCTAACACGCCCTTACTGGTTGGGCGAGCGAATTTGGAATTCTTTACTAGCTCATTGGAATTCAGTAGAGTTTCGCAATAAGTGTGCCAAAGCCCAGAGGAACAGAGCTTCTGAAAAGGGTGGCACCCTACATACTGGTGGGTCGATCACGATTCATGAGCATGCCATTCGTATGGTAAACTTTCATTACTTTTCTGTTTTTTTCATATATAAGTTATGTATTTTGTATTCCATATGTATATTTGTAACTATAAATTATGTTACAGGCACAAGCTCTTGGTTGGGCGGTCCATGTTGATGAGATCTTTGCACAGACTCATATTCGGAAGAGCACTAATGAATTCGTTGATGAAAGATCTCGGAAGACTCATGTAAGCAAATAACACTATTACTATTAGTAATTTTTCATTTATGTTATTCTATCATTCCCTAACATTGCTTTTAATGTTTCAACAGGAAAAATTTTCTACGAGACTTTCATAGGTTAGATCTGAACATGGGTCAGCTCCTACACCAGATGATGCAAGTAATGGAGAAGACGACATCCATAGGACACAATGTTGGGTCGACATCGTTGGTGGCAAGAAAAAGGGACGGGTGTACGGTGCAGGACAACTTGTTGCAAACTATACAACATCAAGAGGAGGTACTTTGAAGCACCAACCTTCTTCTTCCACCACTACTGCTGACGAGGCCGTTGTCTGCCTCACGCAGGCACTAGAGCAACGTGACCAGGAAATCACTGATTTGAGAACATAATTTAGAAACTTTAAGGCCCTCATCATGAGAGTGTTGCCTGAAACTTCACAGGATCAATTCAATATCCCTCTGACTCAGCCACGACCCTCCACGTCACCCGTTGTCCCTCAACAACCCTCATCAGTCTACCCGACATTAGTCCAACCCACACCAGTCCAGCCATTTACGGATGAGCAGGATGATGAAGATCATTTTGATGATAACTATGTACATTATTAGTTTTATTTTGTTTTTAGTTGTTATATAAACATTTGGATATTAGAACATTTGGAGTTTAGATATATCATTTGGATGTTAGAACATCATTATGTTACATTGTTTTATGTTTTATTTATAAATACATGGATGATTGGATGATTCAGATGTTATATTGTCATTCTGATGAATGATTGCATCATTGAGATGCACATTATGCAGGTCTGTATGTTGTTCGAAAATGTTATGCAGGTCTGTTTGTGCTGTGAAAAAATTATACAGGTTTGTTTGGTTTCATACGAAATACAATTGTGCCTTGAATCTGCCTCCAACTTACCGAAGGCTTATGCCCTTCGGTAATTACCCACGTTAGGTAATTACCGAAGGCTTCCGCCCTTTGGTAATTAACGAGGGCTTCCGCCCTTCGATAATTATGGAAGGTAATTATGGAAAGGCGGAAGCCCTCGGTAAATCTTAGCGACAAGTGATTTACCGAGGGCTCTTTGGTCGTCGATAAGTCGTTTGTAATTACCTTGTATCGACGATTATCGACTATTTCCGAGGGCTTCTAGCCTTCGGTAATGCCCTTCTTTTTTGTAGTGAGTATTATATTATGATGTGATTGCGTAATACATGTTCTATTAGATTTGCTATAATGAGATGTATAATTTCGAATCAAACAAATATAATTAATAGGTGATCCAGAAATAGGTCGCGTGATGGGTTGTTAAAATTCATGGGAGTGAGATGGTGGTGTGGGGCCACATTCAAAGTAATATGAAATTATATCAGGATAGGTGTATGTTGCTGAGAAAAAAAAATAGGTGCGAGGAGCATTAAGTTAATTGTTGGGTTGACTTTAATATTTTTCTGATAATGGTTGGAATTATTGTTTTGAGTATATTTTCGGTCTATACTTCTTTATTCCATGTTGTCACTTTTCCTCTTGCGGAGGGTAGAAAAGTGGATCTCTTCATTTTTCACGTTTTCTCTTAGGTATTCAAGGTTTTGGGGCGTTTTCTACTCTCCTTTTGGGGGATTTAGGTTTGCTTTCAATTCATTCTTTATGTATTGAATCTCATTTTTAATTCCAATTTAATTTTTGTTTTACATTCTTGCTTCAATTTACGTTTTGAATGTTGCAATTTCGTCTTTCCATTTCATTTTCGTCTCCAATTTCATTTTTTCATTGAAATTAAATTTCATTTCCTGTATTGCTTTGATTTATTTAGTTATGTTTTGGAGGCTTCAATTAAGTTTAATGGAAGTGTAAAATTGTGTGGTTGGTAATTGGGGATATTGCAATGCTTGCTTGAGATTTCTGGATTGCAATTGATGGTGTTGTTCTTGCCTTGCGTGATGGCAGTTCGAATTTGTGCTTACAATTAGGTATACGCTTAGTTACCTAATTGGTGTTTGATTTTCGCTTAGTTAATTGAATTGTGGGTGTAGATTTGATTGGGTTTATGCAATGTGTTTGCTTAATTCACGTTTTTGAAGACCGAATTAACGTTCGCTTAGTTGGTTAATTCGTGTTGGAGTAGGGGTGAGAGTAGTGTTTAATTGTTGTTAATCTATGATTGGAAGCATTGTAATTGATCTAATTGCCAACCATTTTTAATATGTGTTGAATTCATGTTTAAATTTAATGCATTACAAGTCACAAAACTCTTCACATACCCCTACTACCATGTGTTTGATCTAATTCCTGAACCACATTTGATCCTTGAGAGACGACCTAGGGGTTCTCCTAGCTTATATTGAATTTAATTGCTCATTAATTTGATTCAGGTACAACCTCAATCAGTCATACCTAAAAGGTATTCATTTTAACTCTCGGGAAAACAAAACATGTCAAGACGGTGTCATTGACAAAACACACTAAAGGAATAAAACTTAAAACACCCAAGCGAAAACTTAAACTAGGCTAAATGTTGTCTATTTGAAAAGACAAAATCACAAGAAGTGTTTACTTTGCCTAAACGATATCATGAGCTAAAACGTTACTTCATCAAACGATGAAGTCTTTAATCAACACTTGTTATCTTTGAAAGAAAAGCTTAATTGTCAAATGCTACCTCAACGGTAGGAAATCAAAAAACACTTTATTGTTCTGAGCAAACATTAAATGACATTAAACTCTATATGTTCATAAACAACAAGAGTGATAAGAAAAGACATAGCTACTGCATTCACAATCTACTCTATTCCTTGCAGATGAGATATTCTACATGTATCCACAAACTTCAAATAAAAATATCAAAAGTGGAATTAGAGACAAAAGAGATATTTACAAAATGTTCTTCACTTGAAGCCATGTCTAAAAGAACATCAACATATTATAAATTGATGAAAGCTTGAAGAGAATACAAGAAGAATAAGATAGTGAACTTGTGAACGCCAACAACAAGCCTATTGTGCTCATATATCCTCTGAAGTTGAATATTTTTCTAGAAGAGGAAAACCTTAGAAAATCACAAAATTCTTTGTATTGTTTATACCCTCTCCTTGAGAGTTATCATCTGTACCTTTGCTCATAACAGTATTTGTGTTATAAGTTCCGAAGAGAATTAAAACACTTGGTGTTTAGCTCAAACTGAGTTAAGCAATCTAGACGTGTTGTCTAGGGTTGAACAAAAAGTGGTTAGAATACTTGTACAACAGGAGTGGTTCAACTCAAACTAGTTGTGTTGACTAGGTGAACCAAGAGTGATGAGAATATTCGTTGTAAACTTGGAGAGATAAAACTCGTGTAATATTTTTAAGGATTAGTGGAACCCCTTAATAATTCTTAACTGGTATAAAATCTATGTTTTACTGCTTTGCTCTTTGAAACGTTTTCCATTTGTGTACTCTATAAAAACAAACGTCTAAACATCTTATACAAATTATATCTTTTATAAACCATTAGACGTTGCTTTGCGAAAGGTTTTCAAAAACACAATTGACCCCCCTCTAGTGTTTTCTTGTGATTTCACTTCTTTGTTTACATTAATACAAAGGAAGCTTTTCGGAGAGGGTTTGATAGGTGAAGAGTTTTTTAGAGAGAGTACGAGACTTAGAGAATATGGAACTTCTTTAGCAGGTTATGATTATAGAGGTAGTGGATGAGACACATAGGTTTTGACGATTATATATGAACGAACTCACTTTATTAGGATCTATGTGAAATGTATATGTTTACATATTGTAAATTCATAGTATCTTTTTGGACATGATCCCTAATGAAATGATGTTTAATTGCAATGTGCTTAGCACATGAATGCAAAATTATATTTTAAGATAAGCTAATAACAATTTTACTATCACAACATATTGGAATCTTACTCTTGTTGATGTCGAAGTCTTCTAATTGGTTCTTTACTCAAAGGAGTTGGGAGCAACAACTCATAGCTGAGATGTATTCAACCTCAGCTTTTGAAAGAGTTATTATTCTTTTTTCTTGTTCATCCAAGATACAAGGTTAACTCCAATGAAGTGACATCCTTCATTTGTGCTCTTCCTTTCAATTTTGTCTCCATTGTAGTTTCCATCACAATGACCTTATAATCTGAAAGTCTCCCTTCCTTTGAAGAAAAGACCAAGATCAATAGTTCCAATAAGATAATGAAAAATTCGTTTAATAAAAGTCATATGTGATTCCCTAGGGTCTTATTGGAATCTAACACAAAAGTAGACGCTAAACATGATATCAAACCTAGATGTTGGTATAAAAGTGAACCTATTAGTTGTCGATAAATGGTCTTATCCACTTTTGAAGAGCTCTCGTCTAGCCCTAAGTTGGTCGCTGGATGCATTGGAATCTTCATCTCCTTTGCTTCATGCAGCTTAAACTTCTTGAGAAGCTCTTTTACATTCTTCGTTTGGTGAATGAATATAGCATCTTGCTATTGTCTGATTTGCAGGCTTAAGAATAACTTTAGCTCTCCCATCATGTTTATCCCGAATTGGTTCTATATTATCTTAAAGAACTATTTATAGAGTGATTCATTAGTAACACCAAATATAATATCATTGACATAAATATGAATAATGATAAAATCATTGTTGAGGTTGTTGAGAAACAGAGTTGTATCTACTTTCCCCTTTGAAAAACTATTTTGACACTACAAGAAAAAAGTCAATTACATACAGCCAAAATCCGTATATAACACCTAAAATCCGTATATAAAACTTGGTTATATACGGATTACATACAGGCAAAAATCCGTATATAATACCGTCGTAGCTAGGTTTATATACGGATAAATCCGTATATAAGTTATATACGGAAATTACATACGGATATTATATACAGAAATTACATACGGATTTATCCGTATATAACTTATGTACGGATTTATCCGTATATAATTTCCGTATATAATTTTCGTATATAATTTCTGTATATAATTTCCGTATATAATTTCCGTATATAATATCCGTATATAATTTCTGTATATAATATCCGTATATAATTTCCGTATATAACTTATATAAGGATAGTATATACGGATATATCCGTATATAATGCTTTAAGCAGAGCTAAATACATATTCTGTATATGGCAGTTTCCCATACACAATATACAAACAGACCTGGACATTATGGTGAACATTCACAATTGATATAAGCAATCCTGGACATTATACATTGCACATTCACATATAAATCCATAAAGCTTTTCAGATACACTTAATCCATAAAGGAAACATTGTATATGAATACATAAATATTGTTGACATCAATATAAGTGCAAGAATAAACATCAGATAAGTTCATAAATGGATTGTGATTGTGCTTCTAAATAAGTTCAACAATAATGGAAATAAGTTCTATAAAATGCCTAATAATGCATATAATCATTTCCATCTTCTGCTTGTTCATCTGTTGGTTGCTGGTGTGGTGGTTGTTGTTCTGGAGGTTGTTGTTTTGGTTGGACATCATTGGGTACTTCATTTTGAAGTTGAGGATTTTGAAGGTTTAAAAAGTCTTGTGCAGCTGCGGCTGCTGAAGGCGGAAGGAATGGCAGGAGGACGCCAATAAAGCCTTCAAACTTTTGAAGCTGCTGACCATATTGTTGTAACTGCGATTTGAGCATACAAGTTGCAGAACCCTTTCCCTACCAAGGTAGCATCTTAGGAAGTGGAGAGGAACCTAAATTTGTGAATTCAAGTGTGTTGTCCAGCAAACATTAATTGTATTTTTTTTCAGCAGCATAAAACACTTTTCGCAGTGAGAATTTGAGTGAAAATTGGCAACTCCTATAGCCAAATTTTGAGAGACCAGCTCCATACGAAAGTTAATGAGAGATTGAGTGTTTGGAACCTAAAAGAAGCTTGCTAGAGCACCCTGAAACAGTAAAGGAAGTGAGATTTGAGTGCATGCACATGAAGCCAAATAGCCTTGGCCGAGAGAAATACTGCACTATTGTCCAATGCTGAAACAGTCCAGTTTCAGAATTTGATTTGATGAAGGGACAAATAAAGAGGACAAGGATTTTTTTGATGAGGCAGAGAAAGGAGTTGCAGAGCTAAACCCTGCTAGCAGGTTTGGAGCTAAGACTATCTCTTCCAGCTGCTGCCACTGAAAACAGTGGCAACTTCTAGTAATTGTAATGCTTTTGTTTACAATTATGATTTGAATAAACATATGAACAATTCATGCCTCGTTTCAAGAGTTCAAACCCTTCACAATTTTCTTCAAGGTGGTGCCACGGCCCTTTGAAAAGAATCTGCAGAATTTTCTTCCACTCCACACAAAGCACACGGACATTCTCAAAATGATGAGACACCAGCACTCATTCAATTTGAAGAAGAGGTACATTTTATTGGGGCTGGACGTTTTGGAAGAAACACTTCTCGGTCCACCAGTGAAGGAAGGAGCACGTCCAACTCACATCCAAGGGAAGTAGCTCACGGTTTTTACAACACAGCAGCAAGGCACGGAGGCTGCACATCCAGCAGCCACAATCACTCCCCATGGCAGTAGAAGCTCACGGTTCTTGGTCCAGCACGTTGGCAGCAATCCAGAAGACAGCAGTAGCATCCATCAATGGAGGAGAGCCGTGAGGAGAAAGGAGCTTGTGGGTCACAAAAAGCACAATCAATGGTGGAGTTCTTTCATTTGGTGTGCATGTCTACAAGGTGTAGAAGATGACAAAAGTAGTTGGCAAAATGGAGGGACCCTTACCTTTCTTTTCTCACGTCAAATTTGTTGGAAGAAATTTTCTCTACTAGTTAGAGACAAAAAAAAAACTTACGCTGGAAAGAGGGAAGGACATAATGGCTGGTCGGATTTTTGGCTATAAGAGAGTGGTAGTAGTATAAAGAGGAGACGGGCCTGGGAGAGGAGTCTCTCTTCCAGGAGAAGTCCCAGAGAGTTTTTCCAGAGTTCCAACTAGAAAGGAGTCTTGGAGGAGGAGAGTTTCAATAGAGTTCCAGAGGGTAGACGGTCCTGGGAGGAGGCTCTGGCCTCTTTCTCTTCCTTTTCCAGTAGCAAGTTTTCGGTTTTCCAGTTTCCAAACACAGTGTGACCCTCTCGTCACTGGTTATACAACTAATTAAGCTTAGTTATATATATGTTTAGGGTTAGTTAGTACAATCTAATGAATGTGTATACCCATTCCCTGTTCAACCCTTCTATAATCCCTTATACCCCTATACCACCATTATTCTTCCCAAATAATTTACCCTTAAACTCACTATGACCCCTGGAATCATCTCCACCCTAAAACCAACTATATTTCCTAGTTACAATATTCATTGCATGCCGTAAACTTTTAATATATAATATGTATCAATGTACAAGTTCTAGTATAACTTAGAGTGATTAATTAAGGTTTCAATATAGATCATTGTTCAACTTTTTATATAACTTAGAGTTATTAAACTTTTTATATAAAGGGTTACTCATATTTTAACACAACTTAGAATGACTAAGATTTTAATATTTTAATATAGAAGGTTGTACAACTTTTAGTACTAATTTAGAGCAGTTTATTAATGCGTGACTTTTAACATAACTTAGAGATTTATAACTTTAAGTGGAAGTGATTAATATCTTACATAGATCGATGTACAACCAAACATAGTTAAAGAAAAGTGCCTCTCTGCACCAGTACAACCTTATGTGCATTCCATGGAGGATAAAGACAAAAACATACAATAAAGTTTTAAATGTAAATATGAAAAATGCTGATACAAAGCATTTATAACAGATGTAGAGGATACAAAATGGAATAAAAATATGAGAGAGAGATATAAAGTACCGCAAGCCCTTAATTGCACCCTAACTTGCAGAGGGCAGTATTGGATATGATCTTTTCACGACACCTACAATGTAAAATGCAAGCACCATTTCTGTAAACATCTTTAAAATACTTGACAGCTAGAAAAGAAAAACAAGAAACAAAATCCACACATTCAGAAGACACTAATACAAATTAACCAAAAGAGGCTAGAATAAAATATTTCATACCAACAAGTTTCTTCTCAATCTCTTCATTGTGTATTTGCTGAGGTAAAAGAGGGTATAAGGAAGGCAGGCCTGAAGGAATTAGTAAATCTAACTATTCCAAATGACGTACTTCCCACGTCAATTGTTTTTTTCCAAGGGTCGTCCAGTAACATTAGCACAACAAGAAAAGAGGGAAGAGGATGCCCTATTTAGGAGATTAGAAGAAAGGACTTCAGGGGAGAAAAAGCTAAGGATCATATCCAAACCCTTTTGGCAGGATCTTCGGACCATATCAAATGACTACCCTTCATAGCAATTGAGTGGTCTTTCTAGTATGCAGCAATTGTTTCTAGATATATGATAGGTTCACTGGAGAAGTGTATACTAGGATAAATAAATAAAGGAGGTAGTTAAAACCTCCTGCAACTGTAACAGACTAGTATATATATACTGTGTTTTAGGCTGTTATTGGATTATTGAACTAACTAGCCTAGCTATAGTTATGCCGTAAGTTTTAGCTCACCTTTAAGATGTGTTTATGGATTGCTAGCATAGAGACTTGGTGAGATTATAGCCCATTTTAATTTCATATGATTGCTTTGCATTTCATTTAGCAATACGGATTAATTCCTTTGTGTGGAAGACAAGAGGATGAAGTGTGTCTATGGTGTTGAACATTTACCTTTTAGGTCAGATAAACATGGCTGCACTTGTTTAAATAACAACTATAAGCTACTGGTAACAGGGCACCTTGGTTATAGAAAATTTAAACAAGGAAATTGATGTTTGCATGTTTTTGGGGGTAGAGTTCAAAACCAGTTTCAAAATTGATTATGTAATTCTTTTCAGGTGTAGCAAGAACATGAATAACTTGGTCCTATCTCTTACTCCTAAATTTACAAAACTGCAAACTTTAATCCTTCGTCAAGACAAACCCCAACTAGAGGACAATGCTGTTGCGTCTATTGCAAATTTCTGTCATGACCTGCAAATCCTGGACCTCAGCAAAAGTTTCAAGCTCACAGATCGTTCATTGTATGCCATAGCCCTAGGTTGTTGGCATCTTACAAAACTGAACATTAGTGGTTGTTCAGCCTTTAGTGACAGTGGTCTGGCTTACCTAGCCAGTTTATGCAGAGAGCTTAAAGTATTGAATCTATGTGGATGTGTTAAAGCTGCATCCGACACTACACTACAGGTAGGTTCAACACCTGTTGATTGTCACAAACACATAACAACTAAGATGGATGAGATATATTCTAATAAATAAATGGAATGCAGGCAATTGGACGTTACTGCAATCAGTTACAGTCTTTGAACCTTGGATGGTGTGAAAATGTCATTGATGTTTGATGAATCATTATTTTCTACACTTCATTTAGTTTATTGTGCTAAAATTAGTCGGGGAATTATGTTTAAATGTCCAGTATTTTCCCATTTTTGGTAATTGTGCTTAATTTGTTTAGAAATTCTAATTTTAATTAATTTGAATTATTTAAGCTAATTATTTACATTATCGAGTGCAGGGAAAATTCTATAAATATTATTGGGACATTTGGAAGAAGATTTATTTAAGAAAAAAATTTCAATTGGCATTATTACACCACGGCTATACCAACCAGCCACACAAGGGGAACCTTCTTCCTTTGAGAAGTGAAGCATACGGCCATGGGAATTTAATTTGCCAATTCATTTTGGCAAAACATGCAAAACATCTACGTAAAGGTTGCCACCACTCACGGTTTTATTAAATAAGCATTTATGTGATGGCTTGGCAAAAACGTAGAGGAGTAGCTTAATTGTATGTGCACGGTGCAAACCAAATTGAAAAGCAAGCCAATTGGAATCAAAGAGGGGACCACCTTGGTTGGAAGTTCACTTTCATATGGATTCCAAAATACTAAGCACGGCTGGAACAAGTCTTTGATTTCATCCAAAAATCAACAAAGAAAGAAGGAGGGACCACACTTCTTTCTTGAAAAGTCACGGCACATGGAGAGAGTTTACATTTTATTCAAAGAAAGGAAAGTGGTACACATGGCCCACATGGAAAAGAAGTGCACCGTAAAGAGTTTTGTTCTCTTTTCTTAAATGGCTTAGCATGTATACATGGCCACATATAGACAATTCTTTTGGTAAGCATAATAAAAATTGGAGCCACCATCCCATGGAAGTGCACGGTTTTCTTTTATTCCAGCATTAAGTGCATTTTGTGATTGAGGAATAAAGAATAGAATATTGATTCATATTGCACAAGCTTGGATGCACTTTGCTCTTAAGAAGCGTGACTTATTTTGCTGGAAAGAACGTGGGATGGTGAAGCAAAAACAGTATGCACGGTGATGAGGAAGAGGGAGTTGAACGTGTGAAAGATGAGGGTGTTGCGGATGAAGGGAAGCTTCACACTCTACGGCCTTGGTCTTGGAGAAAGAGCACGTCCAGCTGGAATAGCCACCACGGAGAACACTTCTTCACCTTCTTGTTGTTAGCACACGCAAATTGGAAGAAGCAAGAAGAGGGGAGCTGCACATGGGTTTTTAGTTTTAAAGGGAAGCCACCTCCTTGATGAAGAAGCTCACGGTCTTCACATCCAGCAGCATGGAGAGCACAGTGTTGATTGGAAGAGAAAGCAAACACACCAGGAAGCAGAGAAAGATGATCCACGTTCCGGAAGCTTTTGAGTGTAGGCGCCTAGGTTGGTTGAAAGAAATTTGGCAACATCCGTAGGGGAAGCAAAGTCCACGGACACTACAAAAATGGAGGGCCCCTACCCTATTTCTTTGGCACATTTAGGAGTTGAAGAAAGTCAGGAAGCTAGGGGGACAAAAACAAAAACAAACAAGAAACATGGAAGCAGACTAGGCACGGCTGGCAAGAATAAGCAGACTAGGCAGTGAGACTCTATCAGAGAATTGGTTATAAAATGGCAGCAGAAGAGAAGAAAAACTCATTAGAATTTTAGGAGTAGAAGTCAGGAAGCTAGGGGGACAAAAACAAAAACATACAAGAAACATGGAAGCAGACTAGGCACGGCTGGCAAGAATAAGCAGACTAGGCAGTGAGACTCTATCAGAGAATTGGTTATAAAATGGCAGCAGAAGAGAAGAAAAACTAATTAGATTTTAGGAGTAGTTAGTACCACTCACGGCTTCTTCCTTTTTCCTTTAAGCTCTCTTAGTTTCCATTTTCAACAGTGCAAAGTGCAAAATGTAGTGTTTTATTTCGGAAGTGTATCAGTGTTTTGAAACAGTTTGTTAATTTTATTTTCACGACATTTTATTTCAAGTTTTGTGTCTTTGCTAAATTTGATTTCCAAGTTCTTTTAATTTTACTGGCTCTTTTATTTTACCGTTTACTGTTTTGTGAACCGTTAAATTCTGTCAATGTTTTTTTTCTGTTCATTTTATTTTCAAACGTCAATTTTACGGTTTATTTCTGTCAATGTATTTTCACTGTTTTTTTTATTTCTGTATTTAATTTTATCGTTTCTGAATATTTACTGTTATGTTCTTACCGTCTTTTACCGCTTGTTTTTACTGTGGTTAAAATTGATTTCATCGTTTTTAATTCAGTCATTTTAAATTTTATTTGCCGTACACAACCATACAAACCCCCCCCACTTCGTGAAAAATCTGAGACTGAACCGACACAAATTGGTCCTTGAGAGACGACCTAGGAGTCACTTCCTAGTAACTATACTGCATTCATATCTGCAATCAACTTTTGTGAGCGGTGCGACCCGTTCACCAAAATAGCTGCACATGGGTTTTTAGTTTTAAAGGGAAGCCACCTCCTTGATGAAGAAGCTCACGGTCTTCACATCCAGCAGCATGGAGAGCACGGTGTTGATTGGAAGAGAAAGCAAACACACCAGGAAGCAGAGAAAGATGATCCACGTTCCGGAAGCTTTTGAGTGTAGGCGCCTAGGTTGGTTGAAAGAAATTTGGCAACATCCGTAGGGGAAGCAAAGTCCACGGACACTACAAAAATGGAGGGCCCCTACCCTATTTCTTTGGCACATTTAGGAGTTGAAGAAAGTCAGGAAGCTAGGGGGACAAAAACAAAAACATACAAGAAACATGGAAGCAGACTAGGCACGGCTGGCAAGAATAAGCAGACTAGGCAGTGAGACTCTATCAGAGAATTGGTTATAAAATGGCAGCAGAAGAGAAGAAAAACTCATTAGAATTTTAGGAGTAGAAGTTAGGTTTCTGGCTGGGTTTTCTCCTCCCCTCTGGGGAGGTTTTAAATTCCTTTTAGTTACTGTTTCCATAATTGAATGTTGTAATTTCCAGTTTGCATTTTCAAATCAATGTTTGTTGAACTTTCTTCTCATTTACCATTTTCTGCACAATTACTGTTTCTACAAATGTTGAATCTTTGACAAATTTCATTTTCATTTAAGTGTTTTATTTTTACCATCTTTTTATTTTATCGTTTATTATTTTCTGAATCGTTTAATTTTATCGTTTTTCAATTTACCGTTTTCATTTTTACCATCTTTTACCATTCAATTTTTATCGTCTTTAAGATTTATTTTGGCGTTTTAAATTCTGCTTTCTTTAATTTCCAATCAATTTTATTTTTCCCCGGCAACGGCGCCATTTTGATGAACGGGTCGCACCGCTCACAAAAGTTGTGCATAAAATAATGCAGTATAGTATAACTAGGAAGTGACTCCTAGGTCGTCTCTCAAGGACCAATATTGTCGTGGTTCAATCTTAGATTTGACACGAAGGGGGGGGTTGTTTGTGGTTTTTTGTCAATGCGGGAAAAATAAAATTGATTGGAAATTAAAGAAAGCAGAATTTAAAACGCCAAAATAAATCTTAAAGACGATAAAAATTGAATGGTAAAAGATGGTAAAAATGAAAACGGTAAATTGAAAAACGATAAAATTAAACGATTCAGAAAACAATAAACGATAAAATAAAAAGATGGTAAAAATAAAACACTTAAATGAAAATGAAATTTGTCAAAGATTCAACATTTGTAGAAACAGTAATTGTGCAGAAAATGGTAAATGAGAAGAAAGTTCAACAAACATTGATTTGAAAATGCAAACTGGAAATTACAACATTCAATTATGGAAACAGTAACTAAAAGGAATTTAAAACCTCCCCAGAGGGGAGGAGAAAACCCAGCCAGAAACCTAACTTCTACTCCTAAAATTCTAATTGTTTCTTCTCTGCTGCTGCTTGCAATTTTATAGCACTTCTCTGAACAAACTCCCGTATTCTCCTCCTTCATTTCAGCGTCTTGTTTTGTCTATTGTCCCCCTATAGCTTCCTTTCTATTCTTAGCTTTGAAGACTTTCTTAGCTAAATGTTCACTTCCTTGGACGTATGAAAATAGGTGGGACCCTCCATTCTTCACCTAAACTTGTCATCTTCTTCATTCAATCTCGTTGCACACCCTTGCTGCCATCTCCTCCAAGCTTTGCTTCTCTATGGATGTGTGAATCAGCAGCTGCACCGTGAGCTTGCTATCTTCAACCAAGAGCAACTCCTGCTGGATTTGACTTCAGTTCTGCCTTGGGCCGTGTGTGCCTCTCCCTTCCAGCTCCAATTCCATTTGACGCTTGCTGCTGCATGGGAGAAACCAACCGAGACACCTTGCTCACGGTTACTGTATGTGGCTGGACCGTGAAGGTAGCTAGGAGGATGAAGTCCTTGCTGCTGTCTGGACCAGCCGTGAGCTGTGTTGCCATTTTCTGGACGGTGCAGCTAGATGTTTCTCAAAGAAAACCGTGAATGGTAGCTGCTCCAAACTGCTGGATTTCTTCTTCTTCAACTCAGTAGATACTCCTTCAACTCCTTTATGTGAGCTGCAGCAAAATAATAGAGAAACCGTGAGGTGGCCCCTTCATTCAACAAGTTTCACGGCTGCACACTCCAAAATGAATTCTCCAATGTTAAGAAGTGGTGGTCCCCTTTCATCATTTTTTTAATGTGATTTCTAGTCCACTTTGATTCCACGTACATGGCTTCATGTTTTGCCAAGATGAAATGACCAATGGGCCCCATGTGTTTGTCCAATCAAAATAGAAAACCTTTGGATGTGCCAAAGTGTTTGGCCGTGGTAGTGGAGTTGTTTTTTAATTCTTTGCTACTTCATTCACGTAAGTGACTAAATGGTGGTCCCTCCATTATGTTTCACGGCCTCCTTCATTTTGTTAAGCCAAAGAGAAAATTTTCAATCCTAGGTGGCGCGGCTCCCACTTTGATTGCATCCAAAACATGTGATACTTGCTTTTAGATTGAAAATGCCGTGACACCACTTTTCTAGGAAGCCTAACAGAAATATTAAACTCCTTCCTCCAAAACAGATCAACACATCTTTCTCTAAAAATAAACGAATAGAGCATAGCTTCTTCCTAGAACAACACAGTGTGCAAATGAGTATTCTTCTAAATGTTCCAATTTGTATTTCCAAAATTTTCCCTGCAATTACTAATGCAAATAATTAGCTCAGATAGTTCAAATTAATTAAAATAAGAATTTCTGATTGAATTAAGCACAATTAGAAAATACAGAAAAATATCGGACATTTAAGCACAATTCCCTGATTAATTATAGCACAATAAACTAAGTGAAGTGAAGAAAATATTGATTCATCAAAATAGACCACACTTAGTCTTTTGCACTCCTTGGCAAAATCAAGACTCAAATCAGGGAATGGTTCAAAGGACTTTTATGGAGGTGACACAACTCAGCAGACAGAAAATAAAGACTCACAAGAAAACACACAGAATTTACACAGTTCTCAAGAATTCTGGACAGAGATAAGAAGTAGAATATATCCAACACAAAATCAAGAAAAGCAGATACTTACAGAAATCATCCAAGCAATTCAAAACATGGTAAAATAATTAATCAGCTCAAGAGGTGATTTAAAAATAACAAAACCTTACAGATGCACTCACAGTGTTTCTCTCAAGTGTTTAAGGTAAATCAATGTCACTCAATGCACTCAAGAAAGCAAACACAAGCAGACTTGGCAAGTTTCTAATATCAACACTTAAAACATATGCATGTTCAGATCTAAAGGTCTTTACTGGATTGTAATGGGGCCAAGGACAGGGGAGGATTGGAAAGACTCTCTTCCTCTAAGATCCGTTACCGATTGGGGATATCTTGAGCATCAGTTTCTGAGCAAATTTTCCCCTGTGCAATATGCTTATAACGACGATCCTGGATGGAATGACCCTAGCTTGGGATGGTTCGATGCTCAACAGGAATATCAGGAAGCACCATCTCAGGATACTTTTATGCCTCCACCAGTCCAGCAATACGAGAATCAGCAGTTTGATGCTCCTGTCCAAATAACTCCTCAGCCTTCTACTTCTGAACCTACATTAAAGGAGTTACTGGAGCAAATGACCAAGCAGAGAATTCAGTTTGAGCAAGAGTGCATGAAGATCCAGCAGGAAACTCAAGCTGCCATGCAGAATCTGAGTGATCAGGTTGGGCAGATGACCACTCTTGCACCTGAGGAGACCAATGAACATTTTGAGGAACAGGCAGATACGAGCAGTACTTCTGAGACAGGTAGACCACCTTCATCTTCCCACTCTCTAGCAATCTTCAAGGAAGAAGAGGTAAGCATACCTCAATTTGATTATATTAATGATTATACTGTTGTGGGGTATGTTGAAGATTATACTGTTGATGAGCATGTTTTGAATTCGCACTATCTGCATGATGATAACCAAATTTTGATATCAAATCCGTATCTTTATTCTTCATGCACTGAACATGAATCTGAGTCTGTGGTTGATATTGTTTCTGAATTTAAAAGTGATTCATGTTCTGAGAGTATAATAGAGGTTCAGTATGATAATTTGGGTGTTATACCCCTGCATGTTATTTCTTTGGAACCACATTACACTAACCCTATTGCAGGAGGTACGAATGAATTTGACCAACATGCACCCATGCTGGAAGACAAAGGTGCCAGCATTCATGAAAGTTTCAACATCAATAGGCACCTGCTGAACCTGCTCATCAACAATCACTGCTCAGATCCAGCTGTGGAAAACATTTCACTGCTCGATCAAATCTGGAGGATGAAGCAGTTCGTCCTCAAAACTTCATGGCTGGATATTAAGTTGGAAGACATCTCCCTGATGATCCAAAATTGGCAGCTTCCACCATAACCGACGGGAGTTTGCATTTTCTTTCTCTCCCTTTTTCCTACCTTTATTGCACTTGTCCATGATATGTCTACTGTTTTGATTGCTGATGATATGCTTAGAACACATTGAGGACAATGTGTAGTTTAAGTGTGGTCTATTGGGAGAGACTCTGATTTTTCTTTGTTTTGTGTGTTAAATTTTTTGTTTTTGAGTGTTAAATTTTTTTTTTTTTTTCTGTTTTAAGTGGTTTTTAGTGTGTTTTGTGTGCAATAAATTTTACATTTTTCTCTTGATTTCTGGAGTTTGTCTAAGTTGTAGATTTTTCCTTCACTTCATTAATACTTATGGTTTGAAATCCTTGCTTTTCTTTGCTTGGAAGATAATTATAACGTTTAAGAGGTTGATTTGATTGTGACGAATACCCTGTGTGAGATTTGAGCCAATTTATGTTCTTTCTTGTGTGATATGTCTCTTGATTGCTTGCACATATGCCTTGGCTTGATTCTTTTTGATAATTCTTGATGGATATGCATGTTTAGAAATGATAAAGGCATTTTATTTCTTGAGACACTTTAGCCAAATAAGCCTACCCTGTTATTATCCTTTGATAACCCCTTTGAGCCTATACTTTCCCCATTTCTTTGTGTTAAAGCTCATACACTGATCCCTAAGTGAAAAATAATGATTACCTTAACCTTAGGAAAGTCTGGAGCTATAAAAGTGTTTTGTGAATAAGTGTGGTCTCCTTGGGGATTCTGATAAATTGGCTAGTTGGTTCCTCATCTTGTTCTGAAAATATGAATTCTATCCTGTTGTATGATAAAGAGAGAAAATAAAAGAGACAGGATGAAAAAAAAAATTTTGATGAGAAAAAGAGAAAATTGAAAAATAATCGTGTGAATAATGGAGTTGAGAAGAGGATTGAATTAGAGGTTTGGGTGAGATTTCACTATTGCTCCTCTATTTCTTTTGAGCTGTAGCTACTTATCTATATTTTATCCTTCCCTGTCCTTGGCCCCATTACAACCCAGTAAAGACCTTTAGATCTGAACATACATATGTTTTAAGTATTGATATTAGAAGATTGCCAAGTCTGTTTGTGTTTGCTTTCTTGAGTGCATTGAGTGAAATTGATTTACCTTAAACACTTGAGAGAAACACTATAGTGCATCTGTGAGGTTTTGTCATTTTTGAATCACCTCTTGAGCTGATTGATTATTTTACCATGCTTTGAATTGCTTGGATGATTTCTGTAAGTATCTGCTTTCTTTGATTCTGTGTTGGATATTGTCTACTTCTTATCTCTGTCCAGAATTCTTGAGAACTCTGTAAATTCTTTTTATTTTTCTTGAAGTCTTTGTTTTCTGTCTGCTGAGTTTTGTTTCACCGTCCTAAATGTCCTTTGAACTATTCCCTGATTTGCGTCTTGATTTTGCCCAGGAGTGCAAAAGACTAAGTCTGGTCTATTTTGATGAATCATTATTTTCTACACTTCATTTAGTTTATTGTGCTAAAATTAGTCGGGGAATTATGTTTAAATGTCCAGTATTTTCCCATTTTTGGTAATTGTGCTTAATTTGTTTAGAAATTCTAATTTTAATTAATTTGAATTATTTAAGCTAATTATTTACATTATCGAGTGCAGGGAAAATTCTATAAATATTATTGGGACATTTGGAAGAAGATTTATTTAAGAAAAAAATTTCAATTGGCATTATTACACCACGGCTATACCAACCAGCCACACAAGGGGAACCTTCTTCCTTTGAGAAGTGAAGCATACGGCCATGGGAATTTAATTTGCCAATTCATTTTGGCAAAACATGCAAAACATCTACGTAAAGGTTGCCACCACTCACGGTTTTATTAAATAAGCATTTATGTGATGGCTTGGCAAAAACGTAGAGGAGTAGCTTAATTGTATGTGCACGGTGCAAACCAAATTGAAAAGCAAGCCAATTGGAATCAAAGAGGGGACCACCTTGGTTGGAAGTTCACTTTCATATGGATTCCAAAATACTAAGCACGGCTGGAACAAGTCTTTGATTTCATCCAAAAATCAACAAAGAAAGAAGGAGGGACCACACTTCTTTCTTGAAAAGTCACGGCACATGGAGAGAGTTTACATTTTATTCAAAGAAAGGAAAGTGGTACACATGGCCCACATGGAAAAGAAGTGCACCGTAAAGAGTTTTGTTCTCTTTTCTTAAATGGCTTAGCATGTATACATGGCCACATATAGACAATTCTTTTGGTAAGCATAATAAAAATGGGAGCCACCATCCCATGGAAGTGCACGGTTTTCTTTTATTCCAGCATTAAGTGCATTTTGTGATTGAGGAATAAAGAATAGAATATTGATTCATATTGCACAAGCTTGGATGCACTTTGCTCTTAAGAAGCGTGACTTATTTTGCTGGAAAGAACGTGGGATGGTGAAGCAAAAACAGTATGCACGGTGATGAGGAAGAGGGAGTTGAACGTGTGAAAGATGAGGGTGTTGCGGATGAAGGGAAGCTTCACACTCTACGGCCTTGGTCTTGGAGAAAGAGCACGTCCAGCTGGAATAGCCACCACGGAGAACACTTCTTCACCTTCTTGTTGTTAGCACACGCAAATTGGAAGAAGCAAGAAGAGGGGAGCTGCACATGGGTTTTTAGTTTTAAAGGGAAGCCACCTCCTTGATGAAGAAGCTCACGGTCTTCACATCCAGCAGCATGGAGAGCACAGTGTTGATTGGAAGAGAAAGCAAACACACCAGGAAGCAGAGAAAGATGATCCACGTTCCGGAAGCTTTTGAGTGTAGGCGCCTAGGTTGGTTGAAAGAAATTTGGCAACATCCGTAGGGGAAGCAAAGTCCACGGACACTACAAAAATGGAGGGCCCCTACCCTATTTCTTTGGCACATTTAGGAGTTGAAGAAAGTCAGGAAGCTAGGGGGACAAAAACAAAAACAAACAAGAAACATGGAAGCAGACTAGGCACGGCTGGCAAGAATAAGCAGACTAGGCAGTGAGACTCTATCAGAGAATTGGTTATAAAATGGCAGCAGAAGAGAAGAAAAACTCATTAGAATTTTAGGAGTAGAAGTTAGGTTTCTGGCTGGGTTTTCTCCTCCCCTCTGGGGAGGTTTTAAATTCCTTTTAGTTACTGTTTCCATAATTGAATGTTGTAATTTCCAGTTTGCATTTTCAAATCAATGTTTGTTGAACTTTCTTCTCATATACCATTTTCTGCACAATTACTGTTTCTACAAATGTTGAATCTTTGACAAATTTCATTTTCATTTAAGTGTTTTATTTTTACCATCTTTTTATTTTATCGTTTATTGTTTTCTGAATCGTTTAATTTTATCGTTTTTCAATTTACCGTTTTCATTTTTACCATCTTTTACCATTCAATTTTTATCGTCTTTAAGATTTATTTTGGCGTTTTAAATTCTGCTTTCTTTAATTTCCAATCAATTTTATTTTTCCCGCATTGACAAAAAACCACAAACAACCCCCCCCCCTTCGTGTCAAATCTAAGATTGAACCACGACAATATTGGTCCTTGAGAGACGACCTAGGAGTCACTTCCTAGTTATATTATACTGCATTATTTTATGCACAACTTTTGTGAGCGGTGCGACCCGTTCATCAATGTTGGAGTAACGAGTTTAGCTTATGGCTACCCTGATCTTCGAACACTTGACTTGTGTGGTTGTGTCCTTATAACAGGTATCACTCAAAATTTCAGTAATTTAAGTCTTCTGTAGATGCCAGTTGGTTTCACTCCTTCAGAAGACATGGTAAAGTGGTTGATTTTGAAATACTTGGGGTGACAATGTATACATGTGTGGTGTGGACTGTGAATTGCCAAATGGCAATATCCATAAATTACTTTACTTGGATACAACATTTTTTTATATGGGGCAGCATCGCTTTCTGGTATGTATTTGTGTTGGTCTATGGTTACTTATCTGCAGCAATATCCACAACATCTTACAGGGTTTTTGTAGAAGCATGTGCTCCCAGTGGTCTCTATTGGCTAGTAACCCTTTTGGTTGTTGTGTGTGTGTTGCTACCCTATTTCTCCTATAGGTCTTTCCGAACTCGGTTTCTTCCAATGTACCATGATATTATACAGAGAAAACAAGTAGAAGGGATTGAAATTGGCTTATCTGATGATGATATACCTAAACAGGTCCAAGGAAAACTAATACACCTCAGACAGAGATTGAAGCAAAGGGACTTGTGAAATGTAAATGGTTCTAAACATATATTCTTTGACCCTTCAAATTGTATTTCATTTCTTGCAAAGGGGCATTCAAGTAGTGAGAATTGCCAATGGCTTTTAATTTTAATTTTTTTTCCTTCCTTGGTTTTTATTTGTTTATAAAATTAGCAGAGGACAATTTTTTGTGTAGCAGTCACCTGATGTAGATTAGGTATGTAAAGCTAGAGTATTTTAACTTATGGCTTCTCAATTAACAATGTATATGGTAATCACATCAAAACCATTAAACTGAATAGAATAGCTATTTACTCATTAAACAAAACGTAATAACTACTTACCCTTTTGTGGTACTTTCCTTTTTGAATCCCAAAAGCTTCCTCCACTTATCTTACCCTTCGAATCCTTTGCAGTCCTATATCAAACAAATTCAACCAGAGAAAACCATATAAAACATATATATAATTAATAATATAAATTATATGTTATAGTCCTTAAAGATTGCGTAAACATACCTTAACACGCCTCTTAATGTTCACTTAATGTCCTAACAATGCACCAAAGTATTCCACAGCACACCAACCAAACCAAACCCCATTTTGTGCCCGAAAAACCAAAGAACAAAGGTTTAGGATTTTCTCCTTTTACAAATGAAATCACTTAGGAATGAACAAAATTTACTTACCACAACAATCAGCAATTCAGCATATCTACAACATCGAACACTAAAAGATGCTTAGACATTCGAACTTCTTCTTCTCTGTGAATAACCGCAACATTAAACCACTACACACCAAAGAAATAAAGATATATATATTAAAGGAACAACATTCTGGACTTACCAGAGTCACTGAGACTGAATGATGGTGACCCAAAATCGGAGTGCGAGAACAACAGTCCTAGGGTTCCTCTGCAACTGGAAGAGTGCGAGATTAAGTCTATGATTGATGGCAATCGCTTGATGACAAGAATGGCCAGAGAAGAACCAAATTTACTAAGCATTAGGGTTTGATTTACTTACCCGATTAAGCTACTCAACGCCGAACTACGACATCGCACCCAACAATGAGCCCCAACCACAGTGCTTGATGAAGGATTGATGAAGGTCACAATAATACACAGAGAGAGGCGACGAAGAACCAAAGCACGATCTACACCCACACCGAAGACGACTCCAAAGACCAACACCCACACCGAAGATGGCTCCACAGGAGGACACCGAACTGAGACCGAAGATGGTTCGAAAGAGAGTAAAGCGTGATGGTTCGACAGAGAAGAAATGTCTAGGGTTCAACAAAGAGAGGAAAGCTCGAGGTTGAGAAATGACACCCAGCTTCCCCTTAATCAGAAATATATTTTTTTAAAATAATTATTTCTCTGATCCGTATATAATATCCGCATGTAACACCTGGCTCTAATTACAAACAGATAATACCACTTATATACGGATTCCATCCTTGGGTAATTTTCCCACTATGACGTGCCAACCGTATATACGGAATTTATATACGAAACATCCGTATATAAAAAATCGTATATAATATCCGTATATAATTTATTTTTTAAAATCCGTATATAAAATCCGTATGTAATATCTGAATTACATACGGATTATAATCCGTATATAAATATCCGTATATAAATGCAATATTTCTTGTAGTGTGAACTAAGAATAAATTTAAGCATTCATACCAAGCTCTAGGAGCTTGTTTCAAACTATATAGTAATTTTTTTAGTTTAAAAACATGTTTGGGCTTAGTAGAACACTCAAACTAGGGTTTGCTCCACATAAACTTGTTCTTTGATATCACCATTAAGAAAGGCGCTTCTTACATCCATTGAAATAATTTTATTTTACTAAAGGAAGTAGAAGAGTAAAATTTTAATTGCTTCTAACCTGGCAACAAAAGTATAGGTTTCAGTATAGTCTATGCCTTCTTATTGTGATTAGCCCTTGGCTACGAGCCTTGATTTATTTCTCACAACTTTACCATCTTCATATAACTTGTTTCTACAGACCAACTTGGCTTTAACGACATGTTTTCTTGCAAGAAACACGATGAGCTTTCAAACGTCGTTCTTCTGGAACTGGTCTAACTCCTCTTGCATAGCCTTTACCTACGAGTCATCCTCTAATGCTTTATTAACATTCTATGGTTCTATTTGAGAAATTAGAGGTATAGGTCTTTGTTTACAAAATGCCCTAGTCTTAATCTCTTCCTTAAGAACTCCATTGATCTTTTACAAAAGGATGATTTTTGACTGATAGTCGATGTGATAACAACCTCCTTAGCTAGGTTTGGCATAAACTAGGAGATGTGCATGGAGAGGGTGTTTCCTTGGATGACGAGTACGGAAATGGAGTGGGAAAAGGTCCAAGGTTACGTAGCTAGGGTTGGACAAAGTGATATGCTTACGATTTTTGTGTAAATAGTGATAGTGAGGTGTTGTTTGATGGCTCAAATCTTGATCTAGGAAGTGTATAGCACTAATTTGGCAGCATAACATTACATTAATCCAAGATGAAAAACAAGGGTGGAGTCACCTCTATTTATAGGCAAAGGGTGTCTCCTTCTAACCCTAAAAAATGATCTCCCACTTTGCTCTCATTGGCCAAAAATGAGGTCTTCTAAGGAGTGAACAAGTGTCCACAAATCCTTTCCAATGATGAGAGGACAAGTGGCCACTCATAAAACATAATCATCTCCTTTCTTAAAGTGTCATGTGACCACTACTAAAAGCAAATCCTCTCCAATGGTGGAGGGATGTTAAAGACAAAATCGTCTATACAACCAAACACTCTCATGTTTTGAAGTTTAATCAAATAACATTAAAATAGGTTAACACGAGAGAATAGCCTAGGATGAAAACACAAGACCTAGAGCCAAAATCCCAAAACACACACAACGTAGAAACTAAACCCCAAAACATATAAAAACATCTAGGAAAACACTTAGGTCTTAGGAATAGAAAAACATCTAGTAAAACACATAAGAATAGAAAAACATATAGGCTAAAACACCAAGACGAAGATATTGTTTTTGACAAACACCTTAAAAAACCTAATTACTAAAACATATAAGAAAGCCTGAGCAAGCTAAACATTATTTGTCTAAAAAGAGACAAAAGTCAAAGAAGCGTTTACTTGATCAAAACAATACCATGAGCTAAACAAGAACCTTAACTTTTGATGAAGTATTTATATACACTTGGTATCTTCAGATTAAATAACTTAATTGTAAAATGTTACCCAACGGTAGTAAATAAAAAAAGCACTTTGTTGTTCTGAACAAGCATCAAATGGCATTCAATGTTCAATGTTCAAAAACAACAAAAGTGATAAGAAAATTCATATTTGTTGCATGCAAAGTTTACTCTAATTTAATAGATAAGGAATTCTACACGCACCCACAGTGCTACAGATCAAATATCAAAAAGTGGACATTAGAGACAAAGAAGATATTCATAGAATGTTCCTCACTCATAAAAATATCATACAACCTAGTTCAAGCAAAGGACTGAAAAATCATGGATGCTTTGACAAAAGTTGACTTACACAATGAAAACTGTGAAAAGAAGAAAGAGAAATTACAACTATCAAGACTATCAATTACAAATCCAGTCTAACGAATATATAAGAAAAGCTTACAACAACATATCCATCTTGAAGAGAAAAAAGAGAGAAATAGTTCAAAGAAAAAGAATACATTCGAGTTGAAGAATAGAGAAGAGAAGATAAAAAGAGAAAGAGATACTCTCGAGCTTAAGCGTCAAATTTCTTACCATTGTAAGAGAAGAGAAAAAAACTAGCGAGTGTTTAGACTGCATTGTATTGTAATCAAATCCCCTCGTATAGAGATTTTGTCTAAACTACTTGTAAGCAATCATTGATTGCAATTCTAAAGAGAATTTAAATACTTACAACTGAACTCAGTTTGAGTAAAGGAATCTAGGCACGATAATCAAGTACTAGGAGTGGTTTGAATACTCAAACGAAATCTGGGTTAAGGTTGTTGAGTACTAGGAGTGGTGTCAATACTTAAAGGAAATCTGGTAAGGGTGCTGAGTACCAGGAGTGGTGCTAATACTCAAAGGAGATCTCGGTTGTTGAGTATCAGAAGTGATGCTAATACATAAAGGAAATCTCGGTGAGGTAGTTGAGTACCAAGAGTGGTGCTAATACTCATTTGTAATCGTGTGAAGATTATAGTGGAACCTTTTTGCGGAGAAGACTGGATGTAGCTCATTTGGAGTAAACCAATATAAATCTCTTGTGTTATTTTCTCTTCTCTTAACTAAATGATCCTCTTGAAAAACCTGCAGTTGAGCTTTATATTTCAAATATAAGAACTACCAAGCTAAATGATCTTTTCTTTTTAAGGAAGTTCTTACAAAACTAATACATTAGAAATATTTTGACTAATATGACAATTTTATTAAGGCATATACATATATTTCAATTTGAGTGTCTAAGCTTTCAAAAGAGTATTTCAAACGCTCGATAATGTGTCATATCAAAAGGGTATCAAAAAACGTTGTCAATAAACACTATTCAACCCCCCCTTCTAGATATTTTTAAGTACTTTAGTTGGTACCAGAGTTAACCTCACGGGGTTAATTCTTAACAGGATTCAAGGAAACGATCCTGAGGAACGGAAAACGAAAGATACATCGTCAATCGTCCTCCCCTCTTCAAGGGTCAGAAGTTCGACTACTAGAAACAAAGAATGATCGCATTCTTTGAATCATGTCATATCGACATGTGGGATGTGGTCGAGAATGAAAACTACATTCCTATAGATGATGACAGAGAGCCACTCTCGAGAAGCAAAAGGACGGACAAGCAGAAGCAGCGTTAAGCTCACAACTCTCTGATGTATGATCTCTCAAAAGAAGAAAACAGGAAGGTTCACGCTTACCAGGGAGAAAAATAATAATGGGACACCTTGGTCATCACGTACGAAGGATCAAACGAACTAAAAGGGAATAAGTTGAGTTTGTTGATGATAAACCTGATCTTTAACACACTCCCCAAAGTACAGATTGAATCAGAACCAATGAAGTCCAAAGTCTTGAATGAGAACTTTATGTGTAATCACCAAATGAAGCTTAGACTCTCCAAGAACATTTCTTGAGATCATATGTAATCAAAGCTCAAGAAAATTATTAGTATTTGAAAATTGTAATGTTATAGAAACAAGTCTCAAGTCACATATGTATATATATAGGATTTTCAAATCCTATCGCAGAATAATCGATTATGTTATTTGCATAATCTGTGATGCTTTTCTTTCTGTTTTAACATACTATCTCATGTGTGTAATCGATTATTCACTAGTAGAAAAACAATGTATAACGTCACGTGTTCAACATCCAACCATTGAATAGTCAACATTAAAAATGAGCGATGACATTTTTGTAAATAAATGCAATTATTAAACATCGTTTAGAATTGTAATTTGACGTAAAAGGATATAAAACGTCGAATTCCCTTTAAATTCGACGTCAAAAGGTTAGTGAATTCAATAAAACATTGAGCGGGAGATTGAAAATTCATTCACTTCATCTTAGCGCGTGATACCCTCTTCTCTTATCAAACTTTTCTCAAACGAAGTTTGACTAACATCACATGTAATCTTTCTTTCATTTGATATAAATGCATGTTAATTAACTACTTTATGTATGATTTTTGTTTGTTTTAATCGATTATTTTCGTGCTCTTCTCCTTCATAGGCGCATTCTGCTTTCTCTCTCACTGGTGACGAAAATTTATTCCGATGAACCCACCTTTTGAAGGTTAGTTTTCGTTTTCATTTTGAAGAACTTATGTGTTGAACTTGTTTGTTGTTTTTTTTTGTTGAACTTGTTTGTTGTTGTTGTTTGGTTGAACTTGTTTGTTGTTATTTGATTGAACTTGTTTGTTGTTGGTTATTATTGTTTGTTGTTGATACTACACTACACATTCATAGTTCATGCTTTATAAAATACCAAACACAAAAATTTGTTGTTTTTTTCCTTTTCAGGTCTCATAGAGCTGTAAAGGATCATAATTAATTAAAAAAACAAAAAAAAATATTAACATCGAATATTGACAAAATTCGACGTTAACTTAACGTTGTATATTAACAAAAATCGTCGTTAATTTAATGTTGAATTTTTTAAATTCGACATAAATTTAGCGTCTCCTGATATGACGTCGTTCGCAAATTCGTCATTAAAAGCCCAAAATATTTGACGTTGTATGCGATTTTTGTACTAGTGATTTAAACTCTTAAGTCATTACTGTTTCTTTTAACAATCTTAACTTATCAAGCTATTTGTGTAATGGATTAGACTATTCTTTCTGTTTTAATTGATTATCAAACTTATGTAATCGATTATATTGACACTTAGCCATATTAGTCATCCATTTGTCATCCTTAATAGATTACGTTACTTATATAACAGATTATAACAGAGTGATTTTCCCCTATTTAGGTTTCTAAGTGTTCTAGCTAAATCTAATAGATTATTACACTTATGTAATTGATTATTTATTCCAGAAACTAGATTTCTAATCTATTTTAGACTGGATTCACTCATCAGTAATGGATTCAAACATCTAGCACTAACATGTTAAAGATATACACATTTGTTATGTCATTTTTTTATGCAAACACCCATTTAAACAATTAATTTATTCATCATAAAAAACAAAGATGTAAAGAAGCTAAGCTCCCCCTATCAACAATTATCAATGGAAGGGGAAAGGTTAGTACCTATCTTTCCAATTCTTATGATTTTTCCTTTTTGTGTTTCCTCTGAATGTGACTCAACCTCGTTTCTTGTACATCAGATTTAGGTACATACATTTTTTTGTCGTCATGTGACGTTAGTAGCCACTGTCCAGGTAACAATGCAGGACTTTCTTTTCAGTCATCAAACATATCTGCAAGAGGAAATTTGTGACTCTTAGGTACCCATAACCAGTAAGGTCCTGACTTGTTAGACATATGCACTTTCTTCTTCTTAGAAGATAATGCATGACTACCTTACCTACTGAAACTAATGGGTTTTGACTTATTTACATGTATTGAAAGGGATTTATATAACCTAGACCTTGTTTGTTTAAATGGATGCCTACTTTCTCTCAATAGACGATCTAACCTATCATTTCCCTCAAGTGTTCTATTAAGAATCTTCATGAGGGTATCGCTTTCATGCCTAAGGGATTCTATGACTTCAGCATCCTAATCTATTGTTGAATTGATCTTGACACTTTCATATCTTTTCAGTGTGTACTTTGAGATGTTACAAAAGAGAGAAAAAAAATCCAAGAATCAAGAATTACCGTGGTGATAAAGTCTTGAGGATTTCTTGTGGAGCAAGTGACTGATAAGAAAAAACTGATCGTTCTGCATAGGAAGGTGTTTTCTACGTGATCAGGAAAAGCTTTGGAAAACACTAAGTGTTGATCGTGTTCCTTGTGGTGTATACAGAAAGAAGAATGTGGTTCTTGAATTTGAGGGGTATCTCAAAGGGGTTGACAGCAGAATAGGATTGTTTTTGTTGCTTGTCTATTTTATGTATTGCCTATACTTAGATTAGTGAGTTAGAGAGGTGATTTACATTTTGACGTGAGGTCGCTGTAAAACCCTTGGTGTAAAAACTCAGATCTTTATAGTGCATTGGCTTCCATCTCGGGTTGAGTGGAAGAACACTGGATATAGGCTTGGTTGAACCAGTATAAACTGCAGTGTTTGAATTTTCTTATCCCTTCTATCTACATTAAGTCAATTATACTGTCATTGCATTTGAATACACTTACTGTTTCATTGCATACAAACTTACTTGCAATTCAACAAAAGTTTAAAGACTTCCTACTTTGCGAAAAAGTTTTTAAAAGCAATCATTTTTACACATCACCAATTCATCCCCCCACCCCCTTTTGGGGTGAGAAACGAAGCACTTCTTTTTGAATAATTTTCAAGCATAGAAAACAGTTTGTATTGTCTTGCCAACAAGCTCATCTTTTTTTTACTTTGTTTAATCCTTCGTACATGATGACCAAGGTGTCCAACATTTCCTATGCTCCTTGGTAAGCATGGACCTTCCTATATTCTTCTTCAGAGAGAACATTCATCAGAGAGTTGCGAGCATTGGAATTTAACAAGCAGTGTAGTTTCTACTTGTCAATTCACTTGCATTTTGGGAGTGGCCCCCTTCTTCATCTACAAGAATGTAGTTGTCGTTCTTCACCACGTCCCACATGTCAATGTGACATGATTCAAAGAATGCGATCATTCTTCGCTTCTAGTAATCAAACTTCTCTCTTGAACAAGGGATGATGATTGACGGTGTATGCTTCGTTTTCCACTCCTTAGAATCGTTTCTTTGAGCCTTGCTAAGAACTAACCCCGCGAGGTTAGCTTTAATACCAATTGAAGTACTTGAAAAACACTATAAGGGGGTTGAATAATGTTTACGGAAAATGTTTCTCAGAACCCTTCTGATATAGTACGTTGTCAAGTGAGTGAGATATTCCTTTAAAGGCTTAGCCGCTTAACTTAAAATATAAGCTTTATAAAGATCAACGTGTTAATCAGAATAATTTATACTACAACATTTGTAAGAACTTCCTTTAAGAATAAAAGATCGTTTAGCTTGAAAGTTATTATATCTTAAAATAAAAAGCTCAAATGCAGGTTTTCTAAGAGGATTGTTTAGAAAAGAAAAGAGAGAATAACACACGAGATTTTGACTGGTTCACTCCAATTGAGCTACGTCCAGTTTCCTCCATAAAGAGTTTCACCATAATCTTCACATGATTACAAATGAGTGTTAGCCCTACTTCTAGTACTCAACTACATCGCCAAGATTTCTTTTAAGTATTCGCATCACTCTTGTTACTCAGCACCCAGTCGAGTTTTCCTTGAGTATTTGCACTACTCTTGGTACTTAGCAACCCGTCGAGATTTCCTTCAATATTTGAACCATTATGTCACAACACTGCAACAGAATGGTTAGCATGGACAAGAAACCAAGAAGGGGTTTAATTGGTTTCTTATCACAAATAATACCTGTCGCAACCGGGATCACGACGGGACGACGATCCGAAAAAGAAAAACGAGTTTTGAAAAAGAGAGATTTGGGAGTCGCCACCATAGTTTATTCTGGAAAACTACGGAAAAACCATAAAATGATAAAGCATGGTCTGCAAAAATGAGATTCTTGGTTCGGGAGTCGGTTACGTGTAGGGAAGGTATTAGCACCCTACAACGCCTGCCCTAAAGCAGTACCTTTAATTAAATACGCGAATATGATGTGGTTTTCAAAATGTTTAACTATCCCCTAAAATAAAACTCTAAAGAAACTAAATGTACTTTTTTTAGTTTTTTAGGCCCGACAAGGATTGACCTTGCTCCTACGTATTCTCATTCAGAATGAGAAATCAGGGTTCCGTAGTTCTTTTTGGAAATTGTTTGAAAAGTTTGTTTAAGGAATTGTTTGAGAATTTGAGAATTTTGATTATGGATAAATTTGAATTTTTGGGAGAGTGAACCTGACAAGGACTGGCCTTGCTCCTACGTATCTCCACTTTTGATGGAGAATCAAGGATCACGTAGTTCTGGCTAGGAAGATGGTTTGTTGTTTGAAAATGTGGATGTTTTTAGTTTTTGAAGATTTTATATTTTTTTGGCGTTTTTATAAAAGACAATGTTTTCAGCACAAGGACGATGCGTGCGATCACACATGTGCTCAATATTTTTGGTATTTTTTATAATTTTATTTGAGAGAAAAAAAAAGAAAAGGTTTTTAGCACAAGGACGATGCGAGTGATCACACATGTGCTTAACCCTTTAAGACATATTTTTAGTTTTTGTTATTTTTTATGAAAGAAAGAAAAGGTTTCTAGCACAAGGACGATGCGTGCGATCACACATGTGCTTAACCCTTTAAAACATAGTTTTGTAATTTTTTAATCTTGTATTTTTTCTTTTTATCTTTAATTTTTATATTTTTTATTTTATTTGTTTTTATTAAGAAGAGAGATGAGTTGAAATATCTATGACATAAAATTGTGAAAAAAGCATAGGATAAAATTGTGGTAGAAAATAGGATAAATTTATAAACTAAAAAAAAGATCAAAATGCATATAAATAGAATGAAAAGAAAATATGTACCTTGTTGGAGATTTGAATGATGAAAACCTTGCTTGTAATAAGTTGTGAGAAGAGATAGATTGATGGTGAAGAAGATGAATTTATGGTAGAAATGTGGTATGGGATTTTATATGTATAGAGAGATAGTAAAATGTGAGAGAAAAATGAAGTAGAGTTTTGGGATAAAGAGGTTTGGTGTGTGAGAGAAAGAAGATGGATATTATGTAAAAATGTATGTGTGAAGTGAAGAGAATGTAGGTATTTATAGAGTTAAGGATGAAGAAAGTTGATGAATAAAAATAATATAATAAGTTGGTGGAAAATTTAGATGAATTAAAAAAAGGTGAATAGAAAAAGTTAATGTGGAAAATAAGTGAAAGAAATAATATAAAAAGTTGGTGGAGAAAGTAGGTAAAATAAAATATAGTAAATAGTAAAAGTTAATGTGGAAAATAAGTGAAAGAAATAATATAAAAAGTTGGTGGAGAAATTAGGTGTGGAAATTAAGTGAAAGAAATAATATAAAAAGGTGGTGGAGAAATTAGGTGTGGAAATTAAGTGAAAGAAATAATATAAAAAGTTGGTGGAGAAAGTAGGTAAAATAAAATATAGTGAATAGTAAAAGTTAATGTGGAAAATAAGTGAAAGAAATAATATAAAAAGTTGGTGGAGAAAGTAGGTAAAATAAAATATAGTGAATAGTAAAAGTTAATGTGGAAAATAAGTGAAAAAATAATATAAAAAGTTGGTGGAGAAATTAGGTGTGGAAATTAAGTGAAAGAAATAATATAAAAAGTTGGTGGAGAAATTAGGTGTGGAAATTAAGTGAAAGAAATAATATAAAAAAGTTGGTGGAGAAAGTAGGTAAAATAAAATATAGTGAATAGTAAAAAGTTAATGTGGAAAATAAGGGAAAGAAATAATATAAAAAGTGGGTGGAAAAATAAGGTGGAAAAAGAAATGGATAATAAAAAATGTTGATGGAGAAGATATAATAAAAAAATGTAAGTGGAATAATTAGAAAAGTTGATATATAAAATTAAAAAATAAATGAAAAAGGTAGATGATGTGGAGGGTGATGTGGATGGTGATGTGGAGAAAGGGGTGTGATAAGAAAAGATGGGTGGTGAGGAAGTAAAAAAAAAAGTGAGATTATTTTGGACCATTGGATTAAGTGTTTAATAGAAAATTTAGGGGTGCAAAAAGTAAAATAAATAGTGTTTTTCATTTTGGTGTTTTTATGTTTTATTATTATTATTATTATTATTTTTTTTTTATTAATTTTATTTACCCGGACGAAATTTGGTATTGACAATACCTTTAATAATTTTCTTGTAAAATATAAATTCGTTAATAACAATTTAAACAAATAAAGAGTAAGGAAGAGAGAAAATTGAACAGGTGATTTTTATACTGGTTTGATCACACAAATCCTACGTTCAGTTCTTAATATCAACCGAAAATTAACGCTTCACTATCATAAACCAACAAACTGTTACAATCACAAAGAAGAAACTCACTTCGCTTGAAACTCACAAGGGATGAACACCTCCTTTGAATCTTCACAAAGGATGATTGTCTTTAACTCGGTAATAACAAAAACACTAAATCACACTCCTAGTGAAAGTTCTCGCTCTATGCCCACACCAAGTTCTCAAAGCCAACAAACAAAGGTTACACAAACCCTAAGACACTTATCACCACACACAGTAGATAAGATTTTCGAAATAAACATATTTTGTATTGTTTATTTTAGAATGAGAGTCCCAATATAATTTATAGAGATCTTACTCAAGGATTCCTCCAAAAATCCATTCTCAGCTAATTAACGTGTGATAATCGATTATCCACTTATGGTAATCAATTATGCATTTAATGAATACACAACGGTTAAAATCTTGCTTAAATTTCTCATAATTTGTTGGGATAATTAATTATGACAAATCATAATTAATTATTGATAATCAATTATTATAAGTTGATAATCGATTATCTTAGGTATAAAATGAGGTTTGCTTTTGATTCAAAACGCATTTTAACTCAACCTAAGGCAAATAATACATATATCTACTAAATTACAAAAACTTTAACATAAAACAAGTCTTCATGAATATCTTCTTGCAACAAGAGCACTTGAAACTTGACTTTGAGACATCATCAAAACTTCTTCTCTTCAGCTTTATGCTAACACACTCCCGGTACTAGACTATCGCACCTAGATTCCTCAACAAAAAAGAGTTTAGTTGTAACTATTTTAAATCTCTTAAGAATTGTAATCAAAGATTGCTTCCAAACAGTTTAGACTAAACCTCTCCACGAGAGGGTATGAATACAATTCAATAGTCTAAACACTCGTAGGTGTTTCTCTCTATAATCAAACAAAAGTAAGATATTTAACGCTTAAGCTCGAGAGTATCTCTTTCTCTTTTCTCTTCTCTTTTTTTTCTTTAGCTCAAATATAATATTTTCTTTGAGCCCTTTTTCTCTCTTCTTTTCTATAGGACGGATATGGCATTGTAAGTTTTTCACACTTTCTATCCTCTATTCTATCCTCTTGATTTTCTTCGTGAGAGATCTTTTATTTATAGGCTTGATGAATATTTGTCTGTTAGACAACGTTTGTAGTTCGTAGTCTTGATGCTTGTATTTTCTCTTTCTTCTTTTCACAACAGTCGTTGTATAAGTCAACTTTGTCAAAGTAGACATGTTTTTCCTTGCTTGAAGTTGGTTTACAATCTTTTTAGACTTTGCTTCAAGGGAGGAACATTCCATGATTATTTCTTTTTCCTCTAGCATCCACATTTGATTTTTGATCTGTAGCATTGTGGATGCGTGTAGAATAGCTTATCGCCAAAATTAAAGTAATTTGTGCAGGCAACAGATATGACTTTTCTTGTCACTTTTTGTTATTTTTGAACATTGTCATTTAATGTCATTTAATGCTTGCTCAGAACAACAAAGGGTTTTGATTTCCTACCGTTAGGTAGCATTTTGCAATTAGCTCTTTTAATTTAAAAATATCGAACGTGTAGATACTTCATCATAAGATAATGTGTCTGTTTCACTTGTGGCATCATCTGGATACAAGTAAACGTTTCTTTGTATGTGTATCTTGTAGATAGTTAATGTTTAACTTTCCTAGGCTTTCTTATATCTTTTAGTTATGTCGTTTTAGTTGAAGCCATTGTCTCGACCTGTTTTCGTTTGAGATAAGCCAAATACCTGGTTCAGGTATCCTAAGTATTAAGCCTTTAGCTCAGTTCCCAGACACTTTTAGACAAGACATCGTCTAGTCAAGCATCTGGTTGTTCTAGCCTAAATGTTTTTCTATTTCCTAAGGCATGTTTTCTTATGTCTTTTAAGTTTTGGGTTTCATGTTCTAGTTTTGTTTGTTTGGGTTTTTGGCTCTACGTTTTTATCTTAGGTTGCTTTCTGATCTTTTAACCTGTTTTAATGTTATTTGATTAAACTTCAAAACATGAGATTCTTTGTTCATATAGAAGATTTTGTCTTTAACAATCTCTCTCTTTTTTATGTTTAAAAAATATACATTTAAATGATGTATTCATTCTTTTAGTTCACTTTTATTTTTAAGTCTTGTGTGTTTTATAGTTTACTATTTTTATCTTTTGCATGTTGTTAGTGAAGACAGTCGAAAGAATATTGTATAAATGCAAAAAAACATATAAACTTGTAAATAAGATAAAAATAAACATAAAAACAAATCACTAGTGCAAAAATAGTGTATAACGTCACGCGTTCAACGTCCAACCACTGAATAGCCAACGTTAAAAATGACCAGTGGCATTTTTGTAAATAAATGCAATTATAGAACGTCGGAGCCCCATTCAATTCGACGTTCTATGATGGTAATTATTTAAACTAGCGCGTCATTCTTTTTGTTCTTTCTTTTAAACCACCAATAATACGTCGAATCCTGTAAGGGTTCGACGTAATATTTGTCAGTCATAAGCCAAAGAGTCACCATTTTTAATTCTTTTTTCTTTTTTTCTATTAAACAACAAATAATACGTCGAATTTTGTAAGGGCTTCCACGTATTATTTGTCAGCCAGAAGCCAAAAAGTAACCCCTTTTTAATTCTTTTTTCTTTTCTTTTAAACCACATATAATACGTTGAATTTTGTAGGAGCTTCGACGTATTATTTGTTAGCCAAAAGTTTCCCCTTTTTAATTTAAGCAGGAGATTGAAAATTCATTCACTTTATCTTAGCGTGCGAAACCCTCTTCTCTTCTCAAACTTTTCTCGAACGAAGTTTGACGACCATCACATGTAATCTTTCTTTCATTTGATACAAATTCATGTTAATTAACTACTTTATCTATCATTTTTGTTTGCTTTGACCGATTATTTTCGTGTTATTGTCCTTCATATGCGCATTCTGCTTTCTCTCACACTAGTGGAAACACTTTATTCTGACAAACCCACCTTTTGAAGGTCAGTTTTCATTTTCGTTTTCATTTTGAAGAACTTATTTGTTGAACTTGTTTATTGTTGTTTTTTTGTTGAACTTGTTTGTTGTTGTTATTTGGTTGAACTTGTTTGTTATTTGTTATTGTAGTTTGTTGTTGATACTATACTACACGTTCATAGTTCATGCTTTATAAAATACCAAAAAACTGAAATTTATTGTTTTTCTATTTTTCAAGTCTCGTAGAGTTGTAAAAAAGGAGTACAATTAATTTATAAAAACAAAAAAATTGCTTAACTTCAAATATTAGCAAAATTCGATTTCAATTTGATTAACATCGAATTTTTTAAATTCAACGTCAATTTAACATTTCCCGATATGACGTCGACCTCGAATTCGATGTGAAAGGCCAAAAAAAACAACAATGTTATACGATATTTTTGTACTAGTGGATGAAGCGGTAAATAAATAAGCAATAAACAAATAAACAACATTCAAACATTTCATTTAGAATAAAACACTCACAAACATATTACAAGAATGTAAACGTGGACTCCTAAGATGAACTCTAAGAATCACAATCTGGAGAAACTCCCCCTAATTCTATATTATCCTAACTTCTGGTGTACACCGCTTAAGTACATGCTCTTAGATGCTGATGCGTCTACTCTTTCTTCTTCTTTTTGTACCCCTTATTTGATAAACATCAAAATGGACATAGAGGAGAAAGGACATCACAGCTTGACAAATGGGATTGGTCAACATTAAATCATATTAATCCTGAGGAGTAACATGAAAATGTGACCTGGAACAGAATGGTTGGATCATGATTCAAGGGTGGAAAGAAAGAATGATGTTGTGAGTTGGGAAGAGGTGAAGGAGGTATGGTGGAAGCACTATGTGCAAAAGGCAGATAAGTTTTGAGAATAGGAGTAGGAGAGGAAGTTGGATTATCATGTATATCTTGTTCGGGTGAATGGATTAGATGACAATAACGGTCAGGAGGTTTGGAAGAAGGTTTCATTGGCTTGAAATATTGAAGATTGGGTGACTCAGGAGTTGTGGAAAGCATGATGGTGAGATAGAAATTTGGGTTGAGGACAATGTGTTGAGAAGATGAGAAGAGAAGCTCGTTTAAATAGAAGAAAAAGTTAGTAATTGGCGATTGATCAGTCTCATCCATTTAATGAGGTTAGTACGAAAATATTCTAAAGAGATTTATATATCTTTGAATACTAAGAAGATTTTAAGAGGAGTGTTATTCAGCAGCGGATAAGAGTGAGAAACGATGAATTTCAGAGATTTGGAGAATTTCGAGGAGAAGAGAAGGATTGGACAGATAGGAGGGTGGCTTGATTAACATGCAAAAGATTTGGGTGATAGGAGAGAGGGTTTGGGCTTAAGAAGTCCAAGGCAACTTCTAGAGATGGGCTCAGTACATAGACACACCTAATGTAAGAATGCAGTTTGTCTTATAGACGATGAAACAGAATGACATCTTTTGGACTATGTGTCTTAGACGATTGACTCTCTAGACTCTTATGTGAACCCTAGATGACACACTTTAACATATTTCAATCAAAGATTCATTCAACATTTCTCAGAGCAATAAGAGTTATTATACGGTTAAGTCTATCTTCAACTAATGGCTTAGTGAAGATATCATCAAGCTTATCTTATGTGTTTACATACTGTAAGTCCATAATACCCTTGTTAACATGATCATGTATGAAGTGATGCTTAACCATAATATGCTTTGTGTGTGAATGCAATGTTGAATTTTTAGACAAACTAATTGTAGTATTATTATCATAAAAGTAGGAATTGTACCTTGATTGTGATTGTAGTCTTCGAATTGATTCCTGATCTATAGTAGTTGAGAGCAGCAATGTGTAACCCACACATATACAACTTCAGCAATTGATAATGCAATTGTGTTCTACTTTCTACTCAGCCAGGATACTAGATTTCCTCCAACGTTGTCTCCAGCAAAATCAACATCACAATATCCTTCAAGATCAAAACTCTCACTCTTCTTGTAGCATAAACCAAGAGATGTTGTTCCTTTTAGATAGCGAAATATGCGTTTGACAACATTGAGATGAGTTTCTCTAGGATCATATTGAAATCTTACACAAAGACAAACATTGAACATAATGTCAGGTCTAAACGTTGTGAGTTACAAAAGTGAATGTATCATTTGACGATAAAGGGTATTGTCCACTTTTGTTGAGCTTTCATCTAGCCATAGGCTAGTTGTTGGATACATTGGATTCTTCATCTCCTTGGCATCATCCATTTTAAACTTTTTGAGCAACTCCTTTATATACTTTGTTTGATGTATATAAATTACATCGTCTTCCTACTTAATTTGTAGTCCAAGAAAGACTTTTAGCTCGCCCATCATTCTCATCTCAAATTCTTCTTGCATCATTTTCGAGAAGTCTTGGCATAACTTTTCATCAGTAGCACTAAAGATAATGTCATCAACATCTTTCTAAATGACTATGAAGCTTTGATTGACATTCTTCCTGAAGAGTGTGGTGTCTACTTGACCTCTTGTGAAACCATTCCTTATAAGGAAGAGACTTAACCTTTCATACCAAGCTCTGAGAGCTTGTTTTAGTCCATATAAGGCTTTGTTAAGTCTGAAGACGTGTGTAGAATTAGCTTTGCACTCAAACCCTAGGGGTGGCTCTACATGCACTTCTTCGTTATTGTCGCCGTTTAAGAATGCACTATTGATGTCCATCTGATAAAGCTTGATTTTCTTGAACGCTGCAAATGATAAGAGTATGTGAATGACTTATAATCGTATTATAGGAGCATATGTTTCTGTGTTGTCAATTCCTTCCTGTTGAGAGGAATTTTGGTTTTGTTAGCTTTAACGTGGCTAAAAAGGCTTGCTTAACACATATATTCAATCTTTCACAAACATGATAATTGAAGAAGACCTTTGGGGTGTTACAAATTAGGAGCATTGGTGTCTTGAACATGTTATGGTTTTGATGATGCTACAAGATGAAGAACTTAAAGACTCTAGTTGTAAACTAATTAAAAGCATTTATGTAGAATAAATTGTAATAGGAATAATTTTGTTGAGGTAAACACTTAGAAGTTTTTCTATCTTTAGAAAGCTTGCGCAAATAATCGATTATCACAAGCTTAGTTGGAAAACCATTGTTCGTGCAAATAATTGATTATTGCTCAGAATAATCGATCATTCTAGTTTGAATCAGTATTGCCCAAGTCTCGCAGATAATTGATTATTCTTCAGGATAATCGATTATCACATTTTGAAAACCCCATAACGGACACGAATAATCGATTATCACTTGCAGTAATCGATTATCACTAGTAGTTGAGAGCTGTCTTTTTAAAATTTTGACCTCTGGCTATATATACTCTTTTCAAACTCTTAGTAAAGCATCTATGTCATTTCAGAATACAGTTTTTGTGTGAGGAAGTTATCAAGTATAGTGTTGCTCAAGTCAAGTCTTGTGAATAGGAGAAGCTCACGCTTAGTGAGTGTAAGGTCGGAGCAGTTCTCTTCAAGTTGGCTGAGTGGGTTTCTTCCGTTCGTTTGTCGAAGGAAGGTTCTTCCGTTCGTTTGTCGAAGGAAGGTTCTTCCGTTCGTTTGTCGAAGGAAGGTGTTTTCTATTCTTTGTTTATTTTTATTATCTGATTGTAATCTGCAAACCATATTTTAATGAAAAAGGTAGTGATTAACGATTGGACGTAGAATCTTTTGATTCGAACCAAGATAAAATTTTTGTGTTGATTTTCTTGAACCCTTACTCCTTAGCATATCAACTATTTGATAAAAGTCTTCAAAGAAAAACAGAAGTTTAAAACGGACCATTTTATCTTGTTTATTGACCACTACACGCTTTCCACTCTTAAATCAATTTTTTATTCCGCTGCGCGACTCGTTGATACCAACATGGAGGTCTTAGTGTACTGATTAAACTATAGCACCATGCACCTATTACACTTACCTAATTCAAAATGGTAAAATAGGGTAAATCATATGTATGTAAGTTCAACCATGAAGTTGAACTCACAGCAATGGCCTCCTTCAATTCTCACTCTAAGTATTTTTCTCTATATGAGTCAAACACTTCATTGAGTCATTATAGTTCTAATACAAGTCATTCCATCAATACACTTCATACATTACTCAATTAATTGCATCTTCACCTTGGAGATTTCTATCTCTTACTTAGAACCCTTATAATAAAAAAATAAAACTCATATAACATAATCAAATCAATGTAAAGAACACAATAGGGTAGCACCTAATGACATCATCATGACTCCCAATGCTAACAGCTCTAATGGCCACTAATTTAAAAAATCCAAGTAGTGTTTATTGACAGTTCCAAGCACCTAGCGCCAACAACCCTTGATGCTCGTTAAGATGGTGTCGAGTGGTCTCATCACACAACCCAGCGTTGAGACCACTAGAGCTTATTGTATAGTGTGTTCCAACTACGTAGGAATGGCGCCCGATGGTGTAGGAATGGCTAGAGCTGCCAAAATGGGTCACAACCCGCGAGCCAACCCGGGCCACCACGGGTTTGAGCCGGGTTGGGTTAGAAAAAATTGTATCTTTTTTATGCGAGTTAGATTTCAACCCGATTCGTTTAAACCCGGCTCATGCGGGTTGAACCCGTGGTGGGCCAGGTTGGCCCACCAACCCACTTACCTAATTTTATTTTATTAAAATTTAATTTTAATTTTATAAAAAAATATTTATTATTTTGTTTTTGCTTGAATAAATTATTTAAGTTCTTTATTTTCAAAATTAATTAAACACTCATGTTGGGAGTCAAATTTGGGAGTGAAATTTGTTTAAATTTGTATTATAGAAAATTTGTAATTTCTTTGTATTTAAAAAAAGTTATAATTAAGTGAGTCAGTGAGTCAACCCGTTTATCCACCAACCCATGGTGGGTCGAGCTGAATCCAAATTTTTCTGACTCGCTAATAAATGAACCGGATTGAGTTGGCTCACTAAGTGACCAACTCGTGGTGGGCCGGGTCGGGTCGGACTGGATGGGCCGAGTCGAGTCGCCAGCCCATTTTAACAGCTCTAGGAATGACAGCCTCACACAACCTCCATCTGAGCTCTCTAACTTGAGATTTACGAACCAGTCCATGATGTGTGATGCCCAACACTGCATCAACATAAATATATAACTTAATTTTTCTATATCCCAACACTGCATCAACATAAATATATAACTTAATTTTTCTATATCAAGATACTTCAATTAAGTTGTCTACTCCTGTTCTTTTTATACTAAAACATTATTTTATAACTCAAATAATCTCATGTAAACAAAAACTTTGTAGTATCACGATATAAAGAAATCTCAACATACAAAGATTCATAAAATTACACAATCAATTCATCATTCTGTACAATAATACATTTGACATAGCAAAATTAAACAGTTTACCAGAGCTATTAAGTATAACATTATTCCTAACTTTTCTTACCTTGAGGTTGAACACCTACAACTCTACAATTTCTTCCTCATATTCCACTCGTCAAGTGATTCTATTTATATAATAATAACCTCAAATGAGTGATATGAGTGTACTACAAAAATCACCAATATTTTGAAACCAAAATAGAAAATGATGGAATCAAATGTAGTTTTCCAAACTCGACAGAAAAAAAATCAATTTAAAAAATAAAAATAAAAAAGAAACTTATTCTAATTGATAAACGATGAATATGAGAATTTAGAAAGGATCGAGGAAAAAGGCTTTTTAAAGAGATCGACAATTTTTTTAAAAATCTATTTAATAAAACCTAATTATATTTTAACCTTATATTGATAAAAATAATACATATATCATTTATTAAATCTTCTCTAGTCTTATAAATATCCATTTGGTATGTCTTCCAAGTTAAAAGGGGATAAAGTATATCAAACATATGCATATTGAAATTAACTATAAAAGAAACGTTATCACCTTTACAGATTAATTAATATAGATGGAGAAAATAATCCTGATTTTGCTGGCAAGGTCTAATTTGCGTTTTATTTATGTCTTTCTTCACCATTTTCGCATGACGCTTAGATAAGAAAATTAAGATTGGGTTATTTCCCTTCATTTTATGTACTGTCTCCTCTTTCTTCGTAACTTTTTTATTTAGAAGAATGCTATATTTTTAAGGAAGCACTAATAATATATAGCTTCATCATGCTTTTTAGAATTTTATTTATTTTACAAATATGTTCCAAGATATTTTAAAAATAATAATTTATATTGAAGGTATTAAATAAATTATAAAATTTTGATAAATATATTTAAGTTGTTCAGTAATGTTTCTTAATTTAAAAAGAAAAAAACAGGTAGACGGGTGCATTATTAATCTTAAAAAGAGGGGTATGAAAAATAAAGAAATAATTGAGTCCTGTTTCCCACGTCAGAGAGTTTGATAATTTGTTAAGAAACCAGCAATTTAAAAATGCGCTCTCTCACGGGCAATTCACCGTTTCCTCTGATTCTCCCGGTGGAGACCTTTCTTCGCTTCATCCAACGGCTCAGAGTTTCCTTAAGATGCCACGCGTCAGTAGACGTTGCAGATTGCATTTGATCCCACGCAACAGAGTATGCAGGTGTGTTCTCGAAGCGATTCCTTTGCTGAGAATGAAGGAAGAAGGTATTAGGTAGGTGGGTGAATTTAAGAACCTCACTCCTACCCTACTAAGATACGCTTATAGGGGGTAGAGGATCCGCAACAGAACAGAGATGACTAATCTGCTAATACAAACAGAAGAACCCTCTGAGAGTCAAACCCCGCTTCTAATTTCAATTCAACGTCAACAACAAGCAGAGCAAAATGGGGATACTAATACTAATAGCAATAATAATGATAATAAGGAGAACGATGATGGTGACGATGACCATGAGGTGGAGGAGGAGAGTGAAGTGGAGGAGAGCTTGGCGCGGTTGGAGTGGTTTCTGACGCTGTTAGGGTTCAACCAGCACTCGGTGTTGACTTTGGTGGTTTCGTGGAGCGTGTTTGCGGCGGTTGGAGTGGCGGCGCCACTTGTGGCGCTGTCCATGTGTAAGTGCGTGGAGTGCGATAGGTATGAGATTCAGAGCTTTGAAATGGTGATCGTGGCGTTTCAGGCGACTCTCGCCGCCGTATCCTTGATCTGTCTCTCTCACAATCTCCGCAAGTACGGTCTCCGCAGGTTCCTCTTCGTCGACCGCTACTCCGGAAAGATGCATTGCTTTCACCGCGACTATGTCGCTCAGATTTCGGTCGGTTTCCCTTTTTTTGCTATCTCCAGCGTTAATTGCTCTGTTTCTCCTCTACTTTACTTGCGTGCTTGATGCTTTATTTGATACGAGTTTTTGGTGATAAACTTTGCTTTTTTTTTTATTGTATTTGGCGTGGTCATTGATTTTGCTCGAAACCAGAATTTGTTGCTCTTTGTTCTACTACTACTACTATTATTATTATTATTATTATTATTATTATTATTATTATTGAGCATTTGCTTTATTTGAGAACTTTTCAAAATGAAAGGAGTCAAATCGTTGAATGTTATCTTGTATTGTTTCGGTTCTTCCTTGTTCTTTTGTACAAACATGTTATTATTCCTTATTATTCTTCCATTCCTCATCAAGCAGATCTAAAATGTTTATTTTATTTTATTTTTAATTTTTTTAGAATAGATAATGAACGACTTACACAGTTTCATAGTTTTTTTTCAATCAAAATTAGAGTTTCACTTCAGGAATTTGTATAATAAAAGATCATTGATCATTAAATGCCAACATAGATTACTTCTGGAATTTTTATGATAAAAGATTGATTAAATGTCAACATAGATTTCCGAAGTGAAACTTCCAATTTTATTGGTGAACACAAGGCTAGTTTACTACGATATCTTCTGTAGAAACTACCTTACAAAGTGATACTATGCGATTTCTGATTAATTCGTAGGGTCAAATTTTATGCATATTAAACTTTGCTTTTCCTGTAAATAGGGATCTATGCGCTTGCTTTTTCTGTGGGTTTTGCCATGTTTCCTTCTGAAGACCGCTCGAGAAATCATTCGCATTTTCTATGTTCAACATGGATCCTGGTTGCTTTCATTCGCTATTCTATCAGCTTTGATTATATCCTGGACTTATATGAGTACAATTTCTCTGTCAGCCTGCATTTTATTTCACTTGGTCTGCAGTTTGCAAGTGATCCATTTTGATGATTATGGGAAACTCTTGCAAAGGGAAAGTGATGTTTTAGTTTTTATGGAAGAGCACATTCGGTTGCGTTATCATCTCTCCAAAATAAGTCATAGGTTCCGAATCTATCTGCTTCTGGAGTTCTTGGTTGTCACAGCTAGCCAGGTTGTGACGCTTTTGCAGGTCACTGGTTATGGTGAGATGCTTACATTCATTAATGGTGGAGACTTTGCTGTAAGTTCTGATCTATGTTCAAAGTGTTTATGCATTTAGATTTAATGAACTAGTTTCTTTCATTTTACCATTCATTTTGTTCTTTTTTTCTTTCTTTTTTCTTTCAGGTATCCACACTTGTTCAGGTGGTGGGCATCATCATTTGTTTGCATGCCGCAACAAGAATTTCTCATAGAGCTCAAGGCATTGTTTCCCTTGCAAGCAGGTGGCATGCAATGCTAACATGCACATCTTCTGATGCACCACAATTGAGGAGCTCTGCTAGTGCTGGGACATTGGAGGCTGCAAACCATTTGAATGCTATACATTTAGACTATTCTGAAAGTGATCTAGAGTCAATGGATTATGCTGGAATGTTTTCTAATACCCAATGGACTTCTTATGTGTCTTCACATCACAAGAGACAAGCTTTTGGTATGTATTTCCTGTCTGTAAAGAGATCAATTTTACACTTTTTCTCGTTCGTGATAAAAATATAAAACGTTTATAAAAACATCATATTATCATATATGCTTCCTTGGTGGCTCTATCTTATAATTTCTTATAATTTCATCTTACACGGGGACATAAAATAATCTGATAATGTTACACTAAATGCTGTGAAGGGTATAGGAGTCTTGCCTTGGAAGGCCAAATTGAGATGAGATAATACTTCAACGACAGATAATTAAAATCAGAACTAGGATCCAAGGAAATTTTATGTTAGAGTGTAATTTTCTGGTTTTACTAAGTTTTGTGATTAAATATATTGTGAAAGCTGTGTTTATCTTGTACATCAAGGCATACTGAAAATATTTGGTCCAGTGAAAGAGGTATCTAACATTGTCTAAGAGAAGGAAAAACGTATCTCTGCTAATTTTCTCTAAAGGTTATATCTGATCGATAATCATTTGCATTATTATCTCGTGTTCACGAACCAATATTAGCTTAAAATTGCTGCCTACATTTATTATGATACATCTGATTAGATTAGCAAATTAGCTTTTTTAGAATCATCTCCCATATGTGCAATAAACTTGCCATCTCTAGAAAATATTGAAAGCCTAGCTCAATTTGCATATGTGGATTACTATTACTAGGCCATTCCGTTGTCCTCATAATAATTACCACATAAATCACTATTTTTGCAAATGTGAATTTTCTCATTTTGTGAGATTAGTGTACTGAATTTCCTGTTTCATATATGCATGACTTTATTTAATATATCATGGCAGCATGCTAAATCACACACACAACTTGTATATAACTATTTTTGGAATTTATTTTCAAGTTGAGAAATCTTGTTCCTTCTGGTTTCAAAACTGGAACCTGAGCCGTGAGCTTGTTTTGTGTCCACCAGGAGGATTTCATGCTTATTGTTTTCTTCAAATATGCAGTGATGTATTTGCAGACAAATCCAGGAGGAATAACAATATTTGGATGGACAGTGGATCGGTCTCTAGTCAACACGATATTTTTCCTTGAATTAAGTCTGGTTACCTTTGTTCTTGGTCAGACGCTAATCTAAGGATAATATTTGCAACTGACCAAAGAAGCCTTTCGTTTTAGGTCTTTCAGGTTATGATTTTCATTTTGATTGAAAGCCCTCAACTAATAGCCATAATTCTTCCTGGGGACCAAGGATACTAAATTTATATGCTGTGCCAGGAGAAATTATTACATGACCTGAGATACCAGTTTCAAATGATCACCATGTAGCAAAAAACATGAGTTTTTAAGTCTCGTAAATTGACAAACTCGGTTACACATCACATAAAGATTAGCTGGGACTATTGACGCTTGGAGTTTTAATAATTACTTCTGTTTCAGAATGTTGCATGCACACAGCAAAGAAGCAGACCCTTGATCATGAGATTTCTGGTGTCACTGTCAAATATGCCCTTTGGCCTCTTCCCCAATTCCCAGCAACGCAAATTTCATCTCCAAATTCTGTTCGTGATTCTTATTCCTCCCTTACGCGTTTGTTTGATCTTGTAACTAATTAATTAGCACAATAGGCAAGCAAACAACTTTTCCTTAAATTCAACATACTTGGGCTCATCGAAGCTGTCTTTCTCATTGTTTTGATTCTTAAATATAGGTGTGCACCATCTCATTTGAAATGGAAGGATGATATTTGTAGAAGAGTCTCCCCTTTCTCTGGACATTTGTGGCTCTTATAAGTGCGTTATTTGGTTGAATGCGTGTAACTTTTGCTCTTACACTAAGGGCCAATGCGCTGTGTGCGCAAGTCTTGGTGGACAGTGATATTACCAACCAAGTAATGTTGTTTGAAAATTCTGATGTATTGTTTGAGATATTGTTAGGGCGATTTATAACATGTAATGGACAATATATTGAATTGACCGGGTGCCGATCAGCTTGTAAGATGTTTATAGCAAACGAACCTTTATCTATACGTCATCATACAAATAGATTGCCTTTAAGTGAGGAAAAATTATGTTTGCCTGAATCGTAAGACCACTCTCTTCCATTTTCCTTTCGAAAGTTGTTAATTTCTTTTTAACTGAAATTTCACTCGTTTTTTATTTAATATTCGGTAATCGTTTGTAAAGTGAGATTTTGTTTTAAACTTTAAAATTATGGATTTTAATTTCTATAAAATGAGTAAATCTGCAATTGATCTTTCTATTTTTTGTTTTACTTTAAATACTCCAAATTTGAAATGAATATTTTCGTATGAATCAAACAAGTTAACATTGTTTAGAATGGTCAATTGATCTTTTAAGCATATAAATTGTTATTAAGTTTTACATAATGGTACCAAAGACAAATTTTTAACTTTTAAAAGAATGAAAACTATTTTTTTTTGTAGGAATTAGAATTAATCTCACTAATTTGCAGTGATGAAAAACATTTTAAAACCCAAATTATTCAATAATTTATCGGGACTTTGGATATATTTAGATGAATTCTCATATTTCTGAAAAACAGTTACTTTTTCATTACCAATAGAACAATTTGTAAAAGTTCATTTATATAGCTTTTCTAAATATTAATTTTATTTTATTATAAGCTAATTCTCAATTTATGAAGAAGTTTGTTTCATTTTTTTTATTAGAGTATTTAATAGAAAGACTCACTAGTACATATTCTTAATGAAGTGTTAGCAAATATATATATATATATATATATATATATATATATATATATATATATATATTTTTCTTGCCATACTTTTTATACATTAATACTTTTTTTAAAAAAAATTATTAAACATTAGAAAAATGGCAAGGATTGGAGAAATTATGAATTTCAGACAATTTTAAGCTAGAAAAGTATGTTGTGCTAAAATTTTTACCAACATTTCTTCTTATAACTGTAGTGTCACTCGATTTTACTTACTATTTTTCAAATACCTCTCTACTTTTCTTTAAACTGAAAAGAAAAAACAAAGTGATTTTTTAACAAGATTTAATATTTATTTTGATCCCTCGGTTTGTAGAGTATGTTCAAAGTTATCGTCCCTTTTTTCAAAAGTTCACTAACGTCTTATATTTTGAAAAAACGGTTCAAGTTGATCCTTTTGCTTATGGCTTTAAAAATATAACGGTGTAATGTCCACGTCTTATATTTTGAAAAAACGGTTCAAGTTGATCCTTTTGCTTATGGCTTTAAAAATATAACGGTGTAATGTCCACATTAGCCAATAATAAATTATGCGTCCAATTATGTGTCAACTGATAAATCGACGTGGCAATTAAGTATAATTTTCCGAATCCAAGCACGCTTCTATACATCCTCAGTCTAGAGTAGATTCCATCTTTAAAGAACCTTGGGCGTCAACAGCATTTCCATCCAGTTCTCAATCACAAATCATAAATCCTCTTTTTCTTCTGCAATTCCATCCAGTTCTCAATCCTCTTCCTCTAGTTCCCCTCCCTCCACCACACCAAATCCATCATCATCACTCTAGTGTTGAAATAAAAAGGCTTTCGAGAAGAGAACACGCAAGAGAGTAAAGGGTCGTTCCAAAACTCCTCAACGGGTTTTCCAAGGCCAGTCGGATTGAAGAGGAGATTAGGTTAATCACTGTGTCTTCTCTAAAGATGTAGACTTTGAAGTTTAGAGAGGGGAAGATGGACCAAATGAGGCAGGTCAAGACCCGCGGGCTTGCCGGGTCAAACTCTGCTGCGACAAAGTGGAAGAACACACTTTCCGAGCACGAGGAGTGGCAAAGAACGGAGTGCACAGTGGCGATGGGGTCGCGAAGGTAGCTAGGGGCTAGAGTCGAGGGTCATGGCAATGTGGACCAGAGACGGGTCGCACAAGGGGATATCGGTGTGGGTGGAGGAAACAGGGTAGCCCGCCCCATTTTGGTACCCTGGTGCCTAGGCGTAGTGGAAGTACGAGTCGTCGTCTTCGGTGGTCGGAAAAAAGCAGATTCCGAGGTAGAAGAATGGGAAAAAAGGAGGTAGAGAATGAGAAAGGAAACGATGACTCTAAAGCGAAGGGGAAGCATTGGAGTAATGGGTCGCTGGCAAAACATGTTCTTGATGGAAGAAAATGAAAGGGGTGTTAAAAGAAAAAACAACATTGTTGAAATTTATTGGGATGTTCTTGAGTTCTACGTTGGTGTGTTTTAAAGAGTGTGCGATTTTCTCTGGAACCTTGATGGAGTGAAGTTTTGTACATCTTCCCAACACTCACCAAAGAAGTGCATTACTGTGTTACAACTTGAACTACATTTTGTTATCAATAGATGAGAAGATCAACAGCAACAACCCATTCTCAACCCCATCCATGGCACCCACAAATCCGCATGCCTCCCCAAACCCCTATCCCAATCACCCATCACCACAGTCCCCAAATTTGCCTCCCTTGACCTCCTCAACATATCCGAAAAATCTAAATCATCTGAAACAAAAAACAGGCAATCAATTCCTCTTCTCATGGAATGAACCATCTGCCTCTTTAGGGCCCAATCTGCCGCCTGCGGTCCTCCGTCGTCTTAACAAACACCCCTGTCTACCGCAGCTCCACCGCTAGCTCGTACCCAACTTCAGAACCAGCAACATCCTTGCCACCTCGTTATACTTATGATTCAAAAACAGCTGACAATGCCACGTCAATAATGAATGCACAATTCATCAACTTTTTGCCAGTTGTACAATTCTGCCATTAGCTTTTTTAACGCCATAACCAAAAAAGCACTAACTTGCATAGTTTTTGTGAAATATAAGATGTTATTGAAGTTTTGAAAAAATGAAGGACAACTTTGAACTGACCTATAAATCAAGGAACCAAAATAGTTTCTTTGCAACATATTTACTAATAAGGTGAAAGTTTTTCATGTAAACTGAAAAAGATGTTAATAGGAAACACACTCATAATATATAGAGAGAGAAAAGGAAGAAATTGATTGAATTCATTAAGCATATAAAACAAAAGATATATAATATCCTACTAAAACAAGTTACTTATCTAACAAAACCATAAAGTCCTATTTTATTGCCAATTCTAGATCCATAGATATAAAAGTTAATGTATTTCGAACACTCGTCATATGATCAACTTGGTAGACATAGAATATCAATGTTCACGCTTATCCCTACATATATTACTTGTTCCAAAATGTACTGAGAGGGGTGTCCATTTACATCATGAATCACTAATCATTGTGTTATGTCACATAAGAAACATATTGTTTCCTAATCCTGATAAATATTACATGATAGTTGTGAAACACACATAAAAGGAAGAATTGAATTGTTTAGTATTTTTTATATACCATGACGACCATGGAAAAAGTTGAGAGTAGAATTAGACGAGTTGGCACTAGACACCGACTATAAATACACATAACAGACGATATATGTATAGGTACAAAAATATACGAAGTGGTGTTTTGAAAGGGTAGACGAGTGTATAATTTAAGCTAGTTTGGCAAAGTGTTTAATAGTTTTATTATATGTTCTAAGTTAGAAGGTGGTGTTAGACAAAAGGTATAATTACACTACGTAGACACTAGTTACCCATAATAGACAAAAGGTTCTTCTTTTTATTTTTTTTTTCTTCTTCTCTTCTTGTTTGTATGTGATGTATTATTTTATACGAATCTAATTTAGGAAGTAGATGTTATTTAGTAAGATTATGATGACATGTAAATGTGAGTTTGTGTGATGGTGACTTAGTGAAAGGTGGACACATTGTCAATCTCTAGTGGTGAATGTCCTTGTTCACTTTGCTCCTAAGACTCTTAGGGAGCAGTAGGGAGTGGTCTTCACCCATAAGATTCTTGAGGAGTAGGGAAAGTGGAACAGTTATTGGTAAGTGATGAACCATTATTTTCCCACATTTCTTACCTTTCTATACCTATACTAATTGTTGATTAGTGCTTAATTGTCTATTAATAGTGCATTTGTATCAATTAGGCTTCATTTGATCAATAATTCGGATTTTAATTAATTTGGATTTATCTGGTCTAATTTTTGTTCATTAATTAATTTCAGGATTAGTTATGAAACACTTTTGGACCTGGATATTATTTCTTTGGCTGAAGAGAGGAGTGTCATGTCAACTACCTATTTCCACATCAACGGGCCAACATGATTAGTTTTTGTCAACACCCAATTTCGTCCGGAATGATATTTTTGATTTTTACTGTAGTTTATGTTCCTATTTTTATTTTTATTTTTATTTTTATTTTCCACTTTACTTATTCCCTTTCTTTTCTTCTCTTTTTATTTTTGTTATCATTATTTTATTTTATTGTTATTTTTATTTTTGTTTTATTCCATTTATATTCTATTTTGTTCTAATATTATATAAAAAAAAAAGAGAAAGACATTTTTCTTCTAGTAAAAACGACGAAAAAGGGAAAAGGAGGTTTCTGATTGGGGGACAAGGTCGTGTGGGAAGGGAGGAGCAGAAAACCGTGGCTGCGAGTGGCAGGGTGGCAGAAACGTTTTGGTTTTTTACGTACGAAATCGGTACGAGAATTGGACACACAGAGAATTGGCACAAAAGGAAAACACTGAGAGAGAGAAGAGGAGGGCACGTGAGAATGGAAGGCAGGGGGAAGAAATGGTGGCTGCAGGGGGGAACAACGACGAAGAGCTCCTTCAATATTCATCCCTTCCCTCTTCGTTTTCACCTCCAACTCTAGATCTCCAGGACCTGGACTTCAAACTCCATTCTCAGTCACCCAATCTTCATCTATCATCCACCCTCACTGAAGATAGGGACCGCTCTCTCCATTCCCATATCTTCACCCCTTTCATCTTCATCCCTTTCGAACACCCCAACAAACATAACCCATCATCCACTACACCTATCACCGCTCAAAAAACACCGTTGATGCCTCCATTCATTCGTCAGATACTCCCTTCACCATCCAAATTCACCCATGGCCATATCTTGACACTCACGGCTACCACCAACCACCCCTTCCATCCATTCTCTATTCCTTTGTCTTCAACTGTCATTCATCCCCAATGACCCCCACCACTCCTCACGGCTGGAGCACAATCCAACGCTCACCTACAACAAAAAGCAACAGTAAGTGGGGAACAACATAAGGGCACGATGAAGGGAAGAATCAGGAGACCGGAGCTTCATCACGTAGCACCTGTTCACAAGAGCTTCATTATCACTCCGTTATCACTATCGTCCCCCATCATTCTCAACCAAGGCCCTTCGAACCTCCATCACAGCCACCACCACCATTGTCATCAACCTCGCCAGATCATTCAACCTCCACTGTCAAACAGCCTCCGCCCCAGCCACCATCAATTTCTTCTCTGTTTCACCACGCTCTCTCTCTCCTTCCTAACTCTCATCCTCACATAACCATTCCACTCACCCTTTGGAACCTCCATCCCAACTCACGCATAACACCATCCTCAACCTGCATTGCAAAGTCACCGAGATTAAACATCAATCTCCACTTTCATTCATTCTTGCCCAATCTAAGAGGAGGCAAACTCACCCACCTTCAGGCCCACCATCACGTTGTAGAACACTAGATTAAGGTAGTAGTGCGTAGAGGGAGAAGAGAAACGGAGGAGGAGAGATTTCGCCTCGACTGGCGACGGCTCCGGTGGCTCGCGGCTGCCAGTCGGATGGAGGTTGGGCGTGCGGCGGGGGCTGGAAGCAGTAACGCCATGGCCGCTGTTTGGTTTCGAGCACACTTGCTGTCGCCGGCGGTGTCAAGACTGGTGGAAGTCGTCGGAGCTGCGGTCAGTTCTGACTAAGACGTGAGCACACCGGCAGCGAGAGGATAGGGACCTTGGATCTCTGGAGCTGAGTATGAGTGTTGGGAATGAAAGGGGAATGTTGAACCCCTAGGGGATTCTAGGTCAGAAAGGCCACCCTGGGCCGGTGCTAGGCCAAGCCCAAAGGTGAACGCTCGTTTTTCAACCCTTTCCGAACGCTCGTTATTCCCCCTTTTGAACGCTCGTTTTTTAGCCTTTTTCGAACGAATGTCCGTCCGTCCACTTCTTGGACGGACCATTTGGTGACCAACTCCCAACCGAACGCTCGCCAACAACGAACGCTCGTCCCCAGCGAACGCTCGTCATTCAACTACAAACCGAACGCTCGTCCAGAACGAGCGTTCGTCATTCAGCCCTTTCCCAACGAACGTTCGTCCCCAACGAACGCTCGTCCCAGCGAGCGCTGGTCATTCAACTCCAAACCGAACGCTCGTCCCCAACGAGCGCTCGTCATTCAGCCCTTTCCCAACGAACGTTCGTCCCAAACGAGCGCTCGTCATTCAGCCCTTTCCCAACGAACGCTCGTCCCAGCGAGCGCTCGTCATTCAACGCCAACAACGAACGCTCGTCCCAGCGAGCGCTCAACTCCAAACCGAACGCTCGTCCCCAACGAGCGCTCGTCATTCAGCCCTTTCCCAACAAACGCTCGTTATTTCTCCTTATTCTCAACGTCCGTTTATGATCCCCCAACGCTCGTTTTTGCTCCTCATATTCAACGAACGTTCGTTAATCCCCCCAGCGAACGCTCGTTCTTTCACGTCATTCCCAACGTCCGCTCATGATCCCCCAACGCTCGTTATTTTTATTTGTTTGTTTTTCTTATTTTATTTTATTCTATTTCATTTATTTTTGTCTATCTTATTTCATTTGTTTTATTTATTTCTTTTATTTTTATTTTCATTTTTATTTATTATTTTATTTTGTTCTATCTACTTATTCTAGATATCTACTTATCCTAAAATATATATTTAATAATGCAATATTTACAATTTAAATAAAGGAATTCAAAAAAATATGTTTTAAAGGTTTAGGCACATGTGTGATCGCACGCATCGTCCTTGTGCTGAAAACCTTTTTTCTTTCTTAATTAAAATTAACAAAAATATGTTTTAAAGGTTTAGGCACATGTGTGATCGCACGCATCGTCCTTGTGCTAAAAACCTTTTCTTTTCCTTAAGTAAAATTAACAAAAAATATGTTTTAAAGGTTTATGCACATGTGTGATCGCACGCATCGTCCTTGTGCTAACAACCTTTTCTCTTTCTTAAACTAAATACAAAAAAGTATAAAATCTTCAAAAAAACCAAAAACATCAACAATTTTAAACAACAAAAAATCTTCCTCGCTAGAACTACGTGATCCTTGATTCTCCATCAAGAGTGGAGATATGTAGGAGCAAGGCTTGCCCTTGTCAGGTTCACTTCCTCAAAAATCCAAATTTATCAATAATCGTTTTCTTAATAAATTTTCTAAACAATTTCCAAACGAATTTCTCAAACAGTGTCTAAAGAACTACGTAACCCTGATTTCTCATTTTTGAATGAGAATACGTAGGAGCAAGGTCAATCCTTGTCGGGCCCAAAAAACTAAAAAAATATGTTTTGTTTATTTAGAATTTTATTTTAGGGGTTAGTTAATCATTTTGAAAACCACATCATATTCGTGCATTTGGTTAAAGGTACTGCCTTAGGGCAGGCGTTGTGGGGTGTTAACACCTTCCCCACGTGTAACCGACTCCCGAACCCAATCTTTGGTTTTCGTGGACCGTGCTTTATCATTTTTATGGTTTTTCCGTAGTTTTCCATAATAAACTATGGTGGCGACTCCAAAATCTCTTTTCAAAACCCGTTTCTTTTTTGGATCGTCGTCCCGTCGCGATTCCGGTTGCGACAGTTTTCTTTTTCTTTTGTGTATTTATGGGCTAGATTGGTCCCATGCCTAGGGAAAAAGTAGGGTTTTACGGGTCTGTGACACATTTTGGAGAGCCTCCATTTAAAGTTTTCACATTTTTGTAGTCTCTAGTTCTCCATTTCATTTTTCACATTTTTTGTTGATGGAAACCCATCTAGAGAGTTGCAACATGGTCCATGACCAAGAGAATGGAAGAGAAAGAAGGACTTCAAAGAACTCTATTCTTGTGGAGAATAATTTATTAATTTGTCTTTTGTTAATGTCAAATTAAGCCTAGTTTTAAGTGTTTAGAACACTTCTTTTGGGAGTTTTATTTATCTTCATTTTTTGTTTTTAAGTCATTTTCATTTTTTAGAATTAAATTCTAAGGTTCGTAGGAAACATGTTAAAAAGAGAGTTTTATTAACTTGTCTTTTGTTAATAGTCAAATTAAGACTAGTTTTAGGTGTTTAGAGCACTTCTCTTAGGAGTTTTATTGTCTTTATTTTCTATTTTTAAGTCTTTTTCATTTTCTAGAGTTAAATTCTAAGTTTTGTAGAAACATGTTAAAAAGAGAGTTTTATATAGTAACTTTTGGTTTAGTAAGTTTTGAGTTGTTAATGCAAGTGGAACCTGACTCTAATTTGATTTATGCTTGAGGCGCACGAGCAACGGAAAGGAAGAATTTTCAACCACTTGATCAAGCACAACATAAAGTGAAGGAAGATACTCATAACACTCAAGGTCGAGGTTTTAGAGGACGTGACAAAGGTGATTTTGAGGATGACAAAGTGAAGAGTAAACTAGTTAGCAAAATTGGCGTGGCTAAGGATAAGGAAAAGACCGAGGAGGTCGGTCAAGAGTGAAGCGTTTTAAGTGTGGCAAGCATGACTACTACACAGACGAGTGCAAATCTAGAAAATTTTAAAATTGTGGTAGGGTCAGACACATTGCAAAGTATTGTCATGTTGAGACAAATGGGAGACAAATGTCCTTACTGAAGATGCGGAGAAAGAGATATGAATTTTGTTGATGGCAAAGAGCTTAGACAACAACCAATTGAAGATCCTAGATGTTTCTATGTGGAGACCAAGTAGCCCTGTTGAACTTGAGAACAACTCGGTTAGCTTGGTGGTGCCTTTGCACAACTCGGAGAAATATGAAGGAAGCTCGGGGGAGTCAAGTCCGACCAAATTGTTGGGATCCTTGGATAACCTACAAAGCTTGATAGAGAATGTCGAAGTGGAGAGCTCAAATAGTCCAAGAAGGGACATGCAGAGCTTGACAAAGTTGGTGGATTTAGTGAGTAACTCGACAAAGTGCAAGGAAAGCACAACCATGATGATGTAAAACTCGGAAAAAATGTTTGACATCATGATGATGAGGATGGAGGTCGTGGAGAAGAAACTCAGAAAAAGATGAGGAGATATAACGTCTAGGAAAGCTAAATTTGATGCTTCAAGAAAGAGTGAAGAATTTAAGCATGGAGAACCACCATCATAGTGCAATAACCATTGAAAAATCAAATTTTGGAAACAATAATGTTGAAGTTACAATAGACCATGGTGGAAACAAGGTTATTGGGAAGATGGTCAGAGTAAAAAGAAATAATAATAATCGGTAAATGTTAAAGACAAGTCGGTCAAGGTCAAAAAGAGGATGACCACAATAAAAATAAAGTCAGCAAAGGTAATTGGGAAATCGGTCAAAGCAAATGTAAAGTTAGTCATGAAAAAAATAAAGAATCCAAATCTAGTTGAGAGAAACAAGCCTCATGCAAAATGTGCACATAGAAAATGGGAGTGCAAGAATAAAGGATGGAAAGATTTAAATTTATGATGTAGTTTTGTTAGAATAAACTTAAATCCAGGGGGATTTATTAGTAATTTTGTTTGAGTTTTTTTTATTAAACTAGGTCTAATAATATTTAGTTTGAGTTTGATAAAGATAAAATAAAGATGGATAGTTTTGATTTTTCATTTATACATAAAAATAAATTAAGTAATTGTTTTTATTTTGAGTTAGTTGATATTTTATTTTTAGTTTTTATTTTTTATTTGATGCTTGCAACTATTTAACAAGATTTAATAAAAAAAAAAGAGAAAATGAATTGAAGAATCCTATTATAATATTTAGTTGTTTTTATTTCCGGTCAATTGATATTTTATTTTTACTTTTTATTTTTTATATTTGGTGTTTTTTAACCATGGTGTTTGATTTTTGGTTTCGGAGAAGATCAGCATAGTGTGTGACGGAGGTGGGGGTGTGCAGTTCTTGTGCTTAGCCCTGCTCTACGTTGTAAACCTTTCATAGGTTTTTGATGTTTGGTCTCCGTGAAACGCATTTCATGGGAACATCTTGAAGCTTTGTGATCCCTTGCGGGTGCCTCCAAGATAAGATAAGGGGCACAACTCCCTCCTTTCTACTCGAGTTGTAAAATGATTGGATATTCTTTGTCTAATTGTAGAAGGAATGGTGAAAAAGGCCTAACTCTGGTTCTCCATCTAACATTAAACTCATAATCTCCTTTATACCTGCTGTGGAAGTTTCAGAATCAATCCCAGTTGTGAACATTTCTAATGCTGATACTAATATGAATGTTGTTTTGAAATAAGTAGTGGATGCAACTCTGAAAGCTGCGATCGATAATATAGTCGATGCAGCTTTGGCTGGTTTTCACCAGAGACGAGTCATAAAAATGTGGAGAATTTTAAACTTGCTCCCGAGGCTTTGACTGATCATACCGAGAAAATTCCAGTGATGGAATAATTGTCTTCGGGAAATACTGTGGCCATTTCTTCTGCAAATGTGAATGAAGCTAATTCTAGAGAAAGGGAGGAAATCGTTGACGGTCTTCAGAAAAATATGCAAGAAACTAGTTTCCATACTATGCTTAATTCTGGGAATGAAGATTTACATGAACAATCTCTATCTGCAAAATTTATGGAAGAGGTAAAACGGCTTTCTAGCTGGGCTGATATGGCTGAGGAAGTTGAGGTATCTTCTAGTAATCATGTTGTAAAAGCATTATCTAAATGGGGGAAATTCACTAAAGCTTGTTCATCTAAAAGGAGATTATGAGTTTAATGTTCGATAAACTTTAGAATTAAGGGATACCATTGTAATTTTGTTAGTTTTAATTATGTTGTGCGTTTCATGATTTTGTTTTCTTATTATGTTATTATTCAAATAGTGCGTCAGATCTATCTTTTTGTTTTTATTCAATTTTAAACTTTATTTAGTTAGGTTTCATGATGTAAATTGTTGCATCATTGTTAATATCATATTTATAGTAATAAGGAGCATATCTTACACACTCAAGATCATACATCTATTATAGATTCATTTATCTCAATACAAATAAGTCAACTTTTCATGAACACAATGGCTCTCGGTGGGAACACAACGAAGCAAAATGTGTGGGTGGGAGGAACAATCGCGAAAATGCCTCTTTTTGCCTACACACGGCGGCCTCTGGCAGTAATGGGTGGCTAGATGGAGGGAAGACAAGACCGTCTAGGTTTCGAGTATAAACGACGACACGTACTCCAGCAATAGTAGTGGCTGGGTGGAGGGAAGACAAGTCTCTCTCCTTAGTTTTCGCGCTTAGAGGTTCGCTCAGAGGTTCTCTCAAATGTTCCTCAGATTACAACTCTCAAAATAAGAAAATTAACCCAAAATTTGAAACCTGTCCCAATTCTCATTGCCACGTCATTCTCGTATTAAAAACTCATTTTTCACATACATCACTCATATTTTGATACGTGTCCCGTGTCAAAATATTGTCAAATGTTATTGTTAAAATATCACTTTTATTTTCAATTTTTAAAATCTCTTTTACATCTCCCCATCAAAGCGCAACATGTGACCGACTATGTCAAAATGTTGTCACGTTATTTTTGAATTTTAAAATCTCTTTCACATGGATCAATTGTGTTAAAATGTTGTAAAAAATTGATGTCATTATCCAAAATTAATTATAGGAAGAAAAACTCATCCTTGACATCATTAAAAAAAATTTGGAAGTACAACGAGAAGGTTTGTAGGTGCAAAGAGAGGTCCTGAAACAAATAGATTCCTTCCTCTTGCAGGCAATTAGTTCCGATGTTTTCCTCCTTCACCTTCATAGTAGATGTCGAACTACAAAAATAACCCTATCTTTTATCTCTTCCACTCTCGCACGTTGTTTTCCTCTTTTCCACTACAACCTCGCTCTTTTTCTTCAATCATGAACAACCCCACCCCATATTTCTATCGCCAAAGCTATATTTTTTTAATTGAAGAATCGATGCCGATGATTCAGAGAGTTGCGGCGGTTTTGGCAAACCAATCGAGGGATGTTTGGATCCACCGGAAAGGTTCGAGTCTGACCTCTATTATCGCCCTTCTTCACTGTTTCCTTTCATCCCTTCACTGAAATCCAATTCAATGATTTTTTTTAGGATCGCAATATTCTAACAACGCCAATTTGACAAAAATTTGACAACGCCACATGTCAAGTTTTAATTGGTCGAATTTGAATGTTTTTTTTAATTTAAAATCTGATTTGGAATGGGTTGAAGTTTGGATTCCAAAACTGCACTCTTCGTTTTCAAACTCTATCTTCTCTCCTTATCACTGTCTTCTCTCTCCATTTTAGGGATTTGAATTTCATTTCCACTTCTCTCTTCATAGCAATGTTCTCCCTTCTCCATTTTTAGGGTTTCGTTTTGTTTTGAACATCTCTCTCCTGCTTCCTTGTCACCATTGTTTTCCTTTGAATCTCTATGGACATTGGGTTTGTTTCTTTGAGTTGTAGATTATGCTTGTCTCGTTCGATGTCGATTTGGGGGAAGTTGTTACCTTTTTTGTGCAATGGGTTCGTCCGGTGACAATGGTTCTTCGAACAAGGTATGAACTTTTTCGTGTCTCGGTATTTGTATTTTGGGGAGTGGATTTTGGTCTTACATCTGTTCGTAATTTTTTTGGTGTGTCTTGTTTTTGGGTTGTCACTTACTTTGTTATTTATACCAACAAATATTAATTTTTTTTTGCAGTTGTTTGTTCGTCATCATTGAAAACGAAGTGTGTTGCTACTTTAAATGAAATTTTGAGTGAGGAGCACAAGTCCATTATTTCGAAGACACAATTTGGATGGTTTTTAGAAAAATCCCCTTTTCTACTGAAAGTTGAAGAGTGCTACCCAGACATGGCTTAAGCACTCTCCAGGGGTCCTTACTAGTGTGTTTTCAATATCGTGTGGATTGATTATCCTTATTGGCCATGGTTGAAGGTGTCCCCACAACAAGAAATTTCAAGTTCGGTCAGTCCTATGTGGATGGAAGACCAAGTTAAGGTGTTTCTAGGTTGAGAGGTGAGTTCATGTACCATTGACACAGGACTGATGTTGTTGTAATCGATTACAGGGAGCTGGTAATCGCTTACCAGTACCGAAAGTTGAAGAGTGCTACCCAGACGTGGTTTAAGCACTCCCTAGGAATATTTTGGATTCGTTATGACTATCTTTTGAAGGTTTTATGGATGGATCATTAATGGAACACTTGAAGTTGGAATACTTCAATATTAAACAAATATAAATGAAATAATGAAGGGTATTGAGTAATGAAAAATTATAACAATATTAAAAAGCACATACATTAATAAAAAAAACGTAATGACATTTCATGAAACAAGTTTTGAAATGAAAAGATACATAACAATATACAATGAAATGTAATCTAAGAAGATTGTTGTCGATCAAATTGATTGCGGAAGTTAATAAGTTATTCCTCTACGAGTTGTGCAAAAATTGTCATGAACTTGAACTACCTTGGTTCAAACACCTATAAGAGTTTTTTCCTCCATAATTGAATGGGCGGAAACTGTGTTTTGATACACTTGACACCATCAATGATGAGCAACATCTGTTTCATCCACAATTGAGTGGGCCAAACTGTGTTTTGATGCACTTGATACCATTAATGATGAGCAAGGTGAGTCATCCATGCAAAAAAATAGAAAAGATCACTTATAAGGACATAAAAACGACTTTGGGGAGCCGTGTTCATTTAGTTGGGGAGTATAGTTGAATTTTCTGTACAAATTACCCTTTTTCCTCTAGTAATCGATTACCAGAGGAAAAAGGGTAATTTGTACATAAACTTTAATTGTACTCCCCAGCTAGATGAACATTGCTCCCCATTCTCTATTTTTGTTCAATTTTTCCTTTCTTGAGATGGGTGAGTGAGTTCAATGTTATTCGGTGGAGCTCCCTGCACCAATAATGAGGTTAGGTCATTGATTTCTTCAAAATAAAAATGTTCATTTAGGTGGTTTTCTCCAATTGAGGTGAGGTGCGTAACCCATGCTGTCAACTTTGATCTTTGCTGACTATTTTAATCATAACTTTTTCCACAGACCTCCAAATGATGTGATTCGTTTTTTATTAGAAAGTAGACTCAAAAGTCTTTCCAATGACTTCTAATTTATAATTTTTGGACACCTGAGTAGGTGCAGTTTATTCCTTAAAGTTAACGTTTTATATATTTCTACCACCTCTGACCTTTGTTGGTTGTTTTGCTCATAACTTTCTCCACCGAACTCCAAATAAGTTGATTCTTGTTTTGTTGGAATGTAGACTCAAAGATCTTTCAAATGATTACTAACTCATAATTTTTAGACCACTTTAGTAGATGCAGTTAATTTCCCAAAAACAACGTTTTTCTAAGCTTCCCATCAATGATTAGCAACATGAGACATCCATGCAAAAACTGGAAGAAATCACCCATAAGGCCACAAAAATAACCTTGAGGAGTAGTGTTCATCTAGTTGGGGAGTACAGTTGAAGTGTTTGTACAAATGACCCTTTTTCCTCTAGTAATCGATTACAGGGGTCTTGTAATCGATTACTAGAGGAAAAAGGTTCATTTGTACATAAACTTCAACTGTACTACCCAGTTAGATAAACATTACTTCCTGTCGCAACCGGAATCGCGACGGGACGACGATCCGAAAAGAAACGGGTTTTGAAAAGAGATTTTGGAGTCGCCACCATAGTTTATTCTGGAAAACTACGGAAAAACCATAAAATGATAAGGCATGGTCAATTTGAACCAGATTCTCGGTTCGGGAGTCTGTTACGTGTAGGGAAGGTATTAGCACCCTACAACGCCTGCCCTAGGGCAGTACCTTTAACTAAATGCGCGAATACGGATGTGGTTTTCAAAATGTTTAACTTTCCCCTAAAATAAGACTCTAAAGAAACAAACAATATTTTTTTAGTTTTTTGGGCCCGACAAGGATTGACCTTGCTCCTACGTATTCTCATGTGAGAAATCAGGGTTACGTAGTTCTTTTAGAAACTGCTTGAGAAATTTGTTTGAAAATTGTTTGAGAAATTTGTTTTAAAATGATTATGGATAAATTTGGATTTTTGGGAGAGTGAGCCTGACAAGGACTGGCCTTGCTCCTACGTATCTCCACTTTTGATGGAGAATCAAGGATCACGTAGTTCTGACTAGAAAGATTGTTTGTTGGCTTGAAAGTGTTGATGTTTTTGGTTTTTTTGAAGATTTTATATATTTTTTTTGGTATTTTTTTGATGTAATATTTAGATTTTTTGCGTAATGAGCACTAGGCTGATGCGTACGATCGCACGAGCACTCACACGGCTTTTTCTTTGTTTTTTATTGTTTTGCGTAATGAGTACTAGGCTGATGCGTACGATCGCACAAGCACTCACACGGCTTTTTTATAGTTTTTTATTGTTTTGCGTAATGAGTACTAGGCTGATGCGTACGATCGCACGAGCACTCATACGGCTTTTTTGTTTATTTTATATTTTGGGTAACGAGTACTAGGCTGATGCGTACGATCGCACGAGTACTCATACCGCTTTTATTACATTACATGTTTTTTACAGTTTTACATTTTTTTTATTTTTTTTATTAAGAAAGAGAGGTGAGTTGAGATATCTATGACATAAAAATATGAAAAGACACAAAAAAAAATTTGTGGTAGAAAACAGGATAAATTCATAGACTAAAAAAAATGATCAAAATGCATATATAAATAGAATGAAGAGAAAATGTGTACCTTGTTGAAGATTTGTGAGATGAAGCAAGACTTTGCTTGTAATAAGTTGTGAGAAGAGGTAGATGGAAGATGAAGAAGATAACTTTATGGTAGAAATGGGGTATGGGATTTATTATGTATAGAGAGATTAGGAAATAGTAAAATGTGAGAGAGAAATGAAGTAGAGTTTTGGGATGGAATGGAGAGATTTTGAGAGAGAAGAGATGGATATTATGTAAATTGTGTGTGTGTGAAGTGAAGGGAATGTAGGTATTTATAGAGTTAAGGATGAAGAAAGTTGATGAATAAAAATAATATAATAAGTTGGTGGAAAATTTAGAGGAAATAAAATATAATTAAAAAAAAAGATGAATAGAAAAAGTTAATGTGGAAAATAAGTGAAAGAAATAATATAAAAAGTTGATGGAGAAATTAGGTGTGGAAATTAAGTGGAAGAAATAATATAAAAAGTTGGTGGAGAAATTAGGTGTGGAAATTAAGTGGAAGAAATAATATAAAAAGTTGGTGGAGAAATTAGGTGAAATAAAATATAGTGAATAGTAAAAGTTAATGTGGAAAATAAGTGAAAGAAATAATATAAAAAGTTGGTGGAGAAATTAGGTGTGGAAATTAAGTGAAAGAAATAATATAAAAAGTTGGTGGAGAAAGTAGGTGAAATAAAATATAGTAAATAGTAAAAGTTAATGTGGAAAATAAGTGAAAGAAATAATATAAAAAGTGAGTGGAGAAATAAGATGGAGAAAAATGGATAATAAAAAATGTTGATGGAGAAGATATAATTAAAAAAAGTAAGTGGAAAAATTAGAAAAGTTGATATATAAAATTAATATGGAAATGATGTGGAAAAAGTAAATGAAAAAGGTAGATGATGTGGAATGAGATGTGGAGGGTGAGGTGGATGGTGATGTGGAGAATGGGGTGTGATAAGAAAAGATGGGTGGTGAGGAAGTAAAAAAGTGAGATTATTTTGGGCCAATTGATTAAGTTTTTTAAAAGAAAATTTAGGGGTGCAAAAAGTAAAATAAATAGTATTTTTCATTTTGTTTTTTTTATTTTTTTTTTTTTTTTTGAATTATATTTATCCGGACAAAATTGGGTGTTGACAGCTGCCCCTCTTTACTTAGATATTGCTGAATAATATGAAAATTTTGAGTTTTCGTATTATTGGAGTAAAAGCTAAGTAAAGAAAGAAACACTAATTTCGTCTGGATTTCAAATGGACAATGAACAACAGGAAAATTTAAAATAAATATGAACAAGGCTAACAGAATTGAGCTGTGTAGACATTGTGGAGGTTGTAACAACCCTATGGATGAGGTGTACAAACCTCGTGGAGGGTGTCGTAACCCTATGGATGAAGTTGATGAGGTGTAGAAACCTCGTGGAGGGTGTACCAACCCTATGGAAGTGAATGAGGTAATTTTATTTTATTTTATTTTTTATTTTTTTTATTATTTTTTTTGTTTGAGTGCATAAATAAAATAAACAAGATTAAGTGAATGTGAAATTTGACTTTGATTGGGTTCGACCATTATCTTGCAGATGGCCGAGAGAAAAATAAGACTGAAAAATTGGTCTCGACCATTATCTAGCAGATGGCCTAGATAAAACAAAACTGAAAAGTGCTTTCGACCATTATCTTGCAGATGGCCGAGATAAAACAATGCTGAAAAGTGCGTTCGACCATTATCTAGCAGATGGCCGAAATAAAAACAAAGCTGAAAAGTGCTTTCGACCATTATCTTGCAGATGGTCGAGATAAAACAAAACTGAAAAGTGTGTTCGACCATTATCTAGCAGATGGCCGAAATAAAACAAAACTAAAAAGTGCGTTCGACCATTATCTAGCAGATGGCCGAAATAAAACAAAACTGAAAAGTGCTTTCAACCATTATCTAGCAGATGGCCGAGATAAAACAAAATTGAAAAGTGCATTCGACCATTATCTAGCAGATGGCCGAGATAAAAATGTTTGAAAAGTGCATTCGACCATTATCTTGCAGATGGCCGAGATAAAACAAAATTGAAAAGTGCATTCGACCATTATCTAGCAGATGGCCGAGATAAAAAATGTTTGAAAAGTGCATTCGACCATTATCTTGCAGATGGCCGAGATAAAACAAAATTGAAAAGTGCTTTCGACCATTATCTAGCAGATGGCCGAGATAAAACAAAATTGAAAAGTGCATTCGACCATTATCTAGCAGATGGCCGAGATAAAAATGTTTGAAAAGTGCATTCGACCATTATCTTGCAGATGGCCGAGATAAAACAAAATTGAAAAGTGCTTTCGACCATTATCTAGCAGATGGCCGAGATAAAACAAAACTGAAAAGTGCTTTCGACCATTATCTTGCAGATGGCCGAGATAAAACAAAACTGAAAAGTGCTTTCGACCATTATCTTGCAGATGGCCGAGATAAAAATGTTTGATTGCTTTGAATTTGAAAATTGGAATTGGTTGAAATTTTGAGATATTGAATTTTTTTTTTGATTTTGATTTTTTTTTTTTGAAACTTTTGCATAAGGTTGAAATTAAGAAACAAGGTGCTGCATTTTTGTACAAGGATTTGAAATCTTGATATGCAAGAGAAACTTGGTTGATGTAAATTTTGAAATTTGGAGAAGAAAACTTTGATGCATGTTGATTGATTTTTTTTTTATTTTTGAAGGAAGAAGATTTGATGAAAACATGTAATTTTGAAATTGAAGGAGAAAGCTTTGATCCATGTTGATTTTTTTTGTCTTTTTTGAAGGAAGGAAATTTGATGAATATTCATGAAGGCAAATTCAAGGTTGATGAAAATATGCACATGATGTATTGGAAGATTATGAAACTATGACATTTTTTTTACTGAGTCAATTTGCTTTCTTTGAAATCATCAAATTTATGACGATTTAGACTTCCAATTTCCTTTCAATGGATGTCCAATTCTAAAGTCAACTGTTCAAAATGAAGATTGTGTGCCGCACATTTCTTGACGAGATACTAGTGCATACATGCTTGATATCAGGGGTTAGTTAAAATGAAGGGTTTAGGGGAGACTGAGACGGCCCTTTTTGTTTGGGCATTCCATTCTTTATATAATCATCCATGAATGATGTAATATGTGAACGTGAATGTCAATGTGAAACGATGATATACCTAAAGGTTACCCCGGTTTGGTGTTTGGGAAAAGGAGTGTGAGAATGTCATGTGAGATTTGCAAAAATTTGCCCCAATTTTGGTGGTAAATGGATTTATGAAATTTGGGGCGAATCAAAATCATGCAAGGCCCAACAAGGGATGCCCCAGTCTTTGTATGAGCTTTGAATGCTCAGATGAAAAAAATTGAGATTTAACCAAGTTGCTCAATACTCTGAATGGGCCGAAGCATATGAAAGACACGCCTTGGTTTTGGGTATGAGTCAATTAAGTGAGGTTCAAAAAGAAGTTTCCCCCCACTCTGGGTTTATGAATGATACGATGGACTCAAAATCATACAAAGCCCTAAAGTGTCTGCCCCTGTTTTGAGGGTGGATCCATGAGTTTCAGTGCAGACAAATCTGAGAGGCCCAACAAGGGATGCCTTGGTCTTGGTACGAACTTTGAATATACCGATGAAACAAATGTGAGACTAACAAAGTTGACCAAATTCTGAATGGGCCGGGCCGAAACATATGAAACTCACATAGTTGCCCTGGTTTTGAAGAACTGGCGAAAAGGTTATGTAAAGCTTACAAAGTTGCCCCAAGTTTGGGACTCAGGGGAAGAGTTTGAATGGGATTTGAATGTGTTGAGGAATTTGTGATGGATATGGAAAGGATTGGCTTGAAAAGATTGCCCCAAATGGTTTGATTTTCCTTTGTAAAAAACTTAATCAAAAGGGAGTTCCCTTCATCAGAGGACAATTATTTTTCATTATCATTTTTTTTACAATTGCATTGTTAATCATTTTTGTCTTGTCTAAAAATTAAGCTTTATGAAAATTTAAGCAACCATTATTCAATCCGTGTGGACTTTTATTGGGCTTGTAATGTGGCTTGGGCTGAAGGGTATTGAAAAAAGGATGTAAAGGCTCAAATAAATTTTTGTGGATATTTGAAACAAGAGTTACCATCTACACTTTGTATCAGGTATTCGTCAATGCTGTTTTGACTATTTTGCCATTTCTCAAATTTCATTCTTTGTTTGCCATCACTTTGTGATCTTTCCATTTTGCTTCACTTTTGAGGAATTATCTTCATTTGATCACTAAGTGTGTTCTTCCTGCAATTTGAGTCGACTTCTACCGTGATGGTAACTCTTGTTTGGGTAAAATTTTGAAAAGAAATTTCTTAGTGGCTCAAATTTGGTATCAAAGGATATATTATTTATTTTTTTTTTTTTGGATGGAGAAAGATGGCCACACATCATTTCAAATTTTGGTTGTTTCATTTTCAAAAGATTAATTAGGAGACAAAGCTAAATGATCTCAACGAGAGTCATTTTTCTTTTTTTTTTCTTTTTTTTTGTTTTTTTTTTGTGTCCCAAAGGAATCAGGGATCTCCCAACTGAAAGCCAGTGTAGGAAATGGAAAATCTGCCCCAGTTGTAAAACTTTGTGTTTATTATTTGGGCTTAAGAACATGATTGGGCCAATCTGTTGGTATAGCGAGGGCTGAAGGATGATGTTTTCAAGCAATGCACACACGGATATCTCTTAAGAAGATGTGACTTGACCATTTGGCTCCAGGAGATTATGACATCCATTACATTTTTTGAAATCTCATAAAATGGATGATTTGCATCGAAAATAATTGACTCAGCTTTTGCGTATTTTTTTGGTTTTATGCGTGAAGCAAAGTAATATGAAATGGAAAGGATGATACCGGTTGAAAAACAGATTTTTTTTTTTAGAGAAAATTAGGTTTTGGTGGCCAGTATGAAAACTGGGCTTACGGGCCAGTGTGAAAACTGGGCTTAGGGGGCCAGTGTGAGAACTGGGCTTGGGGGCCAGTATGAGCTGGGCTTTTGTGGGCCAGTGTAGGAACTAGGCTTTTGTGGGCCAGTGTAGGAACTGGGCTTTCTGAGCTAATGTGGCAATTGAAATTTTTCGGCCATTGTGGAATTTGGGCCTTGCGAGCCAGCATGAAAACTGGGCTTTGCAAGCCATTATGAAAAAATGAACTTTTTGGGCTAATGTGGAAAATGAGCTTGGGAACCAGTGCAGAAACTCGGCTTCGTGAGCAATGCAAAAATTGATATGAGAAAACTTGATTTTAGAAAAACGTTTGAAAAATAAAAATGTTTTTTTTTCAATCATTTTTTTTATTTATTTACACAATGTGAAAAATATTAAGCATATTAGAAAAATGTTTTTGTGTTTTTTTTTTATCTTTTAGAAATAGAAATTAATGAGAAATATGCATGTAATGGGCCGAGTTGGGCCAAAAACGTTTGAACATCTTCAAAAAACATATTTCGATTTGATTATTATTTATTTTTTTGTTTTTTACTTTCCGACATGGGAAAATCCAGATCGGATCGGACCTGAGGAGAAGTAACAAAGAAGGAAGTTGGACTTACCAGGCACATTGACCCAATGGATCAGATGACCTGAGCCGTGTGAACTTGACACAAGAAGATGACCAAGAAACATTTTTTCATTTTTTATAGTTTATGGAACAAACTAAAAGAAATTCATTTTTTTTTGTTATGAGAGGATTTCACAATCATTGAACTGAAGAAAAATTTTGCAACACTACTAGACTCAATGGGCCCAACACTATTCTTTTTGCAACCATGACAAAAACTTCAGACAAAGGTCTGAATTCCTCTATCTTTATTCTTTTGCACAAATGCTTTTTCACACAAATGGAAAGGGAAATTATGAATTGAAAACACAAAATCTGCATAATCATGTATTTTTTCCAGAAATTCAGATGCACTGGTTCAAGAGAAACCACAAATGACAAAGGGGCCTAATGGGCTCAAAAGTTGTTCATCTTTCATAATCAGATTTTTTTTGCAAATTCAAGGAAAATCACACAGGATCATTTGAACAAATATACTAAACATCATTCAACAGCAAAATGTGAAAACAAAAATATTTTTGACATATTTTCAAAAGAAGTAGACTCGAGAGAAAACCACGAAGGCCATTGGGCCTAATGGGCTCGAGCACTGTTCCCTTTCATTCTCAGATTTTTTTTTTTTTTGCAAATTCAAGGAAAATCACACAGGACAATTTGAACAAATATACTAAACATCATTCAACAGCAAAATGTGAAAACAAAAATATCTTTGACATATTTTCAAAAGAAGTAGACTCGAGAGAAAACCACGAAGGCCATTGGGCCTAATGGGCTCGAGCACTGTTCCTTTTTTTTCAATATTTTTATTCTTAAATTTATTCAAAATGTAGAAGAAGAAGGAATAAAATCAAACAAAATAGTGTGATGTGAAAATTATGAACATTTCCAAAATAATTTTTCACTCAAATTTATATTTCAGAAGAATTGGGTTCAAAGAAGGCTAACCTGACACTGAGGCCCAATGAACCTGAAAAATGTCCTTTATCGTGCAGATGAAAAAGAATTTTGAACACTTCAAATTTTACATCACTCCACTTACTATTTTTGAAGATTTTCTTATTTATCATATTTTTTATATTTTGTTTTTTTTTTGTGAAATCGGGTCATCAAAGAAGTCTTGTATTGGGCCGGATTGACCCAACAACAAAACCCTACCCGTTTTCACATTTTCAAAATTTTATATATTTTTTTTATTTTTGAATTTGAAATCAGGAAAACCGGGACTGTGACAACAGTTTCGGTACTGAGACCGGAACTGTTGTAACAGTGGAAACAACTTAGCTTTAAAAGCTCACTCCCTGGCATCTGAGGGCATTTCCTGACCGCTCGCTCTCTCTCTAAAACATTCCTCCGCTCTCCCTTCTCTCTAACTCTCCCTCTCTTGAACTTCCGGATCCTACGAAGAGAATCTGCCTCCGTGCCTTCGAGAGTGCCGTAGCTCTGCGAGAAGCCTTTCTGCGTGCCTTCGCTTCCGGGTAAGTCCTCGAACCTCTAGATCTTCCTTTATTTCCCTTTTTTTTTCTTTTCCTGTCTTTCTTTCCTCCTTCCCTTTCCTGCTTTTACTCTTTCCGTTCATCTTTTGTGCTTATTTCTTTCCGTTATGCTGTCCGATTCTTCTTACTTTTCGGCTTTCCTTTCCCTTATGCTCTTCTATTCTTTTTTATGCTTTTCGTTCCTTCATTTAAGTTTTCTCTTCCCTTTCCTTTTCTGTTATTCCTTTCCTTTATGCTTTACTTTCCGTTTGTCTTTTGTATTTTTTTTTGTTTTTGTTTTTTTTTGTTATGCTTTCCTGTTTTTTTTTTCTTATGCTTTTTGCGTTATTTACTTTTGCTCCTTTATTTGCTTTCTTGTTCCTCTTTTATTTTTCTCTCTAAAAAAAACTCTAAGAACACACTGTCTTAACAAAGATAAGGGGTATATAGGCTGGAAACCAGACGCTAATCTCCCTTCGTTTGAAGGTATGACAGAGACAATCGGGTAGAACAACGCCACGTACCCCATAAAAAACAGAAAACTTAAAAAGAATATTACTCGTATGGACATGGACATGGACAATCTGGACGTAGATCCGTTTAGGAACCTTTGCGAGGACCATGAAACAGATCACAAACTGGACAATAAGACTCGAAAGACCCAATACAAAGAACAAAATTACCTTAAAAGAAACACAATGGAAGAAGACATTAGACTATGAACATAGTATTTTTGTTATTTATGGTTTGTTTTGTTTTTGTTTTTTAGTTTTTTTTTTCTTATTTATTATTTATTTAGACAAATTAGGGAAATGGATGAGAAGGAAATGGAAATGGAGAGACCGACCTGCCCAAAGTGGCGTCCGACAGAAGACCAAATCAGGATAATGACCAACATTTACAATTACGGAGTCACTCACCCAAGTCGAGCTCAGATTTTTGAGATCACTACTCGAATCAGGGCATTCGGAGAAGCGGGGGAGTACAATGTCCAGTGCTGGTTTAGCAATCATGGGAATAGAGTAAGACGTTGGCAAGCGGAATTGGATCCCACCGGCACCCTCTTTTCTCTACTACCCCTGTACATGTATGGTAAAACCCTAACTTCATCCTTGTCTTTTTAATTTTCTCCCTCTCTTCCTTCTTTTGACACAATTATTTATTTTTATTTATTTTTATTTTTTTTTTTTGGAGAACCCGGTTGGGTAATCATGAAGGCTCCGAAGCTTCTGGACCTCTTCCCCATTCCCATCATAATCGATGGAGAAACAGAGATTCCTCCGCCTCCGTCCACGACTTTTCGTACCAGAGGTCCCTCAACGGAGCTTTCCCTTAGACCACCACAACCAGCTCGAGAATTCTTTTTTCATTGAAGAATTTTTTTTGTTTGTTTTGTTTTTGTGGGCCGAGTGTGGCCAAAATTTGAATAAGGACTGTAATATGGACACTTAGTTTTTTTGTTTTGGACTGTAATATTAACGATCACTAATGATCGACCCTGAACCTCTTTTATTATGTTTTTTTTTTTTTTGCTTTTGTTTGAATTCCTGATATGGTGAGGTAACTCTGTATCCTATCCGTTAGATCTACCTGTTTTTTTTTTGTTTTCAATATTGTTGCATTTTAGTTTTATTTATCATAATATCAAGGTCGTATGAGTGTATCCCTAACCTTACTGTAATTTCCTATTCTTATGATGAAATGAAATAGATTTATTTTTTTTTTTGATTCATTGAGTCTAAACAAAATTCGAATCAAATAAACCTTTGAAACAATGAAGAAGAGGACTTAAAATATATTTACGATGAAGGAAAATAAGGAAAAATAACTTCGAAAGATGAGACCTGAAGTAAAACTCAAAATTATTTGTATGACACGATGAGTAAATGGGTTCAAAAGAAAATAAATTATTTACAAAGAAAATACGAAAAATGACTTCGAATAAAATGAGATCCAAACAAAACCATTATGCGTACGAGACAACGAAGAAATAGGAAGTAAAGACCAACGAACTCGTAAAACAATTTTGGACAAATTGAAACTTCGATGACTCCCTAATTTTTTGAAAATTGTTTTTGGTGTAATGGAATCGGACTCAAGCAAAAGCTTTAGAAATGCAATTTTGGTTTTTTTTTATTAGATGAAACAAAATAAGGAAAGAGAAAGAAAATGAAAAGAAAAGGAAAAGACAATGTAGTTCAAATACTCTAGTAAGAAATTATAAAGCTGTGAAAATATTGCCCCGGTATAATTTGGAAATTAACACGAAACATAGTCAATAAGAAGTTCCCAAGACATAGGAAAACATCTCAAGCTTTAGTCATCACGTTTTTCATTTCTCCGATCAGTTTCTTGCAGCAATTGGAGAATGTTTCGATCTTCTTAGGCAAATTAAAGATTGGCATTACAGATTCAGCATCAGCTAATAGCTTAGGAAGATCTTCAATGACTTCATTGATGAGGGAAGCTAAATTGTGAGAGATTCCTCTTTCAACTCCTTTGTAACTCGTTCTTCTCCAATGACATATTCCTTCATCTGACTCATCAATCTTTTATGTCCCCTTTTAGTTGAATGGCAACATTCCTTCTCTAGTTTTGTCATTGCTGCTTCTATCCACTGCTCATCATTTTGAAATTTCTTTTCGCAATTTGGGTAAGGGAAATTAATTACAACTTGATTGACTTAACCCTTTCTGCGATTCATTGGCTAAGGGAAACTTTCATTAACAGTTCATGATTTTGGGCCTTTCTTTGAAGCGAACAACATTGCCTCAAGTGTCTTTAACTTGATGAAACATTTCAGCAAAAGTTAGGCCTGGCGTCCCTTCTGTCTCGCGCCCGGGCGCGAGACTCTCTGGAAAAGTCAAAAGTGGACGAGGGTCCACTAAAATCGGGACGAGCGTCCTCTTCTCTAGACCAGACGAGCGTCCCAAATCTTGGACGAGCGCCCTCTTATTACACTGGACGAGCGTCCTCTTCTACTTGCTGGCCGAGCGTCCATTTCTGCCTGGACGATCGTCCTCTAAGCGTCCTGGACGAACGTGCTCTACTCACGTCATCCGGCTGAGCGTCTTCTTCAGAGAGCTAGACGAACGTTTACTTGGCGTCACTCCGGCGACGAGCGTTTCTGCATGCCTTATGGTTGGTTCATCTCTATAATTTGTTGGAGATTCTTCCAAGCTCAATTTTAGCTCCCGCAATGATATATAATTTGCGATCTATGCTGCCAAGGGACACACCATTTAACTTGTTCTTCGTTTAAACTTGCACAAAGTTTCATCCATTCATATGCTCCTTTCATATTTGGTTTACACTGCAATAGCCCGTCCATGGGGTACGGGGAATTTAAGGCGTCTTCAGTCTCATGGGAAATGACCCACATATACAACACTGGTAGACAACATAATATTTTTCCCCCTTTAATTTCGTAACAACGATTAAGGGTCCCATAAACTTCAGCCAGGACGGGACATGGGTATATTGCCCGATTTAGTTGTATAGAGCTTTGGCCTTGAGACGTGCATTTAAGATTTGCCCAAAACCTTCCCCTCTGACAAACTCAACAAATTCTTATACCTCTCGACTCAAATTTCATGTTAATTTCCATTTTTATCATAAGGATTTAATCACAAATTTATAATTTCTCGACTAGAATCCACAAAATGTGACAAGACCATAAAGAAAAACATGAGCTAAGAAAGAAGAAAAAACATAAAGAAAAAAAAGTATAAAGAGACATGATGATATGTACAAGGTGCGTGATTTTTATTAAGCGAACATGAGGGTTATAAGAATACACGTTTCTCCCTTTTGTGCCTTATCAAAGGTTGAATGACTGAAGTTCTAAGGCCAAATATATGCACTCACAAGGATAGCTTCCTAATTCTTAAGTCAGGCCACTAGAGCTATGGCTCTTTTCACTGTTTCTCCACAACAGTCAGAGTAATCAACTAGATGTGGAGACACAAATGAAGAGAACAGACTCTGGCTGGGGTTCTCACGATAGCCAAACAAAAAGTACATCCCAGAGTGACACCGCTACACAACCCCTCTATTTCTAAGTTGCGCTCAGACCCGGGTATAGGGCCTCACTCATGATATGCATACAATGTGTGTGTGTGAAGGGAGAATGCAATTGTACATCCCAAACCCTCACCTGCAAAACAACCAGAAAATTCCCAGGCAGATATAACATGTTTTCTACCCTAGGGTTTAATAAAATCAAAACAAACACACATACAATTATGACAAATATCAAACAAAGATAAAGAAAAAGGAGAAGAAAAACACAAAGAAAAACCACATTCAATTCGCACATCTAATTAAATGGCCTGACTCTCTGGCAATCCCCAGTGGAGTCGCCATCTGTCGCAACCGGAATCGCGACGGGACGACGATCCGAAAAGAAACGGGTTTTGAAAAGAGATTTTGGAGTCGCCACCATAGTTTATTCTGGAAAACTACGGAAAAACCATAAAATGATAAGGCATGGTCAATTTGAACCAGATTCTCGGTTCGGGAGTCTGTTACGTGTAGGGAAGGTATTAGCACCCTACAACGCCTGCCCTAGGGCAGTACCTTTAACTAAATGCGCGAATACGGATGTGGTTTTCAAAATGTTTAACTTTCCCCTAAAATAAGACTCTAAAGAAACAAACAATATTTTTTTAGTTTTTTGGGCCCGACAAGGATTGACCTTGCTCCTACGTATTCTCATGTGAGAAATCAGGGTTACGTAGTTCTTTTAGAAACTGCTTGAGAAATTTGTTTGAAAATTGTTTGAGAAATTTGTTTTAAAATGATTATGGATAAATTTGGATTTTTGGGAGAGTGAGCCTGACAAGGACTGGCCTTGCTCCTACGTATCTCCACTTTTGATGGAGAATCAAGGATCACGTAGTTCTGACTAGAAAGATTGTTTGTTGGCTTGAAAGTGTTGATGTTTTTGGTTTTTTTGAAGATTTTATATTTTTTTTTTGGTATTTTTTGATGTAATATTTAGATTTTTTGCGTAATGAGCACTAGGCTGATGCGTACGATCGCACGAGCACTCACACGGCTTTTTCTTTGTTTTTTATTGTTTTGCGTAATGAGTACTAGGCTGATGCGTACGATCGCACGAGCACTCACACGGCTTTTTTATAGTTTTTTATTGTTTTGCGTAATGAGTACTAGGCTGATGCGTACGATCGCACGAGCACTCATACGGCTTTTTTGTTTATTTTATATTTTGGGTAACGAGTACTAGGCTGATGCGTACGATCGCACGAGTACTCATACCGCTTTTATTACATTACATGTTTTTTACAGTTTTACATTTTTTTTATTTTTTTTATTAAGAAAGAGAGGTGAGTTGAGATATCTATGACATAAAAATATGAAAAGACACAAAAAAAAAATTTGTGGTAGAAAACAGGATAAATTCATAGACTAAAAAAAATGATCAAAATGCATATATAAATAGAATGAAGAGAAAATGTGTACCTTGTTGAAGATTTGTGAGATGAAGCAAGACTTTGCTTGTAATAAGTTGTGAGAAGAGGTAGATGGAAGATGAAGAAGATAACTTTATGGTAGAAATGGGGTATGGGATTTATTATGTATAGAGAGATTAGGAAATAGTAAAATGTGAGAGAGAAATGAAGTAGAGTTTTGGGATGGAATGGAGAGATTTTGAGAGAGAAGAGATGGATATTATGTAAATTGTGTGTGTGTGAAGTGAAGGGAATGTAGGTATTTATAGAGTTAAGGATGAAGAAAGTTGATGAATAAAAATAATATAATAAGTTGGTGGAAAATTTAGAGGAAATAAAATATAATTAAAAAAAAAGATGAATAGAAAAAGTTAATGTGGAAAATAAGTGAAAGAAATAATATAAAAAGTTGATGGAGAAATTAGGTGTGGAAATTAAGTGGAAGAAATAATATAAAAAGTTGGTGGAGAAATTAGGTGTGGAAATTAAGTGGAAGAAATAATATAAAAAGTTGGTGGAGAAATTAGGTGAAATAAAATATAGTGAATAGTAAAAGTTAATGTGGAAAATAAGTGAAAGAAATAATATAAAAAGTTGGTGGAGAAATTAGGTGTGGAAATTAAGTGAAAGAAATAATATAAAAAGTTGGTGGAGAAAGTAGGTGAAATAAAATATAGTAAATAGTAAAAGTTAATGTGGAAAATAAGTGAAAGAAATAATATAAAAAGTGAGTGGAGAAATAAGATGGAGAAAAATGGATAATAAAAAATGTTGATGGAGAAGATATAATTAAAAAAAGTAAGTGGAAAAATTAGAAAAGTTGATATATAAAATTAATATGGAAATGATGTGGAAAAAGTAAATGAAAAAGGTAGATGATGTGGAATGAGATGTGGAGGGTGAGGTGGATGGTGATGTGGAGAATGGGGTGTGATAAGAAAAGATGGGTGGTGAGGAAGTAAAAAAGTGAGATTATTTTGGGCCAATTGATTAAGTGTTTTAAAAGAAAATTTAGGGGTGCAAAAAGTAAAATAAATAGTATTTTTCATTTTGTTTTTTTTTTTTATTTTTTTTTTTTGAATTATATTTATCCGGACGAAATTGGGTGTTGACACTTCCCATGGTGGTTATTGCTCTTGTTTGTGACTTTTTTCATTTCTTGTGAATGGGTGACTGAGTTCCATGTGAATGGATGTGTTCCCTACACCAATGAATACATTAGGTCATTGAGTATATGGCAAAAATGTGATGGATCTCATGTAGCTTATATGAAAGTGTGTGAATACAAAGTGTGCGAATACAAAATACCTTTGTATTAAAAAAGAAAAACACGCTGCAGAGAAAGTCACCAGCGCACCCAACACCCAAAAGCACATCGGCGACAGCGAAAAAACCTCTCCTTTCGAGAAAAGATGCCAACGGTGACCCCAAGTGAGACTTCCTCCCACAACTTCAATGACGCACAGAGACAAAGGACTTCCTGCAGAGAATAGGTGGACCCAAGCACCAACGAACAACGGTGAACAAAGATGACTTCGGTGGCAGAGCGAGAGTTTTGAATGGTGGACTGAGACTTTCGAATGGAGAACCCTAGCACCAACGAACAACGGCGAAGAAAGGGAACTTCGGTGGCGCCAGAGTTTCGTAAGAGATTGAGAGAGAGACTTTCGTAAGAGATGAAGGCACGAACAGGTTTCAGCAATCTCCTTCTTCTAAAAATGCCCTCGAAAACAAATCTCAACTTTTTTAAAAATTCATTTAAAACAACAAATGACAGAACAACATGTGTCGTTGTCAAATTGTTGTCAAAATAACGTTGTTGAAGAATCGTTTTCTTTTTTTTAATTGTTATTATATTATATCTTGGAATACAAAATCCAGAATTATACATTCTATTTGAATGTTTTCAGATTTAGGAATATTTTCTCCAATACTTAATTTTAGACCTTTTAAAAATATATTTTGAATTGTGTTTCAATAGTTATTTCCGGATTCAAAATTGTCTTTTAGAACACACAATCCAACATTAATGATATTTTTACTTTCGTTTTGAATTGTAGTTTCTGAAAAGTATTCTCAAATCCAAAATACTTTCTAAAACAATAATCTGAAATATAAATAAAAAATTGTATATTAGATTGTGCATATCAAAATACAAAATGTATTTCAAATTATATTATCCAAAATATATATATTATGTATTACGGAGTGTGCAGTAAAAAAATGTATGAAATTCAGAAAAAACAGTTCACGATTGTGAGTTGAGTTGTCTCCATGATAATCCACAACTTAAATGAAATTATCCAAAAACAGACTCCCCAAGGAGACGTGCTACCACCCACCACCACTAAGAAATTACAATAACACTGAAACACTCATTCCCTATAACTATTACCACAGCAATCACCACCACCTACAACAACAACAACCAGCAACCAATAACAACACTCAATACACTCCCACCTCATATAACTATTACCCCTCCAGCAATAGCTTCGGTATAAAATCTTTACACCGTATCCAGACTCAAAGCATCTGTTCATTGACTGCTGGCGAATACGAACTCATCTCCCAAAATACAAATCATCAAATACAGTCACGACGGACAATTCAGTCAAATATAGCAAAAGGGATTTCAGTGATCAATATTTAAGTTTATGATTTAGTTTAAGGGAAAGTTCGAAAAACGTAACCACCAATGTATTTTAATAATTCAGTAAGTAAATAATAAATCTAGTGATACATTGTACTTTTGCTCAAATTGAACTAATAAATCTAAAGATACATTTTGCCCTTGGTTATCTTTTAAGTAATTAAATTGTTCCTGTAATTTTTATAATTTTTATTATACAAATTACTTATGCTTCAAGAAAAAAACAGGCATATAACATTGTATATAGGGTGTATAAATGTGCTTCAAGAAAAACGCAAGCACAGTGAATAACCCTAGTGACCACAGCTCTTCATAGCGAAAAGTTATTGTCAACGAATTATTTCATCTCGATTCAGTGTTCTATATCACCTTTCAAGACGAGTGTTCTGTAATCTTTAAATACTAAGCATTTCGGACACCTGTTAAACAATTACATTTTTAATTTAAAAGAAAGATTTTACACAGCATAGTATAGAATTATATTAATATTCTGTCACAACGTTAATAATAGACATAAGTCCTTTTATTTTACAGAAGACGATTACTTTTTTTTTCACATTCTTAAGCTGCCTTACTTAAAAATATACTCAAATGATGGTTACATAGAACACAAAAACAAAGTGTATAAATTTTTAGGATTACAGTTTTACTTCACTTTTTAATTTCATAATACTAAAGGACCAAATGAACCCGAATCCATTATGCAAATACCAAACCGTCTTCAAAACCATTGTCCATTAGTCATAAAAAAAATTTCACCAAAAAACATTTCGATTCTCAAATAAAAAACCATACTAGAAGATTTAAAACATTAATAGAATGATAAATTTACTTTTAATAAATGCTAACTAGCCTCTAGACACGAAATAAAAAAATTAAAAGCAAAATGGTTAATGCAATATAACCGTTCTATAATTTGCTAATGCGCGTTCATGATTTTAGAAACGAAAAAAGACGTTTTGAATTTATTATCATTCAGCGTTGAAGATTTTCGATAGAAAAATTATTTTACTTTACCGATTTATAGAGGTGTCACCAACAATTAAATAATTAGGAGATCATTTGATCAAACAAAAAATGAGTTTGAAATACAAAAACTACCACAAGCCTAAAATATCAACAAAATACATGATGAGACGTTGCATTTTTTCGCCGTTTTTTCCATCCATCCAACCCCCGCCGTCTAGCAGTCCTAACTTCCACACTTGCCTGTGAACCATGTTATTTTGTATTCCCCGTTTCCTGCTCATTTTTTCTCTAACTATAACAAAGCAAAGACTATTCAAGCAATTTTTATTTTTCTCTATCTGTCAAATTCAAGGTCTGCCCTAAGATTTAGTTCAATGTCATCGATATGTGTACTATTGTAGAGAAGTACCTAAGTTTATGTGAATCCATGAAATCCAGGGCTTTTCCCCACCTTTACTCCCATTCCAACCAAGGATCCACGAAAACTGTTAATTCACAAATCCATTTTCCAATCCTTCGACATAATCCAAATCTTATTTAACAAAAGATCTACACTATATAAAATGATTTGTGGGCATGGCAACATATGAAATACAAACCCATCCACACTAAACACAAACCTAATATTTCATACCAAAACCTGCCTCCAACCAATTAAAATAAAACAAAATACAGCTTATGCTTACAGCATTAGCCATCCAATGATGAAATCCAATAAATTGTGTTGAATGGGAAGTGGATGCTTTACATCTCTTAGCAACCCAATCTCCCAGCTGTACCAATTAATAGAATTATCAAATGTACTATAAGCATTGAAAATGCATCAATTCAAGCAGATTTAATGAAACCACAGTAGAAGGTTCTCGTCTTAAATAGAAATTTTTTAAAAGAAAAACACTGACAATGTTAATGAAAAAATAAATAAAACAAGGGAATGTAAACAAGTGGGGAATTGTTGTTGAATAGGATAAAGTAAACTTGACAACCCTTTCAAGTGGGGTATTGAATATTAAGAAATCTCAGACAACAGTTAGCCATCAGATTAAATTTCCGCTAGAAAAATTGATTTCATGTTGACTACCCTCTAATGGGTACTGGAATATTGGAATATTAAGAAAACTCAGATAACAGATAGCCATTAGATCAAATTTCCGCTGGCAAAATTCATTTCAAACTGCCACAATGTAATGCAATGCATGAGTATAGGAATAGAAGTACTTAAAGGAAGATCATTAGACACAATCTTATATTTAAATTATCTAGGACCACTGCAAGATAAATTCTCCATTTCTCCACAAAACACACCTGAGTAATTGCTTCTAAATATAATTCAATCAAAACATTTCACCACATTCAGGAAGTCAGTGAATAATTCAAAGTTATAATCTACAATATATCGCATTCTAGTAGAAGGATGGGTGAGGGGGACCATATTATTGATACTAAGAATCAAGAAATTAACATGACATTGAGGAAGTCAGTGAATAATTCAATGTTATAATCTACAATATATCGAATTCTAGTAGAAGAATGGGTGAGGGGGACCATATTATTGATACTAAGAATCAAGAAATTACAGCACAGTAAAAGTAAATAATTCAGATCTTAGAAATCTATAAACACATTATAACAAACCAAGTTTTGCTTTGTACCTCTAGAGAGACTGAAGGAACAACTAATTGAAGTTCTATACTTTAAGATATACTGGTAACCTCCTCAACCTGCTTGCTTTGATACTTGATACTGCAGTGACATTTGCAGACAAATATCATAAAAAGTTCTTGTACTGATATGATAATAAGATAATTTTTTTGCTAACTTTCCATTTCTTGAATTGACGCATGCGAGCAAACACTAGAGGGATGAAAAGCTGAAATTAGTTGTTTATTTCCTTATCATGGGGGGAGATGAAAAATAAACTGTTTGAAAAGGGGGGAGGGGGGGGGGGATAGGCTTAAAATAAAGTAATAAGCATCCAGTAAAAAAACTTAGATAATTTTATGGAACATCAATAATTGTTCATTGACAATTTGATCTTGCCTCAATACAATTGATGTAAAAATGTCAATACAAGAATAAGCCTGTTCAGAACAAGAGCACAAAAACGTTTTCAAACACAGCTGTAAACATCAGAAAACTGTTAGGGGATGATTTCTAACCAGTAGGAATGACGGAAAAATCTAGACCTGTTTTTCACTTTTATTATGGCTTAGTGTTTACTAAGTTCAAATAGAAATACAGTAGCTCATAAACAAAATTAATGCAAAAATATCCCATCATGGCCTACACGTCAAGCACAGGAACCCATGAAATTTTTGGTAACTCAATTCACTTAGATACAAGATTTGGAAACATTCACCTATCCCAGCAAATAAATTCTTCTATAATAAATCCATTACTTCGGACCCATAAAAATATAGAATGTTTCCTTCTAATAATTAGTTATTGTCCTCATATAAATAAGAGGTCACAACCACTTCAAATAAAAAAAATTACCATTGATTCTACTTAAAATTGTTGAATCCACAATAAAATAATTCATACTAGATCACTTCATGCACAAAAGTTAGATTTGGGAAAGTCCTTCATAATATATGCCATTGCTGATTTATATAATAAACACCAATAATTTGTTCAGGTAGCAATAAGATGAACATAAACAAAACTAAGTACTCTGAACCCTCCATCAACACCAACACACCCACTACCCAAAAAAACAACTAACAATAAAAATCAGTCAAAGAACTAGAATAGCTTCAAATTCTAGAGATACTGTCTCTCACACATAAAAACATCTCCTCATTCCTTAATATCCAAGATATCAAAGGAATGCATTACCTTTTAATGCATAACGTCACCCAATTTCTTTGGAAAGATGCACAGAAGGTCCTCTTGCACTTCACACCAACCATCTCTTGCAAACACAATGTTAATATTAAAATAGAAAGAAAAGATAGCTCCTAGAAAATCCAGTGCTTTAATACTCAAAACCAGATAAAATTTGTTTACAAATATGCCAATGGAAATATGTTACAAAGTTTCAGCAGACACTGACAATTCCTAATTTTAGAAGCCAATAATGCCACACCTCGAGCAGCAAGCTATGTCCCAGATGCATTTCTATATAATGATCAAGCATCAAGAATGTTAACCTGAAATAAATCTGGTTGCCAGGGAGGTAAAAGAATACATCTTCGCTAAACCAAAATGTTCCTGTTAAAAAACAGCACGAGTGATCGTCTAACAAACATGCTTCCAACTTCCATTCAGTGCATACCCTCACCTCAAACACTAAAACATTCAGCAGTTTCAGAATGATTATTGAGACACAGCCTTAGCAAGCACCATTCTTAGCCAAAAATTCCACCAGTCCCCGATTCACCCTGCTGCAACTCCTTCCGGCGCTGCTCCTCTAAAGGATCTGGACTCTTGTATATTCTCCGCACACGCCTATTCATATGAAGAAATTGTGAAAACTTGTCAAAACTGAAAATTGTTGATAAGGACTCAATATTTTACACAACTTTTCTCCTCTGTTAAGAATATAAAACAGTTACGTAATGTTTTAGGTATAAAAGAACTGCTCCAGGATTTCCTATTAGGTTAAAATACCTGTCCTGAGCGTGTTGAGCAGGAAATGTAGGCATGAATTCTTTACTTTTGGGGAGAGGGACCTCACGAAACCACTCATGATTTAGAGCAGCTTCAGCAGTGATCCGCTGCATAAAATAGTGTCTTATCTTAATATTCACACAAATATTTATTACCAAATTAAATTGTGTATCTCATGTAAACTTTACCTTTTCAGGGTCATATGTTAGAAGTTTGTTCAACAAATCAAATCCTGAATCAGAAAGAACAGGAGATCCAGTGAATGATGTGGCAGGAAATTTTTTCCGCAGGAGGTTGTACCTGAAAGGAACATTCCGACTGTTAATACAAAATAGAAAAGTTGTTCAACAGTCAAGTCACCAAGGGAGGCCAGATAGTCAGACCAGAACCACCCAAAGCTGGAAGCCTGGGAAAACAGTGGCAAAACATAAGCACAATGTAATCAAACAGTAATTTTCTTAATAAAGGAAATCGTAAGCACTTACTGGTGTTTGACAAAATTGACCTTGACCCCAGGTAATTTTGAGAAACCAGGCCATATTGCTTCATTAGGGGTGCCTAGAATCCGAAAAATCTACAAGAATAACATAAATCAAAATTGTAAAACAACCACAAAGTAGTTAAGTGCAAGAAACCATAGGTTACAAGGAAAGAGAACAATGATGCAAGAATATATACCATGTAAGGAAAATAACATTATCATACCTTGTCAAGTTGGTCAAACTCCGTTCTCCCATTAAACAGTGGTTCCTTAGATAATAGCTCAGCCATTATACAGCCTAGAGACCACATGTCTATGGCTGTTGAATACTGTTTTGACCCCAGAAGGAGTTCAGGTGCCCTGAGAAACATATAGACAACAATTAGGTAATAACCTCATTTCTGCAAGAGAATTTAGTCAAACACATTGAGATAAAATAGTAAAATGAAGGCAAGTGCAACAAATCTGTGATGACAGACAATGCACCCATGTAAAAGCATTACTGCTGCATAAAAAGGATGGATGAGAACGTAAATATTGACCTAAAGTAGCAACTATTAGGCAATGAGGCTACATCGTTGCATACTAATAATAGCTTCAAACAGATACTAGTTTAATTAGAATTATTGAACATGACAGCATCGCTATACGGTTCCAAAATTCATGAGAAAAAAATAAACTATACCCAAGAATGTAAATACCAAATAGCCTGTGATGTAAATACACACATACAGAGAAATAAAAGACATAATCAAATTGCACATATAAGCAGATTAGCATTTACCTGTACCAAAGAGTAACCACCAGGTGTGTATATGGCTTTAAAGGACTCCCATACTGACGGGCCAAGCCAAAATCACAAATTTTGAGCTCACCCCTATTATTTAAAAGCAGATTTGATGTCTTTAAATCCCTATGAAGCACCCAGTTGTCATGAAGATACTTCACACCTTCTAAAAGCTGGATCATCAAGCACTTCACTTCACTCTGGCTGAAAGGTTGCTTCATTGCTTCCATTAGTCCTTTAAGGTCATGCTCCATATATTCCATGACCATGAAAATACTATCAAGGCTACTTCCTACCACTACTTCTTTAACATCAACTATGGATGGGTGGTGAAAAGAAAGAAGAATATTTATTTCCCTAAGAGAAGTCAGTGGGAAGCCCTCCTTTTCCTTCTCCATCTTGACCTTCTTCAATGCTACAATTTCTCCGGTCTTTTTATCCCTAGCCCTATATACAACACCATATGTTCCTTCATCTATCTTGTTAAGTCTCTCAAACTCATCAACACTTCTACAACCCTGAAGCATGTTGACAGTTCTTTGGGGTGGAGAAGGAGGTTCTGGAGTCTCCCTACCATCGTCTTCATCTTCATATTCCGTTTCGGAGTGACTGACACTTGTTTCACTTTTCCCACCCTGAGGGTCAACCTCCATGAAGTCATCCTTCTCTGACTCCATACCAGGATGATCATCACTGCTGGAAGTTCTCCCACGGACACCTCTTTCTTCAGATTCAGATGATCTGGCTCTAGCTCCTTCAATACCTTCAATCTTGGATTCCACAGGGCTCAATAACTTGTTCCTTAGTCTGCCATCCAAGAACTCAGGAGACACCTTCCTCCTTCGTTTGGGCATCTCCTCATCATTGAGGATCTCACCCTCATCACCAGGAGAGTTATCTCCAGCTGCCCATCTTGAAGACGATATATTGCGAGCTGGAACATAAACTTCACCTTCTAGATGATCAGCTTCCTGATCATTACCCCACCTCCCTTTCGGAGGTGATGAATGCAAACCTGAAGGAGAGGGCAAGGTAATCTTAGATGCTGCATTCAACTGGAGATCCTCGGTCTCCTTGTTCTTGACAGGATGTATTTGTACAACACCATTTGGAGCATTTGGTGACGGTGACTGATGGAATACCTTTGGCAATGGAGGCGGAGGAGGAAGTGCTGCTGTCACCACTGTAGAGGCAGAAACCCTAACTCTGGATGACTCACTGACATCTTTGTCATCCTGATCCCACACTATGGGCGAGAATTTTCTTTTCCTGTCCGGCACCGGTGGGGATCGGGTTCTTGTTTCTTCCAACATGGAAACCTCGGAGTCTTTCGCCCTAGATTCTGACTCAATTGCATCATCAGAACCACTCTCACTGGAAAGCTCACCAGGCTCTCTATCCATTGCTTTGATAGAGAAACCACATCGGCGAGGACCAAGGCCACTGCTGCCAGAGTCACTCCTACTCGAAGATGATCGGTACCCACCATTAACACCTTCCCTCTCCTTAATATCCCTCTGCCTCACCCTAACCCTGTCCCTGGACCCTCCCCTCACAACATCACCGCCACCATTCCTAACACGATCGTAATCCTCTTTCGAATTGGCAAGCCCGCGTCTAGAACCTTCGAGTTTCGATTCGCGCTCTCTGAAGTCGTTTTCGCGGTAACCGCCATGTCTCCCAGCCGCCATATATCTCTAGCTACCTAAATGCGTGAATCACAAGGGAAAACCCTAATCCCCCTTCGGAACGACTTTGTATTTTTTTTCTTTTTTTCTTTTTTGTTTTATAGAACCCTAAACCCAAAATACAACAAATACGTGGAATTTCAAAACTAAAGAAGAAATCGTGAAAGATCTGAAGGCGATTGGAGATCACGAGACAAGGCAAAATAGAAACACTATGAGTTGAAATAAAGTTAGAAGGAAAAAAGAGGATTAGAATTGAAACCCTAGAAATTTAGGAAGAGGCTTTGAAGATTGATAGGGAGATTGAAAAGGCTTACCGATGCGATGAAGGTGATGAAATTGGATATTAAAAGAGAAAGCGTAAGAGAGGCAACGCAATCGAATAAGCGATGCCACGCGATGCGGTGCGGCTGCGAAGAGAAGAGAAAAAAAGAGGGGAAGAGAGAACGACCCTTCGTGGTGAAAGAAAATTGGGCCCAAAAGGAATCTGGGTGACAAAAAAACTGGATATTATCGGATACTCGTTTTTTCCAAAATGTTTTAAAACAAAATGTTATAATACAATGTTTTAACATAATTATTTCATTAGATTTAGCGCACATCCTACTCCGTGCCCATCATACCAATTTTACATAGCATTGCCATCATTTTTATTTTTATTATTTACATATGATTGTATATATTAATTTATAGGGGTTTAATATATCATTTAGTTCTTACTTTTAGAGGTTTGATTCAAAGTGATCTTACCTTTTAAAAAACTTCAATAAGACTCTATATTTCGTTAAAAAAGTTTAATCCGGTCTTTTTCGCTCACACTGTTAAAAACATAATGGTGCAATGTAGTGTTATGAATACGTGGCATGTTTGAAGAGATTGCACTGTGTAGATATTTAAAAAAAATTAAAATGATATGTTAGGTGCAAATCTCAACAGCCACACCATCTGCAAATCCTCCAACCTGGTCCAAAATCACTATCTGATCATGATGGAATGACAACGCCATTGCATTTGCATCAGAGGGCTCCACCTCAATAATCCTCGCCTTTGGAGTAACCCTCTTCACATAACAATCACTGTAGAGCAGATAACTCCCGTTTCCAACAACTTCCTGGGAAGCTTTGTCATCATATTATAAGCTCCACGAATCTTAAATGAGAATCCGGTGGGTACTGGAGGGAATCCGGCGAGACCCGGGAGCGTGGGGGAGCCACTAGCTGGGTATCCTCAACGATGACGGCAAAGGGGGAGGAAGAATGCGCGGCCTCCAGCGGCTTGTGTGCGAAATCAGAAGCAATCCTAAGTTACATTCTAGAACAACTCGAGAGAGTGCGCAAGAGAGAAACCACCACTTTTTGTCCTCCACCATGAGCGTAATGAGTAATAGGGAGAAGATTGTGAGTACCAAGGAGTTGCATAGGGGCCCTTGTTGTAGTCATAGAATTTTCTAGGAACCAAGGGGCCTTTAAAGAATTCACTGGAAAACCCAAGTAAGGGGAGTTAACTTTTTGATGTATTGATTGAGCATGATGTGTTTCTTTTGAAACTTGTTAATCTTAAGAAACTATGTGAATAGATAGTATACCCAATTGGAAGGTTATGGGTTGCTAAGGAGAAAAAATGGTTTGGGATGTTATTCCCAAAATATGAATGCATGGGTTGAAGGATTACAGTGCATGTGGTTTTGTAGTAAGGGAAAAGTTCATATAGTGAATCTTTGGAGGGTAGTCGTAGGTTGGCTAGGTTAAGAATGTAAATAAGAGAAAGAAGTGTTAACATGTTGTATGAGTGAAATATGACAATAAAGTGCATTGGTGATGGGTTGTGTTCTCAATAAAGATACCAACATGGGTTTATGGGTATAATAAATTATTATTTTGTAATTGCATGGAATGTTTTATGGGTATTAAATGTATGGAAGTGGTATACATGTGGAGTAATGTACTGTCATCACATGATGGTATGAGTGTGTTGGGTAAACTTTAAATATTTGTTTGGACCCATGCACTAGGAAATGTTTTGTTTGTATGTAATTATGTGAGCACCGAAAGTGAGCATTAAAATAGTCACCATATTTGGATGTTTGTGCTTTTGTTTATGATAAATTGGCACCTTGTGGCAAGAGAAGAAGCGTGGAACACTTGTAAGTGTGTGCACCATGGGATTGGGCAATAGAATGCAAAGAAGAGAGAAGCCTCACGGTTTTGTGAGAGAAAGAAAGGAGAGGGTCTCCGATAATGTGTAGCAAATTCATGGTGTTTTGTGAGAGTTATTTGTGTAAGAAAGAGAGAAAGGTTCACCACCATGAGAAACTAGAGAAAGAGTGGAGTTGTTGCTTGTATTATTGAGTAATGTGTTTGTTTGTGAGTTGTGCATCACCGTGAGAGAAGGAGAGAAAATGGGTTGTACTTTGTAAGTTGTATGTTGTGTAAGTTTGAGAGTTTAAAGTGTTGTTTGTGTATTTGTGTGTTCTGGAAAGTAATCCTGAAAAAATACAAAGAGTACATATTTTGTCCAAACAGTGAAATATCTAGTTTTATGGGTTTCGAAAATTATATCATTTTTGAGTTATTATTGAGTGTAATAGTACATAGGATGATATAAGATGAGATATGGATGTGGGTGTATAAAATTGGTGCATTGTTGGGTGATATAGGGTGGAATAGTATATTGGGTGATAAAACCATTTACGTTTCCCTCTACATTTAATTCTTCAAACAATCATTTACGTTTCTCTCTCTACATTTAATTCTTTCAGCCACCTATTCATCAAACTGCACAGCTCACTCAGGTTTGGCCACTGTAGCATTTTCACCGTTATGTTTTTAACAGTGTGAGCGAAAAGGATCGAATTGAACATTTTTTAACGAAATATGGGGTCTTACTGAAATTTTTTAAAAGGTAGGATCACTTTGAACCAAACCCGTAAAAGTTGGGACCAAATTAAACCTAATTTATATTAGATTGTTCACTTAGAAAAAGAAAACACCAAAGTGTTGTATTGTGTGAAATTTATAATACAAATTTAACAAGTATTATGTATAAAATCTTCTTTTTTGAAACATTTTTTGAGTGGATTTTGCTTTGTTAATCTTCTTTGTTCTTTCTCTTTTATAAAATAATAAGTGGGATGTTTGTATAAGATTTTTTAACGCTTAAGTCATTGTTCAAAGTCTGAGATTTTGGTCAAAGTGTAATTAATATGGAAAGTAAAGTCAAAACTCGATTAAAGTTATATTTATAGGAGTATTTTCCTAATCGTGAACCCTAAGCTTCGATTATGGGTCCATTGGCCCATTGGTCCAATAGTTATTTTACTTATGGCAATGTGCAACCAATTTTGGTTAAGTTACATGGTTTATTGATGTCTTTGGCAAGCACAAATAGTTATCGGTATGCAACACCCGACTCTAGTGAGGAGCACGTCCATCAGTCGATGACACTTGGTCTTTGGTTGGAGGAGCACGACACTTAACATCCGACACTCAGCATCTATTATATAACGTATTGTGCTCACTCCTTTAGCATGTAGTCTTTGTTCTACGATAGACAGCTTAACCTTTACAAAGTATCGGTAATCGGCATGCAACTTTTATTGGGTACAAGGTATCCAGTATCAAGTATCCCGTTACAAGGTATTCGATATGTGTTTGGTTAATCAATTTTCTTTAGATCATAGTTGATAAGGTTGAAGGGTCTTCAGCCACTTACAGTACACCAACACTCCTGTCTTTTCATGTCTCAAAGGCATGCAAAGAGTTTCAACAGTCGGTTTGTATTTGAATTGTAGAATTATGATGCTAGTATCCAATAGTCGGTGTGTGTGATTTGCAAAGAAAATTTGTTGTCTTTGGTCGTAACCTTATAGGTATAGTAACCCTCAGCCTCGAGGAGCGTAGCGACGAAGAGGTTTGAATGATGGGATGTCAGATCTAACAAGATGTGAGTGATGGGAGTAAGTGTGGTACAAAAACTGAAGTGGTAGCTTGGTAAGAATTATGAAGGTTCGAGAATGAGAAGTTGCCTTAGAGGGAAAGAAATGGTGCAGAAGTTGAAGCTTTGCCTTGAGAGAGTCGTTTTGTAGGCTGATTTGGAATGGGTCTTGGTCCATTAGGTTAGAAGGTGAAATGTCACTAACACACTATATATAAAAGGTGAAGTTGTTTGAAGTTTTCCACGGCTCTGAAATTGTGTTTGATTGTAAGAGAAGTGCAACCTTGCAAAGATCAAGTAGTCGTCCATTCCAAAGGTATGTCGAAATTCGATAGTGGTAGTAATGTAGGTAGTTAGGTGTCGGTATCATCAGGTGCCACATCCTCTTTAGGATTAGATGTACGTATGTGGCATAAAGCGAGCACTTTCACGGGAGTTGCGATTGAGTGTTGTTGTTTCTAATGAGTTAAAGCCTATCATCCTTTGTGAAGATTCAATGGAGGTGTTCATCCTTCGTGAAACATTCAAAGGAGGTGTTCATCCCTTGTGACTTTCAAGGAAAGTGAGTTTCATTTCTTGGGGTAACAAGAGAAGTGTTCTAAACCTTAAACTTGTTTATTTCTTTGTGATTGTAGTCGTTTGTTGGTTTTGTGATAGTAGATCGTTAATTCTCATTTGAGATTAACAATTGGATGTAGGATCTTTGTGATCTAAACTAGTATGAAATCAACTATGCAATTTTTTCTCTTCCTTACTCTCTTATTTGTTTTTAATTTATTGTTAAGGAATTTAAATTACAAGAGAAAATATTTAAAGCCACCATTTGCGATAAGAAACCAATTTGCCCCCTCTTGGTTTGTAGTATGTTAACCATTTCGTTGCACTACTCTGATAATTAATATCAAAGCTTGCTTTGATAATAATTCAATGACAGGGTAACATCAAACCTTTGTTGAGAGTGCCTCTATCAACAAACCTCCTTTATTTATTAGAGAAAACTATGCTTTTTGGAAAGTTAGAATGCAAATCTTTATGGAATCTGTTGATGGTGAGATTTGGGAAACTGTCACATATGGTCCTTTTCTTCCTATTCTTTTTATTAACAATTTGCACAACCTAAACCTCTTAACCAATGGAATGCTGACGATTGAAGAAGATCCCAACAAGATGTAAGGACTCATAATATAATATCATATGCTTTAACTGTTGACGAGTTTTACAAGGTCTCTACTTGTAAGAATGCTCAAGAGATGAGGGATATGCTAAGAGTCACTCACGAAGGAACAAATGATGTTAGAAGAGCAAGAAGGAATACTCTAATCCATGAGTACGAGATGTTTCGTATGAAATAGGGAGAAACTATTATAAATGTTCAGAAACGCTTCACTCATATTGTTAATCATCTCATTGGGTTAGGTAAGTATTTTGATAATGATGAATTGAATATAAAAATCCTTATATCGTTGGATAGAACTTGGCAACCAAAGCTGATCACTATAAGTGAGTCAAAATATCTCAATACCATGTCAATGACTGCATTGTTTAGGAAATTGAAAGAACATGAACTGATCTCGGAAGACTAAATAAAGATGAAGAGAAAGGCAAAAAAAGACTAGCATTCAAATCTGAGATTGAAAAAAGGTAAAAACATTAAGGAATAAGAAGACTCTGAAGAAGAAGAAGAAAATATGGGTCCTTTCATTAAAAAGCTAAACAAGTTCATGAAGTCCAAGGGAAGAAGAATATTTAAAAGCGAAAAGAAGAAGAATCAAGAATCATCCTCAAATTATCATTGTTATGGTTGTGGAGAGAAATGACATATGAAAGTTGATTGCCCAAATCAAAAGAAGGGTGAAGAAAGAGACCAAAAGAAATTCTTCAAGAAAAAGAAGGCGTATATTTCTTAGGATGAGGATAATGAATTTACATCAAGCTCAAGTGACTCTGATGAGCAAATCAACATATGCTTGATGGTTGATGACAACAATTCTGAAAATCAAGTTAGTTTGATGGTAACTCCTTGAAGAACTTCCATCCAAAGAAGTATCAACTAAAACTAAGGCTAAAGAAAGGGAAGTAGAATAAGGACTTTAACAAAAAACTATTTTCTTTCTAAGTCTTAGATAGATTCTCTTTGCTAAAATAGATTTGAATTGTTTTTTAGGCATTAAATAAAAGTTGAAGACCATGGAGAATAAACCAAACAAGCTTGGTGAGCCAAAGGGAGCAAGGGAGGCAAAAGAGGGGTGAAAATGGCATTTTTCGGATTGAAGAGAATGACTTCCGGAATGAGTTTCAAAGGGAAGATGCCTTCTGGATTGTGCTTGACGCCTAGCCACCCGTAGCTCACGCCCAGCCAAAATGCATCAGAATTCACATTTAAAACATATTTTAATCGTGTTTCGCATGAGACTTGCAGTCCAAGCTTAGATTGTGTCTTCAACACACTTCTTTTGTCATTCTTTAGAGCATTGTAGTTCATAATTAGAGCTCTCTTCACCTATAAAAGAGAGGCTCTTCTCCATGTAAAATCCAACTTTGAAATGATAAAGAAATGTTGTTGAGATTACTTTAGGCTTATCTTTAGAGTTCATCTTTCTTGTGCTTATTATGCATTTCTTCCTCTAGCTTCCTTCTCCCTTGGAAGTTGTTTGAGCTTGAGAAACCTCACACACTCATCTAACCTCCACTGAACCTTTCATCAAACACTCGACGTGCACTAGAAACTTCCTCCATTTCTTCAATTCCGCTGCTCAACTCTGTTGTGCTTGGTTGCTTTACATGAAGTGTGGAGTTGCTTCCATCAAAGTTTCTCTAATGATTCTAAAAATTATGATTATAGTGATAGTAAATTACTTGATACCTATAAGGAATTATTAATTGAATCAGAAACATTGGATGTTTCTCACAAAAAATTAAAGAATGATTTTAAAGAATTAAATTTAAAATATGAACATATTCTTACAGAAAATAAAGATTTAAAGGATAAAATTTTATAATATGAGAAATGTAAATATATTAGTAGTGATGAATGTATATTTTGTTTAAGTAAAAAAAAGCCTCTAGACAAAACAACCCATGCTGAAAATAGTAAAAATAATTTAAAAATAAAAAGGTTGTTAAAAATAAGCATGTTCCTAAATATAATTACAATTATTATGATTCTAATTGGTGTTGTTAAAACGGGCCACCTGACCCAACTCGGCTCGACTCACCACGAGTTGGCTCACTAATTGGCCACTTAGTGAGCCAACCCAACCCGACTCATTTATCAACGAGCCGAAAAAATACAAACCCGGCCCAACCCACCACAGGTTGGTGGGTTAAACGGGTTGGCTCACTAGCTCACTTAATTACAAGTTTTTTTTAGAATCAAAAAATAATTACAATTTGTTTGTGATTCAAATTAAATAATTTCACTCTAAAATGATGTTAAACTCCAAAGACAATTTTAAATAAAAAAATTAACATAAAACTCAAATGTAGTCCAAAAACAAACCCAAAATCTGAATAAATAAGTTTATAATATTGATAATTTTTGTGTCACTTGTCCATTTATAACATTAAAGTCTTGAATGAATAAATTTATAATATTTTTCTCTCTTCAAACATCTTTTTCTTTATTCTCATTTACAATACAATAAAAAAATGTAACTAATAATATTGAAACACAAAATAGTAAAAAATTAAATTAAACTAGGTGGGTTGGTGAGCCAACTCGGCTCATCACGGGTTTAACCCGGGTGAGTCGAGTTGAAAATTGACCCGTATCAAAAAAATTTCATTTTTTTCAAACCCAACCCAGCTCAAACCCGTGATGGACTAGATTGGCCTGCGGGCTCTAACCCATTTTAACAACACTAATTATAAGTATAAAGTTAAAAGTAAAAACAAATATAGAAGAACCCATAAAGTTTGGGTAGAAGAAGGAACTACTTATAGGAAACCAAATATTTCTACTTGTTTCTATTGCATGAAAAATTGTCATATCTCTAATAAATGTAAAATAAAACATTATGGTGTTCCTTATGAAAAATATACTTGGGTTATAAAATAATTTTAAATTATTTTTTGACTAACCAAAAGGTCCCATACAAAATTGTTAGGTACCTAAAATAGCTTGTTCTCTTTTTATTTTGCAGATATGTTCAAAATCCAGGAAGTTCATGTGATACCTTGATAGTGGTTGAAACAAGCACATGACAAGAGATAAAAAGAAATTTCCAAACTTCTAGAAAAAAAAACAAAGTTATGTCCCATATTGTGAAAACAACAAAGGGAAGATCCTAGGAATAAGAGACGTAGGAAGTGCAAATACCTTGATGATAAAGGATATAATGGTTGTAGAAGGATTGAAGCATAATATACTCAACATTAGTTAACTATGTGACAAAGGTCTCAAGGTAACATTTGAACCCAATAACTGCATTATCCATGAAAAAGATTATTCTAAAATTGCTTCGAAAGGTATTAGGCATGCAAATATTTATTTAATCGATTTAGAAAATGCATCAAATAAAAATATTTTGTGTTTAATAGTAAAAGAAGAAAATCCATGGTTGTGGCATAAGTGAGGTGCTCATATCCATATGTAACAATTGAAGAGACTTATATCTAGCGATTTAGTAATTGGGCTACCAAAACTAAATTTTGTTAAAGACAAATTATGTGCTGCATGTCAAAAGGGTAAACAAATTAAATTGTCTTTTAATTCGAAAAATATTTTTTCAACTGAAAAACCTTTAGAACTCTTGCACATGATTTATTTGGTCCTTCAAGGATAAAAAGTTTTGGTGTAAATTATTATGCTTTAGTTATAGTTGATGACTATTTAAGATATACATAGACGTTCTTTGTTACTCTAAAGAGTGAAGCTTTCAAACTTTTCAAAAAGTTTGCAAAACAAGTTAAAAAAGAAAAAGATTTGAAAATAAAATCTGTTCATAGTGATCATGGAGGAGAATTTTAAAATGAATCATTTGAAAATTTTTGTGAAGAACTTGGAATTTCTCATAACTTTTCTATGTCTAGAACTCCACAACAAAATGGAGTAGTAGAAAGAAAGAATAAATCTTTAGAAGAATTTGCAAGAACTTTATTAAATAAATCAAATATTCTAAAACATTTCTAGGTTGATGTTGTGAGTACTACATGTTATGTTTTAAATAGAATGCTTATTAGATCTATTTTAAAATGTACTCCTTATGTTTAAAGGAAGAAAACCTAATGTTTCTCATTTGAAAATATTTGGATGTAAATGTTTTGTTGTAAATAATGGAAAACAAAATTTGGGAAAATTTGATTCAAAATCCGATGAAGCTATATTTCTTGGTTATTCTCTAACAATTAAAGCTAAAGTTTTTAATCAGAGAAAGTTTGAAATGAAAGAATCAATGCATGTTATCTTTGATGAAATTGTGGACCTTGAGGAAAAACCTCTTGAGTCAGATGAATCAGATACAAGTGAAGAAGAAGACTTACAAGAGAGACAAATAATCCTTAACCTGAAGATTTAGCTAAGACATGACAACAACCCCGAGGATTATCTTTAGAAAATGTTATTGGAGATATCTCAAAAGGGGTAAGTACTCGAAGGAACTTAACAAATTATTGTATGATTGTGGCTTTTGTTTCACAGTTAGAACCTAAGAACGTCAAGGAAGCTCTTTAAGATGATCAATGATGTATAATAATGCAAGAAGAACTTAACCAATTTGAAAGAAATCAAGTGTGGGAATTAATCCCTAGAGAAAACACTCATCAAGTGATAGGAACCAAATGGGTGTTCAGAAACAAACTTGATAAAGATAAAAACATCATCAAAATCAAAGCTAGGCTTGTTGCACAAGGCTATATTCAAGAAGAAGGTATTGATTATGATGAAACATATGCTCCTATTGCCAGGTTAGAGGCAATACGACTACTTTGCTTATGCATTTATTATGAAATTTAAGTTATATCAAATGGATGTTAAAAGTGCTTTCCTAAATGGTTTTCTAACAAAAGATGTATTTGTTGGACAACTACCTATTTTTGAAGATTATAAATATCCAAATCACATCTTTAAATTAAAGAAAGCTTTTTATGGTTTAAAACAAGCTCTTAGATCTTGGTATGAAAGAATTAACAATTTTCTATTGGAAAATATATTTAATCGAGGTAAAGTTGATTCCACCTTATTTATTAAAAGAGTAGGAAAACATATTTTGTTTACCCATATATATGTTGATAATATTATATTTGGATCAACTAATAAATCTCTTTGTGAGGATTTTGCTAAGCCTATGCAGGGTGAGTTTGAAATGTCAATGATGGTTGAGTTGACATTCTTCCTTGGTTTACAAATAAAGCAAACAAGAAAAAGGTATGTTTCTTACCAAAACTCAATATTGTAGAGAAATGCTGAAGAAATTTGAAATGGATAAAGCTGAGGAGGCATCGACTCCTATGGCTACATCATGTTATCTTGACAAGGATGAATCAAGTACGCTCATAAACAAAAATCTGTATAGAGGCATGATAATATCTTTGTTATATCTTACTGTTAGTAGGCCATATATCATGCAAAGTGTTTGTGTATGTGCTAGGTACCAAGCTAGTCCTAGAGAGTGTGACCTCACCGTAGTGAAGCTGACCTCATTGTAGTGAAGCATATCCTTAAGTACCTTAAGGGAATGGTGTCTTTTCGGTTGTGGTATCCTTCTAGAGTTAAACCTAATCTTGTAGGGTTTCAGGGTGATAGTTAGTAGGTTCTTCATGGTTTGTGCATTGTAAAGCTAGCTTTATCTGCCTCATGTAGCACAAGGTAAGGAGGAAACTTCTTGGGTTTCACATAACAGGGTTGATAGGGGGCCTAAGGGTTTTAGACTGGATTAAGGGTCTTTGGTGCAAGTTTTTAGTTGATCAGAATGTCGAGTCCTTGGAAGTTTGAAGGCTTAATTGGTGGGTTTTGAAGTGGTCTTGGTGTGTAAGTGTGATGAATGGAAGCACACCTACTTCATGATTTAATACAACCCATGTTGGAGATATTATATGGCTGAGTTACAATGATGGACATAGTAGTTTGATGGTTAAGTGGTACAACTTTGGTAAGAGGGTGTATTAGGGGTTGGTATAAAACCTTGTGTTAGTGATAGCCGTGTGAGAAAGGAAAATATTGGTTGGGAGTTTGAGATGCATGTGAAGTAGATATGAGTGTGGGATTTGAATAAATGAGTGCAAAAACTTAGAGATATGTACTCGTGGTGGTATGTGAAAACCTAAAGTTCTTTCTTGAGTTATGGGTATGTTAAGAGTGTGTATCATGTAGGTATATAATACTGGAGCTTAGCATGATGGTTGAACGTTTGGTATCATTGAAGATGTTGAAGACATGAGTGCATGGGTCTCTTAATTTTCGTAAACGTGTTATGCTAGTGGGGTTCATGATGAGTTTTAGTTTATCGTGGGTAAGGATTGATATTGTGAAATGTAGGAGACGGTGTAGACTGCGTTTTAGTACAATGTATGTTTTGGATGAGTAATGGGATTGAATGGATAAATAAGTTCATGCTGTTGTCACATTTTGGTGGAAACTCTCGTGAAAGAGAGTATATGGTTACATCTAGAAAAAATTATAGAGTGAGGATATGGTGTTACGTGAAAGTAGCCATTGGTTATGGGGATATATGCTTAAAGTGGTTGTGGGTCCATATGTGTGTATGATGAGTTATTTAACTTGCTTGCATGTGATTGGTTAAGGGAAGGGGACTTGTGGAGCCACATGGGGTCCACTTGAAGAGTGGATGGGTAAATAATTATACATTGGCATGAACTTGGTGTATAACGTGTGTAGACGTGATAGGGGGAAGTTGAGGAACTTTCTGTGGGCCCCTTGAATGGTGAAGGGTTTCACATATTTTGGTATGTGTAAGTAACTAAAAAAGGGGGCATGGCTAGTACTTAGTGGACTAACTGTGTGGTTTTGTTGACTTTGTACTTTTGTATGTGTGGTGTTTATGTCATTGAGTATGTGTTCTGGTGATATTTTCTTAAATCCACATTGGTACTTTTCTTCTTGCAAGAGGGTAGAAAGGTAAATTTCTTCATCTTTAAAAGGTAGTGAAAGAGATAGGTCTCTTCATTCTTGAAGGGCGACAAAAGATATTAGGATTCAAGGGTTGTACTGCCCCAAAATTTAGGGTGTCACAGGTTATTACAAAAACTGATAATTTTCAAAACTTTCTTATAGCACGAAAACATATTTTGAAAAACCTCAGCATTTAAATTTACATCGCATAATAGTTCCAAAATACTTGTCCAATTGCATTATTTAAATAAAACCAAAATAACAAAGGAAATAAAATAACTATAATGACATTATCTTAAAAACTCATTTGTAATAGCTTTAAATAAAACCCCAAGTTTGTCCCCTGTTGTAAGACCCTAGAACCTCAAGAACTTACCTAGTTGTAAAAAGTTTAAGTTATAATGTAAAATAGAGTGTTGTCGGACTTGACATGGTTTACTATTTTAATTATAAATTTTTGTAGAAAATATCAATTTAGTTGATTCTTTTTTTATTGGATAGTAGACTCAAAGAGCTTCGATTTGAGTACTCATACGCGTATTTTCAACTTTGGTAAGGGGGTCAACCGAACTGTCAAAGTTGCGAAAAATTGTGCTGCTGGGGGGACTTGCGTGAGCAGTATTTTTTTTGGAATGTAGACAAGGTGAGCTGGTTGGCTGCGGTTCCTTTTGTGGGAATAATTTTGGGGACCCTTTCAGACATTCCCTCCATGTTTTGGGGCTGGAAAGGAGTATGGGGCATTGTTTTATTGAATTATCATTACTAAATAACAATTCCATGGGTCCTTGTGTGTCTAGGAATCATTTCCTTTAATTCCAAGCTGAATGGGTGTTTTGGACAGAAGAGAAAGGCTTTTAATGAGGGTATTTCGAAAATTCTAAGTGTGTTAAGTGTGGAGGTTGTCTTGGCCTGTGCAAGAAGAGAGGAATTCCAAGAAACTAGAGTTCTTCCAAGGTTGTGGAAGAGATCAAGTTAAAGTGTTCAAGGCTAAAGGTAAAGGGTTTAACTTGGGATATAACATAGTGTATGATGGGTAGAAGGTAACCATATAATGTTGTTGCATGCTCTCTTCCTTGTGTGTTGAGATTAAATTTAATATGTTGAAGCATGTGTTTTTCTTTTTGGTTGTAAGTTTTATGAATTTTGGGTATAACCCGCAGAAAATAAAAATGAACTTTTGCGATTTTTCTCAGATTTATTTGAGACTCTTCCCGTAGTCCAATATAGTTTTATGAGGAGTCAAATTAAAGATATTTGAGTCCAGTTTCCAACAAATCAAGGATCAACTCAATTGGAGTTCGGCAGAGTAAGTAATGAGCAAAATAATCAGCAAAGGTCAAAACTGAGAAGACCAGAGCGTGGTTAAATTTTCCGCTTTTTAATAATTTTACTGCAGCTATCCCTGTAGTCCAAAAATTTAGATTTATATGTCCAATGAAATATATTTGAGTCTTGTTTCCAACAAAGCAAGAATCAACTCAATTGGAGTTTGGTAGAGAAAGTAATGAGTAAAACAGCCATCAAAGGTCAAAACTGAGAAGACCAGAGCGTGGTTAAATTTTTCGCTTTTTAATAGTTCTACTGCAGCTAGCCCTGTAAAAGATTTATATGTCCAAAGAAAGATATTTGAGTCTAGTTTCCAACAAAACAAAAATCAACTCCATTGGAGTTCGGTAGAGAGAGTAATGAGTAAAACAGTTAGCAAAGGTTAAAACTGAGAAGACCAGAACGTGGTTAAATTTTCCGCTTTTTAATAATTTTACTGCAGCTAGTCCTGTAGTCCAAAAATTTAGATTTATATGTCCAAACAAAGATATTTGAGTCTAGTTTCCAATAAAAAAATGAACTCATTTGAAGTTATGTGCAGAGATTTATGAGTAAAATAACAAGCAAAGGTCAGTGTGGACAACATTCAATTTTACTCGTTGGGAGCACTTATCTACACTCTTTGGCCAAGAGTGTGGGTAAGAGGGTATTGAGAATTCTCTTCCATTGTAAGGTTTTAACCTTATTTTGTAAGACGCTTAAACTTTTGATGGTTTAGTTCCGCGATGTTAATTTAAAAAAAAAAATTGGCGTAAAATTTTTGATTTCGTTATTTTCTAGTGGCACTCCGTAAGAGGTGTTACATTTGGTATCATAGACTAGGTTTTAAAAAAAAATCTTTGGGGCTTTTGGGGAGTGAGCTCGACTAGTACGTTGACGTAATTTTGATATTGTTTGTGTGGTTATTTTTCCTTGCTTATCTTTTGCATTATAAATGAAAAGGATGTCGGGACGACCAAGAAATCCTACTCCAATCGATGCTAATGCGGAGTTGGTGCAAGCAATGCGGCAGATTGCTCAGGTTTTGCAAGCACAACAGGCACAACAGGTTGAGCAGGCACTAAGGCCGAGAGTGGGTATGAACGACTTTTACAGTCCTGCGAAATTCAGTGGCAAGGCAAGTCCAAATGAAGCGGATGACTGAATTTGCAACCTTAAGAAGATATTTGAAGCAATCGAGTGCATTGAGGGGCAGAAGTTAGTGTTTGCTACATATATGTTGGCAGGAGAAGCTGAGTACTGGTGGCGTGGGATGCGGAGGAGCATGGATACCCGAGAGGAAGTTGCTACTTGGGAAGATTTCAGAGCTAGATTCTTGGAGCGTTACTTTTCGGCTAGCGCTAAGCAGCAACGAGAGTCGCAGTTTCTAGCTCTTCAGCAGGGAAGTATGTCTGTGCAAGACTACAAGGAGAGATTCGAGTATTTGGCTTGTTTCTATACTCAGAATATGAATTTGGCTAAGCCAAGAAGGGCAAACTGAATTTGGCTAAGCCAAGAAGGGCAAACAAACTGTGACATCCCAAAATATATGACATGCATATATAATAAGGACGTCATCATACATAATATAGGAAAGCGGTTGAGAGTAAATAGGATTACAGTCATCCTCAAAGTAACTTCAGAATTTAAACTTAAACTCCAGATAATATCTAAAATATAAGCTGGAGGGGAAATATTATTCAGAATACAGAATCAACTAACAACGTCCTAGGAGACTAAACGGCAGCATCATCCTCAACTTCCAAAGTCGTCTCCAATGGAACCTCATCGCCATCTGCTCCCATCCAAGTGGATGATCATCGCAAGAAGAAACATACATACAACAAGCACACAAACAAGCAAGGGTGAGCTAGATATAAAATCATGTTGTTCAATCACACGAGACATGCAAAAGCCACTCAAACATGGTACATTACTATCACAAGACTCATTGACTTATAGACTGACTCGTCCGGACCAGAATGATTGCCGAGCTATGGCGGGTTATGCACTCGTGGTGGCCTCTACTGCTTTGCAAAGTCGTTGCCAATGGGTTCCACCCTACCACACTCACGAGGTTAATCTGTTCCGCGCCCTGGAGCATACTGGAAGCCTCCAAGACTAGGACCTCTTGCTACTCTTCACCACATGGTTCAATCCTCTCTACTTAAGAATGAAAGACCATTGGAGCGTCAGGATAACCCCCAAGACTGAGCTACCATGCAATCATTCTACGCACAACCAGGACACCACCATGTATCCTCTCCTTGAGGATCATGGAATTACGTCCATGAACCATACTGTTACTTTGAAACATGTTTCCGTTACTCAATAATCACATACTTATGCAGCCACAATTAACCAGCCTCTTCATAGAAACATACACTCCAGTCATACTTCTCAAACCAAGTAACTCACTAATACTCACCAACATACCCGAATAATCACACTGCAACTTTTATTTTATAACACAACCCACATACTTCGTTTAGTATTTTCTCTTAAAAAAAACATTTAAATTACAACTAAAATATAATAAAAACTATTAAAGGCAATGTGACAGTACCTTCCATTTTATTGAACCTATAAGTAAATTCATACTTTATTAATATAATATAAAAATATAGGTACATAAATCCCTGCACGAAAACCATTAAAAGAAAAAAAAAACCTTTCTTTTCTATTTCTAGCCTGCACATGAACTTCTTAATAAAGGCCACCTTATCTTTATTTAATATTAATTTTCCTTCATAAAATCTTGCGGACCCACCATTCTTTAATACAAAAACGCACCAACAAAGCCTCCAACCCTTTTCTCTTTCTACTTTAGAATGATTTATCATGAATTCCTCCCCTCTGCCCTTAACTTTCCACCACATCCAAATAAAAGAAATACTTCCAACACCAAGTCCAAGGCAGGACCTACAATGTCTTTTTTTTAAAACAAACATCAACAACTCTCAATCTCCCCAATTTCCTATTTTAAGCAAAATAAAAGCAAATCAAAGAAGCAAGGAAATTCCCACCTTCTAGACTTAACAATCTCGCGCCACTCACAAGGTGCTTCAGAACTTAAAAAGGCCAAATTACCAAGTCTTATAACCAAACACAGAGTGACTGATTTTCTAAAATTTAATTGACTAGTAACTAACACATGATAACTTTATGTATTTACAATCAACTTGTTTTATTTTATTTTCATCCTAGTAGAGATCTTTTTTTACCCCAATTGGTCACCGAAGAGGACCCAGATGTCTGAACGCATCAAACTCACTTTCGACGCCAACACATATGACTAGTCACAACTGATTGGACCACGCCAAGGCTGCTCTATGATCAGGGATGTGCCAACTCAGGTTTTTAAGGTTCTCTATCCTACCAACATAGAAAGGCTCTCAACAATTAATAATTAATTCATTTAAATTATCTACCATGTTCTCTTATGCTCTAAATCTGAAATGCCTAATTTTAATATTTTCACTTCCTCTCACAGTAACCTCAAACAGTACATGTACATCTATTTAATACCCATATACATTCTATTACAGAACCCTTACTCCAGACCTTCAACAAGATCAATTTCAGCCAACAAACTCATTCAGAACAGATTAAATTCATCACATCACAACATGCACAATTCCACAGTTTCAGTTATAACACCCAATACAATAAAAGTCATAAAACAGTTTCACAAGAGCACACCAGTTCAACATTCATATGCATATATTTTTATAAAATAAATTCATACAAAAATAATTAGCTCCCCTTACCTTGAAGTTGAGCAGTATAGCCAACTAGAGTGCCCTAATAGTGCCTCCATAGAGAAAACCCAAACAGTGCCCTACAACCACCTAAATGCTGATGAAAATAGCTCTTAGAGCTAGAACAGGCAAGAAATCAAAAGGAAATACTACCCAGCTGCATGCAACCAGTAAAGTTGCATGCCCTAGGTTCAAGAAAAGGGGAAAAATTGACTTACCTGTCCAAATGAAAAACTAATCGGATGGATAGAAAGCCCTCAACTCCATGAGCGAAAGAACACCACCTAATCGAAATTTCAACGATTCAAATGAGTGTAAGGGTAGAGAGAAGGCATAGCAAGAAGAAGAAAGTGGAACTGCGTTTAAAGAGAGTTAGAAGGACTGGAAATGATTCAGAGCTAGAAGAATGAGAGCTCTTCTGAGGTCCTAGTGCCCTTAGCTTCTTGGGCCAGGCTGCAGGGCCCAATAGCCTTACACTTTTAGGCTCTTACACAAACAACAAAAAATGAGCCTTGTAGTTTTCTCAATCATCTTCCAAAAAAAAGGGCTTTGATAATTCAAAAATATTTATGATAAGAGATCATTTGGGGTAAATATATCTTTAAATATTTTATTTGATATTTTAAAATATTTATCTTATTTAGCTATATTAATTGTTAAAATAGAATGACTCAATTTCTCACACCAAGAGGAGGGTGAATTGGTGAAGTATAAAATTTAAAACTTCCAAATCGTTTTCACCAAAAGAGATGCCTTTATACTTTTCTTGAAATGCAAGTTAAAAGATTTTCAATGCAGCAAAAATTTAATCGAATGAGTATAAAGTATAATCGATTGAATGTAAAAGAGTATGGTTAAGAAAGATCAAACGCTGTGTTTTTATACTGGTTTAGCCAAGCCTACATCTAGTGTCCTTCCAACCACAAGAAGTCAATTCACTATAATGATCAAGGTTTTTACAACAAGGTTTGTATAGAGACCTCACGTCAAAAATATAAAACACCTCTCTAATCCTCTAATCAAAATATAGGTAGTACATAAACAGACTAGTAGCAAGAATCTCTTCTCCTACAGTCTAACCCCTTTGAGGCACCCTCAAAGTCAAGAACACAACACGTCCTTCTTCCTGTAATCACAACAGGGAACTCAACCCAATCTTTAGCAGATTGTAGAACCTGATCTTGTAGTAAACACCCATATGTGCAGATAAATCAAACTTTTAAAACACAACAATCTTGCTCTTCAAGAAATTACAAGCAGTTGATTACCCCGTTCAATCTTTTTTTCTTGGAGCTTTTCCTCTTTCTGTAAGAATTAAATTTCTGCAAAAGAATATGAAAATGTCATAATCACAAAAGTTCCTACAGAAATCAAATTCGCGTCAATTTGTAGTATAACACATCTCTGACGCATTGTAATTGACTAAGCTACAAATGCAATCGAATATAACAATTCAATTATAACATATCGCATGTAATCAATTATGCAACAATGTTAAGCAAAGTTTTGAAAACTTTTCTCTTTGAAAAACTCTCACTGCACACTTGAAAAAAGTTTGTGTAAAGACATGAGTTTTAATCGATTCAACTCATAATGTAATCGACTTAAAACTATTATTTTGCCACACAATTAAAATTCAACATTAGTGCTTGTGGGTTTTCTCATCTAAAAAAATGTGTCATGCATTCATTATAAAATGACATATATAACATAGTGAAATGCAATGAACAACACAATCATGTTCTCATATACGCATATAACATGGAAGCATAAAACATGTAACACATAATTCACATGTGTTATTAATTATGCATTGTCATCATCAAAAACTCAGATATTATTGAGATTGTGGGTTTAGCTAAACCAATGCTCCCCCTATCAACAATCTCAACATTAATAAATATCAAAATATAATGTTTGTCAATTCTTTTTTAATTTGGTAATATTTTCTTATATACTTTTAGATTGCCACATTAAACAACTATATCTTGAAGATATTGGACTATTTAGAAGATAATTATAGGATATTATATTAAAAAGATTATTACAACAACATGAAATCCAAAAACAAAATCGAGTCTAATTTCTATAAGTTGCAATCAAAATCGTTACTTGACAACAAGTTGAAAAAATAAATAAAAAGTTTAAAAATAAAATTCGGAGTTGTCACTGTAGTTTATTTTGGAAAACTACGTAAAAATCATAAGGATAAAGGTTGGTCTACGAAATCAAATTTTGGGTCTAGGAGTTTGTTACGCATAAGGAAGGTGTTAGCACCCAAGAATGTCGATCCTAAAACAATACCTTTAATTAAATGTGCAAAAAGATATATGGCTTTAAAAATATTTATATTTCCACAAAAAAAAAAAGAAGAAAACACACTTAAAAAATAAATAAAAGTATTTTTATTTTTGGGCCCAACAAAAATGTGCGTAGTTCCTACGTTTTTCCATTCAAAATGGAAAATTAGGCACCACCTAATTCTAAAGGAAAGACTATTTGGAAAATTATTGGACTTTTTTTGAAGTGAACTTGACAAGGATGTTACTTGCTCCTACGTAACTCTATTATGAAGAATAAGGGATAATGTAGTTCTTAACGACTTTTGAAGTATGTTCATTTTTTATTTTTTTTAATTATATTTTTTTATTTTATTGAAAATGGGTGTGACGTGACGCAAGCAACCTAACAAACACCAAAAGAAATGAAGAAGAATATATTTTTTTTAATTTGTAGAACAATATATTTGTGAACACTATAAATAATGTCTCTAAAAGAAAAGGTTAAAGTTAGGTGTAATTTTTTTAATAGAATATTGAAACAAAATATAAAAAGAAATTGAGAATCCATAACTCAAAAGAAAAAAACTAAGAGTAGCATACCTTTAAAACTTTTAAATTCCTCTTCTTCTCTATCAATCTCACTCTTTCTTTTCATACATTACAAGTTTTTGTCCCTGCCTCCTTCTTTAAGTTTTTTGTTTTTCTCCTAGAAGAGGTAAAAAACGGTGCGTCTATGTGAGTGGTGATGGAAAGAACTCTGATGACAAATTGGATGTTTATATACACATATTGCCATACAAATATAATCGTACAATAAAAGCTAGTTTTAACTGTAATGAACAATATAAAGAAAGAATCGACTTTAATGGTAGCATATTATATAAATCAAATCATAGAATAATGGTCGATATATTGATTTCAATTATTGTAAGAAATGTTGCTTCTAATTATTAGAATCATATATTTCTCTAAATAAAAAATTATAATGTAATAGATCGCATAAATCAAATCATTCCATAATATCAATATATTAGTTCTAATTATTATGAGGATTATTGTTTCTAATTATTAAAATTATAGCTTTGTGAATGTCTTGTGAGAGGTGTAAAGTGGAGGTGAAAATATGTATAAAATCTTTGGGTTGTTCAACTCTTTCTTCTTCCTTTTTATAATTAAAAATAAACTAGGCTCTGATAGCAAAATGATGAGATGAAGTTTTGATGATGTCCAAATCAAGTCAAGAGAAATCAAGATTCCAGAATATCTTTCGAAGATTTGTATTGAGATGAAAAGCTTTTGTAATAATTGTAAAATTTATTAGACTTAGAATTATAAAATTTATGTTCAGAGTAAAAAAGGCATTGAATTAATCGATTAGACCTAGAATTAATCGATTAATCATAGTAAAAACTAAAAACTCGAATTGCCTCTAGAACAATATATTAAACTGCCATTTAATCGATTAGCTAATCGACTAACACATAGATTAATCGATTAAATTAGACCGTTGGAGTTTTGTAGCCGTTGAACTAGTTGTTACACTTATTTTAATCGATTAGTTAATCGATTAAAAGCGTAAGAAAGGCAGAAAACAAAAAATGGAACAGTCTTTGCATAAGTCTATAAATAGACTCTCATTTTCGTTCAATAATAACTCTTTCCTTGTGCTCTAGAACTCAGAAACTCATGAGAATTGCATGCTCTTGTTTGGCTAAAGAAACTCTCGCTTGTGGAGCTGTTGAAGTGCTGCTATGGTGACAGAGGAATAACTGGTTCATCCTTGGTGCCTCTGAGGAAGTGTTCGGAAGAGAAATTCATCCTTCGTGAAGTATTTAAAGAAAGTGTTTCATCCTTTGTGAACACTCAAATAAGGTGTAGGTTTATCTCTTGTGATATCAAGAGAGGTGTTTTCTAAACTCTTACAAATTGTATTTGTGTAATTGTAATTTGTAATTGTTTTGTGAGTAGTGAACTGTTTATCTTGTTTTGAGATAGACGACTAGACGTAGGACTGCTAAGATCCGAATCAAGATAAAATCATCTATGCAAATTTCTCTCAACCTTACTCTCTTTAATTTTTATTATTATTTGCTTAGTAAGTTTAATTGAGTAGAAATTTTAAAAGGCACACGTTTTCATTAAAGATCAATTCACCCCCCTCCTCTTGGTTTGTTATCCCACGTTAACCATTCCGCTGCAGTCGCTCTATCAATTGGTACGAGAGCTTTCTTTGATAGTTATTCAAATGGCAGGATCATATCAAACGTTTGTAGAGGGCGCTTCTATCAATAGACCACCACTATTCATAGGTGAAAATTATGCATTTTGGAAGGTTAGAATGCAAATATTTATTGAGTCTCTATTGATGTTGATATTTGAGAAGTTATTGCATTCAGTCCTTTTGTTCCTACTAACAATATGCAGGAACCAAAGCCCCGTGTTCAGTGGACTGCTAAAAATAAGAAAAGGTTTCAAAATGATGTAAAAACTCGTAATATTATTTCATCTGCTTTAACTGTTGACGAGAGTTTTACAAGATTTCTGTTTGTAAGACTGCACAAGAAATATAGGAAGTACTGAGAGTAACCCACAAAGGTATAAATGATGTAAAGAGAGCTAGAAAGAATACCTTAATCCAGGAATACGAAATGTTCAGGATGAAGCAGAGAAACAATATCAGATGTTCAGAAAATGCTTCACCACCATCATAAATCATCTCACTGGACTAGGTCAGTCTTTCGAAACTGATAAGCTTAACATAAAAATTTTAAAATCTTTAGACAGGTATTGACAACCAAAAGTGACTACAATTTCTGAGTTACAAAATCTCAACACAATGACTATGACGACATTATTTGGAAAGTTGAGAGAGCATGAACTTGGCCTTGGAAGACTAGATGAAGAAGAAGCAAAAACTAAGAAAAAGACTCTAGCCTTCAAATCTGAGGTAGAAAGGAGCAAGAGCAAAGTAGAAGATGAAGACTCAGATGATGAAGAAAATTTGAGTCTCATAATCAAAAGGCTCAACAGGTTCATGAAGTCAAAAGGTAAAGGAAGATTTAAATACAAAAAGGGGCACTTAAAAGTTGACTGCCTAAATCAAAAGAAGGGTGAAGAAAAGAAAGAAAAGAAAATCTTCAAGAAAAAGAAAGCCTACATTGCATGAGACAATGACAATGAAACAATTTCTTATTTGAGCAATTCTAATGAAGAAGCAAACATCTGTTTGATGGCGAACAACAACACTGTTGGAAACCAAGTAAGTACATTAACGATTATGATAATTTTAGTCAATATGATAATGAAGATGAATTGCATAAAACTTATGCTGTTTTAGTAGTAGAATTCGAAAAATTAGATAAATCTCATAAGAAATTGAAAAAGGAATTCAAAGAATTAAAATTAATTTTTGAAAATATTCTTGAAGAAAATAAAAATTTAAAATCAAATTTTGAAAATATTCTTGAAGAAAATAAAACTTTGAAAAATAAAATTTTATTTTATGAAAAAGGTAAATATACTAGTAGTAATGAATGTGCATCTTGTGTGAATCATAAGAAACTACTAGATAACACGACCTTAGAAGAATGTAGTAAAAATAATGAAAATAAGATTGTTAAAAATAAGTATGTTCCTAAAATTAAAAATAAACATAATAAAAGAATTCGTAGAACTTGAGCAAAAGGAACAACTTATAAGAACACAAATGTTGTATGAAAAAGGGTTTTTTATCAATGTTTTTAGACTTAACGTCGTCTCAATATTCATTAAAGTGGGCCACTGTGCTCTCTTTCTTTTCTATTTTTGTTTCCTCCTCATAATTCTTCCCTCCAACAAGAAGTTTTTCATCTATTTTCTATAATTGTACACTTTGTTTTGTTAACCTAGTTATTTCTCATCAATTCAGTGTTTTTCTCTATTTCCTTTAAATGACCATTTTGTGAAATCCAAGCTTCTGAGTTTTTTTTCTTCTTTTGTATTTGGTCTTCTAGGCATATTTTGAATTGTCTCGCATGGTACTTTAGTTGTTCAAGTTTCAACCTTTGGTGAGTTGTGTACAGAAAAAAGCTAGAACATCTTCCACGGTTGAGTGAAAAATTTGATTTAAGGGATAAATATTTCAATTTCATAGGTTATATAAGAGAAAATAGAAATGGAGAAGAGAAACATATATCAAGAAGAAGAAAAAAATAAAAAAAATGGCTTAGTATAAATCATATAATCATCATGTAATAATGATAATACTAATTTAACAAAAGAAATTACATTGACTTCTTTTAATAAATAATAAGACCACATTAAATATAAAAAATAAACAAAAAAAGATATTTAACAATTACTATAAATATTGAGGTGAAATAGGTAGTTAAGCTTACAAAATAATTTACTGTAAAAGAAAAAAAGAAGTATTTTCCTTTCACGAGAAATGGCCATGGAAACAAATTTGTGGAGGAAGGATTAAGCTAAGCTGGACAAAAAAAATCCAATTAGCTAGCTCGTGTCCATAATTATTCCATTCAAAACTACTTCAAATTGGAATGAAGTTTTAGTATCAAACTCTGTTTCTCAAATTAAATTATATTGGAATTCAGTTGAAATGCATTAAATTAGATTTGATAAGAATTTGTTATATACATTTTGACACCCTAATTTGTGGCTCGTTATAGTTTCCAATTCCTTACCATTTTCTAAATTTTTATATTGAATTGATGCATGGTTTAAATGATTTAATAATCTTACATAAATTTCAATATATAAATCCAAATTTAAACTCACAATGTATCTTCAAATTTTCTAAGTCGACTTCATTCGAATCATGATTGATCATTATATTGGCCAAATATTAGAAATTAGTCATTACATAAATTATTATTTTATTTTCTAAAGACAAATAATAAATGAAATAAGTTGTTTACCAAACAGTAAATTGTTAAAAATGGATAACGACACAACGTAAATAAGTTCTTATATGTTGCAAGATCACAAAATCATAATTTTTTCTAAAAGTAATAATTTAGCAATGGAAAAAAAAAATAGTACAAAAGAAAAGTTTCAATGACAGTTATTGAACAAATCCTCCTCATGTTAAACCATTGTGTATTGGTAACTACAGATGATCACTCAATCCCTTAAACTTAACAACTAAAATATCTTAAAAGTATTGTAATTATGTAATAAAAAGATAACGTAATTAATTCAAACACAAGAAATACCCTCAATTTTAATGTTAATTTTATTCTAATTAAATCGATTAGCTGAATAAAATTTAAACTAATTCAAATAAAAATTTAAACTAGATTCAAAACAATTCAAATTAATTTGATACAAGGTATCTGAATTTCAAGTTCAATCAATTTTATTACATTTGGATTCAATTTTTAATCAAACCCACCCCTAATTAAGGGTTAGGGTTAGGAATGGTAGAAAGCTGTGGGAAGTGAGGGTCGATCAGTTGGAGGTAAGCCATCAAATTTACAAAAAGGATGTTTAAAGAAAACAAAAATTATTAAATACATAAAATACTCGTAATTTTTTAAGTTGGATTTTACCTAATCCTAACCTTAAGAGTAATGGTATTTAAGTTAATGCACAAGTTACTTCATTATTTTCTGATTTTGCTATGTCTGGCTAAAACAATGACTGATTTTTCAGAAACAATGACTAAAGAAGACAACAAATAAAGATGTTCTTAGAGCACAGACCGAGAGGAAGAAAACAGCATGGAACTTGCAATATTATTTTAGAAGTAGCACAGTAAATTGTGATGGGATAGACAGGAAAAGTTTCATATTTCGGACAAACAGTTGCAAAATTGCAAAATTGCTACCAACACATGGAAGGCAACTTAAAGTTGAAAGAGAAAGAAGATGGCACATGTCCTGTTCGACGTATATACTCTACCCTTTCGGTAGTCCTCAAAGCCTTGTCATTCAGCTTCACCTGTGCATTTGCCCGTTTCTCTTCAGCTACCCTCTTAGTCGAAGCCAGTTTATTTGCAAACCTTTCTTGTGCCAAAGCTTTCATTCTCTCAGCTTTCACCTACAAATTCAAACAGATCCTAATCACTTACTTAAGTACTGTAATTTAATTATCTATTAACTATATGCACACTTCAATATTTTTGTTTTGCCAAGCATTGCAGCGATGCTCATTTACTTTGCTGTGTCAGATAACAATAGTGAATAATCCCATCTAGGTACACATGCAAGAAAATGTGCAGCTGTACAAATTGTAAATTGTACGGTTGTATGCAGTAAAAAGCAACCTTACTCAAACTTTAGCCCACTCATGAAAGCAATGCATGTCTGGCACCTAGAGGGAGGTTCTATCAGTATCACATAAGATATATCACTATGCATCAGTGTACTGTTTTGAACTTATCAATTACAGAGTACTTGCTTAACCCTTGTGCTATTTCAGTGGATCAATGACAACTCGAGGGAGTTTCATAATATATACATTTTCTATTCCCTGCATGGGGAATGAATCCAGGAAGAAAATACGAAAGATCAAGGTCCCTGCAATGCCATGTTTCTTTTGAGGAATAATTCTCTTTGTCAGTCTATTTCACAGACCTTTCAACTTTACAGAGATGTGCTTTGGAGTTGTTAACAGGGCATCAAAAGATGAGCTATCATCTTCACCGTTTATGAGCTATGGGAAGATCTACTTTTGGAAGTGCCAATTTCAGAATATCTTACTAATAATATGCTAGATTATAAGAACAAACATAAACCCAGTAAGGATTGTACCTCCATTTTCTTCATCTCCATTTCAGCTTTTCTAATCTGGTGATTTTCCCAGGCTTGAATCTTCACCTCTTCACGCTTGAACCTAAATAAAGGTTTAACAAACAAGCTTTGTTAACAGTCAACAATCACACCAAATCCTTGACTCCTAAGATACAATTTATACCAAGTGTTTAATTTGAAAATAAACTATATTATTACTTAAAAAAATACAATTAGTGACAAATGTCAATGTAATTTTGAAACAAATCATCTCATCCCTAAACTCACCGAACTCTGTAATTATTGAAGGAAAAACCATTTTCCTTCAATACATAGAACAAGCTCAATAGTTAAGTAATTACCTGGCCATGTATTTGGCACGTTCTGCCTCATCCCAAGCCATTGCTCGACTTTCTAGAGGACTCAACTTTCTAGCTTGATCTTCAATCCTCTTGCAGGGGCTTGTTGATCCTTCTGCAGTGTGTCTAGCAGTGTTACGGTCAACCTCAACAACTTGCAACCCATTTTGACCCCTCATTGGGGTTGAGGTCCCTGAATGAATAGGGCTTCTAGTTGCAGGAGTTGTGGCTCTAATTGGGGTGCCAGTTCTTGAAGGCTCTTGACTAGCAATTGGTGTCATCTCAGTTCCCATGTCTCTGAAACATATTGATTGGACCTGGATTGTGTTTTCTGAAGGCTTAATACTATTTCTCCAATTTGAATCGTCACATTCTACCCTTTTGGCATCAGCTTCATATTGAGCAGCAATGGCATTGGCACTAGAAGTAGTCACCAAATCATGAGATGCATAGTTGTCTTCCTCTTCCTTCTCACTACTTGAGTAATCATGCTCCTTCTGTGGCACAGGAGCTATCAGTCTCAAGTCATCTGCGTTTGAGTTTCTTGGTCTGTTTTTGGAGTGACTTTTCTCTCCTCCTTTTGACAGTCCCACAAGCCACTTTTGTGCATCATCCCACTTAGAAGGGGTTGGTTTTCCCATAGTTGTTCGATGGTGGTGGGGGATACGAGTAGTAGCGTCCTTTCCTTTGTGAAACTCTGAATACACAGCACTGTTATTTGGGATCTCTTGTGTTGGTCCATGATTGTTATAGCACCCTTTGTCTTCTACGTATCTCATTTCCAAAGATGTCTTTCACAAACTCAATCTTTCGAGTAGAACAATGGTGGTCCAAACTCTACACAGTGAAAATTTTTAGGATCTATAATTTCTGCTTTAGATCCTATATAGAGAAAATCAGTATAATCCATGTTATGTATGAGATCTTGTTAATACTCTGAACAAAGATATATACAATACTGGCCTAATCTAGATTGAAGTTTAGTACTATAGAGCCTTGCATGTCTATTTAGTTGTATCTACAAACATGAAGCACAAAAATGTCAAAATAGCAATGTAAAGTAACTCTTGTTAGACACCCTAATGAACCTAGACAAATACTTCAGTCTCAAGCATTCAATCCTGAAAACCTTTCACCTAAAATGAACAAAGAACTAAATAAATCCTTAGGTGCAATTTGGAAACAAAATACAGTCATTCATCAAGTTACACCTTTGAATCTATGTTGTCAAAGTCTTAGAGATGTAGTATGAGAACTTAAAACAGAGTGAATGAAGCTAAAAATGGAGTTCACATAGTATAGCTTAGTATTTAAGAGAAAAATACCTTATTTCAGACCATGAAATTCTGAGAGTCGCAGAGGCAAAGATGAATTTTCAGATCCATTGAACATTATAATACTGCAGAAATACTATGCATGGTTCAGAAAAAGGGTATCCTTAGGACTACAATAAATTAAAAATGGTCAGAGGAAGAAACATAGATGCATAGAATAGCTATTTATCTTGGGAATTGGTGGACTTTTTTTACTGAGCAATACAGGTGCCATGTGGGGGTGGAATCCACATTTCATCTTCGATGTAATGTGGCAGAGGAACCGTGGATGTAGTATTTTGGCAGAGAATGACGAAGTAATTTACTATTTTTCATTCCTAAGGAATCCTGAGAAAGTTATACTAATTAAATACCTAATGAAATTTATAACTATATTTTTAACTTCTTTAATACCAAATGATTTATAAAATAGTATAATAGTTCTGTTAGAAATGAACATGAACTACATTTTGTAATTAATGAAAGGCATGAGAAATAATACTACTTTGGCACTGTTGTTTTTCGGTTGAAGTGTCATGAGATGTCCACTATGTAGGCAAATAATATTGTACTGTTTCCAAGAGAAAGCTGGTTAAAACTTTGGTTGTCCTTTTAACGGCTACTAGATTGAGAAAAATAGTATAAAAACATGACACGTGGACGGTGGGATGTCTGCAATAACATCGACAATCTGCGATACTCCTGAGCTGAAGTAACAGAGGTTTCTGACCTTTTTCACGTGATACTCCTACACTTCCAATAAGATGATACTACGGACAGTTTCATAAATTTGATTGTATTCGGAGGGGTCCATCTTGACCACAAACTAAATTATGTCATTGCAGTCACAATAATGATTATTAATGGAAAATAACTTAGAAGAGTGTTTGCTACAAGATAATGATAATAATGGTTTTAAAGAGTATAAAATACAAAAATATTGACAAGAAATCAGAGATTTTAAAACGCTTCTATACACAATAGTACATATTTGCACAAAATATTGTTGTCCTATGCTTTTCTTATTTGAATTTGACTCTTATAACGATTAATACTAGCATATGTTTGGGTAGATTAATCTACACAAAATTGAATCACAATTAATTTGGGATATTAGAAAGAAATTGTGTAGTCCGATATATAATTTTCACTCTTTCAGCTACCATCCACCTTCAAGTTAGATTTTTTATCGTTTTGAAAAAAAGTTGAAAAAATTCTTTAAAACATTATTTGATCCTCTCTTGTTTTTATCTCTAAGGGATTAAATACTCAGAATATGATTAGAGAAAACTTTGAACACTAGAAGATTTTCTTTAATAAAGGCATAAAATGAAGATGTATACAAAGTTTATCCAATATTAGTTATGGAGTACTATAACTAGGGATGACCATATATTTTGTTAGGTAAGAACAATATTGGGACTAAGATGACCTCATTAACATGCTACTAAACAAAATAGTATGCTCCTATGTGTTTATCTAATAAAATATAAAAAGGTTTGCAGATTAAAGACAAGAAAGAAAATTTGATATTTTTAAGGCATTAAATATGATGTAAATGAAGAAGTATAGGAATGTTACCATACTTGCCAGAGGATGTGAAAGCTTCAGGATAAACTAGGATTAGGCCATATATAATATTCTAGGAAAAAATACACATTATCTTCAAGACTCAGATCAACTGAAGTTCCTACATGCTTAATGTGTTTAGGGGGTGGATCTTCAACAGGCACAAAATCTAATGGATAAGGAATTTTAACAATTTTAAGAAATTAAAATATATTATACTTCAATATATCTTCATTAATTATTGCATGTATTTTAACAAATATTTATTGAGACAATCAAATTAATATTATTAAACTATAATAACTTCAATATTACTACTATAGTGGTTATAAAATAGATAAGATAAAGTCACTCTTAAGTTGTCTTTCAACAAACACATAATTGATTCTTAAGTTAGTTTTTATAAAATTTATACATTAAAAGTGTTCGTCAAGAGTGCATTTTTAAACGGCGATATTAAGGAAGAAATGTAAGTGGAACAACCTCCAAGGTTTGAATGTCAAATCAATGTCACACACGTCTTCAAACTTAACAAAGCCTTATATGGATTAAAGCAAACTTCCACAGCTTGGTATGAAAATTTAAGTCTCTTCCTTATAAAGAATGATTTCACGAGAGGTCAAGTAGACACCACGTTCTTTAGGAATAATGTCAATCAAAACTTCATCATCATTAAAATATATCTTGATGACATCATCTTTAGTGCTACCGATGAAAATTTATGCCAATACTTCTTGATCATGATGCAAGAAGAATTTGAGATGAGCATGATAGGCTAACTAAAATTCTTTCTTGGACTACAAATCAAGCAAAAAGATGACTCAATCTATATACACCAAATGAAGTATATCAAGGAGCTTCTCAAAAAGTTTAAAATGGATGACATAAAGGAGATGAAGACTCCAATGAATCCAACCCCTAGCCTAGAGTAGATGAAAGCTCAACAAAAGTGGACAATACTCTTTATCTTCAAATGATAGGTTCATTTTTGTATCTCACTATGTCTAAACCTGACATTATGATCAATGTCTGTCTTTGTGCAAAATTTCAATCAGATCCCAGAGAAACCCATCTCAGTGCTCTTAAAGGTATATTTCGATATCTCAAAGGAACAATATCTCTCGATATGCATTACAAAAGGAGTGAGAGTTTTGATCTTAAAGGATATTGTGATGCTGATTTTGCTGGAGACAGAGTTGAACGGAAAAGCACAAATGGAGGCTGCTACTTCATTGGAGGAAACCTAGTCTCATGGTTGAGCAACAAATATAATACAATTGTGCTATCAACCGCTGAAGTTGAGTACATATTAGTTGCACACTGCTGTTCTCAACTCTTATGGATTAGGAATCAACTAGAAGACTACAATCACATTCAAGGTACGATTCCTGTCCTCTGTGATAATAATGTTGCATTTATTATTGAAGTCATATTGAAGTTAAGAAATCCTACATTGCATTCACATGCTAAGCATATTGAAGTCAAGCATTGCTTCATACGTGATCATGTTAACAATGGTATTGTTGATTTATAATATGTAAACACAGAAGATATCAGCTTGTTGACATCTTCACTAAGCCATTAGTTGAAGATATACTTAACCGTCTAATAACCCTTTATTGGTGTGAGAAGCGTTGAATGAAACTTAACTCAACATGTTAATTAGTGTGTTCATATAGGTGTGTCAAAGTTTAGATACTTAATCGTCTAGGACACAAGCCCTCAAGACGTCATTTTGTTGCATCGTCTAAGATAAATCATCTATAAGAACAATGCATTCATGCATTAGGTGTGTCTAATTACTAAGCCCATCTTTAGAAGTTGTCTAGGATCTCCAAAGTCCAAACCCTCTCTCCTATCTGCCAAATCTTCTGCATGTCAATCAAGCCATCTTTCTTCCTATCAAAGCCCAATCTCTCTTCCTCGAAACCCTAAAATCTCTTATTCCATCGCTTTCCACTCTTATCCGTTGTTGACTAACACCCTTCTCAAAATCTTCTCGGTATTCAAGAGACTCAAAATCTCTTTTTTGAATCTTTCGTACTAACCACATTAAATGAATGAGATTGATCAATTGCCCATGACTAACTTTTTCTTTCTATTTAATTTGTTTCTCCTTTCATCTTCTCAACTCATTCTCTCAAACCATAATTTCTCTCTCACTATCATGTCCTCTCCACTCTCTGAGTTTCCAAACCTTCTGATATGTGAATAAAATGTAATTGTATTCATATCTTAGTTTAGGCCATTTGCATACATAATTGCATTAATTGAATGATTTCATCATACATTATCCTAGTTTCGAATCATACATGGGGATTTTGTATTTTTCTTGTAGATTGGTGATTCTAAGTGTCAAAATCACAACTTGGGATGAATTGAGGTACAAAATGCAGATGCAAAATAGAGAGTTCCACAACCTAGCTGTGGACGTTCCACAACCTGTGGATTTTGCTTCAGGAAGTACAAAATTGAATCCAGAGAAGAGCACAAGCAGATTGTGGATTATTTCCATGAGCTATGGAATTTTTCAGAGCAGTTACTAACCTCTTTTATGACGTGGATTTAAAGAGATTTAAATTAAATAGAAATTAAGGACAATTACTTAGGAAGAGTAACCACTCTCTTAAAAAGAGGAATGAAGGGGATTAAAGAGGGGGATTGAAAACGTAAAGAAGGAGGAAAAACGCACGGAGACAGAGGAAAAAGCTTCAACATTTCTTCTTCTTCTTTTGGTTTGCCTTTCTGAATTTTTACATTATGTAGAACTAAATTTCCTTTTGTTAGAGGATTGATGTAGTACTTTGGATTATGATTTCTGAACCTTTTCAATTGATGTTTAGTTAATTTTAATTATCCCAGTGTTTTATTTATGTTTTAATGTCTATTCTATGAGCAGTTTCACAATTGGGAAATTGGGGATTGTTTGCGATTATAAATAAAATAGATTAGATGTTGTCACAATTGGGAAATTGGGCACAACTAATTAGTTTGCAATTGAGATAATAATTGTTCTTCATGATTTTATTGAATTTTGTAACTGACCTAAGGGATTGGGAGTTATAATTCAATGGATACGTTTGTTTGTCTAAGGAATTAGGGGTAAACAAGATCTTAAGAAACTCAAGTGGATAATTATAATTCACACATCAATTGGAAAGGGGAGGAATTTATATGAAAATGTATGAAATCAATTCTCTAACGTTGTTTATACTATTTGAATTCCCATCACTTGTTTATGTTCATCATGTTACTTGATATTTTTTGTTGCTCAAAATTACATAAATTAGGAATCTAGTACTCAACTCATTCAATCCCAGAGGACGATAGTTTATTACTACAATAACGATTGGTACACTTGTCAAACGTTCATCACCTTCAATATTTCAAGCCAATGAAACTCTCTTCCAATGCTCTTGACCGTCATTGTCATCTCATTTGCTCACTAGAACAAGATTCACATGATATTCCAACCTCCTTCCCTACTCCTATTCTAAGAGCTCACCTACCTTTCACGGGTAGTTCTTCTACCAAACCTATGTCCTCCCTAATCTTGTCGGGTTGTGATGTCCCTTCTTTCTTTTTTCCCCTTTCTGATGTTTATCAAATAAGGGGTAGAAAAAGAAGAAGAAAAGATGTATCAGCATCTAGGAGCATGTACTTAGGGAAAGTACACTAGAAGTTACGATATAATAGAATCATGGGGAGTTTCTCCATATTCTTAGAGTTCATCTTAGGAGTCCATGTTTACATGTAATATATTTTATTTTAAAAAAATTGTCTATGAGTGTTGTTTATTTTGTGATTATTGTCTATTCATCTTTATTTGTTGCTTATTTAGAACTATCTATTTTTTATTCTCGTTTACTCATTTATTTGCTTTTGCACAATATTTTTTCGAATGTGTCCACTAACAACATGCAAAAGATAAAAACAAAAAATATAAAACACATAGGACTTAAAACTAAAAGTTGAACTAAAGAATGAATACATCGCTTAAATGTGTATTTGTTAAACATCTAAAAGGGGAAGATTGTTAAATTGTCTATACAAACAAACGGTCTCATATTTTGAAGTTTAATCAAATAACATTAAAACGAGTTAATAACCAAAAGACAACCTAGGATAATAACACAAGACTTAGAGCCTAAAACTTGAAATAGACAAAAACTAGAACCTGAACCCCAAACATAGAAATCATAGGAAAATACTTAGGCCCATGGAAATAGAAAAACACTTAAGGTAAAATACCCAAATGCATGACTAGACGATGTCTTGTCTAAAAGTGTCCAAGAGAGATTGAGTTAAAAGCTCAATGCTTAAAATACATAGATTAGGTATTTTGCTTCTCTCGAAAATAAAAACAAGTCGAGACAAGGTCTTTGACAAAAACATTAAAAGACTTCATTATTAAAAACACATAAGAAAGCCTAAGCAAACTAAACATTATCTGTCTAAAAAGAAACAAAAGTTAAAGAAGCGTTTTCTTGATCAAACGATCCCATGATCTAAACAAACACCTCATATTTTGATGAAGTGTTTATATACGTTTGGTATCTTCAACTTAAAGAACTTAATTGTAAAATGCTACCTAACGGTAAGAATTCAAAAAGCAATTTGTTGTTCTGAACAAACATTAAATGACATTAAATGCCAACGTTCCAAAACAACAAAAGTGATAAGAAAAATCATATATGTTGCATGCACAATTTACTCTAACTTTGTAGATAATTTATTCTACACACATCCATAGTGCTACATATCAAATATCAAAATGTGGACGTTAGAAATAAAGGAGATAATCATGGAATGTTCCTTTCTTAAAGCAAAGTCTAAAAAGATCGTACAACATACTTTAAGAAGAGGACTGAAAAAGCATGTTTGCTCTGACAAAGTTGACTTACATAACACTATTGTGAAAAGAAGAAAGAGAAAACACAAGTATCGAGACTAGAAACTACAAACTCAGTCTAACGGACAAATATTCATGAAACCTATAAATAGAAGATGTCTTAAGAAGAAAATCAAGAGGATATAAAAGGGTATAGCCAAAAAGCACAAAGAAAACCTTACAACGTCATATCCATCTTGAAGAGAAAAAGAGAAAAGAGCTAAGAGAAAATAATGCATTTAAGCTGAAGAAAAGAGAAGAAAAGAGAAAAGGAGAAAGAGGTACTCTCAAGGTTAAGATTCAAATTTCTTACAATTGTAAGAGATAAGACAGAAACACCTGCGAGTGTTTAGACTGTATTGTATTGTAATCAAATCCTCTCGTAAAGAAATTTAGTCTGAACTACTTGTAAGCAATTCTTAAGAGAATTAAAATACTTGCAATCAAACTCTTTTAAGTTGAGGAATCTAGACGCGGTAGTCTAGTACCAAAAGTGGCTCAAATACTCAAAGGAAATCTCGGCGAGGTAGCTGAGTACCAAGAGTGGTGCGAATACTCATTTGTAATTATGTTAAGATTATGGTGGAACCCTCTACGGAGGAGACTGAACGAAGCTCAGTTTGAGCGAACTAGTATAAAATCTCTTGTGTTGTTTTCTCTTCTCTTAACTAAGCGATCCTCTTGAAAACCTACAATTGAGCTTTATATTTCAAATACAAGAATTTCCAAGCTAAACGATTATTTTTCTTCAAGAAAGTTCTTAGAAAACACTACAGTAGATTTATTCTGAATAACACGACAAATTTATCAACGTGTGAATATATATATATATATATATATATATATATATATATATATATATATATATATATATATATATATATGCACCAAGGTTTTTTTATATTTTTATCTAGGTTTCATTTTTGCGTAGTGGTATTTTCTTTCATTCTGAACTCGAGTTGTCCATTGTTATTGACCTTTCACGCTCCTAGGTTCTTATTTTGATGTTTAATGTTTACTTTTTAATAAGAACATATAATTTTGTAGTAGGTTGTAAATTTTTTTTATTTTGGATGTGATTACTTTAATACTTAATTGTATGATTGTATTGAATTAGATTATTAAAATCGTGTAAATAATTTTAGTATATTTATGTATAGATCCAGATTAGACTAATTCACCATATATCAGTGTTGAGTACGAGAAAGGGGTAGAAGAATTTATTCAATCTGCGAAACATAATGAGGGTAAAAGTGATGATGAAGTCAAGTTTAAATGTCTTTGTGTCAATTGTTTGAATGGGAGAAAGTTGAACGCAACTGAAATTAGGGAACATCTTATCTATGATGATTTTCTACAAAGTTATAGAACATGGATATGATACAGCGAATTAATAGACTTTTCAATTGTCTCCCAAACTGAAAATGTTATTAATTCCACCATGGAAGATCGACCAAAAGAAGACAAATTATAGAACATGATGCACGATGTTGGCATAGAAAATTTTGTCGAAGCGCGCGTGTGTGAGACAATGTCCAATGATGTGAAGACTCCTTTGTATGTCGGTTTAACTAAGTTCACACGATTGTCAATAGTGTAAAGGCTTATGAATTTGAAGAAACCATGGAATGGACTAATAAGAGTTTCACAAAATTGTTGACGTTGTTGAATGAAATTCTACAAATGGAAATACACTACACACTCGTAATTATGATGCGAAGAAAATTCTTTATCCGATGGGTATGAATTATAAAAGGATGCATCTGGTCCAAATCTAGATGTCTTTAAATCATACCTAGGAGTATTGTGTACGGGACATAATATTTATCCTTACTCCATCTTTCAGTCATGTGTCTAAAGTTGATAATTTTGTATTGATACAAATTTATTCTCTTTATTACAGATGACATTTGACATTCCAAATGTCGCGACACTTAGAAATAAGTATTTATCCTCTATCGCCAAAAAATTTTAGGGTTTTTAGACAAAATTGACGTCCAAATATATCTTTGGAGAAAAGAAAAATGAGTCTCCATGAGCCAAAAATAAGGCAAATGAAAAAAAAAACTTTGTGTCAATTTGTAGGGACTCGTACATCAAAGGCATGACATGTTAGTATAGTTGATATTATTCAATTCCTCATTAACAATTTTATATCATATGAATTAATTCATTATGTGACAGGAAACAAAGACAAAAGCACAAGGTATAAGTGCTAAAAATAATACCCCAACTTATTCTCTCGTGGTAGGTATAGGAAGCTTGAAGAGAAAATCATCAGAAAAAGTTAGAAGGTAGACCCCCACTTCCTAAGGGTGGTAGTCCCCAACCTCCTTCATTACCATCTTAACATGAGAAGTGGAAGTTAGCCTGTCTATGATCATCAGGCTCCTACACTTCTGAAAGTGCATGAGAAATATAAGAAAAAATTATAAGATGTCATTTTTCCTATAATAATAGTTTCATTATACATATTGCATAGACCTGTTAAATAATAATGGTGTTTTGTTATGTTACAAGACTCCTTGGTTGAGTAGAGCTCCCAACGTCAATTCACTTCAGAAGGTTGTCATGATATTCTTGTTACTGCAATTGTATGACCTGAGCACCATGGACGAGTGTGTGTTGTTGGATCCGATATAGGGCTTAGGCATTATTTTGGGGGCTCCTCATATCACACTTAATACACACACAACCAAGAGTATGAAGAAAGGTTGATGTATGAGATCACAAAGAAGATAAAGTGCAATTGTATGATGAAGTCACTTCAAAAGTAATTGAAAGAGTTATGGGCCAGTTTCAGCATCAATTTGAGAGTTATGGGATGCATCCGCAACCATCTCCTACAAGGGAAAATGTGCTTCTCATAGGTAAAATTAATAATCATTTTTGTTCAATAATTTATTCTTTGTATAAGCTAACATTGACTCTGACAGGTATAAGTGGTAAAGGTAGTTGTTCAGCTTCAGGCGTCCCAGGAAGACGACATGGACGACACTCTTCCATGTCATCTGTATGTTTTAGATGGTACTAGGATGATGTTAGTGGTTCGTGGAACAATGTTTAAGACAACCATTGTAGTTCATAGTATGAGGCTATCAGACGATGAGGTCAAGGTCTTAGTAGACGAGATTGTCATACCAGATATGTTAATTCCTTGCCAACATATGAGATTTTCACTGTGGCACGGGAATTTCAATCTTTTCTCGCCTGACGTAGACATTTGATTGATTCTATTTCTGACCCCAGTATAGCCTCCTACTTTACACTTCTCAATTTTAAACTTTACATGTTATTGATGTCCAAACTTAAATATTTATGTAAAGATGACCCTTTTGGTGCACTATGTCAGGTTTCTGACATCATTGCAAATAAGTCGATGACGGTTCAATGGGATACAATACCAACAATACATTTTGAAAAACTTTATTTCACATCAAGTCACTGATTACAAACATAGCCATTTGTCGTGGTAACAGCTGCCAAAGACATTATTTGGAATTTGATTCTACGCTGGTTTTTGCTGTGCTTTCAAAATACTACACTGGACACTGATTGGATGTTTTAAAATATTTTAAAACAGAATTTTAATATATCAACGTTCGTGTGTTTTCTTTGTTCAGTAGGAGAGCACAAAAAGAAACTCGATAGAGAAGCTATACTCCATTACTTGCGGACACAACGAGATCAAACAGTACAATCCTGAACATTGGATTCAAAGTCAACTTATAAACTGGAATGTATGGATTGAAAACCATCTTCATTTTCCTCCATAAGCTTCCAAGTATCATCTGATTGTTGAACCATACCCTTGTTCTCCTGCACCCTCCATCCCACAGGAACAAGATATTCATCTTTCAATGCATCTATGCTCTTGTTTAGAAGTGCAATGTCACGATTCACCTCCAAATTGAACCCTCCCTTTCTCCCTTCTCCCTTGCGTTCCAGCAACTCCATGCAAGTAAGCCTCCAAGTTATGAGCACTCACCCCTTCCTTCAAGAACTTGGATTTTCTAGTGTCGATCACTAGTTCCTGTCCCACATCGGAAAAGCCTAGAAAGAGACTAACGGGGACAATATCGGTTTCATTACGAATACGCAGTGCTCGCAGATCTTTATAGCCATTGAAGGCATCCTCAAAGTTTGAGTCTCCTACACGAGGAGAAGCGTATGCAAATGCAGTTACGGGACACGCTTTCTGAGGTTGGTCTTTCGGTTTGTTCAACCCTTGGGCAGCTATGTCCACTGCATTTAGTGTTGCAAGTGCAGCACCCAAGCTGTGCCCTGTAACACTTATGCTAACTTCTTCATTCTTGTATTCCTCCACCAATCTTCCAACCTCGTCAAGCACCTGCCAGATTTCCTCGTACAAATGATTTACATAAACTGTCTTAACTAGAAATACTTGAAAGAAAAATTCCAAACATTTACACTTAAAAAGGACCACTCCTAGGTAGATGTTACCTGGGTTCTAGCACTGGTATTGGTGAATTTTGAACCTGGGTTCGTGGAGGTGTAAAGAGAGTAAAAACCATGGTGAACTTGTGCAGAAGCAGCATCACCAAAAATGGCCGGCGCAGGATCCAAATGAAAATGAAAATCCTTAACCCATTCTGCAGCCTGAATGGTTCCTCTCCATGCAACCACTATGTCCCTCCTCCCCAATGCTTCTTTCCCTTCATCAGTGGCAACAGCAACATACCCTATCCAATTCGATTGCATGAACCAAGCGTCCTTCGAAAACGACCTCAAGAGAAACGCCTCAGAGTCACTGGCTTTGGAAGTTGCGTACAAGAACTTGGTCACCAAATACTTGAAAGGATTCCCTTTTTCCAAACCAACTTTGCCAAAGAACTCCTTCCTAGAATATCGACTGTTCCCAGCAAACTTTGATGCCTTTTCTGAGTTGAAACCATCGTACGTAGCTTGAGCAAGTTCTCCGTAGTGTATTATGTAACGCCGAAGATCAATGTCTAGAGGGTCTAGCAGACCTTTCCAATTGCTTCTCCCACTAAGTTCTCTCCATTTTCTTCCAATGCTACCCATTGATCTTCTTCAATTCAAACTTATTAAGATGAGTAGGTTTGTTTTGTATATCTATTGCATGCTCTATATATATAATATGTGTACATTCCTCCAAGAACTTACACATACACTTTAACTCCTTCTTAAAAATAAATAACCTCGTTCTATTCGTATATTTGAATTCACTTGCGTTTGATTATGTTAACTTTGTTTTTTAATTTGAAATTCGTATAGTTGTGTATTTATTAAATTAAAATGAAAAATTTTAACCAGAAATATCAGAACTATTTTATTAAAATGAAAAAAAAATTACGTAAAAATATATGTTAAAACAACAGAGTATTTGAACTTTTTGTTAAAATAAATTAATTTTTTTAAATAAATATTGCAAAAGTATATAACTTTTTTTTATGAAATAATAATTTTAAATTGATTAGTACAGTGTTTAAACGCATTAATTTGTGTTGTTGGTAAGTATAACTCTAATGGACTTAGTCTGGTGTTTAAATGATGATCTTAATCTTATTCACAGCGCACTACTTGTGAAGCTGGTAAGGATTTTTCTAATGGACTTAGTCTTTCTTCAAATTATGTTTTTGATCCAAAATATCTAATTCATATATAAAAATTTGTGTTCAAGTTTTTTCTTAGTACCTCAAAAGGTATTTAAAACAGAACTACACTATGTATAACTCTTTTAAATATAGTATTCATTAAAAAATAAAAGTGAAACCTGCTATACTTTTCGTATTGAAAGTTATATTAATATCGATTATGATATCTTCACCACTTTTAATAACAACCTTTTGATGATAATAATTCACTTATTAATGTTTTATTGAACAATTTGAATTTATTTTTTAAAAAATATTTAAGACAGCTGTAGAAAAAGTTATAAAAAAATTATTAAAAAAATATTTTTCTGTGCTTTTAAAAAGTGCATAACTGTATTTTTATCTATAATACAATATACGACAAAATCGGCTTAATATATAATATATAGGCTATTTGGCGTTCAAATTCCAAAGTAAATAAGTCTTTTTTAAAAAATAAAGTATATAGTATATTAAAAAGTTAAATGTTAATATTGGGGTGAAATCAAATAAGTATATATAAAAAGTTAAAGCTAAACATAATTCCATAAATTAATTTTTTAATTAATAGTTATTCTCGGATAAAGTTCGGACAAAGTATGGATAATAGATATTAATATTTTGACATTAATATTAAGAAAATTGTTTTTTTAACATTTTTTTTATAATATTTTGATAACGTATACGTGGTATGATTGGTTTCTTTTAAATATTTTTTCTATTATCACAGTGCTTTTAAAAGTGCATATTTTTATAAGCGTTGTACTTTGACACCAAGAAAACGACAAATTACATTCATCACACGGCTAAATAATATATTATAACTATAATTATATTATTTTTTTAATTTAAAATCATAATATATATTATTATATTAATAAAAATAGTGTTAGATGAATGTTTTTTTAATCCGTATCATACAAACTTTTCTGTTTTATCTATGCATCGTTAAAAGTTTTTTAATAATTTTTTAACAATAAATGATGTGTCATTATTTTATTGATTTATATATTTGAAACAGACAAATGAAAAACTATCACATTGATTATTTTAAAAAAATTGTTAAAAAACATTTTTCTTTATTTATAATACATTTACAAAATCCGCTTAATATATAATATATAGGTTATTTGGTGTTGAAATTCTAAAGTAAATAACTTGTTTCTAAAAAATAAAGTATATACTCTATTAAAAAGTTAAATGTTAATATTGGAGTGAAATCAAAAAAGTTAAATGTTAATATTGGAGTGAAATCAAGTATATATAAAAAATTAAAACTAAATATAATTCCGTCAAATAATTTTTTAATTAATAGTTATTGTTGTGTTGACTCTCACTTTTTGGACAAAGTATGAATAATAGATACTCTAAAATAAAAAACATTGATATTAAGAGGAAAAAAATTTAATAATTTTTTTTATAACATTTTTACAACATGATAACTTGTGATTGGTTTGTTTTAAATATTTTTTTAAAATAAATTCAAACGAACTAATCAAAAAGTTGTTATGAAAAAATTATTAACATATCACAGTCCTAATATTAAATTCACATAATAATATAATATAATAATATTAAAATAAAATAAAAATGTATTTTAAAAACAAGGTATGAATAACGGGAAGCTATGCATAATTTTGAAACATGCTTAATTTCAGTAGTAATACGACGACCGATTACGCTTCGGAAGAAAAAGAAAACTTAAAGTATAAAATTCACTTAAGAACTCAACATTTACATTATACTACAAGCATATGGTATGAATAGCTAACGACAACCATAGGTTACAAGTTCTTCATAACAAACTTTATTTAAATTTGAAATATTAAATATATTATCTAATCTGAGTCTCTTATTCCATACTAATAGATATTAACTTCTAGGTTTAATACCTAATTTTGTTCCCAGTTTGGTTCAGAAATCTCAATTTAGTTCCTCGTTAGAAAAGTAATTGTAATGGATCCTTACTTGTATATTTGTGAGTCAAGTTAATCCCTTCCGTTAAATATAAGCAAACGACGTTAATGGGATGATGATGTGGCAGTAGTTAGTGATTAGGTGTCAAAACGCAACAGTGTGCGTGCTTACGTGGTGTTGAATTAGAGAAGTTTGGGTTTTATGAGAAATTAGATTTATTTTAATTGGGGATAAATTGGCAGCTAACACATGTGGGAACTATAGAGTACCTTGTACCTGAACTCACACGAACGGGGAAACCCACCACCAGTTCTGATGTTTACGCTTTTGGAGCGTTGTTGTTGGAGGTGGTGTGCGGGAGGAGGCCCATTGAGGTGAAGGCATTGCCGGAGGAGCTGGTGTTGGTGGACTGAGTCTGGGAGCGGTGGCGCATGGGGGCGCAGCTGGCGATGGTGGACCCCAGGTTGGGTGGGGCGTTTGATAAGGTGGAAGTTTTGGTAGTGATTAAAGAGGGGTTGTACTGTTCCGTGGAGGCACCAGAGAAGAGGCCCAGCATGGGGCAGGTGTTTGAAGAGGAAGGTGGCGCGGCCTCCACTGGTGGTAGGGTTTCATATACTCTTTTTATTATTCATATATGTGCCACTGTTACCAATACAATACCACCACACAGTTTAATTTCTTATTTTTTTAAATGAAAAGTAGAAGGAAATTGAAAAACTAAAAACTCGTAAAATGAATATAAATATATTTTACAAGAAAGAAAAATTTAAATACACGAAATAAAAGAAAAATAATTCAAAACTTCTTAATTGTGAATTAAGAAGATGCAGGAATAATATTTTTATACAACATATTTCCATTTGATTTCAAACCATTTTATAATATATCTAGCAATATATTTTTTTCATATATAATTTATATGATTTTTTATTATGAACAATTTTCTCCTACATATAGTATTATTTTTTATTTAATTAAAGCTTAGTGGTGAAAGAGAGAAATGGACATTGTCATTTTACCTCTGCGTCGTGGTGCTTTGCTTCAGTTCCTCCGTTACAGTGGCGCAGTTATTAGCAGCGTCACATGCACACTGCATCCAATTAACTCTCATTGAAAAGATTCGTTTCGATTGGCGAATCGAACCATCATAAAACCCTACACCGCCACCATTGCGGATTACCCCAACCACCCTCAAGATCGTCTTCTTCTTCATCTTCGTCGCCCTCATATTCTTCTTCGTTGGCAGTAGTTAGTGATGAGGTATTTGGAGAGGGAGGTGGCACACACACAATTGCGTTTTGACACCTAACCACTAACTACTCCCACATCATCATCTTATTAACGCCGTTTACTTTTATTTAATGGAAGGGATTAACTTGATTCACAAATGTACAAGTAAGGATCCATTACAATTATTTTTCTAACGAGGGACTAAATTGAGATTTTTGAACCAAACTGCAAACAAAAGGATATTAAACCTAACTTCTATCTCTTGTCTTATACTTCAACTTCGTTAGTTTTAACATAATAAATTTGACTTTGAAATCAGACCTCAATGACGTAAGTAAAACAAATTTAAATTTTGTAAGTTTGACCTCAATAGTAAATTAAAGATTAAACTTTATAAGTTTGAAGTTCGTTAATAACTACTATATGTGGACATAATAGTTAGAAATTAAAAGGTTAATTTTATATAAGGAATTATATATTCTTAATAAATTATAATTTTATCTTAAAAACTATCATTACGTAATTTTATTATAGACCTTTTAGTTTTTCCTTCTTTATTTATTTTTCTATTTCAGAACTTCAAAATATTTGTTACGTACTAAATTACAAAATTTAAATCCTCCAAAAATATATTTAATAGATCGAAACATCAACTTATAAATTATAATGCATAATTAAATTATAATATTCTCAATATTTGCTTCTCTCCGAGCACCTTTTATATTATTTTTAATAAATTTTAATTATTAATAAAGTTTATGATAAGACTAGGTTACTAACAATTCTTTCAACCGCATTAGAACCATGGAGAAAAAGATTCTAGAGCTCAATATAAAAAGGACTACTTTTAGGTATTATGGAGGCATTTGAGGTTTCCGTGAAGATTGAAATCAAAACTTAAGCATTATTAAGAGTTTTACTCTCTATTGAAGCATTGTTTTCCCATTTTAATTTAATTTTCTTTATGAGAAGCTAATTTATCCATTAACTGTTACAGACTTTATGTAATAAAACTTTTGAGATGTAATTATTTAAGTATTTATTTAATGTTTTTTAATGTTATTTCGCCTTTTTATAATTATTGTTTTGTTTTGTGGTTTGATAAGTTATGTTCTATTACGTCTAGGTTAAATATTGATTGGGACAGGGTCGTCCTCTATTTTCTTATGGATGTTGAACACAACGTTGTTATCTGTCATTGATCTATAGAAGAGTAGTTTCTGTTGTGAAAGCGTTGGCACAACAGCCTTTTTAAAGCAAAGATTTTCTACAGAAAAGGCGAAAACTGTCTTTCTATAAGCAATGTATGTGGTTCTGAATCTGAGATTAAATCAAATTATGGTCAGCTTTTGAATACTTTTCATGAGTTATTGTTTGGTGAATTAAAGAACAACAAGTTGAAGAGGCTGAATGAATGTATTGAGAACAAAGTTTGAGTTATTTTATATAAAATGTGATTCGAAGCTTTAAAAATTACATATAATAATTCTTGCTGCAATTGTAATTCTTCTCAATGTATTATTAGATAGAGAATGATATTGAATATCATTATTTGAATGAATAATGTATTGCAAGTAATAGTGTACAATTAAGATCCTGTAATTATAGTAATATAAACAAAATCTTTTCTAAATAAGATGCTTGTAAGACCTAAGAAAAATAAGAGTTTTAGGGAAAAAGTTTTATTAAGACTTGAATATGTTTTTTTTAAGAGTTGTGAATATCTTTGTTAAACATTATTTTAATTAAGTATAATATATGATTGGTATATTATTGATTTGGTGATTTGTGTGCATGTCAATGTGATGTGTTGACTTGTTGATAGAATGGTGGTTTAGGATTGAATGAGTGTGGGTTCAATTATAGGGAGAAAGAGAATTAAGGAAACCTTTATATTATTTGTATTTTGTTTTATGAGCGAAATGATCTTCACTAGTACAAAAATCGCGTTCAACATCGTCAAATTTTATTTATATACGACGTTAGTAAATTTTTTTTGTTTTTTTATTTAATTATGATCCTTTTTTACAACTCTACGAGACCTAAAAAGCATAAAAACAACAAATTTTAGTATCAACAACAAACAACAAACAAGTTCTTCAAAACAAAAACAAAAACTAACCTTCAAAAGGTGAGTTTATCATAATAAAGTTCGTCACCGGTGACAGAGAAAGCAGAATGTGCCTATGAAGAACAAAAGCCCGAAAATAATCGGTCAAAACAAACGAAAATCATTAATAAAATGTATTTGTATCAAGTGAAAGAAAGATTACATGTGATGGTCGTCAAACTTCGTTCGAAAAAAGTTTGAGAAGAGAAGAGGGTATCACGCGCTAAGATAAAGTGAATGAATTTTCAATCTCCTGCTCAGATTTTTATTGAATTCACTAACCTTTTGACGTCTAACACTGGGCATTCGATGTTTTATATCCTTTTTACATCGAATTACAATTCTAAACGACGCTTAATAATTGCATTTATTTACAAAAATGCCACCGGTCATTTTTAACGTTGATTATTTAGTGGTTAGACGTTAAACGCGTGACACTATAAGCTGTTTTTGTACTAGTGTTTGTACATTTATTAATTGGTGTAGAAATTAAATACAAGGGGTGTAAGAAGTAAAAGCATGCAAAATAAATTAAATAAAATTTAAAGATATAGGTTGAACGTGGAATACAAGAAAAAAAGAGATTTAGATAAGTTTGGTTTTAAAAATATATTATTATAAGTGAGGAAATATTAGAGATAGGGTCTAGGGTGATTGTAAATACTAAGATATAAGAAAAAGGGGACATTTGTGTAGAAACCCTACAACAAAGAGAGAAACCTAGAGAAAGAGAAAGAGAGAGACATTTTCTTGGAGAGAAGAAAAGAAGTTGTAGAAAACATTAATGCAAAGGGAGATTGATGGTGTTTTTTACTTGTAGATAATTAATGCCAATGACATAAGATGCCTCTCCCATATCATTCATGTCAAAGTTCTTTGAGAGAAATTGTTTCACTTCGTATAGCAAACCCTTATCGTTGGTTGCAAGCAAAATATCATCCACATATAATACAAGGAAACAAATCTTACTCCCACTGATCTTTTGGTATATACATTGATCCATGACATTTTCTTCAAAACCGAATGAAGTGATAACATCATGAAATTTTAGATACCATTGGCGGGAGGCTTGTTTTAATCCATAGATGGATTTATTAAGCTTGCAAACTAAGTGCTCATTGTCTTTAGAAGAGAATCCTTCAGGTTGTTTCATGTAAACCTCTTCTTCCAGATGACCATTAAGGAATGTTGGTTTCACATCCATTTGATGTAACTCAAAATCAAAATGAGCTACTAATGTCATAATTACTCGAAAGGAATCTTTCTTAGATACAGAAGAAAAGGTCTTTATGTAGTCAATTCCTTCTCTTTAAGTGAACCCTTTGGCAACAAGTCTTGCCTTATGTCTTTTAATGTTGCCTTTTGAGTCTTTCTTGGTTTTAAAGACCCATCTACATCCAATGGATTTTACACCATTAGGCAACTGAACGAGATCCCAGACTTTGTTGGATGTCATAGAATCCATCTCGTCTTTCATGGCATTATACCATAGGTTTGATTCTTTAGAACTCATGGCTTGTGAAAAAGTTTCAGGATCATTTGCAGCTCCAATATTGTAGTCAACTTCTTGCAAATACACTACATAATCACTAGGAATTGTTGGCCTTTTAACTTTAGTAGATCTTCTTAATGTTGTCTCATCATTTTCTTGAGGAAATTGTTGCTCAAGCAACTATTCAGTAGGTTTTTCAACATCATCTTGTTGTTCCTCATTAGCAACTTAATCTGTAAGGTCATTTTCAGCAGGTTGTGAAGCTTCAATTATTGTTTGTCTAACACCCATTTGTGTTTGAGGGGTGTGAATGACAACTAATCTATCACTTGAGCTAAAGGGTTGAGCTTCATAGTGATCCCTTTCATTCCCAATGTTTGGAAACCGATCACTTCCACTAATGAAGTCATTCTCAAGAAATTTTGCATTTCTTGACTCCACAATCCTAGTGTTATGTGATGGACAATAGAATCTATATCCCTTAGACTTTTCAGCATATCAAATGAAATACCCACTAATAGTCCTTGGGTCTAGTTTCTTCTCTTGTGGATTATAAATTCTCACTTCCGACGGACATCCCCAAACGCGTATATGTCGCAAACTTGGTTTCCAACCTTTGAATAACTCAAACGGTGTCTTTAAGACGGCCTTGGTTGGGACTCAGCTTAATATATACACAGTCGTCTTCAGTGCTTCAGTCCACAAGAATTGAGGAAGTTTTGAATCACTCCTCATACTTCTCATCATGTCCATTAAAGTTTTGTTCCTTCTTTCTGCCACACAATTCTGATCTGGAGAACTAGGCATAGTGTATTGGGCAACAATTCCATGTTCTTGAAGAAACTTCGCAAGCAGACCAGGTGCTTGTCCATTCTCTGTGTATCAACCATAATACTCTCCACCTCTATCTGATCTCACAATCTTGATTTGCTTTTCGCATTGTAGCTCAACTTCAGCCTTAAAAATTTAAAGGCATCCAAAGCTTCATCCTTAGAACGAAGTAAGTAGAGATACATATAACTTGAGTAGTCATCTATAAAAGTGATGAAGTATTTCGGACTACTTGCGTCCATATCCGGACAACAAATATCTGTATGAATAATTTCTAGTAAACTTGAACTCCTCTTAGCAGCTCTTTTGGACTTGTTAGTTTGCTTACCCTTTATGCAATCCACACAAGTCTCAAAATTAGTGAAATCCAAAGTATTAAGTACTCCTTCATTTACTAATCGCTTAATTCTTTCAATGGAGATATGTCCCAATCTACGATGCCATAAAACAGAAGAATCCTCATTCATAACACATCTTTTTAACCCGATAGTAACGTGCATATAATCATAAGCGATATTGTTTTGCAAAATAATGGAATAAAGACCATCACACAATTTATCAAAACCAACAACTTTAGATTTATTCATTAGGGTAAAACCAGAATCTGAAAAATTAAAAGAAAAACCCAAAGGCATAAGTCATGAAACAGAAATAAAATTCTTAGAAAAACAAGGAACATAAAATTTATCTTCCAAATGCAAAACAAAACCACTACTTAAAACTAATTTGCACGTTCTAATGGCCTCCACATGTGAGCTCATCTTACTTCCTAAGTAGATGTATTGCTCACTTCCCACTGGCCTCCTTAGGTTTTACATACCATGCAAGGTATTAGAAACATGGATTGTAGAACCAGAATCAATCCACCATGTGTTACGATTAAAACTAGTCAAATTAGATTCATAATAGACAAAAGCAAATGGAGATTTATCAGATGTTGTAAACTGCTCATCAATAGTCTTTAGTAAATCTTTGACATTCTCATACTGGTCAACTGAACCTCGGATCCCAGCGGAAATGTTGGTTTTTATGAACGTTACAGAGAGACGATTCGACCTCTCCCATTTTTCATAAAGATTAATGGCATCTAAAGTGCTAGTCTCATTAATACCCAGTGGTTCTAGTTTTCTAATAGCATAGTCAATATCCATCTAGCCTAAATGAAGAAGAAATCTTTCCTTCCAAACCTTATAATTATCTCCTTTCAACTCAGGAATACCACTTGATATCAGAAAAATACACAAATTGAAAAACTGCAAATTCAAAGTTACATGCTTATTATATAATTTGAGACTAAAATAAATGTCATGTTTTACCAATGCAAACATGTCTTTACCAATGAGTTTATTAACATAAAATTTGCCTCTGAGCTAAAGTCTTATTCAATTAGACTCAACCAAAGCATGCAACATAGGAATGAATAGCAGAGTATAAAATTGACCTAAACATGTTACATTAACATCACAATAACACATTCAGATCAAAAACACCGATAGCAAAATGAAGAATAATGTGTGTACCTCCTGCCATTGCAACTTTTGTAATTCAAACCGAGACAGTTTTGTTTTTCTAAACCTTAATTCACTCAAATTCGATAGTGTGTTTTTGAACAGAGGAGTAGGCTTAGTGACCAAAACTGAGAGTAATTCATTCCCTTATATCAAGTCTGGCCATAGATTAATTAGTAACTGCTCCTTAATTTTTATGCACTTAAAAAAATAAAAATAATGATTTAATGAACCACTTTATTTTTTTGAAAATAAAAACTGAAAAAGTTATAATATTTATTTTATATTTAAAAATAATGCTAACATCTTCTTTCAGTCATCTCCGGTCATGTGCTCTGATTCACTCAATCTCTGGTCCGGCTTTTAGCCTCTGGTTCGGAATCATCCTCGGACACCAAGGAACTCCTCTCTCCTCTCTCGAATCCTCCCCAAAGTCTCAGCTTCCATTAGCATCCGTGCACAAAACGGTGCACTTCACTTGCTCTACAGATGCCAAACCGCTGCGTTTCAAAATAGGGCAGCAAACCCTCTTTGATTAACCAATAAAAGAGCCCCTTTGACCAGGGTTAATTCTGCAATTAGAAAGAAATTACCAAGAGTTAAACAGTAAAAAGACAAATTGAAAGCCTACAACAGCATAAAGGAATTTTATTTTTATTTTCTGAATATTTTTCTAAAGGGTTATTTTATTTCTTTAAAAACCAATTTTATTTAACTAAAAAATATTAACTTCATCTCTATTAAATACCTATTTTTACCCTATTTACACTATTTTATCTTATTTATAGAGAATTAGAAGCTAAAGCAACCTAAAAAAAGAGTTTTATTACAAAAAAATATAAAAAATTGGGAAGTTATCAACCAATAAATTAAATCGTGCTAGAAAACAATTGCGAAAAGAAAACCGATTTTGTGAGACCACTAAATTAAATCCTTATTTTTTAGTAACTAAATATCTTTCAGACATCATGGTTCAACCTGTTTTAAAACCCAATTAGATCATTCTATGGGCAAACATCCACTTGGTTAAGTTTATTCGAGACAAAAGCTGTGACAATGGAATTAATTGCGAAGAGGAAATCTCTATTTTCATTTTAAAGTAAAATAAGGCCGAGGGAGTGATACTAAAACCTGCCTAATTTTCTTTTCAGAAAATGTAAACTCATACCTCAATTTTACGTGCACAATACCTACAATTTTTACTTTCCACTTTAAACATTTAAAAAGAGTGTTAACATATAGATATTTTTGAAAAATAAGGAACTAAGTAATATAAAACTTATTTTCATGTACATTATTTTCTAGAGAAACCATTTCAGAAAGGCTTTCTCCAACTGATTGTGGTGTAACAAGAATCGTCTCAAGATTATTTATAGGATACAAGTAATATGGGTTAGAAGGATTTTGTGATAAATCCATTTTAACTAATTTCATGAAACAAAAAATACGGGATAACGGAGATGAAAACAGAATAAACAAACAAGAAAGGATCAAGAAATAAAGCCAAAGAAAAGTCAAAATGCCTAACACCAGCACTTTATATTACTAAAACTTTAGGAGAATGAGTTTCTTTCTATATCACTAAACTTTTTTTTTCTTTTCAATATGAACTCAACCTAGACTTAAATTCCAATGAAATACATGATTTACCTAACACCCACAAACAGTAGTAGATTGTAACAGTCTATTGCAATCAATTTTTTTTATCTCTGTTCTTGACATGAGAACAGAAAAATGTTAAGTTGTTGAAATGCAAAGTTATTTTTTGAGAGAAGAAACTGAAGTGAAAGAAAGGCCTCAATTTGTTGCGAGGGGTCTTAGAAGGCCAACTGCCGTTAAGAGTCCAAGTATTCCACCCACAATTACCTGCACAACCATCACACAAAACAAAACACTAATTTACAATCATTTCTTCATCTTATCTCAAATTGCTTTTTTATTCTCTGTTTTTCTAAAATTTGAAAGAGTACATGCATAAACAAATAGAACATAATATTGGGCTCTAAGCATCCAAAAACTTTGCTTTTACTTTCCTGCACTTCTACAGTTTCTAAAATTTTCATCTTTTCTCTCTTCTTCCATGGATGTGATGACAATAATGAGAGTCACGGTAAGAATGGTGTGATGCAATAGTAAAGGGTAGTTTAGGCTTTTCATATGAGTTTGCAATTGTAATTAATATTTGTGAAAGTGAAGGAAACAGTAACAAAGGTTTCAGTTTAATTGACTAAACAAAACATATGATAAAAGAATTTACCATTCTCAATAAGTATCTTTTGCAGCTTGTATGTATGAAAGAAACACAGACTTTCTCTCCAGTTAGTTTCTTTCAGCTAGAAATCATAAATATTTTTAATTTTCTTAAATTAAAGATATTCTTTTAAAACTTAAAATCAGTACTTTTAAGCTTATGATTTGAAGAATGTTTCATTTACTCTCTCTCTCTCTCTGTGTTAAACATCATTTTAGATTTTGGTTATTTGATTACTATTATTATTAGTTTACATGACAACCTATTATGATGTTATTTTTATAATTAACTAGTTTATTGTTTTCCTTTCAATGTACTTGCATTGATAACGTTTAAGTAAACATTTCTTTCTCAGAGAAATTAAAAAAAATATTTTTAAATTTAAAATGGCCATAGATAAACTTAATCCAAATTTGAAAAGAAAAAAACCATATACCGCGGCACGCAAGAAAGTTTTTAAAGAAAATAAATATAAAAAATGAAATTAGAATTTTCCTTAAACTATAGTTAGTTTATCCAAGGATAAAAACAAATTTTGAAAATTTTGTATAAAAGAATATTTTCATTGTTTTATTTTTCCTTTCTTGATTAAAATGCTAAAATTCAATCAAAAAATATTTCCACATAAACCTTAAAAATATGAATTGTTCATATAAAAGAGGTGACAGCACTCCAAGTCTCTTGTATCAACAAAACATACCTCAAAAGTTGTAGATATCTCAGTCTATGACAATAAACACTTTCAAACAAGAATCTTGAAGCAGTGGCCTTTAATGGTGCACTGAATTTATATAACTATAGAAACAATGCAACGAAAAATGGTAACCTGAGGGGGTGTGTGCCCAAGAAGTTCATGAAGTGGTCTCCTTTCAGCTAGAGGATGCTCAGCAGGAAGTTCATACACAATTTGGTTTAAAACCTGAAAAAAACCATTGATTCTAATTCAATAAAATTCACTGAAACCAACTAAACTAAAGGAGCAAAGCTTCTATGCACAGCAAGCAAAGACAACAAACAGAAAAAGACTTCCATAAATAACAGAATATTGCATAGAAGAAAAAAATGGCATAGGTGCAAAAGGCATCAAACCTCTGCTTGGCGTCCTGCTTGCAATCTTACACCAGTAGCATCATACATCACCTGCCACCAATCTCTTTTCAGAAATTTATTTTACAAAACCATTGTTTAACACAGATGCATGTTTATTGTTTCAGCAAATTATATTGACATGTTTGGTCAGATTTCTTCCCATGTCTTTCTTTTATCTATTCATATCCTACATCAATCCCTTAATTGTTTGAAACATTACAGTATAACTTTCGTAATTCTTTTTGGGACATCAAATGCTTTCTTAACAAAAACTTAATTTCTGTTCCTACAGGTGCAGATATGGAGCAAGAATCTCAGGTCATAGTAATTACTAAACAAAATATTAAGCAAAGAGATATTCAGTGTTGATTTATGTGAAGAATTAAATGAAGTCATACAGTACAAGCGAAAACGAAGGAAATAGCAAAAAGAGGTCCTTCAAAGCCTTCTTGCAACCCAATGGCAGATGCAAGAGCAGTGACAGTAGCTGAATGAGATGATGGCATTCCACCAGACCCAACTAATTGCTTAAGATCCCATCTTCTTTCCTTAAACCTGCATACCTAAGAAACATTAAGACTTTTAAACCATCTTATCATCTGTTACTTTATCTTGAAAAGTACTCAATTATTCTCTATACTTCAAAATGAAAATTAACCCTTTCTTTTTGAACCACACAACATACCCTTACACTTCAGTTATGAATTTTCATATATGCATATGTGTGGTTGATTTAGCTTCTTAAAAGAAATTACATGTCCATGAATATCAAAGGATGTGTTAGAACCATAAGAGCCACGTGAAATTGCATTTGCGTGTTAAGGAAACACAAAAAGAAGAAAAGAAAAGGGAATACGAACCAGGTGGTGAAGAACTTGATGGATTGGGCAAGGGCAAAAGCAACGAAAGCAGAAATGAGAGGGTAATTGGAAGAGATTGATGCGGTTGAAGAATGCATGGCTGCAACTTCATCCACTGAAAGCATGTAAAATTGGAATTTGTGAATTCAAGGGATCAAAGAGTCATTTGAGAAGAAAGGTGAATGGCATGGTGTCTTCTCAATGCTTGGTTGGGTTGCTTCTTTTTTCTTCCAAACGCTAACTAACAGTCATACTTGGCTCTAACACCTGAATATACTTCTCTTGTTTAGAATCTTCAGTTAGAATTATGACGACTTTATTTTAAGTACAGAAAAATAAGATTTTTCAAATTAAGATAAAACTGTTTAGTATTTAGCTATTTTATGTTACAAAATATCCTTTACAAACTATAGTGTACAGGCTAATTTTACTTCAAAACCACAATATTAACTTGCAAGTTCATATTGCATCATCAAAACTTTAAATTAATAAAAAAATGTTTAATACATTGTCCATAACCATAAAAAACCAACTTAATACATTATTAATACTCTTGTAGTTTTAGTAAACTATGCATATTAAACCTCTGTGCCAAAAACCTAAGAATATTTGAGCCACTCAAATATAAATGATATACCAGATTTAAAATGTGGAAATAGTAAAAATGGTTCTTATCAAATTTGGTCGAATAGTTTCTAAGGTGGATTAATGAGATTGTTCATGTGTAAACGAGCTCTGAATAGAGGAGTAGCTATGATTATAAGTAATAATGATATTCTTGTAATTATTATGACAAGATGTATTTATAGTCTTTTTTTTTAGGCCTACCAATAACACGTTATTGGTCCTATTATTATTAATCGATTTTATATAAATCATAATTAATATCATATATTTCATAAACATTATTTTTTTCTAATTTTAAGGAGGTTAATATTATATAGATTTCGCACTCGAATCTTATGCTTATTGAGTTGTTTTAGGTGTGTCAGCAACACTAATAATATTGTAAATATGACTCAAATAAGTGCATAAACCTCAAAAGTTAATAACTTTTATAAATGGACCAAGCTATTAAATGAACGAGTTTATGTGTTGTTTTTAGCTCATTATTGGATTGTGCTTAGTCACTTATATCGTCACACTTTTGGATGCTTAACTTATGCTTGGATTTTTTTCAAGTGGTCACGTTTTCGGATTTAGTCACATTTTTTGGATGCTTAATTTATACTCGAATTTTTCTAAGTTGATACGGTTTTGAACACTCATACATACTCAAATCTACCTCGAGTAGTTACATTAACGAATATTTAGACTCAAATTTATCAAATCTATAATTGAATGTATTAAATTTTCCAAATAAATCCATGATCAAACACTCAATAAGATACTTTTTTTGACAAGTCTATCTTAGTACGCTTACTTGAATTTTTCACGTTCATAATTAAATACTTATAAGATAGTTGAGTTTTCAAATCCATAATTAAACACTTGTAAGTTACTCAAAATTTTCCAAATCCATAATCAATTCAAATAACTTTTTGATGAAACATTTCTATAATACTCGGAATTTTTCAAGTAAATCCATAGTTAAATACTTATAAAATCTACAAAAATTATTTACATTACATAAAATAAATAATAAATAATAATATGTATCTAAATTATTATTATTATTATTAAATAGTTGTAATAGCTTTAAAAACAGATCTTAAATCCAATTCTTATTCAATCATGATATTTTGATTTATATTTTATTTTCTTAGATAATAATAATATATTGTAAATATGAACTGAATTCGTTCATAAACAATACATGAGGGTCTCATTTATATAAAATTTTATAATGACAAAGGCTTCGCTTATATTAAAACTAATTTCCGCTGCCTCCTTATATATTATTTCTGTTTTTTTATAACAATTTGAACCATCTGGTACATGGTAACTAATTAAAGACTGGAAAATAACGCGAATTCCTTCATACATACTTCAACAGAGTAAAATAAACAATTCGAATATCACTTGATATACATAACAAAGGTAAACAAATTTCCATTTTTTTTTTCTAACCTGAATTAGTATATATATATATATATATATATATATATATATATATATATATATATATATATATATATATATATATATATATATATATATATATATATATATGTTTAATCCTTTTCAACATCCCTATTTATGTACGAATGTCTCAGATGGATACTCGTTTTCTAAAGTGTATCAAAATGGTCCTTAATTTTGAAAATTGATATCAATTGAGTCCTTTCAGTTAAGTTGGCTGGACGACGTTAAAAAAATTGATGAGTGGATGCTCGTCCACCAGCGAACGAACGCTCGTCCACCAACGAACGAACGCTCGTCGACCACCGAACGAACGCTCGTCGACCACCGAACGAACGATCGTCCAGTGTGGAACGAACAGTCGTCCAGCAGTAAGAGGTCGACGAGCGTTCGTTCTCTGGTGGACGAGAGTTCGTTCGTCATCTCAACATCCACTCATCAATTTTTTTAACGCCGTCCAGCCAACTTAACGGAAAAGACTCAATTGATATCAATTTTCAAAATTAAAAACTATTTTGATACACTTTAAAAAATGAGAACCCATCTGAAACATTCATACATAAATAAGGATGTCGAAAAGGATTAAACCATATATATATATACATATATATATATATGTATATATATATATATATGTATATATATATATGTATATATATATATATGTATATATACATATATATATATATATATATAATATATATATATACATATATATATGTATATATACATATATATATATATATATATATACATACACAGTACTTGCGAACAAATAATTAGAAATTGCTGTTGATATTTAAAGGTAAGCAAATAATAACATTATTGACACTGAGATCTATTTAAGATAGGGGAAACCTCTAGGTGGAGCTAGTTAACCTTTTCCCTTATAAGATCCTAGGGATCTCTCTGTAAGACAAGGTGATAACAACAAATATCAGACAGCAAAGGATTGTAAATTCTTGATTCCTCCAACCACAGGTCGCATGCTATCCCAATTCCCAAAGAACAATTGGCAAATGCAAATCGTTAGGCACAAACGGGGCATAGCTTCATTTTTCCTTTAGCTTGTCTCAACTTGAGATGACAGATGTGCGCTGGCGCTCCATTTACGACAATAGCAACATGCCACACAACTCTTTAATTTAATTCCAACGACTTGAAAGGGAACAAAATTCAGCTCTATTCCTGGTCCTTGAATCAATGCAGGTCTTGCACGGATTCTGCTCCCCTATCCAAATTTGTCAGATGGTATTATCAATCCGTCAAAAATAGTTAGAGCGTACATTTTCCGACCAAATGTTTAAGTTCTTCCTTTGCTGCTTCCATCACTACCTTAAAGTCTATTCGAGTATACCTTCCCCTGAAATCCATAATTAAAAGTTCAGTTTTATCACAATGTTCTAATCAATGATATAAAATCAGCAAACCATAAAAAAAAAATCAAATTATAATATTTAGCTTTTGTTTGGAAAATATGGAAAGAACGGTTACAGCTCACTAGATTTTCCTTCTGTCTTTGTTAAAGACTACAAGTTTTGGAACCACAAATCATGAGTTTGTCTATTGGTACTGATGCAAGCCTGCAGTGCAGTGTTCTAACTCAACAATATGCACTAACATTATTAAGGTCATAAAATAAAATAAAAAATAGAATTTCTATGTACCAGAAGTGAGTTTTACTCCATATTGTTGAAGGATAGGCCGGGCTTGCAATTCCATGCATTATTCTCGCAACAGCTCTTGGTGTAAATCGGGCCTGTGAATTGCTCTGTAGAAAGACCTGTCGATAATCAAAGAAACAAGTAATTTTAAGAAGAATTCTTCAATACGTGATTTATTTAGATGAGAATGTTCATGTGACAACTTACCTTTATATCCGCTCGCAGGAAAGGACTGCACATGTAAATACCACTATTTTAGTTCAAGATAAATGTAGCATATAGCATAATCAACATAGTATGTTGCTACTTGCCAGAGAACTTTATTTCTGACGTTTCAATATCCAATAGAATATAAGTTCTCGATGCTTAAAGTCATTTCATAAGTTAATTTTGTTCTCTAGTACAGAACCTAGCTCGGAAATTAGAAAGAACCTGCTTTGGCCATCAATTTTCTTGCCGAAATCAGCATTTTCAACTCCAGAAAAATACTCCAATATTTTCCTTTGCAAGCATGGTGTGTGATTGGTCCCACTGCAACCTTGCATCTTATCACATAGATTTAATGCAAAATATACAGCACTAAACATTGCATCCATTTTTTGTACCTACTCAAAGAAAGAACCATGGGAAATTAAATCTATCAATGATAACTTAATTGACCACACAAACATGAAGAAAATGCAACAAACGAATTATCCAATCAATTATAATGACATAGCATACCAATACTTGAAAATAAAAAAGGAAAACCATTTGAGCAGAGGATGATACAACATCCCAGATGAACATACCTTAAAAAAATACAAAAATGGGTAAATGTACAAGTTTGTCAGAATTTATTCACCTTACAATTTTCAACTTCTGATAACCATTGGGTAATATCTTCAGATAGTGATAACAAGTCTGTAGGGACTTCAATGATCCTATAACAGTAGGCCATGTCCTTCATTTCATAAGTTATTTCTCCCATCAACTGAGAATATTTCACAAATAATGAGGTCAGATTGTATTTACATTGCTTTCAATACTAGGGTAGAGCTACTACGCCAAATGGATTAGGTGCCTATATGAATCAAATTATAAACACTTTATTTTGAAAACAATGATGGGGCAAGACTAAACTCTCAATGAAAAAAGTGCAGTACATGGCTATGCCTAGCACATACAACGATATCTCCAGATCATAACAAAATATATAGCTTCAGTACATTAATTAATAAACTTATGATGTATTATGTGAAAGATTTTCAAAACGAGGAAAACTAGCAGAGGTTTTTAGATGCCAAACGTGTTTGTGGATAAAACATTATAAATCTACAATATAGTAACTATTTAAACATATTTGTTAAGCGCACACACTAGAACTCAAGAAAAAAATTATATTCACTAATCCAAACCTTCAGGTCGTACAACTGATTTGTTAATGTAACTGCTGTAATCCCCATGTCATTTGCCACAGTAGGGATGTCAAAAATATATTGCCCACGCTTATTTTCAGATCTGAAAAATCACACAAAAATGATTCCATTAAACCAAAGTACGAGTGTAAGTAAATTAAACTGCTTCTCTAAAGATAAAAGTCAGGAGCCAGGTGTCATCACCAGATATACCTTCCCTTCAAAAAATTAGGTTTGGAATCATAAACCATATTTATCGCGGTTAACAGCGTTAAGATAACTTGCAAAACAGTACCATCCAGGGGAAAACAGGAAAAAAGTCTGTAAAAGTGAAAGGACGCCAAGTTTAATATGGTTTGATATTATTACCTTTTTAGAATTGCAGCTATACCAGATACTTTTTGGGCAAGTAATGGCGGAGTAGTCTGCAATATGCCAAAAGTTAAAAAAATAAGCAACTAAATGATTATTGAAACGGTCAAACCATATTTCGTTTTCTATACTTCAGATAAAATTTAGCAAACATAAGATTAGAATGTCCTATATAAACCATCAAGTTTAAACAAATAGATTTAGGGAGACAAGTATTCATAAACTACTTCATATTGTGTGACAAATTACACGTGCATGGATGTGTCTGGCAACACCTTATGGAAAGCCAAAGTGCAAGTTGCATTGATCGGTGGAAGTAACTGCAAGTACTGCACATTGCCCAACTCCAAGCGTGTCAGAAGAGTAAGCATCACCTGGTATAGAAAAATATAGGAAAAATGTTTTAAACTGTAGACCTAGACGAAAATAGTTAGCATATATTGTCTAGATTTTCCTTACAGGAACAAAAGGTTTCATTATTAGCATGTAAATCATGACTAGCATGTTAAATATCGTATAAATGGATAGATGAAAGATAGTTACAACTATATATGATTGTCCAAAAAGAAATTTCTAATTACGACACAAACCCCCCTTATTATCTGGTTTGAAGTCAATCTTGATTTTATTGGCTTCAGGTAAATAGCAAAGAGATTAAAAGTAATATTTTTTTGTACGAATAACGAGATGACCTACACATAATATGCTAAAAATGGCGTTTTGACATAGCATGCATATCTTAAAGATTTCCTAATGAAATCATGTATTGGAGCTTCCAAAATTTGAATATCTCACCCCCCTTTGTTATCACTAAAATATCAACATGATTGACTTCTCAACAAGATATCCGAAATTATAATTAAAAATAATTTCTGAGTAATCAAATAATAAATTTAAATGAATTGTAGTATAGAGTAGAGGACCTCTTCCTTCATATCAAGCCTGCGTGAAGCAGATTCTTTAATTAATGAGCATATTTTCCCACACGAGCTTTTATCAGAAGGAAAGACTTCACGCAGAAATTTGCTCACAGCATATTCGTCTACTCCTTCACTGAGGATAAAAAGAATGCATCACAGAACAATTAGACGGTAAGAAAAATAAAAATGAAAAAGAATTGTGTTACCTGTACATAAGACTACGAAGTTTGAAAAATGTCTCATCATCATAAAATAGGTGACAGTAGGACAACCTCCCATCCCTTCCGGCACGTCCTATCTCCTAAAATATCAATTTCCTTTTAGAAAAGCATGTGCTAGAATATCTTGCCCTGCTACTAATAAAGTTTAGAAGAAATTATGTACCTGTACATACTCTTCCAGACTTTCAGGCAAACTGTAATGAATTACCTAAACACAGACATGACAACGAAGTTCTAGTATGAATCACTGTTATATCCAAGATCATTTATGTCGAATGCAAATATGTAGTGTGTAAAATACAAGACTAAAAGTGATGCTCGAAGACATCATTTTTTAAACAGAACTATTAACTGAAGAACTAAACGCAATAGTAAGAACATTAGTAAAAATAGATACCAAGGAAGAGTAGAGATGCCAAAATGAGTTTCAACTCATGAGTCAACCCCGGTTGAGTTAGAAAAATTCAATTTTTTAAAATATGGATCAAACAGACCCGACTCACTTAACCCATAAGTTAAATGGGTTTGAATGAACCACATTGAATGTGAGCCAGGTTAAGCTCATTCGGTTTTAGCTCAACCCATAGTGAGTCAATTCGTATGAGCTGGTTGGCTCACTTTGTCACCCATATTTGGACTTTAACCATAAATAAAAATCTTGAGGAAGAACCAGTTGTTTATGATACAGCCAGATTTCAAAGGTTTGAAGCATAAGACATGTTAAAGCAGGTCATCATGCAATAAGAGCACAATGAGAATCAGTGAATCACTATATGAGAATAGCATCATAGAGGACTTCTTTAGTACCCCAGTTCATGCAAATGAATACAGAAAACAATAACAAGGTGATAAGCCTTACAGCTCCAACATCACTTTTATCCAGTCCCATGCCAAATGCCACCGTGGCCACAACCTTCATAAAAAATACAAATTATCAGTGACAAACTAAAACGAGGAAACACAAAGAAAACCGGTATATCAGCCGTGTGTTGCATTAAATGAAAAATTACTAAAATTATAAAAAATGTTCAAGTATAACAATTATTTTACCCATTTGTCGCATGCAAAAAATAAATTAAAAATTACTTAAAAACATAACAGCGCGTTAAAGTATAAAATTTTAAAATTTAGCAAAATATATCACAAAAAAAACTAATGAAACATAAGATATAAACATGATTTCAATGAGGAACTATTTATTAGCAAATAAATAGTGTTTGTTAAATTTTAAGAGTACTAATCTTTAATACAGAAGTAATAAAACATTTAACTGTTGAAAAAATAATATTTTCTACCATTAGATAAAATTGATTTATCTAACACTCACTTGTATAGTTTTTATACTCACTCGTGGTTTTCAGTTTGAACTAAGCAAGTATGAATTTATTTCACCATCCATTGGACATGATTATACTTTAATGTGATATATATTATAAATAATTGCTTAAAAATTGATATTAATATAAATCTAGATATTTACAGTTATATAAATATAAATATTTATGAATATATAGTTTACTTCTAGATTTAGATTTTAGTATTTTTTAGTTTTCTTGTCAAAAAAATAATTTTTAACTGGTAAAACAACTCAAACTCTATGGATATTTAATCATTATAGTTGGCAAGAATAAAATAGAGACAATAAAATTTATAAATATTTATATTGTAATAAAAAAGTATAGTAATTAGATTTTGTATGTTCATTTTTAAACATGTATCTTGCATGCATATACTTTTGCTTGTTTTATTATTTAACCAGAAAAGGTATTGCCAAAAAGATTAAAACCAACAAGGTATCTAATTTATATATTTAAACAAAATGAAAAAAGAAATTTAAGTATTTTTCCTTTATCAATATTTATTTTAATTTAAGAGAAATATTATCTAATTCTTAAATTGTCTTTAAGCTTTTAGACTTTAATTTACTACTTTTGTATGAATAAATAAATATAATTAGCAATGAATGAATGCTAGATTAAAATGTAACAAATAAAATTTAGAATTCACATTTGCAGTACACATATTTTACTTAGAAGAAAAAGATAGGAAATTTCCAAGAGAAAATGTTATATAATGACAAGACTGGCCAAAAAACAAAGTCAAAGTTAATATGAAAAGATTACTAAACAGATTTTTATTATATATATATATATATATATATATATATATATATATATATATATGCACTTGTCATAAATTCACAATATCTTGATTAAATCATAAAATTTGTCTCACCACTCTGATCTTGTTGGAATTAAACAAGTCCTGTACATAGCTACGTTCCTTTGCAGTGATACCACTATGATAACTCTACATGATAAATCAATCATCTCAGTGCCAAGGATTATAGAGAAAGACATGCAATGTCAAAAGAAAAATCCAAAACTAACCTTCGCCAAGATACTGTGATCATTCAAATATCTGCTAACTTGATCAGTTTCATACTGGAACAATAAGATTCGTCATTAATTCCCACCAGCATAGAAACGTTAATATATATTATATTATCTACTATAGAAAACGATATGTTAAATCTGAGTCATATGGATCTCAATTCCTGTCTTTCTGCCAACAATAATATACATATAAATTTCTCTGAGCATAGCGAGAATATATTGCAATACAGTGACAGTTGAGTTTAAGAATCATAGAACATCCCGTACTTAAAAATTGGCAAAACCCAGTCCATATACACACCTGAAATTTGCAGTATATGATGATGCTCTGAACTTCCGCAAAAGGAGGAGACTTTATCAAAATCAGTAGATCTTTCATTCTAATATGTTCAAAGAATTCAAACATAAGTTTAGCAAAGTTCACACAATGAAAGTATACAAGCTCAAGCACTATGTAGAAGCATATATCTTGCCTGTTTCTGACCATAGACACCGATAAATGAAAATTGTCCCTAAAATGCGCCTTCTTAATAAGATTTGAGTGAGGGATATCTAGAGCAGACATGATGCCATCTAAAGTTGTGGTAGTAGCAGTTGCTGTCATTGCAAGCACAGCACGAACATTGAGTGTCTTACGAAGCAAAGATGCTCTAAGTCGCATAAAAGACGGTCGGAAATTGTGAGACCTGTAAAAATGTTTTCAAAATCTCAAGATCAAACATAAAACAGATTAATACCACAAAATGATATTGGAATTCTCTCACCATTCAGATATACAATGTGCTTCGTCAATAACAACAAGTGAGATGGCTGGCAAAGAAGAAATGATAGACAGAAACCCTTCATTCAGAAACCGCTCCGGTGAAACAAAAAGCAACTATATAAATCAAAATTAAAAACATCAGTTGTATGCAAGAGTATCATCATCCATAAATAAACCTGAACATGCAAACACATCATACAAAAAAGGACTGCAAACAATCAAACCATTTTATGTGAACAATCCGTGTCAGTGCTACACAATCTAAGCCAAAGTTGCATTCATACGTCTAGTTGTTGAAAGTCCTACCTTTATCTCCCCTTGTCGAAGCTGCATCAGTGATTCAGAGGCTTCTTCAGGGGTCTAATATTAGTAAACAAAAAAAGATTAATTAAACAGGAGGAGATTAAATGATAACATCGAACATATCAGTATGCATTTTTAGGAGAAGATAAAATAGAATTAAGTTTTCCCGGTAAATAAAAATTAACTTATATAGAAATTATGCTTAGCTTTTAAAGAAGTTCGGTGAGAGAGATTATTCAGAAGTTAAAGCCCATAAGTTGATTTTATGTTATAAGAGAAGAATATGCATAAGGATAACACTTAAAGAAGAAGAAAATAAGAAACTACAATTCATTAAACCTCAAGTTAAAATCAACTTGTGCGGCATAATTTTTGGACAAGTTAACTAAAAAAGACCTCTACGAAAGTTAAGGACATGAGTCAATTTTAACTTAAGCGAGAAGCTGAGGTCATTTACCCGCATATTTCTTTTTCAGTAAGTACTAAGAGATTATTAACGGAACATTTGAGAGAAGGAGAAAAACTTGAGAGATCTTCACCAATGAACTAAATGCTGACCACCCAAGAAAATTTAATACCACACTCATCCAAAATCCTAATAAAACGCACTTACACTCTAACAACTTGTTCCTAATGACCTAACTTATTACATTCAGTTTTTTTCTCATATAAAGGTTATTGAGAAGCTTAAACAAACAGAACCAATCAACCAACACTGCACAAGGTAGAACGTATAACACACCTGAGAACTAGATAGAAGACCACCCTTAATCACATAAGGCAATTGCCTCAGCTGATCAATCATCAAAGCCACCAATGGACTAACAACCAATGTAATCCCAGGCAAGATCAGAGCAGGCAACTGATAACACAGCGACTTCCCGGCACCGGTCGGCAAAACAACCGCTCCTGACTTCCCAGCAAGAACCATCTGAATTGCCTCAACCTGCCCGTCTCGGAAACAATCATAACCATAAACTAATTTCAAAATCTTCACCAAATTCTCCTCCGAAGGCTCATCAAGTGTCGCAGCCACAGCCTCTTCCACTACAGCGCAATCAATCTCACGAATCTTACAATCCCCTCTCTGCTTCATCTCTCCAATATCCTTCTCTTTCCCCTCTCTTTCGTGCTTCGATATGAATTTCCCTCTCTTATATCTTTTCCCGCTGGATTTTCCCTTCTTGTTCAAGAACTTCCTTCGCTTGCCACTCAAGTTTAGCCTCACGAAGTTCCCATCGCCGCCGCTGCATGGTCGGGGCTTCACGGTAGGCATAGGTGCGCTAGCACCTATCAGGTTGGGAAGCCGCGTCTTTCTGAGTGTCCTCGCATCGGTGCTATCAGCGCGTGAATCAGACGCGGTGGGAGTAACAACTGGTTCGATTCCAGAAGGTTCTAGGTTAATGAGCGGTCTTCGAATCTTCGCGAACGAAGCAGAGTGGGAGGAGGAGAAGAAACCAATAGGGAGGGTTTCGATGGAGGAGGAAACTGACGTCGCGTCGGAAGGTCGCCGAATTTGGAAGGGGAGATCGGTGGGAAGGGAGAGAGGGGTTTCCAGGACGGGGTCAGGTTTTGACGGGGCTTTGGAGGATCCAGAAGGAGCTGGTTTTGATTTTGAGGGTTTAATTCTGATTCGGGATTTGTTTGACACCACGAGAGGTGGTGGTAGCGGCCGCGGTGGCGACAAACTTAAATTTCTCGGAGGAGTTGCAGAGATGTGAGACCCGTCGGAGTCAGAATCCGACTCCATTCGAAATTTGTTGAGCGGGAGCAGAAGATGAATGAGAATGGCTTAAAGAACAGAAAATGGGTTATGATGATTAGTGTATAAAAAAACTAGTTCCCGCCAATGTTCCCGCCAGTTTTGTATTTTGTAATTTTTTAGTGTTTGGTTTCAGGTGTTCAGTATTTCTTCCAGCACCTCCTTGTTTCTGTTTCTGCACACCATAAAAATTGTCCTTTCCAAACTATCCCTCATTAAAAACATAATAAAAGTCTCTAAACTTTCTTATGTTTAATATTTTTTGGATTGGATATTTTTTGGGATAATTTCTGAACATGGAGTTCAAAAAGAAACTTCATAACACTCCGGAATATAAAAAAAAATAGAAAGTATTTTGAAAGACATTTCTTAATTTTAGAATATTCATTTTGGAAATTACTTTTATAATTCTGAATAATTATTTCATAAAACATTTTGAATATAGAAATATCTTCCAAAATACTTATTTTGAAATGTATTTTTGTATACTTTTCCAAAGATACTTTTTGGATTTGAAAATATATTCCAAAATATACATTTTGAACACAATTAAAAATTCATTTCAGATTGTACCAATTGAAACTCAAAATAATTATATGCCAACACATTTTTAAGGTTTCTTGCATACACCCATTGACATCATTTTTCACTCACATTTTTCATCATCTTTTGTTTCATTATCCTTTTATATCTTTAGTGACCACACTTCATCTTCATCCTCACTCACACAACTAGAGAACTCATGCATAAGTGAAAAAAATTATAAAATATAATCAATTTTATAGAGTAACTCATCCATCCATCACCCTCGTCACCATGGTTTAACCATCATAATTACCTTCGTCCATCATCATACCAATAGAAATGGCTTCATTTATACTCCCATGGTTGGCCTAGCTATGATAGCAAAGTGTTTTAGACCTTGTTGGTAAGCATAGTCTACCAAGAGTCTATGTTGATTTACTTCAGGATTTCTTTTTTCCATTGACTATGTTTGATGTTGTTGAGTCGAGATGAAAGTGTACTTTCTTAACTTTTCTTGTTGCTTTTGTGTTCTTGTCTTGCTATTATTTCTTATTGTTGTTCTTTCTATTTTAAGATTGTCAATACCCAATTTCGTCCGGGTAAATAAAATTCATCACAAAAATAAATAAAAAAAAAAACATAAAAAAAAATACTATTTATTTTACTTTTTGCAACCCAAATTTTCTTTTAAACACTTAATCAAATGGCCCAAAATAATCTCTTACTTTTTTTACTTCCTCACCACCCCTTTTCTCTTATCACACCCCACTCTCCACATCACCATCCACATCACCCTCCACATCATCTACCTTTTTCATTTACTTTTTCCACATCATTTCCATTTTAATTTTATATATCAACTTTTCTAATTATTCCACTTACATTTTTAATTATATCTTCTCCATCAACATTTTTTATTATCCATTTTTCTCCACCTTATTTTTCCACCCACTTTTTATATTATTTCTTTCACTTATTTTCCACATTAACTTTTACTATTCACTATATTTTATTTCACCTAATTTCTCCACCAACTTTTTATATTATTTCTTTCACTTAATTTCCACACCTAATTTCTCCACCAACTTTTTATATTATTTCTTTCACTTATTTTTCACATTAACTTTTACTATTCACTATATTTTATTTTACCTAATTTCTCCACCAACTTTTAATATTATTTCTTTCACTTAATTTCCACACCTAATTTCTCCACCAACTTTTTATTATTATTTCTTTCACTTATTTTCCACATTAACTTTTTCTATTCATCTTTTTATTATATTTTATTTCATCTAAATTTTCCACCAACTTTTTATATTATTTCTTTCACTTATTTTCCACATTAACTTTTACTATTTACTATATTTTATTTCACCTACTTTCTCCACCAACTTTTTATATTATTTCTTTCATTTATTTTCCACATTAACTTTTACTATTCATCTTTTTTTTTTTAATTATATTTTATTTCACCTAAATTTTCCACCAACTTATTATATTATTTTTATTCATCAACTTTCTTCATCCTTAACTCTATAAATACCCACATTCCCTTCACTTCACACACACACAATTACATAATATCCATCTCTTCTCTCTCAAAATCTCTTCATTCCATCCCAAAACTCTACTTCATTTTTCTCTCACATTTTACTATTTCCTAATCTCTCTATACATAATAAATCCCATACCCTATTTTTACTATAAAGCTATCTTCTTAATCTTCCATCTATCTTTCTCACGACTTATTACAAGTAAGGTTTTATTTCATCACACAAATCTTCAACAAGGTACACATTTTCTTTTCATTCTATTTATATGCATTTTGATCATTTTTTTTAGTTTATAAATTTATCCTATTTTCTACCACAATTTTATCCTATGTTTTTTTTTTCATATTTTTATGTCATAGATATTTCAACTCATCTCTCTTCTTAATAAAACAAAATATAAAACTTTAAAAAACATGTAATGATATAAATATCGGTGTGAGTACTCGTGCGATCGTACGCATCAGCCTAGTACTCATTACCCAAAATATAAAATAAACAAAAAAGTCGTGTGAGTGCTCGTGCGATCGTACGCATCAGCCTAGTGCTCATTACGCAAAATCTAAAATAAACAAAAAAAGCCGTGTGAGTGCTCGTGCGATCATACGCATCAACCTAGTGCTCATTACGCAAAACAACAAAAACAAGGAAAAAGTCGTGTGAGTGCTCGTGCGATCGTACGCATCAGCCTAGTGCTCATCAAAAAATATCAAAAAATAAAAAAATCTTCAAAAATCAAAAACATCAACAATTTCAAAACAACAAACAGTCTTGCTAGCCAGAACTACGTGATCCTTGATTCTCCATCAAAAGTGGAGATACGTAGGAGCAAGGCCAGTCCTTGTCTGGTTCATTTTCCCAAAAATCCAAATTTATCCATAATCATTTTCCAAACAAATTTTCTAAACAATTTCTCAAACAATATTTTCAAGCATTTTTAAGAGAACTACGTAACCCTGATTTCTCCTTCTTAATGATAATACGTAGGAACAAGGTCAATCCTTGTCGGGCCCAAAAAAAGCTAAACAAATATATTTTGTTTCTTTAAAGTTTTATTTTAAGGGATAGTTAAACATTTTGAAAACCACATCACATTCGCATATTTAGTTAAAGGTACTGCCTTAGGGTAGGCGTTGTAGGGTGCTAATACCTTCCCTACACGTAACCGACTCCCGAACCAAGAATCTCAGTTTCGCAGACCATGCCTTATCATTTTATGGTTTTTCCGTAGTTTTACAGAATAAACTCTGGTGGCGACTCCAAAATCTCTTCTTTTTCAAATTTACGTTTATTTTTCGGATCGTCGTCCCGTCGCGATTCCGGTTGCGACAGATGGCGACTCCACTGGGGACGCTAGAGAGTCAGGCCATTTAATTATATATGCGAATTTGAGGTGGTTTTTCCCCTTTCACTTATCTACGTTTGATATTTGGAATAATTGCATGTGAGTTTCTTTTACTTTTTCTTTATGTTTGAAATAATTGTTCCTTATCTATATTTGATATGTCTACTTATTTGTGTTTATTTTTGAAATTGTTGTTATAATCTCCCTCTACACAATATGCATATCATGAGTGAGGCCCTATACCCGGGTCTGAGCACAACTTAGAAATAGAGGGGTTGTGTAGCGGTGTCACTCTGGGATGTACTTCCTGTCTGGCTATCGTGAGAACTCCAGCTAGAGTCTGTTCTCTTCATTTGTGTCTCCACATCTAGTTGATTACTCTGACTGTTGTGGAGAGACAGTGAACAGAGCCATAGCTCTGGTGGCCTTGATTTAAGAATTAGGAAACCATCCTGGTGAGTGCATGTATGTGGCCTTAGAACTTTAAGTACCATCCTTTGATTAAGACACGAAAGGGAGATCGTTTTGTCATTTCTTTTTCATCTTTTCTTTGTATACAGCAAATAAATGTACCATAATAAAAAAATGTAAAAAAAAATTAGAGCACTAAAAATGTGCATGTTCTAATTCATATGTATTTGTTTCGCATTTATCTTGTTATAGAGTTCATGGAATAATTCAAAAAAAAAAAAAATTTCAAATAAAAATGCTTTTGAAGCAAAATAAAGATTTTTGGTCCAATCGTTCAATTCAATTTTATCATTAATTTGAAATGTTCATCCGGCTTTCATGATATGAAAATGTTCAAGATCATCATTTGTCCATGATCCCCATCGCCCATTTTAGTTCGTAAAAGAAAAATCGTCATACAAGGGGCATTTCTTAGGTTCACCAGTTCAACCTTGTCTAACCCGGTGTGAAGCCCAAATCCTGATCCATTATGAGTTTAAACCTTGTCTGTCTTAACCCAAGTCGTGTCGAGCCTGGCCCATCACTCGTGTCTAGGTATGAACCTTGTCCACATTGTGTTTGTCATCAACCTCGTGTTCTAACCGAGTCATGTCCAACCTTAAACCTTCATTCATTAACATGTCTCGTTATTGGTTATCAACCTCTCTGTGTTTAAGCCCGAATGCGTCTTCCGTTTACAAGTGTCATTCATTTTCATGGTCGTTAAGTGTCAATTTGATTTTCCATTTACACACATTCCGGTCATATCAAACGTCTATTTGTATCTTAAAGACGTCAATATTTTGATAATAGGGGCATTGTTCGTGTCTTTGCCTTAATGTGGATTCGTATTGATTAAGTCTCTCGGCGCATAAACTTTTCCAGATTGGGGCAAATTTGTGTTCATGTCTATTTACCTCAAAAGTGTTCGATCATTCTTAAAATCTTGAATAATTTTATACACGATTATTCAGATGTTTTTCAAATTCAATGATAAATTAATTGTTTTTCTTTCGAACCAAGTAAAAGCAGAGAAAAATTTTGAGAAGAGTTCCATGAACCCAGATTGCATAATATGTGTAAATTAATTTGTGAACATGTACGTAAAAAAAAATACATTTAAATTTGCATTACTACAAATAAAAGCCTTCATGTGGTCGAAACATAAAAACAAAATTACAAAAAATAATAATAAGGAAAGAAAATTACAAAAAATTAAAAAAAAATTACAAAGCGTTTGGAGATCTCTCAGGTTATTGTCTTCTGCCAACCCTCTCGAGTTCGGTAGAATGACAATCTGCACAAAAAGGGGTTAGATCTCAAACAACAAAATATAACAAAAAACATGTAATAATAAAGGAAACATTAAAAATACATATTACGGATTTCGTTCAAGTTCGACTACCGTAAAAAAAAACAAAGAAAAAAAATTAATTAAGTGTCCATATTACAGTCCTTATTCAAATTCTGGCCACACTCGGCCAACAAAAACAAACAAACAAAAAAAATTCAATGGAAAAAAAAATCTCGAGCTGGTTGTGGTGGTCTAAGGGAGAGCTCCGTTGAGGGAGCTCTGGCACGAAAAGTCACGGGTGGAGGCGGAGGAATCTCTGTTTCTCCATCAATTATGATGGGAATGGGGAAGAGGTCCAGAAGCTTCGGAGCCTTCATGATTACCCAACCGGTTTCTCAAAAAAAAAAAAAAAAAAATAAAAAAGTAAAAAAAAAAAAATAAAAAATAATAATAAAAAGGAAACAATTGTGTCAAAAGAGGGGAGAGTGAGAGAAATAAAAGGACAAGGGTGAAGTTAGGGTTTTACCATACATGTACTGGGGTAGTAGAGAAAAGAGGGTGCCGGTGGGGTCCAATTCCGCTTGCCAACGTCTTACTCTATTCCCATGATTGCTAAACCAGCACTGGACGTTGTACTCCACCGCTTCTCCGAATGCCCTGATTCGAGTAATGATCTCAAAAATCTGAGCTCGACTTGGGTGAGTGACTCCGTAATTGTAAATGTTGGTCATTATCCTGATTTGGTCGTCTGTCGGACGCCACTTTGGGCAGGTCGGTCTCTCCATCTCCATTTCCTTCTCATCCATTTCCCTAATTTGTCTAAATAAATAATAAATAAAAAAAAACAAAATAAACCATAAATAACAAAAATACTATGTTCATAGTCTAATGTCTTCTTCCATTGTTTTTCTTTTAAGTTAATTTTGTTCTTTGTATTGGGTCTTTCGAGTCTTATTGTCCAGTTTGTGATCTGTTTCATGGTCCTCGCAAAGGTTCCTAAACGGATCTATGTCCATATTGTCCATGTTCGGTTCGTACAAATAAAATCTATGTCCATCTTGTCCATGTTCGGTTCGTACAAATAAAATCTTCTGTCCATATTGTCCATGCCTGGTTCATACAAATGAAATTCTCTTTTTAAGTTTTCTGTTTTTACGGGGTACGTGGCGTTGTTCTACCCGATTGTCTCTGCCATACCTTCAAACGAAGGGAGATTAACGTCTGGTTTCCAGCCGATATACCCCTTAAGTTTTAAGACAGTTGTGTTTTAAGTGTTTTAAGTTTACAAAAATGAAGAAAATTCAAAAAGAGAAGGGTACAGAAAAGAAAGGAAAGCAGGGAAAGCATAAAGAAAGAAGGAAAAGGGGAAGAGGCAAAGAAGAACAGAAAGCTTAAAAGGAAAAGCTGAACAGCATAACGGAAAGAAAGAAGCAAAAAATGGAAAGCAAAAGGGAACGAAAAACATGAAGGCAGAAAGAGCAACAAACGGAAAGCAAAGGAAGGAAAACAGAGAAATCATAAAGGAAAGCAAGAAAAGGGAGAGTAAAAGAGGAACAGAAAGCATAAAGAAAAGGAGAGAAAGGAAAGAAAAGCTTAAAGGAAAGAGAGATTAAGAGTTCAGAAGACTTACCCGGAAGCGGAAGGCACACAGGAAGAAGCTTGTTGGAGGACTCGGAGGCCTTCGAAGGCAGGGACGGAGGAGCCTCGCAGAACTCAGACGCTCTCGAAGGACGCTCAGGGAAGAGAGAGAGAAAGATAGAGAGAGAAGGGGAGAGCAGGAGAGACAGTGGTCAGACTGAAATGCCGGCCAACGCGGAGGAACGCTTGATTTGTAGCCGAATTTTCCACTGTGTCCACAATTCCGGTCATCGCTACCGGGAACATCCACAGTCCCGGTCTTTCTGATTTCAAATTTAAAAAAATGAAAAAAAAATGAAAACGGGTAGGGTTTTGTTGGGTCAATCCGACCCAACACAAGACTTCTTAGAAGATCCGATTTCACAAAAAAATAATAAAACAAAATATAAAAAAAATATGATAAATAATAAAATCTTCAAAAATAATAAGTGGAGTGATGTAAAATTTGAAGTGTTCAAAATTCTTTTTCATCTGCACGATAAAGGACATTTTTCAGGTTCATTGGGCCTCAGTGTCAGGTTAGTCTTCTTTGAACCCAATTCTTCTGAAATATAAATTTGAGTGAAGAATTATTTTGGCATGTTTGTAATTTCACATCACACCATTTTGTTTGATTTTATTCCTTCTTCTTCTACATTTGAATAAATCTAAAAACAAAAAATATTGAAAAAAAGGAACAGTGCTCGAGCCCATTAGGCCCAATGCCTTCATGTTTTTTTTTTTTTCATTTTTCTTGAGTTTACTTCTTTTGAAAAATGTCAAAAATATGTTGTTTTCATATTTTGCATTTGTATAATAGGTTGTTGTAAAAATGTCAAAAAAGGAGTCAAGTTCATTTCAAAAAAAAAAAAAAAACATTTTAGTGCAAGAGCAGTTGTCGAACCCATTTGGGCCCATTTTGAATACTTGTTTTTCTTTAGCCTGTTTTCTCAAAAAATATATAAAAATATTTCCCTTGCATAATTTTTACATATGTCATATTTCATTTAAAACAAAAAAAATGTAAAAATCAGTTTCAGTTCCTTGAGTCGCTTTGGTATTGGGTTTGTCCGGCCCATTAAGCTCACTATCTACATTCATTTTTCTGCAGGTCCAAGCTTGACCTAGTTTTCCAAAAAAAAAAATCTCAAAAAAGTATCAAAGTGCAAATTTTCAACAATGTCTTTAGAGTACAATCTTTCAAGTTGTCATGTGTGATTTTCTTTGAATTTGTGGTTTTTTTAAAAAAAAAAAATCTGAGATTGAAAGATGAACAGTTTTTAAGCCCATTAGGCCCCGTTGTCATATGTGGTTTCTCTTGAACCAGTGCATCTGAAATTCTGGAAAATAAAAATACATGTTTATGGAGATTTTGTGTTTTCAATTCATAATTTTTCTTTCCATTTGTGTGAACAAGTATTTGTGCAAAAATAAATAGAGGAATTCAGACCTTTGTCTGAAGATTTTGTCATGGTTGTAAAAAGAATAGTGTTGGGCCCATTGAGTCTAGTAATGTTGCAAAATTTTCTTTAGTTCAATCTTGTGAAATCCTCTGATAATGAAAAATAGAAAAAATAAATTTCTTTTAGCTTGTTTCATAAACTATGAAAAATGAAAAAAATGTGTTTTCTTTGTCATCTTCTTGTGTTAAGTTCACACGGCTCAGGTCATCTGATTCATTGGGTCAATGTGCCTGGTAAGTCCAACTTCTTTCTATGTTACTTCTCCTCAGGTCCGATCCGATCTGGATTCTCCCGTGTTGGAAAATAAAAAATAATACAAAAAAAAAGATTTCTTTCCGTAAATTGCATAATTTTCCTTCAGTAATATATTTGTCAAATAAAAAGCAACATAATTGTGGAAGATACAAATTGTTAACAATGTATTTTCAGTACAGCCTTCCAAATTATCATGCATGATTTTTTTGGAATTTGTTGTCAAAAAAAAAATGAAAAAAAAAGTTAAGAATTAAAGATGACCAGTTTGTGGCCCAAAAAGCCCAGTTCCTACACTGGCCCAAAAAGCCCAGTTCCTACACTGGCCCCCAAAAGCCCAGTTTCCTCACTGGCCCGTAGAAGCCCAGTTCTTACACTGGCCCAAAAGCCCAGTTCCTACACTGGCCCCCAAAAGCCCAGCTTCCTCACTGGCCCATAAAATCCCAGTTCTTACACTGGCCCAAAAAGCCCAGTTCCTACACTGGCCCCCAAAAGCCCAGTTTCCTCACTGGCCCGTCGAAGCCCAGTTCTTACACTGGCCCAAAAGCCCAGTTCCTACACTGGCCCCCAAAAGCCTAGTTTCATCACTGGCCCGTAAAATCCCAGTTCTTACACTGGCCCAAAAGCCCAGTTTTTACTCTGGTCCCAAAAGCCCAGTTTCCACTCTGGTCCATAAAAGCTCAGTTCCACGCTGGCCCAAAAAGCCCAGTTCCACGCTGGCCCAAAAAGCCCAGTTCCACGCTGGCCCAAAAGCCCAGTTCCTACACTGGCCCATAAAAGCCTAGTTCCTACACTGGTACATAAAGGCCCAGTTTCCACAAAGGCCAAAAATCTCAATTTTCACAATAGCTCATAAAGCCCATTTCCCATACTGGCTTGCAAAGCCCAGTTTCCATGCTGGCCGGCAAGGCCCAATTTCCATTGGCCGAGAAATCCCCATTTCCACAATAGCTCACAAATCCCATTTCCCATACTAGCCTGCAAAGTCCAGTTTTCATGCTGGCCTGCAAGGCCCAAATTCCACATTGGCCCGGAAATCCCATTTCCCATACTGGCCTGCAAAGCCCAGTTCCCACGCTGGCCCGCAAGGCCCAGTTTCCATTGGCTAAGAAATCCCAATTTTCCCAATGGCTCACAAAGCCTATTTCCCATGCTGACCCCAAGCCCAGTTTTTATACTGGCCACCAAAACCTAATTTGCTCTAAGAAAAAAAAATCTGTTTTTCAACCAGTATCATCATTTTCATTTCATATTACTTTTCTTCATGCATAAAATAAAAAAAAAATACGCAAAAGTTGAGTCATTTGTTTTCGATGCAAATTATCCATTTTTATGAGATTTCAAAAAAAAAATGTAATGGATGTCATAATCTCCTGGAGTCAAATGATCAAGTCATATATTCTTAAGAGATATTTGTGTGTGCATTGCTTGAAAACATCATCCTTCAGCCCTCGCTATACCAAAAGATTGGCCCAATCATGTTCTTGAGCCCAAATAATAAACACCAAGTTTTACACTGGGGCAGATTTTCCGTTACCTATACTGGCTTTCATTTGGGAGATCCCTGATTCCATTGGGACACAAAAAAAAAAAGAAAAAAAAGAAAAAATGACTCTTGTTGAGATCATTTAGTCTTGTCTCCTAATTAATCTTTTGAAAATAAAACAACCAAAATTTGAAATGACGTGTGGCCATCTTTCATCATTCAAAAAAAAAAAAAAAAAAGAAGTTTATATCCTTTGTACCAAATTTGAGCCAAAAAGAAATTTCTTTTCAAATTTTACCCGAACAAGAGTTATCATCACAGTAGAAGCCGACTCAAATTGCAAGAAGAACACATTTAGTGATCAAATGAAGAGAATTCAGCAAAAACAAAGCAAAAATGGAAAGAATCACAAAGTGATGTCAAACAAAGAATGAAATTTGAGAAAGGGCAAAATAGTCAAAACAGATTTGACGAATAGCTAATACAAGGTGTAGATGGTAACTCTTGTTTCAAAAAAAAAAATAAATAAATAAATAAAATAATATATATATATATATATCCACAAACATTTATTTGGGCCTTTATATCCTTTCTTTCAATACCCCTCAGCCAAAGCCACATTACAAGCCCAATAAAAGTCCACACAGATTGAATAATGGTTGCTTAAATTTTCATAAAGCTTAATTTGGAGACAAGACAAAATGGCTAACAATGCAGTTGTAAAAAAAAATGATGATGATAAAAAAAATGTCCTCGGAAGAAGGAAACTCCCTATTGATCAAAATTATATGAAGGAAAATCAAGCCAATTAGGGGCAATCCTTTCAAGCCCACCATTTTCGTATCCATCACATATTCCTATCCCCTTCAAACTCTTCCCCTTATTCCCAAACTAATTCAGATTTCCAAACCAGGGGGGCAACTTTGTAGGTGTCACATAATTTTTTCACCCGTTCTCCGAAACTAGGGCCACTTTGAGAGTTTCATGTGTTTCGGCCGAGCCCATTTAGAATATTGGGCAACTTTGTTAATCTCAAATTTGTTTCATGTGTACATTCAAAGTTTGTACCAAGACCAGGGCAACCCTTTGTTGGGCCTCTCAGATTTGTCCGCACTCAAATTCATAAATCTACCCTCAAAACAGGGGCAAACACTTTGGGGCTTTGTATGATTTTGAGTCTATCTTATCATTCGTAAACCCGAAATGGGGGGCAACTTCTTTTTTAACCTCACTTAAGTGACTCATACCCAAAACCAGGGGCAATTTTGCAAGAGTTATGTGAATTTCACACCCTCACAATTCACAGATACATTTGTCCATACCTATCTTTTTACCATGCCCCCAAACTGGGGCAACTCCTGACTTCACATTGGCATTTTTGATTGTTAAGGAGTAAGAGGCCCAAGTAGCCAACTCAGTACTCTCCAAATCCTTCCACATATTTGTCCCAACCCTGGATATCAAGCATGTACGCACTAATATTTCACCAAGAAATGTCCAACACATAAGTTTCATTTTGAACATTTGACTTCAAAATTTGACATCCTTTGCATAAAAGGAAAATGAAAGTCTAAATCTTCATAAATTTGATGATTTCAAAGAAAACAAATTGACACAATCTTCCAGTAAAACAAAAACAAAAAAATCACAAGTCAACATCATGTACATATTTTCATGAACTTTGAATTTAATTTCATGAATGTTTACCAAATCTTCTTCCTTGCAAAAAGACAAAAAAAAATCAACATGCATCAAAAATTTTCTCCTTCAAATTTCAAAATTACATCAAATCTTCTTCTTTCAAAAAGACAAAAAAAATCAACATGCATCAAAGTTTTCTTCTCCAAATTTCAAAATTTACATCAATCATGTTTCTCTTGCACATAGAGGTTTCAAAAAAAAAAATTTAAAAAAAAATGCAACTCCTTGTTTATTGATTTCAACATTATGAAAAAGTTTTAAAACCTTGTTTTCTCATTTCAAAAAAAAAATATAGACACTCATTCCTATCTCAAAAAAAAAAATCAAAAAAATTTTCAACATCTCAAAATTTCAAAACAAATGCAAAAATTTCAAATTCAAAACAATCAAACAATTTTACTTTCTGTCATTGGTATCTCGGCCCTCTGCAAGGCAATGGTCGAGCCCAATTTTACATTTCTGCTATTGGTATCTCGGCCCTCTGTAAGACAATGGTCGAGCCCAATTTTACATTTCTGCTATTGGTATCTCGGCCTTCTGTAAGACAATGGTCGAGCCCAATTTTACATTTCTGCTATTGGTATCTTGGCCCTCTGCAAGGCAATGGTCAAGCCCAGATTGTCAAACGACCCTCTGCATGGCAATGGTCGAATTTAAATTTTCCTCTGCGATCTTGGCCCTCTGCAAGGCAATGGTCAAGTCCAGATTGTCAAACGACCCTCTGCATGGCAATGGTCGAATTTAAATTTTCCTTTGCGATCTTGGCCCTCTGCAAGGCAATGGTCAAGTCCAGATTGTTAAACGACCCTCTGCATGGCAATGGTCGAATTTAAATTTTCCTCTGCGATCTTGGCCCTCTGAAAGGCAATGGTCAAGTCCAGATTGTCAAACGACCCTCTGCATGGCAATGGTCGAATTTAAATTTTCCTCTGCGATCTTGGCCCTCTGCAAGGCAATGGTCAAGTCCAGATTGTCAAACGACCCTCTGCATGGCAATGGTCGAATTTAAATTTTCCTCTGCTATTGGTATCTCGGCCCATTGCAAGGCAATGGTCGAGCCCAATTGTTACTTTCTGCTATTGGTATCTCGACCCTCTGTAAGACAATGGTCGAGCCCAATTTTAAATTTCTGTTATTGGTATCTCGGCCCTCTGTAAGACAATGGTTGAGCCCAATTTTACATTTCTGCTATTGGTATCTCGGCCCTCTGTAAGACAATGGTCGAGCCCAATTTTACATTTCTGCTATTGGTATCTCGGCCCTCTGTAAGACAATGGTCGAGCCCAATTTTACATTTCTGCTATTGGTATCTCGGCCCTCTGCAAGGCAATGGTCGAGCCCAATTTTACTTTCTGTCGAACGACCCTCTGTAAGGCAATGGTCGAACCCAATCAAATTCAAATCTCTCATTCACTTAATCTTGTTCATTTTATTTATGCACTCAAAAAAAAAATATAATAATAATAATAATAATAATTATTCCTGGTTCCTTATTTAAAAATTCTCTATGTATCTCGAAATCCGAACGAAATTAGTATTTCTATCTTTACTTATCTTTTACTATGATAATATGAAAACATTGTTTATCATATGATCTAGTAAAATCTAAGTAAAGAGGGGCAGCTGTCAATACCCAATTTCGTCCGGGTAAATAAAATTCATCACAAAAATAAATAAAAAAAAACATAAAAAAAATACTATTTATTTTACTTTTTGCAACCCAAATTTTCTTTTAAACACTTAATCAAATGGCCCAAAATAATCTCTTACTTTTTTTACTTCCTCACCACCCCTTTTCTCTTATCACACCCCACTCTCCACATCACCATCCACATCACCCTCCACATCATCTACCTTTTTCATTTACTTTTTCCACATCATTTCCATTTTAATTTTATATATCAACTTTTCTAATTATTCCACTTACATTTTTAATTATATCTTCTCCATCAACATTTTTTATTATCCATTTTTCTCCACCTTATTTTTCCACCCACTTTTTATATTATTTCTTTCACTTATTTTCCACATTAACTTTTACTATTCACTATATTTTATTTCACCTAATTTCTCCACCAACTTTTTATATTATTTCTTTCACTTAATTTCCACACCTAATTTCTCCACCAACTTTTTATATTATTTCTTTCACTTATTTTCCACATTAACTTTTACTATTCACTATATTTTATTTTACCTAATTTCTCCACCAACTTTTAATATTATTTCTTTCACTTAATTTCCACACCTAATTTCTCCACCAACTTTTTATTATTATTTCTTTCACTTATTTTCCACATTAACTTTTTCTATTCATCTTTTTATTATATTTTATTTCATCTAAATTTTCCACCAACTTTTTATATTATTTCTTTCACTTATTTTCCACATTAACTTTTACTATTTACTATATTTTATTTCACCTACTTTCTCCACCAACTTTTTATATTATTTCTTTCATTTATTTTCCACATTAACTTTTACTATTCATCTTTTTTTTTTAATTATATTTTATTTCACCTAAATTTTCCACCAACTTATTATATTATTTTTATTCATCAACTTTCTTCATCCTTAACTCTATAAATACCCACATTCCCTTCACTTCACACACACACAATTACATAATATCCATCTCTTCTCTCTCAAAATCTCTTCATTCCATCCCAAAACTCTACTTCATTTTTCTCTCACATTTTACTATTTCCTAATCTCTCTATACATAATAAATCCCATACCCTATTTTTACTATAAAGCTATCTTCTTCATCTTCCATCTATCTTTCTCACGACTTATTACAAGTAAGGTTTTATTTCATCACACAAATCTTCAACAAGGTACACATTTTCTTTTCATTCTATTTATATGCATTTTGATCATTTTTTTTAGTTTATAAATTTATCCTATTTTCTACCACAATTTTATCCTATGTTTTTTTTTTCATATTTTTATGTCATAGATATTTCAACTCATCTCTCTTCTTAATAAAACAAAATATAAAACTTTAAAAAACATGTAATGATATAAATATCGGTGTGAGTACTCGTGCGATCGTACGCATCAGCCTAGTACTCATTACCCAAAATATAAAATAAACAAAAAAGTCGTGTGAGTGCTCGTGCGATCGTACGCATCAGCCTAGTGCTCATTACGCAAAATCTAAAATAAACAAAAAAAGCCGTGTGAGTGCTCGTGCGATCATACGCATCAACCTAGTGCTCATTACGCAAAACAACAAAAACAAGGAAAAAGTCGTGTGAGTGCTCGTGCGATCGTACGCATCAGCCTAGTGCTCATCAAAAAATAAAAAATCTTCAAAAATCAAAAAACATCAACAATTTCAAAACAACAAACAGTCTTGCTAGCCAGAACTACGTGATCCTTGATTCTCCATCAAAAGTGGAGATACGTAGGAGCAAGGCCAGTCCTTGTCTAGTTCATTTTCCCAAAAATCCAAATTTATCCATAATCATTTTCCAAACAAATTTTCTAAACAATTTCTCAAACAATATTTTCAAGCATTTTCTAAGAGAACTACGTAACCCTGATTTCTCCTTCTTAATGAGAATACGTAGGAACAAGGTCAATCTTTGTCGGGCCCAAAAAAAACTAAACAAATATATTTTGTTTCTTTAAAGTTTTATTTTAGGGGATAGTTAAACATTTTGAAAACCACATCACATTCGCATATTTAGTTAAAGGTACTGCCTTAGGGCAGGCGTTGTAGGGTGCTAATACCTTCCCTACACGTAACCGACTCCCGAACCAAGAATCTCAGTTTCGCAGACCATGCCTTATCATTTTATGGTTTTTCCGTAGTTTTACAGAATAAACTATGGTGGCGACTCCAAATCTTTTTTTTTCAAAAGTGTTTTTATTTTTCACGGATCGTCGTCCCGTCGCGATTCCGGTTGCAACAAAGATCAAATAGCAAGCCTTTAACCTATATCCTTCTTTGCATACAAGAAGCAAGTCAAAAGCAAGTGAGCATAAAAGAGTAACTAACAATAAAAATAAAATTTGTTAAATATATACATAAATTTATAAGAAAATCCAACATGAAATAACTACTAATTATTAATTGATTTTTGTTGTTTTCATCAAGGACACTGAATCAATTGTAGCATACAACAAGTTTCATATCCACAAGAATTTGTTATCCAATAACTCAAATATGTTAATTTGTAATAAAATAGAGTTTTTGTATTTTATAATGAAAAAGTAAAACAATATTTGATTGAAATGGAATTAACTAATAAAGATAAGCATGTTGAGATTGAACGTTGTTGATCTTCTTCTATTAAACTAATACTAATTCATTATATACTAATATCATTATCCAATGTTCCTAAGAGTATTGATTTTAAATCAGTTCCTTCACTTTAGAATCCAAAGACTTCAAACACACTCCTAAACTCTTAATGAATGAATCCTTACTTTAAGTGCATGACTTAATCTTAGCTAAAACATTTAAATTTATTCCAAGCATTCACATGCATAATATGACTTGATTGGACCATATATTTAAGATTAGTTTCCCAAATCAATCTAAATAAGTGAAATAAGATGAGTTATCACTTCAACCAAACAATAAATAATAAACCAAACATTAAAACTAAATAAAAACATTTCTATATATGAAATAAGTAAAAATACACTAGAGAAGATACATTTATGCTTAATACAAGAGAGTTCACCTACTCATGATGATATCTCTGGTTACAAGAATATGGAGCATGTGATGCTCTCCTATGTCTCTTACAAGGATCTTATAAAACGTACAAAGAAAAATGTCTAATGATATTTAGAAAAGAAGCTTCCTAAAATAGAATGTCACTATTTTTGTAGATATTAAAATCAACTCAACTCCTTCTTTAGTGATAAACACTTGAGGTTTTCTTTCTTGGAGAGCTTTTTTTTCATGGTTGAGCTTCTCTGTTTGGTTTTCAAGGTTTCTTACTAAAGGTTTCTTTTATGGCTCAACACCTTTCTTCGCTTTTAAACTATGAGGGTTAAAATAGTATTTTTACTTATTCGCCTTACAATGCTCAACATAATTCTTTATGCTTCATTGCATCATTCTCCAATTCTTGCAAAAGTGTTGCATTTTCATCAAAAACTAATTAAACTTGATGACAAATTTATGAACACCGAAAAACGGTGCCACAAACTTGTTTAACAATCGGCAAGTGTGACCGAATCGTTTCAAGTAATAAACTCGGTAAGACCAAGTATCATTCTCCCAAAGGACTCACGACCTAGTTTAGTTATGTGATTCGTTGATTATTTAAGACTTAAGAACGAAATAAGTGGAGTTTAATATGCAAAACAGAAAATAAACATGTATGCATGAATTTGATCAATGGCTAAAACAAAATACAAACACTTCAATGAAATATATGGATGAGTATGTTGTTGGGGTTATCAATTTCATCTTATCCACTCTCATATACTTTCGGAATTCAACATTCTTTTCATTATTGTTAATGGCACTCTCTAAATCACCTTGCAAGAAGGTCTATCCTTACTTACGAGTTCATACAATTCCGAGCATTCCTAGTAATTAGTTCTTAAGTGCGGGAGCTTAACGACAACCAATATACTATTGGGAGAAATTCCCCAGATCTAGATTTCCCCGTACGTTCCCGTATCGACAAAATCAATAATCATGCATTGAATGAGTTAAACAAAGAAGGCATTGAGCAAAGTGGAAAAACCCTAACTAATGATGAAAGAAAGCATAGGTCTTAAATATAAGATGTAAAAACAAATTCCATATATGAGAGTTTCACAAGACTACATTGATTCCCCAACAACAATACAAGGTTTAGTTCACCATATTCATGGTGAAACTAGATGAATAATAATGGAAGAATGAAAGACAAAACCCTAGAAAGGTGAAGAGGTAGCCTGAGCATCCAAGATCCTCCTTCAAAGGGGTGGAAGAGAGAGTATTTGCTTCGTTTCTGCCAAAGATACAAACCCTAAGACGTCCTAAAGCTTATATACTATTCTAAAATTATAGAAAATTTAGGCCCAAGCCCATAAGTGTGCCGCTCAGCGGTAAAGTGCCGCTCAGCGGTAAGTGCGTGAGTTGGTTTCTTCCCCTCAGCGGTCATTTTCCCCCTCAGCGGATCCAACACGAGCTTCTGAGGGCCGCTCAACAGTAAACTGCCGCTGAGCGGCAGTACTAGCTTCTCCTTTTGCACTTTTTGATGTCTTTTCTGATTCCATCTCTCTCCTTCTTCACTTCTTTCACTAAATTCACCTTAAAACCTATACAAAAACACTAAAATCAAGCATAAACCTGTCCAGCTCTCTTATTTCTAAAAATATGAACAAAAGCATGATTTCAAGCTAGTTTCTAAGTGTTAAAGGTTGCTTTTAGTATCAATTTTAAGCATGAAAATAATAGTTTTTCAACTGTTATCACAACCCCAAACTTAGAATTTTGCTTGTCCTCAAGCAAACAAGATGTAACTCAATCTTCTACCAATTCGTATGATGGTTCACTCAATCAAAAATCTTCTTTTCAAGATAAGTAAAGACTTCAATCAAACTTATGACCAAGATTTCAATCAAGATGTGCACATGCTTTGGTGTTCACAAAATCACTTAATATCCAACAAATGTTATTTTTTTATGAATGATCAATCAATTAGGCATGGATGTTCATGTGCTCATGGAATATTTCCTCACTAGGTAAAGTGTTTCACTCACACACAAGTGTATAAGAGGTAATCACTCATTCACTCCACTATCACAATGTCACATGAATCAACTTTGCCTTTCATTTTACCACAATCAAAACATTCACAAGCATGCATCATCACAAGGACTTTTCAATGGCTTATAACGTGGCTGGGCTAACAAGAAAATTGGTTTTTCTGGATCACAAAATCCTTGAGTTAAGAGAATAATAACAACACAATTATTCTTATTTTTCCCAACTTACTTTTGCATTGAGCTTTGCTTCTTTTCTTTTCTTTTCTTTCTTTTCTGACATAGCCCAGATAGTTCTCAGCTGGATAATCACCAATCTTCTTTGCATTGGTGTAGAATTCCTTTACCACAGCTATGTTTGCAGGTGCAGGATATGTGACTAGCTTTCCCCAGTCATTCCCTAACAATTGCTCTCCAAATTGAGGAGCAAAGTTAGGTATCATTCCAACCTTTCTTTCCATGAGGAGTCTCCTATCTTGGACCACTTTGAAGTGCTTCTCATGCTTCCGAGATAGGAACCTACTAGAATGGGGTTGTTCTGGTTCCTTTTCTTTTCTCTTGGATGCCATGGTTTTCAATCTTTTTCCTGAAGAGGATGTCATTCCTACAATCAAACACAGATACAAAACCACAGAACATGATGTTAATCATTAGTAAAACACAGAACACACTTCATCTCGAAGCTAGACCACCGCTGAGGGTCAGAATTACCCCTCAGCGCCACCAGTGCCACGCAACAAATCAAAAAAATCAAGTCTGGCAGAGTGCCGCTCAGCGGCAATTTACCCCTGAGCGGTAACTCTGCAGAATTTTGAAAAACCTCTTTTTAAGTTGTCCTAACTCCACCCAAATGCAATTTTCAGTTTTCCAGATCAAAATCATGTAGTTTAATCGGTTCAAACATCAATTATATCATCAAATCATACATAGAAATCAAAACCCCTAAATATTCATGCTTTGACAATCACATTCAAAATCAAAAACCCTAGAATGAACAAAATGCTTTTTACTTACTTGGGTGGAGATGCTAGATGCAATGAGAATGTTTCCAAGCTAAGATGCTCTCTTCCAACCCCAAACTTGGATGGAACACTAGTGAGCAAGTGAGTGGAAGAGAGATTTTCTTAAGAGGGAAGAGGGAAAAGATGTGGAAAACCTTGGAAAAGGTATGTGGGAGTGTTTGTGCAGAGAAGAGCCTGAATATAGGAGCATATGTGCAGCTTAGGGTATAAAAATACCCTAATGGGCTCGAGTCCCGCTAAGGGGCAACCAAAGCCCAATCTGCGAGAGTACCGCTCAGTGGTAAGTTGCCGCTCAGCGGCACTTTCGTGGTGTGCCCTTCTCCTTCTTTGCTTAACCTACGTGCCTCCTAAACATGCCCCTCACTGGTTTCCTGCAATTCAATCTTCAGAATACTTATGCAAAACCCTATTATGCAACTAAAATGAAACAAACAGAAACATTCAATCAACTGGGTTGCCTCCCAGGTAGCGCTTGTTTAACGTCACGAGCCTGACCCAAAATCCACCAACACCCATCAGTAGGTGTTACAATACCTACCAACACCCATCAGTAGGTGCAAAATTTTCTTACCAACACCCATCAGTAGGTGTTACAAACTTAGTATCCTTCAGTAGATACTTAACCACCTAGCATCCTTTAGTAGATGCTATAACCAACAAAATATTTACAAAATAATGTCCACAAATTAAAAGTTACAAAACCAAATCAAAAGTTTTTAAATCACTGGGTTGCCTCCCAGCAAGCGCTCTTTTAACGTCATTAGCTTGACCCAGTAAAGCTCAAGTTCCTTCTTCATAGTTGATGTTCTTGTCCCACCAACTCATCAGCTGTTTCCTGTGTACTGCTTTGATTCTTCTAGAATGTGGAGACTATATCTCTATCATCTCCTTCTCTTTACAGCCTTTCACAACCCACAACTTGTTTTTGATTCTCACAGCTGTACCAAGTTGGGGTCTTCCTTTCTTCCAGTTATCAGGAACTTTTCTTCCTCTTCCAATCTTTTCTCCTTTATGCACCTGAAACAACAAACAATGGTTACCTGTAACCTTGGGCTTTTCATCTTGATGGCTAGTCATGTGTGCATCTTGAAATGCAGCTTTATAACTAGCTTCTTCCTCCTGTGTTTGCCTCTCATCTTTAAAAACGTCTACAACAACTCTCTCCTCTCGGTCTTGGAGCACCACTATACCTTCATTCACATCAATGATAGCTTTGGCCGTTTTCATAAACGGTCTTCCAAGAATGATAGGTATCTTTTCTGTCTCCATCTTCATCACCACAAAGTCTGCCAAGAACTGGAGTTTGCCCACACAAACTATAATATCCTCTGCAATCCCACATGGTTCCTTTGAAGATCCATCGGCCATTACTAAGTTAACCTTTACAGGTTTCACATTAACATCACCGATCTGCTCTAGTAACGAATAAGGTATCAAGTTAACACCTGAACCTAAATCAAGAAGAGCTTTTTTAACCCTTTTCTTTCCTATGGAACAAGGAATAGAAAAGCCTCCTGGATCTTTTGCTTTAGGAGGGAATGACTCCTTTCTAACAGTTTTACACTTCTTTGCCTCATCATCTCTACGTCTTTTCTTTGTAGAGACATCTTCATCAGATTTAGTGTAAACTGTAATTTGTTGTAGAATCTGCTCCCAAGGTACATCATTATCCACCATCTTGAATAATTCTGTGAAATCAAGTTGTTTCCCTTGATTTATTGGAAAAGGAGAAGTATTTTTGCTCTCTATTTCTCTTTTCTCTTATGTTTCTCCTTTGTCTAACTCAACTATCTCATTTTTAGCACTCTCTACCACCTTGCATTCTTCTCTGGGGTTAACCTCAGTATTAGCCCCAAAATTTCTATTTGGCCTCTCTTCCACCTGCTTAGTGATCTGCCCCATCTGAATCTCCAAATTCTTGATAGCAGCTTCAGTGCTCTTTTGGGGTAGACTCAGTTTTCTGTATGAAATTATTAAGAGTTTCTTCCATCCTCATGGACCTTTCATTAAGCATAGAAATCTGCTGCCATAAGGTTGGTTGCTGCTGTTGCTTGTTAAATTGACCAGCTTGCCCAGTGTGCCCTTGACCAATGCTTGGGTGTGGTTTCCACCCTTGATTGTAGTTCCCTTGACGGTATTGATTGGCCATATAATTCACATCCTCTACGGCTTCTGCTGGAAAGGCATATTCACCATTGATATGGTCGCCCCCACATAATTCACACAACTGAGATTGTACCTGTGCAGCAGTCTTCAACTCTTTAGGCAATTGTGCAAGTGTTTTGGTAAGAGTCTCCAGCTGTTGAGTTAGAATTTTATTCTGTGCTAGCAAGGCATCATGTGTTTGTAATTGTAGAACTCCTTTCTGTTGCATAGGAGCTCCTCTTTCACTGTTGAGCTCGTTATCACTAGTAGCCATATTTTCAATAATTTTTGTTGCTTCCTCTGGAGTTTTCCATTTAATGTTTCCTCCTGCTGAGGCATCAAGCATCATCTTGGTTTGTGAACCAAACCCTCCAAGGAAGGTTAGGACTACTTCCTCTTCTTCAAATCCATGCGTGGGTGTTTTTCTTAACAAGCTTTTATACCTATCCCATGCATGACCTAGTGATTCTTCCATGCCCTGCCTGAATGAAGAAATATCTTGCTTTCCTTTAGTCACCTTTGATTGTGGGAAGTATTTATTTAGAAACTTGGTTACCACTGTTTCCCACTCTGTGAAGCTTCCCTCTGGAAAAGAATTTAACCAAAGCTTAGCATTGCCTCCTAATGAGAAGGGAAACAAGCTAAGTTTGATCGCTTCATCTGGCACCCCATTTATTTTCACTGTGTTGCAGATCTCATTAAATGTAGTGAGGTGCTCATATGGGCTTTCGTGAGATAACCCATTGAATTGATTGCTTTTCACCAGTTGGATCAATGCTGGTTTGACCTCCATATTAGCTGCATTGACTCTTGGTCTAGCTGTACTGTTAAAGTGCTGAGGTCCAGCTGTATTTGTATAATCAGCAAGAGTTCTTCTGATATTATTGTTTTCCATGTTCTCAGTGCTATGGTCAGAACCTTGTGGTGATGGTTGCAACAGAGTTTCCGAAGGAGGGAAAAGTTCTCTTGATGTTCAGATTCTTCTCCTTCGTCTACTCTCGTCTAAACCTTTAAGAAGAGGTTCTGCTGTTTTCTTGCTCCTGGTTCGAATTGCTTCCTGCATACACAAGAAAACAAAACCCTAGAAAATTGGTTAGCACAAAAAGATATAAGAGAAGATATAAGATTCAGAGAATAAAATAAAATAAAATAAAAATCGAAAAATAAAAATAGAAAATAAAAACAGAAATTCAAAATTAAAGTCAAAGATAATCAATAATCACACAAATTAACCAATTAAATCACGAGTCCCCGGCAACGGCGCCAAAAACTTGATGACAAATTTATGAACACCGAAAAACGGTGCCACAAACTTGTTTAACAATCGGCAAGTGTGACCGAATCGTTTCAAGTAATAAACTCGGTAAGACCAAGTATCGTTCTCCCAAAGGACTCACGGCCTAGTTTAGTTATGTGATTCGTTGATTATTTAAGACTTAAGAACGAAATAAGTGGAGTTTAATATGCAAAACAGAAAATAAACATGTATGCATGAATTTGATCAATGGCTAAAACAAAATACAAACACTTCAATGGAATATATGGATGAGTATGTTGTTGGGGTTATCAATTTCATCTTATCCACTCTCATATACTTTCGGAATTCAACATTCTTTTCATCATTGTTAATGCCACTCTCTAAATCACCTTGCAAGAAGGCCTATCCTTAATTATGAGTTCATACAATTTCCAGCATTCCTAGTAATTAGTTCTTAAGTGCGGGAGCTTAACGGCAACCAATATACTATTGGGAGAAATTCTCCGGATCTAGATTTCCCCGTACGTTCCCGTATCGATAAAATCAATAATCATGCATTGAATGAGTTAAACAAAGAAAGCATTGAGCAAAGAGGAAAAACCCTAACTAATGATGAAAGAAAGCATAGGTCTTAAATATAAGATGTAAAAACAAATTCCATATATGAGAGTTTCACAAGACTACATTAATTCCCCAACAACAATACAAGGTTTAGTTCACCATATTCATGGTGAAACTAGATGAATAATAATGGAAGAATGAAAGATAAAACCCTAGAAAGGTGAAGAGGTAGCCTGAGCATCCAAGATCCTCCTTCAAAGGGGTGGAAGAGAGAGTGTTTGCTTCATTTCTGCCAAAGATACAAACCCTAGGACGTCCTAAAGCTTATATACTATTCTAAAATTACAGAAAATTTAGGCCCAAGCCCATAAGTGTGCCGCTCAGCGGTAAAGTGCCGCTCAGCGGTAAGTGCGTGAGTTGGTTTCTTCCCCTCAGCGGCCATTTTGCCCCTCAGCGGATCCAAGGCGAGCTTCTGAGTGCCGCTCAGCGGTAAACTGCCGCTGAGCGGTAGTTGCGGCTTCTCCTTTTGCACTTTTTGATGTCTTTTCTGATTCCATCTCTCTCCTTCTTCACTTCTTTCACTAAATTCACCTTAAAACCTGCACAAAAACACTGAAATCAAGCATAAACCTGTCCAGCTCTCTTATTTATGAAAATATGAATAAAAGCATGAAAATAACAGTTTTTCAACTGTTATCAAAACTCCAATTTATGTAATTATCAATACCTCATTATGCAATTCTAAGCTAAAGAAGGTTGATTCACTTAATTTGTCAAATTTCATTCATTTCAAGTGTAAAAAAACATATAGAAATCAAATAAATTAGACATTTCTCAATAGATAGAAAGGATACAAATGTTTATCTACTTTTTTAATTGTTATTTCCTTTTAGCATATCTCACCTTCACTCAGTCTCCCCTTTACTTTAAGTGTCCTTCCTCTCCATGTGTGTTTAATTCTACTACAGTCCTTATCCATGTTATCTACGATCCTTTTCTTATGTTGTCGTCATCTCCAACTCCTCTGATATCAACAAATGAGTTTGAACTTCCAATTTTCCCTACACATTATACCAATAATCCTTCTCTTCATGACACTGGTTTGAGTTATTATAGATTATCTCTACTTTTTTTATACATGTTTTTCGTCTATTTCTTTTGTGTCAATTCCAAAATCTATAGGTGATTCCTTAGCCCATCATGGTTGGCATCAGGCAATAATAAATGCTCTTTAGAATAATGGAACTTGAGATCTCGTTCCATTACCATTGGGAAATCTATTGTTGGTTGTAGGTGAATTTTTGCTATCAAAGTTGGTTCTGATAGTACTATTGACCATGTCAAAGCTCGCCTTGTGACTAAAGATCGTACACAAATTTTTGGCTTAAATTATAGTGATACTTTTTCTCTAGCGGTAAGATGATTTTTGTTCACTTATTTATAAGCATGATTGCTCTTCAACAATGACATATCTACTAGTTGGATGTTAAAAATGCATTTGTTAATAGGGATTTGCAAGAAGAAACTTATAAGGAGCAACCTTCGGGTTTGTTGCTTAGGGAAAGTCATCTAGATTGGTATGTCATCTCTACAAATCTTTATAAGGCTTGAAACAATCTCCTGAGGCTTTGTTTGGAAAATTTAGTAGTGTTGTTCAATAGTTTGGCATGACTCGCAATGATATAGATCATTTAGGCTTTTACCATCACTCAATTGTTGAGTGTATCTACTTAATAGTATATGTTGATGACATTGTTCTTACAACTATTGACCACCATGGAATCTCCCAAATAGAACAACACCTTTATGGCCACTTTTAAACCAAATATCTTGGCAAACTCAGATCTTGAAGTAGCACAATCTAACAATGTTTGGTATTGTTATATAACAAAGGAAGTATGCATTGGAAATTTTGAAGGAATCTAAATTGATGAACTCAAAATCTATTGACACTCTCATGAATCCCAATATCGAACTCTTACCTAATCAACGAAAGCCTTTCTCATATCCTAAGAAGTACAAAAGATTAGTTGGAAATTAAACTACCTTACTATTACTCATTTTAACATTTCCTTTGCAATCAATGTGTTGAGTCCGTTTTTCAATTCTCAATGTGTACATCATTGAAATTCAGTCATTTGTATATTTAAGTACATTAAAGAATCTCGTCCAAAAGGATTGTTATATGGTCACAACAACCATACTAAAGTTTTTTGTTATTCAGATGTTGATTGGGTAAGATCTCATTCTATTAGAAGTTCACTTTCGGATATTGTGTCTCGATTGGAGATAACTTAATCTCTTGGAAGAGAAAGAAACAAAATGTTGTGACAAGATCTAGCGTAGAAGTAGAGTATAAAGTTGGTCATACCCACTTGTCAACTTGGTTGACTTAAATAATTACGTAAAGAGTTACAGTTTGGAAATGTCAATCAAATGACACTTATATGTGACAATCAGGTTGTTTTTCATATAGGCTTTAATATTGTCTTTCAAGAAATCACCAAACACATTGAGGTTGATTATCATTTTATTCGAGAAAAGACCATGTATAGAGACATCAATGCTAAGTTTATTAATTTAAGTCACCTATTAGCATTTATTTTGACAAAGTCTTTACCAAGACCTTAAATTAATTATATTTGTAATAAACTTGGTAGATATCATTTATATTTATCAACTTGATGGAGAGTGTTAGAAATGATTAAGTTATTATTATATATTGTTAGTTACAATATATTACTTTTAAATATAATGGACTTAAACTCATCTATTTTTATTTATAAAGGCATAACTTATGTAGTCAACACACATTAAAGATTCATCCTATACATCTTTCTCTTTTATTTTAACTCATTTTATCTCTATTATATATTTGATATTTTTAATCATTTATTGTTGAGATATGATCATTTAGAGAGACTAGACTATCCAACAACTCATGTCTTGAACTTTAACAAACAATACTCAACGAAATATAGATAATAAGATATAACGTCTAACGTTGACATATACTAAAGGACAATTCTAAATAAAATAAGTGTCTATCAGATATAAATATATCCAATGTTTGAAACAAGATAAACATTAATATGGGATAGAATGCTTGAAGTAAATTTTGTCTAAATGAAAGCAACATCTGATACAGTGGAAACATAATTCACGTAAATGCTAAGTTGAACGTTGATGCTTAAGATTCAATATACAAATGTGGTAAGTGATGCGTGTATATTTATGCCCACATTTATGCTTTAAAATTCAAAATTTTGATGAGAGTTTTGTGCTTAAATTATTGATTTAAAGTGAATTTGTGAAAATTAGATTTATCAAGTTTTAGAATTAAATATGCTTAAAATGTGATTTTTAGTTGAATAAATTATGTTGGATATTCTAATGTTTATTTGTACAGGTAAAGTTAGAATTTTATTCATTTAAAGTGCAATTAGAGGAAGTTTCAAGGGCTTTTCTACAATTTTGGAAAATTAAGAAGTACATAAATAAAATTTCAGAGACAACTCAATTGATATTTAAAGAAAATTAAATTAGTTTGAAAATATCAATAGGAAATATCTATCAAATATTCTTAAAAACTAATTAAATTTTTTGAATATTTGAAATATATAAGATAAAAGATTTTATCAACATAATATTCAGAGTCCAAGCCCAATCAAACCTATATAAAGATACTCAAGGGACTCACTCATTCACTCAGACTCCTTCACTGGAAGCAATCATCTACCACTCCTCTCACTTTTATTTTACCATGTATTTCACTCCATTCATGGATGGCTAAGCCTCTAGGACTATTCGACTGTAATTTTATTATGAATTCTAAGGTTATGTTAAATTAATGTATTTGTTTCTTTTGATTACTGATTTGAGTTATTCTTCTTCTATGTTTGTCATCTCTCAATCATATTAAAAGTATTGATTTTTGCATCATACAGTGTTTGAATCTACATGCATATTAATCATATGAGTTCAAGGGTTTCTAGGTTTGATTGATAATTTACTTTGATTGAATTTAGGAACTTTCATATCATTAAACATGTTTTTGATACTAATTGAGAATGTACTTCGATTGGTAGTGAGAATTTCAACTATAATTAACTGATAATTTACCTTGATTAATTAACTTTTAATTTGGTTAAGAGATTTAAGAATAGACATGATTAAACACAATAGGATTTGAATGATAATGTATTTTGGTTGAATTCATTGTGAATAATCTAGAAAAGTTTTGCATTTGATTGAGAATCTACTTTGGTTAATTATATGATCGCTATCAAATTAATTAAGAATGTACCTTAATTAATTTGAAACCCGAATAATAATCAATTGAACAATGATTTGTGGATAACTGATGATGAATCTATCTTGAAAAAACAATGAAATTAGCTTATTTAATTATAATTGTTTCAAAGATTCTCATTTGTTCTCCAATTAAACTCAACATTCTTCAACATTAAATTCATTAGGATAGATTTTCATTTTTATTTTTAAAGCATTGCCCAACATTTACTAACCTTTTGAAGGTTTTCATAGGAGTCAAGTATTGAAAAACAATTATGTATTCTTTGGGAAACGATTCAAGGTTACTTTAACCCTATCTACTTTTTTTACTACTAACTTGACAATACTGAGTTTGTAGATATTAGTGTCTCGCGCAGCGGAATATTTTAAGAGGCAGAAAGCATGTTACAGTCAATAGCCAAGATAAAATGGTTCTTTTTAAAATCTTGATTTTCTTTAAAGACTTTTATCAAATAGTTTGAATGCTAAAGAGATAGAGTTAAAGAAAATCAACACAAAAAATTTTATCCTGGTTCGAATCAAAAGATTCTACATCCAGTCGTTAATCACTATAAACAGTGATTAACTTTTCACTAAAATATTGTTCAATGATTGCAATAGGATGGAATAAAGAGTAAGAACAGAAAACACATTCCTTCGACAAACGAATGGAAGACTCTATTCAATCAATTTGAAGAGAACTGTTTCGACCTTAGACACATTAAACGCAAGCTTCTCCTATTTACAATACTTGATTTGAGCAACTTAACACTTGACAACTTCCTCAGAATTTATCTGTATTCTCAAGTGGCTTAGATAACCCTTTAAGAGGTTTGGTAAATAGTATATATAGCCCAGAGGTCAGAAACTAAAAAGAAAACTCCCAACTACTACTGATAATCGATTATCACAAGTGATAATCGATTATTCTTGTCCGTTATGGGGTTTTCAAAACATGATAATCAATTATCCTGAGGAATAATCAATTATTTGCGCGAGACACTGACATCTACAGAGTTGACTTGTAAAGTAGTATTAATTTGATAGCTTCAACAACGGCGCATCAGTAAGCCACTAAGTGTTTGACAGAACGAAAGATATTAGTATAATGTGCTAAGCCCCGTCAAAAGATATATAATTATCTGATATCTCAAACATGTCCCATGCATAAGACATAAAAAGCATCAAACAATATATAACTCCTAACATAGTGTCTAATCAACATAGTGCTTGAACAAAATGATAAAATGTTTGAACATCAATCTTTGTTAAGCATTACTAAATGATATACATGAGCTTAGACGACCTTATTATGAAACAAGAGCTTAAATGATCATATTATCTAGGTACAACATATCAAATGCTTTGCCTTTAAACAAGCTTATTATCAAACGGTGTTGACATTTGCCAAAGTGTTTTAAACACGCAATGTGTTATATGATCATCAATGTTTAAAATATTTAATGACTGTACGAAAAAGTGTTTCCTTGCTTGCATGCTCTGCTCTCGTTTTCTTTGCAAGTAATGTCAACAATAAGCTTTATTCATAAGCACTACATAAAGGACAAAAGGACATTGAGAGATAAGAAGGCATTCCTAGAATGTTTCCTCAAAGCCTTTAGATTTGGCAAACCGTACAAGTTACTCATGAATGAAAGCACTAATAAAGCACTACCACCCTACAACATAGACTTGAGTTTGACCAGCTACCTCAAAAAGGCTATGAAGTCTAGAAGTCAACTTTGCATCCAATTGTCATCTCGCAAGAAGACTATATGAAAAAGTTTCACAAATGAGAAAACGTTGTTCTTGAAGTTGAAGAAGGTAATAATAGAAGAGAGAAGAGGAGAGAGAAAACATATACAAGAAAGATGATTGAATATTAGCTCTATTCTACCTCAAAGCTTATATCGTATGAAGTTCTTCAACCTAAGAGAAAGAACTACACAAGTTCACAAATTGTATTATACTGCATTGATCCTCTCTTTGAGAGTTACTTAAATTTGTACTTCTAATCAAACAATGATTGTGTTTTTATATTATGAAGAGAATTAAAACACTTGTATTAAGCTAAACGTTCTAGTCAGGATTGACTAGAGGAACCAGAAGTAATTGATAATACTTGTATACCATGAGTGGTCAAAATACTTGGATACCAAGAGCCGTTAAACTTGGACTAGTAAGGATTGACTAAAGGAACGAATAATGGTTTATAATACTTGGGGAACTAAAAGTGGCTATAATACTTCAAAACTAGGAGTGGTTGATAATACTCACTGTATAGTAGAAATGGTTTATACTTGTTTGTAATCTTGGATAAGATTAGTGGAATCCCTTAAGAGTTCTTGAGAGACTGAACATAACTCAAATTGAGTAGACCAATATAAAAATACATGTTATAGTTTCCCTTATTTGAAAGGTTTTCCTAAAACACTTTATTGAAAACACAAAAGTTTATCCATTATTACAAATCGTCTATCCTCTACAATAGTTATTAAACATTGATTTATGAAAAAATTTAAAAACACTACTCAAACCCTCCTCTTTCCTCTTTTTCATTTGCCTCTTCTAATATATTCTTCTTTATGTCTATATCTAAATTAAATTTTAATACTTATTTGGTGTAATAAATCGTTTTTATAATTAAAAATAGATTTAATACATTATTTAGTCTTTAAATTCACCGTTAAGTTTCAACTTTGTCCCTCTTTTAAAAAAGTGTTAATTTCGTTCTACTTTATATAATTTTATTTCGTTAAATTAGCAGAAAAAAAAGTTAAATATTTGGTTATATGATAAATAAGTCTATACCTTTTTTTTTCTCTCTTCTGTTCCTCCAATTAGTCTAAAAGTAACAAACACATTGACCCTTTCATTACTTACTTTTTTTTTTTCTCTTTAAATTCATTTTAAAACTATAAACTTTTATGAGAATTTTCAAACAGTAGTTTATAGCAATAAAAACAGTATAAATAAGTGATAAATGGACTGCACGCTAAGGCATACTTATAATTTTATTGAACTGCTACAGTATTTAATTATTTATGAGTTATCTGTTATTGTTTTTTTTTTTATTTTTAATAAAATACGTATGCGTTATTTTAAATTTTATTATTATAAATAATTTTATCTCTTTTTTGTTAGTTAAATTTAATGAAATTTGTTAAAAATAAACCTTGTATCAAATTTCGGTTGGCCAATTTTATTTGTTTTCTACTTTTATTTTTTTTAAATAAAATAATTATTTTATTAATTACATTTTTTTAATTATCGTTTATTTAAAATTTTAATTTGATATTTTTATTTTAATTTAACCATTCTTTAATTTAAACATTTTTAATTACAAAACTATTTATAAAATAAATAACAACTATTTACAATAAAATTATAGAAATTATTTATATTTAATTTGATATTATTAATAATAATAATTTTATTATTTTTAATTATCATAAAAAGAAATTTGAACAGTAATAAATGTGTTTTCACAAATAAATAATTATAGAGATTCAAATTTAAAATATCTCAATGTTAGATTATTTTAGTTAGATATATATTATAAATATATACTTTTATATATATATATATATATATATATATATAAAGTGAATTTATTTTATTGTCATTAAGTTTTTAATTTTATCCTTTAAATATATATTTTTTAAAATTAAAATAAATATATATAAAGATAATGACTTCTATATCCAGAGCAAGAAAAATGTATGTGTACTTTTATAGAAGAATATTTTTATTTTAAAAAAACAAAATAAACTGTGATGAATTAATTAGAAAAGTTAAAATATTAGTATTTTATTAGATGTTTGAAATGTATAGAAAGATTGAAAGGTGTATAAATTATTAATTTTTTTAAATAAAGTTTTTTGAAAATAAATTAGTTGATAATTTCTATTATAATTTTAAATAATATATAAATCATTTTAACTTCGAAGATGTTATATCATTGATTATAAGACTGTGTAACTCTTCTCGATAAAAAAAAATGTATCCGTGTTTCAATGCAAAACTTTTTAATAATGAGTTGTTTTTAATTTTTTCTTTCTAATGATTTTTTGTTTGTTAATTTTTAAAACATAATTTTTATAAACATTTTGACTTGGCAATTTTTTTATAATTCAGGAAACTATTGAGAATATTAATTTTATATTTTCAATAAAAATATTTTAATTTTCATCGTTATTCAATAAAAAAATTATCAATAAAATGTAAGAAAAAGGAGAAATTTGTACTTGTGCATTATATTTGTGTAATTGATTTTATTTCTCTTTTTAAACTTGTGATTAGTGAGTAGCAGTAATAGGTAAGTGGTGGTGTTGATACATGTTTCCCTGTGTGTTTGGAATATATTCACGAAAAAAAGTCAGTATGCTTTTGACAATCTTAACGAATATGAATGAATTCTAATTCACACTTCCTTTCATGGATCACTTGAGATGGAAATCAAAATAACAAGAATGAAGCATCTGGAGGAACACAATCCTCAAATCACCTCAAAATAATGACCTACCAAGAAAAAAGGAAGGGGAGAAAAAATAACTTTACAATTATGTCAAACACAAAGTGGCATATCTTACAATATATTGGAACCACCACATAGCAATTGGCTACTATCCGAAACAGCCATAAACCTAAACACAAACGGGGAAGCATTTGGCTAAGCTCTTCTCTGGTGTATATATATAGGCCAACAGAAAGAGAAGAAATGCTGGCACAAATCAGAAGCCAATCTGAACTATGAACTCTCACATTATGATGCAATTACACTTTGATTCAAGCTTATTAGGGGGCTTCATGCTGTCTACCTTGTTAGGAAGCCCAACATTGCGTATCAAAGACTCATCGCTATTTTCATCATTCTCAGTCTTCGAAGGGGATTCTGATTTTACATCAGTTTCTACCTTCTTTGGCCTGGCCTTCTGAGGTTTCATAGCACGCTTGCGGCCAATCTGGCTGCGCGTGTCCTTTATATTGGAATTGGGTTTCCCCAATATAGTCACTGTCGGCTCAGAACCTTCCAATGGTTCTGAGTGTTCCTTTTCCATTGAAATCGTTGCAGCTTTATATGCAAGATCATGGATGATTGAGCTGCAGAAAAGTATAGTATCTGTTGCCTCTTCAAGTGTCAAGCTTCTGGTGTTAACACCATCTTGACACTCCACCGTAACTGTGGATCCTTCTGGGAAATAGCATTAAAAATCTGTCAGAAATTTTCCTAGTTCTAATATTTTCTCCAAATAAAGGTTCAGCAGATAAAATAGATTACAAGCGCCAAAGAAACCATGTACATTGAGAAACAGATTTCTTATACTCCCCGGGTAGTAATGAAGTATTAGTTCAGATTTCAGAAAACTCGTAGAAAAATATTACAGAATACACCCACGCTATAAGTTGCGTGAAACATTCCTGCTAACAAGTTCCTCAAGAGCAGCGGTTATGAAAGCAAAAAATAGAAATTTTTTATTAAAAAATTACCTCGGGGTTACATTGGAAATTTTGGGGAGTGCATTTGTTATACTTCGTAATAAAAAAAAATTCACTTTTGATTCAAAAACACAAAAGTCAATCCAAAACACAAATCTTCAGGCAAATTGGAAACTCGCAATTAAATTGCTGCTGACTAGCACTCCTAACATATCAGGCACATCAATTCAGATTATTATCATTAGTAAAAAAATATGTCAAGAAACAACCTTCCAAAGTATATTAACTCTATCTGTTAGAAAACAAGACCATGAAATTTATTTATCTCTTTAAAGTTTACATATGACAAACTATGAGCTATGTACATACAACACTGCATTTGAGATACGAGAATAATTTAAGGTTGTCACAAAATGTTTTCATGTTCATCTCAAACAGCGTCATACCTATGCCAGGGGAGTACTCGGAGGCATTGAGCTCAGAAACAGAAGCTGCAAGACAATCACCGGAAGAAACTGAAACAGAATGTTCCTGAAAATCATCAACAGGTAACTTTAATACAAGTGATGGATCATCATCCACCACCCCGGTATCATTCTGAGAACACTTTTCCCCATCTATTTCTGATTCTTCAATTGTAGAAGTGCTGGTAGTTACCAGAGCATCCAGTCCATCAACATTAGAGTTCTCCATATCTTTTTTCTCATCAAAAAATGACTCTGCATCCTGAACTGATGTTTCGGTATTTGGCACACTGCCCACATTATTCGGATGGTCTTCAATTCTATCACTTAAAATACAGATTTCATGATTTGGAAATGACGCCACTGAATTGTGATCAGGCAGAACACCAGTAGCCGGGCTTACTACTACTGAGATACAAGCATCAGCTGTTCTACTACTATCGTGGTATTCAAGATTATCTTCCTTGACAACAATGGAACTCATAGAAGAAGAATCAATCACATCTGTCACTGTATTTTCTGAAGCTTGCATTTCTCGAAGATATTGGGGTATCTCCTCTAGGTTGCTGCATTCAGTATTGCCAGATGAAGTTTCTTGCCTAGTAAAACCTAATCCATGGTAAGAATGGGTTGATGTTCCAGAAAAAGATGAACCAGGGCTTGGAGGCCTGATCCTAACGTCATATCCATAGTCTACATCCAATTTTCTGCCACTTGACTGCCTTTGGACACGAAAATCAGAATGTCTTGTTGAGCTGAAATCAACAGATGATGAGGTAGAATAGCTGCTACGCCCAGTTGAACTTCTAATACTGTTAATGCTGTTTCTTGCAAAGGACAGGTCATCATAAGATAGAGTTGTGGCAGTAAAAGTCCTGCCCTGAATTACGGGTCCTTTGCTGCTGCTTGACCTTTTCAGTAGTACAGAGATGCCAGTTCCTTCCAAGAGGTCAACTTTCAAAATTGAGCGGTCTTTGGAAAGAGACAACTGCTGATCCCCGGAATGATTATCAGGCTTCTTGTAATCAACCCCTGACTGGTCCACCTCTAGCTGGTTAGAAGACATCTGCTCATTTCTCTCCACTGAACTTGAGAGAGGATTTTGTTGCGTGTGGTCCAAAATATATTCACTGGGAAAAGTTTGATTTTCCTCTGCATCCGGTTCTCCAAGGGGAAACCTCACGTTACCCACATTATTATTCTCTTGAGACAGTCTAGACTCAACAGCTAGTTGGTCTGTATCATGTGATGGCTTTTCTTCGGTAGAAATGCTTATGGAATTCACTGAATTGTAATTGGAAACTGCCAAAGTTTCCTCCGGGATGATATGTCTCAACAATGTGGTTTTCCGGCTGCATTCTTGACATAGTCTAAGATTCTTCTCAGTTTGATCAGTGGCCTCCAGAGGACAACCACAATTAGAACAGATTTCTGTATTCTCAAAAGCACCAGTTTCAGAAATGTCAGCTATGGCCTGGGAAGTTTCTAAACTTTTACTGAATTCTTTGTCAAGACCATGATAAACAAAAGTTTCAGATTCAGTGGGACCTAAACCAATCATAGGACCTATAGTATTATTATGAAGGACATCAACTGATTCATCATTGATCTCATGATCAATGTTTACATTTAATACATCAATTTTATCAAAGGAAAATACTTCTTCATGAATGTCAGCATATACTATCTTTTCACTTTCACTGGCCACATCTTCTTGATTGTGGTCACTCCCTTCAGTATCTGGTGCAAAACTTGTACCATGATCAGAGCTTGCATTGCTGCTTGTTGTGACAGAGGAGTTCCTAGATACCAGGGATCGTTGGGCAGAATTTGCTTTTCCAACATAAAAGGTTGTACTTGGCACACTTGACAAGAGAGGCCTGAACATGTTCTGAGGACTTTTTTTATCCTGGCACAGCAAGGTTGGTTAACAAACAAAGTAAGCAGTTTGGTCCCAAGTTCCCCGACCAACTCTTAAAGACACAAGGGAAAAGATAAGGGCAAAAGGTGAGGGGAGCATGAATGAATGAACAACTCTACAACAAAAACTCATTCGTGACTAAGAACAGCAACTGTGTAACTTGGTTATGATAATCCACGTATGCCAAATTTTATATGCAGCACAATAAACAAGCTTGTTAGTGACTTTGCTGAAGTAATTTACTTGAATAATAGTCTTATCATGTGTAGCTTAAAAACAAACCGAGAGGAAAGAAAACATGAACCAGAAGAACCAAATAAAGCATTATACCCAAGATTATAGATATAAAAAAAATAAAATATGATTGTACTATCCAGGTGACAGGGCTCACCTCAATCCAATCCTACCTAACCACACCCGATTGATTCCACAGTAACAACCCTGGAAGACCCAGGGAATTGCGTAGCAACAGGGGATTCTAGCCAACAGTCCCTGAGTATTGGGGGAAATACACACATACCAGAAATTATATCAAAGTTTTGGTCACTAGTAGGCTAGAAAGATCGAAGATGGTTGGCTCCCTCCAAATTCCATTTAAATTGTTATGATTTTGACAAGTACCCAAGCAACCCACACTAAAAAGCTAGCTATTATAAAGGGATAACCAAATACTTAAATATTCCACCGAGCAACTCATACCACTAGATCTGGGACTTAAGCAACCTATTCACTTTACATTGCAACCAGCTTTGGTACCAAGTCACAAGTATCCAAGCACTTGGAGAACCCACCTTCAAAAGCTAATTATTAAAGGAGAGAACCACCTAAATATTCTACTGAGCATCTTATACTACTCTGTGAGACTTGAGTACCTCATATACCCAAGTTCCTTTTAAGAATGTTCTAACTTATTAGCATATGAAAAAAGGAAAGTGAGTGAAAGAGGGAAATTTTGTGCATGCATATGCAGAGTTGACTGAACGTATCTTTTTGTCAAACGAGAATTTTAATATAGAAAATTTAGGAATATCATATTAAAAACAGCCTATTTAGTTGAAATTACTCAACGAACTATAAAATGATTGAGAAAGTAAGTCAAGAGATTAAGAAAAAAATACCATTTGCCGGAGAGCAGAATCAAAAGATCTTTTAGGAGCAGAACTTGGGGACACCATCCTGGCTGGCTTCTTGGAAAATGAGGGAGATTTGCTGTTTGAAAATGAACCACCCCTTCTTGAACCAAATCGGTCTAGACTACCCACAGGGATGGACTGAAGAGAGTCCAGATCATCATCACCAGAAGATATGACAGAACCTTTGCTGCGTGAACTAAATTGATCTCGATCATGACTATTAATATAACTGCTGCTCCTGGAAGGTGTGGGAGACATTGATTGCCTACCCAATTTAGAAGTAGAGTCCCTACTATTTCTGGATGCTGGGGAGGAACCCCTCACATATGATGCCGGTCGATCAGCCAAAGATGTCCGGAGATTAGGAGGAGCTTCAGAAGAGAAACCAGGAATATTAGTTTGCCATGCTCTTATCTTTGGTGAAGCAGAGTTTCCACGGCTTGTTTTAACAGGGGAAGTTCCCCTAATCCCTGATGAGACAGCAGGACTACCGGAGCCAGTGCAGATTCGCCGAGGAGTAGGAGTAGAGGACCTAGAAACAGTTGTTGCAGGCTTTGTTGGAGGTGGAGATGGTCTTCTTGTTGGAGTAGCCTGTCTGATAACTTGAGTTGGACTAGAATTTGGCGTCAATGAAGACCTTCCCCTCGGTTGCAATGTGTTATTCACAGATCGAGGAGATGAGCTTAAGCGATTAGGACTTGCACTACCCCTACTGCTTTTGTAACTTCTCTCCATCTGAAAGAGTCCAACAAAAGGTGGATAGTGAGTAAAATAACACACTTTTCATACAGAGAAGAAAATATTAGGATTTTTATTCAAGAGGTAATTGTGCACAAAACAGATTTGAAAAACACACCGTAGATGATCTTGATATGGAAATGGGTTTACTCCGAGGCCTTCCTCTGCTCACAACATTTATTTCTGCTGGTTCATCTTCTAGTGAAGGAAACAGTGGAGTGTCCGGTGGTGTCAACAACCTTTAAACGTATAAAACAGAAATGCAGCATCAGTAAAGTAATGCGCACATCTAATTCTAAACCTTCGGAAAAAAGGGGTTTTGCATTATTGACCAAACTATTGGTGTGAAAGAAACACACTTACAAAAAGTTGGAATTGAAATCATAAAATTTGATCATACCACATCATTTAACATAGTAAGATTAAAAAAACATAAAAGACTACAAACCAATCATAGTCATTCTTGTCACCATCTACATTAAGCAATTCACTGGTTTCTCCTCGACCGGGAATGGATATCCCAAGCTTGATATCAGAAAAATGTCTCAACTTCTGAGCTGCAAATTAATATAAAAAATGGGGGAGAAATGCATGAGTATCACCCATATAAAGCAACTGATAAATATATACATTCTGTCCTCAAGAAGTGAGTAAAGAAGATTACAAAACGAGTCTTCCAGGTCATCTGATGGCTGAAGCAAAAAACTCTCTTTTTCTCTGGACTGCATTTCACTGAACAAAGCAAGATCATCTTCCTTCTCTCTTAAGTGCAATCCACTTTCAAGACTGCGCCCTCGCTTGTGACTGTCTGATCTTGGCTCTCTACCAGGAGAGTATCTAAATGCTGGGGAAGGTGGCATCTCCCCTACCCAATGCAATGTCCAACAAGTGTCACCTCAAGTTCTCCATACAATCCAGTCAAAAACCTTCAACACCCTAACCAACAAACAATGATTACTGTTAACACATAGCACAACTCCATACAACAATATCAGCAAAAAAAAAAAAAAAAAACCCACTTTCATTCTCCAAGTATATCTCCTCAGGCTTCGTTACTCCTTCTAAAGACTCAACAAACACTAGCACCATACCCAATGTGACTGAGTCAACCAACCCACATATCCCAAAACAAACAAAACTATATTTGGCATATTAAAACAACTGTACCATTCCAAACGCAATGCTTAACCCCTCAACATTCATATGCAATAAGCATCCAAAGCTAATACTGAAGATATCCCCTCAACCTGAAACCCTAGAACATTGGCCAGGAATAGATCCTAATTACCCCGTTCCACCACCGACCAAAAGGGTAGCCAATTTAAACGGCAAAATTCAAGCTGGAGCACCCATTAAGGCAAGTTCAGACCTTACAGCGAAACATGGCTCACCAAATTCCCAAGTCAAATAGCTTCAAACACAGTGCGAATTCGAAGATTAAAAAACAAAAAATAATAAAAACAAAAACAAAAAAATAGAGCTTAAATGCCAATTACAATGCGACGAATGTTGTCTCAGACACCCGGATCTACAGCATTCATGGCTTCTTGTGAGCACCCAAAAGTACAGATCAGAACCAGTGTGATCCAACGGTTCCAACAAACTCTAAAAAAAAATCCATTTTTCTCTCTCCTCACACAATTCTTTTTTTTCAGTTCTGAAAAAAAAAAAACAGAATATTGAACTGCAATTTGAGAATAATAATATTAATACTCAACCATAACCTTTGTTGTCCTTTGATTTGCTGTTTTGTCCTAAACAGCAAGCATTCTTTCCTCTCTTTTATTTTTTTCAGCTTCCTTTGCAGTTCATTTTTTCTGCCGTTGCAAGTGCCTCGTAGATTCCCTCGTGTTTTTTACATACCTTTTTTTTCCATCTTAAATGCCACTCCAATATTGTTAAGAATTCTTTATGTCTTCTATTTTTCTCAATTTGCGTAGAAGAACTAAAATACATTAATTAGTCGATCTCGATGTCTATGATTTTTGTTCCACTTGATATTATGGCTCATGAACCATTTTCTACCATTTTAATTGCTAACATCAATTGGATTGAATGAGACATTAATATTATAATTGAGCTGGTCGAAGGTTACATGTGTAGGTAAATGCCTAGGGTGTTACATGCCACATTGAAGACAAGTTTGAACTTTTGGACCCTTCATCGCATAAACGAGCCATAATAATAAGTGATAACAATATTTAATGGCTGGGGTCAATTTTTGGGACTAAGCTATTAAATTTCTCATCACATTCAGTAATATTAAATGTACAGTTACCTTACATTGATCCGTACAGCAACTAAAAAGTTTTGACTCGTTGAAAATTCCAAAAGGAAAAGGAAAAACAAGAGCTATTATACTAGTAGCAGTAACATTTTAGCCAAACATGTTCTAAATTTGAAGTTCCAAGAACGAACGAAATTAGCATTGTTTAGAACAATGTTGGGACAGTGTATGAGAGACCCAAATGTGTGTATAAGAAAGTCCATCTCAGGAGGACTGAAGCATCACGGTCAGGGGCTTCGTTTTGGTGAGGTTTTGCACTTTGAAATAGTTGATATGTCCTAATTAGTTTTTTTGTGGCCTAAGGTTTCTATCCGAAGAGAATAGTATTTTAAAGGAAAAAACCAAGATTAAAATAAGACTAAAAATCCAATAAAAAAAAAGGTGTAATGGAAAAAACTTGAGAAGAAAGTAAGAAGGGATAAAAGAAAGTTGTGTGGGGACTGGGTGGGATAAAGTCAACTTAACAACTGAGTTATGATTAGGCAATAGATGGGTGTGTTCACTAATGTGAAGATTATCGAATCATGTCACTTTAATTGGTAGGTGATGAGGAAACTTAAAAGGCTACTATGCTAATCATTTTCATTGCTTTATTATGCCTTTATCTTCTCTTTGCTTTGCTTTGGTTTCATTTTGCTCCTAAACACATTTTCCCAAGCTGAGTTTAACTTAGCCAACGGTCGTCGCCATTTCCTACTTTTTCTGTCAACACAAAAATCACAGCTTTTAATTTAAAGAGAAATTTAAGACTATTTCTAATTAAAAAATAGGAATTTGGATTTTCGTTTTTTTGTTTATTACTTTTCACCTTTTAAAATATTATTATTTATTATCTTTATTCTTAAAAAATATTGTTTTCTTATTTAAATAAACCTCTATCGCCGGTGATGAGTGCATTGATGATTTAGACTTGGTACCATTTATCATAGCAGTCCCTTTAATAAATAACCCCACAGGTTAGCTCAACTGTTATAGCATGACGATCCATTAAGACCAAGAGATATTGCATCCAAAAATCATTCCAGGAAGATAAACATGTTCTTAAAATATTTATTAAAAATTAAAATATAAATTATAGATTGTTATTATTATTAATATATTTCTATCATGTTTTTCCGTTTAACTAATTGTTTTTATTAAACATGTATTTTTAATATATTTAGAATATTTGTTAGTAAGACTCAATTTATTATCAAGCATGTGTTTCTCTCTCTAGGTTAGGTTTCCCTTCTTGTAAGTGATTCAACTTTACGCAGTGAGATGGAAAATGAGATTTTTTTTTATGTAAGGATCATTCCGGAATGTGAGATAATAATAGAATAAAACTCTTTGTCCCAAATATTTACTAGTTTTAGATCTTTATTTTATGTGTACTTTCAATAATTGTATGATCATATGTTTTAGTATAAAATACGATTATTATAAATAGAAATTACTAATACAATAATAAGCTAACAAAATAATGCAAAATTTTAATTTTGAAAATAAATAAATTCATTAAATTTAAAAATTTTAAAACATTTAAAAATATTTTTTTTTCAGGAATTACTCTCCTTGTTAAAGATAAAACATACGAGAGTTTACCAAATAAACTCTATGAAGAAAGAGTGGTGAGTCATTATTAATAGACTTAAACATCTTATATCTAACTAGGAAAATAAAATTCATTTAAAAAAAACTCAATTTTTAAAACTATTAAGACTTTTAGAATTTAAAAACTAAATATAGTAAATCAAATACATAGAACAAATATTGCGGACAATTACCACTCTTTTGAGTACCTCTATGGTCATATGGAACACATGACTCTTTTGAGAAACCTCCCATATTATGGGCAAACATAAAGCTTTTCCGAGCAACCTCCCCAACTATAATGGGACACAATGCTCTTTTGAGCAGTCTCCCCAACTATGGTGAAACACAACGCTCTTTCGAGCAACCTCCTTGACTAAGGTGGAACACAATCACAAAAACTAAGAAGCTTTCACAAACATATATATATATATATATATATATATATATATATATATATATATATATATATATATATATCTTCACAAAACTCATCTGTTTTAACATATTTATCTCAAATACATATGTAACACATAACATACTGAAAGTTTCATTTTGTTATCACAATTTTAAAAAATTTATTAACATACCCCTTTGTCAGAGCGGCTGCAGCGGAAGGGTTAGCGTGGAATAACAAACCAAGAGGGGTTTTTAATAATAACGTGTGCCTTTTAATTTCTACTCAATTAAACTTACTTAGCAATTAATAAAGACAAATAAAGCAAGAGTAAGGTTGAGAGAAATTTGCACAGATGATTTTATCCTGGTTCGGATCTTACCAATCCTACGTCCAGTCGCTTATCTCAAAACAAGATAAACAGTTTCACTAACACAAAACAATTACAAATTACAATCACAAAGATACAATTTGTAAAAGTTTAGAAACCACCTCTCTTGATACCACAAGAGATGAAACTACACCTCCTTTGAGTCTTCACAAAGGATGAACACCTCCTCCGAATACTTCACGAAGGATGATTCTCTTCTGAACACCTCCTTAGACACACCAAGGATGAACCGGCTATTTCCTTTGTCACCGTAGCAGCACTTCACCAGCTCCACAGACAAGAGTTTCACAAGCCGAACAAGAACACACAAGTCTCAATAATTTCTGAGTATTTGAGACAAGGGAAGAGTTTCTGTGTCTCTGGATGTTTTTAAGAGGAAATGAGAGTCTATTTATAGACTCATCCAAAGGCTCTTCCATTCACTAAAAGACAAACTTAACGGCTAGTTTGTCCAACGGCCATAAACGGCTAGTTTGTCCAACGGCCATAAACGGCTAGTTTGTCTAACGGCCATAAACGGCTAGTTTGTCCAACGGTCATAAACAGCTAGTTTCTTCAACGACTAGTTTCTCCAACGTCCGTGTTAAGTGCGATACTCTTACCGTTAACCGTCACTATTCACGTGAATAGTGTTACTATTCATATGAATAGTACTATAGTGTTTTGTTGCAATGATTTACTATAGTAATTTTACAAAACACTTTTCTTTTTGTAATCTAAGTCCTATACATATTTCTAAGAGTATTACAAAAGCTTTCCATCACAATATAAGTCTTCATAACATCTTGAATCTTGATTTCTCTTGACTTGATTTGGACATCATCAAAACTTCATCTTGATCATTTTGCTAACAATCTCCCCCTTTTTGATGATGATCAAAAACTCCTTGATTTAAAGCTTTTGGTAATAATCTGTATTTAAAACACAACTTATGGAAGAAAGAGTGCATTAGTGAATAAGCACAAATAGTACAAATAGGCAAATAAGCTTTAAACATTTTCTCCCCCTTTTTGATCATAATTAAAAAGTTGTGTTGATGTTCTCCCCCTAAGATAATACTCCCCCTTGTCAACACCCAATTTCGTCCGGATAAATATAATTCATCAAAAAAAAATACAAAAAAAAACAAAATGAAAAATACTATTTATTTTACTTTTTGCACCCCTAAATTTTCTTTTAAAAAAACTTAATCAATTGGCCCAAAATAATCTCACTTTTTTACTTCCTCACCACCAATCTTTTCTTATCACACCCCATTCTCCACATCACCATCCACCTCATCCTCCACATCATCTACCTTTTTCATTTACTTTTTCCACATCATTTCCATATTAATTTTATATATCAACTTTTCTAATTATTCCACTTACATTTTTTAATTATATCTTCTCCACCAACTTTTTATATTATTTCTTCCACTTAATTTCCACACCTAATTTCTCCACCAACTTTTTATATTATTTCTTTCACTTATTTTCCACATTAACTTTTACTATTCACTATATTTTATTTCATCTAAATTTTCCACCAACTTTTTTATATTATTTCTTTCACTTATTTTCCACATTAACTTTTACTATTTACTATATTTTATTTCACCTACTTTCTCCACCAACTTTTTATATTATTTCTTTCACTTATTTTCCACATTAACTTTTTCTATTCATCTTTTTTTAATTATATTTTATTTCATCTAAATTTTCCACCAACTTATTATATTATTTTTATTCATCAACTTTCTTCATCCTTAACTCTATAAATACCTACATTCCTTTCATTTCACACACACATTTTTTTACACAAGATCCATCTTTTTTTTCTCTCACACCAAACCTTTTCATTTCCACCCCAAATCAAAAAAACAAGAGAAAATTCTTTTCCTACACCCTTTTATTCATATTTTGAACCCCATTAGGCTTTGGCCCATTCGGTTTTAAACCTTTTCTCTCCTAGGCGCACACCCCACTTTGCATCTTTACACCCCTGCAAACAACAAGAAAAGGGCCTCCGACCTGACCAGCACCTGCTATGCGACACCCCTAAACCTCACAGTTGCACTCCTACCGTCCGTTGGGCCTGAGAACCGGAGTCTTCCGACACACCTGGTTTTTTTTCTATACACCCCTATCCTTATTTAATTGGTTTTTATGCTCTTAGTATTTGTTTGGTTCCGTATTGGTTGCTTCATTTGTTTTATTTTCTTCACTCTTTTAGTATTTGTCTCACAATTATAATATATTTCTCGTGTTTTGTATTTTATTTTTATTAATTGGATTTGTTTATTTTAAACTTCAATTTTATTTGTTAATAGAAAATGACACAACCATAAAAAAAAACAACAACCTAAAAAAAATGAAAAAGATACAAAAGAAATAAATATATAAAATTGCAGCATTATAAAATGGTTTTAGAATTTTTTTTAGTAACGTTATTCCTTTAAGCAATTGTTTTTTTTCCTAAAATATATAAGATTAAAATTAAGAAATGGTTTTAGTGTGTTTTTTTTTACGTTTAGCAAATATGTTTTATTTTTATTTTCTATTTATTTTGACTTTCTTAAAAACACTTGTGTAAACAATTTTACTATTTTTGTTTCAAATAGCTAAATATCATTTTGTGTTATGTAAATAACTAAGTAATTATTAGACTTTATTTTAAATATGCATGAAAAATTTATTTTAATATTGTAAAAAATCTAAAAAAAAAAGAAAACAATACACATTATTTTTACATAATATCCATCTATTCTCTCTCAAAATCTCTTCATTTCATCCCAAAACTCTACTCAATTTTTCTCTCACACTTTACCGTTTCCTATTCCCTTCAAACATAGTAAATTTCATACCATATTTTTACTATAAATTCATCTTCTCCACCATTAATCTATCTCTGCTCACAACTTATTACGAGCAAGGTTTTATTTCATCACACAAATCTTCAACAAGGTACACATTTTCTCTTCATTCTATTTATATATGCATTTTGATCATTTTTTTAGTCTATGAATTTATCCTGTTTTCTACCACAATTTTTTTTTTGTGTCTTTTCATATTTTTATGTCATAGATATCTCAACTCACCTCTCTTTCTTAATAAAAAGAAAATAAAAAAAAATGTAAAACTGTAAAAAACATGTAATGTAATAAAAGCGGTATGAGTACTTGTGCGATCGTACGCATCAGCCTAGTACTCGTTACCCAAAATATAAAATAAACAAAAAAAGTCGTATGAGTGCTCGTGCGATCGTACGCATCAGCCTAGTACTCATTACGCAAAACAATAAAAAACTATAAAAAAGCCGTGTGAGTGCTCGTGCGATCGTACGCATCAGCCTAGTACTCATTACGCAAAACAATAAAAAACAAAGAAAAAGTCGTGTGAGTGCTCGTGCGATCGTACGCATCAGCCTAGTGCTCATTACGCAAAAAATCTAAATATTACATCAAAAAATACCAAAAAAAAATATAAAATCTTCAAAAAACCAAAAACATCAACACTTTCAAGCCAACAAACAATCTTTCTAGCCAGAACTACGTGATCCTTGATTCTCCATCAAAAGTGGAGATACGTAGGAGCAAGGCCAGTCCTTGTCAGGTTCACTTTCCCAAAAATCCAAAATCATTTTACAAACAAAATTTTCTAAACAATTTCTCAAACAATATTTTCAAGCATTTTCTAAAAGAACTACGGAACCCTGATTTCTCATTCTTAATGAGAATACGTAGGAGCAAGGTCAATCCTTGTCGGGCTCAAAAAACTAAAAAATACATGTTGTTTCTTTAGAATCTTATTTTAAGGGAAAGTTAAACATTTTGAAAACCACATCCATATTCGCACATTTAGTTAAAGGTACTGCCTTAGGGCAGGCGTCGTAGGGTGCTAATACCTTCCCTACACGTAACCGACTCCCGAACCAAGAATCTGGTTCTAATTGACCATGCCTTATCATTTTATGGTTTTTCCGTAGTTTTCCAGAATAAACTATGGTGGCGACTCCAAATCTCTAAATTTTCAAACTCGTACGTTTCTTTGCGGATCGTCGTCCCGTCGCGATACCGGTTGCGACACCCCTTAATAAAAGCATGTATGCATATGAGCTAAAAATATTTCAAATTTAAAGATTCATTCAAACATGCACAATAGGATATTTAAAGCAAATATTTTTAGGAGAAAGATCTTATAAAACATTGTTTAGATCTTTATCTTGAGGATTGTCATCATTATTTGCTTCATTTGTTGTCTTCTACAAATCTTCGTCATTGCCTGCATGTAATTCAACTGACTCAAGAGGTTTTGCCTCAAGGTCTACAATTTCATCAAAGACAACATGCTCACATAAAAATTTTTCCGATTGAAAACTATATATGCTTTGTATATTAGAAGATATAAAAATAGTTTTACCGGTCTTGAAAAAATTTTCTTAAAATTTGTTTTAAAGAAATTCTTAAATTTTTAAACAATAGGTACCCAACTACTTGTATGGGTCCTTTGGGTTAGATTTAGAAAAAAGAAATTATTTTATAACCCAAACATATCTACCACTTGGAACACCATAATGCTTAATTTTACATTTATTAGATGTATGACCCTTTTTCATACAATAAAAGCATGATACAACATTTGTGTTCCTATAAGTTGTTCCTTTTTCTACCCAAGTTCTACGGGTTCTATGATTGTGTTTATTTTTAATTCTAGGAACATACTTATTTTTAACAACCTTATTTTCATTATTTTTACTACATTCTCCTGAGGTTGTTTCATCTAGTAGTTTCTTATAATTAACACAAGATGCACATTCATTACTACTAGTAAATTTACCCTTTTCAAAAATTAAAACTTTATTTTTCAAATCTTTATTTTCTTCAAAAGTATTTTCAAAATTTAATTTTAAATTCTTATTTTCTTCAAGAATATTTTCAAAATTTAATTTTAAATTTTTGAAATCCTTTTTCAACTTCTGATGGGCTTTATCTAACTTTTCAGATTCTACTATTAAAGCAGCATAAATTTCATGCAATTCATTTTCACTAATTTGACTAGAATTATCAGAATCGCTAGATGTACTTACTTGGCTTCCAGCGTCGTCGTTCACCACTTGTCAACACCCAATTTCGTCCGAATTGACTAATAGATTTATTTTATTTTATTTTCAGCATGAGTGTAAAGTAAAATAATAATAATAATAATAATAATAATAAAAAAGAGAAAATAAAAATAAAAACATAAAAAATTAAAAAATAGAAATAAAAAAAAGAGGGAGTGCGTTCGTCAAAAAACCGTTCGGCCTTCACTCTGTGCAACTGTTCGTCCATAACTTTTGGTCGTAATGTTGAACGTTCGTCCTTGAACTGAACGTTCGTCCTTGAATTGAACGTTCGTCCAGGATTCATTTTGAAGCGTTCGGTCATTTGCTACTGAACGTTTCGTCTGGCTGGTTTAACGTTCGTTCTTGAAAATCAACGTTCGGTTTTTTCGCTTATTACCGAACGTTTGGTATTTTGTTTATTACCGAACGCTCGGTCTCTATGTTTTGAACGTTCGGCCTTGATTTGATCATTCTTAGTTGAACGTTCGGTTTTTATGTTTGATCGTTCGGTCTTCATGTGAACGTCCGGTCATGATATGTAAGCGTTCGGTTTTCTTTTGAACGCTCGGTCCCAATGACGTTTGTCTCCAAGCGTTCGATTTTAGGCGTTCGTTCCGGAAGCAAATAACGCTCGTTCAGGTCACTCCTTATTCTGGCGCTCGTCCTAATCACTCTCCTTCTGCCGCTCGTCCAATTCATTTCCCCTGCGCTCGTCCATTTCATTTCTTCCCTACCGTTCGTCCATCACCTTCCCTTTTTACCGCTCGTCCTAATCACGCTCTGCCGCTCGTCCAATTCATTTCCTTCCTGCGCTCGTCCAATTCATTTCTTCCCTACCGTTCGTCCATCACCTTCCTTTTTTACCGTTCGTCCTAATCACTCCCGTCTTCTAGCGCTCGTCCAAATCACTCCCGTCTTCTAACGCTCGTCCAAATCACTCCTCCCCTTTCTACCGCTCGTCCATAATTTCCCCGCTCGTCCTGGTCACCCGTGGGCCCAGTAATGATCCCAGAATCTTCCACCGGTCCATTTCTACCTTCCCCCACTTCACCAACCCTCCAATTATTCCCAAATTATTCTAACAATCTTCCACCAACCCAATAATTGCCCATCCTCCAATCAGAGCTGCCGACATTTTGATTCTTCTGCCAATTTAAGGGCACGGCTACTGGAATCCTAGAGGGGAGGACATCTGAGATGATGATACCATGGCCGAACTCCAAACTCTGGAGGAGCCTTCATCTCCAACAGCCCATCATCTTCATCCCTTCCTGACAAACAACTTATGATCTACACCTTCGCCACGTTTCCTACACCTCACGACCATCATCATTCATACATAGCCAACATCCACCAACCGTTACATACAGCCACATACCTCATTCATCTCCAACATCCACCGTGACCCAACCACCTCACCTTCTTCCTCCATTTTCATCATCCAACAATGAATTAAAATTCAAAATCTTCAACTCTCACAGCGCATACGGAGGTTCCCTCTATCACTCACCCGTAACCATCCCAACTACCATTCCATTTCATTTCCAACACCCTAGATCTCCAACACTCGTTCAAGACTTACCACGGTCATCACCTCCACCCTACACACCACCCAACACAGACAAATCAAAATTCATGGCCGTTCAAGCTCAATTCTCCACCCCTCACACTACTCACTTGTTTTCACTGGAAATTCCACACCTCCATCCTTTTACCACCTCCGATACTTGATATCACGACCCACGGTTATTAGGAACACCTTTCTATCAATCTTCATTCCCCACGGCTTAACCCCAAATCTGTGAACCCCTCATGCGGGTCTCGTAACAGAAGTCGCCGTCGCCGCCCTCTGGAACCCATCACCCAAAAGCTTCATTATCTTCTTCTGTAACACTCACACACGGCCACCCTCCCGCGCACGTCACCTGCAGGGCTGACGCCGTCGCACTTTGCCCCGCCTGCGGCCGTGACGTCCACTCCGCCAACCCCTCGCCGGCCGTCACCAGATCCCTCCCTATTGCGAGCCATACCGCGGTGGCCATGGAAGAAAGAGCCTCCCCACACTGGCTGCCAAGTCTAGGAAGAAAAGAATTTGCTTCCTTTGGTCTCAGATGAGAGAAAACCCTGAAAGAGAATGCTTGGGCTTGGAACCCGTTTTGGTTTCTTAAAAAAAAAAAATTTAAAAAAAAATATAAACAAAGGAGAACGTTCTTTTCGCACCCCTGGATTATATCACTGCAACCCCCTTTCATTTGGGCTTAAGCCTTTCTGCCAGTAAAATAAAAAAAAAAGGAATTGGACCTGAAGTTGGAAACAAGGATTTGGACCCAAAGGAGAGGAGCTTCAAATCTACTATTTGCACTCCGAGTTTTTATCTCTGCACCTCTTATTTTTGTCGGTTTGTTTCTCTCGCTTTGTTCTTAAATTTTTATTTCCTTTATTATTTGCTTTTCCCTGTATGTAGCCCTTTGTGTGATAACTTCACTCTTGTTTATTGCATCTTATATTTTGTTGGGTTTGTTCATAAAAAAAATATAAACAAAAAATAAAATAAAACAAAGTCGTGTGAGTGCTCGTGCGATCGTGCGCATCAGCCTAGTACTCATTACGCAAACAATAAGAAAAAAGCCGTGTGAGTGCTCGTGCGATCGTACGCATCAGCCTAGTGCTCATTACGCAAACAATAAGAAAAATACAAAATAAAAAATTATTAAATTACAAAAACATGTTTTAAAGGTTTAAGCACATGTGTGATCGCACGCATCGTCCTTGTGCTAAAAACCTTTTCTCTTTCTTCAAAAAAATACCAAAAATACGTTTCAAAGGTTTAAGCACATGTGTGATCGCACGCATCGTCCCTATGCTAAAAACCTTTTCTCTCTTTTAAATAAAATGCCGAAAATATATTTTAAAGGTTAAGCACATGTGTGATCGCACACATCGTCCTTATGCTGAAAACATTTTCTATTTGTTCTGCAAAAATACCAAAAAACATAAAATCTTCAAAAAAAAAAAAACCAAAACATCAACATTTTCAAACAACAAACAATTTCTTGGCCAGAACTACGTGATCCTTGATTCTCCATCAAAAGTGGAGATACGTAGGAGCAAGGCCAGTCCTTGTCAGGTTCACTTTCCCAAAAATCCAAATTTATCCATAATCATTTTCCAAACAAATTTCTCAAACAAATTTTAAAGCAGTTTTCTAAAAGAACTACGGAACCCTGATTTCTCATTCTTAATGAGAATACGTAGGAGCAAGGTCAATCCTTGTCGGGCCCAAAAAACTAAAAAATATTTTGTTTCTTTAGAATTTTATTTTTAGGGGAAAGTTAAACATTTTGAAAACCACATCATATTCGCATATTTAGTTAAAGGTACTGCCTTAGGGCAGGCGTTGTAGGGTGCTAATACCTTCTCTACACGTAACCAACTCCCGAACCAAGAATCTCAGTTTCGCAGACCATGCCTTATCATTTTATGGTTTTTCCGTAGTTTTCCAGAATAAACTATGGTGGCGACTCCAAAATCTCTTCTTTTTCAAATTTATGTTTTCTTTTCGGATCGTCGTCCCGTCGCGATCCCGGTTGCGACAGATGGCGACTCCACTGGGGACGCCAGAGAGTCAGGCCATTTAATTATATATGCGAATTTGAGGTGGTTTTTCCCCTTTCCCTTATCTACGTTTGATATTTGGAATAATTGCATGTGAGTTTCTTTTACTTTTTCTTTATGTTTGAAATAATTGTTCCTTATCTATGTTTGATATGTCTACTTATTTGTGTTTATTTTTGAAATTGTTGTTATAATCTCCCTCTACACAATATGCATATCATGAGTGAGGCCCTATACCCGGGTCTGAGCGCAACTTAGAAATAGAGGGGTTGTGTAGCGGTGTCACTCTGGGATGTACTTCCTGTCTGGCTATCGTGAGAACTCCAGCTAGAGTCTGTTCTCTTCATTTGTGTCTCCACATCTAGTTGATTACTCTGACTGTTGTGGAGAAACAGTGAACAGAGCCATAGCTCTGGTGGCCTTGATTTAAGAATTAGGAAACCATCCTGGTGAGTGCATGTATGTGGTCTTAGAACTTTAAGTACCTTCCTTCGATTAAGACATGAAAGGGAGATCGTTTTCGGCATTTCTTTTTCATCTTTTCTTTGTATACAGCAAATAAATGTACCATAATAAAAAAAAATAAAATAAAATTAGAGCAATAAAAATGTACTTGTTCTGATTCATATGTATTTGTTTCGCATTTATCTTGTTATCAAGTTCATGGAATAATTCTCAAAAAAATAAAATAAAATTTTCAAATAAAAATGCTTTTGAAGCAAAACAAAGATTTTTTGGTCTAATCGTTCAATTCAATTTTATCATTGATTTGAAATGTTCATCCGGCTTTCATGATATGAAAATGTTCAAGATCATCGTTTGACCACTGATCCATCGCCCATTTTTGTTCGTAAAGGAAGAATCACCATGTCAGGGGCATTTTTTAGTTTGTACCCCATATTCCTTTGTCATCCGATATATTTGTCATACTGGTTCCCTTTCTTCATGTTTTAGGTTCAGAAACGTTTTTTTCTTTTGTCTATTTTTTGTCTTAAACTTTGTTTATCCTGTTGAAGTCCAAATCGTAATCCACTGTCAGTCTTAATTTCATTGTCTTAACCCAAGTTGTGTCGAGCCTGGCCCATCACTCGTGTCTAGGTATGAACCTTGTTCACATTGTGTTTGTCATCAACCTCGTGTTCTAACCAAGTCATGTCCAACCTTAAACCTTCATTCATTAACATGTCTCATTACTGGTTATCAACCTCTATGTGTTTAAGCCCGAATGCGTCTCCTGTTTACAAGTGTCATTCGTTTTCAAGGTCATTAAGAGTCAACCCAATCTTCCATTTCCACCTCCATTCAAGTCATGTTAAACATGTGTTTTGTAGGGGCATATTTCCGCGTATGTCCTAATGTGAGTTCATATTGGTCAATTTTTAGTCTTTGGGCACATAAGCTTTTCCAGATTAGGGGCAAATTCGTGTTCATGTCTGTTTACCTCAAAAAAAAAATGTTGAAGCATTTTTAAAATCTTGAACAATTTCATACACGATTATTCAGATGTTGTTTCAAATTCAACGATAACTTAATGGTTTTTCTTTCGGACCAAGTAAAAAAGAGGAAACTTTTAAGAAGAGTTCCATGACTCGAAATTGCAGAATATGTGTAATTTAATTGAATTGATGAACATGTACATGAAAAAAAATATAATAAAATACATTCAATTTTGCAGTGTCCTAATTATTACAAATAAGGGCCTTCAGGTGGCCGAAACAAAAAAACAAAAATTACAAAAAAAATTAAAAAAAAATTACAAAGCGTTTGGAGATCTCTTAGGTTATTGTCTTTTGCCAACACTCTCGAGTTCGGTAGAATGACAATCTGCACAAAAAGGGATTAGATCTCAAACAACAAAAATATAACAAAAAAAAACATTAAAAATACATATTACGGAATTCGTTCAAGTTCGACCTCCATTAAAAACAAAAAAGAAAAGAAAATAGATAAGCAAAAACAAAAAAAAAAATATTAAGTGTCCATATTACAATCCTTATTCAAATTCTGGCCACACTCGGCCAACAAAAACAACAAAAACAAAAAAAATTTCAATAGAAAAAAAAATTCTCGAGCTGGTTGTGGTGGTCTAAGGGAGAGTTCCGTTGAGGGAGCTCTGGCACGAAAAGTCACGGGTGGAGGCGGAGGAATCTCTGTTTCTCCATCGATTATGATGGGAATGGGGAAGAGGTCCAGAAGCTTCGGAGCCTTCATGATTACCCAACCGGTTTCTCCAAAAAAAAAAAAGAGAGTAAAGAAATAATAAAATAATAAAAAGAAATAATTGTGTCAAAAGAAGGAAAAAAGGAAGAAAATTAAAAAGACAAGGATGAAGTTAGGGTTTTACCATACATGTACAGGGGTAGTAGAGAAAAGAGGGTGCCGGTGGGATCTAATTCCGCTTGCCAACGTCTTACTCTATTCCCATGATTGTTAAACCAGCACTGGACATTATACTCCCCCGCTTCTCCGAATGCCCTGATTCGAGTAGTGATCTCAAAAATCTGAGCTCGACTTGGGTGAGTGACTCCGTAATTGTAAATGTTGGTCATTATCCTGATTTGGTCTTCTGTCGGACGCCACTTTGGGCAGGTCGGTCTCTCCATTTCCATTTCCTTCTCATCCATTTCCCTAATTTGTCTAAATAAATAATAAATAAATAAATAAAACAAAATAAACCATAAATAACAAAAATACTATGTTCATAGTCTAATGTCTTATTCCATTGTTTTTTTTTAAGTTCTTTGTATTGGGTCTTTCGAGTCTTATTGTCCAGTTTGTGATCTGTTTCATGGTCCTCGCAAAGGTTCCTAAACGGATCTATGTCCATATTGTCCATGTTCTGTTCGTACAAATAAGATCTATGTCCATCTTGTCCATGTCCGGTTCATACAGATAAATTTTCTTTTAAGTTTTCTGTTTTTATGGGGTACGTGGCGTTGTTCTACCCGATTGTCTCTGCCATACCTTCAAACGAAGGGAGATTAACGTCTGGTTTCCAGCCTATATACCCCTTAGTTTAAGATAGTGTGTTCTTTTTTTTAAGTTAATAAAAAGAGAACAAAGAAGAGAAAAGAAAGCAGGGAAAAACATAAAAACATAAAAGAACATAAAAGCTTAAAAGAAAATGGAACAGCATAAGGGAAGGACGGAAGAATCACAAAAGTATAAAGGAAAGAAGCAAAAAATGGAAAGCATAAGGGAACGAAAAAACATGAAAGCAGAAAGAGCAACGAACGGAAGGAAGTGAAGGAAGAACACAAAAAAAAAAGAATGAGAGATTAAGAGTTCAGAAGACTTACCCGGAAGCGGAAGGCACACAAGAAGAAGCTTGTTGGAGGACTCGGAGGCCTTCGAAGGCAGGGACGGAGGAGCCTCGCAGAACTCAGACGCTCTCGAAGGACGCTCAGGGAAGAGAGAGAGAAAGATAGAGAAAGAAAGGGAGAACAAAAGAGAGAGAGAAAGCAGAATGAAACGTCGGCCAACGCTGAAGGGTAGCCTATTTATAGCCAAGGATTCTGCCACTGTGTCCACAATTCCGGTCATTGCTACCGGGGACGTCCACAGTCCCGGTCTTTCTGAATTCAAAAATAAAAATAAAAAATTTTGAAAATTTGAAAACGGGTTGGGTTTTGTTGGGTCAATCCGGCCCAATACATGACTCCTTAGATGATCCGATTTCACCAAAAAAATAATAAAACAAAATATAAAAATATGATAAATAGAAAATTTTTCAAAAAAAAAAAAAACAATAATTGGAGTGATGTAGAATTAAAATGTTCAAATTGTTTTTCATTTGCATGATAAAGGACATTTTTTCAGGTTCATTGGGCCTCATTGTCATGTTAGCCTTCTTTGAACCCAATTCTTCTAAAATATAAATTTGAGTGAAAAATTATTTTGGAAATGTTCATAATTTTCACATCACACCAATTTGTTTGATTTAATTTCTTTTTCTTATATATTTTGAATAAATCTAAAAAAAATAATAATAAATAAAAAAAAACAGTGCTCGAGCCCATTAGGCCCAATTGCCTTTGTGGTCTTTTTCTCGAGTCTATTTCTTTTGAAAAAATGTCAAAATATGTTGTTTTTGCGTTTGAAATGTGTCATTCCAAGATTTGTCAAAAAAAAAAACTGAGAATGAAAGATGAACAGTTTTTGAGCCCATTAGGCCCCGTTGTCATGTGTGGCTTCTCTTGAACCGGTGCATCTGAATTTCTGAAAAATAAAAAATACATGTTTATGTAAATTTTCTGTTTTCAATTCATAATTTCCCTTTCCATTTGTGTGAACAAGTATTTGTCAAAACAAAAAAAAAACAAAAAAAAAATGAAAAAAAAAGTTAAGAATTAAAGATGACCAGTTTGTGGCCCAAAAAGCCCAGTTTCCACTCTGGTCCATAAAAGCACAGTTTTCACAATAGCTCATAAAGCCCATTTCCCATACTGGCTTGCAAAGCCCAGTTTTCATGCTGGCCCGCAAGGCCCAATTTCCATTGACCGAGAAATCCCCATTTCCACAATAGCTCACAAATCCCATTTTCCATACTAGCCTGCAAAGTCCAGTTTTCATGCTGGCCTGCAAGGCCCAAATTCCACATTGGCCCGGAAATCCCATTTCCCATACTGGCCTGCAAAGCCCAGTTCACATGCTGGCCCGCAAGGCCCAGTTTCCATTGGTTAAGAAATCCCAATTTTCCCAATGGCTCACAAAGCCTATTTCCCATGCTAACCCCAAGCCCAGTTTTTATACTGGCCACCAAAACCTGATTTGCTCTAAGAAAAAAATCTGTTTTTCAACCAGTATCATCATTTTCATTTCATATTACTTTTCTTCATGCATAAAATAAAAAAATACGCAAAAGTTGAGTCATTTGTTTTCGATGCAAATTATCCATTTTATGAGATTTCAAAAAAAAAATGTGTAATGGATGTCATAATCTCCTGGAGTCAAATGATCAAGTCACATATTCTTAAGAGATATCTGTGTGTATATTGCTTGAAAACATCATCCTTCAGCCCTCGCCAAACCAAAGATTGACCCAATCATGTTCTTGAGCCCAAATAATTGACACCAAGTTTTACACTGGAGCAGATTTTCCGTTACCTCCACTGGCTTTCATTTGGGAGATCCTGGAATCCGTTGTGAAAAAAAAAGAAAAAAAAAAGAGAAGAAGAAAAGGATGAAAAATAACCCTTGTTGAGATCATTTAGTCTTGTCTCCTAATTAATCTTGTGAAAATGAGATAACCAAAATTTGAAATGATGTGTGGCCATCTTTCTTCATCCAAAAAAGAGATATATCCATTGATACCAAATTTGAGCCAATAAGAAATTTCTTTTCAAAATTTACCCAAACAAGGGTTACCATCACAGTAGAAGCCGACTCAAATTGCAAGAAGAACACACTTAGTGATCAAATGAAGAGAATTCAGCAAAAGCAAAGCAAAAATGGAAAGAATCACGAAGTGATGGCAAACAAAGAGTGAAGTTTACAAATCAGCAAAGAAAGTCAAAACAATTTTTGACGAATAGCTGATACAAGGTGTAGATGGTAACTCTTGTTTCAAATGACCCACAAACACTCATTTGGGCCTCTATATCCTTTCTTTCAATACCTTTCAGCCCAAGCCACGTTACAAGCCCATTAAAAGTCCATACAGATTGAATAATGGTTGCTTAAATTTTCATAAAGCTTAATTTGGAGACAAGACAAAATGGCTAACAATGCAGTTGTAAAAAAAAAATGATGATGATAAAAAAAATGTCCTCGGAAGAAGGAAACTCCCTATTTATCAAAATTATATGAAGGAAAATCAAGCCAATTAGGGGCAATCCTTTCAAGCCCACCATTTTCGTATCCATCACATATTCCTATCCCCTTTAAACTCTTCCTCTTATTCCCAAACTAATTCAGATTTCCAAACCAGGGGGGCAACTTTGTAGGTGTCACATAATTTTTTTCACCCGTTCTCCGAAACTAGGGCCACTTTGAGAGTTTCATGTGTTTCGGCCGAGCCCATTTAGAATATTGGGCAACTTTGTTAATCTCAAATTTGTTTCATGTGTACATTCAAAGTTTGTACCAAGACCAGGGCACCCCTTTTGTTGGGCCTCTTAGATTTGTCCGCACTCAAATTCATAAATCTACCCTCAAAACAGGGGCAAACACTTTGGGGCTTTGTATGATTTTGAGTCCATCATTCGTAAACCCGAAATGGGGAGCAACTTCTTTTTGAACCTCACTTAAGTGACTCATACCCAAAACCAAGGGCAATTTTGCAAAAGTTATATGAATTTCACACCCTCACAATTCACAGATACATTTGTCCATACCTATCTTTTTACCATGCCCCCAAACTGGGGCAACTTCTGAGTATCTACGACTTCACATTGGCATTTGTATTCGTTTTAAGGAGTAAGAGGCCCAAGTAGCCAACCCGGTACTCTCCAAATCCTTCCACATATTTGTCCCAACCCTTGATATCAAGCATGTATACATAGGTATTTCATCAGAAAATGTCCAGCACAAGCTTCATTTTCAACATTTGACTTTAGAATTTGGACATCCATTGTAAAAAGAAAGTGAAAGTCTAAATTGTCATAAATTTTGATGATTTCAAAGAAAACAAATTGACTCAATAAAAAAAAAGTGTCATAGTTTCATAATCTTCTAGTAAAACAAAAACAAAAAAATCACAAGTCAACCTATGTACATATTTCCATAAACTTTGAATTTATTTTCATGAATATTTATCAAATCTTCTTCTTTCAAAAAAGACAAAAAAAAATCAAAATGCATCAAAGTTTTCTCCTCCAATTTCAAAATTACATATTTTCATCAAATCTTCTTCCTTCAAAAAGACAAAAAAAATCAACATGCATCAAAGCTTTCTCCTGCAGTTTCCAAATTTACATCAACCATGCTTCTCATTTCAAAAAAAAAAAATAATAAAAGTAGACACTCATTTCTATCTCAAGAAAAAATCAATCAAAAAAATCAATCAACATCTCAAAATTTCAAAACAAATACAAAAATTTCAAATTCAAAACAATCAAACAATTTTACTTTCTGTCATTGGTATCTTGGCCCTCTGCAAGGCAATGGTCAAGTCCAGATTGTCAAACGACCCTCTGCATGGCAATGGTCGAATTTAAATTTTCCTCTGCGATCTTGGCCCTCTGCAAGGCAATGGTCAAGTCCAGATTGTCAAACGACCCTCTGCATGGCAATGGTCGAATTTAAATTTTCCTCTGTGATCTTGGCCCTCTGCAAGGCAATGGTCAAGTCCAGATTGTCAAACGACCCTCTGCATGGCAATGGTCGAATTTAAATTTTCCTCTGTGATCTTGACCCTCTGCAAGGCAATGGTCAAGTCCAGATTGTCAAACGACCCTCTGCATGGCAATGGTCGAATTTAAATTTTCCTCTGTGATCTTGACCCTCTGCAAGGCAATGGTCAAGTCCAGATTGTCAAACGACCCTCTGCATGGCAATGGTCGAATTTAAATTTTCCTCTGCGATCTTGGCCCTCTGCAAGGCAATGGTCAAGTCCAGATTGTCAAACGACCCTCTGCATGGCAATGGTCGAATTTAAGTTTTCCTCTGCGATCTTGGCCCTCTGCAAGGCAATGGTCAAGTCCAGATTGTCAAACGACCCTCTGCATGGCAATGGTCAAATTTAAATTTTCCTCTGCGATCTTGGCCCTCTTTAAGGCAATGGTCAAGTCCAGATTGTCAAACGACCCTCTGCATGGCAATGGTCGAATTTAAGTTTTCCTCTGCGATCTCGGCCCTCTGTAAGACAATGGACGAGCCCAATTTTAAATTTCTACTATTGGTATCTCGGCCCTCTGCAAGGCAATGGTCGAGCCCAATTTTAATTTCTGTTATTGGTATCTCGGCCCTCTGCAAGGCAATGGTCGAGCCCAATTTTTACTTTCTGCTATTGGTATCTCGGCCCTCTGTAAGACAATGGTCGAGCCCAATTTTAAATTTCTGTTATTGGTATTTCGACCCTCTGCAAGGCAATGGTCGAGCCCAATTTTACATTTCTGCTATTGGTATCTCGGCCTCTACAAGGCAATGGTCGAACCCAATAAAAAAAAAAAAAAAAAAACAAAACAAAATCATTCACTTCCATAGGGTTGGTACACCCTCCACGAGGCTTTTACACCTCATCAATTTCATCCATAGGGTTGGTACACCCTCCACGAGGTTTGTACACCTCAACTTCATCCATAGCGTTGTTACACCCTCCACAATGTCTGCACATCGCAATTCTGTTAGCTTTGTTCATATTTGTGTTAATTTTTCCTGTTTTTCATTGTCCATTTTGAAATCCAGACGAAATTAGTGTTTCTTTCTTTACTTAGCTTTTACTCCAATAATACGAAAATTCAAAATTTTCATATTATTCAGCAATATCTAAGTAAAGAGGGGCAGCTGTCAACACCCAATTTCGTCCGGATTGACTAATAGATTTATTTTATTTTATTTTCAGCATGAGTGTAAAGTAAAAAAAAAATAATAATAATAATAATAAAAAAAAAGAGAAAATAAAAATAAAAACAAAAAATTAAAAAATAGAAATAAAAAAAAGAGGGAGTGCGTTCGTCAAAAAACCGTTCGGCCTTCACTCTGTGCAACCGTTCGTCCATAACTTTTGGTCGTAATGTTGAACGTTCGTCCTTGAACTGAACGTTCGTCCTTGAATTGAACGTTCGTCCTTGAATTGAACGTTCGTCCAGGATTCATTTTGAAGCGTTCGGTCATTTGCTACTGAACGTTTCGTCTGGCTGGTTTAACGTTTGTTCTTGAAAATCAACGTTCGGTTTTTTCGCTTATTACCGAACGTTTGGTATTTTGTTTATTACCGAACGTTCGGTCTCTATGTTTTGAACGTTCGGCCTTGATTTGATCATTCTTAGTTGAACGTTCGGTTTTTATGTTTGATCGTTCGGTCTTCATGTGAACGTCCGGTCATGATATGTAAGCGTTCGGTTTTCTTTTGAACGCTCGGTCCCAATGACGTTTGTCTCCAAGCGTTCGATTTTAGGCGTTCGTTCCGGAAGCAAATAACGCTCGTTCAGGTCACTCCTTATTCTGGCGCTCGTCCTAATCACTCTCCTTCTACCGCTCGTCCAATTCATTTCCCCTGCGCTCGTCCATTTCATTTCTTCCCTACCGTTCGTCCATCACCTTCCCTTTTTACCGCTCGTCCTAATCACGCTCTGCCGCTCGTCCAATTCATTTCCTTCCTGCGCTCGTCCAATTCATTTCTTCCCTACCGTTCGTCCATCACCTTCCTTTTTTACCGTTCGTCCTAATCACTCCCGTCTTCTAGCGCTCGTCCAAATCACTCCCGTCTTCTAACGCTCGTCCAAATCACTCCTCCCCTTTCTACCGCTCGTCCATAATTTCCCCGCTCGTCCTGGTCACCCGTGGGCCCAGTAATGATCCCAGAATCTTCCACCGGTCCATTTCTACCTTCCCTCACTTCACCAACCCTTCAATTATTCCCAAATTATTCTAACAATCTTCCACCAACCCAATAATTGCCCATCCTCCAATCAGAGCTGCCGACATTTTGATTCTTCTGCCAATTTAAGGGCACGACTACTGGAATCCTAGAGGGGAAGACATCTGAGATGATGATACCATGGCCGAACTCCAAACTCTGGAGGAGCCTTCATCTCCAACAGCCCATCATCTTCATCCCTTCCTGACAAACAACTTATGATCTACACCTTCGCCACGTTTCCTACACCTCACGACCATCATCATTCATACATAGCCAACATCCACCAACCGTTACATACAGCCACATACCTCATTCATCTCCAACATCCACCGTGACCCAACCACCTCACCTTCTTCCTCCATTTTCATCATCCAACAATGAATTAAAATTCAAAATCTTCAACTCTCACAGCGCATACGGAGGTTCCCTCTATCACTCACCCGTAACCATCCCAACTACCATTCCATTTCATTTCCAACACCCTAGATCTCCAACACTCGTTCAAGACTTACCACGGTCATCACCTCCACCCTACACACCACCCAACACAGACAAATCAAAATTCATGGCCGTTCAAGCTCAATTCTCCACCCCTCACACTACTCACTTGTTTTCACTGGAAATTCCACACCTCCATCCTTTTACCACCTCCGATACTTGATATCACGGCCCACGGTTATTAGGAACACCTTTCTATCAATCTTCATTCCCCACGGCTTAACCCCAAATCTGTGAACCCCTCATGCGGGTCTCGTAACAGAAGTCGCCGTCGCCGCCCTCTGGAACCCATCACCCAAAAGCTTCATTATCTTCTTCTGTAACACTCACACACGACCACCCTCCCGCACACGTCACCTACAGGGCTGACGCCGTCGCACTTTGCCCCGCCTGCGGCCGTGACGTCCACTCCGCCAACCCCTCGCCGGCCGTCACCAGATCCCTCCCTATTGCGAGCCATATCGCGGTGGCCATGGAAGAAAGAGCCTCCCCACACTGGCTGCCAAGTCTAGGAAGAAAAGAATTTGCTTCCTTTGGTCTCAGATGAGAGAAAACCCTGAAAGAGAATGCTTGGGCTTGGAACCCGTTTTGGTTTCTTAAAAAAAAAAATTTTAAAAAAATATAAACAAAGGAGAACGTTCTTTTCGCACCCCTGGATTATATCACTGCAACCCCCTTTCATTTGGGCTTAAGCCTTTCTGCCAGTAAAATAAAAAAAAAAGGAATTGGACCTGAAGTTGGAAACAAGGATTTGGACCCAAAGGAGAGGAGCTTCAAATCTACTATTTGCACTCCGAGTTTTTATCTCTGCACCTCTTATTTTTGTCGATTTGTTTCTCTCGCTTTGTTCTTAAATTTTTATTTCCTTTATTATTTGCTTTTCCCTGTATGTATCCCTTTGTGTGATAACTTCACTCTTGTTTATTGCATCTTATATTTTGTTGGGTTTGTTCATAAAAAAAAATATAAACAAAAAATAAAATAAAACAAAGCCGTGTGAGTGCTCGTGCGATCGTGCGCATCAGCCTAGTACTCATTACGCAAACAATAAGAAAAAAGCCGTGTGAGTGCTCGTGCGATCGTACGCATCAGCCTAGTGCTCATTACGCAAACAATAAGAAAAATACAAAATAAAAAATTATTAAATTACAAAAACATGTTTTAAAGGTTTAAGCACATGTGTGATCGCACGCATCGTCCTTGTGCTAAAAACCTTTTCTCTTTCTTCAAAAAAATACCAAAAATACGTTTCAAAGGTTTAAGCACATGTGTGATCGCACGCATCGTCCCTGTGCTAAAAACCTTTTCTCTCTTTTAAATAAAATGCCAAAAATATATTTTAAAGGTTAAGCACATGTGTGATCGCACGCATCGTCCTTATGCTGAAAACATTTTCTATTTGTTCTGCAAAAATACCAAAAAACATAAAATCTTCAAAAAAAAAAACCAAAACATCAACATTTTCAAACAACAAACAATTTCTTGGCCAGAACTACGTGATCCTTGATTCTCCATCAAAAGTGGAGATACGTAGGAGCAAGGCCAGTCCTTGTCAGGTTCACTTTCCCAAAAATCCAAATTTATCCATAATCATTTTCCAAACAAATTTCTCAAACAAATTTTAAAGCAGTTTTCTAAAAGAACTACGGAACCCTGATTTCTCATTCTTAATGAGAATACGTAGGAGCAAGGTCAATCCTTGTCGGGCCCAAAAAACTAAAAAATATTTTGTTTCTTTAGAATTTTATTTTTAGGGGAAAGTTAAACATTTTGAAAACCACATCATATTCGCATATTTAGTTAAAGGACTGCCTTAGGGCAGGCGTTGTAGGGTGCTAATACCTTCTCTACACGTAACCGACTCCCGAACCAAGAATCTCAGTTTCGCAGACCATGCCTTATCATTTTATGGTTTTTCCGTAGTTTTCCAGAATAAACAATGGTGGCGACTCTAAAATCTCTTCTTTTTCAAATTTATGTTTTCTTTTCGGATCGTCGTCCCGTCGCGATCCCGGTTGCGACACCACTAAACAGATGTTTGCTTCTTCATCTGAGTAGCTTGAATCTGAAATGGTCTCATTGTCATCTTCCCATGCAATGTATGCCTTCTTTTTCTTGAAGAATTTCTTTTCTTCACCCTTCTTTTGATTTGGGCAGTCTGCTTTTAAATGTCCCTTTTCTCCGCAACCGTAGCATCGGTAATTTGAGGAAGATACTGGATTATCTTTCTTTTCGTATCTAAATTTTCCTTTACCTTTAGACTTCATGAACTTGTTGAGTCTTTTTATCATGAGTCTCAATTCTTCTTCTTCGTCTGAGTCTTCATCTTCCGATTTACCTTTGCTTCTTTCAACCTCCGACTTTAACGCCAAACTCTTCTTGTTGTTTTTGGCTTTTGCTTCTTCTTCATCAAGTCTTCCGAGGTCAAGTTCATGCTCTCTCAACTTTCCAAATAATGCAGCCATGGTCATTGTGTTGAGATTTTGTGACTCAGAAATTGCAGTCACTTTTGGTTGCCAAGACCTGTCTAAAGATTTCAAAATTTTTATATTAAGCTCATCAGTATCGAAAGATTTACCTAGTCCAATAAGATGGTTTACGATGTTGGTGAAGCGTTTCTGAACATCTACTATTGTTTCCCCTTGCTTCATCCTGAACATTTCGTATTCCTGGATTAAGGTATTCTTTCTAGCTCTCTTAACATCATCTGTACCTTCATGGGTTACTCTTAGTACTTCCCACATTTCTTGTGCAGTTTTACAAACAGAAATCCTGTAAAACTCATCAACAGTTAAAGCAGATGAAATAATATTACGAGCTTTTACATCATTACCAAATTTTTTCTTATCTTGAGCAGTCCATTGGTCACGGGGCTTTGGTTCCTGCATATTGTTAGTTGGAACAAAAGGACCAAATGCAACAGCATCCCAAATATCTATATCAATAGATTCCATAAAAATTTGCATTCTTACCTTCCAGAATGCGTAATTTTCACCTATGAATAGTGGTGGTCTATTGATAGAAGCACCCTCTGCGAATGTTTGAAACGATCCCGCCATTTGAATGACTATCAAAGCAAGCTCTGATACCAATTGTCAGAGCGGCTGCAGCGGAAGGGTTAGCGTGGAATAACAAACCAAGAGGGGTTTTTAATAATAACGTGTGCCTTTTAATTTCTACTCAATTAAACTTACTTAGCAATTAATAAAGACAAATAAAGCAAGAGTAAGGTTGAGAGAAATTTGCACAGATGATTTGATCCTGGTTCGGATCTTACTAATCCTACGTCCAGTCGCTTATCTCAAAACAAGATAAACAGTTTCACTAACACAAAACAATTACAAATTACAATCACAAAGATACAATTTGTAAAAGTTTAGAAACCACCTCTCTTGATACCACAAGAGATGAAACTACACCTCCTTTAAGTCTTCACAAAGGATGAACACCTCCTCCGAATACTTCACGAAGGATGATTCTCTTCCGAACACCTCCTTAGACACACCAAGGATGAACCGGCTATTTCCTCTGTCACCGTAGCAGCACTTCACCAGCTCCACAGACAAGAGTTTCACAAGCCGAACAAGAACACACAAGTCTCAATAATTTCTGAGTATTTGAGCACAAGGGAAGAGTTTCTGTGTCTCTGGATGTTTTTAAGAGGAAATGAGAGTCTATTTATAGACTCATCCAAAGGCTCTTCCATTCACTAAAAGACAAACTTAACGGCTAGTTTGTCCAACGGTCATAAACGGCTAGTTTGTCCAACGGCCATAAACGGCTAGTTTGTCCAACGGCCATAAACGGCTAGTTTGTCCAACGGTCATAAACGGCTAGTTTCTTCAACGACTAGTTTCTCCAACGTCCGTGTTAAGTGCGATACTCTTACCGTTAACCGTCACTATTCACGTGAATAGTATTACTATTCATATGAATAGTACTATAGTGTTTTGTTGCAATGATTTACTATAGTAATTTTACAAAACACTTTTCTTTTTCTAATCTAAGTCCTATACATATTTCTAAGAGTATTACAAAAGCTTTCCATCACAATATAAGTCTTCATAACATCTTGAATCTTGATTTCTCTTGACTTGATTTGGACATCATCAAAACTTCATCTTGATCATTTTGCTAACACCCTTTGTTTGTTGGAAAAAAATATTATGCTAAGAAAATTCACTTGAAAATATTTCTTAAATCAAGTGATAAATGAGTTTGTCATGGTTTTGAAAATGATCCTTTCATTCCTTTTCATTTTAAGGAAAATATGCATACTTTTGAAGAACTTCTCAATTTGAATTATAAAAGAAAACGAAATGCTAAATATGATGTAAGAACAAAGAACGTCATATCATATGTCCTAATGCTTCATGAGTGGTTCTATAAAGTATCGATACATCAAAATGTCAAAAAGATGAAAGAAGTTATTGAGGTAACACATTCACATATATTATTATCACAATAATTTTACAATACAGTTATCACAACATCGTTATAACAATATTGTTATCATATCAACTCAATTTTTTTTTTTGCATTTATTACATAACTATAATCATCTTTATCATAAACATATTTTACATAAGACTTTACAAAACCTTTTTGTTAAAAAAGAATGGATGACTTTATCAAATTAAGAAGGGGTGAATTGATTTTAAAAACTTTTTGTTAAAAGACTTTATTTCTTTAGTTTTTTTAAAATCGTTTTATGTATAAACCAAATGAAATATTTGAGAATCTTATTGATACATTGATACAAGAATTGAAAAAAAAAACAAATGTAAAGGGAGAGACAAAAAAAGATGAAAAAATTACATAAGAATTTGTATCAGTTTAGATTCAATTAACCCTATATGTAGTCCTCGTTTTTTCTGCCCTAGTATCAATAAAAATGTTTGTATAAAAGAAATAGTAGTTACAAACACCACACATAAATTAACTTTTGACCAACTCAAGAAGATATCACAATTAATAGGATATCAAATCTCTATTTAATCATGAATACTAAGAGGATATATGTTTTATCCACTCTTATTGCAAACACACAATAAAACAATATTGATCAAAATCAACAACAAAGTTGAATAAAGTTTACCAATTAATTAGAGCATAAACATGCAAGGACTTTAGAAATTCAACTCAAGAGTTTATACAAAACATTTGTTTCTTGTGAACATGCCCTAGGTGTTTTCGTAGCTTTTACATTTTTTTTATATGCTATTATTTTTTTAGAAGGTTTAGGAAGCAAATAATTTTTATGAGTAGCTTTTATCATTAGTTGATGTCATACTCAACTAAATTAAACAATTAATTGTAGTACTAGGAAGTGATCCTATATACGTCTCCGAGTTACTATCATTTCTAATCAAAGGTTCCAATCCAATACAAGTCACAGGGTTTTGTTTTGGAAAATTACAAAAACAAGCTAACAATAAAGAATAAAAGAATGATAAAAATGTATTGACTCCCTGATTTCAAATGTGATTCCACTATCATAGGTTACGAAATTAGAACCTTGTTTTACTCTTAATCCACCCATGATTAAGCAATTAAGTGAAGATTAACACAAATTTCATCATGCAAGTAAGCAATGCAAACATTATTCAACTTCACACCTACATATTTTAAGCATAGTGTGAACAACCCACACCCATTAAGCATGAATGCAAAAACACAAAACTGAGATTAAACATACATCAAATTTGTATTCATTCATAGAACAAAGAGATTGAAAGATGAAGAGCAATAACAACAAAACATGAACCGAACAAAACCTCAAAGTTTCATATCATTCTCCCTAAGAAATCAATATATAGAGAGTTTAGATGGCCATAGAAACGGACTTACAATACAATGGAAAATGAAAATGCAAAATAAAGTGTAGAGAAAGAAGGGACAAACGTGAACCAAAAGAGAAGACCAACTCCAAAACTGGGTTGTTTTTCAAGTACAGAACATGAAAACCCTAAATATATTGTTAAAAATAAAAAAGTCGGGTCTCAGCCACTTCATGCATGACTATTAAGTTTGATGAGAATGTAATAGTATAGAGTTTCAACCACTTTATTTTACTAAAACTGTTAAAAATCAAGTATGAAATTTGCCATTATAGTTAAGAAAAAAAATATCAAGTCAAGTTTGCGGGCTGCTCACAGACTATAATTCCAAACGGGTGAACCAGTATTTTCAGCGCCAAATGTGAACCAAGCCTAAACTTGCTGGACTAGCTTGCATTGCCACCTCTAATTTATGTTGCTTTCCAGAAATAAAATACATATCGTATTCAAAATATGTAAAGATAAAAAATTTAGCATTATTTATTTACAATGAACTTGGTCAAAATGAAAAATATTTGAGCTTGAAGAAAAAGTATTTTGAACATTAACTAAAGTTATTTGAAAGTAATATTCATAATAAATAATTATCATAATATTAAAACAACTAATAACACATCAATTAACACTTCATTCATTCACTCAGTTGTTTAATTTATTTCTTTATTAGTTTATCATTTCAATAAAAAGTTAATTTGGAAAATGATGTATGCTAAAAGAAAAGGAAAATTCATTACATCAACCTATGATAATCTTTACAAAATTATTTTACATTCTTGAATTGGATAAAAATCTTTGTAGTGTTTGTAGATTTGAATAGTGTTTATAGATTTGAAATTTCTTTTAAAATCAGTTAATGCTTTACTATTCATTCATGAAGGTGAAACTAAAACTATAATAATTGAAATGCTTATAAAATAACTTTAATTTTTTTCATGAACTTAGACGATCGAGGATCATGATTCTACTACTACAATTGATAATTGATGAATGCCAATAGATGGGGAAAGAGTGGATAAGTATGCACTATGGAATTTTCATGAAAATCACTAAGGAAATACAATAATATTGATATATGAGTCTAATTCACATAAATAATTAACATCACTTTAAACCTAAATTCTTAACAATGAATTTATGAGTCTTATTACTCAATTTTCTCATTTTATATAATGTAAAAGACTTAGACTCACATAGTTTTCAACAGTTCGATGTCATGAATGAATTTGAATTTGAGTCATATGTATGGAATAATAATGTGGAATAAATCAAATTAATAGCTTAACAATTATTTAGTGCAACAATGAGCCAAAGAGAAAATAGTAACATGATAATCCCATAAGAGTAGAATAGGTGTGAGGTTAATAGAAAAGTCAAAATTTGAAACAATAGGATTTTAAATCATAGTTTTCTATCTATGTATCTTGACAGTGATTGGTACATCTTGTGTTTTTGCTTTTTTTATATGATAATATATAGTGTGTATTTTTCCTTTCCAAAAAAAATATATGGAAGTTATAAACATTAACTTAAAGTCATTAAGTTCATACAAAAATGAATTTGAGATGATAAATCTTAGCCATGGTTTTCAAAGATAAGAACAGTTAAGTTAAATATATACAAATGATAACGATTAAGCCAAAAGAAAACATTGCTAAAATTTGGAGCAAACACTTTCTATATCCGTTCTTGTGAAACCTAATAAGATTGCCATTTCGAGGAACAATTTCAATAAGCAAGGTTATATTTACGATATTTTGTCATACTTCGAATTTTAAATAAATTTTAGAAAATAATTTTATTATTTTATAAGTTTTATTTGTTATGATTTCTTTTAGTTAATTAATTCAAATTTCAAATAAATTTAGGAATTCTAATTTAATTTCAAGTCTCTATATAAGTATTTTTATTACGAATTTTATGTGTTATTCTTTATGTAATTTTAGCTTTTTATTTTGTGTAGAAATTTAACTATTTCTATATTTTATTTTACAAAATATTTCCAATCCATGAAGGATTAATCTAAACATGCCGCTTCCCCATTATAACATTCTAAAGAATTATAACAGTTTAATAAAAAAAATTCCTTCTAGCGCGATAGATTTTTCCATTTTATCTCCACTATTTTGATTTTTCTTAAATGTACCAACATAATTTTGTTATCAAAATCTTTCATGGTAATAGTATTTTATTATAATAATAGGTGGCATTCATTTCTTGTGTATTATAGATTTCATCAAGTTAAGTTTGATCAATAAAGAGTTGTTGATGTAATGTGTGATTATTGTAATGTTGTTATAATCTTATATTTACCCTTTTTAGAATTTGGAATCAGAATTGGTTCAAAATAACTATTATACCAATAATAACATAACCTCTTCAATTGCCTCTTTGTGAACTCCAAATGGTAGCCTCACCATGACAGAAATGAGTGTTTGTTGTTTTGAGATTACAATCTCATTGAACTTGTGTGTGTCTGAGAAAGCATAGGGAACTTGATGATGATGATGATTATGGGTTCTCTGGCTCGACCAAACTCCCTCTTTTTCCGAACCAGTGGAAGAGGACTTACCCATAAAGTAGGGAGCAACAAGATTGTGTCTTTTCAGAAGTTGACATGGAATGGTTCATTTCCCTCTGGGCAGCTCGAAGTTGAAGCAAGACAGAACAACAACAAAGAAGCACCGGTTGTTGTAGTCACTGGAGCCTCCAGAGGCATTGGCCGTGCAATTGCGCTTTCCTTGGGCAAAGCCGCTTGCAAGGTAAGTTCCTTGTTACCAATTCAGAAAATTTAGAAATAAGATGAATTTGCATAATGTCTACAAATTTTACCTTATAAGTTAGTTTTATAATGTTGCATTGGGTTTAAAGTCTTCTTTTGAATAGTATAAAGCCAAAAAAAATAGTGTATATAGTCAAAGTAAGATTTATGTACGAATCCAAATTTGAAGATTTAGTGCATTATGCATATGTGATACATATTACTCACTCTCTTGCATTTTACTTAATAGGGCCGCATGTTTTCTACTCTATTGCAGGTTTTGGTCAACTATACCAAGTCATCCACGCAAGCTAAGGAGGTTTCCAACTTGGTAAGTACAATCTCAAAGCTTCTTTCCTCTTTCTATGTTTTTGGTGCTTTTAATTCTTATGCTTTGTTACCAAGTGCATGCATATTTATGAGATGCAAAATGACTGTATGTGTGAAGAAATATTTGAGTAACGTCGAGTGAGGCAAATATGATAGAAAATCAGATATTATGACTTAAACATATTAAAGAAGACTATGGAAAACACATTGGTGTGAATGGTGCGTGATTCCAATGTGAAAGAGGTAGATTATATTGATTTATAGTCTTGGCTTAATTATGTTTTCAGCAGTTGAAATTTGGAATAATTCTAACCATATTGCTGATCTTGCATTAAGAGGCCATATTGTTGTACTTATATGTCTGTCATATTGATAGATCCACGGTTTTGGATTTGCAAATTATTATATATTTTCTTGTTAATAGGAGTTGAATATAGGTATTAGGTAGTTTATAGCAGCTCAGTCACACTGTTCAACTGTCTAAGCTAGATTTTTATGTACTTCCTGATCATGAGTTTGGTGCTATTTATGTGTTCAAGCTAGCTCGATCAGTTATGCTTTTTGACTAAACTGCATTAATTTATTTGATAATTACTTTCAGATTGAGGCGTTTGGTGGACAAGCTCTTACCTTCGAGGGAGATGTTTCAAATGAGGCTGATGTGGAGTCTATGATTAAAACTGTGAGAAAATTATCTTGTATTCATTAGATTGATGAAATTATTCCACCTGGTTAAGTAATTAATTCGTACGTGCAATTGCAGGCAGTTGATGCATGGGGAACTGTTGATGTATTAGTGAATAATGCAGGTAACTTGGATAAATTATGCTGCCACTTATTTATTTATTTACTTCAATTTCAGACTTCATTCTTAAAATATCATGGATTCAGGAATTACACGAGATGGGTTGTTGATGAGAATGAAGAAATCTCAGTGGCAGGACGTTATTGATCTGAATCTTACTGGTGTTTTTCTCTGCATTCAGGTGAGATTATGTTCAAAATTTTAAGTTCATGTTAAATCAAGTATAGCTAGTTTTCTTTTCTTTCATTACTGGAGCCAATCTTTCATTACCGGAGCCAATGGTTTGCTTTTTTACAGGCAGCAGCAAAGATTATGACAATGAAAAAGAAGGTGACTGCTACCGTAATAGAACCCTTTGGCCATTAAGTGGTTCTTTTTTCTCGATTCATCAGTTTGTGTTTTATTATGTTTATATGCTAACAACAATGTCTATGTAAATACTAGATAATATGATATCATAGTTTCTGTTACTTTTGCAGGGAAGGATAGTCAACATTACATCCGTTATTGGTCAGGTTGGCAATGTTGGACAAGCTAACTATAGTGCTGCAAAGGCAGGGGTAATTGGCCTCACAAAAAGTGCTGCCAGGGAATATGCTAGCAGAAACATCACTGTAAAATCTTTGAGCCTGATAGTCAAAAGGCAGGTTTTTATTATTGGTTGACACGGTTAATTACAACTCAGCATTTCATAACAGGTTAATGCAGTAGCCCCTGGATTTATTGCATCTGATATGACTGCCATGCTACGACCAGACATGGAGAAAAAAAGATTAGAGTTAATCCCCTTAGGTGAGTGACTGAAATACTTTTAACTCTGAAACTCGTTAACCATATCTTTAAATAATTGAAGATTTGCATGTTGCTAATAGCTATTGGTCTTTTACCTCGGATTCAGGAAGATTTGGTCAACCAGAAGAAGTTGCTGGACTTGTGGAATTTTTGGCCCTTAATCCTTCTGCTAATTACATCACTGGACAGGTCATTTATTAATTTCCCTATTAATATTGGTTTTCTAAATATAGAACTAACTATTGAGTTCTATCATATTAAACTATCCATATCTTATTTGTTATTAAAGAAAATCTTGTCATATTGAAATGAAAGTTGAGTTTATTCTGATAACCTATGCTAACATCATCTTAGGCTTTTTGTAACTTATTTTATTTACATTTTCTCATCCAATTATTCTGTTTTGCGTTTATGTAAACCATAATTTCCACGTAACAGGTGTTCACCATTGATGGAGGTATGGCAATGTAAATCTCAGGAATCTGTTTCCGAATATAGCAATTTGAACTTCTTTACATCACAGTTCATCGCAGGCCACAGAATTTTAACTTCTGTCGCATGGTGATAGTTTGTTTTATACTGTTCTATGCTCAAGCTACCTGGTGACTTGAGGTAGAAGTTTAGTTTAGCTTTCTTACAGATTGCTACTTCACATGAATTTGACATATTGCTGGCGACTCTTAGGGTCACATAACATTTTACATTTCATTCAATTTATCAGTTTAGGTATTACCTTTCCTTACGACGAGATGCTATGCAATTGTCTTTTTTTTTCCTCCCATGGGAGAGGGTGTTTGGTACTGTCTTTTCTTTAGGTACAGTATTCTAGTTGCTTATTTCAGTCTAATGGTTATATGTTGCCTTGGAAGCTTCAGGAATGAGGTTCGATTCAAAGTGTTCATAGAATGTAAGTTTAGAGCATCTAAGGACTACATGAATCATGCAACAAGTCTTTTACACGAGATCTGACCACTAGGTTAGTCTTTAAGATAAAAGTGCATAACAGCAGTGACTGAATAAATGAAAATGGGCTTGCCTGTGCTGTCGACCTAGAACAAAATTTAGCTGTTTAATTTGGAATCACAGCTTCTTGGATCACAATACTCAAACCACTCTAGAGTGATCTCAAATGTAGTTTTAGATTTTGGATTATTCTTTTCAGGAGGATGTTGGCTTAAGAAGTAGGAAGGAACTTCTTTCTTCTAGTTTAATTCTAATTCAATGATATCAACAAAAACAGTATTTCCCATCTGTTATCAAGTCGGCTGTAGGCAATATTTCCAGTCTGGTACAATTTGCTAAGTTGGTTCTTATAATTCTTGATAAATCCAACCACAACTTTAACAAATTATGATCAGAACAAATATAATTTATGATGACAGTATCCTAATCACATTTAGCAGTTTGAAATTCGAATTAGAATTAGTATAGGAGCATCAAGCACCTGTGCATTCTTGACACCTTACAGAACCATTAAGAAAGTTAAAGATGCTTGGTACCCTAACGGCAATCATGTAACGTTAAGCAATAAAAGAATTGCAAAAGCATTCTATGAAAGATCAAAGACATTACACATTTTACGGAAATAATACATTGTGAAACCAGATTATTAGAGACAAACGGATAGCATTTTTATCAGTTTAAAAAAAGAAGATTGCAAGGTGAATGCAATCAAATGCAATTCCTAAGAAGGATTGGGTTCCGTTAGTGGCTGAGGAAAAGGCCCTATGGTTTAATTGCACCAAGGTATGATCGAATATGAAGATTGCAAGGTGAATGCAATCAAATGCAATTCCTAAGAAGGATTGGGTTCCGTTGGTGGCTGAGGAAAAGGCCCTATGGTTTAATTGCAGCAAGACGGTATTTACGTGTAACATTAAGGCTTTGTTCACTTGAATAGATTTAAAGAAAAGTGATTGAAGGTAAATTTTATTATTGTTTATTTGAGTGAATTTGGAGGTAAATGAGAGTGAATTTAAAAATAAATTTTTTTAATTTGTCACGTTAATCAAATTCTACACTAATTTTCACAAACTTTATTTTCAAATTCACTCTCACTTACCTTCAAATCCACTCAAATAAATAACAAAAAAATTTACTTTCAAATTCTCTCGATCACTCTCCTTCAAATTCATTCAAAAGTTCATACAAGTAAACAAGGCCTTACAATTGTTTAAGAATGGTTAAAAAGACAGTACATGATAAAAGAGTATAACATTAAGAGTTGATAAAAGTAATTAATCTACCAGCTATGCCTGTGTCTTTACATTGCTGTGTCCTAAGCAAAAGCTACAACTGTGCTACTTGTGAGATCCTGACAGACAGATCAAAACAAATATCATCACCCTTCACGAATTTAAATAATCACTCTCCTTCCCGAATTAAAATAGACAGGTGCTGATGTTGTAAAGTTGTGAAGGATTCGGTATGTTAGTAATCCTTGGACAACCTTCCCTGGCAACAACTATTTTTAAAGAAACTACCCAACACACTCCACCTGCAAGGTTACATCCTTGATTCCAGCATCATGTAACAGATGCAAAACCTGAGACTTGGCGGATGTCTTGTCTGTATCTGTCGACAAGTGAAGATGCAGAGTACCAACAACATCTGTGTTTGTGAAGCTCCAGACACGAAACTTTTGAATGCCATAAACACCTTTTATCTTCAAAACGTTAGATAAGGCATCCTTCAACTCACGCTCTTGCACCCTTGGCACTCTTTGGAGTAAAACTTCTGCTGAATTCTTTAGTAAAGGTATCACGGAGGATACAATTAAAATAGAAATAAAAATTGAGCAGGCAGGATCAGCAATAAGCCATCCCTTGTACTTAATTAACAGTGTAGATATAACTACCCCAACACTTCCCAAGGTATCGGCAAGAACATGCAAGAATATCCCTTCCATGTTGTGATCAATATGGTGATGGCCGTGCTCTTTGTCGACAAGTGGAGCTGCTTCATGGTCATGGCTGTGATCAATATGATGTTCACCATGGTCATGGCCGTGATCAATATGATGTTCACCATGGTCATGGCCGTGATCAATATGATGTTCACCATGGTCATGACAGTGTGCAGCTTCATGATGCTTAAGGCTCTGAATACTGTGATTATCTTCATGATCGTGACACTCACCATGATGCTTACTCCCATGGCTATAATGGTTATGACAATGATGATCGCCATGATCACTAGAGCATGAATAGTCTCGACTATCACTGGGAATAGATATAAATTTATTATGGCTTACATGTGTTGTTTCGTGAGGATGGCAATGCAGATGATCATGATCATGGCGGGTATGATGGTGATTATGTAACTCTGGGTGTGAGTGTGAATGGGAGCATGATGATCCAGACCATCCATGGCCATGGGCATGATGATGCTCCTCGTGAAAGAATATCAAGCCAATGACATTGACTAAAAGCCCTCCTATTGAGACAACCAACAAGCTATTAGTTGATATCTCTTGGGGATCCAATATCCTCTCAAAGGACTCGACCACTATGAGGGCTCCCACAAGAACTAGAAACACAGCATTAGCATACCCTGATAGCACCTCAAATCTCCCTCTTCCATAGTTATATTGATTATTCGCAGGCAAACGAGATATATACGAGGCATACAACCCAATGGCCAAAGCAGCACAATCAAACAACATGTGACAAGCATCAGATATCAGCCCAAGACTATTGCTCATAAAACCAACAGAAAATTCCACAACCATATAACCAGCATTGATAAGAAGAAAAAGGGCAATTTTCCTTGACTTCCTCTCCCTCAAAACATGTCGAATAGGCTTCATAATCACGTCACTAAAAAACTCCTCTTCATTGGAATGAAAAGGATCCAAGTCTCTAACTCCAATATAGAGAAATAATCCACAGAGCAACAAACCCCAGAGTGAAAGTTCAGGAAAGTAAAAAAGTTCCAAGACCAGGGTACACACGAAAGTGACCAGAAACTCCCTCTGAGAGTCTCTCAAACTCACCAAACCATCATCATCGCTGTCATCGTCGCTGTAACTCTCACTCAGCAGCACACCGAAGATAACAGTGTTGGCAAGGGGCCATAACAGATTCCCAAAGGCGACACTGTCTTCTTCAGACTCAAACACAAAGAAGCTAAAAACGGCGGGAACAAAGAGAATAACAGTGGTGAAAAAGAGAGTAATTAACCGAACCCGTTTGTTGCCAAGCTGTTTAAGCGTGGTTCCGGAATCAACAAGCTTGTAACGAGTGAGAAAGCCGGACAAGAAAGGAAGAAACAAAGGCCAAATCCTGCCAGTGACGCAGCTGGGGGAAAAACGAAAGCATTCGACCCTGTCCCAGCCGAAGGAGAGCATGAGGAGGCCAAAAGAGAGGAAGAGAAAGCCGCGGAGATTGGGCCGGCGGGGGTTTCTGGGCCGGGCCGCGACGGAGCCCATGAGTTCGGCGAGGATCATGGAGGCGGTGCTGCAGTAGCGGAGGGCTTGGAAGCGGAGGAGGAAGACGAGGGCGAGGAGGACAGATTTGGTTAGAAGGATCCTCTGATGGGAGTGGGGGAGGGAGAAAAGGGAGTATTTGGGCTTGTGGTGGAGAAAGGGGTTGTCTTTGGAGGAGGAGGAGGAGGAGAATAGGGAGAAGGTGAGGGTGAGAGTGAAGGAGAGGAGAGAGACAAGGAAGGAGAAGGGGAAGAGAGAGAAGGAGGGGGAGGAGCGGAGGAAGGGAAGGAGGGAGTAGAGGGAGCGGAGGGAGAAGAAGAGGAGCAAGAAGAGGGAAGATCTGGATTTTGATTTCGATTTCGGGATGGAAAAAGAAGCCGGTAGGCGGCGGCCTTTCGAAGGGGTGGCCGTCGGAGTAGGGAATGGTGAGTATCGAAGGGCGGGGTAGGGTCCCGGAGTGCCGCCGAATGTGGCGGTTCGCGGTGGAACTGAGAGGCGTTGCGGGCGATGGTGGTGGTGGTGGGGGTGAGAGTGACCGTGACCGTGATCGTGATCGTGATCATGATCGTGATCGGCCATTTGGGGGTGGACTATGGGTCTGCGGTTGCTGAGCCGACAGGCAAGGGGGGGGGGGGGAACTGTTGGCTGAGTTCGAGTGAATAGGGTTAACAAATATTTCTGAGGGTTAAGTGTCAGTGGAATACTAAATAATATATATTTTATTTTATTAGGCAAAAAATAATTAAAATTTTTATTGAAAAGTAAAACGATGTGTTTCTTAAACTTTTAGTGTCTTTCAAGATTTTAATAATTTTTAATCAATATTTATACTGTACTTACCAACATGTCTTTCTTTTGGAGGATACTATTATTTTTTTTAAATTATAAAATTGAAATTAGAAAAGTACTTATATTTTTTAAGACTCACTTATAATATTGAGTTCCACTTATATAATCGTATTAAATGGATTATGAGATTAAATTAAATATGACAATAAATTTGGATTACGCTTACTATTGAATATTTATAAATTGTGGATGCATAATTTTTTTTAGGATATTAGTGTTTAAATTTAAATAAACTTAGAACCTAATCTAGGGTATTACTGTTTGCCTTTTGTTTGTGCGTTATTTGTAGATAAAATTTCAGATTATTTTTCTTCCGAATATTGGAAAATCTTGCAAACTTGAGAATATTAGAAAAATAAAAAATTGATTTATGGATTTTGTTAACATTTTTTCAAAATAAGAAATATTTTAAGATTCTTACATATATAAGAATATATCAGCATCTAAATTATAAGGTCAATAATATATCTAATCGAATTTATTCAAGTATGTATTAGATGATATATAATTTTACTTTAATCAAATTTATTAAAATAATGAATAATATACCAACTATTAAAATAATACAAAGTCAAGTTTTAAGCTAAGTGAAGTTAAAAGGTTGTAATTAGTATCACTGTAATGAATAGGTTTCATTTGGGACTCGAGGTAATACAGCATCAAGGAAATAACTTAAAAAAGCTAATTTGTTAAAGACTCCTGAGAATCCCAAAACATTTCATCTTTCAGCGTTCAATACACCAAAATTGTGATACTTCAACCATCATCCAACACATTCGACACAAAAGTCGTGAGCTCCATGACTATATGGTTTAGTTGTTTCTAGATTTGGCTTCTCCTAGCTAGAACATTGTCATCACGTTTGGTCTCCCTAAGAAGAATATTGAAAGACATATCAATCATCCATAGTTTTTCTCTATAACTAAACCGACAAGTTGGAGATCGGTCAGTTGACATGAAGACCGTTTGGAGTCTAGCCAGCTAACTAACGTGAAGACTTGTCCAACCCATCTAAAACATATCATAAATATAATATTATGTCTCTTTCATATACCACATTATAAGCCTTCAAAATTGATTATCAGCTATTATTACCTTACAGAACATTTACAAACAATATTGCATTTTACAACGTGACTTTAAAACCTGGATAGCAGAAGTAACTGAGCGGTCGTCCTATCCATATACTTTAGAACTTGGATAGCCGAATCAAACCGAGCAGTCATCCTATCCAGATACTTTAGAACCTGGATAGCCGAATCAAACCGAGCGGTCATCCTATCCAAATACTTTAGAACCTGGATAGCCGATGCAACCGAGCGGTCATCCTATCCAGATACTTTAGAACCTGGATAGTGGAATCAGCCGAGTGGTCATCCTGTCCAAATACTTTAGAACCTGGACAGTCGAATTAACCGATCGATTAATCACAACAGCATCCTAAAAAGCTGGATAACGGAGGTTGCCGATCGGTCATCCGTAACTGCTCGGTTCAACTTGCATGGTATAACGGGTTACTTTCTTTAAATTCAATTATGTTTCTTCTTTTAAATTCAATTATGTTTCTTCCTTAATACAGGTAACCTACACTACATAAGGACCAAAGTTCTTAAAAGAGCGCTCTCCTCCAGCACAACAAACACAACCTCCCTCATACTTCTAAGTCCTACACTTAAATCAAGGCAAAATGTCGAACGATTACACTCGGACTTGGGGGGCATGATGTATCGTATAAAATATTGGAGGAGTAAAATCGATCGGTCCGTGGGGCCGTAATCGGGCCTCATGTACAAGTGGATTGCACTAAATAATGATTAGGCCAACGGTTAAGTGTTAATGGGCCAAATAATCCAGTTGATAATAATTTAAAGATATCCAGTCAAAGATATTTGATAAACCAAATACCTTATATCTGGTTAAAAGATACTTGATAAACAAAATGTGATATATTTGGTTGAAGATAAAGCCACAACCAACCAGATCTTCAAGTAAGTTTGTTGTTATTTTATTTATGAGATGCTTATAAATAGGTTGGCAAGGCTAAAGCCAAGTACGTTTTCTCTTATGCTAAATTCGCCTCTATGACAATTTTGCTGAGGCTTATTCATTCTTTCTTGCTCTTAAAGACTCAAGCAGTGATCGTCCTTCATTGAATATTCTCTTAAGAGTAAAAACTCTTCACAAACATGCCTAACTTGAACGTCAGAGTGCCTTTTGCAGATACCTCCCCCCTCGCCTAGAAGGAGACCGATTAGTTTACTCCAATACCAATCGGCCTATAGCAGAGAGCTGAAGACGAATGCACGACTTAAGCAAAAGGAAGACAAGCGATTTTGGAATTTGGAAGCGGAAAACACACATCAGCAGGTTAGTCTCCCGGTTCTAGAAAAATATACCGAAACACATAAGTTTCTTTTATAAAAAACTATAATATATATATTAAAATTTTCAAATTTCTATAAATATTAAATATGATGGTTTCCCTCTTGATTTCTTTTGGATAAATTTAACATTAATTATTTTTATAAATTTATTTATTAGTATGTTGAGTATCGGATCCACTTAACTATAAAAGTACAAATTCAAAACTTTCTTTTAAATAACCATCTCATATATATTAGAAATATAAAAATTTTAACTTTAAATATAAAAGAAAAAACTCGGTGCCAATACCTTGCAAATTAAAACAAAATTTTAAAATTGTGAATCAATAAATTTATTTTCTAATAAGAGAACTACATCATCCTAATTATCTTTTTTTTTATTAATTTTTCATATATTTTCTTAATCGACTTTACATTTGAATTTGATTTCAAAACTCCTTTTTCTTCTTTTAGGTAACTTTACTTATTTTTCCTTAATAAATTATGTTGAAATTTTTATTTTTTATTCTTTTACCATGTTGTCATGACTCCTATTACAACGTTAACAATGATAATCTATCCAAAACTTTGTTTTCTCATTTGCACAAATTATTTTAGATACAATATATATATATATATATATATATATATATATATATATATCTACATATATATCTATATATATATATATATATATATATATATGTATATGTATGTATTAACTATTTTATGATATGATGAATTGTAATAGACGAATGAAATAGAAGAGTTCAAAGAATCCTAATAACAAAACATAATACATGTCAATGAAAAAGGAAACATCTAAACTTTTTTTGCAAATTTTGTAATCATTAATGACTATGCTTAGTTATCACTATCCTACAATGAAAGGGACAATAATCTAGGCTTAGTGTTGCCTACTACATAGATTGTTATAAACAATTCATGAAAAGAACTCGTAGTGCTACGCTGAAATAATGATTTTTCATTCTAACTATTGTCTAATAAATGATGCTCTAAGCAAATCATGAAAAGAACTTGTAGTGCTCAGCTGAAATAATGATTTTTCTTAATGAACCAATTGGAGCTAGTATCACCAACAGAACCCCAAGCACGATGCATGTCTGCAACATAATAAGAAAAGTTTGTATCAATATAAATTACTAAGCACAAGAAGAATATCTAATAAGAAATTTTCACACTAATCTCAGTTCACATACCCAATTCACTATCCAAGATAAGGAAAATCTCTTTGGTTTGTAGAGTTTAAGCCATATGATACACGGTAGCTGTAACAAGAATATATAATCAATAAATGATCTATATAATTTCCTTGTTAATTAAATAAAAAAGAAATAAGAAAAACAGCAAAGAACATCTAATTGCATGCTTTTACTTACAAAGTAAGTTGTTGGGGCAAAGGCAAACCCTCCTAAAAATCCAAGAAGAGAACCAAAGAAGGGGATGCATATACCAACTAACATTGTCAATACTGAAATAGAAAAGGATAGTTATAAAACATCTATGTATTTATTTATTTATCTATAATCATAATAACTCGAACTAAAGATAAAGCTCATAAATATATCACTTACACACAAAGACAGTGCGCGCAACAAAGCGGAGTGTAAAACAAGGACGGAATTTCATTCGCTTCACCAAAAAGGTTTCCATCATATCAAACACGGGCATTGAGAATACCTATTGTTTGCAAATTATAACATTATGGCTTTTTGAATATTTGACATATTATCAATTTAGTTTCTGAAAGAATGATATAACATGGACAATAACATGGACCATAACAAACATGTTAGCTGTTTCAACAAGCCAAGAAGGTTATGTACCTGGTAGCCTCCAATAACATGGACAATAACAAACATGTTAGCTGCTGCAATAAGCCATGAAGGTTTCTCTAGTGTGATGAGGATATTATCATCGACAGAGTTTCCAAAGATATAGTATCCAATGAAGGCGACAGGAAAGTAGCAGAAGCCAACTCCCAAATATGCAACTATGACTCCTTTCCACATAGCTATCTTGGAAGGTTTCTCAGGTGTAGAAGGTATTGTTGCTTGGATTTCCAAAACCACATTGTGACCTGCATAAGCGAATGCTACGTCTCCCATAGCAGTCATGAAGTTGAACACGCCATCCGCAGTGCTGTGTGCTTTGTACCCATAGTCCACATTCGCCACAGTGCCCTTCTTAAGGGAAGCCACCCAAGCAATGGTTGAGTAACTTCATGCATGCATCATATAAAAATTAGCAAAAAACACAAAAACAATATATATATATATATATATTTTACAGATTGAGAGACTGAGTTTCATTACGCGAGAGACATGACTGCTGCGGCCAAAGACACTGCAGAAATAGAGTTGAAGTTTGGACAGAGAGAGAGAACGAAGTTCACAGAAGCGAAGACCATGATCCAATAGGAGCTTCTGATTTCTTGGCATGAGGGGCAAACAGTTTCGTGAAATTTCTTCAGTGAGTTCCCTCCCGTGACCATGTACACAATGCACGTGCCAACCTCGACAAGTAGCTGCAGAGGAACCACGATGTAGAGACCCAGTTTCTCTCCAAAGGCTTTCTGCCCTAGTTCGTGATACCTGTCCAATCTCTCACCAGGCACCATTTCGTGCATCTCAACCATTTGCCATAGGGTGAACAAGGTGATGATCCATGATAGGATGAGAATAACACTCCCTGGACCCCTGTTGATAAGAAGAAATGACGTAAAATTAATTATATCGTTGATGAGAAACTAGTAAAGTTGAAGAGGATGTACGTACCAGCCCATCATAGACATGGCATAAGGGAGGGTGAGGACACCGGCACCCACCATGGCGGTGAGGTTGTGGAAGGCAGAGTACCACCATTTGGCATTTCGTGAAGCAGTGACCGGAAGCCAAGCATTGATGGCATTGGTATCAGCAGTATCGATCGTCATTTTTTTGTTCACTTCCACCGTCAGTCTGTGACCGACATGAACTCATTTTAACCAACAGTTCCCACAAATCCCGCAAACTACCCTTACGTTAGTGGCAGAGACAGTATCTAAACATGTGGCATGGATACTAGATCAACTTCTGCCACCTACTTTATCGTCCAATGTAGGACTCACTCAAACATCGCAACTCAGTTTTCTATTTTCACAGTATTTTTCCTCTCTATTTTCCTTCTCTTATCCTTTCAATTTTACATTTTTTCTTCTTTTATCCTACTTACACTATTATTTTACATTCAGATTTCATATAAATAGCTTCAAATTTATTTATATATATATATATATATATAGTAAAATATAACTTCATTTTTAAAATATTAATTATAAAGATAATATATATATATATATATATATATATATATATTATCTTTATAATTAATATTTTAAAAATGAAGTTATATTTTAATATATATATATATATATATATAAATAGTTTACTTAATTATTCAAAAATAAGAAAACTGTAAACATTAAATGATATCTAGTATATATTATCTAAAACTTCAAATTTAGGGATTTATTGGAAAGACATTATATTTTAGGGTAAATGTTTAACAATCCATTTTTTCAAATTACAACTATAAAATATTATATTAAAGTAATAATTATAAATAAACGATGTATTATAATAAAATAATAGTTTATGTACGTGTGACTGATTATTGAAAAAACATGGGTCTGGAATGATCTTGACCTTAGATTTTATTATTCATTTGTGTTACAATGAAAAAAGTTATTTCTACTACACTGACATTATATTTTTATAAGAAAAAGTCCTAGACCGAACAAGTCAAATTTAAATAACTAAATTTGTTTAGAATATGGTATAAATTTACATACTTTTGATTAAATTTTTTATTAAAAATATTTATTTATTTAAAATACTTTTTTATTTTTATTTAAATATTCTATCATTTATTTTTGTGATCACCGAGATAGTATAGATTTAAATATATATAGTCTTTTACTTTTTGAAACAGAAAAATAAATGAAATATTCACTTTTTGATAAGTAAATTCTGATACCATTTTCTTTTTCGTATAAAAATGTCCATAGAAATATTTTTAAATTATTATTTTAATTAAAAATACATTAAAGTTATAATTGTTATTAACATAACTTTAAAATAATAGTTATTTAATTTTTAAATCTTTCTCATTTTCTATAACCTCAGTGCAAATTTTCTGAAGGCTTTAAGAGTTTCATTTTTTTATGCAAGAAAGAATGTCTAAGAATATCTAGAAAAGTCATCAACTAAGACTAATGCATAGGAATTTTCATCCATACTTAATTTTATAAAGGTGAAATAAATCCATGTGAATTAATTCAAAAGGTTTATATAAAATACTTTTAAATTTGAAAGAATGTTAATTTCTTTTCCTTTTTGATGTGCAACACAAATTTTGTTAATTTGAAAATTGAGTTTTGATAGACCAATTATAAGATTTTTTAGATAACATTTTTAAGATGAGACATATGAGTACGAGCTGCTCTTCTATGGCATAACCTCGTACATTCATGATTTACAATCAAACATGATATATTGGGAAAAAGCATGATTTAAATCTACCAGGTAGATGTTATGAGATCTCTTTCCAATCCAAACAATTTTGTCAGAACAATTTTAACTTGTTTTCATAAAGCTGTTCCTTTCCAATTAGTTGCAAAAGGAAATAACATGTAACATAAAAGGATTTGGTTAAGTCTAGTTTACTTTTATGAATCAAATTAAAAAAGTTGCCAATTTTTAAAGTCAATTATAATCCTAACGAACATAAATTACCTAACATATATTTACATAAACTTTGACCATAACTAACGTATCCATTCCTCATTTTTGTTAGTTGAAGTCTTAAAGTAAAAATAATTTTTTATATTAATTATAAGTTTCGAGTAAACAGTTTATTTTTTTACGTTTCTGTATGTAAATTAAATTTGTATTATTTAATTTAAGTAAAAGATTTAAGTCAAAAAGGCTACGCAAAAGGAAAGCCTATTTTACGAGGGAAGGGGACTTTAGATTGTATTTAAGAATGTTTGGCCAAAGAGGAAAAGGTTAGGCAGAGTGAAAAATAAGATTTTTGCAGCCTTTTCCATTTGTGTGGAGAGAAGGAGACAGGATTTTTTCTCAAATTCATTCAAAATGTCATGTCAAAGAGGCTGTAAAAATTAAAAAGGCTTCTTTTGTCCAACATTACACTTTAGGTTGAAAATTTTACTGAACAATGGGTTTGGCTCAATTGTTTTCGGCTCAATTGTTTTCGGCTATTTCTTCATGCAAATTTCATAATTTCAACTTACATTTTCATAAATTTCTGGATTTAAAATATATAATTCGAAATATTTTTGTGTTTCGGTTGTAGGGGTTGAGTCGTCTAATATCCCCACGTCTCCCTCTCCTCGTCTCTCGGCCGTCCTCGCTCCTCACTCTTCAATTTCCTCCTCTGAGTGCGTGTGGAGACCTGTCAAAGATTTTTCGATGCCAAAGTCAGTTTGAGAGCAATGACGTTTTTCAATAGAACAATAATAAATGTATGATCAATGCAACCCACCTACCACTCATCCTGGATATGTATTTATAGTTTTTGCTATGAGCTTGGGATTAGTGAAAAGTTAATCACGGTCCAAATTCAATCCAATAACTTTTAGTGACTACTTACCTTAATCTTAATCCTAAACCGGTTAATTAGCGATGTGGTCAGTCGGTCTCCCAAAGTTTGGTTCTACGACCGATTGACCCATTTGGACAATCTGATTAATTAACGATGTGGCCGGCCGGCTTCACATGAGTTGTTGTTCGTCCGGACGGCGAGCGGCAAGATCGCGTAATTGGCTTATCATGAACCTACGGATGTCCGATCTTTCACCGCCCGACCCCTCCTAATGACGAGCGACGAGGTAGCGTGATTGGACAATTATGATTATTCGGACGTCCGGTTTGTTCGGTGCCTGGTCCCTACTGGTACATTTTAGATTATGTATTTTAAATATACCGTATAAAATATAAAATATATTTTTAGATTATATAATTTAAAATATAAAATTTATATTTTAAATTATGCATTTTGAAATGCAAAAGTTGTATTTGGATTTTATATTGTGGAAAAGAAGTAAAAAATACATTCTTAAATATAAACTTTACATTAATTATCTAGTTTATTTCTCTTGATTGCACTCTGGGCCAAAAATTATAGGGAAGAGATGGTTTTGAGTCATTAGTTTTTTACAAGGAGCAGGGATTTTCCCCCTGCATCCCATGTTTTCTTCCTGCATTTTATACCTTTTAAAATTCTAATTATACTCTTCCTGAAATTAAAAGAAAAGGATAGCGAAAGATTTTGTGTGTTTTAATTATAGTTTTGGATTGTAGATATTTTAGATACTATAATTTGAAATTTAAAAGTATTAATTTTATATATTTCTGATTGTACAATCAAAGTGTAGATTTGCATCTTGTATTGTACCATTTTCAATGCAAATTTATATCTGAATTGTATAATCCGTAATGTAAATAGACATTTTAGATTGCATAATTAGTAATAAAAATTTGAAAGACAATTCAAAATGCAAAATTTACAGTGCAAATTTAAATTTCAAATTGCACAATTAGTAATACAAATTCACATATGAATTGTACCATTCCTAATATAAATTTAAAAGACATATTAAAGAGGAAATTATATCTTTAAATTGTACAATATATAATACAAATTAATATTTTGGATTTATAATCCATAATACAAATTTAAAAACAATCTGAAATATAAATTACAATCTGAATTTCACAGTCCATAATGTAAATTTATATTTTGAATTTTAAAATCCGTAATGCAAATTTGAAAAATAATATAGAATATAATTTTAAATCTGACGAGGGAAATTTGAAATAAATTAGGATTTTAAATTAGCTTTTAATAAGTGGTAACTAAGTGATTTTACACAAGACTATTGGGTGCAGGAAGAAATCATCCCTATAAGTGCTACAAACACCCAAATTAGGTCCATGAGCTTGTGAGGTAAATTTTACAAATAACTTCTAATTAGGCCCACTTTAGGTGATTAACAACAATTGATTAAAACTATTTTTAATTCTTTTATTTGTAATAGAAATGTTTAAATCACTCATTGAAGTATTCAATTTATCACCCTGCAAAGTTAAATCTAATACTTTTTATAAAAGAATCAATTACTTTCACACTTAACAGTAAATAAAATAATTCTATAGGGTATCACAAAATGAAGTTCATAAAACTTAGAATTTGAAATTTTTATACATACGATTTTCATCAAAATATAGGGTATTACATTGTCCTATATTTTTATTTATTAAACATGCACTGATTTCTTTGTAACGACAATGAGTATGTAGTAGCACGCCAGAATATCTTGCGAAAGTTCTACAATTTTCTTCTTTTCTTGATAACTTTTTGGTGGAAAAACTGACATGCAATCTATGGGTAAAAGGTAGTAGTTAAAAGCCTAATCAATCATACCCAGTCAATTCAGAATCATTCCAACAAAAAGGACAAGCGTGTTGAGTTTCAAAGTATAGTTGAACACTAAGCATATAATTTTCAGTATTACTAATTTTAATTGTTGCATATTCCACATGAAGTTTTCATAGTGATCATCACAGTTTGTTTCAAAGCTCCTATTTACCATTTATGCAACTAAAGAACTAAAATTCTTAGAGCTGCGATTTGACTTTGTGCAGCTATTTGCATCTTCCAAAGCCTGGCCATGTGCTCCAAAAGAAAAATAGCGGTTCATCATTTTCTTATTGAAAGAGCCACGCTTATAGTTCAACTGTAGGCTGCCACCACCATCCATTGATCCATTGGAGCAAGAGGGTCTCATTATATCAACACCATTTTGCTTGTTATTAGAAGCATGAGAAGAGATAGATAGTTCTTGAAAAAGACCAGAAGTTGAATGAACAGGTAGAGGGCCTTGTGGCTTTACCTTAATCACACCTTGCATTAGGCCTGCATGAAAATATTTTCTCTCTGAAGCACTTGGAAGATAAGTCCTTATAGATACTGTTCTTTTGTTGTTTGGAAGAGAACACATTTTTGAGTATCTTTGCCGCAATGGGATGGGAAGTTCCTCCAAGTTTTTCCTTGAACTAAAAGAATTCTCAGAAACATCATCTTCCAACTCCGAGGCTGCTTCATTCGTGTCTTTTATCCCATGCCACTGCAGCAGAAACTTTAAACGCCTTGCACCATAATTAACAGAACTATTGTTGCTGTTGCATGGGGAATTGGGTGACTCATAATTGTTTATTTTACTTGACCATGAATTTGATTCCACACTTGCCTCATCATAATTGGTATCACATGAATTCTCAATGCCTGTGTACAACAGTATCTCAGAATCTGGTATTCTAAATGATGTTCCAGGACTTGCTCCAATACCATGAGTCCTAAGATGGTTAACAAGAGCATTTCTTGTCATGTAGTCCGTACACTTGGAGATCCCTCCAGCTGAAATTAAGTGCTTGATTAGAATGTCAGAAGATGTTGATCTTGATCTTGATCTTTGTTGCCTAAGATGATCCAAAGGGGTCATGCCATCAGTGTCACGAATGTTGAAATCAATTGATGAAACAGACATCATTAATTCCACCACATCACATTTGATGTTATGCATCACAGCTACATGAAGAGCTGTTCTTCCTTCATTGTTCCTGACATTGATGATGTCCTTCATGCTCACAATCTTTTCACTTGTCAATTTCTTCATCAGCTCAATGTGCTTGTCCATTCTACAGAAACCAGGGCTTCTGAAACCAACCACTGCCATGTGAAGAAAAGTATCTCCATAGTTATTGGTTAAAGTTGCTAATGAGGGAGATGCTCCAATCAGAAACTCTACCACAGGTAAGTAACCTCTGTAAGAAGCTATATGTAATGCTGTATTTCCTTGAGTATCAGTTGAGTTTACAATATTATAGGATTCGGTTAGATTTCTCACAATCTGCATCGTTAACATGATCAAAATAAGTAACAATGAAAATAAGTAACATTGATTAGATAGTGTTGTGTGGTACTATCTGAATATTTCACTAAAAAAATTATATTTCACATACATCTTTGAGGGCCTGACCAAAAACATTTTGTTCATACTCTACTTCTGCAGTTATCAACTCTCCCTAGCCAGTGAACCATAAAATGAACCAGGTTTTTCCATAATTTATTAAGGATCCAATATCAGGCCTTATGGATTCTAAAGTATAACATTACCATTTAACAAGTAGGACTCCTGAATTTTCTACAACCACATTCAGAGTGTGTTTGGTTTTCCATTGAGATTCTCTCAGACTGCAAACCATGATTTTGGACAAAAGCTACTTTTGTCCAAACCATAATTAGAGGCTTCTTCATCAAAAGCAAACATATACTAAATACTAAGGCTGTGTTTGAATTTTCAATTACTCATATTGAATGATCCATGGAGTGGAATTGGCTTTCAAGGTGCCTTAGTAAGTGGAATTGACATAAAACAAACAGAGTGTAAGTAATCTGCCTCACCTCAACCTGGCCTCTTGCAGCAGCTGCATGCAAGACAGTAGATCCTTGGGCATCTCTATAAGACAAAATCTGAGAAACAGAAACACTTGCTAGAAGCTGTTTCAGTATTTCCAAATTCCCTCCTCTGGCAGCAGCATGAATGGCCCTGTTGATCACATCCCTCTTGAAAACCTTAGACCCTTCATCCAACTTCTCTTCCAATTCTGCTCCACTGCCAGCAAGACTCTCCTTTCTTGACAGAGCAGAATGAAGCAGGAGCTTGAAGACCTCACAGTTCTTGCCCCTGGCTGCAGCATACAGCATGTCAGTGACACCATACTCTCCTTCACCAAACACCAACAAAGGGTCTCTCCCCAACAACTCCAGAACAAAGTCAGCATCCCCAGCCGAAGCAGCGGTGTAGAGAAGCCATCCACCATAGCCTGCACGGATGAGAGAGTTGTGCCCTTTTCCCATCTCACACTCAAGCATGAGATTCCTAGCAACCTTGGACCGGCACTTGGCAACATCCTCAAACATAGACTCAAAGTCCCACACGGCTTCAAGGCGGCGAATGCGGCGGAGGGACGTGAGCTTGATGAGGAGGTTGGTGTCAAGGTGGAGAAGCTCAGTGACCAAATCATAGAGCCCATTTGCAGCGGCATAATCAATGGGAGATGCATACCACCATTGGTCTCCAGTGCTTTCCCAACGAAGAGGAAAGTGAGAGGGAAGCATAGTAACTGTTAAAAGTACCCCAAATCAGAGATGACCCTTTTGCAACAAAGGACAATCACAACCAGTTTGTGCAATTCTAGTTCGAAGCAGCAGGGAAAAAGAGCCCTTTGAGACCCCTCATAAAAGAAAAAAGTGAAAGCTAACAGAATAAGTGCTTATTCTCTTGGACTAAAAGTTGTTGGAAAGGAAAAACGAAAATCCTTGGAACTGAGGGTGCGATACATTAACCTTGTAAACAGTGAAGTAGAAGGCAACAAAAGTTGGATTCCGTAATAGGCCAACATGTCATGAACTTAAACAGTAGCAAAAGCAAAATGGTGAATGATGTTAGATGACAAAAGGAAAATGTGCAATAGATAGGATTCGTAAGAGAGGCCAAGGACACGCACTTATCTTTGGTGGAGGAAAAGTTAAAAAGAAGGCTTAGAACGATTAAGATTCTATGGTCCGTGAGCTCACAGCCAAAGGCTATTTTTACTAAATTATTGAAATTCCGTAGACCCCACTATGGTGGAGGTTGCTTTCATTCACTTGGGAAATTTCATCGATCTTGTCATCATTTGTAGAGGGACATGGCATGGAGCACCCATTTGGCCAGGTACATCAAAATCACAAATTTAGATGCGCAGAATCTTTTGTTCTTAGTTTAAGGCGCAGCATTTCCTCCACACATAATTGTTTTGCATGAATTGCGTCCTCAGAAATTATCGGCATGCTGAGATTCGACAATCCTAAAGTTTGGTGGTGTTCATAATTTGAATAGTTAGTTTTATACAACAGGAATGGAGATGCGTTTAGGACACAATGACATGAGTTTTACTCCTTGGGGCCAATGATTTGCACAAAAGGAGAAGGGAACAAAGAAATGTAAATACCGAATTGAATGCTTGGTTGTCGTATTAAAGCAAAATAATAATAATGTTGTCATTTATGAACAACTTGCATTTCTGTAATTTTCTGTAATGAGTATAGAAGAAAGACAGCAAACTTCAACTTTTATATTGATTTGTAAATGTTGTTAAAGAAGTCTACATATTCTAAAGGGGTATAGATGAGCTTAAACACATTAGGTAATCTTACTGATAATTTATTAATAGTAATATTTTATTATTATTTTTTTAATTTCAAATAATTTGAATATTTTTTTACAAATTATATAAATTAATACTTTCTTTTTTAATTAAATAAATGAATACTTTAATTAGGTTTCTATAAAAAAAATTAATTGAGTCAATTAACTTTGAATGTAATGCAAACACAAAATATTTTTGAATGAGTCAATAAATTAATCCACAATTTATAATAGTTTTTAATTTAAATTATAAAATTGTTTAATTTAAATTATTTGTTTTTATTCTGGTAAACCAAGTTAAAATGACTCATTTTTAATTCAAGTCAGTATAAATCAACCCATATAAGCTAAATTGATTAACTTTAACACATGTTCAGTTTGAAAAACACTTTTGATTCTCTCTAATCCAAAATTAAATTTATAACGCCTGATGATTCATGATAAATGTACGCCGGTTGATCGAAAATTAATTTTAAAAAATATTGTTTTATACACAATTAAAACATTTTAAAGTTAATATCTTATCAATTTTTCAAAAACGTGGTTATTATATTATTTAAAATTGATATACCATACTAATAATTTCTTAATATAGTTCATTGTTTATGTTTTCTGTAAGTTACTGTTTTCCTATTTTTAAAAACTGTAATAGCTTTTTAAAACTAAATTTATTCTTAATAAAAAATTAAATGATCCATAAGATTTATTGTGAAAATTACAAACTTTTAAGGTATTACGTCACAGAACTTGAATAATACACAATTTGTAAAACACATAATTATATACACCTTTCAACATTTAATAATATGATAGAATAGTTATTATAATAAAAAAAAGTCAAACTTACAGTTATTACAAAAATAACCATAAAAATTTTTCGAATTTTACAAGAGCTTCCTATATTACTACATAACGTTTATCATATAATCGAACGATTATATTTACAGAACAAAAATAGTGAACGGTCGGTTCACCAAAACTATCTATACTATAATGACCGAACGATCATCTCCTATTCAGTCGGAGTCTCACTGTCTAGTTCTTGTTCCAACGTAAACTCTTCTCCTTCTGCTCACATCCAATAAGGATGATCATTGCAATAGAAAACCGAACAACAACATGGATAAAAACAGAAAATAAGGGTAAGCTACTATAATTCAATTGAGCATGCATTCATACATGTAATAAAACTACAAATCATTACAAACCGAACGCTATAGCATACAAGAGCCAACGGAAATATCATACGTAACTTGAATTTCATGATTCATTATACAACTGACACTTGACTTGACCATCCGGATTGTATGAATACGTAGCTTGAGGCCGTTCGTGCACTCGGGTGGTGTAGTAACTGGAAAACCATCAGCTGCCACCCGAGGTTAGTCCGTTATAACTCACCCAAGAACCTATGGGCTAGGACCTCCTTCCATTCTCACATAATGACTTACCTATCTCTACTTGAGAACTGGTAATCATCAGAATATCAGGATGAACTCCGTGAATTTCATTATCTGTATTCATACTTTACCACAACATTATCCTTACACTGAGACATTTCTCCCCAGAATTCTCTTCCACATTACTTGAAACATAAACTTTTACTTGAATACCAATAATATTTCCCATACATAATAGATCATTGCTATAATAAGCAACCAACACCAAGCCATAACATCAGCATTGAAAGATCAAACAACATTTCACATAACAAGACCGAACACTCAAATAACACCACCCTTAATTACAACCAAATGGAAAGGATCAAAACAACAGACGAATATGACCGAACGTTTATTTAATAGTTCGGACTTTGACATGAGCCGAACACATTTTAAGAATAGAACACTCTAATTAAACCAAATACTTAATATAAGACCGAACCATATTTAACTATCCTCAATACTAGAACGAACGGTACGTCACTATCCTCAAAGTAATAACGAACGATATTATACTATTCTCAAAACAAGAACGAACACTATTTCACTATCTGACAAAACCGAATGCTTAGAGCTTATACCGAACACTTATAACTACTGATCCTTGGTGTAAGACCGAACGATATTTTACTTATTTGACAAAACCGAACGCCTAGAGCTTATACCGAACACTCATGATTACTTCTACAAACTATTCATCAAACCTAGTACTTTTAAGGAAACCGAACGTTAAGACATTTTAGCTGAAATACACATAAACTTATATCTGATCATAAACGAACGTATTTTAAGCCTAGTCCAAGTACGAAGTCTACTAATGATAATATATGAGCTATCACAAACTAAAATACCTAATCCAATAAGAATGATTATAAATGTATATAATCATCAACACTTGATATATTAATCACTTCCTATAAACCGAACTATTATACCTTGGTAAGGTTAAAATGGTAACTCTATTGATAACTTATTCCCTGATCTTAACCGAACGGTTGAGATCGAACACCCAACTATTCTACATAATTTTGCAGAATCCTTATATACTTATACAAAATCACCAAAAACCTAGAAACATATATTTCATACACTCATATACAAATCATCAATCAATTCATTCCATACATACACAAAATCATCACATGCATAATTAAATTTAATAGCTTCCCTTACCTCTTAACAAACCAGTCGCTCACAATACAACTTTGCATCACGACCAACACTCAAAAGCCAAGATTCACTGTTTAAAGAAACGAATCAACCCAAGGACCGGAAATATGATCAGATTTGAAGAAAAAGAAGAAGACAACTACATGCAACCAGAAACTAAACTTGCATGTACCCAAAAACTAGATTTTCTTAGAAGTAAAAGAACCTACCAATTCAAACCACTAAATAATTGGTTGAAAGGAGGATCCTTGCCACTAACAACCTTACATACACTCAGATGGATGATCAGATGGAAGAAAACGTGAGAATTAATGGAGAAAAATATGACAATTTTAGAGAGAAGTTACAGAGAAGGAGGAGAAATGAGTTCAGAAGGTTTGGAGGAGAAGATTGCATGCAGAAAGTGGAACCAACTTTTAAAATTTTAGATTATATATTTTCTCAGCAAACCAATCGTCCACTCTCCTGCAGCCACCTGTCTTCCACTTCCTGAGTCTCATTCTCTTCTTGCAGACACACGTTTCCCACTAAAATCGGAAATTTAATGGTTCTGACACAATTACTCCTCGTGATTCTTTAAACATAAAATCATTTATAGAAACTAATACAATTTTAATGTAAATTCTTAAGTATATAAATTACTTGCAATCGGTTTTAAAAAGAAAATATTAATAGTTATCTCGAACTAAAATGTAGAAAGTTTGCACGATCTGTTACATATAAAATAATTTCAATTGGTTTTACCAAAAAGGTAGTAATTATCTACAAAGAGAATATTGAAGAATATTATTTTGATACCCGCCATAAACTTTTGCACATTTTATATCTGCTATTTTACTCTTTAATATATCTTTTCGTTTTTTTTAATCATCAAAATATCTTTAAAAGTGAGGTGTCAAGTTATGCATTTAATGTAGAAAAAAAAAACATTTTTCTATCAGGATCTAATATATAGAATATTTTCATTTATTATATGCAAGATTTAGTTAATAATTTTAATAAATATGATTTGATTTTTAAAACTTTTAAAATATTCATTTCAAATTTAAATATGTTGTTCTCTCATTAACATATTTTACATTTTTTTTTAATTTTTATTCACATATTCTCACTTTAGGTTAGGGTAATTTTAAAGAATGGTAGTCTATATTTGAATATGTTACTTATGTCATAATAGTATCTTATCCATTAAAACAATATAAAAATTATCACTTTTCAATAGATACTATGTTTTTTGTATTATAGTAGTATCTCTCCATAGTCAAATAGTGTACTAACATTAGTGTTAGATATAAAAAAAAAATTAAATTTCCTTGAAAAAAATTCTCTTAAATAGATTTATTAGAGGTAAGGATCAATTTTCAAATAAGTTCTCAAAAGGTTTTGGAAAACTTTTATTGAGACCAAGAGTAGATAAACTTGTGTAATTTAAATTAAAACTAAACATATGATTTTATATTAGTTTATCTACATCAAATATTTTCTTTTGTCAATTATTAAGGGTTGGACTGTTTACTAAATTATTACATATTGTGACTCTTACTTCTAAGTTACAACAAGTACATTAAGTTACTTTGATAATCTTTTAATTTTTTATTGATTGAACACTAAGTACAGTATAACCAAGTACATAACAATGAATTTATAAATATACTTATCTCGCTGTGACAGACAATCTTTTCTAAAAACTTAAAAACTAAAGAATGAAAACTTGCACAAATTACATATGATTGTTTAAAACATTTTTCTTTTTCTATATTCATCGATTCATCAAGTTTCATTGCGTAATATTGTTTCCATTTATAGAAGTTATAAAAAGATATTTTGTAATTGAGTGAGTGTTTTATGTTGACATGATATACGAATCTAAAAATAAACCTATATGTGCTAAAATAATTGTACAAATGCTTAATGTCTATATTTCTTTCTATTTACAAAATCATTGTAAATTTTGTCAAAAAAACGAAAGATACTAGCTTCCTTGGACATTATTACTTTAGCAAGATGAATTACGAGGATAATTTTTTTTCTTGAAAGAATAGATAATGGCTTTGTTTGGTTAAGAGAAAGGTTGAAAGGATAAAGGTGTTTTTGCTTGTAATGGTAGAGCATGTGTCGAAAAAGAAAATAATTGAAGACTTAACAAATGTACCATGTTTTGATGCATGTAACTAATCAAAAGTGTTGTCATTTGGATGATATCGTATTCATCAAACATGAATTTCACCACTTCATGGTAACAAACTAGGAGTTTGGCATGATGATAACAATATGCAATGTGAGAGACTGATGTCATAAGAAGAGTCAGACAAAACTTTAACAAAATATGTGATAAGAGGTTATGTAAGAGATTAATTTCTCTATCTTTCATATGGTAGTTAGTTTTGAATTTTTGCTTGAATAGTTCTTTCTTTAAATTCTTTTTAAATTAGTTTCGATTAAAAAACCAAAATGTAATTAAATTGAAAATCAAGATTGATGCAAGAATTGAAAAACAAAGAAATTGAATAAGATACAAAAAATTAAGAACATCAGAGAATTTACATTGATTTAGATCACCATTAATCCTACATCTACACCTAGTTATTCAACCTTAAAATAATTGGTTTCATGATAAAAAAATAAGTTTCTACAAGGTAACTTACAAACTAAGAAAGATATCAATTACTGGAAAATATTAGCCTCTATAACTCTTGATCCCATAAGGATATATGCCTTATTAACTCTTGTTACAACAAAATTTGGAAACACTCCAACAAACAAAAACTTAAAGGTTTTACCAAAAATTCAAACCACAACTAAAGAAAGCACAATATCTTGTTCACAACACAATATTTTCTTTTGATTCTTTTGAAATCTTTGAAAACACTCTTAAACGTATGAAAACATATGTAAATTTCAATTGAATTCATTCTAATGATTATTGAAGATATTTAAAAGATGAGATTTATTGTAACATCCCGTTTAAATAGTATAAACACTATCAAGAACTATCACAAAATCAATACAAAAGAATAGTTAAACTTAAGAAAATATAAAATATTATATAGTTATCCAACATAACTATACATATATTCCATATTTACAGCTCCAAAAGGAAAAGAAGCTAAGAATATACATAAAGTTTTCTCAAAACTTAATACTAAACTAACAACTATGCTCCAACTATACATCTAGACTATCACCTCCCAGCATATGCTCCACCTAGACATTCTCACCCTCTACTCACACCAACCATGTGATCATTGCAAAACAGATCAAACATACACAAGCAAAAAAAAAAAGAAACACACAAAAGGGTAAGCTAATGTAAAAATAATTAAACACAAAATATTAAAGTTCATCATACAACACTTTTTATACAATGATAAACAATCATCATAAGCATACCATCAACCTATACTTGAACATCCATATATAGTATGAATGTCAACCTATGACGGTCATGCACTTGTGGTGGCCTCTACTGCTTTGCAAAGTCATTGCCAATGACTATCACCCTACCACACACCCAAGGTTAGTCTATTCCGCGTCTAATGGAGCACCTAGATTAGGACCACCTTCTACTCTGACCACATGCACCACTCTTCTCTAATTGAGAACGAATGACCATTAGAGTGTCAAGATAACCCCCAAGACTAAGCTTCCTACATTCATACAAATAAGACTTGATACAACCACTTATAATTTCTCCTTAGAAACACCTATTCCACCACACTTTGAAACATACATCAACCTCTTTCAAAACCATTAATAACACTTCGTAAATCATACCAAACATATACACACACTAGTGTAATATATGTTTTTTATACCTGTTAAAATTCACCAAGTATAAAAAATGATGCGGTGACAATATCCGTAAATAAAATAAGTTTTTTATACTTGTTTCATTAAGAACAAGTATAAAAAATAAGGAATAAAAGTTTTATAAGCCGGTTATACTCAAAATAGGTATAAACAAATTATATTTTTATGCCTGTTAAACTTATAATTGGTATAAAAGTAATGGTATGATAAAAATGCTGAAAAACTTTTTCTACACCAGTTAGACAATATAACCAACATAAAAATTTTCATATTCTACGTAAATCCCTTTTCGCAGTTCATTTTCTCTTTTGCATCTTTCTCTCTACGATCCTTTTCTCTCTTCTGCAGCAAGTTTGGTGATGCTCATTATTTGAGATGCATCAGGTTGTGTTCGCGTTTGCTGCTCGGGTGGGTTGTGGTGGCTCTCGTAGTGGAGATGGAAGTAGTTCTAGGAAGGTGTAACAGATGTCGTGAAAAGGTTTACAGAGTTAATATCCTTCGACAAGCAACTCTACAAGCAAGATATAAAAGGGAAGCATAGCGCAAGCGTCGATGCTAACTCACTAGGTCAGTCACGAAATCTTTCACTCTTCCAATTCAATGTTCAGCGAAACACTCACTGTTCCAAAAGGTATGTGTTGAAGATAATAATGAAGTTTTATTTTTGTTCTTTTATCACATCAAATATATTATATTTTTCTTTTCTATCTTTTCTCTCTAAGTGCATATGAACATGGAACATTTTCTTTAGTTCCATGTGAGTTTAGTCTTCTTATCAGATATAAAGAGGTAATGAAATGTAATAAAAAAAAGCAACTTAAAATTGCCTAATATAATGCAATGAAGATTTCCCTTTATAATATTCTAGTATGAGGGAAAAGAAAGAGAAAATTATACATAAGACAGGATGATGCTGTATAATTTCACTTCATTTTTTTTTGTTGAAGAACATGAAAATGGTATATATTATGTGTGGGTGGGTATACCTTTACAATTGTTATCTGATGGTTAAGTCAAACAGGTAAATGATGTATCAGTGGATGTGATGAAAGGTGATCCTATGATTGTTCTTTGTGATGCTGTGGAAAAGCACCATGCTTCAATGTTGGTTGTGACATCTTAGGAGGACCATTGTGGTGATACCCCCATTTTTAGAGAATGTAATTGAAGGTTTCTCTGTAAGTAATTAAATAAACATGAGTGTAATAGTAACTTATGTTATTTGTGTATCCTTCCTTTTGTATTTGTAAGCCTTTTGGGATCCACTTTTAGTGTTATTTTGTGCATTAATATTAGTTTTATAAAATGTGGAAATGAATATATAATTCTTGGCAATAGTTTGCTTGGGGAAGATTGTGAAGTAGTTATTCCCTTGCTATTCAGGGCAACTGGTAGTTGCATCACTGATTCAGCAAAATATTAAGTCACAATTGATACTTAGGAATCCTGAAAAGCCACATAACTATTTGGTGAATAAGATAAGGAGAAACTGCAAGTACACCATCTACTCTTGATTGAGCAGTCAAAATGAAAATTTAGTTGCTTAAGTAGTCCCTCTGGGGCATCAAATAGGTGTGACTCAATTGACATTACACAATGAACTTGTTGGGTAGGACTTGGATTCAATTCTCACTAGACACATTCTTGTAGAGGTTGTTGGGTGGTTCGACAAGTGCATCAAATCGTTTCAAGTAATAAACCATGGTAAGACTAGATAACGTTTTCCAAGGAGACTCGTAACACTAGAGAATTGTATGATTAACAACTTATATAGACTCAATAGAACAACATTCATTTACAAGCATGTGCAAGAAGTTAAATTCACAAATATACAAGGTTGGACTTTGGTGTTTGAAGACACTTTGATATGGACTAGACTAGAAATGGTGTGAAATGACATTGCTAATGTTAGTTTTCACCTATTTCACTCTTGTGATTACCCAATTTCATCTCCTCTCCATCAATTTACTAAAGTTAATCCACAAAAACACTATAGCCTTAATCCCTTAGGTGAAAGAGCCTAGATTTTCTTATTACACTCCAATCCCTTGGAAAACCTAACAAGCATAATTTGCATTAAAGAACTAGGATCTTAAGACAACATGTGAATCATCTTAAAATTCAACATCATCTTAAGATAACTCGAAAATCCCCATATTTTTAGTGCTTTTACGTAGTTGGAACATATATATCATCATGTAAAACCATGAATTATATCATCATCGCATAAACACAAACAAACAAAGATGAATTACATAATAACATCAAAATAATCTTAACACATGTTTAACCAATAATCGCAACACTACTATAAATTTATCACTTCAATAATGATCAATCCAATTCGAAATCATGCTTTCTCTTAAAATGAATCATGCCTATATACCCACAATCGCTACACAAATGTGTCATCTTGACACAACCCATGTAAAGACAAATAATCTCTACAATTGTATGTCATCTTTCATACCCATCGCATTAAAACAAGACAATTCGAGTTGTCCTCCACTATAATTTCGGATCTCTCCCCTTCTCCTCAAGCACTTATGAGTAAAACTATGATGCTACTTACATCGGGAACTATACTTAACACGAGCTAGAACATTACGGACGAGACATCCATTCCTTTCTACCCACTTGAATTTAAGTCTCTTCTACCACCTCTTAAAGACTGAGATTCATCATTCCATCATCTTAAAAAAAAAAGGAATAACCCCAAATTAATGGAGTACGACAAGAAGACATAACAATCACCACACTTTACAATTATCACAACATCATAAAATTTACTAATTCAAAATAATTATCAGTGCAATTAGTCACAACATCTCACCCACTAAGTTCCGAATTTAGAAATCACAATAATACACAAAGGCAAACCCAACAATTCGGTAATCTCAAGAGGCAGCTTGGCAACCACCCATAACAAATTGGCTAACAAATAAAATCAACATGGAAATTGACTCAATAACTAGATACACTCTTCATACACCATTTTAACATTGTATAACTACTTGACTCATAAGTCATGCATTATTAAAGCACTCAACCATTAATACAATTTCACAACCATCATGATCACATAAGAACACAACACGACATTCCTTTTAAGTGCCTGTCAGTACTCCAAAAATATACTCCAAATCACTGAAAGCTACAATTTATTTGATTCTAACAATGTCTTATTTTCTTAATTCAAGAGGGAAAACAATATAAATCTTAAACGTAGACGCTTTCGGACATGAAAGATACTCCATGAATTGATTGATGATTGTTTGATTAATTTGATTTTGTTTAGAATTTGAATGAATGATAATTGCATGATAAACTGATGAAGAATTTAACTAGAAATGAATTGAAGAATCAATCATCTTTTTAATTGTTTTACTCTTTTAAGCATCATCTATGTCAACAAAACCCTTCTTTTTTACTTTACTATTTTTTATGATTTTTTATTTTACTATGTCCACAAAAACCTTTGCAGTATGGTTTAAAAAGATTGCAATTGAATTTGTTGGGAGACAATCTACTCCTACATTAGACTTTTACTCCTTTGTTAGATGATTAGTCTTGCATTCCACATATACTCTTTAATTTGATTATGAAAACGATAGGTGAGTAGCAACATGCAACATCCTTACTAAAAGAGGACTGGATATTGTAAATAAAGAACGTGTCTTGTGTAGAAGTGAGTAAGACACCTATTTTTTACATGTAGGACTGCTAAAAAATTTTGGAGTATGTGTGATGACTGGATTGGAGTGAGTACTACTCACCATAACCAAGTTAGGAATCACTTCTATCAGTTGGACTGATGGGAATATTTGAACTCATAGGAACAATAACATTTTTGGGAATCTAGTGTTTGACCCGAAGGAAGTTTTCACTGCTGCTCAAATAAAAGTCTAGGCTTGGTCCATAAATAAATATCCAAATGCAAAATCACTTACTCTAACTAGTACTTTAGCCCAATCACATGCATAAAATCTATATGCTATTAACCTATTCAGGTATAGGTCTGCCTGCATTCTATCTACTCAAACAGGTTGGTCAGTAAGGTTGAATTAGGTAGGGAAGTAGGACATTATAAGTACATCAACACAATCATTGTTGCACTGTAGTAGTATACAAGGCATATAGTGGCTAAAATTGGATCACTAGAGTTATTACCAGTGAGAGGTTAGAGGTTGGATTCCCACTAGGTTTAATATGCAAAACTGTTATGTGCCTGTCTTGATGGGCAATGGAATAAGGTTCTGGCGCAAGCACAACAATGAAAGTGTAACTGCTGGGGCCTTAGTCTAGTCAATTTGCATATCATAATGAATGGAGGTCCTAAGCTAGTTTGGAGTGAAACACCTTTAGCAAGAGCTTTTACTTGCAGTATTACAGAAAGGATCGTGTGCAACCGCATATATGCCAGAAAGCAACAAAATAGCACAAATTTGCCAAACTTGGAATTCAAGCAGATTCAGACAGACGAATTAAAACTGATTTGATAATGAAATGGATAGAGCTATGCATTTTGAACATTAAAAGGAGAACAAGATTTGACTTTATATTGTAAATATTGCTTGTAAAAGGATTGAAACAACCCAATTGTCTCATTTTTAATATAGTTTTATTGCTGATAAAGTAAACTTTTTTTAAAAAACATGCATTTTCATGAAGTAAAATTATTGAATATACCCAAAGTTAAAACGTGGGTTAAGAAATGCACCACAAACAAAGATATTTAATCTCACCACCTCTTCCAATACTTAAACTTCATCAGGTGACATATTTTGTATTCAAGGATTTCTTAACACTGACCAATATGCTGAAAAAGCTATCAGCATTCACATGCAATGAAGGAGAAAAAGAAAGTGTTGCTTTCTCAAAGACACGAGCATTCCCATCATCTTTTCCTTTTATTTTCTACAGAACACCAATTATATATTGATCAATAATATTACATTATATTTAACATTAAGTATCAAGATTAATACCTAAGTTACGTCATTTTTAAAAATACTAATGTAAACTATTTTGACGATGATGGTGTCTTGGAGCCTGTTGATGTGTACAAGAAAATAAAGAAAAGATCTGTTGTGCATCCTCTCTAAATTCCAACTTTAGAGCTTTCACAAACGCTTTCAAAAATTTTGTATGAAATCATTAATGAAGCTATGGAACAATCTTCAATAGAAAAGGGTATATATATATATATATATATTGGCAAAGGAAAAATTGGTTAGAAAATCAGCAAGTTCGTGACAGGAGAACAGCAACTAAGATCAGGAGCCTCAAATCTTTGCCAACTTAACCCTTCTATTTTGTTATTGTAATCAGTCAGTGTTTCTTTAGCTGTCCTCCAACGGAAGAACTAATTCTGCTCAGCATTGGGCCCAACTTTTCTCTATGTACAGTGTTGTTGTCTGTTATTGCTGTACTATCATCCTGAAAATACTTGTATCCTCATTCTTTATCTTTTCCGGAAGTTACTTTTGAGATGATCTCCTCAAAAATTCTGAAACCAACGTTGAGAACGAAGAAGAACTGTTCTGCAGCAATTTAGTAGGGTCATCGTACTCTGCAATTGTCCCTGTACACATCAATATAGTAGTGCTTGTCAGTAACTCAAAAGGGTGAAATAGTATGCTACCATAAGCTTTGTTATGGGAAAAGGTTTTCCATCCTTTTGGTATGATCACATATATTAAGTACATGCTTAGTGTGCAAGTGAAAGTAGTACCTTCATCAAGGACCAAAACTAAATCATTGTCAATAACTGTTGGAATTCTATGTGCTACTGTAATGACTGTACATCCACTTGTTTCTTCCCTAATTGTCTTCTGAATTAAATTGTCAGTTGCCGTGTCAATGGATGCTGTAGCTTCATCCAGTACCAAAATTCTTCTTTTCTTCAGTAGTAGCCTAGCCAGGCAAACAAGTTGCCTTTGTCCAACACTCCAATTTTCTCCATTCTCCGCCACTAAATCAGTCAAAGAACATTTCGTATCAATGGCGGTATTTGGGAGTGAAAAATACCGAACTTTGAAGTGGGACAGTTATTGAAGTTACACTGCTTAATGGTGCACTTTTAAAACAAATAACTATACCTGGTGCATCAAGAAGTCTTGGATCCCGCCTTACTATTTCAGCAAGATGGCACTTTCTGAGAACCTGAAAAGAGAAGTTCTTTCAGTAATAATATAAACATTGGCATTTTCAAGAGTGTGTTTAACTGCTAATGCTAACCTCCCAAAGTTCTTGATCTGCATGTTGTTCTAGAGGATCCAAGTTAGTCCTTACAGTACCTAGAAACAAGGTTGGATCCTGAGGAATTATACCAAGCTTAGATCTTAAATCTTGCAGACCAATCTTGGAAATATCTACACCATCAATTAGTATACTTCCTTCCAAAGGCTCCACCACTCGAAAGAGGGCTTGCAAAAGAGTAGATTTTCCGCTCCCTGTCCTGCCTACTATACCAATTTTCTTTTGTCCTGGGAAGACACAAGTGACGCCTTTGAGTACCATAGGAGCAGCGGGATCATACCGTATATGAAGATTATGTAGTTCAACATTTCCTTCCTTTGGCCAATCTTGTTCAGGCCTGCAATCTTTAATAATTAAGGGTGCTTCACTTGGTATGTTAGAGAACTGCAATATTCTCTCAACTGATATCATTTTGTTCTCAACATTGCAAAGGTTCCATATCACCCAAGCCTGGAGGACATTCAAGTTCAAACCGTACGTAGCTACCAGACCCGCCAAGCCTGAAATCAGAAGAAGAGACTTAGCATTTCTATATAATTACCTGTGGATCTAATCTTAATTATTTCATTTACTTTTTAACAAGTATCTGAGTATGAAGTACAAAGAGTGACGAGAGATAGGAAAGAAACATATGTCAATAAATAACCGAGTACTGCCTCATATATCAATCACAAAGAACCTCTAGTACGTGAATAAAACCGCATCACTCCACACCCAAAAGGATCTAATACAAACAATCTAAGTTTCTCAAAAATTAGTTTTCTTTTTGGTAGTATAGTTGTAACCGAGGTTAACAAATAACAAGTGTTCCTCTTCAGAGCTTCTTAACTAACGAAGTAGAAAAGTGGTTCTCACATGCATGCAAATAACTGCTTATAAGATGAACAGAAGAAGAGAGGGCTTACTTGGATCAATGGTAGACCTTGGAAGAGTAACCAAGATGACGAGAACAAAATAAAAGACCAAATTGAAGAGGAAATTGATTCGTACAGACAACCATTCCATGGTGCCGAAATTGTAAAAGGCTACCCGAGAATAGTCGTCTATTAGAACGTTAACCTTGGTCAAGAATAGTTGTTCTTGATTGAAACAGCGGATTGTGGCAGCCCCGGCAATTGATTCTGAGAAGTGATGCAAGATTGGTGCCTTTCGAATCCCAACCATCCTGGCCAGGTCCCTGGCTGTTGTGATGTAATATGACTGCAAAAGTAAGTAACTTTTTTAGTTGGCACATGAAAAGATTTGACAAGATGAGGGCTTCATCATGACAAGAGATCACAATAAAATCTATATATCAGTTCACGCTGAAAAATGTTTGATAGGAAAATTATATGATTTAATTTGTGTACATTGTCAAAGATTGATATAGTTCTTACCTGATACCAGATGGAAATAGCAAAAACCACAAAAAAGAGGAGAATGACTTGCCAGGCAACTTGGGACATTAGCACAATGATACTCAATAACTGTATCAGTGCAAATACTAGTCCAGCTAATCTGTATGGTATGTCTGTGTCAACTGTACTTTGATCTGTTGATGACTGAAATAATCACAAAGAGAACGGTTGGAATATGATTGAAGCTTATATTAATCATAAGATAGCAAAATCATTGAAGTAGAGATGTAATTGTGAAACTTACCCTACTCAGAATTCGGCTTGAAGGTGTGGTGTCAAAAAATGAGACAGGTGCCCGGAAAACTGATGTGATCATTCCGTGAAAAAGGCGTTGAGCAGTTTCCACAGCAACAGCTGCCATTAAAACAGTCCTTCCCAGTATGAAGATGGTGCCCCCAGAAGATAGAAGAACAAATATTTTCATTAGCTGCTTGTTGTTAACCCTGCCCTTCTGCTCTGTGGCCCATGACATCCAATAATTGCTTCCAATTTGCATTACTTGAAAGAAGATCTGGCAGAGAAGAATAACTGGAACAAGTGCTCCTTTATAAGCAGATGTGACAAAAGTTGAGTAAACACTCCATTTTACTCGACCCGTCTCTCTTTCCTCTTCTTTGTTTCTCTTCCAATTTTCCATGATATCTTGAACATTTTCTCGAGTAACTTCAATTTGATTTTTTGGGCAGGGTCTGTAGCTAGCAAAATCTTCTGCTTGGCTTGGGTTTATTTGATGTACTGTTTCTCGGTGAGCGGCCATTTGTTGAACAAGTTCAGAGTTGGGACATGCCATAAGATCTTTATACATTCCTGACTCCACTATTTTTCCATCTTTCATGACCTGCCAAAAATTATATTAACAGTTAAGGATAAAAAACTTGCAAAGTAAAATCCTCATCAAAAGAAGAGTGTTCAATAGCTTACCAAAATGAGGTCTGCAGATTCCAAGAATTCCAGTTGATGGGTTGCATAAACAACCGTTTTATCGTATAAAAGTTTCATGAGACATTTCTGCACAGGATTTCGCATTAAAGGTGATGTTCATTGAAGACAAAAATAATTGTTGCATCAGAAAGTACATAAGTGAACAACGCATATATATTAATCATTACCACAACTTACCTTAAACAAATGAGTTCCAGTATGAGCATCAACCGCACTAAAAGGATCATCAAGGAAATAAATATCTGAATCATTATAAACAGCCCTTGCCAATTGAACCCGCTGTTTCTGCCCACCACTCAAGTTTATGCCTCTCTCCTCCACCAGGTTCAAATCTCCATCACCCCACATGTTGATGTCCTGCTTCAAAGCACAGCCATCCAAAACATCTTCATAAAACTCCTCGTTCATTTGCTTGCCAAACAATATATTCTCTCTTACGGTTCCAGACTGAATCCAAGGACTTTGGGGTACATAACTTCTAGTCCCATAAACTTTGGTTAGAGCCCCAGATACTAATGGAATCTCCCCAAGAATACAGCACAGCAAGCTTGACTTACCAGACCCCACTGACCCACAAACTGCTACCTTCTGACCTTTCTTTATCACTAACTTTCTTGTAATTAGAATTGTTGGTTTCTTGTGTGTTTGATGGTGTGTTTCCCATGCGTATTCCCCCGGGTTAATTTCAATAGCAACTGATGAATTTTTTGAAGTGTGCCTATTTATGAATTGGTTTTGATCCTCTTCCTCGAGGAACTCCTGGATTCGATCAAGGGAGACTTTTGTTTGAATGATCATGGAGATAAGCTCAGGTAAGTTATAGATTGGTTCTTGCAAAATACGAAAAGTGGCTAAAGCTGAGAGTACTGTAGCGGTTGTTAGTTCTGTTTTCACCAGTATACAAGCACCAAAGGTAACAACAGAAACTAAAGTCGGTGACGTCCAGAATAGTGTTGCAACTGCTGAGCATGTGTAGAGGTATTTCTGCAGCCACCCCCTCTCAGTTTCCCTAAGTTGGAGGAGTTTCTGCAAGAATGAGGTCTCCCACGAATGCAATTTTAAAATTCTTATGTTCTTCATGGTCTCTGATGTCATTTTGATTCTTGAGTCCTTAGCTTCCATGATTTTGGAGTGCAAACTTTCTTGCCTATTCGCCAAAGGTGTGTTACACACCATGACCAAAATGGTGACACCAAATGCAGCAAAAGAAGGGGTATAACCCAGATTGATGTACAAGATAACCAAGGCCAAAATGACCTGAACTGGAAGCAACCAAACTCCATGAATGTACCAGCAGAAGTCCCCAATTCTTTCAACATCAACATTAATCAGATTGATGATTTTACCTTGCGTTGCTCCAGCACTCTTCATCGTTAGGGAGTTGCTATAAATTAGAGACATAAGAGCTGCACGCACCCGGATTCCAATTCGTTGAGCACCAAAGTACCATTGTCTTTGACTCAGTGACTCCACGGTCTTGGCGAGGAAGAAAACAAATGCAAGAACCAATCCATATTGGACGCTTGAATCACCATTATTGCCCAGTAAAAAATTCACAAAATTTGTGATCAACAAGGGACCTATATAAGAGGCACCTGTGTTAACACCTACAATACAAGTGTAAACAAAGCATAAAAATTAGCATAACCAGTATACGAAGGACTTTGATTAAAAGTGCACAAAAACCAAAGAGGAACAGTGACGATGACACTGAATAAAATATAAAATATACCAGCTAAAACTGCATTCAAGGCCAAAGACTTCCATATAGAATCGGCTATAGCTTTTGCCAAGGAGCCCTCTCCGAGTTTCTGTTTCCGAAGTGACCCTTCCAACATGGAAGAAGCACTTTCCGCCGATTCAGAACAAGGAACTCGAGGAATATGAGAAAGTTCAAGCTTTTTAACCCGACCCGTTTTGAAAATGGGGTTCAACCAACGGAAGATAAGCTTGTTCCACACACTTGCATTAGTGAAGGCCTCTTCATCGTGTTCCTCCATGGAAAACTCCTCCTCGATCTGAAGCAACCCCTCTTCCATATCACTGCGCTCCCTTCTACACACATTGAAACAAAGAACCACCAACAAAGGCAAGGAAAACGAAGCAACTAAGTTATCCTCTGACAAGAAAAACCACAAGTCCAACACTTCGAAATCTTTGACCATCCTTACAGACAGAGAGAGCACATCCACGAGAGAAGAGAAAACCCACCACAGTATGAGCACGAGAGGGAATTTTTTATTCTCCCTCACTCTGGTCCTCACTGAATAAAACGAAACAACAGTGGCCAAAACCCAATTGAGTGGCAATGAAACAGAGTTAAATCCTATAACTTTCGTGGAGCTGTATTGGTGAAAAGCAAGAACCATGTTCATAACAGATATAACAGCAGAGGATAGAACAGTGAACGCAGCCATAAGCATTGGTCCTCGTTTGAAAGACCCATCAGGAACACGGCTACGCTTGCTTTGTCTCAAGCTATCGACCAAAACCCATATCAAAATGGCATAAAGGAATGCCACATTGAGTGTTCCCAGCACAGCATCCAAAACGACCATGGTTGTTTTCTTGGTCGTACCTTGGAGTGAAGGTGCAGCGAAGAGAAAAGGCAGAATCTGTAGAATGCAGAGAATGCAGAGAATGCGTTATGTTATTCATATACCCGAATGGAAAGAGAAGAAAAGGGAGAAAAGGAAAAACGAAAAAGAAAAGAAAAGCATAACGGGTTGAAAAACGAAAAGTTTTTGGCACACCTTGGTGTGGAAATAGGAAGGAAGCGAAAGGAGAATTTACAAGTGTTGAAGATGATTGACGGCAGTCGGTAGTAATAGGATAATGACAGATAAGATTATCATAAACTAAACCATGGAGTATATATGGAACACACCAGACACATGGCCGGGAACTATAATGGCAAAGCATCACAATCACGAATCAATATTTTCACTATATTATTTTAAACTATATATTTTATTCAAAATTATATTTTAACTATTCACTGTTAACTATAATTATTTAATTCAAATCCATTTCCCTAATTAGATTACTTATTAACTTTTTCTTTCCAACCTCCGGTGGGTGGATCTGCTTTACTATTTTTGTACTTCGTTAGTATTATTTTTACATCAATAAATTTTTACATATATTTTATATCCACTCATTTTTCTTTATTTATAAATATAAAAATTAACTTTTTTAATAACCAAAGTATCTTTAAAAGTGAATTATGAAGTAGTGTATGTAAAAAAAACATTTTCCTTTATCTTTTAGGTATAGATATGGTAACAGATTATTGTTATAAAGATTAAACAAAAATATATATTTCTTTTTATAAATTTGTATTTTGCAGATGGCTCAAGTCACTGTCTCGGTCACTGGAATCTTTGACGACCAACTTTGATGAGAAATTTTTGTGTACGTATGTATGTATTACGCATGGAGCTGGAGCTAATAAGTCAACTAATAATATAAAATATATACAATTTTTATAATTCGTGTAATATTATTGAAAAGATTACTATTGTATAGAAAGATATAGTATCTTAGACAGTAATTGATTGTATATGTAGTGTTAAACATAAACATTCTGTGATTCATTTAGGTTTGTAATAATGAAAGTTTATTATATTAATGATTCTTTTAGTATTTAATAATAAATGGATAAATATCTTTTATGATTCTATACTAGAATTAACTATTCTATTCCCAATTGTCAAAGAATACATTGCCATAGCGGTATCACACTATATCAGTCTACTGATTTTTTTTCATCAAAATGCAAAGAATTAATTTTGTTAATATTATTTACGAGAATAAATTATCATATTTAATTATGCTGATTAAAATGTACATAGGAAGTACATGCAATGATTGGGTTTAATGCATTATATCACTATTTAGTAAAAAAGTCAGATTCAATAAATTTGATTTAGTTTTTTTAATTTGTTTAATTTTAAATGTTTTGTTTAAATAAAGTAAATGAAATTCATTAGATTTTAAGATTTTATTTAAATAGTGTATGTCCATTATTTCCAAATACAAAATATAATTTTAATATTAGTAATTAAAATAATCACATAACTGAAAAACAAAAGTTAATTACAAAATTAGATATATTTGAATAAAGTTTAAAAAGTGAGTTGGAAAATTTGCTAAACAGGTGTATAAAGGATTGTCTAATTATTATTTTATTGAAAAGATCAGAAAAGCTTTCTAAAATCATTTAATCATGATATGAAGGCTATGGTTACTAATCTAATGTAAAAAAAAAGAGTTATAATATACAAACAAATATTAAAAAAGTGTTCTCACTATTATTTACGGTTTAAAAAGGTATATAAAGTTTTTCTATATCTAATAAATTTCTAGCAAGTATAAACACGATTACAAAAGACTTCTATAAGTAAAGTATACACGAAGTTTGTTTGGGTTTTAAAACAAAAGGAACGTTGTTTAAAAGACTCGCTCTCAATTAAGTGGATATAAACATTCATTATTCAAAGTAATAACGTCAAACACGTGAAGAATTAGAAGAAATTTGTTTTCAAAGTTGTTTAGAAGGCAATTTGTCTAAGTGCTTTGAAACTTTAAAATAATAAAAGATTATATAAGTGTATAATGTTAAGTATGTTTGGTAGTCATTAATGCTAGAGAACTTCTATTGTCATGGCTCAATGCTTTTATATTATTCATTGTTAAAGTTTTCCTATTTGTTTTGACTTTATGGTTATAATTCGTTATTATATTTCGTTTATTGAGAAAAATGATACTCTTTATATGAAAAAATATGTTGTTCATATTGACCACCCTAAATTGAGCATGCATTGCACAAAAGCTATGTTGTAGTATCTACTTTGAAAATAGTAAGGTTTCTCCTAAAAGGTGAATGATCTTTTAGGCCTTTAATCGTGCATTAGAGCCATTTGTTGATATTAAGGTTATCTAATTCTTAATGTGTTTATTATTTTCTTAAAGTTGTCTTGCGTTTATAAACGTAAACATTTATTCATGTTTTGCACTTCTTATGCATTTGATAAATAATAGATTTTGTCTGCTCTTGAATATAGTTTTATAGTTTGTTCACATTTAACTAAGTCACTAAATAAATCAAATCTTGATATTATTTGTTGTTATCAAAATCTTGAGTGACATAATGACAAACATTTAAATGTAAAATTATATGTTATTGCCTAATACTTAAAAGACAGTACTTTTCAAAGAATATTGGTCAAGATTTTTTAAGTCAAAAACTTCCAAAAAAAAAAAAAATACAATTGACTTCAACAACATTTTTTTCTTACCAACACACAATATGTTTATTATGTCACTCTATTTATGTTTCACGTGGAAAAATCAGAAGTAAAAATGTCCTGTGGTTGGTTTATTATTTTCCTTCAAATATTTTCGACACGTTGGTTTTTCTCAAATTTTCTCTTTACTAAATAACTTGTATGTGACTATTTTTGCTTGGTCATACTAAATTTCTCTTAATCCATATGATCCTGATTTTTTCGCTAAAAATAGATCAAAAATGATTTTTTTTACATAGATAACTTATATTAAGAAAAATTGATATTACCAACGATCAAAATCCATCAGTAATTTATAAAATATATCAGTAAATTAAAATTACCGACAATAGAAAATCAATCGGTTAAACGTTGTAAGTAAATTTTACGATGAAATTTTTTTATTCGTCGGTGATTTTTGCCAAGATTTAGCAGTTAAAAAATTCAAATGATCATAATTTTTGCTAGGGACATCGAATGAAGATGCTCCAAAAATGAAACTTGTTGAAATAGATTAAGAAATGTAGTGGCCAATACCTGAAAAGGATTTGAAGTCTAGAATTTAAGAAATCCATCATTTACTATATGTTTTTCTTTCTTATTATTTTTGACCTATTTTTTCATACTTTACAAATTTATTTAAAATACTCATACTATTTAAAAAATTCTAAATTTTTTATGGTGTTTTCAAAATTATTTTGCAAAACAATGCTTGTCAATTATAGCAGGGATTAGATTATTTGTTATAGTTGTTAGACGATGGTATTTTCAATAAAGCATTTTAGGAAAACGTTTTAAATAGAAAATATAATAACACATGTTTTATATGGGTTTACTCAACCTGAGTTACGTTGAGTCTCCCTCAAATCTCTTAAGAGGTTTCACTAATCTTATCCAAGATTACAACTCAATACAAACCACTCATAGTATACACTGAGTATTCTCACCACTCTTGGTCCCCTAGTTAATCATGATTAGTCTGAGTTTAATCACTCCTGGTATTCAAGTATTCTAATCACTTCTGGTATCCCTAGTCAATCCTGATTAGTCTGAGTTTAACCACTCCTAGTATTCAAGTATTTTAATCACTTCTGGTATCCCTAGTCAATTCTGACTAGTCTAAGTTTACCCACTCCTAGTTTTCAAGTATTATAATCAATCCTGGTTTATACTGAGTATTGTCAACCACTCTTGATTCCCTAGTCAATCCTGACTAGAACTTTTAGCTCAATACAAGGATTTAATGCAAACAAATTCAGTGTTTGATTACAAATACAAATCTGAGTAACTATCTAAGAGAGGATCAATTCAATATAATACAATTTGTGAACATATGAGATTCTTCCTCTCATGTTAAAGAGCATCAGACGATATATGTTTTGAGGTAGAGTAAAGATAATGTTTAATGATCTTTCTTGAGCATGCTCCCTTTCTCCCTCTTCTTTTCTCTCTTCTATTTTCAACCTTCTTCAACATCAATAACTTCTTTTCAGTGGATCTTCTTCATATAGCCCTCTTAAGAATTGACTGTTGGACGTAGAGTTGACTTCTTAATAGACTTCACAGCCTTTTTAGGTAGTTGGTCAGAGTTAAGTCTATTTGTAGTGTGGCAACACTTTCATTCAAATGTAGCTTGTACGACTTTAGTGCAAAGCTTGAGGAAGCATCCTAAGAATGTCTTCTTATCTCTCAACGTCTTTTTGTTCTTTGTGCAACACTTCTTAATAAAGCTTTAGTATTGACATTACCTGCACACACAATAAGAACAAAGCATGCAAGCAAAGAGACCTTTTTTGTGCAACATTAAATGTTTTAAACGTTGATAATCGTTAAGCACATTGCGTGTTCAAAACATTTTGTCACATGTCAGCACATTTTGATAATTAACTTGTTCAAAGCCAAAGCGTTTAGTATGTTATGATATGACCTTTTAAGCCTTTTTTCATATAACTTTGTTTGGGTTCATGTATATCCTTTAGCAATGCTCAGCACAAGTTGATGTTCAAATGTCTTATCGTTTTGTTCAAGTGTTATGGTGATTAGACACTCTGTTAGGAGTTTTATAGTTTTTGACGCTTTTTATGTCTTATGCCTTAGACATGTTTGAGATATCATATAATTGGATATCCCTTGATTTCATTTAGCACATTATTCTGATATCCTAGATACACACAAGATACAGGGGAATGCATGTGTATTTATACAAATGCAAAGATAAATGAATGTAATTATAATATATACAAAACGTTAACTAAGCATGGATGACATTATTTAATAACACCTCCCTTGAACTAAGGGTTAGATTAGGAACAACCATAAATTTACTCTTAAAAACATGAAAAGTGTTGTGTGAGAGGGTTTTGTGAACACATTTGCAACTTGATATTGTCCTAGAACATGAATAAGAAGTAGAGAGCGAAGTTGAATATGATCATGAAGGAAATGAACATCAAGTTCAAAATGTTTGATCTTCGTGTGCATGACGAGGTTGGTGGCAAGAAGAATAGCTTCGGGATTGTTAGAGTAGAGAGTTAGCATGGAGTAGGAGAAACAAAGTTCATGCAGAAGCGATTTTATCCATATGAGTTCAACAAGAGTGGTTGCAATGTTGTAATATTCGGCCTCGATTGAACTACGAGGGAATGCTTTTTGCTTATGGGAGGACCAAGAGATAAGATTTTTTTCAAAATACGTACAATGTACAATAGTGGATTTGTGACTGTTTAAGTCTACCCTAGTTTACGTCATTGAAAGTAAGAAGAGATAAAGTGTCACAATGTTTAAGAAGAAGGTCATGGTTAAAAGTTCTAGCAAGGTATCGTAATATATTTTTCACAACGTTTAGATGATGATCTTGTGGTTGATGCATGTATTGCCATACTTTGTTGACAACAAAAGCAAGTTCAGGGCAAGTGATTGTGAGGTATTGAAGAGATCCCACAATCGAGTGATAAAGAGAAACATAAAAAACAATGATGGAACAGTTTGTAGTAAGTTTGAGTGAGGAAAGTAGGAGGTTGTTGCATAAACAGAATTTCATCAAGGTCCCCATATAAGAAGGCTTTATTGATGTCTATTTGGTAAATAGGCCATCGAGAAGATAAGGCAACAATGAAGATGACACGAATAGTTGTAGGTATAACGATGGGACTGAACGTTTTGGTTTAATCTAAACCCTACGTTTGGTGGAAACTTTTGGCATCTAAATGGAATTTGCACCATTGAAAACTACCATCAGAACTACACTTGTGTGAAAATCCCATTTTCAGGCTATCAGCTTGGCACCACTAGGTAAAAGGGATAAGGTATAGGTTTTATTGGCGAGGAGAGCATAATATTCCAACTTCATTATGGATGAGATAAAGCATCCTTAGGGATAGCAACGTGGGCCGACTCAACTTTTTTTGGCCCACCTCGCACTTGGCCCACAAAATGAAGGTCGAGTTGACCTGTCCTACTTTGAAAATGCGGCTCAATAGTCTAGCCCACCCCACATAAGTCCTCGCCTGTAGGTTGGCCCATTTTCTTTTAATTTCCTTTGATAAAAGCCTTCAATGTCCTACAAAATGAGGAACTTTAATACATTCACAAAATTAAGCATAGACTTTGTGGAGTTGAATGATAAATTGATAATCAAACATTTTCATCATATTATTATTTGTAATTTAACATGCATGATGAATTCTTGAGATTTTGACACATTTCTTGCACTTGTCTTTTTCACTCATACAAGAATTTGAAACGTCCATGCAAAAGTTGAGAAGGAAAGTAACTAACATACACAAGTGCAAGAATTTTATTTTTTTATGCGAGCTAGACTACGCACGCTACAGGTCTATGCGGCATGGAGGACCAGAATATCCTTGATAGAGATAGTTTCAGATGAAGGATATACATAGGCAACAAGAACCTGTGGTTTGTAAATGCCAGCCTTGGATTGAGTAGTCATAGGATGAATGTTGGTTGGATTGGATTGTGAAAGGGGTGCATGAGCATCATCAGGTGGAGAGAATAAAGCCAAATGAGTAGTAGGTGAAGGTGTAGGACTAGAAATAGGTGCAAAAGTATCGAGGGTTAAGGGAACAACATCAATAGGTGGGTCAAGCAATTCCTGCAAGGGAGAAATTTAGGATGGGGTTGAACAATGCATATGATTATTATAATAAAGCAACTTAAGAGAAGTGCTAGAAAATAAAGTTATAAAATCACATAAAGAAGGAGAAAAAGGATTAGGTTTCAATTTAAAAGGAAACATATTTTCATCAAACATCACATGCCTGGAAATATATGTTTTGCCCTTAGGAGACCATGATATTTAGGATTGTAACCAAGAAACAAATATAAGCATGAATGAAAATAAAGTTTGCGCTTATTGTAAGGTCGTAGTAATAGATAACATGAACATAAAAAAAACACGTAGCATATCATATTTTAGTTTTTGATGAAAAATAGTTTCATAAGGAGTGAGATGATTGATAATATAAGAGTTGGCAGTATGATAATGGTACATGCAACAGTCACAAAAGCTTTGCTCCAAAACTTAATAGGTAAAAAGGCATATACAAGTAAATACCAACCAACTTTAGTGATATACCCTTGCTTCCTTTCAATTTTGTTGTTTTGTTCATGAGTGTGGGGACATGTGAAACGATGATGGATGTCATGCAAAGAAAGATAAGAATGTAAAGCAATAAGTTCTCTAAAATTATCAGTTTGAATGCTTTTTAATATATGTCTAGTTTGTTTTTCCACAAACACTTCAAAAGATTGAAAACTTATGAAATCTATGATTTGGTATGAAGAAGATAAAGCCATATATATTCAGAAAAAGCATCCAAGAAAGAAGTATAATATCATGCACTAGTGGAAGAAGAAACATGCATTGGACATCAAATATCAAGACATACAAGTCGTAAAGGTTTGATGTGAATTTTATTAGAAGTAGCAAAAGGAAATTGATGAAATTTATCACGCATACAAGAGACACATAGTTGTTTAATGGTAGTAAAAAATATATTTCAATTATGTATAACACGTTGAGTAATAGGTGCATATGCATGTCCAAGATGATAGTGCCATATATGATATTGATTGGACATAACATGAGATTTCACGGTACAAAAAACAGTAGGATGATCAATAGTTGGAAAAACATAAGGACTATTTTTAAGTTGACCTTACATAAGTGTATCATGGGTGCCCTATCCTTTCACAGAACAATGAGTGGGATGAAATTCAAAAAACACGTTATTATCACAAGAAACTTTTGATACACTTAAAATATGTTTTGTGATTTATGGAACATGAAACAAATTACGAAGAAAAAGGTTGGTAGTAGTTTGGGGAATGGGATAATTAGCATAACCAATATGATGGATACATAAACCTATTTCGTTACCTAGCTTTATAACTTTAGAACTAGGATAGGGTTGCTTTGTGGTGAAAGAAAATGGATCAAGGGTGATATGGTGGGAGACACCACTATCCAGTTACCATAGTGATGGAATTCCTCCTAGCTAGGTTGGACCAAAAACTAGAAGAAAAAGTCATGGTGATGGGGAAATGGATGAAGGTTTGCGGACTTTGGTGGGAGTGAGGTATGGCTATCAGTTTTATGGTGTTTGGTGATGATGGAGGTTTTCTTTAGTGATTCTCTAAGAAAGCTTAGGCCAACTCTTTGAGAAATGTGGCTAGAGGAGGCCACTTGGGTTGCTCTAGCCTAGGGTGACCTAATAAGAGTAGTATGGCTCAAACTTGATATCATAACATTACTCTAAATCATAGGTAAATACAAGAGTGGGAGACTCTTCTATTTATAAGCTAAGAGTGTCTCCAAATTTGTAAAAGCAAGACCTAAAATTCCCACCTTGGCTAACTTGGAGAGCAATGATAAAATATTTTCCATTAAGAGAAAGACAAGTGGCGAAAATCATCTCCAATGAGAGGAGGACATGTGGCCACTAACAATGGACAATCATCTCCAATGTGAGCATGACACATGGGCACTTTCACAAGGATTGGACAACCTACTTCTCTTGCTCACCAAGTTAAAGAAAATGTTGACTCCCTTAGTCAACAAGAGCCATTTAGACGTCCTACTTTGGTCAACATTGGGCCTTGGTCCTTTGTTGACTTGAGTAGTCAAAACCCTATTCTACTTAGCCTAAAATACAAGACCCAAAATAAAACCTATACTACTAGGTCCAAAATACAAGAACCAAAATAAAATCTACACCACTAGGCCTAAAATACAAGACCCAAAATTATATTATGATGACCCAAGAAAAGAAGAGTTTGACTTCACCTTCCGTGGTTGACTCTTCTTGCATTTGCTTGACCATGCTTCTTGTGATTTAACCTTTGGCTAGGGATTTCCCATCACATATGGGGTCATGTAGGGTGAGGGTTCACTATGATCAGAGTGGGTGACATTAACTTGTGATGTGTTTGTAGTAACAAAGGTGTTGTTTGATTTATAACGATGCCAATAGTCAAGAGTAGTGTATTTGGAGGTAAGGTTTTGAGACATAGGTGAAACATGGTAAGAAGGGAACCTAACCCCATGTTAATTTTGAGTGCGACCATGAAAGGATTTGTGTGTCCAGGAACTTTGAGTAACGTTGACTTGAGGTAAACCAAAATCAGTGAGGCTATGCTTGTCTAATCTCTCTTCTTGTGCAAGAAGAATAACTTTTATTTTTTCTATAATGTAGGGGTTGAGATGTGAGATAATAGAAATGACGAAACCATCATATTTCATTAATTATTCGTTAAAAATAACATTAATATGATCTTCACAATATAGAGGAACCCAAATAGCTACAAGGGAATATGCTATCTCTTTTATTTCAAGAAGGTAGCTAGAGATAATGATATAAAATAAAAATTGAGTTTGTGTCATACTCAAAAGAAAACAAAAAGGCATAAATCAATTATCTTTATTAGTAACGAGATTCTTATGAAAGCTAATGACCATACCACATTTTTATATAATAGTAAATTAAACCGAAAAAAATTGATATTTATTTAATTTTTTCTTAGTTTTAAAAATTAATATAATAGTAAAATAGCATTTGAAAGAGTTAATTTAACTCTTTAAAGTTATATTTAATAAACATATATATTTTATATTTGTTTTAACTCAAAATTTATTAAGATAATATACTTAGAGTAAATCATGATATTTAAGTTATGATTTATTTTATAGTGCGGATTAAAAGATAAGTATTATGTAAGAATAAAATATAAAAAACTCAAAAGACGAAATCGAACTATTGATGTTATTTACAAGAATGAAAAATAAATTCTTAAAAGAAAGTTCTTATTTTCTATGATAATAGAAAAGTAATTTTTAAAATGAATAATCTTTCTTTTTAAACTTTAATTGAAAGATTTATTTTCTATATTTAATCATCTCACATTTTTACTTGAGACAATCTTTTAAAATACCTTTTAAGAAAAAATTAGGACAAATCAATAACATTTTATATAAGATAATTAATCCTAAAAAGTACTATCTCACCATATTAAAAAATATTAAAATTCATTCTAGGATTTTTCTTACAAAGCCAGGAAAGATGGATAAGAATAGAAAAGTAATCCCAAAATCATGCATATATACATTGAATGACGAGTTGGTCTTAATTGTGCTGAATGGAAAGTGGAAAGGAAGATACCAAAAAGAAAGTTGGCTTCACCTCCTTCTATTTTCCACAGGTCATCTTTCTCCCTCTTTTGGCTTCACCTCGTTCTATTTTTCACTGGTCATCCTTCTCCCTCTGTGGAAAATGATAACTAATAGAAGTAAAATTAAAATTTTTCTTCATCTTAAAATTCGTTAGAAAAATGGAAAGTCAATCACGACTTATTATAAGTGAGTCTATTCAATCTTTTAAGAAAATATCGAAATATGTAAAATAATTCTCACAGTGTAGGATTTATTGACTATATAAAGTTTAAAATTTTACAATTAATTAAGTTTTTGGACATTGCTTCTGCTTTCTTATTTTCTAAATTTGGGGCCTTTAGAACTTTCCATCAACCAATCATTTTGTTTATGGTTTATTGTAGAGAGATCCAAACCTGTAAAGAATTATAAATCTTATTATAACCCAAAACTACTTGATACACACTTTAATAAAATTGGTTTAAAAATTTATTTTTGAAAAAAAAGACCATGAAATTAACTTATGTTTTTAGTACAAAAAACTAAATTATTTGATACTTGAATCAGTACCATATTTGAAAAGAAAAATAATTTGCCAGTGTGTGGAAATGTTTACATAAAGTTATAGAAAAAAAAAATGGTCTTATGTAGGTGTAGATTTGCAATTTGTGTTATCTCTCAAATATTTTATTTTTCTTAATTTTTTAAATATTTTTATTTTATATTTCAACTCCGTACACACATTTTTTTAAATAGTTTATAATAAGTTTCAATAAATTTTCAGTCTTCAATATATTAATTATTTTATTTCATTATTTAACATATGAATTGCATCTATTGTACTATAGATAATTTATTCACTATTTCTTTTTATAGATTATTGGTTTGTTGGTTGGTTTCATGTTTAACACTATATGTGTAAGATGATGTTTTATTTATATGTATTCAACTTAAATTTTGTAAGCTTTTGTTCTAAGATCATATCTTATTCATAATGTCTTCTATGCGAACAAATAACTTTTTAAATGATTTTTTTCATCTTTTCTTAATATTGTTACTAGGATACAAACAAAATTTCACATCAAATAAAACAAAAGATGAATATAGATTTATATACACATAAGATACCTACATTTGTACGAAAATTTTTGAAGTGGTATCAAAATACATCTATTTGAATTGTTTATATCAAATATCCATTGCATGCAAGGTCATCTATATTAGTTTTCTATACTTAAATTATTCAATTTACATGTTTTTCTATATCTTAAGCTTAATTTAGAATAAGAAATCACCATTTTTCTTCGTCAACATATTTCACACTAAATCCCTAACATTAAACCAATTAAAATTTTATTATTTATGATCAAAATATGAATATCAAATCACAACAAATATTAATACAATGCTTTATTATAATTTAATTCATATTTTTCTTAACAGCCACTAATGAAAAAGAAATACTAAATAAGGAAACACTGTTTTTCCTTTCAACAAAAAAGAACAACCACACACATATGTGATCATTTAAAATGAAAAATCTTAACAAAAACTAGCTAACTCAAGCCCGGTGAAATGTTAAAATATTTGTAAAATAATCAAGTCACTATTTTAACAATAGAATATAACAACATATCCATGTCGACAATAAAATTATTTTAAGCACTTAATATCTAAATTTTTTTTGTTGGATACTCAAATAATAATAAAAAAAATCAATATACAAATGACTCCAAACTTATTTAAATCTTTACAGTATAAAAACTTATTTTTAATATTTTAAAATAAAACTAATGAATTTAGAAACGATTTTCAACACACAAAAAAAGTTACTTAACAACGCTAATTATAAATCTAATAAAGTCGAAAGTAAAAATGGATATATATAATTAACATTAAAATAATCTAACTTTTTCTACCATTATTAAAATATTAATCTAATAATTAAAGAAGGCCGAGTGAAACACATCCTCCACTTGTTCGGCGATGAAATCGCTTATTTATAATTTTCCAATCCGTGACTTTTATTTTGATAGGTTATATTGCTGACTTTGTGCCACTCTGGCCTTATCTGAATCTCTATTTTAAAAATTAATTCAAGTTTTTAAATACAAGAAAAATATTGTCCTTTTGTGTGGTTTTCTTTTTCCAATTTTTCCAACGTGTAAAGAATTTTATCTGTTTGGAAACTTAGTTATTTAAATTTTAGCAACTTAAATGTACGAAATATTTTAAAAGTTATGTATATATTATAATTTCTTTCTATAAAATGCAAATTTAATAAACAAAAAAGAAAAGTGAAAATTATGTAGTAGTACTAGGACGTGCCATAGGCTGTTATTCTGACAGTCTTTTGGATCGAAGCTTGCAACCTATTCAGTGAGAATCTCTTATGGTATGTAGCACCATTTGTCTGTGTATGTATAAATATGATTATTATATGTTAGGACAAAGTTGAAAAACAAAACTTTTTAAGTACCTGAAGAAAACGACAAGTTTTCTATATGCAATTATTTATTTCACTGATCACAATTGTCACATGGTTTGTCATGGGTCCATGCCTAAGGTCCCATGTCTTAAGATTATTTATTTACGGAAGGGTTTATTAAACACACGTTTGAAGAATGTCTTATGTAACATCCTTCAACTCCATACCATGAAACAGTATTTTTTTCAAATAAATAGCCGTTTACGACACTCAGACTTTGTGTATCAAAATGCTCTTTCTGATCTTTGGGAAACATACTGTGTTTGCTGACTTGAATTATTACAAAACAAATCCGTTTGGTTTCACATGGCATCTCACATGTGAGGCATGTGTAGTGTTTCTAGCACTAAAAATAAATTGTAATAAAATGTATTATATATGAAGAACATATCAAAAAGTTGATAAGATAATCAATCTCTTAATTTCTATAATTTGAATTCAGATAAACCATATATAATTCCAACTCATATATATCAGCGGTGGTTACAAATAGTTAAACATTGACATCAACACATGAATCTCTTCTTTCCAAAAAGGCACACATCCTTTTACATGTGTTAGTCATTTGGCTTCTTGTTGCACTGTTCGGTTTAAAAAGACAAAGGAGAAGAGATTTTACGGATGAAAAACAAAGTAGGATTTGAAGGAATATCTTATCCCGTTAATGGGGTCGGGGTCAGGGCCAAAAAAGAAAAAGAAAAAGTAAATTTAGGGTTACATACTTAAAGTCTTGCTGTACATACTTTATGAATTAATTAAGAATAGTTAGTTTTGTTAATATAAAAGAAATTCTCTCAATTCTCTCATATACACTAAAATATCGTACATTACTTAGAAATAGAGATTAAGTAGTTTATAAGATCTCTCATAACTCATTCTTACATAAAATAATTGAGTTCCAAAGTTATATCCAATGAAGAATTAATTACTATCCAAAGAAAGAGTTATTTATCTAACAAATTTAATATTTGACTTCAACTTAACATAAACATAAAAAAATATTGACATTTTTATAATTGAAATTTTATTTTAATGTCAGATGTCCTAGTATCTAACGTAGAATTTAAAATTTATATTGAATTTTGTTATACAACGATTTAAAATTTGAGTCTAGTTTTTTCTTTTTCACTTTCCTTTTGTTATTTCGATGTTTTCCTTTTTCTTCTCGGACATCGAAGTTAGTGGTCTAAACCTTCATTTATTTTTTAAATTATATGGATTGGTTTTGAAGGTTAGTGGGCTAAACCTTCATTAAGGTTAGTGACACTATGAGTTTTATATGAAGAAAATTGAAATGCAAATGCGACTAAATCAATACCATTACATTGATGATATACCAAATAATTTTGTTAGCTCGTCAAAATGTCTTAACAACATCAAAATCAATGAGACAAAAGAAAACAACACACAACAAATGAAAAATGTGTTCCACGAATGTTGTAGTGATTGATTTGTGTATGTGTTAAGACTTGTAGTGCAACATCTTTATATGTTGGTTCCACAACGTTGTTGGAGACTCGTAACACCATCTTTGAATGCTAAAGTGTTGCTTGGTAGTGTAAATTTATGTTGGGATTGTCTAGGTCCAACATAAATTTACATCATACATCAATGTTAGAGTATTACCTAATGTAAAAACCAAAAATATTTGATGTAAAAGAACTTCTTCTATAATAGTGGTAAGGTAGATAAAATATCATGTGAGATACTAACAAATTCTTATTACTTGGTTAGGTAAGATATGTCAAAATAAAATCCAAGATTTCAAAATTGCATGTAATAATCTATTGGAATTTGTTCATTAATAATATAATTTAAGTTAAAAGAGATATTTAAATAATATGGCTAATGTTTATGCATAAACATCTTTATTAAAATAGAAAATTTTACATAGACAAAAAGTAGACACTAACAAGTAAAAGTTAAAGCTAATTAAATAATAAAATCGGATTTTCATTACACATCTAGTAAATTCTACAACCATTAATGCTAATTGTAACATTCCAAAAATACAGTTTAAAACTATATAGTAGAATAATTACATTCAATAATAATTCAGATCAGTCTTACACTAGAGTCGAACGAACGCTTATGGCCGAACAACCTTACAGAAAGAGTTACGAATTTAAACTGTATAAGATAAGTAAACCTGACCAAACGGTTTACAAAAGAAAATACCGAAATGGTCATACATAACAAAAAGGAAGGTGATCGAACGACCACCTTACTATAACTAGACTACTAACCGAACGTCCTACTGTTCGGTCTTAACTTCAACCTCAACTAGGTTTTCTTCTTCCAACGCCTCTTCCAACAGCTCGTCTCCTTCTGCTCACATCCACACCGGATGATCATTGCAACGACAAAGACAAACGTACAAAACAAGACAAGACAGGAAAACACAGGGTAAACTTATATAATTTAATTCATGTATAAACATACATTTCACACAATCAACACACAAGATATAATTCATCACACATTTCATGTAAAGCCTAATACTAGACTGACTGTCCGGACTGTATGAAATTTGTGTAGCTAAAGACGTTCGTGCACCCGGGTGATGTAGTAACTGGGATACCCTCAACAGCTGCCACCCGAGGTTAGTCTTATTTGTCCAAATTAACCATAAGGACTAGGACCTCCTACCGTTCCCACACATGACCTACCCTCCTCTACATGAGGACGAGTACTCACGGAACATTAGAATGAACTGCCATCTTAGCATGCCTACAGTCATACTTTACCAATTTCAATATTCATTCAAGAGTCATTCCTCCCCGGGACGCTCGTCCATAATCCAAAACATTTCAATCCATACCACATTCTTTTCATCTTTCATTAATAATCATCTCACTTAAGCACTTCTCACCAAGATCCATAAGGATATCAAATACCAAACGATCAACCCTAACTCAATGAGACCGAACACTTGAAGAGACCAAGAGGTCTCCAGTTCCAGAATAGATTAAGGCCAAGAGGATTACTATCAGGTTGAGAAAGAAACCGAATACAATCATATGTAACAAGAACGACTAGAATGAATGTTACTTAAAAAGTGAGCCAATTAGATGAACTGACTCTTGAGAGCCCCAACCGAACGCTGAAAAGACCATGCCAAGTACTAAGACTCTAGGCCCGAACCAAATCGATACAGACACTTCAAGACATTCCAATAATAATATTTAGAAGAATTCACATGAAGAAACTGAACGCTTATAAATACTTAGTTTATTTGAATTTACATCAAGAAAAACCGAATGTCAGTCAATGACCGAGCACGATAGAGAGAGAACTCTATTAAATTTGGACGAATGTTATTTTCATCAATATATTATAGGAAAAGAATGTGCGCTTGGTGTAAGACCGAGCACTACTAAACATATATTAGAAAGCTTAATAAATAGAATAAGATATTATTGGAGTAGTGTTTAAGAATAACTAAAATATACAAATATATATATATATATATATATATATAAATTTAATTTTATCACATAATACCCATATACAACTATGCTTGGCCGAACGCTCAAGCATAATATTACAACACGAAGACGCTCGTCCTCAACTAGGATTCTTTCCAAATGAAAGAATCCAATTCTAACCAAGTTTACTAGCATTACCGAACTGTCAATGACCGTTCAGTGACGAACGTACACTATCATAGGGAAATTTCATACCAGAATCATTTATATTCCAACTTATATCTTAACATATAGTTTCATGACTTTATACATCCATATCATAATCAATTTTCATACTTCATACAATCCAAGCATATCAACCATCATACATCATATTCATTCAATCAATCCAACTAACGTTCATACAACACAGTAAACATACAAATTAAATTAATAAGCTCCCTTACCTCAATAAGTAGATGAACGTTCAAACGAATTAGGATAAAACTTCTCTCTACCATAGATCTAACGCTCAACGATCACGTTGTTAAGAATACTAAACTACAGAGAAACCAAAAACACTCAGACTACTACCGCCTACTCAGACGACCAGAACCAAAGAGTTGCATGCAAGACGTAATCGAACATACTAGAGAAAAGAGATTCACCAGTTCAGAATCATAAACCAATCGGTTTAAACAGAAGTTCTTCACGCCGGGAGTGATTCTACGGTGCCTGAACAGAGATCGAAGAAGAAAAGGTGAGTGTTTCTCTAGAGAGAAGATGACATAGATGTAGTGAGAAGGAGGAGAAATGAAGTTTCAGAAATCAAAGAGGAAAAGGGTTGCATGCAGAGAATGGTGTAAACTTTTGAAACTTAGATTTTGCTGCTATCAACTAAAACCGAACGTCCAATTCCTTGCAGCCACCTGTTTTTCACTCTCTGAAATTCTAACTCTCATCTCGACACTTGGCTTCCACTAAAAAGGGTTTTGGAGTGCGTTTTAATGAGATCTGACACTAATCACTAGCATTAACTTTTAAAAATCAATTTTAAACTGTTTTTTTTAAATTGATATTAACTCGTCACTCATTTTTAAATTAAATTTTTATAATAGCAATTTTATAAACTTAATTTAATTTAGCATCATTCATGCTAGATGAAATTTATTTTTAGTATAATTTAATTTTTAACTGAAGAAAATGATAGTAATTTTTTAAAAAGAAGGTATTTCTCGTAAGTGTCCCATTGTCATCTTTAACCAAAATAAACTTAAATAAATAAATAAATAAATAAAACAAAATAAACAAGTGTTATCTATTTAAAGAATTCATGGAAAAAGACAGAGTGAGATTAGACTTCCTTAACACTTTCTTTGTCTTGAGTTACATATTAGACATTGTTTAAATGATAGAAAACAAGAATTAAAAGAAGATATAAGTTCTTTTCAAATAAAGACAAAGAAGATGAGTACGTCACATAATTGGTGAAAAATGAAAGTCGCATAATTACTACAATTTTATTAATTATCTTTAAATCTAAACCTTTTAATTATTATGAATCATATTTTATGTGAATAAGACACGAATTCATAACACATAAATGAGAATGTTAAAAATATATTATATTATTATTGATAATTAATGTTAACTTTTAAATAGATATTAAAATAAATAAAACTAACCTTTATTTTTAATATGTATTTCAGTTGGTGGAGAGGTATTTGACGCTAGCATTTTTAAATCTATAAAAATGTTTAAAACCATAATGTCTATTGCATTGACACTAACTTTTATTTTTCATATAAAAAATATTCTTTTAAAATAATTTAAGATCAATTTCAAAATGAATGTATTATATCAATGAGTAAAAAAACAAAACGCTCAACAAATAAGTTTAGAGAAGATATATCTCTTATCGAGTTATGTGGCTAAATTTTACTAAATAACTTTAACGATGAGTGGAAATATTGAAAACGACTAAACTATTTTTGAAATGGCTACATATATATAGATTTTATGTAAACAAGAATTCACATTTACTTTTTATATGATTTTTCTAAGTTCAAATAAAAACTACTAAAATTTCTGTAAAAAATATTTAAAAAAATATAGCACTATTATAATGCTAGAAATCTTCTAGCAATAATACTAAAAAAAGAGAAGATGCTTTAAATGGAGTAAGCCGTAATAGAAAGATAGAAAGAAGGAGGGTGGAAGAATTTCTGAATCTCTTAATTTGAAGGGATAAAAGATACAAGAAGGAAGAATTTATGAGCTTCTATAAAATTGCTCAAAAATGGTATATTTTCCCGTAAAAGAATTGTACAATTGCGCGTAGTCTAGAAAGTGATGGCGCTCGCTACACAAACAAAAATGCATCGTAGAATCTAGGGACAAGAATCTGAAGAAATTGAGACATGAAAAAGAAAAAAAAAAGAAAAAAGAAAAAAAAAGAAAAAAGAAAAGATGAGTAGATCTCTATCCAGAGGTGAAGATGATTTGGCAGCGTCGTTAGTTGCGAACTTATCTTGGAAGCGAGGCAGCTTGTGTTGGGTTGATGCGGACGTGTGTCATGCACTCACCCACGTGGGACCAACCACGCCATTTTCCATTGCTACCATACTCACACGTGATATTTCTCGGTCCAACCAAACGTTGCTCACTCAACTCACCAGTCAGATATCCTCATCGTGGCGACATCCTTACCCTCGTCGATTTATCATCTTCATCCCAATCGATTGCTCAATCTCCCTTCTATCATAACTTTTTTTCTTCATAATTAAACTTCTTCTTTAATAAATATCATTAAAGTAAGCCATTCATTATTAGTCCTCTTTCAAGTTTTCTTACTGTTACTTTTAATTTAACAATTCTTTTCGATTTCACACGGAGAAACTCTTGAAAATCATCTATTTAGTATGTGTATGGATTATTTTTTTAATTATATATTTATTTCAATATATAAAGAATTAAATAAATTTTAAGTTTTTTTTTATGTAAATTTGGATACTTTTTAATTAAGTTATTATTGTTTTTTTATTTATTGAAATATTCAAAATTTTATAGTTTTTACTTTTTAATTTTTTTTATTTATTAGATAATATGATAGTTATATTATGCATTATATTTTTAAGATTGAATATAATTTTAGTATCTAGATTTAAATGTGAAATCGAAACTATGTGTTCTAAACTTTAATACATTTTAATCCCAAACTAAAATTATGAATGAATATAATCCTTTTAACCCAACGAGAATACATTTGTTTAACCTATCAAACATGTTTTAAAATGGAGTTTGAATTATTTACATTATTTTTACACATTTTAGCTCAAATTTAATCTGAAACACGACTTAACAAGTTCAACAAAATTAACATCATTATATTAATTTATTTTAAAGTTTAAAATCTAAAATATATCAAAGTTTAAAATAAGAATAAATATCAATTTCGCGTTAGGAACTAAAAATAAATTAATTTACAAATATTTAATTCAAAAATATAAATTTTTGAGTACTCAATAAATAAAAAAAAAGTGGAATAAAGACTCATTCAAAGAGTAACTAAATTTTATAAGGACTTAAAATTTAATTAAATCATAAATATATTATGCATATTTAATAATACAATTTAGGTTTGTTGTGTAGTCATATATTTAATAAACAAAAGCATGTAAAAGATAAAAATTGCATAGTTTTTTTATCAAGATAAATGAATATGAAATAACTTTATTATATTTATAATTTTGAAATATATTCTAGAAAACTTTATAAGAAGCATTTGAATATTTTTGAGCCTTCAATTTGAAATGCTTCTTTCTTTTACTTCATGATAGTATGAGGGGGTGTTGCTCCCTCCACCTCCAGAGCCTTCTCCCTCCACCTCCCCAATTATCTTTAATTCCAATTATATTCCTAAAGTTAAAATTTTTTATTTTTATTATTTTATTATTTTAATATTTAAATATAAACTAATATAAATATACATTATTAAAATACATTAAAAAGATATTCAAAAATAATAAATCAAAATATTAAAATATCTAATAAAATAATAACAGAAACATAAAATTAAAACAAAGCTTAAACGGATGACATCCTTCAACGGATGTCAACATCCGTTTAAGGCAAAACGGACATCCGTTTCGCCTTAAGCGGATGTTGACATCCGTTGAAGGATGTCATCCGTTTAGGCTTCGTTTTCATTTTACGTTTTAGGGTTAAAGGATTATTGGAAAGATTATTGGAAGGATTATTGGAAGGGTTTAGGGTTTAGGATTATTGGAAGGATTATGACTACGGAGAGGAACCACGACAAGCACACTACACCACAAACGCACTGCACCACGTACTGCACCGAAAGCAAGAGGAAGATTGCTTGATAATTCTTTTCACGATCACTGAACTTTGCAGAAAAATATTTTACTTATACAAGGAACTACGTAGGTTATCAGTGAAATATGTTATAAATGAGTAAAATTAAAAAACGATAATTCTAAAAATAAAATTTTACTGAGGGGCAAAATAGTAAAGGGGAGGTGAAGGGAGAAGACTGTGGTGGTGGAGGGAGCAACACCCTAGTATGAGATGTATTTAAGGGTTGATGTCGTCAATATCAGTGATGAAAAATACTCACAAAAACACTTTCACACTCAAATTAAATTCGTGAGTCACACAATAATAAATTCTTATAAGTTATTCATGATTTTGTTAATCCATCTTATATTTTTATCTTCTTATCAATTATGTTTGAATGTTATATATCTTAGTTGAGATATCTTTACTAACATGTATCAACTATATTGGTTCACTATTTTTTTAATGTCATTACAAATTTAAATATAGGTAAGCTTATTGACTTTGATTAGATTGAATTAAATAATTATATACAATCGTGTCTTCATTAATGAGCATAAATAATTAAAGTACTCTTATATATTTTGTTCTGAAATTCCTACGTTGTTTCTTTGAAAAGAAAATTATCCAATCATGATTCCTAGTTAGAGTGCTAATCTCACAGCTGAATTTATAAAGACTGAGTAAAGACTAAAAGGAGTTGAGTTTCAAGTTTAAACACAATATATGAAAATGTTGGATAAAGAAAAAATGTAAGAAAATTGGCATTGGGGGAAAAGTCTTAGATATGATGAAGGTTGGTTAAGTAGACAATTATAGTATAAAAAATAGAATGAAAAAAATAAGAAAAGTGGAGGCACATGCATTTGGAATATCGTACCCATGAATGTGGAAAAAAGAACCTCAAAGAACAGGATGCGGCCCTAATCCTATAGTCATTGGTTGTTGGGGAGAAGTGTCGTTGGCCCACTGGATTTGTGGCATCCATAGTTGGCATTGTCCTGTTAGATTAAAGAAATAGAAAATGACAAATGCAGAAATAATATACAAACAGGACTTAACACACATAGTACTGCTTCAAGATTTAGCTTTCCTAATATATTCATTAAAGAATTCAGAGGATTGGAAAAATAACATGTAATTGCCTGATCCCGCCAAAATGTATTCAATGTATATGTAGATTGATGTTGAAAATACTTTCTTGACTTTAATTAAATTGTCATGCCAAACCTCTCTCTCTCTCTCTCTCTCTCACACACACACACACATATATATATATATATATATATATATATATATATTAATAATTTAAGATTGTAAGATTATCTATATTATTTTTATATTAGATATACACAAAGTTAATAAAATGAGATGTGCATATATGAACGTTAAAAGATTAATACGCATACACAACCTTAGATGATGATACATGATAAATTGATTGAAGGATTTTGATACAAGAAATATATTTGTATGGATGATACGTGATAAATTTTATACCATTGTCTGTACACAAAAAATATGTTTGCATGTACTTCAAGACACATACATACATACATATATATATATATATATATATATATATATATATATATCAAAATATATATGTATCAAAATGGATTAACACTAGTCTATCTAATGAAAAAGAAAAATAGTTACACACAAAGTTCTATAGTCATTTTTGAGATGTTTACACAATAACAAATCTAACCTCATGCAAAAGCTATGGATCTGATGAGAATATTTGTACTTTACATGCAAAAAAGGTTGGACGTCTATCTACCTAAACTTTATAGTTTGAGAAAGTTTTTATACGTAAATCCATAACTTCATGAAGTTCATTTATTTAAGGAGAGATCTTTAAATCCTCTCTATTGATATTTGACTCTTTTTTTTTTCTTTTTTAAACATTTGTATGTTAGGAGTGAAAAAGTAAAGGTTTATAATGTTCTTATTACGAGTGTTCAAGATTCTTATTGAGATTACTGTCAAAAGACAGTGATCGGCTATTTAGTTTACTATTCCTATTGTTTCCCTTTTTTTCAACTATAAATAGAGTTCTCCATTTTTCTTTTCAGTTGTAACAAATAATTCACAATCAGACATTATCACAGTAAATAAAGCAAGAGTGTTTTCTTACCTCCGACGAAGCTTTTGCGCCGATTGCATCTTTCTCTCCCTGACGTCCATGTACTGGAGGGTGACCCGTAGTCTTCTTTTTCAGTCTAATATGCCTAATGCTTATTGGTCCTATGCAGTTAGTCACGCTGTTTACCTGATAAATAGGTTGTCTTCTCCCATTCTTAATAACAAAACTCCCTATGATCTTGTTTATGATGCCCCCCTTACCTATTTGAATCTCAAAGTTTTTGGGTGTCTGTGCTTTGCTTCTACCCTTGAAAACAACAGAAATAAGCTTGACCCAAGAGTTAGAAAAGGAGTTTTCCTTGGTTACAAGAGTGGTGTCAAAGGTTATGTTGTTCTTGATATGAACACTAAAGAACTTTTTATAAGCAGAAATGTTGTCTTCTATGAAGACATTTTTCCCTACAAAGACCATTGTAACAGCAGAGATGTTACTAACAGAGGAGAAGGTGGAGCCCCCTCTCTTAATGACCACCTGGGCACTCATGACCTTATTGATGATGCAAGACATCCGGAGATGGATGCCACTGAGCAAATAGAGACACAACAGAATGTCACCGAGAACAATAACAGTGACCATGCTGCTCATGGTGAAGAGAATCATAGCTGCACGAGATCTAATAGGGTTAGAAAAACCCCTGAATATCTCAATGACTATGTGCATCAGGTTAATCAATCCTTGACTGTGAAAAATAATTTTAAAACCCCTTATCACATGTTTGATCTATTGTCCTGTGAATCTTTGACAGCAAAACACTTAAAGTATACTATGGCCATTACTGCCAATGATTAGCCTCGTCATATAGTGAAGCCAAAGGCATGTGCGAGTGGGAAGAAGCTATGCAAAGGGAAATCAAGGCCTTGCAAGACAATAACACCTGGTACTTAACACAGCTGCCTCCAGGCAAGAAACCAATTGGATGTCGATGGGTATACAAAACCAAGTACAATGCTGATGGTACTATAGAAAGATACAAGGCACGTCTTGTGGCAAAAGGATACACACAACAAGAAGGGATAGACTATCTAGACACTTTCTCCCCTGTTGCCAAACTCACAACTGTTAGACTCCTTATAGCCCTTGCAACCTCAAATAATTGGTTTCTCCATCAACTTGACGTGGACAATGCTTTCCTTCATGGAGACTTAAATGAAGAAGTTTATATGGAACCACCACCTGGTCTTAATACCCATAAAGAGGGTCAGGTTTGTAGGCTTACTAAGTCTCTCTATGGACTGAAACAAGCTAGTCGGCAATGGTTTGACAAACTATCCTCCTTTCTCATTTCTGTCAACTATACTCAGTCAAAATCTGATCACTCTCTTTTTATCAAAAGCACTTCTACAGATTTCACTGCCTTACTTGTCTATGTAGATGACATCATATTGGCTGGAAACTCCATGACTGAAATCAACAGCATAAAGACTTTGTTGCACAACAAGTTTCAAATAAAGAACCTAGGAGAACTCAAATACTTTCTAGGCTTGGAGGTGGTGAGATCTAAGAAAGGTATACACCTATGTCAAATAAAATATGCGTTGGACATCCTTAAGGAGACAGGAATGCTGGGATGTAAACCATCTTCTACTCCATTTTTAAGTGATACAAACACACTGTATAAAGCAGACTACTACTTAGATGATCCTGGCTCATATCGACGATTGATAGGGAAGTTACTATATCTCACCAATACCAGACCTGACTTGTGCTTTTCCATTAATCTATTGAGTCAGTTTATGAAATCTCCTACTAACCATCATTATCGGGCTGTACAACATGTTCTCAGGTACATCAAGTCTACGCCTTCGGAGGGCTTGTTCTTTGGAGCTGATTCTCAAACTCATATAAAAGCTTTTAGTGACTCAGATTGGGCAACGTGTCCAAATACTCGAAGGTCCACTACAGGGTTTTGTGTTTTCCTTGGATCATCCCTTATTTCGTGGAAGTCCAAAAAGCAAAGCATGGTTTCTAGATCTTCCACCGAGGCGGAATATCGTGCCCTAGCAGCCATTGTATGTGAAATACAGTGGCTTCACTATCTCCTACAAGACCTTCAAGTACGGGAAGCTGGAACTCTTGCCCTATACTGTGACAACAAATCAGCGCGACACATAGCTCATAACCAGAGCTTCCATGAAAGGACCACGCACATAGAGCTTGACTGTCACGTTGTTCGTGAAAAACTACAGGCCAATCTCTTACGTTTTCTCCCCGTTCGGTCGGATGAGCAACTGGCTGATGTCTTCACAAAATTTCCCCATCGCGTGCGGTTCAGATCCATCGTTCCCAAGCTTGGATTGGTGAGTATACACCATCCAGCTTGAGGGGAGGCTATTGAGATTACTGTCAAAAGACAGTGATCGGCTATTTAGTTTACTATTCCCGTTGTTTCCCTTTTTCCCACTATAAATAGAGTTCTCCATTTTTCTTTTCAGTTGTAACAAATAATTCACAATCAGACATTATCACAGTAAATAAAGCAATAGTGTTTTCTTACCTCCGACGAAGCTTTTGTGTCGATTGCATCTTTCTCTCCCGAACGCCCATGTACTGGAGGGTGCCATTCCGCTTTTTTCTCTAGCTACTGGAAGAGCCCTAGGCTCTGTCTCTCTCGGTTGTCTGGACGAAGATGTTACTTCGTCAGTGCGCTTGTCCAAGAGAGACATCCTCACGGGCCTTTGTCACAATTGGGTCGCACAGTGCTCAGAGACATATTGGGCCATATTTTAATAATTCTCCTCAACATGGTTTATGAAAGTAGTATATTATTTTTAAATGTTGAATTGCGAACCAAAAGGATCTTGAACAAAAAAAATGTTTTTATGAACAAATTAATTGATATTTAAACTTTTGAAAATATAATCATAATGAGCAATAATTGATCACCTTAGTTAAAAGAAAGTTTTGCAAAGATACACATCTAATAGATTATGTTTAACAATGTGTGGAAATTTGGTTTTCATAAAATTTGAACATAATATATTAAGTTGAAATATAATCGATTGTTTCAAACATTTCCTAAAACATATATTTTAAAAAATAATTGATTAAATTCAGTATTAGTATATTAATATTAGACCAAAATGTTTTCTTAGTTCATAAATGAACAAATTAATTATGTTTAACCATAAATTATTTCATTGAGTTAGTTAATATTTCTTTAAAAAGTAGACTCTTTCTCCCTTTTCAATAAAAAAAGTTTAATCATTTCGGAGGTCCCTATTTGTGCAAATTCGTGTCAATTAGCTCTTCATATTTTGAAAGTTCTCAATTGGGTTCTATTTATGTAAAATTGAGTCAATAATATCCTTGTCGTTAATTGCTGTAAACGACGTTAAATTTCTTGCCTAGTGGCATGTCGAGGTAGCATTTAATAACCACGTGGCATAGTAACAACTCATTACGTGACTTTAAATGATTTTAAATTTTAAAAAACTTTAAAATATGGTAAATTTAATAAAAACAGAACTTAAAAATTAGTGCTGAAAATAGGGTAAATGTAATAAGCTACCCTATGTGTATGCTAAACACATAAGGGAGATTTCTCCTAATCTTCTATACTATTTCATATGGTACCCATCGCCGCCACAGTCGTCGCCAGCACCGGCGCCGTCGCCGCCGGAGTTCCAAAATTGACCGACGACCATACCATTTGGATCTTCTTGGCCGGGCGACCACCGTGGTGCAAAGATCGCGGCGAACAGACCATCCACGCGCCTCCACGCGCCACCGCAACAGTAACCAGATCCGCCGCTTCCCGCTGCGCGTGTCGACGCGTCACCGGTGAGATCCGTCGCCGACCAGGACCGTCGTGATCACCTCCTCGTCCTCTTTCTGGATCTGTTGTCGTTGCGTCAATTGGAACACTTTGGATTTTTAGGGTTTCTCCCTCTCCATGGTTGCCCAATGTGATGATCGGAGTCAGTCTCGCCAGCCAGGTAAAGGACGTCCAAAATGTGACCATTGTGGCCAGCTAGGCCACATAATTGATAGATGTTATGCGCTTCATGGATGTCCTCCTCGACCTATAACAATGGCTAATTCTGATCCACCTCCCCGATCAGCGTCTGTAGACTATCCTACTTCATCAAATACCATAAACAACCTTGCACTCTTTCAAGAATTTCTCAGATGGTATGAGGACTGTCAGCACTCTAATTCCACTACATTTGCTTCTGTTATACGCACAGGTACTCCTTTTGTTGGTCTGACTCACTCTCTCGGATCTTGGGTCCTTGACTTAGGCGCCACCGATCATATCACTAGTAACAAGTCATTGTTTTCTTCCTTATCATGTCCAAATGATTTACCCTCAGTAACAATGGCTGATGGGTCTAGAGTCTCATCTCATGGTATTGGTACTGTTCATATTTTTCCGTCCATATCCATTGATAATGTACTTTATGTCCCTAGGTCTCCTTTTAACTTATTGTCCGTAAGTCATCTAACTCGTTCCCTTAATTGTGTTATTTCATTTACTAAAGATTTTGTTTGGTTGTAGGACAGGAGTTTGAAACACATGATTGACACAAGATGTGAGTCTCATGGCCTATATTATCTCCGCCCTTCTCCACATGCTGGCGTAATCATGGAGTCATCATCCCTTCTTCATGCTCAGTTAGGTCATCCCAGTCTTGCCAAACTGCAACAACTTGTTCCGAGTTTGTCGAAATTATCAAGTTTGTTGTGTGAGTCTTGTTAGTTAGGTAAACATACTCGTAGTTCCTTTCCTCATAGTGTTTCACAACGAGCGTCATCCCCATTTTCATTGGTTCATTCTGATATTTGGAGACCTAGTCGTGTTAAGTCCACTTTAAGATTTCAGTATTTTGTTACCTTTATTGATGACTATTTCAGATGTACTTGATTGTTTCTCATGAAGAATCGTTCTGAGTTGTTTTCTATTTTTCAATCATTTTTCAATGAAATAAAAACTCAGTTTGGGGTTTCTATTCGCACTTTACGCAGTGATAATGGTCGTGAATACCTTTCTCAATCGTTTAAACATTTTATGGCTTCTCATGGCATTCTTCACCAAACCTCATGTGCTTACACCCCTCAACAAAATGGGGTGGCTGAGCGCAAGAATAGACACCTTATTGAAACAACTTGTACACTTCTAATTCATGGTCAAGTACCCTCACGTTTTTGGGGTCATGCAATTCTCACGGCATGTTATCTTATCAACCGCATGCCATTTTCCGTCCTAGATAACAAAATCCTTCATTCTATCTTATTTCCTCAAGACCCTCTGCATCCATTACCTCTTAGAGTTTTTGGGTCTACATGTTTTGTTCATGATTTTAGTCATGGTCTTGATAAGTTATGTCCTAGGTCTCACAAATGTGCCTTCTTAGGATTTCCACGGTCACAAAAGGGCTATAAGTGATTTTCCCCTTCCCTCAATCGTCATTTTATCTCTGTTGATGTCACTGTTGATGAATCTTCTTTTACTTTTCACATCTATCTTCTAGTTCTGTACCTCTACCTGCTACTGTTGATATTCCTATTATCTATGATCCTCCTGGTGATGCTCCACCCATTTTGTCTCCTCCTTCTTTAGACTCTCATTCATCAATGGATCGCCCTTCACCACAACCCCTTCAGGTTTATAGTCGCCGCAATTGTCTCCCTCATGACTCACTTCCAATGCCGCCTCCTGTGTCTCCTCCTGCTCCAGCAAATGAGTCTGACTTGCCTATTGCCCTCCGTAAAGGTATACGCTCTACCTGTAACCCTTCCCCCCATTATACTATTCTTAGTTACCACAGATTATCTCCATCTTTTTACACTTGTCTCTCATTCGTTTCTTCCGTGTAAATTCCCAAGTCTGTGGGTGATGCCTTAACTCATCCTGGCTGACGTCAAGCTATGTTGGATGAATTAAGTGCTTTACAGAAAAGTGGAACTTGGGAGCTTGTCCAATTACCATCTGGAAAGTCTGTTGTTGGTTGCAGGGGTGTATGCTATCAAGGTTGGCCCTTATGGCACAATTGATCGTCTGAAAGCTTGACTGGTTGCCAAAGGCTACACACAGATTTTTGGTTTGGATTATGATGATACTTTTTCTCCAATGGCAAAAATGACCTCTGTTCACCTATTCATTGCCATGACCGCTCTTCGACAATGGCCTTTTTAACAACTTGATGTCAAAAATGCTTTCCTTAATGGTGATTTGCATGAAGAAATTTATATAGAGCAATCGCCTGGCTTTGTTGCTCAGGGGGAGTCATCTAGATTGGTATGTCGTCTTCGCAAATCCTTATATGGCCTAAAACAGTCTCCTCGGGCCTGGTTTGGTAAATTCAACTGTGTTGTTCAACAATTTCGTATATCTCGCAGTGAAGCGGATCATTCAGTGTTCTATCGCCACTCAAGTGCTGGATGTATCTACTTAATAGTGTATGTCGATGATATTGTTCTCACAGGAAGTGACTATCTTGGCATTTCTCAAATGAAACAACACCTTTGTCATCATTTTCAAACCAAAGATCTTGGCAAACTCCGGTACTTTTTGGGTATTGAAGTAGCACAATCCAATGCTGGTATTGTCATATCTCAGAGGAAGTATGCGTTAGACATCTTGAAGGAAATATGGTTAATGAACTCTAAATTTGTTGAGACACATATGGATCCTAACATCAAACTCCTACCAAATCAGGTGGAGCCTTTCTCAGATCCTGAACGGTACAGAAGATTAGTTGGTAAATTAAACTATCTTACTGTTACGCGTCCTGACATTTCCTTCGCAGTTAGTGTAGTGAGTCAATTTCTAAACTCTCATGTGAAGACCATTAAGATGCAGTTGTTCGAATACTGAAGTATATTAAAGGATCACCTGGAAAAGGTTTGCTATATGGTCCTAACAACGATACACAAATCGTTGGCTATTCAGATGCTGATTGGGTTGGTTCCCCTTCTGATAGGAGGTCTACTTCTGGATATTGTGTCTCTATTGGTGGCAACCTGATATCTTGGAAAAGTAAGAAGCAAAGTGTTGTGGCAAGGTCCAACGTAGAAGCAGAATATAGAGTTATGACATCTGCTACTTGTGAGCTTGTGTGGCTTAAGTAATTACTTAGTGAATTGAAATTTGGAGATGTCACTCACATGACACTTATATGTGATAATCAAGTTGCTCTTCATATTAGCTCTAACCCTGTCTTCCATGAGAAAACCAAGCACATTGAAGTTTATTGTCATTTTATTAGAGAAAAAATCATATCTGGAGATATCAAAACTGAGTTCGTTAACTCAAGAAACCAGTTGACAGACATATTCACCAAGTCCTTACAAGGACCTAGAATTGACTATCTTTGTAACAAGCTTGGAACATATGATTTATATGTTCCAGCTTGAGAGAGAGTGTTAGATGTTAAGTTGTGTGTTTATGTTAATTAGGCTCAGCCCATTCTGTATTTAGGGTTTAACCCTTATCTTACATTATAAATAAACTACCCTATGTGTATGCTAAACGCATAAGGGAGATTTCTCCTAATCTTCTCTACTATTTCATAGGAGTAAACCCCTAACTTAAAAAAGATTGTGCCCTGAAACCTAAAACTCTCTCAAAATGTTTTCTCTCTCGAAAACGCTCATTTTCCCTCTTGCTCACAAAGTCAGTCACAGAAACTTTCCTTCGACTCTCTCTTCCACTCTCCCAATCACACAAGCTCATATAACTGAGTTGAAATGTCGTACCAACAATTTGCTCGTGTCGTCATCACTGATTGTTCGTTGACGTTGGCATCGCGATTTTTCTACAATCACATTTGATTTTTCGTTGAGGATCCAATGTAGTGAGTAATCGAAACATTGTGGTTGTTTTGGTTTTTCGTTTTCTATGGTTGTTGTTACATGGACCTATTTTTGGTGGAAATTTCATGTTTTCTCGCGTCAAATAGGAATGGTAAGTTGGGGTTCTTATTTTTCATTTCGATTATCTTTCTCTGCACCTTGAAAGTTGTTACCTTATGTTTTGTCTTTCTCTTTGTCAAATTGCAGAGTGATAAAAGGAAATGGTTCGTGAAATCAATTGACAAGGACAACAATGTCAGTCCCTTCAAGCCTTTCAATCAATCCAAGCCTTCTTCAGATAAACCCTAGTCTGATAAAACTGTGAGTGTGTTGTTGTTGTATTTTTTATTTTATTATTTTTTTTTTCATTTTTAAATGCAAATATTCTTGTGAGTTTTGAAGTCAGAGTGTAGGTTTAGCTTTTGTTTCCAATGGTTTAATGGAAAAATAATGGAATTGCAGAGTTGGTGATAGTAAATCTTTGGTGGTGTCGAATGATTTGCTGCATAAGGGGTTGGATGATACCTTTTTGTTAAAACTTTGTAGGGTCAACAGCGTTGGAGAATCTCTATCAAAACTTTGTGATTTTGGTTGATATCTATTGTTAATTTGTCTTTATGGTGATATGAAAATTTGTATTGTTTAGAATGTTTATTTGTTGTGTGTTAATTAGAGGGGAAAGCCGGGAATTTGGGCATCCGGAGTCAGAAGGAAAGATTCTAAAGATTACATCTGAACTTGGTAGAAAAATAGGTATATCCGGGGCACTGTCTTGTTTGTCTTTCTTTTGAAAAATTTAAGGTTATTTTCTTGTTATTTTTATATTTTGAATAGAAAGGCAATTGATACAGGTATTGCATAAATTTCAGTGTGTCTACTACAACTTCTGATAGTTAGGAGTTTCAGGGTTAGCTGAATCAGGACCACTTGGTATGTTCACTAGGAGGCATTTTGTATTGTAATTGCCTTGTTTTATGATTGCATTGTTTTGTTTTGCTTTTTTATTTGATTTCTTTTGTTTGCAGTGACCAATTTTACCTTTCGATTGAGATGACAATATAATGGGTGTTTATGGAAGGTGGAAAGCTGAGACTTGAGAAGCTCGACACATTGAAGACATTAGAACCAAGAGGCCTTTTTTATTTTAAGTGTTAGTAAATTATAGAAACTTGAATGCAATTTAGTAGTGTATGTAGGTTAATGTAATATTTGGATTTAATATATAGTTTGATATACAAATTAAGAATTAAATATTATTAGACAATTTAATGTTTGAAATGAATTTCATTTTGTTTGTTCAATTGAATCTATTCATTTCATGCTATATTGATGGGATGAGATGATAATACAGGAAATGGATTGTAAATTAATTAGATATGTCAAATGTAATAATGAATTTATATTTTTAAAAAACAAGTTTTTATGACGTAGATGACAATGTATGAATAATAGGTTAATTTAAAAAGCATATATTATGACGGGTGAACAATTAGTTGTCATAATATATTTGACATATTATGATACGTGAAAAGATCTAAGTCATAAAATAGTACATATTATGATAGGTAAATCCAGTTACGTTATAATAAATTCGTCATATTATGATTGATAAGTGAAAATTTGTCATAATACACTGAACGTATTTGTTTTTTTTTTAAGATGTGACTCAAATGATTGTGTAGATAATTCTGAATGCTTTAGTACTTTTACGACTTCATTAGTGTCACAGATAACATGAAAAACTATATATGTATTTAGTATAAACTATAAACTTTTGTATAAATTAGGGACTACTCTTTTTCAAATGAAACTCACACATAGCTTCCATGTGTTGGAGTGAATATTTTTTTAAAAAGTTAATAGTCATATCATTGCAAAACTATAACATCTCAAATAAAGTTAATATCAGATGTCAACAATCTTTTTCTCTCTAAAGAATGAGTATATAAAAAGAAGGAAGAAATCATGCAAACACATGGCATCAAATATAAACTATGTAAAAGAAAACATATACTTTATTATTTCTAAAAACACATCTTAATTTATGTAAGAAGTGGTTCAAACCAAAAGAAATCTCTCTTACACAGAACAACTCAATCTATAAACACATTTATTATCTTCTATGAAAATGTACAAGACTTTAAAATCTAAAATACCAATATTAGAAGAAAACTCTCTCATATATATAATCTATTGGCCTTTAAAAACGTCATAAGGAGTCAAATTAGGGTTTTCACGAGGAACACCATCCACATTACATATAACAAAACGAATATGAGGACATTTCCAAATAACCACATAAACTTTAGTAGGAACGTTAGAAGAATATATATTATTATTAGGGTTAAATATGTCTTTGTCCTTCAATTGTCATGAAAATTTGCAAATGCCCATGCCTCAAATTTTAATTTTGTTTAGTTCTCTTACTTTCAAAAGTAAGGTTTTAGTCCCTCATTTTCAATGACGTTAATTTTATCCCACGTGGTAAATGATATTTCGGCGTTCTACTTAGGCTGCCATGTGGAGTGACATCTGGTTCCCACGTGTTGAAGTTTATTATTTTGAATCAAAATTAAAATTTCACAAAATCCAACTTAGTTTTTTTAGTGTTTCAAAGGAAAAGTAAAAAGGTTTTCAACCTTCTTCCATTTCCTTTACCAACATCTTTATCTTCAACCTTGCACACAAAAACACAAAGAATGCAAACTTCATCACTACTTATTACCTCCTCTTTCCTTCTCCATCCACTTTCCTTCTCCATCCACTCTTTTCATCACAAACATTTTTATCTTCTTCTTCCCCATCAACACAGGTGTGAATCGACACAATATCTTTCTTTCGCTTCTCCATAATTTTCATCCTTTTTGTTCACACACACACGCGCACACACACACGCACACACACGCACACACACACACACACACGCACACACACACACACATGCACGCACACACACACACAACAATCACACAATTCGTTCTATTTTTATTCCTTCCATTTTTGTCTTTATTTAACTTGCAGTTACGTATCTTTATATTTAATTTGACGTAAATTATTTCTTTATAAAAAGTGAAAAGTTTTTAATATAATTATTTGTCTATGTATGTTAAAGACTATAAGAATTTCAATCCTCTCTTGTATATGATTAGATTCAAGTTCAAGATGAAATCATTTTATTCATTATGCTTACAATTAATCACAACTTATAAAGTTAACATATAAAAATGACAAGATAGTGTTCTAACTAAAGGTATTAAAAATCACGTGGTAAGTTGGAGGGAGGCACGTGGTTGGAAGAGAAGGTCATATCCACAATTATTTGACCTATTGGGTTTTTGGTTTTGTAGAATTTTAAGAAAATGGACAGTTGTGAAATGATGCCGATTACAAGTAGACAATAATCTACGATGATCTCATCATGTGGAGAGAATGAATGAGATTCAAATTGAAGACCACATTACTCTAAACTATATAAACTCTAAATTTCACTAACTAAATATCTAAATATAAAAATTGACATCGACGTTGACATGGAATTTAATCAATATAGTTTTACGGTTTAATTTATTTATGTTTTTTCCAAACCTTTGTGGTTCATTTATGAGCGAAATGAAAGCAAGGAAAGAATAAAACTAAGTCGGTTGAACATTTGAAAAAAAAAATAAAGAGAAAAAGTTAAAACTTTACACTTTTTCTAATATTCGTTTTTATTTATCCAAATAATTCATGTCCCGTTTTATTTACCAATATATACTAATTATTGTGTATGCTAAGAAATTAGGTAATCCGAACCGGTTTTTCATCGCCGTTAATTAATATTTTTAATTAACTTAATTTTTTAATAAATATAGATGTTTAATATTTTTCAGAGTCATAGTTTTGTAATACCTTGACAATATTTCTTGGTTTTCTACGAGTTTGTTTTTGTAACAAACTTGTCATACCTTGATAAATATCATATGTAATATTGTAATTTGATGAGGGGTTAAATAAGAAATATTGATTTTTTAGTATAGTAACCGACATAGGTTACAAAGAGGGATTATGGTCCCCGTTTGTAAGCACGCATTTCTTTATTTCTATTTTTTTCTCTTCATCCTCATTCGAACAGAAAATCAAGAAGGAATTTAAGGTAATCTATAATTGGAAGATCATATATCAATTTCATCTATGTTGTTTCCAATGGCCAATCCATGTACACTTTTGCTGAATGTTCTATGGGATAATGAGGATTGTTCAATTAATTTAAGGGTTTGTTGCTTATTAATAACTTATTTTTTTTGGGTTTATAATCTAGCATTCCAGTATGTATATATAAGTTGTGAATGGTGGTACACATGCTTTCAAGGAGGACAATCTATAATATAATCCACTATGTTATAAAAGGATTTATGGTTTATGTAAATTAAGAGGGAGATTAATTATTTTAAAACCAACTTTCTATTTGAAAAAACTAAATGCAATTAAATTAGGAATGAACAACGAAACAAGATTCGATTATAACTAGGGATGTCAACGGAGTGAGGACGGGTATAGCTAGTAACTCCCTACTGGATAAATATCTACCTCATACCCATCTCCATATCCTTGCGAGTATCCATTATGCGAGTACTCACATATTTTTTTAATATTCACAAATCGTGAGTATTTGCATATATTTACAAAAATCTTCTAAAACTATTTAATAACATATTTTAACCATAAAAATCTAAAAATTAATTTGTATAAAAATATATAAAAATGGTATAAAGTTATAAAAATTTGTATACTTATTAAAATCTAAAAAATATCTATATAAAAATCTATAAAAGATCTATATATAAAACTTAATTTTAAACATTAATCAAAGATAACAACATCCAAATCAATTCAAATAAAATACAATACATCATTATCATAAGTTTCAAACAAAGTCCAAATAAACTCAAATTCACACAAGTCCAAATAAAATTACAAAAGTAAATATTAGAGATTAACGAGTATATATACTATGATAATCATATTCATCCCGTTAACATGCGGATATAAAAAATACTTGTACATGTTACCATGAATATTCATTTATAATATTCATTTCTTATTTATTGTAGATTTTATCCGTAGATACTCACGAGTATGATTTTTTTATTTTTTTTACATTCGTAATTAGAACTAAGGAAAGATAGAAAGATCGCATAAGAAGATTTATATATATATATATATATATATCAAATGATCCTATGTACAAAGTACTTGTTTAACAATTACAAACTTAAGACAACAAGTAAAAACTAATCAACTTTTGAACGCAATTAAAAGGATATAAGTCTAATAAACTCTTAAAGAGGATAACAACACAAATAAGCTCTTGATCACACAAGATATAAGCTGTCACACATAACACAATAAGAAAAACTTCAAAGAAAGAGTTTTACAAAAAGATCACATTAAAAGCAAAATATAAGGCTCTTTCACAACACATCACAACCTAAAATATTAAATAATCTTGTAATTACGCTTTGAAAGTATGGAAAATTGATTAGAATATGTCAAATCAATTAACTTATTTGATTGCATTCATTTCATTGAACATGGTAAACCATGAGTAAACCTAAGTTTACATCTAGAATATTGATTGAAGATCAATATACCTTACTTGATCATTCTCATTAATTATTAATTATATGACACAATGCATACTTTATGAGAAACTTGTACAACCTTTATGTAAGGTGAAATTAAATATATGACTAACAACATGAAGTAACTCACTACCAAAAAATTGCTTTCTAGTGGGTTTATTTTGTAGAGGTTATAAAAACTCTCTACAAATTAACATTATTTAAGATGATTACAATGAGTTGTATGATGACTAAGAAATGTGGAAGTTTTAATTATTTTTTGAAGAGGTTTATGACCTTCATAAATCATGATACACTTTTTCAGGTTTCAACCTTCCTTCCAACACTCAAACTTTCCAAAATTTCCCACATTTTCACTAAGTTTTCTAAACCTAAGCAGGAAAAGTGTCACTTAGCATTTTGATTCATCAAACCCACTAATGCAAATTTCACTTCGCATTTGCCTTAAATTTCACTTCACGCTTTCCTCAAATTTCACTTCGCCTTGCATCGCGTTTTAAGTTATGCCCCAAATTTCACTTTATGTTGCGTTGTGTTCTGAATTTAGCTATAAATTTCACTTCGCATTGCGTTGTGTTCTAAGTTGAGCAAGACATCATTGTGTTCTTGTCTCCGTCATTTGTCATCGCTTGTCTATGTCTCCATCATTGCTCGTTGGCTAGGGTTCAACATATGCAATCGTTGACCAAGGTTCTAAAAACCAGTGCGCAAGCCTGACCTGCTTCAAGAAACCAGTGTGCAAGCCTGACCTACTTTAGGAAACCAGTGCACTCGGGGCCTATGTTCAAATCAGTGCCCTTGCTGGAAGGGTTCATCACTTCGTCATTATAGCTAGGTGTTCTAGTGAGTTCATCAGAACACCATTACTCATGGGCCATTACCCATCTTTGTAGTGCATCATCTTCTGCCCCAACATGCTTCAAGGGCTTCAAGGGAGGAACAACATGGACCTCTTCCAATATTTATTTATTTTTTAGTATTCCCTAAGAATTTCTTCTGTGTGTGATAAGGATCCAAACTTTCACTATCTGATCTGAATGAAGATTTGGTGGGTGTAGTGCTTCTACCTTATAGTAGTTCGTGAATCACCAACAAAAACCATTATTTTCCCACAAAGGTTTTGTAGTATTCAATAGGCATCAAACTTTGGAATCTCATAGTTCTCAAAGTTATTTTCAATGCATGTATACTTGACTCATGTTTGATTTCTTAAAGTTATTTTGTTAAAGGTGATGATATGTAACACATATGTTTATGACTTCCTCTTCTCAATTTTAGGTTTGGAAGGAGAAGTTAGGTATCCTGAATTTTAGCTCTTCATCAACTCGTTTCCCTATGTGAGAAGGTAATAAAATCCTAACTTATTCAAATCAAATTCCAAAAGTATTGTTTAGTATGCATTTTGAGTCCCTAACATTAGGATTTGAAGAATTCTATGTAAGCTATTTAATCTAAATTAAAATGTGTGTTCTGTTTCTTTCTTAGGGAATAAGATTTCTCTGGTTGTATTTGAACTCTTGTCATGCTTCGTGTTACCTGTAATACCCGCTTTAAACTTGTAAATAATGTTTTTGATGAATTTTCGAAGGATGCATCAAATGAGATGTTTGCATATGCAGTTAAAATCTCACATAACAAGGGATAATGTAGCTTTGTTTTATAATGCATAATAAGCCTAAAAATGGATGTGAAAGGTTTAAGAAGCTAATAGAGTTTGGAGCCTTATAATTAAAAATAACTTCTTTATGTTTGTTGAGTGTAACAAGTCTTAGCCTGACACTTTTATGTGTAAGTTTGTTGGCTAGCGAGGCTCATTATACTTATGTTTTTCCACTATGAGAAATAACTGAATGGGTTTTCCAAATTTTTCAATATAAGAAAATTTTCCATTATGATCCAACCAGGTTGACACAACTTTAAAACTATTAAATTTCTAAAGCCTCTTTTTCCTAAATCTTCTATAATGAGTTAGTATTTTACTTCCATTTATTGTTTGATTGACCAAATATCAATTTTGAAATTCTAGATTGTTTGAAACTGGTGAAAAGAAAGTCAATTAACATTTAAAGAAATCATTACAATTGTTATTCTTTAGCATAAATTAACATTCAAAGAGTTCGTTCATAAGAGTATTGTTTTCTTTTTCTTTTTTGACCTCTTTCGAATGTGATATGCTCTTAGAGTTTCACTTTCCTCTCCCATTTTTGTAATTTGTCCTTGAATATATTTTTATATCAGGATTTCTCGTTATGTTTACCATAACCAACATATTGAATACTTTCTTTTCTTGAACTTTCTTGGCAATTTGCTTTACTAAAATCAACAAGAAACTTTCATTTCTCATTATTTTTGCTTTCATATCCACTAAGTTTCATGAGACAAAGCTTTCATAACCAGTGGTTGTCAAAATAGAATCAATAGTCAAGAATACTGATAGGAAACTTTGTCAAACTTTTTTATCCTATTTTCATCTACTTTTATTTATTCTATCATATTTCTAGCATTCCTTCCTAAAATATACCTTGTGTGCAAGTTTCTGGAAGAAACCAATTGAACTTATCTCCAAGTGTTGTTCATATTCAATAAAACATGAACATTTTTTTTATCTTGTCATCCACCTATTTTAACCAATTATGAATGACATATTTAATTGAAAACCTACTTTTCAAGTGACACATACACACACAAAGATTGAGCTTATGGGATGGCTTTCTCCTAAAGATAATGAAGAGTAGTGGGATAATGGGGTAGCTTGAAAAATGTCATTGTTATGTTATGTCTGAAAAGAACATGTCCTTATTTGATCTTGTGAAGGGTCAAAAGTGGCAAACAAAAAGTGGTTGGCCTATAGGGAGAGCCTAACTCTATAGACCACTTTTTAGGTAGTCCATAGATACAAACATGCCACATTACTTACCATAAAAGTAAAAGTTTCCAAATAAACTATTTCCAATGTATTAATCAGTTGTTGTTGTTGTAACTAAGCTTGAGAGGTTTTAATTCTCACAAGGCCCACTACTTGTTAACCAAAAAGTAAGGAACATAATACAACACAACACAACATCCAATGAAATATCTCAACCACCATTACAATCTCAGGTCTTCAATTACAACCTATTATCTTATGTTTATTGAAAGATTGAGGGGCAAACAAAACAAAAAACGAAGAATCTGGAATGAACCAAACCTTCTTTCATCACTTTCTTTGATTTTAAATCATATATTATTGTGTTGTTCAAGCTACTTATAGTTGAAACACAAGCAAAAAGGACAAGAAATAAAATAGTTATATTGTGAGTCATAATTTGCGAATTGTCCATATAACTGTCATCCATTTTGTACACTCATAATATTCAACACCTTTTTGGTTGTACCTCCTACAACTACAACAAATACATATAATTATATAAGGTTGAAGGGTCACCAATTTTTTTTCAAAGTAGATGACTAAAGAGGCACATGAATATGATAGTAGTGGTTGGTGATAATGAAGAGTGAAAATGAAACAATAATGAAGAGTTAAACACAATTCATTAATAAGATTCAGTGTGAAAAGCTAAGTGAATAGTACAAAATAGTGATTCATCAGTGGATCCATACACTTGTAAATTACACTTATTATTAAGATAAGATCGTCTATACAACTAAACAGTCTAACCGTTCTCATGTGTTTTGAGGTTTAACAAACACCATTAAACGAAATGCACATATGACAATGTTATCACTAAAATATAAGAATAGTTAATGAATGAAAATACTTTGAAAACTAAGTAACTTAGGCCAAGTCTTAGAAAAACACCTAGGCATAAACTGGACACACCACTAAACGATTCTCAAGTTAAAGCATCAATGGGAGTCTTGCTAAACAAAAATGTTGTACTATACCAGACAATAATTAGTCAACTCTCAGTATAGTTAAAAAGGTAAAAGTGTTAAGACATTATTTTTGGAAAACAATTTGAAAGACATCTTGTGATAGAAGACATTTTGCCAAACGCACTTGCTAAATAAAGCAAAATCTTAAAGCTTTTACATAGGCTAGACGATACTATGTGTTAAACGATCCCCTTCATCCAACAATGAAGCCTTCAATCTATTGCTTGGTATCTTAGTGTGAAGTTCAAATGATAAAATCCTACTTGAACGGTAAAACGTTTAAAAACCACTTTATTATTTTGAACGAGCATTAAATGCCATTAAATTTTCAACGTTTAAAAACAACAAAAATGATAAGGGATAAGACATATCAATTGCATGCACATCTAATCTACTTTGTGAAGATTGCTTATTACACGCATCCACCTGCTCCATCCTATACATATAAGAAGTAGATGATAGGAACAAAGAAGACATTCATAGAATGTTCCCTCCATTAGAAGTCGTGTTAAATAAATAGTACTACCAACTTTTATCAAAGTAGAAAAAGAAAGAGAATAACATTGTCTAACAAATATCTTTTTGAGAAGCCTTTCAATAGAAGATGAGTCGAAAAAAGAATCAAGAGAATAACATATAGAGGGAAAGAGCATAAGCAAACATCATCGAGAGGAAAGATTAGAAAAGCACACAGACTCAAAAGAGAATATCTGAGAAGAGAAAAAGCTCAAGATTAGAAACACTCTCAAGCTTCATTGATTTACAAGCTTACTTTTGTAAGAAGAGAGAAGAGAGAAAACACTCAATGAGTCTATTAGATTGAATTGTATTGAGCACATATCCTCTCTATGAGAGTAATCGTCTAAAGACTTATAAGTTATTTGATTGATTGCACATTCTGAATAAAATTCAAAAACTTATTGATTAACTCAGTTGAGTTGAAAGATTACTAGGAAATTATCAGGTTGATACCAGAATTTTCTAGTGGAAACCATGAGTGGGTGAAACTCAACTAAACGGTGTATCTAAAGGATACCAGAAGCGCCTAGGGATACCAAGAGTGGTAAAAATACTCAATTATAATCTTGTTGAAGATTATAGTGGAACCCTCAAAGGTGTTAGAGGAAACTAGCCATAGCTCAGGTGGAGCGAACCAGTATAAAAATGATTGTGTGCTTATTGTTTTATTCTCTTTAAATGCTTCTCTTACAATCCTATAGTTTCCCTTTATTTTTTTTATATAAAACTTCTTACAATAAATGACTTTTTGTTAAAAAGGAAGTTTTATAAAAACATTGCAACAAACAATCCTTAACAACTAAAATGCACTTGAAATGAATGTTTTATTTAAATTGATTGCAGAGTTGAGCAATTAAAAACTTATGTAAAACCTTTGATCATCGACGAAAGTGTTATATCATAACTGTTGTGAAAAAGTTTTCCAATAATACTTTCAACCCCTTTCTAGTGTTTTAAGGTACTTCACTTATGCCATTGATTATTTACCTTTAATATTTTTCTTTAATCATTTTAGCAAGTTGGTGATGCAAATGAGCCCAAGTCTCCTTTAGGTATAAAAGAATCAATTGGTGCTAGTAACATTTATGGAGTTTATGATATTGTTTTGGGATGAAACTATATTTATTCTATTTTGGATTTTGAGTAATTATGGATTAAGTTGTAATTACATTTTAGTTTAATGATATTTATTTGAACACTTTAGTAAAAGAAGTTTGTCACGTTTTTTTGTCTTCATTAATGTATTTGAATCTTATTGCAAATAAATAAATATTATTGACAAAAATATAAACACCTCAAATGTTGACATACATTGTCATGTAACGCAAGCAAAATAAAGTAGAAAACCCACAAACTAAATAATACAATCAAGGGAGGTTAAAACCTCCACCATATAATTATCAATTTGAATAAGGTATTAACCCACAAAAAAATGGAAAAAAATAGATGTAATCTTTGCAATAAAATAGTTGAAAATAAAGGAGGTTTCAAACCTTCATAAATTAATAGTCATTAATAGAAAAGGTTAAAAACCTCCATAAAAGAACCTCTATAATATAAATCTGATACCAGGGATCATAAAAACCTCCACAAATAGATTGTGACAACTCTTACTGTGCACAAATTAATTTGCGGAAGGTAAAAACTCCCACAAATTGGAAAAACACCTACACAAAATAGTATTTTTTATTTGTAGTGGCTTTTTGGAAGGAAGTTCTAATTTTACTATGTCTCAACATTACTTGATTGTTCATTATGTTCCAATAATTGCACAACTCTCTTATATTAAGCATATTCTTCAAGTTTTAATGAGTAGCTTCCACCTTACAAATTTAATACATAATCAAAATTTTTGGAATATTTATTATTTGTAATATATAAATAGTTATACCTATTACTTGTTATATATCTTAAATTAATCACCTTATTTGTTTATGCCTTAAACAAACTTTTTCTTGTATGAAATTAGTCACACATCATTCACATATTCAATAGACAAATTCAAAATGTTTAATTAAGTCATAGCATTTTTGGAAAGAAAAAACCATAGCATTAACTCATAGCATTTTCGGAAAGACAAAAGCCACAACACCAAAGGTGTCCTCCAACCTATTCAGTTTAATATATATGTCACACTTTAGCAATATTAGTAACTGTTACATTTCAATTATTGATTTGCCTTGTGATATTTGATATGCATACTTCAACTACTTTATAATTATGACATTTTTGTGGTTATTCTCTTTCAAAGTCAAAAAGATGTTTTTGAGCTTCGCTTAACTCTTTGTCATGTTAACAAGCATAAATTGTTCATTAGTTTGTAATCTCTCAACATTTGAATAACCTACTTACGTATACTCAACTTATGATTATGGTACCCATAAAGTAACTTCAAAATTTATCTTCCATCATGGTCCACTAATTTACCATCATTTAAATATGAAATTTTCTCATCCTAGTTACAATTAATTGTAAATCCTTTTGTAATGCTTGATTTGCTCATCTCTATCACAACTTAACAACACACGTCTTTCTTCCTTATCAGTTATTAGTTATATTTAACCTCAATATAACAATGAAAATTAAATTATATGCAACAAACTCATTTAAGCAAGTCATTTCACGTACCAAACACATACACAAGTACATTACAACGTCAACATATGTCACTTGTTACATTTTCAATATAAATAGACAAATATCTTTGCTTATTTGTTGTAAAAGCTTCACTACAGTCCCTTTTAAATAATTATTTTGTTATTGAATTGCATTTGATCATATAAAATACTTCAATCATATTGGTCAATATTGAAATCACAGGGAAACACTAGAAAAATGGGATAAGGGTTAAATATTGTTTCAAAACATTTCTCAAATAAGCATTTAATAACTATTGTAGGGGTTAGACGGTCTACAATAGTAGTTTGATGTGTGTTCTAAATAAAACATTTAAGAAAAGCGTTTTAAGCAGGAAAAATAATAACACAAGTATTTTATACTACTTTACTCAATTCTGAGCTACATCCAGTCTCCCTCAAGAACTCTTGAAAGGTTTCACTAATCTTATCCAAAATTACAATCTAGAACAAACAACTCTTGATATACACCGACTATTCTAACCACTTTTTGTACCTTATTCAATCCTAACTAGCATGAGTTTAACTACTTCTGGTATCCAAGTATTCTAACCACTCTTGGTATCAACCCTAGACAACTATATAGAACGTTTAACTCATGAGATAAAGAATACAAGTGTTTTAATTCTCTTTAGAATATCCAAACACGATTAGTGTTGGTTTACAAGTACAGATTATGATAACTCTGAATAAGACGATAAATACAATACAATGAAATCTGAGAACTTGTGGAGTTCTTTCTTTTGTTTTATGAACAAACTCAGATAATGTAACCTTATTGAGAGAATAACAACATAACGATACAATGATAGCAAAAAGTTCTTGTATTCTCTTGTGCGAATCCTCCATTTATAGTTTTCTTCGAGAGATGACCGTTACTCAGAGATAGTTGATTTTCTTGAGAGTAGGTGGTTTCTCGTACAAACACTAGTAAAAAAAAGAATTTTAACTCGCGCATTTGACATCGGCTTAGGTGTAATCGGAGCAAAAAATGGTGCGATGGCATTTTTGTAATTATCACAAACGTATATGCCTTGGTTCAAAAAGAACCGATGCCTAAAACGGGTGTGGTGGCATTTTTGTAATTATCACAAATGTATATGCCTTGGTTAAAAAAGAACTGATGCCTAAAACTGGCACGGTGGCATTTTCGTAATTATCGCAAAGGTCTATTACCTCGGTTGTTTAAAGAACCGAGGCATAAAAGAGTTGCAATTTTTATTTTTTATTTTTTTTGAAAGGCTTTAGGCATCGGTTCTTTATAGAACTGAGGTCGTAGACCCTTATTACGTCGGTTAAAAAATAACCGAGGTAATAACATGTGTTTAGGGTTAAATTTCGCGAACAGAGACATAAGTTGCACCGCTCCTCTCTTTTCTCCCATTTTCTTTCATTGGCGAGAGGGGATCTTCCTTCCTCTTTGTTTTGATGGAGGCATGACAGAGGGATCATCAATGGCACGACAGAGGCGTATCGGAGACACGACGGGGACGTAAGGGCACGGTGGTGGTTCTTGTTCTTCTTCTTCTTTTCTCCGTTTTGATTCGCAGTGAAGGAGGAAGCTTCCTTGCGTCCCCTTTTTGTGATTTCGATTGGGTTGTTTTATGTTTGATTGATTCTCTATAGGTGGTGGTGGGAGCGCGTCATTCTTGTTTGTTGTTCTTCGCAGTTGGGAATCTTTGATGATGGTGGTGTGAGATGGAGCGGTGGGTGTTGATGGATTACGTCCAAGGGCTAACAACTCACCTAGCGAATGGTGACAAAAAAAACCCTCTACTGCCTCGGTTGGATTTGAACAGAGGCAAAAGCACACACCTTTTTGCCTCGATTCAGAATCGAGGCAAAAAGCATACCCTTTTTTGCCTCGCCTGTATATGTCTCAGTTGCGGAACTGCTGCGTATAAGCGAAAATAACCGCTATTGTTTTCCTTTACTATTCTAGTGGAAGATATGTACTTTTTTGCGCCTTGGGAAAGAGCAGTATTGTTTTTCATAGTTAGAGCTTGTACGACTATGGTAGGACATAAAGCTTTAAGAAACATTCCAAGAATGTCTTCATATTTCACATCCTTTTGATCCTCGTGCACTACGTTTGATTATATCTTGGTATTGTCAATATTTGCACAAATAAAGAGAGAAAAAACAGAGTAAACAAGGTACAATACATACTATATTTAGTGATATATACATTGATAGAGTGTTGAAGTATGTTTCATAAAACAAAAGTTTAGTGAAAGTCTGAGCTTTTTCAAGTAGTGACAATTGATAAGATATATATCGTTTATGGCTTCTTCCACTAGACACGCTTTTATCAAATGTTGTTTAATCTTTAGTACTTGACATGTCATGGTATGTCTTAAAAGTGTTTAATAAGAGTACACTTTATCTATATGTTAAAGTTCTCTAAATGATATTTCGTTAAATGTTGTTTTTTAACTTCAAAACTTCGTGATGTTAGACAATTTATTCTTTTTAGACAATCTTGTCTTAACAAATATATCGACTTTGTTTGATATTTTTCTCTAAAATTGATTATCTATTTATAACAAACATAAACATCATTACTACTTTACATAAATAAGCATGATTTACATAAATATAATAAAATTTACTACCTTTTAGAACATGTAATTCGTAAATTAAAAACCAACTTTCAAATTAGAAACTTTGAAAACAGCTTATGAATTTCGTAATTTTGAATTATAAAATCTGAAAATTTTCTAGTTACAGACTTATTTTATGTTACTCAATAATAGTCATTATCAAACCGAATGTCTAAAGCAAGACAATTTCATCTATAACTCCATGTACCTTTCAACTTGGACCTTCATAGAATTGTGAAATGTCATATTTACCTTCATTTTCACTAGTGTACCCTTTTTCCTCTTCTTCTTCCTTCACCTTCACTAGCACCATGTCTACTAGCGTCCCTTCTTCTTCCTCTACATCTACCAAAGCCCATTCCTTCACTTCCATTAGTGCCCCTTTTCCTTCCGGGCATTTAATCCTGCACCTCCAAGGCTCTCAGCTTACACCTCCAATTTTTCTTAAAATGCCTATTATGTCTTGGAAAAAAATATTTAATGAACTTCAAAATCCGATTGAGCCACTATCGAATTTCAAAATTCAATTTTATCTTCATCGGATTTTAAAATCCGATAAATGAAGAAACAATCGGATTTCGAAATCCAATAAAGACTATCGAATTTCAACCCCAATAAAGAAACTATTAATTTCTTAAAATATTTATTATTTTTATTTTACTTTTTAATATAGCTATTATAATAATATAACTTATATTTTAATAATTATTAAAATATGAAAATATATTAAATTATATTAAAATATTCAATTAAATTAAATATTTATTAAATTTTAAATAAAACATAATTTGTTTTTAAAAAATTATTAATCAAATTTCAAATTAAAATAAATATATTAAATTAGAGTTTATATTATTATTTTTCATTTCATTTTTATTATTTTTTTATTATTATACTACTTTTATTTTAATTAGTTTTTTAATATAATTACTATTATAATAATATAAATTATATTTTAATTGTAACATCCCAAAATATAACATTTAACTATATATTAGTCATCACAAATCTAATAGTATAGAACAGTTGCACAATATAATATAAAGTAGAAACTTACAATTATCCCAAAAACAACTATAAATTCAGATGGTCTAAACAAAACTATTTACAAAGATACTATATAAAATAATACTAAAAAACAACATCCCTCCATCCAGAGTATGCTCCAATGAAACCTCATCTCCCTCTACTCACCCCCACAGGATGATCATAGCCAACCAAAGAACATAGCCACATACAAACACAAGTACAAATAGGACGGTAAGCTAGAACAATCAAATATCATAATGCATACAAAGTTATAAAAGGATTCAAGCAATGTTATAATACATCAAATTTCATAATGCATACACCTAGAACAATCAACTTCAAACACATTAAACATGTTATGACTTAGACTCGACTGTCCGGACTTAGAATGATTGTCGAGCTATGGCGGGTCGTGCACTTGTGGTGGCCTCTACTGCTTTGCAAATCCATTGCCAATGGGCTTCACCCTACCACACTCACAAGGTTAGTTTGTTCCACGCCTTGGATCATACTAGAAGCACCCAAGATTGAGACCTCCTGCTACTCTTCATCACATGTATCAATCCTCTCTACTTGTGAATGAAAGACCATTAGAGTTCATGATAACCTCCAAGACTGAGCTCACTTCATTCATTCTAAACAATACTTGAATCTCACCAAGAGATTCCACTTTAGAACTTACTTACATAACTTTGAAACCATTACTTGGAACTACATACTTTGATAATCATATCACCTCATAAATTCTCATATATCGTTCAATTATGAATTAAACAACACTCTAAGCCAACCAAAAATAAGAATGAAAAGAACAACCAAAGTCTTGGACTAGTCACTCAACGACCAAGCTCATTGGGCGACCATAGAGTCCTCTCCCTCAACGACCCAACTTGTTGTGTGAATACATAGACAATAAATCAGACCTCTCAATCCCTCACTTAGCGACACAACTCGTTGTGCGAATAAACTAACATTAGTCTCAAACCCCAACCTCTAGCTCAGCGACCCGCTCGCTGTGTGAATAAAATGACAGTGATCTAGAACCCCAACTCTCTCACTTAGCGACTCCACTCGCAAGGCGAGACCATAAATAGTGGTCTAGACCCTCAACCCACTCGCCCAACGACCCAACTCGTTAGGCGAATCCACAGATAGTGGTCCAGACCCTCAACTCACTTGCTAGGCAACCCCACTCACTAGGCGAATCCACAAACAATGGTCCATACCTTTCAATCACTCGCTGAGCGAGTGGAGTCGCTCAGCAAGTCTGCATAATTCTACAGCACAAAACTGCAGAATTTGCAACTTGCACCAAACTTGACGAATTTGATATATTTTTCCTAACTTCTAATCCTCCTAGATCGTGTTATATGCTAAATTAATCTTGAAAAATTGTGTCTAAACCATCCTAAACTCATTTTAAAGTGTTTACTAACCAAATTAAACTTCAAAATCTATCAAACCTCAACTTATGGACCCAAATTGAATTCTACCATTTTTGGCACAATTCCAAGCAAGGGACTCTAACAAGTCCCAAATGACTTACCAAGACTATCCCAACTGATCATTTGAGCACCTAACTCCCAACTCAAGTGTTCACTAGTCCATTTCCTAAAAAACTAGGTCTAAACAAGAATAAACTATACCTACTCATCACTTTACATTCTTATCACATATTTCTAACATATCATAGATTCAATCACAGACCAAACATCATACAATATACTTCACAATCACAGTTCATCATCACACATTCCAAAACACATACTTGATTACTCCATATATACTTATAAGACAGAATCTCATTCAACTAGTCCAAGATTTCTAAATTTTCTAACATGCACAATTGACGTTAAACAAAGTAAACTCTAGCTTTTCTTACCTTAATAGAACTTCCATTACTCTACAAATCACTGATTGATGATTGGAGACAAACCTTAGAACCTAAATTGAGTCAAGAATTGGAGAAGACCACTTGACACATGCAAACAAAAATCCCTTGCATGATCAAGAGTCAAGAAATTACTAAGAGAAAAGGGAACGAAATTTACTTGCTCTAATCAACAAATTGATTTGTCAGATAGATAGCCCTTGTCGCAAAGATCACCTAAACACCTCCTGATCATCGAATACATAACTTAGGAGTAAGAAATTTTAGAGAGAATTGAGAGGAAATGAAGAAAAATTTTTTTAAAGAGATAGATGATATTTTAGATAGTAAAACAAGTTTAGAAAATTTTATTTATATTATAAAGTTATTTTATAATAAAATATGGTTCCATTATTCTAATATTCTATTTTCTAGATTCTTATGTTAATAATTATTAAAACATGAAGTATATTAAATAATATAGAATTTGAAATGAAATGAAATTATTATTAAATTTAATTTAATATTTTAATATAATTTAATATATTTACATATATTAAATCAGATTTTATGTTATTATTATTTTTTTATTATTATTAGTTCTCTTTTATTTTACTTTATTTTAACATAACTATTATAATAATATAAAATATTTTAATACTTATTAAAGTATAAAAATATATTAAATAATATTAATTTTTTTTTAGTTTAAATTAATTCATTATTAAATTAAAAGAAATAATAATTTTTTAATCGGATTTCTGTTAATTCGATTAACAATTTTTTATTTAAAATTTAATAATAATTTAATTTAATTTAATATATTTAAATATATTAAATCGCATTTTATATTGTTTTTTTACTTTTTACTTTTATTATTTTTGTTTTTTAATTTTATTTTGATTATTACTACTTTTATTTTAATTAATTTTATTTTTATTTTCTTATTATAACTATTATAATAATTGAAATAATATTTTAATAACTAGTATGGACATATATTAAAGATAATTAAAATTTTAAATTAAATTAGATTATTATTAAATTTTAAATTTTAAAAAAATTAAAAAAACTTGGTAATCAAATTTCGAAATCTCACAGTTTAAAGGGGTGTTCTGTATTTAGAAAGAGAAAAAATTAAAAACTCATAAGACATTAATCAAAAACGATAGTGAAGATTGAAAACTAGAAATGAAAAAATGTGGTGCACAAGGAAAACATGGAGTGGAGTGAGTAAAACCCAAGAGAAAATATTATTGTGCTGATGCTATTTGTGTAGTACCTTATCGTTCCTGTAATTCCGTTGTTTGAGACGTCGTTGGTTCATCTAATTTTCTCCGAATGGCCACAGTCGCTCGCAGCTGAACTCAACTCAAATCAACTCTCCTCTATTCCTATGCAAATAGTTCCTAGGATTTCTAACGTCGATTGATCCCAGGTACTCTTGTTTTGCATTAGGTTTACCTTAGCATCTTCGAAATCTGGCTGGCGTTTTCGAGTGTGTTTACATGTGAGAAATATATCTTCGTTTGTTCGTTCCGTCTATGACCTTTTTAGGTTTTCCATTATCTGATTGTGCTTCTTAGAGTGAGGTCTGAAGTAATTTTTTCACCACTATCATGGCCGTGCTTTCTATGATTGAGGATTTTAAACGAATTAGGAGATTTGTGAGAGTCAGTTTGGGTAGGTGGGTTAGAGAGTGTAACTATATCTGAATTGTTGAATTATAAATCAGAACAATGTTTTCTTTTGTGCTTTGGTTTCGAGGACAACTTTAGCAAACATATTTCTTTTTGGGAAAACCATAGGGCATTAAGTTGAGCAGACTTTGGGTTTCCTTCTATGTTGCAAATTTTGGCGTTTCTATTGTGTTATGCTGTGTTCTGTGTCTGAGAGTGGTGATATGAGTTTGAGAACAGCGGATAGTGTTTCCAGCAGACGATGTTGTTCCTATTTTGAACTTGGGCCATGTTTGGACCTGTAAACTATGAAAAGATAAAACAAATTAAACTTAAACTTCACTAATCAGTTTAAAATCAAATTATATACTTCAAATCTTACAGAGGTTATCTCAATTAACTTGTCCAAAATTTGAGACACTGCTGACGATTTTAACTATTGGGAAAGTTCAATTTATTTTACTTTTTATTTTCTTCTTCTACAAATGTTTACGGAGAAAGTTTATCCTACAGAAATATGTTTTCACTTACTTTACTCACTTGTTGCCTATTGTCACCTATTTTCTGTCAGGTGCCTTGTCCTGAGAAATTTGGAATGAATGGAGATGACAATGTCAGCAACAACTTGTTACAGTATGATTAGATTCAGTGATGTTCTCCGGACAACATTTGTGTCACCATATCCCAACAGAAAGTGTGCAAAAAGAGTATTGAGAATTTTTTCCACGTGTGCCTCACCAATTACATCTACAGTTGACCCTATCATTGTCCACTCCTCTCAATTTCAAGTATTGGCTTCGAACCTTTCGGCAGCCAATGTCCCCCAACGGTCAGAGGAATGGTTTGCCCTTCGCAAGGACAAGCTTACTACTAGCACATTCAGCACTGCGTTAGGTTTCTGGAAAGGGGGCCGTCGCGGTGAGCTGTGGCACGAGAAGGTGTTTGCATCAGAGGCACAAATCATGGAAGTTTCTAAGAATAGCGCCATGGAATGGGGAACACTCAATGAATCAGTGGCTATAGAACAATATAAAAAGATCACAGGTAATGAAGTGAGCTCAATGGGGTTTGTAGTTCATTCGAAGCAGTCTTATGATTGGCTTGGTGCGTCCCCTGATGGGGTTCTTAGGTGTTCTCCACAAGTTGGACTATTAGAAGTTAAGTGCCCTTATAACAAGGGCAAACCTGAGGCTGGCTTGCCTTGGTCAAGCATGCCTTTTTACTACATGCCTCAAGTGCAAGGGCAGATGGAGATAATGGATTGTGAGTGGGTTGATTTGTATTGCTGGATGCCAAATGGAAGCACTATATTTCGTGTGCTGAGGCAGCGTGAGTATTGGAACTTGATACATGAGATTCTACGTGAGTTTTGGTGGGAAAATGTGGTTCCAGCAAGGGAAGTTCTACTGTTGGGACGTGAAGAAGAGGTGAAATCATATAAGCCTGCATCTACACACAAAAAGACAGGATTAGCTATTGCAAAGAGCATAAAATTGGCTAGTGAAACAAAGCTGTTATGCAGAGAACTTGCAGGCCATATTGAATTTTTTTGTTGATTCAAGTTCAGAAGTAATTGGTTAAGCTATTGATTCATTTTGCATCGAAACATTTTTACTCCCTTTCATGTGTTGGTTGTTTTGTGAGACAGATTTGGTGCCTAAACTGGAGGGAGAAGTTGCAGGTACCGTCTTTGGCACCCAGTCATAAATCTAACACCATTTGTAGACAGTGCTCTTCAAATTTAACAACATTTGTACACATCTCTTTAGATTATTGTTTCATTCATTTCTTTTTACATATGGACTAAGTGGGTGAATTTTTTTTTAAGGAAATGCTTTTTGAAAAAATAATTGATGTAACTATTGTTAAGCTCTGTAAAATATTGTTAAACAGAATTTAATTTCATTCTTGAGATGCACATGAGAGAAGAAGCAGAAAAACAATCATTTGTTGAACAAGACTTTTGGCAAAAAGACCAAGTCAAGTCGGTATTATTAGCCGTGCAAGAAAAACTGGTGAAAAGATTGAGAATTCGATTTGGTTATCTACTAGAAAAAGGAACACATGCACTCAATCCACACTGACACGACTAAAATTAAGAACAGATATATTTAAAGCAGCATCTATTTATATTTTATAAATCTAATGTGCGAGCTGATATGTGGATAATTATCCTATGATTATAATTTTTATCATACTAGCATTTTGATCGTTATGCCACTGGTTTAATTCTCAACACTCATAATTATTTTACACCCACCTCAACATTTTTTTTCTCTCTTTAGCTTTTCAATAAAACAAAGTTATCAGATACATTCTTTAGATTATATATTCATTGCTGTGTAACCTTTTTAGCTCTATCTAATAGCAAAAAAAATATAATTAAATCTTGTAAAAGCTTCGTTTCTTATCATAGCTTTTATTAAATTGTATTTTCTATTTTTGGTAATAAAGTTAAGACATTCTCTGAAATACCTTCAATGACCTTTCAACCAAATACTTCTTGATTTGGATGAAAGAAAACAAATCATTGACATCTATGAGTCATTTATCTAAATTTTCTCAAATATATTATGGATTCTAAACTAGATGTGGTCGTTTATTTTCAATAGTTAGCTTTTGATGGTCTAGTTTTAACAACCTAGTTCAATTTTAGTAAGACTTGAACATATCTATTGCTTTTATCACAAAAGAAAAAAAATAAAAATTGTTTTTAATAAATAACACTTTCATTTTGTGTACAAAATTCAATCTACTAAAGTATACTTTAACAGTAATGTCTACTTGTATATACTTATATATGTTATAAGTAAACATTAAAACATATCAATATATTATTTATGTCTGATTGTTTTCTCATACTCGCTTTCCATATATTCTATACTATCATCATATTCCCCTCCTGACAAATGTTAGGTTTTGATACCGTTTGGTAATAATCTCAATGTAAGTGACTAGGATAACCTATATAGGACAAAATGGTGCCCCCATGGCTTAAACGTCCATTTATAATTATCTTCAATCCTTACCAAAAGAAATTACTGTCTTAAATGGTTGAGGGATAAGATACTTTCATATATTTAAGATCCTCAAAAGAGGCAAGTATAGAGCATACTTGCATCTATATGGGCAAGAGGTGGTATAAATTATATATTTTAGACTTTCAAAAAAGATAAAACTTAGAATGAAGACATAAAAAATATGTTATAATTAGATTTTTATTCAATAACTGATATCTTACAAATAGAGGAGGATTATACCATTTATAGAGAGACCTATATACACATATTCAAATTCCAAACTAGACTATGAACTTCATACTTACATAATTTGGATTCCAAAACACATTTAGTACAACTTGGAATATGGATAAAGTAAAAGAACAAGACCATGTGTAAAACAAGTACAAAACTAAAGAAACAACAAAGCCATATGAAAGTTTTTTACTTAGTAGGATAATGGGTCCACCACTAATTAGATTCTTTTCACTTATTATGATATGACATATGACATATCATCCTAGTCAGATCAAGTGGAGATAACAATTCATTTGTTAAGTTTCACTACGAAGTCATACTTCCTACTAATGGGTTCTAGTAAAGATATATCTACTGGTGGATTATCATTTCATTCATTAAATCTTCATTATAATTATGTACCAGATCTTCAACCTTTTGAAAGGCTTCATCAGGAGCATAATATTTTGTTACAAACTTGAAATCCATTATCTGGTGAGTGTTGTCCTTTTCTAGAATGATTCTGTTTGGGGGCCAAGAGTTTATGGGTCTTTGCAAAGAGCTTGTAGGATTAGAATTAAGGGGTTTAGGATGACAATTTTTTACTTCACAGAGATGTTGAGCCAACAGAGTCCTGTATCTTTCATCTAGTGGATAAGTCTCAATGTTCCCCACCTATAAGCTTCATTTCTTGCCCACAACTGCCCAGCTAAATTTTTGAAATATGAAGGATGGATGATAAATATAAAAATTAAAGAATTGAAAGAAGCTTGAGGTAATCTTCTATGTTCTTCAAATTTTATAAATCTTTTTAATTCTTGTGTCCAACATGATAAAGAATAAAACCATTCTAACAAGGTCCAATAGTAGTAATTATCTTTGTCAGGATCACTGAGAATATCGTAAGCCATTTTGGTGTGCAAAGCAATAGGTATGGAATATTGTATAGTATTGTACCAAATTAACCAAAGAGTTAATTCACAAATATCCCATCCAACATCACAGAAAAATTCAAAGACTCCTCCAAATGAGATTTCTAGGTTAAAAAAGTTTGTAGTGGAATGTTTGTATTTCATGGTTTCATGGAGAAAATAAAAATACCTTGTCTTGACATATTGAAATATTTTAGCAGCAGAAGTTGTTGATAACCCTAGAGGATAGATTTTTTTCAGTTTTTCCCTTTAAAGGTAAAATGTTTTCCCATGAATATAAGAAGGAAACCGTAGGAGGATGAGATATACTAGATAAATTTCCCTGATCTATAAAGAAAATTTGCGATCAGGGTATGGTTTCTTTTAATATGCTTAACTGAGAAATCGTACGTGGAAAACCAATCTTTCAATCCGAGTATCTAAGGCTATAGAGGAATCTTGTTTTTCTTAATTTGAGGATCTTTGGAAATGAAGAATTATCCATTTGAACTTCAAAGTGATGACATCTCAAGTGAAAATATTCTTGCCATGCTTTTTTACTATAAATGCATCTTTAAAGGTGGTGTGATAATGTTTTTTTTTTCTTTTTTTTCTTCTTCTTTGAATTGACCACTAGAATGCCCACAATAGTATTTTTTTGTTCTCCTCTTCTTCAATGAGTATTGCTCCCCAATAATAGAAATTACATTTGTTCGTGTATCGCAACATAAGGGATAAAATCTCTAACATAATTGAGTATGCCTAGAAATTGTTGGATTTGTTTGATAATCAAATTTTGATCAGGAAAATTCAAAAGTTCTTAAGTATTAAGATAAGATCGTCTATAAGACAAGACCATCAAACTCCTTCATATTTTGAAGTTTAACAAACAACGATAAACGACATGAGTAATTGACAAAGTATTATCTTTGTGAAAATAATATTGTTGAATGAATGATGTCGTATGAAATAAGTGTTATGATATCTAAATGAACAAAGAAAAGTTTTAGTAAACGCACTAGGACTAAACGATCCTATTTTTAATAAACGTGCTAGGACCAAATGATCTTTTTTTCAGTAAACGCGCTACCACGAAGATGATTTATCATGAAAGGATCACTGAACTAAACTATATCCTCATAAACGTGTCAGTGTGTTACATGATATCTTTGTTGAACGCGCTGCTATTGTATCTTACTAATAATGCAACAATGTGCTACATGTTGTTTTTGGTAAATGCGCTAAAACTATAAACAATGCTCAAAAAATAATATGTTGAACAACAACTTCCTAAACACGCTCTCGTACTAACCAAAGATCACTAAACGATGTGCTGATTGGAAACGCCTTTTAAAGGCTAAATGATACCTTTATACTAACTGATGTTTTCATTCAACGATGAAACCTTTATGAATCAGTACTTGGTATCTTTTCAAAAGTGCTTAACCGATTTACATGTATATAAAAATTTACAAAGTTGTTTTGAACACATAATGCAAAACATTAAATGCACAATGTTTCAAACAAAAAAAGTAATAAGAAAAAAGATATATCTACCAGCATACATTTCTACTATATTATGTGCAGATGCCTATTGCACGTATCCACCTACTCCATCAATCACAAGTTAGAAGTGGATGTTAGAAACAAAGAAGACATTCATGAAATGTTCTCCCCATCAAAAGTTGTTGAAGATTTCGTACAACCTTCTTTGGTTAAAGTATTACAAAAAGCATGTTTGCTCTGACCCGTTGACTTCAACCTATGACTGCTACCTACGAAAAAGACAATGAAGATCTGAAGATTGAAGACAGGCATTCTCTAACAAGTCTTTTCCCATGAATCCTATAAATAAAGATCCCTTGGAAAGAAGATCAAGAAGGATAAGCACACGAATAACGAAAAGTGAAACTCACACTCGTGCAAGAACAAAAACACTAAGAATACATTTCCAAGCTTCATAAAGTCATAAGCTTAAATTTGTAAGAGAGAAAATACTACAAGGTCTATTAGATTGAGTTGTATTGTAAAGAGATCCTCTCTTGTAAACAATCTAATTGACGGTGCATTCTAAAGAGAATTCAAACATTTGGTGGTTAACTTAGTTGAGTTAAACGCCTACTAGACAATTGTTTAGGGGAAACCAAGAGTGAATAAACTCAACTAGTCAGCGTAACAGGTCTCACCACAGGATTGACTAGGGGAACCAAGAGTGGTGCTAATACTCAGTTCTAGTCAGCATAACAGATGTTACCAGGATTGAGTAGTGTAACCAGAAGTGGTGCTAATACTTAGTTGAAATCAGCGTAACAGTTGTTACTAGGGTTGACTAGTGTAACAAGGAGTAGTGTTAACACTCAATTGTAATCTTGCTGAGATTATAGTTGAACCCTCTAAAAGGTCTTAGAGGAGAACTGAATGTAGCTCATTTGAGTGAACTAGTACAAAATAATTGTGTGTTTATTGTTTTAACTTTACAAAACATCTTATTTAAAAAAACTATAGTGCTTACAAAGTTAACCATTGATAAACGCTCTTATCATCAAACATTATTTTCCTTAAGAGTTGTCTTTCTTAAACACTGCAATAATTTTGCTAAACGCTTGAAAAACACTCTATCTCTAAACATTGTGGTTTAAATAATGGCTTATAAATCAAGCGTCTAACAACCTATGTAGACCATCTAACCATCACTAAGTTTGTTAAACGTCTATCTACAAAAATGTTTTTTCATAACACTATTCAACAAACCCTTTTCCCCTTTCTAGTGTTTTCCTATAATTTCATTAAGGAATATGAGGTTGAGATTAATAAGTTCCTTGTGAGAAATTCATTCCAAGAAAATCAATTTCCCTCTAGGCTAGGTGAATAGTTTTTTTCTAAGAGCTTGATGCCATGTTGATTTTCTATCTCAAAGAATCATTCTAACAATTTTTTTGGGAACAAGAGAATATGTACACAGATGACGTCCTTATCTAAAATAGGCTCAAAATTTTTTGTCAATGCTTTTTGAATAGTGATATGGCTACTTTTAGTACAAAAGGAATTGCCTTCCATTGATACTAGGCATTATGAATACAAAAAGTCGTTCTATATCTATCTACTAGATCAATTCCCAATTCCCAATAGATCAATTCCCAATTCCCAATTTCCAAAATCTTGATTTGAGGTAAATCTTGGAGAAAAGATTGGCTTTTTTAAGTAAAATGGGTAAAGATGATGATTTTGGAATAGGGAACTTATTATGTTTAAGAAAATTATGAAGAGGTTTGTAATCAATAAATAACCTTTTTTCCTTGAAGTTTTTTTATATCTTTTTCTCAACATAGAAAGCCTGATAGGCCTAATTAGATTAAGTAGGTTATATCAATCCTTACATTATGAGTTCATTGAATTCTTTTCTGGCTAGTTGTAAATCAAATGGGGACATTCCTAGATGAGTGAACTTATTAGGATTGACATCTTCAGTGAGCTTAAAAGGAAGTTCAACGAATAATTTTGAATTTTTGATAGCCTTGTACTTCCTTTAGATCAGTTGGGGCTTTTGACAGTGAGAAAAGCCTTGGCATGTTTGTAAAAGATTTAAACTCATTTTTGAATTTTATCCCTATAATGAATTTGAGGTATGTGGGTAGTAGAATAGATATCCTTTCCAACCAATGTATCTTTGACTAGACCATGACTAGACCACAAAGTCTAGGAAAAGCTTGATTCCAATGAGAGTTCTTGTGAAAAGATCAATTTTGAAAAATTTTCCATCAACAAAAAAAAATAGGATACTTCTTTCTTCAAAATTTCTTTAGGCAAGATATCTGATAAAGTTAATTTTTACCATTATTTTAGTCATATATTATTAAGAAAATCAACTATTCTCTAACTTGTAATCTTTTTAATCCTTAATTTCATCTTGATTTTTTAAATAATTACCTTTTGGGTTACACTAATCCAATTATACCATGAATCCCCAAAGAAGTTGGCAACCCAAAGAAAAAAGAAGAACAATAAAATACGAGACCATCAAGTTAATCTAGCATTGAGTGCCACCTCCATATCACTAAGAACCATTAAGTTTGCAAAAATCAACACTGAGTGCTAGTTGTCCAACACTAAGCGCAATTCATCATGCAACGTTCATCATTGATCGGTTCTAAGGCTACAATCAACGATAGTTATGCTGATGTGACAAGTTATGCCCTATTTCTTCTAGTGGCTCGAGGGAAGCTGATGAGTCATTATTTTCTACTACTAACTTAGCTTTTTGCACCATATTGTGTTAGTGAATTGTGTTTAATTCTCCATTTTTATTTCACTTTCACTATTTGGGCTTAATTTCAAGAATAATTCTTATTTTAATTAATTTAAATTATATAGGCTTGATTATTTCAATCATTTTGTGCAGGACAATCACTGTTGAAAGGTTGAGAAAGGATCTACTGAAAATGGTCGAACGGTCTATGAATTAGTGTATAGAAAAATAGAGAATTCGCCCAACCGTACGTTCTATTGAAGTCTTGACCGAACGGTCTTTTGAAGGCTTGTCCGAATGGTCCATGAATGAATACCGAACGGTCTTGGAAGCTTTGATCGAATGGCTTGTTGTAAGCCTACACTGGATGGTTGAGCACGGAACGGTCAATAGAAGCCTCTACCTAGCGACAAAACATCATTGGATGAGAATGTCTTGACCGAATGCTCTTATAGTGCTTCACTGAACATAAAGAATTGACCGAACAGAAATCAACTGTTGTCTGATGACCGAACGGTCTGTTGAAGTCTACACCAATCACCAGTACTTGACCTGCATGATTCAACCGAACGACAAACAATTTTTGTGTGAGAGTGCAAGACCGAACGATCAACATTGTTACACCGAACGGTCTTAGAGCGAACCTGCATAACAGTGTTTAACTGAAGAGTCTGATCCCTTATGGACCGAACAGTCAGATGAAGTGACCAGAGGAACTCAGCAGTAGTGTTGAAAGCACATTCTAGGACTTCAAGAGGGTGGCCACGTCAGTGTTAGAGTGTAATTTCGTTTTAGAATGGCATTGGATCACACCTTAGGACTTTGGGCCCAATTTTAGGTCATTTTGTAGGACAAGCCCATTAGAAGGGCAGCTTGGTCTTTTGGGGTCTATATACCCCAAAATCACTTTCACTTGAAAAAAAGTCTCCCAGCCGCCACACACATTTTTCGTGGGGAGGTTTAGGTTTTGGCTTTCTTTACATTTCATGTATCGAACTCGTTCTCTTTACAATTCCATGGTTGAATTTGTTGTTGCACTCATGTTTCTTATTCATTTACGTTATCTGCATTTTATTGTTCATCTTCTTCGTTTTTACTGTTCTGCATTCTGGTTTCGTGTTTATTGTTCATCCTAAGTTTTAATCGTTGTTTCCATTCACGTTTTGCGTTTCTGTTTCTGGATTTGCGGTCTACGCTTAAGTTCAATTGGTGCATTTTAATTCACTGCAATTTCGTTTCTGCCAGCGTGTTCACTGTTCCAGCGTTTTGTTTCTGCAACTTCGTACATGCTGCGCTTTTGTTTCTGAACGTTTACTTTCACTGCAACTACATTGATACCAATCGGAATAAGTTTGATCTTCAAATGTTTATGATCCGTCTAAATAATAACTTTTCAATTTCTTTTGTTATGATTAGGGAGGTTTGGATAGGTTCTATTGTCATATGAAAGTATGGATCTTGTGAATCTTGGAGCTTGAGCTTTTTGCAATGGTTCTTCAATGAATATGTTGGGGTTTTTAGGTTTTTCTTTTTTCAGTTTTAAGGATTCTACCTTGTGTCTATGTTGATGAGCAAAAGTAGTGGGAAGAGTCTAAAAGGACTACCAATGAAAGTAAGAGGATGGATTTTAGAAATGGGTGTATAACTAGGGTGTATTAAACAAAGAAGGAAATGGGTAAGCCTTTTGCTTTATCTTTGTCTTGATATAGTTATCCATTTCTTAAATTTGTGATTTGAGTCGTATTATCTCCATTTCTTTAACATGAAACAATTCTCGAAAGATCATATTTTCTCATTCTTCTTCGAGTCTAGAAATATTTTAGGAAAGCTACTTATAATACCTTCTCGTGTCAGAAGAGAGGTGTTGAAGCTTCTCATTAGATTTTTTGAGATGTATAGAGATTTTGTCTTTTTATCTATCCTTTGGGGAATAGAATTATGATCCCTGATATTTTTAGTTTTCCAATTTAATACTTCTTCTACCTAGCTTAATGGTTTAATCTTTTCGCCAAATCCAATCTCTTGATCATGAGGCTTGATAGTAGTCCTGATGATTGGGTAGTTTTCCTCTCACATGGAGGAAACTCTTCATTGGATGTCAATGTAAACATTAGACAAGGAATTGGTGATGAGGCAATGGCTGAAAAAGATCTAGTGTTAAGTTTGCGTCTTTTGAGAGATCTCAATATTTCTTGTTCATTTTTATCTTCATCACTACAATCTCCAGGATGTTTCTAGCAATCACAATCAATAGCACACTTATCTGGTTAGCATCCCAGAGAAAATGTCGATTGATCTTATCATTATAGATAAGTCTTTTTATCTGGGTAGACACCCATAATGAGGATTTTTATCTCCTTAGTAACTAGGGTAATCTTTAAGGATTGAAAAATTGAGGAACTGGAACTAAGTGTATCTTTTGTGTTTTTAAATATGGTTTTTATGATACCATCTATAGATCTTTTGAAAGTGGCTTCTATCAATTGTATGAGCTTTTTATTTATGTGTAGCTTCTTATAATTGATGACCAACTGCATAGGAATGAGTTTTACGGTTCTTGCTGAGAGATATTTCAAGGGATCTGGACAATAGAGGGTGTGTCTTCCTGATTATTAGCAAGAATAAAGTGAGCATAGTCTTTGTAGGAAGGATCTTTATGCTAACATAATTCTACTTCGGTGATCTGGATTTAAACTTTGTAGGAAGGATCTTTATGCTTTTCAAGTGATCTTGTAGTCGGTATATTATTTAGTGATGGAGAGTTACAAAAACAATGTTATAAACTTATTCTACTTCGCTGATCTAGATTTAAACTTGTAATCTTTGCGAGATGGTAGGATCTCTTAGGGTGACATTAAAGTTTGAGAAGATCGTCAATACTACACTTCTAGCATGAAGAGTAGTTAAAAAAATGCCTATGACCACATGCTCATAGTGTTGGTAATTGGACCCTTAGAGTGAGACTTTGGCTGAGATAGGTAATCCTCTTCTTCCATGGAGTGAGAGGACTAGTCTGATAGCTCCATAATGAAGATTGGTGTATTCTTTGTTTTATTAGTGTTTGATTATGTATCTTTCTGCTAACCTAATTTTCTTCATTGGTGGCAATTAAAGAACATTGGTACATCCTTAAAGACTAGACATATTCTGACATGAGCCTTATGGTAGAAATAAGTCTAGTGAGTGTATTTTTTAGGAGTGTGTTTTTGAGATATTAGAGGATAAAGAAAGGGTAGTGTTAGAAGTAACCTTACAAGCCAGTTTTCTGGAATTAAGTAGGCTTAAAGTCCACTTCTTAATATGGTACCAGAGTTATGGGTTAGAGCCTATCCTAGTGGTATTGTTTCACCTATTATCGCGCCATTATCGGATCACCCATTAAGTTCCACATCAACTAAAAATAAGGCCTTAGAGTATATAAGTGGGTGTAAATCTCATCTTACAAGCTGATTTTGTGAGGTTGAGTTAAGCTTAAAGTTCACTTATTAATAGATAAAATTTAATAAGACTTGTTGTGAAGAGGTATGAGGTTGGGTATCCATATCTTATTATTTTCTCCTACTCGCCTTCCATATATAACTTATATTATCATCATATTCCCTTTGTAGAAAATTATTAGGCTCTGTTACCATTTAAGATAATAATGCAAAGAATGCTACTAAATACATTTCAAAAGGATACTAACACAATCATACATCTTGCAATCAAAACACCATGTATAGAGTGCTAAAATGATTATGTCAATATAAAAAATTGATTTTAAAAAGAAACTAAATTATGCATAGAAGATTGAATATAACATATAATAATGGGATGAAGTTGCCTACATGACACATCAATAAAATATTAACATGCTACCTAGCAACATTTATCCTTCAATGCTTATAAAGAGTTTCGTCATTCCATGCGAAAAATAACACAATGTCAAAAAAGACATTTTATACCGATTTTCGAGCAGGTATAGAAGAAAGGATATAAAAAGTTTTTTACTTTTTATACCAATTCTAAAATTGGTATAAAATGTCTCACTTTGAAACCGGTTATTTCAAAACAAGTATAAAAAGTTTCTTTTTTATACCTCATATTACCATAATGGTATAAAAAAAACTCTTTTTATACTTGTTGTTAGAACATGTATAAAAATTTAACTTTTATAGCTGTTATTGTCTTCAACCAGTATAAAAGTTAAAATTATGATAATTTTAATTTATATGCCCTTTATCTCTATTTTCTTATTTGTCAAACAATATCGTGATAGAAAAAGATAAAGAGACAAGAGAAAATTGTTGGAAAAAATATGGAAGAAAACATCACTAGATTTATTAATGTGTTCCTTAAAAACAGAATCAAGTGTTTTAGAAAGAAAATATCCCTCGACAAGAGAGAACTTTTACAGAAACAAATTGTGACACCTAATATCACCAGAGTTGTATCAGACCTAGATTCTAATCTAGCTCTTCTTATGATGTAGTATATAGATGTCAATCTTGTTCTCTGATGTAGTGTATGGATGTCAATTTTGTTCCCTAACACATGAAACGAAACATTTGCCAATTATTCGTTTGAAAGCAAGGCATCAAGCTTCTTGCTTGATTATGTGAACCTCTCTTTGTCTCAAATCTTAAAAACTCAAGTCTAATAGAAAACCTACAATTACAACAAAATCAATAATAAAATTAAGAAATAGTAATAAAAATCCAACTCAGGATAAAAATTAATACTATGAAACATAGAAAGAAAGTTTTTCATGAAGTTACATTCATTCATTAGTTTTTCTAGAAGTCTATTTGACGAAGTAAAACTCATGGTATTGATTCATATTTTCCTAAGTTTCTATGTTATACATACATTTGAACATAAACAAGATTTACTTGGTTGGTTTCATATGAAGTTTATTAGGTAAGTTTTCTTATTTGTTAGTTGGAAAATTAATTCCAGGAACTTTTGCTAACTCTAAACCAAATTAATTGGGAAATTAAAAATATTCAATTAGTACAATTTAGATAAAACAATTACTAACTTTTCAATTAATACAGGTTCATTTTTCTTAGGCAAGTTTTCTATTATTTGTTAGTTGGAAAATTAATAACAGCAAATTTTGCTAACTCTAAACCAAATTAATAGGGAAATTAAAAATATTCAATTATACAAATTTAGATAAAAAAATTACTAACTTTTCAATTAATACCAAGTTCGTTTCACCAATGGACAAAAAAAATATGCTAAAGTTAGAACAATATTTCAAAACATTATTTTATAATTAAATACTTGACAAAATGCATACTATACACACAAGTATCTACTTTAAAACTTAATACCTTAAAGTTCACTGGTGCTGGTTGAGAAAATTAAGAAAACCTTCTAACAACAGAAAAAAAAAAAGGTTAAACGGGAGAACCTATGCACATTTCAAATCCTCCCACTTACTATAATAGAAACATACCTGAAAACATTGAAGTATATATCAGATTAACCATTAATGCTTAATAAGATATACTAATAATGATGTAAGACTAAGTTATACATCTAGTTTTAAACTGTTATTTACATGTGCATCAAGAAGATTTCTCTCAAATTCTGAAACAAAAAAAAGACAATAAATAGCCATAAGTTCAACCAATTACAATCTTTAAGAGATAACTACTTTCACCTTCCACGATATCATGATATTAATTACCATGATGTTTTAGAAAAAATTATGGGACATGCTTATCTTCACATGATACATAACTACATTTTTAATAAAATAATAATAATGATAACACATGGAAATTGGCCACATCTTATACATCAAACAACACTCAAATATCAAGATATATAAAAACTTGAATAGATTAACAAGTTACTAACCAAAATTTGGTCTTTCTTTGTCATCAGTGACAATATACTCCCTTGTCGTTGGAGGTTTCTTTTTCCCAAAATTTTTATTATTCTTATCTTTTCCCCATCACCACCTACAGATGTGGCCCATGCTAGCTTCTCATCATACAAATTATAGCTTATTAATAGAATGCTCTTCTCTTTGTACCATGAACACAATTTCACCATCCGAATGACATCCTTATTTTGCCTCTGGTTGCCAGACCAATCAACTTCATTGATGAGGTTTTCTTTCTCTGATAATTCAGCATGTTCAAGTTATGGAATGGAATTCCTAGTTTCACTTTCTTAGCTCGTCTTCCCAGGTAAGCAATATGCTGGAAGGAGCAATGATAATAGGTAGACACTTTGGAAACAATTGCAAATATGACTGAAGAAACACCATGGTCAACTTAGTCTTTCCTGTTCCAGGAGCATGAGAAATATATAATGCAGCCTCCTTAATTGCAAGGGCAAACCTTCTTCAATTTGGCAAGGTTAATACTTCCTTCCAAGTTTCTCCAAATAAACTCAAACCCTTCTTGTTAATGAGGATATAAACTTTTTTTAATGTCAGGAATAAGGACCCAAACAGTGCCTTCATTCTGAGACCAAATGCTCACTCGAGCATTGCGTTCTGCTTTCATTTTATGTCTTGCTTGTAGAGCTGCTTATCGAAGGAGATTGACTCAGTAAACCTCTCCACAGCGTCGGTTACACCTTCCTATAACCACTTCCATCTCTACTACCAGAGCCACCACAACCCACTGGAGCAACAAACGCAAACACAACCTGATGCATCCCAAATCATGAGCATCTCCACACTTCTTGTAGAAGAGAGAAAGAGGTCGTAGAGAGAAAGATGCATGAGAAACGTAAACCGAAAAAAGAGATTTAGGATAGATTATCAAAATTTTTATACCAGTATGGAAAAAAAATTTTGTCATAACATTCAATACCTGTTATAAGTGTAAGATGTATAATTTCTTTTTTTATTTATTATAATTTTATCATTACGTCATTTTTTATACTTGTTTCATAGACATGGTTATTCAAGAAGTATATGCATAAGAAATACAGAGTGTCTTTGTTTTTGTTATACTCTATCCGACCTGGGTGCTTTTGTTCAACTGACACCAACCAAATCATATGGAGATATATTTGATGCAGTTTATCAAATTTGCAACATCAAATTATCAAACTTTTCCTATGTAAAATTGAAATCATAGTTCAAACCACATTTAACACTATTATATTAAAGAAAGAATCAGAGAAATCATAGTTCAAACCTAATCACAGTGTGTCTAATGGATGCATACAAAATGAAAGGAATAAAGATGGGATGAGTTACTATCAAACATAACCAAATGTCTTACATGAAAACAACTACAAGATAAGCAATAACATGTCATACAGTGAGGTTACCACCGTTTTTCTAATCACACTGCACATTCAAGAATAACTCCAACTATGTGATTAAGCCGTAGAACATTAACATAAAAGAGATAAATTATATAGACTAATAATAACTTAAAAAATTTTCCAATAATAAATAGCTTAGAATAATAGAAAATAATTAGTTAGATGCAAAAGTATATTATTATATATCAATATTGAAATTTTGAAAAGTTTGATTGAAATAAACTTTTTAGTGGCATAGACCTAACGATAACCAATTATATTTGAGCTTCGAAGGTATCAACTTTGCAATTGAGTCCAACTTTAGTGGCATAGACCTAACAGTAAACAATAATCTTCTTTCCATGTGGAAGAGGAATTGATTATCATGTATTATGTTCAAAAACTTACATTTCATAAATAATGGCTTGCTGTCATATAAGATGATCAATTGTTTTGTTCGAATTTTTAAAAGATAGTAATAAAAAGATATAGAGGAAATAGAAGAGAAATAGGAAGGAAACAACCCATAGTAGCCAAGAAAATTGTAAATAGAATATCCATTTCAAATAGAGCGAATACTTTTTTCTAGTAATGGACCGACTTGAATAATCCTTATTAAGAGTCACGATATTAATATTAATTGATGATTGCGAAGAATATGATAAAGAGGACTCCCTATAATATTGTACTATTCATTCGGTTCTCGCATTGATATGTAATAACAAGTGATATTGGTTTTTCAGGTGGATTCTATGTAATAATTTGGGTGTCATGAATAGGAGGAACAAAGGACTTAGTTAATGGCACGACATGTTTGAAAAAACTAGTATATTATACAAAAGATGGGAAAAAAGTTGGTTGAAAGAAAGTGACATTAGCAAATACATAATGTTTCACAAGTAATTATTTAAAGGTGGGGAATGCAGTGTTACGTTAAAAAAAACTTTTTATATTAATTAAAAAAATATCTTTTATATCAATTTTTGAATTAATGTATAAAAAGTAGCTATAAAGTTTAAAACAACATTCTAATGAGATCGAGATAAATTTAAAACTAATAAAAATATTGGAAAAATAAGAGAGTATTAATTTAAGGTTGGTTTGGCAAACAAATGTATAAAACTAATACTATTAACTAATTTTCTTAATCAAGATGACAAAAAGATTGCAAGGAGTATTAAATAAAAAATATCTATCATAAAATTAAATATATGCAGGGGAAAATCATAAGGAGAGATCAAGAGTTATAGTATTCTAATTTTTATAAAATGTTATACTATTAATATTTTATATGAAAAGTCAAATTTTTATTATGTCAGTTCAGCTATTTCATATCATCATTCATTTTAAATTTTATTAGGATTGAAAATAATAAGATAATCACACAATTTATGTTTTAGTATATGTTGAAAAGGATGCATTATGTATATTTTAATTTGTATAATAAAGTATAAAATAATTTAAGATTTACATAAATGTGTTTTGTAAATTGTTTAAAATAAACTTTCAATCTAAAGAGTTTTTAAAAAGAAATTCTACAGTTGAAAGGCATTGAATGATGTAACATCTACTAAAAGAGATACATGTGTGTGAGACAGTTGTGATATTGAGTATGTGTGTGTGAATTTTTTGGGAGGAGTCAAATTATTTTACTAAATGTTTAAATATTGATAACTTAAAAATAAGTATATTGCATAATCCAGCTATTAAATTACAATTTTATATCATAATGATTATCCATGTTAAATTTTGTTAAAATTCAACAACAATAACAAGGTGATGTGATTATATTTTTGTATATTGTGTGTGAATTTGAAGAGAGTCAAATTACACTTATGTAACTCTTACAAAATGTCCCACCATTCGTAATTTTATATATAAAGTTAATTTTGTCTATTTAACATTAAATAATGATTTTATATAATCATGATTATTCATATTAATTTTTGTGAAAATTAAATAATAATAATAATAACAAAAGAATTCTATGATTTACATTTTAGTGTATTTTGAAATATATATATATATATATATATATATATATATATAAAATAATATATCAAATAATATTATTGTTTCGGTTATAGGGACTGAGTCGTCTAATACCTCCACGTCTTCCTCTCCTCGTCTTTCGGTCGTCCGGTCCTTGTTCCTCGCTCCTCAATTTCCTCCTCTGCGTGTGGATGGAGACCCTGGATCTGTATTTATAGTTTTTGCTATGGGCTTGGGATTAGTGAAAAGTTAATGACGACCCAAATTCAACCCAATAGCTTTTAGTAATTAGCGATGTGGTCGGTCCGTCTCCCAAAAGTTTGGTGACCGACCGGCCCATTTGGGCAATCTGGTTAATTGGCGATGTGGCCGGCCGGCTTCACATGAGTTGTTGTTCATCCAGATGGCGAGCAGCAAGGTCGCGTAATTGGCTTATCATGAACCTACAGACATCCGGTCTTTCGCTGCCCGACCCCTCCTAATGACGAGCGACGAGATAGCGTGATTGGACAATTATGATTATTCGAACGTCCAGTTTGTTCGGTGCCCGGTCCCTACTGGTACACAAGCCCCCCAAGCCCCAGTATACGCAGTGTACATAGGGCTTTGAGCGTGGTGTTTACCCTGATTGTGGGGTAGCGAGGGTCAGTAGACTGGTATTGGGCCGGATCTCATGGGCTTTGGGATCTCGAGTTTTTCGGATTTGGATTTGGGCGGGAAATACACGTCTCGCGTCTACAGTGGTGGAAGTTGAAGCGGCCTCGTATCTAGAGCGTTGATTGTGCTGGCCATCGACGGCACAGATGTCTTCGACAGTTACAGAAATTTTACTATAAATAGAGAGAGGTGGTGCTGTCATTTTCACTTTCTCCATTTTTCTTCAAGCTCAGTATTCTTTTTTCCTCAGGTAATAAATGACTGTTGTCCATATTGATTCTTCTTCTGAGTCGTCGGGCGGAGTCGGGGGGAGTTCGGCGAGGGGCGATGGTGAGCACGGTGCTTCTCCGAGTTCGGTGTCGTCGTCATTTTTGGAGGATACCGTCCGATCTCCTGGACGGGAGCCTTGCTCTCCGGGCGTGGCAGATGGTCAAATCATCAACAGAATCCCCATCTTTTTGCTCAAGGGCGGCATTCGCATTGACGGTTCCCCATTTGAGCCGGACGGTGATGGTACTATGGTGACAGAATACGACTGGGCTCCTTACGGTGCCAGTATGTTTGCTTCAGCATACGCCACCCACGACTTACTGGCCTGGAGGGTCAACCGTCTTCACATCGTCCGGGACGTGGGGATTCTCGGTTGATCCGGGCGGGGTTAGTATGAGGAACGAAAGAGTTTACTATGGGAAGAGGTCGAGCCCGGATGACTTCTTCTATATCTATATCAATGTTTTTGCTCAACTCTTCGTTCAGGTGCCCTTTACAGAGTTTCAGATGGTCGTCCTTCGGGAAGCCAACGTAGCCCCGGCACAGCTGCATCCCAACTCCTGGGCGGCCATGCAAGCATTTTTAGCAATGTGCCTGGCCGTGGGTGTTACTCCGACAATCCCCATCACTTGTTTGAATGCCTTCGTCATAAAGATTGTGAACAAATGGTGTTCGGTATGGTGTTATTATGTTGAATTCATTTTTCTTTAATATGTCGACCTTAACGTATTTGAGTTTTGTTGTTTTTTTCAGATCTCATGACTGCTTCTGCCCCCCGCCAATCCAACTTTATGGTCGCCAGGAAAGGGGGCACCGACCGCTCCTTGCCCTCCTCTTGTGAGGCAGTCTTCTTCAACTAACCGGATGCCCCCAGTATCCGCTGTGGAGCCACAATCGGCCCCTCTCGTCGAGGCGACTGGGGGACCTGCTCCTGTAGGCCGAGCACCTGTTTTAGATCCCGTACCGAGCCTTGAGGCTATGTTTGTGAATCTGTCTTCTGAGGCGGCCACTGCCTCTGTTGCCCCCTGGTGCGTAAAAGGAAAGACCCTATAGGCGAGGGTCACAAAGATAAGGATGCTTCTTTGTCTCGGTCGGCGTCGAAGAAATCCCGCAAGGGAAAGGAAAAGGTTCCCTCACCGCCACTACCAGGCGGGATATTTAGTCCGGCATTCAACATGAGTGACCGGACAAAATTCCATATGAGCTCCTCTCAGCAGCTCTGATCGAGTCGCTCTCTGAAGTGGAGTTAATCAGCGCTATGTTGGAGATGTCCACTCGGGCGGCCTCCCTTGCCTGGTATCTAAAGGAGTTTGCTAATCGGCGAGGGCTGGATGTCGTCCGGGCCGAACTCCTGGCCGAAAAGAAGAATTCTTCCTCCCTCTAGTCGGCCATGGAACAGTTGATCCTGACCCACGATGACTATGAAAAGAGGATCGAATTACTAGAGGCCGACCTAGAGAAGGCCAAGAGGAAGACAACTGATGCAAGTGATCGCCTGGCCATCGCCTAAAATGATCATGAGCGGCTCATTGAAGAGTGAGCCAACTAAAGGCGAAGGTCTCTCGTCAGAGAAGCTTTGAGAACGGGCTTCTCCGATCAAATCGATCTCTTTTGATGATCTCGCCAAGCCAAAGGAAAAGATATCCGAATTAGAGGCGGGTATCATCTTTGAGCACGAGGAGGGTTTCAACAAAGCCCTTCGTCAGGCGTCCGTCCTTGCTGGTATACATGAACCCTTTGCCTTGGGTTTTGACATTGAGAAGGACGTCTTTGACGGCGTCTTGGTTGATCTCAACACCATGGCCGACGACGAGGGGCCGGAGACTGAAGGGCCTTCCGGTGCCGCGATAGCTGAAGAGGCATTGGAGGTTGAAGATGGAGATGAAGAGGCGGATGACGGCAATAATTGATTGCCTTTGTTTTTTGCTTTTAGGGTTTTGTTTAGATTTTTTGATGTATTCTTGAGGCCGCCTGTCCAACATTTTGAATTGTCGAGATGTTGGCCAAGTCGTCCTTTTGTTAACGATGGCGATTTGCTAATGAATACAATCTTTCTTCATTCATCCGGTTGTTTTTATTTCCGCGTTTTGCTCGATTTATTTTCGCGTTTTGCTCCGTTAATCGTTCGGCCAAGTTGACAATGGTTCCCTAGGCAACTCTTCGTTCATCAACTTGATCTTTTTGGATGCTTGGACGACATTGGTTCTTTGGAAAGAACTCTTCGTTCACCGTCCGACCAAGTTGACAGTGGTTCCCGGGGGAACTCTCTGTTAATCAACTTGGAGTTTTTGGATGTGCGGACGACAGTGTTTCTTTGGAAAGAACTCTTCGTTCACCGTCCGACCAAGTTGACAATGGTTCCCAAGGGAACTCTCTGTTCATCAACTTGGACTTTTTGGATGCGTGGACGACAGTGGTTCTTCGGAAAGAACTCTCCGTTTACCGTCCGGCCAAGTTGACAGTGGTTCCCGGGGGAACTCTCCGTTCATCAACTTGGACTTTTTGGATGCGCGAATGACGTTGGTTCTTAGGAAAGAACTCTTCGTTCACCGTCCGGCCAAGTTGACAGTGGTTCCCGGGGGAACTCTTCGTTCATCAACTTGGACTTTTTGGATGCGCGGACGTTAGTGGTTCTTCGGAAAGAACTCTCTGTTCACCGTCCGGCCAAGTTGACAGTGGTTCTCGGGGGAACTCTCCGTTTGTCAACTTGGTCTTTGTGGATGTGTTTTCTTCGTTTTTATTGAAATTAGTCGAGAGAAGGCGAACGTCCTACCATTTCATTAATCGTCGAAAAATGAGTATACAATTTTAACTGAAATAAAACTTTAAATGTGTGGCGTTCCAAGTGTTTGGAATTGGCCTTCCGTCCGCGTGTTGCAGTCTATACGCTCCATTTCCCAGTGCTTTTACCACTCGGAAAGGTTCCTCCCATTTTGCCGCCAATTTGCCGTGAGTGGTCACTCGGCGAGCCTCTCCAACCTTTCTGCATACCAAGTCGTCGTCCTGAAAGCTACTCGGTCGAACTTTGGAGTTGTATTTTCTCTCCACCATGCGTTTGCATGCTTCGGCTCTTAATGCAGCCCGGTCCCTCCGTCCGTCCAAAGAATCTAGCTGACGTTCAGTTGTAGGTCCTCTACCTGACGTCGTAACGAGGGCTCCCCCAGCTCGATTAGCAACATGGCGTCAATGTCGTATTTTAGGCTGAAGGGGGTGTCTCCGGTCGTTCCATGGGGTGCGCACGGTAGGCCCACAACACTTCTGGCAACTCGTCGACCCAAGCTCCCTTTCTGTCTCCTAATCGTCTTTTTAGCTCGGCCATCACAGTTTTATTCATGGCCTCCACCTGACCGTTCTTCTGTGGGTGCTCCACTGAACTGATGACGTGCTTGATCCCAAAGTTTTTGAAAAATTCGGCCAGTTTTTTATCGATGAATTGTCGGCCGTTATCTTTGATGATCTTCTAAGGGAGACCAAAACGACACACCAACTTCCAACAGAATTTCTGAACTTGGGAGGTCGTTATGGTTGCTAGAGGGTCGACCTCCACCCACTTTGTGAAATAGTCCACTGCTACTAGGAGGAACTTCTTATGGGTCCGGCCTGTGGGGAATGGTCCAACAATGTCCATGCCCCATTGGGCAAACGGCCATGGCGACGCTATCGTATGTAAGGTATGAGGCGACAAGTGGGTATTGTTGGCGTGCGCTTGACAACTGAGGCATTTCTAGACAACGTCTTTGTGTCCGCTTCCATGGTCGGCCACTAGTACCCTGCTCTCAGTACTCGGGCTTTCAAAGCCCGTCATCCGGTGTGGAAACCGCATATTTTGTTGTGGAGCTCGTCCATTACGTAACGCGCTTCCCCCTTCCCTAAGCATTTAAGGAAGGGGATGGAGAATCCTCTTCTGTACAGGTCGTTCCCCACTAGGAGGTAGCAGGCGATCCTCTTTGCTTCGCCTGGTTTTACGGGACATTATCTCCCGGATTTCCGATTGTCAGTCCCCTTCCTCGTCCGACATCGCCAAGCACTCGACCGAGGGTTGTAGTAGCACTTGACGTACGACAGTCGTTAACTGCCCCTTTTCCTTTCCCGAGCTAAGCTTGGATAACATATCTGCCTGGGCATTATCTTCTCGTGGGATGTATTGGATGTCAAATGTCTCGAACGATTTCGCCATTTCCGTTGTCTGATGGAAGTACCGCAGCAACTGTTCCTCCTTTACTTGGAAACCGTCATTCATCTGGCCTACGACCAATTGGGAATCCGTTTGGCACACAACCTTTCGAGCCCCCATGTCCCTTGCCAGTTCTAGGCCGGCGACAAGGTCTTCGTACTCTGCCTGGTTATTGGACACCTTGAATTTGAATATCAAGGAATGCTCTAAGAGGAATCCGTTCGGGTCCTTTAGCACTACGTCCGCCCCACTTATTGATTTGCCAGACCCTCGTCCACGTACAGGTTCCACTCATCTTGGACTATGAGGGGCAGTTCTGCCGCAAAATCGGCTAAGTATTGGCCCTTGATCGACCCTCTTGGTTCATATCGTAGGCTAAACTCCGATAGCTCCACCGCCCAGGCCACCATGCGCCCCGCCAGATCGGGTTTCTTGAGGATTTTCGAGATGGGAAAATCATTTCTGACGATCACTTGGTGACTTTGGAAGTATGGCCGGAGCCTTCTAGATGCGTTCAGCAAAGCCAACGCCACCTTCTCCACTTGTTGAAAGCGAGTTTTGGTGTCTAGGAGGGTTCGACTAATGAAGTATACAAGCCTTGGCTGGGGCCACTCTTGCGTTAGCACGCCACTGATGGCCGACTCCGATACGCCCAAAAATATATGCAGATCCTCTCCAGGCGCGAGGCGGTTCATCACTGGTGGATTAAGCAGGATGGTCTTAACGTCTTGAAATGCCTATTCACACTCGGCATCCCATACGAAACCAACTCCCTTTCTCATCTTCTGCAGGACGGGTTTGACCCTTTCGGCCAGCTTCGCGATGAATCGTGACAATGCTGTGAGTCGGCCGATAAGTCTCTGGACCTCCTTAAGAGTGCTCGGGCTTTGCATCTGCAACACCACTTCGCACCTGTAAGGGTCAGCTTCAATCCCTCGGGATGTAAGAATGAAGCCTAGGAATTTTCCAACGGCTACTCCGAACATGCATTTGGCCGGGTTCAGCCGCATCCCGAACTTCCTCACTTGGTGAAAAACCTCCTTAAGTCCTGTATGTGACCCACGCCGTCCTCCGAGCGGACGACCATGTCGTCCACGTAAACGTCCATACATCGGATGATTTATTCCCTGAAGATCCTATCCATTCGTTGATAGGTGGCCTCGGCATTCTTCAAGCCGAAAGACATTACTTCATAACAGAAGTTTGCCCTCTCGGTGATGAAGGTCATCTTCTCCCGGTCTGGCCCGTACATCGGAATTTGGTTGTACCCTGAGTAAGCGTCTAGGAAGCTCAATATCCGATGACCAGAGGCGCCGTCCACCAAAGCGTCTATGCTTGGTAAGGGGTGTGAGTCATTTGGGTAGGCCTTAATCAAGTCGGTGTAGTTGGTGCACATGCGCCACTTTTCGTTGGTCTTTTTTACCATCACCACGTTGGCTAGCCAAGTGGTGTAGGTGACCTCCCTGACAAAACCTACCTCTTTCTGTTTACCCACCTCTTCTTTCACATCTTTCCTCTTCTCATTGCCCATCCGTCATTTTTTTTGTGCCACCGGGTGGGCTTCTTTGGCAATGCCAATTTATGGGACATGACCGAGGGGTGAATCCCCAGCATGTCGGCCGCCGTGCACGCGAATAGGTCGCGATTCTTCCACAGGAGCGACCTAAGCTCCTCTTCTACTTCGAGTTCCAAGCCCCTCACCATGGTGGTAGTTTTGGAAGGGTCCTTCCCTATTAGGACGAACTGCGTTTCTCCTATAGGTTCCAGTCGGTCTTCCGTCTTCATCCTTGGATCAAGGTCGGCCATGGCCACTTCGGAACCGACTGCTCTTCTCTTCCCTTGTCGGGTGTAAAGCTTGAGTCCTACGGCGTAGCACTCCTTGGTTGTCTTTTGATCCGCCTGGACGGTGCATATGGTTCCCTTCTCCGAGGGGTACTTCATAGTAAGATGGGAAGTAGAAATGATCGCCCCAAAGGCATTGAGGCACGGCCTACCAAGCAACACGTTGTACGAGGTGTTGGCATCTACCAGCAAATACCAGACCCTTTTCTCCTCGCTTGACCGCCCGGTCCCCAATCTAGTACGCAGCTCCACGTATCCCCGGGTGTCTACCCTCTCGCCCGCAAAGCCTAATATTTGCCCGTTATAGGGAACGATGAGGTCTTCCGATATATCCATCTGCTGGAAGGTTTTTCAGTAGAGGATGTTCACCGAACTTCCCTGCACCACTAGGACTTTCCTGACACCGTACCGGGCGATCTCTGCCGTTATCACCATCAGATCGTCTTGGTCTGGGTCGAGGGCATGGAAATCGTCGTCCGAAAATGTAATAGGCAGCATCGTGCGGCGAGGCTTGTCCACCAAGTAAACGGATTGCAGGGCTCGCACGTGACACTTTCGGGCGGACGAGGATGACCCTCCCCCGGTGAAGCCTCCCGAAATGGTGTTAATATGTCATCGTAGAGGTCGATCGCGGCTTCTGCTGCGGCTTTTGCTTCGTCGCCGCTCCAAGCGCTGGCGATCGGTCCGATCGTGTCTAGACCTGTCGTGTCTATATGCTTGTCGCGGGCCGGGTCGCTCCGCGGCTGCCTGAGGACGGTCAACTCAAACGTATTTTTTGAGTTGTCCCGCCCGGATTAGCTCTTCAATTTTGTCTTTTAGGGTCACACACTCTTCGGTGGTATGACCCATGTTCTTGTGGTATTCGCACTGTTTGCTCTCGTCTGCGCCTGACGAAGTAGGCCGCTTCGTGGGTTCTTGGAGCAAATCCGCTCTCAGCGTCTCCCAGAGGATCTTCTCCCTGGGGGCGTTCAAGGGGGTGCATTGCTGGAAGTGGGGTCCTCGTCTTGGTTCCTTTTGTTTGAGGCCGCCCGGCTTTCCTGCCGAAGCGCCCGGTTTTCCCCCGTTTGCCCTTTCCCCCAGTGCTCTTGACTTTCCTTTTCGTATGACAACTTCATCTCTTCCACCCTAATTTCGTCCGCCGCCCGCTCCCTCAACTCTTCCATTGTTTTGGGGGCCCGTCAACAGACGTTGTTTTTAAACGGTCCTGGCTTGAGGACGGGGAGGATGTAATGTAGGGCGAGCTCTGGGCTCAATCCTTTCACTCGCCGCACGGTCTTTTGATAGCGATCCATAAACGCTCTCAGCGTTTCTTCGTTGCCCTGCTTCAGGATGACCAGCTCGAAAACGGTCAGGTCTTGAGTGTTGTTAGCGGTAAACTGCCGGTTGAACAGACGTTGTAAGCCAATGAAGTTCTCTATAGAATTAGGGAGAAGAGAGTTGAACCATTCAAGTGCTTCTCCTTCCAATGATAACGAAAATGCCTGACACCAGATAGCGTCATTGCCTGTCCTAAACGCCATCGCGTTCGAGAAAGTTTTGATGTGGGCCTTAGGATCCATGGTCCCGTCATACGTCTTGAACTGTGGCGGAACGAATTGCTCGGATATATGAACATGCATGATTGATTGGACAAATGGGAGTAATAGTGTGGACGAAGGCTCAGGCTTCACCACCATCCGTCTATCCCCCGCGGCGCTCTCCGCGTGTATTGATTTGGCTTTACTCCCTTCGGCCTCGGACTCCGTCGACTTCCAGGTTTTATCATGTCCGCTATTGTGCTCAGTCTAATCCTCCGCGGTAGCCTTTCCCTTCTCCTGCGCCCGTTCCTTCCCACTTTCCTTTCCAACGATCTCTCGAGCTATCTGTGCCTCACACTCGGCCTTAACGACCGCAAGCTCGTCCTCATGGCGCTGCTGCATCTCGTCCATCTTCTGCTATAACACTCTGATCATCTCCACTGGGTCGTTGATAACTGTCAACACCAATTTCGTCCGGATTGACTAATAGGGTTGTTGTATTTTATTTTCGTCATGAGTGAAAAATAAAAAATAATAATAATAAAAAAAGTATAAACTAAAAAAAAATTAAATTAAAAAAGAAAAAGAAGAAGAGAGCGTTCGTCCTACACTGTTTGTCCTTGGACCTGCGTGACCGTTCGTCCATTCATACCTCTAGGACGTTCGGCAATTCACTACTCAACCGTTCGGTCATAATGTTTTAATGAACGTTCGGTCTTCATGTGAACGTCCGGTTATGTTATGTGTTAGTGAACGTTCGGTCATGTTATGTGAAGCGTTCGGTCATGTTATTTGTTAGTGAGCGTTCGGTTATATTCTATAATGAGCGTTCGCTCTTCATTTAAACGCTCGGTCATTCATCTGAACGCTCGGTCTCAATTATGTTTGTCTTAAGCGTTCGTACTAGTGCTTAAGTTAGTCCAGCGTTCGGTTTTATGCGTTCGGCAAAGAGTGTGCTGAGGCGTTCGTCCAAATCACTCCTGCTTTCTATACCGCTCGTCCATCACTTCCCATTTCTACCGTTCGTCCTTTAAATTTCACGAACGTTCGTCCTCCAACGTTCGTACTTTACTTTATGCGAACGTTCGTCCATGCTTAAGTTAAGGACGTTCGGTCATGTTTTTAGACGTTCGGTCTTGGTGACGTATTAGTGAGCGTTCGGTCTGGTGCTTATTACTGAACGTTCGTTCTTGAAATGCTTATTATTGAACGTTCGGTCTTGATTGTTTGAACGTTCGGTCTTGATTTGTTTGAACGTTCGATCTTTTGTTTATTGTTGAACGTTCGGTCTGGTGCTTATTACTGAACGTTCGTTCTTGAAATGCTTATTATTGAACGTTCGGTCTTGATTGTTTGAACGTTCGGTCTTGATGTGCTTGGACGTTTCAGTTGAACGTTCGGTCGTGATGTGTTTGAACGATCGGTCTTGGTGTCCTGGTGATGACTAGCGGTCGTTTTGGAACGATCGGCCTAATGGTCCATGATCTTCTAGCGTTCATCAAAATAAATCAACTGTTCTACAAATAGCGTTCGGTCTTTTTCTTGTGTTAGTTAAGCGTTCGGTCTTGATGGGTTATTTTTCAGTTAAACGTTCGCTCTTGATGTGTTTTTTTTTTTTTTTTTTTTTTTTTATCGTTCATTTTGAACAGCCGTTCGTCATAGGCGTCCGGTCTTGTTCAGGCGTTCGGTCAAACAGTGGGTCATTCGTTTTTTTATTTTGTGGTTGTTTCACTATGTTAAAAAAATGATAAAATAATTAAAAATAAATAAAGATAAATGTTCATATGGTATGTGCCAAAACAAAAATCCGGAATCAGGGAGGTGTCTCTGAATTCCTGGAAAGTTGTCTAAAAAAAAAGCAAAAAAAAAGACAACAAAAATCCGGAATCAGGGATGTGTCTCTGAATTCCTGGAAAGTTGTCTAAAAAAAAAAAAAAAAAAAAAGCAAAAAAGACAAAACAAGAATCCCAGATTAAGGAAGATGTCTGAGGGGATGTGTCGGGCTCCTGAAAAAAAAAACAGTGTAGCAAGTTTGGTGTTCTTTAAATATGTTTCATCATAGACCTTACGGGGGCAGGTATCAATTTTCTGAAAAAAAAAAAGAGACCTTACAGAAGAGACAGAGGAAGGAAATTCAATCCAAGAAAATAAAAAAAAGAGAGAAAAGTTTTGTTTGAAGCTGCAAAGGTAAGTTTTTCTATCTAAGCTCTTGGCCTTGCCTGATATGAACATATGCCCTCTGTTACGTGTTTAGATATGAATGAATGATGTTGGATATGAATGAATGATGCTCTCTGGATATGTATGAAGGATGTTTGATCACCACCTAATTGTTTGCCTCATTTGTAACTTCACCTGATAATTAAAACTGCACAAGGTAACAATAGAATATAGACGTTTTCCCTCAACATAAAATTTGAGTGTTCAGTCATTTATACCCAGAAAACACGTGAATAAAAGCAAGCAGCATCAGACAAGCAGAACCCATCATTTTCCTATTCTCCATTCACTCTCACTCTCTTCCCTATTCACTCAACAAAATCACACCCTCCAAAACCAATTCTCCCATCACCCGCATCACAGACGACTCATTATCTTTATCCTTTTTCTTCTTCATCTCTAACACCTCCAGTTTCAACCATAGTTAATCACCCACTTCATCATCCCACCACCCGTGCACCAATATCATTTCTATCCACCCACTCACTCCCCGGATAGCCTCCGCCCAATCCCTCTCCATTCTCCCACACCGAAAATAACCCTTTGATCATCACCACCCATCACTGGATCTCCAAGACCTGACACTTTTAACTTCATTCTCAATCCTCTTCATTTTCATCTCCAACACATCACCTCCGCCACCCAATCTTCAATCATCATCTGTTCTCCTCCATCTTTCAGCTCATCAATCCCAACTACATACTCTTTCATCATCAATCATCTCCAAAACCTGACACTACCAACCCACTACTCGATCAGATTTCCCATCATCATCCTGCCTCTATCACGCCTCATTTTCATCACCCAACTTCAAATTCAATTTCAAATTCAATCATCTTCAACTCTCACAGCGCACACGGGCTTCCTCTATCATGCACATCACCAGAAACCTACCATTCCCAACAACCCAAAAACGGAAACAGAAAATAGACAAAGGAGAATAGGAGAGCCCATCGGCGGCGGCCTCCAAGGCTGACGACGCCGCGGTTGGAAACGATTTCGGTGGCGCGGGGGTGTACGGCCAACGTCAAGATCGGAAGAAGTGGTGGCTGGGTTGCGGTGGTGAACGGTGGGCAGCTAAGAAGAGCAGCCCTTGACGGCTTCGGAGGCTCGCGGAGGCCGACTTCGGTGATGACGCGGTGGCTGGTCTCAACTGGGAAAGGGAGATTTGAGTTTTGTGCGTGAGTGTCAAGTGAGATAGAAGAATAAGAGAAAGTGGGGGTTTCTGTTTTGTGTTGGAGAAGAAGAGATGAATTTGGGGAAGAAAGTTGAAACGGCCCCTGGCTGCTGGCTGCCGAGAATGGGAGGAAAGAAGATCTCTTTTTTGACAAAGTTTACCCTATAAAAAGAGGCTTGGCTACTGCCCGGTCCATGTTTTTGGAAGAAAGAGTACATGATTTAACCATCTTGCGAAAACGAGAAGGAAATTTGGGTTTGGTCTAAATCTGAAAAAAAAATAAAATACGTGACCTGTTTTTGAAACTCTGGAAAAGAGTTTGGACTTTGGTCCATTTGTTTTATGGAGATAAAAAATGGTTTAGCGTTAGTTTTTTTTATCCTACGTTGCTGCAAACATTGTTTTAACAAAATAAAAAATTTTGAAAGCATAAAATCACAAAAATAATTTTTAAGCTGTTATTATTCTCATGATTAAAAAATTACAAAAAAACAATATTTATTAGACTAGTTTGCTTCATATAAAAAATTACAAAATAAGAAAAATAACTAAAATATTAAAATTACCAATTTTATAAAATAAAATAATATTAAGAAAAAAAAATCCTTTTCACATTCTTTTTCTCAAAAAAATATGAAAAAATATATATAAAACTTAAAAAAAAACATGTAATGTAATAAATATCGGTATGAGTATTCGTGCGATCGTACGCATCAGCCTAGTACTCGTTACCCAAAATATAAAATAAACAAAAAAAGCCGTATGAGTGCTCGTGCGATCGTACGCATCAGCCTAGTGCTCATTACGCAAAACAATAAAAAACATTGAAAAAGCCGTGTGAGTACTCGTGCGATCGTACGCATCAGCCTAGTGCTCATTACGCAAAACAATAAAAAACATTGAAAAAGCCGTGTGAGTACTCGTGCGATCGTACGCATCAGCCTAGTGCTCATTACGCAAAAAAAAAAATGAAAAACAAAGAAAAAGCCGTGTGAGTGCTCGTGCGATCGTACGCATCAGTCTAGTGCTCATTACGCAAAAATTTAAATATTATACAAAAAATACCAAAAAATATAAAAGCTTCAAAAAACCAAAAAAAAACATCAACATTTTTAAACAACAAACAATCTTCCTACCAGAACTACGTGATCCTTGATTCTCCATCAAAAGTGGAGATACGTAGGAGCAAGGTCAGTCCTTGTCAGGTTCACTTTCCCAAAAATCCAAATTTATCCATAATCATTTTCCAAACAAATTTTCTAAACAATTTCTCAAACAATATTTTCAAGCAGTTTCTAAAAGAACTACGGAACCCTGATTTCTCATTCTTAATGAGAATACGTAGGAGCAAGGTCAATCCTTGTCGGGCTCAAAAAACTAAAAAATACATGTTGTTTCTTTAGAATCTTATTTTAGGGGATAGTTAAACATTTTGAAAACCACATCCATATTCGCGCATTTAGTTAAAGGTACTGCCCTAGGGCAGGCGTCGTAGGGTGCTAATACCTTCCCTACACGTAACCGACTCCCGAACCAAGAATCTGGTTCTAATTGACCATGCCTTATCATTTTATGGTTTTTCCGTAGTTTTCCAGAATAAACTATGGTGGCGACTCCAAATCTCTTTTTCAAAACTTTGAACGTGTTTTACACCACGGATCGTCGTCCCGTCGCGATCCCGGTTGCGACAGATGGCGACTCTACTGGGGAACAGAAAGTCAGGCCATTTAATTAGATATGCGAATTCAATGTGGTTTTTCTTTGTGTTTTTCTTCCTTTTTTTTCTTTATCTTTGACTGATAATTGGTATAATTGCATGTGTGTTTGTTTTGATTATATTGAACCCTAGGGTAGAAAACATGTTATATCTGCCTGGGAGTCTTCTGGCTGTTTTGCAGGTGAGGGTTTGGGAATTACAATTGCATTCTCCCTTCACACACACACTTTATGCATATCATGAGTGGGGCCCTATACCCGGGTCTGAGTGCAACTTAGAATTAGAGGGGTTGTGTAGCGGTGTCACTCTGGGATGTACTTCCTGTTTGGCTATCGTGAGAACCCCAGCTAGAGTCTGTTCTCTTCATTTGTGTCTCCACATCTAGTTCATTACTCTGACTGTTGTGGAGAAACAGTGAAAAGAGCCATAGCTCTGGTGGCCTTGATTTAAGCATTAGGAAGCTATCCTTGTGAGTGCATATATTTGGCCTTAGAACCTTAGTCATTCAACCTTTGATAAGGCACAAAAGGGAGAATGTATGTTCTTGTAACTCTCACGCTGTTATTCTTCTTCGAAAATAATGATTTTTCATACCATACACGCATTTTTTTGTTGTCATGTTGTTATGCATCATGCATCATTTCGTTAATACGTTGGTTTTAGGGGAAATCACTAGTGTTCACTTGGTATCAAAGATGGAAGTCGATACAAGATCTGGTGCTACACAACATACCAATTCCGTCATGTTAAGAAATAAATCTCGCCTGAGGGCTCATCGCGGAAACTTGACAAGTCTGATAAAATTAGGCAAAAGGTTAAAGTCTATAAAGAGAGAAACCTTCAAGAAGAAGTATGGAAATTTGTTGAGTCTAATGGAGGTGGAAGTACAATTGCCTGCTATCACAGCCCTTGCACAATATTACGACTCTCCACTAAGATGCTTCACCTTTCAGGATTTTCAGCTGGCGCCAACTATAGAAGAATTCGAGTACATACTCGGATTGCCACTAGAGGGTACCACTCCGTATCAGCACTTGGAGTCTCACGCCTCTATCCCTACCATTGCCGCCATAATGAAAGTACATCCTAAAGAACTTGAAGACAGGTTGGTAATGAAGAATCAAGTGCGTGGACTGACGCAAAAATATTTAGAGGGGTACTTGCATCATTTAGCTGATAGAGAAGAGTGGGAGACTTTCATGGATGTGTTAGCCCTTACTGTGTATGGCGTCGTGTTATTTCCCAAACGAGAAGATTTTGTGGATTATTACGCAATAGACGTCTTCGTAGCAAAGAAGACAAGATCAGAGAATCCTGTAACAGCAGTTCTTGCAGATGTTTATGGGACCATGAGTTTTTGTCATGAAAGAAACGGGAAGAAAATTCTTTGTTGTTTGCCGGTGCTGTATGCGTGGATGACTGCACGTGTATGTAAGGGGGTGGTTGATGCTAGAAAGGCCTGTCGCACCAAAAGCTCAAAGACAGAGGAGGAAATGAGTGGGCCCATTTCTTTGCTGGCTTGAATGGGGAAAATGTAAAGTGGCGTCTTCCTTGGCTCGAGTTTAAACCCTCCATCCATCATTGTGGCAGCTTTCCCAATGTACCCCTCATAGGTGCCCGATATTGTGTCAATTACAATCCCGTTCTAATCCAAAGGCAATTCGGGCATCCCATGAGAGGGGCGCCTTCACCGGATTATCTCACTACACTGTTCATCTACTATGAGGACGGGTGTTTCGCCGAAATATTAAGGAAGGTCAGAGGTGCTTGGGAAAACGTGGTGCGAGCTGAAAAGGATGTTAGAGTTGGAGTTGTAGATAGCAAGGTCAGTTATCAAACTTGGATTTTAGAAAGGGTAAAGGAAGTCAAACTCCCTTTCAAGACAATCAATAATCATCTGGCCAAGGAAGGACAACCTCAGGACATAGAAAATGAAGAGGTGAGGCGATTAAAAGCAGAGATGGAAGAACTAAGAGAGAAAAATGCTAGGTTGGAAATTGAACTACAAAGAACGCGCAACGATTTTGTGAATGTGAGGAATGATAAAGAGGATAAATTGCGAGCATACAAGGAAATGAAAAAGGCCGAAAGAGATCGTACATTCCGATTAAAGCAAGATCTTGCAGCCGCAAACAAAGAGCTGGCCATGAGAGTAAAGGAGAAGAATGCAGCATTAGAAGAGGGGAAACAGTGGAGGGATCTCTACGAAGAGGCTAAAAGAGATAAGCGAGAGGCCCTGAAAAAACTAAGAGAGGCGCAGGTTCAAGTAGAAAAAGCGGGGCACGAGATGAAGGAAATGGCCTTGTCTTTTGAGACAGATATGAACCAAGAGCGTTGGAAGCTAGCAGAGGCAGAGGAAGAGCATCGAACCGTGATAAAACAAATGGAGGAATACATTGAGGAGCAAGAGGAACGGTGGAGGTCGATGGAGTTTGAAGAGAGACATCACGCCTTGGTAAAGCAAATGAAAGATCACATCGCAGTGCAAGAAGAGGCTGTGAAGCATTGGAGGGGAAGTTTTTCCCAATTGGCTATGTTGGCAAACAGAGCAATTGAAGATATCCCCAAGATGGTGTTGGACGCCGAAGCCAGTACCCACTTCTGTAACCCGCCTGAAGAGATAAAACTTTTTATTAACCATTGTAAATGGTTAGTAGGCGAAATGAAGGCTTTTATCGCTCGAGCTAGAGAGTGATAAGTTATTCTCTTCCTCCAATGTAATGCATTGAACTTCTCTATATGAAGGACCTGGGATGTTTGTATGATATCGATTTGTATTAATTTCCATCATTAACGTCATCGTGATCCTGTGATTTCCACCTATTACTAGCATGCATCATGTTTTCTTTTATTCTTATCTAAATTCAAAAAATAATAACAGAATACAAGTAAGAAAAACAACGGCCAATCCTCCGCGACATCCCTACAGGACGCGAGCCAATTCAAGGGTCATGGAAAGCTGGGAAGAGTCACAAGAATCCATCAAAGCTGATGTGAGCGAGTTGAAAGACCAGGTTGGCCAAATCTTGGCAGCCCTTGAATCCCTGAAGACTACTGGAGAGTCTTCATCTGCACCGGCTGGTGGGAATGCCCATTTTTATCCTCCGTTGTTCAATGCTGTGGGCTCATCAGTTCCTTTCCCGTTGTATGGGTTACCTTCGGGGTACACTCCTCCCGTAGGAGAGTACTTGGAAGGAGAACATGCATCGTTACCCATGCCCACAACTGTTGATGTACCGCTAGTCGTCACTGAGGGACCTGTCTCTGTGACGACTCCCTTGGTAAGTACACACATGAATGAAGCAATTACAGTTGAAGGAACACGAGTAACTACAGTGCCACATACGATTGTTCATCATGACTCTTCAGCCAGGCCCACTTCGCATGCCGCGATGCATGGGGTCATCAGTGACGTTGACGGAGCTAAAGGCAGGCTGGAAACTTTGGAGGAAAGACTAAGGGCTATTGAAGGGGTGGAAAGCTATGGGTTTGGAGATGTTGCAAGACTAAGCTTAGCTCCTGGTGTGAAGATACCGTATAAGTTCAAGGTGCCAGATTTCGAGAAATATAAGGGTAGTACATGCCCTAAAAGTCATCTGACCATGTATTGCAGAAAGATGGCTGCACATGCCTACGATAACCAGCTACTTATCCATGTCTTCCAAGATAGTTTGGCTGGGGTAGCCCTAAACTGGTATACCCATTTAGAGCCATCTCGAATCCGCTGTTGGGCAGATCTGGCTGACGCCTTTGTGAAACAGTACATATACAACACTCATGTTGCACCGGACCGTCTGCAATTGCAAAATATGGGGAAGAAAGACAATGAAACTTTCAAGGAGTATGCTCAACGATGGAGAGAATTAGCCGCGCAAGTTGAGCCGCCTTTGTTTGATAGAGAGATGGTGACAATGTTTGTAAATACTCTCCAGCCGCCGTTTTATGAACATATGGTGGGGAATGTGTCCGTCAATTTCGCCGATGTCATCATAATTGGCGAAAGAATAGAAATTGGGTTGAAAAATGGGAAAATCGTGCATGGCCCGCCCGCAGCTGCAAACTTAAAAAAATCTGGTTTCAATCCGGGAAAGAAGAAGGAAGGAGAGGTGCATGCAACCTCGATGATGCCTGGGTGGAGGGGTCAAGCTCCCACCCATAATTATCGACCATACTTGGGCCAACTCCCCTATGCAGCTAATGCGTCGTTCGACCATCAAACTAGACCCCAGCAACAACAAGGGTATTATCAACCACAGCGAATCCCAACTGAAGCATGGAGGACTGGGACAAATGCTGGTCTGAATCCTAATGCGGGTCAAAACATCAACCCAAGAAGGAATCAATTTGTTAGATTCACTCCCGTCCCTATGACTTACACGGAGTTATTACCTCAACTCATAAAAAAGGGTCTGGTTGCCATTTGCCCGATGAAGCCTGTACAACCGCCATACCCAAGGGATTATGATGCAGATGCTAAGTGTATTTACCATGGAGGAGGCATTGGTCACTCAATTGAGCGGTGTATCGCTTTCAAGTATAAGGTACAGGCTCTAATCGACTCTGGGTGGTTAAAGTTTCAAGAAGATAAGCCTAGCATCGAGGATAACCCATTGTCCGGGCACGGGAGTACCTCGACGAACGCCATCATAGCCGACAAACATGAGTTGATAAGAGACGTGAGTGAAATCCGGAGTTCTAGGAGGTTTATTTTCGAGGCATTGTTAAAAGTGGGCCTAGTGAAAGGTGATTATGACATGGGTACATCATGTGCACTTCATCCAGATGCTGAGCACTCTATTGAAGAGTGTTTTGAATTAGAAGGTATTCTGCAAGACATGCTTGACAGATGTTTAATGCAAGTATGCCGCGAAAATAAAGAGGAGGAAGTGTTTGCACAAACTGGTGGGGAATTTGATGTAACTCTGCCGGAACCGTTGGTGATCCATTTCACTAGAACTACCTCTGCACCGGTGACTAAAGAAAAACCGACCGTTGTTATCTGTGTGCCATCCCCCTTCCCTTACAAAAATGAGAAAGCTGTCCCTTGGAGATATGGGGCATTCGCGTTAGAAGAAGGGAAAGGTGCAAACATAGCCATTGACAATATATCGGGCATCGGGGGAATGACGAGGAGTGGTCGAATCTTTACGTCACCGGAACTAGCAAGAGAAGGAGCCAACGATGAGGAAGCAACAATGGCCGGTAAAACTAAGGAGTTCTTGAAAGGGAAGGGTGTACAAGGAAAGGAGACCTCTGCCAAAGGGGAGGAGAAAGGAATATCCGAAGAAGAAGCCTGCGAGTTTTTAAAGTTCATACAACAAAGCGAATACAAGGTGGTGGAACAGCTAAACCGCATGCCTGCTCGAATCTCCTTGCTAGAATTGCTCATGCATTCTGCATCACACAGAAAGTTGTTAATGAAGATACTTAGTGAGGCCCATGTGGAGCAAGGTATTTCTCTGAATAAGTTTGAAAGCATTGTTGGCAACATCGTTGCTAATAATTACCTCACCTTTACCGATGAGGAGATACCTACTGAGGGGAGAGGGCATAACAAGGCTCTTCATATCTCTGTGAAATGCTTGGACCATGTTATAGCACGTGTTTTAGTGGACAATGGCTCCTCTTTAAACGTCATGCCAAAAGTAACATTGGAGAAGCTACCCTGTGATGGAATGCATATGAAGCCAAGCTCTATGATCGTGAGGGCGTTCGATGGCAGTAAGAGAGAAGTAATGGGAGAAGTGGAACTGCCGATCCAAGTCGGTCCGTGCGTCTTTCAAGTGACATTCCAAGTCATGGACATCCTCCCAGCCTATAGTTGTCTATTGGGTCGCCCATGGATCCATTCTGCAGGAGTTGTGCCTTCCACACTTCACCAGAAGCTGAAATACGTCATGGGAGATAAATTGGTGATAGTATTAGGAGAGGAAGATCTCCTTGTTAGTGGCCCATCACCCACCCGCTATATTGAGGCAGCTGAGGAAGCTCTCGAGACAGCTTTCCAGTCATTGGAGATTGTAGGAAATGCTTACGTGGAGCTGTTCCCAGTAAATCTGCATCCGTCACGTGCTTCTATTATGATGGCCAAGGTCTTGCTGAAAGAAGGCTATAAGCATGGTAAAGGTTTAGGCAAGCATGGGCAGGGGCAAGTCTTCCCTCTAGAGGTCGTGGAGAATAAGAACAGATATGGCTTAGGGTACAAGCCCACCAAAGAGGACAGGAAAAGGCTGATAAGAGAAAGAAGAGAGCGCAGTTTAGCTCATGCAGAAAGACGGGAACCCAAGATGGAAAAGATTCGTATTTGTAACATCAAGGAGAGCTTTCATAGTGCTGGATGGTTCAATACTGGCCAAATAGCAGCTGTGGTAGATGAAGAAAGATCTGAAAGCTCAAGTTTCGTGTGGGCATGCTCCTCGAATGCACCGCTCAACAATTGGGAAACCCTGGATTTACCCGTGATGCTTAATTTAAATAAAATGTAATAATTTTAATTAACCCTATAGCTTTACCCGGGGCTTTAGGATTTACGGGTTGACTTCTACTGCTCAGCGTGATAATCGAATCGTGTTTGTTTATGTTTTATCATTATTTGGTGTTCTTCATCATTTTTCATGTTTATCCTTATTCCACAAATTTAAATAATGCAGATATGACCATGATTGTTTTGAAAATAACAATATCGATATTCCTAATTTTGAGCACCCTATCGATAATACGGAAGATGATTGTGAAGATGATTCGGAAACCTCTCCAGAATTGTTGAGATTAGTGGAGCAAGAATCTAAAGAGATAAGACCCCATCAAGAAGAGGTTGAACTATTCAACTTGGGAGATGAAGATGAGATAAAAGAAGTGAAAATTGGTACTATCATGAAGGCAGAAGTGAGAGAAGAGTTGCGTGTCTTATTGAAGGAGTTTAAGGATGTATTTGCTTGGTCGTATAATGATATGCCTGGTCTGGATACTGATATTGTGCAACATAAGCTCCCACTTAAGCCGGAATGCCTCCCAGTCCAGCAAAAATTAAGAAGAATGAAACCAGAAATGTCCTTGAAAATCAAGGAAGAGGTGCGGAAACAATTCGATGCGGGGTTTCTGGCTGTGGCAAGATATCCCCAATGGGTAGCAAACATTGTACCAGTGCCTAAGAAAGATGGCAAAGTTCGAATGTGTGTTGACTATCGTGATTTGAACCGTGCAAGTCCAAAAGATAATTTCCCTTTACCACACATCGACACTTTAGTTGATAACACGGCCAAGTTTTCGCTATTTTCATTCATGGATGGTTTCTCAGGATATAACCAGATCAAGATGGCGCCAGGAGATATGGAAAAGACAACCTTTATCACGTTGTGGGGAACCTTTTGTTATAAGGTAATGTCATTTGGGCTCAAAAATGCCGGGGCAACATATCAAAGGGCGATGGTGACACTTTTTCATGATATGATGCACAGGGAGATCGAAGTCTATGTGGATGACATGATTGCGAAGTCTGAATCGGAAGAACAACACATCCTCAACTTGAAGAAATTATTTGAGAGATTGAGAAAGTATAAACTCAGGTTAAACCCCGCCAAATGCACATTTGGAGTGAAATCCGGGAAGTTGTTGGGTTTTGTGGTTAGCCAAAAGGGGATAGAAGTGGATCCTGACAAAGTGCGAGCAATATCAGAAATGCCTACGCCCAGAACAGAAAAGGAGGTTCGTGGTTTTCTGGGCAGATTGAACTACATTGCTAGATTCATATCACAATTAACCGCTACCTGTGAACCAATGTTTAAGTTGTTACGAAAAAATCAGGTTGTGGTTTGGAACGAGGATTGTCAAGCCGCTTTTGAAAAAATCAAACAATACCTGCAAGACCCACCTGTATTGCGTCCACCCGAGCCAGGAAGACCACTTATTTTGTATTTAACTGTATTGGAGAAGTCAATGGGATGTGTACTGGGTCAACATGATGAAGCTGGGAAACGAGAACATGCAATATATTACTTGAGCAAGAAATTCACAGACTGCGAACAACGATATTCGTCGTTAGAGCGAACCTGTTGTGCATTGGCATGGGCTGCTCATCGCTTAAGGCAATACATGTTGAGTCACTCTACCTGGTTGATATCAAAGATGGATCCTATCAAGTTTATTTTTGAAAAGCCTGCTCTCACTGGAAGGATAGCTCGGTGGCAGATGCTATTGTCAGAATATGACATCGTATATGTTACTCAGAAATCCGTTAAGGGTAGTGCTCTAGCGGAATACCTGGCTCATCAACCCATTAGCGATTATCAACCAATGCAACCTGAATTTCCCGATGAAGACATCATGGCTTTACTCGAAGAGAATAGAGAAGGCCGAGATAAAAAAGCATGGACAGTATTATTCGACGGAGCTTCGAATGTGATGGGACATGGAATAGGGGCAGTGCTTGTTTCTCCAGGGAAGCAGTACATACCAATGACAGCAAGGTTGTGTTTTAATTGTACAAATAACATCGCAGAATATGAGGCTTGTGTTATGGGTATTCGAGCGGCGATCGAATCTAAGGCAAGAGTTTTAGATGTATATGGAGATTCTGCTTTGGTCATCCACCAGTTGAAGGGAGAATGGGAGACTAGGGATACAAAATTAATTCCCTACCAGGCTTACATCAGGGGATTAATGGAGTATTTCGATTCCATCACATTTAACCACATACCGCGAGAAGAAAATCAATTGGCAGACGCGTTGGCTACCTTGTCGTCAATGTTTGAAGTTGACCAAGATGCAAAATTACCAATGATTAAAATGAAGAGTCATGCGGAGCCAGCATATTGTCATTTCGTCGAGGAAGAATTAGACGGTAAGCCTTGGTATTTTGATATCAAGCATTATCTTAAGACCCGAGAATACCCTGAGAAAGCATCCGAAAATGATAAAAGGTCGCTAAGGAGATTGGCGGGTAATTTTATTTTGAGTGGGGATATTTTATACAAGAGAAATCACGACATGGTCCTCCTCAGATGCGTGGATGCAAAGGAGGCCGAGCTGATATTGAAAGAAGTGCATGGGGGTACCTTTGGCACGCACATGAATGGGCACTCGATGGCCAGGAAGATATTGAGAGCTGGTTATTTTTGGCTGACCATGGAAAGTGATTGTTGCACACATGTGAGAAAGTGTGAGAAATGTCAAAAGTATGCAGATAATATCAATATGCCACCTACGACTCTAAGCGTGTTGTCTGCACCGTGGCCATTTTCGATGTGGGGGATAGATGTCATTGGAGCTATAGAGCCAAAGGCGTCAAATGGACATCGTTTCATACTAGTCGCAATTGATTACTTCACCAAATGGGTAGAAGCTGCTTCTTACGCCAATGTGACTAGAAAGGTGGTGACCAGATTCATAAAGAGGGAGTTGATCTGTAGATACGGGCTCCCTAACAAAATCATCACTGATAACGCCACTAATCTAAACAACCAGATGATGGCAGAGTTATGTGAGGAATTTAAGATTCATCATCATAATTCTTCTCCGTATCGTCCAAAGATGAATGGGGCGGTAGAGGCTGCCAATAAGAATATCAAGAAAATTGTGCAAAAGATGGTGGTCACCTATAAAGATTGGCACGAAATGCTTCCTTTTGCTCTACATGGATATCGCACATCGGTACGAACATCAACCGGAGCAACACCTTTCTCGCTTGTGTATGGGATGGAAGCAGTACTTCCATTCGAGGTGGAAATTCCGTCCTTGCGAGTGTTAATGGAAACCCAACTAGAGGAAGCTGAGTGGGTTCAAGACTCGATTTGATCAGCTCAATCTCATCGAAGAAAAAAGGTTAACGGCAGTATGCCATGGGCAATTGTACCAAAGAAGAATGAAAAAGGCGTTTGACAAAAAGGTGCGCCCAAGAGAGTTTCATGAAGGCGAGTTGGTGTTAAAAAAGATTTTGCCCACACAAAAGGATCATAGAGGCAAGTGGACCCCAAACTATGAAGGACCATTTGTGGTCAAAAGGGCATTCTCTGGTGGGGCACTAATTCTCACAAGAATGGATGGAGAGGAGCTACCGCTACCGGTTAATTCTGATGCGGTCAGAAAGTTTTATGCATGATGATTCCGTGATAGGAGATGCCAATAAAGGATATTGATGTTGTCTGTAAAACTTGTTGCATTTCGTATCATTCAATAAATACCTCGTTTATAATCCTGTACTCGTTGAATTACTGCATATCACGCTGAGCTTTTAGGTAAATAATGGAAAATGAAAATAATGCATGTTAACGAAAGCATCACGGGTATATTCGGCCAACACAAGCTCAGTCCTGAAGGATGTCGTAAAAAAAAATAAAAAAATAAAAAATAAAATAATAAAACAAATAAAAAAATAAAAAATAAAATAAAAAAGGGCAGATCAAAAGTTGAGTCAATTATTTTCGACGCAAGTCATCCGCTTTATGACATTTCATAAAAAAAATATAATGGATGTCATAATTTCCTATAGTCAAATGATTAAATCACATATTCTTAAGAAATATTGGTGTCTACATTGCTTGAAAACATTATCTTTCAACCTCCACTAAACCGAAGATTGACCCAATCATGTTCTTGAGTCCAAATAAACGCAAACTTACATTGGGGCAGATTTTCCATGTTAAGATTACCTTCATTGGCTTTCATTTGGGAGATCCTTGAATCCGTTAGGACAAAACAAAAAAATAATAAAATAAAAAAAAAACAAAAAATGACTCTTGTTGAGATAATTTAGCTTTGTCTCCTAATTAATCTTGTGAAAATAAAATAACCAAAATTTGAAATGATGTGTGGCCATCTTTCTTCATCCAAAAAAAAAAAAAAAAAAAAGTAAAAGTAAAAGATATATCCATTGATACCAAATTTGAGCTAATAAGAAATTTCTTTTCAAAAATTTACCTAAACAAGGGTTACCATCACAGTAGAAGTCAACTCAAATTGCAAAGAAAAACACACTTAGTGATCAAATGAAGAGAATTCAGCAAAAGCAAAGCAAAAATAGAAAGAATCCCAAAGTGATGACAAACAAAGAATGAAATTTGAGAAATGGCAAAAATAGGCAAAACAGATTTGACGAATAACTGATACAAGGTATAGATGGTAACTCTTGTTTCAAAAAAAAATATATCCACAAAAATTTATTTGGGCCTTTATATCTTTTCTTTCAATACCCTTCAGCCCAAGCCACATTACAAGCTCAATAAAGTCCACACAGATTGAATGATGGTTGCTTAAATTTTCATAAAGCTTAATTTTAAGACAAGACAAAAGGACTAACAATGCAGTCATAAAAAATGATAAAAAATAAATGTCCTCGGAAGAAGGGAACTACCTAATGATTCAAGGAAAATCAAGCCAAGTGGGGCAATCCTTTCAAGCCAATCATTTCCGTATCCATCACAAATTTTTGAACAAATTCATATCCCATTCAAACTCTTCCCCCGATTCCAAAACTAGGGGCAACTTTGTAGGTTTTACATAACCTTTTCGCCCGTTCTCTAAAACTAGGGCAACCTTGTGAGTTTCATATGTTTTGGCCCATTCAGAATATTGGGCAACTTTGTTAATCTCACACTTGTTTCATGTGTATATATTCAAAATTCGTACCAAGACCAGGGCATCCCTTGTTGGGCCTCTCAGATTTGTCCGCACTGAAATTCATGAATCCACCCTCAAAACAGGGGTAGACACTTTGGGGCTTTGAGTCCATCATTCGTAAACCCGAAATGGGGTGAAACTTCTTTTTGAGCCTCGTTTAATTGACTCATACCCGAAACTAGGGGCAATTTTGTGAAAGTTATACCCTCACAATTCATAGATACATTTGTCCATACCTATCTCTTTACCATGCCCCCAAACTGGGGCAACTTCTGAGTATCTACGACTTCACATTGGCATTTGTATTTGTTTTAGGGAGTAAGAGGCCCAAGTAGCCAACATGGTACTCTCCAAATCCTTCCACACATTTGTCCCAACCCTTGATATCAAGCATGTAAGCACTAATATTTCGTCAAGAAATGTCTAGCACAGAAGTTTCATTTTGAACACTTGACTTTGGAATTTGACATCCATAAAAAAAAAATGAATGTCTTCATAAATTTGATGATTTCAAAGAAAACAATTTGACTCAGCCATAATTTTCCATTATGAACAAAAAAAAACAAACACAAGTCAACATCATGTACATATTTTCATAAACTTTGAATTAAATCTCATGAATGTTCACCAAATCTTCTTCTTTCAAAAAGACAAAAAAATCAACATGCATCAAAGTTTTCTCCTCCAATTTCAAAATTCCAATCTTTGTACAAATTGCAACACTTGTTTATTGATTTCAACATTATGCAAAAATTTTAAAACCTTGATTGCTCTTTTCATAAAAATGGACACTCATTGCTGTCTAAAAAATCCAACATCTCAAAATTTCAAGACAAATGAACAAATTCAAAAGTTTCCAATTCAAAACGATCACACAAATTTTACTTTTTGTACTCTACGATCTTGGCCCTCTGCAAGGCAATGGTCAAGTCCAGATTGTCAAACGACCCTCTGCAAGGCAATGGTCGAACCCAATAATCAAAATCAAATCATTCACTTCCATAGGGTTGGTACACCCTCCACGAGGTTTCTATACCTCATTCACTTCATCCATAGGGTTGGTACACCCTCCACGAGGTTGGTACACCTCATTCACTTCATCCATAGGGTTGGTACACCCTCCGCGGGGTTGGTACACCTCATTCACTTCATCCATAGGGTTGGTACACCCTCCACGAGGTTGGTACACCTCATTCACTTCATCCATAGGGTTGGTACACCCTCCACGAGGTTGGTACACCTCATTCACTTCCGTAGGGTTGGTACACCCTCCACGAGATCTACACACCACAATTCTCTTAACCTTGTTCTTAAAAGAAAAATAAAAAAATAATAAAAATAAAAAAAAATCTTGTTGTTCCTTATTCATTTTGAAATACGGATGAAATTAGTGTTTCTTTCTTTACTTAGCTTTTACTCCGATAATACAAAAAATTTCAAATTTTCATATTATCCAGTAATACCTAAGTAAAGAGGGGCATCTGTCAACACCAATTTCGTCCGGATTGACTAATAGGGTTGTTGTATTTTATTTTCGTCATGAGTGAAAAATAAAAAATAATAATAAAAAAAAAAGTATAAACTAAAAAAAAATTAAATTAAAAAAGAAAAAGAAGAAGAGAGCGTTCGTCCTACACTGTTTGTCCTTGGACCTGCGTGACCGTTCGTCCATTCATACCTCTAGGACGTTCGGCAATTCACTACTCAACCGTTCGGTCATAATGTTTTAATGAACGTTCGGTCTTCATGTGAACGTCCGGTTATGTTATGTGTTAGTGAACGTTCGGTCATGTTATGTGAAGCGTTCGGTCATGTTATTTGTTAGTGAGCGTTCGGTTATATTCTATAATGAGCGTTCGCTCTTCATTTAAACGCTCGGTCATTCATCTGAACGCTCGGTCTCAATTATGTTTGTCTTAAGCGTTCGTACTAGTGCTTAAGTTAGTCCAGCGTTCGGTTTTATGCGTTCGGCAAAGAGTGTGCTGAGGCGTTCGTCCAAATCACTCCTGCTTTCTCTACCGCTCGTCCATCACTTCCCATTTCTACCGTTCGTCCTTTAAATTTCACGAACGTTCGTCCTCCAACGTTCGTACTTTACTTTATGCGAACGTTCGTCCATGCTTAAGTTAAGGACGTTCGGTCATGTTTTTAGTCGTTCGGTCTTGGTGACGTATTAGTGAGTGTTCGGTCTGGTGCTTATTACTGAACGTTCGTTCTTGAAATGCTTATTATTGAACGTTCGGTCTTGATTGTTTGAACGTTCGGTCTTGATTTGTTTGAACGTTCGATCTTTTGTTTATTGTTGAACGTTCGGTCTGGTGCTTATTACTGAACGTTCGTTCTTGAAATGCTTATTATTGAACGTTCGGTCTTGATTGTTTGAACGTTCGGTCTTGATGTGTTTGGACGTTTCAGTTGAACGTTCGGTCGTGATGTGTTTGAACGATCGGTCTTGGTGTCCTGGTGATGACTAGCGGTCGTTTTGGAACGATCGGCCTAATGGTCCATGATCTTCTAGCGTTCATCAAAATAAATCAACTGTTCTACAAATAGCGTTCGGTCTTTTTCTTGTGTTAGTTAAGCGTTCGGTCTTGATGGGTTATTTTTCAGTTAAACGTTCGCTCTTGATGTGTTTTTTTTTTTTTTTTTTTTTTTTTTTTTATCGTTCATTTTGAACAGCCGTTCGTCATAGGCGTCCGGTCTTGTTCAGGCGTTCGGTCAAACAGTGGGTCATTCGTTTTTTTATTTTGTGGTTGTTTCACTATGTTAAAAAAATGATAAAATAATTAAAAATAAATAAAGATAAATGTTCATATGGTATGTGCCAAAACAAAAATCCGGAATCAGGGAGGTGTCTCTGAATTCCTGGAAAGTTGTCTAAAAAAAAGCAAAAAAAAAGACAACAAAAATCCGGAATCAGGGATGTGTCTCTGAATTCCTGGAAAGTTGTCTAAAAAAAAAAAAAAAAAAAAAACCAAAAAAGACAAAACAAGAATCCCAGATTAAGGAAGATGTCTGAGGGGATGTGTCGGGCTCCTGAAAAAAAAAACAGTGCAGCAAGTTTGGTGTTCTTTAAATATGTTTCATCATAGACCTTACGGGGGCAGGTATCAATTTTCTGAAAAAAAAAAAAGAGACCTTACAGAAGAGACAGAGGAAGGAAATTCAATCCAAGAAAATAAAAAAAAAGAGAGAAAAGTTTTGTTTGAAGCTGCAAAGGTAAGTTTTTCTATCTAAGCTCTTGGCCTTGCCTGATATGAACATATGCCCTCTGTTACGTGTTTAGATATGAATGAATGATGTTGGATATGAATGAATGATGCTCTCTGGATATGTATGAAGGATGTTTGATCACCACCTAATTGTTTGCCTCATTTGTAACTTCACCTGATAATTAAAACTGCACAAGGTAACAATAGAATATAGACGTTTTCCCTCAACATAAAATTTGAGTGTTCAGTCATTTATACCCAGAAAACACGTGAATAAAAGCAAGCAGCATCAGACAAGCAGAACCCATCATTTTCCTATTCTCCATTCACTCTCACTCTCTTCCCTATTCACTCAACAAAATCACACCCTCCAAAACCAATTCTCCCATCACCCGCATCACAGACGACTCATTATCTTTATCCTTTTTCTTCTTCATCTCTAACACCTCCAGTTTCAACCATAGTTAATCACCCACTTCATCATCCCACCACCCGTGCACCAATATCATTTCTATCCACCCACTCACTCCCCGGATAGCCTCCGCCCAATCCCTCTCCATTCTCCCACACCGAAAATAACCCTTTGATCATCACCACCCATCACTGGATCTCCAAGACCTGACACTTTTAACTTCATTCTCAATCCTCTTCATTTTCATCTCCAACACATCACCTCCGCCACCCAATCTTCAATCATCATCTGTTCTCCTCCATCTTTCAGCTCATCAATCCCAACTACATACTCTTTCATCATCAATCATCTCCAAAACCTGACACTACCAACCCACTACTCGATCAGATTTCCCATCATCATCCTGCCTCTATCACGCCTCATTTTCATCACCCAACTTCAAATTCAATTTCAAATTCAATCATCTTCAACTCTCACAGCGCACACGGGCTTCCTCTATCATGCACATCACCAGAAACCTACCATTCCCAACAACCCAAAAACGGAAACAGAAAATAGACAAAGGAGAATAGGAGAGCCCATCGGCGGCGGCCTCCAAGGCTGACGACGCCGCGGTTGGAAACGATTTCGGTGGCGCGGGGGTGTACGGCCAACGTCAAGATCGGAAGAAGTGGTGGCTGGGTTGCGGTGGTGAACGGCGGGCAGCTAAGAAGAGCAGCCCTTGACGGCTTCGGAGGCTCGCGGAGGCCGACTTCGGTGATGACGCGGTGGCTGGTCTCAACTGGGAAAGGGAGATTTGAGTTTTGTGCGTGAGTGTCAAGTGAGATAGAAGAATAAGAGAAAGTGGGGGTTTCTGTTTTGTGTTGGAGAAGAAGAGATGAATTTGGGGAAGAAAGTTGAAACGGCCCCTGGCTGCTGGCTGCCGAGAATGGGAGGAAAGAAGATCTCTTTTTTGACAAAGTTTACCCTATAAAAAGAGGCTTGGCTACTGCCCGGTCCATGTTTTTGGAAGAAAGAGTACATGATTTAACCATCTTGCGAAAACGAGAAGGAAATTTGGGTTTGGTCCAAATCTGAAAAAAAAATAAAATACGTGACCCGTTTTTGAAACTCTGGAAAAGAGTTTGGACTTTGGTCCATTTGTTTTATGGAGATAAAAAATGGTTTAGCGTTAGTTTTTTTTTATCCTACGTTGCTGCAAACATTGTTTTAACAAAATAAAAAAATTTGAAAGCATAAAATCACAAAAATAATTTTTAAGCTGTTATTATTCTCATGATTAAAAAATTACAAAAAAACAATATTTATTAGACTAGTTTGCTTCATATAAAAAATTACAAAATAAGAAAAATAACTAAAATATTAAAATTACCAATTTTATAAAATAAAATAATATTAAGAAAAAAAAATCCTTTTCACATTCTTTTTCTCAAAAAAATATGAAAAAATATATATAAAACTTAAAAAAAAACATGTAATGTAATAAATATCGGTATGAGTATTCGTGCGATCGTACGCATCAGCCTAGTACTCGTTACCCAAAATATAAAATAAACAAAAAAAGCCGTATGAGTGCTCGTGCGATCGTACGCATCAGCCTAGTGCTCATTACGCAAAACAATAAAAAACATTGAAAAAGCCGTGTGAGTACTCGTGCGATCGTACGCATCAGCCTAGTGCTCATTACGCAAAACAATAAAAAACATTGAAAAAGCCGTGTGAGTACTCGTGCGATCGTACGCATCAGCCTAGTGCTCATTACGCAAAAAAAAAATGAAAAACAAAGAAAAAGCCGTGTGAGTGCTCGTGCGATCGTACGCATCAGTCTAGTGCTCATTACGCAAAAATTTAAATATTATACAAAAAATACCAAAAAATATAAAAGCTTCAAAAAACCAAAAAAAAACATCAACATTTTTAAACAACAAACAATCTTCCTACCAGAACTACGTGATCCTTGATTCTCCATCAAAAGTGGAGATACGTAGGAGCAAGGTCAGTCCTTGTCAGGTTCACTTTCCCAAAAATCCAAATTTATCCATAATCATTTTCCAAACAAATTTTCTAAACAATTTCTCAAACAATATTTTCAAGCAGTTTCTAAAAGAACTACGGAACCCTGATTTCTCATTCTTAATGAGAATACGTAGGAGCAAGGTCAATCCTTGTCGGGCTCAAAAAACTAAAAAATACATGTTGTTTCTTTAGAATCTTATTTTAGGGGATAGTTAAACATTTTGAAAACCACATCCATATTCGCGCATTTAGTTAAAGGTACTGCCCTAGGGCAGGCGTCGTAGGGTGCTAATACCTTCCCTACACGTAACCGACTCCCGAACCAAGAATCTGGTTCTAATTGACCATGCCTTATCATTTTATGGTTTTTCCGTAGTTTTCCAGAATAAACTATGGTGGCGACTCCAAATCTCTTTTTCAAAACTTTGAACGTGTTTTACACCACGGATCGTCGTCCCGTCGCGATCCCGGTTGCGACAATAACAATTCAAAAACTGTTATTTTCATGCTTAAAATTGATACTAAAAGCAACCTTTATACTTAGAAACTAGCTTGAAATCACACTTTTATTCATATTTTCAGAAATAAGAGAGCTGGACAGGTTTATGCTTGATTTCAGTGTTTTTGTGCAGGTTTTGAGGTCAATTTGGTAAAAGAAGTGAAGAAGGAGAGAGATGGAATCAGAAAAGACATGAAAAAGTGCAAAAGGAGAAGCCGAAGTCACCGCTCAGCGGCAGTTTACCGCTGAGCGGCACTCAGGAGGTTGCGGGAGGACCGCTGAGGGGCAAAATGGCCGCTGAGGGGAGAAAACAAGTCACGCAACCACCGCTGAGCGGCACTTTAATGGGCTTGGGCTTAACTTTTCGTAATTTACGAATGATATATAAGCTTTATAGTTTCCTAGGGTTAGAGATCTTTGGCAGAAACGAGGCAAACACTCTCTCTTCCACCCCTTTGAAGGAGGATCTTGGATGCTCAGGCTACCTCTTCACCTTTTTAGGGTTTATTCTTTCATTCTTTCATTGTTCATCTAGGTTCACCATGAATATGGTGAACTAAACCTTGTATGTTTGTTGGGGAATCAATGTAATCTTTTGAAACTCTCATATATGGAATCTGTTTTTACATCTTTTAATTAAGACTTATGCTTTCTTTCATCATTAGTTAGGGTTTTTTCCTCTTTGCTTAATGCTTGCATTGTTTAACTCATTCGATGCATGATTATTGGTTTTGTCGATACGGGAATGTACGGGGAAGTCTAAATCCGGGGAATTTCTCCCAATATTATGTTGGTTGTCGTTAAGCTCCTGAACTTATGAACTGATCATTAGGAATGCTAGGAATTGTATGAACTCGTGATTAGGGAGAAGCCTTCTAGAAAGGTACTTTAGAGAGTGGCATTAACAATGATGATTTGAATGTTGAATTCCTAAAATATATGAGAGTGGATAAGATGAAATTGCCCCCAAACAACATATTCATTCATATATTTCATTGAAAGTGTTTATCTTTTGCTTTTGCCATTGATCAAAAACTCATACATACATGTTTATTTTCTGTCTTGCATATTAAACTCCAAATATTTTGTTCTTATGTCTTAGCTAATCAACAAACCACACAACTAAACTAGGTCGTGAGTCCTTTGGGAGAACGATACTTGGTCTTACCAAGTTTATTACTTGAACGATTCGGTTATACTTGCCGATTGTGAAACAAGTTTGTGACATCATATTTTGGTGCTCATAAATTTGTCCATCAAGTTTTTGGCGCCGTTGCCGGGGACTCTGGTTTAACTGGTTAATTTGTGTGATTATTGATTATCTTTGACTTTAATTTTGAATTTCTGTTTTTATTTTTCTGTTTTTATTTTTCTTTTTTTATTTTATTTGATTTGATTAGATTAGATTTTATTTTATTTTATTTTATTTTATTCTATCTTATTTTATCTTCTGAATATATATCTTCTCCTATATCTTTTTGTGCTAACAAAGATTTTCTAGGGTTTTGTTTTCTTGTGTATGCAGGAAGCAATTAGAACAAGGAGTAAGAAAACAACAGAACCACTTCTTGAAGGATTAGAAGACAGTAGACGGAGGAGAAGAATCAGAACGTCTAGAGAACTTTTCCCTTCTCCAGAAACTCTCTTACAATCATCACCACAAGGTTCTGTTCATAGCACAGGAAATATGGAGAACAATAATGGTAGAAGAACTCTTGCAGACTACACCAATATTGCTGGACCTCAGCACTTTAACAGCATAGCTAGACCTAGAGTCAATGCAGCCAATATGGAGGTCAAACCAGCACTGATTCAACTGGTGAAAAGTAATCAATTTAATGGATTATCTCATGAAAGCCCATATGAGCACCTTACTACCTTTAATGAGATTTGCAACACAATCAAGATTAATGGGGTGCCAGACGAAGCTATCAAACTTAGCTTGTTTCCTTTCTCATTGGGAGGCAATGCTAAGCTTTGGTTGAACTCTTTTCCAGAAGAAAGTTTCACAGAGTGGGAAGCAGTGGTCACAAAATTTTTGAACAAATACTTTCCACAATCTAAGGTGACTAAAGGCAAGCAAGAGATTTCTTCATTCAAGCAGGGCATGGAAGAATCACTGGGGCATGCATGGGACAGGTATAAAAGCTTATTGCGTAAAACTCCCACGCATGGTTTTGAAGATCAAGAAGTAGTCTTAACTTTCCTTGGAGGGCTTGGTTCACAAACCAAGATGATGCTGGACGCCTCAGCAGGAGGCAATATTAAATGGAAAACTCCAGAGGAAGTGATGAGTTGATATTTTCTGCACTGCACTTAGTTTATTGTGCTAGAGTTAATCAGGGAAGTGTGCTCAAATATCCAATATTTTCCCATTTTTCTGTACTGTGTTTAATTTGACCAGAAATTCTTATTTGAATTAATTTGAATTATCTGAGTCTAATTATTTGCAATTTTAATTGTAGGGAAATTGTTGGATAAAAATTTAGAGATTAATTTCTTTTGGAGTGCACACAACAGCTAATTTTCACTGCCCATGAATTAGGAAGTGTCACGTTTTTTTTTAGTTTGCTACATCACATTGAGAAAATGCATAGTAAGCTTTAGCAACAAAAACATATGCTCAGAACAAAGTCTTCCAGAGAACTCTAGCTTATTGCACGTGAAGATATAGGCATCAGTTTGTCAACATGAAACACTAATTGGATAGATACATCCAAGCACAGGGAATTGATTGAAGAAAAATGAGGAAGCTAGATGCTAGGAGAAGAGACAAGCCTAGAGCCTATGGTCAGAAGGAGACAACACAAGGATTTGGAGATCTCTCTTAATTTCTTCCTCTCGGCAATTTGAAAGGGGCATCATCTTTTCTTCTTTTTCACGTGAGACAGCAAGAGTGGAGGATGACTGCCAGCATGGATTGAGAACGAAGGAAGCTTCTGTGTTGATTGTTGAATACATTGGAGTTACATACTGGAAGGAGGCACACGGCCAAGAGGCAGCATGCAGCCAAGCACCACTTGTTTGTTTCTTTTCACTTTGAATGTTTTTCTTTGAGAGAACTAGAACGTTTTTTTCATGATGAATGAATAGCTGAAGTTTACTCCTTTTCTTGAATTGTGATTGCATCTTTCATTTGGTTTTCTGCACCTTTATATAATCTCTTCTAGCATTTTGTAACCTTTGGGAAAGTGATTCACTGCTTTGTGTGGAACCAAAGAACTAGTTCATTTATTTTTCCTTAGCAGTAGAGTAGCACGTGTAGATCCACCTTTCATAGAAGTAGATTGCCATCACCTAAATAAAAGAGAACAAAAAAAAAATTGTTAACTTGGAGGAAGGAGCTCACGGTGTAGAGAAGAAGAGAACCATGTGCAACCTTGGAGGTGTTGAGTTATTCTTGCTGGATGGAAGGGATACCACATGTTGATATGTTTTGCTGGAAATAAGGTCACGTAGGGAGGAAGAGAAGGACTTGATATGAAGAGGAGAAATGATGAAACGGTGGTTGATCATGGAAGAAAGGAGAAAATGGTTGGAATGAAGGCATAAGTGGACGACACTTCGGAATGGAACGTTGGTTTCCAGTAGCAAAGAGAGGAAGCACATATCTCATTTAGAAGATAGAAATTGATTTATGTATGAGGAGTATGCAGCTGCTGCCATGTGTAAAAGAATCCAATTTAGGAAGCAAAAGTGGAAGAATGGTTGTTGATTCACGTGAAAGGGGAAGTGGCCCATGGCCATGATGCATTTCTTTTATTATTTGATGATGGACAACTTGATGAGTAGTAGCTGCACGGTGATAGACATCAACTTAATTGCTTTAGATTGCTTTTGTAAAATGAGTGGACCATGTGTAAAAGATGTTGGAAGTGCATAAGAAAGAAGCATACCAATTGTTTTAAATTCTCTTTGCATTCAACACATAAATGTCTCGGCAAAAGTGGAACCAAGTAGAAGCATTTTAGTTTTTTTTTGTTTTCTTTACATGCATGAAGTGTCACGGCCAAGGAAAAAAATTCTTTTAAGCATTTGCAATTTTTAATTTTTGTTGGTAGATGAATTGGTCACAATTAATAGTAGAGAAATTTTACTTTCTTTAATTTCTTTTGCTTTAAAATATTTTATATCACATGTTGGAATGATTTCTTGTATTTTTGTTTGTTGTATTTTGCTGATGTAATTTTAATTCTGTTTCCATATTTGAATTTTACTGTTTTCTGTATTTACTGCTTTACTGTATTTTTATTTTCTGTATTTTCGTTTTCTGTATACTGTATTTTTCTGTACTGCAGTTTTTCTGTTTCTGTATTTACTGTTGTGCTGTAAGTATTTATTGCTGTAATTTATTTTCTGTTTCTACTGTTTTCTGTATTTATTATTTACTGTATTTTCGTTTTCTGTATTTTTGTTATTTTGTATTTAGTTTTCTGTTCCAGATTTATTTTTACTGTTTTACGTTACTGTATTTTCGTTTTCACTGTAGCAATTTCGTTTTTTACTGTCTTAATTTAGTTTTACTGTTTAAATTTTATTTAAAACGTTTTTTTAATTTATTCACAACCAAACCATCATAACCCCCTCACTTCGTGTGTGACAAAAGACTGAACCACATTTGGTCCCTGAGAAACGACCTAGGAGTCAATTCCTAGCACTGTACTGCATTCTTAATTGCACATCAAATTTGATCGGCCGCGACAGCTGCATCAAATTTTGGCGCCGCTGCCGGGGACCAACGGTTCAGTTTTGAGTCTTGTGTCTGTGTTGTGTGATTTGTGTATGTGTTTGTGATAGTGTTGTTTTGCTACCTTGTGTTTATTTCTGTGGTTTGAATTTTCTGTGCTATTGTTTCATGATTACAGGGTGTCGTGATTTAGTGCATGACTAGAGGAAATCCTGGATTCATACCACCCTTTGATCCTGAGATTGATAGGACTTTTCATAGCTTAATTAGGCATTCTAGGAATTTGTCTTTAGAGTCTGTTTTTGAACCTGTTCCATTAGATATTGTGCATCCTACTGTTGAGTACTCTGTGCATACTGCATCTACTGCATCTGTACTTGATTCTGATTCTGTTGTTTTTCACACTGAGAACAATATGGCACAACCTCCACCTCGCGAGAGGACTTTTAGGGAGATGGCTGCACCTGATTTCGATATTGAAAGCTTGTGCATCCAATATCCTGATGAGGACGTTCCGTATGTTCTCAAGACTGGACTGATCCATTTGTTGCCCAAGTTTCATGGTCTTGCAGGTGCGAGTCCACATAAGCATTTGAAGGAATTCCTGGTTGTTTGTTCCAGTATGAAACCGCACGATGTTCCTGAAGAGCACGTCTTCTTGAAGGCATTCCCTCATTCATTGGAAAATGTTGCTAAGGATTGGTTGTATAGTTTAGCGCCGAGATCCATTGCTAGCTGGGATGATCTGAAGAGGCTGTTCTTGGAGAAATTTTTCCCAGCATCCCGGACCACAACTATCAGGAAAGACATAACTGGGATTAGACAACTTAGTGGAGAGAACCTGTACGAATATTGGGAGAGATTCAAGACACTTTGTGCTAGCTGCCCCCACCATCAGATACCTGAACAACTCCTTATTCAGTATTTCTACGAGGGTTTGAACAACATGGATCGAGGTATGATCGATGCTGCCTGTGGTGGAGCTCTTGGAGACATCACACCTGCTGAGGCCAGACCATTGATTGAGAAGATGGCCTCCAACTCCCAGCAGTTTAGCAATAGGAATGATGCCATTGTGGTGAAGGGCGTACAAGATATTGCCCAGTCTTTATCAGCTGTTGAAAGCAAGTTAGAAGGCCAGATTAACTCTCTTGCGAAGATGGTGACACAGTTGACTACCAACCAGAGATCGACATCTCAATCTGCATATGTTGCACGACTATGTGCTATTTGTCCTTCCAGTGACCACTACACAGATGCATGTCCTTCTTTGCAACATCCTGCTGCCTCTGATGTGCCTCAGGCTTATACTACAAACATCTACAACAACAGGCAGCCACAACAGCAAAATCATGACTTGTCCAGCAACAGGTACAACCCAGGGTGGAGGAATCACCCCAATCTTAGATGGAACAATGCGCCACAGCAACAGCAGCAGGCGCCACCTTTTCAGAATGCTGGAACACCTAACAGATATGTGCCTCCACCCATGCAACAACACCAAAGGCAACAACAACAGCAACAGCAAGAGGCACCTGCCCAACCAGCTGCCCAACCTTCCACTTCGTCTGAACCTTCATTGGAAGAGTTAGTGAGACAGATGACTGTGCAAAACCTGCAGTTTCAGAAAGATAACATGCAGTTTCAGAAAGACAACATGCAATTTCAGCAGGAGACTAGAGCGTCCATACAGAGCCTCACTAACCAGATAGGTCAGATGGCCACTCAGATAAACCAGGCGCAGTCTCAAAATTCTAGTAAGTTACCATCGCAGATTGTGCAGAATCCAAGAAATGTGAGTGCCATAACCCTCAGATCAGGGAAGCAGATTGTTGTACCTTCAGAGCCCGCCTCTATACCGACACCCGTGCCTGCTACTTCTCACAAAAAGGAGGACCAAGCTGGCCCAAGCAGGACATTTGAGGCAGGTGAATCTTCTTCTCCAGTCGGTGGTTCTTCTTCAGGAGGATCTCCTCCCTTAACCACCACTACTGCTGCCACACCATCTCCATTGATTGACCGACCTATCCCTCTTCCATTCCCTTCACGACCACTTCCTAGCAAAAAGATGGAAGAGGTAGATAAAGAAATTCTGGAGACCTTCAGGAAGGTGGAGGTGAACATACCTCTACTTGATGCAATCAAGCAGATACCAAAGTATGCAAAATTCTTGAAGGAGTTGTGCACACACAAGAGGAAGATGAAGGGAAATGAAAGGATTAGCATGGGAAGAAATGTATCTGCACTTATTGGTAAGTCGGTCCCGCACATTCCTGAAAAGTGCAAAGATCCAGGTATATTTTGCATTCCTTGTGTGATTGGAAATAATAAATTTGAGAATGCCATGCTTGATTTGGGTGCTTCTGTTAATGTCATGCCTTTGTCTATATATGAATCTTTATCTCTTGGTCCTTTGCAAACCACGGGTGTGGTCATTCAGTTGGCTAATAGGAGTGTTACTCACCCAACAGGTTTCATAGAAGATGTCTTGGTAAGGGTTGGTGAATTGATTTTTCCTGCTGATTTTTATGTTTTGGAAATGGAGGAGGGATTCTCTCATGGATCCGCTCCCATTATTTTAGGCAGGCCATTCTTGAAAACTGCCCGAACTAAGATTGATGTATATGATGGAACTTTGTCTATGGAATTTGCTGATATTGTTGTTCATTTTAATATCTTTGATGCAATGAAATTTCCAGCTGAGGACCATTCTCTGTTTAGGATTGATACATTGGATGACATTATTGATGAATTTGTTGTTGACAACTTTAATTCTGTGCATGAGAAGAAGCATTCTTTTCTATCTTCTTTACATTCATGTATTGAATCTGGATTCGAATCAAGTTTTGAGAATGATGTTGATAATGTTGTGGATTTTGATGAGGATTGTGATGTCCAGGATATTGATGCTATGAATGATATTGATGATGATGTTGTTGAAATATCTGAGATGGACATTGATTTGGATTGTGATGAGATAAGTGTTCTGCCTTTACCTGTACACTCTTTAGAGTCAGAATGCATTAACAATGTTGCAGGAAGTACACTTGAATCTGACTTGCAGGCACCCATTCTTGAGCTGAAACAGCTACCAGATAACCTCAAGTACGTGTACTTGGAGGATGATGAAAAGAAACCGGTGATCATTTCTACCTCCCTTGATTCTGTTCAAGAGGAGAAGTTGCTTGGTATACTGAGGAACAACAAGAAGGCCATTGGTTGGAGTTTGGCTGACTTACCTGGTATTAGTCCATCCACATGCATGCATAGAATTCTTTTGGAAGAAGGGGCAAAGCCAGTGAGACAGCCACAAAGAAGGCAAAACCCCGTGATCATGGAAGTCATCAAGAAGGAGGTGACCAAGCTTTTGCAAGCTGGAATCATCTACCCTATTTCAGACAGTCAGTGGGTGAGCCCCATCCATGTTGTGCCCAAGAAAACTGGCCTCACCGTGGTGAAGAATGAGAGGGATGAGCTTATCCCAACTAGAGTGCAGAACAGCTGGAGAGTCTGCATTGACTATAGGAGGCTCAACCAAGCAACCAGGAAAGATCATTTTCCCCTGCCATTCATTGATCAGATGCTGGAGCGCCTGGCAGGTAAATCTCATTATTGTTTTCTTGATGGTTTTTCTGGATATTTTCAGATCAATATTGCTCCTGAGGATCAAGAGAAAACAACATTCACCTGCCCCTTTGGCACTTTTGCCTATAGGAGGATGCCCTTTGGTCTGTGCAACGCTCCTGGTACCTTCCAACGATGCATGCTTAGCATTTTTAGCGACTTTCTTGAGAATTGCATAGAGGTGTTTATGGATGATTTTACTGTGTATGGATCCTCTTTTGATGCATGTTTAGACAGTCTGGAAAAGGTTTTGCAAAGATGCATAGAAACAAACCTTGTTCTCAATTTTGAGAAATGTCACTTTATGGTTGAACAAGGTTTGGTTTTAGGGCATATCATTTCTGAAAAGGGAATAGAGGTAGATCCTGCTAAGATATCTGTGATTTCGCAGTTGCCTTACCCCTCTTGCGTGCGAGAGGTGCGATCTTTCCTTGGACATGCAGGTTTCTACAGGCGCTTCATCAAAGATTTCAGCAAGAAGGCGCTTCCCTTGTCCAGACTGCTGCAGAAGGATGCTGACTTTGTTTGTGATGACAGATGCAAGCAGGCTTTTGATTGCTTGAAGGAAGCTTTGACTACCACCCCTATCATTCAGGCACCGGATTGGACAGCCCCATTTGAGCTCATGTGTGATGCATCTAACTATGCATTGGGGGCTGTCTTGACACAGAAAATTGACAAGCTGCTGATGAACGGGTCGCACCGCTCACAAAATTTGAGTGCACGAAAATAATGCAGTATAATTACTAGGATTTGACTCCTAGGTCGTCTCTCAAGGACCAATTTTGGTGCCGGTTCAGTATCAGATTTTAACACGAAGTGGGGGGGGTTTTGTGATTGTTTTTGACACAGAAAAATAAAATAGATTGAAAAAAACAACTGAATTTAAATAAAACAGAATTTAACGACACTGAAGTAAATTTTAAAGATAGTAAAATCAAGAAAGTAAAAGACGGTAAAAACGGAAAACGGTAAACATGGAACAGTAAATATTCAGAAACGGTAAATTGAAAACGATAAAATTAAACGATGCAGAAAATACTAAATAGTAAAATAAAAGAGACGGTAAAATTAAAAACACTTCACTGAAAATGAAATTTGTCAAAGATTCGCATTTGCAATAACAGTAATTGTGCAGAAAATGGTAAATGAGAAGAAAATTCAACGAACATTGATTTGAAAATGCAAACTGGAAATTACAAGATTCATGGAAACGGTAACTAAAAGAAATTCAAAACCTCCCCAATAGGGGAGGAGAAAACCAAGCCAGAAACCTAACTTCTACTCTAGAAATCTACTCTAAAATCTACTCCAATTCCCCTCAATTTTGCTAGACCGAGAGCTAGCAATTACCGTGTGCACCTCCCTTCCAACATGCACACCAATTTCCTTGTGTGTTTTCATCCGCGTGGTGTTGCTGGATGTCGTTGCTGGAAATACCACTTTTTTTGGACTGGAAAATCTTGAGCTTGGTCACGTGCAGCTTCAATTAAAAGGATGGAATGTGCTTCCAAAGTTGGCTCACCAATTTTTCAGCGTGTGGGCCGTGCTTTTCCATTCACCAATTAATAGTCAATTCTCCTCCAAATGTCCCAAATTATATTTCCAAAAATTTCCCTACAATTAATAATGCAAATAATTTGCTCAATTAATCCAAATTAATTAAAATTAGAATTTTTTGTGCGGCTTCTTCCAATTAAATAACACCGTGTAAATGAATATTCTTTCAAATGTTCCAAATTTTATCTCCAAAATTTTCCCTGTAATCGATAATGAAATTAATTAGCTCAGATAATTCAAATTAGTTAAAATAAGAATTTCTGATCGAATTAAGCTCAATTCAGTAAAATGGGAAAATACTGGACAATTATGCACAATTCCCTAATTAAATCTAGCACAATAAACTAAGTATAGTGAAGAAAATAATGATTCATCAAAATAGACCACACTTAGTCTTTTGCACTCCTGGGCAAAATTAAGACGCAAATCAGGGAATAGTTCATAGGACTTCTAGGAAGGTGACACACACTCAGCACGCAGAAAAGAAAGACTCAAGAGAAAATAAACAGAATTTTCAAAGTTCTCAAGAAATCTAGACAGAGAAAAGAAGTAGAAATTATCCAACACAAATCCAATAAAGCAGATACTTATAGAAATCATCCAAGCAATTCAAAGTATGGCAAAAATAATTAATCAGTTCAAGAGGTGATTTAAAAATAACAAAACCTTACAGATGCACTCACAGTGTTTCTCTCAAGTGTCTAGGGTAAATAATTATATCAGCTCGATGTACTCACGAAAACAAACACAAGTAGACTTGGCAAGCTTCTAATTATCCATACTTAAAACATATGCATGTTCAAATCAAAAGGTCTTTCAGGGTTGTAATGGGGCCAAGGACAGGGGAGGATAAATTTGGATAAGTAGCTATAGCTCAGAAGAAATAGAGGTGCAACGGGGAATAAATCGAAATACAGTCAAATCTCACCCAAACCTCTAATTTAATCCTCTTCTCGACTCCATTATTCACAGGATTATTTTTCAATTTTCTCTTTTTCTCATCATTTTTTTTTTCATCCTGTCTCTTTTCTCTCTTTTTCACACAACAGGATATAAATTATATTTTCACAACATGATGAGGAATCAACTAGCCAATTTATCAGAATCCCCAAGGAGACCACACTTATTCACAAAACACTTCTATAGCTCCAGACTTCCCTAAGGTTTAGGTAATCATTTGTTTTTCACTTAGGATCAGTGTATGAGCTTTAACACAAAGAAATGGATACAGTATAGGCTCAAAGGGTTATCAAAGGATAATAACAGGGTAGGCTTATTTGGCTAAAGAGGCTCAAGAACAAAAATGCCTTTATCACGTCTGAACATGCATATCAATCAAGTATATCAAAAAGAATCAAGCCAAGGCATATGTGCAAGCAATCAAGATACATGTCACACAAGAAGGAACATAAAGTGGCTCAAATCTCACACAGGGTATTTGTCACAATCAAATCAACCTCTTAAACACATAATCATGTTTCCAAGCAGAGAAAAGCAAGGATTTCAAACTATAAGCATTAATCAAGTGAAGGAAAAATCTACAACTTAGACAGACTCCAGAAATCAAGAGAAAAAATGTAAAATTTATTGCACACAAAACATACTAAAAACCACTTAAAACAGAAAAAATTTAACACTCAAAAACAAAAAATTTAACACACAAAATACAAACTTAACAGAAACTAACAGAAAATCAAAAATTTCTCCCAGTAGACCACACTTAAATCACACAATGTCCTCAGTGTGTCACAATCATCAGATGATCAATTTCAGAGCAGTCAAATAATATAGACAAGTGCAACAAAAGTAGAAAAATGGGAAGAAATTTTCAGTAACATCCATCAGTAGATGTTATCAGGGACATCCATCAGCAGATGTCTTAAACACCTAGCACCCATCAGTAGATGCTAACATTTTTTATTTTATTTTATTTTTTTTTTTTTTTATTAATTAATTTAATTTTTTTTTTTTTTTTTTTTTTTTTTTTTTTTTTTGGAAAAGGAGAAGACCGGTACTGTGGCAACAGTCTCGGTGGCAAAGACCGGAACTGTTGCTATAGTGGCAGAAATTTAGGCTATAAAAGGGCATTCCTCCGCGTCCAGCGCCATTTCTGATCCCTCACTCTCTCTCTAGTCCTCTGCTCTCTCAACTCTCTCTTCTATCTGCTCTCTTCTCTCTCTACTCTCTCGAGCGTCTGGATCTGTGCGGAGCCTCTGCCACCGTGCCATCTGAAGAGTCTGAGATCTGCGTCAAGCTTCTGTAAGCCCTACTACTCCGGGTAAGTACTCTGCACCTTGGATCTCTATTTCTTCCTTCTATGCTTTCCATGTTCTGCTTCTCTTTAAAGCTTTTAGATCTTTCATTTTGCTTTTTCCTGCCTTCCTTTAAGCTCTCTGCTCCTTTTATTTTTCTTTCTTAACTACAACAAAAACAAGAACACACTGTCTTAAACTAAGGGGTATATAGGCTGGAAACCAGACGTTAATCTCCCTTCGATTGAAGGTATTGCAGAGACAATCGGGTAGAACAACGCCACGTACCCCACTTAAAAACTAAATAAACACATAAACATAATATACAAGAACAAGGACAACAGGACAACTGGACATAGATCCGTTTAGGACCCTTTGCGAGGACCGTGAAACAGATCTGAGACCATACACTGAAACATCAAATACAGACTGGACAAAATAAATTTAACGGGAAACAAGAACAAATAAAGAAAACACAGAACTAATCTAAATTTTTTATGCTTTTTTTTTTTTTATTGTTATTTATGTTATGCTTATTTTTCTTGTTTTTGTTCTTTTTATATGTATTTATTTTTTTTTATTTATGTTTTTGTATATTACGAGAGGAAGGATGAGTGAAACGGAATCAGAGAGATATACCAGTCAACGGTGGCGTCCAACCGACGATCAGATCACGATGATGACCAAAATATTCAACTATGGGGTCACACACCCAAGCCGAGCGCAAGTCGTCGAGATCGCGTCTCGACTAAGGGCTTTCGGCGAAGCCACTGAATACAACGTACACCACGGCAATCGGGTCAAGCACTGGCAAGCGGAGATAGACCCCACTGGCACTCTCTTTTCACAACTGCCGCTGTACATGTACGGTAAGACCTCTGATCACACCTCCATTTTTATTGAAAATTTTCACTTCCTCTTCTATAATTAACACAAGTTATTTATTTTTTTTTATTATTTTTTTATTTTTTTTATTTTTTTATTTTTTTTTTGTTTGAAAGAAAAAAACTGGGTGATAATGAGGGCACCGAGGCTGCTGAATTTGTTTCCAGTTCCGATCATCATCGATGACAACAGAAATGAACGAGAAATTCCTCCCCCAAAGCCTCCGCTCGCATTCCGAACCAGAGCTCCCTCAACGGAGCTCTCTCTTAGACCACCACAACCAGCTCGTGAATTCTTTCAGTTTTAATGTTTTTTTTTTTTTTTTTTTTTATGTTTTTGCTGGCCGAGTGTGGCCAGAATATTAAGGACAAGGCATGTAATCTGAACAATTATATTTTTTTATGTTTTTTATGTTGTTTTTTTTTTTTTTATTATGGTGTGTAATATTAACGATCACTAAAGATCGACCCCCCCGAACATCTTTTATTTATATATATCTACTGCAATTTTATTTTCAGATCTGATAAATTTCCAATTCTCCATTACTGTAATTTTTGCATTAATGACCGAATGAAATATCTCTTAGTCTAAACAAAATTTTCAATCAAGGATCTGATGAAACAACTAAGAAATTATTTTACAGTGAAGAAAAATAAGGGAAAAAAAAAATGAGATCTGAAATGAAATTTTACATGAATTATTGGTAAGAAACTGAGGGCCGAAAAAATCATGACTACGCAAAACAATTTTTTGATTTTTTTGATTTTTTTTTTTGATTTTTTTTTTTTGATTTTTTTTTAGTAAAAACACTAAAAATCACAAAGCAAATAAAACACAGAACACATTTTTTTTTTTAAATATATGAAAAATAAATATATGTACATCACATAACAATTAAATTTGAAAAGAAAAATTATCACAAATAATTTTTTTTTTTTTTTTTTTTTTTAAAAAAAAATAATAACTCGAAAACTAATAAAGAAAAATAAAAGGAAAAATAAACATAAAAGAAAACAAAATTCAGAATCTTCCCGAGACCATACTTAAATTACACTGTCCTAAATGTTTTCTAAGCATAAGATCATCAATTAAAACACTAACAGATAAAGGACAAATGCAATAAAAGTAGGAAAACGGGGAAGAAAGAAAAAGAAAACTCCCCTGGTCAGGGTGGCAGTTGCCAATTTTGGATTTGTAGGGAGATGTTCTTCTCTTTAGGATCCAGTATGAAATTGTTGAGGACGAACTGCTTCATCCTCCAGATTTGATCGAGCAGTGAAATGTCTTCCACGACTGGATCCAAACAATTATTGTTGATGAATAGATTCAACAGGTGCCTGTTGAAATCGTTCTGGGTGCTCGCATCTCTGTCTTCAATTGTAGGTGTCTGCTCATCAAGTTTATACGTACCTCCTGCAGCATGGTTAGTGCAATTTGGCACTCCAGAAATTTCATGCAGGGGTATAACACCCAATCCCAATTCATCATACTGAGCCTTAGATACAACCTCATAACATGAATCAGTTTGAAATGTAGAAACAATATCTATAACAGGTTCAGATTCATGTTCAGTGCATGGAGAACAAATATTCAGATCTGATAACACAAAATTATTCTCGTCATGCATAGAGGGAAAATTAAAATCATGCTCAGCAACAATATAATTATCAACATACCTCTCAACAGCATAATCATCAAATTGAGGTATGTTGGTGGAAAATGAAAGTGGTCTACCTGGTTCAAAATAGCTGCTTGTACCTGCCTGGTCCTCAAAATATTCATCAGTCTCCTCAGGTGCAAGAGTGGCCATCTGCCTGATCTGATCAGTCAGATTCTGAATGGCAGATTGAGTTTCCATGCTCTCTTGCTTGAACTGCATGTTCCCTTTCTGTAACTGAACGTTCTGCATGGTCATCTGCTCCAGTAACTCCTTCAATGTAGGTTCAGAAGTTGAAGGCTGAAGAGTTGTTTGGGCAGAAGCATTATACTGCTGACTCTGATATTGCTGGACTGGTGGAGGCATGAAAGGACTCTCGAATGGTGGTTCTAGATAATGATCTTGTGGGGTATCGTACCATTCGTTGTTAAGATCATTCCACTCAGGATCATTATAATTCTCATTATAGAATTCAGCAGAATTACAATCAGAGTAAGATGCAGAATAAGATTCATAATCACAGACATTGGCAGAATAAGCAGAATTCACATAACCAGAATAGGTAGACATGGAAAAATAAAAATAAAACAAATAAAAACTAAATACTAAAAATTACGAAACAGATAAATCACAACACATTTATACATGTTACACGTACATAAAAGACAGAACATAATTTTTTTTTTTTTTTTTAATATTTTTTTTTTTAATTAACAGACATAATACAAAACACAACACAATAAAAATATAAAAGACAAAACATATATTACAACCACATAATAAAACAAAAACAGTAAAAATCTAAAACAAGAACCTGAACTGAAGTGACAACGCCGCCAAAATTTGCTGAAGGTGTCGTTGTCGCCTACAGAAATATACAAGACAAAACAAACATATTAACAGAACAAAACTTTATACAACAAAAATCTAAAACCAAACCGTTATTGGTCCCCGGCAACGGCGCCATTTTTTGATGAACGGGTCGCACCGCTCACAAAATTTGAGTGCACGAAAATAATGCAGTATAATTACTAGGATTTGACTCCTAGGTCGTCTCTCAAGGACCAATTTTGGTGCCGGTTCAGTATCAGATTTTAACACGAAGTGGGGGGGGTTTTGTGATTGTTTTTGACACAGAAAAATAAAATAGATTGAAAAAAACAACTGAATTTAAATAAAACAGAATTTAACAACACTGAAGTAAATTTTAAAGATAGTAAAATCAAGAAAGTAAAAGACGGTAAAAATGGAAAACGGTAAACATGGAACAGTAAATATTCAGAAACGGTAAATTGAAAACGATAAAATTAAACGATGCAGAAAATACTAAATAGTAAAATAAAAGAGACGGTAAAATTAAAAACACTTCACTGAAAATGAAATTTGTCAAAGATTCGCATTTGCAATAACAGTAATTGTGCAGAAAATGGTAAATGAGAAGAAAATTCAACGAACATTGATTTGAAAATGCAAACTGGAAATTACAAGATTCATGGAAACGGTAACTAAAAGAAATTCAAAACCTCCCCAATAGGGGAGGAGAAAACCAAGCCAGAAACCTAACTTCTACTCTAGAAATCTACTCTAAAATCTACTCCAATTCCCCTCAATTTTGCTAGACCGAGAGCTAGCAATTACCGTGTGCACCTCCCTTCCAACATGCACACCAATTTCCTTGTGTGTTTTCATCCGCGTGGTGTTGCTGGATGTCGTTGCTGGAAATACCACTTTTTTTGGACTGGAAAATCTTGAGCTTGGTCACGTGCAGCTTCAATTAAAAGGATGGAATGTGCTTCCAAAGTTGGCTCACCAATTTTTCAGCGTGTGGGCCGTGCTTTTCCATTCACCAATTAATAGTCAATTCTCCTCCAAATGTCCCAAATTATATTTCCAAAAATTTCCCTACAATTAATAATGCAAATAATTTGCTCAATTAATCCAAATTAATTAAAATTAGAATTTTTTGTGCGGCTTCTTCCAATTAAATAACACCGTGTAAATGAATATTCTTTCAAATGTTCCAAATTTTATCTCCAAAATTTTCCCTGTAATCGATAATGAAATTAATTAGCTCAGATAATTCAAATTAGTTAAAATAAGAATTTCTGATCGAATTAAGCTCAATTCAGTAAAATGGGAAAATACTGGACAATTATGCACAATTCCCTAATTAAATCTAGCACAATAAACTAAGTATAGTGAAGAAAATAATGATTCATCAGCTGCCAAGAGTGATTTACTATGCTTCACGCACTTTAGATACTGCCCAAGCAAATTATACCACCACTGAAAAAGAGTTGTTGGCAATTGTTTTTGCCCTTGATAAGTTTAGGTCATATTTGCTTGGATCACCTGTTATTGTGTATACTGACCATGCAGCTCTTAAGTTTCTGTTGAAAAAGGCTGAGTCAAAGCCTAGATTGATCAGATGGATGCTACTGCTCCAGGAGTTTGACTTGCAGATTAAGGACCGGAGTGGAGCACAGAATCTAGTTGCGGACCACCTTAGCCGGATTGAGAGAGTTGGGAATGAAGTTGATGTGTTGCCCATCCAGGATGACTTTCCTGATGAGAGTTTATTGATGATTTCTTCTTCCCACCCCACTCCTTGGTTTGCACATATTGTAAATTATTTAGTTGCTTCTGTTTTTCCTCCCTTAGCATCACGTGCACAGATTGCTAAAATTAAGAGTGATGCTAAATATTATGTTTGGGATGACCCATATCTGTGGAAGTTGTGCAGTGACCAGGTTACTAGGAGATGCATTCCAGACCATGAGATTGACTCGGTCCTGCAGTTTTGTCATGCCTCCTCACCGGGTGGTCATCTGGGGATACAAAGAACAGCTCGTAGGGTGCTTGATTGCGGGTTCTATTGGCCTTCCATCTTCAAGGATGCGGAGAAGATTTGTAGCACTTGTGAGCCTTGTCAGAAAGCAGGAGGACAAATTTCACAGAGGCAAGAGATGCCTCAACAGCCTATGCTATTCTGTGAGGTGTTTGATGTTTGGGGTATAGATTTCATGGGTCCTTTTCCTGTTTCTTTTGGTTTTTCCTATATTCTCCTTGCTGTGGATTATGTTTCAAAATGGGTGGAAGCTAAAGCCACCAGAACTAATGATGCTCGGGTTGTTGTGGATTTTGTTAGATCTCACCTCTTTTGCAGGTTTGGAGTGCCTAGAGCAATTGTTAGTGATCAGGGAACCCATTTTTGCAACAGATCCATGCAAGCTTTGCTCAAGAAATATGGGGTGACGCACAGAGTTTCTACACCTTACCACCCCCAAACAAATGGGCAGGCTGAGATCTCCAACAGGGAGATTAAGAGGATTTTGGAAAAGATTGTCCAGCCCAACAGGAAAGATTGGAGTAGTAGATTGGACGATGCTCTTTGGGCCCACAGGACTGCATACAAAGCACCGATTGGGATGTCTCCATACAGGGTTGTCTTCGGAAAGGCATGTCATCTACCAGTTGAAATTGAGCATCGGGCATATTGGGCTGTGAAGACATGCAACTTCTCCATGGACCAAGCTGGAAAGGAAAGGAAGTTGCAACTGAATGAACTGGATGAAATCCGATTGGAAGCCTATGAGAATTCGAAGTTCTACAAGGAAAGGACCAAGAGGTTCCATGATAGCTCCATTCTTAGAAAGGACTTCGAGGTTGGCCAACAGGTTTTATTGTATAACTCTAGACTCGGCCTCATGGGTGGTAAGTTGAGATCAAAGTGGACTGGACCCTTTGTTGTGACTAATGTTTATCCTTATGGTGCAGTAGAAATCCAGGATCCATTTGCAGCTAAAAGCTTCAAGGTGAATGGGCATAGACTGAAGCCCTTCCTCAGTCATCCTTCTCTGTTGGATGCAGTGGTGGAGGAGACGTCTTTGGTCTACCCCACCTACCCTCCCAACTGACGCAGGGAGTTTCTTCTCTCCTTACCTCCTCACTTTTATTGCACTATGTCGATATCTGATGACTGTTTTGATTGCTTGATCTGCTGATTGTGACACACTGAGGACATTGTGTCGTTTAAGTGTGGTCTATTAGGGGAGGTTATTTCTTTGTTTATGTTTCGTTTTTGTGTATTTTGTGGTGTCTTATGTACAATTTTGCATGATTTTCGTGAATTCTGGACTATGATTAGGTTGTCAGTTTTCCTGCACTTCATTGATACTCTAAACTGTTGAATTCCTTGCTTTACTTTGCTTGGGAGATAATCATGATATCAGAGAGTTGAATTGATGGTGACCATATTACCTGTGTGAGATTTGAGCCATTTGATGATCTTTCTTGTGTGTGATATATGCCTTGATTGCTTGCACATATGTCTTGGCTTCACTCTTTGAATTGATTCTTGACTAATACGCATGTTTGAAAGGGATAAAGGCATTTTGTTGTTGAGCCTCTAAGCCAGATAAGCCTACCCTGTTTTGATCCATTGATAACCCTTTTGAGCCTATGTTTTTCCCCATTTCTTTGTTTTGAAGCTCATACAATAGCCCTAAGTGAAAAAACCATTATTACCTGAACCTTAGGGAATTTTGTAGCTTTGGAATTGTTTTGGGAATAAGTGTGGTCTCCTGGGAATTTCAGATGAATTGGCTAGTGAGTTCTCTTCTTATCTTGTTTCTGTTTGTAAATATGTGGTGCATCTTGTCTCTTGAAATTGTGTGTTGAACAGAGTAAAGAAAAGAGACAGGATGAAAAAAAAAATGATGAAAAAAAAAATGATGAAAAACAGAAAAAAATTGTGAACAACGGTGAATAATGGAGTTAACTAGAGGATGGAATTAGAGGTTGTAGGTGAGTTTGAATGTGTTTATACTTGTTCCCCATTGCTCATCTATCCCTTATGGTTTATAGCTTTTCATCCAGATATATCCTCCCTTGTCCTTGACCCCATTATGACCATAAAAAGACCTTTTGATTTGAACATGCGTATCTGTTTGAGTGTTGATATTAGAGGCTTGCCAAGCCTATTTGTGTTTGCTTTCTTGAGTTCATTGAGTGACATTGATTTACCTTAAACACTTGAGAGAAACACTGATTGTGTACATCTGTGAGGCTCTGTTTCTGTCGATTCATCTCTTGAACTGATTGATTGTTTCCCTTGTACTGAACTGTTTGGATGATGCTTTGAGTATTTGCTTTCATTGATTTTGTGTAGGATTCTGCCTGTACCTTTTACTGTCCAGATTTTGTGAAGATTGTGAAAGTGTGTTTCTGTTTTGGAGTCTTTGTTGTCTGGTTGTCGAGTCTGTGTCATTTCTCTGTTTTTTGAATAACCCCCTGGTTTTCGTCTTGGTTTTGCCCAGGAGTGCAAAAGTCTAAGTGTGGTCTATTTTGATGAGTTGATATTTTCTGCACTGCACTTAGTTTATTGTGCTAGAGTTAATCAGGGAAGTGTGCTCAAATATCCAATATTTTCCCATTTTTCTGTACTGTGTTTAATTTGACCAGAAATTCTTATTTGAATTAATTTGAATTATCTGAGTCTAATTATTTGCAATTTTAATTGTAGGGAAATTGTTGGATAAAAATTTAGAGATTAATTTCTTTTGGAGTGCACACAACAGCTAATTTTCACTGCCCATGAATTAGGAAGTGTCACGTTTTTTTTTAGTTTGCTACATCACATTGAGAAAATGCATAGTAAGCTTTAGCAACAAAAACATATGCTCAGAACAAAGTCTTCCAGAGAACTCTAGCTTATTGCACGTGAAGATATAGGCATCAGTTTGTCAACATGAAACACTAATTGGATAGATACATCCAAGCACAGGGAATTGATTGAAGAAAAATGAGGAAGCTAGATGCTAGGAGAAGAGACAAGCCTAGAGCCTATGGTCAGAAGGAGACAACACAAGGATTTGGAGATCTCTCTTAATTTCTTCCTCTCGGCAATTTGAAAGGGGCATCATCTTTTCTTCTTTTTCACGTGAGACAGCAAGAGTGGAGGATGACTGCCAGCATGGATTGAGAACGAAGGAAGCTTCTGTGTTGATTGTTGAATACATTGGAGTTACATACTGGAAGGAGGCACACGGCCAAGAGGCAGCATGCAGCCAAGCACCACTTGTTTGTTTCTTTTCACTTTGAATGTTTTTCTTTGAGAGAACTAGAACGTTTTTTTCATGATGAATGAATAGCTGAAGTTTACTCCTTTTCTTGAATTGTGATTGCATCTTTCATTTGGTTTTCTGCACCTTTATATAATCTCTTCTAGCATTTTGTAACCTTTGGGAAAGTGATTCACTGCTTTGTGTGGAACCAAAGAACTAGTTCATTTATTTTTCCTTAGCAGTAGAGTAGCACGTGTAGATCCACCTTTCATAGAAGTAGATTGCCATCACCTAAATAAAAGAGAACAAAAAAAAAATTGTTAACTTGGAGGAAGGAGCTCACGGTGTAGAGAAGAAGAGAACCATGTGCAACCTTGGAGGTGTTGAGTTATTCTTGCTGGATGGAAGGGATACCACATGTTGATATGTTTTGCTGGAAATAAGGTCACGTAGGGAGGAAGAGAAGGACTTGATATGAAGAGGAGAAATGATGAAACGGTGGTTGATCATGGAAGAAAGGAGAAAATGGTTGGAATGAAGGCATAAGTGGACGACACTTCGGAATGGAATGTTGGTTTCCAGTAGCAAAGAGAGGAAGCACATATCTCATTTAGAAGATAGAAATTGATTTATGTATGAGGAGTATGCAGCTGCTGCCATGTGTAAAAGAATCCAATTTAGGAAGCAAAAGTGGAAGAATGGTTGTTGATTCACGTGAAAGGGGAAGTGGCCCATGGCCATGATGCATTTCTTTTATTATTTGATGATGGACAACTTGATGAGTAGTAGCTGCACGGTGATAGACATCAACTTAATTGCTTTAGATTGCTTTTGTAAAATGAGTGGACCATGTGTAAAAGATGTTGGAAGTGCATAAGAAAGAAGCATACCAATTGTTTTAAATTCTCTTTGCATTCAACACATAAATGTCTCGGCAAAAGTGGAACCAAGTAGAAGCATTTTAGTTTTTTTTTGTTTTCTTTACATGCATGAAGTGTCACGGCCAAGGAAAAAAATTCTTTTAAGCATTTGCAATTTTTAATTTTTGTTGGTAGATGAATTGGTCACAATTAATAGTAGAGAAATTTTACTTTCTTTAATTTCATTTGCTTTAAAATATTTTATATCACATGTTGGAATGATTTCTTGTATTTTTGTTTGTTGTATTTTGCTGATGTAATTTTAATTCTGTTTCCATATTTGAATTTTACTGTTTTCTATATTTACTGCTTTACTGTATTTTTATTTTCTGTATTTTCGTTTTCTGTATACTGTATTTTTCTGTACTGCAGTTTTTCTGTTTCTGTATTTACTGTTGTGCTGTAAGTATTTATTGCTGTAATTTATTTTCTGTTTCTACTGTTTTCTGTATTTTATTTACTGTATTTTCGTTTTCTGTATTTTTGTTATTTTGTATTTAGTTTTCTGTTCCAGATTTATTTTTACTGTTTTACGTTACTGTATTTTCGTTTTCACTGTAGCAATTTCGTTTTTTACTGTCTTAATTTAGTTTTACTGTTTAAATTTTATTTAAAACGTTTTTTTAATTTATTCACAACCAAACCATCATAACCCCCTCACTTCGTGTGTGACAAAAGACTGAACCACATTTGGTCCCTGAGAAACGACCTAGGAGTCAATTCCTAGCACTGTACTGCATTCTTAATTGCACATCAAATTTGATCGGCCGCGACAGCTGCATCAGGAAGCAACTGAAATTATTGAAAACATGGCTACTAGTGATAATGAGCTACACAGTGATAGAGGAACTCCTATGCAACAAAAAGGGGTTCTTCAATTACAAACACATGATGCCTTGCTAGCACAGAATAAAATTCTAACTCAACAGCTGGAGACTCTGACTAAAACTCTTGCTCAATTGCCTAAAGAGTTGAAATCTGCTGCACAGGTACAAACCCAGTTGTGCGAATTATGTGGAGGTGATCATATCAATGGTCAATGTGCTTTCCCAGTGAAAGCTGTGGAGGATGTTAATTTCATGGCTAATCAATTTCCATACTGACAAGGGAATTATAATCAGGGGTGGAAACCACATCCAAGCATTGGTCAAGGACAAACTGGGCAAGCTAATCAATATAATAAGCAGCAGCAGCAACCAACCTTGTGGCAACAGTTATCTATGCTTAATGAAAGATCAACAAGGTTGGAAGAAACTCTTCAGCAATTCATACAAAAAACTGAATCTTCTCAAAAGAGCACTGAAGCTGCTATAAAGAATTTGGAGATTCAAATGGGTCAGATTACCAAGCAATTGGAAGAAAGGCCAAACATAAACTTTGGGGCTAATACTGAGGTTAACCCTAGAGAAGAGTGCAAAGTGGTAAAGAGTGTGAATGAAGAGATAATTGAGTTAGAAGAAGGAGAAACAGAAGAAAGAAGAGAAGAAGAAAGAAAGGACATTTTTCCTTTTCCAATAAATCAAGATAAACAAATGGACTTCACAGAATTATTCAGAATGGTGGATAATGAAGCACCTTGGGAACAGATTTTACAGAAAATTGTAGTTTATACAAAATCTGATGAAGAAATCTCTACAAAGAAGAGACGTAAAGATGATAAGGAAAAAAAGTGTATAACTGTAAAGAAGGAGTCATTCCCTCCTAAAGCATCAGATCCAGGTAGCTTTTCTATCCCTTGTACTATAGGGAAGAAAAAGGTAAAGAAAGCTCTCCTTGATTTAGGTTCAAGTGTTAACTTGATGCCTTATTCTTTATTGGAGCAAATTGGCAATGTTAAAATGAAACCTGTAAAGGTTAATCTAGTGATGGCCGATGGATCTTCAAAGGAGCCATGTGGGATTGCAGAAGACATTGTAGTTTGTGTTGGCAAACTTCAATTTTTGGCAGACTTTGTGGTGATGAAGATGGAAACCGAGAAGATACCTATCATACTTGGAAGACCGTTTATGAAAACGGCCAGGGCTATCATAGATGTAAATGAAGGTATAGTGGTGCTCCAGGACAGAGAGGAGAGAGTGGTGGTAGATGTCTTCAAAGATGAGACGCAAGCAAAGGAGGAAGAAGCTAGTTATAAAGCTGCATTTAGAGATCCACCCATGACTAGAAGTAAAGATGAAAATCTTGAAATTTCAGGTAACCATTGTTTGTTGTTTCAGGTACCCAAGGAAGAAGAGATTGGAAAAGGAGAAGAAATTCATAGAGACTGGAAGAAAAGAAGACTCCAACTTGGCATACCTGTAAGAATCAAGAACAAGTTGTGGGTTATAAAGGGCTTTAAAGAGAAGGAGATGATAGAGATAGAGTCTCCATATTCTAGAAGAACCAAAACAGTTCAAAGGAAACAGTTGAAAAGTTGGTGGAATGACAACATCAACTATAAAGAAGATGGAACATGAGCTTTATTGGGTCAAGCTAATGACGTTAAAGGAGCGCTTGCTGGGAGGCAACCCAGTGGATTTACAAACTTTTGATTTTTTTTATTTTGGTTTTGTAACTTTTAATCTGTGAACATTATTTTGGACATTATTTTGTTGGATCTAGCATCTACTGAAGGATGCTAGGTGGTTAAGTATCTACTGAAGGATACTAGGTTTGTAACACCTACTGATGCGTGTTGGTGAGAAAATTTTGCACCTACTGATGGGTGCTGGTAAGTTTGAAACACCTACTGATGGGTGTTGGTGGATTTTGGGTCAGGCTCGTGACGTTAAACAAGCGCTACCTGGGAGGCAACCCAGTTGATTGATTGTTTTTGTTTGTTTTATTTTAGTTAGGGTTTGCATAAGTATTTTAAACGTTGAATTGCAGGGAATCAGTGAGAGGCATGTAGGGAAGGCACGTAGGTTAAGAAAAGAAGGAGAGGAGCACATCACGAAAGTGCCGCTGAGCGGTATTTTACCGCTGAGCGGTACTATCGCAGAATGGGCTTTAAGTTCCCCTTAGCGGGACCCAAGCCCATTAGGGTATTTTTATACCTCAAGCTGCGGTTTAGGGTTTCTTTCCAGGCACAAACACTTCCACATATCTTCTCCAAGGTTTTCCACATCTTTTCACTCTTACCTCTTAAGGAAATTTCTCTTCCACTCACTTGTTCACTAGTGTGTCATCAAAGTTTGGGGTTGGAAGAGAGCATTCTAGCTTGGAAGCATTCTTATTGCATCTAGTATCTCCACCCAAGTAAGTAAAATGCATTTTGTTCATTCTAGGGTTCTTGATTTTGAATGTGATTGTCAAAGCATGAATATTTAGGGGTTTTGATTTCTATGCATGATTTGATGATATATTTGATGTTTGAACCGATTAAACTGCATGATTATGAACTGGAAAACTGAAAATTGCATTTGGGTGGAGTTAGGACAGCTTTAAAACAAGATTTTCAGAAATCTGCAGAGTTACCGCTGAGGGGTAAACTGCCGCTGAGCGGCACTCTGCCAGATTTGATTTTTCTGGTTTGTTGTGATCTGCAATGTGGTACTGGTGGCGCTGAGGGGAAATTCTGGCCCTCAGCGGTGGTTTAGCTTCGAAAGGAGTTGTGTTCTGTGTTTTGCTAATGATTAACGTCATGCTCTGTGGTTTTGTGTTTGTGTTTGAATGTAGGAATGACATCCTCTTCAGGAAAAAGATTGAAAATCATGGCAACCAAGAGAAAGGAAAAGGAACCAGAGCAACCCCACTCTAGCAGGTTCCTCTCTAGGAAACATGAGAAGCACTTTAGGGTGGTTCAGGATAGGAGACTTCTGATGGAGAGAAAGGTTGGAATGATACCTAACTTTGCTCCTCAATTTGGAGAGCAAGTGTTAGGGAATGACTGGGGAAAGCTAGCCACTTATCCTGCACCTGCCAACATAGCTGTGGTAAAGGAATTCTACACCAATGCAAAGAAGATTGGTGATTATCCAGCTGAGAATTACTTAGGCTATGTCAGAGGCCATGCTATCAGGTATGATCCTGATTCTATCAACAACTTCCTGGATACTGTGTGGGCTGGTGAGCAATGCCAGTTTGCTCTTTGCATGGAGGAAGGTGCTGATTTTGAGGATGTGGAGAGAGTGCTATGTATACCTGGAGGACACTTCCAAAGGAATAGATCTGGCTCAGTGGTTAACATTAGGAGGACAGATTTGACTCCTCTTGCAAAGTATTGGATGGCATTTTCTCATGCCAACATTCAGCCATGTTCACATGTGTCAGATATTACTCTCAGCAGGGCACTATTCATCTACTGTGCTATCAGAAACTTAAATGTTAATATTGGGCAGGTGATAGCTGATGAGATTAGTGTGTGCGCTAACACCTCAAACAATAAAGCACCACTAGGACATCCTTCTTTGATCACTCACCTTTGCAAGCTAGCTGGGGTGGACACTTCTGTTCCACCATTTGAGAGGCCAAGAAAAGCTATTGATGAGGCTTATTATAGACAGTACTGTGGAGGTGAGGATGTAGCTCAGCCAGTTCCACCACGCCGGGCTCGAAGAGAGAGAGGGCCAGCACAGAGCCAGACATCTGCTGATACACATGAAGCAGAGCCATTCCAGATGAGGGACATGTATATGTCTCTTATAGGTGCTCAGTTGCAGTCCATTCACAGAGGGCAGGTGGCCACTGCTGAGATGATAGTGGGGATGTATGATACACCTCCAGCCCACAGGTGGACTATGGATGAATTCCATAATGTAGTAGCTTGGCCAGAAGAACCAGTGCATGGAGGAGGAGCTGGAGCAGCTGAAGCTTCAGCAAGAGATATGGAAGAAGATGAAGCTGATGAGGAAGATGCATTTGAGGATGATGAAGATGAGGAGGAAGAGGAAGATACAGAGGACAGCTCAGACTGATGAGGAGCTGAGATAGCATTTATTGATGAATGCTATCATATGAACTTATGCTTTTGTGGTTTAAGTTTTCTGAACTTATTTGTTTTTGTTTTTAGATTAGGGTTGATGTACTCTATTGGACACCTGGTTTGTGTGATGGTTTGCTATTAACTGTGATTGTTTGATAAGTAATGCTTGAATGATGCTTTTGATTGATTGATGTTGAGATGATGTGCACATTAAAATGCTTATACAGGTGATTCACAAGCTTTGTGAACAAATGCATGATATCATGATTATGATTGTGAGATTAAGCAGGATGTGTATGTCAAATATGAATGAGCTTATATGTGAGGTTTTGAGCTCCAGAGTTGTTATTATTGAATGCTATTACTTTGAAAGCATGAATGACTTTGCCCAGGTTTTCTATGATTGAATCAATTGCTTGTTTTGCATCATATGATCAAGGCCGTTTGTGGAAACCCTTTTTATTGGCCAAATTCATAAAGTTAGCCCACTAAAAGAGAACACTTTGTGTTCTATCCTTTGAACCCTTAGCCTTGAACATACACTGAAAAACCTTGATTGAAAATCTTTTCCTTGAGTTAAGTAGAAGATCTTGTGTGGTATTGTTAAATGTTCAAGTTTGGGGTTGTTGGGAAAACATGAAAAAGGAAAAGCATTGAGCTAAGAGCTAAAAAGTAAGAATATGCAAAGAAAAAGAAAAAGAGAAAGATAAGAAAAGAAGAAGCAAAGCTCAATGCAAATGCAAGGCAAGTTGGGGATGAATAAGAATAATTGTGTTGTTATGATTCTCTTAACTCAAGGATTTTGTGATCCAGAAAAACCAATTTTCTTGTTAGCCCAGCCACATTATAAGCCATTGAAAAGTCCTTGTGATGATGCATGCTTGTGAATGTTTTTGATTATGGTAAAATGAAAGGCAAAGTTAATTCATGTAACATTGTGATAGTGGAGTGAATGAGTGAAGCACTTTACCTCTTATACACTTGTGTGTTGAGTGAAACACTTTACCTAGTGAGGAAATATTCGATAAGCACATGAACATTCATGCTTAATTGATTGATCATTCATGAAAAATAGCATTTGTTGGAATTTAAATGACTTTGTGAACACTAAAGCATGTGCACATCTTGAATGAACTCTTGGTCATAAGTTTGAGTGAAGTTGTTACTTATCTTGAAAAAGAGGATTTTAGAATGAGTAAATCATCACATGAATTGGTTGGAGATTGAGTTACATTTTGTTTGCTTGAGGACAAGCAAAGTTCTAAGTTTGGGGTTGTGATAACAGTTGAAAAACTGTTATTTTCATGCTTAAAATTGATACTAAAAGCAACCTTTATACTTAGAAACTAGCTTGAAATCACACTTTTATTCATATTTTCAGAAATAAGAGAGCTGGACAGGTTTATGCTTGATTTCAGTGTTTTTGTGCAGGTTTTGAGGTGAATTTGGTGAAAGAAGTGAAGAAGGAGAGAGATGGAATCAGAAAAGACATGAAAAAGTGCAGAAGGAGAAGCCGAAGTCACCGCTCAGCGGCAGTTTACCGCTGAGCGGCACTCAGGAGGTTGCGGGAGGACCGCTGAGGGGCAAAATGGCCGCTGAGGGGAGAAAACAAGTCACGCAACCACCGCTGAGCGGTATTTTACCGCTGAGCGGCACTTTAATGGGCTTGGGCTTAACTTTTTGTAATTTACGAATGATATATAAGCTTTAGGGTTTCCTAGGGTTAGAGATCTTTGGCAGAAACGAGGCAAACACTCTCTCTTCCACCCCTTTGAAGGAGGATCTTGGATGCTCAGGCTACCTCTTCACCTTTTTAGGGTTTATTCTTTCATTCTTTCATTGTTCATCTAGGTTCACCATGAATATGGTGAACTAAACCTTGTATGTTTGTTGGGGAATCAATATAATCTTTTGAAACTCTCATATATGGAATCTGTTTTTACATCTTTTAATTAAGACTTATGCTTTCTTTCATCATTAGTTAGGGTTTTTCCTCTTTGCTTAATGCTTGCATTGTTTAACTCATTCGATGCATGATTATTGGTTTTGTCGATACGGGAACGTACGGGGAAGTCTAGATCCGGGGAATTTCTCCCAATATTATGTTGGTTGTCGTTAAGCTCCTGAACTTATGAACTGATCATTAGGAATGCTAGGAATTGTATGAACTCGTGATTAGGGAGAAGCCTTCTAGAAAGGTACTTTAGAGAGTGGCATTAACAATGATGATTTGAATGTTGAATTCCTAAAATATATGAGAGTGGATAAGATGAAATTGCCCCCCAACAACATATTCATTCATATATTTCATTGAAAGTGTTTATCTTTTGCTTTTGCCATTGATCAAAAACTCATGCATACATGTTTATTTTCTGTCTTGCATATTAAACTCCAAATATTTTGTTCTTAAGTCTTAGCTAATCAACAAACCACACAACTAAACTAGGCCGTGAGTCCTTTGGGAGAACGATACTTGGTCTTACCAAGTTTATTACTTGAACGATTCGGTTATACTTGCCGATTGTGAAACAAGTTTGTGACATCATATTTTGGTGCTCATAAATTTGTCCATCAGTCGTCAAATGTTTCAGTTGTAGAGGTGAGTCGTCTAATACCTCCACTTCTCCCTTTCCTCGTCTCTCGGTCGTCCGGTCCTCGCTCCTCACTCCTCAATTTCCTCCTCTGCGTGTGGGTGGAGACCTTGGATCTGTATTTATAGTTTTTGCTATGGGCTTGGGATTAGTGAAAAGTTAATCACGGCCCAAATTCAGCCCAATAGCTTTTAGTGACTACTTACCTTAATCTTAATCCTAAACTGGTTAATTAGCGATGTGGTCGGCCAGTCTCCCAAAGTTTGGTCCTACGACCGACCTGCCCATTTGGGCAATCTGGTTAATTGGCGATGTGGCCGGTCGGCTTCGCATGAGTTGTTGTTCATCCGGATGGCGAGCGGCAAGGTCGCGTAATTGGCTTATCATGAACCTACGGACGTCCGCTCTTTCGCTGCCCAACCCCTCCTAATGACGAGCGACGAGATAGCGTGATTGGACAATTATGATTATTCGGACGTCCGGTTTGTTCGGTGCCGGTCCAACTAGTACAATTATATTGATGAAATTTTTTATAAGTAGATCCATCTAAACAAAAATTCAACTTAACATTGATAAAAACAAGTATCCAAACAAATACTATCAAACGAAACGAAATAAAGTAAATTCTATAAGAAGATTACAATTTCATTGGTTGTAAAAATGGGAATGCTGTCACTAGTTACTGTCACACTGTTACTGCTGTAAACACATATTGTAGAATAATAATAATAATAATAATAATAATAATAATAATAATAATAATAATAATAATAGTGGTTAAAAAGAAGTAAGTACAGAAAGAAATGGAATATAAGGTTGGTGTAATTTATCTTGCTGATGGGAGGCAACCATTTGAAACGTCAGGGCTCTGAATTTCAAGAAAGTTTGTGAGTAAAGTTTTGCGTGCAGAGTGTGGCTTTGAAGTGCTGCTACCTGAAAATGATGATGATGATGATTTTAGCTTATTTTCTGTTCCTTGTTCTATCTTGATAGCATCTTGTATAGCCAAAATGATTTCTTGCATCCTTGGCCTTGAGGCACCATGGTGTTCCACACATTGCATGGCTATTTCAACTACCCTCCAAATGGACTCAGTTTTAGCATTCCCATTCAGAGAAGGATCAATGATGCTCATTGCATCTCCTTTACGAGTTAATGATCTAGCCTGCAAAAATTCAACCCCCAACATCTCAATGCTCATTTTTCATCCAAGTCTGCAACATCTACGACATACCAATGAAAGGGACACATACCCATTGAACAATGTTCATTTCAGCACCGTAATCTTCAGATGACACAGGTTTCTTTCCAGATATCAGTTCCAGCAGAACAACTCCAAAACTGTATACGTCACTCTTTTCTGTCAATTGCTGGCTTGCGTAGTACCTGCATTTGTAGAGAATAAACACAATCTCAATTCGACACATTGTTGGGAAAACACAAAAACGCATGAGCCCCATGACTTACTCAGGATCCAAGTAGCCCACAGTTCCTCTTGCAATGCTTGATACATGGGTTAAATCTTCTTCAGCTAGCCTAGAGAGTCCAAAGTCTGATACTTTTGCTCTCATATTTATGTCTAAAAGAATGTTACCTGTCTTTATATCACGGTGAATGATGCTAGGATTGCATCCTGTGTGTAAGTATTCAACACCTGTACAATTGAAATCATACTCAACCCTCTTAACTTGGAAGAAAAATACTAATATATATCTGTCTGGAACCACCTTAAAATGACATGATATGTCTAGTTTTATGACATGTTTTCGCATGAATGTGACACTTCTAAATGTATGTCCTATTATATTGGGATATAGAAATCTTTTTCTGATCAACAAGAAAAATACTACAATTACTAATAAGAACTCAGAAGCACGTTAAACCATACTAAAATTACTTAAGCATCATGAAGGTAGTTGTTGATCAACCTTTAGCTGCATCTTCTGCAATACGAAGACGAGCTAACCAGTCCAAGTTCTTCTTCTTGGAACTCTCTGTTGTAACATTGAAAATATATGTCATGACACAAAATTTTACTATTAAGTAAATACAAGCATACGAGGTTGCGAGGTTAGTCAATAAACCATGAATGTGATCCCGTAATGTGCCATTGTGCATATACTCGTAGACCAGAATATGCTGACATTCTTCTTCACAATATCCAATCAAGGGAACCAAATTTCTGTGATGAATTCTGGATAAGAGGGCCACCTGCATATGTGATTCTATAATCAAATAACTGCACATTAAGGTTGGGATGTTTACATTTTTTTTTTCTTCTTTGGAGAATGTCATACTAATGAACTTCATGGAATATAATACTTTTTGGTTGGTATAAACTTCTTATGGTAAAAAATACTCAACAGAAATTGTGGTTAACCAGAATTCAAGTTTGAAAATGTTGAAGGGACAAATTTGAACTCTACCTCGTTAACAAATTGCTGGTTTCCATGGCAGGACGATTCACTCATGCTCTTAACTGCAATTTCTTTTCCATCTCTCATTTTCCCATAGTAAACAGATCCAAAGCTTCCTTTGCCAATTTTCTCTGAAAAATTGTCAGTAGCTTCTTTCAACTCTGAGAGTGTAATATGGCAAGTAGTGTTTTCATCCATCAAACTTCCACCCCGAAGAAATGAGTATCCAGTTAAAGGTCTACTGTTACTGCGTCCAGAAATGCCTGTTGTAATGCTTGGTTAGAAGTTTGATTGTTGTCAAGTTTGTACAAAGTAATTAGAATTGCATTGGATGGCTAACCTTTTTCCTCACGTTTCTTTTGAGATGCCTTTCTCCGCGTATTGAGCAATAGCACCAAACTTACCAAGAAGAATATTAACAGGATCACTAGTACTCCAATTGAAATTCCCACCACCATCTTAAAATGCTTCTTGTTCCCTCTGTATAGTCCAGGATTACCTTCAAAGCTGGAACAGAAAATAAATGTGTTATTTCAATCTTGGTACAAGTCTAGCTGAAAATTCCTAGTTCTATTATGTTCATACTGATTTTTTCTGGTCTAGTCAAATCATTGAGTATTTAAGCAAACTGCAATTAAATTGTTAAAAAACTTGTGCTGTTGCTGAGCATACTTACCTGAAAACAATTTTTTCAGACACTAATCCAGCCGGTATTTCCCCACTAAATGAGTTGTTCTGTATGAACCTGTCACAAACTCAGATGCTAACTATGAAGAGTACTTGTATGTTCTAAAATTTGAAATGAGAAACATTTGGGAATAAGTGCTACATACAGTGCTTGTAAGCTTGGCAAACTACCAAGGTAAGACGATAATCGACCAGACAACTTGTTGTTCTCTAAGTGCCTGCATGTCATCAATTGAAAGAGGAAACTAAGAAAAAAGAGGACATAGAAAAGAATGCTTTTGGGTTTACGAAAGCTACTAAATTTGTCATCAATATGAACTGAACTTACACAATCTTTAGATTTATCAGTTTGCTCATGTCAGGTAATGGTCCAGTAAGCAGGTTGCCATCTAACCACCTAAGCAAAACAGACAAGAAATCTCATTAAATAAAAAACTAGAAGCATTTCTATTTTGGAGATCGATGTACTTACAGCTCTGTCAGCGCTTCCATGTAGCCAAGCTCAGGTGGGATTTCACCTTTCACATTCCTTCTTGAAAGAATTCTAATACAAACAATTGCGATTGGTAAAAATTTGTGCAGTTTCAACTTCCATTAAATGTCTATCATAGCAGAACAATACAACAGTATTTCTCATTCTGTTTTCCAACATTTTTTATGGAATCCAAATTTCTTAAGTATTCAAAAACTTGTGTCAGGTATTAATGTTTCAGAGTACAGTAATTCACTTGCTATGAATCAAAATTTCCCACAGAAGTAATTAGAGATGTTACATTTTTGTTATTCTTGGCGGTGTGGTGGTACTACAATTCACCCATTCCCAAGGAGTTGGAACACAAGGATCACCTTCATTTGTCTGGGAACTTTCAGCAGACAATAACCGGAATGCATTTACAACGGTTGCTGCAAAGTTTAAGTCTGGTTAGAAATCAGTTTATCTGGCTCAGTATCAGCCATGTAATTTCACAAAAACTAACACTCAAAACTTACAGTCTTGTTTGTCTGTCTTTGAAGCAATCTCTACATATTTGCTTATTTCCAGTGCATTCAGAAGAGGTCCTCGGGTAGAATCTGGGGTCATAACAAAGGAGAATGATAAAACAAATTCTAGAGTAACATTCATATAACTTGGTTCATATAAAGTGTAGCTCCCATTGGCATTCTCAGCAATGTTGACCACTGCATTGCTATAGTCAGCTATATAAGGTTGCTTTAATTTGAATTTTCGACTCTCGTTCTTGTCCAAATCTTCAATCTCTGCAAAATATGCATAAGCTCGAGCATTGGCAGGGAAGTCTTCCAGGTTCAATCTGTAGCTGAGCACTCCTTTTCTGCCAACTACTGCAGTTTGCATTACTTTAACAGGTGGGTATTCTCTTGTCTCTACATCTATGTTCATTGTAGTGCCAATCCTTTCGGTGCCTGGGGCTACCCCAACAAGATAATTTTGCCTTCTAATTAGATCAGAATCCCAAATTCTATCATATGGATCATCCGGGTACCTGAGAAATACTTTTGTTTAACACTGGTGATCTTTTTCCTTAGTAAGGTAACAAGGTTTTATACTTGTTCTGAGATAAAATTTTGGAAACTATTGTTTCAGTTATGTGCCAAAAAGAAAATTCTAACCAAGTACAACAACAATGAGGTAGCTTTCATACCTGACAGCATCTTCAGTTGGTGCGCCAAAATTTATTCTTGCAGCAACTTCTAAGAAGAAATTGTCTTCAAAATCCGTGGCATACATTGAAAGATTGAAGGGTCGCAACTCAAGAGTGGAAATGAAGGGAGAACCAGTGGTAGCACAACACACACAGACATCAATAGAATTTGAGGGTGCCCTGATTATCATTTCCTTAACATATATTCTTGAGGCATCATATACTGACACAGTAGCCCACTTCGTTGCATCCAAGTAGAGCTGAAACTGAGGGTAAGTGTCCCCATTCTCCAAGCTTCCATACTGAAAAGTTGCTCTCACCAAGTACCTTCTTCTCTCCTCTGTGCTCAGCGTGTAACAGTACTTCTTGGTGTCTATGGGAAACTCTCTCCTCTTTTGATATTGCACCATGCTTCCATTTGGACTTTGCACTTCCACTAAAATGCCATGTTCCATGATCCCAGAGTCTGAGATCCATGCCAAACCCGTGCTGTTATCAGTGTAATTGCTTGATCCACCACAATCAATGCTCACAAACTCTGCATGAGAAGAAGTTAGATTCTGTGTTTTGTATCATTACATGAAACGATGGTAAGAAAAAGGAGGTTTCAGGAATCATGGTTCCTTCAACTGAAACTGAATCGAAAAGATGCATCTCTCACCTTCAGGTTGGCAAACAGCAAATGATGTCAGCAGAGGAGTTAAAACAAGAAGGATAGAAGGTAAACCCATAGATGTAAGGAAGAGAAAATAATAATTTTGCTACCAGAATTTTAAGTGGTTGATTAATTTAACTGTTTGTTTGAGTTGAGTCAGTTCAGCATCTCAACTAGAACCAGCTTTCCCCCACTAATCAACTTTAACTTTATCGATTGATGACTTTGTTGAATGTTGATTATTCATTCACGTTCATGTCTTTTTCCGAGCTCATGTTGGGAATCTTGTTTTTCCAACAAAAGAAGATTTTAGGTTCATCTTTTCTTTTTCTTTTGCTTTTTTTTTTTTCTAAAAAGGAGTGACACGAAAGGCACAGGCACAACCTACGAAACTCACCAATGCACTTGTTTTTGTTGTAAGAAACTCCTAAAAACATAGAACAATTTGTCTTCGGGCTACGGGACAACACGAAAACATACGATGTCGTTGTATCTTTGATCACAGATTTGGCCTCTTCATTTTTAGTTAGCATTATGTTACACACAGATTGTGTTTTGAGAGCACACCCTTTAAGTTTATGATGCATACAAGAGAATGTTAACGGAATTATGAGGTAATATGTTATGAATCGAAAAGGGCTTAAACCAAACTAAAAAAGGTGGCCAAAGGCGAATGATTGAAAAGGAGGGAGTGATTATAATGAAGATTGGAGGGCCATAAATTATGTACTTGGATTTGTGCTTTTTCTATACCCAAAAATCTTTGTTGGAATATCATGGAATTTTTTATTTTGAATAAAATATTATTTTAATCAGTCTCACAATTTACTCTTACATAAATAGTTTATTCAAAAGGAGAAAAATGAAAAGAAAAATAATACTATGGTGATGATGGCGAAGTGGACATGAAGAGAGACTAAGTCTAGAAGAGTGTGGTGTGGTCCTTCTCATATCTTCAGCGGTCAAAGCTACAGATTTCACATTGACATGTTCTACTGAGAGAGTTTGTTTCTCCATTGTCACTTTCTGCCGTTCTATATTATTTATCTCTCTCACTCCTAGGATTGCAGCTTTCGCTAACACATTCAATTGGAAAATTACAACTTGAATATTAATTTTTAAGAGTTAGAGTTTCAAGAAGTAAATAAAATATTTAATAGCTGTACAAAAGTTCTCGGACTGCTAAGTGGGTAATGTATTAAATTATGTTAAAAGATCAAATGACTTTAAGAAGTCTTGAGTTTTTTCCTTCCTATGTCTATCTTTATTTTCTTCATTTGGGTTCAATCAATACTAAACAACAACGAAAGGAAAGTAATTCTATCATAACAAGGTGTTATGTACATGGAAAATAGAGTATGATAGAATAATGTATATATCATACAATAAATTTCTTTATATGAAGAATTAGAGAAACGAAATAATAATAAAATATTTGAGAAAGTTAACAAAACATCGTCTAAGATAAGTCATGGACAAAATTGAAAATTAAAACATAACTTTTAAGTTTCTTATTGATTAAAGATAAAAATGTTTAGGTGGATTGAATTTATATATAAACAAGTTTTAGACATTTTTCAATATGTTCACTTTCAATATCAATTGTGATTATTTTTGTTGCATATGCAATATGAGATTTTCGTTTTTAAATTTAACTTGAAAGTGTAATTGATGGTGAAACTTTGACATGTTTAAGGATTTTAAAAATATAAAATATATAAGAAACACATTATATGGAGAAGTTTTTTTATTTTATTTTATTTATCTACTATATGTAGAGAAGGATGAATGTAACATAATAACAAATATTAATCATGTTTAAATCTTAATTTCATAAATTGAAATAATAAATAAATATAATTTTATTTTTATATGAAGGATATTTCTTGTAACATTCATATTTCTGAGATGTCGTGAGTTATTAAAAATCGATAAAATTCAAAATTTATCATAGCATGGAAATGTATTTAAAGGAAACTTTATCTAATTACATTATTTTGAGTAATAAAATAACGAAAAAAATATTCCAATTATATTGTCTTAACTTGTAAAACAAAATAGTTTTAAATGAATTCCAAGGTTATTCTTCATTCTCTTGAGTCAATAACGCCTCTAGAACATCTATAACATTATTTGTTCACGTATAACACATTATACGATCATTGCCGATAATTTCAATCACAAACATACAAACACAAAAATGTATGGGGTAAGCTACCGATAAAACAATCATAACAACAAGATAAATATATATTGATTATGGACTCGCAAGAGAAAAGAGCAGCACTCGAATCCCAGTCCCTTCCACTGCCTATCATGAACAAAGAGACTCATATCTTTCACCGCCCTTTAAGAACAAAGAGATCAACCTTTCTATCCCTTCACAAGAGAAAATGTGACTACCTTTCTACCCCCTCGAAAGAGGAAAGACAACACTCGAATCTCAGTCCCTTACTGCCCATCATGAACGAAGAGACTCATCTCTTCCACCGCCCTTTATAGATGTAGAGAATCACCTTTCTGCCCTCTCGCAAGAGGAAAGGTGACTACCTTTCTACCCCGTAGAGGAAAGGTACAACCTCGGATTAACAAAGTATAGATAGAAGACATACTTAAAACATACTCGTCATCATACCCACTGACCAATGATCACGGAAAATCATTATCGTTCTTCTCATAACCCATCCTTTTCCCCTACCTCACACAGGTGAAAGAGAGACCCTACCTTTAAGGGTATCACCGCCACCACACTCGATCACTTCCTACTCTTGAACAACATCACGTAGGAATGGATAATTGATTATCATCCTAAATAATCGATTATAACTAATGATAATTAATTATTGTCGAATCGAAACACATCATGGACATGATTCAAGCATTCAAACATGCACACAACAACCATAAATCATGTGGAAACATAGTTAACACATCATACATGCATTAAAGCATCACATACCTATGCAAACATACACAAACACATATAATACATCACTTGAATCATCCAGATCCAATAATTGATATGTTATACCCCCAATACGTTTGGAACCCACTGTCCGAACGGTCAGAATGAAAAACCATACGTTTGGAACCCACTATCCGAACGGTCAGAATGAAAAACCACACGTTTGGAACCCACTATCCAAAACTCAGCCCGATCCAATGGTGAACGACTTCACAATGATGAAAACATAAATGTAGGTTTTATGTTATGCGAGAATGACTTCTTCTCTTCCTTTCTCTCTCACTTAGTTTTTTTCTCTCTTTAAATGACTCTAATGTGCCCTACTAATCTACCCATCTCCACTAAAACAAAGTGAGACATAATGGTCCACATTATTTGGCCTATTTTCCACATAGGAAGGGAGCTCAATAACCTAACACTTGCAACATATATTTACATAGAAACTCCCAAACATCATAACTTTGTTCTCTCTTAGCATTAAACCCTTTGATGGTATAACCCAACAAAACATACATAATACATTCATAGGGAAAATCCATCACAAATACTACATAAACTCTATGCTTATTCATACACAAACTTTTACCCAACAATAACCACAGATAATCATAATCATATACACATGTATCAAAACAAGGATTATCAATCAAGATAATCAAGAATACACATAACATACAACTATAAACAAACAAAGGCAAGCTTTCTCATACATTGGCCAATCATAAGGTTTTATCTACAACTCTAAAACACCACCAATATTCCTTTACACTAAGAGTTTTTTGTCACTCTCTCTCTTCTTCTCCTAAAACGCACATCTCCTATCTTCCTTTGTTTTCTCTATTTGATTTAGAGTTTCTAGGATTTTTAAACACCAAACCACCTCTTAATTAATTTCTACACCAATTAAATAAAAGTAAAAGACCATTTTTTCCCTAGGTAAAAATATAAAAATAAAGAAATAACAACAATTATGTTCTAACAAAAATATACACTTAAGAAAACTAATTTCCAAACAAAAACCCAAAATTTCAAAATTACTTTATTTTTAAAACCCTTATTTTCCCGGATCTTATATTTCTAAAACTAAAATATTTTTTAAAAGATAATTTAAATAAATATATTAAACAAATATTCTCAATATTTCTCTTTATCTTAATATATGTTTATTTGAATTTTAAATTTCAAATTTGATCTTTCTTGTTTTGATGTTTGATTTTCTCCTATTTCTTCATTTATAATTTTTGTTTTCCTGTTTCTTTCATAGGATCATACCTTCCTTCAATTTGACATTCTACATTATATTTCTTCTTCTATTAGCATCATGTTTTTTTTTGTTATCAATTGTGGATTTCATAATAGTAACATTGTATCATTGATGAATGTTAGAATGTGGTTCTCACCTACTTGTTTCTCTTGGACACCAAAATTCTTCAAGAGACATCATCTTCTTTTTGGTTTTGATCTTTCTTTTATATTTTATTCGTTTGTAACCAATCCTTATTTCATCAAATCTAAAGCAAAACATTTTTTCTTTCATATGTATTTTGAATATTTCCTCCCTGTTTGCATCTTTAATCACACAAAATTTATTCTTAAAACCTTTCTATAATAGTTGAATAACACTTAACACCTTAGAAACATAAGACATCGAAAGTTAATTTGACATGTGAATGAATTTTAATTGTTATTATTCCTTTACCTTTTGGAGCAAGATGTTATTTATTCCTAATTCTTACTTTAGAAATATCATATTTGTTAAGCTCTTTGAAGAGCTTTCGACTGTGAGTCATGTGGTTTACACAACAACTATATATAAGTTAACCTTTGATAAATGGTTGCAACACATGATGCTGAAGGAAGTAGTTTATCCTCTAATTAGTTCTTTACAATCTTGATATCTTCTTAGGAATATGAGATTTTCATTTTTTTTTACACATCTCAATTGACTACATTTGTAACATTTTGCTTTTGACCTTCACCAACACTTATGTTAGTGGTTTTTTTCTTGTAATAAAGATGAATGAAAAAACTTTTGTGTTGTTGGTTTGGTTTTATGTGTTTATTTTATTGTTCTTGACTTCAAAAGTACTTTTTTTCAGTATGAAGTAAAATACCTTTAACTACATGATCTTCTCTAATTAATCTTTGTTGCTCTTGTGCTTGCAAAACATGTATAACTTCTATCAAAGTAATTATAAACAAATCTTTTTGTGTTTACAATATGTTTCATATCTATATATCCACCATTGTTATTAAAATTTGCTTAACAATTATGAAATATGGAAACTAATTTTCCAATAATTTTATTTTATTAACAATATCCACCAACTTGGTTGAGTATTCTTACTGTCTCATACTCTTTCATAGTTCAAACCCCCTCATCCAATTTAGCCCTTTCATGGCTCGAGAATTGCCTTATTTCTTTCATACTCTCCTATCAAATAATTTCAACATTTGTTGGATGAATTTAGGTTCATAATCCTAGTGAGATCATTTATGAAAGACAAAAAAAAAAACATGACTTCGTCTTGGTCTTCTTTATTTTTTTTCCTTTTGCATTTTGATTTGGTCCATGGTGAGATTTTCATGATATTATGGATTACAATGTTATGGATTACACATTCTAGAATGAAATGTTTATTTTATATTTTAGAATATATAATTTAAAAAACAAAGAACTATATTCGGAACTATATATTCCATAATACAAAAATTTATGAAATTATATATTCAAATTATGGAGTTGTTTGAAGAAATGCCTCACAACTGAGATTAACAAATAGACACAACTCAGATTAACAAATAGACTGTGGACATTTCTTCTTGTATCTCATACCTCACAGCCTTAGTGAAATGACTTAGTTACCTTTTATTCAAAAATGAATTAAAACCCTATTTCCACTTCATAATTCATGCCACACTGCCCCTCCTTCACCTTTGCACCTCCATGACCTCTATGGCATGTGAGAAGCTTCACCCCACTACACCTTTATTGCTTCCATCATCACATGTGAGAAGCTTAACCCTACTACACCATATTCATCATAAAAATACCATTACAACATGGATTTGTAACATTTAAAACATAAAAGGAAAAACATTTACGCTTGAAGCATGAATGACTATTATGCAATTTTAATGTAAATTTACATTCCGAACTTTACCATCCAGATTGCAAATTTATGTTTCAAAATGGTAATTTATATTTCGGATTTATGCAGGGTATCATCAACTATCACCATCACACACCTCAACCACCACCTATACTCACCACCGAAGCACCACCTGCCACCACCAAGACACACACTGGAAGTTTCACAACAAACCTAAACCATTCAACATACTTTCCCATTCTATTAATTTATGGAGGGGTATATACAAAATTTTAGAAAACATGGGGGTGTTGGAAGAAAACATGATGTCCATAGACTGTCCAGGGGGATTTTGCACCCATGTGTTTACTAACACAGTGATTTTTAAATAATTGAAATAGCCCAAAGAAAAATTATGTTTAACAGGCCTAGTCTTGACTTGAAAAGCGTAATAATAGGCAGATTTTGAGAATTTGGTATTGAAAGAATTAGATAAGATTGAGATAAAAATTAAAGAAGAATGAAGTTGAATGTTATAAGGAATGGTGTGAAAGGAAGTGGGTCCGTGAATTGAAGTTGTTGGAATTGCATTATTCAGCATATTCTGAGTTAGAGGGTAAGAAGGTGAAAAATTGAAGAGTGAAAGGAAAAAGAAAAGGAATATACTGATAAAGAGGAAGAGAAGAAGCATCGAGCATTGATTAATTAAAGAAAAGAAAAGCAATTCCACTGAGGAGAAGGTTGCATGGAGTTGATCCACTTTGTGTTTTGCGAGTTGCCAATCATTCGCCGCCTCACCACCCTCTCTTTACATAAAATAATTCTCTCCTTATCATAAAGAATTTCTTAGTGGGAATTTCCTTTTTAGGCTCATTCATTTTTTTTTCTTTTTCTTTTTTGCTTACCACACTTCTTTTCCTTTTTCCTTTTCACTCCTCCGTACTCCTTCCCACTCAACAAAACAAAACAAACACTCCACAAAAGTCTAAGAATTTGATTGTTATGAAGACACAAATTTTCAAGGTACAAGTTTCAAAATAGACCAATTTTTGGAGTATGAAAAACTTAATTAACTTTTTCTAAAATAATTGATATTAAAGTTTATAATTTCCATGTAATTGAAAATATATAAAGAATATGGTATGAATGATATATTTTTTAGTGTAAAGTTTAATGCATGTGGTCTAAAAATGTTACAAGTCTAAGAATAAATGGGAAAAAGAAGGGAAAGAAGTGCGCATTGCTCTAGTAGTATATAATATAATATAATATATATAATGTGGGTTATAGCTTTTCTTGATTGGATCATCTTATGTCATGGTGTAGCACGTAATGGGTCTATTGATTGTAATGCGATGGGATAATTAGATACCTATTGATTTTTATTTTGGTTTTGTTTTAGTGCAACCTCCATTAATATTTAGTAATCATCTATGGTGACTTCCAATTTCAACCCTTTATTTATTTATTTTTTATCAAATTAAGTTTATTATTTGATTTAAAGAATATATTTTACACTTGTTAGTGGTCATCATCACCTTTATTTTTGGTTTTGGTGATTAAGTTTCCACCACAACATTTACTTTTAGTTTTACAAATGATGAAGGTAAAAGGGTTTGCCCCTTGAGTTAGTTTGGAACCCCATAGGAGTTACATAAAAGCATCACATACTCCAATCTGCTCATAGCTTTAATTAATCTTCATATAACGTCTTGTCAAATACTGTTAATTCATTTTTATAAATTATAAATTAATATATATTTCTTTCTTGTCAATTATAAATTAATGTGATTGGATTGTATTGAATTCAACTATTGTGTTGAATAATTTAATTGAAAATTATCAACTCTTAAAAAAGTTATTTTAGAATAAAGGTTTTTACTATATATATCGAATTTGAATTTCATAAGGCACTGTAGATTCCAATTCTAAGTGAGTTTCCTACAAAAAAAATTAAATACAAACCAATACTTAGAATGTTGTTCCCATACATAGAAACAACTTAGAGATGATAAAGTGATAAAATAATCAACGTAATTCTTAAGCATGATTTTATAAACGAATATTATTTATCTGAAGAAAACATTGAATATAATAATAATAATTATTATTATTATTATTATAATATATATTTATAGAAATATTAAGAATAGCTTGAATAAATTTTTCTATAAAAAAATTATATAACGAAAAAGTTAAATAAATATTTTAAAAGTTAAAATTTAATTTGATTTAAAGAGATTTAGTTTTTCATTTTTATGATTAGTTTATATATATATAATAAGTTTCAATTCTATTTGTTTTAGATTATATAGTTTTTAGAAGAAAAATTATTTTTATATATTTTTTATGAGTTTGATTTGTTCTTTTTGTGTTTTAATTTTTATTTATTTTAATAGATTGATTCGTCTAATGATAAAAGATAAAGGAAGTCTAGGACATAAGGGTAGTTGAAATGTTTATTTAAAAGAAATGAATTTATAGAAATTATATTTTAAAGATTTTTATGTTTTTGTGTATACATAAAATTAAATTTACTTTATAAAAAACATACTGATCTTCTTAAAAAAATTGATAAAGAAAAATTTGCATAGAAAGTGAAAGTATGTTACAAATTTTGAGAGTGTAAGTGTGATGATTGTTGTAAAGAGGGTCTAGAATCCTGATCTCGTCATATTTACGTAGATAGTTACAGTGAAAAAGGTTACTATTAAAGAAGAGAAAAGAGAGAAAAAAGAGACACCAATGGTTTGGAGACAAACACTCAGTAGGATATTAGTGTGCCCTGACCTGACACTGATGTTTTGTCCCTCTTCCTTTTGATGTTGTGTTCTGTCTTGGTTAGAACTAGAATGCTTCTTTTTGGAACCCATCATTTAGGGTTTGACAACATCATCGGCTTCTAAACCTGTAAACGTTGGATGCCAAAACATTTATGTCCTATAAAATTCCACCATTTAACCATAAAATAAACTTCCAAGTACGTAAAGTTGATCAGAATATAAAAAAAATAATTATAATAATAATAATAATTAATAATAAGGTTTTCATGCACCCACTTTAATATTTTAATGTTTTTGGACCCAAATCATTGAGTTATTGAAATTAATTAGGGACTCAACTCAATTATTCTATTCTCCTTCTATCTCATATTAATTATGTAGTAGTACTGGAGTGAAAGAAATGGGAAACTTTTTCAGTGATTATTTTATTAGAAGAACATAGTATGTGGTAAGAGAAAAAAAGAAAAAAGATTTTAGCATGGCATAAGCATATTGGCTAACAAGGGCATTAATATTTGTCCAATTAAATGTGGTGGGGATGCTTCATTTGCTCCATTGCCTGATTACTTTTTTTCTTAAATATATCATTCTATTTCAATTTAATTTTATCATATTATATTAGCTATGGATTATAATATCTTCAGAAAATATTATAGCCGTTTGTTTTTTTTTTTTTGTGTATTTAAACATGAGTTGTCTTTTTTATTTTTTTTAATATTTGTGTAAAAACAAATTTATAAAAAAATAAATATGCATAAAAATATCCATTAAATATGATTGTATTATATGATTAAAAAGTAATTGGGATTGCTTTGATCGTTTTTTGAAAATTTACAAATTAGATCAAAATGGATCAAAAGCTAATCTTTAAATATAATAAGGTTTGACGTATTTTTCAAATCTAAGCCTTAATGTATTGACACAAAATTCTTTTAAGGGTTATTCTAAATGCATGGCCCAGATTAAAACGTTACTTTAAATTCTACTTTATACTAGGAGCTTTTAACTAAAAAGATAATTATTACTAATTCGCTATCGAACCTAATTATCCTTAATGTAAAACTAGCATGACAATAACTATAAATAAGTTAATGAAAATATAATCTAAAATAGTAAAAATTATTGTAATGATATCATAATATAAAAGTTTTAAACAATAATAATAACAACTAACACAATATTATTAATTGGCTAATGGACCTAATTATCCTTAATATAAAACTAGTTGTGCTGTTAAAACTGGCCATCTGGACCAACTCAGTCCGACCTACCAGAGGTTGGTTACTTAGTAAGTCAATCCAATCCAGTTTATTTATTAGCGAGTCGAAAAAATTTGAATTCAGATTAACCCATCCGGACCAACTCAGTCCGGCCTACCAGAGGGTGGTTCAGTCCGACTCACTAACTCACTTAATTACAAGTTTTTTTTTAAATCTAAAAAAATTATATTTTTTTTGTAATTCAAATTTAAATAATTTCACTCTAAAATGATGTTAAATTTCAAAGACAATTCAAAATAAATAAAAAAAACTAACATACAACTCAATTGTAATCTAAAATAAACCAAAAAAGCAAATAAATAAGTTTATAATATTGATAATTTTTGTGTAACTTATCCATTTATAAAATTATAGTCTTGAATGGATAAATTTATAATATTTTGCTCTCTAGAAACATCTTTTTCTTTATTCTCATTTATAATACAATCAAAATATATTAACTAATAATTTTGAAACACAATTGGTCCGTATAAAAAAATTTCATTTTTTTTCAAACTCAACCCGACCCAAATCCGTGATGGGTTGGATTGACTCACTGATTAACTCATTTTGACAACACTACTAGATAATACCTATAAATAAGTTAATGAAAATATAATCTAAAGTAGTAAAAATTATTGTAATGATATCATATATAAAAATTTAAAACGAATAACAATTACAACAATATTGAACATTATGTTTAAGATTTTTTTTCCTTTACAAATGTTGTAGAACGCGTGAACATTGCTCCAAACTTTATGGTATTTTTTTATGGTCTTAGGAGAAAAATACACATGAAATTCTTAAATATTTCAAGTCTTGTAACTTAATATTCAAGTTTAGGTAATTATAAATAAATATTTAATATGTTTACCTAACATGTAACAAGCTTAAGCATAATACTGAAAGTGATATTTAATCATGGCAAAAAAAAAATAAGTCGTTGATTCAATATATAAATAATGATTAAAATACAAAAGACAAAGCAAACATAGCCATGTTAGACAACCTCACAAAAGAAGGAAATATGTGTTATAAGAATAGACACTCAAAGAGTAAGAAAGTGTTTGATGATCTTTTTATCCACACACAACCATATTTTTCATGATAGAAAAAAAAAGTATATATTATGTTAAGAAATATGTGTCCTTTTAAGTAATAGAGAATGAAATTTGAGAAAACCTTATAGAAACAAACTTTCCTCAAAAGCATCTAAGATAAAAAAAAAAAGTAATTTGCATTCATTTAACTTTTACACTTAACTTTTTAGTTGGTTTGTGTGCTTTAAAATATTATTTTAATGAGTATTTATTTTAACTATACTTATTGAACAAGAGTTACAAAAATATATTAAAAATAAATTTTTAGAAACAAGTATGCTTTTTTTATATATTATGAGATGTGTTGACACACCTAAAGATAAAAAGAAGCTCATGAGAGGTGTAGAATAAATTGATCAAAATTTCATGATAGCTTTAAGATAGGGTCCTTAATAATGAATAATCAAAACCATAAAACAAAGTCAAGCATCACATGAAGATAGCAAACAAGAGCATGAAAGAGTGAAAAAAAAAAGAAGAAAAAAAGTTTAAAAACAAAGTCACACATCACATGAATATGACAAAAAAATAACGAATAATCAAAACAATGTCAATAATAACGAATAATCAAAACAATGTCAATAATAATGAATAATCAAAACAAAGTCAATAATAGCGAACAATTTCATGACACCTTTAAGACAAAGCCAATAATAACAAATAATCAAAATCACAAAACAAAGTCAAGCCTCACATGAAGATGGCAAAAAAGAGCATGAAAAAGAGAAAAAAAAGATAAAAGTGTAAAAACATGTCACATCCAACGCTTACAAAAAAAATGGCTTAGTGCGGTAAAAAGTGACTCAGTCAGAAATGATGGAGAAATGGTGTAGAGCCAACAAAAATTGAATTGCAAAAGTTTCTTCATATTTTCCACTACATGACTTTTTTGATGCAACAATCTTTATGATAATGAATAATTTAAGAAAAATATACCTTTAGATATTTTTAAATAATTATATTCTCAAATCTTTTCAAATAAAACAAAATCTTTTTAAATATCCACAACAACTAAATATATAAATGAAGATATCATATTTATTTAAAAATATATGGAGATTACATCAAATGAAAGAAGACTTCATAAACAAGAATTGCATATGACCCTTGACCTAATTGATACGATTCTATCCAGGAAAGATTAGATCATTTTTTAATTTGATTCCTTCTATAAGATAAACAAAGAAAATAAGATAAGACAGTGGAATCAAGAACAAGATGACAATGTCACAATCTAGTGTATTGATGAGTTAAGGAAGATTTGCAACAAATTATAAGAACTAGGGTCCTGTGTCAAGAACCAAGAGAATCTTCTCTTTATGAAAAACCAATTTCATTTAATGACCATCAAAAGTGTTTACATCGGTCTTTGGTGAAAGTATATATAGACCTCAAATGTTTAAATGACCTAAGAAACCCTAAAAAAAGTCCAAAAACACTGGGTCACAAAAGTAATTTAAAATTAGACTCAAACTCCTCGATTAATGAGTATAGTTCACCCAGTGACTTGTCACCTGACGAGTTCGCTCACCCAACAAAAAGTTATAAATTGTGATAACTCATAACTAAACATTCGCCCAACAAACTCATATGCCCAACAAACTTATAAAATTAAAGAAAATTACAAATGCACTTAAATTGCTTAAACTATTCTATAAATGAGTTATAAGTCATGATCTTCATGTCCTTTGAGTTTCTAGCGGCATGTAGCATCATGAGCTTCAAAAAGATTTATTCTTCCATGCTTTTGGTCCTTGACCTTGTCATATGTCTTTTGAATTGTAACAATTCTTCTTCAATTTTTTCTTGTATTGGACCATCTCCTCTAGGTAGGAGTTTATATTTTCTTTTGGAAGAAAACATTTCCTTCCTAAAGTGAACCCACACCTAATCTTCGAGTTCAAACTTGATCTTCTTTCTCCCTTGGTTAGCGTTAGAAGTCTACTTTTCCATCGTCTTTTCTATTTGAGCCTTTACGTCCTTATGCAAGTTTTTGACAAAAGTATTTTTGGCAAGACCATCTTTTTTAGTCATAAAATCCTATTAGAGGTAAAGCCAACAAATGTAAAGGAGTTAGAGGATTAAAACCATATACCACTTCAAAGGGAGTCATTTGAGTAGTAGAATGAACTACCCTATTATAAGCAAACTCCACATGAGGTAACACTAGTGCAAAACCAGCATATAACGTCACGCGTTCAACGTCCAACCACTGAATAACCAACGTTAAAAATGACCGGTGACATTTTTGTAAATAAATGCAATTATTAAACAACGTTAAGAATTGTAATTCGACGTAAATTTGTTATACTAGGTAAATTTTGAGAAAATGTTTGGCTCGAAGGTGAAAATGTATTTACGTATGATGTCGAATTCCCTAGAATTAGACGTCAAAAGAATATAAAATGTCGAATGCCTTAGCGTTAGATGTTAAAAGATTAGTAAATTCAATAAAACATTAAGAGGGAGATTGAAAATTCATTCATTTTATCTTAGCGCACAATACCCTCTTCTCTGCTCAATTTTTTCTAGAACGAAGTTTGACGACCATCACATGTAATCTTTCTTTCATTTGTTACAAATGCATGTTAATTAACTACTTTATGTATGATTTTCGTTTGTTGTGACCGATTATTTTCGTGTTTTTGTCCTTCATAGGCGCATTCTGCTTTCTCTCTCACTAATGGCATTACTTTATTTCGACGAACCCACTTTTCAAGGTTAGTTTTCGTTTTCGTTTTGAAGAACTTATTTGTTGAATTTGTTTGTTGTTTTTGTTTGGTTGAATATGTTTGTTGTTGTTGTTTGATTGAATTTTTTTGTTGTTTGTTATTGTTTGCTATTATTGTTTGTTGTTGATGCTACACTACATGTTCATAGTTCATGCTTTATAAAATATCAAAAACTGAAAATTTTTGTTTTCATGCTTTTCAAGTCTCGTAGAGTTGTAAAAGAGGATCACAATTAATTTAAAAACACAAAAAAATTGATTAACGTCGAATATTGACAAAATTCAACGTTAATTTGATTAACGTCGAATTATTCTATGTTCGATGTCAATTTAACGTCTCTTGATATGACGTCGATCTCAAATTCAACGTGAAAGGCCAAAAACCAACAATGTTATATGATGTTTTTGTACTAGTGTAACCAATCCTCTAAAGTTCTCAATTTCTTATTTACAAAACATCTAAGGAGTTGTGACAAAGTTCTACTTACCTCTGCAATTTGTCCATCCGTTTAACGATGATAAGTTGTAGATAAGAGAATTTTTGTACCTAACTTACCCACAACACTTTCCAAAAATGGCTGACAAATTTTAAATCTCTATTTGATACAATGCTCCTTGGAATGCCATATATTCTCACCACTTCCTTGAAAAATAGGTTGGTCACATGGTTGGCATTATCGTTCTTGTGGCAAGGAATGAAATAGGCCATCTTTGAGAATTTGTAACCATAACAAAAACAAAACATTTTCCAACCAAAAACAATATTCATAGAAATGTCGGTCCAAGGAGAGTTAGGAACAAGTAAAGGCATAAATATCCTATTGAATATAAAAGATAAAGAAAATATAATGATAATATATCTAAAATATCCCATGTACATAGATTTAGATTAAGCTTGCTACAAGTAAGGCCTCTATCACAAAAGGACAACACATGATGTTTCATTTGAGGCTAAAAGAAATAATCACGCAATATATTGGATCCCATGTTAAGACAAGATCCACTAGTGCAAAAACAGCATATAACGTCACGCGTTCAACGTTCAACCACTGAATAACCAACGTTAAAAATGACCGGTGGTATTTTTGTAAATAAATGCGATTGTACAATGTCGAAACCCGACTCAATTCGACGTTCTATGATGGTAATTATTTAAACCAACACGTTATTCTCTTTCTTCTTTCTTTCAAACCACCAATAGTACGTCGAATCCTATAGGGGTTCGACATAATATTTGTAAGTCAGAAGCCAAAGAGTCACCCTTCTTAATTATTTTTTCTTTTTTCTTTTAAACAACAAATAATACGTCAAATTCTGTAAGGGCTTCGACATATTATTTGTTAGCCAAAAGCCAAAAAGTAACCCCTTTTTAATTCTTTTTTTCTTTTTTCTTTTAAACCACATATAATACGTCAAATTTTATAGGAGTTTCGACGTATTATTTGTCAGCAAAAAGTTTCCCCTTTTTAATTTGAGCGGGAGATTGAAAATTCATTCACTTTATCTTAGCGCGCGAGACCCTCTTCTCTTCTCAAACTTTTCTCGAACGAAGTTTGACGACCATCACATATAATCTTTCTTTCATTTGATACAAATGCATGTTAATTAACTACTTTATGTATAATTTTCGTTTGTTTTGACCGATTATTTTCGTGTTCTTTTCCTTCATAGGCGCATTCTGCTTTCTCTCTCACTGATGGAAACACTTTATTCCGACGAACCCACCTTTTGAAGGTTAATTTTCGTTTTCGTTTTCGTTTTGAAGAACTTATTTGTTGAACTTGTTTGTTGTTGTTATTTGGTTGAACTTGTTTGTTTGTTGTTGTTATTGTTTGATTGAACTTGTTTGTTATTTGTTATTATTGTTTGTTGTTGATACTATACTACACGTTCATAGTTCATGCTTTATAAAATACCAAAAACTAAAATTTGTTGATTTTCTACTTTTGAGGTCTCATAAAGTTATAAAAAAGGACTATAATTAATTAAAAAAAAATAAAAAATTTTCTTAACGTCGAATATTAACAAAATTCGATGTCAATTTGATTAATGTCGAATTTTTTAAAATTCGACGTCAATTTAACGTCTCCAAAACAACGACGTTATACAATATTTTTGTACTAGTGATCGTTTAGAGACTAGACCATCTGACAACTTAGGTTTTGAAGTTTAACAAAAAGCATTAAACAAAATATCATTTTGAAAGAAAGCTTATTTTAAAGAAATAATGTCTAAGAGAAAAATATTTTGGAACATCTTTACTAGACCAAAACTAGCTTATAATAACAATTTCTAGACTATATTGTCTGACCGACAAAGCTTTATAAACAGTGTCTAATGAAAGGAAGCGTCTTTGTTAAAGAATCATCTAATAGACGATATGAGTTACAAAAAACATTTTACTTGCAAGCATCTTACTAAAAGAAACGTCTACCTCAATGCTAACACTGAAGCTTAAAATATGTTTTATTCAAACAATGTTAATTCAAGCAAGCATCTTATGGAATGTATTGTATAAAGAATGGTTGTTGAATGCTATAACTCTCAAACAGTTTTTCAACATAAAGCATCTAATGTTTTTACATCGATCATATGTTGAATGCTTTATTAAACGATGCATTTATTAATGAGATGACAAAAGATAAAATGTTTTGAACATGCAATACAACTTAACATTTATCAATGTTCAAAATATTTAATGCATGTACGATAAAGTGTTTCGATGCTTGTATACCTTGTTCTTGATATTTGTGTAGATCACAAAAAGTACAAAGACTTGATCAGAATCACTACACATAAGATAAAAGACATTAAGAGATATGAAGAATATTTTGGGAGTGTTTCCCTTAAAGTCTTCTACTTTAACACATCTTACAAGATCTGTTTTGATAAAGGCTATGATAAAGCATTATATCTTTACAAAGTAGACTTGAGTCTGACTTCTTACCTAAAAAGGCTACCAGTTCTACATGAAGTCAACCTCTTTGCCCAACGAGTAAAGCCCAACCAATGACTCGTCACCCATCGAGTGAAGATCACCCAACGAATGTTTTAAATTATGATGACTCAAAACTAAACCCTCACCTAGCGAACTTACAAAATTAAAAATGATTACAAATGCACTTAAATGGCTTTAAATTATTCTATAAGTGAGCTATAAGTTATGATCTTCATATAATTTGAGTTTTAATAACATGTAGAGTCTTAAACTTTAAAGAGATATATTCTTCCAGAATTTTGGTCCTTGAACTTTTCACAAGTTCTTTAAATTGTAATGGTTTCTCCTCAAGTTAGTGATGCCACAAAGGTGATTTCTTAGAGAACCAAAACTCGTGGAACAACTCCCAACCATGCATAACACCTTTTTTTCACACTTCTTTTCATCTTTTCTTTCATTTTTTTAAATTACCATTCATTTAAGATGTGTAATGCCCATCCATGAAGTGTTAAGCCTTTAGGGTTGATTCTGCTATAATTTCTTAACTATAATATGAGGGTAGATGGAATAAATTGTTGTTCTTTTGAATCTTGTTGGGATTTACTTTTATCTATGTATTTTATCTCCTAATAAAATAAAAGTAATGATGTATACATTATACCAAGTTAGTATAGTGTTAAATCTAACTAACATAACAATCATGAGTAAAAGAGTTTTCAATTTTAATTGAGAAGTTACTTTAATTAAAATAAATTTCACGTGATTGGATGACTTTTGACTAATAATTCATAATTTGCTTTGATTAAAGGTGAAGACTTTAACAAGAATTTAAAAAATTACTTTGGTTAATTAATGTTTTACTTGATAAAAGAATAAACATGATTATGTATAATAATATTTAATTGAGAAATTACTTTGGTTAAATTTGGTTAGATTTATTCTTTTCTTTGAGCTCTTTTCTCTCTTTTTCTCTTTAGGATGGATATGTCGTTGTATGCTTTGCGCACTTTGGCTATCCTCTATTCTATCCTATTGATTTTCTTATTGAGAGATCTTCTATTTATAATCTTTATGAAGATTTGTCCGTTAGACTATGTTTGTAGTTTGTAGCGCTTGTGTTTTCTCTTTCTACTTTTCACAGCAGCCGTTGTGTAAGTCAACTTTGTCAGAACATACATGCTTTTTCAGTCCTTTGATTGAAGTAGGTTGTACGATCTTTTTAGACTTTGCTTCAAGTGAGGAACATTCCATGATCATCTCTTTTGTCTATAATATCCATATTTGATATTTATTCTGTAGCACTGTGGATGCGTGTAGAATAACTTATATGCAAAATTAGAGTAAATTGTGCATGCAACAAATATGACTTTTCTTATCACTTTTTTTGTTTTTGAACATTGTACATTTAATGTCATTTAATGCTCAGTTAGAACAACAAAATGCTTTCTGATTTCCTACCATTAGGTAGCATTTTACAATTAAGCTTTGTTAATTTGAAGATACCAAACATATAGATACTTCATCACAATATGACGTGTCTATTTCGCTTATGGTATCATCTTGACTCAAGTAAACGCTTCTTTTTCTTTTGTCTCTTTGTAGAGAGATAGTTTTGAGCTTGCTCAGGCTTTATGTCTTTTAATTGTTTTAGTCGAAGACATTGTCTCGACCTATTTTTGTTTATGAGAGAAGCCAAATACCTACTTCAGGTATTTTGAGCATTGAGCATTGAACTCAGTACTCTCTTAGACGTCTTTAGACAAGACATCATTTAGTCAAGCGTCTAGTTGTTTTAGCCTAAGTGTTTTTCTATTTCCTAGGACCTAAGTTTTTCCTATGATTTCTATGTTTGGGGTTCAAGTTCCAGTTTTTGTTTGTTTGGGGTTTTCGCTCTATGTTTTTATCCTAGGTTACTTTCTGATCTCTAATCCATTTTAATGTTATTTGATTAAACTTCAAAACATGAGATCATTTGTTCATATAGACGATTTTGTCTTTAACACCGAGATTTCTTATTATTAGGATCGAGCTCTTTATGGACCACCTTTAGATGTAGAGTTGAAGGTAATATATGACCATGATAGATTACGCAGTGTTAGAATCTTGTTAGGTTACCGTTACATATTTTTGAGTAGTTTATCATAAGGTTATGATATGTTAATGTTGTGTAGGGATTGGTTAAAATGATGTTATAATGTTTTGGGGTTGGCTGAGCTATATAAATATTGCTATCATGATGTGAAAGGTTGATATCGAGTATATATGTTATTATGGTGGTTGCCATATTGATTATTTATTGTTATGTGGTTTTATCGGGTTGTTCCCTATATTACAATATGTTTTCAGTGTGGCTAGGTGTTCCCATGCATGTCCACAAAATAATCGAGCTGTGTGTGGTTGTTGTATAGGGATTTTAGTAAATGTAATGTTGATTCTAGATGTTTTGGGTGCATTCTAGAGTACTGCCATGCCGAAATGATGATTGTCAACTTGTGTTCCTATGTTATCATGATGTTTAATGATTGTATTAATGGTTAATTAGTGTATTATAGTGTTTCTATGCATTGTTGGGTTGTTATGGGTTAGATGGGGTGAGGTACTAGACTGATCGAGCTATGGTCGGGCTGTCCATGGTGTCTGGTTGAGCTGATTAGGTTGTCTAGGTCTAGGATGTTTTGGACCTCCATTTTGAGGTATTGGAGCTTGAATTTGGACGTTCTTAGGATTGTTTGGGACAATTTTTATGTTGGTTGACCTCTTGGTGATGTGGGAGGTGTTGTCTATATTATTTGTGTTTTGGTCGAGTTGTATAGTCATGTTGTTTGGGAACCTAGGTTTTGAGGGTTTTGAAATTGTGTTTTAGTGTGGTTTAGGTTAGCTTGGGGGGTTTTTAACACCTAGCCGAGCTTTTGAAGGTGTTGGTGAGCTCTTTGAGTAATTTGTCGAGCTGGTCTACATGAGATCGAGTTGTTTAACTTTTTTTTCTGAGTTGTGTGATGTGATTGTCAAGTTATTGTAGGTGTGTGCCAATTTTTTTGGAGTTTATATGGAGTTGGTTAAATTGTTTTTCCTTAATATTATCCAATAAGCCATGTTATATATAGACAGTGTTGAGACGTTGGATTATATATTGTCTTACGTACTCCCTAGCCATCATGTGAGAAAGTTCTTGGTTTGGTGAGCATGCCCTGTTTTAATGAACTAGCAAGCTCCGAGTTAGTGTGTTGGCCTTGTTTTGGGGAACAGGTAAGACCCGGGTTGGTGTGTGGGCCCCCATTTTGGTGAACGGGAAAGTCCTACATTGGTGCGTAGGCCCGATTTTAGCGAACTGGTCGTGTGTGCTAGAGTACGGAAGATGACATATAGTGATAATGATTGGTGGTGGTGACATGGTTTGTCTGGATTAGAGTTTGGATTAACAATGTGTTATTGTGCTGTGAATTTGATTTAAGTAGGAGTGCTATGAGCTTATACTTTAATGAATAATTGTATTATTATATGTATTTTTTATGTTGATTTTGTTAGCTCACTCTTGCATTTGTGGTGACAGTTTTCATCTACGATGATCGTATCAATATGGGAGCATATGATGTTACAGAGATTGTTGCTGATGTTGTGTAGATTGAACGACAAGTGGGGAATTATTTTTGGGATTTTCAAAACATTGTTTCTTTTAATAAATTATGTTGAGGAGTTTTCGTACGTTGTTCTAAGTGGTATTGAGATTGTTTATTATTACATGTTTTACCATTAACTGATTAATTGATGGTATAATCAATTGCCAGTTCATCATGAAATTAATCAATTATGTTAAAACATAAATAATTATTCTGTTTAGATTTTGTTTGATTATTCGTGAAACAAAATAATTTAGTGTTAAAAATAATGGATTATATTAACTTTGATTTATTTTATAAATAAACTTGTAGATTTCATTATTATCAATCAATAATTATCTTACTCTAAAAAAGAAGCAAACATATGTGTGAAAAAATTCTAGTTATTTAAAGATCTTTTGAAAGATTGTGTGCAATATATTTTTTTTCCTCAAAAGTCATTGTTCTACATTGTTTTGATTCATTACTTTAAGTTAATATGATTTTCACTATCTTGTAATATGTTTTTAAAGAGTTGCTTGGTAAGTTTCTCTAAAGTTTTGTGATATCGATTTGTTCAAAGAGATCGGTAAGTACAATAATTGAAAATATAATTATATGTTTATCAAATTGTTGTGGTTATAATCTTGATATTTCTAAATAGTTGAAACAATCATTTTAAGGATTTGAATAATTAATAGAATTACATAAATTTAAATGAACTTGAATTTTAACATTGTTTTTATCTATTTACTGTATTTTTTATTTCTTTGATGGAAACAAACTTATTTCATATTAAACTTTCCACAAAAGATTATTTGTAAAAAAAAAATATTAATATTTAAAAAAATTAAAATGTCAATTTATCCATTTTTTTAATCAATAATCCTATTTTATTTACACATTCTAAATATTTTTTAAACATAATACTTTCTTCTATTTTAAGAGTTGTTACTTGATCGTATATTAGGAAGTAGTTGTGCTACCATTTCTACTATAAAACACAAATTTTATGTGTTTTTTCTTTAATACAAATATTGGTCAAAGTAGAAGTTATTAAAAAGGAAACATACAATCACTGAAATTAAAAGAAAAATGAATTTCTAAAAGAAAGGGTTAGTTTTTTGGTATCTGTTTGATAGCTTGAACTAGACTTATATAATATTGAAAATAAGTAAATTTTGAAAACAAAATCTGTTAATTTATTAAAACTTATCATTAAATAAACTATACATTATAGTTAACACACAGTAAATACATTTATAACACAACTAATTCTTTTAATTTTTCTTTCTTGCATTTTATAGTGAAAATCATGTGGCTTATTCTCTTCCATAGATGTTTCTAGTGACCTTCTTGACACTTGTCTAAGCCATATTAACCAATTTTTTTTCCACTTTTTCTTAGTTGATTGATGTTACATCCTTCTCTATCTCTTCATCTTATATTTTATCATTTTTTAGAACTACAAATTAATCATTAACGTTCTTATTTTCAGTGCTATTGCATTTTATTTTTATCCTTTTTCTGTAGAACTCAACAATTTTTTATTAATTACAGAAAATAACTAGTCAAACAATAATGTAACAAATCTTTCTTTTAAATTTGGAAAGTAATTTCTTATTTCAAATATATGATGGAAACTTTAATTTACTGGTTGATTTTTATTACAGATTAAATTAGATTTTAAATATAATATAACAAAATTTATTATTTTATTATTATATAATTATTTGTTAATATCTAATCTCCTATAATATATATATATATATCTTGACATAAAAAAAATGTGTTGAAAATAAAAAAAAATTATATATCATTAACAAAGTTAGTATAAGTTGAAATTAAACAAAACATCATATTTAAACTCATATATATATATATATATATATATATATATATATATATATTCGATTTATATTCTTTTTTATTTTTTAACATAAATTATTTGATTTGATTTTTTGTTTGTTTTTGAATAACATATTTCATGGCAAATAATAGATAAAATTTGGACCGCTAAAAATACATAATAATGTTTAGGGTAAATTTATGGAAAAAAACTAACTCTTACATCCATTTTTTTCCTTAAAAGAAATTTGTAATTTTTAACTCGTATAATTATTACATTAATAGTAACATCATAATAGATTCTTTTATAACTTAGATGTATATTATTTAAAATATTGTTTTAAAAAATTTTAAACAAATATCTTTTTGGAGACTATCAATCATATTATTTTTCTTTAATATAAATTATATTTAGGCTCTCATAAAGGGTAAGTGATTTTTGTTATACATTTTCAGCACAAAATCAAATTGATTATTCTCTTAATATGTGATCAACTCAATCATCTTATCTCAATTTCATAGCGTGTTTCATAAATATTATTCCTTTATAATATTACAAAATTCTAAAAATATTCTTTAGCTTTGCATCTAAGAATGTTTCATATATTTTCTTCAATCTTAAAATCCCATTAAAATAGATCAACACGTTAAATGGCACTTTTTTCTTGAACACTATGAACAAGCTAACCAAAAAGAAAAATTAAATAGAAATAAACAATTTTTTTCATCTACATCAATTTGTGGTTCATATAAAAAATAAAAACCTAAAATAAGTGAAATTTAAAAAAAAAAATATTTTGATAAGTTTTCTTATAAAATAGATTAGGAAGTGTTGATAAAAATGTATTGGGTTGTCTAACCATATTCTCTTGTCTCTGGAATGCATTCCACGTGCCTTTCTACAAACGGTTTATCTTCCTATTTTTCGTTTTCACAAAGATACTACTAAGCAGACAAACACAGAGGTGATGTCGTCTTTATGCATACTTCTTGTCCCCTTTTCTATTAAATTCCTTTTTCCAAAAACACTACTGCTTCATGCTTCCTTTCTTCACTCTCTTCAACCTCATCATCAACAAATTCAAAACACTTCAGTTTTTCATAACAAGGGAAAACAATTTTTCATTTTAATATATAATATATATGTTTATTAAAAAAAAAGTAAAATTTGTTTATACAAGTTACTCTAGTGCTTTCATCTAAGGTTTAAACCTATATCTTTCACAAATTGTCTTAATATTTTTTATTTTATTTTTATCTTTAAATTTGTTTTCAAAACACTTTAAACTATCAAATAAAAACATGGGCAATAGGCCAAAAAAAAATAACTAAAAAAACATTAAAAATGAAAAAGTAAAAAAAAAATAGAAATCAAAGTTTAAATAGTTAAGTTCCTCATTTAACCTTTTGAAAAAGTAGATTTTAACATGAATAAACTTTTTTTTTTTTCGTGAAAAGCTATTTCTCACTTTTATATTATTTTCCTTTAACAATATTTTATAGAAAACAAAAACTTTTTAACAAAATAAAATTATACAGACACTTTTTATTTTGGCTCCATTTTGCAGCACAAATTATTTTTTTATTCCGTTTCTTAAAAGTTTGATTCTGTCTTCTTCCCTTGGATATGACATTTTGATATTTGAACAAATCTTCTGATACTTTTTTTTTTCAATCTGAACATGGCAATGCAAAACCAACCCAATGTTCTCTTCTTAGTCCATTTCTAAATTTGGCATTTTTACAGAAAAATTAATCTCATTCTCACCATGCATTCATATCCTCTTTACCCTCTTAAACTCAACAATTTCCTTGTTCCTATTATACACTATTCTCTTCATAACAAAAATTGGAAGATCATAACCCAAAGGCCGCATGAGCTAATGTGCGCCACTGGGACCGTTAATATTCGTCAGTGCTTTTTTGTCACAGTGCATGAAAATTTATACACACACACACACACACATATATATATATATATATATATATATATATATGTATGTATATATATATATAATATGTACATACACACACCTATATTCCCTTCACCTCAAATTTTAATTTAAACCCAAAGAAGGCAAACCCATTTTTTTCTTGAACTGAGAAGCAGTGATCCTTATGACTCTTCTCTCCAAAAGCATGGACAATGGTTGCTTCCCTTCGCCACGCCATGAGGCTTTTCCAGCTGGTCTGCGAGTTCTTGTTGTTGATGATGATCCAACATGGTTGAGGATCCTTGAAAAGATGCTCAAGAAGTGTTTGTATGAAGGTTGGTTTGTTTTACTCATCATCAGTGCTAATTATTATGTTACCCTTTTGTTTATCCACTCTGCTACTGTTGTTGTGGCGTTGATTTGTTGCACAAAAGGGCTTTGACATCTATAAGCTGGATGTGATTGGATAAACTTCTCTGTAACAAACTTTTGGAAGAGAAACATAACAAGGAATAAAAGTAACTTCTCTCTAAGCTAAAATTTGTTAGTTCTTAAGTTAATTTGTATAAATTTAACCATATAAGCTCTCTAAATTTTATTTTTTAACGTTTTGATAAGCTGGTTTTAACTTGTGAAGAAACTCATTTCCTATTTTTTAGAGCTTGTGTTACGCTATTTGTCTTCTATAGCTGGATTCTGGTTTTTTACTTGCTGCATCTGAATCTTTAGTCTGTGGGATGTGTTCATGCTGAGCTATATTTGATAGTTGCATGCGTCTCGGTAGTGTTTTGTTTGGTCCGTTTAATTCGTTTGTTTATAATTTTGAACTTAAGTGTTTCTCAGAGTACGAAGCTGTTTTTTTTATTCCATTTTTCAGTAAGAAAAAAGTTGGGAAATTTGGATGATAGAACTTATCAAGATTGAAGGGGCTTAATCAAAAGTATCTGGGTTTCTATGTTGCCAAGAGGCTTCTGCAACACATGGATCCCTGTTATACCAATTGATTTTGAGATAAAATCTAACCTGATAGACTATTTATTAACTCATCTCAGGAATCACCAATTCTATTATGATAGGTTCGCCTATTAATCTGAACAAACAAAACTTTGTGTACACTTTCTGTGGCGTTCTGAAATGCCCAATATGTCACTACTTAGTTTAACACGACAATGGAAACACTGACAACTTAGTTGAGTTCAAATTTTCCTGTTTCTATATTGTGGTAGGTAGAGAAGAGTTTAAGCCTTCTGCTAACTTCTGTTCGTTATGCATCTTTTCGCACTTTGGGTTCAATTTATTTGCACAAAGTTGAGCTGAGCTTCAACTATTAGTCTCAGTAATTAAAGAATAGAAATCAAGAATAAGGTTTCTTCTTAATTGATGCCATGATGTTTATTGAAAGATGGCACATTAATGAACCCAAGTTACCAATATGAGGCAATTTGAATTGCCACAGTTAAGCAAAAGAACTCATTGGCATTTACATACTTTCACAAATAAAAACCCCACGCAAGTTGAAATATAATCCAACCAGTTATGTGACTCCAGATAGAAAGAATGATTTAGAATCCCTGTCCAACCAGAGATGTGACTCCATACTGAAGGATGATTTAGAAGTCATACGAGTGTTAGTCTAAATGTCAATGGTATCAGTAAAAGCTTTCATAACATGGACAGTTCTTTTTTTTTTACATTATTTAAGTCAAGTACTCTAGCAGTTTATGGAATTAGATTGGATTGAGCTATGCAAAAGCTCGAGCTCAACGATTTGCAAATGTAACATAAGGTCTTTCATGTATTTAATTCATTCGACATCTTTAGTAACTTTGAAATTCAAATCCTCCTCCTACCTCTTTATAATAATTTCTTGTTACTCTGTTCATACAAATTTTCATGAAATTAGCAAATTTTGGAAGCAAGCACATCTTGTGTCCATTGTGAGTGCTCTGGTTAGGACAACAATAACTTATTTTCTTCTGACTCAGTTATTATATGTTTCAGTGACTACATGTTGTTTAGCAACAGAGGCTCTGAAAAAACTTCGAGAAAGGAAAGATGCATATGACATAGTGATCAGCGATGTGAACATGCCTGACATGGATGGCTTCAAACTTCTTGAGCAAGTTGGACTTGAGATGGATCTTCCTGTCATCAGTCAGTTCTCTTTTAATTTTATATGTTAATATTTTTCATTAAGTGATATCAAGTAATCTTTTTTATCACATTGAGTTAAAGTCTATGCTGACAATAAGTAATCTTTTCATCACATTTGGAAATGCTGTACAGTGATGTCTGTTGATGGAGAAACCAGTAGAGTAATGAAAGGTGTCCAACATGGTGCATGTGATTATCTCCTCAAGCCTATAAGGATGAAAGAACTGAGAAACATATGGCAGCACGTCTTTAGAAAAAGGATGCATGAAGCGAGAGATTTTGAAAGCCATGAGGGTTTTGAGGCCCTTCACTTGCTGATGAATGGATCAGATCAGTCCGATGATGGTAACATCTTTGCCGTAGAAGAAATTACCTCAATAAAGAAAAGAAAAGATGCAGATAGCAAGCACGATGACAAAGAATTTGGAGATCATTCTCCCACAAAGAAAGCTAGGGTAGTTTGGTCTGTGGATCTTCACCAGAAATTTGTCAAAGCCGTGAATCAAATTGGATTTGATAGTAAGTTTTCTATCAACCTTCCCAGCTAAGTGTAATTATGAATTATGACTTAGGTAAACAACACTGTAATTTCTGACCTTACTCTTTTTGTTAATATGACAAAAACCTTCTTGTCTTTTATGTACAAGAACGTAACATATAATTTATGTTTGGCAGAAGTTGGTCCCAAGAAAATTCTTGATTTGATGAGTGTTCCCTGGTTAACCAGAGAAAATGTTGCTAGTCACTTGCAGGTATATCACTTGCTCATATGCATTGCATAAGTGAAACTATATTAACAGTCCTCAGCTATTATCATTGAAAGAGTGCGAAATAGGACACTTCAGTCATAACATTACTGTCAATAAACATCTGGGTATCTTAATACTCCATATTGTGCTAAAGTTATGACAGGAATTGTCTTTAAGATACTGCTTAGTTGGAGGGGAAAAATAATGAAGAGTGGAGGAATTTTGATAAAATTTCCATGTTTGGTTCAGAGGTTTGGAGGGGTGGGGAACGAAAATCTCTCCTCAACAACCTTTTCTGACCCTACAAAGTTTAGAATACTTGATTTTCCCTCCTCTTCCTTCCCCTTCTCTGAACCAAACAGTATGCATTTATTAAAGTCAGAAATAATACAACGAAGATTCAGATCCCCCTCATAAAATTAAATGTGAAGACTCGAGAGAAATAAGAGGGAGAAAACTGTTAATGGTCTTTAAGTTTGTAGTTTGAAATTCATAGGGTTCCTTGATGAGAAAAAAAATTATCCTGCAGAAATACAGGCTCTACTTGAGTAGGTTGCAAAAGGAAAATGATCAGAAATCTTCGTCAAGTGGAGTAAAGCATTTGGATTCTCCTTCAAAAGATCCAGGAAGTTTTAGTTTTCTAAACACTGCAAGCAACAAGCAACAAAGTGATGTTGTCATTGACAGCTTCAGTCATTCAGATGGAAGTTTACTACAGATGGATGCTCCAAGTCATGAAGGCGACCTCAAGAGAATCTTGTCAGAGCCTACAACCGAAAAAAGAAGATCTTCACCAAAAAGTTCACAGATGAGCCCCGATCAACCTTTTTCATCTGTAGAATCATCAGAAGCAAACCATGCAATATTTGATTGCACCATACAAACACAGTACTCTTGGGGTGAGTTTCCAAAAGGACCACTCAAAGAAGAACAGAAGACAACTGTTCAATTAGAGGATAGCTTCGGCCAGTTGCCATTACACGGTACACGGCATCACATTCAGGTTGATCAATCACAATCGATTGCTTCGATTAATTCTAATCCTTCTATAACAGAAGAAGAGGTTGCTCCCAGCTTAGACACCAAAACTTTATATGCTGGTTACAAGAGTGATTATGTGAGTCCTGTGAGTTCAATGGGAACTGTAGTTGACACCTTTCCTAAACAGTCCAAAAGCCTCATCCCTAATGATCAATCTCCAGAGCCCATTTTCACCTCAAATTTGGGATTGAAAACTGATGGATTTGATGTTGATTGCATTTCTGATCTGGATTTTTATCAAAGGAATCTATTATTGTGTGGTGATGCAGCTTCTGCACCTTTGGAAGAGGACCTGAATTTCTTTTTGCTGCAAACTGAATGGTACAACATGAATTTTGGGCAGCAGAATATAGATATATCAGAATGTTATGATCCAAGGCTTGTTGCTGAAGCCCCTGGCTACTTTTATGATTCTGCAGATTATTCATCCGTAGACCAAAGTCTATTCATAGCATGATTGATCCTGCCCTGCCCTTTTCTGCATCTTCAACAAAAATCCAACTAAATGCACGAAAGGAAGATTTACTGTTGCTACTTGACTTTTATTTTTCCTTTCCAAGAATATCAACTTTAGGGGGCTCGGGTATTCTTTTTCCAATCAGAAAGGATTTTGATATTGGAGCACAGATAAAAGTGGGTGATGTGTGATGACAAACATTAAGCTTATCAATAAGCTTGCTTCCTTTTAAATAATAAATGATTATTCAGAGAAGCATTTTCTTGTGTTTTGATAGAGATCTCATGTAGATTATAGATATGATTGCATTAAAATATACAACTTCAAGTAAATCTTACCTTTATAAGTTAGTTGTATAAAGTTGATTTAAAGTTAAACTAACTTTCTAAGATTGGAAGAGTTTTATCTGAGGTTTATTGAGACTCTTATACTGGTTTTGAATAACCCTATTTCACAGATTTTGTCAAATTATAACATATAAATGGGTATAAACCTCTCTATATAAGCCACTTTTAAAGGATTTGATTATAAGATGTTCATAAGCTCTTAACACCGTATTAATCTCTTCAATCAGCCAGCTTAACTGATAGTTTTTCACCTCCGCTGGAGTGAAAAGTTTCATGGTTCAATGCATATTTTCATGATGCCTATTAAGCAGAAACGATAAAACTTCTAATGCTACCAACTTCATACAAAGGGTAAATAGTCAATTTCATCCCGGGTGAAGTACTCTCATACAAATTATTAGTAAAGATCTACACCATCTTCTTCCATTGCAGTTTTTTCTTTTTTTTTCAAATTTTCTACCTTTCCTTCATATAGAGTTTTTTTCATATTTTCTTAATAGTAACCTAAGGTGAAGACTACCCATTTTGATCCGATTTGTTAAGCCTGTGGTCTAAATAGACTTATAGTGATCCAACTATAGATTTGTAGGCTAATTGATATAAATAGGATATGGAAAAGTTCATTGAAGATGGGGTATAAGAAGAACTACGAATAAAACCAATAATTATGGCAATGAAAAGAATAAAAAGATTTCAAAGTTTTACAAGAACAAAACTAAAATAAGTAGGAAGACACGAAAGCAAAGGAGCTTGTAAATTTTAAAGATTATAACCTAATAATCTAGAACTAGAGAAGAAGATGGTTAGGAATATAAAAAGTCACTTTTAATTACATATGATGGTTATAAGTACCTTCACATGTTATTTTGAAGTACATGTTATTTTGAAGTATATGTGATATTCAATATATCTTTCCAAGTGCCTTGAACAAAATCGAAATTAGTTAAGTGGTACTTGAAGAAATTTTAATTTTCATGTGTCATTTTTACTTCACAGGGTTAAATATGATTTAGTTCCTCAACTATCAAGCGAATTTGTTTTTATTCTCTCTTTCAAAGTAAGGTACATTTTAGTCCTCCTCCTTAAGGAAACCTTAATTTTTGGTCCTTCAAAACTAACACCGTTAAAAACCTACTGATGTGGCTAACGTCTCTACACGTGTGTTTACAACTATGCTTCCTATCTCTTGCCACGTTGGTATTTTTAATGCAAAGTGAGAATATTGGTTTATTAGTTCTTTTCCTATCTCTTCTTCCTATCTCTTATCAGTTCTTTTCTCCCTCTCTCCGCCACCGAACCTCCTCTCTCCTCTCTCTTCTCCTCCCAGTGAAAAAAGTGTCGTTGAGCCGGCGTCTCATAGAAACAAAGTCCCTGACCCACAGACCCGTGAACTCAAGGTTCTGCAATTGTCACAACATGTTCATCATCATTCTCCTTCTTCCTCGCAAACTCTTGGCATTGTGGTCTCTTCCCTTTCCTCCAAGCCCCAAACCCTAGTTTGCATATTTGTTTACCGCTCCAACCTCTTCCCTTCGTCCATTCACCTTCTTCCAAAGATGAGGTCGTTCGATCGCGCTTTTCACGTGCAGGGGGAAGTTGCGGAGTGCAGTGTCGTCGATGACGCCTTGGGCCGAGAGGAGGTGCACCACCGTGTTTGATTTGGTGACGCTACCAGAGATGCACAAAAGATGTTCGATACAATGCCTGAGAGAAATGTTGTGGTTTGGAATTATGGATGCATGGTTGACCTCTTGGGAAGAACAGGGAGATTAGAGGTGAACCTAGCGGTTAATATATATTGTGGTTAAGTTGCAGCAGTTAAGTGTTTCTTAATGCAATCAGAGAACAACGTTTGCAATGTTACGGGGAATTCAAAGTGATGAATTTGTTGAATTACGTTTTGGGAGCATAATAAACATAAATTTGGACCAGAAAACATTCAGAGAAATAAGGGATTTTGTGTATGTCACTACCTTCCTACTTCTTGTTAGCAAAAATCATCTATGAAGTTTTGATGATGAACAGAGTTGTACCAGTCAAGACAAATTGAAGATTTATGTATCTTTATAAAGCTTTTATAATAATCGAAGTTGATGTAATAGTGCTCACAAATGTATTAGGACTGATTCTTGTAATTTATATTGAAATGCTGTTGAGAATCGTCTACAACCTGTTTTAATCGATTAAACCAAGTTTTAATCGATTAAAATCGAGGTTGGCCCTGAAAACCCAAGTGCTCCTGTAATAATCGATTAAAGTTGAGAATAATCGATTAGTTAATCGATTAGGCCTGAGAATAATCGATTAACACTAGCCGTTGGGGATTTCAGATTTGAAAAACTAGCCGTTGTACTCATTTTAATCGATTAATACTTGTGTTAATCGATTAAATGCGTTAGATGGCCCGTTTTCGAAGAATGGAAGAGTATTTGGCTGAGCCTATAAGATGGCTCTCTGTTGATCTCAAAAACAACTCTTCCCTTGTGCTAAAGAACTCTGAACTCTTTGAGAACTCTGTGAGATTGTTGAAGCTAAGGAAACTCTTGTCTGCAAAGTCCTGAAGTGCTACTGCGGTGACAGAGGAATAACTTGTTCATCCTTGGTGTGTCCGAGGAAGTGTCTGGAAGAGAATCATCCTTCGTGAAGCATTCGAAGGAGGTGGTCATCCTTTGTGAAGATTCAAAGGAGGTGTAAGTTCGTCTCTTGTGGTTTCAAGAGAGGTGGTATTTCTAAACTGTTACAAATTGTTTTTCTGTGTGACTAATATTTGTAACTGTTTTGTGATAGTGAAAAAGGTTTATCTTATTTGAGATAAGCGACTGGACGTAGGATCCTAGTGATCTGAACCAGGATAAAATCACCTGTGCAATTTTTCTCTTTCTCTTACTTTGTCATTCATATTTAAATTATCTGCTAAGTAAGAAAAATTAAGAGGAAAATAATAAAAGGCATAATAAAAGTATATAACCAATTCACCCCCCTCTTGGTTTGTTCCACGCTAATAATTCCGCTGCAGCGATTCTAACAATTGGCATCAGAGCTTGCTTTGATAGTCATTCAAATGGCAGGATCACATCAAACCTTTGCAGAGGGAGCATCAATCAATAGACCCCCACTATTCACAGGTGAGAACTATGCATTCTGGAAGGTAAGAATGCAAATATTTATTGAATCTATTGATTGTGAAATTTGGGATGTTATTGCGTTTGGTTCTTCTGTTCATACTAACAATATACAGGAACCAAAGCCCCGTGGTCAATGGACCATTGAAGAAAAGAAAAGATTTCAGAATGACGTAAAAGCTCGGAATATCATTGCATCAGCATTGACTGTTGATGAGTTCTACAGGGTTTCTGTCTGCAAAACTGCTCAAGAAATGTGGGACGTACTCAGAGTAACACATGAAGGAACAAATGACATAAAGAGGGCAAGGAAGAACTCCCTAATTCAAGAGTATGAAATGTTCCGAATGAAGCAAGGAGAAACAATTTCCGACGTTCAAAAACGCTTCACCAACATTGTCAATCATCTCATTGGACTGGGTAAGTCATTTGATACTGATGAACTAAACATTAAAATCTTGAAGTCTTTAGACAGGTCGTGGCAACCTAAGGTGACTGCAATCTCGGAGTCACAAAACCTCAACACCATGACTATGACGGCACTATTTGGAAAGTTGAGGGAACATGAATTAGATCTTGGAAGACTTGATGAAGAAGAAGCAAAAGCCAAAACCAACAAGAAGAGTTTGGCATTAAAATCAGAGATTGAAAGAAGCAAAGGTATATCGGAAGATGAAGACTCAGACGAAGAGGAAAACTTAAGCCTTGTGATCAAAAGATTAAACAAGTTCATGAAGTCTAAAGGTAAAGGAAGGTTTAGATACAAAAAGAAAGATACTCAAGCATCTTCCTCAAATTACCGATGCTACGGCTGTGGAGAAAAGGGGCATCTAAAGGCAGACTGCCCAAATTAGAAGAAAGGTGAAGACAAAAAGGAGAAAAGATTCTTCAAGAAAAAGAAAGCATACATTGCAGGGGAAGACGATAACGAGTCCATTTCAGATTCAAGCGATTCAGATAAAGAAGCAAACATCTGTTTGATGGCAGATGATGATAATGACAACCAAGTAAGTAGCTCACATTATTCTGATAATAATAGTCAAGTTGATGAAGATGAATTGCATGAAACATATGCTGCATTGTTAATTGAATATGAAAAATTAAATATTTCTCATAAAAAGCTGAAAAAGGATTTTAAAAATTTAAAATCTGAATTTGACAACCTTCTTGAAGAAAATAAAAATTTGAAGTTTACTTCTGAAAATCTCACTAAAATAAATGATGCCTTGAAAACTGAATTTAAAAATTCATCTGAAGAAAATAGAAGTTTGAAAAATAAATTTTTATATCAAGCAGAAGAAATCAGGAATTTGAAAAGTAAAGTTTTATATTATGAAAAAGAAAAATATATTGCTAATAATGAATGTGAATCTTGCATACAATTCAAATATTTTTCTGAAAATACAACCTTAGGAGAATGTAGTAAAAATAACGAAAATAAGGTTGTTAAAAATAAGTATGTTCCTAAAATTAAAAACAAACATGATAATAGAACCCGTAGAACATGGGTAGAAAAAGGAACAACTTATAGGAACACAAACGTTGTGTCATGCTTTTATTGTATGAAAAAAGGTCATACTTCAAATAAATGTAAAATTAAGCATTATGGTGTTCCAAGTGGTAGATATGTTTGGGTTGCTAAATAATTTGAATCTAACCCAAAAGGACCCATACAAAGAAGTTGGGTACCTAAATTAGCTTGTTTGTTAATCAAGAAAAGTCATGTGGTGTCTCGATAGTGGTTGCTCAAAACACACATGACAGGAGACCGGACAAAATTCACAAATTTTAAAGAAAAGGAACGAGGCTTTGTTACCTATGGTGACAACAACAAAGGAAGAATTCTTGGAAAAGGAGATATAGGAAGCAAAGACATCTTGATGATCAAAGACGTGCTATATGTAGAAGGATTAAGGCATAACTTAATTAGCATAAGTCAACTGTGCGACAAAGGATTCAAGGTAACCTTTGAGAAGAATTCTTGCACTATTTTTAAGAGTGATTCTTCTGAAATTGCATTAAAAGGAATTAGACATAACAATATTTATTTAATTGATTTAGAAAACATATTAAATAAAAATATTTCATGTTTAGTTGTTAAAGAGGAAAACCCATGGTTATGGCACAGGCGTGCTGCTCATATACATATGCAACAACTTAATAAACTGGTATCTAGAGATCTAGTAATTGGTTTACCAAAATTAAATTTTGTAAAAGATAAATTGTGTGATGCATGTCAAAAGGGGAAACAAGTTACACATTCCTTTCATTCAAAAAATATTGTTTCTACTTTAAAACCTTTGGAACTTTTACATTTGGATTTATTTGGTCCTTCAAGGATAAAAAGTTTTGGTGGAAACTATTATGCTTTAGTTATTGTTGATGATTTTTCAAGATATACTTGGACCTTGTTTCTCACTCTTAAGAGTGAAGCTTTTAAAGAATTCAAAAAGTTTGCTGTTTTAATTCAAAATGAAAAGGATCTAAGAATAAAAGCTATTAGAAGTGACCATGGTGGTGAATTTCAAAATGAATTATTTGAAAATTTTTGTGAAGAACATGGTATTTCTCATAACTTTTCTTCGCCTAGAACTCCCCAACAGAATGGAGTCGTAGAAAGAAAGAATAGATCCTTAGAGGAACTTGCTCGTACTATGTTAAATGAAAATAATGTTCCTAAACAATTTTGGGCTGATGTTGTAAGTACTGCTTGCTATGTTTTAAATAGAATGTTAATTCGACCTATTTTAAAACGTACTCCTTATGAACTTTTCAAAAATAGAAAACCAAATGTTTCCCATTTAAAAATCTTTGGATGCAAATGCTATGTTTTAAACAATGGAAAACAGAATTTGGGAAAATTTGATTCAAAAGCTGATGAAGGAATTTTTCTTGGATATTCTTTAATAAGCAAAGCATATAGAATCTTTAATAGAAAACTGCTCACAATAGAGGAATCCATACATGTTACTTTTGATGAAATTGTGGACCTTGAGGCAAAACCTCTTGAGTCAGAAGAATCTGATGCAGGAACAAGTGAAAATTCATCAAAGGAGACAAATGAAGAGAAGAATTATGACAATACTCAAGATGAAGATTTAAATAAAATATGGCAACAACCTAGAGGATCATCTTTGGACAACATAATAGGCGATATCACACAAGGGGTAAACACAAGAAGTAATACTGCAAATTATTGTATGAATGTTGCTTTTGTGTCACAGATTGAACCAAAGAACATTAAAGAAGCCCTTCAAGATGAAAAATGGTGTATCACAATGCAAGAAGAACTCAATCAGTTTGAAAGAAATCAAGTGTGGGAATTAATTCCCAGAAAAGACACTCATCAAGTAATTGGAACTAAGTGGGTGTTCAGAAACAAACTGGATGAAGAAGGAAACATCACCAAGAATAAAGCTAGGCTTGTTGCAAAAGGATATAGTCAAGAAGAAGGTATAGATTATGATGAGACATACACTCCAGTTGCCAGGTTAGAGGCAATACGCCTACTTCTTGCTTATGCGTCTATGATGAAATTTAAATTATTTCAAATGGATGTTAAAAGTGCTTTTCTAAACAGTTATATCAAAGAAGATGTATTTGTTGAACAACCACCTGGTTTTGAAGATTTTAAAAACCCAAATCACATCTACAAATTAAAGAAAGCACTATATGGCTTAAAACAGGCACCTAGATCTTGGTATGAACGTCTGAGCAATTTTCTTGTAGAAAATGATTTCAATAGAGGAAAAATTGATTCAACATTATTCATTAAAAAGAATGGAAAACATTTTCTACTTGTTCAAGTATACGTAGATGATATTATTTTTGGTTCATCTAACGCAACTCTCTGCGAGAATTTTGCTAAGTCCATGCAGGGAGAATTTGAGATGTCAATGATGGGAGAACTTACTTTCTTCCTCGGACTTCAAATCAAACAAATGGAGGAGGGAACCTTTATATCTCAAACCAAGTATTGCAGGGAAATCCTTAAAAAGTTTGAGTTGGGCAATGCTAAAGAAGCATCAACTCCCATGGGGATATCCTGCTACTTAGACAAAGATGAGACAGGTAAAGAGGTAATCCAGACCAAATACAGAGGTATGATTGGCTCTTTATTATATCTCACTGCTAGTAGACCTGACATCATGCAACGTGTATGTGTGTGCTAGGTTTCAGTCAAGCCCTAGAGAGTCTCATCTCACTGCCGTAAAACGTATTTTTAAATATCTTAAGGGGACAACATCCTTTGGGTTATGGTATCCTTCAGGCGCTGAACCTAGTCTTGTAGGATTTTCTGATGCTGATTATGGAGGCTGTAAAATAGATAGGAAAAGCACCAGTGGAACCTGTCACTTTTTCGGTAGTTCCTTAGTCTCTTGGCACTCTAAGAAACAAGCCTGTATAGCCTTGTCAACCACTGAAGCTGAATACATTGCTGCGGGCAGTTGTTGTGCACAGATCTTATGGATGAAACAACAATTAGAAGACTATGATATTTATTTGGATCATATTCCGCTTAAGTGTGATAACACCAGTGCCATAAAACTCACCAAAAATCCCATCATGCATTCTAGAACCAAGCATATAGAAATTAGGCATCATTTCATTAGAGACCATGTCCAAAAAGGCGATTGTGAAATGGAGTTCATAGATTCTAAGCATTAATTAGCGGACATTTTCACCAAAGCATTGCCCAAGGATAGATTTTTTGAGTTTATAAGAGATCTTGGAATATTAGAAATAGTAAAATAGGCATACTTGGAATTAATCTTGCATTTTTCGTTGCTTAACGCATTTAATCTGCTTGCAAATCGATTAAAAGCGCTACCTATACATTTGCGACTGGATTAATCGATTAATCCAAGTATTAATCGATTACATAATCGATTAATCCAAGTATTAATCGATTACATAATCGATTAAAACTTCCTTTAATCGATTAAATACGCTCCAGACGGTTTTTTAAAACTGGTTTTCAAAATCTAGCCGTTGCCAACGGCTATAAACGGACAAATTCTCCAAATCTAACTGTTGGGATGCGTTTTTAAGCCTATTTATACCTCACTTGGTCCCCATTTTCATTACTTGAACACACATTAAGCATATCTCTCCTACTTTCTCTCTTCTTTCACCCAAATCCTTGCCTTTCTCTCATCTCAATGGCTGAATCTTCAAGAAGGAGAAGAAGAAGAACCAGTGGTGTTTCAGAAAATCCTGTTCAAAGAAGAGATGCTACCATAGAAGGGTGGCTCTCCGATGAAGAAGATCAATTATCCTTCTCACGATTTTGGAAGGAAGGAAGCTCATCAAACAGAAATTCATTGATCTTTCTTGGTATACATCCTACAACTTTTCCTTTCCAAATCTCATCATTGAACAAGGAGTTCAACATCTAATGGAACTCCGTGGAAGGTATTATCCGGATCTCGTTCGCACTTTCTATTACAATTTAAAGATCCGGGAGGGGGTTTTTCAAACAAGAGTAAAAGGTGTGGACATTGTCTTGGACAATGACATTTGGACTAATGTAGCAAAGGTCCCTGTCTTAGAGCATTCTCAAACTATTCCATATGACTTTGCTTAATTCAATAAGATAGCGGTTTATCAGTCCTTTCTTCGCAATCCTCGTCAGCACAATGCTCGTCTCTTCCTTGCTGGTGGACTCAAGATGGAAGAACGCCTCTTGCACTACCTAATTGTCTGGATTTTGTGCCCTAGAGGATCCACTCATGCCCAATGCTCTGAGACTGATCTCATCATCATGTACGGTATACTTCAGAGCATTCCTCTAAATTGGCCTCACCTGATTAAGACAATTATGTACAAGGCCAAAAGGTTAGATGTTGCAGCTCTTCCATATCCTCTCCTTGTTTCCCAAATCTGTGTGTTCAAAGGAGTAGATATCACCAATGAACACCATGAGATTGTCCTTCCTGGACATAAGGTTGGAGATAATTCCCTAAGGCAAATGGGTTTTATCAAACAAGGACTCTCATACATACACCCTGAGGATGCCATTGATGGCAATGAAGATGAAGCTGCAGATATCCCTATGCCTGATCCCACAGATGTTGCTGGCCCATCTCAAGTCCATGAGGAATACAGTCTAGAAAGTCTCTCTAGACAAATGACTGAGATGACTCGCCTTCAAAATGAGATGATGAACCTTCAAAACATCCGCCATGAAGAAATTTGTACTAATCTCAGGAATCTAGACACTAGGGTTTCAGGATTAGAGCAACACCTTCTTAGTGATGAAAGTGATGAATTCTAGATATTCTTTGTTTGTTTTGGTTGTTTTTGTTTTTATGATTATGTGCATCCTTAATAAAAAGTTGTTGTTTATTTCATTTTTCTATATGCCTTATCTCTTTTTATTTAGGGGGAGCACGTATTTTTTTTTTCTTCTGATAAAAAAGGGGGAGAAGAAAGTTTAAAATCCTTATTTTCTATTAATCTCTCCTTTAATGAGTTGTGATTGTTTCAAATTATTAAAAAGCTTTAAACTCAGGAGAATTTTTTATCATCATCAAAAAGAGGGAGAATGTTAGCAAAAATCATCTATGAAGTTTTGATGATGAACAGAGTTGTACCAGTCAAGACAAATTGAAGATTTATGTATCTTTATAAAGCTTTTATAATAATCGAGGTTGATGTAATAGTGCTCACAAATGTATTAGGACTGATTCTTGTAATTTATATTGAAATGCTGTTGAGAATCGTCTACAACCTGTTTTAATCGATTAAACCAAGTTTTAATCGATTAAAACCGAGGCTGGCCCTGAAAACACAAGTGCTACTGTAATAATCGATTAAAGTTGAGAATAATCGATTAGTTAATCGATTAGGCCTGAGAATAATCGATTAACACTAGCCGTTGGGGATTTCAGATTTGAAAAACTAGCCATTGTACTCATTTTAATCGATTAATACTTGTGTTAATCGATTAAATGCATTAGATGGCCCGTTTTCGAAGAATGGAAGAGTATTTGGCTGAGCCTATAAGATGGCTCTTTGTTGATCTCAAAAACAACTCTTCCCTTGTGCTAAAGAACTCTGAACGCTTTGAGAACTCTGTGAGATTGTTGAAGCTAAGGAAACTCTTGTCTGCAAAGTCCTGAAGTGCTACTGCGGTGACAGAGGAATAACTTGTTCATCCTTGGTGTGTCCGAGGAAGTGTCTAGAAGAGAATCATCCTTCGTGAAGCATTCGAAGGAGGTGGTCATCCTTTGTGAAGATTCAAAGGAGGTGTAAGTTCGTCTATTGTGGTTTCAAGAGAGGTGGTATTTCTAAACTGTTACAAATTGTTTTTGTGTGACTAATATTTGTAACTGTTTTGTGATAGTGAAAAAAGTTTATCTTATTTGAGATAAGCGACTGGACGTAGGATCCTAGTGATCTGAACCAGGATAAAATCACCTGTGCAATTTTTCTCTTTCTCTTACTCTGTCATTCATATTTAAATTATCTGCTAAGTAAGAAAAATTAAGAGGAAAATAATAAAAGGCATAATAAAAGTATATAACCAATTTACCCCCCTCTTGGTTTGTTCCACGCTAATAATTCCGCTGCAGCGATTCTAACACTTCTCGAAGAGCCCTGATCTGGATCCAAGGTGTTGCAGTTCAACAAGATTAACAAGAAAACGATGACCTCAAAACATTCAATAAAGGGAGCTTCTATTTGATAAATCAAACATAAGTCATGCTTAATTCTATATTTGTTTGTTCTAATTAGTACCTTGATATGGAAAACATATATTTGATAACGAAGTTACATACTAAATTTAAGACGAAACGTTTCATTCATGATAACAAATGAATATTAATTAAGAATCACTACACATTGGTAAATAAGAATTGAGTGACATTCTTATTTCCCAAGATAAAATCAAATCATTTTTCTTTATTCGAACAAGTATTAATGTGGTATAATTTGGGATTGGATTCATATTCCTGAAACAGTGAAACAAATATTTCTTTGGAACACAGAAGGAAACTTTTGGAGAGGTATACTCGATTTATAACAGGGTGCGGAAGATATTTTTGAATTTGGTGGAATTAGCCACACAAAAAATTCAGTTACAAAGACAATTGCAAGAACAGTACAATACTTCTGCAATGAAGTAAAACACATGGAAGCGAGAAAGAAATATGGCTAAAAAATGTGAAGCTTCTTTATCTTGAGTTTTCTTTCTCTCCTCTTCCCTTTGATTTTGCGGCGTTTTGGTTGCCCCCATTTATGAGCCTCGCAGATAGGAGGAGCCTGCATGGTGGTTCCAGATTCAAAGGTGGGGTCTTGTGGATGGCGGCATTGTTTCATGGGGTTAGATCTATTTTTGCTTTTGGCTTCGGGGAAAATGAGGTTTTTAGGTTTTCTGATTTGGGAGCATGTTGGAGAAATGCGGGCGAAAGGAGTTTAATTTTTAGCTTTGGGTTAGATTTTATCAGTGAAGGTGTGGAAAAATGACAAGGGGTTGGTACAGTTTAACTAGTTTTATGTTCTTATAGGTTTCAGTAAGAACATAAAAATGATGATGTCTTTTTCGTTCTTCACCCTTCACAGTACACTTTCAAGCAAATTTTACTAATCAACTTAATAATGCAACGTGGCAAGAGATAGGAAGCAGAGCTGTGAACACACGTGCAGAGACGTTAGCCACATCAGCAGGTTTTTAACGATGTTAGTTTTGAAAGACCAAAAATTAAGATTTCCTTAAGAAGGAGGACTAAAATTACCTTACTTTGAAAAAGGGACTAAAAACAAATCTGCTTAATAGTTGAGGGACTAAAAACATATTTAACCCTACGTATCACTTTCCTATTTTAAGGGAAATCATGTGTTTCATGTAACTAACTTCATATGTTTCTCCTTAAATCAAGGAAATTACTCGTGTTCTCTTAAAATCATGTAACAACCTAGGTAATAATTAAGAATAAGTATTAAATATAAGACTAGTGACACATAAGTATAATTCAAAAACTACATCACATATATCTTCATATGATCTAGTTGGTGCAATATTTGGAAAAGAGCACCATGTCAAGTTATAAAGGAGTCTCACGTGGATCTTATCCCACCTTTACTTTTAAGAAATACAATGCAAGATCATTAAGTGGTATGAACTTTGCTTCATCTAGTTCAACTTCAGCAAATACGGAGATAAGGTTGTGAGGATGGAAAATGATCTGTGAACTGTAAAAACCCAAATACAACATTGCTTACCTACATTGCTTCTGGATAATATGTTCTACAACATATCGCTGCAATGGTTGCTGGTTTGGTACATTCTTCTATTGATGAGGTATAATTTACTTAACAAAATTGTTTAAACTTCTTATAAGATATAAAATAATTTAAATTAAAACATTTATTTTATTTGAAGATTTTCAAAGATATAAAAGGGTTTAATAATATTTTAAAGGGTGTATAAACTAGATTAGATTTCATGAAATATAATAATATATTTAATTTATTTTTCTAGTTAATATCCTCTTAAAAGATAGGTGGGCTTTTGTATTGAGAGATTGACTATAAATAAGTGAGTTGGTGTAACATCCCAAATTTTTAATAGTATTAACACTATTATAAGATAGATCATGTAGCAATAAACTAGAACATACACGAAGAAAGCATATATGAACTTTTACAGTTATTTAAGAGTGACCATAATAGTATAACATATACCAGAAGAGAAAATAAAATATTATTCAACAACTCTTTACACGTGAGACTTAAAGTGTAGATAGAAGTTTATCAAAAGAGTCTATATACAACTATAAACATATACACATCATCAAAATCTACAAAGTCTAAGGCTAGTCTTCTACTTCATCACCACCACCTAACATCTTATCCAAAGACAGATCCTCATTGCTCACATCATAGTGATGATTATTGCAACCCAAGAGATGAGCAAACACAAACACAAAGAAAAGGGTAAGCTAGTTTATCAAATAATACACATAACATCATTAAATAATTCAATTATTAGTCATCAAAGAGTATTCTTATATCAATATATACACTTACATGTACTGATATCAAACTATAGAGGCTTTGCCTTTGAGGTGGTATAACAACAACAACAACATTTTCAACAACACTTTGCCACAGTCCTAGGTTAATCCTTTCAAACATCTATGGCTAACAAATAACCAATAGACTAGGGACCTTCTACTACTCTCCACCACATAATCATCCTTCTCTTCTTAATACTAGAGGTTATTAAGAGCTTTAGAATAACCTCTATATACTAGCTTCCTATATCAATACATACTCTTACATACATAATCATTTAAAGGAATTCTCCTTGAACTCCTTATAACCATCATTCCATTCAAACATATGTCCTAAACCTTATCATAGATAATACAACAAAACATTATAATATTTAAAACTATAAACATGAAAAAATGTTGAAAAACATCCAAGAAGCAGACTCACTCGCCCAACTAACAATTTCTGCTAGCCTAGCGAGAGGCAAGACAGTGGCTCTCCCAAGCTAAGTAAGTTGGCTCACTTAGCCCCTACAACACTCTGCCAAACACCCTAAATATTCGCCTAGTGAGCTCCTCCACTCGCCTAACTAGCGCCAAAACAGCAAGCTAAGCGAGTTGGCTCGCCCAACTTTTGGAATTCATTGCCAAAACTCCTCTACTCTCACTAAAGCGGCAAAATTAGCACTTCTAAACCACCCATTACCTATTCTAATCACTTTTACCAACTTATAACACTCTTAAATCGTATTATAAACCATTTTAGACCTAAACAAAAGTGTATAACTTATCTTAAACTAATGATAAGTTGTTTACAACAAGATATCAACTCAAAAACAACTAAATTATCAACTTAGATACCAAATCACATTTATCTATTCTAACTCATTTTTAAGTAACTTAGGTACTCTAACAAGTCAGAAATGACTTACTAATATACCCCAAACCTTTCATTTTGACATAGAACCTATGATTCAAAATTTCACTAGTTCAAAACCCCAAAATACACTTAAAAACCAACACAAAACATTACCAAAATGTTATCAACCCTATCTAAACCAGATTTCAATTTAATTATTCATTATAACCAAACTCAAATAACCTTTAAACATACTTTAAAAATGTAATATATTTTGTTTAATCTTTAGTTCAACAATTCACAAACCAAAACCTTATATTTTGACTTAGAACACTTACAACTCAACCTAGTTCACTTCTCTTCCACATTTAAACCAAATTCAACACCATAAATCAACTCAACACAATAATTCTTCATACCACTAGAGCTACACACATAATCACTCAGCATAAAAAATCATCATGTGACAAATTTATATTCAACAAAAAAAAATTATTAGCTAGCATTTCAAGCATAAACATCTTAAATACTATCAATTCAAGGTCAAGCTTCCATATATGGATTTATTAAACTTCAAACCATTTAATCTTCTGGAAACACACTTGATCACAAGTAAACTTATTTGCAAAAATGGATGTTTGAGTTAAAAAGAGAGATGTACCTTATGCCTTAGATTGATGGGTAGGTGTTACTGAATTTAATATTTTATGAAATATTATTAATTATTAGACTAGCTATTTGTGATTCATGATAGGGCTCATGGGCAACTAATTATCATAATTTCAAGACAATGCATAGTTGTATAATTTTGTTCCTTCCATAAGGAGATGAAACTTGATTTGAAATCCATGTTACAAATATAAGTGTTACTTTTTTTTATATCATGTACTTAGTTATATTAATACTAACCTATGTTTTCGATTTAATTAAAGTTGTCGGTAAGTCCAAAGTGTTAGAAAAGAATTGCCTTGTTTCTTTTACTAAGAAGGGCTAAATTGGTGATCAATAAAAACAATTTCTTTTTAAAACTTTTCAGAAATTTAGAATGATCTTTAGTCTATCTTGAAACTCAAGCAATCAAGCACATGCAATGAAAGTAAAAGAGATAGGAAAAGAAATAAAAAAACAAAGGGTTTATATTGGTTCAGTCTTAATGTCTACATCTAGTGTCCTTTCAATCAACCTTAGATCGAAAGCTAATATTGCACTATAAAGATCCGAGGTTTTACAAAAAGGCCTGACCAGATAACACTTCTCAAGTATAACCACCTCTCTAACTCACTAATCTAATATAACCAATAACAAAACCCTGTAGCAAGAACAATCCTCTCTTGTAGTCACCCTTTCAGACACCTCTTAAAGTCCAAAGAACTCCTCGCTCTTCTTCCTGGCAGCACGCACAGGGAACAACACAATCCAAGATTGTTAAACACGAAGTCTGATCAGTCAAGAGTACACCTTAGTAGTGCAGTAGTTGATCAACAGTCAAAATCAGAATTTGTTCTTCAAGAAACCTTCAAGATTATCAACTTTTGTAAATCTTGTTTCTTGGAGCGTCTTAGCACACTTGTATCTCTTTTCTCAATTCACAAATATCAGATATGAAAGTTTACAAATGATCAAAAGTTATTAGAACAGTGTTTAGTGCATCAAGTTATAGTTTTTTCATATCAGACGCAAACTAATTGATTACCTAAGTAATGTAATCGGTTACACGAATAATAGATGTAACAGAATTACCATTCAAACAATTCTAATTGAATGCACATTTAATGTAATCGATTTTCAATCAATGCTAGTCAACGTATTTGAAAATATGACAGTAATCAATGTTTTGACATGGCTTGAAAACAATTTTCAAATAATAACATACTTAATTGATTACATAAACAATGTAATCGATTAAGCACAACACTTAGGCATTTTGAAAGCATTTTCTCTTCAAAACTCATCACAACACATTTCAAAAAGATATCTGCAAAGACACGTGTTTTAATTGATTTTACACTTAATGTAATCGGTCAAAACTTGTTGTTTTGCCACAGTTTAAAACATAAGCTATCTGATGAACTTAATTGATTACAATATCACTGTAATCGATTATTTCATACAAAGTTGCTTTGTACTTGTGGTTTTATCATACAAAAACATTTAGTATGCATACATAAGATATAAACACAATTATGATCACAGTAGTATGCAGACCAATCAAATCATAACAAAACATTTATATACCAACATATGTATCAATCACAAATACTCATTTTTGTTGTGTCATGAAAACATATATATGTTTTATAATCAATGTGTTGTTATCATAAAAAACAAACGCATGAGAGAACACTAGTGCAGCGAGGGGCTTTTATCGCGGTTCATTTTCACTATACGTCGCGGTTCTTGAACCGCGGCATATTCAGCCGCGGTAGTAAGTCAGACACTTTATGCCGCGGTTCTAACTGCGGTATATAGATTGCGGAATATGCCGCGGTTGTCTAGGGAACCGCTGCCTAAATTCATTTTTTTTAAAACAAAAAATAAAAAATGCACTATATGCCGCGGTTCAACCGCGGCATATAGGCTGAAGCATATGCCGCGGTTAGTCTCAAAACCGCGGCCATATGTCTCGTTTTTAAAAAAAAACGAAGCACTATATGCCGCGGTTGTGGTTAGAACCGCGGCATATTCCCCTGCAGTTTTTTAAAATTGCAGGTCTGTTTTTGTGATATCCACTACCACAAAAACAGACCTGCATATAAAAACATGTACAGAAATTCAATTTCAACATAACAAACACATGTTCAAATGTATTTCAACATCAAATAAAGTACAGAGTCTAAGAAAATTCTATCTAATCAAATGCATTGTTTAAATCTAAATCTAAGAGCTATTGTATAATCTAACTATATACTTCGCAGCAGCGTTCCTAATGAATAATAGTGACTTCTCAGGAACTGGGGTAGTAGTCTTGAATCTCTGCAAAAGACAATTCATTTTAATTAGTGTATATGAATTCAACATTTGTTAAAAAATCAAAATTTGTTAAAGTTAAATATTACCGTTTCCCAGCTTCTTGTGATGTGAGAACGAACAATATGGGTCATCCAATACATTACATAGTATCCACACTCATATGACCCATTTTGTCTGTTACACTACAATATATCATCACAGTCGATAATAGTTAGTGAATAACATTTGTTATAAAACAATTATAACAAAGTATGACTTTAGCATATGTCAAACCTTGAGAGAAATCCAAGCAATCTTTCTACTCTTAACAATTGATCTCCCGTCCATCATCATACTTGCTGGAATAGAACTGTATATAAAAAAAAAGGTTTTAGCATTCAGTTATATAACAAAGAAAGTCCAAACATTGAGGTTCTTACCAATCAATTGCTTGTTTGAGTTGTGTGGGAGGAGGCCTGTGCAATGAGCAGAACCACAAAGCATAGTTGTCTTGCACAGACATAACAAGAAGTTGCCAATGGCGCCTGAAATTCATAATAACGTAACTATTAAATATTAAAATCACATATGGAACATTATTATGTTAACAAAGTTTACTTACCCAGATATATAAGGCAAAAAGTATATTTTCTTGCCCCTTCCAAAACTTCTTATCAGACTCATGTTGATATGGTCAAAATCATTTGATTCATGAATATCTTGGGGATCAATGAATCCATAATCATCAGAACGCCCCAACTTATTAGTGACCCCAGACATATACCTGAAATCAAAAATTAACTTTGATATAAGGGTACTTGATATATAAATCAATTTTATATATAAATAATTGGTCATAGACTTACATCGTCCATAGTTGAATAATTGAAATATTCAACTCTTGTGTTCCCGACGCAAGCTCACGGACATCTTGGCTATTAAGGTATATTGGGACCTCAGAGCCATGCCCAAATACATTAGCATCATACTCAACCTCCAAAGGCTTATCATCAAGGATGTCAGCAAGTAGATGCAATGAAGAAAGAGGGTCATCCTCAAATAGAGGAATCTTCTGTTGTGCCTGCGTCTGTTGTTACATGAAAAGATAAGATAAGTTTTGACATAAAAAACCTTTAAAATTGAGAAGTGTAAAGAAGAATTTCATACCGAGGGGTCAGGAACTGGTTTAACCAAAAATTTAGGCCAAGTGATAAACGACTTATATGCTTGTTCCACAATGAAAATCTCTTCCGTGGACAGTGGAACCGAGGCATCTGGCATGATCATTTCATCCACTGAGACCTTCACCTCATCCTCTAATAGTTGCATACCATGACATACAGTCGCTGACCTAAACTCTGTTCCACGAGCTACCAGCACCAACTCAGTATCTTCTAAAATGTATAGCAGACATGGACTACCATCGTCCATGTCATCCTCTGGGATGGCTGATGCGGAACAACTTCCTTTGCCGCTTCTCCCTGTCAGAGTATATGTTAGATTATACAAGAGATAGAAATAATTGCACATTAATGTTTACTAAGTTTACCTGTGGGAGGGGGAGGGATAACATGTTCCTCTATAGGAGACTGCACCGGGCGCATGCTCTGAAACTGCTCCTGGTATAGCATCTGGAATTCAGCCCTCACCTCGGCCCTGATCTCCTGCATAAGGTCTTGTCGGACCTTTTTTGTGATCTCTTCTGTCATCCTTTGTGTATCGTTGTATGAATATGAAGGCTGACGAGAAGAGCTCCCAAAATAATCTGTAATTCCTACTCCAGGACCTGCAGCACGTACACGTCCAGGGTGCTCAGGTCGTCCAATTGCAGCAGCAAGAATATCCTGGCGACCCTCTGGAGTGAATTGGCCTTGGGAGCTCTGCTCAACCAAGGTGTCCTGTAACATTACAAAACACCATTATTCTTTAAATAGTTTAATGTAGTATGTATAATGACAATATTTATTATTTTAGGAACAGTGATAACTTACAATTCTTTCAGAAATCTCTCGTGCAGTGTCGGAAGAGTAGGTGCCCGATGGTCGCATACGGGCCAACTTCCATTTCTCATGTCTAGACGGTGGAGAAGGAGGCTGAGGAGGGCTACCACTCTGAGATGGTGGTATAGCATCTGCCTTTTGCTTGAGGATTTTCTCCTCAAGCTTCCTATACCCACCACGAGATAATAGGTGGGGGTTTTTGTTCTTAGCACTTGTTCCTTGTGCTTTGCTTCTAATTGCCTGTCACATACACATTAATTAATCAGTTCATATGATATATATTTGTTAATGAGGAATTGAATAATATGAACTACACTAACCTGCCATTCCTCTGACATCCGACTCTCTTTAAAAAGCCGCCAAGTCTCCTCATCAATGGACTTATATGAACTACATGGACTTTTATGTTTAAGGTGTCCAAAGATGTACCTTGATGTCAACTTGCTTTTAAAGTTTCTGAAATTTTCTGCAACAGTTGACAAACACTTATTTCTAAGTGTTGGGACATTTGGAATGTCAAATGTCATATGAAAAAAAACATAATAAAGTTGTATAAGTACAAAATTATCAATATAAACAAATTTTAATTCAAATGCTATTAACTAACTTACCAATATATCTTGCCAAATAATGTTCCGATCACCCTCGGACACATGATCAAAAGATGGAATGAGAATGCTAATCCTATCACGTGCCACTACTCCAAGGTATGATCGGAAGTCATCTGCATGGGGGCCAGTTGCCACACCCGTGGTGACATTCACATTCACCGGAGTTCTTTCACCACTATTTTTCCTCATTAATAGTTGTTTCATCCTAGTGGGTCCTCTAGTGGATCTGGTTGGGGGAGCCTCATCCCCTGAAGAATGTGGATGATCAGCCATATATCTGTCAAAATAAATAACAACATTAAATTTTCTTTCAAGACTTATGTAATATCATATAAATTAACAAAACATGTAATGTCGAGTAATGTATCAATCAAGCTATCACACACATTCTTTTCTACATGCATCACATCTATGCAATGTCGAACATCTAACTTTGACCAATATGGAAGATCAAAGAATATTGATTTCTTCTTCCAAGGGGTCGTTACAGATGACTTCTTCGATGTTTTCCAAAATACATGATGTATTTTATTAACTTTTTGAAGAACTTCAAGGCCAGTAAGTGGATTTGGTGCTTCGTCCCTCTCTTGATCTCCATTGAATGCTTTTTTTAACCTTCGATATGGATGATTACGTTTTAGAAATCTCCGATGACGCAGATACACCGTCTTTCTTCCATGTTTCAATTGATGAGCTGCAGTGTTTTCTTCACATATAGGACACGCTTTATGACCCTTGACACTGTATCCTGACAAATTACCATAAGCAGGAAAGTCATTAATGGTGCAAAATAACATTGCACGCATCATAAAAGTCTCTGAAGCGAATGCATCAAATATTTCAACCCCATCAACCCACAAAACCTTCAAGTCTTCAACTAGTGGGCTTAGATAAACATCTATGTCATTTCCAGGCTGCTTTGGACCAGATATCATCATAGACAACATCATGTACTTCCTCTTCATGCACAATGCAGGAGATAAGATGTAAATTATCAATATAACTGGCCAACAACTGTGATTGGTACTCGGATTACCAAATGGGTTCATTCCATCAGTGGCTAAACCAAGCCTAAGATTTCTACACTCTTTACCAAATTCGGGGAATTGTCGATCAATATTTTTCCATTGCTTTGAATCAGCTGGATGACGAAGCAGCCCGTCAATTTTTCTCTCATCTGCATGCCATCTAAGATTTTTAGCATCTTTGGGATTCGCAAACAAACGCTTAAGTCTGGGCACTATTGGAAGGTACCAAACTACTTTCAAAGCAGATCCATTTTTTTCTATCTGACCATTATCTTCACTACTGTTTTTTGACTTGTATCGTGATAAGCCACATTTTGGACACTTTGTCAAAAATTCAAACTCTTTCCTATACAAAATGCAGTCATTGGGACAAGCATGTATCCTTTTATACTCCATACCCATTGGACAAAGAATTTTCTTCGCATCATAATTACGAGTGGGCAGTGTATTTCCATCTGGCAACATTTCATTCAACAACGTCAACAGTTCTGTAAAACTCTTATCAGTCCATCCATTGCTCGCCTTCAAATTCATGAGCCTTAACACCGCTGATAAACGTGTGAACTTAGTTGAACCGACATACAAAGGTGTTTCTGCATCAGTCGACATCGTCTCATACACATGAGCTTTGGCAAAATTTTCTGCTCCAACATCGCGGATCATGTCCTCCAATTTGTCTTCATCCGGTCGATCTTCTTCCATGGTGGAATCAGTAACATTTACACTTTGAGAGTCAGTGGGAAAATCCATTTCTTCGCCGTGCCAGATCCATGTTGTATAGCATCTTAGAAAACCATCACATATAAGATGTTCTCTAATTTAAGTTGCGTTCAACTTTCTCCCATTCAAACAGTTCACACAAGGACATCTAAACTTCACTTCATCATCAATTCTCCCCTCATTATGTTGCGCAAATTGTATAAATTCCTCTACACCTCTCTCGTACTCAGCACTAATACGTGGTAAATTAATCCAATTTCGATCCATATTCCTAAATATTACATAAAAAGATAAACTACTAAAAATCAAACTTCCAATTTCATACATATCATTGAAATTTAGTGAAAAATATTTTAAGGTTTATAAATAATACAAGAACTACAACACACGTTACCAAAACTATAGCAAAAACCATACCATACATTACCAAAACTATACCAATTTCATGCATTACCAAAATTAAAGCAAAAACTATATCATACATTACCAAAACTATAGAAACTTCATACATTACCAAAACTATATCATTATGCAAAACCTAATGAAGAAATCATCTTAAAAATGCAAAAGGGCATAAATACCTGGAAGAGGAACGGCGAAAACGCTTGGTGCAAAAAAACCAAAATCGCACCGGAGAGGGAATGACGCGTTCCAAACGATTTTGATCGGCTAAAACTGTTTTTTATCGTCACAAATGAGAAAAGGACCGAACAATTTCAAGTTTAAACGGTGAAAAATAGCGTATCGGAGATGATGGGAGTCGCAGGGAGAAGAAAAAACGCGAAACAGAGGCTTGCGGGAAGAAGACGATCACTGTTCGAAGTTTTAATTTTTAACTCTGAACGGAGGAATCTACCGCGGTTCACTACTTAACCGCGGTATAATATAGGTATATGCCGCGGTTGGGGGTGAAACCGCGGCATATACTGATTAAATAAATAATTCTAAATGGCATTTTTGAAATTATTTTCAAACTATATGCCGCGGTTCAGCGGGCAACCGCGGCATATACCTCGAAATATTTCAAATTCATATTAAATTAATTTCAGATAGGAGAATATGCCGCGGTTGATCGTAGAACCGCGGCATATACCCCTATAACGTGCTCAACAAAACTGTCTTCCCAACTGCCTTTTGGGGAATTTCACTAGATGAGAAGGGTATATGTCGCGGTTCTCTGGACAACCGCGGCATATACCACCTGTAACTTCTGAAATTCTCTGACTGGCAGAGAAGTTGAGAAGTTACAGGGGGCATATGCCGCGGTTCTCTGTACAACCGCGGCATATACCCCTGTAACGTTTTAAATTCTCTGACCCAGTCAGCACCTGCAATAAATTGGCAGGGGTATATGCCGCGGTTGTCCAGAGAACCGCGGCATATACTCTGTTATTTAATTTTTTATTCATACGTGGCGTCAAAGGTAATGGTTGACTGGAGTATATGTCGCGGTTGTCCAGAGAACCGCGGCATATATGTTCGTTTTATTTACAAAACTGCCACCGCGCACCATTATGCTGCGGTTTCTGTTGAACCGTGGCATAATGTGCGCTGTAAAAGCCCAATTTTTTACTAGTGGAATGAGTTTAGCACTCATATTTCTCCCTTATCAACAATCTCCCCTTTTTTTATGATGCACAATCATGATGTATGAAACAACCATGACATACAATGCACAAACGGAAACTGTTTTCAACTAGATATATTCATATACATAGTAACAAATATGTCAATTATCTCTCTTGTTTATTCAATTAAACAATTTCAACTATCTCCCCCCCCCCCTTTGAGCATTAGCAAAAAAGGTATAAGTACACAATGTACATTTGAAACAAATAGACAATGAGTCAAAGAGAGATCCATCAATAAATTTAAACAATAATGTCAAAAATGATGTTCCCTCTGTCAATAATCTCTAGTTCAAATTGTTTCCATTTCTCCCTTATCAAATTGTAAAAGGGATGATAGTAATGAATTTAACCAATCAGATATAGAAGCTCCCACTATCAATATACAGTATTTCCAAATTCTATCAAATACACAGTTCAGTATCAGAACAATAGATAGAGATGTATCAAAGCATATATAACTGAACAATTTTCAAGCATGTATCATATAAAATGACATAAATTAGAGTAAAACAAAGAATGCTTGAAGCTAATGAACTTGTATATGTGCAACATTTATGAATAAACATGTTCATTCATAGCAGATGTAATATGATAAGTATCAGAGCAGATATATCATCAACATGAGTGGTTTAAAATAAGTGATTTCACAGTAAGAAGTTTCAAAGAAAATTTGAACAGTTTAATCGATTCTACTGCTTTTTTAGTCAATTAAATTTCGCAAAATAGTTCATCCAAATCAGATTAGTGCTAATTCATGTAGACACTTTTTATATAGTAATAGACCTGCAAATCACAATTTTCTCAATCTTTTTTGAGTGTTAGTACAACTTAAGTATAAATGTGAAATAACAACATCATCAAATCAAGTATGATTATGCAAAAAGAATGTATAACAATGAATAGCACATTTTGCATACATACAATACATTCAACAGATTCATTAAATCAGATTCATTCAACCAACCAATTTGATATAATTCAAACTTAGTTTCATTCATTGATATAACCATAATAAGTACAAGTTGAAACCAAAATGTAAATGGATTAACAACCAACATTACACTTTTTCAACCAAAAGAACAATAAAAACAAAATTGTTACAAACTTTATAAACCCCTATTTTGATTCAGATGTATCCATATAATCATCATCAGTTGACTCCTCTTCATCGTCAGATTCATTTGTTGAGGACTCACTGATAGTGTTGTTCTTGGTAAGCACATCCACTTTCTTTTCAATTATGAATATAGACTTTTCGACCCTTAAAATCCTTTCAGAAGTTCTCTTAAACTTATCCACAACATATTTCTCAAATTATGTTTGTGGAATGAAAGTACAATGATCTTCATCATAAATAGATGGGCCAGCTAAGCTTGTAACGAAAGTTTTCTCATTCCTGAAAAACCAACCATCCACAGTCTTCTTTAATCCAATGCAAGTTAGTATTGCTTTCCCAATTTCATGTGACTTGTTGCATAAAATTTTGTCTTCCTCAAAGACATCCACTCCTTGAAGCACCAGGATTTTACTAATGAGCACCCCATAAGATAAGTGGTGCCCATGGTTGACTCTAGCATCAATCATATGGTCTTTTAGGACAACAACCTAGTTGGTTGGTATTCTTATCTTTATGGAATTGAGCATAAATACATCTTTTATTGCCATTCTGTGACGTAAAAATCTCTCAGGCATTAGCAGCCAAGCAAGGACATAAGCAACCATTTTTTCTTCCTTATTTAATCCATTATGTAGATATAGCTTGTCCATCTTGTGCCTCCCTATATACGTCAATAAATCTCTATATATTGCCTTCTTGGTCAACCAAATGTTGGAATCAGAATGCCGCACATGAGACATATATCCCTCAGCCTTAAGACCAGCGACAAGTTGCCAAACATCATTATCGATTGTAATGTTTACACCCTTTACTCGAGAATGAATAACATCATTCATAACACTCAATTTAGTGTAGAAGACTTCAACTAAATCAGGGTAAAAATCACCTTTCATTTGAACAAAGTCAACAAGCCCCTAATAAGTAATCCATTCCTCGAAGTGAAACCCTTCATTTTTTAATGGCTGAAGGTCCAATGATCTATGAGGGACCACGATTCTGATTTTTCTCCAGCTTAAGAACTTGTCTCGAGCAGCATCATCGATTATCCACCCAGTTGGACTAGCATTCCTTGCAGTTCAGGAAACCTTCTTCCCGCGTTTGGATGATGAAGATGAGGCCATTTCTCAAAAGGATTTTGGAGTGTTTTTCACAGTTTAAGGTTTAAAATCAATTTTAGATAAAATGATTACCTTTCAGATTAGCAAATCTTATTTATATAGGCGCGAATCTATTTGGTTATAGAAAAAAGCCCATTTGAATTTTTGAAAAGTTGGAAGTTCAGTATAACACTTTAATCGATTTGATTAATTGTTTAATCGATCAAGCTTTTAAACCAGTCTCAAACTTTTAAAGATAGAGAAATACTAGAAAAAGATTAATCGATTACATTACTAATGCAATCGGTTAAAAGTCGTAAAATTCATTTTTCAACAAATTTTGTAATGTAGACAAGCAAAGATCATAAACACACATCAAAACATATTCATAGATAAAAAGAAAGATGCGTGAATTTCAGGTATAACAACAGTTGTTACCAAAGATGATACTCAAGTGATTTTTGATGAATCCATTGTAATTCCTCCTTAAGTGTTGTCTGCTGCTAGTCCAGTTCACTTTCCTGCAAAACTTTCAAAAAGTTTGGATGTAGGTACCCAAATGAACTTAGGGCCTTTCATGTTAGTTACAATGGTTGGTTCTTTGGGAATCCACTTAAATTTTCCCTTTAGAACACCAACCTTTCTATAGTAACAATTTCTAATAGTATGACCAATAGAGTTGCAATAGAAATAAGTAGCAGTTAAAGGTTTACTCAAATCAATAAACTTTTTCTAGTTAACTCTTTCACTTTTAGCTTTATATCCTATTCCTTGCCTATTGATTACTCTTGCTTTTGATCCTAGCACAACTTCTAGATTGGATCTACCAAGACTAAATTTATCCAGTGTCTTAGTTAGATAATTGATTTTTTTCAAAATAAGCATGATAATCCTTGCAATCCTTTTCACAATCTCTAGCTTCAAATTTTACATTAACAATAGATTGTAAAGCTTTATTAAGTTCAATTTTCAACTTATCATTTTCTTCAACAAGGTTACTGATTCGATGCTCAAAATATTTTCTTTCAAAGTTTAATTGATTAACATTATATTGAAGTTTCATAGCTTCTGCATGGGGCTCTTGAAACACATCCAACAATTGATCATATTTGACTTCTATAAGCTCATCTTCAAAGTTGTTGTTGTTGCTTTCAGAACACACTGATCCAGCCATGAGACACAAGTTTGTCTCCTCTTCTAGACTGAACTTGTCTTCACCACTGGATAAATCATCAGAGTCACTATTTTCCCAAGCAATGAATGTCTTTCTCTCCTTATTCTTCCTTTTGTCTTGATTGTGCTTCTCATCAGCTTTCTGCTTCATCTTCAAATCTAGACAATCAGGCTTAATGTGTCCTTCCTTTCCACATTCATAGCACGTAGGAGTTGCAACTTTTCCTTTTCTCCAGCCTCCTTTAGAATTGCCTGCAAAATCAAATACAATATTTCTATTTTTCATGAACTTTGTAAATTTCTTTACCATCATGTTCATTACTTCTTTCTGTATCAAAAACAACATCAGATTCAATTATCTTGGAGACTTTCTTGCTGGTTGCTTTGAGAGCTATTGACTGCTTCTGTTCAGTCTCCTCTTCCTCTCTCAACCTTCCTAGCTCCAACTCGTGTTCCCTAAGCTTACCAAAGAGTTTGGCCATGTTCATTGTAGTAAGATCTCTTGATTCTGAAATAGTTGTTACCTTTGGTTGCTAGCTTCAACTAAGACTATTCAAGATCTCTATGTTGATTGCTTCTTTCTCAAACACTTTGCCAAATGGAACCAGATGATTTACTATGTGGGTGAACCTTTTTTGCACATAAAAGATATTCTCTCCAGCCTTCATCCTAAGCATCTCATATTCTTGGATTAGAGAATTTTTCTTGCTCTTTTCACCTCATCAGTTCCTTCATGAGACACTTCTAGGACTTCCTACATTTCCTTTGCGCTTTTACACATTGAGACCTTGAAAAAATCATCAATGGTAAGTGTCGAAGAAATAACATTTCTAGCTTTTATATCATATTGAGCCCTTCTATTTTTCTTCTGATTCCACTCAGAAAAGTTTTTCAAAACAGGTTTTCCATCAATTATTTGTGTAGGCTCAAAAGGACCATTAATCACAGCATCTCATACGCCCTTATCTACAAATTCAAGAAAGATTCTAATTCTGATCTTTCAGAAACGATAATTCTCTCCCGCACAATAGAGGAGGTTGTTTGTAGAAGCCCCTTCACCAAAGGTCTGAGAAACAGAGGTCATCAAGATCAATTAATCAATTTCCCAAAAAATGTAATCGATTATTTTTCGAGTAATTTTTGGAAACCTACTCTGGTGCCAATTATTATAAAAGAAATGTCTTTGTTTCTCTTACCAAGAGGGGGTGAATTGGTTATCAATAAAAACAATTACTTTTTAAATCTTTTTAGAAATTTAGAATGATCTTTAATCTATCTTGAAACTCAAGCAATCAAACGCATGCAATGAAAGTAAAAGAAATAGGGAAAGAAATACATATAGAGGGTTTATACTAGTTTGGCCTTAATGCCTACATCTAGTGTCCTTTCAATCAACCTTAGATTGAAAGTTAATTGCACTATATAGATTTGAGTTTTTACAACAAAGCTTGTACAGAGATCACTTCTCAAGTGTAACCACCTCTCTAACTCACTGATCTAATATAGCCAATAACAAAACCCTGCAATACGAATAATCCTCTCCTATAGTCACCCTTTGAGACACCTCTCAAAGTCCAAAGAACTCCTCCACAACTACAAAAAAGTGTATAGATAGCGCTTTTTTTTTATCATAGATAGCGTTTTTTAAGCTCTATCTATGTTTGCGCTATCTATTAATAGATAGCGCTTTTTCTAGAAGCGCTATCTATTGGTGTCTGACAATAGATAGTGCTTATTTAAATAAGCGCTATCTATTGTCAGACACCAATAAATAGTGCTTTTTTAAATAAGCGCTATCTATTGGTGTATGACAATAGATAGTGCTCATTTAAATAAGCGCTATCTATTGTTTTAAATGTTTTCAAAAAAAATAATTTTTATTAAAATATTTAAAAAATATATATATAAAATATTTGTTCTATTATATATAAACTTATATATTGATTCAGTTATATACAAAAAATAAATATAAAATATTAAGACAAATATGATAAAAACAAGTCTCAAAAAGAATGTTTGTTACTTCAATGTATAAATAACATTTTTTGGTACAATAATATTTCAAAATGTAATCATTAATTTGTCAAGTACATGTTATGACATGACATTGTTTTATAAAACGTATATACAACCATAACACATATCCTATTATTAATACATATGTACATCACCCTAACAACCTATAAACATGTACTAATTATATGTAAACGTCAATCTTTCCTAACTTCGATAATTTGATTGTCACAATATTGTTGATATCTGCAATTAGAAAAATACTGCAACAAAGAAAAATAATATAAAATTAGTCAATTAAAATTTTCGTGCAAATTAATTATGACAATGAAGATAACTTACCTTAGTTGAAATTGTTCCTCCTTCACATGTGATAATTTCTTTCATATATCGACACATATAATATCCACAATCATTGTCATTGGGTTGTCTTGAACACTAGAAAACCAAAAGTAGAAAACATTATAATTTGAACATAACTGCAAATCAAAACTCTAATAAACTCCAAACATATTCAGTCTATGGTAACAAACAACTATATACCATGCTTTCATTATAACCATATATTCCTCCAACCAGTAATAATAATTATGTTTTATTCACTTGAACTTTGTAAATATTCTTTTTAAGAACTTTAAGTTCAATGTTATAATATACACTTATTACTCATTTACAACCGTTCACAATGATGTCAAAGTAGGAGCAATCTACCGGTCACCACATCCACAGATGATTTTGATCTTGAAATAAAATGCAACAATGTGTAAAGGCATCCCATAAGAAAGCATCACATTACAAAAGCTGTCAACAAAGAACAAAGGTAGCAACTTTGAAAAATATCAACATCAAATCCAAGACCGTGAGATTCAATTGTATATGTACATTGTCCGGTAGTTAAATATTTACACTAGTAATGGGTTTCTGCAATTAAAACCCAAAGAACAGACAATAGGGGGAAATGAAATCAAATTACTGAAATATGTCCAAGGCAAGCACTCACCTGAAAAGGCAACTACAACAACTATTTTTCTGGGCACCTCTTTAATTGTCTGACAGGAATCTTTAGGCAGTGGCAAGTTAGCACCATACTTTGATGGAATGACGAAAGACATTCTCCACTTGTCTTGATCTTCAATCTAAGATAATACAATGATAAATTAGAACATCACAAATTACAAATATATGTTGAAAAGAAACTCCTAATCAAATAGTTGTATTGATTATTAAATCCAGAACTTCCAGAAAATAATATCACAAAATTCACACACTTAAGTGCAAAGTGACACTGGTACATTGGCTATATCATAACATAGACACAAAAGGAGAAAAATAACGAGAGAGGAACCTGTGACCTAAATGGTTAAAATAATAGTGTTATGTTATAACGCCATCTAATTGGGATAGATATAGATAATTCATAAGATGGAAAATAGTATCAATTTATCCAATCTCACACACTTAAACTTTACATATTAATTATTTACATATTAATTAGACCATGTGCAGAGTGACACTAGTACATTGGCTATATCATAACATAGAAAAAAAAGGAAAAAAAAACGAAAGAGGAACCTGTGACCTAAATGGTTAAAACAATAGTGTTATGTTATAACACCATATAATTGAGATAGATATAGGTAATTCATAAGATAGAAAATAGTATCAATTTATCCAATCTCACACACTTAAACTTTACTTGTTAATTAGACCATGTGTTAAAGAACATAGGAATTTGATAGAATTTTCAGGTGAAACCTTTAACTATGTATTTGGATAAAGTTAAGAAAAATCAGATTGAAAAAATATGCTAGGGTAGTTCAGACATTACTGAATTGTTATGAAAGATTTATTTCAATTGAACTTGAATTACATAAACATAGATTTTAAATTGTGAATTATACTATATAAAATCAGACCATGAAAATAAGTTAGATGCAATTATTTCACTATCATTATTGACAATGTTTGTTATAGTTATATAAATGTATGTTTCTACTGTTATGTTTGCTGAAACGGATATAATTATGCTAAACTTGTTTGGCAATGCATATAAAAATAAATAAGATAAAGATTGAAAATGAGATATTTCACGAAATCCATAAAATAAGGTCAACATATATATTCAAATTATCATACCAGTTTTTAACTTATAATTAACACCTCTAAAAGGTGTAATACATACCACACGAAATCATGTTTTACTTACCTAATTGTGCACTATCAAAACCAGTGAAATACATCATAACTCTTATCTTAATTAAAATAACATTGTGACATTTGTTTCTAAACTAAATAATTTCATGCATTATATTTCACATCACATATAAGAACTAAAGCATAAAAGAATGCAACATATAGTATAATACCCTAAACCACTTTAATGACCACCAATTTAAGCACTGGAACTCCCACTTTTTTTTTCCACATATAAATTCAATACAACCTTTTCACCAAATAGATTCTTGTACTAATTTTCCATGATCCAGACTTGTTAACATTACAACTCCAGACAATAATAGTATATATTAATCCCTATGGGTGCTCACAAATTTATAACACTAAAAGAGTTCAATAATTACATCTAATATACCTTAGAATCATAAAAACTCATGCAATCATGTCTTGAAACACTACACCAATGTTATTTGTTACAATAATGTGTATATCTAGTCCAACCAGAAAAATATAACAACACACCATAATTTTCCAGGCATCTAGGAATAACATCCTATCCCACTTATTCTTATAAGAATAAAAACATCCAATTATTATCAGTAAACTCACACCTTCCAGACCCACAAATCAATTCCAATTTAAATATATTATAACCCAACATAACATATACAAATTTCCAGCTTATCATCATGTCCACTATAGATAGCCAAATAAGATTGCTCATAGTTTTAAAATACTAATAAATTAATAAACACCATTGCTGCATCTTAGAAACAATTAAGCTCACACAAAGGAAACATGTATTCAGAGAAAATATAGGCTGCAACATATTCGAACAACCAATTAAAACCCAAATAGTGAAAACTCTTCGAATACCTCAATTCTCACATTCCGCGCCCACTGCTCATGGATTTCCTCCGTCTCGTGTCCTCTTCTCCTTCTTTCCCAAAACGTGTCGCTGCTGCTCTCTCTTGCTCTCGCACCACAAAACCTCCAATTCGTCTAGGTTTTAGGGTTTTGCCCTTTCTCCATTACTCACCTTGAAATCTCGCCTCCCCTCTTAAATTCCTTCTTCCGTTACGTCGTCTGAGCCTCAGATTCTCTTCTTCCCCTAGCCGCACCAAGAATCCCTCTTTCTCTTAGGGTTTTCGAAAAGAAGAAAAAAGATAAGGGAGAAGAGACAACGAGAAAAAAGAAAGAAGAATGAGATTCAGAATTTTTTAACCCTGTCTACTTCTCATGGCCTATGGATTTGGCATTGAAGGCTTCACTTCCTCTCTCTCGTGCTCACGTTGCTATTTCTTCCATTTGGCTAACCCTAGTTTTTTTTTTCGGTTTTGGGCAAAAAGAAACAGAGAAGGGAGAAGAAAAGAAGAATTGAACACAAAAACCAAAACCAGTGATTTAAGCTCATACGAACAGTAACGCCAGATGCAAAGGTGCACGAACAAAAGAAATATGTTTTCAGAGTTAACTGAATAAAGGAAATAGGCCGAATTTTTTTTTAGTTTTTATAATAAATAGATATCGCTTTTGCTTAAATAATAGCTCTCTGTTAATTTATTTTAAATTTTTAATTAAAAATAATAATATAAATAAATATAGATAGTATTATTTTGAAAAACGTTATGAATTGGAAAAGGGGAGAAATTTTTTTGTTGAGGATAGAAAGAAGCTAGAAGGAGAAATATATGTATTAAATTTTTTAAAATGTCGAATAGATAGCGCTTATTTAAAAAAACGCTATCTAAATTTATGACAATAGATAGCGCTTTTTAAAAAAAACGCTATCTATGGATCTATTTTAAATTATGAATAAAAAAAAGTAATATTAATTATATATAAATAGCGCTTTTCCACAAAAGCGCTATCTATTGTCATAGGTTTAGATAGCGCTTTTTTAAATAAGCGCTATCTATTGTTCTGAACATTCATAGATAGCGCTTATTTAAAAAAGCGCTATCTATTAAGCGCTATCTATAGTCCATTTTGTAGTAGTGCTCGCTCTTCTTTCTGGCCACACGCACATGGAACAACACAATCCAAGATTGTTAAACACGAAGTCTGATCAGTCAAGAGTACACCTAAGTAGTGCAGTAGTTGATTAGCAGTGAAAACCAAAATTTGTTCTTCAAGAAACCTTTAAGATTATCAAATTCTATATGTGTTGTTTCTTAGAGCATCTCAACACACCTGTATCTCTTTTCTCAATTCACAAATATCATATATGAAAGTTTAGAAATGATCAAAAGTTATTAGAATAGTGTCTAGTGCATCAATTTATAGTTTTCTCATATTAGACGCAAACTAATCGATTACATAAGTAATGTAATCAGTTATATTAATAACAGATGTAACAAAATTACAATTCAAACAATTTTAATTAAGTGCACATTTAATGTAATCGATTTCAATTCAATGCTAGTTAAAATATTTGAAAATATGACTATTATTAATGTTATGATATAGCTTGAAAACAATTTTCAAATAATATCAGACTTAATTGATTACATAAACAGTGTAATCGATTAAGCACACAACACTTAGGCCTTTTGAAAACATTTTCTCTTCAAAACTCATCACGACACATTTCAAAAATATATATGCAAAGACACGAGGTTTAATCGATTTTACACTTAATGTAATCGGTTAAAACTTGTTGTTTTGCCACAGTTTAAAACATAAGTTATCTAATGAACATAATTGATTACAATATCACTATAATCGATTATTTCATACAGAGTTGCTTTGTGTTTGTGGTTTTATCATATAAAAACATTTAGTATGCATACAGAAGATATAAACACAATTATGCTCACAGTAGTATGCAGACCAATCAAATCATAACAAAACATTTATATACCAACATATGTATCAATCACAAATACACATTTATGTTGTGTCATGAAAACATATATGTGTTGTTATAATCAATGTGTTGTCATCATAAAAAACAAACGCATTGGGGAATGGGTTTAGCACTCATATTGCTCCCCCTATCAACACAAAGCATAACACATTTCAATATTATATCCAAAGGTTAAAAGTTATTCATTTTAAGGTTATTAATTTTCGCATGTCAGCTTATAACTTTGATATGTGATTATTTGTTTTGTCATGTTTAAAGTAACAAGCAAAAAGATTCATGGTGTGACTATTACGTCATGTCTTAGATAAAACCATCATTTGAGTTGCAATTAGAGATTATTGGACAAATGTAATCATATATATACCTTTCACATATTAGAAATCACATCAAATTTTCAACAACAACACATCCATATATAATGAAGTTGTGTTACTTTTTTAGTGGTTCAAAAATCAATCACCTATAATAGATGACACTATGAAGAAAATAAGACAAGAGTGGACAGTGTAACTACTGAAATGATGGAATTAAGATCCACAATAACATTAGGACTTTGCTTGAAAACTATTTAGGAGAAGACTTTGATTATAAAAAGTTTTAGTTTTGTCTTAATAGTTTTAGTTTTAATAACTTTAGTACTACTAATTACATCTTGTTTTAATAGTTTTAATTTTGATATATAATTTGTGTTGGTAAATTTTGTGAGTTGTGATGAAATTTATTTTGCTTTTCAGATTTGGATAAATTATAAATATAAACAAAAGTTATAAAAAAAAAAGACAACATTTTATGTCTATTAATTCACTAACATACACCAAATGATGTCTAATGTTAGTTTGAAATAACACCAATATTCGTCATCAAGGGACATCATACTCTTATATAACCGAAATACTTAGAATGTCTGTTTCTAATTCTAACATTAATTTAATGTTTCTAGATAAGACGTCAGAATTGCTTTTGACATAAAAATAAAAATTAACATAGTCAAAAGTCAATTTTGTGATAATATATAAACTGAATGTAAATTTCTTTGTGGTTTGAACTAATCATCTCTCGAGTAAGGACATTGTCCCTCCCAAATAAGGAAGATTTATAAATCACTCATTTCGTAGGTGAGAAGTCCATACGTGAATAAGGTTTAATTTCTCTTCTTCATCCACTACTCTATTTCTCTTCTTCATCTACTACTCTATTTCTCTTCTTCATCTACTACTCTAGTAGTAGGTCATGAGGGATACTTATAAACTTTTTTTCATGACCACTTATCGGGGCATTGGGCTATGGGGTCTATCATAAGAATGTGTATTATATTCTTCTCTCCTTCACCCATTATCCTCTAAAGAGGCATAAAGGAGAAGACATTCAATTTTTTTTTTCAAATACATATATTTTATGAGAAACTATCATTTGACACACATATCTTACATTTACTTCACACAAATGAACAAATAAAAATATTTTACATTTATTTCACAAAAATAAACAAATTTTTACATTCATTTCACAGAGATAAACAAATGAACGTAAAAGAAGAAATGAATGTAAAAGTGTTCTCCACATATTTTGTTTGAGTTGAGGCAATACTTAATATGTGAATTTATTTGGGTTTCTTAGCTACCATGTTGAACTAATGGATTAAGAGAAGCATATTGAAGAAGGTGGAAGTCACGCTCGAACTTGGCCATGTCATGCTCCTCCATGTTCACAAGCGCTTCAATCCCTTCACCGTCTCTCGTATCCATCAAAACAACGCTATTCTTCACCGGACACTCGCTAGTGGTCACCCACGACGGTTTCCCCCACCCAAAATCCGCTTCGTACATCGGAAACCTGCACCAACTCGCGCAACACACCAAACTCCCACCCTCCGTAACCTTAGTAGCCTGCTTCAGACACTCCGTGATGAACCTCGAGTCCTTCTTATTCCCTCCAAACTTCTTCCCACACGTCTCACTGAACTCGCTCAACCCTTCTTTCATTTTCACCACCAACTCCTGCAGCTCCGCCTCTTCACCCAGGTTGGACACGAAGAGAAACCAAACCAGATTCCCCAAGCTTTTTCCAGGAAGGGGAGGAACCGTTCTGTTCCGGAGGTTCACGGCGGTGCGGAACGCCGTCGATTTGAAAGTCAACCCTAGCGATGAAACCGCGCGCTTGTAGATCAACGCACTCACAACTTCCACGCGCGTGGGGTTGTGCACGTTGCCGGAGGAGGACACCATGGCTTTGAGCGAGTCGATCTTAGCAGCCTCGAACACAAACCTTCGGCAAACGGTGTCGTTTTTCACGAACGCAGCTTCCGGGAAAACGGGCAAGTCTTCTTGCGGGAAAAATGAAGCCCCGGGAACAGGGAAGGGTAATGATGACAACAACTCTGCTTGTTCTTCTTCTTGGTTTTGGTTATGGCGGCTGAATGTGGCCCAGTCATTGATGAAGTTGCAGAGTGTGGCGGCGTCGGCAACTTTGTGACACATGCAGACGCTTATGGCGATTCCTCCGCATGCAAAACAGTTTATCTGAATGGCTACAATGGTTGAAGAAGCTGTTTCCATGGGGTTCCACTGTAGTTGATCTGGGAACAGAGGGTCGAAGGTTTCATGGTTGGGATTGTGGAGGACCGATGAAAGGTTACATGTGAAGGTTGTGACGAGAAAGGACACACCTTGGTCGTTGCATTCGATGGAAAGTTGGTCTCTGAGATTCCCCGCGAAGGGGTAGTATCGTGACAGGACATGGGATAAAGATTTCTTGAGGATTGAGATTTTGGAAGCTTGGTGGTTCTTGGAATGGTGGTTTGCAGAGTAGAACAGAAGTATTGGGATGTAGTTGCGGAAAACGATGTGGTCGATGAAGCAGAGTGGGTAGATTTTTAGGTGTGGAGGAGTTGGTGTGGAGGGTTTGATGGTTTCTCTCGATACTAACTTCATTTTTTCCATGCTTTCAACTCTCACTGATCACTCTTCTCTTCATCATACATTAATATGCACTTGCAAATTTACTAATTACTAATCATCAATCATTAAGTATATGGTTTATTTTTTACATTCTTCAATGTCACTATTATCAACTAGTACAGCCACAACCATATAGGTTAAAATAGTAAATATCTTAATATACTCAAATATAATATTTTATTACAATTAAAATACATAAATATATATACATAATATAACAATTTAGTCAATAATAATACCTGATAATACATGGTTGATACAATCAAATTAATACTATTAAACTATAAGAATTTTAATATTGACAAGATTGTAGTCAAACAAAATAGAGAATGTAAATTCAATCCTATAAGTCCTCTCCCAACAAATAGAGAATTGAATTTTAATAAATTAGTTCTTATAAAAACTATATAAAAGGGTTAAAAAATTAATAAAAAAGATAAAGAAAAGATTAAATAACAAAGTAACAAAACATAGAAACAAAGAAATTTATAAAAAGATTTAAAAAGATAAAAATAATAATAAAGAAAATAAGTTGATTTGACTCTTTTTACAGAATAAGATTCATTTATCTAAATATTATTGTTTAATTAATTATTGTCTTAGATTTTTAAATTAATCAATATAAAGTACAATCTCAATTAAATATTATTATGCCTAATCATGTTTATTCTTTTACCTCTTATATCAAGTAAAAAGCTAATCAACAAGTATATTTTTGATTAATTCTTGTTAAAGTTTTCACCTGTAATCAAAATACATTATCAAGTAAAAAGCTAATCAACTAGTATATTTTTTATTAATTCTTGTTAAAGTTTTCACCTCTAATCAAAATACATTCTCAATTATTAGAGAAAATTCATTCAATCACATGAAACTTTCTAACTTTAATCAAAGTAAATTCTTAATTAAAATTAAAAACCTTTGGACTCATGATTTATATGTTATGTAGATTTAACACTATGCTTACTTGCTATAATGTAAAAGTCATTACTTTTACTTGATTAAGAAGCAAATAATATAGATAAAAATCAACCCTAGAGGCTTAGTACTCCATGAAATGTTCAAATATAAGAAGAGAGGGTGGAGAACATTTAAGAAGAGAGAGATTGGATTCCTAAGCTCGACTATGTGTTTTTCTAAGTCTCTTTATATAGAAATTGGATTAAACTTTGTTTTAGGCTTTTCTGTTGTTGTAATATTCTTTATGATAATGTAATCTCCTATAATTATCTTCTAATAATTCAATATCTTCAAGATATATTTGATTATTGTTGAGATCTGTCAATACCCAATTTCGTCCGGGTAAATAAAATTAATAATAAATAAATAAATAAATAAAAAAGTGAATAATGAATAGTAAATAGTGAATAGTGAATTGTGAATAGTAAAAAGTGAAAAGTAAAAAACAAAATTATTTTTGGAAAGGATAAGTGTTCCACGTAGCTTTGAGATCAGAATTCACCAATTTGCAAATAAAAAATTAATTTTGTAATAGTAAAATGAATAAAAAAATGAATAGTAAAAATGAATAGTACAAATGAATAGTAAATTGTTTTTACTATAAATAGCCAAGGGGGGAGTGGTGAACGGGTCGCACCGCTCACAAAAGTTGATTGCAAATAAGAATGCAGTACAGTGCTAGGAGGTGACTCCTAGGTCGTCTCTCAAGGACCAATTTTGTGGCGGTTCAATCTCAGATTTTTTACACAAAGTGGGGGGTTTTGTAGATTTTGTTTGGATGCGGAGAAATAAATTTAAATCTGGAAATTAAATAAAACGGAATTTAAAAACACTGAAATAAATTTTAAACACTGTAAACTGAACGGTAAAAGATGGTGAAAATAGAAATGGTAAAATTAAACGATTCAGAAAATAATAAATGGTAAAATAAAAGAGACAGTAAAAATAAAAAGCACATGGAAATCAAATTTAGCAAAGACACAAGACTTGAAATAAAATGTTGTAAAAATAAAATTAACAAACTGTTTCAAAACACTGATACACTTCCGAAATAAAACACTACATTTTGCACTTTGCACTGTTGAAAATGGAAACTAATAGAGCTTAAAGGAAAAAGGAAGAAGGAAGAGGCATAAGCCTCTTCCAAGCCGTGAGTGGTACTAACTACTCCTAAATTCTGATCTAAAATCTTCTTCTTTTATCTTTGCTCTGCTGCTCCATTTTATAGCCCAATTATGAATGTGAATTGTTGGCCTCCCAAACCCGTGAGTTTCCAAGTGGTGGCTGCTCTCCTTTGGTGGCAACTGGGCCATATGAACTTTTTATTTTATGAATCAAAACCAAATGTTTGTGGCACCGTGAAACAAATCTGCACATTTCTTCAAGACAAAGTGCATTTCTTATGTGTGGGGCCGTGACATTATGTGGCAGCCATTTCCAAGAATTACATTTCTATGCATTGTTTCCTTTCAAAACCGTGAGCTCCACTAAGTGGTGGCCCCTTCTCTTTTGTTTCCATCCAAATCATTTTGCTGAAATAACTTCTCCATGGCCATGAGTTTGTTTCTTCCATGTGGTCCCCTCTTTTAATTCTTTTGTTGACTTGTCAAAGGACTAGGACGTTAGTTTTCTTCTTCCCAACATGTGCCTCCTACAAAAATAATTCTTCAATCATGCCAAGTAAGAAAAGATGGGCCATGTACGTGTACTATGCAAAGTGTGAATTTAAAATAAAACTTGTGCCATGGACTACACAGTTAACGTGTTACTTTCAGCCAAGATCCTTTTAAAATTATTTCCTATGTGAATGTGGCATAAACCTTCCTTAAGAGTGTTAAGAGGTCTTAGCACTGTCCTATGATCAATTCCAGCCACCACAAGTACTAAACAACAAGCAAACAATGCAAACAGATTAGAAATCACTCAAATAGTAAGCACATGAGTGACATAGTGGAGTAAAGAAAATACTGGGAACAGCACAAAAATAATTTTAACAAACGATAAGCTATACGTGAAAATAGACATCTAGACGAAACTATGAAAAAAAATTGCATAGAAAACGGATAAGAATTGAACTCAAACGAAGACAAACAAGTTGACACAAAATTCACGCAGCAACCAGCGAAAATTGAAATGACTGAAATACATTGGGCTCAATTGCCAATTCTCATTTAACCTTCAAATGTCCCAAATTGTATCTCCAAATTTTCCTTGTAAAATAATTATCTCAGATAATTCAAATTAGTTAAAATAAGAATTTCTGATCGAATTAAGCACAATCAAGCAAAATGGGAAAACACTGGACAATTAAGCACAATTCCCTGATTAATTCTAGTACAATAAACTAAGTGAAGTGTAGAAAATATCGACTTATCAAAATAGACCACACTTAGTCTTTTGCACTCCTGGGCAAAATTAAGACGCAAATCAAGGAATGGTTCAAAGGACCTCGAAGGAGTGACATAGAACTCAGCAGAGAGAAAAATAAAAACTCGCAAGAAAACAAACAGAATTTACACAGTTCTCAAGAATTCTGGACAGAGAAAAGATGTAGATAAGATCCAACACGTAATCAAGAAAAACAGATACTTACAGAAATTATCCAAGCAATTCAATGTATGGCAAAAATAATTAATCAGTTCAAGAGGTGATTTTAAAAATAACATAACCTCACAGATGCACACAATCAGTGTTTCTCTCAAGTGTTTAAGGTAAATAATTTCAACTCGATGCACTCAAGAAAGCAAACACAAGTAGACTTGGCAAGCTTCTAATATCAACACTTAAAACATATGCATGTTCAAATCTAAAGGTCTTTACTGGGTTGTAATGGGGCCAAGGACAGGGGAGGATAAATTTGGATAAGTAGCTATAGCTCAGAAGAAATAGAGGTGCACTAGGAAAAAAAATGTAAACACAGTGAAATCTCACCCAAACCTCTAATTCAATCCTCTTCTCGACTCCATTATTCATAAAATTATTTTTCAATTTTCTCTTTTTCTCATCAAATATTTTTTTTCATCCTGTCTTCTTCTTTTTTTTTTTTTTTTTTTTTTTTCACACAACAGGATATAAATTATCATTTCAAAACATGATGAGGAACCAACTAGCCAATTCATCAGAATTCCCAAGGAGACCACACTTATTCTCAAAACACTTCTGTAGCTCCAGACTTTCCTGAGGTTAAGGTAATCATGGTTTCTCACTTAGGATCAGTATATGAGCTTCAACACAAAGAAATGGATACAGTATAGGCTCAAAAGGGTTATCAAAGGATAATAACAAGGTAGGCTTATTTGGCTAACGAGGCTCAAGAAATAAAATGCCTTTATCATTTTCTAAACATGCATATCCATCAAGTTTATCAAAAAGAATCAAGCCAAGGCATATGTGCAGGCAATCAAGATACATATCACACAAGAAAGAAAATTAAGTGGCTCAAATCTCACACAGGGTATTTGTGTTATAATCAATTCACCCTCTCAAACATCATAATAATCTTCCCAAGCAGAAAAAAAAGCAAGGATTTCAAACCATAAGTATTACTGAAGTGAAGGAAAAAATCTACGATTTAGACATCATCGAGAAATCAAGAGAAAAATGTAAACTTTATTTCACACAAAACACACTAAAAACAACTTAAAACAGAAAAAATTTAACACTCAAAAACAAAAAATTTAACACACAAAATACAAACTTAACAGAAACTAACAGAAAATCAAAATTTCTCCCCAGTAGACCACACTTAAATCACACAATGTCCTCAGTGTGTTACAATCATCAGATGATCAATTTCAGAGCAGTCGAATAATATAGACAAGTGCAACAAAAGTTAGGAAAAATGGGAAGAAATTTTCAGTAACATCCATCAGTAGATGCTAATAATTTTTTTCATTTTATTTTTTTTTTTTTTATTTATTTATTTTTTTTTTTATTTTTTTTATTTTTTTTTATTTTTTTTTTTTTTTCTGAAAAAGGATACCGGTACTGTGACAACAGTCTCGGTGGCAAAGACCGGAACTGTTGCTACAGTGGAAAGCTTTCTGCTATAAAAGGCTGCTCCTCCGCGTCCAGCGCCATTTCTGAACGCTCAATCTCTCTCTACTCCTCTGCTCCTCTCTCAACTCTCTCTACACTCTCAACCTGAGCATCTGGAACCTCTGCGAGGAAGCTCTGTCCCCGGCCTTCTGAAGAGTCTGAGTGAGAACCTCGAGGAGCTTCTCTGCCAGCCTACTACTCCAGGTAAGTCCCTGCTCCTGGATCTGCCTTTCTTTCCCTTTACTGCTTTCCATCTTCTTTCTGCTTGCTTTACTTTCTTTCCGTCCTTTACTGCTTTTCCTGTTTTCCATTTTATTCTGCAATACTTGTTCTCTCCCCCTGCCCGATCTATCTTCTTTCAAATTTTTTTCATTTTTCTGAAACTGAAAACACTTAAACACATAAAACATAATTGTCTTAAAACTTAAGGGGTATATCGGCTGGAAACCAGACGTTAATCTCCCTTCGTTTGAAGGTATTGCAGAGACAATCGGGTAGAACAACGCCACGTACCCCACTTAAAAATAAAACACAGAAACTGAATATACAAGAACAATATGGACAAGGACACTGGACGTAGATCCGTTTAGGACCCTTTTGCAAGGACCGTAAAACAGATCTGAGACCAGACACTGAAATATCAAAGTATGACAGGACAAAATAAATTTAACGGGAAACAAGAACAAATAAAGAAAACACTGAATTAAGAATCTAATGTTTTTATGCCCTTTTTTTTTTTTTTATTGTTATTTATGTTATGCTTATTTTTCTTGTTTTTTTTTTCTTTTTATATGTATTTATTTTTTTATTTATGTATTTGTATATTACGAGAGGAAGGATGAGTGAAACGGAATCAGAGAGATATACCAGTCAACGGTGGCGTCCAACCGACGATCAGATCACGATGATGACCAAAATATTCAACTATGGGGTCACACACCCAAGCCGAGCGCAAGTCGTCGAGATCGCGTCTCGACTAAGGGCTTTCGGCGAAGCCACTGAATACAACGTACACTGCTGGTTCAACAACCACGGCAATCGGGTCAAGCACTGGCAAGCGGAGATAGACCCCACTGGCACTCTCTTTTCACAACTGCCGCTGTACATGTACGGTAAGACCTCTGATCATACCTTCATTGAAATTTTTTTTTTTTTTTTTTTTTTCACTTCCTCTTCTATTATTAACACATGTTTTTTATTTTTTATTTTTTTGTTTGAAAGAAAACAACTGGGTGATAATGAGGGCACCGAGGCTGCTGAATTTGTTTCCAGTTCCGATCATTATCGATGACGACAGAAATGAACGAGAAATTCCTCCACCAAAGCCTCCGCTCGTGACTTTTCGAACCAGAGCTCCCTCAACGGAGCTCTCCCTTAGACCACCACAACCAGCTCGAGAGTTCTTCCACTTTTAAAGTTTTGTTTATTTTTTTTTTTTTTTTTTTTTTATGTTTTTATTGGCCGAGTGTGGCCAGAATATGGGCTGTAATATGAACACTTATATTTTTGTTGTTTTTGTTTTTTTGTTTTTTTTTTTTTTATGTTTTTATGATGTTTTTGTTTTTTATTTGGTTTGTAATATTAACGATCACTAAAGATCGACCCCCGAACATCTTTTAATTTCATATATATCTACTGCAATTTCATTTTCAGATCTGTTCAATCCCTTTTCTCCATTACTGTAATTTTTTCATTGATGAATGAAATATTTTCTTAGTCTAAAAATTTTCAATCAAAAACCTGTATGAGACAACTAAGAAAATATTTACAACGAAGAAAATAAGGAAAAAGATAAGATCTGAAGTGAAAATTTTCAATGAATTATTGATATGAAATAATAAGAAATTGAGAGCCGAGAAATTATGGACTACACGCAAAACAATTTTTGAAAATGTTTTTTTTTTTTTTTTTTAAGGGATAACAACTCAAAAACTAAGAAATAAATATACATATCGGAATAAAGATTTGGCACGCTTAAAACAAAATATTTTATCACAACAGAAAATTTTTTTATGTTTTTTTTTTTTTTTTTTTTTTTTTTTTTTTTTTTTTAATTCATGCTCAAAATTTTAAAAATGAAATAAACACAACCATGAAAACACACCAGAAAAGCTAAATAATATGTACATAATGAGGAAAAAGAGTGCTCCCTGGTCATGGTGGCAGTTGCCAATTCTGGACTATCAGTGAGATATCTTCCACCTCAGGATCCGGCGAAGATGTCTTCAGGAGCAGCTCGCCCAGTACTGCCCTCTCACTCAAATCAAGACTTTTCTTCCTTCTTCTCCGAGCAAGTTGTTGAATCAACAAAATCAGGAGCCTTCTGTCCACCAGCAGTTGTTGAGTCTGTGACACCGGAGTAATAAGAGAAATAGCAGTATACTTTCCTTCATCTATCATTGTTTCCTCTATGTCAGTACCTGTATTCTCATTTACTTTTGTAACCTGGTCATCAAACTCATAATCAATAGCATCTGTTATGAATTTAGAATCTGTTTGTAACACATAATCAATTTCAATACAAATCGGGCAAGAACCAGATTCACAATCACATTCACAATTCTCAGAAAACTGAGTCAGATCAATGTTTTGTTCTAACTCTATCATGTTATGCGACTGCAAAATTCCTGTCTCAAAATCAATATTGACATATGCATCATCAACAAAATCCACATTCAGTGCAAAGCTATTATCAATGGAAATTTCATCACTGTAATCATGTTCATTCAACACAACATTTATACCAATGGTTTCAGAGACTAATACTGAATCAAAAACTTCAGAATTGTCAATCAAGTCTGTATCAGTTTCAATCCTAAAACCTGTAGAATCATTGTGCAACAAATCACAAGCAATTGAATGTATAGGTAGATCTGGTAAAGAGCTTGTAATCTCAGTTTCAGAATAAACATGTTTTTGTTCAGAATAAATTTTCTCATGAATTTCCAATTCATCAACTGCACATTCAAGTTGAGGTACGTTTACCTCCACGGGGGAAGATAAGAATGGTCTACCTGTCTCAACAGTGTTACTCATACCTGTCTGGTCCTTAAAATAATCATCAACAGTCTCAGGTGCAAGAGTGGGATCATAGAAAGGTAGGAAAGTGGGTGTAGTAGTAAACTCATAGCTTTGCTCCCCATCTTCTATGTTGATGCCACTATCATCTTGAAAGTGTTGAGTGGCCATCTGCCCGATCTGATCAGTCAGCTTCTGAATGGCAGCTTGAGTTTCCATGCTCTCTTGCTTGAACTGCATGTTCCCTTCCTGAAACTGAATGTTCTGCATGGTCATCTGCTCCAATAACTCCTTCAATGTAGGTTCAGAAGTTGAAGGCTGAGAAGCTACTTGGGCAGGCGCATCATACTGCTGACTCTGATATTGCTGAACTGGTGGAACCGGCTCCCAAAGGGAGCTCTCAGGAATTTGAGGATGATCCATATTTTTCTCAGTATTAAAATCAGCACAAGAATCAGAGTAATATGCAGAAAGAGAATCATAATTACAGGCACTTGTAGAATAAGCACTATTCACAAAATTAAAATAGGTAGACATGGAAAATAAAAATAAAAACTAAAAACTAAAAATTACGAAACAGATAAACTAAACACATTTATACATGCTACAAGCACACACAAGACAGAACATCAATAGTAAAAAAAAAAAAAAAAATTTTTTTTTTTTTTAAATATAGCAACTAAATACAGAACACAACACAATAAAATATAAAAGACAAAACATATATTAACACAACATAATCGAAAAACACAGCAAAAATCTAAAACGAAAAACCTGGAACTGAAGTGACAACGCCGCCAAAATTTGCTGAAGGTGTCGTTGTCGCCTACAAAAATATACAAGACAAAACACACAAAACAAACATATTAACAGAACAAAACTTTATACAACAAAAATCTAAAACCAAACCGTCTTTGGTTCCCCGGCAACGGCGCCAAAATTTGGTGAACGGGTCGCACCGCTCACAAAAGTTGATTGCAAATAAGAATGCAGTACAGTGCTAGGAGGTGACTCCTAGGTCGTCTCTCAAGGACCAATTTTGTGGCGGTTCAATCTCAGATTTTTTACACAAAGTGGGGGGTTTTGTAGATTTTGTTTGGATGCGGAGAAATAAATTTAAATCTGGAAATTAAATAAAACGGAATTTAAAAACACTGAAATAAATTTTAAACACTGTAAACTGAACGGTAAAAGATGGTGAAAATAGAAATGGTAAAATTAAACGATTCAGAAAATAATAAATGGTAAAATAAAAGAGACAGTAAAAATAAAAAGCACATGGAAATCAAATTTAGCAAAGACACAAGACTTGAAATAAAATGTTGTAAAAATAAAATTAACAAACTGTTTCAAAACACTGATACACTTCCGAAATAAAACACTACATTTTGCACTTTGCACTGTTGAAAATGGAAACTAATAGAGCTTAAAGGAAAAAGGAAGAAGGAAGAGGCATAAGCCTCTTCCAAGCCGTGAGTGGTACTAACTACTCCTAAATTCTGATCTAAAATCTTCTTCTTTTATCTTTGCTCTGCTGCTCCATTTTATAGCCCAATTATGAATGTGAATTGTTGGCCTCCCAAACCCGTGAGTTTCCAAGTGGTGGCTGCTCTCCTTTGGTGGCAACTGGGCCATATGAACTTTTTATTTTATGAATCAAAACCAAATGTTTGTGGCACCGTGAAACAAATCTGCACATTTCTTCAAGACAAAGTGCATTTCTTATGTGTGGGGCCGTGACATTATGTGGCAGCCATTTCCAAGAATTACATTTCTATGCATTGTTTCCTTTCAAAACCGTGAGCTCCACTAAGTGGTGGCCCCTTCTCTTTTGTTTCCATCCAAATCATTTTGCTGAAATAACTTCTCCATGGCCATGAGTTTGTTTCTTCCATGTGGTCCCCTCTTTTAATTCTTTTGTTGACTTGTCAAAGGACTAGGACGTTAGTTTTCTTCTTCCCAACATGTGCCTCCTACAAAAATAATTCTTCAATCATGCCAAGTAAGAAAAGATGGGCCATGTACGTGTACTATGCAAAGTGTGAATTTAAAATAAAACTTGTGCCATGGACTACACAGTTAACGTGTTACTTTCAGCCAAGATCCTTTTAAAATTATTTCCTATGTGAATGTGGCATAAACCTTCCTTAAGAGTGTTAAGAGGTCTTAGCACTGTCCTATGATCAATTCCAGCCACCACAAGTACTAAACAACAAGCAAACAATGCAAACAGATTAGAAATCACTCAAATAGTAAGCACATGAGTGACATAGTGGAGTAAAGAAAATACTGGGAACAGCACAAAAATAATTTTAACAAACGATAAGCTATACGTGAAAATAGACATCTAGACGAAACTATGAAAAAAAATTGCATAGAAAACGGATAAGAATTGAACTCAAACGAAGACAAACAAGTTGACACAAAATTCACGCAGCAACCAGCGAAAATTGAAATGACTGAAATACATTGGGCTCAATTGCCAATTCTCATTTAACCTTCAAATGTCCCAAATTGTATCTCCAAATTTTCCTTGTAAAATAATTATCTCAGATAATTCAAATTAGTTAAAATAAGAATTTCTGATCGAATTAAGCACAATCAAGCAAAATGGGAAAACACTGGACAATTAAGCACAATTCCCTGATTAATTCTAGTACAATAAACTAAGTGAAGTGTAGAAAATATCGACTTATCAGGGAGGCTGAAAATTTACACAAAAGAATTGAGAAAATTTTTGAGAGAAGAGAGTTGGAAGAATTTCTAATTTCAAAGGGGATATTCTGGAAGTTTTCAGAGAGCGAAGAGATTAAGTCTGTAATAGAGGTAAGGGAAGCTAACCTTGAGTATCTCCTTTTGTATTATCTTGAGCCTTGAATATGCTATATTTTGCTTTTGTCTGATCTTAAATCTTGATTATGGAGTATTTTGTTTCTATATGATTTTGAATTTAAATGAGAGTATGCTTTTGTGTTGATATCCAAGTGTGATAGTTGTAAAACGTGATATTGATTATGTTATGCCATTTGTATGTTATTAGTTGTTTATTTTTGTATTTTGGAAGGATTAGAAGTTCTCTAACCGGCTCTGCCAGATTCAACTTCTTGTTTCCCCAAACGTTTTATTTCTTTACTTATTTATTTTATTGCATTTTGGAAGGATTAGAAGTTGTCTAACCGGCTCTGCCAGATTCAACTTCTTGTTTCCCCAAACGTTTTATTTCTTTACTTATTTATTTTATTGCATTTTGGAAGGATTAGAAGTTGTCTAACCGGCTCTGCCAGATTCAACTTCTTGTTTCCCCAAACGTTTTATTTCTTTACTTATTTATTTTATTGCATTTTGGAAGGATTAGAAGTTGTCTAACCGGCTCTGCCAGATTCAACTTCTTGTTTCCCCAAACGTTTTATTTCTTTACTTATTTATTTTATTGCATTTTGGAAGGATTAGAAGTTGTCTAACCGGCTCTGCCAGATTCAACTTCTTGTTTCCCCAAACGTTTTATTTCTTTACTTATTTATTTTATTGCATTTTTGTGATTAATTTTTATTTCATCTAAATTTTCCACCAACTTATTATATTATTTTTGTTCATCAACTTTCTTCATCCTTAACTCTATAAATACCTACATTCTCTTCACTTCACACACACAATTTACATAATATTCATATCTTCTCTCTCAAAATCTCTTCATTCCATCCCGAAACTCTACTTCATTTCTCCCTCACATTTTACTATCTCTCTATACATAATAAATCCCGTACCCCATTTCTACCATAAAGTTATCTTCTTCATCTTCCATCTATCTTTCTCACAACTTATTACAAGTAGAGTTTTATTTCATCACACAAATCTTCAACAAGGTATACATTTTGTCTTCATTCTATTTATATATGCATTTTGATCATTTTTTTTTATAAATTCATCGTGTTTTCTATTACAATTTTTCTTTATGCTTTTCACATTTCAACCCATCTATCCTTCTTAATAAAAAAATATAAAACTTTAAAAACATGTAATAATATAAATATCGGTATGAGTACTCGTGCGATCGTACGCATTAACCTAGTACTCATTACCCAAAATCTAAAATAAACAAAAAAAGCCGTGTGAGTGCTCGTGCGATCGTACGCATCAGCCTAGTGCTCATTACGCAAACAATAAGAAAAAAAAAGTCGTGTGAGTACTCGTGCGATCGTACGCATCAGCCTAGTGCTCATCATTCAAAAATCTAAATATTTTATAAAAATACCAAAAATATTTTAAAGGTTAAGCACATGTGTGATCGCACGCATCGTCTTTGTGCTGAAAACATTTTTTGTTTATTTTATAAAAATACCAAAAAAATACAAAATCTTTCAAAACCCAAAAACATCCACATTTTCAAACAACATACAATATGGCTAGCCAGAACTACGTGATCCTTGATTCTCCATCAAAAGTGGAGATACGTAGGAGCAAGGCCAGTCCTTGTCAGGTTCACTTTCCCAAAAATCCAAAATCATTTTATAAACAAAATTCTCAATCAATTTTCAAACATATTTTCAAGCAATTTTCTAAAAGAACTACGGAACCCTGATTTCTCATTCTTAATGAGAATACGTAGGAGCAAGGTCAATCCTTGTCGGGCTCAAAAAAACTAAAAAAATACATGTTGTTTCTTTAGAATCTTATTTTAGGGGATAGTTAAACATTTTGAAAACCACATCATATTCGCATATTTAGTTAAAGGTACTGCATTAGGGCAGGCGTTGTAGGGTGCTAATACCTTCCCTACACGTAACCGACTCCCGAACTTAGAATCTCATTTTCGCAGACCAGGTCTTATCATTTTATGGTTTTTCCGTAGTTTTCCAGAATAAACTATGGTGGCGACTCCAAAATCTTTTTTTTTTCAAAAACAGTTTTTATTTTTCGGATCGTCGTCCCGTCGCGATTCCGGTTGCGATAGATGGCGACTCCACTGGGGAATTTAGAGAGTCAAGCCATTTAATTAGATGTGCGAATTCGATGTGGTTTTTCATTATGTTTTCCTTCCTTTTTTTTCTTTATATATGTTTAATATTGGGCATAATTGCATGTGCGTTTGTTTTGATTGTTGCATATTGAACCCTAGGGTAGATGACATGTTATATATCTACTTATTTGTGTTTATTTTGCAAGTGTTGTTTTGCATTATAATCTCCCTCCACACACATTTTGCATATCATGAGTGAGGCCCTATACCCGGGTCTGAGCGCAACTTAGAATTATAGGGGTTGTGTAGCGGTGTCACTCTGGGATGTACTTCCTGTTTGGCTATCGTGAGAACTCCAACTAGAGTCTGTTCTCTTCATTTATGTCTCCGCATCTAGTTGATTACTCTGACTGTTGTGGAGATGTAGTGAAAAGAGCCATAACTTTGGTGGCCTTGATTTAAGCATTAGGGAACTATCCTTGTGAGATTGCATATATTTAACCTTGAACCTCAAGTCTCGAACCTTATCTAGGGCACGAAGGGAGATGTATGTCGTCTTATAACCGTTATTTTTTAATAAAATTAAACATGTTGTATATATCACTATATCATTATGCGTCTTTCTCATGCATTTTTTTTTATGGTCTTGTTGGTCCTAGGTAGGAAGTTATAAATTTGTGACTAAGCCGTAGAGGTAAAATGGAAATTAACATGAGATTGGAAGTTGACCGACCTACAAGTTCAAACATTTTAAAGGAAAGGATAGCCATTGAAGCGGAGGAAGGAAATATGAATGGTCTGAGAAAACTGGTAATGAAAATGAAGACATCCCAAAAGGATGCATTCAAGAAGGAGTATGGGAATTTGTTGAGCCTATTAGAGGTGGAGGTCCAAACATCAGCAATTACTACTTTAGCCCAATACTATGATCCACCATTGAGGTGTTTCACTTTTCAAGATTTCCAACTAGTGCCAACAGTGGAAGAATTCGAGCAAATTTTAAATATACCTCTTGAGGGAAAAGCTCCATACAATTACCTTGGGCAGTATGTACCCGTCTTGCAGCTAGCGAGGATCATGAAAGTACACCCTATGAAGTTGGAGAACAAGTTCACAATCAAGGGCAAAGTGAGGGGCCTTCCTCAAGGATACCTAATAGGATACTTGCATCGTTTAGCTGAAGAAGAAAACTGGGAAACATTTATGGATGTATTGGCTCTTCTCTTCTATGGTGTCATGCCTTTTCCTAATGTCAAGAATTTCGTCGACTATGCCGCCATGAACGCATTTGTGGGATACAAAGAGCGCTGTGAGAATCCAGTCACTGCTATCCTGGCTGAAGTTTATGGGACCCTTAATCGTTGTTATGAGCTAAAGGGAGGAAAAATGTTATGTTGTCTGCCAGTGTTGTATATGTGGTTCATCTCTCGTGTGACTGAGGGCGCCTTAAATGCCCCGTGCTCCATGGATAAGCTATTGCAGTGTAAACCAAATGTGAAAGGGGCAGATGAATGGGCGCGACTTTGTGCAAGTTTAAATGAAGAACAAGTTAAGTGGTGTGTCCCTTGGCAGCATAGATCGCAAATTATATATCATTGCGGGAAGTACCCTAATGTACCTCTCATGGGTATCAGGTGTTGTATTAATTACAATCCTGTGTTAGCACAAAGGCAATTTGGGCATCCTATGAGAGGATCACCTACACCTGCATCTCTTGCCATGTTGCAAATCTATTATGAGGAAGGAATCTTTGTTGAAGTACTTCATCAAGTTAGGAATGCTTGGGGCAACATTATTCGTGCAAAAATGGACCCCAGACCATGGACTATTGATGAAGGATATCCTTATAGCCATTGGATCACAGAAAGGGTTAGGACAGTGAAGTTGCCTTTCAAGATAATTTCTCCTAATCTAGATTATGGAAAACAGTTTCATGAAGCTGAAAATGAGGAAATAAAATTGTTGAAGGCAAAATTCGAGCAAATGAAACTAGAAAATATCAAGTTGACCAGTAATCTTCAGAACCTACAACGTGATTATGTGAATCTTAAGCAAGATGGTGTGGAAAACAGCAAAGCATACGAGGAGTTGTTAAGAAGACAAAAGCAAGAGCTGATAGTGACCAACATTGAGCTGACCTTGAAAGACCGGGAGTATGGTATAATTGAGATATCAGAGCGTGTCACGAAGGAATTGTGTGACCAATTCAAGAGGGACAAGCAAAAGGCACTAGAGGAGCTGCACAAAATGCATATTAGAATGAACGACGTCGAGAAACAGGCGAAAGCAGCGGTAACGAAACTGAAGGAGGAACGTTGGCATCGGGCTGAATCAGAGAAGAAACATCAAGAATGGATGAATCAGATGAAGGAGTATACCGTTGAACAAGATCTAGTTACAGAAAATTGGAGGAGAAGTTTCTCACAACTAGCTTCCCTTGCCAATGAAGCCATTAAGGATGTCCCTAAGTTATTAGCTGATGCTGAGTCTGCATTGCCGATCTTTAACCCACCTAAAAAGGTTGAGACTTTCCTCAATTACTGCAAGAAACTGATGAGAGAAATGAAGAATGTGGTGGCTGAGGCTCGTGATAGTTGATCGTGATTTTGCATACCTCACATGTGGTGAACTTAAATGTTATGGATGAACTGTCTTATTGACTTTGTTTCATGTTAATTTCCAGATTATACATTTGGCAATGTTTTCACATCTTTATAATTTCTTACTATAGTAATTGTGTTGCTTTGTCTTTTCTCCTTTTCTTTTCGTTTTTATTTTCTTAATTTTATTTCATCTAATAAAATTTAGTTTAAAAATAATAATACGGCTAAGTCTCCAAAACACCCTAAAGGACACGAACCAGTGGCAAAATCATGGAGAACAAAGGGGAAATTCAAGAGGGGATGAAAGCCGATATCCAACAGCTGAAGGGACAAATGAGTCAAATCTTAGAGGCCCTGAATGCCTTGCAAAGCCCTGGAGATTCGTGCGCACAACGACCACAACAAAGAGTTCCAGAGGCACAAACTTTCCCTTCCTATGGTCTTCCCCCGAATTACATTCCACCCTCAGGAGTGCGCTTGGAACATCTTGACGCTCAAAAGGACGAAGATAATGCAGTTGAAGTAGAAGATGAGCCTGGGGCAACCACTTTCACAATTCAGGGAAAGACGATCCAACCAGGTATTGAGAGCACGATAATGAAAAAACAACCTGAGACGAAGTCTTCATCTTGTATCGTTACACCTGCAGATTTTAAGGACGACGGGAGTAAATTAGAAGTCTTTGAGAAAAGGTTGAGAGCCATAGAGGGCGAAGGAAGTTCTGAATTTGGAGATGCTAGAAAACTATGTTTAGTTCCTGATGTGATAATACCTCCAAAGTTCAGGTTGTCAGAGTTTGAGAAATATCAGGGAAATACTTGCCCAAGGGGCCATATAACTATGTACTGCAGAAAAATGGCAGCTTATGCCCACAATGAAAAACTTTTGATTCACATCTTCCAAGAAAGTTTAATATGCGTGGCTCTGACTTGGTACATGCGCTTAGAAACTACTCACATCTACTCATGGAAAAATCTGGTTGATGCATTCCTAAGGCAGTATGAATATAATAAAGATCTAACACCTGATAGAATACAACTGCAAAACATGGTGAAGAAAGAATCTGAATCATTCAGAGAATATGCCCAAAGGTGGAGAGGAATTGCTGCTCAAGTAGAACCGCCTTTGAGTGACAAGGAGATGACTACCATATTTTTGAATACTCTACAACCACCATTTTATGAACACATGATAAGCAGTGTCTCCTCAGGTTTTGCTGACATAGTAGTAATTGGAGAGAGGGTCGAGGGTGGCATAAGAAATGGAAAAATTGCACTAGGCCCACAGTTAGTAGCGAGTTTAAATGAATATGGTCCTAGACATGAGAAAGATAAAAAACGAAGAGCTAACTCACATTTTATTGCCTATCCTCAAATGTCACATTCCCATGGGTTCAATCGACCCATTGAGCGAAGAAATTACAATCGTGATGAGAAGGTCGCCAACTTCACTCCTATCCCCATGACCTATACAGAGTTACTGCCAGATCTTCTCCGCAGAAACCTCATAAAGGTTTGTCCAACTAGGCCTATACGACCTCCGTACCCAAAGAGCTATGACACAAATGCCAAGTGTGATTATCATGAAGGAGCGTGTGGACACTCAACAGAGGCATGCAAGGCTCTAAAGCATAAAGTGCAATCTTTGATCGATTCAGGATGTTTAAAGTTTGAAGAAAGTCAATCCAGCACTCTGACAAGGCGCGAGTTCGCCCCTACAAATGCCATGGACAAATGAAGAACTATATGGGAAAGCATAGGTTGTTGTAAAAGGCGAAATTGATATTGTTCTGTTCATGTTTTGAATTGTCTTGCTGTGAGGGTTATGCTCATGGATATTACGCTTTCATCCGTGACTTTTAATGTGAACTTTCATTATTTGGTATCTCCAAGGTTTATTGGAAATCATGTCCTAATAGGGTGTCGTGGAGAAAACGAAGGCCGCAAATAACAAAATTTAAAAAAAAAAAAAACAAAAAGGCAATATTGAGTCACTTGTCTTTCTAGCAAATTGTCAAACTCTTGTTTTTTCGAAAATAGCAAAAAACAAATATAAAAATAGAAAATAAAAATAAAATAAAAAATTTGATAACAAAAAGAAAACAAAAGTTGTAGTGTCAGATTTTTTTCGAGGTCAAATGTTGAATCAAAAATAACAATTTGATGTTTTCCCTCGAGACGTTTGTGTGCATGGTGTTTGAAAAATCTCACCCTTCACCTTCCCAAATAAAAGGATTTTCCCCGAACAAATACTGTCACTGCCCTGAGTAACAAAATAAACCTTTACACCGGGGCAAATTGGCATGGCCAAAAGTTTTCTCGCTTATGCTAGTAGGGTGATCCCTGAATCCATTAAAAAAAAAACAAAAAAAAAGTAGAATAAGTCAACTAGATTCAGAAACCCGAAAGGGTGATCTATAAAGAATGAAAAGAAAAGGAAAAAACGGCTCATGTTGAGGTCATCTAATCGTAGAATTAATTTTTGGAAATAAAGCAATCAGAGTTCAAAATGATGTGTGGCCTTCTTTCTTTATCCAAAAAGCAAAAAAAACTATAACCATTGTTACCCCGTTTGAGCCAAAAATAAATTCTTTTTCAAAATTATTCCCAAGCAAGGGTTATCATTAGTATGAGTCAACTTGGGATGCAGATGAAGAGTACTCAACGATCAAATGAAGTGAATCCTTCAAAAAGGGTAAAAAAAAAAAATAACAACAACAATAAAACAGACTTAACCAGAGATGAAGGAAAAACGAAGTTCAAGACAAAAGCAAAGTGCTCAAAAGATCAAATAGTTGATACAATGCGTAGATGATAACCCTTGTTTTAAAAAAAATGTATCCGACAAACATTTCGTTTGGGCCTTTATACCCCTTTCTTTTAATACCTTTTAGCCCCTAGCCATTGTTACAAGCCTAATAAAGTCCACGGAGATTGACTAATGATTGCTCATATTTTCATAAAGCTTAATTTTGCGATAAAACAAAATAACTTTTAATGTGTCGTAAAAATAAAAAGGGATTTGAAAATGAATAATGTCTCAGGAATAGGGGACCTCTCTACCAACCAGTCAGAAGCATACAAAAGAAAATTGAACCAATTTGATCCATCCTTTTAGCCGACCCTTTCATACCCACTACTTCTTCCAAACAGAACCCCATGCAAAAAAAAAAAAAAAAACAACGAAAACTGGGGCAGCTTGGTGAACCTCACCTCGCGTCTTTTCCTTGAAATTTCGTCAAACCATGATCTCAAGAATTGGGTAGTTTTGCAGATCTTACTTGAATTTTTCACCAGAATTATCATGGATTCACCACACCAAACTGGGGCAACTTTTTAGATACCTCGTGTTTCGCTTTGGCACTCATCTCCTTTACGGAGCGTATGAGGTGACATGTTAGCATTATCTTCCAAACCATTCTAAACAACTCTCATTCTTCACTTGCGAGTGAATTCAAGCATATGTACGTTGATGTCTCGGGAGAAAAAGTCAAAATGTAATAATCTCAAAGTTAGATCTCGGATGTATGACATTCCTCACTTTTCTAAGCATTGGAAATAATGACCAGTCTTGATGATTGCAAGTAAGACAATTGATTCGAAAAAATAACAAAAAAAAAAACAAACAAACAAAACAAAACAAAGCAAACGTTTTCATATATTTATCAAAAAGAAAGTATTTCTCATCGAAATCCTCTTCATTCACATGAATGGTTATCAATTTCCTTCTTCAAAAAAAAAAAAAACAAAGAAAAAACAAAGAAAACAGAAAAAGAATAACATTCAGATTTTCTCTATCAAGCCATATTGTTTCATGTCGATCGAGCTTTCAAATTTGTGTCAAAATTACAAAACATTTCAAGTTTCAAAAATTTCAAAATTTGAAAGCCCAGTTTCCATACTGGCCCCCAAAGCCCAGTTTCCACGCTGGCCCCCAAGCCCAGTTTTCACACTGGCCCCAAGCCCAGTTTTCACACTGGCCCCAAGCCCAGTTTTCACACTGGCCCCCAAAGCCCAGTTTCCACGCTGGCCCCCATGCCCAGTTTTCACACTGGCCCCAAGCCCAGTTTTCACACTGGCCCCCAAAGCCCAGTTTCCACGCTGGCCCCCAAGCCCAGTTTTCACACTGGCCCCCAAGCTCAGCTTTCACACTGGCCCCAAGCCCAGTTTTCACATTGGCCCCCAAGCCCAGTTTTTACACTGGCCCCCAAGCCCAGTTTTCACGCTGGCCCCCTAGCCCAGTTTCCACGCTGGCCCCAAGCCCAGTTTTCACACTGGCCTCAAGCCCAGCTTCCACGCTGGCCCTCAAGCACAGTTTTCACACTGGCCTCAAGCCCAGCTTCCACGCTGGCCCCCAAGCCCAGTTTTCACGCTGGCCCTGAAGTTTAATTTTTGCCTCGCCCTTAAGTTCAATTTTTGTTGCATCGTGATTCTATTCATCTTATGTACTTGAATCGATTGTTATTCTCCCCCTTTCTCTTTGAAACCCAGACGAAATTAGTATTTCTATCTTTACTTATCTTTTACTCTGATAATATACAAACGTTGTTTGTCATATTATCTAGTAAAATCTAAGTAAAGAGGGGCAGCTGTCAATACCCAATTTCGTCTGGGTAAATAAAATTAATAATAAATAAATAAATAAATAAATAAAAAGTGAATAGTGAATAGTAAATAGTGAATAGTGAATTGTGAATAGTAAAAAGTGAAAAGTAAAAAAAAAATTATTTTTGGAAAGGATAAGTGTTCCACGTAGCTTTGAGATCAGAATTCACCAATTTGCAAATAAAAAATTAATTTTGTAATAGTAAAATGAATAAAAAAATGAATAGTAAAAATGAATAGTACAAATGAATAGTAAATTTTTTTTACTATAAATAGCCAAGGGGGGAGGCTGAAAATTTACACAAAAGAATTGAGAAAATTTTTGAGAGAAGAGAGTTGGAAGAATTTCTAATTTCAAAGGGGATATTCTGGAAGTTTTCAGAGAGCGAGGAGATTAAGTCTGTAATAGAGGTAAGGGAAGTTAACCTTGAGTATCTCCTTTTGTATTATCTTGAGCCTTGAATATGCTATATTTTGCTTTTGTCTGATCTTAAATCTTGATTATGGAGTATTTTGTTTCTGTATGATTTTGAATTTAAATGAGAGTATGCTTTTGTGTTGATATCCAAGTGTGATAGTTGTAAAACGTGATATTGATTATGTTATGCCATTTGTATGTTATTAGTTGTTTATTTTTGTATTTTGGAAGGATTAGAAGTTGTCTAACCGGCTCTGCCAGATTCAACTTCTTGTTTCCCCAAACGTTTTATTTCTTTACTTATTTATTTTATTGCATTTTGGAAGGATTAGAAGTTGTCTAACCGGCTCTGCCAGATTCAACTTCTTGTTTCCCCAAACGTTTTATTTCTTTACTTATTTATTTTATTGCATTTTGGAAGGATTAAAAGTTGTCTAACCGGCTCTGCCAGATTCAACTTCTTGTTTCCCCAAACGTTTTATTTCTTTACTTATTTATTTTATTGCATTTTGGAAGGATTAGAAGTTGTCTAACCGGCTCTGCCAGATTCAACTTCTTGTTTCCCCAAACGTTTTATTTCTTTACTTATTTATTTTATTGCATTTTTGTGATTAATTTTTATTTCATCTAAATTTTCCACCAACTTATTATATTATTTTTGTTCATCAACTTTCTTCATCCTTAACTCTATAAATACCTACATTCTCTTCACTTCACACACACAATTTACATAATATCCATATCTTCTCTCTCAAAATCTCTTCATTCCATCCCGAAACTCTACTTCATTTCTCCCTCACATTTTACTATCTCTCTATACATAATAAATCTCGTACCCCATTTCTACCATAAAGTTATCTTCTTCATCTTCCATCTATCTTTCTCACAACTTATTACAAGTAGAGTTTTATTTCATCACACAAATCTTCAACAAGGTATACATTTTCTCTTCATTCTATTTATATATGCATTTTGATCATTTTTTTTTATAAATTCATCGTGTTTTCTATTACAATTTTTCTTTATGCTTTTCACATTTCAACCCATCTATCCTTCTTAATAAAAAAATATAAAACTTTAAAAACATGTAATAATATAAATATCGGTATGAGTACTCGTGCGATCGTACGCATCAACCTAGTACTCATTACCCAAAATCTAAAATAAACAAAAAAAGCCGTGTGAGTGCTCGTGCGATCGTACGCATCAGCCTAGTGCTCATTACGCAAACAATAAGAGAAAAAAAGCCGTGTGAGTACTCGTGCGATCGTACGCATCAGCCTAGTGCTCATCATGCAAAAATCTAAATATTTTATAAAAATACCAAAAATATTTTAAAGGTTAAGCACATGTGTGATCGCACGCATCGTCTTTGTGCTGAAAACATTTTTTGTTTATTTTATAAAAATACCAAAAAAATACAAAATCTTTCAAAACCCAAAAACATCCACATTTTCAAACAACATACAATATGGCTAGCCAGAACTACGTGATCCTTGATTCTCCATCAAAAGTGGAGATACGTAGGAGCAAGGCCAGTCCTTGTCAGGTTCACTTTCCCAAAAATCCAAAATCATTTTATAAACAAAATTCTCAATCAATTTTCAAACAAATTTTCAAGCAATTTTCTAAAAGAACTACGGAACCCTGATTTCTCATTCTTAATGAGAATACGTAGGAGCAAGGTCAATCCTTGTCGGGCTCAAAAAAACTAAAAAAATACATGTTGTTTCTTTAGAATCTTATTTTAGGGGATAGTTAAACATTTTGAAAACCACATCATATTCGCATATTTAGTTAAAGGTACTGCCTTAGGGCAGGCGTTGTAGGGTGCTAATACCTTCCTTACACGTAACCGACTCCCGAACTTAGAATCTCATTTTCGCAGACCAGGTCTTATCATTTTATGGTTTTTCCGTAGTTTTCCAGAATAAACTATGGTGGCGACTCCAAAATCTTTTTTTTTTTTCAAAAACAGTTTTTATTTTTCGGATCGTCGTCCCGTCGCGATTCCGGTTGCGACAAGATCTAAAATATTTCAGAAGATATTTGCTAGAATAAAAAAGATTTGGCAAATATTATCTTTTGATATTTATTGATATAGTTAAATAAGGTAATTATTTAACAATATCAAATAAAAGATCTTAAGATACATTTTTCCCAAATTATCTTTAATCATAAACATGTATCAATTATCAAAGTCATATTAGTAGAAAAAATAGAGAAATTGCCAGATCCAATTTTTGTTGCATGTTCTCTTTTCTTGGCTTAGTTAAATTTCTTCACTTTTTTATGTTATGCTTGGATTGATTTCTTGTGGTCTTGATTATTTTCTATTCTTAAATTTATCTTTAAGGTGTCATGCCACTTTATCCAATTTATTTACACATTTCAATGAACTCAACTTAGCTGTAGCTGCACTAATGCACCTCAAAATATCCAAAGAACATTTATACAATTGAAAAGATATTTTTAACATTCTTTTGCATCTCCTACTAAATAAACTCAATTATAACAAATTTTAATTTTAATATTATATTAAAGTACAAAAACCAATTAAATATTCAATATTAAAAACTAAATGAAAGCATGTATTATGTTAGATTGTTAATGTTTAAAATCCAGCCGGCCTTCTTCTAATTGTTATGTATATGTAATATAAACAATTAAGACAATGTTAAGATAAAAATAAAAAGTATACTTTCTGACTATAAAAAACAAAAAATACTTAACAACATATTTTTATATTATAATAACTTATTAATATCTTATAAATAGAAAATCTATACTATAAACATTATAAAGGAGATTCACAAGTGTATTTTTTTTTCAATTTTATCCTTATAAGTTTTAAATTAAAATAATTAATTTATCAATTTGGTCTATTTTTTTATTTGACTGTTTTATTTTAAATTAACTAATTTTTGAACTGAAATAATTATTTATTATAAAAAATACCTATAAAATAAATAAAAATATCTTTTATTATAAAAATTATTTATATTTATATTTACTTTTATAATTATAATTATATTATTTTTTGTAAAACAAATGTGAAGACAACGAGTGTTTCAAGTAATTGTTTTGTAAAGACACAACTTGCTGTGTCAATAAAACAACAGAAGAAGAATATCACTGGCAGCTAGAAATGCACAAGAAAGCATCTTTCTTCTGTCTTTATTGATTCAATAGTAAACCCAATTGTGTACTTCACCTTACTTTAATGTGCCAAGATATACTGGAAGAGATACCAAAACAAGTGAATCGATCCAACTTATATTATAAATTCTAAGTGATTAAAATATATATATACAAAGAGAAGTATTATAGCAAGTAGCACTTGGTCCAATGAACTCGAGGATCAGACACTTAAATGATCGTTTTTTTTTAAAAAAAAAAGACAATTTTGAATGGTATTTATATAATGAGGGCAGTTTTTTAAAATATTAAAAAGTCATGCTTGGTACTACAAGTACAACTAAATCGAATGAGGTATTACGATTTTAGTTCATATTATTTTTTCTTGCTATAACTAAGTCAAGTTAATATGATGGTTTCAATTTATGTGATTTTTTTTGTATTTATTAAAGTCGCGTTTGGTATCACGAATTTACGTTAGTGTAAAATAGAGATATAATAATGGGTTATAACATTAATTTGTGAAGAAATAATATAATTTGTTTGAATAATGATATTTTTGTAAATATTGAAAACGAGATAATTTGTTGTTACATGAATTTATGTAACAATGTAGTATCTCCTTTTATTTATATCAAGGTGTGTAGTCTCCCATTTTCTGTTTTTTTTTTTCATTTTCGCGCTTTGAGCTTCTTCCTCTATTCTGATTGTGTTTTCATAGATTTTTATTTTTCTCCATTTGAAACTCACATCTCTCACCTCCATCCTTATAAACCTCCTTTCGTTAACATCACTAGTGCATTCAAGGAAAACGACAATGATTATTTTCGTCTACAGGCAACAATTTCTGAACCAAAACATATATAGGCAAGACAAAAAGTTTATCCCTTTTTGTCTCGATTCAAAACCGAGGCAAAAAAAGGTAGGATTTTACCTCCATTCACAGGTAGCCGATATAGTAGAGTTTTTCTTTTTTTTATTTTTTTTTGATAGACTTTTCGTCTCGATTCCTACTTAACCGAAGTAATATGTGAGCCCCTACTGCCTCAGTTGGGACCTGAACCGAGTCAGTAGAGTATTTTTTATTTTTCCTTTACTTTTTCGACAGCCTTTCGGCCTCAGTTGTAACCTGAACTGAGGCCATAAATGACTTTCTGTCTCGATTATGGTCACAACCGATGCATATTCCCCTGTTTTTTGTTAAGAACAAGTTTGTCTCTACAACATTTTTAACAACTAGAATAATCCAGAACAATCCATATGCATATATTTTTAATAAAAAAATATATTAAAACATAAATCCATTCAATGTAATCAATAAATCAACTTCTTACAAGCATAAATCAATTCAATGTAATCATAAATCAACTTAGAAACATAAATCAATCCAATGTACAAAGTTAAACTAATAATAAATAAGCTAAGGTAGAGCTTACTATATCCTAATATCTACATATTATTATACATTTGAATTATATATTTAGTAAGTGTTTTTCTTATGTGTTTAAGTGACTTTTCTGAAAGTGAAGTAATAAAATTGAATCTCTGCATAAAATACAATGATTTCAATTAGTGTATATCAATTCTAAACTATAGAGAAAATAAAATTTAAACCAAAATATTATCGTTTCCCTTCCAGTGGTAACATGTGCACGAATAGTGGTCATCATCCAATACAAGATGTAGTAACCACACTCATATAACCTGATTTTTCTATTACACTACAATATATCATCATAATTATAAAATGTTAAGTAACATCATTGGAATGGTACAAAATGTAACAAAGTATGGACTTCATCCCCTGATGCATGTGGTGCCTCGTTCATATATCTGTCACAATAAATAAGATGAAAGATTAGTAAAAGACTTATAAAATACCAGACTTACTCGATATGCCATGATAAGCGGTTCGTCTCCATAACCACCTTTCCAAAATCAACTAGTGTCATACGAGATTCATTGTTAAATTGCTTTCGGTCGTGCAAAATCAGAACAAACTAAGTTTCCCCACTAATGAAGTATAGAGACAACCTAGGTACAATCCTTGAACTCAATACAATTAAGTTCAAAGTGTTTGGTTAAAATCTTGTTATTTTACTAACTATTTACTAATTACAAAGCAGGTGGGGAAAATTAATAAAAGAAATGTAATTTTAAAATGAAAAAAACAAACAAACTAAAATTTGTTTAAAAGAAAAAAAGAAATATAAAATGAAATGAAAGAAAAGATGTTAGCATTTTAAACTTCCTAAAACAGCAACAAAACCTAAACTAATATGAGAATTCAATGCAACTAAAATGACCTAAAACTGGAACTATAAACAAGTAACTCAATTTGGAAATTAAAAGCTAAACAAATCCTAAAAGTCAAATGAAAAGTTACTGAACTTAAATGTTGCAGATAAAGATTTACAATCTAAAGTAAAGAAAAGTCAACAAGAAACACCAAGAACTAATGATCAAAAGCAATGAATCATAGGAGAAACTCAAGAATCAGAACCAAAGGTGCAATGATTAGAGCAGAAAAACATTCAGTTGCAACTTCTGGGACATCCTGTAAAGTTTTACCCTCTTTGGGGTAACTATGTCCCAATCCAGAACCTAATTTGTGCAATTGATACTCTTGTACCAAACCATAACATATTTGATTCTAATACAAAATTTTAATCAAAATCAAATACACAACCTAACCTAAATACAAAATTGAAACTTAATGCTAAGTCACAAGATATTAGACGCACAAAATTAAATTCCAGAACAACAGATACCAAACAGATTACAACTCTCTTTATCCAAAGCATTAGAAATCAAGACCTAATTCATTTACCACCATTAGATGTCACCAAACAGATTAAAATTGCAATTGAATTAAGAAAAGTAAATTGTGTAACATCAAATTCAAAACCAGAAAGTAACTGAAATTTCAATAGATGGAGAATGAAGATTACAAGAGAAAAGCACCGATAGAATGGACCGAGCCAACCACGGGCTGTCACCACCATGATTTCCCAATCAAAATCCAAAGAATCCAAATCTACTCTACAGAAAACAAGTAAAACCCTAACGCCTTGTTCTTTTGAGTGGATTTGAGGGAATGGATTTGAGGGGATTTGAGAGGATTTGAAGATAATTTTTTTTGTCATTTTTTTGAGCAAATTTGGAGGTAAATGAGAGTGAATTTGAAAATAAAATTTGTGAGAATTAGTATAGAATTATATTGACGTGACAAATTAAAAAACAATTATTTTCAAATTCACTCTCATTTACCTCCAAATTCGCTCAAAAAAATGATAAAAAATTTATCTTCAAATCCTCTCAAATCCCCTCAAATCCACTCAAAAGAACAACCCCTAAAGCTAATGAATTGATCAAACCCTAGAACCTGTTGTTCACGGTGTTTGTCACACTAGTAAAAAATTGGGCTTTTACAGTGCACATTATGCCACGGTTCAACAGAAACCGCAGCATAATGGTGCGCGGTGGCAGTTTTGTAAATAAAACGAACATATATGCCGCGGTTCTCTGGACAACCGCGGCATATAGTCCAGTCAACCATTGCCTTTGACGCCACGTATGAATAAAAAATTAAATAACAGAGTATATGCCGCGGTTCTCTGGACAACCGCGGCATATACCCCTGACAATTTATTGCAGGTGCTGACTGGGTCAGAGAATTTGAAAAGTTACAAGGGTATATGTCGCGGTTCTATGGACAACCGCGGCATATACCCCCTGTAACTTCTCAACTTCTCTGCCAGTCAGAGAATTTCAGAAGTTACAGGGGGTATATGCCGCGGGTCTCTGAACAACCGCGGCATATACCCCCTGTAACTTCTGAAATTCCCCAAAAGGCAGTTGGGGAGACAATTGTGTTGAGCACGTTACAGGGGGTATATGCCGCGGTTCTACGAGCAACCGCGGCATATTCTCATATCTGAAATTAGTTTAATATATATTTGAAATATTTCGATGTATATGCCGCGGTTGCCCGCTGAACCGCGGCATATAGTTTAAAAATAATTTCAAAAATGCCATTTAGGATAATTTTTTAAATTAGTATATGCCGCGGTTGGGAGTTAAACCGCGGCATATACCCATTATATACCGCAGTTAAGTAGTGAACCGCGGTAGATTCCCCAATCAGAGTTAAAAAACAAAACGTTGGAACAGTGTCGTCTTCTTCATCGCGCGCAGCTCTGTTTTCGCGTTTTTCTTCTCCTCCGACAGCCATCATCTCAGGTACGCGTTTCTGCACCGTTTAAACTTGAAATTATTCGGTCCTTTCTCATTTGTGTCGCGTTTGAAACAGTTTTAGCCGATCAAAAGGGTTTGAAACTCGTCATTCCCTCTCCGCTGCGACTTTGCACCAAGCGTTTCCGCCGTTCCTCTTCCAAGTATTTATGCCCTTTTGCATTCTTAACGTGATTTCTTCATTAGTTTTTGGATAATGCTATAGTTTTGGTAATGTATGAAGTTTCTATAGATTTGGTAGTGTATGCCGCGGTTCTATCGACAACCGCGGCATATACCCCCTGTAACTTCTCAACTTCTCTTCCAGTCAGAGAATTTCAGAAGTTACAGGGGGTATATGCCGCGGGTCTCTGAACAACCGCGGCATATACCCCCTGTAACTTCTGAAATTCCCCAGAAGGCAATTGGGGAGAATGTTGTGTTGAGCACGTTACAGGGGGTATATGCCGCGGTTCTACGAGCAACCGCGGCATATTCTCATATCTGAAATTAGTTTAATATATATTTGAAATATTTCGATGTATATGCCGCGGTTCAGCGGGCAACCGCGGTATATAGTTTAAAAATAATTTCAAAAATGCCATTTAGGATAATTTTTTAAATTAGTATATGCCGCGGTTGGGAGTTAAACCGCGGCATATACCCATTATATACCGCGGTTAAGTAGTGAACCGCGGTAGATTCCCCAGTCAGAGTTAAAAAACAAAACGTTGGAACAGTGTCGTCTTCTTCATCGCGCGCAGCTCTGTTTTCGCGTTTTTCTTCTCCTCCGACAGCCATCATCTCAGGTACGCGTTTCTGCACCGTTTAAACTTGAAATTATTCGGTCCTTTCTCATTTGTGTCGCGTTTGAAACAGTTTTAGCCGATCAAAAGGGTTTGAAACTCGTCATTCCCTCTCCGCTGCGACTTTGCACCAAGCGTTTCCGCCGTTCCTCTTCCAGGTATTTATGCCCTTTTGCATTCTTAACGTGATTTCTTCATTAGTTTTTGGATAATGCTATAGTTTTGGTAATGTATGAAGTTTCTATAGTTTTGGTAGTGTATGCCGCGGTTCTATGGACAACTGCGGCATATACCCCCTGTAACTTCTCAACTTCTCTGCCAGTCAGAGAATTTCAGAAGTTACAGGGGGTATATGCCGCGGGTCTCTGAACAACCGCGGCATATACCCCCTGTAACTTCTGAAATTCCCCAGAAGGCAATTGGGGAGACAGTTGTGTTGAGCACGTTACAGGGGGTATATGCCGCGGTTCTACGAGCAACCGCGGCATATTCTCATATCTGAAATTAGTTTAATATATATTTGAAATATTTCGATGTATATGCCGCGGTTCAGCGGGCAACCGCGGTATATAGTTTAAAAATAATTTCAAAAATGCCATTTAGGATAATTTTTTAAATTAGTATATGCCGCGGTTGGGAGGTAAACCGCGGCATATACCCATTATATATCGCGGTTAAGTAGTGAACCGCGGTAGATTCCCCAGTCAGAGTTAAAAAACAAAACGTTGGAACAGTGTCGTCTTCTTCATCGCGCGCAGCTCTGTTTTCGCGTTTTTCTTCTCCTCCGACAGCCATCATCTCAGGTACGCGTTTCTGCACCGTTTAAACTTGAAATTATTCGGTCCTTTCTCATTTGTGTCGCGTTTGAAACAGTTTTAGCCGATCAAAAGGGTTTGAAACTCGTCATTCCCTCTCCGCTGCGACTTTGCACCAAGCGTTTCCGCCGTTCCTCTTCCAGGTATTTATGCCTTTTTGCATTCTTAACGTGATTTCTTCATTAGTTTTTGGATAATGCTATAGTTTTGGTAATGTATGAAGTTTCTATAGTTTTGGTAGTGTATGGTATAATTTTTGGTTTAATTTTGATAATGCATGAAATTGTTATAGTTTTGGTAATGTATGGTATGGTTTTTGCTATAGTTTTGGTAATGTGTATTATAGTTCTTGTATTATTTATAAACCTTAAAATATTATTCACTAAGTTTCAATGATATGTATGAAATTGCAAGTTTGATTTTTAGTAGCTTATCTTTTTATGTAATATTTAGGAATATGGATCGAAATTGGATTAATTTACCACGTATTAGTGCTGAGTACGATTTAGGTGTAGAGGAATTTATACAATTTGCGCAACGTAATGAGGGGAGAACTGATGATGAAGTGAAGTTTAGATGTCCTTGTGTGAACTGTTTGAATGGGAGAAAGTTGAACGCAACTCAAATTAGAGAACATCTTATATGTGATGGTTTTCTAAGATGCTATACAACATGGATCTGGCACGGCGAAGAAATGGATTTTCCCACTGACTCTCAAAGTGTAAATGTTACTGATTCCACCATGGAAGAAGATCGACCGGATGAAGACAAATTGGAGGACATGATCCGCGATGTTGGAGCAGAAAATTTTGCCAAAGCTCATGTGTATGAGACGATGTCGACTGATGCGGAAACACCTTTGTATGTCGGTTCAACTAAGTTCACACGTTTATCAGCGGTGTTAAGGCTCATGAATTTGAAGGCGAGCAATGGATGGACTGATAAGAGTTTTACAGAACTGTTGACGTTGTTGAATGAAATGTTGCCAGATGGAAATACACTGCCCACTCGTAATTATGATGCGAAGAAAATTCTTTGTCCAATGGGTATGGAGTATAAAAGGATACATGCTTGTCCCAGTGACTGCATTTTGTATAGGAAAGAGTTTGAATTTTTGACAAAGTGTCCAAAATGTGGCTTATCACGATACAAGTCAAAAAACAATAGTGAAGATAATGGTCAGATAGAAAAAAATGGATCTGCTTTGAAAGTAGTTTGGTACCTTCCAATAGTGCCCAGACTTAAGCGTTTGTTTGCGAATCCCAAAGATGCTAAAAATCTTAGATGACATGCAGATGAGAGAAAAATTGACGGGCTGCTTCGTCATCCAGCTGATTCAAAGCAATGGAAAAATATTGATCGACAATTCCCCGAATTTGGTAAAGAGTGTAGAAATCTTAGGCTTGGTTTAGCCACTGATGGAATGAACCCATTTGGTAATCTGAGTACCAATCACAGTTGTTGGCCAGTTATATTGATAATTTACAACTTATCTCCTGCATTGTGCATGAAGAGGAAGTACATGATGTTGTCTATGATGATATCTGGTCCAAAGCAGCCTGGAAATGACATAGATGTTTATCTAAGCCCACTAGTTGAAGACTTGAAGGTTTTGTGGGTTGATGGGGTTGAAATATTTGATGCATTCGCTTCAGAGACTTTTATGATTCGTGCAATGTTATTTTGCACCATTAATGACTTTCCTGCTTATGGTAATTTGTCAGGATACAGTGTCAAGGGTCATAAAGCGTGTCCTATATGTGAAGAAAACACTGCAGCTCATCAATTGAAACATGGAAGAAAGACGGTGTATCTGCGTCATCGGAGATTTCTAAGACGTAATCATCCATATCGAAGGTTAAAAAAAGCATTCAATGGAGATCAAGAGAGGGACGAAGCACCAAATCCACTTACTGGCCTTGAAGTTCTTGAAAAAGTTAATAAAATACATGATGTATTTGGGAAAACATCGAAGAAGTCATCTGTAACGACCCCTTGGAAGAAGAAATCAATATTCTTTAATCTTCCATATTGGTCAAAGTTAGATGTTCGACATTGCATAGATGTGATGCATGTAGAAAAGAATGTGTGTGATAGCTTGATTGGTACATTACTCAACATTCAGGGAAAGACAAAAGATGGAGTGAATGCTCGTTTGGATTTGGTTGACATGAATATCCGAGAAGAGTTGGCACCCAAGGAGATTGGTAAACGTACTTATTTGCCCCCTGCATGTTACACAATGTCTAGACAAGAGAAGATAAGTTTTGTGTATGTTTAAAGAGTATCAAAGTACCACAAGGATACTCTTCAAATATGAAGAGTTTAGTGTCAATGCAGGACTTAAAGCTTGTTGGCATGAAGTCTCACAATTGTCACGTCTTAATGCAACAGTTGTTACCCGTGGCTATTCGTGGAATTTTGCCCAAAAATGTTAGGCACACCATAAACAGGTTGTGTCCATTTTTCTCGTCAATATGTAGTAAAGCCATCGATCCTACAAAGTTAGATGAACTTCAAGGCGAGATTGTTATCATCTTGTGTCAACTAGAGATGTTTTTCCCTCCATCTTTTTTTGACATCATGGTACATTTACTTGTTCATTTGGTTAGAGAAATCAAGTTGTGTGGACCGGTATACTTAAGATGGATGTATCCTATTGAGCGTTATATGAAGATTTTGAAAGGGTACGTTAAAAATCCATATCGTCCTGAAGGTTCGATGATTGAAAGGTATATTGCTGAAGAAAGTATCGAGTTTTGTTCAGATTACATGACATCAACGAATCCAATAGGAGTTCCTTGCACAGCATGGTTGAATAAATTTTCTACAAGTAAAAGCATCCGAGGTGTCAATGTGGTGACAAAAGATCGCGAAGAATTGTTGCAAGCGCATCTTTATATATTGAACAACACAGATGAGGTGATCCCTTTTTTGGAAGCACACAAAGCCATTGTTAAGAATAAAAATCCAAGACAATCAAAGAAATGGCAATTGATGGAGCATAACAAAACATTTATGTCTTGGTTCAAATCTGAAATTGACAAAGAGCCACATTCTTCTGAAACTTTATTGTGGCTTGCAAATGGTTTGAAGTTTGATGTCGTGTGTTGTACAGGTTATGAAGTCAATAATTGCACATTCTATACGAAGACTTTGGATGATAAAAGCACAGTACAAAATAGTGGAGTCAGTTTAGAAGCTGAGTCACTTCAATTTTCCACATCAAAAGATCAATCTCCTGTACTTGGATCAATAAGATATTATGGTATAATAGAAGATATATGAGAGGTTGATTACACCAAGTTTTCTGTTCCATTGTTCAAGTGTAAGTGGTTTGACAATAAGAGTGGTGTGAAAATAGATGACTCGGGTATGACACTGGTTGATTTTCGCAAGGTGGGTTATCGAGACGAACCGTTTATCATGGTACATCAAGCATCTCAAGTTTTTTATGTCAAAGATCCTGCGTCTGACCATTGGTATGTTGCTCTTCAAGGCAAAAAACAAATTGAAGTTAACGAAGACAATCTGATTAATATTGATATTGCTGACAACCATTCATTTCAAACTACAACAAATTTGGATGACCAATCTGTAGTTGACGATGATGTACATGCAATTCGGTCAGATCATGATGAGGGAATATACATATGATGAATCCATATCTTTATGTATGAATTTTCAATTTCTGTACTATTACATGTTTTGTTAATTTATATGATATTACATAAGTCTTGAAAGAAAATTTAATGTTGTTATTTATTTTGACAGATATATGGCTGATCATCCACATTCTTCAGGGGATGAGGCTCCCCCAACCAGATCCACTAGAGGACCCACTAGGATGAAACAACTATTAATCAGGAAAAATAGTGGTGAAAGAACTCCGGTGAATGTGAATGTCACCACGGGTGTGGCAACTGGCCCCCATGCAGATGACTTCCGATCATACCTTGGAGTAGTGGCACGTGATAGGATTAGCATTCTCATTCCATCTTTTGATCATGTGTCCGAGGGTGATCGGAACATTATTTGGCAAGATATATTGGTAAGTTAGTTAATAGCATTTGAATTAAAATTTGTTTATATTGATTATTTTGTACTAATACAACTTTATTATGTTTTTTTCAGATGACATTTGACATTTCAAATGTCCCAACACTTAGAAATAAGTGTTTGTCAACTGTTGCAGAAAATTTCAGAAACTTTAAAAGCAAGTTGACATCAAGGTACATCTTTGGACACCTTAAACATAAAAGTCCATGTAGTTCATATAAGTCCATTGATGAGGAGACTTGGCGGCTTTTTAAAGAGAGTCGGATGTCAGAGGAATGGCAGGTTAGTGTAGTTCATATTATTCAATTCCTCATTAACAAATATATATCATATGAACTGATTAATTAATGTGTATGTGACAGGCAATTAGAAGCAAAGCACAAGGAACAAGTGCTAAGAACAAAAACCCCCACCTATTATCTCGTGGTGGGTATAGGAAGCTTGAGGAGAAAATCCTCAAGCAAAAGGCAGATGCTATACCACCATCTCAGAGTGGTAGCCCTCCTCAGCCTCCTTCTCCACCGTCTAGACATGAGAAATGGAAGTTGGCCCGTATGCGACCATCAGGCACCTACTCTTCCGACATTGCACGAGAGATTTCTGAAAAAATTGTAAGTTATCACTGTTCCTAAAATAATAAATATTGTCATTATACATACTTCATTAAACTATTTAAATAATAATGGTGTTTTGTAATGTTACAGGACTCCTTGGTTGAGCAGAGCTCCCAAGGCCAATTCACTCCAGAGGGTCGCCAGGATATTCTTGCTGCTGCAATTGGACGACCTGAGCACCCTGGACGTGTACGTGCTGCAGGTCCTGGAGTAGGAATTACAGATTATTTTGGGAGCTCTTCTCGTCAGCCTTCATATTCATACAGCGATACACAAAGGATGACAGAAGAGATCACAAAAAAGGTTCGACAAGACCTTATGCAGGAGATCAGGGTCGAGGTGAGGGCTGAATTCCAGATGCTATACCAGGAGCAGTTTCAGAGCATGCGCCCGGTGCAGTCTCCTATAGAGGAACATGTTATCCCTCCCCCTCCCACTGGTAAACTTAATAAACATTTATATGCAATTATTTCTATCTCTTGTATAATCTAACATTTACTCTGACAGGAAGAAGCGGCAAAGGAAGTTGTTCCGCATCAGCCATCCCAGAGGATGACATGGACGATGGTAGTCCATGTCTGCTATACATTTTAGAAGATACTGAGATGGTGCTGGTAGCTCGTGGAACAGAGTTTAGGTCAGCGACTGTATGTCATGGTATGCAACTATTAGAGGATGAGGTGAAGGTCTCAGTGGATGAAATGATCATACCAGATGCCTCGGTTCCACTGTCCACGAAAGAGATTTTCACTGTGGAACAAGCATATAAGTCGTTTATCACTTGGCCTAAATTTTTTGTTAAACCAGTTTCTGACCCCTCGGTATGAAATTCTTCTTTACACTTCTCAATTTTAAAGGTTTTTGATGTCAAAACTTATCTTATCTTTTCATGTAACAACAGACGCAGGCACAACAGAAGATTCCTCTATCTGAGGATGACCCTCTTTCTTCATTGCATCTACTTGCTGACATCCTTGATGATAATCCTTTGGAGGTTGAGTATGATGCTAATGTATTTGGCCATGGCTCTTAGGTCCCAATATACCTTAATAGCCAAGATGTCCGTGAGCTTGCGTCGGGAACACAAGAGTTGAATATTACAATTATTCAACTATGGACGATGTAAGTTTATGACCAATTATTTATATATAAAAATGATTTATATATCAAGTATCCTTATATCAAAGTTAATTTTTGATTTCAGGTATATGTCTGGGGTCAGTAATAAGTTGGGGCGTTCTGATGATTATGGATTCATTGATCCCCAATCAATTCATGAATCAAATGATTTTGAGCATATCAACATGCATCTGATAAGGAGTTTTGGAAGGGGCAAGAAAATATACTTTTTGCCTTGTATATCCGGGTAAGTGAACTTTGTTAACATAATAATGTTCCATATGTGATTTTAATATTTAATAGTTACGTTATTATGAATTTCAGGCGCCATTGGCAACTTCTTGTTATGTCTATACAAGACAATTATGCTTTGTGGTTCTGCTCATTGCACAGGCCTCCTCCCACACAACTCAAACAAGCAATTGATTGGTAAGAACCTCAATGTTTGGACTTTCTTTGTTATATAAATGAATGCTAAAACCTTTTTTTATATACAGTTCTATTCCAGCAAGTATGATGATGGGTGGGAGATCAATTGTTAATAGTAGAAAGATTGCTTGGATTTCTCTCAAGGTTTGACATATGCTAAAGTCATACTTTGTTATAATTGCTTTATTTTAATGTTATTCACTAACTATTATCAACTGTGATGATATATTGTAGTGTAACAGACAAAATGGGTCATATGAGTGCGGATACTATGTAATGTATTGGATGGCCCATAATGTTCGTTCTCACATCACAAGTCGCTGGGAAACGGTAATATTTAACTTTAACAAATTATATGATATTTCCCAAATGTTGAATTCATATACACTAATTAATATGAATTGTCTTTTGCAGAGATTCAAGACTACTACACAGTTCCTGAGAAGTCACTATTATTCATTAGGAACGCTGCTGCGAAGTATATCATTAGATTATACAATAGCTCTTAGATTTAAACAATGCATTTGATTAGATAGAATTTTCTTAGACTTTGTACTTTATTTGATGTTGAAATACATTTGAACACGTGTTTGTTATGTTGAAATTGAATTTTTGTACATGTTTTTATATGCAGGTCTGTTTTTGTGGTATAGGATATCACAAAAACAAACCTGCAATTTTAAAAAACTGCAGGGGAATATGCCGCGGTTCTAACCACAACCGCGGCATATAGTGATTCGTTTTTTTTTTTAAAACGAGACATATGGCCGCGGTTTTGACACTAACCGCGGCATATGCTTTGGCCTATATGCCGCGGTTGAACCGCGGCATATAGTGTATTTTTTAATTTTTTTTTTTAAAAAAATGAATTTAGGCAGCGGTTTCCTACACAACCGCTGCATATTCCTCACGTTATATACCGCGGTTATAACCGCGGCCTAAAGTGTCTGACTTACTACCGCGGCTGAATATGCCGCGGTTCCGAAACCGCGACGTATAGTGAAAATGAACCGCGGTAAAAGCCCCTCGCTGCACTACTGTCACCCACTGTTACTCAACACTTGCGCTCTCGAATTGTCTCTCACGGGTGGAGTCTGTCACCCTCCACCATTCATCATACGCTCTCTCAGAATTCTCGCGGAGCCTCTCACCCTCCACGTTACACTTACATACATTGTCTACTTTTTCTTTATATAGAGAAAACGAAAGGGAAAAAATTAGGAAAGGGGAAGAAGACCCCTTGACGCTTTAGACTTCCTCATATCAGACGACCTTTGTTCATCATCCTCTCGAAGCCCTCCGATCATCTTCTCTTTGGTCAACTTCTTCTTCGGGCAGTTTCTTCTCCGGGCAAGATCGCGACTTCGTCTTCTCCTCTCTTTCTTGCATTCTCGCACATAAGCCCTAGCTCGAGGGAGTGATTTTCTTTCCAAATGATTTGATACTGTGATATTACAAGCCATGTCCTTTAAGATGGAATGAGGTGGTTGTTTTTGAAATTTTGCATTGCATATTTTGGCCTTTTTACTTACTGCTAACTTGCCAACATTGCAGGTGAAGAGCGGAAGGCTTGTGCCTCCACCTCAATACTGAGCAATAGGGTATGTTTTAATGCATCAACTATTATAGTTTTCATGTGATATCTTTCATCCTTTTGCTGCGAAGAATGAAATTTGAGTTTCAAGATTCGTATTGGTTCAATTTGGTGCACGTGCACCAGACCTGGTTGGAAGACTCAGCGCAAGGTGAATGGTTTCTTTAGATGGTTCCTATAGCTTATAAGATAAACATGTTGGATCAGTTGGGTGCAATTATCTTTTCTAAATTTATTTTCCCCTCTATCATGCTCTTTATGTTGCACTATAGTTTACCAATTAAGCACTTTTTTCTATCCATGATGTTCTAAATAAAAATAATAATACTTGTTGAATTGAAAGTGTTGTCTGTTTTGTATTTTGGTTGATATTGCAGTTTCACATGGAATAAAGTTGTTGTATTGTATAAGGGTCTAATAATTAGTTTCTATGCAATTATGCAAAATTTTGAATATAAGTGCAGTTTTGGTTTCATGCATTGAATGCTGCAGGAACAATTTGAATCCAGTCAGCACGTTTAACTCCTAAGAAAAAAATGCCTACACTTTTATCTACAATTCCAACAGACTAAGTCAAATTATTTCTGTTTATTCCAAGTAGTTGTGAAAAAAACTATTCTTTATGCAGATATACAGTGTAAAAAAAATGCAGCAACATGTGAGATATATATAAAATTTGTAAGTGATTTTGCTATTGAAGTAAAAATATTGCTGAAGTTTTTAAATTTGATGTGAGAAGACAACACCAACTACTAGTGAGTTAATTAAAAACAAAAAGGGTACACCATTACAGATGCAGAATCATATGGTTGCAGTGATAAAATAATATGATAATAAACATAGATAACCCTGTCACTTTTATCTAAAATACAGGTTCAAGTAGGCCACAAAAGGAAGCACCAATGCTTGTGTCTTTATTGGGACTAACCAACAGTTATAAATTTTTTTGTTTCTCTGTTTTTCATCTGTATCTTGATCATAATTTTTTTTTCTCTACATAAAATTTGGTAAAAAGGGAGGCCCATGGGCTGGCCTTGACCCACAGGGCTTTGGGGGTATTTGGTCTTGTGGGCTTTTTTAATAAAGGGCTTTTTTTGGCCCTGTGGGCTTTTTTGGCCCCAACCCATGTGGGCTAGGGTCAAGTTTTATTATTGGGGCTTATTTGACAGCTCTATTGATACATCATGAAACCCAAGGAAGGCAGTAGCTGCCAAGTCATCCATTACGCACCAAAACTGCGTCGTTCCATTTAAGCCTGATTTCCATGCCAACGTATAGCAATAGCAGCAGCATTCCAGGGCCTATTTTCTTCCAAAAGTCAACGCCCTCATTCATTAAAGCAGTAGCGGCCCAATCAACGATCTAACTTGTGCAATAACAGCAAGACAACAATGTCAGATCTCTGGCCCAATCCAGCCCACTCAATTCCAACTACTCAAAGCACCATCAGCACCAGCCCAAAACATTTTAACTTGGCCTAATCTGTAATAAAAAAAATCAATCAGCAAATAAGAAAAGAAGAAAAGTTAAGCAATGAAAATAATACATTTTTATTGAAAGATTTTTAGAAAAAAAAATACTAATTTCCTAGTTATTAACAAAGACTAAAAAAACACTCTTAAAAATCTATTTTTAACTAAAATTCTACAAAATCTAAAGAATAAAAGGAAAAACCTAAAACTATCCTAATTCTAAGCAATTTAAAACTAAAGAATCTTCATAAAAGAATTTTAACATAGAAAAATAGGCAAATTTAAAGTGTTATCATTCATCCATTTTGACACTACTCTTATTGTCAACCCACTTACATTCGAACAGTACAACAGAAAACTCAGTGTAATCAACCTCCCATATTTCTTCTATGCTACCATAATATCTCATTGATCCAACTACAAGAAATTGATCTTTGGATGTGGAAAATTTTAGCAACTCAACTTTTAGACTGACGTCACTATTTTGTACTATGCTCTTATCATCCAAAGTCTTTGTATAGAATGTGCAATTATTAATTTCATAGCCTGTACAACATACAACATCAAACTTTAAACCATTTTCTAGCCACAACAAATTCTCAAAAGACCGTAATTCTTTCAAAACTTCATATTTGAACCAGGACAAGAATGTTTTGTTATGCTCCATCAACTTCTATTCTCTGATTGTCTTGGATACTTGTCCTTCACAATGACTTTGTGTGCTTGCAAAATTGGGATCACCTAAAATGTGTTGTTTGATATGTACAGATGTGCTTGCATCAATTCTTCACGACTTTTCGTCACCAGATGCACACATCAGATACTTTTACTTGTAGAACATCTATTCAATCATGATGTCCGAGGAACTCCTATCAGATCTGTTGTAGTCATATAATCAGAATAAAACTCGATACTTTCTTCAGCAATATACCTTTTAATCATTGAACCTTCTGAAAGATATTGATTTTTGACGTACCCTTTCAAAATCTTCATATAATGCTCAATAAGATACATCCATCTTAAGTATATTGGTCCACACAACTTGATTTCTCTCACTAATTGAACAAATAAATGCACCATGATGTCAAAAAAGGATGGAGGGAAAAAAATTTCTAGTTGACACAAGATGATAATAATGTCGCCTTGAAGTTCATCTAACTTTGTAGGATCAATGACTTTACAACAAATTGACGAGAAAAATGAGCATAGTCGAGTTATGGTCTGCCTAACTTTTTTGGGCAAAATTCTACGAATTGCCATCGGTAACAATTGTTGCATTAAGACGTGGAAATCGTGAGACTTTAGTCCAACAAGCTTTAAGTCCTACATTCACACTAAGCTCTTAATATTTAAAGAGTATCCTTGTGGTACCTTGATACTATTTAAACAAAGGCAAAGTTTATTTTTTCTTGTCTGGACATTGTGTAGCATGCAAGCGGAAAATAAGTATGTTTACCAATCTCTCTTGGTGCCAACTCTTCCCGGACATTCATTTCATCCAAATCCAAACAAGCATTCATTCCATCTTTTGTTTTTCCTTGGATGTTGAGTAGTGTACCAATCAAGCTATCACACACATTCTTCTCTATATGCATCACATCTATGCAATGTCTAACATCTAACTTTGACCAATATCGAAGTTCAAAGAATATTGATTTCTTCTTCTAAGGGGTCGTTACTGATGACTTCTTGGATGTTTTCCCAAATACATGATGCACTTTATTAACTTTTTCAAGAACTTCAAGGCTAGTAAGTGGAATTAGTGCATCGTCTTTCTCTTGTTGTCCATTGAATGTTTTTTAACCTTCGAGATGGATGATTAAATTGTAAAAATCTCCGATGACACATATACATTGTCTTCCTTCCATGTTTTAATTAATTAACTGCAGTGTTTTCTTCGCATATAGGACATGCTTTATGACCCTTTACATTGTACCCCGACAAATTACCATAAGCTGGGAAGTCATTAATGGTACAAAATAACATGGCATGCATCATGAAAGTTTCAGAAGCAAAGGTATCAAATATTTCAATCCCATTAACCCACAAAAACTTCAAGTCTTCAACTAGTGGCCTGAGATAAACATCTATGTCATTTCAAGGCTGCTTTGGACCAGATATCAGCATTAACAACATCATGTACTTTCTTTTCATGCACAATCTAGGATATAAGTTGTAAATTATCAGTATAACAGGCCAACAACTATGATTTGTACTTAAATTACCAAATGAGTTCATTGCATCAGTAGCTAAACCAAACCTAAGATTTCTACATTCTTCACCAAATTGGGGAATTATTGATTAATATTTTTCCATTGCTTTGAATCAGCTGGATGACGAAGCAGCCTGTCGGTTGTTCTCTCATCTGCATGTCATCTAAGATTTTTAGCATCTTTCACATTTATGAACAAACGCTTAAGTCTGGCCACGAGTTACAGGTACCAAACTACTTTCAAAGCAGACCCATTTTATTTTGAGTGACCATTATCTTCACTGTTGTTTTTTTGCTTGTATCGTGATAACCCACACTTCGGACACTTTGTCAAAACTCCATACTCATTTCTATATAATATGCAATCATTCGGACATGCATGTATCCGTTTATACTTCATACCCATCGGACAAAGAATTTTTTTTGCATCACAATTACAAGTGGGTAATGTATTTTCATCTAGCAGCATTTCATTCAACAATGACAACAATTTTGTAAAACTCTTATCAGTCCATCCATTGGTCACCTTTAAATTCATGAACCTTAACACTACTGATAATCGTGTGAACTTAGTTGAACCGACATACAAAGGAGTCTCTACATCAGTGGACATCGTTTCATACACATGCGCTTGGGCAAAAGCTTATGTCCTCTAAATTGTCTTCTTCCGATCGATCTTCCATATCCATGGTGGAATCATATACATTTTCAGTTGGAGAGACAATTGGAAAGTCTATTAATTCGTCATGCCATATCCATCTAGTATAACTTTGTACCAAAACCATCAGAGATAAGATGTTCCCTAATATCGGTTGTGTTTAACTTCCTCCCATTCAAACAGTTGACACAAGAACATCTAAACTTGACTTCATTGTTACTCTCATTACGTTGCGCAAACTGTATAAATTTTTCTACCCCTCTCCCGTACTCAGTATTGATGCGTGGTAAATTAATTCAATGTCGATCTATACGCATATTTACTGAAATTGTTTACATAATTTCAATAATCTTGAATGATAACTTTGATCACTTTTGTATTCAAGATGTGACCCTATCCCATTCAAAAAGATTCACCTTTTTTAGTTTATTAAACATATAAGTTTAAAACAACACATCTAAAATTTTACAAGCATTTCACATTGGTCTTCAGGTTACACGAGTTGAAAGTTATTATAAATCACAATCAAATATGCACCCGAAGATCAATACAAAATACAACTGCAAATTTTCAGGAATAAAATTTATATGTATTAATAAACTATGAAAAAATTATTACTCTTCTTAAACTGTCCAACTGGACAATTCAAGATTCCATAATTGTAAATTAATATTACCATCTCCTTTCTATTCACTTTTAAAAGTATATGTTCAAAAAAATTTGGAGATAGTAAATAATTTTTGTATTGAATCCAAACGGGAAACTAAGGCTAACTCACAACAACAATATATTCAACCAAACAAATAATTACATATGCAACATAAAATATATTCAATCAAACAATATATTCAACCAAACAATATATTCAAACAAACAAATAATTACATGTTCATATTAAAAGGGAAAAAAATAAGAATAGGAACCTAGGAGCACGAAAGTCGGTCAACAATGAAGAATGTCCTTCACCACAAAAATATAATATCTAGACAAAAACAAACAAAATATTAATTAGTCTCATGATTCCTAACATCCTTAAATTTATTTTATCACCATATCAACCAAAGTAATACAAACAATTCAAAATATTATTTTCTTATTTGTATATCTTTAATTGAAAAATATAAACCCATTTACATTATCAATCAATTTACATTATCAATTAATTTAAGACAAACAATTCAAAATTCTATTCCCCTAATTTCTATATCCCTAATTCAAAAATGTATACCAATTTACGTTATCAATCAATTTACATTATCAACTAATTTAACACAAACAATTCAAATTTTATTCACCTAATTTTAATATCCTTAATTCATATGGCTAAACCCTTTATCTCCCCTTGTATGGATTATCATAAACAAACACTACCATCATTATTTCCATCAATCTGAAAATGAACAAAAAATGGTGCAAGCAAAGAGAACTTACCACGTGAAGAAAGGAGAATTGTTGCTGCCACAACAAAAGTTGTCGACCACGTCGACGAATGGTGGAAAATGGTGGACGTAGCGTAGGGAGGCACGACAATGTAGGCAGAGGCGCTGCGAGGGAGGCGAAGGCAGAGGTGTTGCCAGGGAGGCGCATGCACAGGCGTAGGAAGAGGTGCAGACATGGTGTCGGAGATGTTGGTGAGAGTAGGGAGCAAAGGCGCAGCGCGACAATGAGCAAAGGTAGAGCGCGACGAGGCGCGGGAGAGAGAGGCAGAGGGGCGACATAGTGAGGGAGAAGAAGAAGAACTATGTTTGTGGAGAGGAAAAACTGTAGGGGTGTTCGTGGAGAGGAAGGAGAGTTCGCGTGAAGAGGATTAAGAAAGAAAATTGTTCACATTTGTTAACATTAGAAAACCATATTATCTTGGTTCATCTACTTAACCAAAGCAATAACACCCTATAGGCCTCAGTTAGGAGCTAAACCGAGGCATAAAAACCATATAGCATCGGTTCCCAAACAACCGATGCAGTATCATGTGAGATTAAATGAATTTAAACGTCCAGTTTTTTTGGCAGAGGGATTTGGGAGTCTCTTTTGCCTCAATTCGTCAGAGAACTGAGGCAGTATTAGTTGACAAAACGTATTTAGAACGTTCAAGTACTGAGGTTGCAGGTCTGGCAAGGCATATTGCCTTAGTTCCCTGATTAATCGAGGCAATAGCCCATTTTTGAAAAGTTTGTCAGATAAAAAGTTTGACTTGTAGAAGAGAGAGGAGATTTGTGCAGGATTATATGCCCCGGTTGTTACCAATAAGGAGTATTGGTAAAACCTGAAGATGTGTTTTGATGATGCTGCAACTTATAGATTTTAGTAGGAAAATATTTAAAAAAGCAACTTGTAGATTTTGAATGTAGTAGGAAAATGTTAAACATTGTAATTTTTACTAGTATAATCGATTATGGTTAAGCAATAATCGATTATCACAAGTCCTACTTGAATAATCGATTATCACTTCATATAATCGATTATCACATTTTTGAAAACCTGTAACGGACTTGAATAATCGATTATCACTTACAATAATCGATTATTTGTGGCAGTTGAGACTTAACCTTAGATATTCAGTGTACTTGGCTATATAATTTGATTTGGAGAAATCAGAAGGTAACGTTGTTGAACAGAAGCTCTTGCAGAATACTGTTTGTCAGAGGAAGTTCTCAGAAGCTATAGTTCAAGTTCCCTTGCTTGGTCTCGTGAACAGGAGAGGCTCGCGTGTCGTGTGTCGATAGTCGGAGCAAGCTCTCTTCGAGTTAGCAAGGTGCTCTGCCTGGTCTCGTGAATAGGAGAAGCTCGTGTTTCGTTTGTCGATAGTCGGAGCGATTCTCTTCGAGTTGGCAGAGTGTTCTTCTTCCGGTTCGTTCGTCGAAGGAAGGTTTATTTATCTGCTTTATTCACTATTTGTTGTAAGTTGTGAAATATCTTTTTAGTGGAATTGTTAATCACTTTTTATAGTGATTAACGACTGGACGTAGATTCTGTTGAATCGAACCAATATAAAAATTACTCGTGTGATTTTCTATTCCCTACACTCATATTATTTTATGTATATCAACTGTTTGATTAATTTTCTGAAAGAAAATTATTTTTACTAAAAGGACCAAATTAATTTTAATTGTTATCGAATACGCTTTCCGCTCTCTGAGTTTTAATTCTGCTGCGCTATACTCTTCGAAAAATACCCCCTCCGATACCAACACCGGTTCCCTTACAATCGAGGCAATAACCCATTTTCAAAAAGTTTGTCAGTTGAAAAGTCTAACTTGGAGAAGAGGGAGGAGATTTCTACAAGGTTATATGCCTTGGTTCCCTTTACAGTCAAGGCAATAGCCCCCTTACGCTTTGGTTTCCTTTGAACCGAGACATATAAGTTTGCAATAACTATGAATATGCCACCACGTTTTGATATGCTTCAGTTTTTCTGAAATCGAACCATATAGGGTGTGTTAAAATCCCCGTTTTTTACTAGTGCATTCTTATAAAACTCGAAAAAAAAAATTAAAGTATATAATAATATAAAATAATAAAATAAAATAAATTATTTTTTTATTTGGTTTTGTGTTAAAATTATTGATGGATAAATAAATTAATTTATAGTTTTATTTGTTTATTATTTTAATAATATGCAGTGTGGTTTATATTATTTATATATGTATTTTTGTGTATGATTATCAATGAAAAGCTTGTAGTCTAGTGGTGGAGGATGGATTTATGTTGTATCTGGTAATGGTTCTAACCCTAGTTGGACCATATTCATTTAGATTGTTTTCTTTAATGTATGCATGTGAGGCCCACTAGTGGGGTTTGTAGAGAAGGAGAAATGCATGTAAGAGAAAAGAAACGTAGGCCCAAGATGTTATTAGTAGCAAAGGGTTCTGATCATGTGAAACTTTGTATGGGAACAAGATATATGGGTGGTTTAAAACAAAAAATGTGACTAAATAAAGGTAGCATAGTGTTTTATCATAAACAAAAATTGATATTGTTTTCGACAACAAAATAGAAAAATAAACAAAATGAAGGAAACAAAATGTATGTTTTATCTTTTAGGGTTTTAGATAGAAAAGGAGTTTGACCAAAGAAGATTAAAAAGATAGAAGATATGTTTTAGGGTTGGTTTTTGGGAGTTCACAAATAATGTAGAGAGCAAGGGAGTCGCGAGAGAATAAGGAGAGGGCAAGGAGAAACCATGGGAAGTGTCTGTGCACTGTGGGAAGACATTGAAGAAGAAGAAGAAAGACCTTGAAGAAGTGATTTTAAGGTTGAAAATGTGATGTAAAGAAAGAAGGATTAAATTCATCAAGGTAGGGGGTCTAACTTGGGTTTATCTTGGTATATGGGTGTTGGTTTAGTTGGTGTTTCCCTTTCTTGTTTCTTATGTTGATTTGTTGTTAACTTAGTACTCTTTTCTTTTCATGTTTCTCTTTCATGGAGTCATGGGGTATTTATGATGGTTGTTTTAGCATGGGAATGTGTTTTCTTGTGGGAGTTAAGCTCACTGTGTGAGTACCGTGGTAGTTAGAGGAGTTAGCATGAGTGGGACTTTTATGAAAGATATATATAGTTGAGTGATGTTTCTATTCCATGGTGAAGCTACGGGAAAACACTAGAGGGGGGTGGTTGAATAGTGTTTTCATAACTCTTTTCTTTTCAGATATTCTTTTCTGGCTAGAAGACTGATCTTGATGTACATAACACTTACAAATCATCTATGCTTTATTTATAAACAATATTCCGTGAAGATCGTTTATTGAACCGACTTAATACTTTATTGCTTGCTCATAACTTGTTGCTAACTTGAGTGTATATGAAGATCCCGTCCATTATGAATTTTTAGAAAAGGATTGCCTTGTTTCTCTTACCAAGAGAGGGGTTAATTGGTGATTAATAAAAATAATTGCTTTTTAAATCGTACGGAAATTTATAATGATCTTTAATCTATCTTAAAACTCAATGCCTGCACATAGGGAAATAAATACAAACAGTGGGTTTATATTGGTTCGGCCTCAATGCCTACATCCAGTGTCCTTTAAATCAACCTTAGATTGAAAGCCAATTGCATTATAAAGATTTGTGTTTTTAAAGCAAGGCCTGTACAGAGATCACTTTTCAAGTGTAAATACCTCTCTAACTCACTAATCCAATATAGCCAATAACAAAACCCTGCAACAAAAACAATCCTCTCCTACAGTCACCCTCTGAGACACCTCTCAAAGTCCAAAGAACTCCTCGTTCTTCTTCCTAGCAGTACGCACAGGGAACAATACAGTCTAAGATTGCCAAACACGAAGTCTGATCAGTCAATAGTACACCTTAGTAGTGCGATAGTAAATCAACAGTGAAAACCATAATTTGTGCTTCAAGAAACCTTCAAGATCATCAACTTTTGTACATCTTGTTTCTTGGAGCGTCTTCAACACACTTGTATCTCTTTTCTCAATTCACAAATACCAGATATGAAAGTTTAGAAATGATCAAGTCATTAGAATAGTGTGCAGTGTGTCAATATAGTTTTCTCATATCAAACGCAAACTAATCGATTACGTAAGTAATGTAATCGATTACATTAATAACAGATGTAACAGAATTACAATTCAAATAGTTCTCATTGAATGCACATTTAATGTAATCGATTTCCAATTAACGCTAGTTAGCATATCTGAAAATATGACCGTGAACACGATTATGACTTAGCATGAAAACAGTTTTCAAATAATAAGAGACATAATTGATTACATGAATAGTGTAATCGATTACGCGCAACACTTAGGCCTTTTGAAAACATTTTCTCTTCAAAACTCATCATAGCGCATTTCAAAAAGATATCTACAAAGACACAAGTTTTAATCGATTTTACACTTAATGTAATCAGTTAAAACTTGTTGTTTTGCCACAATTTAAAACATAAGTTATCTGATGAACTTAATTGATTATAATATCACTATAATCGATTATTTCATACAGAGTTGCTTTATGTTTGCGGTCTTATCATACAAAAACATTTATTATGATAACGAAACATTTATATACCAACATATGTATCAATCACAAATACACATTTTTGTTGTGTCATAAAAACATATGTGTTGTTACAATCAATGTGTTGTCATCATAAAAAACCAAACACATCAAGGAATAGGTTTAGCACTCATATTTCTCTCCCTATCAACAGGACTCAATCATTTTCTAGATAGACTACAACACACAAACAATTTTATAGAGCTGTCAAAATAGGTCACAACTCGCGGTCCAACCTAGTCTACCACGGGTTTGAGTTGGGTTGGGTTTGAAAAAATTTTATTCCTTTATGCGGGTCAGATTTAAACCCGGCTTATTTAATTTTCACTCGTTGGAGCTACATCCAATTCTCCTCTAAGTTAACTTAAATGGTTTCATTAAGTATTCAATGAAGTACATTTGAGTGCTTTAAACCACCCCTAGTGTACCTAGTCCTATTGAGTAACCATTGTTACTATTGACTAGTTGAGTTTCACTCAGTCTTGATTGCGTAGTATTATTTACCACTCCTGGTATCCCTAGACGTTTTTGTTATCGTTTTGATACATCGTCTAGTTGAGTTTAACCCACTCTTGGATGTGAAGTATTCTTCACCTCCCTTGGTATCCCTGATTAGCAAATAACATCTAGTTACCCTATACCAGTTGAGTATTCTCACCACTCCTAGTATCCTCAATCAGCAAATAACCTTCCGTTACCCTAGACTAGATGAGTATTTTCACCACTCCTAGTATACTCAGTCAGCGAATAACCTTTAGTTACCCTAGACTTGATGAGTATTTGCACCACTCCTAGTATCCTCAATCAACGAATAACCTTTAGTTACCTTAGACTGGATGAGTATTCACACCACTCCTAGTATCCCTGATCAGCAAATAACCCTCGGTTACCCTAGATCAATTGAGTATTCGCACAACTCCTAAGACTAGACAACTCTGCCTAGATTTCCTTAACTCTCCTGAGTTAAGTTACAAGTGTTTTGTTTCTCTCCAGAATTGCAATCAATGATTTCTTACCAATTGTTTAGACTCTTACTCTCACGGAGATAATATATGTTCTATACAATACAGTCTAAACACTCGTAGGTGTTTCTCTCATCACTCTTGTTAAGAAAGAATTTGTGTGCCTAAATGCTCTCATGTTTTGAAGTTTAATCAAATAACATTAAACGAAATAATAATCTGGAAATAACATAGGAAGAAACATAAAACTTAGAACCAAAATCCTAACATAGAAAAACCTTAAGGAAAACACCTAGGACTTTAGGAAACAGAAAAACAATTAAGTCAAAACACCCAAACGCCATGCTAAATGATTAAGTCAAAAACGCCTAAGAGAGTTGAAGCTAAACACATAAAGCTTATCATACCTAAAGGGTATTCAGTTTAACTCTTAGGAAAATGAAACAATGTCAAGACAATGTCATTGACAAAAACACTCTAAAAGACTAAAACGTAAAACACCAAAGAAAACAAACAACTTTAAACGTTGTCTATAAAAAGAGGGAAAATCACAGGAAGCGTTTACTCAATCTAAATGATATCATGAGCTAAACTATTACTTCGTCCAATGATGAAGTCTTTACTCAACACTTAGTATTTTTAGAAAAAGAAGCTTAATTATTAAATGTTCCCTCAACGGTAAGAAATCAAAAAGCATTATGTTGTTCTGAGCAAGCATTAAATGACATTAAATTCTCAACATTCAAAAACAACAAAAGTGATAAGAGAAAAGACATATTTGTTGCATGCACAAACTACTCTATTATTTGCAGATAAGCTACTTTACATGCATCCACAAGCTTCAAATTAAAATATCAGAAGTGGACGTTAGAGACAAAAAAGATATTCACATAATGATCTTTACTTTAAGTGGTGTCTAAAAGAAAGTACAACCTACTTCACACAAAGTACTGAAAAAGCATGCATGCTCTGACAAGTTGACTTTAACCAACGACTGTTACACAATTAGAAAGAGAAGTCACAAGAATCAAGGCCAAGAGCTTAGTCTAACGGACACTTATCCAAATTCCTTTAAATAGAAGATTGTTCAAATGAAGAATCAAGAGGATAACATACAACGAAATATTCATCCTTTGAGAAGCGTTCAAAAGAAAAGCACAAAAAGAGCTTAAGAAAAAGAAAACACCTTAGCAAAGAAAGAGAAGAAAAGAAAAGAAGAAAGGCAATACTCTTGAGGTTTATTGAAATATTGCTTACTGATTGTAAGAAAGAGAAAACGAAGAAAAAGGGAGCAACACTTGCAACTATTTAGACTGGATTGTATTGTAATTACATCCTCTCTACGAGAGTAATTGTCTGAACGACTTGTAAGCAATCGTTGATTGCAATTCTAAAGAGAATTAAAAAACTTTTTGAACTCAATTGAGTTAAGGAAATCTAGGCAAGGTTGCTTAGTACCAGGAGTAGCGTGAATATTAATCCAGTATAGGTAACAAAAGGGTATTCGCTTATTGGGAAGACTAGGAGTGGTGATAATACTCATCCAATATAGGGTAAACTAAGGTTATTCGCTGATTGAGAATATCACGTGATGAATCACTATTTTGTACTATTCACTTAGCTTTTCGCACCAAATTGTGTTAGTGAATTGTATTTAATTCTCCATTATTGTCTCATTTACACTATTTGGGCTTAATTTGACTAATAATTCTTATTTTAATTAATTTGAATTATTTGAGCCTAATTATTCCAATTATTATTTGCAGGACAATTGTGGAAACATATTTTGGGACTTCAACAGGGTTGCCACGCCATCTAATTTCATTTTGTAATTTTAATTATTTTAGTCTTGACCAGATTTGATTTTTGGGCCTATTTTTGGTCAATATTTTGTAAGAAGCCCATATAGAGGGTATTTTTGTCTTTTGTCCTTTAAAAAACCCTAAATCAGATTTGGGAAGCTCTTTCTCCCTCATTTTCGTTTTTCTCTCTAGGTTTTGGAACATTGGTGCATTTTTCCACCCCCCACCTTTTGTAGGGTTTAGGTTCTTTCTTTTCCTTTCTTTGTAATGAATCATTTACGTTTTCAAGTGCAAATTTAATTTCGTTTCTTGCTTCCATTTACGTTTCCAATACCGTTTCTATATGCAATTTTGTTTTGCCCATTTCAATTTGCGTTTTGTGCTTTCAATTGCACTTTCAATTATGTTTCGTTTCCATTTGGTTGCTTATATGTCGTTTTGGTTTTTGATGTTGTGTTCCAGAATTAATTTCATCTTCGTTTTGCTGTTGTAATTTTGTCCCAATGATATCTTAAGTGTGTTTGGTTGGTCATTAGCAAAATTCCATTGTTTCCATGAGATTTCTAAGTTGGAAGTGTGTTTTGGTTGCTCTGATTTGGCTCAACATTCAATCTGTTTTGTGCTCGCGATTGGGTATAGGCTTAGTTGCCTGATTGGTGTTTAATTTTTGCTTAATTGATTAGATTGTATGGTGCATAATTGATTGAACTTGTGCATTGCATTTGCTTAGTTTGCAATTATGAAAACATGGTTAGTATTCGCTTAGTTGGTTAACTTATGTTGGATTAGGAGTTAGAGTAGTGTTTATTAGTTGTTAATCTGTTATTGGAAACATTGTAATTGAGTTAGTGACCGATAATTTTTAATCTGTGTTGAATTCGTGTTTTAATTTGGTTCATTTCACTACACAAAATCCCTTCACAACCCCCCCCTTCCACCAAGTGTTTGGTCTAATGATTGAACCAATATTTGGTCCTTGAGAGATAACCTAGGAGTCACTTCTTAGTTTATACTGCACTTTAATTGCATATTAATTTGATTCGGGTACGACCTTGATCACCAGGAGTAGTACGAATACTCAGTTGTAATCTTGTTGGAGATTATAGTGGAACCCTTTGCAGAGGAGACTGGATGTAACTCAGTTGGAGTGAACCAGTATAAAAATATTTGTGCATTTATTTCTTCTCTTGTAAAACCTACAACTTTACTTTTATTTCTAAATACAAGAACTTTCCACACTAAACTATTATTCTTCAACAAAGGAAGTTCTTACAAATTCTATAGTATATGTTTTGAATAGCATTGGAGTAACTAAGCGTTTATTAGAAAAACTCGACAACATGCTATATTAGAAGGTTGCGGAAAGAATCTTTCCATTAACACTATTCAACCCCCCTTCTAGTGTTTTTCATGTACTTCAACTATTTTCTCTCTACTTACAAAAGTAAGCAAATATTACAATGAAGCTTGAGAGTACTACTTGACTTCTCTTTTTCCCTTCTCTCTCTTCTTAAAAGTAAGTAGATATTACAATGAACTTTGATAGGACTTCTTAGTATTTCACTTTATTACTCTCTCTTCTTTCTTCTTACAAAAGTAAGCTAATATTCTGATGAAGCTTGAGAGTATTTCTTTACTTGAACTCTTCTTTTTCTCTATATCCTTGGTTAGAGGAGTTTTACTCTAATAGATCAAAGAGATTTTCTTGCTCAATTTTAACGATGCTTTTTCTTCATATCCTTCTCTCTTTCTCATCATGATCTTCTTCTCCTGTTGATCTTCTATTTATACACGTTAATGATATAGCCGTTTTGATTATGCTTGTCTTGAGATTTGATAATATGATTGTTTGATTAAGCTTGTTTGGAGATCTAATCACTTATGGCTATTGGTGTAGGTGTCTGTCATAAGATGGAGTCTTTTTGTCAAAGCAGACATGTTTTTCATAATTTTATCAAAAGCATATTTGACTTCTCATTTGTCACAACTTTTGATCAACAAATCATTCTTCTTTTATCTCCTTCTTTCCAACGTTCATTTCTTATTATTATAAGATAGAGCAGATGAAGGCTTGTAGTAACTATCCTGGACAAGATAGAACGTGTATCTATATAACAAGTATATTCTATTACTTATTTTCTTTCATGTTTTTAACTATTGAGCATTTACTGTTTTTTAGAGTTTGTTCAAGGTTTTATGTTTTCTATTATTTCACTAAGAGTGTGTTTAATATCGTTTAGCCTACAAGAGACCTTTTCTTGGTTAGTATTTTACTTATTGTTTTCAGTATTTGTTAAAAGTAGGTTGTACTTCTCTTTTAGGTCACATATTTTGTGATTGTCATCCTTATTACTGAAACATATTTCAGGTTTAGGTGGATGTGTGTAGTGTAAATCATCGGTAAAGAATATAGTAGATTATGCATGCAATAGATATGTCTTATCTTTTTTCATTTTTGTTGTTTTATAAGGGTAAACATTTAATGTCATTTAATGCTTGCTCAGAACAACAAAATGCTTTTCATTTTCTACCCTTGAGGTAGCGTTTGACAATTAAGCTTTTCCTTTAAAGATACCAACCGTTGAGTAAGAACTTCATCGTTGGACGAAGTAACAATTTTAGCTCATGGTATCATCTAGACAGATGTAAACGCTTCTTTCCTTTTTAAAGCAGTATCGTTTAACAGGTTATGTTTTCTTTTTGTGTTTCTAGTTTAGGTTGTTTAGGATGTTTTTGTCATAGGCATAGTCTTTATGCTTTTTCTATTTTCCTGAGAGTTCAACTGAATACCCCTTGGGTACAATATAGCTTGCGTATTTAGCATAACTCTCTTAGACATTTTGACTTAATAGTTGTTTAACATTCTGGGTGTTTTGACTTAAGTGTTTTTGTGTTTTGTACAATCCTAAGTGTTTTCATTTTATTGGAGATTTGAGCCTAATTCTTATGTTTTATTTGTGTTTTTCTACAATCCTATTTTTCTTGTGTTCCTAAGTATTTCCTAGGTGTTAGACTTTTATCTTGGGAGGTTGTCTACCGACATTTCTTCCTAGTAGATTTAATATATTAGATTTGTTGTGTGGATACTTGTTCTTTCAAACTTATGGTTTCTTTCCTAGTTGTTGATAGGGGGAGCTAGTCCCTATACATTTTGGTTTTTTATGATGAATATATTTAAATTATTAGAAGTGGTTTTAATCAGTCTTACACAAAAAAAATGGCATAACAAATGTTTTATACCTTTATCATGTTAGTGCTAGATGTTTGAATCCATTCATGATTAGTAAATCAAGATTAAAACATATTAGAAATCAAGTTTCTGGTAATATTAATCAATTAGATAAATGGTATAATCCATTACATTAAGCCAAAACTCTTAGATTGTATAACATGTGCAAATTACTCTGTTATAATCGATTATGTATATTGTATAATTGGTTAAGACAGAAAGAAAGGTATAATCTATTATATAAGTAACATAATCCATTAAGGAAGGAAAATGGATGACTAATAAGCCTAAGTGTCAATATAATCGGTTATATAAATTCAATAATTGATTAAAACAGATCATAAGGTCTAATCCATTATACAAATAACCTAATTTGTTAGGTTAGTTGAAAAAGGCAATTATAGGCCTATGATGGGGGAAGAACCTTCAAGTTTCGTCGTCGATGCTCTGTCGTCAATGCTCGATGGGGGAAGAACCTTCAAGTTTCACCTATGATCTATGGACAGGCTCTGGACGACTTTGGGTGTCTGAAGCTTTCCATTAAGGTCGAATGCACACAAGTGACTTTTCTGAACCTTATTCAACTCCAAATCAAAATGTACACACCCAGATTTCAAAGGATTTAGAAAGGAAGAACCAATGGGGGTTGAGGCTTCACATTCATTAGTGGGGTTTCCCTTGGGTACAACAGGCTTTTCTTTAAGCCAAGGCAACCTTGAATCCTGAAATTTATCATATTCAACTATTATCTGAATGCTTTGAAATTTTGCAGCTTTTGACAATCTAAATTAGAGCCAGATGCAATACTTTTCCATAACATTGATGGTGAAGTCCTAGAACTTTTCAGGTCAGAGTAAAAAACAAACTGATGAGAAGAACGTGGGCATGAAGCATGACTAGGTCCAAGCCTGGCACCACTTGTGGGATTATGCCTTCCACCAAAGCTATCCCTATTTGTTCTCATGTCAGAGCGGCTACAGCGGAATTGTTAGCATGAAATAATAAACTAAGAGGGTTTTTAATACGAACGTGTGTCTTTTAATTTCTACTCAATTAAACTTACCAAGCAAATAATAAAGACAAATAAAGAGAGTAAGGTTGAGAGAAATTTGCACAGATGATTTTATCCTGGTTCGGATCTTACCAATCCTACGTCCAGTCGCTTATCTCAAAATAAGATAAATAGTTTACTACACACAAAACAATTGCAAATTACAATCACAAAGAAACAATTTGTAAAAGTTTAGAAACCACCTTTCTTGATACCATAAGAGATGAACCTGCACCTCCTTTGAGTCTTCACAAAGGATGAACACCTCCTCCGAATACTTCACGAAGGATGAACTTCCTCTTTTGAGCACCTCCTTAGACACACCAAGGATGAACCGGCTATTTCCTCTATCACTGTAGCAGTACTTCACCAGCTCCACAGACATGAGTTTCACAAGCCGAACAAGAACACATAAGTCTCAATGATTTCTGAGTACTAGAGCATAAGGGAAGAGTTATTGTTGATGGAAAATGAAAGCCTATTTATAGACTCACGCAAATACTCTTCCGTTTTTTGTTTCTAGCCATTTAACGCTTTTAATCGATTAATACAAGTGTTAATCCATTAAAATGAGTACAACGGCTAGTTTTCAAAAGTCAGAAAACTCCAACGGTCATCTTTAATCGATTATTTTAAGGATTAATCGATTAAAATAGGTATTAATTGATTATTTGCATGCTAGTTGAGTTTTCAACACCTGCAACGTTTTAATTGATTAATACTTTATTTAATCGATTAAAATCGTGTGTTTTGATTTTGAACAACAAATATAAAGTATGAAAGTACAAGAATCAAAACCTACTACAAATCTAAGTTCTAAACCTTAAACTATAATTATTACAAAAGCTTTTTATAACAAAAACTAGTCTTCAAAGGATCTTCATGAATCTTGATATATCTTGACTTGATTTGGACATCATCAAAACTTCATCTTCATCATTTTGCTAACATCTCAGTCCCGGGACAATTTGATTGGTGGAATGGAAATATGAAGAGTTGTTAACTTGTTTCAGCTTCTTACTTATCGATTCAATTTGAAACAGATTGGCTTTCTGTATCCTTAAATATAGCAAGGGAACCTAAGTTACTACCATTTTTCCCTGTAAAATCAGCAATTCACTAAAATTAGCAATCCACTGTAAAATTGGTTATAAATGGTTTCTCAACATTGTTATAAACAACCATAGAAATTCCATTCATAGTATAAGTTAACATTGCGAGCTCTTTGATAGCCTTTTCATTTTCAAGAGATTCATCTTCACTATCAATGTATTCATTGTAACACCCAAATTTAGGGTGCCATGTGTAAGTAAAGTATTCAATTAATTAGAGAATATAAATAACTTTGATACCATCACACTATAGAGAAAACTTAAAAGTTTGTTACCTTCTCAAGAATAAAATAAAATACGCATAAATAATAATTAATCCAATTACAACTTGAAGTAATGTACTAAAAATCCTCAATAGGATTTATTTAAATAAAAAAATGTTTTGAAATCCCGCTAATAATTCCCACTCATTTATCGCTTTACACAGCATCACCATCATCAACAATATCCTCTGCAACATCTCTGCTCTCGTATAAATACGATCATCGCAGGTGGAAATCATCACCATATATACAAGGGTGAGCTAACAGAATCAACATAAAAATCATATATAACAATATAATTATAATAATACAATTTATCAAATAACCTCTAAACTCATAACACCCCTACATAAATCAAATTCACAACACAATAACACATTATTAATCTAATTAACTCCTACTTAGACAAACCATGCCACCACTTCCCAAGAACTATCACCATATGTCTTCTTCCTTACGACAACAAACACGGCATGTTTACCTAAACAGGACCTATGCACCAACGCAGGACTTTCCGGTTCACCAAAATCGGGCCTACGCACCAACACAGGACTATCTGGTTCACCAAAATCGGGTCTACACACCAACGCGGGACTTTCTGATTCACCAAAATCGGACCAACGCACCAACGTAGGACTTCCTCGCGTCATCATTCATGGAGTACGTAAGAAACCAGATAATTCATAGTCACCTACTAACATGACTTATACAATAACCCTTAAGGAAAACAACTCACCCACTCATGTTCCAGTCGACACACAGTCCAATTAACTTAGTAACTACACCATTAAAAAGTAGTAGTATGAATCATGCATTTAACCACTACAAATCACCCTATAAAACACCAAAGCACCATATAAAAATACTACAACTTCTATAAAATACAACCGATAAAATATACTACAACCTCACATTCAATATCATTAAATTTCATAAATAAATAATTATAATTTTATATCCATAGTTCTCATATCCTCAAATCAACTTTTCTGAAATCATCAAATTTGTTCTAAAAAAAATGTTTCGAGAATAACTTTGTTCTAAATAATGCTCTAAATAAAATCAATATACTACAAGAAACTATTCTAATCCACATAAGAAAACGTGGTAGAAGCATATTAATTGCACCGTAAGACATCAATAAAATATGACCGATGGTGTATAATTAAATGAATAAAAAAAAAACCTGCACCTCATGGCTTAATAGTTTGGGAGAAGAAAAAATTATGGAAATTCAAACTTCAAGGAGTATAAAATTAAAAAAAACAAAAACAAAACTGTATGTGAAAAGCATTCAATGAAGGCAAAGCTATTTAATCTGGATGCATCATAATCACGCATGATGAATGGAATGATAACAAAATCCACACCTCAAATATAAAGAATTAAAAATATACACACTAAAATTATTGAGTGACATATACTAGAATCAATAAAAGGCTGCATGATTGATACCTTCCAATATGCACTGCACTTGATAAAAACATTGGCAAAAATAAGAAAATTCATTCTATATCTAATTTAACAGTTTTCATATGAATATAGAGGAAAAAAAACATTGAACGAAATAAAACACAATGCACCGCATAAACCAATATACAAATATCATGCAATGCAATAATTCAACAAGGAACAACAATCCCAAAACCTAAAACCTCTGAACCATACGCGCACACCAACATGAACCCTAAAACCACAAAATCATCATGCACATAATATTAATTCCATAGTAAAACACAACACCAATTAACGTAAAGAGTTAAATACAAATGATAACACTTCTCCTTACATCACAATAACCAAATTAAATCATACAATGCACACAAAAAAATAGCTCCCCTTACCTCTAATCTAATCAAACCTTCCTTCTAATGAACCTCCAAACACGTCCACCGCTAATTCTTAGTGTGACACGCAAAAATTCTCACTCTCAAAATCTACCTCATGGTGCCTAGGGTATTTTTTTTTTTATTTTCTTTCTCCCTCTTCCCTCTAATATCCTTAAAAATTTATCCAATATATCAAAAACAAATCCCCCAATGATAGAATTTTAAAAATATGCTTTTATCTCCTTCTAATATTATTTTCCAGTTCTTTATCTTTTTAAAACTACCCTTACATGTAATACAAGCACCTCTAGACATAAAATAATTTATAAATAATTTCTATTTTTTTTACATAAATTAAATTATTGTCAATTTTTTTCTCGGATCTCACATTCATCAGCTGGAAGTTGAAGATCCAATATTTTCTTAGGCTTTGTTAAGCTGAAGTAAAGTGACAATGGTGTTTGGAAAGCCCAAAAAGTTGGAACCGTGTTTATGTAGGCTTGATACATCGAGTTGAAGAGAAGGGTGAGTTGTGATTTGTAACGAACTTCTAGCGGTTTCGAACCAAAATTGCTGGACTTAGCTGATTTTCTTTATTGAATTGATTGGTCATATTGTTTTTGTGATTATTTTCTATGATAGTTATTCTTCAATTGAGTTATAAATATATGATTCCAACCTTTTAATTTTCTTTAGACATTCTAAAATACCAGGCAAATTAAAATCTGGCTGAATTTGGAGACTTGCATATTTAAATGTCCAAAGAGCGAGTACTTGTTCTTACTACTACAAACATGCCTTTTGATCTTGATGAGGCTATTATTAGGAGGCTTCCAAAATGGTGAGCATGTTATGTTTATTGCTAACTTGTATTTACATGTTTTACAAATGACATCCATTCTAATATAGGTATTTCTTTTTTATTAGGTAGATTGATGGTTAATTTACCATATGCTCTAAACAAAGAAAAAAATTCTCAGAGTCATTTTAGCGAAAGAAGATTTGGCACCTGATTTTGATTTTGAAGCAATGGCTAATATAATTGTTGGATATTTTGGGAGTGGTATAAAGGTTGTATTTCAATATATTTTTCATTTCTTTCTTGGTTGTAATCACTATCCAGCTAGTGAAACTGACGGAAGCGACATTTGCGCATCGAGCCTCCCCTAAATGATATGTGTCCTCTGCTGCAGTAAGACCTCCGCGCGATCCTAACATTCCTCGCCTTCCGGACTCATTGTAAGTGGAAAAGGAACACGAATGACCCATAGATATTTTTGTGTCTTGCATCTTCAAGCTCCACGACGAATCCCTGCTTGCCAATTTTAATCCAATACAAAACGAACCCTAATTCCCTAATTGCTCATCTTTTGATTTTATAACCTCTGCATATGCCATATTTTAATTTCCACCACCAAACCTAATTATTAAACCTTTCATATAAATAAATCCCACATAAGACCTTATGCTTATGCCACATATTTAAAATATTTCACGAGTAAAAAAAATCACATGAAGTGAAGTTATCAAACCAAACAACTTCAATTATGACGGGAAAAAATGATGTAAAGCAAAAATCGTACCAAATTCCATGACTTCAATAAAAAGAATTGAGTTAAAGTTATACAACTTAAATAAGCTAAATTTAACTAATGAGTGTGACAACTTCATCTATACAAAGTTGTATTGACTAACATGACTTCACTCAGTCTCCTAATATTAAAATTGTCCTCCTTTTGTACATAACCCGAAAAAATTGTCAAATCCAAAACTTTAAAGACTTATTAAGTCATAAAATTATTTAAAACCAATTCTTGAAAATATAAACTTAAGCCTAAAAAACTTAATTTTAAGGTATAATTTGAATAAAATTACATAATAAAATAATAAAAGAGTAATATAAATAACTTTGATATATGTGAAAAGATAGATTTTAATCAATTGGACCAAGTTTTAAAAAAATATTTTTCTTAAAAATAATTCTAACTTCAAAAGTTTAAATAATATATATACATAAGTAAATTTTGAATAAATTTTCAATAATTAATATTTTTCTAACAATCTCACATTGTTTAGGAGTCGAGACCAAAGACAATTTAAATATTCTTTCTTTTTTTTCACCTTTTGGGACACACTCTAAGGACAAAATCGTGCTGGAGCACAAACTCCAAAGTGAGAAATACATCAAATGAGGGGTGATTAACCCTAATGATGTCACTCGACATACTTAGGATCATAACATTCAATACCTCAAATAAGGGGGGATTGATCCTAAATATGTCACTCAACAGACTTGAGATTGGAACATTGGTGCCCATTGTGGAGTTGATAACAAGGTTTAAGACGAACCATTGGTCTCTTAAACCTTTTATTGGGGATGAACAATCATTCCTCTTAGACCTTAAAAGTGGGGGGCTTGTTCTTACCATGCCCAATAGTCTCACATCATTTAGGAGTCAAAATCAAAGACAGTTTAAATACTCCCACCTCCTTCCATCATCTAAGATGCCTTTTTAAGGACAAAACTATGAACGAGCACAGACTTCAAAACAGACAATACATTGGGTGAAGGGTGATTGAATATAAGGATGTCATTCAGTGGACTACAGATCGAAACATTAGCACCCACTATGGGGTCGAAAAAAAGGTTCTAAAGACAAACCATCAGTTCCCTTAAGCCTCCACTGGAGATGAACCTTTATTCCTTTTAGACCTCAAATGAGGATAAGGCTAGACAAACTTACCCTAATTACACTGAATTGTGGATTATCTATACTATATTATACAAGAAAAACTAAACTATTTAAAAAAATTCAATTGTATCATTTTCTAGTTCAGTTTAAAACAATTGAACTTTTTTATATTTGTAGTTTAGTTAACTACTTTGCATAAGCTTTTATGCTTTCATTATTTATGAGATGTCGCTGCTACATTTTTTAGGGATTTCTTCACATTGACGTCCCCATTGTTCGAGCCAAACGATGTCACCTTACAAGTTTGCAAATTCAGCTTTGAACCATTATTATTTGTGTTTAATGGCTTCTTTACAAGCATCAATGTGTTGATGCTATATTGTCTTGTGATTTTCATTCTCTTTCCAAAGTTTCACAATAACCACAAGGAGATAATTGAGAAAATAAACCAAAATATTCAAATTCTGCATTTTACAATACTTGAAAGTAGGTCATCGTTCTATAAGAATTCAGGTATCACCAAAATGTCGATGTTCCTATTTATACAAATTTGCTTATTGGAACTTTGATTTTATATACTAATATAAACTTAGGTTTTGTTTGTCAATAAGGTGATTCATAGTGGTCTAGTTACACCTTTTACCATGGAATTTGGGATTTTGAAATTTTGTTTCTATGTATATCTTTTATGGGTTATGGGTATTGCTAGTACTGCCTATATTCTTTATGAATTAGCAACAAACATATGAACTTCAATGCAAACCTAAACTAGATGAGGTTAACAAGTCACTTTATTGATAATGACAAGAAACTTCAAAAGAAAATTTTTAATTTTTCTCAAACAACGGGACGTTCAAGGGAGTTCATATATAAACATGTTGAGGCTTGTTTGAATAATTGGAGTTGAAGCGAGTCCTTAGTATCATTGTGGATGATGTTACAACAAATGATGTTGAGGTCTAATACCTTAAAAGAAGGATGTTATCATAGATTATCTTGTCTTAAAGGGAGAATATGTCCATATGTATTGTTGTGCTCATATATTAAGTTTGATTGTGAAGGATGACTGGAAAGAGATCAAAGATTCAATTTCAAAAATTTGAAGTGCAACTAAATATGTGAAATATTCTCTAGCTAGATTTTCTAGATTCAAGGCATGTACTGAACAAGAGGAATTTCTTATAAATGTATTGTTTGTCTTGATCTTGAAAGTGGAATTTCTTATAAAGGAATTTATTTGTCTTGTTAGGTATGGCATTAGAAGAGGATTGAGAATTAACATTTTTAAAGATGTTTTATGGCTCTACCGTATACATTTTTTGTTCTTCTTATGTCACTAGTCATATGTATATGAAGGAAGTGTTATGAATTGGTAAAAAGATTCAACAATATTTTGAGAGTAATGATGATGAAGGGTAAGGATGACAATAAGGATACATAAGAATTGGTAAAAAGATTTGTCAATATTCTCATAATAGTAATGTGAGCATAAGATTGATGACAATGATAATGAAGGGTAAGTACAACAAACATTGGAAAAATCTTAATGAAATTAATATATTATTATTGATTATTATTGTGTTTCACCCTAAAAGTAAGTTAGGTTTTTTTAACTACTTCATTGAGTCTTTTATTGTGTGGTAATATGCTATAATTAGATTGGAAGTTTTCAGTGTTTAATTGATACTAAAATAAATTAGGATTAGAGTATGCCACTTGTATGTTCATTATATTTTATAATTTAATCTATAATTGGTTGTAATGTAGAAATGAACTAGGCATGTAATTGTATATGTTTTGGGTACTACCGTGAGAATGCTTGGGTTAATTGACTATTATCTTGTAGTACTATCAAAGTATTGGTAATAATTGGTAATGAATTCGCTGGATCAAATATTGGTAAACTATATCCTGTAGTACTATCAAGTATTGGTAATGGTTGGTAGATTCACATTATATTTTCAATTTACCTTTTAAATATAGGTTTAATTGTTTTCGAGGTCCTTAATTTTGCTGAGAAGTCTCAATTAAATTCTCAATTTTTTTTCTCAATTGTGTCCTTATTTTCGAAATATTAAAGCAATTAGGTCTTTGTCCTTAGTTCCATACTAACATCATTAAAAGAGGTGTCACATGTCAGTTCCTCTTTTTTTTTTTAAATAAAATTAAAATGCCACGTGTCAAACTAATATTGTGTCACGTGACAATGATAGTGTGATATGACACTAACAATGCCACGTGAAAATGACAGTGTGACATGGCATTGAAAGTGTCATGTGTCATTGTTAGGCTAAGTGTCATTGCATTAGTCTCAATTTGGTTCCTGTATTTTTATTATGTCACAATTTGAAACTTGTATTTTTATTGTCTCAATTTAGTCTTAATTTTAAAAATTAAACAATTTTGTCCCTTCTCAAACTCAAACAAAATTTAAATTGTATATAAATCTTAACAAATATTTTTATTAAAATTGATATTTTTATTAAATATTTTTAAAAGGATTAAGTTTAATTATATTTATATTTACTTCATTATATAAATGTTAATTATGTTATTTAAATATACCTATAAGCTGTCAAAACAGGCCATCCGACTCGACTCGGTCCAGCCCACCATGGGTTGGTTACTTAGTGAGCTAACCCAGCTCATTTATTAACAAGCCAGAAAAATTCGAACCCGGCCCGACCCACCACGGGTTGGTGGGTAAATGGGTTGACTCACTAGCTCACTTAATTACAATTTTTTTAAAATAAAAAAAATTACAAACTTTCTATAATTCAAATTTAAACAAATTTCACTCCCAACATGAGTACTTAATTACTTTTGAAAGTACTTAATTACTTTTGAAAATAAGGAACTTAAATAATTTTTCAAGTAAAAATAAAATAATAAATATTTTTAAAAAATTAAAATTAAATTTTACTAAAATAAAATTAAGTAGGTGGGTATGTGGGTCAACTCGGCCCACCACGGGTTCAACCCGCATGAGCTAGGTTTAAATGAGCCGGGTTGAAATCTTACCCGCATAAAGAATACAATTTTTTTTCAAATGTAAGGGTTTAAAAAAAAGAGTAACATAACATGTTGGTGTTAATTACCGTTTTCACGAAAACTCTCTCCAATCTTTTATTTAAAAAAAAAGTGAAATTTCACATCAATAATTTGTTCAATGAGTTAAATCATTTTGAAAATTTACACCACTATGTTATGTCATTGCTTTCTTTTAACTTTTATAGGTATATTTAAAGAACATAATTAACATTTATATAATTAATTAGATAAAAATATAAACAAACTTAATCTTGTTAAAAATATTTAATAAAAGTATTAATTTTAATAAAAATATTTGTTAAAATTTATATACAATTTAAATTTTGTTTGAATTTGGAGAGGGACAAAATTGTTTAATTTTTAAAACTAACACTAAATTGAGACAAAATAAAAATAGAAGGACCAAATTGAGACAAAATAAAAATACAAGGACCAAACTAAGACTAATGCAATGACATGTGACTTGACAGTGACATGTGGCACTGTCAATGACATGTGGCACTGTCAGTGCCATGTCAAATTATCATTGCCACGTGGCACAATATCTGTTTGACACATAACACTTAAAAAAAATAAAAAATAAAAAGAAATAAAAAATAAAAAATAATTAAAATATAATTAAAAAATTCTAAAAAACAAAAAACTAACAGGTGTTACTTCCTTTAGCTGTGTTAGTATGGAACTAATACCAATGACCTAATTGTTTTAATTTTTAAAAAATAAAAACCCAATTGAAAAAAAAATAACTAACAACCTAATTGAGACTTTTCAGCAAAATGAGTGACCTCAAAAATTATTAAAGCTTAAATATACTTTTTTAAATAAAAGGAGTGAAAACACAAGCGAAAAATAATGAAAACATGTGCATTATATGGAGGTGCATTCACTTTTCTTTATGATAACATAATAATTAAATTATTATTATTTTAATTATAATTATAAAAATAGATATAAATAAATTTTAATAGATAATTTTTTTATTGTGTAGGTAACTTCTTTGTTATAAAATCTATTTCAATTTTTGAAAATGATTTTTTAAAAAATGATCAAATATAAGACGGTTAAATTAAAAAAAATATTTAAAACGGATAGTTAAAGATAAAATTTGAAAAAAAATTCATATAAAAAAAGTAGAATTATCTTTGTATAATAGATTAGTATAGATAATTATTTCACCAATTTTATACTTTTTTTTTTCAAATTTAACCCTTTTTTCTTTCCAAAATTTAACTATTTTTTAAACAAAAAAATTATAATAAAAAAATTTATCTAAAGGAAACTAAAAGTTACCTAAAATAAATTTTAAAAGTTATTTAAATTTACTTTTATAATTATAATAATAATAATTTTACTATTTTTTTGTTTTCTTAGAAAAAACGAAAATTAAAGAAATAATAATAATAATTAATAAAGAATAACTATTTTAAGATTATGCTAACATAGAAATAATAAAACAATAATATTGATGATTAATATAAATATAAAATGTTATTAAATTATTAAACTTATCATAAATTTTCAGTATATATATATTATTTTAAGATTTTTTAGAACGAAAATGTAAATTAGAATTCTACTACTGACGGCTTAAAAGCACAATGAATGAGAAAGGACATTTTTGAGAGAAAAAAAAGCAACCCGACCCGTCTTCTTTGGAACTGATCCAAGCAGCACAAAACCCAAGTCAATTGGCGTTGGCACGATTCAGAGATTTGGTTCGCCTGAAACCTAATGGCTCCGAAGCCCAAGCCGGCGTCGTCGCAACCTGCGCCTCCCCCTCCGCTCGAAGATCTGTTCACCACGCTCAACAGGCACATCCAGGCTTCTGCATTCGACAATGTCGTCAAAGTTACAGATCAGAGTTCGTCAATTTCACTTCTCTTCTCAAACATCCCTCCTTTTATTCGTATCCTTAACGTTCCTTTGTTTTCTCATCGCTATCTCGTTTGCATCGCAGTTCTTGCCATTGCACCCGACGATGAGGACGCGCTCCGATGCAAGGTCGTTGCGCTGATAAAAAATGACCGTGTCGAGGATGCGCTCTCCGCCATTAAGTCTTCTCGGAAGCAGCTCGATGATTTTCATTTCTTCAAGGCATGTCAATTTCCACTTTCGTTCTGCTTTGCCATTGGTTAATTTTCGAAATTGAGAATCGGATCTGAGGGTATATGCTTATTCCATTGTGATTTGTGTACCTCGATTTTTGTATGTGTTAGAGGTTACGAATTGAATTAGGTATTAGAAAAGCTGGGTGCAGAGCAGAAACCATTGAATTGTTGGGTGCTGGATGGGAATGGAAAAAAGCGTGTTAGGAAGAACTGGGCTTAGTGGAGAAGGAAGGGTTTTACGGGTAGGATGGGAAGAAATTGAGGAAGAAGGAAGGAAAGAGTTGTAGGCAATAAACCTCCAATTCTAACTCAAACATGCTAATTGTCATTAAGTCATTGTCAAACCTTTAATTTTGATTTATTTTTGAACTAAAAATTTTCTGCTGCTGCATGTGGGACTCTTACTGCCTTTTTTCGAACTTATTATTCGGATTCTTACATGAAGGAATTAAAGATGTGAACTTGGTAGTAAAGAAAAATAGCATGATAATCGTATGCATTATTATTTTTTCCATGATCTTGTTTGATGTATCTGTATTCCATTGATCCGGTATAGTTAAGTCTGTTGTATGAATTATTTCAATAATATATTAACTAACACCCCTCAAAGTTTCTCATGATTGTGCTTAACCTTGCATATTTTTACATTTACAACAACCTTCTTTCCAGGAATATGTGGTTTAATGTTTTTCAAGCAATTAATGAGATTTAGCATAGGAATAGAAAAATAAGGGTATTTCTGAATCGATGGAAATTTGATGAAACCTTGGGGGTGAGTGTAATTCACTCTTGTTTCAATTTCACTTGGTTTGTATGATTTGTTTGGATTCTTTGTCTAAATCCAAGTACGCATGAAAACTCAATTGCTTTTAACTGAAAACCATATAGATTCATTGGTTTGAATGGTTAATCATTTACTCACTAAGGCATATAAATGTTGATATTTCACTGAAAACTTTGTTAGTTTATTGTACAATTGCTTCATACATGCGTAAGTGCTTACCATTGATTGCTGTTTTTTTACTTTTTTGTTTCTAAATAGGCATACTGCTTGTACAGACAAAACAAGTTGGATGAAGCTTTGGAGTCTTTGAAAAGACAGGAGAGAAATGATGAAACTATGCTTTTGGAGTGTCAGATATTGTATCGTCTAGGGAAAATGGATGCTTGCATAGAAATCTATCAGAAGCTCCAAAATTCCAAGATCGATAACATGGAAATAAATTCTGTTGCTGCACTAGTTATGGCTGGCAGGTCATCTGAAGTTCAGGGAATGCTGGATTCACTTCGGGTTAAAGCAACAAGCAGTTTTGAATTGGCATTCAATACTGCTTGTTCTTTAATTGCAAGGAAGAAGTACACAGATGCAGAACAACTCTTGTTATCAGGCCGAAGGTGATACGCTATTTTAATTATGGAAACTGTCAAATTGAACAAATTTACCTGCATTTCTATGGTTGAAAATAATGCTATAGTACAACAATCTTCGTTTTTTATCTTGTGATGTCTATGCTGTAAGTCTGACTTATCAGTAGCAGAAAATATATTTATGACTCTTGTGCTTGTTCTTAGGAGTTCTTTAGCTTTGTTTCAAAATTTTATGTACCTGATAGTTTTGGTACAAACTTACATTGTTTGATCTTTACCAATAGTAATAGGTCCTTTTCTTTATGTTTGGAAATCAAGTGTGATTAAAATGTAGGGTGAGTGATGAATTCCAGTTCGGAAAAGCATGGACAAATTGAGATTAATTTAAAGTCAAAATATGCATCAGCCTTGGGTTATTTTGACTTGGACAAGGATTGGAGAAACAATAGTCAAATAATGGGGTTACAAGTTATTTTGCTTGGTGTGATGTTGATAAAGATTTAGTTCTTGTTAAAAGTGGACTTATTTCTCAGTAAAAAAAATCTTGAATACTGGCAGAAAGGCTTCTCCTTGAGGAGGAATGTCAAGGAAGTACTTCTTCGATGAGGATTGTTAAAAACATTAAATGTAAACGATGGGAAGTCAATAACAATGATAGATGTCAATGTTGTTAAATAGCTTCTATAGTGTCACTATAATGCTATTTCATAGAAGAATTTTTTGGATCCAAGATTACAACTGCATTTGCTATTGTGGTTGCAATCATTGTTGTGGTTGCTGTATATGCATCTTGTTGTCATTTTTGACAAGTCTTGCCAATTGAACCTGAGTTGATATTATACTAAATTCGAGTTTTTTTTTTTGCACACCACTTATTTCAATAGGTATGCGACATTTCTATATGATACATCTTTGACACCATCTACTATATGATATAGTGGATTATTGGATTTAGGCCATTTAGGCATAGATGTTCAAACTTTGAATTAGGTGGAGCTGTGTTTATGGTTGATTTTCAGGTTACGTGTACCTAGTAATTGAGTAGATATCATCAGTATTTACTTCTCATTTGTGATTTTTGACTGATAAGGTTTCCTTCTTCCAGCTCAAAGGGATTGGTTCTCCATTAGGTTTGGATTAAGGTGGAATTGTCATAAATTTTTAAGGTGACAAGACATTCGCCAAAGTTGAGATTTGAGATATTGGTTCGTGCATTTTGTTTAGAGTCTTTGTTAATGTTTAGGCCATCCTTATTAAGTATTGTTGGTAATTTGGGAAATCAAAAGTATCTCAGGAAATCTGAAGAATCTTTGAAGACTTGGTGATTTATTTAATCTCTTGTAAGTTATTATTTGATGTATATATTTGTTTTCCACTTCCCCTGTCAACTTAAGTTAGTTGTGGTAGACGCTATGAAGTGAGAAGTACATGGGGAAGTATAGAAACATAGTCAGTGAAAGGTAAGGATGTGCATAAGACTACATTTAGAACCCTCTAAGTGGGGAAAGCTAGAAACATAGCCAGGGAAAGCTAAGTATATGCATAAGACTGCATTTAGAACTCACGAGGGTCATTATGAATACATAGTTAGTGATGCCTTTTGGACTTATAAATGCACCTTCTATGTTTCAAGCTTTGATGAATTGATCCTTGTTAGAATAATTACATTTATATATCATCATTAAGCCTAAGTAGGGTGTAGTGTGTCAACAATTTATTAGTTGTACCTATAGTCGTACCTAGTTCTGCACCTAGGTATCTAGTGCATTCCCTTAATTTTTCATGTACCCTTGAATAAGTTTTTCATTATAAATAGAAGATTGTGAGAGGGGTCTCTTAAGCCCTTCAAAATATATTTCTCTGTTTTTAATCTTAAGTATCCTTAAGCCCATTCTACAGAAATATGTATTAACCGAGGGTTTACAAGTGGCCTTGGATGATAAGCTAGTGGCTAATAAGAAGAAATGTCATTTTGCTTATGTAAAATTTGGGACATTGTGTCGTACGAGGGGGTGGCATTGGATCGTGACAAGGTGGAATGTTTGCTAAACAGGCCTACTGCGAAAACTATAGAGGAAATGAGAGGATTCCTAGGCCTTACTGGCTATTATCACAAATTTGTGCACGATTATGGCAAACTAGCTTAACTGTTGACTAATTTGACCAAAAAGTCAGATTCAGATGGACTAATATTAAAGTAGAAAGCCTTTGACTTATTGAAACAAAAGTGACCAAAACACTAGTTTTGGCTTTACCAGATTTTTCTCACGAGTTTGTGATTGAAAATGATGTATTGGAAGGAGGTTTAGAGCTATACTCATACACAAGCGGCAATCTATTACTTCATTAATAATGCTTTGAGTGAAAAATCTAGCTAAACAAGCTTATGAAAAAGAGTTAATGGCAGTGGCTTTGGCTATCTAACACCAACAATCATATTTAGTGGATAGGAGGAAGCTTAGGGTTTGTACTGATCATATACCTTAATGCATGGAGAATTTTAGTTTGGGAGCATGATTCATTTGCTTATATAAGATAACAGTAAATCTGTTAGGTTCTTGGGGAACACACTCAGAAGATAGAAACAGTAATGGAAGAATGGGTTTTTTCTATTATTCACCATAAAAGAATCCTCTTTACAAAGAATGGGCTGGGAGCATAACCTCCCTAGTTGAGAGCATAACCTCTCTCTACATGCTAAAGACCTGACATTACACAAAATAATCTCGATACCCTCTACAAAGTTACAAAAGCTCTATTTATAACATTTCTGACCCACTCCCCTTTTTACAACCGACACAACCAACACCCCCACACCCTTAACTCCTAAACCCAATCTATCCTATCATCCTAGATCCTAACATTACATCGCGCTACAGAACAACCTTGTCCTCAAGGTTGGAACCGAAAATCTTGGTCTCATGGCTCCTCTTCATCATCTTGTTATCATATGAAGGGAACCCATTCGCTACTGCCCACCAATTTAGGTCTGGAGGCATGGGTGGTGGTCGAAATAAGAGACAAAATTTATGGGACCATCTTCCCGTCTTCATTATTTCCTTGAAGGTGAGGAGTTTCCTATTCTTTCCTATAAAATAACTTCTTTTACCGCTCGGCTCGCTTTCCCATGCCTTTCTACCGCTCGGTTCTTTCCCCTGCCTTCAACCATTAGTTTCGTGTTGGTTTTCTTACTCTGCTCATCCCCAAGCTCACCTGGTACGGTTGGGTATCCTCCATGGGTAAACCTAGTTCCTCTACCAGTCTCTTGCCTATGAAATTGTGGCTCGGTCCATTGTCGATCAAAATCAATCCCGTTCGACCCCCTATCAAATCGTGCGGCTTCATCGTTTGTGGTTGAGTGAGGCCTCTAGCCGAGAAAGCGGACATCTCCATTTGCTTCCGGTTTAATTCTAACTCAACTCCCGTAGTCTCCACCTCTTCATCCTCCCCCATAACGACCCTCTAGACTCTTTTCTGGGCACTGATGGCTTGGACCGAATGGTCCCCCACACCTGACGCACCTTCACTCCTCTCTTCGGTTTTGGAGTTCTAAGTAAGGCAAATTCAGGGTGTTCCATATTGACCCCACCTTCTCAGAGGCTCCCGATCGGCCTGAGTGATTGGCCCTTATTACTGCTCTGCTTCTCCTGTTGATACTGTTCGGTTGAACTTCGTTACCGTGGTGATTGGCCTCGGACCACTTGGCGACTCCTGATCGACCTGGGTTATAGTGATTGGCCTCGGACCGCTTGGCCACTCTCGATCGACCTGGGCTATAGCACTTGGCCTCCGACCGCTTGACAACTCTCGATCGACCAGGGTTATAGCGATCAGCCTCAGACCGTGTCACCTCACCGCTCGTTCGTCCCCAAGATGACTGGTCTTCTATCCCGCTCCCGTTCCCTTCCTTTGCGCCTCCCTGGAACTCCTCAATAGCCCTTGCGATCCGCATCGCCACCATCAATTCCTACGGGTCATGCAATCGAACTTGATTTTGGATGTCCACTTGCAATCCTGCCAGAAAATATCCTAACAGTTGCTCGTCCGACACCTTCCTACGGGTCTCTTGAAGTCTTTTACATACTCTTCCACCGTCCCGTCTGTTTCAATGCCGCCAAACGCTCAACAATGGTTCCAAACCTGATCACCAGGGCTTTCTTCAAACCATCCCATGAATGATTCTTGGCTTTCTCCTTCCCGGCTCTGTAGCCAGCGCTCCCCTCCACACTGATGTCGGCTAGGCACACCTTTTCCTCCTCCAATATCCCTTGTAACTCGAACAATTTCTCTGCGCGATTGATCCAGTTCAGCGGATGAATCCCCTCGAAGATGCGTTGCTCCACCGGTTTCCGCTAGCTGTTTTGCCCCTCGGTATGTTCGCCTTCCCTTCCTCCTTCTTCGTCTTCCTGCCTCGCCCTCCGATGCTCGTTGACGGATACCTGGCTCCCTTTTGATAGCCCTTCTTGGTCTTGAGTCCTTCCTCCCAAGATTTGCATGACTTCTTGCAAGTCTTTCCTAATTGCCACCGAATCTTGTCACAACGCTGCTGTCTCGACCTTCATTCCATCCATCGCTAGTTCCACCGCTTCTATGTGACCCTCCATTTTGTCCCTAATTTGGATTCGGTAGTTTCTTGATTACTTCTTGATCCTGCACCCCCACTTCGAAATGGCAGGTCAGACTAATTTGTTAGGTTCCTGGGTTTGAATCCTGACAAGAACACACTCAAAAGATAGAAACAGTAATGGGAGAATGGGTTTTTCTATTATTCACCATAAAAGAATCCTCTTTACAAAGAATGGGTTGGGAGCATAACCTCCCTGGTTGATAGCATAACCTCTCTCTATAGGCTAAAGACCTGACTTTACAGAAAATACTCTCGATACCCTCTATAGAGTTACAAAAGCTCTATTTACCCACTCCCCTTTTTACAACCGACACAACCGACACCCGCACACCCTTAACTCCTAAACCCAATCTATCCTATCATCCTAGATCCTAACAAAACAATTTTGGAAGAGGTTCAAATACATGCCAAGCTGTCTATAAGATTATCAATGACATTTCAAATGACATTGCTGTCTCTCTAGGCTATAGTTACTGCAACTGTGTGTTATACATGCCAAGCTTACTGAGATTGTAAATGACATTTCAGATGATGTTCCTTGTCTCTCTTGGCTTTAGTTTCCGTAATGGTGTGCTATACTACAAAGACAAATTAGTTCTTTCTGAAAACCCAGTCTGGATTCCCACTTTATTGAAAACCCAGCTGGCATTTGGGATTTTATGAAACTTACTGACATTTGGCTACAAACTTGTTTTCATATCGAATGAAAGAGAGGGTCCAAAAGTTTGGGCAAGTTATGACCAGTGCAAGCGGTAGAAATACTTGGCTAGTGCTCTTGAGGTTTTGCTACTACAACCTTTAAACATTCTGTAAACAAATCTGTGAAGAAATTTCAATGGATTTCATCCCAAGGCTTCCAAACACTAAAGGCTATGATACTATCTTTGATGTGGTTGATTATTTGTCCAAGTATTTCACTCCCCTCAAACGTCCCTGTACAACATGAACTTTAGCGGAGGTTTTTGTGAATGGTATTCCAGCTTCTATACTCAGTGATCGGGACCCAGCTTTTGTGATCAACATTTGGAAAGAAACTTTAAGTTGTAAGGTACTCAGTTGGACCCTTAATCAGATGGCCAAAATAAGGTGGTGTGGTGAATCACTGTGTTAAGATATTTATCCTATTTTATCATCATTATAGTGTGTCAAGGGTTACCCTATTTATCATGATTATATTATGTCTAGGATTACCCTATTTATCATGATTATATTGTGTCTAGGGTTACCATATTTATCATGTACTTGTGTATCAATTTGTTCTTATAAATAGAAGATTGTGAGAGGGATCAATCAAGCCCTCTAGAATTATTTTGCAGTTTCAATCTTAAGTTGGTATCAGAGCGGGTCGATCCCGCTCTGGTTTCTATCTCATATATATCTGTCCGGCGCCACATTCTTCGTCGCCCGCCGCTGCCCGCCGCTGTCCACCGCTGTCCACCGCTGCCCGCCGCCAGCCACCGTCAACCATCGGCCACCGTCGTCCGTCGCCGGCCACCGTCCGGCCACCGCCGCCGCCGGCCACCGCCTGCCGTTGCCGGCCACCGTCGTCCATCACTGTTACAGTTTCTTTGGTCTAAACCTTTAGGGTTTTTTTGTTCCTCACTAGTACTATTCGTCTTCTTCAGAAATGGCGTCTGGCAGTACTCTTTCCTTCTCTGGAAGTCCATCAATTACCTCCGAGAAGCTAAATGAAAAAAATTATCTATCATGGTCCTCCACTTCTATGTTTTCTGAGGATGAATATCAAGAGTATTTAAGGTTAAATTCTAACAGCTTGGCACAACCATCTCAATCTCCCAATACATCAACAGCCTGCGTTTCTCAATCTATGGAATGTCAAAATTCATGGGTAATTGACTCAGGTGCTTCTGATCACATTTCTGGTAATACCTCTTTGTTCTCATCTATTTCCTTTCGAGAAAAACCTCATTTCATAACCCTTGCAAATGGATCTAAAACTTCTTCCAAAGGAGTCGGTCATGTTTCTTTGTCTCCCTCCCTCAATCTCAACTCTGTCCTTTTTGTCCCTAATTGTCCTTTTAATTTAATTTCCTTAAGCCAGTTGACTAAAATGTTAAATTGTTCAATAACCTTTGATCATAAATCTTTTGTTATACAGGAGCGTGGTTCGGGGAGACAGATTGGAGAAGGATATGAAGCTGGCGGATTATACCATTTTGGATCTCGTCCAAGGGTGTCTTGTGTTGCTACTCCTAATCCTAAAGTGCTACATGATCGACTTGGCCATCCTCATTTGTCCAAATTAAAAAAGATGTGTCCTGAACTTAGTGGTCTCCAAACCTTAGAATGTGAGTCATGTCAATTGGGAAAACATGTTAGATTTTCCTTTCCTAAAAGGTCTCAATCAATATGTAATTCTAGTTTTTCCATCATCCATTCTGATATATGGGGACCTAGTCGTATCTCTTCCTTTGGTTTTAGATATTTTGTTACCTTTATTGATGAATATTCAAGATGTACTTGGGTTTATCTTATGAAAAATCGTTCTGAATTGTTAGCTATCTTTACATCCTTTTTGAATGAAATCAAGAATCAATTTGGTCAAGTAATCAAAATATTAAGAAGTGATAATGCAAAAGAGTATTTCTCATCCTCCTTTTCTGCCATCTTGAGTTCCCATGGTATCTTACATCAGTCTACTTGTCCTCATACACCACAGCAAAATGGTATAGCAGAAAGAAAAAATAGACACTTGGTTGAAACTGCTCGTACCCTTTTGCTTGGTGCCCATATTCCTGTCCATCACTGGGGAGATGCCATCTTAACTGCATGTTATCTTATTAATAGGATGCCCTCCTCCTCTCTTGATAATAAAGTCCCTTTCTCCATTTTGTTTCCTAATGATCCTCTCTTTCATACATCTCCCCGAGTGTTTCGTTGTGTATGTTTTGTTCATGACATGTCTCCAGGTCTAGACAAACTCTCCGCTCGCGCTCTCAAATGTGTCTTCTTAGGCTATTCTCGACTTCAAAAAGGATATCGGTGTTACTCTCCTGAAACTAAGAAGTATTACATGTCTGCTAATGTCACATTCTTTGAACAAACTCCTTACTTCTCTCCATCTGTTCAGGATGTTTCTTTCCTCCAACAGGTCCTTCCTATTCCAATGGCTGAGTCAAATAGCTCCACTGTCTCTGTCATTCCAACTCTTGATCACAATCCTTCTACACCTGCTCCTCCACATACTGAGATCATCCCACACAGGGCCCCAATGGATAGTCCACCTCCCCAAGACAATGGTGAATCTCCTACTTCAGATTCTTCTCCCTCGTCACCTCCTCCCACGCCTCCTGGTGCAAATGATTCAGCATGGCCTATTGCCCTCAGAAAAGGTACTCGTTCCACTCGGAACCCTCATCCCATTTATAATTTTCTAAGCTATCATCGATTGTCGCCCTCCTATTTTTCTCTTTTATCCTCAGTGTCCTCTGTTGTTATACCCAAGAATGTGAAAGAAGCACTTGATCATCCTGGATGGCGACAAGCTATGATTGCAGAAATGCAGGCTCTTGACCACAGTAATACTTGGGAGCTGGTGCCCCTTCCCCCAGGCAAAAAGGCGGTTGGTTGTCGATGGGTGTATGCAGTTAAAGTTGGCCCTGATGGTGAAATTGATCGACTCAAAGCTCGGCTTGTTGCAAAAGGTTACACTCAGGTTTATGGTCTTGATTATTGTGACACTTTCTCTCCTATAGCCAAGATGACTACTATTCGTCTCTTCTTTGCCATGGCAGCCATTCGTCATTGGCCACTTCATCAATTGGATATCAAGAATGCCTTCCTACATGGTGATCTTGAGGAAGAAGTTTATATGGAGCAACCTCCTGGGTTTGTTGCTCAGGGGGAGTCTGGTATGGTATGCAAATTGCATCGATCTCTATATGGCCTCAAGCAATCCCCACGTGCTTGGTTTGGAAAGTTTAGCTCCATTGTTCAAAAATTTGGGCTAAAACGCAGTGAAGCAGACCATTCAGTTTTTTATCGTCATTCTTCTCTCGGGAAATGTGTTTACTTAATAGTATATGTTGATGATATTGTCATTACAGGAAATGATGCTGTTGGAATATCTCAATTAAAAGAGTACTTGTGTAGACATTTTCAAACCAAGGATCTTGGAAGTCTCAAATACTTCTTAGGCATTGAAGTAGCGCAATCAAAAGATGGAGTTGTAATCTCCCAAAGGAAGTATGCTCTTGATATATTACAAGAAACAGGCATGATTGATTGTAGACCGGTAGACAGTCCCATGGACCCAAACCAGAAATTAAGGACAAAAGAAGGTGAATTATTCTCCGATCCAGAGAGGTATAGGAGGCTGGTTGGCAAACTGATTTATCTCACTATTACAAGGCCAGATCTATCCTTTGCAGTTGGAGTGGTTAGTCAGTTCATGCAGGCTCCATGTGTTGACCATTGGAATGCTCTCATTCGCATTCTAAGGTATGTAAAGAAGGCTCCCGGGCAAGGATTGTTATATGAAGATAAAGGAAGCATTCATGTCTCTGGGTATTGTGATGCAGATTGGGCAGGTTCACCTATTGATAGACGGTCTACAACAGGATATTGTGTTTTTCTGGGAGGAAACATTATTTCATGGAAAAGTAAGAAACAGAATGTAGTAGCTCGATCAACCGCGGAAGCCGAGTATAGGGCAATGGCATCACTAACATGTGAACTTATATGGGTGAAACAATTCCTTCAAGAGATTAAATTTTGTGACATCCATACTATGAAGATGTATTGCGACAATCAAGCTGCTCTCCACATTGCATCAAATCCAGTGTTTCACGAGAGGACTAAACATATAGAAATCGATTGTCATTTTGTTCGTGAAAAGTTGTTGACCAAAGAAATATGTACTGAGTTTATTGGGTCAAACGATCAACTCGCAGATGTATTGACCAAGTCATTAAGGGGTCCTCGGATTGAGTTTATTTGTTCCAAGCTTGGTACATATAATTTGTATGCTCCAGCTTGAGGGGGAGTGTTAAGATATTTATCCTATTTTATCATCATTATAGTGTGTCAAGGGTTACCCTATTTATCATGATTATATTATGTCTAGGATTACCCTATTTATCATGATTATATTGTGTCTAGGGTTACCATATTTATCATGTACTTGTGTATCAATTTGTTCTTATAAATAGAAGATTGTGAGAGGGATCAATCAAGCCCTCTAGAATTATTTTGCAGTTTCAATCTTAAGTCACTGTTTGGAAACCTTTCTCAGATGTTTCATACTTGATCAGTTGTGGGTTCCTTGGTTAGAGTATTGGTACAATACTAATTTCCATGCATCCATGAGCTCCACACCATTTTAGGTATTCTATGGAAGGCCCCTCCAATTGTTAAACAATGTCTGCCAGGAGAAACTGGATGGAAGCAGTACAGCGTGAACTACCTGATAGAGATGAGGCTCTCCAACTATTAAAACAACATTTGCTACATGTTCAGTGTCATATAAAGGACATGGCTAACAACAAAAGAGTTGAGAAGAGTTTCAATATCAAAGAATGGGTATTTTCTCATGCTGAGACCTCATAAGCAACAGACACTTCAGTCTAAGTTTTGCCCCAAGCTAGCTCCTGGGTCTTATGGTCCTTTTGATATCATTGGCATGGTTGGGTCAAGTTTCTTACAAGCTTTTATTACCTCTAGAGTTGCACATACACCTGGTGTTCCATGTGGGCAATTACCATTCTAAGGCCAATCTACTCTCAGGATTGGATTTGGAGGTTGATGTGAAAATAGCTCCAACTGGAACGTTAGCTTCTTTGACTATTGAACCAGAGGTGACTCCATGAAGCAGATATTAGTGCAGTGGCAGGGCAAACCAATTGAAGAAGCTACATGGGAAGAATAATTCTCCATCAATACTCATTTTCCAGATTACAGTCTTGAGGGATAGACTGATTCTCAAGAAAGACGTAACGGTACCACCTTAAATAAACCTTTAGGCTCAAAGACTAGTATTTTTGGTCATATTGCTAATAGGCCCATTATTTGGAGAGTTCATGAAGGAGGATAGGAGAATGAGGGAATGATGAGCTGGCTAGGGAGAGTGATGCGAACATTGTATGTGGGGCCAGTTAGTTGGTAGGGTTTTCTGTTATATTGGGAAGTGTGTGGAGAGGCATCCTGTCCTTTATTCAGAGTTGGTCATGGATGGAGACTAGCCCTTTGTAGGAGATTTACTCTGCAGATAGGAATTGTGTTTCCTGCTGTATTTTCCTTTGTTTTTTGTTCCAATAATACAGTATTACCATATTCTAAGTTCTTTGCCCCTTTTTTCAGTTTCTGTTTTTGGTTTACCATCATAGTGACTATTAGGCACTAGCAATGGGGCACAATATGAATTTTTATTATTGTTTTAATTTAAATTTTCTTTGATGCTATTGTTTGTTTTACTTCCTTCTTTGTAATTGATGACCTATTAAGTTAAACTAGTCAGTGACTTATTATATTAGGAACCAGCAATGAGGTGGAGTCTGAATTTCGTAGTTGATTGTGTTAATTTAAATTCGCTTTGATTTCATTGTTTGTTTTACTTCCTTACTTAGTGTTTGGTAAACTATTAAGTTAAGCCGTGCCATATACTTATGTTGATTCCCATATTTTGCATCAGGATTGGTCAAGAGGTCCTGATGGAAGATAACTTAGCTGATGATGAGATCGAACTTGAATTGTCTCCTATAGCTGTACAATTAGCTTATGTTCAGCAGGTAAAGTTTTTGATCTCAAACTTATCCCCTTCATACTAGTATTATGTTTTCAAGAGCCTGAGATATTAATCTAATGTGGATGAACAGCTTCTTGGGCGTAAGCAAGATGCTATCGAAGCTTATACAGACACAATTAAACGAGATATGGCTGATGAATCATCAATTGCAGTGGCAGTGAACAATCTTGTTTCACTGAAAGGTCCAAAAGATGTTTCTGATAGCTTAAGGAAACTTGATCGACTGAAAGATAAAGAGAGTCAAAGCTTTCGGCTAGCTCCATCACTGGACCTGAAACTTTCAGCAAAAGAAAAGGAAGCGATATATGCAAATAGGATTCTTTTACTTCTTCATGCTAATAAGATTGAGCAGGTTTCTCTTCTTTCTTTGTCTTTGAATCATCAATTGGGTGTCATTTGTTCCTTTTTTAGAATGGGCAAGAGAGCATACTCTTTATTACTTCACTCTGAAAATTTGTAGGCACGAGAACTTGTTTCAGCATTACCAGACATGTTCCCTGAAAGTGTGATACCAGTATTACTGCAAGGTGCCCTCTTGGTTAGAGAGAACAAAGCTGGAAGGGCCGAGGAAATATTAGCACAGTTTGCTAGTAAGTTCCCTGAGAAGTCCAAAGTTGTTCACTTAGCCCGGGCTCAGGTGGCAGCTGCTGCTGGCCATCCACATATTGCAGCCGACTCTCTGGCAAAGATATCTGATATCCAGCATATGCCTGCTACTGTTGCCACCCTTGTGTCTTTAAAAGAGCGAGCTGGTGACATTGATGGTGCAGCTGCTGTGCTTGATGCTGCAACTAAATGGTGGTCTAATGCTATGACTGAGGACAATAAGCTTAATATTATAATGCAAGAAGCTGCGTCATTCAAGCTGAGGCATGGCAAAGAGGAGGAGGCTGCTAAACTCTATGAGGAACTGGTCAAAAACCAGGGAAGCGTAGAAGCACTAGTTGGGCTTGTAACAACAGTTGCACGCATGGATGTTAACAAGGCAGAGCTTTATGAAAAGCAACTCAAGGCCCTACCTGGTTTAAAGGGAATTGATGTGGACAGCTTGGAGCGTACATCTGGAGTGAAACAAGTTGCGGCCCCTCGCGTTGGAGTCTCTGAAACATATGAGGAAGGAAAGAACAAGACGAAAACTAAGAAAAAGAGAAAAAGAAAGCCAAGGTATCCTAAAGGGTTCGACCCTGCAAATCCAGGTCCTCCACCAGATCCAGAACGTTGGCTTCCAAAACGGGAGAGATCAACATATAGGCCCAAGAGGAAGGACAAAAGAGCTGCTCAAGTGAGAGGATCTCAAGGTGCTGTCATTAGAGATAAACATGATACTGGTGCCTCATCCAACACATCACATCCAAAATCAAACCAGGGAACTTCCAAAGGAGCTGGGCAGAATGCAGTTTCCGAGCAAACCAAGCCTTCTTCCAAGTCCTCCAGAAAGAAATCCCGGAATTGAATAGGACGCATGGTTTTTTTGAACCTTTTTAGCTCACAGTTTGTTCATACTGTTTAATGACTGAGATAAGCGTTCGTTTATACAGTGGAATCCACTACGTGGGTTCAAATTCAATACCTTAAGTTTTGGTTCAACCAATGAGTACAGTTAGACGCAATCACCAATGTGCAAGTTTGTTTATTTTCTTTCGTTTGCTGTGCTATTTGCGGATTGCACTATACTAGACCTCTAAGCATATTTCATATTTTAGAAATGCATTTTTAGTTACACATGCATTTTTACTCAAACTTTCTGTTCAAGTCAGCTAAGAAGTCTATGGACAACAAAATTCCTTTTAAATATTTTGTAAATATCAAACCCATATAGTATTTTTTATTTAATAATTATAATTATTAGGAGAATGTTGAAGCAGTATATTAAACTCTGCAATTATAGAAAGCATGCTCCACTTTTTGACGCCATGCCAAAATAAGCTTTTGTTTTTCTTACTATTATAATTTATTAGTATATACCCAATTCATGCAGGTCTCGGTATAAGGGTCATAGAGCTTTGTGTTTGTATCCGGACGCAGGTTGTCAGAAACTTTGGAGAGTTTAAAAAACGAGAAAAAAATTTGTTAGACTTCCTCTTCGTAGACGAAGAGATTTGTGAAGAAATGTAGAAAATAATGTTATATGTAAAAGTTAATAATTTATTTATAATTTTAACCATAAATAATAAAATATATAAATAGTAATAATAATAAAATTAAAAATAGTAATAAAAATAAATTATGACTTTTAAATTATAATAATAAAATTATAATTTATTATTTAATTAAATTAATTTATAATAATTTTTTCAAATTTGTTATATTAATTAAACCAATCACATCATTCATAAACTTTCATAATTTTTTATTTTATTTTTCATTATTTTTTTGTTAATTCAAACAATCTCATTCTCATCTTTATTTCTTCTCAATCTACTTGTTTTCATTCTCTCAAATCTATTATCCAATTCAAACAAATGTAACATCATTTACTTGTCGTAATAAAACAAGAGGGGTTTCGTTGAAAGTTCCACGAGCCCGGAACACAATCTTATATTGAATGAAATAATCTAGGAAGATCACCAAATCCCATTTCATTATTTATTATTTTAACTTTACCAAAACATGTTAATGAAAATAGGAGACATACTAAAAAACCCGAAGGAACCCAACAAATTACTAAACTAGTATCAACCTTATCCATTCCACTCAAATCCTAAATATCTCACAAAACTCTAAGATTTTTCTCATTTTATTTCGTAATTATATCATAAAATGAGAGATGCACGAGAAAATAAGGATAAGAAAAGAGCTTAAGGTTAATAGTTTACTTATTCAGTACTATATAAAAGAAGAGAATAAATATTTTTATAAAAAGTTAAATTAGAAATTTATATAATATAAATGTTTTGTTCTATTGATTTTTTCTAATAGTTACTATAAGATTATTTCTACTTATCATTCATTTCTTCATTATGAATAAATAATTAGAAGTATTAACATGGTGAAAGTATAGTGACTAGTCTATATTTTATGAAATGAGGAGGAGTCTCCACAATAACTAGTATAAATTTAAATGTTAAAGTATTATTGCACAAAACATTATAAGTAATAAGTAATGCAAAAATAGAACAATATTATAAGCAATAAGTGATGTGAAAATATGACAAAATTAGAATATATTTATAAATTAAAAGTGATTTAAAAATAAAAAATGTTTAAATTTATAAAGCACTCATTTCAACTATAACCTTCAATGAATTAGACTTGCAAAATTTATACCATGAGAGAAGTGAGATTAAAGATTGTGGGGGTAATTATTCCCACTATAAGTTTTCAAGCTTCCACTAAAAACCTCATTCGAGTGGACGCCAGGTGTAAGCGATCAGAGCATCTAAAGTTCAAAAAATGGAAGATAGGTGTGTGATGCAGATTTGATGAACAATTTTGACGGTAGGAGTAAAACTGAAACTTTCAAATTTTTGTGCCCCTTCTCTACATGCACCATCCATCTTCAACCTTCTGAAATCTCCTCCTTCTCTCTAGATTTCTTCATATTCTCTCTAAGAAATCTTAACAATTCCTTCTCCTATCATCACTTAGGCACCATTTCCACTCTTCCGGTCTCAAGGGCTTTTGATTGAACCGATCAGTTTGTGAAGCTGAGCTGGTAAGTTCTTCTCTTCACTCAATCGTGCGTTTTTTTGGACGTGCAAACCAAGTTCTGGTTTCATGTGTTGATCACTCTTCTAAAATGAGTTGTTCTGATAGTGTTTTGGTTTTCACTTGGTTTAATTTTGGAAATTGTTGTGCGTTGATGGTAGAAGGACTTATAGAGGTGAATCAATAACCATATCTGGAAGCGTTCGGTCACGTTAGAGGTAAGGGAAGCTTATATAATTTGATTTTATATTCGTTTTGAATGGATGTATGTTCGTTGATTTGCTGAAGGAATATGAAATATGATTGTTGTTATGTTTTGACTGTATGAAGTATGAAAATTTACTATGATTTGGATGTATGAAATTATGAAGATAGATTTTGAGAAATGAATTGATATAAAGAATTCTAAGTATGTAATTCCATATGAAAATTGATGTTTGTCACTGAAGGTCTTTGACCGTTCGGTTTTCTTGTGGACTCAGTTGGAACTGGATTCTTTCATTTGGATGGAATTCCAGTTGAGGACCGAGCGTCTTCGTTTAGTAATATTTGTATATAAGCGTTCAACCAAGGATATTCGTTCCTTGGTATTCTGTTATAAACTTAAGTATATCTATATGTATTTGTGTGTGTGTGTATATATATATATATATATATATATATATATATATATATATATATATATATATATATATATTGTTCGTTTTGAACACTACTTAAACGGTTTCTTATAATTATCAAGCTTTTATTCTATAATACTAAGTAGTGCTCGATCTTATACCAAGCGCTCGTACTAAGTAAGTGTTAGGTCTTACACCAAGCGCTCGTTCTCCTTTTCGTAATCTATCTTGATAATAAGAGCGTTCGTCCAAACTCAATAGTGTTCGCTCTCTACCGTGCTCGGTCTTCGACTGACATTCGGTTTTCTTGATGTTAAACTCATAACTAAGCTAAGTATTTATAGCGTTCGGTTTCTTCATATGATTCCTTCAAGTACTATCATTTGATGTCTTACAGTGTCTGTCTCTATTTGTTTCGGCCTAGAGTCTTAGTACTCGGCCTAGGCTTTACGGTGTTCGATCTAAACGCTCATGAGTCAGTTCATTAAATTGGTTCACTTTGTAAATAACATTCGCTTCTATTAGTCTTTGTGAAATATTATTGTAATCGGTCTCTTCCCAACCCCGATAGCAACTCTCTCGGTTTTGATCTGTTTTGGAACTGGAGACCTATCGGTCTCACTCCAAGTGTTCAGTCTCATTCGGGGTTGAAGATTTACATTCGGTATTTGGTATTGTAAGGGATCTTTGTTCAAATTGGTTCAGTTGAGGTTTAATGAAAGATGATGGAATATGATATGAATGAAACGACTTTGATTATGGAAGAGTATTCCGAGGAGGAATATCTCATGAATGGATATTGGAATTGGTAAAGTATGAATGTGGGCACGCTAAACTGGTGGTTCATCCTGATATTCCGTGATTACTCGTTCTCATGTAGAGAAGGGTAAGTCATGTGTGCGAATGACAGGAGGTCCTAGTCCTTATGGTTAATTTGGATAGATAGGACTAACCTCGGGTGGCAGCTGTTGAGGGTATCCTAGTTACTATATCACCTAGGTGCACGAACGTCGTAGCTACACAGAATTCATACAGTCCGGACAGTTAGAGTCTAGTATTAGGCTTTGCATGTAAAAGTGAATGAACTATCTCGTTATTTGAATTGTGTCAAATCTATGTTGATACTTGCATTGAATTATATAAGCTTACCCTACTTCCTGTCTTGTCCGTTTTGTACGTTCGGTGGTTGTCCTTTTGTTACAATGATTATTCGTGTGGATGTGAGCAGAAGGAGAAGCATTGCTGGAAGAGGCACTAGAAGAAGAAAATTTGGTAAAGGTAGATTTTAAGGTCGAACAGTAGAACCGTTCGACTATCTGCTGTTTTATTATCTTAGAGGACCGTTCGGTATAAGTATTTTGTAAACCGTTCGGTCTAGGATTGTATATTTGTATAGTTTTAACTCCCTGCTATTTAGTAAGGTCGTTCGGTCATAACCTAAAACTCTCTATTATTTAGTAAGATCGTTCGGGCATAATCGTTCTATCTTTTGTAATAACTGATCTGTAGTATTATAAATGTGAAATTCCTATTATATACCTTCACACTATATTTTTAGGATGTCACACTTATTTTTATATATATATATATAGTATAAGTAAATGTATCTTCCTGGACTATACTAACTTTTGAATTTGAATCTTACTTTTACACTTTTTTAAGTTATCTACAAATTATCAAGGTATAATTAAAAGTTAATTAGATGATCAATAACCTTTTTTATTTTAAAAAAATTCAATTTATAATACTTGACTTTTATCTTTCTATTTTTTGGAAACAACTTAACTGATTTGTAATATAGATTATTTATAACATTTTAAAAAAATTAAAATTACTGCATTCAAATCATAATACATTAACATATAGTTAATAGAAATAATTTTGCATTAGTTGATCTACAGGCTATAAAATTTTTCATGGTTTCAAAGTATAAACAACTATAAAAACTAAACTAATGATTACATTAAAATTTAAAACAAGTGACAAAACATATGGATTATCAAATCAATCCATTAGCTAAAAAGTGAACCATACGTAAGTATTTCTATTAGGGTTTTAAACTTTCGAAATTCAACCAATTATTTTTTTTTAAACTTAAAAGATAACAATAGCATACGAATGCTAAGAAAATCATTTTCCTTTTGTTCGTTAAATTATATATATATATATATATATATATATATATATATATATATATATATATATATATATATATATATATATATATATATATATATATATATATATCCACATGCCACATTCTAAACGTGTGTTTTATTATCATTTTAACTATATATTTTATTGATTATAGTTATAATAAAAGTATACAATTTAATTTACCAGATATGCTTAACACCAATGAATTTTTCTTAAATATCGATCACCTTATAACTTAAAAAATAAAATTAACTTAAAACGTGCACGCATTTTATTATCATGGTTTTGTTAATAGCATAGAAGTTTATTATCAATGTTTAATTTTATAATTAAACATTGGATGAGACCACAAAAGTGATTTTAGAAGTTCAAAAGCAACTCATGAAAAGGGAATGCATTTTATTAGAAATTCTCTTCCTATTTTAGATAACTTCTTTATCCTTCTAACCTTTATTTTTCTTTTGGAATCTTTACCAAAAATCAAACACTTGCTTGGTTTTTTATATATAGTAAAAATGATCAATGGTAAACTTCATTATTAAACTAATATTATTAACTAAGTATTATAGAAATTAAACTCGAAAACAATTCAAATACTCATTTTAAAAATAAAATAATGACGAATCTTTAAATTCTAAATCGAACAATGATACGTAATTAAAATATGTTTGTTTTTTGAAATTTAAGATTTTATTACGATTTTACTTTAAAAAAATTAAAATACATATATATATATATATATATATATATATATATTTGTCGCAACCGGAATCGCGACGGGACGACGATCCGAAAAAGAAAACAGGTTTTGAAAAAGAGATTTTGGAGTCGCCACCATAGTTTATTCTGGAAAACTACGGAAAAACCATAAAATGATAAAGCATGGTCTGCGAAACTGAGATTCTAAGTTCGGGAGTCGGTTACGTGTAGGGAAGGTATTAGCACCCTACAACGCCTGCCCTAAGGCAGTACCTTTAACTAAATATGCGAATATGATGTGGTATTCAAAATGTTTAACTATCCCCTAAAATAAAATTCTAAAGAAACAAAATGTATTTTTTAGTATTTTGGGCCCGACAAGGATTGACCTTGCTCCTACGTATTCTCATTAAGAATGAGAAATCAGGGTTCCGTAGTTCTTTTAGAAAACTGCTTGAAAATTTGTTTGGAAATTGTTTGAGAATTTTGTTTGTAAAATGATTTTGGATTTTTGGGAAAGTGAACCTGACAAGGACTGGCCTTGCTCCTACGTATCTCCACTTTTGATGGAGAATCAAGGATCACGTAGTTCTGGCCAGGCGATATTGTTTGTTGTTTGAAATTGTCGATGTTTTTAGTTTTTTGATGATTTTATGTTTTTTTTTGTATTTTTATGAATCAAACAGGAAAGGTTTTTAGCACAAGGACGATGCGTGCGATCACACATGTGCCTAAACCTTTAAAACATATTTTTGTAATTTTATTTAAAAGAGAGAAAAGGTTTTTAGCACAAGGACGATGCGTGCGATCACACATATGCCTAAACCTTTGAAACGTATTTTTGGCATTTTTGAAGAAAGAGAAAAGTTTTTGGCACAAGGACGATGCGTGCGATCACACATGTGCCTAAACCTTTAAAACGTATTTTTAGCATTTTATTTAAAAGAGAGAAAAGGATTTTAGCACAAGGACGATGCATGCGATCACACATGTGCCTAAACCTTTAAAACATTTTATTATTATTTGAGAAAAGAGGAAAGGTTTTTAGCACAAGGACGATGCGTGCGATCACACATGTGCCTAAACCTTTAAAACGTATTTTTGGCATTTTATTTAAAAGAGAGAAAAGGTTTTTAGCACAAGGACGATGCGTGCGATCACACATGTGCCTAAACCTTTAAAACATTTTATTATTTTTGAAGAAAGAGAAAAGGTTTTTGGCACAAGGACGATGCGTGTGATCACACATGTGCCTAAACCTTTAAAACGTATTTTTGGCATTTTTTAGAAAGAGAAAAGGTTTTTAACACAAGGACGATGCGAGCGATCACACGTGTGCTTAAACTTTAAAACATATTTTTTTGTTTTATATATTTTTTTAATTTTCTTTTGTGATTATTATGTGAAAACAAAACAAATAAGTCTAATAAATAAAACAAAGGGGTGTGAGATTATCATGCAAGGGGTATGCAGTAAAAACTAATAATCAAACAAATAATGCAAATAGAAACAAAAGCCTAAAAATAAAACAAGAAAAACAAACCAACAAGAATAGAGGTACAGAGATAAAAACCAGGGGTGCAGAAAAATGAAGCTCTTTTGCTCGGGCCAAAATCCGACTTTTGATCTGCTACGGGTGTAAGGATAAAAAATGGAGGTGCATCAGAGTATTCGCTAGTCAGGCCCGGTTCTCTTTTCTTTATTTTTATTTGCATAAAGGCTTAAACCCAAATGAAAGGGGTGTGCGGGTGAAAAAACGAGGTGGCGCAAAGAATTGGCTTGAACACTTCCATCCTCATGGCTTCAGCTTTCCTTTTACACTGACCTTTGCTGAATGTTTCACTGATAAATTTTTCTGCAAAACTCCAAACGTAATGAAACTTCTTTCATAGAAACTAGATCGAAGGTGCTTTCATTTGATATCTCACACATAATTTTTGGGCCTCTGGACTAGCTTCAGTATAACTTCGAAATCAGGTTTGGATGTTTCATTTCTGGCACTGACCTTGTTTACTGTTTGGCTCATATCTTTTTCCACAGAGCTCTAAATGCAATGAAACTTTTTAGGTTGGATTCTAGACTCAAAGGGCTTTCATTTGAATACTCACACATAATTTTTGGACCTCTGGACTAGATGCAGTATGATTTCGAAATCAGGCTGGACTGTTTCGTTTCTGGCTCTGACCCTGGTTCACTGTTTGGCTCATATCTTTTTCCACAGAGCTTTAAATGCAATGAAACTTTTTGGGTTGGATTCTAGACTCAAAGGGCTTTCATTTGAATACTTACACATAAATTTTGGACCTCTGGACTAGATGCAGTATGATTTCGAAATCAGGCTTGACTATTTCGTTTCTGGCACTGACCTTGGTTTACTGTTTGGCTCATATCTTTTCCCACAGAGGTCTAAATGCAATGAAACTTTTTGGGTTGGATTCTAGACTCAAAGGGCTTTCATTTGAATCCTCACACATAATTTTTGGATCCTTGGACCAGATGCAGTATAATTTTGAAGAGATGAGTGGGGAAAGAATTTTAGTGTTTGGTCATGATGCTGGAAATCAATTTTGTGGGTGAAATATGTTGATACTGGTTTGCTGAAGGGTGCAGAATAGGAAAGAGATTGAAAGCAATTGGGTTTCACATGAGGAAGAATTCCAATCTATGAGTTTTGTTTTGGAGGAATTAAGAGAATGAAAAGAGAAAAGAAAACTCTCCCCTGGTGCCGTGTGTGTGTTCCCCTTTTTTAAGTGCAGCACCACTTGCTCCTCTGGACCAGCTGCACCCCCCATTTTTCTTTGGTTTGCTGCTGCCTCACCTTCTATTCCCAAGCTGGAATGCTTCCTTGTGTAGGCTGTAGTACTTCATTCCATCCAGCATCCATGGGAAGTGACCAAGTGAAGAGTTCCCCTCTGTTGGCCGTGACCCCCCCTCTTTTGCTGGACCAGTTATCCTGCGTGTAGGTGCCTACCGTGTTCCCCTCCATCTTTTTTTTTTCTCCTATTGGAATGTGCCTCCTCCTTTTTATTTGTGAGAATCCAGAGTTATGAGGACCTTTACAACCGTGCAGGATGGGTGCAAGATGGGCAATGTGGTTGATGGATGACAACCCAAAAGTGAAGGTTCAGCCAAAAATGATTAAGACAAATTTTAAAATAACATACTTGCACTGCTTTTCCTTTGAGCATATCCCCCAATTCGGGATTTTCATTGATTTTGCTTTGGACACATTGAACATTATTTTATTATTTTTATTATTTTTATTATTTTTATTTTTATTTTATTCTCATGATGAAAATAAAATAAATCTATTAGTCTATTCGGACGAAATTGGGTGCTGACAGCTGCCCCTCTTTACTTAGATATTACTGGATAATATGAAAATTTGAGATTTTTGTATTATCGGAGTAAAAGCTAAGTAAAGAAAGAAACGTAAATTTCGTCCGGATTTTAAAATGAACAAGGAACAGCAGGGAGTTAAATAAATGAACAAGGCTGAGAGAATTGAGGTGTGACAACCTAGTGGAGGGTGTACAAACCCGGTAGTGAATGAGGTGTAATAACCTCGTGGAGGGTGTACCAACCCTATGGAAGTGCATGAGGTGTAATAACCTTGTGGAGGGTGTACCAACCCTATGGATGAAGTTTATGAGGTGTAGAAACCTCGTGGAGGGCGTACCAACTATAATAGGCTTTTCTTAGGAAAGAAATATTAATCACACTAAAAATGGTTAGAATTTTTATGTGAATATTTTTCATATAATAAGTTAATTTTAGTATATTTGAAATTTATTTTAATTTTTTACCAACTATAATTTAATTTTTTATTAATAAAATATTACACAGTATTATTATAACATCCCATTTAAATAGTATTAATATTATAAAGGAATTTTCACATAATTAATAAAATAAAACTCTTAACAAACATGAATTATAAAATATTCATACAATTATCCATTATAACTATACATATATTCTATATTTAGAAGGCCAAAAGAAGAGACTAAGGAAATAAATAAAGTTCTTCTCAAAAGATAACTATACAAAGAGATACTTTAAGGGAAACTACACATTTGCTGCATGACCCTCCAAGGCTTGCTCTATCAAGGAATCATTACCCTCTACTCACACCACCAGATATCATTGCAACAAGAATCACACATACACAAACCAAACACAAAACACATAAAATGGTAAGCTAATGATGAAAATAATCATTCACAAAACAATAAGGTTTATCATGCATCATATTTCACACAAAGTAAATCAAACATCCTAATCATCCCAAAGACTAAGACTTGACCATCTATGGTTGGTTATGCACTTGTAGTAGTGAAACAGCTGGTCCACCCCAAGCTATTACACAAGGTTAGTATGTTAAACAACACCTCAGGCGAAGGTAAAGCTTCTAGACTAGAACCTCCTACTACTCTCACCACATGTCTCACCTCCCTTTACTTGAGAATGAATGACCATTAGAGTGTCAGGATAACCCCTAAGATTGAGCTCCCTACATTCATACCTATAACACTTTGAAACATCCAACCAAGAATTTCACCTTAGAAACTCTTTTCAACCATACTTCAAATGCATACACAACCTCAAGAATAAACCATCATGTAATTTCAATAAATACCTTTACATAATTCTCAAAGCCTTAACGTAGTTCAAAGTCACCGAAAAGTAAAAGAAAGAAAGACTTAAAACATGTTCTGAATTGGTCGCTCATCGCCCACACTCGCTCGGCTAGACATGCTTAACCTTTTGTTTATAACTTTTATTTTCGTGCTTTTCACTCTTCAATTCTTTCAATTTTGTCAATATAAATTCCTTTTGATTGAGCATTCACTAGTGTAGAAAAGGCTTTAGACGTTTGTTATTTTAGGTTTTTTACGTCTGATCCCGACGTGACGTCTTTAGGCTGACGTTGATGGGACGTCGGTTTGCACTATCAGAGGTCTATATAGAAATTTGACACTATAGATCAGACGTCTATATAGACGTCTGACACTACATATCATATGTTTAAAGCATTGTCGTATTTGATTGGATCTTTCTCCTCTTGAGGCCTCTCGAGTTGCTCTTGGCTCATGGTGATTCGAGTTAACAACTTGATATTTTAGTTAAAGAGAATGGATTGTACGTTTTTTGTATTGTATGGTTTTAAAAACGTAGTGGAGGGAATTAGAGGAGTGCAAAACGCAAGAAATCGCCACCCAAGGACACGAGCAAGACTGCACCAAAACCCAACGAAAACGCATTTTAATCGGTTCAAATGAAAGATAATTCATCAAAGAGTAATGTAATCCGAGTAAAACTAATATTAAACGGTGCAAAAGTGAGAAAACAAACCTGAAAAACGTAGCCCGTGGAGAGAAAACGCGAGGAAGATGATGAACATTAACTGCGCGTAACTGCTGCCTTGCGTTCGCAGTGTTTTAATGCAACCATATAGAAGTCTGTTCCCCCCACAATAGACGTCTGTTCCCCCACAATAGACGTCTATATGGCTTTAGAAGTTGGATTGATAGAAATGGACTCAAAAAGTGACTTTTTAGATTTCAAAAATGAGTATATAGAAGTTTGTTCCCCCACATCAAACGTCTATATGGCTTTAGAAGTCGGATTTGAGGGATCTGATGTCTAAATGGAGTCAAAAAGTGACTTTTTAGATTTCAAAAATAAGTATATAGAAGTCTATTCCCCACATCAAACGTCTATATTGCTTTAGAAGTTTGTTTCCTCCAGAACAAACGTCTACATGGTTGTTTTATTTACGAAAAATACCATTGGTCATTTCTTACGCTGGATATTTGAGGGTCGGACGTCTAAAGGGTGACGTTAAAGGCATTTTCTACACTAGTGATTTATTTCATTTTATACTTTTTCTTTATTTCTCTTTGGCCTCTTCTTGATTTTGTGATTATTTGTGTGTATGCTCTCTTTCGAGGTGAACCAAATCCTTGAGGTAACATCTTAGGGGATGAAAACATTAAGTGACCTTGGTGAAGGAGACACAAAAAGCAGGATGAGAGCAAAAACTTCTTTGTTTATATTCTAATATCTCATTTCTTTGAATTGGAATTTGCTTTATTTTGCTTCTTGTGATTTTGGCCTAATTAGATGTTTTAGGGGAGCCTTTGATGTTCAATCTCATCTTTTAATTAAAACCTTATACTCTATAGTGAATGTTTTAGTTGGTGAATGTTCTAAAGGTTCTAAGTGTCTTCTAACCTTACCATTAGGCCACATAACTTAGTTTATTTGCTTTCCTTAATTGTTTTAATTGCTTATCAAATTTAATTACCTTTAATAATGTTAATGCAAAAGGGCTTGAGGAAAACTTTGGCTAGGAAAGACTTGGTTATTAAGCAATTATTTGTGATTCACTTCTCTTTCTTAGAAGTGAACTTAAACTTCTTTTGCCTACTTAAGTCTCTTAAGGAATTCTTTTTGAAATACAACTTTTTTTTCTATGCATAGCATTTAGAAAATCTTTAAGATGTCTAAAGCATTTTCTTACCAAATTGGTAATGATTCTAGTGAAGAGGCTCCAAAAAGATCAACTTAACTAGCCCAAGAACTAAAATCACTAAAAATTTGGAAGAAGCAAGAGACAATTTTAAAAGAAAAGGAGAAAATTGAAAGATATGTCCATCTTGCTATCCATGAAGAAGAACTTAGGCTTATTAATAAAAAATAAGAGAGAGACCAAGAAAGGATAAGGAGTAGGAGCCAATCTAAGAAAAGCTCCAAAACTCCCACACAACTCACACATGAGGATGATATAATAGAATTATCAATCAATACTATCAACCTTCTCCACATAGAGGGCATAAAAGGGAGGATTAAAGAGATCCTACTTCTAAAGATTTTAGAGTTGACCTTCCTCACTTCCATGGAAAACAGGATGTAGAAGCCTAATTAGATTAAGAAATGAAGGTGAAACAAATATTTGCTTGCCACCAAGTGAGCGAGGAAAGAAAAGTTCCCTTAATTAGCCACCCTAAGTTTCCAAAGTATTGCCATGTATTGATGGACATCCTTAAAGAGGGAGAGAAGACTATCTAATTCTCCTCAAGTTGAATATTGGAATGACTTGAGAAATGCCATAAGAAGAAGGCACATACCCTCATACTACCATAGGGAGCTTATGGACAAACTCTAAAGGCTCCAACAAAGAGACATGAGTGTAGAGGAGTATAGGAAAAAAATGGAGCTCTACATGATTATGTTGTGAATTAGGGAGGAAAAAGAGACAAGCATCTTTCGGTTCTTTAGTGGTCTCAATCTTGAGATTAGAGATAGAGAATAAAATTCTTAAATTATGTTTAGTTTAGATATATATTGATGGCAATCTCCTTAACTAGGTTGTGTCAAAGCTAGAAGAGAAAGCCATGGTGAAAGATGAAGGGTGAGTGTTTGTGGAAGTTGGTGGAAATGAGAGCTAAGTCTCTTGGTCATGGGTTATTTTATGGTGATGGATGTGGTGTTTAATGGTGCTCTAAGAGAGGTTAGGTCAAGTCTAGAGGAAGGTGGCTAGAGGAGACCACATGTGATGCTCTAGCCTTTGGTGACCTAAGATGAGTAGTATGGTACAAAAATGATAGCATAACTTTACTCAAATTCAAAGGTATTTACAAGAAGGAAAGACACCTCTATTTATAGGCTAAGGTGTCTCAAAATGAATAGAAAATTTAACCTAAAAGAGTCACCTTGGCTAGCTTGGAGAGGAAGGAAAAATTCTCTCCAATAGAAAGGAGACAAGTGGCGAAAATCCTCTCAAATGAGAGGGTGACATATTACCACTACCAATGGAAAATACTCTTCATCATGTAGCCATTAACTAGGAGGAAAAACTCTTCAATATGAGGGTGACACTTGTCAAGGCCACCCTCTCTCTTGTCCACCAAGCTAGCTAAAATTGTTGACCCCTTAGTCAATTCATGGTGTGGAAGTCCCACTTTGGTCAACATTGAGCATTGACCCTTTGTTGACTTGGGTCGTCAAAACCCTATTCTAATTTATCCAAAATACAAGGTCTAAATTAAATCCTACACTACTAGGTCTATAATGCAAAGCCTAAATAAATCCTAGACTACTTGCCCAAAATACAAAGTCCAAAATTATTCTTACACTCTAAAAGCTTTATGATTGCCCAAGATGACCCAAGAGATAGAGTTTAGGCTCATCTTCCACATATGATTTTAACTCTTCTTGAAAGTGTTTGGTCATGACTAGGGGGTATGTCATCATATATACTCTCAAATGCCTCCTAGCCCATGGCTCTAGAAAAGGAAAAAGGCAAATGACTAAAATTCTAAATAATGTAAAAAGAATTTATATTCCATAGAGAAAATGATTTTAGAGAAATAAAAATATGAAATTGTTTTAGTTTATATGTGTGTAATCATTTTAACTTAAAACACAATTATCATATTTCATTAACTTTAAAATCCTAATATTCTTAAACCTATATACTATTACAAATAAATATCCATGGAAAATTATGAAAGTCAAATCTATAGATACACAAACACACATAGACGCAGACACATACATAAACATAGACACACACACAATGACACACAATACACATACACATAGAGACACACACACAAACATACACACACATACATATATGTGAGTGTAATCATTTTAACTTAAAGCACAATTATCATGTTACATTAACTTTAATTCTATTTCCTAATATTTCTAAAACTGGTTTTTTACACACAAAAACACATACATAAACATATATACATATAGACACACAAAAACATACACAAACACACATAGAGACACATAAACACACAAACACATGTAAATATTTTATCAATTTTCTTTTACTACAACCATACAAGTCATAAATTATTTGTTATGTGGGTTTAAATTATGTTTCTCATATGTTTGGAGTATTTCTATATTTTGTGTATAATATTAGTTTTTGTTGGTGCATTCTTAATGCATTGTGTCATCTTTTGATTATTAATAAAAATAAAAGAGATATTTTGAAAAAGTAAAGACAAAATATTGATTTAAAGACCATAATTTTGAAGGGAAATAGAGTTTTTTTTTTTCTAAATCTTACGTAATCTAAGTTAAGTTGTTATTTGTTATCAATGAATTTGATTGATGAAATGTAAAAAATGTGATATAATATGTAATAATGAGTTTTTCTGACTTAGACAATAATTTACTAAAATTACTTTTCACTATTTCATTATATATATATATATATATATATATATATATATATATATATATATATATATATATATATATATATATGTGTGTGTGTGTGTAAAATCAAGCAATTAAACATTACTAAGTGAAGTATTATCAAATTTATTAACTTTGAAATGCTAAGTTTCTTTCTTTAAGTGTTTAGTACAAAAGATTAACCATAACCTTATATATACATCAAACTGAAACTATTTGTTTTTTCAAGATTATTTGTTATTTTGAAAGTATAACTGTCTAAATAGACAACCATTTAAAAAAAATCTCAAAAAATTCTTGGACAAATAAGTTAAATGTTAAATTTTGTAATCCCAAGTAACTTTGAAGAATAATTTTGTATGATTAAGTAATAACAAAACTTTAGAAGAAATTTTGCTTTCTATTTTTTTTAAATAAAGTAAGTGTAAGTTTTTTAAAGCACAATTCAACCTTCTCTCTTTTAGTCTAACACCTTTTAATTTAAAAATATATGTTCAAAGATTTATATTATTAATAATCTAAATATTATACTTTGCAATTTTATTTATATTATAATCATATATTTGAATGTAATTACAAGTTAATAAATTTAATTATATATTTTAGAACTATTTATTTATTTTTATATTGAATGTCTATAAGATCTAGAAGATAGAGTATTAGAATACATAGGTGTATTAAAATAATGAGACGAACATTTTTATTTTAAAATAATCTTATAATATAAATAGAAATTTCTAAAGTTCGGTTTATTATCTAAATACATACCATCTCTATAAAACATTGTTTCCTTTCCTTTCTCTGCCTTCTCTCTAACTTTTCTCACGATTGGAGTCTCTGATTAATGATCAAGAAGTGCCTAGACGATCCTAGCGTCAAGGGCAACAATCTAGACCGATCAATTTCTGATTCTGATTCGGTAAGTCGTTTTCCCCTTTTTCCTGTATGTTCTTGAATCTTGATCATGCAATTTTTTCTGTTTGCATGTATCTAGTAGTTTCTTTCTTCAATTCTCAGTTCAATTTAAGTTCTAACAGTTGTTTTCTATCATCAATCGATGAGTTGTAGGTTTCTGTTGAGTTTCCTTACGGTGCAAGTTAGTGTCGGGGTCTGTGAGGTGTGTAGAGCTTGAATGAGGTAAGGGAAGCTAGATTTGGTTTACATTTATTGAATAATTTTGTGTATGTGTGAAGTGTATGCTAGTATTATATAGTTTTGAGTTGAAATGTGATTGTGATGCTAGAATGAATGTTTGTACCGTGGGTGTTATGAGTATACTTGTATGAAATTTGAATGTGATATGAATTGAACGATGATTTTAGCATTTTGGACTGTATAGCAGGTGGGAAATCAATTATGGAATTAGATAATTAAGAATTAAAGGAATCTAAACTAGTTTACGTTAGTAATTAGAGAAAATGAGGTAGTGAAAATGAGAAATTGGAGTGGAAAGCTCATTTGGTCTGATGGGACAATTTAGGTAAGTTAATTGTGACTTGTTTGAGTCATAAAAATGGTCAAAAACTTGTACAAAGTGTTACATTGTGATTTGGGTACTTAGGTTGATAAATTTGATGTTTTGAATGGAAATTGATCTATAAACACTTTATATTGATGTTAGGAAGGTTTAGAATCACTTAGTCAAGTCTAATTAGGTATACAATACAATTTAGAAGTGTTAGAAGTTGGGAAAAATAGATAGAATTGGTAATTGGGGTTTGAGTTGCATAATTCTACAGATTTTTGTTCTGCGAATTATGTAGACTTGTTGTGCGAACAGATTCACATAGCGAGTCGCTCTAGAGAGATGCTCCATGCCAAGGGCATTCGCACAATGAATTGGTGCGTTGTGCGAATGACTTAAGAGGTTTGCTCTCTGCCTGGGCATTCACACAGCGAGTTGGGGCGTTGTGCAAATGATTGGTGAGGGTTGCTCTTTGTCTAGTGATTCACATGGCGAATTAGGGTGCTATGCTCCTGGTTGGGGTTTGGGACTATTGCCAATTTTATTCGAAGAGCAAAAGGGACACACAACGAGTGGCTGGGATGGTTGGTCCTGTCTAGGGTTTCGCATAGCGACTTGAGGGGGCTATGCGAGGGGTTGAGGTTTGGTACCTTTATGAGTTAATTCGCACAATGAGACAAGTCGTTGTGCGAGAAACTCCTGGTTTTGCCTTGCGAATTCGGTGCACGGAGCGAAAGGTTTGAAGCAATTTACTCTTTATTACTTGTATTGAGTTGAATTAAATTAATTGTGACACGTATTGGGAAGTGTGTTTGAAGGTACATGACAGTATAATTGAGGATTATTATGAGCGATATTACAAATAAAAGTATGTGATTCATAGGGGTAAATGTAAGTTTCAGTGTAGAATCTCTTGTGAGATTCCAAGTTGTTTAGAATGAATACAAAAAGCTCATTCTTGGGGGTTATCCTGAAACTCCAATAGTCGTGAGGAGTAGTAGGAGGTCTTAGTCTTGGGGGCTTCTAGTATGCCTCAAGGCCCGAAACAGACTAACCTCGTGAGTGTGGTAGGGTGAAACCCATTGGCAATGACTTTGTAAAGGTCACCACGAGTGCATGACCTGCCATAGCTCGGCATTCATTCTAAGTCTGGACGAGTCTAGTGTAGAACATAACATGCTAGGATGTTTGATTCAGTTACTTTGTTTGAATTATATTGTATATGTTATATATTATTAAATTGTATGTTTTCTTGTGTATCTAGCTTACCCTTCTGTTTGTGTTTGTATTTTGTAGGTTTAATTGCTTCCTTTGTCCCCAGTTTGGTTGAATTGTGTCAAATTCATCCTCATTTTTAAAAAAGTTTCATTGTCGTCCTCACGTGGTGTAAAAGTGTCAATTGAATCCAAACATTGAAAAAATGTGTGTCAATGTAGTCATCTCCGTTAAATACACACTAACGGTGTTAAGTGGCTGATTATTTGGCACATGAGAATTAAAACGTGGCACAATGTAGTCATCTCCTCTTCGCGCGTCAATGGTTTTGCGTCTCCATGGGTGTTCTTTGCGTCTCCATTAGTGCTCTTTGCGTCTCCATTGGTGTTGCACCCCTAATTCCTTTCGTCGCGTCTTCAATGGTTTTGCATATTCTCCACTGCCTTTGCACTTGAGTCTGCGTCTTCATTGCTTCTCTTCTTTTCGTTGTTCACTTTGTCTTCGCAGCCCTGACTAGTCTCCTTCGTCAATTGTTCGGTTCACAGGATTTCCCCATTTTGAAAACCCTAAGTTGGCGTTCCTGTCGTTAAAGTTCCTGTTAGGCAGAAGCAATTGTTGTGAGAAAGAGAGGGAGAGAGAGTGAAGGTGAAGATGGAGAGCGAGTGTGGGAAGCAATGGCATGGGGGTGAGGGGAAGAGGAAGAACAACCAAACATTTTCGGAGAAAACAAAGGAAAATTTGTCCAAAATCAAGCGACAATGTTCTCGCCCACGCGCATATCGCCTGGCTACCAGTGGCCGCTTCTTGGTTGGGTGGCGGAAGAAGGACACATGTTGTCTGGCAGGGTCTACAGGGTAATCTTCTTCCTTCTTCTTCTTCATCTTTTCATGTATTTTTTTGTTAGTATGCATGCACATCATTGTTTGATTTGTTTTCACTGATATATGTTCTTGTTGAGTTATTATAATAGTTGGAAGTCTCCACTTCTATGACAGGGAAGGGCGTCAATACAGAAGCCAGAGCGAGGTTGTAGCTCTGTGGGAGAAATTCGGCAAGAATAGCTGCAAGAATAGCTGCTTCATTCATCAAATTCTGCAAACCCCTTTCCAGATCCCCTTTCAACCTCTCTACAACAATCCCCCACCTCTCTCCTCCCCTCGTCGTTTCTCCTCTTCCACCCTCTCCAGAGACGATGGCGTCTCCCTCTGCTGTCAGATGTGGATCGACAACTTCCGCCACCCCGACCGCGTCGTCACCTCCATCTCCCCCCTCCTCCGCCGCTTCGACCTCTGGCTCCTCGCCTACCAGAAAGTCGCCACCGACGACACGGGCTCCTACGTCCCCCGCTCCTCCATCTCCACCTCCACCCTCCAGGACCTTCTCACCCTTCGCAACGCCGTCCTCGACGGAAAATTCAAGTAGGGCGCCAGACTCAAGTTCTTCGTGAAATCCCCGCGAGACAAAACCGACTACGATTCCCTCTCCAAGCGCAAAATCAAAACCATCCTCACCACCACGCAGCCCTCACCCTTCCAGGACAAGATCGTTCAGGAGGTTCTATTGATGATTCTGGAACCAATCTACGAGCCTCGCTTTTCCCCAAAGTCGTACGCTTTTAGACCGGGTAGAACGCCGCACACTGTCTTAAGGGTCATCAGAAGGAGCTTTGCTGGTTATTTGTGGTATATAAAGGCTGATTTTAGTGTTTTGTTAGATGGGATGAAAGTGGGGTTGGTGATCAATGCTGTCATGAGGGATGTTAGGGATAAATTGATTGTTGATTTGATTAAAGACGCTCTGGTTACGCCGGTGGTTGTCACTACCCTGGAGAAAAAAGAGAAGAAGAAGAAGAGGAAGTATCAGAAGATGGCCAGAGTTTGTGCACACGTCATTACCATTATTGTGACTCATTTGCCACGTTAGTGCCAAATAATCAGTCACTTAACACCGTTAGTGTGTATTTAACGGAGATGACTACATTGACACAAATTTTTTCTATGTTTGGATTCAATTGACACTTTTACACCACGTGAGGACGACAATGAAACTTTTTTAAAAATGAGGATGAATTTGACACAATTCAACCAAACTGGGGACAAAGGAAGCAATTAAACCTATTTTGTATGTGTGGTGCTTTTCTTTTGCAATGATCATCCGATGGATGTGAGAAAAGGGGGATGAGGTGCCTCTGGAACAGGCTTTGGACGGAGATGATGTTGCTGTTTAACTTAGTTTAGTTAGGTTGCTATTTTGGTGTATAGTTTTAGAATTAACTCCTGTAAATAAAGTTTTAAACTCTACGGTTATTTTGGATGATTGTAAAATGGGACATCCCCAAAATATACGACATGCATATATAATAAAGACGTCATCAAGTTATAATATTGGAAAGTAGTTACAGACATATAACAGAATATTGGGATTACAGTCATCTTTACGATACAAGGGAGTTAAATCAAGAAGTACTAAAGTCCTCCAACATACCAAGGATTCTACATATTAAGGTTTTTCAAAACACATAAGGAAATTCTAATGAAACTAGGATTCAGCATCATCTTCCTCCAACGCCTGCTCCAGGGGCACCTCTTTAACATCTGCTCCCAATCCAAGTGGATGATCATCACAAGAGGAAACACACACAAACATAGTACGAACACAAACAAGCAAGGGTGAGCTAATTATATAAAAAGCATACGATATGACAATATATGCATGCAAGAGTTAACTTCAATCAAGCAAGATAAACACACATCCTAACATGTTGAGTACTAGACTTGACTCGTCCAGACTTTAGAATGATAGTCGAGCTATGGCGGGTCTTGCACTCATGGTGGCTTATGATACTTGGGTCCTGCTACTCCTCACCACATGGTTCAATCCTCTCTACGTGAGAAGAAAGACCATTGAAGTTTCAGGATGACCCCCAAGACCGAGCTCCTACATTCATTCTAAACATACTTGAATCTCAACAAGAGAATTCACTGTGGATCACAACATGAGGCACCACCATGTAACCCACCTATGAGGTCAATGGAATTACGTCCATCAAACATACTTTGAAAATCACATACTTTCACTTTTACATTGCATACAAACATAGATATAATACTAATTATACTTCAAATGACCACAAACAACTTAATAAGTCATCAAAAATCACATGAAACCATTCCATGTACATTAATAGACAATAACAGTCCAAGAAGACCCACTAAACAGTACAAAAACCCCTTAAACTCATACTTAGACAAGGAAAATAACTTTGAAACCATCACCAACAGTTTCGGAAAAGCCCAAAACCCCTAAAACGACCTAAAGAACATCCAAAAATAATATCTGGAACCCCGAAAACCACCCATGGATGATTTTTCGATGACAATAATCGATTATCATACATAATAATTGATTATTTACGAGAGCTTTGAAGAAAATACAACTTTCTGACTAGAATAATCGATTATCAAGTGAGATAATCGATTATTCTTATCGATTTTTTACAGCAACGTGATTTTGCTGGTTTTGGTGCATCTTAGACATATTCAAATGAACAATTTAGAATCTGTGACACTAATATTGATATGAAACATGTTTATAGATGAAAGTAAAGTATTGCATTGGTCATTTGGATAGGAATTAGATGTACTAAACCAACTCAATTTCTACTCCAAAACATCAAACTTAATAACTAGAGGACCCCAAACCCAATTCTAACACTTTGTGCCTATTCTAACCAATTTGGTGACTCAAACAAGTCACAACCCACTTGCTAAGGCTGTCCCAATAGCCCAATTATACCCAGAACCCCTAACTCTCAAATTCACTATCTCACTTCCTCCAAAAGGACCTAAAACAGTACCAAATCACCAAGTTTTCTACCTAGCTAAAGTTATAACAGATTTCACACTCCAAATCACTTCTAACATGATCCAATACAGTAATTAAGTTCATCAAACTCACAAAAAAGCAATCAATCATAGTTCCATCAATTACATCATTCAATTCAAACCATCCTATATACTTAAAATCCAAAGTATCATACAAAACTGCACGACAATCCAAAATTCAACATGCATTCATTTACAAAGCAGATTCAAGAAATAAATTAAAAGAAAAATAATTAGCTCCCCTTACCTTGGGTTCTCACAGTACAACTCACAACAACAACTTCACAGAACCTCTCACGGTAAAAAGCACATTACCCTACATCCACCAAATTGGTGATAGAAAACAACTTTTAGAGCTAGAATGAACATAGGAAATGGAAAGGAATATTTCTAGCTACATGCAACCATCAGAGATGCATGCCCTAGGTTCCAAAATAACGGAGGAAAAAGGGGAAACGACTTACCCGTTGAAGAACGAGAATCTAATCGGATGGATAGAAAGTTCTCAACTCCGAGAACACAGGAACACCACCTATTTGACAATGCAACGGTTGAAATTTGTGAAAGGATAGAGAGAAAACAGAGAAAGAAGAAAAATAAGTTTATACTATAAAAGTATGATGTCTTTAATTTTTATTTTCAGGTCCTTACATAAAAGTTTATACTTTATTTCTTAGTATGTAATTGTTCTATTTTATTATTTATGTGACTATTATGATTTATTACTTTTGGGATGTTACTATGTCTATATTTAAAAAGTATATGAAATACATATTATATAAGAGAAATGAATGTGCATTTTAAAGTTGAAATCAAGGAATATGATTGTCTCAGAAAATTGATAGAATCTTTTCTTTTGTTTAAATTGCAAAATATAATGTCTCTTATTGAGTCTCATTAGCATGATATGCCAAAAATATTTCTTAAACAATTTAATTGATAGAAAACAAGTAAACAAATATTTCAACTTACATAAAATTAAATTCTAACAATATCAATTATACTCTAAATATCTACACGCATCAAAAAAATAAAAGTAAAATTTGAATTTCAGTAAATTAAAATATTTTAGAATAAATATTTACTATTTTTAATGTAATACAGGTTAGATACAGTGGCCAGTATTAACTTGAATTTTAGAAACTTATAAAAACAAGCTGACTGTTGAAAATTGCATACATTCATATGATGTTCTTTAAATAAAAAAGGAAAAAAAATATAATTGCTGAGTTTTAGTTATGATAAAAATAAAGCATTAAAAAAGTTGACGATAAAAGAGACATATTCTATAAAAATTGACATAAGATGCATCTGATTGTATTATGAAATTGTTTGAAAACTTGTAGGAGTTTGTATACTAAATTCGAACATTGAAACGGACCACCAAACGCATTATTGCTGACAAATAATCAACTCCCACATAACACTCACCAACTCCTTCTAATCTCATGCTTCTAACATCAGAATCTGTTTTCGATATTCAGTTATATCTTACCAAATTGTTTCATTCATATCCAAATGTATAAGGAAATATTATATTTGAATTTTAAAGATAAAATATCACGTATTCTCTTGTAGATTCAAAAAGAAAAAAATAAGAAAATAAAATAATAAAGAAATAAATAGCGTTTAAGAAGTCAATATTATTAAAAAATAAAAGATATTTTTTAGGAGAAAAAAACGTAAAGATAACAGAAAAGAAAAGAAGACGCGGCAGAGGTATGGTTCTCCCGCCACATAGATAGCAGATGCGAAGAAAGTGTATGAGAAGTCAGGTTTTGGCCACACGTGTTCCCTCCTCCACACCCTTCTCAATCTCTCTCCCTAACACTCCACACTATATTTCACCGTTACTTTCTCTATTTATTTATTATTATTATTTTATTTATGTATTTATACATATATATATATATATATATATATAATAATTCGTAGAGAAGTTTTCTCTCTCTTTCTCTCTCGCTCGTTACCGCGAACTCGATCGGCATCGGCACCCACACGAGGGGAAACGCGATTTCCTTTTCCCTTCGCTAAACAAACAAACAAACTCTTTCTCTTCAGGATTCCAAATCCATCCCTGTAAGATTTCTATTTTCCCCAATTTAGGGTTTCTCTCTCATTCCTCTCTTCAATTTCTTCTTTCTTCTATCTTCTATCTTCTCTCGGACGCCACTTTGCGAATTCCTTTCTTCCTATCCTTTTTTCTACGATTATATTAACTCTATCTTCCCTTCCCCTTGCAATCCTCAGGCCTATCTGTTGACGAGACAAAAAAAAAAAAAAGAGAGAGAGTAGGGATTTCCTTTTGTATTTTTTGTTCTGTGGATAAATTCGATTCTGTTATTCGTCCTCTTATCATATTCTAGCTGTTGGTTTTTTAGAGAGATTAATGTCAATTGCTTTATTATGCAAGAAACTCTGTGAAGTTTTTGGTGCTTTGTTTTAGTTTGCCATCCGAAATCGAGGGTTTTCTTGTTAGATCTCAGCCAGGGCCACAGTTTTTTTTATTTTTTTTTTGTGGTTTTCATATTTTTTTTTCTTTTTCTTCTTGTTCTGGTGTCCTTCCTTTTCTGGGAAGGAGAAGAAAAAGAAAGGACCTCGAGAAAAAAATTAGGGTTTGGTTATTGGTTTAGGGTTGTGTACATACATAGGTAGATAGATACATGCGATGGCGTTGAATTTCTCGCATCGACCGATTTTTTCTGAGGATAATTTGGTGTCGTCGATGAGGATGGGGATTCCGGAGAAGAGCGGTGTTGATAATTGCTATGATTACGGAAGAGATAGGTGTGATAGGGGTGGTGGTGGTGCGACTCACGATGACATTGTCGATCTTTTGCCTTCGGATCCCTTCGGCATGGACATCAGCACCACCTTCACGGCCATCACCGGGTGGCTTGAGGATTTGGAGGTTGATTATGGTGGTTATAGAAGGGATGAGCTTGGGGCGAGTGATGACAATTACCAGCTTTTTGCTGGGTTGAATTTCATTTGGAACAATGCTATGAGGTTCCATGCGTGTGTTGAGGAGAAGATGGGGTTTGGCGAGTGTAGTTCTCTGAGTGACGATGGAGCTGCTGCTGCATCGAGCAATTTTGGGGTTGGATCTGCTTCTGATGCTGATTTATCGGGTTTGCCTGCTACTAGCGGGTCGGGTGATGTTTTTAGACCGGGTGATGACAACCTTGAAGGAGGAGGTGGGGGTGATGAATCTGGTCCTCACCCTGCCTTGAGTTATTCTCTTGGTTATCTGGGGTTGTCTGATCTTCTTGTTGTCGAAAGAGTTTGTAAGTTTCTGCATTCCACGGTTCATGATGATCCGCTTTTGTGGAGGAGTATCCACGTCGATCAGCCTTTGAATGAGAGGATAACTGACGATGTTCTTTTCCGATTGGCTAACAGGGCTCAAGGTAATCTTCAGTGCTTGAGCCTTGTTGAATGTACCAGGATAACTGATGATGGTTTGAGGCGGGTTCTTGAAAGCAATCCCAAATTAACCAAGGTAAACACGCGTTACCATACTGTGTTTGTGAATTCCACATTGAAACTAAAATTCATCTTAAGCATCTTTATGTGGTTTTACGTGTAAAATTAATTTGGATTATGTCAAATGGTATTGTTGTTTTATTTTAGTTATTCGTTGAATGTTCCTTTTATACAGCAAGATGGTTAAAAGTGTCTTTCGGGAACTGGTGAAGTAATCATCTGATAAAAAAGTCTCTTTTAGTCTCATTATAGAACCTTGGCCGTGTTTTCTGTACACTTTGGATGTGGTTCTCGGGAATTTTATTTATTGGAATTTTTTACCCAAGTTAGCATGCCTTTTTTCTCTTTTTTAATATTTTATTTGCCTGTATATCGTGCGTGAAATATTTGGCCTTTTTCATTATCATTGCTTATTGCTTATTGTCTCTATACTTTATCAGTTATTGATAGAGGCATATATGGATTCATTTAGGTTTGGGAAATGCTTTATTTTTGTCCAAAACAATTAAGCAGTTTTTCCTTTTGACCACAACTGTATATTTGTGCTGGTAATTTGCTGACCTAGCCGTCCTGTCATTATTTTCTGTTGCTATTTGTATCTATTAATGGATGAATTGGTAGAAAATGTGCTATATACTTTTGAAGGAATTAAACCCCTTATTTTGAAGGGAAGACGTGAAATAAAAGTGAATCATATATCTAGTTGGGGCAATTTAATTTTAAACTGTCAACGTTGATTCATTCAAGCTTATTTTAATGGTGAGATGCAATCAGTTTGAATAATTCTCATGAATTTATTACATATCTTGTCTTTTGTTATTGGTGATGTTTGTCATTGTTTCATGTATCATATGATTTATTGTTGGTCTGCTTTATAATCCCCCCTTCTTGTCAACTGTTATTGCACTAATTACCCTAAGCGTTAAAATACTTGAGAGCTCAGCCGTATTTTTCTTTTGTCCGTATTATATTATAAACCAAGTAAAATTTTCTCCAAAATCTGTGCAGTTGAGTGTCCCTGGATGTACAAGACTCAGTATTGAGGGTATTGTGGGTATGCTAAAAGCCTACAACTCTGTGGGTCCCCAAGGGGTGAAGCATTTATACATAGGAGGTCTTTATGGTGTTACACTAAAGCATTTTGAGGAGTTGAGGTTCTTGTTGGGTGCTGATAGCCGGCAGCAGATGCGGCAGTCTCATAAACCTCACTTCTATCGCAGGGGAAATTTGTATCTGTCCTGTAATGATGATCGAGCCATGGATATTGAAGTTTGTCCACGATGCCAGAATTTGAGGCTTGTATATGATTGTCCGGCAGAGAGTTGTCAAGGGACGGGACACACCACTCAGATGTGCAGGGCATGCACTCTATGCATACCCCGGTGTAGTCAGTGTGGCCACTGTATCAATGACAGTGAATATGAGGAAACATTTTGTTTGGAATTGCTTTGCTCTTCTTGTTCTAAGCAGCTAGTCAAATGTTCAGATGGAAAGGCTGGACCAGCTAAGTCAGTTATTATTCATGAACAAAGCTAGAGTTGTTGTCAAAGTATCCTGTGAAAAGTCTGAGAAAAAGTTTTATATGGAAGTCATATGAAGCGTTCGTTGAATGCTGTTAGAGTTCTTTGGCGTTCTTTGTAATTGGTCTTGGAGGTGGGATGCATTTGATGGGTATTTTCCTTTCGTAGAGAAAGTGGAAAATGACTCCATTTTTGTGTTTCCGCAGCTACCGGAGTGCAACCTGCAGGAATGAACTTGATTGCCATGATTATTGAACACGTATTGCACAGTATGGATTTTCAGTTATATTGTGATTAAGAGGTTATGAGGGCTGCAGTTGGGTGTTGTGCTTTGCAACGTTGCATTCGGATAACAGTTGTGATTGGCTCGGATGCATAACCGGTGGGAACACTCTGATCTTTAGACTTTGGTTATTTTTTCATTTGCTGTATTGAATAATTGACTATTGCTATGTTGTGGTGTTCGTACCCTGTTTTATTTTCTATTCTTCCATCCTTGGAGGAGAAAAATAAGGAAAGTGGTATTATGATGTCATTAAATCCACGCTTATGTCACTTTCAGCATTAGCTTGTATCAAATGAAATGCATTTATGGTGGACTTGGACTTGAAAATGAATGCTATTTATTATGTACTTAAGCATTTCCTGGGAAAAATCTGTTTGTCACTTGTTTTTTCCGCCCAATATCGGAAGAAGTGGTTGTATGGGCATCTATTTTGGCTTGATTAACATTTAATTGAACAGATAAAAGCTTGTTCTGGCCTTGTCTTTCGTAATGCCTGTGAATGTAACATGTTCTATACTTATAGACATGCATAAGAGTAGCGACATTAACTCTTGTTTTTCCTCCTAAGATGATTGCATTAAATAAATGTGAAGAAACAAATGTTTGTTTACACATTTCTGCCACGGCAGTCTACGTTACACCAAGAATAGCCAGCTACGTTGGCCATTTTGCGTAGACGGGCTTCCTATGAAACATAAGAAAACTTGGACAGCAAGGTATTGCATTCTTAAAATGTTTTGCTTTGTGGTTCTCGGGGAATTGGAGAAACCAAGGCATAGTGGCATAGATGAAAAGGTATGGTGAAAGTCATTCAAAAACCATGAGTTACGTTTTTGTTGCCTTGTGTTGGGAGGAATCACTACGAGTGTGTTTGCTTTCACGTTCAAACCACCTTAAAACCCCATCGGCATTCAGAAGTGAACTCGAATTTTCATATACTTTCTTACTACACGTAGAAGCAACATTCCGTTATTTATGCATTGAAATATTTTCATCATTCTTAATAAATGATTCCAATCATAGAATTTTGATTTGAGACAGTAGGAACAAGTTTTGGAATTTAAAACAATACAAGTACAATCTAAAGGTTGGAATGACGAAAGGAAATGGAGCTGAAAAATAAGTATATAAGTTACTAACAATGCCTTTAAATTTACAGTATGAATAAATATTCAAGAAAACTAAACTTGGTTGGATGGAAGTAAGGTGGACCACTTGAATTTGGAAGCTTCATGTTCTTTTTTCAACATAAATGTCAAAAGTTGAATTATCAGTTTATCTATATGAATTAAAATAAAGCTCAATCACAATTGTCAAATTCTCTCACCGAAGATGACTATTTATAGTCTAGGTCAATCTAAAATGAAAAACGCAATCGTTTAATCAAATTTTCTTGCTCGCATGTTTTATTTGTATCGTCCTTGATCTTGGCTTGCATTTTATCTTGGTTTGCATGTTTCTTCGGTTTTTATCTTGGCTTGCATGTTTCTTCGGTTAGACTTGAATAAGTTAATTGAAAATGTATTTTAGTTAAATTTATTATAACTAATTTTTTTGTTTTTAATTGAAAATGTACTTGAATAAGTTAGTATTTAATTGAAAATGTACTTGTTTAATTAATAGTGAGAATGTCAATAAATTAATTAAAAATTTACTAATTTAAAAATTTAAGATAGTAATTAATAGAACAATAATTTTTGAATAATAAAATGATGAATTCTATTTTGAAAAAGCAATGAAATCAACATATTTTATTTTATTATTATTTTTATCTTTTTCTAATTTTATTTTTTATTTTAATTTTTTTATCTAATCTCTTATTTATTTTGTTTATCTTTATTTTCTTTTATTATTTTATTTTCTTTTATTATTTTATAAGAACTAATTTGTTATAAATCAATTTTATATTCGTTTGAAGATAATTTGAGATTAACTTTATCCTTTCTATTTTGTTGACTACTATTTTAGAAATACTGAAATTGGTATAATTTAGTAGTATTAATTTGATTGTGTCAATGACAATGTTACCAATCACTATTATCATATATGCATCTATTAAACCACATTGTTAAGCATACAAATTTTAAATTGGTGAAAGATATTATGTAACCAATGATAATAATTGATTTTACCGTTATTTGTGATGTAATTTTGATACTAAATCAACTCTCTTTGACTGTGAAGCTTGCTTAAACTGTTGTTTTTAGTTGAATTTTGTGAATAAGTTAGTTGAGATTATACTTAATGATTTTTATCACTAATTCTCTCAATTTTGTAGGTTATTGGTATGTTTTGGAAGAGGAGAAAAGTATCAAGGTGTTGGAACCCAGGAAGAACAGCAGAAGCACCAAAATAGAAGGTTGCAGAAGGCTCAAGGATGCCTGGTTGCCCTTTTCTGGGGCCCTAGGCACTGGTTGCCATGCAATCAAGCCTGATTGTTGATAATCGTTGATTTTATCGTTATCTGTGATGCAATTTTAATACTAAATCAACTATCTTTGACTTTGAAACTTGCTTAAACTCTTGGTTTTAGTTAAATTGTGTGAATAAGAGAATTAAGGTTATACTTAATATTTTTATAACTAATCCCCTTTATTTTGTAGTATATTGGTATGTTTTGGAAGAAGAACAAAAGTATCAAGGAAGTGGAACTCAAGAGGGACATCAAAAGCACCTGAGAAGAAGGCTAAAGAAGGTGCAAGGCACCTGGTTGCCCTTTTTTAGGCCCCTTAAAGCAGGTAGGCTCGCATGGACGTCTGATTGCCCTCTTCAGAGGCCCTCAGCACTGAGGTTCGCGCATCATTGCCTAGTTACCCTCCTAGGGGTGCTGAGCGCTAGTCTGTCGCACCGCAAGACGCCTGGTTGCCCTCAACCAAGACCCTCAGCGCGAGTCTTCTCGCAGTTGCGCCTGCTTGCCCCCATTTCGGGTGCTGAGTGTCACTCTTCTTGTACTGTGTCTTGCTTGCCCCTATTTAGGGCGCTCAACGCCAACTACATGTTACACATCTCGCCTGGTTGCCCCACTTAGGGCGTTGAGTGCTAGTGACATTGGCTCATGATTCATGTTTGATCTATTTAAAGGCTTTTACACATTAGGGTTCATATCTTTGGACGACTGAAGCAAAGAGACACAATTTTCAACCTTTTGGAGGCAGATTGGGATGTGGGAGCTTTCCTTTTTACTTTCTTGGGTTTTCATTTATTCATTCTTCCATTGTACATCAAGGTTCTCCATGATAATGGAGAGCTAAATCATTTGTTGTTGGGGATGATATAACCTCTAAACTTTTATGTATTTGAACATGTTTTAAATAATTTATGTTTCTTTCATTGAATGTTAGTGATTGTCTCCTATTCGTAATGCTTGTCTTGTTTTGGCCATTCATGACTTGATGTTTGATTTGTTTAAGTATTGGGAAATATCTTATTGTTGAGATTGTTGATAGGGGGAACACTGGTTTAGCTGAACCTACAATCTCAGAGTTTCTGGTTTTTTATGATGACAACACATAATTAATAACACATGTGTTACATGTTCATTACTTTCATGTTTATGACTATTTGAGAACATGTTTGTGTTGATTCTGTCATTGTTGCAATTTACTGTGTTTTACATGAGATCTTATCTGTGGATGCATGACATATATTTTAGAAAAGGAAAACCACATGCACTTTTGTTGAACTTATAATATGTTGAAAAACGCCAGTTTGAAGTCGACTTCATTATGAAGTAAGTCGATTAAAACTCGTGACTTTGCACAAACGTTTTTAAAGTATGCTGTGAGAATTTTTGAAGAGAAAGTTTTTCAAAACTTTTTTTAACTGTGTTGTATAGTCAATTACATGTAACCTGCATTCGACTAAGTTTGTTACAGTTTTGAAATTCTACTAATGCTTGAATTAAATGTTACAACGACTATATTTTTAAATATGTTGACCAATCATTTATTGTGATTCGACTGCATTAATTTTTCATTCAATTAACTGCATTTATTGTTGCTAACTTCTTCAAATGACGTCTTGTATTCAACTACATTAGTAGCTAAGTCGACTTGTGAGTGTCAGAGTTGTGAAAAACTATAAATAGACGCGAATTTGAATTTTGTAGGAACTTTTGTGAATTCTAACATTTTCATATTCATTACAGATTAGTGCTATATTACAGAACGTGGAAAAGCTCCAATAATCAAAGAAGAAGATCGTGGTGATCATCTCTTATGATTTCTTGAAGAGCAAGATTATTGTGCTTTGAAACAGCTGGTCAATTCTGCACAGAGTGGTGTTTACTGAAAAATCAGAGTTGACAATATATTGAAGATTGGACTATTTTCCTGTTGTGCACCAGTATAAAAACCCAGTGTTTGATTTTTCTATCCCTACTCTGTTACATTCAGTCGACTTTATTTTTCACGCATTCGACTATATTCCGCTGCACTACAAAGTCTTTTTTCTTGCGTTTCAAGAAAGTTTTTAAAGACATATACTTTGTGAAAAAGATTTAAAGAAAACATTTTTTTGTATTTCAACAATTCACCCCGCTCTTGGTGTTGAAAACTAAGTCATTCTATTTTCAACAATTATGAATCATGATATGGAGGATTTTACCCAAAGGGAATATTGCCTGGGGGTAGGGATAGGACGTTTGGTTGTCTTAAGCTTCTTTTCTTAATGTGGAATTGGTTATTAGGGATTCAAGGGACCGAGGTTTAATAATTAAGGCTAGACTTTTTACACCGAGGGATCAGGTTCTAAGTAATTTCGTAAGTGACATTCATTTTAATGACGAAGATGAGTTCTAATATGCATGAAAGTGAAGTAGGTGAAATCTAAACCCAACAACATCATCTCATATCATCTTAAATCATTCATTCATTATTGCTTTAGCCTCAATTGATGAATTTTACATTCAAGTTTTTATGTTTACTTTTACTGCAATTCAATTTCATTCAATGGAATCGTTCTTTAGTATTAATTAGTTAAGGTATTATACGATTGTTTAGTGACACGAGTATCTTGGGAAACGATACTTGGTCTTAGTATTTTATATTACTTGATACGATTTGGTACACTTGTCAATGAGTTAATAAGTTTTTGACACCGTTGTCGGTGACTCGTGGTTAAACTATACTTTTGTGTGATTCTTAACTAGTTTTGACTTTATTTTTATTATTTTTAATTCTTTTATTTATTTTTATTTTTTGGGCTAATTGAGTGCTCTAGTGTTTTGGTTTCTAGTGTATGCCGGACAAGATTCACACTAGGAGCACAAAATTATCCGAACCTCTCTTTACAGGTCTAGACAATAGTAGAAGAAGAAGAAGGAAGAAAAGGGTTTCTAGAGAACTTTTCCCCTCTCCTGAGATTCTTTAACAACCTTTTACTCAAGTATCTTATCAGGAAATAGAAGACATGGCAAATAATCAGAACGGTAGGGGCAGAGGTATTGGTCAAGTAAGAAGTACTCTAGAGGACTATTCAACATTCATTGGACCTCTCCACTTCAATAGCATTGTTAGGCCACAAGTTAATGCTACAAACATGGAGATGAAGTCTCCTCTCATGCATTTGGTGCAAAGTAATCAGTTTTTGTTGAGATTGTTAATAGGGGGAGCACAGGTTTAGCTTAACCCACAATCTCAGGGACATCTAAGTTTTTAATGATGACAACACATAATTAATAACACATGTGTGTTCCGTGTTACATGTTCTATGTTTACATGTAATATGTTTTTCCTTAATGTGTTAAATCTATTAAAGCAGATCTGAGAACATGTTTGAGTTGTTCATTGCATATCACTGTGTGAAATATGTGATTTTATATGTGTATGCATGACATATGTTTTTGGGAAAAGGAAAATCATAAGCACTATGGTTGACCATTAAATGTGTGGCAAAACAACAGTTTTAAGTCGATTACATTATGGGGTGAATCGATTAAAACTCGTGTGTTTGCACAAACTCTTTTGAAGTGTACTGTGAGTTTTTTCAAAGAGAAACGTTTTCAATATTGTGCAAAAATATTTCACTTAATCGAATGCATGCACTCTGTATTCAAATAAGTTAGTTGATGTTTTGAAAATCTGTTAAATGCTGGTAACAACTAACATAACGGACATAGTTTTAAATATGTTGACCAAGCATTAAATGATAGTCGATTGCATTAATTGTACATTCAATTGTCTGATTGACTACTGCTAAATCTGTTATAACTGATTGTTATATTCGATTATGTTAGTAGCTCAATCGATTAAAATGCGTCTGATATGTGTTATACTATAAATTGACACAGATTTGAATTCTGTAAAAAAAAAACTTTTGTGATTCTAACAATTTCATATCATTTACAGAAAGTTGTGATCTTATAGAAAGAAAGGAAAAGCTCCAAGAAACAAAATTGACCGTGGTGATCAACAACTTGTGATTTCTTGAAGAGCAAGACTGTTATGTTTCAAAGACTGATCAAATATGCACATTTGGGTGTTATTGCGTGATCATATTCTACAATCTCTTGAAGATTAGTTTGAGTTTCTTTTTGTGAGTATAGGAAGAAGAACATGTGTGTTTTATATTGAGGGTGCCTCAAAGGGGTTAGACGGCAAGAAATCGGATTCTTGTTCTGGTCTTGTTGTGTATTACATATATTTTGATTAGAAGGTTAGAGAGGTGTTTTACATTTTTTTACGTGAGATCTTCTGTACAAACCTTGTTGTAAAAACCTTGATCATTAGTGCATTTTCTTCCAATGGTTAGAAGGACACTGGATTTAGGCAGGTTGGCCGAACCAGTATAAAAATGCAGTGCTTGAACTTTCTAATCCCTACTCTCTTTTATTCAATCGATTACATTCTATACTTATTCGATTAAGTTTTCGCTACATTGAAAATCTTTTACCTTGCAAGTCAAGAAACGTATAAAGGCATCATTTTTTAGGGAAAAGATTTTAAAAGCTTTTGTTTTTTACACTTCAGCAATTCACCCCCCCCCCTCTCTTAGTGTGAGAAATTGAGTCATTATATTTTAACAAGTTCAATGGCCAAGCTCATGAGAATCCGTATGAACATTTGACCACCTTCATTGAGATTTGTAATATTGTGAAAATTCATGATGTATCATATGAGGCTATCAGACTCAATTTGTTTCCTTTCTCTCTAGGTGGCAATGCCAAGATGTGGCTAAATTCATTCCTAGAAAATAGATTCATTGTGTGGGAAGATGTGGTGGCTAAGTTTCTCAACAAGTACTTCCCTCATTCCAAGATAAACAAAGGGAAGCAAAAAATCTCTTCTTTTCAGCAAGGCATGGACGAAACTTTAGTTCAAGCATGGGATAGATTAAAAGTCTCCTACGGAAAACTCCTACTCATGGATTTGATGAACCTACATTAGTCATTTTGTTTCTTGGAGGACTCAAATCTCATACTAAATTGATGTTGGATGCTTCAGTTGGAGGTAGCATTAGATGGAAGACTCCTAATGAAGCCTAAGAGTTGATAGATAACATGGCTTATAATGACAATGAGACACATAATGAAAGATCCCAGTTTCAATGGAAAGGAGTTCTTCAGCTGCAATCTCAAGATGCTTTGTTGGCTCAAAATAAAATTATGACTCAACAACTTGAGACTCTGATGAAGAAAATCTCTCAATTACCTAAAGAGCTGCAAAATGTCTCTCAAACTCAACATCAACTTTGTGAGCTATATGGTGGAGATCATATCAGTGGATAGTGTGCTATGCAAGCCAATACCCAAGAAGAAGTCAATTTTATGGGTAATCAGGGTCGCCCAGGTAACTACAACCAAGGGTGGAAACCTCACCCAAGCATGGGTCAAGGCAAGCTGGACAATTCAATAGACCATCACAACAGCAATGGCAACCACAACCCTCCTTATCTGATAGAACTACAAAGCTAGATGAGACACTCCAACAATTCATGCAAGTGTCTATCTCCAATCATAAAAGCACTAAAGCTGCCATTAGAAATGTGGAGATATAGGTTGGCCAACTGGCAAAGAAGTTGGAGGATAAGTCTGAGAATAATTTTGGGGCTAATAATGAAGTTAACCCTTAGGAGGAATGTAATGCCATCATGAGTATAAGTGGTGAGATGTTAGTAAAGAGAATAATTGAGAGAAAAGAGAAGGAAGTTGGTAAGAAAGAAAAGATGAGTATAGAGAAAGAGGAATTGCGTGAAAAAGAGGAGAAAAATGAAGAGAGAAAAGAAGAGGCTGAGAAAAAGAAAGAAGATGTGAATGATGAGGGGGAGGAAAAGGAAAAAGAAGAAGGAGAGGACGACAGAAAAAAAAGGAAAAGTGATTGAGAAGGTCCTTCCTTACCCAAAAAGCTATTCAGAAAAGGAAAAAGAAAAACAATTTGGGCAATTAATGGATATCTTCAAGCAAATGGAAATTACTATGCCTTTGACCGAAGCACTCCAACAAATTCATGCATATTCAAAATACATTAAATAATTACTCAATAAAAAGAAGAAGTATTTAGATGAGAAAACAATTGAAGTGCAGGGTAATTGCGGTGCCATTATGCAGAAGACTCTCCCTCCCTAATTCAAAGATCCGGGGAGTTTCACCATCTCGTGCACCATTAGGAATCATGATATAGGAAAAACTCTTGTTGATTTAGGGGCTAGCATCAATTTGATGCCCTTATCTATGGTCAAGAAGATTGGTGGTCTGGAGGTCAAACCCACAAGAATGATCTTGCCAATGGCAGACAAGTCTATCAAGCATCCTTATGGTGTGGTGGAAGATGTTGTGATCCAGATTGATAAACTCCAATTCCCAGTTGATTTAGTGGTGATGGAGATGGGAGAAGATGTAGAGATCCCTCTTATTATTGGAAGACCATTCATAAAGACAGCCAAGGTTGTAATTCATGTAGATGATGGAGTTTTAATGTTGAAGGATCAAGATGAAGAGGGTGACTTTTAATGTCTTCAATAATGTGTAGATGAATGAAGTAAAATAGACTAGACCTAAAACAAACGATGAAGTTCTATTAGTGACTAGTCTACCTGATCAAGCTGCCAAGTTGGAAAAGAGGAACCATAATTGTTTTTCTCCAAAACTGAAGGAAGAGGATGGAGATAAGGAAGAGAAACTAGTTCACCAAGATTCTATGCTGGAAAATAATGAACCTTACCCTGGCAAACCAGTGAAATTCAAGAACAAGTTATGGGTTATTAAGGATATCAAAGCAAATGGAGTTATTGATATTGAGGCTCCTTATTCTAGGAGAGTTAAGTTGGTGACTAGGAAGTTGTTGAAATATTTTGATACAATTGGTAGAGCAACCAATTTAATGGGCTATCACATGAAAGTTCATATGAGCATCTAACCACATTCAATGAGATTTTCAACACTATGAAGATCAATAGTGTGTCGGATGAAGGAATAAAGCTTAGTTTGTTTCCTTTCTCATTGGGAGGCAATGCTAAGTTATGGTTGAATTCTTTTCCGGAAGGTAGCTTTGTTGAATGGGAAGTCGTGGTTTTAAAGTTCCTAAACAACTACTTCCCACAGTCTAAAATCAACAAAGGGAAGCAAGAGATTTCTTCTTTTAGACAAGGCATGAAGGAGATGTTAGGTCAAGCCTGGGATAGATACAAGAGCTTGTTGAGAAAGACGCCCACTCATGACTTTGACAAAGCAACTATAGTCATTCTTTTCCTTAGAGGTCTTGGTTCACAAACCAAGTTGATGTTAGATGTCTCAGTTGGAGGTAATATTAAATGCAAGACACTAGAGGAAGCCACTGAATTGATTGACAACATGGCTACAAATGATATTGAGTTGCATAATGAGAGAGGAGTTCCAATTCAACAGGAAGGAGTTCTACAATTTCAATCTCATGACGCCTTGCTTACAAAAAATAAGATCATCACTCAGTAGTTGGAAGAAGTGACAAAGAAGCTTTCTTTATTACCTCAACAGATATGTAATATTTCGATGGCTCAAAGGCAGCAGAAACAGTGGTAGCCACAACCTACTCCATATGAGAAAACCACAAAATTAGAGGATACTTTCCAGCAATTCATGAAAATGAGTGTCTCTTACTATAAGAATGTAGAGGTTGCATTTGTTACCAATGAGGTGCATTGGTAAAATTGAAGATAAATGATTTTGATGATGCTGAAAGCAGATAGATTGTTATAGTTGTTTTAAGACTTAATTACCTACTTAGTCCCCATGTTAGGAGGTAATTTTCTGTTTAGTACCCGGTTTTAAAAATGTAGGCATTTGGTACCTATGTTTTGAAATTTGTATCAATTCAATCCTATCCAGTTAACGGCGTTATAATTGATACGAGAAATTAAGGACGTTAATGATAGCCTGGGTGGAATAGCTATCAAATGTTTGAATGCATCTTCATTAACGTCCTTAATTTCTCGCATCAATTATAATACCGTTAACTGGATAGGATTGAATTGATACAAATTTCAAAACATAGGTACTAAATGCCTACATTTCTAAAACCGGATACTAAACAGAAAATTACCTTCTAACATGGGGACTAAGTAGGTAATTAAGCCTTGTTTTAAAAGCACTTTGTAGATTATAAATATATTAGGAAAAGCCTTAAACATGTAATACTTAGAAAAAATTGTATTTCTAGAACTGCTAAGCATTTAATCGATTATTAGAAGCTATAATCGATTATCCTAAGCCCTTCTGAAAAACCTCGTTGCTCTGGAATAATCGATTATTACTCCAAATAATTGATTATCACTAGTTCTAATGAGAACTACCAAAGTCTCTTGAATAATTGATTATTCCTCAAGATAATCGATTATTACTTTTTTGAAAAACCCTCTAACGGACTCAAATAATCGATTATCACTAACAATAATTGATTATCGGTGGCAGTTATAATTCATCTCTGCGAACTTAGACCAGTTGGCTATATAGGTTAGTTCCAAAACTCTTAGAAACACAACTAAGCTTTCGAGAATACAGTGTGATCTGAGGAAGTTCCATAAGCTAGTTCATTGTACTGCCAAGTCTCGTGAAAAGGAGAAGCTCGCACTTTGTGGGTCAAAGGTCGGAGCGATTCTCTTCGAGTTGGCAACGCTACTGTTCTTCCAATTCGTTGGTCGAAGGAAGAATTGTTCTGCACTGTTCCGGTTCGTCAGTCGAAGGAAAGTGTAGCTTACTTGCTTCCAGTTCGTTGGTCGAAGGAAGGTTTTATCTCTTTGTTTTTATTCACTTTTATTGTAATTTGTTGAAACTGATTTTAGTGAAATTGTTAATCACTTTTTATAGTGATTAACAACTGGAAGTAGATTCTTTTGAATCAAACCAGGATAAAAATCCAGTGTGTAAATTTTTTTACTCCCTATACTCTTTTATGTTTTATGCACATCAATTGTTTGATAAATTTTCTCTAAGAAAATTGTTTTTTTAAAACAGACCATCAAAACTTGATTTGTGACCTTAACACGCTTTCCGAATATTTTATTCCGTTGCGCGACTCTATAACAGTACCGATTGTTCCGACATCATTTAACAGTATGAAGATGCACATTGGGCAAATGGTCAACAAGATGGAAGGTTGTGAAAAGGATGCAAAGAGTAATTTGAGGGAAGAATGTAAAACCATTGTTACAAGAAGTGATAAAGTGTTTGAGGAAATAAAAATAGAGAGAAAAGAGAGAGAAAATGAGAGTGGGAAAGAAACACTTGAGTGGAAAGATAGGGTTGAGAAAGAAAGAAAGAGAGAAGAGGAAGATGAGAGAAAAAAAGAAAAAGAAAAAGAAGAGGTAAACGAGAGAAAAAAAGAAAGAGAGTTAGAAAAGACACTTCCTTATCCAAAGACTTATTCAAGGAAGGAGAAAGAAAAACAACTGGAGCGGTTCATGGAGATGTTTAAAAACTGGAGATTACCATTCCTTTCTCTGAAGCATTGCAACAGATGTCATCCTATGCAAAATTTTTGAAGGAACTCCTTACAAAGAAAAGAAAATACATTGAGAAGGAGACCATTGAAGTGCAAGGTAACTACAGTGCAATCATATAGCAATTACCTCCTAAGTTTAAAGATCCAGGGAGCTTCACTATTCCATGCACCATAGGAGAGTTGGAAGTTGGAAGGGCGTTGATTGATTTGGGAGCTAGCATTAATTTAATGCCGCTTCTATGTTCAAAAGAATTGAGGGTTTGGAACTCAAACCCATTATAATGGCTCTTCAATTGGCAGACAGGTCTCTTAAATATCTGTATGGGGTAGTTAAAGATGTGCTGATACAAGTTGACAAATTCGTATTCCTAGTGGATTTTGTTATAATGGAGATAGAGGAGAATGGAGATGTGCCTCTCATTCTTGGGAGACCATTTTTGAAGATTGCTAGAGTTTTAATTGATGTGGAGAATGGTAAGCTTAAAGTGATAGTTCAAGATGAAGAAGTGAATTTTGATTTATTCAAATCCATGACACATCCTAAAGATGATAAAGCATGTTTTCAACTTGATATACTTGATGAAGTTTGTATGGTGCAAGAAAGGATGGTACGTTATTCTTCTCCATTAGAGAAAACTCTTATTGATGCTTGTGAAGACTTGAATGAAGAAGAAGAGAAATTAATTGATGAAATGTATGACGAATTTGGAGACATTGAAAGAGATTCTAGTGGAGGATGCTAAGTTTGAGACAATTGATACTAGAGAAGAAGTCAAAGCAAAGAAGTTAGAATTAAAGATGTTATCATCACATTTGAAGTATATTTTTGTAGAAGAAGATGGAACAAAGTCAGTCATCATTAATAATTCCTTGCTTCCTGAAGAAGAAGAAAAGTTGGTAAAAATATTGAAAGCCAACAAAGAAGCTATTGGGTGGTCAATCTCATATCTCAAAGGTATAAGTCCAACTTATTGCATGCATATGATCTTTATGGAAGATGATTACAGGCCGAGTGCTCAACCATAGAGAAGGCTAAATCCTGTCATGAAGGAGGTGGTTAGAAAAGAAGTATTGAAGCTCTTGGAAGCTGACATTATTTATCCAATCTCTGACAGTGAATGGGTAAGTCCAGTACCGGTAGTTCCAAAGAAAGGTGAGATGACAGTAATTTATAATGAGAAGAATGAGCTTATTCCTACTCGGACTGTTACTGGATGGCGAATGTGCATTTATTACAGGAAGTTGAATAAAGCCACTAGGAAGGATCATTTTCCTCTTCCTTTCATGGACCAGATGCTGAAGAGATTGGCAGGTCAATCTTTTTATTGTTTTTAGGATGGATACTCTGGATACAACCAAATTGTGGTAGATCTAAAAGACCAAGAGAAGATGGCATTCACATGTCCTTTTGGTGTCTTTGCCTACAGAAAGATTCCATTTAGGTTATGTAATGCCCCAGCTACATTTCAAAGGTGTATGCAGGCAATTTTTGCAGATCTCATAGAAAAGTGCATTGAAGTCTTCATGGATGATTTTTCAGTTTTTTGATATTCTTTCCAAAGGTGTTTGGAAAATCTGGATATTGTCCTCAAAAGATGTGTTCAAACGAATCTTGTGCTTAACTGAGAGAAATGTCATTTCATGGTAACAGAAAGAATTGTGTTGGGACACAAGATTTCTGCTAAGGGGATTGAAGTGGATAAAGCCAAAGTAGAGGTCATTGAGAAACTTCCTCCACCAACAAATGTGAAAGGAATCATAAGCAGTGGACTATGTGAGTAAATGGGTGGAAGCATTAGTGTGTCCCAAAAATGATGCCACCATTGTGATTAAATTTCTAAAGGGCAGATCTTCTCACGCTTTGGAACTCCAAGAGTACTTATTAGTGATGGAGGTTCTCATTTTTGTAATTATCAGCTAGCAAAAGTACTCAAACATTATGGTGTGAGACATAAGGTAGCTATACCTTATCATCCACAAACCAATGGGCAAGCTGAGGTGTCTAACAGAGAGATCAAGAGAATCTTAGAGAAACTAGTTGCTGCATCAACAAAGGACTGGTCACAAAAACTGGATGATGCTCTCTGGGCATACAAGACTGTAATGAAGACATCTATGGGTTTATCATCTTATCAGCTAGTCTATGGGAAAACATGTCATTTGCCAGTGAAGATGGAGCATAAAGCTTTGTGGGCTCTTAAATTTTTGAATTTTGATTCTTCTGAAACTCAAAACAAGCGCAAAAGGCAGATGCTGGAGCATGAAGAGATGCAGTTGCATGCATACGATTCATCCATGAGTTACAAAGAAAAGGTAAAATTCTATCATGACAGAAAATTGATAAAAAAAAATCTTCAATCTAGGGCAACAGGTGCTGTTGTTCAATTCAAGATTGAAACTTTTTCCTGGAAAGTTGAAGTCAAAATGGTCAAGACCATTCATAGTGAAAAGTGTGCGTCCACATGGAGCAATTGAATTGGTTGATCCATCTGCTAGTGATCAACATAGAAGCTGGGTGGTGAATGGTCAATGTCTCAATCATTATCTGGGAGGAGAAGTAGAGCCGTTGTCCACAGTGATAAAGTTGGTTGATCCTTGAACTTTATTGGGTGAAGCTAGTGACGTTAAAAGAACGCTTGTTGGGAGGCAACCCAGTGATTTAAGAACTTTTATTTTTGGTTTAGTGATGTAATTATGAACTTTTGGTATTTTTTTTAGTTATAAACTTGTTACAGGGTTTACATCTACTGAAGGATGTTAGGTGGAAGAGTATCTACTAAAGGATACTATGTTCGTTTAGACCTATTGATGGGTGTTGATAAGAAAAGATTTGCACTTACTGATGAGTGTTGGAGGATTTTGGGTCAAGCTCGTGACGTTAAAGTAGCGCTTACTAGGAGGCACCCCAATGTTCTAAATTTTGTTGAACTTATTTGCTTATGTTTTTAGAATAGAGTGTGATGTACTCAATTTGAAAATTTATCTACTATGATGGTTTGCTTGTGACTTATGCATAATGAGTAATGCTTGATGATGCTTGGATATTGATTGATGTTGAGGTTGTGCACATTATATGCTGAATTACAAGTGGTGGTTCATGAGCTATGTAAACAAATGCATGATATTGTGATTGTGATTATGATGCTAAGCAGGATGTGTATGTGAAATGTTGAATGAGCCTATATGTGAGGTTTTGAACTCCAGAGTTTTTGTGAATGAATGTTATTACATTGAAAGCGTGAATGACTTTGCCCAGGTTTCTATGATTGAATCACTTGCTTGTATGTATCATATGATCAAGGCCATCTGTTGTTACCCTTTATTAGCCAAATGATTTTAGCCCAATAAAAGAGAGCACAATGTGTTTTATCCTTTGAACCCTTAGCTTTGAACATGATGGAAAACCTTTTTTTTTAAAGCTTTACCTTGAGTTGAGTGTAAGATATCTTGTGGTATTGATAAATGTTCAAGTTTGGGGTTGTTGGGTGGTTTAAAAAGGGGAATATGAAAAGCATTGAGCTAAGTATGTGAAAAGTAAAAATGAAAAGGAAAGAAAAAAAAAAGAGAAAGGCTCGATGCAAAAGAAAGTTGGGAAGAAGGAAGATTGGTTGTGTTTAGATGATTCACTTAACTCAAGGATTTTGTGATCTAGAAAAACCAATTTTCATGTTAGCCCAACCATATTATAAGCCATGGAAAAGTCCTTGTGACGATACTTGCTTGTGAATGTGTTTGATTATGGTTAAATGAAAGGCAAAGTTAATTCATGTGACATTGTAATAGTAGAGTGAAGGAGTGACCTCTTATACACTTGTGTGTTTGAGTGAAACACTTTATCTAGTGAGGAAAGATTCCATGAGCACATGTTTACATCTATGCTTAGTTGATTGATCATTCATAAGAATAGAATTTGTTGAATATTATGTGATTATGTGAACACTAAAGCATGTTTGCATCTTGACTGAATTCTTTGTGTTGAGCTGATTTGAGTAATTATTTATCTTGAAATGAGGAGTTTTAATGTGGTGAACCATTGTATGGATTGGTGGAAGATTAAGTTACATTTTGTTTGCTTGAGGACAAGCAAAGTTCTAAGTTTGGAGTTGTGATAATAGTTTAAAAACTGTTATTTTTAGACTTAATTTTGACCTTAAAGACAACCTTTATGACTTAGAAACTAGCTTGTAATCATGTTTTAGCTTATGTTTTGAAAATAAGAGAGTTGGATGGGTTTTATGCTTGGTTTTCCTTGTTTTTGTAGGTTTTAAGATGAATTGAATGGAAGAAGTGAAGTAGCCATAAGTTGGAGTCAGAAAAGGAAGAAAAAGTGCATAAAAGAAGAGTCGCAAGTACCGCTCAGCGGAAATTACCGCTGAGTGGCACTCTGAAGTCCCGCAGTCACCGCTGAGGGGCAAAACTGCAGCTGAGCGTCAAATAGAAGAACCGCACTTACCGCTAAGCGGTAATTACCATTGAGCGCCATTTTAATGGGCCTTGGGCCACTTTTTTGTAATCTTTAGGAGTCTATATAAGGTTTCAGTCGACCTATGGTTAGTATCTTTTGACATAACGAAGCAAAATCACACTTTCTTCACCCCTTGGAGGAAGATTTTGGATGCTCAAGCTCCACTCTTCAAATTCTAGTGTTCTATCTTTCATTCTTTCATTATTTTTCATCTAGTTTCACCATGATTATGGTGAACTAAACCTTCATTGTTGTTGGGGAATCAATGTAATTCTTTGAAACTCTCATGTATTGAATTGGTTCTTTAATCCATATGTTTTCTTTCATTAATTGTTAGGGTTTTTCTTCTATACTCTATGCATGTTTTTTTAACTCATTCAATTGCATGATCATTGATTTTATTTGTATGGACACATATAGATAAATCTAGACATGAAGAAATTCTCCCAATAGTAATATTGCCTAGACATAGGGATAGGAGGATTGTTTGCCTTTAAGCTTCTATGCGAATGTAATGCATGAATAATTGTTAGGGAGACAAGACAATGTAAACTAGTGATTAGGAGTAGGCTTTCTTCACCAAGACATTGTGTTTAAGGTAAATTAGAAAGTGGCATTAACATTAATGAAGAAGATGAATTCTTGAATACATGAGAGTGGATAGGATGAATTGAAAACCCCAAATAACATTATCATTCCATATATTTCAATCACGTTTTGCTTCTTTTGTTCAATTGATCAATACATGCATTCATATTTACTTTTTAGTATTTGCATTTAAATCTACAAGAATTCTTTCACAAGTCTAATTTAATCAACAAATCACATGATTGTTTAGGTCGTGAGTCCTTTGGGAAACGATATTTGGTCTTACCATTTATTATTACTTGATACGATTCGGTTACACTTGCCGAGGGTTAACAGTCACTGGCAATTGTTACTAATTCTTCCTCAACAGTTTCTTGTAGTTCTCTTATGTTCATTGCATAAAAAACCTCACACTTTGGCAATGAAAAGTACACTAATATTGTAAGTTTTTTAATAATTTATTTTTTGTGTACACATAACTGATTTTACTAAGTTCCTTAGGACTCATTTCAATGTACATTTAACATTATAGAGTGGTTGAGGCATATTCAAGGTTCCAGGGAACACATATCGTCTCTAGAAAAAAGTTGCAGTTCATTGCACCAACTGTAAGTAGTTAATCTTTCAAACTATAAATACAATTATAAAATTTATGATACTTTATAAATTTAACTTGTAGTGCTCACGTTAACCGGGAAGCTTTGAGTACAGATATTATGTCACGAGGCACATGCAGAAAATTATATCCGCAAATCTCGTTGACTCATGGAAATTGGTAACGTGAACATTTTATAACTAAGATCTTAAGTCATTAATATTATAACTTGACTCAAACTATTCATTGTGTAGATATTTGATGACACATCTTCAATGGAGCAACATGTCATAAAGGATGTTCGGGAGCAGTGGGCTACATTTCTTTTAACCATTTGTAAATGATTAAATGTTTCAATATTACATTTTGAGTTTAAAACTATTTTATGTGTAACTATGTTAGGTAAATATATTTAGGAACTTTATTAGGTAAATATTACATTTTCATGTGTTAATAGAAACAATATTGATTATTTTAGTCATTATTGATTATTTAAACAGTATTCTAGGATTGAATTTTATGCATGTCTGGATATGAATAGTAACACATACAAATCAAATAATTTAAAAAATAACTCACTTTTTGTACCAGTAAAAAGCCTCATTAAGTATAAAAAGTCTTGTTTTCCACACTGGTTATAATACCATAAGACATAAAAGTGAAATTCTTTTATACTTATTATAGCACACAAGTATAAAAAGAGAGTTTTTTGCTCTAGCAACAAGAGGGGACTTTTTATACCTATTCCCACAGTACCAGATATAAATATAAGACTTTATACTTGTTACAAACAGATCAGGTATAAAAAATAAAATTTTCTATACCTTTTACTTATCTACCTTCTCGGAAATAGGTATAAAAAGTCTTTTTTAACAGGTATAAAAAACATTTTTTGACATAGTGATAAGTAGGAAATAAAAGCATTGAGAGCCGAGTATGAAATCATTCAGTAAAAAAAAGGTAGTAAATGTCCTATGTCATCCACCCCAACTCTCCTAGCACCAACTAAACAACCTCGAGAGGGGTTAGACCGAACAATCGAAGCTAGTAGCTCCATTGCAAGCAAGGACCATCGCCACTTCATTACAATGGTTAACATGACCGACATTGTATCATTCATTGCAAAGGTTATAGAGACCTATTTACCTATGCTGTCATTTTGTGCACACAACCTCTTCTAAGGTCACCCTAGGCTAAAGCAACCCAAATAACCTTCTCTAGCAACCTTCCTCCAAGAGTTGACCCAACATCTCTTAAAGAATCCTAAACACTTCATCCTTCACCATTCAATACACAAAAATTGTGAACCTTCTACCTTCATCCACCACCATTCCACAAATCTCCATGAAACGATGAGCTCCTTCATCTTTTGGCTTGGTTGCTTCTAGGTTTGGCTTGTCCTAGCTAGAGCATTGCCATCAGGGTAGCAATGCCAAGTTGAAGGCTTGATATGCGAGATAAACTGACTTAAGAGAACATGTTTCTTAGGCCATTCCAGATCTCTAAAGCTTGTTTTATTCATGTGATACTTTGTTTGATGGACGAGGATATAAAGTGAACGAGTCATGAGACAACCATATTGTTTCCCCAATTCCAAGAAGCATGTTTAGGCTTTTCTTTTTCAGGTGTACGAACATTGTCAAGCACAAATTCATTCTTGGTTTTGGCATTCAGGGCAATCAACAATTAACGACTCCAAGAATAATAGTTTGTATCGTCAAGGACCGGCGAAACTAGAGCAACATTTGGATTCTCACTGGGTGAAAAGAAATATAGTTGTCTACAAAACTGTCTTCTATCATGACAAAAACAAGAATAAAAACAAAGAAACAACCAAGTTAAAGAGAAGAGGATAAAGAAAGTAAGAGTTACACATAGTAGAGCTCTTCAAAAGAAGAACTATGATACCATAATTAATAGCATATGTAGTTTACAATATCAAGCATGTTGACAAAATTGGCAATGAAAACCATATGATAAAAACAAAAAAAAAAGGTAAAAGAGAGAAAAAACAATGGCAAGAACCAAGTAATAAGACGAAGAGAAAAATCAGTATGATGGAATATGAAAAGAGAGAGAAGCGTATGTGTTCAGAAACCTATGTGATAAAAGGGGATAAAAGAAAAATAAAGCAAAAGGAGAAAAAAATAAGTTAGTCGAACTTCCTTGTGCAGACCAAGATATATGAATTGTCAATCTATGAAAACATAAATCCTGAAAAAAGTATCTTCGCCAACTCATTTTCCTTCATATTTGAAATGTTTTGTTAAAAACAATATATGAAAATAATGAATTATAAGCTTTTGTTCTAAATCAAAAGTCATTCGCTACAAAACAAAATAATATAACCTTAACTTTATACTAAAGAGAGTTGATTGACATTTTTAGAGAATTAGATAATCATGAATTAATTATAATCAATCCTGTCTATATTTATTTTATTTTATATTTCAGCTTGATGGAAGGAAAATACACTTTTATTTGTCTAGCAAATACGTTACATTTCTTGTATATAAATATTGCTGTCGATAGATTGTAGAGCAATTATTTTTATTATACAGAATCTTCATTGGTGATTCGATCATATTTTGACGAATTGTGTAATAAAGCACGTAATGTGAATAATGCAATAATAATGGCATTTTGTCAAAAAGAAAATATTTAATGATTTGCTTCAGAGGTGATAACATATTGAGGCACCTCTGAGAAGAAAATCAGGATAAGATATATGATTTAAAAAAATCAAGAAAAGGATAATATTTAATATTTCTTCATCTTCATCTTAACTAATTTACAGAAACAAGTTGAACTCCATAATATATTTTTAAACGAATTTGTATAATATATACTTTAAATATTCACCTCATGTGTTACATGTGCATATCTTAATAAGACAGGGTTTGACTGCTATTATCTAACTCCCTCTACCAATTAAAATCAAAAAACTAATTCAAACTGGGAGAGAGGCAAAGAGAATGACTAATCCTTAAGAAGATATCTCTTAATTTATTTAAATAAAATGGTTAAATAGCCTTTTCTTTTTCTTTTTATTAGGAATTGTGTTTTAATACTGCTCTAACTTTAAATATTTTTAATTTAGTTTTATTTATTTTTTAAAATGTGTCAATTTAGATCTTCTATTTATCAAATTGACAGTAATGATATACGTAATACAAGTAATAAAAGTTGCTATTAATATATTTATCATAAATATTGATGATAAATACTACTTTGACTATTTTTTAAATAAAATGAGATTAAAATATTGAAAATAATGAAAGGAAATTACAAAAATTATCATGGTAGAAAAATATTAAACTTCACAAATTGTATGATGGATTTTCGTAAACTCCAGAAAAAAATTAAAATGAAGTTTTTTATAAATTAAAATTAACTTATTAATTAGTTAATTTCTAGAAAATTTATAATATAACTTTTTATTGTTTTAATATAAGTCAATTTTAAGTTATAAATAAGTTAGTTTTATTTTTTTCTAATTTTTATTTTTAAACAGCTTACAAGGAAGTTTACCCTTAATGAGCATAGAATACTCTACTTGTTTTTTTTAATATATATTATTATAGTATATTGCATATTATCGATACCTTTTTTTGTTTTCATGTATCATTTAATGTAATAAATAATACGCATTTATAAAAACAATTAATATGTTTTATTTATGGTATAAAATTTATAATTTCTGAATACATTCTTCGTATGTTTTGGTTTTGCTCAGATATTATTTTTCGTAAATTAAAAATATAAATTAATAGTACATCCAAATTTGATAAACGTTAAATGATTTGCCATAAAGTAAATTTGATAAAGTGGGATTGACATTTGAATATATTTTATCCTTTTAAGTTCACTAAAAGATTCTGATGCGTTATTAATTTAATCAAAATTAAGGAATTTATGACCAAGAAAACTCACTCATGACTGTTTGGTAGTAAAAGTCAAATGTTTAGTTTCTCAAGACTAACAAAAAAATTATTTTTCATTTTTGGTTTAGTTTTTTAAAAATATTTTTTGAAATCATTTTATCATGTTTTTGACAAAAGTATTCTCACAAGAGCTTTGTGAAATTCCTTTTGTAAAATAAAATAAAACATCTAGAAAAAAAATACTTTCGTTAGTTATTTAATATGATAACAATGTAAAAAATATAGTAAAAAAGCACACACAAAAAATGTATATGTTTGAGACCTATAATGTTCTTGTTCAAGTCTCCGTAGATATAAATTTAAAATATGAATTTTGTAAGATTTTTTTCGTCAAAATAAAATGTCACTGTTTAAAATTTTAAATAACAATACGAATTTTGTAAGATTTTAAAATATTTTGTAAAATTTTAAATAAAAAAGCAACTATCTTATAAAATAAAAAATTAAATAAAATGTTAATTAAAAGTTAGATTATAAACTCTTTCATTAAAATAAGATACAATATAAATCTCGTATAATTGATTTTACTATGAAATTAAAATGTAGGTATGAAAATGAAACAAGCCTGTGTGTCCAGTTACATCATATGACTCAGCATTCCACATAATCGTAGAACACAAGAAAACGCAACACCTCACAACGTCATACGACAATCTGTTTGGTCGTTTCCTATTCATTCTTCCTCCACTTTCCTTTTCTCTGTTAAACTCTGTCACCACCACAAAAACGTGTAGGGAAAATTCAACAAACTGCCAAATCAAAAGCCTTTTTTCTGCTCCATCATCCTCAGCAATTGGATTCAGATTACCGGGGCCCTTCAAAACAGGAGATTCTTCATTATCCACACACAGAGGGCCAAACTATACTGGGGCTGAAGGAAGTGAGGAGTTTTTACTCTTTACTCTGACCCTTTTGATTTTTAGTTTCTCCTCTGCACAAGAAATTGGGAAGAAAGATGGAAGTGATGGCATACCAGTTTTCTCGGTTACCATACTCAGATTCCCTCAAACTGCTAGAGGCTGATATACAACAAGCAAATGCTTTGTTAGTTTCTTTTTCTCTTCACCTCTCCTCTATCTGCTCATTTTAACATCTTTCGCTCTTCTAATTATGTGTGGTTAAATTTTATTTTATGGAAACTGAAAAAAAGAAAATGGGGTTGTGTAGAGAACGAGTTTTGACTTGATCAAATGCTTTGCGACTTGAAATGGGGGGTCATAATCATTTGATAAGCATCTGTCTTTTACTGATTGGGATTGATCATCTTTAATTGTTATCTAGTGGTTAATGAAGTGGGAAAAAATATGTGCTTTTTCGTCGAGTTTGTGTCATGATGTTTGATGATTAACTTGATTGTGAAATTCCTTATTTTGGACTATGAAATACTATTTGTTTTGTGTGTGGAAATGGAATGGTGTGTGTTTCCTTTCTTACTTTCGTGTTGTGTAGCCCTCTAAATTTCAATACTGGGTCTGTGCTTTATAGGGCTGCTGAAATAACCAGGACAAAGGGTGGAACTCTTCTCCAAATGAAATTGGCTTACAACCATTTGGCTCCTCTCTTTCTGTTGTTGCTACAGTGGATGGATTTTTCTTGTACATGCTTACTACTCAGATATCTTGACCTCTTTCACATAGTTGTATCCAAGGTAAAACACCTATTCTTGGAAATATTCGTTTGGTTGCTATAGTTGTCTCTATTTAAAACTTTAGTTCTCTTCCGAAGAAATTGTCAATTTAGTCTCTAAACATACAATGAAGTTAAATTTTGGTCTCGGGTGCTAATACCAGAGAAGAGTTTCTAGTAGTGTAAACTGTAAAACCGCTATAAAACTTTCTGATGGTGAGAAAGCACAACTAAAATTTACTGTTTTTTTGGACAGAGACTAGAACTTAAAAAGGGACAACTATAGAGACCAAGTGAATCCTTCAACCTTGTAATAAGCTTTCGATTGCACAAATTTTATTTTGTTTTGGTATAGGATTCTAAAGTTTCTTCACAAATGCCCGTTGTTTTCATTTGTTATTGTTGTTTCTCTTCTATTTTTTTTTCTTTACCAAAGGTACACAACGATGGTAGATCAAATATGACTCCTCCTGGAAGAAAAGCAACCATCAGGGAGTTTTATGGTGCGTGAATCTTTGAATTTCAGAAAGCAACTTTTATTTTAGTTCTTTCGGCCTAGGAAAATACTCACTTTTATGGCTGGTTTTACTAATTATTTCTCACTGTTTCTGGTGTCAATAAATGAATTGTAGCTATTATTCTGCCATCTCTTCAAAGACTTCATGGTAGCATGGAGAAGTTAAACATTTGTAAGAGCGGACATTCTAGCATAGAAAGCTCAAGTTATGGCAAGAAACGGATTGAAGGAGATGCAAAACCAATCCATGTGGATTTGGAAAGAGAAGATGAATGTGGGATATGCTTAGAGCCTTGCACCAAAATGGTTTTACCTAATTGCTGTCATGCCATGTGTATCAAATGCTACCGCAAGTGGTATGTATTTACATTAATGTTCACATTGGTTTATAATGAATTGTAACACTCTTATGTTGGTCTTTCCAACCTGTAGGAACAAATTGTCAGAGTCTTGCCCTTTTTGCCGTGGTACCTTAAGGAGAGTTAATTCTGAGGATCTGTGGGTACTAACTTGTAATGAAGATGTTGTGGATGCTGAAACAGTTTCCAAGGAGGACTTGTTACGTTTCAACCTTTATATCAACAACCTACCAAAAGATCACCCGGATGCACTTTTCTTAATGTATTATGAGTATCTGATTTGATAAATATATTTCAGTGTACATATAGGGAAATCCAGACTGCAATTGTAAATAGAGTCTCGTAAGAAATATTTCTGATCATGTAAGGCACAACATTGCAGAGATATATGTGGAATTGTTGTCCAGAATGTAGAGTACTATTACAACCTACTTCGAACCAGTTGTTTGAGTTCAAGTTACACTTTTTCTGAGAAGCTAATTAAGATGTACTGATCCATTAACTGAAGATTTCTATTAAACTATTTCTGATGTATTGATTCATTATCCTCTTTAGTCTACATGTACGTTACTTAAGTTGAAAAAGATGATGGAAACTGGGAGACGAGAAGATTATTAGGAATACAAGAGTGAATGTGAATATAAGTTTCATATCATATAAAAATATGAGAAAGTTGAGTAATATACAAAGAAGACTTGTAAATTTATTATTTTAAGATTGTGGATTGGAATAGATGTTGATTTTGATGGAGTTAAATATGTTTTTATTCTTTAACTTTCAATAAAAATTAGAATTAGTTTTTTTTCGAAATTATAAGAAATGCGTGAATTTAGTTATTTTCGTTTAAATTTTGTTATTTTTATTTGATGTTTCAAATGTATTTCATGACAGTATTTGAATTGTTTACATTGTTTGACATGTTGAAATGTCAAATAAACTTAACAAAATTCTAATTCTCAATAAAAGTTGTAATTAATCTTTTTTCGAGATCATAAAAAATGCGTGAATTTAGTTATTTTCATTTAAATTTTGTTATCTTTATTTAATGTTTCAAATGCATTTCATGACAGTTATTTGAACAGCATTTGAATTGTTTACACTGTTTGACATGTTGAAATGTCAAATAAACTTAACAAATCTAATTCTAATTCTCAGTTAAAGTTAAGGACCAAAAACATATTTAACCCTTATTTATTTAAGTTGGACTTATTTATCCCAATGAAACAAACTTGTGTCACTTTCCATTACTCTCCCAAGAGCAGCGACGAAGTTCACTTTCAGTATAACTATGCAGAGTTACTCTTCACCACATTTTCATTGAGTCACCACACACAAGGATACATTTATGTTTCCAAACAAGTACATAGTAACATGTCATTACAATCTTACTAAATAACATCTACTCCATAATTTAGACTCATAAAATAATACATCATATACAAACACAAGAAAGCAAGAAAGAAAACAAGTAAACAAGAATGTAAGTTCCATCTATCTCTTACTCTTCACTTCTTCTTTCTTCCTTGACTTGCAAGTGTTTTTATTAAAGCTCTCTCTCTAAGCTTAATATGTTTAAGAGAAATGCAATATTTTATTCTCAATTGTTATTATCTAATATCTCAGGATATCTTTTAATTTGTAATAATATAAAAATATCCAATAATATTAACTAATATCTAACAATATCTTTTCTAGTTAAATAATTATTCACTAAATCTTATTTCTTAGTGTTTCGGTTTAATTGGGGTCTGAGGTTGTCCGTCTTCAATCCTAACCTCTTCTGCCTACACATATGACCTTCATTATGCTAATCCGTTCGTCCAGTGTTTAGTTGTCCTCCCGGCCAAGGGTGGTCCTGCAGAAAATACTCTGACGCTCAAGTTAGAAAACACTGCTCCTTGTGTATTATGATAGTCATTTTGAATAAGATAATTTTACTTGAACATTAATATTGTATTTTTTGGTCTCATAAATGTCCAGCCCATTAATTATATTAATTATTCATTAATACAATATATTTGTGCAATATAATCTGTGAAACACCCATAAATACCATATATTTTCCTTTGATATGGTCATTAAATATATTAATTGGCCATTAATAACATCCGTGTTACCTGACTCGCAATCACTGGATTACCGATCGGTGCGGATGACACTCCTCTCGAACAGTCGGCTACCCGGGTATAGTACACTTAGAAAATCTTTTAAAATAAAATAAATATAATATTTTAAATTATAATTAGTATTTAGTTTCATCTTTTACTTAAAATATTTAACCACATTTATATATTTTTCTAATTATTAAAATTTCTAGGATTTCATAGTTTTCAAGAGAAGTATGGTTTCATTCCTTATGGTTTATCATTCTTTGAGTCTTTGTAGAGAATGTGAGTTTTTATCTTGAATGTGATTTTTTATGTTTCACCAAATTCAATACAGTAATTTGTGATGACTTTATTTGAAGTAATTATAATTGAATGTGAAATTTGTTTTGATTTGAACCAAACGTGTGACTTTCTCTATTTCTTAGTTTCTTTATTCCATTATTTTTGAGAAAAAAATAACTTTTTACACATTTTCTAGAAAATTAATATTGTAATATATATTACTACATTTTGATATAAGCTTAAAATTTATTAAACAATTTCATCTTTTACTTAAAATATTTAATCATATTTGTATATTTTTCTAATTATTAAAAATTCTAGGATTTCATATTTTTCAAGAAAGGTATGGTTTTATTCTTCATGGTATTTTAAGAAATGTATTTTCATCCCTTGTGATTATTGAAGAGAGGTGATTTATCATTCTCCCAGTCTTTGTAGAGAATGTGAGATTTTATGTTGTCAGGCCTTAAAAAAAAAAAAAAAAACGTGGCAGTTGGTGAGCGCGCCACCTCAGCGACGCACTTGGACGACAGGAGCGCCCGACAACCACTAATGAGCGCCAGCTGTTTCACATGGAGCTGAGTCAGGAACCGGAAGTGGAAACCACGTGGCGACCGCTGAATGGACGTCCAGTATGGACTGTTGGGAATCTGGAGTGCAGAACGTGCGTCCAGCGTGGCTGAGTGGGAATGTGCGTTGGCTGAGTGGAGAAGTGCGCTGGACGAGAGTGGAAAACGAATCTGAGAATTTCTGAAATATTCTCCACCCTCTGCACGCACACCATTTTTCATTCCTAAGAATCCAAGTCTCTCCTCCTTCTCTCTTCATTTTTCCTCTGCACCTTCTCTCTAAGAATCACCGATATTCTCCTCCGTTCTGTGTTCCGGCACCATAGAAGGACGCACGGCATTAAGGACTTTCAAAGAAGACGTTCGGTTGGCAAAGCTGGATTGTTGAATTAACGAGCGTTGACGTTAGGAGATTTCGTAGAAAAGAAGTATTTTTGTGCATTTGTGAACGTTCGTCATTCCAAGTAAGGGAAGCTTATTTAATTTAACTGATTTGATGTATGCCTGTGTGAACGTTCGTCATTTGATTGTAGGAATATAATGCATGATATTGGATTTTCTTAAATGCATGAACGTTCGTTATTTTGTTGAAATGAGATATATGAATTTACATGATATGGATTGAATAAGATGTGGAAGTTGAATGATTGATATGGACGTATGAAATTATGAGAATTACATGCTGAGATTAAACTGGAATGTAAATGAATTGAAAAGAGTCTTCCATGATAATGAATGTTGGTGCCGAACGGTCTTTAACCATTCGGTTTTTCCTTATCTAAAATGGTCACAGTGGGATTCGTTCCTTTGAATGGATCCCTCATTGAGGACGAACGTCCTCATGTTCCAATGCCTTGCTTGAGCGTTCGGCCAAGCACTGTGATATCTGGGAGTCTTTGATAAACTATATTCTTTCATATTTACATATATTCATACATTTGAAATAGTATATTTTCCGTTCGTAAACACTGTCGTAACAGCCCTTAGAATTATTTCTTGAAATCTATTATTTTAAGATTATTAACGTTCGGTCTCACACCTGACGTTCGTACTTAGGAGTGTTCGGTCTTAAACCGAACGCTCGTTCTAATTGGTGCTCGGTCTCACACTGAGCGTTCGTCCAGCGTTCGGTTTTGAATTGAGCGTTCGTCCAAATAGTGCTCCGAATTGAGCGTTCGTCCAAAATGGCGCTGGGTTTTGAATTGAGCGTTCGTCCAAATAGTGCTGCGAATTGAGCATTCGTCCAAATTGGCGCTCGGTTTTGAATTGAGCGTTCGTCCAAATAGTGCTCCGAATTGAACGTTTGTCCTAATTTGGCTCGGCTTCGAAATGAGCGCTCGTCCTAAAATAGGGCTCGGTCTTATACTGAGCGCTCGTCCTAAATGGTGTTCGGTTTTGTTGAAATAGCGTACGTCCAACTTCAGATTTGCCACGTTCAGTTATTGATTTAAAATTCACGAGCGTCCGTTCATTTAACTGATTCTCAAGGAAAACAACGTTCGTCCAAATAGCCATTCGCGTTCGTCCGAATGAACAATGTACTTTTTAAAACGTTCGTCCTATGAACAGTATATTATTCAGCCAGCGAACGTCATTGAAATTCAGCCGTTCGTACTCTGATTCGAACGAGCGTCTTTTGGTCTCACTCACAGCGTTCGTCCTCGGTCCTAATTGTTGACAGAACGTTCGTTTTGATGGTTTCCCTATGAATGATGAAAATGATTATGGAATGATGAATAGTGAATGATGTACAGTATATGAAATGAAAGTATGAATATTGAACGAGCGTTCCGGGGAGGAATGACTTTCGGATGATTATGAGAATTTATAAAGTATGACCGTGGCCAGACTTAGCAGGCGATTCGATCCTGATATTCCGTGACTACTCGTCCTCACATAGAGGGAGTATGTCATGCGTGGGAATGGCAGGAGGTCCCCGTCACATAACAGTAATTTGGACGGAACCGTTACATAACAGTAATTTGGACGGAACGGACTAACCTCGGGTGGAAGCTGATGAGAGTGCCAGCTACTACACCACCCGGGTGCGCGAACGTCGTAGCTACACGGGAAATCATACAGTCCGGACAGTCAGTCATGTATTAAATTTTATGTTAAGTGTGCGTTGAAATAAGCATGTATGTTGAATTATGTTCATGTGTGATGAATTAATTTCATGAATTTGTATGTTGATGCATGAGTTAAATTACATAAGCTTACCCTTGCGTTTTCCTTGTGTTGTCACGTTTTGTACGTCCGTCCTGTCATTGCAATGATCATCCGTGTGGATGTGAGCAGAGGGAGACGAGCGTTTGGAGGATGTTCTGAACGAAGAAAATCTGGTTGAAGTTGAAGTGAAGACTGAGCAGTGAGACGTTCGGCCAATCCTTTAATTCTATTATGTATGACCGTTCGGTGTTTTCCTGTGTGAACCGTTCGGTCAGGTTTTAAATTTTACGTTCGGTTATAATTCGTGACTATTGTATGGACGTGCGGTTTTGCGTGTTCGTTATTTATTGTTGTAAGACTATATTCAAGGACGTTTGTCCTTGAGTGTTCGTTTGGTTTTATTTTTAGTTGGAAAACTGTACTATTTTATTATTAACTGTGATTTTCTAATTATATGGTTTTTACTGTATATTTGAGATGCCACATTAGTGGTATCAGAGCAGTTTTGTTCTTTTAAGGACATTGTAAGTTGTGAGTACACCATGCTTGTTTTGCTGTGTGCTCAACGTTCTTTATTGAGTGTTTTAGACTCTTTGAACTTAATTAATGACTGTTTTCTCTGTTTCTCAGAGAACAAATGGCACCAAGACTTCCTCCTCCTCCACCACAGACCAATGAACATGATGCGCCCAACAACACCAGGTTGTTGGAATCAGTGATCGAAAGGCTACAAGAACAGAACGCTGTTTTGATGCAGCAAAATGCAGCTGCCTTATAGAGTTTGGAGGCCGCTCGCGCAAATTCTGAAGCGACCCAGAGACAGTTGATGGAGATCATTGCGACCACTAGGGGTACGCCCGGGGCGTCTGCTTCAAACACTAATCCTCAGACCGAGTGGAGTTTGGAAAATTTCCTGCAGCATCGTCCTGCCAAGTTTGATGGGAAGTGCCTTCCTGACGAGGCAGACCAGTGGCTACGTTACATGGAACGGATTTACGACGCCAAGGGATGTCCGGACGACCGTAGGTTGGCTTTCACTGAGTATCTGCTGACTGGAGAGGCCAATCATTGGTGGTCAAGCGCAAAGATGTTACTGACAGACACTCATAATCCCATCTCTTGGGAAGTTTTCCGGGCCAAATTTTATGAGGAGTACTTCCCGGACAGCGTTCGTTTCGCCAAGGAAGTAGAATTTCTTCAGTTGGTGCAAGGTGGTATGTCCGTTTCTGAGTACACCAATAAGTTCAAACATCTGGTTCGTTTTAATACTATGGCTACCAGTGAGGAATGGCAGTGTCGGAAGTTTGAGAACGGGCTGAGGAGTAATCTGAAAGTGTTGTTATCCAGCCTATGCATCAAGTCGTTTCCTGCAATGGTTGAGAGGGCCAAGGTATTAGAAAAGAATGTGACCGAAGCAGAGCAACACAAGAAGCAACAGCAAGCAGCTAGAGGGCCGATCATATCCAGACCAAATCTGAACCGAAATAGGGTGCCATACGCTCGTCCAGCACAGTCACCGAATTCAAGTGGGTCTCAAGCTTTGGTTGTTGCCGAACAGTCTGGACAACAAGGAGCGGTCAGATGTTTTCAATGTGGAGGACCCCATTTCAAGTCAGTCTATCCTCAGTTGACTGGAGGGAAGTATTGCAACCGCTGTAGAAGAAGTGGTCACTGGGAGAGCGAGTGTTATATGGGTGGACGAGCGACAATGAGGCCGCCAAATGCTGGGAGAATGCAGCAAGGAAGGGGTGGACGAGCACAAGCTGTTGGTCGAGTCTATGCAATAACAGGCGCTGAAGCTGCCAGTTCAGGTACGCTCGTCACCGGTACTTGCTTATTACATGGATTGCCTGTTTGTGTGTTGTATGATTCGGGGGCAACACACTCCTTCATTTCGAAGGCGTGCGTTGAGAAATTGGGATTAGTCGAACGCGAGATGCAGTTCGACTTAGTGGTGTCAACCCCAGCGGCTGGTGAGGTTAGGACGTCCACTATGTGCATTAGATGTCCTATAGTGGTTGAGGGGCGTAGTTATAAGGTGAACCTCATCTGTTTGCCCTTAAAAGATTTAGAAGTGATCTTGGGAATGGATTGGTTGGCTACCAATCACATCCTTATTGACTGTGGTGCAAAGGAATTGGTATTTCCGGATGAACATGAAGTGGAGCTATCTGTGACGCTCGGTCAACTAAGAGAAGACATCGTAAATGGCGCCAGTTGCTTTCTGATCATGACGCATTCGGACGAACAGTTTGAGGGATCAAGTCATGAACGATCGTCCGGTAATTTGAATGGAGGACAATCCGTTGTGGATGAATTCCCGGACGTATTTCCGGATGAAGTGCCAGGATTACCTCCTCCACGCGAAGTGGAATTTACGATCGACTTAGTGCCGACTGCTGGACCCATCTCTATTGCGCCATATCGAATGTCGCCAGCAGAGTTAGCTGAGCTCAAAGAACAGATTGAAGAGTTGATGGATAAGAAGTTTATCAGGCCAAGCGTATCACCTTGGGGAGCTCCTGTACTTTTGGTGAAAAAGAAGGACGGTAGCTCTCGTCTTTGCGTTGATTACAGGCAGCTGAACAAGCTAACCATCAAGAATAAGTATCCGTTACCTAGGATTGATGACCTACTGGATCAGTTACATGGTGCGACCGTATTTTCCAAGATTGATTTGCGATCGGGATATCATCAAATTCGGGTGAAGGAAGAAGACATCCAGAAGACAGCTTTCAGGTCTCGTTATGGACACTACGAATATGTAATAATGCCGTTCGGTGTAACAAATGCACCAGCAGTTTTCATGGACTACATGAATCGTATCTTCAGACCGTACCTAGACAAATTCGTTGTAGTCTTCATTGATGATATTCTTGTCTACTCCAAGAGCTATGAAGAGCACGAGGGTCACTTGAGGATCGTTCTAGGCATACTAAGAGAAAAGGAGTTGTACGCCAAGTTCTCAAAATGTGAATTTTGGATGAAGGAAGTGCAATTCTTGGGGCACGTGGTTTCAGCTGGAGGAATCTCAGTGGATCCGGCCAAAGTACGAGCAGTACTGGAATGGGAAAGTCCACGTTCGGTTACTGAAGTTCGCAGTTTTGTAGGACTCGCGGGTTACTACAGACGGTTCATTGAAGGATTTTCCAAGATAGTGGCTCCGCTGACTCAGTTGACTAGAAAGGATCAACCGTTCGCTTGGACCGATCGGTGTGAAGCGAGTTTCCAAGCATTGAAGGAGAAGTTAACGAGCGCCCCAGTATTAGTCATTCCTGACACGTCTAAACCGTTCGAAGTATATTGTGACGCTTCTCATCAGGGTTTGGGTTGTGTACTCATGCAAGAGAGGCGGTGGTACGACTGTCGCGGTCATACAAATTTGATACAACAAAATTAATGCAGTACAGGACTAGGAAGTGACTCCTAGGTCGTCTCTCAAGGACCAATTTTAGTGGTTCAGTCTCAGATTTTTACACGAAGTGGGGGGTTTGTGATTGTTTTGATTTGGTAAAATAAATTAAAACTGCACTGGAAATTAAACACTACTAAATTTAAAACACTGAAATAAAATTTAACCACGGTAAAAACTAAACGGTAAAAGATGGTAAAAAAAAAAAAAAAAAAAAAAAACTGAACGGTAAAATTAAACGCAAAAATAAAAACATCAGTGAAAATACGTTGATAGAAAATAAACCGTAAAAATGACGTTGAAAATAAACTGAACGGTAAAAAAATAATGACTGAATTTAACAGTACAGAAAATACTGAACGATAAATTTAACAGATAAAAACATTTAACTGAAAATGGAATTCATCATTTAAATTAAAATTCTTGAACAATACAACTCAAAATGAAACAAGCAAACTGGTGCCACACTTCTACTGCTTTAGAAAATAAAACATTAGCACTGTTTAAAATGAAAAATGCAGAGGAAGAGGAAGAGGCGAGAGCCTCCTCTCAGACTGTGAGTGTTTTCCTAATTCTAATCTAAATTCTCATTCCTAAAATCTAATTAAATTCTAATGATCTTTCTTCTCTGCTGCCATTGCTCTTTTATAGCCAAAATCTGAACTTCAACTTCCTCCCGTGACTTCTCTTATTTTCATGGATGTTGTCCCTTGCAAATTCCTTGGGTCCGTGAACAATGGGGTCCTCCATGAATTGGTGTCTAAACGTCTGGACCGTCTCATTCTCCTTCCAATTTCCAAATTCCTTCCATGTCACCATTCACATTCCACCTCTTTGTCTTTATCTTCATCTTGGTGGTTGTTCCATGCTGTTGGACGTTTGCCTTTCTTTCCATCTGCTAGACCAAGCCGTAAGCTCCACCTCTTCTCCCAAGGTCATGTGTTGGCTTCTCTTTGCTGGACTGTGAATGATGCTCCTCTTCTCTTGGCTGTTCTGCTTGCATCCGCTGTTCTCTGCTTCCAGCCATCACTCCCTTCAACGTGGTGGCTACTTAGATCTCCATCTACGTGCAGCACCTCATTTTTCTCTGCTGGAAGCTGCTGCCATGCCTCTTCTTCATTCTCAACGTGGCTGCTCCAAGCTAAACCGTGAAGGTGGTTGCAGCTGTTTCAACGCCAAGCTGCTGGAACGTGGAGGAACCCGAGATCCTTTCCAAGTCGTGACACTTCCCCAGCAATCACCGTCACTACACTTCCAGCCCGTGCTGCTGAAGTAGAAACCCGGAAGAAAGACCCCAACGTCTGGTTGATTTTCATCATCGTGAACACCATCTCTGGACTGCTTGAACGTACTCCTTCCTTCACTACTGGACCGAGAGTTTGCTGGACCGCTTCTGCTTGTTGCATCTTCTCTGAGCTGTGTGCTTCCATCCATGCATTTTTCTCATCTCTGTAACAGCCCTCTGGATGCTGGACCAGCTTGCTTCTTCCTTCTCTTCCAGCAACTGAGTGAGCTCTACTGGACGTTCTCCTCTGCTGTGTGCTCTTCAAAATGGAAAATATATGTTTGTAAAACTTGGGTGGCAGCTGCTGTGGTGGATCACTGTTGGACCGTGTTTCCTCACCATGCAGCAGCCTTTCTCCTTCAACAAGTGGTGGCCCCTTCTGAATACCGTGTGCACCTCTCTATCCAGCCGTGTCTCTTATTTGCTCCAGCTGCAGCATGTCTTCTTGGAGCTGGATTGTTTGGACGTATGGTGTGTATTGGTTGCAAGCTAACACGTGAAATGAGAGAACAAGTGGGCCATCAACAAAATAAATCAAAACAAAAACCGTAAGCTTGTTTTCCATTGAAGGTGCTTATGTGGAGTGGAAGAGCATGGTCATAAAATCTGCATTCCAAAACCGTGAGGTGCCCCCTCCTATACAAGTCAAGATGCAAGCAATCAATGGAGAAACCGTGAGCTTCCTTTCACGTGGTGACCCTTGTGTATGCTTTTCAACCATACTTTTCTCTTAGTGGTTGCCCCATGTATTTTTGCTGTTTTTTTCCTTGTAAAAGAAGCCGTGAGTGGTGACTCCTTATTCCATTAAACTTTGTCAATTGGATGGGTAACTAGGTGTGAAAGGAACATCTCATCATTTCACTTCAAATGTTTGTGAATTGTACATGTGGGGCCGTGTGTTTTTGTAATGAATTGGAAAATAAAAAGCTTGTATAATGGAAACTTGCAGGGAATTAAAACATGCACCTAGCTCCTTGTGGGCGTGACCTTTCCAAAGTGGTGGTCCCTCTCTTTAATTCTTTCACAATATTATTTCACCATGAGACATGTGTATCTTACTATTTTCCAAAACCGTGGGGTCCACATGTGGTGCCCCTCTTTGCAATGGCCGTGTGTTGCTCTAAGCATTTCTATGCTCTTCAAGTTAAAATAATTTGGTAAGGCTTGCTTCCCTTTTTACGTGAATGAATTTTTGGCAGCCATTTCTTCTGAAGAAAAACCGTGAGCTCCACATGTGGTGCCCCTCTTTGATTCCAATTTCCTTATGCTTTGTCCTCAAAAAAAAAAATAAATCTCCACCTTGTCTAATTTTTCATTTCTTTTTCAAATGTCCTACAATATTATTCAACAATTTCCCTGCAATCAATAATGAAAATAATAAGCCCAGATAATTCAAATTGGTTAAAATAAGAATTATTGGTTAATTTAAGCACAAATAATAAAAACGGGAAAATATCGAACGTTTTACATAATTCCCTGATTAAATTCGGTACAGTAAGCTAAGTGAAATTGAGAAAATATTGACTCATCAAAATAGACCACACTTAGTCTTTTGCACTCCTGGGCAAAATTAAGATGCAAATCAGGGAATGGTTCAAAGAAATTTTGTGGAGGGTGACACAAAACTCAGCAGACAGAAAAATAAAAACTCGCAAGAAAACAAAATTTACACAGTTCTCAAGAATTTGGACAAATAAAAGAAGTAGAAATTATCCAACACAAATCAAATAAAGCAGATACTTATAGAAATCTTCCAAACAATTCAAAGTATGGCAAAATGATTACTCAGTTCAAGAGGTGATTCAAAAATAACATAACCTCACAGATGCACTAATAGTGTTTCTCTCAAGTGTTTAGGGTAAATAATTTCAACTCAATGTACTCAAGAAAACAAACACAAGTAGACTTGGCAAGCTTCTAATATCAACACTTAAAACATATGCATGTTCAGATCAAAAGGTCTTTACTGGGTTGTAATGGGGCCAAGGACAGGGGAGGATAAATATGGATAAGTAGCTATAGCTCAGAAGAAATAGAGGAGCACTAGGAAAAAAATGCAGACACAGTGAAATCTCACCCAAACCTCTAATTCAATCCTCTTCTCGACTCCATTATTCACAAAATTATTTTTCAATTTTTCTCTTTTTCTCATCAAAATTTTTTTCATCCTGTTTTTTTTTTTTTTTTTTTTTTTTTTTTATCACACAACAGGATATATATTATCATTTCAAAACATGATGAGGAACCAACTAGCCAATTCATCAGAATTCCCAAGGAGACCACACTTATTCTCAAAACACTTCTGTAGCTCCAGACTTTCCTAAGGTTAAGGTAATCATTTGTTTTTCACTTAGGATCAGTGTATGAGCTTCAACACAAAGAAATATATACAGTATAGGCTCAAAGGGGTTATCAAAGGATAATAACAAGGTAGGCTTATTTGGCTAAAGAGGCTCAAGAATAAAATTGCCTTTATCACTTCCAAAAATGCATATAAATCAAGTATATCAAAAAGAATCAAGCCAAGGCATATGTGCAAGCAATCAAGATACATATCACACCAGAAAGAAAATTAAGTGGCTCAAATTCTCACACAGGGCATTCGTTCCAATCAAATCAACCTCTTAAACATCATAATAATCTTCCCAAGCAGAGAAAAGCAAGGATTTCAAACCATAAGTATTAATCAAGTGAAGGAAAAATCTACAACTTAGACAGACTCCAGAAATCAAGAGAAAAATGTAAAATTTATTGCACACAAAACTTGATAAAAATAACTTAAAACAGAAAAAATTAACACTCAAAAACAAAAAATTTAACACACAAAATACAATCTAACAGAAAAATCAGAATTTCTTCCCAGTAGACCACACTTAAATCACACAATGTCCTCAGTGTGTCACAATCATCAGATTATCAATTTCAGAGCAGCAAATAATATAGACAAGTGCAATAAAAAGTTAGGAAAAATGGGAAGAAATTTTTCAGTAACATCCATCAGCAGATGTTATCAGGGACATCCATCAGCAGATGTCTAAAACACCTAGCACCCATCCGTAGATGCTAATAATTTTTTTTCATTTTTTTTTTTTTTTTATTTTATTATTATTATTTTTTTTTTTTTTCTGAAAAAGGATACCGGTACTGTGACAACAGTCTCGGTGGCAGAGACCGGAACTGTTGCTACAGTGGCAGAAATCTGGTTATAAAAGGGTCCGCTCCTCCGCGTCCAGCGCCATTTCCTGACTTCCACTCTCTCTGCTCTTCTCTTCTCTCTCTACCCTCTCTCAACTCTCTCTAAGCTCTCTTCTGAGCGTCTGGATCTGTGAGGAAGCTCTGTCCCCGCGCCTTCTGAAGATCTGAGATCTGCGAGGAGCTTCTCTGCCAGCTCTGCTTCTCCAGGTAAGTCCTCTGCACCTTCCTTCTTTCCTTCTTTCTTATCTGCTTGCTTAACTTTTCCTGCCGTCTCTGTATTTCTTCTCTGACCTCTTGCCTGCTCTCCCTCTTTTCCATTTTCCTGCTTTCCTTTATTTCTGCTTAAGCTTTCTGTTTTTCGTTCCCTCTCCCTTTACTGCTTTCCAGATCTTTAATTTAAGCCTTCAGTTCCTTCTTTATTTTCAGCTCTTATTCGCTTTCTTCTTCACCTGCTAAACACTTAAAACACATAAAACACAATTGTCTTAAAACTTAAGGGGTATATCGGCTGGAAACCAGACGTTAATCTCCCTTCGATTGAAGGTATTGCAGAGACAATCGGGTAGAACAACGCCACGTACCCCACTTAAAACTAAAACACAGAAACTGAATATACAAGAACAATATGGACAAGGACACTGGACGTAGATCCGTTTAGGACCCTTTTGCAAGGACCGTGAAACAGATCTGAGACCAAAAACTGAAACATCAAAGCATGACTGGACAAAATAAATCTAAAAGGAAATAAGAACAAATAAAGAAAATACTGAATTAAGACTAAAATTTTTTTATGCTTCTCTTTTTTTTTAGTTCTTTTTATTATTTTTTTTTATGTTTATTTTTTTCTTTTTTTATGTTTTTGTTCTTTTTATTTTTATATTTATTTTTTTATTTATGTATTTGTATATTACGAGAGGAAGGATGAGTGAAACGGAATCAGAGAGATATACCAGTCAACGGTGGCGTCCAACCGACGATCAGATCACGATGATGACCAAAATATTCAACTATGGGGTCACACACCCAAGCCGAGCGCAAGTCGTCGAGATCGCGTCTCGACTAAGGGCTTTCGGCGAAGCCACTGAATACAACGTACACTGCTGGTTCAACAACCACGGCAATCGGGTCAAGCACTGGCAAGCGGAGATAGACCCCACTGGCACTCTCTTTTCACAACTGCCGCTGTACATGTACGGTAAGACCTCTGATCAAAAAATTTTTTTTTTTTTTTCACTTCCTCTTCTATTATTAACACATGTTTTTTATTTTTTATTTTTTTATTTTTTTGTTTGAAAGAAAAAAACTGGGTGATTATGAGGGCACCGAGGCTGCTGAATCTGTTTCCCGTTCCGATCATCATCGATGATGACAGAAATGAACGAGAAATACCTCCACCAAAGCCTCCGCTCGCATTCCGAACCAGAGCTCCCTCAACGGAGCTCTCTCTTAGACCACCACAACCAGCTCGTGAATTCTTCCAGTTTTAATGTTTTATGTTTTTTTTTTTTTTTTTTTTTTTTTTTTATTTTTTTTTTTTATTTTTATGTTTTTGTTGGCCGAGTGTGGCCAGAATTAAGGACAAGGCATGTAATCTGAACAATTGTTTTTAATTTTTTTATGTTGTTTTTTTTTTTTTATTATGGTCTGTAATATTAACGATCACTAAAGATCGACCCCCCGAACATCTTTTATTTATATATATATCTACTGCAATTTTATTTTCAGATCTGATAAATTTCCATTTTTCCATTACTGTAATTTTTTTGCATTGATGAATGAAATCTCTCTTAGTCTAAACAAAATTTTCAATCAAAGATCTGATGAAACAACTAAGAAATTATTTTACAGTGAAGAAAAATAAGGGAAAAAAAAAATGAGATCTGAAATGAAATGTTTATTGATATGAAATAATAAGATACTGAGGGTCGAAATAAAATCAAAGAATACGCAAAACAATTTTTTTGAATTTTTGAAATTTTTTTTTTTTTTTTTTTTTAAGGGAAAACAACTCAAAAACTAAGAAGAAAAAATAAATAAATATACACAGATTTGGCACGCTATAAAAAAAATTTATCACAAATTTTTTTCTTTTTATGTTTTTAAATTTTTTTTTTTATTTTTAAAAATAATAATTCGAAAACTAAAAAGAAAAGGAAAAACAAACTTAAAAGAAAAACAAAAATCAGAAACTTCCCGAGACCACACTTAAACTACACTGTCCTAAATGTTTTCTAAGCATAAGATCATCAATTAAAACACTAAACAGATAAAGGACAAGTGCATTAAAAATATGAAAACGGGAAGAAAGAAAAAAGAAAACTTCCCTGGTCATGGTGGCAGTTGCCAATTTTGGACTTGTAGGGAGATGTTCCCTTCTTCAGGATCCAGCATGAAAGTGTTGAGGACGAACTGCTTCATCCTCCAAATCTGATCAAGTAGGGAAATATCTTCCACCACCGGATCTAAGCAGCAATTGTTGATGAGCGGGTACAGCAGGTGCCTTCCGAACTTTGATTTGTCAGTGTTAGCACCTATGTTTTCCACTGTGGGTGCATATTGGTCAAATTCATTTGTACCTCCTGCAATAGGGTTAGTGCAAAATGGTTCCACCGAAATTTCATGCAGAGGTAAAACACCCAAATCTAGTGTAACAAGCTGAACCTCAGATACATCCTCAGAACATGAATCAATTTTAAAATTACATGCATTATCAACCACAGACTCATATTCATGTTCAGTGCATGGAGAATAAACATTTGAATGTGATAGTAAAAAGCGATTCTCATCATGCACAGAGGAAAAATTAAAATCATGCTCAGCAACAATATAGTCATCAGCATACCTCTCAACAACATAGTCATCAATATAATCAAATTGAGGTATGCTTACCTCCTCTTCCTTGAAGATTTCTAGAGTGTGGGAAGGTGAAGGTGGTCTACCTGGTTCAGGATTACTGCTTACTTCTGCCGGGTCCCCAAAATTTTCATCAGTCTCCTCAGGTGCAAGAGTGGCCATCTGCCTGATCTGATCACTCAGATTCTGTATGGCAGCTTGAGTTTCCTGCTGGAACTCCATGCTCTCTTGCTTGAACTGCATGTTCCCTTTCTGAAACTGAATGTTCTGCATTGTCATCTGCTCTAGTAACTCCTTTAATGTAGGTTCAGAAGTAGAAGGCTGAGGAGTTACTTGGGCAGGAGCATCATACTGCTGACTCTGATATTGTGGAACTGGCTCCCAAAGAGAGCTCTCAGAAATTGGATGATGGAACATATTGTTCTCATCATAAAAATCAGCAGATTTAAAATCAAAGTAATATGCAGAATAAGAATCATAATCACAGACATTGGCAGAATAAGCATTATTCACAACATTATAATAGGTAGACATGGAAAAATAAAAAGTAAAAACTAAAAACTAAAAATTACGAATCAGATAAAACAAAACACATTTATACATGCTACAAGCATACACAAGACAAAACATCAATAGTAAAAAAAATTTTTTTTTTTTTTTTTTTTTTTTAAATATAGCAACTAAATACAGAACACAGCACAATAAAATATAAAAGACAAAACATATATTAACACAACATAATCGAAAAACACAGCAAAAATCTAAAACAAGAACCTGGAACTGAAGTGACAACGCCGCCAAAATTTGCTGAAGGTGTCGTTGTCGCCTACAGAAATATACAACACAAAACACACAAAACAAACATATTAACAGAACAAAACTTTATACAACAAAAATCTAAAACCAAACCTCCATTGGTCCCCGGCAACGGCGCCAAAATTTGATACAGCTGTCGCGGCCGATCAAATTTGATGTGCAATTAAGAATGCAGTACAGGACTAGGAAGTGACTCCTAGGTCGTCTCTCAAGGACCAATTTTAGTGGTTCAGTCTCAGATTTTTACACGAAGTGGGGGGTTTGTGATTGTTTTGATTTGGTAAAATAAATTAAAACTGCACTGGAAATTAAACACTACTAAATTTAAAACACTGAAACAAAATTTAACCACGGTAAAAACTAAACGGTAAAAGATGGTAAAAAAAAAAAAAAAAAAAAAACTGAACGGTAAAATTAAACGCATAAATAAAAACATCAGTGAAAATACGTTGATAGAAAATAAACCGTAAAAATGACGTTGAAAATAAACTGAACGGTAAAAAAACAATGACTGAATTTAACAGTACAGAAAATACTGAACGATAAATTTAACAGATAAAAACATTTAACTGAAAATGGAATTCATCATTTAAATTAAAATTCTTGAACAATACAACTCAAAATGAAACAAGCAAACTGGTGCCACACTTCTACTGCTTTAGAAAATAAAACATTAGCACTGTTTAAAATGAAAAATGCAGAGGAAGAGGAAGAGGTGAGAGCCTCCTCTCAGACTGTGAGTGTTTTCCTAATTCTAATCTAAATTCTCATTCCTAAAATCTAATTAAATTCTAATGATCTTTCTTCTCTGCTGCCATTGCTCTTTTATAGCCAAAATCTGAACTTCAACTTCCTCCCGTGACTTCTCTTATTTTCATGGATGTTGTCCCTTGCAAATTCCTTGGGTCCGTGAACAATGGGGTCCTCCATGAATTGGTGTCTAAACGTCTGGACCGTCTCATTCTCCTTCCAATTTCCAAATTCCTTCCATGTCACCATTCACATTCCACCTCTTTGTCTTTATCTTCATCTTGGTGGTTGTTCCATGCTGTTGGACGTTTGCCTTTCTTTCCATCTGCTAGACCAAGCCGTAAGCTCCACCTCTTCTCCCAAGGTCATGTGTTGGCTTCTCTTTGCTGGACTGTGAATGATGCTCCTCTTCTCTTGGCTGTTCTGCTTGCATCCGCTGTTCTCTGCTTCCAGCCATCACTCCCTTCAACGTGGTGGCTACTTAGATCTCCATCTACGTGCAGCACCTCATTTTTCTCTGCTGGAAGCTGCTGCCATGCCTCTTCTTCATTCTCAACGTGGCTGCTCCAAGCTAAACCGTGAAGGTGGTTGCAGCTGTTTCAACGCCAAGCTGCTGGAACGTGGAGGAACCCGAGATCCTTTCCAAGTCGTGACACTTCCCCAGCAATCACCGTCACTACACTTCCAGCCCGTGCTGCTGAAGTAGAAACCCGGAAGAAAGACCCCAACGTCTGGTTGATTTTCATCATCGTGAACACCATCTCTGGACTGCTTGAACGTACTCCTTCCTTCACTACTGGACCGAGAGTTTGCTGGACCGCTTCTGCTTGTTGCATCTTCTCTGAGCTGTGTGCTTCCATCCATGCATTTTTCTCATCTCTGTAACAGCCCTCTGGATGCTGGACCAGCTTGCTTCTTCCTTCTCTTCCAGCAACTGAGTGAGCTCTACTGGACGTTCTCCTCTGCTGTGTGCTCTTCAAAATGGAAAATATATGTTTGTAAAACTTGGGTGGCAGCTGCTGTGGTGGATCACTGTTGGACCGTGTTTCCTCACCATGCAGCAGCCTTTCTCCTTCAACAAGTGGTGGCCCCTTCTGAATACCGTGTGCACCTCTCTATCCAGCCGTGTCTCTTATTTGCTCCAGCTGCAGCATGTCTTCTTGGAGCTGGATTGTTTGGACGTATGGTGTGTATTGGTTGCAAGCTAACACGTGAAATGAGAGAACAAGTGGGCCATCAACAAAATAAATCAAAACAAAAACCGTAAGCTTGTTTTCCATTGAAGGTGCTTATGTGGAGTGGAAGAGCATGGTCATAAAATCTGCATTCCAAAACCGTGAGGTGCCCCCTCCTATACAAGTCAAGATGCAAGCAATCAATGGAGAAACCGTGAGCTTCCTTTCACGTGGTGACCCTTGTGTATGCTTTTCAACCATACTTTTCTCTTAGTGGTTGCCCCATGTATTTTTGCTGTTTTTTTCCTTGTAAAAGAAGCCGTGAGTGGTGACTCCTTATTCCATTAAACTTTGTCAATTGGATGGGTAACTAGGTGTGAAAGGAACATCTCATCATTTCACTTCAAATGTTTGTGAATTGTACATGTGGGGCCGTGTGTTTTTGTAATGAATTGGAAAATAAAAAGCTTGTATAATGGAAACTTGCAGGGAATTAAAACATGCACCTAGCTCCTTGTGGGCGTGACCTTTCCAAAGTGGTGGTCCCTCTCTTTAATTCTTTCACAATATTATTTCACCATGAGACATGTGTATCTTACTATTTTCCAAAACCGTGGGGTCCACATGTGGTGCCCCTCTTTGCAATGGCCGTGTGTTGCTCTAAGCATTTCTATGCTCTTCAAGTTAAAACAATTTGGTAAGGCTTGCTTCCCTTTTTACGTGAATGAATTTTTGGCAGCCATTTCTTCTGAAGAAAAACCGTGAGCTCCACATGTGGTGCCCCTCTTTGATTCCAATTTCCTTATGCTTTGTCCTCAAAAAAAAAAATAAATCTCCACCTTGTCTAATTTTTCATTTCTTTTTCAAATGTCCTACAATATTATTCAACAATTTCCCTGCAATCAATAATGAAAATAATAAGCCCAGATAATTCAAATTGGTTAAAATAAGAATTATTGGTTAATTTAAGCACAAATAATAAAAACGGGAAAATATCGAACGTTTTACATAATTCCCTGATTAAATTCGGTACAGTAAGCTAAGTGAAATTGAGAAAATATTGACTCATCAGGCGGGCAGTAGCATATGCTTCTCGACAATTGAAAGTTCACGAGAAGAACTATCCGACGCACGACCTGGAATTAGCAGCGGTTGTCTTTGCCTTGAAGATTTGGAGACATTACTTGTATGAATCCGTTTTCCAAGTCTTCAGTGATCATAAGAGTCTCAAGTACCTCTTTGATCAAAAGGAGTTGAATATGAGGCAGCGGAGGTGGCTGGAATTCCTAAAGGATTATGACTTCGAGTTGCTTTATCATCTTGGTAAAGCGAACGTTGTGGCGGACGCATTGAGCAGGAAGGTGGTGCATGTCTCGTCCATGATGGTGCATGAGATAAGCTTAGTGGAAAGCTTTAGGGACTTAAGGTTACAGTTTAACTTAGAGCCGGACAGCATCAAATGCTGCAACCTTAGATTATCCAGTGACGTTTTTGAGCGGATAAGAAGGAAGCAGTTTGAAGATGAAGAACTAATGAAGATAAGAGGCGCGCTCGGCACAGATCAGGCAAAGGAGTTCAATGCTGGGACGGATGGCCTACTACGTTATATGGGTAGGACGTGCGTTCCGAATGATGGAGATTTGAAGCGGATCATCTTAGCTGAAGGACATCATAGCCGTCTTAGCATGCATCCAGGCATGACTAAGATGTACCACGATCTCAAGCAATCGTTCTGGTGGCCAGGGATGAAGAATGATGTCGCACGTTTTGTGGCATCATGTCTAACCTGTCAACGTGCTAAGGCTGAACATCAAAGACCGGGCAGACTACTGCAACAGTTAGAGATTTCGGAATGGAAGTGGGACGACATTGCGATGGACTTCGTGACTCACTTACCTCGTACGGTCAGGAATCACGACTCCATATGGGTAATTGTTGATCGACTGACGAAGAGCGCTCACTTCCTAGCAGTCAACCTGAAGATGTCAATGACGAACCTTGCTAAGCTTTACATCAAGGAAATCGTTCGTCTACATGGAGTTCCGTCTAGCATTGTTTCAGACCGAGACACAAGGTTTACCTCTCGATTTTGGCAGTCGTTGCAAAGCGAGCTCGGTAGCAAACTCCATATGAGTTCGGCTTATCATCCTCAGACGGACGGTCAGTCCGAGAGAACCATTCAGACACTCGAAGATTTACTTAGGACGTGCGTCCTAGATCACATGGACGTGTGGGATGAAGTCTTACCTTTGGTAGAGTTCACCTACAACAACAGCTTCCAAGCCAGCATAGGAATGGCTCCCTTTGAAGCTCTGTATGGTAGGAAATGTCGAACGCCCTTGTGTTGGTTTCAAGAAGGAGAAAAGGTCTTAACTGGACCAGAGCTCATTCAGCAGACAACCGAGAAGGTGAAATTGATCCAAGAAAGGCTGAAGGCATCTCGGAGCAGACAGAAGTCATACGCTGATAAAAGAAGAAGGCCGATAGAATTCAATGCCGGCGATCACGTCTTCCTTAGACTGCATCCGACCACTGGAGTTGGGAGAGCCATTCGACCCAAGACGTTGTCTCCCAAGTTCATCGGACCTTATCAGATCTTGAGGAAGATCGGACCAGTCGCGTACGAGTTATCTTTGCCACCTCAGTTATCCAACTTGCATCCAGTCTTCCACGTTTCTCAACTCCGGAAGTACGTATCCGATCCATCACACATACTAGAGTTGGAAGACATTAGTCTTCGTCAAGACCGTACACTAGAAATGCAACCCGTTAGAGTTGAAGATAGCAACACCAGGTACTACAAGAATAAAGCTGTCAGATTGGTGAAAGTCGTATGGGATGAAAAGACGGGCGACTCTACATGGGAAGTGGAAGATGCCATGAAGGATTTGTATCCCCATCTGTTTGAGAGTACGTCTTAATTTTCGAGGACGAAAATTTTTGTAGTTGGGGAGAATGTCAGGCCTTAAAAAAAAAAAAAAACGTGGCAGTTGGTAAGCGCGCCACCTCAGCGACGCACTTGGACGACAGGAGCGCCCGACAACCACTAACGAGCGCCAGCTGTTTCACGTGGAGCTGAGTCAGGAACCGGAAGTGGAAACCACGTGGCGACCGCTGAATGGACGTCCAATATGGACTGTTGGGAATCTGGAGTGCAGAACGTGCGTCCAGCGTGGCTGAGTGGGAATGTGCGTTGGCTGAGTGGAGAAGTGCGCTGGACGAGAGTGGAAAACGAATTTGAGAATTTCTGAAATATTCTCCACCCTCTGCACGCACACCATTTTTCATTCCTAAGAATCCAAGTCTCTCCTCCTTCTCTCTTCATTTTTCCTCTGCACCTTCTCTCTAAGAATCACCGATATTCTCCTCCGTTCTGTGTTCCGGCACCATAGAAGGACGCACGGCATTAAGGACTTTCAAAGAAGACGTTCGGTTGGCAAAGCTGGATTGTTGAATTAACGAGCGTTGCGTTAGGAGATTTCGTAGAAAAGAAGTATTTTTGTGCATTTGTGAACGTTCGTCATTCCAAGTAAGGGAAGCTTATTTAATTTAACTGATTTGATGTATGCCTGTGTGAACGTTCGTCATTTGATTGTAGGAATATAATGCATGATATTGGATTTTCTTAAATGCATGAACGTTCGTTATTTTGTTGAAATGAGATATATGAATTTACATGATATGGATTGAATAAGATGTGGAAGTTGAATGATTGATATGGACGTATGAAATTATGAGAATTACATGCTGAGATTAAACTGGAATGTAAATGAATTGAAAAGAGTCTTCCATGATAATGAATGTTGGTGCCGAACGGTCTTTAACCGTTCGGTTTTTCCTTATCTAAAATGGTCACAGTGGGATTCGTTCCTTTGAATGGATCCCTCATTGAGGACGAACGTCCTCATGTTCCAATGCCTTGCTTGAGCGTTCGGCCAAGCACTGTGATATCTGGGAGTCTTTGATAAACTATATTCTTTCATATTTACATATATTCATACATTTGAAATAGTATATTTTACGTTCGTAAACACTGTCGTAACAGCCCTTAGAATTATTTCTTGAAATCTATTATTTTAAGATTATTAACGTTCGGTCTCACACCTGACGTTCGTACTTAGGAGTGTTCGGTCTTAAACCGAACGCTCGTTCTAATTGGTGCTCGGTCTCACACTGAGCGTTCGTCCAGCGTTCGGTTTTGAATTGAGCGTTCGTCCAAATAGTGCTCCGAATTGAGCGTTCGTCCAAAATGGCGCTGGGTTTTGAATTGAGCGTTCGTCCAAATAGTGCTGCGAATTGAGCATTCGTCCAAATTGGCGCTCGGTTTTGAATTGAGCGTTCGTCCAAATAGTGCTCCGAATTGAACGTTCGTCCTAATTTGGCTCGGCTTCAAAATGAGCGCTCGTCCTAAAATGGGGCTCGGTCTTATACTGAGCGCTCGTCCTAAATGGTGTTCGGTTTTGTTGAAATAGCGTACGTCCAACTTCAGATTTGCCACGTTCGGTTATTGATTTAAAATTCACGAGCATCCGTTCATTTAACTGATTCTCAAGGAAAACAACGTTCGTCCAAATAGCCATTCGCGTTCGTCCGAATGAACAGTGTACTTTTTAAAACGTTCGTCCTATGAACAGTATATTATTCAGCCAGCGAACGTCATTGAAATTCAGCCGTTCGTACTCTGATTCGAACGAGCGTCTTTTGGTCTCACTCACAGCGTTCGTCCTCGGTCTTAATTGTTGACAGAACGTTCGTTTTGATGGTTTCCCTATGAATGATGAAAATGATTATGGAATGATGAATAGTGAATGATGTACAGTATATGAAATGAAAGTATGAATATTGAACGAGCGTTCCGGGGAGGAATGACTTTCGGATGATTATGAGAATTTATAAAGTATGACCGTGGCCAGACTTAGCAGGCGATTCGATCCTGATATTCCGTGACTACTCGTCCTCACATAGAGGGAGTATGTCATGCGTGGGAATGGCAGGAGGTCCCCGTCACATAACAGTTGTCGCAACCGGAATTGCGACGGGACGACGATCCATGAAAAATAAAAAAGGTTTGGGGTTTTGAAAAAGAGAGAGTTGGAGTCGCCACCATAGTTTATTCTGGAAAACTACGGAAAAACCATAAAATGATAAGACCTGGTCTGCGAAAATGAGATTCTAAGTTCGGGAGTCGGTTACGTGTAGGGAAGGTATTAGCACCCTACAACGCCTGCCCTAAGGCAGTACCTTTAACTAAATATGCGAATATGATGTGGTTTTCAAAATGTTTAACTATCCCCTAAAATAAGATTCTAAAGAAACAACATGTATTTTTTAGTTTTTTGAGCCCGACAAGGATTGACCTTGCTCCTACGTATTCTCATTAAGAATGAGAAATCAGGGTTCCGTAGTTCTTTTAGAAAATTGCTTGAAAATTTATTTGAAAATTGTTTGAGAATTTTGTTTGGAAATGATTTTGATTTTTTTTGGAAAATGAACCTGACAAGGACTGGCCTTGCTCCTACGTATCTCCACTTTTGATGGAGAATCAAGGATCACGTAGTTCTGGCTAGCCATATTGTATGTTGTTTGAAAATGTGGATGTTTTTGGGTTTTTTAAGATTATATATTTTTTTTGTATTTTTCTTGTAATATTTTGATTTTTGCGTAATGAGCACTAGGCTGATGCGTACGATCGCACGAGTACTCACACGACTTTTTTTCTTTTTATTGTTTTGCGTAATGAGCACTAGGCTGATGCGTACGATCGCACGAGCACTCACACGGCTTTTTTTTTGTTTATTTTATATTTTGGGTAATGAGTACTAGGTTGATGCGTACGATCGCACGAGTACTCATACCGATATTTATATTATTACATGTTTTTAAAGTTTTATATTTTTTTATTAAGAAGGATAGATGGGTTGAAATGTGAAAAGCATAAAGAAAAATTGTAATAGAAAACACGATGAATTTATAAACTAAAAAAATGATCAAAATGCATATATAAATAGAATGAAGAGAAAATGTATACCTTGTTGAAGATTTGTGTGATGAAATAAAACTCTACTTGTAATAAGTTGTGAGAAAGATAGATGGAAGATGAAGAAGATAACTTTATGGTAGAAATGGGGTACGGGATTTATTATGTATAGAGAGATAGTAAAATGTGAGGGAGAAATGAAGTAGAGTTTCGGGATGGAATGAAGAGATTTTGAGAGAGAAGATATGGATATTATGTAAATTGTGTGTGTGAAGTGAAGAGAATGTAGGTATTTATAGAGTTAAGGATGAAGAAAGTTGATGAACAAAAATAATATAATAAGTTGGTGGAAAATTTAGATGAAATAAAAATTAATCACAAAAATGCAATAAAATAAATAAGTAAAGAAATAAAACGTTTGGGGAAACAAGAAGTTGAATCTGGCAGAGCCGGTTAGACAACTTCTAATCCTTCCAAAATGCAATAAAATAAATAAGTAAAGAAATAAAACGTTTGGGGAAACAAGAAGTTGAATCTGGCAGAGCCGGTTAGACAACTTCTAATCCTTCCAAAATGCAATAAAATAAATATGTAAAGAAATAAAACGTTTGGGGAAACAAGAAGTTGAATCTGGCAGAGCCGGTTAGACAACTTCTAATCCTTCCAAAATGCAATAAAATAAATAAGTAAAGAAATAAAACGTTTGGGGAAACAAGAAGTTGAATCTGGCAGAGCCGGTTAGACAACTTCTAATCCTTCCAAAATGCAATAAAATAAATAAGTAAAGAAATAAAGCGTTTGGGGAAATAAGAAGTTGAATCTGGCAGAGCCGGTTAGACAACTTCTAATCCTTCCAAAATGCAATAAAATAAATAAGTAAAGAAATAAAGCGTTTGGGGAAATAAGAAGTTGAATCTGGCAGAGCCGGTTAGACAACTTCTAATCCTTCCAAAATGCAATAAAATAAATAAGTAAAGAAATAAAGCGTTTGGGGAAATAAGAAGTTGAATCTGGCAGAGCCGGTTAGACAACTTCTAATCCTTCCAAAATACAAAAATAAACAACTAATAACATACAAATGGCATAACATAATCAATATCACGTTTTACAACTATCACACTTGGATATCAACACAAAAGCATACTCTCATTTAAATTCAAAATCATACAGAAACAAAATACTCCATAATCAAGATTTAAGATCAGACAAAAGCAAAATATAGCATATTCAAGGCTCAAGATAATACAAAAGGAGATACTCAAGGTTAGCTTCCCTTACCTCTATTACAGACTTAATCTCCTCGCTCTCTGAAAACTTCCAGAATATCCCCTTTGAAATTAGAAATTCTTCCAACTCTCTTCTCTCAAAAATTTTCTCAATTCTTTTGTGTAAATTTTCAGCCTCCCCCCTTGGCTATTTATAGTAAAAAAAATTTACTATTCATTTGTACTATTCATTTTTACTATTCATTTTTTTATTCATTTTACTATTACAAAATTAATTTTTTATTTGTAAATTGGTGAATTCTGATCTCAAAGCTACGTGGAACACTTATCCAAATTTTTTTTTTTTTTACTTTTCACTTTTTACTATTCACAATTCACTATTCACTATTTAATATTCACTATTCACTTTTTTTTTATTTATTTATTATTAATTTTATTTACCCGGACGAAATTGGGTATTGACAGCTGCCCCTCTTTACTTAGATTGTACTAGATAATATGACAAACAACGTTTGTATATTATCAGAGTAAAAGATAAGTAAGGATAGAAATACTAATTTCGTCTGGGTTTCAAAGAGAAAGGGGGAGAATAACAATCGATTCAAGTACATAAGATGAATAGAATCACGATGCAACAAAAATTGAACTTAAGGGCGAGACAAAAATTAAACTTAAGGGCCAGCGTGAAAACTGGGCTTGGGGGCCAGCGTGGAAGCTGGGCTTGAGGCCAGTGTGAAAACTGGGCTTGAGGGCCAGCGTGGAAGCTGGGCTTGAGGCCAGTGTGAAAACTGGGCTTGGGGCCAGCGTGGAAACTGGGCTTGGGGGCCAGCGTGAAAACTGGGCTTGGGGGCCAGCGTAAAAACTGGGCTTGGGGGCCAGTGTGAAAACTGGGCTTGGGGCCAGTGTGAAAGCTGGGCTTGGGGGCCAGTGTGAAAACTGGGCTTGGGGCCAGTGTGAAAACTGGGCTTGGGGGCCAGCGTGGAAACTGGGCTTTGGGGGCCAGTGTGAAAACTAGGCTTGGGGCCAGTGTGAAAACTGGGCTTGGGGCCAGCGTGAAAACTGGGCTTGGGGGCCAGCGTGGAAACTGGGCTTGGGGGCCAGCGTGGAAACTGGGCTTTGGGGGCCAGTGTGAAAACTGGGCTTGGGGCCAGTGTGAAAACTGGGCTTGGGGGCCAGTGTGAAAACTGGGCTTGGGGGCCAGTGTGAAAACTGGGCTTTGGGAGCCAATGTAAAAATTGGGTTTTGTGGGCCAGTATGGAAACTGGGCTTTCAAATTTTGAAATTCTTGAAACTTGTAATTTGAGAAATGTTGGCCAGTGTGGAAACTGGGCTTGGGGCCAATGTAAAAATTGGGCTTTGTGGGCCAGTATGGAAACTGGGCTTTCAAATTTTGAAATTTTTGAAACTTGAAATGTTTTGTAATTTTGACACAAATTTGAAAGCTCGATCGACATGAAACAATATGGCTTGATAGAGAAAATCTGAATGTTATTCTTTTTGTGTTTTCTTTGTTTTTTCTTTGTTTTTTTTTTTTTTGAAGAAGGAAATTGATAACCATTCATGTGAATGAAGAGGATTTCGATGAGAAATACTTTCTTTTTGATAAATATATGAAAACGTTTGCTTTGTTTTGTTTTGTTTGTTTGTTTTTTTTTTATTTTTTCGAATCAATTGTCTTACTTGCAATCATCAAGACTGGTCATTATTTCCAATGCTTAGAAAAGTGAGGAATGTCATACATCCGAGATCTAACTTTGAGATTATTACATTTTGACTTTTTCTCCCGAGACATCAACGTACATATGCTTGAATTCACTCGCAAGTGAAGAATGAGAGTTGTTTAGAATGGTTTGGAAGATAATGCTAACATGTCACCTCATACGCTCCGTAAAGGAGATGAGTGCCAAAGCGAAACACGAGGTACCTAAAAAGTTGCCCCAGTTTGGTGTGGTGAATCCATGATAATTCTGGTGAAAAATTTAAGTAAGATCTGCACCCAATTCTTGAGATCATGGTTTGACGAAATTTCAAGGAAAAGACGCGAGGTGAGGTTCACCAAGCTGCCCCAGTTTTCGTTGTTTTTTTTTTTTTTGCATGGGGTTCTGTTTGGAAGAAGTAGTGGGTATGAAAGGGTCGGCTAAAAGGATGGATCAAATTGGTTCAATTTTCTTTTGTATGCTTCTGACTGGTTGGTAGAGAGGTCCCCTATTCCTGAGACATTATTCATTTTCAAATCCCTTTTTATTTTTACGACACATTAAAAGTTATTTTGTCTTATCGCAAAATTAAGCTTTATGAAAATATGAGCAATCATTAGTCAATCTCCGTGGACTTTATTAGGCTTGTAACAATGGCTAGGGGCTAAAAGGTATTAAAAGAAAGGGGTATAAAGGCCCAAATGAAATGTTTGTCGGATACATTTTTTTTTAACAAGGGTTATCATCTACGCATTGTATCAACTATTTGATCTTTTGAGCACTTTGCCTTTGTCTTGAACTTCGTTTTTCCTTCATCTTTGGTTAAGTCTGTTTTATTGTTGTTGTTATTTTTTTTTACCCTTTTTGAAGGATTCACTTCATTTGATCGTTGAGTACTCTTCATCTGCATCCCAAGTTGACTCATACTAATGATAACCCTTGCTTGGGAATAATTTTGAAAAAGAATTTATTTTTCGCTCAAACGGGGTAACAATGGTTATAGTTTTTTTTGCTTTTTGGATAAAGAAAGAAGGCCACACATCATTTTGAACTCTGATTGCTTTATTTTCAAAAATTAATTCTACGATTAGATGACCTCAACATGAGCCGTTTTTTCCATTTCTTTTCATTCTTTATAGATCACCCTTTCGGGTTTCTGAATCTAGTTGACTTATTCTACTTTTTTTTTTTGTTTTTTTTTTAATGGATTCAGGGATCACCCTACTAGCGTAAGCGAGAAAACTTTTGGCCATGCCAATTTGCCCCGGTGTAAAAGTTTATTTTGTTACTCAGGGCAGTGACAGTATTTGTTCGGGGAAAATCCTTTTATTTGGGAAGGTGAAGGGTGAGATTTTTCAAACACCATGCGCACAAACGTCTCGAGAGAAAACATCAAATTGTTATTTTTGATTCAACATTTGACCTCGAAAAACATCTGACACTACAACTTTTGTTTTCTTTTTGTTATCAAATTTTTTATTTTATTTTTATTTTCTATTTTTATATTTTTTTTTTGCTATTTTCGAAAAAACAAGAGTTTGACAATTTGCTAGAAAGACAAGTGACTCAATATTGCCTTTTTTTTTTAAATTTTGTTATTTGCGGCCTTCGTTTTCTCCACGACACCCTATTAGGACATGATTTTCAATAAACCTTGGAGATACCAAATAATGAAAGTTCACATTAAAAGTCACGGATGAAAGCGTAATATCCATGAGCATAACCCTCACAGCAAGACAATTCAAAACATGAACAGAACAACATCAATTTCGCCTTTTACAACAACCTATGCTTTCCCATATAGTTCTTCATTTGTCCATGGCATTTGTAGGGGCGAACTCGCGCCTTGTCAGAGTGCTGGATTGACTTTCTTCAAACTTTAAACATCCTGAATCGATCAAAGATTGCACTTTATGCTTTAGAGCCTTGCATGCCTCTGTTGAGTGTCCACACGCTCCTTCATGATAATCACACTTGGCATTTGTGTCATAGCTCTTTGGGTACGGAGGTCGTATAGGCCTAGTTGGACAAACCTTTATGAGGTTTCTGCGGAGAAGATCTGGCAGTAACTCTGTATAGGTCATGGGGATAGGAGTGAAGTTGGCGACCTTCTCATCACGATTGTAATTTCTTCGCTCAATGGGTCGATTGAACCCATGGGAATGTGACATTTGAGGATAGGCAATAAAATGTGAGTTAGCTCTTCGTTTTTTATCTTTCTCATGTCTAGGACCATATTCATTTAAACTCGCTACTAACTGTGGGCCTAGTGCAATTTTTCCATTTCTTATGCCACCCTCGACCCTCTCTCCAATTACTACTATGTCAGCAAAACCTGAGGAGACACTGCTTATCATGTGTTCATAAAATGGTGGTTGTAGAGTATTCAAAAATATGGTAGTCATCTCCTTGTCGCTCAAAGGCGGTTCTACTTGAGCAGCAATTCCTCTCCACCTTTGGGCATATTCTCTGAATGATTCAGATTCTTTCTTCACCATGTTTTGCAGTTGTATTTTATCAGGTGTTAGATCTTTATTATATTCATACTGCCTTAGGAATGCATCAACCATATTTTTCCATGAGTAGATGTGAGTAGTTTCTAAGCGCATGTACCAAGTCAGAGCCACGCCAATTAAACTTTCTTGGAAGATGTGAATCAAAAGTTTTTCCTTGTGGGCATAAGCTGCCATTTTTCTGCAGTACATAGTTATATGGCCCCTTGGGCAAGTATTTCCCTGATATTTCTCAAACTCTGGCAACCTGAACTTTGGAGGTATTATCACATCAGGAACTAAACATAGTTTTCTAGCATCTCCAAATTCAGAACTTTCTTCGCCCTCTATGGCTCTCAACCTTTTCTCAAAGACTTCTAATTTACTCCCGTCGTCCTTAAAATCTGCAGCTGTAACGATACAAGATGAAGACTTCGTCTCAGGTTGTTTTTTTCATTATCGTGCTCTCAATACCTGGTTGGATCGTCTTTCCCTGAATTGTGAAAGTGGTTGCCCCAGGCTCATCTTCTACTTCAACTGCATTATCTTCGTCCTTTTGAGCGTCAAGATGTTCCAAGCGCACTCCTGAGGGTGGAATGTAATTCGGGGAAAGACCATAGGAAGGGAAAGTTTGTGCCTCTGGAACTCTTTGTTGTGGTCGTTGTGCGCACGAATCTCCAGGGCTTTGTAAGGCATTCAGGGCCTCTAAGATTTGACTCATTTGTCCCTTCAGCTGTTGGATATCGGCTTTCATCCCCTCTTGAATTTCCCCTTTGTTCTCCATGATTTTGCCACTGGTTCGTGTCCTTTAGGGTGTTTTGGAGACTTAGCCGTATTATTATTTTTAAACTAAATTTTATTAGATGAAATAAAATTAAGAAAATAAAAACGAAAAGAAAAGGAGAAAAGACAAAGCAACACAATTACTATAGTAAGAAATTATAAAGATGTGAAAACATTGCCAAATGTATAATCTGGAAATTAACATGAAACAAAGTCAATAAGACAGTTCATCCATAACATTTAAGTTCACCACATGTGAGGTATGCAAAATCACGATCAACTATCACGAGCCTCAGCCACCACATTCTTCATTTCTCTCATCCGTTTCTTGCAGTAATTGAGGAAAGTCTCAACCTTTTTAGGTGGGTTAAAGATCGGCAATGCAGACTCAGCATCAGCTAATAACTTAGGGACATCCTTAATGGCTTCATTGGCAAGGGAAGCTAGTTGTGAGAAACTTCTCCTCCAATTTTCTGTAACTAGATCTTGTTCAACGGTATACTCCTTCATTTGATTCATCCATTCTTGATGTTTCTTCTCTGATTCAGCCCGATGCCAACGTTCCTCCTTCAGTTTCGTTACCGCTGCTTTCGCCTGTTTCTCGACGTCGTTCATTCTAATATGCATTTTGTGCAGCTCCTCTAGTGCCTTTTGCTTGTCCCTCTTGAATTGGTCACACAATTCCTTCGTGACACGCTCTGATATCTCAATTATACCATACTCCCGGTCTTTCAAGGTCAGCTCAATGTTGGCCACTATCAGCTCTTGCTTTTGTCTTCTTAACAACTCCTCGTATGCTTTGCTGTTTTCCACACCATCTTGCTTAAGATTCACATAATCACGTTGTAGGTTCTGAAGATTACTGGTCAACTTGATATTTTCTAGTTTCATTTTCTCGAATTTTGCCTTCAACAATTTTATTTCCTCATTTTCAGCTTCATGAAACTGTTTTCCATAATCTAGATTAGGAGAAATTATCTTGAAAGGCAACTTCATTGTCCTAACCCTTTCTGCGATCCAATGGCTATAAGGATATCCTTCATCAATAGTCCATGGTCTGGGGTCCATTTTTGCACGAATAATGTTGCCCCAAGCATTCCTAACTTGATGAAGTACTTCAACAAAGGTTCCTTCCTCATAATAGATTTGCAACATGGCAAGAGATGCAGGTGTAGGTGATCCTCTCATAGGATGCCCAAATTGCCTTTGTGCTAACACAGGATTGTAATTAATACAACACCTGATACCCATGAGAGGTACATTAGGGTACTTCCCGCAATGATATATAATTTGCGATCTACGCTGCCAAGGGACACACCACTTAACTTGTTCTTCATTTAAACTTGCACAAAGTCGCGCCCATTCATCTGCCCCTTTCACATTTGGTTTACACTGCAATAGCTTATCTGTTAGCAAAATGATGAAGATGAAGTTTTGATGATGTCCAAATACAAGTCAAGCACAATCAAGACTTATGAAGAATGATCTTAGAAGACTTGTAAAACCTTGTAAAAATTGTATGAACATAGGATAATTAGTAGTTTCATGTATGTATTCAAAAGTGATGTAGAAATAAATCAAGAACAAAATCTGTGCAGTGTTAATCGATTAACAAGGGGTGTTAATCGATTAACGTTAATCGATTAACACAGTGTGTTAATCGATTGTTCCAGAGGCAAATGGCGAAGCACAGAATTTCGGTGTTAATCGATTAACACAGGGTGTTAATCGATTAACGTTAATCGATTAACAAGGACTGTTAATCGATTAACACAGTGACCGTTTGAAAAACTAGCCGTTTTTAGAGACGTTGAAGTATCCGTTGGGATGTTAATCGATTAACCACTGTAGCTAATCGATTAACACAGTCAGAAAGTCTAAAAGCGAAAATGGAGGAGCCTTTGGATGAGTCTATAAATAGACTCTCATTTTCTCTCAAATCCAACTCTTCCCTTGTGCAAAACATCTCTGAACTCTTTGAGAATCGTGTGCTCTTGCTCAGCTAAGGAAACTCTGTCTGTAGAGTTGGTTAAATACTGCTACGGTGATAGAGGAATAGCTGGATCATCCTTGGTGTGTCTGAGGAAGTGTCTGGAAGAGAATCATCCTTCGTGAAGCATTCGAAGGAGGTGATCATCCTTTGTGAAGATTCAAAGGAGGTGTTGTTTCATCTCTTGTGGTTTCAAGAGAGGTGGTAATTTCTAAACTGTTACAAATTGTTTTTCTGTGTGACTAATATTTGTAATAGTTTTGTGATAGTGAAAAAGGTTTATCTTATTTGAGATAAGCGACTGGACGTAGGATCTTAGTGATCTGAACCAGGATAAAATACCTGTGTAATTTTTCTCTTTCCCTTACTCTGTTATTTACGTTTAATTATCTGCTTAGTAAGAAATTAAGAGAAAAATATTAAAAAGGGATAATATTTGAATATAACCAATTCACCCCCCCTCTTGGTTTGTTTCCACGCTAACCATTCCGCTGCAGCCGCTCTGACAATTGGTATCAGAGCTTGCTTTGATAGTAATTCAAATGGCAGGATCACATCAAACCTTTGCAGAGGGTGCTTCAATCAATAGACCCCCACTATTCACTGGTGAGAACTATGCATTCTGGAAGGTAAGAATGCAAATATTTATTGAATCTATTGATTGTGATATTTGGGATGTTATTGCGTCTGGCTTTTCTGTTCCCACTAACAACTTACAGGAACCTAAGCCCCGTGATCAATGGACCATTGAAGAAAAGAAAAGATCTCAAAATGACGTAAAAGCCCGGAACATCATTGCATCAGCACTGACTGTTGATGAGTTCTACAGAGTCTCTATCTGCAAAACCGCTCAGGAAATGTGGGATGTACTCAGAGTAACACATGAAGGAACAGATGATGTAAAGAGGGCAAGGAAGAACTCCCTAATCCAAGAATATGAGATGTTTAGAATGAAGCAAGGAGAAACTATTTCAGACGTTCAAAAACGCTTCACCAACATTGTCAATCATCTCATTGGACTAGGTAAGTCATTCGATGTAGATGAACTTAACATTAAAATCTTGAAATCCTTAGACAGATCATGGCAACCAAAGGTGACTGCAATCTCGGAGTCACAAAATCTCAACACCATGACCATGGCGGCACTCTTTGGAAAATTGAGAGAACATGAACTAGATCTTGGAAGACTTGATGAAGAAGAGGCAAAAGCCAAAACCAACAAGAAGAGTTTGGCATTAAAGTCGGAGATTCACAGAAGCAAAGGAAGATCAGAAGATGAAGACTCCGAAGAAGATGAAAATTTGAGTCTACTTATCAAGAGATTCAATAGGTTCATGAAATCAAAAGGCAAAGGGAGATTCAAAAATGAAAAGAGAGAAAATCAAGGATCTTCCTCAAACTACAGATGCTATGGTTGCGGAGAAAAGGGACACTTAAAAGTAGACTGCCCAAATCAAAAGAAGGGTGAAGAAAAGAAAGAAAAGAAGTTCTTCAAGAAAAAGAAAGCATACATCGCATGGGACGATGACAACGAATCAATTTCTGAATCAAGCAGTTCTGATGAAGAAGCAAACATATGTCTAATGGCGGATGACGATGACACTGAAAGCCAAGTAAGTACATCTAACGATTCAGATAATTCTAGTCAATATGATAGTGAAACTGAATTACATGATACTTATGCTGCTTTATTAGTAGAATCCGAAAAATTAGATATAGCTCATAAGAAATTGAAAAAGGATTTCAAAGAGTTAAAATTAAATTTTGGAAATATTCTTGAAGAAAATGAAAATCTGAAAATTACTTCTGAAAATTTCTCTAAAATTAATGATAATTTGAAAACTGAATTTACAAATTTGTCTGAAGAAAACAGAAGTTTGAAAAATAAATTTTTATATCAAGCAGAAGAAATTAGAAATTTAAAAAGTAAAGTTTTATTTTATGAAAAAGAAAAATTTATTGCAAATAATGAATGTGAATCATGCATTAAATTCAAATATTTTTCTGAAAACACAACCACTGGAGAATGTAGTAAAAAGAATGAAAATAAGGTTGTAAAAAATAAGTTTGTTCCTAAAATTAAGCATAATCATAGAACCCGTAGAACTTGGGTAGAAAAAGGAACAACTTATAGGAACACAAATATTGCATCATGCTTTTATTGTATGAAAAAGGGTCATACATCTAACAAATGTAAAATTAAGCATTATGGTGTTCCAAGTGGTAGATATGCTTGGGTTGCAAAATGATTTTAATCTTTTTAATCTAACCCAAAGGACCCATACAAAGTAGTTGGGTACCTAAATAGCTTGTTCTTTTTATGTTGTAGGAATTATCAAAACCAAGGAAGTACATGTGGTGTCTTGACAGTGGATGTTCAAAACACATGACCGGAGATAAAAAGAAATTTACAAGCTTCCGGAAAAAGGAACGAGGCTTTGTCACCTATGGTGACAACAACAAAGGAAAAATCCTTGGAATAGGAGATATTGGAAGTGAAGATACCTTGATGATCAAAGACGTGCTATATGTGGAAGGATTAAAACACAACTTAATTAGCATTAGTCAATTATGCGATAAAGGATTTAAGGTAACCTTCGAACTAAATTCTTGCACTATTTATAAAAATGATTCTTCTGAAATTGCTTTGAAAGGAATTAGGCATAACAATATTTATTTGATAGATTTAGAAAATGCATCAAGTAGGAATATTTCATGTTTAGTAGTAAAAGAAGAAAATCCATGGTTATGGCATAAAAGAGCTGCACATATTCATATGCAACAATTGAATAAACTCATTTCTAAAGACTTAGTAATTGGTCTACCAAAACTAAAATATGTGAAGGATAAATTGTGTGATGCATGTCAAAAGGGAAAACAAGTGAAATCATCTTTTCATTCGAAAAATGTTGTTTCTAGTTTAAAACCCTTAGAACTTTTGCACATGGATTTATTTGGTCCCTCTAGGATAAAAAGTTTTGGAGGAAATTATTATGCTTTAGTTATTGTAGATGATTATTCAAGATATACTTGGACTTTCTTTCTTACTCTTAAAAGTGAAGCTTTCAAAGAATTTAAAAAGTTTGCAAATTTAGTTCAAAATGAAAAGGACTTGAAAATAAAGGCTATTAGAAGTGACCATGGAGGTGAATTTCAAAATGAATATTTTGAAACTTTTTGTGAAGAATATGGCATTTCTCATAATTTTTCTGCACCTAGAACTCCTCAACAAAATGGAGTTGTAGAAAGAAAGAATAGATCTTTAGAGGAACTTGCTAGAACTATGTTAAATGAATATAGTGTTCCTAAACAATTTTGGGCTGATGCTGTGAGTACTGCATGTTATGTATTAAATAGAATGCTTATTAGGCCAATTTTGAAATGTACTCCTTATGAACTTTTTAAAGGTAGAAAACCAAATGTTTCACATTTAAGAATTTTTGGATGCAAATGTTTTGTCCTAAACAATGGAAAACAAAATTTAGGAAAATTTGATTCCAAAGCAGATGAAGCTATTTTTCTAGGATATTCTCTAACTAGCAAAGCTTATAGAGTTTTTAATAAGAAAACATTTCAAATAGAAGAATCTATGCATGTTGTCTTTGATGAAATTGTAGACCTTGAGGCAAAACCTCTTGAGTCAGATGAATCAGATGCAGGTGAAAATGAAGACTTACAAAAGACAACAAATGAAGAACAAATACATAATCCTCAAGATGATGAAGATCTAAACAAAATATGGCAACAACCCAGAGGATTATCATTGGACAACATCATTGGCGACATATCAAAAGGGGTAAACACTAGAAGAAATTTGGTAAATTTTTGTATGAATGTAGCTTTTATGTCGCAGATAGAACCCAAGAACATTAAGGAAGCTCTTCAAGATGAACAATGGTGTATAGCAATGCAAGAAGAACTCAACCAGTTTGAAAGAAATCAAGTCTGGGAATTGATTCCTAGAGAAGATACTCATCAAGTAATTGGAACAAAATGGGTATTTAGAAATAAACTGGATGAAGATGGAAACATCACCAAAAATAAAGCTAGGCTTGTGGCTCAAGGATATAGTCAAGAAGAAGGTATAGATTATGATGAGACATATGCTCCAGTTGCCAGGTTAGAGGCAATACGCCTACTTCTTGCTTATGCATCTATAATGAAATTTAAATTGTTTCAAATGGATGTGAAAAGTGCATTTCTAAATGGTTTTATAAAAGAAGATGTGTATGTTGAACAACCACCCGGTTTTGAAGATTTTAAATTTCCAAATCACATCTATAAGTTAAAGAAAGCACTTTATGGTTTAAAACAAGCACCTAGATCTTGGTATGAAAGGCTTAGCAATTTTCTTTTAGAAAATGGTTTTAATAGAGGAAAAGTTGATTCCACTTTGTTTATTAAAAGAGTAGGAAAACATATTTTGATTATTCAAGTATATGTTGATGATATTATCTTTGGATCAACTAATAAATCTCTTTGTGAGGAATTTGCTAAGACCATGCAGGGTGAATTTGAAATGTCTATGATGGGAGAATTAACATTCTTCCTCGGTCTTCAAATTAAGCAAATGAAAGAAGGTACGTTCATTTCTCAAACTAAGTATTGTAGAGAAATTCTTAAGAAGTTTGAAATGGACAAAGCAAAGGAAGCATCTACACCTATGGGAACCTCTTGCTATCTTGACAAAGATGAGTCAGGTAAAGAGGTAAATCAAACTAAATATAGATGCATGATAGGTTCTTTGCTATATCTCACTGCTAGTAGACCAGATATTATGCAAAGTGTTTGTGTGTGTGCTAGGTATCAATCTAGTCCTAGAGAATCTCACCTTACTGCAGTTAAAAGAATATTGAAATATCTTAAGGGAACTGCATCCTTTGGTTTATGGTATCCATCTGGAACGGAACCTAGTCTTGTAGGATTTTCAGATGCAGATTATGGAGGTTGTAAGATAGATAGAAAAAGCACTAGTGGAACATGTCATCTTCTAGGTAGTTCCTTAGTTTCTTGGCATTCTAAGAAACAAGCCTGTGTAGCCTTATCTACCACTGAGGCAGAATATATTGCTGCGGGAAATTGTTGTGCACAAATTTTATGGATGAAACAGCAATTAGAAGATTATGACATTCACTTAGATCATATACCACTTAAGTGTGATAATACAAGTGCCATAAACCTTACAAAGAATCCCATAATGCACTCTAGAACCAAGCACATTGAGATTAGGCATCACTTTCTTAGAGATCATGTGCAAAAAGGAGATTGTGAGATAGAATATATTGATACACAACATCAATTAGCTGATATTTTCACCAAAGCATTGCCTAAGGATAGGTTCTATGAGCTTAGAAGAGATCTAGGAATATTGAAAATCTTTTAAAATTGGACATAGGTGAAAATTTGACGTTTTTCGGAAATCAGCGTCAGTTAATCGATTAACACGTCCTGTTAATCGATTAACGTTAATCGATTAACACACCCTGTTAATCGATTAACACACGTACAGCATGAAATATTTTTAAATTTCTAGCCGTTGCAACGGCTAAAAACGGCCATAAACGGCTCTTTAATGATTTTGAACGTTGGGGAGCCTTCTTGAGCCTATTTATACCCCTCCAATCCTTCATTACACATTACCATTCACTCTCCTACTCCAAATCTCATCAAAATTCCTTGCTGCCCAACTTTTGGTGGTGTCCCAAATTCATTGTTGTCCCATTTTTTCTTGCTACCCACTCTGCTCTCACACTCCCATGGCTGAACCATCCAGAAGGAGAAGAAGAAGAAGCTATGGCTCTGAAAGTACTCCTCCCGCACGTGGTCCAAATATTCACGGTTGGATCTCCGATGAAGGAAGGCACGACGAATACTTGCAATGGTGGAAAGAACGCAAAATTCTTCGCCAAAAATTTGTGGATCTTAATTGGTTTGCGGTACATCAATTTCAATTCTCTCAACAATTGATGGCTCAAGGCGTCCAATATCTACTGCAACTTCAAGGGCGCTACTACCCCGATTTGGTACGCGTGTTTTACTACAATCTGAAATCCCAAAACGGTATTGTTCACACTCGCGTCAAAGGAGTAGACATTGTTCTAGATCATGATATTTGGTTAAATGTTGCTCATATTCCTCCTTTAGAAAATGCCTTGCATGTGCCAAATGATTTTGGTGAGTTTAACAAAATTTTGGCATATCGCTCTTTTATGAGGAATCCTCAACAACCCCTACCAAATAGGCGATATCTTCTAGTGGGAAATCTAAGAATGGAGGAAAGGGTCCTTCATTATCTCATTGTTTGGCTGCTGTGTCCAAGAGGAACAAACATTGCTCAATGTTTTGAAACTGATTTGATGATTATGTCCGCCATCACTCAAAATATCAACATAAATTGGGCAAGTCTCATCTCAGATACTATGGTCCGTGCCAAGAGGTATGACAGAGGTCATCTCCCATATCCTCTCCTTGTTTCATTGATATGTATCTATAAAGGGGTGGATGTCACCGGAGAAAAACATCTCGATGTCTTACCTATCCATCAAATTGAAGAGTCTGCTTTGCATCAAATGGGATTTATAAGACAAGGAAATTTGTTTGTCCGCGCTGATGAAGATATTGCACAAGAAGAAGATGCCTCAGCTGAAGAGGAGGAAGATATCCCTATGCCTCAACCAACCAATGTTGCTGGACCATCAAATCCTCCACAAGAATATAGTCTAGAAAGTATTTCTAGACAAATTGAAGCCATGGCCACATTGCAACAAACAAGAATGGACGATATGATGGCATATCACAATCTTCGTTATGATGAGATTAACACTCATCTTAAGGAGATTGATGACAAACTTGCCAAACTATATGTCCCTGATAGTGATGATGATTAGGCATCTTTATGATTCTATGTTTTTATTAGTGTGTGCCCTTTATGTATGCTTCTATGCTTGTATGCCTCTTTAAATTTCAATAAAAATGTGTGTTCTCTTATCTTAATATTTCTATGCATCTATGCTTTTATTAAGGGGGAGTATAGATTCTAATATATTAAGGGGGAGTAATTATACATCACTTTTTAATAATGATCAAAAAGGGGGAGAAATAGTTAAAGTCTTAAAATGTTTTTTCTAAGTTCACTAACAATATTTTTCTTCCTTTAGTTATTTTTTATACAGCTGGTTCACAAAAGCTTTAATTCAAGAAGGTTTTGATCATCATCAAAAAGGGGGAGATTGTTAGCAAAATGATGAAGATGAAGTTTTGATGATGTCCAAATACAAGTCAAGCACAATCAAGACTTATGAAGAATGATCTTAGAAGACTTGTAAAACCTTGTAAAAATTGTATGAACATAGGATAATTAGTAGTTTCATGTATGTATTCAAAAGTGATGTAGAAATAAATCAAGAACAAAATCTGTGCAGTGTTAATCGATTAACAAGGGGTGTTAATCGATTAACGTTAATCGATTAACACAGTGTGTTAATCGATTGTTCCAGAGGCAAATGGCGAAGCACAGAATTTCGGTGTTAATCGATTAACACAGGGTGTTAATCGATTAACGTTAATCGATTAACAAGGACTGTTAATCGATTAACACAGTGACCGTTTGAAAAACTAGCCGTTTTTAGAGACGTTGAAGTATCCGTTGGGATGTTAATCGATTAACCACTGTAGCTAATCGATTAACACAGTCAGAAAGTCTAAAAGCGAAAATGGAGGAGCCTTTGGATGAGTCTATAAATAGACTCTCATTTTCTCTCAAATCCAACTCTTCCCTTGTGCAAAACATCTCTGAACTCTTTGAGAATCGTGTGCTCTTGCTCAGCTAAGGAAACTCTGTCTGTAGAGTTGGTTAAATACTGCTACGGTGATAGAGGAATAGCTGGATCATCCTTGGTGTGTCTGAGGAAGTGTCTGGAAGAGAATCATCCTTCGTGAAGCATTCGAAGGAGGTGATCATCCTTTGTGAAGATTCAAAGGAGGTGTTGTTTCATCTCTTGTGGTTTCAAGAGAGGTGGTAATTTCTAAACTGTTACAAATTGTTTTTCTGTGTGACTAATATTTGTAATAGTTTTGTGATAGTGAAAAAGGTTTATCTTATTTGAGATAAGCGACTGGACGTAGGATCTTAGTGATCTGAACCAGGATAAAATACCTGTGTAATTTTTCTCTTTCCCTTACTCTGTTATTTACGTTTAATTATCTGCTTAGTAAGAAATTAAGAGAAAAATATTAAAAAGGGATAATATTTGAATATAACCAATTCACCCCCCCTCTTGGTTTGTTTCCACGCTAACCATTCCGCTGCAGCCGCTCTGACATTATCCATGGAGCACGGGGCATTTAAGGCGTCCTCAGTCACATGGGAGATGAACCACATATACAACACTGGCAGACAACATAACATTTTTCCTCCCTTTAGCTCATAACAACGATTAAGGGTCCCATAAACTTCAGCCAGGATAGCAGTGACTGGATTCTCACAGCGCTCTTTGTATCCCACAAATGCGTTCATGGCGGCATAGTCGACGAAATTCTTGACATTAGGAAAAAGCATGACACCATAGAAGAGAAGAGCCAATACATCCATAAATGTTTCCCAGTTTTCTTCTTCAGCTAAACGATGCAAGTATCCTATTAGGTATCCTTGAGGAAGGCCCCTCACTTTGCCCTTGATTGTGAACTTGTTCTCCAACTTCATAGGGTGTACTTTCATGATCCTCGCTAGCTGCAAGACAGGTACATACTGCCCAAGGTAATTGTATGGAGCTTTTCCCTCAAGAGGTATATTTAAAATTTGCTCGAATTCTTCCACTGTTGGCACTAGTTGGAAATCTTGAAAAGTGAAACACCTCAATGGTGGATCATAGTATTGGGCTAAAGTAGTAATTGCTGATGTTTGGACCTCCACCTCTAATAGGCTCAACAAATTCCCATACTCCTTCTTGAATGCATCCTTTTGGGATGTCTTCATTTTCATTACCAGTTTTCTCAGACCATTCATATTTCCTTCCTCCGCTTCAATGGCTATCCTTTCCTTTAAAATGTTTGAACTTGTAGGTCGGTCAACTTCCAATCTCATGTTAATTTCCATTTTACCTCTACGGCTTAGTCACAAATTTATAACTTCCTACCTAGGACCAACAAGACCATAAAAAAAATGCATGAGAAAGACACATAATGATATAGTGATATATACAACATGTTTAATTTTATTAAAAAATAACGGTTATAAGACGACATACATCTCCCTTCGTGCCCTAGATAAGGTTCGAGACTTGAGGTTCAAAGTTAAATATATGCAATCTCACAAGGATAGTTCCCTAATGCTTAAATCAAGGCCACCAGAGTTATGGCTCTTTTCACTACATCTCCACAACAGTCAGAGTAATCAACTAGATGCGGAGACATAAATGAAGAGAACAGACTCTAGTTGGAGTTCTCACGATAGCCAAACAGGAAGTACATCCCAGAGTGACACCGCTACACAACCCCTATAATTCTAAGTTGCGCTCAGACCAGGGTATAGGGCCTCACTCATGATATGCAAAATGTGTGTGGAGGGAGATTATAATGCAAAACAACACTTGCAAAATAAACACAAATAAGTAGATATATAACATGTCATCTACCCTAGGGTTCAATATGGAACAATCAAAACAAACGCACGTGCAATTATGCCAAATATTAAACATATATAAAGAAAAAAAAAGGAAGGAAAACATAATGAAAAACCACATCGAATTCGCACATCTAATTAAATGGCTTGACTCTCTAAATTCCCCAGTGGAGTCGCCATCTGTCGCAACCGGAATCGTGACGGGACGACGATCCATGAAAAATAAAAAAGGTTTGGGGTTTTGAAAAAGAGAGAGTTGGAGTCGCCACCATAGTTTATTCTGGAAAACTACGGAAAAACCATAAAATGATAAGACCTGGTCTGCGAATGATGAACCAATATTTTCCTCACTTCACTTAGTTTATTGTACTAGAATTAATCAGGGAATTGTGCTTAAAAGTCCAGTATTTTCCCATCTTTTACTATTTGTGCTTAATTTGATCGGAAATTCTTATTATAACTAATTTGAATTATCTGAGCTAATTATTTTACAAGAAAAATTTGGAGATACAATTTGGGACATTTGAAGGTTAAATGAGAATTGGCAATTGAGCCCAATGTATTTCAGCCATTTCAGTTTTCGCTGGTTGCTGCGTGAATTTTGTATCAACTTGTTTGTCCTCGTTTGAGTTCAATTCTTATCCTTTTTCCATGCAATTTTTTTTCATAGTTTCGTCTAGATGTCTATTTTCACATATAGTTTTTCGTTTGTTCAAATTCGTTTTGTGTTGTTCCCAGTATTTTTTTTACTCTCATATGTCAGTGCAGTGATTACTGTTTGAGTGTTCTAATATGTTTGCATGGTTTGCTTGTTGTTTAGTACTTGTGGTGGCTGGAATTTATCATTGGAAGGTGTTAAGATCTTCCAACACTCTTAAGCAAGGTTGATTGGCACATCCTCTTAGAAAATAATTTTAAATCACCTTTGTTCAAAGACTCACGTCCATGGGAAGAATAAAATGCTGAATTCTATTGAAATTGGCCACGGCCACAATTGAATAGAAAAAGAATTGGTCCATGTGCTGCACGTGAAAGGGAGAGCAATTCAATTATTGAATTGTGAGAAGCACAATACCACATTCCAAATGAAGCTCACGGTTTTGGCCAATTTTGTGTGAAGCATTAAGCACACAGATATATGGCCTCCTTTCTTCTTGCTTTTGTCAAAAGTGAGATTGAAGAAAATTGCAAGAGGTACATGCTGAAAAAAAGCAAAACACGGTGTAGGGTCCATTAGAAAATTCAATTTGTCAAGCATACACCAAATCACATGTTTTGAAATAATGGAGGGGCCATTCCTTTGAAACCTTACGTGAAAATGGAGAAACTACAAATGCAAAGCTTTTGGTTTTTCAAACACATGGCCCATGGTAGAAAATTCATTTTGGCATCATATGACAAGGAATAACAAGCGACCACACTTCTTGAGAAGTCACGGCTACAACACACAAAACAGGGGTGGAAAATGGGCTGGAAAGAAGGATGTACATTGAAACGTAGGACCAAATTTTTGCTATAAGAGAAAGAGGGAGATTCAGTAGAGTGGAGACGGCTTGGAGGCCTGGGAAAGGCTCTCGTTGCCTTCTCTTCCCGGGGCTCTGGATTTTCATTTTCACAGTGCACAAATGTTGTTGAATTTTATTTCTGAAGGGTGTGGTTCAGTAGAGGTTTTTTACAGTTTGCTATTTCATTTTCATCTGTACCAATTATTAAGTGTTGAATCTTCAGTGAATTCCATTTTCAATTAAGTGTTTTTATTTTATTTGTTGTATTTTACCGTTTAATATTTTCTGCACCGTTAAATTCTGTCATTGTGTTTTACTGGTCATGTTATTTTCAAGAGTCGTTTTTACGGTTTATTTTTACTGAAGCTTTTGGTAAATTTTAATTACATTGTTATTTTGTTTTCTCGCATATTTACTGTTCCATGTTTTAATTTCCAACACTGCGTAATTTTTTCATTGTCTATTTTTACCGTCTTTTACCGTCGTTAAAATTTATTTCAACGTTTTTTTTAATTTTAGTCGTGTTTTTAAATTCAGTCGTGTTTAATTTTATCCGCACAAAACCAAAACCATAACCCCCCCCACTTCGTGTTGGATCTGAGACTGAACCGAAATTGGTCCTTGAGAGACGACCTAGGAGTCACTTCCTACCCTATACTGCATTCTTTTATGCACAAATTTTGTGGGGCCGCGACAGCTCACCAAAATGGCGCCGTTGCCGGGGACCAATGGAGGTTTGGTTTTAGATTTTTGTTGTGTAAATTTTTTGTTCTGTTAATATGTGTATTTTGTGTGTTTTTGTGTTTTGTATTTTTGTAGGCGACAACGACACCTTCAGCAAATTTTGGCGGCGTTGTCACTTCAGATCCAGGTTTTTGTTTTAGATTTTTACTGTGTTAATATATATTGTGTATATATGTGTTTAATTGTACTATGTTCTGTATTTAGTTGTTATTAAAAAAAAATTTAAAAAAAAAAAAATTATTATTATGTTCTGTCTTGTGTGTGCTTGTAGCATGTATAAATGTGTTTTGTTTTATCTGATTCGTAATTTTTAGTTTTTAGTTTTTACTTTTTATTTTTCCATGTCTACCTATTTTAATGTTGTGAATAATGCTTATTCTGCCAATGTCTGTGATTATGATTCTTATTCTGCATATTACTTTGATTTTAAATCTGCTAATTTTTATGATGAGAACAATATGTTCCATCATCCAATTTCTGAGAGCTCTCTTTGGGAGCCAGTTCCACAATATGAGAGTCAGCAGTATGATTCTCCTGCTCAAATAGCTCCTCAGCCTTCTACTTCTGAACCTACATTAAAGGAGTTACTAGAGCAGATGACAATGCAGAACATTCAGTTTCAGAAAGGGAACATGCAGTTCAAGCAAGAGAGCATGGAGTTCCAGCAGGAAACTCAAGCTGCCATACAGAATCTGAGTGATCAGATCAGGCAAATGGCCACTCTTGCACCTGAGGAGACTGATGAAAATTTTGGGGACCCGGCAGAAGTAAGCAGTAATCCTGAACCAGGTAGACCACCTTCATCTTCCCACACTCTAGAAATCTTCAAGGAAGAGGAGGTAAGCATACCACAATTTGATTATTATGTTGATTGTGATGATGATCGGTATGCTAATGACTATATTCTTGCTGAGTCTGATTTTAATTTTTCCTCTGTGCATGAAGAGAAACGCTTTTTACTATCACATTCGAATGGTTATTCTTCATGCACTGAACATGAATCTGAATCTATGATTAATATTGCATGCAATTTAGAAATTGATTCATGTTATGAGGATTTATCTAAGGCTCAGTATGATGAATTGGGATTGGGTGTTATACCTCTGCATAACATCTCTTTGGAACCACATTGCACTAACCATGTTGCAGGAGGTGTACATGTATTGCATCAACAAACACCCACAATTGAAGACAAAGGTGCAAGCTTACAAAACGGTTTGAAAATCAATTGGCACCTGCTGAACCCAATCATCAACAATTTTTTCTGCTTAGATCCAGCGATGGAAGACATTTCATTGCTTGATCAGATCTGGAGGATGAAGCAGTTCCTCCTCAAAACTTCCGTGCTGGATCATGAAGTGGAAAACCTCTCCCTACAAGTCCAAAATTGGCAACTGCCACCCTGACCAGGGGAGTTTTCTTTTTCTTTCTTCCCGTTTTCCTACTTTTATTGCATTTGTCCTTTATCTGTTCAGTGTTTTAACTGATGATCTTATGCTTAGAACACGTTTAGGACAGTGTAGTGTAAGTGTGGTCTTGGGGGAGATTCTGATTTTTGTTAAGTTTGTTTTTCCCTTTTCTTCTTAGTTTTCGAATTGTTATCTTTAAAAAAAAAAAAAAAAAAAATTATTCTGTTGTGATAAAATATTTTGTTTTAAGCGTGCCAAATCTGTATTCTGATATGTATATTTATTTTTTTTTTCACATTGTTATCCTTATAAAAAAAAAAAAATTCAAAAATTGTTTTGCGTATTCTTTGATTTTATTTCGACCCTCAGTATCTTATTATTTCATACCAATAAAAATTTTCACTTCAGATCTTATTTTTCCTTATTTTTCTTCACTGTAAAAATAATTTCTTAGTTGTTTCATACACATCTTTGATTGAAAATTTTGTTTAACTAAGAAAGATTTCATTCATCATTGCAAAAAAATTACAGTAATTGAGAAAAGGAAATTTATCAGATCTGAAAATGAAATTGCAATAGATATTTGTGAAAATAAAGTTGTTCGGGGGTCGATCTTTAGTGATCGTTAATATTACAAACCAAATAAAAAAACAAAAACAACATAAAACATAAAAAAATTAAATGTTCATATTACAGTCCTTAATATTCTGGCCACACTCGGCCAACAAAAACATAAAAAAAAAAAAAACATAAAACATTAAAACTGGAAGAATTCACGAGCTGGTTGTGGTGGTCTAAGGGAGAGCTCCGTTGAGGGAGCTCTGGTTCGAAAAGTCACGAGCGGAGGCTTTGGTGGAGGAATTTCTCGTTCATTTCTGTCGTCATCGATAATGATCGGAACTGGAAACAAATTCAGCAGCCTCGGTGCCCTCATTATCACCCAGTTGTTTTCTTTCAAACAAAAAATAAAAAATAAAAAAAAAATAAAAAAATAAAAAACATGTGTTAATAATAGAAGAGGAAGTGAAAAAAAAAATTTCAATGGAGGTATGATGAGAGTTCTTACCGTACATGTATAGCGGCAGTTGTGAAAAGAGAGTGCCTGTGGGGTCTATCTCCGCTTGCCAGCGCCTGACCCGATTGCCATGGTTGTTAAACCAGCAGTGCACGTTGTATTCAGTGGCTTCGCCGAAGGTCCTTAGTCGAGATGCGATCTCGACGACTTGCGCTCGGCTTGGGTGTGTGACCCCATAGTTATAGATTTTGGTCATCATCGTGATCTGTTCATCTGTAGGACGCCATCGTTGACTGGTATATCTCTCTGATTCCATATCACTCATCCTTCCTCTCGTAATATACAAAAACATAAATAAAAAAAATAAATACATATAAAAAGAACAAAAACAAGAAAAATAAGCATAACATAAATAACAATAAAAAAAAAAGCATAAAAAATTTAGATTAGTTCTGTGTTTTCTTTATTTGTTCTTGTTTCCCGTTAAATTTATGTTGTCCTGTCAGTCTTTGATATTTCTGTGTTTGGTCTCAGATCTGTTTCACGGTCCTTGCAAAAGGGTCCTAAACGGATCTACGTCCAGTTGTCCTTGTCCATATTGTTCATGTATATTCAGTTTCTGTGTTTTAATTTTAAGTGGGGTACGTGGCGTTGTTCTACCCGATTGTCTCTGCAATACCTTCAATCGAAGGGAGATTAACGTCTGGTTTCCAGCCGATATACCCCTTAAGTTTTTAGACAGTTGTGTTTTATGTGTTTAAGTGTTTTAAGTTTCAAAAATAAAAAAAAAATTTGAAAAGGAGAAGATAGATCGGGCAAAGGAAGAGGGAGAGCAGGCAAGAGATCAGGAAGAAAAAAAATGGAAAGCAGGAAAGCAGGAAGGTATAACAGCAGAATGAAAGATCTAAAAGCTTTAAAGAGAAGCAGAACATGGAAAGCATAGAAGGAAGAAATAGAGATCCAAGGTGCAGAGAACTTACCCGGAGTAGTAGGGCTTACAGAAGCTTGACACAGATCTCAGACGCTCCGAAGGCACGCAGGGACAGAGGCTCTGCGCAGATCTCAGATCTTCAGCAGACGCGGGGTGGAGAGGCTCCCTGCAGAGATCCAGACGCTCGAGAGAAGAGAGGGTAAAGAGAGAAGAGAAGAGCAGAGAGAGTGGAAGTCAGGAAATGGCGCTCAGAGAGGAGGAGTGGCTCTTTTGTAGCCAAAGCTTTCCACTGTAGCAATAGTTCCGGTCTTTGCCACCGAGACTGTTGCCACAGTACCGGTCTTCTCCTTTTCCAAAAAAAAAAAAAAAAAAATTAATTAATAAAAAAAAAAAATAATAATAAAAATTATTAGCATCTACTGATGGGTGCTAGGTGTTTTAGACATCTGCTGATGGATGTCAATGATAACATCTACTGATGGATGTTACTGAAAATTTCTTCCCATTTCCTAACATTTTATTGCACTTGTCTATATTATTTGACTGCTCTGAAATTGATAATCTGATGATTGTAACACACTGAGGACATTGTGTGATTTAAGTGTGGTCTACTGGGGAGAAATTTTGATTTTCTGTTAGTTTCTGTTAAGTTTGTATTTTGTGTGTTAAATTTTTTGTTTTTTTGAGTGTTAAAATTTTTTTTTTTTAAGTGGTTTTTTGTGTGTTTTGTGTGCAATAAATTTTACATTTTTCTTTTGATTTCTGGATGATGTTTAAGTTGTAGATTTTTCCTTCACTTCATTAATACTTATGGTTTGAAATCCTTGCTTTTCTCTGCTTGGAAGATGATTATAATGTTTAAGAGGTTGATTTGATTGTAACGAATGCCCTGTGTGAGAATTTGAGCCACTTAATTTTCTTTCTTGTGTGATATGTATCTTGATTGCTTGCACATATGCCTTGGCTTGATTCTTTTTGATATACTTGATTTATATGCATTTTTGGAAGTGATAAAGGCAATTTTATTCTTGAGCCTCTTTAGCCAAATAAGCCTACCTTGTTATTATCCTTTGATAACCCCTTTGAGCCTATATTGTATATATTTCTTTGTGTTGAAGCTCATACACTGATCCTAAGTGAAAAACAAATGATTACCTTATCCTTAGGAAAGTCTGGAGCGATAGAAGTATTTTGTGAATAAGTGTGGTCTCCTTGGGAATTCTGATGAATTGGCTAGTTGGTTCCTCATCATGTTTTGAAATTATGAAATATAATCATGTTGTGTTATAAAGAAAAAAAAAAAAGAAAAGAGACAGGATGAAAAAAAAATGATGAGAAAGAAAAAAAAATGATAAAAAAAATATAATATAATTTTGTGAATAATGGAGTCGAGAAGAGGATCGAATTAGAGGTTGGGTGAAATTTTATTGAATTTCCACTTATTCCCCATTGCTCCTCTATTTCTTTTGGGCTATACCTACTTATCCATATTTATCCTCCCCTGTCCTTGGCCCCATTACAACCCTGAAAGACCTTTAGATCTGAACATGCATATGTTTTAAGTGTTGATATTAGAAGCTTGCCAAGTCTATTTGTGCTTGTTTTCTTGAGTGCATTGAGTGACATTGATTTACCCTAGACACTTGAGAGAAACACTATGAGTGCATCTGTGAGGTTATGTTATTTTTGAATCACCTCTTGAGCTGATTAATCATTTTGTTATGTTTTGAATTGCTTGGATGATTTCTGTAAGTATCTGCTCAATTTGATTTTGTATTGGATATTGTCTATACCTTTTCTCTATCCAGACTTCTTGAGAACTCTGTAAATTCTTTTTATTTTTCTTGTGAGTTTTTATTTTTCTGTCTGCTGAGTTTTGTGTCACCATTCCTGATAGTCCTAAGAACCATTCCCTGATTTGAGTCTTAATTTTGCCCAGGAGTGCAAAAGATTAAGTGTGGTCTATTTTGATGAACCAATATTTTCCTCACTTCACTTAGTTTATTGTACTAGAATTAATCAGGGAATTGTGCTTAAAAGTCCAGTATTTTCCCATCTTTTACTATTTGTGCTTAATTTGATCGGAAATTCTTATTATAACTAATTTGAATTATCTGAGCTAATTATTTTACAAGAAAAATTTGGAGATACAATTTGGGACATTTGAAGGTTAAATGAGAATTGGCAATTGAGCCCCATTTATTTCAGCCATTTCAGTTTTCGCTGGTTGCTGCGTGAATTTTGTATCAACTTGTTTGTCCTCGTTTGAGTTCAATTCTTATCCTTTTTCCATGCAATTTTTTTTCATAGTTTCGTCTAGATGTCTATTTTCACATATAGTTTTTCGTTTGTTCAAATTCGTTTTGTGTTGTTCCCAGTATTTTTTTTACTCTCATATGTCAGTGCAGTGATTACTGTTTGAGTGTTCTAATATGTTTGCATGGTTTGCTTGTTGTTTAGTACTTGTGGTGGCTGGAATTTATCATTGGAAGGTGTTAAGATCTTCCAACACTCTTAAGCAAGGTTGATTGGCACATCCTCTTAGAAAATAATTTTAAATCACCTTTGTTCAAAGACTCACGTCCATGGGAAGAATAAAATGCTGAATTCTATTGAAATTGGCCACGGCCACAATTGAATAGAAAAAGAATTGGTCCATGTGCTGCACGTGAAAGGGAGAGCAATTCAATTATTGAATTGTGAGAAGCACAATACCACATTCCAAATGAAGCTCACGGTTTTGGCCAATTTTGTGTGAAGCATTAAGCACACAGATATATGGCCTCCTTTCTTCTTGCTTTTGTCAAAAGTGAGATTGAAGAAAATTGCAAGAGGTACATGCTGAAAAAAAGCAAAACACGGTGTAGGGTCCATTAGAAAATTCAATTTGTCAAGCATACACCAAATCACATGTTTTGAAATAATGGAGGGGCCATTCCTTTGAAACCTTACGTGAAAATGGAGAAACTACAAATGCAAAGCTTTTGGTTTTTCAAACACATGGCCCATGGTAGAAAATTCATTTTGGCATCATATGACAAGGAATAACAAGGGACCACACTTCTTGAGAAGTCACGGCTACAACACACAAAACAGGGGTGGAAAATGGGCTGGAAAGAAGGATGTACATTGAAAAGTAGGACCAAATTTTTGCTATAAGAGAAAGAGGGAGATTCAGTAGAGTGGAGACGGCTTGGAGGCCTGGGAAAGGCTCTCGTTGCCTTCTCTTCCCGGGGCTCTGGATTTTCATTTTCACAGTGCATAAATGTTGTAGAATTTTATTTCTGAAGGGTGTGGTTCAGTAGAGGTTTTTTACAGTTTGCTATTTCATTTTCATCTGTACCAATTATTAAGTGTTGAATCTTCGGTGAATTCCATTTTCAATTAAGTGTTTTTATTTTATTTGTTGTATTTTACCGTTTAATATTTTCTGCACCGTTAAATTCTGTCATTGTGTTTTACTGGTCATGTTATTTTCAAGAGTCGTTTTTACGGTTTATTTTTACTGAAGCTTTTGGTAAATTTTAATTACATTGTTATTTTGTTTTCTCGCATATTTACTGTTCCATGTTTTAATTTCCAACACTGCGTAATTTTTTCATTGTCTATTTTTACCGTCTTTTACCGTCGTTAAAATTTATTTCAACGTTTTTTTTAATTTTAGTCGTGTTTTTAAATTCAGTCGTGTTTAATTTTATCCGCACAAAACCAAAACCATAACCCCCCCCACTTCGTGTTGGATCTGAGACTGAACCGAAATTGGTCCTTGAGAGACGACCTAGGAGTCACTTCCTACCCTATACTGCATTCTTTTATGCACAAATTTTGTGGGGCCGCGACAGCTCACCAGCGAAAATGAGATTCTAAGTTCGGGAGTCGGTTACGTGTAGGGAAGGTATTAGCACCCTACAACGCCTGCCCTAAGGCAGTACCTTTAACTAAATATGCGAATATGATGTGGTTTTCAAAATGTTTAACTATCCCCTAAAATAAGATTCTAAAGAAACAACATGTATTTTTTAGTTTTTTGAGCCCGACAAGGATTGACCTTGCTCCTACGTATTCTCATTAAGAATGAGAAATCAGGGTTCCGTAGTTCTTTTAGAAAATTGCTTGAAAATTTATTTGAAAATTGTTTGAGAATTTTGTTTGGAAATGATTTTGATTTTTTTTGGAAAATGAACCTGACAAGGACTGGCCTTGCTCCTACGTATCTCCACTTTTGATGGAGAATCAAGGATCACGTAGTTCTGGCTAGCCATATTGTATGTTGTTTGAAAATGTGGATGTTTTTGGGTTTTTTAAGATTATATATTTTTTTTGTATTTTTCTTGTAATATTTTGATTTTTGCGTAATGAGCACTAGGCTGATGCGTACGATCGCACGAGTACTCACACGACTTTTTTTCTTTTTATTGTTTTGCGTAATGAGCACTAGGCTGATGCGTATGATCGCACGAGCACTCACACGGCTTTTTTTTTGTTTATTTTATATTTTGGGTAATGAGTACTAGGTTGATGCGTACGATCGCACGAGTACTCATACCGATATTTATATTATTACATGTTTTTAAAGTTTTATATTTTTTTATTAAGAAGGATAGATGGGTTGAAATGTGAAAAGCATAAAGAAAAATTGTAATAGAAAACACGATGAATTTATAAACTAAAAAAATGATCAAAATGCATATATAAATAGAATGAAGAGAAAATGTATACCTTGTTGAAGATTTGTGTGATGAAATAAAACTCTACTTGTAATAAGTTGTGAGAAAGATAGATGGAAGATGAAGAAGATAACTTTATGGTAGAAATGGGGTACGGGATTTATTATGTATAGAGAGATAGTAAAATGTGAGGGAGAAATGAAGTAGAGTTTCGGGATGGAATGAAGAGATTTTGAGAGAGAAGATATGGATATTATGTAAATTGTGTGTGTGAAGTGAAGAGAATGTAGGTATTTATAGAGTTAAGGATGAAGAAAGTTGATGAACAAAAATAATATAATAAGTTGGTGGAAAATTTAGATGAAATAAAAATTAATCACAAAAATGCAATAAAATAAATAAGTAAAGAAATAAAACGTTTGGGGAAACAAGAAGTTGAATCTGGCAGAGCCGGTTAGACAACTTCTAATCCTTCCAAAATGCAATAAAATAAATAAGTAAAGAAATAAAACGTTTGGGGAAACAAGAAGTTGAATCTGGCAGAGCCGGTTAGACAACTTCTAATCCTTCCAAAATGCAATAAAATAAATATGTAAAGAAATAAAACGTTTGGGGAAACAAGAAGTTGAATCTGGCAGAGCCGGTTAGACAACTTCTAATCCTTCCAAAATGCAATAAAATAAATAAGTAAAGAAATAAAACGTTTGGGGAAACAAGAAGTTGAATCTGGCAGAGCCGGTTAGACAACTTCTAATCCTTCCAAAATGCAATAAAATAAATAAGTAAAGAAATAAAGCGTTTGGGGAAATAAGAAGTTGAATCTGGCAGAGCCGGTTAGACAACTTCTAATCCTTCCAAAATGCAATAAAATAAATAAGTAAAGAAATAAAGCGTTTGGGGAAATAAGAAGTTGAATCTGGCAGAGCCGGTTAGACAACTTCTAATCCTTCCAAAATGCAATAAAATAAATAAGTAAAGAAATAAAGCGTTTGGGGAAATAAGAAGTTGAATCTGGCAGAGCCGGTTAGACAACTTCTAATCCTTCCAAAATACAAAAATAAACAACTAATAACATACAAATGGCATAACATAATCAATATCACGTTTTACAACTATCACACTTGGATATCAACACAAAAGCATACTCTCATTTAAATTCAAAATCATACAGAAACAAAATACTCCATAATCAAGATTTAAGATCAGACAAAAGCAAAATATAGCATATTCAAGGCTCAAGATAATACAAAAGGAGATACTCAAGGTTAGCTTCCCTTACCTCTATTACAGACTTAATCTCCTCGCTCTCTGAAAACTTCCAGAATATCCCCTTTGAAATTAGAAATTCTTCCAACTCTCTTCTCTCAAAAATTTTCTCAATTCTTTTGTGTAAATTTTCAGCCTCCCCCCTTGGCTATTTATAGTAAAAAAAATTTACTATTCATTTGTACTATTCATTTTTACTATTCATTTTTTTATTCATTTTACTATTACAAAATTAATTTTTTATTTGCAAATTGGTGAATTCTGATCTCAAAGCTACGTGGAACACTTATCCAAATTTTTTTTTTTTACTTTTCACTTTTTACTATTCACAATTCACTATTCACTATTTACTATTCACTATTTACTATTCACTATTCACTTTTTTTTTATTTATTTATTATTAATTTTATTTACCCGGACGAAATTGGGTATTGACAACAGTAATTTGGACGGAACCGTTACATAACAGTAATTTGGACGGAACGGACTAACCTCGGGTGGAAGCTGATGAGAGTGCCAGCTACTACACCACCCAGGTGCGCGAACGTCGTAGCTACACGGGAAATCATACAGTCTGGACAGTCAGTCATGTATTAAATTTTATGTTAAGTGTGCGTTGAAATAAGCATGTATGTTGAATTATGTTCATGTGTGATGAATTAATTTCATGAATTTGTATGTTGATGCATGAGTTAAATTACATAAGCTTACCCTTGCGTTTTCCTTGTGTTGTCACGTTTTGTACGTCCGTCCTGTCATTGCAATGATCATCCGTGTGGATGTGAGCAGAGGGAGACGAGTGTTTGGAGGATGTTCTGAACGAAGAAAATCTGGTTGAAGTTGAAGTGAAGACTGAGCAGTGAGACGTTCGGCCAATCCTTTAATTCTATTATGTATGACCGTTCGGTGTTTTCCTGTGTGAACCGTTCGGTCAGGTTTTAAATTTTACGTTCTGTTATAATTCGTGACTATTGTATGGACGTGCGGTTTTGCGTGTTCGTTATTTATTGTTGTAAGACTATATTCAAGGACATTTGTCCTTGAGTGTTCGTTTGGTTTTATTTTTAGTTGGAAAACTGTACTATTTTATTATTAACTGTGATTTTCTAATTATATGGTTTTTACTGTATATTTGGGATGCCACATATGTTGACTATGATTTTTCATTTTTCATTTTTCATTTGGGTTGAGTGGTTGTAATATCCAATTCAAAATAGTAATTTGTCTTCACTTTATTTGAAGAAATTACAATTGAATGTAAAATTTATTTTGATTTGAATTAAGTGTGTGACTTTCTCTATTTCTTATTTTCTTTATTTCGTTGCTTTTGAGAAAAAATAACTTTTTTTATGCATTTTGTAGAAGATTAATACTCTAATATTTATTTTATTACTACATCTTGATATAGGCTTAAAATTTATTAAACGCAAATTTTGAATAGTTAAAATTTTTTAAAAGTTGAAACTATAACTACAAACCAATTCACTCTCTTCTGTTTTGTGCAACCTCCTCTTTTATTCTAAACCAGTGTCATCACATCTTTTCCTAAGTGATAAAGATCAATTGTCATTACGGGACAAAAGAGAAAGAGTGAAGGCGTTCCCGCTCATGCCAAAAGAGTTCACACTTTAAAGGATGTTAATTGTCTACCTTGAAAAATATAGTAGTAAATCATGACTCTATATAATGTTTCAGTAGTGTTATTTTTTGTCCAATTTTAAATAGGTCTTTACTTATTAGTTGTTTCGAGTTCGTATTTTTAAAAAATTGAAATAAATAGAAGTTTGTTATCAAATTGGACAAACGTCATTTAAGAAGTCATTACCTGACATGCTGATTGTATTGTTTTAAATGATGTGATAGTGACATGTTAATTGTATTGTTTTAAATGATGTGACAGTAAATGCATTATTGTACGTGTATTTTGTAATTTATGAATTAAAAAATTAAGAATAAATTGAGAAAAAGAAATTAAAGACCGTCCCTTTCTCTGCAATTGAAAAATGCGAAATTAGGATTCGTGGGAAAAAACAACGTTTTTTTCGATTGTGCAATTATGATTGGTGGGTGAAAAACACTAGATTTCGAAAGGAATCAAAATTAACGAAACACTAGATTTAAGATACACGGAGATTTAAGTGTATGAGTTCTTTTAATGAACCTATTTTTTCACACACCACCATCTTTCTCATTCATTCAAAAATTTCACTCCTCTCTCTTGTTTTGCTTGTTGCCCCAACATTTCTTTTCAAATTTTCATCTATGTAAAATAACTTTTTTTGCCCTATGTCAATAGCAACTTCTAATTTCTCTCAATTTCTCTCTTTGAATCTTCATCGCTTTCAATTGGTAATGCGTTTTCCTTTGTTCTCTTTGGTTTTTGAATTTTTTTTTTCACTTTCCAGTTAATTTCTTACCTTGCCCTTTTTTATGTTTGTTTATGTAAAGAGATTTCTTCTCAGAAGCTGCATTTTCCCAAATTTGCGGTGCGTTTGAGACCAACTGTTTGCGATAGGTTTGGTGCTTTGTGTGTTCGTCGTTGTATAGTAGGTTCCGATGTCAGCTTCCACGATGTCCATCACCGTTGCGAACCCGGGGGCACGTGGGAGGCTGCGTTAGAGGCTAGTGCTCGATGTCAAGAGGAAAACTGCAACCAACATCAAGCTCCTCGCCAACGACGTCGCCGCCTCTCCTACAGTCACGACTTCCGACAAAGGTGCCACGGGTGTTGGGCGCGACCTTAGCCACCACAAACCCTAATACGAAGCTCCACTCACACTTTCTCTAATCTGTTTTTACATTTCTCAATGGCAAAGAAAGAGACTGTCTTTACCAATTTTGCCTAATTTGCCCTCAACTTTTTAATTTAGAAATTACAAAATACAAGTCACAATAATACATTTACTGCTACATCGTTTCAAACAATACTATAACCATGTCACATAATGATCTTTTAAAAGGCGTTTGTTCAATTTGACAACAAACTTCTCTTTGTTTTAATTTTTTAAAAATAAAAACTTAATTGAGACAACTAATAAGTAAAACCTATTTAAGATTCTGACAAAAAAAAATTTACCGAAACATTAAACCCCACAACATTCAAACTCAACACATTATCTCATTATTTCTGTACTATGACTTATGGTAAAATATTCTGAAAACCCAAATTTCATCACTTCAATCAAAGTAATAATTCATTTCAATGGCTATGCACACGTGCTACCATCAGTGATAATCTTAATGGTTACGATATCAAATACAACCATTTTTAAACACGTATCTTGATTGACCTATTCTAAAAGGTCACAGAAGTACTTAATTATTTAGATATCAAAGAAGTTACCAAAATAAAATACTAATGTTCGGTTTGAATTTACAATGCTAAAGTTTACATAAAATAATTAACTAAAAAATTGATGATAATATAACCCAAATATTCCACTCTTCGTACATAACACAAAACTTTATTGCATAAAAAAAACACAATACATAACATCCATGTTTTAATTATTGATAAAAGATTATTAAGTTCTTTTGAAAATAATGAATTAGAAAAATTACATTGATAACAATACATTTGAATATTAAAAACATATTATTAATGATAATTTATATAAATTTTTTATAACAAAACATATTAAAATTTAATTTTTTATATGAATAATTAATAGTTATTATTACTTAAATTTATTTTATATTATTAATAATAATAAATTTTATTCACAAAGAAATTGAACAATAACATTTAATAACATTTTAGTATTTTTTATATTATTAAAAATTTAATAATTTATAGATAAGTAAAATTGAATTAATGATACTAATTATTAATATTAATAGTGATTAACTTCTTTTCAATTTATAAACTTATTAATAATAAAAAATAATTAGTATTTAATTAATTTAATTTAATAACTTATGTAAAATCATTAAATAAATCATTTTAAAAAATAAATATTTCTTCATTCTATGCTCTTGAAAGAAATTAAGAAAATGAAGCAAAACAAAATTCAAGCTGAAAAAAAAAAAATAGTATCCTTCCTTTGCAACCAATAACCATACACCATCTCCGAACCCTAGCACTTTCTCTCTCTGCTTTGTTCTCAGGTATTTTTCCCTGTTCATTTCCCGAGCTTTGTTTGGGGAAGGTGTTTGATCGGTTTTACGTCTGTTGCCCCTTCATTTTTAATACACTCTGACCGTGTAAAGTTTTTAACTTTATTACATGATAATGCATTTAGGTATTGGGGCGATCTTTTTTGAGATGGAAAGACCGTTTTCTCGATGGGTTTATTGTTTGAGATATTTGATGCATTCTTTTACATACTTCAAGATGTCATGTATGTGTTAGATAGGGTGTTATAGTCTCAGATTTTGTTAAGAGTGTACAATTTCAGTGCTTTGAAACTTCCTCTCTTGTCCATATTTTCTGCCAGTAACTTCCAGTTGGTGGTTGATGTATTTGTTAATTATGACTGGCAGATGCACTTGAGGTGCATGTTGTGAGGTTACTCGAAAGATGGATATTGCAGACAAAAGTTATGGAAGGGGTAAGAACTTGAGATGTAGCTCATTGATGGTTTGTTTTTCTACTTTTATTGATAATGGGGATGTGAAAACTAACTGAAAACTGGATCTTTCTGTTGTTGTTGTGATTACCTTCTTAGCATAGATGAGCTAGAAACCTGTGAAAGCATATGGTTTACTGTGGAGCATATGCACTAATTGGCTTATTCACGGAATGAAAATTAGTTTTCTTTTATGATTCCTATTAAACCAAAGGATTTTTAGAAACAGAAGATTGGCAGTTACCAGAGTTTTCTGCGGCACAGAAAATGTTTACAGCAGAACTTTCCTGATTTCATTGTTCACTGTTTATTGGAGCCTTACGAATAGAGAATTTCGTGAGGTTTAAAGTCAGTGATATAGCAAATAGAGCTTATTGGATCTTGTGATCATGAGATGGTCATGTGTAAAATCCCTGTTGAGGGCTTGCTCTAACATTGGTAAGTTTGAATGGCCCAACTTTTTTTTTTTTAAATTAGGTCACTGATGGCTAGATAATGTGTGTCCATGCTCTATTATATATGCTAATTTCTTATTTATCCTCAGTGGGTTATTTGATAAACTGTTCACTATTCCCACATTCGCTTTCTTATTACTATGCATGTATGGCCATTTGTATGAGAGCTAATATGACTTATTGTTCTTTATTTTCTAGAAAAAACTTCAGAAATGTTCAGTTGACTGGTATGATTAAAGTTTGAATGTCTTTTCCCAGCCTTCTCCTTTCAATTTATACTCCTCTTCTCAACAACCAACATCAGATTAATTTCCTTATCTTTTTAAAGATTAAATAAAAATTGTTTGTGCTGGCATTTTCCATTTCATAAATTTGCAATGTTATTATCTTCAGGCAAGATAATTCTCTGTTAATGATTGCAGAGAGAATAAGTTACTAATATATTATTGCACACCATTGGACATATTTTCTCTATTATATTTTTCTTTCTTTCTTGAGGAGGAGCTAAATCGTATGTGGAAATAGGCCATCTAAAATCTGGAATTAGATGTTTTGGTAAAGCGCCATAGATGTTATTTTTGTGCTGAATCTTTTGACTTGCAGACCTGTTTTAACTTGTTTTGAATAGAGTGTTTGACCTTGAGTATTCTCATATTGTCATTATGTATAAAAAAACATATTACTAAATTGGAAGGAAAGAAGTACAAGAGGTTATTAAAAATCCTCCCAAGGAAATCATAAAGCTGAAAGGTAAGATTAATCATAAGAAATGAAAAAATAAATTATTGCTAAGGTTTTGGATGCGACTCACCTCATAAAACTTACATGGTAGTACCTAAAAGCAAAGTTCAAGTTAATCTATAACTGAAGTTATGTTGAAGCAGCTCATGATGAATCCCTTTCATGGAAGTATCTAAACATTTTAGTTACTTAGTAGTTAGTACCTTTAAAGACAGGGATTTTCTATTAAACATGGTAAAATGCTACATGTTGACAACTCCAAAAATGTCTGTTCTTGCATTGAAAACCATATATTGTCGCTTGAGCATTTTCATAAGTTGTGGAGCTAGAGCTTTCTCTAGACTCTGATGAATTTGATAGGCAATAAAATAATGCTAACTCCTTTTACTCACGGATGTCCTAAAAGATGATTCAATATTTGTTAGAATAAATATTAATTGTAGGTAGAAAGTAGTTATGTTGGGAACTACTACTTGCTGTTCCTATGAGTTGTACCTAGTTCCATAGCTAGGTTCTTAATTCAACCTTTTGATCTTTCATTTTCTCATTGTATCATAATTCTATCATTATAAATATGAGATCATAAGAGGGGTCTTTCAAGCCCTCTAAAATATATTTTCTCGATTATTAATCTCAAGTTAGTATTAGAGCGGGTTGATCCTGTTTAATTGGTCTCTGTCTTCTTTGCCGTTGTCTTCATTGTTGCCATTTGCCACTACCAGATGTTGTTGTTAACCATTGTCGCTGGCCACTGTTGCTGGCCACTGGTTGTCGGATTTGGAGATTTTTCTCAAGCGACGAATAACCACACCTGTCCTGGAGCCATTCTCTGCATCGTGTGTCGCCACACACACGTGTTCTCCTTGCCACTGCTAAGTGCATGAAGTCCACGTGTCGCCTTCCTCTCGTGGAGCATCGTCATAACTCCATGTCAACGGTTGTTAGACCTCCTCCTTACTTTTTTGGTCCTTGTTCTTTCTTTTTTGATGTTGTTAACAAGTTTCTTATTCAATCCTAGGGTTTTCTTTATTACTATAAACATTGGTTGTTTCATTGTCCCTACTGGTTTCCTCAAACTCCAACTAAATGTCTATTGAACCTATCTTTCATGGTTTGCCTCGGTTGAAATGTGGTTTCTTGGCCAAGGTTACCATGATCACCTTCAATAAGATGGGAGTAATATGCCTTCTGAGCAAGCTGAACAGTGGAAGCAAATTGATTTTCAGCTTTGAGCCTTACTATAGTAGTATGTGGAACCCTAATTGTTAGGTACTTTCAGATCTTTTAAGAATTGTAACTTGTTTTGGATAAAGGCTCAAAATATTTTGCAAATGATATTCAGCGACTTTATGACTATGCAAATAGACTTGTCTTTCTCAAACAAACTGATAATGACATGATGTTTTTCATGAGTGAAGCTTAATCTACGGTTGAAGAATTGAAAATGTTCTTGGAGGTTGAGTCATTGGACAATAACAAGAAGAAACTAGACAAATACTACATGGTGATGATCCTCCATGCCCTACATCTTGACTTTGATCATGTCAGACATAAACTTTTAACCGGTCATGAAGTCCCTTTTCGTAGAAAGCTTGACCACATGACTCCTTCAGGTTCCAAATCTTTGAAGCAAGGATGTTCATGAACATGTGCGATGTTCTATTGTGGTTTTCACATGAGGAAAAGGACACAATACTAGAGGAGGACATGGTAGTCAGGGACATTTTCAATGCTGGTACAGTAAGAGAATGGGTCACATTTCCTAACAAGACAACCAATGTCTCAAAAGCTAATACCTGCATTTAGGACTTTGCACATTATGTCCAATTCAATATTCCATGAGAGAACTATACAGAGATTGATTATCATTTATTTGCGAAAAATTGTTATTAAAAGAAATTTGTATTGAGTTTGTCGGATCAAATGATCAACTTGTAGATGTGTTAACCAAGTCCTTAAGAGGACCTTAGATTGAGTTTGTGTTCCAAACTTGATACATACAACTTTAGGAGGTGTTAAAACAAGTATTAAATCTGGGTAGAAAGTAGTTGTGTTGGGAACTACTACCTGTTTGTACGTATGTGTTGTACCTAGTTTTGTACCTAGCTTCTTAGTTTAGCTTTTTTTATCTTTCACCTTCTCATTGTATTAGAACTTTATCATTATAAATATGTGATCGTAAGAGGGGTCTTTCAAGCCCTCTAAATTATATTTTGTCTTAAGTGTTAGGATTGTGAGTTAGCTTGTAGAATCCTTCAAACCTGTCTTAGCATGCCCAACAAGGCAATCAGGCCTGATTTCTGTGTAATAATCTCGCTGTAATCCTACAAGTTCTGTCCTGTTCTATCACCCACAACTGTCACACTCATGGTTGTAAAATTCTTGAATTAACTCACAGTTTTATAATTCTAGGTAGACAAAACAAGTTCATTCTCAATCAAATTCTTTTTTGGCTCTTCTGTTTCTTTTCCGCTTTTAAAAACATGCAATGGATGCATAAAAATTTATATTTCTTCAAGTATATTTTATGTAGTAAGGTTATTTCTTGTAATTAGGTAACAGAGAACTTGGAGGCACTCGTGATCTCATAAATCAATATAGACTTTGGCCCTACTATGAATTCTTTTGCAAGAAGCCACTTCCAGTGTCAATCTCCGAGACACATTATCTTCACAATTTGGTTGGTAACACAAAAGTCAGGAAAGGAGAAGGAATGGAACTGGATCAGCTCTGTCAGAACCCTGAACCAAGTGAGAGAAAAACTTCCTTATGTCCTTTTGACTTGGATGTACTGAGTGAAGCTTTCCATATGAGGGAAATGAGTCCATTCCACCTTTCTTCAGTAAGATTTTGTCTTTTTTTCTGGCTACATTTGATCCTTTTGTTAAAGAAAACTGAATAATTCAAAATCACGTTTCATTGTTATGACAAAAAGACATGTTATGCCAATGTGCTGTAGGGGCTCCTAAATGCAGTGCTCAAGTCAGAGAACCAATCTAGAGATCACGAGAAGAAGAAAAAAAAGGTCAAAGATAAGGGTGAAAAGTACAAGAAGCAGAAGCACAGACTACATCGAGTAAATAATGGAAGTTGTATAGAAAACATCAGAGTCAAATCCCATGATCCCCATCCCTTGCAGGTGAAGAACCAACAAAACAAGGTTTGTTCTTTATGTATTGTGTCTAATGTTAAATTTCACGCTAATTTTATCATTTACATAAATTTTACCACCTTGTTTACATGCCTAGCAAGGTATAACCAACAAAATGAAAAGTTCTGGTGTTCTATAATATTAAAGTTTGATTATAACATAATCAATTTTTAACTACGTACATCCATTTATTCTTGATTAATTGAGATTCTACATTGACTATTTTTTACTTTTGATCTCAAATTTCAGTAATTTAGGTAAAAAAAAGGTTATTTTTGAATTTGATTTGTAGGATTTATTGATATTAACTAACTTCCTTCATTGGCTTAAACATTAGTTAATTTAGCTTATGTTTGAGTTCAAAGAAAGTAGTATATTTCATAGTATCTCTTTGAATGTGAACAGTGAATAGTTATTTCCCCAAGCCACGTTAAGACATGATATTGGTTACCATTTCTAATTGTTACTTGTGTCGTGTTTTGTTCTTTTCATGTCTTGAAGAAATAAATGCTGTTTATATGCAGACTTAAATTACACTAAAATCTAATATTATCTTTATTTAACTCAGAAAAGGAAGACAGATTCAAGCAAAGATCCTTCTGCATGCAAGAGATAAAAATGCTGTAAAGAGAGGCAGAATTTGACTATTTTCTCTGTGAAATATGTGATCAATTCAGAAGCTGACAGTAAACTCTATTTTTTGTCTTATTTAACATTTTATGTGCTCTTCTCCATCCTTTAATTTCAAATATGGCTCGCCAGTAAAGTTACGATGTCAAAATAGGTTATGGGCCACCACTCAGCCCGCATTGGCAAGTCTTGCCTAGTTTGTTGATTTCTTTTTTAAATTTAAAAATTAGTTTTTTATATTATATTATTTTAAAGATATAAATATGCAATGATATTCCAATTTAAATGATAAACACTTTGAAATTAAATTTTAATTATTAATTATAAGAGTAGTTTAATAGGTAAATATAAAAGTTATTTGAATTTATTCATTAAAGATAATAGTTAATTAAAAGTTTAGAAAATATATATGATTAAATATATTTTTAATGAATGTATATAACAATTTTAAAATTAATTTTTTTAAAAAAAATTGATAAGCTGACCTATTTATCATTATAAAAAAAATCATTAAATAGCAATCAAATTCAAAGAAAAATGTAATTAGTTATTATATTTATTAAATTACATAACATTTTATAAATTAATAGTTATTGGTACCTAGGATTGTTCCCTTTTTTGGTAAATATTTTTCATCCTTAAGTACAGAGGTTTTATAGCTATGGATGGACAATTGGCAATTTCTTCCAACACGCTACAATATAAATATAAAGGGAAATACTCAAATACACTTCATCAACGAAGAAGAGAGAAAATGTCAAAACTCTTATTGGAAAGCTTTTGAAAGAAAATATTTAATTATTGACATAATTTGTATCTATTTTATGATTTTTATATTCATCACTAGTGTAGTGCACTTTGTTTTGATTGACTTTTTCTCTAAACTCTTATATGAAATATAAATACATGATTAGATATATTATCTTTATTTTATATTTATCTTTTATCTTTAGTTAGTTTATTATTTTTTATTTGTATTTTGGGCTTAGCCTATTATAAATAAAAGATCCCATGTGTATATTTAATATAAGGGAGATTAATCTTATATATAGTTTTTCAAAAAAGTTTTTGGTGTCTCTATAGCTATATCTGCCGTGGTTGGCGGTGGCGCCATCTATTGTCGTCGTTGCCGTCGTCTATCGCTATCGTCTATTCATTATCAGATTTTTAGTTTCGACCAATGATCACATGGATTTGATCGTCTCGGTCAGGCGACCACCATGCCATTAACGATGCCTTCATCAGAACTCTTATGCGCTTTTAGTACTTTTTGAAGTTATGAATTTGGTCCCTTTTCCATCATGCATGGTTGCATGTTTAGTAGCTATTCAGAACATCGATGTTGCCTTTTTTTTTTCTTTTTTCAGGTGCCTTGATTGAAAAATCTTGGATTTTTATAATTTCTCTCTCCTATTCATCCATGACTTCTTCCGCTGTTGTTTCTTCTGACCTCTCTTTTGTCACCATTGCGTTTGACCCATTCATATATGATTTTTTTTTCTCGAAAAATATGGTTTTTGTTAGTTTATTTATAGTTGTGGTGGCTCTCCAACAATTACCTCTTTATCCACTGGTGACATTCCTCAAGGACAATTTGCAAGAAGAGATTTACATGGAGCAACCTCCCAGATTTATAGATTTGTTGCTCAGGAGGAGTCTTCTGGGTTGATATTTCGTCTTTTATGTCGTCTTGCAAATCATTATCAATTTGATGTCACTCGAGTGCAGAAACAAATAGTTTCACTAAGTCTTTATGGATTATATTAGTAACAAGTTTGATACATACAATATTTATGCACTAGCCCGAGGGGTGTGCTAGATATATTATCTTTATTTTATATTTATCTTTTATCTTTAGTTAGTTTGTTATTATTTCTTATTTGTATTTTGGGCTTAGCCCATTTCTTCTATTATAAACAGAGGACCCTACGTGTATATTCAACACAGAGAGATTAATCTTATATATAGTTTTTCACTATATTCAACAAACATAAATATATAAATGCATAAATACATAAATACATAATACATAATACATATAAATACATAAATACACAAATAAATAAATACATAGATACATAAATACATAAATACATAGATATATAAATACATAAATACACAAATACGTAAATACACAAATATGTAAATACAGAAATACATAAAAACATAAATACATCAATACAAAAATATATAATAAATACATAAATACATAGATAAGTAAAAGCATAAATACACAAATACATAAATACATACATAAATAAATATATACATATATCAACATAAATACATACTTGTATAAATACATAAATACATAAATAGATAATTACATAAATACATAAATAAATAAATACATCAATACACAAATATATAATAAATACATAAATAGACAAATACACAAATACATAGACAAGTAAAAACATAAATACACAAAATACATAAATACATAAATACATACAAAAATACATACAAAAATAAATACGTAAATACATACATATATAAATACATAAACAGATAAAAGAACTACACTGCATCATGCTTAATAGCCCAAGAATTGACAAGGGACAACAGAGTGACTGGCAGGAATCTCTTCGAAATTGTATACCAATTACTATAAAACAACAAATGATGTAATGGTTTAGTAAATAAAACACAAATCATATGCAGTAAGGCATGGCCAAGCCAATGACATCCTAACCCTCATACAAACACCATAGCTAATGAATTTTATTTGAGGCTCAATTCGATTATAAATCCGGCAATGATATAAAATGGGTTTATTAAAAACAACATAGCACAATAATATGGTTTAAGTACAGGAAGTATGGCCAAACAGTCTCACGCAAGACAACATAACCCAATGAAAATCATTTTTGCGATATCTATGGACAGTCCAACAACATTGTGTGCAAAGAGGCAAGAGGAAACTTCTATAACATCCACCTCTGAGACGAACTATTTTTATATCTCTATCACATTGTGTGTAAAGGTATTTGTAATTTGTAATTTACCATTTGGTAAGACTCTTATAACTTATTTTGAGACTTCTAAACTTGATAATAAAATAAATGTTCATTTAATTCTAATTCTAATTTTTGTTTGTGAAATTTAGTAGGACCTGCCAACTGAATTTGTGAAGTATATTCGCAAATGGAGGTTCACCAATTTCGTTCTGAATGGAAGTAATAACAAGGTCACATGCAAAATCCTCGTAAGAAATGTTCTCAAGAAGTCTACTAAGATTGATTGAGGTTGGAAGCTTTTTCTAGGATTCAAGTACTCAATGAGGAAAACACAATTATGTGTCACGTGATGTACGAAATGTATGATATTCGTGAAATTATATTCATGTACATATTAAAATAATTTGTATTACATATGTTTGATTTGTATTACTTCGTATAAAAGAAATGTGATTTAAATTTTGATTAATAACAAAGAACAAATCAATTTTATTTGAACATAAGTTTCCATTTGTAATATTTTAATTATGGTGAAAAATATATTCATAAAACATTGGTAACAAAGTTTGAATTTAAAATGTTAAATCTAAAAAAAACAGTAAAAATATGGCAACAAAGTTTGAATAACAAGAAAACAACTAAGAGTTTCTATCTTGAAGGATAAGTTTATTTTAAAATAAAGCATCGACTAATTTGAATGAGTCATCAATATTATTTCAATAAGTCCTTCCTTAAACTGAATTGTTATTTAAGTAAATACAGTTAATTTATCTCTTCAATACTGCATATTTCAAGTCTTTCTCTCAATTGCATGAACACTTCGTCTCAAGGTTTTGGTGACACTGTCAGTCAACTAATCCTTAGTACCACAATGTACTAATTCAATTTTCCTTGATTGGTCAATTCTCGAAGAAAGTGAAATCAAACATGAATATGCTTACTTCTATCATGTATAACTAGATTCTTTGAGAGTTTAATAGTTGAACTATTATAACAAATAATGCACTTATTTTGTTTAATCCCCAAACTCTCAAGTACACGCATCATCCAAATGCTTTGAATGACACATCCTGCTGTAGAAATATGTTCAGGCTTAGTAGTGGATAATGATATTATAGGATGCTTCTTAGAACTTCAAGCAACTAACCTATTTGACATCTTAAAAAGATGCCTTGAGGTACTCCTTTAATCATCAAGGTCTTCCGCATAATCACTATCACAAAAGACCCTTTTCATCGCTTGTGATGAACATTTGTTGGAGTACTCATGAAACGAGCCACTAGACTCAAAGCATACATCAGGTTTGGCCTAGTGATAGTTAAATACATAAGACTTTCCACCATTTGTTTATATGTGGTTGCATCAATCTTCAATCCTCCAACATCTTTGGTTAGTTGGCACCTTGGAACGATTGGGTTTTTTTAACTGAACAATTTTGTAAGCCGAATCTCTCCAAAATTATATTCGCATACATTCTCTGAAAGATAAAGATTCCATTTGAAGTCTATATGACTTCGATGCCGATAAAATATCACATGCATCCTAAATCAGTTGTTTTGAATCTTCATTTCATTGAGATCTTGAATTCTCCGAGCATTTTCCCATCGTTTCTTGTAAAACTAAGATAGTCTACATATAAATTCATAATAAGAATATCTACTCCTCCATCTTTCTTTGTAAATAAGGTGTGATCACTGATGCTTCTTTCAAAACCTCTGTTGACAAAATATCATTCTATCTTGTTGAACCATGCTCGAGGTGTCTGTCTAAGCCCATAGAGAGTTTTCTTTAATTTGTAAACTTTGTCTTCTTCACCTATCACCTCATATCCCTTTGGTTTTAACACGTATACTTCCTCCTCTAACTCTCCGTGGAGAAATGCACTCTTGACATCGAGTTGGTAAAATTTCCACCCTCGATTAGCTACAAAGGACAGGGTTAGTCGAATGATATCCCATCTTGCAACTAGTGTGAATACCTCAGTGAAATCGATTCCAGGTTGTTGAGTATATCCTTTTGCTACAAGACGGGCCTTGCATTTGTCTACTTTTCCCTTTTTGTTTATCTTCATCTTAAAGACCCACTTAAAACAAATCTTCTTTGCTCCTGTTAGTAGAGTTGTTAGTTCCCATGTTATGTTTCTCTCAGCAATCTCATTCTCCATTGCATCCTTCTATACTTGACTTCTAACCGCTTCCTCAAAAGTGATAGGATCTGTGAGATCATATGATGCAAGCATAACAAGTTGTTGCATCTACTAGGTGAGCTGCTCCACCTCCTGTTCCATTCCGTCTTCTTCTTCTTCTTCTTCTTCTTCTTCTTCTTCTTCTTCTTCTTCTAATAGCCCGACTCCAAACTCATAGTCTTTCATTCGTGTTGGTGGCCTTCTTCTCCTTTTAGGAACCTTATTTCTTATGATTTCTGTTGTGCCGTCTTGAATTTTAGATTATAAATCCTTGTTTTTCTTAGTTTCTTCCTTTCATTCATATATAAGGTCAAGAGAATTGGTTTCTCCTTACTTCTTCCAATCTTATTTCTCCATTTTATCAAAAACTACATCTTGATTGATGATAATTTTCTTTGTCTTTGGATCATACATCCGGAAAGGTTTGGATTTTTCACTGACTCCCATGAATACGCATTTAATGTTTTTGTCATCTAGCTTCTTCCTCGTGACATCGGGAACATGTACATATCCTATACATCCAAACACCTTGAGGTGTACAATTGGTGGTTTTCTCTCATTTCAGGCTTCTTCTAGTGTCATGTTTGGCAAGGCTGAGGTGGACATCTATTTAAAACATGAGTGGCCAGGTTTGCTGCTTCTGGCCAATACTCTTTTGGAAGATCTCGAGCTACAACCATGCATCTCACCATATTAATCAGGGTTTGGTTCATTCTTTCTGCAACTCCATTCTGTTATGATGAATAACTAGCGATGAGTTGTCTTGCAACTCCATTAGTGTTGCAGTAGTCATTAAATTCTGATGAGGTGAATTGTCTTCCTCTGTTGGTGCACAAACATATTATGTTGTACCTTGTTTCCTTCTTAACTGATGACTTGAACCTTTTGAATGTATCAAAAGCTTCAGAATTGGTATGTAGAAAATAGGACCAAAATTTCGACTATAATCATCTATAAAAGTAATTATATACCTATAAGACTGTGGGATGTAGGAATAATCGGGCCACATATATCTGAAGGGATGAGTTGTAGATGTCTAGAAGCTCTTCAAGTGCTCTTCTTTTGAAAAGGATGACGTTGGTTCTTTCCTGTCATACATATGGTGCATAACTTGGATTGGTTATTTGATATTGGCAAGCTTTGTACCATCTTCCTATAGGCAAGTATCTATAGTCCTTTCATGTTAAGGTGACCAACCTTTGATGCCATAAACTCGTGATATTTTCAGAGGTTACATTGAAACAATCGACATTTGATACATTGGTATAAACAAAGGGAATTAATGCTAAAAAACAAACATATGGTTTAGGGATATCATTGTTTGTATGATTAGTCCTTTAATATCATGATATATACTACAACATTCGCTTTTAATTTGTATAGACAAATTTCGTTCTTGAAGATGACCAATGTTGAGCAAATTTGATTTGAGATCTAGAATGTAAAATACCTCTGTGATGACTACAATTCGTCCATATATTTGCATTCAAATGTTGCCTTTTCCAATGAGTGTTAGTTTGAAATCATTTCCCAACTTAACATTGTGCTTGAATGATTGATCAAGCTTAGTGAACCATTTCTTGTCTCCACTCATGTGGTTGCTACATCCAGAATCCAAAAATCATACTTCATCTAGTGCGGCTCCTTGTATTTTCATATATGGCATAAGCAACATCTCTTCTTCTTCATTAGCATTTGTATGTTCTACATAATTTAAATAGGTGGGGCATTTGTATAGGAAGTGTCCTAGCTTGTGAGATCGATAACATTCGACCTTGGGTTTCTCAAATGTTCTACCTCAACCTCTGCCTCTGTCGCCTTGATATCCATCGCGCCTTCTACTTCTGTTGCTAAAATGTTAAATAGTTGCAGTTCGAAGAGCAAAATTGTCTCCTGTAACCTTCAATACTTGTTCAATCATTTCTTGTCATTTTATCTTGTGTTCATGTATAAGCAATGAGTTGTGCAGCTCATCTACTGTCATCTTATTGATATCCTTCAATTCTTCAATTGAGCATACGATGTAGTTGTATTTGTCAGACAATGTGCTCATAATTTTTTCAACAATATTCCCATCCTTCATTGTTTCTCCTACTCCTCTCATGTCATTTGCAAGTATCATGACTCGAGAGATATAATCATTCATGGATTCACCATTTTGCTTTTTTGGAATTTCAAATTCCCTACGAAGTCTTTGGAGTTGTGCTCGTTGAACTCGACCATTCTTTCTTAAACTTTTGCTTCATTAAATCCCAAAGTGCTTTGGAGGTAACTTTGTTGGTGATTGTTTTCAAAATATTCTTATCAATAAATTGAAATAGATAGTTCTTTGCCCACAAATCATTCAGCTTTTGCTCCTCCAAGGTTCAACGTTATGCTCTTGTAAGTAATTATAGTGTTTTTGGCTTGTCATAACCTTACTTTACTACGCTCCAGTATTCTTTTGATTGCAACAAAATTTTCATTAGCATTGACCAATGATCATAGTCTCCATCAAACTTTGGAATACTGAAAAAGCTATTGTTGTAAGTCATTTTCACTCTATTATGCTCTCGTGTGTTTGGTAAGTATCATACCCTTGTATGAACTTCGATACCATTGTTAAAATAAATGATATTAATACTTAATGTAGTTCTCAAACTTGTTTTATTCAATAGAATGATTTGCTTAATATAACAAATACAGAAACAACTGAAAACATAAATGTAGATTCATGATTATATCATGACTATTTTTACAAAAACATAAAAAAAAAACAGCTAAGATTTCTTATATATTCCTGAATGATAAGTTTATTTTAAAATAAAACATGTAACTAATTTGAATGAATAAGCAGTATTCTTCCAATACTTTCTATATATCCTTTCTATATAAAGTTTGATTTGTGACGGTGCAGAATATATTTTGTTTGATCCAAAATTTTAAGAAATGGTCTGAATTCATTGATGCACCCCTCCCTAAACCACTGATTACAATTTACGACGTTTTCATTTCCCGCACAATTTCTTCATGCACCTTAACAAATTTTCAATGACCATTTTACTTTCTAAAAAATATGATTTTCAGAATATATATTTCAAAAACCTTCCGGAAATTGTGAAATTTCTGGAAAACAACTTTTAACATAATATTTCCAGAATAAAATTTTTGAAATAGAATTTTCGAAATCAAATTTGTAACATTCCAAAAATACAGTAATAAACCATATAATAGAAATAATTACATTTAATAATATATCAGTTCAGTCTTACACTAATAAACAAACCGCTACGGTCGAACGACCTTACATAAGTTATAAACTTAATCTGTACCAGATAAGAGGAAACATGAACGAACGGTTTACAACAAAACCAAATATCGAATGCTCATATTGAAACAAAAGAAAGGAGGTGACCGAACGATCATCTCATGACAAAACTAATATAACTAGCCGAACGTTCCTATTGCTCGGTTTTCACTTCCACTTCTATTAAATTTTCCTTTTCCAGCGCATCCTCCAACAGCGCATCTCCATCTGCTCACATCCACACAGATGATCATTGCAACGACAAGACGGACGTACAAGGACAAGACAACACAATAAAACACAGGGTAAGCTTACGTAATTTAATTCAAGTAATAACATACATTTCTCATATTCACACACATCATATACAACTCAACATACGATTCAAGCAAGGCCTACTGCTAGACTGACCGTCCGGACTGTATGAATTCTGTGTAGCTACGACGTTCGTGCACCCGGGTGATGTAGTAACTGGAATTCTCATCAGCAGCCACCCGAGGTTAGTCCGTTCCGTCCAAAGTACCCCTAAGGACTAGGACCTCCTGCCGTTCCCACACATGATCTACCCTCCTCTACGTGAGGACGAGTACTCACGGAACATCAGGATGAACCGCCAGCTAAGCATTACCACATTCATACTATACAAATTCCAATATACATCCAAGAGTCGTTCCTCCCTGGAACGCTCGTCCGAAATCTAAAATCTTTTATTTATCTCATATACTCTTCATCACTTATAATTCTTCTTTTAAAGTCATTTTTATCTTAAGTTCCAAAAACATAAAATACCGAACGTTCAGCCCTCTTTAGAACGAGGACGAACGCTAGAAACGAGACCGAGAAATTGTCTGTTCCAGAGTAGAATAAGACTGAGGGATTACCATGCGATGTAGGAATAAACCAAGTACACTCTTTACCATATGGAACGAACGTTACTTACAATCATGAATCAGTTAAATGAACTAACTCTCGTGAATTCCAACCAAGACTTAAAGAATATAACACGTATGGGAATCCTATGTAGGAGAAAAATATATAAACACATCAAGACGTTAAAGTATTATACTTAAAATATTTCATACAAGGATACCTAATGTCAGTCAATGACCGAACATGGTATGGGAAAATTCCATTGAAGTTGAACGAACGTTAATGTCATCCAGAGATGTCATTCCCTAACAGAGTTCGAGCGCTTAGTGTAAGACCGAACGTCACTCGTTAAAAGGACTTTGAGTGAGGTCGAGCAGTACTAAACTTGAAACCAAATATTAATAAATAAGGTACTAGCGGAGGTGTGTTTAAGAATGATTACTATATACGAATACATATATTTACAAGAATTTAAGTTTATTTCTGGATACGCGGATGCAACTACACTTGGCCGAACGCTCAACCACATTATTTTCACAAGGAGACGCTCAACCTCAACTAAGATTCTTTCCAAATGAAAGAATCCAATTTCACATAATATTACTAGAAACACCGAACGGTCAAGGACCGTTCAATGACGAACGTACATTATCATAGTGGAATTTCATACTCAGATTTTCATTTGTCTTCAACTCATTTTTCAATATGTTCATTTCATAACCTTATAACTTCACATTCAACATCAATTTACATACTTTAAAAATCCATATCATGTTAATAAATCATACTCCAAAGAAATACTCATATTCACATTCATACATTCTAACATCTCAACCAACATACATCATAATCTTTTCAGCCAGATAACGATCGTTCATACAACAAAATCATCAGACAAATTAAATTAAATAAGCTTCCCTTACCTGGATACGTGATTGAACGTCCTAAAGGTATGTTTTGGGGTTCGCCCGGCTAAAATCTTTCTATCCTCAACGATCAGTAACTTCTTCAAACTAACCAAACAACATGAAACCAAAAATAACTTAGACTACACGCCCTCATGCAACTAGAACTTGGTTTGCATGTAACAAAAGACAAACGACTACAGACAGATACACTTATCCGCTCAAACTTGAAACTCGTTCGGTTCAAGATGAAGCTTGGGACGCCGGAAGTGTTCCTATGGTTTCTGAATGATGATCGGAGAAGAAAAAGTTTAGTTCAGGTAGAGAGAAGGGAGAAGTTCTAGAGAGAAGGAGGAGAAATGGAAGATCAGAGTTTTGGAGAAGAAGGAGCATGCAACGAGAGTGTGACGTAAATTTCAAAATCTCATTTTTACTCAAAACGAACGTCCGCTCCGTTGCTGACACCTGATTTCCACCATCTAATTTTCGGATCTTCGAGGCTTGCCACCTGGCGTCCGTTCAGAGGGGTTTTTTGGTGCGTTTTAATGAGATCTGACAGGTGGGATTTTGGGTGTGTTTTAATAAGGTATGAGAAAATTTCTGGAATGCATGGAATAAATTTTGAGAAAAAGTTTTCAAAATAAAATTTTCTATATTAACTTTTCATAATGCATATAATGCCTTCTGGAATGACTTTTTCAGAACATTCGTAAATAAATGCATTTTGGAAATAATTTTCCAGAATATATTCTGAAATACTTTTTCGCATTTTCCCTTTTTAGTCTGTAGTTTCTCTTTCCTCTTCTTCTTTCTCTGCGTTCACAATGATAATAAAAGTGAAACCGGCAACAATGCTGTCATGCAGTTAGTGAAGGGTGTTTGTGTTATTTTTTTATGGTTAATAATGTTTATATTTCCCCAATTTATATGTAAAATTGAATTTTTTTTTCTTAAATATAATATGGACTAAACTTTCAAGTTAGTGAATATATTCATAGTGTTAACTTTTTTAGGATTTATTAAATGAACTCATGTTTGAGTTACAATTTATTAAAATATATACACAACTGTGATTCTAAAACATATTTAAACATGTTGAAAAAAGCTTAATATAATTGAATTATAAAGATTATAATTATTTATTTTTAAAGTTTGAAATTAAAATATATTAAAATTTAGAAGAATGAAGAGTTTTAATTTTGCACAAATTTTAAATAAATATATTTAACTGTATTTTTTTATTATTGAGCTGCAGTGATTATAGGGGTGCAGGTAGCCTTTACAATATGATAGCACTCGTCCATATAGCAGTCAATTTTAAGCCTTTTGTAAATTAGTATATTATTTTTATAGAGCTCCAAACTATGTGATAGTGTAAAACTTTATTTAGTAATATCTTACATTATACTTTTGTCTAGAGTTCTATGATATGCTTACATCAACACATTATATAACATGTATCTCTACTTTTCAACTGACCTTTATGTTATTTTATTTTTCTTCATTCGCACAACTGAAAGATACCTAATAAATCAAAGTAACAACAAATCTTAAAATTGTTCTTCAAAATGCATGAATGTTGTTCCCTGTGTCCTTATAGAATTGAATACAAGTAAAATATTTCTTTAATATATGAAAACAGAAATATTAAATGATTTTAACTACTATTCTAATCCATATGAAAATAATCTAGTATGGAGCTAGTATGAAGGAAAAAAAAATCAATCCATTGAGGTAATAAAATTTTGATAAATTTTAGAATAAATTATACAAACATTCTTCATATCAACTTTACAACAACATCCTAGTTTTCTTAAAACTCTACCGAAAATTTCAAATTGTGGAAATATCATTATTTACAGTTTTTACGAGGTAGGTGCACACCCCTTTTAACATTGCGCATGCACATTTTTCAGACACATCATTAACTGTAATAATTACCATTACTTCTTAAGTGGAGAAACTATTTGTTTAAAGTTGTATTACATTTGGAGGGGCTGCATATGTACTTACAATACACAAACTATACGTTAACATTAATTTAATATTTTTAGTGTTATCCACTCATTTTGTTGACATACACATTCAGGCTTCATTTTACCTTTACTTCCTTCTCCTTAAAATTCTGAAAATCTACACATTTAATTAATTTAATTATTCTAAACCTCAGGACTTGGTAACCAAAACATGAAATTTCACCTAAAGATATACCAAATCTTCTTTCAAATCTTAATATATAAATTTTTTACTAAATTTCTAGCCTAAGCTTTTAAAACGATTATATATTCCAAATTCATGATAAGCTCCCAAATATTTGAATTGAAAATAAGAATTTAAGATAAAAGTAGACACAGAGAAGGACAAAATTAGTTTAATTTTAAAAATAAAGGGATTTACTTAATGACAAAATAAACAAAGAATCAAATTTAATTAAAAAATAAAAAATTATTTAAAGTTAAGTCCTAATACACAGATGTAAAATAACAGTGGCAGCTAATGACTCAGCAGACGGAGCTTTTATGAGAAGACAACATGGTATTAGGTACAACTTCTACCACTACACTTTCATTCATTGTTAAAAGCCCTCAATAAAACATATTTAGCCATAAAATAAGGTACTCTCCCCTACCCTCACCTAACTTTTTGTTTGGAATGACAATAAGCAATTAAACTTTTCAATTGTACCACCACACATAAGTGAATGACATCAGAGATCCTGCTTGGGACGCTAGGTATAAAGCATGAAATACCCACAAAATTTAACCCTCAGCCAGAAAAATGCACAAGTACCGAATGGAAATTTCTAAGACTACAGTGATTCACCTTGCACCCCTCTCCCAGACCAACCCCATAGTAGTGTATGATGCTTCATCTCAGTTCTTTTCATTCCTCTCTTGGGGAAACATTAGTGCAAAATTCTATTTCTTGCAAATTGAATTTGTTATAACTTTTGTTGTCATCGTAGTTTTCTCCAAATATTAACCTAGGTGAACTAAGATCGGGACAAGGATATAAAGAATACAAAGATACAGTGGCAAGTCAAAGAGGTAAAGTTGTTATACTTGCGGTCATCTGAAGTTGCAGCAACGAGCTCGACCTCTTGATAATTTGTCCCACAGACAGATCATCTGTCTTGGTGATTGGTAATGTGCAGTGAAGTAGCCCTCCATGCATCCATACTGACAAAACTTCCAGTTGTGGGAGTACTGGACTGGAGCAACAGTACTATTATATCTCTCAACCCACATTCCCATGCTTACATCCTCCATTTTAAAGAGCTGCCATCAGAATATATTTCAGTCATCAATGAATTTTATTGATGTGGCAACTTGGAAAGTGAGGAGGGAGGGGAGACTGCAAAGCTAAATGAAAAATATAAGGTTAACTAACCCTTAGCCTCCTATCCTTGTGTTGAGATAGGATGAAGGTAACAATATCACTGGAAATTACATATGCAGGTCCATTTGCATAAGGAGGATATACTTCTTCTGGCCACTCCTGGAACAACAAAACACAATACCTCAGAATACAACAAAAAAAGAACAATTTATAGCATTCCCCGCATTATGTGTACTTGTCCCCAAATGTTTAGACAAGCACAACAATTAAGGAAAAAAGAGTTCAACAAAAAAAATGTAATAAAATTATGAAACGCTACTGCACAAGTTCCAGTCAAAAGTAAAGGAGTAACACTGACAACTGGTTCCAATTAAAGAATTGAAAACATCTTAATCATATTTGTACTCCTACGCATATAACTGGTAACTAGTAGTGATCGATCGTATTGCAGAAGCTCCGGTTTTCAGCCTGCCCTTTAAGGAACCTATTTAGGTACATAAAAAATATTACCCACACAAGTGTCCTGACTAATGGCATCGAAGAAGTTCTAAAGTTTTAATCCTCATGTTTTCAAGACCCTATATATGGGAAAACAAACTTCACTCACATCTTAGAGGGTAGGATGCACGGTGAACTAAAACACTAATCTCTAATATACTATGTTCGTATCATACTATTTTAGGTCCCAGGAGAGCTGGAAATTGATTGTTAAAATTAAAAAACAAGAAAAAATAAAGCATACAGAGCTCATGTATGTTGTCCCTATCATAATACCTCATAAGTGACTGCCCATTTGCCATTTCTTAGAGGCCGATGTAAGAGATTGAGATTTCCCATATAAAGGGACTTTTCTGGGGCCACCTTCTCAATTTCCTTCAAGACGGTTTTCACCCTAATAAATGTATCGTCATCAATTTTCATGACATATGCAGCTGTCACATTCTGAATCTGCATAGATGAAAATTAATTTATATCCTCAAGATATTTAAGAGTTGAAGCAGGTTTAAGCAATTGAAGGAAAGAATTAAATAAATTGAAGGGAAAGCAGTTTTCAGTAGCTGAAAGAATTGAACTCACCCCATATTCACAAATGGCTACAGTTTTAAGAACAACAAGCTCATAGCGATCCATAAAGGGCAAAATGACAATATCACCAAAATAAGCAGCCTCCTTCTTCAGCACTGCATTCACTTCCGTCCTTGTATTCTATAATTGTTATTTACAACAGGCAAGAAACCAGAAAATTTAGCCATATAATATCACTACTACGAGGGAGAGAAACATGAAACAAAAATCCACAATACCATCTACAAATTCCAAACAAACCCAAAACTCAGATTTTCATATGTACACATTGATTGCACATTTCAAGTACTTAAGTATAACTAATAGTGTACAAATTTTAAGAAATGATGTTCTTTTCAGTAATTGCATTATATTTCAAACAGGTATTTCAGCATAGAAAGTATCTCATGAAAATCCAACTTCTTAGTGTATATTTGCGATTCTATCAGCATGCGTACTGTGGAAGATCAGTGTAGACGTTAGGTTTCTTGATAGAACAAACCCAAATATAGGAAAACACACACCACCCAGCACGTAAACACACCAGAACATACACTGTATGTACCTGGTTTTATTGCATTCATGAAGAAACACAAGGAATTACAAGAAAGATACTGGCCTAGCCACGCTCTCCTTCCCCCACAGGACAACTTTTTCAACAACCCTCAACGAGCCCCCAGCCCACCTATAAATAGCCTTCCTTTTAGAAAAGACTATACTCTCTTAACCTTTCAACATACAGCTAGTTTGCTATTTTTCTTTATACACATTCCATTTCCTAACATTACTCTCCCTTGGATAAGCAACCTTGTCCTCAAGGTTGAAATCTGGGAATTGGTATTTCATAGTTGCGGTCCTCCCATGTGACCGCCTCGGGTCCTCCATTTTTCCATTGAATCAGCAACTGTTGAACCGGTTCTCCTTGTTCCGGTTGTACAGTCCTTCTATCTAACACCCTGCTGGAAAGACAAACTGAGGAGTTTCCTTGCAGCTCCTCTGATAAATCCTTCTCTACCTGGTGTGTTCCACCAGCTTGCTTCAGTTGTGACAAATGAAAAACAGAATGTATACGTGCTGTCTCAGGAAGTTGTCGTAGATAAAGGGCCACCTGTCCAACTTGTCTTAGCACCAAAAAAGGACCATAGTACTTAGCTAATAGTTTCGGATGTAACCGTTTTGGCATTGATACTTGTCTATGAGGATGAATCTTCAAAAACACATAATCCCCCATTTTAATTTGTGATGGCTTACAGTGTCTATTAGCAAATTTAGTCATTTGCTGTTGTGCTCTAGTTAGATTAAACTTGAGCTGTTTAAGCAGCTAATCCCTAGACAATAGATCTTGTGCCACTGCTCCCATTACTGTCTCTCCCAGTACAAATCTGTGTAGGGATGGAGGAGGTCTGCCACAAACTACCTCGAAAGGGGTGCTTTTGGCTGCTCTTGAAAGATGGTATTGTATTAGTATTCTGCCCATGGTAAAAACATAGACCATGCTTTCGGTTGCTCAGAACTGGAGCACCTCAAATAGGGATGTAACTATATTTTATTGGAATAAAATGTCCATACTTACTCAACTTGTTTACCACTACTAGAATGGAATCATATCCATTAGACTTGAGGAGGCTGACTATAAAGTTCATGCTGATATCTTCCCACATTGCATTGGAAAAGGCTGCCAACAGCCCTTGAGGAGAAGAAGCCAAATCTCTGTGTCGTTACCAAGCAAGTTGCCACAAATTCTGTCACCCCGTTCTTCATACTGATCTAATATAAGGACTGTTCAATCCTCCTATATGTTTGAAAGACCCCGGAATGATCCCCTGTAGGTGTTGTATAATATTCTGCTAGTAATTTCGGAATCCAGGGAGACGTGGATGAAATTACAAGCCTGCCTTTATGGTGAAGGTGGACGACCCTGCTCCAGGGTAAAATGACCATGAGACTCGCGTTTATCCATTAAATCCTCGACAATCTTCTGCAGAACATCATCATTGTTGACCGCCTTAGTTATGGATTGGAAATCCTGCCAAAAAGGTTTAGATAGGACACATAACTCTTATCCTCCTTATTTATATCCTCCCACCCTCTGGACAGTGCATCAGTCACCCTATTGGATGTCCTTGTCTTGTAAACAATGTCAAATTCATACCCAAGCAGTTTCGCAAACCAATTCTGCTGGTTCTATGTTGTTATCCACTGCTCCAAGAGATACCCAAGACTTTTTTATCAGTAGAAACAGTGAATTTCTGCCCTAGTAAATATGCTCTCCAATGCTGAATAGCCAACACCAAAGCCATTAGCTCCTTCTCATAGATGGACTTTGTGAGAGAGGAGTCAGACAAGGCCTTGCTATAAATCGTGCTAGGCTTCCTGTTTTGGTATAACATAGCCCATATCCTAGTTCCCGATGCATCTCATTCAATTGTAAAAGGCTCGGTGAAATCTGGCAACTCTAGCACAGGGGCGGTTGTCACAGCTTTCTTTAGGTTTTTTAAGGCCTTGTCACTCTCCTTATTCCACTCAAAGTTCCCTTTCTTCAGTAATTTCATAAGGGATATAGCTATCTTCCCATAATTTAGTATAAAACACCTATAGTAGGCGTGGGCCACTGGTATATCATTGCCAGTTTCTCAGGGTGCATCTCAACTCCCTTTAGGGAAATCATATGTCCCAGATACTTCACTTCCTGCTGCCCGAATTTACACTTTTTTCTGTTGGCAAAGAATTTCTGTTGCAGCAGTGTTCCCAGCAGTTGCCTCAAATGATTTATATGATCTTCCCAAGACTTATTGTAGACCAGTATATCATAAAAAAGAACCAGGACACACTTCCTCAAATATTTGTGGAGGATGGTGTTCATGGCACATTGAAAGGAAGCCAGGCCATTAGTTAGCCCAAGGGCATAACTAAAAATTCATAAATCACGTGGTGAGTGTTAAAACCTGTTTTTTGGATATCAGCCTCATTCATGCGTATCTGGGGATAACCTGCCTTGATATCCACTTTTGAGAAGAACTTGGTTCCATGAAATTCATCTAATAATTCTTCAATAATAGGCATAGGAAATTTATCCGGAATGGAGGCATTGTTGAAAGCCCTATAATCTATGTAGAACCTTCAGCTTCCATCCTTCTTTTTGACAAGTACAATTGGCTTGAGTTTGGACTGTTGTTGGGTCTGATTATTCCCATCTTAAGCATTTCTGAAACTTATGTTTCTATCTCTGATTTCAGCATGTGCGGGTACCTGTAGGGTCTTACATTAACTGGATTCTCCCCTTCTTTGATGGGAATCTTATGATCCATTGTTCTATGTTGGGGTAATTCCAGAACCTCCTAGAAAATGCCATTATACTCCTCCAAGACTCCCTCCAATTCAGCTATTTTCCTTGGGGATAAATCTGTTTGTCTCTCTTCATTTCTCTCCACATTCGCAGCCTTTAATTCCCACACTAACTTGACTGCTTCTATCTTTGTTTCCTTCAACAAAACCTGGGAAGTTACAACTCTTTTAGCGAGGGTGGGGTCTCCCCTTATCTTTATTTGTTGTCCCTTCATATTAAAACACACGGTTAAGGTCCTCCAGTTAACCTTAACCTCTCCCAAATATCCAACCATGCCATACCCAAAATCAAATCAGCTCCTCCTAACTCAAAGAGGAAAAATGTTTCTTTCACCTTATGTTTTTCCAGCTGCACTTCTATATCCCTGCAGCACCCCCTAGTCTGTTTCTTATGGTCGTCTCCCAGTTTGACGGTATGGAGGAATGTCTTCCACCTGCAAACCCAGTTCTACCACTAATTTTGTGGAAACAAAATTGTGGTTGGCCCAACTATCTATCAGAATTAGAACTCTTCTCCCATTAACCCATCCTTGGAGCTTCATGGTATTGGTTGATATTAACCTCACAAAAAACCGGTATAAGGTGAGACTTACACCCATTTATATACTCTAAATTGATCTCATCTCTAGTTGGTGTAAAACTTCCAACTCTAAACTGAGTATTGTATGTTTCTTGGAGATAGTCTGTTAACATAGAGGAGCAAAAAGAAAGATAGAGTATTTCGTTCTAATGCAGAAGCTGAATTCCGAGCTCTTGCACAAGGGGTGCATGAAGGACCCAGGATGAAAATCATTTTGGATGACCTTAAAGTCAAGGTGGACAACCATGTGCAACTACATTGTGACAATAAGTTTGTCATGAGCATTGCCCATAATCCAGTACATGACAGGACCAATCACATTGAAATTGACAGACATTTTATCAAAAATAATCTAGACAGAGGCTTTGTGATTACAACTCATGTCCTTACCGAACTTTAGATAGCAGAGGGCTCCCTCCGGGTAGTTTTCAAGATCTTGTAGGCACGTTGGGAATAATTGATATTCATTTACCAACTTGAGAGGGATTGTTGTAGTTAGAGAAAATATCTATAAAATCTTCTTAATTAGAGAAAATATCTATAGAATCTTCTTAATTAGAGAAAATATCTATAGAATCTTCCTAATTAGAGAAAATATTTGTAGGATCTTCTAGATTATTTTTCAATATATTGTTTCCTTATTTCCCTTTTCTTAGAAGATTAGATTGCCACAAATAGAGGTAAGGAGAATGTAATTGATATAAATGAAAATAATAAAGTCACTCTCTTTTTCAAGTTGTTCCTTCCCTCCAAATCTCCTATTCAAAGCTATGGTTAATTCCTCCCAAGAAGGGTTCTTGGTCTTTTGCTTCCAGAATCTGAACCAATGGTTGGCATTACCCTCCATGCTGATAAAGGCTAAGCCCAATTTCTCCCTTGAACTAATTTTCTGAATCTCAAAATAAATTTTCAGCTCTCCCTATCCAGCCTATAGGATCATCTCCTTTGAAGGAAGGTAATTCCACCCTCTTCATCCATTGTCTCTGACTTCAACATTCACCTTCTCCTGATCGTCGAGCCACCTCTCAATACATCTCTCCAATGCTCCAATTCGCCCTTCCATATCTCCTCCTCCTTGATCCGGCAGGCTGGACCAAAATTGTCAGGTTCCTTGATAGAACAAACCCAAATATAGGAAAACAAACACCATCCAGCACATAAACACACCAGAACATACATTATATGTACCTCGTTTTATTGCATTCACAAAGAAACACAAGGAATTACAAGAAATATACTTGGCCTAGCCACGCTCTCCTTCCCCATAGGACAAAACTGATCCTGTCCACCTTCTCTCAACTTTTTCAACAACCCTCAACGAGCCCCCAGCCCACCTCTATATAGTCTTCCTTTTAGAAAAGACTATACTCTCTTAACCTCTCAACATACAGCAAGTTTGTTAGTTTTCTTCCTTCTTACATACACATTCCATTTCCTAACAGTAGACCATATGATCTTAATGACTCTAATACCAAACCATTAACCGATTATTCAAAAAGCTTAAGCGATTAGGAGTGTGGAAAGGCATATGTATGGTTGGTATATGAAACACTACTATGCATTGAGTTTATGGTTTAACCATATATGTCAGTCTCATCTAATGCACTAGCCTGTGAATTGTAGCAACAATATGCGTTGAAGTTTGGAAGAATAAAAGTTGTACTTGCAGACATCTTTTTCAAAAAGAATAGCTTCACAGAACCCAACCCAAAACAGCTTAGTCAAGGTGCAACTATCCCAACTCCTAAAAGTCTCTTACCATTTACATAGCGTTCTTAAGTCACACACCAAGGTCAACGGGTTCCATTGCCAATGGGGATCAAATAGCCTGTATTCGTAATGAACTTCGGTCCTAAAGTATTATTTTTTTCTGCTAAGGTAAATTCAGTAGTAAATATCAAGTCAGGCTTCATTTAACCGAAACAAATTTCATTAATTACTGTAAAACATAATGACTCCTTCCACTACCCAAATGTAAATTATAGCACGAAACTCCAAACATAAGTATAATTAATATGCTTGGTTGGTTAAGTGAAAAACTCATGGTAAGAGCTCAAGTTTTCTTCTGATTTTATTATATTTGAAAGATCACACCGTTGCCTATCAAATGAATTCGATACAAGATCTCTGACACACCAATCCTGATGTTGTAACTCCAAATTCTATTTGCAATAGATAACCAATACATGCTTGATGTCAAACCAGATGTTCTATCATTTCCTCATCATGATTTAAACACAATTTTCCTTAGAACTTCCAAGAAATAATCTAGGAAAGTTGTTTTTTCCTTGTACATGAAACGTTTAATGTACCCTATGACATTCTTGGTATCAGGTGTCTATTTGTGCTCATGTTGTTAGGGAATCACTATATGCAAGATATAAATAAAGATAAAAACCTTACCAGTGCCACAAAGAATCGTGCTACTACATTTGAAGACTGGATTGAAGCAGATTGCATCCATGTCTTTCTGACAGCCATGCGTTCTGCAAAGTGATTTGAAGCCGAAAGAACTCCAATGAAAAGTTTAATAGGATGTTTTGGTAAAGGTTTGGCTTTCCAGGTCTCTGACATTTCCAGTACTCTTTGAGGTGAGAAACTAGGATGGGAAGTTGGAAGAGAAGTAGCATAAATTGAATGAACATCCAAATCCCCTTTAACTGCCAATCCTGTAGCATCCTCAAGTGTAAATCCCTGAAAATAGAAAGAAAATAATGAGACGGGAAAAAAATCTGCTGACCAACAGCAGCAGATTATAGAAAAATGGGAATAAATTCCATGTATTCTCAAAGTTTAAGCTATGGGCGTCACCCTTCACCGTGTATAACATGAGCTATTACCATTAATACAAACTGTTGAGGGAAAACCAAAATTCTAAATCTACATGTCATAATATACGTAAAGCAAATTCACCAAAAAATTTCAAACTCACTAAAGCAAATAAAAAACACATATCGCACCAGATTATGATCATTAAGAAGCTAGATATGCAATTTCACACCATATGGATGTTTAGCACAGTCATTAAATGAAAACACCTAATATTATCTCAAGAAGAAACTTACAGTCCGATATGGAAATGAAGTTACATGGCGACCTCCAATATTAATATGGTATCCATCAACACCGGCACGCAGTGTAAGGACAAACATTCTGCCCTCTATTAAAGGGAACGACCAGGTCATTTCTGGCTTTTGCTCACGTCCTATAAAACGCTTAAACCATGATGTTGTCTTGGTCTCTTTAGAGTCTATAATGTCATTCCGCATCCATTTCTCACACCGTCTGTATCCATCAACTGTCAAATAAAATAATATAAAATTACAAGGATACAAACAGATATATGTCATATACATCACCAGACTACCACCAGACTCACCATAAGCAACTGGAATATCATAAAAAGTAAAACAAAACTATTCATAAAACTACTAAAAACTGAAAGATATAAGACCCTCCAAAGTTTCATCCATTCTAGCAATATAACTTAACTGCAATAACCATTACATTTTTTATATTTTACAGCTTTATTAAAATAGACCAATCGGGAAGGTAAAAATTATTACTCTGATGATCACGTAATAGCCAAGTAGTAAGGTGCACCTATTTTCATTATTTGTTAGAGTTTTCTTATTCCACATTTACAATGATATCAAATGCATTTTATTTTAAATAATGCCAGCGAGGGATACTCAATTCTGCAATACTTTTTTCTTTCTAAATAACTTGCTTCAACATGAATATGAAATATGATACATCATACCAAGCATTTCTTCTTCATCCCCAGATGGCAGACCATCACATCTTTGAGAGGCTCCCCAGTGCATTCTGTAACAGGTATTATGCTCAATCACAGGTCGTTTGCTCCAATCCCCCCTAATTCGAGGATTCAAGTGGAGGATCTTTGGAGGATCCTCCCCATCCACTGACTTAAGCCCTTGCAATTCCACCATGAATTGTGAAACGGAAACCAACCCTCCATCTTTCTTTTTCTTGGAAAGCTGTGGAACATACTCCTTATGAGCATAATGGGGTGTCCCAACCACAGTGATCGAAGAACCAGCTGCAAGACCACATGGAAGAAACATTAAATTATCTCCTTTCATCAACTCGTCCCCATTAATGGACACCCAAGAAGGGCATGACTCAGGCTTTCCATCAAGCACAGAACTTTTTACCGGCTCCTTCTCATCAACCTTATCTACTTCCTGCCAAGCCTTCAACCCCAATATCCATGCCTCCTCCTCCATCTTCTCGAGCACAGACAAATCGTTGGTCCTCTTAAATTCCTGCATTATCTTCCCAGTTATCCTACCATATCGAGGCGGAATATGCATCGTAGACTCTGGAAGACGCTCTTCCTCCTTCTTTGGCTCCGTGTTTGGCCTCAAGGGGGCACCCTGGTCCCTACTATCTTCCAATCTCCTGTGAAATGCATCTCTATAAACAGAACTCACAATAGACTTGCTCAAATCTGAATCTTCAGAGTCCAAAACAGCTGCCCCCTCCAACCTATTATAACTCTCATCCCCACTTAACGTTGACACAATTCTTAAAAGCTGTGGAAATTTACATGACACAAACAACAAGTACAACACCCCAATGCCAAACAAAAAGTGAGACAGTCTAAACCTCCGCATGTTGGGAGGATCACTTTTCGTTTTCTTCATCTCCAACAAAACAACACTCTACAAACACAACAACAATCTCCTCGCCCCACAGACCAAATTTGGAAGGCAAACCCACACTCAAATTCTCAACAAAAATATAACGGTCCTACATTAGGCAACAGTGCCAGACATTTTCAAAGGAATCAGAAGAATCAAACCTCAGCGATGCGGGAGAGATCGAGCTTCGGAAATCAACCAATGTAACAAGGAATCAACAAATTGGGAAGAAACCCGTTTCAATTGGACTCGGAGAACCATTAAAGCTTCAAGCTTTAGACAGAACTCCGCTAGAAAGTCGATCTCCACCCTGAACCCTAATGAACTACCCTGTAACGTGAATGCTATGAGCCTGGAAATGAACGCTGTAATGATGACATTTGAAAACAAAGGGGAGGGGACCCAGAATTTAAAATACTGATAATAAATAAATAAAATAAAAGAAGAAGAAATCACTGAGGAAAAAGAAATTAATGTTTGTCACTTTATTTTATTATTTAATTTCTCATAACGAAACTCCGATAATAACTATAACTAAGTTCCTTTATAATGTCCTGATTTCATTTCCAAGGAGTATTTCGAATTTTGTACTGTTGCGCTTAGTTACTACCCAGGACAACAAATATTAATACTGACATAAATAATCCTATGATACAATATTTTACAGTTTAAATTTACACAAATGATTAATGTTAACATCATTTTTTTTTTCATTTGGATTGGACAAGAAACACTTAAAAAGAATATATGAGTTGTTTTAATAAATATCAGTTTGTGATCCAACCTAACAGAATAAATCATATTAAGTGTTTTTATAAAATATAAGGATTATATTAAATTAAAAATAAATAATAAAATAATTGAACGATAACTATAAATATAAAAAAAAATGCTATTAAGTCAAATTTTTTTCTTTCCACTAAGTTGAGGATGTTTTATTTAATTGAAAATATTTTACCACAAATGAAAAAAAATTGTTTAATCGAAATAAATATATTGGTAATGGAGATATAAAGAAGACAAAATATAAGTTGATTTCCATTATTAAGGTGAAAAATGATTGAAATATGTAGTTTATCTAATATATATATTTTTGGTGAAAGGTTTTTTGTTTTGATCGTTTTGGGCATATGTGCCTTGCTTCAACACTAATTAGCTTTTGTCGAGTGTTTGTACCTTGTGCAACTTTCTTTATTAGTTGAGGGAACCACGTTCTCATCATTTGCCGCCCTACGTTTCTTGTTATCGAAGTTTGCATCAGACAAAGTAATACATTAAAATATCCATTAGCTCAATTTTCTTCATCCATCTTTGGTTACTAAATTCACAAGTTTATTCTTTACCTATGTAACATTAAAGTTAGATGCTAACTTAAACCTCATCGTTCGTCAATCCTAGGTTTTCTTTTTTCTCTTTTGCAATTGGGACTGTCCTTCTATAAAAAAAAAAAAAAAACCTTGTTTACAAGTTTGTATCACAAGAAAGTATAGAAATATGTTTAAATTGTTATATAGTCAATAAATTATATGTTTAAATGCCAAATAAATACGTTAGCTTATTACTTGAAATGCTTTTTAAAAGCTTAAATCACTTTTCTACTGACAATAATGATATTTCTTGGTGACTAACATGGACCAACTTGTGTGATTGGAAAGAGTTTTCTGAAAAATAAAGAATTTATGTTTAACATTATAGGCAATCCACTACACTATGTAATATAGCTTAATTATTTTTAAGCTATATTTAAATCAAAAGAAAAAAATAGTATTGTTTAGCATTGTTAAAAGATTTACAATAGAGTTTTTCAGATAATATTTATTTCATTTTAATTCACTTTATAGCTTTATTTTAACTGTAAAGTATTAAATATAATAAAATACTCTTCATTAATTTTTGTCGTTTCCTTTTCTTTTCCAATAACATAATAAAAGTGCTTCATCCTCTATCGTGAAAATATTTAAATTTGTATTTATTTTATTACACCTATTATATATATATATATATATATATATATATATATAATATTTTCTTCATAAATTTATATTTTATAATTTTATTATTAGTGTTTGGTGTAAAGTGTTTAGTAAAACTTTTTCATGAATTTAGCATATTTCATCTCAAAGTATGTTAATATATTTTTTATTTAAAACTTAATCCTTTCCAATTTTCATCCCAAAATCTTCTCAATTATATTTATATTCTTCATCTTAATTTTAAAACCAAATTGTAACTTTAACTTTTTAAATTTAGTCTTGTCACGGGATACCATCAACATGTTAAAAAACTCACCATTTTCACCTCTTCATAAATACATAGATTATAAATATTTTTGTTGTGTATCTTAAGATATGATAAATTGATTAAACCTCTCATTGTCTAGAAAATTGTTTCAATTTGTACAACAACCCTTTTAGTTTACTCATATACTCTTCCTTATCAACCACATCAAAACATTTTGGTTAACACATCAAAATGATTTTCTCCAATTGGTCATGGAGGAAACAAATCATCACATTGAGTTGTTCAAACTCCATATATCAACTTTCTACTAAAGTAAGCAAGATCTTAATGGATGTGTCTTTGGTTACCAATTGAGCATTGAACCTCACAAATTCTAATGTAAGCATTTTAGCATATGCATGATCATAATCCTATTGTTGCCTTGAAAACAAACAACTATATCATGAAACATGGATGGGTCAGATAACTCCATACGATGACTAACACATAGGCCAAAATATCAATCAACTGTGATTTTAAAGGCTGCCATTTTTTCTTGAGACCTTTTAAGCAAGGCTTTAGATTCAAACAATTATCATCAGTCTAGTAACTAATCGGTGCATCATTCATGGATGTTACAAGTCTATAAAGTGATTCCTTCAAAGAGAACTATTGTAAGACCTAGGAAAATGAATTTATGAAAGGATGGTTTGGATGTCAATTATGCTTATTAAAATAATAAATAATATGTTAAACAAAAGTAAAGTGTAACATAATTGGTTAGAGCTCCTTGTTATGAGTGGGTGGTCATGACTTTGATTTTTGTTGTGTGCATAAAATGTGTTTTATTTTATTATTTTTTTAACTGACGTGTTATATGTGCATATATTTATATGGTTTGTTACCTTGTGAGTTCTATAGAAGTTAAGGGTTGTAGGCAAATGCATTGAATATGAATACAAGAACAATAAATAACAAAACAATTAAGGACAACTAAGGTGGTTGTAACGGTGCATTATTTATTCAAAGCATAAGTTTTAGGTGTTGAGAATGAGTGAACATGCAAAAATAGTCTAAGGGTGAAAGAAGTGAGTGAGTGTTGGCTTTGCAGATTTTTACTTTTGTAGAGTGTGAGAGGCAACAAAGGATTGTGTTGTGTTGTTAGGAACATAAAGAGTTGAAGAATTTTTATGTGGATTTAAGTAAAGGGTATTGACCTTTATCTCTTGTCATGTGAAAAGACTATGCCATGATCATGTATGGATTGGACATGTGTTCTGAGTGCTGTTTAGAAATGTTTGTGAGCATGTGTTGCTATGTTAAGCATGAATTTTGTCATTATTGGTTATATTCAGTGAGTTTCCATAGCTTTGTTGGATGGAATGTATTTCAGTATTTTAGGGTGCATAATTTGATTTCAAGAGCACCAAGACCAAGTATGTGATCATCCTTTTAGTTTAAGAAAATTCTAATTTTTTTTGTGTAATGGAATGATTGTAGTAATTGACATTGTTGAGAGTTGAAGTGTTTATTGTTTCTGCTTCAAAAGAAATGTATACATGTTGTTTTTGGTGCATAGTTTTGGGTATAATAGTGATCAGTTTAATGGTTCAACAATGTTCAATGGTCATGTTTTGTGGTTTAGTGAATAAAATATTGACTGTTATAATAGTTAAGTTTATGGAAAATTGGTTTTGAAAGTTGACGCATGGTTTTGAAAAGTGATGCTTGGAAATAGTCTTAATGTAGGGATATTTTTTGGTTAACAATAGTCTTGGTGCAGTGGTATTTTTTTTTTGTTAAAATAAAATTGATTTTTGTGTTATAAGAACTTGAACGTGCAATCTGTAAAGTGTTGGTATGAATATATGTGTTTGTGTCTTGCTTTTACTGACATGAGGAGTAGTATGTGCATATCTATTAAGCTTAAAAATAAAAGAAGTCATGGGGTTTATGTGTGTGAATCATGTTGTTTAAGAATGGATAAGTGCTTGAGAGAATTAAATTGGTGTTGCTAAGTGGATTTTAATGAGTTGTTAAAGTAATTTGTGAAGTGTAGTAATTAACAGAACCTATGTTGGATTATATTAAATGGAATTTTTTATGGGTTGAGTTGTGATGGATAATTGAGGTGTTAAAGTGTTTAAGTTGTTCTAGAATTTTATTTGAGTTGAGTTTTGTAGTAATATGTTTATGAATCATATTGTGTTTTTTTTAGAGTTGTAAGAGTATTATGCTTTATTGTTCTGGTCGAGCCTCTTTATGCCTTTAGCTGGATTATGTAAGTTGTTCTTCAAGTTATGCATGTGTTGTAAGTTAAACATGTTATTTATGAGTTGTGCATGTTGTTTTTGGGTTGTGTGAATTGATGGTCGAGTTGTGTGTGGGCATTGTTATATTTTTTGATCTTACATACATGGCGTCTAAGCATAGTTCACGTCTGCATTCTAGTATTACAATCCATTAGATGCTGCTTTGCAAAAATAATTTGAAAACATTATTCACCCCCTCCCCTCTCTAGTGTTTTCCTGTGTACTTCAATTGGTATAAGAGCCTACCTTAAAAGTCAATTCTTAACAGAACTTGAGGAGATGATCTTGATCGCATTGAAAAACATAGGACATGATTTTAAAACCATTACTTTTGAAAAACTTTATTCTCCAAAAAGACAATGAAGGATCACTAGACATGTATGACACTGTGATGATTTAAAGTCTCCTTTCAAAAATGAGTTGGATATATATATTTACTCAATTTTCAAACATATCATGTTTACGATGTTTTCTCCACAAGGCACAAATATGATCTGTTGATGATTAGTTAATATGACAACAAATACATTTGAAAAAGCCTCACAAGACAAAGCAACAAAGCAAGCCTTACCTGTTACCAATGAAAACATTGATGCTTTGAAGAGATTTTGATGATGATGCACTTGAAGACTTGAAAAAACATCTACATACATTGTTAAAAGCACTCTTTGTAGAAACAATTGTATTAGACTTTAACTTTCAATTGTAAGCATTTAGATGTAATGTAACTTCTCATAAGTATAATTTTCTTTCGGCAATAATCGATTATCACAAAGGATAATTAATTATCAGTAGTAAAATTAAAAAATGCTTCGTCTCAGAAATAATCGATTATCATTAAGGATAATAAATTATCACGTTTTTCAAAATCCATAACGGCCTAAAATAATTGATTATCACTTTTGGTAATCAATTATATCTGGCAGTTGGGATTGTCTTTTCATTTTCTGACCCCTGGCCTATAAATAGAAGTTTCCTAAACCTTTTGAAGGTTAACTAAATTATTGAGAGTACAAAATTGGTTCTGAGGAAGCTCTTGTGTTTAAGTGATTACTTGATCAAAGTCTTAAAGAAGGAGAAACTTGTTGTTAGTGTGTCTACAATGCAAACAGTTTTCTACCAAGTTGTTCCAGCTGGTGATCATTCCTTCGTGTGTCAAAGGAAGGTGTATTCTTACTGTTTATTTTTTCATTCATCTTGTAACCTCAAACTGAATTTAGTGAAAATTTAATCACTCATTTTATAGTGACTAACAATTGGACGTAAAATCTTTTGATTTGAACCAGTATAAATTTCATTTGTGTGATATTCTCTGTCTCTTCATCTCTTTACTCTACTTTGTTTTAAGAGAATTTTTAAAAGGGAATACAAAATTTTTTATAGAACCAATTCACCCCTCCCCTATTGGTTTTGTGTTCATTTACATGCTCGTAAACATTCTGTTGTGTGATACCAATTCCTACAATTGGTATCATAATTTGCTTTGATAGTTTTTCAATTTTTTTGAAAATGGCCGGACACAATCAAATGTATGCTGAAGGTGCTTCCATCAACAGACCACCCCTTTTTACCAGTAATAACTATTTTTTCTGGAAAGTTAGAATACAAATTTTTATGGTGTTTGTTAATAGAGGCATTTGGTAAGCTGTGGAAAATGGTCATATAATCCCTACTCAAATTGTTGATGGTGTTGAACAAGAAAAACCATATTTATCTTGGACTACTAAGAAATATAGAAGAGCTCAATTTGATATTAAAGCTCGTAACATTATTTTTATGTTGTTGTGCTTGATGAGTTTTATAGAATCTATGTGTTTAAGATAGCTCAAGAAATGTGGGAAGTTCGTCATGTAACTCACGAAGGTACAAATGATGTGAAACGGGCAAGAAAGAACACGTTCATCCAGGAGTATGAAATTTTCATAATGCAAAGCGTTTTACTCATATTGTCAACTACCTCACAAGACTAGGTAAGACCTTTGATACTGTCAGAATTGATGGACTTTGTTTCTCAACACCAAGAAGAGGGGTGAATTGGTGTTTTATAAAAACTTGTCCTTTTTAAATCTTTTTCGCAAACTATAAGGTTCTTGAAATCTTTATTGTGCAGTACGCAAATATGTCTGCAATGAAACAATATGTGTATATGCAATGACAATGAAAATGTAAAAGAGATGAAGGAGATAAAAACAAATAGTTTTTATACTGGTTCAACCTCAATGCCTACATCCAGTCACCCCTCCCAATCAACCTTAGATCAGAGAGTAATTCACTATAATGACCAAAGTATTACAGAGCAACTCTCAAATGTAAACACCTCACAAAATTTCAATCAAATATAGAAACAACAACACATGCAAACACATAACCACCTGTCTTTGTTGTAGAAAACCCTTTGAGAATCCCCTCTCAAAGTCAAGAGCTCCTTACTCTTCTTCTTGACGTGCACGTCCAGGGAAACAACAAATTAAAGATTGCAAGTCTTCTCTTCTGATCAATCAAGATGCACCTTCAAATGTGCTAAAGCGATCAGTCAATGTAGTCCAATCAATTGCTTCTCAAGAATGCTTCAAGATGATCCAATTCTTCTCGTTTTGGATTCTTGAAGCTTTTGAGTAATATGTAAAACCTCTCAAATGAAATTAATCAGATAGGAAAGTGTAAGTATGATCAATCATTTTAGATTTTCAAACAATGCGTATTAAACTTATGTAATCGGTTACATTAAATAGATGTAATAGAGTTATTACAACAAACTTAGCTCTTAATTGAATACATAATTAATGTAATTGATTCTCATTAAATGTTGGTCAAACACATTTAAAAATATGACCGTTATAGCAGTTATGACTAGCAAGAAATTAGTTTTCAAACATAACAAACTTAATTGACTACACAAAGCATGTAACCGATTAAGCTTCAACACTTAACAGAATTTTGAAAACTTTTCTTTCCAAAGACTCATTACAACACATTTGAAAATGATATATGCAAATACATGAGTCTTAACTAATTCAACAACTAATGTAATCGATTCAAACTAGTTGTTTTACCACAGTTCAAAACCATAAGTTGTGCATGTGGTATTCATAACACAGAATCATACATTGTGCATACACAGATATAATCACATCATAAACACAATAGTATGCAGTCACATTAGTATTTTCAATATATGCATTTATCACACATTTTATGCAATTTCAAATCAGCATATGCATTGATATAACAAACAAAAACTCCTTTCTGTTGTGACATGACTGTTACGAATGAGGAGCATTAATATCTTGAAGCTACTATGAAATTTTGATGATGATAAAAGCTGAAGAATTGAAGACTCTAAATGCATCTTTGGTTAAACACATTTTGTAGAAACAAATGTATAGGATAAAATGTAATGATGTAAACACTCTTAAAAGCTTTCGTATTTAGTGAGTCATTGCACAAATAGTCGATTATCAAGAGGAATAATCGATTATCACGAGCCAGTTTAGAAGAGAGTTGCTTGCGCAAATAATCGATTATTACACAAAATAATCGATTATCATTGTTTCATTTCATTCTGTCCAAGTCTTTGGAATAATCGATTATTGCTCAGGATAATCGATTATCACTTATGATAATCGATTATCAATGGCAGTTGGGAGATGTATTTTCAGTTTTTTGACCCTGCACGAAACTAGGCTTATAAATAAAGGTCTTCACAACTCTTAGAAAGCACTTTTCAATTGAGAGTATTAGAGCTTTGTGCATAAGGGAAGCTCTTTGTGAGTGAAAAAGATTTATGTCATTTTGAGAATACAGTTTGTCTGAGGAAGTTCTCAAAGTGATAGAGTGCTTTTGTCTGGTCTTGTGAATAGGAGAAGCTCGCGCTTTGTGTATCAAAGGTCGGAGCAGTTCTCTTCAAGTTGGCAGAGTTGTTGCTTCAGGTTCGTGCGTCGAAGGAAGCTCTTCCGGTTCGTTTGTCGAAGGAAGTTACTTGTTGCACTCTTATGGTTCGTTTGTCGAAGGAAGGTAGTTTCTTTTCTTTACTCATTTCATTATCTTGTAATCTGTTCAACTATATTTTTAGTGAAAAAAAGGTTAATCACTATTTATAGTGATTAACGACTGGATGTAGAATCTTTTGATTCGAACCAGGATAAAAATTATGTGATGATTTTCTTGATCCCTAAACTCTTAGCACATCAACTGTTCGATAAAAATTTTAACTTGTGTTGTGATCATTACACGCTTTCCGTTATCTATATTTTATTCCGCTGCATGACTCTATAACGGTACCGATTGTTCCTACAATTGGTATCAGAGCTTGCTTTGAAAGTTTTTCAAATTTTTCGAAAATGGGCGGTCATAACCAAGTTTATGCTGAGGGTGCAAATATTGATAGACCTCCTTTGTTTACAGGGGAAAATTATGCGTTTTGGAAAATAAGAATGCAAATATTTTTAGAGTCAATTGACAGAGGCGTTTGGGAAGCCGCACAAAATGGTCCATATATTCCTAAAAATATAGTTGATGGTGTGGAAGTAGAAAAGTCATATTTTGACTGGACTGTTGAGGAAAATAGAAGAGCCCAATTTGATATTAAGGCTCAGAATATAATTTTATCTCCACTAACCATTGATGATTTTTTCAAAGTTTCTGTTTATGAAAGTGCTCAGGAAATGTGGCAATTTTTAAGAGTCACTCTTGATGAATTATCGAATGTGGCTAAGTTGACTTGTTCGAATTCATGCTCTACATCAAACTCCTCAATCTCAAGCGATTCTAGTGAGCAAGAAAATTTATGCTTGATGGCCAACGTTAAATCATCTGACAACCAAATCTTGAAGGAAAAGAAGGACTATCAAGGTTCCTCTTCAAGTTTCAAATGTTATGGATGTAGTGAAAGAGGCCATCTGAAAGCTGACTGTTCAAGCAACAAAAGAAGTAAAGAAAGAAAAGAAAAGAAAATTCACAAGAAAAAGAAGGCCTACATTGCTTGGATTGATAATGACTCAAGTAGTTCAAGTGATTCTATTGAAGAAACAAACTTATGTTTGACAGCTAATGTTGATGACACTGCAAGCCAAGTAAGTTGTTCTAATTCTGAATCTAATGAATTTGATTTGCAAAAAGCTTTTCTTGAATTGCTTGATGAATATGAAAAATTGAATGTTGTTCATAAAAATTTGAAAAAGGAATTTAAAGAATTGCGAATTAAATATGATAAGGCATTAGATGAGAAAGTAAATTTGAGAAATAAAATTTGCAACTTGGAAATGAAAGAGTCTTCAAATGTTGAACATCCTATTGAATGTCTTTCATGTAAGAGTCATATGCTTGATATTGATATTCTTGAAAATCTTCTTAAAGTTGTAACTGGAAATAATAATGTTGAAAGGCCTATAACTGTTAAAAAGGTTTATAAAAACGAAAGTGTTTTTAAAAGTAAGAACCAAATTAAAAGAAGTCGTAGGGTATGGGTTGAAAAAGGAACTGTGTCTTATAAAAACCCAAATGTTGTCACATGCTTTTATTGTATGAAAATGGGGCACACTTTTAACAAATATAGAATTAAACATTTTGGTGTTCCAAATGGAAAATATGCTTGGATTCCTGTTATAAAGTAAAATTGTCTCTAACCTCAAAGGACCCATATGAGATTATGGGGACCAAAACTCTATTGTTTTGTTTTGCAGGTTAATTTTTCAAAAGGAAAAGAAGACTCTATAGTATCCTGGTATTTTTTAAGAGCTTTGAAATAATTTATGAATGTTAGATGTGTCTTAGGTTGAAAATTTGGCCCAAATTTGTGTTTTTCGGAAGTTAACGTAAATAATCGATTACCAAGGTAATAATCGATTATCTCGTCCTCAAAATTTGGATTTTGACAATTTGGCTCGCAAATAATCGATTATTTAAAGTAATAATCGATTATCTTAAGTCAGAGCGTAAAAATATATTCAAAATTTTTTAAGGAATCTGTCTTTGATTTTTAAAGGGAATATTACTTTTAGGGGAGTAATTTTTTAATGAATTAAAAGGACCTAAATTCTTTTTAAGTTAACTTTTAGGGGGAGCATAAGGATTAGATGTTTTTCTGATTATGATAAAAAATGGGGAAATCTATTTTTGATTGACATATTATGTGATAATTGGTACCTATATAAGGGGAAGATATATGAGTTTGTTAGATATCTTGTTTTTATCTCTATTATGGATTAATTAATACTGTTTGTACTTCTTAATTAGAGTTGAATTTCTGTTTTTCTTATATTCCATGAGGTATTATGTTCTTTCATGTTATGAAATTTCAATTTTATTTAAGTTTTGAAATGCATCAATTCTTTTGTTGAGGGGGAGTTTTTCCACTTTTTTACTTTTTGCCTATGATAAAAAAGGGGGAGAAAACTTCTAATTTAAGTAGTGCAGTTATTATTAACATGTTTGTAAGTATGAAATATGTGCAGGAAATTAGAAATGTTTTTAACAATAAGATATTTTTGATCATCATCAAAAAGGGGGAGATTGTTACCAATGAGGAGCATTGGTATCTTGAAGCTACTGCGAAATTTTGATGATGATAAAAGCTGAAGAATTGAACACTCTAAATGCATCTTTTGTTAAACGCATTTTGTACAAACAAATGTATAGGATAAAATGTAATGATGTAAAAACTCTTAGAAGCTTTCGTATTTAGTGAGTCATTGCACAAATAATCGATTATCAAGAGGAATAATCGATTATCACGAGTCAGTTTAGAAGAGAGTTGCTTGTGCAAATAATCGATTATTACACTGAATAATCGATTATCATTGTTTCATTTAATTATGTCCAAGTCTCTAGAATAACCGATTATTGCTCAGGATAATCGATTATCACTTTTTTGAAAACCCCATAACGGACACAAATAACCGATTATCACTTATGATAATCGATTATCAGTGGCAGTTGGGAGATGTCTTTTCAGTTTTTTGACTCTGCACGAAACTAGGCTTATAAATAAAGGTCTTCATAACTCTTAGAAAGCACTTTTCAATTGAGAGTATTAGAGCTTTGTGCCTAAGGGAAGCTCTCTGTGAGTGAAAAGGATCTATGCCACATTGAGAATACAGTTTGTCTGAGGAAGTTCTTAAAGTGATAGAGTGCTTTTGTATGGTCTTGTGAATAGGAGAAGCTCGCGCTTTGTGTGTCAAAGGTCGGAGCAGTTCTCTTCAAGTTGGCAGAGTTGTTGCTTCCGGTTCGTGCGTCGAAGGAAGCTCTTCCGGTTTGTTTGTTGAAGGAAGTTACTTGTTGCACTCTTATGGTTCGTTTGTCGAAGGAAGGTGTTTTTTCTTCTGTACTCATTTCATTATCTTGTAATCTGTACAACTATAGTTTTAGTGAAAAAAAGGTTAATCACTATTTATAGTGATTAACGACTGGACGTAGAATCTTTTGATTCGAACCAGGATAAAAATTTTGTGTTGATTTTCTCGATCCCTAAACTCTCAGCACATCAAGTGTTCGATAAGAGTTTTAACTTGTGTTGTGATCGTTACACGCTTTCCGCTATCTAAATTTTATGCCACTGCGCGACACTATATCGGATTGTTCCTACAATGACAACATTCATGTGTTGTTATTATTAGTGAGATGTCATTATAAAAAACCAACATAATAGGGATTGGGTTCAACTATCACATGTGCTCTCCCTATCAATAGATATTAATCAACTTAATGTGCAAAGTTTGAAATCTCTAGACAAAACTTGGCAACCCAAGGTGACAACAATTTTTAAGTTACAAAATCTATCCTCAATGTTAGTGGTGATATTTTTTGGAAAACTCTGTGAGCATGAGCTTGAGCTCAATATACTAACTACTGAAGAAGACCAAAGAAAGAATAAGACCTTGGCATTCAAAACAGAAGTCTCTAAAGGAAAGAGCTCAAGAGTATATGATTTCTTTGATGATGATGAGCATATGAGTCTCATGATCAAAAGGTTTGCTGGCCAAGGGAAAGGATAAGATCAGATGTGAAAAGAAAGAAAATCAAGGATCCTTCTCAAGTTACAAATGATATGGACGTGGAGAAAGAGCACATGTCAAGGCGGACTATTCTAAAAACAAAAAGAGTAAGGAAAAGAAGGAAAAGAAGTTTCACAAAAAGAAGAAAGCATACATTGCTTGGGAGGAAATGACCCATGCTTATCTACTTCAAGCGACTCTGATGAAGAATCAAACTTGTGCTTAATGGCAAATCTTGATGACACTGCAAGCCAAGTAAGTTGTTCTAGCTTTGAAACTAGTGAGATTGATTTGCAAAAAGATTTTCTTGAATTGCTTAATGAGTTTGAGAAATTGAATGTTGCAGATGAGAAATTGAAAAATGAATTTCATGATTTGCAAATTAAATATGAAAAACCTTTTTATGAAGAAGTAATTTTGAGAAACAAAATTTGTAATTTAGAAATGAAAGAGTCTAATGTTGTTGATAATCCTATTGAATGTTTATCATGCAAGAGTCACATGCTTAAGAAAACAACTCAATATGCATCTTGTATGAAAAATGAAGTTAGGAAGAATACATTCAAAAATAGAAATGTGCATAATGATTGTAAGAAAAATCAAAATAGGAGAACACGTAGAGTTTGAGTTGAAAAGGGAACAATTTTAAAAACCAAACTGCATAATGTTTCTTGCTTCTATTGTATTGAAGAAGGTCACACCTCAAACAAATGCAATATTAAGCACTTTGGTGTACCTAACCAAAAGTATGCTTGGGTTCAAATTATGAAAGACTTTTTCAATTTTACTAACTACAAGGACCCATAAGAAGATTGGGGACCTAAAATTCTTGCTTAATTGTGTTGTAGGAACCTTCAAAGTAAAATAAGTCTTTGTGGTATCTTGATAGTGGATACTCAAGGCATATGACGAGTGACAAGAAAAGGTTCATAAACTTTTAGAAAAAGAAGCAAGGATTTGTAACTTATGGGATAACAACAAAAGGAAGATAACTGGAACCGGAGACATTGGAAGAGGAAATATCTTAATCATCAAATATATGCTATATGTTGAAGGGCTAAAGTACAACCTCCTATGCATAAGTCAATTATACGATAAAGGTCTCAAGGTAACTTTTGAAAGTGATAAATGCACTATACTTTAAAGATTCATATGAAATTGCATTACAAGGTGTTACACATAACAACATTTATTTGATTGATATTAAAAGTGCATCTAACCAGAGCATAACATGTTTAGTTGCAAAGGAAGAGAATCATTGGTTATGGCATAAAAGGGTTGCACACATGCATATGCAACATTTGAATAAATTGATTTCCAAAGATCTTGTTATTGGTTTGCCAAAATAGAAATTTGAAAAAGATAAACTATGTGTAGCTTGTCAAAAAGGAAGCAAACAAAATCCTCTTTTTCATCCAAAAATATGATTTCTACATCTAAACCTTTAGAGTTATTACATATGGACTTATTTTGTCCTTCTAAAATCAAAATCTTTGGTGGAAATTATTATACTCTTATAATTGTGGATGATTACGCTAGGTACACTTGGACTTTCTTTTTAACCTTGAAAAGTGAAGCTTTCAAAACCTTTGCAAAAAGAGTCCAAAATGAAAAGGATTTGCAAATAAAGATTTTGAGAAGTGACCATGGTGGTGAATTTCAAAATGAGTCATTTGAAAAATTTTGTGATGAGTATGGTATAACTCATAATTTTTCTGCTCCTAGAACTCCCCAACAAAATAAGTCATTATAAGAGTTAGCTAGAACTTTATTGAATGAGTGTAATGTTCTTAAATATTTTTGGGCTAATACAACTAGTACTACGTGTTATGTTCTTAATAGAATGCTCATTAGGCCAATTTTAAAGTTAACTCTTTATGAATTGTTTAAAGGTAAAAAACCAAATGTATCTCATTTGAAAAATTTTGGATGTAAATGTTTTGTCTTGAATAATGGAAAAGATAAATATGAAGAAGCTATTTTCTTAGGATACTCCCTCACTAGTAAAGCATATAGAGTGTTCAATAGGAGAACATTGAAAATTGAAGAATCTGTGCATGTTATTTTTGATGAGATAGTTGACCTTGAGGAGAATCCTCTTGAGTCAAATAAGCCACTTGCAGGTGATAAAGATTATCTAAGGGAAGTTGATGGAAGCGGCTCCACACTTCAAGTGAGAGCTCCTCCAAACTCAAAATCGTGGCAACAAAATGACTTGAAGAATGAAGACGCGGATGCACATTAGGTGTTCGATGAAAGGTTCAATGGAGGTTTGGTGAGTGTGTGAGGTTTCTCAAGCTCAGAAAACCTTCCAAAAGGGAAGGTAGCTAGAGGAGGGAGTGCATAATAAGCACAAAGAAGTGAACTCTGAAAGAATAAACCTAGAGTAACCTCAACAACATTTCTTTATCATTTCAAAGTTGATTTTACAAAGGAGATGCATCTCTCTTTTATAGGTGAAGAGAGAGCTCTAAATCTTGCTTTGCAAGCTTCTACAATATACAAAGGAAGTGTGCTTGAGACGCTTCAGAGCTTGGGCCACAAGTCTCACAGAAAACACATTAAAAACGTGTTTAAAATGTTGAATTTTAGTGCGTTTTGGTTGGGCGTGAGAAGCAAATGGCTGGGCGCGATTTCCAATCTGGAAGCTAAATTTACATGCATTTCTAATCTGAAAGCTATTAGATTCAATCTAAAAAACACCCTTTTTGATCCCTTCTTTGATTCCTTTGCTTCCTTTGACTCTCTAAGCTTTTTTGGTTGATTCTCCATGGTCTTTATCCTTTATTTAAGGCCTACAAAACAATGCAAATATTATTTAGCAAAATAAATTCTTCTAAGACTTAGATAAGGAAAGAACTTTAGAAATCCTTATTCTACTTCCCTTTCTATAGTCTTAGTTTAATTTGTTTCTTCTTTGGCTTGAAATTCCTGAAGGAGTTGCCATCAGAAGCCCTTGAAGAATTACATAATATAATTTTATTAAATATCCAGATTATTTAATTTGCATGATTTTCCTTTCTACACCAGCTTTAATTAATTTTTACACCAATTAAATAAAGGTACAATACCCTTTTGTCCCTAGGTAAAAATATAAAAATAAAGAAATGACATAACAATTATGTTCGAAAAAAAATATACACTCAATAACACTAATTGTCAAACAAAAACCCATAGTCTCAAAACTACTTTATTTTTAAAACCCCTCTTTTCTCGGATCTTACACTACACATATAGCGTCTAATGCAAATGGTAAAAGAAAAGAAGAGAAGGAAGGTAAGAGAGCCACATTAAATCAAGTGTTTGAGCACATATAATTTGATGTCTCCAAATAGAGAGAAAAAGAGAGAGAAATTACAAGAAGGTGGGAATATTTTGTATTGACTAAACATTCTCTTTAAAAGAGTTATTTCCATCTTGTGACTTGAATTCGTAATTTAAGACACATGCGACTTGAAGTTTCTTGCATGTGTCATCTAGGGATAACAATACTTGTAACTAGGAGTGGGTTATACTCGATACCAAAAATGGCTATAATACTAAACTAGGAGTGGGTAAACTCGGTCTAGACAATTGTTTAGGGATACATCCTAGAGACGCTAAACTCAGACTAGATGTTTTGTGTAGGGGTGTTAGGAGTTTCATAAAATACTCAGGCAGGAGGATGTTTTACTCAATACCAAGAGTGGTGTAAGAATACTCGGACAAATATGTTGTCTAAGGGTTCTGTGAGTGGCATAGAATACTCAACAAGGATTTCATTATACTTGAATGTTAGGAGTGGCTAGAATACTCAACCAGAAGTAGGTTATACTTGGATGCTAGGAGTGGCTAGAATAATGGAACCTCTTAATGGAATCTTAAAATCTTGAAAAGATTAATGGAACCTCTAGAGTTCTTAAAAGAGAACTGAACGTAACTTAAGTTTGAGTGAACTAGTATAAATATTGTGCATTAAGGCTTTCTTTTTTTAAACTATTGTTAAATCTTTTGTCATCGTTTGAAAGATTTTATATTTGTTGATCTTATATGCACAGTGTCTAAATGTAGTTTACATCTGCATTCTATTATTACAGTCCATTAGACGATGCTTTGCGAAAATATTTTGAAAATATTATTCATCCCCATCTAGTGTTTTCTTCAACAATCACTCTTGACTAAGAAGTAGAGGTTGGGTATTTTGTGATCTCATATCACACTTTAGCTTGTAAATGAAGATGAATAAGAGATTGAAGAATTCCTCGTCTTAACTTGTTGAATTTTAACACTAACAATGTTCTTCCTTGAAACTTTTGTTTGATCAAATTTTGGACATTGTATTTTCATTAGGGGTGTGGCTTCGTTCACTTTTTATTTTATTAAAATTATTTATATAGAATTTGAAGAAAGATTCATTGAAATCCGTTTCTAGCCATTGAGTAGTTTTACCTCTTTTGAATGTCTTTCCATTTTTCTTGATAAGTTTGATAATGATGGATGCTTTTAATTCACTCCATGATGCAATAAATTTTCTTTTCTCCTTTTTTGTAACATAGGTTGATGTAGTTTTCTTTGTTAAAGAAAAAAGATTACTTTATTTTACCAAGAAGAACAAGATTGTTGCAATTAGTTTATCTAAGGTTAGAGAACGTTTTTTTAATACATACATTAATTATTTTGTTTATAAATTTTGGAAATAGTATTGTTATATTTTTTTCTTATTATAGTGTAATTTGTAAACAAGTTCATTTGAATATGTTTACTATCATGAAGTGGATGAGAATCATTGTATTACCGATTTCTAGATAAAGGTAATTTATTTCAACATTTATTTAGTTTATTTTATTCATAGGAAGAGCACTAGTTTAGCTGAACCTACAATCTCAAAGCTTCTGGTTTTTTATGATGACAACATAATTAATAACACATGTGATGTTATGTGTTACATGTTATATTGGTTACATGCTATATGTTTTAATCAATGTGTAAATCTGTTTAAAAGCATTGAGAACATGATTGTGTTGATACATTGCATTTCCCAGTGCTATATAATTTATTTTATTGGTGAATGCATGTCTGATGTTTTATTAAAAGAAAACCACAAGCACTTATGTTGAACTTTTAATTGCGTGGCAAAACAACAGTTTTAAGTCGACTTCATTATGAGGTGAGTCGATTAAAACTCGTGGCTTTGCAAAAATGTTTTCAAAGTGTGCTGTGAGTATTTTCAAAGAGAAAGTATTTCAAAACTTTGGTTAACTGTGTTGAATAGTCGATTACATGCAACCTGCATTCGACTAAGTCTGTTACAGTTTTGAAATTCTGTTAATGCTTGTGTTAAATGTTACAACGACTATATTTTTAAATATGTTGACCAAAAATTTATTGTGATTTGATTGCATTAATTGTACATTCAATTAACTGCATTGATTGCTGCTAACTGCTTTGGCTGAATTGTTACATTTGATTACATTAGTAGATTAATCGATTAAAATGCGTCAGAAATGTGTTTATCTATAAATTGACGTGAACTTGATTTCTATAAGGACTTTTGTGATCTAATAGTTTGTGATATTTTGCAGAAAGTGCATTCTTACAGAGAAAGAGCTCCAAGAAACAAGAAGTGACCATGGTGATTATCTCCTTGTGGAATCTTGAAGAGCAAGTTAACTGCACTTACAACAACTGATCATATCTGCACATTGGGTGTAACTGAAAGATTGGATTGAGGTTTCCCTGTTGTGATTACAGGAAGAAGAGTGTGTTGCATTCTTGACTTTGAGGGTGGCTCAAAGGGTTGGACTGCAGGAGAGGGGATTCTTGCTGCTAGTCTGTTTTGTATATGCCTATATTTTGATTAAAGGCTTAGAGAGGTGTTTTATATTTTTGACGTGACGTCGCTATAAAAACCTCGTTGTAAAAACCTTAATCATTATAGTGCATTGGCTTCCTGTGGTTGGAAGTACATTGGATGTAGGCTTGGCCGAACTGGTATAAAAACTCAATGTTCGATCTTTTTATCCCTGCACTCTTTTATTAAGTCGACTGCTTACTGTACTTAAACGATTATATTTCCGTTGCATAAAAAAATCTTTTCCCTTGCGTTTAAAGAAATTTTTAATGGCATCCACTTTGCGAAAAAGATTTAAAGAAAACATTGTTTTTACATTTCACCAATTCACCCCACTCTTGGTGTGCGAAATTAAGTCATTATATTTTCAACATATTTAATAACGTGAGTGAAATGTTTTGGATCTTTCAATATCAATTCTCATTGTCCAGGATGATAAGAAGCAAATGAGAGAATAATATAATTAGATTTATAATGCTATTTAGGTCATTTTGGAAAAAAAAGAAAAGATTGATTTCATTAAAACTTTGAGTAACACTATTTTATTATATATTTTATTTAGATTATTATAGTTGTGTTATACTTTTTATATTTTAAGTAAGGATAACAAAACAAGTCAATCCATTTTTATATGCAAAAAAATAGGTCCGATCAAGCTAACATACCAAAGAAAAAATAGACTAGAAGTTGTAACATGCTGATACGATATCGTTGAAGCTATCAAATTAATACTACTTTTCAAGGCAAATTCACTATTGCCAAGTAGTATTCAAGAAAGTGGATAGGGTTAAAGTAACCCTGAGTCGTCTCCCAATGAATACAATTTTTTTTTTCAATATTGGACTCTAATGAATGTTATGCAATGCTCAAGAACAAAAGTGATGTTTGGATAATGTTGAAGAACAAATAAGAAACTTAGAAATAATTATGATGAAATAGGCTAATTCCACTGCTTTTCCAAGATAGATTCATTTGGTTATCCACAAATCACTTTTCATTTGATTATTGTTCGAGTTTCAAATTAATTTAAGTACATTCTTAATTCATTTGAAAGCAATCATGCAATTAACCAAAGTAGATTCTCAATCAAATGCAAGACCTTTCTAGATTATTCACAATGAATTCAACCAAAGTACATTCTCAATCAAATCCTATTGTGTTTAATCATGTATATTCTTAAATCTCCTAACCAAATTAAAAACTAATTAATCAAAGTAAATTCTCAATTTATTATAGTTGAAATTATTACCACCAATCAAAGTACATTCTCAAATGATAGCAAAAACCTGTTTAATCATATGAAAGTTTCTAAATTTAATAAAAGTAGATTCTCAACCAAACCTAGAAACCCTTGAACTTATATGATTAATATGCATGTAGATTCAGACACCCTATGATGTAAAAATCATTGTTTTTAATATGATTGAGAGATGAAAGACATAGAAAGAGAGCAACTCAAATCAATAACCAAAAGAAACAATTGCATTAATTCAATTTAACCTCAGAATCTATAATGAAATTACAGTGGAATAGCCCTAGAAGCTTAGCCCTCCATTAATGGAGTAGAACATATGATGAAATAAAAGCGAGATGAGTGGTGGATGATGGCTTCTAGTGGAGGAATCTGAGAATGAATGAGTTATTATTTTTGTTTCCCTAGGTCTCTTTATATAAGTTTGATTAGGTTTAAACTCTGAATCTTCTGTTTATAAAATCTTTAATCTTATATCTTTCAAATAACTAAAAGATTTAGATAATTATAAATTATTTGGAAGATATTTTCTGTTGATATTCCCAAAATAAATTAATTCAAAAACTGAATTTTCTCTTTTAGTCTTTCTCAATTTTTCAAATTTACACACAAACCCTGAAATTTCTCCTATCTGTGTTTTAGCCCCTTTTGAATTTCTGAAATTGCTCATTGCTCCCTGTTTGACCAACTTTGACCAAACTTAAGCAAAATTGAAAGCTTTGACCATGTGGCAGCCCTTCCCTAAACAAAAATTAAGGTTTTTGTAGATTAGGGAAAGGGTTTGCCCTACGCCATCACACGATTTTTTACTGCTCTTCTTTCTTGGTGTTGCGCGATTAGAGAGCAAAGGCGTGATGGTTGTGTAATTCTAGATCTGGATTGTTCGGTTTCTCTTCTGGCAGGTGCTAACGCGTTAGGGTTTAGTGGTGGCGGTGCGGCATGGTGAGACAGTGTAGCGGCTAGGGTTTTGGGAATTAGGGTTTCAGTTTCTGTTTGGGCTGAAGGTTGAAGAAGATGGTGACGTGGTAGGAGTGATGATGTGGTACAACTGGTTGGTATCTTTGTTAGTGGTGGACTCCACGTGGCATAATGTGGTTTAATCTGATTTAGGAGGGGTGATGTCGGGGAATTTAGGGGTGTAGCAGAAAAGGTTTAGTATCTAGGCTTATTTATTGGGTCTGTTTCAGAAATAAAAGTGTACATTGGTAAAAATAGGGGTGCATTCAATCCTTTTTTCGTGAGTAAATTAATTTTCTTTTGAGAATTTTGATTTTGGATCAATAGAGCTTTCATTTCAGTTGTACAAATAAACATTAGAACATCCAAAAATAATTTATGCGCTAAAACTCACTTTTTACGTCTCTTTAGTTCCCAAACCCAACAATTCTAATTGTCACATATTCACTTTAAATCAACCATTTAAGCACAAAAATCTTACAAAAATTTTGAATTTTAAAGCATAAATGTGGGCATAAATATGCACTCACCACATGCTCGTTACATTTTTTTTAATTTTTAAAATTTGTTAAAATGTATATAAATAAATATTAAAAATATATTTAATACCATAAATATTTCCAAGCTTTTAATTGATTAATTAATGTTTAATTAAATAAATTAAAATAGTTTATATATATATATATATTAGATTATTCTATCATAATTAATAATTAGAAGTAAATTTAAATTTATAATATTATTATACATTTATGTAAAACCCCTGAAAATGGCATTTGAGAAGTGATGATAGTCTAAAACTAGTGAGACTCGATTATTTTAATATTAAACGATTTTATTATAAATATTTTTGTTATAAGCGAGTTTTATTATTTTAAAACGTATCATCTCTCTAGAAACCACTTTTCTAGAGTTCTCTACCTTCTCTATAAGAGTTCTAACTCCTGAGTCATCTATTTGACGATTAGGAGGTACCTAATCGACCACGGCAACGAGGTCTACATTTCTACTCGATCAGTTTCTTCAATAGAACAAGTAAGTTTTGACTCTTTTTTCCCCCTTTCGTTCCTAAATTTGTTTTAGAGTAATATTGTTCTGTTGCATGTGTAATCATGCATCTCCTACATGTTCTTGATTCATCTAGAGTTCTAAGAACTCTGTCCGTTTCTAATTTGGTGTTTCGTAGATTTGTCTAGGTATTCCTTGCGGTTCAAGTAATCAGTGGAGCGTTTTTAGAGTTTGGCAGTTGGTCTAGAGGTAAGGAAAGCTAGCTAATTACTTTTAATTGAAGTATGTGGTGTAATTGATAGTATATGAGTATTAAACTGTTTGAATGAAAATGTTGTTTGATGTTAGTGATAATTGAGTTAATTGGATAATATTGATGTTTTGTATAATGATGGGTGTTGTATAACATGTTGAATCTGTGATATGCACATTGGTGATGTTGAATTTAATGTTGATAAAGTGAATTATATTGATTGAATTGTTGGAAGAAAAAGGGTTAGTCTTGGTTGTAAGTTATTAGTATAAAATGGAGGTTTAAGGTAGCGAAATGATGAGGAATGATTGGTGAATTGATTTGATGAAGTTTGGGTTGTTTATGAACAAGTTTGAGTTATGTTCAAGCACTGTAATTGGTATAGATTTCAATTAGAAGTGAGTTGTGGCGTTTGTGTAGAGTTCAACTTGGTTTAGAACTGAAATTGAGGAAGTGAGCTAGTGAAAACTTGAGTTAGAGGTTTTGTGCTCAATTGGCCAGTTTGGAGAGTTTTAGTAAGTCATTTGGGACTTATAAGAGTCCCTAAGTTACTTGTAATTATGCCACAAGTGGTGGAATTCAATTAGTCTCTAAGTTGAGTTTTGTGAGTTTTTGGTTGAGATCTTGTAGCCATTTGTTAAAAATGAGTTTAGAGAGGTTTAGAGACACTTGGTTAAGTATAATTGAGTGTAAACACAATCTAGGAGTTAGAAGTTGGGAAAAATAGTTAGAATTGGTAAAAATTAGTATAGGTTGCGTAATTCTGCATAATTGGTGTTGCAAATTATGCAGACTCGCTGAGCGAGTGGATTCGCTCAACGAGTGGTTGTAGAATGAGTTTTCTGTCTGAGGACTTTTGCTTAGTGAGTGGTTATAGAATGGGTTTTCTGTCTGAGTGGATTCGCTTAGCTAGTGGATTGGCTCAGATTCACTCAGCAAATGGTTGTAGAGGTAGGTCCCCTGTTTGAGGACTTTCGCTCAGCGAGAGGGTGCACTGAGTGAGTGATTGGGTTTGGGAGCACTGTTAATTTTATTTGGATAGTGAACATACTTGGTGCGGTGAGCGAAAATATCATACTTTTAATAAGAGTTTATATGTTTTCTTAAAGTGTTTACAATGTATGTAAATGATGTATAAGTAATTATGAGATTATATGATTATCAATATTATGTGTTATGATTCAATGTGAAAGTATATGAATATAAGTATGGTTTCAAATGGTTTCAATGTAAAGTTGATGTGATATCAATGGTTTCACAGTTGGTAACTTGGGTTCCACGGGGAACTCCTTCGGTATGGTTTCAAGTATTGATAGTATGAACGACCGAAGTTTTGTTGAGGTTTATCCTAACATTATAATGATCATCCATGCTCAAGTAGAGAGTGATGAGTCATGTGGTGAGAATAGTAGGAGGTCTGAGCCTGAGGTGCTTTTCTCTAGATGGTAAAAGGGTGTTTGTAGGACTAACCTAGTGTGGTAGCTTGGGGTAGTCCAGCTGTTCCACCACACCAGTGCAGGAACCTCTAGAACTCGACATTTCATACAATATCTAGATTAGTCAGTCTAGGTCTTTGTATGTTAAGATGTTTGGGTTGATGTATGTGATTTAAATGTTTTATCTATGCTATGTATAAAAGTTATATAAATTGTTTTGTATCTAGCTTACTCTTTCTTTTGTGTTGTATGTTGTGTGTGGTTTCTCTTTTGAGATGATCACCTAATGGTGTGAGATTAGAGATTCACCTTTTCAGTTGTTCCAGCTTGAGGTGAGAGAGTAGTAGATGAGTTGTTAGATAGATCTATAGAAGTAGATCTCTTTTTTGAAAGAGGTTTGTTTACCTTGTCGTTCTTTTAGCATCTATGTAACATTTCATTTTGATAGTTTTATACTATTAAAATGGAATGTTACAATTTACGTCTTTAAAAAAGTATAAAATAAAATATTATTTTTTAAATTATTTTTTATTTTAATTTAAAAAGATATGATCAGTTAAACTTGAACAAACTGAAATGGACAAACATGTTGAAAATTCCAACTCCGTTTTGCCAGCCTACATGCCACACAGCCTCTTCTAATTTGAATTCTAAATTTAAGCTCAAATTACCAATTTTTTTAAGAAACGGACAAACATGTTGAACCTTTTTATTTTTTCAAGAAAAATATTTACCAATTTTTTCATCAATTATCCATATAAGTAATGTAATCCTCAACAAAAATATATGTCATATTTTGTTATATATAACGTAAATTTATATTGAATTTAAATACAGCATAAAAGTTGGCACTTTTAAAATTCATATACATTGAGTTAGTCTTATTTAACGTAAAAATATCCATATTGTTTTATATTTGTTAGTACGTAAAATAATTTTATTCATCAATTAAAATTTCGACATAAATAAACATTTTTTCACGTCTTCCATATGCATATCGGACTTTTATATAATTATATAACGTAATTTGAGCCAGACCTCTTATAATAGTGTGATTTGTTTTTTTAAATAACTGAACTATATCTTAATCATGTATATCTAATGCTAAACATTTTAAAGAAAAAAATATTTTTATAATTGTTTTACTTTTATTTTGAATAAAATATGTAGTTGTGTATGCAGAATCGGGAATTGATTAGTTTTATTTATTTATTTTTTTTGTTAAGGGTGTTATTTTTTTTTTCCATTTTAATGTTTCAGTTTGATAGACTAGTATGTGACAAGGTTCTTTATTCAAATATTTAATGCAAATGTATTATAAAACTAAAATATAATGGAACTACATGTTCAATAATTATTATGTATAATATTACATTAATAAATTCTAAAACTATATTTAATCAGGACAGTCATAGTTACATATATATATATATATATATATATATATATATATATATATATATATATATATATATAATCAAACAAATGAACAATGAAGTGATGTTTTCATTGGTTTAACAGCTCCAATTTTCCACAAAATTATTCTCCAAGTTTAAAAAAATAGTTAAGTTTGACTGAATTCTAATTGAAGCATAGACCTCAGTTTATTCCTATGGCCTACACTATCTAATTGATTCCTCAGCTAGATCTTAAAATCCTTTATGCACCAAAATATCATACTTTGCAAAACATTATTTAACCTCCAACAATTGGTATTAATTCCGTGGACCAATATATATTACTATAATAGACATTACTAATTGAAGAAAAAGAATTATTTGAAATTACTATAATGGAAGTGTACTTTTAATTTTTTTAACCATAAATACTTTCCAGAAGTATCATTATTAATATTTAACATTTTGAATGAACCCCACTTTAACATTTTGAATGAACCCCACTCTGCCATTGGAATGTGGTCCCAAAGTCTGGATTTTCACATTCAAATTTAAAACAAAAAACAAAGAGTCTTTCAAATTTTTATTTTATTAATCTACCTTCAAATGTAAGCAGTATGTTTTAGTATTACTAATATGTAATACATTTAACAAAACCAATTATAATACATGGAATTTTGTTAGAAGTAAATTTAAAATAAATAAAACATGAAAAATGAAAGAACATACTAGTGTTCTACAGAAGAAAATTTGAATAGAACTTCAATATATTTATAAAGAAGTCTATCACTCAGCTTTAAACCGTTTTTCTCGAAGTATATAAAATATGTTTACAAATACTTTTAAAAGACAAACCGAATAATAAATGATAATAGAATTTTTATATTTGATATATAAGTGTAGAACATTTTTTATACCAATTATTTATATTGGTATAATTTTACCATGTATAAAAAGTGATACATGACATAATTATAAATATAATATATTGACATAATTGTAAATATAAAATATATTTTATATTTATTACAGTTATAATAAGTATAGAAAGTGGATGGACTAATAATTTTAGAATAAAAAAGAAATTTATTTTATATAATATTTTTATAAAAAATGGAGATAATGAAATTTTATAATAAAATAAATTTTCTAAACTGATTTTAATTATAACTTTATAGAAAATGAATATAATGACATTTTGTTTTAATAAATACGAAATTCTTTTATATTTTTTTTTCTAATTATAATCGATATTAAAAATTTGTTTTCTAAATCAAGTGGGTTGACCTCCTACTTCTATCTTTTTTTACTTCAAAATTAAAATTCTCTTTTTAGTTATATTTAACAACGATAACCCCTTATTAAATTTCAATTTATTTTTGTTGATGGGAAATAGGTTCATCTAGTCTCTTTTTCTCTGTTTATTTTTCATTTATGTTGGGGTGTTAACGAAGTTTTAAAAGCATATTTTATTTATGTTTTTCACCTATTTAAAAGTTTATGTTTTGATGGTGATTTGGATGTTAGGGCTATGTGCTTTGAGAGAATATAAGGATATCTAATTTGTTTGGTAGAGGAGGTGATTTTGATGAAGTGTTAATATTTTCAATAAATGTTGAAAAGATTAATAAAGAAGAGTTTCTTGTTTGAAATGATTTTTTGTGCGTTTAAAAAATAGCATCTTTTATAAAATGAATTAACAGGTTAAGTTAAATAGGAGGGGCCGAACTAGTTAGTTAAAAGTTAGAATCCAACATACTCCATTTCGATGGATTAACCGATTGTTACAAAACTCACTTTGATACCTTATTCCTGTTGTATATTTCGTTTTCTATGTGACGCTCAATATTTGATCTGTAACCTAAAACAGAAACATCACGATTTATACGTTTCAAAATTTCCACCACTACATCATTCATTGACATCTCGTGCACGGTGACTTATATGTTCAATGATACAAGTTATTTATGATGTTAATTATGTGATATTTCACTTTTTTTCTAATGGTGAATTTTTAGTTTCTTTAATTTTATTTGGTTAGATTTTCGTATGTAACTATTGTGTGAATAAATGTGTTCCCATAATATCAAATGTCTCATATTACTTGAAAATAAAGGTAAAATATAGCTTTTTTATGACAAAACCATGTAGAATCGAGTTCAAATTTCAAAGTGAATTATTTTGGATGCGGTTCAAACATTGACATCCTCAATAGGGTCGCATGTTACTTCAGATCCTTAATCTGGACAAAGAATTTGCTATAATGTATCCATAAATCTTAATTACATTATTTAAAAATCGATCTTATTAAGAGTAGTTTATATCATCCATCAATTTACTTTAAAACTTGAATATATTTTTAGTACAAAACTTTAACTCCAAAATAAACAGTACTTTGAATGCAATAAATTTAACGATAGATGGAAAGCTATTCTTTTAACAAATTTCAAACTAAAAAATTGAAAAAGTAAAAAACGCAATTGGGATTAAAGATAAAGAAACGTAAATTAAGGAGTAAAAGAAAATTCATTACTCTAAATTGGATAAAGACTAAAAGTTTCTAATAAAGAAAATAGAGAGAATTTTCAATTAAAAAAAATAATTCAAATTCTCAGCGAACAAATTCTGAGTACAACAATATACAAAATGACTTATATATATAGTATTCATGAACTCAAACACTGTATAGTTCATCCAAAAAACCTCTTAAAAACTAAAGTTGAGATAAACACATATAAGATTAAAAAACAAATAGAAAAAAAATTACAATGCCTAATAAAGATCCAATACACAAAATCTATATAATCTCTTACCCTACGCTACGGTCCTTATGGTGATCCCATCCATAATTCTAGGATGATGTCAAATAAATTTACCGTGATTGAATACAAACTTTTTTATATGCATTTATGTACTTCTAAGATCCACTGTAATCTTGCTACATGTGTAAGTGCATAAAAAATAGACAAAAAATACAGAATGAGAAATGTAATATTAATCAGAGTTTAAGAAAATTAATTATTACTGTAAATGACAGGGATTAGAGATTTGACATACGTGTAGGTCCATTTTCACAAAAACCAGATATCATGAAAATGATTATCTGGAGTGTGGTGATTAGCAAACATGCATTATTATATTTTGTTTTCCTTTTTCATACGTTGGATCTCTTATGTCACCCAAGACAAGGCCAAGAAAAAATCTATAGGGCTGCTGGCATGCTTTCATGCTTTGGAAAATGGCAAACAAAGAGTAAGAAACACAAACATTTAGTCAACATGTTTCGCTCTGTGCTCTAATTCTTTGGTTTGTTTTTGAAAAGGGACATGCATGCACACTTGTGGATAAACCCTTTTCATCTTAGCAATAATTGTGATTAATTAGTCACATTCATATTAAACTCCATCATGATTATGATCATGGGCTCCACCTTTACATTTAGTTAGGGTTGCATCCTCATCTATACTGCTCTTCCCATGTAAGTTCCAATTTGAAAACTAACTGGGGAATAATCCCATCTTATCTTCAACTTTTTCCCATTAGCCGTATGCACTTATTCAAATAGATAATAATATTTCACTATACAGCCTTTGAATTTTAAATAATAACATAGAAAAACATACTTTGAACATATCCCTTTACTTTTTTTTTTTCTCAGACAATCATGAATCAATGTAAGAAAGTTTGTAAAGAGAAAAGTTTTGCATTCAATGGTACAAATGATCCCCATTCATATAACTAGTACACATATTTTAGGGACTTCATAATCTCTTAAAAAATATTAATTCGTCGATGTGTGTATTCTTTTTAAGTTTAAACCCTTTAGTTGTCTCTATTTATGTGTGATTTTTTCATTTTGATCCCCTTCTTATTAGAATCCCCAATTGAGTTCTTAAAAATGTTAATTTGAATCAATTGAGCCACTGCCTTTAAATTTAGTTAACAGAGTTAAGTTTTTGTATAGGTAAGAGGTTGATGTTAATTTTTTAAAACGTGACATGCTGATGTGAGAGTAATGTGCTTGTGAACCTCTCTGATTGTTTTTTTCCAATTTTTCATATAGTCACTGGAGTTCATTGTCCCCTCCACCACCAACGCAAACCCTCACGCCACCGCAAGAAGAAGTCATCACGAGACGAAACTCTTCGCTTCATCTCCTTTATCGCGAAAAACTTCCTCGCAACCTGCAAAACCTGAAACACAGAAAGCCCCTAATCTCTTTGCATTAGAAACCCTAAATTGCGACTTCGCTCAACCATCGTGACGGAGCAACTCCTCCTTTATCGCAAGCCATCATCTTCACTGACTTGCAAATCGCGAGCAGCCACCTCGAGCTTCTCAAACTACCAGAGCAACACATAGCCACTGAGGTTTTTTCATTACCGCAATCACATGGATGCAAATCACGAAACTTTTCCCTTCACCCAAATCGTGAAATCACGAAACAACTCCTCTTTGTAAAAGCTACAGTCGTGCCTCTTTTGATTTCTACCTTGACCACTATCAGACCTGGAATCTGAAATAGCATCTCAATGATTCATAAAGTTATTTTCCTTTATAAGCATCCCAGAAAAGTCAAAACTCTTCCCTCTAAGTTCAGCATTTCTCTCCATCATGCCAGCCGAACAAACTGCTCCCATTATTGTTGTCCAACAATGACCAAGAAGAAAAATGAAACAGAACAGAGGAAATGAAAACCTAATGCCTGCGTAAAAAATAAAGAGCGTAACTGAAGTTAAAGAAGGGAGGATTATTGGATTGGTGAGTGTTGAGAATGGAGAAGAAGATTGAGATTAGGAATGGCGAGAAGATGTAAAAAGGAGAAGAAGATGTCCAAATGCCACATTTCAACTCTAAACATGCCACATTTAAAGAAATTAACACATCATCCTCCCACCTGTATAAAAACTTAACTCCGTTAACTAAATTTAACGGCAATGACTCAATTGATTCAAATTAGCACTTTTTAAAGACTCAATTGGGGATTCTCATAAGAAGGGGATCAAAATGGGAAAATCCCACATAAATAAGGACAACTAAAGGGTTTAAACCTTCTTTTTATTTGTGTTAGTTTATAAGTGGCTTTGAGGTGCTTATTTAAATTCTAAATGAATATTTACATAGTAAAACACTCGCTTGAATAATTTTTTACTTTTGTTTATGAAAATGGATTAATGATTTGTAATGATTTAGAATTATTTAATATATTAATTTAAGATATTTTAAGATATATTGAAATCATTTTTGACTAATTAAAAATGGTTAGCAAAAGAAATGAGAATCCATATAAAAAATATTTATAGCATATTTAAGTATTATTTTTCGCAATAAACTTTCGTTCCGTTGGCGGCAATAAAAAAAATAAAAACCTCCGCTTAATATTTTATGAAATGAATATTTAAAAGCATTTTACAAAACTATTCATTCGATAAAAGGTGAAAGCAAAATCATGTGACTAAAATATCCCAAATTAGATTTATGAAATTTGCTCATTTAATTTCTTAATAACATTAGATTCCTATATTTGTGACTTTAAATAGTTTCCAAGTTTTTATCGACGTTCAAAGTAATCTCATTTTGTAAATTTTGTTCATTTTAGTTCTTTTATTTGTTAATGACGTCTAAATTACTAACAGTGTAATGTTAACTAAGCCAATATTAATGAGCTGTTAGTTTTGGATATACGTGACAAGTTAAGTGGAAATGGTAAGTTAAAGTTGTTTCTGTAACCAAATGAAAATTGGTTTAGAATGGTTTGTTCAATTTGGGTTGAAGAAATTGGTGAAATTGTTGTTCAATCATCATCCTCTACCACGAGACCTTTGCGCCGCCATGGATATAACCTGCAAGCAACAACAAGAATCAGAGATCCAAATCATGAAACGTGAAAACCCAATCGCAATCTTCACTATCGCGAAAACCTGAATTGCAAACCCTACAACCCTAAATTAGCAAAAGCCCATCTTCCTCCGTCAACCATCTTCACGTTGTCTTAGAAAAACCCAGTCACATATTTGCGAATTCAAACCACTTAAACCCCCAATTTATTCATGAATTATTGTTGTTATTGTATTATGAAAATTATGTGCTTAAAAGTTTATGTAAGATTCGGGATTATTTTGGGATGTTTACGGGTGACTACAATTTTCTGGGACGAAAATTCTTTGAAAAGGGGTGAATGTAAGATCCAGGAAAATAATTGTTTTAAAAATAAAGTAGTTTTGAGACTTTGGATTTTTGTTTGGAAATTAGTGTTCTTAATTGTATATTTTGTTAGAACATAATTGTTATGTTATTTCTTTATTTTTATATTTTTGCCAAGGAGCAAAAGAGTTTTTTACCTTTATTTAATTCGTGTAGAAATTAATTAAGGGGTGATTTGGTGTTTAGAAAACCTAGAAACTCTAAATCAAAGAGAGAAAATGGAGGAAGAGAGGACATTGACGTTTTGGGAGAAGAAGAAAGAGAGCAATGAGAAACTCTTAGTATTAAGGAAGATTGATGGTGTTTTAGGGTTGTACATAAAACTTTATGATTGGCTAAGGTATGGGAAAACTTACCTTTATTTTTTTATGATTGTATGTTATATGTGTTCTTGATTATCTTGATTGGTAATCCTTGTTTTGATACACGTGCATATGATTATAATTATCTGTGGTTATTGTTGGGTAAGAATTTGTATATGAATGATCATAGGATTTATGTAATATTTATGATGAGTTTTTCCTATGAATGTATTATGTATGTTTTGTTGGTTTATTCCAACAAAGTGTTTAATGCTAAGAGAGAACATAATTATGATGTTTGGGGATTTCCATGCAAATATATGTTATAAGTATTGGGTTATTGGACTTCCTTCCTATGTAGAGAATAAGCCTAATAATGTGAACCATTATGTCTTACTTTGTTTAGTGGAGATGGGTCATATTAGTTGTCATATTAGGGTAATTTGAAGAGATGGAAAAACCAAAGTGAAAAAGAAAGAAAGAGAAGAAGTCATTCCCGCATAACATAAAACTTGCACTGGTGTTTTCGTCGTTGTGAAGTTGTTCACCGTTGGATTGAGCTGATTTTTGGACAGTGGGTTTCAAACGCATGGTTCTTCATTCTGAACGTTCGGATCATCAATCAAAGATCTAGTTTGGGAGAAAACAACATCGCATCAGCATCTCTATTTTGGAGAATTTTTATTCTTGGTTCTCATTTGTAAGCTTTATGCTTAGTTAGTTTGGCTGATTGAAAACCCTATTTGGTGTTTTTATCGGAGACTCTTTTTCACCCTATTATTGGGGGTATAACATGTCAATGATTAGATTTGGACGATTAAAGTGATGTATTATATGTGTTTGAGTATGTTCACATTGGTATGTGATGTATGAATGCATGTATATGTTTCCACGTGATATAGGGTTGATGTATGTATATTTGAATGCTTGAATCATGTCCAGGATGTGTTTCGATTTGACAATAATCGATTATCATTAGTTATAATCGATTATCTATGCATTGGTTTTGAGTGTGGTTTTGGGAATAATCTTGTTGTATGTTTGATTATGGTTGGTATAATAAGAAGATATGTATTTTGTTGTGTGTTTGATTATGGTTGATATAATCAATATATATGTATCTTCTTGTTATGATTGTTTTATCGGTAGCTTACCCCATACATGTTTTTGTTTGTGTGTTTGTGAATGAAATTATCGGCGATGATCGTATAATGTGTTATACGTGAGCATATAATGTTATAGATGTTCTAGAGGTGTGAGTGACTCGAGAGAGAATGAGGAATAACCTTGGATTCATTTAAAATTATTTTGTTTTAAAAGTTAAGACAATATAATTGAAGTATTTCGTTCATTATTTTATTACTCGAAATAATGTAATTGGATAAGATTTTCTTTTAATATGATAAATTTTAAATTTTACCTATTTTTAATAACTCGTGTCGTCTAAAAATTGAGGGGTTACATTTATATATTTAAATAATACAAGAATTCATTTTCCATGTCGATTACAAATAATTGTCATAAAATATATTATTTTTTATATCATTTATGAAAGATTCTTCATGCAGTTTTTAAAAAATATCATATTACACCAGTTTGCGTCCCTTTTGTGCTTGTTATAAAAGAATTGAAACAAAAAGTAAATGATTTTAAAAAATATTTAGTCATTTTTCTACTTGTACTCATTATTCCTTGCGGTACAAACAAAATTCAAACATAGATAAATTAAAATAGGCTTAATACCTCTTTTGGTCCCTCTTTAGAGGGACAATGTTCAATTCCGTCCTACCTTTTTTAAAAAGTTCAATGTGGTCCCAACTTGTGAAAAAAGTGTACAATTAAATCCTTTTTGGTCACGGCGTTAAATATTTAACGATCCAGCTGACAAGGTGGAGTGATCTGTGCAACGTGGCTGTTTAGGTTCATAACGTGGCTGCATAAGGGGTAAACATGTGATTTTCATTAAAGTTGACGTGGCAGTGATTATATATTTATAGAGTTTTAGAAATGCAATTAAAAAGCCAGATATAATAGATATAATAGATTATATTAGTTGTTAACCGATTATATTAACATATATTTTTAAGCTTAATTTTAGCTTTTAGGAAATATTTTGACCAATTATCATAGTTTGTATGTTGTATTGGAGTTCTAATAAGTACCTTGTGTGAAATATTCAAACAAAAACCAATAAACCTAAACAGTAAACGCTTGAATCTTCATCAACAACTTTAAAAATGAAACGATGAAGGTTTTCTCCAATATTAATAATGCGTTGGGTTTAAGTCAACACTAGTGGTACTACTAGAGGTTTTCCAGGGTATGCGACCTATGGTTGTAATTTTAGAGGTAGTAAGGGGTAAGTACATTGGAAACTACACTACTCTTCTAGGAGTTTAGAAATCTTTAAAATATGAGATTATGTAATACATTTTGGCCTTTGAGCTTTTTGGGGATGCTAGCTATATGTATGTTTTGCTTAAGTGTGATGCTTTTGTTTTGCTAAGATTTTAATTATGCTTTGATTGTTCCTTCATTGTTAGAGATAGAAGGAGAAAATATATGAATACTTATGAGACTATAGAGTTCAAGATCTCACACATCTTCCATGATGAGAATTAATGTGCTAATAAACTTGCTAATTTGTTGATTGATAAAAGGTTTGAGTTCAATTTGTTTAGTTCGTTTTATGTTTTTATTAGTGGTTTTTTTTATGTAGAATATGTATCAACTCCTTCTGTTTTTGGTTATATAGATTTTTGGTAGGGAATTTGCTTTGTATCTTTTGAGCATGGGTTTGGTTTAGTCCCCTTATGTTTTTTGTTCTTGTTTTATTTTAATGTTTCATGTGATATAAATGATTGATGGACTTTTAGGTGTCAACTTAGTTGAGATGTCAAAGTTCATAGAGATGTTTAACATTAGTTCTTTAAAAATAAATTGAAACATTTGTGTTCTACCTTGTATACAAAATACAATGAAAGTTATAACAATTAATACATATTTAGCACTATCTTATTTAAATGTCATCATCAAAACCAACTTCTCTAAACACATCTAGGAAGTATCATTTGACTTTTTCAAAGTTCATCAAATTCATCATATCTATGTAATAGGAGTCAATAAAAGTGACTATCCTTTATGTTTACCAATATAATAGTTCTATCCTTTAAAAAAATGAGACTATTGTACTGTTTGATCTTCATTTACATTTCCTCTAATTGGTCTTCCCCATATCGCTCTTCCATGGTGGAATCAAAAAAATCTTCATCCTGGAAAACACTTGGCAAGTCTATTAATTCACCGTCATGTCCAAGTTGTATAATTTCAAAGAAAACCATCACAAAGAATGTGTTTCCTAATTTTAAATGCATAATACCTTTCCTCATTAAAACAATAAACACAAGGCTTCTAAACTTTACTTCATTACTATTGCTACTTATGTCAACATTACATTGTTCAAATATAAATTCTTTTATTTCTCTTTCATTCTGCTCATTGAGTTTTGTAAAAGGTTCCGGTCTTTCTTCGGTGAATCTCGAGGTCTTTCTAATGGCTGCGCTCAGCCTAATGTTATCTACGTTGACCCTTCTCAGACTAGTTTACAACTAAGAGGACGGTTTTCAAAGCAAGTGGAAAAACGGCTTGTTACAGTGAATCCGAAAGTAGGCATATCCGCTGTTGCATAGTTATATATTCCTCTAATCGCTAATCACTGCTTGAGTGTGACTATCCCATCCTACATGGGTTTAAGGCTGAAAGAGGGCTTTCTGGCGAAAAGGAGGAAAGCATTGGTTTCTTAGTTCTAACTAGGAATTCAAGATTGAGAATGAATATAAAGCCAGATTACCGCTTTTTCTAGTAAGCAAGCAGCAAGCAAGGCAAAACCTTTCATTCTTCCGTCTTGAAAGCGAGTGAGCAAGCCCGTTTTCAAGCCAGTTTCATTCCATCCTCTTGGGAGTTTCCAACCTAGTCCTAAGGGCAGGGTTTGCGGGTAGGCAACTTTACTGCAAGCTAGAAGCGACAGAGCCGATTCTGAAGTTTAAGTACCCGACCAGTAGTATGACCTAATCGATTTAGTTAACTTCATAAAGATACAGAATGCCTTTCCATTCAGGGTAAGAATATATGACAATTGAACTGAAAACCAAAATCTCAGTCTCAAGGGAAGTTAGTACTTTCATCAGCCGAAGAAGGCTGAATATGATCACTTGATTTAACTCCAGCGAGCCATAGAGCAGCTTTGAGGTTCCCAAGCGGTAAAGACCATACAGGAGTTTCATGCTCACGGAAATTAGTTTTCTTTCCCACTTGCTTTGCGGGAATTGAAAGCCTCTTTGCTATACTAGCCCTTGACCTGTGAGTGAGCCTAGACTCTCTCTATTCGAGTGAGTTCCACTTCTCTTGAAGCGTAATACCCTTACTGCTAGTTTCCTATTCCCGAATCTAAGGGTTAGTTGAACCTTCTTCGGCCTCATTCATCTTAAGCCTCCCCAAGCCCCTCAGTCGAATTCTTGGCATCATAGAGGCATGGTCTAGTTTTTACTACCTCTGGTATTCTATCATTCTTTCCTAAGGAAGCCAGTCAGTGGCAGTCAATCTAGTCTGTGTAGCCAGTAACTTATCTTATAAATTATTTCAGAGTATAACTTTCTACTACTAATTAAGAATAGGTAAGAAAGTACTATAGCTTAACTTAAGAGCAAGTTCCAGTTTTTGGGGAAGAGGAGTGAAAGCAACTCGGTAATTGAATTTAGAAAGATGTGATGTGGAAGCAGGAATGCCAAAGTTCTTTCCCTATGTTTACCTTGTGTTGTGACTACGGTGGGATGGATTGCTTATGCTGATCGAGTAAGTTATCCCCTCTGCCCTTCCCTTTCTTGTTGGAATAAAGCATCTTTCCACTTCCTTCACTCCGGGCACGCTGTTTAGATCTATTTCGGTTGCCAATGAAATGGAATATGGGGAACTCTCCATCTAAGTGGTTAATCCGACGAGTAAATTCTCAATGTGATGTTGCTATCCGTTCGACGATCCTACTTCTGATGTCTTGATCAATATGTATGTTGTTAAATTGTATAAAACCTCACTTTTACATTCAAAGGTGTGATCATATCCCATTCAAGAAGATTCACTTTTCTAGTTCAATGGTATATATAATTTTTAAACAATATTTATTAAGTTTCACAATTTTTTTTTATCATTTTGGATCATTTTCTAGTTACCCCAAATTGAAGCGGTAATCGACCACAATCAAATATGCTCCCAAATATCAATACAAAATATAGTTAGCACAATTTTGTAAATTATGAAAAATGATGATTAAAATATATATGCACAAGAAATTGTTAAAAAAATTAACCTTCTTAAATTATAAAACCAAATCATTCAAGATTTCATATATTCATTATTAGTACTGCCTCTTATTATTTTAACTAAAAATATATACAATTTTTTTTTAAGTTAAAGGTATTACAAAATTTTTACATTGAATCTAAAATGAAAAACCAAGACTCATGAAAAAAGAAACTTAATATCATTATTATACTAAACAAGAATTTCAAACAATAAAAATATAACAATCTAAATAGCAAACAATATACAAATATTATTATACAAATTTATTAAACGAATTTAAAAAGGAGAGAGAAAGAAACAAAACTAAGAAAAGTGCTTCAGAAATAGAAGGGAATGCCAAAATGAAACAACGGAAGAATCTAAGATGGTCATGACATTGCGAAACAAAACAGAGTAAGCACAAATGGTCACAACGACACTAAATGAAACGAAGGAGGAACCCATGAGAGTGAGAGCATTAGGAAACCAAATATAACATTGCAAAACCAAGGGGAGGAGGAAGAAATTCAACACAACACATAATGAAAATGGTGAAAGAACTAAACAAAGATGGAGAAGAAAAGGAGGAAGCAATTAGAGTCAGGAAAAGACTAAAAACAAAGAGGTGAATGACATTTTTGGAATGTAATTGACAGAGTAATAGCTAAGCAGTCGAAGATAAACCTTAATCCTCATTATTCATCCTATCTAATAAAGTCTGAAAGTGCTTAATATATATTCAGCACATTGTACAAAATAAAAAGAAGAAAATAAAGAGGATTACAGCCTGTCTAGCACAATAACAGAATGCTAGAAATATCTACCAAAATCTACCACAGTAACAGAAAGCAAATAAACATAACAAAACAGGGGTAGAAACGATATTTCTCACACCCTCCCTCAAGATGGGTGGTGAATGTTTAGCAATCCCATCTTGGATAAATTGATGTTGAAAGGTCCAGGATAAAGTGACTTAGTAAACATATCTGCCAATTGATGCTTCGAAGGAACATGAGAAAGAACAATGAGCCCATCAAGAACCTTAGCACGAATAAGATGACAATCCACTTCAATATGTTTGGTGCGTTCATGAAAGGATGGATTCTTAGCCAGTTGAATGGCAGACTGGTTATCACAAAATGTAGGAAAAGGAATTGGAATTTTAAGGCATAAATCATCAGCAACATACTTCAACCATTGCAATTCACAAGCAACAAAGGCTAAAGCTCTATATTCAGCTTCAGTAGAGCTCTTGGACACGGTGGATTGCTTCTTTGATTTCCAAGAGATAAGACAATTCCCATAGAATACACAATAACCAGTGATGGATTTTCTAGAGATGCAACAAGTAGCCCAATCGGAGTCAGAAAAAGCTTGAAGTCTGTGAGGATTGCTGGAAGGATAAAAGAGACCTAATCCAGAACAACCTTTTAGGTATTTCAAAATCCTGAAAACAGCATTGAGATGAGAGGATCTGGGCTTGGACATGAACTGACTAACTTGCTGAACAGCAAAAGAAATATCAGGCCGTGTGTTTGTTAGATACTGTAGTTTGCCAATTAATCTCCTATAAGAAGTAGGATCTGAAAGAAGATCACCATCATCACCATTTAGCTTATCGGTAGGATTTGAAGGAGAAGGTGCTGGTTTACATCCAGTGAGACCAAATTCAGCTAAAATTTCTAAGCAATATTTTCGTTGATTCAAGACAAGACCCTGTTGTGATCTAGCAACTTCAAAACCAAGGAAATACTTGAGATTTCCCAAGTCTTTGATGCGGAATTCTTGATGTAAAATTTTTTTAACAGCAATAATATCATCCATGCTATCACCAGTTAGAACGATATCATCCACATATATGAGAAGAGCAGTAAAAGAGGTAGCAGACTGTCGAAGAAATAATGAATGATCAGCTGTACTCTGAGAAAAACCATAAGAAAGTAAGGCAGCTGTGAGCTTAGCATTCCATTGTCGAGAAGCTTGGCGAAGACCATAGAGAGACTTGTGCAATTTACAAACCAAATGAGGTTCGGGAAGAATCAAGCCCGGCGGAGGTTTCATATAAACCTCTTCATCCAAATCACCATGCAAAAAGGCATTATCAACGTCAAGCTGGTGTAAAAACCAGTTATGAGAAACAGCAATGGAAAGGAGAAATCTGACAGTTGTAAGCTTCACAACAGGGGAAAAAGTATCAAAGAAATCCATGCCTTCAATTTGTGTGAACCCTTTGGCAACTAAGCGTGCCTTATATCTTTCTATAACCCCAGCTGCATTCAATTTAGTCTTGTAGACCCATTTGCAACCAACAACTCTTTTCTTTGGTGGTAATCGGACCAATGACCAAGTTCTATTCCTCTCAAGAGCCTTAATTTCCGCAAGCATGGCCTGTTGCCAATGAGCATGTTGACAAGCCTCTTTAAAAGATGGCTCAATGAAGGCAGATAAAGACATGCAAAAAACAGTGTGAGAGTTAGAACATTTGAAATATGACAAGTATGATTGTAAAGGATAAGCTGTGGAGCTAGAAGTAGGAGCAAAAGAAACAGTGGAACAATCATAATCAGACAAATAAGCAGGTGGCTGTTAGCAAAAATCAAAGATGTAGTTTTGATGATGTCCAAATCAAGTCAAGAGAAATCAAGATTCAAGATGTTATGAAGACTGCTATTGCTATGGAAAGCTTTTGTAATAATTGATGTTTAGTGTCTAGGACTTAGATTTTTAGTGGTTTTGATTCCATGTAATTTTATATTATATAATTAATGTCCAGAGTCAAAATCGCACTGTTTTAATCGATTAAAACAAGTATTAATCGATTAAAACGAGTAAAAGCTGAAAACTCAACCTTTTCTGTTTTAATAGATTAAAACTTTTTTTAATCTATTAGCTAATCGATTAAAATACATTTTAATCGATTAAACCTGACCGTTGGGGATTTCAGATTTGAAAAACTAGCCGTTGTACTCATTATTAATCGATTAATATTTATGTTAATCGATTAAATGCGTTAGATGGCCCGTTTTCTAAGAATGGAAGGGTATTTGGCTGAGTCTATAAATTGGCTCACTCTTTATCTCAAAACGCGACTCTTCCCTTGTGCTCTAGTACTCTGAACTCTTTTGAGAACTCTGTGAATTTGCTGAAGCTAAGGAAACTCTTGTCTGCAAAGTCCTGAAGTGGTATTACGATGACAGAGGAATAGCTGGTTCATCCTTGGTGTGTTTGAGGAAGTGTTTGGAAGAGAATCATCCTTCGTGAAGCATTCGAAGGAGGTGGTCATCCTTTGTGAAGATTCAAAGGAGGTGTAAGTTCATCTCTTGTGGTTTCAAGAGAGGTGGTAAATTTCTAAACTGTTACAAATTGTTTTTCTGTGTGACTAATATTTGTAACTGTTTTGTGATAGTGAAAAAGGTTTATCTTGTTTGAGATAAGCGACTGGACGTAGGATCCTAGTGATCTGAACCAGGATAAAATCACCTGTGCAATTTTTCTCTTTCCTTACTCTGTGATTACATTCAATTATCTGCTTAGTAAGAAAGAATTAAGAGAAAAATATTAAAAAGGCATAATAAGAGAATATAACCAATTCACCCCCCCTCTTGGTTTATTACCACGCTAATAATTCCGCTGCAGCGATTCTAACAGTGGCTTCCTAATTCTAGTTGAAAGTCTACCAAGTGGATCAACAGGTTGTACAATATCAGGAGAATCATTATGAAATTGCATAACTAGTTCAACAACATTATGATCATTATTACTAGAGATAACATCCGAAATAATACGAAAATCATTAAAGTGTGAACCAGGTATATCAAAAGCAATCAAAGAATCAAATGATTGTTGGGATGCAGCAGTACCAGTGTGATGAGAAACAGAATATGGAAAATGAGACTCATAAAAAATGACATTACGAGAGAGCAAAAGCTGATGTGTAGTCATATCATATAACAGAAAACCTTTGACCCCTGATTTGAAACCAAGAAAAATACACTTAGAAGCTCTTTTGTCTAATTTGGTTCTGCCAGAAGTAATAGTGTTTGCAAAGGCTAGACAACCAAAGACTCTAAGCGTTTGAAAATCAGGAGTTTTGCTAAAAACAATTTCATAAGGAGATTGGTTTTTGAGAAATGGAGTTGGGAGCCTGTTTATGAGATGTACAACATGTCTTATAGCAAAAGACCAAAAAACAGAGGGAAGATGTGATTGGAAAAGTAAGGCGCGAGCTACATTCAAAATATGTTGATGTTTGCGCTCAACGATTCCATTTTGCTGGGGTGATTCAATGCATGATGTTTCATGAAAAATGCCTTTAGAAGAGAAGAAATCAGTTAAGAAAAACTCCTTGCCATTGTCAGATCTTAGTCTTTTAAGTTTAGTGTCAAATTGATTTTCAATGAGATGTATGAATTTGGGAAGAACAATTTGGACCTCAGCTTTTGATTTTAAAAGATAAACCCATGTGAATCTACTGAAATCATCAACAAGTGTTAAAAAATATTTATGACCATCAATAGAAACAGTGCTTTAGGGTCCCCATATGTCAGCATGCAACAACTCAAAAAATTGAGAACTCTTGGAGGTGCTAAGAGAAAAAGGTAATTTCTTATGTTTGGCAAAATGACAAGTGTCGCAAGGAGTACAATTCTTGTATATAATATCAGCATGTTGAGAAGATAACAATTGTAAAATGGAATTTGAAGTATGGCCTAGTCTATGGTGCCAAAGTGCACTGGTATTGACTGCATTTACAACGAAAGCATTTGATTTATTGATAACATCAGTTTGGAAAGGTAAATTGCAACGCATAGCATTTGATTATGCAAGACAATACAAGCCATTAATCTTCCTAGCTGCTCCAATCATCTTGAAGTGAGATTTCTGGAAAAGAAGACAGTGAGAATCACAGAATACTGCCACACAGTCAATAGTGGAAACAAGTTTGGAAATAGAAATGAGATGAGCAGAAAAGTCAGGAACAAAAAGAACATCAAGAAGAAATAAGTCACCTATGTGAATATTCCCAGAGAAATTGGCAGTGACAGTAGTGTGATTAGGAAATTTAATGTGTATGGGTGTTATGGCATGAAGGTTATGAAATAAGGATTTGGTGGGACAAATATGATCTGTGGCACCACTATCAAATATCCAAGGAATAAAATCAGAAGATATACCTGAGTGTTTAACAGAGGCTTGATTCACTGAGGAAGAGTGATCCTTACTCTGTTGAAGCAAAGCCAAAATTGCTTGATACTGGTCTTTAGAGAAAGTGAATTAGTCATTGGGAGGACTACCATCCAAATCAAGGTGTTGTAGAGAGGCAGCTGAATCTACTTCAACCAAACTGGCAGAAGCTTTGGTGTTGGGCTTGTTCTTTTTATAACCAGCAGGAAAACCAATGCAAAAATAACAGGTTTCAATGGTGTGATTGGTCTTCTTGCATTTTTCACAGAATTTGTTGTTCTTGAAATTGTTCTTACTAGCATTGAAAGGGACTTTGTTGGAAGAGTTGAACCGTGGTTGAGCATTCGAAACTGCAGTGAAGGCCAAAGAATCAGAAACAGGATGTTTAGGATTGGTGCTAATGAACTCACGTTCATGCTGAAGAACCATAGAAAAAGTTTTGACAATCGAAGGCATGGGATCCATTATCATGATTTGAGAACGAACTTGGGCATAACTCTCATTGAGACCACGGAGAAATCGAATCACATAATCATCCTCTCTTTCTTTTTGAAGTTTCGCAAGAAGTCCACAAGCACAGGGAGTTAAGCAATTGCAGCTGAGAACACATCTATAGAGCTCAAACTCTTTCCATAGGATTTTCAATCTCGTATAATACTCAGAAACAGGTAAATCACCTTGATGACAAGTAAGAATCTGATCCTGAAGATCAGAAACCCTAAATTTATCAGCATGGGAGAATCGATCCTTGAGATCTCTCCAAATCTCTGATGCTGTATCCATCCACATCACCGATTGCTTGATCCACTACAAGAAAATTTCATTTTATATACTGATTATTATATACGGATTTGAATCCGTATATAATAAAAATGTTACATACGGATATTATATACGGATTCGTTATATACAGATATTATATACGGATTTATTATATACGGATTTTATATACGGATTTATAATTAATTAATAAATAAATAAAATTAAGTTATTTTAAGTTGTCAACCCTTTCTTTTTTTCTCACTCGCGCTGCAACCATTTCTTGTTTGGAAAAAGGGTCGAGGCACTCCCACCACCAAACCTATTCTTCTTTCTCTTTCACTTCAACCCTTCCTAAATCAGTGTTCTGGTCGTGGTTCTCTCTCGTCGAGCCCTCCTTCCCCTTATGTGGAGCCTCGGTTCTCTTTCGTTGAGCTTTCGTAGGTCGCGCATTGAAACCCTAATTTTCCCTCATTCAAACCATGATTGTGCGGCCTTGGTACCATGGTTAATTGGTAAGTAATGTTTAATTCTCATTGAGCTAAATTTTTGAATTGCAAAAACCCTAATCCTCTTTTTCTCTCATCCATTTTCGATTTATGCAATTCCTCGCGTGATAAGGTTCTATTTCTTCCCCGCAAAGCTATTTTGCACGAATTTCTTTTTTCTACATTTATTTCCTCTTGTTAATCACCCAAGATTTAAAGCTTTTGTTGCACTAAAAAACAGATACTTTTCGTGCTTGCGTTTTGATTTTCGCAATGGCCTCCAAAGCTCCTAGATCGAGGATTGGTCACGAGAGTAGAGCCAAACTGCAAAAGGTTAGTTTGCGTGTTCACCTTCTTCATAGTCGTCTCTCGGCTTTTTAATTTGTTTTTGTTTTTTGTTTGGATAATTCCGCTTTGAATGATACTGCTGTTACTGGTTGAGAAATTAAAAAGAAACTTATTAATAATTATTTAAATAACACTTGTGGTGATTGAAACTGACTAATAAGAAAAAGAACGGTAACAGAAAGAATAGTAAATATTTTATTCTTTTTCTATGAAATCTATTTTCAAGTTTTTCTCCTTTTCATTTGGCACAGAAAGAAGAAAGACATAATCGACAGGCACTGTAGAAGATTGTAGTTACAGACATGCCGGCTTGAGCATTGGTATTCTTAGTAATGAATAGGAAACCATAATTTGTGGAATTCATATTCAGAGCTCAAAGATATGCATAAATAACAACTTGGTAACCATAACAGGTTTGTAATAAGCTGCATATCAGTTCATAGTTGAAACTGAAGATGGGGGAAGCTACAGAGAGGTATTCTTGCTTTTTCTCTCACAAGTTTGAGATACCAATTATATTGCTGTATTCAAAATATACATTTTCTGAGTCCCTTTGACCTTTGGGATGTGGTTGAGTTGATCAGGTATGCAGTGGTGACAGGAGCAAATAAAGGGATTGGATTAGAGATAGTAAGGCAGTTAGCTTCAGAAGGAATAAAGGTGGTACTCACTGCAACGAATGAAGAGAGGGGTCTTCAAGCATTGGAGACACTCAAAGCCTCTGGTCTTTCTCATCTACTGTTGTTTCATCAGCTAGATGTGGCTCATGCTGCAAGTGTAGCTGCTTTTGCAGCTTTTATCAAATCCAAATTTGGTAAACTTGATATTCTGGTAAAATCAGACTTTCATGCTTCTCTCTTTTGTTTGTTCTAAGTTCAAGTTTGTCTCATAAATCTTCCGTGCTTAAGCTTCACTGAATGAAAACTTTAAAGACAAAATTATTTTATTATAGTTTTTAAGATGGTATCAATATAATCTAAAACTTGTTTTGTCGTGCCTCTCTTATCTTCTGCTATCATATTACTCACTAATATCAAGAAGTATGCTTGAGATCTTAAAAGGAGTTATATAATTTACAATGTGTGAATTGACTTGCAGATAAGATACTGGACAAAAGCAATGGAGATGTGGCTATAGATACATATCACCGTTATAAGGTATATGATTTCTTCAAAGTAGTATTTTATTAAGTCATTCTTAAGATATGATAAATTAATTCTTACTATATCTTGAGTATTGTGTTTGTTTTTAGTTTATTCTATTTTAATCGTTGATGCAATATAATAACATTTACATTATACATAAATTTACAGGAAGATGCTAAATTTATGAAGAATATGAACTTGGATTCATACAGATTCTCGATTTCTTGGTCCAGGATTCTACCAAGTAAGTCAAATGCTGAACAATGTCATCAACGAACTATTGGCTAATGGTAAGGTTCAAACTCAGATTTCTTTTATCTCATCACATTCTTCTGTTATCAATGGTGGTATATGACAATTAAATATATTTATTGTATGGGATGTTAGTCATGATTGATATATTGTTATATATATTACATTTATTACACCTCTAACAGTAGAAGTACAACTAACAATGGAAATTCAAAATCAAATGCAGACAGTTTAGATGCATTGAGAAAGGATCCTGAAGCTGTCACCTCTAACAGTAGAAGTACACAATTCCTTTTTTTGATGTTTTGGTCACTCAATTGTATGGAACTAGTAATTAGAGGAAAAAAATTAATAAGAGTAAATGCATATTGTTGCAGTGACTGCAAAACTGTTTGTCCACTTGATTAGTATGCCAGAATCAATTGATGTCTGATTCACAAGAAATGAAAAACTTGTCAATTTCCAAATTCAAAACGATAGAATTTATAAACACACCCTAATGCCTATTATTTCGAAATTATAAAAAACTAATCAATCAATTTGTGGAAATTAGTTAATTCAGATGTTAAAACGTTTTTAACTTCTACATCTGACTTTTACTGCATGACATCACTAAAATGATAGCATTCTGTTTTTCAAGAGTTGAAATATTACTTGTACTTTTAATGTTTTTTCATTTCACAATTTAAGGGGGCTAAAATCCATTGGTTTGGAGAAGTTTGTTGCTTGTTAATATAATAAAAGAACTCCATCGGTACAGTTTTTGATTGGGTTATACCTTTTAGTATTAAATAAAAAAAATCAGGGTGGGTTATTACTTCTATAAGTTTTGCCACATGTACCTGTTTGTATGTTGAATTGGAGACTGATGCAAGCTGATTGAAATTGGAAGTAATTTAACATGTTGTTATTTATACTAATTGTTGTTTTGTTTTTCAAACAAGAGTACATAATATCAACTACAAAACCTAGACCCTGCTGTTACACATTTTTACTATATTAAATGAAAGTGTTTCATTTACTCTTGGAAACTGTTGCCAAAACTTCCTTTTACTTCATACACAATATATATATATATATATATATATATATATATATATATATATATATATATAAGACACACAAACACCTGGAAATTTTTTTTTTTATAAGATGCAAATTTAATGAATCTAACAGTTGAATTTCATGATATTTATACTAGTGATTATTTATTTTAAATTTTACATAATTTACATATTTATAAATGTATTACTTAATAAAAAAATTTAAAGACTTTTAAATATTATATTAAGTAATGTGACTATTTTCTAAATATTGAAATTATAATTTTATAAAGTTATATATATACATACGAGTGAGATAGAATTCAGCATCAAGAGTGTTTACTAACCAACAGTGAAAGAAAAAATCTGTCTAATTGTAGAGATTAATTATGAAAGTAAGCCAAATGTTGAAATTTAGTATGTTTTGTGGAGGTTAACAATGTAAACTAAGAATGATTTGTCGGATAATATATATTCTGAGTGGTTTTTGCAATTTTCCTATGCAATGATTAAAAAGTAATTGGTGACAGTAGATTCTTCAAAGTATGTTGTTGTGGAGGGAGAGGAAGGTCCTGTAGAAGGGCACTTTGATAGTTAATATTTGGTTTAGAAAGTGTAATATGAATAGTACGTAGAAATGCATATGCAAGTGGCTGAAACTCTGTTTATAAAGGAAAGTTTATAAACACCTTAATCAATTTATGTGCCCAAACCACCTTAATCAATTTTCTACTACTCTCTTGTTAATCTGTCATACAGAAATCTCTTTTTATATATAATAGTTCTATATTAGCATTCTCATTTTTGTTTCTTTTAATTTTCTCTCATGCTGTTTTCAACATTCACTAGTGAGAAGCATAGTAGTATGATAAAACTCGCTGTTGAGTTTGGAATATCATGCAATTACAAATAACCCCATATGTCTTTCTCCATTATATGTAATCCTCATGGATCCTGTGTGACTTCGTTGTTGATTTCTCTATCCTTTTGTAATATAAACTGATCAACTTGTGGAATGCCATGTCCCATTTTTCCTACTTAAGCGAAAACATTTTTTTTCCAAAGTCTATCTCCAAAGTTCAAGTTTAAAGTTAATGTAGGATTTGCTGAATATGTAAAAGCAGTAAAAAGGTTATCTATTTATAATGATCAAGAATGCAAAATAAGGAAACAAAATAAAGGGTAATAAGGGATATAATCATATAATCCTTGATCTCGAGCTATATATCTAACCATATCTTGAATATTAGCCATGCATACTTTTCTAGTTATACAGTATCATATCTATAATATTCCCCCTCTAGATGGAGTATATATCATGAAACTTGTAATAGGGTATCATATCTTTAGCACTCCTCTCTTAAATTTCAATTTGATTATTCCTTGTTCTCCTTGGTCAAGTTCCAATGATCATTGAGGAAATAAAAGTGTAGTTCTTTATCAGTTACAATGATATGGCATATAAAATGACCGAATCAATTAATCATGCATTGCACTGCATACATAATGTTTCAACATTGAAGATTTGGTTTACAATAGTTTGCCATGCTATTTAACATCTCTCATCTGTACAATCAAAATTTAAATTCAAATTGACCTTATGAACTCGGGTAAATGCCTGTTGAAAGATGCCATGCCATTTACTTGTTGTAAGAAAAAGAAGTTTGTGCAATCCTAGATGCATTATTTTCTTAAATTTAATTTTGGTCAGTGCTCATCCTTTTTTTGGTTCTATGAATTTGTTTTATAAAATTATAAAACAATTTTTAATGTGTACATCTATGGGAAATAAGCATTTCATATTTCCCAACTTTAAAGCTTAGGCCCTTACAATATGGTTTCATAGGTGCTATAAACATCTATTACTGGAAAGATGATGAGTGTTAATCTATCTTTCATGAGCGTCTTGCAAATTGTTGACTGATTCTTGCTACAGAAATGCTTGAGAGGGAGAAAAGTTGTCAGAACATAACAGTCTAAACTACGAGAGAAATTTCTTAGCATCTATGGGGAGAACTGTCAGAATTTAGACAGGTGAAATTGGATTGTTTACTCTGAATTATTGCATGACATCTATTTGCTTCCTTTCACTCGGTTTCTCTAAAAATTATTTATTTATTTAGTGTAGTCTGACCCAAACTCTGCACTATTAAAACTGAAGTTAATGCCACTTTATTTGCATTCAGGAATGCTTTTGGTCCAGATTCAGATTTCCTCCGTCAGTTCCTCCATTTCTTTAATGAAGTGGCAAAAATAGCAGTGGTGCTGCTATCCAGGAGCTGGATTTGTCCAGCAACTTTTTCAACGGGACACTTCCAAATTCTTTGCTCGAGAACTTGGCAGCAGCTGCTGCAGTTGGAGGAAGTTTGGTGTCTTTGAATGTTAGTAATAACAACTTCATAGGTCATATTCATACTAAATTTGATAGGAAGTGTTATGTTCTATTTAATTTATCCTTCACTAATAATTTATTTCCAAAGTCATATATATGTTGATTAATAGTGTTGGTGAATATGCATTAGAGATAAGTTGTATTATAGTGTATATACTGTAAGGTCTGCTTGTATATTGTGCATGGGAAACTGCTATAAACAAGGTATTTATTTAGCTCTTCTGAAACCATTATATACGGATTTATCCGTATATAAGTTATATACGGATAAATCCGTATATAATTTATATACAAAAATTATATACGGATTTATCCGTATATAACTTATATACGGATAAATCCGTATATAATTTCCGTATATAAATTATATACGGATTTATCCGTATATAACTTATATACGGATAAATCCGTATATAATTTTCGTATATAAATTATATACGGCTTTATCCGTATATAACTTATATACGGATAAATCCGTATATAATTTCCGTATATAAATTATATACGGATTTATCCGTATATAACTTATATACGGATAAATCCGTATATAATTTTCGTATATAAGTTATATACGGATTTATCCGTATATAAATTTAGCTACGACAGTATTATATACGGATTTTTGTCCGTATATAATCCGTATATAAATACGTATTATATACGGATTTTGGGTCTTATATACGGATTTTTGCTGTATGTAATACGATTTTTTCTTGTAGTGATCGAAGAAGTCATGGATCGTGTGAGCCAAGACATCACCATTCGATTTGAGCGACGCCAAGCTTTCGTGAAGTGGATCTGAGAGAGGGGGACAAGGAAGAGTACCATCAATGAACTTCTCCTTGTTTTTGGTCTCCAGTGCGACGACCGTGTCACGTTCCCATTGATGAAAATTGCTCTCCGTAAGGAGAGGGGAAACAAGCACCAATGCTAGGTTTTCTGCAGGATGAAGATAAAGTGGGTTTGCCGGATTCACAACGTGATCCGGTGTTTGTGTAATAGGATGGCTTAGGGAAGCCATTTTCGGAAAATGAGGAAGAAGGAAAAGAAGCTTCAGGCGGAAGAAGCAGTGGGTGTTAGCGATGATACCATGACAGAGTAACACTACAAGAAAAAAGTGTATTACATACAGCAAAAATCCGTATATAAGACCCAAAATCCGTATATATTCTGTGTTTATATACGGATTACATACGGACAAAAATCCGTATATAATACCATCGTAGGTAAGTTTACATACGGATTTATCCGTATGTAACTTATATACGGAAATTATATACGGATTTATCCGTATATAACTTATATACGGAAATATCCGTATATAATTTATATACAGAAATTATATACGGATTTATCCGTATATAACTTATATACGGAAATATCCGTATATAACTTATATACAGAAATTATATACGGATTTTTCCGTATATAAGTTATATACGGAAAAATCCGTATATAATTTCCGTATATAAGTTATATACGGATATTTCCGTATATAAGTTATATACGGATATTTCCGTATATAAGTTATATACGGATAAATCCGTATATAAGTTATATACGGATAAATCCGTATATAACTTATATACGGAAATTATATACGGATTTTTCCGTATATAATGGTTTAACAAGAGCTAAATAAATTCTCTGTATATAGCAGTTCTCCATGCACAATATACAAACAGACCTGGACATTATAGTGAACATTCAGCATTGTTACAAGCAAACCTGGACATTTTAAATTGCACATTGATATTTAAATTTAATAAGGTTTTCAGATACAAACATTGTATATGAATACATAAATATTGTATAATGTAAATATAACTGCAACATTTGGTAAGTTCATAAACAGATTGTAGTTGTGGTTCTAAATAAGTTCAACAGTAATGGAAATAAGTTCTATAAAATTCCTAATAATGCATGTAATCATCATTTCCATCTTCTGGTTCTTCATGTGGTGGTTGATGTTGTGGTGGTTGCTGTTCTGGAGGTTGCTGTTCTGGTTGGACTGTATTGGGTACGTCATTTTGAACTTGAGGATTTTGAAGGTTTAAAAATTGTTGTGCAGCCGCGGCTGCTGAAGGCGGAAGGAATGGCAGGAGGACGCCAATAAAGCCTTCAAACTTTTGAAGCTGCTGACCATATTGTTCTAACTGCGATTTCAGGTTAACAATTTCTTCTGAATTTTGAGCTTGAGCAGTAGAAGATGCCTGTGTCTGTTGGATGTAACTATCAACACAGTCATCTTGGGAAGTGACATTTCCAATGCCGTATACGCGTCCCTTGTATTTTCCACCAGCGGCCTCTAACCAACATCGATTTCTCAATCTTTCCTCCTCCGCAGGGTCTAGAGGAGAAGATGTTGAGACACCAACAGATGCAGTCTCAGATCTAATTTCAGAAAATTTTGCAACAAATTGTTCCTATTAAATGAATAAATATTATCATTACACATGAGGTTTAAAAAACGAAAATTTATAATGTGATAGAGTTAGTACAAACTTACATGGGTCCGCCTAGACCTTTCGTCCACAAATTCTCCCGTTGATTGACGAATATGTGTCTGCTGAAATATTTCATCAACATGCACAGACCGACCAAGCTCTTGTGACTGCAAACAAAAGGAGTTGTTAATAAATATTTGTAAAGTTTATGATTACAAATATAAGAAAAAAAATGTACAAGTTATATACCAAACGAATAGCATGCTCATGTACGCTTATAGATCCTCCAGTGTGCAAACATCCACCCTTTTCAGATGTCCGATTCTTCTTTGTCGTTTCACACTTTTGTCTATAAAGTGGCATGTTCCACTTTTCCAAAAGAGCATTCCAAGTATCGTCCCCCAGCCAATCAGGTCTTTTTCCTAGAGTTCTAGCTTTTTTATACATCTCTGAGAGTCTATGAGATGCCTTGGTGTGATAATTTTTTTTGACCTTTTCCTCATCTTCAGGCTTCCATGAAACCTTTCTTTGTTGTTATATTAGAAATAATAGGTTTGAATAAGTAAAGAAGTTCAAAGTTAAATTAAATGCAGGACACCAACTATTGACTTGTAACAACAGGATTAGGAATGAAAAGTGTTTACCTTAAAACGTTCGAAGAAGACATCTCTGGTTGACTTAGGGATTGCACCCCATGTTAGCCATGGCTCATCAAACTGTTCCTTGATGGTTGCTGTGATTGCCTTGGATGCAGTTTTTGTAGGATAAAACCTAAAACAAAATTAAACTCAAACATTACAATAATACAACAATGAATTGTGTATATATTAATTGAGTTATTTTTTTTCTTACCCTCCTCCAACGGGTGTAATCATTGGACGACTATTGGAACATTCTTCCATGTTATTGGCGGCTGAACTAGAATGTGGATCTGCATCCTCTATACCAGGTGATGCTGCAATATTTCTGGGAGTTGATGGGTTAGAACCAACATTGGGAGAGAGTGAAGCCTGAAGATAAGGAGGCACTTGGTATGGAGTGGGTGTCAAGCCAGGCACTTGTATTGGAGGTGGAAGAGATGTACCAATAGAGGTAGGTGAAGATGTAGGAACTTGATGTGGAGTGGGAGTGAAGGCAGGAACAACTAATGGAGGTGGAACAGATCTACCAGTAGAGGTAGAGGTAGGTGTAGTTGGTTGACTGGTTGAATCAATTTCATTCTTGAAAGCATTCCTATTCCTCCTAAAGGCATGGTCATTCGGTAAAAACCTCCGATGGGAGTCAAACCACGAATTTTTTGCCCCATGATATAATCTAAAAGCCTTTGTATGCTCCATGCAATGTGGGCATGCCAGTTTACCATGAGTGCTCCAGCCGGACAACATACCATAAGCAGGAAAATCATTAATTGTCCACATGAGCATAGCCCTCAAAATAAAGTTTTGTTTCCTTGAAATATCATATGTTATCACACCCGTCCACAACTTCTTCAATTCGTCTATCAAGGGCTCTAAGTACACATCTATGCCAACCTTTGGATTGAATGGCCCAGGAATGAGACATGTTAAGAACATGTAAGGTTTAGACATGCACATTTCTGGAGGAAGATTATAAGGAGTGACAATAACTGGCCAACATGAATATGGTATATTTGATGCCTGTACATATGGGTTAAAACCGTCAGAGCATAAACCGAGTCGAACGTTGCGTGGCTCGATACCAAAGTCAGGATATACTCTATCAAAGTGCTTCCAAGCCTCTCCATCGCATGGATGACGCAAAACACCATTTGTCGACAAGTTCTGATAGTGCCATGTCATTTGTCCTGCAGTTTGTGTTGAGGCATACATTCTTTGTAGTCTGGGAATTAATGGCAAATAGAACATTGATTTCATAGGAACTGGTTTGCTACTAGTTGCTCCCGTGTTACGTGGTTGATATCTTGGCTTTCCACAAAACTTGCATTCAAGCAATGCGCCATCATTCTTACCATATTCATTATCATAGAAGAGCATGCAACCATCCACGCAACAATCAATCCTCTGCGATTGTAATCCCAACTTTGATACACACTTTTTTGCATCGTAGTATGTTTTAGGAAAACCTAATTTGATGGGTGTTGCATCCATAACTATTTTTGCAATAAAATCTATGCATTGGTTAGGAATATTCCAATTTGACTTGCAAGCTAATAGTCTGACACACATTGATAATTTCGAGTCTGATGCTCCTGCATACAACGGCTGGTTTGCATCCAACAAAAAATTAAAAAACCTTTGTGTTTCTTCATTCGGAGCCTCTTCAATGTTATTAGAAGTAGATGCTTGACACGACTCATTTTGCCTAAGAGCATCATGCACCATGTCTTCCATTGTCTGAAATTGGTTAATTTGACCATCTTCCGTCTCTACAACCATCGAACTGTCATGATTCTGTACATGATCTTCTGGCATTATTTCCCCATGATGCTCCCAAATGAAATAATTAGGCTTGAAACCGTTCTTGTAAAGGTGAACCTTCACAACTCTTTCGTGCAGAATCTTTGTACAATCGCACTTTAAACATGGACATCGAAGACCCCCGTCTCTACGATAACGTTCTTCTTCACAAGCTTTACTTATAAACTCTTCAACACCCAATACAAAAGACTCTTTCAAAGCACCTCTTCCTCTATAACACCTATCGTACATCCATGAACGATTTGGTGGAACTTGATCCATGTTCTGTATACATACCAATTAACGACAAATTAGCCACTAGTTAATACAAGGCTAAATTAATTATGTATTACAAGTTTTCCTTCAAGGAAAACTATTAAGAAAGTTCAACACTAAACATGCAGTAATTGAATTTCCATCACTATAGACCCCTATAGGAGGTGGTAATGTTAGGTAAGTACTTACTTATGTTATGTAAGTACTTAGTCATGTTATAATGAGTACACATGGTTGGATACTTTGGGGTGTTGTTTGTGGACGTTAAAGTGTCATGGATGCACTTTAAAATCATGTATATTGTGGGTATGTTCTCCAAGAGTTCGGGTAAGAGGGTTTGGAGTATTCTCTTCCATTATTTGAAGAGAAAAGAACTAGTTTTAACTATGAGAGGAGGGAAAGTGAGGTTTTAGTGAGTAGGGGTTGAGAAGGAGAACAAAATGTGGGACAACTTTGGCTTCAGTAGGAAAATGTTAGAGATAAACATAAGAAAAAAAAGGATATGGTGAACATGTTGCAGCTGCACATAAATAGTTATGTGCATATTAATTTAGAGTGATGTGAGAAATGGTGATGTGCATAAATAGCTATCTGCACATAAGGACAAAATAATTGTGCAGATTATTAATTTAGAGTCACTGTTTCAGTGGTTAAGTAAGTTTCATTTGTATTTGGATTGTTTGGAGCAGCACTGTATATAACAGAAGAAAGCATAAAGGACAAAAGAGAAGTAACCTTTGTGGGTAGCAGGAAGAACAGAATAGAAGAAGTGACTAAGAAGGATGAAAAAATTAACCAAAAAAAAGAAGACAAAGTGAGAATAAGATGCATATCTTGTTCATCACAAAGGGAACACACCGACAGTGTAACATCATACTACAAATTAACTAAAATAGAAACAACACATGTAAAAATTAACATACTTTACTACATCCATAACCAAATTTAAGAGACTAATGACAATGACACAATGCAATTGAACATCAAACAATCACAAGGCAAATTTATCTCCCCATACTAAATACAAATAAAAGGTTAGAACCACTTACTTGAGTGTTGATGTCACTGTTTTTGCTACAAAATTGGTGGAAATTGTTACCTAATAATTAACATACTTCAGAGTCAACAAAAAATAGGAGAGACTCACTAAAATAATAATCATCAAAACTATTTATTACTTCAAAGATGGTAGGAATATAACATTAAGCATACCTTTCAGGAATTGTGGACAATCTTCTTTGCTTGTTGCCTTTTCCCTAATCAAACCTTCGTACACTACCACCTTCAAATCACAATTGAAAAAGAATGTAAGACAAAAGAAAACAGAGGAGCCTTTGCAAGATGGATTGTGCCTAAGGAAAAGATTGAGAGAAACTAATATAAGGGCCATAGTGTGAGCTGCACAACTATAATAGAACACTATGACTAATGATGACATGACCTAACTAGGATACAACTTCAAACAGAGGATGACAAACTGAAACCATGTTACCAATATGTTTATTAAAGTCAAACCAAATAACGAAATAAATGAACTTGAGCCGATTGGAGTTGATGAGGGCCAAGTTTCCATAGATTCAATTAAGAAAAGTGCTTAACTAGACAAAATTTCTGTGACACCAGTGGTTTGTCAAAACAGGAACCGGAAAAAATAACATTCAAGTCGTTGTTGATAAGGGGAAGGTTGTGGAAATTAGTGGACCGTGGAAGCAGCAAAGAGACTCAAAGGCCCATGACTGGAGGTGTGGCCATTGGTGGGACATGGATATGTGAGAAGGCTTCAGATGCCAGAGGATGCAGATTGGAAGAATATAGAAGCATACATACATTACGACATATACTTAGAAATACGTATTCCAAAGAGCAAACAGGGTCGTGATCTTCCTCAGGGAAAGGATGTGGCTTGAACATGCAGAAGCAGTGTAAATTTAAGAAATAACAGGTGGATTTACCTTGAACAATGTCATGCTCCATCTCATTTAACTTCAAAAAGTTATATGAAAAGCACATTGCATATGTGAAAATTTACTCATTAAAAATCTTGTTAAGGTTTGTAGGACGTATGCTGTTATAGATTGTTTTATAGTTCAAGATATAGTCTGTTTTGACAAGTTCGTTTGTCTTTTAAACATCTAATGACATCATATCATCACCTCTATATTAAATGATAAATTTCTTCGCCAGTCATAAGAGATTTTCTCTACTTGATTTCTTCACTAATTTAAGTGTGATATAAGAAAATTAGATATAACAGTTATTTCTATATAAATAGGACCTTTTTATTAACAACACATACTACTGCTTTATTATCCTATCTTAAATTCAATTAATTATTTTTTCTTAATTATAGTGACAGTAGTTGAATTTTCTAAGGACTGCAACATAATTAATTATAATTTTCTAAGGACTAACCATTTAGTCTTTTAGTTATGATTTGGGGGGAATTTTCATTTTCAAAAGGTTCTCTCACAAGTTCTTTGCTTGGCTAGAAAAGTTTTAAGAAACTAAACAATTGTAACTTTCCAATGTAATTGTGTTCCTAATTTCAGGCTTGCCATTTGACCTTATGCCAAGTTGATACTTAGTTGCAAGCACCATTAGACAGAAAACAGAACATTGAAAGCAACATTAGACAGAACACAGAACATCATTTCAAACAATTAAATGGAATCTCACAACATTAGACAGAACACAGAACATCATTTCCATTCTCTTTTCTTCTAACATTTCACCAATGTCTCTTTTACGTGATTTTTAATTTAATTTCAGCATTGGTTCCTATTGAAGAATTAGAAAACCTACTCTATGAATGTATGTTGCTTACATTCAACATAGAGATAGAAGATGGCAGTATTGAACAGGTTTATATGTATTCATCTTTCCACTTTTATATTCTATGATTTGGTTCATTTACCGTATTATGATTTGAAGTAAATAAAACGTATTCTGGACAGTCTAAAGTACTTTTTAACTCTATCACTCAAGCCTAATTTTATGTGAAAAGATTGTGCCTCTTTTAGTTTTATGTTGTTACATTGACATCATTTGAATTCTGCTTATAATGTTCCGAATTATGCATAACAGGTAGCAGAACAATTATTTGTTATTCATGAAGAATACTTGCTTCGTCAATCATCTTAATGTTTGAAAGAACTACACTTTGAGATAGATAGAAGGTTTTTCACTTCAGAACAAACACACGACTTTGGTAAATCTCGTTAACTTCATGAAATAGCCACAAATGATTAATTATGTCTAAGCTTGATTAAGAAACTGACTATCTGCTATTGCTCCAACAGAGAAAGTGGGAATAATGCAGAAGATAAAAGTTAGAATGAAGAAATCTTTCAATTACAATTCATGCCCACAACTCAAACACATTGCAGGTTCGAAAGGTAAAAATCTTCAAATGATTCATATGAACGCATGAAAATTTCAAAATATTCCTATAACATTGAAAATGACAAAATCATAATGTCATGAGTAATATAACGTGGAATGAAATAAAATCAACGGTGATCATGTCTTTCATATAATATAAATGAATTTCATGAATGCAAGCAAACATCTTTCATCCATAATCCAATATAAGTACAAAGTCACTTCAACTAACATGCACACTAACTACAACAAAATCTATCTAAGGGTAATATAAAAATCCACTAAGTTGTCTAAAACAGTTTTTAATGTTCATCTAACACAACTAAAAAGTACTTGTTTTGGTGAAATTCAAATCAAATTTACAATGAAAAGCAAAACAATTATAAATTTTATTCTTATATCTTTTTAATTAATTGTTAATTTTTTACTATATATAAATATACACGTCCTTTTAAGTTTAGCAGTTAGTAAAACTGCCTTTTACTTGGTTAATGCATGGTTTCTGATATATTCTTTGTTTTACTCTTTATTTGTTTTTAGTATTCTCACCTTCCACTCTTATGATAATCGTAATTGAGATTCCCTCTTACTTTCACAATTATAAATTTTATTCTTATATCTTTTTAATTAATTGTTAATTTTTTAATATATATAAATCTACACGTCCTTTTAAGTTTAGCAGTTAGTCAAACTGCCTTTTACTTGGTTAATGCATGGTTTCTGATATATTCTTTGTTTTACTCTTTATTTGTTTTTAGTATTCTCACCTTCCACTCTTATGAGAATCATAATTGAGATTCCCTCTTACTTTCACAATTATAAATTTTATTCTTATATCTTTTTAATTAATTGTTAATTTTTTAATATGTATAAATCTACACGTCCTTTTAAGTTTAGCAGTTAGTAAAACTGCCTTTTACTTGGTTAATGCATGGTTTCTGATATATTCTTTTTTTGACTCTTTATTTGTTTTTAAGTATTCTCACCTTCCACTCTTATGATAATAATAATTGAGATTCCCTCATACTTGTTTGATTGTTTGAAAGTAACTAATTCAGACTCTTTCTCTGGATACTCTGTTGCACTCTGTTTCCATAACAATAAAAATGGCCTATAAATCTTTTATTATATCGTTTTATCCATTTCCTTTTTCTACAACAGTATAATATAATATGTTAAGTATACACCAATTATCTCAATACTCATGAAAATACAAAACAAAGATATAAAAGATATTTAATATTTATACTGAAAAACTGTTAAAACTTAGCAGAGTAATTCGTGTTTTCATGATTTGTCATTTGCAAAATGTATGATTCAATAGAAGAAGTTAATATATTGTCTCTGTGACTCTGTGTTTTCAGAGCACATTTAAAATATCCTAAACTCAAAACACATTAAAATATGTTCTCGGCAGAAGGAAGGACCATCTGGTTTTTGTTACAAAGATGGAACATGACATCAAATAAGGATAATATGTACTTACAGATCGATCAATACACAACGTGGTCAGACAGATTCATCAGAGCTTACTGCTCTTACTGGTAAGATAGATTCATCAGAGCTTACTGCTCTTACTGGTAAGACAGATTCATCAGAGCTTACTACTCTTATTGGTAAGACAGATTCATCAGAGCACACACAATATAACTCAATGGAAGATCTTGGGTCAAGACGTGGTACTAACACAATATAACAGATTATAAAACATGTACTAAACCACATCATTTCCACTAACAACCGAGACACACAACAAACAATTCTACTAAAATAGACAGTCATCATGAGAAGACAATACCCATTTTCAATCATATCCAATAAACACAAACCCAAGTCTAACGAATTAATACCTACCAGGTGCAGAAGGCAATTGGAGCTCCACCTTATCTCTTTCAACGGGAACAAACCAACCTAGGGTTTCACAAATCGGGATTTCCAACCTCCAAAGAAACAAGAACAATAATCGGTCAATGTAACATTATAGATACTATGAAAATGAAGGAAATTTGGATTACTTACCAGATGAAGGTTTCAACTAACCACAGAGGTCGTCCTATAGTGTTTGCTGAACGAGATTGCTTCGGCAACGACACACAACCACATTTAGGGAAAACGCTTCCAAGCCCTTTAGTATGTTCGATAGAAGAGCCTTTCACTGCGTTCGACAGAGGAGACTTCAAGTTAGGGTTCGAGAGAGGTTCAAGTAGGAGCAGTAGCATACAGAAGAACGCTCCATGAGGGAGAAGGTTGCAGTGAGTAACGAAGCTTAATGACGACAAGGAGGCATGGGTAGGAGTGGAGAAGGAAGAATAGTTAGGGCTGGAGAAGGGGAGAAACTTGGCTCGAGGGAGGGAGGGAGAAAAGTGTTACGAAAGTTAGGTTCTATATTTACTTAGTTTTATTTTTTATTTATTAATTATCTCCATATCCGTATAAAAAATCAGCGGGTAAATATTTTGTCAACTTACATACGGTTTTACATACGGATCTATCTCTGGAAAATGTTTTGCTAATTTTACCCGCCGATATTATATACGGATAATCCGTATATAATATTTTACCCCATTATATACGGATTTTTCCGTATGTACGCCTATTCCACAGATCCGTATGTAACATCCGTATATAACATCCCTATTATATACGGATAAAATCCGTATATAATAATCTGTATATAATTACCATTTTTCTTGTAGTGTAATAGCCAAGCAGTCGAAGATAAACCTTAATCCTCATTATTCATCCTATCTAATAAAGTCTGAAAGTGCTTAATATATATTCAACACATTGTACAAAATAAAAAGAAGAAAATAAAGAGGATTACAGTCTGTCTAGCACAATAACAGAATGCTAGAAATATCTACCAAAATCTACCACAGTAACAGAAAGCAAATAAATATAACAAAACAGGAGTAGAAACGATATTTCTCACAGTAATAGTGGTGGTAGTTAAGAATGTGTTTCGCTAGAAGAACAAGTGAAAAAAAGTCCTATTCAATGCACTGTGCAATAGTTAAGTTAAAATGGTCACTTAATATTTGTTAATAATTTTAAAATTCTTACTATATTAACATTTAATATATACAACATTTTCTTAGAAAAGTGTCACCAAGTCCGTTATTAGTTTTATGTTTTTTCACTAGTAAATTTTAAATGAAAGAACTATAGTTAACTTAGAAAAGAAAAAAAAAAAACTTGAACAAAATGTTAATACGCTTTGAAAATAAAATTATAAAAAGACCTATAGCATGCTATACAGAAATCTTCAAACAAGGTAACAAATATTTAAAAATATATATCCAAAAAGCAATACATTATATAGTAGGAAAGAAAAACAAATCACAACCAATTCACTCGAAACCTCCTATGTTGTGTTATTATTTATACACAATATCTTCCAATTAAAGCTAATTACAAATATGTAATTTATAAAAACTATATAAAATTATTGCTTCCTATGGTAATATAAGAGAGTACTGTGGTCAGGGTTACATTTTGCTTTATCCCTATTTATATTCGAGAATATTTAAAAAAAGATTGAATGTATTATTATTGTAACTAAATACCTGTATGCATTATCATACTTTGAGGTTTTATAGGAAAGTTGCCGTACATGTGCGCCCTGTCATCAATCGTCATGCCAGCATGCAAGTGGCATTATTTTCTCCGAAACTGGTTGCTCATTAGATTGGTGCATCCGTATGTTTTGGTTTTATTTAATGAAGCCAATTCAAGTGAATTTGTACACAAAAAAACCATGAATCTAGCTAGCTACAGCTCCAAGATATCGATGTGACCAACTCTGACCAAGAGCAAAAATCTTATCACATACAAGGTTGTTCAAGAATCTCATTTTTAACAAACGCTGTTGGACTTGCATATGTGTGCACTTTAGCTACATCGGAGATATTATTGTAACCTTAAATCACTGTCTAAAGTCTACTTATAGTTCCTTATTTTTTACAGTTTTATTTTCTAATCTTTCAAAAAATTTAGTGTAAGGTTATCTGCTTTAAAGTAAAACAATCATTATATTAGTTTTAAAATGATCTTTTTATTAAAAAAAGTAAATGAACAAATTAAATAAATGACATTGTAACGTATAATATGACCTATTTTATACTATAGGATCTTTTGGGTGACATTACAATGGAGGAAAAATAGTAGATTTTAGGTAACTTTTTTTCCAAGTAACTGTTATATTATTATTAAACAGGGATGACACTAGGACGACACAAAAACAATTTTATTATCTGATAAAATTTATTTTCATTTCTATATTCATTCTTAACGGGTCAAGATTTTTATCTCATTCTCATTTTTATTGAGTAATTGATATACCTTCGTATTTATGTTCATATTTTTTATTTATTTATTTTAATATAATAATGTACAAGATCTATAATTATGCTAATATATGCTTATTAATGATTACACTAATTACTATAATATTACACAATAAATGACAATAAATGAAAATTAATATGGTAAATAACTAAAATCAAGATTATAAATGATAGGATATTATTATGGTATAAATTTCAAATTAAAATACCAAAACACAATTGAATAAAAGTGAAATAATTATACAAAATATTTTACAATTAATATAAATAAAAATGCAACTAAAACATCTATAAATTTTACAAACACTAATGAAACAAGTTGACAAAGTTAAAAAGTATTTTAAAAAAGTTATAAAATAAACAAAAAAAAATCTACGTTTAAAAATATTTCAAATGTATCTTTACTACTCAATTTTGTTAAACACCTATAAATATTATATTAAACGAAATCATATAGAAGAAAAATATTAAACTAGTAATAATAATTCAAATTTAAAGATAAATCTTTCATTTTTTAACTTCAAACTATGTTGAAGGGTGTAAACATGATTTATGGCAACATTAAATTATTATATTATAGTAAATAAAAGAACTTTATCAATTGTGATGATAAAATTACACTTATCAGAAAAAAAATTAGAAATAAAAATAATTATATAAGAATCATCAAAACAATATTTTACATAATAAAAATAAACAACAACAAAAAATATTTAAAAAGTAAAAAATAAAAATAAAACAATTTGATATATTATTGAATAAAATCGGAGAAAGAAAAAAAAATATAATTAAGAGTACAATAAGATGGAAAATATCTTGAATAAAGATCTCCAAATATTAGAATAATCGAACTGTTGAACGATAATGAATGTTGTTTTAGCAAAATAATTTTTTTCAAACAAAATAAAAGTTAAGGATATAAGAGAATAAAAGAAGATAAATTTTGATATAACGTAGTAGATGAGACTTATGCATGGAGTCAATCTCTTTTATGTAAAAAAATAAATAGTAAACAAAAATATTAAAATAAGTAAAAACAAATCAAGTGTGAGATCTATAATCTATTTTATATGTGGATTTTGTGAATATAAAACAAGTCCAACAATTAGAAGAGAAAAGGAAGAAGAAACTAATACATACATACATACATATATATATATATATATATATATATATATATATTAATTAGATTATTTAATAAATTATGAGTACTTAGTAATTTAAATAAGAACAGAATAAGGATATAATATATATTAGTACAAGTTTGAGAACGGGGATGGGGCGGGTATGAATGTACCCATTCCCTTCCATAAACCTAATTGAAAAAGTCAGGTATTACCCATACCATACTCAAAACAGGATACTCATAGGGATGGGTTCATTAGTCATCTCTCTTGTTAATCGAAGACAAAAAAAACTTATTGAAACTATTTTCATCTAATACTTGAAACATAATGTCTAATAGTTGAAATACAACGTCTATTGGTCATGTCCTCTATTACATACTATATTTTTTATAGGAAAATAAGACCTTTTATCCAAATGAGTGAGAGTTACATATCCTTCATGAAAATTTATCAACTCTTAAATCTTTTTAAATAAAATGTTCAACAATCTATAATGCTTACATCATTATTATTAAAGAAATGAAAGAAAAACAACTGAAAAGCCTTTAAAGAGGAAAGAGTTACAAATGATTTATTACAATGTGTTTTTATATTGGTTTGTTTGTTAATAAAGACTACATCTAGTTCTCAATCAACATATTTAGTTTCACTAGGCAAACTACTGCTACAAGACATAAATGCATATTTTTTTTATATCGACTACTGCAATACACTTTATCAATATATCGTTTGTTATTCAAAATGTACGAACAACTTTTCTTTTTCTTGTTAAAGTTGAGTAATTTTTCTTGTCAAAGATTTGTAATGCAAGCAAATCCTTCTTTCTTTGTTTTGTTTTACCTTACAAAGGAAGTTCTTGGTAGAGGCATTCAAAGTAAAGATATTCTTTTTATGGCTACTCCTAAGGGTACTTATTTTCCTTCCCATGTTCTTTATGAGATTATGTTTTCCTTTTTGGAAGGACTAACACAAAATATTTAAGTTTCCTTATCCATTTTTAAATGAACATGGTTTGTCTCATGGCAATGGCTTAATGGATAAAATTCACTTCTTCACTAACTTTTGTTCTAATTATTTTAGTAGGTAGATTCAAAGTACTTTGGGTTTCCAAAAAGAGAGATACCTTCACTTATCTCAGTGATCATAAAGCTAAGTTTCTTAGATCAAGTGTGTATAAAATTAAATTTAAACTTATTTCTTGGTAAGGCTAGATGCTAAGCTTGATAGGTAGAGAGTAGAATTGGTCAACTTTGTTATTGTAGGTAGTATTGCTTATGGTTTTCAAATTTATAAATGACATATTTCTCTTGTTAAAGCAGTGGAATGAGACATTAGTAATTATATATGGTCATATGATATTGCTAAAGAACAATTTGTTTTTTAAAATTGAGCTTTATGCATCTTTCTAAATCTTAAGAGGAGTCTTAGTTTGGTTGATATTTTAGACAGAAATACCTATTTACATGTTTAGGTTGGCTTGGTATTTTATATATAGGTCAATGAATTGGTCACATCGTATAAGAGTTAGATACCTTAATAAGAATTTTCATACACTTGTCATATACATATCTTTTTTTTGTTTGGATTAGGATTAAGGATTTGTTTTACTTGGGATGATTCTTGGTGAATTATTGATAATAGTTAAAATGAATATTTTGAAATGATGCTTGACTTGTAGACAATCCTCTTTCTAAGCTTGTAGATGTCTTTTATAGTGTTTGTCTTATTTTAAAGTTCATGGTTGTCAATGTTTGGAATTTTATCCATTGGTTTATTCCTTCTTCTTTGATTATTATAACATTTCAACATATTCATGATATGGTGATGCCTGATGTTAATAACCATTTTGTTTGAATTATGGATGATTATGATATTCTTTACATGAAATAAACCTAGGACCATCTTTTAGACATATAGTTCCATTATTGGGGTTGATTTGGTCTTCTATTATACCTCTACTAAGAATTTGGTTTTGTTGAAACTTCTCTATTTAGTCTCAATTTTGTTGAAATTTTCAAAGCTAATTATATATTTTTCGGCATTGTTTCCTTTTAATTCTTTTTTTGGATCATATTTGGATTTGGGAGTTAAAATGTTAGTTTTTCATGATTTGTGTTAATAAAGTGTTTTAGACTAGTTTTTAGATTAATTTTTAGATTAGTGAATTATTAGTCATTGTAAGTAGTGAAGTGTAGTTTTTGTTTAGACTAGTTTTACTTTTAGTTCAAAGTTTAAATTTTAGATTTGGGTTTTCGATTTTAGTTTAGTTTTTAGATTTTATTTTTAGAAAGTTTAATGTTGTTTTTACTTTAGTAGAATATGTTTATGTTTTTAGTATATAGTTTTCTTTTCTATTGGTAGATTTTTAGCTTAGTAAATAGTAAAATTTACATTTTGAATTTTAAGTTCTAGATGTTTGTGATGTGTCTTACCTAATTTTTCCTAAGTCATTGTGTTATGTATATTTTAGCTTTCATTTTTAATTGTAATATGCATTTTATTATGTGGTAAATCATTTTAGGTACTTTGGAGAATTTAATGGCCAAATAGATGGGAGTTTATGATGCTTACCATGGGATTATGTGAAGTAGAATGACAATTATTGAGGTGAAGTATGTTGAGTCAGACCTATTGCCACACTTGAATTAATGAAGAAGAAGATGCAAAGATGCAAAAGGTGACTTAGAACCTAAGCAAGTTGACAAAATGATTTTGAGTGGCCAATTAAGAGCTTCAAAGGTTAGAATTGTTGCAATAGGGAAACTTGTGCTGACTAGTGACTATTTTTTAAAATGACCTAATAACTTACTACATATATGTTAGGTTATGTTAGTTATTGTAGAAATGACAATACGGGATGAACCATGTGGATCAAACCATAAACCCACCAGAAAAAGTATGGGACAAACTGAGTATTTTAGTTCGCTGACATGCTTAGGCTCACCGCTTAACTCGTAGCTCGTGCAGGTCAGTAACGAATAGTCCCGCATAACCTGATTAATTTAGATTTCTAAAATCAAGTAGCACCAACACAACACGTTGTAAGTATTTTTTTCTAAGCAACTTGCTCATTCACATTTATTCTCCAATCCATCCAAAAGTAGCTTGTTCGTTCACTTTCCATCCATCAAAAAGCAACTCCCTCGTTTGCATTTCTTCCTTGTTTCACTGTAGTGCAAAGTCATTTTTATTTTCAATATGCTTGTACTTAAAAATTAGACATTATAAAATTATTAATCTTACTTATTTTAAGAAATGAGCTTATACAAGTTATTATTTCTATTCATTTAAGTAATTAAAATTCTTATATGAGTCATGGACTGACCCACAAACTTGTTAGCAAACATTATGCAAGGTGACCTAAATTAATTAATGCACATTTCTTATGCGGGGAAGGCTAACCCAACCTGTCTTTTGTAGGCAAAATGTGAGGTGGGCCAAAACATGACAGACCTACCCTCGTTGCCATTACTAATTTAATGTAGTTAAAGATAGGTAATAAAGGTTGTTAAATGGTTTTAGGAGGTTTGTATGACTTTCTAACCCCTTTCTTGGTCGTCAGTTTTGACGTCGGACCCGTCCTAAACCGACATATTGTTTTGTTTTTTTTTAAATAATTTGTTTTTACAATATTACCACACCTAAAATACAAAAAAAAAAATCATTATAGCACATCATAAAATTATATATACTATGAGTTTCGAGCAACGGAGATTGGACACTCGCTGCCACCGCCAAGATTCATCAAGTCACGAACAAAACTACATCATAAGCCAAAATTAATCGGTGCAAATGAAATTTAATCGGTGCAAAAAAATTAATCGGTGCTAACTAAAGTTAATTAGTGCAAAATAAATTAATTGGAAGGAAAATAATCAAACATACTGATGGAAGCACGTCTAGACATCATGCTAGGACAACTTTCCTCAAATCAAAGTGGCAGCGGAATGAAGAATGAAGCAACGAAGGTTAGTGCATGTAAGGTGTTTGATGAAAGTGTATATGAAAGTATGGTGTGTGTTTGGAGCCTTTAAACTCATAAAGCCTTCCTACTAAGAAAGGAAGTTAGAGCAAAGTGGCTAAATTATAAATTCAGAGGTGAATTAGGGATATAAGAATTTGAGCAAACAATTCTGTAGCAATTCATTACATCCAAAAGTGAGAAATTACATAGACATGACTCTCTTACTTATAGGTAAAGATGAGCCATGTTTCTGACCCAAATTCTCTCCCAAATTCAAATTAAATTCGTTCAAGAAGCTCCAACTAATTAGCTCACGCAAGCCATGCCTTGATCCATGTCAAAATTAAACATGTGTAAAATGCATCTCGTAGTGGTTGGGCGTGCAGTGGATTGGGCTAGGCAAAATTCCAATTCGGAAGCCATTTTTCTTCACAAGTCTAATCCGGAAGGTAAACTCCCAATCTGGAATTCCACCCATTTCTTCCTAGCTTTTGTTCCTTTGCTTCCCTTGGCTTCTCATGCTTCTTGGGTGGTTCAACCATGATCTCCAAGCTTTATTAGACCCTACAAAACAACATATAAACATATTAAAGAGAATCCTTCTAAGACTCAGAGAAAGAAAATCAAGAGCTTTAAAAAGTCCTTCTTCAACTTCCCTTTCTTAGCTTTAGCTTGAGTTGATACTCCTTTGAATGAAAATCCCTTGAAGAGTTTCCATCACATACCTTATAGTAGCAATGGCGAACACGAACAAAGAAAAACCCAAACGAAAATGCGAAAGAAAGTGAGGCTCACATTATGAGGTTTTGGAGTTTAAAAGGGCATTTAATGTCGACCCCTCCAAATCCGACGTCTAATTACTAAAAAAAGCCACCTTTGTGCTACTTTTGGGGTATTTTCGTAGCTTATTAACTTCTAGGAAAGGGGATCCGACGTCTAATGTATATTAGACATCAACCCATTCTATGTTCGACATCTAATGTCTGAAAAAATGACCTTTCAATTATGATTTTGCAGCTTCTAAAAGAGGATTTGATGTCTAATCTGGGGGTACCGACGTTTATATTGTAAAAAAAATTAATATTGGCATTTCAAATGAGGTATTTTCGGACCCTTTTTTACATTTGATTTGGGGGATCGATGTCTAAAGGAGGATTTGACATCTGATTTGAGGGGACTAATGTCTGTGTTGTAAAAAAAATTAATATTGGCGCTTAAAATGAGGTATTTTCATACCTTTTTGACGTCTGACCCTAGGGAACCGACTTCTATAATGACGTTTTATTTACAAAAAAAACCATTGGTCATTTTTTAGGTTGAATTTTCTTTCGTTAGACGTTAAACACGTGACATTAAATACTATTTATTCACTAGTGTAAATATCAGTTTTTCAGTTTTATAAGTTACTTAGTTAGTTAGAGTATATAAAGTTAAATTCAAATTTTTAGAACAGAACTTTTGCAGTTCTCCTACACTAGACAAAAAAATCTCTACATTTTATAGTTTCTAGGTTGTTTTGATGAGGTTCAAGGTGTTCTTGACTACAAAGTGAGCTAGCATTCCAAGAACTTTGGTATTTTGTATTTCTATTCACGTTACTTGAATTTGTGAGTTGTTTTTTCTTTATTCTACTTCCTCTCACTCATTTCTACCAATTGATATTTAGTTTCATGATGTTATATTGAATTTTCATGAATCACATATCAAATTCATCATGTTATTCAAGTTTTCTTTTGCTTCTAAATCAGATTTTGATTCTTAAGGTGATTTACACTTAATTTGCGCTTTTGCAACCTACTAATCTCAACTATAGAATCATATTGAGAACTCCAAAAGTGGTCAATACATACCAAGGAATCAGAAATGAACCTTGGCTAAGAAAAGTAAAAAGCATCTATATATCATTAAGTGAATTTTCTAGTTTAGAGTGCAATTTATTGATTTCTAAACTCAACCACCATATTTATATTTTGATAGTTAATTGAAAATGAAGTTGTTGATTTGACTTCATTTTCATCAATACAAACATGTTCTAATTCATAGAAATCAGTTTGAATGTAGATTTTACAAAAATTCTAAAAGTTAGGTAAGTTGGTTATTTTTTGTCACCAAGTGTTCTAGCTTAGGTTTTAATTCTTATTTTTGATTTCTGATGTAAAATTCATGTGTTCTTTTATATTCTGTAGTTGTTTCATGTCATTAGATGTGGTTACATGTTCAATTTTGATTTTAGGAAGTTATTTCTAGATTTTCCCGTTTTAGGTTGTTAATTCTATTATTTTGAATTTCTAGACTAGGTTAGAATTAAGATTTTAATTTCTAGCATTGTTTTAATTAAATTCCCTTATCCGTTAGTTAATAGGATCATATTAAACATGTTTCCATTTTCATTTGGATAATTCATCCAGTTCTCCACATTAGAGTAGGAATATACAATTTTGCTACACTAGGTTAGTTTGTGAATTTCGTTAACTCTGGTTTAATGTGATTATGTGAATTTGTTATAGTTTCATGTTTCTGTATATTTCTCATTCATAATTTTAGTGAGTTAAATGTGTTTCATATATCTACATTGCATATAATTTATTGTAGTATATTGGATTACACAAACTTGGTGTTGAAAAGCCGAAGAGCATTATTTTACTATTAATTCTGCCAAATATGCTTTGAACGGTGACTTTGAATATAAAGCACTGGTTAGTTTCTTCACGCATAGTTTATTTAGTTTTTGATGTAGGAAATATTCTTGAGCTTTAGTTTTGCATAAATCATGTTTTTAGTTCTTTGAGACATTTTCTCGAACATTTGTTGCAAATTAGGGTTTCATATATGTATTTTGTCAAACACTTTTTTTTTTCCATATCACATGCCTAAAACATTTATAACTTTGGATTGATAATTTATTGGTTCCCTATACTTCATTAGGGGAATATGAGATTTTCTTACTCTTATTCGACTAAAAGAGGTGTTCACATTCTTCATTATAATATTAATATGAATAATCATATCTAGTCTCGTGACATAACTCTTAGTTCTATGTATAGCCTTTCTAGAGTTTTCAAGTAAAGAGAGGATCACTTGTTCTTTTATTTTCCTTATGTGAATAGGTTTTGAAATTGGATTTCTCATGTTTTTCCTTCCTTGTTAATATATTTATGATATGATTGCTTTTTTTTTTCTACTCATAGTAGCCATATTGTTAAGGATATTAGATTTGCTATTATTACTTACATTGTTTGCATTATTTGGAAATCTACTAATCATGAGAGATTAAAGTAATTTATTCCTTTTCAACTCCGTAATTTAAGCAAGTTAGTTTGTTTATGTCCTATTTGAGATGGGTGATAGAACATATTTTGTACACATATTTATAGAATTATAATATAATGATTGCACCTTTGATTTGTCTTATTTTCAATTTTTAGTTCATTTTCTTTCATTAGTAATAAATTGGGTTCATTAGTAACAATTGTTTTAATTTCATATTTTCTCTCATCTAACATTTTCTCACTATTTTGGTCATGACTTTTCCTCTTCTACTATTTTGAAGTAACCAGATGACTTAGTATGCAACGGTTAGAAGATCTAAAAAATTGTCTGATGAAAAAAGATCAAATGACACAAGTTGAAATTCATCAGATATATGTGTAATCTAATGAAGACAAATAAGCCCTTACAATAATTAGAAGATTCAAATAAAATTGATTAAATGATACAAATTTGATTCAATCATACTATTCAAAGGAACTATAATTAGATGATATATCAAATACTTCTATCAGACGTCTATAAGACCTTAACAGACGTATTTTGTGTTATACTTCCTTATTGTTTATTTCTTCTGATCATTTGTGATTTGATATGATTGTTTGATTAAATTAACAAGCTAGAATAATTAAAATATTTCTAGAAAACAAAATCTAAATAAAAATATTTTATTAAAAAATTATTTGTCTTGAATTAAAGCTACTTTAAATGTTAATTTCATTTTTTGCATTAATAAAAATATTTGATCTACTTTTATATATGAGTAAGAGTACTTAATCTATCTTGATTATATTCACGTTTTATCTTGTATTTATTGTTGGTATTATACTGACTGATATAATCAGTTTTGAAAAGTTATTATAAAAAGTGACATTTTGAACGTTTGAAAAAAATATAATATCAATATTTTTTTATATGAAGAACTCTCTGTTATCTAGATGGATACAAAAGATAAAAAACTTCACTGCTATCTAAATGGATACAAAAGATCAAAAACTTCAACAAAGGATATATCTCACAAAAAAAGAGTTTCAAAGAAGTAATTTTGAAGAAGATATTGAAGAATTATCAATAATTTTTTTAAAGATGATCATTAACCATATTGGAAGATCAAATGTCCTTACGCTACAACGGTTATTTGCATTCAGGATTAAAGAAAAACATAATTAAGAGAAGATGGAGAAGAAGAAAGATTATTTCACCACAAGAAAAAGTTGTTTTTACCGACGAACTTTGACCGACAACCTGGCAGTTGGTAAATGTCTTTTACCGAAGGATTTACAAACGGTCTATGGTATAGTAACTTACGAAGGATTGAGGCCGTCGATAATGGACATGACTCGTTATCGAAGGACAGTGACCATTGGTAAGTGACTTGAGTGTATGAAATAAAAAATTAGGATTTCCCTCCCTAATTTCATTTCGCGAAAAACACGTCTTCCCCTTCTTCCCTCCTTTGAAAACCCTTCTTCCATTGTCTTTGGTTTAGAACGGCGTAGGCAATACCGAAGGACGTTTTGGATTTACTCTCCCTCAATTGTCATTCACAACCTTCAACCTCCATGGTGTTGGTGAAGGTATATTACGCTTTACTTGCCGAACCTCCCCCATAGTGTTGTTCGAGTGTTTCTTCAACTAGTGTGCTGGCGTTGCCGTGACTAGTGACCAGGAAAGGAAAGCAAAGGCAAAGGTATGGGTACCTAAATTGAGATTGCATGAATGGATGGTTTGAAATTGATTGTGAAGTATGTAAGGGGTGTGCTCTTATCTTGAAATTCAATTAAAGAAAGAATAACAAAAGCAATGAACTAGTATTATATTAGTTAGTTTTTTTTCCATGAAAAATCAATGAACAATTTTGTTGTGGTTTGTTTTGGAAAATCAATGATGAATTTGAAAACATAAACCACGTACAAGTGCCTCTGTTCTAATCAGTCATAATTAGGCATGAGACATCTAACAATGTGTAGGTTTAGATTACCCTTTTCAGTTTAGTATGAAGGTTGTTTTTTGATTGATAGTATCCAGGATACCAGTTTGAGGTTCCCATTTCTTTTACTTAATATCACTCAAGACAAAACAATCAAAGATGATATCAACAAAAAGGAGTTAAAAGCAACAATATATGTTTAAAGTAGCAAAGAAAAATGATATTGTGATGTTTTGGAGTTGCGATGTTTTGGCATAATCATGAACCTATTGAGAACACGTGAATTTTGAGTTGCAGTTTTTATGTATTTATTGTTATCTTACTTGTGGATTTTTGTTACATTATTTATGTTTTTATTGTTATCTTACTTTGGATTCATCATAGAATTGTAATTAAGGTAAAAAGAATCTTACAACTATCTAGACAACTTCTAATGTACTAGAAATGACAAATAATTGAGTGAACAAGTTATTCTTAAGACAAGTTGTACAAATCACTAGTGACACCTCAAAAGCTCTACTACAAATGTCAATAGAATGGAAGAACTTTGCAAAGTGCAACAAAGTAGCCTAAGAATGTGAGTTATAGAGATCTTAACAAGTTTAAAGTTGTTAAATGAAGCTAAGAAACATGTGAAATTGGATGAAGTACCTAAAACTAAAAATTGGACTACTTGAAACCTAAAAAAAGGTACTAAATAGGTGACAAATTGAGAATTCATCTAAACTAAGCTAAGAATGTGTATTGTACACATCCTAAGAAGTTTAAAGTTGTTAAGTGAAGCTAGGAAACATGTCAAATTGGATCAAGTACCTAAAACTCTAAATTGGAGTACTTGAACAGGAAGAATTTTCTACGAGACTTTCACAGGTTAGATCCAAACATGGGTCAGCTCCTACACCGGATGCTATGAGTAATGAAGACAACGACATCCGTAGGACACAATGTTGGATAGATGTCATTGGTGGGAAGAAAAAGGGACGAGTGTACGATGCAGGACAACTTGCTGCAAACTACACAGCCACAAGAGGAGGTACTCTGAAGCACCAACCTTTTTCTTCAACCACCACTACTGACGAGGCCATCGAGTGCGTGACACAGCTACTACAACAATGTGACCAGGAAAATCGTGATTTGAGAGACGAATACAGCTCATTGAGAGACGAGTTTATAAACTTTAAGTCCCTGGCCATGAGAGTGTTGCCTAAAGCTTCACACCTTCATTCCACCGTCCCTCCGACCCAGCCACGACCCTCCCTATCACCTGCCGTCCCTCAGGAGCCCATATCAGTCCAGCCCACATCAGTCCAGCTCACATCAGTCTACCCCACACCAGTCCATCCCACAATAGTCTAACCATCTATAGAGCAGCAGGATGATGAAGATATAAGAAATTTGCACCAGTTTCAGCATATTGCACCAGAATTTGCAATCCAAGTTTCTGGAATGGACAATTTAGAGGCCAAAAATAGGAAATTCAAATGGAACAACACACAAATAATAGTGTTGAGATTATTGTTAGGGGGAGCAAAGGTTTAGCTTTACTCAGAATCTCAATAATATCTGAGTTTTTGATGATGACAACACATAATTAATAACACATGTATATTCTATGTTACATGTTCCATATTTACATGTTATATGCTTTTGATCAATGTGTTCAATCTGTTTAAGCATATATGAGAGCATGTTTGTGTTGTTCATTGCATATCATTGTGTTACATATGTGTTTTTATGTGTGAATGCTTGACATATGATGATTGAAAAGGAAAACCACAAACACTTATGTTGAATTTTAAATGTGTGGCAAAACAATAGTTTTAAGTCGATTTCATTATGTGAGAGTTTTTAAAGAGAAAGTTTTTGAAAACTATGCTTAACACTATTGCATAATCGATTGCATGTGTGTTGTATTCGATTAAGTTAGTTATTATTTTGAAATATTGTTAATGCTTGACATAACTATCTAACAGTCATATTTTTTATTGTGTTGACCAAGCATTAAATGTTAGTCGACTGCATTAATTGTCGTGATTTTTGTTAACTATTATAACAAAATTGTTATATTCCAATGCATTAGTAGCTAAGTCGATTAAAATGCGTTTAAGATGAGTTATTCTATAAATTGACGCAGATTTGATTTCTGTAAGAACTTTTGTGATTCTAACATTTTCATATCTTTTACAGAAAGTTGAGATCTTATAGAAAGTAAAGAAAAACTCCAAGAAACAAGAGTGACCGTGGTGATCAACTACTTGTGATTTCTTGAAGAGCAAGATTGCTGTGTTTTTCAAAGGCTGATCAACTTGCACATTTGGGTGTCATTGAGAGATTGAATTCTACAATCTTTTGAATATTGGTTTGAAGTTCCCTATTGTGAGTATAGGAAGAAGAGTCTGTGACGTTCTTAACTTTGAGAGTGTCTTAAAGGGTTTAGACATCAGAAGAGGGGATTCTTGTTGCTGGTCTTGTTGTGTAATGCCTATATTTTGATTAAAGGGTTAGAGAGGTGTTTTCTATTTTTGACGTGTGGTCGCTATAAAAGCCTTGTTGTAAAAACCTTGATCATTATAGTGCATTGGCTTCCTGTGGTTGGAAGTACACTGGATGTAGGCTTGGCCGAACCAGTATAAAAACACAGTGTTTGAATTTTCTCATCCCTACTCTCTTTATTCAATCGATTACGTTATGCATTCAATTGATTAAATTTTCGCTGCATTGAAAATCTTTTACCTTGCGATTCAAGAAAAGTATCAAGGCATCATTTTTTATGAAAAGGATTTTGAAAGATTTTATTTTTACATTTCACCAATTCACCCCCCCCCCTCTCTTGGTGTGAGAAATTAAGTCATTCTATTTTAAAAAATAGCAAGCACTCAAAAGGAACCTAATAAAGGAACTACAGTAGATTAAGAAAACAAGAAAAGTCGAAATCACAGTTCAAAATTCATTCCGGTTGCAAACTGTTTGATAATTTCCAAAGTGTTTGATGAAATGCCTCAAAGAACTTTAGATTTTGTGTTTTTAACTTTCAAGGCTTGTAAACTGGATTGAATGGTTCTATAAGCTTTTTAACACTTGATTTTGCTTCTTTTAATCATTTATTTTCAATCTAAATCATAGAACCAACTTTTACCAATCCAGATTTGGAATTAATCAAATGAAGTTTTCAAACAACACCTAGAAATGCAGAATTACACCAGAAAAAAGTGGACTAATTTGGTGGTTTTAAACCCAAAAACGAGGGGAAGTGATTCAAAAGCTCATGTGAGTGACTAAACAACTTTGCTTGATGATTTTAAGCATGTTCAAACTCAAACAATTCAGAAACTATTTATAACTCCAAATCACTAGTTCACTTCCAATTTAACTTAAAAAGTGATGGTTTAATAGGCAACTAAGCGTATACCCAATCGTAAGCACAAAATAGATTGAATGTTGAGCCAAATCAGAGCAGCAAAAACACACTTCCAACATAATTACTCACTCCTCTAACCCCTTGACGAACGGGTCGCACCGCTCACAAAAGTTGAGTGCACGAAAAATAATGCAGTATAGTTTACTAGGATTTGACTCCTAGGTCGTCTCTCAAGGACCAATATTTTGCGGTTCAGTTTTAGATCTTTTTTACAAAAAGGGGGGGTTTGAAAGTTATTTTTATTGCAGAAAATTAAATTACAGTAAAATTAAAATTAAAACAGTAAAAACGTAATTGAAATAGTAAAAATGAAATTTCAAAAACATGAAACAATAAAATCAAATCTGGAAAAGAAAACTGAAATACAGAAAACAGCAGTGTAGAAAACGAAAATACAGTAAAAAATACAGAAGACAGTAAAACAGAAAACAGTAAAATCATAACAAAATTTCAAGAATAATGAAAACAGAAGCAGTAAAAGACAGTAAAAATAGTAAAAACGAAATTTAATTACAATGCAGAAATCATAAATTCAAGCAGAAAACAGTGAATTCATAAAACAGTTGCATAAAATGTAATTTCAGAAAGCAGTAGATTGCAAAACAGTAAAAACAGAAGCGGGGATTTTACAGCAGAATGCAGAAAGCGTAAATTTAAAGTGCATCAGGAAAAATTAAATGATCATCAAGAGAGTGAAAACATCAACATAATCTTAGAATTACAGAAAGCATACAACAACAGAATTTTAAATGGCGGCAGAAATTGAAATGAAACTGTAAAGCAGACCTGGAAATTCATCAACAGAAGTTGAGATTGAATTGGAAAATTAAATTGAAGTTCATTATAATAGAGAAGAAAAATTACACCAACATCACAACGGATTGATCACAGGAAATGGAAAAGAAACCCCAAACCTCCCCAAGGGGGAGGGGGAAAAATTACACAGAACACAGAACTAGGAAGCCTCTACCCTACTCCTACTCCTACTCCTACTCCTGTTTCTGACACCAGATCTTTCCTTTTATCATCCTCAGCTCACGGCCTTCTCCTGTTCTGATGTGTGCATATCACTTACCATTTCAATGAGGGGTCCTCCATAAATTTGTCTCCATACGTATTCTCCATGTGTGATTGCTTCTGGACTGTGGAGCTCGTGAGGAATGGATGTCCGTGAGCTCTTTTCTGGTCCAAGTCCGTGAGCATTTTACATGTGTTGCTGCTTCACGGCCTTTGCTGACTTTACTCAAAGATGTGACAAACAATTTCACCTTCTATGTGGGCCAAGGCCGTGGGTCTTCATGTGCTGTTGCTTCACGACTTTTCCTTCTTCTCTGGTCTTGTGATGTTTGCTGGAATGCTTGCCTCTCAAGTGTAGCAGCTCTCCTTTGGTTGCTGATAATGTGAATGATGGATGCCCATGAGTTCTTGGATGTTTATTCAAAATGAAGAATCTGTGTGTTCACAAGTGGTGGACAATGTGGGGGGCGGCTGCCCATCACGTTCTCTCCATACTCTAGTGCTGCCCACACCCCTTTGTCATTTTTCTTGGTGCTTTTACTGCTGTTTCACGTGGTGCTGTTCTTCAAAAGTGGCTCCTCCATTTTATCCATTTAAAAGTAAATTCCCATGTGGTGGCTGCTGATTGCTTTTGTCCAAATGCAGCATCTTATGCCACGTGAATGCTATGTGTGGTTTTCCAAATTAAAATGTATTCCTCCCTGACCGTGGCATATTCTTCTTCATAGCACTACTTCCTTTTTCCATGCAATGTGTCTGCACTTCCACTTTGAATTGAAAACACTAGCCACTTCTTATTTCCGTGAAGCACCATGTGTTGGTGGGCCACTTTAGTGCAGCAATTATTCCTCCAAACCGTGCAACTCTTTGCTTAAAGTAATTTGATTTCTTCTCCACAAATGCACGTTCACCATGCACCAGTGGTGGCTCCCCTTCTTCTTTCTCATTTCTTCATTCTTTATTCATCACACCATTCTCCTCCACAACGTTCTACTGCTTTATGGCTTCTCCAATCACCATGCTTCACGGCCTCTCAATACAAACTTCATTCCAGCACCTTCTCCTAACGAGCTGCTCCATTTTTCCTCTCCAAGGTGCAAATGATAACTCTTCTCTTCCAATAATGAAACACAGCTCTCTACCTCATCCATACCCCTCCATGTGGTGTCCGTGTGTATCTTTCTTTCTCCCCATGCAACACCTCACGCTTCTCTTTCAACCACCGTGAGCCACTCTTCTTTCCAGCCAATGAACCAAGTGGAAGAGCAAAAGAAATCTGCACATCCAAAGTCCATCATCTCTGCTGCCTACTGCTGCACCCACGTGAGTTGTGTGCTTTCTCTGTGAAGCTTCTGGAATGCAAACCAAGAGAGACCCACTTGGGTGGCTGCTTCAACACGTTCTAGCTTTCTCCCCTTCTTGCCGCTCGCGTGTGCACTTCTTTCTCCATGCTGGATGGCTTCAACAAGGTGCTGAACCGTGGTGGCTGGATGTGTCTCCACTTCAGGCGCCCCCTTCTTCCCAAACCAGCTGGATGCGTCTAGGAAGAGTGAAGGTGCTGGACTGCTTGCTTCTTCAAGCTCTGAAGATGTCGCTGCCAAGCCAAGAAGACCGTGAACTTTCAAGTTGTGTGGAGTGGAATAGCACCGTAAACAATTCTGCACATTGAAACCAAAGTGAATGCAATTTCTTTTGTGTGGGGCCGTGACACCATTTCCTTTCAAAACAAAACCATTAATAAAATTCAGCATGTTGGAGCTACTCCCATGTGTGGACGTGAACTTCCACTTAAATTGGTGGCTCCCACTTTTGATTCCAAAATATGTATTTAATGAATGCTTTTCCAAAATGGCTTTTCCATGTGCCCCTACGTGAACTCCACTTCATTTCAACGTGGCCCCTCTTTTCTCATTCCAATTAATTTACTTCCAAATTAAGTGCTTCCAAAATTACCATAACAGATTGTCAAAGAAAGGAAGAAAATAGCTCATGAGATCCTCTTATCCAGAACCGGATAGTATGCAAAGAATAAATGAATCACTTTCAAATATATGAATCAGCAGCACCCATTTTCTAAAACAAAATAAATTGATCCAAAAATTTTGTTCTCCTAAAGCTAGATACGGCAGCCATGTGCTTTCCATGTCAAAAATATTATCCAATAATTTTCCTAGAATTAATAAGTAAATAATTAATCATAGATAATTCAAATTTAATCAAAATAAGAATTATCTATCAAATTAAGCACAATTATGAAAAATGGGAAAATACTGGACAATTAAGCACAATTTCCTGACTAATACTAGCACAATAAGTTAAGTGTAGTGAATTAATATAGACTCATCACCCCTAATCCAACATAATTAACCAACTAAGCGAAGATCAATCATGATTTCATAAAAGCGAATTAAACAAACGCAATGCTCCCATTTAATCATTTCCACACAGCTAGATATTAAGCAAATGTGTTTTAATCGACTAAGCAAATATTAAATACAATTAGGCAACTAAGCGTGTACCTAATTGCAAGCATAAAACATAATTCAATATGGAGAAAGGTTAAAATAGTGAGATCGCCATGAAAGACCAACAATCTCAAGGAAAACAAAGCAATTTTGCTAATGACCAACCAAGCACACTTAAGCTAACATTAAAATGAAATTAACACAATCAAACATAATTGAAAACATTGAAGTAAATATGGACATGAAAACTGGAGCGAAAATGAGAAACCGAACGATATTATTAGGGAGGCCGAGCAACACTAATAGTGACAAAACGGTCCTAACAGTGAAGTATGTTAGGAACCGAATGGTATAAATTAGTATAGTTGGTATGAGACTAAACAATATTATTAGCAAAACTGAATGGTATTACAGTAAATGCAAAAAACTCAGAAAACGAAAGTGAATGCAGAAACAAAATGCACACCAAAAAACGCAAATCAAAACACAAACACTAAAACCCCCAAGGGGAGGAGGGCGGGGGGGGGGGGGGGGTGAAAACGAACCAAACCCTAACCTAAGAAGAGAGAAAAACATGGATATGGGGGAGGAGAGGAGAGAAGTTTCCAAATTTGATTTAGGGTTTTAAGACCCCCAAATTACCCAAATGCCCTCCATATGGGCTTCTTACAAAATATGACCTAAATTTGGGCCCAAAGTCATAAAGTTTGACCCAATTACATTATAAAATGAAATTAAACTATAATGTTAACGTGGCCATACTCTTATTGTCCCAAAATATGATTCCAAAATTGTCCTACAAATAATAATTGGAATAATTAGGCACAAATAATTCAAATTAATTAAAATAAGAATTATTAGTCAAATTAAGCTCAAATAGTGAAAATGAGACAATAATTGAGAATTAAACACAATTTGGTGCGGAAAACTAAGTGAATAGTATAAAATATTGATTCATCAGTATATCCCTAGATCACATTCCTTTAAAGTGTGACAGTACAAGTGCTATAAATTTAACTAAGAATCTTGTGCTTCATTCCAAGACTAAGCATATTGAAATAAGGAACCACTTCAAAATTGAATATGTGCATATCTTTCATCAATGGGCTGGCATTTTTATAAAACCTCTGAATAAAGAGATTTTATACAATAAGGAATGAATTGGGAATTCTAGATCATAGTAGTGTTAAATAGCATTGAATCTGATTTTATCACTTGTATGATAGCAATTGAATTGTTCATGGTTACATCATTACAATTGCATATTCATACTTAATTTGTGCTAATGATTCTTTCTCATTTATACTGCAATTGATCTAACGCATTATCTAGATGAGATGAAAGGATTATGCAGGTGATATTAGTCGATTGATTGTACACTAAGTTGAAAAGAAAACTCAATAATACTTGTTACATTAAATCGATTAAAGGAGAGTTATAATCGACTGAAATTCATCAACTGGTTTGAAGTTTCTAAATTTCTGATTCTTTTACTTTAAACCTTGACTTATGATTTGTTATGTGTTTATTCATCATAAATCTCATTGTGTATAATCCGCTATGAATTTGGTATGAGTTTATGGTTGATTAAACTAGATTATTAGTTTCAAGTTGTGTCTAATTTGCTCTGATACTATATTTGTAATATCTCCTGGCACATTGCTTGAACATATTTGGATGATACATGCTCTTTCATATCCTTATCATGCATCTTAAATACTGAAATGTGATATGCATACTAATAATGGGAGTGTTGTATTCTGTAATATGCTTGTTCACATGTTAAAAAGGGGAGAAAATATTAAAATCATGTGAATATTGCTGATATGGAGAGCATCATTATTTTTTTCTGATAACATACTTGATGCATCTCTATATGATTCAATATCTCTGTTTCAATTACATTTTTCTATATATCCTTTTTTGCTAATGCTCAAAGGGAGAGAAATAATTGAACTTTGATTGAGATAATTGAATATGGTTGAAACTGTGAAAAAAAATGTGTTTGTGTACTGTGTACATCATGGTTGGTTTATTAATCATGGTTGTGCATCATCAAAAAAAGGGGGAGATTGTTGATAGGGGAACACATGTGATAGCTGAACCCAATCCCTATTATGTTGGTTTTTGATGATGACAACACACTGATATAATAACACATGATAATAATAACAGATGAATGTTGTCAAGGCAGAACATAAAGGAGTTTTTGTGTGTTATATCAATGCATATGCTGATTTGAATTTGCATAAAATGTGTGATAAAAGCATATGTTGAACATACTAATGTGTTTGCATACTATCATGTTTATGATGAGATTATATCTGTGTATGCACAATGTATGATTCTGTGTTATGAATACGACATGCACAAAAAACATATCTGAATGACAAAATCGATTACAGTGTTGTACTAATCAACTAAGGTCATCAAACAAATTATGGTTTTGAAATGTGGCAAAATAACTAGTTTGAATTGATTACATTAGTTGTTTAATCGATTAAAACTCGTGTGTTTGAATATATCATTTTCAAATGTGCTGTGATGAGTCCTTGGAAAGAAAAGTTTTCAAAATTCTGTTAAGTGTTGAAGCTTAATCGATTACACGTTTTATGTATTCAATTAAGTCTGTTATGTTTGAAAACTAATTTCCTGCTAGGCATAATCACTATAACGGTCATATTTTTAAATGTGTTTGACCAGCATTTAATGAAAATCGATTACATTAATTATGTATTCAATTAAGAGTTAAGTTTGTTGTAATTTTGTTAAATCTGTTTAATATAACTGATTACATTAGTTTAGTAATCGATTGCTTTGCGTCAAAACTGATATAAACTATATATTGACGCATTGTTTTAAAATCTGTAACGATTGATCATACTTACACTTTCATATCTGATTGATTACATTTGAGAGTTTTACAGATTACTCAAAAGCTCCAAGAACCAAGAACGAGAAGAATTGGATCATCTTGAAGCATTCTTGAGAAGCAATTTACTGGACTACATTGACTGATCGCTTTAGCACATCTGAAGGTGAATCTTGGTTGATCAGGAGAGAAGACTTACAATCTTGGATTTGTTGTTTCCTTGTACGTGAGCGTTAGGAAGAAGAGTGGTGTGCTCTTGACTTTGAGAGGGGATATCTTAAAGGGTTTACTACAATAGGGACGGGTTGTTCTATGTTGGCAGGTGTTGTTGTTTCTATATTTGATTGAGAGTTTGTGAGGTGTTTACATTTGAGAGTTGCTCTGTAAAGCCTTGGTTGTAATACTCTGATCATTATAGTGAATTACTCTCCGATCTAAGGTTAATTGGGAAGGTGACTGGATGTAGGCATTGAGGCTAAACCAATATAAAAATTGTGCTTGTTTTTCTCTCCTTTATCTCTTTACATTTTCATTGTCATTGCATATACACGTATTGTTTCATTGCACACAGTTGATTGCTGCACAAGAAAGATTTCAATAACCTTATAGTTTGCGAAAAAGATTTAAAAAGTGCAAGTTTTTATAAAACACCAATTCACCTCCCCTCTTGGTGTTGAGAAACAAAGTCCATCAATTCTAATAAGTAATATATTGTGAATCATCATAATGTAATCAAATGTTAAGTCTAATGAATTATCATATGAATATATGAGTAAAAGTATAATTATTGAGTCAAAAGATTCACAAAAAATATAGAAATTGAAAGACTGCATGAACAAATATAGAAATTCAAGTGAATTAACTAATCAAGCTAAAAGTGTATAGATAGAGAAAATGCACACAACAAATTAAAATTGGTTCACCTCGACCTTGGGCTACATCAAATCTTGAAAGCAATCTACTTAAGAAGTTCAACTAATCAACAATTTGATTGGTAACGAGTATCAATCTTTTCAGGTTATACGAATTCAACCTTTTCAGGTTATACGAATTCAACCTCTTGAGGTACATGAGTACAAATCTCTCTAAGCTACACTGAGTATCAACCTATCCAATCCTTCGCAGTCTCCCCCTAAGACCGAGAAATCTTGATTAATATGAATAAGCAAATAACACTCTCTCAGCAGGAGTGTACAATATAACTCAAGTTATAACTTCACTCAGTGAAGGATTTTACAATATTTAAGCTCTTGACCAAATTTCTCTAAACTTTATTCATATGAACATTTATCAACAGCTTTTTCCTTTTCTATTCTCTTGTTCATATTCTTCTCATAAGGCTTTCCTTCTTACATAGTTGTTACATTTGGAGAATTCGAATCGCAACTCTTTGTTTATAATCTTCTCGATATGGAATGACATAATCAACTTCTTCAATTTGACTCTTTCAACGTCCTTATTCAAGACTTCAATTCTGAATAATTGATAATCTTAAGGATATCTTCCTTCCTTTTACTATAGAGGTTAGATTTAAATTGAATTTTTCTTTCTTCACCATTCACAACTGTCTTATTAAGGAAACTTTGTGCTACTTGATTATGAGCAATAATACTATTCAATGAATCAAACAATTCATATATTAACTACATAGAATATTTCCTTCATGCTCATATTGGTTGACCATTAGCTTTTGATGGAGAACCATCTAAAGCAAAACCACATTGGACCTTCTCTTAAACTTTGTAAATCTATAAATAATTTTTTTTCTTTAGGCCTTGATTTTAGGCCAAGCTTACATTTCATTTAGGCTTGTATTTTGATTATTTTTTGTTGTTCAGCTATTGATTTAATCAATTATGTAAAACCAAAGACCTAGGAAAAATAAAATATCTTGAAAGGTGGTAGGTGTGGATGTCATTAATTAAAATAAGAAAAGATAAGTTATGTAGAAGTGAAGTGTAACACAAATGGTTAGAGCTCTTTGTTATGGGATTGTGGCCATGGGTTTGATTCTTGCTCTATGCATAATATATTTATTTCTTTTATTAATTTGTATTATGTCAATGTGAAGTGTGTGTTATCTTTTGTATTGTTTGTTGTGCATTTGTATGATGAGATAATTGTTTTACTCTATTTGGTTTGGTGTGGTTTTTGGGAGTTGGGGTGGTGAGTTTGAGCCTTTTTGTGAAAGGAATGAGATTAGATTCATTGTATTTGGTCATAGGCATAGGAAATAAAATTTAATTAGGATAACTAAGGAGAGATGAAAACTAACGTGAAAATTAACATGATATTGTTTAAGATTTATGATCAGAAATTAACGATAAAATAAGGTAGGTAAGGAAAAATTAAAATAGAATATTTTAATCAGCAATCAACAAGAATTAAAATATACTTTATTTTTATTTTATTATGCAATAATGGGCTTTTATATTGGCTTTGGGGATAAACCAAGACACTCTAAAATTAGAGTTATAAGTGCCTCCTATTTAAGTAAGTTATGATAGAAACCCTTGACATTGGGAAAAAGAGGCAGAAAAATGAGTGTGTCGTGAGAGAAAGTTAGTCTTGTGTGATAGCTGATAACGGTTGAATATACTGTTATTTGTGATGCTATTTTGATACAAAAGTAACCCTTTTTGTCTTTGAAGCTTGCTTAAACTTTTGTTTTAGTTGAATTTGGTGAATAAGTGAAGAAAGGTTATACTTTATGAATTTGATCACTAATTCCCTCAATTTTGTAGGTTATTGGTATGAATTGGAATAGGAGCAAAACTGTCAAGGAGTTGGAACCCAGGAAGGACAACATAAGTATTGGGTAAAAAGATTGAAAGAAGGCTGAATAAGGACCGTAGGACGCCTGGTTTCCTTTTTAAGGGCCCTCAGCGTCACAAGTCTCACAAGGACGCTTGGCTGCCCCCATTTGGGGCGCTAAGCGCCATTATCCTTATAAGCACGCCTGAGCGCCTTCTCTAAGGGCGTTGAGCGCCAGCAAGCCACACTGCAGGATGCCAGACTGCCCTCAGTCAGGACGTTGAGGGCCAGTACCTTCGCAGTCATGCTTGAGAGCCCTTAGCTGGGGCGCTGAGCGCCAATGATGTTGGCCCATGATCCAATTTGGTTCTATTTAAGGGTTTCTACACTCTAGGGTTTACATCTTTTGACGGCCGAAGCATATAAACACACTTTTCGACCCTTTGGAGGGAGATTGGGCATGCAGGAGATTTCCTTCTCACTTTCTAGGGTTTTCATTCATTCATTCTTCCATTGTAAGCCAAGTTTCTCCATGACAATGGAGAACTAAACTCAATTGTTGTTGGAAATGATGTAACCTCTAAACTTTCATGTATTTGAATATGGTTTAAACATTTTATGCTTCTTTCATTGAATGTTAGTGCTTTTCTCTTGTTCTTAATGTTCGTTATGTTTTGGCTACTCATGACTTGATGTTTGATTTATTTGAGTATTGGGAAATATCTTATGAATCATGATCTAGAGGATTTCACCCAAAGGAAATATTGCCTAGGGATATGGATAGGACGTTTGGTTGTCTTAAGCTTATTTTCTTAATGCGGAATTGATTGTTAGGGTTTTCAAGGGATTGTTGTCTAATAATCAAGACTGGGGTTTTTATGCTGAGAAATCGAGTTCTAAGTAATTTAGAAAGTGATATTAACATTCCAATGAAGAAGATGAATTCTAATATGCATGAAAGTGAAGTAGGTGAGATCTAACCCCAACAACATCATCATCTCATATTATCAACATAATCCATTCATTCTTGTGTCAAGCCTCAATTGATCAATTTGCATTTATATTTACTTTTGTTGTATTTGCCTTTAAATACCAACAAAATATATTTTGAGTCTTAATTAATTAAGTTATTACACACTTGTTAAGTAAACGCAAGTCTCTTGTGAAACGATACTTGGTCTTACCAATTTATATTACTTGATACGATTTAGTACACTTGCCAATGTGTTAACAATACCCACTTATAGTAGTATATGATTTCTCTAGATGGACATGGGTCCTATTTTTAACTCACAAGGATGAGGCGTTTGATGCCTTTTGCAAACTCTATAAGAGGATATAAACTGAAAAGAATTTAAAAATCATATATATCTTAAGTGACCATGAAGAAGAATTTGAAAATGAGTTGTTCAAAACTTTCGTGAAAACTCTGGCATTAAGTATAATTTCTCAACTCCAAGGACTCCACAACAAAATGGAGTCTTTGAGAGGAAACATGGATCTTTACAAGAAATGGCCAGAACGATGTTGAATCATTTTGACGTTCCTAAGCACTTCTTGGCATAAGCGTTTAACACTGCATGCTATCTTCAAAACAAAGTTTACATCAAGACAATCATCAACAAAATGCCATATGAATTGTGGAAAGACAAAAGGCCCAACATCTCCTACTTCCATCCCTTTGGATGTCAATGCTTCATACTAAACACCAAGGATAGTTTAGGGGAGTTTGACTCTAGGAGTGATGAAGGAATCATGCTTGGCTATACAAAAACATCAAGAGCGTTTAGAGTCTACAACTTTAGAACTCTGAAAGTAGAGGAATTCATTCATTGAAAGTTTAACCATGAGCCTGACCTAAACAAGTCAGAGCTTGACAACTCCTTCTCAAAATTACAGATAAACAATACATTGTCTAAGGAAGGGAATGTGTTTACATCAGCATAACACTTAACAGTCAAGATAAAATTCAACTAGAGAAATCGTTCAATGATACATCAAAAGAAAGGATGAAACCGAATAATCTACATTATTTAATAGTCAAGGATCATCCCTTAAAAAAATCATAGGGAATCTGAACGAGTATTTCAAAACATATCAGGCTCTTATCTCCTAAATAGAGACATCGAATGCCAATCAGGTTCTAGAAGATAACTCTTGGGTGAAAGCTATAAAGGAAGAGCTCGATCAATTCAAGAAAACTGATGTGTAGGAACTCATTGAGTTACGCTAAGGAAAACATGTAGTCGAAGCTAAATAGGTATATCGCAAGAAGTTGGATGAAGATGGAAGAGTCATTCGAAATAAGGCAAGACTAGTTGTAAAAGGCTATTCACAACAAGAAAGGATTAACTACATTGAAACCTATGCTCTGGTAGAAAGGTTATAAGCCATTCACATTTTTCTGCCATTTGCAGTGTTCAACAAGATTAGATTATATCAAATGGAAGTCAAGAGTGCATTTCTAAATGGCGATATTAAGAAAGAAGTGTATATGGAACAACCTTCGGGTGTTGAATGTCCAATCAATCCAACACATATCTTTAGACTTAACAAAGCTCTATATGGATTAAAACAAGCCCTAGAGTTTCGTACAAGAGGTTAGGTCTCTTCTTTATCAAGAATGGTTTCATGGGAGGCAAGTAGACACCATGTTATTCAGGAAGAATGTCAATAAAGACTTCATTATAATTAAAATATATGCTGAAGAAATTATCTTTGATGCTACTAATGAGGAGTTATTCCAAGACTTCTCCCTCATATGCAAGATGAATTTGAAATGAGCATGATGGGTGAGCTAAAGTTCTTTCTCAAACTTCATATCAAGTAAGAAAAAGACACAATTTATATCCATCAGACTAAATTGTTGATAGGGGGAGCAATATAAGTGTTAAACCTAATCCCTGATGTGTTTGGTTTTTTATGATGACAACACATTGATGATGACAACAAATATATGTTTTCATGACAACACCGAAATGTTTCTTTATGATTCTTTAGGAATTGATACATATGTTGTTGTGTAAATGTTTCTTTATGATTAATACATATGATGATTGTTGACTAGTCTGCATACTTAATGTGTTCATAATTGTGTTTATATCTTTTGTATGCATAATCATTTTTTCATGTGATAAAACCACAAGCACAAAGCAACTCTGCACTACCCATGTGTTTTCTATTCTGATCAGGTTTTGTTTTACAATCAAAAGGATTGTTGTTTCCATGTGCGTAGGCGAGGAAGAAGAACATGAGGTTCTTGGTACTTTGAGAAGGGTCTCAAAGGGTTGCTGCAGCTAAGCGGATTGTTCTTTTGCAAGTTGTATTTGCTATATTAGATTGGTTTAGTTAAAGAGATATTTTACATTTGAGAAGTGATCTTTGTAAATCCTTGTTGTAAAAACTAAAATCTTTATAGTGGAAATTCTTTCAATCTCATGTTGATTGAAAGAGACTAGATGTGGGCATTGAGGATGAACCAAAATAAAAAGACTATGTTTGTCTTCTTTCTCTATCTCTCTACTGCTTTATTATTCATAACTGTGTTGTTCACATTTAAAGATCATCTTGATTTTCTATAAAGATTCAAAAAAAATATATTTAACTATATACTAATTCACCCCCCTCTTAGTAAGAGAAACAAGCCATATCTTTTCTTACATAAATACAACAAATAACGTACTTAGAATTCAAATTGGATTAAGCAAAGGAGATGAAAACTCCAATGCATCCAACAAATAACATACTTAGAAACCACATCTGTCATTAAACCAAAATAATGTGCAGTAAAACTTGTCTATTTTAGGTTGTAAATTTGATTTTCATTTTGAAACCTATTTTTTGTGATTGAGCATTGATGAATCAATATTTTATACTATTCACTTAGTTTTCCTCACCTTATTGTGTTAGTTAATTGTGCTTAATTCTCAATTATTATCTCATTTTCACTATTTGGGCTTAATTTGACTAATAATTTTTATTTTAATTAATTTGAATTATTTGGGCTTAATTATTCCAATTATTATTTGCAGGACAATATTGGAAACATATTTTGGGACAACAAGAGTGTGGCCATGTCAATAATTGGGATTGATTTCGTTTTGTAATTTTATTTATGTTAGTTTTGAACAGATTTGACTTTTGGGCCTATTTTTGATCAAATTTTAGGAGAAGCGCATTATAAGGGAAAAATTGTAATTTGAGGGTTTCGAAACCCTAAATCAGATTTGAAAGCACCCCCTTCCCCCTCATTTTTGCGTTTTCTTTTAGGGTTTTGAGCATTGAAGTGTTTTTCTTCTTCTTCCCCTTGGCTACAATGTGCTATTTTATTTCCTTTTAATGGAAGAGTGAACCTGGGTTGGTGGTTATGGATATTGCTTTGCATCCTTGAGATTTATGGATTATGTTGATGGAGTTGTTCTTGCCTTGCATGAGGTCAATTCAGTTTGTGTTCGCAATTGGGTAAATGCTTAGTTGCTTAATTGATGTTTGATTTTCGCTTAGTTAATTGAACTGTTGGGTGCAGATTTAATTGGACTCGTGCAATGTGTTTGGTTAATTCATGTATTTGAAGACCAGATTAACCTTCTCTTAGTTGGTTAATTTGTGTTGGATTAGGGGTGAAAGTAGTGTTTAATTGTGTTAATTTATGATAGGAAGCATTGTAGTTGGTTGATGTAGATACCAACCCGTTTTGAATCTGTGTTAAATTTTGTGTTTCATTTAATTCATTTTCGTTCATAAATTATACACAAAAATACCCTCACCAAGTGTTTGACCTAATTCCTGAACCACAATTTGATTCTTGAGAGAGGACCTAGGAGTCATTTCTTAGTCTATAGTGCACTTAAATGAGCATTAAATTTGTATCCGGTACAACCTCGATCAAGCATTTTAACTCATTTATAAGTCATTTTAGAACTACATGTGGATTCATTTAGATATCTCTACATGCCATTTAAAAGTCTGGACCAAAACTCCACGATAGAAGTAGAAAAATATTCCAAACCTAAGTCTGCTTTCATGAAACTAGATTCCATATTAGCTCTACCTTTTTAGGTTCAATTTAATAGATCATTACTTCTTAGTCCTTTAGCTTTGATCTTGTGGGAACTCCTTTGTTTGAATTACCTATTTATAACGTCTAGTGGGTGATGTTTCTTTATGAGTTGTTGGTTCTCTTCCTTCTTGTGGAGCATCTAGTGTGTTGCCTTGCATATCGTTTGACGCATCTTCCTTTGTTACATTTGATGTGAATCGTCTACTAGAGCCTCTATTGATGCATTTGGTCTTTATATTTTTTGTACCCGCATGTCAAAACCAATGAAGTCTTCTAGCTTTAATAATTTCTTATTAGGTTTTCTAGAGTTATACACTCTATACTCCTTACACGTATTTGAATAGTCAAGTAAGATTACTTTTATAATCAAACTTTTCTAGATTAGTTTTTGCATTTAAAATAAAACATTGAATTCTAAAATGATGAAGATAAGAAATGTTGGACTTTTCAATTTTTTCACAATTCAGAGAGAATTTTTTTTATAAAGGGTGTAATGTAATTTTCTTTTGTTAATAGCAAGCTATATGAATTCTTTCTACTACTAAATGTTTTGTGTGGAGTTTGCATTTAGCATTGTTCTTGCTCTTGGAAAACTTGATTTTTTCTTTCAATAACCATATTTTGTTAAGATGTAATTAGAGTGGAAAAATTATGTTTTATTCCAAAACTTTCTAATAATTCACAAAAGTTTTAATTTTAAAATTCTCTACCATAATTACTTATAACAAAAAAAAATTGAAGAGTTGTTTTTTATTTTGAACTTGTTTTAAAACTTTACTAAACTTTAAAAAGACTCGTCATTGTGGCATAAGAATTTTACCCAAGGTCCATGTACTATAGTCATAAACAATGATTAAACCATACCTTTATGTTTTTTAACCATTCTCTGCTAAATAGAAAAATGGAGTCCTAATGTATGAAACTAAACTTATTATTAAAATATATCAAGTTATTTTTACAGTAATTTTAAGTGTCATTCTTTATTATTAAGTTTATTCTTTTAATTTAATGTTTTTAAAATTAACTCACATTTAATCTGTATTTAACATAAAAACATCCGTCAAAACTATTTGCAAAATCGTTTAACTCCACTTAAAAAAATTGTTCGAAAATAATACTAACATAAACTTATCCCCACTCTGTTAAAAAAACAATATCTCTTCCTACTAAATCAACATAGCAGTTAACAACAGAAAAGAGAAAAATAGAAGTAACATGATGATAGATTCTCTGTTTCATAGTTTTGCCCAATTTTAATTGCTGTATTTGTTCAGTTTTTACCATCATATATGTTTGAGAAATGATGATTTTTGTGTAACATAAAGGGTTTGACTCCTTTTGACTTTGTTGCCTACTACCTAGTGCCTATTGGGCATGGAGAGTTGGAATTCAGTCTGAGAGTTGGAGCAGATAATTGTATTATGAAAATTAAAATCACTGCATACATCTGCAATCTGCCATATTCCACCTTTGCGTGAGTGCTTATGCAACAAGTTGCCTTCCAATGATGCTCCAAGATCCTCAACATGCTAATGCTACTACTCCTTATCCTACCTTCCATGCATGTTAAATCAACCCTACTTTTCTTCTTCATTCATAATTAATATTAATATCAATGACATCACATAAACAATCCATCAAATTTATGTCTATTATGTCATTAATAAATGTAAAATTACGATTTCAAAAACTAAGATTGACCTAAATACATGTAAATTTCTTTAAAGTAAACAGATTAAAAGTTTTGTTTTGAGAAATTAAAGGGTTAGTTTAGTTTTACTGTAATGATAGCAATAATAGTTTCTTCTGCATTAAACTTAAAATAAATTACTAATTTGTAGTTTAAATGCTTAGACTGTTGATTTAGTTTTAAAAAGTTGAAATATATATTTTAATCACTGTAGATGTGAAAAGTCCTTTAAATTAGGTTGATTAGGTTTTTAAAAGGATGAAATATTTATTTAGGTTTCTGAAATGGTAAAAAGTCTTAAAATTTACCTGGTTAATTTTTATAATTATTATATTGGAAACATTAAAGAATTGAATTATACTTATTTGCCCTTCAAAGTTATTAATTGTAGAAATTATTAACAGTCATTTTCAAATCAAAAAGGGAAAATAATGGCACGAGGGCAGCTGTAGAAAAAAACACTAAAGGTAATCCTGATGGTATTTTCACATTAATTATATTTTCTTCTTCCATCCTAGACACCAAAATATGTGATATCACATTCACATGTGTTTATAAATGCTTGACTAGATATAAATAAATGATTAATAAATATATATAAAGCAAAATGCCATCAATTGTGAAACGTTCCCCTCTCTCTTTTTCTCTCCCTAGAAAAGATAAATCATCTGACACAGGAACACACTCTCTTTCTCCTCCTTAAAAAACACCCAAAAACAATGGCGCTTCTGTCTTCTTTCTTTCAAGCATAGAAAGAGAAAAATAACAGTAGTAGCACGACCACAGTCGCCAGCTCCCAAACTGCTACTCATTTTCCATTAACTTGGAAAAACAAATCCCGACCCTTTTTTTTTCTTTCTTTTTTTAATCTCTAAAAGGAGGTGTGTTACACACTGTTTTCTTGTCCCCTCCGCGAAAAAGGAGCGAGTACCTAAGCTTGTGGTAGTTTTCAGTTGCAAGTTTGTTTCGGTTTTCTATCTGCTGTAGAGTGCATGCTTGTGTTGATTCAGAGTTCATTTTGCTCTCTTTTTTTTCGGGTTTGCCTGAGATCCGGTACCCTTTGGGATTTGTAGCTCCTTTTGCTGAGATCTGTTTGCTTTTGGAGTTTCTTTGCTTGTTTGGTTGCTGGGTAGTGATTGATTTTTTGGTGTTGTTGCCAAATTTGTTGGTGATATAAAAAGAAAAGAAAGAAAAGATACTGGTGAGTTACTTGTTCTTGGTGCTTCAAGCTCTGTAGGATGAAGTTTTCCGTTGAAGATTGGAACTTGGGGTGGTGGGGGTTGAGGAGGATTGCAAGCGAATGAAGGGTAGGAGTAGAATAAATGCTTTTTGTAGTGAGACTGGTATTGGATGAAAATTGAAAAGGTGAGGATTTCTGAGTTTATTAGTATGTCTATTTGATGGTTGAAGGAATTTTATATCTTGGGTGGTCGAGTTTTGTTTAGATTCAAATTTCTTTTGGTTGTTGAAGGAGTAAAGGTGAAAGAAGAATGGTATTGTGGGGTAAGAAAGAAGAGAAAACAGGGATTGTTGTTTGGTTTGGGGTGAAGGTTGTGGGAATTTTGTTGCTACTAAATTGCTCTACTTAAGAGTTTGCTTAAGATCATTGCTTTTTGGGACTGCGTCTAAGGTTTGAGATTGCTGAAACTTTACTGAAATGAAACTTTCATCAGCAGGTTTTAGTCCTCCACCCCAAGAAGGTACGTGTAAATCTTCTTGTTTTTGTTTCGTTTCCTCTCTCTTTGTATTCTCCATTTCTATTTTTAAGAACTTGTTATTTCTTCCTCATTTCCATGGAATTTGTGCTCTATAAGTACAGTTTTATGTCTAGCATGGTGGTGGGAGTCCCTTTTATTTTTTTTAGGAGGGGATTTGGAAATTTTACCCCTTTTGGATGCAGTTTATATTCTTTCTGATGTAGCTAAGAGATCATAGAAGGAATTCGGTTTAATTTGCTGAGCATCTTCCACTTTTCGTTTGATATTTTGAGATCTTGGCTCTGTCAACAACGTGCCAAAATCCATTTTGTCCTTTCAGACATTTAGGGAGCAGTTATGAACTTTAACTACCATATTCATGACATTGGGATGGGTTTTTGCAGGAGAAAAGCGAGTTCTAGATTCAGAACTTTGGCATGCATGTGCTGGTCCACTTGTTTCTTTACCAGCTGTTGGAAGCCGTGTAGTATATTTTCCACAAGGTCACAGTGAACAGGTGAGTTGGATTGTAGCATCCACTGAGAAATCCTTATGGGTGTTATCTAGATTTGATGTTACTATGGTATGTTAAAATTAATAAAACGAATCGTCTGCCTCGGACATGAAGATGATGTTTTGGTTGCTCGACTTCTAAATTGTGACTCAAATTGGTTCTTTTGTCTTGTCTCTTTAGTGTATATGACCGTGTGGGCTGCTAATCTAAGGGCTGGGTTACTATAGTGACTCTTTTGTATACTAATGCTTAACTCACTCTTGAGCATAATTCTTTAGTCTTAAACTGTTGCAGTTTAATGAATTAGCTCTTAGAAATTAGAAATATAATATCTCCAACTACCCTGAGACTATCCGCAATTGAACGTTTTACATTTTATAACATCTGTCTTTTTCTGCATAAGCTACATGAATAACCAGTATCATCGTTTTTCTGCTTAGGTTGCTGTGTCTACCAACAGGGAGGTGGATGGCCATATACCAAATTATCCAAGCTTACCGCCTCAGCTTATATGTCAACTTCATAACGTGACTATGCATGTAAGGATTATTTATTTATTTGTTCTTTTACCATAATAATATTGTTTATCTTGGTTACCTTGTTTCTCCCAATGCTGATTACTGCACTCTATTTTCTTTTAACTATTTGTTCATTTCTTTTGTATTCAGGCAGATAATGAGACTGATGAAGTATATGCTCAGATGACTTTGCAACCTCTGAGTCCTGTATGATTCTCTTTCTTAACTGATAACTTCTTGTGTGGGTTTTATGTTTATATTCTAATACAATCTTTTTACTATGGGGTGTTTTCAGCAAGAGCAGAAAGAGGCATACCTTCCAGCGGAGTTAGGCACTCCAAGTAAACAGCCAACAAACTACTTTTGCAAAATTCTGACTGCCAGTGACACCAGCACGCATGGTGGATTTTCTGTTCCTCGTAGGGCAGCTGAAAAAGTTTTTCCTCCTTTGGTAAAATATTAGTGTTATGCTCTAAAACTTTTAACTTGTTCATAAAATCTCTGAATTTCTTAACTTTGTAATTTTGACCCACAGGACTTTTCACAACAGCCTCCCGCTCAAGAGTTAATTGCAAGGGATTTGCATGGTAATGAATGGAAATTCAGACATATCTTCCGAGGTGGGTTGTAAAATCTTATATGTCTTCATTGCGAATGTAGGAGTTGATTTTTTGTTTAAATAATTAATGTTTTTACTTCAGTATGTTTCTTATTCTGTTGTATTTTTCTTGCCTGTTGCTAAAATTAAGTTCTCTTTCCATTTGTAGTGTTTGAATTTGGTGTGTTTTCTTTCTGCAGGTCAGCCTAAAAGGCATCTACTTACAACTGGATGGAGTGTCTTTGTGAGTGCTAAAAGGCTTGTTGCTGGTGATTCAGTTCTGTTTATCTGGTAAGTAATTTATTGCTCCTCTCTTTCCAAGTTTTTTTTTCATGTGTTAAAATTGGCCTTTGACAGTAATGTTTGGTTGGCTCATTTGCCTCCCTGAACCAAGCCATATGATTCTTATGTCATTTGGCCATTCAAAAGAATATAGGATTTTTTTTTTATTGATGTGTGTTATTGAAATAATATAGATAAAGAACAATAAATAGAGGAGCACTCTCTCCTCCAAGGGTTTCCTCTTCACAGGGAGCTAATGCTCAACCTACGAAATTAACATCCTTTTCTCTTGTCTCCTTCCCCCATTTATATCTGACTAACACCTCAACTAACTGACTAATTAGTATTATAATTCTTAATTAATTTGGCTTCTCCTTATATCCTAACAACACACTCCTCCTAAATGAGCTTAATCTGATGGCTCATCGTCATCACCATGATCTTCATTTGCCATTCCTATTGATACTCCTGCCGTGGGAGGGGAACCCACTGGCAACTGCAAGCAAATTCGAGGCTTGGGTGGTAGTGGGGATTTTGGTGGATTTTGTATAACAGCCTCTGAACCTTCCTTCTGCATTGGCTCCATTAATTAGCAAGTTGTTATCTACAGATGCAGTGAAGTTTCATGCTAAAGGCTTGACTAGTAAGTTGAAATTCCAATATTCCAATACCATTGTTGTTCTGACCAACCATCTTCATTATCAAATCTTGGTCCAACAACTATTAATTATTCATATTATGGAAATCTGAATTTGGGAAAAAAATTATTCTTGGTTGCAACTCCACCTTCAACTTCCTTATTAGTTGACTCACAATCAGGATATCAAGAAATTATCCATACAGCCCATAATTTCCACTCTCTTTATTGATGCATTCACTTCTTCCTCCATCATAATCTTTGTTTCTCTTGTTAATATCACTTCATTTTTGGTTTCTTATGCACTACAAAGGGTGTGGTTCTTGATTACTGAACCTTTTTTACTTTTGTTTTCTGCTTTCTACCATCTCATTTAAAAATGCTACTCTTTGAATCAGTTTCCCCTTCTATATACTTCCAACAAAGAGATGGGTAGTTCCACCTTTCTTGTCCAAGAACTTGCTTCTGCTTCAAAGCATTTTGGCTCACTTCCCTCAATTCTATTTTGTCTTGTTCAGTCAAATGTGGATCGCCCTCTTCACTCAACATCTTGTGCAGCAATAGTTTGGGCTCTAAATTGTTGATTCTATCTTTCAAGAACATTGGGGAAGTCTCCATTTCTTTGCTGCAAGATTCCATCTCAGTTTGCACTTCTTGCTTCATGGCATTCAATCTTTCGATCTTTGAATCTTTTTTTTAAGCTGTGTAAATTGATTCCCAATCTGAATCTGTTATCTTGACACTAATTATAGAAGCAAAGCATTGTCACGTCATCCATGTTCATGAATGCACTGCATCTTATCAAATGAATGAATATCTTGCACTTCAAAGAATTTTTTAGCCCTTGGAATCCAACCAATTGGATCTGGCCCCAAAAACGATGGCAGCTTTCTTATGACCCAAATTTGTGCTTCCTCCATGTTTGATGCTGGCTCTCCCTTAAAGACCCATCAGGTCTGACCAGTTTGTTAGGAACCCAGAGTTTAAAAGATAAAGGAAGATTTATTGAATAAAATGAAAAGAACAAGAAATAGGAGAGCACTCTATCCTTGAAGGGCTTCCCCTTAACAAAGCTAATCCCAATCTACAAAATTAACATCCTTTTCTCTCCTCTCGTTCCCCTACTTATATCTAACGAACACCTCAAATAACTAAATAATCTTCTAACTATCTTAACTAATTTCTGTTCTCCGGATATCCTAACAATAATACGTTTCATGTTTTATAATATTTTGATCAGTTTCTATTTTGAGCCAGGGGTCCTTAATTGAGTTTCTGTTGACGTATGGTCCTGATTATTGTGATGGTTCAGGCTTTATAGGAGTTGTTGCTTCTTATTTCTTCTAGCTACTTGCTTTTTAATCCAGACTTGAATGATACTATGCCCAGCATAGTTACTTTTTTATTAATTATCTGATAATTGGTCTAATTGAAGTGTATTTTCTTCAGGAATGAAAAGAATCAATTGCTTCTTGGCATTCGGCGTGCTAATCGTCCTCAACCTGTGATGCCTTCATCAGTCTTGTCCAGTGATAGTATGCACTTGGGGCTTCTTGCTGCTGCAGCTCATGCAGCTGCGACTAACAGCCGTTTCACCATCTTTTATAACCCAAGGTACAACTGCCCTACATTTGTAGACTTTCATGTGATGATATATTTACTTAAATTGACAATTTTTTTTCTTTTTAATTCAGAGCTAGCCCATCAGAATTTGTTATACCTTTAGCGAAGTATGTTAAAGCTGTATATCATACTCGTGTGTCTGTTGGTATGCGCTTCAGGATGCTGTTTGAAACAGAGGAATCTAGTATTCGTCGGTATGTTTTTGTAACTTATTGAAAATGATAGATGAACTGCTTTGTTATTTTCTATATTCTGGTAATGTAGAGTATGCAATATGATTTAAAAAAAAAATACATGGTTTAAATTTGTAAAATTTCAATAAGCATAAGCTGCAACCTGTATTTGTAGAAATATTATTGGCTTGTTAGGAATGATGACTATGCTTTTCTCTTTTGAGGTGCTTTTAGTTGCTCATTCTTCTGTACGCATAATTGGGATGCTGAATATTCTACGAGACTAGGAGCTATAGAAACATTAATCTGGTGACTATGGATTTACGTCATAAATATTGGATTAATGATTTTCATTGGTTATTCGAATAAAGAACTTGATGTGGAGCTTTATTCTAACAGTTGCTATGTTCGTAAGATTTTCTCTAAAATAAGTTGTAATTCATATCTTGTTTCCAATGACATGAAATATAGGTGAATGGCATTATAAAGTTTGATTCTTTATTGATACTTAAATCAAATGCAGAGCAAACATATATAATTCAAGTATTCAGAGATGGTGTAAATTAATTGCTTTGATATCACTTTTCCTTTTTATTTTTTTCAATGATGGTCTATAATTTGTTATAATGAGATGAAGTGGAAACATGAATACGAATGAATGATTATTTTGACCCTCAAAAATGCTGTATTATGTATAAAGTTGTTAAAATAATATTCATTGACATTAATAAGGTCAATCAGTTTGTAGAGTTGGTGTTCATACGTGTTTGTACAAATTTGTTTATTTATCTATATGTTCACGCAGATACATGGGCACAATAACTGGAATTAGTGACCTGGACTCTGTTCGGTGGCCAAATTCTCATTGGCGCTCAGTCAAGGTTTGTCTAGAATTTATCAGATATTTCATTTATGTGATATAGTTATATAAAGATCGATAATATCTTGCTTTAAAAACAGTTTATGTCTCATTAGGGGTTGAGGAAGGATTTTAAAATAGTTTTTTCTTGAGATGCAGGTTGGCTGGGATGAATCCACAGCAGGAGAGAGGCAACCCCGTGTTTCTTTATGGGAAATTGAGCCATTAACTACATTTCCAATGTATCCATCTCCATTCCCCCTTAGGCTCAAGAGACCATGGCCTCCAGGAATGCCTTCATTCAATGGTATGCTTCTTGCCAAATATTAGTGAACTATGTGATGACCTGATTTATTTTCAACTTACAAAGCAGTTTTACATTTCTAAGTCAATTTCATTTATGTATCAACGGATTGACTCTCCCCTATGGATCGTAGCAGGCTTGAAGGATGATGATTTTGGTTTAAATTCTTCACTAATGTGGCTTCGAGACTCAGATAGAAGTCTTCCATCTCTTAATTTTCCGGGGATTGGTGTTAGTCCTTGGATGCAGCCAAGGCTTGATCCCTCAATGGTGAACTATCAAACAGACGTGTACCAAGCTATGGCTGCCGCTGCACTTCAGGATATGTGGAGTTCAGATCCTTCCAAACAACATCCTACTTCCTTACTTCAATTTCAGCAACCACAGAACTTCCTGAATAGGACTTCTCCCACAGTGCAGACTCAGATCTTGCAGCAATCTCAATCTCAGCAATCGTTTCCAAATAATCAAGAAATACCACATCCATCTCAATCTCAAGCTCAGACTCTAACACATTTTCAGCAGCATTTGCAGCATCAGCATTCATTCAATAATCAGAATCAGCATCATCTTCTACAGCAGCAACAACAGCAGCAACAATCACAACAACCACAACAGCAACAACAGCAACTGCAGCAGCAACAAGTGATTGATCATCAGCAGATTTCAAGTGCTGTCTCTACAATGTCTCAGTTTGTTTCAGCACCTCAATCCCAATCGCCACCCATGCAAGCTATCTCTTCACTGGGACATCAGCAGAGTTTTTCTGATTCAAACGGGAACCCTGTAACTAATGCTATTGTTTCTCCCCTGCATAGTATTTTGGGTTCATTTCCCCAGGATGAAACATCTCACCTTCTCAATCTTCCTAGAACCTCATGGGTTCCTGTTCAACCTTCAACTGCATGGCCACCCTCCAAACGTGTTGCAGTGGATCCTCTCCTTCCTTCTGGGGCATCTCAATGTGTTCTGCCTCAAGTGGAACAGTTAGGGCAACCACAGAGTACCATGGCTCAAAATGCAATTACATTGCCACCCTTTCCTAGTAGAGAGTGTGCTATAGAAGGAAGCAGTGATCCGCAAAATCATATTTTGTTTGGAGTAAATATAGAGCCCTCATCACTGCTAATGCATAATGGGTTGTCAAGCCTCAAGGGAGTTAGCAGCAACTGTGGCCCACCAACTATACCTTTCCAATCATCTAATTACCTGAACACCACAAGCACTGATTCTTCAATGAATCCTGGAATGGCACACAATATTGGTGAGTCGGGCTTCCTGCAAACCCCAGAAAATGGAGGGCAAGGAAACCCACCGATCAAAACCTTTGTAAAGGTGAGATTTTCCCATGGGTGTATTTTCTTCAAAATTAAATGTTATATATTTTCTCTTGCTATATTTTTGTGGTTCACAATAAAAGTGGCCTATTAATAGTTTTGATTTTTATATTGCATATATATTTTTTGACAGGTTTATAAGTCAGGGTCCTTTGGAAGATCATTGGATATTACAAAATTTACCAGCTACCATGAGCTACGCGGTGAGCTTGCTCGCATGTTTGGCCTTGAAGGTGAGTTGGAGGACCCTGTGAGATCAGGCTGGCAGCTTGTATTCGTTGACCAAGAGAATGATGTTCTTCTCGTCGGTGATGGCCCATGGCCGTAAGTATTCTTGATTTCTTTTATTTCTAAATGAAATCCCATGGCACTTTAGAATATCTGCATAGACAATTCTCATTGTTTGCCATGTGTTTTTATCCCTAGTGGTGATAGCTTGTATATTCTGCATTTCATTTCTCTTTAGTTTTTGTGAAAGCAAATGACCTATTGACCAGGTTCTTTTCTTACACCTTTAATATCGTACATGTTTTTGGTGGAACAGGGAATTTGTAAATAGTGTAGGGTGCATCAAGATACTTTCCCCTCAGGAAGTGCAGCAAATGGGCAACAATGGCCTTGAGCTTCTTAACTCAGTCCCAATCCAAAGGCTCTCTAGTGGCGTGTGTGATGACTATGCAGGCCATGAGGACCCAAGAAGTATTAGCACTGGGATAACAACTGTGGGTTCTTTAAACTACTGATATGACAGTCAATACCATGAATCTCTTTTCTCACTTGTATTATTACTCCTTCTCCACCCTTTGTCAATGGCAATGGTGGGAAGTACTGCCTAGTTGTAGTTTATAGGCTACCTGTTAGCCTTTTGTTTTTGTTTTCATGTTTTTGCTTCTTAGGACCATTTATAAGCTAAACATGTAACTATATGGCATCTTGTCAATGTGCTATCTACAATATATTGATTACTTGATCGTTTAGAAGCTCAACTCAACGCATAAAGAGTGAATATAGCTCTCTTTCCCTATCTGAGGATAATTAATTATTACTTTTACCTTTGACTTTGATCATTGGGGCATGTGTATATTACCAAGAGTTTTTACTTGATAGGTGAAGGTAAATACTAGACTTCACTGCAAAATCTTATCAATTATGTAGATTCAGTGGAGGATAATAGAGGAAATTGGAGTGTTGGACTTATCGAACTTTTTGACATCTAAACATCTTGGGAACTGTTGATGTGACACTTAAAACATGAAGAGGACACCAAAACCATGTGATGTGTCTCTCTTAACATAAAAGGACTGTGAACAGATCACTTTGTGCTTCCATTAATGTGAAAGTGGCCTGTTTTGTATTCTTCTTGGTTTTGGCCATGCACCCTTTTCACTTGTGATGGATATAATTCATGAATGGCAAAACTGAAAGCTGTGTATTTGTCCATTTTAAACTCGATTATTCCTCCACGTACCAAGTATTTGGAATCTGGAATCTGAAACCTAAAAGCATCCAAGTTTTGTGCCACCACTAAGGTATCCTTTCTTTGAGAGCTTGACAAATTGTTTTCTTAATGGTGGTGGTTGGTTCATTGCTACTTTCAAATCACTTACCTAACTATGAGGGACACCAACAGTGCTAATTGCTCCAGCTAAATATAACTCAATAAATCTTCACTTATAAAGTATAGATTTGGTTAAAGATATTATATGTACACATCCTACACAGCTATATCCTAACTGATGGGAGGAGGCAAAGGAGAAAGTCTATGTATACATATTGACTCCATTTTCAGAAAGTTGTAAGCATATTAGTAATATTATTCATAATAACTATTAAATGTTGTGGTAGGTTATCAACGAATTCACAGTTTTTCTAATAATTTCAGTGACTTGCCGTGTACAAATTTGTGCATGGTCATTTTCAATATGCCAGGTGTATTAACTAGAAATACAAAATTTACCTTAACTTTTTTAAAGCTGTTCATACAATTTATTACCATTTGATAGGTAAATGTTGCCTAAAATTTAACATAATATTTTTACAATTGGGCAGGCGGACCACAACTTCTCAAATTTGTATTGTTTTTAATAAATTTTTCAGTAATACTTTTGAATTTATTACCAAAAATCATCTATAAAATGTTTATTGAGCAGTTCTTGATGATTTAAAACTGTTGCATAGACATGACATTTGCAAATGAAAATAATATTCTACTTAATATTATAGATACACTGGTACATAAATCATGTTCGTTATTTTGGGCTTTTTACGTCCAACACGTGTCGGACGTCTATAAGGGTGACGTTGATGGGACGTCCGACTTGTTTAGTTGGACGTCTATTGTTTAGGTTGGATGTCTAAGACCTTGGAACGAGTTTGGCCTCTGTAGTTTATTGAACGTCTCTGTATACACTGATTGATGTCTATAGACGTCCAATGTTGCATTAACAGACGTCTAGGGGGTATTTTTTTTTCAAAATTTATTTATTTTTGCAATAAAACTACACTTGAAAAGAAGAAAATTGTCCTAGAACATTGTAATATTATATATCAACTCGTTTGAAGTTAACAAAGTAATAAAAAACAATCCCAAACCTAAACTATCAAAAGTTAAAGTTAAACTAAATCTAAATATGTTGAACAACAATAATAAATCTTCCTATCTATGTCCATTTTTGCAGAAGATAAGTTGTCCACTTTTGTCTTATCTTCTTAATTGCGTCCTCTGGTTTAGAAGATGTACTCTTAAAGCGTTGCAAAATAAAAAAAAGATGCATTATGTACCTATCTTACAACAAAGTTAAGTTGTTAGAAACTAAGAATCTAAATAAGTTAAGCATCATTACCTCATTCCAATCATCTGTAATGACAACTCGAATGATGGTCTTAATCCAAGACATGACATACTATCCACATTCCCATGAATCTAGCTGCTTGTTACACTAAAATGACCAACTAAATAGTCAAACATTTAGATCATTCAATAACTAGTAAAATAAATTAGAACTATAAATGACTTACAACCTTTGGATACAGAACGGATACTAGTTGACCTCGATTTTTACTCATTACTCTATTTAAATTTAAAACACAAGGTAATATTAATATAACTATATTTATCATAAAATGTGAAGGTCAAAATGAATTTGAAACATAAAAAGAGAAACACTTACCCTTGAAGCATGTTTCTTAAGTCATTTTTCATCTTCCCGTGCAGCGAACAAAACCATATAATTTTACATTGTTTGGGAATGATGAGCACCAACTGCCAATGAGACCTATCATGATTCATAAGTAGTTAGTAAACTAATTAAGAAAACTTTAATGAAATTTTACATCAAGCAACCCATACCCATCAATGTATGGCACAAAGTATATGTCTTTGTTTGACTTAGCCATCCATGTTTCCAAATACTTTTGTTTGCTCTCACTTGTGTTATCAGAAGGTTGGATGGTCTGAGTTTCAACAAATTCGTACATGGAAGACCGACCTTGGTCCACAATGAATGTGTCCATGTACCTAAAACAACAAAGTTAAGTTGTTAGAAACTAAGAATGTAAAGTTTAATATGGAAGACAAAATTAACTATCTTACATGCACCATAGTTCAAGGATGGAAATATTCAACATCCTGTCTCCCCTAATGATCTCTAGTATATCATTGAATGTGATATATACTAGGACATGGGGGGGGATGCCAAATGCTCTATTATCCTAGTACACTTTTATTGGTCCTCTATTATCCTAGTACACTTCTATTGCCCCCCAAGATGGACGTTTAAGGTGCTGAAGCCAATTAATTCTCCAACCACCCTATTATCCTAGTACACTTCTATTGGTCCTCTATTATCCTAGTACACTTCTATTGCCCCCCAAGATGGATGTTTAAGGTGCTGAAGCCAATTAATTCTCCAACCACCCTGTCAGCAACTTAAACGTCCGTCTTGGGGGGTCGGACGTCTATAATATTATAGATGTTTGTGCCCCCGAGGACGGACGTTTAAGAGGTTGACATGGAGAGTTGAAGCGTTAATTTGTTCAGCCTCGTAAACGTCTGTCCCTCTCGGACGGACGTCTATAAGATTATAGACGTCGGTCCCCCCCCACACAACGGACGTCTAGAGTTTCACTTATTTACGAATATGCCACCGGTCAATTATTTACGTTGGGGCTTTTATGGACAGACGTCTATGGGGGAACGTTAAAAGCCAATTTTGCATTAGTGCTCAGCGTATGAAGTCCCTGTCTCACGCCTGGGTGCCCTTTTTGATACGCTAAGCGCCACTATTTCGAGCCACACCACGCTTGCTTGCCTTCCAAGTCGACCCTAAGCGTTAGATGATTCAGTAAGCCGCCTGGGCCTCCTAAGTAGGGCGTGGAACGCCAGTTTCGTGGGCTTGGACTCGTTTTCTATTATTTTTATGTTCTATTTAAGGACTTGGACGTTCTAGGGTTCATATCTTTGGACGAAATAAGCACAAAAACACACTCTTTGATCCCTCGGAGGCGGATTTGGATGCGGAAGCTCCTATCTTCAACTTCTAGGGTGTTATCTTTCATTCTTTTTCCATTATTCATCTAGTTTCACCATGTCAATGGTGAACTAAACTGTATTTGTTGTTGGGGAAGGATGTAAACCTTTATAAACTCTCATGTATTGAATTGATTCTTGATTATATATGCTTATTTCATTAATTTTTAGGGTAATTGTTCTTCGCTCATTGCTTGCTTTGTTTAACTCATTCATTAGCAAGATGTATGATTTGCATGAGTACCAGAAGGTATCTTACAATTTAGGTTCTGGAGAATTATTCTCAGAAGCAATATTGCTCAAGAATGGGGGTTTGAGTTCTGGTTGTCTTAAGCTTTTATTCGTAAGAATTAATTATTAGGGATGACGAAAGATGTTATGATCTATAATTAAGGATAGACTTTCTTCACCGAGAAATCGGGTTTTAAGTATTTTAGATAGTGACATTGACATTAATGAAGAAGTAGAATTCATATATACATGAGAGCAAACTAGGTCAAATCTAACCCCAACAACATATTCATCCCATAATATCAAATATGTTCATCTTTGCACTTTTTTCCAATTGATCAAATTACATGCATCTTTACTTTTCTGTATTTACATCTTACACCAAAAGAGTTTGCTTTCAAGTCTTATTTAATCAAGAAATCACATAATTGTTTAGGCCGTGAGTCTCTAGGGAAATGATACTTGGTCTTACCATGTTTATTACTTGATACAATTTGGTACACTTGTCGGAGTCTTAATAGTACTGACGAGGTAAAACGTGCTAGAAGGAACTCTCTTGTGCAGGAATATGAGTTGTTCAGGATGAAGGTCGGGGAGACCATCTATGATTTGCAGAAGAGGTTTGCACACATTGTCAACTATCTAATGGCTCTCAAGAAATATTTTGAGAAAGAAGAGATTAACATCAAAATTCTGAAGAGTTTAAATAGAAGCTGGCAGCCAAAGGTAACTTCTATTTTAGAATCTAGAGATTTAACTAACATGAATATGGCAACCCTTTTTGGCAAGCTCAGGGAGCATGAATTAGAACTCGGAAGGCTGAGAGAGGAAGAAGAAATTGAAGAAAAGAAATTGATTGCTCTCAAAGCCGCAAGCAAGAAATCCTCTAAGAAGGATGAATCTGAAGCTGAATCAGATGCAGAAGTATCAGAAAAGGAAATCATGAATACGATGGTGAGAAAATTTAACAGATTCATGAAGAATAAAAATTATGCGACTAACAATGCAGGCTTTTCAAGAGGAGGAAAGAAGAGTTCAAGAAGCAACGTTGTACAATGTTCTGAATGTGGAAAGGATGGTCATATCAAGCCTGACTGTCCAGACTTGAAGAACAAGCAGAAAGAAATCATCAAGTATCCTCAGGACAAGAGCAGAAAGCAAAGGAAAGCATACATAACCTGGGAAAACAGTGATGGAGACTCTTCAAGTGATGATGATTGTAGTGTTGAAGAGGAGTCAAATTTATGTTTCATGACATGCTCTGCACACTCTGATGATGATAGTGATAATGAATTCGAGAATGAACCAATAGAGGTCAAGTACTACATGATGTTGGATGCATTTCAAGAGATTCATGTAGAAGCCATGCGACTCCAGTATAAGGTAAACCGATTATCCTCTCAGAGAAGAGACTATGAATATAGAATTGAAAAAGAACTTGAAAATGCTTTAAAATCTGCAAAGACAGTTAAAACTGAAATACAAATTGTTCAAAAAGAATGTGGTAATTGTCCAGTACACCTTGAGAAAATTGACTACTTAACCTGCACACTAGCAAAATTTACAGAAGGTAAAGAAAATTTAGATGTTGTACTAAGATCTTCTGGAAGAGCAATTAATTGGCAAGATATTGGCTACCAAGCAAAGAGTAATAGGATTAATTTAAAGAAGTTTATTGATCTCAGTAAGCCTACTACAAATGCTTGTGTTTATTGCAATACTATTGGCCATAATGTTAGAAATTGCTACTACAAAAAGGTTGGTGATCCAAAGGGAAAATATAAGTGGATTCCTAAGGAACAACCCCCCTGCAATTGACAAGAAAGGACCCAAGTTCAAATGGGTTCTAAGGTCAAAATCGTTTAATTGTTTTGCAGAACAGTAGCTGTAGCTGAAATAGTATAGAACTCAAGAATGAACTACAATGCAGGATTCATAAGCTCTTGAGATTCAAAAAATGGTAACTGTTGAAATTCTCTTAATGCATTATGCATCAAAATTGTTTGTATGATTGATTGTTAAATGCATGTTTGTTGTATGCTTGTTTGAGTGAATGTTTTCTGTGAAAATTAAGTTGCTTGATTTTTAATCAATTTTATTAAGTGTGTAGTTGAATATGTTTTGGGCATGTGTTTCTCTATTTTTGAGATCACTTTGATAATCATTAAGTCGATTTTTGATTTAATTAAACCGATTAATGATCTTTGTTATGGGCTTTCTTATTTTGAAAATTTGAATGAGCCTAAGTATATGGCTTTTGTTTGTTCGCGCCCTCATACGTAACAAGTTTGTAAGAATGTGTTAGCATTTAATGTCTTATGTCTGTGAACTCCTTATAACCCTAGTACTGAGAAAGATTATCTAGAACTAAAAAATCAGATGGCTTCTTCATCACACCACTCTAGTAACAAAGAAAAGGTTGTAGTGCTGCAAGAGGTGCTGAGCCTTCGGGATGGATCAGTGATGATGAAACACGTGAAATATTTCTCAAAGGGACGAGAATCAAGATTGTTGTACCACATAAGCACCTGAAGCTTGACTAATTTGAAAAGGAGGTTTTCACTTCCCAGAATGGATTGAAACTCGTGGTCTCTCTACACTGGTACAGATGAAAGGTGATTGGTACCCGAACCTTGTGAGAGTATTTTACAATAACTTGAAAAGAATTAATGGAGACATTTAGTCAAGGGTAAAAGGTGTCAACATCTATATTGACAACAATGTCTGGCTCCAACTAATCAGTCTGAAAGTTGAGGGACTATTCTCCCATCTATGCAACTCTTAGATAAATATGTGGTTGAAAAAGAGAGATGTCTACAGAAACTGTTTAAGATTTCTTGAAAGATATACAATTGAAGGGTTGTACGTACATGAAGGATTAAACAAGAAGAGAAGATGATAACACATATCCTTGCATGAGTAATATTACCCAGAAGGCTACTGCAAGACAGAATGATGACTAAAGATGTCTTTCTACTATATGACATTAAGAATGATATCCCCACCAATTGGGTGGAGGTATAAAAAGACTAAATGATTGAAGCTGGACTTAGTCAAGCTCATTATCTATCTTATGCAGTGTTTATCAGTATAATTCTAACTCTTCAAGGAGTGAATGTTGAGAGTGAAGAGATATGCTCTTGCAACTGTACAAATATAATTAACAGGAATGCCCTGTCTTCCATTGGACTAGTGAAGACTGAAAAGGGGTGGTGCTTCAAAGATGAAGTAGACTTGGTTCATAGCTCTACAAGCACACCTGCACAAAAATGAAGAGCACACAAATTACTTTCTAGAGATAAACTTTGAACGGTTTGTTGCAAAGCAGTTCAAGCATCTAAACGAAAGAGTGACAGGGATTGAAGGGAATATAGATAATCTCCAACAGCAAAGAGTGAACAATTCATCTAAAGGTTCTGAAGAATCATCTGATGAAGATTCTATGGATATGTCTAACTCAGATTAAGGGGTTGATGTGTTTTGATTGTATTGTTTTATGTGTTTCTTTTGTATTGTTGGCTTTATATGTCATCTTTGTTTTGTTTCAATCTGATTGTAATCCATGATTAAAATTTCAATGAAATCAGAGTTTATGTTTAACTCAATCTGTGTATGAAAAATTATATCTATGATTGAGTAAAACTGATAGCACTTAAATCGATTACATTATGCTTGTATGCAAATGTGTTACATTCATATCTTTGCATACTCACACATTATCTATGATAATTCCTGTATTATATTGATTCTAAAGTGCTTCATCTAGAAAGACCATGAAAGGTTTTGCGGGAACATTATTTGCTGGTTAGATGAAATTGGAAAGTCAACAATATACTACAGCAAGAAATCGATTCTGACTGGATTAAAATCGATTAAGTATCAACAGTGGTTTAAAGATTCCAAACTTGGAATATCTAATATCTATAAATCTTGTTTTATATACTGCTGAATGTTTACTCTTCTTATATTTCTTTGCTCAACTGATATACATATTTTGAGATGAAAAGAAATTAAATTTTTTTATCTGATATTCCTGTTACATATCTGCTTTGATACATTACTTGGAATATGTTTTTACATGCTCTGATATACACTCTGATTACTGCATTGTGCATATGTGCTTTTAGATTCAAACATGCATAATGATAGGGGGAGCATTGCATGTTATTGAATTGTTTTACATGTATTCATTTAAGGGGGAGAATATCCTAAATCATGTAAATAATACTGTTAGGGGGAGCATCATAAAATGTTTTTTATCTTATGCATCTCTATTGTGCTTGATTATCTGTGTATCAATTACAGTGTGCTTAATTTTATTGCTAATGGCCAAAGGGGGAGAATTATGATATTCTGTAATTGGTTAATAATCTGTATTTGATTTGTGCAACATGGTTGATTATTAATCATGGTTGTGCATCATCAAAAAAGAGGGAGATTGTTGAGATTGTTGATAGGGGGAGCACATGTTTAGCTTAACCCACAATCTCAGTGATATCTGAGTTTTTGATGATGACAACACATAATTAATAACACATGTATATTATGTGTTACATGTTCTATGTTTACATGTCATATGCTTTTCTTTAATGTGTTAAATCTGTTAAACCATATCTGAGAACATGTTTGAGCTATGTTTGTGTTGTTCATTACATATCACTGTGTGAAATATTTGATTTTATATGTGTATGCATGACATATGTTTTCGAGAAAAGAAAAATCACAAGCATTATGTTTGAACTTTAAATGTGTGGCAAAACAACTGTTTTAAGTGTATTACATTATGGGTGAATCGATTGAAACTCGTGTGTTTGCACAAAGAGAAAAATTTTCAAAACTGTGCAAAAATATTTCACTTAATCAAATGCATGCCCTATGTATTCAAATAAGTTATTTGATGTCTTGAAAATCTGTTAAATGTTGGTAACAACTAACATATAACGGTCATATTTTTAAATATGTTGACAAAGCATTAAATGATAGTTGATTGCATTAATTGTACATTCAATTATTTGTTTGACTGCTGTTAATTCTGTTATAACTGATTGTTATATTCAATTACGTTAGTAGCTCAATCGATTAAAATGTGTTTGATATGTGTTATACTATAAATTGATTTAGATTTGCATTTTGTAAGAACTTTTGGTGATTCTAACATTTTTCATGTCATTTACAGAAAGTGTGATCTTACAGAAAGAGAGGAAAAGCCCCAATAAACAAGATTGACCGTGATGATCAACAACTTGAGATTTCTTGAAGAGCAAGACTGTGTTTCAAAGACTGATCAAATCTGCACAGTAGGGTGTTACTGCGTGATCAGATTCTACAATCTCTTAAAGATTGGTTTGAGTTCACTGTTGTGACTACAGGAAGAAGAACATGTGTGTTCTTGACTTTGAGGGTGTCGCAAAGGGGTTAGACGGAAGAAGACGGGATTCTTGCTGCTGGCCTTGTTATTCACTGCCTATATTAGATTAGAGGGTTAGAGAGGTGTTTTATATTTTTGACGTGAGGTCTCTATAAAAACCTTGTTGTAAAAACCTTGATCTTTATAGTGCATTGGCTTGCTGTGGTTGGAAGGACACTGGATGTAGGCTTGGCCGAACTAGTATAAAAACTCAGTGTTGGAATTTTCTTATCCCCACTCTCTTTTATTCAATCGATTACTTTATGTACTTATTCGATTAAGTTTTCGCTGCATTGAGAATCTTTTACCGTGCAATTTAAGAAAATTATAAAGGCATCAATTTTTTGAAAAAGATTTTAAAAGCTTTTGTTTTTTACACTTCACCAATTCAATCCCCCCGCCCCCCCCCCCCCCCCCCGCCTCCCCCTCTTAGAGTGAGAAATTGAGTCGTTCTACTTTAACAGTTAGGATCGTTTTGCCTTGCTTTAGGATCGTTCGGTCACCTTCAATATTGTTCAGCTTTAATGTTTTCTTCATTTATTTTCATGTTTTCATTAGTTGTGTTAAGTTCTTTTTAATGTTAGCTTAAATGTGCTTGTTCATTTCTTATCACAAAAATCTTCACCAAAACCCCCCTCCCCATTAAGTGTTCAACCTATTGACTGAACCACATTTGGTCCTTGAGAGATGACCTAGGAGTCACTTCCGAGTATTATATTGCACATAATTGAGCATTAAATTTGTATGGGGTGTGACCTCCATCAAATTTTGGCGCCACTGTCGGGGACCAACAGTTCGGTCTTAGGTCTTTTATTGTGTTAGTGTGTGTTGTGTGTGTGCTTTGTGTGTGTTAGGTGATAAATCATTATTTTATACTATTCACTTAGCTTTCTGCACCAAATTGTATTAGTGAATTGTGTTTAATTATCCATTATTGTCTCATTTTCACTAATTGGGCTTAATTTGATCAGTAATTCATATTTTTAATTAATTTTGATTATTTGAATCTAATTATTCTAATTATTAAGTGCAGGACAATTTTGGAATTATGATTAGGACTTCAAGAGGGTTGCAACACCGTTTTATTTCGTTGGTTTCAAATGCAAAGACAGAAAATTAAATATTGTCAACACCCAATTTCGTCCGGATTGACTAATAGATTTATTTTATTTTCATCATGAGTATAAAATAAATAAAAAAATATATATTTAAAAAAAAAACGTTCGTCCTCTATCCTACGCATTCGGCTCCTACCCTTTTCTCAACCGTTCGTTTTTTATTGACCAATATCGAAGACTGTTCGGTTCAAGCAGTTCTCTCACGTTCAGATCCAACGGTCCTCTACCGTGCACTTCTCTTCTCCATATCTATACGACCGTTCGGCTCCTCCCCCTGCGCGATCGTTCGTCATCTACCCTGCACAACCGTTCGTCCTCTACCCTGCATGTTGTCGTTCGTTTTTTATTGACCAAAATCACAGACGGCCATCCATGACCACAAGCGTTCCAGCACTCAGCCGTTCGGCCTCACATGACGTTCGGCCGCTCGTTCTCAATCGTTCGACCAATCGGGCTCATTGGCGTTCGTCAACTCTCAGCTTCAACCGTCCGGTCATCCACAAGCGTTCCACCACTCGACCATTTGGCCATTCGGTCTCATTGACGTTCGGCAATTTTTAGCCTCAAGCGTTCCTGCATTCGGCCACTCGACCTCACCGTTCGGTCATTCGACTTTACCGTTCGGTCATCGCTGGCCACAAGGATTCAAGCGTTCGACCGTTCAGCCTCGCAGGTTTACCGTTCGTTCTCTAATATTTGTCAACGTGATATCTGTTCGTATTGTTAGCGTTCTGTCATATTATTTGAACGTTCGGTCTTGAAGTTGTTGATTCTCTGTTGAACGTTCGATTTTGGTTTATTAGTAATGATTAGCGTTCGATGTTAAGTGTTCGGCCTAGGTTTGATTTCACAGTGTTCGACCTCAATAACGCTCGGTCGCTCGTACTCATCTACCGCTCGTCCTGATCATTCCCCCTCATCTACCGCTCGTCCTGACACACCTCCTTTTCTACCGCTCGTCCAAGTCACTCTCCTTATTTACCGTTCGTCTTGACGCCCCTCCTTTTCTACCGCTCGTCCAGGTAATTTACCCTCATCACTTCCTACCGCTCGTCCTGATCATTCCCCTCTCGTCTTGGTCGCTCCCCTTGTTTAGGGCCCCAGTAATGATTCCCACGATCTTCCACTAATGATTCCCATTTAACAAACTTCCACTAATGTTTCCCACTTCACCAACCCTCCAATTATTTGTCTGCCTACCAAATTCTTCCACCAATTCCCACAATCCTCCAATCAAAGCTGCCGACAGACGAGCTCCAATGAAAGCTGCCGACACTTACCTCCTCCTGCCAATTTAATGGGTGCAGACCTCACAGAAGGGGAAAAAAATTCCTCAGCCCCTCATCCATAACCATCCCAACTACACTTCCATTTCACCCGTGATCACTTCCAACAGCCCATCATCTTCATCTTAACCCCTTATCCCACGACTATCCGGATACTCCTCTTTGAACCCCATCTATCCTCATTTTTTAACCTCTCTGATCACCTTCATCCTTACACACAGCCAATATCATCATCCATCTTTTGACCGTGGGCCATTGCATCAAACAGCCATCGTCTTCATCCCTTACCTTCTTCATTTTCAAGACCTCACCATCAACAGCTATTGCCAGGTCCACTTCGATCACCACCATTCATCGTCAACTCCGACAGTCTGCCACTGGACCAACACTTCCACCTTGCTTCCGCCGCTATCCCCAGGTCACCTCGACTCCACCTCCGTCGACTCCGTGAGAACCTCTCCACCCAAAACACCTCTTTTCCGCCATCCAAGGCTCTGCCTCAGCCTCTTCCCCGTCGCCCTCGATCCCATTCCGAACCACCATCATCTTCTCCGTGCCTCAGCCCTTTCTCCGAAACCACCGAACAACCATCTACTGCGTATCTCTGTTTCTCCAAATCGCGACCGTGTAAGCAAAGGCGGCGACGCGTTCGAGAGGAGATCGATGCCTCTCTAGGATTCCTACTTCACGGAGGAGGAGCTCTGTCAGGCCTCGAAAATAACGAGCGTTAGTGGAGTCTAGGTGGCAAGCGCAGAACGAGCCACCTCAGCCACGCACATGGGCGACAGCAGCGCCTGATGCCCACTAACGGACGCCAGGTGTCGCACGTGGAGGTGAGTCAGAAACGTTAGTGGAGAGCATGGCTGCCAAGGTGAGAACGTGCGTTCAGCGGTAGTGGAAAACACGTGGCGACCTCAGAGTGGACAACTGTTCGGCATGGGCAGTCAGAAACCAGAAATGCAGAGCATGTGCCTGCCAGAGTGTAACGTGCGTTGGCGGAGTGGGGACGTGCACTAGCGGAGTGAAAAGCAAAACTGAGATTTCTGAACTTATTCCCACTCTCTGCACCCATCCCCTGTAACGTTTCTGCGAACCAATTCTCTCCTCCTTCTCTCTATGTTCTCTGCACCTTCTCTCTAAAGGAGCCACCGTTTAATCTCCTCCGACTAGTGTTCCGGCACCGTAGAAGGACGCACGACGTCAAGAACTTGCAGAAGAACCATTCGGTTGGTGAAAACTGAGCTGTGGAGTTAACGAGCGTGGACAAGCAGAATCTGTAGTGGAGAAGTGTATTTGTGTATGTTGTGTGAACGTTCGTTATTTAACTGCATGAAAATAATGCATGATGGATGATATGAATGAATGGTATGAACGTTCGTTATTTGATTGTATGGGTATAATGTATGATATTTGATGTGGCTGAAGTACATGAACGTTCGTTAATTTGGTGAAATGAGATATATGAATTTACATGAGATGGTCTGTATGAAATGTGGAAGTTGATGTTGATATGAACGCATGAAACTATGAGATTTGCATAATGAGAAATGAACTGGAAATGTAAATGAATATTGAATAAGAATTTCCCCTATGATATTATATGTTCGTTGCTGAACGGTCCCTGACCGTTCGGTTTTTCTGATGAAAATAGCGAAAGTGGGATTCTTTCATTTGGATAGATCCCTTGTTGAGGACGAGCGTCCTCGTGTCTAAAAACTATGCTTGAGCGTTCGGCCAAGCACTGTTTTGTATGGTATCCTTTGTTAAACTCCGTTCTTTTATATATATATATATATATATATATATATATATATATATATATATATATATATATATAACAGGGAATAGTATATTTCCCGTCCGTAAAAATTTCTTCGAAAGCCTCTTAGTATATTTATCAAATTATGTTATTTTAAGGTTATTAACGTTCGGTCTCACACCTAACGTTCGTACTGATTAACGTTCGGTCTCATACTGAGCGCTCGCCCTAAATGGTGTTCAGTCTTATACGGAGCGCTCGCTCTAAATGGTGTTCGGTCTCATACTGAGCGCTCGTTCTAAATGGTGTTCGGTCTTATACTGAGCGCTCGCTCTAAATGGTGCTCGGTCTTATACTGAGCGCTCGCTCTAAATGGTGCTCGGTCTTATAGAGCGCTCGTACTCATCCTTATAAAATTAGTCTTATTGAAATAGCGTACGTCCAACTTCAGATTTGCTACGTTCGGTTATTGACTGAAAGTGGATTTCAGTATGAGAAGTTTTATAAAAACGTTTCCTTGAAGTCTTGAAATGTTCGCGTTTGATGTATTCGGCATAGGGCCTCTACACTTAAATTATTCCTGGAATATTCACGAGCGTCAGTTCCTTAAACTGATTTTCAAGGGAAATAACGTTCGTCCAATGAACAATATATTATTCAGCTATTCCCGTACGTAATGGAAATTCTAACGTTCGTATTCTGATTCTTAACGAGCGTCCTTTTGGTCCAATCTGCATTGTTCGTCCTCGTTTTCTTGGTGAAGGCAGGACGTTCGGGTTTTTATGATCGTCCTATTAATGATGAAAATGGTTATGGAATGATGAAAAATAAATGATGAATGCTATTTGAGACGAAAAGAATATTATGGATTTGAACGAGCGTTCCGGGTTGGAACAACTCCTGATTGAGAATTTGTAAAGTATGACTGTGGGAAGTTAATGCTGGCTGTTCAATCCTGATGTTCCGTGAGTACTCGTCCTCAAGTAGAGGGGGGTACGTCATGCGTGGGAACAGCAGGAGGTCCTCGTCCTTAGGGGTACTTTGGACGAATGGATTAACCTCGGGTGGCAGCTGATGAGGATGCCAGTTACCACACCACCCGGGTGCGCGAACGCCTGTATACTGCCTCCTTTCTGTCTGTTAAGGTGCAATTCCATTTCACACCCACTTTAATTTGGGGCTTAAGCCTCTGCAAACAAAAAAAAAACAAAGAGTAATAAAAGAGAAAAAAGAAATGGGCCTCGGTATTGGGCCAACATTCACCAGCGGCACCCCAAATTCCATCCTCACACCTGGACAGATACAGAATTGAAGAAAAATGATGTTGACCCAAACTAAGGAGCTTCAAGTTTATTCTGCACGTCGTTGGGTTTGTTTCTCTTGCGTTTATTTTTTTTTATTATGCTTTTGTTTTTTTTTTTTTTATTTGTTTGGTTATTAACTTTTAATGTAACCCTTTTGTATGATGGCCCCCACCCCTCCTTTGTTTTATTTGTATCTATTGATTTTTTTTCTTTTGTTTTGTTTTACTTAAAAAATTATATAATATAAAATAAACAAGAAAAAGCCGTGTGAGTGCTCGTGCGATCGTACGCATCAGCCTAGTGCTCATTACGCAAAAACTTAAATATTACATCAAAATACCAAAAAAATATAAAATCTTCAAAAACCAAAAACATCAATATTTTCAAGCAAACAAATAATCTTTCTAGCCAGAACTACGTGATCCTTAATTCTCCATCCGAAGTGGAGATACGTAGGAGCAAGGCTAGTCCTTGTCAGGTTCACTCTCCCAAAATTCCAAATTTATCCATAATCAAAATTCTCAAACAATTCCTTAAACAAACTTTTCAAACAATTTCCAAAAAGAACTACGGAACCCTGATTTCTCATCCTGAATGAGAATACGTAGGAGCAAGGTCAATCCTTGTCGGGCCCAAAAAACTAAAAAATATATTTTGTTTATTTGTAGTTTTATTTTAAGGGATAGTTAAACATTTTGAAAACCACATTCATATTCGCGTATTTAGTTAAAGGTACTGCCTTAGGGCAGGCGTTGTAGGGTGCTAACACCTTCCCTACACGTAACCGACTCCCTAACCAAGAATCTCATTTTCGCAGACCATGCCTTATCATTTTATGGTTTTTCCGTAGGTTTCCAGAATAAACTATGGTGGTGACTCCAAATCTCTTTTTCAAAACCGTTTTTATTTTCGGATCGTCGTCCCGTCGTGATCCCGGTTGCGACAAATATGAATGCAGTTTGATCAATAGCAGAATAGCACAGTGAACGAATGTTGTTTAATATGAGATGAATATGTTGTTGGGGTTAGATTTCACCAAGTTCCCTCTCATATATGTAAGAAGTCTTCTTTATGCATTAATGTCAACGTCACTCACTAAATCACTTAAACCCGATCCCTCGGTGAAGAAGCTTGTCCTTAATCACCAGTTCATGCAATTCCTAACATTCCTAGTAATTAAATGTGAAGATCAAGAGCTTTAAGATGAACAAGACTCATACCCTCATCCCTGAGCAATATTACTTTTGGGAGAATTCAACAAGAACCTGAATTGTAAGGAACCTCCCGACACTCATGCAATTCATACATCATGCTATGAATGAGTTAAACAAAGCATGTAATAAGCACATATGAATTACTCTAACAATTAATGAAAAAGCATGTGTTATTAAGAATCAATTCAAATACATGAGAGTTCACAAGGTTACATCATTCCCCAACAACAAATAGAGGTTAGTTCACCATAGACATGGTGAAACTAGATGAATAATGGAAAAGCATGAGATAGCAAAACCCTAAAAGTAGAGAATGGAAGCTCCCGCTTCCAAATCCACTTAGGGCGCCCGGGCAGTGAGTTGTGGTCTTCCACTATTAAGCCTTCCAGATAACGCCCAAGCTTCGAACTTTCGGCGCTCAAGCCTCCAAAAAGGGCGCCCAAGCTTCTAGCACTCCTCCCTTCTGGTGCTTTTCCAGGCCTTTCTAAGCTTCATCTCCATGGCACTTCATCCCTACTTTCCATATTATCTCATTTTCTATCAAAACAAGGAGAATTAGTCATAAAATCATTAAATTCAACCTCAACTCTCTTATTTATACAACTTAATAGAAAAACATGATTCCAAGGAAGTTTCTAAGCAGAAAAAGGTGCATTTAGTATCAAAATTACATCAGAAATAATGGTATTTTCAACCGTTATCACTAACATACACAAAATCTTGAAGATCAATAGCATCAGCTGAACTCGCTCATCAATAATCTCTCCTTCTTAGATCTAGTTGTGGAAGAGATTTCCCTACTCGATCAAATTTGGCGAATGAAGTAGTTCCTCAAAAGTAGTTCCTTCCTTGATCCTGTGGTGGAAAACATTTCTGTGCAAGATCAAATTTGGAATCTTCCACCCTGACTCAGGGGAGTTTTCTTCTCCCTTCTCCTCCCTTCCCCACTTTTATTGCACTTGTCCATTATCCTTTGATTGTACCGATTGCTTTGATCTTATGCTTATAACACATTGAGGACACTGTGTAGTTTAAGTGTGGTCCATTGGGAGAGATTTTCAGTTTTTCTTTTTTTCAGTTTTTCTTGTTTCATTTTTTTCTTTCTTTATGCTTTTCTTGGTTTAGATTTTTCTAGTTCTAGGTTGTTTTTGTTTTATTTTAAGCTTGTGTCTGTGTATAGTTTTACATGTTTCTCTTCATTCCTGGATTTTGTTTAGACTATAGGCTTTTCCTTCACATGATTGATACTATTGGTTTGAAATCCTTTCTTTTCTTTGCTTGGAAAGATGATTATGATGTTTCAGAGGTTGATTTGATTGTGACAAATACCCTGTGTGAGATTTGAGCCACTTTATGTTCTTTCTTGTGTGTGATATATCTCTTGATTGCTTTCACATATGCCTTGGTGTGACTCTTTTTGATGATTCTTGATTAAAGGCAACTTTGTTCTTGAGCCTCTCTAGCAAAATAAGCCTACCCTGTTTTGATCCTTTGATAACCTCTTTGAGCCTATGCTTTCCCCTATTCTTTGTTTTCAAGCTCATTAATTACCCTAAAGTGAAAAACCATGATCACCTTAACCTTAGGGAATTTTAGAGCTTTGGAAGTGTTTTGGGAACAACTGTGGTCTTCTTGGGGATTTTTATGAATTGGCTAGTTGGTTCCTCTTCTTAGGTGTTTTGTAAATATGTTTTCAACTCTGATTAGTTGTGTTAAGTTCTTTTTAATGTTAGCTTAAATGGGATTGTTCATTTCTTATCACAAAAATCTTCACCAAACCCCTCCCCCTCTCCCACACTAAGTGTTCAACCAATTGACTAAACCACATTTGGACCTTGAGAGACGATCTAGGAGTCACTTCCTATTATTATACTGCACTTAATTAAGCATTAAATTTGTATGGGGTGCGACCTCCATCAGCGACATTTGTCCAAATGTCATAATCTAGAGTAATATCCACTCCCTTGACGCGGGTATAGGCAGTCCCATCGTGAACTTTCAGATTGTAGTAAAAGACTCTTACAAAATCTGGATAGTAACGCCCTTGAAGCCGCATAAAATGCTGGACACCTTGGTCAATCAGTTGTTGAGGAAATTAAAAGTGATGTGCAGTAAAGCAGTCGAGTTCAGCAAATTTCTATTGAAGGATTTTTTGTTCTTTCCACCTTTCCAAGTAATCATCATGCCTTCCTTCATCTGAAATTCATCCATGAATGTTTGGATTGGGTGCTAGTGGGTTACTTTCAGATGCAAAGCTTCTTCTTCTTCTCCTTCTTGAAGGTTCAGCCATATTGAGTAGAGAAAGAAAAACATTTGATAGCAAGATGGTACAATTTTGAGTGAAAAAGAGAAGGCATTTGAAGTTCTAGAGTAATGAATGATGTAAATAGGTAAAAGAAGGGATGAGAAGGGTTAAAAAGGCTTGAAATCAGACCTCCAAGGTTCAAAAAAACATTAAATGGCCATTTATAGCCATTACAACGACTAGTTTTGGAAAAATCTGCAACCTGCAACGCGGGTTAATCGACTAACTTGATGGGTTAATCGATTAACGTTAATCAATTAACTGCGCGAGGAAGAAGGCACGCGGACATGCGACACTTGTTATTCCCGCCCAAACTCTATTCCAAGAATGACGGACGGCTACGAAATCATTTGTGACAACATTCCCGCACACGAGGAAGACCAGATAAAACCCTACATCAACTACATTGCTTATGGCTTGGGAGGCCTGTGTAATGTATGGACTGGACGTCCCAAGAACCATCATGTGGACCAAGCCGAATGGTCTTAGGAGAGCTGGACGTCCGTGATCGTATTTATATAAGGTTTAAGGTAAGAAGTGATTAGAGCCATTGGGATGGGATTAGGCCATGATTAAGACTTCACTAATGCCAGGCCCATGGCGAAAACTATAAATGCAGGTCAAAGGTAAAAGGTAGCTGATTCACATTTACTGTGCATTTATTACTGATTTAAACTTACCGAGCGGATCATCTACTGACTTAAGCATCAGAGTACCCTTAGTAGGTACACCTTCGGGCGAAAGAGCGAAGAAGGAGATCAAAAAGCGAGACTGGACGGCTTTGAAGAGAAAATTGTGAAGGCGTTTGGAGTGACTCCGCCCCACAACCAAAATATATTTTAATTATTTGAATCCAACATGCCTTTTATTATAAGAAACTTTGATGAGTGGAGAATTTAGTAATCACTTAACACTATCTACCGCATATGCACTCTGAAGGATTAAAATTACAAATATTAACTGCTTTTGCCCCATAAATCTTTGGACAATCCTTGAAACAGCTCTGATCACAGAAGTCATACAACTTTACATCAGAGATCTTTCCCTCTGCCCCCATCATTGGCCCTTCTTTTTTTGCAACAACCAAAAACTAAGTTTTTAAGAACAAAATAATTTTTTGAATAATATATTATGTTTATGTTATGAGATTAGGTCAGATTTTGAACATAACAAAAAACAGATGAAAAAAAAACCCTATACGTAGCAATTCAAATAAAAAGAAGTATAATCATGAAAAGTGAGAATATGATCTTCATAGTAATTCAATTTTGTAGAAATATTCTTTCTTTAAATGCAATCCTCAGCTGATTGATATGTGTTTTAGTTATGTAGGGTCGAGGGACGGTCGTCCTGTCCTAGCTTGCTTCGTATCCGATCGGTATTTGACCTACAGAAGACACTCTGACACTCAAGTCAAGTCAGATTTAGTTTTCAAGAAGGTCTTAGCGAATTGAATTATGTTCAAAACTATCTTTACCTCCATATCAAACCTATATTTATAGAATTTATAATAATCAAACCTATTAATTGATCATTATTGACCTTTAATGTACTAGTTAATCGTCCATTAATGATCGTTACATTATTCATTAGTCTTTAACTACCTTTAACGATTGTCCGACCGTACCCTATCGGTGGACAGTTCATTTAATCATGTACACCATATTGTACACAGGCCCCAAGTCCCGAACAATTGACGAGTTTTATTATTTTTCAATATTTTGACATGTTTTGTATGTAACATGTATTCTTAAATCTTCAAGTCATTTTTTCTCTAAACATACCTTTAATTACATTTTTCTTTCTTGCAACCAGAAATAATATAAATGATTGATTGGGTTGATGCTCATGTTCATGATGAAGGTGATGTTGCAAGAGAAATGGTGGAGGGTGTGGTTGTTAGTGATGGTGAAGTTCAAAGAGAAATGGTGGAGGGTGAGGTTGTTGGTGATGGTGAAGTTCAAAGAGAAATAGTGGAGGGTGAGGTTGTTGGTGATGGTGAAGTTCAAAGAGAAATGGTGGAGTGTCGGGGTGTTGGTGATGGTCAAGTTGAAAGAGAAATGGTGGAGGGTCAAGTTGTTGGTGATGGTCAAGTTGAAAGAGAAATGATGGAAGGTAAGGTTGTTGGTCATGGGGAAGTGGAAAGAGAAATGGGATATGGTGAGGGTGAAGACCAAGGTCATGATGTACAGGATGCTAAGGTCCATGATCTACAGGTCCATGATGTACAGGATGCTGAGGTCCATGATGTAGAGAAGGTTGAGGTACATGAGGTACATGATTTTGCGCATGAGGATTTAGGAAAGGATGATGATGTAGACGAGAGCGAGGATGAGGATGTACATGAGACTGAGGATGTAGATGTAGATGATGCTGAAGAAGTAGATGAGAATGTTGATGAGGATGTTGAATGTGAGTATGTCAGTGAAGAAAGTCTAGTTAATGTCAGCATTCAGTGTGACATTGGGACTTGTAAAGGAAATGTGAGAGTAGAACCTTCCACTCTAGTAGGTGAGTGTTCATGGACAACTGATAATGATTCCATTGATGATGTTCATGGCTTGTCTAACATTGAGTGGCTATCCGAGGAGTTGAATAATGGACCAGATAGTGAGGACAATGATGATTTCATTAAGATCAATTTTCCCACTTTTAGTATGCCTAAAAGTTTAGGAGATTATAAATGGGAAGTAGGAATCTATTTCGCTGAGAAAAAAGAATTCACAGATGCGATATGGACTTATGCACTGAGCAATGGGAGAAACTTAAAATTTGTTAAGAATGACAAGAAAAGGGCTTTTGTAAAGTGTTTGGGTGCAAAATGGTATGCGTATTGCTCTTACAGGTGTGGTGTGAAGGCATGGTAGCTAAGAAAAATGATTGATCATCACAATTGTAGTAGAGATTTCAATGTAAAGTTGATGACTTCAAAATGGTTGAGTGAAAGGACGGAAAAAACTGTCAGAGAAAACCCTACTATGAAGGTGATGGATATTAGGGAGAAAGTGAGTAGGAAATGGAATGTAGGAATTTCTAGAAATATGGCTTTTAGGGCAAGAGCCATTGCAAAGGATACTGTTGAAGGGTCATTCAAGGAACAATTTAAAAGAATTTATGATTATGGTCATGAGCTCCTGAGAACAAATCCACGTTCAACAGTAAAAATCAAAGTTGAAAATACTAATGGTGAAGTAATATTCAAGAGATTTTATGCATGCTTGAAGGCATGCAAGGATAACTTCATTTGCTATAGACCTATTATTGGGTTAGAAGGATGCTTTTTGAAAGGAAAGTATGGAGGGGAGATACTAACAACAGTGGGAAGAGATGGAAACAAACAAATTTTGCCCATAGCATATGTTGTTGAGGTAGAAAACAAAGACTCCTACATTTGGTTTTTGGACCTTCTAATTCAAGACCTTGGTGGGGAAGCTATTTGTGCATCATGCACATTTATTTCAGACCAACAAAAGGTCAGTCAAAACAATCTTAATTACACACTTTTAAATGGTTAACTACAAGTTATTTTACATATAACTCAACCGACTTAAATATTTTAAAATCTTAGGGTCTATTGCCAACTATTCAAGATCTTCTACGAGGGTAAAACAAAGATTTTGTGTTAGGCATTTGTATTCAAACTTCAGAAAAAAAATATCGTGGAAAAAACCTTAAACGTCTAATGTAGAGGGCAACAACAACCACATATCCACAGCAATGGGAGGCTGAAATGAGGAATATTAAAGAGATCAATTTAGAGGCTTTTAAATACTTGATTGTCATTCCACCTAGGTATGTATTCAGTCTTATCAATACTTTATATACTCACATTTGACATTTAAATAGATGACAACTTATATTGACTGAAATTTACTTCTCCTAGGTTTTGGTCCAGATCAAGATTCACCCCTACATCACAATGTGACACTCTTGTGAACAACATGTGTGAAGACTTTTATTGTGTGCTAGTTGATATTAGGTCTAAGCCAATTATTAGCATGTTAGAAGACATTAAGGTTTACATTATGAAGAGATGGACTACCAACAGGACAAAGATGACATCATATCAAGGTTCTATCTGCCCTAAGGTTCTGAACAGATTTCAAAAGGAGTCATGGTTAACCAGATATTGGTTACCAAGGTAACTTTAATCAATAAATTAAAGTCTGTTTCCATTGATGATGACTATTTTGTTGCTAACTGTGTTATCAATTTCTATTCATCACAGGTAGTCAAGAGAAAAATTGTTTGAAGTCGAACACATTTCACAATTTGGGAGTAATTTGTGGTCAATATTGACAAGATGGACTACACATGTAGAAAATGGACAATTATTGGCATTCCTTGCGCTCATGCCATTACTACAATGAAATTATTGAATATAAATGCAGAAGGCTACATTCGCTAGTGGTTTAGGAAGTCTACTTATGAAGAGACCTACAACACAATCATTTATCCTATCAATGGTCAACATGTCTGGGAAATTACATCATATTCAGATGTATTACCACCAAAGAAGAGGACAATGCCAAGAAGACCCAAGAAAAAATGAAGACTGGAAAGAATGACAATGAATTAAGAAAAGGTGGGAACATAAAAAAAATGTGGCCTTTGCAAAGAACTAGGACACAACAAAAAATCTTGTCCACAAAGAACTGCACCAATACAACTTTTTACAGCCTAATGTACTCAACAAACAGATGTTCCTATTACTCAAGAATCTACTATGCTTCCTACTGCCCAATGTACTAAAGCAACAGAAGTCACAATACCTCCACCAACACATGTTCCAATTACTCAAGAATCAACTATGCTTGTATCTGATGAATGAACTCATCTTTAATTTGTAGCAAATGTTAGCTCTTTCATTTTCAAGACATTCTTTTAAATATGATGTAATGTTCAATGTTCAAGGAACAATGTTTTATCAGTAGTCTATAGTTGATGTATTTTGATCATGTAAGACAATGTTCTTATGAGCTTCCTTTTGGTTATAATAGAATTTTTTATGTTCATTATTGACCATTGCTTATCCTTTATGTATTTATATAATGTAAGACAACGTTCTTATCAACTTTCTTTTGGTTATAAGAGAATGTTTTATGTTTATTATTCATCATTTACATTTATTGATTATTCTTGTATCATGTTCAAACTTATATTGCACTTGAATGAGAATTATAATCAAAGAAATTAAATCACAAAGTATTAACCAGTAATCACTCACCTTTATAAATAAAACACACATTAAAATTAGAAATACGAAATTACAATTTGTAAACTTGTTCTAACAAATCAACCAAGTTTCATCAACATCACTACTACAATTACATTAAAAACACATACAACGAAGACCATCCCCAATAACACCTTCAGCCATTTTTTTCTTTGGCCTCCCAAGCATCTTCCTCATCAGTGGTGGTAGTACATCATTGAAATTTGTGGTTTCCCATAGTAGGTGGCCATTGAGTGGAAAAATTATGGACGCATACACCTCTTCATAGGTGGATCTTGTGAACACAGTGGGGACAAAACTCTGTGGATCAACGTTGGAGAAGTTCATTGCTGCAATTGCATGACAGCATGGGATGACACTAATCATCCACTTTCTGCAGCTACACTCCTTTGTGTCCAGGTCCAGTGTGAACTTGTTTCCAACTAATGAAGTATGCCTAACCTCAAAAATCTTTCGTGCAGACCAGTTGAAAGAAATGAAGCACATCAATAATGTATATAAATAACAACATGTATATAAAATAAATTGATAAGATTACCTTGGCACCCAAAATCTTGACAGATTACATTCCTTCTCAAGTCTCTTCTTTATCTTTGGGCATATTGTGAAGTCCATAGATGCCACCTTGGTTCTATTGGTGGCCCACCTTTTCATGAGATAAACTCTGATATCCTCCATCATGGTGATAATAGGTTTTCCTCTTGAATGAATAAGAACACTGTTGAAAGCTTCACTGATGTTGTTGTCTAGTGTATCAGTCATTGCTTGACTTGTGAAGCGAGATCTTGACCAAAACCTGTTGCTCAAAACATTTCTCAAATGGGTTACAATGCATCAGGGACACTAAATTGTATGTAATGGCTAATGGGTTACCTCGGGGGAATGCCTATGAGGTATTTATGTGCTTCAATATTGACTTCTTTAATTTTCAGCATCTCTCTCTTCCAAGCTTGTGGATATGTGCTTGTGGCAGCTCTCTACATCAGATTTTTTAAAATTTGACCACCAAACCTTTTCCTAAAGTTTGCATACAGGTGCCTCAGACAGAATCTTTGTTCTGCCCCAGGCAGAGGCTCTTGGATAGTTGGGACCAACCCCTGCACAATTAATTTTAGTCATTAAACAAGATCTTTTAACAAAGCATTAACTAAAATTGAATATAAGTAGTATATTTACCTTTTGCTAGTCTGACATCCACGTGCACCCCCCACATACTTGACTACCCCCGAGGTCTTGAATTAATAATTGCAAAAACCATGTCCAGCTGTCTTTGTTCTCCACTTCTACTACTGCATAGGCAAGGGGTAGCATTTGATCGTTTGGGTCCCTACCAACAACAGTGAGCAACTCCCCCTTTAATAACCTTTTAAAAAACATTCGTCTAAACATATAATGGGCCTACAACTGATGAAGCTATCTTTACAAGCTTTCAGACAAACATACATTCTTTGGAAGATTGGGTCACCATTATGAGAGTCAACTTTAATCTGCACTGTTGAAACTGGGTTACACCTCAACAGCTCATGTCCATAGTCGTATATCCTTTTATACTGTTCTTTGAAATCTCCTTCAACCTGTCTTGTGGCAATTAACTTTGCCCTTCGTGCCTTGGATATTGACACATTTGTATTCCATTTTCTTAATGCTTTAGTACGAATATCATTCACCCATAAATTGGGATTTTCAACTAAAGATCTATCTATTTCTTGACTCTACCACTGAGCATTCATTAGTTTGACGTTAAGTTGCCTACTACAACCGTGAGTATCAATTATCTTCCTTAATTGCCAAATTTTGCGTGATGACAAGTACCCACAGTAAGCTACCCATGGGCACTTACCTTGGCCACCCATGCAGCGCACCCTCACCCTACGGTTATCATTCTTCACAAATTTTAGATCCCTCCCAGCATGAACATCATACCTTCTAATAGCATCCTTGAAGTCTTCCTTCCCACTGAAAATGGTGCCCACTTCCCACTTGTAATCTGCCATGGACTTCTGTTTTGCATATTTTGAGAAACCACCCACAGATACTCTATCCTCGTTGTCATCCTCCTCACTTGTACTATTTTTAGGAGTTACAAGCATATCAGACTCCCAATCATCATCTGACAAACCCCTGCATTGTTGTTGGGTTTCTTGATCATTCCCTCCATCCAATTCTTCTTCAGTATGAACCTCCCCTCCATCCTCAATGTCCACTTCCAATTCTTCTTCAATATGAACCTCCCCTCCATCCTCAATGTCCACTTCCAATTCTTCTTCAAAATGAACCTCCCCTCCATCCTCAATGTCCACTTCCAATTCTTCTTCACTTTCAACCTCCCTTCCATCCTCAATGTCCACTTCCACTAATTCATCATTTTCAAGCTCAACTTCATCCACATTATCCACTTCCACTACTTCTTCACTTTGAAACTCAACTCTGTCCTCATTGTCAACCTCAACATCTTCTGCATCCTCCTTGTCATCGTCCCAGACATTTTCATTCTCAGCATCCTCCTTGTCACCCTCAACATATGCTTCTCCTCCAACGCCACTACCCTCACCACTCTCTACTGGACCTTCACGTAGGTACAAAATCTCATTCTCATAATTTTCTACAATAGCTGGTTCGTCCACCCCATGCACAACATAGAGGTTCACTTTCCCCAAATAATTACCCACCTTCCTCATGTTCATAGCTCCTTTATCATCATCAAGCTTATGTAAAACATGTTGGATATTGTAATATAATTCTTTTACCATGTAACCCAGATCTTTAAGTGAACCTAATATTCCAAAATAACACCATTTATCGGGATCTACGTCCCAATAAACTATCTCCCCGCCCATATACTTAAAGGGGACTTCTTTGATCAAGGTCCCACCGTGATGGACCACAACCTGAAACATGTCATCACACATCCCTACCTGAACCCTGCAAATGCAAACGGGGGCCACTAATTTAAGTTAAACTAATATCTATGGGACCACTATCAACCATCAAAACAAGACAACTTTTCACCCCTACTTAAACCCCCTATAAAGCGACAATAGTGATAACATATACAACAACTACATTTCATAAAATTATCAAACATAAACCCTAACCTGATTTGCAGTTTCCAATTCGCGCTTCAGATTTGCGGTTTCCAATTCGCGCTTCAGATTTCAACACACTTCCTCCACAATGATAAATCCCAAATTACCAATTTCTCTACAACTCAAACCCTAACCTCTGATTTCTTAACCACAGTAATATACACACGTTTACCCTCTCACAACCATGTATTACCCTCACACAGCCACGTATTACCCTCACACAGCCACGTAGCAAACTTCAGTCCACCCTGTCAGCTGGGTCGTTAAAAAAGTAACACCGTTACCAAAAAGGATTTAATTGCACACTTTTTACAAAAGTTTGGACCACATTGAACTTCTAAAAAAACGTAGGACACAATTGAACATTTGGCCCCTTTCGAGGGACCAAAAGAGGTATTAAACCAAAATTAAACAAACATTTATGCTTATATTAAACTAACCTTGAAGTTAGGGCAACCCCATAAGTTTTTGCCCTTGTTTTTAGGGGTTTTCGCAACGCGGAACATTGCATTGAAACCACAAAAGCAAGTGGATTTTACACCCTCTTAACACTGCCACTATTGTGTTCGAAGTTCAAATTGAAACATTTGCAGGACGATGATGAACGAGACATTTCCGCAACTGCACAGTGCTTCGAGAACCTCTTCTTCCCCAAGACGAACACCACGATAAAACACTTTGGATGTGAGGGAATCCCTTTAAATGTTAGGGCTGCGAAGGAAATGCAATATTTTTAATCCACATCACCTATTCAATTAAATACACAATGCCACGCCATTAAAAAAAATTACACATCAGCTCAACTAAACGCCATCTGGGACAACTTAACGGATAGGGTAAAATTGACTCATTTTTACAAATATTATGACCTAATTGAGACAGTTTCAAATATGAGAACCCAACTGAGATTCTCATACAAATATAAGAATCATCCGAGGTTTAAACCTATATTTAATATTATGTAATTAAAAATAGTCACATTCTTAATTACGTAAGTAAAAGTATCCCACTTTATGTAATTCTAAAATGTGTAAATTAAAATTATATGTAATTTATAATCTAAATATTTTAAAATTATTTAATTTAGAAAATATATTCGGAAACATTTTTTATGTTGTGTGGAGTCGTTTTTATTTCCCGTAGGTTTCATTAAAAAAATGGATTATCACATTTGGGCCATTATTACAGTGGTAGAATGGTTTAGGCTTAGGGTCCAGTCCAAACCCGATACCCGATTCATACTCTAGGGTTTAAGTAAGTGGAATGAATAGCGACCCCGACCTCTACTTATTGAAGAGGCGCCCAAATAACTGTGTTTCTTCGCCGGTCGCCACTCGCAAGACGCAAGTCACAATGGTAATCGCAATTTCGTTTTCTTGTTCTCTGCTTTGTAGAATGTTCATTCGTGTGGAATCCGATCAATAATGTTGTTTGTGTTGTTGACCTGGCGTGACATTACAGCCTAAGCAGATCCACGAGATAAAGGATTTCCTTCTGACGGCGCGGAGGAAGGATGCGAGGTCGGTGAAAATCAAGAGGAGCAGGGATGTGGTTAAATTCAAGGTTCGATGCTCCAAGTATTTGTACACGCTTTGCGTCTTTGACCCTGAGAAAGCCGATAAATTGAAGCAATCTCTTCCTCCTGGTTAGTTAAACACAATCGATTACAATGCTTTTTTAATTCAATATTTAGGAATTATGATCGTGAATGCCAAAGTTATACGCATTTTTCAGGTTTGAGTGTTCAAGACCTGTAAAGGTGCTCACGCGGCAGCATTAATCTCCCTTTTTGTTTCTTCATGTTATGGATTTCTAGCTTCGTTTTATGTTCTGGTAATTGTTGCGAGTACTTGGTTGCTTTAATTTTGCTGTGAAATGTGGAATTTTGGTATTTTCAGTTCAATTCAATTGAATTACCCGTAAATTAAATCTGCGGTTTATATTGTTTATTATTCCCTGGACTGTGCTTAGCTTTTTGCTTACATTGAGTGAAGTGTGTTATTTCTCAACTCACCATTTCTTTGGCTTAAAGAATCATACTAATTTTTCATTATAATAACATTTCTTAACAAGGAAAATTGAGTAACTTCACTTGTTGCCATTGTGTGGTATTAGACAGTCTTTGTTTGCTTATATTGATTAAGGGCAATTTGTATAATGGTTTCTTAGATTGATAGTTGTTTGCTATGAAATGGTAGTACAATCAGGCTGGCTTTTTAGTTCTCTTAAGTTTGAAATGGTACGTGCATATTTGATTTTACTTTTTACAATAGATAATTAATTTTAATAGTTTCCAAGAGGCATTTAAGATAATATTTACTTTCAATAGAACTAAAATTATAGAATGGTATTGTACACATTTTTGCGGTTCAAACTAAAGTCATGGTTGATGGGTTGATCCGGTCAATCGGAGTTTGAACCACTAAATTGGCATCACGACCCATACATTATAGAATTTGATAAGGTTAGTTTAAGAAAAAAAACAGTTCTAATATAGCAGGGGGACTTCAAGTGAGTACCCTGGATTCCATAAAAATATAGCAAGCATTGTTGAAGCGGTACATAATATTTTTTTAACTGACTAAATTACATTTTTTGAACAAATTACAATTATTTTCTCGGACTGTACATACTTTACTTTTTTATTTTCAAACAAGCCTCAATGAAATCATACAAAGGTTGAGATATTGGACAAAATCTCAAAGTACTGGAAGACCTGGATATACCAGGCCTGAATGAAATCTTAGTAGCTCAAGAGTGTTTTGGATTGCAGATGTTACTTATTATACAAAATCTAAAATATTATTCTCAGTTTAGTTAAAATTTTAAGTCTCATAATATTTTAATATATTTATAAGATTTGTTTTGTGTCTAAATATTTTATGTATTGTATGAGTTATTGTTTCTATTTTGTTATTGAATGGTCATAACTTTTTCTGGAGACATATGTCAATAAATAAAACTATTTTAAAAAAAAATCTAAAAATAAGAAAAGGAATGAAATAACTATTTTTTAAAAAGGATTAAAAAATATTACCTCTTACTTTTTACATAGACATTCCACTCCACCCATCTCTTCATCATTACTCATTTTCAAGATCCTTTCCATGAACTTTTATCTCACATTTTTTCTATCATACCCATCATCTTCAAATTCTATTAATTCTTTGGTGCACCCCTATTTTACCTTGCCACCACTCTTTTCAGTTTTTGGGTTATCTGATATTGGGCTATTTTTGGTTGTTTTATTTAACATGTCTGTTAATTCCGCACCTCTCGACACCGTTATTATCTTTTTGGATCACAGTTTACTGCAGCATGCACGTTCATTCCTCTAACTCCTTTTCCCCTTTGTTTTATTTTTGGACTTTTACATTCTCCACCCGCGTATTTCCTCATACACTTTCTGTCCTTTGTATTTCATTTTTGTCCTTGTTCCTAATTACACCCTATATATTTTACATCCTTTTTTTTTTAACTTTTTTGGACCTTTTGTTTTACCTTTTTGGCATCTCACTTTTCACATACACCTATTTTTCTTATATATATATATATATATATATATATATATATATATATATATATATATATATATATATATATATATATTCAAAAATATAAAATTTTTAGAAATAAAAAATATATTTCTTTTTTATGTTTGTACAATATCTTATTGTCTAGTTCATTTTCAAATAACTAAAAATAACACCAAAGAAATCATATTTTTTCAAAATCAAAGAAATCAAATCAACATTCAAACTATGTTTTTTTTAAGTACTATGTGAGTTATGGTTTTTTATTATGAATAGAAATATCTATTATAGATAGAGTTCAAATAATTTCTAAATAGTTTTCTAGAATTACGTCAATCATAATCTTTTATTATGAATGAAAATATGTGAGGTTAATATTTACCATTATGAATAAAATGTTTATTATTCTTATGGTTCTTACTTTCTGGTGGAAGTCAAGTTAGTTTCTGTTATCAAAAAAGCTTCCTCTTCAAATTACTAATGACAGGAGTCAATATGTGCTATTTTACAATATTTTAAATGTTTTTTAACTTTTCTTTCACAATTTCTTTTAATTTTGTGTCAGGTTTCTTTGGTGACATGTGGTATTGCCAATTGATTTCAGTTAAATTTTTTTTATGTCTTTTTAATTTAATTTAGTCTATTTTTTTCTTAAAATTAAGTGATACTGTTTTTCTTAAAAAGTAACTTTTATTATTTGTATACATGTTATATTGATATTTTTATTAAAAATAATTGTATATGATTAATCTATATTTTGTTAATCATGATTTTAACTATTAAATTTTAATATAAATATTAATATAATATTTATACAAATATTAAATTTAGTTTGAAAATCAAATTTATTATTTGTATAAATGATACTAATTAATTTATTCTTATGAAACAAATAGATTAACAAAACATGAATTATTAATATAATATATTAAAAATGATTTTTAATAAAAATATCAATATAATATTAAAATAAATAATAAATTTTGTTTTAATTTAGAGAGAAACAATAATGTTCCATTTTGAGAAAAATTATAACTAAATTGAATTAGAGACATAGAGGGACTAAATTGAAATCAAGACAATGACGATACACATGACGCTATTAATACTCTTATATGTCACAAGGGACTGGATATATTGTAACAAATTTTTTTATAAAAAAAATTAAAAAGTATTAAAAAAATCACCTATTGATATGAGACATGTTAACGTCTCTAATAATTTTTTTTAAGAGAGCCTTATCGATGAATTTTTTCAAAAGTCAGAAAGTAATTGAAATTTTTTAAAAAACGTGAACCAACTTGACACATTTATATCAAAGTAAGAACCATAATTAAGCCTAAAAAAATATGTTAAAGGGAGACTAATCCTTATATGCTCCAAAATTTTAATTTTTTCTGTATTATTTTAAAACTTATTTTTTAATTGTAAAGAAAATCCGCCTTATTCTTCTTCATACACACACTTTGTGCCTAAACATTAGTCTGATCCAATACCTAGCTCTGAGTAATATATATTTAGAAGGGATTGTTTAGTTGTGCCATGACAAATGTACTTCTCCCGTTGTCATTGTGAGAACCTTAGCTAGAACCTATTCACTTCATTAATATTCTCACATCTTGTTCCCAACAATTGTGCAAAATGTTGTGAAATGTGTCATAACTGAAGCCTTGATCCTTAGATATTAGAGAATCATCATTGTGAGATAATGTATTATGCCATGGACTTTAAGTGTCAAACTTTTGTTAAGACAAAAAAGAAAGATTATAACATCCTTTACCCTTCATCTTCTCTTGTACATATCAATAAATGTATCTCATTCTTTATCAACACTTCATGTTAATGAACGCCGCTTAAGTGCATGCATGCATTATATCTCATTTAGGTTTGCTAGTCAATTGCATATTATGTATGGTGTTTCTTCAATTACATTCATATTAGCATATATCATGGGAATAAGTGACTATGAGACACAAATATGCATTATATTTACATTTTGTCTTCATTCATGGTACCATATATAGTTTCAAATGCATAACGTTCAATCTTATGTCTTTTCACATAATACATATCACGTTTCAATATGCATAATTCAATCGTAACATCTTAAATCATCATCCCACCTTACATGATGCATAACATGCTTCCATATGATATCTTAAGATATTATTATATGTAATTATATATTATTGTTGGATAATAATTATTGTTGAGATTATTGATAGGGGGAGCACAGGATTAGCTGAACTCACAATCTCATTGATATCTGTGTTTTTAATGATGACAACACATAGTTAATAAAAACACATGTGTATGTACTATGTTACATGTTATATGCTTATATGCTTACTATGTTATATTTGTATAAGCATAATTGTGAACATATTGTGTTGATTATTGCATACTACTGTGTTGGAAATGTGTTTTTATCTGTGTATGTAATGAGTTTTCGGAAATGAAAAATCACAAGCATCAAGCTTCAACTGTCTGAACTTTTTAACTGTAGCAAAACAATAAGTTTTAAGTCGATTACATTGGTGGTTAAATCGATTAAAATTCGTGTGTTTGCACAAACTATTTTCAAGTGTATTGTGATGAATTTTGAGAAGAAAAGTTTTCAAAATATGTTAAGTGTTACTACTTGATCGATTGCATGCATCTTGTATTTGACTAAGTTTGTTATAGATTTGAAAACTGTTTCAAAGCTTGACATAACTGTCACAACAGGCATATTTTTAAATATGTTGACCAAGCATTTATTGCAAATCAATTATATTAATTGTGCTTTCAATTAATGCATTTGACTGTTGTTAATCTATTATAAGTGTGAAATGCATTCGACTAGATTAATAGTGTAATCGATTAAAATGCGTCTGATTTGTCTTATACTATATATAGACACATGATTTGATTTCTATAAGAAGAATTGATGTTTACACTTTCATATCTTTTCAGTGTGCTTTTTGAAATCTTACAAAAGAGAGAAAAACTCCAAGAATCAAGAATTAATGTGGTGATAAAGTCTTGAGGATTTCTTGTGAAGGAAGATTGTGATTGGAAACGTCTAATCGTTCTGCACAAGAAGGTGCTTTCTACTTGATCAAGAAAAGCTTTGGCAAACGTTGAGAGTTACTGGTATTCCCTGTGGGGTATACAGGAAAAAGAATGTGGTTCTTGACTTTGAGGGGGATCTCAAAGGGGTTGACAGCAGGAGATGATTGTTCTTGCTGCTTGTCTGTTTTGTGTATTGCCTATACTTAGATTAGTGAGTTAGATAGGTGATTTACATTTTGACGTGAGGTCGCTGTAAAGCCCTTGGTGTAAAAACTCATATCTATATAGTGCATTGGCTTCTATCTCGGGTTGAGTGGAAGGACACTGGATGTTGGCAGATTGATCGAACCAATATAAACTGCAGTGTTTGAATTTTCTTATCCCTTCTCTCTACATTAAGTCGATTATACTATCATTGCATTCAAATGCACTTATTGTTTCATTGCATACAAATTTACTTGCGATTCAAGAAAAGTTTAAAGACTTCCTATTTTGCAAAAAAGATTTTATGAGCAATCATTTTTACACATCACTAACTAACCCCCGCCCCCTCTTGGTGTGAGAAACAAAACACTTCTTTTTTAACAATTATAATAATAATAATAATAATAATAATAATAATAATTTATTGATAGACTTATCAAAATCAATTAGAATAAAGGTATTATGAAAGAATATATTAGGTTCAATCATTTTGGATGTCCCTATTTTTGCGCAATCTTCTCAAATAAATACTCGCATATTATTTGATCTCAATCAGGTCTCTATTTTTTTAAAATTGACTCAATTGAAACCTTGTCATTAATTGGACTAGACGACATTACAATTTATGTGTGTTGGCTTACTGACTGTGCAATTTTTGATGATGTGGCACAGTGGTCGTCTTAGATGGATAAAAGCTTCCAGACTCACCGTTAAACGACTCACAAGTTAAAGCGTCAAAAGAGACTTATGCTAAACAAATAAGTTATTTGTACCCAAGGGTATTTAGTTAAAATCTCAAGAAGCAAGGGTGTCAAGACAATGTCTCCAACCAAACCTTCAATAAGCATAAAACAGATTAAGAAAGCAAATATATATATGCTAAACACTCAAGCCCTTAAAGGCAATATTCCAAAAAAAATGTTTACATCAGCCTGGACAATACCATAAGCTAAAATCTCTACTTCGTCCAATAGTGAAGTTCCAACTCAACTCTTTATATCATAGAAATACTTTATTGATAAACGCTACCTCAACGGTAGAAATTTGAAAAAACACTTTATTGTTCTAAACAAGCATTAAATGTCATTATATGCTTAATGATAAAAAACAACAAAAGTAAAAAGAGATAAAACATATCTACTACATGCACAATCTAATCCACTACTTTATTTGAAATATATCAGAAGTGGATGTTAGAGACAAAGGAGACATTCACAAAATGTTCTCTTCATAAGAAGAAGTGTCTGAAAGAAAGTAGAACTTACTTCAAGCAAAGTACTGAAAAAGCATGTCTGCTCTGACAAGTTGACTTTAACCAACGACTACTTTGGATAAAAGAGAAGACACAAGATTCAAGGCCAAGAACTCAGCTTAACCGATATCTTTTTAAGAGCCTTTAAATAAAAGATTACAAAGAAATAATCAAGAGGATAACATAGGAAAAATCTTATAATGAAAACATTCATCCTACGAAAAGTGTTTAAAAGAGAAACACAAAAAAACTCAAGGAAAAGAAAATATCTGAGCAAGAGAAAAAGAAGAACAATCAAGAAAAACTCTCGAGCTTCATTATAATTTTTGCTTACTATTGTAAGAAGAGAGAAAAAGAGAAACACCTAATGAGTCTCTACACTATATTGTATTATACACATATCCTCTCTACGAGAGTAATAGTTTAAACAACTTGTAAGCAATCGTTGTTTGCAATTCTGAAGAGAATTAAAAAACACTTGTTGAAACTCTGAGGAGTTGAGGAAATCTAGGCAACATATCAAAGGATACCAGAATTGTCTAATACCAGGAGTGGTGCGAATACTCAACTAGTCTAGGGTAACGGAAGGATATTCGCTAACTAGGGATACCATGAGTAGTGTGAATACTCAACTGGTCTAGGTAACAAAAGGTTATTCGCTGACTAGGGATACCATGACTGGTGCGAATATTCAACTAGTCTAGGGTAACAGAAGGTAATTCGGTGACTAGGGATACCAGGAGTGGTGAGAATACTCAGTTGTGTAATCTTGTTGAAGATTATATTGAACCCTTATGGATAGAGGAGACTAGACATAGCTGAGTTGAAGTGAACCAGTCAAAATTATCTGTACATTTATTACTTACCTTTGCCTAAACTCTTCTCTTAGAAAACCTACAATTGCACTTTAGTTTTATAAAGCAAGAACCTTCTCATACTAAATGGTTGTTTTTTAACTAAGGAAGTTCTTCCAAACTCTGCAATACATACATACATACAATCATATATATTCTGAATAACACATGAAAATAAGTTATCATTTACAATCACTTAAAGTCGAGCATTTAACAACTATTTGATAAATCTCATACTCAGCAAATGCGCTATATCAGAAGGGTTGTGAATTTTTTTTTCCATTAACACTATTCAACCTCCCACTCCTTCTAGTGTTTTTCAGGTACTTCATACACTTTTTTGGGTGAAACTCTAACAAAGTGGTCGAAAGTGTAAACTTTCCTGGTGATGATGGGAAGTGGTGTACTTGCCGGTGAATCCTTCCAGAGAATGGTGGGAAATGTCATTGTTTAATGGTGTGGTAAAGTGTACCGGCCCAATGTAGCTCTTTAAGAGAGTGGTGGGAGGTGACACTTGACCTTATGGGTGCATGTGAGTAATCCGGTAGTGGTTCAATATATATAGTGAATGGTGTTAGACAAATTAGGTATGAGTTTGTTATTGATTGAGTGAGTTTGGTTGTGACTTGATTACTTTGACGAAGTAGTTGTAGGGTTATAGGCTGGCTTTGATTGTTGATATTGTGGTTGTTAATAATTTGTTTTGAAGTGATATATGTGATGTCATGTGAAGATATGTGTGGGTATATGAAGATATGTTCTGTTGGGAAGTCTTATTCTAAGTAGATGTTTAATGCATATGTATGTTTATATGACTTATTTTTGTTAGCTCACCTTTACATGTTGTGTTTGTGATTTCCACCTACGATGATCATACATGTACGTAGTGTTGTCAAAACGGGCCATCTAGCCCAACCTAGCCCAGTCCATCACGGGTTGGTCACTTAGTGAGCTAACCCAATCAGGCTCATTTATTAGCGAGTCGAAAAAATTTGAACCCGGCCTAGCCCACCACGAGTTGGTGGGTTAAACGGGTTGACTCACCAGCTCACTTAATTATTTTTTTTAAATCCAAATAAATTACAATTTGTTTGTAATTCAAATTTAAATAATTTCACTTTAAAATGATATTAAATTCCAAAGACAATTCAAAAAAAAAGTTAACATAAAACTCAAATGTAATCCAAAAACAAACCCCAAAAGCGAATAAATAAGTTTATAATATTGCTCATTTTTGTGTCACTTATCCATTTATAAGATTATAGTCTTGAATAGATAAATTTATAATATTTTGCTCTCTTAAAACATCGTTTTCTTTATTCTCATTTACAATACAAAAAAAATGTTAATTAATAATATTGAAACACAAAATAATAAATAATTAAATTAAACTGTATGGGTTAGTGAGCCAACCCGACTCACCACGAGCTCAACCCGGGTGAGTCGGGATTTAAGTGAGCCGGGTTGAAAATTGGCTTGTATACAAAAATTTCATTTTTTTTAAACCCAACCTAGCTCGAATCTGTGGTGGGCCGGGTTGGCTCATGAGTTCTAACCCTTTCAACCATCTGGCCACTTTCTATGAGTTGTGTGGAAGTCTTGGAACAATTTCTGAAGATGAGGATACTATCTATCTTAACTGTTTCCTTTTTCACTCATAGGTAAAGCAAAAATAGGATTGCACTCTAACCGAAATCAAAGCTTAACAAGCTGAGAAGAGATGGAGAAAAGGTTCTTGGCAAGATTCTTCCCACCTTCTAAATAGATAATTGCAAAAGGATGTTATTGAAACTACTCTACAACAAAAACTTCTAAAGAGGAAAATTGAATACATGAACAACAACAGGTGGCTAGATAGCTACTCCAACAATTGGAGATCAAATCAAACTGAAAATTAACATCAAAGTTAGAGACAAGAAGGAGGATCATCAAATAGACAATCTACAAAATGCCTTTTCAAGGATATTAGACTCAACAACAAGATAAAGTCTATAAAAAGGAGCATGCATTGACTCAATTCATCTACGTATCAACTTTTAATCAAAAGAACACAAAGGTATCTCTTAGAAATCTAGAAGTTCAGATTGGTCAACTAGCACAATAATTGGTATACTAACAAGAAGCAAAAGTCTCAACCAACAAAAGAATCAATCTTAAAGAACAATGTAAGGCTATCACTACCCGAGATAAACAAAAGAGAGGGACAAAAAAGGAAGAAGAAACTGATGGAGGCTGAAAATCCTCATATCACACATCTACCCTACCCTCATGGACCTACCAGGAAAGATAAGGAGAGACAATTTACACAATTCCTAGACATGATCAAAAGGCTACAAATCAATGTTCCATTCATAAAAGTTATGGAGCAAATGCCAACAAATGCGAAATTTATGAATGACATGCTGACTAAAGAAAGGAGAATTAAAAAAGAAGAGATTGTGGAATTAGAAACTGAATAGAGCACTATAATTAAAAAATCTTTGCCACAGAGCACTTGTGATCCATGATGTTTTACATTACCCGTTACCATAAGGAATTTGACAGCTAGGAAAGTTGTGCTAGACCTTAGAGCAACCATAAATCTCATGCCATTGTCAAAGATCAAAAGAATTGGTGATGTGGAGATATTGCCTACCAAAATGACATTGAAATTAGTTGATAGATCAATCAAACACCCTTATGGAGTGGTAAAAGATTTGTTAGTAAAGATGGATAAGTTCTATTTCGCAGTTGATTTCATGATCATGGGCAGAAGAGGACTCTAAAGTTCCTTTGATCCTTGGTAGACCATTTATGAAGACTGCCAAAGTCATAATTGATGTAGAAAAAGCAAATCCATTTAACGTGCAACACAAAATTTGTAAATTTGAAAATTCAACTTTGGTAAACCATTCACTAGGTTTTTGGAAACTAATTTTCCTATTTGAGATATATGAATGTGGACAACTCTTCTATGTCATAATCATAAAATTATCATTTGCAATAAACATGATATATTGGATGATGTATGATTTAAATCTCCAAATAGGTATTGTGATGAATTTTTCCACTACAAGCAATTTCATTATAATTGTTTTGAACTATTATGAATCAGTGTAGTTTAAATATAAACTTTAATCCTTTGCCATATGATTGGCTTATTTGTTAAATGTTGTGGTTTAATCCTTCAACTAGCAGTACATCCTTGATTTTAATTGAATAATTGTGTCAATTTCTCCAAACACAAGAATTTCGTCTTTGTTGTTGTCACCATAAGTGACAAATCCATTCTTCTTTGAACAAACTTTGTCATATCAACAATCATATGTCTTGAGATACCATTATCAAAATACCATAACGACTAAGTTTTAATATTTGACATTGAATTTTCATAATTACCTTTCGTCATGCAACAAACTTGTGTACTTGTGTTAAATTTTTCTTCAACTACTTTCATGATTTTCATACATTTCTGCTATTTTTATCCTCATTTTTATAGCACTTCTTCAACATAAAATTCCCATACAAATATCCATTGTTAATGTAGAAAGAACTATATGTTTTTCCCTTACCTTAATATATATTATCGTCATCATCCTAAGTAAAAAAGTGAAGGGAAGTTGAAGCTAAATTTTTTGGTGTTCTTAATGACACCTTTGATTTTTTTTTTCAAGGTTAATAGACATGCTTAAAATTAAGTACAACACCATTTACTTTTATAACTAGGATAACAACAAAGAGCATTAAAGGCTTCATATTAAAATTATCCTAAACAATGTAAGTTACTTAAAGAGGCAGTGCCTAAACAATAGTACATGTATTATGCCTAAATGTTTAGGATCATCTAACGTTTTAAAAAACATACATTCAAGTACTTCTTTGTTTTGTTGTGTTGTGCTCTTTTTTTCTATGTAGATTACTACATTTATGTCAAAAGCCTACTCATGATGAGAATGACATTAAGAGATGGAAAGATATTTAAGGAATGTTTCCTTCATGTTTTGTGCTTGTCCTTTCCGTATACATAACATAGTTGTTCTCCCAAGACACAACATAGTTTCTGACTCAGTACCATAAAGGCAACACCTCTAAAAGAAAGTTAAAGCTGAGTAATAGGTATTTTTCTCGTAAGTCTATATAAAGAATATTGTATGAAGAGAATACAACAAGAAGAATTATTATTATTGAATATGTTCACGTCACCTTTCTCTTTAAGCTCTGTCTTTTATATTTGTTCTCTGAAAAGAAAAATTCTTTATAGGTTCTCAAAATTTTATTGTATTGATTTCAAATCATCTCTAAGAGAGTTACAAATTTTGTTCTTGTAATCTTTAATAAACACTTTGTTGTTTTTATTCAGAAGTGAAGTAAAACACTTGTAAGGTTAACTCAATGCAGTTAGACTGTCTAGTCACTGATACTAGTTAATTCCAGGAGCGGTTATACTCGTTCTAACCAGTGGGTTAGTTGTATACCAAGAGTGGTTAAACTCGTTATAATCCTTTGTGATTAGTGGAACCCCATAAATGTATTTAAGAAAGAACTGGAAGTAGCTCAGTTTGGAGCGAACCAATATAAAAACAAGTGTGCCCTTCCGCTTTTGGTTTTCAAAGGTTTTCACTAAACGTTATTTTTATAAACTTAAGATTTTAATAGCTGTTGCATACCATCTAACCCTTACAAAGGAAATTAAACACTGATTTGCGAAAAGTCTTAAAACTATATTCCCTCGAAACCTCTATTTCTAGAATTTTCCTATGTTACATATTCAACATATACTAGTCTTACATCAAATTCTAAAGTGTACAAAAAAAGGCTTTCTATGTTAGATATTTTGACTTTTTACATCAAGTAACACTTTATTGTTGATGTGGGTAACGTAAATCTATGTTGAACTTAGCTAGGTCTGACATAAAGTATGGACATTTTGTTTAAAATATTTTGATTTTAGCTAAAACAAATCCTGAAGTATAAAAAGTTCTTAATGGAAGCAATCCCAAGCTTCATGCTAGAACAACTCCACGTCACAGAATGCAACAACGAAATGAAGAAGTGCAACTAATGATTGATGCATGGAAGGTGTTTCATGAATGGTTCAATGAATAAATGGTGAGTGTTTAAGGTCTGTAAGCTCTAAAGGCCTTCCAATAGGGAAGGAAGCTAGAGGAGAGTGTGATGAATTATCACACAATAGGTGATCCAAGAATATAAAGTCCTGGAGAAATCTCAACAGCAATTCATTATACTTCAAAGATGAGAAAATACAAAGGAGAGGTCCCCTTATTTATTGGTGAAGAGGAACATCCATTTCTGACTTGCATTGCATCTAAACTTCAAAAATGAAGTGTGCTGGAAAAGCTAAGAAGCTTGGGTTGCACGTTTCACCCAAAGCCATGTTCAAAACGTGCAAAAGTAATAAGTTGGTCCGCGATGGCTAGGCACACGGTGGTTGTGACTGGATGCTTTGTACATTCCGGAAGTCATCTGGTTTTGAATCTTCAATCTTCAATCTGAAAGTCAGGTTCTCCAACCTTTATTTAGGCCCTACAAAATAATACAAATGTATTTAGCAAAGAGAAGAAGGATTTTAGTAAGTAATTCTCCATTGGAGTAAAGTGTTGAGTGATCCTTCTTCTTCTTGAATCTTCCTTGACATGGCTCTTGTAAGAGAGCCTATGTGAATCTTAGATGGTACGCCATCAATTCTCAATGCAATAGAACTTTTGAGAAAAATTTCAATAAAAAAGTGTATTCAACTTAAAAACTAGCTTAACAAAAATATAACCTAAACTACTCTAAATAAGTTAGAGAAGGAAAGTTGCTTATAGCTTTATATAACTTAAACATTTATGGTATCATTTTCAAAAGAAATAAAATAAAGGTTTTGACCACTGACCTCAATGAAGAACGCTAAACCGAAGGACAAGCTAATTTGGCACAAGATGAAGATTAAACCAATTTGGCAAAGGCTAAACGTTGAGCCAATTCGTCTTGAGATTAATGATGAACCGAGTCGACCTTGATCGAAGGTTGAGACGAGTTAGTTGGGTCGAAGGTTAAGATAACTAGACCTGGACTGAAGGTCGAGATGGGTCGACATAAGATGAACGTCGAATTAAGTCTGTCGAGTAGAAGGTCGATACAAGTCGAACTAAGTCCAAGGTCAAGCCAACTCTATCCAACCCAAAAGTCGATCCGAATCAACTCAGGCCAAAGGTCAAGATGAGTCGAAATAGGCCAAATTTTGAGACAAATCATCTCGAGAAAAAGATCTGGATGAGTTAGCCAGGTCGAAAGTCATGACACATGATGATGATGATGAGTTAACCTGAAACAAAAGTCAACATGAATCATCAAGTTATCTAAATTTTTTCTCAAAAGAGAAATTAAAGTGTTTTCTCCAACTAAAAATTTAAAGTCTAAGATACTTTAATTACATCCAAACAAATTGTTTAAAAATTAAAAAGAACTCGATTTTAAATAATTCAAATACATTATATTTGAATAGAATTGTTAACATTATTATCCAAACATAATTTAAAAGGATTAGCGAGTGATCTTGAAAGGAGGTCAAAGGTGACTTGGTCACCCATTGAAAAACTAACTTCATATTCTTGAAAGACTAAACTTATTTCTCGCTTTGTAATAAAAAAAAATACTAAACATGTAACTACTTTGTATTAAATTTATTCACAGCGTTGTTGCACGATTGAAGATTTTGAATCTAATGTGAGACTCAACATTGACACACTATTTTCGTTAGACAAGGAGAGAGATATTAAACATTTAGCTGAGTCAATGACATTGGTGTTATATATTAAGGGTGTAGATGCATTTAATTCTTGGGCATGAGGTCAAAGGCTTCTCATTGACAATATATATACTTGGAGATGTGATATGATTCGTTGTTTGAGTTTTATGCTAAAATACTATTTTTTTTAATTGAACTTTGCTAACACTTACAACTCTATACCAGTTTCACATTTAGTCAAGATAGATTATTACATTAACATTTCGTGTAGGTCAAATACGTGATATCAGCAAATACATATTCCAATCATCAATTGGTTTATTTTAATTTTATTTTTTAAAATCTTGCCATTAATTGTTGATAGTGTTCGGAACAGGAAATGTAACTTAAAATTAATAAGCTTAAATAAAGTACAATTACTGTGTTAAATTATGAAAGCCACGGTCCAACGTGCTGTTTCTGGTCACTACGATACAAATACGTGTTTCGTTTTTTCTGTTTATGCGAATCTAAATATTTTCTGTAGCATTGCAGATGTTTCTATGTGGGACTGAACCCAATGCCTACACCATAGGCGATTTCCTGAGTTTTGTTTGAGTTCTTAGCCAATATTGAAGATGGAATCCTTAGGAGCATGTGAGTGTGGTCCCCAGTTGTTTCTCCATTTGGGCAAGTTCACTTTCACAGCCTTGTGGAAACTTGTGTCGTGCTCACACCAAAACTCAGCCCAAGGCATGTGATTGGCCCATTACATAGGATGGCTATGTAGCTAGTGAAAGGGTCAGTCAATAAAAGCAACCCAGCACGCTCACTAAACAAACTAGTGCACATCTTTTTTCAATCAAAGCCTATTTTATTCACGTTCTTCTAAAATATATATGTTACTTCTCCACAGCCATCAAAGTGGAGGCGACAGCAACAAGTCCTTTCACAAGGTTTTAAAGAGAAAAAAAAATTTAAATATGATTCAATCCTATAAAAATTATTTATAAAATAAGATTTGTACCTATTTATACATACATAAATATTTACATATATAAAATAATGATTGTCAGAATTTTAAAAATTATAAAAATTATTTTATAAATTAAAAATATTTTATTAATAAATATTGGTAAAATATTCTCATAGAACGGACGAATACGAAATTAAAAGTATGGGTGCATTAACGAGGAGAAATTGTCCGGCACTTATTTGTTGCGTGTTATATATGGTTTGCGAAGAAGTAGCATTGCATATTTATTTATGCATTTATTCATATATTGCAGTGTGGTTTGTACAAACTTCACAGCTAAGAGACATAGCCTACTTTATTGTTTCTAGCTCTTGTTGCACGCACACAAGAAATTGGTGCAAATTTAACTTATAGTTGCATTTCGTGATAAAGCTCCCAAAAGGGTCAAAACGTGCTTTTGAATATCACAGAAAAAAGCAATTTTACCGGGCCAAGTCTAACTTGGGCGTGAAAGAAATTTTTGTATGTACACAATAAAGTCACTGAATCATTGCTGGATGCTAAAAAAGATCATTTTATTTACAATGTAACAAACTTTATTAAGAAAGAAAACAAAGGCACAGAACTTAAAGGAAACATCAGAAAAGTTGAATGATCAACAATAACTCACTGTCTTTATTACGGTAGGAGAATGGTTTATGTACAATGGAAAAGCATACCGCACGTATAGAAAACAACTACAATAAAAGAAGTTATATCTGTGTGATGGAAAGAAGTTACCTATGCAAATATATTAGCATTTAATAAATTTAAATTTATAAAATATAATTTAAATTTAATATAAGTATTTTATTTTGTCAAATTAAATAATAATATTTTATTTTTTTACATTGGAAATATATTTAAGTTATTGTATTATTTTACTAAAATATATTGTATCATAAAATTGATTTAAATAAAATATAATAATTAAATCAATCAAATATATATATATATATATATATATATATATATATATATATATATATATATATAAAATAACAGTTAATAATCTCGTATATTTTTGAAATTAATTGATAACGTATTATATCTCAGTATATGAAAACAAATAAGTTTTACAATAGTGATTGTGTTTTTGATAGATAAATAAACAATTTTAATAATTAAATGAATTTAATTGTTATCTTAATTATTTATCCATAGAAAAAAATTCACTTAAATTATAATTGGATGCACATACACAGCCTATGAAGTTGTTCTTGATTTCTATAATTTGGAATCGTTTCAGTTAAACATGAATCTAGTTTCATTACCTCAATTAAAACAATTTGAAATAACTACATTTCAAAGACTTTGAAACAATCTCATATTTTTCCTAGATTTTTACCAAATTTTGTTTCTAATTTTACCAGATTTTGTTTTCAATTTTCCCATATTATTCTCAGATTTTTTTTTCAAATTTTATCTCAATTTTTCTCATATTATTATCATATTTTGTTTCCAACTTTTCCATATTTCTTTATTATTCTCATATTTTGTTTCCACATTTTTCTACGAAGACTTCAATTTTATCGAAAAATCATCCATGAAGACTTCAATGCATTTTTCTATCAAATCGCATTGCATAATCCAAATGACATTTTTCTATAAGCAAAAATACTGAATGCGCAAGTAAACACCATCTTTTCCTGGTTTTTTGGGTCCACCACAATTTGGTTGTATCCTGAATAACCATCTAGAAAACAATAGAAAGCTTGAACTGCCTAATCTCTCCAACATCTAATCCATGAAAGGAAGGGGAAAGTGATCCTTCCTTGTGGCCTTATTCAACTTTTTGTAGTCAATACACATTTTCCAACCAATAATCGTCCTAGTAGGTATGAGCTCATTCTTTTCATTATAAATAATTGTCATCCCATCTTTCTTGGGCACCACCTGCACTAGGCTTACCCATGCACTATCAGAAATGGGATATATAATACCAGCCTCCAAAAGCTTCAGAACTTCTTTTCTAACTTCCTCCTTCATCATAGGGTTCAACCTTCTCTGTGGTTGAGCAACTAGTTTAAAATCATCTTCCATGAATATCTTATGCATGCAATACATAGGGCTTATGCCTCTAAGATCAGAAATTGACCATCCAATGGCTCCCTTGTTGGCTTTTAATACTACAACCAAATTTTCTTTTTCCTTGGAGGATAGAGAATTGTTGATAATGACAAGTTTGTTTCCACCTTCCTCTAAGAAAACATACTTCAAGTGTGGTGGTAACATCTTTAAGTCAAGTTTAGTTTCCTTGACTTTTTCCTGGGCATTGAAAACTTTCGTGTTGTAAGCAATGTGCGTGCAATGAAACAATATTCATAATCAATTAATAACAGTACGTAATTGATTATGTAAAGAGATAGGGAGAAGAAAATCAAACTCAGTTTTTATACTGGTTCGGCCTCAAATCCTACATCTAGTGTCCTTTCAATCATCCTGAGATTGAAAGCCAGATGCACTATAAAGATATGAGTCTTTACAACAAGGCTTTACAACGACCAATCTGTCAAAATGTAAACCACCTCTCTAACTCACTAATCTAATACAGCCAATAACAAGACCCTACAGCAAGAACAATCATCTCCTGTAGTCACCCCTTTGAGACACCTCTCAAAGTACAAAGAACTTCCCGCTCTCTCTTCCTGGCCGCACGCACAGAGAACCGCAAATCAAAGATTGCGAATCTTCTACTCCTAATCACATAGAAAGCACCTCAGTTGTGCAGAACGATCATTCTCTTCAATCCTGTTGCATTTGCTACTCAAGAATTCTTCAAGATTTGTAAACCACTTTCTTTCTTGATTCTTGGAGCTTTTGTATCACTATGTAAAACTTCTCAAACAAATATCAATCAGATATGAAAGTGTAATTCTCAATTGTCTTACAGAAAATCAATCAAGGCATCAATATATAGTTTTTGTCAATCCTGACGCTATGAACTCAATTAGCCAACTTACGTAATCAGTTACACTATACAGGTGTAACAGAATTACAACCAATTTTGCTTTTTAATTGAATAAAAAATTAATACAATCGATTTCCATTAAATGATGGTCAAACATATTTAAAAATATGTCTGTTATAGTAGTTATGACCATATGAAATCGATTTCCATTAATTGAATACACAATTCACGTAATCGATTAAGTTTTAACACTTAGAAGATTTTTGAAAACTTTTCTTTCTAAAACACATCACAACACATTTTGCAAAAGATATATGCAAACACACAAGTTTTAATGGATTCACCAACTAATGTAATCGATTCAAAACTAGTTGTTTTGCCACAGTTTAAAACTCAAGTTGTCTGATGACCTTAATTGATTATCATTCCACTGTAATCGATTTATTCATGCAGATATGGTTTTGTCCTTGTGGTTTTCATATCACCAAAACATGTATTGTGCATACAAAGATATAATCCATTTATAAACACAATAGTATGCATCAATCAATATAATATGTTCAACAAATGTGAAAAACACAATAGTATGCATCAATCAACATAATATGTTCAACAAATGTGAAAAACACAATAGTATGCATCAATCAATATAATAGGTTCAACAAATGTGACAAATACAATAGTATGCATGTTACACAATAAGCATGTACACATTCAACTTATATATCACACAATACTCACACATATGTTTTTAGTAATAATGTGTTGTCATCATCAAAAACCAACATCACAGGGATTGAGTTCAGCTAACACTGTGTTCCCCCTATCAACAACTTATTCATATGACTATTTCATCATGTGAAGGTTCTAACTTCCATCACATGTCACTTTCATGAAAGGTTGTAACTTCCCTCACATTTCAATATCTAAGGTGAACATCCAAAGTGTCTCTTCAAGAACTTCGTTATTACTTGTATTTACTCATTTGTATAGAAGACTGTCGAACAATGCCATCTATAAATAAGGGTTCCTTCCTTGTACAAATTACACTAAATTTTGGAACCACAAGAAAACACTAGAAGGGGAGTTGAATAGTGTTTTTAAAATTGTTATCGTAATGTAGCGTCTGACGAGTATTATAAAGTAAGTTTATCAATAAAGTTTACTTAAACGTTGTTTTTTTTTTCAAAATGCATTGAAAAGATATTTCACAACAATAGTGTAGTGAACATAAAGAATATGTTTAGTGAGTCAACATCTAGAAGAAGATTTACAAATTTTGTTACAAGAATAAGGAGAATTTTATACTAGTTCATTCCAACTAAGTTACGTTTAGTTCTCTCTCAAGAACTCTTGAGAGGTTCCACTAAGTATTATCACCACTTTTGGTTACAATGAGTATTAGCACCACTCCTAGTTACACAAGTATTCTTACCACTTCTGATTACACTGAGTATTAGCACCACTCCTAGTTACACAAGTATTCTAACCACTTCTGGTTAAAATGAGTATTAGCCCCACTCTTGGCTGATTTAAATCCACAGTGGGATATATAACAAGATAGGGGGAGCTAAACCTACCCTTTATATCTATGTTTTTTATGATGAACAAAACAATGGTTTTATAGTTTTTTGCACAAATGACATAACAATTGATTTATCTTTATTGTGTTTGTGCTTGATATATGAATTCATTAATTGATAATTGAATCATGCTCTAAAAAAATTGAATATATCCTTTTTGGTAGAAATAATTGATTTAACATAGTATATAATCAGTTAGATTTTTCCAGATATCATTGTATCCTTAACAAGGGCAACTTAGTCAGTAGTAATCGATTACATCAGTTGTATAATCCATTAAAAAACTAAGTTATGCCATTATCTGTTTAATAAGTGAGTTGATCTATTTAAAATGGAAATTGGATTGGAAATTTGCTTAACTACAGGATTAATCGATTCCATAAGTTATATAATTGGTTAAATCAGTTTACTTTCTTCAAATCCATTTCATTTAATAGCCTAAACTGTCATAACGGTCAAATCAATTTATAACTGGCAAGTGAGATTATATAATTGATTACATGCTTGGATAATTTGTTAAACAGAAGAAAACTTGCTAAACCAGAAGGAAAAGATTAACAGATTACAAAAATTTCTTAATCGATTATAATGCATAAGGATTCAAAAAATCCTATAAATACGTGTGTTGTGCTTTGTTTCAAGACAATCCAATTGCAACCAATTTCATAACTAATTGTTTCATTGAGTTTTGATTACAGAAGCGTCCAAGAGGTGATCTTGAAGAATTAATTGCAAATTTGGTTACTTACACATCAAGATTTTATCAAGAAAGTGGGTTGAACTGTTCTGATTTGATTTGCACCAAGAGGAGTGTAACTGGAAGATCAAGATCATAATTGACAATCTGTATTTGTCTACCTGTGTGTGTTGGCCAAGGGTATGAGAGTTGTGATTGTTCTCAAGTGTTGTAACAGAGTGAGGGTATTCATCTCTTGTTTGGTCTAGTGATTTTGAGTGTGGAAAGAAGTATATTAAGAGGGGTATCTCTGTATTCTTCTTAACTCTATCATTATAGTGGAATACTTCAAATAAGGTTATTGAAGGAAGGCTGAATGTAGGCTTGGCCGAACCAGTATAAATTGCTTGTGTTACTCTTTTTCTACCATTTTCTCTTAATTTGTTGATTCATTACTTCTTGTTTTTTTATTTCAAGAAAACCAAAGATTTTTCAAAGCTTTTGAAAAGATCATTTTTTAAGCTGAAATCCAATTCACCCGCTCTCTTGGCTTGAGATATAAGACATCTCCTTTCTCAAATAGATCCCTTTCTTATTCTTTTATCTTAATTGGGACCCTAAAAGTGAAAAGGTGTACCAATTGGGTCCCTACCATTAAATTGTGTTAATGGAGTTAAATTTAAGGTGAGTTGTCATTGTGAGCTGGAATAATTAGATTATGTGGCATATGTAGACTAGGTTACGTGAAATATATAATTAAAAAAAATTCCTAAGAATTGAAACCCAAATTAGGGTTCATCATCTTCAATATGTCAAACATCAAAATGTCAAACATCTGAAAATTGAGACGAACATCACAAGAAGATGGTGAAATTCAGTACACAATATGTTGAATCTAGTATACTCACAAAAATCTCACATGCAAAGTGACTAAAAACATGTCAAAATTATGACTCAAAGGTGATCATTGATCAAATCACAGATTCTACATTGGAAAAAGAACTCATCAAAGAACATTGAAGGAAAGGGGGCAAGGAAAGTCACCCAGTTCCAAAAATCAGTGGGGATGAAGAATTGAAGGACCCCAGAACTCGAAAAAGGAAACTTTATTTAATGGGGTTCAATCACATGTCGTCACGGTGTGGAAAAAGAGACATTGGATCTTCCTAGATTTATTATTGGTCGTTGTGCATTGTAAACTTTATACTATTATATTATTGTTGCATAATTTAGGATGAAGAAGAATGGAACGGTGGACAAAACCCGCCACCTCGACTAATCCTGACTCTGTTTTCATTTTCTTTTTCTTGGTGGTGAGGACGACGAAGAGGATAGCTGCGAAGGCGATGGCAATGCCCTCGAGGGTGAACCAGGGTCGTAGAGTGTTGGGTTATGATTTGTCAAGGTCTTGATCCTAGCGAATCTATTTGACGGCAGAGAAGGCGAAGGAGAGGCCCTGGGAGACATTGGACTTCACTCCAAAAGAATTGAATACTTGATGAGTACTCTTTCAAAGTTCATTATAGGTAGTTCAAACCTTCAATCTTTATTAGGTTCCCAAAAAAGCATCCTCAATAAGCAAGGAATAGGGTATAAAGGCAAAAGTAATAAAACCAATGCTAAGAAGTCTATTGATCTTAGTAAACCTTCTTCTATATCTTGCTTCTATTGTAATAGCATTGGTCATTTATCTAAAGCAATGTACTATAAGAAGGTTGGTGCTCCAAAAGGGAAATTCAAATAGATCCCAAAGGAAACACAACATAAACTAACAGTAAAGGCCCCAAATTCATTTAGGTACCTGCAACAAAACCTTTCAACTGTTTTGCAGGTAACTGAGATGAATTGGAGACACATTGGCTCAAGCAAAGCACAAAACTAAATCACATAGCTCCTTTAGATCTTCAATTGTGGTAACAAGTTGTAATATTGACAAAACATGCATCATTTATATTTTGTACAATCATTTGGATGTGTGTGATGAATGTTGGTTGTTTGGAATGAAAGCATTGTGTCGAAACTCATGTTTGTGCGTTTTAATCGATTACGAAAATAATATAAACAATTAGATTTTTCTTAATGCTTTCTCTTTTTGCCTGAAAATGGGTTTTGACATGACTTAATCTGTTATGAAAATAACATAATCGATTAGATTTTTTTTGTTCTCTCTGGTTGTTGAAACTATGAAATGCAATGACTTAATCTGTTACATAAAGAGGTTAATCGATTAGGTCTGATTCTATATGGGATTTTTAATTTTTCAAATGGACTTCCCTCTATTCTTAATATATTAGAATGGAACCTTAATTTGTTAAATTGTTCATCCCTCTCTTCTGAAACCGTTTTCTAATCTTCATTTCCTTCCAAATCTCTCCATCATGCTATTTATCTAATCTACTCACATGGCTTCATCATCACAATCAAAATGCATGAAGAGACCTGCACATAAATCTCGTGCTCCTACTCTAGAAGGATGGATTAGTGATTATAAGGCTTAGACCAACTTCGTAGATCACTAGAGAACAAGAAAGATTATTCCCCACAAGTACATCAACATGAACTTCTTTAGAAGGGAAGGATTCAATTTCCAAGATTGGCTGGAGCATCAGGTATTGAAAACATATGTAGAACTTGTTGACTGTTGGTACCCAGATCTGGTAAGGGTCTTCTACTCCAACCTAAAGATCAATGAAGGAACTTTATGTTTAAGAGTAAAGAGGGTTGACATAAAGTTATTTGAATAAGTATAGTCATCCATTACTGGATTTCACCTAAGACATGAAAAGACCCATCTCGATGTTAAGGGTCTACACAAGTTCTCCATTTATCAAGACTGCTTGAGAAACCCAAATCAAGCACATGATTACTCCTTGTACATAACTGGAGGAATGAAAATGGATGATCGTCTTTAGGCTTTTGTTATTGTTTGGTATCTGCTTCCAAGAGGGAGCAATCATGCTCAGCTGATTACTGAAGACATATGTATTATTCATGCATTGCAGGAAAACATACACATTGACTGAGCTGCTGCAATTTAAGACAATATGATAAAGGTAACTATGCTAGATGTTGCTAGTGTATCGTATGTTGTTTTCATTTCAAAAGTCCTTCAACACTATAATGTGGACTTTGCTTAAGAAATATGTGAAACATATGTTAGAGGAACTTGGTTGTCAAAAGTGCTTTGCACCATATAGGGTTAAGGCATAGTGAAGATGGTTGATAACGGTTGAAAAATCGTTATTTTCATACTTAATTTTGACATTAAAAACACCCTTTATGACTTAGAAACTAGCTTAAAATCATGTTTTTGCTTAAGTTGTGTGAATAAGAGAGTTGAAGGCAGTATTATTGATTTTATGCTTGTTTTTCCTTGTTTGACAGGAATTAAGATGAATTGGATGAAGGAGTTGAAGTAGCAAGGAGCTGGAGTCATGAAAGGCTGAAAAAGTGGCACATAGAAGAACTAATGTTTCACGCCTGGGCGCCACCGCTGAGTGCCAGTATGGAAGTGCAACCACTGTTTCACGCCTAGGCACCACCGCTGAGCGCCAATCTGGAAGTGCAACCACTGTTTCACGCATGGACGCCACCGTTGGGCGCCAACTTGGTTTTGAAAGCATTGTTTCACGCTTGGACGCCACCGCTGAGTGTCATTCGAGTGTCATAGCCACTGTTGAGCGCCATAAGTGGGGCGCTAGCCTCCAGTCTCGTTGGCTTGGACTTTTTCTGCACTCTATTTAAGGTTTTGGACGACTTAGGGTTCATATCTTTGGACAGAAGGAGGCGCAAAAACACTCTTTTCACCCCTTAGAGGCGAATGTTGGATGTGGAAGCTCCGATCTTCAACTTTTAGGGTTTTATCTTTCATTCTTTTCCATATTTTCATCTAGTTTCACCATGTCTATGGTGAACTAAACCTCTATTGTTGTTGGGGAAACGATGTAATCCTTTGAAACTCTCATGTATTAAATTGATTTATATTGTAAATGTTTTACTTCATTAATTGTTAGGGTTTTTCCTCTACACTCTATGCATGCTTTGTTTAACTCATTCAATTGCATGATTATTGATTTTGTCAATATGGACACATATGGGAAAATCTAGAACTGGGGAAATTCTCCCAAAAGCAATACTACCTAGACACAGGGATAGGAGGATTGGTTACCTTTAAGCTTCTGTGCGAATGTAATGCATAATTAATTATTAGGGATACAAGACATTGTGATCAAGTAATTAAGAGTAGGCTTTTTTCACTGAGACATCGGGTTTAAAGTAAATTAGAAAGTGGCATTAACATTAATGAAGAAGATGAATTCATAAATACATGAGAGTGGATAGGATAAGTCGGAAACCCGAACAATATAATCATTCCATATTTTATATCAATCACCTGTGCATTCTTCAAGTCAATTGATCAACACTTGCATTCATATTTCTTTTCTGCATTATAAACACTATGATTTTGTTTACAAGTCTTAATTAATCAAGAAACCACATGAATGTCTAGGCTGTGAGTCTCTAGGCACTAGTGCAGAATTGGGCTTTAACGTCACCCCATAGACGTCGGACAACAAAATAACCAACGTAAATTATTGACCGGTGGCATTTTCGTAAATAAGTGGGCATTAAGAGTCTGTTAGGAGGGGCTCGACGTCTATAGAGCTCTTTAGACGTTGGGGTAATATAGTAACCGATGTTTATGGAGCTCTTTAGACGTTGGTCTAAAGAGCTCTTGATACGATTCGGTACACTTGTCGAAGGGTTAACAATGGTTGGGTTTTCAAAGATGAAAATTAAAATGAGGAAGATGTACCTACCACTGACAATGTTGGTTCATCATCTGCTGCCTTCAGACCAAAAATAGAATTTGAGAAGTTTATGGTTAGGCAAATGCACTCTTTATCAACTCTCTGCCAATCTAGATTTGATAAGATAGATAAAGGCATTGTTGTTATTCAAGAGAAAATGGGGATTCAGAGTTTGAATAATGATGATCAGGACGAGGAGAATGATGAGGATGAAGAAGAAGCCATGGAGGATGATGACGAAGGAGATGATGGAGATAATAAAGAAGAAGAAAGTGAAGAAGAAGAGAGTGATGACAATATATTACTTAGGGATATGATTTAGATTTGATTTAGTTTAAATTTAGTTTAAAAGTATTGTAATCTTAGCCATAAGGCTCTTGTTGCTTGAACATTATGTTTTTATTCTATTTCTGAACAATTTCTTACTTGATTTTAAATATAATTTGGATGTTTTAGTTGTTTTTTGTACTTGCAATGTCTAAATGGAGTCATTGAATTGTATTTGTAATTGAATGAATGTATTGAATCTGTTTTGAATGTTGAAATTCGGAATATCGCTTGGTCATGTGTTCAAATGTTCATTTTCATTCATTGATCATGCATTGGTATATATCTATCGCTCATATCATGTTTATTGTGATACTAACAATGTAAAATGTTGTGTTTGCAGGTTACAAAGTGACCACAACAGGTTAAATGATAAAACCATATGATTCTGATCATATGTGTGAAATTTAACGAATTAAACAATTTCATAATCAGTTAAATAATTTGAACTGCAGTTTCATAATATATTACATTAATAATGTAATCAATTATGCGCTCAAATATGTTTTATATGCTTATAACTATTCTTTTGAGCTGCTAAACAAGTTTTAAATGTCATTATATACATGTTTGGCATAAAACACATATCATATGTTGCATATAGCTCAAATTTATTTTAAAATCCATCATATATGCATCATTATGAGTGTCACTACTTTGCTGCAGATCTGTCAGCATTTGTATTATATATTTTGTTGCATATAGTTGATATCTTACTGTCATTAAGTGCAATAATAATCTATGCTCTATCTACATTGCATACATTACATGAATATTGGAAAATTTACTTGATATCAAATGTTATACTAATGAAACATTTGTACAAATGATCTGATATATATCATATACATCTAGTATAGTGATTAAAATTAGTACATTGAGCTTTGATACACACTGGTAATATCAATCATATACTCCTCACAAATTGTTATAGTGTTACATCTCTTCATGATAGGGAGAGCTTCATATTCTTAATGGTTTGAAAGTAATTTTGATGTTCTTTAGCACATACTTCTTCCATGTTACTTGTTCTGCCATTTTTTGCTAATGCCCAAAGGGAAGCGTAACTGGAAAACATGTTTCTTGTTGGTCATCAACAAAAAAAAGGGGAGATTGTTGATATGGGGACCTAAACCTACCCTTTACATCTATGATTTTGATGATGAACAAAAGAATGGTCTTATAGTTTCTTGCACAAATGACATAACAATTACTTTATCTTTATTGTGTTTGTGCTTGATATATGAATTCATTAATTGATAAATGAATCATGCTTTAAATAGATTGAATATATCATTTCTGGTACAAATAATCGATTTAACATAGTATATAATCTGTTAGATTTCTCCATATATCATTGTATGCTTAACAAGGGCAAACTGCTCAGTAGTAATTGATTACATAAGTTGTATAATTGATTAAAACATGAAGCTATGCCATTATTTGTTTGATAACTGAGTTGATCTGTTTAAAATGGAAATTGGATTGGAATTTTGCTTAAGTACAGGATTAATCGATTACATAAGTTGTATAATTGGTTAAATTAGTTTACTTTATTCAAATCTATTTCCTTTAATAGCCTGAATTGTCATAACGGTCAAATGAATTTATAACTGGCTAGTGAGATTATATAATCCATTACATGCATGGATAATTTGTTAAAACAGAAGTAAACTTGTTAAACCATAAGGAAAACATAAATTTCATAATCGATTATAATGGGTCAAGATTTAGAAAATCCTATAAATACGCGTCTTGCGCTCTATTTCAAGACAATTCAATTGCAATCAATTTCATAACTAACTGTTTCACTGAGTTTTGATTACAGAAGCATCCAAGAGGTGATCTTGAAGAATCAAGTGCAAATTGGGTTACTTACACATCAAGACTCTATCAAGAAAGTGGGTTGAACTGTTCTGATTTGATCTGCACCAAGAGGAGTGTAACTGAAAGATCAAGATCATCATTGACAAGTTTTATTTGTCTACCGTTATTGTGTTGGCCAGGGGTTTGACAGTTGTGAGTGTTCTCAAGTGTTGTAAGAGAGTGATGGTATTCATCTCTTGTTTGCTATAGTGATTTTGAGTGTGGAAAAAAGTAGATTGAGAGGGGTATCTCTGTGTTCTTGTTAACTTTATCATTATTGTGGACTCTCTTCAACTAAGGTTGTTGAAGGAAGACTAGATGTAGGCTTGGCCAAACCAGTATAAATTGCTTGTGTTAATCTTTTTTTACCCTTTTCTCTTTGATTGTTGATTCATCGCTTCATGTTTTATTGATTTCAAGAAAACCAAAGATTTTACAAAGCTTTTGAAAAGATCATTTTTTTAAGCTAAAATCCAATTCACTCCCCCTCTTAGTTTGAGATATAAAGCATCTCTTTTCAAACATTTTTTACTCTTTCTTTTCTCGAAGGCTTTAAACGATTGATATCTTGTGAGCATAGAGAGTTGAACAAGAAAATTTATTCACTTCGTTATTCTTCTTGTCTTCTCTTCATACATCTGGTTATTTATAGATTGCTTTCTAATTTTCCTGTTGAGTGTTAAGTTGTGTTCAAAAAGGAGTGCTTAGTTTCCCACACCAAGAGGGGGGTGAATTGGTGATGCGTAAAAATGTTTGCTTTCAAAATATTTTTTGCAAAGAAAGATCTCTTTGAACTTTTCTTGAAAAGCAAGCAAGTTTGTATGTAATTGAACAATAAGCTTAATCAAATGCAATGACAGATTAATCGATTATATGCAGAGATAGGGATTAGAGAAATCAAACACTGATTTTTATACTGGTTTGGCCAAGCCTACATCCAGTGTCCTTCCAATCAACCTAAATTGGAAGCCAATGCACTATAAAGATCTAGGTTTTTACAAAAAGGTTTTTACAGCGACCTCACGTCAAAATGTAAAATACCTCTCTAACCCACTAATCTAAATATAGGCAATAAACAATACAGACACGCAGCAAGAACACCATCTTCTGCTGTCAAACCCTTTGAGTCACCATCAAAGTCAAGAACACAGCTCTTCTTCCTATAATCACAACAGGGAACACCAACCAATCTTCATGATTGCAGATTTTCTGATCATGTAGTGTACACCTCTTTATGTAAATAGATCAGACGTTCAAACCTAGTAGACCTTGCTTCACAAGAAACCTTCAAGTCTTTGATCACCATGGTCAATCTTTGGTTCTTGGAGCTTTTCTTTCCTTTATAAGATCACACAGCGTTCTTTGAATGATATGAAAGTATTAATTCCAAAAAGTTCTTACAGAACTCAAATCAGCGTCAATTTATAATATTACACACATCAGACGCATTTTAATCAATTTACATATTAACGTAGTCGAATACATTTGACAATTGTAACAGAATAATACCAGTCAAATGCATTAATTGAATACACATTTAATATAATCGATTTTTCATAAATGTTTGGTCAACATATTCAAAAATACGACCGTTGTTACAGTTATGTCAAGCATTTAAACATTTATCAAATCAACAACAAACTTAGTTGAATACATGTTGCATGCAATCGATTAAGTGAAAACACGTAACACACTTTTGAAAACTTTTCTTCTCAAAATATCTCACAGCACACTTGAAAAGTATTTGTGCTAACTGATAAACAAAATTTTTGATCCCCGGCAACGGGGCCAAAAACTTGTTAACACTCAGGCAAGTGTACTGAATCGTATCAAGTAATAATAAATGGTAAGACCAAGTATCGTTTCCCAAGAGACTTACGACAATAAACAGTTATGTAATCGCTTAACCAATTAAGACTTAAGAACAATTTCTGGGGTTTTTGAATGCAAATGCAATATAAATAAACATGAATGCAAATTTGATCAATTGAGGCCAAACACAAGGGTGAGTGGATGATATTGAAAATATGAGATAAATATGCTATTGGGGTTTAGATTTCACCTAATCAGTCTCATGCATATAAGAATTCATCTTCTTCATTAATGTTAATGTCACTTTCTAATTTACCTTAAACTCAATGTCTCGGTGAAGAAAGTCTACTCTTAATTACTAGATCACAATGTCTTATATCCCTAGCAATTAATTATGCATTACATTCGCACAGAAGCTTAAAGGCAACCAACCCTCCTATCCCTATGTCTAAGTAATATTGCTTTCGGGAGAATTTCCCCAGATCTAGATTTTCCCATATGCGTCCATATCGACAAAATCAATAATCATGCAATTGAGTGAATTAAATAAAGCATGCATAGAGCGTAGAGGAAAAACCCTAACAATTAATGAAGTAAAGCATTTATAATATAAATCAATTCAATACATGAGAGTTTCAAAGGATTACATCGTTTCCCAACAACATATAAGGTTTAGTTTCCCATTATCATGAAGAAACTAGAAAAACCCTAGAAAAAGAAGAGGAGAGTTGTTACATCCCCAAATCTACCCCCAAGGGGTGAAAAGTGTGTTTCTGTGCTCAAGCCATCAAAAGATACAATCCCTAGGACGTCCAAGTTCTTAAATAGACCAGAAAAATAACAGAAAATGTGTCCAAGCCATAAATATATCAAAAAAATAACAGAAATCGGGTCCAAGCTCACGAAACTGGCGCTCAGCCCAAACCTGGCTCTCAGTGATGGCTTTGCGGCACTTAACTGGCGCTCAGCCCAAAACTGGCGCTCAGCGGTATTTTTCTGTACTCTAGTTGAGTTTTCTGCAATGGTTGAGTTTCCTGCAATGGTTGAGTTTTCTGCATTCTAGTTGACTTTTCTACACTCTGGTTGACTTTTCTACATTCTGGTTGACTTTTGCATTCAAACTATTTGGTACTTTAACTCTTCTTTCAAATCATTCAATTATTCTACAAAATCAAGGGAATTCATTGATAAAATCATCAAGTATAACCTTAACTCTCTTATTCACAAAACTAAAGCAAAAACATGAGTTCAAACAAGCTTCTAAGTCAAAAAGGGTGTTTTTAATATCAAAATTAAGTATAAGAATAATGGTTTTTCAACCGTTATCACAAACCCAAGAGTTTTAATCGATTTCACCCATAATGTAATCGACTTAAAAACTATTGTTTTGCCACACTTTAAAGTTCAACAAAAGTGCTTGTGGTTTTTCATCTCTGAAAAATATGTTATGCATACATAGATAAAATCACATATCAATCATATGGTATGCTATAATCAACACAATAATGTTCACATATATGCTTTTAACATATATAACACAGTAATCAAAAGCATATTACATGTATAACACAATACATACATGTGTTATTATTAATTATGTGTTGTCATCATCAAAAACACAATTATCACTAAGATTGTGGGTTCAGCTAAACATGTGCTCCCCCTATCAACAATCTCAACAAGTTGACTTCTTTGTAGATTAGGTTTATAGCCTTTGCAACTTTTGAGTCAAACTCAAGTATATTCTGGAGTTCTACAACGATTTATCAAAGTTTTTGGTTGATGCGCAACTTGTACAACTTGTTAGAGTAGAAGTTCTTAATAAAAACATTCCCAAAATGTTATCTTCTTCTCTCAATATCTTTACCCAATGTGTGAATTGGGTTCTGATTAATCCATTGTATATTTTTGACCTGCAGAGTGAGCAAGGACAAGGCATACAAGCAAAATAGAAGTTTGCAATACATGCATTAATGGGCATTTAATGTTTTGAACGTTTATGTACGTTAAATATCATTTTTCGTTCAAAAACATTTTATCATATGTCATGTCAATAATGAATGCATCTGATTTAATTCAATATTCAAATATTGACAAATGAAACAAAACGTTTAAAGGCTTGTGAATGAAAAGTATTCTTAAGATTTGTTTGTTTAATGCCCTTTTCATTATATTGTTTCTTCTATTAGACATTTTTGTTGATAACATGTTTAAGACCACATCTTATTGTTTAGAGCTTATATTTAATAGACCATATTTTTGCTCTAGCTCTTTTTTTTTAATATACAATGTTTAGGCTTTCAGTGTTTTGTTCTTAACAAGGATAAATATGCTAGTTCCAACATATGAGAACTTATCCTAGTATTTTTACATGTCTTCCTTATACGATGGTTGTTGAAATCTATCTTTGTAAAACATATCTATGCTTGATAGCTTTTCACGCTTATTGTTTTACAAGATTCTCTTAGACATTTTTTCACTCATCACTTTATGACTGTGTTTATATTTTAAGCATTGTGTCTCATAATTTTATGTAGGATTTTCCTACTGATTATACGCTTCTATTTAAGAGTGCATCATATTCTTTTAACTAATTTCTTTCTTTATGTCAATATCTCTGTAAAACGGTTTTCTTCTTGATCGTTTAAACCATTGTTTTACAAGGTGTTCTTGTGAACTCTTCTCATTGATCAGACATTTTCACTTGATAATCCTTGTAGTCTAGGAAAACGATGTTTGCTAGATATCTTATGATAAGACTATTCATATTAGCGCTTAGACGCTTTTTAGCTTAGGTCTTCTTAGGCTTCAATGTTTTTCTTAGACGCTTCTAGATGATTTGAGCCTAATTCTTTTGGTTTTTATCTCTTGGTCAAACAATCATCTGGTGATTCTATTTGATAAATGTTGTCGATGATTCTAGGATATTGTTTGTGGCCTAATGTTCAAACACGCTCTCTTATGATCACTCAAGGATATATTTATGTTTTCTTAGGATTGTATTTGTGTTTACTTTTCTCAGACACTTGTTTCCTACAAGGTTCTTCAGCAGTTTATTTTCTAAGTCTATTTTCTCAAGGTTATGTCTTTGTTCAATTTCTTCATATATTCTTTTCTCTAAGATGATATTTCATTTATTGTTATTTGTTAAACTTCAAAACCAAAGATATTAGACGATCCAATTTCTCTAGATGATTTTGTCTCAACAAATTTGAATACAACTAGATTTGTGAGAGTTCTAAAAAGTTAAGAGTATGATATTTTATCTCATGGGTTCTTATTTAGAAAAGTTTCTTCGAGTGGTGAATATTCATTTCATGTATATTTTGTTTTACTACTAAGTTTTTGTGTTCTTTTCGTACCTTTTTTGCAATCCTTTTTTTTAATTGCAACTTATTTTGTTCTTGTTTGGGTGTTGGCCAAGAGCTTCCAATGGCTTACCTTAAAGCTTTCTTTGAGTTGATATATCTTATCATTTATAAAGAGGGAGACCTACATCATGATTCCTTTAACATGCTAACATTCATTAAACATGTAACTAAAAAATTATGATCTTGTTGAATTACATAAGAGAAAATCTCAAACATAAATGAAAAAGGATTAATCAAAAAAGAACATTTGATCTGATATTATAATTGTCAACACCCAATTTCGTCCGGGTAAGTAAATATTTAAAACATAATAAAAAATAAGAGAATAATAATTAATGGTGGGTAAAAAGGGATAAAATAATACAATATTTTCGAAATGTTAGTTTAGTATGGTAATAATTCGAATTAATATTCTGCTAATAATTATAAGCAATAACGGAAATAGTATATTAATATAATTTGCTGCATCAGTTGCTTTTAAAGAGGAAAATTTGATTTTCTGACAATAATGATAATTAATGTTTTGAATATTATTTAATTTTGTTTTCTGGAAACCATGACATTTCTTTCTTTTTTTACTAGAGCAATTCTTTCCCTATTTTGTTTTATTCACAATTAGAGCAATTCTTTCCCTATTTTGTTTTATTGTCAATTAATTCACAATTAAGGCAATATTTCCAATATATTGCAATGTGTGTATATAAATACGCACTCTGCCATAGAGGGAGGGGGATCCGAAAAAAAAAAGAGAGGAGAGATCTTAAAAAATAGAGATAGCAAGAGTACTGAAGAAGATAGAGAAAAGCAAGTTCTCAGGTGGGAGGAACTCTGCCAAGAGAGATCATCAAAGAAGGAAAAAAGCTAAAAAGGTATGTCATCTCTACACCATTATTTTCCTCTTTTCATTGTACTCTCTGAAGTTTTCTTAAAAATATTTTTTTCTTTCTACACACAACTAATGTTTTTTTTAATCAAATTTTCTTTTTATAAGTATGTATCGGCCTATGGTCGGTTTCTTTCTTTTTTTTCCCACCATTTTTCAAACAAATAAAAAATACAAAATCTCCAAAAACCAAAAAAGAATGTCAATCTTGTTTAAACCAAATCTTTTTCAGATTCATTGTTTTCAAAAACATCCAAATCAATCAATAATAATTTTTCAAACAAACTCACAAACCTTTTTCTACATAAAGAACTACGTGATCCCTGATTGTCCATTATAAATGGATGTACGTAGGACCAAGGTCAATTCTTGTCGGGTTCATAAAACAAAAAAAATATTTTTGTTTCTTAATAATTTGTTTTATTTTATTTTATTATTTTGTTTTAGGGAAAATTAAACATTTTTGCAAAACCACGTCAACTTTATATATTTAATTAAAGGTACTGCCTTTGGGCAGGCGCGATAGGGTGCTAACACCTTCCTTATGCGTAACCGATTCCCGAACCTGAAAATCTCTTTTTCGTAGACCATGCCTTATTTTTTTGGTTTTCCATAGTTTTCCCATATAAATTATGGTGGCGACTCCAAAACCTTTTTCCCAAACACGTTTGTTTTTCGGGTTGCCGTCCCGTCGCGATCCCGGTTGCGACATATGGCGACTCCGCTGGGGACATATTTTAAGAGAATCAGGCCTTCTTAATTAAATGTGTAAAATTGATGTGGTTTTATTTTATTTTATTTATTTTCCCTTTATTTACTATATATGTTTGTCTTTATTTATTTTGGTAATTTATTTATACTTGTTTTTATTATTATGCTTACTTTGCATATCATGAGTGGGACCCTATACCCGGGTCTGAGTGTACCATAGAATTAGAGGGGTTGTGTAGCGGTGTCAGGTCTGGACTATTTCCAGTTTGGCTATCGTGAGAATCCCAGCCAGTGTCTGTTCTCTTTACATGCAATTTCACACCTAGTTGCGTTCAACTGTTGTGAAAAAGCTGTGAAAAGGACCATAGCTCTGGTGGCCTTAATTTTAGGTTTAGGAAGCTTTCCTTGTGAGATTGCATATGCAACGTTTAGACTTTAGGACGTTGGACCTACCTTAAAAGCCGAAAGGGCATGTTGTTTTTCGATTGTTATTGGGCACATGCATCTTCATGCATCACATGCATTAGTAACCTTTTCTTCTTACCAATACTGGCGGAAATTACATGGTTGTTTGATATCGTAAAGGTTGGGACTTAACATGGAATCTGAAACTATGAAACAAACTAGTGCTGCCATATTAAGAAGAAGACCACACATCAGAATCTCTGTTATGAATCTGTCAGGATTGATAGGACTAGGAAAGCAATTGAAGACTATGAAGAGAGAGATGTTCAGAAGGAAGTATGGAAATTTACTCAGTTTGATGGAGGTGGACGTACCATCACTTGTTATCACTACTCTGTCTCAATATTATGATTCTCCACTAAGATGTTTTACGTTCCCAGACTTCCAATTGGCACCAACTGTAGAAGAGTTCGAGCACATCTTGGGCTTACCACTAGAAGGTACAATTCCATACCAACACCTAGAGCATCATGCTTCTATTACCACTATCGCTGCTATCATGAAGTTGCATCCTAGAGAGTTGGAGGACAGATTGGTAACGAGAAACCATGTGAGAGGACTCACTCAAGAGTATTTGGAACAATACCTGCATCACTTGGCTGACGGTGAAAAGTGGGAAACATTCATGGACATGTTGGCCCTTACCTTATATGGAATCATGTTGTTTCCTAAGATTGAAAATTTTGTAGATTATGATGCGATAGATGTCTTTGTGGCAAAAAAGACAAGGGCGGAGAATTCGGTTGCTGCAATCCTCGCTGATGTTTATGGGTCATTGAGTTTCTGCCATGAAAGAAAAGGGCAAAAGATCATCTGTTGTTTGCCGGCATTATACCAATGGTTGACCACTCGAATGTTCAAAAAGACCGTTGACAAGGGCATTGGGGCAGAGGAATGGGCTCATTTCTTCGCAGGACTAAACGGGGGAAAGATAAAGTGGCGCCCATCCTGGCTTAGGAGTAAGCGTTTCATCCATTGTTGTGGCGATTTCCCCAACGTCCCACTCATTGGAGCTCGGTATTGTATCAATTACAACCCTACTTTGATTCAAAGACAATTTGGGCATCCCATGAGAGGGGCACCATCATCCGATTACCTCACTCCACTTTTCATTTATTATGAAGATGGATGTTTTATTGAAAAACTAAGAGAGGTTAGAAGAGCTTGGAGAAACGTTGTGCGGTTTGAAGCAGATGAAAGGGTAGGAGTGATAAGTCAAGAGGTCAGTTATCACAGTTGGATTACACAAAGGGTAAAAGACATTAAATTGCCGTTCAAATCAATCCCAGGCCAGCCGGTGGATGAAAGACAGTTTCTAAATCTAGAGTCTGATAGGATAAAACAATTGAAGATAGAAATAAAAGAAATGAAAGATCAGAACACTAAGTTGACAGAAGAACTACAAAATGCTCGCAACAATGTGTTAGACTTAACATTGGAAAGAAAAGAAATGACGCGAGCACATGAAGAGGCTCTCACGAAACAAAACATCGAAAAAGGTTATACTCTTCGATTAAAGCAGGATCTCGCAGCCGCCAACGTTGAGCTAACCATGAGGGTAAGAGAAAGGAATACAGCATTGGAAGCCGAAGAACATTGGAAATACCTTTATGAAGAAACCAGAAGAGATCGGCAAGAGGCCCTACGAAGATTGAGGGAAGCCCAAATTCAAATTAAAGAAATAGAGCAACAAATGAAAAGGATGGCAATGTCATTCGAGGAAGAGTTAGACCAAGAACGTGAAAAAGCAGAAAAAAATCAACAGGCTTTGGTGAAGCAGATGGAGAACTACATTGCCAAACAAGGGGAATGGATAAAAATAGAAGAAAGAAATCAAGCTATGATGAAACAGATGGAGGACCATATTAAGGATCAAGAACAAGTCGTGAAGCATTGGAAGGGAAGTTTCGCTCAACTAGCTGCTCTTGCTAACGCAGCTATCAAAGATGTGCCCAGGATGGTATCTGACGCTGAAATGATGACATATTTCTACAACCCACCTGAAGAAATCACTCATTTTATTAGTTATTGTAAATGGCTAGTGGGTGAGATGAAGACTTTTATTGCTCAGGCTAGGAAGTGATATTTTCATTTATTCAGTTTCTTTAAATGTAAAATTCGGTTTGTTTGTGATGGTATTGGACTGTGTTAGTTTCTCTCGTAACGATATCAAGGACCTGTGATTTCCGTTTATTTTTAGCATGCATCATTTTTGCATTTTTCGCATAATACGTTTTCATCTAATCCCAGTTAATAAAAACAGTATAAAGTTAAAAAAAATAACAACGGCAAAACTTCCACGACATCCTTATAAGACTCGAGCAAACTCCAAAGCTATGGAAGATTGGGAGGAGGAACGTGAAACTGTAAAGGCCGATATCAATCAGCTAAAGGATCAAGTCGGTCAAATTTTAGAAGCGTTGAAAGCCATGAAAACTACAAGAGAGGCTTCGTCTGCAAAGGCTGATGATAATGCTCACACTTCAATACATGACGCTGTAGGTGCACAATTCACATTTCCGATGTATGGTCTACCACCAGGTTACACACCGCCTACTGGAGATCATTCAGAGGCAGAACATACTTCCTTGGCTTTTCCCGTAACCAGCAATGTACTTCCCATTGGTACCCAAGGGCCTATCCACACCACTGAGGCAAAGTTGAATGAAACGTCCAAGCTTCCCCATGCAATTGCCGCACAAGATGCTGCTTTGCAGGCAAGTGTAGAAGGGGCGAAGGATAAACTTGAAGTTCTAGAAGGCAGACTGAGAGCCATAGAAGGGTTTGAAAGTTACGGATTTGGCGACGTAGCAAGATTGAGTTTGGCTCCCGGAGTGACCATTCCACACAAGTTTAAAGTGCCAGAATTTGAGAAATACAAGGGAAACACATGCCCTAAGAATCATTTGACTATGTATTGTCGAAAAATGGCCGCTTACGCTCATGACGACAAATTACTTATCCATCTCTTTCAGGATAGCTTGGCTGAAGCGGCATTGAGTTGGTATACACATTTGAATTCCTCGCATATTCGTTTTTGGGCAGATTTGGCAGACGCCTTTGTAAGGCAGTACAAGTACAACATGCATGTTGCACCGGACAGGTTACAATTACACCACATGACAAAGAAAGAGGAAGAATCTTTTAAAGAATACGCGCAATGATGGAGAGAGTTGGCAGCACAGGTTGAGCCGCCTCTATATGATAAAGAATTGGTGGCAATGTTTGTGAGCACGCTACAACCACCTTTTTATGAGCATATGATTGGCAATGTGTCCTCCAATTTCGCCGATATCATCATCATAGGCGAAAGGATAGAAATCGGACTGAGAAATGGGAAAATTACAGCTCAACCTAACACTCCAAAGAAATCTGTCTTTAATCCAGGAAAGAAGAAGGAAGGAGGGGTACATGCGACATCATCAGTGCCGATGTGGGGAGGTCATACCCCTACTCGTAGCTATCCACCAAGCCCGAGCTACCCCCCCTATGTGAACAACACCACGCCTGGTTCCCAAATTAAATCTCAACCGCCAGGATATTATCCACCACCACAGGTTTCAAACAATGCTTGGAAAGTAGGAGTTGGCATGGACCCTGATCGGAATGTTGGTCAGAACACTCATCCTAGGAGGGAACCGGGGAAGAACTTCACCCCCATTCCTATGGCGTACACAGAATTGTTACCTCATCTCTTAAAGAAAGGCATGGCCAGTATTCGCCCCATGAAACCTTTACAACCTCCATACCCTCAAAATTATGATCCAAATGCAAGATGCAATTTTCATGGGGGAAGCGTTGGTCATTCAACTGAAAGGTGCATGGCTCTTAAGTTCAAAGTACAATCGTTAATTGATGCAGGATGGTTGAAGTTCCAGGAAGACAAACCTAGTGTTGAAATCAATCCCATTGCCGAGCATGGAAATACCTCAACAAATGCCATCGAGGTTGGACGACACCGGCTAGTAAGAGATGTTAGTGAAATTCGTAGTTCTAAAAAGGTCATTTTTGAAACGCTGATGAGATTGGGTTTATTAAGGGGTGGAGATGACCTCGGTGAGACATGTGGAATCTGCCCAGGAGCCGAACATATCATTACTGAGTGCACCAGGTTTAGGAGCTTTCTCCAAGATCTGATTGACAGAAGTTTCCTACAAATATACTACGTGAATAAAGAAGAAGAAGTATTTGCACAGACTGGTGGAGAGCCCAATATGACTTTACCTGAACCATTAGTGATTCGTTTCACCAGAACCCCTCCTACACTCATGACTCAAGGAAGGTCCTCGGTCGTTATCCAGACACCTTCCCCTTTTGCCTATAAAAGTGATAAGACTGTCCCATGGAAATATGACACACTTGTAATTGAGGAAAAATGCGATGAGCCAATCATTGAAAATATATCGGGCATTGGCAGGATGACGAAAAGTGGACGAATCTCTCCATCATCACTTTCAGCAAAGGAAGATGTGGAACTTTCCGAAGAAGAGAGCAGGCCATTAGATAAAAATGTTAAAGAAATTTCCGATGAAGAGGCATGTGAATTCTTGAAATTTATACAGCAAAGTGAATATAAAGTGGTGGATCAATTGAAACGCATGCCAGCAAAGATCTCCCTTTTGGAACTACTCATGCATTCAACCTCGCATAGAAAGTTGTTAATGAAAGTACTCGGTGGGGCTCATGTAGAGCAGAACATTTCTTTGGACCAGTTCAAGGGGATTGTTAACAACATTACTGCTAATGATTACCTCACCTTCACTGATGAAGAGATACCTTCTGAGGGAAGAGGGCACAATAAAGCCCTTCATATCTCTGTAAAATGCTTGGATCATGCCATAGCACGCGTTTTAATTGATAATGGTTCCTCCTTGAATGTAATGCCTAAGGTAACGCTGGAGAAGTTACCGTATGATGTGATTCACTTGAAGCCAAGTACTATGATTGTAAGAGCTTTTGATGGGAGCAAGAGGGATGTTATGGGAGAGATAGATTTGCCAGTACAAGTTGGTCCTTGTGTTTTCCAGATAACCTTTCAGGTCATGGACTTGTGTTATGGGAGAGATAGATTTTGTGGCCTTGGTGACTCATTTAACAAACAAATGGAAAGTCTTCTTTCTTTTAGTGGGAGACAACATAATAAAAGGTAGGGGCCACTTGTTGAAGGAAGGCTACATGGAGCACATCACACGGCCAAAGTCACACTTCATGTTACATGTTATATTTTATTGAATTGAAAGATGAAGCTTGATTAAAAAAAGGGACACCACTTCACGGTTTTCACTCTAAGAAGGCATTTGGCAAGTAAAAAAAGGGGCCACTACATGGAGAAGCTCACGTCCAATTTGGCCAGCATCATCTTTTCATCACATTCTTTCTTGGCTGCAACGTGAGAAAACAACCTCAAGGACCCTATGCTCTCTTATTATTTGGAAGATGTCATGCGGTTTTGAAGAAAGGTGTTTATACACTTTTGGAAGTGAATTCTATCACCGTGAGTGGAATGGTTTTGTTCTTTCTTTTAAATGGCTTGCAGTAGGTTACGCACGGCCCCATGGAAAATTAATTTGCACAGCATCCAGCATAGCACATGGAGGCTTGGAGAAAATAAAAATGGAGAATGGTTGAGCTGCAGCTACCGAGAGGGAGAGCTGGGACGTGTGCATAAATCAACGTTGCAGCAAGATCTTCATTTGGGAGAAGAAGTAGTTGGTCCACCATGCCACACCTTTCTTTGGTGGAAGAAGAAGCAAAATATGCAGGAGCAGCACCAATCCGCGCCCTCCACCAACAAGCAACTCCAACATCTCACGGTGGTCCAGTAGTGATGCATATCCAACAAGCCTTGGAGCTTCATGATGGAAGAGAATGTTTGGGAGAGCTGCTGGAACGTTTTGAAAACAGCACTTAGGTTTCACGGTGGTTGTTGGAAATGAAAGAGAAGGAGCCCACCACAAACTCAATCACCAACAGCAGAAGAAGCCGTCAGCAAAGAGTGCTTCTCTGGAATGTCCATAGAATTGAAGAAGAAGGCAAGACTAAGGGGGCCCAACCTTATTCATGTTTTACAACGTCAAGAGGAAATTCAGGAAATTTGTTGGGAGATAACAACACGGGAAAACTGTTGATGGGAGTAAGACAAAATTATTGGGCTAATAAAAGGGGTAGAACAGCAGAAGGAAGGTCACGGCCTTGGAGGCCTGGAAGGGGTCACGGTTCTTCTCTTCCAGGAGCTCTCTTCCTCTAAAGTTTTCATTTTTCAAACAGTGCAATAGTGTAGAAATTTATTTTCGAAGCATGTATTGTGTCATTGTAGTAGTTTGTTCATTTCAGTTTCATTTTTTATCTTCACTGTCCAGTCATTTTAATTTAATGTTGAATGTTTAATGAATTTCATTTTCAAAGTGCTTTTGTTTTCATAGTCTCTTTTATTTACCGTTTTCTACTTTCTGTGTCGTTAAATTTTACCGTTTATGCATATTTACTGTTTCGTTTTTACTGTCTTTTTTTCCTTTGGTTTTCTGCTTTAAAATTTATTTCAGTGTTTTTAAATTCAGTTGTGTTTAATTTTCACTTTTAAATTTTATTTACCGCACAAAACATCCACAAAACCCCCCCCCACTTCGTGTAGAACATCTGAGACTGAACCATAAATTGGTCCTTGAGAGACGACCTAGGAGTCATTTCCTAGTTATACTGCATTAATTTCGTGCAATCAACTTTTGTGAGCGGTGCGACCCGCTCATCAAAATGGCGCCGCTGCATATGTATGGTAAGAACTCTCATCATACCTCCATTTTTATTGAATTTTTTTTTTCACTTCCTCTTCTATAATTAACACAATTTTATTTTTTTTTTATTTTTTTTTTTTGTTTGAAAGAATACAACTGGGTGATAATGAGGGCACCGAGGCTGCTGGATTTGTTTCCAGTTCCGATCATTATCGATCCAGAAACAGTTTCCTCCGCCTCCGCTCGTGACTTTTCGAACCAGAGCTCCCTCAACGGAGCTCTCCCTTAGACCACCACAACCAGCTCGTGAATTCTTTCATTATTAATGTTTTATGTTTTTTTTTTTTATGTTTTTGTTGGCCGAGTGTGGCCAGAATTAAGGACTGTAATATGAACACTTATTTTTTTTTTTTTTGACTAAAACTAAATAAAAAAATAAAAACAGAACACATAATAACGAAACAAAAGACCTAATACAGAATCAAAATATCAACGCAGATAAAACACATATGTCAAAAACATCAAACAAAGCACATATTTACAAAACATACATTAACAGACTTGAAACAAAACACAAAAACTTTTTTTTTTTTTTTGAAATATAATAATTCGAAAACTAATAAAGAAAATAAAATAAAAAATAAAAAACAAACATAAAAGAAAACAAAATGCTTTGTTATTTTCAAATCACCTCTTAAGCTGATTGATTATTTTTCCGTGTATTGAATTGCTTGGAAGATTTCTATAAGTATTTGCTTAATTTGATTTGTGTTGGATAATTTCTACTTCTCTTATCTCTCCAGAATTCTTGAGAACTTTGTAAATTTTGTTTATTTTCTTGTGAGTTTTTATTTTCTGTATGTTGCATCTGTGTCAGTCCTTTGATGTCATATTCCCTAATTTGCGTCTTGATTTTGCCCAGGAGTGCAAAAGACTAAGTGTGGTCTATTTTGATGAATCATTATTTTTTTCACTTCACTTAGCTTATTGTGCTAGAATTAATCAGGGATTTATGCTTAATTGTTCAACATTTTCCCCTTTTCATTAATTATGCTTAATTCTATCAGAAATTCTTATTTTAACTAATTTGAATTATCTGAGACTAATTATTTACATTATTGAGTGCAGGGAAATTGTTGGATAATATTTTAGGACTGAAAGACGAATTTATCATCAATTACATGTTAGAGTAAAATAAGAATAAAAGTAAAAATTCATTTACACTCTCCATACGTAAAGAAGCTTGAATTCCAAAGTGAATTTATGATCAACCCGCAGCAAGTTACACGGCCCATGAACAATTCATTTTAACAATCCAATAAAGCACAACACTATGGCACATTCATTTTGCATTGGATGAAGTAAAAGTGGGAACCGCCACTTCTAAACATGACAAAGGAAAAAGGGGCCACATGTTGAAAGTTCATGTCCAAGGGACAAAACCCACTCGGCATTTTACATGAAGTAGGAATCTTATTCTTTAAGACACCAAAAGACCACCACTTGTTTACAAGTTACGTATGGAAGGAGTTCCAAATTAGTGGAAGTGGTCACGGCCCACATAGAAAAGAAGTGCAGATTTGTTTTACATGCCACACAATCTTTTGGGTTTTTGCAATTGAAAAAGAAGCTCATGTAACCAAAAAGAAAAAAACACACGGCCATTCATTTTGGCAACATGTTATGGAAATAAGGGACCACCAAGCTCACGGTTTCTTCTCTCCGTCCAACAGTTCTTCACGTCCACTAGCCACACATCACGGTCTTGAGCTGGAAGAAGAGGTGTGCACATAGATGAAGCATATGGGAGCAACCAGCCATAGCAGCTGGATAAAGGAAGATCCACGGCTGGAAGGGAAGTCCAGCAGACGTCCAAACTGATGCAGCCTTTAGCAGCGTCCAATAGTGGCCACAACCAAGAGGGAGAGCTGGGACGTATGCATGATGGATGGAAGCAAGTGGAAGAAGCACGTTCCAGCAGAAAGAGGGGGTGATGGTTTGAGGAGGCACCACGGTTCAGCTGCCATGTCCAACAGCTCACGGAGAAGGTAGCAGCTTGGTTACTTCCAGAATGTAGCCGCCACTTACACGCTCTTTTGGTTGGAGTTTTCTGGAAGATTATTTTGGATGGCAATGTGTAGAGGGAAGCATAGTGACTCAGCAAGCAATGTCCAGCACGTTGACAGCTGGGAGTAGCTGCACACGCATATGCCACGACCTGCACCAGTTGTTCCTGCAGCTACTTCCAGGAGAAGCCTTCACGCTGCAGCCCACAGTCCAACACGTTCAGCTGAGATGGAAGAAAAAGGAAGCTCACGGCCTTGCTGCACTTGAGAGGAAGAGAAGCAACCCAGCAGCAGCACCGGACCTTCAACAGCTCACACGGAGAAGAGAAGGAGGCACAGTAATCTCAATTGTTGAAAGTGAGAAAGTGTTGTTACAAGTGGTAAAGTGATGTCACGGTGAGAAAAGCGCACAAATGGAGAGGGCCCTTGGTTTATTGGATTCAAGTCCAGGTTCACGTGGTCATAAGACAAAACTTGCCAGCACCATTTTCTTTCTTTAATTTCTCGGTGCATGACATGGAAGGAGAGCACTATGATTATGTGTATAAGAGAACTTCAAGCAGCAGAGAAGAAAAAACACGTCTGGAGGCCTGGAAGAGGCTCTCGGGTTCTTCTCTTCCAGGAAGCTCTATATCTTGATTTTCATTTTTCCAATGCAATGTAGAATTTTTCTTCAGTGTTATAGTAATTAAAACAGTTTCGTCATTTCAGTTTGTATATTTTATTTTAACTGATCAGTAATTTTATTTCAAGTGTTAAAACTTTGTTGAATTTGATTTTTCAGTTAAGTGTTTTTATTTTTACTTACCCTTTTATTTTATCGTTTATGGTTTTCTGAACAGTTAAATTCTGTCAATATATTTTTCTGTTCATTTTATTTTCAAACGTTATTTTTACGGTTTATTCTCTTTCAAGATGTTTTTATTTCTGCGTTTAATTTTACCGTTTCTGAATATTTACTGTTCCATTTTCACCGTTTAATTTTATTTATCGTATTCAAACAAAATCACAAAACAACCCCCCACTTCGTGTTAAATCCAAAACTGAACCACATTTGGTCCTTGAGAGACGACCTAGGAGTCACTTCCTAGTACTGTACTGCATTAATTCGTGCACATCAAATTTGAATGACCGCGACAGTCGTATCAAAATGGCGCCGTTGCCGGGGACCAATGACGGTTTGGTTTTAGATTCTTGTTGTGTAAATTTTTGTTCTGTTAATATGTGTCTTTTGTGTGTTTTGTGTTTTGTATTTTTGTAGGCGACAACGACACCTTCAGCAAATTTTGGCGGCGTTGTCACTTCAGTTCCAGGTTCTTGTTTTAGATTTTTGTTGTGTTTTTCGATTATGTTGTGTTAATATATGTTTTGTCTTTTATATTTTATTGTGTTGTTGATGAATCATTATTTTCTACACTTCACTTAGTTTATTGTGTTAGAATTAATCAGGGAATTGTGCTTAATTGTCCGGTATTTTCCTGTTTTGATTAATTGTGCTTAAATTCATTAGAAATTCTTATTTTGATTAATTTGAATTATCTAAACTAATTATTTGTATTAATTATATTGCAGGAAAAATTTTGGAAACACAATTAGGAACATTTGAAGATTAAATGAAATTGGAAATTTGAAGTTGTGCACGGTTCATAGATGCTCACTGGTGTATTTACAATTTGGACGTGAAAATGATGTGAAGTTAACGTGAAAGCAATTGCAACAATGAGTGTACAAGACTCTTGGTTTTATTTTTATAAAATAGAAGGAAGTGCACACTCTCTCACGGAAACAACACTAAGCCTAGAGCCCATGGAAAATTTATTTTTACAAGATAAGCATGTTTCAGAATAAAAGATGAAAAAGGGGCTACACTCTTGAAGGTTCACGGCCACAATTAAGTAGAAAAAGAATTGGTCCATGTGCTGCACGTGAAAGGGAGAGCAATTCAATTCTTGAATTGTGAGAAGCACAAGACCATATATTCCAAATGAAGCTCACGGTTTTGGCAAATTTTGTGTGAAGCATTAAGGAACATATGGCCCCGCTAGCTTGAAAAAAAAAAAAGAAAACTTTAACTTTGGACAAAGAAGCAATAGGAAATAATTCTCATTCATTTTCTATGAAAGCAAACGAGCATGGACGGACAAACATGGGGCCACCACTAACGATATTGGTTTGGGTTTTAGAGCATTTGCCTTGACAAAATATATGATTGAATGTGTCCAAAATCCAAATTGAAAAGCATAGGTAAAAGTATGGGCTGTCAGAGAATTTGGTCCAGGAGTTACGTCCAGAAGTTCACGGGGAGGAGACTATTTGTTCAGATTTTTGGTTATAAAACCAGTAGCAGCAGCAGAGAATGGGAATCAGAGATTTTAGTAGTAGAATCTAGAGTAGTTTAGGAACCCCTCACGGTCCCTGGAAGAGGCTCTTGCCTCTTCTTCTTTCAAAGCTCTCTGTAATTTATTTTCAACTGTGCCAAAATATAGTTTTCATTTCTGAATGTGTCACTTTTGCTCGTTTCCTTTTTACTGTCTAGAATTTTAATTTAAGTGTTCAATTTGTGATGAATTCCATTTTCAGTTAAATGTTTTTATCTGTTAAATTTATCGTTCAGTATTTTCTGTACTGTTAAATTCAGTCATTGCTTTTTACCGTTCAGTTTATTTTCAACGTCAATTTTACGGTTTATTTTCTATCAACGTATTTTCACTGATGTTTTTATTTATGCGTTTAATTTTACCGTTCAGTTTTTTTACCATCTTTTACCGTTTAGTTTTTACCGTGGTTAAATTTTATTTCAGTGTTTTAAATTTAGTAGTGTTTAATTTCCAGTGCAGTTTTAATTTATTTTACCAAATCAAAACAATCACAAACCCCCCCCCACTTCGTAAAAGATCTAAAACTGAACCGCAAAATATTGGTCCTTGAGAGACGACCTAGGAGTCAAATCCTAGTAAACTATACTGCATTATTTTCTGTGCAAACAATTTTTGTGAGCGGTGCGACCCGTTCATCAGTTGTGTTCTGTATTTAGTTATTATTTAAAAAAAAAAATTTTTTTTTTTGCCTGTAGCATGTTTAATTGTGTTGTGTTTTATCTTGTGTTGTGATGTTCTATTTGTTTTGTATGCGTGTCATATGTATTTTGTCTGTTAATTAAAAAAAAAATTCTGTCTTGTGTATGTATTGCATGTATAAATGTGTTGTGTTTTATCTGTTTCATAATTTTTAGTTTTTAGTTTTTTACTTTTTATTTTCCATGTCTACCTATTTTTATGATGTGAATAATGCTTATTCTGCGAGTACCTATAATCATGATTCTCCTTCTGCTTGGTACTCTGAATTTAATTCTGCTGAATTTTATGATGAGAATTATATGGATCATCCTCAAATTCCTGAGAGCACTCCTAGGGAGCCGGTTCCACCTACAGAGGATGATTTATATTACGTTCTAAGCACTGGACTGACATATTTGCTGCCTAAGTTTCATGGTTTTGCAGGGGAATGCCCACATAGACATTTGGAGGAGTTCCACATGGTGTGCTCTTCAATGAAGCCTCCAGATGTTCCTCTTGATCACATTTTCTTGAGCGCATTTCCGCATTCATTACAAGGAGCAGCTAAGGATTGGCAAGACTCTCTTCCTCTAGGATCCGTTACCGATTGGGGATATCTTGAGCTTCAGTTTCTGAACAAATTCTCCCCTGAGCAGTATGGATATATCAATGATCCTGGATGGAATGACCCTAGCTTGGGATGGTTCGATGCTCAACAGAAATATCAGGAAGCACCATCTCAGGATACTTTTATGCCTCCACCAGTCCAGTAATACGAGAATCAGCAGTTTGATGCTCCTGCTCAAATAACTCCTCAGCCTTCTACTTCTGAACCTACATTAAAGGAGTTACTGGAGCAAATGACCAAGCAGAGAATTCAGTTCAAGCAAGAGTGCATGAAGATTCAGCAGGAAACTCAAGCTGCCATGCAGAATCTGAGTGATCAGGTTGGGCAGATGACCACTCTTGCACCTGAGGAGACCAATGAAAATTTTGAGGAACAGGCAGATACGAGCAGTACTTCTGAGACAGGTAGACCACCTTCATCTTCCCACTCTCTAGCAATCTTCAAGGAAGAGGAGGTAGGCATACCTCAATTTGATTATATTGAAGATTATGCTGATGATAGGTATGCCGGTAATCATATTGTAGCTGAGCATGTTTTTAATTCTCCCTCTGAACATGAATCTGAGCCTGTTATAGATATTGTTTCTACATTTGAAACCGATTCATGTTATGAGATTGTGTCTAAGGCTCAGTATGATGAATTGGGATTGGGTGTTATACCTCTGCATAACATTTCTTTGGAACCACATTGCACTAACCATGTTGCAGGAGGTGTACATGTATTGCATCAACAAACACCCACAATTGAAGACAAAGGTGCAAGCTTACAAAACGGTTTGAAAATCAATTGGCACCTGCTGAACCCGCTCATCATCAACAATTTCTGCTTTGATCCAGCTGTGGAAAACATTTCCCTGCTCAATCAGATATGGAGAATGAAGCAGTTCGTCCTCAAAACTTCTGTGCTAAATCATGAAGTAGAAGAGATCTCCCTGCAAGTCCAAAATTGGCAACTGCCACCCTGACCAGGGGAGTTTTCTCTTTCTTTCTTCCCCGTTTTCCTACTTTTATTGCATTTGTCCTTTATCTGTTTAGTGTTTTAACTGATGATCTTATGCCTTTAACTGATTTGGGACATTGTAGTTTAAGTGTGGTCTGGGGGAGATTCTGCATTTTGTTTTTCTTTTAAGTTTGTTTTTCCTTTTCTTCTTAGTTTTCGAATTGTTATCTTTAAAAAAAAAAAAAAAAACATAAAAAAAAAATTTTATGTTGTGATAAAATATTTTGTTTTAAGCGTGCCAAATCTTTATTCCGATATGTATATTTATTTCTTAGTTTTTGAGTTGTTATCCCTTAAAAAAAAAAACATTTTCAAAAATTGTTTTGCGTGTAGTCCATAATTTCTCAGCCCTCAATTTCTTATTATTTCATATCAATAATTCATTGAAAATTTTCACTTCAGATCTTTTCTTTTTCCTTATTTTCTTCGTTGTAAATATATTTTCTTAGTTGTCTCATACAGGTTTTTGATTGAAAATTTTTAGACTAAGAAAATATTTCATTCATCATTGCAAAAAAATTACAGTAATTGAGAAAAGGGATTGAACAGATCTGAAAATGAAATTGCAGTAGATATATATGAAATTAAAAGATGTTCGGGGGTCGATCATTTCTGATCGTTAATATTACACACCATAATAAAAAAAAAAATAAGTGTTCATATTACAGTCCTTAATTCTGGTCACACTCGACCAACAAAAACATAAAAAAAAAAAAAACATAAAACATTAATAATGAAAGAATTCACGAGCTGGTTGTGGTGGTCTAAGGGAGAGCTCCGTTGAGGGAGCTCTGGTTCGAAAAGTCACGAGCGGAGGCGGAGGAAACTCTATTTCTGGATCGATAATGATCGGTACTGGAAACAAATCCAGCAGCCTCGGTGCCCTCATTATCACCCAGTTGTTTTCTTTCAAACAAAAAAAAAATTGTGTTAATTATAGAAGAGGAAGTGAAAAAAAAAATTCAATAAAAATGGAGGTATGATGAGAGTTCTTACCATACATATACAGCGGCAGTTGTGAAAAGAGAGTGCCAGTGGGGTCTATCTCCGCTTGCCAGCGCCTGACCCGATTGCCATGGTTGTTAAACCAGCAGTGCACGTTATATTCGGTGGCATCTGCGAAGGTCCTTAGTCGAGACGCGATCTCGACGACTTGCGCTCGGCTTGGGTGTGTGACCCCATAGTTGTAGATGTTGGTCATCATCTTGATCTGATCATCTGTAGGACGCCATCGCTGACTAGTGTATCTCTCTGATTCCATCTCACTCGTCATCATTCCTCTTGAAATATTCTAAAACTTAATAAAAAAAAATATAAAAATAAAAAGAACAAAAACATAAAAAAAGAAAAACAAAACATAAAAAAAAAAAGAAGCATAAAAATATATTAGATTCTTAGTTCAGTATTTTCTTTATTTGGTTGTTTTTGTTTCCTTTTCAGTTTATTTTGTCCGATCAGTCTTTGATATTTCTGTGTCTGGTCTCAGATCTGTTTCACGGTCCTTGCAAAAGGGTCCTAAACGGATGTACGTCCAGTTGTCCAGTTGTCCTTGTTGTTCTTGTAAATTAAGATTTTGTGTTTATTTTTAAGTGGGGTACGTGGCGTTGTTCTACCCGATTGTCTCTGCAATACCTTCAATCGAAGGGAGATTAACGTCTGGTTTCCAGCCTATATACCCCTTAAGTTTTAAGACAGTTGTGTTTTATGTGTTTAAGTGTTTAAATTACAAAAAAATAAAAAAAATAAAAAAAATTTGAAAAGGAGAAGAAAAAAGCATAATCAGCAGAAGAAAAATAAAGGAAAGCAGAAAAATGGAAAAGAGGGAGAGCAGGCAAGAGGTCAGAGAAGAAAAAAATGGAAAGCAGGAAAGCAGGATGGTAATAACAGCAGAAAAAGCGGAAAGAAAGGCAGATCCAGGAGCAGAGGACTTACCTGGAGTAGTAGGCTGGCAGAGAAGCTCCTTGGGGTTCTCACACTCTTCAGATGGCACCGGGGCAGAGGCTCCGTAGAGATTCCAGACGCTCAGGTGAAGAGAGAGAAGAGAGATGAGAGCAGAGAGGGAGCAGAGAAAGAGAAGAGAGGAGTAGTGAGAGAATGGGCAGGTCTGGAAATGGCGCTGGACGCGGAGAGCGGCCTATTTATAGCCAGATTGCTTTCCACTGTAGCAACAGTTCCGGTCTTTGCCACCGAGACTGTTGTCACAGTACCGGTCTCCTTTTTCAGAAAAAAAATAATAATAAAAATTTATTAATTAGCATCTACTGATGGGTGCTAGGTGTTTTAGACATCTGCTGATGGATGTCACTGATAACATCTACTGATGGATGTTATTGAAAATTTCTTCCCATTTTTCTACTTTTTATTGCACTTGTCTGTATTATTTGACTGCTCTGAAATTGATCATCTGATGATTGTAACACACTGAGGACATTGTGTGATTTAAGTGTGGTCTACTGGGGAGAAATTTTGATTTTCTGTTAGTTTCTGTTAAGTTTGTATATTGTGTGTTAAATTTTTTGTTTTTGAGTGTTAAATATTTTCTGTTTTAAGTTATTTTTATCGAGTTTTGTGTGCAATAAATTTTACATTTTTCTCTTGATTTCTGGAGTTTATCTAAGTTGTAGATTTTTCCTTCACTTACTTAATACTTATGGTTTGAAATCCTTGCTTTTCTCTGCCTGGAAAGATGATTATACGTTTCAGAGGTTGATTTGATTGTGACGAATACCCTGTGTGAGATTTGAGCCACTTAATTTTCTTTCTTGTGTGTGATATGTCTCTTGATTGCTTGCTCATATGCCTTGGCTTGATTCTTTTTGATATACTTGATTGATATGCATGTTCAGACGTGATAAAGGCATTTTTGTTCTTGAGCCTCTTTAGCCAAATAAGCCTACCTTGTTATTATCCTTTGATAACCCCTTTGAGCCTATACTGTATATATTTCTTTGTGTTGAAGCTCATACACTGATCCTAAGTGAAAAACAAATGATTACCTTAACCTTAGGAAAGTCTGGAGCTATAGAAGTATTTTGTGAATAAGTGTGGTCTCCTTGGGAATTCTGATGAATTGGCTAGTTGGTTCCTCATCATGTTTTGAAATGATAATTTATATCCTGTTGTGTGATAAAAACAAAAAAAAAACAAAAAAAAACAAAAAAAAAAAGACAGGATAAAAAAAAATGATGAGAAAAAGAGAAAAAAATTGAAAAATAATTTTGTAAATAATGGAGTCGAGAAGAGGATTGAATTAGAGGTTTAGATGAGATTTCATAGTGTTTACATTTTTTTCCCTAGTGCACCTCTATTTCTTCTGAGCTATAGCTACTTATCCAAATTTATCATCCCCTGTCCTTGGCCCCATTACAACCCTGAAAGACCTTTTGATCTAAAAGTGCATATGTTTTAAGTATTGATAATTAGAGACTTGCCAAGTCTACTTGTGTTTGTTTTCTTGAGTACATTGAGTGACATTGATTTACCTTAAACACTTGAGAGAAACACTACTGGTGCATCTGTGAGGTTATGTTATTTTTGAATCACCTCTTGAACTGATTAATTATTTTTGCCATACTTTGAATTGCTAGGATGATTTCTATAAGTATCTGCTTTATTTGATTTGTGTTGGATAATTTCTACTTCTCTTAACTGTCCAGAATTCTTGAGAACTGTGTAAATTTAGTTTATTTTTCTTGCGAGCTTTTATTTTTCTGTTTGCTGAGTTTTGTGTCACCGCCTTTGAAGTCCTTTGAACCATTCCCTGATTTGAGTCTTAATTTTGCCCAGGAGTGCAAAAGACTAAGTGTGGTCTATTTTGATGAATCATTATTTACTTCACTTCACTTAGTTTATTGTACTAGAATTAATCGGGGAATTGTGCTTAATTGTCCAGTATTTTTCTATTTTTCTTAATTGTGTTTAATTCGATCAGAAATTCTTATTTTAATTAATTTGAATTATCTGAGTTGATTATTTGCATTAATAATTGCAGGGAAATATTGGAAATATTTTGGAACAATATGTTGAAGAGAAGCACAAAGAATGAAGTGTTGTTACATTTATTAATTTGGAAAAGGAGCTTCATGGTAACAAATACTTCACGGCCACCAAGCACATAGTAGAATTGAAATGAAATAATGGAGGGGGCCACACTTATTGAGAACTCACGGCCATCACCTTCTTTTGGAAGAAATACATGTTGGTATGCTAATTTATTTTGTGGCCTTGGTGACTCATTTAACAAACAAATGGAAAGTCTTCTTTCTTTTAGTGGGAGACAACATAATAAAAGGTAGGGGCCACTTGTTGAAGGAAGGCTACATGGAGCACATCACACGGCCAAAGTCACACTTCATGTTACATGTTATATTTTATTGAATTGAAAGATGAAGCTTGATTAAAAAAAGGGACACCACTTCACGGTTTTCACTCTAAGAAGGCATTTGGCAAGTAAAAAAAGGGGCCACTACATGGAGAAGCTCACGTCCAATTTGGCCAGCATCATCTTTTCATCACATTCTTTCTTGGCTGCAACGTGAGAAAACAACCTCAAGGACCCTATGCTCTCTTATTATTTGGAAGATGTCATGCGGTTTTGAAGAAAGGTGTTTATACACTTTTGGAAGTGAATTCTATCACCGTGAGTGGAATGGTTTTGTTCTTTCTTTTAAATGGCTTGCAGTAGGTTACGCACGGCCCCATGGAAAATTAATTTGCACAGCATCCAGCATAGCACATGGAGGCTTGGAGAAAATAAAAATGGAGAATGGTTGAGCTGCAGCTACCGAGAGGGAGAGCTGGGACGTGTGCATAAATCAACGTTGCAGCAAGATCTTCATTTGGGAGAAGAAGTAGTTGGTCCACCATGCCACACCTTTCTTTGGTGGAAGAAGAAGCAAAATATGCAGGAGCAGCACCAATCCGCGCCCTCCACCAACAAGCAACTCCAACATCTCACGGTGGTCCAGTAGTGATGCATATCCAACAAGCCTTGGAGCTTCATGATGGAAGAGAATGTTTGGGAGAGCTGCTGGAACGTTTTGAAAACAGCACTTAGGTTTCACGGTGGTTGTTGGAAATGAAAGAGAAGGAGCCCACCACAAACTCAATCACCAACAGCAGAAGAAGCCGTCAGCAAAGAGGGCTTCTCTGGAATGTCCATAGAATTGAAGAAGAAGGCAAGACTAAGGGGGCCCAACCTTATTCATGTTTTACAACGTCAAGAGGAAATTCAGGAAATTTGTTGGGAGATAACAACACGGGAAAACTGTTGACGGGAGTAAGACAAAATTATTGGGCTAATAAAAGGGGTAGAACAGCAGAAGGAAGGTCACGGCCTTGGAGGCCTGGAAGGGGTCACGGTTCTTCTCTTCCAGGAGCTCTCTTCCTCTAAAGTTTTCATTTTTCAAACAGTGCAATAGTGTAGAAATTTATTTTCGAAGCATGTATTGTGTCATTGTAGTAGTTTGTTCATTTCAGTTTCATTTTTTATCTTCACTGTCCAGTCATTTTAATTTAATGTTGAATGTTTAATGAATTTCATTTTCAAAGTGCTTTTGTTTTCATAGTCTCTTTTATTTACCGTTTTCTATTTTCTGTGTCGTTAAATTTTACCGTTTATGCATATTTACTGTTTCGTTTTTACTGTCTTTGTTTCCTTTGGTTTTACTGCTTTAAAATTTATTTCAGTGTTTTTAAATTCAGTTGTGTTTAATTTTCACTTTTAAATTTTATTTACCGCACAAAACATCCACAAAACCCCCCCCCCACTTCGTGTAGAACATCTGAGACTGAACCATAAATTGGTCCTTGAGAGACGACCTAGGAGTCATTTCCTAGTTATACTGCATTAATTTCGTGCAATCAACTTTTGTGAGCGGTGCGAGCCGCTCATCAGCCTCTCTTATGACAGCTAAAGTCATGCTAAAAGAAGGTTTTAAACACGGAAAAGGTCTTGGAAAATACGGGCAAGGACGGACCCTCCTGCTAGAACTTGTGGAGAACAAGAATAGATATGGCCTGGGGTACAAGCCCACTAGAGAAGACAAAAGGAGAGTGAGGAAGGAAAAGGAAGAACGAAGCCTAGCTTGCATAGAAGGAAGAGATCCGCTAATAGGGAGGATCCGCATTTGTGATATCAGGGAAAGTTTCCGCAGCGCCGGATGGATCAGCACTAGCCTAATAGCAACAATCGGGAATGAAGACGAAGACTCTGCACTTGTTTGGCCTTGCACCCCGGAAACACAGCTCAAGAACTGGAGGATAGAGAATTTGCCTGTGATGCTTGTCGAAATATGTGACAATGAATGTTTTGAAAACGATAATATTGATACCCCTAATTTCGAGCACCCTATCAATAAATTGGAAGATGATTATGAAATTGAGCCGGAACCCTCCCCAGAATTAACGAGGTTAGTTGAGCAAGACTCCAGGGAGTTGAAACCCCACCAAGAAGAAGTTGAAATATTTAACGTAGGAGAGAATAACGAAAGAAAAGAGGTAAAAATCGGCACGAGCATGCAAAAAGAAGTGAAGGAAGAGTTATGTGCTCTGTTAAAGGAATTTAGGGACGTGTTTGCCTGGTCGTACGATGATATGCCTGGTTTGGATACAGACATAGTCCAGCATAGGCTGCCACTCAAGCCAGAATGTCCGTCGGTCAAACAGAAACTAAGGAGAATGAAACCAGAAATATCCCTAAAGATCAAAGATGAAATACAGAAGCAATTCGACGCAGGATTCCTAGCGGTATCAAGATACCCTCAATGGGTGGCAAATATCGTGCCTGTACCAAAGAAGGATGGTAAAGTTCGAATGTGCGTTGACTACCGTGACTTAAACCGCGCAAGTCCAAAGGACGATTTCCCATTACCACATATTGACACCTTAGTAGATAACACAGTTAAGTTTTCCTTATTTTCATTTATGGATGGCTTTTCGGGGTATAACCAGATTAAAATGGCCCCGGAAGATATGGAAAAAACTACTTTCATCACGTTATGGGGAACTTTCTGTTATAAGGTGATGCCTTTCGGACTTAAGAATGCTGGGGCAACTTATCAGAGGGCGATGGTGGCACTTTTCCATGATATGATGCACAAAGAAATAGAAGTTTATGTGGATGACATGATTGCCAAGTCTAAACGAGAGGAGGAGCACATTCTTAATCTAAAAAAATTATTTGAAAGATTGAGAAAATTCAAACTCAAACTTAACCCCGCTAAGTGCACGTTTGGTGTAAAGTCCGGAAAGTTGTTGGGTTTTGTGGTCAGTCAAAAGGGGATAGAAGTGGACCCCAACAAGATACGAGCCATAATGGAAATGCCATCCCCCAGCACAGAAAAGGAGGTACGAGGTTTTTTGGGACGGCTAAATTACATTGCTAGGTTCATATCTCAACTAGCAGCCACCTGTGAACCCATGTTCAAGTTGTTACGTAAAAATCAACCCGTAAAGTGGAATGAGGATTGTCAGGCCGCTTTCGACAAAGTCAAGCGCTATCTCCAGGACCCTCCTGTATTGAGACCGCCCGAGTCGGGAAGGCCACTCATTCTTTACTTAACAGTATTAGATGAATCAATGGGTTGTGTGCTGGGTCAGCACGACATATCCGGAAAAAAGGAACATGCTATATACTATTTGAGCAAGAGATTCACAGACTGCGAACGACGCTATTCGCAGTTAGAACGAACTTGTTGTGCATTGGCATGGACTGCTCATCGCCTAAGACAATACATGCTAAATCACTCTACTTGGTTGATATCTAAAATGGATCCTATTAAATATATTTTCGAAAAGCCTGCTCTCACAGGAAGAATTGCGATGTGGCAAATGCTCTTGTCAGAATATGATATCATATACGTCACTCAAAAATCTGTCAAGGGTAGCGCTCTAGCTGATTATTTGGCCCAACAACCCATTAGAGATTATCAGCCGATGCAGCCTAATTTCCCTGATGAAGATATCATGGCTTTGTTCGGAAAAATTGAGGGAGGCCGAAGTGAAAAATCATGGACATTACTGTTTGATGGGGCTTCCAATATAAAAGGACATGGAATAGGAGCAGTACTTATATCCCCAGAAAATCAATACACACCCATGACCGCTAGGTTGTGCTTCAACTGCACCAACAATATCGCTGAATATGAGGCTTGTGTTATGGGCATTAAAGCAGCAATTGAATATAAGATAAAAATTTTGAGTGTATATGGGGATTCGGCCCTAGTCATCAACCAACTGAAGGGGGAATGGGAGACCAGGGATGGAAAACTAGCCCCTTATCAAACCTATATCAGTAAATTGAATGAGAACTTTGACTCCATCACGCTTCATCACATACCGCGAGATGACAATCAATTGGCAGATGCTTTGGCTACCTTATCATCAATGTTTGAAATTAATCGGGATATGGAAATACCAATGATCAAAATGAAAAGTCATGCAGAGCCAGCGTATTGTCATTCCATAGATGCAGAGCCAGACGGGAAACCTTGGTATTACAATATTAAGAATTATCTAAAGACTCAGGGGTACCCAGAAGGGGCATCTGAAAATGATAAGAGGACACTGAGGAGGTTGGCGGGAAACTTTATCTTAAATGGGGATGTCTTGTACAAAAGAAACCACGACATGGTACTCCTCAGGTGTGTGGAAGCAAAGGAGGCTGAGTCAATTTTGGAAGAGGTTCATGAAGGCACCTTCGGAACACACATGAACGGGCACTCAATGGCTAGAAAGATTCTGAGAGCGGGTTACTTTTGGTTAACCATGGAGCGAGATTGTTGTGCGCATGTAAGAAAATGTGAGAAATGCCAAAAGTATGCGGATAATATCAATGCACCACCCGTAAACCTAAATGTATTAACGGCACCTTGGCCATTTTCAATGTGGGGAATAGATGTCATCGGTGCTATATAACCCAAGGCAACGAATGGACATCGCTTTATACTAGTTGCAATTGACTACTTCACCAAATGGGTAGAAGCTGCTTCCTATGCTAATGTCACTAGAAAAGTAGTGACAAAATTCATAAAAAAGGATTTAATTTGCCGATACAGGCTCCCCGACAAGATCATCACTGATAATGCCAGAAACCTGAACAATCAAATGATGAAAGAGTTATGCGAAGAGTTCAAGATTCGACACCATAATTCTTCACCTTATCGTCCACAGATGAACGGAGCAGTTGAAGCTGCAAATAAGAACATCAAGAAGATTGTACAAAAGATGGTAGTCACGTATAAGGATTGGCACGAAATGCTCCCTTTCGCTTTACATGGTTACCGTACATCAGTACGCACGTCGACCGGGGCAACACCTTTTTCTTTGGTATACGGAATGGAAGCAGTATTACCCTTCGAGGTAGAAATCCCATCCTTGCGAGTATTAATGGAAACCCGTTTAGAAGAAGCCGAGTGGATTCAAACCCGGTTTGATCAACTCAATCTCATAGAGGAAAAGCGGTTGACCTCAGCATGCCAAGGACAATTATACCAACAAAGAATGAAAAAAACATTCAACAAGAAAGTACGTCCTAGGAAATTCCAAGAAGGCGAACTGGTCCTGAAAAAGATTTTGCCAATACAAAAGGACCACAGGGGCAAGTGGACTCCAAATTATGAGGGCCCGTATGTGGTAAAGAAAGTATTCGATGGTGGGGCACTTATTCTCACAAAAATGGATGGGGAGGAGTTGCCTTTGCCGGTTAATTCTGACGCAGTCAAAAAATTCTATGCATAATGATTCCATGATAGGGAATGCTTTTAAAATTGACATCATTGTATTATGTTATTTTTCTTTGTAAGGTCGCTTTTAACTTTCGATTTACCTTCCCGAAAAATAACAAGCATCACAGGCACATTCACAGGATGCAAGCTTGTCCTTAAGGGATGTCGTGGATTTACCACAAAACAGGAAATATAATACCATCTTTGGGCTCAACTAATTTTGCACCCATACATGCATGCATTCATCATAGTGTAGGTATCATCATAGAAAAAAGCATGGCACACCATTCATCGCCAACAAGAATTTGTAATTTCAATAGAATACAGTTCAAGGAAAATACATCAGTGACCAAATTCAGAATTTTCAAAAAAAAAAAAGCCCAGTTCTCATCCTGGCACTAAAGACCAATTTCTATCCTGGCACCAAAGACCAGTTTCTATCCTGGCACCAAAGACCAGTTTCTATCCTGGCACCAAAGACCAGTTTCTATCCTGGCACCAAAGACCAGTTTCTATCCTGGTACCAAAGACCAGTTTCTATCCTGGCACCTAAGACCAGTTTCTATCCTGGCACCTAAGACCAGTTTCTATCCTGGTACCAAAAGACCAGTTTCTATCCTGGTACCAAAGACCAGTTTCTATCCTGGCACCTAAGACCAGTTTCTATCCTGGCACCTAAGACCAGTTTCTATCCTGGTACCAAAAGCCCAGTTTCTATCCTGGCACCTAAGACCAGTTTCTATCCTGGCACCTAAGACCAGTTTCTATCCTGGTACCAAAGCCCAGTTTTCAACCTGGCACCAAAGCCCAGTTTCTATCCTGGCACCAAAGACCAGTTTCTATCCTGGTACCAAAGCCCAGTTTTCATCCTGGCACCAAAGCCCAGTTTCTATCCTGGCACCTAAGACCAGTTTCTATCCTGGTACCTAAGCCCAGTTTCTATCCTGGCACCAAGGACCAGTTTCTATCCTGGTACCAAAGCCCAGTTTTCATCCTGGCACAAAAGGAGTTATACGAGTTGCACGAGGTCCATGCCCTCACCATTTAATTTTACGAGGTTTCTGCCCTCACCATTTAATTTTACGAGGTTCCTGCCCTCGCCATTTAATTTTACGAGGTTCCTGCGCCTCACCATCAAGTTACACGAGGTTCCTGCGCCTCACCATCAAGTTATACGAGGTTCCTGCGCCTCACCAGCAAGTTTTACGAACAAAGTTCATAGGGTATGACACACCCTCCACAGGTATCACGGCTTTTCAGCGAGGTCCACAAGGTTGCCACATGCTCTACCAGGTACGCTTCGAGGTAATCTCTTTCCTTTTCTTTAGACCCGAACGAAATTAGCGTCTTTATCTTTATTTAGCTTTTACAAGGATAACAGAAAAACCTTAAGGTTCATGTTATCCAGCAAAATCCAAATAAAGAGGGGCAACTGTCAACACCCAATTTCGTCCGGGTAAGTAAATATTTAAAAAATAATAAAAAATAAGAGAATAATAATTAATGGTGGGTAAAAAGGGATAAAATAATACAATATTTTCGAAATGTTAGTTTAGTATGGTAATAATTCGAATTAATATTCTGCTAATAATTATAAGCAATAACGGAAATAGTATATTAATATAATTTGCTGCATCAGTTGCTTTTAAAGAGGAAAATTTGATTTTCTGACAATAATGATAATTAATGTTTTGAATATTATTTAATTTTGTTTTCTGGAAACCATGACATTTCTTTCTTTTTTTACTAGAGCAATTCTTTCCCTATTTTGTTTTATTCACAATTAGAGCAATTCTTTCCCTATTTTGTTTTATTGTCAATTAATTCACAATTAAGGCAAGATTTCCAATATATTGCAATGTGTGTATATAAATACGCACTCTGCCATAGAGGGAGGGGGATCCGAAAAAAAAAGAGAGAGGAGAGATCTTAAAAAATAGAGATAGCAAGAGTACTGAAGAAGATAGAGAAAAGTAAGTTCTCAGGTGGGAGGAACTCTACCAAGAGAGATCATCAAAGAAGGAAAAAAGCTAAAAAGGTATGTCATCTCTACACCATTATTTTCCTCTTTTCATTGTACTCTCTGAAGTTTTCTTAAAAATATTTTTTTCTTTCTACACACAACTAATGTTTTTTTTAATCAAATTTTCTTTTTATAAGTATGTATCGGCCTATGGTCGGTTTCTTTCTTTTTTTTCCCACCATTTTTCAAACAAATAAAAAATACAAAATCTCCAAAAACCAAAAAAGAATGTCAATCTTGTTTAAACCAAATCTTTTTCAGATTCATTGTTTTCAAAAACATCCAAATCAATCAATAATAATTTTTCAAACAAACTCACAAACCTTTTTCTACATAAAGAACTACGTGATCCCTGATTGTCCATTATAAATGGATGTACGTAGGACCAAGGTCAATTCTTGTCGGGTTCATAAAACAAAAAAAATATTTTTGTTTCTTAATAATTTGTTTTATTTTATTTTATTATTTTGTTTTAGGGAAAATTAAACATTTTTGCAAAACCACATCAACTTTATATATTTAATTAAAGGTACTGCCTTTGGGCAGGCGCGATAGGGTGCTAACACCTTCCTTATGCGTAACCGATTCCCGAACCTGAAAATCTCTTTTTCGTAGACCATGCCTTATTTTTTTGGTTTTCCATAGTTTTCCCATATAAATTATGGTGGCGACTCCAAAACCTTTTTCCCAAACACGTTTGTTTTTCGGGTTGCCGTCCCGTCGCGATCCCGGGTGCGACAATAATAATCATTTAATTCATGTAAAAATTGTATAAATTGATCTTCCAATTTTCATTGAGGAATAATATTTACAGTATTCTTTCAATATTTTATAGTATACAAAGTTATCAGATCAAGTCAAAATTCTCAAGTTCATCCCAAATAACAAGTAATTTAATAATAAAAGTTATATTACATTAAGATCACCTTATTTTATCGGGTTAAATATGTTTTTAGTCCCTAAACGATCAAGCGATTTTGGGTTTCGTCCCTCTTCCAAAGGTTTGTTCATTTTCATCCTCTTAGTTTTGAAACTCTTATTTTTAGTCCTTAAAATTAAACGGCGTTAAGTTTTCTTTGATGTGGCAAACGGCGAGCCACATCACTTCTCTTTTTTTCTAAACGTGTCAATCCAGACAATCTTTAAAAAGTTGTCGCTATTGCTGAGAATCCGCTCCAAGGCGTCATTATCAAAAATCACTTCAACTAAATTTGTGTCTACCATTATAAAGCCCCTGTCAACCTAAACTCAACCCCTAAATAAAAACACACAGGAAGCTTCAGAAAAACCAAAACACAATAGAGCTTTCATTCAAAATAAAGACTTCGAAAAAAACAAAAAGCAATACATATTTCCACTGCAACCAACAAAACAAGAAAAAAAAGTGAACATGTTGAAGAGAAATCGAAAAGCTTACCTCGTATCAGGCATAACAAAGTGGTGGCATTATGCCACCTTTGTGTTTGTATTATACCTGAATAAAATAGAAAACCGAAAAAAAAAGAAGCGTAAGTGTTTGTTTCCTCCGGAACAAAAACATTTTCGCAACCAAAGCCAATAAATTTGTCAACTTTTTTTCTTCCTTGAGAACAATGAAACCTAGGAGAGATGTTCCCAGAAAATACCGCAAACACCAAAGCTTATCGAGATTTTCCCAATCACCGATCCAAAGCCACTACAGAAAACCCTAAAGACCTAGAACCGATCAAAGAAAAGGTGTTAAACACTCGGCAAGTGTAACCAAATCGTATCAAGTAATAAAATTGGTAAGACCAAGTATCGTTCTCCCAAAGGACTCATGGCCTAGAGAGTTATGTGGTTTGTTGATTATCTAAGACTTGTGACCAAATTCTTGTAGGTTTAAATGCAAAATACTGAAAAGTAAATCAATGCATGTATTGATCAATGGGCAAGAAGAAACAAAACATGTGGTTTGAAATATATGAATGAATATGTTGTTCGGGTTTATCAATTTCATCCTATCCACTCTCATGTATTCTAGAATTCATCTTTCTTCATTAACTGTTAATGCCACTTTCTAAATTACCTTAAACCCAATGTCTAGGCAAAGAAAGCCTAATCATAATCACTAGTTTACAATGTCTTGTCTCCCTAGCAATTACTCATGCATTACACAACACAGAAGCTTAAAGGCAACCAACCATCATACTCCTATGTCTAGGTTTATACTACTATTGGGAGAGATTCCCTAGATCTAGATTTCCCCGTATGTGTCCATATCGACAAAATCAATAATCATGACATCGAATGAGTTAAACAATGCGTGCTTTGAGCAAAGAGGAAAATCCCTAACAATTAATGAAAGAAAGCATGTACCCTAAAAAGATCTTGAAGAACAAATTCCATAAATGAAAGTTTCAAAGGATTACATTGATTCCCCAACAACAAGAAAGGTTTAGTTCACCATATTCATGGTGAAACTAGATAAAATACAATGAAAGAGTGAAAGATAAAACCCTAGAAAGGTGAGAAAGGAGCTGTAGCATCCAAAATCCTCCTCCAAGGGGTGAAAGAGTATGTTTTTGCTTCGTCCCAGCCAAAGATGACTGACCTAGATTCACTAAAACCTTATATATTATTCTAAAAATTACAGAAAAGTAAGCCCAAGCCCAAAAGAATGTCGCTCAGTGGTAAGTGCGTGACTTCTATTATGCCCTTCAGCTGCAATTTTTCCCCTCAGCAGTGACAGCGAGTCTTCAAAGTGCCGCTCAGCGGTAAATGGCGTTGACCGGTGCTTGCGGCTTCTTCCTGTTATGCACTTTTTCTTCCTTTTCTGAATCCAACTCCTAGCTCCTTCACTTCTTTCACTCAATTTATCTTTAAAACCTGTAAAAACAAGGAAATCAAGCAAAAACCTGTCCAACTCTCTTATTTCCAAAACTTCAACAAAAACATGATTCCAAGCTAGTTTCTAAGTCATAAAGGTTTTCTTTAAGGTCAAATTTAAGTATAAAAATAACACCCAAACTTAGAACTTTGTTTGTCCTCAAGCAAACAAGATATAACTCAATCTTCCATCAATCCATAGAATGGTTCACCAAATTCAAAACTTCTTTTCTCAAGACAAGTAAATACTCAAATCAGCTCATCACAAAGAATTTAGTTAAGATGCACACATACTTTAGAGTTTACATAATCCCATAATATCCAAAAAATGTTATTCTCATGAATGATTAATCAACTAATCATAGATGAAATTATGTGCTCATGGAATTTATCCTCACCAGAACAAGTGTTTCACTCAAACACACAAGTGTATAAGAGGTTACTCATTCACTCTACTATCACAATGTCACATGAATTAACTTTGCCTTTCATTTAACCACAGTCAAACATATTCACAAGTAAGTGTCATCACAAGGACTTTTCTATGGCTGATAATGAGGCTAGGCTAACAAGAAAATTGGTTTTTCCAGATCACAAAATCCTTGAGTCAAGTGAATCATCTAAACAAAATCATTCTTCCTTCTTCCCAACTTTCTTTTGCATTGAGCCTTTCTCTTTTTCTTTCTTTTCTTTCTTTTTCTTTTGATTTTCACATGCTTAGCTCTTGGCTCAATGCTTTTATTTTTCCCTTTCTAAACTTCCCAACAACCCCAAACTTGAACAATTATCAATACCACAAAATATTCTCAACCTAACTCAAGGTAAAGCTTTTCAAAAAGGGTTTTCAAATCATGTTCAAAACTTATCATAGTGTTCTCTTTTAGTGGGCTAAAATCATGCATCTTGGCTAAAAAGGGGTACCAACAAATGGCCTTGATCATATGACACATACAAGCAATTGATTTAATCATAGAAAACCTGGGCAAAGTCATTCATGCTTTCAATGCAATAGCATTCAATCAAAACTCTGGATCTCAAAACCTCACATATAGGCTCATTTAACCATTTCACATACACATCCTGCTTAGCATCATAATCACAATCAAAACATCATGCCTTTGTTCACAAAGTTTGTGAGCCACCTGTATCTCAGCATATAATGTGCACATTCTCAACATCAATCAATATCAAAGCATCATCAAGCATTACTTATCACACAAAAGTCACAAGCAAACCATCATAACAGACAAAGTTTCAAATTGAGTACATCAAACCCTATTGTAAAAACCAAAGCAAATAAGTTCAACAATACAAAACAAAAGATAGAAAAGATCCTGCTCTAGTGCTGATAGCATCCATTAGTAAATGTTATCTCAGCTCCTCATCAGCCTGTGTTGTCATCTGTGTCTTCCTCTTCTTCATCATCCTCAGCATCTTCAAATGCGTCCTCATCATCTTCATCATCCTCCATAGCCGAAGCTTCGGCTGCTCCAACTCTACTACCCTGGGCGTGCTCCTCTAGCCATGCCACCACGTTATGAAACTCATCAATGGTCCACTTGTGTGCTAGGGGTGTATCATACATCCCAATGATCATCTCAGTTGTAGCCACATGCCCTCTGTGGATGGATTGCATATGGGCCTCTATAAGAGACATGTACATGTCCCTCATCTGAAATGATTCTGCCTCATGAGTTTCTGCAGATGCCTGACTTTGTGCTGGTCCTCTCCCTCTGTGACGACGGTGCGATGGAACTGGCTGAGCTACCTCCTCACCTCCACAGTACTGTTCTTAGTAGGCCTCATCAATAGCTTCCCTCGGCCTCTCAAACGATGGGGCAGAAATATTCACCCCAGGTACCTCACATAGGTGCGTAATCAAGGAGGGATGTCCCAAAGGTGCCTTGTTGTTCATAGTGTTGGCACACACCTGTATCTCATTGGCCATCACCTGGCCAATGTTAATGCTCATATCAGTATAGAAGAAGTGCACTGCTGACAGTGATGTCTAAAACATGGGAGCATAGCTGAATGTTGGCATGAGAGAATGTCATCCAATACTTTGCTAAAGAAGTTAAATCAATCCTCCTAATGTTCACCACTACACCATTTTTGTTCCTCTGGAAGTGTCCTCCAGGTACACATAGAACACTCTCCACATCATCAAAATCAATTCCTTCCTCCATGCAGAGAGCGAACTGACACTATTCACCAACCCATGCAGTATTTAAAAATATGTTGATAGAGTCAGGATCATACCGAATGGCGTGGCCTCTAACATAGCTCAAGTAATCTTCATCAGGATGATTACCCAACCTCCTTGCGTTGGTGTAAAATTCTTTTACCATTGCTATGTTAGCTGGTGCAGGGTATATGGCTAATCTTCTCCAATTCCTGCTCACCAAATGCTCTCCAAATTGTGGAGCAAAATTAGGAATCAGTCCATCTTTCCTTTCCATTAGGAACCTCCTATCTTGGACAATCTTGAAGTGCTTCTCATGCTTGCGAGAAAGGAACTTGCTAGGATGGGTGTGTTCTGGTTCCCTATCCTTCCTCTTGGAAGCAGTAGTCTTGAATCTCCTTCTTGAAGAGGAGGTCATCCTTACATCAAACACAATTCATAAAACCAAAAGACATGTTGTTACTCATTACTAAACCACAAACAACACCCTACAACTATGCTAAACCACCGTTGAGGACAAATAGAGCCTCTTAGCGCAACCTGCACATCCAACTAGCAAGCAAATAAAGCATAAAAGCAACTCTGCTAGAATCACGCTCAAGGGAAATTTCTGCTGAGCGGCGATTCTGCGGATTTTTCAAAATCTCTTTTTGAAAGTCCAATTCTCCACCCACATGCAATCATCTTAGTTCTAGACCCAAATCAAGCATTTTAATCGGTTCAAACAACAATTAACTCATCAAATCATGCATAAAAATCAAAATCCCTAAAGAATCATGCTTAAACTACTAAGTTCATAACAATCCATGCTTTCAAGAACCCTATAATTAAAATTGCTTGAACTTACTTGGGTGAAGATGCTAGATGGATGAAAATGCTTTAGGAATTTGAAGAAATCAGCCCCCAATTGAAGTGCTTTCACTAAACCCCAAACTTGGATGGAACCTTTGTGAGAAAGTGAGTGAAAGAGAGATTTTGTAAAGGGGGAAGAGGGAAAAGTGGAGAGAACTCTTAGAAAAATGCTTGAGACTGTGTGTGAAGAGGTAGATCTGAAAATAGAAGCAAAACTGCATCCTAGGATATAAAAATACCCTAATGGGCCCTACTCCCGCTGAGCCCAAATGCACCAAACAGTAAAACCCCAAGTCTGCAGTATTACCGCTCAGCGAAAATTACCGCTGAGCGGCATCTGCGTGACTTCTTCTCCTTCTTCCTAGCTCACCCTAGGTACCTTATACTCATGCCTCTTACTCACTCCAAGCATTTAAGTTCCCCCAACACTCAAACATTTAATCCCTATCATGCAACTAAAGCAAAATCAAAATAAACAAACAAAATGAAGTAAATCAAGTGGGTTGCCTCCCAGGTAGCGCTTGTTTAACGTCACGAGCCTGACCCAAAATCCTCAAACACCCATCAATAGGTGCAAACCTTTCTTACCAACACCCATCAGTAGGTATAACAAACCCTGTATCCTTCAATAGATACTTAACCACCTAGCATCCATCAGTAGATGCTATAACCAAAAGTCTCAACATACAAAAATGTCCAAAGTTTATAAAATTACATTAACCAAAAATAAAATCTAAAGAAATCAATGTTTTTAAATCACTGAGATGCCTCCCAACAAGCGCTCTTTTAACGTCACTAGCTTGACCTAGTAAAGTTCAAGTTCCATCTTCCATGTTGGTGTTCATCTTTTTATCATCACACCAACACATCAACTGCTTCCGGTCCACCTCTTTGACTCTTCTAGAATATGGTGATTATATCTCTATCACTCCATTCTCTTTAGAGTCTTTCACAACCCATAACTTGTTCTTGAATCTTACATGTTTACCAAGTTTGAGTTGTACTTGCATCAAGTCATCATGAACCGTTCTTCCTTTGCCATCTTTTTCTTCTTCCCTAACCTGTGACAAGAAACAATTTTTACCTTTGAAGTCCGGCTTTGCATCTTTAAAACTAGTCATGGGTACATCTTGGCATGTAGCTTTATGACTAGCCTCTTCCTTTTGCACCTGCTGCTCTTCTTTGAAGACATCAATGACTACCCTTTCTTCTTGGTCTTGAAGCACTATCATTCCTTCATCTACATCAATGATAACCTTGGCCGTTTTCATAAACGGTTTTCCAAGAATCAAAGGAAACCTTTCATCCTCCATCTCCATCACCACAAAGTCCACCAAGAATTGTAGTTTGCCTACACAAACCATAACATCTTCCACTACACCATAAGGCTTCTTTGAAGATCCATCCGCTATTAGGAAAGTCATCTTTATTGGTTTGACTTCAAGATCCCCAATTCGCTTAAGTATAGATAAAGGCATCAAATTGACACTTGACCCTAAATCAAGTAGGGTTTTCCTTATCTTTTCCTTCCCTATCACGCAAGGAATGGTAAAACTTCTTTCATCTTTTAATTTTGGAGGAAGTGATCTCTTCTTAACAGCTTTGTACTCATTAATCTCCTCATCTATATATCTTTTTCTTTTGGAAATTTGATTCATATGATTTACTTGAGCTGAAAATTGTTGCCATGCTTCATTCACAAGTAGATCAACATCCATTTGATTGAAGATATCTTTACAATGCCCATATTGTCTCTCTTTCTCTATTCTCTAACAATCTTTTGGATAAGGAAGAATTTTTTCAATTTTTTTCTCTTCTCTCTTTTCTTCTTTCTCTTTTCTTTCATCCTCTCCATTTCTCTCTTCTTTTCTCTCTAACTCAACTTTTTCAACATTCACACTCACTGCAACTTTACACTCTTCCTTAGGGTTAACCTCAGTATTAGCCCCAAAATTCTTATCAGACATATCTTCCAACTTCTTAGTTATTTGGCCTACTTGCATCTTCAAGTTTCTAATGGCCGCTTCGGTGCTCTTGTGGTTGGAAATAGTTACCTACATAAATTGTTGAAGAGTTTCTTCCAACTTTGTTGATCTTTCATTGAGTGTAGACACTTTTTGCCATAATGATGGTTGTTGTTGTGGCCTATTGAATTGTCCAGCTTCTCCAGCTTGTCCTTGACCCATGCTTAGGTGAGGTTTCCACCCTAGGTTGTAATTACCTTGGCGGTATGGAAATTGATTGGCCATGAAATTTACATCTTCCAAAGCCTCCACTGGAAAAGCGCATTGACCATTGATATAGTCACCACCACATAATTCACACATCTGTTGAACCTGTGCAATTCCCTTTAGCTCCTCTGGCAATTGTGCAAGTGTCTTTGTTAAATTCTCCAATTGTTGAGTTATGATTTTATTCTAAGCGAGCAAGGCATCACTGGATTGCAATTGTAGAACCACTTTCTGTTGAATTGGAGTTCCTCTTTCACTGTGCAACTCATTGTCATTAGTAGCCATATTCTTTATCAACTCGGTTGCTTCCTCTAGAGTCTTCCATTTAATATTACCTCTAGTTGAGGCATCTAACATCAACTTAGTTTGTGAACCAAGACCTCCACGGAAAAGTAAGACTATTGTTGCTTCATCAAAGCCATGCGTGGGAGTCTTTCTCAACAAACTTTTATACCGATCCTATGCTTGACCTAATGTCTCCTCCATGTCGTGTCTGAAAGAAGATATATTTTGCTTCCCTTTGTTGACTTTAGATTGTGAGAAGTACTTGTTTAAAAACTTTGCAACCACAGATTCCCACTCAGTGAAACTATCCTCTGGAAAAGAGTTCAACCATAGCTTAGCATTGCCTCCCAATGAGAAAGGAAACAAACTAAGCTTGATTGCTTCATCCGGCACCCCATTAATCTTTATAGTGTTGCAAATTTCATTGAAGGTAGTGAGATGCTCATATGGACTTTCATGCGATAGCCCATTAAATTGGTTGCTCTTGACCAACTATATCAACGCCGGTTTTACCTCCATATTTGCAGCATTGACCCTCGGCCTTGCTATACTGTTAAAATGTTGAGGGCCAACCACAATGGTGTAATATGCAAGAGTGTGTCTACCATTATTTTCCTCTGCCATATTTTCAGTGCTTTGGTTAGACCTTTGTGGTGAAGGATGTAAAAGTGTTTCTGGAGGAGGGAATAGTTCTCTAGATGTATGAATTCTTCTCCTCCATCTACTCTCGTCCAAGCCTTTAAGAAGAGGTTCTGAATTTTTCTTACTTCTTGTCCGGATTGCTTCCTGCATACACAAGAAGACAAGTTCCTAGAAACAATTGTTAGCACAAAAAGATAGAAAAGATAGATTAAAAAGGTAAAAAAAAATTGAAAAGATAAGAAGATAGAAAATAAAAACAAAAAACAAAAAGATAAATCAAAAATATAAAAAGTACAAATCAAGTCAAAGTTAATCAATAATCACACAAATAGACTAGTTAAACCACGAGTCCCCGGCAACGACGCCAAAATCTTGTTAAACCCTCGGCAAGTGTAATCGAATCGTATCAAGTAATAAAATTGGTAAGACCAAGTATCGTTCTCCCAAAGGACTCACGGCCTAGACAGTTATGTGATTTGTTGATTATCTAAGACTTGTGACAAATTTTTGTAGGTTTAAATGCAAAATACTGAAAAGTAAATATGAAGGCATGTATTGATCAATGGGCAAGAAGAAACAAAACACGTGGTTTGAAATATATGAATGAATATGTTGTTGGGGTTTATCAATTTCATCTTATCCACTCTCATGTATTCTAGAATTCATCTTTCTTCATTAATTGTTAATGTCACTTTCTAAATTACCTTAAACCCGATGTCTCGACGAAGAAAGCCTAATCATAATCACTAGTTTACATTGTCTTGTCTCCTTAGCAATTACTCATGCATTACACAGCATAGAAGCTTAAAGGCAACCAAACATCATACTCCTATGTCTAGGTTCATACTACTATTGGGAGAGATTCCCCAGATCTAGATTTCCCTGTATGTATTCATATCGACAAAATCAATAATCATAACATCGAATGAGTTAAACAGTGCATGCTTTGAGCAAAGAGGAAAAACCCTAACAATTAATGAAAGAAAGCATGTATCTTAAAAAGATCTTGAAGAACAAATTCAATACATGAAAGTTTCAAAGGATTATTCCCCAACAACAATAAAGGTTTAGTTCACCATATTCATGGTGAAACTAGATGAAATACAATGAAAGAGTGAAAGATAAAACCCTAGAAAGGTGAGAAAAGAGTTGTAGCATCCAAAATCCTCCTCCAAGGAGTGAAAGAGTGTGTTTTTGCTTCATCCCAGCCAAAGATGACTGACCTAGATTCACTAAAACCTTATATATTATTCTAAAAATTACAAAAAAGCAAGTCCAAGCCCATAAGAATGTCGCTCAGCGGTAAGCGCGTGACTTCTATTTTGCCCCTCAGCTGCAGTTTTACCCCTCAGCGGTGACTGCGGGTCTTCAAAGTGCCACTCAGCGGTAAATGGCATTGAGCGGTGTTTGCGGCTTCTTCCTTTTATGCACTTTTTCTTCCTTTTTTGAATCCAACTCCTAGCTCCTTCACTTTTTTCACTCAATTCATCTTTAAAACCTGTAAAAACAAGGAAATCAAGCATAAAACCTATCCAACTCTCTTATTTCCAAAACTTCAATAAAAACATGATTCCAAGTTAGTTTCTAAGTCATAAAGGTTGTCTTTAAGGTCAAATTTAAGTATAAAAATAACAGTTTTTCAACTGTTATCAAAAGGGTGACACTAATTTTTAGCAAACAGAAGATAAAAAACAAAAAAGGAAGGTTTTTGCAAAGTGGGAATTTCTCAGAGAAAACCCCAATTCCCAATTGCCACGGCGGAGGAGCGGCAGGAGTCGCTGGGGGTGGAGATGAAGGAGGTGAAGGTGGGGGTTAAGATGAAGGAGGTGAAGGTGGAGGTGACGATGGAGTGGTAGAAGATAAAAAGAAGGAGAAACACAACATAGCACACAGTAACCAGGGAAAGTGGCATAACACGTGGCTCGCCGTTTGCCACATCAAATAAAACTTAACGCCGTTCAATTTTAAGACTAAAAATAAGAGTTTCAAAATTACAAGGATGAAAATGCACAAACCTTTCTAAGAGGGACGAAATCCAAAATCGTTTGATAGTTTAGTGACTAAAAACATATTTAACCCTATTTTGTCAAAGATGCTTCTAGTTGTAAATTTTAGGATAAAATATTTTTTTCCCTCTAATTCTTTTAAAAAAAAATCATCTCTATTTTTATTTGGTTCAATTTAGTCCTTTAATTTTTAAAAATAATTTAATTAGGTCATTTTCATTAAATTTACATTAAATTTTTATTGAAATTTACATACCAAATCATCACAACTAAAAAATGAAATTAATTTCAATACTTAGACTTTTTAGGTTACGTGATTTGATGTATAAATTCGATCTAATGTTAATCTAACATAAAAGACATAATTGAATATTTTTAAAAAGTAAAATATTAAATTAAATAAAAATTAGAGCACCAAAATAAGATTTTAACCTAAATTTTATAAAGATCTCTTCGTAAAAAACAGTTTCAACTTTTACCAAATTATTTCAACCTTATTTTTCTAGAGAATGTTGAGTTTGAAAGAATGAATGAATAATACTCTGTTATTATACCATCACCATATTAAATACATTTTATCTTTTTTGACTTTGAAGTTATTCTATCAATGAATTCAACTTTCTTCTATATAATAATAATAGTTTACGATATATCAATTCCAAGAATAGAAATAAAATTTTCCCTAGGATGAAGGTACAAATTGGCTATGTACACTGAATATATTGTTCTACTTATTAACTCGTTGAAGAAGATACTCATGAGGAGAATGCCAAATACAAAAATCCTCAATTAAAATGCTTTGATACCATGATAAACTTTATCAGGAAAGAAACAGAGGCACGCAACACAAGAAAAAACATAATATATGATTTCTTAAAAATCGTAGATTGCCTTCATTACGCATAGATGAATGATTTATATATAAATGAAAAAATAAAATAAAAACTTACATAATACAGTAGGAAAAAGTTACGACGATGTAATAGAAAGAAATTACAAATACAAACATATTATGCGGTAGCTAAGATATGCTTAAATAGCAAATTAAATCCTCCAAAAACCATGTCAATAAATGAATATCACGTGTTTTATAGAATCAACACTCAAATATGTAGTAAGATAGAAAGATCGGATCTTGTTGAGATTTTCTTTCAAGCTTAGACCTTTTTCATTTCTATTCCATCCATGCACTGAATATTCTCTGTTCTGCAACACGAATTTGAAATAGCACCAAAAGATAAAAGCAAAATCACAAGAAAATTTACAATAAAATGAAATAGAAAAGACCAGGTACATCGAAGCAAACATTTCTCTCTTTGTAACTTGTAAACATCACTCGGCAATCACTTTAATGAAGTAGCAACTTGCAGTCAGTTGTTTGAAAATTACAAGGTTTCAAGTAACGTATAAGATGATATATGACAGTTTTGATGATCCATATCATCTTGGTAAGAAAGATAAGCAATCAAGGAGTGAGGTGCATCTTCTTTCAAGTGCAATCTTTAAGGTTTATATCACAGCCAACCACAACATATGTAACTGGAAGAGGGTAATCGTCCTGTTTGGCGTATGTATTCTGCTTGAGCAACAGTTCTTTCTGCTTCTCTATTTTTTCTAGCTTCAGCTGCAGCACGCTTTTCTTCTGACCTTTGCCTCGCCATAGCAATCTTTTTCACCATTTTTGCATGCGTCTGTGCTCTTATTTGCTCTACTTTCGCCTAAAATGCATTCAGTTTCAATCAAAGGCAAGGCAGTAATGAAGATAACAGGCTTCAACTATAGTATTTCCAAACAGCCATATTGCAATTAAATGACCAAAGAATCATATGATTTAGTTCTTATACTGAACAAAAAATTTTTTATCATAAATCAACCCTTGCATAAGCAGAGGGTCAGTCTATGTTACTTCAGAGCAAGATACAGAGAGATTCTAACTTCATATCTGATAGTCATGAAATAATTACCTCGGTTCTTCTCATTTCGGCTTCTAATTTTGCCTTTTGCTCACTTTCCCATGCTTGAATTTTGATTTCCTCACGCTTAAATCTTCAAATTCAAACGCGAGATAATCACATTAGTAACAATGAACAAATTTACATGTATCTATAATTGATAGAGAATGTGAGTAAAATAAAACCTGGCAGTATGTTTAGATTTCTCAGCTTCTTCCCACATAGCAGCACGTTTTTCAAATTCAATTCTCTCCTGTTCTTGCATATTGGTGCCCTGAGGAGAAGATTGGTTCTTTTCCTGCTCATCTTTGCTTGCCCATGCAGCAATGTTCATCTTACCAAGCTGCACTCCAAGGGCTGCAATCTCTCTCCTTGTCTTTATCTTCATCTCTTCTTCAGACAGATGTCTTCTGCCATTTTCAACGGGAAACTGGGAATCCTCATCGGTCATGTTGTCCAAAGGTGTTGAAGCTGGTGCACCTCTCCGAGGAGTCGACGGCATCGACGAAACTGGGCTCCGTAGTGGAGTTGCAGACCCAACAGGAGTAGCTGTCCGCGAAGGTTCTTGACTTGGCACAGGGGTCATTTCAGTTCCCATGTCTCTCATCGCAACGGATCTTATCCCAGGCATCACTGTATCATGAAAACCAAGTTAACCTTACTCTCTCCAAACTCCGAACATGTCACATATGGAAAATAAAAAAATAAAAATCTGTTATGTTTCAGTGTTTCACTCAGAATCTCAGATCATTCACCACCAAACACATCCACTCTCTATATTATAACTAATGGGGATGAACAGAATACCTGATTGATCATCTGTTCCTCTTGAGGAAGATAGAACCAATTCATTCACTTCCTTCAAATCTTTGCTTTGGGGAAAAGACTCTACCACTGGATTTGCTCCATGTGCTTGACCTGAAACTGAATGAGCATCGGAGGGAACAAAAGAGAACTTTTCAAATCCCGTATGTGATGTGGGTTGACAGAAATCAACTCTCTTCGTTTCCGTCACCTTGCCTGTGGGGAGCTTATGATCATAATGAGCAGACTCGGGAGCAACCCTCACCATGCTTGATGCCATGCGATTCGCCTGGTTATGTGCAACATGTTTTTTGGAGTGATTAGCATGTATGTTTTGCCTATTCATTATCCATTTCTCGGCATCGTTCCACTTAGAAGGAATAGGTCTGAATAGAGATCTAGTGGCAGGATTGTTCCCCGGTCTCTCTCCTTTATCAAACTCAAAACTCGACGAGCTGGCATTGCTGTCATAATCAAGATTTTCATCTTCCACTGATCTCAGCGCGTGAATTGTGCTTGAACTTCCACTACCAACAACCTTCTGAAAATGCTGCATCTTTACACGACCCGTCTCACCATTTTCCTTCGCTATTGTCTCCTTTGCTTCATGGGAAATCTTCCCACTCTGTTTCCGGTCCACCACAGCATCACTGGATGGCTTTAATGATAGAACCTCTAAGCTTGGAGATGTAACTGGAAGGAATAATTTTACTATTAAATAAAAAGTAAATGTATATGCAAAAATAAAGATATTGGAATTGCATTTCCAGACCTTCATCTTCAAGGTTGTCATTATTTGAAGCAAGTAAGCTATTAACAAATTCAGTATCTTCAAGCCTTGAAGGGGAAGTTCTGGATGAATTACTATTGGATCCATCCTTCTTCCTATGATGATGAGGCCCTAACAACTTCATCCTCAGTTTACTGGGAGAAATTATTCCAGCCTGCATAACAAATGGCATACTTATCTTCATCAAAATCGCAGAATAACTCAAGTAGTAAATTTCTAACAGAATACACTTTGAAGAACACTGCATAATCAATTATACCCAATACATGACCACTTTCTTTTCAACCAAAAGGCCCACCCCACCGTTTCACTCAGAAGAAAAATGAGGGCAAATGAATCCTACCCTTTTTCTCTTTCCCTTTTCAGCCTTTTTTTTTCCTCTCTTCCTCGCCCACCCACCCACCCACCCAATAATAATGACAAACCCCATCCTTCCAATCAATACAAAAGTAGAAAACGTAAAAGCCTGGTTCTTGAACCACGTTAAAAATTCACTTGGAGGGAATCAATGAAACCAAGCCCCCGAGGAAACAGAAGGGGTGACCATTCTGAACTCCTCCAACACGAACCTTGAATTTCAAAGAACTACTCTCCCACCAATCCAACCAAAAGAAAAAGAAAAAAAAAAGATTTAATTTTTCATGAAGAAAAAAACACGAGGAGAGGAGATAAAACGCAGCAGTGAGGCTAAATGCCAAACCTGAACTTTCTCTATCCTCTCGTACTCCATTAGATCTCTGACTATCTCTTCCTCTATGGCTTGGAAACTAGCTCATGCAGCAGTGGAAGGGAAGAAAAGTTGAATTTTGCAGCTTTGGCTGGAAGTTATGACTGGTGACTTGTGAATGAATGATAACAATAACACATGAGAGAGAGAGAGAGAGAGAGAGAGAGAGAGAGAGAGAGAGAGAGTTTATGAATGTGATGCAGCAAAAAGAGGAGCAGAAGAAGAACAGGAACAGGTGTTTACTTGCTCAAGAAAGTGTTCAAGTTGGGTTCCTCTGCAGTACCGTAGATGCTGTATCTATCTATCATCTCGCCACGCCATCAGAATGACCCCGCCTGCCACAATATTAATCGACATTATTATCTAATTTAAATATATATTAAATAACTCCTATTGGTAACAAACCTTCTGTATTTTACAGGCTGCCATCAATTGTCACCCTCCACTCAAGTAAAACCATCGTTGGTTTTTAAATATATGTTTTGTTTTTTCAATTTATTAGTATATATATATTTTCCGTGATGTAATTTATTCTAAGTGGTCAAAATTATTTTAGACAGAAAGTTACGTCAACTTCAACTTGGAATTAACTTGTGTTAATTAATTTATATATAATTATTGAAATTAAACGCATTATTAAAAAGATCGATAAAATAATTATTGAAACTAAATAAGTTTATTATCTATACTAATTTATAATTACTGTGAATGTATAATTTTTTACTTTACAATAATTAACTTAGAACTTTATAATAACAAAATATGCCTTGATGAATGTATTTGATAATTTAAAATTAGTTCCGAAAAGTTTTACGCTGTTTTTTTTTTCATGAAATTACTGTTGAGAATAATAGAAAACGATAATTTAAAATAACTTTTATGTTTTTTTCTTGGAAATTAAAAAACGATAAAAAGAAAATATTAGCCAGATTGATTTTAATTTTCCATCTTTAAATTCATAAAGATCTATCCACTTCATATTCCTGAATTTATTCATTACAAAATAACAAAACCGTAAATCAAATATGGGATAATGTGTGAGAATTCGAGTGGTTGTTTTTTCACTTTTACTTTTACTTCGAGTTTTGCCCTCCAATTATGAGAGAGAAACTGGTGAAAGGCTTTACTCGTTCGTTACATAAAAAAAAAGTTGCATATAATAATATCTATGTTTTTTCTTTAATTTTTAAATACGTATCTATTTTTTATTTGAAATTAATACATTAACTAAAATTTAATGAATATAATTGTAAAATTATATGTTAAAATTTAAAAATATAAAGATTAAAGAATATTTTATAAATAAAATATTATGTGATCTGATTATAAAAAGTTATACTAGTTTTTAATGACTTCTTAAATATTGTTAACATGAAATTCATTTAATAAAATGAAAATGTTTATATATAACTTTTTTTAAAATTTTACAATATTTGTAATTATTTATTTAAAATTTAACCACTATGATGTTTGTAAACAAAATAAATTAATATAACTTTACTATAGATAATAAAAAAAAGTATATTATTTATTGAAAATATATATATATATATATATATATATATATATATATATATATATATATATATATATATATATATAATTTAAGAGAATATAAAATCATCAAAATAAAAAAATAATCAGTGTGTAGATTTATTTAAAAGTATCATATAACGTAATAGAAAGTAAGTTCAATTTTTCCATAAAACAATAATAGTTGTATATTTTAGTTTTACATGTGACCCTGCTCACAATCAACATCGTAACAAAGTCAATTAAATTCGATTTGGGAGTTTCTATTTTTCATTCCAATGATTTTAATATTTTAAAAGACTAAACGTGTTAGAAATTAAATTGTTGTCGATATTTTTTAACCTAACTGTTATTGAAGTTTATTTTTTAATGTAATTTTTGTGCGCAAACAATGTTTTGAGCGAATGGTTGAGATCTAACAATCTCAGTTGAAATAAATTGTCAAAACAAATTCGGTCTCTTCCTCTAAAGCAATTCCCTTGTAATATTTTGTAAAACAAATATAATAAGATTTGGAATTAAATGTAGCAAATTGAGAGAAAGTGACTAATAAATATCACATAACATTTAAGCATTTTTTTATACGAATATAATAAACTTAGAAAAGTCTTTTATCTTTTCCTTTAATTATTTTGTCTGTGAGTCAAACTGTCAATTAAGAAATCTTTATGGAATTAATTTGTTACTTTATTATAATTGTTCTTTCTTTATGAGAAAGGGTAGATTAGTCAGTGAGTTTAGGGCAGTCTTCGAGATTGAAACACTGAGCATGATCGGAGAAGTCTGCATTATCAGTTTTCCCTGTATAGTAACTGTTTGTGCTAGTAAGTCATAATCAATCAAACACGAAAATTACTACAAAAGAAAAAGAAATAAATTAGAATCAATTTTTACATTTAATGAAGGGTCCGGATACATATCCTAAGTTGTTGACTAAGGATTGTTTGAGTTCGTGCTTATTATTATTTTTTTTGTGTGTGTGTGTTTATTATTTAATTTTAGAAACTATTTATTGGTTGATTTTTGTTTTAGTATTATTTGGATTTGGAGTTAATCCTAACTAACTCTTTAAAGAATTTGTTTGGTTTTAGCTTTTTGAGTATTATGTTTGTAATCACTGTTGGCTATTCTCATTTCAAATATTATTTTAATAAATCATATTTTGATTAATAAATTATTTTTTCAACAAGTCATTTTTATTTTATATATTATTTGTCACACCTACTTTATTTAAGTAACTTTTTAACAAGTTAATTTTGGTTTCATCAAATATTTTTCTACAAAATCATTTATGGTTTAATAAGTTTAATTAAGCATATTTTAAATAACTTATTTCTCATTCAAACAAGATCTTTTTTAACAACAAAAATTCCTAGCTAATAACTAAATATTATTTTCCAAACAACTATGTTGGTTAAGATAGATAAATTATCTTAATAGTATTAACAAATCACAAAGTTTCTTACTAAAATAGAATATTGTCTTTTAATATGAACATAGTTTTCTAAGGCTGTGTTCTTTTGGTATGATTTGTGGGAAATGATTTGGGAGAGATGATTTGAGTGGATTTGAGTAGATTTGAAGGTAATTTTGTAGTTGTTTTTTTGAGTGGATTTGTGGGTAATTGAGAGTGAATTTGGAAGTAAAGTTTATAAGAATTAGTGTAGGATTTGATTGATGCGATAGATTTTAAAAATTAGTTTAATTGGTATAAAATGAAGATGACCAAATTGCCCCTAGTTATAAAAATATTATAAATGTAATTTTGTAATGTTATATTTAATTGTAAAAATGGTTATGAATAGGATAAATTACAAATAATTGTTAAAATTAATGTTTAAAAATTGTAAAAGTTATAATGTAGTAAATTGAAAGTATTTTAAAATGTAAATTTAAATTGTAATATTTAATACGAAGTGATGTGAATTTATAAATCATTGAAGTGAGAATAATTACCATTAATCAAAACTTAAACATTAATCATTCATTTGATTCATTTCACCCTTTTTTACATGAATCATGATTTGTAAAATAAAAATTCCAAAAAGAAAGACCAAACTTAATCTAATCTAACTTCTCCAATCCTTTTTTTTTCTTACTGGAAAGAAAAATTGAAAATAGATATTCATCGAACATAGTCTTCAGAATAAAGGGAATGTTTTGCCAAAACGTCTTGTGCAGAACCTCAACCAAGTTAGGCTTATACGGCAAAAAGGACTTCTTCTTATTAATCATTCTCAATTCTCTGTTCTTAACATATAAAGCCTCGTGCGCTCTCACCGCCGCTTTTTTCTTCTCAGCGAAACCATTGCCTTTCGGTCTTTCAGCGATCTCTATGCTTCACCGCTCGTTCATCCTTTTCTTCTCTGCCGTCAAGAACAGATACGACTCCTTCCCTTCGCTATTGCTCCGGCGAAGCAAATCAAAAAGCTTCCACTTCTTTGACGACGACCCTGTCGAATTGCTCTTCTTGCATTTTCTCGGCGAATTCGGCGTCCACATGCAGTAAGTAGCTGCCGGGACTCCCTCCAATTCATCCGCCTCCGACGAAGACGACGAATCCAACAGCGGAACCTGTAACAGATCGTGCTCGCTCCGGTGAAGATCGTCTCCGGTGATAGGGAACCGGGGGACTGCCGCGCCGGAATCGCGTCCGCCGGCAATGCTGCTCCCTTGCGTACTTTGGTATCTTGTGGTTGAAAATGGGGAAAAACGCGTCGTCGAAACAGACTTCCAGTTTCAACGTAATACCCCTCCAAGTAACCAAAACAACGAAGTTCTGTAATCGGTTACCACGTAGACGTAACCGATTACATAAATGCTCACATTCCTTCACACCACTGTAACCGATAAACCAAAGGTTGTAACCGGACGGCTGAGACTGGCACTGTTCATCATCTTCTCAAACACTCGGATGCAGTTTCTTCATCTTCAACCTCCAGCTGCTCCATTCCATCAACAGGCACAACGTCTTTCTTCCTCCTCCTCTACAACCTGCAAATCAAAACTAACAATATGTGCTTGGATACCCGAGTTTTGGTATGTTATGGAATCGGTTTAATTCTGCATAGGATTCACTTGAATGGAATTTAGTAAATAGGCTCAGGGCACACATGACATTTCATCCCAAATCAGCGCAAATCTTCTCACATCCGCGGGTGACATAAAATAGATAAATCCCGCAAATCCGTCTTCGCTTTTCCTCGCTCTCTCCCTCAAACGAACACGACGCAACTACATTTGCTCGCACTCTAATTCGCATGAACAGTAAATTTTGTTTATGCGAACACAGCCTAAGTGAACACAAACAATGTTTGTTGTAGAGTGCATCAATTATTATGTGACAGACATGAGTCAAGTCATAATTAAATCATGACACTTAGGTTATTATACTTTTAAGTATAAAAAGTTGTATCCTAATTATAAAACATAGTTATTGACCTAATAGTAAGTGTTTGATTCAACACTTGGTGTCAGAACTAAAGTCATGTTTTTAATTCCCAATGGAACAATTGTTTATGGGAAGATTGTTAAAGATTGCACATTAGGTAGGTGGACTGAGTCATAACCAAAAAGTTTAGTTTCTAGTGGGATAATTGTTGGCGATCATTGTAAGGTGCATCAATTGTTTGGAAAAGGCTAAGTGGACTAAATCACAATTGAATTGTCACATTTAACCTCCTATGCTCTTAAGTAAAAAGAGTTATATCCTTAACTATAAACTATATATTTAGTGTAGTAGTAAGCACTTAATCCAACTATGTATGAAACTTTTTAGAAGTGTAAAATTTTTTGCAACATTATTTTTCATCTTTTTCATTGAATAGTTTTAAATTAGCATTGAAGAATATAATCATTTCGAATATTATGTATCGTCCTAATAGTTGGATGTGTTTATCTCTCCTTCAAAGTGTATTTTTACTTGAATTTTCCTAAAGTCCTGAGTCATACACAATAGATAGATTTTTTAGATTTGGCTTGTTGAAGATAAAGTAACATTAACTATGCATCCAGATCATTTGATGTGACTTGTGTTTTTAATAACAAATGTTATTAGAAAATGTGTTTGTAATCAACAACAAATTTTTAAAATAAAATATAAATTTGAGTTTTTTTTAAGTAAAAATCTCAAACATATTCATGGATTAAATACACACATAAAATATTCTCTTAAATCTATTTTATAAATTAAAAGTAGAAAAGTTAATAGAAAAATTGTTTTATTAATAAAATAAACATAAATATAAAATTTATGCATAAGTGCGAAGCCTTTAAATATTAAAAGAAAATCATTAAAATAAAAAATAAATATTTTTTAATTTTTAACTTTGATATGAAATTGGAAATTTTTTTTATCCAAAATTCTAATACATTTTTGTTTCAAAACTTTAAAAATAAATGAAAATAGTTTTTTTTTTAAACTCAATTATGTTAAATTTTAACATATACGTTTTGTATTAACATTTTGAGTTGTTTCCGTCCCCTGGAGATGTTCTCGCTTCAGTATTAATTAGAAACAAGTTAATTACATTACAGAAAATAATATAATTAAATTAAAAAGACTATATCTATTTATATTAAAAGTTTAAAAATCAAAATATATCAAAATTTTAAACATAAATAAATTTTAATTTCACTTTAAAATTTAGTGAATAAAAACATATTTACTTATTTTTGAAAAACAATTAAAAAAGTTAGTGAACAACGTAAAGCAGTTTAAATAAAACTTTAATAAAGAGTAAAAATTGAAAATTGAATAAAAATATAAATTTGAAAACTCAATTATAAAGTAAGAATAATAAGAAATGCCATTAAAGAATGGAAATGAAAGAAGAAACAAAATCGCAGAAAAGTAAATTATTAAGATAAAATAAGAATTTGTACAAGAAATCAATAATGTTGGTGAACATAAACATCATTATTTCTTTTATTTTATTTTTTCCATTTTTGGGTTAACCAGAGTCAGAATACTTGAACTGTTTGCCCCCTACCCCTTATTTCTACCCTTTATTGACTCCCCACACTATAGTTTTTCGAAAATCCACTTATATTTATGGAAGACACGTCCCAAACAACAACTGTAACTTCTTTATATTTTTTAAAAAAATGTTTTATTATGAGATTTACATTTATAACCCTTTTCAATTTATAACTCTTTTCTGCATTTTGGAACCACTTCTGCGGTGTGTCATTGAAATACAGAATCTTCTTACTCTCCTGAAACACTTTTTCTAATCTAACATTTGGGACTTTACCTTATATCAATATATTTATCAAAGAATCAAAGTTTCACCTTACTCGGAATATATAATCTTAATTCTCTATAATTAACTAATTTTTCACCTATAACAACACATTATTATGTTGATGCAAAGAGTAATGAAGTAGAGCTTGTTGAAGATAGAAAAGCATAATAGAAAATATACATACAAGAAAAATGACAAAGAAGAATAAAAAAAAGATTTCAAGAAAGATTTTAAGAAAAATTCACAAAAGATAAATAGAAAAAAAAAAGAAAAGGATATAAAGAAGCTTTTTTTTTTTTAATTCTTGGATTATAGAATATTTCATGGAATATTTTATAATTCAAGAGTCATTATTAATCGGAATTATGTTTGTTCCAAAACTATATGAAAATTTACTAACAAATACAGGTCACTTTCACGAATGTAATAATAGTTATAATTGTTTTGCACGACTTTTAACTAATCTATAAGTCGCATATTTTTTCTTGGAGATGTAATAATGGATATTTTGCTTAATTTTAGGAGCTACCAATGTGTTTTTCCCTAATTTTAATAAACTAATCATGTGCTAAAATTAATTAGAAGTTAACTAACTGTTAAAATAAAATTAGTTAATTTAACTTTTTCTTAAATAGTATTATAATTGCATTTGACTTTTCTAATTCTAAATACTTGAAAGGTGCATTTTCATCTTCAAAGTTGTGACATGCTCCTTGTAAAAGAGAGTCAACCCCTATGGTAAGTTGACTTTTGAAAATTGGATGTAATTCTTCTTGTTAATTCATTTTGAAAGTTTTAAGAGTTTTCTACTCTTGTTTGGCTCTTATCTTAGTTTTCTTTAACTGATGAATCTTTTTGCACTTATCATGTGATATTTATCTTAAAGTGGTGTATTCTACACATCTTTTATACCTTAATCCATTTTCTATTTCATTTCGTTACAAGTTATTATTTTCTAATTGTTTTTTTCATATTGTCTTAAGTCATACTCATGGTTTTCTTTGTGTTTGTCATTGTGTTCTTGTTTTCTCGTGACTTTTTAGTTTTTAATGTCTCCTTGAGTTGATCAAGATCCCTCCAACCTTGATCATGATCTTCTATAAAAAAATTTTGTATTGTGTATTGTTTTAAAAGTACTTTGAATGTGAATAAAAATATTTTATAAAATTGGTAAAGTTTAAATGTGTTTAAATCAATGATTGATTTGTAAAGATAGATTATATTTTGTATTTATTATCCTCTTTATAAAAGTATTATTATATTTATGAATAAAATAAAGTTAAATAATAAATTTGGATGAATGTTTCTTGAAAGGGTATTATGAAGATGAAATTTTACTTAGAATGAGAAGGGATCTAATGACCAAATGTTTCATGTGCCTTATGTTGTCATTGAGTGAAAAACAAGAAAATATTGGTCATGGTTCTTGGAGTTATTAATTGAAGATTTGGAGGTGCTACAATATGTGTTTCATACTCATTTACGAATGAAGGATAAAAATGTACATATTGCATTGTATTTCTTATCTGGTTATCATTGAATTATGTATTTATCAAGATCTATATTTATCCCTAATGTCTTGTGCAACATATTTGTAAACAAGATAAGTGAAACATTCAATATTATCATTGTTAGTGCGAGGGCAACACCTATCATAACCATGTTGGAAGATATTATAATGTATATAGTGGAGAGATACACAACAAACATATTGAAGACATCTTCATTTGAAGGAAGTTTACCCAAAAATAGGAAATAAACTATAAAGGAATCGTATCAAACAATGTTTTGAATACCAAGATGATTATATCCATTTTTTTATATGAGCAATAACATGATTCATTGTCATCTACCACTATGCTTGTGCCTCACATCATCTACTACATTTCATTGTTAATGTGCAATGTTGTCATTCTCTCAATAACATCAACATGAATCTAATGCAAATGACCATGTTAACTTATTTTAACTTAAAATTGAGATTGAATTGATAACTTTAAAAATATTAAGACTACATATGAAAGAAACCAATCAAATATTGGGACTTTTGGGTGTTTCAGTTACTAAAACCATGATGTTCCAAATATAAAACTTCACTTTTAATTTTACTATAATATTTAATTTCATTCTTTATTCTAGTTTTTTCTTATATTTATTACTCTTTTTATGGACATAATAACTTTTTTTAAAATTAAAAGGAAAATATTAAAATGAAGCAGAAAAGAGAAACTCTCTTAAACATAAAAGGAAATTAAATTTTAATTGTATTTGTGAGGATAACCTAATAATAACATATAAGATACAAATTGTGTAATCATGTCTATAGTTCTATATGAAATTTGTATGTGATAAATAATATGAATATGTTAGAGCAAAAGTCCAACCCCCTATTATTTTGATTAAGCACTTAAATACAACAAAGCTTAAAACATAAATAAGCTATGTCGAATAAAAGTTGTATTGATCATGAGTGCAAGTGCTTCATTTTGACAAAATAAACGTAATCAAAGATTTTACGTATTGAATATATTTGTATTATTTTTATATTTACAACTCAAAGATAAGAGATGAAAAATGCAACCTTTTATAGTTTGACTCTAAAAGAATAAATAATATATATGAAGTATTTTTTAGTTTGACTCTGAAAGTTAAATAATATATATGAAGTATTTTTTTATGAAGATTTTTTTATCACATTATCAAACCCAAAGATTTTGTCTTTGAAGATTACACAATAATCATCATCTCTTTGAAGAACTATATTAAAGACCAAATTGTTAATTCATCATCAAAATATACAAGAAGAATCTAAAATATTTATATATAAACTTTGTGTCATTCGTTTGTAGTATAAGTTTGCTAAAAATGTTCTATTTTTACTTAAAGTTAGTCTTATGAGGAAACTCTTGTCATATTATATATCCTTTAGAGTTTCTTTAACTTTCTATCTTGTTTATGATCATGAGTGCAAACAAAGTATATTAGTGTTCTCAGTTTTAAGGACCATATAAAAAGAATAATATTTGGAATGGTTGGTGTACTCACTTATATAATAAAAAACAAATTATTAGTGTAACTTCTTAAATGTGATTTAATAGAGATTTGAATGCAGTTCAAAAGTATGGATAAATCAATATAAAATTATTGTTATATCCTTATAAGTTTTTTAAATGTTAGATGATTTAATAATTTGTAAGAAAATTTTTAAAATATTAATAAAAATTTGAAAAAAAAACTTAATTCCAAAGTCTTTTCAATTTCATATAATCACAAAACACAAATAAAAATGTAAAATAATGTTACGGAATTCGGTGTATTCAAATTCTATATTGTTGTTCTAAATGAAAACTAAAAGTTATAATTTATTTGATAAAATTACTTTTTCCTTTAAGTATGACTGGCCCTTTCTTTAAAGATGTAAAGTTGGCCAGTATGTGAATTAGGAAATTTTCTACTTCCCAGATCTGAATTTAATTCTAATTGTTAATAATAAATTTCAAGTCATTATAAGGGTTAATTTTGGTTGAGACTCGCATCCTAAAACATCATTTAAGAATTATTTATAAAAAAAAATGCTAATAGTTATAGTCGGTGTTCAAAGTTCAAACAAAACCAAAGCACTCAAAATCAAACCCGTGAGTGACTTTGGTTGCTCGCTAATTATTCCGATAATCTCGCCTCCGAAAAAATATAATACAAAATGTACACTAATTAACAAAAGTTGGTAAAAGAAATAAATACAAACAATAAGCAGAACGTGGTGGTTTGAAAATTTGAATTCTCGAAAACGAACTAAACAGTTATTGGAACACATTGTTGGGTAGAAAATCCAACCTTCTTCCCTTTTATCATTTTATTTTATACATAAATCCAAAATTTATTTTTTCATGTTTAGCTCATGTAGTTATACATTTTACTAGAAATGTCAATTTGACCCATGATTCTGAAACTAGTCCTAACTCACTTTTGAAAAAAGCCTCTTCTTAAGAAGCCTCTCAAATGGGAGTCAAAAAAAGTCTCAACTCCTAAAACCTCCTCTTAAGAGGTTAGGGTCAGGATTAAGGTGAGTTTAGCCCCACTGAAAAAGTTTTGGAAACTAAACTTTAACATTCTCATTGTAACTATTAAAAATACTAAATTTTAAGGTAAATGTAATTGATTTCTTATTTCAAATTATTAAATAAAATTAATTAATTATAATATAATAGAATATTTAATATTCAAAATAACTACTTTTTTAAATAATTAAAAACAATTGCAAACCACACACTTAATTTTATACAACTAAATAGTATTACAAATTTATTTTACTAAAATATTATAAAACTGCTTTATTTTGTTGTCAATTTTAGTACAATTATGTCTTATATTGTAGACACCAATTATTAGAAAATCATATATAATTAGTAATATCAAAATAACCCCAAGGGATAATAACATATTAAATTGATTTAATATTGACACTGCTTTTACAGTTCTTAAAAAGAATCATTGTTTTGTTTCCTCGACTTCTAAAATATCACTCAATCTATTATAATTATTTAAAATTAAAAATAATTCAAAAATTTATTATCTAAATTTTTGGATAAAAAATATTATAAATTTTTGATGTGTAAATTAAACTTATGTTTTATTTTGTTTTTTCTCTCTGATAATCTTTTCTCAAAATCACCATAAGATATATTATAAAAATAAAGTTAATTTTTTAAAAATTTATAAAAAAAATGAAAATTTTAAATAGACCTAAAGTACTAAAAAATAACAAATGTTATAATGTTTCAATTCTTTAACTAACACATTAAATAATTTATTTTTAACTTTCAATTAGCACACATAACATAAATGTATATTTATGTTTATGACATTTAAAATGTAAACATTTTGAGTGAGTAGTACGATGAGATTGAATCTTATAGGCGAATACAATTGCAGTCTGCACAAGGGTTTATGAGTTTTTTCTTTTTACTTATTATTTATGTTATGAGTATGATTTGTTGAGTATAAAATAAAAAAGAAAATCATTTATATTTAATTTCTTTTCTAATAGCTTTCTAAGAAAATAAAGAAGTCTCATTTTTTTTTTAAATTAAGAGCTTCAATTAGAGAAAATCTTGTCTTAAATTTCAATTAGGATAATTTTAGATAGAAAGTTAATTTTTGACTTATAACCTAAAAAAAAGAAAAATTAAATATTTAAATTTCAAGTTTATAAAATGATTCTTTAATTATATACTTAGAGAATCTAGCTCAATAAATATTGTTATTTTGCCTTTGCTTCTTGATTCTAGAACTCTCCTCCTATAAAAATTTCAAAATTTCAATTTATTTTCTATAGTAACTATTTTTGTAGCAAATTAGGAGTTAATTATATTTTTTCTTGTATTCAAAATGAATATTTTTTCTAAAAAAAGACCCATGGGTTGGCCGTAACCCACAGGGCTTTTGAAGATATTTTGACCTTGTGGGTTTTTTTACGAGGGACTTATTGACCCTGTGGATTTTTCTGGCCCAAACCCACGTGAGTTAGGGCCAAACCATGTAAGGGGGCCAAATTGACGGGTCTACATTTTACTGATCAATGATTATCATTTAATAATGACATCACTTAATTTTACATACATTTTAACCATATAGTTTCCATTCTTTTGCAAAGTTTACATATATGTTAAATTTTCATAAAATAACAATGTTCAAAGAACCGGAATAATGTTTGTTTTACAAACCATCGTTTTAATTTTTTTTTTCTTATACGGTATTAGAAATCTAATGTAATGACAAAATTTGTAAAACTTAAAACTTTTATGATAAAATAAAAAAATAAATTTGGTAAATTTACAAAATGATGATAATTGAAAAATAAGATATTAAGTAAACATTATCAATGAGATATTTAGGTTATATAGTAGTAGTAATTAACATTGTTTATGAGTCGAAGTTAAAGAAAATTTAAATGTAATTTTTTATACTCTTAAACTTTTTAAAGACAAAATTGTGATAGAGTTTTAAATTCCAAAATAGACCATGCCTCTAATGCTATGATTAACTCCAATATACTATATCAATGAATTTCAAATATTAACATTAACAAAGTCTTTATGACAAAAACAAGATTTGTTGGAAATACTAACTTTTATTACTCTTAAACCTTAAGTGGGTGACACTTTTTGGTACAATAAATTAACCTTAAAGATACTCTCTTAATTAATTTGAGTTCAAAACATAACTTTTTTGTTTTATTTGAAAATCCTTTGTTTGTTGTAAACGGTATATTTTAAAAATTGAAGTAAAAACTCAAGATATTATTGAAAATTTGAATTTAAAAAATGAATAAAAAAACTAGAAAATCAAAAAACAACACTTAAAAAGAAAAAAAAGAAAGAATATGATCGAAAAAGGAAACAATGATGTATTTTTTATTAAAAGAGAATTTAAATATTTCTTTTACAAGTATAATTTTTCCAAGTTTTTAAAAAGTTATCCTTTTTTCCTCTGAGACAAAATGGCTTTTATTAGTATTAGTATTTGGCTAAAAGTAGATGGGAAAATTTGAATAGTAGTATTCCCTAGGATGCGTTTGAATCAAGAAATGGTATTGTTAATGCATGTGTGAGAGGATGGATGAATGACGGTTGAATGCTTGTTTCCGCGGATGTGTAATGATTTGGAGGAGTGGATGTGTAGGAGGAACCGTGACTTTAAAATGAGGTATAGTTTTTGTATGCAATATATTTATTTCTTTAATTTAGTTATAATTATTTGTTAGTTATATATACTTTAATCATTAAAAATATTTAGATTATTTAGTTAATTTATTTTATTTTTCCAAACAGTAGATTATAAGCTTATTTTTGGGAACGTTAAACGAAAGAATGGTAGAGAGGGAATATATTCGAATTTGTTGGTGGTCAAAGATACTAGTGGGAACATACACATCAGATAATTTTAGTTAAAATTTAAAATATTTTGGCAGAGTGGAGGGAATATGAAGAAATTAATTAGTGTGTCAGAAGACAGAAGACAGAAGCCAAAGGGGTTCGGAATTCTATAATGTGACTCCTTCTTTCGTTCCCTCTGCCTCATTTGACCACAGTCATCACCTAATCCATTTCCATTTCTATGGGCCCATTTCAAATACCAAACAAAATACTCACTATTTTTCTATTATTCATACATAATTCATCAAATCTATCTTACAAAATAATCACTGCTGCACTTATCTACATCCATTACAATCATCTTCATTTCTAGGGACTAAAAAATCTGATGTCAAAATATAATATTTAGAAATATAAATTAGAGTCAAATAAATTTCATATTAAAATAAATTATGTATAGATCTTCACACTTATACACGACATGCTAAATTTTAGAATGTAGTAAAATTAATTAATGGCACACAATATTATCATTATATAATAAGTTTAATGAAATACATCATATAATATTTTTAAGTGTTCAACTATTCAAATCAGTAAATAAAAGATTAAAATATTTTAAAATATATTAAATATAATATAATTTTACCTGCAAAAACATCTCTGATATTGATTGTGTTTGAAATTGCCGACAAGCCGGAACTTTGTTTTGACTATTTTCAAAGTGCAAACGAGAGCAGCCCTTTGTAGTCAACTAAGAAACAGAAGTAGATACAAGTCACTATTTATGACATACGTGCACCATCCTAATCAATTTCTTTCGCTAATTATCATTTTTTACTTTACATAATCGACCAAGTTAGTAAATAACACGCTTCTTATAAGTCAAGTAATGATTTCATAAATAAACAGAGAATGCCAATTCTATATTTCCTTTCTGTTGATAAAGAATGTTTGAAAAAATGGTTTCCGTAAATTCATTCGAATTATGATAAATTTCATTCTATTTGAAATATTATCAAATTCAGGTTATATGCCCTAAAAGTAAGAAAATTATTTTTCTACAAACACTATACATATATTTATATTTATTTATATTTTTAAGCTTCTGTTGCAGAGTGTTAATAATAATAATTTTTATTTTTTATCTTTTTAATTTCATTTAGAGTAATTAACAGTTGGTTTTACCCCTTGATACCTCTCTCTTTTTGTGTGCATATATATATATATATATATATATATATATATATATATATATATATATATATTAACTTTCACGCATTGGGCTAAGAAGCGTATATAATTTACATTATCTATGATCTGAAAAAAATTTGAAGAGCTCAAAACCCAATGAGAAAAGTATGGAGGTTATGTACTATTTTGTATGCTTTTCATTAGGGTTTATGGTCTGCCAAATGGTTGTATTTAGTAATGTTGCGCTTTTGTGTTATTTACTCGAATTAGGAGCTCAAGAAACATTCTTTCATTATTGTTAACTTCATGAACTTATTAGGCAAAAGATGATGAAAGAGGAGAGAATTCTGGTCGTAGATGCCTACAACAATTTCACATGGTGTTTTCAGTGTCTTTTTTGGTGATTTTGGGCCTGACGTGTATCATGCATACCCTTCGAAGGGCTTTGACCAATTTGTCATCTTTTTAATTGGTTTTGATATGCAATGTGATGTGTGAATTCCTTAATTCGCCTACATGTTTGACCACCTTTTAAATCCACACATGATAAAGGTTTGTTCCATTTTCTGTTCATTTTTTTGTTCGTTCAAACGTATTGAGATTAATATAGGTGAGAAGTGAACAACGTCTCTTTCATCTTTTTATAAGGAATTAGTTAACTTTTACTTAAATCGTGGTAAAATTAAAAAATATAGTCATTTGTTTTTATTTTATACTTTTACCACACAAGTGCATCTTTTACAATTAAAAATTAACACAACTCAATTCAAGTTTGTATTGTGTTATTGTAAGGTTAAATATAGACAAAATGATTTGGATGGTTCCACTTTCAAGGTAGTGTGTTTATTTGGTCGTCATTTTTAAAAAAGTGTTAACTTCGTCTTCAGATGTGTTAATGTGCATCTATAAAGTCTATTCCGTTAATTTTTCAGAAACGTCATTAATTGTGTGGTAATGTGACAAAACAATGTGATGATGTGACAAAACAGTGTATTGATATGATAAAACACATTTGCAATGAATAAACATGTGTAAATCTATTGTGTAATGGTGTTCCTCACGTGTACCTTTAATGGAAAAGTTTGAAACTTGACCTAACTGAAGTTTGAACTGCAAGTGAAGTTTGAACCCCAAGTGAAGTTTGAAGTTTACCTTAGTAACAAACTATGTTGTAGTGCCTTTCAATTGAGAGCATATCCCTGGAAGGCCGATGGATTATGATGGATCCAAACCTCAACCTCTTATACAAACTTCAATTTGCCCCAACCCCAACTCTTCCCCCATGAAAAGTCCATAAATTAGGCCAAACAACCATTGGAAAAGGACATTAATGTTGCAAATAATTTTAGATCCCAAGCACGTTATATTCTTTTAGTGAGAAAGTAAACCGTGACAGAGAATGCAAAGATTTGAAAACAAAAAAGTTGAAAAAGAATAATGAAAATCAAGCTCAATAGTTGCATCACCAGAGAAGTAGGATCTAAGGAAAAAAAATAACTAGTGAATCAAGCAAGTATACTTACTCTGGAGAAATGAAGTAGTTGGACAAACTCTCTCCTTTTCATCGTTCAAGAGTTGCTACTGTTGTTGGCATATCTCCTTTTCCAAGTAAATCTCAACCTCTCTTTCCTAGAGCGAAGTCGCTTGGTGATTCCAAACATGCTGACAATAATCAATCTCTCTGGAAAATTGAAATTTCCTAGTAGAGGATCTACGAGTACTATAAAATCGCTTCTCTTTTTCGTTGTTCGAAACCTCAATTTGTAAACATTCACTCATTAATTTATTTTTCCTAAACCCTAATCCTAAAATTTCCAGATCAGAAAGTCCTTATGGGTTACACATCAGAAAACAAATTTAAGAACACCACAAAGTTCCTAGAACAATATTCCTAATAAGTCAATGTTAACTATTTAAACGTTGTGAGCAAAACTGGACTTAATTGATGCACATAAACGCTTTTGAGGACGAAGTTGACATTTTTTTAAAAAGCGAGAAGTAGACACACTACTCTGAAAGTAAAGATTACCTAAGCAATTAAGCCTCAAATATACCTTGTAAAATGTCCTTCAACTTCTTTTCAAGTGTGCTTGAAACTCCAACTTCAAACCTTCAAACCAAAATGTCTTAAATTCTTGTCTCTCTAGAGCTAAATAGGGTGTGTCAGTGGAAGATACTTCGACCCTCAAGTCAATCAAGTGCATCAGATGGTAATAAATGTAGTAGTAATGGAACATAATTAATTTACCTCTTGCATTGTGCTATCTATATCATGATTATGGTCTTTTATATGGGTTTGATCCATGTTGCTAATTACCTTGATTAACTTTGCCAATATGCTTTAACCATTAACTTGACTTAATCACAATTTGTTGTTGCTAAAGATTTAGCCAACATGATGTTGTGTTTGTCTGAATATGTTTAGGTTGGGTATGTGTTGTGCAAGGTGATTGAGGTGTTACCGGCTATGTCTAGTACACTAGCCCCCTAGGCTCGACATGTCATGTGTTTGAGTCTTCAAATTGTCGTGTCGATATTAGTTTGACTGATATGTGCAAAAAAAATAATTATTTCTTTGGTTATCCACTAGTACAAAAATCGTGTAACGTTGAATATTTTGAGCTTTTAAAGGTGAATTATGGACGACGTCATATTAGGAGACGTTAAATTGGCGTCGAATTTTCCAAATTCGACGTTAAATTAATGTTAAATTTTGTCAATATACGACGTTAATATTTTTTTTTTGTTTTTTTTAATTATTTGTGATCATTTTTTACAACTCTGCGAGACCTAAAGAGTAGGAAAACAACAAATTTCAATTTTTGGTATTTTATAAATCATGAACTATGAACTTGTAGCGTAATATCAACAACAAACAACAATAACCAACAACAAACAAGTTCAATCAAACAATAACAACAAACAAGTTCAACCAAACAACAACAACAACAAACAAATTCAACAAAAAAACAACAAACAAGTTCAACAAATAAGTTCTTCAAAACAAAAACAAAAACTAACCTTCAAAATGTGGGTTCGTTGGAATAAAGTGTCGTCACCACTGAGAGAGAAAACAAAATGCGCCTATGAAGGACGAGAGCACGAAAATAATTGGTCAAAACAAACGAAAATCATACATAAAGTAGTTAATTAACATGAATTTGTATCAAATGAAAGAAAGATTACACGTGATGGTCGTCAAACTTCGTTCGAAAAAAGTTTGAGAAGAGGAGAGGGTCTCGCGCTAAGATAAAGTGAATGAATTTTTAAACTCCTGTTCGAATTTTTATTGAATTCATTAACCTTTTACATCGAATTACAATTCTAAACGACGTTTTATATCCTTTTACGTCGAGTTACAATTCTAAACAATGTTTAATAATTGCATTTATTTAAAAGAAAGCCACCGATCATTTTTAACGTTGGTGATTCAGTGGTTGGACATTGACCGCATGACGTTATACGTTGTTTTTGTACTAGTGATCTCACCCTATAGGTATAATAACCCACAATCTTGAGAAGCGTGATGACGAGGAGGCTTGATTGATAGGTGTCAAGCAGTCAAGTTAAGTGTGTGACATCAGGAAGTCTAATAGTTGCAACCCTTGGCCCTTAGATTTGAAGAGATCTAGCAATTGAGATAAAAAAGATGTGAAGCAAAAAGGCACCAAGATTTAGCTACAAATAGGAGATGAATTTGTCTCATTTGAGAACTCTGCTCATTAAGCTTCATTTTGTTGCCGATATCTCTTAAAAGTATTTATAATTTCTTGTGTTAAGTAGTATTAGGTATATCTTCTAGTGGTTCCAATATTGTTTTTCTTATGAGGGTAAATGATTGGATAGTGACGAGTCTAGATCAAAGTCTTCTTCTAGTGCTTCCTCCTCTAGAACCCAATATGTCATAAATGTCGAGTGAAACTAGAAGTTGAGGTAGGAAAGTCTAACTTACCTAAGAGCGAGGCTTATGATTGGGTTGATCTACAAGTAAAACTCCATTTCTCTAAGCTTAGGTGGTCGTCCACCCTTATGTGGTGGCAGCATAGTATATGTTCATGAGATGGGGTCGAGGTAGAGAATACCTTTCCCTTTGAAATGAGATGCGAATCATATCAACCAGTCAAGTTGTCAACTACCCTCTTACGAATCCTTTAAGTTTCCTTACAATCTACACTTCTTGATTCTTGGAGCGTATGTGTAATATGTAAAAACTTTCTCAGATCAAAGATGTTAGATATGAAAGTGTATAATTGATCAAAAGTTTTTAGAAACACAAGTAATGCGTCAATTTATAGTTTTCATCATAACAAACGCAAAGTAATCGATTACGTTAGTAATGTAATCGGTTACGTAAATAACCAGGTGTAATAGAATTACAACTAACACATCTCTTAATTGAATGCACAATTAATGTAATCGATTTTCATTTAATGCTAGTCAAACATATTTAAAAATATGACCGTTATAGTAGTTATCACTAAGTTGAAAACAATTTTCAATAGATAATAGACTTAATTGATTACATAACTTGTGTAATCGATTCAGCTAAGCACTTAAACAGATTTTGAAAACTTTTTCTCTTCAAAAACTCATCACAACACATTTGAAAAAGATCTATGCAAAGACACGAGTTTTAATCAATTTAACACCTAATGTAATCGATTCAAACTTGTTGTTTTGCCATAGTTCAAAACATAAGTTGTCTGATGAACTTAATTGATTACAACAATATTGTAATCAATTATGTCATACAAATTTGCTTTTGTGCTTGTAGTTTTCATCACACATAACATACAATATGCATATAAAGATATAAACACATCATAAGCAGTAGTATCCAGAACCAACAATATGTCAACATATGCATTTATCAGCAATAAGCATTTCCTTATTCACATATGTATTTCATCACACAGAAGCATATTTTTATAGTGTCATGACAATATCTATGTTCCTAATAGTAACCCTCTCGGTCTTATTTTAATCCAGAACGAGCAACTTCTCGGTCTCGTTCCTAGTGTTCATCCTCGTTTTGAGTGAGGAATGAACGTTTGGTATTTTAAGTTATTAGAATTGGTGGTAAAGATGAAAAAATGATGGGTAATAAAAGATGAAGAGTAAATGAGATGGATGAAGTGTTGTGAAATATGAATGAGCGTTCCGGGGAGGAACGACTCATGAGTGAATATTGGAATTGGTAAAGTATGACTGTGGTAATCTTAAGCTGTCGATTCATCCTGATGTTCCGTGAGTACTCGTCCTCATGTAGAGGAGGATAAGTCATGTGTGGGAACGACAGGAGATCCTAGTCCTTAGGGGTACTTTGGACAGATAGGATTAACCTCGGGTGGCAGCTGATGAGAATATTCCAATTACTACATCATCCGGGTGCACGAACGTCGTAGCTACACAAATGTCATACAGTCCGGACGGTCAGTTTAGTGATAGGCTTTGTATGATACATATGTTGAAACTCTCTTGTGTGTTGGATTGTTTAACATATATGTTGATGCATGAATTAAATTATATAAGCTTACCCTGCATCTTTCCTTGTGTTGTCTGGTTTTGTACGTCCGTCCTTGTCGTTGCAATGATCATCCGTGTGGATGTGAGCAGAAGGAGACGAGCTGTTGGAAGAGGTGTTGGAAGAAGAGAATTTGGTAGAAGTAGAGGTGAAGACCGAACAGTAGGACGTTCGGCTAATACTTTAGTTATTTGGTAAGGTGGTCGTTTGATCACCTTTTCCTTTCGTTTTGTATGACCGTTCGGTGTTGGTTTTGTAAATGGTTCGGTCAAATATTACTTATCTTGTACAGTTATGTTTGTAATTGTATGTAAGGCCGTTCGGCCCTAACCGTACTCTCTTTTTACTGTTAAGATTGATCTGAGTCATTGTTAATTGTAATTATTCTATTATATGGTTCATTGCTATATTTTTGGGATGTTACATTAGTGGTATTAGAGCATTTTTGTTCTTTTAAGGAAACTGTAGGTTATGAGTGCACTATGTTTTTGGTGTGTGCTCGATGTTCGTTTAGTGAGTATTTTAAACTCTTTGAACTGAACTAACGTTCGTTTTCTCTGCTTCTTAGAGAACTAATGGCACCAATACCTCCTCCTTCTCCACCTGTCGATCGTGATGTATCCGATAACACGAGGTTATTGGAATCTGTAATAGAAGCACTACAACAGCAAACGCTGCCTTGGTGCAGTAGAATACGACCGCTTTGCAGAGTTTGGAAGCAGGACGTGCCAACTCTGAAGCGACTCAGAGACAGTTAATGGATATAATAGCAATCACCAGAAACACACAGGGAGCGTCCACTTCCAATGCTACCCATCATGCCGAGTGGACTTTAGAGAATTTTCTCCAACATCACCCAGCCAAGTTTAATGGGAAGTGCCTTCCTGATGAGGCTGATCAGTGGCTGCGAGATATGGAGCAGATCTACAACGCCAAGAGGTGTCCGGACGACAATAGATTGGCGTTCACTGAATATTTACTGACTGGAGAGACTAGCCATTGGTGGACGAGTATGAAGATGATATTAACGGACGCTCAAAGTCCCATTTCATGGGAAGTATTCAGAAGCAAGTTTTATTAAGAATACTTCCCAGATAGCGTTCGTTTTGCCAAGGAAGTGGAGTTTCTGCAATTGGTACAAGGTGGGATGTCCGTTTCTGAGTACACCAGCAAGTTCAAGCACTTGGTTCGTTTCAACACCATGGCTACGAGCGAGGAGTGGCAATGTCAGAAGTTTGAGAATGGGCTGAGAAGCGAATTGAAGTTGTTGATCTCCAGCTTTTGCATCAAGTCTTTCCCCGTCATGGTTGAGAGAGCCAAAGTATTAGAGAAGAACGTGGCAGAGGTGGAACAACAGAAGAAGCAACAACAGGTGGTGAGGGGACCGACAACGTCTAGAAACAATGTGAATCTGAGAAGGACGCCTTACACTCTTCCAACCCAGCCATCGAATTCAAGTGGGTCTCAGGCAGTGGTTGCAGTCGGACGGTCTGGACAACAAGGGTCAGTGAAATACTTTCAGTGTGGGGGACCCCATTACCGATCGTCATGTCCGCAGATGGTAAGGGAAAATATTGCATTCACTGTAGGAGGAACGGACATTTGGACAGTGAGTGTAACATGGGAGGACGAGCGGGCATGAGACCACCAAACACTGGAAGAATTACACAAGGAAGGGGAGGCCGAGCGCAGGCAGTAGGGAGAGTATATGCAGTCACGGGCGCTGAAGCAGCCAGCTCAGGTACACTTATCATCAACACTTGCTTATTGTTTGGAAAGCCTTGCTGTGTATTGTATGATTCGAGGGCAACACACTCCTTCATCTCGAAGGCGTGCGTTGAGAAACTGGGGTTAGCAGAGAGCGAGATGCAGTTCGACTTGGTAGTGTCAACCCTAGCGACTGGTGAGGTTAGGACATCTACAGTCTGTGTTAGATGTCCTATAGAGGTTGAAGGACGTAGATATAAGGTGAACCTCATTTGCTTACCTCTTCAAGGTTTGGAAGTGATCCTAGGAATGGATTGGTTGGCTACCAATCGTATTCTTATAGATTGCGGTGAGAAGAAATTAGTATTTCCAGATGAAGAAGAAGAGTTTTCAGTAACGCTCGGTTAGTTAAGGGAAGATATCATGGAAGGTGCGAGTTGTTATCTGATAATGACGCACGCGGATGAGCAGTGTGGAGAAGTAGGTTATGAACGATCGTCCGATAGCAAGCTGATTGGAAGACGCTCGGTGGTGGATGAATTCCCGAACGTATTTCCGGACGAAGTACCTGGACTACCTCCTCCTCGCGAAGTAGAGTTCACTATTGATTTAGTGTCGATGGCAGGACCTATCTCTATGGCACCTTATCGGATGTCACCAGCTGAGTTGGTTGAACTCAAGAAGCAAATTGAAGATTTAATGGATAAGAAGTTCATCCGGCCGAGCGCATCACCTTGGAAAGCACTTGTTCTCTTGGTGAAGAAGAAAGACGACAGCTCTCGGCTTTGCATTGATTACAGGAAGTGAAACAAGCTGACCATCAAGAATAAGTACCCCTTGCCGAGGATTGACGACCTATTGGATCAATTGCAAGGGGCTACTATATTTTCAAAGATTGATTTGCGATCGGGAAATCATCAGATTCGAGTTAAGGAAGAGAACGTCCAGAAGACTGCTTTTCGGTCTCGCTACGGACACTACGAGTATGTAGTGATGCCGTTCGGTGTAACGAACGCATCAGCGATATTCATGGATTACATGAATCGCATCTTTAGGCCGTACCTGGACAAGTTCATGGTCGTCTTTATTGATGACATCCTCGTCTATTCCAAGAGCTGTGAAGAGCATGAGGAACACTTGAGGATCATACTTGGCGTATTGAGGGAGAAGGAGTTGTACCCCAAGTTATCCAAGTGTGAATTTTGGATGAAGGACGTACAGTTCTTGGGGCACATAGTTTCTGCTGAAGGCATCTTAGTGGATCCGGCCAAGGTGCGAGCGGTGTTGGAATGGGATAGTCCACGTTCGGTCACGGAAGTCCAAAGTTTCGTGGGACTCGCGGGCTACTATAGGCGTTTTATTGAAGGATTTTCTAAAATAGTAGCACCGTTGACGCAGGTGACGCGAAAGGAATAACCGTTCACTTGGACCGATCGGTGTGAGGAGTGTTTCCAAGAACTGAAGCAGAAGTTGACGAGCGCTCCAGTCTTGGTAATTCCTGACACGGCTAAACCGTTCGAAGTATATTGTGATGCTTCTCATTAAGGTTTGGGTTGTGTGCTTATGCAAGAAAGGAGAGCAGTCACGTACGCTTCTCGGCAACTAAAGGTCCATGAGAAGAATTACCCAACGCACGACTTGGAATTGGCAGCAGTCGTCTTTGCGTTGAAGATTTGGAGACACTACTTGTATGGATCAACTTTCCAAGTCTTCAGTGATCACAAGAGCCTCAAATACCTCTTTGATCAGAAGGAGTTGAATATGAGGCAGAGGAGGTGGCTTGAGTTCTCGAAGGACTATGACTTCGAACTACTCTATCATCCGGGAAAAGCGAACGTTGTAGCGGACGCTTTAAGCAGAAAGGTAGTTCATGTCTCGTCCATGATGGTCAGAGAATTAAGTTTGATGGAGAGCTTTAAATACCTAAGGTTGTAGTTCGACTTAGGACCGAACAGTATCAGATGTTGCAACCTTAGGGTATCCAGCGACATTTTTGATCAAATAAGAGAGAAGCAGTCGGCCGATGAAGAATTGGTGAAAATCTTGAGCGCCCTCGGTACAGACAAAGCCAAATACTTCAACACTGGAACGGACGGTCTCCTTCGATACAGAGACAGGACATGCGTTCCGAATGACGACGAGCTGAAGATGATTATTCTTGAGGAAGGACATCACAGTTGTCTTAGCATGCATCCTGGCATGACCAAGATGTATCAAGACCTTAGGAAGTCTTTCTGGTGGCCGGGAATGAAGAACGATGTCGCACATTTTGTGGCGTCATGTCTAACGTGTCAACGTGCAAAGGCGGAGCATCAGAGACCGGGCGGTTTACTTCAACAACTTGAGATTCCTGAATGAAAGTGGGACAAAATTTCGATGGACTTCGTGACCCACTTACCCTGCACGGTCAAGAATCACGATTCCATCTAGGTGATAGTGGATCGGTTGACGAAAAGCAATCATTTCTTGGCTGTCAACCTGACGATGTCTATGACGAACCTGGCTAAACTCTACATCAAAGAGATCGTTCTGTTGCATGGAGTGCCTTCTAGCATCATTTCGGACCGAGACACGAGATTTACATCTCGGTTTTGGCAATCCCTACAAAGCAATCTGGGTAGCAAACTTCAAATGAGTTCAGTGTATCATCCTCAGACGAACGGTCAATCCGAGAGGACTATCCAAACACTTGAAGATCTGCTGAGGACGTGCGTGTTGGACCACATAGGCGTTTGGGATGAAGTCTTACCATTAATGGAGTTCACCTACAACAACAGCTTCTAGTCCAGCATCAGAATGACTCCGTTTGAAGCTCTTTACGGGAGAAAGTGCCGAACGCCACTATGTTGGTTTCAGGAAGGAGAAAAGGTGTTGACTGGTCCTGAGCTTATTCAGCAGACGACTGAGAAGGTGAAGTTGATCCAAGAAAGGTTGAAGACGTCAAGGAGCCGACATAAGTCGTATGCAGACAAGAGGAGAAGGCCCTTGGAATTCACCGCAAGAGACCACATTTTTCTCATATTGAATCCAACTACTAGAGTAGGCAGAGCCGTTCGTCCCAAGAAGTTGTCTCCTAAGTTCATTGGACTGTATCAGATTCTGAGGCGCATTGGACCAGTGGCGTATAAGTTAACCTTGCCTCCTCAGCTATCCAATCTTCATCCAGTCTTCCACGTTTCTCAACTTCAAAAGTACATAGCAGATCCCACTCATGTGCTGGAGTTAGAGAACGTTCGTCTTCGTCAAGACCGAACGCTAGAGATGCAACCAGTCCGTGTTGAAGACAGTCGCACCAAGTACTACAAGAGGAAAGCCATCCGTTTGGTGAAGGTAGTCTGGGACGAGAAGACGGGCGACTCTACATGGGAAGTGGAGGATGCCATGAGAGACTTGTATCCCCATTTATTTCCGGGTAAGTTTTAATTTTCGAGGACGAAAATTTTTGTAGTTGGAGGGAATGTCAAACCTCATTAAAATGCACCCAAAACCCCACCTGTCAAACCTCATTAAAATGCACCCAAAACCCCACCTATCAGACCTCATTAAAAACGCACCCAAAACCCCTTTGAACGGACGTCATGTGTCAAGCAACGAGGATTAGAAATCAGATAGTGGGATGCAGGTGTCAGCGAAAGAGCGGACGCTTGTTTTAACGTGGGAAGAAAAAAAATGATTTTCTGAAACTTCTTTCCCACTCACTTCTGCATGCAACCATTTTCCTCTCTGATTTCCGAAACTCCATTTTCTCCTCCTTCTCTCTAAGAAATCTTACCTTTTCCCTTCTCCGATCACCATTCAGGCACCGTAAAAGCGTTTCCGGCGCCCTAAGCTTCATTTTGAACCGAACAACTTCGAGTTCTGAACTAGTAAGTTTTCTCGCCTTTAGCCGTCCGTTCTCTGGTACATGCAACTCAAGTCCCGTTTGCAAGCTGTCATCTTGTCTGAATAAATCTTGGTTTCTATTATTTGTTTTAGTTTGAAGAGTTGGTTGAGCGTTGAGGGTAGAGGGAATCGTATTTCAACGAACTGAGTTTTGGTCTGTAGGACGTACGTTCACACTAGAGGTAAGGGAAGCTTATTTAATTTAATTTGTATATTTGCTGTGCTGCATGGACTTTCTTTGAATTGCAATGGAGCATGATTTTGTGATGTTTGATTATATGATATAGGAAAATTTTTATGATATAATGTATGAGGAATATGAAATATGCTAAGGTAGGAATGTATGAAATTATGAAGTTATATGCTGGGAAATGAGTTTGAATGTAATTAAATTTTGAATATGAAATTCTCCTATGATATTGTACGTTCGGCATTGAACGGTCCTTGACCGTTCGGTGTTTCTAGTCAACTTCTTTGAAATTGAATTCTTTCATTTGGAAAGAATTCTAATTGAGGACGATCGCCTTCTTGTAATAATGCTATGTTTGAGCGTTCGGCCAAACGTAGATATATTTGAGTATCCTGTGATGAACTGAAAATCTTGTAAACATGTATTTGTATATTTAGTTATTCTTAAACACTGTCTCTATCGTATCCTATTATATTTATTATTATAAATGCTTCTATTATAAGTTTAAATTAGTGATAGGTCTCAACCCAAGCTCTCGTAACGAGTGGCGCTTGGTCTTATGCCAAGCGCTTGTACTCGTTTCTAATTGATCAATTTTGATGAAATAACATTCGTCCAATTTCAGTAGAATCTCCTTTATCGTGTTCGATCATTGACCGACATTAGGTTTCTGTATATGAATTATTCTACGTATGGTTCTTAAAGTCTTGGCACATCTACAGTCATTGTCTCCGATCTAGAGTCTCCGTACTTGATTTATTATTTGATTATTGGTTTGAACTCATGAGAGTCAGTTCATTCAACTGATTCACATTGTAAATAACGTTCGTTATATGGTATATGACTGTACTCGGTTTATTCCTAAACCTAATAGTAACCCTCTCGGTCTTATTTTAATTCGGAACGGGCAACTTCTCGGTCTCGTTCCTAGTGTTCATCCTCGTTTTGAGTGAGGAATGAACGTTCGATATTTTAAGTTATTAGAATTGGTGGTAAAGATGAAATGAAAATGATGGGTAATAAAAGATGAAGAATATATGAGATGGATGAAGTGTTGTGAAATATGAACGAGCGTTCCGGGGAGGAACGACTCATGAGTGAATATTGGAATTGGTAAAGTATGATTGTGGTAATGCTAAGCTGTTGATTCATCCTGATGTTCCGTGAGTACTCGTCCTCATGTAGAGAGGGTAGGTCATATGTGGGAACGACAGGAGATCCTAGTCCTTAGGGGTACTTTGGACAGATAAGATTAACCTCGGGTGGCAACTGATGAGAATATTCCAGTTACTACATCATCCGGGTGTACGAACGTCGTAGCTACACAGATGTCATATAGTCCGGACGGTCAGTCTAGTGATAGGCTTTGTATGATACATATGTTGAAACTCTCTTGTGTGTTGGATTGTTTAAGATATATGTTGATGCATGAATTAAATTATATAAGCTTACCCTGCATCTTTCCTTGTGTTGTCTGGTTTTGTACGTCCGTCCTTGTCGTTGCAATGATCATCCGTGTGGATGTGAGCAGAAGGAGACGAGCTGTTGGAAGAGGCGCTGGAAGAAGAGAATTTGGTAGAAGTAGAGGTGAAGACCGAACAGTAGGACGTTCGGCTAATACTTTGGTTATTTGGTAAGGTGGTCGTTCGATCACCTTTTCCTTTCGTTTTGTATGACCGTTCGGTGTTAGTTTTGTAAATCGTTCGGTCAAATATTACTTATCTTGTACAGTTAAGTTTGTAGTTGTATGTAAGGTCGTTCGGCCCTAACCATACACTCTTTTTACTGTTAAGACTGATCTGAGTCATTGTTAATTGTAATTATTCTATTATATGATTCATTGCTATATTTTTAGGATGTTACATATATTATACTTATTATTATATTTAAATTAATATTTTTATATTATATGTTATTAATAAAATATATAATATATAATTTAATATCATGGTATATTTATTAACTTTATCACTTTTTTTTGAGAAGAAAACTTATAGCATTTAACAAAATATAAAAATTTGAATTAATTCTAATAAAATTTACACTATTTTTTTTATAATTACTATATTATATATATATATATATATAGATTATTAAAGAGAAATAAATAATTGAAAGAATTTAATTATAAATTAAAGTCATCCATTAAAAAAGTAAAAGAAATAAAAAAATTAAACAACATATAATAAAAAAAATCTATAATAATAAACTTTCAAATTGAGATGTTTTATTTTGTTTTGATTTAAATTTAGATGAAATTTTCGCATAACAAAATTAAATGAATATCTTATATATTTTAAACATATTTTTAGTCAGTCGAGCAAAATTAAATATTTTTAACTAGTCAAGGATTTCAACGTCTTATGTTGTTGTGTAATTTTTTTATATAAATAAACAATCAAGTTTATTGAAACTTCTTACAAAGTCTATGTTAGTTTGATTAAAATGTTTGTATATAGTTCTTTAACAAAAATAAAAGCACTTAGATTTACGACAAATTAAGAGTTAATTGCATTTTTTCTTGTATTCAAATTTTAAAAAAAGAAGGTCCATGGGTTGGTCTTGGTCCATAGGACTTTTATGAATATTTTGGTTTGTGAGCTTTTTTAATGGAGAGTTTTATGTCTTGTAATTTTGGTCATGTGTGTACATTTAACCACTACCACTAGCTTGTTTGGCAAATTAATTTTTATTGCATTTTGGTCTCTATTTTTGTACATATTATTGCATTGTCCAATAGTTTGTGTCTGGGCTTTTAATGCTAAATGAGTGACCTTAAAGAACCAGAAACGTCAAAAATTGTGGTTCACTTGTACTAAATACCTATCCATTGACACAAAGTGGTATTCTTGACACTATAATTAGTTATAAAACATGTTTATACTTCAAATTGAATACCAATTTGACCAATTGGCTAGGAATTAAGTCCATAGATCAACCAAAACTAACTAAACTCAAGTGACATATTTGCAACTTAGATTTCAGTAACATAAGCGACTAATCAAGTCTTAAATACCACAAACACATGCCTCTAAGCTCAAATTCAGTGAATAAACCATTCTCACATAATTTCACATGTTAAACCACCAATTATAAACCAATTTTCCAATCAGCTTTCCAATCTATTTTTACACAAAAGTTCAGCAACCAAAAGACCAATCAAAACAAAAATTCTATCATTCAAAGTTCATCAGAAACCAATATCATTCAACAAGTTGTCTACAACAAGAATTTCCCCATACGAAATCACCAATTTCAACATATCACACAACCCATTATATCATATAATTTAAAGCAAATTTCAGAAAATTATTCCATACAATTACCACATACAAATTCAGGTTATTAAACTACTAAAATTTAAAAATAATGTATTTAGCTTCCATTACCTTATAGATAACCAAACCGTTCAAAAAGGCCCAAAATAGTACCAAATGCATAGAAAACTCTATTTGCTCCTACAAACAACAGAAACATGATCACGGTACATCGTTAGAACCACTGATTAACATAAAGTCTTATAAAAGACTCAAACATCACATATATCTACCATAGACTTGCGTGCAAAGGAAAAAAAACAGACAAAAAATAGGACCATAAAACAAACTTACTATTTTTAAGAAATTGATCTCTCTAAATTGAAGAGCTAGCCGCAATGATCAATCCTACAGCTTGAGTTTTTCAATAAGACGAATAGAGGACGAGAAATCTTAGAGAGAAGTCAGATAACTCTAGAAAAATATAGAAAAATGATGTATTTTAAAATCATAAAACTCGTTCATAACAAAATTATTTACATTAAAACCTTTAATTTTAAGGTAATCAAGTCTCACTGTTTTAAACTACTAACACTTCAAAAATATCATTTCTAAATCTTTACAAGAATTATATTTAAAGAAACAGTAAAGTTAATAAAATTATTATTTTAATTTAATAAAATATCTAAAAGATAAATTTGGAAAATAATGTGAATACAAAACAGAAATCCTTTATGTATAAATATAAATTTTTAATAATAATAAAAACTTAATTTACCTGATGAATTTATTTTTAACTTTCTCTCTGTATACATATATATTGAAAAACAAAATATTTATAAATGATATGACTGTAATACGTTATACATTGAAAGTAACATTGTAAAAAAATTTAATGTTGCATTGGTCATGGATGATCTTACTTCACCAAAGTGCAAACCTATGTTCAAGCACACAACATGAACAATCTTACACAAGAGCCATCCACAATTAAAGCATCTTAACAATGATTAAAAAAACGCAAGGGTAATAATGTAAAAGGTCATATAGTGACCTAACCTTCTTTTCTATCCTCTCATTAAAGCAAAGATAACATTATCGAATGATTTCATAAATCAGTCCTCGTGCATCTACTATAATTAGTGATACACACACAAAAGACTCACTCTTTTATCCATCGAAACAATAAATTTGTATAAACAACATAATATCAATAAGTGAATATGAATGAGAAAAGCTAAATATTGAATTTAAACGAGAAGATCTTTTATTTTTTATTTATTAGATATATGTTGAATTTATAAGGTATAAACTTTTATATTATAAAGATGAATTAAACTTAAATTTATTTTTAATTTAATATTCTGGAATATAATATGATATTTCGTTTTAATAAAAAAATCTATGTACAGTAAAATCGCTATTGAATAATTCACAGATATTTTCTTAAAAAATATATATATTTCCTGGAACTATTAAAAGTATTATTAGTCAATGTTGATTTATCATTTAATTATAACTCTATCTTAGAGATAAAAGCAAAAACTATTGTGGTAAGTTTTTAATGGGTTTATGACAACACTGACCAATGATATAATGAAAGGAACAATTGACGATGAGTATAAACAAACACAAGTGCATCAAAATCTGCTGAAACTTTTATTTGTGTGTTGTCTCCTTTCCAGTTTGTACACACAAATAATGGTTCCAATCAAAACAAAAGAACCGTTTTAGGGTTTCACTATCCCAACCCACGCTAACCATATCGCTTATTTTTCTGTATTTCGACATTTATAAATTCATTAACAAGTTATTTAATTACGTATGAAAATAATGTAAGATTTTGTCTAATAAACCCAGTAAAATCTAACATCTATGTTCAGTATTAAATACTTCATTTTCAGTATTAAGCACTCGTCGGTATTAAGCTAAGATGATACTTGATTTGATGGGAATTATTGTGTACTCTTTCAAGGTCAGATTTTTTCGCTGGTTTTTGGAAGTTTTTGGTACTATGTACCTTCTAAATAAATTGATTTTAATTATTGAAAATACCTTTAATATATTTTTAACATAAAAACATATAATTTATTCGAGAATATAATAAAGAGCCAAAAGAAATATCAATAAAATCCAAATTCTTATATTTCATTGTACTTCTTATCGTGAAGCAATGCAAACTTGTAGCTTGTCATTTGTCAGTGATGACTAACCAGGACCAGTCATTTTCTCAAATTATATTCAGGCACGTGGTCTTGGAACAGAGGTTTGATTGGAAAACGTAAAAATGATGGTTTTTTTTTTTTGTTTTCCAAGTTAATTAATAATTACTAGGCATGTTTCTTCAAATTTCCACGGTAAAACGGTCATTTCAATTGGTTTTGGTTAGATCTGTTATTGGCCCATTAAAGAAAAAGTGAAATTAAGTTGGCTCGTAATGCGATAACAACATGTTGGATAGGGTATGGACAGTGCGTTACAATTTGATCCGATAAAAAAAATTTATCCGAATTTACGAATATCTTGATACTCGTAGATACCCGCATATATTTTAAAAAATATATTTTTATAAAATATTATAATAAAACTTAAATAAAATTACAAAAAATATATAAAATATAATATATATTAAATAAAATATAAATTAAAAATTAATTTTAATTATATTTAATCTTATAAAATATAAATTAATGTTAATTTTAATTAAATTTAACTTAATAAAATATAAATTAAAATTTTATTTTTATTTTTTACGAGTAGCGGATATCTGCGGATACGGATAGTATAATATTCACACCCGACCCGTTTATAAGCGGGTATTAAAAAACCCGCTACCCGCAACCCGTAGGTAGCAAATATTCGCGGGTACCAACTATTCGTCGCTAATTTTAATCTAGATATTCGCGGGCACACATTTTTTTGTCATCCCCAGTCATACAAAACATACTAGAACTTAACCTCTTTTGTAAAAGGACATAATATGTTTGGAGGAGGACTTTCAGATAATTTTTTTTGAAGAATGATTTTTTTTAGTTTGTTATGGTATTTTCTTAACAACGAGTGATGTTTTTAAGTCTTAGAAAAATATGACAAACAACCAATGATTAAACCTTCAAGTTATAGATAAATTATTCTTAACTTTTATAAATGTGTCTTGCAATTCTACTGTCCTAACAAACAACCAATGCTAAACCTGTGAGCCATGAAGATCACGAGGAAGGGGAAGATCATGATGATCCTCTAGCCATATTGATGAAAAAATTACACAAGTTGAATAAAGGACTAATAGAGTTGTACTAGGAATTAAGAGTATTTGGCCTCTAGTGTCATGTGCCATTGTATATTGCTCTAAGTGATGCATTGGAGGTCGTTTGAGGAGAAAGAATGTTAAACATTTGAGTCATACAACTATGGTGCATGTAAGTTTTTTAATTGTCTTTCACTTTTTAAAAATTAGTATTATTACTTTTTAATATATATACTTAAATTTATTGTTATAGGTACATGGACACCATCATAGTGAACCAAGGTCGAACAACCATGTATAAATTTCTTGAACCTCAGACTATTCAACCATCTGGAAACACACTAGAAGACAAGCAATCATATATGCAAACATGGAAGACTGAGTCTAAAAGAGAGTTGTATACATTGACATGTATGTGTTACTCAATATTGTCCACTTTTATCTTCATTTAATTAATAGACTCACTATTTGTTGGTACATGTTAGGCGCAATTGGCAAATGATAGGGAACATACTAAGAAAACCATAAGTTGTATGGTTTTGTTCCCTGCATAGGAAGATGAAATCTAACTTGAAGTTCTTGTTACAAACGTAAGTATTACATCTTTCATTTCAATTCTTTATGATATTAATATTATAACTTATGCTTCTAATGTTTAAAATTTGTTTAGAAATGTGGGTAGGCCTAGAGAACAATAGATTGAAATAGTTTATCCTAAGGTTGGAATTCATTAATCTTTTTTAACTTATTAATTTTCGTAGTTAAATTTAAACCATCATATTTGACTATTTTCTTTCCCATGTTTAGTATAACAAGCAGACAGATTCTTGGGCATGTGGGTATTACATCATGTCATGGATGAAGACAATAATTCGAGCAAAAATTAGAGAAGATTGGATTGAGGTAATAATTTACATTTGAAATCTTACAAATCTCAATCAACTTTACACATTAGAATGAAAATAATAGTAAAGTTTCCTTGATTTTGCATCGGTTCAACAATTCATATTCATTAACAGATGCCATAATAAGGAACCTAAGACGGGAATGAAAAAGATATCTTAATCAAAACTTTAATTAGGCTAGAATAGTTTACTTTACTTTAAGTTTTTGTTTTGACATTGATAGCTTTAACTTTAGATTTTAGTTTTGATATGGTTTCAACTGTGAATAGATGAATTCTGGATATATATGCATTGAATTCCGGATATATATTTACATTGGGAAAACTAGTTTTCTGATTTTCAAGTGTGGTAAAATAAGGAAAAATAAATCAATTTTAAAAAAACACTGCATTTAACGTCATACTATACATTGAGTGACGTCGATATAGGTATATAAACGTCAACTAGAACATTAAACGACATCAAATCCCTTCAAGTGCATACCCAAATAAGAATATCGTTGTGTGAGTTTCTTTGTGGCTCAGCGAGGTTGACGTTGGCCTTTGGGGTGTATTTGACGTCACTGCCACGTCTCTCGCCCCTATAGTGGACGTCAAATGTCAAATCCTCCATTAGATCTAACTGAAGCAATGGCAATTGGTCATAGATGAGACGTTGAAGTGGCTATGGGCCGATGTTTTATATAAATATTTAACGTTAGTCTTTAGAGTTTGACGACAATTTAAAGTCTCCCGATATGATGTCGGCCTTGAGTTCACCGTTAAAAGCCCAAAAACGCTAATGTTATACAATACTTTTGTACTAGTGACCCATTAATTTAACTTCACATTTCTCCTCTTTAAACCTACTCACCTCATGCTTTCTTCCTTTTTTTTTGTCTTATAAGAAAAATGTCTTAAATTTTTTTCCAAAAGACAAGGTTGAATTTCTAAAGCTTGGATGCATGTGGGTTCCACAATGAAGGTTTTGTTGCAATCGACAATTTAGTCGACGAAGTAGTGAGTGAAGGCTCTATGCATGTAGCCTAGACAGAATCAAATATTATGTTCAATATCCTATCATTTATGACTCTTGATTTTAACTATTCACAATATCAATTTTTATTTATTGTTTAATATTATATTAATTAATGTAATCATTCATCAACATTAGTTAAGGATAATATTTGTCTTTATTAGAACAATTATATATTAGTATTTATTGTATGTTACCTTTTGTACGCCACTTTTGTATTTAAACACATACATGATCAATGCAAATTAGACAATTCAATATCTTTTTTTATCTTGGGATCCGAGATTTTTATTTATTTATTGTTTAATATTATATTAATTAATGTAATCATTCATCAACATTAGTTAAGGATAATATTTGTCTTTATTAGAACAATTATATATTAGTATTTATTGTATGTTACCTTTTGTACGCCACTTTTGTATTTAAACACATACATGATCAATGCAAATTAGACAATTCTTCCTTTTTTTTTTGTCTTATAAGAAAAATGTCTTAAATTTTTTCCAAAAGACAAGGTTGAATTTCTAAAGCTTGGATGCATGTGGGTTCCACAATGAAGGTTTTGTTGCAATCGACAATTTAGTCGACGAAGTAGTGAGTGAAGGCTCTATGCATGTAGCACTCAATAAGGTTAAAAGAACTATATCACTAACATGTGATCACCTTACAAATCGTGTTAACATCAATTTATTTATTCTAGTTAGACATAATCAAATATTATGTTCAATATCCTATCATTTATGACTCTTGATTTTAACTATTCACAATATCAATTTTTATTTATTGTTTAATATTATATTAATTAATGTAATCATTCATCAACATTAGTTAAGGATAATATTTGTCTTTATTAGAACAATTATATATTAGTATTTATTGTATGTTAAGGCCACTTTTGTATTTAAACACATACATGATCAATGCAAATTAGACAATTCAATATATTTTTTTATCTTGGGATCCGAGATTTTAATCCATAACCTCAATAATCATGTCATCTGTTGCCAACCAGAAAATTGACCTCTCATCTACAATCTCTGTCAAATTGGACAAAGACAATTATCTACTATGGAAATCTCTAGTATTACCAGTGTTAAAGGTTGCAAACTTGATGGCTATATGCTAGGAAGATTAGAATGTCCTGAACAATTCATTATTGTGGAAAACATGAAAACAAAAGTCAATCCTAGTTATGAGGATTGAAAAGCCCAAGATCAAGCCATTTTAGGATGGTTGATGAATTCTGTGTCAATTGACATTGCAACTCAATTGATTCATTATGAAACATCTGAACAACTTTGTGACAAAGCTCAAAGCCTTGTTGGTATGCACACCAGATCCAGAATCGTTTATCTTAAATCTGAATTTCACAACACACAAAAAGAGACATAAAGATGGGAAATATACTGGCAAGATGAAAACCCTTGCTATTAAGTTAAAGTTGGTAGGTTCACCAATTGCTAACTCTGATTTAGTGATTTAGACATTAAATGGTTTGGATTCTGATTAGAATCCCGTGTGTTGATAGGGGAGCTATGGAAAGTTGAACCCATATCTCCCATATGAGTTTTTGATGATGACAACATAAATGTTTTATAATTTCTTGCATATGACAAAAATGTTCATTGTTTATATCTATATATGTGCCTAAACTATATTTGACATGCATTCATTGTTTTCAAATGAATTTATGTTGAAAACCTCACATTACATATATGTATGAATTAATTGATTACACAATTTATATAAACTGTTACAATTCATCATATATCAGTACATGCTTAATAGTGGCAAAAAAAACATGTTTTAATCGATTACATTATGAGTGTAATCAATTAAAACTCGTGGTTATGCCTACACTTGCTTATTGTGTGCATTGATGTGTTTTGTATGGAAATTTTTTTCGAAATGCTTAAGTTTGAGACTTAACCGATTACATTGATTTCTTAATCGGTTAAATTGTGCTTTATATAAAAACCTTTTTCAAGAATGACCATAACTGTCACAATGGTCATATTTTTAAATATTGTGGCATATATGTTTTGGTTAATCGATTACATTCTCTACTTAATCTGTTAAATGCTAAAATGTAAATTTGTTATTGCAAAAGGAATTGCTTCACGGATTGCATTAAAAGCGTAATCGATTAAATTGTGTAAGAATTGAGAAAAACTATAAATAGATGCAGTGCTCTATGTTTCAACAACTTAATAATTCATAACTTTCATATATGATATTGTTTGTTGAGGTATTATTGCAGGAGCGTCCTATTACTCCAATAATTAAGAATACATTTATTGGAAGAAATTATCAAGGATTCTTGAAGAGTTAATAGAGCTTTCACATACTGATCATCTGCACGATCAAGGTGTCCATTTCAAATCAGGTTCTGTTTGTAATCAAGAGTGATTATTGATTCCCTATTGCTGCTGGCCAGGAAGAAGGACTTGGAGCGTTCTTGTGAATTAGAGAGGGGATTCTCTAAGGGTGTACAGAAAAAAATTCTTCTTTTTGGGTTTTTATACTATAAGTGATTTAGAGTTGTGAGAAGAGTACATTGAGAAGTTTGTCTCTATATCTTGCTTGTAAGAACTCAAATCATTATAGTGGATTTCCTTTCAATCTAAGGATGATTGAAAGAAGACTTGATGTAGGCTTGGCCGAACCAATATATATTATTATGTGAATTTCTCTATCCTTTTACTCTTGCATTAGTATTTATTCTTTAATAATTGCATTCCAAGAAAGATCAAAAGATTTTTAAAGAACATATTCTTCATCATAGTTATAAAGATGTCTTATCAGATTAACATCAGTTGGGTTGAATTACAAACCCATTTGTTAACCTTTGAAAGTCGATTAGATCAATACAATAATTTCAGTAGCCTTAATCTAAATGCCTCTCCCAACTTTGCTGCCAAGAATGAGTCAAGAGGCAACAAATATGGATCCCAAAGTGATTAGAGAGGTTCTAATTTCAGAAGCACGAAAGGTGACAAAGGAAGAGGTAGGATGTCTAAACCAATATGTCAGGTATGTAGAAGGATTAGTCACATAACTATACAATGTTATAATCGATTTGATAAGTCCTATAGAGGGAACACTTCCTCTGTTGATAGTGAAAACAAGGAACACACAGTGCATTCATAGCCTTACTTTATCAAGGTCAAGATCATGAATGATATTTTGACAGTGAAGTCAGCAACCACGTGACTCACCAAAGTGACAAAATTCAGGAACTTGGTGAAAATAATGGTAAGAATTCTTTACTAGTTAGTAATGGTGAAAGACTGAAAGTAATGGCCTTAAGATCAATCGATTTGAATAATCTTCATTTACATGATGTTCGTTATGTTCCAAAAATCACCAAAAATTTGTTGAATATTTCAAAATTGACTACTGACAACAATATTTTTGTTGATTTTGATGAAAATTGTTGCTTTATAAAGGAGTAAAAACATGGAAAGCTCTTCTAAAAGAGGAACTTAAAGATGGATTGTACAAACTATGTGACAATAAAGATTCTTATGTCTACATGTCTCTTAAAGAAAGTTGGCATAGAAAACTTGGACATCCCAAAAATAAAGTTTTGGAAAAGGTCTAGAAGGAATGCAATGTGAAAACATCATCTAGTGACTCATTCACATTTTGTGAAGCTTGTCAATTTAGGAAATGGCATATATTGCCTTTGAAAGGCTCTTTCTCACATGCTAATGAAAGTTTAGATTTAATTCATAGTGATGTTTAGGGTCATGCTCCACTTTTGTCTCCATCTAGGTTCGAATATTATGTTCATTTTATTGATGATTTTAGTAGGTTCACATGGATTTTTCCCTTAAAGAAAAAATTCAGAAACTATACATGCCTTACCCTTTTTTCAAAGCTATGGTTGAAAATTAATTTAACAAAAAAATTAAATTCATTCAATGTGATAAAAGTGGTGAATTTAAACTTGTTCAAATGATTGCCTCATAATAAAATATTATATTTCGATTGTCTTGTCCCTACACCTCTTAACAAAATACAAAGGTTGGAGAAAACACAAACATGTTGTTGAACTTGGCCTAACCCTATTAGCACAAGCCAAAATGCCCCCACATTAGTGGTGGGAAGCCTTCTCAATTGTTTTTAACCTAATCAATAGACTACGATCATCAATAAATCCAAACAAAAGTCCATACTCATTGGTTTACAAGAAAGAACCTGACTATGGAAACTTGAAACATATTGGTTGTGTTTGTTATCCTTCTCTCAAACCGTACAATCAAAGTAAGCTTTAGTATCATACAACTAAGTGTGTTTCTTGGTTATAGTAATTCACACAAAGAATATAAATGCATTAACTCTCATAGAAGAATTTTCATCTCAAGATATGTGATTTCAATGAGAATCACTTTCCTTTTTATGAAGGTTTCATTGACACAAGAAATTCTTTAAGAGAATTAACTGAACCTATGTTAGTTTTGCATCATAATTACTCTGCAGGTACCATTATAAATATAATTATTAAACCAGACAACAATACTTCAAGTCATTAAGAAGAAATCACAAGTGATAGTCCTGCCAACACTGGTACAAATGAAGGAGATCTTGGTGAATCTTTTCATGATAATAATACATCAACAGAAAGTCAAGAAAAAGGTCCAACATCATTAGAGTTAGTAGAGAACAACGGTCAAACTGAAACTGAAAGCAATCAACCTAATACCAACACTAACTAAATAGTCACCAGAAGCAAAGCTGGAATTTACATGCCTAAGCAACCATACATAGGATTGACAGAGGTTTATAAAGATGACAAATAACTAGGAAATGTTAAGGAAGCCCTAGTCAAGCCAAAATGGAAAGAAACCATGGACGTTGAATTCAAGGCACTAATGTATAATCAAACTTGGACATTAGTGTCATTCAAGGGTCAAGAAAACATCATAGACTAAAAATGGATCTTCAAACGAAAGAAGAAAAACAAGACTTGTTGTAAGAGCACTAGTATAAAAATCGCGTACAACGTTGAATATTTTTGGCTTTTAACGATGAATTCGCGAATGACCTCATATTAGGAGACATTAAATTGACGTCGAATTTAAAAAATTCGATGTTAAATTAACGTCAAATCTTGTCAATATACAACGTTAAATTAACGTCGAATCTTGTTAATATACGACGTTAATCAATTTTTTTTTAATTGATTGTGATCCTTTTTTACAACTCTACGAGACCTAAAAAGCATAAAAACAACAAATTTCAGTTTTTGGTATTTTATAAAGCAAGAATTATTAACGTAGTATCAATAACAAACAACAATAACAAACAACAAATAAGTTCAATCAAACAACAACAACAACAATAAACAAGTGCAATCAAACAACAACAAACAAGTTCAACAAAAAAACAAAAAACAAGTTCAACAAATAAGTTCTTCAAAACGAAAACGAAAACTAACATTCAAAATATGGGTTTGTCGGAATAAAGTGTCGTCACCGGTGACAGAGAAAGCAAAATGCGCCTTTGAAGGACAAAAGCACGAAAATAATTGGTCAAGACAAATGAAAATCATACATAAAAGGCATTTGTAAATGAAAGAAAGATTACATGTTATGGTCATCAAACTTCGTCCGAGAAAAGTTTGAGAAGAGAAGAGGGTCTCGCGTGTTAAGATGAAGTGAATGAATTTTCAATCTCCCACTCAAATTTTTATTGAATTCACTAACCTTTTGACGTCTAACGCTGGGGCATTCGACGCTTTATATCATTTTACGTTGAATTACAATTCTAAACGACATTTAATAATTGCATTTATTTACAAAAGTGCTACCAGTCATTTTTAACGTTAGTTATTCAGTGGTTGGACGTTGAACGCGTGACGTTATACGTTTTTTTATACTAGTGGAGGTTTCCAACAAACAACAGGCATAAGCTTTGATGAAACTTCCAGTCTTGTTGTCAATTCAACTCTATCATAATTATATTAGCCATTGCAGTACATTTCAATTAGGATGTTGGGCAACTTGGTATAACCAATGCCTTCCTAGATGAAAATATGAAGGAAACAACTTTTATGCATCAACCTGAATGATATATAAACTCAACCAAACCAGATTATATATGTAGATTATTCAAGGCCATATATGGTTTGAAGTAGACACCATGGTTTGATAGACTAAGAGACATTATTCTCAATTAGGGTTTCCAAAACACCAAAAGTGATTCTTCTTTATTCATTCTTAGAGGTAAAAATCATATCACATTCCTGACATTATTATAATAAGAAGTAACCGCTAGTGCTTAGAAACATTCATTAGTCAATTAAATGTTGTTTTCTCTCTGAAAGACTTAGGACATAGACACTATTTTCTTAGTATTGGAGTACACAATAATGATAGTGGAATGTACCTAAGGCAAACTAAGTACATAAAAGATACTCTGAAGAAGTTTAACATGGAGATAGTTTCAGCCTCTCCAACATTAATAATGGCTAGTAGACAATTCACTACTACATAAGGGGAACCAATGACCAATGCTACTTTGTACATACAAGCCATAGGTGCATTACAATATTTGACCAAAACAAGTTAGCCATTACTTTTGTTGTCAACAAACTCAGTCAATACATGAGCACACTTATCATGGATCACTAGCAATGAATGAAAAGAATTATATGATATCTTTAAGGCACAATGAGCTTATGTCTGCACATAAAACCCTCAAATGACCTTGATATAATGCGGTATTCTAATGCAAATTGGGCAACTAGTATTGATGAAAGAAAATCAATGGCAAAATATTATGTGTTTCTTAGGGAAACTCTTATTTCCTGGTCTTCAAGAAAATAAAAGGTAGTGTCATGATCAAGCACATAATCAAAATACAAAGCCTTTGCTGACCTTGCGACTAAAGTAGCTTGGATTAAATCTTTGCTAACAAAACTAAAACTAACAATGCTCAGAAAACCATTATGTGGTGTTATAACCTAAGTGCTAAGCCAATTGCTTCTAATTAGTCATGCATACACGGTCCAAACACATTGAGATAGATGTGCACTATATACATGATCAAGCCCTACAAAATGAAATAATTGTGGTCTATGTTCTACTACTGATCAAATTATAGACTATTTGATTAAACTTCTAACTCAAACTTGACATAATCATGTCACCACCCGTTTAAGAAAAGAAGTTAGAAATAATCAAATATTTTGTTCAATATCTCATCATTTATGACCATTAATTTTAGTTATCCACAATATCAATTTTCATTTATTATGTAATATTACAGTAATTACTCTAATAATTCATTAACCTTAGCTTAGAATAATATTTATCTTTATTACTACATATTACTATTTATTGTTCGTTATTTTTTTGTAGTTATTCTATGTACGTCACTCTTGTATTTAAATACTTACATAATGAATACAAATCAAACAATTTAATACATTTTTTTTATCTATTCTTTCTCGACAAAAATGGTTTAAACTCTATTTATCTTTCATTTTAAAGTTTGTTGTTCTTAAATTTCTACTTTCTACAATTATTTCTTCTTTTGATGATTTTCTATTATTTATAACTCCATTTTCTATATTATATATTTATATATGTTTCATAGACATTGAACTTCGAAATTTATATTAAAATTATAATTTTCTAATTATATTAATATTTTAGATAAGTTCACCCAATTAAAATAATAATTTTATTTGTGGTTAATTAAAAAGAACTTTGAAAATATGTAATACCCACTATACAAATCTTAATAGTTGATAAGATTTATGCAAACTTTTATTTTTAATTTGGAAATAAAGAACTAGTTCACAAAATTATCGCTAGCAACAATATATGTATATTATAATTCCATAATATGACGAAATTATTTATGTACATTCCATTGAAATAAAGATGATATTTGCATATAGCAGTGGAGAGTCGGTGTCAAAATTAATACCTAAAAAAGTAAAGAATTAAGGTGGGACCTACATGAGAATAAATTTCACAATTTGTTGGGACCCTAATGAACTTTGACCGGAAAAAAAAGGAGTTGCAGCTTTCCGAAATAGGGACCATTTGATTGCTAATCTTTGAAAAATCAATCAAATTTAGGTGTGGAAAGTTGCTTCCCCGTGCTTTAACTAATTCCCCTTTTTTCAAGAAATGAGAATTTTGGCTCGCCTTCACTTCAAAGTCAAATGATGCTTCACAAACTTTTGGAAGCATTCAAGGATATGGCAAATCTAAACTCTTCAAAACGATCTTTTAAAATTTAGAGGATAGGGCCCAAGAATCAAGTTTGTTTTTAAAGAGAAAGAAGATCAAACTCACCAATTAAAAAGATGCCCTTTACAGTGTGGCATTTGATTGAAATTCCCCGATCAAACAAAATAGTTACCCATGCTTTTAAATGATTGAAAATATCATTGCTTTCTTAAAATAATAGGTTTTAAGCTTCGAACGTCTATCCCAAAGTAACTTTTAGTCTAAACTCAATAAAAGACTACACTCTTTTCTTTTAATGCCAGTTACACTTCTTTTAACTTTATTTACACGAAAACAATTTTTCTCGATCAAAGATTTTTAATAAACTACAAAACGTATTTAAATTTATATCAAATTTCCGGATTGTTTATCCTAGCTGAATGAACTTCTTAATAAAGACTTTTTATAAGAAAAAAATAAAATAAAAAATTATATTTTTTTCATATTAAAGTCAGTTTACTTGTAAGTTAATCTGCATAAATTCTTATATAATTCCTTGTAGCTTGTACTTAACCTAAACCTATAACTGAAGAAGAATATTTGTTCTGCACTAAATTAAAGACATCAGAAAGGAGTTTCTTGATTTTGGAGTGCATATTTAAAATACATACGCAAGTAAAAATAGTTATATATAGAATTAGATATAGTTTTGATTATTTTTTTTTATTATAATCATTAAATTGATTATTAAATGTGTTAATTGTCACTTAACCAACATCAACAAAAAAACCATAATTTTCCATTCAAAGTTTTCTCAATGTTATATGTACTGTTTAAGCTAGTCCATGCTAATCTCTGGCCCGGTACTATATCTGTGGCCCAAAAGAGCTTTGGAGCACACACAGTGGGCCGTTTTTCTTGCACTTCCATAAGTTCTTTTTGCACCCTTATAAAAATAAACTTCCCATATGTCGTTTTTTTAATTATGCAATCTAAAATAACTTTTGGATTTTGAAATTTTTTATATTATAAATATAAAAATATATTCTAAAACAAATTTCTAAATTATACATTTTGAAAGTAAAAGATATTTTAAAATTGTAAAAAACACTTATAGATTGGATAATTTAAAAATTATTTTTTGTTAAAAGAATAATTTTTGAATTATATAATCAAAAAATTATTTAATTTTGGATATACAATGTATAAATTAAAAGATAACTTTTAGATTATATGATATGCAGTAAGAAAATTATGGAGATGCATAAAAAACTTCCCATTGTGTTATGATTTATCACTAGGCCCGTCCAGTACAAAGATATGGCATATTTCTGGTTTTGTTTAAAGGTAAAGTATTGTGATTTTGAGAAGTTAATTTTGAAAAAAAATAAGACTATAAATATTATTTCTATGAAAACACGTATGCGGTTGACGTTTGAATAAATTTTAAAAACAATTATTTAACTAAAAATTTAATAAAATAAAAGTAGAAGTCAAAATGGTAAAGAAGGAGGTGGGCACAAATAGCTATTTTAAAAGGTAACTTTCTATTTTGTTGTGATACCCTAATAATATAAAAGTAAGAAAACATGCATATTTATATTCTTAAAGATAAAAACAATTGATGTTTGTTTTCAAAATTTATTTAGATGCAAGTCCAAGAATTCAAACATAAAAAAAATATTAGAAGACTTGTAGTTTAGTTTTAAGATTCTATAATAAGTTCTTTTATATTTGTGTGTAGGACTTAGTTCATAGAGTTACAAAGAAATCATGCACAAGATTATTCAAGAAAGTTTCAAAAATCCTCTCTAATAATTGATTAACTAAAGTGGTAATCAACTATCCAAATGATTTTAGAAGTTTTGAAAAAGTCTTTGTGATAATCGATTATCACCTTCTGATAATCGATTATCACATCAAGAAAAAGTTCTTTCAAAGGTTTATATGATAATCAATTATCACTTGAGATAATCGATTATCATCGGTAGTTGTGACCAGACTTCATTTTCTTAACCTAATTTTCAAACATAAGACTCTATATTTTGGCTAAACCTAATTTTCAAAATAACTTTATATTTAGAGGTTTAGAGTTATGTTGCCAAAGAAACTCTTATTGTTTTATGAAAGAGGCTTTGTAAGCCCTAGTATGAGTAGAGCAAGAACTTTCACTAAGTGTGATCTTGAGTGATTTAGTACTACTACTATTCCTAGAAAAAACTATCATCCTTTATGTGATTCAAAGGAGGTGTTTCATTCCTTGTGTGACTCAAGGAAGATCTTGTTCAACTCTTGTGTCTTCAAGAGAGGTGTTTTCTAACCTTAAACTTTATTCTTTGTGATTGTAAGTTGTGATTATTTTTAGTGATTGGTTAATCACTAAAAAGAGATGTAATTACCTTAATTATAGCTTAATCATATTCTACATTATCATTTTAAATTGATCAGATGATACTTGATTAATGATACCTTGATCAAATGATACTTGGTCTTCATATTACAAATTATATAGTACTTCATCATCTTTCTCCTTTATGATTATACTTGATCATCTTTTTGTTGATCTGATCATACTTGATCATCTTACATGATACATAATAGTTTTTTCTCCAATTAGATGAATCTTTCTTCTTTAGGATGATAACTGATCTTTTTCCTTTGGGATGATACTTAATCAACTTTTCATCAACTAAATGATACTTGATCATCATTTTATTGATCGAATGATTCTTTATCATCATTTTATTGATCGAATGAGTTATCAAAGAGAGAATGTGAGATTTGAGAAAGGGCTTTATAAGGGGAAAAACCTTTCCTGTAGAGGTTTATGCTGAGGGTCACTTTAAAAGGGTTTCACATGCTTTTTATTTTCAAACTCTCACTCTCATAAACTATCATGGTATAATATATTATAGAAGAGAGAAGATTTGATAACACAAAGTACAAAGCACTTATGAAATTATAGAGTTATACCCATCACAAAGTAATTGTCATGATAAATTGTTATAAATTTTCTGGGATTACAGTACCAAAATTCATGCAACAATTATAAAATATTGATTGACAAATGAACAATATTTATGGAAATAATTAATTCAATATGCATATCTCATATTATCCCGCTTATTTGGGAAATTGCAAACATTCTCCCACTTGGTCCATTTATCTTATTATCAATCAATACAAGAAACTAAATATTAAGATCATGGTGACAGGTCCTCTTAAAATAAGCATTATCTCCCATATATCACAATATAACAAGTCTCACCATAAACTATTAACTATAATGGATAAATCATATGTTCATTCTCGATCAAATGAAATTTCTCAAAATAAACAAATATATTCACAACAAAATGAGAAAAAAAATAAAAAATAAATAAGACATTTATCAAACTAAAATTAATGATTGTCACAACATGGAACAAAGTTTCATCGGCATTACATGATCCTTAAAATTCTTTGGTGGCATACCTTTAGTCAAAGGATACACAATCATCAACTTAGTGCTAATGTGCTCAATGACCACTTTCTTCTCTTTAAAAGATTCTCTCATGGTTAGATACTTAATGCTGATGTGCTTACTTTGACTTCCATTTCTATTGTTCTTATCCATAAAATCCATAAGAATGTTATCATAATATAACTTCGATGTCCTAGCCATCAAATCCATAACTCTAAACCTAGATATACAACTCTTCAACCATATATGATGTGAGGTAGCCTTAAAATAAGAAACAAACTTAGCCTCCATAGTGGAAGTAGTAGTCAAGATCTGCTTTTTGCTACTCTAAGATATAGCTCCACCAGGTAACATAAAAATATAATCAAATGTTAATTTTTTGGTATTAATGTAACCCACAAAAGTTTGAATTAGAGTAGTCTATCACCTCTACATTATTAGTTTATCTATATATGAGCACGAAATCCTTTAATCCTTGAAGATATCTCGTTACCTTCTTTACAGTTTTCCAATGGTCAACACCTGATTACTCTGATATCTTCCTAAAACTTCAACTGTGAATGCAATGTCAAGTATGGTGTAAACATGAGCATACATTAAACTTTATTGGAAGAGATCCACCTTTCTACCCTCCCGCAAGAGGAAAGGTGACTACCTTTCTACCCCATCAAAAAGGAAAGAGCAACACTTATATCCTTGTCTCTTTTACTACCCATCATGGACAAAAAGACCCATCTCTTCCACCACCCTCATGGACGAAGATACTCATATCTTCCACCGCCTTTTAAAGACAAAGAGATCCACCTTTTTACCCTCCCGCAAGAGGAAAGGTGACTACCTTTGTACCCCTCTAAAGAGGAAAGAGAAACACTCAAATCCTTGTCCCTTCCACCACTCATCATGGATGAAAAGTCTCTTCCACCGCCTTTTAAAGATAAGAGATTCACCTTTCTACTCCTTCGAAAGACGAAAGGTCACTACCTTTTTACCCAAAGGTGACTACCTTTCTACCCCCTCGAAAAAGGAAAGGTACAACCCTAGATTAACTCAGTATAGCCAGAAAACCATACTTAAAACATACCCAACATCACACCACATGGTTGGTTTAACATCGTAACTGTCTCACTAAGCTAAAATGATCACGGAAAACCATTACCGCTCTTTTCATAACCCATCATCTTCCCCTACCTCACACAGGTGAAAGAGAGACCTTAACTTTAAGGGGATCACCGCCACCATATTGGATCACTTCCTACTCTTGAACAACATCACACAGGAAGGGTTAATAGATTATCATCTTAGATAATCGATTATTCCTGAAACCACACTCAAAACCAACGCATAGATAATCGATTATAACTAATGATAATCGACTATTGCCGAATCAAAACACATTCTAGACATGATTCAAACATTCAAAAGTACATACATCAACCCTAGATAATGTGGAAACATAGTTAACACATCATACATGCATTCAAGAATCACATACCCATGTAAACATACTAAAACACATATACTACATCTCTTAAATCATCCAGATCCAATCGTTGACATGTTATACCCTCCATAATAGGGTGCTAAAGAGTCTCTGATAAAAACACCAAAATAGGATTTTCGATCAGCCAAACTAACTAAGCATAATGCTTACAAATGAGAACAAAGATGATGAAAATTCTCCACAACGAAGTTGCTAATGCAAGACTGTTTTCTCCCCAACTAGAGCTCTGATTGACTATCCGAGCACTAAGAATGAAGAACCATACGTTTGGAACCCACTATCCCAAACTAAGCCCGATCCAACGATGAACGACTTCAATAGGATGAAAAATTAGTGTAGATTTTATGAAATTCTCCAAAATAAAGTTGCTTATGCAACACTGTTTTCTTCCAAACTAAACATCTGATTGACGATCTGAACGGTCAGAATGAAGAACTATATGTCTGTAACCCACTTTCCAAATATCAGCCCGATCCAACGGTGAACAATTTCACAACGATGAAAACACCGGTGCAAGTCATATGTTATGCGAAAATTACTTCTTCTCTTCCTTTCTCTCTCACTTGGCTTTTCCCTATCTTCAAATGACTCTAATGTGTCCTACTAATCTAATCCACCTCCAATAAAACAAAGTGAGACATAATGGTCCACATTATTTTTCCTATTCTACATAGGAAGGGATCCTAGTAACCCAACACTTACAACATATATTTGCATGGAAACTCCCAAATATCATAACTTTGTTCTCCCTTAGCATCAAACCCTCTATTGGGATAACCATCAAATCATACATACATTCATAGGAAAAATTCAACACAAATATTACATAAACCCTATACCCATGCATACACAAACCATTGCCCAACAATAGAAACATATAATCATAATCATATAAACATGTATCAACAAGGATTATCAATCCAAAATAACCAAAAACACATATAACATACAACCATAAACAAACAAAGGTAAGTTTGCCCACACCTTGGTCAATCATAAGGTTTTATCTACAACCTTAAAACACCATCAATCTTCCTTTACACTAAGATTTTCTCATCGCTCTTTCTTTTCTTCTCCTAAAACGCCCATCTCCTTTCTCCATATCTTAATATTTATGAATTCACTCAACTCTATCTCTAATATTTTCTCACTTATAATAATACATTTTACTCTAATTTATTATGAGTATATCAATAATATATATTATTATTATCTAGCCATAATATCTAAGTATATATATATATATATATATCAATATCTCAATACATCATTTAAAATATCTACAATACCTAATAATAATATTTTTTTAATATCTAAACCCACCAAAATTATATCTCCTATTTTTTTCAACTACTTTATTTTTAAAATCTTTATTTTCCCGAATTTTACACATGTGAAATCATCTTGCTTTATGAATAAATGCAATGCTCACTTCCCATCGGCCTCTTTAGGTCTTGCATATCTTGTATGGTATTATAAAAATGGAATGTAAATCTAGAATCAATCCACCATGTGTTATTCTTAATAGAAGTAGTCAAGTTCACCATTTCACCTTCCTCCATTAGCAACTTTTCTTCTTCTTAAACACACATGGTCAACAACTCATTATGTGTATTATAAGCAATTTTAGAATAAGCATATTAATGAGGAAAAATACATAAAATATTGTAATAGAAAGGAATCAGACATGGTAACATCTAAGGCTTTTAGTTGAGCTATTATGTCCCTTACGTGCATGATGTGATAACACACTCCCTTAATCCCAATGAGCTTTATGGATGAAAATTACATGATAAAGGTGTTGGGAGAGATTTATTAGATGCGGTGAATTTCTCATTAATAGCCTTTAATAAATCTTTGACATTGTCGTCAAAACCCCGAATTCTGGCAAAAGTGTTGTTCTATATGAACCTTACATATAGATGATTTGACCTCTCTCACTTTTCAAAAGATCAATAATATATGAAGTGCTAGTCTCAGTAATAACCGATGACTTTGGTTTCCTAATAGCATAATTAATGTCCCTTCAACCTAAATGGAAAAGAATTATCTCCTTCAAACCTTATAATTATCCCTTTTCAGTTCGGGAATACCACAATTGATATAAAAGATATTCACAGAGTAAGAAACTACAAAATTTAACAAATACTCATTATCATAATTTGTGACTATAACAAAATAATGTTTTGCTAACACAAACATGTCTTAATCAATTAGTCTAGTGACACAAAACTTGTTTGTATATTAAAGTCATACTCAATTAGACTTACACTACCTCATGATAAAACTATTAAACTATGTTTCTTTTCTCAATTCTTTCGGTAAAAAATTTAAGAAATATAATCCAATATTTCATCTTAATCATATAAATGTAAGAAGATTATGTGAATAAAACTTCATGAAATCACATATAATTAATTACAATTATTATATGATTATAAATATCAATCAATTAGATATCTTTTGACTACTTTTTTATTCATTAAAATTATATTCACCATTCAAACATTTACAACAATATTATTTATAATGCAATCAAAATAAATAATAATATTCATATAAATTAAAATATATAATTTATAACTGATGTCAACCCTTGATGTAATCATGGGTAAAAATTGTTAATTAATTCACAAAATATTGCTATATATAATCAAACTTGTACCTCTACTCCATAATAAAAACATGTTAAAAAGATAATTTTGTATACATATGAAACAAAAATTATACATTTTCATTACTAAAATAAATAAATAAAAGGTGCATTTTTATTCACACACCTATTGTTTAAAATGGTGTAAATGGTCATATGTAAGTGGCAACACTGTGCATTAAGTATAGAAAACAAATCTCAAACTCTTTAGAGCAATTTCGACAAAGTCTCCAAATTTACGGTGTCAATTTTTCGAGACCTTTTGTATTAATAAGAAAAATATACAATAGTGAATTAACGTCACTTTACCAATTGCGATATCTCTAATACTGACAATGTCAAATGCAACATAAAAAACAAAGAAAAACAAAAATAAAAATTTAAAAAAAGATAACCGAGACCAATTCAAAATAAGGAAAATGTAAATTTAAAGAAAAATATATTTAACTTGATCTGATATCAAATGTAAATTTAAAGAAAAAATATAATACAAATAAAAACTAATCTCCAACCACCATTGTCGCGAGAATCATTAATATGTATTTTTATTTCAAACCCTTAATCTCATAATATAATATTGTCTAAAAAATAATAAATGTAATGATCCAAAACCCAAAATGTAACGTCCCGATTATATAATAACAAATATTACATAATAAAGACGTCAACATTCCAATAAAGAGAACAGTCAGAGCATGACGTGTAATTAAATGTGAAATTACAGTCATCCAGAAATAAAAGAAACGGAAATTCAAACTTAAACAGTTTAAAGATTCAAACACTACACGTGTTCAGATGGGAAATTCTTAAGAAGACTACTCCTCAACCTTAGTATCCTCCAGCTCTTGCTCCAAAGGGATCTCCTCAACAACGTCTCCTCTCATCCAAGTAGATGATCATCGCCAGAGAAACATACCCAAACAGCACACAACACAAACAATGCAAGGGTGAGCTAGATATAAAAAAACATGTTATACATATAGCACAGTTAATTTATGTTATCATACATAGAACAAATAAGACATACTCGTTAAACCATAATTCACACACTCACACGTCATGCAAAAGTCCTCTAAACATGGTAAACTGACATCACAAGACTCATCTTTACACTTGCGTAGTTCAGCTGGCACTTCCCAACACTAGCAAGGTAAATACACGACTCATCTTTACACTTGCATAGTTCAGCTGGCACTTCCCAACACTAGTAAGGTAAATCCCCAACATACGACTCATTTTTACACTTGCATAGTTCAGCTGGCACTTCCCAACACTAGCAAGGTAAATACACGGCTCATCTCTACACTTGCATAGTTCAGCTGGCACTTCCCAACACTAGCAAGATAAATACACGACTCATCTTTACACTTGCATAGTTCAGCTGGCACTTCCCAACACTAGCAAGGTAAATACACGACTCATCTCTACACTTGCATAGTTCAGCTGGCACTTCCCAACACTAGCAAGGTAAATACACGACTCATCTTTACACTTGCATAGTTCAGCTGGCACTTCCCAACACTAGCAAGGTAAATACACGACTCATCACTACACTTGCATAGTTCAGCTGACACTTCCCAACACTAGCAAGGTAAATACCCAACATACGACTCATCTTTACACTTGCATAGTTCAGCTGGCACTTCCCAACACTAGCAAGGTAAATCCCCAGGAAATGAATTTAACTCCAACACTATTTGTAGAATACTATTCGGGCGAGCACTATTCACCGAACACCATGGACGAACGTTACTGAATGAACACTACTTTCCAACCACCAGGCCAAACACTATTTTGACGAACGCTCAACGATTGAACCTAATAATACTAACTCAAGGTCGAACGCTCACAATCACAAACATACCAGGCCGAACGCTGACATCACAATTAAACCAAAACCGAACGCTCAAGATCCAAACCTAAGAAGACCAACCTGAGGCCGAACACTAATAATCATAAATAAACGAACGCCCACAATCGCAATTTAACAAAGGCCGAGCGACTAACATTCAAATCCAAAAATTACAAATTTAGGACGAACGACTACAATCACTGATTCACCAAAACCGAACGCTCAACATTGCTACCCGAAAATACTAAGTTAAGAACGAATGCTCATACTCGCTAATACACCAAGACCGATCGTTTAAGATTTCAAACTTAGAATATCCAATTACGGCCGAACGCTCACAATCACAATTATTTTTAAGAACGAACGCTATTTTCCAAACTTAACAATCCAAATTGAGACCGAACGCTCACAATCGAGAACACTTCATCAAAACCGAACGCTCAATTCCTAATACAGAAACAAGACCGAACACTAAAGATCACTGTGAATATCAATTTAAGGACAGACGCCTACAACCACTATTGAATCAAAACCGAACGCTTGTTATCACAGATACATCAAAACCGACTGTTTAAGATTCCAAACCTAGGAATATTATATTAATACCGAACACTCATCATCGAACTCTAAGAATTTCCACCTTAAGACTGAACGCTTATTAATCCACCAAAAACCGAACGTTCAAGTTTCAAACCTTAGAATCCATATTAAAGACGAACGACTGCAATCACTAATACTCAATACCGAACATTCAAGATTACTTCTTGTAAATACTAATTTAGGGACGAAGCTTAAGGTTGAAACCTAAAATACCGAATTGATAATGAACGCTCACAATCTGAACATTGAAAATACTAAACTAAGTACGAACGCCTAACATCTCTAATTCACTGGATAATATTTTTGACGAACGTCTAATAATTTACTAACTGAAGAACGAACGTTAACGTTCGTTACAAGAGAATACAAAACCGAACGCTCATATAATTTTGGCCGACCACTAATTGGTCGAGCCATTTGGACGAACGTTCCAATTTGGCCGATTCGGATGAACGCTCAGATTAAATACCGAACGTTCAGAATTTGGCCGACCCTTATATGGTCGAGCACCGTTTGGACGAGCGTGCTTTTCTGCAGAATTCTGCAGAATCGCATCAGGTTTTCCAGAAAACGCAGAAACCTATTTTTCATCCCCAAATTCCCAGATTTGCATCAAACACAGCATAGTTCAACAATCAAAGAAATAGATCTAGCTCCCCTTACCTCTTGAAGACTTCCTTGGATCTTTCTCCAAAAGATTTGCAGTTCTTGATCTCCTTCCAACTCCAAAAGCTCTCCACTTCTCCTCTCCCAGATTTGCAATCCAAGACCTCCTTGCACTTCAGCAGCTTCGAACTTTACCCTTTCATTGATTTGCAGCAAGCTCTCCACCCTTCTAGAAAATCAGAACCCAACCCCCTTGAATCCATGCGGTCTTCTCTTAAAGAGGAAAGAAGATCGTGCATTCCACTAGGTGGTGCTAGCTGGACGAATCTCAATCATTCCCTTCCACTCCTCAGTGCGATGCCCACCAACGAAGGAGATGATGGTGTTTCCTTAGTGGCTGAAACACTTCAAAGTGGAGAGACTCACCTTCCATCAGCTACTGCCCACTTCCTTGCTGGATGTGGAGCCTCTCCCCCACCACTTCAACCGAACGTGCAGCTGCCCACGTGAAGCTCTTTTTACCACTCACAAACGTGCTCCCCTTCCCCCACCACTTAAAAATGTGCCTCCCTTCCCCACCACTTCCTTCTTTAAAAAAATAAAAGGACGCTTGGTCCTTACACAAAACACCTATGTAAATTATAGAGCTATGCCCATCAAAAAATAATTATCATAATAAATTATTACAAATTTTATAAAATTATACTATTAAAATTCACAATTAATAAACAAATGAATTACATTTGTAAAAATAATTGATTCAACATAAATATTTCGTATTATCCCATATATTTAAAAATTGCCAACATTATTTCCTTAAACAAAATCAAAGATAAAAGACATTAAAGAGGAAATTACAACATTGTTAAGCAAGCGGTCTAAAATTATAAAGATAAAGATAAAGTTTGAAGTCGCTACAGATTTGTTATCTTTCATTTTATGATACAAAGTTTTCTATATAATGTTAGAATAAAACCCAATGGATATATTTTCTTAATTTCATGATCCAACGATACTATGATCAGTTCCTTTCATAAAGTACTTGAAATTTCCAAAGTTGAGGGTGTAATTTAAAGTGACTGAACTTTTCCTTATTATAAATTTAATAGTAAAATATATATTGTGGTGGATAATGATATTTTGACACTCAAAAAATGACAAACTTTTGACACCATCACATGTTCTCTTTTTAGTGGTCGAGTGTCAAATAAAAAGAAAAAACGAAATGACATGGGAATGAATTGAGACAAGGGTTTGAAGTGGTGCGTTTCACTTTTCCAATTCAAAATCGAAAGTTACATTTGGGGTTGAAAAAACCCTAGAGAGAGAAGGAGCCTAGGTCACCGAAAGTCGCGTGAAGAGGTTTTGGAGTTTGAGGGACTTTCCACCGTTCATCAGAAGCGTCGTCGTTGACCATTCACCGGAGTACTTTCCGACACTGTTCCACCGTTTCGAAACTTCCCAAGCCACCGAAAGCATACATCCCAAGTCACTGAATGAACTTAAAAAACAAAAAGTGTAGGTTCAATATAGGGTTGGTAGCATAGTTCAAATAAGTGGAGAGTTTAGTTATGACTTCTGCACATGAAGGTAGACTTTGTTCTAAATACCTGTCTCCTATTAAAAACATTATTAATGATGTCCAAACACCTTTTCTTTTTAGCAAGGATGGTGTACAATGAACAAACATATGATCATGTACTCTGGAATTGTTGTTTTCCATTAATTTCAATTTCTTTTCTCTTTTGTGTTTGTCATTATTGTACTGAGGTTGTTGAAATTAACCTTTTATGGAGATGATACTGAAATCTATAATTTGGGAAGAGCATTTGAAGTATGGACATCATAGTAGTTATTTGAAAGGAAGTTGTCTTCATTATAGATCATGGTTGTTTAAATCAATAGAGTGTGGGACAAAACTGTTTGATGTGTCATGGTACACCATCTTTGTTGAAAATAAAGTTGTTTGGACATCATTAATAATTCTTTTAATAGGAGACATGTATTTAGAACAAAGTCTACCTTCATGTGCATAAGTCATAACTAAACTCCCCACTTATTTGAACTGTGCTAACAGCCCTGTAGTGAACCTACACTTTTTGTTTTTTAAGTTTATTAAGTGACTTGGGATGTATGTTTTCAGTGGTCTGGGCAGTTTCGAAACGGTGAAACAGCGTCGGAAAGTGCTCTTGTGAACAGTCAACGGTGGTGCTTCTGATGCACGGTGGAAAGTCGCTCAAACTCCAAAACCTCTTCACGCGACTTTTGGTGGGATGGACAATTTCGAAAGGTGAAACAACGCCGGAAAGTGCTCCGATGAATGGTCAACAACGGCACTTCCAATGAAAGGTGGAAAGTCTCTTAAACTTCCAAACCTCTTCACACGACTTTTGGTGGCTTGGGCTCCTTCTCTGTAGAGTTTTTTCAATCTCAAAATATAACTTTTGATTTTGAATTGGAAAAGTGAAACACGTCATATTTCCAATGTCATTTTGTTTTTTCTTATTATTTGACAACTTAACTTAACCTAAGAGGACACGTGACTTGTGAAAAATTTGTCATTTCTGGATGTCAAAGTATATCCTATTTTAATAACCTCCCCAGATTGAGAAAAACTCGAATATTTTAAAAATTAATGTCAAATTCTGTATTCTTTTAATAACTTTATAGAATTACCGGTTAACAATTTCAAATAAGTCTATGGGTGATTTTTAAATTTTTGTAATATTTAAAAAACTGAAAAAAAATTAAGATAAAAAAGTGTAAGACCCTGGAAAATAACGTACGCTGGAGTACGCGTGGCAGCCGGAGAACGAGACACCTCAACAACGTACGTGGCGACCGCGAAGCGAGACACTTCACCAACGGACGCCAGGTGTCACGCTGCATGGAGTCTGGAGTGACGAGCGTGGTGCAGCCCGCGTGTCACTCGGAGAGTGCGACACTTCATTAACGAATGCTAAGTGTCATGCCGAGGGGAGTTGCGAATCGGTAGTGGAAGACAAGTGTTCGTATGAGAGAGTGCGTCCGTTTGACCTTGGGAAGAAAACTGATTTTTCTGAAAACCTTCTTCCCACTCTCTGCATGCACCATTCTTTCTCCTGAAAAATGACTTTTCATTTCCTCCTCCTTCTCTCTAGAAAGCTTCCATCTTCTCTCTATCGTAACTCACTACTCTCTTCTCCGATCGACTTTCAGAAACCGTAGAATTGATCCAGGCGTTCTAAGCTTTCCATTAAACCGAACAAGTTCAAGTTTGAAGCGGGTAAGTTTTTCCTTTAGTTGTTCGTTCGTGGGTTTCATGCAAAACCAAACCTGGTTGCATGCATTCACTTTGTTTGAATCAAATCTTGATTCTGTAACTTGTTTTTAGTTCGCAAGAGTTGAGTGACCTTGAGGATAGAAGTGGTAGTGGACGAACCAAGAACATACGTTAGGACGTTTCAGTCACGAATCCGGGTAAGGGAAGCTTATTCAATTTAATTCGTATGTTTTATTTGTGTTGTATGGACGTTTTTGGTGTTGCATGAAGTATGATTTATGTTATTGGATTTTAATATATGATCAGGAGTATGAACTGAAGTATGTTGAATATGAGATGTACTATATATGATTATTTGGAAGTATGAAATGTATATGCTGTAAAATGAGTAAATGGAATTGAATCTTTAAATATGAATCTCCCTATGATATCGTACGTTCGTCATTGAACGGTCCTTGACCGTTCGGTGTTATTAGTGAATTTCTTTGAAAGTGAATTCTTTCATTTGGAAAGAATTCTGGTTGAGGACGAACGCCCTCTTATATTAGTGCTACGTTTGAGCGTTCGACCAAACGTAGATATCCTGAGTGTGGTGTGAGGAATTGAGAAGCTTGAAAATATACATTCGGACACTTAGTCATTCAGTTAAAAACGTAACTTTACCATCTCGTCTTATACAAATTTCTAATTTTATTATTTCGAATCAGCGATGGGTCTCGACCCAAAGCGTACGTTATGAGTGGCGCTCGGTTTTATACCGAACGCTCGTCCTTGCCTTTAATTACCAAACGGGTGTAAATAGCGTTCGTCCAAATATTTTAGTAAATGCGTATTACCGCGTTCGGTCATTGACTGGCAGTCGGTCTCTTTAAATGAATTGTCCTCGGTATAGTTAATTACTCGTTTTGTTGTATCTCTATCCATTTGGATTCGGCCTAGAGCCTTTGTACTTAATCTATTCTGAGTATTGATCGGATCGTTCTAGAGTCAGTTCATTCAACTGATTCGAGTGGTAATGACGTTCGTCATGTAATAAGTGTCGGTTTTGTTCTTTTTGGACACGAGGATCTCTCGGTCTCGTGTTTTAACGTTCGTCCTCGTTATGAAGAGGGATGAACGCTTGTCCTTTTATGAAACTAGAACGGAATATGAAAATGAAGGTAAAGTGGAAAATTATAAAGAATGAACAGTATCAGAGATGAAATGATGATTGTGGAATTTGAACGAGCGTTCCAGGGAGGAACGACTCTTGGATGAAAGTTGGAATTGTAAAGTATGAATGTGGACAAAGCTTAGCTGGCGATTCATCTTGATGTTCCGTGAGTGCTCGTCCTCACGTAGAGGGGAGTATGTCATGTGTGGGAACGACAGGAGGTCCTAGTCCTTAGGGGTACTTTGGATGGAAGGGACTAACCTCGGGTGGCAGCTGATGATAAATGCTAGTTACTACACCACCTAGGTGCACGAACGTCGTAGCTACACAGATTTCATACAGTCCGGACAGTCAGTCTCGTAAATAGACTTTGTATAATACGTATGTTGATATTATTTGGTGTTGGATTATTTGAATTGTATGTGTATGCATGAATTAAATTACATAAGCTTACCCTGTGTTTTTCCTTGTGTTGTCTTGTCCTTGTACGTCCGTCTTGTCTTTGCAATGATCATCCGTGTGGATGTGAGCAGATGGAGATGCGTTGCTAGAGGAGACGCTTGGAGAAGGAATCTTAGAGGAAGAAAACCTCGTTGATGTAGAAGTGAAGGCCGAACAGTAGTACGTTCGGTTAGATGTTCAGTGTAATTAGTTTTGTACGTTGTCTTTGAACAATCACTTTCCCTTTTCTTGATTTTAACCGTTCGGTATTTTGTTTTGTAAACCGTTCGGTCAATTATGTTTATATTGAACATTTGTAGTAATTGTGTTAGTTTATGTAAGGTCGTTCGACCACGAGCGCGCTTTATTTCTTTATTGTAAAACTGCACTATTTAATTATTTAATATAATTGATTCTAAGATATGGTTATTACTGTATTTTTGAGATGTTACAAAAAGTGTTTTATTTTATTTTATAATGAAGATATTAAAGAATAAGAAGAGTGTTTAACATTAAATCCTTATTAGTTTTAAATATTACAAAAATATCTAGATATACTTATATATATAAAGAGACTTCGTTTTTGGTGTTAACATTTATTTTCTAATTTTATTCTTTAGATTACAATCATTTTAAATTAAAATAATTATTTTATCAATTTTATTTATTTTTCTATTTGACATTTTTCTAAATTTAATTATTTTTTAATTAAAAAATTTATCTATAAAACAAATAAAAACTATCAACAATAAAATTATAAATATTATTTATATTTAATTTTATACTTATAAAATAATTATTATTATTTTATTATCATAAAGAAAAATAAACACATAGGAACAATATATGTATTTTCACTAATAATAATAATAATAATAATAATAATAATAATGTTTTTACTTTTGATTAATATTTAAAAGAAGTAAACACACGTTATACGATGCATATGTGTTTTCTCTATAAATAACAAAATTAGTATATTGAATACGTAAATCTAATATAAACCTTTCCTATTACACAGCATGTTCTGAGCGTGCGATGAACTTCCATTGTATGCGTATAACAGAAACGAAATTTTATTGAGAAAATTCACAAATTATAAGAAGAATTTCATGAATGAGTGAAAAGCAGATAGCGAGGCAGAATCACGAAGACACACAATATGATATGATAAACTTTGGAAATTGAATTATTACCAAAGCAAAAACATATATATAAAAGGATTATTCATGTAACAACAAATTGTAAAACATTTTTTTCACCGATGTGAGTCTGGTGGAGGATTGTTCTAGCTTAATTTGGAGCAATAATTGTATTAAATGTTTGGGTAATTTTATTTATTGTTTATGATTATTCTATCTGAGTTAGAGAAAAAATTATTTTTTTTATCAGATTGGTGTGATCTATATTAAAAATATAAGGAAAATTGTTAATTATAGTTTGGTTAGGTGTTAGCAATTATGGGTCAATTTCCCATACTTGTTCTTCATCAACCATTGCATTTTTCTCATCGACACCTTTGTCTCTGTTTCATGGGACTTATCTTTTCCAACGCGCCGCGTCCTCTTCATCTCCGATTCCGTCCCCTTCAGATATTTTCTGTACCCGGTAACCGCCGTGGACGGCGGCGCGTTACTCGTACATCTACGGCGACGCATGCTGTCGCACTGCATGCCCCAGTTGCTCACGTAGCCATGACCCACATAATGGCCACATTCTATCTCCTCCATTTTTCTCAGCCCTCGCCGCCTTATTGATGTGTATCGACGGCGGTTACGACGGCGAGACAAGGCCGAGGAGGACACGAGATTTTTTTTAATTTTTTTTTTCTGGGGTGAGGAATAATAGGTGTGTCTTGGGGTTTATATAGAGAGGAAGAAAATTCTAAAAATAACACTAAAAAACAAAGACAATTACGGCTTGATTTAGTTAGCATTGTGAAATGGTGAAGTTGATATTTTATGAATTTAGGGGGAAAAAAGTTAAGAAGCCTTGTTTTAGAAAAACACAACAAATTTAGAATGGAAATAAGAGGGCCTTTGGAACTATAGGGCAAGATAAGGGAAGGGTGGACCTTGAATTTCTCTATATAGGTTCATTTCTTTAGTTTCATAAATATTTTGTATCTATAATTTAAAATGGAACACAGTTATTTTCTTTCATCAGAACATATATATATATATATATATATATATATATATATATATATATAATATGGGCCTTCCAACTGTATATTTTTATTTTATATGAATTAATTCTTGAATGAACTTGGAATGAATGGATTTGTTGAACCTTTCGAAGTTCTTGGTCCTATTGGATTTGGCCTGAGTGGATGGTTCTTCATGAAGCCTCTCTCTTTGAAGCAAGCAAGGAGTTTGAGAATAAATGGACAATTTTTTACTATTGGATTTATTTATTTTATTTGACTGGAGTAGATTTACTCACAATTTATAGATATAAAAGTATTATTCAAGTTAGGTAATAGCATGAATGATTTCAGTAAAAGATGTGCTTAATACACACAAATTATGGAGGTGACTTAAAGTCGTGTATAGAAAGGATGATCTTCCCGTATACCAAAGAATTCATTGTCACTGACTTCTACCCATAAACCAAGAGTGCAACTAGAATATCAATTTATGTAGTACCAAAATCCTTTTGGATATTTTATTATTATTCTGGATTGATGCTTTTTATGTTTTCATTTCACATTCGTGTGTCCACACTTACCATAGTGATCACAAGCAACCTTAACATTTTTTTATAAGATTTTTACTTTTTCAGCTGTAACCGAGACAAGACTTTTGTTATACATGTTTGGATCTCAACAAAATTTTCAAAAACATGTTATTTTTCCTTCCATGAATTTGATTTTCTCAGCATCCGATGTACAGACTTGACATTTGCTCTTCATTTTTGAAAAATTAAAGTTTTTAAGTACCAATTTGAGATATTTCTTAGAAATATTATTGGAATTAGTGACAAGATTTTCATAAGAGAAATCATTCCTATAATCTTCATTCATTAGTGTAAACATAGGATTTGACATCATTTAATATACTCTACTTTTAAGAAAAATGAAACCAATGATCCAGTGACATTTTTTAAAATATTGTATTACTATAGAGACTGATTTAACAATCACTAAGGCCTATACATACTCTAAAACTTTAATTCTTTAAACAATCGAAACCTATAAAGATATGATCACACATTTTTTAAAATATTTACATAACTATAACTAACTGTTCAAGAAAAATTAAAACCTATACCCATAAGTATATGATGATAAACTCTTAACCAAGGAACTAATTACAAAAAACATAATAAAACACATTCAAGAAGAATTATAGTCATTTATAAAAGGTGAACCCAAACTCTTATTTTTTTAGCCATTGAAACAATTTTAGCACGTGTTGTTGGCATGTCAAAAACAAATTGGACTGACTTGCCAACCGAAAACAAACTAAAATGCAAAACCCATCTCATAATATGGCAGGTTGGCCCGCGAGTTTTAATTTATTTATTTTTTTTCCTTGCCCAATTTTGTTCATGATATGAATGCATGTTGAATAATATAAGAGTACACTTTTCTCAAGAAAGTTAGAGTTCATATAAATCAGCTGATAAGAGTAATTGTTCACTTACCAAAATTCTCCATCAAGGATCCAAGAAGAATACTTTACCAAACATTTTAAAAGCTTTCAACAATTAAACATTCAAAAATTAACTTGTCAATTATCATCTAAAACTTACTACTTTCAAAGGTTAACAAAGGTTACTCCTTTAGTAAAGGATTCGTTGGTGTTGTGAAGTTAAACTTCAAAAAATTACAACAAATAATCTCAAATTGAAATATAAGACAACTGAATACTTATCAATGCATTGTAGAAAAAGAAAACAACTTTAGTTGGAGGTACAATTACACCAACCAAAATTTAGAACAAGCACAATCATAATCCTCATATACTACTGGCAATTAATACAGAACAAAAGTATATACTGGCAATTTTGTACTAATACAACTTTATTATGTTTTTTTCAGATGACATTTGACATTCCAAATGTCACAACACTTAGAAATAAGTGTTTGTCAACTGTTGCAGAAAATTTCAGAAACTTTAAAAGCAAGTTGACATCAAGGTACATCTTTGGACACCTTAAACATAAAAGTCCATGTAGTTCATATAAGTCCATTGATGAGGAGACTTGGCGGCTTTTTAAAGAGAGTCAGATGTCAGAGGAATGACAGGTTAGTGTAGTTCATATTATTCAATTCCTCATTAGTAAATATATATCATATGAACTAATTAATTAATGTGTATGTGACAGGCAATTAGAAGCAAAGCACAAGGAACAAGTGCTCACAACAAAAACCCCCACCTATTATCTCGTGGTGGGTATAGGAAGCTTGAGGAGAAAATCCTCAAGCAAAAGGCATATGCTATACCACCATCTCAGGGTGGTAGCCCTCCTCAGCCTCCTTCTCCACCGTCTAGACATGAGAAATGGAAGTTGGCCCGTATGCGACCATCGGGCACCTACTCTTCCGACACTGCACGAGATAGATTTCTGAAAAAATTGTAAGTTATCACTGTTCCTAAAATAATAAATATTGTCATTATACATACTACATTAAACTATTTAAAGAATAATGGTGTTTTGTAATGTTACAGGACGCCTTGGTTGAGCAGAGCTCCCAAGGCCAATTCACTCCAGAGGGTCGCCAGGATATTCTTGCTGCTACGATTGGACGACCTGAGCACCCTGGACGTGTACGTGCTGCAGGTCCTGGAGTAGGCATTACAGATTATTTTGGGAGCTCTTCTCGTCAGCCTTCATATTCATACAGCGATACACAAAGGATGACAGAAGAGATCACAAAAAAGGTCCGACAAGACCTTAGAGAGGAGATCAGGGTCGAGGTGAGGGCTGAATTCCAGATGCTATACCAGCAGCAGTTTCAGAGCATGCGCCCGGTGCCGTCTCCTATAGAGGAACATGTTATCCCTCCCCCTCCCACAGGTAAACTTAATAAACATTTATGTGCAATTATTTCTATCTCTTGTATAATCTAACATTTACTCTGACAGGGAGAAGCGGCAAAGGAAGTTGTTCCGCATCAGCCATCCAAGAGGATGACATGGACGATGGTAGTCCATGTCTGCTATACATTTTAGAGGATACTGAGATGATGCTGGTAGCTCGTGGAACAGAGTTTAGGTCAGCGACTGTATGTCATGGTATGCAACTATTAGAGGATGAGGTGAAGGTCTCAGTGGATGAAATGATCATACCAGATGCCTCGGTTCCTCTGTCCACGGAAGAGATTTTCACTGTGGAACAAGCATATAAGTCGTTTATCACTTGGCCTAAATTTTTGGTTAAACCAGTTTCTGACCCCTCGGTATGAAATTCTTCTTTACACTTCTCAATTTTAAAGGTTTTTGATGTCAAAACTTATCTTATCTTTTCATGTAACAACAGACGCAGGCACAAGAGAAGATTCCTCTATCTGAGGATGACCCTCTTTCTTCATTGCATCTACTTGCTGACATCCTTGATGATAAGCCTTTGGAGGTTGAGTATGATGCTAATGTATTTGGGACAAGCTCTGAGGTCCCAATATACCTTAATAGCCAAGATGTCCGTGAGCTTGCGTCGGGAACACAAGAGTTGAATATTTCAATTATTCAACTATGGACGATGTAAGTCTATGACCAATTATTTATATATAAAATTGATTTATATATCAAGTATCCTTATATCAAAGTTAATTTTTGATTTCAGGTATATGTCTGGGGTCAGTAATAAGTTGGGGCGTTCTGATGATTATGGATTCATTTATCCCCAATCAATTCATGAATCAAATGATTTTGAGCAGATGAACATGAGTCTGATAAGAAGTTTTGGAAGGGGCAAGAAAATATATTTTTTGCCTTATGTATCCGGGTAAGTGAACTTTGTTAACATAATAATGTTCCATATGTGATTTTAATATTTAATAGTTACGTTATTATGAATTTCAGGCGCCATTGGCAACTTCTTGTTATGTCTATGCAAGACAACTATGCTTTGTGGTTCTGCTCATTGCACAGGCCTCCTCCCACACAACTCAAACAAGCAATTGATTGGTAAGAACCTCAATGTTTGGACTTTCTTTGTTATATAAATGAATGCTAAAAAACCTTTTTTTATATATAGTTCTATTCCAGCAAGTATGATGATGGGTGGGAGATCAATTGTTAATAGTAGAAAGATTGCTTGGATTTCTCTCAAGGTTTGACATATGCTAAAGTCATACTTTGTTATAATTGTTTTATTTTAATGTTATTCACTAACTATTATCAACTGTGATGATATATTGTAGTGTAACAGACAAAATGGGTCATATGAGTGCGGATACTATGTAATGTATTGGATGACCCATATTATTCGTTCTCACATCACAAGTCGCTGAGAAACGGTAATATTTAACTTTAACAAATTTTTATTTTTTACCAAATGTTGAATTCATATACACTAATTAATATGAATTGTCTTTTACAGAGATTCAAGACTACTATACCAGTTCCTGAGAAGTCACTATTATTCATTAGGAACGCTGCTGCGAAGTATATAATTAGATTATACAATAACTCTTAGATTTAAACATTGCATTTGATTAGATTGAATTTTCTTAGACTTTGTACTTTATTTGATGTTGAAATACATTTGAACATGTGTTTGTTATGTTCAAATTGAATTTGTGTACATGTTTTTATATGCAGGTCTGTTTTTGTGGTAGTGGATATCACAAAAAAAGACCTGCAATTTTAAAAAACTGCAGGGGAATATGCCGCGGTTCTAACCACAACCGCGGCATATAGTGTTTCCTTTTTTTTTAAATGAGACATATGGCCGCGGTTTTAGCACGAACCGCGGCATATACTAGAGTATATTGCCGCGGTTGAACCGCGGCATATAGTGGACAATTTTTTTTTTTAAAAAAAAATTGAATTTAGGCAGCAGTTCCTTAGACAACCGCAGCATATTCCGCAACCTATATACCGCGGTCATAACCGCGGCCTAAAGTCTCTGACTTACTACCGCGGCTGAATATGCGGCGGTTCGTAAACCGCGACGTATAGTGAAAAATAACCGCGGTAAAATCCCCTCGCTGCACTAGTGTATCATGGTCGCCTAGTGTTGCTTAACTTCAACTTTCTTCTTTTGCCACAAGCAACATAGGGCACTGTGAGCATCACCCCTGTAAATTACGAGAAAGAATGCATTTTTGTAAATAGGTAAAATATCATAAATGTAATAAGAAGGAGTTTCAACACAAAAATTGGGACCTGAACACAAATAACAAACACAATATTCAACATATTTATAAAATGAAAAGCAACCACCAAAAGTGGTATTCAAAGTATGTTCATCATATTGCACTACATTAATTTTATCATCTTCATACCAACAATGAAACGAAAGAATATATACAAACCTTCTCTTTTTCAAAGAATATTCATGGCTGATCACCCACATATAGTCAAGTCATCAACAACATTAGTTCTAACTAGTACAATCTTAATCTTCACATGTTCCTTTCCACTATTATTAGATGCACCCTTAGAACAAGTGTTCCCAACTCTCCCATCTTTGTGGGCTTCATCATCATCTTCAATAATATCACACGGAACATAATTGAAAAAAAAAGTTATATTATTTATGAAAATAAAAAAAACTAATAAATTTTAAATTAGAAAAGTTAATATAACTATGAGCTCATGCTTCCAATTGGAAGTACAAATAATTGCTTTTAACATTTTCTGACAATATAGACGACTTCTATACTTATTCAAAGTCTTTGATCCATTACTGAAAACATACTCAAATAGAGCTATAGTAATTGAAATACTTAGCAAGTCTCTAGTCATTACTAGCAAATATAAAAAAAATGTTAACTATTACTCTTCCACTATTTAAGAACGTCCATATATATATCCAATGTTAGTTGGTTCATGAGTGCATATTTATGTCCTCATTTGACCTTTAATATTAGATTTTTAATTGATTTTTGTACTTTAATAGAATATTTTAATTAGAATTTGTTATAATTGAGTTTATTTAGGATTATATACTTTTAATGTGTCATATGTAAATCATAATATTAAATTTTTATTAGTAGGTTTTTTGAAACTCAATAAGTTATGTAGATCATTGATAACGGTTGAAAAACCGTTATTTTTGTACTTAATTTTGACCTTAAAAACAACCTTTATAACTTAGAAACTAGCTTGAAATCATGTTTTTGCTTAAGTTTTGGAAATAAGAGAGTTGCATGGGTTTTATGCTTGATTTTCCTTGTTTTGACAGAAATTGAAATGAATTGGATGAAAGAAGTTGAAGTAGCAAGGAGTTGGACTCCGGAAAGGAAGGAAAAGTGCACAAAAGAAGAAACGTTCCCACCACTGAGCGCCATTTGCACCGCTAAGCGCCAATCTAGCTGATGAGTACACTGTCTCGTGCTTAAGTGCCACCGCTGAGGGCCATTTCAAGTATCGCAACTACCGCTGAGCAGCATTTTCACTGTTGAGCGCCAATCTAGCTGTTGAATACATTGTTTCGTGCTTAAGCATCAACGCTGAGGGTCATTTTGAGTGTCGCACTTACCACTGAGCGCTAAAACTACCATTGAGAGCCATTTAATTGGACTTAGGCCTATTTTCTGTAATTTTTAATAAACTATATAAGGGTTTAGTCGACCTAGGGTTGACATATTTGGAGAGAAAGAGGCGAAATTACACTCCTTTCACCCCTTGGAGGCGGATTTTGGATGCGAAAGCTCTGATATTCAACTTTTAGGAATCTATCTTTCATTCTTTTCATTATCTTCATCTAGTTTCACTATGTTTATGGTGAACTAATCCTCCATTGTTGTTGGGGAAACGATGTAATCCATTGAAACTCTCATGTATTAAATTGATTCTTGATTATGTATGTTTTACTTTATTAATTGTTAGGGTTTTTCCTCTATACTCTATGCATGTTTTGTTTAACTCATTCAATTGCATGATTATTGATTTTGTCGATATGGACACATACAAGGAAGTCTAGAACTGGGGAAATTCTCCCGGAAGCAATATTACCTAGACATAGGAATAGAAGAATCGGTTGCCTTAAGCTTCTGTGCGAGTGTAATGCATGAATAATTGCTAGGGAGACAAGACATTGTAAACTAGTAATTAGAATTAGGCTTTCTTCACCGAGACATCAAGTTTAAGGTAAATTAGAAAGTGACATTAACATTAATGAAGAAAGATGAATTCATGAATACATGAGAGTAGATATGATAAGTCGGAAACCCCAGCAACATAATCATTCCATATTTTACATCAATCACTTTTGCATCTTTCAATCCAATTGATCAAAACTTGCATTCATATTTATTTTCTACAATTCAAACACAATGATTTCGTTTACAAGTCTAATTTAATCAAGAAATCACATAATTGTCTAGGCCGTGAATCTTTTGGGAAACGATATTTGGTCTTACCATTTATTATTACTTGATACGATTCGGTACACTTGTCGAAGTGTTAACAATCATGTGTTCCAAAATGAATAAAGGAGACTCCACTAAAGGTAAATTTTGATTTTTATTTACTACATCTACTTAAATCCAACTGCTACATACAATATTTGTTACTTACGTACATATTAACTAAAATATTTATTTTTTATAAATGCCAAGAAAGCTTAGACACATCCTAAACATCAATCTATTCGATCTCCTAATTTACGAAAACTTTTAAGATGTAAAACAATGGTACTTTTAAATTAATAATTTCTTTTTAACAGCACACATCAACACATATATGCACATATGCAGACACTCACACAGACACTCACACACATACACACTCACATTCATACTCACATTCATACTGTTAATTTACAAATATTAATTACTAACTTATTTTACAATACAAATATTTAAAAAATGCAAAAATACACAAGTACAACTACACTTATATTTTCGCTAGTGTGTTATAGTATATTTAATCGAAGATACTATGATGGAAGTATAATTATCCTTGAATATTAATGAAATCATAGAATATATATGATAAATTAGTTAAAGTAGTTAAAAAGAAAATAAAATGGATTTAATTATTATTTTTAATAGAGATATGTGTCATATGTAAATCATGATATTAAATTTTTATTTGTAGTTTCTTAAATCTCAACAAATTGTGGACCATGTGTTCTAAAAAGAATTAAGGAGACTCCTTAAAAGATAAATTTTGACTTCTATTTATTACATCTACTTAAACCAACTGCTACGTATTATTTTTGTTATTTTCATATATATTAATAAAAACATATACTTCTTATATATGGCAGGGAAGCTAAAACACATCCCAAATATCAATTTTTATTTGATTTCCTAATTTAAGAAAACTTTGATGATGTAAATCATGATACTTTTAATTAATACTTTCCTTTTAGCAGCACATACACACACTCACGCACACACCCCGACATACACACCCACGGACACTCCCGCACACCCACACACAAACATTCACCCATGCACACACGCATTCACACAAACATTCACCCACGCACGTAGGCACTTGTATGCAACCACACTTACACTATCAATTTTCAAATATTAATTACTTATATTATAATACAAATATTTAAAAAATATGAACTCCCAGGTGCAATGATACCTATGTTTCCACTAGTGTGTTATTGTATACTCAAACCTAATATGATGGAAATATAATCATGCTAAATATTATTGAAATCATATAATATTTATGGTAAATTAATTAAAGTAGGTAGAAAAGAAAATAAATGGATTTAATTATCATTTTTCAAGTCATATGTAAATCACAATATGAATGTTTTATTTGTAGTTTTTTAAAGCTCGACAATTTATAGACCATGTGTTCTAAAAAGAATTCAGGTTACTCCATAGAAGGTAAATTATGATTTTTATTTATTACATATTATTTTTTTTATTTGCTTATATATATAACAAAAAATATTTACTTCTTATAAATGGCAGGGAATCTCATGTTGAAAAAAAAAAAGATGATAGAGATCATTCTTCAAGAATACATTTTGATGATAATAAAAGAAAATCTAAGAACTTTAAGTGATGACAAAGATATTAGAACTTGAATTTTGATGATAATATAAATTATTGAGCCTTTGTAATATATTAATAAATAATTCAGTTGTAGGACTTAGCTCCGAAAGCCATAAAACTGCATCCACAAATATCATAAAGGAAAGTTTTTATTTATCCAAAAAGCTATGTGATAATCAATTAGCACTAATGATATTCCATTGTCAAATTAAAATGAAGGTTCACATAAGAGACTCTGTGATGTTCGATAATGAATTATCTCTTTGAAAATTCTATTATCAGTGACAATTGTGACTTGACTTTTCATATTTTTGACCTAATTTTCAAATAAAAAGTCTATATATTTTGGGGAAACCAAATACGTAAGGTTTTTCATTTTAGAGGTTTAAGGTTGTGACTGTTAAGAAATCCTCTGTGTTTGTAAAAAGGGACTTTGAAAAATCTAGTGTTGGTAAAGCAATAACTTTCACTAAGTAGATTTTTGTGCAATTGAGTGTTGTTGTTGTTACTAAGAGAAGTTGTTCATTCTTTTTTACTTAAAGGAAGTGTTTCATTCGTTGAGTGATTCAAGGAAGGTGTTCTCTAAACCTTAAACTTTTTCTTCTATGATTGTAGGTTTGATTATTATTTTAGTGATTAGTCAACTAATCCCTCTTTTAACAGTGATTAACAACTGAACATAAGATTTTTTGATTTGAACTAGTATAAAAATACCTTATCCAATTTTCTCTATCCTTACTCTCTTTTTAATTATCAGTTAATTATCTTAAAGGAATTGAACTTTTGTTGAATTAGATTTTAAAAAGGAAATATATATTCTACGCTACTACTCTAACAATTTGTATCAGAGATTGCTTTGATAGTTTTTCAAATTAAGTCTCAAATGGTTAGAGAAAAAAAAAACCTTTGTTGAGGGTTCTATTAATTGACCTTCACTCTTTCCTAGTGAAAATTATCCTTTCTCAAAATTCAGAATACATATCATTTTGGAGTCTAATTATAAAGGTGTTTGAGATGCAATTCTAAATGGTTTTTTTTACCTACTATAGCTGTGACTGATATGCAGCAATAAAAAAATTTTCTTAGTGGACTTATATGTAAAAGAGCTGAGGAAACATCACAGATTTTAAGAGTAACACATGAAGGCACAAATTATGTTAAACATATTAGGAAGAACTCATTAATTCAAGACTAAGAGATGTTATGAATACAGTAAGAGAAAACCATCTATGATGTGCAGAAGTATTTCACACACATCATTAATCATCTCATAGATTTAGGAAATTATTTTGATAATAATGAGCTTAATATTAAAATTTGAAATCTTTAAAAAGGACATAACAACCAAATATCATAGAAATCACTAAATCTCAATTCTATTTTGGTTGACACATAATACATTCATATTATATTTCTAACTTTTAGGATTCATGTCGTCTGATGTTGTTGGACATTATATCCTCTAGTTCATTCTTAGTTAGAGTGAACTTTGACAAATTACACATATTTAGGTTTTAAAGATATTCTGTCATTAATGAAAGATGTACATTACACTTTCAGAACATACAAAGTGTACCTTCAAATACGTTTTGAAAAAAGCATAAAAAGTATATGACTTTCTCAATTTGCCTCACCCATATGTCACTTGAATGGTTGTTTTTATCACAATACTTCTTCAATATGGTGTATGCTTATTTTATATGGCTATTTTGGTTAAATTGTCTTACCCGTACATATTATGTCATATCATCTAACTATAACAAGCTAAATGAAAGATATAAAAGGTGAATATTATATTTTCAACATTAAGGAAATAAAGAACAAAAAAGCAACAAAAGTAAGAGGTTGATGGTTGTTTTAATCGAAGCATGTGTTCATCTTATACACTTATTTTAGTTTAATCATCTTATCATTAATATTCCCTCGTATCATCAAACTATTACACACAAAAATGAAGATATAAATGGTCCATATTATATTTTTTTGAGAAATAAAGAACGAGAAACAACTAAGGTAAGAGGTTGAGGGTTGTTTTAATCATAACAATTCTTCATTATGTTATAAGCTTGTTTTATATGGTTATTTTTATTGAATCATCTTGCCAAAAGATATTACATCATATCATCTAACTATTATAGTTTTGTTGGTACAAATTTTATGCAAAGAGTTTCTAGTTTTGTCCACAAATAACTGTATAAGAAGAGTTCACGAGTTTGTTCACCAAAAGTGTACGACATGAGTTTGTGGTTTTTTCAAAAAAAAATATTGTTTGTTGTTTTGTTTAAAAAAATTACACAAGGATTTAAAAGTTATATATATATATATATATATATATATATATATATATATATATATATAACATAATTTATAAAAATCTACCGAACATGTGCAAAAATATAAATGAAAGAGAGATAGAGGAAAACAAGAAGATGGTGTTGTGAGCTTTGAAGATGTTGTAATTGGTCACTCTATCGAAAGCTATGAATTGGGTGACACATTAGAAAGGAAAACTTTTAATCCATGTAAAACGTACAACTCGCAACGGACAAAATGTTGCCAACAAAATAATTGACAAAGAAAAATTCCCCACGAGATGATAAACTAGAACCTGTAGGCTTTGTTCTACCACTTTTGTCATTTCATTTATTTGTACTTGAATTAAAAAAAAAACAATGAAACAAGATTCTAAAAGAAATATGAAAGTCCTATATCATGACAAACTGTTTTCTGATGTATGTTATCGCAGTAAAAAAAACCTATTACAAAGACACCCGATTGTAGTTTTGGTTGTAAAGAATTTTACGAAAAAAAGTACAAGAGAGCTTTACAGTTTTGCCAACAAAAAATTGTACCAGAAAAGTTCATTGCTTTGTCCACCTAAAGTTGGACGACATGAGTTTGAATTTTTCTTCAAAAAAAAGTTGCACAAAGAAGATTTCTCGTTTTGTCCAATTCATATTTAGAAACATAAAAAAATAAGCTTTATGGAAATGTACATGATAGATGATGTTTCATAAGATTTGGAGTTGGTGACTCTATGAGAAGGTATGAATTGTGTGAAACTCCAAAAAATGGTATTTTAGAAGTAATGGTAGTTTAAAACTAGCGAGACTCGATTATTTTAATATTAAACGGTTTTATTATAAATAATTTTTGTTATAAACGAGTTTCATTATTTTAAAACGTACCATATATCTAGAAACTACTTTTCTAGAGTTCTCTACCATCTCTCTAACCTTTCTCACTCTTGGATCATCTATTCGACGATCAGGAAGTGCCTAGACGATCCTTGCATCAAGGGCAACAATCTCTACCGATCAATTTCTTGTTTTGAGTCAGTAAGTCGTTTCCACTCTTTCCTCCGTACGTTCTTGAACTATGATCATTGGACAAATTTTGTTTGCATGTCTCTAGTAGCTTTTCTCTTCAATTCTTAGCTCAAATTAGGTTCTAAGGTTGATTTCCTATCACCAATGGGTGATTTGTAGGGTTTTCTAGAGTTTCCTTGCGGTGCAAGCATATGTCGGAGTTGCGTTGAGCTGTGTTGTTGACCAGAGGTAAGGGAAGCTAGAGTTTCTTTAATGTATGTTAATTGTGCATGTTAGAGAAGGTATATTATTGAAATATTTGAGTAAAATTATGTTCTATGATTTGGAAGTATAGAAATCAATTATGTGGTGGATGTTTTGTGTGATGATGATTGATGTATGCTATCTGGAATCTGTTATATGTGTTTTGATGTTGGATTGGGTATTGATAAAGTGAAGTTTAATGATGGAATTATTTGGAAGCAAGTGTTAATCTTGGTTATAGGTTTTTGGTTTAAAATGAGGTCTTAGGAAGTGAAAACTGTGAGAGAAGTCTTATGAACTGGTTTGAAGTATGTGAAGTCTGTTTTGAGTGTGTGGTGAGTGGTTAAGATGTTTAAAATGGATGAATTTGTGGGGAGAAGGTGTAATGATAGATAAGGTAGAGTTATACTTGGTTTAGAGTTCATTTTGAGGAAGTGAAGTACTGAAAATGAGAATTAGGGGATAAAGGTTCAAATGATGAGTTGTAATAATTTAGTTAAGTCAATTGTGACTTGTTTGAAGTCTCAGCTTGCTAAAAAAATGTGTCAAAAGTGATAAATCATGAATTGAGTCCTTAGGTTGTTGAATTATAAGTTTTGGGGTTGAAATTGGTTCATAAACACTTTAGATTGATCTTATGAAGGTTTAGAATCACTTAGTCAAGTCTAATTAGGTATATAAAACAATCTAGAGGTGTTAGAAGTTGGGAAAAATAGATAGAATTGGTAATTGGGGTTTGAGTTGTATAATTCTGCAGATTTTCGTTCTTCAGATCATAGAGACTCGTTGTGCGAATGGATTCACACAGCGAGTCACCCTAGCAAGATGCTCTCTTCTAGGGCATTCGCACAGCGAATAGACGCGTTGTGCGAATGGTTTGAGATGGTTGCTCTCTGATGAATCATTATTTTCTTCACTTCACTTAGCTTATTGTACTAGATTTAATTAGGGAATTGTGCATAATTGTCCAGTATTTTCCCATTTTACTGAATTGAGCTTAATTCGATCAGAAATTCTTATTTTAATTAATTCAAATTATCTGAGACTAATTATTTACATTATTAATTGTAGGGAATTTATTGGATAATATTTTGGGACTCAAATAGAAAACTCTCATTATTTATTTTATTTTATTTTATTTTAAACTAAAATGAGAAACTAAGTGAAATTCATTTTCTTGCTAACTTCATTTATTAAAAAGAAGAGAATGCTTATGAGAAACAATTAAACTCCTTAGTAAATTAATGTTGGGAGAAGATGTTGATTTCACGTAACCTTGCCAAGCATACCAATTCTATTTACATTTCTATAGCACAAAAGTTTGTCACGTGAATAACACCAATACTTTTACTATTCAACTTTGAAATATGTTGTGTACACTTCAGACGTGTTTTCTCTCTTTAAGGAAAAGTGGTTATTAAATGATGAATGGGAAAAGCACACGGCCTTGCACAAAACAAAAATTGGAAAAGTGGGATTGGTATCCACGAAAAGTGCAACTGAAGAATGAACTTGGTCCATCCGGCAAAGCCACTGAGAGGACACGTCCAAACAAGGAGCATACGGTGCTGTCTGCCACTGCTAGAAAATGCCATTTCACTTTGCTGGAAAACACACACGGTGCTTGAGCAAAGAACACAAACCAGCTCTAGAGTCCAGCAATAGCAGTGTAGCGTCCTCCACCAGCAGAACACACACGGAGACCACCTTGGAAGCTCACGATGTTACCTGGCTTTCCAGTGGCTTGGAGTGGAGCTCTCGGTCACTTCCCATGGCAGAAGAAGGCAGCTGCACCAGTCACGACCAGCAAAGAGGGGATTCTCGGTCCAGCAGTGGAGAAAGAACACGTCCAAGCGACCCATAGTTGGTGTGCACGGTGCTGCAAAGGAGAGCATGGTGATTGAGTAGAAGCGGTCTGCACGTCCTGGAAGAAAGCCACCACGCTGGAGTTGCTGTTTTTGTTTATACAGAAAGCTTTGAAGTGCAAACGGATGAGTGGGAAAAAGAGAGGGCAGCAGTTCATGGCCATGGCAGCAGCTTACATCTTAGGGGCTGGACATGTGAGGATGTCACGGTCTTGGCAGCAAGAGGAGACACGGCTTGGGAAGGTCTTCACAGCCAACACATTGAAGAGGGCATTCCAGTAGCTGGTCCGCACATTTGGAGGTGCTGTCACAACTGATCCAGCAAGCAAATTCTGCAAAGAAGAAGAAGCACACGGAAGAAGCTTCACACTCCACGGCCTGGTCCAGAAGCTCTAGCAGTTACCACGTCTCAGATGGAAAGCTCCAAAGCCAGCATGTTGAGAGGAGTGGGGGCACGGCCTGGATGGTTTCACGTCCAGCAGTCACGTTGAGAAGGGAGAAGAGTGCTGGAATGTACACAGCTGAAGAAGAAGACAAACATGGAGGGCCCTCACCCTATTTTCTCACGGGAAGGATTCTGAACAAACAGGGAGATGCTCACGGGAGGAGATTGGTGAGAGAATTGCTTATAAAATGGAGCAGCAGAGAAGGAAGAAGATCATTAGAATTGAGTATAGGAGATTTTAGGGTTAGATTAGCAGTAGTTTAGGAGAAGTCACGGCTTGGAGGAGGCTTATGCCTCTTCCTTTTCCAGTTCCATTTTCAAACAGTGCATGTAATTTCATTTCTGAGCGTGTAGTTCATTTCATAGTTTAATCATTTCATTTTATTTCAAGTGTTGAATTTTAATTAAAGTGTTGAATGTTTGATGAATTCCATTTCCAGTGTTTTATTTTTATCTGTTGTATTTTATCGTTCAGTATTTTCTGCATCGCTATATTCCATAATTTTACTGTTCATCGTATTTCCAAACGTTGTTTTTATGATTTTATTGATGTTTTTACTTTTACGTTTTACGTTTTCTGCACAGTTTTAATTTTAATTTAATTTTCCCGCATCAAAACAAAAACACAAAACTCCCCCCCTTCGTGTTAAGTCTGAAACTAAACCACAAAATTGGTCCTTGAGAGACGACCTAGGAGTCACTTCCTAGTATTATACTGCATATTTTCGTGCAATCAACACTTTTGTGAACGGTGCGACCCGTTCATCAAAATGGCGCCGCTGCCGGGGACCAATCAAAAGACGGTTTGGTTTTAGATTTTTGTTTTTGTAAATTTTTGTTTTGTTAATGTGTGTTTTGTGTGTTCTGTCTGTTGTATTTTTGTAGGAGACAACGACACCTTCAGCAAATTTTGGCGGCGTTGTCACTTCAGATCCAGGTTTTTGTTTTAGATTTTTACTGTGTTAATATATATTGTGTATATATGTGTTTAATTGTGCTATGTTCTGTATTTAGTTGTTATTAAAAAAAAAAATTAAAATTAAAAAGAAAAAAAAAATTAATTAAAAATTTTTACTATTGATGTTCTATCTTGTGTACGTATTGCATGTATAAATGTGTTGTGTTTTATCTGATTCGTAATTTTTAGTTTTTAGTTTTTACTTTTTATTTTTCCATGTCTACCTATTTTAATGTTGTGAATAATGCTTATTCTGCCAATGTCTGTGATTATGATTCTTATTCTGCATATTACTTTGATTTTAAATCTGCTGATTTTTATGATGAGAACAATATGTTCCATCATCCAATTTCTGAGAGCTCTCTTTGGGAGCCAGTTCCACAATATGAGAGTCAGCAGTATGATTCTCCTATTCAAATAACTCCTCAGCCTTCTACTTCTGAACCTACATTAAAGGAGTTACTAGAGCAGATGACAATGCAGAACATTCAGTTTCAGAAAGGGAACATGCAGTTCAAGCAAGAGAGCATGGAGTTCCAGCAGGAAACTCAATCTGCCATTCAGAATCTGACTGATCAGATCAGGCAGATGGCCACTCTTGCACCTGAGGAGACTGATGAATATTTTGAGGACCAGGTAGGTACAAGCAGCTATTTTGAACCAGGTAGACCACTTTCATTTTCCACCAACATACCTCAATTTGATGAATATGCTGTTGAGAGGTATGTTGATAATTATATTGTTGCTGAGCATGATTTTAATTTTCCCTCTATGCATGACGAGAATAATTTTGTGTTATCAGATCTGAATATTTGTTCTCCATGCTCTGAACATGAATCTGAGCCTGTTATAGATATTATTTCTACATTTGAAACCGATTCATGTTATGAGGATTTATCTGAGGTTCAGCCTATTACACTAGGATTGGGTGTTATACCCCTGCATGAAATTTCTGCAGTGCCACATTGCACTAACCATGTTGCAGGAGGTACGAATAAATTTGATCAACATACACCCACAGTGGAAAACAAAGGTGCTGACACTGATAGTTTGAAGATCAACAGGCACCTGCTGAATCCGCTCAGTAACAATAATTGCTGCTTAGATCCGGTGGTGGAAGATATTTCCCTACTTGATCAGATTTGGAGGATGAAGCAGTTCGTCCTCAACAATTTCATACTGGATCCTGAAGCGAAGAACATCTCCCTACAAGTCCAAAATTGGCAACTGCCACCCTGACCAGGGGAGTTTTCTTTTTCTTTCTTCCCCGTTTTCCTACTTTTATTGCATTTGTCCTTTATCTGTTTAGTGTTTTAGTTTATGATCTTATGCTTAGAAAACATTTAGGACAGTGTAGTTTAAGTGTGGTCTCGGGAAGATTCTGATTTTTGTTTTTCTTTTAAGTTTGTTTTTCCTTTTCTTTTAAATTTTCGAATTATTATTTAAAAAAAAAATACAAAAAACAATTTAAAAAAATGTGTTCTGTGTTTTATTTGCTTCGTGATTTTTAGTGTTTGTACTAAAAAGAAAAAAAAATTCGAAAATTCAAAAAAAAAAATAAATAAAAAAAATAAAAAATAAAAAATAAAAAAATAAAAATAAAAATAAAAATTTGTGTTGTGTTTCAAGTATGTTATTTTGTTAATGTATGTTTTGTAAATATATGTTTTGTCTGCTGTTTTTGACATTTGTGTTCTATCTGCTTTGATATTTTGTGTTCGTTATTTGGTATTTTGTTTCGTTAATATGTGTTCTGTTTTTATTTATTTATTTAGTTTTTGTTAAAACATAAATAATCGTAAGAGCAGAATTAGCAAATAAAGGGCAGAGAGGTGAAACTATCTGAGTGCATTTATTGTAACTTACCAAATTCGCAGAAAACATTCTGTCTTACATTGATTATTAAAATAAAATACATAAAAACATAAATAAAGTTGTTCGATCATTTCTGATCGTTAATATTACACACCATAATAAATAAAAACATAAAAAAATAAAAACAACAAAAATATAAGTGTTCATATTACAATCCTTATTCTGGCCACACTCGGCCAACAAAAACATAAAAAAAAAATAAATAAATAAAACAAAACTTTAAAACTGGAAGAATTCTCGAGCTGGTTGTGGTGGTCTAAGGGAGAGCTCCGTTGAGGGAGTTCTGGTTCGAAATACAGGAGGCTTTGGTGGAGGAATTTCTCGTTCATTTTTGTCGTCATCGATAATGATCGGAACTGGAAACAAATTCAGCAGCCTCGGTGCCCTCATTATCACCCAGTTGTTTTCTTTCAAACAAAAAAAAAATAATAAAATAAAATAAAATAAAATAAAATTGTGTTAATTATATAAGAGGAAGTGAAAAACATTTCAATAAATATGGAGGTATGATGAGAGTTCTTACCGTACATATATAGCGGCAGTTGTGAAAAGAGAGTGCCAGTGGGGTCTATCTCCGCTTGCCAGCGCTTGACCCGATTGCCATGGTTGTTAAACCAGCAGTGCACGTTATATTCGGTGGCATCTGCGAAGGTCCTTAGTCGAGACGCGATCTCGACGACTTGCGCTCGGCTTGGGTGTGTGACCCCATAGTTGTAGATGTTGGTCATCATCTTGATCTGATCATCTGTAGGACGCCATCGCTGACTAGTGTATCTCTCTGATTCCATCTCACTCGTCATCATTCCTCTTGAAATATTCTAAAACATAATAAAAAAAAATATAAAAATAAAAAGAACAAAAACATAAAAAAGAAAAACAAAACAAAGAAGCATAAAAAAAAAAATTAGATTAGTTCTCTGTTCTCTTTATTTGTTCTTGTTTCCTTTTAGATTTATTTTGTCCAGTCTGTATTTGATGTTTCAGTGTCTGGTCTCAGATCTGTTTCACGGTCCTTGCAAAAGGGTCCTAAACGGATCTACGTCCAGTTGTCCGGTTGTTCTTGTCCATATTGTTCTTGTATATTATGTTTATGTGTTTATTTAGTTTTAAGTGGGGTACGTGGCGTTGTTCTACCCGATTGTCTCTGCCATACCTTCAATCGAAGGGAGATTAACGTCTGGTTTCCAGCCGATATACCCCTTAAGTTTTTAGACAGTTGTGTTTTATGTGTTTAAGTGTTTTCAGTTTCAAAAATATGAAAAAAAAAATTGAAAAGGGAGAGGGAGAGCAGGAAAGAGGAAAGCAGAGAATAAAAGGCAAAAAGAAAAGAAGAAAGGAATAACGGAAAGCTTAAAGGGGAGTATGGAAATAAATTACATGAAAGAAGAAAGAAAGGCAGATCCAGGAGCAGAGGACTTACCTGGAGTAGTAGGCTGGCAGAGAAGCTCCTCGGGGTTCTCACACTCTTCAGATGGCACCGGGGCAAAGGCTCCGCAGAGATTCCAGACGCTCAGGTTGAGAGAGAGATGAGAGCAGAGAAGAGAGCAGAGAGAGGAGTAGAGAAAGAGTGAGGGATCAGAAATGGCGCTGGACGCGGAGGAGCGGCCTATTTATAGCCAGATTGCTTTCCACTGTAGCAACAGTTCCGGTCTTTGCCACCGAGACTGTTGTCACAGTACCGGTCTCCTTTTTCAGAAAAAAAAAATAATAATAATAAAAAATTTTATTAGCATCTACTGATGGGTGCTAGGTGATTTAGACATCTGCTGATGGATGTCATTGACAACATCTACTGATGGATGTTACTGAAAAATTTCTTCCCATTTTTCCTACTTTTGTTGCACTTGTCTTTATGATTTGACTGCTCTGAAATTGATAATCTGATGATTGTAACACACTGAGGACATTGTGTGATTTAAGTGTGGTCTACTGGGGAGAAATTTTGATTTTCTGTTAGTTTCTGTTAAGTTTGTATTTTGTGTGTTAAATTTTTTGTTTTTGAGTGTTAAATTTTTTCTGTTTTAAGTGGTTTTTAGTGTGTTTTGTGTGCAATAAATTTTACAATTTTCTCTTGATTTCTGGATGATGTCTAAGTTGTAGATTTTTCCTTCACTTACTTACTACTTATAGATTGTAATCCTTGCTTTTCTTTGCTTGGAAAGATAATTATACGTTTGAGAGGTTGATTTGATTGTGACGAATACCCTGTGTGAGATTTGAGCCACTTAATTTTCTTTCTTGTGTGTGATATGTCTCTTGATTGCTTGCACATATGCCTTGACTTGATTCTTTTTGATATACTTGATTGATATGCATGTTCAGACGTGATAAAGGCATTTTTGTTCTTGAGCCTCTTTAGCCAAATAAGCCTACCTTGTTATTATCCTTTGATAACCCCTTTGAGCCTATATTGTATATATTTCTTTGTGTTGAAGCTCATACACTGATCCTAAGTGAAAAACAAATGATTACCTTAACCTTAGGAAAGTCTGGAGCTATAGAAGTATTTTGTGAATAAGTGTGGTCTCCTTGGGAATTCTGATGAATTGGCTAGTTGGTTCCTCATCATGTTTTGAAATGATAATTTATATCCTGTTGTGTGATAAAAAAAAAAAAAAAAAAAAAAAAAGACAGGATAAAAAAAAATGATGAGAAAAAGAGAAAAAAAATTGAAAAATAATTTTGTGAATAATGGAGTCGAGAAAAGGATTGAATTAGAGGTTTGGGTGAGATTTCACTGTGTTTACATTTTTTCCTAGTGCACCTCTATTTCTTCTGAGCTATAGCTACTTATCCAAATTTATCCTCCCCTGTCCTTGGCCCCATTACAACCCAGTAAAGACCTTTTAATCTGAACATGCATATGTTTTAAGTGTTGATATTAGAAGCTTGCCAAGTCTGCTTGTGTTTGTTTTCTTGAGTGCATTGAGTGACATTGATTTACCTTAAACACTTGAGAGAAACACTGTGAGTGCATCTGTGAGGTTTTGTTATTTTCAAATCACCTCTTGAGCTGATTAATTATTTTGCCATACTGTAAATTGCTTGGATGATTTCTGTAAGTATCTGTTCTGTGATTTTGTGTTGGATATTGTCTACTTCTTTTCTCTATCCAGATTTCTTGGGAACTGTGTAAATTCTGTTTATTTTTCTTGTGAGTCTTTGTTTTCTGTATGCTGCAATTGTGTCACTCCTTTGATGTCCTTTGAACTATTCCCTGATTTGCGTCTTAATTTTGCCCAGGAGTGCAAAAGACTAAGTGTGGTCTATTTTGATGAATCATTATTTTCTTCACTTCACTTAGCTTATTGTACTAGATTTAATTAGGGAATTGTGCATAATTGTCCAGTATTTTCCCATTTTACTGAATTGAGCTTAATTCGATCAGAAATTCTTATTTTAATTAATTCGAATTATCTGAGACTAATTATTTACATTATTAATTGCAGGGAATTTATTGGATAATATTTTGGGACTCAAATAGAAAACTCTCATTATTTATTTTATTTTATTTTATTTTAAACTAAAATGAGAAACTAAGTGAAATTCATTTTCTTGCTAACTTCATTTATTAAAAAGAAGAGAATGCTTATGAGAAACAATTAAACTCCTTAGTAAATTAATGTTGGGAGAAGATGTTGATTTCACGTAACCTTGCCAAGCATACCAATTCCATTTACATTTCTATAGCACAAAAGTTTGTCACGTGAATAACACCAATACTTTTACTATTCAACTTTGAAATATGTTGTGTACACTTCAGACGTGTTTTCTCTCTTTAAGGAAAAGTGGTTATTAAATGATGAATGGGAAAAGCACACGGCCTTGCACAAAACAAAAATTGGAAAAGTGGGATTGGTATCCACGAAAAGTGCAACTGAAGAATGAACTTGGTCCATCCGGCAAAGCCACTGAGAGGACACGTCCAAACAAGGAGCATACGGTGTTGTCTGCCACTGCTAGAAAATGCCATTTCACTTTGCTGGAAAACACACACGGTGCTTGAGCAAAGAACACAAACCAGCTCTAGAGTCGAGCAATAGCAGTGTAGCGTCCTCCACCAGCAGAACACACACGGAGACCACCTTGGAAGCTCACGATGTTACCTGGCTTTCCAGTGGCTTGGAGTGGAGCTCTCGGTCACTTCCCATGGCAGAAGAAGGCAGCTGCACCAGTCACGACCAGCAAAGAGGGGATTCTCGGTCCAGCAGTGGAGAAATAACATGTCCAAGCGACCCATAGTTGGTGTGCATGGTGCTGCAAAGGAGAGCATGGTGATTGAGTAGAAGCGGTCTGCACGTCCTGGAAGAAAGCCACCACGCTGGAGTTGTTGTTTTTGTTTATACAGAAAGCTTTGAAGTGCAAACGGATGAGTGGGAAAAAGAGAGGGCAGCAGTTCATGGCCATGGCAGCAGCTTACATCTTAGGGGCTGGACATGTGAGGATGTCACGGTCTTGGCAGCAAGAGGAGACACGGCTTGGGAAGGTCTTCACAGCCAACACATTGAAGAGGGCATTCCAGTAGCTGGTCCGCACATTTGGAGGTGCTGTCACAACTGATCCAGCAAGCAAATTCTGCAAAGAAGAAGAAGCACACGGAAGAAGCTTCACACTCCACGGCCTGGTCCAGAAGCTCTAGCAGTTACCACGTCTCATATGGAAAGCTCCAAAGCCAGCATGTTGAGAGGAGTGGGGGCACGGCCTGGATGGTTTCACGTCCAGCAGTCACGTTGAGAAGGGAGAAGAGTGCTGGAATGTACACAGCTGAAGAAGAAGACAAACATGGAGGGCCCTCACCCTATTTTCTCACGGGAAGGATTCTGAACAAACAGGGAGATGCTCACGGGAGGAGATTGGTGAGAGAATTGCTTATAAAATGGAGCAGCAGAGAAGGAAGAAGATCATTAGAATTGAGTATAGGAGATTTTAGTGTTAGATTAGCAGTAGTTTAGGAGAAGTCACGGCTTGGAGGAGGCTTCTGCCTCTTCCTTTTCCAGTTCCATTTTCAAACAGTGCATGTAATTTCATTTCTGAGCGTGTAGTTCATTTCATAGTTTAATCATTTCATTTTATTTCAAGTGTTGAATTTTAATTAAAGTGTTGAATGTTTGATGAATTCCATTTCCAGTGTTTTATTTTTATCTGTTGTATTTTATCGTTCAGTATTTTCTGCATCGCTATATTCCATAATTTTACTGTTCATCGTATTTCCAAACGTTGTTTTTATGATTTTATTGATGTTTTTACTTTTACGTTTTACGTTTTCTGCACAGTTTTAATTTTAATTTAATTTTCCCGCATCAAAACAAAAACACAAAACTCCCCCCCTTCGTGTTAAGTCTGAAACTAAACCACAAAATTGGTCCTTGAGAGACGACCTAGGAGTCACTTCCTAGTATTATACTGCATATTTTCGTGCAATCAACACTTTTGTGAACGGTGCGACCCGTTCGTCACTCTCTGTTTGATGATCCCCATGGCGAATTGGGGCACCATACGAGGGGTTTAGGGTATGATTGAATTAGGAGTTTATTCGCATAACGAGTTTAGAATGAACGCAGGAGCTCAGTCTTGGGGATTATCCTGAAACTCCAATGTTCTTTCATTCTCAAGTAGAGAGGATTGATCTATGTCGTGAGAAGTAGCAGGAGGTCCTAGCCTTGGGTGCTTCCAGTATGATCCAAGGTGAGTGATAACGGACTAACCTTGTGAGTGTGGTAGGGTGAAACCGATTGGCAATGGCTTTGCAAAGCAATAGAAGCCACCACGAGTGCACGACCCGCCATAGCTCGACAATCATTCTAAGTCCGGACAGTTCATTCATAATAAGTGTTCTACATAAAGGGTTTGATGATTGTGTAGTGATATGTTGGTTGTATACAACATGTTTTAAATGAGTTTATACATACATACATACATACATACATACATATATATATATATATATATTTATCGTTTCTTAATTGTAAACTAGCTTACCCTTGCATTTTCTGTGGTCTGTCTTTGTTTGTGGTTTCTCTATTGCGATGATCACCTTAATGGTGTGAGCTTAGGGATAAAATCTTTCAGTTGACTCAGCGGGAGGTTGGGAGTGAAGCTTGTAGAGTAGGTTCTACTCTTATTCTTCAGGTGAAGAATTTTATTCTTCGAAAGATCTGTAGTTCTGTTATATCATTATTAATGTAAGGTTCATTTTTGTAGTTTATATTACTAAATTGGGATTTTACATTAATGGTATCAGAGCAGTTCGTCCTTAGGAGGACTTGCGGATTGTGGGTTTGTCGTGTCTTCCCTGTGAAGAATTGAGTCTAAATGGTAAATTATACCATTTCCTCCAAGTGTAGACAGTATAGTTGTGTAACTAACTGAAAGTTTTGAGAACAGAAAATGTCTTGATAGAAGTAATGAGGGTGCATACTCATGACTTTTACTAGAGATGATTTTCCTTTCTTAATTATGAAGGTTCGGGGAAAAGAAAGGGTTTTGATTCTAGTGTTGTTGTCAATAGCCATTCTTGTCTTGTTCTTGCCTTTGTGGTAGTGTATTGTGCTCTATAGTGGTAGAGGAATGCAGATTCAAGGACAGCTTGACTTGTATACCTACTTTAGAATTGGTTTAGGCCTTTGAGACAAATTCTTGCCTCGAAGATAAGGAGTTAGAAGACCAACATTTAGGTTTCAAGGGATGAGTGAAGACATTGAAGTTTATAAGGAATGTTTTTAGGTGAAGAAGTTTTTAAGAGTAAAGTCAGAAGATCAGATATCAAATGTTTCACAAGAAGAGTTAAGTTTAAAGGCTAGAATAAAAGGATCTTTGGGTAAGCATGGGTGTATCAAGGTTTAAGAAAATCAGTTTGGTTCAGTATATAAGTAATGTTATACATCAGAAGAAAGGAAAGCGTTGGTGAGCAACAGAGTAACATTGGGTCGGTGTATCAACTATGGTTAAGATCTAATTAAGAAAAGTGGTTGAAGGTTTGAATCTTGAGTTAAGAAAGGAATAGGAATTTTAAAGTGGACCAAAGGAATCAATATCTAGAAAGTAAGTAGACAAAGAAGAGTTTGAGAAGCAGTTGTTTAAGACATAGAGCATATTTAAGGAGAAATTAGTAGAAGGCATAATTTCCAAGTTGAGAGAACATGAGGTCTTTGAAGAAGAATGAAGTATTGTAAGGATCTTAAGTTAAGTAAATAATTGGAAGGAGATAGTCAATCAAGTTTTCTCAGCAAGTGGATGATTCAAAGTCAAGTTTAGAATGATGTTTCAAGATCTGTACTTCGCATAGAAGAAAGGTTTGACTATGGGCTGAGATGAAAGGTTGTAAGTGCTGAAGGAAGAAGTACATCAGAATGTTAGTTTGGTAAGACAAGGTAAGGTTAGGGAATTAAGAGCGCGATGATTGAGGAAGTGGGAAGAAAGGTCTCAAAATAGATAAAATGAGGGTGTTTATAATATAAGTTGTCGAAGTGATTAGCAAGATGATCCGATAGTTGGGTTGATTGAGAGGTTAAGGGATATGAGGATACAGATTGAGGTGAAGTTAATTTTAATCAGAAATGGTTTTGTAGTGGTGTCGAGTGACCGACTGAGTTTGATCAAGAGAGAAGCATTGGTTAGATGTTGGGTTATAGAGGACAGTGAGATAGTGAGATTCAGAACGAGTCAAAAAGTTTGCTTGAGGGGTGATGATACTCTATGGTTCAGAGGCAAGCTTTGTGTTTCTGAAGTTCCGAGTTGAAGAGGTAATTATTGAAGAAAGTTTAAGGGTATGTTGACAATGTTTGTTACGATAGGACTTTCATGAAGATTTCTTTGTTATGTGGCATTTGAAGAGGTTATCAAAGTGATTAAGTTGGAGGTTTATGTGAAGTGATTTCTTTGCAAGCTTGAAGTTTGACCTTATGAGAGAATGGGTTATTTATAAGCCATGTCCCAAGGGGAGTTTTAGTTTTCCATAGGTGCTCTTTGTTTTGAAAAAAGGAAAACAGTGGTGATGCATTAAGGGTAGATTAAGATATATTTGAGAATCGGTGTTATGCAAATCAAGGAAGTTGGGCAAACCTAAGTGAAGGAAATATGAAGTTGGTTCTTTTATAAAATAGGAGTACGATCGCAATGATGGTTTGATTGTTCTCCAAATATCATTTCTGGTGGTTTTTGATCTTCAAGAGAAGTGTAGTGTTTCAAGAAGAATAGTTAGTAGGTATACGTCAGGCGTGGATCAAGTAAGAAAATAAGGACAAGTGTGGAAGTGAAGAGTAGTCTTTTTGATGTAAGAGTTTTTGGTTAGTGTTCTGAAGCAGGTACTAGAACTTCCACATTAGAGTGGTGGGGTTCATTATTATATTGGTGTCTAAAGTAGAACCAATGTTAATAGTTCGTAATGGAATACTTCCTACTAAGTGTAAGGTGTGAAAGAGGTACGTTGTGGATTGGTTAGAACAACGATAGTTTGGACTTAGTTCAATCATTGGGAGAAATACAAGGTTATCGTGGAAGAAAAGATTTATAAAAGTTTTTGCAAGATCATAACAACTTTTTTTTAAAAGAAGATTCTTCTAGGGTGAATCTTTACGGGTTACTTTTGACATAAAGAGAGCATTATTTAAGTAAACTAGTGAGTAAGGAAGTATGTGGATCAGAGTAGCGCAGCGGATGTTAGTGGGGTTGTTCTTATTAGTACAAAGTGTGTGTGAAGCGTTTTCAAGATCAGGTATTGGTAGTTTATGAGTGATGGGCTTCTTTAAAACAATAGTGATTTCGTAATCTGGGAATCAGTTGGGAGTCTTCTGTAATCTTTAAAAGTTAGAAATTGGGTTATGCATGGGATAATAGATGTGAAAGAGAAAGAATGAAGTGAGACTATGGTTTCAAGTTGCAATGTCAACTTTGAAGTGATAAAGTGGTATACGACGTTAAACAAGGAAAGTGGGTCAAGGAGCTGAAGAAGAGCAACTAAGTTATGGTTTCAAGTTGTAGTGACAATCTAGAGGCAAGGAAGTGTTAACGAATGGTTTGAACAAAGAGAAGATTCAAGTTCTTGGTTTGATAAGGATTGAGTAAGAGATGGCTGAAGAGTATGAAGACTGGGATCTGAGGTGAATTTGTAAAGAGATTTCATTAGTATAGTTAAAGTACTATAACTAATGGGTTTCTCAAAATGGTTAAGAAGGCGCAGTTTGGATAGTCCTAGTTTGAGATGTATCATAAGTTAGCTTGATACTGATCAAGCTAGTGATATCAAGTTGAGGAGGATATAGATCTAAGTATGACTACATGCTAGGAGGGGTCAAGAAATGCATATGGTTCAGGTTGACAAGTTGAAGGAGTGAAGATAAAGTGTTCACTTTGGTTTTATTGTTACATCAGAGAAGAGTTTACTTTGGTAATGAGATAGTATAGTTGGAAACAATGTTACTCATGAGTGGAGATCAGTAAAGCAAGGTGAATCTCTCATAGTGGGTGTGGTTGAAGGTGATCAAGAGCATAATAGTTGGTAGTAAAATCAAAAGTTGTAGTGATCAAGTTAGTTGTATGGTGGTTCTTGGATAAAGTAATAGGAAGTAAAAGAGTATTAGTTAAGGGTTGATTTGAAGTCAAGACTAACGGAGTATAGGTAAGGATTGGCAGTGGGGCAGACACGATATGGTTGGTTAGGTGAAGGAGAGATTCTTAAAAGGTTAAGTGTTGGAGTTTAGATTTGTTTTGAGAATAATGGCTAGACCAATCTACACTATTGAATACTAGAACATTTTAACACAGAGGCAAGGTTTTCATCTCAGTAAGATTGCTGGGGAGTAGTATCTTTTCCAAACAAGAGGTTGTATTAGAGAATGTGATGAGAGTAGGTTGTTCCTTTTACCTGATAAGTGAATTTTTTATGGCAAAAATTTTTCTTGTGGGGGAGAATGTGAAACCCCAGAAAATGGTATTTTAGACGTGGTGGTAGTCTAAAAATAGCGAGACTCGATTATTTTAATATTAAACGGTTTTATTATAAATAGTTTTGTTATAAATGAGTTTCATTATTTTAAAACGTACCATCTCCCTAGAAACTACTTTTCTAAAGTTTTCTACCATCTCTCTAACCTTTCTCACTCTTGGATCATCTGTTCGACGATCAGGAAGTGCCTAGACAATCCTTGCGTCAAGGGCAACAATCTATACCGATTAATTTCTTGTTTTGAGCCGGTAAGTCATTTCCTCTCTTTCCTCCGTACGTTCTTGAACTATGATCATGCGACAAATTCTGTTTGCATGTATATAGTACCTTTTCTCTTCAATTCTTAGCTCAAATTAGGTTCTAAGGTTGATTTCCTATCACCAATTGGTGATTTGTAGGGTTTTCTAGAGTTGCCTTTTTGGTGCATGCATATGTCGGAGTTGCGTTGAGCTGTGGATTTGACCAGAGGTAAGGGAAGCTAGAGTTTCTTTAATGTATGTTAATTGTGCATGTTAAGGAAGGTATGAATATTGAAATATTTGAGTAAAATTATGTTCTATGATTTGGAAGTATAGAAATCAATTATGTGGTGGATGTTTTGTGTGATGATGATTGATGTATGCTATGTAGAATTTGTTATATGTGTTTTAATGTCTGATTGGCTATTGATAAAGTGAAGTTTAATGATGGAATTATTTGGAAGCAAGTGTTAATATTGGTTATAGGTTTTTGGTTTAAAATGAGGTCTTAGGAAGTGAAAATTGTGAGAGAAGTTTTGTGAACTGGTTTAAAGTATGTGAAGTCTGTTTTGAGTGTGTGGTAAGTGGTTAAGATGTTTAAAATGGATGAATTTGTGGGGAGAAGGTGTAATGATAGAGATAGGTAGAGTTATACTTGGTTTAGAGTTCATTTTGAGGAACTACAGTACTGAAAATGAGAATTAGGGGATAGAGGTTCAAATGGTCAGTTGGAATAATTTAGTAAAGTCAATTGTGACTTGTTTGAAGTCTTACCTTGCTGAAAAATGTGCCAAAAGTGATAAATCGTGAATTGAGTCCTTTGGTTTTTGAATTGTAAGTTTTGAGGTAGAAATTGGTTCATAAACACTTTAGATTGATGTTATGAAGGTTTAGAATCACTTAGTCAAGTCTAATTAGGTATATAAAACAATCTAGAGGTGTTAGAAGTTGGGAAAATTAGATAGAATTGGTAATTTGGGTTTGAGTTGTATAATTCTGCAGATTTTCGTTCAGCAGATTATGCAGACTCGCTGTCCGAATGGATTTGCACAGCGAGTCACCCTGGCGAGATGCTCTTTTCCAGGGCCTTCGCATAACGAATAAACGCATTGTGCGAATGGTTTGAGAGGGTTGCTCTCTATTTGATGATCTGCATGACGAATTAGGGCGTTATGCGAGGGGTTTAGGGTCTGATTCAATTAGGAGTTTATTCGCATAGCGAGTTTAATCGTTGTGCGAATGGTTATGAGGAGTAGGTCTCTGTTTGAGGATTCGGATAGCGAGTTGGGTCGCTGTGCGAGAAACTTCTAGATTTGCTCTGCGACTGTGTGCGCTGTGCGAATGGTCCAGGTTTAGTTCACTCTTTTCTTTTAGTTTTAAGTTGTTTTAAATGAATTGTTGAGTGCAATATGAAGTATGTTTGAGTTGTCTTACATTACATCATTGATTATTGTTATGAGTTATGTTCCAAAGTGAAAGTTGGTGATTTCAAAGTATGGTTGATGGACGTAATTCTATGAACCTCATGGAGAGGTTACATGGTGGTGCCCTATGTTGTGATCCAAAGTGAATTCTCTTGTTGAGATTCAAGTATGTTTAGAATGAACGAGGAGCTCAGTCTTTTGGGGGTTATCCTGAAACTCCAATGGTCTTTCATTCTCAAGTAGAGAGGATTAATCTATGTCGTGAGAAGTAGCAGGAGGTCCTAGTCTTGGGTGCTTCTAGTATGATCCAAGGTGAGAGTGACTAACCTCGTGAGTGTGGTAGGGTGAAATCCATTGTCAGTGGCTTTGCAAAGCAGTAGAAGCCACCACGAGTGCACGACCTGCCATAGCTCGACAATCATTCTAAGTCCGGATAGTCCATTCATAATAAGTGTTCTACATAAAGGGTTTGATGATTGTGTAGTGATATGTTAATTGTATACAACATGTTTTAAATGAGTTTATATATATATATATATATATATATATATATATATATATATATATATATATATATATATATATATATATATATATATATCGTTTCTCAATTGTAAACTAGCTCACCCTTGCATTTTTTGTGGTTTTTCTATTGTGATGATCACCTTAATGGTGTGAGCTTAGGGATACAATATTTCAGTTGACTCAGTGGGAGGTTGGGTGTGAAGCTTATAGAGTAGGTTCTACTCTTATTCTTCAGGTGAAGAATTTTATTCTTCAAAAGATCCGTAGTTCTATTCTATGTAAGGTTCATTTTAATAGTTTATATTACTAAATTTGGATATTACAAATTGGATGAATCCTGGAAGAAGAGGGAGTGAAACTAGCAATTCACGGACAAAATGTTACCATCGAAATAATTGACAAAGAAAAATTTCCACCCAAGGTGATAAACATTATGATTTTGGTGATAGTGTAGTTAAAACAAAACCTATTACTAAGAAAGATTTGTAGTTTTCTTGGTAAAATTTACGAAGAGTTTGTCATCAAAAAATCGTAGGAAAGAGGTTTACAGTTTTAAAAATTGTTAGGGAAGAATATTATATGACATGGCTTTGTAGTTTTATCCACAAAAAAAAGCTTTGTAGTTTTATCAACAAAAAATTGGGTTTGCAGTTGTGTTCAACCAAAAAATTTTAAAAGTTAAATATATATTAAGAAATAAAAAGTAAACTTTTTAAAAAAAATACGTGTGCAAAGGTTAGTTAGGTTTGAATCCTTATCAATGCACCACACTAACAAACCCCAACCAAGTTACAAGTTTTTCATTAAAAATACACAAAAATATCCATATAAATTCTACAAACAGCACATTATATCATTAAAACAATAAATTAATAAAATTATAAAATAATTTATTATCCAACAAAAATTATAACACTACCAAAAAAATATAAATTAATCTACTATAACTTTTTATTATTATTTTTGATTTTGGATTTTACCTAACTCATGAAAAGAATGCTGTCATAAACCTTTCAAGTATTGCTTTATTGACTAAAATTCAATTTATCCAACAGTGGGTTCATTATAAAGTAATTAGAATACATTGATCTTTCATGCACAGTGTAAATATTGAACATGGAAAGATTATCGTCCCTAGACCAGAATAGTGTTGCACATCGACCCAGTTGATACATAGCCAATTTCTTTAAACATGTTGGCAGATGTATCTTCTCACCGTGCGTGCGTAGAATCTGGTAACGTCTCTGCCTCAGGAAAATAATCACATAATTTCCAGTTGTAAGAATAGCTTGCTCTCAGCCAAAAGAGAAGTACACAAAAAAACTATCAGCAAATAAAATTTCAAGATCAAACTTTTCCTTCGTATTTGTTGAGTTTGCGATCATGCAAAAGACTGGCCAGGGTGTTTCTGCAAGGTCCCTCTACAAAAACAAAATTGAAATTAGGTTGTTCTTTTAATTCCTTTCATAAAATCTGATTGAGTCGTAATTACTTACCTCCAAAAACAGTATGAAGATATTGAAGATCATCAACTGAGCAAGCGTCTATTAAAGCATAGACACCCGGTCGTAGAGCTTCATCTACTTCTCTGTAATTAACTATGCAATAATTAATATTTGTAATGGTTATGGTCATCTACATCACTCTATTAATACTTTCTACTTGCTATTCAGTTCAAAGATATGTATGAGCAAGACAGACATTATACAGATGAATTGTTCTAGTCATTTAGATGCATTTTCAGATGGACAACGCTTAATAAAAAAATCAAACAGAAAAGGGGCTCTGCAGTGTGATGGAAATGTAATAATCCTCAACTGGTAAACTTTTGACAGAATGAAATAACTGAACAGTGAGACGTAAATAAACCTTCTGATGCCACTTCTCTTGGGACCATATCCTGAATAAACCCGTATGTAATTGGATAAAAACAGAGAACATTGACGACTAAAGATATCTTTTTTCTGTTCTATCTGCATCATGAATACCAAAACAAACGGGTGTAAGCAAAAGGAGATTAGTTTGTTAAATTAAGGCCATAATTCATTTAAATATGGAGGTCACAAACCTCTTCATAAATTCTTCTCATAAAACAGGCACATTTTAATTCCTCATCTGAAGAAAAGCAACCCTTATTCATTTTTGATTCATCATCAGAAACTGTCTCCAAGCAATTAAGAAGAACAGCAACAGAAGCTTCAAGATGGGCAACACACTGTCTGCACTCACTGGAATGATTGTAAAAAATGCACAAGCTGTGGTTAACAATAAGGCAAAGGAATATCTAATTGTCAAGATTACAATAGCACATTGCAGATAGATGCTATCAAAATACATCAAATATATATTCCATAGCAAATGTGTCAATTCAAGCCGTTCAATAATGACAAGCTGTACTTTGTTGAGCGATTTACAAGATAAAATAAAACAAACCTTGGACGATGCATAATAATGGTACACAATAGTTGACAAGACACAATGAAGAGGCTAACTAAGAACTGGTGATCAACATGGCCCACTCTCTTTACTGGATCACAAATATGCTTTTTTGAAATCACCAATGGTTCTGATGGACCAGGCGCTTTAGTAACTCTAAACTGACAAACATTCTGAAAGAGTACGGCAGGGATATGTAATATTTGACCCACATCCATTGGGAATTGAGCCTGTTTTCTAGAAACTGTAACCAGTACTTCAACACCCATGAGAATGGCTGACCCAGGATCAGGAGTACTGACAACTGTCCCAGATGCCAAGTTATCATAAAAAATAAGGAGGGTCTGTAAATGCACAATAATGTTGAAAACAGCAGATACTAAACTCTGACTGTGTCTTTTAATCATCTTCAAGCCTTTCCGACCTTCAAAAAGAAAAAGTTGTCATTAAATAATGATAATATGAATGTATTGCCTTATTCACCATTTTGCATTAATTCCATCCAACATGCGATAGTCTTTGTTTGATAACCAGGTACTCGTCAATATTTTGCTTTAAGGATTAAAGGAATGAGTTCAGGACAATGTTTTTAAGTAACAGGCAATGTTACGATTCCCAAAAAATAATGTCAAAGACAACATAACATATCAGTGAGCGAGTTAACCATTATCTAAAAATGACTTTCATAAGGAAAAACATGTAGATTTGTTTTCTAAATAAAACTGTAATAACATTTTAGTTAATGTCAACTGAAATTTACAAAATTTCTGAAGTGAATCGGAATATAGTATTCATGTAATGACTTTAAGTACAACTAAAAGGATACAAAATAGAGGATGTAATTTGCAGAATTTAATTAAATGATTAAAAGAAATGTTAGTTCAAAACAGCCATGTTCTTATTTACCTGAAACAAATTCAAGAATCATTCTGAAGCAATCAATGCCACCTGCCACAACTGACAAAATTTCCTCCCCATCTTTACTTGTTTTTACATCATAAATCACAGTACATCCTTCTAGAATACCTACTAGAGATCTCTCAATGACCTGTATAGTAGACAAAAGATGCAGCTCAGATGACTTCTCTATATATGCTTTGAATGACTTCCGCAGCCTGGTTCTAAATTCATCCAAGGCAAAGCAGTGCAATTCAGTAGAAGAATAAGCTTCAACTGATCCACAATGAAGTGGCTTTGCACTTGACTGTCTTTCATGAAAGGTTAGTGTTCGCCCTTTTCCTTGCAACAAAATGGACTTGCCTATTGCCCTCATGTGAACCTGAATCAATTTTGTGTGGACTTTTCTAGAGGATGTAGGATCGGTGAAAGGAAAATAACCCACCAATTCTCTCAAATAGCTGCAAGCGCCATCAAACAACAGCAAAGCAGATTGTTGTGGGACCACAACCATCTTTGCAAATTCTAGTAATAGGAGTTGTGAAATTTCAATGAAAGTAGATACAAGACTAGAAGGTAAGAAACGATCATTTCTATGCAAATTTAACCTCAAAAGAGATGAGAAAGCAATTAGCAGTTGTCTCAGCAATAAAGCTATTTCAGGGTGATCACCTTTTACCAAACTTCGTAAAAAATGCTTATTTAGACCCTGTGGCTCAGAGTAATCCACCCCGGCCAAAACCCTGGCAACAGAGTTTTCACCTTTTGGATTCAAAGCCCTTCCTAGATCACTGAAACCCTTGGAGACATTATCAACTGATAAAGTAAAGCAAGTTGCAGCAGCTTTACATTCATTTTTTGGACCAGCTGAGGTATTAGCCTTAGAAACAGCAACTTTAGGTGCCAAATTGGTAAGTGACAAAGACACCTGCATCACTGGATCTTCAGAATGATGTGTACTATGTGAACTATTGGAAAGTTGGTTACTCTCAACAAGAAATTTGTTCACAAAAACATCAGAAAGCTCCATGAGAAAAGATATACAACTATTTAGTTCAGAGGCATGCTCACTTTTCAAGATCAATAATTGTTTTTCATCAATATCTTTAGCATCTGTTAGGCCAGTGGAGCTTGTGAGGCCCCACAGCACTCTACTAAAGCAACAAACTGCAGACGACAATCTAATGATGTTTTCAATGGTAAGACCAAATCCCACACTGACATTATGAGGGGAATTGTTAATAGAAACAAGCAAACTGTGTTTATGCTCTTTCAAATTCTCAGCCATAAAGGTTAAACATTTCAATGCCTCAAGCTTGGGGGAGTTCTGAGAAGATGGAATCAAATTATTCTCTTCATGGCAAATCATATGATTAGAGATCTCTTCACATGACACTTCAGCTTCTTTATTAATGGAAAAAGCATTTACACTTTGATATTTACCTATGCTGGACAAGACATGTGATGTGTAATCCAACAAGGAAAACATCATAGATTTACATAAAATAATATCTTTTGCAGAGAATGCCTCTGTAATCCCCACAACCACAGATAATGACTTTGTAATCCATAAAACAGGGAATGAACTTTCAGAAACAATTGTGTTTGGTAATGATTGAATAGTCTGCGCCTTCTCATAAAATCCAATTAATATATACCATAATGCCTTCCGACACGAGACAAATAATCTTAAGTACTCACAATAATAATCCTGATGCACTGTACACTGAAAATACAGAAGAGCACTGACAAGAAGCCTGCAAAATTTAAGTAGAAAGAACTGAGAAGGAATCATTTGTTTCACATAATAAATTTCAGACAAATCTTTGGGACAAAAAACTGAAGTATGTGTGGAAAGCATTTTTTATCACAGGTAAAGGATTTCTTTCTCTGCAGTAAGGGTAAAGGAATGTACCATAAACAAATTTTAAATTTTCTGTGCAAAGAGAGATAGTTTTGTCTTTTCATCCAATTACTTTCTTGCTTCTAAACATATAAGACAAATATAGAGTTGTGAAAATATAAATAGAAAAACAATGTTAGTTAGCTGGCTGTTGATAGGTTAGGTAGTAGCTGAAGTAAAATTAATTACAAACAGTGACAAGTCTATTAGAATAAAAGTAACTACTTGAGATTAAAAACAGAGAAATATATTTTTAGGGGGCTATTTGGACCCTTCTCATGTTCTACTATTTATATTGATAAAGAGTTGATACAGTAGGGAGATGGAAGGTCAAGGAACTGTCCTAGACCGCTAGGTACAGTAAGTAGAGATAACCCAGCACACTGCTCCCTACTTTAGTCCTTCTGACTACACTAACATAAGTAGACTTAATAATTATTCCAACACAACTCATCAAAGAGAAAGGACTCTCTCCGACCTACACATCAAAGCATAGGATTGTATTCGGAATTAGGACAGGAAGGAAAGTAGAATTAGTTAGGAATTAGGACAGGAAGGAAAGTAAAATTAGTTAGGAATAGCTATAGTAGTTAGCCAATTAGCTAGTAATTGAGGGTTATTTAGATAAATAAATAGGAGGATGTAGAAACACACATTATGAATTGTTAGCATTTGGGAATTGAAAAAGTACATAGTTATTAAAAGGGAAACACCATTCCAAGATGATTTTTTCCTGGTTATGTTCATTCTCAATCAACAAATAAAATCATCCATTTAGTCTCTTTATTTTAAATTCCAGGTTCCTATTAAATCAGAAATAGATAATGTTAACGGCCTCAATATGTCTACTGCTCTATTAAGACTTTTGAGCTCTTTAGCACTCTATTTGCTTTTAGTTTTTGTATTTTCACGAAATGCCCTACCTCAACATTAGTTGAAAATTTTCACCTTTATAGCACACACAAGTTCTTTTCTCTATCTGGACAAAATACCATAAGGTATCCAACAGAGAGATGAGTGTACCTTTCAAGGTTGAAAATACAAGACATGAGATATGAAAATGATCTTGCGTTTATATCTTGCATCCAACATAAGAGATAAAGTAAATGGTGGCAATCTCGAAAAACTTTGTCTGTGACAGGGAAAGTCTTTTCTTCTCTGCTGATATCCGCAGGAAGTTTGCTGTCTGAATGAGTGGTTGAACTTTCCACAGCAGAACAATCAACCTGAATCTCTTTATTCTCATCAATAAGCACTGTTGACTTGTCAAGGGAGCTTAAAAACTCAACCCAATCAGGCAATGACCGAAGATTCACATCAGTACACGGAACATTACTAAATAATGGAAGTGCAGATTTCTCTAAAGCATCACAGAATATTGAGGCCAGATTCCTGTGGACAAACTGAAACAAAAATATGAAATGAAGACATATAGGTGTAACTTTATCTTTCTCAAAATATCACACCAGAGCATTAAACAAGAAACAAATGAAAGATGGCTATAAACCTAAACCAAATACTGGAAAGATTAAATATGGGTGTTTGTGTGTGAAGGGTAAAAGGAACTGTGTATAACAAAAGGAGGATCTTACTTTTTGTTTATAAAAAAGTGAATCATTTAAAAGTTCTGATGATATTTGTGACAAAGTGACCCTCTTGAGCAGCTTAAATTTGTCAATGTCTTCCACACCTGACTCTTGAAATCTACTTGTTACACTTTGAAGGTAAGTATGGAGTAAATGTGAGAAGAACTTTTTCATTTGCTTCTTTGAAGCATGGTTGCTCCAAACATCAACACTTTTGCAAAGATTAGACCAAATGAGTGTTTGCAATGACTTTCTGTCAGCAAAATAAACTCCTAGATCACATTCGTTGCTTTGAGTAGCCACAGAAACTACATCTTCACAAGTTACACATTCAGAAACAAAGATTGGGGATTGAAACACACATGATAAATTTTCCATAATAAAACTAGTTAGTCCAGCCGCTTCTTCCTTCAGTGTGTTGATTTGGGATCTATAAGGCTTCTGCAAATAATGCTTCTTTTGCATATACTTGAACAATATAATCTGTTTATTCACGTCAACAAGCCTTCGAAGAGCCATAGATTGAAAGATATAGATTAAAGGGGAAGAATCATCTGGGCCATGTTTAAGATATATGTCAGAAATAAATTTCATAACATCAAGGAGGGAACCTGAGGGTTGAACAATCCAAGAAAAAAAGCCGAAGTCTATCTCATCAATCCTGTCCATCAACTCAAAAGCAGAATATGCTGTGTAATCTACCACCTCTGCAGACATTTTTGGCAAATCAGGAGGCATAAGGCTTGCTTGCCTATATAAGGTTTGGCAAGACACATACAACTGAAAGAAGAACACAAGAACCCATTGGCTGGACATACCAAATTTCTTTAAAAATTTTCCCTTTCTAACCACTCGATCAACAATTTTACCTGTAACAGAAGAAAAGAACTTGCAGATTGTATCTGGCTGCTGTCCAACTAGAATACTCAAGTAGGGACGCATTAATTCCATAAGTTCTTTTATGGAAACTCCAAAAAGATTGCAGTTACCATCAGTGACCGTCACCGAACCAAGCACTAAACAATATAGTCTAGATAGCCCTCTACCAAACAGTTCCACTTGCAGATTAAAAAATTGCAATTTCTTGCCATCAATCAATGGACAGAAATCTTTCATCCACATGAGAGATTCTGAAATATCATCTCTTATCTGTCTAATACACACACACACCTGCCCTTCTGGAATAGATTCAACAGCTTTATAAATGGCATGAATGAAATTATGTGAAGATAACAGCCTTTCAACTGCTTCAAAATGAACTTCATTAGACAGAAATGTCACGAACCTAGAAGAACTTTCTTCAGTATAACCCTCAGGACATATAATAAGCCTTATAGCTTTGCACAGTGCTAAAATAGCAACTTCCACCTATAGCATTTCAAACATGTAAAGAACAAGCCTGATTTCCATCCAAGTCTTGGAAGACAATAAGAATAATAAGAAGCAGACAAATACAACATAAGCTGAATTAAAGCAAAAATACAATAGTTTATTAAAGATTTCCCTTCACCCGAACATCATCCCCCTGCCCCATTCAAGTCTTGGAGGACAATAAGAATAATAAGAAGCAGACAAATACAACATAAACTGAATTAAAGCAAAAATACAATAGTTTATTAAAGATTTCCCTTCACCGAACATCATCCCCCTGCCCCATTCCAAACATCATACCTAGAATAACACCAAGAGACTAAGATACAAAGGAATAAAACCACCAACAAAGAGGAACCATGCAGAACCTTTGAAACATAACTTGCTCTACAGGGATCTGGTGAGAAAAAATAAAATATAAATGACCAGTAATAAAAATTTTATTATGAACCTGGCGTAGTTGACTGTAGAGATGAATTGTTTGGCACTCCAGGGCAGGTATAGCACAAGGTAATGAGCATTGATCAAAAGCATTCCCCAAATTGCAATTAATGGCAGAGAATGACAAGATAAGAAGCCATAAATTTACCAAGCCTTCACCAATAACCTCATATTCAATCTGCAAAAGATATCCCATAGCGATTAGAATCTCATTAACAGGCAAACCATATATCTCCATCTTGTTAGTTGTATCATAATTGGAGAAATGGAGTACACTAGTAGAACTAGTTATTAGTGTATTAAATATTTTCTTCAAGAAATTGAGACAAGCTCCTCCAGATGTGTCTTCTGTTCTCAAATAAACTTTCTCTCGCATAAAACTAGCAAGCAAATTACCAACAGACTTTAGTAAACCATGAAGATCCAACAACAGGGTATTGGCATCTACTTCAACTTCAATGTAGGCATTAATCTTCAGCAAAAGGGGTTCCATAATCAGTACAAAAAAATTGAAAAGTGATTTTTGAATGTCTGCAGAAATAGTATCTGAGTTAGAATGTTTTCCAGGCACTGGTTGCCTTGAATCACCTATTTTCTCTGTTGTCTTGAGCCCTTCATCCAGTTTGAATTTTCTTGCTGAAGTAGCATATAAATGAAATAACAAGCCTAAGCTACCCATTGCCATAGCATTCTTCCTAGCTATAATTCTATTGAGTACATCAAATAAATGTCTAGTATAACCCTTAATAGTTGTTTTTGAGTCATTTGATTTTTCATCACATGCAGTAACATCATTTTCTGAACCATGTAGGCTTAAAAACTCAGAAATATGCACTTGATGAAAAAGGCCATGAGAAAGAACTTCTTCCACTGCCTCTTTTAATCTTGAGGTCCAAATGGGATTACTTCTATTAACCCGAAGATGCAACTCACTAGATAAATGCAACAGCGGCTCAAGAAGTTTATCCACAAAATTCTGAAATCCTTTCTTAGCTCGCTGGACACTCAACTTAGAGAATGGCAGAAGCACTGACCACAGAAAGCGTTGTGCAAGATCACCGACATTGCTGTCATCAAGGCTATTGTTATAAGTTTTCAGCACAAGATCAAGCAACACCTTGGTTGTCTCAACCCACAATTCCAAGTTTTTATTTGACAACCCACCATGCGACAAGAATACCAACGAAACACAATCAATAGCGGTACCATACAGTTTAAACCTTTCTTCGGATATAATAACTTCTCCTGAACTAATACAGGTGTCTTCTAGCAGTGACAAAAAATCTCTGGCAACAAACTGAACAGTTTGTAGGAGGTTCCGGGGCATACTCCAAGAGCCGTGAAACTTCAAAGACTCCTGCAAGCATAACTTGAATATCTCCCAACAACGAATATCCATATATGCGTCAATCCCCTCGAGCTGTGGTGTCTTCCCATCGCCCCAGTTTTTCTTCCCATTTGGAGGAAACAGCAATGTCACGATCCAATCATTAAGGTAAGATATTAGTCTTGGAAATTTTATAGTATTACAATCCTGACAAACGCCAACACCATTTTCCACACTTGACCGCACAAAATTAAATGCCTGATTAACCTTACTGCACTAAGACATACTCATTGTGAAGAATAGAAAAAAAAAATATCTCAGTGCCCATTCGAATAGCCAATAGAAAACGGAAAAAACAGATTATATATTGTTGAAGATGACTAGCTATTAAAAACAGTTTAAAATTTGTAACACCCTCCTCACGCACACACGCATTGTCCAAAGCATTGATATGAAACTTTTGTGATAAGAAATGAAAATATGATTACAAAATAGAAAGTAACCTGGAAAGATCATTGTCTTTGTCTTGGATGCAAAGTATGAGTTGAAGATTGTTCCAGGGACCTTGACCCTTCGGAGCAATATCAGAACGGTGCCGTTTGGAAGGAGTTTGAGGTTCGGCATCGAATCTTTGTTTTCGCTTCTGATTTTGCCTCTTTGCATTTGCTTTCGAACCGGCCATGGTCGAGCTTTCTTCGAATTGAATGGCTTCAGACTTGGTATGGTAATAAACCCTAAAATCTATTCTGAGCAGGGTTTAAGCCTTATTATCAACCAAATATTTTAAGATATAGATAAATATAACAGGTATCCTGCTGTGTGCATAACTTAAATTTATAATTATAATAATAACTTAAATTTATAATTTATAATAATAGTTAAATGTTTATAAATATGTTAATTATATTATAACTAAAAATTTTAATAAAAAAATTTCAATATAAAAATTATAATTTAAATTAATGATGCATAATTTATATTTTTATATAATTTTATTTAAAAAAAACAAGAAAAATAAAAGCATATCATTATGAAAGAGATTAAAAGTTTAAAAAAATCTTTAAAATGCTTTTACGATAAATTTATGCAAATATATATTTATAAAATATTTAGGTTATCAAAAATTTTAATCTATATTTAAGATTAAATATATTTTTAATTCTAATATAAAATTAAAATTTGTATCTCTCAAACTTTAATTGATATTAGTCATCAAATTTTAAAAAAGAATAAATATAATTTTTCTAACCAACATTAATGTGTCAAATGTCCACCTGAAAAATTATTTAACAAAAAAAATAATGTAATTTAAATAAGAAAAATTGCTTTTAAATATTTTAAAACAAAATATATCAAAGTTTCATATAAAAATGAATTTTAATTCTTTATCTAAATTTAGAATTACAAACATATTTAATCATTATTTTTATATGATTATTTTTTTCATTTTGAATCATTATTTTTTAAATTCAAAATTTAAATTTAAAAGTAAGGAAGGAAAATAATATGTTATTATATAAAAATTATTTTTTTGTTATAAACATTTATACTTAATTACTTTTAATCTTATAAAAAAACATGAATTAATACGTTAAAAAGTTACTTTTAAAAAAATGATTTTATAATATTTATCTAATGATAAATTTGATCTTAATATGAAGTGGGTATTTTTCCATTTTGAAAAAAATTGAACTCAAACAAATAAATACCGACTAAATTAGATACAAAACAATAACACTTAATAAAGATATTGATACATGACATTATCTATCATATGACACTAAAGATAGATTAAAAAATTTTCCTCTTGGTGCTGTTAGGAGTACTCTTGCAATTTGATGTTCACTTCATCACTGCTTAGGGCTGCTCCTAAGTTTCATTGGCGCTGCTCCTCCGTTTCATCACTGGTTTGGGTTCTTCTCCTCTGTTTCATCAGCGTAGGCTCCTCCGTTCATCAGTTCATCAGTGCGTTAGGGCTCCTTCTTCTCCGTTTCATCAGTGTGTTAGGCTCCTTCGGTAATTCTCCTTCAATTTGACTTGTACGTCTTTGCTCACTCTTCAGTGCACTCCCGTTTTCAACAGTGTGTGGCCTTTGCTCCTTCGTTTTAGGACTTCCGGTATCACATTCTCTCTCCCTCCTCTTCTCGGCTTCGTTTCTCCTTTGCCTTATTTTCATGAAAACACGTTTATATCAGGTGTTGATCGCGCCATTGGTGTAGAATCTGTGTTCGTGCACTGGGTTTAGGAACCTATTGTCACTCGCTTCTGTGTTAGGGCAAACGCTGAGGGAGAACGACACTCCTCTGGTGAGTTTTTAAATTTTGCAATTGTGTTATAGTTATAGTTATTTTATTTTAGCACATGGGTTGCGTGAATATTTGGGTTTGGTGACTTTGTTTTGCATGAGTGAGACTAATTCTTAGTGTAAGTATGGAACAACTTGGATTAGTGTGTGTGTGGGAGTGTTAGGAAGAGGGAATGTCAATGTAACAGAGGGGAGAAGGGTAGTTGCAGAGAAAGGTTGAGAGAAGGTGAGGTTAAATGTTTGATTGGAAGTGTGAGGTGAGAGAAAAGATTGGGGGTTCAATGAGATTTATCGGTGTGTGCCAATCAGAATTAGAGTGTGTAGGATGTAGTAGTGAAGGTGTTTGGTGTCTTGTTTTCTTTGTTTGTAGTTCTATTTAGAATTTTAACTTCACCGTTCTATGGTCAGAGTCAATTTTGATTTTATTGAATGGATTGTAAAATTTAAAAGAAAAAAGAAAGACTGGATGTATTTGGAATTGACATGACATTTGACTTGATTTTACCTTGTTGTCAGTTGTAAGTTTACATGGGAAGGCATTTCTTAACTTGCCTGGTTGAACTGAGAATAGTTTTTTTACTTCACATCGTGTGGTATAGTATATGTAAAAGTTATATTTGGAAAATTGGTAGTGTAACCTAGGTGGTAAATGATGGTCTCTTTGTTTAAGTGTGGTAGAATAAGTTGTTTAATAAGAAGGTAAATGCATGCAGCTTGCCCTTGCAGTTGAATGAAAGTTTTGATCATATTTATTGTTTCGTTAATTATTGAAATAAATTATCCATTTAGATATTGTTTGATGCTAACCATTGTGATACTTTTGGAAGCTAAACTTGTCTTACATGTGTGAGGCGTTGGCATATTACAATACTCTGTTCTCTTGGACAATGGCCCAATGTTTTTATTGTGCTGAGTTTGGAATATTTGTAGCTTCCAGTTCCAATTAGTGTTAAACACATGTTCCTCTTTGTCACAATTTGAGGTAGGATTAGTCACTTTGTTACAATTTGTTGATGTGGTACAATTTGTTGCTAAGTTTTTAGTGCAATCTTCTCTTCCATGAGGGAAAGCAACAGGAAACAGAATTTAAGCCCACACTTACCATTTTTTTGCTCTTTTGTCACTTACTATTCTATCTCTCTATTCTCCACTAACCTCTGTCACTGTTATGGATTTGTAGTTCTCCCTCTAGGAACTTACCAACACCACCACATTCCAACAATGTTTTTTCTATTTTCTCTTTCTCCCAAATAGATTTAGGATTCAATTAAATAATTTTAAGATGCTCAATCATCACTTTCAACAGTTCTCCAACTTACTTGCTGATGATATATTAGTCTAGCATTATTATCAATTAACATTGCTTTTTAGTTGTTCAAGAAAAACTATTAGTATTTGAAAGCTTTGTTTTTATTACATTTGGACTTTGTGTGTAAAGTTGGTTCTCTTTCTTGTTTTGAAGTATTTCATCTAGGGGAAAACTTAATTATATTTGAAGGTTAAGGGCCCTTTTGAGCATAATAATTAGTTGAAGTGATGCAGGGAAATGTCAAGCATAACACCCATGATAAAGTACTTTTTAAAATGGCAAGGAGAATTTAGTGAGTGTTGTAGATCATGTTCTGTCAAAGGAATTTTGATTTTTTATTCAAATTTCAGCATTCAAAAATAACTATTTGAATGATAGTTCCAATAAAATAGAAACATAATGATAAACCATAGCTAGATATTGTATTGTTGTTCCGAAGGACAATAATTATTAGTTGTGTAGAGGTGATAGATGATTCAAGCTATATAACTCTGGTCATACATGTTTGCTGGTATGTTCTCTACTGGTTTCAATAGGAGAGGATTAGAGATAAATGATAAAATAGTTTTACCGGGCAATTAAAGTAGTATGAGTTGTAGGAGGAACAAAGTCTTTAATATGGCTGTGAACTTTTAATTGTGTGAAGCCAATGGTGTTGATTCTCGATGTTGTCATGTGTTAGTAATAGAAAATGTTGTTCCTGAAATTAACAGTGTAAAAGTGTCACCAGTGCATGCTCATTAAACTAATAGGAATGAATCACTATCATGTGTACTTTTAATATAACTCTAGCATAATGATATCATGTGTACATATCATGTATGGTATATGTATTTGTAGTAAATACATACCATACATACAAATCACTTATCTCTTGTTTGAGAAAGTTAGGTTTCTAACTCAGAAACCTAACACACTTGCATTTATATATATATATATATATATATCTATATATATATATGTTGGTGTATGTATTCTACTTGTTAGTTTAAGAAGCTGTAAGATTATAGGGAAGATGTTGGATATATTGAAGCCTGGTTATAAAGATTACCACTTTATAAGGAGGAAATATTCTTTGATGCAAACAGAAGAAATTTAAACAATTAATGACAATTTTGTACTATTGGGCAAAGTTTGACAGATACTGCTTGACCAAAAAGGCCTTGACCAAAAAGGCCTAAAGCTGTTAGATATAAACTGAATTTATGAATAATAAATTTCTAAAGCATCCAACACGACGAGAAATATTAGATATAGAAGATAATGTTTAGATTAAGAAAATAAAATCAATATAACTCTAGCATAATGTTCTCATATTTAACATTTCTAAGGTAGTCTTCTATTCATTAATATTTTTCATTTATGCTTTTGGGTCTAAACAAAAACATTAAAAGTTATCTTTTTTGTTAACTCACAATTTAAATCAAACTTATCCAAAGTGAAATTTGTGAACTTTGTTTCATTGATGGATTTAAGTAATGTACCAAACCTTGTTTCACTCTGTCTCACTTTCCAATTAGACTAAGCACTCTTATATACACTTGTGTCAGGCCAATCATGTTTAAGTTGAACGTTTAGTGTTTGATTGAATGTCTCTTCACGGTTTATGAACATAAAGGGTTACTGAAGTTTCAGAAATTGTCTAAGCTCTTATGAAGGTTGCAGCACCTAAATTCAACTTCCCGTTGCATTAAGATATGTTGTTGGTTTACATTTCAGCGAAACTGTTTTTAGTTTTGCTTGGCTGGACCGTGAGCAGTGTAAGCTGTAGAATCCTTCTTAAGTCTTACTGAAAATTTTACATTTTCATTTATGAAGTTTAGAAGTATTATAATTAACTGAAAATAGTAGAAGCACTGAGATTTGAATGTGCATTTGGTTTGGGTTTTGTTGAAAGTTGAATTGAATAATGAAGGTAGGAGAGTTTGCTGAGAGTTATCTCATATAATAAAATGCAGAGCAGATTATAATTAGTGCAGCTCTCTGCAGAATTAAATGAAGTCAGAGGGGAGTAATGAGATGAAACAATTATAATATGAAAATGGTGTGGGCTGCATAGGAGATTGATATATGTAGTGTAACATATTGGAAGGTATATATAGTGTTAATGTGTATGAATGGTAAGTCTGCATGGTGGTGGGTTAAACAAATTCTTCGTCTCTTGAAAAGTATTAGTTAATATATATATATATATATATATATATATATATGTGTGTGTGTGTGTGTGTGTGTGTTATAGCGTGTTTATGAATGGTAAGTCTGCATGGTGGTGGACTGAACAATTTATAGTAATTGAGCAACATCAGAATTGTATTCAAAGATGAATTTTTTGTTTTTTCTTATTTTTGATATATCTGTTGTATTTAGTTGCATAATAAATGTATAAGAGTGACTTCCTTTAGGACCAATCCCTTGTAGTTGGTAGAGGTGGTGATGCATTGGAATCTCTGGTACTGCATTCTTTTGGTATTGGATGAAGTTGATGAATTCTTATCTTTCATATCCCGGGAAGACATTCCCCGGATATTGGAGCATGTAGGGAGGAGATCATGTGCAGACCGAAGCTCAAATTCATTATGCACATTCTTACTTTAGATTTAGCTCTGGCACTGTTTACAGTGTTTTTAATTGCCAGTGATAACTGTTAATTCTGATTGTAGTTAGTAGTACATGGTGGTATGGTAGAAGTGTCCAATACTTTAACAACAGTGCCAAAACATTCCATTAGTTTGAGTTAAAATAGTTTACAATTTACTGAACTAAACTACAGTTAACTAAAAAATAGTTAATTAAGTTCAGCTACTCTAACTATTATTTAGTTCAGTTTTTATAAACTGATTTATAGTTAATTATAAATTTTTATAGCGCAGTGCACTATAGGACAGTTTGCCCACCTCCCAACCTACTCTCATTTTTTTAAATTAAAAGTTAAAAATAAAAATAACTTAAAAGATTAAGTTTTTTATATTATGTTTTTTAAAAGATGTAAATATGTAATAATATTGTGATTTAAATCATTAACATATATAATTAAATTTTAATTATTAAATATAATAAAATAATTTAGCATGTAAATATAATAATTATTTTAATTTATCCAAATAAAAATATTACCTAATTAATTAAACAATTAAAAAATATTTATATAATTAAATATGTTTTTAATATATATATATATATATATATATATATATATATGAGGTTCTCATTTTTGTTGGAAATCTCACTCAATCTTTTTTTTTTGTCTTAAATGGATTCTAATTTTAAAAAACACAGTAACATGGCTTAGTAAAAATGACATAAAATCAATAAATGAACTAAAAGCTAGAAACCTTAGCTACATCATTGTTTTCAACCTCAAACTAAAACCCTAACCACATCATACCATGGTGATGCTATTATCGAACCATCTCGTATTGGTTGAGAAATATAAAAAATATGGAAGAACAATGTCTAGAGAAGGAGATAAATTATTGGAGAAGGTTGACGAATCTTGTAATGAGAACCCCAATTCACCTTGTCTATTGAAAAAAAAAATCCAAGTTACTAATCTTTTTATTTTGCCTAGTCATTTTAAAATCATCGTTTTTATATTTAATCACTGTTATTGTTTCAAATTTTCAAAATCTAATTGATAAAAAAAAAACTGATGAATCTATTTAAAACATAAAAAAAAGACCTCTGAATTATTAAACCTAATTTATAAGTATAATAACATATTTTTATGAATTGAAGAAAATAAAAATTTAAATGAAGGATTAAATTGCTCTTCACTAAAACACGAGCGGCCGCCTCCCGGCACAGAACTATAATTTGATGTTTAAATCATGGGAACTCAAACATGCTTCCTTACTCATTTTCAGTTTTCACTACCTACCCCTCTGTCGACCCCTGTGTCACGTTACAACGAAAGGGTTTAGGGGTTTTGTGAAGCAATGGACGAAGAAAACCAACAAAGTGTGCCGGTTCTGCCATGGATGCGCCACCCCGTCGACGTCACTCGCTGTGAACAACTCTCCCTTTGCAGAGTTCCTTTTCTGGACCGCAGGTACTTCCTCTTACAATCCATTGATTTTGATTCCACTCTGCATTACTCACGCTATCTATCAATCTTTCGAATTAATTCCACTCACAATTTTCAATTTCACCAGATTAAAGTCGGCGCTAGAAAACATGGAAATCTCGAAGTTGTTCCCGGTTCAAGTTGCGCTATGGCAAGAAACTATTGGACCAGGTAACTTTGAGCGAGACCTTTGTATAAACTCGCCCACAGGAAGTGGCAAAACCTTGGCCTATGCTCTTCCCATCGTGCAAAAGTTGTTGCCTACTTCCACTGTCAAGTGCCTTCGTGCTTTGGTTGTGGTTCCCACCCGCGACCTTGCCTTGCAGGTTAAACAGGTTTTTGATCATATTGCATTGCCATTAGGCCTGCGTGTGGGGTTGGCTGTTGGTCAATCTTCGGTTGCTGATGAGATATCTAGTCTCATTTACCTACCGGGGGAAGAGGAGGGTGTAGATCCTGGGTTTTTGTCTCCGTTCTGGTTTCAAAGTAAGGTGGACATATTGGTGGCAACCCCCGGAAGGCTTGTGGACCATGTCAACTTGTCTAAGGGTTTCACATTGAAGCATCTTCATTATCTTGTGAGTAGTGAAATTAGTTACATGACACTCTTTAATGGAATGATTATTGTATCGGATGTTTCGTATAAGAAAGAATGTGGTAACATTATTGACTTTCACGAGTACTGCTTGGCGTGATTTTTAATTTATAGGAAAGATGAATATCTTCTTGTGTGGAAATTCAACTCAATGGAAACCAATTTCGGCCCTTAACCTTTGTGCTTTTCTTCTTTTGTGTGTATGTTGACAAGTTAAACGGTGTCAGGTGGTTGATGAAGCTGATCGGTTGCTCCGAGAGGACTACCAGTCCTGGTTGCCCACCGTACTTAAATCAACCCAATCTAGCAACAATGATTATGGTAATGATGATGTTTTCCAATTGGGGTTCCCTTATTCTCCCTGGAGTAGAAGAACATGGTGGGTTTAAAATTCATTTGAATCTCCCTTGAAATGTTCGTATTAATGAAAAATGGAAAACATTGTGTGTTGCCCAGTGGATATAGTTGGTTAAGTGGGCAACTGTTGCTCTTTCATTGTCTATGTTCTGATAGTTCTAGTAACTATGTTAATTTGAATAAACTTAAAGAATATATTAAATAAGCATGGTTTTATTCTTCTACTAAATGTAGCTATGATTTTTTGGTTTCTTATCCATATTAATATAGTAGCATTGAAGTGTTTGTTGTTTTACTTAAATGATGGAATTAAAAATAGCATTTTAACTGTTTGCTAACTTTTTCAAATGATTAAAATTTGATACATGAATATAAATAAGACAATGATGATAGTTACTAAGTCAACTATTGTTTGTTCATAGATGTTTTGTGTATAAATGTGGTTGGCTGTTCAATTCTAGATAGCTGAATGTAGACACATGGAAATGATAGTCAACAGTGCATAGAGTCTCTGACCTCTCTCTATCTCTCCTCTTCTTTCTATCCTTTAGATTATGCTTTTCCCTATTTCCCTTTCCTCACCCAGTCTTTCTGTATCTTTCACCTTTCCCGCCTAAATTCCATATCAAAATATTCAGAAAATAACTCAATAATAATATATATGTGTAGTTTTTTAGCTATAAAGTTTTATACTTTGTATTGTTGCATTAATAGTCTTAATAGTCACCAACACTTTCAATTTTTAAAACAAATATTGGGAAGACTAATAGTTAATTTTCATATTTGATTTTTAAATTCAACACTTTTACTGTGTTAATAGTCAATCTATAGTATTAAAACTTAAATTGATCTTTAGTTGTTGTTTTTATAGTTCCTATTGTCTTTATTTTTTCATTTAATAAACAAATGAATGCTCATCGGACTTTTGCTTGACTAATTTTTTCTGGAGTAGTGGAGTTGAGAGGGGGTCTAACCCTCACTCTAGGCTGGCAAAGGTGGTTTTGTCTGCGACATTAACTCGAGATCCAGGACGGCTTGTTAAGCTTAATTTGCATCACCCTTTGTTCCTCAGTGCTGGCAAAATGCGGTATAGGCTCCCAGAAAATTTGGAATCATTCAAACTGGTATGACATTTTATAGGAGATTTTTTTTTTTCAAATTTCTAAAGGGTGTGATTGGGATCATTTTGAGCCCTTGTCACCATAAATTTGGCATGTATTACAGCTAGCTAGTTACTAGATTTAATTTTTCATGAATTTAAAATTTTGTTGGTTATAATGAAAAAATTCACTTTGTACTTTTATATTTTGATGTATTACAGATCTGTGAAAGAAAGGTCAAACCCCTGTACTTGGTTGCCCTTTTGAAATCCCTAGGAGAAGAAAAATGCATAGTTTTTACAAGATCTGTGGACTCAACACATCGTCTATGCAATTTGTTGAATTGTTTTGGAGATCTGCAAATTGACATCAAAGAGTATTCTGGTCGTCAACATCAACGTGTAAGAAGGTAAGTTTTGATTTATTCGCTCTAAACATTTAGTTGATGTTTTAAATTGAATTAAATGCTGTCCTTGTAGACTGGACATTATGCAAAACTTGTTCTGAAATACCTTTTCATCTTTGGACAAGTAGTGTGTTTATTGTTTTAACTTTAGATTAGCTCATTTTGTTTGAAACAACATATATTAAAAGGCTTACAAAAGAGTACTTTTGAAATTGAAATAATAGTGATATATCCCAAATTTATTGAAAACTATACAGGCCCAGTGTTTTGACAAAAAATGCTTCTTCTCTACAGCAAGACACTGAATGAATTTAGAAAAGGGAATTTTCAAGTGCTTGTATCTTCTGATGCAATGACTCGTGGAATGGATGTAGAAGAGGTAAGAAATGTTATTAATTATGACATGCCCAAATACATAAAGACTTATGTTCATCGAGCTGGCAGGACTGCAAGGGCTGGCCAGACTGGGCGTTGCTTTACATTGATGTCAAATGATGAGGTATGAAGTTCTCTTGTCTCATTCATGGTCGTTTGTTGTGCTAGATCGAGTTTTATGACATTTGAGCCATGAAAGAGGCTAAATTAAGACTTCATAATGACTACTAACTAAATTCAACAATTACTTTCTTTTCCCAGTAGGTTTTTTACTCACTAAGTAACTAAGTTGATCTCTAATATAGATGAGGCGATTAGTTCAGTAGCTTATGCTCGGTACTATGTTCATGATATATACATATATATTTTAATAGTTTTTCCTTTTACTAACAAATTCAACAATTTCTTTCTTTTTTTAGTAACATTTTGTACTCACTAATCAACTAAGCTGATCACTAATTTAGATTAGGTGGGTGACTTGTCCTTGGTGCTATGCACATGGATATTTATATATATATATATATATATATATATATATATATATATATATATATATATATATATATATATATATATATATATATATTAATGCTGTTTTTCTCAAAGATGCAGAATTACATTCCTGAGAGTTGAATTTTTAACACAGTTCAATGGCATGGTGCGTTTCAAGTAGCCAAACCAACTTAGTGGATTACGACTGTTGTTATCATTGGGTGCTCTTCATTGATGTTTTCCTTCTGCTGTGTTGTTTGTTTCTTGTAAATGAATTAAGAAAGATCTCTTATCTGGTTGTCTCTTTGTATTCTTCTTTATCTTTTTGGATTTCTTTTAACAAAAGGATTGAACTTAATTTTTTTTGGCTTGAATTATGAAAAGGATACCAGCACTTGCTGCTTTGGCTTGAATAAATACTTATCATTCTTTATTTAAGTTTATGTTGGCACTCTTTCATCCCTATGACTCACTGCTATAATTTGTCACTACTAGAGTCTGAATATTGTTTTCCTAAATCATTCTTGTCAACACTTGTCTCATTCCAGGTTGGACGGTTTAAGAGGTTGATGAAAAAGGCTGAGGCTAGTGCTTGTCTTGAGCATACTGTTCCCTCCCATTTGATTGAAGAACTTCATAGTACCTACCAATCAGGTAAATATTTGAAATTCGACTTTTGGTGTGTAATGCACAAGCACCTTTCTCAACCATTGCCATGGGTGGATAGACTGCATTGACATCGTTATAGCTTAATGTGCTATGACGAATATGCATACATGGGATAAAGGGACAAAAAGCCAGACACAATATTTGTGAAAGCTTCTATTTTTAATTGAGTCACCATAGCAATAAAAAAGAAAGGTATACAGCCTAGAATTATTGCAGCTTATCAAAAGGATAAGATGGGAATCCAAGAGACAAAAATGACAGTCTAATGCAGCTCACTAAAAGCATAACAAAAGAAAGTCCTAGACTATTTTGGAAGCTTGGATTTGATCTTGGGCTTAGTCATCGTCTATGGGCTGATTTTGTAACTTGGGCTTTTTTTCTGATGTCCCTTACAAGCTAGAGATAAAAAATTATCAGCCTGCTCTAGCTTGGATAAATTTGATGCAAAAGGTTTAGCTTTAGAAAGAGGGTTTTGAATAGAGCTCATCTAACAGTTTTTCAAACAAGTATGCAAAGACTTTCGTAAACATCTTAAAGATGACAAAAAGTTGAAAACCCGTGCAATAGAAAGAGTCAACGAAACGTTTTGGTTCCCCCCTAACTTGGACTACATTTAGTTTTTCTTTACCAACTTCAAGGTGTTCCCCTCTTGACTTACAATTAGTACATTGAGATAAACATTAATACACTTTAGATTTAGAGCAGAGTTTTCATTATCTTACAATGAGAAACTCCTAACTTACAATGAGTGCACCAAGCCACTGTTGACTTACAATGAGTACACTATGCCGCACTTGACTTTCATCTAACTATCATCTAATCTACGCTTAAGATTCAACACCGAGTACACAACCTCTCTAGATTATATAACAAAAATTGTTTTGAATACAAGTTTCACTCTCAACAAAGGATTTACAAAGAGTCTAAAATTCACAACTATGAAGGATTTACAAACAACACTCTCACTCTAGAAGATGAACCTTTACAACAGCACTTAGAAGCTATAAATATGAATCACGTAAGGCATTTATAGATTGTTTCACATTTGTTTTTCATAATATTTAACAACTTCAACAACACTCAGTTCTCACTCAAAGTTCTCAGCAACTTTGATTTGCATTGGGTTTCTTCGATTTATTATCATCACAAAAAGTCTACTCTAAATGTACTTAACTTTACGTTGATAACTTTTATTGTTGAAGGACAACCTTTCTCTTTGTATCTAGTTCTGTGTTAAGCTTCGAGAGAGAGAGGGAGAGAGAGAGAGAGAGAAAGTAGAGACATGTTGAACGAGAACAGATTTTATTGAAACTTAACTAATGAGAAAGATCTGTACATGAAAGTATTTATACAGCTGTCTAATATGGTCAACTATTAACTATAGTTGACCATTGACCATAGTATAGTTAACCCCTAACTATTAGATACAAATCAACTATTACTGTGTACACTAACAGTCCCCCTCAAACCCAAGGTGAAGAGTTATCAACAGAGAAACTTTTCGCATTGAGTTTGGCACATAGTAAAGCTAACCAAGTGGAAGAAAGGGGTTTAGTTAAAACATCTGCCCATTGATCAAGAGCAGGAATATGAAAAATCTGTAACTGTTTGGCCGTGACTTTTTCTCTAACAAAAAAAACATCAATGTCAATATGCTTGCTACGGTTATGGAAAACTGAATTGTGAGCAACGGGGAGTGCACTATGATTATCACACAAAAGAGCAGGTGTAGAAAATATTGATAAGTCGTAATATTGATATGGGATAATAGAAAATATCGATAACCCCAAAATGTTGTGAAAGAATCGAAATATATATATATATATATACACACACACAGATAGATAGGGGGAAATACCATCAAATCGAGGGAAAATACCACCAAATTCATGTTTTAAAATACCGACAAAATATAAGAAACGTTTTAAAATTTCTAAGTGATCCAATGGGCTGTTTTTCTGATGTGTCCGTGTCGTCTTCATGATAAAAAAAAATACCATAGGTTATTGTATTTTAACTAATTAATTGAGATGATTTTTGATACCCAGAAAAGGAATGAATATATAATATTACACTTGTCCCTTCATAAGATTTCTATAATATGATCATTTTATAGCGCATGGACCTGGGATAGCTTAATGCATGATTTCTTTTATCTTTTTGCTATTTAAAAGTTACTTGGATGTTTCTTATTCAGTGTCACGATTCCATTATACATAGTCAGCTCCGCAGCTATTTCCTACACTAAAATATATTTCTTCCTGTACCTCAAAAATTCTCAATTTGTGCTTTTTGTTTTTTTCAGACAGTAGTCTGAAAATAAATAAAAAATGACTTTTGGATTATATAGTCTGGAAGTAAAAAGTAACTTATTTTATATGGGTGTGCAAAAAAAAAGACCATGGAGCTGCAGAAAGAAACTGTTTTATGCGTAGCAACATAGGCCTTGGGTGAAAATAACCTTTTTCTTTATGCTGTTTTTTACTTACAATATTTTTTTCACTTAAATGTGTTGGATGTAGATTACAAATTCTGGTTTAACTTTATTCGATGCCAAACCAGACATGTACTAAGTCTCTGACATGTTCCATTGTTGGCAGCACTATCAAAATTAAAGGAGATAATATTGGAGAGTCGCAGGAAGCCCAAGGATAAGTCCTTTCAATAGATCAGAAAGAGAGAAAAGAGAAAAAGTATTTCACGGGAATGGCTGCCAATGATTTATATAGATAGTGAAGTTAATTTATTTTATTACTTTACTAGAGTTAACATATTTTAAGATTCTTGTAGAATGATATTTATTACTGTTTTATTTAATATATCATTGTTTATTGTAACCTTACTATTTTCATTTAAAATAATAATAATAATAATAATAATAATAATAATAATAATATAATAGTAGTAATAATAATAATAATAATAATAATAATAATAATAATAATAATAATAATAATAATAATGTACTATAATGTTGAATGACAATTCCAAATACTCTAAACATTAAAGTGACGTAATTCTTAAGATAGTTTTTTCAGGACAGTAATGAATCCAGTGACGGTATTGGATTTGCGAGTTTGTTCGAACTCGTAATCACTCGTTAAACAGCATCATCTTTTATATATTAAATAAATAAATTTTATGCAAAACATAATATATATTTAAACACTTATTAATTATGATTTTGGCACGTAGAAATAGTGCTGAATCCCAACCCTTTTAAAATGGTTTTCCTTCAAAATGTGCAGGCAAGCCTTGTAGGACTAAGTAGCCTATAAAGCTTGAGCAGTGTTAATTACGAATTTTTAAATTGGATTGAAACAAGAATTAATAAACTTACAGAAAATAGTTAAAGGATCCATTTGAATAATGAAAAGCAGGAATTAATCTTTATCGCCTTTTTACGTTTTTAATTATATATTCCTTATAATACCATTTGAGGGAAGCATTAAATCAATTTTGAAAGAAATAAAAGATAATTGATTAAGGTGAGCATTTCAATTAAGATGACCAATAAATCTTTTCGTGGATATTATTTGAATTTTGATGAAAATTTTTTACATTGAGAATGTAAAAGTTGGAAACCTGGAATTCCGAAAAATCATATGGATAACTTAATGAATTATAAGTAAATGTGTTTGGATAGTTTAATTTAAAATTTTTTATTCAATAAAAAGTTTTTTAATTATATATGATTTCTTGTTATAGGATTCTCTAATTGAACATAGCACTAAGGTGGTTTTAAATCCTCATTGTCAAGAGGATATTTTTAATATTATTTTTGGATAACCTTAACACTCTAGATGTGTTTGTACCGTTGTATACAATATGAGAATTTGAGGTTACTTTGGAGCTTCATCGTAACGCCAATCTCATTCATTCTTTAGTGTTTCTATAGAGCAAGTCTTAAAGAAGATGAAAGTTAACTTGGTAGAGTAGTTACAACAAAAGATGACAGAAGAACAATAGTAGATTAGACATGAGTGGCAAGTGATGATGGAAACAATTGACAAGTGTTTAAAGAGCTTAGTACTCTTACAAAAGCTCCCTATTATGGTACAACTCGATCTTTTTCTCGGTTTCCAAGCCAATACTAAAGGGAGTTGTTCAACTACAATTAAAATGAGGTTTGACATTAGCTTTGGTTGCCAGTGTGAATTGTACACATTGGTTAATTATCTATCTCCCTCCTAATTGGTGGCTCATTGGAAATGCTTTGAAGGTTCCACTATGTTGCATGGTAAATGTTTCCTATCTCATTTGGTAAAGGTTATGGTAGAGATTGTATTGACAATTGATGTTGTAGTTCTTATACCGACATTAGGGGTTGTTGGTATTGTATCACAAACATTACAAACTTTCATTGCTTGACTGAAACATCTCACGAGGATGACACCACAAATTGAATTGGTTACACCACATATTAAATCGATTTGTATTTCCATTAATATTGTTACATATGTAATATATAATCCTAACTAATGTCATATATTTGTTGTGTGTAGCAACATGAAACAAAGTTGTATGATAAAAAAATTTGGAAGATCTAATAACCATGTTGACGGAGGTTACTATAACAATGGTGATTCATTGGGATGCCACTATTTTTGGCAAAGATAGAGACCTTCCACGGTTTATATATATATATATATATATATATGATTTGATGGAGACTTTAGTAGGAAATGAGGAGTTAAACATATCTATTCTACAGTTATGGATGATGTAAGCTAACTTTTAAAGTCATTTGTATTCCTTACTTCATTAGATATTTGATGTGTTTAATATCAAATTTAAGTACGTGTATGGTTTGTGTTTAGAAGAAGGAAATGATGACACATATGGGTTTATAGACCTTCAGTTCATGACCTTAATGGGTGACAAGAAAATAGAAACAAAAATTTACATCACTAATTCTATAATGCAAGGGTAGAAACAAGTTTACCTTGCTTTATATATATAAGTAAGTTCATGCTTATTTAATAACTTATAGTTTTGGTATGATATATGTTTTAACTAATTTTCAATGTAGTCCTCATTAGTAATTACTAGTTTTATTAATATCAGATCGTACCGTACCTTATATGTTTTTGCTTCCTACATTAGAAGCATCTCCTTTACTTGAGAAGTATAGTAGACATGTAAGTCTATTTTGAAAAACCCCCACTATCTACTACTACATTGACCTTTAATATACAATTGAATGTTTCCTAACATTGAATTTTTTTTATCTTAGTGTCTTTAATTTACATAGTATATTGAGTGTAGATCAACTACACAACTCAAAAAGTCACATGGATTTTTTAAGGTATTTATGGTTCATCATTAGCTTTTAGTCTTATCATTTGATTTATCTAAATAATTTTACTGAGTGTAGTGAAATAAACAAACTAGGAGCTACGAGTCTGACTATTACATCATGTAGTGGATGGTAACTATTGTGCAAGTCGGTTATCAAAGTAATTTGGATGATGTAAGATGTTATAACCTACTATTATTAACTGTAGTTTCAAAATCAATTAATATGTCCTAGTTTTAACTTCATTTCAATTTTGTAGAATTTTAATGATGACCAATTGTTCCATCAAAGAGTATTAGAATATGTTCAACAAGCATGGACAAAGTAATTTATTATCATATATAAAAGTTTAAGGTGTTAGAGTGAGACTTAGAATTATTTGTTAGAATAATTTTATTGTTACTTGTCAGAGTATTGATATATTATACATGTTGAATTGTGTTTCTACTGAAATAGGACGAGGAAACCGCCTACGCTCCTTTCGTACCAAACATTCTCCTAGCTCTGAGCTCCGACAAATCGACCGGCCTTGTAGTCTTGTAATCCTGCGTGCCGAGTGTCCTTATTCCTTCCTTCAGAAATATTAAATACCAAATGGGGGTTGACCTACATAAGACACTCTAACGCTCAAGTCATAATTTTTTTCTATAGGTCTTTTATAATTAATAATAAGTCAAAAGTCTTTTTACCTCTAAAGTAAACCCCTATTTATAGAGTTTAAAGGAATTTGACCAATTAATTTACCTCTTAATGGTCTTTAATGGAAACTTCAGCCGCTTAACAATAGTCGTTGTGACATTAATTGCGCCTTAAATGTGTTCAACGATTGTCGAGACCAAGTTGCTCTGAGATGTTTTCTTGAACGTCCACTCGCTTGGTTTTGCTCGTGAAATTTGTCACACTTACCGATTGTTTAGGTTCGGGATCATACTAACAAACTGTATGATTTGTATAAAATTTTTTTAATAGGTTTTAGGTAGATGAAATTATAAATATCACATTTAAAAAAAACCATCACTTTTAGCAACAGTTCTTATAATCAATTTATTATTATATTTTTTTATTTTTTATTGGATTTATAACAAAGGTCAAGAATAAAACCGTCATTTTATAAATCTTTTTCATTAATTTTTTTGTCCTAATTAAATTTTGATGAAGTATCGTCATTATTTTTGAATTTCAATAACAACTAAATTTAATTGTCGTTAAATTTTCAGCATGGAATAATAGTTAAATATGATTATTGTTGTCTGTAAAATACTTTTAACGATGATTCAATAATATTTTTACAGTCACAGTGAAAAATTGTTTTTAACTGTCTAGATAAGCCCAGTGATTAAAACTTGAGGAACAATGTATGGCAAATAATTAACCAAACACTACCTTCGAATTCAACACAGAACTAAACCAATCATTGTTTGATAATTTTTGTATCCTGTCTAACCTATATACATAAAAACAAAAAAAAAAACAAAAAAATTATATATGACTCAATGGTTTCATAAGGCAAATTAAACTATTATCTGAATAACCTTTACAATATATTAAAATTGACAAACTATCAAGAAAGTTGTTAATATTTACTTAAACACTTAAAAATCAATTGCTATAGATTCTTATAGGACCGCAGAAATTTCCTAAAGCCCAAAACAATCTAAAATAATATCTTCAATAATTCACCATTTTAAGCACATTGCCCTTGCCTCCCATTAACGTTGTCGGAACCTCACCGCCAATTATAACTATGATGCTACACTTGGCATCCATGTTCTTCGTTCAATCAAAATTCTCCAACATCAATGCAATTCAAGATCCAATAATCAGTGCCTGAAACTTGGAAGACTAACCCAACCAACATAAAATAAACAAATGTATGAACAAAATTTCTCGAATTTACACCCATGTCATGCTCACATACCCATCAGAAGCAACGTGGCATCCTAAAATAGCCCTTCACTAAACCCCAAAAAGTGTATATTTGTAAGAACTGTAGCCAACAAAAACCATATCTCCAAGGATATGAAATTTCCACCCACCTTTTGACACATACCATTCAGGTCCCACCGGAAAGTTATCCACAAGGAAAAGTTAGGAAAACAATCTTGCGTCGCAATTAATACCAAAAGCTAGAGACGGCACTAACAGATAAATTTTGATTTAACCTTTATGATTGAGACCATTGACTCAATCTTAGCCTAGTTAAGTAACTCTAGCTACTTCTTATAAATCCAACCCTTCATCCCTTCATTCCCATCATCAACAATCAAACCAATTTCAGCACAATTTCTCTCCTTTCCAAAAAAATGGCGAATTCCCGCATTGCTAGGTTCTTCATGGAGGTAGCACCACCACAGTATGTTACTGTGATGAGGCACAGAACTTCAAAGATGTTGGACACTATTAGTGAAGATGAGAGGGAGATTAGCGCTAATGATTCTGTCATTTCACCACCTAAAAGCTCAGCAGTTTCATCTGCTGCTTCTGTCACCAATGCAAAGAGCAGGTACTTCCTCAAGGAAGTTCATAGATCCCTCTCTATTCTGAATCAGTGAAGCCAGATCCTGTCGTGTTTTTTTTTTTCTCTTTATGTATGAGTCATGTAAAAACGCCAGTTATTTTAGTTGATGTATTGCCTTCTTGTTAGGTAATTATTGTATCCTATTCAAGGGGTTTCATGAACAAGAATAGTTTGGACTCTAAAGACACTTTTCTGCAATACATACACATACATATACATATGTATTTATTTATGTATGTGTGTGTATGTGTGTATGTGTGAATGTATAACAGCACAGTTTGGGAATTCTTGCACTTGTATTCTGCTTACAGACTCGTGATTTTCTACCAATAAACTCATCTGCCTCAAGTTTTGATATCTTGCTAAAGCTCTGGCTAATTTCTGAAAATATTAATAAAAAAAGGCTTTTCTTATAAGTTAAAATAATTTCTCATGCAAACATTAAAAACTGCGGCTTGTAACAAAGGTTTTTCGATACACTGCAATAGGATCCTGTTATGACTGCAAATTGTAAAACAATAATTGAAGGTTGCTTGTGTTTGTTGTAGTGCCTTCGGGGAAGACTAGATGTTAATTTTCAAGACTTGTCTACTGGAAAAAGCTAACATTTTGATGTTGTAAAATTATAATGCATAAATAAATACAAATATCATTTGTAGATGAATTTGAAAAATGTAAATTTTTGTTACTGTAACCATTGAAAAACCCATGTTATATAGGGTTTAGTGAAGCTAAATGCAAGGGCAACGTACGCTATGTTCCGTCACTTCTTCTTTTTCCAAACTTCGGTGACCATCTTTGAAAAATGTTTCGTTTGCAAGCATTACAAATGGAAAAATGTCATTCTAACGTGTACCCCACTGCCATAGTTGCCCGATAGAAAGTGCCAATGATGTTCAGTAGTCTATAGAGGATAAGAACGATATCTTAGATAATAGTTAATATATATTACAGATAATTTCGCCACCATTGGTGTCTGATGAATAGTTCTCCCTTATTTCTGCATAATAGAACTTAATTTTCAATCATTGAAATCAAGATCACAATTATTTTTCATTATTAAGATTCCGTGGATTTTGCTTATTGTCAAACTTCGCCACCACCATTTTTCCTTCCACCTCTCCAACCTTTTGCAAAAACTTTTTAATTACAAAAATAACTTTATTTACTTTTTAACCCTAAACTCAATGCCTAACTTTCTACTCAATTTCACTTTTTCACTAAGTCCCACCTTCCAACTCTACTTATCTCTCTTTTCATATTTAACTCTCCTTCTCTCTCTTTTCAGATTTAGATTCCTACCCCTAACTCCATCACATCCGTTCTTCTCATCTCCCATCTCTTCTTTCTCTTCTCCATATCTGTTTTCTCATCAACCCCAACCCCAACTCTCCAAGTCTCATTTTCTTGCTTCGGCGGTGCAGCGGTCCAGCGATGCAACAGTGCGACAGTGTGTGCAGTGTGCTTCGCGTCTTGGGTCTACAAGAGGTTAGCATCTTCGTTTCGTTCTTGCTTTTAAATTCTTTTTTGTAAATGTATTGAATATCTTTGTTGTGGTTAGTGTGTTTTGCTCTGTTTTTTTTTTCTCTGTGTGTGCGTGTGTTCGGAGGAACAAGATAACAGGTCATGAACAGATGTCGCATATCCGTTTGGTCCTGAAATGGATGTCAACATCCGTTGATGGATATCAACATCAGTTTCAAGGCCAAACGGATATGCGACATTCGTTTGGATGTTCTTTTTTATATTGTTTAGTTTTTAGTTTATTATTAGTTTTCAGTTTTTAGTTTTTAATTATTTTTATCAACTAATTTTATTTAATTTTTTATTTTCAATTTTTGTCACGTAATTATTTTATTTTATTTTTTAGTTTATTAATTTATTGTATTTTTAAATAATTTATAGAGTATTTAAGTTTAGTATTTTTTTTTATAATTTGTTATTTATTTATATCTAAATTAAAATTATTTTATTTAATAATTATTATTAAATTAATAAAAAAATATTAATTTAATGAAATAATTATTAATTTAATTAAAAATATTTTTGTTAGAAATGGTAAGAACATGAGGTGCATCTTTTAGTTCTCGTGGAGAGAGTTCTCGAGGAGATAGTTCCGCACAGGGTGAAGGTAGGAGACGACCTACAGCTTCGGCTCGGAGAAGATGTGTAACTCCTATTCAGGATGACCCTATAGTCGAGGACCGAGCGTTTGAGGAGGAGGCATATCAGGCCTATGAGGGTCCTGTTCAGGAGGAGGCATTTGAGGCCCCTGACAACGATAATGAGGAGAAGGAACATGTCAATGTTCCTGACATACAGGAGGAGGATGTCGGTGGATTTCCTGGAGGTCCACGTGATGCTTCATTGCTGACGCACTATGTTCAACATGTTGCTTATCGTATTTCGCAGGGTCGGGTGAGCGCATAACTTAAATTTTAATTATGAAGTTTTTTTCGAATACAAATGATATTAAATATTGTTGTGTAGGATCGAGGGGAGATACTGAAGTTGATCTCCCATGGTAAAATAATTAATAAGTTAGGACCGTGCGCCGACGGAATTCAACACATTGTGTTGAATTCCTCTTTGATGCCTCTCACAAATATTTGCTATGATTACGTTGATAAGGGCTTGTTGCTCGGTTTCATAGATGGATGACTCTTGACGATGTCTCCACTTTACTTCACCTCCCGGTACTAGGACCGTTATGTGATTTGGAGAAGTTGGAGTTTGAGGAGGCTCAACAGCCCTTGTAGACCTACTCGGCGTTGATGGTGGCACAGTTGGTGCTAAGATGGAGGATGCACGTGGTCCGAAAGTCAGACTCAGCTGGCTTAGAGAGATATATGTTCAGAGGTGTCACTCGCAGCATTGGGACTATGTTGCTAGAGGATATCTCTTGCATCTAGTAGGATGCAAGATTTTTGCAAATAAAAGTGCCACTTCTATACGGGTGTCTTACCTACTATTATTTAGAGATGTACACGCGTGTGGCAGATATGCTTGGGGTGTTGCTGCACTCACCCATTTGTACGACCAGCTCGGGGATGCGAGTCTGGTTTCCAAGAAGCAGATGGTTGTATATCTAACTTTGTTTCAGGTATAGACATATACCCTTCACATTTATTTGATGTACTTATTTCCATGTTCAAAGACGAAAGAAATTTAATTGAATAATTGCATTTTTAGAGTTGGATATACGAGCATTTCCCTAGCATGGGAAGGAGGCGGTTGATATCTTCTTATGATGACACCACACCACGTGCGACTAGGTGGCAGAGCCCTTGGAAGATTTCCACTCTTGCAAATATTCGGTGTAGTTGGATGGCTTGATACTGATGCCAACCCGTTTAGGGACTTCCCATCCAAAGAAGTATCAACTAAAACTAAGACTAAAGAAAGGGAAGTAGAATACAAATTGCTAAAGTTCTTTCCTTATATAAGTCTTAAATAGATTCTCTTTAACTAAATCCATTTACATTTTTTTGTAGGACACTAATAAAGAGTGGAATGTTCCTAGGAGAGTTGCCAAGCAAAGAGGCAAAGAAGAATGCATTGTGTAGCCAGCCGTGTAACTTCTTTAAAGCACGTTTTCAACATTTTCCATGTGAAACATGCAGCCAGCAACATTCCCCACGTGAAACATGCAGCCAGCCACGTTTTAAATGTTTCCCACGTGAAACATGCAAGCCAGTCGTGTGGTTTCTTCTGCACACCTCCCTTGGAGCTTCATACACGTTGAAAATGTTGCAAGTAGATTGTTAGGCACGCTTCTCTTACTCTATAAAAGAGAGCTTTTTCTCATTGTAAAGGTAACTTGAGTATAATAGTGAAATGTTGCTGAAATATAACCACTTCTCTCGAGTTCACCGCTTGTGCTAAGTTTAGCAATTCTTTCCTCTAGCGCCCTTCCCTGATGGAAGGCCGTCTGAGTTAGACATTCATCACACACACTCATTCAAACACTGTCAGTCATTTCTTCAAACACTTGGCCTGCACCGATATCTCCAACCTTGCTTCCATTCTACTGCCACTTCTGGATCAAGGAGCCGCTCTAGTCTTGAAGATTGAGGCCGCTTCCATCACATACAGTGGAGTTGTATGACATTCATATGAGGGACATCGGGGGAATTCGTCCATTCTTCGGCATCTGTATGTATTCTGGATGGATTCAGATTGGTGACACCCTTTCCCGTCATTTGCCTGAGCGTGTGATGAGGCAGTTTGGGTTATACCAGGAGATTCAACGACCATCCATTGTCGTTGCAGATGCAGATGTAGTCGCTGTTGATTATGCGTGGTTGCACTTCATGAATCACGTTATTATGAATGTGAGACAAGCATCATACCCTTCTGAATGTGTCGATGGATACATACAGTGGTTTAGGAGGGTTTCACATCCCTATATTATTCATGCTCCACCTGACACGAGACTGGCTCTTGGGCCTACACAGCACCCTGATGTTCCATAGGAGGCACGACCCCATCGTAGATCCTCTCCACATTCACCATCTGGCATCGTGGTATGTTATTTTTCATTGCTTATGTTATTAAATTTTCTTAATCATGTTTATTTATTTGTTTTATATAATTATAATGTAGGCTAGATTTAGGCGAATGGCGAGAATGTTACAATCGTTGATATCGTGTCGTCATGTGACCGAGGGTACTGTTGCACATCAAGTGTCGGTGGATCTGCTTCAGATTGCTAATGAAGGCATTGACGAATATTCTCCGACTAGGAGAGGGCAGAGGCATGTGTGTGGTAGACGGTCGACGTCTAATTGATAGGACTTTGTATTTCATTTTTTTAACATGTTATGATTCACGAGATTATGTGTTATTTGAGATACACTAATGTTTACCTTAAGTGTTCGTTAACTAATTTTCTTTTCCAAATTTTGGCCTTAAGTAAATTACTACATTTTGTATGTTTTACATTGTTACTGTAGCCGTACTTTTTAATTTTAATTTGTACTTTTTAATTTGTATGATAATGCATTTAATATTTTAACATTGTTAATGCAGCTATACATTTTCATTTCTTAAAATTTTTTGTATTTCCTCAATATAAAATTTAGATCGCATAACCAATGTTTTCAACAATTAAACATATATTATTGGGGTTTATATCGAGCTCGTAATAATGGTATTAATTATGTTCCATCATAATCAGTTGCCTGGATTTCAAAATCATTGGTTCACAAAACATAAAATTGAATTTACACCTGAACAAAAAGTAATAATGTATTTTTACATATCTTCATAAATATCACGAATCACCCAAGTCAACATAAGATGTCATTACGCCCATCAACTGTGCAAATGCTTGCATCCTACTAGCATAAATAGATGACCACGCTCGTGCCTCAGAATAACAGTGGGTTAAGGAGATAATATTCACCATGGGCAAAGGACAACCTTCTTGTAACTTAACCTACCATAATACAAATTACAATAGTTAATTGAGTCATAAGTAATTTTCAAATGAAATCACAAAATAATACAATCACCTGCATGAAATGACATCCATGAACAATGTCCTATACAAATTAACCGATGTTGAGTTATATCAGAAGGTGGTGTGGAACGTAGTGGGAAGATAGTATAATTTTGAGATGATGACATATACACTAAGATGACATTATATCGGTTAGCAATTGCATAACCAATGTCTGGTAATGTCATCCACTTATTCCTGTTAGCCTGTTATGAATAATAGAAGTTATTAGATAAAATAAATATAATAAATAAAATACATAAAACAGGAAACACTTATTTTCAACTATGACTGCACCAATAAAGAGTTCCTCAGTTCTTCTAGTCTATCATACCCTCCTACTAGGCTTGCATATTCATCACTCCATTGACTGAGTTCTTTGTACAAATCATTTCTGATAACGAGCCATGAATCTTCTCTGAGTCCTAACGACGCAGCAATGCATCTATATCCACAGTGACCATCAGCCACAACATCAACAACTTCCACAATGAAGGGGTGAGTAATAGAATGAAATTGGTCTATCATTGGAACTCTCTTTTTCTTCACTACATTTATCTTTGATTGTAATTTACTTTTCACATTTGAAGATTCTATGGTTGAATGAAAGGCATCGGCATACTCAAAATATGATGGATCCCGCGTAGTAGACCTTTCTCTTCGTTGAACTTTACTTTTTTGAGAACCCTTTGTCTTGACTTTATGTAATGAAGGAACCATTGATGTCAATGTAGGACAAGTAATGTCAAGTAACTTCTGCTTGATGGTGACTTTATCTCAAATGTCAACCTCATTGAATCGTTCTTCTACTTGTTTCAACTCATCTTTAATGGATAACACGAGCTCGATTTCATTTAATTCAACATTTGATAAATGCAATCTTCGCCACATGATATGAAATTCACCCAAAGGGATCAATCCAACATCATACCGTGGTAATTCACATGCACAGGGGACACCAAATGTACATCTCAATACGCATCCACACTTTGATGAGTCCAATCCTATCTACTGCATTATTTCCAATTCCTTAGCAATGAGATCCAATGCATATCGAGAGACACACCCAATAAGTTTTCTATATATGTATCCTTTAAAAGGGTCACTCGTGAGTAACAAACTTCTTTCAAATGACGCCTTAATCTTGTTGTGTTGCAGGATAATGACGTTATGAATACTATCCCAACAAGAACATAAATCACCCATACTATTACCCAGAACTTTCTTCAGACTCCAATGAGCAGACTCAACCCTGAAATGAAAAAAACCATCAACAAGTGCAAATAAATATTTATCTACAAAGCAATAAATAAAATAACATTACAACACACCTATTTCTGGTTGTGTTCCCTAAATGCATTACTCTGTTCGTCCAGAACTTTACAAAGTATGTACTGTACGAAATAATCCAAGTCTGATTCACATATTCAAAGAATAAAGGCCACGAACTGCTCGCCTATTGAAAACCATTCACATACTCAGCAAACAAGCTCTCATCAGTAATCCATCACATTTTGCCATGCATCCATCAACACATCCCAAACCTCAGTAAAATGAACTAACATTTTGCATTTAGCTTTAACATTTTTAAGGATGTGGAACTAACATAACATCTGATATGACTCAGGGAATACATTTGCAATGACATTCATCAAAGCCAAGTCTCGGTCAGTGACAATGACTTTAGGACTACCCTCAGATGTTAAAACTAAACCTTTCAGCTTTTTCAAAGCCCATGTGAAATTACTTTGTCGTTTAGTAGACAAGAAAGCAAATGCTGCAGAGAAGTTTAACCCTGTAGACGTCATGCCCACAATCTCAAGCAACGTAAGTCTATATATGTTTTTTTTATATGTGGAATCCATAAAAAAATACAACATTAAATGAGTTTAACAATTTCACCGCATCAGGATGTGTCCAAAATAGGTCAGTAACAACCTCTAAATCGTCGGCACACCAACTCCAATGAATGTACTTATCCCGATCCAACAACATCATAAGTTGTTCAGTTCTGGACCCTCTCAATGATCGTTTATACGCTTGCCTTGCGTTGTAGATTTGTTTAATCGTTGTGACATTTCGATCATTAATTATTTTCAAAGTTAATAAAATATTTGCAGGTGTAACTTTACTCTTTGTCATATCAACCAGTAATGACTGGTCACTCATATTTAACCTGCCAGCATAAGGATGTCCAGCTAAAGTTTCAGCCAACTCATGGTTGTGATGTCCACACATCACCTTCAACACCCATTCATCCCCGTCTGAGCATGGTTTACCCTTTAATTGAAACGGACACTCACATTTACGAGTGTCGTATACACTAAGCACTACATCGACTTTGTATTTTTGATATTTCCCTCCTCTTTCACATCCAAGTACGACAAACGTTTTTCTTCCCCGTACACCAATATCTATATCAAATCTTACTATTACCATAACAAATTCTAAATCATAAGTCATCCCTCTTACCCAATCAATTAAGTGCTCCCGTGAACGAAATATTTCATTTATGGTAAATTTATTTGTCAAATCTCCCTCTCCAACTTTGCTAATGAATGAAGAGAAATCAGATACCAAACTAGAACCAACTTGAGAATCCATATGAAGATATTCGTCCATTTTAAACAATAATCACCTATAAAATTATAATAAGTCTAATTAATATAATTAATAATTAATCAAACAAATATAAAAATATTAATATAATAAAATTATATATTTCATATAATTAAACTAATAAATAATCTTTTATATAATTATAAAATTGTTAAAGAATACAAAAATCATATATAAAAAGTATATATTATACAAAAACATTAAAACAAAAAACTAATTATATATAAGGTGTAAAATACAAAAAAAATATATAAATATAAACTAATAACAATAAAGATCTTCAAAAATACATTATTAAAATACATAAACTAATAAAAATAAAAATAAACGGATTGCAACATTCGTTTAAAGATTATACATTATTTTTTAGGGTTTATTATGCATCTTTGCGACGAATCTCTGCACCTTCACCATGCACCTTCAAGCACCCCCACACCACTACCACACACTGATCTCTACACGGCTGATCAATTGCTTCCACTGCCACTTGCAATCTCTCACTAAGCACACTGAAAGTCCATCACACTCTCACACCACAATTCTATGAACGAGAGGAAGAAGTGGAATATGAGAGGGAGAAGAACACAATGAAATAATGAGGGACAAATGATAAAGAGGAAGAAGAGTTGCCGCTTCATACATGTAGAGAGGTTAAAAAATATTAGCCCTAAAATTTTACTAAGGGTAAAATAGGAATGGAAAAATAAAGAGAGGGGTAAAATAGAAATGAGGTGGTGGAGAGAGCAAGGGGTGGTGGTGCACTACAAGAAAAAGTTGAATTACATACAACCAAAATCCGTATATAAGACCCAAAATCCGTATATAACACTTGGTTACATACGACTTATATACGGACAAAAATCCGTATATAAAATCATCGTAGCTAAATTATATACGGATAAATCCGTATATAAATTATATACAGATAAATCCGTATATAATTTATATACGGATAAATCTGTATATAATTTATATACGGATAAATCCGTATATAATTTATATACGGATAAATTCGTATATAATATCTGTATATAATATATATAAAAAAAAAAAATTTTACATACGGATAAATCCGTATGTAACATACAACAAGAGAAAAAAAAATTTATTTGTAAAAATAAAAAGCTTTAAAACAAAGAAACTTACAATATAAATGGGTGATAATATAGTGATTAAAAAGTCTTGGTAAAAGTAAAAATTATAATTTAGTTGTTAGATATGTAAAAAATATCTCAATCATATTTTGTATAATTTAAGGACAAATTGATCTTTTTTGACATTACAACATAATTATTATTTTTTTACATATTAAATAACTAAATCAAGATGTACCAAGATGATTACTACAAAATCATAAAATGAAGTGCAAGTGATGGCAAACTTGTATAAACTGACATAACATGGATGACATGTTAGCATAATCATTTATTCATTACATGAATATCTCAAACCACTTTCATCTTCAGGAGTGAACAATTACACTCAAAATTTATGAAAAAAAAGAATGAGAACATTACATTTTTGTAACTAATTTATCTATACAAATATTCACAAACAAAATTGGAGTACTTGGCAACGAATCAAGCTGATACTCAGATTTCGTCAAAGTCACTGTTTTGGAATGTATTTCCTTCCACCTCATTGTCAAGTTTCTGCAACACAGTGAATCATTGAAGACAATAATCCAAGTTAATGTATAAGTATGTCAAACCTATGCAAAAGAAACAAAAACAACAAATCATATACTATAAAAAATCAATTCTTCCATTATTTTTTTCATCAGTGAAAGAGAATGGCTGGTGCAAATTAGGTTCTTTACTGACAAGTAACAATTAAGTTGCTTAGGAATTAAAGGAAACGTAGCTAAAATTATGCATTACACAAATGTGACGGGAATAAGTTCTATCACTTGAAATAATGACAGCAGACAAGACCTTACTAGTATTGCTTGACTAAGCTTTTTTCCTAGTTTTTCTTCTACTTAAATAAATGGTGAAAAACTCTTCCGTATTAGGGAGCTGATGATAAAAGAAAGGCAGGGATAAAGTGGGTTTTAGACAAGAAAAGGAAAACTGACTGAAGTAGTTTTTAGAAATAAGTTGCACATTCTAGCCTCCTTTTTACTCATTTAAAAATAATTGAAGCAATGTTAGAAACAAAGCTGCAAAACGACTTTTACTTTGTTTTTAGAACTCTAGTATTTTGAAAAAAAAGTGAACCAAACAGAGAGGAAAACATTATCCTTTATTTTTCCATTTTGACCACAGAAAATAAATTTGATCACAGGACAACAACTCAATTTCCTTTCAAACGTGAAAAGAAAGAGATGATGAGCTGAAGTTATATTAACTCCTTAGCTTGTTCTTTTATCAGGAAAAAAAAATTCTAATGTAGTATTCATTCCATCATAGAAACAGTAATATAAGCGGCGACAACAACAAGCATGTTTAGATACTATGGAAGGATTGAGGAGCAAAAATACTAGAGGAAAAAGACAGTTGTGTTATTTGATTACAAGGAGTGCTATACAGATATATAATAGAGCTTATCGAAAAAATATATATAAATATATACTGGAGATTCATATACTTACTTTGGTAGGTATATCAGCTGGAAACAAATTTATAGCTGTTGCATTGAATTCAAATACACTGCAGACGACAGAAATTTCACATCAGAAACATGCACAGAGCAAGAAGACCATTTTTGAAGGTAATCAACAAAAGTTATAGTAAAAAACAAGATGATGAATTTAATATACCCCCATAATCAACAAAGTTCGAACAATAAAAGAGGAAAAAATATATGTATTTCGTGATTAAGAATGAAGGATTTCAAGGAGTAAGAAGCTTCACTAACATGTCAAACTATATCTATGAGTAATATTTGTTCACTCACAGAGTTTTGTGATCAGGTTTTATTTATAAACTCTATCAATCACATGTCAAAAATCTATCAATTTTTAATGAAATATATTAAAAGAAAAAGTTGTATCAGATGAGAGAAACTTCTAAGTTTTAGAAGTTGGGAGAGTAGCCGTAAGAAAGGAAAGTAGCCATAAGAGAAAATGGGAGAAGAAAATAAATTTTAGAAGTACTCCCTCATGTTAGAGTCTCCACTCTCTTATTAATGCAAGTCCATATCACTGAAATTAGATTTCATTCTAAACCAATTTTGTAATCTCAGCTGTTACTCCACAAATTTTGCAAACTTCATTTCAGTTTTCTCTTAGTAGCATGGCACTTTCCTTTATCCATCTCTAAACCGACTTAATCACTGATTGCATATTTATCTTGACACTCATATATATCTGTTGAGTTGTAATGCTGTCAGTTCCATTGGAATCTTGCCAGCGAGAAATTACTGTATGAACTGACACTATCACATGTTCATGGTTTGGACACAAATATGCACTTCACATAATAGATTTTTTCAAGTTACAGGAAATAATTAATTTTTTTTTGGATATACATCATATGAAGATTGATCAGAACAATTAACATGTTCCAATTCCAAACCATACAATTTATCCTTCCAAGTTCCCTCACAAGATTTTAGGACCACTTCTCCATGTCCCTCTAGAATGTATACCAGAGCTGTGTTCTCTACACATTTCATAATTGAAAATAAACTTCAAGACATAAACACCAGTAATATAATATTGGCCATCATAATCAATCAGTCTAACACAGTTTGTAAGGGGTGGACTGTGTCGGGTTCCATCTACACTTTTTTTATGTGCTGTAAAAGGAAGAGAAAATTTTCCATCCAATATTTGCACCTTTTCATCAGGGATCTCATTATATTGTAGGATGTATCAAGTATCTTTTTCTTAAAATATTCTAAATTAATTGACATGATTAGAAAAAATAATAAATATTACAAATTAGTGAAATAAAGTATTTCTCTTTCAATATGATCAGAACGAATACCAAAGTCTCACTCACTCGTGTTTTGACTTTAAATATAAAGAAATAAGATTAATTAACTTTGAAAAGAAAATATGAATAATTTGAAAAAAGTAATACGAATTACTGAAAAAATTATCTTAGCTAACTTCCTTATAAAAAATACGAACTAGTTGAAAAAAGATTTGGAAATAGGACAGTTTGATACATATGGCATCTTAGTGGTCCCCCTGTTTGTCAGTCTCAAACCTGTTGGTCAGAATAACAGGTGGTAGCAGAGGACCACAATGCCTTAAAACATAAATTCCAGCAATTTCACCACATTATTCAAATTCCAATACACACAAATGGCAATGGAAATTCATGACAATTTTGGGCACCTTTCTCCATGACAGAGCAAGCTCTGGAGATATATCATACTTGTTACTCCTTATATAATAAAAGTCCAACAAAGCTTTAAAATGAAAATATTATAAGTAGAATTCGTTAAGACATTCAAATAAAAAATAATAATCCAAGAAAGATGGGTAAGTTGATAATGTCATTCAAAAGATACAAGTTGAAAAGCTAAAATGGAGAAAGGCTTTTGAGAGTTAATTGAGATCACAAAGTACTTAAAAAACTCAAAGTTCTACAATACTGATATAGATCATCTATACTAAGAGTGTTCATCAACCAATCCAATACAACATTGTGGTAATTAGATTGAAATTAAAAAGCAAAAGGAATAAAAAAAGTCTTTTTTCATGCGATTATTATGAACTAACATCTATTTTTATGTATTAACCAGGACTTTTGTCACCTATGCTATATTTTATTAAGAGATTATGTTTAACTTAAAATTTGAATTATGTTGTGAATTACATGAGATGTGTTATTTGATGTAGAATTAATTTGCGCATTTCAATACTACATCAGTTATTTTAATATTTCTAAACTCTTTCAAAATGCCAAAAACCAATGCATTCTAACTCATAATACATTGGATTGGATTGAAATGAACTTTACAATTAAGGTGTAAAATCAACAGGATAATCAAATTACAAAAACTAAGGCGATTAGAGCATGTATCAAACTCACTGGTATCTTTTTTCATGCAATCAGTACAGTGAGTTACTTCTATGAAAGTATTTTCATAAATTATAATATCTTAAAGGCATAGAAGAAAAAGTGGTACTAGAGAAGAAATAAAGCAATTGAAATCTTGATGGCCTTAAGAATAAGGAAAATAGTTAAGAAACCAACATTTAAAAGAAAGGTTGATATCTATATCTTTATTTTGAATCCATCTTATTTATTAACGTGAATGGTTCTTATTCTTGTAATGCTTTGCACTTAGAATTATCAGTTTCTCATGCTCTTTTCCACTATATAAACATTCTTCCAATACAAAAAGTACTGGATAAACTGATATTCCACATGCTAGCAAACACTTAGAATTATAAGTTTCTCATGCTATTTTGCATTTAATATATTAAAAAATATGTTCCACAGTAACAAACATAGCAAGTACAAAGCCGAAATTTAATAAAAACTGACCTGATACTTAGTCTTGTACACATTAACCACAACTGCATGAGCAACAAGTTGGTGATGTGTTGTGAAATAGGGTTCTGTTCCTATATTAAAGTGTGTGATTTTTTAGGAATGTTCCCAAAACATTTTAGCAAAGCATTCAAGTGAAAATGTTAATTAAATTGCAAAACTTACACAATGCGAGGACTTAAGAAATGCCCATATTCATCTTCTAAAGATTGAGGAAGATCCCAATGAAATAGAGTTACAAATGCTTCAAAACCTGAAATTATTTTAATATAAAAGATGATTAATATTAATGTTTTATAATCACAAATATCTGATAAGCTTTCAGCGCTACTTTTCATTAGTGATGATAGTTGATAAATTACATCAAAAGAAATAAAAACTTTGAATCGACAATACCTTGTAGCTGTGATACGAGTCAACTGCAACATTCTCATTGCTTCTGTCTTCTACCTTTTTTGCATGTTAATTACTATATATCAATAATTATATAAATTTTGGAAAAGATCTTCAGTATAACCATAAGAGAAAATCAGAATCATATATATTTACCTGGATATTTGTGAGTGAAGGTATCCCAAATACTCGGTCCTCTACCACCCTCATTGGCTGCACCTTCAAGCAGAGCAGTCAAGTAGAGTAGTCAAACAGTAGGATGTTGTTTGGTTCTGATTTGTGATGGAGAACCCTAGAAAAAGAGGGTCTTTTTTTTAAGTTTTTAAAATTGGGTCATTATAAACCCTACCCCGAAAGGCCAACTACATGTGTTGGCCTCCGATCTAGACAACAAAGCTCAAGCCCGCATAAATGCTTTCACGTGAGTGAACGAAAGAAAGAAAAGAAGAGAGAAATTAGGGTTTTCGGGTTTTATGAATTTAGGGATTTAATGATGAACGAAGAACATGACTTACCACATCAATGAACAATGAACGAACTCTGTGTGTCAAGAAGTAGGAAGAACGATCTTCATCAGCGAGAGCCCAAGCGATGAACACTGTGAGTGAACGCGAGCCAGCGGCAGTGAATGACAGACTGAGCTGAGAGTGAACGAGAATGGAGGCAACGGGAGGGGCTGAACTGAGAGTGAGCAAGAGGGAGTCAGACTTGGGCTTTGTATATCAGTGAGTGAGCTCGGAAGGCTTCGTATATCTATAGAGAAGGTGCGATAATGACTGGTCTAGGGGACCACTGATGCGTCAAGAAAGGAGAAGAAACCTAGGGTTCGTACTTTGAGAGGGAATTTGTAAAATTTTTAGATTTTATAAATTGAGGGAAAAGGGTGACTGTAAGAGAGTGAAAAAATGTAAAATTTTTAGATTTTGGAAAATAGTGGGAAAAGGGTGACCGTAAAAGAGGGAAAAGAATTTTTAGATTTTATCTTTAATAATTATTATTTTTAATTACATACAGATTATACACCATTATATACGGATGTTGTTTTAACAAATTTTCCCATTCTAACATGCTAAACTTTATATATGAATTTTATATACAGAAAAAATCCGTACATAAAGTTTGTATGTAATTTACTTTCCAAAATCCGTATATAAAATCTGTATATAATATATATATTATATACGGATTAAAATCCGTATATAAATATCAGTAGATAATTTGCATTTTTCTTGTAGTGGTGGAGGGAGCAACACCTTTGTCAAAACGGGTAACCCAACCCGACCCACCACGGGTTAGCCACTTAGTGAGTCAACCCAACTCATTTATTAGCAAGCCAAAAAAATTTGAACCTGACCTGACCCATCACGGGTTGATGGATTAAACGGGTTGGCTCATTGGCTCACTTAACTTTTTTTCACCCTCTTTTTTTGAGATTCTTAACCGTTTGACCAAGAAATTACATATAGTTGTTAACTAAAAGATATAGTAGAGAGGAACTTTTGGATAGACAACAACACAACGCAACACAAAAAGCTCTACTGCTTTAATTAATTTGATTTCAATAAAAAAAAATAGGTGGATTGGTGAGCCAATCCGACTTACCACGGGTTCAACCCGGGTGAGCTGGGTTCTTAGTGAGTCGGATCAAAGTTAGCTTGCATCAAAATTTTCACATTTTTTCCAATTCAACTCGGCTCAAATCCGTAGCGAGTCAGGTTGACTCACGGGTTTCAAGCCGACGGCACTAATTTTTGCCTAGAGTTCATATACTAAATTCAGATATCAAACCTAATAAGGAATGAATATTACGCAGCATTCCAATGATGATAAAGGAAGTTTTCTTTACTGCTGCATTTCACGTTAGCAAGGTATTTGAGATCTCACATCACCAAAAGATAGATTTACATTATATAAGTTAAGTATATACAAATCTTATCTTAAGTCATTTTTATAAGGTAGATTTAGCTTAAAATTCACATATATCAAATAAGCTTATCCTAATAATACTTGTTATTTGTTGGACTTAACGTGTTAACCATAAGTTTTTTCCATGATTGAATTTTATCTTTGCACCTAGTGTCAGGTTTGAACTTCTGTATAGTTTTTCCTTTTGCACTAGGAATAAGATGAAAACTTCATCTTACTATAGTGTTCTTCAGGTTTCTTCCTTTTTTTTATCAACAAAGTTTTTTTACGTTGTTTAATTTTACTTTTGGTCTATATTACTACACACCTTCCATTCAATACTTTTAATGTGTAACTACATTTGAAACTCTTTGTCAGTTCATTATCCTCCATTCTCATATTTTCAAAACATGAATTCTCTTCTTCCTATCACTTCTTTCAAACTTCTCTTCAATTAATAAAAAAAAAAAATCATTAGATGTAAATTTAGTCGCTTAGGAAATATTTTCACATCCCAACAAAATATCACAACGAAAGTAAAACACCACTTTCTTACTATATATAGAGTTGCCGCTGTGCAATTACAAACCTCCGCACTAGTGGAAAAATGACATTTTATAACGTACAAAAATGACTTTTTATAATGTAGTTCCTGGGGATATAGTTCTGGGCGATATAGTAAGTCTGCGCATTTTATAAAGTAGCAGAAATTTACGTTATAATATGTGAACATATTACATTGTAGAAGTCCGTCATAATATGCTGCGCAGGAAGGTATAATGACGTAAAAGTTTTTGTACGTTATAATATATGATCTATTATTACGTATATATTTTTGTACGTTATAATATGTTTTTTTTTTTAAAAAAAAATTGATTGATTATTCTATTTGACATCCAAGAAAATTATAATAATATTCCTGTACATCTCATTCAATCAATTTATAATCAATATAGCTTCAAATAAACAAATTTAATGATACTAACAAAATATAATTCATTTCAAACATTAAATCATCTAATAATTTAATATCATTTATACATAAAACTATATATTAAATCTAAATATTACATTAATGTATATACACTATTGAATTCTACAAATAAAATAATAGAATTAAAATTGTAATGAAACACATTATGAAAATACATTTAAACCAGCAACTTATACAACATCTTGTAATATGAAGAGTCTCTTACTTAAAATTTGAAATTTGAAATAGGAACACAACAAAAAAAGGTCACAACTAGCCACCTACAAAACAAATGTAAAATAAAATAAAATTAATTGATATAAATAGTATTAATTGATATAGAAAAGGAAAAACCAGCCACTGCCCAATAGAATTTCATAATTAATTATTAGCTTCTCAAATATCATAAAAACAGAAAAGGAACCAATATATCATAAAAACTAATTAAAACTAATTAAGCCATATATCATAAAAACAAATTATTCAACCATATATCATAAAAACTAATTAAAACAAAAGTGTAACAATATCTTTGCAAATGGAGATAAAAAATAGAATCCCAAGTAACAGAAAATGAAAAAAATGTATATAAGAGAAAAAACCCATTGAAGGTAAAATTCATCGTAACTATTTTCAAAATAACCATAAAGTACTATGTGAATAACCCATATAGCAGTCGCTGATTACATCAGATCACGACTAGATTTGGCACTCCATCATACCTCACACCATCTACCTAAGAAAAGATCCAAACAAGCAGTCCACTTAAGGTCCACTTAAGGACAAGGTAGAAAATTATCCAATGTACACGTGAAACAAGAGGCACCAAAAGGTAGTGCAAGACAATAGATCATAAAGCATGCAAAATAATGTATTTTACTATAGTGCAGAGGATTTGCCAGCAAAAATTCAGAATAATATAAAGTTACAAAAAATTCAGGGGCTCTGGGGCTCTGTAATGCCTTGTAGAAACTCTCTGTACCAAAATCAATCAGCTTAATAGCACTAGACTTGGGCAAGTACCTGAACTGCGTTTCAGGTGAGGAAACTCTCTGTACCAATCCAATTATTTTCCTTAAATATATTATAACTGAGTCTACAAACATTATTAAGTTTCCATCCAAAAATGTCAAATACCTTATAGCTAGGTAGCAAAACGCAACTCACACAAAAAAAATAGGAATCACGATGATCACCAAGATGGAACCGGTACTAAGGTTTTGACCACACAAGGATGCCAAAATCGCAATCCTACAACAACAACGACGATACCTGTTAAACCAAAAACCAGTAGGACCAAAGACAAACCCAAAAAGGGAAATCAATCAACGAAAAAATGCAAAATAGTGCACAATCATACCTTCGTACTGCTTCAATGCGAGTGAAAACCAACCACAATAATGCCCCCTTCCTGCCCTAATTTTAAAGACGGAGAAATGCGAGTGAGAGGGATGAGATGAACGGAAGAGAAGAATGAGAGTGAGAGGCAAAGTAAAATGAAATATAGGGAGGGAAATGTGAAAAATAAGCGAAGAAGAGATATTATATCTGTATTTTAAAACTCCGTTATAATAAGTTAATAATAGGTTTTGCATTTATTTACAGGTTTTACATTTATTTACAAGTTTGCCATCGTATTTTATATTATAACTGATTTTTAAAACTACATTATAATATGTCTTAAACTTATTTACAAGTTTGCCACCGCATTTTATATTATAACTAACTGATTTTCAAAACTACGTTATAATATGTCTTAAACTTATTTACAAGTTTGCGTTTTATATTATAACTGATTTACAAAACTACGTTATAATATATCCTATTATAATGGATAATTTTTATCCGTTATAATAGGTTCGATATAGAAAGGTCTTTTCTACTAGTGCCGGTAGCCTTCAAACTGGGTTCTCTCTCCCCCTACAAAGTCTTCCCCACGACCACTTTCTTCCAACCAAGAACTTTTCCGTCGCATTCTGCTTTTTCCACCAAGAAAATTCCCCTGCCAAATATTATTATAATTCTTAATCTGCAAAGTTTGCTCGAGGCTGTTTCTTCCTTTCCAAGGTTCGATAAAGGAAGGAAAAACGAAGGTTGCAAGAACAAGAGCCAGGGTCTTGATATATATAGCTGCAAAAGAAACTACAGAGAGAATCTAGAAGAAGATGGAACACTCTGAGAGTAGCACCAGCAGCAACACTCAGAGAGAAAAATCCCGTGTCGGAAGTTATGTACTGGGCCAGACTCTGGGCAAAGGAAACTTCTCCATCGTGAAGCTTGCACGTTGCCTTAAAACCGGAAACAATGTGGCCATCAAAATTTTCGATAAGCACGCGGTTATCGCCAAGCAACCCCAGCACGAGTTGCTGAAGGTTCTTTTCCTTTCATTCATCATCACCGTGTTACAGTCTTATAAGCATGAATTATGCCATGCATTCTTACCTGATATTTCATGCTGCTCAACGCTTTGCAGATGGAGCTAAACTTATTCAAAATGAGAATGATTAGACACCCTAATGTGGTGCATGTGCTTGAGGTTAGATGGAACAAACCTTCTGTTGCATAACTTAATTATTTCCTCATCTTCGAATTTCCCATTGCAAGTAACTTATATAGATGCATGCGTTTATATATCTTGGTGTAGGAGATACATTCAAAAACACAGTTCTTTATTGTAACGGAGCATGTAACTGGTGGGGAACTGTTTGATAAAATTGTAAGACTCTTTTTTCCTTTTGCCTTCTCATTTGGGATCAGAATCCTCTATAAAGATTGTAACTTTTCTGGTGCTTTCCCGAACCAGACAAACACCGGGAGAATGGAAGAACCCGAAGCAAGAAAATATTTTCAGCAGCTTATACATGCTGTGGATTACTGTCACGGTAAAGGTGTTTCCCATAAAAACTTAAAGGTCAGTGAGGTGTTATGACAATAATATGTTGCTCCTTTCCTTTGTTTCCTCATTTTTTTTTTCTAAGAAAATGGTTAATGTTAATTTACTGCATGTCTTTTTTATTAATTCTCTATATTGCAGCCGGAGAATCTGTTGGTGGATGCTGATGGAGTACTTAAAATAATAGATTTTGGCGTAAATATGCTGTCCCAACAAGTTGGAGTGAGTCAGTTCTTGGTGAATGAATTTTCAAAACATTCATGTTGACTTGCTAATTGATTTTATCGTATTGTTATTTTTAGTCAGATGGATTGCTTCACACAGCACGTGGTCTGCCACATTTTATCGCCCCAGAGGTGTATTAGCTTTTGTATCTGAAACTTCAAATTCAATCTCTTTCTCTCACTCTCATATTTTGTAATAATATCACTATATAATCTCTCTTATCATACTTATATATAGGAGAGAATGGACATCGGCTATGAGGATGCAAAGTCTGACATCTGGTCATGTGGTGTTATTCTTTTTTCTCTGTTGGCTGGATATTTACCCTTCAAATGTAACGAAACTACCATTTTATGCCTAGAGGTGAGTCTCACTTAATGTTTGTGATGCTATTCTTGTACTTTTGTTTAGCATAACTCATTCATGTTTGAGGTTCAAATCTGAACAATTATATCATGAGCATGGTGCTTTGTGTAACCAATGGGAATCCAAGTGAGTCTAAATCCCACTTGAGTAAAATTGAAAAACTTGAATACAATATAAAGATAACCTATAAAAATTTTGAGTTGATGATGTCAATTCTTTGCATGTGGGTGTTGGGACTTATATTTTATTGATATTATATATTTGTGTATATTCATGTATATTTCTTTCCTTGTAATTAATTGAACTCTGCCCGCTTTTAAATTTCAGATGTTTAAGGCTGATTTCACATTTCCTTCATTTTTTTCTCCAAGTGTAAAGAGACTAATTGAGAGAATCCTTGATCCCAATCCAGCTAGAGTGAGTACTTTGACGTGTTCCATTCATGGTTAATTTGATTGAGCCATGATATGAAAATATGGTGTTTAGCATATATTTTCGGTTTCCCATTATCTCATGAAATTAAAATGTTATTGTACCACCTCTTCTGATGCCATGGAACAGCGGATTGCAATTAAAGATATCTTGGAGGATGAATGGTTCAAGAACGAGCCTCAATCCCAACAATTAAGTGCAAGTTTTCATGAAGTAAGTTTTCAGTGTCTGTAGTATCTCTAAAACGTTTTAATTAGCTTTAATATTGATTAAATATTACTCAGTATAACTTATGTTTCTAACTTCATGTTAATATTTCGTGAACAGGATTCACAGGGTCCTGGAGAACCGGATTCACAGGGTCCTGGAGAACCGGATTCACAGGAACCTGTAGAACCTGTTCCCAAGAATGCATTTCAGATAATGCGTGCCTATCTTGGCTTCAATCTTGTAGGAAATCTGCTTAACAAGGTGTGCAAAAACCTTCAATTTAGTTAGATATCCAATTTTCCTGTTGATATTCCTTGTCAATAGATTAAGAAACATTATATACTTAAGATATTTAGTTTAATCAGTCCCTGTTTAATAATAATTCATCAGATTTTCTTTCAAGTCATTCACATGAAAAAGAAAAAGAACTCTTATTCAAGCTTTTGTTGAGTTTTGACTATATTATGATAAGATTCTGTTTATTAGTGTTACTAATTAAGAACTAAGAATGCACAAAACTTGTCACTAATTTGATAATTCTGAATTTTTACTTGGTCCACTTTCTAAGAAAAATTGATTTGTTTGATACCTAGGTATTTGGTAAAAGGGAAACAAGTTTCGTATCCAAATGCTCCCCAGATGAGATAATTTCAGGGATTGAACGAACTATAGCTTCTCTGGGTTTTAATGTTGAGGAGAGAAAGTACAATGTAAGAAAATTTTCTTTAACCCGTACATTTCAATTTCTAAATAATTGACAAAACCAGATTGTAACGTTAATAACTTGCTATCTAATTTCTACTTCTTATAATATTTCTTATTATACATTTCAGTTGAAGATTAAAAGGGAAAATGATGAACATAAAGGTCATCATCTATCAATAGTTACTAAGGTACATGTTTTTTCAGTTCAAGATTTAAATTTATTACTTTTTCAAGTTCTTTTCTAAGTTCTGTTTTTCAGATCTGTAAGGTGAATCCTTCCCTTTTCAAGATTGAGGTTCGAAAGAATGGAAAAAATACCCCTGACTTTGAAGAGGTAATTTCTATAAATCTCGAATTTCAAGGATACTTTTTTTCCCATTCCATTGTATCTTTCTTACAATAAAAAAATTTATTTTTTGTGTTCACAGTTCTCAAGGGATCTATGTGCTGGGCTGCGTGATATCATTTGGGAAGAGAAATCTGCCAACTCAAAAAGAGATGGTATTATTACGTAGTTTTGTACACATTTAAGTGCACATAATAAATTGAATTGAACATACACATGCTTATACATTTCTGATCACGTTACTCTGATGTTTACCTGCAGGTGCAAGTACATCAACTGCAAAATAATACATTTCTCACATAATTTGATTCAAGTATATAAACTAGCTAGCTTGGTTACCTTCTTTGGGACATTTTTTTCTTTTTATAGTTCAGTTTAAGGATTCTTTCTTTGTTGATTTAGCTTTCTCCCGCACTTTCTATTTTTCGGTCGATGTATAAGAGAACCGTAACCAACAAATCATGTTGAAATGTAAAGTAATATTTTTTTTCTTTTTACTTTTTCTTGAATCGTGATTTTGATTACAAGTTTTAATCATAATAAGCAAATCACGGTATATATATATATATATATATATATATATATATATATATATATATATATATAATACATACAAGACACCTTCGTGAAAACTATCTTAGGTAATGTATGAAAAAAACTCAGATATTTTCTTAGTGATACAAACATTCCATCAATTCACTACTAAAACAATACTAAATAATTATAAACATCTCATTAAATTTCTTGCACCTTTTTACTTTATCTGCATGCGAGATTTGTTTTAATATATTATTAATTATTCAAATGTATAAATATAAAATTGTTATAGTTTATAAAAAAATTTCGTTATAGTTTCGAAACTGTTTCAATGAAACCCAAACATAAAAATGTTTATAAATATATTTTTAATATATTATTAATTATTAATGTTGTCGACCAATGATGCATCGCTAGAAAACATAAAAATGTCCACCATAGTTGCATGCAAAGACTCTGAAAAACCTTATAATACTTGCAAAAGGTTGCTCTTGCATACTAAAACGAGCCTTAGTTTTTAAAGAAGACTCGGCTGAGAGATAGAACAACTTTTACTTTTTATACAATACGGTTGATGAAACAAGGTTCGACAAGATAGCAAATATGACATCTTCAAAAGAGACGTGAGAGATTATGAGAATGACATACAAAGGAGACAAATGTGTTAAACAAGTCCGACTACAAGGTTTTAAAGGCGAGTTCGAAAATGTCTAAAGATGAAGAACAAAGATATGGTAACCAAGTATATAGCTCGGATGGTAAAGGTGACAGATCAATTCGGTAGGAATGAAGAGCAAATGAGCATTGTTTGTGTCATAGAAGAGTCAAATAACTTGTCAATTCCCTCGGTGAAAGAACTACAAGCACAAGTTGAATTGAATGTAACTTGGAATACATAGAGTCGAGGTCCTAGAGACAAAGGATGAGGAGACTAGGGACAAGGTGGACGTGGCCAAGGTAATTTTGAGAATGATAATGAAGAGTAAACTAGTCGTAGAATTGGCATGGCTGAGGATAAGAGAAAGGTCGAGGAGATCAATCAGAAGTGAAGTGTTTTAAATGTGGCAAGCACGGTCACTATGTAAACGAGTGTAGATAAAGGAAGTGCTACAATTATGGTAAGTTTAGCCACATTGCTAAATTCTGTTAAGTTGAGAAGAAAAGTGAAAGAAATCTTCTTACGAAAGAAGAAGATGAAGAAGAGATGAGGATTTTGTTGATGTCAAAGATCTCAGAGTCGAAGGTGGAGAACTCGAATGTTTGACCATGCTTGAAATCAAAGGCTGAGGAGATTTCTACCAATTTAGTATGATATTTAAATATTGGAGCAAGTAATAGTATGTGTGGAAATGGGAACATTTTTTATAAACTCACCAAGGTGGAGGTTGGATTTGTGTCTTTCGGAGACGACTCCAAGGTGGTCATGAAGGGGCATGGAATAATCTGACATATGTAGAAGGATGGACAAGTTGGAGAGATTATGAATGTTTACTATGTTCTCGAACCGAGGAGCAATATTTTAAGCATGAGTTAGATAATTGAAAAAGATAATTCCATTTTTATGAAGGACCAAGTATTGTGGATAAACATGGTCGTCTAGTAGTTCAGGTAAAAGCGAAGAAAAACCAGTTGTATGAACTAGAGCTAAAGATCTTGCAAAAATAGTGCTTGAAGCAAAATATGACTAGCAAAAGCTCGGATAATTCCATTGATGAGGTACATGTAGCATGTTTGTTAACAGGTGTAGAAGATGTAAAATTTGAAGAAGTTGTGCTTGATGAAAGATTGAGGAAAGCCATAAATGAGGAGATACAATGTCTAGGAAATCTAAATTGGATACTTCAAGAGCAAGTTCTTAGCAAGGAGAACCACCATTATAGTGAAGTAGCCACTAACAAATCGAATTTCAGAAACAATAATGTTAAAGTTGTTATAGACCCTGTAGTGACAACAAAGTTATTGGAAAGACAACCAGAACAAAAACAAATAAGCAAATGTTAAAGACAAATTGGTCAAGTTCAAAAAGAGGATTACCACAATGAAAATAAAGTTGGCAAAGGTAATTGGAAAGTCGATCAAAGCAAAGAAGAAGTTAGTTGTGAAGAAAATGAAGAATCCAAATCTGGTTGAAAAGCAAGCTTGATGTGGGATGATGCACATGAAAAACCGAATAAAGAATGAAAAATTTAAAGTTTTGTTGGGATAAAGTTACATTTTAGAGGTTTATTAATAATTTTGTTTAAATGTTATTTTATTAGTTTAAGTATACTAATATTTAGTTTGATTTTGATAAAGATAAAATAGGGACAAATGGTTTTGATTTTTCATTAATTAGGTACAATATTATTTTAATTTATTTTGTAGATATAAGATAGAGATCAATTAAATATATTTTATTTTGAGTCTGTTGACAATTTATTTTCAGTTTTTATTATTTGTATTTGGTTCATAAATGTATTTACGTCTATTTAAAGGTTGTCAAAAATAACATAGTGAATTAAAGAGTCCAATTATTTGTGTGGTGATCTTTTTTTAAGGAAAATGCTTCTTTAATAACAAAATTTGGCCAACTTTTTTACAACACCACGTGGCGTTGTTTCATTGGTTGGTGTTTTAAATTTTTGTAAAAAGGTGAAATTTGTCTAGAAGCGCATTTTTGGAAGGAATTTGGACTGAAAGTCCTTTTGGCGGTTGGTATCACCTTCTTTTCAGATTCAGTCTTTTTCGTTCCTTGGACTTTTACAAACTCTCTCTTCGTCATTGACGCTTCTGTCTCTCTCCACTGTTTTGGTCTTCTTCGTTCCTTGCATTTGTTAACTCTCTGTCCACCATTGAACTGTTGTGTCTCCCCCCCTTTGAGTTGGAGTTTGACTCTTCTTACTTCCTTTCTTGGGTCATTTAGTGACTGTCGACGATTTCGTCTCTCTTTGTACCCATTTTCATCTTTTTTTATGGTGTGACCATGGGTTCGTTGGCGGTATATCCCCTGTTCTGGCTTTTTGTTGATTTTGGCGTGCATCGTCATTGGCAACATTTTTGTGGTTGTGTTAGTCTTTGGAATTTGTCTATCGTTGTCGTTGGCGGTATTTCTCCCAAGGTTTGGGCTTTTTTGCACACACCATCAAGGTTAGTATCACCATTACACTCGATAGTTGATTCCTTTCGTTGTTTAGGGTTTACGCATGAAAGTTTGTATATTGAAATGTTTGTATAATAAAGAGGATTGAGTAAAGAGGATTCAATACTGTATTGTTAATATTTTGTGTTGTTGGAATTTTCATTTATCTTTTTCGGTTTTGTCCTTATGTATGTGTTATTGTAGGTGATTTTTTGATTGAAGTGTTTACTTGAGTTGAAACAGAAATGGAAGCATGTAATAGCAAGGTAAGTAGAGTTTGATAATTTATGTTTTTTGTTTGTGTTTTGGAACACTTATTGTTATGTTTGAAATTTGAACTATTTTATAGATATTTTGTAGTGACGCTTGCGAGCATGGATGAATACATCCTACATTGTCGATATGAATGTGTTACTACTAGTGACTTGTGAAACGCGCATATATAAGACTTCATTCAGGTGGTGCTTGGACATTGTTACCCCGTTAGAGGTCAATCTAAAATTGTTGAAGGAGATGGTTTGTTGATGGGTTAAGCACCATCAATCTTTTAGAGTTAGTCAACATCTGGTGCCATTCACCGTGGTCGATGTATTGATGACTTTAGGTTTAGGAATAGGGGGTTTTGATGTACCCTACGATGAATCAGTAGTTGGTAAAGTAGGTGAATTGTTTAATCATCAAGTCAACCTTTTTTAGCCTACTTCCACGGTTTTTCTATCTCAGTCAGACACTCCTTCCTCACTTTTGGTTGTTCCTCATGTTGATCTCCACCATTCTTCTCCTTGCACCAATGACACCTCTGGTTTCTCAACTTCTGATGCTTCAAAGTTCAACCAATGTCCCTACTAACACATTTGAAACCTATCCTAACATTCCTTTAGAGCCCCCTTCAACCTCTGTTGATTTCCCATATGCTTCAACCATCATCCTTACCACGGTTCCCTCTACAAATGTTCATCCTATGAAGACCCGAGCAAAATCTGGGATTTTACCCAACCAAAACTCTAGACTGCTATGGTTGTTGATGATTATATCCCTACCTCAGTTAAAGCTACTCTGTTTGATTCCAATTGGCATGCCCAAAAATACTGATGGGTTTTCTTTCATCTACTAGTGATTCCTTTATTTTTGTTAAAATTCATAATGACTCTATCTTACTAATTCTCATCTATGTGGATGATATTCTTGTCACAGGTAATCATGCTGATGCCATCACTTCTCTTTTAATATTCATCAATGTTTTGCTCTTAAAGACCTTGGACGACTTCATTAATTTTTGGGTGGAGAAGCTCACTAGATCACTAATGGTCATTTATATCTCACAGAAAAAATACATTCGTCCAATTCTCGCCAAAACCAACATGTTAGACGCTAATCCACAACCTTCACCCATGGTTTCTTCTTTAAAGCTCACTATTGATGCTTCCATTGCTTATTTTGATCCAACTTTGTATAGAAATATCGTGGGCGCTTTACAATACCTGACCTTAACCAGAGCGAACATCAACTACGTTGTAAACAAAGTGTGCCAATACATGTATCACCCTCAGCTTCCTCATTGACATGTAGTTAAACTTGTTCTTCATTGCCTAGTTAGGATTATCACTCAAGGGCTTCACATCACTCCATCCACCAACACTAACCTATGTGCTTTCCCTGATTTCGATTGGGGTTCAGACCCAAATGACCAAAAATCCACTACACGTTATTGCCTCTTCATGGGTTCAAACCTTGTTTCTTGGCTTTCAAAGAAACAAAAAGTTGTTTCCAGAAGCTTTAATGAGGAAGAATATCGGAGCATAGCCGCTTCTTCCAATGATATATCATGGTTGTTGTCTTTATTTCTCGAGCTTCATCTCAAGTACTCCACACCAATCATCCTCTCTAATAACTTAGGTAATGTTCTCATCTCTGTCAACCCTATGACAAAGCATTTTTAGTTGGATTTACATTATGTGCGTGATAAAGTTCATAAACTAAAGCAGTTTCTAGCACTGCCTTTTCTCATTTTTGATGTAAACTAATATTGATTAGTCTTCTCAAAGTGCATGGGCATGCAAAGGATGGCTCGTGCTCTGTTCTTGTTTTGTATATATTTGCTTTTCTATTATATGTAAACACATTTCATATAATAAAATAGTTTCTTTCTTTCTCCATGGTTTTCATTTGGACCATGTTCCGGTATAAGGTCAAGTTACCTAAGTCCTACACAATTTTCTCTGCAGGTCTGTCCCGTCGCCTTCTCCTTTGCCTCCTGAGCTTCCTTCCTGTACGACTGCTTCATCTCCTTCACCCTTACCTCATCAGCCACCCTCTCACGCAACTCTTCCATTGTCTTCGGCGCCCGCCGACAAACGCTATCCTTGAAGGATCTTGGCCTGAGAGCGGGCATGACATATTGGAGGGCTAACTCGGGGCTGAGGTCTTTCACTCGCTGGACCATCTTCTGGTAATGGTCTACCAATGCCTTCAATGTCTCCTCTTTCCCATGTCTAAGGTTCAAGAGTTCAAAGATGGTCAAGTCTTGAGAATGGCTGTTGGCGAACTAATGACCGAACATAGCCTTCAAGCCCTCAAATTTTTCAATAAAGTTTGGAGGTAGGGAGTTGAACCACTCTAAAGCATTCACCTCCAGTGACAAAGAAAATGCCCGACACCAAATCGCTTAGTTTCCTATTCAGAATGCCATTCAGGTAGTAAACGCCTTAATATGGTCATCAGGGTCGGTCGACCCGTTGTAAATACTGAGTTAGGGGGGGGAAGTGCTATGAAATATGAATGTCCATGATGACTTGAACAAAAGGTAAGTGGTCGGAGGTATCTTTGACCTTCACCACCAGTTATTTGCTCAGTACAACGCTCTTAGCCTGGTCGGCCTTAGCCTTGCTCTTTTCGACCTCCGACTCGATCGATTTCCATGTAGTATCTGGCATGCTGCTATGCTCAGTTGTGCCCTCCTGAGCGGCCTTACCACGCTCTTCTTCCGCCTTCTCTCCGGCTCTCGATCCTCTCTCTTGGGCTATGCGAGCTGAGCACTCGGCTTTGATGGTTGCCATCTCCGCTTCGTGTCACTGCTGCATTTCCTCCATTTTCTACTGTAGAATCCTTATAATCTCGGTCGGGTCCTCACTACTCATGTTTCTTGTGGTCACCATTGGGTTTAAGTTACTCGGCCCAGGGTGGGCGCCAAAATGTTCCGGTATAGCGTCGAGTTACCTGAGTCCTACACAATTTCCTCTGCAGGTCCGTCTGGTCTACGCTCTCTTCGCTAGTCAAGTCTTCGTTCAATCTCCTGTATACCGACCGGTGGTGTACCTGCTAAAGGTGCTCCGATGCCAAAGTTAGTGATAGTCCGATCGGTAAGTTAAATACTGTAATAAATTCGTAATTAATGAATCTGCTTATCTCTTACCTTTGGCCTGTATTTATAGTTTTGGTTGTGGGTTTTGGATTATCAAAGCCTTAATCACGGCCTAACCACAACCCAATCATCTTTAATTAGTGTTTTACCTTAATCATGTTCAGAAACCTACCTATCACGACCGTCCGACCTTATTGTTGCCTAACAACCGATTGTCGACCCCATCTGAGAGTCCCCAGTACAGACCATATTAACAACTTTTTTTAAACAACTTTTTGACAATAGACTGTGTCATTATTTTATTAGTTTGTATATTTGAAATGTATATTTGAAATAGACCATTCACAAACTACCACATAAGCGAATATAAAAAAGTTCTCAAAAACAATTGTTGTTAAAGAAACATTTTCCTTTTCCTTTTTATCTAACGTGTCCAAATCTTTCAAAGTGACTAGGTGTCTACTTCTAGTGCTTCTCTGATATGTTTAGACATACATACAATTGCACCTTGAATGAAAGAGAATGCTCTACTTTTGAACCTTCCTTGTCACACAGCATTCCTAATACCAACCTAATCTCACATTTAAGATGGTCTAATTATGTGTGATGCTACTTAGAGATTAGCATATCACCATTTATCGCAAATGATTACTTATGTTCCAATTTTCTTTTTTAAATTATCACTGAGTTATATGCTAAAAAATTTAGTAGATTTATGGAATACACTATAACAATTTATAAATTCACCTAAAGTAAGCTCTTTCATTAACACTAACCCCATCCATTTCAACAAAGAAATAATTTATGTTAGAGGACTTACCTCAAGAAGCCATTGTGGAAGTCAAAATGGTTTCAACCTTACAAATATTATAATCCAAAAGCAACATCATCCAACATAATTGGTTTTCCAATTAACTATTTTATATCATTTCCAAAGTCCTAAAATACGAATAAGGTAAATAAGTCATTGAGATTAGATACTAAGGTCTGGTTAGACCAAAAGTTGTGTACAATTAAGCAAAACTCAAAATTGACTCTGATATGACACAAATAATTAACTGTTGTGGGAAAAAGAAAGTCAAACTCTTGGTCAAAACGTACAATGAGAAAAACATGGAATAAGATTAAATTATCTAGCTAAACTATAATTTTGCATAGAAAAACACCTGATGAAATTATTTGGGCTTAGGAAATAATACTGCATTGACTAACACAACACAAGAAGATCACATTTAATTCAAATGTATCAGTTTCATTTCAAATATGTCCTTATTCCTTCAGTTTGCTCTACTTTACAATTGGGAACCTTGAACTTTGAAATATGTAAATGTTCAAATCTCCCACTTAAACTATAAATTTTATTATGTTAATTCTTTAAACAAGTTTTTTCAAATATATTATATGTTAAATAACTATTTCATACCAATTATGTTTTGTAATTATAAATATAAATTCTTTTATTATTTTTTTACATTTTTAAATATCAATTATAAATATATATTATAATTAATAATTAATTTTTTTAGTACAATATAAACAGTTATTTCATGACTTATAAAAAATATTGTATTTATTACCATGAAAATACTTAATTAAATAATAATCAAAATTTGAGCAAGAAGACAAAAATAAAATTAATAACAATAATAATTTTTATTCTATATTTAATTGTAAAACCAAAATTTATTATTACTTTTATTTTAATTTAATTCAATTTATTATTTATTTACTTTATTACTTAATAATCCAAAAATAATATCACAATAATTTTTTTTATTCTTTTTTAAAAAGATTAATTATCTATTTTTTTAAAGGTTTATTTTCTTTTTCTATTTTACAAAAATATAAATAAAAAGATTCAAGATGATTTTTAGCCCATAAAACACTGTGGCAAGGTCAGAATTTGAAATTCACTTTATAACACTTTTAATAATATTAAACATTTAAATTAAATTTTAATAGTTATTTATTAATTATAAGTTTTAAATTTTAAATACTTTTATTGATTTTACATTAATATAGTTTTAAATGTTTATAAATTTTTATTATTAATTTTATTTTGTATGGTTTTTAATATTGCTCATAAATTTACAATATTTTCATTTATTAATATTAATTTATAATAATTTTAAATTTTTATATGTTTTCTACAAATTATGAAAAATACGTTACTTATAATGATTAAACATTACTACGTTATAAATAATTTATTAATTAAATGTATTTAATTTTATTAAGTTTACTAAATATATAAAATATAAAAATAAAAAAACCTTGCACAAGAATCCAATCCTGGTGGGGAAGTAGAAAGAATAATTCTATGCTTGCACACTGTTTTGGTAGACTTTTGATTTTTGTAGTTTTTTCAAAGATTATACAGAGAAAAAAGTTGTTAAGATTTAACATTATTTTATTGGTTTCATATATAAATAAATATTGCAGTGGCAGCCATTATAAACACACATACTTGGTGTGAGCATTCATCTAGGTGGTTTACACGCGCTGACAGTTACCAAAGCTGCTAATTCCACTCTTTCATTGTAGTCTATTTCATTTGCTTCAAAGTTGAGAAACTCTTGAGGAGGAGAAAAGAGTGAGTGAAGGAATGAGGGAAGAGGTCATCAGCTCTGGAGGCACCATTGATCCATCACCTGCTGCCAAGTATTCCTCCTTTCTTCTCTCTTACTTCCTTGCAAACTTTTGTTTTCTTCCTAAATTAGGGTTTTGTTTCTTATGGACTTTTGCAAACTTATTTTCAATTTGTTCGGTTTCTCCCACTTCATGAGGTTTGAACTTCAATTGTACAGTAAAATGCTGTAATATTATTGTCTTTGTTCCTCCAGCACCAAAATTAGATCTAAGTAATACAAAATTCAGTTTGGTGCTGTTTTTGTTGAGAATTGTGTACTTTTTAAAATGTTGTGCTTATGTGAATATGCCTCATGTATTTCTTGTTTGTGATTTTTCTGCTTTACCTGTCATTAAGGAGAGATAAAAGGATGAATTTCTAATTGCCCCTGAAATTTCTTTCGAGAATTGTAGTGTAAATATAGATAAAGTGCATAAATACTGCTGACCTTACTGTCTTAGTTTTGTTATTGCTCTCAACAGTATTCCGGCAAATTAAGGTGCAGGTGGGTTTAAGTGATTTTATTAGCTTGTTGTGACTGACCATGCATGTGGGTTTAGGTGATTTTACTTGTGTCTGTCCATGCAGAACTCTCTTCTATTGTTTGACTTTCACAATGTTTGAATCAAGGGTATTTACAGGGGCTACTTCTTTAAATTTTTTGTTTGGATTTAAAAGGAAATTGAGGGAAGGAAATAAGAGGGAAAGAAATAGGAAGGATATAAATGAAGGAGAAATAGGGTTGAAAAGATATGTTTGGATGGATAGAAATGAGAATGAAAAAAGGTTCCACATGTTTGAATGGATAGAAGAAAGAGTGGAAATAAATAAACTGAGTGTAAAATATTCTTACACTATTGAAAAATATTAAATTAAATAAAAATAATAAAGGAGCCTTCAGCTTAGCCACAGTTTGGAAAACTATATTTGGCCATCACCATCTTCTTATTTGTTTTCTGTGGGCTTCCGCAAGACACTTTTCATTTTAAGCTTGCTAGCACAACCTCCACCATTCTAGAGTAGGGAGTGTTGAACAATAGAAAAGAGAGAAATATTGAATTGAAACTGTGTATTTTTGAGATAGCTATTGAGAAAATAGAATCAATACAATAGAGCAGATTTGATATCCTTAATAATAAATATATGATACGGGAATAAATAAAGAGGTTGCTAATAATACATATATAGCCTAGATAGTCTTGATTATACAATAAATAGAGGAGATTTGATATATTTCATATCTTAATCCTACTGAAGTGGAAACCCTTGGGTTCCAATGTGTGTTTCTAAAGCTAAGCTTTAGAACTAACCCCCTTGATATGCAATGCAATTAGTTCCTTAATTTTATTATGGATTTGATTTGAATGCACATATGATGCATGGCTGGTGTTTGTAAAATAGTTATATTTTTATATGACATTATTCAATTCTATTGCCTACCAATTTGTTTATTTGACCTTCTAAATTGACAAAAAATTCATAATTTTATCAGTTCTGCTGGGGCATCATCCCCAGCCGTTCCAATGAATGTTGGCAGTATAGATGGGTCAAGTCATGGACAAGTCTCTAAAGCAGCTTCTCTCTCGTGTGTTGGTTCACAACCACCATGGACTTCCTTGAGCACAAGTGCTGGTGGGTCTTCCAGATCTTGTAGACCTTGGGAAAGGGGAGATTTATTAAGACGCTTGGCTACATTTATTCCTATAAATTGGCTTGGGAAGCCTCAGGTTTGAACTGAGCATGGTTTTCTATACGTTATTGCAGATTCACTTATGCTTTAATATGCTCATGTACATTTAAAGCTGTCTCTTCCGTGTGGGTAATTTGTTACAGATTACTTATGTTTCAATATCTAAATAATGATATTCTGTGGGCGTAGAGAACAAAGAGTTGTATGTGTGGAGTCAACAAAGCATATGCTCGTTTTAAACTAATATTGATTGCGCCCGAGATAGTTTCTGTTTATGCTTTCATAGATTATGATAGGAACTTAAAATGTTGTACCATGTAAAGAAAATTGGTATTATGTAAACAAAACTACATATAATTCTTTCTGATTCCTTTTTTATTTATTATGTACAATTAAACCAGTGTGACATCTCTCAAATCTGAAGTCAGTTATTGCTAGTAGCACAAGAACACGTCTGTTACATTAGATAATTGCTTCTGAAAAAATGCTAACTTTGGTTTCAGTTTTCAAATTTATAACAGCTGTTGGCCTGTCTTTCTATAATAGTGTTAAGTTTGTCAAGTAATTTGTTGATTATTAGTAAACTAGAGTTTCTGCAAATTTTCTTTTGCGATGCCCAAGGTGACAATATTGAATTCTACCTGTAACAATGCGTGGATGGTAACTTTTCCATTTATGGTGCCCATTCAGAGCACAACTAAACTTAAATTGCAATTTTGTAATTAATTTACTTTATATTATTTTTAAATATTTTACACTAACAAAGAAAAATTACCAAATTGAGTGCAATTATAAATAGTGTAGATTGTTAAGCAACTTTGGGAATGCGAATAGTATCACCATGATGCATTTATATCACACTTTAAGCCTAACTCAACCTCATAACATTAACGTGAATTATGTATCCACTTAAATACTATAGCCATATATCTTGTTGACTTGGGATTTTCAACGCACCATCTCTTGTCGAGGAATGGACATATCGAGCATGAGATTAAGTATTTGTGGGTGGTGGCATTGATTAGACGAATTTGGATGTGATAAAAAATCAGGAAATGTTACAGGTAATTGCATGAAGTAGTTGTCTAAGGATTTTTTTGATCTGAGGCATAACTGTTATCTATTGAGCATGTATGTATAATGTTTATACTTTCTATTCCAAATCTTTTAAATAGATATGATACAGTATCTGGTATCTCATGTTCTCTTTAATTTTGTACAGATCATCAGTTCGTTGGCTTGTGCACGAAAAGGCTGGATAAATAATGGTGTTGACAAAATTGCTTGTGAATCGTGTGGTGCTTGCCTGTGTTTTACAGCATTGTCATCTTGGACATCAGCTGAAGGTTGGTGATTGGAAATTTGCAATCTATGAACTTTTGGCTACTTCATTTTGTTTCCAAACTCTGTTTTCTCTAGAATATATCATGTTAATAACTATATGTAGAAATTATAAAAACTGCCTATGCTTTTGTGTGGACTATGGATGTTAAATGGCCTACTCTTTGGAGGTACATTATGTACCGGCCAGGTGTAGAATTAGGATCAAAATCAGATCGGTAACTTTACTTTCTGAGAACTGCTGTCTATTGTTAACATATAAATCCCAAAATATAAATATTGTTCTTCCTCACTTAGTGCTTACATAGGATTGTTTTATTATTTCTATTTTTTCACGGGTGTTGTGCTCATGTTTGTTACAGGTATGGGTGCTATTCTTTGAAATACAGAGACCAGGCTTGGTTTCTATATCTTAAGTGATTCCCCCTTTGTTCCTTGTACCTGTGTCTACTTTTTCTTTTTAGAGGATTTTTTTTATTCTCCTTGCAGACCTAGTTCTATTCTTAACTTCTATCTGTCCTCTAATAAAATTAGTGTGTTAAAGGAGTTTATAAAATTTGTTTATTAAGATGGATAAATGTGATGAATGTTTCATCAATAGTTAATATATAGTTTCGTAGTTGGCTGAGAAATAGTGACTATATACCGGTTAGCATGTTAGTATGACAATAACGGCTGTGAGTTTACTAGCTTGCATTACTTTGATTCAAGGTTCCTATAGGCTATAGCATTTATAGCAAGACTTTATAATAATTAGAAATAAAGTCACAAATTGTAAGCTGTGCGAACAAGATAAGTTATTAATCTTTATACCTATGCAACCCTTCTTCAGTTTAAATCGTTTGAGATCTTTTATATTTTTTCTTGAAACAGCCAGACAAATACAGAACCATTTTGTTTAAATTTAAAATGTGTTCTTGAAATAAGCTATTTAAAATAATTCACTTATGTCAGAATTAGATAGGATTTGGTTATTAATTTAAAATAAGTTGAAAGGTGTTTATTTTTAAAATAAGCACTTTAGACAAACACAAAAGAATAATGAAGAAATCTGCTTATTTTATAATCATAAACAAACTCACCTATAATATTTTTTTGATCTAGTTTTAAATGGTGACTGGGGTAGAAGGATTTATCTGTGCTGTTGGTGATTATATTCATCAGTATTTTTAACTTCCTTTTTGTATTGTTCATGGCCAAAGCTCAAAATGCCAGCGAAACCTTTGCTAGGCAGCTGGATTCGGGTCATAAGGTAAATTGCCCTTGGAAGGGAAACAATTGTCCGGAAAGCTTAGTACAGTTCCCTCCAACACCTCTGTCTGCCTTAATTGCGGGTTACAAGGATAGATGTGACGGACTCATACAATTTCAGCATCTTCCTGTGGTAGCCATTTCTGCAATTGAGTTTATGTCTGCATCTCGAGGTCCACAAATTGAACGCTTTCTATCGCAGTCTCAAAATTTTATGTCAAGAGAAGTATATATTAAACCAGAAATTATATCTGAGTTTGACAACTCTCAAGATGAGGCATACTGTCTGTATACTCGTGTAAGCTTTTTGTATAACTTTTTGTCTTTTTCATACTATTGTTGCTACTCTGCTTATTTTCTACTAATGTGTCATGCTTTTGGCAGGCTCAGAAACTTATAAGCCTTTGTGGGTGGGAACCAAGGTGGCTTTTAAATGTTCAAGATTGCGAAGAACACTCTGCTCAATCTGAAAGAAATGGATATTCTTTCGGCCCTAGCAAGACTCAAATTCATCTTACTCAAGATCCTGGGTCAAAGGCAGTTTCTGCTTCTACTAAATTGGATGCTAGAAAGGGAAAGGCATCTGTCAATGAGGCTAGACATGACTCAAAGACACCATTTCTTGATTGTAGCTTATGTGGTGCTGCAGTCAGAATTTCAGATTTTTTATCCGTTCCTTGTCCTACTCGTTTTGTACCTAACAGTATAGATATTCTTGATGCTAGTAAAAAATTAGGATTGACTCGAGGAGCGAGTGCAGCAAGTGGAATCAGTGGTTGGATTGCAGCTGATGATACAGACAAAGATCACACTGATGACCGTGACGAAGTTGCAACAACAAATGAGGGGAAATTGGTTGCAAATGATGATTTGGATTTGAATCTTACCATGGCAGGGGGTTTTCTTTTTACTCCTTTGGGCAGGACGGCAACATCTGAATATACTCATGATGAAGATATGGGAAGGGACTTAATGATCGGACAGCCTTCTGGGAGTGAGATTGGTGATCGTGCAGCTTCATATGAATCAAGAGGACCAAGCTCTCGAAAGAGAAATTTTGAAAAAGGTGGAAGCTCAGAAGAACGCCCAATTCTTAGGTTGCAGCAGCAGGCTGATAGTGTAGAAGGAACTGTCATTGATCGTGATGGAGATGAAGTTACAGATGGTGGACAATATTCAGCTGGTCCATCAAAACGAGCACGTGATTCTGATATTTTTGACCCTTACTGTTCACCTCGTCAAAGAGACTCATCTGGTGCTGGTCCGAGTCATTCAAGGGGTTTTGAGACTCATGTTAGTGGAAATCGAGTTTCTTCAAACCCTCAAGGTAGTGATCGTCCAATAGGAATCCAATCTACTAGGGACTCAACCCGTGCATCGTCTGTCATTGCAATGGACACAATATGTCATAGTGTGAATGATGATTCTATGGAAAGTGTTGAAAACTACCCTGGAGACCTTGATGATGTTCATTTCCCCTCGTCTAGCACATATGGCAATGTGGATATGAATGAAACCTCTGAACTGAATAACAGCAATCTGGCTCAGCAAAGCACTTGCTTACAAACTGCTACTGAAGTGGTTCCTGGTGAAGTGGGCGTCAGTAGTACAAACTATGGGGAAGAACATTTCAATGCAGAAACTGTGACTGCCCAGGCTCGAGATGGAATAAGTTTGGGCATCAGTGGAGGGAGTGTTGGAATGTGTGCTAGTCATGAAGCTGAAATCCACGGGGCTGATATATCTGTGCACAGAGCTGATAGTGTTGTTGGTGAAATGGAACAGAGAGCAGAAGATGCTGAACATCAGGGACAAACAGGTGAATATGTTCCAGATCCAGGTCTGATGGATGAGATTATCCCTGATGAGATAAACAGGGAAGATCCTATTGGTGATAGCCAGGAGATGATGTCTCACTCTGCAGGAAGAACAGATAGTGGGTCAAAAATTGGCTGTTCTACAAAGGCAGAATCTGTTGAAAGTGGTGAAAAGATTAGTCAAAACTGCAATCTTCTGCCTGCTAATAGCTATCACCCATCTCGTTCTTGTAATGCTAATATTTATTCAGGTTGTGAAAATACTAAGGAAGAGATCATGAAGGATGGTAAATCTTCATTTGCCAACAATAGTTCTCTCCCTGAATCCGATTTTGCCATTGCAAATGGGATAGGTAAGCTCTAACTTTGTGATCTTGAACTTTTTTTCTTTTTACCCTACCTTGTTAGTGAAAGTGGACGATTTTCAATAGCACGATAGCAAAATGGAGTAGTTTTCAGTAGTGGCTGCGGCTGTTCACATTCTGTCATGGGGCTACCATGGTATTATATACATCAAATATACATTTTTACCCCTGAAACGTCACTGGGTTTATTTAGGGGCATGGTAAAATATTCCACAAAAAGTTACTTTAATTTCGTTGCACTTTATCTTTTATCCAGTGTTCCATATTAGACTTTCAAATTCATATTCTACTATTATTTTTGTTATCTAACTCTAAGTTAATTTTCTATGTATTTCACCATCATGTTTCATTTTGTTTTACTTTATCACTATGTTAATATTCTCCTATATTGATGGTGTTTGTGTCTGCAAATTGTGATGGCTTATCTATCATGAATTCTTTAATACCTTTTTAGATATCTGTAGTATAAATTATTTAGTTTGTATAATATTTAAATAGTAGTTGTCCTACTTCTTGCTATTGCACTACATTTTTAGGGTTAGCTTCTATGGGCCACTATCCAAGATTGATAATTTTGGACAGTGGACTCTATATACCCTGCTGTCCTCACTGCTTTTCATCAAGCATCAAAATGAAAATGGAAAATCTAATCATTTCATGGTCCTTCTACACTTCATTCATTAGTTGTACATATATTTGGAGCATAGCCACTGACATTGTGCAATTCTTTAGGCCCTCCAAAAGGAGAGAGTAATTATGAAGCTGCAGAGTTTGATCCTATTGCCTATCACAATCAATGTTGCCCTTGGGTAAATGGCAATGTTGCTGCAGCTGGCTGTGCTAGTTCTGTTATGAGAACAAGTAGTGATACAATCGCCCTTTCCGGTTGGCAGCTGACTTTAGATGCTTTGCAATCACTAGAGCACAATGCAATACCAACTGCACCGTCTGAGTCTGCTGCGTCCTTGTACAAGGTTTTTCTTTCTCACTCCTCATTTGGTTTATCCATTTTTGCCTGGTTGTAATTTTGTTTGGATGAGCAATAAGTCTTGATGCATGACAGGAGCAGACTTCCTTTAATTTATTTCATTTTAATGGATCGTGAACCTTTGTAGAATTGTGACTTGTTTGTCTTTCTTGGACAAAATTTATAACTATATGATATCAATGTGAAAATTTTAGTTGATAAGTTGATTGGTTTAATGAACGAAATTTTGCAAGCCTCAGAATTCCTTTCTGTTGTTCGTTTGATGGTGGAAAATGCTGACAAAAGTCAAAAGTGAAGCACGTTAAAAATTAAGTAGGATGGATATTATAGAAAAAAAAATGATAGATGACATATGGTGAAATCTGTCACAGGCACAACAATGGAACATATATATAGAATGTACATTGCATTACATAGAGATGGCCTGGGCCTTTTTGATGTGATCCTCAAAATAGAAATAAATGTGTATTTTTGCTGTTTTTAGCCTATCTAGCCGTAGTATTAGTATATTCTATTTTTTTTTTGGACATAAGGCTAGGGGAAAAAAGTGTTTGTTCAATCCACAATCCCCTTCCCACCATACTTTCTATATGAGGAGAGCTCATATACTTATTTTTTATGACTTTGATTGAATAAAATATGAGTTGTTATCTTAAGTATGTCATATCTCAAGTGGTGAGCTACTCCATCCATAGCTTATGTAAAAGTGATGCTTCTTAGATTATTTCTTGTGTGATGCATTGGTGATTAATCAAAGATTGGGAGAGAGAAAACAATGGTTGGAGAGAGAAGAAACATTCTCAAAAGAGAATGTTAAACAAATCCCAACCACGAAGCCAAAATTAGATCTGAGTAGAGGACATCGGGATGAGTCTGGAATTGGCAACCTTGGCCGGAATGGTGGCTGGACGCACTGCATGCATGGCTGCCGGGAACAGAGAGAGAAGCGCCCCTACTTCTAGGGTGTGTGAGGGTGCATTGCTACTTTAATGGTTGAGAGTCCAGCGGCTCATTAGTTTCTTGGGCAGGGCAACTCTGATGGTGGGGTTGCTGGTTGGAAGGCTGACAGGCTGCAAAGCTGACAGGTTGACAGGCTGCAATGGATGGTGGCAGCAGCAGTGTGAAATGGCTGGAAAAGGAGGCATGACAATGAGAAGATGTTACAAGTCAGAGCGAAACACGACTTTTCCAAAATAAGTGGCACAGAAGGATATGGATGTTTTAAAGATGATTTCTACTAGGCTCTGAATAGTATGTAGAAATAAATGATAAATAGTCATATGATGGAGTTTTTGTGTGTCACAAGCACAAAAATATAACATATTATACATAGAATGTACATTGCATTCCATAGATATGGCCTAGGCCCTTATAGTAACATGTATCTAACAATATGATATATAATTTGTAGAATAACCTTTGATATCGTGCTGCGTGTATAGATAATTAAATCAAACAATCAGCCATTATATATAAAAAAAAGTAAATTAAAATAACAAATATCGATATAATTGGGGTATTGGTCTGGAAATAGGTGGCAGCATACTCTTGTGGCAAGCCATACAAGCCCAAGGTCAAAAAGAGCATATTGCAATTCTCAAGTTCTTTTCCATATCTGCAGATGGTGGAAGGCGCTCATTAAAGTAATGTAAGGAAGCATGAAGCCACTTAAGATAACCATACTAGGCCCTCAAACTGTTGTGGCGTGAGAAGTTAACTACCTAATGCATGTACTTTTCAAGTTGCCTTGACCTCCAAGTTGTTCTCTAAGGGTTATTTGAGGCCCAAGCAAGCTTAAAGAGCACCTTAGTTCGCTTGTGGGACGTTTGTGGGACGTTGCCTGATTTAATTGATTAGTTTATTTACACAATTGATTAAATTGAGCTGTCACTAATATTGAACAAAATACAAGGCCTAAAGGAAATATAAGTTTGGAAAAAATACAAAGCCCAAAAGAAAGACTTATTTACATTTTTTACAAAGCTAAGAGAAGAGAAAGACAAGCTAATAAACTATTCTCCACAAGAGTAGAGTTTTTTGAAGTCCTTCTTCCATTCTCCTAGTCATGACCCATGTTGTAGCTCCCTGGATGACTTTCCATCATACCCTCCTATTTGTTCTTTAGTAAATCTATGTGCAGGGCAGAGATTCCTGTTTGCTCCTTTGGATAAGTTTTTCTGCTTCCTCCAATATTTTCCTTTCAAAGACATTGTGGGCAATATGTTTGAAAAATGTCTTTGGGGCTGGCTTAGGATACTACAGACCTGTCCCATTCTTTGATGAATCTTTGATTTTCAACATCTAGAAATTTAACTGTGTTCTTCAGAAAAATTGTTATTTTTGTCTTCTGAATTAACATCTAGAAAAAATTGGTGATATTTTCAAACTTGTTTGATATAGAAGATACTATGAAATTGAACATATTTGCTTATGATGAATTTCTTCATCTGTTGTTTCTTTGTGTAATTAAACTAATATTAATGTTTATACTCTATACCTTACGTTAAATTAATTGTGTTAATGTTCTTTGGCTTGAATCTTTCAGCAGAATGACCAGCAAGGACCTGGTAAACAACTCTTTCGCAATCACTCTCTGAGCAGAAGCCATGGTCAACTTTGAGATTTTAATTTGAGTATTGGGTGTTTCTATTTCTTTGTAAGTGGGTATGTCATATGCTTATAGCTTGAAAATTTGATAAACAAAGTATTGTAAAATGAGAAAGTAAGGATTTTGGAAGCGCATTCGACAATCTATTCGAAGTATTCTTGCATATTTCAGTCTCGCTAGAGCTCAGTGAGTGTGTCTGTAGTGGACGTGTTACTTTTCTCCCTCCTATGCCATCAAGGAAACAAGTTCGTCAGAACCGGGATCTTGCCTCAATCTATATATATTACTAGTCAATAACCTCGAACAGTGGAAAGTTTCTATGAAACAACTATTTGCTTCAAAGACCTGAAGTTTGAGCAATTAAATTGTATATACTGGAGAGCTTTTTAGAGGAATTTGATTTAGGCCTTTGGCCCTATTGTAATATGTTAATTAATTAGTGTTTTCTCTTAAATTTTCCCTTTTGTTTAAATTTCAAGTGATCTATATTTTTACTATTGAGACAACAAAATTCTTAATTTGTCATACTATATATTACAAATCTTAAACATAGGTTTAATTCATACTTTCCTCTTCTTTCTTCCCTTTCCAGAAGCGGTGCCAGTAGGCTGCACCTCCCATCATTTTTCTTGGTCATTCTGGATTAACATATGGTAAAATCTGCATCAATTGGCACAAAAGCAGAAAAAAGAAAACAGCTATGAAGAGGGGACTGATGATCATAGACAGTGGGTGTCCTTCATGAGACAACTGTGTATGAGCAACAAAGCTGCTACAGTGTCTATGGCTTTTATGGTTTGCTTGTGGAAGAAGCACCCGATGAAGTTAAGGGATTCTTTTTGAAAGGGAAGAATCATGCGTTTCGCATCCTCCATTGATTTAATTTTTAATATTGCACAATACCGAATTTGAACATATTTTTCAAAATACTTATTCCGAAAAAATATTTTTATATTTTGAATTGGATGTTTTGGAGTTATTGTTTTATCTGAAAATATTTCTATTTTTTATATACTTTTTGAATTGAATGGAAGACATTTTTCGCATCTAAAAATATTTTCAGGAACTTTCAATACGAAAAATATTAAGAAAAATGTGCAAGATTGTTTTATTATAATTTTAATGAGAATAATTTGGGTAGTACAAGTTTTATAAACGGTGCGAGAAGAAAAAAGTGTTGTGCAAGATGAAATACCCTACTAGAAGCTGAAAAAGATCCGCTTGCCGGCGTCTACAATACTAGACCAGTGAAGAACCCCACCACAAACACCAATACTTTAGGCTTATTGTTTCTTGCACTCCCATAATTACTAATCGCACCTTCACAATAAGAGAAAAAGATTTAAACATTGTCATCACTGCTGCTATAGAGAAGAAGAAGTGAAAAAATGGTGCAGGTAAAGAAGAAAAGAGAAAATACGAAAAGAAATGTATTTCGAAAAGCTCTTTAGAAATGTGTTTTATGTGTTTTGAGAGAAGTTCTTTCCAGAATATATTTCATGTAAATGCGTCTTGGAAAACTTGCTTTCCAAAAATTGTTTTGGAATTTTTGTTCCGGTAATTCCAGAAAACTTGTTCCCGGAAGCTTGCAAAATATGTAATTATGAAGTCACTTTATCAAAGGCAAAATGATCATTTTAAAAATTTGAGAGCTGCGTAAAGAAATTGTGGGGTGCAAGTAAAAGCTTTAATTTCGAAATCTTCAAATTTATTCTAAGCATTAAGATTTCTAGTTTGAGTTTCAAATTGTGTAACACCAAAAAATGAGCGTCTAACAAAAATAGTTTAGTAAAATCATTTTACTAGCTTATAATATATTAAAAGCATATAATCTAGCTAGGTGCATCATCTAATAATTATATATCAAGAATATCACAACATAAAAATATTTAACATCCACATTTAAGTTCATTGGTATTACAATAGAGTTTTGCAAAACAAATGTGTACTTTATCCATCACATACTGAGGAGGAATAAACATTAACTTGTATACAAATTTTTCAACAATGTTAAAAGAGTCTTCTACTACTGCGTGTACTACGAAACATCCTTAGCACCTTTTATTCCTTTTGCTTGTGTGCACCAATATGGTCATTGTGGGTACCACAAACAGGGTAAGCTAATATTGGAAATAATAGATATCAAAACAACAATACATACAACACATAACATCACCATGATACATTTATCATACAAAATCTTTTGCATCTTTAAACATCACAAACATCCATTCATCATGCATTACAACATCTATTCATAGCATGCACAAAACACGCATATGAGCTCGCTTTAGGAAGACTAAAAGCGTAGGACCAAACAACTAAGATCATACATCTGCCAGAATCACATCCACGTAACAAGATTTAAGGAGTAACAACCTTACCCATGGTTCTGTTAGACTAGAATTAAGAGAGCTACCAACCCAATTCCCCTTCTAACAAGGTAAATTCCACATGAAAAGCCAAGACAATCCTTTTTTTATACCCATGACTACACCATAGGAATCTCCATTGATTCTTACCATGTAGTTACCTTTCACGATAAGGTACTAAGCAACTATTAGAGTCAACATAATCCTTTTACAACCATCATCGTATGCTCTTTACTCCATTTCACTTATAGTCATCCTTATCTGAGATTTAAGAGATGCTCAGTGTTGACCATGGTGTGCCTATGGTGTACTCGAGGATTAAAAACACTTTCGCAATAGGCGAGGAAGGAGAACCATAGTCCTTTGTTTGAGGAAAGATGTTGGGATACAAACAAAGTCCCACATTGGATAAAAGAAGAGTTGGACATGAGTTTATATAAACATAGATACCTCCATTAGTAAGAGGCATTTTGGAGTGGTACCAAAAGCAAATCTGTGATGGTTTTTTATATTTTGAAAGGGTGAAGAAGGGGTTGGAGTGGTATTGAAAAAGAATGGAGAGGAGAAGAAGATGGAAAGAAAGAATTTAGAAAATGAAAGGTGGGGTGCACCAGTGGAGTGAAAAGAGAAAGATATTAGGATTTGAAAAAAAATGAAAAGGAAAAGTAAAAGTAAATAATATTTACCTAAGTTACTTTTGGAATTATGAAAAATTGGGGAGTTACAAGATAAGGGTGTGATGGTGCAGAGAAAAACACTCTTAAATTACTTACTCAACTTTCTATTTTGGAAGCTTGTATATCTACCCACCACTGTTAAGATACTTAAATTTGGAGTATATTCATATTATAATGGATGTTAGAGTTGAATTCAAGTATTGAATATAAACCAAAATTTGATTGTAAAATATCTTACTTCTCAACGAAATATTTTTTTATCATTTAGCATCATTCACAGAAGTCCAACAACCTTTAAATATACATCACTGGGAGTCCACACTTGATCATTTTTATTCATTATTATCTTTGCAAAGTTGTTACTAATTTAAGCGTCATAGATAGTTTTGGAAGTAAACTTCCATTTAGTACTCCGACAACGCAATCAAATCTTAAACTCAAGGAGTCCACTAGTGCAGAAAGGAGACTTTACTCTTTTCCCAACTTGTCCAATGAGGCTCTCTCCCTTCTTATAAGAACAAGTTTTGTAATTGAATTTAAAGTGAGACATTGTACTTTTTTTATCTAATAATTTATGGTATTTAATATCTTGTTGTCTGGTAGTGTGATGACAGCTAATCTCCAATAAAGTAATCATTTAATTTACAAATCAAATATAAGAGCAATTACTTTCTGGTAATTACATCAGAAATATACCTACTAAAGCAACAAACAGCTTATGAAGTTATGATACAAAACATAAATAAAACAGTAGATCCATCAGCAACAATTTGTACAAAAGAGCTTATGTTTTCAAGTTTCATGGTTTTAGATTTATGTGCTGCATGTCAACTAACACTTATTCCAGACAAAACTGAGCTACCAAGAATTAGAGTCATCCGCTGGCTAAAACGAAACATCTTCGGAAATAAATGCAGCCCATGCATCCTGTTTCAATGTGAAGATGAAATCAACAATGATCCTCAGACCTCAGTGAATACTTTATCGCCTAAACAAACAATGATAGAAGCAGAATTTGTTTATATATATGGTCTAGAAATTTTACAAACCTGAAGAATTGAGAAAGCCTTCTCTGCTACATACTTCTGGAGGGATGTTGCTCCTCTTTGCTGCAGTTTGTCTGGATGCAGGCATAACCTTGCTTTCTGATAAGCCTTTTTCACTTGTGAGCTTTCTAGTAGACTCATAAGAGGAATAGCACGCCAACCACTCTCAAGACATAGAATCTAGTAATAAAAAAAAAAACCTCAGGTCAATTCTCCTGTTAATGTGTTTGTCAAAGTGGTATAAAACTGCAGATTTGATAAACCGTCAGCTGTAGGAAATCAACAAAGAAAATCTTACATGATGCAGTGTCGAAAGTAGTAGCCTAATATCTCTTTGCTTGCCAGATGACCACAATCTTATATCTCCGTCCAATTTTTCTGTCTCAGTCAGTTGCTTCTGTAGAAAAGACACAGCTATCAATAATCTTAATTTTAACGACATACAAATAGAAATAAAGGAAAATCCTAATATGAACCAATGCCTTTACAAGGTATGCAAGTTTTAATTGCTTCAAAAAATACAAGTGCTTTTAGCTAGAAGTTAACTTTTACTCATTTTTAATAACATACACTTTCTTTATCATTCTAATCTGATTCTGAATCTGTATGGTTTTGATTTCATTCCTAGTTCAAAAATCACTTATATATACAAAAGTATATTCTGCCATTTATTTTTTTAAACAGTATCTTTTAGCAACTAGTAAAGTGATACTGTGAATTGGTGGTTGTGTCATCAATCAATCTTTAACGATTGGCCAAGCATGGAATGATTGAAATTGAAATTACTTCAAAAAGGATAGGTTGTTATTAGATTATTGCCTTTTTTTAAAAGAAATTTGTTTTAAAAAAATATCTGGTTAATCTTTGTATCAGTTATATGACATGATCTTCTGATTACTTATTTAAGCATATCCAATACATTACCTCCATTGGGTAAATTATTCGAGTCCCATCATCATGGTGGTATTCACTTGCATCAGATCTTCCTGCATCATAAGGATACAAATGTAAGTGTCTACTATTGTCTGTTTCAGGACTAAAATATGTTGTTAACTTCGTAGGAAACTTGTCTTTTTCAAAGATAATCACCTTGTCTTCCAACAATTTGCTCATTTCTCGCGCTTGATTCTTCATCAGAGTTTCGTGATTGAAACTTCTCTTTGGCCCATGCAATTGCATCATCAATGGCGGATGCTCCACACTCTTCCCTTCCCAGGTTGGAGTTGAGTTCAATGACATAGGAGCTCATAACTTCATCATCCTCATCTTCGTAATCATCACCTTCTATAATTTGTTCTGAGAACACGTGCTCATGGACTGAAAGTTTTGTCTGAGGTTCTTGATAAAGCGAAGAGGAGACAACAGAAATTGGGGAATTGAGCTCCCAGTCATCGGTGAGAACTTTGATGTTTTGGTACGAATTGGATTCAAAACTAACTGTTTCTGGGGACGAGACTCTTCTTGAGGATCCTAAAGGGGAGCTTCTGAAGTTCTTCTTGAATTCGTTATTATCCTGATGCTGAAATTCAAATAACTGATCATTGCATGCAAAAAGTGGCACCGCATGTTTACTCGAGTATTCCTCAGCCTCCGGCATTACGGTGGATGTGTTCCATCTCCATTGAACATTGATTGGCCTGTAGCAATCAATAGGAACACTCAGAATTCCATTACTGCATTACCATATTTCCATGAAGTTGTTCTTATTCTTTAATCTAATTCTATAAAATCAACGTATTTAATTGTAGAAACTAGAAAGCCTAAATAGTGATAGATTAAAGTTATTGACAATGAAATGGTTTCGTTTAGACTGCAACTTTATGGTGCTCTGCTTAGCTGAATCCTACTTCTAAATAATCTCTAATGTTGGTTGGATATTTGATTATTTTATTTCAAAAAAAAGAAACTATTCTTGCATCAGTAATTTCGAAAAAGCTAGCCACCAAACTTTACAGGTCAAATTAAAAACATGTAAAGACACATTGCTACATATATTTAGTAATTGTTTCAGATAATTTAAATTTAAAATAGAAGTTCTAAAAATCAATAAAAATAGGAACTTAAGGAAAATGAATTTTTTTATCCTATCATAAATTGATTAATAAGTTATATCTTAAATGGTTTATCATTGATTGATTACGTCTGTGGAAATAAGAAAAGAAAAACAAGAGAAATGTTTCCTTGCGCTCTTTCTAAACCATGACGTTTTATTTGATTAAATTTTATATCTTTTAACCAAAATTTAACCAGTAAGCATTCTTCTCATTCCACCGAGAAATCCAATTCAACAATCCAAGAACAAGAGATAGCACATACAAACATACCTTGGCACCAAGGGCTTAAATTTCAAACTATAAAAAAATGGAAAGAGTTTTTAGTTTTGTTCTCAAGTAGGAATCTTATCCGTTACCAGTACCTGTGCTTTGAAGAAAAACCACAGAGTGCCACGTCATCTCCAATCGCCGGCCGTGGAGGGCTCAGCTCCTCCGAACTCAGTGCCGACGACGAATTCTCTTTCGACAGCGACCTCGACCGCTCTCTCGATTTCCGCCCATCGTCCGACCCGAATATGTCGCTGTAAAATTTCTCATTCCTCGCCGGAATCCTGAACACTGGCAAGCTCCGGCCACCCTTCGCCACTGGACACGTAAACTCTGGCGCCCTGAATATTTCTTCGTAAAACGACCCGCAGCTTGAGATTTTGTGCGCCAGCAGAGTCCGCGGTGGCCCCCCAAACACATCAGCGAAGTCGTCAGCGTCCAAGGCTTCCAAATTTCCGGCGCCGGAGAAGAGGGCCTGTCGCCGCCGGGTTGATGATCGGTCGTCCAGCGGTCGACGGCGATGGAAACCCCGCATTAAGCCAACGCCGACTCTCTGCGACTCGTCCATTTACGGCGACGTTCACCGATGCCGGAAAACACAATGCAGAAGGCGTGATTTACTTTAAATTATTACTATTGTTTGAAGCATGGAGCTACACTAATATATATAGAGAAGGTTGACATAGCAATGCACGCATAAAAAGATTTGAAAATATAGTTTGAAAAAAATAAAAAAGTAAAGAGATTATTGAAAAGGATATTGATTGACTTTTACACTTACTTGGCTGCTACTGTGCATTTCTTTTTTTAAAATTTATTTTACACTGTAGTACTTTTCACAATGATATACAGATGCAAGAGTAATAGTAATTCATACTAAGTATTAATTTAAATTGATCTAAAATAAGTTTATCGATTACTTTTTTGGTACCGAAGGATGGAAATGTTTTGTAGAAAAGGAAGAGAAAAAGGTGAATTGAATGAACATGGTTTCCAAAACGGTGTGTGATAATTGATTGAAAATGCAAGGTGGGATTGAATTGGTTTCCTTACCTGGAAGATGATTATGCGGGAATTGAAGTCCCCACAGACAACATAATGAGGGTTGTGTTTTCTTTTCCATGCTTTCGATTTTCTTTTTGGGTGGGGCATGCAATTCTGTGTTAGCCTTTCGGTTGTCTTCATGCCCCAAATGGAGTTTCTGAAGAAGAAAAAGTGAAGAAGAAAAGGTGGAGGAGGAAAAGAATGGTTGATGCCTCAAAAGGGGACAATGCATGCCTTAAAGTTGATTTGAGATCATCTTCAACCCTTTATTATCATTCCATTTAGAGATCATAATCAATACTCTTCGATCTTTTTTGATTTTTAGGTGAGGTGATGTAAAACTACCACCACCTAAACGAGTGGTCTTAATCATTCTCTTCTCTTCTATTTTTCCATCCTACTTTCCTTTCTCTAGAGAGAGGATTCACTTTGCATTATATTATTTTCGGTCTTAACTATCTTCACAAAAACATACCAAGAATAAAGTAAAGTAAAATATTAACAGAAACTTTTACCTTCTTCAACATTGTTAGATAGGAAGCACATTCTCTCTTCACAGCAATATAGGAAAATCACACATATTTTGTCACAATAAGAAAATATGAAGAACTTTTATTTCAATGACTTTGAAATATGACAAGAAACAAATTACGTAAGATATATGTTTTGTTCAACTTTATAAGTGTTTTGTTCAACTGACACTATAATATCTTGTAACTTTTATTTTTTTAATAAGTAAAATGTTCATTAAATAGGACACAAACTTATGTTTACATTATACTTAAAAAAAAACATTCTTTAAACTTATTATTGTATTGTAAAGAATGTCTTGAGCTTCTATCTATCAAAATTATTCGTATAAAACACTAGTCTAAATCAATATCTCTTGGAATACCAATTGAAGTTGTTTTGTTTCAACAATTATCATGATACAAATTTTGGTCAACTTTGGTATATTTATCTATCTTGTAGATTCTGTGTTTACTTTGATTTTAGAAGTAATCTGGCCTAACAATGATAAGTATTGATAGTTATTTTCAAGTTGAATGAATAGTAATTTGACATTTAATTAATGGAGTGCATTAACTACACCTTTAAGACCACACTCATGAGATGAAGAAAAGGAAGCTATCAGACTTCAAAAGTCATAAAGGATTTTGCAACAAAGTTAAAGAAAAGAAGAGATGTGATCAATTACAAAGTACCAAAATACTGTTAATATCTTTTTATAATCTTAAAATCTTTGTAGAAGAACATTTTTGTGCTCACATAGCAAATTAAAAGAGAGTGCATGTGTTTGTATATTTTGTGAGATACTAACACTCATTTTGTAAGCAAACACTTTTGATATTTGTGATCACATTTTTATACAAACCCTATTTGTTTGGCTAAGAGTGGTTATTTTCTAAAGAATATTCATTATCTTACCTAGGAGTAATTGTTATCTAAAAGAACTTTGTATTAGCCAACAGTGGTTGTAGTCCAAACAATACTCAGAGAAGATTATCCAGGGTAGTTAAGATTCAAACAAAACTCAAATAGTACTAAAAAAATAAATACTTTGGGTTTAATCATGGAGTGATTGAGTGTTTAAATAATACTTGCTTATTAGCCAAGAGTGACAACACTTCAAACTATACTTAGTTTGAAACTTGCAGTAGTAGTCTGTAGTCTAAAACTAAATAAGTTGATTGAGAATTGGACATATGCACTATCAAACGAACTAGTATAAAAATTAGATAGTAAATCTTTTCACTTATCCTTGTTCATTATATATTATTGTACTACATTAACAAAAGCAAGAGATATTCACAAACAAAACTTTAAAAAGATTTTTAATAGATCATTTGTCAACCTAAAATCAACATTTAACTACTTGATATTAGAAGATACATTGTGAAATTTAAAAAAAAATCTGAAACACAATTCAACTATCTTTTCATGCTAAGCATAACAATGTACTTTGACATCTTAGCTTTGTTGACATCACATAATAAAATTTATTAATAGCAAAAAGGAAATTTAAAAAACATGTGGGTGTCAAACCAAACCAATGTATGAGAAAAAAACAAACAAGAAAAAAAAAACAACACAAGATCAATTCTTGAATATATCCAAGACGATATGTTCTGCTCTTGGAACAATCCAAGAGAATACAATCCTAATAAACTTGTAATTATTTAACAGAATAAACATTAAAACACTTTCAGCAACTAGGAGAATGTACCATGATTCACATTAGAAGCACAACACAAGGCTAATTCAATACAAACTCTTGACAATTGAAAATAACTCAAATGATCTTAAAAGAATTTGTATTTTGTTAGACCAGACAATACAATTTTATTGACGATAACAAAACACTATTAAGTGATGAATGTAAAATGTTATTATCGTCTAATATGTTTAGTTGTGCATATGAAGGACTTCAAGATGATAAGTTTTCATTATGAAAGGTTATCAAATGACAAAATGACTACAAAACCTTGTCTATCGTCTAGTACCTATTTTGCGACTGTGTTTTATATATTTTGAACAAAATTGGTAAAAGCTAAATTTATCCGATAAGAGACTCAGATAAAACAAATTTTAAAACTTATTTTTCTTTTAAGATATCAAAATAAAACAATCTAAATCCTTCACAAAACTTAAGTGATTTTAATCTATTAAAATCTAATTTTAATAGGCTAAAATAGAAAGCTTAAAACTACTCATAGTTCTAAGTGTTTCTGATGATTTAAAATGTTTCCTATAGTCATTGTAAACCATCTAGGAATAATTTAACAAGTTGAAAACATCTTTTAATAATGAAAAAGATCCTATCACGAAGATAAACTCTAATCCATTTGGAAAATATTTCAAACTACAATTTTAGTATCAATGAAAGAGAAACTTATATCAAATCCTAATCAACATAACACATCCTAAAACATACTAGACCATTTCTAAATTGGTTTAATAGGTTCGGAGGTCCCTATATTTGTGGGTTCGTTTCAATTGGGTCCTCCAATTTTGAAAGTGATCAATTTGGTCCCTAATTTAACAAAATTGAGTCAATAATACCCTTTCCGTTAAATGCAATGAACGACATTAACTTTTTAAACATGTGGTATGTTGAAGCATCCTTCAAATAAAACTGTGCCATCTGCAAATAAAAGGATGCCTCAACATGCCACATGTTTAAAAAGTTAACGTCGTCCATTACATTTAACGGAAAGGGTATTATTGACTCAATTTTGTTAAATTAGGGACCAAATTGATCACTTTCAAAATTAGAGGACCCAATTGAAACGAACCCACAAATATAAGGACCTCCGAACCTATTAAACCTTTCTAAATTTTCACGATTGTTCAAATTTTCCATGAGAGTTGTTGGATTCATCATATGCATCATAGCTCCAACATTTTATATATGTAGGATGGAAAAATAATTGTCATAAATCCTTCATTATAAAATCTTCTTATTCTTCATCTTACATTTATCCACGTTCAAGCGTTCAAGCTTGAAGATGCATTATACAACATTAAATGAATAATTCTTCTTGATGAAACTATTTGATACAAGACATGACTCATCAATCTTAAATCAAAAAGTTTTTTTCCCAAACTGTAATAAAATGAGGTACTAATAGGGTTGACTATATATATATCTTCAAAATATTAACATTTTACTTTTTCAAAAAATTTGTTTGCATAGAGCAACTTTAGACATATTCTCAAAAAAATCTTTGATGTAAGCACTTTATGAGATTTTCTCTAAGAAGTCAATAGATGAACATTCTCTACAAGCCTTAATAAGCATTTTTACACGAAATGTTTCATACTATGACTACTTATTAATTTTGCAAACAAAATTTTATTAGACGATGTTATATAAACAAAATATTATATTTGTTTTATCAAAAGAAACTCTTAAATATGTTGATATATGATACTTATAAAACCTATGTGTCATACTTTATTATTAAGCATACATCAAAACAACTTAGAAATATATTGGACTTTACTTAATATTGTGTTCTTCCAACATCAGTACAAAATATACTTCTTATAGCGACTATTTATACCAATTGTAATCCACCCGATATAAAAACGGACATGATGTTATAATTGTAAATAAAATAACACTTTTTATACCCATTGTAGTTATAATAGTTATAGAAAGTGAGTGTTGTGACATTTTTAATAAAGATGAAAAATTTTTATATCAATTCTAGTTATAACTAATTTAGAAGTGGAAATAGTAATATCTTTGTAATAAATAAGAAAACTTTCTATATTGGTTCTAATTATAATCGGTATAGAAAATGGAAGTCGTGATATTTTTATAATAAATAAGAAAACTTTCTATACATATTTTAATTATAAACCGTATAAAAAGTGGACACAATAACAATTTTGTAATAAATAAGAGAAAAAAGTATATTAGTTCTAGTTATAATTGGTATATAAAATGAACACGATGATATTTTTGTAATAAATAAGAAAACTTTCTATTCTAGTTCTAACTATAACCGATATAGAACGTAATTTCTTATTATTTTTTTAAAATTAGGATACACTAAAACCCTAAACTTTCCATATCTTAGTTGAAACACTCATGTGAGCACCTTCTTCCTTCCTTCACACTTCAAGCATGCGTGAACACTTTCTTACTCCATTCACACTCCCTGTACTATGGATCTACAAACGCAGACCTTTTCCTCTCATGGGAGGCTTGCTCCTTCCCGTTCTCTAATTCGCAATTTAACTTCTCTAACATTGCATCTTCATCTCTAGGAAGCCACAATCGAAGGCGTAGTTCTCTACAATGTCATTCACTATTGCTCGTCGACGGAGCCTAGAGCCCATGCTTTTTGAACTCTTTTGTCTCTTGAAAATCACCCTTGTTGGTGGTTCCATTCCAAAATGTTATGGAAGTCGCTTGTACCACAACACTAATGGAAAGTTGTTTGCCAAACACCATTACCCAAGGTTGTCACTCCCTCCACTACCATTGCATTGAGCAAAATTTAAAGATATTTTTTTATATCAATTATACATTTAACCTATATAAAAAGTGACACTATATATATCAATTATAAAATCGGTATATAAAGTCAATATTTTCTATATTGTTTCAAAACCGCTATTAAAAAATCTTTTTTAACCAATATAAAACGACTTTTATATATAATTTGTTACACTTATTTCCAAATAATAAATGTAAACTCAATTACGTTTAGTAAATATAATTTTATATATTTTTTATTAAGCGTTTTCCATATATTATTACATAGGTTTATTAATGTGAGAACCCTAAAAAACCCTATGTGAGAGAAAGGCAGGTGTTAGTGAAAATTAGAAAGTGGAAGACAGGTGTGCAGAGCTGAGTGGCCGATCGGTTTAGTGGCGGTAGTATTTAAAACAAAATTTCAAACTTCGTGCCACTTTTCCTGCATGCACTGTTCTTCCCCAAAATTCCGAGTTTCAGTTTTTCTCCTCCTTCTCTCTACAAATCTCATTCTTCTCTCTACGAATTCTCATCTTTTTCTTCTTTTGATCAACAATCAGACCACGTCTGAGTCCTCATGGTGTTAAGAGCTTTCTATTGCACCGATCAAGTTGTTGGTTTGAACTAGTAAGTTCATTCTTCTCTTAGCGCAGTTGTTTTCTGTCACATGCAAACGCAGATTCTGGTTGCATGAGTTTATCATCTTTTTCTATGGAATTGTGATAGCAATTCTGGTCTTTTATTTGGTCTAGTTTCGTAAACCCGGAAACTATAAGTGTATAAGATTAGTAGTGGTGAGCCAGATACTGCAACCGTGAGTGTTCGGTTGAGTTTAGAGGCAAGGGAAGCTTATTTAATTTAATTATGATTCTTCGTTTTGAATGTTGGCTTGGGTGTTTGATGTTCTATATATATATTTTGTTGAGATGAATTATAAATGTGGTTGTATACTTGTTTGTATGGTGAATGATTGATAAAGGGTGTGAACTATGTTGATATAGGGTTTGATCTTCAAACTGCAACATTCTGTGTAATTTCTGTGTTTGAAACCGAGAGTCATTATTGACTGTTCGGTTTCTCATTTGGGTATTCGGTCTAAACTGGATTCTTCTTCTGTAGATAATTTCAATTAATGATCGATCGGTTTTTCTCTTAGTATACTGGTAAATAAGTGTTCGGTCTAAGTATAGTTTCCTCTTTATAATTAGCTTAGTTAAGGTATTCTATAATAGTTAAAGTTGTAGATATTATAATTATCCTTTTTTGAAAATAAGTGTTATGTAATTGTATTAGATATATATACTCCTTCATTTTGTTATAAGCTTAGTAGTGCTCGGTTTTGAACCAAGCGCTCGGTCTTAGTAGTGCTCGGTTTCGAACTAAGCGCTCGGTCTTATAATATATTCCGTAATATATCTGCATTAGGTATTAAGAGTGTTCGGCCAAGCTCCATAGTGTTCAGCTTTACTTTGTAGTGTTCGGTTTAAACTCTTAGGTCTTTGATAAAAGATTTCATCAATTTCAGTTAGGTTTAATTATATGTATTCTATAGTATTCCGTACATTCTTGGAGTTTCGTCTAGTAAAGACCGTTCGGTCATAACTGTTGAATATCGAGTATCGAGTAAGTGTTCAAATTTTGATGAGTCTTATCTAGTATGGACCGTTCGGTCCTATTCTGTGGATAAGTGAAAGATCGCTCGTCTTACACTAAGCATTCGGTTAGATTAGTCTAAAAGGTATTCTCTCGTTCGGTCTTGCTTCTAAGATGGAAGTTATTTCTTTCATTGTTGTTCTAAGATGGGATCTTATTTTCAGTGTTCAGTCTTATTGTATTGATGATGAAGTATGATGGTATTTAAATTGTGAAATGAATGGAATAGTATGGATATGAAAGAGTATTCCAGGGAGGAATATTTCAAGATTTGTTATGGAATGGTAAAGTATGAATGTGGTCATGCTAAGGTGGCATTTATCCTGATATTCTATGATTACTCATTCTCAAGTAGAGAGGAGTAAATCATGTGTGAGAATGGCAGGAGGTCCTAGTCCATAAGGTTAAAATGGGCGAGGTATAACAAACTAACCTCGGGTGGCAGCTGTTGAGGGCATCCCAGCTACTACATCACCCAGGTGCAAAAACGTCATAGATACACAGAATTCATACAGTCTTGGACAGTCAGAGTAAAGTGGTCAAACATTGCATGCATTGATGTATGGTTATGGTTGGAAATGTATGATTGGTTGTTGCATGATTGACCTATTGAATTATATCAGATTTATGTGAAATATATGTTTTACTGAATTAATTAAATTACATAAGTTTACCCTATTTCTTGTCTTGTCTGTATTGTCTGTATTGTCTGTTTGGTCGTCATTTTGTGTTTACTAGAAGAGACTCTAGAAGAAGTGGAAGTAAAAGGTGAACCACAGGACCGTTCGGTCGGTAGAATTAGTTATATTTTATATATCCGACCGGTATAAGCATAGTTTTGAAACCGTTCGATTTAGCCTTTTGTTTTGAAAAATGTAGTCTTTGGAGTATTGTTGTAAGGTTGTTCGGCCAAAAAAGTGTCTCTTCTCTTTCAGAACTGAACTGTAATATTATTAATTCTGAATATCCTATGGTATGGTTTTATACAATATTTTTTGGATGTTACAATTAATATAGTTGTTTTTTTATGTTTGTTATATTGAATTTAATTTATTTACAAAAGCATATAATTGTTACGTTTTATTATTTCAAAAATTAAATAAATACTATTTTCATGTATTTTATTATAATTAAATGAAAATTAATATTAAATATTTTAATTAATTACAAAACTGAATTATTAGTTTCTAAATAATTATGACATTTTTTATATTTCAATTGTAATATTTAATATTTTTAAATAAATATAGTTCAATTAATTTTTAAATAATTATTACATATATTTATATTTTGATTGTGATATTCATTATATTTAAGTAAATTTATTTTAATTATTTTTTAAATAATTATTATATTTACTTATATTTTAATTATAATATTTATTTTTATTAATATATGAAAATAAATTTAGTTTAATTATTTTTTAAAAATATATTAAACTTATTTATATTAGATTAAAATATTTCTTATATTTATATATATATATATATATATATATATATATATATTCAGTTATTTGTTAAATAGTTATTATATATATATATATATATATATGTATATACATATACATATATATTAATTTTAATATTAATTATATTAGTATATTTTACTTATTTCTCAAATAAATTTTAAATTTATTTATATTTTAATTGTAATATTTATTTTATTTAAATAAATAAATATATTTCAATCAGTTCTGAAATAATTATTTTATATTTTATTGATAATATTTATATTTTGAAATAAATATATTTCAATTATTTTTTAAATATTTATTTATTTATTACATCAAGAGTTTAAAAGAAAATATCCAATAGAAACCTAATTTGGTTTGGGGATATGCTACCGACATGTGAAAATGACAATGAAAAAAAAGAATATATATATATATATATATATATATATATATATATATATATATATATATATATATATATATATATATATATATATATATATATATATATATATAAATTATGTTCCAAAGTGTGATAGGCATGTAATTAAAAGCACAATGAAAACATTTGGAAACATATAATATCAGCTGGTGGGCCAAACTTTAAACAAGTATAGATGTAGCTTAACATTCAGCACTTCATAAGCTGACATAATTGTAGAAAGTGCCATTTCAAACGCGTCAATTTAGCTAAACAGATCACAACCTCTATCTTCTTTTATTCAAGATATTTCACACATCGCTGTATATACGTAAACAGTGTAAAACCTTCCAACAACTGTAAATTGATTGCTAACAATATCAGCACGTTTATAGTATGATAATTATTTTTTTCATATTACCTTGTGTTGGAAACATAACAAAAGAGTACTGGAACAACTTCGTTGATTGATTGAATGACATTATTGCTCTAACAATGCAGAATCAAATAGCACAAAAATATTAAAAAGATAATTGTGAACTAGAGAACAGAATTCAAATAAATTCTAACTTCAATAATAAAAGATAAAAAGTATGTGAAAAACATAAGTTGATTTAAAATTAAAGTACTGAAGAATAACGTTAAAGATTCAAATTGAAAATCATATTGGAGAAGTTGATCAAATTATTTTAAAAAGATTGTAAATTAAGAACGTAACTTAAATTCTCAATGGTTATTAGATGCAATAGCTATATAAGGGATGCAAAGTCTTACAAGAAAAAAGAAAAAGAAAGAGAGAATAGAATAAGATTAAATAATTGAGGAATTGTCATATGATTTCTGAATTGGGATGAGAGTTTACATATTGTATATCCTTCACTGAGTGAAGTTATAATCTATGAATTGTATTGTATATTTCTGATGTGAGAGTGTTATATGATTATTCATTGTAATTGAGAGTTCTTGATTTCAAAGAAAGATTGAGAATGATACTTGGAGAGATTGATATTCGGTATAGCCTGGGGAGGTATGTACTATATATTTGAAGAGACTGAAACTCATGTATCCAAGAGAGGATGATACTCGTTATTAGTCAAAGGTGTTGATTAGAGAAACTTCTTAAGCATGTTGCATAGAAGATTGGGCATAGTCCTAAGTGGAGGTGAACCACTATAAATTTATTGTGTACATTTCTTTATCCCTACTCTATTATTTTGATTGGTAAATTTGTTTGTGATTGTATATTTGTACATATGGTTTTTGAATTTGTTTTCAATTTATATTCACCCCTTTTAAAGCCACATTACACCGACATAAACAAGTCATAACATGTAGTTTTCCACACATCACACCCTCAACAATGCATGTGAGTATTGAATCTAATCTTGAAGTTGCACCTATAATATAGTCTCCGCCTTTATCATCATTGTAAGACCCAAGAAAAATTTAATGATGTGAACGTACTAAGTATTTAGTAATGAGAAAGAATATATATTTTAATCAAAAAAGTGTAGCTTAGTTGTGTGAGGGGCATGTACTTATTTTCTAAAATGTTCATGTTATGTTTTACTCTTGTTTTCTTTTACCTTGTATAGTCACCATAAGATGTAAATAAGGTTTATATGAATTAAATTGCATGTATATGACTATGTATGCTAATTGGATTGGTAACTGTGTAGGTGGGTTGTGTGAAGCAGCGAGGTTTGAACCTTGGCTACTATATGTTGGGTATTTGCATTTGATTTTTCATGTTATCGTTAAGGGAAAAGTAGTTGGGCTCTTTGGATCGTTGTACCTGACCAAGGAGGCATTGTTTGGTTAATAAGTGTTTTTTTTTTCGAAATGGGCCAAGATTTTGACAGTATAAGGGGATTTTAAAATAGGTAAATTTTTTTAGCTCATGGGCCAAGAGTGTGAAAAAATTACGGCTAGGTTAAATATTATAAATATTAGGGTTAGAGGGATGGCATATGCATAAAAACCTTACAGTAGTAGTGCGAGAGGTTTGAGAGGAAAACATTATTTTTTTGCTAAGGGAAAAGCCTAGGAGCCAAACTGTTAGGAAGGCTTATAAGATCTAGAACTCTTTGTTGCATTAGAGGTAAGGGGAACCAACTTTTTAGGTTCATGTTATCTAATTTGTGTTGATGGTGTGGAACCCATGTTATTTGACTATCAAAATTATCTTTGGTTGATCTTCCTGATACATATTATGATTTGTGGCATTATGATATGCATGTTAGAAATATATGTTGAGAAATAAACACCATGTAGATGATAACCATGCAGATCAATTACGTTATGGATGATTGATGCATGTCTTTGTTGTGCGTTTGATTTCTATTCTTTTGATGGTTATATTATCATGGGTAAGGTTCAATCCTTGAATGATTCCCTATTCTCCCATTAACAATAATATTAACATACGAACTTGTGCATGAATATGAGGTAGGGTATTTCTTCTATTATGTTTGACGTAAACTATTTCACATAAACTATCTTGGTGCTAACCATGTGTTTGTCCAAGCCGCTTATTTATTACCATGAGAGAAGGGAAATACTTGGTTGTTGTGACATGATGCATTACTATCAGGTGAAGAAGTATACAACCAGGGGTAAAACATTGATGTTGTGTTCGAAAAATATCAAAGGAGGAGCATTGAGTTTGGAAGAAACGATCAATATTTTTTAATCTTTCTTATTGTATTGATGTGATGCACGATGAGAAAAATGTATGTGATAATGTCATTGAGACTTTACTAAATGTAAAAGGAAAGACAAAAGATAGAGTAAAAACACGACAAATTAGGCTGACATGGCCATTCGTTTTGAGTTAAATCCACATTCAACTAGAACACGCACCTACCTTCCCCCAACTTGTCATACTCTTTCTAAAAAAGAAAAACAAAGATTTTGTAAGTGTTTAATCTGTGAATCCTTGAGTTAAGAGGCGTTGAGGAAGATGAAGCTTCAAATGGAGGAATATAGCCCATATATTAACCTGTGATCCATGAAGATAATGACATGGAAGAAGTAGAGGATGATCCTCTAGAAAAGCTTATGACAAAATTATACAGGTTGAATAGAGGACCAATACAGTTAGGGTGGGATTTAAGTGTATTTGGCCTTTAGTGTGATGTGCTAGTGTATATTACTCTTAATGATGCACTGGAGGTCATTAGGGAAGACATGATGTTAAATATTTCAATCATACACCTATGGTCCATGTAAGATTTTTCATTGTCTTTCATATTTATATATTATAATTATTACTTTGCAATATATACTAAACTTTCTCGTTATAGGTACAAGGACATAGTCATTGTGGACCACGATCGAACATCAATGTATCGATTTATTGAACCTCAAGTCATTCAACCTTCTAGAAACACATTTAATCACAAGCAAGCATACTTGCAAACATGGATGTCTGAGTCTAAAAGAGAGATGTACCTTGCACTATAATTTGATCGGTATGTGTTATTGATTGTAAAATTTTATGAAGGTTTACTTAATTAATGGACTAACTATTTATGATTCATGATAGGGTCATTGGCAACTGATGGTCATCATACTAAGACAATGCATAGTTGTATGGTTTTGTTACCTACACAAGAAGATGAAACTTGACTTCAAATCCATGTTACAAGCGTAAGTGTTACATATTTTCATATCAATTACCTAGTTATATTAGTATTAACCTATGTTTGAAATGTTTCAAAATATAATTAGAGTTGTGGGAACTCATTAATCTTTAAGGTATTTCGTATGTCAACTCATGAACTGGATATGTGATTTTTTTTGTCATGTTTAATGTAACAAGCAGCTAGATTCATGGGAACGTAGCTACTATGTCATGTTTTGGATGAATACCATCAATTAAGCAGGAAATAGTGTGTAATGTATCTTCTGGAGTTATGGAGTTACGACATACCCAACATGTAGCAACCATTGATTTTTTTTCTTGAAAACATACATTACTTCAATTTTTAGTTTTGATACCTTTAATTTTTAGTTTTAGTTTTGATTAGTTCAGTCTTTATAGTAAATATGTTTTGGAAACATTAAATACAGAAACTTATGTCAGTTTTCTGCTTTTCAAGTTTGATAAAATTGTAAAAACATATAAATTATTTTAAAAAAACTACAATTGATGCTTGTTATGGAATTAACAAACATCTATTGATGTTTGTTACCTCTTGGTCTAATGCTAATTGATCTATGTTAATGTCATGGTAGACATTAATTCTCCCCTTTGCCATTTCTCGAAACTTTTGCTTAACGGTACAGACTCGTGTCGCTCAGAAAAATTTATGTATGTTAGCATGAAAATTGACAGTCTTTTGATGTTTGTTTTGAACTTTCGATGTTAAAATAATGTTTGTAAGAATGATGTCGGAGTTTGGACTGATTTCAAACATCAAAAATAACAAACGTCAAAGCTTGTTATTGTAGAAGTGAGAGTGCAAGTTAGAAGAAACCTACTTGTTAGACCTTTGCAATAGTCTTTCCACCGCTAAAATGGCCTCCATATGGTGAGTTGTGAGAATGTCATATAATGTCTTTGATTTCATTTCCAAATATGCACCTTCTCAATAATCCATCGACATAGATCTTAAACAAGTATGGATAATCCCAAACGAATTGTTTTGCATCCTTGAGTAATCTTTGTTTTTTATGCCATGTTAACTCTTGTAGAATGACTTCAGTAGATTTGTAGTTAGCTATGTCAGTAAACCATGGACTTTCTTTCATAGAAAAGATGTTTTAATCAAGGAATTATTCTTCTATTTCCAGTTTTTTTTGTATTTTTTCTTCATTTTTCTAACCTGGAAAGGTGATCTGCCGCATTATTTTCGCTTTCCTTTTTGTCTTTAATCACCATATCAAATTCTTGTAGAAGCAAAATCCATCTAAAAAGCCTAGGTTTTGAATCTTTCTTCTTCATCAAGTATTTAATAACTATGTAATGTGTATACATAGTGATTTTAGAGTCAATTATGTATGGTTTGAACTTCTTTAGCCCATAGACAATATCTATAAGCTCTTTTTCAATGTAGCATAAATTACTTGGGCTTCATTGACAACTTTACTGCATAATGAATGACATGGAACTTATTTTCCTTTCTCTGCCTAAAAACAACACTAATAGTATGGTCACTTGCATCACACATAATTTCGAAGCTAAAATTCCAATCTGGTAGTGTGATGACGATTGTAGAGCTCAGCTTGCACTTGAGCTGTTCAAAAGTTGTGAGACAGTTTTGGTCAAAACAAAAATTTTTATCCTTGACCAACAGTTTGGTTAAAGATTTGACGACTTTAGCAAAGTACTTTATGAATCTTTTGTAGAAAACTTGCATAACCTAGGAAACTTCTTACTCCTTTTTAGATTAATAGGAGGAGAAAGCTTGGAAATGACCACCACCTTAGCATTATCAACTTATATGCCTTTCTTTGAAATTTTGTGGCCTAAAACTATCATTCCTTAACCATAAAATGACTTTTCTCCCAATTCAGCACCAAGTTAGTTTCTATGTATATTTTCAGTACGTTGTTGAGATTTCTCAAGCACGTATCAAATGAATCACCATAAACAAAGAAGTCATCCATGACACTTCAATGTTTATCTCAATCAAGTCAGCAAAGATATCTAACATGCACCTTTGAAATGTAGGTGGAGCATTGGACAAACCAAATGACATTTTCCTATAAGCAGAAATACCAAATAGACAAGTGGAAGTTGTCTTTCCTTGGTCTAAGGGATGCACGACTATTTGATTGTAGCCTAAGTATCAAATAAGGAAACAATAGTACTCTTGTCTAGTTAGTCTTTCTAGCATATGGTCCATAGATGGAAGTGGAAAGTGATCCTTCCTTGTAGCTTGATTGAGTTTTCTATCATTGATGCTCATTCTCCATCCTCGTGACTATTCTGAAGGGGATCAATGTGTTCTTCTCATTGTAAATGACTGTCATCCCTCTTTTCTTTGGCACAAATTATATTGGACATACCCATGGGATAACAAAGATTGGGTAAATCATTTCTGCTTCAAGTAACTTGATTACTTCCTGTCTAACTACCTCTTTCATGGTAGGATCAACTCTCCTTTGTGGCTGAGTGACAGGCTTGTAATTTTCCTCCATTAGAATTCTTTGCACACAATATGAAGGGCTAATTCCTTTTGAATATGAAAGAGTCCATCCTATTTCCTTTTCATTAGCTTTTAACACTTCAAACAACCTCTCTTCTTCTTCATGTGTAAGAGAGTTGCTTAGAATGACTGGCTTGTTGTAGTCTTTCTCTGGATATGCATACTTTAAGTGAGGAGCTGGTTGTTTCAGTTCTGCTATCTACAACTTTCTATCACTTCAACTGTAGTTCATGTGGCTGCAATATTGCTTCAACTTTGGCAGTAGCTTTTGAGTTTGTTTCTTCTTGCAACACTTTGGCCTTGTCAAATTTTGTGATAATTTTTCTTATCTCTTTTTCATCACGAGAATCTCCTTCTGCTTCAATATTCATTCAGGCTTTTTGTAAAGAGTCTACTAGTGAAAATGAGCTCTTTACATCCATGCAAATTCTATCCAGCACATTTATTTTAAAACAATCTTTTCTTTCAACTGGATATTTCAAAGCCTCAAACACGTAAAAGTTCACTTGTTCATCTTGTACTTGAACTTTTAGCTTGCCATTGTCTATATCAATTATGACTTTGGCAGTTTGCATAAATGTTTTTCCAATAATCAATGGTACTTCTGCATTTTCCTCTATGTCCATTATCACAAAGTCTACAGTGAAATAAAATTTATCTACCTTCACCAAAAGGTCTTCTACTATTCCATAAGGATGTTTGATTGATTTGTCGGCCAATTGCAGCGTCATCCTTGTAGGTAAGAACTCCAACTCACCAATTTTTTTAATCATTGATAGTGGCACAAGGTTGATGCTTGCTACAAGGTATATATCATAAGGCTTTTCCCATTGTCAACTGTCATATGGTTATAGACAGTATGAAGCTACCTGGATCAACAATCTTTTATGGGGGACTTTTAAATAATTTCATTATATCAAGCCTCTAGTTCCATAATTTCATCTTATAAGATTCATCTCTTTTTGGTTAACAAATCTTTCATGAACTTTTCATAGCTAAGCATTTGCTCCATGGCTTGAGTGAATGATACATTGATCTGAAACTTTTTAATCATATTCAGGAACCTTGTGAATTGTATTTCCTTGTCCTTCCTGGTTGATCTGAAACTTTTCTTCCTCTTTCTTTTTTTATCTTATGATCTCTCTTTTTCTCATTCCCCCTTTCACTCCCTACTTCTTCTTTTCTAATAGATACACTTTCCTCATATTTTTCTACATTTCCTTTTTCTCTCAATTTTTCACAATCGTGGTCACTCTTTTTCTTTTTCTTCTTAGTTCTTCTAACTCAAGTTCACAATTTTTCTCGCAATTTTTTTTACTTAATTTCCTCTTTTCTACTCTCAGGTCATCACCAATTTATTTACCTATAATAGTTTATTGCCCAGTTGTGATGGCTTTCCATTACTCTGGATTAATCTTGGTTTTGGTCGTGAGCTTTGCTTCTTGTTATTAGTTAGTTGTTGTGCTAGTTGTCCAATCTGCACCTCTAGGTTCCTAAGCGATCCTTCTCTATTTTTTTATTTGAAGTAAACACCAAGATGAATTGTGTTAATGAATTCTTATTTTTTTATACTCTGTCCTAGTGTTGAGATTATTGTCCATGATAGTTTGTTCGTGCATATTTCCTACAGGGTCAACCACCATCTTGCATCCAACTTTGTTGTTGATTTTTGTTTTAATTTGATATCCAATTGTTGGAGTAGTTATATGGTCTTCTGCTATTATTCATGAAGTGTCATTCTTCTTCCCTTGCAATTTCAGTAGCAAAACATTGACCATTCTAGTGTTCACCTGCACAAAAGTCACAATTTAAAATATGCTAGATAAAGTCTTGAGCTCACGACTTAAGATGCAGCTTTGCCATATGCTTTTTCAACTCTTCCATTTGTTGAGAAATGAGTTTGTTTTGTGCTGATATGTCATCCTGCGTTCCTAGCTTTAGTATTCCTCTTTTGGATGGTTGATTATTGTCATATTGTGTTTGGTGATCACTAGTTGTTAATGATTCAATGATTTTAGTAGTCTCATCAACACTCTTCATCATCATAGTTCCTTCTACCAACAATATTCATGTTTGTGGTCTAATCCACTATAGAACATGTTGAGGTGTGCTACTTCATCAAATCTATTATAAGAACATTTTTTTAGTAAGACTTTGTACCTTTCCTATGTTACATAGAAATGCTTATCCAATCCTTGGGAAAAGGTTGCAATGGCTACCTTAGCACGTATATATTTAGATGGTGGGAAGAATCTAGCGAAAAAATTTCTTTCCCCATCCTTTCAACTTGTTAAAATTTGATATAGGTGAGCTTGTAACCAAATCTTGGCCTTTCTTTATTGTCTTTATTGTCTGCTCTTGTTGTTGTGCTTTTTGATAGTGCATTCAACCTTTGGATCAAAAAATAAAACCTATTTTTGAATTCTCCTTTTCATATAAAACAACTCAAACAATTGTGAGCAATGTTAAAACGCAATAATCTATCCAGAAAAAAGTGTAGAAATCAATTTAATAGTAACTAAAAATCAGTAACACAAAAACAAACAAATTACGTAGCTTATCTACACTTTAATACAACGTTGTACAATGATAAATATGTTTTAAACAAATATTTTCTTGTCCCAAATCTGCAACAACGACCCCAAAAACTTGTTCGTCTGCAACCCCAAACACACACTAGATTGTTGTAGTATAAAAAATGTCATATCCACAGGGATTTGACAATAAATACTATATTTTAACTATCTTGATCTTTTATAAAATAGTAGTCGTGTTTAAAATGTATGGAAAACATATTTATGTTGGTGAAAATGATTTAAAATGAGTTTGAAAACAGTTTGAATTAATAAATGAGTGACTTTTAGATGATTGAAATTGTGTTGGAGTTTGACTTCACAGCGTGATGGACGAACGCCCGAGGAGAGGACGAAGGTGCGTGTCGCGAACTCCTCAAAGCTTCCTCCAGAGAGATGACGCAGCGGAATTGATAGGACACTCTAGATCGAGAGAGAAATCGGAGCAAAACTGATAGAATCGAAATCGATTGCAGAATACCCTAAAATCATGAACGAACTCTAGAAAAGAGGGAAAACTCAAATTGGACACTAAGAAACCCTAAAATGGTGATGAGACTCAATATAAACTGATTAATCGGTTCAAATGACTCGAATGATCGGTGAAAAGTGAAGATCGAAGGGATTAAGGTGTTTGAACGGTGGAAAATGGTGGAAGGAAGTGGAAACCCTAGAAGAAGATGTGGTAGTGTGATGAACGAAGATAAAATACCTTCGAAGATGCGTATGGAGTGCGGATCTATGGTTGGCGACAATGGAACTCTCGAGAACGAGAAGAAGACTCTCTGAAATGTGGAGGGATGCTTAATGGATGCACGAGGGAAGAGCTGAGAGGCGCAGTTGTGATGTTAAGGAAAATTGAAGATGTGGCTGCTGACGCGTGCTGAAGGAGGATGTGGCGCTAATGTGCGCGCACAATGGCCGGTGATGCGTCAGCGTGGAAATGAGAGAGTAAGCACCGTGGATTTTTGGAAAATGGAAGTGAGAGAGTGTGCTTGGAAGGTGGCTATAGGGAGTCTTTGGACTCTCTAGCATGTGACTTTCAAGAGAGAATAATTTCTGATTTCAGAAAATTCAATTCTCATTAAACTCAAAAGTGCCCATTACAATAGAGAAGCTGGGTATTTATAGTAACCCATGCTCCTTACAAGCTAACCTATGAAAGGTAAAAATACGATAAAAGGGACTATATTGGGCAGGATTACATCATACCCTCCCTCTTAAAAAAAAGATTTGTCTTGAAATCTGACATCGCCTTATGAAGAAGCTCCACAAAGTCTTGGGAGCAAAGCCATGAAGTGGCCTTATTACTTTAGATCTAGTTTTCTTCCTCCTGGATCAAACACGAATCTGCAATACACATCAAATATATCTTCGGTTAATATCAATCCAAGAAAGAATTTTTCTTTAAAAACAAGAGAATAAGAACTTCTAATACTTTGATTTGTAATCTTTGAAAATTTTAGAAGTCCAAATTCAATTTTGTCTTGAGTTAATTGTTTTCTTAAAGATAACAATAACTCAAGATTTGAATTGTCATATTTTGAAAATGTTTTCATAGAATATATAATGACAATTGGTTTGAAAGAGAAGTCAAAAATTGGAAAGTAATCAATTATTGGAAAAGAAGTAAAGATTTGGAAACCTTCCCTTTTAGGTTCCATGGTCTTTGAAAGAATAGGATTTGTCATCAGTAACAATTTCTCCTTTTCTTTCTTCTCTCTTTCTTGCCTTTTGATACGACTGTCGCGGTCATACAAATTTGATGTGCAATAAATAATGCAGTATAGTGCTAGGATGTGAATCCTAGGTCGTTTCACAAGGACCAAATGTGGTTCAGTTTTGGATCAAACACGAAGAGGGGGGTGTTTTGAAAGTTTTTGGTTGCAATGAAAATTAAACACGACTGAATTAAAAACGTCAAAATAAATTTTAACGACAGTAAAAATCCAATGGTAAAAGACATCAAAATTAAATAAACACGGGAACATTAAACGTGAATAAAACGTAAAACATTAAACGCAAAAATAAAAGCATCAGTAAAAACATACCGTAAAAATAAAACTAAAATGGTAAAAATGAATTTAAAACAGTAAAAACGAAATTGATACAGTAAAAATGAAAATACAGTAACATAAAACAGTGAGAATAAATCTGGAACAGTAAAAACGAAAATACAGAAAAACACAAAATACAGAAAACAATAAATACAGAAAACAGTAAAAACAGTAAAACACTAAATACAAAAAAAATGAAATTACATGCAGTAAATAATAATAGTAAAAACAGCAATTACAGAAGTACAAAATCAGAAAAACAGTAACAGGAAAATACAGAAAACGAAAATACAGAAAACAGTAAAAATAGAAAATAGTAAATTTCAAAAACAGTAAAAACAGAATCAAAATTACTGCAGTAAAATACATAAAATAAAATTACAGTAAATGATAAACATGCAAAAATAAAGAAAGAACAGCTGAAATTAAATTGCAGAAATACATAATACAGAAATTAAAATACAGCAGAAATTAAATTACAGCAGTAAAATAAAACAGTAAAACAGAATTTAATTTTAGAAATAGAAAATGAAACCAAACTTTGCATTGAATTTAAATTGTGCATGAAATTATTACAACAAAGAAATCAAATTTGGAACCTAATATGCACACTGTTCAACCGTAGCCTTCCATCTGTACTGTGATTTTCATCTGTTATTCCAGCCCACTGTCCAGCAGCTGTATTTTTCTAGCATATGTCCCGTGAATTTTCCAGCTGCACTAGACTTATTCCATACAGCATTCTACCTACATTACTCTCTGCAATCTCCCCTTTTGGAACGTCCCTCTTCTCTCTTTTTATACTCCAAAACCCAATTGATTTTTATTTGGAAGAATGCCAACAAAATGAGTGATGGGCCCTCCATAATTGTTGTCCGTGAGCTCCTCTGGATCGTTCCATTCTCCTTATTCTCCATTCTCTAATTGCTCCATATCACCATACTGCAGCAAAATTAAAACAAAGAAAACATGGTGCTGGGTCCACTTCTAAATTTGTTCTTTGACTTTCTTATCATGCTTCTACGTACCAAAAACAACAAAGGGACCCTCCAATTCTCATATTGCTCCAAAATGAAAGAAAAACTGCACATCATGTACGTAACAAAAGGAAGAAAGGGGGCCCTCCATATTCATCACCACTTCCTCTTCAACGTGTGCTAGTCTGCTGCTGGATGCCTTGCTCTTCCGTGGAGCACCTCTTCTTCTCATATATGGCATCCGTGGGGTCTTCACTCTTTGCTGGAACGTCCATGTTGCTGCTGTGTTATGGATGGTGTTGTTGCTGTATTCTCTCCAAGCACACACCTAAATGGAATCTCGTGACCTTCTCTCATCTTTCCACTTCTCCAAACTGAATCAACTGTTGCACTCACAAGCTGCTGCCCACTCTGGATGTTCATTTCTTTGCTGGATGCGTGAAGTGCAGCCCCTTGCTGTTGGTGGCTGGACTGTGGTGTGCGAAGTGCATCTCTCCTTTCATGTTGCTTTCACGTGTTGCTACAGCCACACCTTTTTCCATTCTCTTTTATCCAATAAAGCAAGTATCATGTGCATCCAAAAACGTGTGCTTTGTGCCAACTTTATCTTCCATTGAATTAATTAAAAATATAGAATGAAGTGTAAGTTTTTGGCGTGAATGTGGTATGAAGCATTTAGTGCCATGATGCACCCTTAACGTGTTACTTGTTCCAAAGTGAAGGCTTCAATTTTTTATGAGCCACTTCCGTGTGCACAATAAATTTTCACCTTTCTTTCTCAATTTAATTTAAAATATAATTGTTGAGAAATTTATCTTTTAGTCCTAAAATATTATCCAACAATTTCCCTGTAATCAATAATGCAAATAATTAATCTCAGATAATTCAAATTAATTAAAATAAGAATTTCTGATCGAATTAAGCACAATTAAGAAAAATGGGAAAATACTGGACATTTTAGCACAATTCCCTGATTAAATTCAGTATAGTAAACCTAGTGAAGTGAGCAAAATATTGATTCATCACCTTTCTCTCTTTTCTTCTTCTTTTCTCTCTTTTTCTTTTCTCTCTTCTTCTATTCTTTTATCTTCTTCTCTTTCTTCCTTTTCTTCTTCTCTTCTTAATTCCTCTCTTCTTCTCTCTTCTCTTTTCTCGTTTTCTTCTCTCTCTCTCTTCTCTTCTTCTTTCCTTTCTTCCTTTTCTTTTCTCTCAATCTCTCTTTTTCTTTTCTTATCCTTGATCTTTTTAAGTCTTGCCCCAATTTCTAATTCTCTACGAAGAAACCCATGATCATTTAAACTCTCAAGAAATAATTTTCCATCATCAATGTAATCCCTAATTAGTTCTAGGTTTCTTTTAATGCTTGAAGGCACAAACTTTCTTCTCATGCAAGCTTTTAAATCATGCCAATCACGTATGGAAGACTTTCTACCTTTCCTAACATGATATTGTCTTTCATTCCACCACTCTCTTGCATGCTCTTCTAACTTAGAGAGATATATGCTAAGAACATAATATTCACTCTCTTCATAAAACCAAGGATTTATTTTATCAATTTCTTTTTCCCAAGCTAGGTATGTTAATGCACCTATGTCTTTACCAAAGGATGGAAGATTCCTAGCTTGTTTAAACATTTCATCAACTTTATCTAACCTAGAAGACCTATATGAACTATAAGAAGACATCTTTGTTTTTAAAAGTTTTCTTAATTTAAAGGGTTCAAAACTTTCACTTAAACAAGTCCCAGGTAAGAGAGGTAAGCTAAAGAGCTGCTTAAGTACCAAGTCTTGCCTTGCCAGAAGTGTCTTAGGCTACTAACTTATTACCCCTTAAACTAAAATCACCTTTAGAAACAAAGTACACAACTCAAACAATCACAAACAATTAAACACTAAAAGACTAGACTCTTCGGACTCTAATGTGAAAAGACTTAGAGTTTAATCCCTTTTAGCCTAAATCACCCCTAAACGTAAAACACAAAGCAAATCAATATTAAAGTCTACTCCTATGGTGAGGCTTGTTGCTTTGGCTAACAAGACACACTCACCTGTCTAGCTATGCTAAAATTAAAGCAAGTTAAAGTTGCCAAGAGTTTGAAAGAGCACGAAGGACTCTTCCAAAGCACTTGGACTTTATAAAAGGCCCTTTTACAAAACAAAAGCTAAGGCTAACAGTAGGCTAACACAAGCCTATTACAAACAAATTGAAGAAAAATAATTATAAAAGCAACAATCCTATGCTACGGTCCTAGTCCACTTCATTAAGCTTTGTTGCTCAACTTTGTTGCTTCTGGAATCAGTTGTCTTGAATCTTCTTGTCATGCCCATCCTACAATCACACATGTACAAAACTGCTATGAGTATTCACTTAGTTAAAACAGATTGCAAAAGAAGATATAGGGTAGTAAGAACTTCCCTTTCTCTTGGCTGCACAAGCTTTCTAGTGAGATTTTGCAGCTGCTCAATTAAACTCCTGGACAATTTAAATTCCAATGAAAGCAACTCTGCACAGATAATTCATTCCAAAAACAGTAGATCACAAATTGCAAGCAACTACAACTCAAACAGTTTAAACAGTTAGAAGCAATTAAACTAGATAACTCCCTTTAGTTCAAAGCTTCCACGTTAAGTGCTTAGGTTGTTGTTTTCTCAGTAAATTTCTGCTCAAGCTAAACTCTCAAATATCAGCTCTGCACACACCAAAATCAAACCAGATTCTATTAGACACATGCAAATGGTCATTATACCAGATTCAAAGGGATGTAATTCTAAGCTGAAACCAAACTGATTAAACAACCACCCAGTCTAATCAAAATCAGATTAATCCAATGCAATGCAGAACAATTCCAATTCAGAATTCAGATTGGCTAATCCTAGTGTACAAAAACTGTCATACCAGATTCAACATTATAGCAAGAATAGTTCAACCAAAACAAAAGCAATTTAAGGTGAAAGAAACTCCCTTCAGTTCAGATGGCTGCTACTGGTTGCTCAAGCTATACTCCTGCTCATTCTAAACTAATCTCAACTTCTATTGGACACCCTGCACTGGTTCATTTCTGCATACAAAATCAAACCCAAATCCAACAAATACAAATAGGAATGGACATTAACCAGATGCAATGGGTGAAAAGAATGATGTGCTTAATTCAACCTCAACGTCAGAATTGGAAATTAAGTGCTTTAGTCACTTCTTAAAATTGAATGATGCATTGGCAATTAAAAACAAATTGATGCACAACTGATTATGACAAGAACAGCCTTTTCAGAAAAATTAGTGAATTACACTAGGCAGAGAGAATGGACCAAACTAGTCAAGAACAATGTCCTAAACTAATTCAGAAATCAGTGGACCATGCTAATCAAATAAATGGACAAAGAGTAATGTGAGGCAAATCAGAAATTGGCAGTTTTAAAACAGTGTTGTTGCACTTCCAGAAATGCTCATAAAACAATCAGCACATTATTTGCAAATCCTATGCATCTACCAAGTTCCCATAGGTCTTATCAAATCAGAATCAACATTCAACATGCCCAATTAAACCATGAAATCAACAATTCATTTTCAAAACAGTGATTACATCAATGAATTCAGCAAGCAATGTTTTAACTAAAATGAATGCAATGACAGTTTAAAGATTCACAAGCACAAATAGCATTTCTAGGAAATCAATAATCAATTAGAACAACAGTGATTGCAGTTGCAGTTGCAACAAATCACAGCTGCTCCAATCTAATTACTCCAATTTCTTTTCCTGCACAATGAACACAATCAACAAATGGTTAAATGAAACTGAACTCTCTTGCAAATGCCAAGGAAATTAGGCTAAATTAGCCTTACTAAGCTCACTGCACTAAGGTTTCTCTTTAATAATTTAAAGCACATAAAGGAAAAGGTTTGGAAGGGAGATTCTCCCTTGGCAGTTCAAGGCTTGAGAGCCTTTCAGACCACCACCACCTAAGATGCTACCAAGCACACAAACCCTCTTTCAACTTCCAGAAACCAGAGAGTAACAACTTCTCAAACAGACAAAGGCTAGGCAAGGCAAAGTGATATGCAGAATAGAACAGGACAGCCACAAAACAATGACAGCACAGCAGATCTATTGCTTAAGACAACTCTAGATCAGATGAACAAAGCAATTAAAGCTCAGATTAAGAACAACAGATCAGAATGCACATATGAATTAGACAAAACTAAGACCGCCAACAATTGACAAACAAGAAACAAAGCTTTTGATCAAAGTAAGCACAACAAATAGAACCTAAGGAATAGAACTAGAACAGATTAGTAAAGCAAGAAAAGGGACTTAAGTTGAACCAATACTGAACAGATTTGATTTATAAATTGGCATACCAAACTGTTTGACATTGTGCCTCAGAGAAACTTGTTTTATTTTTCATATTTGATGTTCTGAATTAGAGGCAGCTATTGTGAATTGCACTAAGTCCTTCAACTCTTTTTTTTTTAACAGTAGGATTAATACTTAATTGCTTCAAATGTTATTGACTTACAGCTCTTGCTACAATCCACAATAGACTAAGATCAATACAGTTTACAAATCAGCACTTTACTTGTATCAGATTAATGGTTCAACTTAATAAAAAGAAAAGACATAATTGGTTTCATTGATAACTTTTGACTCTAGCATCAAATTTCACTTTTAACCAAAACTGTAGAAATTGAACTTGAATAACAAAACAGCAAACACAAATGACTCTTGAATATGATTGAACTAGAAGCTTAGCAATGAACTAATACCAAGCAGAACAAACACACACTCAAAACATTAACACAAACTTCAAAGAAAAACCAGTTCGGTGTAGCTGGCCAAATCACAAATCTGTTGATTAATCAATGTGCAACCGAGCTAGGCTGAGCCTTTCATTGCTCACTTGGTATGCACTTGTTATTGATTAGGCAGAAACCAAGCAACGCTATCATTAAACAGATTCAGGAACATGAGATTCATTATCTCTACCACTGAAATATGCCACCAAGCTCATTTATCTAAATGTCATAGCTTATATACGGTGAACAGAACTTACTCAGTGCAGGCAACTCAAATGAATCACACAACACAAACATCAGCTAGTTAAACTTGAATTTAATTGACAATTAAAACAATGCACAAGACTAGAACATGACAGAAATGTGATTTTCAAATGAAAAGACTCAAACCAAGACTTGCACCGAAATAAAATGAAATAATACTCAATATAATGACTCAAAGGCACAGAACTATATGAACAAATGCACAAAATCACAAAATAGAATTCAACACAGATTACAACACAAGACAGTGAAGGAAAATGATGAACAACTCAGAAAAATGAACAACAATAAACGAAAAATAGAAACGCGACTCAAAATCAAATGAACAAAAAAATGAATCAAACAAGACCGAATCGAAACAAAACGCAAAGAACAAAATCAAACCGAGACAAAATAAGATGAATGCATAGAGACGTGAAACAACGCAAGAACAGAAGAAAACTCGAAACAGAGACGCAAAACACTTAACTCAGAATTAAACCAAACAACTCAGAATAGAGACGAACCGAGATACTTACCTTCGAAGCGTGTTCGACCTTGCTCTGAATACCACTTGATGGACGAACGCCCGAGGAGAGGACGAAGGTGCATGTCGCGAACTCCTCGAAGCTTCCTCCAGAGAGATGACGCAGCGGAATTGATAGGACACTCTAGATTGAGAGAGAAATCGGAGCAAAACTGATAGAATCAAAATCGATTACAGAATACCCTAAAATCATGAATGGACTCTAAAAAAGAGGGAAAACTCAAATTGGACACTAAGAAACCCTAAAATGGTGATGAGACTCAATATAAACTGATTAATCGGTTCAAATGACTCGAATGATCGGTGAAAAGTGAAGATCGAAGGGATTAAGGTGTTTGAACGGTGGAAAATGGTGGAAGGAAGTGGAAACCCTAGAAGAAGATGTGGTAGTGTGATGAACGAAGATAAAATACCTTCGAAGATGTGTATGGAGTGCAGATCTATGGTTGGCGACAATGGAACTCTCGAGAACGAGAAGAAGACTCTCTGAAATGTGGAGGGATGCTTAATGGATGCACGAGGGAAGAGTTGAGAGGCGCGGTTGTGATGTTAAGGAAAATTGAAGATGTGGCTGCTGACACGTGCTGAAGGAGGATGTGGCGCTGATGTGCACGCACAATGGCCGGTGATGCGTCAGTGTGGAAATGAGAGAGTAAGCACCGTGGATTTTTGGAAAATGGAAGTGAGAGAGTGTGCTTGGAAGGTGGCTAGAGGGAGTCTTTGGACTCTCTAGCATGTGACTTTCAAGAGAGAATAATTTCTGATTTCAGAAAATTCAATTCTCATTAAACTCAAAAGTGCCCATTACAATAGAGACGCTGGGTATTTATAGTAACCCATGCTCCTTACAAGCTAACCTATGAAAGGTAAAAATACGATAAAAAGGACTATATCGGGCAGGATTACATCACAGCGTCTCCCTCTCTTGCATCAAATTTACCCTTAAATACGGAGCTACAAATGATCAAGTCCTTGGAATTCACTTTGGTGTAACTCTAGGTCCATCCTTGACACCTAGAGCTTATGATCATCACCTTTCAATATGATTCCTTAGCATCTATAAGTCCATAGGAAAATTGATTAGATCACAACTTAAGACTAGTTCACACTGAATCTTAAGCTAGTGAATAATACGAGTGATCAATTCATCCAACGTTAAGCATAAATCAATTAAGAAAATTTAGATAAAAAGCAGGCATACATAAATGAATGATTTACTTAATGCAAGAGACTCCAAAGTTGTTATATCTCACTTCAATACATGGGAGATTTAGCTCTTCATAAATGATAGAAAGAAGTAACCACAAGGAAGAGAATCAATCTCTTAATCTAAAGAAGTTCTATTAATTACAGAGGATATGAATGAAAAGACTCTCTAAAGTCTCTCTCTAAAAGTGCTCTCAAAGTCTCTATAAAAATTTTCTAATCTGAAGTTTCTTCTAAGTCTCCAAACAAATATGAAATTATGGTATTTATAAATGTTGAAAAGATTGCTCTAACGGTGTGCTAATGGTTCCAACAGTGGTTCATGGCTCTATAGTCGATGGGTTTCCTCCTTAAGTGGGTTTCCTCCACGGGTTTACTTGTGAGTTCCTGGGCTGGAGCCTCTTGAGATTACTTCATGATGAAGAATTCTCCATGGCTTAAGCCTCAAGTCAAGGCTTAAGGTTTCCTTTCATGTTGAGTTTTCTTCTCATAGCTCAAGCCCTCATCTGGCGTTGTAGCTGTGCTATGACATAATGCTTGAAAAGTGTTTGAATTTCTCTATTTTTCTTCAAAAGTGTAACTTTGACTCTGTTAATTCTTCTATGCCTAGAAAACATTGGGGTAGTTATCATGAATTTTACACAATTTTAAAACAAGATAAGTGTCAATGCAACATTGAAATTAGCTAATACTAGACATTTATCAAGAGTACTCTTAAATGTAACTTTAGGTCAATTCTTGACACCTAAAGCCTAAGATCATCAAACTTCAGTATGATTCCTCAATGACTACTTGAATGAATCACATGCCTTAAGATCAGGACTTTATACTCTATAACTAGCTTAAACTTTAAAAATATTTATAGCATTTGAAAGTAAGAGGAGAATTAGTTCGACAACAACTTGGAACTAAATTCCACTTAATCCTAAGATAGTGAAATAAGATGAAGGATCAATTCATGCAATAACAAGCACAAACTAATTCACAAACATGTAAACAAAAGCACACTTTGATAAATAAAATAGTACCAGTAGAAGAAAGTTCTAAAGGGTTACATCATAACCTCAACACAAGATGGGCTTAGCTCCTCATGATAGATGAAAACATTACAATGCTATGAATAGCCATGCCCTCTTATTCTCTTAAAGGATATTCAAGAAGTACAGAGAAAAGGTTCCAAAGAGCTCTCTACAAATGCCTCTCCAAAAGTCTCTCCCTAAAAGATATCTAACATAGAGGTGCAACTCTGGTTTTGTACAATGTCTAGAGTAGTGCTCAACAATGCACTTATGGCTTAGCAGAAAAGATTTTCAACCTATATGGGTTTTCTTTCATGGTTCAACTTTATGCTCTAAGGCTCAACTCCTGAGACAACTTCTTTGGGAAAGAGTCTCCCTTGCTTAATTGCAAGTTTAATGCTTGAGGTTTCCTTTTCCAAGGGGTTTTCTCTTTGTGGCTTAGGCTCAATTTTGTCACTTGCCACGTCAATCACAATTTGCCCAAAATTGCATGATTCACATCCAAATTATTTATGGTTTCACTTTGACTCTCTTTGATGCTTAAAACTACAAAATAAACTAAGTTAGGGGTGAATTTAGCAGGAGCTTAACAAGATTAAAATAAGATAAGTGTCAAAACTATCTTAAAATTCACTCAATTGAATACTTATCAAGATCCAATCACAATATTAAAATGGTTAAGTTCCCTAAAACATGTCTACACAATCTTGCCAAAACAAATATCGTCTGCCTTCCCTCGTCTGCTATACTCATTTTAGCATAACATCCATGATGCTTTGATGTTTGTTAACATAATATCTATTAGTATCAGATGCTTGACAACACAACGTCTAATGTGCCTCCTTTACCATACCTTTCTACTCCTGCATCGTCTAGCATACATCTTGTCTACTCCACACTTAACTTGTTTCAATCAAATGCACTTGGTTATACCAATTGTTTATCCCTCTTCACCTCTCATATCAGCTACTCTATTTAGTTACACAGAGTGTCTACTTTGTGTAACTACATTCAACATTTTTTACTCTTTAGCATCTAATCCTTTTCTTAGAATTTTTTCTTTCTCATTTATACCATTCATGTACTCTGTGATTTATTACATTATTTTATATTCTTATAGAAGAAAACCATTAAAAGGAATATAATTAGAATATAAATATATTTGAGAAGATAAATGTAGGGAGGGACAACACACACATAAGATCTCCACAGTAAGATATTGTCCACTTTGGGCTAAGTCTCCACAGATTTACTTTTGGTACCAAGCCAAAAGGTCTTGTTTGTACCCAACATACCAGCTCAAACGGATTTGCTTTTGGTACCACTCCAAAAAAATCTTTTACTAATGGAGGTATCTTATGTGTATATAAAGTCATGTTCATCTCTTAATTTATCCGATGTGGGACTTTGTTTGTACCCAACAATCAAAACATTACTAAGTCTTCTATGCTTTTCTGTGGCTAGATGTTAGATGAGTAACGTCCATCTTGTGTTAGTATGTTCAAAATTGAAATTTACTCATACTCACTAATGTTTTAATCAAATATTGAAATTTACTTTCCACATTAAAAGATGCATACGCAAGAATGAAATCTTCAATGTCTAAATCATCCCAGGATAAGAATTAAAAGAACATTTGATTATAGTCAAGATTTTTTTTTTTCCAATAACGATCATTATATAGGATTAACATCATCAATAGTTTATATAGTTGAATACATTATTAATTATTAGAAATTTTTATAATTTTATAATTGTTTATGCATAAATAATATAAGCTTTTATTTAAAAAAATTATTTATTGAGAATTATATATATTATGTAGAGAATACTATTATGCTGTGGAGGAAAATTATTATAGCAAACAATATTTTCTTGAAAAACTAATTTTTCTATCTCGTTTGTAGCTTAAACATTCAATTAAATTAGAGTTGACATAAATAGTTGTTAAAAATACTCTAATATAATCGCTTTTTAGACTTTTCTATAATGGGTCTTTTCAATTAGCTTAAAAAAGTAAACAATTTTGTTTCATTACGTTAAGAAAGTTTATCTTTTTATATTATCTACGTATCTATGATAAAATGAAATTCATTTTAACCATTATAAGAAATTCATGTTACATTTTGTGTCAGTCTTATACGGAAGTTTAAGCTCGGGCTAACTTTATTTAGGTTATGTGAAATTGATACTTTTATTAATCAAAAATATTTAAAAAAATAATAATTACTGAGCCTATTAAGGATAATTAATTTGTTTTTCTTAAAAGGCTCCTGATTGTATTTAATATGATCTCTTTTCTTAATTTATAAAGGGACCTATTAATTCTTAATTTAAAAGCGTGAAATATAATTTTTAAATAAAATAGTTGTTTTATTAATAATTTGAAACATGTAAAAAGTGGTTTTAAAATTAAAAAAATTGAGTCGGTGTGCTGCCTTTGTAAAATCCACAGCTAATAATTTATAAAGCACATGGCATATTGTTTTCATAAGATTAACGAATGAGTAATGAGTATCTTGATGAGTATATTATGTTGTTTATAATGGAGAATTTCTTCATTGTTATCTTTCTTAAAAAGTTTCTCAAGAAGTATAAAAGATCGAAATGAGGTAGCTTTTGGTGATTGAACTAGAAAGAAAGAATGGCATGCATGAAAATTTGTGGAATTTGTGTGACGTTGAATGTTAGGTTGTGGGGTCAATTAACAATATGCTTCCTACCCCAAATGTTTGGTTTGCCATGCAGCTGCAGCTACTATTCACTACGTTGTAGTTGCAACTAAAAAGAAATAGACTAATGATTTTTATATTTTGCACAGAGGACATGATCAAGATGTTTTTACTTTTTCAATGATTTTGTTTCTTACTTTTTCACTACTTTAAATCATATCGATTTAACCCTACCTTGTTATTTCAGAATTTTTATATTCATTTTTCTTTTTTGTCTAACTCATCACGTATTTGCTCATTGCTTAAGAAATAAGACCTCTGCCCGTTACGTTCGAATATAAGTACATTGTTTTAAATTTGGTACACCTTTTATTATTAACTGTGAACTATGAACTATGAACTATATAACTCATGTAGATACTGTTTAAAATAGTTTATCACCCTTAGGAATGCTAACGGTCAGACTATCATATGTATCTGGTATTAGTCTTATATGAAATATCTCTTCGGTTATTTGGTGAGTATTCGTTAAAAAATATTTATATATATTTTAAATTTAAAATAAAAATCTTTAAAATATAAATTTAGTTTAAAAAATTAATTTTTAAATATAACTTAAATTAAATTACTTAATAAATGTTTATACAAATGAATTCAGTCTTTTTAAACAGTAAAGTAAATGTTATAATAACTTGGGTGAAAATATAAACTTACAAAATTAATCTTTTAGAAAATAATTTCAATATCATATATGTTTGTATAAAATAATGGAAATAGGTATTAAATACCGGGAAAACTTTTGTCAAAAGATAGTTTAACAACCTTTTTAAGAATTAAATAGTTTATATAAGTTCTTAAACACTTGAGTTATAAAGTTTTGTTCAAAGTGCATGTTCAAAAATAAATATTTTTCAATCATCTAGTTAAATCTCTTGCAGTGTTTTGATAAAGATAGTTCTTAATAAGAATAACTTTTGGTGACAAGAGCTTTTATAAACGGTTGAGTTAATACGCAACTGCAGAGTTTATAGGAATACCATTTAGCAAGACTGAAGTAATAAACAAACAATTATTTTATATTAGTTCACTCCACTAAATTACGTTCAGTTATCCTCTAAGAGTTCAATTGTAATCTTGAACAAGATTACAATTGAGAATTTGCACCACTCCTGGTGTCATCTAGTCAATCCCAATAACTATGTTACTCTGACTAGAACCAACTATCACCCACTTCTGGTTGTGCAGTATTCTTCAACACTCTTGGTATCTCTAGAAAATATCGGTATCTTCTTGATATGTTGTCTAGTTGAATTTAACCCACTACTACTTTCCACTAGACAAACATGTCTAGCTACCATTTAACTCACAAAGTTAAGTGTTAAGTGTTTGTATTCTCTTCAAAATATGCAATCAATTAGATCGTTTACAAGTCTTTAGACAATTACTCTCACTACAAGAAAAAATTGAATTACATACAACCAAAATCCGTATATAATTTGGTTACAAATAACTATGCCCTCTGAGATTGCTACATCGATCTGACCAGAAAAGCCAATAGAAAAAAACGCACCAGTCCAATTTGGAAGCCACATCCAAGGAAAATGTAGATTCAATTGGTGTCATGGCCTCCTTAGCAGTCTGCATAATGATGTAGAAATGTTTTCTATTATAAAATCAAGCCAATATAATAGATATATCTGGGTTAGGATTTATCTTGAAACTGAAACAGAGGATTGTCCTGAAAGAGTGGGTAAATTATAACATCCATAGACTACTATTACTGGGATTGTTACCGTAAAACAATAAAGCGAACCCCGCTAAAGCTCTTCAGAACATGTCCAGTTGCTAAGCAAAGGAGCTGGCATGGATGATGAAGGAATGACCATACATACAAATTTAGATTAATATTCGAAAAATCATGATAGTTACTTCTTTGCCCAAAAACATGCTCTCCTAACTTAGGCACTCATGATCTACAGCTTTAAACACAGCCAAAATATCATACATTTAGGGGCATAAATTGTCTCATTGGCATAGTATATTTTCACTTTTCCAAGTATATCAGGAGAAAATTTCACACCATTCATATATTCTGATGTAGGTAGTATTTAAAGAAATGAAAACTGTCAAATTCTTTGTAACATATAGATGGCAAGAGATAGAACTATCATAATGGCTTTCTCCAAGCCAACAGTAGCTATCTTCTCCGTGAGATCTAATGCTCCACTGATAATTGTTGCCTCTTAATGAAAGCAACTTTCTTGATCTAAAAGACTACATACAGGAAAAGAATAAAATAAAAGTACAAACACCTTCCTTCATCAATGCAAAGATAGGCCTTTCATTTCTCAATAATACATGCTTCGACTTTTATTATTCTATTTATCTAAATTCTCATCAGATACACCACCTTTAAAACTCATGTTTCATACTTTCCTAAGATTCATAATTTTTTATAATTAAAACTGTAATTATTTTAAACTGTAATTATACATTGATTATTTTGAAGCGAAAAGAATACAGTTTACTTCTTCAACTTCGTTGGCAAGTGAAATTTTAGAACATGTTAATAATCATTAGCAATGCCAAATTACTAGCAAACCTTATCCCAATGGTGGGTTGGACATGGATCTATTAATTCCCAATATATATATATATATATATATATATATATATATATATATATATATATATATATATATATATATATACTCTATTAAGCTTTAATATATATTATGTGCAACTGAACTCTAAAGATGGTCATCATGAAAATAATAGGCACGGTTTGGCATAAAATTCTTATAAATAAGATAGAATTCAATTCTATCTAAGAATGTGGTTAAACTATGGAGCCTGACATTATAATAGATTGTAAGGGTCAAACACAGCATTAGCTAAGCCATGGCCTTAATATATGGAAGCTATAAACTCCTATGCCAAAAGAATGTATAAACGAAATCACGGAATACATCAATCCAAATAATACTTTTCTTTGATTAGACATGTATTCGAAAACATGCTCTTTAATATCAAATCTTAGTAATACTTTAATGAATATTTAAAGTGAACATCATAATGAACAACTATTTTAATGTATAATGGATTAATCTACTTCTATATCGAATAGTAAAACAGAGTGAATCACAATGCAAATGGCTTCAGATTTAGACTATGATACACAGAGTGAACAACAAAAATTTGATACTTTCTAGGAAACATTGAGGTATAAAATAAAAGCTGAGATTGAAGAAAGAAACAAACAGACTGCAACTTTGAAAAGTAAGCTCATGAGGCGAAACATGAGGACCAGATATTAAAGAGCAAAAGAAAATGTACCTTGATTATCTCTATTAATTGATCAACCCCACTTTCATGAAACGAGAGGACGCACCCTACGCGTCATTGCCAAGCGTGCAACAGGAGCTGAACTAACATAAAAGAGGGAAATTTTTTTTAAAAGAAATCAAAATGAAAAACCATTAAATCTCATAACGGTTTGAAATGAAACAAGAACACAAGAATACTGCTCACTTTCTATGTTGATCGTTTAGAATCTCCACAGCAGATTTTGTCACCACTTCCTGCTTTTGGTTCAAAACAATCCCTACAGCACCTTCAGTCTTCAATCCAACCTCTTCTTTGGGTTTCAAAAGAGTAGCAGGCTCAAAGGAGCGTTGAAACGTCGTCGGGTGTGATTGATTTTGCGGCCACTTGACGAAAGAGCCTCCAAGGTGATGACCAAAAGAACGATGCGGACTCGACTCGAACTCCTTCGAAGCTTCCTTGATCAGAAAACGCAGCGAAATAATGAGACGAACTCGAGATCGAGAGCGAAACGGAGAATGATTGGAAGAAAATGTTAAAAAACCCTAAACGAATGAATAGAAGCCAGAACGATTGCGGGAAAGCTCTAAAATGGAGAAAGAACCCTAATCTGGACCGAAGGAACCCTAAAAATGGGGAGAAACATAAAATGAACCGATTAATCGGTTCAAACACAAGATTGATCGGTACAAAAGTGCTTAACCGGCGCAAATGGAGGTTTAATCGGTGGAAATTGAAGAACAAATGGCATAAAGGGTTTTAATCAGTAGAAAAGTGGTTTTAATCGGTTAAAAATGAAGGGAAAGTGAAGAGGATGATGAAACCATAAGATTCGGAAGTGGTTTTGTATATGAAAGTGAAAATAGAGAAGGAGAGTGGAGAGTTAAAGTTAGGGTTGCAGAGAGATCTAAGAGTGTAGAGTTAGGGCTTGAGAGAGATTTGAGTGAACACACACCTCAAGTGAGTGTTCTACCAAACTAGCTTCAAATTAATGAAATATAATTTCAATTTTTTTTAAAATAATTAATTTCCAGTAAAACAACACTTGCTTTTACTTATGTACGCATTATAACACTTACATACGGATAAAACTCTCCCGCCACCAAGTACTCAAAATACATACGGATTTTATATATGAAAAATTTGTATATAACTCTTTTTTCAGGATCCGTATATAATATCCGTATGTAATCTTCATGTTACATATGAATCAAAATCCGTATATAATTATCGGTGGATAATCACCATTTTTCTTGTAGTGTCTCACAAAGAGGATGTTTTTACAATACAATTCAATCTAATAGACTTTTAGAGTTTTCTCTCTTCTTACAAATGTAAGCTTATGATTCTATGATGCTTGTTGAGAGTATTTGCTTTTCTTTTAAGATTTGTTTTCTTCTCAGGTGATTTCTTTCATATTCGTGTGCTTATTCTCTTGATCTTCTCTTCAAGGATCTTCAATTTATAGGCTTCAAGAAAATTTCATTAAATAGTAATTGTTTTGATCTTTGGATCTTCTTAGTCTTTTTGTAGGTAGCGGCTGTAGGTTAAAGTTATTAACTTATCGAAGTAGGCATACTTTTTCAATACTTTATCAAAAGTAGGTTGTCAAACTTTTTGGAGCAACTTTTGATAGAGAGAACATTCCGTTAATGTCTTTTTTGTCTCTAACATCCAGACTTGACTTGTATATGATAGAATTGATGGATGTTTGACATAGGTAATCTGAACTTAGTAGAGTATATATGCATGCAGGCAAATATGACATTTTTCTTATCACTTTTTTTGTTTTGAAATGTTGTGCATTTAATGCTCTTTAATGCGCATTCAGAACAACTATAAGTTTTTCAAATTTTCTATTGCTTAAACAAGATTTGATCGTTCAAGATTTTTTGTAGAGATACCAAATTGTTTATAAAAGTTTCATCGTTGGATCAAAACATTATTTTGGCACAAGGTATCGTTTGGCCCATTTAAGGCGTTTCCTAGCAGCACTTTGTTGACCTTTGTTTGGTTCAGGAGCGCGTTTAGCAAGATGTCTTTCAACACATGTTTTTGGAACAATGTTTATATCTTTTAAATTGTTTACCAGAAACATCATTTTGTACATTATAGTGAGAGCTTGTTTAGCAAAAGTATAGCAAGAGCACGTTTAGCAAGACTCTCATATAGCACATTGATGCATTTTCTGAGAAAATAGTTTTAGTGCGTCTACTCAGATATCAGTGTGTTTACTAAAGCTTTTCTTAAATCATTTAAATTTCAAAAAACCTTTTTCACAAAACATTTATCTTTGAACTATATTATTTTCCCAAAGATAACACTTTTTCCTATGCTCATTTCGTTTATTGTTGTTTGTTAAATTTCAAAACATATAAAGATGTTTAGACGATTCAATCTTATAGACAATTTTTTCTTAACAAAGTCTTTATAAAAAAATGAAAATACATGAAGATAAAATTTAAACAATTTTCCTATATTAATATTTTTATGTCTAATATTTAAAATTAAAATTAAAATATTTAAACAAAATTTATTAATAATTATTAACAAATAACGAGTATAAGGTCGAATAACAAAGTTGAATACCAAGTATGTATTTGTTACATCAACAAGCATATAAATAAATATTTGTACATATTACTCGTAGTATTTATTAAAAGTATTCATTTAATACTTGTTACATGTTTTTCTCATTGATAGGAATTTTTTGCAGTTCCTAATCACACTCATTATTTATTACTTTTAGTAATTAAAAAATATTAAGAGATATGTGGGGTTTTACATCCTCCAAGTATCAATCTTATACACTTTTTTTTAATGTAAGAAATATTGATTAATAACGAAGTTAGGTATTGTCATGGAAATAGAGTTTTACAAAAGGAGGACATAAAGTGAATTGTGTTAGAACGCTTAAGTAAATCAAACAATGATATTATTGAGATATATTGAGAATTATATTGACTTATGTAAAGGGTTGGAATGAGTTTCTAGGCCACTAGTACAATAAAATGAAAAGACCGCGGTTACTTTTATCCATCTGCATCGGTTTTGCAACCGGTGCATATACAGTCGAGTTAAAAAATCTATAGCGTTTTACCTCGGGTTTGAACCGAGTCAAAAATTATATACTTTTATCTCGGTCGAAATGCAACCGAGGCAATAGAGTCATGTGTCAAAGGGGTCTTATGTGTATTAGTTTTTTTTCTGATATATTAACAGTTTTGATCACGTCCAACAGAATTTTACAAGATATAACATCATTTGCTTATAATTTTTCTATTATGAACTCTTGTTTCGGAGAGTGGTTGTTTCCATAAGAGGAATAGTGTTTGTTCTAGCAATCACAGGAGTGATCTTCTACAAGAAGCATAACCAAGAAAAAAGAAAAGCAAAATAACAGAGTGAAAGCAAGTGCTTTATCATCAAGAATCTTCACTTGTAGAGAGATAAGAAACCCTTCATCATCAATGAACGATTTCTCCCGAGAAAATTTAATTGGAACTTGTGGCACAAGCGAATCCCTGAAATTGAACCAAAGACTCAAAATTACACACCAAACGGCCGAAGGGCTTTCATATCAACATCAAAGTAAATCAGAACACAAAGAGAAATGGGGTACTGCATCACCTTGCAGCATATTGTGATGAGTCTATGCTCGCAAGAGCCTCTGCCACCAAAGCCAACGCGCCTCCGTGACACCTTGAAGGACTTCACCATGTGCAAAATTAAACCATAAAGTTCCCATCTTTGCTACATACAAAGAAAAAACCAGAACAATGAGCAGCCAAAATTAAACCATAACAAAGAGAAAGCTTCTATGTCGGGGAAGGAATACAGATCAAGGTCGCTTGGTGGAGCAGTTACGGCAGCGGAGCATTTCACCCAAACAAGGTCATTACCGGTGTCGACCAGCAAGAGGAGGCGCCGCGACGGAGACAGGGAGGCAAGCGAAGAGCAGGCGCTCGAGGGCAACGACGATGGAAGGGTTTTCGAGCAGGAGCCACTTGAACTAGAGAGAGGACCAGACGCTGAGGAGAAAGGTGGTGTGGGCACAAAGGAAATAGGCGATGGCAGCCACGACGACGGAGGAGTTGAAGGCGGCAAGGAGGGAGGAGGAGGCGGAGAGAAGAAGACGAGCTAGGCGAAGATAACGGAGAACCACACGACAAAGAAGGCGGCGGGCTTGAGACTGAGAGCGTCGAGGATGGCGACGACGGGTTCCACCGAGGTCTGGAATGAGGGGGTTTTGAGGGATCTGGAGGAGGCGGAGGTTGAGGAGACACCATTGCCATGGACGTGACGCGACGGCGAAGGGTGGGAGTCGTTAGGGTTTGGGGAGGAGGAGAAGAAGGGGGCGCTGTTGGATGAGGAGAGGGTTATGAGATGGTGAAATACGGAGGTGGAGGAGAAGAAGCGGAGGTGGAGGAGAGGGTTATGTGAGGGTGAAATGCGGAGGTGAGGGTGAAATGCGGAAGTGGAAGAGAAGAAGCGGAGGTGGAGAAGGGTTATGTGAGGGTGAAATGCGGAAGGGTATATTGCCTCGGGTCCAGTGGACTGAGGCGTTATCAGCGTTTTAGGCATCGAGTGGGGTTTGAACCGAGGTCATATTATCTATATGCCTCGGTTCCCCCTTAAACCGGATCAAAAAAGTTAATTAAAACTACGAAAATGCCACCGTTTTCTTATAGATTTCGGTTCCGCTTCAACCGAAGTGTATTATACGATTTTAAATCAAGTTTTTTTACTAGTGGGCATAGAAGAATTATTTATGAAAATTAAAGTATGTCAAAGTGGGAATAACATGTATTTAGAGGAGAATAAATTAAAGTATGTCAAAGTGGGAATAATATATATTTAGATGAGAATAATTAGATTGAGGTAGAGTTATTGATTAAACAACATTTTGTGAAAGAAATGGTTATATTATTTATCTAAAATGTTTTGTGAGAAAAACGTGAAAGGGTTAAACATTGAGACAGAAGTTATTTAACGAAATAAATAAAAAAGTGGGTTACTTATTTCCCCTTTTACTGTAATTGTCTAAAGATTTCCATATGTGGATTGGGTGAAAGTTAACATTGATGTTGTTTACGTGTTGATACTTATGTTGAGATTTTTAGTGGTAGTTGAGGTGATTATATTGTTACTTTCTCTTATTATATGAAAATTAAAAACTCTTTATTTGTCAATATCATGGGAGTAATTCTTATTATTGAGCACTCTTAGATAATTGGTTTTAGATAGTTGGTTTTAGAAGGGTTTGACTTGAATGTAACTTTTTTTTTTGTTATGTAAAACTTTTTCCTCCTTTTTTCCGGTGTGTTAGAGGAAAGTAGAAAAAATGTTTGAAGACTTATGAACATATGGAGTTTAAGATATCACATATCTTTTAGGAGGTAATCATTATGTTGATAAATTAATCAATTTAAGGATTGACAATAAGATTGATTTTAAAATGGTATCCTATCATGTCACTTGATAGTTATTGGTTTGGATTTTCTCCACTATAGGTTTAAGATGTTTTATTTCCACTCTCCTTTTTCACCCATTATTGTGTATCATGTTTCTTTAGTGTATGATATGGTCCATGTGATGAAAAATTATTGGTGAGTTTTGGAGGTGTAAATGTTTATAGCAATAGTGATGTCTCACGTGCCTTTATAATAATACATTGTACAAGGTAAATAATTTCACTATTCATTAATTACTGCATTGATTGCTTGCTGACGCACTTGGTTGACTTGAGTGTCGGAGTGTCTTTTATAGACACCGCTCCTATCCGACTCGAGAGAGACAAGTATTTGAAAAAGGATGAGCACCCAGTGAACATAAGATTTGGAGTACCTAAGAGTTTTTGCAGAATATAACTTTGGCTACATAAGAACACAACTAAAAAGTTATTTTTAACATATTTTTATATTTTATGCTCAATAAACTCAATTATAACAAATCTTAATTAAAACAATCTTTTAAAGAATAAAATCAAATTGAAAATCCAAGATCAAAGGTTAAATTAGGGTATAATTATGCATTCATCATAGTCCGACATAAAATTGTTTAAATTAAGGCTTACAACTTAAGGATGAGGCTAACGACGATGGTATTATTGTGTGAATGTTGTGGACATTGTGGAGACCATTTTTATGGTCTAAATTGGTGTGGTTTTTGTGGTGGTTGACACTTTTCTCTGATTGCATTGAAGATCTGTAGGTCTAAGTGTGTCATTTGTTGTATAAAAGCTGACAAAATAACGAGCAGTATTTCCTGAGGCATGTAGATTCACTATCCTAAAGGACTTATCCGCGGTGTATTGCGCAAGTTCCCCAAGATACAACAGGAACTTCCCAAAATATCTCTTAGGATCTCAGAACTAACAAGGATCTCTAAAAAGAGTATAAAATAAACCCAGAGTAATTTTAGAAGAGGAAAAGAAGTAAGGAGAATCATAAAAGACTATTTTTGATGTGTTTTTGGAATGGAGGAAAAACTCTCTATTTATAGAGCTAGGAAAGAATAAAATCAATAAAAGACAATAAAAACCATTAAATATTTTACCGATGGAGCACTTAATAAAATGAATTTAAACGTTATTGGCAATTAAAGTTTTGAACGTTCCAATCCAACGTTTTTCTTTTGCAATAATCTAACATTATTACAACAATCCCCCACTTATTGCAAAAGAAAGTTGAAATAAAAGGTCTTTGACTCAAATAGTTCAAATACTAAAAGACAGATAAGAAACTTTTATTCTAGATCTCATAGGATGTAATGCATCAGACCTGGTATAGCAAGCTATATGAACCCATCTTAGATTGAAATACTTAACACACAGTCTAGTTGGTATAGCAAGTTATATGAACCAAAGACACTTGACGTGTGTTAGAGGTTTATCAATCACAATACACCACCACAATCCTTGTCGTTATCACTATGTTGCGCTTACTAAGCCATGCGCGTGCCCGGTATTCATGAGTGCTCTAGAGATCATGCAAAGATCTCATGCAAGCGGCCCCACTCGACACTCATATAGCTGATTTAATCCAGTGTATGCTGCAAATCATACACCACCCATAAGGGGATATGAAAATCATTAAAAAGCTTATTTAAACTAAAATTCTTTCACCACATAGAATTTTAATAACAAAGTTTAGTCTCTCAATAATGCAGTCTCTAACACTTTCACACACACCACAGGAATGGACATAATTGATTAAAATCAATTTAGTGCTATTAGAACTAACAAGTGACTTGTTTTTACCCATATGAATCTTATTCATGGGATCTCCAATCACAAAGCACTACAATAAAACATGGAATTACCGACGGCTTTTTATCGACGGACTTAGTTCCGTCGGTAAATGATGCATTACCGACGGCTTTTACCGACGGATGCAAAAAAATGTATTTTACCGACGGATATGGGCCTTCGGTAATTACCGACGGCCAAAAGCCTTCGGTAAAGCCTTCGGTAATTACCGACGGCCAAAAGCCTTCGGTAAAGCCTTCGGTAAAAAGAGCGGCAAAATTCCCGCCCATTTTTTCACTCTCTCTACGCAAAGTTTATACATTTTTATCACTCACAAATCGCTTTCTCTGCTATATTTCTCACCTTTTCTCACCTTCTGCCACCATTTTTCTCTATTGTGCAACCATCTTCCCACACTGTCACTGGTGCCGCTGGGAGAACGCCACCGCAGCCTTTGGGAGGACGCGACCGCTGCCATGGGAGGACGTCGCCGCTGCTGTGGGAGGACGCCGCCGCTGCTGTGGGAGGACGCCGCCGCTGCTGTGGGAGAAGCGCCGCTGCCGTGGGAGAAGCGCCGCTGCCGTGGGAGGACGCCGCTGCTGCCATGGGAGAAGCGCCGCTGCCGTGGGTGAAGCGCCGCTGCCGTCGCTGGAGAGGACCACCGTTGCCATGGAAGAACACCACCGTGCAAGCTTCACTGACATTAGGGATTTTTTCAATTTTAGGGTTTCTAAAACAATTAAAGAACCAAAGTGTAGCCTCTGATTTTGGTTTTGGAATGAATAAAATTGTTGTTTTGGTTTAGGAATGAAGAAATTTGGGTAAAAAAAACTGAAAAACGAAGGATACAGGAGAAGGGAAAAGAGGAAGAAGATGAACCAGATCGACGTATTTACCGACGGACTTACCGAAGGCTTTTGGCCTTCGGTAATTACAGAAGGATTTTAACCGTCGGTAAAGCCTTCGGTAAATACCGACGGCCAAAAGCCGTCGGTAACTGTTACCGACAACGATATTACCGACGGTCATTTGTCCGTCGGAAAAATCGCATTACCGAAGGCTTTTGGCCGTTTCCGAAGGATTTTGGCCGTCGATAATAATTGTTTTTTTGGTTGTGAAGGTTGGGTTATCATCACTTGTTTGTTTGTAAGTGGCTTAAGTCTCATTCCCCTCGATGTTTGTAATATCATTTGTCTTCCCATGAGTTTTGTTAGAGGATCTGCTAGATTTTGTTCTGACTTCACATAATCAATGGAAATAGTTCCACTTTTTAGCAGTTGCTTCATTAAATTGTGTCTCTATTCTTTCCATTGTAATTCTTGTTTTTAGCTATAGCTATTTCCGATTAACAATCACAGTGTATTGACACTAATAGGGTTGGTTTCATTCCTAGTGGAATGTTTGCTAAGAATTTTTTCAACCACTCAGCCTCACTATCAGCCATCTCAAGAGCGACAAACTCATATTTCATTGTTGATCTTAATTGTTTGTATGGCTTATCTCCATGTAATTACACCACCCCCAAGTGTGAATACATAACCACTAGTGGATTTTGTCTCATATGAATCAAAGATCCAATTTACATCACTGTATCCTTCTAGTACATCTGGAAATTCACTATATTCAATGACGTAATCCATTGAACTTCTTACGTATCTTATAAGCCTGGAAGGTGCATCCCAATGTTCTTGATTTGGACATTGAGTGTACATACTCAATCTACCTACTGCATAAGCAATATCAAGTCTAGAAAAGTTCATCAAGTGTAGTAAGCTCCCAATTGTCTAGGCATACTAAGGCTGAGATAATGATTGTTCTTTATTTTTCATTAATTTAGAATTAGCATCATAAGGGATACTCACTGGTTTGAGGTTATAAAACCTAAACTTCTTAAGAGGTTTCTCAATATATTGTTCTTGGGATAGTAATATATTATCTCCCTTCCTTATGATTCTAATACCTAAAATCACATTGGTTTCACCCATGTCTTTCATTTCAAATTTTGATCCTAGAAACAATTTAGTTCTAGTGACAATCTCATTGCGTGTACCAAAATTTAACATGTCATCCACATATAAACATATAATGACACAATCACCATTTTCAAATTTAGAATACTATCAATATCATTAGGTGAAAAGCCAAAATTTATTTTTTGAGTAATTAAGTAAAATTACCTACAGCCCCACAATTTTAAAATATTTAAGATTGGTAAACGAGAAAATACATGGTTGTGCTTTTCTCTTTGTAGGTTTAAAATATACAAAAATTTACTCAAGTACCTCGTCTTCTTCGTTCCCATCCGCAGTCCTTACAAATGCGATCAGAAGTCATCGTTACTACAAGCACCTTGGCAGCCTCTGGAAGTTATGGGTTTCTCAAATATTGTCTGAGTTCTGAAAACAAAGTTTTGATCCTCCAGGATTGAGTTGTTGATGTCAACCATAAGTCCTTAAGATTATTGTATAAAAGCTGACAAAATCACGAGTAGTATTTCCTGAGGCGTGTAGATTTATTGTCCTTAAGGACTTATCCGTGGTGTATTGTGCAAGTCCCCCAAGATACAATAGGAACTTCCCATAATATCTCTGAGGATCTCATAACTAGCAAGGATCTCTAAAAAGAATATAAAATAAACCCAGAATAATTTTAGAAAAGAAAAAGAAGAGAGGAGAATCAGAAAAGACGGTTTTTGGTGTGTTGTTGGAATGGAGGAAAAACTCTTTATTTATAGAACTAATTAGGAATAAAATCAATAAAAGAAAATAAAAGTTATTAAATATTTTACCGATGGAGCACTTAATAAAATGAATTTAAACGTTACTGACAATTAAAATTTTGAACGTTCAAATCCAACATTTTTCTTTTGCAATAATTTAACACATCATTGAGGTTGGTAGTTATATATATACTCTATTATTGAAATTGAATCGTGATTGGTTTTTAGGATCTAATCAGTAATGCATGAATATCTCCATTAAGATTTGTGTTTCTAATTTGTTGTTGTTTATCTTGTTGTTTTCCGTATCCTAAATTTTGTTATATCATTCAAACTATAATTCTCATAACACTATGGTTCATTATACGTAAATTAACATTGGTATTTTTTTTCTTTTTAGGTTTTGGCTTAAGCCAAAGCTAATTAAATTTTTAAAAAAATGTAAAATATTTACATTGGTGTCACCTAACGTAAATTTATATTGAGTTTTTTTTTTCATCTTAAATTTAAGTCACCTATATGCATATCAAAATGTTACCGACTTAAACAACCATAAATATCCGACAAAATAAGCCTATTTTATGAGACAAAAAAAGAAGATAATAACAACCAATGTGTCATGTGCAAACATGAAAAAAAAAATTATGCTAATTATTATTTATATTTGGTTCACTTTATTTTCTAGTTAGATATCCATTAAAATTTCCTTATGTTGTTATCCATCTTATTTATTGAAAGAAAATTTTGTGTTGATCCTTAGAGATTCCAAAAGAACTTGTGATATATTTATCCTTAATTGTTATATTTTTATTAGAAGAAGATTTATTATATTAGGTTATATATGTGGGTCTTTCCTTCACATTGAGGGTCTCCAACATTAAAAAAAATTTGTTCCTATTAGTTTCCCTTTTTGTATTTAGTGCAGCTCATTGTGTTGTCTATTATTGTTTGCATGATATTTTGTTGGAGCCTACTATTATTTATACAAGTAAGAATCCATCTAAGTTTTTTTTCTTATTATTTTTGTTATCTAAAGTAAGAATTCATCTAGGTATTTCTTTCGCTCGTTATTTTTGTTATTTCTATAATGATTAACATCAAAGCTCGAGTTAAAAAACTCGTGTTAAGAGTTAATTCGCTACAAGAAAATTATTGAGTAACAATCAAATTTAGAAATAAAAAATAATTAATTTTATTTTGATTCTAATAACTAATTAATTTTTGTTTTTAAATTTGATTGTAATTTAATTATTTTGTTGCAGTGGTTGTGGGATATGGTGATGATATTGGAACCATGATTAAATTGGATTCTATCAATTATTAAATATGAATCCTAAGGGAAAAATATTTTATTTTACAAAGACCTATCAACTTTGAGTAAGGAATTATTGAAATGCAAGGATGATTTCTATGTGACAGAACACTTACATTATTATTGCTTAGTTCATTATCGGAAAATTTTGAAATACAAGTGATAGTTTTGAAATACAAATATGGTTCCTATATGGGAGAAAACCTAAGTATTTTTTTAGAATACGATGAATCAGTTGATATGATGGTTAGATGATAAGTTCCTTGCATTGTTATTACTTAATTCACTACTAAACAACTCGTGGACATGATATCTCTAAACAATTTTGTTCCTAATGAGAAACTGACTTTTGGCAAGGTCAAAGATATTCTATATAAGCCTTGCTAAATCCTCCTCGAGTTATGTGGAAAATTTTATCAAAAACATTTAGTGGAATCGCACCATAGAATTGAAGAAATTGAAAGTATTACCCTAATGCCCAACGACGTCGTTCCTAAAACCCATCTCCAACTTCAATGTCAATCTCTCTCCACCTTCATATCAAACACACCAACATCTCTTTCACGACTCCTAATATCAACAAATAACATATCTAACAAAATAGTAGAGTAATACAAAAAGCAAAAAATTAAGAAATTATGAGAGGGAGTTAGATAGACAATTATCCCTTTCTAGAATTACTGAAAGAATGGAGATGGAAGAGATGAACCTCAGCGATCCAGGCGATGACCTTCAAAATGCTCGTTGATGCCAATGACCATGAATCGCAATAGCTACTCCAAGTTCTGCAACGGTATCTGAGGAGGCGTAAAGGAGGAAGGACGTAGTGAAAAAGAATATGAAATTGAGAAAAAGAAACTCTAAAATTTTGGGAGAGAATGTTAAAAGAAGTGAGGGAAAAAGTGAAATTCGCATTTAGGTTACCAACCTCTTTTAAAAAAATTTAAAACCCCCACAATTTTGGGCCTTCCAAGATTTTTCAGCATTATCCTAAATTATATCTATTTCTATTTGTGGAGGTTTTTAATAATCTCTACAAAATAACCTCCACTAAATACAGTTTTTTTTGTGTTGTGTGAACTGAAAATGAAGCTTTAGTCAACGCATTAAGTAGTTTAAAGAATGAATCATTTTGCATTAGTTTCAAAGAAGAGACCGAAAGACAAAAATGGAGTGCCTCAACTGATATTAGAGGTGTCTGCCTTGACCGTTAACTCTAACTCATTCTAAAATTAAATCTTATTTTTCTAACACATTTAACGTGAGATTTTTCTAACACAAGTTCAATCAAACAACAACAAACAAGTTTAACCAAACAACAACAATAAACAAGTTCAACAAAAAAACAACAAACAATTTCAACATATAAGTTCTTCAAAATGAAAATGAAAACGAAAACTAACCTTCAAAAGGTGAGTTCATCAGAATAAAGTTTCGTTACCAGTGAGAAAGAAATCAGAATGCGCCTATGAAGGACAAGGGCACAAAAATAATCGGTTAAAACAAACAAAAATCATACATAAAGTAGTTAATTAACATGCATTAGTATCAAATGAAAGAAAGATTACATGTGATACTCGTTAAACTTCGTTCGACAAAAGTTTGAGAAGAGAAGGGGACATCGCGCTAAGATAAAGTGAATGAATATTCAATCTTCCGTTGAAATTTTTATTGAATTCACTAACCTTTTGAGTTGAATATAAAGGGCATTCGACGTTTTATATCCTTTTATGTCGAATTACAATTCTAAACAACGTTTAATAATTGCATTTATTTACAAAAATGTCACCGCTCATTTTTAACATTGGCTATTCAGTGGTTGGACGTTGAATGTGTGATGTTATATGTTGTTTTTATACTAGTGTCAACTATGAGATGCAACCTACAGAGTCTTGGTCAACTTGTAGAAAAAGGCTTCACTATAGTCATGGGAAATCATGACAAAGTAGAGGTGTTCGACAATAACAAGAGATTGATCTTGAAGAGCAAGATTTCTAAAAATCGAACTTTTCAAGTCTGTATGGATGTAGTAGGAAGCTGGCATTGTCTGTCTACTGTGCAAGATGATGAAAACTGGAAATGGCACTTAAGATTTGGCCATTTGAATTTTAGGGACCTAAGGCAGCTGAGTAAGAAAGGTTTGGTTACTGGAATTTTAGATATCAACATACCAGGAAACGTGTGTGAATCTTGCATTGTTGGAAAGCAAACTAGAAGATCGTTTCAAACAAGATTGGAGATGAGATCCAAAGAGTGTCTTGAGGTGGTACACTCTGACATATGTGGCCCCCTAGAAGTATCAACCTTGACTGGAAATAGGTATTTTATTACCTTCGTTGATGAGTTTAGTAGAATGGTATGGGTGTATATAATAAAACTGGAAAGTGAAGCACTTGAGGTATTCAGAAGATTCAAAATCAATGTAGAAAGGGAGAGTGGAAAATTGATTAAAGTGCTTAGAATTGACGGAGGAGGTGAATATACATCTTATGCATTTGAGAAGTTCTGCCAAGATAGTGGGATTGCTCGCGAGGTAACAACGCCCTACACTCCTCAACATAATGGCTTGGCAGAGAGGAGGAACAGGACAATCATGAGTATGCCCAGGTGTCTTCTGAGAGAGAAAAATGTGCCACAAAATCTCTGGGACGAAGCTGTATCAACAACTGTTCATATATTGAACAGATGTCCTTCCAAGAGACTCACAGGCAAGGTGCCCCTGGAAGCTTGGACATGTATGAAACCTTCAGTAAAATATTTTAAAGTGTTTGGATCTTTGGCTTTTAGTCATATTGCAGATCAAAGAAGATCAAAACTTGAAAATAAAGGAGAGGTCATGGTATTCGTAGGATACCATCCAACCGGCGCGTATAAGCTCTACGATCCTATCAGAGATAAGATGGTATTAAGTAGGGACATGATAATTCTAAAAGATAAGAGTTGGGACTGGAAGCACAAACAAACCAACCTAAAGAAGATATCAATGATCCATGGAATCACCGATACTAATGCAGATCTAGAAAATACAACACATAGACCAAGAAGGCAATCCACTAGATCATCCAAGTTTTCAAATTATGAAGTTTACTCTGATGCAGGAGTAAATGATGAAGGAGATCTGATTCACATTGCATTAATGGCTGGATCAAATCCGATAAATGTAGAAGAAGCTTTGACACAACTAGTTTGGAAGGAGGCTATGATTGAAGAGCTTAAATCAATTGAAAAGAACAAGACGTGGAGATTGGTTGATCTGTCACCTAGAAAGCATTGTATTGGAGTGAAGTGGGTATACAAAAGAAAACTAAACCCATATTGGGCTGTTTTAAAGCATAAAGCTAGGCTCATGGTAAGAGGCTTCCTGCAGAAGCAAGGAATTGATTTCACAGAGGTCTTTGCACCCGTAGCAAGGTTAGAAACAATTCGTTTAGTGATTGCTATTGCTTATGCTAAAAAATGGTCATTATTCCAACTTGACGTTAAATCCGCTTTCTTGCATGGACCCTTGGAGAAGGAAGTCTATGTTAAACGACCCCTAGGATTTAACAATCAGGACAAGAAAAAACAGGTGTATAGACTTCAGAAGGCTCTCTATGGTTTGAGGCAAGCTCCAAGAGTGTGGAACAGGAGGATTAATGCTTTCTTCATTGATCATGGGTTTGAACGATGTGTTGTAGAGCATGGCCTGTACGCGAAGGAGAATTATAATGGTAACATGATGATTATTTGCTTGTACGTTGATGATTTATTGGTGACTGGTTCAAGCTTAAAGGAAATAGATGAATTCAAACAAATGATGGAAGTTGAGTTCGAGATGACTGATCTTGGGAAGCTTAGTTACTTTTTAGGCATGGAATTTACTCACACAGCTGTAGGGTTATTGATGCATCAGCAAAAGTATGTGAAAGAATTATTAGAAAGATTCGAGATGAAGTTATGTAATGATGTTAGAAGTCCTCTTGAGGTGAATGCCAAATTGAAGATAAATGAAATTTAGGAAGGGTGAATGAGACAACTTGCAAATAAATTATTGGGTCGTTACATTTTTTATGGAATAGCAGGGCAGATTTAATGTTTAGTGTAGGTTTGTTGAGTCGTTTCATGGGAAATCCAAAGAAGAGTCATATGCTGGCTGCCAAACGCATATTAAGATACATTAAAGGGACTACTAACTATGGAATTCTATTTCCATATGGTTTGCGAGAGGATGAACTAAAGTTTATTGGATATGCTGATTCTGACTATGGTGGAGATCATGTTGAGAGGAAAAGCACATCAAGGAACATATTTTTTCTCAATAAAGCACCTATTTCGTGGAGTTCAAAGAAGTAATTTGTTGTTGCTTTATCAAGCTGTGAAGCAGAGTACATAGTTGGATGCTATGCAACGTGTCAAGGAATTTGGTTAAGTGAGTTGTTAAAAGAGTTAAAAATACTCAAGGAGGAGAATTTTGTGCAAGTGAGAATGGATAACATGTCTGCCATAAACTTGGCAAGGAATCCCATGAGCCACGGAAGGAGCAAACATATTGAGCTAAAATACCATTTTTTGAGAGACATGGTTAATAAACAGAGTTGAATTGGCTTATTGTAAGACTAATTTACAACTAGCAGACCTTTTCACATAAGCACTCAAGACGGATAGATTCGAGTTTCTTAGGAAGGAGATTAGAGTATTTCATAACCGCTTGAGTTAAGGTGGAGTGTTAAATATATAACTCAAGATCTTAACTGGTTTAATTTCAGTTTTCAGATAAAACAGTTACCTTTGTTGTAACACTGTACAAATACATTGCTTCTGTTACATACATTTTTAATAAGAAAAGAAAACACGTTACTATTTTTCATTTCCTTTTGCTGTTACAAATCCTCTGTAAATATAATCAATCATAATAAAACTTCAGTGTAAAGTTTAAAATCCCATCAAAATTGTGATAAAATGTTTATTGTCTATTTGAATGGGTTTGTGGATAATTATTTCTTAAAACTAAATTTGATGAAATATTTTTGAATTTTATTATTTTAAGCACGATTGAAACAATAGAGATTAGTAAGGTCCAATAATATGATGAGAGTTATTGAAAGATTTATTTTATTTAAAAGATTATGATGAGAGATTTAAAAGAGTTATCTTATTTATAAGATTTCTAAAATATAAAGACTTATTAATTTAAAAGATTTATTCTTAGAGATAAAATGATTTAGTAATTATTTAATTTAAAATATATATTTCATTTGAAAGATTTTTTATGAGATAAGATTTAGTGAATAATTATTCAATTAAAAAAATATCAAAGAAATTCCCTATGAGATAGAGTGATTATGTATAAACTGAATTAGATCCCATTTAATACAAGAATATATTCCAAGTTGTTTTCTTTGCTATTTTTCTATTGATATAGGAATATATTTCCACGAATATAGGAATATCTAAATCTAGTGAGAGTTTTACTATAAAAGGATAATTGAGGTAGTGGTGAAGTATTACAGTGAAGTAGCTTAAGATAGTTTCGAATATAAATCAAAAAAAGTATAAAGAAATATTTACTTGAAATGTTAGAGTTGGAAAGGAAACCTGACTTAAAAGAGGATTTTTGAAGAAAAAGGTGTAAAGTTGTTTTGACACATTGAGATTGGAAGTAGAGGAAACTAGCTTTATTTCTTGTTTGTCCTTTGTGTTTGTGTAGATATGTTAGGTTTTGTTACCGTTATCTTTCTTATTTGTTCTTATGCTTTGTGTGTGTGTGTGTGTGTGTGTGTGTGTGTGTGTGTGTGTGTGTGTGTGTGTGTGTGTGTGTGTGTGTGTGTGTGTGTGTGTGTGTGTGTGTGTGTGTGTGTGTGTGTGTGTGTGTGTGTGTGTGTGTGTGTGTGTGTGTGTGTGTGTGTGTGTGTGTGTGTGTGTGTGTGTGTGTGTGTGTGTGTGTGTGTGTGTGTGTGTGTGTGTGTGTGTGTGTGTGTGTGTGTGTGTGTGTGTGTGTGTGTGTGTGTGTGTGTGTGTGTGTGTGTGTGTGTGTGTGTGTGTGTGTGTGTGTGTGTGTGTGTGTGTGTGTGTGTGTGTGTGTGTGTGTGTGTGTGTGTGTGTGTGTGTGTGTGTGTGTGTGTGTGTGTGTGTGTGTGTGTGTGTGTGTGTGTGTGTGTGTGTGTGTGTGTGTGTGTGTGTGTGTGTGTGTGTGTGTGTGTGTGTGTGTGTGTGTGTGTGTGTGTGTGTGTGTGTGTGTGTGTGTGTGTGTGTGTGTGTGTGTGTGTGTGTGTGTGTGTGTGTGTGTGTGTGTGTGTGTGTGTGTGTGTGTGTGTGTGTGTGTGTGTGTGTGTGTGTGTGTGTGTGTGTGTGTGTGTGTGTGTGTGTGTGTGTGTGTGTGTGTGTGTGTGTGTGTGTGTGTGTGTGTGTGTGTGTGTGTGTGTGTGTGTGTGTGTGTGTGTGTGTGTGTGTGTGTGTGTGTGTGTGTGTGTGTGTGTGTGTGTGTGTGTGTGTGTGTGTGTGTGTGTGTGTGTGTGTGTGTGTGTGTGTGTGTGTGTGTGTGTGTGTGTGTGTGTGTGTGTGTGTGTGTGTGTGTGTGTGTGTGTGTGTGTGTGTGTGTGTGTGTGTGTGTGTGTGTGTGTGTGTGTGTGTGTGTGTGTGTGACAATTTGTGTTAATAGTAGTTGTAAAGGGGCTAACATTCTTGCATTTTGCTTTCTTGTTTTCTTTGTTTAGAGATGACTTGTGACTCACTTCTCTTTTCTAGAAATCTAACTTGATGAACTTCCATGTATTTTACTTTTATCAAAGGAAATGATTCTTGGAAAAACTTTAATTTTTTATAAGTTCATGGACGATTGGAATAACTTGTTTTATATGTAAGTAATGGTATGCCTATACGATTAATGTGTTTCGTGTCTCAGCAAAGGTGTGCTCTATGTGAGTAGTTCTATGTGTGCAGTGCTACTTTGTGGACCTATAAGTCTCTATATGAGAATAGGTGGACCTTGTATGTCTATATGTGAGCATGAGTGGACTCTATCGATCTCTGTATGAGTAGGAGTGGATTCCATTAGTCTTTGTGTGAGCAAGAGTGGAATCTTAAGTCTCTATGTGAATATGGGTAGACTTTGTAAGTCCCTGTGTGAGCATGAATCGAATCTGTAAATCTTTGTGTGAGTATGAGTTGGTAAGCTTGTGTGGGTTGAGATATATGATAAACTTTGTGAAGCAAGTGGTTCAGAGCTATATGTAAGCAAACATAGATAGTTTTAAATGAACAAAAGGCTGAAAGCTTTGTATGAGAGTAATAATTGATAGTTTCACATGAGCATGGTATTTGGTAGCATTGTGTGAGTCTCAGACCTTGTGTTGTATTTTTAAACTATGGGTTATATGTTTTTATGTTAGCTCACCTTCAATTTATTGTGCTTGTGTTTGACTGAAATGATCATGACTTATGAGGGAAGCATATGGTAGTATAAGTGTTGAGAATGATGCATAATAGGGATTAGAGTTTTAGATAGTTTTCAGAAGTAGTTTTTTTAATTACTTTTAATATTTTTACAAAATAATTTCCTTTCGTTGTAAAGATTTTGTTCAGGTGACAAATTTATATTTTGAATAGTGGGATATACATTTCTTTTCATCTAGTGAATGAATTCATTTTTTATTTATAATTAAATAATGGTATAAGAGTTACAAGTGTTATGTGTGTTATAAAAACGTTACATAATGAATTTAAGTATCACTTTAGTAGTAGTGTTACATTGGACCTTTATTCTGTCTTTGATGGTCAAATTTGTTTCTCAAAGACACAAACTTTGGGCTTTGTTTAGTTGATCCAAAGAAACCACTTGAGTCATAGAGTTTTAATATGTAATAGAGATTCACGTTGATAGTTTTATGTAGATTTTGTGCAAGGATTCAAGGGATTCAACCAGTTTCCATTCGTAGAGTATTCAATTGTTAAACAACATTTTTTAGTGTCAAAAAGCCCCATAAATCTTGCATAGAATAATATCCTTAATGACAACATTATTTTGTAGAAACCCAAACTCAACAAACGATCCAATGGGCACTCAATGCATCAAACAATACACAATAAATGAAGTCCTCTAGACTATATAGAGTAGATGAGTTCATTAAACCATTCTAGCGAAACATAGAGTAGATGCGTCTAATACTCATAACTTGTCTTGAAATCTTCTTTTTTCAGTTTTCCAACTCACTTTACTTCTTTTGTAAGTTCATGATCTTATCTTCTCTTAGTTACTAGAATTCACCAAATATCAATCATGCTAGCATCATCTATATTCTACCATTATTTATAGGGTCATTAGAATATTTATCGTTGTATGATCTATAAAGGATTTATAAGCTTGATTACACTTCAACAACAGCAACATAGAACGAGTTAGAATGCTTGGAAACATCTATGCATTTTATTATATTATCAATACTTGGTTCTTGGATAGTACATCAAGTCGTCTAAGGAAATTCCATAGACTAGACTCTCTAATTAGACTTTTTAAGCTAGAGTATCTACTGCATTTCATCTGCCTAAATTATTTACCATCTCACAAGGCTTAAAAAACTAATTTTAGTGAATAGTTTGATTTAAAGCTCATTTTATCATATTTAGATAAATCCTAGTTAAAATAGTGGATTTAAAATCAATTATGATTTAAGAAAGCTAAGATGAGATAATCCAAAAGGGCATAAAAAAAACACTCATTAATTAGTAATCATATTAGAATATTATCCTTTCTTTGAGGAACAAAACTTGTTATATTTCATATACAAACCATATAATCCTTGTTTTCTTAGAAAAATAGTTTCTGCATTTCAAAGAATACTTGGTGTATTAGTTGAAAGAAGTTAAGGTCTAAAATACTTGTTTGTTTTTCCATAAGATGTTAAGGTCTAAATAATACTTTTTTGTTTTTCCATAAGTGGTTGAGGCCTAAAGAATATCTAGTTGTATTTTTCAGCGTAGAACTTGATCAAATTGATAAAAAAATTGGAGTTAGTCTTTAATAACAAATGAACCAATATAAAAATATTAAAAGTATTTTTTTATCTAACTTTATTTCCTTTCTAAACAAGATAACAAAAACCTTTTTAATAGTTCATTTATTAAGTGAAAAATGGAGAGAGACACACTTCTTCTTCTTTTTCATGAGACAACAATGGCCACATGATTAATAGAGTTGAGGGTTATTCACTTTGAGTACAATCAGGAATATAAATTTTTCATGGAGTTTTGGAGTAGTCATAAGGTGGGGAGATATTTAGGGAGTCTAGCTCGAGTTGGATTCTATAGTTATGCGAAACTCATTTTGTTCCTTTTCATATGTGTAAGGCCAAACAAATTCATCATAAACTTAGTATTAAGACTTTAGGTAGCTTAGATAAGACATCTAGATGTAAGAAGACAATATTCTTTCTTATAGGACACGACAAGAGGGTATTTCATCTAGGTTTACGGTAGAAAAGGTTGAGGGGGTTGAGGTCATTAAAGAAACTGGTGACTTTGATCAAATCGATCTCTTAGCTGAATAGTTAGAGATCTTAGAAGAGCTCTTGAAAGATTCTTATCCCCTCTAGCTAGATCCTTATCATATTTTGTTGATGGGAAGGATTTACTATTGTAGGAATAAATATTTGCTCTTATGTATTTTGATTTTACTCCTACTCTTTCACTTAGATATTGATTTTACTCTAACATATTTTAATAAAAAGTTGGGTATTTTGTATGACTATTTAATGGAAACTCATTTAGGGAACTGAATTGATATTTATCCAAGAAGCATAAACTTAAGCTAAGGTTAAGAGAATGGAAGTAGAAGAAGGACTTTCAACCTTATTTTTGCTTTTGTCCAAGCCTTAGAAGACATTAGACCTCTCATGGTCAAGAAGATGGAACTTCAAAAATATACTCTTGTGGATGATCACATTTTAGTCTTCTTCTTTTATTTTTAAACACTTTTGTAAATATGTACATAAGTCTTTGTTTTGGGCCTTTTATTTTGGCCAAGTTATCTTCCTTTTTCTAGATTTGCTTTCACATCACCTATTTTTCGTATTGCAGTTGCACCTAGCTCAGAGGTCCAAATGATAAGTGCTTATAGTCATTTGAAAGCTATTTGAGTTTAATTTCCAACAAAAACAAGAATCATCTCATTTGAAACTCTATGGAAAAAGTTATGATTCAAACACTTAGCAACAATACTTGGAGAAACACGATTTAAAAATATGAGTTGTTATATTTAATCAGTTAAATAAAACTCTTAATATATTATTGTAACAAAATTTTAAAAAATAGTTGCAACATCCTTTTTATATAATTTATTATTATGTATTTTAATTGATTGAACCCATGCGTCATTGAATGATCAAAACTAATTTAATCAATTCTAAAATATTATTAAAACATTTAGAATTTGAAAAACACTTAAAATATTCTCTAAATTAATAAATTATGACATTAAATAATTGATTAGTTTTTTTAAACCTCAAAAACATATTAACCAATTACTGATAAATATAATTGACTAAAAATGCTGAAAAATGTTTTCTGCTTGATTTTAACTTTGGAAAAATATTTTATCTTTTTAATATAGGTTATGTGCTTAATTAAAAATTCTAACGAATATATGTGAAAAACACATTTGTAACAAAGAATTATACTAAGTTCATCATGAACACCTTAAAACATCATCAAAGCATCTTCATTTTCTCTTTGGTCTTTGAAGATTTTCTTCAAGATCAATACATAACATACAAAGAAAGCTAAATACTAAACGCATCTTCCTTCTTCAATCATCATTAAAATATCTTCTCTTCAGACTTAAAGACTTCACTTCAAGTCTAATACCATTCTTCAAGCTATTACTCACAAGATGATTTTTACTTCATTGGAGCGAGTCTCTTTGTGCAATTCAAGACTTTAGTTAATATTGTTGAAGTATTCTAAATTTCAGTTAATCAGAATCATTTTCTCATCTAAAACATAAAAAATAGAATAAAAAAATAGCATGACTAATTAAAGCTAAACCCAAATCTACTTAAAGATAACATAGAGAAAATAATATCAACCTAAACGAACCAAATTAAAATCCATATCAATATTTGATATTTATGAGGATTGAACAAAGATGTGAACAATTCTTAAAATCCCATGATTCCTTTTGTTTTTAAAGGTTCATTTAATTATTGTTACATTACCTTAAATGATCTTTGCCACTTATTTTCCTTCTTTTTTGTTTATAATTATGACATGTTTCTTATTTTGTTTCTATTTGAGATAACTTATTTAATTTAGTTACGATTAATAATTTGTTTATGTACATTTACTTTTATGCTGATTGTTATATCAATTTAAATTTATTATTTCAAGTAATATAACTATATCAATTTGTTAAAAATAATTAACTTAGATCTAGTTATTTTCAGAACAAATTTTTTCTAATTTATTTACAAAATATTAGTTTTGTATCTTGTGCGGTATGATTGTCCAGTCAACAAAGACTGGTCGGTCCATGTTAGAGAAGGCCAATGTGAACGTCTCATCTTCTTTTGCATCACCGACCAAATGATTGATCATGATCTCGAGATGACTGAACATATTGTCAACAAATTTAATATTCATAATGATCAAGTTTATAGGTAAAGTATGTTTATGAGTTATTGGGTCATAATTAGGTCTATACTAGTTATAAGCCCGTCTCGAAACTTAGATTAGAGATGATGTTAAGAGCTTCAAGGTTAGATGTAACGTGAAGTGTTTTGATTGTGATAGGAGATCCCATGTCTAAGGATAATGATATTTTGACAATATTTTAACACTGTCTATGTGTCATTCTATGATTGGTCTATATTGGTGTTTATAATTATTATTATTGATTGTGGAATAATTTTGGACCAATCACAGAATGATACGTAGACAGTGTTAAAATGTTGTCAAAAAAATGTTGTCAAAGTATCATTATCCCACATCTAAAACACTTCTACTTAAATTTTATTTTATAATGGAATTCATTTTTATTTTTTATTTCAAAGTTACTTTATATATTTTTTTTAAAATAAAGTCTTCAAAATGTAGTCTAGAAAGTGATTATCTTTTTCTTTTGTTGAAAAGTAAGTCATTATCTCCCTCCTAAAATTATCTTAGCAAGTAAAGTTCCTAAGTTTCTCTTACTTTATCTCACTTGGTCTACGTACCGAGATCTTTTTCCATTTTGATTTAAAATCTTAGTGGAAAAAGAAAGGTTTAGGAAGGTGGAAGAGACTTTCCCTCCTACACTATACTAGTAAACTCTTACCTAGTTTTTCTCCACACGTTTCATTCTTCCGTTTGTATTCTATTGTGGCAAATGGCGACGGAAATGGAATCGGCATTGATATTTCTGGGAACGGGAAGTTCGGGATCGGTTCCCTCCATGAGTTGCCTCATTGAACCTTCAGATCCGCCGTGTTCTGTTTGCACTCAATCCCTGTCTCTCCCACCTCAATCCAACCCTAACTACAGGTACCTCACTTCTTCACTCCCAATCTCACACCAACTTTTATGATTACTCTTTTAATAATCTACCATTTTCTTTACACTTCATTCAATCATAGTAAGTTTGTTGACTTTACCGTAAATTCTAAGTTATCTCAACCTTGATTACTGATTGGTAGACCGGGTGGAACTTTTTACTTTAGCAATTCGTAGAAATTAAGCTCAATTCCAGGGACTGAATCGAGCTCTTCCATTGTATGTATTATGGACTTGGCTTTGCAGGTGCAATACTTCTCTGTTAATCAAATATTACTCTCAAACCGATGCCACTCACAAATATATATTGATTGATGCTGGCAAGACCTTCAGGGAGTCTGTACTTAGGTGGTTTGTTTTCCATCGCATTCCCAGAGTAGATTCTGTCAGTCGCTCAATTTCCCTTCTTTGTTTACTGTGCTTGTTTTTGGTTAAACTTTTTAAATTTTAGATTCAATATGAATCTAACTTTGTATGTGTTCAGTCAGGTGTCTTATTTTGTTCCAGATGGAGCTTTTTTTGGTGATTGTTCCCTAGTGTAATACATTAGTTAACTCTTGCTTGAATTGCAGATTCTTTTGACTCATGACCATGCTGATGCAATCCTTGGATTGGATGATATTCGTGCTGTGCAGCCATTTAGTCCCACAAATGATATTGATCCCACCCCAGTTTACTTAACTCAACGCTCAATGGAGAGGTAAACTAGAACTTTCTCTTTGATGTATATTAGAATAAAATATAATTACATATAATATATAATCAGTTATATAGTTTCCATATATTTTATATATTATATATAATGAGTTATTTCGTTTCTAGATATTATAGATAATCAGTTATTTTGTTTCTTTTTTCTATTCAGTCTATTAGTATGTTTGTTATTATATATAGATTTCACTTTTTCTACCTTTCTTTCAATAATAATATGGTATCAATAGTGTTAATTCCGCATTTATTCGCAATTTTTTTTTTTTCGTTTTTCCCCATGGATACCATGGGTGAATCTAATATTCTTTGCATTCACACTTCTGATAATCTCGGCTTATGATATAATCTCGAGGGGTCAATGTAATTTTGAGTTTTTTTAATTTTTTTTTGTAGTTAACCGTGGGAAAAAAAATTATCCATATAATGAGTTAAAGGCAATATTAGTGGGAGTTAATTACTAATGGATATTAAAGATGAGAAATAAAGATCCATGTCAATCTCATCTTTTTATGCGAAGTTAGGATCAATTTGGGAATCTTTGATTCAACTAAAGCCTACCCATACATGTACCTGCAACGACATCCAACCATGGTGTGACTGTGATCAAATGGAGTATGTTATGCACTTTCTCGTGGGTCTTAATGAAGCTTATTCTTCGATCAGAGGTCAACTTCTTTCAATGGATCATTTTCCCCCTATCACCAAGACATTTTCTTTTGTTATTCAAGAAGAGAGGCAGAAGGACATTCGTAGTCAGCCAAAAGTGAATCTTCCCATGCTTTCGCAGTCAAGAATTGTTTTGATTTTATGAGCAAGAGAGGTAGACCTGTGTGTGCTCACTGAGGAATCACCAGTGATAGCAAAAATCAATGCTATGGGTTGGTTGGTTATCCACCCAACTACAAAAGTTAGCATTGGTTTATCATGCTTCTAGTCAGACGGTCTCTCAGGACACTAGAAAGGATTTTTCCTCTTTTCAACTTACATCACAGCAATATCAACAATTGTTGAATCTCCTCTAGGGTCAAACACCAAATCTCACACAGTTACTCATAGTGGTACGATTATATCTACTCTAGAGGCTAAACCTTTTTCTAGTCGTTGGATTTTTTATGACATTTGTTTAGGTGTTAGTACTTATGTAAATCATTCTGTTATATTTTCAATCTTACACATGTCAGTGACATAACCCTTATGTTCTCCAATCAATTTTTTATTCCTATAGTAGCTATCGGCACTGTTTAACTTTCTCGTACGTTGATGTCTCTTTAAGAGAAAATATACTTTATCTTTGCTTGATGAGATTGGTTTTCTAGGTAGCAAACCAACTACACTACCTGTGGGTCCTAACTTAAAACTTAGTTTCAATAATGGTGACACTGTTGTAGATCCCTTTGTGTATGGAAGATTAATTGGACACTAATGTATTTGACCATCTTCAGACCAAACATTACTTTTGGTAGTTCATAAGCTTAGTCAGGACATGCAAAATCCATTAACCACACATTTAGCTTTAGTCCATCACCTGTTACAGTACTTGAAGTCCACTTTAGGTCAAGGTCTCTTTTTCTTGACTAACAACAAATTTCATGTTTCAGCATATGCTAATGCAGACTGAGGCAGATATTTAGATACTAGAAAATCAACTACTGGATTTTGTGTTTTTTGATGATTCTCTAATTTTCCGCAAGTCAATCAAATAAAGTATACCGTTCAAGTCTTTAGTAGAATCGAAATATTTTTCTTTATTTTCAGTAGCTAGTGAAGTATTTTGGCTACAAAGATTACTCAAATCTGTTACAGACCTTGTTTCTATTCCTTCTCACCATGAGAGGTCTAAACATATAGATATTGATTATCAATTCATTCGTAAAGTTGTTCAAAAGCAGCTCTTGACTCTCATTCATGTCAAGAGCTAGCATTAAATAGCCGATATGTTCACAAAAGTCGTTCTTGCTATTGCCTTCTGTTAGGTTTTTGAGTAGGAAACCTAATTAACCACGATCACAGTAGGCAGAAAAGATAATGAAAGAATGAATTTCTCTTATTAATGGTAATAGAATTCTCTAAACAAGGATAGTTGGGAGCATAACCTCCCTCACAGGACTGTAGCCGCCTGTTAACAACCTCAATAATCAAAAGCATAACCCAAACAGTAGAGTCTAGCTCTATTTATATTAAATATTTCCCGTCCATCTTATACTGAATATTTTCCTAGAATATAGCTCTATTTACTATAAATATCTTATACTGAATATTTCCCTATAATATAGCTCTATTTACTATAAATATCTTATATTAAATATTTCCCTATAATATAGCTCTATTTACTATAAATATTTCCTGCCCATCCTAACTACTACAACAGTTAGGATAGTAACTCTTCAATCGATCGGCTCCCGTTCTTCACCTCTTTCCACCGTTCTGCCCGAGCCCTCACTGCCTTCAGCCGTTTCGCTCGACCTCTCCCCGCCTTCCACCGTTTGGTGCCCTTCTTCTTCTCCCTCACCACCTTCCACCGTTCGGTGCCCTTCTTCTTCTCTCATATACTTTCTTCTTCTCTCGTATACCTTCCAACCCCTAACATTATCTATTACCTTATATCTTATCACCTTCAATCATTTCATTGCAAGTTTGGAACCATCAACATTTATTCTCCAAATTGAGGGGGATACTAGACTAAAATATAATTAGATATTGTAGTATATATAATCAAATATTTAGTTTTTAGATATTATAAATATTGTATATAATCAGATATTTAGTTTCTAGATATTATATATAATCCATTATTTTGTTTCCTTTTCTGTTTATCTTGTTAGTATGTTTTCTATTGTATATAACTTTTACTTTTCTGTAAATGATAAATTTGATTCAATGAATCATTTTATACCTTTCTCTTTTTAATAATGTGAGTTGGTCAAATATCCTAGGTTTGTGAGAAAATTGGCTTACTAAAATCCCAAGTGGAAACATTGGTGCCATGAAATTATATTTTGCTTTACTATGAGAATGTATGAGCTTTAAGGAAGCACTCACATCAGATGAGCTTTTAGTTTTGTTACAGGATATTGATAAACACAGTTTTTGCTTTGAAAATATTTCTGATTGCAGTACAAATCTTATGTCAGCATTATTCCCATTTCACTTGATTTTATGGATGCATTTTTTTCTAGATAGTTGATTTCTTTTTTGCACATTTGCAACAGAATGGAAACGGTCTTTCCTTATTTGGTTAAGAAAAAACAGAAAGAAGGGCAAGAAATCAGAAGGGTGGCCCAGTTTTGCTGGAACATAGTTGCTGAAGATTGTAACCAACCTTTTTTTGCATCAGGCTTAAAATTGATTCCTTTGCCAGTTAATCACATCGAACTTTGTCATTGATGATAGGAATGCAATACCACTTTTTCATTACATGAACTTATGAACTACATTTCTGGATTTAGGTAATGCACGGAGAGGATTATATCTGTCTGGGTTTCCTTTTTGGTAATAAAGATAGGGTGGCTTATCTTTCTGATGTTTCACGGATTCCAGCTAGTACAGAGTATGGTGAGTTTTGATGCCATTTCTTCCCCGCTTGGTCATATGTGCTACTTCATTAGTGCTATCTCTCCTAAACATCACTTGGTATATAGGTCATTATATACTATTACATTTTCTCGTCCCACTTTTTCACTAAAAACAAAAATAAAATCATTTCTTCTTTTCTTCCCTTTGACCAAACTTTAAATTTGGATCATTCATGTGCAATAGGATGAGTTATTATCTGTCTGTTAATTAGTTTGAAATGAGAAGCTAAGAACATTTCCAACTGTTCTTTAAAGGCTACTGAGAAATACATTAATTTGTATTCTTTTATGATGATTATGGCCCTGCTATTCATTGATAAGGAAGCTTCTGCTCTCCATTGGGGAACTTAATGTTCTCTGTATCACCAACTACTTCTACCTTCTATACTCAATGTTCTCCATTAGAGGGAAAGTCTATATTAATGACAAAGTTAAAGAAAATACCAAACAACTAGTGTAAAGAAAGTATTTCAATATGATTTAGATCTCATCAAAGATCAGCTAGAATTAAGCTTCCAGACCTAAAATATTAACCTCGATGTCTTTATGATGATATATCATCCAGAAGAAGCAATAGGTTCATGAATTTGTTGTCTTGTCTCTTCATTGGAACAATAGGTAGGCAACTGGCACATCTATAAGCTTTTGAAGCATTAATACATCAGTATAAAACTATGCAGATGTATGCTTTCTGACAGCAAAATGTCATTTTTCTACAGTCATTTCGAAAAATGGGGCTGGGCAGTTGGATCTTCTTATTTTGGATTCATTGAAAAAGGTCAGTGCTGGCGTTTTAAATTGTTGATCTCTCAGTCTGTCTGTGTTTGTAGTGTAAACATTGTTCTACAAAGTTTTAGCTGTCTTTTCTCCCAGAGTAAACTTTTCCATTGATTTTCTAATATAAGACAAGGAAAACATCTTATTCATTAGTATATAATAGCTTGATCTATGAAGAACATTAATATATTACTAAACCCATATTTACTGGACTAAATGCATTGAAATTTGTAGACTTGTGTTAGGAAACCACAGAACAAGAAATGAATTAAGAGGAAAAGATAGTATAAGAAAGGATCATAGATCCTGTTTCATTGAAATAAAGGCCAAAAACAGAAGGAATAACCTACTGTCCAGAGCTAGGCTCCTTAAGAAACCAAAACGGTACTCTCCACTCTATATTTCATTCAACCACCCCCCACCTACACACACTGTCCTGACAATATAAAGGTAATAATGAAAAGGTAAATCTTCCTAGGATCCTCCCATTCTCTCTCTCTAACTAATTCTGTCCACCTCAGCCCCTTTATTTTGTTTTCTCCTGCTATAAACTTGTCCCCACTTCTTTTGCTCTTTTGTTTCTTTGTCCAATATATATGTATCAAACTTCTATCTGTATTTGGTTTAAATGGATTTAGGCTTGTTTCATGAAGCTCTATCAAATCATATTGTATTGTGTGGAATTTAGGCAATTTCTTAACACCAATTATAACAACTTGCTGCCACATTTTTGCCTTTTAATGTTGATCTAGTTAGGTTCTTAACAGAGACGCATTAATATTATATTTCACCATCCCAAGCTTTTTGGTAATTACCAGGTCCTATATATTATTCTATAAATTCTTTAAAATGTACTACAGTACTACCTTTCCATTTCCACATAGCCAGTTTAATATTTCTAACTGTTAAAAAACAGTATGATTTAGTGTTTTAAAAAGTAAATAGAAAATAAAATGATTTTTTGGTGAGGTAAACCAATATGTAATGTGTAGTAGATCAGCACAACACAAGTGATCAAGAGTTAAAATTTTGGTTGGGTGAGATAAGTGAAGAAAGGATAAGAAGAGAGGGATATGTGTTGGTAAATTGGGGGTCTGAAACTTAATAAACATGATAGAGTCATGTTTATGTAACTTGAGATTAAAACTGATAAAATATATTTTTGAGGGCTTAACAGATCCCTCTCATTATTTTCTATATATATTGAAAACACAAGAGTACATGGAACATCAAGAGTCTGCACTAGACCTCTAGGTACAGAACTAGGTCCGATTCATTAATGGTATAGCAAACAAGCCTTAATGATGATATATAACAGTAATTATTCTAACATTCCCCCTCAAGCTGGAACATACATATTGTTAAATTGAATTGAATGGACAGTTAATGACAAAAAGAACATATTTCAGAGTTAGAGAGGGAGACAGGGAGACTTGACCGACTCCCTTTGAACAAGTTTTAGAGCCATTTTCAAGGGTAATGAAATGGGGTTTTTCTTGGAGGGAAAGGGTTGAGAACAATGAGGTATTACCAGAGATGTGATCAGAAGCACCCGAGTCAATTACCCATGAATTTTGACCTTCCATGGATTGAGAAATGCAAGCTGTGGATGTACTTGGGGATTGAGATGATTGTGCCAAGCTGTTAGACTTTAATCGTAGATACTCTTGATACTCTTCCTCAGTGAACTTGGAGTTGGAAGTGGGAGTTTCAACCTTAGAGATATTGGTTGTTTTTGAAGGAAAACCATGCAAGGAGTAACAGTTTTCTTGGGTGTGACCCACCCTTTTACAGTAAGTGCACTGTGGATGTCCCCGACCTCCACGTCCTCCTCCTCTAGTGCCACGTCCTCCTCTTCCTTGCGTGGCAACCATGACAAATGGTTCCATTGTTTCATGAGCTTCCTGAGATTGAGGCACTAAAACACGAAGAAGACGTGTGGTCAAGGCTTCTAAGGAAGGGACCTCATGACTTGTCAGAAGTTGATCTCTGATATGATTTAAATCTGGATGTAACGCACGGAGGATCATCACCATATAATACTTGTCAAGCTTCTTCTTGATGTCTTCCGAAGATTCCACTTCCAAGAACATTCTCAACTCTTCCACAGCTGCTTGGGCTTCAGTCATGAAGGAGAACATATCATGGTCTGTCGTTTTGAGACATGCAAGCTTGTTTGTTGTATCATAGAGACGTTGAATATCATTAGCATAAATGCTTTGAGCTTTCCTCCAAAAAGAGTGACACGTTTTGAAAGCTCTAAGAGATATCAAAAGTCGGGGTTCCACAGGTTGCCACAATAGGACACACAATTGGAAATATGCTTGTTTCCATTGTTCAGCTTTTTCAGAAGGTACTTGGCTTCCATCCTGCTCAAGGTGGTCATAATGTCCTTGACCGAGAAACCACATTTCCACGACAATAGACCAAGACAGATAATTCTTACCATTTAGCTTTTCAGAAGTAATTGAGGGACTTCCAGAGAAAGAAAGAACACTTCCAGACGCCATTCTTGATAAAAATAGGAGAAGGAAAAGCGCGATAGTGAGGAACCAGAAAACCCTAGAGGGTTTCTTAGGGTTTTCTTCACGGGGAGCTTCTGGACTTCACTGAGGTAAGGTTTTGAGACTCCGGCAACGGTGGGGGTGGTCGTAGCATGAAGAGACGAACCACATCCAGTGGTCGCTGGACGGAACAGTGATGGCGGACGACGGCGGACGGCGGCAGACAGATGCGAGATGGTAGAGAACCAAGATGAAGAGCTTCAAACTACAGTTGACAGCTGCAGATAGTGACAAGACAACCGCAGACAACAACAAAGGGCACCGGACAGATGCGAACAACAATGACAATGCTGGTGGACAACCCAGGACAGAAACCAGAGCAGGATGAACCTGCTCTTGTACCAACTTGAGATTAAAATTGATAAAATATATTCTTTAGGGCTTAAAAGATCCCTCTCATTATCTTCTATATATATTGAAAACACAAGAGTACATGGAAAATCAAGAGTCTGCACTAGAGCTCTAGGTACATAACTAGGTACGACTCATTAATGGTCTAGCAGACAAGCCCTAATGATGAGATATAACCGTAATTATTCTAACAATGTACATAAAATTTGGTAAAAAGGAAAGCACATAGCTAGCCCTAACCCATAGGGCTTTTGGGGTATATAACCTTATGGGCTTTTTTAATTTAGGATTTTTTCGGCTCTATAGGCTTTTTTAGCCCCAACCCATGTGGGTTAGGGTCAAATCCTATCAAATGGGCTAAGTTGACAGGTCTAGAAATTTGTGATCGCTTCAGGATTTTGTAATTTTAAAATAAAACCCTGTTTCTATCTATTGTTAATTTTTTTTTTCAGTAACAAAATCTATTGGATGTAATAATGAAAATTTCTGGAAAAGTGTGTTTTAGTCCTCGTACCTTTGGACGAACTTGATTTTGATCCTTATCATCACTGTAATTACCTTTAGATTCATGGAGGGAAAATGCTTTAAGAGAGAAATGCAAAGAAATAGACCCGTTGTTTAAAGCACATGAATACCGAAGTGTTAAAACTGGAATGAGAGTTGCTAAGAGAGAAGGAAGAACTAATGGAAGAATGAATTGTATTATTCAAGAATGAAATATAAGCACCAAGGACTTGGGAAGCCACCCTTATAAGCTAGATACTATAGGATTAGAATCAAACACTTAAATATTCTCTCAAATATCTTATATTGATCTATACGAGACTTAGGCATCAAATAGTACCTAAATTCCTATCATGTTATCATCTTGTGAGCCAGTATTTTGGTGGTTTTTAGTTTACAACACTTTGGTTTTTGGTTTACAACACTTTGTTCAACTTTCTTGTTGGTCAAAACCCTCTACCAGCCCATTGGTAATCCTTTTAAAGACACGGACTACCAACACTGCACAAATCCAATGACTGAATGCTCCTCATGCAAGTGTAACCTCCTACTTCAATTATCCTTTACTAGCCACTACGACCAGAATTATCATCACCTATCTAAATGAATGTTGGCTTTTTGAGGCTTTTTCCTCCTAGAATATACTCTTCATATAGTGGTCCAAATTGGGCCTGGAACAAGCAACTGATTCCTCACATCAGATTCTATGGGTCCACCAACCTTCTATTTCCTTTTTGATAAATAATGTCAGGATTTCCTTTTCTGTAATTTTCTCAACAATGCTCATCTGGTTGACTTCATTAGGACTTGTTTTTTGTGGTTTGTTAATAACTGGATTTTAAGCATAATTCAACTTCATAAAATCGGCTTATAAGATGAGGTTTGCACCCACTGATATTTTTTAAATTGACCTTATCTCTAGTCGATATGAGACTTTCAACACCTTCTCACGCTGAGGTATAAACATCTCAAACGTGGGACTTGACATTAATGGGTGGTTTGATAGTGGGTGAAATAATATGTTCAACAAACAACAAATCTTGCTAGGATAGACTCTAAGAATGACTTTGATACCATGTTAAGAAGTGGACTCAAAGCCTAACTCAACCCTACAAAATCGGCTTGTAAGGTGAGGTTTGCACCCATTTAATTACTCTAAATTGGTCTTATCTCTAATGATAAGAGACTTCCAACATGGTTGATATTTTAATTTTCGCGAGTAGGCATGATTGTGTTTCTTCACCTTATTTGATGGATTGTACTATCTTTCCTTTTCTGATACAAATTTTTCAATTTCATTTTTCACTTATTTATTTATTCTCTCAAAGATAGTGGTTTCCTTCTTTGATATTTCCTCTTTGTTTCCACAGACCGGATCACACAATGTTCACTTTTGCCTTCCACAGGTAATTTTGGCTTTTTAAAAGAAAATTATGTTTAGACTTATTATTAAGAAGTCTCACATCATCTGTCTCAATTTTGGAGGATGGCTGATATATTTGATGGACACCTTTACTAATTGTCAATTGCTTTTAAGATGAAATCTAACATGGTATAAAATTGCTTGTCAGTTTTGATAGGCTCTCCAGTTTTGGCAGACATATGTGGTGTTGAAAGTCTTATATTGCCTACCTCAATTCTTGGAGTGTAGCTCATATTTGTTGGGCAATTTCACTTAATCCCAATTAGGATTGTGAAAGAGAGCCAACCCAACTCACATAGATTGAGTCATTACGGATTGAGCTAGAAACGAGTCAATTAAATCTTACTCCCTTTTTGGTGTACTAGATATTGTTACTTGGCTCTACCACATGTTAGTGGATTAAACGGGTTAGTGGATTAAGTAAATTGGTTCATTCGAGCATATTTTGCTCTCCCAACTTGTTTCATATATTTATTGCAGTGCAATTAAAGTGGTTTGGCTTGACCCACCTATTTATAGCATTACAATAAGGATGTTCATTCATTTCACTAAACATTAACCATAGTTAGAAAGGAATAATATAAATATAGTAAGTAAAAATCAAAGTGTTAATTTATATAATTGGACAAACAAAAAAATTAAGCATATTATTCATTCGAATACTATTGAACTTTTTAATCTTAAAAAGTATAAGGTGTCAACCTACATAATTAAAAGTGGTAAATAATCGTAATGAAAAAATGATGAAAAAAATTATAAAGAGTTGTTGGTGGGTCACATGCAATCCACCTCCAACTTGGCTCGAATTCATTTAACCCACATGTGATGTAGTGAGTTAGGATCAATTTAACTCATAAATTTCCAACTCAATCTAGTTCAAACCTGGGTAAGACTCACAGGTTTGAGATCATTTGATAAATGCCAATTAGTTAAAGTTGAAATTTGACAATTATGTCCCCGATGGAGAAATCTTATTGTTTGTAATTTCACAGGCCCTTGAAACTGTGAAGAGGTTGTGTCCAAAGAAAACCTTATTGATTGGAATGACACACGAATTTGATTACTACAAGGACAATGAGTTTTTAATGGAGTGGTCCAAAAGGTAGTATGCTTCTTTCCATTTGTCAAAATTGCAAATGAAACTAATAAAAATGTAATTGTGATATTTTGATTCATAGAACTGATCAACAATACCATGGGAATATTGTCTAACTATTTACCTCCATAGTTTGTACTTGGTGGTGATATTAGCATATTACACTGTTGATTGTTCTATAATTGTGTTAGGGAAGGACTATCGGTGCAACTTGCTCATGATGGCTTGAGAGTTCCCATAAACTTATAGTAAGGTAATACTCATGAACTCGAATCTAAGTCTCAAAAAGTAGCATTGATAAATATGTTGTAAATTCAAAGTTTAAAAGTTTGTTACTAGCTATGTAAGCAAGTCTGTCTGCCATTGTTTTCTGTAAAACACATTTTGTCAAGTATAATTCCTATTGTAAGTGATGGCGAACATGTTATTAGAGCTTATTCGTGACTCGTGAGTGATTCTTCATTATTTTTCATCATTACATATGTGAGTGTCGTGGCTGAGTGGAGTTCTTGGAGATTAATAATGTGCGTAGAAGAGTCTTGTGAAATCGCAATAGTGTAAAGAAAGTAGTAGAAAGATCAAGGTGCAACATGGCTGGAGCAAGCGATATTGTTCTCCGATACTTACCTGTTTTCGATGGGAAGTTATTTGACTTTTAATTAAGATTGTTTAATGTGATATATCATTGATAACTTCTATTTTAAACTTTCCTATTCTCCTTAAACAAGCTCACCTTTTTACCATAGTTATAGAAATGTACTATCTCTTTACCATAATGACCGTAGTTTTAGTCATCTAAAGAAAGAAAAATTCTAAATTGACTGTTGTGCTCATCTTCAGTTGAAACGTTAATTTGTTTCTTCCCAATTTTTCTTCAAATTAATTACTTTTTCTGTAGTCATAGTAATACATTTATCGAAAAAGTGAAACTATTTTTGTTCAACTATTTTAAAAAAATGTATTTAATATTCTTCTTTATATGCGTGAAAGAATCTAAAATTACAGTCATATATATTGGAGGAAGCAGAGAGAAATGTCTCCTCCCCCAAAAAGGCCTTTTCCTATGGATATTATTTGTATTTCAATGAAAATTGATTCCGGTATTAATGTTTTAAGATTATCTTGTTCCCCTACCATATCAAAGAACGAATTTTTTGTACCCAAAATATAAGAGATTTTTAGTTTTATGTAAGAGAATGGACAATAAACTTTTATGGTGGATAATAAACTTTTTGTACCCAAAATATCATAAATTTGATGGAAGAATTTATAATTATTCATTTTAAAAACATGTTATTCAGATAATTTAAAATAGTAGAATAGGTTGAAAAAATAATCTTAATAATAATATTATTTAATGTTTATATAAACATGTGAATCTTGATGGTAGAGGCATTTCAATTTCATTGTCAATCTTTGTAGTGTGAGATCAGTAAAGGGACACGTTGATAGTTACTTTCAATTTCATATATATATATATATATATATATATATATATATATATATATTCACAATAATAAGTTGAAAGGATTTAGAATTTAGAGATTGAGTTATATTTATTATTAGAACAAACTAAATCTAATAAGTACAATCTGAATAAAATAAATCTATTGAAGTAAAAATGAATTAAAACAATGAAGAGTGTAAATGTCTAATTTGAGAAGATAATAAATTGATTAGCTTTTATTTTAAAAATCACTTCAAATTCTCTAAGAGAAATATTCCGTGTTCATTAATGAACACAACAGGATTCAAGTTCCATTTTTACTCTCAATATAATAAGAGATTTTTTTTATATTTCATTTAAAGCTTTTGATTATTTGACCAAATTATTTTGTCATAAAATAGTTTTAATTGTATTTTTGGTTTTTCTAGTATGAGAATAAACGTTTCTTGAATGCGTGTTGACTTATATTGAATGGCATGCGTGTGACCTATTTTATTAAGCCTGTTCATGACGTTAACACGTGAGTAATTCCTGAACGAGTAACAACTTTACATTCCTTTGAAAGCTGTTTATGGTCTTCGGATTCTTCCTTTCCATCCACTTTCTCTTGCTTCGCTTTCCTTTCCAATAATTTATATTATTTTTTAATTACTAAACATAGGAAATGTTGAATTATTTTTTAAATTTAAATGTGTCTATTTTCTTTTATGAAGTATCAAATTGTTCGGGAATATCCTCTCTTTTTTACTGCTAACATTTAATGAAGTTGGTTAACTTGTATGACCAAATAATGTACAAAATGAGTAGAATATCAAAATGAATTATGACTTTTAAATAATGATTTCAATTTAAAAAATAAAAAGTAATATTATTTTATAAAAATATGTTCATGTACTATAATTTATATATCAAATCATTAATCTAAAACTTGAAATTAATTTCATTTATGTTATTTTAATTTTAGAAAAATATATATATAGAGTAAGACCAGAGCGTGTAAATACATATATATTATCACTAAATCTAAAAACTGGACTTAATTTCCTTTTTAAATTACTTCAATTTAAAAATACATATTTTTCTGATTTTTTTTCTTAAATTTATATATTATATATATATATATATATATATATATATATATATTAAAAACGATCATTTTTAAATTTAAAATTAGACAACTATAATTTAAATTTGTTAGTAATTTAAAATATTTCACGCTGTCAACAAATTATGTATTGACATATGTCAAAAGTCAGTCAATATAAATAGAAACACTTATTACTAAAGAATTAAAATAGAAACCTAAATGTTTATTCAAAAAGGTGTTACTCATTTCATTTATTTTTCTAGGTCAAGATAGAATTCATTTCATTTGAAGTGAGGTACACTAACCAAATAATACTGGTTAATAAATTGGAAAAAAAAATTGTAGATATCACATATATCTTTTACAAGAGATAATTTCATTTAATTTGAATAAGATTATTATAGATAACAAAACTTTTCTTAAATATTTAACGTGATTAAAGTTAGAGGTCAAAAGCTGTGTTTTGGTACAAAAATGCAAGAATATGAATGAGTCAAACATTTGTGAAAGTAAAATTCCAAGTTCCAAGTCACATTTATTTAAATATATTCCGTCGTTTCTGGCAAAGCAAAAGGAAATTGCCAGGTGAAGTGCTTCTCCAAAATTCAAAATTTGGAACAATTCTCGGAAGCAACCTTGGTATTTACGAAATTCTGAGCATGCGTGTGTTACGCTTCACGACTCATGTTTGACAAAATGTCAGACAGAAAAATAGTATTTATAACCTTTCTTTCCAAGGAAACAGACAGTGTGTTTGTAGTGCAGAAGGATGAAGACTTGCTCTATGGATTTTAACAACAAAGATTTGGACATAAGTTTCTATGTTTTCAAGCCAACTGTGGAAATCGTTGACCATCTTGTTCATCGACTCCAACACTTTACCTTACTCACTCAGAATCTTGGTTGTGTGCAAAGCTCCATATTTAGGAGCATACATGGAAATATGGTAAGTTCTTCTTTCCCTTCTCTAATTTTAAATTTTCTCAATTCAGTTTCAGTTATCTATCAATTCTCTATTGTGTCCTTTCTTTATCCAATTCTATATATACACTCCAAGTTGTCTTGATTAACCTATGGAAAAAAGCTGGTACAGATATGCGCGTAGTAGTATTATAATTAGATATATAGATTGAAATCTTATGCTAAAGTATTTTATCATGTGAGATTCGTGAGGAATCCTAAAGTTAGAAGCACAACACACTAAATCCTTATGTTGTTTAGCAGAAAGTTTTTCTTTGAACCAGGACGAGTATATCTTTTCAGATTAGGATTATTTATTTCAGTTGCAATAATAAAAAACTACCGTCATTTTTTTAGTGAATGTGTCACTGTAAATTACTGTATTACGTGTTGGTGCTAGTTCTTGTCCTCCACTAAGCATATCATCCTTCACTGTTTCTTTTCTTTTTCTACACCGTGTTAAAAGGTCATGTCCTGTAATCAGATCATATGGTATGGAGCATGGAAGAAACGGTCCAGTGATGAAAAAGACAAGCTGAATGAAAATCTTGTAAGTTTGATCCCTATCTGTTGGACTGATTTCATTGTTTACTTTTTTTGGAATACTGAAATAGACGTTAAAGTGCTTCAAATAGGACAGAGACAGAATAAGTGTTGTTAGTATTATTCAATCATGTGTAGAGTTTTACTTTCAACATACCACGTGTGATGAAAATCCAAATTTAATTCGAGGAAAACACTTATTATGTGTTGCTGAACAAAAGAGTAATTATATATCTGAACCAAAATTAAGTGTGTATATGTTTATAAAAGAAAGAATTATTGAAACAAACCTTGGTCACCAAGTAATCTAAAAAGCTGTCTGATCATAATGCACTGTTGCAGAAACAGTACTTGCAGCTCCTCACCTATGACACAAACACCAACATCTAGAGATTGTGGTTGATAGTAATGGAAAATGTGTATATCAGTGGATGAATATACTATAAACTTTGTATTTGACAAATTCTTTTCAACACTATTTTGAGATGAAAATTCATATTATACCATGTGGTTAGGATGAGTACACTCTCTTCACATGAGGAACAATTCTGGAATAAAAGTTAGATAAAAAAATTATATGTTTATAATCATCAAACTTCCAATGTTCATTTAAATATATGTTTTCAAAGACCTAAACTAATACTATTTTTTGGACAAGAGGTCTAGGTATCGACTCACATGTCTTGATCTTGTTTAAAAAAGCTCTCTTTAAGTACTTCCAGGGAAGAAAATAATAAAAAATAAAATATATTTTTTTCATAATTTAAAATTACCTTCTAAAGTTAAAAATAAAAGTTCAAAAAATCATATAAGAACTGTAAAATATTAGTTTATAAATAAGTGAAGTAGTGTTGGTGAAAAAGTTTTCGGAACAGCTTTTTCTACTTGATGTCATGCATCAGAGGCATGATGGAAAATTAATGTTATGGAACGGTTTTCTACTTTCTTTGCACGACAGTATCTAACACTAATTATGTAGCTGTAGTGAGTCAATGTTTCATTTTTGCAACAAGCATTCCACCATTCAAAATTCATGTGGGATTAATTATTTTACACAGAAAGTGAAGATGTATTATAATACTTGAGTTAGACCATAGAAGTATTTATTTGTAATTTGATTGACAGCACACATGTTTTACAATTTAGATTTGAACTTTGTACATGGTGCAAAAGTTGTGTCTCAATTATATACATTGTTTTGACCCTATTACTAGTTAATAAGAGATCTGTGATAAAATGTTCTCAAATTCTGCTTCTCTTTTTTCTTTTTGCAATTCCCTATGCAGCAATCAATGCTAGCCAATAATGTAACAGGAATGGCAGTGTTAGTTGAACATAATTTCCTTGATGCATATGCTGGAGAATCAAGAGATGGTTCTTTAACTGTAAAGTTCAGCACTGGTGACATAATCTCCATGGACTCAGTAGTGACAACTACTAGGGACCTTAATGACCTTTCCTATGCAGCACTAGCAATTTTTAGGTCTCGTTTTCCCAAAATAGATGGCATAATTTCTGGTCTTTGCATGAAAGGCCAAAGCTTACCATGTGTGGTATGCATTCATGTGTGGCAGTCCCTACAATTTTGTTACTCATGGATTCTCCACCCAGACCATAGAAAGTGGATGATGCCATATCTTGAACGATTCTCTACTAAAATGAAGTATGATATTTTTCGAGTAGTTTATGTTAGTGGTGACAATGTAATGAATCTTCCCTCTGATTTTCCTCATAGGATGTTAGAAGATGAAGAAGAGAACACACGACACCTGATGCAACAATGAGAACACAACTATGTTGCAAGGATTTGTATATTGTTGTATCCTTTTAGGTAAAATGAGTTCAATCATATTGAAAACTTAACTAAACATAACTGTTGAGCTCATGTTTAAATTGATTTTGGAGTTATACGACTTTTGTTTATAAATATTATTATAAAAACAGTTAATAAAACTCAATATAAAATATGTTATGTAACACATCCACCTTTTTCTACTAAGGGTGACCTGAATGGAAGTTTAAGCCCATCCACGTTACTCTGCAGCATTCTTGTCGTGGAAGTTCCAATGATGGAGGTAAATCCTGTCGTGATCATGACCATTACCTAAGAAGGAGGAAGAAGCGAAAAACTTCTTCTCAAGAGGGCATTGAGATAGTGGTGATATACTTAAAACATTCAAAGGAAAACAAACATAAATTTTCTCCCATCTTAAATCTCGAGTATACGGGACTGACTAGTTTGTGGATTTAATTGGTATGAATCTGAGTTTACATCAAAGAACATCAATGAAAAGTTTTTTAAATCCTTCAGCATACGTAATGACTTTCTACCGCAAATAAGGTATACAAAAGACCTTCCATCAATGATGATGATTTCACATATGTGTATGAATACTTCTTTCAGGAGTTGCATGGTTTTGTTTCCTTTGTCTAATTTTGAGTGTAGGATGTGGACCAGAATGAATGTGATTCTCAGCCAATTTCGTGTAATAGTTAGCCAGTTTCGTGTGAATAGCTTTCTAATAAACCTTTCAAATTTTGTGTCAATACCTTCAAATTGTCCCCATAATAAATAAGTTCATGCATTCGTTTCAACTAAACATGTTACCGAAGTTGACTGTGTTGAGTACATCTTGTGTCCACTCTCTGGTCATTTAAAATCAATTTAGTTGATTGTCATATACAACATCTACTTGGAGGGTATCTTATGTAGCTTGATCACTGTAATTTTCATAATCAAAGTAAAGATTAAACGTTTAATTTAATAATCGATCGTTCAACAAGAGAATACACAATCCAATATGAAGTCCAAAATCGTACACTGCATAAAAGCTTACTATAAACTAAGTATAGATTGGGTTAGTCAACCCAAAGTCTTCTCTTTTAATGAATTTAATTGCAATCTCAATAAATCAGAATTTAAGACGTCTACAAAAGCAAAGATTATAAACAATAAAGTAAAAGAAGGGTTGCTGATTTAGATGATGCTAAAAGAATGAGAATAAAACAATTTAAAAGGCATATTAGTTCTCTATTCCATTCACAATTAAATTCTTCATTAAGTATAATTAATTATAATATGATTATCATTCATCCACTTTCCAAACAGATTTGAATTAATAAGTGCCAAATCAATTCGTTAATTATCTTTTACATTTCCAAACATCAACATTTGAGAATTATATTATTTTACCTCTTAAATTAAGCAAATAAAATATTGTTAGAATTAAGCAAACTAACAACAATTGCAATAAAAGATCATAATTAAATTATCAACAAGTATTAAAAATTAATTTCAATAACATAAGTTAGAATTAAAACGAACAAACTATATAGGTGCACTCTGTTATAAAATTAGACAAATGAACACGATTTGCACAAAACCTCATAATTCACTCTGAACTCACAAAGAGAATTAATCCACAAAGGTTTAACCTTTCATGAAGACAACAAAAAGAATTACAAAAAATGAAGATAGAAAAGTGTAGTGTGGAAAGTAGTGTGTAGAGTGGTGATTCCCTTCTTTTGATTTTTGTCCTCGGCTCATGAATGTTTTGTAACTCTAAATCAGTATACACTTGATTTTGTATAATCTACATTTTCAATGTATCTTCGTCTTTTTGGCATAAATTGCTTTATAGAGAAAGTTATGATATAATCTTCAAAATATTTTGACTCTTTTTCTAAAGAAAATAAATCAAACAATATCGGATATACTATTTGAGAATAATCATTTCTTCATGTATTTGAATTATAAGTGTTTCCTGAATAACATCATTTAATTCTAATCTCCAAATCAAATCAATATTTAAGCATTTAAAGGTCCACTAGATTATGTATTAGCATATTAGACCATTTGGTAAGACTTGTCTAGTTAAACCACCTAGCGTCTACGAGGGCTTAAAAACTTGTTTTTACCACCAATTCCAGTTAAAGCTTACATAATACCAACTAAGCAAATTCTAATTCAAATTGCGACTTTAGTCTCAATACTCTAATAAAACTAAAACTTGATGCTTTAAATGTAATTAAAAGTGTAATCGTGATAGCTCAAATATGTTTGCTATATATTATTATATGGTTATTTTGTTAGTAAGTTAAAACATTATATTATTCATTATAAAACTAGTTATTTCATAACTAATTAATATATATATATATATATATATATATATATATATATATATATATATATATATATTTTAGTCTCAATAATATTCTTGAGTGTATGGGTTATACACTTTTGTAATTCATAGTGATACTTCCCTGTAATTCATTCTTTCTTGTTTTAATGTGTTTTTTTAACTTTATTAATCATTGTATTAGGTTCACGTATAAGTTCACTAAGAATAGATTGATTGATAAAGGGTTAAATATGTTTTTAGTCCCTCAACTATCAAGTAGATTTGCTTTTAGTCCCTCTTTCAAAGTAAGGTACATTTTAGTCCTCCTCCTTAAGGAAATCTTAATTTTTCGTCTTCCAAAACTAACACCGTTAAAAACCAGCTGATGTGACTAACATCTGTGCACATGTGTTCACAGCTCTACTTCCTATCTCTTGCCACATTGGTATTTTTTAATGCAAAGTGAGAATATTGGTTTATTAGATTGATTGGTAAAGTTTGATTCAAAGTGTATTGTGAAGGGTGAAGAGCGAAGACAAGATTGTCATTTAAGGTGGAAAAGAGGTTGAAGAGCAAAAGGTTAGATTTGATGTTCTTGAACATTGGTGTAGTTAGTAACGTAAGTTCATAATTGTCTTTGGTGTGAAAAAATTGATGGATTTTTCAAATTAGGTTTTGGGTTGGGACTAAAGGGTTCTTTCTTGATTAACTTTCAAAGGGAAATGAAAGCTGACAGTGGAGGAATTAGTTGCACGCGAAGGAGCATTGGTTCAGGAATGTCCCAAACATCTGGATCCTCCTCTCACTTAGCTTAAAAATGTGTGATTGTGGGGAAAGATTGTTGGTGTTAAAGGCAACTACATTGAAGAACAGAGGGAGACTATTTTATAGATGTAGAAATAGAGCAATAAGTGAGAAAAAATGCTTTACTTATTGTGATGAAGTTTGTATTATTGATTTGTAATTTCTTTTGCGGAGTAATGGAAGTTGTAACTACTTTGAATGGGTTGATGAATGACATAATGAAATTGAATGAAGCTTACAATGGAAGAGTGAAGAAGTTGAAGTTTTTGTGGAAAAGGTTGTATTGGATCTAAGGAAGAAGAAGGATAAGTTGAAGAGGAAATTAGAGGAGGAGAGGAACAATTTCAAAATGATGTTGGTCTTCTTTGTATTGTCATGGGCATTGACAGTGATGTTATGTATTATGTTTGTTTTGAAGATAAATTGTAATTAGATTCGTAGCAGATAAATGTAGCAGAACTTTGAAGTTGAGTTATGGCATTATGTTTGTGTTATGTTAATTTGTATGAAGAATTTTGGTGTAATTTGAAATAGCATGAGTTTAAACATATAATTGGTGTTGTATCAATAAAGATGCAATTAAGCAGTGCACTAAAGATGCAAAATGTAAATGGTAGAGGAGGTTATGCTATCAAATGAAATAAATATGCAAGCTATGAAAGAAAATCTAAATCAGCATTTTGAAGCTACTGGAATAGCAGAAAATTCAACTGGTAGAAGCTGCTGATACAGAATGCATCAAACTAGAATTAACACTTTATGTAACACAGATTCAACAGCTTTTTCTCTTACTGTAATACAAAATTTACATCAAACTAGCTTTTTCACTACATGTAAACCAGAATTAACACTACATCTAAACCATAATTTTTCACTGAAAATACAAAAATGAAAGAGTGATTTTTAACTCACACTGCAACTGCGTTTGAACAAAGTGGCAGCATATTTAAGTGTTTCAAGTATTTAGTTAAAGAGAGGTGTGTGGACTGTGATGTATAACAAATCAGCAATAAGAGTAACAAGTACTGGTCATTGTAGTGGTCCCTGAACAATAAAAGTGAACATTGCATTAACAATAAAAGTGAACATTGCATTGAATAAGAAAAAGTGGTCCCAGCCTACTTTAATTAACATTGTATGTGCTACTACAGGACAAAGAAGTGGTCCAAAAACTGAACCCACTAAAAATGGTCTGCCTAAGTGGGGAAAATTCAGTACATTAAATACTTCTTTACAAAAAGTCACATGCCTACACTACAATTTCAATTGCTACTTACTTGAGACCCTATAACTTGTGCAGCCAGCCTTCCAAATGATCTTCTTCCCCCCTCACACATACTTGCAGTCCCTGCACCTGTGCTAGCTCCCCTTGTTGATCTTGTTGGACCTTGTGATGTTGATGCAGCTCCTGCATTTGTGCCACCTCCCCTTGTTGATCTTCTTGGACCTTGTGTGCTTGATGCAACCCCTCCATGTGTTGCAGCTACCCTCCCTGACGGTCCATCACTTGAAGTTTGTCTTCTTCATGTTCCTCCAGATGATCTTCCACTTGTTGCAGATGCTACCCTTGTATTCTGTGAAAGGTGTAAGGTAGTTACAAATAACATACTTCCATGACCTTGAAAATGTAAATAACTGAGGATGAATAATTACCTTGCTTATCTGCCCCTTTTTACAACTTCTTACATTGTGTCCATATTGATTGCACCCACTACACTTCATACCAATATTTTTCTTGGACAACTTTGAATGACTCACATATTCATCAACTTCTCATCTTCTTAATTTTTTTGGCCTCCCAGGAGGTGTTTTGTAGATGGGTCGTAGTAGTAGTGCAGAGTCAGATGTAGGCCAAAGTTGTTGTCCATTGATAAGAATTATAATAGGTGCATAACAAGTTTGATAGGCATCTTTCTTGTAATAAGGATAAACATATTGTTCTGGATTTTCTAATTTGTAATGAATGACAACAACAACATGTCTACAAGGTATTCCTACTAAATCCCAAAAGTAACAAGCACAAGTGTGATTACTTAGATCAACTACAAACTTGTCCATTGTGAAGCCATGAGTAACTTCAAATTGTGCTCACTATCTTCAAACTGTCCAACTTCTTCGTTAGTCATAAATGACCCTTCACTATCTTGGATTCTGCTCCTAACAATTTTCTTTTTCTTTTTATTTTTCATTTTGTTCCACCTATCCAAAACAGGATTAATATTTCTTCTCTCTTCCTCCACCTTCTCATTCTCCATCCCAAACCCATCATCATCATTTGCCATTCTTTCCTCCTCACTATCATCAACATTTTCCACCACTTCGCCCTCAACGACATTGCCCCTTCCTCTTGTTGTTCCTCTTGCTCTTCCTCTTCCTCACCCATCTCTACATTATCTCCCTTAACATTCCCCTCTTCCTCTTCGCCATCCATTAGGAAGTCTTCTACTTCCACATTTCTCTCCACCCCACCAACATAAACATTTTTTTCACCTTCTTCAACAAAATAAGCATGTTCATCATCCACAATAACCTCTTCCTCCATCTCCTCTACGTGTACTTCATCTGCCTCTTCACCAAAACTAAGCAAGTTAACTTCAATTGCTTGACTGGGTTGGAGATGTTGGACATAGATTTCAACTTCATCGTTGTGTGCCTTTGCATAGTTAGCCAACAACATTGCTTTATTGTCATCTGTGAGTATTCTAAGGTTGTTCATGGCCTTTTGTTTCGACCCATTCCATCATAGCTTGAACTCTCCATCATACTTGAATTCTCTAACAAATCCGCTTGATAGTTGAGGGAGTAAAAACATATTTAACTCATTGATAAATATATCATCATTTATTGTCACTTTGTGTCCTTGTCTTTCCTTACATGTTTCTATGTTTTGAGTTTAGGATCCTTACATGTTTCTATGTGAAATTCTTGATTTGATATCCAACAAATTGTTATCAAAGCTCTAGTTTTGAGTTTTTATTGATTATTTGCTTGTGGTTGATCACTTATCAATATTATTTCCATTTGTTTTTTATTTTAATGAAAATGACTTTCAAGAAGATGATCAACACGGTTAAGAGGGAGAAGTTTATGAAACACGAAAAAAACACGAGAAAGGGGAGAGAGTGTAATAAAGTTTTAAAACTTTTAGTAAATAAGTGTTTAAACATTATTGCAGGGGTTGTCGCAACCGAAATCGCGACGGGACGACGATCCGAAAAATAAAACGTGTTTTGAAAAGAGATTTTGGAGTCGCCACCATAGTTTATCCTGGAAAACTACGGAAAAACCATAAAATGATAAGGCATGGTCAATTTGAACCAGATTCTTGGTTCGGGAGTCTGTTACGTGTAGGGAAGGTATTAGCACCCTACAACGCCTGCCCTAGGGCAGTACCTTTAACTAAATGCGCGAATATGGATGTGGTTTTCAAAATGTTTAACTTTCCCCTAAAATAAGACTCTAAAGAAACAAACAATATTTTTTAGTTTTTTTTTTTTTGGGAGAGTGAGCCTGACAAGGACTGGCCTTGCTCCTACGTATCTCCACTTTTGGTGGAGAATCAAGGATCACGTAGTTCTGGCAAGGCGATATTGTTTGTAATTTAAAAAAAGAATGTTTTTTAGTTTTTTTGAAGATTTTATAGGTTTTTGGTATTTTTTATTTAGGAGAATGAAAAGGTTTTTAGCACAAGGACGATGCGTGCGATCACACATGTGCCTAAACCTTTAAAACATATTTTTGTAATTTTATTTAAAAGAGAGAAAAAGTTTTTAGCACAAGGACGATGCGTGCGATCACACATGTGCCTAACCTTTGAAACAAATTTTTGTAATTTTATTTAAGAAAGGGAAAAGGTTTCTAGTACAAGGACGATGCGTGCGATCACACATGTGCCTAAACCTTTAAAACATATTTTTTTGTAATTTTATTTAAGAAAGGGAAAAGGTCTTTAGCACAAGGACGATGCGTGTGATCACACATGTGCCTAAACCTTTAAAACATATTTTTTTTTTTAATTTTATTTAAGAAAGGGAAAAGGTCTTTAGCACAAGGACGATGCGTGCGATCACACATGTGCCTAAACCTTTAAAACATATTTTTTTTTTGTAATTTTATTTAAGAAAGGGAAAAGGTCTTTAGCACAAGGACGATGCGTGTGATCACACATGTGCCTAAACCTTTAAAACATATTTTTTTTTGTAATTTTATTTAAGAAAGGGAAAAGGTCTTTAGCACAAGGACGATGCGTGCGATCACACATGTGCCTAAACCTTTAAAACATATTTTTGTGATTATTTAAAAGAGAGAAAAGGTTTTTAGCACAAGGACGATGCGTGCGATCACACATGTGCCTAACCTTTGAAACAAATTTTTGTAATTTTATTTAAGAAAAGGGAAAAGGTTTCTAGCACAAGGACGATGCGTGCGATCACACATGTGCCTAAACCTTTAAAACATATTTTTTCGTAATTTTATTTAAGAAAGGGAAAAGGTTTTTAGCACAAGGACGATGCGTGCGATCACACATGTGCCTAAACCTTTAAAACGTATTTTTGACGTTTTACATATTTTTATTATTTATTATTTTTTCTTTAGAAATAAAACGAAACGAGCAAATCCACTAGAACCAAAGGGTGGGAGTACAACGGGGGTTACATAAAATAAAACGAATAAAAAAAAAATAAGATAAAAAGAACAGCCCAATAAAAACAGGAGTGTAGAGATAAAACTAGGGGTGCCACTCAAAATTCTTGGTAGAGGCCTAAGATGGGGTGCAGTAGTAAAATCGGGTGTCCGAATATAAATGAGCCTAATGCCCAAACCTCTTGGTTATTTGCAGAAAGCGGAGTGGGGTGTGAATGGGAAGTGAAGGTGCGGTTCGCGTTGGCTGGTCTAGGCCCAGAGCCTCTTCACTCAGAAACCTACTAGGGGTTATTCTTCCTCCCTCTCATTTTCCATTTGTGCATTGTTAGTTAGCTTTTCAAACATCAAGAGCCCATCTCTTCCTCTGAGCAGAACAAACATAGACACTCACTTCAGCCACTCACTCACGCACTCGCTTAGTCTCAGTCTCAACCCTACCGGCCATCGCGAACCGCCACTCATGGTGTCGCCAGTGCTTACGCCGGGACAATCACCACCCTTCACAGCTGACCACCATCTCGTTCAACGGCTACAGCGGAACTTGGTGTCCAGAATAGGGGCGATGCTAATGACTGAAGATGGCAACGGAGTGCCGCGGGGATGCGGTGGTGATGCAGTGGTCCGACGGTAACTCGCGGATCAGGATCAAGCGGCGACGGTAGCTCGCGGCAAAGGGAGAAGAGTGTCGCCGTGGTGGGGGCACAGAGGTTGGAGTTTCACAGCGGTGCAGAGTGGGTGGCGGTTTGAGTCTCTGATGTGGGCGTGATGGTTGTCGGTTTTCACGGTGGTGTTGGGTTGGACAACGGGTCCGAAGGGCTTTTCCAAGGGTGGGAGGTAACGGTGATGAACCAGTAGTCTCAGTGATAATGGCGCAAGGTGGCTGGGTGATTTGGTTTGAAGGTGGTGTAGACGATGGTTGTGGTGGCTTGAAGGTCAAGTGTTAGGGGTGGAAATGAATAGGAAAGGATGAAAATGATGGGTGTTCCCAGTAGCAGTGGTGTTGGAGGTGGGAATGAAGTTGAAGATGCTGGCCGTGTGCAAGGATGGAGATTGTGATGTTGACTGTGTATAAGGGGTAAGGGTGAAGAGATGATGTTGGAGGTGGTATATGGATGAAGCTGAGAATGGGCGTTGTCCGTGAAAACGAAGAGGGAAGGGGCTATGGCCGTGAGTTCTCAGGATGAAAATGATGATGTTGATGTGTATAAGAGTTATAGGTCCAGTGTTGGAGCAGTGTTGGAGATGATAGAGATGTTGTTGGTCGAATGGTAAGGATGAAGATGGTGGGCTGGAGTGGGCGAATATGGGTATAGGGGATAATGGAGAAAGAGAACGTGATGAAAATGATAGGTGCAGGCCGCGGGTGTCAACATGGCTTGTGGCAGTGGGTGAATATGGATGATTGGTGTTGGACGTTCAGTGTCATGAATGGATGAAGATTGATGTTCGGTAACAACATACATGTACAAATATTTACAACACTAGCCATTTATTAAACAACAACACACGTAAACTTAACACATGCAAACCTATTAAACAACAACACATGCAAACTTAACACACGTAAGCTTAATACATGCAAACATAGCAACCACATAACAGGGACATGTTCAAGGGTAACGTGACAGGGACATGTTCAAGGTCAATTAACCAAACTCAGTAAGACATGGAGTGGAATTCATTACTTACCTTTTGAAGCTTGGTTCACTCTTTGCTAATCCCGTGCGTCAGATGTCTTCCCTCGTGGCTGGCTTTCCTTTTTTTTCGATAAGGTGCCTCTCCCCAGCTCTTGGAGTGATGTCTCTTGCTCTTACGGATCCTCTCCTTCCTCTGAATATGGAGTGTTGTAGCGGTCTCTCAGTTGTTGGAAATGATGGTGTCAGTGTGCGAATATTTCGGCTTGGGCCGCGGCTGGAGGACGAGTGAATAAGGATGTTTTTTCAGTGTGTTGGTGATTCCGAGAAGAATGAAGATGAGGTGAGGTGGTGAGGATGCTGATTCCAGTGTACCAGTTGGCTGCGGCAGTGGGTGAATATGGATCCTGGAGGTTCCCGTGGGTGTCTCCTCTTTTCAGAGTTGCAAGATGGGTATTACAGAAGTGCCAGATGGGTGCTCGTGGAAGACAAACTCAGGTGGACCTCCAGCGGATTGATTCTCCTCTTTTTAAATTCCAAAGACCCATACTGTAAGTGGTTTCTTAGACTGGCCGCGTGTTTGCTTCACCATGTGCCTCCAACAATTGTTCTGTTGCCTTGGTGTTGAGTGGAAGCCCGGGTGTTGAAGATAAGTGGGAGCAAAGGTGAGTGGGAGGCAGACTCAGGTGCCAGCGAAATGATTCTCTGGTTCCTCCTTTTTTAATTTAAAACGCTGCCAAAAAAACCCATACCGTGAGTGGCTCTTCAGATGTTAATGGCGGACAGTGGCAGAGGGTGGCAATCTTCGCTGTTCAGACCAAATTAAAATGTATACCAGGTTTTTGGACGTTCGGTCAGTGACGCAAACAAAAAAAACCGTTCACAAAGTAAACGAGCGCTCACAGTCTGAGTCATACCGAACGCTCACAATCAATAATACAGAACCAAGAGCGAACGTTAAAAGCATATGCAATTTCGAGCGTTCGTTCGTTTTGGTTTTAGTGATTGGGACGTTCGTCCTTAAAGAGACCGAACGTTCAATCACACAGTACAACCAGAACGTTCGTCCTTAAGCACAACACCATAACAAACGATAGCATAAGGAGACCGAACGTTCGATCGCACAACCAAGACCAAACGTCCAGATGAAGAGCGAACGTTCATTAAAACAAAATAACCGAACGCTCTCAGTTACCGAAGAATGAACGATAAACCGGCATGGCCGAACGGTATGGGACCAGCGGTAGAAACCGAGCAATGAAATAGTCCAATTGCCGAACGTTATACCGGACCGCTCGCTCACTACCGAACGTTGAATCCAGAAGAAGATCGAACGTTCGAATGTGCCGAAGGCTCATGGTTTAGGACGAACGGTTGAACTGTTTTGACGAGCGCCTGATCAAGCTGCTTAGACCGAACGGTTGAGGACGAACGGTTGAACTTCAGGACGAACGTCCTAACGTCATTGAGGTTGAACGCCTGAAAGCTGATCACGTTTGACCGAGCGGTCAAGGACGAACGCTTTTTCCTTACTTCCCCTTTTTTTTTTTTTTTTTTTTTTTTTTTTTTTTTTTTGAAAATAAATTTATTTAAATCAACCCGGACGAAATTGAGTGTTGACAGCTGCCCCTCTTTACTTAGATTTTACTAAATCATATGATAAACAAAGTTTTCATATTATCAGAGTAAAAGATAAGTAAAGATAGAAATACTAATTTCGTCTGGGTTCCAAGATAAATAAGAAACAAACAGAGAGTAAAACAAACAAACAAAACTGAGAAATGAGGTGTGCCAACCTTGTGGAGGGTGTACCAATGCTACAAATGCAGTGAGCGAGGAACAAATTTTTGTTTTTTTGTTTTGTTTTTGAGTGCATAAATAAAATGAACAAGATAAAATGAACGAGAAAGTTGAATTTGATTGGCCATTGCCCTGCATAGGGTCGTTTTGAAAAATTAAAATTTGGAATGACCATTGCCATGCAGAGGGTCGTTTGAAAAAACATAAAATCTGGACTTGACCATTGCCATGCAGAGGGTCGTTTGAAAAAATTAAAAAATGTACCTGACCATTGCCATGCAGAGGGTCATTTGAAAAAATTAAAATTTGGACCGACCATTGCCATGCAGAGGGTCGTTTGAAAATTTGGACTGACCATTGCCATGCAGAGGGTCATTTGAAAAAATTAAAATTTGGACCGACCATTGCCATGCAGAGGGTCGTTTGAAAATTTGGACTGACCATTGCCATGCAGAGGGTCATTTGAAAAAATTTAAAAAAATGGGCTCGACCATTGTCTTACAGAGGGCCGAGATACCAATGACAGAAAGAAAGAATTGGGCTCGACCATTGTCTTACAGAGGGCCGAGATACCAATGACAGAAAGTAAAATTGGGCTCGACCATTGTCTTACAGAGGGCCGAGATACCAATGACAGAAAGTAAAATTGGGCTCGACCATTGTCTTACAGAGGGCCGAGATACCAATGACAGAAAGTAAAATTGGGCTCGACCATTGCCTTGCAGAGGGCCGAGATACCAACGACAGAAAGTAAAATTGGGCTCGACCATTGCCTTGCAGAGGGCCGAGATACCAATAGCAGAAAATAAAATTGGGCTCGACCATTGCCTTGCAGAGGGCCGAGATACCAATGACAGAAAATAAAATTGGGCTCGACCATTGCCTTGCAGAGGGCCGAGATACCAATAGCAGAAAATAAAATTGGGCTCGACCATTGCCTTGCAGAGGGCCGAGATACCAATGACAGAAAGTAAAATTGGGCTCGACCATTGCCTTGCAGAGGGCCGAGATACCAATAGCAGAAAATAAAATTGGGCTCGACCATTGCCTTGCAGAGGGCCGAGATACCAATGACAGAAAGTAAAATTGGGCTCGACCATTGCCTTGCAGAGGGTCGAGATACCAATAACAGAAAGTAAAATTGGGCTCGACCATTGCCTTGCAGAGGGTCGAGATACCAATAACAGAAAATAAAATTGGGCTCGACCATTGCCTTGCAGAGGGCCGAGATACCAACGACAGAAAGTAAAATTGGTGGATTGTTTTGAAAATTGAAATTTTTGAATTTGTTGAAATTTTGAGAAAATTTTTGATTTTGATTTTGATTTTTTTTTTTTTCAAAATTTTGAAATTAAGAAACAAGTGTTGGATTTTGAAATCTCAATGTGCAAGAAAAACATGGTTGATGTAAATTTTGAAATTTGGAGAAGAAAACTTTGATGCATGTTGATTTTTGTCCTTTTGAAGGAGGAGAATTGATGAATATACATGGAAACAAATTCATGATGTTGACTTTGATGATTTTTTTTTGAAAATTTTGAAATTAATAAACAAAGGGTTGCAGTTTTGTACAAGGATTTGAAATCTTAATATATGAGAGAAATATGGTTGGTGTAGATTTTGGAATTCAAGGAGAAAACTTCGATGCATGTTGATTTTTTTTGTCTTTTCGAAGGAAGAGAATTTGATGAACATTCATGAAAATGTGTACATGATGTTGACTCTTGATCCGTGATGAGTAGGGGGACAAAGTGGTGCAAGTAATGGGTGAGACTGCTGAAAAAAAAGCTCTGGTAATCGTTTACAGCACCCCTGTAAACGATTACCCGAGAGAAATTTCAAATTTGTACAGAAAGTCCAACACAGGTACCCAGTTAGATGAACACAGGTCACCATTGGACAAAAAACTGACTTTTAGGCTAATCTGCACCTGTTTGGGGCTTGTGCAGGTGTTCCAATGGTGGGGGAGGATGAATGGTGATGTGATGTGAGGCCAAGGAGTGTGGGGTGACCCCTCATGAGTTGGAGGAGCAACCTGTGCAATGAATGAGTGAAAGTGTTCAAAAAGGGCTCTGATAATCGATTACAGCACCCCTGTAATCGATTACCCGAGAGAAATTGCAAATTTGTACAGAAAGTCCAACGCAGGTACCCAGTTAGATGAACACAGGTCACCATTGGACAAAAAACTGACTTTTAAACACTTTTGCACCTGTCTGAGGTTTGTGCAGGTGTTCCAATGGTGGGGGAGGATGAATGGTGATGTGATGTGAGGCCAAGGAGTGTGGGGTGACCCCTCATGAGTTGGAGGAGCAACCTGTGCAATGAATGAGTGAAAGTGTTCAAAAAGGGCTCTGGTAATCGATTACCGCACCCCTGTAATCGATTACCCGAGAGAAATTGCAAATTTGTACAGAAAGTCCAACGCAGGTACCCAGTTAGATGAACACAGGTCACCATTGGACAAAAAACTGACTTTTAAACACTTTTGCACCTGTCTGAGGTTTGTGCAGGTGTTCCAATGGTGGGGGAGGATGAATGGTGATGCGATGTGAGGCCAAGGAGTGTGGGGTGACCCCTCATGAGTTGGAGGAGCAACCTGTGCAATGAATGAGTGAAAGTGTTCAAAAAGGGTTCTGGTAATCGATTACCGCACCCCGGTAATCGATTACCCGAGAGAAATTGCAAATTTGTACAGAAAGTCCAACGCAGGTACCCAGTTAGATGAACACAGGTCACCATTGGACAAAAAACTGACTTTTAAACACTTTTTTTTTTCGAGTCAATTTGTTTTCTTTGGAATCATCAAATTTATGAAGATTTAGACTTTCATTTTATTTTTACGATGGATATCCAAATTCTAAAGTCAAATGTTCAAAATGAAGCTTGTGTTGGACATTTTCTGATGAAATACCTATGTATACATGCTTGATGTCAGGGGTTGGAACAAATATGTGAAAGGATTTGGAGAGTACTGGGTTGGCTACTTGGGCCTCTTACTCCTTAAAACAAATACAAATGCCAATGCGAAGTCAGGAGTTGCCCCAGTTTGGAGGCATGGTAAAAAGATAAGTATGGACAAATGTATCTGTGAATTGTGAGGGTGTGACATTCACATAACTCTTGCAAAAATTGCCCCTGGTTTTGGGTATGAGTCACTTAAGTGAGGTTCAAAAAGAAGTTGCCCCCCATTTCGGGTTTACGAATGATGGACTCAGAGCCCCAAAGTGTCTGCCCCTATCTTGAGGGTGGATTTATGAATCTTAGTGTGGACAAATCTGAGAGGCCCAACAAGGGATGCCCTGGTCTTGATACGAACTTTGCATATACAGATGAAACAGATGTGAGACTAACAAAGTTGACTATATTTTGGAAAGGCCAAAACACATGAAATAAAGTTGCCCAAAAATTGCCCTCTAGTTTGTGAATCGGGGGAAGAGTTTGAATGGGATTTGAATGTGTTCATGAATTTGTGATGGATATGGAAAGGATTGGCTTGAAAAGATTGCCCCAAATTGGTTTGATTTTCCTTCAAAATTTTGATCAATAGGGAGTTTCCTTCATCCGAGGACATTTATTTTTCATCAATCAATTTTTTTTTAACTGCATTGTTAGTCATTTTTGTCTTGTCTCAAGATTAAGCTTCATGAAAAAATAAGCAACCATTATTCAATCCGTGTGGACTTTTATTGGGCTTGTAATGTGGCTTGGGCTAAAGGGTATTGAAGGAAAGGATATAAAGGCCCAAATAAATGTTTGTGGGTAATTTGAAACAAGAGTTACCATTTGCACCTTGTATCAGCTATTCGTCAAATCTGTTTTGACTATTTTGTCCTTCTCAAATTTCATTCTTTGTTTGCCATCACTTCGTGATTCTTTCCATTTTTGCTTCACTTTTGAGGAATTCTCTTCATTTGATCACTAAGTGTGTTCTTTTGCAATTTGAGTCAACTTCTACTGTGATGGTAACTCTTGTTTGGGTAAAATTTTGAAAAGAAACTTCTTATTGGCTCAAATTTGGTATCAAAGGATATATTTTGTTTTTTTTTTTTTTTTTTTTGGATGGAGAAAGATGGCCACACATCACTTCAAATTTTGGTTGCCTTATTTTCAAAAGATTAATTAGGAGATAAGACTAAATGATCTCAACACGAGTCATTTTTCATCTTTTTTTTCTTTTTTTTTTTTTTGTCATCATTTTTTTTTTGTATATTTTTTTTTTGTTTTGTCACAACGGATTCCAGGATCTCCCAAATAAAAGCCAGTGTAGGAAATGGAAAATCTGCCCCAGTGTAAAACTTTGTGTTTATTACTTGGGCTCAAGAACATGATTGGGTCAATCTCTTGGTATATCGAGGGCTGAAGGATGATGCTTTCAAGCAATGCACACATAGATATCTCTTAAGAATATGTGATTTAAACATTTGACCATAGGAGATTATGACATCCATTACATTTTTTGAAATCTCATAAAATGGATGAATTGCATCGAAAACAATTGACTCAACTTTTGCGTATTTTTTTTTGGTTTTATGTGTGAAGAAAAGTGATATGAAATTAAAATGATGATACCAGTTGAAAAATAGAGATTTTTTTTTAGAGAAAATTAGGTCTGGTGGCCAGTATGAAAACTGGGCTTGGGGGCCAGTGTGAGAACTGGGCTTAGAGGGCCAGTATGAGCTGGGCTTAAGGGGCCAGTGTGAGCTGGGCTTAGGGGGCCAGTGTGAGCTGGGCTTAGGGGGCCAGTGTGAGCTGGGCTTTTGAATTTTGAGAATTTTTGAAACTTGTGATTTGAAAAATATTCGCCAGTGTGAAAACTGGGCTTAATGGGCCAGTATGGAAACTGGGCTTTTGTGGGCCAGTATAGGAACTGGGCTTTTGTGGGCCAGTGTAGGAACTGGGCTTTTGTGGGCCAGTGTAGGAACTGGGCTTTTGTGGGCCAGTGTAGGAACTGGGCTTTTGAGAGCTATTGTGGAAATTGAGATTTTTCGGCCATTGTGGAATTTGGGCCTTGCGAGCCAGCATGAAAACTGGGCTTTGCAAGCCATTATGAAAAGAACTTTCTGGGGTAATGTGGAAAATGAGCTTGGGAACCAGTGCAGAAACTCGGCTTGGTGAGCAATGCAAAACTTGATATGAGAAAACTTAATTTTAGAAAAACGTTTGAAAAATAAAAATGTTTTTTTTTTCAATTATTTTTTATTTATTTGCACAATGTGAAAAATATTAAGCATATTAGAAAATGTTTTTGTGTTTTTTATCTTTTAGAAATAGAAATTAATGAGAAATATGCATGTAATGGGCCGAGTTGGGCCAAAAACGTTTGAAAACCTGAGGAGAATTAACAAGAGGAAGTTGGACTTACCAGGTACATTGACCCAATGGATCAGATGACCTGAGCCGTGTGAACTTGACACAAGAAGATGACCAAGAAAACATTTTTCATTTTTTATAGTTTATGGAACAAGCTAAAAGAAATTCATTTTTTTTTTTAGAGGATTTCACAATATTGGACCAAAGAAAATTTTGCAACACTACCAGACTCAATGGGCCCAATACTATTCTTTTTGCAACCATGACAAAAACTTCAGACAAAGGTCTGAATTCCTCTATCTTTATTTTTCGCACAAATACTTGTTCACACAAATGGAAAGGGAAATTATGAATTGAAAACACAAAATCTACATAAACATGTATTTTTTATTTTTTTCAGAAATTCAGATGGACTGGTTCAAGAGAAACCACATGTGACAAAAAGGCCTATTGGGCTCAAAAACTGTTCATCTTTCATTCTCAGAGATTTTTTGGTGCAAATTCAAAGAAAATCACACAGGACAATTTGAACAAATGTACTAAACATCAATCAACAGCAAAAATGTGAAAACAAAATATTTTCAAAAGAAGTAGTCTCGAGAGAAAACCACGAAGGCCATTGGGCCTAATGGGCTCGAGCACTGTTCCCTTCATTTTCAGATTTTTTTTTTTTTTAACTACAAATTCAAAGAAAATCACACAGGACAATTTGAACAAATGTACTAAACATCATTCAACAGCAAAAATGTGAAAACAAAATATTTTTGACATTTTTTCAAAAGAAGTAGACTCGAGAGAAAACCACGAAGGCCATTGGGCCTAATGGGCTCGAGCACTGTTCCCTTTCATTTTCAGATTTTTTTTTTTTTTTAACTACAAATTCAAAGAAAATCACACAGGACAATTTGAACAAATGTACTAAACATCATTCAACAGCAAAAATGTGAAAACAAAATATTTTTGATATTTTTTCAAAAGAAGTAGACTCGAGAGAAAACCACAAAGGCCATTGGGCCTAATGGGCTCGAGCGCTGTTCCCTTTCATTTTCAGATTTTTTTTTTTTTTTTTTAACTACAAATTCAAAGAAAATCACACAGGACAATTTGAACAAATGTACTAAACATCATTCAACAGCAAAAATGTGAAAACAAAATATTTTTGATATTTTTTCAAAAGAAGTAGACTCGAGAGAAAACCACAAAGGCCATTGGGCCTAATGGGCTCGAGCGCTGTTCCCTTTCATTTTCAGATTTTTTTTTTAACTACAAATTCAAAGAAAATCACACAGGACAATTTGAACAAATGTACTAAACATCATTCAACAGCAAAAATGTGAAAACAAAATATTTTTGATATTTTTTCAAAAGAAGTAGACTCGAGAGAAAACCACAAAGGCCATTGGGCCTAATGGGCTCGAGCGCTGTTCCCTTTCATTTTCAGATTTTTTTTTTTTTTTAAACTACAAATTCAAAGAAAATCACACAGGACAATTTGAACAAATGTACTAAATATCATTCAACAGCAAAAATGTGAAAACAAAATATTTTTGACATTTTTTTTTTTGCAAAAGAAGTAGACTCGAGAGAAAACCACGAAGGCCATTGGGCCTAATGGGCTCGAGCACTGTTCCCTTTCATTTTCAGATTTTTTTTTTTTAACTGCAAATTCAAAGAAAATCACACAGGACAATTTGAACAAATGTACTAAACATCATTCAACAGCAAAAATGTGAAAACAAAACATTTTTGACATATTTTCAAAAGAAGTAGACTCGAGAGAAAACCACGAAGGCCATTGGGCCTAATGGGCTCGAGCACTGTTCGCTTCTCTTTTTTTAGATTTATTCAAAAATGCAGAAGAAGAAGGAATAAAATCAAACAAAATGGTGTGATGTGAAATTACAAACATGCCAAAATAAATTTTCACTCAAATTTACATTTCAGAAAGAATTGGGTTCAAAGAAGGCTAACATGACAACGAGGCCCAATGAACCTGAAAAATATCCTTTATCATGCAAATGAAAAATAATTTTGAACACTTCAAATTTTACATCACTCCACTTATTATTTGTGAAAATTTTCTATTTATCACATTTTTATATTTTTTATTATTTTTTTTTTAGAGAAATCGGATCATCTAATAAGTCTCCTGAATTGGGCCGGATCGACCCAACACAACCCTACCCGTTTTCAGATTTTCAAATTTTATTTATTTTTGAAATCAGAAAGATCAGACCGACACCAGACGGTTGCAGTGACCGTAACTGTGGACACAGTGGATTTGCTTGGCTATAAGTCGAGAGCTCCTCCGCGTTGGGCGACATTTCTCGATCTGCCCCTCTCTCTCTTGCTCTCCCTTTCTCTCTTCTCTCTCTTTTCTCTCTTCTCTCTCTTCCCTGAGCGTCCTTCGAGAGCGTCTGAGATCTGCAAGGCTCCTCCGTCCCTGCCTTCGAAGGCCTCCGAGTCCTGCTACGAGCTTCTTCCTGCCTTTCTTTCCCCGGGTAAGTCCTCCTTCTTCTAGATCTTCTTTGGTGTTTTTCTTTCCGTGCTTTCAAGTTTTTCTTTCCCTCTTTCTGTTCGTCTTCTGTTAAGCTTTCTGCTCTTCTTCACCTCTTCCCCTTTTCCTGCTTTTACTCTTTCCGTTCATCTTTTGTGCTTAATTCTTTCCGTTATGCTGCTCTTTCTGCTTTCATGCTTTTTTTTTCTTTTCTTCAAGCTCTTCATTTTCTTCTGCTTTTTTCGCTTTGTCTGCTTTTATTTCCCTCTCGCCTTTCTCTGCATTTCTTTCTGAGCCCTCTTTCTTCCTCTTTCTTTTTTTTCTCTTAAAAACTTAAAACACTCTAAAAACACAACTGTCTTAACAAAGATAAGGGGTATATAGGCTGGAAACCAGACGCTAATCTCCCTTCGTTTGAAGGTATGACAGAGACAATCGGGTAGAACAACGCCACGTACCCCATAAAAACAGAAAACTTAAAAGAAAAATACTCGTATGAACACAAGGACATGGACATGGACAATCTGGACGTAGATCCGTTTAGGAACCTTTGCGAGGACCATGAAACAGATCACAAACTGGACAACGAGACTCGAAAGACCCAAAACAAAGAACAAAATTAGCTTAAAAGAAACGCAATGGAAGAAGACATAAGACCAATGAACATAATATTTTTGTTATTTATGGTTTACTTTGTTCTTGTTTTTTTTTTGTTTTTTTTTTTTTATTATTTATTTATTTAGACAAATTAGGGAAATGGATGAGAAGGAAATGGAAATGGAGAGACCGACCTGCCCAAAGTGGCGTCCGACAGAAGATCAAATCAGGATAATGACCAACATTTACAATTACGGAGTCACTCACCCAAGTCGAGCTCAGATTTTTGAGATCACTAATCGAATCAAGGCATTCGGAGAAGCGGGGGAGTACAACGTCCAGTGCTGGTTTAGCAATCATGGGAATAGAGTAAGACGCTGGCAAGCAGAATTGGATCCCACCGGCACCCTTTTTTCTCTACTACCTCTGTACATGTATGGTAAAACCCTAACTTCAACCTTGACCTTCAATTTTCTCCCTCTCTTCCCTCTTTTGGCACAATTATTTATTTATTATTTTTTTTTTTTTTTTTGGAGAAACCGGTTGGGTAATCATGAAGGCTCCAAAGCTTCTGGACCTCTTCCCCGTTCCCATCATAATCGATGGAGAAACAGAGATTCCTCCGCCAGCGCCTCCTGCATTCCGCGGATTCCATATCAGACCTCCCTCGACGGAGCTCTCTCTTAGACCACCACAACCAGCTCGAGAGTTTTTCAACCATTGAAATGTTTTTTTTTGTTTTTGTTTTGTTTTTGTTGGCCGAGTGTGGCCGGAAATTAATAAGGACTGTAATATGGACACTTAAGTTTCTTTGTGCTTTCAATTTTCGTTTATTTCCTGGACTGTAACCTTAACGATCGTCCGCGATCGACCACTGCACACCCTTACTATTATTGCCCTTATGTGTGTTTTTTTTTTTTTTTTTTTTTTTTTGTGTAAGGTGAAGTAACCTTGCGTTTTTTGTTAGATCTAAAATTGTGTATCCCTGTTTTTTTTTTGTATTTTGGCTTTGTATTCAAATTAGTCTCTCTGTTCAAACCTTTTTCTTTTGTAAAGTTTGCTCACATGATGAAATAAAATAGCCCTGTATGATTCTTATTTGACACACTTAGTCTAACATTTCCAATCAATTATTTGTACGAAACGAAAAGAAAAAAGGTTAAAAAAAAAAAATATTTACAACTAAGGAAAATAATGAAAATAATTTCGAAAAAATGAGATTTGAAGTAAACTCAAAATTAAATGTATGAAGAAGAACAAGGATTCGGTACTTTGCAAGAAAGACAAGTGACCTGAAAAATTTGTTTTTTAGTTTTTTTTTAGTCTAAACAAAGATTCGAATCCAATAAACCTTTGAAACAATGAAGAAAAAGGACCTAAAAATATTTACAATAAGGAAAAATAACTTCGAAAGATGAGAAATGAAGTAAAACTCATAATTATTTGTATGTCAGAATGAGTAAATGGGTTCAAAAGAAAAGAACATTTATTTACAAAGAAAATACGGAAAATGACTTCAAATAAAATGAGATCTTCATGAGCAATATTTTTGAACCATTATGCGTATGAGACAATGCAGAAAATGGGAAGAGAGGAACAATGAACTCGTAAAACAAATTGAACAATTTGAAATTTCGATGACACTTTTTTTATTTTATTGTATTATTTTATCTGTTTTTTTATTTATTACTTTTTTTTTATTTGTTTTCTTCCACGACATCCTTGAGTAGCGAGTTTGTGCTCAATGAAATATACCCGTGATGCTTTAATCATTGTCATTTCCCTTTATTTTACTTTTAAAACTCAGTGTGATATGAATCGTGCCGAGAGGCAGAAACGAAAGAATTGAATAATGAATGAAATCGTAGGGTATTTATTGAAAGAAATAATACAGAATATAACAGAATTTTTACAAAACAATGTTAATATCCCTTAGTAGCATCCCCTATCGCAGAATCATCATGCGTAAAACTTTTTTACCACATCCGAATTAACTGGCAAAGGTAACTCCTCTCCGTCCATCTTTGTGAGAATTAGTGCCCCTCCAGAGAAAGCCTTCTTTACTACAAATGGCCCTTCATAATTTGGGGTCCATTTGCCTCTGAAATCCCTTTGTATGGGCAATATCTTCTTTAACACCAGTTCACCTTCATGAAATTCCCTTGGGTGTATTTTTTTGTCGAACGCCTTTTTCATTCTTCTTTGATACAATTGCCCGTGGCACGCCGCTGTCAGTCTCTTCTCTTCGATGAGATTGAGCTGGTCAAACCGAGCTTGAACCCACTCAGCTTCCTCCAATTGGGTTTCCAATAAAATTCGTAGAGATGGGATTTCCACCTCAAATGGAAGCACCGCTTCCATTCCATATACCAGCGAGAAAGGTGTTGCACCAGTTGACGTTCGTACTGATGTACGATATCCATGTAAAGCAAAGGGAAGCATCTCGTGCCAATCTTTATAGGTGACAACCATCTTTTGCACAATTTTTTTGATATTCTTGTTAGCAGCCTCTACTGCCCCATTCATTTTTGGACGGTAAGGAGAAGAATTAAGATGATGAATTTTGAACTCCTCACATAATTCCGCCATCATCCGGTTATTTAGGTTGGTGGCATTATCAGTGATGATCTTGTTAGGCAGCCCGTACCTGCAGATCAACTCCTTTTTTATGAATCTGGTCACCACTTTTCTAGTCACGTTGGCATAAGAAACGGCTTCAACCCACTTAGTGAAATAATCGATTGCGACCAGTATGAAGCGGTGTCCATTTGACGCTTTTGGCTCTATAGCTCCAATAACATCTATTCCCCACATTGAAAATGGCCATGGTGCGGACAACACATTCAAAGCTGTGGGTGATACATTGATATTGTCTGCATGCATCTGACATTTCTCACACCTCCTCACGTGTGTACAACAATCATTTTCCATGGTTAACCAGAAGTAACCAGCTCTCAAGATTTTCCTAGCCATTGAGTGTCCATTCATGTGGGTGCCGAATGTACCTTCGTGCACTTCTTTCAATATCAATTCGGCTTCTTTTGTATCTACACATCTGAGGAGAATCATGTCGTGATTTCTCTTGTATAAAATGTCCCCACTTAAAATAAAACTACCAGCCAACCTTCGTAACGACCTTTTATCATTTTCAGATGCTTTTTCGGGATATTCTCGGGTCTTAAGATAGCGCTTGATATCAAAGTACCAAGGTTCACCATCCATCTCCTCCTTGATGAATTGGCAATATGCTGGCTCTGCATGGCTCTTCATTTCAATCACTGGTAATTCTGTATTTGGGTTAACCTCAAACATGGATGACAAAGTAGCCAACGCGTTTGCTAATTGGTTATCTTCCCGTGGTATATGGTTAAATGTGATGATGTCGAAACACTCCATTAACCCCTTGATGTGAGCTTGATAAGGAATTAATTTTGCGTCCCTTGTTTCCCACTCTCCCTTCAACTGGTTGATGACTAAAGCTGAATCTCCATATACGTCGAGAATTTTTACTTTGGATTCTATTGCCGCCCGAATACCCATAGCGCATGCCTCATATTCTGCAATGTTATTGGTGCAATTAAAACACAGCCTTGATGTCATTGGCATGTACTGCTTATCTGGAGAGATAAGAACTGCTCCAATGCCATGCCCCATTACATTCGAGGCTCCATCGAATAATAATATCCATGTTTTTTCGTCTTGGTTTTTTCTGCTTTCTTCGAATAGAGCCGTGATATCTTCATCAGGAAACTCAGGTTGCATTGGCTGATAATCGCTGATGGGTTGATGAGCCAGGTATTCTGCTAACGCACTACCTTTAACGGATTTCTGAGTGACGTATACGATGTCATATTCTGACAATAACACCTGCCACCGAGCTATCCTTCCGGTGAGAGCGGGCTTTTCAAAAATATACTTGATGGGGTCCATCTTAGATATTAACCAAGTAGTGTGACTTAACATATACTGTCTCAAGCGATGAGCAGCCCATGCCAACGCGCAACAAGTTCGCTCTAATGATGAATATCGTTGTTCACAGTCTGTGAATTTCTTGCTCAAGTAATATATTGCATGCTCTCTTTTTCCAGCTTCATCATGTTGACCCAATACACAACCCATTGACCTTTCCAATACAGTTAAGTACAAAATGAGTGGTCTTCCTGGCTCGGGTGGACGCAATACAGGTGGGTCTTGCAGGTATTGTTTGATTTTTTCAAAAGCGGCTTGACAATCCTCGTTCCAAACCATAACCTGATTTTTTCGTAGCAACTTGAACATTGGTTCGCAGGTAGCGGTTAATTGGGAGATGAATCTAGCAATGTAGTTCAATCTACCTAGAAAACCGCGAACCTCCTTCTCCGTGCTAGGCGTAGGCATTTCTGATATCGCTCGCACTTTGTCAGGATCCACTTCTATCCCTTTTTGGCTAACCACGAAGCCCAACAACTTCCCGGATTTCACTCCAAATGTGCATTTGGCAGGGTTTAACCTGAGTTTATACTTTCTCAATCTCTCAAATAATTTCTTCAAGTTGAGGACGTGTTCTTCTTCCGATTCAGACTTTGCAATCATGTCATCCACATAAACCTCGATCTCCTTGTGCATCATATCATGAAAAAGTGTCACCATCGCCCTTTGATATGTTGCCCCGGCATTCTTGAGCCCAAAAGACATCACCTTATAACAAAAGGTCCCCCACAACGTGATGAAGGTCGTCTTTTCCATGTCCTCAGGCGCCATCTTAATCTGATTATACCCCGAGAAACCATCCATGAACGAAAATAGCGAGTACTTGGCTGTATTGTCAACTAAAGTGTCGATGTGTGGTAACGGAAAGTTATCCTTCGGACTTGCACGATTCAAATCACGATAGTCGACGCACATTCGAACCTTACCATCTTTCTTAGGTACTGGTACAATATTTGCCACCCATTGTGGGTATTTTGCCACAGCCAGAAATCCTGCGTCAAATTGCTTTTGGACCTCTCCTTTAATTTTTAAGGACATTTCCGGCTTCATTCTTCTTAGTTTTTGCTTGACTGGAGGGCATTCTGGCTTGAGTGGGAGCCTATGCTGCACAATATCGGTATCCAGACCGGGCATGTCATTGTAAGACCATGCGAACACATCTTTGAACTCCTTCAATAGGGCACGCAATCTTTCTCTCACTCCCGTTTTCATACTAGTACCTATTTTCACTTCCTTTATCTCATCCTTCTCTCCCAAGTTGAGTATTTCGATCTCCTCCTGATGGGATTTTATCTCTTTAGACTCTTGTTCCACTAATCTTAAAAGTTCTGGAGAGGGTTCCAGATCATCTTCCGGATCATCTTCCGTATTAATGACAGGATGCTCCCACTTAGGTATATTGACATTATTATTTTCAAAACATTCATTGTCATATCTGCATTATTTAAGTTTGCGAAAAAGAATAAATAAACAGGAAGAACGCTGAAAAAGGCTAAATGATGATAGAAATGAGAATGAACACGATTCAATTATCACACCGAAAATAAAACGTCAACCCGTAAATCATGAATTCTAAAGCTCCGGGTAAAGCAATTACATTTCATTTGATTTAAACATCACGGGTAAATCCAAAGTCTTCCAATTGTTGAGCTGTGCCTTTGGAGAGCAAACCCACACGAAGTTTGAGCTTCCCGGTCTAGCTTCCAGTTCCACGACCGCTATATGGCTAGTGTGCACCCATCCAGCACTACGAAAACTCTCTTTGATACCACAAATGTGGATTTTTCTCGCCTTTGGTTCCCGTTTCCCCATTCGAGCCAGATTGCGCTCCTTCCTTTCCTCAACCAACCTCTTCTTATCGTCCTTGCTGGGCTTGTACCCCAGGCCATATCTGTTTTTGTTCCCAATCACCTCCAATGGGAATGTACGCCCTTGTCCATACCTGCCTAAACCATTCCCGTACTTATACCCTTCTTTGAGCATGACCTTGGCCATCATGATAGAGGTGCATGATAAATTTGGATTCATAGGAAATGGCTCAACATAGGTGTTTCCCACAATTTCTAATGATTGAAAAGCTGTTTCCAGAGCTTCCTCGGCTGCTTCTATGTATCGGGTGGAGGATGGGCCACTCACAAGGAGATCCTCTTCTCCAGAAACTATGATCAACTTATCTCCCATGATATATTTCAGTTTTTGGTGCAATGTGGAGGGCACAACCCCCGCTGAATGGATCCATGGGCGGCCTAACAGACAGCTATAGGCTGGGAGGATATCCATGACCTGGAAAGTTATTTGAAAAACACATGGGCCAATTTGGATCGGCAATTCTATTTCTCCCATAACTTCTCTCTTGCTACCGTCAAATGCTCTCACAATCATAAAGCTTGGCTTCATGTGTACTCCGTCACAAGGTAGCTTATCTAATGTCGTTTTGGGCATGACATTTAGGGAGGAGCCGTTGTCTACCAATACGCGTGCTATGACGTAATCCAGGCATTTCACAGAAACATGGAGAGCCTTGTTATGCCCCCTCCCCTCCTCAGGTATTTCCTCATCGGTAAAGGTGAGATAATTATTAGCAGTGATGTTGCTGGCAATGCCCTCGAAACTTTCCAGGGAAATACCTTGTTCTACATGGGCGTCACTCAGTACCTTCATCAACAGTTTTCTATGGGAGACCGAGTGCATGAGTAACTCTAACAGGGAGATCCGAGCAGGCGTACGATTCAATTGTTCCACCACTTTGTACTCACTTTGTTGTATGAATTTCAAAAATTCGCAAGCCTCTTCCTCAGAGATTTCTTTCTTGTTTGCCTTGTCAGGGGTCTCCTCTACCTGCGCGCCCTTTCCTTTTGAACGCTCCTTAGTATTTGCGTCCATCGGTGTTTCATTATTGCCAGTTCCTCTTTTCGTCAAGTTTGGTGGCGAGAAGATTCGACCACTCCTTGTCATTCCGCCGATGCCTGATATATTTTCAACAACTGGATTCTGGCTAGAGAAATAGCTTTCAACGCACTGTCCTTCGTCGACTACATGTGTCCCATACCTCCAAGGGACAGCTTTCTCGCTTTTGTAAGGAAAAGGAACAGGTGTATGGATGACAACGGGCGATCTTCCTTGAATTACTGGTGTAGGGGTGGTTCTAGTGAAACGGATTATCAACGGCTCTGGCAAAGTTACATCTGGCTCCATACTAGTTTGTGCAAACACCTCCTCATCCTTGTCTTCATAGCACACTTGCATCAAATTCCTATCAAGCAGATCTTGTAGAAACTTTTCGAATTCAACGCATTCCTCGATAGAGTGTTCCATGCATGGATGGAGTCCACATGCTCTTCCCAAATCATAAGCCCCGTTTAAAAATCCCGACTTTAATAATTCCTTGAAAATAAACCTTCTGGAACTTCGGATCTTACTTGCATCCCTTATCAGTTCATGCTTCTTAACTTCAATGGCATTTGTCGAGGCATTACCATGTCCGGATAACGGATTAGTATCAATGCTAGGTTTATCTTCTTGAAATTTCAACCACCCAGCGTTAATCAGGGCCTGCACTTTATGTTTGAAAGCCATACACCTTTCAGTTGAGTGACCCACGCCTTCCCCATGATAACTACACTTGGCATCTGCATCATAACCCCTAGGGTATGGAGGCTGTAGGGGTATCATCGGACATATAGCAACCAGACCCCTTTTGACGAGGTGAGGTAATAATTCAGTGTAAGTCATGGGGATGGGGGTGAAGTGGACAAAGTTTCTTTCCTGGGTTCTTCCCGGATAACCGCCTTGACCTGCATTCGGATTTGGATTTGCACTTGGCCCAGTCCTCCAAGCATTGCTTGTGACGGGTTGTGATTGGTAGAATCCTGGTTGTTGTTGAGGCCTGATTGGATGAGCAAAAGCCGCATTGGCTGAATATGGAGGTTGGCCCAAGTATGGTTTATAATTGTGAATAGGAGCCTGACCTCTCCATACAGGCATTGCTAATGTGGCATGCACATCTCCCTCTTTTTTCTTTCCTGGATTGAAAGAAGGCTTCTTTTTAGAGTTCTCCATCGTAGATGGACCGCCTGCAATCTTCCCGCTCTTCACCCCAATCTCTATCCTCTCGCCAATTATGACGACGTCGGCGAAATTGGCGGACACATTCCCCACCATATATTCATAAAATGGTGGCTGAAGCGTATTTACGAACATCGCCACCATTTCTTTTTCAAACAAAGGCGGCTCCACTTGTGTGGCCAATTCTCTCCAACGTTGGGCATATTCCTTGAAGGTTTCATTGTCTTTCTTCCCCATATTCTGTAGTTGCAGACGGTCTGGTGCTACATGTGTGTTGTATATATACCGTTTTACAAAGGCGTCGGCCAAATCTGCCCAACAATGGATCCGAGATGGCTCTAAGTGAGTATACCAATTTAATGCTGTCCTAACTAGACTGTCTTGGAAAACATGGATAAGTAACTGGTCGTCATAGGCATACGCAGCCATTTTTCTGCAATACATGGCCAGATGGTTTTTAGGGCATGTATCACCCTTGTACTTCTCGAATTCCGGCGCCTTGAACTTATACGGTATTTTTACTCCAAGAACCAAGCTTAGTCTTGCAACATTTCCGAACCCATAATTTTTCATCCCCTCAATAGCCCTCATTTTTTCCTCCAGGATCTCTAGTCTATTTTTAGCTCCGTTAAAGATGTTGGTTCCCGCATGCGCCGTGGTTCGTGATGCGGCTCTTGCTGAAGAATCGTGGTTAACCACCATATGCGGTACCGTAGTCACTCGTGTACCTTCAACTGTAATTGCTTCGTTCGTTTGAGTACTTACCAAGGGAGCTGCCACAGAGACAGGCTCATGAGTGATGATTGGCGGGACATCAATAGTTGTGGGAATGGGAAACGATGCATGCTCCCCTTCCGAATATTCTCCTACTGGAGGAGTATATCCCTGGGGTAACCCATACAACGGGAAAGGAATCGATTGGCTCATAGTGTTGAATAACGGGGGATAAAAATGGGTATTTCCGCCAACCAGTGTAGATGAAGACTCTCCAGTAGCCTTCAGGGATTCAAGGGCAACCAAGATTTGGCCAACTTGGTCTTTCAACTGGCTCATTTCAGCTTTGATGGATTCTTGTGACTCTTCCCAGCTTTCCATGATCCTTGAATTGGCTCGAGTCCTGTAGGGATGTCGTGGAAAGTTGGCCGTTTTTTTTTACTCCTTTATTATTAACTTAAGTTAGATGAAAATGTGCCAAGCAAAAAGGAAAGAAAGAAGAAAAGGAAGAAAATGAGATGCATGCTAGTGATAGGTGGAAATCATAAGATCACGACAACGTTAATGATGGAAATTGATACAAGTTGATACATACAACACATCTCACGTCTTTCATATAGAGAAAATCTAACAAGACACGAGTCATTTTCTAGCTTGAGCAATGAAGGCTTTCATTTCGCCTACTAGCCATTTACAATGGTTAATAAAAAGCATTATTTCGTGAGGCGGATTACAAAAGTGGGTCATGGCTTCGGCGTCCAACACCATCTTGGGGATGTCTTCAATCGCTCCGTTGGCCAACATAGCCAATTGGGCAAAACTTCTCTTCCAATGGTTCACAGCCTCTTCTTGCATCGCGATGTGGTCTTTCATTTGTTCTACCAAGGCATGATGCCTCTCTCCAAACTCCATTGACCTCCACCGTTCCTCTTGCTCTTCAATGTACTCCTCCATTTGTTTTATCATGGAGCGATGCTCTTTTTCTGCCTCTGCTAGCTTCCAACGCTCTTGGTTCATATCTGTCTCAAAAGACAAGGCCATTTCCTTCATGTTGTGCCCCGCCTTTTCTACTTGAACCTGCGCTTCTCTTAGTCTCTTCAGAGCCTCTCGCTTATCTCTTTTAGCCTCTTCGTAGAGGAGCCTCCATTGTTTTCCCTCTTCTAATGCTGCGTTCTTCTCCTTCACTCTCATGGCCAGCTCTTTGCTTGCGGCTGCGAGGTTTTGTTTCAATCGGAATGTATAATCTCTTTCGGCTTTCTGACTTCTGACAATTTCTTCATAGGCCAGTGTTTTTTCTTCTTTATCATTCCTCATATCAACAAAATCATTGCGCACAGTTTGTAATTCCTCTTCCATCCTAGCGTTTTTCTCCCTTAGTTTCTCCATTTCTATCTTCAACTGCTTCACCTCTTCGCTCTCTGGTTCTTGGGATCGCTCTTCATTAGCTGGCTGATCACAGATAGGCTTGAAAGGCAGTTTGACTTCCTTTACCCTTTCCCGGATCCAGGTGTGATAACTAACCCTGTCGTCCATCACTCCCAACCTTAAATCCTTTTCCGCTCGCACAATGCTTTCCCAAGCACTTCTTGCTTTCCTCAGCATTTCAGTGCAATGCCCATCTTCATAGTAGATGAAAAATGTTGTGAGATAGTCCGGTGAAGGTGCCCCTTTCATGGGATGCCCGAATTGTCTTTGAACCAACAGAGGGTTGTAATTGATGCCATACCGGGCCCCTATGAGAGGTACATTGGGAAAACGGCCACAATGTTGGATAGGCTGTCTGAGCTCAAACCAAGGAAGACGCCATCTTATTTTTCCTCCATTTAAACTAGCAAAGAAATGAGCCCACTCACTTCCTCTTTTGTTCGTAAGCCCCTGGCATGATGGTTCTTCCGACGGACGCTTGATATTGACCGCACCTTTAAAGAAACGTGCAGTCATCCAAACATACAGTGCCGACACACAACAAAGGATTTTCTTCCCCTTTCTTTCGTGACAGAAACTCATGGTCCCATAAACCTCAGCAAGGACTGCCGTTACAGGATTCTCCGATCTTATTTTTCTTGCCACGAATACATCTATTGCGGTATAATCCACAAAGTCTTCTATTCTGGGGAATAAAACAATGCCGTATATGGTAAGAGCTAACACATCCATAAAAGTCTCCCACTCTCCCTTATCAGCCAGATGCTGCAGGTACTGCTCCAGATATCCCTGTGTCAGCCCACGCTCCTGATGCCTCGTTACCCACCTATCTTCAAGTTCCTGGGGCTGTAATTTCATTAGGGCAGCAATAGTCGAGATAGAAGAGTGATGCTCTAAGTGTTGATACGGCGTGGTACCCTCCAGTGGTAAACCAAGGATATGCTCAAACTCTTCTATAGTCGGTGCTAACTGAAAGTCTTGGAAGGTGAAGCATCTTAGCGGGGAGTCATAATACTGCGCTAAGGCTGTAATAGCAGGCAACTGTACCTCCACTTCCATTAGGCTTAACAGGTTTCCATATTTTTTCTTGAAAGTTTCTCTTTTTATGGTCGTTAGTTGTTTCCCTAAGCTTATCAGTCCTGTCAGATTACCCCCATGAATCCTTAGGCGAGGTTTCTTTCTTAACATGACAGAATCGGTATGTTGTATGGCATCAGATCTTGTATCAACTTCCATCTTGTAAAAGACAAAGTAAACACTTGTGATTTCCCCTAAAACCAGCATGTCACCAAATGACGTATGAACACGATGCATGATAAAATAATGAAGTAAAACATGACCAACAACACAAATGCATGCGTAACATGAAATGCAAAGTCATTACTTTCGAAAAGAACAAACAGGAGGCGGGTAACAGTACACATTTCTCCCTTCGTGCCCTATCAAATGTTGAAGTACCAAAGTTCTAAGGCAAAATATATGCACTCACAAGGATAGCTTCCTAATGCTTAAATTAAGGCCACCAGAGCTATGGCTCTTTTCACTGTTTCTCCACAACAGTCAGAGTAATCAACTAGATGTGGAGACACAAATGAAAAGAACAGACTCTGGATGGGGTTCTCACGATAGCCAAACAGGAAGTATGTCCCAAATGACACCGCTACACAACCCCTCTATTTCTAAGTTGCGCTCAGACCCGGGTCTAGGGCCCCACTCATGATATGCATATTGTGTGTGTGTGTGAAGGGAGAATGCAATTGTACACCCCAAACCCTCACCTGCAAAACAACCAGAAAATTCCCAGGCAGATATAACATGTTTTCTATCCTAGGGTTCAATATAAACAAAACAAACACACATACAATTAGGACAAATATCAAATAAAAGATAAAAAAAAAGAGAAGAAAAACACAAAGAAAAAACCACATTGAATTCGCACATCTTATTAAATGGCCTGACTCTCTGGCTCTCCCCAGTGGAGTCGCCATCTGTCGCAACCGAAATCGCGACGGGACGACGATCCGAAAAATAAAACGTGTTTTGAAAAGAGATTTTGGAGTCGCCACCATAGTTTATCCTGGAAAACTACGGAAAAACCATAAAATGATAAGGCATGGTCAATTTGAACCAGATTCTTGGTTCGGGAGTCTGTTACGTGTAGGGAAGGTATTAGCACCCTACAACGCCTGCCCTAGGGCAGTACCTTTAACTAAATGCGCGAATATGGATGTGGTTTTCAAAATGTTTAACTTTCCCCTAAAATAAGACTCTAAAGAAACAAACAATATTTTTTAGTTTTTTTTTTTTTTTGGGAGAGTGAGCCTGACAAGGACTGGCCTTGCTCCTACGTATCTCCACTTTTGGTGGAGAATCAAGGATCACGTAGTTCTGGCAAGGCGATATTGTTTGTAATTTAAAAAAAGAATGTTTTTTAGTTTTTTGAAGATTTTATAGGTTTTTGGTATTTTTTATTTAGGAGAATGAAAAGGTTTTTAGCACAAGGACGATGCGTGCGATCACACATGTGCCTAAACCTTTAAAACATATTTTTGTAATTTTATTTAAAAGAGAGAAAAAGTTTTTAGCACAAGGACGATGCGTGCGATCACACATGTGCCTAACCTTTGAAACAAATTTTTGTAATTTTATTTAAGAAAGGGAAAAGGTTTCTAGTACAAGGACGATGCGTGCGATCACACATGTGCCTAAACCTTTAAAACATATTTTTTTGTAATTTTATTTAAGAAAGGGAAAAGGTCTTTAGCACAAGGACGATGCGTGTGATCACACATGTGCCTAAACCTTTAAAACATATTTTTTTTTTTAATTTTATTTAAGAAAGGGAAAAGGTCTTTAGCACAAGGACGATGCGTGCGATCACACATGTGCCTAAACCTTTAAAACATATTTTTTTTTTTTGTAATTTTATTTAAGAAAGGGAAAAGGTCTTTAGCACAAGGACGATGCGTGTGATCACACATGTGCCTAAACCTTTAAAACATATTTTTTTTTGTAATTTTATTTAAGAAAGGGAAAAGGTCTTTAGCACAAGGACGATGCGTGCGATCACACATGTGCCTAAACCTTTAAAACATATTTTTGTGATTATTTAAAAGAGAGAAAAGGTTTTTAGCACAAGGACGATGCGTGCGATCACACATGTGCCTAACCTTTGAAACAAATTTTTGTAATTTTATTTAAGAAAAGGGAAAAGGTTTCTAGCACAAGGACGATGCGTGCGATCACACATGTGCCTAAACCTTTAAAACATATTTTTTCGTAATTTTATTTAAGAAAGGGAAAAGGTTTTTAGCACAAGGACGATGCGTGCGATCACACATGTGCCTAAACCTTTAAAACGTATTTTTGACGTTTTACATATTTTTATTATTTATTATTTTTTCTTTAGAAATAAAACGAAACGAGCAAATCCACTAGAACCAAAGGGTGGGAGTACAACGGGGGTTACATAAAATAAAACGAATAAAAAAAAAATAAGATAAAAAGAACAGCCCAATAAAAACAGGAGTGTAGAGATAAAACTAGGGGTGCCACTCAAAATTCTTGGTAGAGGCCTAAGATGGGGTGCAGTAGTAAAATCGGGTGTCCGAATATAAATGAGCCTAATGCCCAAACCTCTTGGTTATTTGCAGAAAGCGGAGTGGGGTGTGAATGGGAAGTGAAGGTGCGGTTCGCGTTGGCTGGTCTAGGCCCAGAGCCTCTTCACTCAGAAACCTACTAGGGGTTATTCTTCCTCCCTCTCATTTTCCATTTGTGCATTGTTAGTTAGCTTTTCAAACATCAAGAGCCCATCTCTTCCTCTGAGCAGAACAAACATAGACACTCACTTCAGCCACTCACTCACGCACTCGCTTAGTCTCAGTCTCAACCCTACCGGCCATCGCGAACCGCCACTCATGGTGTCGCCAGTGCTTACGCCGGGACAATCACCACCCTTCACAGCTGACCACCATCTCGTTCAACGGCTACAGCGGAACTTGGTGTCCAGAATAGGGGCGATGCTAATGACTGAAGATGGCAACGGAGTGCCGCGGGGATGCGGTGGTGATGCAGTGGTCCGACTGTAACTCGCGGATCAGGATCAAGCGGCGACGGTAGCTCGCGGCAAAGGGAGAAGAGTGTCGCCGTGGTGGGGGCACAGAGGTTGGAGTTTCACAGCGGTGCAGAGTGGGTGGCGGTTTGAGTCTCTGATGTGGGCGTGATGGTTGTCGGTTTTCACGGTGGTGTTGGGTTGGACAACGGGTCCGAAGGGCTTTTCCAAGGGTGGGAGGTAACGGTGATGAACCAGTAGTCTCAGTGATAATGGCGCAAGGTGGCTGGGTGATTTGGTTTGAAGGTGGTGTAGACGATGGTTGTGGTGGCTTGAAGGTCAAGTGTTAGGGGTGGAAATGAATAGGAAAGGATGAAAATGATGGGTGTTCCCAGTAGCAGTGGTGTTGGAGGTGGGAATGAAGTTGAAGATGCTGGCCGTGTGCAAGGATGGAGATTGTGATGTTGACTGTGTATAAGGGGTAAGGGTGAAGAGATGATGTTGGAGGTGGTATATGGATGAAGCTGAGAATGGGCGTTGTCCGTGAAAACGAAGAGGGAAGGGGCTATGGCCGTGAGTTCTCAGGATGAAAATGATGATGTTGATGTGTATAAGAGTTATAGGTCCAGTGTTGGAGCAGTGTTGGAGATGATAGAGATGTTGTTGGTCGAATGGTAAGGATGAAGATGGTGGGCTGGAGTGGGCGAATATGGGTATAGGGGATAATGGAGAAAGAGAACGTGATGAAAATGATAGGTGCAGGCCGCGGGTGTCAACATGGCTTGTGGCAGTGGGTGAATATGGATGATTGGTGTTGGACGTTCAGTGTCATGAATGGATGAAGATTGATGTTCGGTAACAACATACATGTACAAATATTTACAACACTAGCCATTTATTAAACAACAACACACGTAAACTTAACACATGCAAACCTATTAAACAACAACACATGCAAACTTAACACACGTAAGCTTAATACATGCAAACATAGCAACCACATAACAGGGACATGTTCAAGGGTAACGTGACAGGGACATGTTCAAGGTCAATTAACCAAACTCAGTAAGACATGGAGTGGAATTCATTACTTACCTTTTGAAGCTTGGTTCACTCTTTGCTAATCCCGTGCGTCAGATGTCTTCCCTCGTGGCTGGCTTTCCTTTTTTTTCGATAAGGTGCCTCTCCCCAGCTCTTGGAGTGATGTCTCTTGCTCTTACGGATCCTCTCCTTCCTCTGAATATGGAGTGTTGTAGCGGTCTCTCAGTTGTTGGAAATGATGGTGTCAGTGTGCGAATATTTCGGCTTGGGCCGCGGCTGGAGGACGAGTGAATAAGGATGTTTTTTCAGTGTGTTGGTGATTCCGAGAAGAATGAAGATGAGGTGAGGTGGTGAGGATGCTGATTCCAGTGTACCAGTTGGCTGCGGCAGTGGGTGAATATGGATCCTGGAGGTTCCCGTGGGTGTCTCCTCTTTTCAGAGTTGCAAGATGGGTATTACAGAAGTGCCAGATGGGTGCTCGTGGAAGACAAACTCAGGTGGACCTCCAGCGGATTGATTCTCCTCTTTTTAAATTCCAAAGACCCATACTGTAAGTGGTTTCTTAGACTGGCCGCGTGTTTGCTTCACCATGTGCCTCCAACAATTGTTCTGTTGCCTTGGTGTTGAGTGGAAGCCCGGGTGTTGAAGATAAGTGGGAGCAAAGGTGAGTGGGAGGCAGACTCAGGTGCCAGCGAAATGATTCTCTGGTTCCTCCTTTTTTAATTTAAAACGCTGCCAAAAAAACCCATACCGTGAGTGGCTCTTCAGATGTTAATGGCGGACAGTGGCAGAGGGTGGCAATCTTCGCTGTTCAGACCAAATTAAAATGTATACCAGGTTTTTGGACGTTCGGTCAGTGACGCAAACAAAAAAAACCGTTCACAAAGTAAACGAGCGCTCACAGTCTGAGTCATACCGAACGCTCACAATCAATAATACAGAACCAAGAGCGAACGTTAAAAGCATATGCAATTTCGAGCGTTCGTTCGTTTTGGTTTTAGTGATTGGGACGTTCGTCCTTAAAGAGACCGAACGTTCAATCACACAGTACAACCAGAACGTTCGTCCTTAAGCACAACACCATAACAAACGATAGCATAAGGAGACCGAACGTTCGATCGCACAACCAAGACCAAACGTCCAGATGAAGAGCGAACGTTCATTAAAACAAAATAACCGAACGCTCTCAGTTACCGAAGAATGAACGATAAACCGGCATGGCCGAACGGTATGGGACCAGCGGTAGAAACCGAGCAATGAAATAGTCCAATTGCCGAACGTTATACCGGACCGCTCGCTCACTACCGAACGTTGAATCCAGAAGAAGATCGAACGTTCGAACGTGCCGAAGGCTCATGGTTTAGGACGAACGGTTGAACTGTTTTGACGAGCGCCTGATCAAGCTGCTTAGACCGAACGGTTGAGGACGAACGGTTGAACTTCAGGACGAACGTCCTAACGTCATTGAGGTTGAACGCCTGAAAGCTGATCACGTTTGACCGAGCGGTCAAGGACGAACGCTTTTTCCTTACTTCCCCTTTTTTTTTTTTTTTTTTTTTTTTTTTTTTTTGATTAAAATAAATTTATTTAAATCAACCCGGACGAAATTGAGTGTTGACAGGGGTTAAATAGTCTGTAAATAGTGTTGAATACGTAAGTATTTTTAAAAAGCGTTAGGAAAACTTTTAAGACGAAAACAATAAGGTAAACTTATTTTTTATACTAGTTCACTCTAAATTGAGTTACGTCCAATTTTCCCTTAAGTGCTTTAGGAGTTTCACTAATCTTTTAAAGATTATAAACAAGTTTAACCACTTCTGCTTTTACAACTAACCTAACTAGTTAGATAAGTTTCACCACACTTGGTTTAACACTAGTGTAATTGACTAGAATGTTTAACTCAACTTAGTTAAACTTAACAAGTGTTTTAATTCACTTCTGAATCTAAAAGCAACTAGGCAAAGTATCAGGGGACACCGAGATTGTCTAGGGATACCAAGAGTGGTAAGAATACTCAGTTGTAATCTTGTTGAATGTTGAGATTGTTGATAGGGGAGCATTTGTTTAGTTGAACCCACAATCTCAATGATAAATATGTTTTTGATTATGACAACACGTAATTAATAATAACACATGTGTGTACTGTGTTATACATGTCATATGCTTATGCTGACTTTGTTATATTTGTAAAAGCATATATGTGAACTTTATTGTGTTGATTATAGAATACAACTGTGATTGATATGTGATTTTATTTGTGTACGCAAAACATATGTTTTCAGAAATGAAAAAACCACAAGCACTATTGTTGAACTTTAAAGTGTGCAAAACAACAGTTTTAAGTCGATTACATTATTGTTCAAATCAATTAAAACTAGTGGGTTTGCACAAATTTTTTTCAAGTGTGCTGTGATGAATTTTGTGAAGAAAAGTTTTAAAAAATGAGTTAAGTGTTTCTACTTAATCGATTGCATGCAACTTGTATTCGACTAAGTTTGTTGTTGATTTGAAAACTGTTTAAATGCTTGACATAACTGTCACAATGATCAAATTTTTAAATATGTTGACCAAGCATTTATGACAAATCGATTATATTAATTGTGCATTCAATTGGTGCATTTGATTGCTATTATTCTGTACAACTGTCAAATGTATTTGACTACATTAATAGTCTAATCGATTAAAATGCGTCTGTTTTGTGACATATTATATATTGACGCATGATTTGATTTTCTGTAAGAAGAAACAAGAAGAGAATTGATTTTTTACATTTTCATATCTTTCAATGTACTCTGTGTGATCTTACAGAAGAGAGAAAAAGCTCTTAGAACAAAGAACGATCGTGGTGATCGAAGTCTTAAAAGTTTCTTGTGTAGCAAGGTTGATATGCTTTGGAAACATTTGATCTTTCTGCACTCAAAGGTGTTTTGTACGTGATCAGGAAAGCATGGGCAAATGCTTAGAATTGCTGGAGTTCCATATGGTGTATACAGGAAGAAGGACTGTGTTCTTGACTTTGAGAGTGTCTTAAAGGGTTTGATAGCACAAGAGGGTGTTCTTGTTGCGTGTCTTGTTGTTGTACTGCCTATAATTAGATTAGTGGGTTAGAGAGATGCTTTACATTTTGACGTGAGGTTGCTGTAAAAACCTTGTTGTAAAAACCTAAAAAATTATAGTGCATTGGCTTCCAACTCAGGTTGATTGGAAGGGCACACTGGATGTAGGCTTGGTCGAACTAGTATAAAAAGCAGTGTTTGATTTCTCTGATCCCTATCTCTGCATATAATTGATTAATCTGTCATTGCATTCGATTAAGCTTATTTTTGCATTACACACAAACTTACTTGCGTTTCAAGAAAAGTTCAAAGACATCCTTCTTTGTGAAAAAGATTTTGAAAGCAAACGTTTTTACGCATCACCAATTCACCCCCCCTCTCGGTGTGAGAAGCTAAGCACTCCTCTTTTAACATTGAAGATTATAGTGGAACTGTCTAAGGTTAGAGGAGACTGGATGTAGCCCAATTAGAGTGAACCAATATAAAAATATCTGCGCATTTACTATTTTATTCTCTCTCAACGTTTCTCTTATAAAATCTTACAGTTGCATTTTTGTTTCAAATATAAGAGCTTCCTATATTAAACGACTATTCATTAAAGAGGAAGTTTTATAAAAAATATTACAGTGAATATTCTGAATAGCACTTGAAAAGATTTTAGTGTTTAAAATAATTGCAAGGTTGAACGTTTGGCAACTTACGTAAAAATCTTTATACTAAAAAAAAGTGTTATATCAGACACGTTACGAAAAAGTTTTTCACTAACACTATTCAAATCCCCTTCTACTGTTTTCAGATACTTCATTATCCTTCTGCCTGGCCGTAGATGAAAAAGAGTTGGTGAGAGGGCTATCTCATAAGAGTTGTTCGACACAACCTTCAAGCTCAACACCCACGTGACTTTGCTAACACTTCAGGCGTCTAAATTCATTGAGGAAAGATCCAAGCAAGGTAAGAAGTTGGCCACTGTGTGATGATACTTAAGCAAGGCACAAAGCGTTATCACTGAGTTAAGGGCATAGTTGAAAGAGGCGACCACCACTCATGTGGATTGCCTGAAAAAACAAAAGGACGCTACCCTCCAACTATAGGAAGCTTGCACAATGGAGAAACACACTATTGAGGTTGTTCGTTTACTTCAAAGGAAAAATGATGATCTTAGATTGTCAAAAGCTGAAGTTAGTCATAGAAGAGTCGACCACCTAAAATACTAAACTTATACAACATAAGGGTGAGTTACCCAAAGAGTAGGATGCCTTGGTTGTTTAGTTGGAGGAGATCAACAACAAGGTGTTCAATGAGCACCAGGTGGGTTTCAACAAGGCCCTTGCCCAACCCATCTTCTTTTAAAACGTCCCCCTAGATGTGGATAACTTTGATGTCATGAAGGATTTCCACAATGGTGAGCTTATGAACATCCAAGAAATTCCTTTCGATGAAGATGCCATGGCTTAAATAAATGTTGAGGTTGTTGTAGACGACTAAGCAATTGAAGATGAGGAGCTCACAAGAGATTGATAGATGGTCAGGGTAGCGATTAGGAATAGGTCTTCTTAGAGGGTCAATTTTTTAGTGGTCGACGAACAAACAATCTTTTTGTAGGACATGTACAAGATTGTTTAACTGTCAGCCACATGATATTTTGTATATGACATAATACACATATATTAGTGAAGGCCATTTCTTTCATTTATTTTCTTAATCATTTCCTACAACTTTTGACTTTATGTTATTGATTGTTGTGGATGCCTGGTGAACCTAAATAAAATTGACTAGTTGTGTCTTGACGCTAAAATAAAACTAAATTAGAAATACGCATGATTGCTTCAGCACGTAAGTGCTTTTGTTAACGAAACTTTAGCCCAAAAGAACTTTATTTATGGTTGATCAACCTTTGTCATGATCGATTGAAGTTTGCTTAGGAGAAGTTGTTATCCCGAATGACAAAAGTTATCGAATGAACTTCGTCCTATACCAATTCTGTGTGCGGTTGACAGGGGTTCACAGGAGAACTCATCCTTCCCCAACCTCATACGTTTATTCTTTGGACTAAGTGGAAGGGGATTACATATGAACTTTTCCAACACCAATTGTGCGTGAGGCTGGTAAGGGTGCACAGATGAACTCGTCCTTCACCCGCTCAATGTGAGGTTGGCAAGGGTTCACGAATGAACTCATACTTCATTAATCTCCTATCTTTCAAATCAAGTCACACTTTGCATGCATTTTCTTGGAAAATCCTCATTGTATTGATTGTTGTAAAAAAATTACAAACGGTTCGTACAATTGCTAAGCTAAAATAAAACTTTAATAAGTGAGAAGCGTTTCAAGTATTAGGGACAACCTTCCCGCTCAGATTCTCTAGTTGATAAGCTCCGTTCTTTAGGTCTTCTATGACTTTGAATAGTCCCTCCTAGTTAGTTGCTAGCTTTCCATGTGCCGACATTTCGCACGCTTTGCAAGATTTCCTCCACACTAAGTTTCTTTTGTTAAACCTCATAGCATATACTTTAGTGTTGTATCTTTGTGTAATCACCCTCTTGTGGTGGTTTGATTATGTGCCTCAATGACAACTAATTTGCCCGTCTATATTTGACTAAACATGTAATCACTATTGTTAGCATAAAGTTGAAGAGAAGTAGTTTTGATGTCTCAAGTGCTCTTATTGCAAGAAGATCTTTGATAACTCTCCAATTTTGCATCTTTTTCTGTGTCTAGAATTAGGATAGTTTTAGGTTTTTTCTTAAATTCTTTAGTTTTGTATAATTGTAGTTAAAAATAGATTTTTAGGTGTATTTTTAGTGTTTAGGAAATTAATCTTTTTCTGAAACTTTTAATAATAGAAATAAATAAATAAATAAATCTTTTTCTTTAATTTTGCTTAATTAGGTTTTATTCTTTTGCTAAAAAAGTCCTTTTCTTAATTACTGATCAGTTCTTATTCATACTTGATTTTATTGCAGTGGTGCCTTGGATAATTGGGCTGCATCTGGGATAATTGAGCTAAAGACATGAATTGGGCTGCTGAAAGTAAATTGGGCCGCGGGGTCTACTACTTTGCACTGTGGGTGCTGATTGAAAGCAGAATTGGGCTGAAGCGCTTTGGCCGGTAGCGCTTTGGACTAGTTTTGATTAAATTACCTTTGGGGTGTTACTCCCTCCACCACCACAACTTGTTTCCTCCACCACCCCATTCCCCTTTTACCCTTTTCTTTATTTTTTCATTCCTATTTTACCCTTATTAAAATTTTAGGGTTAATATTATTTAAAATCTCAGTGAACATTCATTCTCTTTATCATTCTTCCCTCTTTCTTTATTATTTTTCTCTCAGGTTGACTCTTTCGTTTCACTATCGTTGGATTGTCTCTCATGTTCCACTTCTTCTTCTCTTTTATAGAATTGTGACGTGAGAGTGTGGTGGACTTTGTGTTTAGTAAGATTGAAAGTGGGGAAAGCAATTCATCTTCAGCCTTGAGTGGGGTGATGCTTCAAGGTGCTGGTTCAGAGGCGTGAGAGGTTCAGAGGCGTGAAGGTGCGTAATAAAACTTTAAAATATAAACCGTAATCTTTAAATGGATGTGAGCATCCGTCGACGGATGTCAACATCCGTTTGGATCTGAAACGAATGTCGGACATCCGTTTGGATCTGAAACGGATGTCGACATCCATTTCAGATCCAAACGGATGCCGACCTCCGTTTTTCCTGGTTATCTTCTTCCTTTCTCCCAACACACGTGCACAACAACAAAAAAACGCAGAGGAGCAGCCCAGCACACAGCAAAAATATATGCATTGCATATAAAAAAGAAATTTACAAATATCATCACTAACCTTGTGGGAGAAAGCACCACCACACTTCACCGTCGCACCACCGCCGCACCGCCGTGTCGCACCGCCGCGTCGCACCGCTGCACCGTTGCACTGCCGTGCCGCATACTGTCCATCACTGAAGGAGGAAGAAAACTTGTATGGAGGAAAAATGGAAGATGAGAATGATGGAATTTGGGTGAGAATCTGAGAAGGTTGGGAGGTGGGTGAGAAGGGGTAAAAGTATAGATTTTAGGGTTAAAGTAAATAATTAGAATTAAAAAGTATAAAGGTTATTTTTTAATTATAAAAGGTTAGTTTTGTAATTCAGAAAATATGTAATAGAATTGGGGAGATGGAGGGAGAAAATGTGGTGGTGGAGGGAGTAACACCCTTACCTATGCTGGTCTAGAATGTTGCATCTGAAGCACGTGATCAACACAAGCAATTGTGAATATTTTATTTTAACTATTATTATTTACCAATGTTATTATTACTATTATTATTATCTACCAATGTTATTATTACTATTATTGGAACCTATTGTCTATATTTTTTTTATAATCATTAATGTATTTAAAAAGTTAACTTCGAAATACTTTTTAAAATTAAAAGGTAAAATAGAAAGAAAATGTCAATACTTAAATATTATTATTTATATATTTATATGCGCGCGAGCGTTAGAAGGAAGAGGAAGCATTATAAACCGCGGGATGGATATAGTGGCAAGATTTGATTTAAGAACGAACTCTTTCTCTATAAAACAAGAGCATTTGCCTCACAGTTATTGGTTCATTCATTTTGTGTTTGAGCAATTTAGAAATCCTGATGTTGAATGAAGGTAGTTGTCTCCCCACGATGGATCTGCTACGGTCGGAGCCTATGCAAATGGCTCAATTGATCATTCCAATCGAATCAGCTCATCGAGCCATCTCTTACCTTGGCGATCTCGGCCTCTTCCAGTTCAAAGATGTGAGACTTATTTGCATTCCTCATTGCTCTTGTTTTAGATTCCTTACTATGAATTCTGAACCTACATTACCGTGATTCTTTTGATGCTCTCAATCAATTTTTTTTCAATTCTGTTTTGATGCCTTCATTTCTATGCATGTTATTTGTCTTTTACATTTGACAACTGTTTGTTTGGATTTATTTTCCAGCTCAATGTAGATAAAAGTCCATTCCAGCGAACTTATGCTTCTCAGGTGCATATAAAATCTCTACCTGTGCTTGCCTTTTGGTTACGTTTTAAATAGTAAAAATCGTCTGCGCATTTGTTGTGTTATTGTAGAGGTCATAACTCTAATGCCGCGAGATTTCGATAAACTGCCATATTTTGATGTCCTTACATTACGTGATAGCCTAATTGATCTTGTTTTGTCTTCAGTTGACAGTAATTTTTACGATTCACATTTTTGCTGAAAACACGAACAGAATTGTAGATATATTGTTTTTCTAAATGTAGATATGTCATATATGTTTTTCATTTTTTTTATTTATTTTTATTTCAATAGGTTTTGGACGTTCAGTTATGTTATGGTAAACCTGTAATGAAATATTGTTGCTATCTTAAGCACCTTAGAGAATTCCTTCAAAATATAGATTGATAATCTTAGGACTTATTTATATTAAATTAACATAGAGTGAAATTGATTTGGATAAAACTAATTTTGAATTGTTGAGCTGATTGGGGATGTGTTCAAATTGAAGTTCATACATCTGGAGGGGAGTCACAATGAGATCGTTCTCTCTGTCCCTTTCTCTTTGTTCCAGAGGTATTGGTGAGGATCAGTGACATTTTGGTTTTGTATGGTAATGCAAATTATTAATGTTGCTAAAATATCCCATGTTTGGTAGTCCTAGTACTTTCAACACTTTGAAAAAGTTCGTAACAGAATATATTAATTCTGATACACCATATTTAGTGGAAGTGATTTTGATTTACTGAACTGGAAAACTTATCATTTTATCTTCTAGATTAAACGATGTGGGGAAATGGCGCGTAGGCTACGGTTGTTTAAGGACCAAATGTTGAAAGCAGGCGTGTCACCCTCAACGAGCTCAGCAAGAAAGGATAATGTTGATCTGGAAATTTTGGAGGTCATTACATTCTATGAAACTTTGGTCACCCGTTCTTCTTCTCATGAATATAGTATCAAGTAATAATTTTTTGTCCATGTTTAGGTTAAACTTGAAGAACTTGAAGCTGACCTCCTTGAGATTAATGCAAATAATGAGAAGTTGAAACACACCTACAATGAGCTATCGGAGTATAAGCTTGTTCAAGAGAAGGTATGCTTTGCTAAGTTCTTTCACTACCACAAATGTCATAATCACTTCTGATAATTTGGTTAACTTTGCTGTTCATCTTTCTTGTGTTTAAACTCTATTTAGAATGAATAAGCGTTAAATTTTGGTATATTATTATGGTTTTTTTCTGTCTACATTTATGCATACTGTTAGTCCTTATTCTTGGGTTTGTTTTCTTTTCTTTCCTTGACTGGATAAGAAAACTTCAATCAAAGTGGTAATGGCTTTTTTTGATTTATCATTTCAGGTTGGTGAATTTTTCTCTTCAGCAAAAAGTAATGCCGTAGCTCAACAGAGAAAGCTTGAAGTCCAGATAACTGTTGAAAGGTCTATTGACAGCCCATTACTATTGGAACAGGTATAAGCTGCAGCTTTGTATTTTTTATTTGTTACTTTACAGATTTGTTCTCTTTCTCACGCTTGGTAAATTTATGCTCAGGAGGAGACGTCAACAAAGCAAATTAAGCTGGGCTTTATCAGTGGACTTGTTTCAAGGGAAAAATCAGTTCCTTTCGAAAGAATTCTATTTCGTGCTACTAGGGGAAACGTGTTTCTCAAACAGACTGTGGTTGATCATTCTGTTCTTGATCTTTCGTCAGAGGAGAAGGTTTAAATTGTGAAATCTAAGTCTTAAGCCTCTTGCAATTAGATATGTAATATAGTACTAGATAATCTAAGCTCCTCCTTTTATTTGAAAATATATGAACTAACAGAGACGAACCTGCTTTGACATAATTGTATATATAATTACTTTTTTCTGATTATGGAAATGTACTCTTGTTTTGCTACCACTTCTATATTCTTAGCTTTTTGGTCCATACAGTCATAGCCTCCCTTTTTTACAGGTTCATAAAAATGTATTTGTCGTCTTTTATTCTGGAGAGAGTGTTAAAAGTAAAATTCTGAAAATATGTGATGCTTTTGGAGCAAATCGTTATCCTTTCTCAGATGACTTGAGTAAACAACTTCAGACAATAACAGAGGTAAACTTAATCTTTAGTTTTCGATTTCCGTTTAGTTTTCAGTTGTTGTTAAGCTTAGATTTCTGCTTAGTTTTCAGTTGCCTTTGATTCAGTTTTCAGCTTCAGATTGCTGCATGATAAGTTCAGTATAGTGTACAAAAGAAGGAAAAGGCAAGGTAGTTAGTACAACTGTAATCAAACATCTGTAACGGACTGCTATAAACAGTCATAGGATTGATGAGAGGGGACATGTTTTTGAGGATTAGTGAGTAGAGGTTTTGTGTTGATTATAGGGAGCTTAACAAAATTACAATTTCTAACATGTTTCCTATTCTAGTCAAAGAGGAATTATTAGATGAATTGACAGGAGCAACTATAGTTTTCATGTTGGATTTGAAATCTGAATACCATCAAATCCTTTGAGGGAAGATGATATTGAGAAGACTACTTTTAGGACTCATGATGGTCATTACAAATTTCTAATCACACATTTGGGTTGACAATGCTCCAACCACATTTCAGTCACTAATGAATAAGGTACTCAGGCCTTCTTTAAAGAAGTTTGCTTTGGTATTTTTTGACATTATGGTTTATAGTCCATCCCTTGAAACTCATGTTCAACACTTGATGAAAGTTCTAGAAGTGCTTCAAGAAAACCAACTGAAGATCAATAAAAAGAAGTGCAGCTTTGGCCAGCCTAGTTTGGGGTACTTGGGATTGGGACATATTATTTCAAGCCAAGGAGTATCTGCTGATCCCAAAAAGGTGGAAGCAATGTGGAAATGGCTTGTTCCTAAAGGTGTTAAAGCTTTGAGGGGATTCTTTGGGTTATTTGGATATTATAGAAGATTTGTGTAGGGGTTTGGCAAAATCGGAAAACCCCTCACACAATTGTTAACAAAAGAAGGGTTTAAATGGACTATAGCGGCACAACAAGCTTTTGACACTCTCAAACGGGCTTATTCTCAATTACCAATTCTAGGTTTTCCTCACTTTTATGAAATGTTTATCATTGAGACTGATGCATCAAGCAAAGGATTAGGAGTTGGGTTGTTACAGGAGGGAAACATCTAGGCTTTTGAAGTTAGGCCTTAACCTCTATTTTTGCCCTCTTTTTCTAACATACACCTTGAGAGTTCTATCAATACTCCTAGGGTTCCTAACAACCTTGTCCTCGAGGTGAAAGTCTAGAAACCGATCACATATGGTCCCTTCATCTTCCCATGTGGCGCCTTCGGGGCCTTCCATTTGCCATTGAATGAGGAGCTGAGGAATTAAGGTCCCATGGAGCATAATCATTCCACTGTCCAAGACTTTAAGGGGACAACAACTGGGTTGTGGACCTTGTAGTTCGGCTAGAAGGTCCTACTCTACCTGATGTGTGCCTATGGCTTGTTTAAGTTAGGAGACATGGAAGATAGGATGTTTCCGAGCCGTGTCAGGCAACTGAAGACGAAAGGCTACGAGGCCTACTTGTTTAAGCACCAAAAAAGGACTATAATACTAAGGTGCCAACTTTGGGTGCAGTCTAGTAGGCATAGACAACTGTCTATGGGGCCTGATCTTCAAAAACTCTCAATCCCCAACCTTGATTGAAGATGGCCTCCTCTTTCTATTAGAAAACTTGACCATGTAATCTTGTGCCCGGCCTAGATGATATTTCAACTGAATGAGAGCCTTATCTCTAGCTTGGAGATCCTGTGCCATAGCATCAACTGCGTTTCCCCTGGAACAAAACGTGTGATTGTAGTTGGGGCTTAGCCATAAACAATCTCAAAGGGTATGCATTTGGCAGACCCTTAGAAACTGGTGTTATACTAGTATTCAGTCCAAGGAAGTACATACACCCTACCCTTTAGTTGCTCAGAACTAAATCATCTCAAATAAGTTTCTTTTGGTGGTAGCATGTCTTATGTTTCTTCAATAGTCTATGTCGACTGTGTAATTGTCAGTGATCTCGATCAACCTTGTTATTGTGTCTGTTGTTTAGTTGTTTGTTTTTTTCTTTTTTCTTATGGAAGTTTAACTGTTTTTATGCAATGACTTAAGTGAACTATTTTTTCCCAAATTGCTATTGCAAGGAAAGACGAATCTAAGTGGTGGGACAATACTTATATTATAAATTGAATTTGTATACTGATAGGATATGTAATTGTAGGAACCTAACATATACTGTACTTATATAATAATAATAATTATACACACACATACACACACACACACACATATATATATATATATATATATATATATATTATAGAGGAAAAAGATAAGCAGACACCCAACAAAATTTAAACACCTAAACACCTTTATTATATTATAACTAACTAAAAGGTGTTGAATTTAATGAGAATAAAAAGAAACATAAAATAGTAAACCATGAGTGTTGTTTTGAGGAATTGATAGAGTATTCAATAAGAATGAGTGTTATATTTATCACTATTCTATTATATTTTATGTAGTGAAAAAGAGTAAACTTATGCATTTTTAAAGTTTTTGAATATTTAGCTTATATTCATAATACAGATAGAGATAAAGGTAGAAATAAATTTACTCTCAGATCAAAACCAATTTTATTGGTTAGGATAAAGATGAATTTAGCTATTGAGACCAAAAATATTAGCGATTACTTAGCACTAATTTGTACAAGACCAAAAATATTAGCGATGTAATGGATGTAATGGGAGTTGTAAACAAGTTGATGTCAAATACAGAAAAAGTTCATTCAGAAGTAGTGAAGTGGATTTTGAGATATCTATAAAACACTAAAGAAGTGTTTTATTTTCGTAATGGAGAACTAAAAATACAAAACTATGCAAATGAAAACTTTGGAGGTGAAGTCAGTCATCAAAGAAGTACCACTAGTTAAATTTCTACGATTGATACTACAATTATTACTTGAATATTGCATATACACAAGATTGTTGTTAACAGAACTAGGATTCACTCAGAAGAAAAATACCTTGCACAATGATAGCCAAAATGTAATACATATGTAAAAAATTTGACATTTCATTCAATAAAGTACATTTGTTTTTGTTATCACTTCATCAAATCTTTTCTTGAAAACGAGGTACTAACATAGAAAAAGATTCAAGATAGTAACTATTGGCCTACTGAAGTTTTGGTATGCAAGAATTACGAACAAAAAGTGATGGTTGTATTGATCAAGGTATAAAGACAAATTAAAATAGGCGTGAGAAAAATTGTTGAAAGTGATCAACAAACATTGTTTTAATGTTGAGAGAAATAAGGAAAAACAATAAAAGGGAAATAATTAGAGCTTAGTATCAGGGGAATAATGTGCAGAAAAAAAAATTGCACTCTCATATAAATATCATCCATTTACTTTGTAAATTAATCAGTTTCAATAAAAGAAAATAACAAGAAAGAACATAAGTGAGAAAAAACATTATTTCGTATATAACTATTCACCATATCAGAGATTTCGGATTTTATGATGCGAGCTTCTTCCCAGTTCCCCAAGCCCAAGTGGTTGGTCTACTTTATCCACAGTAGCAGAGCCCTTCATAGACTGATTACAGAAAATAATTACTGTGTACTATGAACTTTATAGGTTTCAGGAAGACTTTCAGAATTGAAGACTACAATAGATGCAGGATTGCTTCACCGGAGCACTCTATTGCAGACAATGGCAGATCACTATGAGCAGTGGAGTCTTAAGGTTTGGTTCATTTTACATCTAGTATCTGTATGAGCAGTGCATAGACAACATACTATTTTATTCAAGGTTTTTTTTTTCAGCTTTGTTACTAAGCTTCTGCAATTAATTTTCATTTCAATGCTAACTTTTCCTTTCTTCAATTTTAACTCATAGCTGAAGAAGGAAAAATCAATTTATCACACTCTAAATATGCTTAGCATTAACGTGACAAAGAAATGTCTCCTTGCAGAAGGTTGGTGTCCTGTTTTTGCGACAAGCCAGGTCTTCCCTTGAACTATGAATTTAATTTCTGATGCATTGTGAAGAAGCATACATGTAATGCTGTTTTTACTGGCTGGCATAGCTAATTAATTTGATTAAATACTTGACAGATTCGCAAAGTGTTGCAACAGGCAACTGTGGAATGCAGTTCTCAAGTTGAGGCGATATTTCAGGTCTTAGAGACAAAGGAATCACCGCCTACCTACTTCTGCACAAACAAATTCACTTCTGCTTTTCAAGAAATTGTAGATGCCTATGGGTAAGTTATGTGGCTCTCAGCATGAGAATTTCAAATTTCATTCCCTCTCTTTTTAAAAATAATCCCTAGCAGGTAATGACGATCTGATTTGCACTTTTATACGGGTCCTCTCAGTTGTTACAACTTCTACTCATCTGTTTATTTGTTTTATTAAACCTGAGAATATATTTGGAAAGTGAAATCACTACAAAATTAACTTGTATCTATAACAAAAAATAGAGAGAGAAAAGAGAACAAAAGGCTTGTTGTTATTATTACTGATACTGATACAAAAGTATTACACTATACTTCACACATAGACTTAACGTGTGTGTATAAAGGAAAGGCACATGCATGAGCAGTTATTAGATATTTATGTAATATACCACCCCGTTAAGTTTAGCACAACCATAAGTTTAGCACGAAACAAATGAAACATGGATGATGCCAGAGGTTTTGTGAAGATGTTTGCAACTTGAAATTTTGAAGGCAGATGAACCAGACTTAGTGTTTTCTTTTGAACATGGTCTCTAACAAAGTGGAGATCTAGTTCAAAATGTTTAGAATGTGAATGTTTTATTGGATTTTCCGCTAGCAACATTGCTCCAAGGTTGTCAATGTATAATGTTGGTGTAGGTATGGAGACTTGAAGCTTGGTAAGCAACGAAGACACCTAAATGATGTCTGTGAGAGTGGAGGCAACACTTTTGTACTCAACCTCTGTGCTACTTCGAGAAACTGCTTTTTGCTTGTTACAAAACCATGAAACCAGAGTGAAGCCAAAGTAGATGGAGTAGCCAGTAGTGGAAGGTCTGTCATCTACATCAAAAGCCCAATCTGAGTCGTTGAACCCAACCAAATGAAGTTCACAAATAGATTGAATGATAATGCCATGATTGGATGTACCAACAAGGTATATAATTATTCTTTTGACGACTTTCTACTGATGTTCTTGGGGAGCTTGCATGTATTTTGGACGACTTTGTTAACTGAGTAAGCGATTTTTGGACGTGTCAATGTGATATATTGAAGGGCTTTAACAATCATGCGATATTCAGTAGGATCATAGACAAGGGATAAGCCATCTTTGCTGAGATGTGAAGCGGAGATCATGGGAGTCGGTTGAGGTTTGGCATGTAGCATGTAAACTTTTGATTTTGAAAGAAGACCATGGATGTATTTTGTCTGAGAAAGGTCTAGAGCTCCTTCTAGTGTCCAGGAAGCCTCAATCCCTAAGAAAAAATGTAATGGGCCTAAATCTTTTAGTGCATAGTTAGTATGAAGAATGTGAGTAAGGTGTTGAATAGCAAGCAAATTATTACTTGTAATTATTATTTCAACATAGGTTAACACAAGCAAGGTATTGTCATTTTGAAAATGAATGAATAAGGAAGAATCTTACTTTATAGAATGATAACCAAGAGAATTGTTGGGAGTCCCACATTGACTAGAGATAAGACCAGTTTAGAGTATATATGTGAGTGCAAACTTCACTTTACGAGCCGATTTTGTGGAGTTGAGTTAGGTTTGTGGACTTTAAGCCTAACTCAACCCTACAAAATCGACTTGTAAGGTGAAGTTTGCACCCACAAATATATTCTAAATAACTCTATTCAATGTGTGAATTCCAACACATCCTTCTCACGCCAATGTATATACCAGGAAGTGTGTTGGAAGTCCCACATCGATGACTATAGACAAATCCAATTTAGAATATATATAAGTAGGTTCAAACCTCACCTTGCGGTTTTGTGGGGTTGAGTAGGCTTAAAGTCCACTTCTTAACATATAGTATCAGATCCATGGGTTAGAGCTTATCGGGCCACTACCGGACTGCCCATTAATGTCTATTCCCACACACAAGATGTATATACCTCGGCGTGAGTGGGGTATGTCGGAAGTCCCACATCGACTAGAGATAAGACCAATTTAAAGTATATGTGGGTACCTCACTTTACAAACTGGTTTTGTTAGACTTAAAGTCTACTTCTTAACAAGAATAAAGAGTTGCACTAAGCTTTAGAAACGATGATCTTGGGGCTTGCTTTAAGCCATAGTTCACTTTGTTTAATCTACATGCAAGATTAGAGTTATCAGAGAAACCTAGAGGTTGAGACATGTAGACAGTTTCATGAAGAGAGCCATGGAGAAACACATTATTAATATGAACTTGGTGGATAGGCCATTTGTGAGCAATAACAAGAGTTAATACAAGCTGAAATCCTTTTGGAACGAGATAGGCTTTTTGTCTTTGTTGAGATTCATATGCATTGTACTTGTTCCTAAAAAACCATTTGTAGCCAATGATTTTAACATCAATGGGAGGGGAGACAAGAGTCCATGTGTTGTTTTGTACAAGAGCTTCATATTCAGTAGCATCATGCCATTGTGGTTCAGATAGGGCTTCTTTCACTGTGATATGTTCAGTGTGGATGGCAGTAAGACAAGTATTATAAAGTTTTGGTTTAAAAATACCTTCCTTTGATGGGTTACCACATGATGTGTGTTAGGTGCGACATGCTACGAAGAGGATGTTGAACCTAGCGAAGTCTCAGTTGGAGAATTGTCTAAAGGAGCATCAATAGAGGATGAAGTTGGTGATGACATGATAGGAGAAGTTGCATCGTGATTTGCTGATGCAACAATAGTGGTGTTAGGAGATGAAAAATTGTTATCATCTTGAAATGTAGTGTTACACATATGTTTATGAGAAACCATAATACGAAGAAAAAGAGGAAAATGGCGTGTTAGAAGTTAAGTAACAGAATGTGTCGGAAGAAAAGGATTTGAGGCAAGTTTGAATGGAAATTTATTTTCATTGAAAACTACTAGCTTGGATATATATCTTTTACTTGAAGGGTTAACGCAGACATAATCTATTTCTAATTGTAGCCAAGTAAAATGCACAATGTTTAACATAAGGTAGTTTATTTGAGAGATATGGGCGCAACATAGGATAGAAAGAGGATTCAAAAGGACTTACAAGAGCATAATTTAGTGCTTTTTGAAACATTGTCTCAAGGAGATTTATGTTGTAAAACAGGCATGGGCAACAAATTTATTATCTAAACAGAAGTTTGAAAAGCTTTCCCCAGTATTGCATGGGTAAAAAAGATGCAACAAGCAAAAGAAAATTCAACATCAACTATGTGGAAATGCTTTCTTTTAATTGAATTGTTTTGTTCATGGGTACAAGATATGTAAATCTATGCAATATGCGACAATCACATAATAGAGAAAAGAACACAAGAACTCTTTAGCGTTGTATGATTGAAGACACTTAATTCTACAACCTGTTTGAGTTTTAACAAACATTTTAAAGTTTTTGAAAACACATAAAGCTTGATATTTATGAGTTAACAAGTATATCCAAGTGTAACGTGAATACGCATCTAAAAAGGAAATATAGTTCCGAGAGCCATATGATGCAGTCAAAGATGCAAGGCCCCAAATGTCCATAAACTCTAGTTGTAAAGGAGTGTGATAAGCTGTAGTGGAATCTTTGAAAGACAATTTATGGGATTTAGCTATAGTACACGCATCACAAAATTCACCAATATGTTTACAAGATATATTGCAAGTATATAAAACATGATTTGCAATGAGTGAAGACACATGTCCAAGTGTTGCATGATAGAGTTTGTATAGAGAAATTGAAGTGGAAAATGTAGTATTACAAGTAGTGATAGAAGATGTATTAAGAAGCAAAGGAAAAACATATAAGTCATTCCTAAGAAAGCCTTGAAGAATAATATGTTTGGTGTGCTTTGATTTTACATAGCATATGTTGGCATGGAATTAAAAAAAGTTGTGATTATCTTATGCAAATTTGGACACACTGAGAAGATTTTTCATGATAGAAGGAACATAAAGAAGATCATGTAAAGTAAGAGGTTAGTGTGTGTGCAGAGTAGTGAAACTAGTAGAACCAATTGAAGAAATTGAGATACCTGAACCATTGCAAAGTTTGACCGAATCTTTACCTGTGTAAGAGCGCTTTTAAGTTAAGTTTTGAGGTTGAGTGATGTGGTGTGTTGCACCACTACTCGGATACGATAATAAGTCATGAACATTTGATGGAGTACCAAATATAGACGAATCTACATCTTCGGAAGGAGATAACTGTCTAGAGTTAGCTGAAACATAAGAAGAACATGACTAATCTGGTAGGGTAAACTTAAATGTGATAGATTTAATTAGATTGTTTATTTGTTTAAGAGTTATGTCAGTTTTAGAGTGCAAAAGTGACTAATGGTTATGTTAGGTTCCTGGGTTTGAAACCTAACTAAGAACACAAATTGTAGGTAGAAACAATAATGGAAGAATGGTTTTTTCTATTATTCACCGTAAAAGAATCCTCTTTACAAAGAATGGGTTGGGAGCATAACCTCTCTCTACAGGCTAAAAACCTGACTTTACAAAAAATACACATGATACCCTCTACAGAGTTATAAGAGCTCTATTTATAGCAGCTCTGACCCGTTCCCTCTTTTACAACCGACACCCCCATACCCTTAACTTCTAAACCCAATCTATCCTATTATCCTATATCCTAACATTACATCCCGCTGCAGAACAACCTTGTCCTCAAGGTTGGAACCGAAAAACTTGATTCTTGGCTCCTCTTCATCATCTTGTTATCATATGAAGGGAACCCAGTGGCTACTGCCCACCAATTTAGGTCTGGAGACTTGGGTGGTGGTCGAAATAAGAGACAATTTATGGGACCATCTTTGCGTCTTCATTATTTCCTTGAAGGTGAGGAGCTTCCTATTCTTCCCTGTAAAATAACTTCTTTTATTGCTCAGCTCGCTTTCCCATGCCTTTCTACCGTTTGGTTCCTGCCATCCTCTTGCGTTCGGGTCGACAGTCCTCTACCGTACGATTCCGGCAGTCCTCTATCGTACGGTTCCGGTAGTCCTCTATCGTACGATTCCAACAGTCCTCTACCGTACGGTTTGGGTAGTCCTCTCACGTTCGGTTATGGCAGTCCTCGACCGTTCGATTCCTTCAGTCCTCTCGGGTTCGCAGCTTGTAGTGCTAGCCCGTTCGGTTCTGGTCGTCCTGTCACGTTTGGCTTTGTCAGTCCTCTCCCATTGGGTTCTAGCAGTTCTCTACCGTACGGTTCGAGCAATCCTCTCACGTTCGCTTCCTGACATCCTCTCCTGTTTGATTTTGGCAGTCCTCGACCGTTCAGTTCCGACAATTCTTTCATGTTCGATGTTGGGACGTATTCTTCCACGGTTCCCGACTGCTTACTGGCCACTCCCCTTTCAAAGATGGTACCCCCGTTCCATTCTCCAAATCGTAGCACCACTGCCCCCTTCAGACCTTCCCAAGAACGATTCTTGGCTTTCTCCTTCTATGCTTTGAACCAGTAGTTAGCGCTCCCCTCCATACTGATGTCAACTAGGCGCACCTTTTCCTCCTCTGCCACATCTTGCAACTCGAAGAACTTCTTTGCCTTAGAGACCCACCCCAACGGATCAAACCCTTCGAAAGTGGGTAGTTCTACCCTTTTTCGCCATTGATTCTGCACCTCTTGGTGATCACCACCCACTCTCCCTCCAATATCCTCCTCGCGCTGTTGTTGGTTCTCGTTTACGAAAGTCTGACTTCCATCTGAGTGTCCTTCGTTGTTGTGAGTCTGCGCCCCCATCATCCTCCATCGTAATCTCCAGAGCCTCCAGTCGTCTCTCCGTGCTTCCCTCCGTCTTCACTTCACACCCCATTTGGATCCAACAGTTTCTTGATAACGTCTTGATCCCTTCTTGATCCGACAACGCTCTGATGATCCGACCGCTTCTCAATCCGGCAAGTCGGACCAATTTGTTAGGTTCTTGGGTTTGAAACCTAACTAAGAACACAAACAATAGGTAGAAATAGTAATGGAAGAATGAGTTTTTCTATAATTCACCATAAAAGAATCCTCTTTACAAAGAATGGGTTGGGAGCATAACCTCTCTGGTTGAGAGCATAACCTCTCTCTACAGGCTAAAGACCTGACTTTACACAAAATACACTTGATACCCTCTCCAAAGTTACAAGAGCTCTATTTATAGCAGTTCTGACCCACTCCCCTTTTACAACCGACACCCCCGTACCCTTAACTTCTAAACCCAATCTATCCTATTATCCTATATCCTAACAGGTTATTAGACAATAATAAGAAATAAATGGTGTCTTAATGATAGAGTTTATGACTTGATAGGTGAAAAGCCAATATGTAAGTTTATAAATTGTAAGTGTCACACAATGTGACATACACTAGAAGCATATTCAAAAAATATTACTGAGTATCATTTTGCTAAAATGATAAAATCTGAACCAGCAATCGATGGCACTATGACCTGGTTTTCCACAGAACTGACATTGTTGTCTAGAGGTGGTAGATGATGAAGATCTATTTATAGGTTTGTTGTTCCATCAAGGTTGTCGAGAGGAGTTGCTTGACTGTCGAAAATTGTTGGAACGGTTGGCAGAGAAGTTCTTGTAGTTATCCTTGGACGCAGCGTTGGTAGAAGACTATGAAAGATTAGCATGAACAGAGGATTGATCAGCAAACCTATGACGTTCGAAAAGTTCTTCCTGGGATAAGGGGAGAGACTAAATATCCTCAACGGTATAAGGATCCATTTTTGAAATGACAGAGGTTACAAAACCTTCGTAATCTTCTGATAATCCATCAAGGATGCATTCGACTCGATGTGTTCTTCGGTTTATATGAGTATCCAACGTGTGCCAAAGGCACATGCATGTGCAGTTATTAGATATTTACGAAATAGTTTCATACTTGGTAGCATGCTGACAGCAACATTTTGTCACTATTTATTCTTAAAATGTGACTGGTACAGATGCATAAACTAACTGGGTATTCATTTGAATTTTTCAGACATTCTACAAAAAGAAATTTTAATCCATCTATGATTCTCAAAAATATTTTTTTTTTCAATTAAAAATGGATATCTCCAATATATATATATCACACATCACAACTTAAGCCACCACAAACTTGTATTTCATGTAATTATTATATATACTTTATTTTATACATAATAATTCTTGTAAATTTTCAAGACATTGGAACTGTTAGGAATGCTTTCCCTGGAGGGGGACTGCACTAATGTGGAAGGGACTTACTCCTGAAGGGGAGATTTGTTGGAATCTAAAGTAGAAACGAGAAAGTAGAATACTATATAAAGGTGAAAGACTCATTAACCTATTGCTTTAAGGTTTTGGGTAGAGAATGGTGTCAATCTCTTATATGGTTAGACTCATATTTCATTGATATTGTATCTTCCAAGTGAACCTTCTCCTTGATAGATTGAATTATATGAGTCTCACCAAAATACGCTGCAACCCAAAGCCGAAGTTAAATTCATAGTAGAACATACTTTCAGAAAAGCTGGGGACTGGTGTAAGTTTATCAACTCTTGTAGCCAACATAATTCTTACAGACCTGATGAGAGTGGTGTCAAATGGATTTTATATGATTAAATTAGGATTTATCTTTTCTTTTAGAGTGTTTTTGGTTAGCCGTTCTAGTAATATCTAATAATGCTGAAGTTTTTTCACGTCAGTTATCACGTTATCAAAGTTCAATAACCGATTCTTAGTTGCTTCTAGCTTTATTGATAATCGGCCTGCAACTATAATAATCGTTATTACTTGACAGAGTCGCCAAGTACCAGGAAGCAAATCCCGGTGTGTACACAATTATCACGTTTCCATTCCTTTTTGCTGTAATGTTTGGTGACTGGGGGCATGGCATATGCCTATTACTAGCGGCTTTGTATCTCGTAATCAGAGAGAAAAAATTTTCAAGTCAGGTACTTTACTTATGGTGGTGGATTTTTTGTATTCAATCTGAATGTTTCCTCCTATTATATTTTATGCCAGTATTACTTCTGTTCAATGTTGTTAATAACGGCAGAAACTTGGAGACATAATGGAAATGGCTTTCGGTGGACGCTATATTATTATGATGATGGCACTCTTTTCAATCTATACCGGGTTCATATATAATGAGTTCTTCTCTGTTCCATTTGAATTATTTGCTCCATCTGCCTATGGATGTCGTGATTCTTCATGCGGGTGGTTATCAGTACAGTTTATTTAATTTTATTAGATTTTACTTTTCTCTTAAACTAATTGGTTACATTATTTGTGTGCAATATTTTTTTATTCCATTTTTTAGGGATGCTTCTACAACAGGTTTAATAAAAGTGCGTGACACTTATCCATTTGGTGTGGATCCTAAATGGCACGGTACTCGGAGTGAACTCCCATTTCTTAATTCTTTGAAGATGAAGATGTCAATTCTGCTGGGCGTATCCCAGATGAATCTTGGAATCATAATGAGTTACTATAATGCAAAATACTTCGAAAACGATATAAATATCTGGTAACAGCAAAAGACAATTTTATTTTTTTTCAGGCTGTAGTTTATGGTGTTCATTGTTTGATTTTCAAATAATGACTCAGGTACCAGTTCGTTCCCCAGATGATATTTTTAAATAGCATGTTTGGCTACCTTTCACTCCTCATAATTGTAAAATGGGGCACTGGGTCACAGGCTGACCTGTATCATGTACTTATATACATGTTCCTTAGCCCAACTGATGATTTAGGTGAAAACCAGCTTTTTTTTGGTCAAAAGCTCCTTCAAGTAAGAAATTTCAATTTGATTTGGATACATTTGTTTTAGCCAGATACCTCGTCTGAACTTCCCACTGTTTCATTGATGTTAGCTTGTGTTACTACTGTTGGCACTTGTTGCCGTACCATGGATGCTAGTACCAAAGCCCTTTCTCCTGCAGAAGCAACATAAAGAAGTACACTCAACCATTACTTTGTTTCTTTCTTTGTCATTTGTAGTAAATCACATTCTAATTTCCATTACCTTGCTTCCTCAGAGGCATCGAGGTCAATCTTATTCTTTGTTGTTCAATAAGGATGATCCTGATGAATCAGAGTCACAAAGTGTTCCCAGTAATATTGATGATGAGTTTGACTTCAGCGAGGTTTTTGTGCACCAACTTATACATACAATCGAATTTGTGCTTGGAGCTGTGTCTAATACAGCTTCGTATCTACGTTTGTGGGCCCTCAGGTATGTGGTTGAAAGCATGTGACTCGGCTTTCTATTCTTGCACCCCCTAATTTCTTGGTGCACCCTATATTGTTTTCAAATGACCATTTCACCCTTTGTAAAAGTGACCTCCCGATTACATGCGAAATTTTTCCAGAGCATGATTTTCAGAACAGGGACTTTCGGAATAAATTCTTAAACAAGCTTTCCAGAACAAGATTTCTAGAATAAGCTTTTCAGACATAATATTTTCTGGAATAAACTTTCTATAAGTTATAACACATGGAATGGGCTTGGAAAATAGCTTTCCAGAAGGAACTTTTCTCTGCAATGTGTTCTTCTTCCTCTCGAATCTTCTCCCTCTCTTTTTCTTGCTCTGCAGAGGTGAGGGTAGCCGCAATGGTGCAACGGCGGCAGTAGCAATGATGTGATACAGTGAGGGAGGATATTTTAGTCTGTTACTATTATTACGAGTATGGACTTACTAATGATGGGGTGAAGGTAGCAAAAGCCCTATGATTCTGTGAATTTCCAGTGAATCAAAATTAAATGGCTTTTCACCTGCATCTCCAATCATTTTCACTTTGCACCTCCAAACGAGTATATAGGAAACCATCCTCTCATGATTACACAGATCAGTGCCCTCGTGAATTGAGTGCATCAACCCAAGATTACATTGGATCAAACAATTTGTGGTTGACCAGTTGCTGAAAATGAACTTATATCTAGTAAAACGACGAAGAAGAGTAAAGCCTTATATCTAGTAACTCACCAGTCAGTAAACCCACACATATCCTGGTTTTGTCCTTGGTACTGCATCAACAAGTTTCAGGATCCAGCCCGTTTTTTGTAATTTCAAGGGTTGGATGTTTGGAAATTCTAGTCTGGGTTGTTAAATGAAAAAAAAAAAAAAAGGTGATACGGTTTTATTATCGTCCACGCATTAGTTGCTGCTACTTGTGTTATACAAGATTTTCTTATCATTTTATTTCAATAGTAACTAGTGTCCTGTAAAAATGGAAAAAGTTTTATTAGATACGAAAATATTTAATATATTGGAAATATAATAAATGGCAATAACACTTCTATTAGATGAACTAGTATCTAACAAAAGAGATTTCACCAAGTCACATTCACATCAAAATTTGTCTATTATAAAATGGTGAACTAAAGTCGAATGTTCATTTGAAAATGTCTATATGTAGTATCGGACAATGCTTCAATTGTTTCTAAAAGAAGTTATCTGTGGGAAAAGTAAACACTTTTGCCTGTTTAATTAATCAGAAGCATTTAGTACATATTTGATGTTCCCCCACATTTAAGATACTTTTACCTGAACCCTTTGATGTAAACCGTTCTACTTCAAATAAATCATATTCTTTGATTATAATTCTTTCCTTGGTTTCTGGTTTTATTCAGCTTAGCTCATTCCGAGTTGTCCAGTGTTTTCTATGACAGAGTTCTGCTTTTGGCCTGGGGGTAAGTTCTTTAGTTGTGCTTTGGAAAAGTGGTGGGCCATTAAGAAGGTTGGTTATTTGATGCATTAACCCTGAATATTTCCGTGACCAATGCAGGTACAATAACACTATTATTCTCGTTGTTGGCGTTTTTGTTTTTATCTGTGCAACTGTTGGTGTGTTACTGTTAATGGAAACTCTAAGTGCTTTCTTGCATGCTTTGAGACTTCACTGGGTAGAGTTCCAGAACAAATTTTACGAGGGAGATGGTTACAAGTTCTCTCCGTTTTCATTTACATTACTAACGGATGAGGATGATCTGTAAGGTGCGAAATACCAGATGATTTTCTAATAGATATGCCCCCACACAATCAAGTGGTGTATAGTGTAAAGTGATTTTGAAATTCAATTATTTTAATTGTTTTTACTCGCTAATTCTTCTTGTTTCCAGACCACATTAACATGTCAAATTAATGTAATACACAGTTTATATCTGATGTCATGAGACGTTCAGTTTACCTGTGCACTTTTAACAGATATCTTTTGCAGTTTACTGCAAGACATTGGAAAGTGACAACGTTAATTGTGAGGACAAATTCATTTCATTCAGGTTACGTGCAATAACTATTGATAACGGTGGGTAATGTTTTGTAGCACACAAAAAAAATTGCAGAAAAAGTAAATCATTAACATGGTCATACAGTTTCCTCCTCCATAAAATTACGTCATCCAAATTTACATCCACACTATACGTGTGCCGCTACCATGAGTTGGCATCCTTATATATTTAATGGTTAGAAATATGTATTGCAGTTACAGATGAGACCATCGAGTCCACCCCACATATATTGTGACCTCTGCAGATCTTGTAACATCGGTTTCTCCCCAGCTCTCCCCCATGAATTCTTTACGATCCAGTAAGGCTTTTACGGAATGGGAGAATAAGCAACAGCACCATAGCCACTCCATGATTCAAATGCTTGCCGCAGATGCATAAGCATAAGAAACCAGCAATATATGTTACATAAAAACTGCATGGATAGCAACTGTGCCATGAAAAGAAAAAGTCAGTGTTTATAGATTTAATATCTTATTATTGGGGATGGAGACGATCAAAGAACTGAAAATATCTTGCAGATATTTTAGCATTTTCTTTTGGGGGTGGGTTTAGAAATATTACGGAGTCAAGAAAAGAAACAGCTACCTGCAAGGAGCATTCTTCACTAGATTAGAACAAATTTGTTCTTCGTGAAGGGAAACCACGCTAAAATTAGAAACAGAAGCAGCGATTTTGCTCTTGTCAAATTTGCAGGGTCCACGGTCTATTCCAGTGTAAGGATAATCCCTTTCTCGCATTCGTTCACCAGCCTTGAGTGAGTACTAAAATGCGGTGGCCATCAACTCACCGTTACAACCAGAGTTGCATGCTCTTCCGTCTCACAGTAAGAAAGTTGTAGGCACATAATTAATTCATAATGTTTTTGAAAAATCCAAACCAGACCATTGAGGTGGTTGGTTAATTTTGTTATCTTCTTATCTAACGAACTTGTGTAGAAATTCTCAAAAAAGAGTCCATGGATATCACAATTGTGGTCAAACAAAGTGATATGCAACTATAGGAACAGATTAGTAATTGGAGGAGACAAGATTCTAAGAATAATAAAGACTAAACTCATTATCACAACCTACGAGTTGTTGTTCGCCAAGGCTCACGAGCTTACCAGTTGAAAGACAATGAGCACCTTCCAATGCTCCCACACGATCCGCACGACCATAATTAGATTGTAATGCACATTAGGTAAGGTGTTGGATATATCCATTGGCATATGAACAATCATCATCGTTATTCTATAATTCGAGCAAATACCTTTATTAAAAACAATACGAAAACCAAGATTATCCAACATAGAAATTGAAATAATGTTCGAAACAAAATTAGAAACATAATAACAATAGTCTAAACTAGCACTTTGCCAGTCAACATTATTAAAGAAACTATTCCAGTGACTTTGGCTACAACACTTGCTCCACTTCCTAATTGGACACTTATTTGTAGTCGCTGCAACGAATTGCATATGTTAAAGATACTATCCAATATCTAATACCCATATAGAAAGATCAATAACTATTAGGAAAATCATGAAAACATTTTTCACCTTGTTTCTTTTCTTTCAAAGAATCAAGATATTTATAGAAATTTCTCTTCCAATATCCTTTTTCGTTATAGAAGAAACACTGAACATCACTTTTGTCAACATGGTCTTTCTTTTGCTTAGGCTTGGTAACACCAACATTAGCTGCAAAAGTCTTCTTTTCAGGCTTGTATTTGTGTTTGCCCACTTTCTTGTTGGACTTTCCAGCTGCGAAGATAGATCCTGGATAGAATCAATTTGATTTTGATTGTCAACCTATGTCATGTAACTCACAATTCCATCTTGTACATGTTAAAATTAACAATGAATTGTGAGAATGAGTTAGGGAGTGATTGTAGAATCAAATCTTGTGATAACTCCTTTCCAAGTTTGTAATCCAACTTCTTAAGTTGTTCTATAAGCACTAGTACAGTCAAGGGAAATCACAACAGTTATTTTCGATCATAGGCAGCGATTCTTGAACTGAGACAAAAAGTTTACATCTTTATGTTTCGGTTGTGAACCAAGGCATAAAAGTGTAGGATTTCGCCTCGATTTAAAGGCAACCGATGCAATATATTTTTGTTTTTTATTTTTTTTTGGAAGAACTTTATGCCTTGGTTCCTTCTAAATAGAGGTAGTATGGCAACTTTTACTGCCTCGGTTGGGACCAGAATCGAGGCAGTAGAGTGTTTTTTAATTTTTAATTTTTTTCTTTTTTTGCTAACTTTCTGCTTCGGTTGTGACCTTAACCGATGCCATATAGGGGGTTTCTGCCTTGGCTATAGTCACAATCGAGGTGTATTCCCTTTTTTTTTTAGAACATGTCTGTTTCTACAACATTCCTAATTGTAGAAACAGACCTACATATACTTTAACAACTAGAATAATCCAAAATAATCCAGAAGTATATATTTTCAATAAAAATTATATTAAAACCTAAATAATTTAATGTAATCATAAATCAACTTCTTAGAAGCATAAATCAATTCAATGTTGTCACACCACCCTCATCACACTGTGATACTAGAAGCACTAGTCACGTTGCCACACCACCCTCGTCACATCGCGATGGAAACCTCGTTAAGAAACCCCCTCGAATAGCCCCCTCACAAAAATCTAATCCCTTACCTTAACCACCACCCTACTCACCGACACTCTCCTTTCACGACAGAAACCTAACACAACGATTGAAGACCAATTTCAAAAAAAGGTGGAAGGGCGGAATGAACAACAATGGTTAGGTTTGGGGTTTCTAAACGACAGAGGAAGAGTAAGGGAAGAACTTCTCACTTGAGGGGAAGCTTTCGCGAAAAAAGAATTTGGCAGAATGGGAGAGGAAAATCCCAAATTGTTATTTCATTAAGTATGACCAATATACCAACAATGACATTCCTTCGCTAAACTCACTGTGCCAATATAGACGGCCAAAAACTCTCGATAATCTATACCTAACATGACCGTCGAAAAATCCTTCGATAATTCAGCTTTACCGAAGGCTTAAAGGCTGTCGGTATTAATCCTTCGGCAATTGACAATTTTTCTGTAGTGTATGTAAACTAGTTTTTTAGGATTATGCTGGTGTGTCTAAGTTTATTTATCTGTAAAAATATGTTTTTAATAGGTTAATTAACTTTTTTGTAAAAAGATATGTATTGACACGTTAATCGACTGAATTTTACTTACATTCGATTAATTTTACTAGGTAAAGTGAAATAAGTTGATTGATAGTTAGTCTTAATCAACTAAATACGTTAGTATATACATGCTTTTTAAATCAAGACTTGTAATCCATGAAAGTGATAGTTCTTGAAAAAAACCTTTTGAAAAATTACTTCTACACTTTTATTGGAGAGATTACAGTTCTTGAATAGGTGTGTCGGTGTTGGGAAAGATAGTGATTCATCTTCACATTTTTCATTGATGTTAGAAGATAATCTCAATTCAAGTGTGTGAAGAGAAGAGATGGTATTCAAGTGTTCTTGTTTCTCATCTTCGCTATGTTTTTTATTTTGTGTTGATTGATTTTGGGTTGAGTCCAATTTGCAAACAAGGAGTTGCTTGTAGATTTCAAGAAGGGTGTTTAGGATTTCTCTAGGGGAAAGCTATGTTGAAGTTGCATATGTAACAAGATGTATCTAGAGTAATCTAGTATAAAATTTGTGGATCTTATTCTCTAATGTATTATTTGTTTCTTGTTGAGCTTTTAGGATGCTGTTATACAACTGTTCTAATATGTTTTTTGAAAATTTTCGTATATGGTTTCATTATGAAATAATCACTCTTTGTTTTAATAAATTGAAGATTAATTCTAGTGTATTATTCATGAAAAAGTTTAACGGATTAATTTTATGTTTTAGTTGGTTTAAAATGTATTTGTCCAAATTACTATGAGTAAATAACTTTTTTGGTCACATAGATTTTAAAAGATCTTATTATGAAATTTTTGAAAAGAAAATAATTTGATAATGACTTATTTGATTTAATTCAAAGATAATGACTTATTAGATCAGTTGTTGTATGTATACATCATACACCATTTGTATTATTCACCCAAATTGATCAACACAATTCGTGTTATCATAGGTACTAAATGCATAACCTAGTTGTTCTCATTTAACTCTTGTTCTCCATAATCAACACATACCCTAAATGAGTCCTCATATATGATGATTTAAGATTTTTTCTCACAAATACATCGTACAAGGACATCTTATCCCTCCATATAAGGTATAGCAAGATTGGTTCATTTCCTTCGAAACAAGCCGTAAAGACAAACTGTTTTGGAAAGTTTTACATTTCCAGAATCATTTAGAAACTCCCATTTTTTTTAAATATTGTAGTATCTCTCCTTCTAACATCACACATCATTTTTGTTTTGTTACATTACATATCCCTTTAAAGAAAATGATTGTAATGATGAAAACAAAATGTCAGAGATTGCAAGTGTTTTGGTATAAGTGTAATTTACTCTGCTTGTGTAGTCATCTAGCGAAATTGTCTCAGAAAAATTCAAACTTAATTTTGGGTTATCTTGTTTTGTTAATCTATTGTTCAACTACATGCATGTGCTTTATATTACCTTTCCTCTTTGTAGTAGACAAAGACCCGTTGTCATCGCCTGGTAAAACTCCACGTTGCACCATGATTAAGCATACCGTATCATGATTAATCTCTTATTTTAAGCATAAAACCATTCCCTTTTATCCTAATTTTATACGTTTCCCTTCCTGTGTAGCACAACCCTATGGTCGGAGATTATATAATCCAAGTCAATACTCATAACTGTAAACCTTTGGCAAGAAAAAGTTGACCAGCATTGATTATTGCACGTGCCTCTGCACATATAATTTGTTAGAATGTCTATATGAATGTATGTATGATGAACTCTGGCTGGAATATTGATATTGGTTAATTACTGATGCTTCATTTAAGAGATTTATTGAAAAACATAACATTAATAACACATTTAATTATTTTAGTTGTTCTGGGTTGTTAAGACAAATTTTAATATTAGTGATGGTTTTATGAGGAGATTCATAAGAATAAGCAAAACTAATAAAATATAAGTTTAACTTATATAAAAAATTGATTTTATTTTTACAGGTGTTTTTTCTTTTATATTGTTTATTTTAATTCATTATTCATTTTGAGATTTCAATACCCAATTATTAAACATACTGAATTCTTTTTTTATACAATCACAAACATTTGATAAAGAAACATGGAAAACTGTTTACCATAACATCTCTACAATGTGTAGTGAGCCCGAGTATCCATGACCTGCGTACTTTCTTTAGGTTAATAAAAAAAAAAGTGATAAAACAAATCCATAGTGATCTGTATCTAATATAATAGTTCAGCTTAATTAAAGTTAACGCTAATCTGGTCTATGATACAAATCACGTTATAAAATTATATTATAGTCTCGTTTCTGTTCTTCATTGATGGTGACAAATGCACGTGAAGAGAAGAAAAAGATCATGTGCATCCCATGATGTCAGAAGCACTTCTCTATATAAACAACATTTCCTTTGTCATTTCACTCAATCAAAAATCCGCGTTTGAGATTGAAGAACTCTTACTCTTCATTATCGCAGTCAAAATCAAAGCCAAATCAAGATTACCCTGTCAGTAATTCATATGGCACACCTGAACCAGCCATTCACAGTCACTTTCCTTTCTATCCTTTTATGTCTTGCTGCAGTTGATCCATCTTTGGCTCTGCATAAACCCTCAAACCAAAACCAAACAATGACTTACATAGAGTCCTCTTGCCAAGGAACAAGGTTCCCTGATCTGTGCATACGTTGCCTAGCCAGATTTTCAAATTCCACCATTGATGGCCCTCAGCACTTGGCCCATCTTGCCCTTTCGGTGAGCCTCTTAAGGGCACTAAAAACTAGGGCATACTTGTTAAAAGTGGCCAAGGAACTTGAAGAGTTCAAGAATGATAGAGTGTACCTTACTGTGCAAGATTGTGTAATTCAACTGAATGATAGTGTTGACCAACTTTGCCAAGCCATCAAAGAGCTCCGCAGGATAAAGAAAAGCACCATCATAGATGACAACTTCTTGTGGCACATAAGTAATGTTGAGACATGGGTAAGCACTGCCTTAACAGATGCTAGCTATTGTGTTCAATCGTTCCCTGGAACAAATATGAGTAAGAGGACTGCTACTATAAAGTTTAAGGCACAAAATGTTGCAGAGGTCACTAGTAATGCACTGAATTTATTCCACAGATATGCTTCTAGTTACCATGTAGCAGCTAGAGCCACCATGAAACCCTAATTAACGTATTCTCTACTATTTTTTCTTATCAGTCACATAACTTATGCTACTTAATCTCTTGTTTAGTCATGCGAATCTCACAGGGTTTCTTCTTTAGGTTGGTTAACATCAATTGTCCTTAGCTAAAAATAATATGCATATGGACGTGTAAATCAGTACAATAAGGTTGAAACAAGTTTTGTTTGTTATACAATTTTATTGATTATTCAATGTAATTGCGACTGTTACAAGTCAGAAATAAAGGGTTTTAGTTTTTTTATTTGTCATAGTGATATAAATATTTCGAAGTTTTGTTAATATATTATTAATCTTCACACAAGTTTTGATTTACTATTTTTATTGTTGATCCTAATATTGAAGAATAGTTTTGATGATGTAAATAATTGTAAAAAGTTTGGAATCCTTCGTGATATTTAAATATTTGGCTTGCTTTGTTGAATGATTGTCTGTGCATGCATATGAATAGAATAGCTAAGAGATTAGTTGTAATGCTTTAAATAAGTCAATAAAAGGTTCGTAATTAAATTAAATCTCAAATGTTTTTAATCTCTTAAAGACATAATAAGTTTTGTTTCGAGAAAGAAAATAATCTATATTATGACACAAAACTGATTAATTATATTTCCACTCGGTCAACTATAATTCGAAAGCTATCACAAATAATTATATAATTATTTACTGTTTTGAAAAACAAAATGAGTTTCTCATGTGATAGATTAAGATCACTGGGTTAATTAGAGTTGAGAAGTCAATTATTTCATCAAAACAAACATTGATTAATTTGATCTTACAAGTTACCAATTTATTATCTCTTTCTTGGCTATATAAATAGAACATAAAAAAAAAACATTATTATCTTAACAAGCTATCGTTAATATTAGTATTAGAAAATCACATAATAGGCATTTCAAAAGAATAAAATAGATGTTTCTAAACGACCATATGACTTTCTCACAAAAGGTAATAGCTTATCCAAGTTTGATTCTATCATTAATGACCAAAATATCCCTAAAATATGAGGAGTAATCAGAAACATTAAGTTCTAAGATCATTCCAAATGTCTAACAATATACTACTGAGAATATTTTTAGAACAGCGTTATATAATGAAGAAATTATAAGTGCAGAAATAATCAGAAAGGAAAAAGGAATAAAGACAAATAATCGATCCAATACATTTCGGAACCCGCAGGCTGTCAACGCTTCGCCACCCTGTCAGTCATTCAACATAACGGACTACATTGCAATTGGTATCTGGCACGGTATCGATCATAAAATTAATCATGGTGAAACATTGGTATAGACTACAAAAGGTAAAACAAGATTAAGGTAAGATTGGTCCGTGCTAATCATACAACAACAGAAAGCCCCATAACTGTTCCTATAAATAGAAGAAGAGGTAAAGGCGAAATGTTAGTTTTTGACAATACTTCAACAACACATTATTAGTCCATTGGTTTGAACCTTCACTTACTTAATGGATGATAATACCTTTAAGAGATACTTCTTCTCGATAGGTACTTTCTCTATATTAAAGTGTAATGTAAATTCTAGAAGAATATAGAAAGTCTTAAGATAGAAGTATTAAAATGTAATAAAAGTTCTAGAATATTGTTGAGAGAGCCTAAGATAGAAAGAAAAAATCAAGAATATTTTACATAGATAAAATCTAGGACATTCAACATAAGTTGTGGCTAGCATGTTCTAGAATAATCTATGGGTCTATAAATACCCATGTACTCTACCATTTGATGTATGAAACCAACGTCTACTACAACTAAAAACAATTACAACACTTCTTCCAACTACTACTTCCATATTCCACTATCTCCACATTTTCTCTACATTCAACTACCTCTACATTTTCTCTATCCCATCAACTATTCCTATCACAATCTCAAAATACTAACAGTGGTACCAGAGTTACGTTCGGTCATCTATTGAGCGTAGATAAAATCAACTTGAGATGTTAATGAAATGCTGCAGAAATCCAGCCAGTCTCTCGAGTTCAAACTTAGAGCCTCTTTAGCTTGCTTTTTCTCTAGCTCCTTTCCCTTTTGGAAAGCCATCTGAGTTATTCTACCTCCATACTCATCCAAACACGGTCACACATTATCACAAACACCTTGCGTGCACATAACACCTTCATACCAATCTCCATTCCGCTTCCACTTCTGGACCGAGACGCCACTCCATTCTTGAAGGTGGAGGTCGCTTCCATCATAATTGGTGCCACAAGTGTAAAGCAAGCTTGAAACATAATACAAGAGAAGTTTCAAGGAAGTGATGAGGTACGCAATGTTAAACTTCATGCTCTAAGACGAGAGTTTGAATTATTAAGAATGAAAAAATCTGAAACCATTAAAGACTATTATTCTAGAATAAAAGAAATAGTTCGTCATATGAGAGCTTATGGGGAAAATATTCTTGACAAAAATAATTATTGAGAAAATTTTAATTTCTATTCCCCAAAAATATGATGCAATCGCAACTGCAATTGAACAAACAAAAGATTTGTCTACATTATCAATGACACAACGAATGAGCTCTCTTGAAGCTTATGAACAAAGATTAAAAAGGAATGAAGAAGAATCAGTTGAAAATGTCTTTCAATCAAAACTAAAATTACGGTCTCAAAATAAAAAATATGAAGGAAACAAAAGAGGAGAAATTTCTAGAAATAAAGAAAATTATAGAAACTTCTCTATGACTCGTCAAGGAAAATATCCTCCACGTGGCATCTGTAAATAGAAAAGTCACTTGGAAAAATATTGTTGGCATATTTTCCTTGTTTTGCAGGTTTTTAGATGAATTTGATGAAATAAGTGAAATGGAACAGAGATAGAATCGGAAAAGGACACAAAAAGTGCGAAAGAAGAGAAGTCGCAAGTACCGCTCAGCGCTAATTACCGTTGAGCGGCACTCTCAAGAACCCATTGGCACCGCTGAGGGGAAAAATCCTACTGAGGGGAAGAATTGCTCACGCGCTATTGCTGCTAAGCGGTATTTACCGCTGAGCGCCACTTTTCTAGGCTTGGGCCTACTTTTCTATAATTTTTAGAATACTATATAAGGTTCTAGTTAACCTAGGTCAGTCATCTTTGGATGGGACGAAGCAGAAACGCACTTTTTCACCCCTTGGAGGAGGATTTTGGATGCTAAGGCTCCTTTCTCACCTTTCTAGGGTTTTATCCTTCACTCTTTCATTGTATTTCATCTAGGGTTACCATGAATATAGTGAACTAAACTTATTTTGTTATTGGGGAATAAATGTAAATCTTTTGAAACTCTCATGTAATGGAACTTGTTCTTCAAGATCGTTTATAAGATACATGCTTTCTTTCATTAATAATTAGGGTTTTTCTTCTTTACTCAAAACATGCATTGTTTAACTCATTCGATGTCATGATCATTGGTTTTGTCAATATGGACACATATGGGGAAATTTAGATCTGGGGAATCTCTCCCAACAATAGTATAAACCTAGACATAGGAGTATGATGGTTGGTTGCCTTTAAGCTTTTGTTCACTATAATGCATGATTAATTGCTAGGGAGACAAGACATTGTGAACTAGTGATTATGATTAGGCTTTCTTCGCCGAGACATCGGGTTTAAGGTAATTTAGAGAGTGGCATTAACATTAATGAAAAGAATGATGAATTCCTTAATACATGAGAGTGGATAGGATGAAATTGATAAACCCCAACAACATATTCATCCATATAATTCAAATCACGTGTTTTGTTTCTTCTTGCCCATTGATCAGTCCATGCATTCATATTTACTTTTTAGTGTTTTGATAACAGTTGAAAAAATATTATTTTCATGCTTAAAATTGATACTAAAAGCAACCTTTATACTTAGAAACTAGCTTGAAATCATGCTTTTATTCATATTTTCATAAATAAGAGAGCTGGACAGGTTTATGCTTGATTTCAGTGTTTTTGTGCAGGTTTTAAGGTGAATTTAGTGAAAGAAGTGAAGGAGAGAGATGGAATCAGAAAAGACATCAAAAAGTGCAAAAGGAGAAGCCGAAGTTACCGCTGAGCGGCAGTTTACCGCTGAGCGGCACTCAGGAGCTCACGGGAGATCCGCTGAGGGGCAAAATGGCTGCTGAGGGGAAGAAACTACTCACGCACTTACCGTTGAGCGGTACTTTACCACTGAGCGGCACACTTATGGGCTTGGGCCTAAATTTTCTGTAATTTTAGAATAGTATATAAGCTTTAGGACGTCCTAGGGTTTGTATCTTTGGCATAAACGAAGCAAACACTCTCTTCTCCACCCCTTTGAAGGAGGATCTTGGATGCTCAGGCTACCTCTTCACCTTTCTAGGGTTTTATCCTTCATTCTTTCATTATTGTTCATCTAGGTTCACCATGAATATGGTGAACTAAACCTTGTATGTTTGTTGGGGAATCAATGTAATCTTTTGAAGCTCTCATATATGGAATTTGTGCTTGCATCTTAATCTAAGACTTATGCTTTCTTTCATCATTAGTTAGGGTTTTTCCTCTTTGCTCAAGACTTGCTTTGTTTAACTCATTCAATGCATGATTATTGATTTTGTCGATACGGGAACGTACGGGGAAGTCTAGATCCAGGGAATTACTCCCAATATTATATTGGTTGTCGTTAAGCTCCTGTGCTAAAAGAACTAATTACTAGGAATGCTAGGAATTGTATGAACTCGTAATTGGGGATAGGCCTTATTGACAAGGTAATTTAGAGAGTGGCATTAACAATGATGACTTGAATGTTGAATTCTTAAAATATATGAGAGTGGATAAGATGAAATTGACCCCCAACAACATATTCATCAATATATTTCATTGAAAGTGCTTGTCTTTTGTTTTAGCCATTGATCAACCTCATGCATACATGTTTATTTTCGTCTTTTGCATCATAAAATCCCATTATTTTATTCTTAAGTCTTAGCTAATCAACAAATCACATAACTAAACTAGGCCGTGAGTCCTTTGGGAGAATGATACTTGGTCTTACCGAGTTTATTACTTGAAACGATTCGGTCATACTTGCTGATTGTAAAACAAGTTTGTGACATCATATTTTGGTGATCATAAATTTGTCCATCATGTTTGCATTTAAATCTTAATCCATCGGTTTTACAAGTCTTAGCTAATCAATAAACCACACAACTGTCTAGGTCATGAGTCCTTTGAGAGAACGATACTTGGTCTTACCAGGTTTATTACTTGATACGATTCGATTACACTTGCCACGGGTTTAACATCATGGATGGGGATATGAGTTTTGGTTATCTTAAGCTTATAATCGTAATGCAGAATTAATTACTAAGGATACAAGACATTGTGATCTAGTAATTAAGGATAGGCTTTCTTTGCCGAGACATCGAGTTTTAAGTAATTTAGAAAGTGATATTAACATTAATGAAAAAGATGAATCCATATATGCATGAGAGTAAACTAAGTGAAATCTAAACCGTAACAACATATTCATCTCATATTTTTAGTATCATCCATTCATCTTTGTGTTTTTCTTCAATTGATCAAAAGTTCATTCGTATTTACTTTCTAGTTTTTGCATTCAAAACCTTAAATTGTTCTTCAAAGTCTTAATTAGTTAAGTAATTACATGATTGTTTAGTGTCGTGGTATCTTGGGAAACGATACTTGGTCTTACCAATTATTATTACTCAATACAATTTGGTACACTTGTCGAGGTTTTAACACTAGCCAATGGCATGCCCACTATGCCTTCGTCCAACAATTTGGAATGTATCACCACACCACGTGTGGATCATGAAACGCAAATGGTTCCTTTGTTAAGCCACTCACAGGATACTTTTGCTCCAATAGATGAACGACTAGGTTGAGGATGCAGACTCAAAAAGACTTCCTTTCGATTACGGGACTATGTCATCAACATAATTCATGTGTTAAGCGCATCTACTCGTTTCCTTCACTGTCTTCTTCCTCAAATACTCCTTATCCCATCACACAATATGTAACTTGTCATAACTTCTCTATGGCACATCGTATGTTTTTTGCAGCTCTTGCACACAAAACTGAACCTATGACTCTCAAGGAAGCAATGAAAGATCCCTGGTGGCACAAAGCAATGCAAAATGAGATTCATGCATTGGAGGACAACCAAACTTGGACACTAATATCGCTACCTATTGGGAAAAGGCTCTTGGATCCAAATGGGTTTACAAGATCAAAGGGAAATTTGATGGAACGATAGAAAGGTTTGATGAGTGCATATTTATGCCCACATTTATGCTTTAAAATTCAAATTTTTGATGGGATAATTGTGCTTAAATGGTTTATTTTAAGTGAATTTGTGATGATTGGAATTGTTGGGTTTGGGAAATAAAGAGACGTAAAAAGTGAATTTTAACGCATAAATTATTATTGGATATTCTAATCTTTATTTGTGCAGCTGAAAATATAAGTTTTATTGGTCCAAATGGCAATTCAAGGCCCAAAATAAGATTTTATTTGGAAAATTCAGAAGGGGCTAAAGTGCAAATAGAGGAAATTTCAGCGTATTTGTGCAATTTTGAAAAGTCAGAAAATCTAAAAGATAAAATTCAGTTGTTGAATTTAATTTGGGAATATCAACAAAAAACATCTTCCAAATAATTTTATCATTATCTAAATCTTATAGTTATTTGGAAGATATATGATATAAGATAATTGAGTTAATATCTATCAAATATTCTTTAAAACTGATTTAATCTAATGAATATTTGAAAGATATAATATATCAACAAAAAAATCTTATCAACAAACTATTCAGAGTCCAAGCCCAATCAAGCCTATATAAAGAGACCCAAGGGAGGCAGAAAAGGGGACTTCACTTCATTCATTCTCTCATACTCCTCTGACTTTTCTTTCATCTTGTATTCAACTCCATTCATGGAGAGCTAAGCATCTAGGGCTATTCTGCTGTAATTCCATGACGGATTCTGAGGTTACGTTAAGTTAATGCAATTGTTTACTTTGATTATTGATTTAAGTTGTTTTCTCTATGTCTTTCATCTCTCTATCTTGTTAAAAGTAAAGATTTCTTCATCATAATGTGTTTGAATCTACATGCATATTGATTATATGAGTTCTAGGGTTTATAGGTTTAATTGAGAATCTACTTTGATTTAGTTTAGGAACTTTCATATGATTAAATGGTTTTTACTATCAATTGAGAATGTACTTTGGTTGGTAGTAATAATTTCAATTATAATCAATTGAGAATTTACTTTGATTGATCAACTTTTAACTCGGTGAGGAGATTTAAGAATAGACATTATTAAACGCAATAGAATTTGATTGAGAATGTACTTTGATTGAATTTATTGTGAATAATCTAGAAAGATTTTGCATTTGATTGAGAATTTACTTTGGTTAAATGCATGATCGCCCTCAAATTAATTGAGAATGTACTTTAATTAATTTGAAACTTAAACAATAATCAATTAAACAATTATTCGTGAATAACCGATGACGAATCTATCTTAGAAAAGCAGTGGAATTAGCCTATTTAATTATAATTGTTTTTAAGTTTATTATTTGTTCTTTAAACATTCTCCAAACATCATTTTTATTCATAAGCATTGCATAGCATAAGAGTCAGATATTCAAAAGCAATTCTGTGTTAGTTGGGAGACGACTCAGGGTTACTTTAACCCTATCTACTTTCTTGAATACTACTTGGCAATACTGAAGGTGCCTTGCAAAGTAGTATTAATTTGATAGCTTCAACGACAGCATATCAAGGTTCAAGGCGCGTTTAGTCATTCTTGGAAACCATCAAGTTTAAGGAATTGATTATATGGAAACTTTTGCACTAGTGGCCAAAATGGTAATAGTACGCATTGTCCTTGTTGTAGTTGCTGCCAAAAACTGGGAATTTCACCAAATGGACATGCATAATGTTTTTTTACATGGTGATTTGAAAGAAGTATTCATGAAGCTACCATCCGATTTCACTATTTCTCAACCGGAAATGGTTTGCAAACTTAGAAAGTCTCTCTATGGACTCAAACAGGCGCCTCGTTGTTGGTTTGCTAAACTATGTCATCAATTCAAGGCTTTTGGGTTTGCCCAATCTCTATGTGAATATTCCCTCTTTATGTGTAACAAACATGAGATCCATCTAGTTGTTTTAGTCTATGTGGATGATCTAATTGTGGCTGAGGATGATCATGCTGTAATTCATCGCTTTAAGGCATATCTACATACTTGTTTTCACATGAAGGATTTGGGCCCTCTCAAATAATTTCTTGGGGTTCAGGTTGCTCATTCCAGTACCGGCATTCATCTTTGTCAACGAAAATATGCTTTAGATATTATCCACGAAACTGGTCTGCTTGAGGCAAAACATGTTGTGACACCTTTATAATAGAATCACCATCTGGCTCTTGCTGATGGACCAATGTTCTCTCATCCTAATCGTTATCGATATCTAGTTAGACATCTCATCTATTCATGTTTTATGAGACAGAGTTATCATATTGTGTTCATATGCTTTCCCAGTTTCTGCAACAACCAAAATAGGATCATTAGAATGCTACTTTCCATGTTGTTCGATATCTGAAAGCCACCCAGGCCAAGGGATTTTATTATGCAAAGACAACAATCTAGTTCTCTTTGGATGGTGTGATTCTGATTGGGCTATGTGCCCCCCTAATTCGACGTTCTCTCACCGGATGGATTATTTTTCTTGGTCATTCCCCGGTTTCTTGGCAAACCAAGAAGCAACACACAGTCTTTCGCTCTTTCGTAGAGCCTGAGGACCAGTCCATGGCAATTACTAAATGTGAACTCAAATAGTTAAAAAGCATCTTACATTGTCTTGGGATATCTCATTCGCAACCTATGCAGTTCCTTTGCGATAACCAAGTTGCACTTCACATCGCCAAGAACCTAGTCTTTCACGAACGTACTAAACATATAGAAGTTTATTGTCGCTTTGTTTGCAATGAAATTCTTGCGGGTATCATTCAACCATCCTATGTTTCTACTCGAGTATAGTTAGCTGACATTCTCACCAAAGCTCTTGGACGTGCTCAATTTCATTCCTACCTTGGCCAGGTATTCACGATCTTCATACACCCACTTGAGGAAGGGTAATAAGGTGATCTATGATCTTACAATTCAATACTGATATCAGACATAATTATAAAATATATTCTATACCGGTATCAGAAATAATTATGAAGATGTGTTACTAGAAATAGATGCGGGATTTTCCAACAAATCACAACTAATCAAGAGAATCAAGTTTGTGTGATTATAGGAATCGTTTTAGGCCATTATTCTATATATAGGATTATTGTTTCTGTAAATAGTTTTCTAGGGATGTATATAAGTTTGGTATCTGTCTTCAATAAGAGCATCAACTTCTTCCACTACTAAGTCTTGTTATTTTCTTTCCTTTATCTACACTTTCAACAGAGGGTGTATTCGCTTTCTTAATTCTTTCAAGATCTTTTGTAGCATTCTAGAAATTCTTTTCTCGTAGTTTTGAATAGTTACTTTAAATGTGCTAAATATGGCTTCACAATATGCGAATTTAAGAGAATGTAAATAAGTGAAATCTCATCAAAAGTTGAATTGTAGATCATATTATCATTAAGATCGATATGTGATTCTTCTTTATCTATGTTTGAGCTAAAGGAGTCCAAATCTTCCCATGTAGAAATGAAGTTTATCGTATACAATGTTTTCTTCTTGTCTTTATTTTTGTTATCTTGATAAAGAATTTCTTATAGGAAATGTTATGGTTTCTTGCAATTAGAGTATATTACTTTTTCTTTGTAATCTTTATGGTCTAAGGTTTAAACTTCTTCTCTTTCCCATATCGTTCATTTTTCTTTAACATGACCTTGAACTTGTTGGTTAGGAAAGACAACACTTCATCATCGTTTGACTTTGAATCATCTTATTCATCATCTATAACCTAAAACCTTTGTTATGTTAACCCTCTTAGGCTTTTGAACCTTTAGATTAAGATTCTTCATTTTTATTCTCTAAGCAGCATGAAGCAGCACATGTTCATGAACTATGAGGATTTCTACAAGCTCCCCCAATATCATCATCACCTCTAGATTCTTTGAAGTTCGCAGTGTAGTTTCTTAACCCCTTAGTCGAGTTGGAAGAATACTCAAGACCCTTTCTATGACATCATCTGTATCAACACTACGATCTGAGTCTGTTGATGAATATCTTAAACCTTTCAATCATGGAATGGATGGTCTTGTTCTCTTTTGTAGAAAACATTTCATATTGACACTTTAGCAACATAAATTTGTTTATCCTTATTTCTTTAGAACCACTGCAAGATAAAGCTAGAGCATATCACATCTCTTTTAACATATGTCATGCAATGGAGTTTTGATCATTTATTTTCACATACAAAATAGAATAGATGTGTCTAGTTTTTGCATTGAACTGGTACCTATATTCCTAATCAACATTACATAACTCATGTGAAACAGGCTTACTACTAGCATCATAGAAGAATGGCATACCATTCTATATAACATCAAATAAATGTTGTACTCAAGGAATACAATCATCATAAACTTTAAGTAATCGAACTTCTCACAACTGAATAGGGATGGATGGTTTTTGGCTAGTTCACCATTCTCCATAGAGCCTATCAAAGGATTGTGTCTCTATGTTAAGAACTAGCCATAAATATTAGCTATGATACCAATTTTTGAAACAACTGACTCTTTAAAGAGAGCTGAATAGAGCATGAGATTGATGACATACTCCCTAGCTATGGCCAAGAACATTCAAGAAGGATTGAAGTCATTTGTGGAAGATGGGCTTAAACTATTTTTCTTGGGCCATTTTCTAGCACATCCAGTAGAGTAGATATAATTTGGATCTTGTATTATAGGCCAAGTAGTATAGGATTTTCTTTTAGGCCTTGTATAATGGGCCAACTAGTGTAGAGTTTTAGTCAATTTGGGTCAACATACGTCAACACCCATGATTGACCCAAGTGGGGCGCATATTGAGAGTTTACCATATGGGTCAATGTTTTTTCTTTGTAGTGGTGAGCAAGGGAGAAGGGTGTCCCACCTTTGGGAGAGAGTGGTCATGTGTCATGCTCTCAATGAAGAGGAATTTCCTTAGGTAGTAACCATGTGTTGTTCTAGAAATGGAGAGGATTCTCCCATGTTAGTGGCCATATGTCCTCCTCCTAATGAAGAATAATTTTTCCATGGTTTCTAAGCTAGCCAAGTTAAAGATTTTAAGGTTTTCCTTCTACAAATTTGGAGACACCTTAAGGTTATAAATAGAAGTGTCTTCCCCATGTAAATTCGCTTTAAGATTAGTATTGTTATACTAATGAAGAATAATTTTTCCATGGTTTCTAAGCTAGCCAAGTTAAAGATTTTAAGGTTTTCCTTCTACAAATTTGGAGACACCTTAAGGTTATAAATAGAAGTGTCTTCCCCATGTAAATTCGCTTTAAGATTAGTATTGTTATACTACCAAATTATTTTGCCATCATACTTGTCTCCAAAGTCATGGCTAGAGCATCTCATGTGGATTCCTTTAGCCACCTTCCTTAAAAGTTGGTCTAACCTCTCTTGAGAACTTACAAACACCATCATATCACCATTAAACACTCCAACCCGAGAGCATTCCCTCATCTCCCCCACACAACTTGCACTATTATGGACTCATCTTCATGCTTGGATCATCTTAGCTTGAGGAAGAGATTAACAAAGACTCTTTTCCCATAAGATTAGACTAAACCATTTAAAGTACAAGAAACACAAATAACACAACACAACTTTGTACTAGTTCACCTAAATTCAGAAATAACATCTAGTACTCCTTACGCCAATATCTTAAGAGATTTCACTAATCAAATAAATGATTACACAAGCACACAAAGCACCATTACTAGTTACAACGAGCACATAAATCACTTTTAATCATCAAATTTTACACTACCCCTCAAACTAGCTTCACACAACAATATATGAACTTAAAGAAAGAGTAATTTAAGCTAAATAGGTTTCACATAGAGAAGAATTACAAGGTTTTCACTCACCCACAAAGAACATTTAATATTTGTATGAATTATATTCAATTGTTGTATTCTTTTGTTTTTTTTTTCTCTTTGATTCCTTTATATAGGCTTCTTAAGATTATTGCATCCTTTTTTCTAATATACAATTTTTGCTTCATCTTTATCATCAATGTAGAATCTTCTATGAATCCTTTCATGTATGCTAGACTAAATGCTTGTTATAGAAGGTATGTATGTTGGACTAAAAGCTTGATATAGAAGGTCTTTGATCTTGTATAAGCTTTTTGCTTTTGAGATAAGAAAATTGTTAGAAGTCTCACGTTAACTAAAGATAGCGACAATTTATATATATATATATATATATATATATATATATATATATATATATATATATATATATATATATATATATATATATATATATATATATATATATATATATATGGAAACAACAAGTCAACTTTGTGAGGTTGAATTAAGTTTAAAATTCACTTTTTATTATGATATTAGAATCATGAATTAAAATATATTCTAGTAAGATTTGTATTTGTTAAATATATTATTTCACCCACTATCGAATAACTCATTAATGTTTAGTCTCACGCACAAGATCTATATACTTCGAAATAAGACTAATTTATAGTATAAATATAGATACAAACCTTACTAAAGAAGTCAATTTTATTAAGTTAAATGAAACTTAAAATTCACTTCTTAGTCAAAAAAAATAATTTTAAATAACTATAACATTGATAACATAAGATAGAAATTGAAAGTGAAGCATTGATAACATAAGATAGGAACTGAGAGTGTACCGTGAACCATATCTGTATTCATATAAGATTATTTTATGACTTTTGGTGATAAAAGCTTTTTATACTTTGATTTAGCATTGAAGACATGAATCATTATATTTATAACAACTCTCGTAGAGTATGTTACAAAATCATTTGTTTCTACGACATGTTTATGTAAGACTAAACTCAAGCATAGTTTAAGCACGTATTGAAGTAAAATGCAACGTTCAACCATTTGATATTGTAGCTCATTGTACCATTGGATGGTGTTACACTTCTTTAACTAACAAAAGCATGTTCAAATAATAAAAATATGTATATAAACTGCAGAAAGAAATATACGAAGGTGCAGGAAGAAGCTTCACTAGCGCAGTTAGTGTAAACCATCCTCTTATATCCGTATTCAATACTAGTATTTTAAGATATTTCACCGTTGCGTATTAATAAAGTATCAAAATCTATAAAAACACAAATATTTATGTAATAGCGATCATTTATAATTTTTCTTTTTTACAATACCTAAAAATATAATTTTAATTTATATCTGCACAACTACAATTTAGGAATTTGTATACATTTTTACATATAAATGACACATTTTATCTTTTACTTTCAAAATAAAAGGATAGCCGCTGTATGTTTATAGCCGAGCTTCATAGAAGCCAACCAATCTGGGTAGCAAGGCATTCAGGTAGAAGTTTGAATAGTAACTAAATGTCAAATGAGTAAACATATGCCTCAGAAAAACTGAGGTTAAAAACCAAATGGAAGTCTAATTAGTGTAAGCCAAATAGAAACCAAATGGAAGTCTAATGTAATTTACAGATAGATACAAAATTTCTCACAAAAAAACAAAAAGTTAAATACAATTACCTCTGCATCCACATTTTCTTAGAACCTGCAAAATAGAAGTGCAGTAGTTGTAGAAAGAAGGAATAGAAATAGGGATTAACATGTAAAGTAGATAATGGGATGATGTAGCAGGTATTAGAATCTCAGTTATAACAACCAAACTCCGCCAGTTATCAGTACAATACAAAGACAAGAGATAATGCTAGGTGCATGGTGGTTGCTTTGTCAGAACTCAGAAGCATAGGCCGATGACAGATGTGATTGGAAGTGGAATTCATTCACCATCACAGAAGACGAATTTGTACGGAAATATAAAGAAGAAATTCAAAGATTCAATGATATAGCAAACTTGAGAAGATATTGGGATTGGGATAAAAAAAGATTCAAAGATCCAAATAATTCAGTTGAAAATAATGAGCATAATTGGAGACCTCGACAAGTGTATACTAATGACAAAAATATAATAGAAAGTAACAGAAAAAGAAAAAAAGTGATGATTGTCACAACAAATCTCCGATGCAAAAACAAAGAATGTGATCAGTCAGAACACAGGAGTTGAAAATTTCGATTTGAAATAAAGAACAATTCTTGACTAATCTTCCTCATACGGTAACTTATTACAACCAGAAAAAGGAGTAATAACTCTCACCTCTAAAACACAAGAAAATGAAGAGGGGACACGTTATGTTGCTACAGTAACTTTTCTCTTTCCTTCTCTATTCACAAGTCCTCCATCTGTTCCCTTGAACATCCTCGACAAAATATCTGCTTGCTTAGTGTTCCCCTCCTGATTAAGGCTTTTGATCAGCTCTTCACGGCTTCTCCAATCTGTTGAACCTCTTTTGTCCAGAATTTTACACAAAATGGAATATGCATTGAGGGTCTTCCCTGCTGCTAAGAGAGCATCCAAAACCTTATCATATATTGAAAAATCTATGATACAATCTCTCTCAAGAACAAAATCTAACAGTTTGAGAGCAGCAATTGTCTTTTCTTTCTCACAAAGAACAGATAAAAGGTGGTCAAAATCTGGCTCACAACCATTATGCATAAGCAAATCAATTCTTCCCAAAGCTTCTTCCACATGACCTCTCATTAGAAGGGCCTCCAATATCTTAGAAACCAAGTCCATATGCTCCTTCACCCCCTTCTCCACCATACTCTTCATTACTCTGCTTGCAGTTTGAACCCTGCCATCATCAAACAAACTCTCCATAACCAACCTGTACACTGACGATTCTGGATGATGCCCACTCTCAAGCATGCTATCCAAAGCTGTTTTAGCATCAGCAGGCTCTCCCTTTCTTAAGTAACTCTCAATAAGCAACCTGTAAGAATTGGCATCTCTAGGAACCCCTTTCCTTCCCATGATCTTTATAATCTCAAAGGCAGAATCCGGGTTGCCTTCCTTCGAATGTCCCCGGATCAAACTATTAAATGCAACCGAATCCTGCACACCCTTTTTCAATAACTGACGGAAGAACATTTCTGCCTTATTAGTCCGCCCATGATCACACAGATACTCAATCATCAAATTATAAGCACTAGCCTCCATTTCAAAGGCATTCTGCGGCCGCAACACAATTTCCTTCTCAATCAACTTGTCCAACAACTTCTCCGCCTTGTCATACTCCTTCGCCTTGCAAAAACTCTCAATCAACACACCATAGTGGCCAGCCTCGGTGGGAATGCTCAGCCTAATCATCGCCTTCAGCACATCTGCAGCCGCATCCAAATTCCCAGACTTACTCTGAACACCCAGCAGCTTCATAAACACAGAATTATCCTTCGGCGCAATGTACCTCTCCACCATCTCCCCCAAAACATCCCTCGCCTCCTCCGTCTTTTCAGCATCACACAGCCCCGGCAACAGTGTGGAGAACGTGACTGCATTTGGCTTAATCCCACAGTCCTTCATATCCACAAAAACCTTCATGGCATCATCAATCCTCCCCGCTGCAACATACCCTTTTAACATGGTGGTAAAACTAATCACATTGGGGGCAATGTCCCTCTCCTTCATTTCCACAAACAACTTCTCAGCATCCTCCACCTTCTTAAACCGAAAATATCCATTAATCAAAATGTTATAAGTCACAACATCAGGCAAAACACCCCTACTCTTCATTTCCTCATAAAACCTAACAGCAGTGTTCAATCTCAACGACAAAAACATACCCCAGAGCAGAATATTATAAGTATGGCGCGTGGGCTCCACGCCCTCCCGCAGCATCGCGTTGTAGTACCTCTTGGCCATCATGTAGCGTCCGCGACGGAGAATGACCTTGAAAAGCGCGTCGTAGGACTTAACGGTGCGATCCACGCCGAGCTCCTTCATCTTCTGGAAGAGCTTCACGGACTCCTGCACGATCCCGGCGCGGCCGTAGCTATCGATGAGGGAGACAAATGCGTCCTCGGTGGCGACCTCGCCAATGCGCTTGTTGTCGAGGAGGATGCAGCGGGCGTGGTTGAGTTTGGAGTAGCGGCCGAGGATTTGGACGATCTTGAGGGTGGTGTCAGGGGTGTGAACGAAGAGACCTGCGCGTTCAACCCAGCGGTAGAACTGGAGCGCGTGCTCCGGCGAGGCGGCGCCATGGAGGACGTTGTAAACGAGAGAAGGATCGAAGCGCGGGACAAGGGAGCGGATCGAGTTCTGCAAGCGGGTGGTCCAGGCGCGGTTGGCCATCATTCGGCAAATGACGAGTTCGAGATTGTTCTCGCGAGGGGGGACGGATTGAGATTCAGGTTGGGGTGACGCGTGAGAGGGTTCCAGGTCGGAGAGAACTTCGGCGGTGGAGGAGGTGGAGAAAGGGTTTGGTTGGAGAGCGGGTCTCCATCGGAGAAGCTTGGAATTGGAAAGCAGAGCCATGAAATTGGAATTCGAATTGGAATTTGAGAGGAGGCGGAGGTGGGGGTGGAGGTGGAGGCGGAGCTCGGGGGGGTCTGATGTAGCAGCGCCACTGAAGACACTAGGGTTTAACAGTTAAGACACAAACCTCAAATGAAACTAACCACACTTTTTTTTTTCTTTCTTAATTATTAATTACACTTGTTTTTTTTTTTAACCTGTTATAAATTATAAAGTATAAACACGCTACAATATATTCATTTATTTCTAACTTGATTCTTTATTTTCTGAAAAATTCTCCTTTATTTGTTTTATATTTTATCCTTCCCTTATTTTAAAGCTAACATAATTAGTTAAATAATAATTTAATGCAATAGCAGATACAATTTTTCCAAAACAATACTTAAAGACACAAATGCTTTCCTTTTTATCTAATCAACAATTTTTAATAGATTCGGTAAAAAAGTTTAAGGGCACGTATGATTTCAGACAACAAAGTTACCTATATATTCCATTATGAGTATTTACATAATGTTTTATTATATATATATATATAATTTTGTGAGAATATAGAAAATGGTATTAGAATACTAATAATTTTTAATAAAGAATATTGTTATATTTTAAAAATAAAAATTTTAATTTTTATATTTCATAAAAATCATTATTTTTAAATTTTAAATTTAGACTTTCTCTTTATTATTGTTTTAAATTAATGACTTCAATCTTATTTTTTAAATAAATATTAAACATTGTAGTAGTGTTTCTACTATAAATATTCTATTAAAAAAATAACAAAGTAAATTTACTTGAATATTCTATTAAAAAGAATAACAAAGTAAATTCATTTTTTATTTTTATTTTTTTTATTTGTCTTGTGTTGCAAATTTATATGGCTATACATATAAATCAATGAATTTTTATTGATTTGTAATCATTGTGATATATTTAGATTTTTAATTTGGAGTTTTATTGTCTAGGTCGTGTTGTGCTAAATAGAGTTATAAGGAGTATTTGTGAAATAAATTGTTGTTTAAACAAAATAAAGAAAATTAATTTAAATTTTTATGCATTTTGATTTAAATAAATTGTTTGGTATATTAGGATTTTGAAAGTGGTAAATTCACTTAATTGATTTGGCTTGATTATGAATTTGGTTGAATTAGAAATCTAATTTGTACGTTAATAAGATGTTTTGAAATGTAAAGTGTGGATTGAATATGTTGATTGGTATTTGTGATTGATAAGGAGTTATTTAGAACAAAATTAGTTTGTTATAGACTTGAATGAAGCATGAGATTACTTTCTAGAGGCAATGGTATTATCTGAAATGCATATTTGTATGTCTTATGCAAACTCGTTGTGCAAACCTTTTTTCGTTGGACGAGTGTTAAATTTGAGTTTGACAAACAGTTGAGCGAAAAGGACTTGTTGGATGAATTGATTAGATTAAAAGAGTAATCAATTAAATTACGTCTGAATTGACTAAAACTATATATAGACGCATTGTTTTGATTTTTGTAAGACAATTGAGATTAACATTTTCATATCTGATTCAGATTGAGTTGAAAGGTTTTATAGAGGTGATCAAACGCTCCAAGAAACAAGAAATTGATGTGGTGGACTATTCTTGAAGATTTCTTGAGAGACAAGCTTTACGGATTTGAAGAGTCTGATCTTTTTACACAACTAAGGTGCTAGCTGTGTGATTAGGAGAAGTTTTGCAATCTGTGTGTTGTTATTTTCCTGTGCATGTTGCCAAGAAGAAGAACGGTGATTTCTTATACTTTGAGAGGGTTCTCAAAGAGGTGACTACAGGTGAGGATTGTTCTTGCTGTAGGGTTATTTTATTTGGCTATATTAGATTAATGAGCTAGAAAGGTGATTTACATTTTGACAGTGGGTCGCTGTAAAGCCCTTGTTGTAAAAACTCATATCTTTATAGTGTAAATTGGCTTTCAATCTTAGATTGATTGAAAGGACACTGGATGTAGGAATTAAGGCCGAACTAGTATGAAACTCAGAGTTTGATTTTTATTCTCCCTATCTCTCTATATTAATCGATTATATCGTGTCATCATTCGAATACGCATATTTCTATATTGCATACATTTTGCTTGTTGTTGAAGAAAGGTTTAAAGTTTCATTTTATTTGCGAAAAAGAATTGAGAAGCGAGTATTGTTATAAAACACCAATTCACCCTCCTCTTGGTGTTGAGAAACAAAGCTCATCATTTCTAACAGACTTGTACGCAACCGTTGATTTCAATTCTGAAGAGAATTAAAAGACTTTCTGAACTTAGTTGAGTTAGGGAAATCTAGGCAAGGTTGCTTAGTACCAGTAGTGGTGCAAATACTCATCCAGTCTAAGGTAACGTGAGGTTATTCGCTGATTAAGGAGACTAGAAGTGGTGTGAATACTCATCCAGTCTAGGGTGCGAATACTCAATTGTAATCTTGTTGAAGATTATAGTGGAATCCTCTATGGATGAGACTGAACATAGCTCAGTTGGAGTAAACTAGTATAAAAATATCTTTGCAATTGTCTCATCTCTTGACTAAACGTTTCTCTTGTAAACCTGCAGTTGTACTTTTATTTCTAAATACAAGAACCTTTCGGACTAAATGATTATTCTTTAACAAAGGAAGTTCGTACAAACTCTACAGTGTACATTCTGAATAACATGTCAAAAGCAACTATCTTTTATAATCATTTATTAGGTCGAGCAACTAAGCGTTTATAGAAAAAAAAAAGCTCAAAACTCGATAATGTACTATATCAGAAAGGTTGTGAAAAAAAATTCCATTAACATTATTCAACATCCACCCTCCCTTCAAGTGTTTTTCAAGTACTTCAAAAACCTTTCGTATGACTTTGCATCCTTTATATAGTTGTTGCATTGATAGCCATTGTAAATTCAAATTGTAGTGCTTCATAGTCTTCATGACTTCTGTTGATGAAAAATGATTTGATAAATTCTTAAATTTGATTCTCCATATTATATCTTGAACGTCATTCTTCAAGATTTCAATTCTTAATTTGTTACTGCTCTTTGTGATATATTCTCTCTTTACTTGAATGAGCAAGTGCTTGATTTGAATTCAACTATTTCTTCAACGTGTTGTAGATCCAACAATGATGTGCAAGACTTCCAATATACATTAATACTTATAAATCTTGAATACCAACAATTAAAATATTCAAACACGTGTTGATACTGTGTATTTTGATATGCAAAACATGTTTATCAAACAATTCAATATCAATTTTATGTTTTCTTTTACTGGTTTAACATTATTTTACTTCTAACTAAAGACTTCCTCGTATGATAGAGTGAGTATTTTGTTATAATAATCACTCTATTAGTTGAAAGGGGCTTATCTATTTTAACATTAGTTTCATTATGGTTTTTCTTATTCTGATCATAGATTGAAGTTTGTTAACATTTTAATTGAACCACATTAGTTTTATGTGTTTGTGTGCGCTTCATTTCTCAATTCTCTCTTGTGTGGTATGTTTTAAGTTCCTACTTGTACTTTGAGTTTTATGTGTAGTTGTACTTTATGGGTTTTCTCTATTGTCATTGACTTGTGTGGTACGGTCTAAGTGAGTTTGTTTGAGCTATTTCCACAATATATAAGGATATGTAAATATATCTTTTAATATATGTTGTGTCAAAGTTTTGTATATAGTTTGTATATAATTTTTGGGTAGGTTTTATATAAAAACATACCAGTCCCTCTTTTCAAAAAATAAAAAACTTTGAACATTTATAACATTTACTTATGTTTAAAAGATTCAAAGTAATGACTTGATGCTAACCAATTTTGTTGAATATAAACTTTTAATGTTAGTTATGCAAACAAATGATATTGAAAGTACATACTTAACTAATGTTGAAAATTTCAACATCAATTATTAAACCAATATTGAAAATCTTAACTTCTAACTATGTCTTATTAACAATAATTCTTAAATTAGTATTAAAAAGCTCAATTAGATAATAAAAGACCATTTTTGTGGCACTAAAAGAGGAAAAAAAGTGCCATGACAAGATTAAGTAGTAGAATGAGAAGGGAAGAGAAATAGTGACTTAGTATGCAAATAATAAACCATCAATTTGTTCTCAAAGTATTATTCAAAAGTTAATGTAGACAATGAAATGTTAATTAGAATATGAGGGCAAGAGAAAAAAGGGATAGTGGGAAAGGAAAGGGTTGCACCACTACAAGAAAATATACATTTGGTGTCATTCAAAAATTGACTCTATTAAATAAAAGATATTGTTAATTAATAGTGTTAGATTTATGCCACACATGCAACTGATTTTAAGATCATAGATGTTAATTCATTAACGAAGACTTTTGAGGATAAAGTTTAAGTAGTGTTGACTACTTCATCACTAATCTTTAGTTTGTTTTATAATAAAAAACAGTTTAATGTAAGTCAAGTTGACGCTAACACATTTTTTTATTTTAAAATTATATAGTTTAACATCAGTTTAGCCAGATTTTAAATGACATCTATTTTTAATGTTAATTCAATTTGTGTTGGTGTAACCGATGGTAATTTTAAAAAAAATTCTTGCAGTACAACACCTTTATCTTCAATAAAAATAGAACAAAAAAAATATGCAAAAAGATTATAATAAATGAAAGAGATGAGTATAGAGATTTATATAGAAAAGTGAAAAAGAAAAATTATAAGTAAAGAGATTTATTATCTTTTTGAACCATTGGACTAAAATTAATGTACCATTTCTACTTGTTCTCATAAAAACACACAAATTTATAATATATAAATTAACACCAACCTAATTGACCCTAACTTAAATAATAATAAAATAGATATAATTAGTATTCATTTAGTCAACACTAACTTAAATAATAGTAACGTCAATTAAACTAGAATTAACTTCATTTATTTTATTTATTTGTAATAATTATTTCAGTTAAAGTTTGTTAAGTTCGTAGTAATATAATTCTAACACAAATATTCTTACTCATTAAAAGATTCAAAGTAGTTAGTATTGATTTAGACTAGTTTAAGCCAATTAGACATTAAGTAGATTCTTTTAGTGTCTACAAATCCAATAATAATATAAATGTTTTTATTTATTAAAAGGTTAGATTTATGATTAACTAAACCGAGTTTTTTATTGTACTGAATGACATAAATGTTTTACATAATATAAAATTACTCTAAACAAATTATACTTATAATTTTTTAAAAGATTAACTTTTTTTGGTACACTATTATTTGTATTTTAGTACACTATTATTTATTTATAAATTAATCTGGTTTTTCTGTGTTTTCTTAAGTTACGCGTGTATGGTAAAATTTAGAAAGTATTAAAACTTTTGTTTTCTTACAAAAATATTAATTGTTAAAATTTTAAATAGTTAAGATTAATTACATATAAACTGTCAAAAGAATTTAGTGGAAAAGATTTTACAAAATTAACGGCTGAGATTTAATAACTTAATACTGATTTAACCATGACGCACTTGGTTATCTTGATTTACCATTTTGGATCAACTTCATCCAATAGAAAAAAGAAAATATTTTTACTCATTTATCTATAATATTGACTCAAATCTTGCTGTGTTTTTCTACTCCTCAAAATCTCAAAATTTAGAACTTTCAATGACATCTATCGTATGAAAATTTTGTCAGTACCTGAATTGAACGCTGTAGGGAAATTTTGCAAAAGGAAAGATGCAAAAAATCCATGTTTTTTTTTTCAGAATCCTACAACATAATGTTGATTACTGAACACTGATCATTAATAAAAACGATATATTCATCGTTCATAAATATTTCTAACATACTAGTCAAACAACAACTAAAATAACAGAAAATGAAACAGAACAACAAATCTTAAGGGAAAAACCCCACTAATTAACAAAAGCTAGAAAATGTCTATATACACAATTCTTCGCTACTTAACCTTAAAAGAAACCAGTTTTATCGAACATCATATGGATATGAAGTGACATAAAACTTATTTTTCAAACAATGTTTTGGTTCAAACTTATCAACCCTTCTGAGGAGCACTTCTCCTCTGCCAAAACTTAAGATTCACAGCTCTTTCCTCCAGCATCTGCTCAACTTCTTCCATTGGAACTCCTTTGGTTTCTGGCACGAAAATGAGAACGAAGAAAATTCCAACGAGGGCAACCACTCCAAATAACATGAATGTCCATGCTGTCCCAATAGCCACTGTCAAAGTTAAAAAGGTCTGGGAAACAACCAGATTGGAAACCCAACATGTCGTGGAAGCAATTCCACCACATATTCCACGGTACCTTAGAGGATAGATTTCTGAATTGACAACCCATGGAACAGTTCCCATCCCTGGTGAGAAGAATATGATATACAGTGCAAGTCCCACTATTGCAAGCCAACCCATTTTGCTAGGACATCCTTTTGTATACCATGCTCTATGATCTTTGAGACAAAGAGCCTTTGGGGCATCATTAGAACTCAAACATGCCCCAGGTAAGAGCTGCATGCACATACAAAACACACCAGTGTAAGAACAACCATATATACAGAGAAATTAAAGGTATGGAGAGACATTGTATTAAAAGTAGGTTTCAATTGGAACTCGAAAAAAAATTTATATATGAGACTTAGATCTACACCAACTTATAGTGGTTAGCATTTGACTTACTTTGTTAGAGCCGGATGCACAAAAGCCACATTCTGCCTTTAGACACTTCATGCAGTCCCATTCAATAGGATTCACAGCTTTGCTAAAATCAGAACAGGTGTTGTTGAAGTAAGAGGTCTCAATAGAACTAATCATTGGAGAATGAGTTTCAGTCTGGCGGAAAGTGGCAGTTAAAAGGGCCAAGGATAAAACACAGCCAAACAAACTCAACAAGGCAAGTTTCTTTCGTCCAGTCTTGTCAATGAAGTATATGCTAACGATTGAACCGAATGCATTCAGCCCAGAAGTGATCAGGGACAGAAGAAGTGCAGTCCGGTTGGATGCAAAACCAGCCAACTGAACAATTGTGGGACTGTAGTACATGACAGTGTTGATACCTGTAAATTGTTGGAAGAATTGAAGTCCCATTCCAGCACACAAACCTCTCCTCACAGTTTTTGTTTTCAACAGTTTGATTATGCTGATTTTGTCTGAAGCTACTTCCTTCATTTCCAATGCAACTGAATCCCGCAAAGCTTGAATTTCAGATTCCACATCACTAGATGGATAAATTTTCCTTAATATTACTTTTGCTTCCTCTTCCCTTCCCTGTAGGTTACATAATGAAAAGACATATAAGCCCATAGAAAGATACAATTATCACAGAGAAAGAGTAAAGACTCAAAAAAAAGTATTAACGATGATTAAACCTTTCTGAACAACCAGCGAGGTGATTCCGGGAGTGTAAACATTAACACCGATTGTATTACAGCAGGTAGAGCAGCCACTCCAAGCATCCACCTCCATGTACCCGGAGCCTGAATAAAAAATTAACAAGACTCTGATCACGTTTACAGAAAGCAATGTCATATAGAAATTCAACTACACACAACAACATGGATATCATGCGACCAAGACAGCGTAAGCTAAAGATATTATGCAATTCCGTTTATGGTATGAGAAAATAAGTTTTGTTTTCACCATGTAAAACAGATCTATACTTCTATAATAATTATTTAAAAAGTTATATTATAGTATTAAAAGAGAAGATTTAGCTGACCTTAGTGAAAGCCAAGTTGATGAGGTAGGAAAGAAATTGTCCACCAGTGATGAGGAAACTGTTGAGAGCTACAAGGGCTCCGCGAACCCTGGTGGGGGAAGTCTCAGAGATGTAAAGAGGGGATGCCATTGAAGCCATTCCAACTCCGAGGCCAACAAAAACTCGACCCACGATGAGAATAGCAGGGCTAGAAGCAGCAGCCATGATAACTGACCCAACCAAAAAGAGGGTATCAGCTAAAAGGATTGATTTCCTTCTTCCGAAACGATCGTTCATCCATCCACCCACTGCAGCACCTATAATTGCACCAGCAATTGCTGTACTCACTATAGCTTCCTGGAATTTTTACTAGTATCAAAATTTTGAACATGATTCCACCGTAACAATTAATTTGCACACTCAAGATAAAATGCTTTTAATTCAAATCTCAACATTGAAAGAAGGCCCTGCACGGTTTCACAAATTTGTACAACTTTATCCTATGATAATTTCAAGAACTTGCTTCAAACCCAGAAAATAAAGGGAAAATGCGGGATTATGACCCATGATAATTAACTATGCGAACCTTTGACAAAACTAATTTTAACCGTTTAAAAATTTATATGAAAGTTATAAGATGAGATAAAGATTTCAGATTCAACTCTCCCACTAATTAATATTTGGGATGGATTTGAAAGTGAAGGTGAGAAATTCTAGATTCAATTGTGGGTAAAAAAAATTATATCACGTTAGATAAAAAAAGATTGAAATCAGATAAAACTAATTAACTTTTGGTTTAACTAGAAAAACCAGTTAATTTTAATTAAAATTAATACATTGTATAAGAGAAATATATTTTTAAAATGAAATAGAAGGTTAACAATTTTTTCTTAACAATTTTTTAACCATACAATATATGTCATTATTTTATTGGTTCTTGTATTTGAAAGGGTTCAATCACAAGCTACCAATCAGTTGTAAAAAATTGTTAAAAAAATATTTTCCAATAAAATATTATCATAATAATATTATGTCATTATGAATAATAATGAATTGCATATGTAACTAAGCTACTTAAAGTAAAAATATATTCTCAAGAATCCTAACTCTTCTCCAAAAATGGGAAAAATAAAGTCATGAACCCTTTTTCCAATTAAAGAGATTTTCTCTTCTATCACAAATTTTTCTTCTCATATATATTTTTACCTTTTAACCTTCCTCCCAAAAAGGGAAGAAAATAAGACAAAAAAACATTAAGATTTATTTTACTACATAATTTTTAATAGTGACGCTATTCCCATCTAGGTAAATTGAAATCAAATTAAAAGTACAATCATGGATCGATGTGTTTTTTTGTTTCTCAACATAAGTTCTTTTTATTTTTTTAAGTTGAAAATCATTATCTTTTGGAACGCATATCCGATGAAAAAGCTTACATTCTTTTTCAGTGATAAAGATAAAATTAAAAGAAACAATATCAGGAGAAAAAAATTTCTAACAATATCTCAAATACAAAACTCTTAGAAACAAAATAAAAAAAAAAATCAGGAGTTAATAGCCAAATTGGACTGTTTCAAATCTGAAAAAGAGGGAAAACAAAAACAGATGTTCTGTAAAATATATAAAAGCAGAAAATATTTAAAAATAAGATTAATTGATTCATATAAAATTACAATTTTTTTCTGTTACTAATTTATTTTCAAATTCTTTGAAAGAGATCAATCCACCACAGTAAATGATCAATCGTATTTTGTGACATCAACAGTAATTTAAGAATAAAAAATAGTGAGAGTCAAACGTCGTAATAAATTTCCGACTAAAAAGTAATAAGCTCAGCACCGCGTTTCTTGTGAACTTCGAGGAAATATGCAGAACAGAACAAACTGACGTAATATACCCAAAATCGTAAAATCAAACAAAAAATCATAACTGACATGAGAAAATACTAAGTAATACATCAAATCCTTAAAATAAATTCTAAATAAAATTTATAACTATAACATGAAAAAGATACCAATGAAAAAATAAATAATTTTTTTTAAAACAATGACTTGTCAATCAATATTCTATTTTATAGAAAAACACGATAAAAAATGAAACAAAAATAATCTTCTCTGATGTAGAGAAATAATGAGTAAATATATGTATTATTGTGTTTGTTAGATACCTCCTCCTTCCTTTTTCAAAAGTCAATTCTTTGAAACTAAAGTTATTCCTCTTCGTTTCTTATAATTTAAATTTCAAAATAATATAATTTTTTAATTATATCCTTAATTTATAAAAGTTATTCTATTTTTTTGTTTTTAACTTTTAAATTCAAAATAACATATTTCTTAATAACTAATATAAAATCTAATAATACCAAACATATATATTAGAATAAAAAATTGAAATTGAAAGAAATATTGTAGATAATTCATTTTCAATTAAATTAAAAAATAATTTAAATTTAAAACCATTAAACAATTTTTATAAAAGAAAAAGGTGCAACATAATTGTTTATATTCTGATGACTATCTTTTCTTTTTGTTAATTTTCCCTCCCTCATTTTTCTTCTCTCCAAATCAAACCCACAATAACTGAATGTATTACAAAATCCTCGAAAACGTGACAGGATAGAGATATTATGAATGCACAAAACCATATGCTCGTGTTTCTGCGTGCAAATTTGCTTACTGTAACAGAAAAAATGGATGAGGACATTAAATTCTATTAAATAAAAACAGAGGAATTCATGTAGGTTTAGTTTAATTGAATGAAAGACAGATTTCATTTTTATTTCATGATTTTGGCTCTTTGGTGTGGTAAGTATCATGCATTCAATTACCTGAAGCCAAGTCTTCCTCTCGACATCTTTGAAATCATCCCTAATATACAGAAGAGCACCGGATATGACCCCTGCGGAAACATACACCAACCGATCAATCGCGAAGTCGAAACCAAAGACATAAAAGCAAACACTGACACTTGTTTTTAAGAAATTTCAACGAATAACTTACGAGAAAAAACAATTGATTATGAGAAAACTACAGTAGAGAAAAGAGAGAACAATTTTTGAATTGATTTGACATATTACCGGTGTCGTAGCCGAAAAGAAGACCACCAATTCCTGCAGAGAAAGCGAGCCGAAGAATATAGGGATTCTTCCATGAGAGGGAGAGACATTCTCTGAAGGCAGAGACATCAGCCTCTGGTACTCCTCCCTCCATCGAAAATGGTGGTTATGAACAGAGAGAGAAAGAGTTATGACAAAGAGAAAGAGCTACAAACAGAGAAAGGGAGTGAAAAAAGTGAGAGCGATGAGAGTAAGTGAGGGAAGCACTCTATTTATAGAGAGACCCTTGTTTGGTTGACAGACCAAACATCACTCTTAATTTTTTTTTATCGATTTAATTTTTCTTATGAGATAATGTTTAATAATTTATAGATTTATACTTTAATATAATTAATAACATTTATTAATATTTTCTGTTCATTACTTCTTTCCTTACTCTTTTCCAGGCTTTCGAAAAACGGTTATTTTTATTCATTTTTATTGACATAATAACTTTTTAAATAAATTGAGAAAAAAATATTATATTTTTATTTTAGACTTAAATACTAATTAGATTTGTACTTTTTATATAATTTAGTCTTGATATCTTTTTTAATTTGATTTAATTTGGTTTCTTTTTAATATTGTTTAAATTTATTATGGTGAACTCTATTTATTGTTTTAGTCTGTGACTTTTTTTTAGTTTTTTAAATTTTTTTAATATAAAAAAGTTAAATTTGTTTTGTGATCTTCATATTTGCACAAAATTTTTAATTAGGTCATCTCGTTTTAAGTTGTTTAGTACTCAATTTTGAAAATGTGATATAATTTAACTAGGTTTAATACTCAATTTTGTCTCCAGTTTGGATGAAAAATCTCAATTTAGTCCATCATTATAAAAGTGTTTGAAATAGATTCTTACTTTTCAATTTTTGAGTTAAATTAGTCTCTTTCGTTAAATATAACCAAACGGAGTTAAGAGATTGATTATCTGGCAGAATGCAGTGATAACGTGTCATTTTTATATTAGTTTTATATTGTATGCGGTGACATGTTAAGTTGTCAAAGGTTGAGTTGGATATTGTTATTTTTAAATTGTCAAAAATTATATTTTCTGTTACTCACCCTTCCAAATACGATCGTTCGACCCGCTTTCATCACACTGTAGCCACCACCCACTACCGTTTCACCTCTGCCTCTGTTCGCCCTCGCTTACATGACGTTCACTGAATTTGTCTCGGGAAGATGGGGCAGCAAAATTTTGTCTTTGATTATTCACTTCCCAATTTGGGAACCTCTCTTTCAGCTTCCCCTTCCAAATCCAAACCTAGAAAAATTCTGAACCTTCTCTTTCAACTTTCCCTTCCAACTTTCCCTTTCAACTTTCCCTTTCAACTTTCAACCTAGACAGGTGTTGATTTCACCTGTGCTCAATGGGCCACACGTGTCCCGCGAACACCAATAAAAATGGCGGCAGAGAACCCAGTTCTTTGATCGGTCGCTCTTCTGGATCTCCATCCAACTCTCTATCCTTCTACTGTAACCGAGTTTCCGTTACCACACCAGATCTATCACCATCATACTCGTGTTTCTCAATGTCGTCTACAACAACTAGATCTGAATTTAGATATATAACCCCCACGTAGTTCTCGAGAATCAAGGTATTCTCGGGATTGGAGGTTCAATTAGAGGCACATTTGTCGGCAATGCAGAATGGGGCGGCACGACAAAAGGAGAGTGGTGAAGTCTGGAGCGGGAGGCGGAGGATGACGTCGAGGTGGGAGGAGCCACAACATCTCCTTGGGTGTGAAGGGAAAATATAGAAGTTAGGGTTGGGTTTATGTGAGGCAGAGTGGGGATGGGAATGAGAATCAATGCCTTTCTCAATTGGAGAGTGGATGATGTCGTGGGGTCGAAGCGAGCGAGGAGAGAGAAAACGATGAAGAGGAATCCATGCTAAGGTGCGCACTGTTTCCTCTTCCTCCCTTCATATGCTTCTGCTTTCTCTCTCCAATGATTCTCCATGAAATGTGTGTGCTATTGATGATCGTGGATGGTTCAAGAAGAGAGGTGAAGAGTTTTTTGTGTGGAATTGGGCAGTCTGCAGCTTTGATTGGTGGTTGTGGAGGTGCTCTATGAGTTTGGGGTTCGGGTGAATGGAGGTGATGAAGTATTTGCATGTGGAATGATGAAAGAGTGCTGGAATTTGTGGAGGTGGGGGAGACATATGTGATTAGCAGAAAAGAAAAGGCCCTAAATCGATTTTTCTCTCATTTCAAATACTTAATCTTTAATATCCAGTTTAACTTCTAACACGTCACTGTGCATATAATATAAGATTAGCACGTTATCATTGCATTCTACCACATCATCATCCCATTAACTCTGTTTGGTTATATTTAACGGAAGGGACTAATTTGACTCAAAAATTTAAAAGTAAGAACCCATTTCAAAATCTTTTGTAACGAGGGACTAAATTGAGATTTGCCAACCAAACTGGGGACAAAATTGGATATTAAACCATTTAACTATTTCCGTTAATAATGATTTTTTCTTTTCTACTTTTTTAAAACATTTTTTATTTTTTTAAAAAAACTGTCACTTGTCAAGATTCAGATTCAATCACGAATTTAGATTCAGATTCAATGCATGGAAGAGAAGTATACATATGGGATAAAAAAGAGTGTTTCTTATCATTCAAAGAATCAAATTCAACATATTCATCAACAACATTATCAAGAATATCAACTTGAAAAACATAATTGTCCTCAGTTGGAAATTTCATGGGATCAAGAATATTAAAATGCACAACAATGTCACCAAATTCCATGGATAATGTACCAACATGCACATCAAAATTAGGTCGGGCTATTTTCAAAAATGGTTTGCCTAAAACGATTAGGGTAGATTTATGGGAGAATTTGTCCTCCATTTCAAGAACATAAAAATATGTAGGAAACCAAGTTCACCAACCCAAACTAAGATATCATCTATATAACCTGTGGGGTGGGCAACATTTATATTAGCAAACTGTATGACCATACTCGTAGGTTGCAGAGGTCCAAGAGAAAGAGATTTATAAATGGACAGAGGCATAACATTAATGGAAGCACCCAAAATCAAGCATAGCATTTTCAAATTTACTATTTCAAATGATACAAGGGATGCAAAATGTACATGAGTCCTTGCATTTCATAGGAATGTGTGGAACAAATTTACTTGTCAATGGCGATACATTTTTGCCCATGTTAATTCTCTCATTGTCCTTCATCTTCTCAAAGTGCACAACTTTTTCAGGAATTTTGCATACTTGGGAATCTGTTTGATGGCATCCAACAGAGGTATCTTCACCTCCACTTTCTTGAAGGTCTCCAAAATCTCCTTATCCACCTCTTCCATATTTTTTCTTTGAATCACTATAGGAGGGAACAAAAGAGGGATATGATGATGCTACAAGTCAGAAGACGTACTGGTGGAAGAAGAGGATCCATTCCTACTTGTACTTACCTGCTGCTCTTGCTTAGGAAGTTTTCTCTAAGATGTCACATGATCATACTCCTTTTTGTCATGCTGAGGTGTAGGTGAAGGTGAAGATGGTACTGATGGTGGCATTGTGGGTATATGAATATGCTTCCCAGTTCTTAGGGTAATGGAACTGACATTTTATGGATTCTACACATTTTGAGATTATTGATTGTGCCTGATTAAGTTGAGTAGCCATCTGCCCCATTTGATTTGTTAAGCTTTAAATGAAAGCTCTTGTATCTTGTTGGAATTGCATATTCTGTATAGTCATCTGCCTCACTAACTCATCTAATGTAGGCTCAAAAGTGGAAGGTTGAGGAGTTGTTTGCATATGTGTATTTTGTTGCTGCTGTTGTCTCTGGTATTGCTCGACTGTGGAGGCACATATGGTCTACTTGGGCCTGCAATATTTTGGAATGGTGGTGGTTGTTGCTGTTGCTGTTGTGGAGCACTAGACCATCTCAAATTAGGGTGATTCCTCCACCCTAGATTCTACCTGTTACTAGACAGATCACAATTTTGTTGTTGTTGTGGCCTATTGTTGTAGATGTTTGCAACATAGGCTTGAGGAGCATCTAGGCCAACATGTTTTTGCAAAGAAGGACAAACAATTGTATAATGATCATTAGATGGGTAGATGCCACAAAGAAGAGCAACAAATGCAAATTTTTGATTGCTAGCAGCTGGGTCACCAAATTCACAAGCATCAAGCTTGCTCTCTAGTTCTTATTTGTAGATGAAGAATTATTAGCAGCAACATCATGAAATCCTCTAGTAACAATGGCTTCATTCCTTGCGTTGAATTGTTGAGAGTTAAAGGCCATTTTCTCAATCCAATGCCCAGCCTCCGCATACGTCATATCTCCAAGAGCTCCACCATTGGCAACATCAATCATACCCCTCTCCATGTTGTTCAGGCCCTAATAAAAGTACTAAAGAAGGATTTGCTTAGAAATCTGGTGGTGAGGACAACATACACATAACGTCTTGAATCATCCAAATATTCATACAACAAGCACTAAGTTAACACATATCATGCAAAGTCAACACAAACATACATAGGGGGTACAACTACAACTATACTCAAACCTTATCCAAATAAGCCGAAAATTTGTGAGAAACACCCTAAAATCATGAAAGGATAACACAAAAAAATTCAAGGAAAAATTCAAAGGATAACTATATTAACCACTAAAAGAAAGCTTAGAAAAATGGGGAAATAAAACTTCAAAAATAAAAAGAAATAGTAAAAGACATGTTTTGGAGATTTGAGAAAAACTAAACAATGAAACAAATTGGGATTGATAGATCTTGTTTTTCTATCCCAAATGCATGTGATTTGTCCAATTCTGATAAAAGGATCAAAAGTTATGATAGTTTGAAGTTTTCACAAATTCGGGTTTCAAAAAACTTTGTATCTCAGAATTGGGACTACTGATGAATGCATATTTATGACCACATTTATGCTTTAAAATTCAATTTTGTAGTGAGATTCTTATGCGTAAATGATTGATTTAAAGTGAATTTGTGACAATTAAATATATTGAGTTTTGAAATTAAATATGCTTAAAATGTGATTCTTAGTTGCATAAACTATTTTGGATGTTCTAATATTTATTTGTGTAGTTGAAGTTAGCATTTTATTAACTTAAAAGCATGAAATTGAATGGTCAAAGCTTGTCCAATCTGGTCAAGTCAGGGCTCCTATACAATTTTGAAAAGAAAGAGATGACTAAAGTGCAATCAGAGAAAAATTCTGGACTTCTATGCAATTTTGAATAAAATAAAAAGGGTTGAAACATATTAGATATAAGATAAAATATTTTATCAACAGAAGATTCAGAGTCTAAGCCCAATCAAACCTATATAAAGAAACCTAAGGGAGGCAGAAATCATAACTCATTCATTCTCAGACTCCTCCACTAGAAGTTATCATCCACCACTACTCTCACTTTTATTTTATCGTGTGTTTTACTCCATTAATGGAGGGCTAAGCTTAGGGCTACTCCACTATAATTTCATTATGGATTTTGAGGTTATGTTGAATTAACGCAATTGTTTATTTTGATTATTGATTTGAGTTGCTCTCTTTCTATGTCTTTCATCTCTCAATCATATTAAAAGCAATGATTTTTGCATCATAAGGTGTTTGAATCTACATGCATATTAATCATATGAGTTCAAGGGTTTCTAGGTTTGATTGAGAATCTACTTTGATTGAATTTAGGAACTTTCATATGATTAAACGAGTTTTTGCTACCAATTGAGAATGTACTTTGATTGGTGGTAATAATTTCAACTATAATTAAATGAGAATTTACTTTGACTAATTAACTTTTAATTTGGTTAGGAGATTTAAGAATAAACATGATTAAACACAATAGAATTTGATTGAGAATGTACTTTTGTTGAATTCATTGTGAATAATGTAGAAAGGTCTTGCATTTGATCGAGAATCTACTTTGGTTAACTGCATGATCGCCCTTAAATTAATTAAGAATGTACTTTAATTAATTTGAAACTTGAACAATAATCAATTGAACAATTATCTGTGAATAACTGATGATGAATCTATCTTGGAAAAGTAGTGAAATTAGCCTATTTCATCATAATTGTTTCTAAGTTTCCTTTTTATTCTTCAAACATTCTTTAAATATTAATTTCATTAACATAGTTTCTCACTTTTATTATTGAGCATTGCATAACATTTATGATTCAAATATTGAAAAGCAATTTCCTATTCATTGGTAGACGACTTAGGGTTACTTTAATCCTATCTACTTTCTCGAATACTACTTGGCAATATTGAAGTTGCCTTGAAAAGTAGTATTAATTTGATAACTTCAACGACAGTGTATCAACTACCATAAGTGCTTATGGGATCAAAATATGGTCCAAAAGAAGTGCACACATAAAATTTCAAAGAAAACTAACACCTCTAGCTATTGGAACAAAAAATTACTAATTAAGTAGGAAACCTGGGTACTATTCAAGGCACTATTCACACGACGATATTGAAGATAGTTATTATTCCATTGGATTTTCATTCACAAACATGCCAAATAGCATCCAATTTTCCTAATTCTGACTTGTTGAACATGCAACCAGAACACACAAACTCAAAACCCGCAAACAAAACACAAACACTAAACAAAACACACACACACACACACTAACATGAAACCTTAATAAAAGCTTGGTCTCTAGCAACGACACCAAATTTGATGCCGAGGCCACGCTCTACTCAAATTGAATGTGCAAATTAAATGCAGTATGCTAGGAAGTGACTCCTAGGTCGTCTTTCAAGGACCAATTTTGGTTCTGTCAAATAATCAAACATGTTGGGGGTGTTTTGAAAAAAATTGTGAATTGAAATTAAGAAAGTAATTAACTTAGACTAAACAGTGATTAAAAACAGGTTGGCCACTAGTTTAATTGTAATGCTTCCAATCCCAGATTAACAATAAGTACCCACTCCTCTCACTCCTAATCCAACACGTATTAGCCAACTAAGCAAAGACTAAAACATTTTTCATAAAACCAAATTAAGCAAATGCAATGCACCTATTTAATCACTTTTGTGTCACACAGATAAACAACTGTTGGTCTAATAAACTAAGTGCAGATTAAACGTATACAAATCAGACTACTAAGCATGAACCCAATTTGAAACGCACAAAACAAATTATATGATGCAAGGTAAAAAGAACATAATCACAATGACAACACAATAATTTGAAGGAAGCAATGCAATCTCCCTAGTCACCAACCAACAGATTTCAAGCTTCCATTAAAAAGAAATGCAAAAACAAAGCATAACATAAACAACATTTCATTCATTGATAAAGGTCTAGAAAACGCAAAGCAATAGGAAAACACAATGCAATAGGAAAACGTAATAAGGAATGAGAGTGGCTACATGGGCACTCAACCCTAGGCCAACAGGGTCAACCCCATAATTGGGCTTCTCCCTAATAGTCTAAAATGGACCCTAAATCCAAGTCTGACCCAAAATACTATAAAGACGAAATTACAAACGAAAATAAGAACAAATGCTGATGTGGACAATAATAAATGAAGTGACAACCCCTCTTGAAGTCCTATTTATAATTTCAAAATTTGCCCTACAAATAATAATGGGAATAACTAAGCTCAGATAATTCAAATATGAATTACTAGTCAAATTAAGCCGAATTAGAAAAATTGAGAAATTAATGGATAGTTAAACATAATTCACTAATTAAATTTGGTAAAAAAGCTAAATGAATAGGAGAAAATAATGACTTATTAGTAATTTTCTTATTAAAAAGAAAACAAGTTTTATAAATACATTAAAAAAAGTATAAATATGTTTATTTAATACACTATAAGAAATACTTAATTTTAATAGGAATTTATTGGTAGGGGATATATTAACTTCCAATAAAAGATGTAAATATCTAGAAAATTGAGTCTTAAGAGTGGATAATGTATTTTAAATAATGAGACTAAGTTATTTTAATATTATATACTTAAAGCAATAAATAAAAATTTCATTAAAGGTCTTATTACTTAAAACACATACAATATCTCTTTGGAGTTCATTCTCTGAACCTCCTTTGCCTTCTCTTTCAGAGTTCTAATCGAATCATCTTATCGATAATAAAGAAGTGCTTAGGTGATCACGACAACGATGTCTTCACTTCCATCCGACCAGTTTCTTAAAAAAGTAAATTAGTTTCTACTCTTTTCTTAAGTTGTATTCTCCTCCATGCATGTGAACAATTTAGCTGTCGCACATGTCTCCATATTTTTATAGTATGTTTCCTGTTGATCAGTGGTTTTAACTGTGTACTCTGATCATGATTTCATGATCTGGAAGTATAGATAGAGTTCTCTCAACTAAGAGAGTGATTGTTTGTCTTTTAGAGATGTTGAAGCTTTCAATCAGGTAAGATAAGCTAATTTGGTGTTTATAAAGTTTTAGTAATTTAGTAATCCGTTTGATGTACTTTAATTTGAAATTAAGTTGATTTGGTGTGGTATGGATTAGGTAGCTTGAAATAATATAATCATATGGTTGTAAGGTTGCTTGAAATTGGACTAAATGTGTGCCATATGAGTTGTAAGAGTATTGTTGTGAACAATTATTGATTGTTAACTATTTTAAATTATTTGTAATGAGGTTATAAGGTTATAATTGGTTGAAGTCTATTGTTACTTATTGATGTAGTTAATAGAGTTGAGTTTTGGATTATTTTCATGGTCTTGTTAAAGTTTTGGAGGCTGTTTTTAAGTTAATTGTGACTTGCTTAGCCACTTAGAGCATAAGAATCTAGTTTGTAACATGTATAAGTGAGTTGTGAGCTTTTGAATTGTTGATTTGATCTGGTGAGTCCTTTTCCTGACCAAAAGTGCAAATTCATATTTAATTTAAGTTATAAACATGTGTTTGAATCAATTCTATTGACAAGGATACCAATTTGGTTATTCGGATAGGTTTGGGATGCAACCAAATCAGAAATTAAAGTTTCGTATAATGAAAGATGCTAATTTGATAGGGATAATCAATTATCTTATTTGTTAATCGATTATCTCATCTAGAAGTTCAACTTTTGTGTAACAACTCTTTGGAATAATCGATTATCTTACTTGATAATGATTATTTTAGGCATGAAGTTATTCTTGAATGAAGAACTCTTTAGGATAATCGATTATCAGTTGAGACAAAATTATCTCAAAATAAAATCACTATGTACCCTTTTATGGTTTGTTATGTTGTTTTCTGGCTTTAAGATGGTTAACATGACGTTATATATTATTTAAAGCATGTTATGAATGTATTATAAATGAAAATGGTGGATATGTATTCAGTTTTAGACATGTGATAAAGGAATTCCATGGGGAAAATCCTTGTGTTGTGTTTGTGTGTAATGTATTGTTGTAGAGGCTCCAAAATGAGTGAATGCTTCTGACGCTTCAATATCCATCCAACCTCAAGTCGAGAAGGGTGATTATGTCGTAAGGAGTAGCAAAAGATCCTTAGCTTAGGGTCAGTTTGACCATAGGTGTTTGATGGATTAACCTTGTATGGTAGTTTTTGAAGTACGTAAAAAAATGTAGAAAGGGGGTTGAATAATGTTAAGGAAAAGAATTTCACAAGGGAGATAATATAGCACTTTTATCGAGGATTAAAAGGTTTTCATAAGTTTTTAAATGCTCAACTTTAAATATCAGTTCAAACAATGGATTCTTTTTAGTAAATGTTTTTTCAATCTTTAAGAAATGTTTGTTGTGACGTTTTGATAAAGCTTGCTCTTTAATGGAGAGTCATTTAATAACATGAGGTTTTATATCTATTAAAATGAAGTGCAACTACAAGATTTGTAAAGAAGTGTTTAAAGAGTATAAAGCAATAAACACATGATCATTTTTTGTACTAGTTCACTCCACTGAGCTACATCTGGTCTCCTATTACACTTTAGAGTGTTCCACTATAATCTTCAACAAGATTACAACTGAGTATTCTCACCACTCCTAATATCCCTAGTCACTTCAAGCAATCACCGTTACTTTGACTAGTACTAAGTTTAACATACTCATAGTTGCGCAATATTCTTCCCCACTCTTGGTATTCCTAGACACTCTCGGTATCCCCAAGATACACTTGTCTAGTTGAGTTTCACCCACTCCTGGTTTTCACTAGACACACTCGTCTGGATACCATTTAACTTCACCAAGTTAAATGTCAGAGTTTCACCCACTCTTGGTTTCCACAAAACACATCTGTCTAGCTACTGTTTAACTCCTCAAAGTTAAGTGTAAAGTGTTTTAATTCTCTTTAGAATTTAAAATTAAACTATTGTTTACAAGTCCTTATATGATAACTTTAGCAGAAAGGATGTATGTTCAATACAAATCAATCTAATAGACTCACTAAGTGTTTTTCTTTCTTCTCTCTTATTACAATGGTAAGCTTATATATTGATGAAGCTTGAGAGTGTTTCTTTTATTGAGCTTTTCTCTCTCAGATATTCTCTTTTATGTATTGCACTTTTTAAGCTTTTCTCTCGACGTTTCTTCGCTTGAGCACTTTCTTTTTGTAGTTTATTCTCTTGATTCTCTTTTTGAATCATCTTCTATTTAAAGGCTTTTTAAAAAGATATCCATTAGACAACGTTTTTGCCTTGATCCTTGAGTCTTCTTTGTCTTGTCGTATGAAGTATCCATTGGTTAAAGTCAACTTGTCAGAGCATGCTTTCTTTTACAATACTTTGATAAAAGTAGGTGGTACAATTTTCCTGAGACGACTTCTGATGTAGAGAACATTCTTTGAATGTCTTATTTTTTCCTAATGTCCACTTTTGATTTTTATAGGATGGAGCATGTAGATGCATGTAATAGGTAATTTGCATAAAGTAGAGTAGATGTGCATACAAAAAATATGTCTTTTGTTATAACTTTTGTTATTTTTATACATTGAGCATTTAATGACATTTAATGTTTGTTTAGAACATAAAAGTGTTTTGTTTTTGCGTATTATACCTTTATGTAGGATTTGATCATTTAAGCTTTGTACTAGATACCAAACAATTGATGAAAACTTCACTGGTTGATGAAGTAGATTGTTTGGCAAATGGTATCGTCTAGCCTATGTAAACGCTTTAGATTTTTCTTAGTTGTATTCAACAAGTGCGTTTAGCAAGGTGTTTTCTAACATAAGATTTTGGACTATCAATTAAGATTATTCAACATGCTTTCCCAAAACATATTTGATAGTTTTATCTATTAAGACATATTGAGAGTTTGTTTGGTTATCGTCTAACGATGTATAACATTTTCATTTAGCAAGACTCTCATCGATGCATTAATTTGGGAATCGTTTAATGTTGAGTCTTGTTCATACCTAGGTGTTTCACTAAGACGTTGCCTAAGGTACTTAGGTTTCTTAGCATTTTCATAAATCACTTATGTTTTACCTATGTTGTTATTCTAACACTTGTTATATGCTTATTTCGTTTAATGTTGTTTCTTAAACTTTAAAACATATGAGATTGTTCAGACAGTTTTGTCTTATAGAAGATCTTGTCTTAACAGTTTGGGTGATATGTTGTTTCACCACACATGCGCAGGTTTCCCCAAGAGTTCAATACCAATACTTGTATCTAAATGGTTAGTCTATAGTCTAATTATGTATTTAGGTATTTGGTGGTTTTGAGAATGAAATTGTTAGATTATTGACTTGATTTTTCTTGTTTTTTGTTTGATCCATTCTCTTTCCCAATAATCACTTGATTGGTGTGAGTAGATGAAGATACTACAGTTAAGCATGTGTTGGGTGATGAAGATGTGGATGCTTAGATAATTAGAATAGTATTTGATTTAAGTTTTTTGTTGTTTTGAAGAAACTTTAGTATATGTTTATATAATTTTAAAAGTAGAATATTTTGTATATAAAGTTTAACTCATGATTATATTTTGAATAAGTATGATCATATTTTATGTATTGCCTTTTTAGTTCAACTGATATGTTTATTGAATTTGTGATAATTTTATAAGTGTTAAAATTATGAATTTATGATGCTACATAAGACTAGCCTAATAGGTTTTAGAAACCCTTAACAGGTGCTAATGATTTGTTTAAAAAATCTGATTACAAATTGGTAACTTAATATTTTTCATTTTACCTTTTTACATTTTTCCAACTTTTTTCATAATTTCTAAATTTTGTTGTTTGATTTCTTACATTTTTCTCTCCTGTCGTATGGGATATATTAAGTTTCGGTAAAAGGCAAACCTAATATGATGAAGGACCATCTAGGACTAACATAGGACCTTTAACTAGAGCCATGACAAGAAGAATACAAGAGGAAGAAGGATTGTAAAGAACATTATTTTTATGGAAGATTGATTATTAATCCTTCCTTCTTTTTTCTTAAACCTTGTATAATTTGATTTTGTAGGATCCAATAAGCTAGGACACATACGTAGGCCCATGGACCATCCAACCAAGTCTTCTTTGGGCCAAGAATCAAGTTAGCTTGCTTTGGAGGAGAGGATTCAAGAATCAAGCTAAAAGGAGCTTTCAAATTTCTTATCCGCCTAATGCTAACCCTTGGGCGCCCAAAGATCAGAGCCATACCCACATTGAATTAATATTCAATTAAGTGCAATATAAACTAGGAAGTGACTCCTAGGTTGTCTCTCAAGGACCAAATGTGGTTCAGGAATTAAGTCGAACACTTGGTGGGGGGTTTTGTGAAGAGATTTTGTGACTTGAAAATGAACTAAATCAAACACACATTAAAAACGATTGGTCATTAACTCAATTACAATGCTTCCAATCACAGATTAACAACAATTAAACACTTGATGGAAAATCCCTTAGCATGGTCAAGCACTTTCAAGAGAGTTAAAGTCATCCTTGAAGATGATGTCCACTATACCTTTTGGACCACCTTTGGAGCCATCATGAAGCATGGATTGAAGAGTAGTGTAGGAATTTAGGCCATTATTTTAGGCCACGTAGTGTAGGTTTGTTTAAGGCTTGTATTAAGGCCTAAGCAGCGTAGGATTTTCCTTAAAAGTTAGACATCCAAACCAAGTGGAAAGTGTGTGCCATGTGTCATGCTTCCATTGGACAGGATTTACTTTTTAAAAGGTAGCCACATGGCACCTTAGGAGTGGAGAGTTTTTTCTTTTAGTAGTGGCCACATGGCACTCTAGAAATGGAGATGATTGTGTTTTGTGAGTGGCCACATGTCCTCCCATCATTGGAGAGGATTTGTGGACACTTGTCCACTCCTTAGAAGGCCTCCTTTTTGGCCAATGAGAGCAAATGTGGAAGATCATGCTTTTAGGGTTAGAAGGAGACACCCTTGGCTTATAAATACAGGTGTTTCACCCTTGTATTTCATCTTAGAATTAAGTAATGTTATGCTGCCAAAATATGGCCATACTCTTCCTTGATCAAGACCAAAATAACCCTAGAGGCCCTTCTAGTCACCTTCCTCCTTGAGTTGACCTAACCTCTCTTGGAGCCACCAAACACTACACCACCACCATATCCCCTAGAGGCGTTGAGCTTCTAACCCATCCATACCTTAACTCATCATCCTTAGACCATTTATTACCACATTTCCACACCATTCATCCAAGGAAACACCCCTCCATGCACATCTTCTAGCTTTGGCCCAACCTAGCCAAGGAGGTTGCTATCATTGGGTATCAAGAGCTTTGGTTCTTCAAGATCTAAGTCTTTTGCTCCTTATCTATCCTTTATTGTTCCATGTTGTTGATGTTATTTCCCTACTTGTCTTGTTGTGTTTTGTTTTTTTCATCTATCATTTTGTTCTGGCAGCAAAGTGTGACGATGTTAAAACATAAACTGCATCTAGCTCAGTTGTCCAAAAAATACGTAAAAATACTCAAATGAAAGCCCTTTGAGTCTATTTCAAACAAAACAAAAACCACTTCATTTGGAGGTTTGTGGAGAAAGTTATGAGTAAAACACTCAGTAAAGGTCAAAGCTGCCAGGATGTTGTCATTAGCGTTTTTCAAGTTCGTTTTTGGTAGTTTTGGCTATTTTTTTGTGCCTTTTCTTTTTTTTTAGTCATTCCTTACTTTTTGTTGGGTCTTTTATTTATTTATATTTGGTTCATTTCATTGATTGAGTCATTTTAAGTTTTTACTCCATCCATGAGGTCTAGAGTCATGTTTAGTCGTTTTTATGTCTCTATTTCCTAGTTGAAACTTTGAAAATCATCAAAAGTATATGTTGAGGTCATGTCCAAAAACTGATTTGTATTTGTGCCTTTGAGTGCTTTTATTTTATATATTTGAGTTCATACTTGTTAGATCACGAACAAGTTCATAGAGTTTGGTTTCCATTATGTCACTTTTTGTGTTTCATGCTATATTTGATTCTAGTAGGTTTTCTTCATTTTGGTGCTATAAGCTTGTATGAACTTGAAAATCCTTGTAATATTCAAGATTTGAGATATGATTTGGTGGGTGTTTGTGTTAAACATTTAAAAAAAAAAAGAGACAAAAGGTACAAAAGAAAAGTAGACAAAAAGTTCAAAAGCAGAAACAAAAAGTAAAAGTAAAAGCACATGCATGTACCATATGTAACCAACTTTTGTGTGAGTACTTTGATGTTGATTTCGGAGCTGAAACTCATGTCCCTAGCTTCTGTTCCAGCAACCATGATGACCTAAAAAGGTTGCCTTAGTGCACCGTTTGGTGTAGCTTGCAAAAGAACAAAAGCACCTTGTGTTTTTCTTGTAGTTTTGGTTTTTTGTGATCCATTCTAGTGCCTTTCTTTAGGTAACTCCTTTTGTTGTGCTAACCTTTCTTTCTTAACATTTAATTGCTTGATTGTATTTTAAACATTCATGGTTTTTTCAAAGTAAAACTCCTTTTGAAGAGCCTTTTTTCATTTTAGACCTTTTCTTGCTTTTTCCTTGGACTCCTTTTGGCTTTAGTGGTGCTAACTTGTGGTGTAGGTCTTTGGATGGTAAAAAAACGTGAGGATCATAGGGATAATAGCCCAAAACAGTGAGCAACATCCAAAGGTGAAGGAGGTCTTGAAGGGAAGCTTAAAGTCTTGGTCTAAAACACAAAACAAGAGAGTATACACTTGGTGAGAAAGAGAGATTTGTGTGTATTTTCTTTGAATTGTAAAATTGTAGTTGTTTTCCTTTTTGGACTTGTATTTTTTACTTGTTAGGGGTTTGTCCTAACAAGAAAATTGGACATTTATTATTTAAGTGAAATTTGTAGTTGGTGGGTAAGAGGAAACCAAAGTTCCTTTAATTCATCATTAGGCCGCATAGTTTAGATTTATTATTTTCCTTAATTGTGGTAGTTTAGTGTGTCTTTACTTTAATTTCAATTTTTTTTCCTTTTGAGAAGTTTGGTGTAGGAGTACCTAAGATAAGCTTTGGCTAGGAAAGGCTTGGTTCTTAAGCAATCATTTGTGATTCACCTCCCTTTCCTGTAAGTGAACTTGGGCATCTTTTACTTCCTTAAGTCTCCTAGGGAACTTCTCTTGAAATTTTAAGTAATTTATTTGTTGCATTGCATATTTTTGAAAACTTTGAGAATGTTTAAGACCACATCCTTTGAAATTGGTAGTGACTCTACGTGAAAAAGTCAAGCCTACTTCGAAAAACTTGGCCAAAGAACTAAAGTTACTAAAAATTTGGCAAAAGCAAGAAACTATTTTGAAAGAAAAAGAAAAGATGGAAAGAGAATAATATCTTGCTAAATTGGATGAGGAACTTAGAATTCTCAATGAAAAACAAAATAAAACTCAAGAAGAGATAAGAAAAACCAGGAGTAAAACTAAGAGTAGGAGTAGGAGTCATAGAAGAAGGAGTTTTAGGACTCCAACTCAACCCACACACTATGAGGTAGATAGTAGGCTTTACCATCAATACTATCAACCTCCCCCACTTAGAATTCAAAGAGAGCACCCTCCAAGAGAAGTTAGAGTAGACCTCCCTCATTTCCATGGTAAAGAAGATGTTGAGGCATGCTTAGATTGGGAGATGAAAGTTGAACAACTCTTTGAGTGTCATCAAGTGAGTGAGGAGAGAAATGTCACATTGGCCACATTGAGTTTCCAAGGGAATGTCATGTATTGGTGGACATCCCTTGTGAGAGAGAGAAGACTCTCTAATTTTCCCCAAGTCACCTATTGGAATGACTTGAAAAGTGCCATGAGAAGAAGGTACATTCCCTCGTACTATCATAGAGAGCTAATGGACAAACTCCAAAGGCTCCAACAAAGAGACATGAGCATTGAGAGCTATAGGCAAACGATGAATCTCTACATGTTGAGGGCAAAAATTAGGAAGGAAGAAGATACTACCATTTATAGGTTTCTAAGTGGTCTTAATCTTGAGATTAAGGATAAAGTGGAATTGTTGCCCTACAAGGACTTAAATGACTTGGTACAAATTTGCATTAAGGTAGAACAACAACTCTTAAGAAAAGGTTTGAAAGCTTTCCACTCTAACTCTAGTGTTAAGAAAGACTACAATAGGGAGGGTAAGCAAGTGGTAGAAGAAGAACCCTCTAGGAATCTAGGGAGGGAGAAGAGAGTAGAGAAAGAAAAAGAGAAGCCAAGGGTGGGAACATCATCTCACACTCACACTAGTGAAATTAAGTGTTTCAAGTGTCTTGGTAGAGGTCACATTGCATCACAATGCCCCACCAAAAAGACCATGATCTTAAGGGGTATTGATGTATATAGTAGCCAAGATAAGGAAAGTGAGAGTGAGACTGAAAGAAGTGGTGCAAAGAAACAAGAAAGTGCCAGTGAGGATGTCCATCCTTGTGAGGGAGAACTTCTTATGATAAGAAGGGTTCTCCATAATCAACCTAGTTCACAAGAGCACACACAAAAAGATAACATCTTCTACACTAGATGTAAAATCTTAGACAAAATATGTTCCCTTGTTGTGGATAGTGGCTCATGTTTAAATTGTTGTAGCACTAGGTTGGTTAACAAGCTTGGATTAACTACTTTTCCTCATCCTCAATCTTATAAACTTCAATGGATCAATGAGGACAAGGAATTGGAAGTTAATCAACAAGTGATGGCCAAGCTATCCATAGGGAATTATGAAGATAGTGTGCTATGTGATATAGTACCTATGGATGCTTGTTACATTTTATTAGGAAGGCCTTGGCTTTTTTATAGAGAATCTTTACATAATGGCCACACCAATGAAATAACCATCACTCACAATAAAAAGAAGTTTGTACTTCATCCTCTCACACCTTCTTAAGTGGAAGAGGATCAAGCATAAATGACAAAGAAAATAGTAAAAGAAAGAGAAAAAGAAGAAGGTAAAAACAAAATAGAAGAAATATTTTGTTTTAAGTGTCAAAGAATGAAGCACAAGTCTCATGAATGCCTCAACAAGAAAATTATGATGTTAAGGGCCAATAGCTTGGGTAAAAGTGTAAAGGTCTCTTTGCCATCTTCCTCTAGAAGCATGGCAAGAAAATACCTAAAGCATCATTGTGTGGGAAATAAAATTTTCAAGAAAAATGCTCCAACTTTCCAAGACCTTAATCATTCATTTGATTTAAGGTGTATCCTTATTGGAAGCTATATCCTTCACATACTAACTATTATAACACTTGTTCTAACTTGTGTTATACAATAGGTATTTGACCCTGGTGGAAAAATAAGGAAGAATTGAAAACTAAGAAGAAAAGGAAGTCTCCTTTAGCCCATGTTGAAGATTTGTGGGCAAATCCTTTTTAAGAGGGAGGGAATGATGGAAAATACCTTAGCCATGGTCAAGCACTTTCAAGAGAGTTAAATTCATCCTTGAAGATGGTGTCAACTCTATCTGGTGGACCACCTTTTGAGTCATCATGAAGCATGGATTGAAGAGTAGTGTAGGAATTTAGGCCATTGTATTAGGGCATGTAGTGTAGGTTTGTTTAAGGCTTGTCTTAAGGCCTAAGTAGCATGGGATTTTCCTTAAAAGTTAGACATCCAAACCAAGTGGAAAGTATGCGCCATGTGTCATGCTTCCATTGGAGAGAATTTACTTTTTAAAAGGTAGCCACATGGCACCTTAGGAGTGGAGAGTTTTTCTTTTAGTAGTGGCCAAATGACACTCTAGGAATGGAGAGGATTGTGTTTTGTGAGTGGCCACATGTCCTCCCATCATTGGAGAGGATCTGTGGACACTTGTCCATTCCTTAGAAGGCCTCATTTTTGTCCAATGAGAGCAAAAGTGGAAGATCATGCTTTTAGGGTTAGAAGGAGGCACCCATGGCTTATAAATAGAGGTGTCTCTATCCTTGTATTTCATCTTAGAATTAAATAATGTTATGCTGCCAAAATATGGCCATACTCTTCCTTGATCAAGACCAGAACAACCCTAGAGGCCCTTCTAGTCACCTTCCTCCTTGAGTTGGCCTAACCTCTCTTGGAGCCACAAAACACTACACCACCACCACCATATCTCCTAGAGGTGTTGAGCTTCTACCCTATTCATACCTTAACTCATCATCCTTGGACCATTTACCACCACATTTCTGCACCATTCATCCAAGGAAACACCCCTTCATGCACATCTCCTAACTTTGGCCCAACCTAGCCAAGGAGGTTGCCATGAACACTACTCTAACCCCTAATCCAACATAAATTAACCAATTAAGCAAAGGTTAATCTGGTCTTCAAAATTGCAAACTAAGCGAATGCAGTGCACAAATTCAATCAATTTTGCACCATACAATCCAACCAACTAAGCGAAGATTAAACATCATTTAGGAAACTAAGCATATACCCAATTGCAAAGGCAAAATAGATTGAATCTTGAGCCAAATCAGAGCAGCAAAATTACAATTCCAACTCAAAAATCTCATGGAAACAATGGATTTTCACTAATGATAAACAAGCACACTTAAGCCATCATTAAATCAAAATTACAATAGCAAAACAAAAGGGGATTCAACATTAAATCTGGAATGAAAATTCACAAAATGGAACTGCAAAACATCTTAAAAAACGTAACAACAAGCACTAAAAACACAACTAAAACTGAAACGCAAACTTAAATTAAAACTGGAAAATGTAAATGCAATTGGAGAAACTTAATGGGAAACAATGAAAGAGGGCAAAGCGAAAGTACAAAGATGAAAACAAGAATGAAAACGAGAATAAAGGAAGAACATAAAACGGAAATGAAATTGCAAGTAAAAACGGGATTCAATACATAAAGATGGAATTGAAAGCAAGCCTAAAACCGCCACAAAGGGAGGGGTGTGGAAAACGCTCAATGCTCTAAAACCCTGGAGAGAAAACGTGAAAATGGGAGAGGAAAAGAGGAATTGAAATCTGCATTGGGGTTTTAAAATGCCCCAAATTACTAAAATGCAGCTAATGGACTTCTACAAAAGATGGTATAAAATGACCCAAAGTTAACCTAAAAGCGAAATTAAAAAGAAATGTTGATGTGAAAAACAATAAATGATGTGGCAACACTCTTTACGTACCAATAATAATTCCAAAATTGTCCAGCAAATAATAATTTAAATAATTAGTGATTCATCACCCAACACCAATGATGGTCTTTCCACATGTGCTGCCACGTTTTCCAAGAGCTTTGGCATGAATTGTGCGACCTAGATAGCTGGCCTATCCAGTTGGATTTATTTGAATATTTGGAGGGAGTTCTGGATCGAATTAGAGGTTTTCCTTTCCTATAAATAGGTGGCTTCTATCTTTGTAAAATCACTTTTGAGCTTAGTAATGAATTGTTTTAGAAATGTGTGCCACCCTTCTTCGCCCTTGAGTCACTCTAGTTCAGAATTCTCTTCTTCTCCTCTAGCTTCCTTTCTTTCTTGGAAGAGCTTCTGAACTTGGGGCACTATACACTTACCACACCTTCAGCGCGTTTCATCAACAACCACATCAATTCACCTATTCCGATACACTCTTATCTTCATTCGCTGCATTTTGAGTTTCCAGCATTTGGAGTTGAAGTTTCCAGCAAAGGAGGATTCCATCATAATAGGTTTTAGAAACCCTTGACAAGTACCAAGGTTTTTTTATATCTCTTTAAAAATTTGAAACTTATTATTTATTTATTATTTTAATTCAGCAACTAATTCATTTATCATAATAAAGACAATAAAAATAATTAATATAATTTTATCTATAAATATATGTATAAAATTAATATTGGGATTAGTCATGTACTAAAACGTGTATTATCGATTGTCAAAATTCATCGAAAACGCAAAAACTAATTCGGTAATAGCTTTTTTGACATATTTTCAGCTAACCAAATATCTGCCAGTAAAAATACAATCGGTAATTGATGAGTCAATATTTTCTTCACTTCACTTAGCTTATTGTGCTAGATTTAATAAGGCAATTGTTCTTGAATGTCCAATATTTCCCTATTTTTGCTAATTGTGCTTAATTTGACCAAAAATTCTTATTTTAATTATTCGAATTATCTGAGGCTAATTATTTGCATTATTAATTGTAGGGAAATTGTTGGATAATATTTTGGAACATTAAAGGGCTGCCACATAATTCAAGACTCTCCACATAGACAATTTAAATTTAGTTATATTGTAATTTAGTTGCTTTGGACTTTTTGAACCAACTTGGACATTTTGGGCCAATTTTGGCAAAGTAGGTTAGGCCCAAAAGTGGGGTGGCTGACTTGGCACGCTAGGTTTTAGTGCAGCCGCCACCCACACGAAAAAGGGGCTCCTTCATTTTCTGTTAGTTTTGACGCTGCGTCCATGGGAGGAAAAGGGAGCTCCAAGAGGTTTTCTTTATGGTGTTTTCTTGCTTGTACCACTACACATTTTACATTTTCTTCACTGTTAGAGACCGTTCGACCTTTTCTTTGTTTTGATTTTTTTTATCATTGTTCTCTCAGTGACGTTCAGTTTGTGCTTGTTGTGTTCGACATTTCCTTGTGCGTTTACTTTTACAGTTCGGTCGGCTTTCTAATTACTATTGTCTTCGGCTCATTAATTTAACGCTCGATTTTGAATTCTTCAAGATAGTCATTTAATTTATCATACTGCTTGGTTTTTTCAATTCCTTTAGAAATCGATCGGTGTCAATGCTAAACCGTTCGGTCTCACTCTAAGACCGATTGGTCTTCACGCTTCACTTCTCTTTCAGCGCTTTTAATTAATTTTGGTTGTGTTTAATTTGATGCTTAAATTTAGTTCATTTTCCTGTCATAAAAAAAACACTTTCAAACCCACCCCCCACTGCGTGTTTGACCTACGTCCTGAACCACATTTGGTCCTTGAGAGACGACCTAGGAGTCACTTCCTAGTTTATATTGCATTCTTATTTGCACATCAAATTTGTTTAGGCCGCGACAACCCCATGAAAAATTATTTCAGTCGGTAATTATCGAAGGAAAAATTCATCAGTAATTACCTAATGAAAAAGTCGTCGATAAGTTTTATCTGTAGCTATTGAAGAAAAAATCCATCAATAACTAGCGAAAGAGAAATTTATTGATAAATTTTGTCGTTAAATACCACGATCTGATTCATCTTCTTCCTCCTCTCTCCTTTTTCTGGATTTTTTGGTTCAAATTTTTTTATTTGTGCATGGTGACTCCTGTGATGGGTTGTCGTTTGATCGTGATGGTGTTGAGCACTTGTGATGGTTTGTGACAATGTCGTAGTGGATAGACCTTATTGTGAATTTCTAATTTTAAGCCCAAACCCACATGAAATCAGATGTGCCAAGTCATTATGATTTTCCCTCATGCAGGTCAACAAAATCAAATATGCCTAACCCTATCATCGTTCACTACTTGGTTTTTTCATTTTCAAGTGGTTGTGTGGAAGGAGTTACTTAATGATGCAAATTTGTTTCAGGTGCATGAATTGACGGTGGTGTAGCTTGTTTTGTAGTGTGTGAATTAGTTCTAGTGGTGGAGATCCAAGTAGGTGTTGTTCAAACGGTGGTGAAGCAAATTATTATGCATTCATGTTGGTGGCACAATTTCAAGGTCCGATGGATTTATGATGGCTTATGTTTGTATTGTGGTGGGTGAATGGCTACGCGATAGAGGCCCTCCAGCTAGTGTGTGGTGCACGATCTACTTATGTTTTGGGTTGCTCGTCTGTTCACACGAGAGTTGCTAGCGTCTGGTAGAGCTTCGATCTGCATTACTACTAGTTGTTACTACTAGTTGTTGGAGGTGTTGCAGTTATGATCCTTAGAGAAAATCAAACGAGATTTGAAGTGGCTGCATGAGTGGCTCGTGACACTAGTGCCATGATTCTGTTGGAAAAATGGAGATAAAGAGGGACACATGGCATGTTGTGGTTGGTCTAATTTTTATGTGGTGCATAGATGCCATGTGTCTTTTCGTGTTTGGATAATTTCAAAAGTAATGGATTGATTTCATGTAATCCAACGCAGGATTTAGACAAAAAATTTACCGTTCTTTTTATCTATAATTTTTGTAATTGCTGATGAATTATTGAATTTCTTTTTTAAAATTGTTGATAATTAAAATTTCAAATTTCATCGTCGACAAAAGATTTTAGTAATTTAAATTTGTCAATAAATTTATTTTCGTTAGTAAAATTTTATCAGTAATTTTATGTATTTTTGTAGTAATATTAATAAGATGATTAAAGAAAATAATTTCAATTTTTTTTGCCTATACATATTTCAAAGGTGGTAAAGATTGTTCATAAATTAATAACATGTTTAAAACATTTATTTAAGTTCGTCTATACTTATACTTATATTTATATTTGTATTTATATTTATTTTTATATTTATACTTATACTTATATGAGAATTTAATTTTTTGGTATACACATTTTTTCTCCAATTTTTTTCTTTAATAAATAACTATTTATAAATTTTATCTTTTAAGTGACATTTTTTTAATTTAAAATTTCTTTTTTGAATTTGATTATTATTTTTGAAATGTAATTATTTTCTAAATTAAAATAATTATCTATAATAAAATATTATTTATAAAATAAATAAAAACCATCTATAATAAATTTAAAAAAAAATTGGTATTTTCTTTGATAAATATAATAGTAATAATTTATTAGTTTTTTTTTTATCTTAAACAAAACCGAATACAGATACATTTAGCTTGTGATAGAAATATAAATATTAGATGATAAATCAAAATGGTTAGATTATCTCAAAAACCTTATATTAATAAGGTATTAAATAGATTTAGAATGGAAAAGTTTGATTGTTCTAATACAAAAATGTTAAAATTTTAATTAGATGCAATGTCGTAGAAAACCATCCAAGACATTGGTTATGTTGAAATGATAGGTACAATAATAATGTTGTTTGGTTTACATGTATACATTATTTTTGTAATGTTTAAATTGCTTGACACTTGTAATTTTCAATATAGATGTTTCTATTTATTTATTTATTCATTTACATTACGTATACATTACTATTTTGTTTAGTGAAATGAGAAACTATATCGTAAATTAAAGATATCTAGTTTTAATTAAAGTTTGTTAAGAAAAAATTGTCTATAAATCTTATATATCTAAACGCTTTCATAAACTTTAACCATATAATAATAAATGAAACAAGAATATGAAGATGATATGGATAGAATAATAGGATAAACATAAACATAAACATAAATGTTAGGCTAAAAATCTTTAATCCTTTAGTAACATAGGAAAAGTCTTAGGAAAACACTTAGGCATAAACGAAACATAAAACAACATAAGTTAAGGCATCCAAACACAACACCAAACGATTTTTAAGTCAAAGCCTCTATGAGATTTATGCTAAATGAAAAAGTTATATTGTACCAAATAGTAATAAGTTAAATTCTCAAATGGATAAGGATGTTGAAGTGTCGAGACTATGCTTTTGGTAAAATCCTTAAGTATCTCAATTTATATTCCAAAAACATGTAGAAGAAAAAGCATGGTAGACGCTTTACGTAAAGAAAGCAAAATCTCAAAAGCATCTACAACACACTAGAACATAAACCAAAAGATGAAAATGGAATGAGAATGTTAAACAGAAACGTGAATGTAAGTGCTGGAACAAAAAAGGAATAGTAAAAACTGGATTGCAGTAGTGAACAACAAAGAGGATGAAGAAGAACAGTAAAATGCAAAAAACGTAGCAACGTTGGAATGTTAATGGAAGAATAAGAAATTGGATTCCAAAATGAAAACAAGAAATGGAATTAAAAATGCACTTGGAAACATAAACGGTTCATTGCAAGAAAAGTAAAAAAGAACAAAACCTAAATCTCCCCAAAGGGGAGGAGGAAGAAGATGCTCCCTAGAAAACTAGTGGCAGCGGGAAGACTTAGGTAAAGTGAAGGTGATTTTGGGGTACCAAAAGATAAAATTGCCCTTCTAATGGGCTTGTCCTACAAAAATGACCTAAAATTTAGGCCCCAAGGTCCTAAGGTTGACCCAATAACATTCTATGACGAATTTACATTCTAACACTAACGTGGCCACCTTCTTGAAGTCCCATAATGTGCTTCCAACACTGCTCTACTGAGTTTTCTGGTCATCTCATCTGACCTTTCGGTCTTTAAAGGCTCTCACTGTTCGGTCAACAATGGTCTGCAGACTCAAGAAATGGTGTGCAGTGCAATCTTCACAAGACTGTTCGGTCAAGAGCAATTGCTGAGACCGATCAATTCTCTGGTGCTCGTCCATTCTATTCAGGCTCTAGCTCACCATTCGGTCACTACAAAACCATTCTCATGGTTGGCCATTATGTTGAACAATGCTCAGGTGGTAGTTGATCGTTCGGTTCAGGGAAACTCATGCACAAATGCTATTCTGTACGTTCAATCAGTTGAGCTGGGTTTCCAAAAACTGTTCAGCAATTCCTTCATCTAACCAATCGGTAGTGTAGTGCTTGACCATTCATTGTAGGTTCTCAGCAACTATTTGGTGTGGGCTTCAACAGACCGCTCGGTCTAGCACATTGTTAGACCATGTGGTCATGAAGGGCTCAGACAAGTTTTATATCGTTCGGTCATGTCTCTCACAGACCGTTCGGTCATGTCTCTCATAGACCGTTCGGTCAAGAGTCTAGTCAGACCTTTTCTCAACCTCTCAAATAGTGATTGTCCTACACATAATGATTGAAATAATTAAGCCTAAATAATTCAAATTAATTAAAATAAGAGTTAGTCTTGAAATTAGCCAAAATAGTGAAAATGCAACAATAATTGATAATTAAGCACAATTCACTAACAAAGTATGGTGCGGGAAGCTAAGTGCATAGTGAAAAATGGTGACTCATCAGTGTTTCAAGTATGAACACTATACAAATTAGTGCATATCGTGTAAATGCTACAACTGTGGCAAGGCCAACTACATTCCAAAGTATTGTCAAGCTAAGAAAAAAAGGGAGATAAATCTCCTTACTGAAGATGCTAAGAAAGAAATATGAATTTTATTAATGGCAAAGAGCCCTAATGATGTTTTGCCGAGGTTTGGAGAGCATAAACTGAGTTATGGAGACTTTAGGCTAAGCTCTAGCGAGCTTAGGCTAGGTAAGGCCGAGATGTAGAGGTAAAGGTCGAACGCAGACCAATTGAGGTGAAGATCAGACATAGTGAAGAGAATACTGGATGTTGACCTCGGTTTGAGCTGTGGTGAGGTGTTTCTAGGGTGTGCCAAGCTGAATAGTGCCAAGCCAAATGATGCTGAGCTAAATTTGGATAGAAGATCCAAAGTTAGGCACAATAACAACTCGACGATTGTCGATTAGTAAAAAGAAGCCAGCTACACAACCGAGTAGCGTGGAGAGCCCGACAACATACATGGAGAGTCTGGTTTTGTGTGTGAAGAGCCCATCAATGGCCACGGAGAGCTCAAAAGTTTTGGTAAAGAGCTAGGAAGAGAAAAGCTTATTAAGTGACGGAATGAACTCGACAACGCAATTGAGTGGCGTAATGAGCTCAACAAAGGAGAAAAGTAGCATGAAGAGGACACAACTTAAAAAAGTCGCCGACTAGAGATTAGAACTTAGCAAGGTGGATAAAAGTATATGGAATGACCCAGCCAGACAGTTGAATAACCTGGAGAGGCAAAAAGAAACCTCGAACAAAGCATTGAGGTGCTTTGATAGCCCGATTCAAAGTTGTACGGAGAGCATGGACAACCCAATGGAGAGGTTAGCCAAACATATGCAAAAGTTGGCCGAGCACATGAAGAGGTTGTCCATGCATGTGGAGAGGTCGACCAAACACATGGAGAAATCAGGTAATCACTTAGAGAGCCCGACAATGAGAATGGAGAAAAAGCAATCAAGTAGGAAGTTTGAATGATTTGGAAGAGTTAAAGTACTAAAGAGTTGGAATCCAGAAAGGACAGAAAAAACACCAGAAAAGAAGGTCGCAGAAGGTCACAAGATGCCTGGTTGCCCTTTTCTAGGGCCCTCAGCACAGGATGTCTTGCATGGGCACCTGACTGCCCTTTTCTGGAGCCCTCAACGGAGTAAGTCTCGCATTAATGCCTGGGCGCCCTTCCTGGGGCATTGAGTGCCAACTTCCTTACACCGCATAGCGCCTGATCGTCTCTTTTAGGGCCCTCAGCGCCAATCCTCTCGCACCAGCGCCTGGCTGCCCTAAGTAAGAGCGTTGAGTGCCAACGTGTTGGGCTTGGATTCTGTTTTCTGATCTATTTAAGGATTTGTTCGTCCTAGGGTTTGTATCTTTGGGTAGTAGAGACGCAGAATCACACTTTTTTCCGCTCTCTAGAGGCAGAATTGGATGGGGGAGCTCTCCTCTTTAGTTTCTAGGGTTTTTCTATCACTTTCATTCCATTGTACACCTAGTTTCTCCATGATTATGGAGAATTAAACTCATTTGTTGTTGGGGAAGATGTAACCTCTAAACTCTCATGTATTTGAATTTGTTCTTAATTATTATATGCTTCTATCATTAATTGTTAGGGATTTTCTCCTTTGCTCTATGCTTGTTATGTTTTGATCATTCATGGCATGATTTTATGGTCTTCTTTGTTATTGGGAAATACCTAGAAACCACGACGTGGAGAATTTCTCCCAAAAGCAATATTGCGCAGGGATGGGGATGGGAGGTTTGGTTGTCTTAAGCTTCTATTTAAATGCAAAATTAATTATTAGGGATGTAAGGGATTGTGGTCTAATAATTAAGGATAAACTTTTTTCGCTGCGGAATCGAGTTTTAAGTAATTTATATAGTGACGTTAACAATTGAATGAAGAAGATGAATTCTTATATGCATGGGAGTAAGGATGGTGAAATCTAAACCCCAACAACATACTCATCTCATATTATCAAAATCATCCATTCACTTTTTTTGTTTTGCCCCAATTGATCAACTTCCGTTCATATTTACTTCTTCTGTATGTTACATTCTAAACTAATGAAATTGTTCTTAAGTCTTAGTTAGTTAAGGTATTACATGACTATCTATCGCGTGAGTCTTCTGGGATACGATACTTGGTCTTACCATTTTATATTACTTGATACGATTTGGTACACTTGCAAATGTGTTAACAAGCTTAGACAAGTCTGTGGAGTAAATGAAGAGTTTGCATAGCCCAATCAGCCTACTAGAAATCTTAGAGAAATTAGAAAGGTAGCAAAGATGTTAGAGAGTTTGGTGATTTCAGTGATGGACAAGGTCATTAATGAAGTCGTTTTAGAGGATATTAAGATCAACTCGACAGAAATGGCTCAGGTCACACAAAGCTCGACAAAGATGTTGGTGAGGGTGGCAGACCTGAATAAATTAAGCGGATAGAGAAGCTGAATTGGATACTTCAAGAGCAAGTAATAATTCTATGCATGGACGATTCAGAGGTCAGCTCATTAACCGTGTTTGGGTTCTTGGGAAATGGTGTGGCAAGCATAGGGAAGGTTATTGAGAGGCTAGCCAATGTTGCTAAGATCGGTCAAGGTTACTGAGAAATTGGTGAGAGCAAAAAAGAGATCGACCATGTTAGTCAAGGAAAAAAAGACGTTGGTAGATATCAAGCACAAGTCGTTCAAGGTCAAGGTACCAACATGAAGGAAATGAAGAATACAACTCTCAATGGAAGAAGCAAACTTGATATAGGATTATGTACAAGAAAAGTTGTAATGTAGGTATGAAGGATGAAGAATTTAAGTTTATGGGAAAATTTTGTTAAACAAACTTAAATTAAAAAGATTTTTTTAATTTCGTAGGAGTTTTTATTTTTCCTTCGCGTTTTCTACTTTCACTGAGTCTGGGTGACTTTTATTTTCTCTTTACTATAGCAGCTTCGTAGTGACCCATTTTCATTCTTCATTGTAACAGCCTGATAGTTAGTAGCTGGTTTTATTCAGTCTTATTACTTTTGGTCCAATATTATTACATTTCAGTTGTTGCACTTATGTTAATGGCCCAAGGCTATTTAATAGCCTTTCACGATCAATAGAAAGTAAAACAAATTTATAGTGTGTGTAGTTGTTTTTATTAACAATAAGTGCACCGCTAACAAAATCAAAGGTTTTATAACGTCATGAAATTAGGACATCACCACTTCTATTCAAATTGAATCTGAAACAACAAACAATGTGGCGTGCAAAATCTTCAATTCGATTCTAAATTGTTTTAACTATTTGATTGAATTTGCTGACATTCTATTCTAGATCTATTGTGTAAACTCCTTCAATCAACGCGTTTGCTTCTTAATTTGCTTCACATAATTTGATTAGATCTAAATTGAATATCATTTTCGTCCTTTACCGTGAAAAAAATTGCTTTGACGGAAATGTTACAAAACTTCTAATAAACTATCATGAAATGTGGGAACTAAGTTAGTGGGAAAAAAAGTCCAAATTTTAAAATCCTACATTTGTCCTTTAGAAAGGTCAAAATGAGTCGGTTTAAGTTGAAAAATTAAGAAGAGTCATCTCAGGTCAAAATTTGAATCAAATTGACTCGAATTGAAGTTTTCGGTAAGTCGGACTGAGTCGAAGAAATAAGCTGAGTTAGCTTAGTGTGATGGTCGAGATGTCTCGACTAAAGTTGAAGAATCAAGACTAGTCGGTTTAGGCCAAAGGTCGTGAAGAGTTGATCGAGCCAAATGTCAAGACAAATTAGTCAAATCCAAAGGTTTAACCAAGTAGGCATGATCCAAAGAATAGAGTTCAGTTGGTTTCATATGAACGTCAAGATAAGTTGTATCAAATCAAAGAAGCAAGTTGAGTTGTCCGACTAAAGGTCTAGTTGAGTCAACCTAGGTTAAAGGTCGAGTCGAGTCAACCATAACGAAAGGTCAAGCCAAGTTAGTATGGAATCAATTCAAGTTGATTCCGACCAAAAGTCAAGCTGAGTTATTCCAATCAAAGAGTTGAGTTAAGTCTTCTAGGATCGAAGGTCGAGCCAGGTCGACGCGGGTTAAAGTCTTAGCCGAGTTGACCTGAGTAAAAGATTGAGCCCAGTCGACCTAACTCCATGAATCGAGTTGAGTTAGTAGAGGCAGAAGGTTGAGTCTAGTCAACCTCGACCAAAGGTAAAGTCAGGTTAACTTGACGTAAAGGTCGAGTTGAGTTGCCATAATTGAAAGTTGAGTCAGGCTATCCCAAGCTAAAGTTCGAATATGATCAGCTTAGGTGGAAGAATCAGATCGATTTGGCAAGTATAAAGGTATAGATTAGGTTCTTAAGCCGAAGAATTGATCCGAATAGACCCAATATGAAGGTCAAGACAAGTCAACTCAAATTGAAGAATCAAGTCGACTTTGTCCAAGCAAAAGATTAAGTCAGGTTGGTTCCAAGCAAAGCTAAAGTTGAGTCATCCCATATCTCAAAACTATGCTGAGTCTGCTTGAACAAAAAATTGAACCAAGTCGAGTGAAGGGTCACATCTATTTGAGTCAAAGTTCTTATCATTCGAGTTGAATCTAAAGTCGGGTAAAAGATATTGTGATTCTAATATCTACTAACAAAAATTAATACAATATTTTACTGTGTGTTTAGAAATAATGACTCGAGTGATACATCTATTTAACAACATTAAAATTGATCTAACTAAGAGTCATATTATTTATCCTTTTAATAAATATTAGGATTAATACAATAAAAATGCTTAAATGAAAAGCACTCATACCCGTACGTACATGTGCTTTGTTAATTTATACTATGTTACTCTTTTCAATGCCTACATTTTTTTGCAAAAAAGTGACGAACAATGCTACAATCTACAATTGATCTCTTCAAACCTTTTTAAAGAAGGCAAAGTCAAAAGATTGACAATCTTTCTCTTGAAAAAAAGAAGTGATAATCTCCATCTTTATAATTGAAAGTTGGTGGGTTAGAACTTTTTTTTAAACTTTGTTTCATTTGTTTTATGTATGAATATTGATGTTGGGTTTCTGTTACAAACTTCTAACGTGTTTTTTCAGTTATTAAAATCATACAAACTTCTAACTAAAGTATAAATAATATGAAAAGACGTGTTGCATAAAAATTTGTTGTGTTGTAAGCTTTAACTCCATATATGAGGCAGGTAAATCCAAAAAGAAAATGAGAGCAACATTTCATCTTTGATAGTGTAGTTCATAAGGTAGAAGGATAAGAGAATAGGGTTTTTCACATGAAGAATTGAAAGGGCAAGAAAGTGACCTCATAAGGGCTAAGAAGAGAGGCAAAGTTTGAAGAGAAAGTGAGACTTAGTGGTAGAGGAATGAAGTAAAGGGTTGTATTATTTGAATAAAGGTTGTTGGTGCAAAGTTGTGGGGTTGGTGTGTGTGACCTTTAATAACTTTAGGTCCATATAAGAAGGTTCATCACAAGTTCTTTGCCTCATATATAACGACTTTACAAAAGAGAGGGAATGTATTCATTAAAGAGAAAGAAAGAAGGGAGAAAAAGGTGGCGAATTTCGGTGTCTGTCTTTGGCCCAATGTTTCCCTGTTTCAAAGGATCTCATAAGGGGCACCATTCAATAATCACGATACCTTTTGTAGTATAGTATGCTATACAAAAGTGGATAACTACAATTTGCTCATTTTTCTTATAAAATAAAAACTTATATATATTTTTTATCATCAATTTATCTTTAAAATTATGTTTCCCAGTATAAAATATCATTCTTCATCAAGAAACATACTATTATATAATTGTTTGTTACATAAAAAACACTATGGTCGATTAATATATTTAATAAAAGATAATTTTAAAATTTTATATTTTGATATAATTTTCGTCTTAAAAAATAAATTAAATTAATTGGTCTAAACATAAAAATTAAAGTATAAAATATTTTAACTCCTCTATTTAAATAACATATTTCAATTACAAATAATTTAAACGTTATGAAAAAAAATCTAAAAAATGTCATTATATATTCGCATAATCTAAATAAAAATTATTCTCATATGAAAACACCATACTTTTTTATTTATTTTTTAATAAAAAGAAGTTAGGGAGGGCGAGGCATAGATACCTAGGTCCATACTTCTCATATGAATTGCATCACGAGTCAATTGATGTTACACTTTTCTTATCCCGACAGTGATGCTACTACCAGTCAACGTTACACTTATATTAGTCACAAAATGATTGCGTCCATACAACAAATAGTTCATTAAAAATTATTTTTAATAAATAATTATAAAAGTTTAAAATGTTTCAAAGCGATGACTATATTATTGATAATTCAGGAAATGTTATTTTTTCCCTATTTGGTAAGTTTTAAAATATTAAAATAATTAATTTTCCACCAAAATTTAATTTTAAAAAATGGAGAAAATGAACGGGTATCTCGTGGTTAGAGTATATTTTTTTTAACAATCAACGCTATTTTAAATAAGACTATATGAATATACAACATTTTATGTGGAGAGGAAAGGTTAATGGCAATTTGTTCTACGCACAATTACAATATTGTGTCCCCTCTATCCCTTTTTACTTTTAATTCTTCAACAGCATTTGATATTTTATTTATCAGTAGTATAAGAAAAATTAAGATAACATATGTTTTCTAGTTGCTTCCGCTTACCAAACTAATAAATATACTAAGTAGCAACATAATTCAATTATATTCATTCAATATTATTAATCTAAAGTGGTTAAATAATATGAGATATATATTAATGTAATTATTATATATTAACATAAGTTACTAAAATAGTTTAATTATGTTATAATATCTTTTAATTACCATATATCAATTGTATAGTTAGCTAAGTAAAGCATTGCATTATTGTTATTATCTTGTTAATTTAATATATAAATGTAAATTGTTATATTCTTTGGATATATTCAGTTTTTATAACATAATTCATAGACCTAAAAAATATACACTTTCTCTTTTACTTATATATATATTAAAGCTTGTTTACTGAATTCGATTTCATAAATTTTTTTAGGTGAATCTTTCTCTTCTAGACAAGGGATTCAATTCAAGCAATCAGGAACATTCAAGCTATTACTTGGATCTTGCCATCTATGGAAAGATCTATGCTTTGGATCCCGATAAGAACATCTTTGTATCCCGATAAAAACATTTGGCGCCCACCGTTAGGGCCTGGATAAAACTTTATCCTACATTTACATTTTATATTATCTTTGCACGAGATCATTATCATTGATAGTCATTTCACTCATGCTACCAATGCTACCATGAGCATTTATACATTAATATTTTGTTATAAATTTGTGGATAATAACTATCAAAAGAGGTCTTTCCTTATAATTTTATAATGTTTGCCTCAATAAGTGCTACAAATTTTGATGGTGGTCATATTAAGAAGAAACGAGTCCAAGAGCTTCATGATCCAAAAATGTTGGATAGTCATAAAAATATGGAAACGTGCCAACCTTATCGTACATTGTTCTCATCTCCACTCCTATCGACAAGGATTGTTTGAAAACTAAATAAAAATGTTTTGAAAATGTTTTTTTAGTTGCACAAGATGTATTCTTGTATATTCTAATGTTTGCTAGTGTAGTTGAAGTTAAGTTAAGCTCATTCAAGGTGTGAAAACAAATTGATTAAAGTTACAAAACACCTTCCGAATAAGGCCAAAATTAGCAAATTCCAAAAAAAATATGTTCCACACCCTCTAATTTACTTATACACTCAACTTTTTAAGCAATCCTCCACTCACAAAGTTGGTAAATCAGAAGCTTCCACATGGCAATATCCTAACTCCCTCAATTTGGCAAACCATGGAGTGACATGTGGAATTTATCCATCACTCAAAAATTTGACCAATGTTGGGCTACCACATCATGATCTTCATCTTCATCTTCCCCACTAGATCCACTACATCAATGTTGCCCTCATCATGCTACCATTTCGCTACACCTCATCGGTGTAGATCGGGCTAGTGGCAACTTCACCATGATGTCAAACGTCATCGCTGACCACTGCAACCTTGCTAGAAATCATGAGTTCAATCGAACCTACATCGCAAGCTCCAGCCACTACGTCACCACCACCGCCGGTCACACTAGAGCTGCGTGATAAGTGCTCAATATGAGTTAGTTTTGATGATAATTTGACACTTATCTTATTTTGATTGTTTGAAATGTCCATGTCAATCACCCTAATTTTACTTGTTTTGTAGGCTTTGATCAATTTCGATTGTCAAAATTGAATTATGAAAAAAAAACATAGAAATTTTGAGCAATTCACAACAAGTTGACTTCAACACAGCTGTAGTGTGGGATCTAGGGCTTAAGCCACACAAAGGAAACTCATCTTAGAGGGAAACCTAAAGCCCTGAACTAAGGTTTAAGCCATCAAGACTCCTTCACATAGAAGTAGTCCTAAGAGGTTGTAGCATAAAAAGACAAGGTTTAAGACACAAAGGAAACTTACGTTAGGAAAAAACCTTATAGTTGGAGAATGAAAGCCACACTATCATTATCTATATAAAACTATTTCCTCTCTGTTTTAGGAGATACTTTTTGGGAACTTTTCATGAGACTTTCTAGAGAGTTTTGGATACAGACTTTAGACAGTCTTCTTATCTATTTTTCTCTATACTTTAAAGAACAACATTAGAGAATTGAAAGATGGAATTCGTCCTTTGTATTAACTTATTCTCATCTATTATGGGGAACTAACTCTTCTAGGTGTTAGGGTGAGATATAAACCACTTTCAAACTCTCTTGTATTGTGTACTATTTTTATTTATGAATGTTCATTTTTTATTACAAGTTTGTGGACTGATTTATACTTGTTGTTGGATGAATTGATCACTCATCTTATTTCACTAGCTTGAGATTGAGTGGAAACTAGTTTCAAGTTTTGGTGCAATCAATCCTCCTTTATGCTTTTAGATGCTAGGAATAAATCTAAGGTTGTAGTAGGATACAAAGTCTTGATCTTAATTCACGTTACTTATTCAAGAAATCATTGAGGAATCATATTGAAGTATGGTGATCTTACGCTCTAGGTGTCACAGATTGACCTAATGTTACTCTAAAAAAGCACTCCAAGGATTTGATGATTTGCAATGTCAAATTTAACAATAGAACCATTAAAATACTAACAAAAATCATTGAACCTGACATGGAGGCTCTTGAAAAGGTTACCCTTCTGGCTCAAGCCTTTAGTTGTACCATTAACAAACATGCCACTGCCCAAGGCTTCTACAAAAGTCTTGCCAACTTTCCAAAGAATGGTTCTTATGGTGGGGATCAACAACAATTCCAATCGTTGGAGCAATCATTTTGGAAATGCCAACCACCTTGAGCTCTTTAATACAAGCATGGCCAAATGACAACACTACCCACTCAAGACAAACTCAGCTCGACACAAAGTAACCCAACTCGATAAACCAACCTAGTCCAACAAAAGATCAACCCAACCCGGCCAAGACTAACCTAGCTCGACACCAAACTAAACAACTCGACATGACTAAACCTAGCTCAACTAAACCAACAACCCAATTTACCATATTAAACAACCCAACTTCCACTTGTAACAAAACTGTTCAAAACCCGCACAACTCAATTTCAACTCAAACATCTTGAATTCAACTGAAAAGACAACCACAAAGTCAGTCTTAATAATAATATGAATTAACAACTTATACAACACAGATTCAAGCCTAAAAAGCATGGTTCCAACCTACAACAACGTGGATTAAACCTGTACAACACAGAATAAGAATAAACATATTGATTCAAATCAAAGCAACATGAAGAAAATTAAAATCATTATTAGACAGTCCAAACAACACAACTTGATTTATCACAGGTCAGTAACAACCATCACATACACTGTTCAAATTCTAACACCACAGCTCTAACCCAAAATGCACTTTTTATCACCTAAAAGGCACATATCAACATAAAATAACCAGGTTCCATATGCACAGTTTGCACAAAAACAATAAATATATCTTATACCTAAAACAAATTGCAACAGTCCATTATGAACCACCAACTTCATAACATTTGCCTATTTATTTTATACCTAAAACAAATTGCAACAGTCCATTATGAACCACCAATAAATATATCTTATACCTAAAACAAAAACAATAAATATATCTTATACCTAAAACAAATTGCTTATACCACCAAGTTGATGATATTTTTGTTGGGTTTAGATTTCACCTAATTTACTCTCATGCATATATGAATTCATTTTTTTTATTAATGTTAATGCCACTTTCTAATTTACCTTAAACTCGATGTCCCGTTGGATGAACTACTTGGATTATCATAAGAGTCATCTGACTCTTTAGGAAAAGCAGTTTTAGACCTCTTGGTCCTTTTAGCCTTCATATGTACAACGGCCTGAGGTGAGATCGTTTGGTTCCACATTCCAGAAAAAAATATTTTTCATAATTTGCTAAGACACGTGCAAAGAAGTCTAACATGATAAATTTGATAAGATTTCGGTAACATTTCACATTTGTCTCCTAAAACCACAAAATGAGAGTGGTCAATGAGGACCACAATCAAATATGCATCCAGAGAACAACACAATAATATGAACCGAAATTTTATCAAACTTATCCATAAACTCCAACGTACACATTATAAAAAATTATGAAAAATAATTTTCCCAAATTGTTTGATCGGACAATTCGAAATTTAATACAAACGATTAAAAGACTAATCGTTTGTGTTAAATCTCAAACGGAAACTAAGTTTCACTCAATGATTTCATACTTATAATATATTCAAAATTAAATCAACAATATATTACAAAAATTCAATCTAAAAAGTTTACCTAACATGTCAATCATAATAACACAAGAAACTTAATCAAATAATGCAAAAACACATATGAAATAATCATATCTCCCAATAACCAATAATATTTCAAAACTAAAATTCATATATGCTATAACTAACAACCCAATTACATGCATACCCATAACCCAATCACATGCATACACAAAAACTAACAACCAAAAAAGTAACCTTCTTAACGGCTTGAAAATGTAGCAGAGGGAAATGGAGAAGTGGGAAAGAGTTTTGCAGGCTGCACCACCATTCAAAAATGCGAAAAATATCATCCTAAAATCGCCTCTCAAGAACATGCCAATAATTGCACCAAAAGCCAACGAAAACTCATTTCAATCGGTTCAAATGGAAGATAAATCATCAATGAGTAATGTAATCGAAGTAAAAATGATTTTAAATGGTGAAAATGGAAGAAAAAATGTACCTTAATAAAAATGACGAAGGAGAAATCGTGAAGAAGAATATGAATAGTGGTTTTGCGTAACTGCTGCTCGACTCGTGGGTTAGGTCTAAAGCCAATTTAGATGTCGGGGCTTGGGGTCAAACATCTAAGGGCAATGAAACAATGCATTTTGGGTTACTTTCTGCAAACCATTTGACGTCCGGGGGTTGGGGGACTGACGTCTAAAGACAATTTGAATGTTAGGGTATGGGGTCAGACGTATAAATCCATGTAGAAAGTGACTTGTGAGTTACTTTCGCAGACCAATTGGCATCAAACCTAGCCAACCGATGTGTAAATGAGCTATAGATGTTGGGGGCAGAGTGGCGGACGTCTAAATGTAAAAAAAAAAACATTGTTTTTTACTTTCTCGCACATTTTTGGCGTCCAATGAGGGGGACCAACGTGTATAGTGAATTTAGACGTCGAGGGCCCCTATAGCCGACGTTTAAAGTGAATTTTTATTTACAAAACTGCCACTGGTCATTTTTAACATTGGATTTTCTGTGGCCAAACGTTATACGTTGTTTTTGCATCAGTGTGGTACAAGACAAACCTTCCAAATTTTATCACATGGTCCCTTGAATTATTCTTATGTAGAATAATCTTGGAGATGAAATGTTGCAAGATCTTGGTGTAAGGACTAAGCAACCTAGTGGTGATCTCCTTGCCAACATATTAAACCTTAAAGTTTGATCCATATTGCCTTCACTCAACAGTCTCGTCATGAGCATACATCCAGTTTAACCTCATAGTAGTAGTTGGTAAACCGTTTGAATCCCACAATGGTGACGCTGGTGGCGATGTCGACATGAATCTCCTTTCCAATGACCTTAGAGATAAGGTCATTCCTTCTTACTTCGACGTGTGTCCAAAACTACCTAACTACCTTTGGCGAAATTAGAGTGTCCTACTCAAAGTAGTTTTGAATACCACACCGGTGATCATTAGGGAGGACATCAAAACCATAAGTGCGAAGCTCTTGAAGGTCAATCCAGTTCTCAACATACAGTAGGATGGACATGTCGAAGGACGAGTTTATGAGGTTAACTTGCCTTGAGTACCATGAACTTCTTTCACGAAGATTTCCATGATATCGTGTTTGGACCTTGTACAAAGGTGAAAGCTATTTCTCAGAGAAAATAACAGGTTGATATGGTTTCTGAGAGAGGTTGGAATCTTGAAGAGAGAGCAACTCTTTGGAGATTTTATAAGGTAGTGATGCATATAGGGTTTAAGGGTAACAAATATAAGATAAAGGCATTCGACGCTTTAATCTTATGAATGAATCTGGCCTTCACCTTCCCTCATCTTCTTATGAGTGTTGATTTCATGTCTAAACTTTGTAACTACAGAAATTAAGCTTTTCATGCTTAAAGTCTCCTTGAAATCTACTTCCATGTGAATACAACTCGGCCAAAGGAATAGTTAGAGCCACAACAAACATTCTCTTTATGCAAGTCAAAGTTTAGAGCTTGAAAGATTTATGTACGTATCTAACCCAATAAATAAACTATGTAGCATGGCCCAACAATACTTATTTAGTATTATAGAGCTAAAGTGATTAAATAATATTTCAAGAAATATTTGTTAATGCAATTATCATATATTAACATAATATATCACTATCTGTAATTTGATTACGTTATGTTTTAATACCATATTTCAACATAATATATATATATATATATATATGGTTAACTATAAGATATTATATTACTAATTTATAAACAGGTAAAATGCATTGATATTATCTTATTAATTTAATATAATATATAAACTATAATATATTATATTTATTGATATTATTTAATATTTTCTAGATATTTTTTATTTGTATAACATGATTCATATGGTTCAAAAACTCTTACACATAGTATTTCAGTAGGTAATATGCACTCTCCTTTTACTCATATACATCTTAAAACTCTTCTATACTAGAGACCTACGCTCCAGATCTTATCACCAGTGGAGATTCAAATCTAACAATAAGAGCAAGTCCAAATCTTGTCGACCCACCCTCCATATCCCAATAAGAACATATCCTATGAATAATATTTTTATTTTATTTTTATTACGTATTGAAACTGTTTAAACATAAACGAAGAGGAAAAACAAGAAAAAGATGTAATGAATAACTTATTTGAAATTTATTTGAGAAGAAAAAGTCAATTATTTTGTGAACATTAATAAAAATGCATTAAATGATTATTATATAGAAATTTGCACAGATTAAAAAAAATTTGCTACATGCCAAATTAATTCTGTTCCCACCTTTCTTGTAATTTGGTTTGGGTTTGTTTTAGATTCTAAAAGGAATAATTTCATACGACTTTAATTATATTATCTGAACAAACTTAAAACTGAATCATTAATACGAACATAAACAAGAATGTCAAAAATCTTGAAGACTTATTCGAAACATGAAATTCTCGATAGACCTAGTTATTTTGGAATGTGTATTTTAAAGTACATATATGGTATTGGTGGGATATTGATTTTCTTTTGTTTTTAAGAAATGTACCTTGAAGAATAATTTATTTTGAATATTTGGCTATTTCCCTATTCCAGTGTTCTCAATATCATACCCGTGAATGGGTTGCAGTGCACAAGATTCATGACTTGAACAAGTAATTAATTTAAAGTTGTCGTTTCCCATGTCTTTCCATACACTTTCCCAAATTTACAATCTTCGTCCGTGATTTTCACTTTTCAAATTTCAATTTTTCTCTTTTACTTTCTTTTCTCTCTCCTCAAAATTTACTCTGTCTTCCTTTTTCAACTACACTTCTTCGAAAAAAGAAATAAACGGTTACCATGTATTTATCACGTTTTACCATACATAGAATGAAATCAAAAATTTTAACATGAAGTTATGGAATAATTACTAAGAATCGAACTAACTTTTATTATTAGAAAAAAATTTGTGACTTGTGTGGGGATTAAGTCTTTCGTCATTTCGTCTCACAAGTTCAATTTCTGTTTGGTTTGAGGAGTCACTCGTGCATCTGAATTGTTTTAATAATATCTAAAGAAGGTACTATGAAGTTAAAGTCATGTCAACTTAGACATAATTTAATGAATGTTGTAATTAATACATAACTTACTGATCAATGCATATTTATGTTTTTATTTAGCTTTTAATATTTGATTCTTAATTGGTTGTTGTACTTTAATAAAGTATTTTAATTAATATTTGTTATAATTTGGTTTATTAAGCATGTGATACAAAAACATGATAAAAATAAGTTTAGTTACATAAATGATGTTTGGATATTTTGAGGTTAGCTAGTGTAGTTACAGTTAAGTTGAGCTCATGGAGGTGTGAAAATAAATTGGTTAAAGTGTCATGACACCTTAAAGAAAAATCAAAAAATAGAAAATAATCAAGACCACAAAAAGTCAATCCAAACATAACATGAAAAGTGAAGAAATTTGGTTAAGCTAAGACGAGGGAACAAGCAACAAAAATTGGATTTTTGCAGTTTTCTTTATTTTTTCTACTAAAAGGGATTTGATAATTGATAAATGTTAATGATTAAAGATAATTTGGGAAAAGTATATCTTAAAATATTTTATTTGATATTGTTAAATAATTACCTTATTTAATTATATCAATAATTATTAAATGATAGTATTTGTCAAATAGTTTTTAATTTAGCAAATATCTTCTCAAATATTTTTGGATCTCTACAACAATCAAATATATCTTGAAGATATTGGATTATTTAAAAGATAATTGGAGAAGATTACAATATCACAAAGAAGATTACTACAACAGAAAAGCCTGAAACAAAGTCTAATCCAATTTCTATATAAAAGGACTGAGGGAAACATATTAGGAGAGTTAAGGAACTCTTTGGGGGTTCAAATTTTGTTCTCTTCTCTCATGTTCTCCACCCTCTATTCTTTTTCATGTTATTTCTACATTCCATGGCCTGTTAAGCCTTTGAGGTTGATCCTATTGTAATTTCTTAATTGGATTCTGAGGTTAGATGAATATATTTGTCTGTTCTTTTTTATTTTTCTTGTGGTTTATTTTTATTTATGTCTTTTGCTTCTTAATTAAGTAAAAGTAATGATTTTTGCATTATAGCAAGTTAGCATGGTGTTAAATTTGCATAACATATCAATCATATGAGTCCAAGGATTTTTATTTTTAATTGAGAATTTACTTTTATTAGAGTTAGAACTTCATGTGATTGAATGAGTTTTTGCCAATAATTGAAAATGTACTTTGATTAGTGGTAAAAACTTTAACAAGAATTAACCAAGAATGTACTTTGGTTAATTAGTTTTTTTACTTAATTTGAGAGGTAAACGAATAGACATGATTATGCAGAGTAATATTTATTTGAAAATGTATTTTGGTTAAATTAACTATGATTAATCTTCAAAGTTCTTGCTTTTAATTGAGAATGTACTTTGGTTACGAGTGAGAACACCAACAAATTAATTGAGAATTTACATTGATTAATTTGAAAATCTAAGATAATAATTAATTGAACAATAATCTTTAGATAATCAATGATGAATCCTATTTTGAAAAAGTAGTGAAATCAACCTATTTTCTTTATCATTGTTTTTATCTTTTTAAATCTTTTTATAAATTTCTTTCTTTCTATCCTTTTTTATTTTGTTCTTTAATTATTTATTGATCTTTATCTTCTTTATTGTTTTTGTTTTACAAACCGTTTTGTATAGTTATTATAAGAATTAATTTGTTAAGAATCAATTTCGTGTTCGTTAGGAGACGACTTAGGGTTAAATTTACCCTTTTTGTTTTGTTGACTAGTACTTCAATTTACAGAATATATTGGTTTAAAGCATGTCAAACTATTTCCACTCATTTTTAGATCTTTCTCTTCATTTATGCATAAAGTTTTTGGTGTATTAATTGCCTCTTATTTGTGTATATTATTTTCTAGAAATTTTTTCAGTTGTACCTTCGTCTTGATTCCTTCATTTTCCTTGTTATTTTGTCTTTTTTAGTTATTTAGTGTGCTGTCATTTTTCTATGCCAATTTTTCTTGCTTTCATAGGTGCGTTTTACATAATTCGTCTGGTAGCCTCTTGAGGTGTATGTCTCTTGGCTTGTGTCCTTGTATTTGTTGAGGTTGATTGTACATCCTTTCACTTGTTTTTTTCACTGACTAAGTGCTCTGATTTGTAACTTTGAGACACCTTGCTATCTTGAGTGAAGCTTGCAACGAGTGATCTTTCCTTTATTTTACACAATATCGTGAGCCTTTAACCTTGAAGTGACCTACTGTTTTAAAGTGATTTTGTTGTTGTTCTAACCCCTTTTATTATGAATTTTTGCTGCTATTTTGTGTTAGATACAAGTCTATAGATTTAAGGCAATCCTTCTCCAATGGAGAAATATATAATTTTTTGATAATGCGGGGAGAATACTCTTATAGTGTTCTGATATTTATGTTATGCTCTGATATATTTTGTTTGCAAATGTTTGCAATGTTTGCTCTGATACATTTGCTAATCATTTGCACTAATACATTTTGACATGATATGAATTGATTTGTACAACATGGTTGTTTATTAATCATGTTTGTGCATCATCAAAAAAGGGATAGATTGTTGGGATTGTCGATAGGAAGAGCACTGGTTTAGCTGAACCTACAATCTCAAATATTATGGTTTTTGATGATGAAACCATAATTAATAACACATGTGATGTTTATGTGTTACATTTTCTATTGCTTACATGTTATATGTGTTAATCAATGTGTAAATCCGTTTTAAAGCATTGAGAACATGATTGTGTTGATACATTGCATTTCACTGTGCTCTATAATTGATTTTATTAGTGAATGCATGTCTGATGTTTTATTGAAAGAAAACCACAAGCACTTATGTTGAACTTTTAATTGTATGGCAAAACAACATTTTTAAGTCGTGGATTTGCACAAACTTTTTCAAAGTGTGCTGTGAGTATTCTCAAAGAGAAAGTATTTCAAAACATTGTTTAACTGTGTTGAATAGTCGATTACATGCAATCTGCATTCAACTAAGTTTGTTACAGTTTTGAAATTTTGTTAATGCTTGTGTTAAATGTTACAACGGCTATATTTTTAAATATGTTGACCAAACATTTATTGTGATTCAAATGCATTAATTGTACATTCAATTAATTGCATTGATTTCTGCTAACTGCTTTGACTGAATTGTTACATTCGACTGCATTAGTAGCTTAGTTGATTAAAATGCGTCAGAATTGTGTTTGTCTATAATTGACGCGAACTTGATTTCTGTAAGAATTTTTGTAAATCTAACATTTTTTTGATATTTTTCAGAAAGTGCATTCTTACAGAGAAAGAGAAAGAGCTCCAAGAAATAAGAAGTGACCGTGGTGATCATCTACTTGTGGATTCTTGAACAGCAAGTTAACTTCACTTACAACAACTGATCATATATGCACATTGGGTATAACTGAAAGATCAGAGGCTACAATCTTTTAAAGATTAGATTGAGGTTTCCATATTGTGATTACAGGAAGAAGAGCGTGTTGCGTTCTTGACTTTGAGGGTGGCTCAAAGGGTTGAGCTGCAGGAGAGGGGATTCTTGCTGCTAGTTTGTTTTGTATATGCCTATATTTTGATTAGAGAGTTAGAGAGGTGTTTTATATTTTTTACGTGAGGTCGTATAAAAACCTTGTTGTAAAAACCTTGATCATTATAGTGCATTGGCTTTCTGTGGTTGGAAGGACATTGGATGTAGGCTTGGCCGAACTAGTATAAAAACTCAACGTTATATCTTTCTATCCGTGCACTTTTTATTCAGTCGATTGCTTACTGTACTTAATCGATTATATTTTCACTGCATAAACAAATCTTTTTCCTTGCGTTTCAAGAAAGCTTTTAAAGGCATCCACTTTGCGAAAAAAGATTTAAAGAAAACATTGTTTTTACATTACACCAATTCACCCTTCCCCCCTTAGTATGAGAAATTAAGCCATTCGTTTTTCAACAATTGGCACCAGAGTTGGTTTTCATAAGATATTTGAAAAACAAGTCGATTAAGTTTTCTGTTAAATCGACTGATCCTGAAAAGGGGCTTTAAATTTTCAAACCTTTGGTGAAGGTGCATCCACAAATAGACCACCATTATTTGCTGGAGAAAATTATGCTTTCTAGAAAATTAGGATGAAAATCTTTCTTGAATTCGTGGATAAAGGAGTTTGGGATGCAACTCTAAACGGTCCATTTGAGCCAACTCATGTTGTAAATGGAAAAATTGTTTTGAAAAACTTTTCTGAGTGGACTCAAGATGAGAACCGAAGAGCTCAATATGTTGTTAAGGCTAGAAATGTTATTGCTTCTGCACTAACCATGGATGAATTTTTAAAGATATCACAATGCAAGACTACCAAAGAAATGTGGGAGGTTCTTGAAGTGACACTTGAAGGAACAGATGAAGTGAAAAGGGCAAGAAAGAATTCTCTTATACAAGAATATGAGTTATTTAGAATGAAGGCTGGTGAGATGATCTATGAGGTACAGAAACGATTCACAGATATAGTCAATCACCTCATGGCTCTCGGGAAAGTGTTTGATAAAGAAGAAATCAACATAAAGATCTTGAAAAGTCTGAACAGAAGCTGGCAACCGAAAGTCACTGCTATATCTGAATCAAGAGATCTTACAAGCATGAATATGGCAACCCTATTTGGAAAGCTGAGAGAACATGAATTGGAGCTTGAAAGGCTAAAGGACGAAGAAGAAATTGAAGAGAAGAAATCTGTTGCTCTAAAACCCGCAAGCAAGAAAGCTACAAAAATTCATGAATTTGAAACTGATTCAGATGCAGATATACCAAGAAAAGAAATGATGAATATAATGGTAAGAAAATTTGGCAGATTCATGAAAAATAAAAATTCTACAACTAACAATGCGGGTTTCTCTAGAGGAGGAAAGAAGAATTCAAGAAGCAACGTTGTTCAATGTTATGAATGTGGAAAGAATGTTCATATCAAGCCTGACTGTCCAGACTTGAAGAACAAGCAGAAAGAATCCTCCAAGTATCCTCAAGATAAGAACAGGAAACAGAGGAAAGCCTATATTGCATGGGAAGACAATGATGAAGATTCCTCAAGATAAGAACAGGAAACAGAGGAAAGCCTTTGTTATTGTGTGGTTGTTTCTGTTTTGTGAAAACCTTTGTCATACAAAAGTCAAATTTGCAAATAATAAAATCGATTGGTTGTTTCTGTGCTGTTGAAATTCAAAATTTATTTGAATTTATTAGGCTAAAATTTTGGTGCAAAAATAAATACAAATTGTTCCCTCTAAAATTGTGTTTGGCTTATTAAAACCTAGAACGAGATAACATGTCATGTACTCTCTTTGCTGCATTCGAATTCTCTATTCCTAAATTCTCTACAAGTACTTACTATCATTGTCCACAAATGGCTTCAAGCTCATCTCAGAGAAAAAAGGTGAAAACCGTGGGTATCAAGAACATGAGAAAATCTTCACAGCTTGATGGGTGGATAAGCGATGTGGACATTCAATCAAAATTCATTGACTACTGGAAAATGAGGAGTCTTACTACACACAAATTTATGAAGATAAGCTTCTTCAGAAAAGAAGGTTTTCAGTTCCAAAATTGGCTAAAACGCCAGGGTGTAAAGAAGTTTGTGGAATTGGCTGAACCATGGTATCCTGAACTGGTCAGAGTATTTTACTGCAATTTGAGAATAAGTGAAGGAACATTGTTCCAGAGTGGAGGGAGTTGACATCAAACTTACTGAAGAAGTTTGGACAGAGATAGTCGGACTCAAAATGGAAGCTGAAAGATGCCATCTTGGTATGGATGGTTTTTGTAAATTTTCTGTATATCAGGATAGCTTGAGAAATCCTGAAGATATTCGAGACTATTCTCATTACAAAACTGGTGGTATGATGAAGGACAATAGACTAGCAGTCTTCGTCATTTCCTGGATTTTAATGCCAAGAGGAAGTAATCATACTCAGGCTACTACAGAAGACTTACATCTGCTGAAGGCTTTTAAAGAAAACATTCAAGTAAATTGGTCTGCTGCAATTTCTAATAGCATGTTGAAAGTTACTCGTCTTGAATCAGCAAAGTTGTCGTACTGTGTGTTCATTTCCAAGATTCTTATTCATTTCGGAGTTGACTGCATTGATGAATCAAGTGAGTCCTACAACCGAACAAGCTTGATCAACAAAGCTACTCTACACAAGATGGGAATGCAACATACACCAGAAGGCTGGAGGTTTATGGATGAGGTTACCGAAGATGGTGATGAAGCAGGGCAATCGTCTTCTATTCCATACAGGGCACGCTCTGAATTTGAAAGAACTCTGTTGAGAGAAATAAAGTCTCTCAAGAGACCAAGAATGATGTTTTGGAAATAAAAGAGTATCTTAAGTTGAACAATACTGATGAAGAAAATGATGAAGATTAATTGGGTGAGGAAGGGAGTACACCTGATGATAGTGATGGTATGGAAAAGAATGAGAATGTTGCTGAAGAGAGCAATAATGACAGGCTTCTTGGAACCTTTTTGAATAAGAATAAGAAGAAAATTTAAAATTTTCTTGTTTGATGTGTTGTTTGTTTTTAGTAATTGTTTTGATAATGGCTTTTTATGCCATTCTATTTTGGTATTACCTGATTGTAATCATATTTCATATCAATAAAATCAGAGTTTGTTTTACATTGAGTATCTGTTTATATCTTATTGAAATCGATTGTGTGGTGTATGAAGTTGAATACTTTACTGTTTATCATTACACTCATACATTTACTTACACAAATTATATATGTAATAATTCTTGCATTACAATAATTCTAAAATGCTTGATCTGGAAAGATTTTGAAAGGTTTTGCAGGAACATTGCTTTTGGATTAGCTACTGGAAAGTAATGAAGTCGATTACAACAGTGGATCAATCAATTACCATTTAATAGGGGTTATAAATTCCATGATTTCGAATTCGGTTAATTTTGCTTATTGATCATATATTGTTGATTGTTTCATTTTTCAATATATATTTGTTCTTATATTTGATAGAAATTACTCGAGATAATATTGAGATTGTTGATTGATATTGTATTTATGCTACATTGATGTGTTTGCACAATTTCTGATTTGATACAATATTGTCACATGCTTATACATGCTATAAAATGTTCTGTGAAAACAACATTGTGCATTTGGATTTTGATTATAATACATGCATAATGGCAAGTGGAGCATTGCATAGGATCTTAGATATTTTCACATGCCTACACTTTAGGGGGAGATTATATCTTTATCATGTGATTATCTGTGACAGGGGGAGCATCATTGTTTGATTAATATGATTTACTGATTCATCTCTGAACTACTATTTTTCAGCAAATCATTGTCATAAGACATACCTATTTTGCTAATGCACAAAGGGGGAGAATGTTGTGAGAAATTTATAATTTTCTGATAATGCTGGGAGAATACTCTTATAGTGTTCTGATATTCATGTTATGCTCTGATATATTTTGTTTGCAAATGTTTGCAATGTTTGCTCTGATACATTTGCTAATCATTTGCACTGATACATTTTGACATGATATGATTTTATTTGTACAACATCGTTGTTCATTAATCATGTTTGTGCATCATAAAAAGAGGGGAAGATTGTTGAGATTGTTGATAGGAAGAGCAATGGTTTAGCTGAACCTACAATCTCAGAGATTCTGGTTTTTGATGATGACAACATAATTAATAACACATGTGACGTTTATGTGTTACATGTTCTATTGCTTACATGCTATATGTTTTAATCAATGTGTAAATCTGTTTTAAAGCATTAAGAACATGATTGTGTTGATACATTGCATTTCACTGTGCTATATAATTGATTTTATTAGTGAATGCATGTCTGATGTTTTATTGAAAGAAAACTACAAGCACTTACGTTGAACTTTTAATTGTGTGGCAAAACAATAGTTTTAAGTCGACTTCATTATGGGGTGAGTCAATTAAAACACATGGCTTTGCACAAACGTTTTCAAAGTGTGTTGTGAGTATTTTCAAAGAGAAAGTATTTCAAAACTTTGTTTAACTGTGTTGAATAATCGATTACATGCAACCTACATTCGACTAAGTCTGTTACACTTTTGAAATTATGTTAATGCTTGTGTTAAATGTTACAACAACTATATTTTTAATATGTTGACCAAGAATTTATTGTAACTCGACTATATTAACTATACATTCAATTAAATGCATTGATTGCTGCTAACTGCTTTGACTGAATTGTTACATTCGACTGCATTAGTAGCTTAGTCGATTAAAAAGCGTCAGAATTGTGTTTATCTATAAATTGACGCAGACTTGATTTCTGTAAAAAAAATTTGTAAATCTAACAGTTTTATGATATTTTGAAAAAAGTGCATTCTTACAGAGAAAGAGAAAGAGCTCCAAGAAACAAGAAGTGATTGTGGTGATCATCTACTTGTGGATTCTTGAGCAGCAAGTTAACTTCACTTACAACGGCTGATCATATCTGCATATTGGGTGTAATTGAAAGATAAGAGGGTACAATCTTGTAAAGATTGGATTGAGGTTTCCCTGTTGTGATTATAGGAAGAAGAGTGTGCTGTGTTCTTGACTTTGAGGGTGGCTCAAAGGGTTGGACTGCAGGAGAGGGGATTCTTACTGCTAGTTTGTTTTGTATATGCCTATATTTTGATTAGAGGCTTAGAGAGGTGTTTTATATTATTGACGTGAGGTCGCTATAAAAACCTTGTTGTGAAAACCTTGATCATTATAGTGCATTGGCTTCTTGTGGTTGGAAGGACACTGAATGTAGGCTTGGTCGAACCAGTATAAAAACTCAGTGTTTGACCTTTCTATCCCTGCACTTTTTATGCAGTCGACTGCTTACTGTACTTAATCGATTATATTTCCGCTGTATAACAATTTTTTTTCCTTGCGTTTCAAGAAAGCTTTTAAAGGCATTCACTTTGTGAAAAATATTTAAACAAAACATTGTTTTAACATTACACCAATTCACTCGCCTCTTGGTGTGAGAAATTAAGCCATTCTATTTTCAACAAACATCAACTTGACTCTCTTAATAGAAGGATGGACAATGAGTTTAAGATGAAAGGAAAGAAAGAATATAGACATCAAGAGCAAAAGCATTCAACTCATGGTAATGGCCCTTTCAAAAATCATCAGGAAGCTATAGCTTTTGACCAATGCCTTCAATTGCCAAAGTTGAACTTACCACCTTTTAAAGGAGAAGAAGATCCTTCCATTTGTTCAGATTGGATAGTTAAAGTAGATAAAACTTTTGCTTTATATAATGTAGATGAAGCATTCCATGTAAAGTTAGCCTGTTTAGCTTTAGAGGCACACCGAACAATGGCTAAAGAGGAGAAACTTAACAACCATGGGCTCACCCGAGAGCACATGGGAACTCTTTAAGGACATTATAATTCAGCGTTTCGTACCTCTTCACTACTTTAAGGACCTCTTGGTTAAGCTCCAACGGGTTAATCAAGGTAGACGAAGTGTGATGGAGTATGCTCGTGAGCTCGAAGTGCTCATACACCATACCAACACCATTGAAAATGAACAGAAAAAAGTAACAAGGTTTATTATTGGACTTTATAGCGACATGCAAGATATAATTGAATTCCATAATGATGAGAATCTAAATGTAGTGGTTCATTGGGCCATGGAAGTAGAAAAGAAACTCTTGCAAAAAGAAGCTTATCACAAAAATTTTCAAACTCTTCAAGAGATGTTTTCTACAAATCCTCATCATTAAAGAATAAAGTCAAGGATGTTTCTAAGGAGTCCACTAACAAATGTTGTCCTCATTCTTCTTCTAACCATCCTTCTTCCCAACTTAAATCCCCTTCTAGACCAAGTCATATTAGATGTTTTAAATGCTTAAGACATGGTCATATAACTTTTGCCTGCCTAAACAAAAAGGCAATGTGCATTAGGGGTGAAGCAATTGTCACTAATGAGTCCACTTATTCTTTACCTTCACAAACTTATAGCTCATCTTCCTCGTCAAGTGATACAAAAGAGAAGGTCATGCTTAATTCTTTAAATAAGGACCTACAAGATACAAAAGAGGAGAGAGTAAAAGAAGAGGGGAAATAATGCGAAGAGAGAGCAAAGAAAGAAAAAGAAGCATTTGTGAGAGAAAAAGAGAAGACACAAATCTTACTCACATAAGAAGTGCTATGAGGGCACCTTCTCCTCCCATAATGTATAGTTTTAGTTTTTATCTTTATACTAGTTAGGTAGTTTATATACCCTAGGAAAGTTGTAGAATTAAGAGATGTGGGACTTAAAATAGCCTTGAGAGCTGTTGTCCAGATTTGTATGCCTCTAAGTCCCACATCCTTTAGTTTTGCTTCACCTACTTCATCTCTTAGTGCTATATAAGCAATCTAAGGTCTCATTTATGCATACACCTTGAACACCTTCACAAACTTTAATATAAAAGTATTTTGCATTCAATTACATTACTTCTTTGATATAGAATTTTGTCTCTTAGTCTAATTTTGGTTCTTATTTTGTGAAAAATAAATCACGATCCTTCTTGACATTTATTTTGGACCTTTCACGTGGCATGCCTTCCAATTCATATATTTCTTTTCCTTTCTCTCTTACATTTTTTAGTCTTTTAATTTCATTTCTTAATTGTTCTTATTTAATTTTATACTTATTTCTATTTACACATGTTGTACCATGTCAAAGAATAAAAAATTGATGTAGTTTTAGAAGAGATAGGAATCTAAAAAGAGAAATGAACATCCCGATATACTATAAAGAATACACATTTTTGAAAACTAATTCTTTGTAAATCTGAGATTAACACTACACTTAAAAAGTATTTCAAATTTTGATAAAACTAGCCGTCAATTTCTAATAGCGCAAAGTAAAAGATTTATAATAGCGCCAAATAAAAGCTCTTAAAGTTTTGTTTAGTTGATATATAAATTGAGTGGTCAGTGAATGAAAAAATTGAACTTTCATGTTATAATACTCACATATTAAACAAACAATTTTATAATTAAAATTTTTTAAACTATGTTTCATTTTATATAATATAACATTTAATACTTAATCAACCAAAATTTATAATTATATATTTTTCACTAATAACAACTTATTAAGTATGATTATATATGTAATACTATATATTATAATGTTAGTAACAGATATGAATCGTTAAAGTAATTAATTAATATATATAATTTATTAATCATCATGATAATGAATCGTTAAAGTAATTAATTAATAAATCTATTTTATTAACATATTATGATGAGTAATTAATTAATAAATATAGTTGATTAACATAATGAGTAATATCATTAATTGATAGTTTGCAGCCCATTTAATTTATTATTATTTGAATTATCGTATATATTGAGAGTATATATGATTGTCATAATATTTATTATATATAATATTTGGTGATGATCCATTGAAGGGAATATTTACTAATAATTTTAATTACTTGAATTTTAAGAAAATATTTAAATAAAAATTTACTAATATTTAATTATTAGTAAATATTGAATATCTATTGGTCGAATACCATGTCGAGTGTATATGTCCCAACAACAAAATGAGTTGGATATCTGTAAGAATGAATTTTGTTTCTTATCCCTAATTCCAAGAAAAATTGTAAAAAAACAAATATAAATTTATTCTTAATAATAATATACGTAAGTTAAAGACTAACTTCAAATCCTAACTAGTATTATGTTAAAGATACCAAAAATCTAATTAACTAATGGTAAGAAAGTCTCACTATTGTTATGATATGTTTGGAAAAATTATAAGTAAAGTTTTTGAAGAAAATGTAGACATGAGCTCATGAGATGAGATAATGAAAATGAGTTTTCATTGAATATAATTGATCTAGTCTAATCCATAACTTATGAAAATTGAATTATTTAATGCAAGTTGATGATTAAATAGAAGTGATTATGGGAGTATTTATTCATTACACAATGAAGAAAATAATGATAGTGTTGAGTTGTAGTAATAATAATTGACCATTGTCTATATCATTTTACAAAATAAAATTTGTTATTATTTGTGTTTAATTTTTTAATGACTTAAATTTTACAAAATCCATTTTTACCTCTAATTCTTATAAAAAAATTTAATTAAATTTTTAACTTTTATTTCATTCAATTTAATCTTCTAGTTTTTAAAACTAATTTAATTAGTTATTTTCCGTTATATTATTAATGTTAGTTTTTTTTTAATTTATGCATTAAATTACTCTATTTAAGAAAAATAAAATTAGTTTAAATATTTAAATTTTTAGGTAAAGAATTTGAGGTATAAGTTTTAATAAAAATATAATCCAATCTAAAGGAAAAATCTTGTTGGATTATTTTAAAAAAACTAGAAAACTAAATTGAAAAAAAATAAAAAATAAAAATTTTATTTTATTTTTTATAAAAATTAAAAGATAAAAGAATGTATTATCCTAAATGAAACATGTCTATCCATTAGTTTTCATCAATTTATCTATTCGAGTATTTATTTACATATCTATTTATCTATTTGTCTACCTAAAGAGAGATAAATTTTTATCTGATGAATTTAAATTTGAAATAAATACATTATTTATTAATATCATAATATAAATTATAAATATATGAATAAAACATAGATACATAATTTAACATATTAATAAAATAAGTCTTGTAACTGTAAAGGGGTGTACTGGAAGCAAAATTTGTTCGACTAAGAGGCCATGAGCTCAATACAAAAGTAAAGGAAATTTAATATTTTTTAAACAATTACTAATAATTATATGATCATTAATTTATATACATGCCATAAATTTTTTATTAAAATTAATTACATTTTTATTAAATAATTATTATATGACTTGTATATTAGTAAATAATTATTTTTGCTTGTTAGTTTACGAATTCCAGATAAAAAATGAACTTAACATCAGCAGTACCTAATATTCTTGGAATAATAAAGTAGAAGCATGAAGAAGAAAGAGAAAGAAATTGGAATAATATGTATACTTACAGACGAGGTAGCCATTTATGTAACCTTTTGACGATTTCTCTCTTTAGTTTCAATAATTAAAATTTGATCTTTCAATAAATTAAAATTATTGTTGATTTCTATACAATTCTTAGATATATTTACTTAATTAGATTATTTTATAATTGGATAATAAAAAATAAACGCTCTAGTATATTTAATGATTTGATATATATATATATAGTATTACTTTTAATAATATTGTTATCACAAATTAAAGAATTGTATAAATAATATACAAATGACAAATCTTTTATTTATCACTATTGTAATTCTATGATGCCAAGAGTATCCTTAACCTACATTCAAATCTAAAATAAGAAATTAAATATTTTTTTGACTAACAAAGTGTTAAGACTTCAACAAGTGTACCGAATCGTATTAAGTAATAAACATGGTAAGACCAAGTACCGTTTCCCTAGAGACTCACTGCCTAAACAATTATGTGATTTCTTGATTAAATAAGACTTGAAAACAAACTTTTTGGGGTTTAGAATGCAAATACTAAAAAGTAAATATGCATGCAATTTGATCACTTGGACAAAAGTTTAAAGATGAACGAATTTGATATTATGGGATGAATATGTTGTTGGAGTTAGATTTCACCTAGTTTACTCTCATGTATATACGGATTCTACTTCTTCATTAATGTCAATGTCACTATCTAAAATACTTAAAACCTGATTCTTCGGCGAAGAAAGCCTATCCTTAATTATTAGTTCATACGATTCCTAACATTCCTAATAATTAATTTTGAAGATCAGAAGCTTAAGACAACCAGAACTCACACACACCCCCATTCCTGAGCAATACTGCTTCTGGGAATAATTCTCTAGAACATGAATTGTAAGATACCTTCCACATCCAAATCTGCCTCCAAGGGATCAAAGAGTGTGTTTTTGTGCCTATTATGTCCAAAGATATGAACCCTAGGAGGACCAAGTCCTTAAATATAACATAAAAATAATAAAAAATGGGTTCAAGCCTACGAAACTGGCGCTCAGCACCCCACTTAGGGCGCCTAGGCGGCGTACGGGATCATTTGATGCTCAGGGTCAGCTCAAAAGGCAAGCAAGCGTGATGCGAATCGAGGAAGTGGCGCTCAGCGCCCCAAAAAGGGCACCCACGCGCGAGATAGGGACTTCCTGCGTTGAGGGCTCAGAAAAAGGGCAGCCAAGCGTGAGACAGTGTACTCTGGCACTGAGGGCCCCTGAAGTGGCGCTCAGTGTTGCTACGATCCTCCTTTCTGATGTTTTTCTAGTTCTTCCTGAGTTCCAACTCTTTACTACTTCAACTCTTCTTCCAAATCATCTCAATTCCTATTAAAAAAACAACGAAATCTAGCATAAAAGCATTAAATTCACCTTCAACTCTCTTATTCATCAAAACTATGATTTCAAGTTAGTTTCTAAGTCCAAAAAGTTGTGTTAAGTATCAAATAACGATAAATTCAACCGTTATCACATAGATATGTGAATCTTTTATTAAATATTTAAAATGAATCTAAAACAAGTTATTATTGACAAAAAATTAACGTTATAATAATGAATAGTTTGTCACTAATAATAAATAACTATTAATTTTATTAATATTCAAAAAATTTCATAATAAGTATACATTCTTATCATAGGCAAAAATAATTTTATTACGAAACTGTTTTGAATAATTATTCATAACATATTTTTTATTTTTTTAATGTAACTACTGTTACATTTTTAATTTTGTCATTTTTAATGTAACAAGTGTTACAAAACTAGAATAGATTCATGGCATATGCGTATTTTTGTTGTTTTCATTGTCCTTTTTAGTAGTGAGTTGCTCATATGATAAAAAAAAATCCTTTGATAGTCTAGCCATGTTACAAGAGAAGAGAAAAAAATCTTAGTGATCTTTATCACTTGTGTGTAGTAATTGAAAATGAAATATGAATCTAAGTGGATAATTGCAAATGTGCTAAGAGTGCAAACACTTTAAATACTTGGAGGATACAATTTTGCATACTAAATAGAAAATGATTGAGAGATTCTATGTTGATTCTTGGTTGTGAATATCAACTGCATATATGTCTCGATTTATTATCCTTGGCTTTTAATTCAAGTATTGTGATTTCATTCTCTTTATCTTTTAATTCAACCGTTATCACAACCCCAAACATAGAACTTTGCTTGTCCTCAAGCAAAAAAAATGTAACCTAGCTTCCAACCAATCCATACAATGGTTCCAACACATTTCAAAACCTTTTCTTTCAAAACAAGATGAATTAATGCCTTGATTCAATTAACACATTCTGGTGCTCACCTAATCACAAAATATTCAACAGATGTTATCCTCATGAATGATCAACCAAGCAAAGATGTAATCATTCATACATGGAACTATTCCTCGCCAAGAAAAAGTGTTTCTCTCAAACACACAGGTGTATATAGAGGTGATTCATTCACTCTACTATCACAATGTCACATAAATCAACTTTGCCTTTCATTTAACCACAATCAATCAAACTCACAAGCAAGTATCATCACAAGGTATTTTCTATGGCTTGTAATGTGGTTGGGTTAAGAAGAAAATTGGTTTTTCCAGATCAAAAAATCCTTGAGTTAAGAGAGTCATTCATAATTTTATCATTTAAACACAATCTCTCTTTTTCAAGAAACCATTCTCACTTATTCCCAACTTTCCCTTGCATTGAGCTTTTATTTTCTTTCTTTTCTTTTCTTTTTCTTTTGCATTTCATTTGCTCAACACTTAGCTCAATGCTTATTCTTTTTATTTTTCCTTTTCAAATTTCCCAACAACCCCAAACTTGAACCTTTATCAATACCACACACATATTCTCAACTTAACTCAAGGTAAAGATATTCAAAAAGGGTTTTCATATCATGTTTAAGGCTAAAGGTTAAAAGGATAGAACACATTGTGCTCTCTTTTATTGGGCTAAAATCATGCATTGGCTAAAAAGGGATAACAACAGATGGCCTTGATCATATGACACATGCAAGCAAGTGATTCAATCATAGAAACTTGGGCAAAATCATTCATGTTTTCAAAGTAATAGCAATCATTCACAAAAACTCTGGAGTTCAATCCTCACACAGGCTAATTCAAGTTCCAACATTTAGATAAACATCCAGCTCAATATCACATTCGCAAGTTTACCTCATCTGTTTCACAATATTGTGAGCAACCACCTGTGTATCAGAATTATACATCATCTCAACATCAATCAATATAATCAACATCATAAAGCAATATTCATTACAAACATCATATCATCATCAAACCATTGCATCACAGATTAAGTTTTAAGCCAAGTACATCATAACCTATAACATAAAGACGAACATAAATAAATAAAAAATAAGTTTTGAAAGTTGGGTTGTCTCCCAGTAAGCACTTCTTTAACGTCACTAGCTTGACCCAATAAAGCTCAAGTTTGATTTTCAACATTGATGTGCTTCTTCCTTTCATGACACCAACATAATCTCAGCATCTTTCTTGTCACCAACTTGACTCTCCTATAGTAAGGAACCTTAATCTCAAGAACTCCATTTGCCTTTATATCCTTGATAACCCATATCTTGTTCTTGAATTTCACTGGTTTGCCAAGGTAGGGTTCATTATTTTCCATCACAGAGTCATGTGAACGATTTTTTCTTCCTTATCTCCATCATCTTCCCTTCAGCCTTGGAAAGCAACAACTATGATTCCTCTTGACCGTCTTGGCAGCTTTATCAGGTAGACTAGTCATTGATAGAACTTCGTCTTTAGCTTTAGGACTAGTCTTTGTTATTTGTATTGGCTGCCCAACTTCAAAGACATTAAAAGTCACCTCTTCATTTTGGTCTTTCAGCGTTGTAACTCCATCATCCACATGAATGACAACCTTAGTTGTCTCCATGAATGGCCTTCCAAGGATGAGCGGTATCTCTACATTTTCCCACATCTCCATCACTATAAAGTCGACCAGAAATTTGAGTTTATCAATTTTCACCACCACGTCTTCTACCACACCATAAGGATGCTTAATGGACCTGTCTACCATTTGCAAGATTGCTTTCATAGGTTTGACCTCCAGACCACCAATCTTCTTAAGCATAAATAAGGGCATTAGATTGATACTAGCTCCTAAGTCAACTAGAGCCTTCCTTATATCATGATTTGCAATGGTGCAAGGGATGGTGAAACTTCTGGATTTTTGAATTTAGGAGGTAGTATGTTTTGCAATATGGCACTGCAATTACCTTGCACTTCAACTTTTTCCTCATCTATAGGGGTTTAACCTTATTTTTTCCTCAAGCTTCCTATATCCACCACGAGACAGTAGGTGTGGATTTTTATTTTGAGCACTTATTACCTATCTTTTTGACCTCTTTTCTTGTGACAAAATGAAACAATTGTTATGATATAAAATTATGAATGATGAATTGAATGATTTTACCTACACTTACCTGCCACGTCTCGGATGAACGAAGTTGTACAAACTAACGCCATGTTTCTTCGTCAATTGCAGAATATTTAGAACATGGAGTTTCATTACTTTTTGCTTCAAATATATATTTGGACGTCAATTTTGTCTTAAACCCTTGAAATCTTTCTACAATTGCAGATAAACACCTATTCCTTAAGCTCTCAACATTTGGGATATCAAATGGCATCTACAATAAAGAAAGTAATAACCTTATACCAATACAAATTTATCAATATAATTAAACTAGACTTTGGAGCAATATTGATTAACTTACCAATAGATCTTGCCAGATAAGATTCCGATCAACCTCAGATACATGATCAAAGGATGGAGTAAGTATAGAGAAATGATTATGTGCTAGTACTCCAAGGTAAGACCTAAATTCATCTGCATTTTGGTCCAGATGCTACTCCAATGACCACGTCAATAATGATAGGTGTCCTCTCACCTGCATTTCTTCTAAGTTGAAGTTGTCTACACCTCGTCGCTCCTCTAGTGGATCTAGAAGTGGGGACTTCATCCCTGGACGAATGTGGTGCCTCAGCCATATATCTGTAACAAAAAATAAGATGAAAGATTAATAAAAGACTTATAAAAATTGCCGATGACGCATATACACTGTCTTCCTTCCGTGTTTTAATTGATGAGTTGCAGTGTTTTCTTTACATATAGGGCATGCTTTATGACCCTTCACACTGTATCCTGACAAATTACCGTAAGCTAAAAAGTCATTAATGGTGCAAAATAACATGGCATGCATCATGAAAGTTTCTGAAGCAAAGGCATCAAATATTTCAACCCCATCAACCCACAACAACTTCAAATCTTCAACTAGTGGCTTGATATAAACATTTATGTCATTTTTAGGCTGCTTTGGACCAGATATCAACATTGATAACATCATGTACTTTCTTTTCATGCACAATCCAAGAGATAAGTTGTAAATTATTAGTATAACGGGCCAACAACTGTGATTGGTACTTAAATTACCAAATGGGTTCATTCCATCAATAGCCAAGCCAAACCTAAGATTTCTACATTCTTGACCAAATTGGGGGAATTCTTGATCAATATTTTTCCATTGCTTTGAATCAGCTGGATGACGAAGCAGCACATCAGTTGTTCTCTCATCTGCATGCCATCTTAGGTTTTTAGCGTCTTTGCGATTCGCGAACAAACGCTTAAGTCTGGCCATGAGTGGAAGGTACCAAACTACTTTCAAAGATGAACCATTATTTTCTGTGTGACCACTATCTTTATTGTTGTTTTTTGACTTGTATCATGATAACCCACATTTTTGACACGTTATCAAAACTTCATTCTCATTCCTATATAATATGCATTCATTCGAACATGCATGTATTCGTTTATACTCCATACCCATTGGACAAAGAATTTTTTTTTTGCGTCATAATTACAAGTGGGTAATGTATTTCCATCTGGCAGTATTTCATTCAACAACGACAACAATTATGTAAAAATCTTATCAGTCCATCCATTGCTCGCCTTTAAATTCATGAACCTTAACATCGTTGACAACCGTGTGAACTTAGATGAACTGACATACAAAGGAGTCTCTGCATCAGTGGACATCGTTTCATACACATGCGCTTGGGCAAACCCTTCTGCGCCAACATCGCGGATCATGTCCTCTAAGTTGTCTTCTTCCAGTCGACCTTCCATATCCATGATGGAATCATATACATTTTCAGTTGGAGAGATAGTTGGAAAGTCTGTTAATTTGTCGTGCCATATCCATGTTGTATAACTTCGTACCAAACCATCATAGATAAGATGTTCCTTAATATTTGTTGCGTTCAACTTCCTCCCATTCAAACAGTTCACACAAGGACATCTAAATTTGACTTCATCATCACCACTTGTACTCGCATTACGTTGCGCAAACTCTATAAATTCTTCTACCCCTCTCTCGTACTCAGTGTTGATGCGTGGTAAATTAATCCACCCTCGATCCATACGCATGTTTACTGAAATTGTTTACACAATTTCAATAATCTTGAATCATCACTTTGACCGTGTTTGTATTCAAGGTGTGACCCTATCCCATTCAAGAAGATTCACTTTTTTTAGTTTATTAGACATATAAATTTTAAACAACACATCTAAAATTTCACGAAATTTTGTTAGCATTTCGCATTGGTCTTCAGGTTACACGAAATGAAAGTGATTATAAATCACAATCAAATATGCACCCGAAGATCAATACAAAACACAACTGCAAATTTTCCTGAAATTTAAGACATGTATATTAAAATTTATATGTATTAATAAACTATGAAAAAGTTATTATTCTTCTTAAACTGTCCAACCGGACAATTCAAGATTCAATACTTGTAAATTAATATTACCATCTCTTATTCATTTGTAAAAAGTACATTTGTTCAAATAAATCTAGAGATAGTAAATAATTTTTATATTGAATCTCAAACGGAAAATTAAGGCTAATTCACAATAACAATATATTCAAAAAAACAAATAATTACATATGCAACATACAATACTATCAATGAAACAATATATTCAACCAAACAATATATTCAAGCAAACAAATAATTACATGTTGGTATTAAGAGGAAAAATTTAAGAATAAGAATTTGGGAGCGTGAAAGTCGGCCAACAATGAAGAATGTCCCTCACCTCAAAAATATAATATCTAGACAAAAACAAACAAAACATTAATTAGTCTCATGATTCTTAACCTCCTTAAAGTTTATTTTATCACCATATCAACCAATGTTACAATAAATTCAAACTATTATTCTCTAATTTGTATATCTTTAATTAAAAAATATAAACCAATTTAAGACAAACAATTCAAAATTCTATTCCCCTAATTTCTATATCCCTAATTCAAAAATATATATCAATCAATTTACATTATCAAGTAATTTAACACAAAAAATTTAAAATTTCATTCACCTAATTTTAATATTCTTAATACATTTGGCTAAACCCTTTATCCCCTTCCCTGGATTATCATTAACAAACACTAGCATTACTACTATAATCAATTTGAAAATGAAAACAAAAATTAAAATGGTGGCAACAAAGACAACTTACCACGAGTAGGAGGAGAACCGTGGCTGCCACAACAGACGCGGAGGCGCTTCAAGTGAGGCGCAGGCGCAGGCACGACCACGAAGATGTTGGCGCTAGCAAGGAGGCATAGGCACGAGGCAGCGAGGAAGGTTGAGCCGCGAGAGAAGGAGACAGAGGCGCATAAGGTTGAGGCACGACAAGGGAGAGAAGAAGAAGAAATGGAGGCGAGGCAAGAACATCGACGGAGGTGCGACGACCACGGAAGTGTGTAGTGATGGCGAAAGAAGAGTGGCAGTGGTAGAGAAGAAGAAGAAATATCGCGTGAACAAAACTGTTCGTGATTTTGGAAATGGAACACCAGAAAAACGATATTACCTCGATTGATCCACTTAAACGAAGCAGAAAGGGCCTACTACCTCGGTTTACGGTGCAACCGATGCGTAAACATTTCAGTAAATCGCATTTTTGAAAATAATTTGACCATATATGCCTCGGTTAGGTGCCCAAGCGAAGCAGAAAGACTTTATGGCCTAGATTCCCAACAATCGAGGCAGTGTCAATTGATTTATATGAATTTAGAATGTTCTCTTTTACAAGGAGCAGGTTTGTAGCAGGATATACAACTACGATTGCTTGCAAAATCGAGGCAGTATGCTTCTTTAGTCAGTGGCAGTAGGGGGATTTGGTAGGAAGAGAGCTGAAAGGACAGAGTGTGCAGGGGTATATGCCTCGGTTGCTTGTGATAACCGAGGTAGTATCTTTGTCTCCAAAAAGGTGTCAGCTGAAAGGTCAGATTTTGAGGGCTATATGCATTGGTTGGCCGTAAAAACCGAAGCAGTATCGTTTTTAGGCATTGGTTTTCTTTTAATCGAGGCATATAGTGTGGTGAAAATTGCGGAATTGTCACCGCGTTTTGATACGCTTTAGTTTTCCTGAAACCGAAGCGTAATATGCGAGTTAGAATCCCTTTTTTTACTAGTGTGGGTAGGGCGACAAAATTTTTCCAGAGGACCTTAAGTTTTAAATACCATATTCAATATAATAAAAGACTCTGTATGATATTAACCTCTCCTTACTTTTAATATACACATAGAATATTGTATTTTTAATAGAAAAAATATAAACTAAAACAAAATTAAAAATAAGGAATAATAAAAAACTAACTAAACATAAAATATTTAATAATCTTATATATCTAACCTATACAAATTCAACTAGATCATATATTACTCTTGATTAAACCAAGTCCTTATAAATACGATCCTTAGAACGAAAAATTAAATCATTATTGGACCATAAACAAGTTTTTGGTCATATATTCAAAGTCATTATTAGTAAAAACATGCCTAAAAATATATATCAATCTAAATTTATTTCGTAGTACATTTCTATCTATCAACATTGACTTCATATTTAGTTTTCTAAATATATACAGATATGAAGTATTTTATTACTAGTTTATTGTTGTTAATATTTTGTAAAATATGATCCACACAATCAAAGTGATATGTGTCATAATGTTGTGCAGTTTGCACTGTGACGACCACATTCAGAAAAAGAAACATGTGTGCCCCAAGTGGCTGCAATTGCGCGACGACTCCGCTGCTATATATGTGAATCCCTACCACATCTCCGGTGGCTTAACTTGAAGAAAGCATTGCATTGTATTATTATTCCTAGGGTTTTGCTCTTCCATGTTTTGTGCCTCTCATATAGAGTTTTGTCCCTTTAGTGTATCAGTGTCACCATATATGTGATATAGTATCAATATTTCAACTGTTTGCATAATTATTACACTTACAATTTCCTATTAAGTGATTTCCAACACAACAATATGTATGCCGCCTTTTAGTGGGTTAATAAAGGAAAAATAAGCACTTTGATTGAAAACCATCAAGAACTGTGCCGTGTCTCCACTGTGAAGTTAATGGAAAATTATACACAGCATCCATTTTAGAAAATTTAAAAATAAAATAACCGGTCCATTAGGAATCAAGTCTTTAAATACATATTTCATTTTCAATTATTTCGGACAAGCCGTGATAGAAATTTTAAACTCTGAAACAGATAATATTTTCAATATAATAATTAATTATAATAGTATTATATCAAGAGACTTAGTTGAAATATTATCAACAAAAAATACTATTTATTTATATGATATAAATGGAAACAAATATTACTTTACATTTTGTAAAAATAAGTTAAAGTGAAACTTTATAGAAAAAACCATAAGAGCAAAAAAACTAAAAAATATTATATAATTTGAATCACAAAAATTAAACGTACCAAATTAAACTTTACTTATAAAAACAATGGCCATAATTCCATAAACGAGCTCATTAAAATGATAATTTCCGCCGCATCAATAACATTAAACATGGTGGAGAAATGAATTTGAAAGATAAACACATATTTAATTCTCAATCAAACAAATTTGAAATAAGGATCTGATCATTACGAAAAAGAAACAAACAAAATAACAGCTGAGCGTAACATGAAGACATAAAAATTCATGATGAAATTAAACTTTCCATTCATTCCTGAAGCAACTTTTTTTAAATGATTTTCAGCATATTAAAGCTCATTAAATGATTACCATAAAAAGGTATTTTATAAATGCTTCTTGCTTGAAAAAGATTATCTCTCATAATAGGCAACGATGCGAAAATTAGTAAGATATGGAAGAAGGAGAATAAATAGTAAATTGAGAATAATGTTCGAGTTGAGTTATGAGAAAACAAAAACCCAATTAAAGTATTGGACTTATAAAATTTATAAAAAGTAAAAAAAATATGGATTGTAAAACTAGGAAGTGCATCAAATTGTTAGGAAAAGAAGGAACATTTATAGAAATACCCAAACAAAGTATATGGGTGCAAGTGTGATTTGTTTGCTATTGGAACTTCAGTGCTAGATTGATCATATGTCCTTATCTTCTCCATATATTTATGGGTAAATTTCATAACGAATAAAAAGAAATACCTATAATAAATTACTATGAATATTATTTTTTTTATAAATGCATGGTAAGTATGATGTTTCACATGGATAAATTTATAAAAAAGAATAAAAGCAAAAAAAATAGGACCAAACTAACACATAAATAAAAAATAAATCTCTCCTAATAAAAAATAAACAAGTCTTAGATAAAAAAATACTATTTATACTCTATTCTATTTTCTAAAAAAAATACTCTGAATATTTTAATTATCGATTGGTTATACATTTTAGTATGTCGTCACACCAACAAATTTATGTGATATTTATTTAAATTTAGAGTTAAGTATTTTTTTTAAGTCTATGTGCAAGTGAAATTATAAATTGTCTTTGTTCTATTTTAATTCTCAAATATTAAAATTGAATGAATAAAATTATCTTAAAACAATAAAGCTAAACTTTTTTTTACGTGTTAATCGTAATTGAAAGTTGACATTAGAGTTTGAATGTATTAAATAGTATAAGCAGTTCAAATGTGAATCTATAATTTCATTTAACACTTAAAAAAAAGTTAATATTGTTAGATTAAAAGAACTATATCCATTTATATTTTAAGTTTGAACCAAAAATGTATCAAAGTTTGAAAGAGAGACTACTTTAAACTTCGCATACAAGTTTAGAGACTAAAACATACTTAACCCTTTATGATTACTAGATTTGTACTCTATATAATTCATTCTTTTATTTTAGGCATGAATTTAATTAATATACTTATATGTGTAAATTAACTATATATATTTCCAAGAGTATTTTGAGTTGTAATTTAGAGATATCAAAATAAGTTCTCATATCTGAACTAACTTGGCTCATCACTAGTTCAAGGTAAGTTGGATTAAAAAAAATTCATTTTTTTTTATGTGGATTCAAGCGAACCTGTCTTACTCAACTAATAGGATAAATGGGTTCAAACCAGATTGAAGGTGGGCTGAACGCATAACCAAACAATAACATTTTATTAGTATTTTATCATTTTTGTATAAATTTTTTAGTGTAATTATTTACTAGTCAAATTATATAGGTTCAGAATTTGATCTTTTTAAATAGGCTTAATACCCTATTTTGTCCCTAGTAGTTTCGCTCGAAAATGTCAAATTAGTCCATCTTTTAAAAAATGCGTCAATTACGTCCTCACTTAATAAAATTTGCATCAATGAAATCTCTTCCGTTAAATCCGTACAAATGGCGTTAATTAAAGAAAGAGAAAAATAATTAACGCCGTTTGTACGAATTTAACAGAAGGGATTTCATTGATGCAAATTGTATTAAGTGAGGACGTAATTGACACATTTTTTAAAGGATAGGCTAATTTAACATTTTCGAACGAAACTGGGGACAAAATAGGATATTAAGTCTTTTAAATACTATAGTGTTATTCAGGAATATTTGAATAGTTTGGATATTTAATTTATTTGTTTGTCGATATATATATTAATTCTTTAATTTTCAGCTACTATATTTATCATATTTTTTGGAGAATTTGTATCTTTATTATAAAAAATATATATTAAGTCAAAATTTCATTCAAAATTACTATTAATGAATTTTACCCAAATTTATCTCTTAATTTCCTTTTCAAAAAACTAATTGAATTAAAAAAAAGATAAATCCTATTTAATGTTTTGACATCTCATGAGACATGTTGGCTTAAAATAGATGACAAATTCCTTTTTTCTTTAAGTTTTTGAAATAACTTGATACTTATAAAGGCTTTAGTAAATAAAAGGCCAACTTTCACTCTCATTTCTCACCAATTAAACTGTAAATTGAAAGTTAGTAATAAAAATAAACTTTTATTTTTCATCTTCAATCACTTGATTTCTCACAAAGGCTTTCGTACATAAAAGGCCAATTTTCATTGTCATTTGACACCACTGTAAATTGAAAGTTAGTAATAGAGATAAACTTTTAGTTTTCATCTTCAATCACTTGATTTCTCATATTCTCCGAAGTTTCTCAATTTTTTCCTTAAATAAATTTGGTAGATTTTAAATTTGTTTTTCCGACTCCATTTATACTTATATCTTTTCTTTATATTTTCTTGAAATTAATTTTAATTATTCTCCAATATGCTCATTCTAGGTATTATTGTCATGAAAATTTTATAAATGAAAAAACAAAAGAAAAACACAAGGAACCACACCAAACCCATATAAAACATTATATAAATACATGGATATAAAACATTAAACTATTTAAATTGTTCTTGTGATTTCCTTCACGAAAAATAAGAAAACTTTGAACTTCATATACTTAGAAAATGCAAACACTAGGTAATCAAATTCCTCAGCATATTATAAGATATTTATCATTAGCCAACCTTCTCACATTTAAAAAAAGACGATAAAACTTATTAGTGCTTTTTAGAAGTCTTTGTTTTAGAAGATTTATATTAACTTTATTTGATGGTGTATCCTTGTTAGGCATGATGTAACTATCTCATTATCCTCTTCATTATTATTATCCTCCCTCTCATCAAGCATATAAGTCCATTTAGAATCTAATTTTAATCTCTAATTTTAATTCTTTTGTAAAGGGAGCTTTCTTATACTTGAAAGAATTAGGACCTTCCTCAAAATTACTGAGGCGAATCTAGTTGGTGTAAACCCTATAAACTATTAATAATTGGAGTTTTTCATCCTACAAAGAAGACATACTAGCCAAGGAATCAGACTTCATTGGCACAACACCACTAGAAACGTCTAGAATATTAATAGAAGAAGATCCATTTGCAACATAAATATTATTATGATTAACAACCACACATTCCGACTGTGATTGAGCAACAGACGACACTACAATATATTGCACCACAATCAGTTGAACCAAAATAAGAGCCTACTAGATCACAAACTACTACATCAAAGACTGAACCACATGCTACACCAATGGTTGCATCATATCCACCATTAACTCCACCATAGGCTCCACAAAAGTCTCCACAGTAGGTTCCTCCACAAGCATCAAAGGTTGTACCATTGGAATGAATTGAATTACTAGAACTAGAGCTTGAGAACCTTTAGTCCCATCTTGTGCATTATCCACTTTAGATGATAACTTTGTAATTTTGTACCAATTATTTGTACTCTAGAAAATGTAAACTCATATAATCCTTTACCAAGCATAATTTTCTTCCATTGCCACAAATGTTTTCAAGCCATAAAAAGCTTCTTACAAAGGTCCAAGTGTGTAAGAGGATTATCTTCATTTGTCAATGTTAGATATTAAGATGTGTGTTTCTGTTATTTGGGCTTAGTCTATTCTGTATTAAGGGCATTGGCCCATATCTTACAATATAAATAAACTACCCTATGTGTATGTTAAACACACAAGGGATATTTTCTCCCAATCTTCTCTATTTCTCATATGGTATCTAGAGCACAGGAATAGTTCCAGTCAACTCCACGGTCTCCGGCACCTATCACTGTCGCCGTCGTCACCGCCGCTGCCGTCGTCGCCGCCGCCGCCGCCGCCGTCGCCGGAGTTCCAGAATCGACCGGCGACCACACCATCGGGATCGTCTCGGCCGGGCGACCACCGTCGCACGAAGATCGCGGCGATCGGAGCACCCACGCGCCGCCACGCGCCGCCGCAAGATTCGCCGCTGCCGCCGCTGCCGCCGCGCGTGCCGGCGCGTCGCCGGAGCTTTCCGCCGCCGATCAGCACCGCCGTGATCGCCTCCTCGCCCTCTTTCCGGATCTGTGGTCGTTGCGTCAATCGGAGCACTTTGAATTTTTAGGGTTTCTCCCTCTCTATGGCGTCTTCCTCGTCTACAAACACCTCTGTTGGTGGCTCATCTTCTGATCCCTCAATATATACCAATTATGTGAATGTACACTTGTCCATTGACAAGTTAGATGGCACAAATTATGCAACATGGGCGTCCGACATCAAACTTTGGTTGAAGAGTCAGGGGTACTTAGATCATCTTACTCAAAATGTGACTATTGCTCCCATAGATGACACTTCCCGCTGGATGAAAATTGATGCTCAGTTATGTATTGTTATAAAGTCCACCATTCACTCCTCACTGAAACAAATGTTTCGATCCTATGAAACATGTTCAGAAGTATGGGCACAAGCGAAGTTGTTATACACCAATGACACTCAGCGTCTTTATGGTGTTTGTCAGGACCTATTAACTGTTATTGGTCCGCGCAATCCTGGTCCCATGGCAGATTATTTGGGTAAAATTCATGCCCTTCTTCATGACTTTAATGATATATTACCTCCTGCTTCCACTCCTGCTGAAGAATTGGAACAACGATCAAAGTTCTTCATGTTGTTGGCATTATACGGACTCTCTGATGATGTTTCTCATGTCCGTGATCAGATTTTGGGTTCTCCTGTCATACCCAACTTTACTTCTACTTGTTATGCTCTTTTGCGTATACCGAGCAAACCTGTCACTGAGACATCCTCCCATACTGATGATTCCTCTGTTATGGCTGCTCAACGTGATGATCGAAGTCGGTCTCGCAAGCCAAGTAAAGGACGTCCAAAATGTGACCATTGTGGCAAGTTAGGCCACAAGATTGATAAATGTTATGCTCTCCATGGACGTCCTCCTCGATCTGTAGCAATGGCAAATTCTGATCCACCTCCCCGATCACCGTCTGCAGACCATCCTACTTCATCTAATACCATAGACAAACCTGCACTCTTCAACGAATTTCTCAGATGGTATGAGGATCATCAGCACTCTGGTTCCACTACATCTGCATCTGTTGCACGTACAGGTACACCTTTTGTTGGTCTAACTCACTCTCTCGGACCTTGGGTCCTTGACTCAGGCGCCACTGATCACATCACCGGTAACAAGTCTTTGTTTTCTTCCTTGTCATGTCCTGATAATTTACCCTTGGTAACAATGGCTGATGGGTCTAGAGTCTCATCTCATGGTATTGGTACTGTTAATATTTTTCCATCCATATCCATTGATCATGTACTTTATGTCCCTGGGTCTCCCTTCAACTTACTGTCCATTAGTCGTTTAACTCGCACTCTTAATTGTGTTATTTCATTTACTAAAGATTCTGTTTGGTTGCAGGACCGGAGTTCGAAACACATGATTGGCACAGGATGTGAGTCTCATGGCCTTTATCATCTTCGTCCTTCTCCACATGTTGGCGTAGTCATGGAGTCACCATCCCTTCTTCATGCTCAGTTCGGTCATCCTAGTCTTGCCAAACTACAACAACTTGTTGATACGACTGTCGCGGTCATACAAATTTGATGTGCATAAATTAATGCAGTATAGACTAGGATTTGACTCCTAGGTCGTCTCTCAAGGACCAATATTTGTCGGTTTAGTCTCAGATTTAACACGAAGTGGGGGGGGTTTCTGGATGTTTTGTGCGGTAAAATAAAATTGGAAATTGGAAATAAAACAACAGAAAAATTAAAATAAATTAAAACTGGGATTTAAACACAACTAAATTTAAAACGATGAAATAAAATTTAACCACGGTAAAAACTAAACGGTAAAAGATGGTAAAAAAAAAACTGAACGGTAAAATTAAACGCATAAATAAAAACATCAGTGAAAATACGTTGATAGAAAATAAACCGTAAAAATGACGTTGAAAATAAACTGAACGGTAAAAAGCAATGACTGAATTTAACAGTACAGAAAATACTGAACGATAAATTTAACAGATAAAAACATTTAACTGAAAATGGAATTCATCACTTAAATTAAAATTCTTGAACAATACAACTCAAAATGAAACAAGCAAACTGGTGCCACACTTCTACTGCTTTAGAAAATAAAACATTAGCACTGTTTAAAATGAAAAATGCAGAGGGAGAGGAAGAGGCGAGAGCCTCCTCCCAGACTGTGAGTGTTTTCCTAATTCTAATCTAAATTCCCCTCTCTCTGCTGCTTGCTGTCCTTCTTTTATATTGCCAAATATTTTGTCTTACTCTCCACTCCTTCCTTCCATAGCCAAAATAAGCAAAGGCCCTCGAATTTTGGTATTTTCTGCTTCCCCATTTTACGGATGTTTATCAAATTGGTGGTGCACACACGACAAGATGCTGTTATGCCCGTGAGCTTCACTGCTTCCACATTCCAGCTCACCCGTGAGTGCTTTTCTTCCAACCAATTAATCTCTCAGCTCAACCGTGCACCATTCCCACAGCTTCGTAACATGTGCTCCTTCCTCAGCTGGACCAATTTGTGATCTTCACCTCTCTTCCCAGCTGGACCGTGATGTTCTTCTTCCAGCTGCTCCAGCAAGAATTTAACTCTTCTCCATTCTAAGACACCAACCGTAGCCTCCTCATCTCCCTTCTCACATCCGTAGCAACTCCTTCAATCAAGGCCGTGGAGCACCTTGCTGCTGTCAAACCATTTTAAGAAAACAAACTAAGCACTCCACTCACGGTGCTTGCTGGTCCTTTCTTTCAAAGTGTATAAAGACCCTCTTCTAAAATAGCACATATTATTATTCAAGAGATGTAAAAACCGTGAGCTTTTGCTTGGTCCCTCCATTACCATTTACAAAGATTCTTTGGCTGGTTAAGGCCGTGTGCTTTCATGGAGTGGTGGCTCCCATTTTTATGCTTGCCAAAAGAATTGTCCACCACATGCTAAGCCATTTAAAAAAAAAGAACAATGCACTTCTTTTTCCCATGTGGGCCGTGTATCACTTCTCTTTCATTCATTTTGCTGCAACTTTCTCCCATATGGCCGTGACTTCTTAAGGGATGTGGTCCCCTCCTTTAATTCCAATTGTTTTGTTCTCTTGTGTTGACCATCTACGTTGCCGTGGCATTTACTCAGAATGTGGCTTCTTCCAAAATAAAAAGTACTATTGTTATCTTCTAAAAGAGTTATAAAACCGTGAGCTCCATTTCAAAGTGGCCCCTAAATTTGATTCCTCATTGCAGATGTTGTATGGTGTGTATGGTTTGCATGTTGGCCATTTTGCTTCTACAAATTCAGAAATGAAGGACTTGCTTAAGAGTTTTGGGAGGTCTTAGCATCATCTAATGATCAATTCTAGCCACCATAATTACTAAACAACAAGCAAACAATGCAAACAGATTAGAAATCACTCAAACATTAATCACTGGACTGACATAGGAGAGTAAAATAAATACTGGGAACAACACAAAACGAATTTGAACAAAGTAAAAACTATACATGAAAATAGACATCCATACGAAAATATGAAAAAAAACCGCATGCAAAACGGATAAGAATTAAACTCAAACGAAGACACACAAGTTGACACAACATTCACGTAGTACTAGGCTGACATAGGAGAGTAAACAAATTACTGGGAACAGTACAGAACGCATTTGAACAAAGTAAAAGTTATACATGAAACTAGACATCTAGACGAAACTATGAAAAAAAATTGAATGGAAAACGGATACGAATTGAATTCGAACGAGGACAAACAAGTTGACACAAAATTCACACAGCAACCAGCGAAAATTGAAGTGGCTGAAATACATTGGGCTCATTTGTCATTTCTCATTTAGCCTTCAAATGTCCCAAAAAGATATCCAAAATTTTCCCATAATTAATAATGCAAAATAATAAGCTCAGATAATTCAAATTAGTTAAAATAAGAATTTCTGATCGAATTAAGCACAATTAGGAAAAATAGGAAAATAACGGACGATTAAGCACAATTCCCTGATTAATTCTAGTACAATAAACTAAGTGAAGTGAAGAAAATATTGACTCATCACTTGTCCCGAGGTTGTCCACATTATCAAGTTTGTCGTGTGAGTCTTGTCAGTTAGGGAAGCATACTCGTAGTTCCCTTCCTCGTAGTGTCTCACAACGGGCGTCGTCTCCCTTTTCATTGGTTCATTCTGACATTTGGGGACCTAGTCGTGTTAAGTCCATTTTAGGTTTTCAGTATTTTGTTACTTTTATTGATGACTATTCCAGATGTACTTGGCTGTTTTTAATGAAGAATCGTTCTGAGTTGTTTTCTATTTTCCAATCTTTTTTCAATGAAATAAAAACACAGTTTGGGGTTTCTATTCGACATTTACGTAGTGATAATGGCCGTGAATACCTTTCTCAACAGTTTAAACAGTTTATGGCTTCTCATGGCATTCTTCACCAAACCTCATGTGCTTATACCCCTCAACAAAATGGGGTGGCTGAGCGCAAGAATAGACACCTTATTGAAACAACTCGTACACTTCTGATACATGGTCAAGTACCCTCACGCTTTTGGGGTGATGCAGTTCTCACAGCATGTTATCTTATCAACCGCATGCCATCTTCCGTCCTAGATAACAAAATCCCTCATTCTATCTTATTTCCTCAAGACCCTCTGCATCCATTACCTCTTCGAGTTTTTGGGTCTACATGTTTTGTTCATGATTTTAGTCCTGGTCTTGATAAGTTGTCTCCTAGATCTCACAAATGTGTCTTCTTAGGATTTCCCCGGTCACAAAAGGGCTATAAGTGTTTTTCCCCATCTCTCAATCGTCATTTTATCTCTGCTGATGTCACTTTTGATGAGTCTTCTTTTTACTTTTCACATCTATCTTCTAGTTCTGTACCTCTCCCTGTTACTGTTGATATTCCTCTTGTCTGTGATCCTCCTGGTGATACTCCACCCCTTTTATCTTCTCCTTCTTTAGACTCTCATTCACCACAGGCTCATCCTTCACCTCCACCACTTCAGGTTTATAGTCGCCGTAATTGCCTACCTCATGACTCACTTCCGGTGCCGCCTCATGTGTCTCCTCCGGCTCCAGCAACTGAGTCTGACTTGCCTATTGCCCTCCGTAAAGGTATACGCTCTACCCGTAACCCTTCCCCCCATTATACTGTTCTTAATTACCACAGATTATCTCCATCATTTTATACTTGTCTCTCATCCATTTCTTCTGTGTCAATTCCCAAATCTGTGGGTGATGCCTTAACTCATCCTGGTTGGCGTCAAGCTATGATGGATGAATTAAGTGCCTTACAGGAAAGTGGAACTTGGGAGCTTGTCCAATTACCATCTGGAAAGTCTGTTGTTGGTTGCAGGTGGGTGTATGCTATCAAGGTTGGTCCTGATGGTACAATTGATCGTCTGAAAGCTCGACTGGTTGCCAAAGGCTACACACAGATTTTTGGTTTGGATTATGGTGATACTTTTTCTCCAGTGGCAAAGATGACCTCTGTTCGCCTATTCATTGCCATGGCCGCTCTTCGACAATGGCCTCTTTACCAACTTGATGTCAAAAATGCTTTTCTCAATGGTGATTTGCATGAAGAAATTTATATGGAGCAACCGCCTGGCTTTGTTGCTCAGGGGGAGTCATCTGGATTGGTATGTCGTCTTCGCAAATCCTTATATGGCCTAAAACAGTCTCCTCGGGCCTGGTTTGGTAAATTCAGTTGTGTTGTTCAACAATTTGGTATGTCTCGCAGTGAAGCGGATCATTCAGTGTTCTATCGCCACTCGAGTGCTGGATGTATCTACTTAATAGTGTATGTCGATGATATTGTTCTCACAGGAAGCGACTATCTTGGCATCTCTCAGATGAAACAACACCTTTGTCATCATTTCAAACCAAAGATCTTGGCAAACTTCGGTACTTTTTGGGTATTGAAGTAGCACAATCCAGTGATGGTATTGTCATATCTCAGAGGAAGTATGCATTAGACATCTTGGAGGAAACAGGGTTAATGAACTGTAAATCTGTTGAGACACCTATGGACCCTAACATCAAACTCCTACCAAATCAGGGGGAGCCTTTCTCAGATCCTGAACGGTACAGAAGACTAGTTGGTAAATTAAACTATCTTACTGTTACGCGTCCTGACATTTCCTTCGCAGTTAGTGTGGTGAGTCAATTTCTAAACTCCCCATGTGAAGACCATTGGGATGCAGTTGTTCGCATACTGAAGTATATTAAAAGATCACCTGGGAAAGGTTTGCTATATGGCCCTAACAACGATACAAAAATCGTTTGTTATTCAGATGCTGATTGGGCTGGTTCCCCTTCTGATAGGAGGTCTACTTCTGGATATTGTGTCTCTATTGGTGGCAACCTGATATCTTGGAAAAGTAAGAAGCAAAGTGTTGTGGCAAGGTCCAGTGCAGAAGCAGAATATAGAGTTATGGCATCAGCTACTTGCGAGCTTGTGTGGCTTAAACAATTGTTGAGTGAATTGAAATTTGGAGATGTCACTCACATGATACTTATATGTGATAATCAAGCTGCTCTCCATATTAGCTCTAATCCTGTCTTCCATGAGAGAACCAAACACATTGAAGTTGATTGCCATTTCATTCGAGAAAAAATCATATCTGGAGATATCAAGACTGAGTTTGTTAATTCAAGCAACCAGTTGGCAGACATATTCACTAAGTCCTTACGAGGACCTAGAATTGATTATCTTTGTAACAAGCTTGGAACATATGATTTATATGCTCCAGCTTGAGGGGGAGTGTTAGATATTAAGATGTGTGTTTCTGTTATTTGGGCTTAGTCTATTCTGTATTAAGGGCATTGGCCCATATCTTACAATATAAATAAACTACCCTATGTGTATGTTAAACACACAAGGGATATTTTCTCCCAATCTTCTCTATTTCTCATAGTCAACAAAGTTCACCTATACAAATGATGTGTACAATCATCCAGACTAGTAAGATATCATTTTTCAATAATTTTTACAAATACCATGTCTCCCTTTATACAAGGAGGAGAAGGTAACTGTGACAAAGGAATATGACACGCATTATTAAGAACCTGTAGAAATGTAAATTTTTTTACCCACACATTTGAAGACAATTTAGAGGAAGATGATTGTCCTTACCCACACATTTGATGCAAGGAGAAGGATATAAAACCTCGAGGAGGAAGTCATAACCTAGCTAAAGAAACACCACACCAGCAACAAGCATAACCATATAGTTGCCTAAATTAAGTGACCAACACAAGCCCACTACCAAACAAACATACCTCTAACCTACCACTCATCTTGAAGTAATACCAAGCTCTAACCATGTGACACCAAATTGTGCAACCACCAATAACTAAGATCAAACTCAGCCCCAACCACCAATAAAAAAAGCACCATAGTCCACCCATAAACAAGGTCAAGCTAGACATCTTGGAGCAAATCATTCACTAAGGCCGATCATCAGAACTGATCAAGGACAACTACTCTAAAACACGCAGAAGTTACTTTATCTTTCTTGCATCTGACAAATGTTACTTTGAAAAATTAGAAAATTATAGGACTATAAAAAAGAATTAAATGAGACAACACAAAGACTCTAAAAAAAGAATTTAATATGATTTAATATATTAATAATCATAAACAATAGTGCAACATAATAATTTATCTTGAACTCTACAATTTTTTTTTTACTTTTGTACTTTCTTTTCTTCTTTGTTTTCAATACATATTTGTTTCGTTTTTACTTGGATTCACTATTTTTTTTTTCATTTGGTAGTTCAACACATAAACAAAGAAAACTAAGTAGACTACCCTTCAAACACCAAAACTCATGCAAGATCATGGTAAATAGTTAATTAGGACTACAATTAACCGAAAAACATAAAAAAAGATGGATAATTTCCACGAATCAATATAGAAATACAAAAAATTAAAAGAAGAACAAAAAATATGAAAAATTAAAAACTCAACGGAATTGGATAAAATATTGGATTTTTTTCTTAATATGATAGAAGATATTTAAACCAAAACATTGCTCTAGATACTAGATGATATGATCCTGTCCAAGAAAGAGTACAATATCTTTTGAATTTGAATCCTCAATATGCTTAACAAAAATAAATCAAAGAAGAATGCAAAATAAGACAACGATGGGGACGCCACAATCTAGTAGATTGATAAGTCAAGTGAAGATTTGCCACAAAGATATTAATCTTTCATAAGAATTAGAGTTCTAATCCAAGACCCAAAAGAATCCTCTCTCAAGAATGCAAAATGCATATACTATGACTCAAAAGTGTCTACATATATATTTGGTGCCCCTATATATAGGAATAATTGTTTAAGGCACCTAAGAAATCCTAAAAGAAAACCCAAAGACATTGGGTCCAAAAATAACTTGAACATTTAAAAATAAATAAAAACAAGTTGTTTGCAATTTAGGAAAATTACAAATATTTTAATTGCCTAAACTATTGTATAACTATGATACAAGCCATGATCTTCATGTTCCTTGAATTCCAATCTTCATGGAGCATCATAAGCCTTAAGGAAATTTGTTTTTCCAACTATTTACTCCTTAACCTTGTCCTAGGTCATTTGAATTGCATTAACTCTTCCTTAAGTTCTTCTTCTATATGATCAATTGATAGTTCTCTATCACAAATCTAATATGTGTCGATGTAATATGCCGAAGACATAATACATTGGTTCTGGAACAATTGATCTAAAACCTTTAACTAAAAAAGAAAAAAAAAGAATTTTCAAAAGTGGTTCCTACGTGCTTGCTGCATCATTAGCATATTTTTTGTAATGGTTCATGGTAGCTCACGATGATTATGATATCGCTCGCATCTACTTTGGTGAAGGCTAACAGTGGTGCGACACTAGTTTCTTATGTTCTGACTCCAGGTTCGTTGCTGGAAAGGCGGCTTTCAAATGGTGTTGTAATGGCGCATTGTAGATCTGATTCATAAGTTGTGTTTTTTTATGTTATTGTTAATGACGCGTGGAGCTCTAATGATGTTCATTGTGGTAAGGCGCATTAATTAACGGTGGCACAACGTTGATGGCGAAGTTAGCATCGTCGCAATGGTGGAGATTTGGTGGACTAATATTTGGTGACGAATAAGAAAGAACTACATTGAAAGAGAAGGTTTTAAGGCTTCAAAAATGAGACAGAAAAGAGAAAGAACTTCACGAAAAGTGAAAAAGAGATTTTGCGTCTCGTAAAGAAGAAGGCCTATTTGATCAATATTTTTTTTAACCGATCTAATACGTAGATCGGTTTCCACTACAACATATCTAATATTGTTTTCAATATTTAAAAAGTTGTCATTGTGCATCACATCAGTTCCTCTACAATTGATTTAATAGCTTGTTATAGTATATTTCTTAACAATCTTTCTTTTTTTTTGGATTCTCATACCTTGACTTTGATGTGGACATGAACGTTAGATAATCCATAATTAGCTAAGAATTAACAATTTCTTTGATTACTTTTAACAATAACCCTATTGACTACTACTAAAATGGTGTTAGTCAATGTGATTGAAGAAGGTGTATGGTTGAAGCATCTAATGCACAATTTGAGATTTATTCAAGAAAAAAATATCATCTTTTGTAATAGTTTAAGCGTGATTTGTTCGAGAGTCGATTAAGTCGAGTATAACATAACACAATACTTTATAAATAATAGAGTGGGTCAAGCCATTGTTTACTGTTGAATCTCTTTATTTTTTTGTTTAAGTTCTTTCTCCAGGTTTTCCTTTTCCACAAATGTTGCATCCTTTACCGAGATCACTTCATCCATTGTTGGGATTGGGCTCTCCATGTTCACTGCATCCGAGCTCTTTGCCAACAATAGTTCTTATACATCTTCAATAAGGAAATTCATCTTCCCATTTGTCTCGGTCTTGCAATACTTTGCAATATGACCAGCCTTTCCACAGTTGTAGCACTTGCTTGATTTACACTCGTTTGCATAGTAGTTGTACTTGCCACACTTAAAACACTCCACTTCTGACCGATCTCCTCAGTCTTTCCCTTGTCCTTGGTCACGCCAATTCTGCTGACCGGTTTGTTCTTCATTATCATTCTCAAAACTACCTCGACCACGTCCACCTCGTCCTCTACCGCCAGGACCTCGGTTCTGAGTAATCAAGGTTTGATTCGAGTCAAAATGTACTTGTAGTACTTGATCGTCGGGTTCAATCTAATCATCCCAACTCCTTCTCCTTTGTTCGTGGGCTTTTAATGACCCAACAAGTTCATCCATTGTGCGAACCAACAAGTCATTCGATTCTTTGATGGCGCACACGATACTTTCGAAATCTTTTGTAAGAGATCTCAAAAATTTTCCCACAGCCCGACTAGATGTCATTTGTTCTTCATTCTTACTGAGTTGGTTGGCCACCTTCTCCACCCGAGTTATGTACTCGGTTATCTGCTCTTTGGGCTCTATCTTCAACTATTCAAACTCTCCTCTGAGAGCTAGTATTTGGACTTGTCTAACATGGTTGTCACCTTTATATGCAACCTCAAATATCTTCAAGGCTTCCTTTACTGATTTGGCGTTTGTTATTTTTTCGAATCTCGACTCATCTACTACATTGTAGAGAAAATTCAATGTTGATCCATCTCTTGCAAGTGTTTTCTTCAATGTTGTCATTTGTGCCACCGTCTGATGTTCGTCCTCATTAGGTTCAACGTACCCGTCTTCCACCATATCCCAAACATCTTGGGATCTCAATAATTCCTTCATTTGTGACACCAACTATCATAATTGTTTTTTCTCGTCAATTGTGGCACACTCATACATTAACAGCCTTTGTCATCTCTCACAAAAAAAAGCAAGTACTCACTTTTTCTCTCACGGTGTTTGACTCTCTCCTCTCTCTCTTTTTCTCTCTCGGTACTTAGGGCATAAAATTCTGATACCACTGTTAAGAAAATCTCACAATACACACTCTGATATTTTCCTAAAATTAAATCTACTATTGCTAATTGAAGGACTTTAAATAATCGTAACACTTATTATGGAAATAAAAATAAAATCTAAAAATTAAATATCAACTATCTTAAAAATAAAATATGCTTAATTTATCACAAAATAATATTATACCTAGATAAACAGAAAATCATAACTACCAATCTTTATTTTATTTCTATCAAATCAAACTAAATATTACTAAACCCAAAACTAATAAAATAAAATTTAAACAAAATCATTAATAAAACTCTAAAATTTAAGTTTATCTTAACAAACATTACTCGAACACGTTGAGTGACAGTAATAATTTTAAAAGAAAGATGCTGCATTCCATAACAGAGTCTTACAAATATTGTAGATATTGTCTACTCCTGAAGGTGTCTGTGATTCACGTTTCTGATGAGCCAGAGTTATATTATTTATGCAGAAAACAAAAATATTTTGGTTATGGATAGGGTTGGTTTTCTGTTTTTTATTCTTATTCAAAGTTAGTGCTTTTGGGCTTACTTTATACGAGAGTGTTTATTTGGAACAGAGTTACATTCCACTTTTTGTGTGATGATAATGAGCTAGTGATATAGACACATCTCTGCAACTATCCATTTGTGTTATTTCATCATTAGGTTTCTTAAATTCTCAAGGCAAAATAATTCGTTTCCTTTTTTGTGTGTGTAGATGCATTCCATAAGGAAAATAATACTTTAACACTCTTAAACAATAAAAGTAAAAGTGACTGAAAGATGTATTCTTTTATAATGTATACTAGTTTAGTTAATTTTATTCCATTTGTTTTTAGTTTAGATAGTTTTTTCAGTAATATAAATTATTATAAGAAGATTTTTTATTTTTTTTCTAATGCTTACAGTGAAGACCTTATCGGTTTTTCCTGCTATTCAATTATTTAAAGCACTTCTAATTACAGCTAAAATATCATGAAAGTGGGAAAGAAAAAACATTTACGCCAAGTTGGTGAGTGGAGTATGACGAAAAAGGTAATTTATTTCGTCATGCGTTTCTCTGTTACCCAGTTATTCTGAAGAATATCTATTGTTAGAAGTACAAGCATTAAATGATTTTGGTTAATTAATTCGTGGATTTTTCATATTTTTCAAATTTGTAGTATTTTCAACAGACATTTTGATTAAAAATACATTTTTTAATGACTAATTAAAATATTAGCTTTAAATATATACAAAATAATATTTTCAAAATTAGAAAAATTAAAAATGTTATTTTTCTATAGTGGAATCCAAATATAAATTTAAGTCACGTTAAGTAAAGAAAAAAAAGTTTATAAATTTATTTTCTCAAGGTTTTAAGTTGAATGTAATATCAATCTTTTAATGAGGTGGATTCATTCTTAATTAGTATTGTGTCTCTTAAGTGATTTTCTATCAAAAGACTCATGTATTGAGTTAATGATTGACTCAAACCAGTCCTCGTTGAAAGAATTCCTGATGAAAAGTAAAAAAGTTTAGGCAAACATATTCTGTTTAGATGAAGGATAATACAAGTAAAATATACTTGTGATTTGTTCGAGAAAAAAATGTCAATGTGAAGAGATTCAGACGTGAATAAGATATTATTGAAAATCCAATTATGAGCCTTTGAGAAAATTGAACAAGAAGATTATATTACTCATTATATTATAGTTTTTTATTAAAAATAAGATATTTCCTTATGTGAATACGTTCATGTATTATTTATATTGTATTTTTCAAGTAATTTATGTTAAATTATATTAATAATTTACATTGGTTCATGTAATTTAAAGTATAACTTTGATGTAAGGATTCTAATGTGATGATTATTAGAATATAAGGTATTAAAGTTATTGGGGTTATTTTAGAGTTATTAAAATTAATCCCTCTCTTCTCACTCTAAAAGGGCATTTTGGTATTTTATTAAAGTTAATTAAAATATCATAAAAGAGGACAAGTTAAGTTTCTGAAAAGAAATAGAGAATGTAACGTTCTTAGAAAAGAAGAGAAACCTGACAGAGAAAAGAAAACCTCCTACAACTTCTATATCATCCAAAAGCCATTAAAGTGGAGTAAGAGAGAGAACAGTTGACAGGAAAAGACAGGAAGAAGTACACAATGGATCCAGGTTAGTTCTTCTTCCTGTCTTTTCCTGTCAACTGTTCTCTCTCTTACTCCACTTTAATGCCTTCTGGATGATATAGAAGTTGTAGGAGGTTTTCTTTTCTCTGTTTGTTTACCCTTAATACAATCAATACATACATCCCAGTCATCAAAATCCAATTGAAGTAAAATTTCATTTTTTACTAACCTCAACATTCTTTCTTTGGATATGTGACCCAATCTTTTATGCCATAAGAAAGCAGAACATTCCTTTCCTGCACTAGAATTTCTATCAACAACATGTTCAACATTAAACAGGGATTCAGAAAAATTAACATCAAGATTTAAACGATATAAACCATCCAATAATGTATCAGAACCATAATAGTACGAAAGTTTATACAAATGAAAAATATCATTTTCAATCCTAAAGTTAAAACCTAAACAATCCAACTTTGCAACAGAAATCAAATTCCTAGCACAACCAGGAACATAGAGACACTTTTCAAGATTCAGACAATAGCCAGTGTCTAGAATCAATCTGTAAGTCCCAATTCCTTCTATTCGTGCCTTCATTCTGTTCCCCATATATAAATACTTTTCAGTTCCTTTTATGGGCTGGATTGAAAGGAATCCCTGCATAATATTAGAAACATGAGTAGTAGCTCCAGAATCCAACCACCAGGTATTATTAGGCACTTCAACTATATTTGCTTCAAAACTTACAGAAACATAAAAAGTACCTTTCCTTTCGAACCAAGATTTTCTTTTCGGACAATCTTTCTTGAAGTGACCTACTTTCTTGTAAAAGAAACATTTCTGGTCCTTCTGGATACCGCCCTTATTCACTTTCATTGGGGCTTTGTCCTTCTTGTTCTTCTTTCCTGATTTACCTTTACTAAAGCTAGCACCTTCATGAGTTGTGAGATGGATAGAATGATCTCTCATTTTCTTTAATCTCCCTTCCTCTTGAACCAACATGGCTTTGATTTCTTGGAAGTTCCATTTATCCTTAATAGTGTTATAATTCACTTGGAACTGGCCAAATTCAGGAGGAAGAGAGTTCATGATGAACTGTACTAGAAAAGACTCATTCACCTCCATTCCCATTGACTTCAATCTTGCTGCTATATTAGCCATTCCAGTTACATGTTCATGTATGGGCTGTGACCAGTCAAACTTTTTGGTAGTCAGCTCACTCATAAGAGTTCCCACAATAGACTTGTCAGTTATGTCTGATTGTGAATACTCCTTGATCATTTTCATGAATTCCTTTGCGTTTTCCGTTTTGGGCATGGAAGGCTTTACGTTCTCTGCCATAGACATGCGCATCAAGTTTAATGATAGTCTGTTAGACCTATGCCAAGCCTCATAAAGAGACTTTTCATCACTTGTACTGGTCTCTGTAATGGCTGCGGGCATTTCATCCATCATAATAGCCATATCCAAGTCTAGAACACCCAGTTGGAACTGGATTTGTTCTGACCAATCGGCATAATTGAGCCCATTAAACTTGACGACATTGTTGCTCAAACCTGCTAAATTCATGTGAGCTGGAATAATACACAAGCTCAAACATCAATGCTTTGATTAAATTTAATGGATTCAAACAAATTACTACACTAGTCATACATTCAAGTTCACCTTTGGGTGACACTTAAACTGATAGGTAGCCAATTAAGTCATTCATTTAAGTTCACCTTTGGGTGATTCTTAAACTGACAAATTCCATATATATACTTTAATAAACAATCAATCATACTTAAGACTATATGTATGCTATCTTTGGATATACAAACATATACTAAGTACATGAAATGTTTCACTTTAATGTCATCAATTATAAACCATGGTTCACCTTTGGGTAATCCATAACATCCTTATAACAGTTACTTTCAAATAATTATATTCATAATTTAACATCATCCTTTATATTATGAATAATTCATAAAACAAAACATTATATATGTCATGCACATTATGTCATGGGCGTCATGCACTTTTCTAATTAAAAGCATAACCTTCAAACTTTTAATTCACATCTGCATTCCAATTACCTTACCTAACATTCACTTTCAATTCACAAAATAATTTCCATTTAATGCATAACAATGTTTAGAATTTAACATAAGCGCAACAGTAAAATTGCTTTAGTGTTATAATAGTGTTGCAACAATAAAGTTGGTGACAACCAAAATTAAAAACTTTCGGCTTCCAGGAATTAAATTCAAGGGAATTCACTTTTCTATATTGCGGGATTTTAATGGCATATTTAAATTGCAGTTTTCCTGGAACACTAAAGTTGCTTTAATGGTGTAATCAAATAAAAAAAAACAACTATTACATCCTAGATGAAATTCCCGTTACAGAATTGAAACTATCATGCAATGGTAAAGTTGCTTTAATGCAACATTCAAAATAAAAATAAAAAATTTGCGACTTCAAGATTCGTCCAGTGAATCGATTTTCTTTCATGCCAATAAAATAATTAAACATTTGAAAACTTAAAATCCCTAAATTTCATAATTCAAAAATTAGGGTTTCAAATTAGGGGTTTCAAAAATTGAGAAAATTACCATGGAGAATCATAAAATTCAGAACCTGACTCTGATACCACTTGTAAGCAATTCTTTAATTTTCAATTGAATAAAAAACACACACAGAATCTTGAATATCCATCAAAATGCACGTTATTATATTTTAAAATCATATTATTTATTATTCAAACAATTATATTATACAATGTAACAAATAAGGAGAATTCTAACCATTTATATGATAATATATATCATTTATATGATAATATATATTATTTAAGATTGAGAGCATTGATTATTTTAGTTAATATATATTTCGTAGAATAAATTTTAAATAGTATTACTTAAAAATTACAAAAAACTTAAAAAATATATATGATATATCAAACGAATAACGTAATGTTTAAACTAATAATTTTAACTAACCCAGCAATTAAAAATAGAACAAGTTTCCCCTCCTTTAGTTCGATGGGACCTAAAATAGCATTAAAATCTTCTAGAATACTCCAAGATCACAAAAATATTTTGTGTTTGATTATTTTAAAAATAAGTATTAACTACCTATGTTTAAACTTGTTTAATTTTTATTTAAATATTCTCTTTATAATTTGTTATATGAATTATTTTGGTTTTCATATTTTTTTTTGTTTTCTTTTATATGAAGACATCATGCCTGGTATGAATTTATAAAACAAACTTATATTTTTCCTTTAACTTATTTATAATTATTTTTCAAAAAACTAATGATATAATTCTTTTATCCATAGAAATTAGAAAGGTCGATGCAATAACTCACACAACCTGTTGCTAACCTAGTTGAGCTCCTTTATTATATGTAATTTTATTTAAACTAAACTTTCCATAAACTTTTCATTTGAGATTATTTTTTTCAAAAATAATTTTTAAATAGTTACTATTGTAAAAGTTAACAAGTTATCAATTTTTTCATTTTTTTCATTATATGTCTACATTTATTAAATATTATAATTGCTACTATAAGCTACACACTTGTGAATAAATATTTCATTTATTGAAGGAAACCATTGGAGGAAAAAGAAGCCTAATTAGCATCATAAACAGTCGATTTTGGTAATTGTTAAGGAAAAGTGGATATTAGTGAAAATCATTTTGTGCAAACAAGAGAGACAAACTTGAATTTGGGAAATGCTTCTTCCAAGTGAATAATACTTTTGACTCGATTCTTGTGTGTTTCTTTTTGAATGATTCTTCTATGTCCTATCATAGAGGTGACATCAATAATTCATTATCATCATATTAATTATTAGCACATATCACATATTAATGCCATACACTAATTCTGTCTTAAGCTAAGAAAGTGACAAAATTAATTGATTTAAATATGATTAAGTTAATGAAAGAGAATAATGAAGTACAGACATGTCAATATAAACGTCTATTATGATCTTATTCAAAGCAGCATGAAATGTGGTTGAGGACTGTTTGTAGTAGAATCATATAGTTGAAGACTTTGTTTTTCATTGGTTATTAATTATTCCTATTCCACACATTGAATGTTGTACTAATCAATTATGTTATTCTTCATTATTTTGGGAATGAAAGTTAAATAAAGACTTCAATTAATATCACCAAACAAAGTACTTTAGTATCTTTTCATAACTTTAGAAAACCACGTTTGTTCGACCTTCCAAAATACTGTCACTTTATATCTTTACAGGTATCTGCATTCTTGTTTTAATTCAAAACTATAATTTTATAATAATGTTTTATAAAGATATATTTATTTACTACTATATAAAATAAAAACAAATATATATATTAATTTATGCTGTTAACCTTGCATTGAGAATAAATACTGTAGAACATTTTTTTCGTCACGAAGAAATAAATTAAATAAATAAAGGTATAAGGATTACCCTTTTACAACAAGATAAACCACTATAGAAAAACAAATAGAGATTAATTATATAAGAAAAAAATTAAAAGAGAATGATTATATTTTATTTGTGTTTTATACCATAACACTAGTGCAGAAACGACTTTTCACGTCCCCCAATAGACGTCCGTCTAACGAATCCCCAACGTATATATGTGACCGGTGGCATAATAGTAAATAAGTGGAACTCTAGACGTCCGTCCGTGGTCGAGACGGACGTTTATAACATTATAGACGTCCGTCACAAGCGGACGGACGTTTTAAAGGCTGCCGTTGTCAATCTCTGAACGTCCGTCCTAGGTCGAGCTGGACGTTTATAACATTATAGACGTCCGTCACAGGGGGACGGACGTTTTAAAGGCTGCCGTTGTCAATCCTTGAACGTCCGTCCTGGGTCGAGCTGGACGTTTATAGTATTATAGACGTCCGTCCCAGGGGCACAAACGTTTTATAGGCTAACGTTTTCAATCTCTGAACGTCCGTCCTGAGGTGAGCGGACGTCCGTGCGCGTGGCGAGTACGTTCATTAACCTCGAACATCCGTCCTGGGAGAGCCCGAACATCCGTCCTCAGAACGGACGTTCAGAGGACTGACAGAGTCATCCTCTGAACGTCCGTCCTGGGTCGAGCTGGACGTTTATAATATTGGCTTCAGTCCTGGAACGTCCGTCCTGAGGTGAGCGGACGTCCGTGCGCGTGGCGAGTACGTTCATTAACCTCGAACGTCCGTCCTGGGAGAGCCCGAACGTCCGTCCTCAGAACGGACGTTCAGAGGACTGACAGAGTCATCCTCTGAACGTCCGTCCTGGGTCGAGCTGGACGTTTATAATATTGGCTTCAGTCCTGGAACGTCCGTCCTGAGGTGAGCGGACGTCCGTGCGCGTGGCGAGTACGTTCATTAACCTTGAACGTCCGTCCTGGGAGAGCCCGAACGTCCGTCCTCAGAACGGACGTTCAGAGGACTGACAGAGTCATCCTCTGAACGTCCGTCCTGGGTCGAGCTGGACGTTTATAATATTGGCTTCAGTCCTGGAACGTCCGTCCTGAGGTGAGCGGACGTCCGTGCGCGTGGCGAGTACGTTCATTAACCTCGAACGTCCGTCCTGGGAGAGCCCGAACGTCCGTCCTCAGAACGAACGTTCAAAGGACTGATAGAGTCATCCTCTGAACGTCCGTCCTGGGTCGAGCTGGACGTTTATAATATTGGCTTCAGTCCTGGAACGTCCGTCCTGAGGTGAGCGGACGTCCGTGCGCGTGGCGAGTACGTTCATTAACCTCGAACGTCCGTCCTGGGAGAGCCCGAACGTCCGTCCTCAGAACGGACGTTCAGAGGACTGACAGAGTCATCCTCTGAACGTCCATCCTGGGTCGAGCTGGACGTTTATAATATTGGCTTCAGTCCTGGAACGTCCGTCCTGAGGTGAGCGGACGTCCGTGCGCGTGGCGAGTACGTTCATTAACCTCGAACGTCCGTCCTGGGAGAGCCCGAACGTCCGTCCTCAGAACGGACGTTCAGAGGACTGACAGAGCTGCTAGGGTACTAATTGATTTAAGTCCGCTGAACGTCCGTCCTGAGGGGCGCGGACGTCTATAATATTATAGACGTCCGCGCCCCACAGGACGGACGTTCAGCGGACTTAAAGTAATTATTACCCCAGCCACTCTGTCAGTCCTCTGAACGTCCGTTCTGAGGGGCGCGAACGTCTATAATGTTATAGACGTCCGCGCCCCTCAGAACGGACGTTCAGAGGACTGACAGAGTGGGGGGGAGGTAATAATTACTTAAGTCCGCTGAACGTCCGTCCTGTGGGGCGCGGACGTCTATAATATTATAGACGTCCGCGCCCCTCAGAACGGACGTTCAGAGGACTGACATGGGTAATTGAATCGTTTAGGTTTTCATCAGAATTTTATACGTCCGTCTTGGGACAGACGTTGAGAAAATTATAGACGTCCGAGCCATGTGAATGGACGTTTAAAGCCCCGCGAAATTCAATTTTAAATTCATTACAACGTCATATTAGTGGCGGGCCGGACGTCTATAATATTATAGACGTCCGGGCCACGTGGGCCGGACGTCTATGTTCATTAAAATGGGAAGCGCGAACCGAGACCATTTACTGTTCGTCTTCTTCCCCGCGAACGCCGACTCTGTTGCTGCGCCGTTGATATTCGAGGTTGGTTTTCTCACTTTTGGACCGTTTAAAATTACATTTAATCCGATTACATTGCTCTGTGATGAAATGTCTTTGATTTGAACCGATTAAAAATTGTTTTGGGTCCGTTTTTTTTCAGACTCTTGCGTGTTCTTGGGCGGCTTCCTTGACTCTTTTTGGACTGCGTGTTAGGCCGTTTACTCCTCCACTTCCCTCCTTCTCATTTGGAATCTACTTTTCAGGTTAGCTTGTTGTTGGTTGAAAATTTTGTGTATGCATGTATGTGGATTTTGTGTATGGACGTTTTTTACTGTAAAATGTGTATTAGTTATGTTATTGTGTTAAACGATTAATGCGAAATGTGTATTAGTGTATGGACGTTTTTGACTGTTAAATTTTGTGTATGCATGTATGTGTTATTGTGTAAAATGTGTATTAGTTATTGCCATACATTGAGTGACACTTAGTTCCCGTTTGAAATTTAAGACAAACGATTAATCTTTTAATCGTTTGTGTTAAATTTTGAATTGTCCGATTGGACAGTTTGAGAAAATTAATTTTCATAATTTCCAATACCATGTCAATTGGAGTTTAAGGATAAGATTGATGAAATTTCGGTTCAGTACTTGTGTTGTTCTCCGGATGCATATTTGATTGTGGTCATCGTTGACTACTCTCATTTCGTGTATTTTGGAGACCAATGCGAAATGCTGCCGAAATGTATCAATTTTATGACGTAGACTTCAATGCACGCGGCTCAGCAAATTATGAAAATTAATTTTTTTGAATGGGTAGGGCCGAACCTTGTGAGAGTTAAAACACTTGAACTGATGATTTTACGAACATAGTATGGATCGAAGATGGATGAACGAACGTCGCATGAGTGAAGAATATGACAAGGGTGTTTCGCAGTTCTTGCAATACGTTGAACAAAATGCTAAGTCTGTCAACGGGACATATTTTTGTCCTTGTGTGCGTTGTCTTAATCAAATACTCCAAGACTTAGGCAATGTGCGTGACAATCTATTCATGTACGGCATAATGAGGACTTATACCGTTTGGACTTGGCATGGAGAAGTACTTGAGCAGCCTACCACGTCACGAGGAACAAATTATGTGGAAGAATGGATGAGTGACCATTTAGAGGACATGATACGTGATGTCGGTGAAGATAATTTTGGAAGGGCTAATTTGTATGATACTCTTATTAATGATTCAGAGCAACCGTTGTTCCCAGGATGCTCAAACTTTACACGCTTGTCTTCAACTTTAAAGTTGTTTAGTTTAAAAGCAAGGAATGGATGGACCGATAAAAGTTTCACCGAGTTGTTGGAGTTGTTGAAGGAGATGCTTCCAGAAAATAATACTCTACCTATTCGTAATTAATAGGCCAAAAAAATTTTATGTCCAATGGGTCTTGAATATCAAAAGATACATGCTTGTCCTAATGATTGTGTTTTGTACACAAAGGAGTTTGCTTCGTTAAACTATTGTCCAACATGTGGTTTATCCCGTTTTAAAAAGAAATCTGACAGAGTCACTGGTAATGAAGGTAATGATGGTGCACCTGCTAAGGTGATGTAGTATTTGCCTATAATACCTAGGTTCAAACGTATGTTCTCTGTTAAAGAAGATGCAAAGAACCTTAAATGGCACTCTGACGAAAGAAAGTGCGATAATCTTCTTCGACACCCTGCTGATTCTCCACAATGGAAAAAGATTGATGACAAATTCCCTGAATTTGGTGCAGATCCAAGAAACTTAAGGCTTGCACTTGCAACTGATGGTATGAATCCTTATGGAAACTTAAGTAGCAAACACAGTTCGTGGCCAGTTATGTTGATGATTTACAATCTTTCTCCTTCGTTGTGCATGAAGAGAAAATATGTGATGTTGACCATGATGATATCGGGTCCTAGACAACCTGGAAATGACATTGATGTTTACTTAGCACCTTTAATTGATGATTTGAAATTGTTGTGGGAAGAAGGCATCGACGTGTTTGATTCACATGTTCAGGAACAGTTCCGTTTGCGTGCAATGTTGTTTTGCACTATAAATGATTTCCCAGCATATGGAAACTTGAGCGGTTATAGTGTTAAAGGTCATTTTGCATGTCCCATATGTGAAGAAAACACTAGTTACCTTCAGTTGAAGCATGGTCAGAAGACAGTATATACAAGACATCGAAAATTTCTTCCTCGTAATCATCCTTATCGTAGATTGAAAAAAGCATTTAATGGAAGTGCTAAGGATGAGGTTGTGTGCAGATCCCGGAATGGTCAAGAGGTGTACAACGAAGTCAAAAACATTGACATTGTGTTTGGAAAACATCATAAAAGTACCTCTGCAAAGAACATTTGGAAGAAACGATCGATATTTTTTAAGCTTCCATATTGGTGTGAACTTGATGTTAGACATTGTATTGATGTGATGCACGTTGAAAAAAATGTTTGTGACAGTGTCATCGGAACTTTATTAAACGTCAAAGGGAAGAGCAAAGACGGAATAAAGGCAAGACAAGATTTGGCTGACATGGGAATCCGATCTGAGTTACATCCACAGATAATAGGAAGACGCACCTATCTGCCCCCAGCCTGTCACACACTTTCCAAAAAAGAAAAACAAAGTTTTTGTAACTGTTTAAGAAGTGTGAAGGTTCCGCAAGGTTATTCTTCAAATATTAGTAACCTTGTGTCTATGCAAGACTTAAAGCTAGTTGGTTTAAAGTCTCACGATTGTCATGTATTGATGCAACAATTGTTACCGGTTCTTATTCGAGGCATATTACCTCCTTCTGTTAGGGGTATTCTGACACGTCTGAGTTTTTTCTTTAATGCCATTTGCAAGAAAGTTGTTGACCCTCGAGGTTTAGATGAATTGGAAAATGAGGGAATAAGACTACTATGTCAATTGGAGATGTATTTTCCACCTTCCTTTTTTGACATCATGGTACATTTGATTGTTCATCTAGTCAGAGAAATTCGAATATGTGGGCCGGTCTTCTTAAGGTGGATGTACCCAGTTGAAAGATACATGAAGATCTTAAAGGGATATGTCAAGAATCAATATAGACCAGAAGCTTCAATCATAGAGCGATACGTTGCAGAAGAAGCCATTGAATTTTGTTCAAGTTATATGCCATCTTGTGAACCCGTCGGTCTTCCCAAGAGCAAAAACGAAGGAAAATGTGGCGGTAAGGGTGTTCGAGGTGTGACAATTCAAAGTGTTAGCAGAAAAGAAATTGACCAAGCTCATTTGTACGTCTTAAACAACACTGTTGATGTGATTCCTTACATTTCTGACCACGTTAATGAAATAAAGGCAGCAAACCCAAAAATGAGTGAAAAATGGCATCTTAATGAACATGTGAAAACCTTCTTGGGATGGTTTAAGAAAAAGGTGTATGCGACTCCACATGTTTCTGAAACTTTATTGAGGTTATCTCGTGGACCGAACACAGAGGTCATTACATATGGTGGGTATTATATAAACAATATTTCTTTTCAGACAAAGGTAGAAGATGACAAAAGCAGAGTTCAAAATAGTGGCGTCACACTACAAGCTGAGTCTGTGCACTTTGCTAGTTCTAAAGACAAAAATCCAATCACAGCATCCATCAGTTATTTTGGAATAATACAAGAAATATGGGAAGTTGATTACGTTACTTTTAGAGTACCAGTTTTCAAGTGTAAATGGGTTGATATAAATTCTGGTGTCATGATGGATGACCTTGGTTTCACATTGGTAGACTTGAACAAGATGAATTACACTGATGAACCATTTATCATGGCTAGTCAAGCAAGACAAATATTCTACGTAAGTGATCCATCGAATAACAAATGGTCAGTGGTTTTAGAAGGTAGAAACATGCATGGACATGATGATGACGATTCTCTTGATATACTTGAGACAACATCTGTTGCATGTAGACCCACTGAAGACCCAGTTGATGACGTTGCCGATGTAATGCAAGCAATTCGTAGTGATCACAACGAAGGCATTTGGGAAAAAACAATTAATTAATAGGTTAATATTTTCACTTTTATTGACTTTATATGTATGTTCATCATAATTGAATTATTACTAACGTTGTCTAATTTTTCAGGTATGTCGGCCTCAGACTCAGGATCGGGAAAGAGCAGACGTGGACGAGGCGTCACCCGAGTGGCAGATGTGACATCCGGACGCGTGGATGGTCAGAGGAGGCATGTTGACATTGACCCCAGATCAGGTCATCCATCAGGGCCAAATGCTGATAGGTTTAGGAGTTATCTGGGCAAGTTAGCAAAAAGTCATGTCTCTATCCTTCATGCATGTTGGGATGACGTCCCAGAGGTCGACAAGAACCTCTTATGGCAAGATGTTCAGGTATGTTTAGACTTCATGCAATTTGTGATATACTTATCTATTAACTTTTCTCTTGGTAACAAGTTTTTTGTTTTAAACAGCAACATTTTGATATTCCAAACACATTGCAAATCAGAAAGAAAGTGTTATCGCATATAGCGATAAGATGGAGGGATTTCAAGACAAGGCTGACACGACTATATGTCTTTGGAGATAGACAACATGAAAATCCATCTCAGCATTATACCTTCACAGAGGAGGATTGGATGCAGTTTCGTGCATCTAGAGAGTCTGAAGAATGGAAGGTATGTTTCTTAAGATCATCTTTCATTGAGTTTTTATGATTTTAGACTTACTTATATACATGGTTTCACAGGATAAAAGGTTAGCCGCCCAAGAAAGACAAAGGCTAAACGACACACCCCACTTGTTATCACGAGGTGGATATGCAAAACTGGAGAAGAAACTGAGAAAGTCTAGAGCCGATGCCTTGGGACTTGAGTCGCCTGACCTAGCACCTGCACCTGCACGGTACGAGCTGTGGAAGGCTGCTCGGACTAAATCTGATGGGAACATGACATCTTCCTCAGCTGCCTTGATCTCACAGAGAATTGTAAGTTCAAATTATAAGCAGTTATTTGATTGTGTATCTATCACAGCATGTCTTCTAAGTAACTTGGTTTTTTTATGTGCAGGATGAGTTGGTTGAGCAGCAGACTCAGGGCACATTTGCTGGCCAAGGTAGGGACGACATTCTGACAACGGCCATTGGAAGGCCCGAGCACCCAGGACGTGTACGTGGAGTTCCAGGGGCGATTGGTCTTCGTGACTATTTTGGCCCTACACAGAAAACCCCCCAATCAATGAGTCAGGAGACACTGAGGCAGATGGATCTTCAGTGGGAGGAAAGACTCAACCAAAGCACGAGATCAATGGAGCAACGATTCATGGAGCAGCTACAAGAACAAAAACAAATACAAAGAGCGCTTGAAGAAAAGCTGCATTCCATGACGCAAGGCCACATGGGGGCCGATGAAACTCCCACAGCACCTCGTGTCAGCACTAGAGGATCATGCTCTGCTGTAGAACCCAATGAGTATAGCGGTCAATATGAGCTGTTGGTTGATGGGGATCCCCCACGCATTGTGGCTGTCGGACGAGTGCTTGAGGGAGGGGAGACCATTCATGGTGTTGCCATATTACCCCAGCACGTGCGTGTGACCATTGACGAGGTTCGGGATCCCCAGGCTCAGGTGCCTGTACCCACTCCAGAAATTAACTTTGTGGGGGAGGCCATAGGAACATTTATTGCCTGGCCTAGAGCATTGATCATGTCCCACATCGCGACTCCACAGGTATAATGTCTTTTTCCTTAGTATTTCTATGTTAATTGTCTTCATATAATTGTTTATAAAGCTTTGACGTAAATTCTTATCTTCAGTTCACACGTCTTCAGAAGCAGCCAATTCATGATACAGTCATACATGAAGATGATGACATGGCTGAAGCAGAGGATGATCCTATATCAAAGTTAGTGACAAAATTACCCAGATTGAAGAAAGCATCATTAGAACTATACTGGGAATTGAGGGTATTTGGTCTTCCCCCACATGTGCCAGTTTATATCACATTTTCTGATGCATTGGAGGTGATTGAGGGAGACAGGATGTTGAATATTTCCATCATTCAGCTGTGGTGCATGTAAGTTAGTCAATTTGGTCTTTGATATTACTTTTATTTACATTCTTATATAGTTTCTAACGACTTAACTTTGTTGTTTTAGGTACATGGACACAATCGTTGTAGACCAAGGTCGGTCTTCCATATACGGATTTGTTGAACCTCAGATCATTCAACCGTCTGGTAACACACTTCAAAACAGACAACATTATTTGCAAACATGGATGGATGAGTCCAAAAGAGACGTATACCTTGTGCCATACATTGATGGGTACGTGTTTTTATATGTGGTCAGTTTATTATTATAGTTTCCTTAATTAGTTGAATAACTATTTGTCCTTCGTGATAGGTCTCACTGGCAGCTGATGGTTATCATTCCCAAACAATGTAAAATTATATGGTTTTGTTCGTTGCACAGGAAGATGAAAAATGACTTGAGAACCATGCTTCAAGGGTAAGTGTTTCTCCAAAAAATGACTTCAATTTGATGTTAACCTTCAACTTTTATGATAAAATAGTCATATTAATTATACTTTGTGTTTTCAATCTGTACAGAGTTATTGGTAAATCTCGTGGTCAATTGGTTCAAATTTTGTATCCAAAGGTTGTAAGTCATTTATAGTTTCTAATTCATTTATGTTATTGAATGATCTAAATTTTTAACTATTTAGTTTGTTATTTTAGTGTAACCAGCAGGTAGATTCATGGGAATGTGGCTTCTATGTGATGTGTTGGATTAAGACCATCATTCGAGTTGTCATTACAGATGACTGGAATGAGGTAATGATGTATACCTTCAATACATTACAAATCAAAATCATCTTCAACTATATATGAAACAATAATGAATCTTTCTTGAATTTTGCAGCGCTTCAAGACTACATCGCCTATTACAGAGGACACAATTAACCAGATAAGGCAGGAGTGGACCGCTTATCTTCTACAAAGATGGAGTTAGGAATAGTTATATTTCTTCTTGATTGAACATTGTTTGGTTTTAGTTTTATTTTTATGTTAATAGTTTGGTAATGGATTGAACATTAAGTAGAATTTTGTTTATATAAAACGCATATTTATGTTATTGGAGAATTGTTCTGGGACATTTTTCTGTTTTTCAAGTGTGGTTCTATTGAAAAAACAAACAAATTTTAAAAAAAAAAACGCCCACTAGACGTCCGTTAGTGTACAGTCGGACGTCTATAGACGTCCGTCTGTGCACATACAGACGTCCCACCCCAGCCCTACACCAAAAGAACTCAGCAAGGTAGACGTCCGTCCTCAGACAGCAGCGGACGTTTATATGGACGTCCGTCCTCAGACAGCGGACGTTTATAATAAACGTCCGTGCTCAGGCAACGGACGTTTATATAAACGTCCGTCCTGAGGCAGCGGACGTTTATAATAAACGTCCGTCATCAGGAAACGGACGTTTATATAAACGTCTGTCCTGATGCAGCGGACGTCCATATAGACGTCCGTCCTCAGGCAGCGAACGTTCATATAGACGTCCGTCTTGCCAGGACGGACGTCTGAGGGACGTCTACCGCATAGACGTCCGGCGTACGCCGGACGTCAAAAGGCCAAAATATCGGACGTAAAAAGCCGTTTCTGCACCAGTGTAAATATTTTATACTTTGCAATGTAAATCCAATATCTTTTATATGTATATACTCTTATACATATATTTATACTATTCTGACTGTAAAGTTCACATGCTACCAAAAATGTGTGGCCACCCATCATCTCCACAACCAGCTTTTATGACATTCTTTTTTATGACAAATCCTATTTCATTTCACAAAATCATAAGCCTTTTAGCACTGCTCTCATTATATTTGGAAATAGTTCAAGCAATTCCACCCCTACCTTTTCTCATGCACGTATGTAAATAAAAAGATTTAAGGCTCTAGAAAATATTTTAGATGAGAAATAGTTTTTATGAAAGACACTTAATTATTTTATTAATTAAAAAGGTTAAGAATAAATAGATATAAATCAAATCAAATTTCATTTTATAAAATCATTTTTTCTCCTTTAATATTTCTCTTAGTTTCTCATTCATATGCCGGTTTGTTTGAAAATCCAAGTGCATCACAAGACTCATGCCAACAAGGTCTAGTTCTATCCAATCAATTTATTGGTAAGTTCATCTTTTGTACTCTTTACAACCTTTTAGAAATTCTGGTTGCATGTAGGAATTTTAGAGTTGTGATGTTTAAGATCTCTAGATGAATCTATGTTTGATTAAGATTGTTAGAGTATGAACATATAATTGATATGAGTTTTCCTTGTGTAAATATTGTTTCCTTTCTGAATTTTTTAGAATTTTCTCCTGATACCCACTCGATAGATGAGTCATGTTGTTCAACAAGAAATAAGATTTTTCAAATTGAGTTGACAAAATGCTTTATGGTGTGTTTAAAGGATGGTTAATTATAGAAAAGGTTAATTATTGAAAAGAAAGATGCAATGTATGAAATTCATGAGATGGTGTAACATCTCATAATCTCACATTTGATAATTCATAATTGATATATTGTAGCATTACATTTAAGGTAACATCCCATAATCTCACACTTGATAATTAATAGTTGATATATATACATATGTTTTAAACTCATATTTCAACTACAAATTCATGAATATAACTCAAATTCTTCTACTTTATTCTTCTATCTCTCTTCATTGACACTGAATCAGACGACATTCCTTCATCTGCTCCCGTATAACGAATTATACGATTATCGCACATACACAAACACAAACAAGTAGGGTGAGCTAACATGCAACAAATCATTTATAAAACAAGCATAATTACTTTGATGCACTCAACAAACATCATATAATAATTATGTCAAACACCCTCATACCATCACACAACAATCGCACCATAGATACTCATCCCATCATACCACAATTCCTAATAGACACTCATCCCACAATACCCCATAAACACTCATCCCACAATACCCCATAAACACTCATCCCACAATACTCAATAGACACTCATTCGGATGATACGTTGATGAGCGGTCACGGGAAGTTATACACTTGTGATGACTTCTACTTCTTACAAATATACTTCCAAAATACTCCATACCATTCACAAGGTTAGTCCTCAACACTATGTCCAAAATCGGCACATAGACTAAGACCTCTTGCCCCTCTCAACACATAATTCATCATTCTCTACATAAGACTGGACGATTATTAGAGTATCAGGATATCCTCCAACAACAGGACCCTCACCATAAATATATACACTAATACCATATCATTACATAATCTCTCCACGAGACTCATACCAGGCTCATATTCCTCAACTCATATTATACCATTACAAAATCTCCCCATAATACTCATATCATGTTCAGATGCATAAATTTAAATCCAATATAATAAAATACAATCATCACAGAAATCATACAAAATGAATATATCACAAAATAAATTAACAATACTAAAATATCACCATAAATAGTCACCGGAGAAGAATCAAATGTTTGACGAATCAAACTCACCATAAACGCCAGTACATATGACTAGTCACAACTTACTGGATTTGACCAGGGCTGCTCTATGATCAGGGATGTACAAAATCCGGTTTTTAAGATTCCTCTATCCTACCATCACAATTATAATTCATAATTCCATATCTACCATAATAACATGAATTCATCAGAAATTTTCATTTCAACAAGATATATGGCACAATAATTTAATAGTACATAATCTGTTCAACAAGATTTAAGTTAAAAACTTGTCGAGTAGACTTCCAGGAAAGAGAGGTGTGTCACAATGGACAACTTAAGTACCAAGTCTTTCCTTAGCTAAAGTGTTCCTCAACTAGTTTTAACAAATTTCTTATTTACAGATTCAAAACAACAACATATAATATTAACACAGAATTTCAATATAAATAGATGTACAGTAATATTAATATTTATTATTTTAATATTATATTATTATATTAATATTTTAATCACCACTTGGCCTATTTGATCCCTCAATAATGTCTTTAAACGTGGAGTGCTCATCCACTATCAATATTTTAATTTTTTTTTATTTTTTTTTGTTTTTTTTAACAAAAAGGTAGAAAAGAGTTTGAACTCATGTTCTTGAAATCACCACAATTTTTTACCATTTAAGCTATCAAAGTTTCTTATTTAACTTATTAATTATATTTTCCATTCACAAAGAAATTTATTACTACTAGTAATAAAATTGTTACAATTAAGGTAAATATTTTTCATGGGTCTTACATATGGAAATGTTTTCGATAATGATGGTATGTGATGGAAATACAATGTATATGAATGTGATGTATGAAAGTGAAATGGCTTGTAAGAAGAAAGTATTTCACTCAATTGAACTTGGGGTGTATTGAATAGGGATTCGATTAAAAGATTATCCAAACTCTACTAAGTATCCTAATTCACCTAGAGGAAGATATTTAGGTAGTGAGAGTCGATGAAGGTTCATATTGTGGAAATTAGTTTGAAAGAGAATCGTTTTGGTGTGTTGTTAAACAATTTGACAAGTGTACCAATTGTTATTGTAGTAATAAAATATCGTCCTCTGAGATTGAAATAGTTGAGTACTAGATTACTAATTCGTATAATTTTGAGCAACCAAAATTCAAGTAAAATAGTGAACATAAACAAATGACAAAAATTTAATTAAAATAAACAATGTTAGAGAATTGAATTTTTGTACACTTTCATATAAATTCTTAACCCTTCCCAATTGATGTGCAAATTATAATTATCTAATTGAGTTTATTAAGAGCTTGTTTACCCCTAATCCCTTAGATAGGCAAACATATTCATCAAATTCTAACCCCCAATCCCTTAGGCCAGTTATCAAATTTAATGAAGTTATGAAGAATAATTACCATCTCAATTGCAAACTAATTAGCTATGCCCAATTTCCCAATTGTGATAATTTCTAATCTACTCTATTTACAATCGCAAGTAATCCCCAATTTCCCAATAGTGAAACTGCTCATAGAGAAAGACATTCAAAACATAAATAGAACACTGAGATAAATTAAAATTAACGAAACATCAATTGGAAAGGTTCAGAAGTTATAATCAAAGTACTACATCAATCCTCTAACAAAAAGGAAATTAGTTCTGCATACTGGAAAAATAAAAATCACCAAAAACCCCAAGGAGAAGAAGAAGAAAACTTTTGCGTTCTAGATCATCCGGGTTCGCCCTCCAAAATCGTGGCATTATATTGGCCTCCTACGTGCGTTCACGCTCCAAAGAGGTGGAATTGGTCCGTTACTTCTCTCAGTAACTTCTCTTTTTATTTTTCTGCTTTTTTTTCTTTAATCTTTAATTCCACGTAATATCAGAGGTTGATTACTGCTTTGACCGTTTCCATAGTTCATGAAAAAATCCACAATCTAGGTGTGAACCTCTCTGGTTTCCATTCTGCACACCTTAGTTAAATCCATAGGTTGTGGAAAAAACCGCAGCTCAGTTATGGAGCTCTCTGGTTTTGAGTTTACATCTCCTGAAGCAAATCCACAGATTGGGTAAAAAACCATAGTTCAGTTGTGATGCTCTCTAGTTTCACCTTTACATCTTAAGCACTTATTCTTCCTGATTTGTGATTTTAACCCTCACAAAACACCTATTAACAAGAAAAAACACAAAATCCAACTGTATGATCCGAAACAACTATAATGTTTAATAAAATGATTCAATTAATATAATTATGCATGCAAATGGCCTAAACTAAACTACTAATGCAACTACATTTTATTTACCTATCATGTGTCATAATGAGTTAATCTTGTCATATGGGTTGGACATAAGTCCTATTGTGGGGTTGGGTAAAGCTTGGGCATTAAAAACAAAAACCTAACAGGTACAAAATCTCGTAGTCCAATTCATTACACAAATCTTCCGAAAGTACACGTTTATAGTTGGTTTAGTTAGTTGTATGTATTAATAAATTGTTTGAGATTTTATTTTTATTAATATTTTGAATTATTTATCAATTCTAACCTTTTTTAAATATACTAGCTTACCCTGATTTATGGTTTGTTGCTATCCATTATGATCGTGTATTTGCATGGGAGTAGGGGATAATGCATATGAGGTTCATCAACAATGAGACACTTCAAGAGTCGAGTTGTTTCTTTTGTATTTTGTATAATTCCTCCTCTTTAAGTTAAGTGTATGTTTTTGTAAAACTTTCTTATGTAAATTAATGAGGAATACTATAATACATAGATCTTACTTATGTAGTTATTTTTCTTAATACCAATTATGAAATGCTTTAATTAGTAGATAAATTCTTTTAATCCAGAGTGTTAGAAAATCTACAAGAGGTTAAATATCACGAGAATCTTTTTTTCCTATGCACTAGTAAATTTCTAACATATATCATATAATGAGATTTAAAATACATAATAAATTTATACTAGTTTACCCACTGCTCTTTATGTATAACAAGTGTTGAAACAATTGATTATGAAAGAAGATTAAATAAAGTCATGGGTTGAAATTTCATCTTCACTTACTTTTCTTTATAAAGGATCTTCAATACAACATTGCTTCAATATTTTCTTTTGATTCTTCTTTTAAGATATGATGAATCTCTTGAGTTGTGCTTTGCATGGTTGACTTAAAGGTTTTGACAAACGAGAGCTTGGATTTTCTTGATGCTCTATCTTTCTTGAAAAAGGAAACAGTTCAACAAAGAGAACTAAATTTTCCATAGTACATTTTTTTTATTTTATTTCCTATATTTCATATGAACGTTTATAACATCTGTTGTTTCTATAAAATCATTTTGACTGACCAAAACGTCTAATATGTACTTATGACTCTGATTTCATTTTATCTATAAAACCTTTTGTGATTATAGCTTGTGTTATGCATATCATTTATAAGATTTGTAAGTTCCTTTGATAAGTCCAATGCATTACAGTTAATGTATATTTTCTAGCATGTCAATGACTCTCCATTTACTTTACTTATTATATTGTATATTACACTTGTCATATATCTTATATCCTTCACATTTTTTACTTTGAGAAGAAGTTACTTAGATTGTTTTTAATCAATTATGTCATTAAAGATTCGACATCCTTTTTCAAAAATTGGTGATAGTTGAATTCACCCCTCTTTATCCTATATTTCTAAGAAAAAAATTCCTTATTGTGTTTACTATCAGAAGAAGAATATTCGAAAAGTGATTGTTTTCAAAGACGTAAAACATATGAGGGTTTCACAAAAATAAAAGCAAACAAGTAATCTACTCACCATTATAAACTCTTTAGTATTAAATCAAGTGATGTAACACACTATTTTTTGGAATGTTATGTATATAGAAACTTTTCTGAATTATTAAAAGTATTGTAATTGTTTCTTTGTCTTGAAATTTTTAATTCTATATTTTTATTGAAAATTTAAGACTTTTTGAAAGACTAAGACAAAAAATAATAAAAATATTAATTTAAATATGAAAGACGTAATAATAATTATTAAGGCACAGTGTGTAAAGAAGTGAAAAATTAAAATATAAATCTCCTGGAATTTATAGATTACTAATTTAAAAATGAAGAAAGTCATAAAAACGTTGATGAATGTATTTTTATTCACATTCAAATCATCTTTTTGCTTTCTTGAATTGTAAAATTCAGTTTAAATCCATTGTTTTAATTGGAATTTTTTCAAATAGGACTAGGTGAGGTTTAGCCATTCATAAAAATCAATTCTTAAGGCATCAATAGATGCTAGATGTTATAGATGACCTTGTTTGATGATTTGGATAAACGAGTACAATTAAAGAGTCTATTTTGTTGAATCTTACCAAACGATCTAATAAATAATCATTAAACTAAGTTTTGGTGATAAACAAAAATTGTTACTAACAATTGTCTTTTATATGCAAGATTTGTGATGATTTGCAACACCAAAATACATTGTGTATAGTACTAAATATTCTACAAATAGAATCTTTTTTCATGTCTTGAATCTCTGCAAGAAAATATGTAAAAGTGGATCATTTATTGAAAGTTTTGAAGTTTTGCAACTGAATGACCTTGAATAGCAATGTGAAGCTTCTTAGATTGTGGATTTGAGAAGCTTAGTCCATCCAAGATTGCCATAAAAGACAAGCAATGACCACCATCACAACATTTATCTTTAGCAACCACTACACCATTTATTTTATATTATGCCTCGTGTCGTCTTTCACATGCAAGGTAAAACCTTCTAATTTGATTCTCATATAATTTCCTAGTTAGTTATGAGGTTATGTACAATTAAAGTGTTATTCTTTAATTTCTTCAAAATATAGTTTATTTTATCTACTCTTTAATTTCTTCAAAACAAAGTTTAGTTTATTTATTTTGTTCGAGTTATGATTTTTTTTCCTCTTAGGATTGTTTTAGAATGTTTGTTGGTAATTCAATCTTATTATTTAATTAGAATTATTGTTAGTTGTCCTAATTTTTGGTAAATCTCTTATTTGCTTAATTGAAGAGGTAAAAGAGTAAGACATTTCTTGTATACCCTTAGAACACGTGAGGTATTGGGAGAAATGAAAAACTTAATAAATTAATTAACGCTTGTTTAATTATCTCATACTTGTTTATAAATAATCTCTTGTTTTTTTAATTCAAGACATAAAAGAATTATATTCCACATGTATACACTTGGAACATATGAAGTGTAAATACAATTTCACTCGTATGTGCTTAGAACGAGTGAGAGATTTAACAAATTAACTATTTAATAAATTCAAGATTTATTTAAAAATTAAATGAATGAAAGAGTTATCAAAAGCGATTTAAATTTGTGAGTCAATCTAGTCCACCAAGAGTTTAAGTTAAATTGGGTAAAAGTATAAGTCAAAAATATACTCGACGCACTAAGAACCAAACCCATGTTTTGACAACTCTATTATATATATTGCAACCACTAGTGCATATATAATGGCTTTTGCACGGGTTATTTTAGAGATTATGTTTTGGTTCTTTAATCGAAGTATATTCAAACGAAGTAAAACATATTTAACTTTAGCATTCGGTTCATAATCGAAGCATATTTTTTACTTTATGATTTAGTTTTTTTAATAAGAACCAAAGCCTATTCCTATAGTTTTTGTTAAAAAAATTCAATTTCTTTTCATCCTCACGTAATTTTCACCATAGAATCACCATGCTCCCTATCAACGAACAGAGCCACCACTACCTTTCCCACTTCCACATTGAACACAAGAGATTAAAAAAATATTTGCATTAGAAAAAACAAATTATGAAACAGAAAAGAAAATGCAAGACAAAATAATGAACCTCTAATCACTTTCGGAATAGAAAGAAAAAAAATGTTCATAGTGAAAACGTAACGACACATTTCGCGTTGGCTACGAGGAAGGGAAGGAAAAAGAGTGGAGAAGTGATGACGAAAGTAACAACGTGGTTCACATTTGACAACGAAAAAGGGAGTAAAGTGACTCTTTCATTGGAGAATTGATGAGGTGCAAACGAAAAAACTTTGGTACAAATGTAATTTTAATCCTAATAGATGAATAGGCTTCCATTCTTTAAAGAACCTAATAATTTAATTATGTAAATATTTAAAAAAGTGTCAGTAATAAAAATTTTGAAATTAATTGAAAAATTATAAGCCTCAATTCTTTAAAAAACTAAATCATATACGAGTATGAGCTTTAATTATTTTAGAATTTGTAAAAAAAATTTAAAATGTCATCAGGTTTTGAAATACTTTGTTTTAAGAATATTAAACAATGTTATGTATTTTTTGTTTTAAAGAATGAATAGGCTTCCATTCTTTAAAGAACCTAATAATTTAATTATGTAAATATTTAAAAAAGTGTCAGTAATAAAAATTTTGAAATTAATTGAAAAATTATAAGCCTCAATTCTTTAAAAAACTAAATCATATACGAGTATGAGCTTTAATTATTTTAGAATTTGTAAAAAAAATTTAAAATGTCATCAGGTTTTGAAATACTTTGTTTTAAGAATACTATTTTTTGGAATGTTATGTATATAGAAACTTTTCTGAATTATTAAAAGTATTGTAATTGTTTCTTTGTCTTGAAATTTTTAATTCTATATTTTTATTGAAAATTTAAGACTTTTTGAAAGACTAAGACAAAAAATAATAAAAATATTAATTTAAATATGAAAGACGTAATAATAATTATTAAGGCACAGTGTGTAAAGAAGTGAAAAATTAAAATATAAATCTCCTGGAATTTATAGATTACTAATTTAAAAATGAAGAAAGTCATAAAAACGTTGATGAATGTATTTTTATTCACATTCAAATCATCTTTTTGCTTTCTTGAATTGTAAAATTCAGTTTATTTAATTATTTTAGAATTTGTAAAAAAAATTTAAAATGTCATCAGGTTTTGAAATACTTTGTTTTAAGAATATTAAACAATTTCAAAAGACTTTCTTTTTAGCAGTGAATCCCTAATAATGTTTTCTATGTTTTTAACCTTAGTGCATATTTTTATAAGTGTTAACTTAGTGAAATTCCAATTAAGTTCATTGGAGAGGTTGAAACAAGAGATTAAATCATAGAAACCACAATGATCATATGTGTAGAATGAACTAGATATTATTGGGTCTGTTGGGCCAATGAGGTGTTATTAGAAAAAGTAAAACAACTGAAAGCCACACCCTTTGTTGGTATTCGTTCTCAACCAGGTTAGGAAGAGGAAGGAAAATTAATGAAACAAAATATTATTCATTGTGTTAACAAAGTATGACCATAGAAGACTTTGTATGCCTAATCTTTCCATGTATGAGTGACTGTTATAAATTAAAGTACTGGTTTAGCCATGTGAGTGGAGAATTTACACTATTTTAAAGTTTAGTAGTGAAAAAAAGTCTTAACCTTTTCTCACCGAAGATAGGGATGGGACTAATGCATTTTGAGTGTGATTGAGGGAATGATTATGCCATGTATAAGTTGAAGGCTTGTAGAGAGTCTTAGTTAATTAAAGTACCATACCCTTAGTATTAATATTTCTTAATATTGGTAAATAGCTTAACCCAAAGGGGATCCTATCTAATTTTCTTGCATAGGCATGACCAAAGGGGATCCTATCTAATCATACAGTGGAGAGGGCAATAGGGAAGGACATGATGGAGACAAAGTCTCTACAAATGTTGTAAATACTCAGAAATCCAATACCTCTTTAACCTTTGACCACTATCATTATCACCTACAAATGGAAGAAGGAAATAAGGATTGGGAAACCCTAGTGAACAACATCATTTACTTTATTAATTGTTTTTTCTTTCCACAAATTTGTTTTCTTAATTATAAATTACACATGTCTACATTATTATAATATAAATCCTTGAAATATTATAAAACCATTTAATAGATGACAGGGTGATAAAAAACTACCCCCAACTCAGACTATTTAGCCTAACGGTTTATTTTATTTCTGCATATGAAAATTGATTGTGAAGAAAAAAAATAAGAGGATCATGGAAAATCAAAGTTGCTGACTACTAATACTAAACAGAAGCAAAGGAAGTATCTTCAACTCCTAATGTTACAATAAACATTAGCCACAACTAACAATAAGTTGTTGCAATGTACAACCAGAGAGTCTTTAATGGGATTCACATTGTCTAAAACTGTCACACTCATTTTTGAAACTGAACCAGTTTTTAATATGTTAATATGCACAGTTGAAGCGGTGGTAGTAACACCTTGAAAGCTAATGTTGCACATTAATGATTTAATTCAATATTTTGTATTTCCATCCTTTATTTCCATATATGTATCAAGAATAGACTAGATGAATATTGGATAGGAATATTGTGATATCAAATGTAGAAGTTTTAATCATGTTCATGGAGACACATAACAAGGAACAATGTAAATATCTTATGTATTAAGGTTGGAGCCTCCCAAGTGATCCAATATAAATAGCTATATATACTTTGCTGATAAAAAAAAAGTACTAGAATATGGATAATTAGCTAACGCATATTCATTTAAATTTGGTTTTGAAGTGTGACAGTTTTAGGATATTAATAAAACTAGTCTAACTCTTCTGATACATGATATCACAAAAGTTGAGATTTTGCCAAGAAAAAAGTACATTTTATTGGCGATCATGGTTCTGCAGTTTTCCAAATACAAGCACCAAGTGCAATGAAATGAGTTCAGGTAGAAACATGTTATGTACAGTGAATAAAGCAGCAAATTTCTAATGGATGAAACACAGGTTTTCCATTGAAGCATGAAATGAGATCAAAGGATATTCTAAAATTCCAACTTTAGAACATAGAAGACCAAGGTTGAGTCCAGCCACCTCATAACTTGGGAGAAATTCTTGGGCGATCCCACTCTGTGATAACATGGTCACGACTTATCTCCTTGAGTGAACGGCAACCGGTTAGTGCCATAGTTAGTTCAAACTCATCACGAAGCATTTGAAGTACTTTTCTCACACCAGCCTCTCCATCAGCAGCCAATGAAAACAACACAGGTCTACCAATCTGAAATTTGAGATGAAAGGCAAAGATTTAAATAGCAGGAAGGAATGTGGGGTAAGCTGCACTATTTTAGATCATCAGCCTCTAATGAAATTAATGAAATAGAAAAGCATATTCCACAAGTTTCTTTGACATTTATATGTAAAATCCATATTCTGAGGAAATTACGAGGATCAGAATCTTGTGCTTCTTTGTGGAGCTTAGGAACAACAACACTATGATCCTTGTATGCTTGAGTAACGCAAAAAGTATACATATAGTATAATTAAGCATTCAACAGTTTAATTTGCTATGATGATGATCAAAATTTCGTGTACTTACAAACACACCAGCTGCTCCAAGAGCTAGTGCTTTAAAAACATCTGTTCCTCGGCGAACTCCACCATCCAGAAAAACTGGAATTCTTCCTTCTGCAGCTTTAACTACCTATTCAAGTCAAAGCAGCCAATATTTCCACTATGTTAAAGTAAAAGAGGGAATTAATCAATAGGGCACAAAAGTACAAAAGAAACAAAAATGAAAATGCAATGATGACGAGCAAGGAAGCACACAGTGAAGGAGTTTTGCAATGACTCAAATATAGCATCTTTAAAGTTTTAATGTAAAATGCACAATTTAATAAAATTAAACAAAAATTGAGCAAGACTTTTAGTTTACACAACCGAGAATGCTGGCACTAGAAGTGGTACCTTTCTATTTCAGTTGTTATGGAATAGCTATAAACAAACGACAAAACAGAGAATCCCACAAAAAAAAACAGGTACAAGGATAAAAGTAAGAAAAACAAGACCAACTTCAATTTACGTCCACGACAGAGTTCACTATAAACAGGCTACAACTCAGTTTCTGTTAGGTTTCTTAGGAACAAGGAACCAGATTTTCAGATTTAGTAAAGAAATAAGCACTCAAATCTTACTGCACAATGTATTTAACACTCTAATTCTGAAAAACATAATACAAGAAAACATCCAACAGCTTCCAAGGGAAGAAATTCCCTTCTACACAGGACAAACCCTGTTCTGAAACAAAATACACTCCACCCACAGAACTAGAACGCCCCCCTCCTTAAAAGACAAAAACTGCCTAACTACTAATTAAAACTTCCCCTAACTGCTGTTTAAACTCCTCCTAACTACCCCTAACCACTTCATACTAACTTCTATGTTTTATTTTTTCCAAACTATCTAACAACTGTCTACAAACTGTCAAATACATTACATATTCTATCAGTTTCTCTCTCAGTGAACTCTTGCTTAACTCTCTCGGTTTTTTGTTATTAAATTAACAAGGTACTTTAGTAAAACACGCCTAAACTAGCATAAAAGACAAGTGAACAGTGCTTCCTACAACTAAGCTAAAATGTCACTTATATGGCGCATCCAAACCATACTAATCTCCATAGACGCTAATTGATTAGATGTTCTACTAAGACTATCCACATTGGTACTAGAAGATACAGATCTTCCATTGGACGGTTTGGAGTAGTTAGACAATGTAGGAGCCTTAACAAAAAATTTATTGAACCAATCTTAACAACACTCCACATTGGTTCAACACAAGTCTTCTAAGCGAGAAACACTACTTGTCACCAACACATCACAAGCTTAATCACCAATTAGCTGGATCAAATCCAAGATATGGAGGAAATTGTTGCCTCATAACCTTTTTGCAATCATATAAGAGGGATGATGTTACATATCTGAGTCGGAGACATAATTAATAACGATCACAGTAGGTAGAAAAAACAATGACTGAATGATAATGGACGAATGAATTTCTTTTATTGATGGTAATATCGGAATAAACAAAAGTAATCAATAATTGGGAGCATAACCTCCTTCTTACTTGGGAGCATAACCTCCCTCACAGGACGCATAGCCGCCAGTCTACAAACTCAATAATCAAAAGCATAACCCTAACAATAGCCTCTAGCTTTATTTATACTAATTATTTCCCGCTCATCTCATAGTAATACTTCCTAGAATATATCTGCATTTAATATAAATATCCCTATATTTAATATAAATATCCCCGTATATTTCCCTGACATATATCCTTAAATATAAATATTTTATATTAAATATTTCCCTGGAATACATATTTATTTACTCTAATTAACTTATATTGGATTTTCTCCTGGAATGTGGCTCCCTTTTACTGTAATTAGTTCCCGCCCATCCTAACCGCTATGACAGTTAGGATGGTAATTCTTCAACCGTTCGGCTCAGGTCCTTCACTACTTCCTACCGCTCAGCTCGAGCTCTCACCATCTTCCGTCGTTCGGCTCGACTCCCCACAGCGTACCACCTTTCAGCTTGACCTTTCTATGCTTCCCCCTTTCGGCCTGGTCGTTCCATGCTGTTCACCGTTCGGCCTGCTCGCTCCCCGTTGTCCACCTTTCGGCCCGATCGCTCCCCGTTGTCCACCTTTCGGCCTGATCGCTCCCTGCCTTCCACCGTTCGGCCAACTCGCTCCCCATTGTCCCCGTCCGGCCTGATCGCTCCCCGCCTTCCACCGTTCGGCCTGGTCATTCCCCGTCTTTCACCGTTCGGTGCCCTTCTCCTTCTCTCCTATACCTTCTTCTCTCATATACCTTGTACCCTAACAGATGATGATCTATTGAGACCATCATAACCTTTGAAGATCGTTGGGAAATCTCCTCTCTTATAAAATGCAACTTGATGAAAATATCTTTTTTTCTTCCATGGTAGACTTGATTCTTAGATAATTGTATAACATTGTTGTTGTCACAGTAAATATTGACAACTTGGTCTCGCATCTTCAGCTCTCTGGCTAGACCCCATATTCATAAGCCTTCCTTCACTACTTCCGTCATCACAATATATTCTGCTTCAATGGCTGACAAAACCACTACCTTCTGTAGACTGACATTTTAGATAATTGTAGTACCACATGAAGTAAACACATAACCTTGAATGTCCTGGCCAGGTTGGCGACAATAGTAGTAGTTTTAGCCCAAAACATCTTTGGAACTCCAACACTCAGTAGCATGCAAATCACCTACTCGAGAACAGTCCTATAATCTCTCAGCTAAGCCATTCTATTGAGATGAACCAACTACCTTCCAACGCCTTGCTATGTCATTATCCTTACATAATGTTTTAGAAAGTTTTGAGCAAAATTCAAGACCATTATCAATTCTAAACCTTTCCACTGTCTTACCAGTTTGGTTAACTACTGGACATTTTGAACTCTTGAAATTTTCAAAGGCTTTATCCTTGGTATTCTAAAGGTAAATCCATAACTTCCTCGAGTAATCATCTGTTAACAAGAGTGTGATGGAGATGAGGATGATCCCTACATGTCAACATGACATAATCAAGAGTTTCCTTCGTTCTATGTTTTCGTATACTAAACCAAATTTTTTCAAGCTTTGCATCAGACACATGGTTCACAAAATTTTAATTATGCAATCTTGTCACTACCAAACAAGCCTTGCTTCTTCAAATCAAATAAGACTTTCTCACTTACATGATCTAGCTTTCTCTGTCATATCCCAATCAAACAATAGTCTTAGCATTTGTTAGAAGTTTCACATCGACTAGAGATAAGGCCAATTTAGAGTATATAGGTGGGTGCGAATCTCACCTTACAAGCCGGTTTTCTGTTAGGCTTATAGTCCACTTTTTAGTATGGTATCAGAGTCATGGTTAGAGTCTATCCTAATAAGATTTTTTGTTTATTAGGCATATTATTGCACCCCTATCGGGCCACTATCAGACCACCCATTAATGTCTAGTTTCACACTCAAGATGTATATGCCGCGGTGTGAGGAGAGTATGTTGGAAGTCCCACATCGACTAGAAATAAGACCAATTTAAAGTATATAAGTAAGTGCAAACTTTACCTTATAAGCTCGGTTTTATGGGGTTGAGTTAGGCTTAAAGTCAACTTCTTAACAACATTAAATGTTGAGTCAGGTACTATAACACCTTCCAAGGCATACAAGTCATTCTTTCTCACACCTTCATCACTACCATAGATCCCTTCATCAACTTCAACATTTGCTCACCTTTAAACACATATCACAAATATAATCATGATAAATAGGGTAACCCTTAACACAATATAATGATGATAAAATAGGATAAATATCCTAACACTCCCTCTCAACCCCTTAATGACTTGGTCAATACATTTGCGAGTTGATCGTTTGACCCAATAAACTCAATACATATTTCTTTAGTCAACAACTTTTCACGAACAAAATGACAATCAATTTCTATATGTTTAGTCCTCTCGTGAAACACTGGATTTGATGCAATGTAAAGGGCAGCTTGATTGTCGCAATACATCTTCACAGTATGGATGTCACAAAATTTAACCTCTTGAAGGAATTGTTTCACCTATATAAGTTCACATGTTAGTGATGTCATTGCCCTATACTCGACTTCCGCGGTTGATCGAGCTACTACATTTTGTTTCTTACTTTTCCATGAAATAACGTTTCCTTCCAGAAAAACACAATATCCTGTAGTAGACCGTCTATCAATAGGTGAACCTGCCCAATCTGCATCACAATACCCAGAGACCTGAATGCTTCCTTTATCTTCATATAACAATCCTTGCCCGAGAGCCTTCTTTACATACCTTAGAATGCGAATGAGATCATTTCATGACCCTTGCATTCCATACTCATCTTGTGTGAGATAACACGTGCTATAGACGGTTAACTAGAGACTGTCAAATAGAAGCATTCAAGCTTTGTCCATAGTTTTGTTGCAATCTTCTCTTTCGAGACTTGCCTCAACACCTTCTCACTAAGGCTAAGAATAGTTGCGTTGCTAGCCTTCTCAAATAGTGTTTTCTTGGCCTTCTCCACTATGGCTACACCAAGCCTAGATTTACCCTTCTAGAGATTGATGGAGGCCTTGTTGAACCAAAAGAGCACACATATTCAACCATAACAATAAAAAATCATTCAAACCAATGAATTTCTCAACCCCATACTTTGCAAAAGTCATGATGATTGAATTCATGTTCATCGCTCAGTTTATCGTGGAATAACTCTAAACAAACTCATTGTAAACGCTTCTACCACACAAACAATAAATGAAAATACAGTGAATCCGCAAATGAGACAAGTAGAAGGTAAACATTAGAAGATAAAAAAAAAATCACACACAGAAGTAACATGGTTCAATTAACGTCTTAACAAAATTCAATTCTTGTCCATGACTCTCAGTTAACAATAAATGTTGATACATGTTCTTATTTATACAACATAATTGTTGTAACAATAACTATCGACATATGTTCCTATTTATACAACATAAATATTGTAACTAACTTCCACAAAACATGTTTAAACTAGCGGAGCAGACATGTGAACAATACTTCCTACTACCCAGCTAAAACGTCATTGAGGATGTCTATCTAGACAGTACTAATCTCCTTAGACACTAAGAGACTAGACGTTTTACTATGACTATCCATACTAATACTAGAAGATACATGTCTTCTACTAGGAAGTCTGGAATAGTTAATTGATGTGAGAGCCTAAACAAGAATTTTACTAAACCAAACTTCACATCAATTTATAAAAGAAATCAATAAATGAATAGAATGCAGTACCTCTTCCAAAGCTGAAATAGTTGCTGGAACATAGTCTAGTTGGCGAGCTCCATGATTGGAAACAATGATTCCAGCAGCACCAGCTTTTAAGGCTAGCCTTGCTACATTATTAGCATAAAATATTGAATTAGATTGAAAATTGAGAAGGCAATCCTAAAAAGATAAAATGGACGATGAAGCAACAAAGGGTATATGTTTGACAGGCTTACTATCTTCAGCAGTAAGTACACCCTTTACTAAAATTGGCAATGACGTGATTGTTTGAAGCCAGCTGATATCCTGAAACAAGATTTACCATGAAATTAATATTCAGTGTCACATATTAGGAAATTGTATGTGAAAATGTTGTATATCACCTTCCAGTTGAGTGACCGATCAATTTGTCCAGCAACATAAGACGCAAGACCAGAGTCTTTAGTCTGTAATGTAATCCCAAAGGGCAAATAGCAAAAGTAACAATAAGATAACCAACAATGAAAAAACCCACCTGATTTCAAAACTCATTCAAATAATGGAAAATAGAAATTTAATCACACCTTGTCCAGCTTTCCAAGATCCAATCCTTCAAAATTCTTCAATATCAAGTGCGGTGGCAATGTAAATCTAAAAAATACCCCATCAAACAATCCAATAGTATATATCTTAAAGTAGGAAGTATATCAACCCAACCATGATGAACCATGTAATTTTTTAAGGAGAGACTATTCCCGTTGAAATTTCCAAACGGTTGCCAACCTGTTTTTGATGTCAGCCTCCCTACGACCAAGAATTGGAGTGTCCACAGTAAGGGCAATTGCCTTGAAACCAGCTCTTTCAGCTCTCCTCACAAGCTGAGCAACTACATTTCTGTCTTTAAACACCTGAGAGAGAACAGAACAGCAGCATATTAGGTGTTCACAGAAGATTTTTGAGAATTGTAAAGAAGATGAGATAATATGTTAGTGCTGGAATAACTGAAGCAAAGAGTGTGGAGGACATTATAGTGGAAGGGAAAGAATTATTTGTCAAAATTATGAAGATATTTTTTGCAAAAATCACTGGAAAAAAAATGCACGTAAATACATTCCCATGGCAGCATGTAGGAATCAAACCTTAATTTTCAAACTCATTAAAGCATTGATAAATGCGAAACCAAAATTTTATATTGACAATTCATAAAAGTGATTCAGAGTTTAATACTGAGTTGCTTGTACATGTTTCATTTCTTTTATTCAGGGAGGAGACTTTTAATCACAGAAAAGAGATCTTGACAAGGAAGAAATAAGGATAAAAACCCACATAGAGCTGAAAAAAACGAATGCCAGGACCTGTTGAAGCAACCTCCTCAACACTGGAAGTGGCCCAAGACGATAGTGTCTGTGACAAAATTATGAAAATTAATCTGTTGGAAAGTAAGTACAACAAATAAATGCAGGTCAGTAGACCCAGACAATTTCATATTAGAATCAAATAAATATAGGTTTTGTATGCAAATAAAACCATAGTGCAGGACAAATATGGTGAAATCCAAACCATGATTGTGCCAGCTGCTGATGCTGCTCTTGCAGTAGCGAATTCTCCTGCAAAAAGGTTACACAATTTGTTAAGATATACTAAGAATGGGGGACTTAAGTATGAAAAACAATAACATGGTTAATGTTTAATTCAGATGAATTTTACAATTCGTAGTATATATACTTGAAATACCTACTACCAGAATAGTCTAATGATGTCAAGATTGGAGCATTCGGCAATAAAGAATGAAATGTAGTTCTACATTAACAGCAACAACAACAACCACCAAAGACAGTTTATTTTTAATTTTGGAAGCTTTCAACGTCCACTGAAAAAGTTAAAACTAAAGTTTATTGCCTTGAAACTCAGTTTGAGGAAGAGTTGTTTTTGCATACTCAATTTCTAAAATGAAGCTCATTTAAACTGTAACCCTAAAATAAAACCAATGGCAATATCTTCAAGTAGAACACCAATGAGTCTGATCACATACCTTCAGGGTGAGCCATCTTCTGCATGGCTGTCGGAGCAATCATGATAGGCATTGAAACTTTGAAGCCCAATATAGTTGCAGTCAAGTCTATCCTGCTTACATCAACAAGAATACGTGGCCGGAATCTGCTTGATGTGAACCAAATAGATAATAAGAACAGAGCTTCAGAATGAGAAAAAGGTGAAAAATAATTAAAGGAAGCAAAGTTGCAATCTCATAACACGGGAATTTTGATGAGCATCTTCGGTAATCAAAAGAAAGTTCAACTTAGATTTTCATGAAAAGCAAGTTTCTAAAGGGCAGAACAGATACATAGAGTTCATGGTTCCGGAGATAAGAAGATTACAGAATCCTTGCGAATGCATTTCGATTCTCTTTCAAAGTCCACTGATCCTCTGCCCCTGATGCATAGTAGTCATAAACCATCTTTGGCAATTTTTCCTTTGCAATTGCTTCATACTCTGTAACATTAGTTATCATCTCCATTTTCACAAGAGTGACTTACGAAGTCCGCAGGATATGCTGAAAGTGAGTTTGAAGTATAGTGATCAAATTACATTAAATGAGATCAAATGCATTTCGACGCAAAGATGGTATGCAAGCATGAAATACGAATATTTCAAACTTAGTCTTTTGGGTTCATGAATGATATTTCAATTATTCGCCATCAAATGAAAGATTGATCAGCCACGCATGAAAGCAGGATCTTCTGAAATTTTCATACCAAAACTTTAGTTTCATGATTTTTTGTGTGTTCACTTCAGAGAAAACAGATCCCATTTTACGGGGACCATTTTACTTTATTTGATATTGATAGCAATTCCACTAAAAGGATCACTTTATCTAACACTCTGATGAGCCAGGATCAGATTCAGAAGAAACCCGTGACAAAAGAACAACCCAGTAGCTTAAAGATCAAAACTTTCAAACTGCTTAAACCTCAAACAGTACCCAAAACAATGAATTGCAAACCTTAGCACGAAAATGAAAGTAACTATGAAATAAGAGTGCCAAACAAACTTAAAACGTGTCATAACCAATTAGAAAAACAAAAACTTACGTTAAACAAGAAAGAAAACAACATTGAATTAAAATGAGGTACTAAGTTGTAAGGGAAAACCTTAGTCTTGGGATAACCAGGTGAGAGATACGATGAGCCTAAAAAGGAACAAGAAAAAGTGACGAGAAAAATCAAAGAGTCGCGAGGTATATAACAAAGAGAAAGAAATGAAAAGGAATATAATTAAGAAATTGTATAGTGACAAAATCACGAGTGCTGCGAATATGACAAGTGCTTGTGAATTTGTTGTCGTGGTAAGTGAGCAATGAGACAAAACAGTTTCATGGAGATGTGAGCTATAGGTTGACCATGATTGCTGTTTCATGGTTCATACGTACTATGTAGCTTTAATACAAGAAAAAAAATACTTTTAATTCAAAATAATAAAATAAAATTATATTAATTGGCTTTCTTTAGTCACTTGATTGTTCTCCATAAAAGATAATGGCATCTTTTAAAAATGTTAAATTTAACTTTTTAACATATTTTATTTTGTTACAAGTTTAATATTATTGAATTTATAAGAAAAAGTAATTGGGGGCTTTAGAAAACACATAAAACTTGAATAATTGATAGGAAAGTGGAGTTGGTTTCGACATTGACAGGCAATTAGAACTTGAGAAGTAAATAAATAATATCAGGAAAAATTGTAAATACTAAAATTCTAATTTTTTTATTAAATTATCGGTGTTTTAAAATAAAATATGTTTGAACGTCACCTTTTTTTTTTTTAATTTAGTCTCTTGTAATTTCTTAGTCTTTGTTTAGATTAAGTGATGAAAAGTAAGATAGTGAAAAAAAAGGAGAAAAATAATACGCATAACTAGAAACACGAAATTATTTAGATGGGGTGAAAGATGGTGGAAATAAATTAAAAGTAAGATGACTTTATATATTTTTTTATTATTTTTAGTATTTTTTTAATAACTCATCATTATTATTATCTTAGAAAAATACAATAAATTATATGAAAGTAATAATCAAAGATAATTTTAAAAGTAACGTAGATATTAATAAATATTTTTAAGTCATAATTAATTATAGCTTTAAGCTTATATTTAGTTGGTCTGTTATCATTTTTTTTTTATCAACGCCTGTTATCGATATATGTATTTTTTTTCTTTTATATGATATTCTCATGATTTATTACGAAATTGGTCAACATAGTGTTCACAATATATAGAATGGTTAATTAAATTCAACAGAGATATTTTAACTATTCTTTTATATAGAAAATAAAAGATGAAAAATTTAATGAAGTAAATAAATGAAAAGAGAAATAATTAAGGGATTCAATTTTAACAATATTCTAAAGAAGATATTATCACAAATATATTTGTCGAAATTGATAGATAGGAAAATTTCTAGAAATGGTTGAGCTGGATTTGACAAACGGTGTATAATTCATTATATATTTGACGTTGAGTTATAAATTCATGATTCATATTTAAATTTATTTTAGAAAGTCTTATTTGTTTAATCCAAAACCCAAATTTTGAAGTAAAAGTATACATGTGTACTTGAAATGATACTTTTATAATCAAATGCTTTCTAACTTTAAAATTTAGCATATATTTCTTAGGTGTTCCTTTTTCTTGAGTGTTTAGGTAGAAGTTTTAAGTCATTGTCACATGGTATGTAATTATGATTCTTTATAATGTCAAATTGATGTGGCAATATTAAAAAAAACATGTTCATTCTTTTTTTCCTAGTTGTTAAATAGGTCACCTTTTGAATAGATTGTCCTGTTTTTCCATAATCACAACGAATCTTTTCCTTTTGTCCTGAAGAGATTAGTTATAGTACCAATTGAAGTAGCAAGTTAACTTTAAATGTATATAGTCGAAGGACATAATAGAGATTTATTATATGGACTCATAATAACTTAGGTTACATTAATTTTTTCTTTAAAATACACTTAAATTCTTTCATTAATATAAATAATAACACTTAAATTATTTCATTAATATCAATAATAACACTTAATTATTTCAATAATATCAATAATAAGCGCAAAGCGAGTACACTAAAGAAAGATATTTTTTGGCAATTGTCATAAGAAAAATAAAAAATAGGAAGGAGATCAAAATATAAAAAGACATCACAATTAAAAATTGAGAAAAATTGTTATATTGGATTAACAATTGAAAGATGAGAGAGTAAAAAGTTCACTTAGAGACATAAAATAAGTCTTGAATTACGAAAGTCAAAATAAGTTTTTTATTCATATATTTTATTTCATGCAATTTATATAGAAATAAATACAAAGGTCACATACAAAAATATTTTCCTATTTCAATTTCAAACATTCTTCTGAATCATTTTTGCTCATGCACTCATCATAAGTGTCTTTTGGAGAAAATTTATTCACAAATTTAAAGTAGTCTAAAAATACCAAAGAAATATATTAATATTGTAGGAAAAATATCTTATTACCAACGTACTTACCCATCAATAATAATTAAATTAATGGACCGTTCATAAGGTTTAAAATCTATTAGATTCAATGCAAACAATCATCAATCAATATCATTTGTGTGCGAATATTAAAAATTCTATATGTATTCATCCTTTGCCCAATCCACCTAAAATTTTAAAATGAATGCATTTTCATAACTAAATATTCACGAAAATCAAGTAATAAATATTTAGGAATATTAAAATTAACAGTTTTTATGGCTACAGAACTCATGTGTTACATCCTTAACATATAAAAGGAACGTTTATTATCGTCATTCAGTCAAGACAACATGTATTAATAATCTCAAGATTCAAAGACTTACATGACCACCTACAACATTATGCATACCAAAAGCAACACGCAATTCAAAAATATTTATTTATTTATTCATGATATACATCAATCAAATCGCAAGGTTTAGTAGTGTAAACCAAAATGTCTTTCTCTACGCATGGTTTCTTTGGAAGATCATAACCTACTTCCTCCAAAAAAGAGAATCCTCAAGTAAAAAGTTAAATTAAAAGCAACAATATTATAATTTGTAAAACAAAGGCTGGCTGAATAGACAACTAAGAGAAGGATTGAATTGAATAAAAAAGCCCGTTAAATATTTCAAAGATTAATGACATCAATAGCATACACAATTTTAAGAAAAGAAGCAAAATTGAAAATTCAAGGACATATATATATATAAGGAATGCTATACTACTTATTCCTAAATTTCCATCGAGTTAATAATAACAACCTAAGTTAAGTTTTTTCACTAAAGATATTGAAATATATATGTAATTACAAGAAGCACTAATTATCTAACTAGACCAAAACAAAAATAACCCTTTATTAAATCATCCTTCAAGAATATTTATAAAAAAGATAATAAAAACACTCAATTACCTATAAGACACATCAAACACCAGTGCACATATTTACAAATTTGAATTAGAAGAAAAAGAATACAGAAATTCATCACCTTATGTGTAACAAATTGTACAAAATTCACCCCATAGTTTGAACATATACTTCCTTGAGGATTCTTCAACAATCCTTCAAAACAAAATAAATTTTGTAAGAGATATTCTCTCGAAAACTTTCTTACTCACAATCATGCTCTCTATATTTGAAATGTATGCAAAGTGTGTTTTTGAAAGTGAGAGAACTTTCTTATTAAAAGAGATTTTGAAATAACTGAACAAGATCAATTATTAATATAGATAACGGATTAAATTGTCTGTTCATTAATTAAAAAAACACCTAATTAATTAAAAAACACTTCAAGGTAATTTTAAATGATTGCAAATGACTTGATTGTTTATTTTAAAAAACTTGAAATAATCAATGATATTTAGAGGATAATATTTTCAAAACATATAAAAATCATTTTTTTATAAAATTAATTAATTGTTATTCAGGACAATTTATTAGTCATGTTTTTTAAAATAACATTTTCTGAAACGAGATATGTAACATTCCAAAAATATAGTTGGACACTATATATAAGAGTCATCACCTAATAATAATGTAGAACAGTTTTTGATAATAAAGTTAACGTTATAATTATCCTAAAATAACCATAAATTTAAAACTTTACAAAATTCTATCTTAATACAAAACTATATGCATCACCGACCGATCTCTACAAAACTATACACATAGCCGATCGGTTCTAGTCTAAGCAGCTGGGTCCTCTCCATCTAGCGCCTGCTTTAGAGAACACTCTCATCCTTTGCTCACACCCACCGGATGATCATTGTAAAGAAGAAAATACCAAACAGATAACATATACAAGACATAAAAGAAGGGTAAGCTAATGTAATTTAATAGTCATGTGAGCATACAATTCAAACAAACAGATCATATAATCATATACATGTATAAAACATATAAACACATATTGACTGACCACTTTAACTTGACCGTCCGGACTAGTATGAATATGTAGCTTTGGCCGTTCGTGCACTCGTGGGTGTAGTAACTGGATACCCATCAGCTGCCGCACGAGGTTAGCCTGTTATCACTCACCAATGGACCCCCCCTAGGCTAGGGCCTCCTGCTATTCTCACGACATGACTTACTCATCTCTACTTAAGAATTGGTAATGATTAGAATGTTAGGATGAACGTCGTGGATTTCACTGTCCATATTCATACTTTATCACCACCTTGATAACCAATCACTAAGACATTCCTCCATGGAATTCTCTTTCATATCAGTTGGAACATAATTCTTGATAACAACATCCACTCCATTATTCATACATGTTTATATAATTGAATTTAAACAAGTTATCAAACAACAATGGAAAACCATATACAAGCCTGAACACTCTACGTACATTGGAGACCGAACGGTTTCTCACTACTTCAAAGAATAGGACCGAACGGTCCATAACAGGTAAGGCTGAAGAAGTGACCGAACACTATTAAGGATCTAACTTTAACGTAAGGCCGAAAAATAAGAAGTTAGACCGAATACTCAGGTAAGACCAATCACTAAAGCATGATCGAATGGTCATTAACAGTTAAGGCCCATAGGAGATCGAACGTAGTTAAGACCGAACACCAATACAAATCGAGTACTACTAAGAGTGAACGCACAAAACCGAGCAGTACTAAGACCGAATTCCAATACAAAATCGAGCAATACTAAGATCGAACGCTAATACAAAATTGAGCACTACTAACACTGAACGCTAATACAAAACAAAGCATTATTAAGACCGAACGCTAATACAACACCGAGCACTACTAAGACTAAATGCCAGTACAAAACCAAGCATTATTAAGACCGAACGCTAATACAACACCGAGAACTACTAAGACCGAACACCAATACAAAACTGAGCACTATTAAGACCGAACGCTAATACAACACCGAGCACTACTAAGACCGAACGTTAATACAACACCGAGCACTATTAAGATCGAACGCTAATACAACACCGAGCACTATTAAGACCGAGAGCTAATATAACACCGAGCACTACTAAGACCGATCGTTAATACAACACTGAGCTTTAAATCTCCTATTGTGTATGTTTGAATGAATCTTTAAATTTGAAATATATTTAGCTCATATGCATACATGGTTTTATTAAGGAGGAGTATTATCTTAAGGGGAGAAAAATTTAACACAACTTTTTAATTATGATAAAAAAGGGAGAGAAAATGTTTAAAGTTAATTTATCTGTGTTTATTCACTAATGCTCTTTTCTTCCATAAGTTGTGTTTTTATCTAGATTATTACTAAAAGCTTTAAATCAAAGGAGTTTTTGATCATCATAAAAAAGAGGGAGAATGTTAGCAAAATGATGAAGATGGAGTTTTGATAATGTCCAAATCACATCAAGAGAAATCAAGATTGAAGAAGATGTTATGAAGACTTGTATTGCAATGGAAAGCTTTTGTAATAATTGTAGTTCATTGTCTAGGACTTAGATTTTCAGTGGTTTTAGTTCCATGTACTTTCATATTATATAATTGATTTCTAGAGTCAAAATCACACTATTTTAGTCGATTAAACATAGTGTTAATCGGTTAAAACAAGTAAAAGCTGAAAACTCAACCTTTTTCAGCCCTTAAAATACATTTTAATCGATTAAAAGTGACTGTTGGAGTTTTCTAGCCCTTAAAAATAGTCGTTGTACTCATTTTAATTGATTAACAATAATATTAATCGATTAAAAGCGATAAATGGCTGGAAACGAAGAATGGAAGAGTATTTGCATGAGTCTATAAATAGGCTCTCATTTTTCATCAACATCAACTCTTCCCTTGTGCTCTAGTACTCAGAAATCATTGAGACTTGTGTGTTCTTGTTCGGCTTGTGAAACTCGTGTCTGTGGAGCTGATGAAGTGTTGTTGCGGTGACTGGGGAAATAGTTGGTTCATCCTTGGTGTGTTTGAGGAGGTGTTCATAAGAGAAAGTTCATCCTTCGTGAAGCATTTGGAGGAGGTGTTCATCCTTTGTGAAGAGTCAAAGGAAGTGCAGGTTCATCTCTTGTGGTATCAAGAGAGTGGTTTCTAAAATTTTACAAATTTTTTCTTTGTGATTGTAATTTGTAATTGTTTTATGATTAATGAACTGTTTATCTTGTTTTGAGATAAGCAAGTGGACGTAGGATTGGTAAGATCCGAACCAGGATAAAATCATCTATGCAAATTTCTCTCAACTTTACTCTCTTTATTTGTTATTATTATTTGCTTGGTAAGTTTAATTGAGTAGAAATTAAAAGGCACGTGTTCGTATTAAAAATTCTCTTGGTTTATTATTTCATGCTAACCATTTCGTTGCAGCCGCTCTGACAATTGGCATCAGAGCTTGATTTGATAGTTATTCAAATGGCAGGGTCATATCAAACTTTTGCAGAGGGTGCTTCTATCAATAGACCACCTCTATTCACAGGTGAAAATTATGCATTATGGAAGGTTAGAATGCAAATAATTATTGAGTGTATTGATTATGATATTTGGGAAGTTATTGCATTTGGTCCTTCTATTCCTACTGAAAATATGCAGGAACCAAAGCACCGTGTTCAGTGGACTGCTGAAGAAAAGAAAAGGTTTCAAAACGATGTAAAAGCTCGGAATATTATTTCATCCGCTTTAACTGTTGACGATTTTTATAGGATCTCTGTTTGTAAGACTGCTCAAGAAATGTGGGAAGTGCTGAGAGTAACCCACGAAGGTACTGATGACGTAAAGAAAGCTAAAAAGAATGCCTTGATCCAAGAATACGAAATGTTCAGGATGAAGCAAGGAGAAACATTTTCAGACGTCTAGAAACGCTTCACCAACATATTTAATCATCTCATTGGACTAGGTAAGTCTTTCGAAAATGATGAGCTTAATATTAAAATTTTGAAATCTTTAGACAGGTCGTGGCAACCAAAAGTGACTGCAATTTCTGAGTCACAAAATCTCAACACAATGACTATGGCGGCATTATTCCAGAAATTGAGAGAGCATGAACTTGACCTCGGAAGACTAGATGAAGAAGAAGTAAAAACTAAGAAGAAAAGGACTCTAGCCTTAAAATCTGAGGTAGAAAGGAGCAAAAGCACACTAGAAGATGAAGACTCAAATGAGGAAGAAAATTTGAAACTTATAATAAAAAGGCTTAACAGGTTCGTGAAATGAAAAGACAAAGGAAGATTCAAAAGAGATAAAACCAAGAATCTTCTTCAACATATAGATGCTATGGTTGCGAAGAAAGGGGACACTTAAAAGCTGACTGCCCAATTCAAAAGAAGAGTGAAGAAATAAAAGAAAAGAAGTTCTTCAAGAAAAAGAAAGTCTACATCGCATGAGATGATGACAACGAAACAATTTCCGACTTGAGCAATTTTGATGAAGAAGCAAACATCTGTTTAATGGCAGACGACGACACTATTGGAAGCCAAGTAAGTACATCTAGCAATTCTGATAATTATAGTCAATATAGTGAAAATGAATTGCATGAAACTTATGCTTCTTTAATAATAGAATCTGAAAAACTAGATAATGCTCATAAGAAATTGAAAAGAATTTCAAAGATTTAAAATTAAATTTCAAAAATGTTCTTAAAGAAAATGAAAATTTAAAATTAAATTTTAAAAATATTTCTGAAGAAAATAAAAATTTAAAATTAGACTTTGAAAATATTTTTGAAGAGAATAAAAATTTGAAAAATAAAATTTTATTTTATGAAAAAGGTAAATATATTAGTTGTAATGAACATCTTGTGTGAATTATAAGAAATTACTAAACAACACAACCATAGGAGAATGTAGTAAAAAAAATGAAAATAAGGTTGTTAAAAATAAGCATGTTCCTAAAATTAAAAATAAATATAATAATAGAACCAATAGAACTTGGGTAGAAAAAAGAACAACTTATAGGAACACAAACGTTGTGTCATGCTTTTATTGTATGAAAAAGAGTCATACTTCAAATAAATGTAAAATTAAGCATTATGGTGTTCCAAGTGGTATATATGTTTGGGTTGTAAAATGATTTCATTTCTAAATCTAACCCAAAGGACCCATACAAGTAGTTGGGTACCTATTGTTTAATATTTAAAAATACTTTTTAAAAACAAAATTTAAGAAAATTTAATTCCAAGGCCAATGAAACTATTTTTTTTTTGGATATCTTCTAACATACAAAACATATATAGTTTTCAATCGGAAAACATTTGAAATAGAAGAATCTGTGTATGTTGTCTTTGATTGAAATTGTAGACCTTGAGGCAAAACCTCTGGAGTCAGTTGAATCAAATGCAAGTAATGATGAAGACTTGTAGAAGACAACAAATGAAGCGAATAATGATGACAATCCTCAAGATGAAGATCTAAACAAAATGTGGAAACAACCTAGAGGATTATCATTACACAATGAAAATGGAGACATATATAAAGGGGTAAGCATTAGAAGAGATTTAGGAATTTTAAAAATCTCTTAGGATTGCATTTTGATCCATTTTGCGCATTTTTAATCGATTATTCTTTAAAATAATCTATTAAAGCTAATCGATTAAACCTAGCTTTAACCGATTAAATGCGTTCCAGTTTCGCAATTTTGAAAAACTAGCCATATTTTGGTATGCTTTAAAATTCCTATCTTGTATGGTTCAATGTATGTTTAAACAATGGTTTATAACTTCTTTATCCTAAAATTATATGCTTTAAATCTCCTATTGTGTATGTTTGAATGAATCTTTAAATTTGAAATATATTTAGCTCATATGCATACATGCTTTTATTAAAGGGGACTATTATCTTAGGGGCAGAACAATTTAACACAACTTTTTCATTATGATAAAAAAGGGGGAGAAAATGTTTAAAGTTAATTTATCTGTGTTTCTTCACTAATGCTCTTTTCTTCCATAAGTTGTGTTTTTATCTAGATTATTATTAAAAGCTTTAAATCAAAGGAGTTTTTTATACTCCTCAAAAAGGGGGAGAATGTTAGCAAAATGATGAAGATGAAGTTTTGATGATGTCCAAATCAAGTCAAGAGAAATCAATATTCAAGATGTTATGAAGACTTGTATTGCAATGGAAAGCTTTTGTAATAATTGTAGTTCATTGTGTAGGACTTAGATTTTTAGTGGTTTTGATTCCATGTACTTTCATATTATATAATTGATTTTGAATGTCAAAATCGCACTATTTTAATCAATTAAACATAGTGTTAATCGATTATAACAAGTAAAAGCTGAAAACTCAACTTTTTCCGATTTAATAGATTAAAATAAATTTTAATCTATTAGCTATTAAAAGTGACCGTTAGAGTTTTCTAGCCCTTAAAACTATCCCTTGTACTAATTTTATTCAATTAACAATAATATTAATCGATAAAAGCGTTAACTCGCTGGAAACGAAGAATGGAAGAGTATTTGCGTGAGTCTATAAATAGGCTCTCATTTTTCATCAATAGCAACTCTTCCCTTGTGCTCTAGTACTCAGAAATCATTGAGACTTGTGTGTTATTGTTCGGCTTGTGAAACTCGTGTCTATGGAGCTGGTGAAGTGCTGCTGCGATGACTAAGGAAATAGTTGGTTCATCCTTTGTGTGTCTGAGGAGGTGTTTGGAAGAGAAAGTTCATCCTTCGTGAAGCATTCAGAGGAGGTGTTCATCCTTTGTGAAGACTCAAAGAAGGTGCAGGTTCATCTCTTATGGTATCAAGAGTGGTCGTTTCTAAACTTTTACAAATTTTTTCTTTGTGATTATAATTAGTAATTGTTTTGTGATTAGTGAACTGTTTATCTTGTTTTGAGATAAGCGACTGGTCGTAGGATTGATAAGATCCGAACCAGGATAAAATCATCTATGCAAATTTCTCTCAACCTTACTCTCTTTATTTGTTATTATCATTTGCTTGGTAAGTTTAATTGAGTAGAAATTAAAAGGCACACGTTTGTATTAAAAACCCTCTTGGTTTGTTATTCCACACTAACCATTTCGCTGTAGTGTTGATGGATTGGCAAGTGTACCAAATCGCACAAGTAATATAAAATGGTAAGACCAAGTATCGTATCCTAGAAGACTCTCGACACTAGAGAGTAGTGTGATAACTCAATTTATTAAGACTTAAATAAAACGAGATCATTGGTTTAAGATGCAAAAGACTGAAAATTAAATATGAATGTAGTTTGATAAATAGCAGAAGAGCACAATGATAAACATATGTTGTTTAATATGTGATGAGTATGTTGTTGGGGTTAGATTTCACCAAGTTTCCTTTCATGTATGTAAGAATTCTTCTTTATGAATTAATGTTAACGTCACTCACTAAATCACCTAAACCCGATCCCTCGACAAATAAGCCTATCCTTAATCACGAGTTCATGCAATTCTTAGCATTCCTAATAATTAAATGTGAAGATCAAGAGCTTAAAGACGACCAAGACTCATACCCTCATCCCTGAGCAATATTATTCTTGGGAGAATACAACAAGAACCTAAATTGTAAGGAACCTCGCGGTACTCATGCAATTCATAAATCATGTGACGAATGAGTTAAACAAAGCATGTAATAAGCATAGATGAATTACTCTAACAATTAATGAAAAAACATGTGTTATTAAGAATCAATTCAAATACATGAGATGTCACAAGGTTACATCATCCCCCAACATCAAATAGAGTTTAGTTCCCCACAGACATGGAGAGACTAGAAGAATAACGGAAAAGAATGAGATAGCAAAACCCTAAGAGTAGAGGAAGGACGCTTTCACATCCAAATCCGCCTTCAGAGAGTGGAAGAGTGTGCTGTTGTGCTACTCCAGCCAGAGATACCAAACCTACGACGTATGGGTCCTTTAAATAGAGCGAGAACAGAACAGAAACAAAGCCCAAGCCCGAGTCAGTGGTGCTCAAGCGCCCCACTTCGGGCCCCCGGGCGGCGAGCGGTGGTCTTCCACGCTCAAGCCTTGCAGAAGACGCCCAAGCTTCGAGCCTCTAGCTCTCAAGAGCCCTAAAAGGGGCGCCCGGGCTGTGAGCGGTGGTCTTCCACGCTCAAGCCTTGTAGAAGACGCTAGATTGGACATCGTCTTTGGACAAGGTAAAGCCCCTAGATTGGACATCGTGCTACCCTCCACGAGATAAACATTCCCTCTCTATTTAAGATTGAGGTTATTGAGAGCGTCAGGATAAACCTTTAACTTAACTCTGGCCATTCATGCAAACAGCACTTCAGGGCACCACCATGTAACCTCTCCACAAAGATCATGGAATTACGTCCATCAATACCATTCACTTGATCATTCATATACTCATAATCTTCATCATGTATCACACATATTCATATACATAGATATAAATATACTTCATATAAACATTGCAAGCCAACACGGGAAATCTCCAAGTATCCATCCAAACATAAGAAGTAATTAAACCAAATCAAATCACCTAACAACCTAAAACACTTAATACCAAGACTCACCAATTGGCGCCCAAGCGCCTTGAAGCCAACGCTCAACACCATGGTTGTTGAAAACTGACGTCCAAGCGCCCAAAGGCTGGCGCCCAACGTCCTGACCACTGTAAGGTGGCGCTCAATGCTAGAAGCTCTAGTCAGGTGGCGGTCAAGGGCGATGAAGAGGAACTTGAGCCCCATGATAGCAAAATAAACACTTCAAAACTGGCCTTTGATGCACTTGAGCTTAGTTCCAATGGTCAAATGGATTCCTTATATCTTAAAATATATGTAAAAGCATATTTATAAGCAAAGTAAAGTACTTCTTTGATCATTAGACCCAAAGCTAGGTGCATTAGTCCATTTGACAACTCCAAAAGATATAAAGTCAAATTCACTCCTTCTAACTCAAATTTTTGTAAATGAAGTGTCTTAACAAGTCCTATATGACTCAAACATTCCCAAACACCTCAATTTCAATGTAGCATCTATATTTTAGACTTTCATTATCTAGAACCTCGAAGTTGAACTTAAAACATGACACAAAAGCAACACACCTACTCCATATTAGATCTAACACATATTTGGCCTAACTTAACATCTAAACAAGTTCTAAAAAACTTAGTTCTAAAAAACTTAAAAACAGATCTTAACTCCCTTGTTTAACTTTAAAACCATTTTCTCAAAAACTCAATTGTCAAAACCCATGAAAATGAACTTGTAACCCTTCTAAAAACCAACCTATTCCTTAACACTTGTTTCTATACTAGATTACTTCTAATACAAGAGTCAAACAATTTCTAATTGCTCAAAGAAAATGTTATAAAGAGGTATTTCTTCCATTAGACTCCCATTTCTAATAAAATTCACTTACTAAAACCTTCCACCTTACTAAAGAACAAACTTGTAACTTAGCTAAAGCCACTTCTTCTCAACTTTTATCACCAATCGACATCACTAACATTCCAAAACCAAAAATCATAATAAGAATCAATTCCAAACAAATCCACAAGATATACTAACATCATTCACATAAGAATTATCATTCTAAACCATGTAATACTTAATAACCATTCTTATTAATACCATTAACAACATGCATTAGTTTTCATACATCATAATTTAATTAAAATAAAATACTAGATTCACTTATATAACGCCTTAATTTTAGGGTGTCACAGGTTATTCAAAAATTGGTAAGATTTTAAATTTTAACTTAGTTCGAAACCATATTTTTAAAAACCTCAACATTTAAACGCCATAATTTTTTCTAATATATAATAGTTCCAAAACATTTCTCCTATTGAAATAACAAAGAAAATAAAACAACTTAAATTACTTTGTTTAAAATTCAAATGCAATAACTTTGAATAAAAATCTCAAGTTTGTCCCCTGTCATCTCTCGAATCTATCATGTTTTAGCATCATGTGCAACATCATCTACTCACGTATAAAGCACTGTACGATCATCGCTGATAATATCATTCACAACACACAAACACAAACACGTATGAGGTAAGCTATCAATAAAACATATTCATAATAACAAGATATGAACATATTGATTATATCAACAATAATTAAACAACTCATGCATACTAGTCATATATATCAATAAGATTTCTAAACATCATATATTAAAATCCAATCACAATGAATTACTCGATCCTCGACCATCGATCTTGGACCCTCGACCCTCAATCTTTAACCTTTAGTGTCATCACTAACATCTCAAACATAGACCTTTGGTCTATGCACTCATTAGTACCTATGCTAACTACTTACTATACTTTTATAGTAATACCGCTATCACATAGCATCACCTAGAGCATCTCAATTATCATGACGCCAAAGGTGAAAATGTATTTACGTATGACGTCGAATTTCCTAGAATTAGACGTCAAAAGGATATAAAACGTCGGATGTCCCAACATTAGACGTTAAAAGGTCAATGAATTCAATAAACATTTGAGCGGGAGATTGAAAATTCATTCACTTTACCTTAGCGCGCGATACCCTCTTCTCTTCTCAAACTTTTCTGAAACGAAGTTTGACGACCATCATATGTAATCTTTCTTTCATTTGTTACAAATGCAAGTTAATTAACTACTTTAACTATGATTTTTGTTTGTTTTGACGGATTATGTTCGTGTTTTTGTCCTTCATAGGCACATTATGTTTTCTCTTTCACTGCTGGCAACACTTTATTCCGACGAACCCACCTTTTGAAGATCAATTTTCGTTTTCGTTTTGAAGAACTTATTTGTTGAACTTGTTTATTGTTTTTTTATTTGAACTTGTTTGTTGTTGTTGTTTGGTTGAACTTTTTGTTGTTGTTTGATTGAACTTGTTTGCTGTTTGTTATTGTTGTTTTTTATTGATATTACATTACACGCTCATAGTTCATAGTTTTTAAAATACAAAAAATTAAAATTTGTTATTTTTCTGCTTTTCAAATCTGGTAGTGCTTTAAAAAAGATCACAATTAATTAAAAAAACACAAAAAAATTGATTAACGTCAAATATTGACAAAATTTGACGTTAATTTGTTTCACTATGAACGTCATATTGTTCTATGTTCGACGTTAATTTAACGTCTGCCGATATGACGTCAACCTCAAATTCGACATAAAAGGCCGAAAAACACCAATGTTATACGGTGTTTTTGTACTAGTGAACCTTTTTATGTTAAAATCATAGTCTTCTTGTTTTTAACTCACTAGTACTTTTAAAATACCATTTTTTAGGTTTTTACAAATTCAACTTTACATCAAGACAACTCACTTGAAAAGAAAATTAATTTTAAAACTATAAAACATGAAGAATATATATATATATATATATATATATATATATATATATATATATTATTTCTTTATTAAGGCAAAACATTTATCCCCCTCACCAAAGAAGATTCAACACTCAAACACCATTCTCTTTTCTACAATTATTTGCCAAAGAGAATAACACTATCTTTCAACAATCAATGCCAAAGAGAGTCACCCCCTTTTCAACAACCAATGTCAAAGGGAGCACCTATCCGTAGATAGAATTAGAATTTACTAGGTACAACAAGTAGATTAATCGCCATGCCTCATGCTCATTAATCACACACACTCTTGTGTATTCCTCTTCCACTCATGCTCCACTCGCAAATCACAAGTCAAAACTAACTGTAAACATACCCATTACTCTCATTCCTTGAGTACCAACGCGTTCCACTACTTCCTAGGCTTGGTTCATGTCCATTCTTCATCAAATTTGCCATATTTCACTAAAATACACTGTGATAATCGATTATCACTTTTGATAATCATTTATCTTAGAGATTATTACCTAGAAACATCATGCAGGAAGGGATAATTGATTATTCCCAAAACCAAACTCAACATCGATGCGTAGATAATTGATTATCACTAATGATATCGATTATTTCCGAAACGAAACACATCTAGAACATAATTCAAGTGTGCAAACACACATGTAACAACCCTAATTCACGAGGGAACTCCCCTAAAACATCATGCATGCATTCAAGCATCACATACCCGTGTAAACATACTCAAACACATACATCATAATACTTGAATCATCCAAACCCAATCATTATACATGTTATACCTCAACAAACCTAAATTTACATCATATGATTATCACAACACCCTTATAACATATATTTGCATGGAAACCCCCAAGCATCTTAACTTTGTTCTCCCTTAGCATCAAACTCCTTTGTTGGGATAACCCAACAAACCATACATACACATAGGGAAAACCCAACACAAATATTACATAACTCTATGCCCATGCATACATAAATCTTTGTCTAACAAGAGCAACATACAACCATAACCATAATCATAGAAACATATATCAACAAGGATTATTAATCAAAATAACCAAGAACACATATAACATACAATAATTAACAAACAAAGGTAATTTTCCCCATACCTTAGCTAATACTAAGGCTTTGTCTATAATACTAAAACACCGCCAATCTTCCTTTGCACTAAAAGTTTTTGTTGCTTTCTCTGTCCTTCTCCCATAAATGCTAATTCTTCTCTTTCTTTGTTTCTCTCTCTTTGATTTGGGGTTTCTAGGGTTTCTAAAACACAAAATGCCATCTCCATATTTTAATATTTTTAAAACAACCCAACTATATCTCTAATATCTCTTCACTTATATTATTATATTCTAAAACCAAATCTATCTTCTCCTTCTATCCTACATCTACTTCTATCTTTTATTTTATTTTATTTAATTCACACCCCTTTTTCTTCCTACACCTCCTTATTTAATTTATGCACTAATTAATGAGGGTAAAATGACCTTTTTTTCCCTTGGGTCCAAAAATATGAATTAAAACCAAAAGTTTACTTTAACTCTCTTTCTTTCTAGAATTTGGCCAACACCTATTCAATCATAAATCACCCTTCTACCCTTAATCCAAGATATAATATTAGTTACAACATACCACACAAATCATCCAAATAACAACATACCAATCATATGTTCCACTTAGTCAATAATAACATTAAATAATAAACAGAATAATTATAATTTTAGAAACATCTAATCATCAAACACTAATTGTCAAACAATAATGTCCAAGTCTCTTACACCTTACCTGTTAGAAACTCCAACTAGCTCTAAAGAACCCTAGTCTTCCCCCTTAGCTCAAAGAGACCAAACAATACCTACACTCCACAAAAACATGATTAGGGTATACCATTAAAACTATTGATTAGTAGAAAATCTAAGAGAAAGCTCAGAACACACATGCATTGAAGAACATTATACTAGAGAAAGAGTTAAAAATTGGCTTACTCTATTTAAGAAACTGATCGAGCATACATGAAAATCCACCACAAGGATCACGCAAGTGGTTTCTAATCTTCAAACAAATGAGTAGGGTACAAGAACCCTTAGAGTGAAGGCAGAAGACTCTAGAAAAGTACTTTCTAAAGAAGTGATGTGTTTTAAATTAATGAAACTCGTTTAAAATAATTCCTCTTATATTAAAACCACTAGTGTAAAAATAGCGTATAACGTCACACGTTCAACGTCCAACCACTGAATAGCCAACGTTAAACATGATCGGTGGCAATTTTGTAATTAAATGCAATTATTAGACGTCGCTTAGAATTGTAATTCGACGTCAAATTGTTATATTGGGTAAATCTTGCGAAAATACTAGGAACGAAGGTGAAAATGTATTTACGTATGACGTTGAATTCCCTAGAATTAGACGTCAAAAGGATATAAAACGTCGGATGTCCCAACGTTAGATGTTAAAAGGTCAGTGAATTCAATAAAAATTTGAGCGGGATACCCTATTCTCTTCTCAAACTTTTCTGGATGAAAGTTTGACGACCATCACATGTAATCTTTCTTTCATTTGTTACAAATGCATGTTAATTAACTACTTTAGCTATGATTTTCGTTTGTTTTGACCGATTATGTTCGTGTTTGGTCCTTCATAGGCGCATTCTGTTTTCTCTTTCACTGGTGGCAACACTTTATTTTGACGAACCCATCTTTTGAAGGTTAATTTTCGTTTTCATTTTGAAGAACTTATTTGTTGAACTTGTTTGTTGTTTTTTTTATTTGAACTTGTTTGTTATTGTTTGATTGAACTTGTGTGTTGTTTGTTATTGATATTACATTACACGTCATAGTTCATAGTTTATAAAATACCAAAAATTAAAATTTTTTATTTTTCTGCTTTCCAATCTCGTAGTGTTGTAAAAAAGATCACAATCAATTAAAAAAGCAAAAAAAAAAAATTGATTAACGTCAAATATTGACAAAATTCGATGTTAATTTTCTTTACTATGAACATCGAATTTTTCTCTATTCGACGTCAATTTAACGTCTCCCGATATGATGTCGACCTTGAATGCAACGTAAAAGGTCGAAAAACACCAATGTTATAAGGTGTTTTTGTACTAGGGAACCTTTTTATGTTAAAATCATAGTCTCATTATTTTTAACTCACTATCAGTTTTAAAATACCATTTCTAGGTTTTCACAAATTCAACCTTACATCAAGACAACTCATTTGAAAAGAAAATTAATTCTAAAACTATAAAACATGAAGAATATATATATATATATATATATATATATATATATATATATATATATATATATATATATATATATATATTACACTTGAGATGAATGAAAAATAATTAGATATTTCACGCTCTCTTATGTGATTAATTTTTCTAATTTATGCTTTTTTTTTTCAACACATAAGCTCAAATTTAACGTAATTATCAAAATATAAACACTAATATTTAACTCATAATAGTCTAATATTAAAAGTTATATCAAGTAATTAAAATCCTATATCCTATAATAATTTATTTCACAATACCATATCTTATAACTAAAAACAAGAAATTAAGAAGTCATAGAAGGAAAATTAATATGACCCTCTGTTATTCATCCCACCAACATCATTGTCATTATCAAAATGGTTGTCATCATCTATTTTGATGTCTGATATCGAAATCCTAGATGATTCATCAAATTCATGTTAAAGAGTTTCCAATAATTATTAGACCATTATGCATCTCCTAATTCAACTTCTATATCACATTCAATACTTATATCAACTAGTCCCTCAATATAATCATTATTTCCACCAATATTACCAACATCACCAGACGAAGTCCAGCTACTAACATGACCTTCCTCTTGTATAACTAATGCATGTTCACAGTGATGCACCTCTTCCTGTATGTCAACCTCACCTTTAACTTCACCATCACAATAACCTTTGTTATGTGACACAACAACATCTTTTTCACAATAATGCACCTCGTACTATATCTTAGTATGACATTTAACTTCACCTTCACCCCTCTCATGTAACATAAGTTCAACATCAACTTATTGTCCTCCTCATCCCATCTTCAATTTTAGCTGTATCATGAGAAAAAATATTCCAACATTTGTATGACCTAGGGTTTAGACACCGTGTGAACCACAAGTGCATGCACATGACTATTTAGCCTCTCTAAGTTAACCATATGCAACACACTAGTGTCATCACACAAAAGCTCCAACCTGTCTTCCAACATTGAACCCCCTTCTAAAGAGTACCACAACTCTCTAAATCCAACATACCCCAACTATTTTACTACACTTACAACTACTAAGTAGCTCCACATATATGGGTCAAAGGATAACGTAGAAGTTTCCCCTTCATACTTCAACATCCCATCATTTATAAACTTCCCTCCATGGTGGAAACCAACCTGAAAATCCTTGTCATCATGCACTGTAATATATAAATATATATACACTTAAAATGAAAAAATATATCGACAAAATAAAGGACATATTAAAACTATATCACATTGAAACAAACACTCCAACACAACTTTAAACATGGGTTACCACATCGGAATGAAAACAGAACACATTTCAACATGGTGGGACAACACATCCATATTTAAAACGACATTCCCTAACCCCTTTGCTTTTCGAAAACACACAAGGCACAACACACGACGACAAAAATTACTGAACAATAAATTATAAACCTCAATACAACAACATTTATTGACCTTCGTGTTAAAAAGTATGCAACAAATTGTTTAAACGTAAGAACAAAACCAAGAGGGGGTGAATTGGGATACTTAGAAACATTGAGCCTTTTAAAAATTTTCCCTTTTTATAAATTGATTTTACAAATAAAATTGATAACAACAATAGAAATAAAGAGTACACGGAAAAAGAAAGATTACACAAGTATTTTATACTAGTTCTAATCTGTCCAGTTGTTAATCTCTCTAACAAGAGGGATTGACTTATCAACTAAAATAAATAAACAAGTTACAATAATGGAGTAAAGGGAAAGTTCAAAAAACACCTCTCTTAACATATAAGAGATGAACAACACTTCCTTTTGACCAACAAAAGGATGAACACAACTTGACTTTGTTTTGCAAATATGCTTCACCACTTTAGACCCACTAAGATAAGAACTTCCTTCTATAACTACGAAGTTCACAAGCTCCCTTTTCACAAACATGAAAAGATTCCCTTAGGCACAAAAGTTTAACACTCTTAGAGAAAAGTTCTTTTAAGTTATGTTTAAGTTAAGTATTTATAGACTCTTACATTTGAGAATTAGGTCAGAAAACTAAGAGTTAGGTTCGCAATTGCCACTGATAATCGATTATCATAACTGATAATCAATTATTCCAGAAACATTTTCAAATAACAATTTCTTACTATGATAATCGATTATCCTTAGTGATAATCGATTATCATAGAGGCATTTATAAAATTCTTGATTTTAATTAGATAATCGATTATCAATAGTGATAATTGATTATCATAGAGGCTTCTATGAAAAATATTTTTTTTTCCAAGTGCTCTGCCACTTGCTACCTATTGATTATTGAACTGCTAAATTAAATACAATACACAGATTATAAGACTTTAACAACTTAATTCTTAAGACTTTAATGTATCTCTTAAATCCAAGCATCCTTTAAATCTTCAACATTTCTTCATGAAACATCATCATCAAAATCCTTTATTGAAGCAATATGCCTATCTTCTTCTTTTTGCCAACACTTTGATGCGATTCAACTTCAATGACCTCGCAATTGAAACAAATTCATTCCCTAATTATTTGTAGTTGTCTTAAAATTCAGCTTAACTCCTTTAGTCTCCCTCGATTTCAATTTGGAACGAACCCTAATTTCTATAATTGTTTTTCAAATCTCTTAATCCCTCAATCTCGCTATATGAAACTATGAATTCTCTATCCCTAGTTATTTATTTTATGAGATTTTTCCCGATTCATTTTAAAAAAATGTGAAATTCCATGTCAATGATCCATGTCATTTAAAATATACACAATAACATTTGATGTCACTATATTTTTACATTGCTTCAATTTTTGAAAATTAGGGACCCAATTGAGACAAAAAAATTGAGAGACCAATATATGATTGCCAACCAAAAACAATGACCTCTAGAATGATTAAACCTATAATGCGTTTTGTGGTTAGAGTCACAATAGCTCATAACTAATGCCCTATATATTGGTCATAAGCACGAAGGAGATAAACCTTATAGGTGGTAGGGTGATAACCCCTTTGTTTATGATTCTATAGAGCATTTCTTAACCTTTAGTCATCCCTAAGCAGATGGCCAAAACAAGGTTGTGGATAAAACTTTGGGCACCATGTTGAGAGATATTCTTGAAGGCAACCACGAATCTTAGGATGAGTACCTTCCCCACATTGAGTTTGCATATAACAGAGAGGTTTACAAATCCAGGTTTATAAATCAACCCTATCACTCCTTTAGACCTTATGCCTTTCCAAAATCCAGGTTGTGCAATATTCTTCACCACTCATGGTATCACTAGTCAACAAATAGTCTTACGTTACCCTCGACTAGTTGAGTATTCGCACCACTCCTAATACTGACAATCTTGGTATCCTCTGATATGCTGCCTAGATTTCCCTAACTCCTTAGGGTTTTAACAAGTGTTTTAATTCTCTTTAAAATTGCAATCAATGATTGCTTACAAGTCGTTTAGACTATTACTCTCGCAACGAGGATATGTGTACAATACAATATAGTAAAGAGACTCACTTGGTGTTTCTCTCTTTTTTTTTCTCTCTTCTTTCAATAGTAAACAAATATTACAATGATACTCGAGAGTATTGCTTGACTTTTTTTTTCTATGCTTAGATATTCTTTTTTTGTTTGAGCTTCTCTATGTTTCTCTTATAAACACTTTTTGTAGGATTGATATTTATGTTTTATTCTTTTCTCTTGGGCTATCATCTTGATTCTTCCTTTGAATGATCTTCTATATAAAGGCTCTTTGAAAAGATATTCGTTGGACTGAGCTATTGGCTTTGATTCTTGTGTCTTATCTGCCTTTCGTGTAAAACATCTGTTGGTTAATTTCAACTTGTCAGAGGATGCCTTCTTTTTCTGTACTTTGCTTGAATTTGGTTGTACTTTCTTTCAAACCACCTAATCTCAACAAGGTCAATTATCTTTGAGTAACGGTTATCTCTCGAAGAAAGCTATAAAAGGAGGACTTGCACAAGAGAATACAAGAACTTTTGCTATAATTATAACAAAACGTTGTTATTAGAACTCCAAAAGTTCTTAGATATTCTTGTATTGTATTTATCATCTCACTGGGAGTTATTAAAATATGTACTTGTAAACTAAACCAGACTGTGTTTGTGATTTCTAAAGAGAACTAAAACACTTGTACTGTTTAACTTAAGTGAGTTAAACTTACTAGACAATTGTTTAGGGTTGATACCAAGAGTGGTTAGAATACTTTGGTACCATGAGTGGTTAAACTCAGACTAGTCAAGATTGACTAAAGGACTAGGAGTGGTGAGAATACTCGTTGTATACCATGACTGGTTTGTACTTAGTTGTAACCTTGGATAAGATTAATGGAACCTCTCAAGAGCTATTGAGGAAGACTAGATGTAGCTCAGGATTGAGTGAACCATTACTTTAAGTAAATTATGTCCAATAGCAAATAATGTCTGAGTTAAACGTTAATGCTTAAAATTTAATATGCAAACATGTTGAGCCATTAAGCGTCTGACAGAAAACACTAAATGTTATCAAGTGATATATGATTATTTGATATCTCAAATTCATCCCATGCATTGGCACAGAAAACACTAAACGATATAAACTCATAATACACTGTCTAAGCATTATATTGTCTAAACGAAAGATATAGTGTCTTAACAAATGATAAAGCGTCTAAACGTTAGCTTTGTTAAACGATGTAAAGTAGCTTAGATGGTTGTATGAAACAACTGTTTAAAGATTATATCATCTAAATCTAATACATCAAACACTTTACTTCAAACAATGCTTTTATAAAAATGTTCACATGTGTCAATGTGCTTTGAACGAGAAATGTGCTTTATGATCATCCATGTATAAAACATTTAATGTTGTACGAAAACATGCTTCTTTGCTTGTATGTTTTGCTCTCCTTGTGAGTGCAGGTAATTATAACACCAAGGTTTTCTCAGAAGCTCTGCACAAATAATAGACAGACCTTCCTGAAACATTTCCTAAAGCTTTTAGCTCTGAAAGTCGTACAAGCTACTTATGAAAGAAAGCACTAATAAAGCGTTGTCACTCTACAACGTAGACCTAAGTCTTTATAACTACCTAAAAAGGCTATGAAGTCTATATGCAAGTCAACTATGTGTCCAACGTTCTTCTCTAAAAGAATGTTACATAAAGTGGACTCATAAAAGAAAAGAGTAATGAAGAATATACAATAAGAACAAAAGAGCTATCATTGAATACTTATTTTGTTGCTCCAAGCTTACATCATCTAAAGCCTTTCATTCTACGAGAAATAACTTTACAAGTTCTTAAATTTCGTTGTATTGAATTTATTCTTCCTCTAAAAGTTATTTCAATCTATACTTTTACTTAAAACACTTGTTATGTTTTGTAGATTCAAAAGTGAATTAAAATACTTTGACTATTTAACTCAGTTGAGTTAAATTTTTAGATAGTTTGTCTAGGGTGGATACCATGCATGAGAGCCTTCTCTTTTGGAACATGAGTAGGTACAATGCATGGAAGCATTCTCCTTTGTACATGACTAGGTTTCATACATGGGAGCCTTATCCTCTGAACATGGGTAGATTCAATGCATGAGAGCCTTCTCCAAATGCTAAAAGATACCTTAAGCCCCAAGCAAGCCAAAGACGCCTTCAAGTTGTGCCTCCCACTTCAACAGGCTTCATACTTGACGCAAGACAAGCCCATGTTGATGCTAATCAATCTTAAAATGAAAACCTTGGCCCAAATACAAGGTGAAAGAAATATATGTAAATTTTTACAAGGCTTATGAGAAGGGAAAAAAATAAGCTTGAAACATCATCTCCACAAAAGTAGAAGTCCTTGAATTCCTTCTTCTTCTTCCATTCTCCTAGCCTTGGTTCAAGTTGTAGCTCCCTAATGAATCTCCATCAAGGTCCCTATATGGGTTTCCATCTTGACTTTTTTGTTATTATAATCTTCTTTATGAAAATGTAATTTCCTCCAACTATCTTTTAAATAATCCAATATATTTAGGAAATGTTTGATTGTAATAGAGATTTAAAAATATTTGAGAAGATCTTTGCTAGATTCAAAAAGATTTGAAAAATATTATCTTTTGATATTTATTGATATAGTTAAATAAGGTAATTATTTAACGATATCAAATAAACTATCTTAAGATATATTTTCGCCAAATATATCTTTTATCATAAACATTTAACAATTATCAAAGCCATTTTTAGAAAAATAGAGAAAACTCCAAGGAAAAATTTTGTTGCTCGTTCTCTCTTTGTGGCTTAGCCAATTTTCTTCAATTTTTCATGCTTTTCTTGCCTTTTGTATGCAATTCTTGGCTTGCCTTGTTGTGGTCTTAATTATTTACTATTTTTGGATTTATCTTTAAGGTGTCATGAAACTTTAACCATTATTTTTTGCACCTCAATGCTTGGCCCAAGTAAGTCACTTTCCTGATTGTGAAGACTCACTCTGATTGTGGAGTCTTCTACTAGTAGGAATAAAAATGAAACTGAAGAAGAGAAAAGAATTTTTGTTGTTGTTATAGATTAGCTTTGTTGGTATAAGTGACGTACAACATCGTGGGAGAGCTTGGTCACTAGGGAATCTCAACAAAAAATATGAACTCAATGAAAAATGCAAGAAAACAAATCAAATGGGGAAGAAAAAAGATTCGCCGTTCACTCGATGTTAAGCAACGACAATGACTCAGGTTAGACGATGTTGGGTGAAGGTGCTCAAGAATAAAGAAGGAAGAAGGAAGGAGGGAGGAATGTCATAGGAGGGAGGATAACAAGTTTTGCAAGAACGAAATGCTTAGTGCAAGTGTACAATTTTAGAAAAAATAACCCTAACAGATGTTTAGGCTCTAGCTATTCGTAAAACCGAAACCTAAAGTTTAGGCTTCAGTTTTAAAAATAATTGAAGCCCATACCTCTATATCCAAAAATTAAATAAAAAAAGTACTAGTGAGACTTTTGAAATTAATTGGAACTTTTACGCACCGATTCTCAATCAATTGAAGCTTAAACGTGCATATGCTTTGCTTGTTATTAGAACCAAAACCTAAATGTTCTCAATAATTTAAAAAATGTCACTGCAATTTAATAGGCTCCAGTTTTCTCAAAACCAAGACATAGTGGGCGAAGTTAAATGAGCTTTTTGCAATAATGGCAAACCACGCACATTATAGAACATTGAAGTTGTTGTCAAGATTCTCTCTCCTAAAGTCGCAAGTTTTCTATGTTTGTTGTTGGAATGTTGTGCTCCTTCTTTATAAAAGGAATGGTGGGTTCCTTCATAAATCTATAAATAAAGAGTCTTCTTCCTCAAGAAAAAACACTACTTCGCCCTATCAATCTCTCTCCGTTTTCTTTCATTCTCTTTTTCTGTTCTTTCTTTTATTATTAAATCCTACGTTACTTATCCTTTTAAGAATTTCTTTCTAATTCTGAAATCCTTAAAGATATCTAAAAAGTTCTTATTGTATGATGGATGATTTACTCAATATACCGTAGATAAATCATAAGGACAAGAAATATATATGTCTCACGAAATCTATCTTTTATATATCTTCATTAGATTTTACAATAGAATCTAGGTATATCTGGCATAATTTTTTTTTTACTTTATTATAAAATTGTAGCCATTCTTATTTTCTATGCTAGTTCTAATAATAACCTACATAAAAAGTTTCATATTTACAATTCTATTACTACTTAACTTATTCTAGGAAATAGATTATAACTATTGTAATGAGTCATGAGTGGTGTGTCCATCTATCATCACCTTTTTTTTTTCTTCAGATATGCTTCTCTAAACAAGATATTAGGATCAAAATAAGAAAACAACTCCGTAAAGCACTTGGGAACTCAATACCTATCTTCATCCGTAAAATATCAAACCACTTAACAAGAGCATAACAAATAGAGAATAGGAAAATCGCTCTTTTTCTACGTTGTGCCCGTGGACGATGCTTGCTAGAATTTATGGCGGCGCGTGACCATTAGAAAGTTAGTACTAGCAGTAATGGCATTGCCACTTCTTCGTTGTACCAATGAACTCTACCAGACATTTCATCGTGCATGCACGTTCATAATTTATCCATTTCCTTTGGACTGTGGCTTTGACGTCAACTAAAGAAATTTGGAATAATTCTGACTCATACTAGTTAAATAACAATTCCAAGAAAAAAAAAATACTCTTCTATTTTGTCCATTAATTTATTTTTCATTTGCATATAAATAACCCGAACCTCACCACATAAATGTCACAAGAAATATAAGTTGTGGAGTCCTTGTTACATAGAAAACATACTCAAGCCATGACTTGTAGAGTTGTCGTAATCTACTTCAGTTTCCTTTTTTTGCTTGCTACCTTCGTTCCACTTGTTCATATGCTTCCCTATGACAGAAACCAGCTTGACATCAATTTCTACGATAGATCATGCCCTAATTTGCTCATGATTGTTAGATATGGTGTTTGGTCAGCCTTGAAAGATGACAGCAGAATGGCCGCGTCCCTTCTTCGGTTACACTTTCACGATTGCATAGTAAATGTAAATACGTGTGTGCTTTATTGTCTCATTGCTTTTGTTTCTTACACTTTAAAATGAACACGTACGTACTTAGTGTTGCTTGAGGAAGATTCATAAATAGTTTATAATTTTCATGATAGACTAGAAGCATGCTGCTAAATGATTGAAACTGGAAATAGTCTTGTTGAATGTGTTATAATTGGTTCTCATCCACAAAAGATATTCAGAACTTGCTAGTTTCTACCTTCCCAGTTCCTGTTTGTTTTAGAAACTCTGGCTAGGTTGACACTTCCTTAATTTTCCTTAACATGGGTAGCTGAAGTATATATATATTTACTCTATGTTTAGGATTTTATTTTGGTGGAGTCTCTGTCACAGTTTTTTCAACAAGCATGTATTTGTGACTGTCGTCTTCGTTAGCTTTTGTGTTTGGTTTGACACCTTTCATTGTTCTACTATGACACCAAAATTCCTTTGATTCTTCCCCTCCTTGTGTTTTATCACTGCCTTGTTTTTAACCTGTTTTTTACATGCAGCTGATGCCAAATATGATTACCACCAATAAAGCATAAAACGTGTTCCTTCCTTCAATGAAAGGCTAGGGTGGTTATTAGGTGTAATCTCATCTCCATTTAGGGCAACCAATAAATTAAGGATGAAAAAAAATGTCGGTGATTCCAATTTGTCTAATAAATTATAATATAAATCAGATAAATTTTTCTTATAAAAATAATTTTATGATATTAAATTAGACTTGATTTTTTTTAAATATTAAAATTATTTAAAACCTATTTTACTCCAGTTTTTTTTATATATTACTTTTCAATATTTTCTAAGGTTAAGTTTTATTGTTTAATATTTTGTAAATTAAAAAATGATGTGTCGAGTAAAGATTAATGATGACCATGGAAGTTCAAGATGATATAATAAGTTTTTTTTTTCAATAATATTTAAGAAATGGACAAGAGGTCAAAAAAAGTAATGGATGTTGTAAGGAAACAATGATAGAAATTGTTTCACTGATCTTTATACTATATGTTATATTTCATTACAAATTGATATATCATCTGCAAAATGGTGGAGATTATTTATCTCGAACCATGAAACATTTTTTAGAAAAATAGAAATGAAAATATAGATGGAAAGTATATTAATGATAATTCAATTTTATGCAGATGAAACAATTTAATATTTATTTTAGTAAGTATTTTCTATAATAAATACTGAAATAGCAGTCGCTTTTAGTGTGAAACTACTATAATCTTCTTTTTTATATTTTGTGAAATTTTTCTTTTTGCATATTGTTTTTGAAAGTTTGTAAAAAATGAGTTTCATACAAATTTTGTGTATTTAATAAAGATTTGCAATAAAATATGAAACTCTCTAATAGTGTGGTTATTATTTTTTACTAAGTAAATGTGAAGACAACTATATGTGTTTTCGTTAGTATATAATAAATTTATTTATATATAATTTTTTGTGTAAAATAAGGTATGCACACATGTTTGGACACACCTCTGCATTCACGTAAACTGATTTAACTAGACAATTAAAATACATAGCCAAGATTATATTAAAATTAAATGATGATATAAAAAATTGATATGATTGTAATAGTAACATTTGAATTGATTGTGAAAGGGTTGTGATGCTTCGGTGCTTCTTGATGATACACCATATTTCACTGGTGAAAAGAATGCTCTTCCTAATCACAATTCACTTCGGGGGTTCGAAGTCATTGATGACATAAAACAACATGTTGAAAGACTGTGTCCATACACAGTCTCCTGCGCTGATATATTAGCATTAGCAGCCAGGGAAGCTATTGATATGGTAAAACTCACTTCTTTTATCTTATTGGACAAGACATTCTAAACCAGAAAACATTTTTTATGTAACTCGTTGCTGTTTTTCTTCCCCTATTGGTTTAGGTTGGAGGACCTTCTTGGCCTGTTTCATTAGGCCGAAGAGATGCAACAACAACAAGTAAGGAGGCAGCTGAGCAACAACTTCCCTCTCCGATTGAGTCTCTAGAAAACATCACTGCAAAGTTTTACTCCAAGGGTCTTAACTTGAGGGATGTTGTAGCCCTTTCAGGTTCTCACATTTTCTCATTTTATTGTCAAGTAAAAACATGGATGGAAGGTTTTCTGCATGAATATATAGCTTCATGTGTTTATTTCCATGATCAGGAGGGCATACAATTGGTTTTGCTCAATGCTTCACCTTCAAAGGGAGACTTTTTGACTATCAAGGCTCTGGCAGACCTGATCCCGTGCTTGACTCCTCGCTTCTCACAAGATTGCAAAGCATGTGCCCAAATGAAGAGACTTCGAACAGCAATCTAGCACCTCTTGATGCTACAAGCACCTCCACGTTCGACAATGAGTACTTTAGAAATCTCATATACAACACAGGCCTTCTACAGTCTGACCAAGCACTAACTAGGGATCGAAGAACTGCTGCTATGGTTTATTATTACAGCAACAACCGTTTCTCCTTCTACAATGATTTTGCCCAATCCATGGTGAGGCTTAGTAATGCAAGCGTTCTTACAGGAAGAATGGGAGAAATTAGACAGAAATGTGGCTCTGTAAACTAAGTGCTTGTGTTCTCAACATCTTAGAAAACCTTAACAGTGCAACTCAAATTCCAACAACTCAGTTTGAGTCTGTATATATATAAAGTCCATCATCACTATAGGTGGTGGCAGTATCCCAGAATAATGCATACCATGTTACCTTTCATGTCAAGATCACTCAGTGGAAATAAGAAACCTAGGTGCCAAAGCTAAAAATTAACTGCATTATGCAGTGTCATGCAGCAGTAACAAATCATAAAGCCTTTAGCTTGTTATGGGTGTATGTTTGCTAAGTTTGTAGATTACTACACAAGTGTAAATTTGAAATAAATCAATATACATTGCCTATTTTATAAAGAAGAGTTGTGCGTAAGATACTTAGATCTTGGATGTCCTTAATTCTTCTCAAGGTCAATTTCTAATTAACATCTCCGAAGGATTAATCACAGATCAAAATAAGGGTTGTACTATTGTTATGTGAGCATCTAAACGCCTTTGTCGTAACAGTACAATAAATCTAGACGCGACAAAAATATTGGTATGAATAAAACTATCGTGGAGTGGACGTAGTGGTCTCAATTCTTTTTCATTCTTAAATCATGTATTGCGCATGCATCTCTTAATTTTAGCCAGTCTCTTTCGTCTGATGCAGATTTGCAATATAAGCATGGGAACCATCTTTTTATTTACGTGTTAAAACTGATCTTGTGCTTTACAAATTCAATTTAATATGATTTTATTGCACTACACCCGATACTCCCATATAACTTGGATTGAGACCAATGACAGATTAAATATTTTATTTTGGCTTAATACCCTATTTTGTCTCCAGTTTCGCTCGAAAATGTCAAATTAGTCCATCCTTTAAAAAACGTATCAATTACGTCCTCACTTAATAAAATTTGCATGAATGAAATCCCTTCCGTTAAATCCATACAAACGGCGTTAATTAAAGAAAGAGAAAAATAATTAACGCTGTTTGTACGGATTTAACAGAAGGGATTTCATTGATGCAAATTTTATTAAGTGAGGACGTAATTGACGCATTTTTTAAAAGATGGATTAATTTGACATTTTCGAACGAAACTGGGGATAAAATAAGGTATTAAGCCTTTTATTTTTCACCACTTCAAAGCACACTAACAAAACTCTAAACTCGAAAATGGACAATCCTTCGTACTCATATTTTTTTTCTGATTTAGATTAGCCTGAGATAATATTTTAGAACATATAGAACCTTAAAACGCGAACAAACTATTTTCATGAAAAAAATATACATGAAATTTTGTAATATCTCCTTAAATCTAGTCTTAATCCTTATAATTTTTTCAATGTGAAATTTTGTTTTCCGTAAAAAAAAAATTAATTACACATTTGATTCTGCAATTTTCTAAAATTGAGTAATTTCATTTTAACTATCTATTTATTAGCGAGAGAAAAACAACCAAATGTCCATTATTAATAATAATATAGTAATCATAATATTATAAGTTATTAATAACACATCAACATGTTTTTGTTAATATATTAGATTAATTTTGTACTGCAATTATTAAGTTTTAAAAATCCTAGAGAACCAAATGTATATTATAAAATTTTTATTAGGAATATTTTGTCTAATAGATAAAAGTACTAGTGATTTTTTTAGTGCTAATAAAGTAGAAAATTTTGGTCATTTTTTTATGTAAGAAGAAAGTTTTTGTTCAACAAAAAAATTTGTATTTCGTTTGTCATATGATATCATATTGTGTTATTTCATTTTATGTCTCATAAGCAATACATTTACTTAAACATATACAGATACAAGTTAAGAGGTTCCATGAGATAAACTTCCTCTCCACTAGATTTTTCTATATAATCATTATCACTCTCACTAGGACTCTTCCTCTCTACTATAGAGATTAATGTCTTTCATGATAATGATCTTTTATGTGGGGGCATAGAGCAGCTACATGGCCCCTCTTCCTAGACACTTAGTACATCCTAGATATAATGAGACGTGTAAAAGAAAATAAAACTTTTTCGATGCAATTTTATATAAAATCATTCTCTTCGTATACTCAAAATTCATTATTAATTTATCAACACGAAAGCAAAAATACAAACTCAAACGATGTCCTTATAACATGAAAACTCAAATCATGTTCTCTAAAAAATATCAATATCAAAAGAAAATTAAATATCAAAATAAACAAAAATCCCAAAAGTAACTATTTTCCCTTCTCTCGTCAAGCTATTTTAATGCAGCCTCATTTGCAACATCATCTACTCTCATATAAGTACCATCATCCTAGGTGGAAACCACAACCATAACATTCAAGGATGAACAACTAGAAATAACATCATAGCATATAACACAATATAACAACATCTAACACAAACTAAAGCAAGTCATAGATAGTATCATACTACAGTAATAATATCATAACTAAATCATTCATATAAACCTATGTCGTTTCCTTGCACTTCGTCATACCAACTTGTTTCGCAAAACAGAGTAATTCGAGTCATCCTCCACTATGACTTCAGACCTATTTACCCGACTCCTTAAGGACTCATGAGTAAAACCACTGACACTACATGCACTGGTATACTATATCCAACACGAGTTGAAGCCATTGGACGAGACATTCAACCTTTTCGTTTCTCTCGGACACCCACTTTGGCTATTGTTGAAGGTAGGTTAGGGTTCTCATTTTCTCACACGACCACGATGCATAATCCCATCCTATGTTTACCCTAAATACAACCTAAAAACATCCTCACTCTACACTCAAAATGGACCCAAAATTACCCTTCAATATGCTCAAGATATCCACCACAATAACAGACCCAAAGTTCCTTTCTTAACCCAATCTTCCTTACTACAAAAGTTATTAATATTATCGGATATATATTCATTGGTAAATTTTCATTACCAACGGATTTATCGACAAATTTTGAATTTTTTTACCAACGGAAAATTCTTCGGAAAATCCATCAGTAATATGTATGTCACTTACCTACGGAAAAATCTAGCAGTAAATTCGTAGGTAATGCGTATGTCACCTATCGAAGGAAAACTTCGTCGATAAATTCGTAGGTAATGCGTATGTCATTTACCAACGAAAAAATTTATCGGTAAATTCATCGGTAATGGAACAGTAAAATGAGATGTAAATTTCCCGCCCATTTTTCACTTACCGACGACATTTTCGACGAAAGAATCTATCAGTAAATTAAATACGCATTACTGACAGATTAATTTGTCAGTTAATAAAGTGGGAAATTTCTCCCCCATTTTTTCTCCCTCTTTGCAAACCACTCAGTATTTTACTCACTCATGCGAGTAAAGTGAGGGAAACCCCATATTTCCTCTTCTCCTTCTTCTTACTCTTTCTGTTCTTCTTCTTTCTCTTCCCTTTACTCCTATGCTATGAGCCAATACCACCATCTCTTCTTTCTCTTTGCAAGTGGTAAGTTGTTAGTAAGCACCTCTAAGAGCACCAGAAGCCATTGTAATAAACCTGCAACAACCACCAACAAATCCCCTTTGCAGCATCAAGCGCGACCTAACCGCCATCTCAAGTCTTCTCCAAACATCGTGCCACCGAAAGCTTCCATGGAAACCTGTAGTAAACAAAGATCCTCTGCATCTTTGATTGCAAACGGAGAAAACTAAAATCCTGACATGTGCTAGGACTTGATGTTCTCTCTTAGGTGCTTGTTGTGTTAAAAATGGTTACTGTGTAATATTTATCGATGATGAAAAAAACCCTAAAGTTGAATCTGAAAAAACCCTAAAAGAAGAAGAAGAAGCAGAGCGGGGAAGAAGATGAACCAAATTGCGATATTTTACCCACGAATTTTTCTGTCGGTAATTATCGATGGAACAAAAAGTCTGTCAATAAAATTTACTGACAACAGTTTTATCGACAGACTTTTGGTTACCAAAAATGTCTTAGGTTACTGATTTTACCCTAAACAAAAAGTCCGTTGGTAAATAACAAGTCTTCCTTTGCCAGAAATGCCTTAAGTTACTGATTTTATCCCCTTTAAATCAAAATCACCTTAGAAGCCAAAAGGTGTGACTTTATTCAAGCACAACACAAACAAAAGAACCAAAAGAAAAGACTAGAACATTTATTTTGAACCCCTACTTGTGATAAGGCTTAGAGTTTAATACCTTTTAGCATGTGTCTTTACATGAGCAAGTAAATTTGCAATTAAAATTGAAACTTCTAGGAAGAGACTTGAAACTTTTGTTTCAAGACACACTCATCGTCTAAGATTCAATTTTAAGAAATGCAAATTACAATTAAATGAATCAAGTGAAGGAAGAACACCGAGGATTCTTCTCAACACTTGACTTGAAAGGCCTTTGTTACAAGAAAAATGATTTAAAATAGAAAACAATAAAGGTTGCAACTTTGGATTCTCTCGGCCAAGGAAGGTTGTATTGATGGCAGCCACACAAAACTCACACTTGTTGGGTGTGGTTAGGATTTCAACTCATAAACTGCTTACAAACTTGCTTATAGGCCATCAATTTTTTGAGCAGCACACATGGTTATTGTAGCCACCAAAACGTAGAGACTCAAACACTTACAATGCTACCTTAGCTTTGGATACTCATAAGTAATCAAAACTGCACCATCACAGAAGTGATTACCAGCCAAAAACTCAAACAAAATGAACCACAATCCAGTTTCACCGAGAATAGGAAATAAGGCTAAACAAAAGTTTTCACTTAGACAAAACTAGAGGTTCAATAAAGATAAGCAAGCAAATAGGGTTGATTAACTTCGAGTCCTTATTTGATTAATTGAGTCAATTGGTAGGTGCCTTGACCTTAAAATAACTATTTTTTTTAATCAAGTACTAAGAAGGGAATACCAAATTGACCATTTGAAAAGGTTCCATTTTCACAAGATCAATAAATTTGCATATCTTGATATCTAATACAATGTCGAGCAATGGCATGCATCATACGATCATTGCCAATTAACATTTTTTGCTCACATATAATGCTTTATACGATCATCGCCGATAATATCATTCACAAACTGATATATGCATATTTATGCTCGCATTTATGCTTTAAAATTTAAAATTTTGATGAGATTCTTGTGCTTAAAGAATTGATTTAAAGTGAATTTATGACGATTAGATTTATTAGGTTTGAGAATTAAAGAGACGTAAAAAGTGATTTTTAGTGAATAAATGATTTTTGTATGTTATAATGTTTGTTGATGCAGCTAAAGTTAACATTTGAATGATTAAAAAGGTGAAATTTAAATGTCCAATATACAAAATAGATCCTCATTGGATGTTAAACTCTTATCAAAGCTGGTCCAATTTGGTCAACTCAAGACACATGTTGTTAGCAAAATGATGAAGATGAAGTTTTGATGATGTCCAAATCAAGTCAAGAGAAATCAAAATTCAAGATGTTATGAAGACTTGTATTGCTATGGAAAGCTTTTGTAATAATTATAGTTTAGTATCTAGGACTTAGATAATTAGTAGTTTTATGTATACATTCAAAAGTGATGTAAAAATAAGCCAAACAGCAAAATCTGTGCAGTGTTAATCGATTAACACAGGGTGTAAATCGATTGTTCCAGAGACAAATGAAGAAGCACTGCATTGAGCTGTTAATCGATTAACAAGGGGTGTTAATCGATTAACGTTAATCGATTAACAAGGGCTGTTAATCGATTAACATAGGAGCCGTTTGAAAAACTAGCCGTTTTTAGAGCCGTTGAAGTATCCGTTGGGTTGTTAATCGATTAACCACTGTAGCTAATCGATTAACACAGTCAGAAAGTCTAAAAGCGAAAATGGAAGAGCCTTTGGATGAGTCTATAAATAGACTCTCATTTCCTCTCAAGTTTAAGTATCCAGAGACACAGAAACTCTTCCCTTGTGCTCAAAATACTCAGAAATTCTTGAGACTTGTGTGTTCTTGTTCGGCTTGTGAAACTCTTGTCTGTGGAGCTGGTAAAGTGCTGCTACGGTGACAGAGGAAATAGCCGGTTCATCCTTGGTGTGTCTAAGGAGGTGTTCGGAAGAGAATCATCCTTCGTGAAGTATTCGGAGGAGGTGTTCATCCTTCGTGAAGTATTCGAAGGAGGTGTTCATCCTTTGTGAAGACTCAAAGGAGGTGTAGTTTCATCTCTTGTGGTATCAAGAGAGGTGGTTTCTAAACTCTTACAAATTGTATCTTTGTTATTGTAATTTGTAATTGTTTTGTGTTAGTGAAACTGTTTATCTTGTTTTGAGATAAGCGACTGGACGTAGGATTGGTAAGATCCGAACCAGGATAAAATCATCTGTGCAAATTTCTCTCAACCTTACTCTTGCTTTATTTGTCTTTATTAATTGCTAAGTAAGTTTAATTGAGTAGAAATTAAAAGGCACACGTTAGTATTAAAAACCCTCTTGGTTTGTTATTCCACGCTAACCATTCCGCTGCAGCCGCTCCTGACAATTGGTATCAGAGCTTGCTTTGATAGTCATTCAAATGGCAGGATCACATCAAACCTTTGCAGAGGGTGCTTCTATCAATAGACCACCACTATTCACAGGTGAAAATTACGCATTCTGGAAGGTCAGAATGCAAATTTTTATGGAATCTATTGATATAGATATTTGGGATGCTGTTGCATTTGGTCCTTTTGTTCCAACTAACAATATGCAGGAACCAAAGTCCCGTGACCAATGGACCATTGAAGAAAAGAGAAGATCTCAGAATGATGTAAAAGCCCGGAATATCATTGCATCAGCGTTGACTGTTGATGAGTTCTACAGGGTCTCTGTCTGCAAAAACGCTAAAGAAATGTGGGAAACTTTAAGAGTAACTCATGAAGGCGGAGATGAAATCAGGTGTGCTAAAACGAATACTTTAATCATGGAAGAGAATAGTTTAAGCTCTTCATCAAGCACAACATCAAGTATGGGTGATTCTGATGAGCAAGCATACATCTGTTTAGTAGTGAACGACGACACTGGAAGCCAAGTAAGTACCTCTAGCGATTTTGATGATTTTGATCATATTGATGAAGATGAATTACATGAAATTTATAGAGAATTATTGATAGAATCAGAAAAACTAGATCTTGCTCATAAGAAATTGAAAAAGGATTTTAAAGAATTACAAAAGAAATATGAAAAATCCTTAGAAGAAATAGAAACTTTAAATAGTAAAATTTCAAATGTAGAAAATGATACAAATATATCTGCTGAGTGTAAATTTTGTGATAAACATAAATTGAAAGTTGATAACATTGAAAAATCAATAGCAGATGAAAATAAAGAATTAAAATCAAATTTTAAAAATATTTTTGAAGAAAATAAAATTTTGAAAAATAAAATTTTATTTTATGAAAAAGGTAAATATACTAGTAGTGATGAATGTGCATCTTGTGTTAATTATAAGAAACTACTAGATGAAACAACCTTAGGAGAATGTAGTAAGAATAATAAAAATAAGGTTGTTAAAAATAAGTATGTTCCTAAAATTAAAAATAAACACAACCATAGAACCCGTAGAACTTGGGTAGAAAAAGGAACAACTTATAGGAACACAAATGTTGTATCATGCTTTTATTGTATGAAAAAGGGTCATACATCTAACAAATGTAAAATTAAGCATTATGGTGTTCCAAGTGGTAGATATATTTGGGTTGTAAAATGATTTCAATTTTTTTTAAATTAACCCAAAGGACCCATACAAAATAGTTGGGTACCTATTGTTTAAAATTTAGAATTTCTTTAAAACAATTTTGTTTTAAATATTTGAAAACAAAAATTAAGAAATTTTTTTTTAAAGAATATGAAACAATTTTTTTGATACAAAGCATATATAATTTTCAAACGGAAAACAAATTGAAATAGAAAAATGTGTGCATGTTATCTTTGATAAAATTGTAGACCTTGAGGCAAAACCTCTTGAGTCATTTGAACTACATGCAGACAATGATGAAGATTTGTGGAAGACAACAAATGAAGTGAAGAATGATGACAATCCTCAAGATGAAGATCTAAACAAAATGTGGAAACAACCTAGAGGATTCTCATTTGAAATTGAAGGCATATCTAAAGGGGTGCTTTATGTTTCTATGTTTTTATTAGTATGTGCCCTTTATATTTCCTTGCATGCTTACCTCTTCAAAAAATTCAATAAAATATATATTGTTTTTCCTTAATATGCATACATGCTTTTATTAAGGGGGAGTATATTTTCTAATAAATTTAGGGGGAACAATTATACATCACTTTTTAATAATGATCAAAAAAGGGGAGAAATATTTAAAGTCTTAAACTTATTTCTAAGTTTACTAACAATTGTTTCTTCCTTAAGTTGTATTTTAAATACAGATTATTACCAAAAGCTTTAAATCAAGAAGGTTTTGATCATCATCAAAAAGGGGGAGATTGTTAGCAAAATGATGAAGATGAAGTTTTGATGATGTCCAAATCAAGTCAAGAGAAATCAAGATTCAAGATGTTATGAAGACTTGTATTGCTATGGAAAGCTTTTGTAATAATTATAGTTTAGTATCTAGGACTTAGATAATTAGTAGTTTTATGTATACATTCAAAAGTGATGTAAAAATAAGCCAAACAGCAAAATCTGTGCAGTGTTAATCGATTAACACAGGGTGTAAATCGATTGTTCCAGAGACAAATGAAGAAGCACTGCATTAAGCTGTTAATCGATTAACAAGGGGTGTTAATCGATTAACGTTAATCGATTAACAAGGGCTGTTAATCGATTAACACAGGAGCCGTTTGAAAAACTAGCCGTTTTTAGAGCCGTTGAAGTATCCGTTGGGTTGTTAATCGATTAACCACTGTAGCTAATCGATTAACACAGTCAGAAAGTCTAAAAGCGAAAATGGAAGAGCCTTTGGATGAGTCTATAAATAGACTCTCATTTCCTCTCAAGTTTAAGTATCCAGAGACACAGAAACTCTTCCCTTGTGCTCAAAATACTCAGAAATTCTTGAGACTTGTGTGTTCTTGTTCGGCTTGTGAAACTCTTGTCTGTGGAGCTGGTAAAGTGCTGCTACGGTGACAGAGGAAATAGCCGGTTCATCCTTGGTGTGTCTAAGGAGGTGTTCGGAAGAGAATCATCCTTCGTGAAGTATTCGGAGGAGGTGTTCATCCTTCGTGAAGTATTCGAAGGAGGTGTTCATCCTTTGTGAAGACTCAAAGGAGGTGTAGTTTCATCTCTTGTGGTATCAAGAGAGGTGGTTTCTAAACTCTTACAAATTGTATCTTTGTTATTGTAATTTGTAATTGTTTTGTGTTAGTGAAACTGTTTATCTTGTTTTGAGATAAGCGACTGGACGTAGGATTGGTAAGATCCGAACCAGGATAAAATCATCTGTGCAAATTTCTCTCAACCTTACTCTTGCTTTATTTGTCTTTATTAATTGCTAAGTAAGTTTAATTGAGTAGAAATTAAAAGGCACACGTTAATATTAAAAACCCTCTTGGTTTGTTATTCCACGCTAACCATTCCGCTGCAGCCGCTCCTGACAATTGGTATCAGAGCTTGCTTTGATAGTCATTCAAATGGCAGGATCACATCAAACCTTTGCATAGGGTGCTTCTATCAATAGACCACCACTATTCACAGGTGAAAATTACGCATTCTGGAAGGTCAGAATGCAAATTTTTATGGAATCTATTGATATAGATATTTGGGATGCTGTTGCATTTGGTCCTTTTGTTCCAACTAACAATATGCAGGAACCAAAGTCCCGTGACCAATGGACCATTGAAGAAAAGAGAAGATCTCAGAATGATGTAAAAGCCCGGAATATCATTGCATCAGCGTTGACTGTTGATGAGTTCTACAGGGTCTCTGTCTGCAAAAACGCTAAAGAAATGTGGGAAACTTTAAGAGTAACTCATGAAGGCGGAGATGAAATCAGGTGTGCTAAAACGAATACTTTAATCATGGAAGAGAATAGTTTAAGCTCTTCATCAAGCACAACATCAAGTATGGGTGATTCTGATGAGCAAGCATACATCTGTTTAGTAGTGAACGACGACACTGGAAGCCAAGTAAGTACCTCTAGCGATTTTGATGATTTTGATCATATTGATGAAGATGAATTACATGAAATTTATAGAGAATTATTGATAGAATCAGAAAAACTAGATCTTGCTCATAAGAAATTGAAAAAGGATTTTAAAGAATTACAAAAGAAATATGAAAAATCCTTAGAAGAAATAGAAACTTTAAATAGTAAAATTTCAAATGTAGAAAATGATACAAATATATCTGCTGAGTGTAAATTTTGTGATAAACATAAATTGAAAGTTGATAACATTGAAAAATCAATAGCAGATGAAAATAAAGAATTAAAATCAAATTTTAAAAATATTTTTGAAGAAAATAAAATTTTGAAAAATAAAATTTTATTTTATGAAAAAGGTAAATATACTAGTAGTGATGAATGTGCATCTTGTGTTAATTATAAGAAACTACTAGATGAAACAACCTTAGGAGAATGTAGTAAGAATAATAAAAATAAGGTTGTTAAAAATAAGTATGTTCCTAAAATTAAAAATAAACACAACCATAGAACCCGTAGAACTTGGGTAGAAAAAGGAACAACTTATAGGAACACAAATGTTGTATCATGCTTTTATTGTATGAAAAAGGGTCATACATCTAACAAATGTAAAATTAAGCATTATGGTGTTCCAAGTGGTAGATATATTTGGGTTGTAAAATGATTTCAATTTTTTTTAAATTAACCCAAAGGACCCATACAAAATAGTTGGGTACCTATTGTTTAAAATTTAGAATTTCTTTAAAACAATTTTGTTTTAAATATTTGAAAACAAAAATTAAGAAATTTTTTTTTAAAGAATATGAAACAATTTTTTTGATACAAAGCATATATAATTTTCAAACGGAAAACAAATTGAAATAGAAAAATGTGTGCATGTTATCTTTGATAAAATTGTAGACCTTGAGGCAAAACCTCTTGAGTCATTTGAACTACATGCAGACAATGATGAAGATTTGTGGAAGACAACAAATGAAGTGAAGAATGATGACAATCCTCAAGATGAAGATCTAAACAAAATGTGGAAACAACCTAGAGGATTCTCATTTGAAATTGAAGGCATATCTAAAGGGGTGCTTTATGATTCTATGTTTTTATTAGTATGTGCCCTTTATATTTCCTTGCATGCTTACCTCTTTAAAAAATTCAATAAAATATATATTGTTTTTCCTTAATATGCATACATGCTTTTATTAAGGGGGAGTATATTTTCTAATAAATTTAGGGGGAGCAATTATACATCACTTTTTAATAATGATCAAAAAAGGGGAGAAATATTTAAAGTCTTAAACTTATTTCTAAGTTTACTAACAATTGTTTCTTCCTTAAGTTGTATTTTAAATACAGATTATTACCAAAAGCTTTAAATCAAGAAGGTTTTGATCATCATCAAAAAGGGGGAGATTGTTAGCAAAATGATGAAGATGAAGTTTTGATGATGTCCAAATCAAGTCAAGAGAAATCAAGATTCAAGATGTTATGAAGACTTGTATTGCTATGGAAAGCTTTTGTAATAATTATAGTTTAGTATGTAGGACTTAGATAATTAGTAGTTTTATGTATACATTCAAAAGTGATGTAAAAATATGCCAAACAGCAAAATCTGTGCAGTGTTAATCGATTAACACAGGGTGTAAATCGATTGTTCCAGAGACAAATGAAGAAGCACTGCATTGAGCTGTTAATCGATTAACAAGGGGTGTTAATCGATTAACGTTAATCGATTAACAAGGGCTGTTAATCGATTAACACAGGAGCCGTTTGAAAAACTAGCCGTTTTTAGAGCCGTTGAAGTATCCGTTGGGTTGTTAATCGATTAACCACTGTAGCTAATCGATTAACACAGTCAGAAAGTCTAAAAGCGAAAATGGAAGAGCCTTTGGATGAGTCTATAAATAGACTCTCATTTCCTCTCAAGTTTAAGTATCCAGAGACACAGAAACTCTTCCCTTGTGCTCAAAATACTCAGAAATTCTTGAGACTTGTGTGTTCTTGTTCGGCTTGTGAAACTCTTGTCTGTGGAGCTGGTAAAGTGCTGCTACGGTGACAGAGGAAATAGCCGGTTCATCCTTGGTGTGTCTAAGGAGGTGTTCGGAAGAGAATCATCCTTCGTGAAGTATTCGGAGGAGGTGTTCATCCTTCGTGAAGTATTCGAAGGAGGTGTTCATCCTTTGTGAAGACTCAAAGGAGGTGTAGTTTCATCTCTTGTGGTATCAAGAGAGGTGGTTTCTAAACTCTTACAAATTGTATCTTTGTTATTGTAATTTGTAATTGTTTTGTGTTAGTGAAACTGTTTATCTTGTTTTGAGATAAGCGACTGGACGTAGGATTGGTAAGATCCGAACCAGGATAAAATCATCTGTGCAAATTTCTCTCAACCTTACTCTTGCTTTATTTGTCTTTATTAATTGCTAAGTAAGTTTAATTGAGTAGAAATTAAAAGGCACACGTTAGTATTAAAAACCCTCTTGGTTTGTTATTCCACGCTAACCATTCCGCTGCAGCCGCTCCTGACAATTGGTATCAGAGCTTGCTTTGATAGTCATTCAAATGGCAGGATCACATCAAACCTTTGCAGAGGGTGCTTCTATCAATAGACCACCACTATTCACAGGTGAAAATTACGCATTCTGGAAGGTCAGAATGCAAATTTTTATGGAATCTATTGATATAGATATTTGGGATGCTGTTGCATTTGGTCCTTTTGTTCCAACTAACAATATGCAGGAACCAAAGTCCCGTGACCAATGGACCATTGAAGAAAAGAGAAGATCTCAGAATGATGTAAAAGCCCGGAATATCATTGCATCAGCGTTGACTGTTGATGAGTTCTACAGGGTCTCTGTCTGCAAAAACGCTAAAGAAATGTGGGAAACTTTAAGAGTAACTCATGAAGGCGGAGATGAAATCAGGTGTGCTAAAACGAATACTTTAATCATGGAAGAGAATAGTTTAAGCTCTTCATCAAGCACAACATCAAGTATGGGTGATTCTGATGAGCAAGCATACATCTGTTTAGTAGTGAACGACGACACTGGAAGCCAAGTAAGTACCTCTAGCGATTTTGATGATTTTGATCATATTGATGAAGATGAATTACATGAAATTTATAGAGAATTATTGATAGAATCAGAAAAACTAGATCTTGCTCATAAGAAATTGAAAAAGGATTTTAAAGAATTACAAAAGAAATATGAAAAATCCTTAGAAGAAATAGAAACTTTAAATAGTAAAATTTCAAATGTAGAAAATGATACAAATATATCTGCTGAGTGTAAATTTTGTGATAAACATAAATTGAAAGTTGATAACATTGAAAAATCAATAGCAGATGAAAATAAAGAATTAAAATCAAATTTTAAAAATATTTTTGAAGAAAATAAAATTTTGAAAAATAAAATTTTATTTTATGAAAAAGGTAAATATACTAGTAGTGATGAATGTGCATCTTGTGTTAATTATAAGAAACTACTAGATGAAACAACCTTAGGAGAATGTAGTAAGAATAATAAAAATAAGGTTGTTAAAAATAAGTATGTTCCTAAAATTAAAAATAAACACAACCATAGAACCCGTAGAACTTGGGTAGAAAAAGGAACAACTTATAGGAACACAAATGTTGTATCATGCTTTTATTGTATGAAAAAGGGTCATACATCTAACAAATGTAAAATTAAGCATTATGGTGTTCCAAGTGGTAGATATATTTGGGTTGTAAAATGATTTCAATTTTTTTTAAATTAACCCAAAGGACCCATACAAAATAGTTGGGTACCTATTGTTTAAAATTTAGAATTTCTTTAAAACAATTTTGTTTTAAATATTTGAAAACAAAAATTAAGAAATTTTTTTTTAAAGAATATGAAACAATATTTTTGATACAAAGCATATATAATTTTCAAACGGAAAACAAATTGAAATAGAAAAATGTGTGCATGTTATCTTTGATAAAATTGTAGACCTTGAGGCAAAACCTCTTGAGTCATTTGAACTACATGCAGACAATGATGAAGATTTGTGGAAGACAACAAATGAAGTGAAGAATGATGACAATCCTCAAGATGAAGATCTAAACAAAATGTGGAAACAACCTAGAGGATTCTCATTTGAAATTGAAGGCATATCTAAAGGGGTGCTTTATGATTCTATGTTTTTATTAGTATGTGCCCTTTATATTTCCTTGCATGCTTACCTCTTTAAAAAATTCAATAAAATATATATTGTTTTTCCTTAATATGCATACATGCTTTTATTAAGGGGGAGTATATTTTCTAATAAATTTAGGGGGAGCAATTATACATCACTTTTTAATAATGATCAAAAAAGGGGAGAAATATTTAAAGTCTTAAACTTATTTCTAAGTTTACTAACAATTGTTTCTTCCTTAAGTTGTATTTTAAATACAGATTATTACCAAAAGCTTTAAATCAAGAAGGTTTTGATCATCATCAAAAAGGGGGAGATTGTTAGCAAAATGATGAAGATGAAGTTTTGATGATGTCCAAATCAAGTCAAGAGAAATCAAGATTCAAGATGTTATGAAGACTTGTATTGCTATGGAAAGCTTTTGTAATAATTATAGTTTAGTATGTAGGACTTAGATAATTAGTAGTTTTATGTATACATTCAAAAGTGATGTAAAAATATGCCAAACAGCAAAATCTGTGCAGTGTTAATCGATTAACACAGGGTGTAAATCGATTGTTCCAGAGACAAATGAAGAAGCACTGCATTGAGCTGTTAATCGATTAACAAGGGGTGTTAATCGATTAACGTTAATCGATTAACAAGGGCTGTTAATCGATTAACACAGGAGCCGTTTGAAAAACTAGCCGTTTTTAGAGCCGTTGAAGTATCCGTTGGGTTGTTAATCGATTAACCACTGTAGCTAATCGATTAACACAGTCAGAAAGTCTAAAAGCGAAAATGGAAGAGCCTTTGGATGAGTCTATAAATAGACTCTCATTTCCTCTCAAGTTTAAGTATCCAGAGACACAGAAACTCTTCCCTTGTGCTCAAAATACTCAGAAATTCTTGAGACTTGTGTGTTCTTGTTCGGCTTGTGAAACTCTTGTCTGTGGAGCTGGTAAAGTGCTGCTACGGTGACAGAGGAAATAGCCGGTTCATCCTTGGTGTGTCTAAGGAGGTGTTCGGAAGAGAATCATCCTTCGTGAAGTATTCGGAGGAGGTGTTCATCCTTCGTGAAGTATTCGAAGGAGGTGTTCATCCTTTGTGAAGACTCAAAGGAGGTGTAGTTTCATCTCTTGTGGTATCAAGAGAGGTGGTTTCTAAACTCTTACAAATTGTATCTTTGTTATTGTAATTTGTAATTGTTTTGTGTTAGTGAAACTGTTTATCTTGTTTTGAGATAAGCGACTGGACGTAGGATTGGTAAGATCCGAACCAGGATAAAATCATCTGTGCAAATTTCTCTCAACCTTACTCTTGCTTTATTTGTCTTTATTAATTGCTAAGTAAGTTTAATTGAGTAGAAATTAAAAGGCACACATTAGTATTAAAAACCCTCTTGGTTTGTTATTCCACGCTAACCCTTCCGCTGCAGCCGCTCCTGACACATGCAATTTTGAAAAGAAAGAAAAGCCTAAAGTGCAATTAGAGGAAATTTCTAGACTTTTGTGTAATTTTGAATAAAATAAAAAGGGTTGAAATGTAATTTTGGGCAAGTTTAAATCTATTAGATATTTTAAAAGATAATTTGGAGAAAATATATATTAAAATATTTTATTTGATATTGTTAAATAATTATCTTATTTAACTATATCAATAAATCTCAACAGATAATATTTGCCAAATCTTTTTGAATCTAGAAAAGAGATTATCAAATATTTTCAAAAACTGATTAAATTTGTTGAATATTTGGAAGATATTAGATATAAGAAAATATTTTATCAACAGAAGATTCGGAGTCTAAGCCCAATCAAGCCTGTATAGAGACCCAGGAGAGGTAAAAATCATAACTCATTCATTCACTCAGACTCCTCTAGTGGAAGCATTTCATCCATCACTCCTCTCACTTTTATTTTACCATGTATTTCACTCCATTCATGGAGGACTAAGCTTCTAGGGCTATTTCACTGTAATTTCATTATGGATTCTGAGGTTAAGTTAAATTAATGAATTTTTTACCTTTGATTATTGATTTGAGTTATTCTTCTTCTATCATATCTCAATCATATTAAAAGCAATGAGTTTTGCATCATAAGGTGTTTGAATCTACATGCATATTAATCATATAAGTTCAAGGGTTTCTAGGTTTGATTGAGAATCTACTTTGATTGAATTTAGGAACTTTCATAAGATTAAACGGGTTTTTGCTATCAATTGAGAATGTACTTTGATTCGTGGTAATAATTTCAACTATAATTAATTGGGAATTTACTTTGATTAATTATCTTCTAATTTGGTTATAAGATATAAGAATAAACATGATTAAACACAATAGGATTTGATTGAGAATGTACTTTGGTTGAATTCATTGTGAATAATCTAGAAAGGTCTTGCATTTGATTGAGAATCTACTTTGGTTAACTGCATGATCGCCCTCAAATTAATTAAGAATGTACTTTAATTAATTTGAAACTTGAACAATAATCAATTGAACAATGATCTGTGGATAACCGATGATGAATTTATCTTGGAAAAGCAGTGGAACTAGCCTATTTCATTATAATTATTTCTAAGTTTCTTATTTGTTCTTCAAACATAAACTTCATTAGCATAGTTTCACATTTTATTCTTAATCATTGCATAGCATTCATAAGAGTCAAATATTGAAAAACCATTATGTATTCATTGGGAGATCACTCAGGGTTACTTTAACCCTATCTACTTTCATGAATACTATTTAGCAATACTGAAATTGTCTTTAAAAGTAGTATTAATGTAATAGGTTCAACGACAGCGTATCACAAACACACAAACACAAATATGTATGGGGTAAGCTACTAGTAAAACAATCATAATAACATGATATGAACATACTGATTAAATCAATAATAACCAAACCCCTCATACATAGTAGTAATAACAATAAGATTCTTAATCCTCTAACATAACAATTCAATCGAACAAATTAGTCGATCCTCGATCTCTAATCCTTGATGTCATCACTAACATCTCACACTTAGACTCTTGGTCTATCCACTCCTTAGCACCTATAACACTACTATCACATAGCATCACTTGAAGCATCTCAAACACCATGATCACCATCATAGATACACCACCATCATGATTATCCCACTCATGAACAACACCAGGAGCATCACCATACCATAAACACCATAGTGAAAAGAATTAGCCAAACGCTTGTACCCTACCTCACAGACTGTAGCTGCTCCTATAGCCCCATCTGTAGACTCTTCATACAGATATATTCGAGTAGTCTCGCAATCCACCTAAGAAACATGTAATTCTGCCACACAAGGACAAGGAAGACACCTTCACACCAACACAAGGAAGACTCAATACCCGAATAACCCTTCTAATGCACACAAGGCAAAAGGAAGCACCTATCCGCATATAGCACCGGGATTTACAAGGTACAGCTAGTAGACTTATCTTCCACTTTCATGCTCATTAATCACATACTTCAATACATCCCAATACTCATTCATGCTCTTATTCACAATCATAAGTAAAAACTAACTCTAAGCATGTCCATTACTCTTATTCATTGAGTACCAACACGTTTCATTGCTTCTTAGGCTTGGTTTCGTTCATTCTTCATCAAATTCGCCATATTTCACAAAAATACACTGTGATAATCGATTTTCACTTTTGATATTGATTATCTCAATGAAAATTACTCAGAAACATCATGGAAGAAGAGATAATCGATTATCACTTAAGATAATCGATTATTCCCACAACCAGACTCAATATCACGCACAGATAATCGATAATCACTAATGATAATCGATTATTATCGAAACAAAACACATCCTGAACATAATTCAAGTATTCAAACATACATACATCAATCCTAAATCACGTGGAAACATACTCAACAACATCACACATGCATTCAATCATCACATACCCATCTAAACATACTCAAACGCATATGATATATCACTTGAATCATCCAAAACCAGTCATTTGACATGTTATACCCAAACATAATGCATATGATTATTACCACACCCTTACACATACATTTGCATGGAAAAGCCCCAAGCTTCATAACTTTATTCTCCCTTAGCATCAACTCCTCTATTGGGATAATCCAACAACCATACATACATTCATAGGGAAAACCCAACACAAATATGACATAAACCCAAAACAAATATTACATAAACCCTATGCCCATGCATACTTAAACTTTTGCCCAACAAGAGCAACATACCACCATAATCATAATCAGATAAACATATATCAAACAAAGGTTATTAATCAAAAGAACCAAGAACACATATAACATACAATAATAAACAAATAAAGTTAAGTTTCCCTATACATTGGCCAATTCTAGGGCTTTATCTACACTATAAAACACCATCAATCTCTAAGGTTTCTGCAGTTCTTCCTCTTCTCTCCCAAAATGGACTCTCTCTCTCTATCTATCTATCTCTCCTTCCCTCCCTCTCCTTTTGTTTTAGACGTAGGTTAAAATTATGAAAACCTAGCTTCCCTTTCTCCTTTTTAACTTTTCTTATTCTATCTTTATCTTTTTAATCAAAATAATATCAACAACCACTAAATCTTTTAATTTCAAATTTATTTTCCTTTCCTTTCTACACCTCCATAACTTAATTTTTGCGCTAATTAATGAGGATAAAATGACCTTTTTGCCCTTGGATCCAAAATACAAATTAAAACCCAAAAGTTTACTTTAACTCTCTTTCTTTCCAAAATTTGGTCCACACCTATTCAATCCTAAACCATCTTTCTACCCTCAATCCAACACATCATATTAGTAGCAACACACTACACAAATCATTTAAAAAACAATATACCAATCATATGTTCCACTTAATCAATAATAACATTAAATAATAAACATAATAATTATAATTTTAGAAAACATCTAATCATCAAACACCAATTATCAAACAATAATGTTCAAATCTCATAACCACATTATTTCCTAATTACCACATTTCCTAGGGTCTTATAGTGGCAGGACACCATTGAGTGCCAATTTTTACTATAGATCTAAAGCAATTTTAGTCCCAAGATGACAGAAGGATGTTGTAGAGCGCAAAATTTTGTAAGAAGAATGGCACTGAATGTTATGACTATCGTTGAGCGCCACCTTTTACGAAAGGTTTGGTGTTGAGCACCACCTCTACGCGCTAGTGTGTACGTTATAATTTCTTACGTTATGACTTGTTTGAGATAGATTTATTATGATTCTTATGTATGTTTAAGATTAATTATGATGTTTTGTTGAGTGATATCATGGTTGAGAATATGTTTGGAATTATTATTGAGAAAAATTCAAGGAGAAATTATGTGATATGGTAATGTTCAGTGTATGCATTGACATATGGAGGTTTAGAAAGACGATATGTTGAACTCTAATAATTATTCATGTCAAATAGAGTAGAACGAGGGTTTAACCATTCTAGAGCTCCCCTTTTTTGGTTAGAAGTCACAAATCAATCTCTTAATATTTTTTATCTCAATTAAGTCCCTAATTTTCAACAATTTAAGTAATGTAATCATTGCCGGTAAATTGACTTAATAGTGTGGCTCAATGATTTGGAACTTTGCATTTTTAAAAGGGAGAATTGGGGAAACTTTTTATGAAGTCCTAATTAAAGGGCATTTATGATGTTACTGGTTCTTCTTTTCCACGATCTTCGTCTTCCATGCTCTTCATCTCCTTTGACCTTGTTCAACTTGGTTGTTTTTCTTCTTTGACATTTTTGATGTTAGTGGTTCATCTATTGCGACATTTTATATCTTAGTTCTTGTTCTTATTTGACTTTTAATTGTGGTTGTTGTTGATCTTTGTTGTATTTCAGCGTTGTGGTTGAAGTACTTAAGCTATTTCAGTGGGCTATTCATGTTCATCTTCCACATGTAATGGGTGGTGAGACAAAACCCTAGTATGTGTTGTCATGGTGGTAGATGATCGAGGAGTTTGGGTATATCACCCATTTTCCATTATGGAGAGAAATCAGTTTTGAGAACAACGAAAACTACTAATAATAGAGGAAAACAATTTTGGTGTTGCCTTAAGTACAAGATAAAATACATGGAAGCTTTGGTATTTGTGTTAATATTTTTTAAAAGAGGTCATTATTAGAATATTGAATCGTCATCGTTATTGTTATTTACAAAGTGGAAGTGAAGATGGTGGTTACAATTACTTTAGATGGAGCACTGAAGATGGAATTGAAGAAAGGGGTACCACTGTCAAGTGTGAAGGAATGTATGACACCTTGGAGAAGACTAAAGAAAGGGAAGGTGATAGGAAGATTATAAGTAATTTTGAGAAATATGTTAAGATTCTTCAAAAATGGATTAAGGTGTTCATAAGGGTGGTTTTTGTTCTTTGTGTCAAGTGTTTAAAATCATCGTCATTGAGCTTTTTTATCTTTTTCATATTCATCTCCTATGTTTGTAGGTGTCTAGTTGTAGCCACCATCCACATTAGACGCTTAAGATTTTTATCAAGATATTTCTTCCTAAAGTTCGCATACAAATGCCTTACATAGAATCTTTGATTAACTATGGGAAGCGGTTCTTGTATAACTAGCAGTAAGCCCAAGGGTTTTAATTCAATACAATGCTATTAGAGGTTGTATTGTGATATATACATAAGGAACTTAACAACCATTTTTTACAACAATAGTTATGTACAAAAAATAGAAATTGTATATGAGTATTACTTTTTATTGATTTGTTATAAAAGTAGATTATGAACATACTAGAGCCTCACCAAACTCATCAATCAACAACTCCATAAACCAATTTCATGAATCCATGTTCTCAACCTCAACCTCAACCACAACATAACATTATGAATAAAATGCTAATTTTATATCTTATAAAAAGTTTTGGAAATTTTTATATGAAAATGTTGGAATCAAGCTATCATACCAAATGATAAACTTTTAATAAAGGATTAGGACGAATGATTATTTCCAATAATTTACATTATGACTAATATATATATATATATATATATATATATATATATATATATATATATATATATATAAAATCCGGAAGCAGATTGAAAGATAAAAAAGGCACCACATGCATTCACAAATGATTTATATGCACAACCATCTTTAGTTATCAATTTAACTATAATAATAAAAAAATTTACCGAATAGAAATAATTACTCTCACAAACATAAGCTTCAACCATTGATAATTACTATCTTCAAACAAGTATACATAAACACTTTTAATGATTAATTAATTCAAAAACTTAATTGTCTTTATTATTATTAAAAAAATATAAAAGTTATGTAGTATGTCTAAACTATCTTATAGGTATAGGATTAAACTCATCGAGTTAATTTGGATGAACATTTCTATAAAGATTTAAAAAAAAATGAAAATATTTTAAAATATAATTAAGTTATAAATAAACCAATTTGTAGAAACTTTCATACTTTCTCTACCATGAACTTGTAGGACACGGGTTCATTCCACACTTAAAAGATTTGGAAAGAAATTACCCTTCTGTTCTGTGGCATATTTATTTCATAATGTATGGAATATTTGAACACAGTTTTCATGCGCAAGGCAAAGCATTCTTCATATGATATAATTTTTTATCCAAGGAAAACTAAAGGTAGGTGCAAACCATATACCATTATCTGATTAATCATACATGACTCTACCACAACGATCACATGCACTAGATGCAACTGGAGCAGCTTCTCTTGGCTTCTCCTTCTGCAACTTTGGAACATCAATTTCCAAAACATCAGCCAGGGCCTTAGAACCTTGTTGGATCTCATCCTCACTGCAACCATTAGATCACTTTTAGTCACATCTTTGCTCTAAACTCCAAATCACATAAATTATCAATGGATATGTTTTACATAACTACAATAATGCATATGCTTGCTTCTCTTGGCTTAGGTTGTAAAAAAGCAAGATATATATCAAAAGCAAGACAACATTTCAGGCTTAAAATTTCCTCAGTAAACCAAAATCTATACAGACCAGGAATGGTGTTTAGATCATGTGCCCACCCTTAACGAAATCCAGAGGTAGTACTTTAACTATTTGTCAAACTATAATGATAACTTGGTATAAAGACATTGTGTATTGTTTTCATAACTTACCTTATGCAAAGTGGTGGAGTAAAGCGGATTATAGTTTCATGTGTTGGCTTCGCAAGGACTGCTCTTTCCTTCAATTTTTCACTAAGCTCATACACCGATGCAGGGAACAAGTTTTTTCTTTTGAACTCCACTCCAATGAATAATCCTCTTCCCCGTACCTCCTTCACATAATCTGGGTATTGCTGTTGAATCTCAAGAAGTTGACCCATTAGCTTCTCTCCCATTTGGACAGATCTGTTCAATAGTAATACATCAATTGCAGATTCACGGTAGAGAGAATAAAGAATCAAATTAATAAAGCATTAAATGAAACTTTGAAACTTAAAAGTTTGAACACAACTAGAAAAACATTCAATGATGAGAAATGAAAGCTAAATAAAATAATTTGATGAGCATAAGCTCTGTAAAATGAGGGACTGAGTAGAAAGTTAAAGAGCAGCAAATAGAACTATTAATTCCCTACGTTTAAATTTTCTAAGCAAATAAGTTTAACATCGGGATCTCCAAAATTTGTTGCATTATATAGTACCTTCAATGCCATTCTTTTTCACACGCTCATGTAACTTGTGATTCAAAAAAAAATTATAATACATTTTTTTCATCAAATTTTAAACATGGTCTGAAACTTATTAATGGTTTGAAATTAGAAAAATAAAGCACTGAAAATACCAATAATGAGCCAGGTTTGAAAAGTTGCGGTTACTTTTTCAGGAAGGGTGAGCAAAATAGGATCCGAAACAAGATTAGTTATTGTAAGAAGTGCAAATATTAAAGATATTGGATGAATATAAGTCCCCAACACAGGATAACCTAAATAGTTATTCAACTTCTAAAACTTACTGGGATTTATATGTAACATTTTCTAAAATGTACAAGAAACATGAAAAAAAACATTCTCAATCATCAATGATATACCCCAAGACAAGAACAAGATTGTATTCTATACATTCAACTACCAAATCACAGGACCTAGTATTGACTACTGAAGCTCTTATTCCACATTCTGATGATGCTAGATGAAATGAAAAAAACATACTTGTTAATAATTGTTATTCAAGTCTGAATTATAACAAGTATACATTGACAATATATGAGTTTGCAAAGCATTTGATACCTCTCAACTAGTTTTTCATTTTTTATCACTTCTAGTGAGGCAATTGCAACTGCACTGGCCAACGGATTTCCGCCAAAAGTGCTGTGAAAAATAACAGAGAAGAAGGAAGCTTTAGCATTATTATTTTTAGCTTTCATATTTTAATAACATTGAATTGTATTGCAATGCGTGAATTTGTTTTCTGAGTACATGAAAAGAATTAAATGCAAAACGGAAAGAAAATTTTCATGAAAACTCAAGGATTAAAAACTTTAAAACATAAATAGCAATTGAAAGTTCCAAAATGTAACTGTGGGCTGCTGAATTAGTTTGTTAACCTAGAGGTTGTGTTCCCGAAGTGAAAATTTTCATGAAAGCTTAAGGATTAAAAACTTTAAAACATAAATAGCAATTGAAAGTCCTAAAATGTAACTGTGGGCTGCTGAATTAGTTTGCTAACCTAGAGGTTGTGTTCCCCAATTCTTTTAGCTACTTTTGAATCAAGCACTTAACACTAGACCAAAAACTATATTTGATAGTCAGGGTGCAATTCTTTCTACTTAAGAACATAACAACCAAAGTACTACACTTTGATTATGACTTGGACCACCTAACTTACACCGTAGGACAATTTATGTCACTTGCCAACAATCTCCCCTTCAACAACTACCCTACCACAAATCGATTTCCTAACTTTGGCTTGGCACCAATTGTTGAATTAAGCACTTACTACTAAGCCAAAAGCTATAGCTAATAAACACAGCGCAACTCTTTCTATGTACGAGCGTAACAATCCAAGTATCACGATTTGAATGTGACTTGGCTCACCTAGCCTAAGCCACAAGACAATTGATGCACTAGGCAACAACTACTTACACATCTATTAGTTGAGGGCCTTCGTTAGTTAGAGTTACTCAATGAGTCAAGTGGTTGATAATTTACATACATAAATAGACGAGTTAAGAGTAGTAGTCAGCCTTGGAGAGGCAACGTCATGAATAGGAGAGTCCAAGATCTCTTGAATATCCAAGGTCATTGTACAATTTTCTTTTGGTCTATCAATGTTAAAGATAAAGATATGATTTGATTATATTAAATATAGAAATATGATTTTGATTACATGAAATAGGGAAATATCTTGGTAAATATTTCATTGTTAATTACAAAATAAGAATACTCAAATATGTATATAAAAACAATTATAAGAAATCATTTCACTGTGGTATTAGAGTAGTACCATCCTGTGACCTATTTTGTTACTAATATGCTATTAGGCCATGACATTTTCCATAAAGGCACGAGCCACATCTTTCACTCTCTGTTAACCATCGCACCTTATAAGCACTTCTATTATTGAAGATCGCACATAGACTAGAGATAAGACAAGTTTATAGTATATAAGTGGATGCAAACCTCACATTACAAGTCGGTTTTGTTGGGTTGAATTAGGCTTAAAGTCCACTTCTTAACATAGTATTAAAGCCATGAGTTACAGCTTATCTTAGCAAAATGTGTTGTTTATTGGACCTATCGTACCACTCACTATCGGGTCGCTATCGGACTACCCATTAATATTTAGTCTCACGCTCGAGATGTATATATCTCGACATGAAGGGGTGTGTTGAAGATCTCACATTGACTAGAGATAAAGCAGGTTTATAGTATATGTTAGGAGTTGGAAAGTCTATGAAAGGAGGAAGAAGAGTATCTAACGGTAAGGGAATGGGGGGTCCGAACGGTAGGGGAATAAGAGTGAAGGAGCCGAACGGTATCTACACTAGTACCGAACGGTGGCTGTAAGGGAGGAAGGAGTGAAAGGTCGAACGGTAGGAAGGAGTGAAGGGTCGAACGGTTTTGGGTTGCGAATACCGAATGATAGAGGATGAATAAAAAGGGCGGGAAAGTTTGTTAGGTTGTTAGGGGGAGAAAGGGTATAAATAAACCTTCTGTAATTTTGTTGCGGGGGATAGCCATTTACTTTGTATAAACAGGTCTTGGACCTTGTGAAGAAGATTAGGCTCCCGAATCGTCATTGTATTTCGTTATTCGTTGCAATGAATTCATACATTTCATTTGTTCTCTCTTGTTTGTGTGCCTTTCTGTGAGTGGGTGTTGTGAGAACGTTAGGATTCTAACTCAGAAACCTAACGGTATATAAATAGGTGAAAACTTCACCGTCAAGCCGATTTTGTAGAGTTGAATTAAGTTTAAAACTCACTTCTTAACATATGATCCCTCACACTTTTGCTTCCTAACTGTCATCATTCCTTTCAAACACTCTTGCTCCTTGGCAATCATCTAGCCCTTTGAGTAGTTTTGATCTTCCAACAATCATGTGCGCTCTCAAAGCATCTTTACTTTTCAGAAGTCACATGCCCTCCAAGAATTTCTTTTATCTCAGACAGCAACCATACCCTCTAATCATTTCTTTTCTCTCTTACCTCCACTGCTCTCAAAGAATTTTTTTCTCTTTGCCAACAATTGTGCCCTCAAGCATAATTTTTCTCTCCGTCAATGGTGGTCATGCCCTCAACATGTTTTTCTCTCAAGAAATTGTCATGCTCTTCAACCAGTTTTTGTTCTCCATTAGTTGTTAACCTCTGGCAGGACCTAACAATTAAAGTCACCCTTATCTAGCAATCACTCATTTTCTAACCTGTGGCCAACAACGCCAAGTGTTGCCAATTCCTAAGCATGCCATCTTCATACACATGCACCAAATTGTTGAATAAAGCTTTGCAACATTTACTTTTTCATCAGCAACAATCAATTAGTAGTGATCCTCCCTAATTCTTTCAAGGGATCTGCATTCATGACATCTATAACAAGCTTACCTCATGTTATACATGCTCAAACCAGTGTTATCAATATCATATAATGGAAAATATCAAAAACCCCAAAAATCCTTGATAAAGTTATAACGGAAACCATATTGGGTTATGGTGGAAAAAAGGTGGTCAAAAGAAATATAGTACCACCATATATAATTCTAATGCAAAAGTATTGATATTATGTCTAGAAATGGCAGCAGCTGACAACAGTTAACAACAGTTGTTGGCGGTGGTGATGACCGGCAAGCAGGACAGCTGGTAGTGGCTGTTGGTGGCAGTAAGCAACAAGGGCAAAGGAATGTTGAAGAAGAATAAGAGAGGGGTGACTCAAAGGGTTGGACGTCACACAATGAGATGTACCAAATCCAGTGGTTGTTGTAGAAAAAGGGATGGTCAACAGCAGCAGATGACAACGGACGATAGCAAACAATGGCAGGCACAGGTAGTTTTGGTGGAGCAACCCTATGTAAGACAAAGGAAGGGGTAACAACTAAACTGAGATGACAATGGAGGTTTCAGTTTGGGTGTTTCCATCAATTCTCCATAAAATTACAGTAAGGTGAAGGATATTGATAATTCTCAGGTACAACAATGTGCAGTGGTGCAATTTGTAACAGAGCCATGTGATCTCTCAATATAACTACCGAGACACTATTTCAACGACAAATGTACTGTTGAAAATAGAGTACTATAGGAGAATTCGTGCATTCACATGTTTCTGTTTCACAAAGGAGGAATGGAAGCCATTCTTGGACTACAGGGTGAAATTGGCTTAGCCACCATGCTTCAATCAAGTGAACAGCTTGTAACTGAGAGATCCTTGGTGAAGTATTGAAGTGTTTGAAGGTGCGTTCCCCAAGTGTTTGGATACTTATCAATTGGTATCAGAACTCAATGTCTTGAAAAAGGCTATCTGTGGAGGGTTGTGACTGGTAGAGGGGGTTCTTATCAACAAGGGAGTCCAGTGAAGTGTTATTAGAGGGAAAGTTGTTGAGACTCTATCAAGATGGTGCTATAATAGGAACTTGCATATTATGGGGTGCCCAAGTCCCACATCAAGTACTATGGGATGTTTCGTGGAGTATTCACGTGCTTCCTTCTCCCCCCTTTTAACTAGCCTTTGAGGGTAGGCTCCCCAAGTACTTGGATCCTAATCACTTTGCTCTTGTTAATGGTGTAAAAGAGGATTTTTGGTAAATTGAGCATTACATCAAAAATGCTTCATGCAATGGAACCTTGGGGAATTTCCTTTTTTATACAACTATAAACTTTTCACCATGGTTAGTTAGTTACTTAGGGTCAATTAGTGTCATACTAAGTTTGTATGTGGTGTGACTGCTCAGAGGGGTTTAGTGTAGTAGTTAGTCAATTGGACAGTTAGTAGTAATACGACAAGAAGAATCCTGGATTTCTCAAATATAATTTTTGTCTATGGTGGCACCACAAACAAGAACAGAACTAGCACTGCCCCCAAAACAAAGTTAACTCTATACTATATGATCCCAAGTTCCTACACAAGTGAGAGAGAGTTCAGTCTCTTAACGTGATCTGACTGATAAAGGGGTTTTAGGGATGAAAAGTTGAAAACAGATGTCCAGCATAAACTCATAAGTTTGACAACTATAGGCAAGAATATACTATACAAAAGGGAGCAAATTACAATGAATCATAAGTTTATAATAAAATGAACCTTCCATGCTGTCCAGGTTGTATACAAAGCATCACATCTTTGTCTGCAAGAACTGCACTAACTGGTAAAACACCTCCACCCAGTGCTTTACCGAGTACCTAAGTAAAAGGACAGTCATAAAGGGTCATGCATGGTGGTATTAAAATAAAACTTTGCACTTTGACACAGGCAAAATATTTCCCATTTTCTTGATAAAAAATATAAAATTGAGTTGACAAGTCTTTCAAGTGGAAGGTGGTTGAATGCAGCTAACACAATTTCTTACAAGCATAGTGCAATGACAGTTTCAATTAGCAGTTCAACCATATTTATAAAACATGTTGGTAGAACTGATTGTGAGGGCTCTGCGACTAAGAAGAGAGAAGGCACAAGTCTCCAAGGCATGTGTTTATGTTTGATTTCACCACCAATCCCAACAGAAATTATATGCAAAAGTAGGCACAAAGTAAATCTGATTTTGAACTAACCACAACATCTGGGCGAACTTCTTCCCATTCACAAGCCAGCATCTTCCCTGTTCTTCCTAACCCAGATTGTATTTCATCAGCAACCATCAAGATATTATATTTGGTGCAAAGATCTCTAACAGCTTTTAAATAACCATCTGGAGGAATTATTATCTTTAAAACAAAAATATCATACATTAGAAGAATGTAGAGAAGTATCCTTTGAGAAGAAAGAATATATAAAAAGTATGAAGAATGTTATAGCCATTCTACAGGATGAGATATAAAAGGGTACCAGATAAGTTTTCCATAAATTCAAAGAATTTGAACAAGAAATACCAAGTACATGTTTTTCACACCATTACACACGACATATATAGAATAAAACTAGTTGAAAGATTAATAAAATGCAAAATAAAATATTAGGTTAGGTTATAAAAAACAGTCTCAAAATTAGAAGAAAATAATTTCTGTTATTCAGTCTCCTTACATACATCTTATATATATACATACATCGATTGGATAATTTAAGAAACAAACTCAGTTAATTTTAGGACACAAATCCGTGAGATTGCAAGATTGATAGTAATAAAATCAAGATACAACCAATATAGAGAACTAAAACCAATAAGAATAAAATCTGAAACTTCCTAAAATATCTCGGTAGAACAAAATCTAAAACATCCTATGTTAGGGTATAAACGTAACATCCTAACATATCCCAACAAGTGGAAGTTATTATGGACAGTCAAAAAGAAAGCAAAATCACTCACGATATAGAAAAATGTCAGTTCACATTGCTTCTTCCATAAGTAGCTTGTTTACAAATCTTTTATATAATGTGCAAAATATAAAAATCAATTCATTAGAATTAACATTAAAAGAATTATAATTTAAATAATACAACTTTTGTATTGTGTTGTTTGAAGGATACAAGTATGCAATTGGATTACAATTTGAATAATGAACACTAACAAATTAAGTTTCAATTATTGAATGTAATTAAATAATTTAAGATATAAAAGTAAAAGTCATTTCGATTCATCTCATTGGAGACCTTAGTTAACAAGTTAAGAATTATAAAATTAACATGATTTGTGTTCTTAAAATATATATGTATATCATACCTTCCTTTTTAGTAATCAAAACATATCTCTGACAAAAGAATATCATGACTTTTTTGTAAGTACTAATGTCGGCAAATAGATTAGAGAAAGATATGGATACATTGCAACTTCCTTAGCATATCAATTCAATCAAGACGTCTGTTACCAATCTCATTAAATATGCACTTTAAAAAAACCTACCCCAGCTTCACCTTGGATAGGTTCTAAAATAAATGCAGCAATGCATTCTCCTTTTTCTGCAGTTCATAGAGAAAATTCAAATTATAAACTTCCAAGATCTCTCGTGATAAAGCAAACTACTAATGAGAAGGAATAAGTATACAGCACAAAGCAGAACCTTTAAAAATTCTTTCAAGGGCATCAGCATCACCAAAGTCAACTTTAATATGGCCAGGTAATAAAGGACCAAAACCATGGGTAGCTTCATTATCACAGCTCATTGATATGACCCCTAATGTACGACCATTGAAGCAGCCACAACATGAGACAATAATAGCCTGAAACAAATGTCCATGAGTAAAACGACACATATGATAAAACTATTGAACAGATTCTCATAAAAAGTACAATGGGAATAGCATAGTAGATGGCTGTGCTCAACTACAGAAAAATATCTTCCAGGCTCTAAAATTGAATAGTGCATTTCGGACCTCATCACCACACTAGAAAAGTAGAAAACTAAACATGAGTTGTTAAACTTTCTACATCATATTAAACAGAAAAGAGGATGACAAAATAAAATTCCTACATTTTCTCTTTGTACTGGAAGAATACCATATGTTTAGCGGTAAAGAATTATACATCTTTGTCTGCAACCAAGAATTGAAAAGAGAAAGAAAAGAAATTTTTTTATTGAACAGAATGAAAAGTACAAGAAATAGGAGAGAACTCTCTCCTCCAAGGAGAGAACTCTCTCCTCCAAGGAGAGAACTCATTAATACTATATTTAACTTAACTAACTTCTTCTTACACCCTTACATTACACCCTTCCTAAAATTCAACCTTGTCCTCAAGGTTCGAATGTGCTTCATCACCATGATCTTCATCTTTCGGCCTAAAACCATCACAATGCTTATTCTTATATGAATGGAATCTGTTAGGAATCTGGGTAAGAATCCTAACTTTCTACCTCACTCAAACACTTCAATAACACTCAAAACAAGAAATGGTAATGAATGGGCTATTTTCACATCAAAGAATCAAGAATACAACAGAGAAAAACCAGGAGCTTAACCTCCTTCACCAGGTTTGAACCAGTCTACAACCCAAAGTAAAAAAACTGTCCCTTAGTAACTATAAAAGAGGTCCTTTTTATAGATCTTTTCCCGCCCCCTTAACTGCTCAACAGTTAAGTACTCATCTTTAATTCTCTACTATCTTTCTCCTTTCATAAACCCTCCATGTCCTAACATTACTGCCACCTTGAGGATCAACCTTGTCCCCAAGGTTGAACTCTGGAAAATGCTCTTGCATTGTTATCTTGTCTTCCCAAGTTGCACTATCCGCCCCTCCTGCTTGCCATTCAACTAGAACCTGCTCCCGCCTGTCCTCCCCTTGATGTTAGTTCCTTATCCAAAACCTTGGTTGGCCAGCAAGATGGCCCCTCCATCTACAAATCCGCTGGCCGAAAAAGTAGGTAGCTCCATTCATTGTGTCTCTGCTTCGACCTCCTGCTCTTCATCTTCCGCTAATAACACTACCGTAAACTCCTCTCAAGGCATTGGTGCCCAGGGCTGAAGGCCCCCCACATCTAAAACACCTCCCTTCTTCCCTTCGTTTCAGAAATTATGGGTAGGGAAGGTTTCGTGAGTTCCTTCCTCTACTATCACTTCCCACGGGGCTTCCTCCTCTCGCCGAATTACTCCCGGCCGCGCTGTCTCGTCTCACTGATCTAACGCTCTCGGTTGGGGTCGTTCTTCCCGGATTGCTCCTCGGCGGTTCGGTTCTTACCACCACCACTCCTCCTCCTGTCGTTCGCCCCCATGAAGGGGAATTTTTGGATGACGTCCAACCCATCAAACCTAGCCCGCGTAGAGCCTCTTCGACGTCTCGCGCCAGTTTCATCGCCGCCATCAAATTTCGTGGGTCGTGCGGTCTAACATGGCATCGCAATTCCTCTCATAGGCCCGCCAGAAAGTATCGCCACAACTGGTCGTCCGAAAACACCTTCGTCTGTCCGGCCAGTGTTTCAAATTCTCTCACGTATTCTTCCATGGTGGTTGTTTGCTTGATTGCCGCCATCCTCTCAAAAATGCCGCCATGGTAGCGACTCTCGAACCTGATCAACAACGCTTCCTTGAGTCCCTCCCATGATCGGTCGCTCGCCTTTTCCTTCCAAAACTTAAACCAATAATCGGCGCTTCCCTCCATGCTAATATGGGCCAGTTCGATCTTCTCCACCTCCGCCACCTTCTGTATCTCAAATAAATTTTTCGGCCCTGTTAATCCAGTTCAAAGGATCAGGTCCTTCAAAAGTGGGTAACTCCACCCTTCGCCTCCAATTGGGTTGGTTCTCTGAACGCTCCCCATCTCTTTCTCCTTTTGCGTCGTCGCGCCGGCCACCCTCATTATCATTGACTGAACCATGGCTCCTGTTGGAGCTCTCCCCGTTTTGCTTGGTTTGCACACGCATAAACCGTAACAGTTCTTGGATGTCTTTACGCATCGCGATCGAGTCTTGCCGGTTTGCCGCTGACTCCGCCTTCAATCCGTCTACGGCAATGTCCAAATGTTCCATTCGTCCTTCAACTATGTTCATTCTTCCCTCAATTCGGTTCTCCAAAGCATGTAACTTCCCTTCCATCTTGTTCTCCCCTGATTTGGGATCCGGCAGGTCGGACCACTTTGTTAGGAATTTGGGTAAGAATCCTAACTTTCTACCTCACTCACACACTTCAATAACACTCACAACAAGAATTGGTAATGAATCGGCTGTATTCACATCATAGAATCAATAATACAACTGGGAAAAACCAGGAGCTTAACCTCCTTCACCAGGTCTGAACCGGTCTACAACTCAAAGTAAAAAAATTGTCCCTCCATAACTACAAAAGAGGTCCTTTTTATAGACCTTTTCCCGCCCCCTTAACTGCTCAACAGTTAAGTACTCATATTTATTTCTCTACTATCTTTCTCCTTTCATAAACCCTCCATGTCCTAACAGAAACACGCTGTCACAGCACACAAACACAGGCTAGGTGACTTGGGCAGTGGTCGAGGCAAGACTCTAATAACATGAAGAACTATGACTACCTCTAAGCCTTCCTTTCATTAACTCAATTGCTAAGTTATCATCCATAATGCAATAAAGTTGCTAAAGGCTCACCCAACAAGTTGAAATTCTAAGATTCCAAAACCAATGATGTTCCAACCACCTGCGTGATTGAATCTAACAGAGAATTTTAGTTTGAATTTTGGAAGCAAAAGGTATTTGGTAGTGTGTACCTTCAGCTTCCTTTTTTATTATGTTAGGAACCCATAATTGAAAAGAGAAAGAAGAGTAATATTCTTTATTGTATAGACTAAAAAGAACACAAAAATAGGAGAACACTCTCTCCTCCAAGGGTTTCCCCTTCACAAAGAGCTAAAGCTCAATCTACAAAATTATCCAAAAGTCCCCAACTATATAAAGGAAACCTCACTCAACCTAACAACCTAACTAACAGCTACTTCTTAATTTGTTTCCTCCTATCATACACATTATATCCTATCAGATTAATTCTACAATTGGGTTTTCAAGAAACTGTTCTTCACTCTCTTTATTGATGCATCAACTTCTTCCACAATCATAATCTTTGTTTCTCTTGCTAATTTCATTTGATTTTGGGATTTTTCTTCACTACAAGGGGTGTGATTCTTGATTATGAACTATCTTGATTAGAAGAACACTCTCTCCGCCAAGGATTTACCTTCAAAAAGGATTTTTTTCCTTTTGAAAAGAACTAATGCTCAATCTACAAAATGAACATCCTTCCCTTCTCCTATCCTCCTTCCCCTATTTATATCTAACACCTTAAGTATTTAACTAACTAATTAATACGCTAACTAACTAACTCCTCCTTTTTATACCGGAACAATCTCACAGATCTAGTTTGCAAAAATATTGTACAAATATGTCACCCAATGTGTCAGTCATACTTCGAATATTTTCCTTCAAACTTTTGTCATGTATGCTGGATTCAATCTATGTCACACTGTTGAATATAGTGAAAAACTATATTTAGATTAATCTCCCTTGTGTAAAATACACACATAGGGTTCTCAATTTATAATAGAAGAAATATGGGCTAAGCCTAAAATACAAATGAGAAATAATAACAAACTAATTAAAAGATAAAAGATATAATATATTTAACACTCCCCCTCAAGCTGGAGCATACAAATTGTATGAACTAAGCTTGGAATAGATGAACTCAGTGTTGAACTAGATGATTTGTCTTCAAGAGTGTGAGACAAACATAGATGGACTAACAGCAGCTTGTGAAACTTCAACTTCAAAAGTGGATGAAGGAGAGTCGTATGGACAATGATAAACTGCAAGGACTGATTCCCAATCAATGATGGAAGAGTGACGGGATCAACAGTGGTAGCTGAAAGCTAAGAGCTACAAAACTGCAGGGACTACACTAAATCCTCATCAATGATGGATGGGTGACGGGATCAACAGTAGTAGCTGAAATCTACAAAACTGCAGGGACTACACCCATATATATGTGACTTGCAGTGTCTTGGAAACGTACTCCCCCTTAATGTGAAGGGTGGAAATGTGGAATATCACAGTTGCTGGACCACTAAAACAAAACCAAATATTAAGCTACAATGCTGAAACAAAGGCATCAAAGATCCAAAGATATGTTGGAGGTCCAAGATTCTTTGCTGGACAACTCCCAAGTGGTGATACTTAGTCGTGTATCACAAGAAGATCGAACTAAACTCTAGCCCGAAAAGAACTGACGCAGTTGCGTCTGTTTTAGACGGTAGCGACTGCAGCGGCGGTTGATAGTTATAAAACTGTAGGGACTAAATTGACATCATTGACTGATGGGGCCTATAGTGGCTGGAAGCGACAAAACTACAGGGACTGTCATCACTAACTGACGAGGTGATGGGGCCTACAGTGGTTGGAAGCATACGGCGCCGAACAGCGACAAACGGCGTCGAACAGCGGCAAACGGCGCGGACAGCAGCAAATGGCGCGGAACAGCGGCAAACGGCGCGGAACAGCGGCAAACGGCGCAGAACAGCGGCAAACGGCGCGGAACAGCGGCAAACGGCGCGGAACACGGCAAACGGCGCGGAACAGCGGCAAACGGCACGGAACAGTGGCAAACCGCGCCTGGACCGCAGCAAACGGCGCCTGGACCGCGGCAAACATCGCCTAGACAGCGGAAACCCTAGGTATGAGCCCAAGCCAACAAAACAGAGACACAGGAACCAAAACACACTCAAGAAGCTCCGGCGAGACGATCTGCAGTGACGCGGTGAAACTCCGACACCGGGAAGGCGGCGCGTGCAGAACACGCGGCCGAGACTGGCCGAGAAGAAGCGGCGCGTGGAGGCGCGTGGTGAGGAGTTTGGTCATCACTCCGGCGGGGTTGGCCGTCGCTCGAGGAGGCGCTTCCGATCCGCTGGTCACCGGTCGAAACTGTGACGGTGGCCGGCGGTGGCGGCGGCGACGGTGGCCGGAGGCGGCGACGGACTGGCCGGAAAGAAGCGGCAGCGACGGTGGAGAGATCTGACTGCACTGGTGCTGACTGTGGCACATATTTAAGAGAAAAAGAAATAGAGAAGGGTTGCCCACTGAAATTTTAGGGGCTGCCGGCGGCCGGCCGCCGACAGACAGCAGAGACACCAGAAGAAGATCAGAGAACCTGCTCTGATACCATGTTGAATATAGTGAAAAACTATATTTAGATTAATCTCCCTTATGTAAAATACACACATAGGGTTCTCTATTTATAATAGAAGAAATATGGGCTAAGCCCAAAATACAAATTAGAAATAATAACAAACTAACTAAAAGATAAAAGATATAATATATCTAACACACACCAACAAACGCCTAAGTATTAACAAGACAAAAGAGAAATTATACTAGGTAATTAGATTTGTCATGTATGCTGGATTCAATGTTATGTATGTTTAGATAATTTTATTTTCCATATTACAGCTATGAGAATTGAACAACTCTGTTTATCTATTTTAACATACACAACCTACAATATGGCCTCAACTATCTAAACTTTTACAGTACAGACATGTAAAAATTATAAGAATTTAGTACAACTTACCATTAAAAATAATTATGATTATTGAATCACTGCCAATGGCCCATATAAAATAAAGATGTAGTAGTTGGATCCTAAAATTATGCAAAATTGTAACATATGATATCAAACTATTAGCATGCATAATCTGATATTTATACCTCATCATTGGGAATTCTTTTCTTTTCATAACCCCACTTTCGTGCTAATTTCATAGCTGTTTCCACAGCTTCAGCACCAGTATTCATAGGAAGTACCATATCATAACCAAACATGGTTGTCACGTACTCTGCAAAGAGTGGAAAACGATCATTATAGAAGGCTCGAGAGCTCACGGTCAGCCTTTCTGCCTGTTCTTGTAATGCTTTCAGGATTTTAGGATGGCAGTGTCCCTAAGGGAAAATAAAAAGGACTTATGTTAATAGAATATCTATACTAGTTATTTTCCCAAAAATAGAGGAATAACAAAAGAAAAAGTAGTACCAACAGTACAAGGGATCTGGTCAGAGTAAATAGACTCATTCCATAAAGGAAGCAAAAAGGATGTATATAAGAGTAATTATTCATTACAGCACCATTCTCAAGAAAAACTATGATCTGGAGAATTGTGAAATACCAAGATCCAGTCGATTGTACCTGATTAACAGCCGAATAACCAGCAAGAAAATCTAGATATTTGTTTCCCTCTGGATCCCAAACAGAGGTTCCCTTCGCTTGAGAAAATACAATGGGAAGTGGATGGTAACTGCATTTGAAACAGGAACAGTCATTTTAATATTACACCAAAATAAATTAATTAATCCCATGAACAATCTATGGAACTCAAAGTTTGTGAAAAGAAAAGACACTTAAGCAAGCACCCAAAAGGAAGCTATGCTCAATACCAACCAGATAAGCTGGCAGCCAAGAATAGCAAATTTCCAGCATCCTTCTATATGTCAAAATACTCAGAACAGACCGACTGAGGCTGTTTATTAATTGATAATGTTTTAAGAACACTTGGGACACAAAAGAGTTCAAAAAGACCAAAATTCATTTTTTCCGCAATGTTGGCAGAGTTCTGCGGTACTAGGTACTATTTTAAGCTTAGCTGATGAAAAAAAAAACAGACTAAACAACGTGATTACATTGAAATACAGTTTTTTTATCACACTTTCAGATGACCACTAATGATTAGTTTTATGTTTTCTTTTTATAATGAACGGTTCAAAATCTTATATCATTCATTCAACCTACGGAGGTTTAACCTGATCCAAGCGGTATAATATCAACAGATTAGAAGTTACAGAGAGGAGGAGAAAATAAGACAAGCCCAGAAGTCAAAATCTCGCCTTTCGTGCGTAGCAACATGTGGGGTTCATTGAAAGATGAAAAGAAAAAGAAACGTACTTGTGAGCACTGTGTTCATATTCCTTGTCGATGATTCTCTGAGAAGAAGAGGAGGAAGCATTAACTTCAGTGGCAACCCCAAAACTCCTGCTTCCCTTGCAAATCTTTCTTAGCAAACATTGCACCGGTCTCGTTGCAGCCATTGATGAGATCCAAAGGTTTCCAAAATTCCTTGTATTCAAATCTTAATAATATGAAAGTACTACTTTGTTCTTACAATGTTCACCCAACTTTTTTTATTTTTTTGTCGTGTGCTTATGATGCGTCCAGGAGTGAAAAAGATAGGAAATAGGTTAAAAAGACATTTTAATATATTAATATATTAATATATAGACAACAAAGGGGAATGCTGGCACGGTTCCCCTTTTTATTTTCCAGCACACTCCACACTTTAATTAAACTAGCATTTTAACCCGTATTTAAAAAAATAAGAAAAATATCTTTATAATATAAATTTTAGTAATAAAATTATTATATTTTACTACATAAAAATAAATAAGTTTTATAATTTAAAATATATTTAATACTAAATTAAAGTTAGGCTTAATATCCTATTTTGTCCCCATTTTCGTTCGAAAATGTCAAATTAGTCCATCCTTTAAAAAATGTGTCAATTACGTCCTCACTTAATAAAATTTACATCAATGAAATCCCTTTCGTTAAATCCGTACAAACGACGTTAATTATTTCTCTCTCTCTTCTACTTGAATAATTAACGCCGTTTGTACGGATTTAACGGAAGGGATTTAATTGGTGCAAATTTTATTAAGTGAGGACGTAATTGACGCATTTTTTAAAAGATGGACTAATTTGATATTTTCGAACGAAACTGGGGACAAAATAGGGTATTAAGCCTTAAAGTTACTTCATAATTGTAATAATTGTGTGGGAAGGATTTGGACACGTGGCATGATCTGGTGGAGTCTAGCTTAGGAGAGGTATGGGTAAGGAAATTTAGGAGGTGTATTTAGAATAGGGTTACTGTTCGGCTTAGTATTGGGCCTGTTTAATAGAAGAGGAGTGTATGTAAGGAAATTGGGAGGTGCAAGGGTAAAAGTTGTCTGTTAGGTCCATCTGTACATTATTTTCCAAATAAAATTTGATTTTGGGCCTTGAATTGCCATTTGGACCAATAAAACTTATATTCTCAGCTGCACAAATAAAATTAGAACATCCAAGAATAGTTTATGCGCTAAAACTTACTTTTTACGTCTCTTTATTTCCCAAACCCAATAATTTCAATCATCACAAATCCTCTTTAAATCAATCATTCAAGCACATGAATTTCATCAAAAATTTAATTTTAAACCATAAATGTGGGCATAAATATGCACTCATCACACCCCCACACTTATCCATTTGCACTCCTAGGCAAAATTGATTAATTCCAAGACTTTGTTCTGAATCATTTTATTTCATATTTGCATTTGGATCAAAAGAATGAGCATCACCAGACATAGATCAATCATTTAGGCATTACTTTGTCATGGACATGCAAATGGAATCACTTTATTCTTCACACATGAGTTAACCTTTTTGAATTCCCAAGAAAATCAAATATGAAAGACAACACTCAAGTCAACATGTATCTATTTCTCCTCAACTCTCTCAAGTGTTTTTGGCTTGTGTTTACACTCAAAATACCCATGTAAGTAGACACCCTTGATATTTAGCAAAACTCTAACATTCATACACTTTAGTAAACATGCAATAATTGATCATGAGGGCTTTTTAAGGTTTTATTGAGGCCAAGGCAAAGGTAGGGAATTTTTCTTGGAATTTCTAAGCTTTTAAAATTGATATAGAAAGAGTAATGACACTTGATTTCAAAAACAACTCTATTTCTTGCTCTTTTAAGGAAGATTTTTTTTTCTTTTTTTTTTAAACTTGAACTTTTCATCTTCCTTTTTACGCTTTTTTATTGTTTTGTGGGTGAGGTACTCACCCACACACTTATTCATCACTTTACTTCTAACATAATCTATTACTCCTTCTTCTTTCCTAAGGTAAGGAACATATGATTTTTCTTCTTTTCTCATTTGACAATGATTGGAAACAAGAAAAATAGGCTTAAGGCTCAAAGGGGGTTCCAATGGATTAATGTTAGGACAAGTTTATTTGGCCAAGTAGCTAAAACAAGAAAGGCCTCAATCATATCAAATCATGCATATTCTCCTTAGTTGCACAATACAGAACCAAGCTAACTATTAGAGTATCAACAAAACATGGGCAATTCATACAAGAAAAATAGGTATGGCACATGGTGGTCCATCCTTAACATTAAGTTCAAAACTCACATGGTTCAAATTTCTTTCACAAAAAATTTAATCAGAAAATTCTTAAGTCAACTCAATCAGCAAATCATAGAAGCAATTTACTCATATCAACATGACTCATTTTTTTTCTCTTGAATTCATGATCATTCCAGTTACTGATTCAAACTTTCAAATCCAATGCAAACATTTATTTAAAAACAAACAAAATAGGGAACAAAATTAATTGTTTCCCACACCCCCACACTTAAACTATGCATTGTCCTCAATGTATGCCTTATATATAAAATGCAAAGAAAAAGTATGAGGGAACTTACCTCCTTCATGGTGGAAGAAATGCTAGTAGGACTTCATTGGAAAAGTCATCCTGGATAGGAATGTTATCTTTTCCCTTTGCAATCCTACTAAGATGGTCAACTACTACATTATGTGACGCACTTCTGTCTTGAATAAGAGTCAACTTGTCCTTCTCGTTCTTGACCATTGTGATTCCATATTTCTCGGGAACCACATGTATAGGGCCTACCCAAGTGCTGTCAGAATTTGAATGTATAAGACCTGTATGTAGCAACTTGGTGTCCTTTTTCTTTACAACCCCCATCAGTTGAGGATTCAGTCTTCCTTGAGGTTGTCTCATTGGTTTAGCATCCTCCTCCAAATGTATTCTATGCATGCAAAAAGAAGGGCTAATACCAGGAATATCTGCTAAAGTCCAGCCTATTGCTTTCTTGTGGTCTCTGATAACCTGTAATAGTTGTTTTTCCTGCTCATCAGTAAGCAATGCAGATATAATAACAGGGAGTTTCCCATCCCTCTCAAGATAAGCATATTTTAAATGGGATGGTAAAGGTTTCAACTCCAAAATTGGTGGTTGCACCACAGATGGCAAACTTTTACTACCTAAGATAATCTCAGCCACCTCAACATCACACTCGGACGCCATTGAGGTATCATCTATTAATACCGCGTCCTCAATATCACATGCTTTACAGTTTCCTTTTTCGTCCAAAATTAGGGACGACATATTTGAAAAAGAAAAATTGTTTACAACATCACTTGATAAATCAATACAAAACAAAAAATGATCTTTAATCTGGTGCTTCCCAGCTTCCAACACGTTGAACCGCACCTTCTCCTCTCCTATCTCCATTGTCAATGATCTTGCATGCACATCTATCTTGGTTTGTGCTGTCATCATGAAAGGTCTTCCCAAGATAATAGTTGTTGGACTGATTCCTTCATCATCCTTCATGTCCAAGATATAGAAATTTGCAGGAAAAATTAACTTATCTACTTGGACAAGGACGTCCTCAAGCACACCTGCAGGGTTAACTGTGCTACGGTTGACCAATTGAATGACCACACCAGTAGTCTTAAGAGGTCCCAAAGATAGAGAAGTAAACACTGATAAAGGCATTACATTTATGGAAGCCCCTAAATCTAGCATGGCATTGTCAAACTTTGAATTTCCAATAACACATGGAACAGAAAACATACCTGGATCCTTGCATTTTCGCGGTATTTCAATATGCTTCTTAATCAAGCTTGACACATTTCTTCCCAAATTCACAACCTCATTATCCCTAAAACGCCTTCTATTTGTGCAAATTTCTTTCAAAAACTTTGCGTATTTAGGAATTTGCTTAACAGCATCTAACAAAGGAATATTAATCTCCACCTTCTTGAAAATATTTAAAATCTCTTGGTCTAATTCCTCCATTTTTTTGTTTCTCGGCTTCAACCGATTTGGATATGGAGGGGGTGGAGAATAAGATGAAGAAGAATTTTTATAAGAAGAGTTAGAGGATACTAACCTGGATTTATCAGTTGTAGTCTCAGGTGATGGTTCACGTGATCCTCCATTGTCATCAATTTGCGCTCCTTCTTTCTCCTTATCTTCATTTTCTTGGGCTCCTTTAGGGCCTTCTACCTGCTTACCCGTTCTCAAAGTAATAGCACTAACATTTTGCGGGTTGATCATTGTTTGTGCAAGTAATTTATTTGACTCCTTATTCTCTAATTTTTCCACCCTTTGGGTCAACTCTACAATTGATTTCTTAATTTCTGAATTTTGCTCAAGTATCGTTTTCATGAAATCTTGTAGTGACATTTCAGGTTGAGGTTGTTGCCTTTGTTGAGGTGGAACATAAGGTTGTTTATTCTGTTGATACCTATTAGAGGACGAATCATGATAATTCCGGTATGGTCTATTTCCTCCAATCATGTTTGCAGCAAAAGCTTGAGATGGGTTTTCCGCAGTGGTTTCCACCAAGCTAGGACATTCATCAGTATAATGGTCAGTTGAAATGCAAATTCCACACTTCTTAGCAATTTGTGGAGTTGAGGTTTTAAACAAGCTTGCAATCTGATCGAGTTTGCTTTCTTGCTTATTTAATCTTTCATATATCTTTTTCCCATCAACTGCACCATTTTCAATTTCATGCACTCCCTTCAACAAAGCCACTGAATTTTCTCTTGTTCCATACTGTTGATTGTCTACTGTCTTCCTTTCTATTAAATCTATACCATCTTCTGGTGACCTGTCTAAGAAAGATCCTCCGCTTGCAGCATCTGCCCATGACCTATCAGTAGGACTTAAGCCTTCATAAAAGCTTAGAATAAAATCTTCCATTTGGAGTTGAGGGCATGAAGAACATAGTTTCTTGAATCTTTCCCAATATTCACTAAGATTCTCTTTATCTCTTTGTCTTATATCTTGAATTTCTCTACGGATAGCTAATAATCTGGATGCAGGAAAATACTTGATACATCCTAGGAGATGTAGAGAAGATGAGCCGTGAGATTGGAGGTGCAAGGAGACTTGGACAGCTTGCTGAAACCAATGGAACAGTAGCATTAGCAGCTGCAGACTTGGAATTTCATGAGCAGATTGGCTGGGAGTTTTGGATGTGAAGCAGCGGATGATTGGTGATTATGGTGAATGGATATGGAGGCTAGCTTGGAGAGGTGATTCACAACTCAGAAGGCTTCCTAGAGTGGAAGGAAGTTGCAATGGAAATCAAGCTAAGAAGTGACTCTTGGAGAAGGAATTTACTATGCATTTCAGCAGAAATTCTTTACTACAATCCAAAAGTGATTTACAAGCTTTTCCTATGAGATTTTATAGATTAATCACAAGGCTTTAAGCAAGCAATTTTCATGTTGCAGATCTGAACCCATGTGCTACATGTATGGCTTCTAAAACACGTGAAAATTGAGTTTTATGTGAAGAAAAACAATTACTAATGCAGCCCCATAGAAGGATAAGTACACCCCTTCTTGTATAGAAATGTCCTTTTTACCCTTCTCCATGTTTTGGCAGATTTGGCATATCTTCTTGCTCTCCAATTTTCCATCCAAAGATAGCAAATAGTACTTGACCTTGAGGAGAATATTCATCTTGGAGCTTTTTGGCCATTCCTCTTGTGATGGGTCCTATGGTGTTAGACCTTCTTGTATCATCCCCTCCCTCTTGAGAAGGATTTGCCCTCAAATCCAAAAGATCTTCATCTTCACTATGAAATCCTGCAAAAGGTTTAAGATCAGATACATTGAAGGTAGCATGAACACCATATTCAGGAGGAAGATCAAGTTGATATGCATTGTTATTAATCCTCCTGATCACTCTAAAGGGTCCATCTCCTCTAGGATTGAGTTTGGATTTTCTTAGTTGAGGAAATCTTTCTTTTCTAAGATGAATCCAAACCAAATCTCCTTCATTGAAGATTAACTCTTTCTTGCCCTTATTATGTTTCTTGGCATATTTCTCATTTTGTTGTTGAATTTGAATTTTAACCCTTTGATGTAAATCTTTGATAAATTTAGATTTAGATACCCCATCTTGATGAATAAACTCAATAGAATTTGGAAGGGGTATTAAATCCAAGGGTGTTAAAGGATTAAAACCATAAACAACTTCAAAAGGAGACAATTTAGTAGTTCCATGAACTACTCTATTGTAGGCAAACTCAACATGAGGTAGGTACTCATCCCAAGATTTGTGATTTCCTTTAAGAACTACCCTTAGTAAAGTGGAAAGAGATCTATTGACTACTTCAGTTTGACCATCTGTTTGAGGATGACAAGTAGTAGAAAAAGATAACTTAGTCCCTAATCTAGACCATAAGGTCCTCCAAAAGTGACTAAGAAATTTTGTATCTCTATCCGAAACTATTACTTTAGGTAGACCATGAAGTTTAACCACATCTCTAAAGAATAACTTTGCAATGTTGCTTGCATCATCTACTTTGTGGCAAGGTATAAAATGAGCCATTTTGCTAAATCTATCTACCACCACAAAGATAGAATCAAACCCCTAGAAGTTTTGGGAAGACCTAACACAAAATTCATACTTATCTCTTCCCAAGGAATGGAAGCAACATTCAAAGGAGTATAAAGTCCATGAGGCATTGATTTAGATTTAGCTTCTAAACAAGTTATACACTTAAAGCAATGCCTTTGAACATCCCTTCTCATGTGAGGCCAAAAGAATTTTTCTTTCAACATGCCAAGGGTCTTTTCTACCCCAAAATGCCCCATTAATCCTCCCTCATGTGTCTCTTTAACAAGGAGTTTTCTATGTGAACCTTGAGGAATGCAAATTTTTCCTTCTTTAAAAAGATACCCCTCTTTCACATAGAATCCTCCTTGAGGTTTATTGAGACATTCCTCATATATATGAGCAAAATCAAGATCTTGTGAATATAATTCAAGAATGTTATTAAATCCAAGAATTTGAGCTCCCAATGTGGCTAATAGATTAATTTTTCTTGACAAAGCATCAGCCACCACATTGGATTTTCCTTTCTTGTATTTAATAACATAAGTGAATTGTTCAATGAATTCCAACCACTTAGCATGCCTCTTTTGTAACTTGTGTTGACTCTTCAAATACTTAAGTGATTCATGATCACTATGAATGATAAACTCCTTGGCAACAAGGTAATGTTCCCAAGTTTGAAGAGCCCCCACAAGTGCATAGAGTTCTTTGTCATAGGTGGGGTAATTACAAGAGGCACCATGAAGTTTTTCACTAAAGTATGCAATTGGGTGTCCTTCTTGTAATAATACTGCACCTATGCCAAATCCTGAAGCATCACATTCTAGCTCAAAAGTTTTGGAAAAATTTGGCAAAGCTAAAATGGGTGCTTGTGTGAGCTTCTCTTTGAGTAGCTCAAAAGCTTTTTGTTGTTTATCCCCCCAATGGAATGTAACATCTTTTTTCACCAACTCATTGAGGGGTGAAGCAAGACTAGAGAAGTTAGGAACAAATCTTCTGTAAAAGCTTGCCAACCCATGGAAGCTCCTTACTTCTCCTACATTCTTTGGAGGAGGCCAATCTTGGATGGCCTTTATTTTTTCTGGGTCCACATGAACCCCATTTTTGGTGACCACAAATCCAAGAAATATGACACTATCAACACAAAAGGTACACTTGTCAAAGTTTGCAAACAATTTGTGTTTTCTAAGAATTGTTAAAACAACTCTCAAATGATTTTCATGAGTTTGCAAATTTTGACTATATACCAAGATGTCATCAAAGTAGACAACTACAAACTTCCCAATGCAATCCCTAAGGACATGATTCATAAGTCTCATGAATGTGCTTGGAGCATTTGTAAGACCAAAAGGCATAACTAGCCATTCATATAATCCAAACTTGGTCTTAAAGGCAGTTTTCCATTCATCACCTTCTTTAATTCTTATTTGGTGATAGCCACTTTTTAAATCTACCTTTGAAAATATTTGTGCTCCATGCAATTCATCCAACATATCATCAAGCCTAGGAATGGGATGTCTATACTTGATTGTGATGTTGTTGATAGCTCTACAATCACAACACATGCGCCACTTCCCATCTTTTTTTGGTACAAGCAACACTGGTACAGCACATGAACTTAGACTCTTTTGAACTAAGCCTTTATCTAGCAACTCTTGGACTTGTGTCTCAATCTCCTTAGTTTCTTGGGGATTTGTCCTATAGGCTGGCCTATTAGGAAGAATTGCCCCTGGAATGAAATCAATTTGATGTTCAATTCCTCTTATGGGTGGAAGCCCTTTTGGAATTTCTTGTGGGAATAGATCATCAAATTCTTTCAAAAGTTTTTTAATGGATGGAGAAAGAGTTGAAGTCTTTGAATCACTAGATGTGCATGTAAGTGTCCCTTGACAAAGAAGAAGATATGAAGGTTGCTCAACTTGAAGTGTACTGATTAAAGTCTTTTTGTTTAAAAGAACTTCATGTTGAGTGACCTTAGGTGGCACACTTGTTTCTATACCCTCCTTTCTTTTTGACTTTTTCTTTTGTTTATGTTCTTGTTTTCTTAAAGACTTCATTTGTGCTTGATCCTTAGCCACTTGGGTAGGAGTCAAAGGATGAAGCACAAACTTCTTGTCCTTTTGATGGATAGTGATGGTATTGGTTAGACCATGGTGAATAGTTTGATGATCAAATTGCCATGGCCTCCCCAATAACACATGACATGCTTCCATGGGAACTATATCACATAAAACTTCATCTTTGAAGTTCCCAATGGAAAATGCCAACTTCACTTGATTCTTGACTATTATATCCCCATCTTCATTTAGCCAATGAAGTTTATAAGGTTTTGGATGAGGTATAATATCAAGCTTCAACTTCTCAACCAACCTTGTGCTACAACAATTGCAACAAGATCCACTATCAATAATGAGAGAACAATGATTTTCTTGAATTTTACATCTTGTGTGAAAGATGTTCTCTCTTTGTGATATGTGTTCAAGACTTGGTTGGTTGCTAAGTATCCTTCTCACCATGAGAAGTTGCCCATCATCAGCATATATTTCCTCTTCCCTCTCTTCTTCCTCACTCTCACTTGTACTAGTTGGGGTATCACTTTCACTACTATAAATGTCCTTGCCTTTCAAAATAATGTTTCTTTTTGTAGGACATTGAGTAGCTACATGACCCCTTCCTAGACATTTGAAGCATTTGATTTCACTTGTTCTGGTGTGTGAGGGTGTTTCTTTCTTGGGTCTCTCTTCTATTTTGGCTAGAGGTTTAAATGGCTCTTTTTCTTTAAAAATTTTCTTTTCAAAAGTAGGTTGAACTTGAATTCTTTTAGAAGAACATTTTCTCAAGTTTTGTTGTTCTACCTTTATACACATTTGAACAAGATCATTCAAATCTCTATAAGGTAGAAGTTCAACCCTATCTCTTATGTCAAAATTGAGCCCACTTAAAAATCTAGCTAAAGTAATTTCTGGACCCTCCACTATGCCTGCCCTCATCATATACAACTCCATCTTTTGTCTATATTCCTCAACTGTCATAGACCTTTGTTGTAACCTTTGGAGTTTATCCATGAGTTCTCTATTGTAGTAGGAGGGAATGTGTCTCCTCCTAAGGGCAGACTTGAGATCATTCCAATAGTGGATGGGAGGGGCTTGATGTCTCAGCCTCTCTTTGACTAAAGCAGTCCACTAGTACATTGCATACCCTTGAAAGCTTAGGGTAGCTAGAGAGACCTTCCTCTCTTCACTCACTTGGTGGCATTCAAATAATTGCTCTACCTTCATCTCCCAATCAAGATAAGCCTCTACATTGTCCTTCCCATGGAAGTGAGGCAACACAATATTGACTTCTTTAGGGGGTGGGGGTACATGAGAATTTCTGCTATGCCTTCTAGAAGTAGAAGGCTGATGAGGCTAATAATCACCCAGACTCATAGTCATCCCTTCCTCTTGGGAGTTTTCACTCTGACTTCCCCTAGACTTACTTTTCCTTATCATTCTCAACTCATCTTGAATAACAACATTTTGAAGCTCTCTATTGACTTTCTCTTCATTCATTTCTCTTCTTATTTCCTTGAATTCATTAACTAAAGTTTGAAGAGAAAAATGTTCTTTTTCACTATCACTAATCCTAGGAGAATGCCTTCTAGACATTATGATGGACTTAAATGTTATTCTTGAAGTAAAGACTAGAGATTTTCACTTGAAGCAATATTCCAGGTAAGGGAGGTGATTCACTAGGAATGCTTAAGTACCAAGCCTTATCCTTGCCAAATATGCTTCTTGCTACTTACTAGAGTCCTTAGATCAAAATCACTCTTAAATCTACTTAAGTCTTAAAGACAACAAAGAAAACACAAAGTAAAGAAAAGACACAACCTAACTCTAAATTCGGACCCCTAAGAGAGCTTCCTATTCGCACAAGATATATGTTATCTAGTCGAAAATTGGAAAAACCATTAAAGTGAGGTCTCCTAGGTGAGGCTTGGACTTTGGATCTAAGACACACTCACCGTCTACCAAATTTAAAGTGATGAGACTTCTTTGAGTCTAGTTACAAATGAGGGAAGAGCACTTGTGAACTCTAGCACCTCACTTGCTTGGATTTGGAACTTACAACCCAAAGAAAACAATGGAAATTACAAAGAAAATTTGGTAACTTGGAAAGGGAAAGTTAGAATAGGCTAAGGAAACAATGTGTGCAGCTTTGGTTGCTCTCAAAGAACTTGAATCTACTGGATTCCACACAATTCTCTCAGCTGCAGAGTGCTTAAACAAAGAAATTAATTTTTTCTGCAGTATGGAACTCTGCTGCAAGTCACAGCCTTTCCTTCTTCAAGGCTCAACTTCATTCACTTTCCTCACCAATTGAACTTCCTTTGATGCTTCCACTTGCAATGAGCCATTTGAATTATAGTTCACCTATCCAACAAACCAGTTAATCACAGAAACTACCACCACAATTGCCAGCAAAATCACATCCAAGTGACAGCAACACCAGGACTTTTGTCAAACAGATGGTGTGCAAAATGTAGAAAAATCGAAAATCAAGCAATGACAGGGTTTTCAAACACGGTGGCACCTCAAATAGATCCTAAGAATGGTTCTAGATCAGATTTAAAACACAAGAAAAGACTTTAGATCAGAATCACACACGAATTGGCTATGCATTGAAAATTGATAAAACTGTTTGATGAAATGTCTGAATGAATTGCACCAGATTTCTGCACCAGATTTTAACAGCAACAATACTATACACTTCAAACTTTCAAAACTGATGATGCAATGGTCCTAAGTGCCTTTTAACATATGTAATATTTCTTTTGAATTGTTATCTTAATAATTTAAATGGACCATGGCTTTTACTGCATCTAAAAGTGATGAATCAAGCAAAGTAATGCAGTGCAGAATTTGACAATAAACCAGCACAGTTTTTTTTTTCAGCAGAATCAATTTTTCAATGCAGAAAAATATACCAAATGAACAGTACTGCACCTAGTTATTTTCCAATGATTCAAACATGTTTTGATGATGAATGATGACTTGTTGGAACTAATTGGATGCATCAAAACTATATAAAACAGACAATCACTACCGTAGTACCAGATTTCAACTAAATTTAACAACTAGCATGGTCAAATTTTGATTCAAAAGTAATTCTGATTTGAAAACAGCCAAGAGGAGTTAGAAATGGTATTTGAAAGTTGCACAAATGCAGAAATTCAGGGTTGATGATGGTTAGCAATGATCTAATACTAACCACACACAATTAAGCAGAATTTACCCAAGGAAACACATGCATCTCGGCCAAATGCTTAGACACTCTTGCCACATGACAAACTATTTGGAATCAACTCATTTCTTCTTCCAAATGGTTCAGACAATGGATCAATCAACTACTGTTCAATAGAACAGTAAATGACCATAAGAACAGTAACAGTGCAGCACAAAAAAAAACAGAAACTTAAATGCTGTCAGCTTTGAACAACCTGCACAGATTTGAGTTTGAATAGTAGATCTAAACACCTGAGCTCATTTCTAAAGTATTCATTGCTCTTAATTGGTGTAGCCACATTCAAACAACTCAGATTATTGGTAAAACTTGGTTGAAAAACCAGATTTGATAACAAAAACAGCAAAGTAACTAACAAGACTTAAGACAAAACTAGAAATGATGTTTAAATGGTAAAATAGACTCAAACAATCAATAACAGCCGAATAAAATGAAGGAAAACTCAAGCAAAGACAGCTAGTAGCCAATGAAATTAAGAGTAGATCCTAACACAACAATGATTGATGAAAACAGTGCAGAATTTTCAGAAAAACATCAAGAACAACCAGGAAATTTTTTGACAGCAAAGAAATGGAAGAAATCTGGACTTATCTCACGGTTCTAATTTGAACCTGGCTCTAATACCACTTGATACATCCTAGGAGATGTAGAGAAGATGAGCCGTGAGATTGGAGGTGCAAGGAGACTTGGACAGCTTGCTGAAACCAATGGAACAGTAGCATTAGCAGCTGCAGACTTGGAATTTCATGAGCAGATTGGCTGGGAGTTTTGGATGTGAAGCAGCGGATGATTGGTGATTATGGTGAATGGATATGGAGGCTAGCTTGGAGAGGTGATTCACAACTCAGAAGGCTTCCTAGAGTGGAAGGAAGTTGCAATGGAAATCAAGCTAAGAAGTGACTCTTGGAGAAGGAATTTACTATGCATTTCAGCAGAAATTCTTTACTACAATCCAAAAGTGATTTACAAGCTTTTCCTATGAGATTTTATAGATTAATCTCAAGGCTTTAAGCAAGCAATTTTCACGTTGCAGATCTGAACCCATGTGCTACATGTATGGCTTCTAAAACACGTGAAAATTGAATTTTATGTGAAGAAAAACAATTACTAATGCAGCCCCATAGAAGGATAAGTACACCCCTTCTTGTATAGAAATGTCCTTTTTACCCTTCTCCATGTTTTGGCAGATTTGGCATATCTTCTTGTTCTCCAATTTTCCATCCAAAGATAGCAAATAGTACTTGACCTTGAGGAGAATATTCATCTTGGAGCTTTTTGGCCATTCCTCTTGTGATGGGTCCTATGGTGTTAGACCTTCTTGTATCATCCCCTCCCTCTTGAGAAGGATTTGCCCTCAAATCCAAAAGATCTTCATCTTCACTATCAAATCCTGCAAAAGGTTTAAGAGTGATTTTGATCTAAGGACTCTAGTAAGTAGCAAGAAGCATATTTGGCAAGGATAAGGCTTGGTACTTAAGCATTCCTAGTGAATCACCTCCCTTACCTGGAATATTGCTTCAAGTGAAAATCTCTAGTCTTTACTTCAAGAATAACATTTAAGTCCATCATAATGTCTAGAAGGCATTCTCCTAGGATTAGTGATAGTGAAAAAGAACATTTTTCTCTTCAAACTTTAGTTAATGAATTCAAGGAAATAAGAAGAGAAATGAATGAAGAGAAAGTCAATAGAGAGCTTCAAAATGTTGTTATTCAAGATGAGTTGAGAATGATAAGGAAAAGTAAGTCTAGGGGAAGTCAGAGTGAAAACTCCCAAGAGGAAGGGATGACTATGAGTCTGGGTGATTATTAGCCTCATCAGCCTTCTACTTCTAGAAGGCATAGCAGAAATTCTCATGTACCCCCACCCCCTAAAGAAGTCAATATTGTGTTGCCTCACTTCCATGGGAAGGACAATGTAGAGGCTTATCTTGATTGGGAGATGAAGGTAGAGCAATTATTTGAATGCCACCAAGTGAGTGAAGAGAGGAAGGTCTCTCTAGCTACCCTAAGCTTTCAAGGGTATGCAATGTACTAGTGGACTGCTTTAGTCAAAGAGAGGCTGAGACATCAAGCCCCTCCCATCCACTATTGGAATGATCTCAAGTCTGCCCTTAGGAGGAGACACATTCCCTCCTACTACAATAGAGAACTCATGGATAAACTCCAAAGGTTACAACAAAGGTCTATGACAGTTGAGGAATATAGACAAAAGATGGAGTTGTATATGATGAGGGCAGGCATAGTGGAGGGTCCAGAAATTACTTTAGCTAGATTTTTAAGTGGGCTCAATTTTGACATAAGAGATAGGGTTGAACTTCTACCTTATAGAGATTTGAATGATCTTGTTCAAATGTGTATAAAGGTAGAACAACAAAACTTGAGAAAATGTTCTTCTAAAAGAATTCAAGTTCAACCTACTTTTGAAAAGAAAATTTTTAAAGAAAAAGAGCCATTTAAACCTCTAGCCAAAATAGAAGAGAGACCCAAGAAAGAAACACCCTCACACACCAGAACAAGTGAAATCAAATGCTTCAAATGTCTAGGAAGGGGTCATGTAGCTACTCAATGTCCTACAAAAAGAAACATTATTTTGAAAGGCAAGGACATTTATAGTAGTGAAAGTGATACCCCAACTAGTACAAGTGAGAGTGAGGAAGAAGAGAGGGAAGAGGAAATATATGCTGATGATGGGCAACTTCTCATGGTGAGAAGGATACTTAGCAACCAACCAAGTCTTGAACACATATCACAAAGAGAGAACATCTTTCACACAAGATGTAAAATTCAAGAAAATCATTGTTCTCTCATTATTGATAGTGGATCTTGTTGCAATTGTTGTAGCACAAGGTTGGTTGAGAAGTTGAAGCTTGATATTATACCCCATCCAAAACCTTATAAACTTCATTGGCTAAATGAAGATGGGGATATAATAGTCAAGAATCAAGTGAAGTTGGCATTTTCCATTGGGAACTTCAAAGATGAAGTTTTATGTGATATAGTTCCCATGGAAGCATGTCATGTGTTATTGGGGAGGCCATGGCAATTTGATCATCAAACTATTCACCATGGTCTAACCAATACCATCACTATCCATCAAAAGGACAAGAAGTTTGTGCTTCATCCTTTGACTCCTACCCAAGTGGCTAAGGATCAAGCACAAATGAAGTCTTTAAGAAAACAAGAACATAAACAAAAGAAAAAGTCAAAAAGAAAGGAGGGTATAGAAACAAGTGTGCCACCTAAGGTCACTCAACATGAAGTTCTTTTAAACAAAAAGACTTTAATCAGTACACTTCAAGTTGAGCAACCTTCATATCTTCTTCTTTGTCAAGGGACACTTACATGCACATCTAGTGATTCAAAGACTTCAACTCTTTCTCCATCCATTAAAAAACTTTTGAAAGAATTTGATGATCTATTCCCACAAGAAATTCCAAAAGGGCTTCCACCCATAAGAGGAATTGAACATCAAATTGATTTCATTCCAGGGGCAATTCTTCCTAATAGGCCAGCCTATAGGACAAATCCCCAAGAAACTAAGGAGATTGAGACACAAGTCCAAGAGTTGCTAGATAAAGGCTTAGTTCAAAAGAGTCTAAGTTCATGTGCTGTACCAGTGTTGCTTGTACCAAAAAAAGATGGGAAGTGGCGCATGTGTTGTGATTGTAGAGCTATCAACAACATCACAATCAAGTATAGACATCCCATTCCTAGGCTTGATGATATGTTGGATGAATTGCATGGAGCACAAATATTTTCAAAGGTAGATTTAAAAAGTGGCTATCACCAAATAAGAATTAAAGAAGGTGATGAATGGAAAACTGCCTTTAAGACCAAGTTTGGATTATATGAATGGCTAGTTATGCCTTTTGGTCTTACAAATGCTCCAAGCACATTCATGAGACTTATGAATCATGTCCTTAGGGATTGCATTGGGAAGTTTGTAGTTGTCTACTTTGATGACATCTTGGTATATAGTCAAAATTTGCAAACTCATGAAAATCATTTGAGAGTTGTTTTAACAATTCTTAGAAAACACAAATTGTTTGCAAACTTTGACAAGTGTACCTTTTGTGTTGATAGTGTCATATTTCTTGGATTTGTGGTCACCAAAAATGGGGTTCATGTGGACCCAGAAAAAATAAAGGCCATCCAAGATTGGCCTCCTCCAAAGAATGTAGGAGAAGTAAGGAGCTTCCATGGGTTGGCAAGCTTTTACAGAAGATTTGTTCCTAACTTCTCTAGTCTTGCTTCACCCCTCAATGAGTTGGTGAAAAAAGATGTTACATTCCATTGGGGGGATAAACAACAAAAAGCTTTTGAGCTACTCAAAGAGAAGCTCACACAAGCACCCATTTTAGCTTTGCCAAATTTTTCCAAAACTTTTGAGCTAGAATGTGATGCTTCAGGATTTGGCATAGGTGCAGTATTATTACAAGAAGGACACCCAATTGCATACTTTAGTGAAAAACTTCATGGTGCCTCTTGTAATTACCCCACCTATGACAAAGAACTCTATGCACTTGTGGGGGCTCTTCAAACTTGGGAACATTACCTTGTTGCCAAGGAGTTTATCATTCATAGTGATCATGAATCACTTAAGTATTTGAAGAGTCAACACAAGTTACAAAAGAGGCATGCTAAGTGGTTGGAATTCATTGAACAATTCACTTATGTTATTAAATACAAGAAAGGAAAATCCAATGTGGTGGCTGATGCTTTGTCAAGAAAAATTAATCTATTAGCCACATTGGGAGCTCAAATTCTTGGATTTAATAACATTCTTGAATTATATTCACAAGATCTTGATTTTGCTCATATATATGAGGAATGTCTCAATAAACCTCAAGGAGGATTCTATGTGAAAGAGGGGTATCTTTTTAAAGAAGGAAAAATTTGCATTCCTCAAGGTTCACATAGAAAACTCCTTGTTAAAGAGACACATGAGGGAGGATTAATGGGGCATTTTGGGGTAGAAAAGACCCTTGGCATGTTGAAAGAAAAATTCTTTTGGCCTCACATGAGAAGGGATGTTCAAAGGCATTGCTTTAAGTGTATAACTTGTTTAGAAGCTAAATCTAAATCAATGCCCCATGGACTTTATACTCCTTTGAATGTTGCTTCCATTCTGTCGCAACCGGGATCGCGACGGGACGACGATTCGTGGAAAAATAAAACATTACAAAGTTTTGAAAAAGAGATTTGGAGTCGCCACCATAGTTTATTCTGGAAAACTACGGAAAAACCATAAAATGATAAGGCATGGTCTGCGAAACTGAGATTCTTGGTTCGGGAGTCGGTTACGTGTAGAGAAGGTATTAGCACCCTACAACGCCTGCCCTAAGGCAGTACCTTTAACTAAATATGCGAATATGATGTGGTTTTCAAAATGTTTAACTTTCCCCTAAAAATAACATTCTAAAGAAACAAAATATTTTTTAGTTTTTTGGGCCCGACAAGGATTGACCTTGCTCCTACGTATTCTCATTTAGAATGAGAAATCAGGGTTCCGTAGTTCTTTTAGAAAACTGCTTTAAAATTTGTTTGAGAAAATGATTATGGATAAATTTGGATTTTTGTGAAAGTGAACCTGACAAGGACTGGCCTTGCTCTTACGTATCTCCACTTTTGATGGAGAATCAAGGATCACGTAGTTCTGGCCAGGCGATATTGTTTGTTGTTTGAAAATGTGGATGTTTTTAGTTTTTTTGAAGATTTTATATTTTTTGGTATTTTTACAAAATAAACAGAAAATGTTTTCAGCACAAGGACGATGCGTACGATCACACATGTGCTTAATAAGTTGTGAGAAAAGATAGATTGATGGTGAAGAAGATGAATTTATAGTAGAAATGTGGTATGGGATTTTATATGTATAGAGAGATAGTAAAATGTGAGAGAAAAATGAAGTAGAGTTTTGGGATGAAGAGGTTTGGTGTGTGAGAGAAAGAAGATGGATATTATGTAAAAAAATGTGTGTGTGAAGTGAAGAGAATGTAGGTATTTATAGAGTTAAGGATGAAGAAAGTTGATGAACAAAAATAATATAATAAGTTGGTGGAAAATTTAGATGAAATAAAATATAATTAAAAAAGATGAATAGAAAAAGTTAATGTGGAAAATAAGTGAAAGAAATAATATAAAAAGTTGGTGGAGAAATTAGGTAAAATAAAATATAGTGAATAGTAAAAGTTAATGTGGAAAATAAAGGAAAGAAATAATATAAAAAGTGGGTGGAAAAATAAGGTGAAAAAAAAAATGGATAATAAAAAATGTTGATGGAGAGGATATAATAAAAAAATGTAGTGGAATAATTAGAAAAGTTGATATATAAAATTAATATAAAAATGATGTGGAAAAAATAAAGGAAAAAGGTAGATGATGTGGAGGGTGATGTGGATGGTGATGTGGAGAATGGGGTGTGATAAGAAAAGATGGGTGGTGAGGAAGTAAAAAAAAAATGAGATTATTTTGGACCATTGGATTAAGTGTTTAATAGAAAATTTAAGGGTGCAAAAAGTAAAATAAATAGTGTTTTTCATTTTGGTGTATTTGTGTTGCTTTTTTTTTTTTTGATTAATTTTATTTACCCGGACGAAATTTGGTATTGACAATCACAATAAACATCCATAATAGAATTCATACAAGATAATTATAAACAATTAACAATAATAAAACATTACAATAAATGGTCATAGAAGAATACAATATTTGACAATCATAAAAATAATCTTAATATAAAAAGTCATGGGGAAACAAGAAGTTGAATCTGGCAGAGCCGGTTAGACAACTTCTAATCCATCCAAAAATACAATATAATTAAATAACAAGAACAATAACATGTATGGGGAAATAAGAAGTTGAATCTGGCAGAGCCAGTTAGACAACTTCTATTCCTTCCAAAAATGCAATAAAATAAATAAGTAAAGCAATAAATAGTTTGGGGAAACAAGAAGTTGAATCTGGCAGAGCCGGTTAGACAACTTCTAATCCTTCCAAAATGCAATAAAATAAATAAGTAAAGAAATAAAACGTTTGGGGAAACAAGAAGTTGAATCTGGCAGAGCCGGTTAGACAACTTCTAATCCTTCCAAAATTCAAAAATAAACAAGGATACCTTAACATACAAATGGCATAACATAATCAATATCACGTTTTACAACTATCACACTTGGATATCAACACAAAAGCATACTCTCATTTAAATTCAAAATCATACAGAAACAAAATACTCCATAATCAAGATTTAAGATCAGACAAAAGCAAAATATAGCATATTCAAGACTCAAGATAATACAAAAGGAGATACTCAAGGTTAGCTTCCCTTACCTCTATTACAGACTTAATCTCCTCGCTCTCTGAAAACTTCCAGAATATCCCCTTTGAAATTAGAAATTCTTCCAACTCTCTTCTCTCAAAAATTTTCTAAGTTCTTTGGTGTAAATTTTCAGCCTCCCCCCTTGGCTATTTATAGTAAAAAAAATTTACTATTCATTTGCACTATTCATTTTTACTATTCATTTTTTTATTCATTTTACTATTACAAAAATAATTTTTTATTTGTAAATTGGTGAATTCTGATCTCAAAGCTACGTGGAACACTTATCCTTTCCAAAAATAATTTTTTTTTACTATTCACTTTTTACTATTCACAATTTACTATTCACTATTTACTTTTTTTTTGTGATTAATTTTATTTCCCCGGACGAAATTTGGTATTGACAGCTGCCCCTCTTTACTTAGATTTTACTAGATAATATGACAAACAATGTTTTTATATTATCAGAGTAAAAGATAAGTAAAGATAGAAATACTAATTTCGTCCGTATTTAAAAATGAACAAGGAACTAAAAAATAAGGCTCAGAGAATTGAGGTATAAATATCGCGGAGGGTGTAACAACCCTATGGATGAATGAATGAGGTGTACAAACCTCGTGGAGGGTGTCTCAACCCTATGGATGAAGTGAATGAGGTGTACAAACCTCGTGGAGGGTGTCTCAACACTATTCACTATTTACTTTTATTTTTTTTTGTGATTAATTTTATTTACCCGGACGAAATTTGGTATTGACACATTCCTTGGGAAGAGATAAGTATGGATTTTGTGTTAGGTCTTCCCAAAACTTCTAGGGGTTTTAATTATATCTTTGTGGTGGTAGATAGATTTAGCAAAATGGCTCATTTTATACCTTGCCACAAAGTAGATGATGCAAGCAACATTGCAAAGTTATTCTTTAGAGATGTGGTTAAACTTCATGGTCTACCTAAAGTAATAGTTTCGGATAGAGATACAAAATTTCTTAGTCACTTTTGAAGGACCTTATGGTCTAGATTAGGGACTAAGTTATCTTTTTCTACTACTTGCCATCCTCAAACAGATGGTCAAACTGAAGTAGTCAATAGATCTCTTTCCACTTTACTAAGGGTAGTTCTTAAAGGAAATCACAAATCTTGGGATGAGTACCTACCTCATGTTGAGTTTGCCTACAATAGAGTAGTTCATGGAACTACTAAATTGTCTCCTTTTGAAGTTGTTTATGGCTTTTGTAAGACCCGTGAATTTCAATTATTGGGCTGCAGTATAGTACTGGTGATTCACGGGAAGAAGCCTTTAAGCTCTAGCCACCACCTGTTCGTTGGAGAGTTCACTTGGGACGTACCGGAATGGAGAGTTTCAAAAGCAAAAGCAAAAGTTTATTTTAGCAAGCTACAAGCAGCAGCCTCCATGCATCCAGCAAGCTTCATCCAACAAGGTCCAGTTGATGGCAAGCATGTTCAGCAAGTCTTGCATCCAGGAAGCTCTCGGCCTTGATCCAGAAAAGAAGAGAAGAGAAGTGCTCTCACGGTTCCAGCAGCAGCAGCAAAGCTTTGGAGCAGAGAAGCATGTCACGGCCTTGCTGGGAGAAGAACATCACGGCCATTCACGTACAGCAGCTAGGAATCTTCTTTCGTTGTAGAAGACACAAATGGAGGGGGCCACCACTTGGTTGAAAGCTCACGTTCAAGGTGCTACAAAATATGGAGTCCATTCACCATTTAGAATGTCATCTTTTCATTTGGAAAGGAGAAGTGGGAAGGAACATAAAGGAATGAGCAAGAAGAGAGGATGGAAGGAGGAACGCAGTGCAGAGATTGATTCAAGAATTCACAAAGGAAGTCTTCAAGAGGTAAGGGGAGCTAGATCTTTTGTTTGATTTATTGTATATGCTTGGTATGATGCAAATTTGGGAAGAAGGGGATGAAAATATGGGTTTCTGGGTTTGTTTTCTGGGTTTCTGGGATTCTGAATTTCTCCAGGCACGTTCGTCCAATTTGATTTCAAATTGGACGTTCGTCCCAAATTCCGAGCGTTCGTCCAATTTGATTTCAAATTGGACGTTCGTCTAAAATAGCTAACGTTCGTCCGGTTTCGCTAAATGAACGTTCGTCCAATATGTTTGGTACTTGTTGGAGAGCGTTCGTTCATCTAGGACGCTCGTTCATGAAGTGAAATGTGGTCGTTCGTCCCATGCACTATGCGCGTCCGTCCGTAAATTCAAGCGTTCAACATTGAGCTTAGTTCTGTACGTGTGAGCGTTCGTCCGCAAGGCTCGTCGAGCGTTCGTTCAAGTTGTAGATTGTGAGCGTCCGTTCTTCAGCTAGTACGTGAACGTTCGGCTTACACATGAGTTGGCGTTAGTCCTCCGTTCGCGTTCAAGTGGAGCGTTCGTCCAAGTCTTGTGTAGCGTTCGTCCGTCCTCGTTCGAGTGGAGCGTTCGTCCAAGCATTGTGTAGCGTTCGTCCATGAGCGTCCGACCTGAGTAGCGTTCGTCTTTGGTCTGCTGCGGAACGTTCGCCCAGAAATGTGTTCGGCTTGAGCGTTCGTCCAAGTGTGTGGTTTAGCGTTCGTCCAAATAAGAAAAACGTTCGTCCAAGATTGAAAAGTGTTCGTCCAATTCGCAGATCGCGCGTTCGTCCATAATAGTGGTGAATAGTGTCCGTCCAAGAGTGTGCAAAGGGTGATGGTTTTGAGTGTAATTGCTCTTGTTTGGGTTGAATTAAATATGTAAAATGTTGAAAGTATGATATGATGTAAGTTAATTGAAAATATGTGAATGTATGAAATATGATAGATTATTGTGACCATGTGACGTAAATGTTGAAATTTGAGAATTTTATGTAATATATGTGGTGATATGAGCTATGAGAAAATATGAGAATGTATGAAATATAATAAATTATGGTGATTATATGATGTAAATGATGAAATTGAGTATGATTCGGAAATCTCAGGGAGAGATGGATGAAAGTAGGTTATGTGAAATATTGTAGTTGTGTCTGTATAATTGTAGGGGCTTTGAAATGGTTGTCTATCCCTAAACTCAAAGCATTGTTCACACTCAAGTAGAGAAGAACAATGTGAGTGGTGAGAGTAGAGGGAGGTCCTCGTCTATGGTCTTTGAATTTAGACATAGGCAGCTTGGGGGACTTATATTGCTAGTGTTGGAGAAAGACCAGCTGAACTAGCAGGTGTAGAGACGACCAATAGTCCGACAATTATACAAAAATCCGGATGAGTCGTGTGAGTATGTAGATTGTGGTTTAATAAGCATGCCTAAGTATTTCTATATTTAAATCTATGTATGATGACGAGAATTAACTGTACTAGGAGATAACATGCTTTTTATATCTAGCTCACCCTTGTATTGTTTGTGTTGTGTGCCAATTTTGGATATATGTCTTTGGCGATGATCATCCACTTGGATGGGAGCAGATGGCGTCGAAGAGTTTCCCTTGGAGCAGGAGCTGGAGGTTGCTGATGTTGCAGAGTAGTCTTCTTAGAAGCTTCCTGATTGATCATTTGTAGTGATCAATCCTTGTTAGCTGTTCAAGGTTTAATTTTTCACTCATTTAATTTGGATGATTGTAATTTAACAATTAAATTACACATCATATTCTGACTGTTCTCTATATTGTAATGATGACATCTTTATTATGTAATATTTGTTATTATATAATCGGGATGTTACAGTTTTAATCCTTTAACACCCTTGGATTTAATACCCCTTCCATATTCTATTGAGTTTATTCATCAAGATGGGGTATCTAAATCTAAATCTATCAAAGATTTACATCAAAGGGTTAAAATTCAAATTCAACAACAAAATGAGAAATATGCCAAGAAACATAATAAGGGCAAGAAAGAGTTAATCTTCAATGAAGGAGATTTGGTTTGGATTCATCTTAGAAAAGAAAGATTTCCTCAACTAAGAAAATCCAAACTCAATCCTAGAGGAGATGGACCCTTTAGAGTAATACTTGTCAAGAAAGAGTCTTTCAATAGTTTCCCAATTTGTAATCCGTGCAGAGAGATAATACCACCAATCTTGAGTTGCGCCTTGAAGAGTAAAAGGAAAAGCTCTCATTTTAAGGCTCTCTATTATGATCTTGGGAGATCTAAAATTTTCACACAACATGTGAAATTGTCTCAAGTGCTTGTGTGGATTCTCCCTTGATAACCCATTGAACTTTGGTAAGGCATTTAACAGGTTAGGTCTCAGCTCCCACTCCTCATTAGGATATTCAATGTTACTTCGGATAGCTGTATTATGGGAGGTGGCTAATTGTCTGATGGTTCTTTGTGCCATATTGTTTGGGTTAGGATCAGGTAAAGGATTGGATGGTATGTTTGTGATTAGAGATAATGAAGGTGGAATGACTTCAGATGTAGGAAGTGTTCCCTTAGTAGAACACCCAAATTTCAATCTTCTTCGCAGCTTACGCAAATTCCTTTCGACTTCCGGGTTAATTTGATAAAATCCTCCCGGGTTAGCTCTGGTCATGCACTACGTAATCTGCTTGAAGTTGTTTCTCTTGACTTCTCTTTTTCTTTTGTTCTTGCTTTAGAGAAAGATTTCAAATAAGAGATAAGAGAGACTTGTTGGATCCACTCCCAGGAAAGAGAGGTGCGTCACAATGGACAACTTAAGTACCAAGTCTTTCCTAACCATAATGTATTCAAACTAGCCTCAAGTATTTCTCAAAAGAAATTCTTAATAGAAACAAGAACAAAGATTTTTCCTAAAACAAGAATGACTAAAGACTACAAAATAACTCAAATTAAATTAAATGTATGTGCATAAAAAAAATAAATATAAAATAAAAATAAAAATAAAAATAAAAATAAGAATTAAATATTCAAAATACTAACCGTATTCCCCGGCAGCAACGCCATATTTGATAGGCTGTCGTTGAAGCTATCAAATTAATACTATTTTTGGCAACTTTAGTATTGCCAAGTAGTATCTAAGAAAGTAGATAGGGTTAAAGTAACCCTAGTCGTCTCCCAACGAACACGAAATTGCTTTTGAATATCTGACTCTTATGCTATTCAATGCTTATGAGTAAAAATGATGTTTGGAGAATGTTTAAAGAACAAATAATAAACTTAAAAACAGTTATGATTAAATAGGCTAATTCCACTGCTTTTCCAAGATAGATTCATCATCGGTTATTCACGGATAATTGTTCAATTGATTATTGTTTAAGTTTCAAATTAATTAAAGTACATTCTCAATCAATTTGAGGGCGATCATGCATTTAACCAAAGTAAATTCTCAGTCAATGCAAAACCTTTCTAGATTATTCACAATAAATTCAATCAAAGTACATTCTCAATCAAATTCTATTGTGTTTAATCATGTCTATTCTTAAATCTCCTAACCAAGTTAAAAGTTAATCAATCAAAGCAAATTCTCAATTGATTATAGTTGAAATTATTACTACCAACCAAAGTACATTCTCAATTGATAGTAAAAACCATTTAATCATATGAAAGTTCCTAAATTAAATCAAAGTAAATTCTCAATTAAACCTAGAAACCTTAGAACTCATATAATTAATATGCATGTAGATTCAAACACATTATGATGCAAAAATCTTTGTTTTTAACAAGATAGAGAGATGAAAGACATAGAGAGAACAACTTAAATCATTAATCAAAGTAAACAATTGCATTAACTGAACATAACCTCAGAACTCGTCATGGAATTACAGCAGAATAGCCCTAGATGCTTAGCTCTCCATGAATGGAGTTGAATACAAGATGAAAGAAAAGTGAGAGGAGTATGAGAGAATGAATGAATTAAGTGAAGTCCCCTGGGTCTCTTTAAATAGGCTTGATCGGGCTTGGACTCTGAGTATTCAGTTGATAGAATCTTTTATCTTATATCTTCCAAATAGCTAAAAGATTTAAATAATTATAACATTATTTGGAAGATATTTTCAGTTGATATTCCCAAATTAAATTAATTCAACAACTGAATTTTATCTTTTAGCTTTTCTAAATTTTCAAAATTGCACAAATGCCCTAAATTTTCTAAATTTTCAAAATTGCACAAATGCCCTAAAATTTTGTGTTGCTTTTTTTTTTGATTAATTTTATTTACCCGGACGAAATTTGGTATTGACAATCACAATAAACATCCATAATAGAATTCATACAAGATAATTATAAACAATTAACAATAATAAAACATTACAATAAATGGTCATAGAAGAATACAATATTTGACAATCATAAAAATAATCTTAATATAAAAAATCATGGGGAAACAAGAAGTTGAATCTGGCAGAGCCGGTTAGACAACTTCTAATCCATCCAAAAATACAATATAATTAAATAACAAGAACAATAACATGTATGGGGAAATAAGAAGTTGAATCTGGCAGAGCCGGTTAGACAACTTCTATTCCTTCCAAAAATGCAATAAAATAAATAAGTAAAGCAATAAATAGTTTGGGGAAACAAGAAGTTGAATCTGGCAGAGCCGGTTAGACAACTTCTAATCCTTCCAAAATGCAATAAAATAAATAAGTAAAGAAATAAAAAGTTTGGGGAAACAAGAAGTTGAATCTGGCAGAGCCGGTTAGACAACTTCTAATCCTTCCAAAATTCAAAAATAAACAAGGATACCTTAACATACAAATGGCATAACATAATCAATATCATGTTTTACAACTATCACACTTGGATATCAACACAAAAGCATACTCTCATTTAAATTCAAAATCATACAGAAACAAAATACTCCATAATCAAGATTTAAGATCAGACAAAAGCAAAATATAGCATATTCAAGACTCAAGATAATACAAAAGGAGATACTCAAGGTTAGCTTCCCTTACCTCTATTACAGACTTAATCTCCTCGCTCTCTGAAAACTTCCAGAATATCCCCTTTGAAATTAGAAATTCTTCCAACTCTCTTCTCTCAAAAATTTTCTAAGTTCTTTGGTGTAAATTTTCAGCCTCCCCCCTTGGCTATTTATAGTAAAAAAAATTTACTATTCATTTGCACTATTCATTTTTACTATTCATTTTTTATTCATTTTACTATTACAAAAATAATTTTTTATTTGTAAATTGGTGAATTCTGATCTCAAAGCTACGTGGAACACTTATCCTTTCCAAAAATAATTTTTTTTACTATTCACAATTTACTATTCACTATTTACTTTTTTTTTTTTGTGATTAATTTTATTTACCCGGACGAAATTTGGTATTGACAGCTGCCCCTCTTTACTTAGATTTTACTAGATAATATGACAAACAATGTTTTTATATTATCAGAGTAAAAGATAAGTAAAGATAGAAATACTAATTTCGTCCGTATTTAAAAATGAACAAGGAACTAAAAAATAAGGCTCAGAGAATTGAGGTATAAATATCGCGGAGGGGGTAACAACCCTATGGATGAATGAATGAGGTGTACAAACCTTGTGGAGGGTGTCTCAACCCTATGGATGAAGTGAATGAGGTGTACAAACCTCGTGGAGGGTGTCGTAACCCTATGGAAGTGAATGAGGTGTCATAACCTCGTGGAGGGTGTCTCAACCCTATGGATGAAGTTGATGAGGTGTACAAACCTCGTGGAGGGTGTCGTAACCCTATGGAAGTGAATGAGGTGTCATAACCTCGTGGAGGGTGTCGCAACCCTACGCATGAAGTGAATGAGGTGTACAAACCTCGTGGAGGGTGTCGCAACCCTATGGATGAAGTGAATGAGGTGTACAAACCTCGTGGAGGGTGTCGTAACCCTATGGAAGTGAATGAGGTGTCATAGCCTCGTGGAGGGTGTCTCAACCCTATGGATGAAGTTGATGAGGTGTACAAACCTCGTGGAGGGTGTCTCAACCCTATGGATGAAGTTGATGAGGTGTACAAACCTCGTGGAGGGTGTCGTAACCCTATGGAAGTGAATGAGGTGTCATAACCTCGTGGAGGGTGTCGCAACCCTACGCATGAAGTGAATGATTTGAGGATCAATAGGCTCAACAAGTGCCTTGAGGTGTGCTATCGTAGAAGAAACTCTTGGATTCAGTTCCTTTTTGAAGAAACATCGGTAAATACTGAGCAAAACAATAGAGATATTTAGATATAAATGTCTGCTAACCTTTTTCACCACTTCATTTTCCCCTTACGGATTTTTGAACAATTTTCTTCGCTTTCTATGAGATGATGTTATGTTATGATGGTGCATGAATGCATATGAGTCATTGGTTTCGTTCCCTTCTTTTGCTCTCGCTTTCTCTTTCCTACATTTTTTTTTTTTGAAAATTCCATGCTTGGAATCCGTTGTCAATGTTGATGTCAAACGCGATGTACGTTCGAAATGCATTCAATCAAAATAATGTCAAGAAGTAGTGGGTTCTTTGATGAAAGGAAGAGGACGTAACTAGGGGTTCAAATTCCCTCTAGCACTAGCTTGAACCTGAAAAGGTGCGGGAGAGTTGAATGATTACCTGTGGGTAACGTTAGCATTTGAATTTTTCTTATTTTGGGAGGTGTTGTTAGTATCTACACATGCATGGCCCGCAAGGGCTGCCCCAACTTTGTTGCGTATAGTAAACTTGATTTGGAGAGGTGGAAAGGTTCGGGTAAGAAGGATTGTCCTAATTTGGCGATTCTTGATTGACGGGGAGACTTCACATTTTTTTTTTGTCTTTTGGAAAGAAAAAGATTTGATGAAACTATGTAATTTTGAAACTGGAGAATAAAACTTTGACGCATGTTGATGAGAAGATTTGATGAACATTCATGAAAATATGTACATGATGTTGACTTTTGACCCGTGATGGAAGATTATGAAACTATGACACTTTTTTTTTTACTGAGTCAATTTGTTTTCTTTGAAATCATCAATTTTATGAAGTTTTAGACGTTCATTTTCTTTTTTTTACAATGGATGTCCAATTCTAAAGTCAAATGTTCAAAATGAAGCTTCTGTGCTAGAAATTTCTTGACGAAATATTAGTGCGTACATGCTTGATATCAAGGGTTGGGACAAATATGTGGAAGGATTTGGAGAGTACCGGGTTGGCTACTTGGGCCTCTTACTCCTTAAAACAAATACAAATGCCAATGTGAAGTCGTAGATACTCAGAAGTTGCCCCAGTTTGGAAAGGATTGAACAAAAGGATGCCCTTAAATGACCTTTCTTTTTAGCCAGTTAGCCAGAAAATCCCCTCTTCCTAAGACATTTTGTTTCTTCATTTTTATTTTCTCTTTTTTTACAACTACATTGCAAGTCATTTCAACTTAACACACAATTAATCTTTATGAAAATTAAAGAAATCATCATTCAATCAGTGTGGGCTTTTATTCGGCTTGTAATGATGTTGTGGGCTGAAGGGTATTCAAACAACGGATAAGGCCCAAACAAATGTTTTCAGGTTATTATTTTTTTGAAACAAGAGTTACCATTTTGGTCCTGAATTTGCTATTTGTCAACCTCCTCAATGCTTTTCTCTTCTTAAGATCATCACTCAGTGTTTCTTCTTTCTATTTGCTCTTCTTGATGAACTTTCCTTCTTTGATCACTAAGTGTCTTTTGTTTGCATCCTGAGTCGACTTCTATTGTAATGGTAACTCTTACTCGGGTAAATTTGAAAGAGAATTATTTCTTGGCTCAAATGGGTATCAATGGATATATTTTTTTGGATCTTTTTGGATGAAGGAAAATGGCCACACATCATCTTGAATTCTGGTCACTTTATTTTCGAAAGATTAACTCTATGACAAATCAATTAATTGACTTCAACACGAGTTGTTTTTTCTTTTTATTTTCTTTTTGAAAATCTTTTTTTTGTCTTTGAAGGATTCAGGGATCACCTAACTGACAAAATTATGGACAGGCACATTTGCCCCAAAACATAATTTTGTTCATCTTGGGTAATGATCGGGGTCAATCCTTTTGTACAATGAGGGCCGGAGGATGGATGTTTTCAAACAAAGACCCAACTAAGGCTAACAGGTAGATGTTTACAAACAAAGGTTCAAGGAAGGCTGATTATGGATATGACTAAGGAATGAGTATTCTCAAGCAATGCACACACTGAGGTTTAAATGGCAAATGTGACCCAATTATCTGACCCAACAAAGAATGACATTCATTTTCTTTTTATTCTTAGAATAACATAAACTTGATGACTTACCTCAAAAACAATTGACTCAATTATCTTTTTGAATTTTTCAAATTTGTGTTCTCTTTTTTTTTATGAATACAGAAATGTAATGATGAAACTAACTGAAATAAATCTTTTTGAATTTTCAAAATTGTGCATCATTCTTTTATGAAGAAATCATGCGAATCATTCAAACATATTTTTTGTATTTTTTCACTTGGGCTATCCTTTTTTTTTTTTGAATGCAAATATGCATCATGAAACGAAAACTGATGCACTTATTGAAAGAAATATTTTTGTATTTTTCACTTATATTCCTCTTTATTTAACGAATGAAAGATATGCTAATAAGGGAAAATTATGCAATTCACTGAAAGAAATCTTTTTGTACTTTCAAACTTATGCTGCATTTTATTTTATGAATGAAAAATGTGTTAATGAGGAAAAATTATGCAGTTTATTGAAGGAAATATTTTTGTATATTTTTTTTATAGAGAACGAGAAATGGACTTAATGAGCTTAGAATTAGACTTTTCTTTTTGACACGGGAAAAATCCAAATCGGATTGGATCTGAAGAGAATGGACATAGAAGGACGTTGGACTTACCAGGCACATTGACCCAATGGATCAGATGACCTGAGCCGTGAAAGCTTGACACAAGAAGATGACAAAGAAAACATTTTTTTTTCATAGTTTATGGAACAAGCTAAAAGAAATTCATTTTTTTTCATTTTTTGTTATGAGAGGATTTCACAAGATTGAACTAAAGAAAATTTTGCAACACTACTAGACTCAATGGGCCCAACACTATTCTTTTTACAACCATGACAAAATCTTCAGACAAGGGTCTGAATTCCTCTATTTTTATTTTTTGCACAAATACTTGTTCACACAAATGGAAAGGGAAATCATGAATTGAAAACACAAAATCTACATAAACATGTATTTTTTATTTTTCAGAAATTCAGATGCACTGGTTCAAGAGAAATCACATATGACAACGGGGCCTAATGGGCTCAAAAACTGTTCATCTTTCATTCTCCGTTTTTGACAAAAAATTCAGAGAAAATCACACAGGATAATTTGGATAATTGTATTGGAAAGATACTGTTGAAAATTTGTATTTTGAGATATGATTTTGATTTTTCAATGTTTTATTCGACCTTTATTTTACGAGACTACAGAGAAACTTGGGTCAAACTTGGACCTGAAACAAATTGAAATGAATGCAAGGTAGTGTGAGCTTAATGGGCCGGACAAACCCAATACCAAAGCGACTCAAGGAACTGAAAATATTGTTTTATTATTATTATTTTTTTTTTTTAAAGTGAAGTCTGACATTATGTAAAAATTATGAAACATGATGAGGGAAATATTTTTTATTTTTCTTTATTGATTTATTTGAGAAAACAAAACTAAGGAAAACATTACACTGAAAATGGGCCCAGATGGGCTCAACGATAACTTTTCCCACTATCACACTGAAAAAATTGAAATCCAACTTGAATTTTTTTTTTATTTTTTTTTTTTGACAAATCTCAGAATGATACATTATTCAACAACAAAAATGTGAAAACAAAATATTTTTGACATATTTTCAAAAGAAGTAGACTTGAGAGAAAACCACGAAGGCCATTGGACCTAATGGGCTCGAGCACTGTTCCCTTTTTTCAATATTTTTTTATTTTTAGATTTATTCAAAATGTAGAAGAAGAAGGAGTAAAATCAAACAAAATGGTGTGATGTGAAATTACAAACATACCAAAATAATTCTTCACTCAAATTTATATTTCAGAAGAATTGGGTTCAAAGAGGGCTAACATGACAATGAGGCCCAATGAACCAGAAAAATGTCCTTTATCATGCAAATGAAAAACAATTTTGAACACATCAAATTTTACATCACTCCATTTATTATTTTTGAAAATTTTCTATTTATCATATTTTTTATATTTTGTTTTATTATTTTTTTGGTGAAATCGGATCATCTAAGAAGTCTTGTATTGGGCCGGATTGACCCAACAAAACCCTACCCATTTTCAGATTTTCAATTTTTTTTATTTTTATTTTTGAATTCGGAAAGACCGGGACTGTGACATCAGACGGTGGCAACGACCGAAACTGTGGCCACAGTGGGAAACTTTGGCTACAAATCGAGCGCTCCTCCGCGTTAGCCGACATTTCAGTCTGATCACTCTCTCTCTTGCTCTCCCTTTCTCTCTCTTCTTTCTCTTCTCTCTCTTCCTTGAGCCTCTGGATTTCTGCGAGGAGCCTCTGACCCAGTGTGCCTTCGGAGCGTCTAAGATCAGCGATGAGCCTTTTTCCCAATGTGCCTTCGGAGCGTCTAAGATCAGCGAGGAGCCTCTGCAAGCCCTTCTTCTCCGGGTAAGTCTTTACCGTCTTTCCTTCTCTTCTTTCTTTCATGCTTTCTTTTTCTTTTCTCCCTTTTAAGCTTTTTGTTCCTCTTTCATGTTTTTTTTTTACTTTTTACGCTCCCTTATGCTTTCCAGTTTTTGCTTCTTTCTTTTATGCTTTCGTGACTTTTCCATCCTTTCCTTATGCTGTTCCATTTTCTTTTAAGCTTTTATGTTCTTTTATGCTTTTATTTATTATTTTTTTTATGCTTTCCTTTACGCTGTCCCTGCTTTCTTTTCTTTTCTATATTCTTCTCCTTTTAATTTTTTTCATTTTTCTAAACTTAAAACACTTAAAACACAATTGTCTTAAAACTTAAGGGGTATATCGGCTGGAAACCAGACGTTAATCTCCCTTCGTTTGAGGGTATGGCAGAGACAATCGGGTAGAACAACGCCACGTACCCCATAAAAACAGAAAACTTAAAAGAGAATTTTATTTGTATGAACTGGACATGGACAATATGGACATAGATCCGTTTAGGAACCTTTGCGAGGACGATGAAACAGATCACAAACTGGACAAAGACACTGATGGACCCAAAAACTGGAAAATGGACAGACCTGAGTTAAAAGAAAAACTAAAAATATTTTTTTTTCTTTGTTTTTTTTTTTAGAAAAGAAAAATGGAACAAAACTTAACAAACCCACAAGCTAAGGACAAGATAGCGTATAAAAGATGGGCACCAACTAGAGAACAAGTGGCCTTATTGGAGGCACTGTTCGCGTTCGGGATAAGGAACCCGAACAGAGAACAAGTTTGTGAAATCGCGACAAAGCTTAGGGTTTATCGGGAGATAGGGGAATATAGTGTCTATTGCTGGTTCCAGAATTATGGATACCGTGAGAAACAGAGATGTCAGAGACGAAGCACCGCTACTTCATCCTACTCTCCAATACCCCTCCTGCCGCCTTTCATGGAAGGTAAAAAAATGCATTATTATTATTATTATTATTATTATTTTTTACATTTTAACTTTTCTAATTTTTTTTGTTCCTTTTTATTATTATTTTTTTTAGATAAAACAAAGACATTGTCGCTAGAGCCAGATCGGGTGACGCTTGATCTCTTCCCTATTCCTCCAGTTCCTGTAAAAGTTGAGGTCCCGACCCCCTTTCGGTTCCAGCTGAGACCTCCTTCTGTTGAACTCAAGCTGCGACTGCCCTCGGCTGACGAGTAGTCTCCTTCAAGAGACTGAAATTTGCCCCTTATGTACCTTATTTATTTTTTTGTTTTTGTTGTTTTATTTTTTTCTCTGGACTGTAATCCTAACGATCACCAATGGTCGAACTCTGCACATCTTTTATTTTCTATGTTTGTTATGTTTTTTTTTAGTTGGACTGTAACCCTAACGATCACCAGTGATCGACCCTTGCACATCTTTATTTTTAATGTTGTTAAGTTTATGTTTTTTTTTGTTTTTTTTTTATTTTATTATTTATTTAGACAAATTATAGAAGAGAAATGAATGAGAAGGGAATGGAGATGGAGAGACAGACTTGCCCAAGGTGGCGTCCGACAGACGACCAAATCAGGATAATGACAAACATTTATAATTACGGAGTCTCTCACCCAAGTCGAGCTCAGATTTTTGAGATCGCTGCTCGACTCAGGGCATTCGGAGAAGCGGGGGAGTACAATGTCCAGTGCTGGTTTAACAACCATGGGAATAGAGTAAGACGTTGGCAAGCAGAATTGGACCCCACTGGCACCATCTTTTCTCTACTGCCCCAGTACATGTATGGTAAAACCCTAACTTCATCCTTGTCTTTTTAATTTTCTCTCTCTCTCCCTTCTTTTGACACAGTTATTTCCTTTTTTATTATTTTTTTATTTTATATTTTTTTTTGGAGAAACCGGTTGGGTAATCATGAGGACTCCGAGGCTTCTGGACCTCTTCCCCATTCCCATCATAATCGATGGAGAAACAGAGATTCCTCCGCCTCTGCTCGTGACTTTTCGTACCAGAGCTCCCTCAACAGAGCTCTCCCTTAGACCACCACAACTAGCTCGAGAATTTTTTCATTGAATTTTTTTTTTGTTCGTTTTTGTTGGCCGAGTGTGGCCAGAATTTGAATAAGGACTGTAACATGGACACTTAATTAATTTTTTTTCTTTGTTTTTTTTTTTTATGGTAGTCGAACTTGAACGAAATCCGTAATGTTTCCTTTATTATTACGTGTTTTTTGTTATATTTTTGTTGTTTGAGATCTAACCCTTTTTTGTGCAGATTGTCATTCTACCGAACTCGAGAGGGTTGGCAGAAGACAATAACCTGAGAGATCTCCAAACGCTTTGTAATTTTTTTAATTTTTTGTAATTTTCTTTCCTTATTATTTTTTTTGTAATTTTGTTTTTATGTTTCGACCACATGAAGGCTTTTATTTGTAGTAATGTATTTTTTTTGTTTTACGTACATGTTCACAAATTAATTTACACATATTATGCAATCTGGGTTCATGGAACTCTTCTCAAAATTTTTCTCTGCTTTTACTTGGTTCGAAAGAAAAATAATTAATTTATCATTGAATTTGAAAAACATCTGAATAATCGTGTATAAAATTGTTCAAGATTTTAAAAATGCTTCAACATTTTTTTTTTGAGGTAAACGGACATGAACACGAATTTGCCCCTAATCTGGAAAAGCTTATGCGCCCAGAGACTAAAAATTGACCAATATGAACTCACATTAAAACAGACGTGGAAATATGCCCCTACACATGTTTAACATGACTTGAATGGAGGTGGAAATGGAAGATTGGGTGGACTATTAATGACCTTGAAAGCGAATGACACTTGTAAACGGGAGACGCATTCGGGCTTAAACACAGAGAGGTTGGTAACCAATAATGAGACATGTTAATGAATGAAGGTTTAAGGTTGGACATGACTCGGTTAGAACATGAGGTTGATGACAAATACAATGTGAACAAGGTTCATACCTAGACACGAGTGATGGGTCAGGCTCGACACGACTTGGGTTAAGACAGACAAGGTTTAAAGTCATAATGGATCATGATTTGGGCTTCACACTGGGTTAGACAAGGTTGAACTGGTGAACCTAAGAAATGCCCCTTGTATGACGATTTTACTTTTACGAACTAAAATGGGCGATGGGGATCATGGACAAATGATGATCTTGAACAGTTTCATATCATGAAAGCCGGATGAACATTTCAAATTAATGATAAAATTGAATTGAACGATTGGACCAAAAATCTTTATTTTGCTTCAAAAGCATTTTTATTTGAAAATTTTATTTTATTTTATTTTTTTTTTGAATTATTCCATGAACTCGATAACAAGATAAATGCGAAACAAATACATATGAATTAGAACATGTACATTTTTTTATTTTTTTATTTTTTTTTATAAAATAGGAAATGACAGACAAACTGAAACAATGTAATCTCCCTTTTGTGCCGTATCAAAGGTTGAATAACTTAAAGTTCTAAGGTCGAATATATGCATTCACAAGGATGGTTCCCTAATGCTTAAATCAAGGCCACCAGAGCTATGGCTCTTTTCACTGTCTCTCCACAACTGTCAGAGTAATCAACTAGATGTGGAGACACAAATGAAGAGAACAGACTCTAGTTGGGGTTCTCACGATAGCCAGACAGGAAGTACATCCCAGAGTGACACCGCTACACAACCCCTCTAATTCTAAGTTGTGCTCAGACCCGGGTATAGGGCCTCACTCATGATATGCATATGTGTAGAGGAAGATTACAATGTAAAACAACGATTGCAAAAATAAACACAAATAAATAGACATATCAAACATAGGTAAGGAACAATTATTTCAAACATAAAGAACAAGTAAAAGAAACTCACATGCAATTATTTGAAATATCAATCAGATAAGGAGAAAAAAAACACAAAGAAAAACCACATCGAATTCGCATATCTAATTAAATGGCCTGACTCTCTGATGTCCCCAGTGGAGTCGCCATCTGTCGCAACCGGGATCGCGACGGGACGACGATCCGTGGAAAAATAAAACATTACAAAGTTTTGAAAAAGAGATTTGGAGTCGCCACCATAGTTTATTCTGGAAAACTACGGAAAAACCATAAAATGATAAGGCATGGTCTGCGAAACTGAGATTCTTGGTTCGGGAGTCGGTTACGTGTAGAGAAGGTATTAGCACCCTACAACGCCTGCCCTAAGGCAGTACCTTTAACTAAATATGCGAATATGATGTGGTTTTCAAAATGTTTAACTTTCCCCTAAAAATAAAATTCTAAAGAAACAAAATATTTTTTAGTTTTTTGGGCCCGACAAGGATTGACCTTGCTCCTACGTATTCTCATTAAGAATGAGAAATCAGGGTTCCGTAGTTCTTTTAGAAAACTGCTTTAAAATTTGTTTGAGAAAATGATTATGGATAAATTTGGATTTTTGGGAAAGTGAACCTGACAAGGACTGGCCTTGCTCCTACGTATCTCCACTTTTGATGGAGAATCAAGGATCACGTAGTTCTGGCCAGGCGATATTGTTTGTTGTTTGAAAATGTGGATGTTTTTAGTTTTTTTGAAGATTTTATATTTTTTGGTATTTTTACAAAATAAACAGAAAATGTTTTCAGCACAAGGACGATGCGTACGATCACACATGTGCTTAATATTTTTGGTATTTTTTATAATTTTATTTGAGAGAAAAAAAAAAGGGTTTTAACACAAGGACGATGCGAGCGATCACACATGTGCTTAACCCTTTAAAACATATTTTTGTAATTTTTAATTTTTTAATTTTGTATTTTTCTTTTTATCTTTAATTTTTATATTTTTATATTTTTTTTATTAAGAAGAGAGATGAGTTGAAATATCTATGACATAAAATTGTGAAAAAAGCATAGGATAAAATTGTGGTAGAAAATAGGATAAATTTATAAACTAAAAAAAAAAGATCAAAATGCATATAAATAGAATGAAAAGAAAATATGTACCTTGTTGAAAATTTGAATGATGAAAACCTTGCTTGTAATAAGTTGTGAGAAAAGATAGATTGATGGTGAAGAAGATGAATTTATAGTAGAAATGTGGTATGGGATTTTATATGTATAGAGAGATAGTAAAATGTGAGAGAAAAATGAAGTAGAGTTTTGGGATGAAGAGGTTTGGTGTGTGAGAGAAAGAATGTGGATATTATGTAAAAAAATGTGTGTGTGAAGTGAAGAGAATGTAGGTATTTATAGAGTTAAGGATGAAGAAAGTTGATGAATAAAAATAATATAATAAGTTGGTGGAAAATTTAGATGAAATAAAATATAATTAAAAAAGATGAATAGAAAAAGTTAATGTGGAAAATAAGTGAAAGAAATAATATAAAAAGTTGGTGGAGAAATTAAGTAAAATAAAATATAGTGAATAGTAAAAGTTAATGTGGAAAATAAAGGAAAGAAATAATATAAAAAGTGGGTGGAAAAATAAGGTGAAAAAAAATGGATAATAAAAAATGTTGATGGAGAGGATATAATAAAAAAATGTAGTGGAATAATTAGAAAAGTTGATATATAAAATTAATATAAAAATGATGTGGAAAAAATAAAAGAAAAAGGTAGATGATGTGGAGGGTGATGTGGATGGTGATGTGGAGAATGGGGTGTGATAAGAAAAGATGGGTGGTGAGGAAGTAAAAAAAAAATGAGATTATTTTGGACCATTGGATTAAGTGTTTAATAGAAAATTTAAGGGTGCAAAAAGTAAAATAAATAGTGTTTTTCATTTTGGTGTTTTTGTGTTGCTTTTTTTTTTTGATTAATTTTATTTACCCGGACGAAATTTGGTATTGACAATCACAATAAACATCCATAATAGAATTCATACAAGATAATTATAAACAATTAACAATAATAAAACATTACAATAAATGGTCATAGAAGAATACAATATTTGACAATCATAAAAATAATCTTAATATAAAAAATCATGGGGAAACAAGAAGTTGAATCTGGCAGAGCCGGTTAGACAACTTCTAATCCATCCAAAAATACAATATAATTAAATAACAAGAACAATAACATGTATGGGGAAATAAGAAGTTGAATCTGGCAGAGCCGGTTAGACAACTTCTATTCCTTCCAAAAATGCAATAAAATAAATAAGTAAAGCAATAAATAGTTTGGGGAAACAAGAAGTTGAATCTGGCAGAGCCGGTTAGACAACTTCTAATCCTTCCAAAATGCAATAAAATAAATAAGTAAAGAAATAAAACGTTTGGGGAAACAAGAAGTTGAATCTGGCAGAGCCGGTTAAACAACTTCTAATCCTTCCAAAATTCAAAAATAAACAAGGATACCTTAACATACAAATGGCATAACATAATCAATATCACGTTTTACAACTATCACACTTGGATATCAACACAAAAGCATACTCTCATTTAAATTCAAAATCATACAGAAACAAAATACTCCATAATCAAGATTTAAGATCAGACAAAAGCAAAATATAGCATATTCAAGACTCAAGATAATACAAAAGGAGATACTCAAGGTTAGCTTCCCTTACCTCTATTACAGACTTAATCTCCTCGCTCTCTGAAAACTTCTAGAATATCCCCTTTGAAATTAGAAATTCTTCCAACTCTCTTCTCTCAAAAATTTTCTAAGTTCTTTGGTGTAAATTTTCAGCCTCCCCCCTTGGCTATTTATAGTAAAAAACATTTACTATTCATTTGCACTATTCATTTTTACTATTCATTTTTTTATTCATTTTACTATTACAAAAATAATTTTTTATTTGTAAATTGGTGAATTCTGATCTCAAAGCTACGTGGAACACTTATCCTTTCCAAAAATAATTTTTTTTTTTTTACTATTCACAATTTACTATTCACTATTTACTTTTTTTTTTTTTGTGATTAATTTTATTTACCCGGACGAAATTTGGTATTGACACATTCCTTGGGAAGAGATAAGTATGGATTTTGTGTTAGGTCTTCCCAAAACTTCTAGGGGTTTTAATTATATCTTTGTGGTGGTAGATAGATTTAGCAAAATGGCTCATTTTATACCTTGCCACAAAGTAGATGATGCAAGCAACATTGCAAAGTTATTCTTTAGAGATGTGGTTAAACTTCATGGTCTACCTAAAGTAATAGTTTCGGATAGAGATACAAAATTTCTTAGTCACTTTTGAAGGACCTTATGGTCTAGATTAGGGACTAAGTTATCTTTTTCTACTACTTGTCATCCTCAAACAGATGGTCAAACTGAAGTAGTCAATAGATCTCTTTCCACTTTACTAAGGGTAGTTCTTAAAGGAAATCACAAATCTTGGGATGAGTACCTACCTCATGTTGAGTTTGCCTACAATAGAGTAGTTCATGGAACTACTAAATTGTCTCCTTTTGAAGTTGTTTATGGTTTTAATCCTTTAACACCCTTGGATTTAATACCCCTTCCAAATTCTATTGAGTTTATTCATCAAGATGGGGTATCTAAATCTAAATGTATCAAAGATTTACATCAAAGGGTTAAAATTCAAATTCAACAACAAAATGAGAAATATGCCAAGAAACATAATAAGGGCAAGAAAGAGTTAATCTTCAATGAAGGAGATTTCGTTTGGATTCATCTTAGAAAAGAAAGATTTCCTCAACTAAGAAAATCCAAACTCAATCCTAGAGGAGATGGACCCTTTAGAGTAATACTTGTCAAGAAAGAGTCTTTCAATAGTTTCCCAATTTGTAATCCGTGCAGAGAGATAATACCACCAATCTTGAGCTGCGCCTTGAAGAGTAAAAGGAAAAGCTCTCATTTTAAGGCTCTCTATTATGATCTTGGGAGATCTAAAATTTTCACACAACATGTGAAATTGTCTCAAGTGCTTGTGTGGATTCTCCCTTGATAACCCATTGAACTTTGGTAAGGCATTTAACAGGTTAGGTCTCAGCTCCCACTCCTCATTAGGATATTCAATGTTACTTCGGATAGCTGTATTGTGGGAGGTGGCTAATTGTCTGATGGTTCTTTGTGCCATATTGTTTGGGTTAGGATCAGGTAAAGGATTGGATGGTATGTTTGTGATTAGAGATAATAAAGGTGGAATGACTTCAGATGTAGGAAGTGTTCCCTTAGTAGAACACCCAAATTTCAATCTTCTTCGCAACTCACGCAAATTCCTTTCGACTTCCGGGTTACTTTGATAAAATCCTCCCGGGTTAGCTCTGGTCATGCACTACGTAATCTGCTTGAAGTTGTTTCTCTTGACTTCTCTTTTTCTTTTGTTCTTGCTTTAGAGAAAGATTTCAAATAAGAGATAAGAGAGACTTGTTGGATCCACTCCCAGGAAAGAGAGGTGCGTCACAATGGACAACTTAAGTACCAAGTCTTTCCTAACCATAATGTATTCAAACTAGCCTCAAGTATTTCTCAAAAGAAATTCTTAATAGAAACAAGAACAAAGATTTTTCCTAAAACAAGAATGACTAAAGACTACAAAATAACTCAAATTAAATTAAATGTATGTGCATAAAAAAAATAAATATAAAATAAAAATAAAAATAAAAATAAAAATAAGAATTAAATATTCAAAATACTAACCGTATTCCCCGGCAGCAACGCCATATTTGATAGGCTGTCGTTGAAGCTATCAAATTAATACTATTTTTGGCAACTTTAGTATTGCCAAGTAGTATCTAAGAAAGTAGATAGGGTTAAAGTAACCCTAGTCGTCTCCCAACGAACACGAAATTGCTTTTGAATATCTGACTCTTATGCTATTCAATGCTTATGAGTAAAAATGATGTTTGGAGAATGTTTAAAGAACAAATAATAAACTTAAAAACAGTTATGATTAAATAGGCTAATTCCACTGCTTTTCCAAGATAGATTCATCATCGGTTATTCACGGATAATTGTTCAATTGATTATTGTTTAAGTTTCAAATTAATTAAAGTACATTCTCAATCAATTTGAGGGCGATCATGCATTTAACCAAAGTAAATTCTCAGTCAATGCAAAACCTTTCTAGATTATTCACAATAAATTCAATCAAAGTACATTCTCAATCAAATTCTATTGTGTTTAATCATGTCTATTCTTAAATCTCCTAACCAAGTTAAAAGTTAATCAATCAAAGTAAATTCTCAATTGATTATAGTTGAAATTATTACTACCAACCAAAGTACATTCTCAATTGATAGTAAAAACCATTTAATCATATGAAAGTTCCTAAATTAAATCAAAGTAAATTCTCAATTAAACCTAGAAACCCTAGAACTCATATAATTAATATGCATGTAGATTCAAACACATTATGATGCAAAAATCTTTGTTTTTAACAAGATAGAGAGATGAAAGACATAGAGAGAACAACTTAAATCATTAATCAAAGTAAACAATTGCATTAACTGAACATAACCTCAGAACTCGTCATGGAATTACAGCAAAATAGCCCTAGATGCTTAGCTCTCCATGAATGGAGTTGAATACAAGATGAAAGAAAAGTGAGAGGAGTATGAGAGAATGAATGAATTAAGTGAAGTCCCCTGGGTCTCTTTAAATAGGCTTGATCGGGCTTGGACTCTGAGTATTCAGTTGATAGAATCTTTTATCTTATATCTTCCAAATAGCTAAAAGATTTAAATAATTATAACATTATTTGGAAGATATTTTCAGTTGATATTCCCAAATTAAATTAATTCAACAACTGAATTTTATCTTTTAGCTTTTCTAAATTTTCAAAATTGCACAAATGCCCTAAAATTTCCTCTATCTGCACTTTAGCCCCTTCTGAGTTTCTGAAATTGCAAGAAAGCCCCTCAGTTGACCAGACTTGACCCGAAAATGCTTATTGACCAACTTTGACCAGAGGAGGATGCACCAATGAGAGCTCGCCACGTGGCCGCCCTCTTCCTTCCCAAAATTAGGGTTCAGAATTGGGGAAAAGGCCTTCCTCATTTTCGCCGTCTGCCTGCGCCGCCTCCCTACTCTTGCGTCTTTGATTCTTGATATGAGTTTCTTTGCAGGTTCTGGTGCGGTGATGGGTAGATGATGGCTTGGTGGTAGTTCTCGCAGAGGAAGATGACGGTGCAGAGCTTGCGTCAACGGAGGAGAAAACGAAGATGGAGGTGCGATGGTGATGCGCGACGGAGGCGGAACGGCGCGGCAAGGTTTGGTGCGTGAGAAGAGTGGCGTCGCGGCGTGGTTGCGAGAATGGAGAAGATGAAGATGACGGTGGTTGTTGAAGAAGCTTGCGTCAATGAAGGAGAGGCGCTGTGGTGGCGTCTCCGTTAATGGCGCGATGAAGGTAGATGTTGCGGCGGCTTCACGACAGCATGAAGATGGTGGCGCGATTTGGTTTCGAGAAGGGAGAAGATGAACGGAGGTCGCGGCGTGGTGGTGACGGCAGCACGACAGTGGCGTTGGGCTTGCGGCAACGGCACAGCAGTGGCTGTCTAGTGACGGAGCAGCGGGGCGGGAAGGTGGTAGCAGCTAGGGTTCTGTTGGAGAAGGTGAAAGATGATGCTCATGGGTTAGGGCTGACGTGGCGGAACATGGTTGGCTAGATATGTGTGGGGAGGATTTGGACACGTGGCATGATCTGGTGGAGTCTAGCTTTGGAGAGGTATGGGTAAGGAAATTTAGGAGGTGTATTTAGAATAGGGTTACTATTCGGCTTAGTATTGGGCCTGTTTAAGAGAAGAGGGGTGTATGTAAGGAAATTGGGAGGTGCAAGGGTAAAAGTTGCCTGTTTGGCTCATCTGTACATTATTTTCCAAATAAAATTTGATTTTGGGCCTTGAATTGCCATTTGAACCAATAAAACTTATATTCTCAGCTGTACAAATAAAATTAGAACATCCAAGAATAATTTATGCGCTAAAACTTACGTTTTACGTCTCTTTATTTCCCAAACCCAATAATTCCAATCATCACAAATCCTCTTTAAATCAATCATTTAAGCACATGAATTTCATCAAAAATTTAATTTTAAACCATAAATGTGGGCATAAATATGCACTCATCGGTTACGAGAAGATATGTAATAGTTTTCCGTGATCATTGATTATCTTAGTGAGAGAGTCACAGTGTTGAACTAACCATGTGGTGTCATGGTGGGTGTTTTTTAAGTATGATTTTCTGGCTATACTTAGTTAATCCGGGGTTGTACCATTCCTCTTCCGGGAGGGTAGAAAGGTAGTTAACTTTCCTTTTTTGAGGATGTAGAAAGGTAGTGACCTTTCCTCTTTCGAGGGGGTAGAAAGGTGGATCTCTTCGTCTTTAAAAGGTGGTGGAAGAGATGAGTATCTTCGTCTTGGAGGGGTAGTGGAAGGGACTGGGATCGAGTGCTGCTATTTCCTCTTGCGAGGGGATAAAGATATGAGTGTCTTTGTCCATGAGGGCGGTGGAAAAGTTAAGTCTCTACGTCCATGATGAGCGGTGGAAGGGATAGGGATTTGACTGTTGCTCTTTTCTCTTTCGAGAGAGCAAAAAGGTAGTCATCTTTCCTCTTGCGGGAGGGAAGAAAGGTGAATCTCTTCGTCTTTGGTGATGGAAGAGATGAGTCTTTTCGTCCTGGATGGGCGGTGGAAGGGACTAAGATTCGAGTGATACTTTTTCTTCTTGCGACGGGGTAGAAAGGGATGAAGGCCTCGCCCGAAGGGTTTTGACTCTTGTTGAGTTTAGTGCTGGGGTGAACATTTGTTATTAGGGAGACAAGACCAAAGCTGCGGTGGAAGACCATTAGAATCATCTTGTTTTGATAAATAGGAATGATACGATGAAGTATGATAGTTGACATACATTTATAATGATGGTTGGATAGGCACGAGTTGCCTTAAATTGGCAAATGAGTCAGAGCTAATGGGTTGAATATGATTTCATTTAAGGGAATGTAAGTGTGGTTATCGCATTGGTTGTTATAGTCTTGTTATGAATTGATGTTGTTTGGTGTGATGAAATTGTAATAAGGACTTAACTACTGTGATATAAATGTTATATTGGTGATTTGATGTTTATTTTGGTATTATTCTTAATTAATGTATTGATCAAATTATGATAATGTTGTAAGAAGAGCTAAATCTCTATGATTTTGTATTTCTTAGATCATGTTATTTGGTTTAAACGGTGGAGTTTTTGGTGGTGTAACTCATGCATGAGGGGTAGAGTTCTCTACTGGTGTAGGTATAGTTCTTGGGGTGTGTTGCTTTGATTTTACTCATGGATGGTTTGGGTAGTAACGAATCAATTATCTTAAGTGATAATTGATTATCATAGTGCATTTTGGTGAAAATGACGAATTTGATGAAGAATGGATGTGAACCAAGCTTGAGGAGTTGTGGAACATAATGATAATCAGAGATTGAGGTTAGTGATTATGTTTAGGGTCAGTTTGACTTGGGGTTAAGAGTGAAGCATGAGTGAGCGTTGGGATGTACCTGAGTATGTAACTATGAGCAAGAGAGAGGATGATAAGTCTACTTATTGTACCTCGTAAATCCTGGTTTTATCTGCCGATAAGTGCTTCCTTTTACCTTGTGTGCACTGGAAGGAGATGATTTGTAGGGGAGGCTACAGGTGGACTTTAGGAGTGGCTACAATTGGTGAGGTAGGGTACAGTAGTGAGATGAACTCTTTGCACTATGGTATTGTGGTACAGTGATGCTCATGGTGTTGTTCATAACTAGGATAGTCATGATGATAGTGTATCTATGATGATGATCATGATACTTGAGATGTTCCAGGTTATGTTATATTAATAGTAGTTTTACTATAATGGTTATAGTAAGTAGTTAGCATAGATTTTAATGAGTAGATAGACCAAGAGTCTATGTGTGATATATTAGTGATGTAGCAATGTTTTCAGAGTCTTGAAGGGTCTTAGAGGGTCTTTAGAAGTTGGGGTGAAGTGTGAAAAATGAGAAAAAACATGTTTTGGGGAGTTTTCAAGGTTCTATATATCAATATTTGACGTTCTTGAGGTTATTTTAGGGGTTTTGGACCCTTTTAGACCTGTTGGTGAGAGTTTCAAAACTGGTTTCCTTACCTAAATGTGAGTATCAATATGGCTTAAAAAAATTATGTTATTAAGTAACTTATATATTGCTTAATTAAAGGTTTCCTGTGATAAAATGCAATGTTTGTATGAAGTATATATATATATATATACTTATACGTGTATATATAGGGTTAAATATGTTTTTAGTCCCTAAACTATTGGTCGTTTCTGGTTTTCGTCCCTCTTTCAAAATAAGGTACAATTTGATTATCATTCTTTCGAAACGTTGGTTTTAGTCCTCAAAACTTTGGTTTTAGTCCTCATTTTGTTGACTAAATGAGGAACAAATTTTTAACGCTGTTAGTTTTCGAGGACTAAAACCGTTTCGAAAAGAATGAGGACCAAATTGTACCTTATTTTGAAAGAGGGACGAAAACCAAAAACGGCCAATAGTTTAGGGACTAAAAACATATTTAACCCGTATATATACACACACGTATCGTGTGTATATATATATATATATATATATATATTATATACACATGTGCAAGTGTGCAAGTATTGTACCTGCAACGTAGTTGACTTAGTTGTGCAAAATATTTGTCTAAAATTCTCACTTATTTTGTCTTTGTTACCACTACAATTTTTGCATCATGAGTTTTACAAAGAATGATTCCTTGAACACAAAATTGTATATAAATGGTATAATAATTGTGTCGAAAGAACTAAACTAGTAAATGGTCAAAAAAATTAGAAAAGAACTTCATACTTTCCACTCGAAAACACCATCCACCACTAAATCTTCTACTCAACTTCAACCCACACTAAACCATACCTTGAAAAATACCTAAAAAAACACAACACATAAATGCCCTACCAAATTTAAACAAATTAAACCAACCTTTAATGAACAAAGACAGTCCGACCACACTTTAATGAACACCAACGCCTCTCGGTAGGTGGCATGGAGTAAGATGGGTGGGTGGGTAAACACCGACAGCGGCACTCAGTCGAAGAAAGGACTGCAACGCTTTGAGAAAGACGAACCACAATGACTGAGACGATGAGTAGACGTAAACGACAATAGCTCAAAATGCGCCTTTGTCGATGGCGGTTCCAATCAAAGCTTCCAACACCACTGGTCACAAGAACGGACACCACTTCCTCACGCGGAACTCCGACATACCACGCTTGGACCGACACATTTCTGGGAAGAGGCATTTTTGGCTGGGTAGGAGTGAGACTCACTCTAGGGTTCGTTTTTTCTCTCTAAGCTTGGGTTCTCTCTCACACCTTGCCTCAAATTTAAATTCTGAAGAGAAAAAATGAATCTCCTCACTTTCAAACCCTTCCCCCAATTTTTTTTCCACATCATTCTCATTTTTAAACGTTGTTTTTCACATGGACCACTCACATTTTGACACGTGATTAATATCAAAATATTGTCAAATGTTGTCAAAGCATTATTATCCAAAAAGTTAATATTAAATAACTTCATTTTGATTATTAAAAGATGGCTAGAAGTTAATATAAATAAGTCGATAATTAAAATTTATATCTTACATTTTACATTTTACCATTTATAACAGTTGTTTAAATTTAAGATGAGTAATTTTGAAATCTCATTCTTTTAAAAGAAATAGTATTTATACTTAAACAAATAAAAAACTTTATTTTTAAAATTAGATAAACAAACATGACAACCAAAAATTTACTTTTTATATTTAACAAATAAACAGAAATAAATCATCAATTATCTTCCTATCGCATTCATTTTTTATTGCATAGCTGAATCTCCAGGAATCAGGTTGCGTACACGTACCTAACTCATAACCTCCACCTGTAAGTGCTTCCTACGTTGGATTTCCACACTCCGGCACTACACAAGTATAAATAACCAGATAATTTTTAAAATTAGTGGGAAATATAAAAAATGTGTCTCTATATTTTCTTAAAATAATTAATAATTGTATAAAGGAAATATAAATAGGTTATAATATACCGTTTTACTGAAAGATATAAATATTTAGGTAATACATTATGCTATATATTTTAACATATAACTAAATGAAATAAAAATGGAAAGTCTTTACATTGACAAATCTCTTTATGCATATTACTACTGCCTTTCAATAATTTAATTTTAAAGGAAATTCAGATATTTTATACGTTTTAAATAAATTTTGGAATAAATATTGATTACCAAAAGCTTAATTCGAGAATGTTATGCGAAGCGTTACCAAATTTTAAACTAGAAAATAAAATTACACAAACCCAACCCGTCTAATTAAATTTCGGCATTTTCAATTAATGTTTATCCTTCACAGAACTAAGATTCCTTATTAAATTTTAAACCCTAATTGGTTAATTCATCACTAAGGATTTATGATTATTCAAACTAAAACTTAATCGCGTAGTTGCATAAACCTCAATTTTTGAAAGAATGCAAAATTGATATAGATACTTCAACAAGATACAATCGCACAAACGCCTCCAATTAAATTATTCAAAGATTTAATATTGTAAAATGATAATACATTACTTTCGAAGCACTACGCAGTGGACAATACAAAAGAATGCTAAGTCATAACAAATTATTGAAATATATATATATATATATATATATATATATATATATATATATATATATATATATATATATATATATATATATATACACACACACACACACACACGATGCAGAGATTTATATTTGATTTCTGATTAATTAGAAAGTCATAACAAATTGTGTAAAAGAAGGAGTTAAACAAAATAAAGTGAGGAACCGTTCAGTTTAATTGATTAGTAACGATCTAGAAAAATATAAATGTAAAAAATCAAAAGGATTCTGCGGCTTACATTTACTATCTAGGGTGGGGGTGAAATCCAACTAATCAAACTACACACAAGGACAGCTTCATAAACAAAGTAATCATAATTAACAAGTATAATTCAAGACAATTAACAGGTAGATTTCTAATATTACCTTCCACAACACTGGCCCCCGATAAATCATTTAGTCAAACTATACCTCCAAAGATACAATGTCGCAGAGCACATGACATTATACCCAACTCAACTTAAACCAGGAATCTTTAGTGATAAGAATACTACCGGAGTTCAAAGCTTGTGCGGAAAAAGAATGGACAGTTTTCGTACAGGATCAAGAATGAGGTCTTACTGTTAAGAAAATTACATCTAGACAGTTTTGGAAATACAGCTAGCTAGAAAAACGGGAGAATTAATCCACAAGTGTAGTATATCCTTTTACCGATTGAAAATATTAACGAACATAATTATGTGAAGATGATTGTGGCGGCGAGAGTTTCAAACTTTGAGGAATCGCAAAGGTTTGACATTATCCCAGATAGGTATCAGGTAATTCGCACATGCTAGAATGAGGTTCGTCGTATTTTGGGCAGCTGATGTTGAAATGGGGCGACAAGTAATCTGGACGAGACAAAGGTCAACACAAGATGGCACAGCACGGATGAAATAAGGGATATGTTTCTGAAATATATTACCCAATCTTGTTGCATACTACAATTTAGACATAACAGACCCCAATCTTTGTCCACAAATTTAAATTTTACTAGGGTTGGATGAAATCACAAATTCTTTAGCAGAATTTTACCCAAGTCACCTTAACTAAAAAATCAAATTGAATTGGAATACTAAAATAATATATGCTGTAAAAAGGAAAACAAATAAGTCAGAAAGAGAATAATCCGGTATATAAACTCATCAGTCATCCTTGGTAGAATTTAGATTGAACAAAACAACTCTGCATCATATTGGATACGATGGTTTGAAACATTAAAATCTGACAGGCAGCAACTATTAGATGTGGCACAACTGACAAACTGAGCTCCATATGAGCAAACTTTGCCGGCAGTGCAGGGATCATGTATCACTGGGGACAACCTTTAGTAAATATTTTCTTGAGTGGCGTCCATCACAAGGCAGATTAAAAACGAACAGAATGTACAAATGTAGAAATAAAATCCAGAGGATTTTCAGATAATATGTATGAATAGTGCTACACAAGCAAAAGAATATTGCTAGACATCTTTCACATTCAGTGAAGACTGTAGGATCAAGACAGTTCCAGGAGACAATCTAACCATCTCAAGCTCACAATGCTTTTGATTGCTCTTTGATGTCTTATGGTTTCTTTATGACAAGGAAGAACAAGCCATATCTTCCTACTTTGCATTTATCTTGTCTTAATAATTTTTTAAACCACAAAAAATTTGACTCCTAGCATTTCTGTACATTTATATTGAATCATGTTTGAGATGATGCAAGACGGTTATATCTAGCTGTAAATGTTCTCATGCATGACAGAATTACAAGATACGGAAATAGAATTAGGGGAAAGAAAGTGGTCCAGGGTTTTCCGAAATCATTTGAGTTCATGAGGCAACTTCCCTCCTTCTGGATAAATTACTTGGGTAACCAAGGATACAAGAAAGTACAGATAGCTAGAGACCCAGCATCTCATTTTGCATCAATAGGGAAGATATTTTCAGCAAGAAAGGAGAACAAGATGGTGAGCCATCAGAAACATAATAAACACCGCTTTATGGTTCCACTGAATAATTTATGGAGATAGCGATGACTCCACAATAGTCCAAGACAAACATCATGAAAGGACAGAATGATCCTAGATTCTACGATAAAACCCAGATGAGAGCAGATTAAGAGGAAACAAAAGGAAAGGAACTATAATTCCTAAATACAAAAACCAGCAATGGATCCTCAAGCACGAACTTGTTAGCCACTGTTGTGGGAGAAGCAGGAGTCAAGCTGAATAACCCTAGAGAACATTGTCTCTCCAGGACCAACCTAACAGAAACTAAGGACAGGAACAAGGAGATACTTCAAGAAATAAACTTTTCACCTTCAATACCCCAAGAAAGAACTTCAATAATTCAGGTTGCCATTATAAATGCCTGGATCAAGTTTTCAGCAGCACGCTTTTGTTCAGGTGTGCCAGATATAACAGCAATACGATCACCACGGCCATATTTGGAGTCTGATATCTCAACTGTTGCTCCCGAAATCTGGTGCAAAAAAAAAAGTATTATATTTTGTATCAAATAAAGCAAAATTTGTATTAGTTTATACATACATACATACATATATATATATATGTATATGTATATGTATATGTATATGTATATGTATATGTATATGTATATGTATATGTATATGTATATGTATATGTATATGTATATGTATATGTATATGTATATGTATATGTATATGTATATGTATATGTATATGTATATGTATATGTATATGTATATGTATATGTATATGTATATGTATATGTATATGGACAGAGTATGGGAGAATAAACAAATTGGCATTTAATCACAAACCGAGTTGAATATACTTTGGTTATGCCAACTAGTCTAGTCATTGACATCAAACAAAACGAGTATATACAACTTTCTTTTGTATACTCATTTGATAGATTATCATAAAAAAAAGAAAATACCTCATAAATTAAGTTGAATCATCTGAGAAAAATATATATGGTAGCAAATGTTAAAAACTGATTGCTGATCCATGACAGGTGAAGCTCTTAACCTATTTATTTGCTAATTACTTTCATCGCAAATTATTTGGATGTCTCTTACTTCCAACAAATAACTGAACTACATAAAACCAATGCAAGTGATCAATCAATAAAAACATCCCTCGCCAACTGAATTTAAGATGACATAATAAAACCTAGCCCTATCATACAGGGTGAGTAGGTTACATGCATCAATCAACAACCTAATATTCAGCAATATGACTCAGAATCATCCCAATTATTGGATATCTCTTCCAATTGAATCACTTTACTCACTCCAACATGATGTGGAATTTTTAAGAACAGTAATTCTTTTGAGTACATCACAACTGAAAAGCACAATCAGAGTGACACGGCAGCAAGAACCAAAGCGCAAATTACTTTTAGGCAAATTTCAAATAAAAAATTAATTACCTCAGGAATAACAAAAAATAATAAATTGAGAAGTGTGAACCAACCTTCCTGATATTGGCTATATTTGCCCCTCCTTTACCCAGCACTTTACCAACAGCATTGGCTGGAATCAACATATCCAGAGTTGATGGGGGTGGTAAACTGTGCATAATAAGAGCACAAAAACATAAGTTAACCAATTTAATATAGTTGAGAAAATAAAAATAGAAGGTTAAGTGCATATTGATCAAGTCTAAACCCACAATTAAACTTTTAGAATCTTGTTCTCAAACCATGGTTTTAGTGAGTGGAAGTTGCATTTACAAATGGAAATGTTTCTCTACTCTACAGACCCAGATTTACTAAATCAGTTGGCAGGTATTTGCATAATTGTTATATAAATGTATACTAACCCTCCATATAGCTTGTTGGTATACGAGGATATAGAGCCATAGCCATTTTCTCCCATCTATTGCATATAATTAAATCAAAGAAAAAGTATTAGAGACACATTTTTAAACTAAAACTGGAATGAATACATAACAAAAAGATAAAAGAAAAGAAAGATTGAAAGGATTTTGTATTTTACGAAAGAGAGAAACTAAAACTAAATCATAATATTCCTGCAAAAATTATCATAATATCTTATAACAATATGGCCATAAAAATGTAGCATACCGACAAAGATCCATATCCATAAAGGCTGCTTGAAGAAAGCATGCCCAGGCCAGCTCCACTCTCAGCCCTCTGATCATAAACCAATGGAGCAGCAACAGGAGGAACCGAAGGAAGCACCGATGGCAATGAAAAACCTCCACTACCTGAGTACAAGGATTCGGCACCTATACCTATAGAAGGATTATGGCTAGTATCCCTTTCTCTCAACACATCATCTCTGAGTCTTAATATAATCTGGATCAGTGCATCTCTTACACAATCAACTGAGCCACCCACCTAAATCCCCAAAAAAACATTGAAGGGTTAAATATGAAAAAAGTACTATCATTGTTATTATTGAGTTTATAAGATGAAAAAAATGCTGCATTAGTCAGTGGCCATTTACTTTTCATTTTTTTTTTCTCTCCAATGATTTTTTGTTGTTAAAGAGTCATAGGTATCATACAGTGTATGTTTGTTTCAATGTTTGAACATCCACTCCACACTTCACGAGAAAAGAGATGAGATTGAGGAAATTTAAAAAGAATTGAGTTCAAACCACGATTTAACACTTCTACAGACACACCCATATAAAGCTTTCATGCCAAATATTGCCTAATAAACATACTTTTAAAACAAGTGAAAAAGTCAAACCTCAACAAGTTCGTCATTCACATCAGCACATTTTGGCTTATCACCTTTAGAGATTCGAACATCAGCCCTAGTTCTCTTCCGAATTTCATTTATGATTGAGCCACTTTTACCAATAATACAACCTATCACCTTGGATGGAACTAGAAGCCGCATTGAAACAGTGGTATCATCTTCATCATTTATTTTCCCTTGCATCAGCAGAACAGCTTCAACAGCCATTGACTTTAGATCACTTGGCGACTACAAAATACATATCCGCATGATCATTTTCCATTTTATAATAAGAATATAAGAATTTATATATATAGGCAATATGATTTGGGACAGCATAATTATATCCATAGAAAATGTGGGAACACATACTGCTATAATTATAGAAATAAGAAGCAGATCCTAAATAATCAAGAATACTGTTATAATCATAGAAATAAGGAGTTGATCCATACAATCAGGAATATCTAGATTATATATGTAATATTAGGACATGATTACACATATTGAGAAACCATAGCTATTGTTGTTCGTGAATCATTCAAGAAGTGCTGATATACATAGTGCTGATATACATAACTTTCAATCATGTCCAAAAGATTACAGTCAACCCAAAAGAGATATACATAAATTTTGAATGAAAATTAAGTTTTCTTTTTGTAAGAGTTTTATAGAGTTTGGAGTTATAAGACCCTGAATTTTTATCTTATCAAGACCTGTGACAACCAACCATTACCTTATTTTCTTGAGTATACTGTTAATATTCTTTCTCAAACTAAATATCAAAAGGATCCTATTTCTGTTTTCGTATCAGAAACTGTATACTTGATTGCCACTTCACAGAATGCTCAAAACTATTCACATGCTGAAATGATGAAATAACATATTTTGATTTTAACAGAATAACATGCCAAATCTTGCTCTGCCAATTATTTTTTAAGTTAATTTTTTTCCCATTCCCTTCTAGATTCTTTCCAAAATGCTGTTAACAAGTGTAAGTGTTGACATACTAAATGAGCATCAATCCTTATTGTCATAAAGAACGGAAAATTAACACTGCTGAGCACAATGTTCAACTACAAAAGATTTCTTTCAACAATGGATCAAAAAATTGTTTTCATGAAATTTGCTAATCCCACAGATAGAAAATAGTAACTTAACCAAGGCAAATTTTAGATAAACTTGATATATAAATGATACAAAACATATACACAGATAGAAAATTTGAGCTTTTAAAAATGAAATAAGCATATACACATAGCTTAACAACAAATTAAGTTATTGAAATGCGAGAATCAATCAACTCCTTACTTTAATAATCAAGTTTAAATGATTTTTCCACGTTTTAAACACACACACACACACACACACACACACACACACATACATATATACATACATATATACATACATACATACATACATATATATATATAACTCATAAAAAGTCCTTAAATAGTACATGTCAATGTTTTCCGGTTGAAGAGCCACATGCATACCTTTGCTTATTTTTCACTCAGAAAAAGGTTTTCAGTGCAAAGCACTCTAGCATTTTGATTAATATTTCCAGAATCAAAATATCTAAGTTAATCAAACCCACACTTTTACTTAACATTTTTTATTATATACATTATGAACTCTGTGAGATTTAACACCAACAATTACTGGAAACGTTACAGGAAAAAATGTAACAAGGGAAGATAGTGTACCTCTGTTGTAGTTATAATAATTAAACACTCGTCATAATTAGCCTTGGAATCATCAACCTCAATATGAGCACCGCTAGCCTGCCTCATACTTTTAATTGTACTACCTCCCTTCCCAATGACACGACCAATCTTGTCAGAAGGGCACAGAATTCTAACAATTAACTCCTCAGACTGGGAAGCACCAGAGCCAGAAACAACTGGTAGGGCAGAAGAGTAAAGAGGCCACGTATTGCCAGCATCAGCATAACCTTGCAGATCTTGAACATTAGTTGCACCTATAATTGGAGGAACTGCTCTAGGTGTGACAATAGGGTCTGAAGGTGGATATAGTCCACCAGGAGGATAAATAGAAACATCAGAGGGAATAAGAATGCTAGGTGGGGCTTCTGGTACTGTTGTGTCAAGAGAGATGTCCTCCTTCGGACCAAATTTGTACATAATAGAGGAAACTGCAAATAGTGCTCTTTTAACCGATTCTGATTCACCAGTAATCTACTCAGAGAAACCAACAATAATAAGGTATAAATTTACTGCAAAAGAACTAGTCTTGTTGAATGAAAAAAGAAAAGTCAAGGGTAAGAATTTGATAAAAATATCATAAAACATACAGAAATTACAGATTTTTCTAACTTTACATTCAAAATGATACGATCATTTAATTTAATGTACAATTATTAGGTAAAATTAAGGACTTCAGCACCACATTAGTTATTCATTCCACAACTCTATATACAGTTGGCTTCTTGTAATGGCCGCCTACCAAAAAGTGGTGCACAGGGCATCCATTAGCTACCAAAAGTAATATTGAATTTACACCACACATTAATACATAGAAGACTATGAATATGATGAAGTTCTCCAATGTTAGTGATTAACAGCATATTAAACCTTCTTTTTAAATAAGATTAGATTCTTCTTAAGTTACAGGAAACTTTTTTTTTAATTATGTTCCACATTGTTAATGAATATATACCTTAAGAAAAAGCTCCTTGATATCAAGGTCATCCATACAAATAATGTGGTTAGAAAAAATAGGAGAATTTGTTGTGGAGGTTAGTGTTGGAAGACTTTTTTTTTTGGAAAACTGAATGAAAAGAACAAAGAGATGACACTGAAACAGTGAAAGCAAGCTTGGAACAAAGGTTTGCATAAAATATCCTCTAAGACTAGGGATCTACCGCACCAAAACAGTTTTGAAAAAGGCTCCACATACCGTGTTAAACTCTAGGGAAGAAAAAAACATTGAGCTACAGTAACGTGTTTCTGATAAAGAGACAAGTGCTTTATTTATATTAATAATGGAATCAGTATAACAAGTACAGAAGATTTGATATCCTTTAATAACAAAGAATGATACTGTTAGGAATCTGGGTAAGAATCCTAACTTTCTACCTCAATCGCACACTTCAGTAAAACTCACAACAAGAAATGGTAATTATTCGAACTGTATTCATATCAAAGAATCAAGAATACAACTGGGAAAACCAGAAGCTTAACCTCCTTCACCAGGTCTGAACCGGTCTACAACTCAAAGCGTAACTACAAAAGAGGTCCCTTTTATAGACCTTTTCCCAACCCCATAACTGCTCAACAGTTAAGTACTCATCTTTATTTTTCTACTATCCTTCTCCTTTCCTAAACCTTCCATGTCCAAACATTACTCCCCCCTTGAGGATCAACCTTGTCCCCAAGGTTGAACTTCGGAAAATGCTCTTGCATTGTTATCTTGTCTTCCCAAGTTGCGCTATTTGCCCCTCGTGCTTGCCATTCATCTAGAACCTACTCCCGTCTGTCTTCCCCTTGCTGTTGGATCCTTCTATCCAATACCTTGGTTGGCCAGCAAGATGTCCCCTCCATCAACAAATCCGCTAGCCGAAAAATCCGATAGCTCCATTCGTTGTGGCTCCGCTTCGACCTCCTCCTCTTCATCTTCCGCTAATAACACTACCCATAAACCCCTCCGGGCATTGGTGCCCAAGGCTGAAGGCCCCACCACATCTAAAACACCTCCCTTCTTCCCTTTGTTTCAAAAATTCTGGGTAGAGAAGGTTTCACGAGTTCCTTCCTCTACTATCACCTCCCACGGGGCTTCCTCCTCTCGTCGAATTACTCCCGGCCGCGCTGTCTCGTCTCACTGATCCAACGCTCTCGGTTGGGGTCGTTCTTCCCGGATTGCTCCTCAACGGTTCGGTTCTTACCACCACCGCTCCTCCTCCTGTCATTCACCCCATGAGGGGGAATCAAGAATACAACTAGGAAAACCAGAAGCTTAACCTCGTTCACCAGGTTTGAACCGGTCTACAACTCAAAGCGTAACTACAAAAGAGGTCCCTTTTATAGACCTTTTCCCACCCCCATAACTGCTCAACAGTTAAGTACTCATCTTTATTTTTCTACTATCCTTCTCCTTTCCTAAACCTTCCATGTCCAAACATCACTCCCTCCTTTAACTTTGGAAAATGCTCTTGCATTGTTATCTTGTCTTCCCAAGTTGCACTATTCGCCCCTCCTGCTTGCCATTCAACTAGAACCTACTCCCGCCTGTCCTCCCCTTGCTGTTGGATCCTTCTATCCAATACCTTGGTTGGCCAGCATGATGTCCCTCCATCAACAAATCCACTAGCCGAAAAATCTGATAGCTCCATTTGTTGTAGCTCCGCTTCGACCTCCTCCTCTTCATCTTCCGCTAATAACACTACACGTAAACTCCTCTCAGGGCATTGGTGCCCAGGGTTGAAGGCCCCCCCACATCTAAAACACCTCCCTTCTTCCCTTTGTTTCAAAAATTCTGGGTAGAGAAGGTTTCGCGAGTTCCTTCCTCTACTATCACCTCCCACGGGGCTTCCTCCTCTTGTCGAATTACACCCAGCCGCCCTGTCTCATCTCACTGATCCGATGCTCTCGATTGGGGTCGTTCTTCCCGGATTGCTCCTCGATGGTTTGGTTCTTACCACCACCGCTCCTCCTCCTGTCGTTCACCCCCATGAGGGAGAATTTTTGGATGTCGTCCAACCCATCAAACCTAGCCCGCATAGAGCCTCTTCGACGTCTCATGCCAGTTTCATCGCCGCCATCAAATTTCGTGGCTCGTGCGGTCTATCCTGGTATCGCAATTCCTCTCGTAGGCCTGCCAGAAAGTATCTCAACAACTGGTCGTCCGAAAACACCTTCGTCTGTCCGGCCAATGCTTCAAATTCTCTCATGTATTCTTTCATGGTGGTTGTTTGCTTGATCGTCGCCATCCTCTCAAAAATGTCGCCCCAATAGCGACTCTCAAACTTGATCAACAACGCTTCCTTGAGTCCCTCCCACGATCGGTCGCTCGCCTTTTCCTTCCAAAACTTAAACCAATAACCGATGCTTCCCTCCATGGTAATATGGGCCAGTTTGATCTTCTCAGCCTCCGCCGCCTTCTGTATCTCGAAGAATTTTTCAGTCCTGTTAATTCAGTTCAAAGGATCGGGTCCTTCAAAAGTGGGTAACTCCACCCTTCGCCTCCAATTGGGTTGGTTCTCTGAACACTCCCCATCTCTTTCTCCTTCGGCATCATCGCGCCGGCCACCCCCATTATCATTAACTGAACCATGTTTCCCGTCAGAGCTCTCCCCGTTTTGCTTGGTTCACACACCCATCAACCGTAATAGTTCTTGGATGTCTTTACGCATTGCGATTGAGTCTTGCCGATTTGCCGCTAACTCCGCCTTCAACCCGTCTACTGCCAATCTCCACATGTTCCATTTGTCCTTCAACTACGTTCATTCTTCCTTCAATTCGGTTCTCCAGAGCATGTAACTTCCCTTCCATCATGTTTTCCCTCCAATTTGGATCCGGCAGGTCGGACCACTTTGTTAGGAATTTGGGTAAGAATCCTAACTTTCTACCTCAATCGCACAAGAAATGGTAATGAATCGAATTGTATTCACATCAAAGAATCAAGAATACAACTGGGAAATCCAAGAGCTTAACCTCCTTCACTAGGTCTGAACCGGTCTACAACTCAAAGTAAAAACTGTCTACCCGTAACTACAAAAGAGGTCCTTTTTATAGACCTTCTCTCACCCCCTTAACTGCTCAACAGTTAAGTACTCATCTTTATTTCTCTACTATTCTTCTCCTTTCCTAAAGCCTCCATGTCCTAACAGATACAGGAATAAATAAAAATTTTCTAATAATACATAATATAATCTAGATATTCTTGATTATATTGGACCAACTCCTTATTTCCATAATTATAACTATATTTTTTATTATATATAATCAACTCTTTATTTCTATAATTATAAAAATAACTATGCGGACAGTCAAAAGAGTAGAAGATTTTAGGAACAAAAAAGAGATGCAAACTTTAACCTTCTCCGTCTAACACACCTGTTTGGGTTTCAATTCTTTTCAAATTTACTCACAGATCATAGTCTCAAGAGTCACAGATCATTCCTTCACCTCCTTTAGACAAAGAGGACATTTTTCAAGAACAAGCAAACAATATATTTTATGAAGAAGTATTCAGGATGGAATCTAGTAACCAAGCAAAACACTCCAACCCAAAAGTGTTGTTTTGTCACAGTTGTTTTGTCACTAGTCTTGCTATTATTAGACTACCATGTAAAGTGGTTGTCATATAATGTTTTACAAGTGGAAGACATTCAAATACATTTGCACACTATATATAACATATCAAGAATAGTATGAAAAAACCAAAATGCATAATTAGTTAACACAATCAGAAACATGATCATGTTAAATGTTCACAATTTTGAAAGATAAGCAGTAAAACGAATTATATGCCAACCATTATATTATTGGTGAAATAAAACATTAGAATTGGCAAGTACCACTGGGAAGAGGATTAGATGCTAGCATTCAGTGAAATGATTGTATGAACCTAAGCAATAAATTATTCAAAGGTAAGTTTCCTAATATTGACAATACTAACCGAGAGAAAATTGTCAAAATCCATAGCACATGAGTGTGCTGGATCTGCTGTATCCTTGGCAGTAACCTTGATATTTGCTCGTGTTTTACTTCTCAGCTTTTTAATGGTAGTTCCTGCCTTACCAATGATATTTGCAGACTGGCTTGATGGAACAAGAATTTGACATTCATCTCGATCCTTCCGTTTCTTCTCAGAATCTCCAAGAGTTGTAATGGAATTGACAATGGCAACATGAACCTTGAGAAGAGCATCTTGAGCAGCACATAATGGTTCTTTACCTGTGAACTCATCGTTAATCTCAACTTCTTCCTTCTCCTTAACATAGCAGTAGATCGTTATAACCCGGTCCTTGGCACCAGGAAACGGATCCACAACCTTGACTTTTGCTCTGGTTTCTTGCCTAATTGAATTTATCACTTTCCCGTTCTTCCCGATAACACTCCCAATAACTTCATCAGGGCAGAGTATCCTATAAACAATCAATTCATCATTACCCCTGTCGTCTCTGTCATTCACACGTCTCTTTTGATTTTTCCTGTCCCCATCATGGTCTCTCTGTGAATGATATCGTTTTCCAGTCTCACCCATTTCCCAAAATATCATAAAAACACCTGAAAGCAAAACAAAATTTTAATTGAATACATAAATAACCAGTGCAAAATATACATCCGGTTGCTAGTCTCTAATCCCTCCCTTATTCCCCTTTTCGAAAGAAAAAAGGTTAAATTAAAGCAATAAACATTACGCCTCCACAAGCCCACTCACAAATCTTACTTATCACAACGAAATATTATTACAGCCCGATTGAAACTGTTTTCAAGTCGACAAGGTCCTTCTGTCACCCAAAGTGCGACCTAAACGCACATAAATTATTCAGCAAAATTTGGAAACAAGAATTCCAAGAAAGTTTAAAAACAGTGTAACAATCCAGGGATGGGCGTAACGGAAATTGTAAGAAAAAGGTTACATAATGCAAGATCAACCATCAACTGCACCGCAAACATCAATTATAATAGATATTAAAATATTATATAACAAAAATGCATCTCCATCAAATAAAGCCATACTTTAACTGCAACTAAAAGAATAGATTGATAAATTAAAATCTCGAAAACGCTACCAGTGCGCCCCGAAGCAGAATGAGTGGCAAATAAGGTGATGTGTCAAACCGAAGATTTTGAAGATACCTGCTTCTAGAGAGAACACGACCACTCGAAACCCTAACGACACAGAGAGGAACGTAGCTCAACACTTCAAGCAATCCAGGGTTCTCACCCTCAGAACCCTAATTAGATATCCGGTTTCTGGTTATACAATTTCGTTTCGTTTCTTTTAATTTATTTATGAATTATAATATATACCAAACTAATTCGATCTTTTATTTTTGAGCTATAACGTTTTTTGTAGTATATTTCCTCTTTGACAGTCTATGTGCTTATTTTATATTCAAAATACTCTTATTTTTGTAATTTCTTGATTTTATATGATTTCAGTCTTAGTTATAATTAAAGTGAAACATAGTTATGTACAACCACATTCTTGTTGTTTGTATATTTATATTAAAAATATATAATTCTATAACTTTTATTGCTTTATTATTTTGTTGAGCAATTTATTAAAAGATAAAAAAAATAATATAATTTAAAAAATATATAATTTTATAAAAAATACTATTGAAAAATTACATAACCATAAGTTAAAAAAGGTTATTTAATTATTTTAAAATATAGAAAAATTATTTAATTATTTATTTTGTTAAACAAATAAATCACTTTTTATTTATTAAAGGATAACATTCTCTATTAAAAGAATATATTAAATAATGATATTGATACTTAATTTATTAAGAATTAATTACATAAGTATCTATATAATCATTAATATATGAAAGCATTATTTTTCAACATTTTCTTACCATTTAATACAAATTGAACCTATCTTATAGTTTAGAGGTATAAGTTTTGTACAATTGTTTGCGATGTATATCATAACCTAGTTCGATCATTCTTTCAAGCTTTTCAATGCTAAAGAATAATATATTTTCATATTAGAAGAAGTTGTTTTAACTTAATTATACAAGTACAAAAAAACGTGAGGTTAGAATAAAGTAGAACATTACGTGAAAAACTGGAAAACATTAAAAAAAAGAGTTGAATTGTATTTTAATATCTTTTTAAATTTTTCATAAATATCTTCTATGATGATTAAAATAGGTTATTTGTTAATGAGTCTTTTAATAAAAATTGTATTGGATGAGATACATAATTCAGATTGGCCTTTTATTTATTAAATTATTTGTTTTAAAATAAAGGAAAAAATTATTTTCATACCAATAATTATTATTTGACCATTTATTATGGAGGTAAAATAGTCTTAACAAAAATAAACTTTTAGTTGTAAAAAAAAAAGAGAGAGTAAATGATAATGAAGGCTAGTATCAAATGGAAATAAACAAAATTTGAGTACAAACTATAATTATTCAAAAACAAATTTATCTAAGTGACCTTGAACAATGACTCTTCATCTTAAATTATTACTAATGATAATAATATGCAAAGTAAAAGAGAGAAAAGGAAAAGAGAAATTCACAATAATTTTATATTCATTTATCTCATAAAGCAAATTATGTATAATTCTTCATTAACATATTGAGTTTTATTAAGCATATCAATATTGTGAAGTACAAAAATATTGTTTGGACTCATAGTTACTTTTGACTAGTCTCTTGAGTATTGTATAAATTAATAATCACTCATGCTTAACCCAAGTATTCTTTCAACAAGCCATTTTTAATATAACCAAATATATTTTTAATAAGCCACTTTTAGTTAACCAAATATTCTTTTCAACAATCTACTTTTGGCTTAACCAAGTATTCATTAAATAAGCCGCTCTCGACTTAACCTAAATATTCTTTGCCAAATAGACACTATTGGCTAAGATGGATAGATTATATAAATAGCAATAAACAAACTACAAGTTTACTCACTAGAGAGAAATATCGTTTTTCGATGTATACAATGTTTATACATTCTGTTTTAGTTTTCTAAGTAAACACAAACAATGTTCTCTATGAACTTCGAAGGACACAAATTTTAGCAACATTTTTTCACTATGTAGTATAGCCTTACTCTTTCTTCTTCTCTTTCTTGAATGACTTGACACAAACTTTGAAGAAAGTAGTTATTTCAATTGATTGAATACGTCAATTTACATACTATATAAGCCTTTCTTTTTCTATGAGAGTGTAGATATTTTTGGTTAATGCACGAAATCATTTTGCAAAATGAAAAAACCTCATTCTCTCACAGGAAGTGTGTTATTGTTGTTCGTGAATCTTTCAAGAGTTATTGGAGTTGTGATTGATCCTTGTTGGCATGTTGTAGAAATGTTATTGAGTGAATAGGAAGAGTCAATCTTGAGATTTTATCTTTCTTGTGTCTTCGCTTATGTTTGTATGATGTTATTGGTGTGAGTTTAAGTCTACAAGAGGGATTCTTGTTGTGCTTTGGTTGTTTATTGTGTGATTCAAGAAACTTATGTTGTGTGTATTTTTCTTTTTCAAGAATTCAATTGTAAGGATATTACAATATCTTGAATTAGTGAAAAGTCAAGCTCAAGTTGTCTTGACTAACTAGATGTAGCTCTATTGGAGAGAACTAGTATAAAATTCGAGTGTATTGTTTTTATGTTTATGCAAATTTAAAGTTCTAATTATTTTTTTAAGAACTGTTTGATGAATCACTATTTCTAATCAATTCACTTAGGTTTTTCACCAAAATATATTAGTGAATTGTGTTTAATTCTTCGTTATTGTCTCATTTTCACTATTTGGGTTTAATTAGACTATTAATTCTTATTTTAATTAATTTGAATTATTTAGGCCTAATTATTCCAACTATTATTTGTAGGACAATTTTGGAATATTATTTTGGGACTAAAAGAGTGTTGTCACGTCATTTACCAATTTCCACATCAACATTAGATTTTAATTTCATTTTTAGTTTAGCTTTGGGCTCATTTTTGGCTATATTTTGTAGAAACCCAATAGAAGGGCATTTTGTAATTTGAGGTTATAAAGACCCAAAATCAGATTTTAGAAGGCTTTCTCTCCCTCATTCACATTGTCTTTAGGTTTTGGACAACCTTGCTGTTTTTTCCAACCCCTTCCCCCCTGGGGTTTTAGGTTTCATTTTCGTTTCATTCTCCTTTCATTGTATTAAATCTTGATTTTGATTGCAATTTCATTTATGTTTTGTGTTCTTCATTCATTGTTGTTTTCATTCTCGTTTTCATCTCTGCACTTTCGTTTTTCCCTCTTTCATTACTGCCCATTTACGTTTTCCAATTGCATTTGTGTTTTCAAGCTTCATAATAAGGCCAAGATTAGAAAATTCCGAAAAACATTTGTTTTACAGTCCTAACTTTTACTTATAGACTCCCTTTTTCGAAATGGACATTTGACGCCCAAATTTTCACGGTTCAAGAGTTATTCGAGAACTATAAATTTCAATTTTCTATCATAGTGCAAAAACTTATTTTTCAAAACCATAACATTTAAACATGCATAATTTATTTGATGTATATAAGTTTCAAAAGACTTGTCCTATTACATTATCATTTTTTATTTCAATTATTGTTATCTAATTCACATTTAAATTCTTTCATATCAATTTTAAGTATTAAATTCCATTAGCTTAGGTTTTACTTTTATATTTATTTTTTGCATTGTGTTTTATTAACCTTTCGCCTATGATTTCATAAGAATTAATTGTTGAAAATTAATTTTGTATTCATTGGGATACGACTCAGGGTTAACTTAATCCTATCTAGTTTATTAACTACTAATTTGGCAATATTAAAGTTGTCTTGATTAAGTAGTGCTAATTTGATAGCATTAACGATAATGTATCAATTTAAACCTCCAAACCGAGACACATTTTCTCCATCTTCATTGTTTTTGCAACACTTTGACATCCATAGTTTCACCTTCTTGTTTTGGCCTAACCTAACTTGAAGAGGAGGCTATCGCTAAATCCATGTAAGAACATATATGAATATAATATTTTTATATCTCAAATAGTATGAAAGGTGGTTGTTTACAAAAATATGTATTAAATGATCATATCCTTCATACTTTCAGAGTCAAAAAGAAGAAAAGTCATTCATGACTTTTTTTTATGAATTTTCCAAGGTATAATACACATCATAATTATACTTTGATAGGTCTTTTGAAAGAGAAATTATTTTAAAGATATAGGATTAATAAGAGATTAACATAATTTCTAACCCAAAATCTTAAAACAACAAATTTATAACATTTTTTTTACCAAACTTTATTATCTATATTTAATACGAGACTTAGATTTATTTGGATATTCAACAATCTTCTTCTCAAGAATGAATTCATTCTATATTAGTATACTCTTTCTTGAATAGAAACATTCCAAGTATCTCAATAGTTATACCACTATTTTTATCAAAATACATTTCTACCAAACTAGTGTCTCAAAATATTTTATGAAAGACTTTACATATAAAGAGACAATGAATTTATGAATTTTTTTATAAAATATTCAACTTTTTTATATTTGCGCAACTCATATTAACTTAAACTTTCATTTAAATTTCTTATACATATTGATTAAACATCTATTTCCCAATTTTTTTTATGCTTTTGTAATCTTATCAAATCATATATTCTATAAATCTTATCACATTTTTTCTCTCTTCCTTCTCTATGTATATATCAAGTGATGGTGATAAACCTTTATCGTGCAAACGAGTTGTTTTTTTAAGAAAAAGATTTTTAACAATTTTTTTAGGATTAAATATGTTTTTGGTTCCTTAATATTCAGTGAAAATTGAAATTAGTCCTTCTTCAAAAAATTTTCCTAATTTAGTTCCCAAACTTTAGAAATGTATGAATTTAGTCCTTTTAACTAAATTTTGTTATGTTTATTTGATATGTCAAGCACGTTTCATGATATCATTTGGGTTGCTTACACTGTTAGACACATCTTTGTTTCAATGTTAACAGAGAAATGCGTTTGAAACATCAATTAAAGTTAACAAAATTTGGTTAAAAAGACTAAATTCATAAATTTCTAAAGTTGGAAGATTGAATTATGTCGAAGTTTTGAAGAGAGATTAATTTCAATTTTCCTTGAAAGTTGAGGATAAAAAACATATTTAATCCTTTTTTTAACAATTTTTTTACAACAATAACTTGAGATCGCTCCGTTTCAAATAATTAATAAAATAGTAAAACATACTTTATTACCAACAAAATTATTAAAAAAAAAGTTGTTAACCGATCATATTTTTAATACAAAAATCCATTGAAAATGTAGTGAAAGAAATCGAAAAAGACAGCTGGCATAGTACAACATCTGAGAACAGAACAACACAAATAAGTGTTCACTACATTGGTCCTATGCAGTGGCATGGGTTCTTCAGTGAGCAGATCAGGGTCAGGATTGAGCTTCTTAGAGAAATGGCTCCTGATGGCAGGCACAGGTCTGATTTGTGGGTTTGTGGGATACATAGTGTATGATGCAATTATGGCGACTGCATCAGAGTTGGTGCAACGTTTGCTGGTGATTTCTCCACTCTTGTTGATCATCATCGTTCACTGCCTCTCCACAGGCACTCAGATAAGCTTCCCCATGCCAGGATCTGAGCCCAGCGCCATCCACAGAGCCGGTGGTTCCCCTTGGGGTGTTGCCTTTCTCCTTCTCTTGCTTTTCTTTCTCATCTCCTACCAACCATCCCTTCATCACCTTATCTCTTAGCCTCTGCCACTTCTGTATGTACTTTTCATTATATCACCCTTATTGTGATGCATTGTTTCTCACTTCCGTTTGTATCTGTATTTCCCAGACTTCCAACGTCTTTGCTTCTTAAAGTTTCCATCTTTCATGAAAATAAATGTTATGGTATGTCACTTATTCTAGGGATATCATCGAATGGTGCTTGTAATTTTAGTCTTTATGGGTGGTTTAGCTTCCAGAATCTTACAAGGGACCTCTTTGTTAAGTGAACCTGTGAGTTCTTTCGAAGCGAGGCATGATAACTAATTATTATGACGATTTTTTTAGTTTTTCATCTTTAAAAATAACTAATTTTAATTTAATTTTATATAATTTAGTCTATGTAGATCTTTAATACATTTTTTTACATTAAAGTATATATAGTTTGAGTGTACGACAAAATATTAATAAATACCTGTGAGTGACACAATAAATTTAAAAAATAATAAACGAATTTTAAATAATTTTAATATTATTTTAAATAATAAATTTAAATATAATTTAATTTTAAAGAATTAATTTAAGATGAAATTTATATTTATTTATACATATTATATTTTTTTAGTTTAATAAATTTATTTTATGTTTAGTTTATGAGATATTGAACATTCAATTGTTTACTTTTTATTTAATAGAAATATAGTAAAAATTTAGGTGTTTCAAAATAATAATTTTTTATTCAATATCTTGTATTTCGAACCATTTGTTACTGTTTGAAAACGTGCAATTTGTGCTTCTAAAAGTTCCTCGCCTTAAAACTTTGTGGCTGGTTAAAGTTGCCATCTTTTGCTCAAAATAATTGCTATGTGATGATCTTTTCTGTTTGGATTTATTCTGTGGAAGGTAATATCCAAAAGTAAGGACATCAATTTTTTCAGAGATCGATAGTGCAGGTAAAATATTTTTGGATTTAATGCACACGAAAATAATGAGAAATAAAAATGTAAAACTACAATTTCCATTTTAGTTGGCCTCTTTTACTTTTATGTACTTGTCCTTTTATACTATTGACATTTTCCAAGGACTATTACATTAGTATAAAATGCACATAACTTAAAATACGCTTAAAATTTATGTGATGATTATTCATAAGAAGAGTAATTTATGGCTAAGTAAAACTATGTACATTTTAATGTATAAGGATGTTTGCCGAGGATATCCTTCAAAGTATCCACTTTGCAAGGATGTATAGCAATACAATGACATGTATTTTTGAAACTTATATTTGACTCGAGTTACAATTAGATTTATTTGTTAATAAATTTATGTTCGGTAAAAGTTGGTTAAAATTAATAAGAACAAAAATCTTCAGCACTATAGAATAATTTTTTATATATATTATATGGAGTCAAATGAAGTTACTTCAAAATTTGATCTTAAAATATGGTTAGGAGTAAAACAATAAAAAGATTCGAGAAAAAAAAGGAAATTATACAATAACTTAAATAGTTTGAAGACTGTATTAGAAAAGTTTTGATTTGTTTAAAAGTTTTACACTCTAATTCATTTAGTAACATAAAAGGTAACATCCTTCGATAATATAGATAGATGAAAATCAAATTTTGACAATACTAATCACTAGTAAAAAAACATTTTCTAACGTGATATATACGCCTCGTTTTAGTGAAACCGAATCGTATAAAAGCGCGGTGACATTTTTATAATTTTAGCGAACGTATATGCTTCGGTTGTTCAAGAATCGATACCTAAAGGGGATATTATCTGAATTCTGATAACAACTGAAGCAGAAAAGTCTGTTGCACACCTACAAAGTGGACTTTTCACCTGCCATACTTTTTGAAATAGGGCTACTACCTCGGTTCTAAGAACAACCGAGGCATAAAAGCTTGCTGCACACCTGAAAAACATATTTTCCACCAGACAACTTTTCTGATATAGGGATTCGACCTCAGTTCTCTCACCAACTGAGGTAGTAGAGGTTGACAAATAGGAGTTGGAACGTTCACTATTACAAAAAGCGCGTACAACATTGAATATTTTGGACTTTTAACGGCTAATTTGTGAACAACATCGTATTAAGAGACGTTAAATTGACGTCGAATTTTTTAAATTCGACGTTAAATTAACGTCGAATTTTGTAAATATATGACGTTAACTTAATGTCGAATTTATTAATATACGATGTTAATAAATTTTTTTTGTTTTTTTTAATTAATTGTGATCCTTTTTTACAACTCTACGAGACCTGAAAAACAGAAAAACAACAAATTTCAATTTTTCGTATTTTATAAAGCAAGAGCTATGAACGTAGTATCAACAACAACAAACAACAATAACCAACAACAAACAAGTTCAACAAATAAGTTCTTCAAAATGAAAACGAAAACTAACCTTCAAAAGGTGGGTTTGTCGGAAAAAAGTGTCGTCACACTAGTAAAAAATGTTGATTTTGTCACGCCATATCTTCGATCATGCGAAAACTGAAGCGTAACACAATATATACCTCGGTCACAACTAAACTCATGAGAATCGGTGCCTATAACACTGCTTAGGACCTCTGCTTAGGACCTCTGCTACACCTATGCTACTCAGTCTGCTACACCTCTGCTACTCAGTCTGATCTCAGTCTGAAAAGTCAAGCTTCCTATTGCCTCGGTTTGTTGGGAAACCAGTGCCTAAACCACCCCCTACGCCTGTTCCCTTTCCTTTTTCTTTTTCCTCTTTCTTCTCTATGCTCCAACCTAAAGCTGCAAGCAGAACACAACAACCACCAGATATGGATTTGCGCTCCCGATCTCTATGCTGCTCCTACGAACCTGAAGTTGACGGGAAGTATCTCGCCGGAGGATCTCGCTAGAGGATCTTTAGCCCACGATGAAGATCTGCGCCGACGGACCACATTCTCCGTTGGTGGCGGTGAAGCGATCGGCGGCGGCGAAGCTGGAGCTGTTGGCGAAGAACAGAACGGAGAATCGCGCTCTGATTGGTGAGTCTGGTGCGGTGCCTGCTCTGGTTCCGTTGCTCCGGTGTAGGGATCCGTGGACGCAGGAGCACGTGGTCACAGCGTTGCTGAATCTGTCTCTTCTGGAGGAGAACAAGACGCTGATAACGAATGCTGGCGCGGTGAAGTCACTGATTTAGGATCTGATGAGTCTTGCGTTGGTGGAGGAGAACAAGATCTCGATCGGTGCTTGTGGGGCGATATCGCCGTTGGTTTTGCTGCTACTGAATGACTCCCACAAAGGGAAGAACGACGTTGTATAAGTTGTGTTCAGTGCGACAGAACAACCATATATGGGCGGTGAGCGCGGGGGCTATGAAGTCGCTGGTGGAGCTAGTGGCGGAGGAAGGGAGCGGGATGGTGGACAAGGTGATGATGGTGCTAAATAGCTTGGCGGGGATTGCTGCGCTTGTGGAGGTGAGAAGAGGAAGAAGTGGACTGTGCATACCGAAAAAATAAAAGAAACACGATATTGCCTCGGTTATCTAAGAATCGAGGCATAATCATATCTTGTTTTAACCCGATTCAGAACCAAGGCACAAAACCACCCCTTTTTACCTCGTCCGTATATGCTTCGGTTGCAGAACCGATGCCTATAAATAAAACTAACCGATGCCATATCTTCTTACTGCACTAGTGTCATTGGTGACAGAGAAAGCAGAATGTGCTAATGAAGAACAAAAGCACGAAAATAATCAGTCAAAACAAACAAAAATGACAAATAAAATGCATTTGTATCAAATGAAAGAAAGATTACATGTGATGGTCGTCAAACTTCGTTCGAGAAAAGTTTGAGAAGAGAATAGAGTAACGCGCGTGTCGCAATCGGGATCGCGACGAGACAGTGAGCCGAAAAACAAAACGGGTTTGAGAAAAAGATTCTGGGAGTTGCCACCATAATTTATTATAGAAAAACTATGGAAAACCATAAAAGAAAAGTGTGGTCTACGAAAACTAGATTTTAGGTTCGAAAATCGGTTACGCGTAAGGAAGGTATTAACACCTTATCGCGCCTACCCAAATGCAGTACCTTTAATTAAATGTATAAAGTTGACGTGGTTTTCCCAAATATTTAATTTTCTCCAAAAAATAAAAATATAAAGAAATTATTAAGAAAAAAAATATTTTTTTGTTTTATAAACCCGACAAGGATTGACCTTGTTCCTACGCATATCCATTTAATGAAAAATCAGGGATCATGTAGTTCTTTATCTAGAAAAAGGTTTGTGAGTTTGTTTGAAAATTATTATGGATTATTTTGGATTTTTGAAAAGTGAACTCGATTAGGATTAACATCATTTTTTTATATTTTGAAGAAATTCTTTTATTTTGAAAATGGTGGGAAAAAAAGGAAAGAAACCGACCATAGGTTGACGAGTACTTATAAAATTTATTTTATGACTTATTTTTTTATAGGAAAATACGTGATAAGAAATAGTTTTTTTTTTATAAAAAATAAATATCACGTGATGTAAGAGATATAACCAATATCAAAAGAGATGAGAGAAGATGTTCTTTTTTTTTGAAAAAAAAAACATTATCGGTGTGTAGTAAAAAACATAATACCTTTAGAAAGACCTTCAACGAAAAGAGAAAAAAAAAAGAACGCTGCAGAGATGACATACCTTTTCAACTTTCAATACTCCTCTAGTTCTTCCTTGATAGTTTCTGTTGGCAGAGTCCCTCTAGCATGAGAACTTACTTTTCTCTACAGTTTCCCATACTCTTTCTATCTCTATTATTTCATAGTGTCTCTCTCTCTTTTTCGTCCATGACAGAGTGCGTATTTATATACACACATTGTAATATTATGGTAATTTTGCCCTTAATTGTGAATTAATTGGCAAAGAATAAAATAGTTGTTGTATAGAGGTGGCTCCACCTGTGCTGCCAATTCTCTTTATAGTTGCGCATGCTCCTTAAAAGACTCCTACTCTTTGCCATGTGGTGCCATTGTAACTTGTCTAACGTGACGTTCATGCTGTATTTGTACTGCCTTACAAAGGCATCTGCCAAATCTGCCCAAGAACATATGAGAGAATTCCCTATGCATATACCAACTCAATGATGATTTAGCCAAACTATCTTGAAAGAAATGGATAAGCAATTTTTTGTCATGAGCGTAAGCAACCATTTTTCGGCAACACATGTTCAATTGGTTTTTAGGGCATGTGCTACTCTTGTATTGCTCGAATTCTGACAACTTAAACTTATGTGGGATTATCACACTTGGGGCTAGGCTCAACCTTGCCACATCACCAAACCCATAACTTTCAGACCCCTCTATGATTTTCAGCCTTTCTTCCAACACTTCAAGTTTACTTTTCGCTTCCTCTATGTTTGTGTGCATGGTGGCCTTAGTCGAAACTTCATGTGCAACAACTACGTGAGGAGACTTGGATATTTCATTCATCTTCGTCTTTATCGTGTGGATAGGCCCTTGAGTGCTAGTACGCTATTGGTTATGGGAAATGCCAAAGAAGTGTGCTCTGCCTCTCAATGATCTCCAATGGGCGACGTGTAACCTGGTGGCAAACCATACATGGGAAACGTGAATTTTGTGCCCACAACGTTATGTGCTAGAGGATGAGCCTTATCCTTGGCCTTTACAAACGAATTCTCTCTTGCAACCTTCATGGCTTTCAAAGCTTCCAAGATTTGACCGATTTGATCCTTTAGTTCGCTAATATTAGCCTTTACAGCTTCACGTTCCTCTTCCTAAACTTCCATTGCTTCAGAATTTGCTCAAGTCCTATAAGGATGTCATGGAAGTCGGGCCGTTTTTTTTACTTTTTTTTATACTTTTTGGCTTTAGTACTTCCCTGCATTCTACGCCATTGTAATGCGTGCTTGATGTATTGATATATGGGTGGGAATTCGCGTGAGATCCTTATTCACCCTTTTTTTTTAAAAACTCTGAACTTTTTCACTGATGTACTTTTTGAAATGATTTCCATCGAATTCATGAATTCTCGTTGGAGTTGGCGATGCATGGTGTATTATGTTTTTTCTTCTCTTTTCTTTGAACCCCTATGATGATGCATGCATGATGTTGAATGTATGAATGCATGAACCTATAATGAAAAACCTTGTTTCGACAATGCCTAATAAAAGACTTGGCTAACTAGAACGAGGAAACCTAGATGTATGCTATGTTTTTTGTATTTTTTTGAATGAAAGATATTTGATACCCACATAAAAAAAGTTCCAAATAAAGCTTCTCATTGACGAAGATATACACATGATAGTTATTTATGCAGATAAATGATTATGACTTTTTCATGATGCAATACTGTGCAAGCAATATTTTTTCTAAAAAAGTAATGTTCTACCTTTGATTGATTTTTTTTTTTGTAATATTATTTTATTTTTGCAGAGTCAATTTGAAAACAATGGATGTCAAAAATTTTGAAGTCGGATATTCAAAACTATGCTTGGCATTTTCTTTTGTCATTGATATGTGTATGCTTGAATTCACAGAAAAGTTGAAAGTGGTAAGGGTTTAAAAGATTTAAAGGACACTGGGATAACCATGTTGGCGTGTAATATGTGAATACGAGATACAACACATCAAAATGAGTATGGAGATATGGATCCATGAATGTCAAAGCTGCCCTAGTTTTTAGGCATGAGTTTCGTTCAAGATAAGGAATGGGTATGGAAAGGATTTATTGAAAAAGGATTGCCCCAATTGGTTTGATTTTCTTTTGCATGCTTTTGGTTAGTTAGGGAGTTCCCAAATAGCACAAGCGAGAATAACTTTGGCAAGACCAATATGCTATAGTTTGTGGGTAGTAATAGTTTTTGTTAGAGGTAAACTCTTTTTCTTTTGGGGAAGGCTGGAGGATGAGTGTTTTCAAGCAATGCGCATAAACATATCACACAACAGAAAATACTATCAGTTACTTAAAATATTTGATCACAAAAACATATGATAATAAATCTCTCAAAATGTAATGATTTTTTTTCTATGTTTTTTTTTGTGAAATGAAAATGATAAAACTTTTTGAGAAATACTATTTTTATATTTTCCTCTTATAACATTTGTTTGTTTTTTTTTCAAGAAATTGAATTTGAAGAAAACCATCAACTAGGCCCAATGGACTTAAAAAATGTTCTTGTTATAGTGAATGAAAATCTTCAAAGATTAAGCTTATTATTTTCAATTTTTCTGTTTTTTTTTTAATTTTGATTCTTTTTTTTTCAAAAATATTTCTTTCTTTTTCATACCCAAAAAAAATATAACATTATGTCAATCTGACCTATTCAAGGGAAGTTGAAAGAATTTTTTTATTCTTTTTAAGACTCAAAATAGGTTATAAAGAAAGATAATTTTTTATGGAGAAACATGTCCACATATTAAATCAAGATCGTTTTATTTTCGAAACTCTTAACTTAGAAGAAAAATAAAGTTCAAATGCAATAAGTTGCCCCTTGTTATGATTTTTTTTCTTTTATGAATTAAATGGATGATGGAAAATGATGAAGAAGAAAACTATTTTCGCGATTTCATGTCATACATGCTTAAAAAAAATGAAAGTTAATTAATTCAATTGACTAAAAAGTGTTTATTTTGCCTTATTTATTTATGCATTAAAACATGACATTTTTTTTCTTGTTTTTTTTATTTAAATAAAAACATGACACATTTATTGTTATGTATAAAGAAAATGAAGGAAAATGATAAAAATGTTGCTAATGCATATTATGCATGAAGATGTCTATGCCAAAATAATGATTAAAAGACAACATGTTTTATGTTTTTAAGGTAGGTCCAGTGTCTTAAGGTCTAAGCATTGTGTATGCAATCTCACAAAGAAGGCTTCATAAACCTAAAATCAAGGCCACCAGAGCTATGGTCTTTTTCACAGCGTTTTCCACAACAGTTGACATGCAACTAGGTGTGAAATTGCATGTGAGGAGAACATACACTAGTTGGGGTTCACACGATAGTCAAACTAGACGTAATCCATATGTGACACCGCTACGCAACCCCTCTAATTCTATATTACACTCAGACCCGGGTATAGGGTTCCACTCATGATATGTACAGTAATAATACTAATAATAAAAGAATATAAATAAATTAACAAATTAAATAAAGACAAGCATATATATATATATATATATATATATATATATATATATATATAAGGGAAAATAAAATGAAATAAAATAAAATAAAGAAAAACCACATCAATTTCGCACACTTAATTAACAAGGTCTGATTCTCTAGCGTCTCCAACGGAGTCGCCATCTGTCGCAACCAGGATCGCGACGGGATGGCGAGCCGAAAAAAAAAACGGGGTTGAGGAAAAGATTTTGGGAGACGCCACCATAATTTATTATGGAAAAACTATGGAAAACCGTAAAAGAAAGGTGTGGTCTACAAAAACTAGATTTTAGGTTCGGGAATCGGTTAAGCGTAAGGAAGGTATGAGCACCTTACCGCGCCTGCCCAAAAGCAATACCTTTAATTAAATGTATAAAGTTGACATGGTTTTCCCAAATATTTAATTTTCCCCAAAAATAAAAATATAAAGAAATTATTAACAAAAATATTTTTTTTTGTTTTATGAACCCGACAAGGATTGACCTTACTCCTACGTATATCCATTTAATGGAAAATCAGGGATCACGTAGTTCTTTATCTAGAAAAAAGTTTTTAAGTTTGTAAAAAAATTATTATGGATTATTTTGGATTTTTGAAAAGTGAACTCGATTAGGATTGACATCGTTTTTTTTGAAGAAATTCTTTTATTTTGAAAATGGTGGGAAAAAAGGAAAGAAACCGGCCATAGGTCGACGAGTACTTATAGAATTTATTTTATGACTTATTATTTTTTTATAGAAAAATATGTGATAAGAAATATTTTTTTATTTATTTTTGTAAAAGTTAAATATCACGTGATGCAGGAGATATAACCAATATCAAAAGAGATGAGAGAAGATGTTCTTTTTTTTTTTGAAATAAAAACATTATTGGTGTGTAGTAAAAAAAATAATACCTTTAGAAAGACCTTCAACGAAAAGAGAAAAAAAGAATGCTGCAGAGATGACATACATTTTCAGCTTACTTTTCTTAATACTCTCGCATACTCTTTCTATCTCTATTATTTTAGAGTGTCTCTCTCTTTCGTCCATGAGAGGGTGCATATTTATATACACACATTGTAATATTATGGTAATTTTGCCCTTAATTGTGAATTAATTGACAACGAACAAAATAGGGAACGAAAATGTCTTGATTCCAAGAAAAAGAAATCAAATAATATTGAAGAGATTAATTATAATTATTGTCAGAAAATTTTTCCATTTTTAAAATCATATTTTCTTCGTATATACTATTTTAATTATTGTTTGTAAATATTAAAATAATATTGATTCAAATTATTACCACATTAAATTAACATTTCAAAAATATTGTATCTGGTATTATAGTTATTATTTTATCTTTTTTACCCACCATTAACTATTATTCTCTTATTTTTTATTTTATTTATTTACTTACTCGGACTAAATTGGGCGTTGACAGCGCGCTAAGATAAAGTGAATGAATTTTCAATCTCCCGCTCAATTTTTTATTGAATTTACTAACCTTTTGACATCTAACGCTGGGGCATTCGACGTTTTATATCCTTTTTATGTCGAATTACAATTCTAAACGACGTTTAATAATTGCATTTATTTACAAAAATGTCACTGGTCATTTTAACGTTGGTTATTTAGTGGTTAGACGTTAAACACATGACGTTATATGCTCTTTTTATACTAGTGGTTCTATGCACTTACAACCCCTTGTTCAAGACGTTTTGTCGCAGGCTCTACGATATCGGTTGTCCTTCAACCGTGGCAGTATGGTGTTTATGCTTCAGTTTACTTTGTAACTGAGGCATATAGTTATTAACATTTTTTTTTGAGTTTTCTTGAGGGATTACGCCTCGGTTGCTCTTATGACCGAGGTAGTGAGATTCTTATTGCCTCGGTTAAGTGGAGAATAGAGGCAATAGGCTGTTTAAATTTATGAAATCGCGAAAGAAAAACACTCTTCCTGTTCATCTTCTTCTCCCCCGCGAAACAGAACCCTCTTTTGCACTACTCGCTCGCGCCCTTCTCCAACACTACTCGTGCTCACGCCTCCCTCGCCCACTGCCCTTGCTTTCGCACCGTGGTCGCGCTCCGTCGCGCGCCTCCTTCACTCATTTCTCAAGCAATTCTTCTAACCCTTATCGTCACGTCGTTGCTGTGAGTCGTCGCCGCCGCCCTCGCTGTCGTGCTGCCACCACCATTGTTTTCGCCACCACTGGTCGTGCCGCCACGCTCCCAGGTTCATTACTCTTTCCATTTTTTGCTTTTTATATTTTGATGATTGTGAAATAATGTTAATGTGTATGATATGCTGTGTAAGATATGTAGGATTTTGAATTTGTGAATGTGAAAGAGAGGTTTATATTGTGATTAATATAAATTAGTTTAAGTATCTCATTGTCAATATAATCTAAATGATATTAGCATAAGTTAGTTAAGTTTTGATTAGATTAGTTTAGGTATTGATTAAATTACTTTAACATTAGGATCATAATTGTTTTTGGGAATAATTACCTACTAAAATGTATTAGCATGGATCACAAAATAGAGACATTGTAAAGATAACATCAAGCATCATTTGAAAATTTAAGGTTAGGAATCATGAGATTAATTAATGTGTTGTTTTGTTTTTGTCCATATATTGTTATAACTTCTAATAGGCGGACATTTTCCATAGTTGACCGACTTTCACGCATCCAGGTTCCTATTCTTCAAATTTTTCTTTTAATTTCAACATATAATTATTTGTTTGGTTGAATATATTGTATGTTGCATATGTAATTATTTGTTTGCTTAAATATATTGTTGTTGTGAATTATCCTTAATTTCCCGCTTGAGATTCAATACAAAAATTATTTACTATGTCCAGACTTTTTTGAACAAATGTACTTTTTACAAATGAATAAAGAGGAGATGATAATAATAATTTTAAAGTATTGAATCTTAAATTGTCCGATTGGACAATTTAAGAAGAGTAATAACTTTTTCATAGTTTAATATACATGTCTTAAATTTCATGAAAATTTAATATACATGTCTTAATATACATGTCTTAAATTTAATATACATGTATAAATTTTAATATACATGTCTTAAATTTCATGAAAATTTGCAATTGTGTTTTGTATTGATCTTTGGATGCATATTTGATTGTGATAATCACTTTCATTTCGTGTAACCTGAAGACTAATGCAATTTTTGGCAAATTTTCGTGAAATTTTAAATTTGTCGTTGAAAATTTATATGTTTAATAAACTAAAAAAAGTGAATCTTCTTGAATGGGATATGGTCACACCTTGAATACAAAAACGATCAAAGTGATCATTCAAGATTATTGAAATTGTATAACTTTGTACATTGGATTGATTTATGCTTCAAAGTTGATTTATGATTAAATTGAATTGATTTATGCTTCTAAGAAGTTGATTTATGATTACATTGAATGCATTTATGTTTTAATATAATTTTTATTCAAAATATATGCTTTTGGATTGTTTTGCCTGTAAAATTATATGTAGGTCTATTTCTGCAGTTGGGAATGTTGCAGAATCAAACCTATTCTTAAAAAAAAAAGGGAAATATGCCTCCGTTGTGACCATAACCGAGGTAGAAAGCCCCCCTATGCCATTGGTTAAGGTCACAACTGAGGCAAAAAGTCTGGCGAAAAATATAAAAAATAAAAATAAAAAACACTCTGTCGCAACCGGGATCGCGACGGGACGACGAGCCGAAAACAAACAGGTTTGAGAAAAAGGTTTTGAGAGTCGCCACCATAATTTATTATGGAAAAACTATGGAAAACCATAAAATAAGACATGGTATACGAAAAGAGATTTTCAGGTTCGGGAATCAGTTACGCGTAAGGAAGGTATTAGCACCTTATCGCGCCTGCCCAAAGGCAGTACTTTTAATTAAATGTATAAAGTTGACGTGGTTTTTCAAAATGTTTAATTTTCCTTAAAAAAATAAAATAAATAAATAAATAAAAAAACTATTAAGAAACAAAAAATATTTTTTGTTTTATGAACCCGACAAGAATTGACCTTGGTCCTACGTACATCCATTTATAATGGACAATCAGGGATCACGTAGTTCTTTATCTAGAAAAAGGTTTGTGAGTTTGTTTAAAAATTATTATTGATTGATTTAGATTTTTGAAAAGTGAATCCGAAAAAAGATTTGGTTTAACAATATTGACATCCTTTTTGGTTTTTGGAGATTTTGTATTTTTTATTTATTTAAAAAAATGGTGGGAAAAAGAAGGAAACCGGCTATAGGCCGACACATACTTATAAAAAGAAATTATGATTAAAAAAACATTATTTGTGTGTAGAAAGAAAAAAAATATCTTTAAGAAAACTTCAGATAGTACCATAAAAAGAGAAAAAGAATGGTGTAGAGGTGACATACCTTTTTAACTTTCTTTCTTCTGTGATGATCTCTTTTGGCATAGTTCCCCAAACCTGATAACTTACTTTTCTATATATTCTTCAGTACTCTTGCTATCTCTATATTTTTTTCGTCTCCCCTTTTCTATGTCAGAGTGCATATTTATACACACATTGTAATATTATGAAAATCTTGCCTTAATTGTGAATTAATTGACAATAAAACAAAATAGGGAAAAAACTGCTTTAATTGTGAACTAAATGACAATAAAACAAAATAGGGAAAGAAATGGTGATGGTTGCCAGAAAACAAATTAAATAGTATTCAAAACATTGATTATCATTATGGTAAGAAAATCATATTTTCCTTTTAAAAGCAAATGATGCAACAAATTATATTAATATACTATTTTAATTATTTTTTATAATTATTAGCATAATATTAATTCAAACCATTACCATATTAAACTAACATTTCAAAATAAAGTCATTATTTTACCCCTTTTTACCCACCATTAATTATTATTATCTTATTCTTTATTATATTTACTTACCCGGACAAAATTGGGTGTTGACATACTCTACTGCTTCGGTTGGGACTTAAATCGAGATGTGAAGTCATTCGAAAAAAAAAATAAAAAAAACCCTACTGTTTCGGTTACGTTTGAACTGAGGTAAAATCGTACCCTTTTATGTCTCGGTTCAGAACCGAAGCATAAAAGGGTAGACTTTTTGTCTTGCTTGTATATGTCTCGATTCAAGAACCACTATTTTTGGACGAAAATAACCTTTATCGTTTCTCCTTACTGCACTAGTAAATAATTCTATCACTTAGAGTTTGATTTAAATTATTTTATCATTAATTATTTTTAAAGTTAGTTGAGATGATAAAAAATCTCAACTTCTCTTTGTCAACATATGGTTAGATTTTCTGATCTCAAGATCTTCTAGAGTGAACAATTTCAAACACTTATTGGGTCTATGATAAAATGATACTACAATAAATCATGTTAAATGTTATGGTTTTAATATATAATATTTTTAAAAGATGTCACATCTAACTGTATAACATGATAATTATAAAATTCTCATATTTTATTTATAATTGTGAATTTGTTAACTTTCGTATTATTGTTTAAAATTATAACATTTTGAACTGTCATTTCTTAATAAACCATTATTTATTCTCATTCAACCATACTCTTCTGCCTCTTTTATTTCCCAAATCTCTCTAACTTTTTTATTTTCCAATTTTTTCCCGTTCAATCTCATTTCCAAGAGTCCCTCTTTTCTCCCAAACCCTTTATTTTCCTATACTCTATTTTCCAAACCCACGTTCTCGCATTATTGCATTCTCAATCCCAAAACTGATGCCCTCGATTAGTCAAGGAAATGCAATAGAAAAGAGTCCGCGAAGAAAACACATGTATAAGCGATACCAAACTTCGTGGGCAGTATTGCTCAGGAGCAACATTAGAAGTAGAAGGAAAAGGAGTAAGAAGCAAAGTGAAACGAAGATGAATATGCGTTGTAAGAATTTTCAGAATGTTATTTTTTGGTTGTCTTTAAACAATGATTGTGGTTTTTTTTTTTGGATTTGGAGTTTTCCACATTATATTCCATTTGATTGTGTTGTTTTAATTTGTTTTATTTGTACGATGATTCTTGTGGAAGAAAACATGTGTTTTTCCCACCCGAAACATCTTTGGAGGCGTTTCTTTCACAATCTTTTTGCATTGCTGGGAATGTGAAAGTGAAAATGTATACTACTGTGCTTGTTGGAAGGTTATAAAAATATTTTTCGATATGTTTTATTCTCATGTCTAAAATATGTTTTATTCCCCCCTAAGAATATTCTAGTGGGAGGGGTTGGGAAGGGGAAGTAACGTAACCTCTATTATGACCTCCATTTTTTTTTATTACAATTAATGTAGAATTTAAAAAGTATTTTAGGAATATAAAAATCTAACAAACGTATTTTGCCTTGGGATAATTTTCCAATCGTAACATTCCCATTAATTTAACTTCTAGGAATACAAAACCTTAACTTGAAACAAACACCTTATCAAACTCTACACTCTTAATTTGTTTCCCTTTTCTTCTATACTTTAAATATAGAAAGATGTTTTTGTCTCTTTATAGCATGTTTGTTTTGTGGTAATAGGAATTGATTATTTGGTTAGTTTATAACTAGCTTGACAACTATTAATAGACAACAACAGGTTCTAAAGAGCGCTGTTTATTAGAAAAAAATATTGTTTATTGACAATTTTATAGTAGTGTGGTGATGCTTGAGGTGTAGGCATGAATATTTTGATGTGGTGAACAATGACTACACCCATTGGGAAATGTATAGTCATTGGAGGAAGTGTTGACCTAACCATCAATAAATTGGATTTCTTTGTTGAATAAGGTTTTAATGAAGCATATTTTATCAAGTATGTCATTTCACTATGTTCGGATGCACTTGCCATTCATAAATTACAATTAATGAAAAATGATAAAATTCGTTCACCTAAATCCACCTGCATTTTTGTTAACCTTCGACCTTGAGAACTTACGTACATACTTGACTTAAAAGCAGAGCCAAAATCATCAACCTTAAAACAGACTCAATATAATCTAAAAACCCAATAATATAGGATCCATTATAATAATAATAATAACTCCTAAAATATTTTGAAAAGATATGTTATTATAGCCGTGTTTGAATTATTATTTAAAGAAATATTAACAAAACCTCTTAATATATTTCCTATATCATGGAATTAAAAGGTCTATAAATACCTTCTGCCACATAAAGTCCTCAATCTATACTTTTTTTTACTCAATACCATTTATTAATATCATATTATCCATTCATTCTTATTGACTTGGGTATTAAAGTTTTTATTTATGGATTTCTCCTCCCCTCCTACCGACAAGCCCTTAATAAAATTGTTTTGAACGAGACCTAATAAGTTACTTTAAAGACATAACGTTTATATTAAAAGTCTGTCCACCCATCTCATAAGTTAGACGATTTTCGAAAAGAACAATACACAATTTTCTTATGATTTTATCTTTAACCTAGGAAAATGCATTTTAGAGTACATAATGTTCTAACAATTTTATTTCCCAAACAAATGTGGACATATTAACGACCTGTGTTTCTATTAATATGTAATAAAGGTTAAACTCATACATGAATATGATGACACAAAATTGGTTGTAAAATGGAGAAAACATTTTCTTTTGGGGTGCATGTGGAAACTCCAAGGGTGATCCGATGATGTAGCAAAGCAAGAAGACCGAGTCTATATGCACCTTTCGTTTTGTAATTTGTAAATATATCTATCACTCGTCTCATTTCAATTGTTTATTCAGATGAGAGAGATTTAGTTGTTTTGGTCATCGCAAAGAAGAAAAAAGCATGGGTGATGAAGATGAATGTGCTCGTGTTTTTAAGCGGTTTGATGTGAACGGTGACGGTAAGATCTCGTTGTCGGAGTTTGCAGAGGCTCTCAAACTATTGGGATTAACCTCACAGGAAGAAGTTGAACGTCGAATGGAAGAGATTGATACAGATGGTGATGGTTCTATCACGTTGGAAGAGTTGATTGAATTTCGTGATGCAAACCCTAACTTGATGAACGAAGTTTTGAAGAAACTCTAATCTTTTCATTTCTTCAATTCTTATTCTTTTGTAAAATCACGTTTCTATCTATCCTTTTAGCATCTCCAATTAATTAATAGCTTTCAATTTGAGACATATATGCTGTAAAATATTTTGGTTGATATGGTGTAACATGATCATTTTAGCATCTTTATGTTAACAATTTTGAAAAACTCCAGTCTTTTTCATCCTTTTAATTTGTTGTATTCAAAATTTTGAAGAAAAACTATTTCAATATTAAGTAAAATTTAAAAGATTAAAAACATATTTAATTTACACTTAGTATAATTTTTTATTTTAAAAAAATTATAAGAAAAAAATTAGTGAGGAGGGATCTCATTAACGGGGAATTTTATACAAGTAAGCAGCCTGATTGATGCCTTCTCGAACCCGAGCTCATGTTGCTCCAAAACGAAGTGTTGAGGATCCTACGTATCTTCATTAACTTATGACAATTCTCTATATTGATGTCTCATTCTATTATTTATTTCTTGATTTAACAGTATTTTCCAGTTAATTATTATTTTTGTAAATTATGCATTTAGAATTTTTAATAAAAATATAGTATAATTAAATTTTTACTAAGTTTGTTGTATTTTTGTATAATTTTAGCATTAAAACATATATTCATTCATCCAAGGTCCATGTAGATAACCAACAACTCAAGGAGTCCAGTGATGAAGATTGTGAATCAATCAAATTTAGTTAAATTAAATACCAACAAAATTTCAAGAATTAAATGCAATATATTCTATGGATCATTCAAATTAGAAAAAAAAATGAATTGCTCCAATCAATTTTATTAATTCCAAGATTTGATTTCAAGAATTAAATGCAACGTATTCTTTTAATCATTCAAATTAAGAAATAACTCAATTGATCCAATTAAATTGATTTCATTGTAATTAATTTCAAGATTATATAACACTCTTTGTCAGGGAAAACACCCTCTCTTTTATTTTCTTCAATATAATTTTAACTTGTATTATTAGTTTGAGTCAAATAATGAGTCTACAATTTCTGGGTTAGTTCTCTTACTAATATATTCACATGGTCTATTTAATCTTTTAGTTTTATGTTATTCAAGTTGTTTCATTCATTCATCTAATTTCTTTTAGTTACTTGTTTAACCATTTTATTTAATCCCAATACTTAGATTTTATTTTCATTTTATTTACCTTCTATTTTACACTTACATCCACAGTTTTATTTTATTATATCAATCATAATTTCCCATATTCACTCATACATCATCACTATCAGTCAACCATCTTTACAATTATTTTAAAATTGACATCAAATTTATTTATTTTCTTTTTATTTATTTAATTCTACATTCACTTTTTTTAACATTTTCAAGTATGCATTCAATTTTTTTTATCATTGGATTGCAATAAATTTTCAAATTGAATTTATTTTACCATTTTTTTAATTTTTAGCTTATTCAAATATTTACAGACATCTTCATCTATTTATAGTTTTCGGTTTCAATTTAATTAAATATTTTACGATATATTATTTTCATTCACTTTTGTAATTTCATTCAATTTCTTGTAATTATTATAAATTAATACATTTTCGTTTTAAACGGTTTAAAACACTCATGTTTATTTTATTTTAATAAATTCTAGTTACTTATATTTTAATTATTTTGTTCCAATTTATTTGTCACGCTTTTTTTATAATTATTTAAAGATGAACAGATAAAAAATTCTAGTTATTTATATTTTCATTATTTTGTCCAATTTATTTGATTACTCTTTTGTTATATAATTATTAAATTATTATTGAAAAAAAAAGGAGAATAGAAAGTGGAGAACCTAACCCGATCCAGAATTCTATGCAAAAGTTATTTTTTTTTACTACACAAATATCTTAGATGACTGCTAACCGAGAAAGAACTTTGAAGGAACTCAGTGCAAAAGATTTGTATCCAACTTCCTCAGTTGAAGGAAGGACCAACGGGATTTGAACTGAAGTCCAGATTTATTCATCTCCTACCCAAATTCCATGGATTACCTACAAACATTTGAGGTAGTTCCATGTAGTATGCCTACGATGAAGCCAATTGGTGTGAAAGAAAATTATACCAAATCGAAGGCCTTTCCCTTCTCATTATTATGTGATGCAACAAATGATTGCTTATACCTTTAGCTAATAGCAATCAATACTAGGACCGAGTTGAAGAGAATATTCTTAGAGAAATTGTTCCCAATATCAAGAACAATTACAATCAGAAAAGAAATTAATGGAACTCGCCAATTGCAAAAGGAGTCTTTATATGAACATTGGGAAATATTCAACAAACTATTTGTCAGTTGCCCAAATCATCAAATCAACGATACTGATACAATGTTTCTGTGAAGGACTAATGCTTATAGAGAAAAACATGATTCATGCAGCAAGTGGAGACACTTTAATGGATAAAACAAATGTAAGTAGAGACACTTTAAGGGATAAAACACATGTAGTTGCTCAGGTCTTAATTTCCAACATGACAAAGAATTCTCAACAATTCAACCGTGCTCGGATGTCTGTCAGGTAGGTCCATGTAATTCACTTCTTATTGTCATTGTTTTATTCATTTAATCAACAATACATTTAAGTTTAGAAAAATATACTTTTTAACATACATAAAATTTTTGATATTATTTTTATTTTTTTTTTAAAATATAAAGTTTACTCCATGAATGTAAAAGTGTATAGATCATATGTAATGTGGGTCTATCATTTTTCGATTGTGAAAGGGAAGTACTTCCAAAAAGCAATGTGAAGTGACACTCCAATCTTCTTCCTCTTTATTTCTACCCTTCTTCACACCCCGGTTTCCGTCGTCACTAGTCTCTTTTCTCCCTCAAAGTTAACCACACTCTCCTGAGTAACTTCAACGCTTCACTCCATGCAGACAACCTTATCCATGCCCATCCTGCAAGAACCTCCACAAAAGAATACTACATAAACGTGGAACCCAAACGAAACTTAAACATTCACACCAAGAATCCCAAAGCTTACGCATTCAGCAATGGCATCGAAGCCATGTCATGCCAACTGATCTCGATCAAGCCCTCACCAAGGATACAAGTGAAAGCACCACTTTGAAGCCAGAGCACAGAATCAAGATTGGAGGTAACAAGATTTCCAAACCCAACAAGCATGAGAATTCCACTAATAGCCTCTCTTGTGGCTGCGTCGTTGTTGCTATTGTCGTTCGTCATCGGATTCATAATCTTCCGATGCGTAAGAAAAGTTAACTCCGAGAGAGATAGCAACTCGGAGTCTTCAAGCACGCGCTGCCGCAAGTTTTCTCTGGCGGAGATAAGAGCAGCCACCAACAACTTCGAAGAGCGTTTAATCGTGGGCAGAGGAGGGTTCGGGAACGTGTACAAGGGGCACATCGACAAGAGTCACAAGCCCGTGGCCATCAAGCGGCTCAAACCGGGTTCGGACCAGGGCGTACACGAGTTCCAAACCGAGATCAAGATGCTCTCGCGATTCCGCCACGAGAACTTGGTTTCCCTCATCGGGTACTGCAACGACGGTAGAGAAATGATACTCGTCTATGATTTCATGGCGCGTGGGACCCTCCGCGACCACTTGTACGGCTCAGGCGAGGCGCTGTCGTGGGAGCGGCGACTGAAGATCTGCCTGGAGGCCGCACGTGGGCTTGACTTCCTCCACGCCGGCGTGGGCCGGCAGAGCGTAATCCACCGTGACGTGAAGAGCACAAACATCCTGCTTGACGAGAATTGGGTGGCGAAGGTGTCGGATTTCGGGTTGTCAAAGGTGGGATCGAACGCGTCGCACGTGACAACAGACGTTAAGGGTAGTGTGGGATACTTGGATCCTGAGTACTATATGAGTCTTTGGTTGACTCATAAATCCGACGTCTACTCTTTTGGCGTGATTTTGCTTGAGGCATTGTGTGGGAGAGCACCTATAGTGAGCAGGGTGGAGAAGGATCAAGAGTGTTTGGTGGCGTGGGTGAAGCGGTGTTTTGACGATGGGAATGTTCATGAGACGGTGGATCCGGTTTTGAAAGGTAGCATGCGCTCCAAGTGTTTGAATAAGTTCGTGGAGATTGCTCTGAGTTGTTTGAATGATCATGGCAAGGACCGGCCTCTGATGAGAGACGTGGTGAAGGGGTTGGAGTATGCGTTGAATTTGCAATGCCGCTCGGCGCAAGGTGAACGGGAAATTGGCTTGACAGAAATGGAGCGTCATGGCGAATTTGACGAAAAATTTGCTTCTTCCAGTAGTAAAGCTACGACGACATGCAGTGAGGAGGAGCAAGCTTTGGTGCATGCCATGTTCTCTGACCTTGGAAATCAAAGACCACGGTAATTAATGTAATCAAACTCTGCTATAATGTCCATCTTGTATATCACGGAGATATACTAACTAGTGGGTTAATGTATGGATTTACTGCCAAATTTTACATGTTCCTTAACCATAATTTATAGTTAATTTTTACATAATACTAGTATTAATAAACGTTTTTATTGAGATCCTGAGTGTGGACTTATTAATAGGTGAAAAGATATTAATGAATTAAGGAATGCTGATATATATTTATGAGGTTTGGAATATATAGAGGGATATACATAAATCAGTTGGAAACATTACCATGATTGTCTAACACTCTTTTGTATTTGAGAGATGCGCTGGATTTCAAGTTTCTTTGTGTTTAATAAATTTAGGATAAGTATCCTAGAAGTTGGAAGTGGGACAATGGTACTTTAACTTTTGTATATTCAAAATACTATTTGATAGCTTTTAAAAAGAAAACTTTGTGCTTTAAAAACAGAATTTGTAATGAAATGCTAATAAAAAAAAGTTAGGTGTCTCGTCTTTCCTTGGTCATGATGACTTTAGGAGGAAAAAAAGGACGATTCCAAGACTGTTATGTGCTTTTAATTGAATGGTAAAGTAGGATAAAAGTTGAAATTGGGGCATTATAATTTGACTTTTATGCAAAGATTAAAACTTTTTACATATGCATGTGAGAATGCCTTTTGCTTTCTTGACATTATCATCAAAAGGAAGAGCTGCATGTAGGGTTGTGTGAAAAGAGAAAGTATATGATTTTCGTATAGGATATTGAATCCACATAAAATGTAATTAATGGTGGAAACAACTGTACAAATTTTGTCACGGAATAAGGGCTTACACAATATAACTAATATTCAAATGAAACATGTTTGTAATTTATGTACTTTAAAACATGCTCTATATTATTAACAAAAATTTATTTAGTAATATTGTGATGTTTTTTTGGTGTAACTTTTCATGTAATAAGATTTTATTGTAATTTTACATAAGCCTTAATCAATAGTCCTTATATTTAAAGACACACTTTAAAACGTACTTGTATCATTTGCTATATGTATATTTTTATTAATAGTTTATATTATTTATAACTTAGTGAATAGATCATTTTAGAGAAACAAAATCAATTTTGTCATTTACTAAGTTTTCCCATCAATAAAATTATATTGGTAATTTAATAATTTCTCATAATGTGACTTGTATACAACTTTTGATTTCACTAATTTAATAATGATAAACCTTTGATCGTATGAACTTTATACAGATAATGGTTTTTCAAAAATATAATACCACGTCAATCAATAATCATTTGAAGGATAGAACAATCAATGGACTAGCTGTGCTATATGTGGTGTGATTTGAGTGGAGAAACAACTACTTACTTACTATTTATATTTATACTAAATGATATGCTAAAACTAATAAAACATAATACAACCAAATTCTGAACTCAAACTAGAACTAAAATGCAATAGGAACTACACTTTCTTATTTTCAATTCCTAAATGCGATTACAATGTATAAAATGATTACAAGAGTGTATGAAATGATTGTACAAACTAATGCTAAACTAATCTAACATTTAACACCTAAAATGAAATGAAAAAGATTATATACAAACTATTTGATGAAAACCTAATTCAACCTACGTGTTTGATAATATGTTTGAGTGAATGCAAGTACAATTAGACTATGCTAAGCTACAGAAATATTAACAACTTTAAATGAAACTAGAATTCATGATCAATTACCATTAAATATGCTTTCAAATGCTAAAACTCGATCTCAAATGCATAAAAACTGTAAAATCAGTTGAGATGAACTCTATCATGAATTTGATACAATATGTAGATGTGTATATTCACCATTAGACGATGGATATATGTTTCAAAACCCTTCTATAATACTAATACTATCACTTAGAACCACTAATTTGATTTCAAATCACAAAATGCACAGATCCCTAATTATGAATCCTAAATAACGAAAATAAATATCAGAATGAATTTCACTAAAGTCTACTTTGAATGTGATGCAAATTGAATTCTAGAATCTTGTGAAACTATGCAAGACCTTAGGCTAACACACTTTTACACTAAAAAACGCAAGAAAACATGAAATTGATGATATGCGAATGCAAGAGAATGAATAATGGTATGAACGGTCAATACAACTTCAAGGCTTATTCAATCTTAAAGTAACTCAAGCTTTTGATGTTCAAGAGCCACTATATGCATCTTGAATGAAAGAAGGGCCATTATGTGTTCACTGAAATTTAGCAATGGCTATGCATATATCAAACTTTGGAATTACAAAAGCTTGACACATTTAGGAGTTAATAAAATGGAAAAATTGCATTAACGTAGAGAAATAATCACTAGTAAAAAAAGAGGTTTTTAACTCGTACATTACGCTTCGGTTTCAAAAAAATCGAAGCGTATCAAAATGCGGTGGCAATTTCGTAATTTTTGCGAAACTATATGCCTCGGTTCAATTGGAACCGATACCTAAGGGATATACTGCCTCAGTTTTCTTACCAACTGAGACAAAAAACTTTGTTTTCCCCCTGCAAATCAGTCTTTGCACCTGCCAGCTTTTTCAAAAGAGGTATGCTGCGTCGGTTCTGTGCAGAACCGAGGTAGTATGTCCTTGACAACCTTTGTATCTGAATGTTTCTAATAAATTTTTTCAACCTCTACTGCCTCAGTTCCATTTGAACCGATGTCATAAGACCTTTATGCCTCGGTTTAAGCACGAACCGATGCCTATAGTTAGAAATATCTTTAAATTTTGCCATCTATAATTATTTTTTTGAATTTTTTGTGAAAGGTTTACGCCTCGGTTGTCTTTAGAATCGAGGCAGTAGCGTCTTATTACCTTGGTTGTCTATTTAACCGAGGTAATAACTTCTTCGATTTTTAAATTCCAGATCTTTCATTCTCCCCTTCCATTCTGCCCTTCCACAACCTTCTTACCACCACCATCCTCAACTCCCACCAAACAAACTTACCTTAAACTCACCATCCTTAACTCGCTCTGCCGTCGCTGCCTCCACCGTTGTTTGTCGTCGTTGCCTCCCTTGTTAGTCCTCGTCGTTGCCTCAACCGTTGGTCATCACCGTTGCCTTCACCACCGGTCGTCGCCGTTGTCTCTACTTCTCCCACACGAATTGCGTTGTCTGTTGTCTCCTTTGGTCGTACGTCGTCACCACCGACTTTTCGTCACCGTCTTCGGTCGTTCATTGTCGCCTTCGGCCGTTCATCGTCACCTTCAACCATTCATTGCCACCTTTGGCTGTTTCGTTGCCGCCTTTGGCTGTTTCGTTGCCGCCTCTGTTGTCCCAGATAAAAAAAGAAAATACTTTGAAAAGCAAAAGTCCCCATTTTTTGAAAAAAGTAAATAAAAAAAGGCATTTACTGCCTCAGTTCGAAACCAACCGAGGCAAAAAACCCATACATAATGCCTCGATTCAGAACCGAGGCAAAAAGGTTACCCGTTTTTACCTCGCCTGTATATACCTCGGTTCAGGAACTGCGGTCATAAACCCAAAACAACCGAGACAATAGCCCTTCGTTGCACTAGTGAATTCAACATGTTCAAGTTAACAGAGAGATGAATTCAATCGGTGAAAAAGAAGAAAAACACATTAACAATAATTCAAATCACAAGAATTTCAGAAAATAACATTGAATTAACAATTTATAAACCAAATATGTAGTTGATAAACCATGAATCAGCAAACTAAATTCAATAAAAGCAAACCTAAAACACAAACTCCTTCTAGCTAGTTATGTAGTCTAGAATTCATTGAAGCTTCAGAGAAAATAAAATCGCAAGTGGAAGAAAACATATTCAGTGAAATTGAGTCTCCTAGGTCTTCATGTTCTAGCATTCAAGGTAAGTCTCTATTCTCTTCTCGCGCAAGCTCCAAAACTCAACTCTCCTTTAAAGTTCAGAAAACTAACTACCTACCTATCTACATACACTACTTGTAAACCTATGATTACAAGTTATAAAAACTTCATACAGTACAACTCTGTCCAATTTTGATTGTTTCTCTTAGTTCAACAAGTACCAAGTCTCACTGTGCAACCAACTTCTTCCTCACCATCTATTGTAGGTTGTTGTAGCTTCAAATTTTTGACCATTGATGTTCTTGACCTATTAGTAGGTGATGGTTCCTTGGTCTGGCCTTTTCCAGGTCATTTAACATAAGCTTCAGCTCACGACCTACTCCCCTCAAGTTTAGGTTGATTAATTCCAGCTTTAGCTGCATTGGAAACTTCCAAAATAGGTTGCTCATTGTTAGCTTTTGTTTACATCTCAAAACTTATCATAAATGAAAAGAAACCAACGTGACATATTTCTATTTATTGCTGCACTAATGTATTAAAAGAAATATTAACTATTTAAGCTAAGAAAATATGCTACATAGCCTAACATGTAAAAGAATGAAAAATATAAAAACTATTTAACAATAAGCTACTACCTAAGCTGGAATTAACATTCTCTAAGTAACACTGAATTAACTTCTACTCTAAAATAGCAAGAATGAACTACTATTATGGAATTAAAACATCAACTTGTTAAGACAAGATCACTTAAAAACCTTATTTTAAAGTTTAACATAACTATGTAAATAAATAGCGTCTATTAAATGAACCATCTAGGATAAACACGCTACACACTATGTGTAAACGATATCCTAAACGATCAACATTACTCCAAACAAACGTTGCCTAAACGCTAGTATAAGTACTATGCCTAAATGTTTAAGAACGTCTAACACTTTAATGCATGTACGAAATAGTACTCTATTGTCTATTGTGTTGTGTTCTTTTTCTGTGCAAATTATTAAAGTACATAGCTTATTCAAAAGTTCTACATTGGATCAGAAGAACATTTAAAGATAGAAAGATATTTTGGGAATGTTTCCTTAATGCTTTCTTTCTGGTGTATCTGTACAAGCAACACATTTGCCTCTACAAGAAGCAAAATAGTTTCTGACCTCATACCAAAAGGCTATACATCTCTACACGAAAGTCAATGCTCTATCCTTTTCAAAATAGTCTATATAAATAGGACTGCATGAAGGGAAGAAAACAATAAGTTCTTACTCTTACGCTCTGTCATTTTTCACTCAAGCTTACCTCGTCTAGATCTTCTTGAAAAAGAAAAAGTTTTACAACAAGTTTTCTGATATTCTTTGTATTGAAAATATATCCTCTCCAAGAGAGTTATCATCTATACTTGTCTTTCAAAAATATTTTCTTGTTTAGTATATTCATGTGAACTAAAATACTTGTTTGTTTAACTTAATGGAGTTAAACTATCTAGTTAGTTAGATTAGTGTTTTACTAGGAGTGGTGAAACTCGTTTAATCAATTGAATTAGTTTTGTCAGAGCAGCGCAACAAAATGATTAGCGCAAACAACAAATGAGGAGGGGGTGAATTGATTTCTAATCGCAAATTCGTGCCTTAAATAATTTTCTCAATATTTTAATTTCCTTAGCAATTAATTAAAATAATAAAGAGAGTAAGGAAGAGAGAAAATTGCACAAATAATTTTTATACTAGCTCAGATCACAAGTATCCTAAGTTTAATTACTAATCCCTAACGAAGATTAAATTTCCACTAGCATAAAACCAACAAATTGTTACAATCATAAAGAAAGACAAATGTAAGGTTTAGAAAACACTCTGTGATAGCAGCATACTTAGCTAGGTTGGGTCAAAGTTAGGAGATGTGCATGAAGAGGGTGTTTCCTTAAATGATGAGTGCGGAAATGGAGTAGGAAAAGGTCTAAGGTAGCGTAGTGATCGAGGTCGTACCCGAGTCAAATTAATAAGCAATTAGATACGTATTTACAACAACTTTATTATGTATCGTATACGGGAGTCCTCCATAATACATTTAGTGACTTTGTCTCAAATTTAAAAATTTAATATAAGGACATTTTTAGGCTTTAACAATAATTTTTAAATGTTATTAAAAACTAATATATGTAGTAGTGTAATAATATACCATTTTGTCATAGATAGAAACACCACTTTCTCATTTATTTCTCACCAATTGCATGTATTAAATGATATCTTGTACGCATATATATGAATAAAAAAAATATGTTCATTTCATGCACAGAAGATAAGAAGGTGATGTTCTCAGTTCCTACCAAATATAACAATTGAGGGCCTTAACTACCTCAATAATTGGCCAATAATTTATTTTCTATTTGGACGGTATACAGATTTTTGTTTGTATATTTTATATCATACAGAGCATGCAATTTCTTTGATTCTTAGTTAGATTACATTTATTTATTAATTTGTAGTGTGTCCTGCGCGTGGGTTTAAGCTTTATTTGGGAATTATAGTTTATTTTTTCCAATAAGTTTCGACATATATATCTATGTTTTGTGACAAACAAAAATACAAGATAATTCAACAACTGCCATCCCCTAGAAGTTCCCCATTTTTCTTCCACTGAATTTCTAGCTCTTACTTCTTTTTCATGAAAAATTAAACATTTATATACATCCATCACACCAAAGTTTTCTTTTAAAAGAAAAAAAAAGCAAAAAAACATGTGCAACCACAACACAATGACATGTTTTGAAGTCTCTTATCAGCCACATTTGTTCTGCAATAGGAAGAAATCACAGCAATGAATCATAGCCGGAAGCTAGATCGTTTTGTACGTACAAAATCATCAGTGGTGGAAACCTCAAAGGGTGTTTTAATTTGGTCGAATCTTTCTGATAAGAACAAGCTTTGCAAGTTTTTCATGAGCTTGGGTAAAACCCTGACTTCTGCTGTAAACATTGACTTAACAGGTCTGTGATCTGATAGTTTTGATTCAGTTCTAGTGTACTGAACTTGCTTTAGACCCTCTCCATGCCACACTATTCGATCGCACCTACGTTAACAACAAACAATAATCTTAACAAAATATACATGTAAATTTCGAACACATTTTTATATTTATTATTTAATTAAATTTTACGTTTATCATAAATTTAGATATTTTTAATCGAGTTTTGATTAATTTGTATCAATTAAATACTAGAAATTCTAACATTTTTTCATTGATAGTTTAACTATGTGATCATCCTCATCTTTTTAACATTTTTTAAATGATATAGTTTCTTTCTTTTGTTGAAATATTTTGTAATTAATGTAAAAAGATATTATCATTTGTCATTTTACGTTAATCTCCATATCATATTATATTAAATACAAAATTTGACATTTATTAATTCGTGGAAACAAATAGATAAAGCGATGACATGTCATTCTATTAAAAATAAATAAATTACAAATATTCAATTAAAACTATAATTATATTGAAAACTAAATAAATAATAAAAATTTAATTAAAAAAATACCTAAATTTATAAATCACTTTAAAACTTAATGAAGTCTAGATTTATGTTTTCTCTTACCATGCTGGTGCTCTTCTTTTCTCTGCCTTTTTCCCTTGATAGAAACAACCATAGTAAATGTCTGAATTCGGACAATATTTGTAGGTTGGTGCAAATTTTATTGCTCCTTCATGCCACCCTCTCAACGTGTTTCCACTCATTAGCTCCATTTTTAACTTCATTCTCATTGAACATAATTGAGTTAGAAATTATTTTAAAGGATTCAATTCAAGAAGAGTTCGAAGTTTCAAAGTATATATATATATACCTGATCATTTTCTAATAAGGAATCCCAGTCTCCTTTTTCAACAAGAAAGCGTGTGGTTTCTTCTGGTAGAGAAATTCTATAGTTTAAATCTCCAAGCAATATTACATGACTGCACAACCCCACGATTGGTTAATTAATTTAGGTGCCTAAAATAATACAACATATTGCACATCATTCCAAGTACAATACAACCAATTATATGCAAGTTGGAGATATTATAATATATTTCCTTCATGCTTCACTGGTCAATATCAATTCCATCGTTACCGTCATTTAAACATGCTCTAATTTTTTTAACACAAAGGTTTCAATTCAAGAGAATAATACAGATTAAAGAATGTAACCAATATCTTAAAATTAATTCCCAAGTTTCTTATGTACCACTTCTTTACAATATCTGAAGTGAAATAACTTTGAAATTGTAGTTCAGTTTAAAACATTAAACCAGCGGAGAATAACATACTAATATTTTGAGGGCATGATTTCTGTTGGACATATTCAAAGTCCAAGATTATGTCATTAATGATGCTTCTTTCATTAAACACATTATTTATTCCAAGAACCAACAAACCAAGTGAAACGATGCATTTAATATTTGCACCTTGTTTATATGTTTTTTTTTTCTTTGGAAAGGACCATGTTAATTAAATTAAAAGCAAGAGGGGCAAAAATATTAAGAATGAGTATGTTGGACTGTTTCAAAGTTCACTTACTCATGGTCAAGAATGGTTCTTGGCAAATCAAACAAAGGCCCTCTGGGAAAGCTTGTTCTGGAAAAGATTTCAGTAACATTAGAGTTTCTGTATTTCTCATCCCCTTCTCTGCCACCTGAAGCTAAATGACTGCACACAAAGCAGAAGCTTGTTTCATGTAACTGAAATCTCACTGATACAGAACCCTGCAAGTAGGATTTTAGATAACCAATTCTGACGTGAGCTTAGACATAAAAAAGGGTTTATATATACATCATTTATTTGGACATATGATAGTTGTTTATGGTTTTTCTACAACGAGTTTTCTGCTCATTTTAGCTTCAAATGATTCTCACATTAATTTTAGTTTAAGGCTGTGGATGATGCTTATGAATAAACTCTTATGTGATAAACTTTTACCGAACCTAGTTGTCTAGTGCCTTATGTGCTTTGCAAAAGATTGATGTTGACAGTGATGACTGTGAGAGTATAGTACAAAACAAATACGTATGTTGAGGTACAAAAGTAACATCAATTCAGTGGGGTTTGTTGGGTTACCTTGTTTCCTAAGCACCCCATTATGCCACATCCTACACATGACACACTTGGATGCCTAATGAATGGAAAAAGATCTCTTCTTGTCCAGACAGATATGAATATTCCAACCATTTGCTTGCTGATGATGCATTGAACATCATGTGGGGCTTCACAAAACTTAGCTGAATTTTCTTTCTCATTGAGACAGTTATTCTGCAGATTTTCACCATCACTTTGATCTTTGACCCCTTTATGTGATTTCTTGTTCAGAGCTTCCCTGATTATGGAATTCCATTTCATGGAAATATCGTTGTTTTCTGATCCCAATACGTTTGATGCTTTTAGAGGCACTATTTCTTGAAACCTGGAGTAAAAATAAACAAAAAAAAAATTAGTCATCAAAGCTTAAGTTTCTTTACTCACATTACAAAACGTTTTTTCAAAGCTAGAAAACCTGAAGCATTTCTGACAGTACCCTAGTATATAGATGTCACAAGAGTCGTTGCATGTCTCCAATAAATCATCTATATTCAAATCTTCTTCTGGTGCAATCCCACCTACGTTCCATGTACTGACAAATACCCTTAACATGCAGTGAAATACACCATATCAGAAAATTTGAAAGGAAAAAAAAAATAATAAACAAAACCGTAGAATCTGAACAACCCAGAAAAGAACTTAACTTAATAAGGCTTAGAAGCTGTTTGGATACAGTACTTAACTGAAAAAGATTTAATATTTCCAGTAAAGAAACTCTGGAAAACTCTTTGCTACTATCCAAACAGACTTTAACACTGCAGTTTTCTATAGATTTTCAATATATGATGCACAAGATATAGGAAGTACCTAGATAAATAAACCACAAGAGAAGGATAATTTTGTTCTTACTTGCATTTTTGTGTGCCCTTGTGATCATTATGAATGGATTTTGAGTTGTGATCAAAGTCTACAATACCCAGTAAGGGTTCTTTACAACTAGGAAAATCTGCTATGAAATCGCTGCTTCCTAGTCGCTTCTTGAATATCTTATTAGCCACTAATGTAGGCCACATGTCCAAAAGCAATTTGCATACACAAAGTGAGGTCTATAAAATTTGACAAATGAATGATTGGGAGAAGATGATAAAACTAGAGGTGTTCACTGCTGCTTCCTTTGCTGGCATGGCATAATGCGGTGTTACTGGAAACAGAAAGCATTATATAGAAGTCCCAAAGTAGAAACAATAAGGAGAAATGGAAAAAAGCATTGTTTTGTGCAGGTTGAAGAGGAGGAAGGGGTTTCATGTGACGTAAAAGATGATGCAGGTTTGGCTCTGTAGATCGTCATATACATATTTGAAATATATATGAAAGTTGTCGCCATGGGAGAGAGATAGAGAAAGGTAGAACAAAACATGGGTCTACCCTTCTTGGACATTTGAATTTTTCTGTTTGTTGAGTAGATTTTTAAGGATATCTTAATGTTTCCCAAATTTAAATTGTTGAAGATTGATGCAAGTGGAAGAGTGGTCCATAACAAAATAGGCAAGTAGATAGACTACTAGTTATTATTGCCCCAATCTATAGATAGTCAAGTATTTTGCTGACATCTGAATAAAATATGACAACTTTCTTCTTCTTGGTGGTTGCTTAAAATAGGACTTCTACTCATGGAACTAAATACCCCTCATAACATAAGTGATGAAAAAACAGTCACAAACTAAAATTAGTGTAAATACAAATTAAACACTAGATTTTAGAAAAATGATTACATACTAATTTATGCATAATGTATTTTTATTTTTGTAAGAAAGTTATTCTTTATTTATTTTTATATTTCTATCTAGTTTATTGAATAGTTTCTCCAATCAGATTCAATTATATTGACAACTTATAAGATTAATTTGAATGTTTAATAGGCAATTTATATTGAAAAATGAAGAAAAAAATCGTTGTCTAAATTTATTTAATTAATATATCTATTCTAAACACAAATATTCTCGTGAAAATTACATGTGTCCAAATAAAAATAAAAACAAAAATATAGTCATTGATATGTATTAAGCAAAACTTTTGGTGAGATAAGACTGATATAAATTCTGTACTACGATTTGTTTAGTAAAATTATGTATGAACGCTATTGGCATGCATATTTTCTTCAGTATAAACAATCGCTTTGGAGGGATTGTGTGCAACTAAACGAGATATTCTGCAGATTCCAATTGTTAATTAGGATGTTATAAAAATTTTTAATTAAGAGTCCAGAGCAAGAAATCATTGGATATGAAACTCTACATCTTCACGTTAATTAATTAAAAGTACACGTGTCCTAATTAAGAGTTAAGAGTAGTAGACCTTTCTTGCCGGTGGTTAAATATTTTACGCTTTGGTATCTTTTGCAGTTATAGATGATGATCCAGTTTCAACAATAGCAATTTATTACATAAAAACAATTATTTAATAATATTCATTTTTTAAGAGCTTTATCCCGCCACTTATTTTACTGAAGAAAAAAAGAACACTTTTTTATAAAAATTATTACTCATAAAATACTTCAAAATTTCTCATGATGAAATTTAATGTTATACATAAATAGGCCTCTCAAATTTTTCTGATGAAAAATATAATTCTGTCACATATTGTGACACTATAACGTTCTTAGAAAATCTTATTTATTTCATTAAACATAATGAAGAAAGAAAACGTTACGTTGTTAATTGTGTGGAAAATTTATCACAAAAAATGTTGTAATTTAAGCAAATTAGAAGTCACTTAAAATGACCTATTATGAGATGAAAAAATATGTGGCTTGAAGTAGAAATGCACTTGTTAAGCATTGTGTGGATTAATATAGGTCTATTTCTTTAGTTGGGTGTGTGTATAAGATCATTTCTTAGATACTTGCAAATATTCTCCCAAAAATCATAGATGGATCACAATAAACGTTTATTAAGGGAAGAGAACTCTTAGATTGCATTTTGGTAGCTAAGGAAGTTGTGGAAGACTATAGGCGGGGCAATATTTGTCAAGGTGGACTTTGAACAAGCCTACAACTCAACCAAATGATGGCAAGGCCAGGCTTTTGTAATAAATGGATGGATTGGATAAAGTGTTGTATATGTTTGTTCTAGTAAAAGCTCAACCCAATAATTTAAACCAATAAGAGGTTTGAAGTTTGATGCAAGGGATCCAATGACTCTATTCTTATTCCTGGTTAAGGGGCTAGAAAAAAATGGTAAGACAAGCAATAATGAAAGAATTATATCAAGGTGTGAGGGTGGGGAATAAGGGAATTGAGGTTGGCCTGTTGTAGCTTGCAGATGATGCTTTATTTATTTATGAAAAAGAACTCAGGCAACATAATGGTTATAAAAGCTATTTAAGAAGCTTTGAGTTGGGTCTTGATTTAGACTAATTTTTTCAAAAGTAAGATTGAGGGATGGGGATTAAGACAGAAGCAATGGATCAATTCTCTAGGATTCTAAATTTTACAAATATAAAAATCACGTTCAAGTACCTAGGTCTACCAATAGGGGGAGACCCAATAACATTTTGGCAAGAAATGGTAGACAAAGTGGAAACAAGCTAACTAGTTGGAAAGGAAAATCTCTATCCTTTGTTGGCCAAGTTTGCTTAATAAAGTTAGTCATTTCGGCACTTTCCCTATATTATCTATCTTTCTTCAAAGTCCTTAAAAATGTGTGTAAAGAGCTTGTAAAAGCACAAAAGAACTTCCTCTACGAGGATATGAGGATAGAAAGATAGCATGGATCAAATGCTAAAATTTAATTTATGTAAATCTAAGGAACAATGGAGGTTGGGTATTAGAGGTTGAAAATTTTAATAAAGCCCTCCTAGCAAAATAGAAATGGAGACTAGGGGTGAAAAACCAAGCGAAATGGAAAGAGGATCTAGAATCTAAGTATGGTTCTTTAAGGAACTTAAAATGATTTTAAGATAACAAAAAATGAGTCCTCGTGGTGGGTATGAAATTTAACTTAGAGAAGAGCTAGATTGATAGCTCCAGGTTGAGGCCGATTGGCGAGGAACCATGAGAAGCACATCGAAAGACTGAGAAAACAAATAGTGAACCCTAGATTAAAGGTTTAATCGGTGAAAACTCTTAGGTTGAAGGTAAGGGAGGATTTAATCAGTGGAACTGAAGGAAAACTAAGGAAGAACCTAGAGGTGGAAGAAATCCCTAGGCTCATGACCAAACTCGGTGAAGATGCTGCTCTAAGGCTGAAGAGATCGAAAATGTGGTTCGATGATGGAGAGGTAGTGAAGAACATGGAAGACTTTGAGAGAAATTGTGGTTTGGTGATGATCAAAGCTTCGAGAGAAAATGAGATGTGTGCTTTGAAACTCTTGAGAGACTAGATGAAGATGTGGCTCGCATATGATGAGGCAGGGAGAATAAAATGTGTGCATGGTGGTAGATGCAAGCCAAGAGGCTGAAAATAAGTGGTGGAGCGGTGTATAGGGCGGAGGAGTGGAAAATGAAGGAGAAATGGTAAGGTGAGATGGAAGGTGGCTAGAGGAGATCCTTTGGGATTCTCTAGCCTTGACTTTCAAGGTAGAATTGCTCTGGAGTACTCTCAACAGAATAACAATTTATTATGCTCAAAAGTGTCTTACAAGAAGTGGTGACATGTCTATATATAAGACAAAAAGTTCCTCCTATCTACCACATGTCTAACACCTTTTATACATGCTTTAATAAAAGTAAATGAAATACTACACTACGATAATTGGGCTTGGGTCCCGTCTATCATAGATTAAACTGGGAAAAAAATACAAGAACATGACTTAATGCAGATCATAAAGGCCAAACAATTTAAAGAAATTGCGATGATTCTTAGATATGGTTATAGGAAGAAGAATGAGCATATAAAGTAAGCTTTGCATAGACTGTAAGGTATTATAGGTGGGGAAGACTATTGTTTTTAAATCTCTTTAGTGCTTAAACGTGCTTCCAAAAGGCACAAATACTAGGATTGGGGTAATGAAAGATAAGGTGATGACAATTAAGACAAAGCTAGTAAGAAAAGGTACACATTTAGGTAATACCTTATACGAGTTATGTGCATAAAGTGAGGAGAGTGTCAAACATCTCGTCTTTGATTGTAAAATAACCACAATAGTGTGAAAGATGTGTGATCAGTAGGTTGGTGTGAATACAATGCATCATAACAAACCATGTCTCAATTTCCAACACTTTCATCTTATGCAAATACTTGGAAAACAAAATCAAATTTGGAAAGGAATGTGGTTGGCAATTATTTGCAAATTCGGAAGCATAGAAACAAAGTAATTTTTAAGCAAAGGAAAGTAGACCCAGAAGAAATCTTTCATACGTAACAAGTGATGCATGGACTTAATGAAACATAAATTACCAAACGTAGCATTTTCATACAGTGATTGATACAAATGTCCAATTCAATACTTAAAACCATTGTGATTTTATTGAGAAATTACTATTCAAGGGCAAACATACACTTGGTTTGAAAGTAAGGAAATGGAGGTTTATTTTGTATGAAAAGAGAGTTAGGGGAAAGGTTAGGGAAATGTTATGTTTTTTTCTTAAATCCATTAGAGCTAATTCATTTTCTTGACACCTAATAAAAGTCTTCTTTAATTTATGAAATGGATGGTTTGTACTAAGAAGTCTCCTATGTCCAAGGTATATTGTTTTATTTCCATGTTGTAGTCTACAGTGTCATGTGCCTTTTTCAAAGATAGGGCATGTTTAGTGACCCTTAGTGTTATAGTCACCTATATTATCATATGTTGGAAAGTCGTTGATTGTAAAAAATAACATGGCATGCAACTTGAAGGAATCACTAGTGTACCCATGGAACATATCAACAACTTCATCCCATAACATCTTCAAATTCCCATCTTTTATACGTCCATCCACATGTCATCTCATGAATTTTGCATCATTTGCGTTACTAAAGAATATTTTCAACAATGGAACAAGAGGAAGATACCATAAGACTTTTTTAGAAGGACCCTTAGTATCATAATCAAACTCACACTCTTTTTGTTTGTATCGTGATACCCCACATTGTGAACATTGATGTAACTTGGCAAACTTGCTCTTATACAAGACATAATCGTTTAGGCATGCATGAACCTTTTGATACTCCATACCCATGGGATATAATATATTCTTCACATCATAATCGCATGTTGGCAATGTGTTACCTTTTGGAAGCATGTCATTCAACAAATCAAGCAATTTTGTGAAGCTTTTATCAGTGCACCCATTTTTTTCCATCACATTAAACAATTTTAATGTCATTGACAATCAAGTATACTTAGTGCATTCTAGATATAAAGATTTTTTTGTGTCACTACACAAGTTGTCATATACATGAGCATGTTGGAAGGAATATCACTTATTATATTATGTTCTCTAACCGATCACTCATCTCTAAATCAACTTCTTTTTCTTCTACCTAAGACTTATCTACACTTGGCATGTTTATTAATTCACCATGTCATGTCCACTTTGCGCGGCTCTTTAGGAATTCATCACAAAGAACGTGCTCTCAAATAATGGTAGTTTTCGTTAATTCAAACAATTAACACACAACTAATAAAATCTTCCTTTATTATCTGAAACACTAAATTCAAGAAATTGATTTAGTCCACTTGTATGTAAAATATTTATCTAACTTTGATCCATTGTTGTTCTTATAGATAAACACATATACTTTTCAATGGAGCTAAGAAATAGCCAAACACGCATTCCAATCTGTGAACTCAACCCTACCACCAAACCACAACACAAACAATTAATGAATTCATTTGGTTGCTTACACATCAAAATCAATGTGTTGTATTATTTATCTTCCATTATTTTGTCTCATGTGAGGCTAGCAGGTTCATGTACCCTTTTTTTAGGTGCAAGAAATTCTCGTATATATATTCACTATTAACATGGCTAGTCTATGTTGTTAAACAATTAAAATTCATACGAGATTAATGTATCATTGTTAAACATTCCTATTAATTAGGATTGTACACTTAATGGGAATTCAGCACTTAATGTTTGCTTAATAATTAAGTATGATCACCATGGTCACATTCTTTATTTCATAATACCAAAGTTAAGGAAATAATAGTTCTACGAAGATACAATTGTTTTAGAAACACATGTGCATAAACCAAATTTCAATTCATCCATCATCTCAGTCCATTCACACATGAAATAATGTCATATACCTTCCAAGGCAACACACAATATGATGAAGGGCCATTTAGAAGAAGCCACATTGGACCTTTGATTAGATCCATGACTAGGAGAATGGAAGATGAAGAAGGACTTCAAAGAACTCCACTATAATGGATAATAGTTTATTAACTTATATTGCCTTCTCTTAAGCTTTATAACTATGTAAATAAGTCTTTTCTTTAGGCATCGTGCAATTCTTTGTGTTTTGTGTCTTTTTTTAAAAAAAGTATGATCTTAATGTTTTTTCCAATGTCATATTTAGTCTGAATTGTCATTACTTTTTGGTTTAACCCTTTTATTTTTGTTTTACATCATTAAAATCTAAAATCTACAAAATATTTGAGTATTGTTGAGTTCTTTGTGTTTTTGTGTTACTTCTTTTAAGTCCATGTTTGTTCTTAGTTTCATAACAAGTTCTTTAGAATTAGGTTTATTGTGTCTCCTTGATGTTTTCTAAATATTATTGGTGAATTTCTATTTAGTACCCGATTTTAAAAATAAAGACATTGGGTCCCTATGTTATAAAAAATGTATGAATAAAGTCTTGTCCGTTAAGTTGACAGCAATGACGTTAAGTCCATGCTGATGTGGTCGTATTTTTTCTCTTCTCTCTTTTGTTGTTCAACTTTTTCTCTTCTCTCTTCTGTTGTTCAGCTTTTTCTATCTCTTGTTCAACTTTTTCTTTGATGATTTGTTGAACTTGTTCTTTCTTTGTGGACCTTATTCATATATTTTTCATGACATAGGGATCCAGGATGTCTTCATTTTAAAAACTGGATACTAAACAAAAATTTACATTTAACTCTTAACATGGGGACGAAGTAAACATTTAAACATTTTTTTAATTATGAGAAATTTAAAGTTCAAATCAAATATCATATATGTTAGTTGTTGTTTTTTATGAAATTGATACAAAGAAAAAGACAAATCCCCTTAAGAAAATTTAGAAAAAGATAGGAGAAAAAATTTAAACTAAGTATTATATTACATTTTAATTGATTACTTAATCGATTAAAACACAAATAAATAAAAATAAGTTAAAAATTGAATTTGTTTTTGGCAGTGAACTTGCACACTTGTATAACTTTTGTCGCTTAAATTTGTGTCCTGGGAAGATTTTCCTTGAATTCTTTGTTCCTTCACTTATGAACTTTCACACTTGTATAACTTTCTGCTTATTAAACTAATGTTCTAATCAATTAAGCCATAACACGATTTGCTCATTTTATTAATTATTATAATTTTCTAGGTCTTAATTAATTTCTGAATTTATTAGATTTCATGTGTACGATAAGGAATTATTTGTAACATCTTTTATAAACTCGTACATCACTTTTAACTATAACATCTCTTCTAAACTAATATCAAAGAGTTTACCACATATCATCCCATGAAATAATTTATTGGAAAGAAAAAACGAGCAAAAATATAAGATATGCCAAATCAAACTAATGCTCAAAAACGGAGAAGACAAACCCCTTAAGGAAAATTGTACCAAATGAAAACTTTATCAAACCACTTAGTCTAAATTTTATCAATCCCAAAATTTGCAAACCTATCCAGAACTCTCCTTTTTTCATGGAAAAATGTAAGTTACTTTAAATTACATACCATTAAAATGACACTCAAGCAATGTACTAAAAGTTTTTTTAGTAGTCAAAATGACACTCGTAATCAATGCATTTAAAGAATATTAGATTTCTAGATAAGAAGATAAACTTTGAATACCTAACGTTAACGTATATTTTCTTATACATTTTTTCTTCTTTCTTTTAGTGTAAAAAAGGAATTATCTGATGCATTCTTTTTATTAAATATATGCTTCTAGAAAGTTAGTCATGCACGGAAAAAAATTAAATAATAATCCACAACTCGTTTGTGGTTATAATTCTGTTTCTTATCAAACCTTGTTTCTTTTATAGAAACATGACAAGAGGCTTTGAAGCTTTCCCTAACAAGTCAAAACAAAACACTCTAACTATGGTTTCCCGTTCAAATAATTACAGAAAACACTATAGTTATTGCATTCTATTATCAAATAATGACTCGAAAAGGTCAACTTCCTATTTTAAAACTTTATTATTAAGTAGTTGTGTGCTTATCTAACTAGCTAATTATATATAACAAGAAAAAGACTCCAACAAGTGGGGTTTGTAATGGGTTATTTAAAACCGAACAAATTCAAAAATGATAATCGAAAATCAATCTAAAACGTTAAAAAAAACTGGTTTAAATTGATTTCTTCTAGAGTTTTTTTGGATCTTTATTTTTCTTCAATTAAATAGTTTGACTCTACTTTTAAATTACAAGTTGAGAACTAACTTGAAAGGAATTAAATTATTTATTAGTTGCTAAGAATCATAAGCATGGGACTAAATTCCCCTAATTGCTCTTCAATTGGTGTTGCAATTTTGCAAAGAGAAGCTACATTATGTTTAAATTGTTGATAGGTTATGACTTTTAGCTTCAGCCTTGTCTCTATGTATTATATAGTGTACTGTTGGACCATTGTTGATGACTTTATGCTTGATTTTAGTTTATATTTATTGTTTAACAATTTAACCCTGTGTAGAGAGATTAAATCTTACGAAGGTAGGTATATTTTGTTTTCTCGTTTGGTACGTCAAGTAAGAGTTATATAATCAAGGATTTTTATAACTAATCAAGGATTTCGAAGAATAGTGTTTTTTTTTAACAATTTCTATATAATAATAAGCATTTTTAACTATGAGAACCTGACTTAAGAGATTTTTTTTAAAATAAACATCATAATATTTTATTAGGTTTAAACTAGAAACATATTTATAATAAGTGAAGTTCATTATATAAAATCACACTCTCTTAAAAACTTTCATTTACTATCTTTCTTCTGACCCAATCTTAATCTATTTGAAGATTAAGAATCATATAATTATTCTTAGTAAGTTGTACTATGCAACCATTATATCAAAATGTTGAATATAGTAAGTTTTCATTATGCTCTTTTTGAGGCATTTTACTTCTTTGGATTGTATGTGAGTTTTAGGGAAACACATGTGATTTAAAGTTGGTCTTGACGGATCTATAGTATTTTATGATCTTAATTTCATATCTCTAATTGGGGTCTTGATTGATTGTTTAGGTAATCTTATGTTGTATAAAGTTTTAGAGAGGATCAGTGTGAGAAAGAGGGGTTGTTTAAGGTGATGGAAGCTAATTAAAGCTATTAGATGTTGATTTCGTTTTTTATTTGGTTGTGCATTGAACAGTGAATGATATGTTTCATTGGTATGTTACTTTGTTGTTGGTTTGTGGAATGAGAAAATGGTCTAACAAAGGGCCTATTGATGTGTATCATTAAATTGTGTTTCTAGGATTTGAATTGTAAAATGTAAATGATGAATGTGTTATTTATGGCTTAGATTTGGAATTGTAACATGAAATTGGTGTGTTATTGATTAGTTTGAAGCATGAGATGAATTATTGATATTGTTGGCAATGTCAAATTCACTAGTACAACCAAGGGATATTGCCTCGGTTGTTTTGGGTTTATGACCACGGTTACAGAACCGAGGTATATTCAAGCGAGGTAAAAAGTTTGGACTTTTGGCCTCAGTTCAAAAAACCTGAAGCAGTAAATCAAAAATAAAAATAAAAATAAATAGGTCTATTGCCTCGGTTCTAGTTTGAACTGAGGTCGTAAACCCTTTTCTTTAAGGACTTTTTGCCTCGGTTCTCTTTTGAACCGAGGTAGTATCTTACAAAATTTAATAAAAAAAATTTAACCAATAAAATAAATTTAATAATCAAATATCAAATCAAACTATTATTTATTATACCAAATGATTCTCTGATGTAATACTGGCAACCTTCCAATTCCAATAAATGCTAATAACTAAGGAGTGAGATAATAAAAGATAAAGATCTTGACCATTGAAGGGACAAGAAAAAATTACAGGCCCGTAATAAATTAAAGGATTCTACTGAAAATAAAATTCAACCTAGTAAATAGACAAAACATATGACTAATTTGCTAACCAAGACATCAGTAAGAAGTCGTGTTTGTAATCTAATTTTTAAATAAAAGAAATTTTCTTTTGATCCTTCAATGATATATATGACTAACACTCTACTGTACCAAGAGTAACATGTTTTAAATTAAAGGGTACCTACCAGGCTTCAGAATGGGCAGAGCAATATCAAGGACAAACTTTATAGCCACATAAAGCTCTAATTGTTTAGGGCATATAAATATCTTTGTAGTGACAAACCAAACAACATCTTTGTAACGATAACCATCAGAGGATCCTTACAAGCTCCAATAAATTGGAAGAAACAAAGAAATCCATTATCTTCATAAATAGGCATCTATTAGTCCTACAGTAGCATAAAGATCAAAAGACCATAATATACACTTTACACTATCCATAGATAAGTCTTCAATGAAACAAACGATACAAAGCACATGGTACCCCTACACTCACAGTTCCAATCCAAGAAAACAGTGGTCTAAACCCATAAATTTCCATCATTATAAGCAGTGCAGCCCAATTGTAATTCACGTTAATCATATGAGAGTGAAGGGTGTGTGTGCAGTCAATTAACAATTCCAATACATCCATTAACACAACAACATTCAAGTCCAGAAACACACATAAATTGACATAGTCGAAAACCAGATAGCATCCCCCTTACTAGCTGCTGTAATCTAACCTTAAACACCCACCTAACTCACGATTCACTTCCAGAATAAAGCACCTAACTCTTTCCTACTCATAATCCTACCTTTACGCAAACTCCTACATCTGAGAGGTACATAAACGTATTATAGACACTGGACCAGAGCCCAATGGAAACCAGTGATTCTGCACTAAAACTCTAATGGAAACAAATTATGCTCATTACTAAACTTAGGATATTTACTCCAACGATAATAAATTCAAGACAGTCACACACTAGCCAAAGCCATGAATTTCAACATGCTTAACCAGTTCTAATTAGTTGGAAAACACCAAGATCATCAAACCAGAAAATTTGATTCCAATAACAGTAAAACAACCCTTACTGACAGCAAGCAATAGTTCAATTAACAACCATAGCACCCCCCCAACCTGACGTACTATACACAACAACACACCCTAAGTAACCGAGGCATATAACAACGTTTTCTACCTCGGTCTCCTAAGTAACCGAGTCAGTATACTCCTTGAAAAGCGGTTGTCTTAAAACCGAGGCATATAACAGCATTTTCTACCTCAGTCTTTTGAGTAACCGAGGCAGTATATTCTTTGTACAGCGGTTGTCTTAAAACCGAGGCATATGGTATCTTAAATATTACAACATTGCCACCGTATTTTAATAGGCTTCGACTTTTCAAAAACCGAAGCCTAATGGACGATTTAAAATACCGATTTTGCACTAGTGATTGTAGCATTTTGGTGTTTGAGTTATGCAGACTCATGGACAAATGTCAAAAACGAATTTGGTAGAGTTAGAAGAAGTTTGCTTGCTAGGCGAGCACACTCTTATTGAACAAAAGCAAAACTCAAGTTCGGCAGAGATTCAAAGGAGAGGGAGTCGTTGGACAAGCTAGATGATAAGTGTGAAAAATACTTATTATTCATGCTTATTAATACTCTCAAATTTGTATTTATTCATGAGTTAGGTGTTTTCCTCGTAGAAAGATGTAATAATTGTTAGGTAAGTTTGTGTTAGGTTATTGTACAGGAAAATGAAGCATCATTGAGAATCTGCCAAGATTTTCTTGCTAAGCCATAGTGGTTCGCTCAACAAGTAGAGTGGCTCGCTCAGCGAGTGGAATTAGTTAACAGTGAAGCAGTTGAGTTGTCGCCCAACAAATGCATAACTTCTCGATCAACGAATTGTGTAATTCTGGGAGTGGTTATTTAGTTGAGAAAGAAAGAAATAGAGGTAGTTTTGGTTGTGGTAAAACGAAGAAACTCAAGAAAATTGTCCGAGGCTACTTCAAAGCATAAAGACGTCGTTCTTCCATTAAATTTCATCAAACTTGTATGTGTTAGATGACTCGGACTAACTAATTTCATTTTTCATTGGGATTGGATGTAGTGAACTCTAATGATGTAATTCTCCTGTGCAATACAATCTTTTTTCAATTTTTATGGAATGTCATATATTTAAATCTTTTCATTTTCATATATATATATATATATATAATAAAAATTTATCTATAATGTTCACCGATATTTTGAAATATTTATTACCAACCGATTTGTCTGTTTGTAAGTTTGTCAATAAAAATAGCAATAAATTTCTCACACAAACCTCTAATGAGATACATGAGAGGTCAAACCTTTTCATTTTCATCTCCTCACGCCTAAACCGACGAAGAAAGAAACTAAGAAGGCAAGTGTTAACCTGACAAGAAATATTCTTCCTCAGTGAAGAAAACACCCTTTTTCCTGCCCTCCATCTACAAAGTGCTCCTCCATTACATCATCGTCTCTAATGTCTCTGTCAAGCCCTTATCCTTCGTAGAGCTCGTCATTATCTCCAAAGCCTTCATCCTCACATCGTGCCTCAACTTTTGGAGTCTTTGATGTTCATCGCAAGTCCCTCTTCTAGGCTGCAGTCAACCACCAAGGGTGGATCGTCTTCCTTGACAAGAAGGAATGCTCCATCTCTAGGTTCGAGCAATCTTATTCTCGCATTGAAGTTGACAATGTCTAGTTCATCACCAAAGTCTCCAACTTCCCAAACTTCTCTTAGGGACATTCTTAGGCCTAGGTCAATTGTTAGCTCATCTATAACCTTTTGTTCTTCGAATGCAAACTCACTATCAATGATCCCCAACCACATTTATCATCAATCCGGAGCATGAAGGCCGAAAAGATCCACGTCTTCGTCCATGATTTTGGAAGAGCTGGAGAGGAATGTTAGGGACGAATTTCTCTACTAAGTTGTTGTCATTACTAAGTTGAGTGAATTTTAGAAGGTTGATCACGAATTCGAACTTTCCCTTTAAACTAAGGACCTATAGTTGGTACAAGGCATGAGTAGAAACAAAAACTTAAAAGCAGAGGTAGCCTACTAAAAAAATGTCTAAAGGTTATATAAACGATGAATACGAAAGTTGGTGGAAGTAGAGGAAGGAAGAAAAAATAAATAAATTAAATCACAATATTTACTAACAATTTTTTTTTTCAATATTACCGACAAATATAAAATTTTTTCGGTGAATATTGTGGACTGCACCTTTATTAATGGATTTTAATTTGTAAAAAAATTATAAAAAAAAGTAACCAATGAATTTTGAGTGTTTTTGACCGCGATAATATTCAATTTCTTTTAGTGTTATTTCGTAATCACAAGTTGGGAAACAGTACGGACATTAAAGAAATATTATAGAACGGGTTTTAGTGAATTGCACAGTGTGAATATGAAGCCAAACGAGATGAGGAATGATATTGGACTCAATGGTTGAAGGGGCTTTGAACTTGTTCACGAAGGTCGGTGAAGCTGTTTGGAGGTGTTCCATTTGTGCAGAACATGGCCGAAGACATCATAGAATACTATGTCAATCTCCGTTTGAGTGAGCTGAACAGACATGAATCCCTGACCATCGTAGTACAACTTCATTTCTTCTTCCTTCCACTTGTTCACAACTCCTCTCCACGCCTTAGACCCTCCACCGCTTGTAAAAAATTGTATTCCACTGAAATTCATCTATATATATTCAATATATGTACTTCAAATTATTAATCTTCAGTATGACTACAAAATAACCAACCTCTCAATACTGCTTATGTGTTGTAGGCAGTGATCGTGTCCATTTATGAACATATCAATGTTGTTCGCCTGAAAAAACAATACACACATAACATACCATCACTAAAAAAATATACAAAATTTTAGTGAAAGAAAATTTTTAAAACAACATAAAATTCTATCAGTAAAATGTTTATTAATAAGTTTTACTGATAATTACTGATAATCACATATCTGTCGTCAATTATCGTAATCATTATATTTAAAATATAAAAATATCAAATTACCTGGAGAATTGGGAGAAGCTGATTTACAAGTTCAGCTGTGTTACCATGTTGGCCAGCACTTCTAATTGTATGGTGACCCACTACAATTTTCCACTTTGCATTTGATTCTCGCAAAGCCAAATCCACGTCCTATTCAAGTTCAGTATACTCTAATTAACCAATTAACATGGAAAATCTAATAGTTCAATTTATCAATTTTATTTATATTTTTTTCTTATCATTTAATTAATAATACAAAAAGATTTTTGGCTCTTTTCATTGAGAAATGATGAGAGGGTAAAACCTTGAGGAGGTTGGAAATATATTTTTTGCGAGGGTGTATTCCTCTCCAATCATAAACATGGTCCCCAGGTTCTGTGAAGTACTTGTCCACAAACGGAGTGGTATCTACGAAGAAAAACTCTGCAACTTCTGAAACAAAAAATGCATAAATTTAACCACGTACGTCAATATTTTAGGCAATTCTTATAAGTTAAAATGTTAATTTGAAAAAAAAAAAAAAACTTACAATACAATTTTATGTATGAATGAATATAATGAATAAATAAATAATTAAACCATTTGAAATTAAGTAAAATAAGTTTCATATCACCTGCATTGACAATAAAAGATCTCAAGCAAAGCCATCTCTTGTCATAATTTCTGAGGACAGGACTCAGCTGTGCCTCAACATCGCCTCTATAGTCATGGTTGCCCAAAACTACAAGAATCAAAACATTAAACAAAAAAACAAGACAGTATATATATTTAGTGTTAGGTTTTTTGAAAACAGACAATGAGAAAATTTAAATCAATAAAAAAATATTTTTTTTAATCTAAAATCTTAATACAATAAATTTATTATTTTTATTTATATATTATGTATCTTTATTAGGTTTTTAACTCATTTTAAATTCTTAATAAGTAGCTTATTATCTCAATCATCTATCCTTATATGTCTTGATTGAAATATAGGTGTAAGTAATTGAACTATTCTTACCACTGTACCATTGTTTGTGCAAGCTAGAAGAAGTGTAGATTTTGGTGAATGAGTCGTCAAAGGCTGGATCGTCTATGCCTGTCAAGCCATTGTCATAAAAATTGTCTCCGGTGGAAATCACAAAATCGATGTTCAATTGCTTTCCAATAACCCCCATCTAGAAATAAATTTAAAAGAAACTAAAATTCAACTTAGTTTCTGGAGTAAATAATTGAACTGAGCAAGAACAAACATGAGAAAATCGCCATTATTTTTAAATTTTTATTCATAATATATTAACTTAATAAGAGTCATACATGCATGACATAAAGAAATAAAATGTTCTCACAATGATTTTGTTTTCTTAAATATTTTGATATAAAATTTTAAAGCTTAAGCTAACAATTCATAAATTAATTTTTATAAATTAGAAAATATTTTTTTTCTTAAATATTTTGATTTGTTTTTTCTAATTTTATATTATAGAATACTTTTTAATTATAAGGAATAATTATTATAAATATTTCTAACATTATTTATAGCGGAAAACAATAGTAAAAGCCTTTTTCATGTTATGTTGGTATCAGTCTAAGCACGATCTACCTTTTTTCTATTTCTTATTTCAAGTTTTCCTAGTTTCGTAATCTTTGTTTATGATTTCGTGACTTCTGTGCTCTCGTCCATCTTTTTTGTTTATGATCCATGTTAGTGGTTCTCAGTCATGGTTTTGTCAGTGGTTTTCGACTTCTTGCTTTGCACTCCAACATTGTTGCTTATTCTTTTAATGGTCACCATGACTACCCCAAAGAAAGACAATCCTTGTGTTCAATTCACTAGCAAGAATTATTTTGTTTTGGATTTTTAATTCAAGATGAATGTCAAATGGAAAGGATTATGGGGTCACTTGGACGGAATAACATCGTCATCCAAACATAAAGCTACAATCATACATGGAAGGTAAAAGATGCTCAAATTATTTATTGGATCCTTAACATTATTTGTCCCAAAATGATGAATCATTTGTGCTCTTTTATATCTACTCAACAAATGTGTGATTATTTTGAAGGGCATGTATAACAAAGACACTACGGCCAAGAATTTTTAGTTCAAACAAGAGATAACCAATTACACCCAAGGTAATTTTTCTATTCAAGAGTATTATTCTAGTTTTCTGAATTTATGGACAGAACACTTTACCATTTTATATGTTGTTTTTCCCTAAACTTCACTCTAGATTGTTCAAGAAACCTACAACACTTTTAAGTGCGATTCTGTTTCTCATTGTTTCGAGATTGAGGATGTCAAAAGTGCTTTACTGAATAGGAGTATTGTTCCATCTTTGGATACATGTGTTGGTGAACTTCTCAAAGAAGAATAACATTTACTAACCCACAATAAAAGTAAAAATCATGATATGCGACAAGTCCAATATTTTTCTTGCAAACAATTTAGTCATATCACTCGTAATTTTCATAAGAAGTTTTGCAATTATTGTAAGCAACAAGGTCATATCATTATTAATTGTCCCACGTGTCTTCCACGACAAATACAATGTCATGTACAAGTATCCATGCCACTACCAATGCACCTAGTTGGCCTCCTACTTAATGTGCATATGATGGTGGTGCTCTCTAGCCTAGAATGATTCAACAAATGGTACTTTTTCGTTCTCTCAACCTTGGGTATTTAGGATAAGTTATCTAGTGTTTGTCGCTGATGGTTTTTTGATTCTGGTTCATCTAATCACATGACGAGTTTTAATAAAAGTTTGCATAAACATTCTTATAATGGTACTCAAAAAATATAAATTGTTGATGGTAATACTCTTTTTATCACTAATATTGGTGTCCTAAACCAATATTAGTGAATAATACTCTATTCAAGAGTATTATTCTGGTTTTCTGAATTTATGGATAGAACATTTTGTCATTTTATATGTTGTTTTTCCCTAAACTTCACTCTAAATTGTTCAAGAAGTCTACTGGTAAGTGCGATCTGTTTCTCATTGGTGTCCTAAACCCTTATTTTTGGAATGTGTTTGTCTCCCCTAAACCTGTATCTAATTTATGGTCTATTGATCAATTAGTGGACGATAATTTTGATGTTAACTTTTCTTAGTCTAATTGTCTTATGCACGAGCAGAATCATTGAAGTTGATCATAAAGGGACTTAAATTGATATGATTATTTTCAATTCAATTTGTTTCTAATCATTTGTCTTTTGCTTATATTAATTCTCTAAGTATCTGTGAGGTTTTGTCTCACTTATTTAAAATTGGTTTCATAATCAATTTATATTTCTTTTTTTTATACTTCAATGTTGTTATTTTTTCCACTTTTTTCTACATGATTGATGAACCATTACTTTTTCCTGTTTTTTTTTTTTTATATTTCTATACCATCTTAATTGTTGACTCGTAGCTAATTGTCTTTTGTTAATACATTTTCATTAATTGAGTTTTATTGAGCATTTATTTTTATATTTTAGTTAATTTAAATTCATTTGATCTAATTTTTGTTTATTAATTATTTTCATGTTACGAAGTAATTTTAGACTTAGGGCATTAATTCTTAGGCTGGAAAGAGGAGTGCCACATCAGCTTTTAGGATTAGTTTTTAGAGTTTCTTTATATTTGTTTTTGTGGGCCAAGATTTGGCCCAACTTTTGGATAGCTAGGGTTTCAGGCGGGGTCTAATGTGATCACATAATAAGCCTCCTTCACATGTGTATTTTCTCTCTCTCTCTCTCTCTCTCTCTCTCTCTCTCTCTCTCTCTCTCTCTCTCTCTCTCTCTCTCTCTCTCTCTCTCTCTCTCTCTCTCTCTCTCTCTCTCTCTCTCTCTCTCTCTCTCTCTCTCTCTCTCTCTCTCTCTCTCTCTCTCTCTCTCTCTCTCTCTCTCTCTCTCTCTCTCTCTCTCTCTCTCTCTCTCTCTCTCTCTCTCTCTCTCTCTCTCTCTCTCTCTCTCTCTCTCTCTCTCTCTCTCTCTCTCTCTCTCTCTCTCTCTCTCTCTCTCTCTCTCTCTCTCTCTCTCTCTCTCTCTCTCTCTCTCTCTCTCTCTCTCTCTCTCTCTCTCTCTCTCTCTCTCTCTCTCTCTCTCTCTCTCTCTCTCTCTCTCTCTCTCTCTCTCTCTCTCTCTCTCTCTCTCTCTCTCTCTCTCTCTCTCTCTCTCTCTCTCTCTCTCTCTCTCTCTCTCTCTCTCTCTCTCTCTCTCTCTCTCTCTCTCTCTCTCTCTCTCTCTCTCTCTCTCTCTCTCTCTCTCTCTCTCTCTCTCTCTCTCTCTCTCTCTCTCTCTCTCTCTCTCTCTCTCTCTCTCTCTCTCTCTCTCTCTCTCTCTCTCTCTCTCTCTCTCTCTCTCTCTCTCTCTCTCTCTCTCTCTCTCTCTCTCTCTCTCTCTCTCTCTCTCTCTCTCTCTCTCTCTCTCTCTCTCTCTCTCTCTCTCTCTCTCTCTCTCTCTCTCTCTCTCTCTCTCTCTCTCTCTCTCTCTCTCTCTCTCTCTCTCTCTCTCTCTCTCTCTCTCTCTCTCTCTCTCTCTCTCTCTCTCTCTCTCTCTCTCTCTCTCTCTCTCTCTCTCTCTCTCTCTCTCTCTCTCTCTCTCTCTCTCTCTCTCTCTCTCTCTCTCTCTCTCTCTCTCTCTCTCTCCTCTCTTTAGTTCAGCTTTTAGGTTCTGGAGAGCACCCACATGTTTTCTCGGCACTAAGTTCGCGTTCTCTCTCTTTTATATATTTATTCACTTTGTTGTAATATTTATGATTATTATTTTTATCACATGCAAAATAGTCAATAAGCATCTGAAACACGTTTATTATTATAATATGTTTAATTTTTGTATTTATTAATAGTTTGCTTCATTTAAATATTAATTAACAGCATGTGTTTCCTTTCAATTGTTAGCTTAAACTACAATGTTCTCTTGCTTAAGCAACCTCCCTTAAATGCTTAAATCGACTTAATGTCACACGTAAGAGACCTACCTCAAATGCTTAAGTCAACTTAATGGCATGCTTATAAGCAATGTACTTCAAGCATCAAATACTGATTGCGAGGGCAAAACTTCACACGTTTGATTAAATACAATTTGTCAAACGTAATTTTATTGATGGATAATTTGTTATAAATAATAGCATTTACCAACATATTTATAACCATTCACTATGACATTAAGAAACATAGGATGATGACTACCAATGAATCTAATATTTTTCGTCATAAAATTTATTTATAATCATTTTCTCACGGAGTTTAGGTTGTCATTTTTGGTTGATAAAGTAAATTGCCAACGAAAATTAACCCTTCTCAGTGGCAAACTTTTAGTAGCACTGTTTTTTCTTATAGTGTAATAGTAAATTTTTAGTAGGACTGTTAAGTAGCACAATTTACCATTCTCAGTAAATTGCCAACTATGACATTATTTGAGTGATATTTTAATCACAAAAATGTTATAGTAACTCTTTTTGTAACTTCATATTTTATTATAATAATTTTTTACTTACAAAGCTTTTAGTGTTTCACAATTTTATTTTAGTAGAGCGAAGTTGACGTTGAAAATAGAAGAGATGTCATAATGCTATCCAAGTCTTAATAATTAACAAACATCAAGGATTTCTACTAAATGTAAAGTTTAAATTTAAGAATCAGGATATATTCACTGTACGAAACATAACAATTTAGACTATTATCATCTAATAATCAACCCCTTTAAACAGGCTAATAAAATAATACAAATAGATGTTTCCGTTCAAATAAGAACTAAACCAGTTGGAACTAATAAAATATTATTCATCAGATAATACACCCCTAGAAGATTCTGTCCAAATAACAACTAAACTAGGCGTCCATCAGGTTGAATTATTGGCGCACGACTTTTCTATTTGGAATCTGTGGGCTAGATGGATAAGGAAGAAAAAACTATCATGAGGTTTAAAATTATGTATTCTCAATCTAAATTTTATATTATTTTTTATCTTAAATATATATATATATATATATATATATATATTTATATTTATATTTTTTTTGTATACGTTAGTTTATAGTATTATGTTAGTGGGAGAATTAAATTCATGGTTTTTTTTTTCAATTTTATGTTCATTCTATAATTCTAAAATGTTAACGGAAGAGTTAGATTCACAATCTCTCTCCTCCTCTCTTCCAGCATGACCATAAAAGTCAAACTTATAAATTTTTACATGCCATTCTATTTTTTTTTAAATTTAAAAAATGATTAAATTAATAAAAGAATGAAAACACAAAACGTGATTGCATAGAGTTTTAAATTCACTTTAATTAGTTGGCAAGGTTGCATACACCTGCAAGCAAAATGATTGGACTTGTGTGGGTGTTAACTCCATTGTAGAAGATGAAGAAAGTGGTAATGAATGCTGTGTCACTGATAAGGTATAACAACAATTTTTAAAATTGAAAAATAAATAAAATAAACTGATTTTTTTTCATAGTTTGTCTAGTTTTGAATTTTCATATTAATTATTTTATTTTGTTCTAAAATTTATTATTAAAAAAAGATGCTAAAACAATAACAATGAAAAAAAAATACTTTGCGGATGAAAATGAGTATATATATCATAGTTTCTGATCAAATGCGTTTAAATTACCTGAAAAGCAACTTGAGATTGGTTGAAAGCTCCTTTTCTTCCCCAATCTCCAATGACCAAGAAGCTAAGCGACCCATCTGGTTTAGGTGCTTCTTCAAAACGCTGAAGCAGTGCCGAGGAAACAACCAAACACAGCGCTATGGTATCAATGAAAACAAGAAGGCCCATGGTTAGGTCTGAGTATACGAAGGAGAAAAGAAAGCTTTGCATGGACCCATTTGATTCATCTCATCCTTTTAAATAGAGCTTTGACAATCTTATTTTATTTATAATATCTGCATAATCTTATTATGATAGTGCAATAATATAATATTTAAAATTAGTTACATAAAATAAAAGCAAAGGTTATGAATATATATATATATATATATATATATATATATATATATATATATATATATATATATATATATATATATATATATAAGAGGAAGATGACGAAAAGGTACCTGAATAGTATGTTTTGAAATCTTTTAAAGACTTCAGTTGGTCCATTATATAATCACTATCATAAAGCATTAGATGGAATCAATTCACGAGACGCATATATAATGGGTGTTTGTTAGAGGAATAAAAATATACGTCTTCACCGTTTGACGACAACGATTCTATCTTTGGCTATTAAAGAGTATTTCTTATGATCATTGGACTGAAGACAGATAACTTAACTAATTATCACTTTTAACACATCATGTTTAAACGAGAAGGAAATAGATGGTGTTGCATGTGGATCACCATTATACCAAAAATATGGAGCTAAAGGAATATAATTACTTTTATAAAATTATTTACAAGGTTAGAGAGTTTCACAACTTTTTTTCTGTTTCTTCCGATAGACATAGTAAAAACACAATTCAATTAAATCTAAGTTTCTTTATTATGAAATCGTCCAAACTTAATTTATTAAAAATATATTTACATATTATAATTAATCTCTTTATTAAATTATTATTTATGATAAAATATCATTTATATATATATATATATATATATATATATATATATATATATATATATAATATGTTATTATATACTTGAGATAAATATTATTTTAATAAAAATATATTTTCATGTTAATTCTTTAAATACATTTAATATTATTCATAAAGATTTAAGTTTTTTTTATTCAACGTTTAAAGAGTTTTTTTTTTCTTTCTTGATAAAACTACCACCTATATTTCTTGTTGCATCTCATTTAAAAAAACGATAGAAATAGGAGAACGACTGGTTTAAACTGAAAACTTAATAATAGAACTTGAAAAGAAAAAGGAGAATATGTGGTAGAGAAGCAAGAAAACAGAAAAGAAGAGAATCACATTATTTCTCATGTCTTAGGTTTTCTCTCTGAATTACTAAGTTTATTTTTGCCAAAATATATATAAAAAAAAAAATACTTAATTGATAAGGGCAATCTGCTGAGCAAATCCTCCACCCGTTCATCATATTCACTCAAAAGAACAAGCTTAGAAAAAGTCATTCAACATCGTTAAAACACATTTCGAAGTTCTGGCTGAGTTGATTTAACTCTAAAGACAATTTAAGTTGACGATGTGAAAATAACTATTCGGCGAAATTGAACTTTATTGAATAAATTTGGAATTAAGTGAGCGAATTATATAAAAAATCTATAAATTTATACAGAAAATCTCTCAAAAATCTCTTTCTAATAATTTCACATAAGCTGAACAAAACTTTTAAATAAAAACACTTTGAAACAAAATTTTAAAAAAAAAATAAATCACTCTCCTACGTCTAACTATAAAATATGAATATTACATTACCAACATAATTATACCTCTGTCATGTATTATTTGGTATTAAAAAAAGCTACACATATACACCTTAATTTTATTTACAATATTACATATATTTATTTTTTATTATTTCTCTTTTTATCAATTCACATAATTTATAAATTTAATACTTTTATTTTCCTCGAGATATTTAATAAATATTGATATGGTATATTTTTTTATGTCCATGAATTATTTTCTTAAAATAATACACTTCAGCCGTCGTCAAATAAGATAAAAAAAGAAAGGGTTGTGAAGAAATCATTTCTTCTTATCTAAACAAGGATTTCATGATTATTTATGACTTTCACTGTCTCGCCCATCATCTTAATTATTTGCATTATGGGCACGGTAGATCATGATGCTTCTATGAATTGCAGACAAGATATGTTGCTTTAGAATTGGTCCAACGTTGCTTTTCACTGATGTCGGATCAAATAAATTTTTAAATAGGTTGCCTTCTTATTTTTTAGTTTAATACTAATTTTGTTCTCCATATTTGTAATAATTATTAAATATTCTTTTTTTAATTTAATGTATTTTTATATTTTAAAAGATTTAATTTGATTACTTTTTCAGAAATGGCGGACAATGATAATATAGAAATTTAACTCTGTTTTAAAAAATGACGTGATTCCATTAGCTCTCGTAAAATGCATGAAAACTACGTGTATCCGTGACTGTGAAAGCTGACAATTATATTGAATTAAAAGTAATTTGAAAAAAATAATATCAAATGATTATTATAAATATGAAAACCAAAAGGAGATATTAAGCTTCTTTTTTTTCTTTTTAATTATCAATTTTTCCTCCTCTAGATATTGAAGACATCGATTTTTGGTACATTCTAGACTACCAGGAAGTGTGGAAGAAGCCATCTTAAATTGAAGGCATAAGTGTTTATGAGGACTTTTTGTAAGACTTTTTTCAGGATATATTTTGATTTTGTAGAAGTATTTGACATCCACTATGAGACCGAAATATATTGCAAGAAGAAAAACTAATGGTATCCACTAGAAGCAGAATGAACAACAAAAGACAATGTGATGGAAGAACCGGAGAATAGTTCATGTCAAATGGTTTTATTGTTGGAATTGGAAAAGGACCTTATTAAAGTAAAAAAAAAAATTTGATGCTAAGGAGATAAAGGTTTTGAAGGAGGAGAACGCTAGGATGAAGAGAAAATTGGAGGAGACAGAGCATGAAAAAAGTCAGCATAACCCCACACAACACACTAGTTGTAGTCCTCGAATAACTCTTTAGATGATGAACGAAAGCAGTTGTGGTGGTACCACTAACACCTTCACAACCCTTTGTAGAAATCACATACATCCATTTGTTGATGGGATAATGAAGACTCCTCTACAAAGTAACTGAAAATCCCTTACTATAGACCACTTGAACATAATTTGCAAAGGGCGCCAAATAATAATGAGGTTTCATCTAGTGCCCATTGTGAGGAAAAAAACATGCAAATTAGATTGATTTATTGGGTCCATCTAAAACACTTTTGCCTTTCTCTTGTATAAAATGGATCTAATTTAATGAAAACCTTCCTCAAAAGTGATCAATTTGATACACTATACTTAGATAAAATTTTGCACCAAGACAAATCAATTAAAATTATATATCATTGTCAAAATACTCATCCAATTACCATAATTCAACCAAACCTTTAACTTATTTCTATTTCACATGACCGTTATAATTTTAAACCAGATTCAATCATTAATCACATAACCTATTTCTTTTCACAACAATCATACTAACCAAACAATTACATCAAACCATCATAACAATTCACTTAACTTAACAATTACTTATACATATATAATGCAATTATCACATATAACTTTTCATAACTTCGTCATCACCACCATTTTCACACATGATTACAAGCACAAAATTTCATTTACATCGATAGGTCACAAAACTACTAAGAAATAATTCAATTAAACCAATCTATATGTCATCAAACAAACAAAGAATTGAACATATAAAATAATAAGCTTCTCTTACTTGAAAAATAACTTTTACTAGAAGCTAAACTCCTTCATTTCAAGAAGCATCGTCACTCACGACTAGGAACCTAAAATAGGTTATCCAAAAAAGATAGAAATTTAGTTCATGGTAAATCAAACTAAGAGGATCACTTTTCTCAATTGAATCCACTAAGATTCATGACTAAATTGACATGAAAACTAGATAATAGTGGCTTTATAAAATAATTAGAAACTTACTCTATTTTGAAATTTGATCGGTTTTAAATGCTCCTTAGTTTCTCAATTGCACCATGGTGCAATTAAATTTTGAAAATGATAAGAAATGAGGAATTTAAGACCTAGGAAAAAATATTAAATATTACGGAATCAAAGTGTAGAATAGATGGTTAAAGCTCTTTGTTATGGGTTATTGGTCATGTGTTCAATTCTTGATGTGTGTATAATATATATTTGTTTCTTTTATTGTTTTGTTTTATGTGTACATGGGAAAATAATTAGAAAACAACTTAGGGTAAAAACACAAGACTTAGGACCTGAATAGATAAAGCACATGTTCTTAGGAAATAGGAAAACATCTAGGTCAAAACACCTAGACGCACGACTAAACACCTAGGTCAAAACACCTAGATGCACAACTAAACACTATTATGCCTAAAGCTTATAAGAGAGTTGAAGTTAAACGCTTGATGTTTATCATACCTGAAAAAGGTATTCAACTTAGCTCTCAAAATCAAAACAAGTTCAGACGATGTTTACTTGGCTAAACGATACCATGAGCTTAAATAATACTTTGTCCAATGATGAAATCTTTATACAACACTTGGTATCTTTAGGAAAAAGCTTAGTTGTTAAAAGATACCTAACGATAGAAAATAAAACAAGCACTTTGTTTTTTTGAGTAAACATTAAATGCTTAACGTTTATAAATAACAAATGTGATAAGAAAACATGTATCTGTTGCATGCACAATTTACTCTACTCTTTGTAGATAAATTATTCTACATGCATCCACATAACTACAGATCAAATATCAAAAGTGGACGTTAGAGACAAAAGAGATATTTACAGAATGTTCTTCACTTGAAGTCATGCATAAAAATAACGTACAACCTACTTCAAGCAAAATATTGACGAAGCATGTCTGCTCTAACAAGTTGACTTACCCAACGAATGCTTATGAAGAAAGAGAAAGCATGAGTGTCAAGGCTTAAAGCTCAAGTCTAACGAACATATATCCATGAAACCTTTAAATAGAAGATCTTTCAAAAGAAAAACCAAGATCGAGTGAAAAACATACAACGAAATATCCATACTGTCGGAACAATCGGTATTGTTATAGAGTCGCGCAGCGGAATAAAATACTTAGAAAGCGTGTTACGGTCACAAATCAAGTTATGATGGCCTGTTTTAGAAAAACAATTTTCTTAGAGAAAATTTATCAAATAGTTAATGTGCGTAAAATGTAAATAGTATAGAGAGCAAGAAAATTCAACACAGAAAATTTATCCTGGTTCGAATCAAAAGATTCTACGTCCAGTCGTTAATCACTATAAATAGTGATTAACCTTTTTTCACTAAAATATGGTTTGCAGATTACAATCAGATAATCAAAATAAGCAAAGAAAAGAAAACACCTTCCTTCGACAAACGAATGGAAGAACCTGCTCAGCCAACTTGAAGAGAACCGCTCCGACCTTTGACACACAAAACGCGAGCTTCTCCTATTCACAAGACCAGGCAAGAGCACTCTATCACTTTGAGAACTTCCTCAGACAAACTGTATTCTCAAAATGGCATAGATCCTTTTCACTCACAGAGAGCTTCCCTTAGGCACAAAGCTCTAATACTCTCAATTGAAAAGTTACTTCCTAAGAGTTGTGAAGACCTCTATTTATAAGCCTAGTTTCGTGCAGGGTTAAAAACTGAAAAGACACCTCCCAACTGCACTTGATAATCAATTATCATAAGTGATAATCGATTATTTGTGTCCGTTATGGGGTTTTCAAAAGAGTAATAATCGATTATATGAAGTGATAATCGATTATTCCTGTATGACTCTGTGATAATCGATTATTGCCATTCCATAATCGATTATTGCAGTTAAAAATGCAAGTTTACAAGGTTTACAAGAATTTCCTACTACATTTAATTTCTACAAATTGCTTTTAACTAATTCTAATATCTTCTTCAACTAAAACTTCTTGTAGCATCATCAAAACAAATTTCTTCAAGATTTACCAATACTCCTTATTGGTAACAATCTCCCCCTTTTTGATGATGATCAAAAATTCAATTTTAAAAGCAAGTTTGGCTTACCTGCAAAACATACAAGCTAACAAACAACAACAAGGTTAGCAATACCTGTAATAATTTATACTTCTCCCCTTGTATTATTCTTTGGTATCAGATACAAGCATTCAAAAGAGAAGTGATGAGTCAATATTTTCTTGACTTCACTTAGCTTATTGTGCTAGAATTAATCAGAGAATGGTGCTTAAATGTCCGGTATTTTTCCATTTTTGCTAACTATGCTTAATCTGACCAGAAATTCTTATTTTAATTAATTTGAATTATTTGAGCTTATTATTTTCATTGATTGTAGGGAAATTTTTGGAAATACATTTTGGGACATCACGAAGAATGCGAAATAAATTCAAGACTCTCCACATAGACATTTTAGAATTAATTAAATTGTAATTTAGTAGTGTAAAATCTTTTTGGATTAACTTTTGTAAATTGAGCCAATTTTTGGCAAAATGAAGTGGGCCCAAAAGTGGGGGTGGATGACTTGGCACTCTAGGGTTTTTGTGTGGACCCCACCCTCATAAAATGAAACTTACGACCTAGGAGGGCGTCGAGCCACCACTCACTCACGAAACTTGAACTTAGAATGTTTTTTTTAATTGAAAGTTGGTGCATACTGTGACGTTGGTGAATGAAGAGCTCCACGCTAATCTCAATTGATTGATTTCTCATTGCCTTTTTATTTTGGTTTTGTGCACCTTTTGATTGAAGCTGGGGTTCAGCTGCTGTCACGTTCATTTACATATTCCATAAATTAGAATTCTTGCTTTGCTTGTACACGGGGTTACGCGAGGAATGGAGAGCCCCTTACTTTGATTTTGCACGCGTTCAGGGAGCACCAAACACGGTGATTGATTGAAGAAAGTCTTCAAGCTACTGTTGCCACATCCAACACTCTTTTTGACAGCAACAGTGTTGGGGATGGAATGACAGGCACGTGCTGGAACGCTTGAACCGAGGAAGTGATGATTCCAGCAGCACATTGAGGAATGTGAGCTACTGCATGGAGAGAGCAAGCGGCAGTGGTGTCACATTTTGAGTGAAGGGAAGCAATTTCATTTTGTTTCCTGGAAGCAGCTGAAACGGTGATTGAGAGTTAAAGAAGTGTGCGGATTCACGGTGACTAGATGGTGTGAGGTGTGTCTGTGACGTGGAGTAAGGCAAGGCAGTGAGTGATTTTGGAAGAGGGGAACTCGTTCATTTGCAAGGGAGAAGAAGAGAGAAGCGTTGAGATGTGGTGATTTAGAGTTGAATAAGTCTTGTACGATGGTTGAGTTGAGAGAAGAAGTTTTGGGTTTTTACATGAAGAAACGGAAGTGGTGTTACGGTAGAAGTGGTGCACGTTGATTCATGGCCCATGGAGAGCTCTCGGCTGCATTTGCAATTGGAAAAGTGGAATTGGTGTCATGGATGTGCAAGGGAACATGGAAGCAGAGATTAGAGAGGAGTAGAGCTGCACGGTTTACTCATTAAAACTTCCTTATTTTTTAGTTTCACGCTTGTACCGAGATGCATGTCTTTACAATTCTCATGTTGAATGCTTGTTAACTTTTAAGTGATTTTTACTTATTCATCAGTTGCTTCTTTCAACGCTCATTGTCACGGACGTTAATTCTCACTCCTTTTAATTGGTTCAGATTTTTGCATCGAATGTTTTATTCCAGTGTTTTCATTTACTTTAATGTTGTCTATTATGTTCAGTTGTGGTAATTAAGTTTTGATGTTAGCTTAAGTGACCAATCGTTTTAATTCTGTGTTTACATCTGTATTTATGTTTGTGTTTTAATTTAGTCCATCTGAATTCACAAAAACACTTTCAAAACCCCCCTTACTTCGTGTTGACCTGATTCTCGAACCACAGTTTGGTCCTTGAGAGACGACCTAGGAGTCACTTCCTAGCACTATACCGCATTTTTAATGTACATCAAATTTGATGGGCTGCGACAACCGCATCAAGAAGAAAATAAAGAGCTCAAGAAAAAAAATACATTTGAGCTGAAAAAGAGAAAAAGAGAAGAGAAGAGAAGAACAAAAAGAAAAAGAAATACTCTCAAGCTTCATTGTTAAATTGCTTACTACTGTATGAGAGGAAAGAGAAACACCTATAATTTTTTAGACTGCTTTGTATTGTATTTACATCCTCTTAGTGAGATAGTCTGAACAATTTTTAAGCAATTGTCGATTGCAATTCTAAAGAGAATCAAAACACTTACAACTGAACTTAGTTTGAGTTGAGAAATCTAAGCGTGGTAGTGTCGCAACCGGAATCGCGACGGGACGACGATCCGTAAAAATACGGGTTTGAAAAAGAGATTTGGAGTCGCCACCATAGTTTATTCTGGAAAACTACGGAAAAACCATAAATGATAAGGCATGGTCAATTTGAACCAGATTCTTGGTTCGGGAGTCGGTTACGTGTAGGGAAGGTATTAGCACCCTACAACGCCTGCCCTAGGGCAGTACCTTTAACTAAATGTGCGAAGGTGGATGTGGTTTTCAAAGTGTTTAACTTTCCCTTAAAATAAAACTCAAAAGAAACAAACAATATTTTTAGTTTTTTTGGGCCCGACAAGGATTGACCTTGCTCCTACGTATTCTCATTCAAAATGAGAAATCAGGGTTACGTAGTTCTTTTGAAAACTGTTTGAGAAACTTGTTTGAAAATTTGTTTGAGAATTTGTTATGGATAAGTTTGGATTTTTGGGAGAGTGAACCTGACAAGGACTGGCCTTGCTCCTACGTATCTCCACTTTTGATGGAGAATCAAGGATCACGTAGTTCTACAGGGCAATATTTTTGTAGTTTTGAAAGAGTTAATGTTTTTTAGTTTTTGAGGATTTTACATTTTTTGGTATTTTTTATTCAGGAGAATGAAAAGGTTTTTAGCACAAGGACGATGCGTGCGATCACACATGTGCCTAAACCTTTAAAACGTATTTTTGACATTTTTTGATGAAAGAGAAAAGGTTTTTAGCACAAGGACGATGCGTGCGATCACACATGTGCCTAAACCTTTAAAACATATTTTTGTAATTTTTGAAGAAAGAGAAAAGGTTTTTAGCACAAGGACGATGCGTGCGATCACACATGTGCCTAAACCTTTAAAACGTATTTTTGGTATTTTTAAAGAAAAGATTTTCGGCACAAGGACGATGCGTGCGATCACACATGTGCCTAAACCTTTAAAACGTATTTTTGGTAATTTTATTTAAATTGTAAACACCTAGATTAATAAATAGAACAAAATAACATAATAAATAATTAAAAAAAAAAAAAAAGAAATAAATAAAACAAATGGAATAATACAGACAAAAATAAATAAAATAGACTAAAATAAAATAAGAAAAAAAAAATAACGAACGTTGGGAGATCACAAACGGACGTTGAGAATGAGGAGAAAAACGAGCGTTCATTTGATGGATTAAAGACGGACGCTGGGAAAGGAGTCTTAATGACGAGCGTTCGTTGGCAATATGCGAATGGACGCCGAGAAACGGGTTGAAGGACGAGCGCTCGTTGGGACGGGCGTTCGTTGGGGAATGGTCACCAATCGGTCCGCCCAAGAAATGGACGAACGATCGTTGGGAGAGAACGCTAAATGGCGAGCGCTCGTTATAGAAATGACGAACGATTGAGAAAGACTGGTGAATGACGAGCGCCCAAATAGAGAGCGCTCGTCGGAGAGTTGACGAACGTATGTTGAGAAAGGGAGCTTGGATGATGAGCGTTCGTTGGGCAATTGGGGATGGACGCTTGGAAACTGGCTGAATGACGAGCACTCGTTTGGGCGAGCGTTCGTTTGGGGCGAGTGTTTCTTTGGACGAGCGTTCTTGGGGATTTGGGGACGGACGCTTGGGAACTAGCTGAATGACGAGCGCTCGTTTGTGCGATCGTTCGTTGGTACGAGCGTTCTTCCTCTTCTCCGTTCGAAAACGGCAACCCAAGGAGGTGTTTACTTCTTCCACACGCGCGCCGTCACCTTCGCCAAGACCGGCCGCCACCAGGGCGCTGATGGCAGCCTTAGATCCTACAAATTGCCGCGCCAAGTCCCTCTTTCTCTTTCCTCTTGTTGTTTTCTCGACTGCACAATGGGCTATGTGTGTGGATGTTGTTCGGTGATGACGAAGGTGAAGGTTGATTTGGAGATGAAGATGAGGAAGTGGGGAGCGGCGATGATGGCATGGAGGAGGATGATGGGTTCACGGGGTGGTGGGCAGACGTCGGTGGTATAGTGGATGACGGAGTTGAAGACGATGAAGATGAATATGAAGATGGTGGAAGTTTGAAGTGGAAGCGTGAAGGTGGTGGGTTTCGTGGTGACGAGAGAAGAAGTTGATGGTGGCTGGCGGTGATGTTGGCCGTTCGGAGGTTAGGCCGTGAGTTGTTTCTTGGGGTTCCTTCGGTATTGACAGAGAAAGATGAGGGGTAATAGCCGTGAGGTATAGGTTGAAGATGATGGAGGTGGTGACGATGGTCAGAGGTTGGAGTTCGGCCGTGAGGTGTTTTTGAAAGGATGAAGATTCAGTTGGAAGTAAAGGCTGTGAGGTCAGGATGAAGAAGTAGAGGGAGTCAGTACCCCCCAGGTATTGGAGATGATGAAGAAGAAGTTGAAGCTGTTGGCCGAATGGTGACAATGAAGATGGTGGGTGTTGGGGACCTGAAGGAATCGGAGATGAAGGCAGAGGAAGATGTGGGATTCGAAGGAGGTGTTGCACGGGGAAGAAAATGGATTTGGCAGGGGCGCGTGGTTGGGAATGATGAGCCGAGGGGTGGCAAATGAGTATGGTTGATGATTGAGGGAGGGAGAGTGACGCGCCGAGAGAGTTCTCGGTGGTTGGGAGAGCGGTTCCAGTGGAGGACGGAATGGTTCAGTGAGGATGAAAACGCTGTTCTATTATCTTTGTCATCCCATTTACTGTTTCAAAATGTTGATCGTAGGAAAAGGACAGAGACGTGTAAGCCTATTTTTGATCGAAATGGCACAAAAGAAGCGGGTAAGAGTGGGTCTGGGGAGATGATGATGATAACAGTGAACATAAACCAATATCCACAACCAGAGGAATCAAAGACAGTCATAGGCAAACCTAGCAACTTCAACAGGCATACATGCATACGTGCAAGAGCAAGCAAACAACTCGTTAAAACAACATTACTTACCTCTCGAAGATCCGTTTTCTATGGTAAGCTTGTGTTTCCAATGAATCCCCTCCTCCCTTAGGTAGCCGACTTCTCCCTTCTCTTTGCTGTGAATCCTCTCTCCCTCAACCGAGAATGGTAGTGGCTGCTGAACGTGTGCTTTCTAGGTGGCTTGTAGACCAAACTCAACTTGCTTCTTCTCCCATGCAACGTTACAAGAATGACCGTGTTCTTCCCTTAGTAGTGCAGCTGGTTGTGTACGTTCCAAGGGCAGTTTATGCGTGTGTTTGGAGGGAGGTTCCAGTGGGGAATGGAATGGTGATGACGGCAGAGGTGTATGATTGCTGATGGAAGATGAGTTTGGTGGCATCTGTTACAAGACCCGCATGATGGGTTCACAGATTTGGGGTTTCAAAGTAGTTATGGGAGATGGCTCTTGAAGGTTGGTTCCTCTTTGTTAAGCCTCGGGTCCTCCTCCTCAGAAAAATGGATGATCCCCCTCCCTCGTTCTAGTCTCCTCCTTTTATCTTTCAAGCTTGCATGGTGCCAAACACAAGAGAATCACGGACGTTTTCTTGCTCCCCACTTCAAAAAAAAGACAACTCCCGTGACTTCTAATTACTTCCCGTGACCTCTCCTTCATTTATCTTCAGCACACTTTCTTCAATCAACGCTCCTTCTTTGTTGCCCACTGGAACGAGAATGTGTGTGTGGGTCATGCTCTGATACATTCTATTCCCGCATTCCATGCTCCAATATTTTAATAAAATGTACTCAGCTTCAATACAGTTTTGTCTCCAGTGACTTCATACAATTAATTAATCACCACATTGTACATGGAGGGAGGGCCCTCACATTTTTACATGCACGCTGCTGCTCCATGCTCTCGGTGGCTCCAACACGTTTCAGATCTCTCATTTTTGAAGCCCATGCTTGGTTCTTGCTGTTGTCTACTGTGTGAAGATAGCTGACCGTGAAGGGGTGCTGGTGCAGTGTGGGAGAAGCCAGGCCATGACCGAGAGCTCCTTGCATGATTCAGCGCTTCCACTTCTTCATACAGACTTCATGCTGCTGGACAATGCTCCACTTCTTCAAGCTTTGCTCAAGGTGGGCGCTGCTGCTGTCTATGGCCGTGAATCAGTTCTCAGCTTGTGCTTGTTGAGGTTGGGTCGTGAGTGCCTCCCAATTTGCTGGATGCTGGAGCGTGACGTGCTGCTGTCAAGCCGGACCAGCCATTGTGGCATGTAGATGCCTACCGTGTGCATCTTCTCCATGTTGGTGTGGCAACGGGAACCAAGCTTTTCCCTTGCGAAATCAGTTCCCTTCTTCCAAAACTCCTCTCCTTTTTCTGTTTTGCAGCCTCTCCCCTTAACGCAATCCTCCTCCATTCCAAACATAAGCCTCTGGTTGCATCCCTGCTGGCTGCCATATGGAGCATGCGTATAAAGCCATCACGGGAGGCAAGTGGAATAAAGTCTGCAGCATCAGCAACATGCAAGGCACATGGGAGGCAACCAGTAGTGGCTGCCATGGAGTCAAGCTTGTGTGACTGGAAAGCTGCAGGTGTGCATGGTGGCAGCCATGGAGGGAAGCATGTGCCTTCCAAAGACTGGAAAGCCATTGCCGTGGGATCCCTCCATTTTTTCATTTTTATATTCCCCTTTTTTTTTGTACTTTTCTACTTTATGTATTTTTGTATTTCGTATATACATAAAATTTTTTGATTTTATAAAAATGAAAACTAAAATAAAATAAAGTTAATTAGAACCAAAAATAAAATGAAAATAAGAAATAAAGTCGAATGGAATAAATCAAAAATAAAGTAAAAATAAAATTAGAAAACAAGATTAATTTATTACAATTTTTATTTGACTATTTATTTTTTTACGAAAATGAAATAAAAGTAAAGATGAATTGGAAATGGAAACAAAGATAAAGAGATGCAAATTTTCACACACACTTTTATCATACCCCGGTTGTTTTTTTTTCTTTTCTACATAAATATATATTTTTTTTATTTTTTTTCTTTTTATGAGGAAAATACAATAAAATAAATTTATTAGTCAATCCGGACGAAATTGAGTGTTGACAGGTAGTCTAGTACTAGGAGTAGTGTGAATACTCAAAGAAATCTAGGTGCAGTAGTCTAGTACCAAGAGTGATGCGAATACTCAAACCAAATTTAGGAGCGATAGTCTAGTACCATGAGTGGTGTGAATACTAAAGAAAAATCTAGGTTAGTCTAGTACCAAGAGTGGTGCGAATACTCAAACCAGGAGTGGTGAGAATACTTAGTTGTAACCTTGTGAAGATTATAGTGGAACCCTCTAAGGAGTGAACCAGTAAAAAAATACTTGTGCAATTATCTCTTGTCTTATCTAAACAATCCTCTCTACAATTGTGTTTTACTTACAAATACAAGAATCTTCCAAGCTAAACGATTACTTTTCATAATAGAAGTTCTTAAAAAACGCTGCAATATATATTCTAAATAACACGATAAAAACAACTATCATTTTCCAACATTTATTAAGTTGAGTGTCTAAGCATTTAAAAGAATAATTTCAAGCTCGATAGCGTGCTATATTAGAAGGGTTGCGAATAATTTTCCAAAAACACTATTTAACGCCCCCTTTTAGTGTTTTTAAAGTACCTCATGTACATGTGGTGTGTATTAATATTTTTCATAATTGTTGTGCATGTGTTTAATAAGATAATTATGATAGTCTATTTGGTTGGTTGTGTTCGTTTGGAACCCAATAGGTATGCTTCCTATTTATATTATGTCAAGATAGAAACCTTAACCAGAGGTAGAAATTTTGAGGGTGTCATGAGGGTGAGAGTTTGATTGAGCAGAGCTTTGGGAGAGCTTGGGGATGTAGTAGAAGGACATTATTTATTTCAAGAAAAGACTTAGTGGAAAACCCAGGTAAGGGGAGTTATCCTTATTGTTTGTTTCGGTATAATTTTGAATGCCTTGATGAATTTGTTGTGGTGTTTATATAAGTACTATTTTTCTATATGCTCTATGTATTTGTGAGTATGTTGATTGGTTCACTAGGGTCATGTTCACGCTTGATTCATGTTCACATTCTTCTTTGTTTTATACCATTTTTTATGTCATTGTCCATTTTTTCTTTTTTCCCTTGATGATTTGCGGTGCAATTGTTTTTATTTATTATTCCTTCCAATTTTTAATTTCATGTTGCCTTTTTTATTATGCTATATATGAATTTTTTATGATTGGGATGCTTGTTTCCACTCACGTTTCTTTTCTAGTGTATTTTGCGCAATCTAATATGGTATATGGTGTGATTTCAATTTTCTTCCTGTAATTATCATATTCCATTTATTGATGTGCTTTCAAATTAATGTCATTGTCATGTGTTGTGTAATCCATTTATTATAAGTGTTGCATTGTTATTCCTTTTTTTTTTAAAGAATATGTTATTTAGCATAATTAAGTTCATACGGTGTAGTCAAAATGTCATGCCATACAATTTCTTTTTCAAAATAATTTGCATCTCATGAGTTATTTATTTATTTGATGGCAATGCTTTTTATACCTTCCAATACCATGTGGTGCATTGTGTTTTTATTAAATTCAATGCTAGGCGATCTAATTTTCTGTTTTTTCTATGCGATTGTTAGATGCGGTGTAAATTTCAATTCAAGTGCCTCACCATGTTCTCTCTTGTAAGCGATGCAACCATGTCTTTTTCTTATCCAAACTAATACATCATTCGTTAAATCATATAAAAGCGGTGTTGTTGGTTTCCATGAATTTATTAAGCCATGAGGTGCATCTTTTGAATAATCCAATTATAAGCCATTAATCATATTTTATTAAACCCTCATGATCCAGTTCTTTCAAGTAATATGCCATGCAGTTCTTTCAATTGCATGCTTATTTTCACTCCACTAGGTGCTTATTTTCCATGACTGAGTTGCTTAATGAAAATTATTGCGCATGTTAGATTTCCTACAACCCCTCTACCACCTAGAATTTTTATTTGAGAATACTTGATTATGGACAAAAGTACCTAGTTTTCTTACATAAGTTGGAAGCAAACCGAGCAGTAGCTTGTTCTTCCCAAGCTTTGCACTCTAAAGCACCCGACTAGAATTTGGAAGATTTCTTAAACCATTAGCCTTCCAAAATTAATGGAAAAACAAGTTCTGATGAAGTTGACTAGTGGATAAAAGACTTTGAATGAATCTTTGTTACCAAGAGGTGTCCAACAGAATGTGGGTTGGTGTATATGTTCTACATGGTCACCAGAGAAGTAGAACATTGGTAGGCTAGCACGAAGTTTATGATGGAAGAGAAAGGTGAAGTTGTGACCTGGAATTTGTTCAAGAAGCATTTATTTGCTTAATACTTTCAAAATAGTGTGAGGTATGCTAAGGAGGTTAATTTTTTGAAGTTGGTGTAGGGTAAATAAGTTTGTAGTTGAATATGCTGAAAAGTTCAAGCACATGGGACGTTTCCACACCTTGGCCATAAATGAAAAGTGGTGGTGTAGGAAGTTTGAAAATGGGATGAGAAGGGACATTAAGATGATGGTAGTACTTATATCTATCATGGAACTTCCTCCTTGATAGAGAAAGCAAGAATGGTTGAGAAGCTGAAGGCTGAAGTAAAAGGGAAGAAACTAAACATGGAAGCATTGTCTAGGTCTAAGCTGAAACATGAGGAGAGGAAGAAACCTTACTCTAAGCCTTAGTCTCAAAGCTATAGGGGGACTTCTTCCTAGCAGCAGTCACAACTAGACAAAATGCAGTGTTTTTCTTATGGAGGGCCACATTTGAAAAGTATATGTCTTCATATGATGGATATAGAAGATGTAATCTATGTGGAAGAAAGGTGAATTTTTCTAAAGATTGTCTCTCTAGTGGAAGAGAAGTGGCCCAACCCCAGTGGTCAAATCAGCAAAAGTAGAAGGGAAAGAGACCTCAGGCTACAGGGCAAGTGTATGTCATGTAAGGAGCAGAGACAACTAATTTAGGTAATCTCATAGTTGGAAGTTGCATGATAGCTAGTAAGAGTTTGTATGACTACAGAGCGACATAATCCTCTTTGTCAAAACCTTGTGTGCAATAGTTGAGTTTGTATGTGAGAAAAATACAATATGATCTTATGGTATCTACTCCAACATTTGGTTTGGTTAAGACATTTTTTATGTGTGTTATATGTCTAATGGTTGTAAAAGAGCGTAAGTTTGAAGTTAATCTAATTTGCCTACCTCTACAACGTTTCAATGTGATCTTAGGAATTGACTGATTATCTACCTATCATATTCTTATTGATTGTAGTCAGAAGAAGTTGTTGTTTCACAATTCTAAAGAGTCAGAGTTGTTATCTTATCATCAAGTGTTGAAGGAAACTATTGAAAGTTTGTAATGCTTTGTCATTTAAACTCACTTGAAGGTTGAGAAGGGTGATAAAAACATGGAGATACTAGTAGTAAAGAAGTTTGTAGATATTTTTTCTATTGAAATGTCAAGGTTACCTCCTATGAGAGAAGTGAAGTTCTTAATTGATCTGGTTCCAGAAGTGGGACCAATATCAATAGCTTTATACTGTATGGTCCCTATAGAGTTGGCCGAGCTAAAGAAGTAGATAAAGAGATGTTAGAGAAGTTATTTATAAGGCCAAGTGTGTCTATTGCAATTGGATCGCGACGAGACGACGAACCATAAAAGAATGGGTTTAATAAAAGGGTTTTGGAGTCGCCACTATAATTTATTCGGGAAAAACAATGAAAAACCATAAAATAAGATGCAGTCTGCGAAAACTAGATTTTGGATTCAAGAATCGATTACGTGTAGGGAAGATGTTAATACCCTTGCGCTTGCCATGTACAAAGTTGACATGGTTTTCAAAATGATTAATTTTCCCCAAAAGTTACACTATAAGAAACTCTTTTTTTTTTTAAGGGTTCGACAAGCATTGACAACAGTTTTAAGTTTGGAGCCACTTGGTTTTATAAAGAAATTTAGGTTGGATTCAATGTTGTTTGGTGTAGATTTTGATTTATAAGCACGTGAAGTCTTGGATGTATTTTAAGGTTGGAGTATTGAATCAAGTGGAAGGGTCGGGGTTGTAACGCCCCCAAATTTCAGGGTATCACGCGTTATTAAAAAAATCAAAAGAACTTCAACTTTTTATCATAGCACTTAAACGTATTTTTAAAAGCTTAACATTTAAACATCATAATTTATTCATAGCATGAGTTCCAAAAGACTTGTCCAATTACATTATTCAAAATAATGGAAATAACAAATGAAATAAAATAAATCTAGTTATATTGTCTTAAATTTAACCAGAATCACTTTCAATAAAAATCTCAAGTTTGTTTCCCGTCATCTCTAAAATTTATCATGTCTGAGCATCATTTGCAACATGATCTACTCATGTATAACACATTATACGATCATCGCTGATAATTTCATTCATAACTCACAAACACATATGGGATAAGCTATACTGATAAAGCAATCATAATAATAATAGGATATAAACATTCTAAATATATGTCAACCATAAACAAATACCCCATACCCAATAGTAATGACAATAAGATCCTTAATAATCTAGCATGACAACTTAATCACAATAAATTACTCAATTCTCCATCCCCGATTCTTGATCTTCAATCTTCGATCCTTGATTCCTTAGCCCTTGATGTCATTACTAATATCTCACACATAGACCCTTAGTTTATCCGCTCATTAGCACCTATGCTAACTACTTACAATAACAATTATAGTAACACCACTATCAACATAGCGTTACTTAGAGCATATCTAATACCATGATCATCATCATAGATAGATCACCATAATGGCTATCCCAGTCATGAATAACATAATGAGCATCATCATATCACGAACACCCTAGTGGAAATAGTCAGTCTCACTTTTATACCTTACCTCATCCGCATGTAGTATCAAATGAGTGTCAAAAACTTTCACTTTGTCAAAGTATTCTTTTCGATAACTTATTGCAAAGATTGCGAGAAAAGTTATCTATCACTATCTTATTTCTATTAAACTAATATTATTATATTTAAACTAACAAAATAGAACTTTAATAAAATTACTAATAAATCCTTAAATTATTTAAGGAATTTAAACAAAAATTACCAATAAATTCTTAAATTATCTAACAATGAATATTGTGGAATGAAAAAAGAAGAAGACGTTACGTCATATACCACATACGGCCATTATACTAAGAAGTAATAGGTAACATTTAATATTCTATCGCTAAACTAAATTAAATAAAATTAATAAAAAGTAACATTTAATTAAAAATAAATATATTATGATTAAATTAAAAAATAGAGATTAAATTATTATTTAAATTAGTTTTTAAAATGTTTATTAAATTCTGAATTAATAAATTAATCATTTAAAAAAGTGTATAAATTATTATTTAATATTTTAAAATTAAATGTAAAACAACCATTTTAGATATTTTAAAATTTAAATAAATATCTATTTTAAACTAAAAATAATATGTTTTGGAAAATATAAAATAATAATTAAAAAAATAGAAAAACTAGGTCGGAATGGCCTAATTTTCCACCCAGGAGAAACCTACCTTGTTATAAAACTGTTCTATGTCATGTACCATGATGACAAAGTGGTATCTCCGTATAACTTATTGCAAACATTCCCACATAAACAGCTTTTACTTATTTGTTGTAATTTGTAAATATAGGAAATCAGATTATTTTATGTTTTAAAAGAATTATAAGTTCTGATTCCATTGATTTTGGTTTTTAAGTTATCATCTTACAGATAAATTTTTCATTTTCTTTATTAATTATCTTCAACTCATAGCTATTAAGTGAGTTAGAAATTATTAAAAAGTATATACAAATTGATTCACGAGTTAAAACTAAAAAGATAAAAATGACAATTGACTATAAAATCAAATAATAAATTATTTATACGAAAATAAAAATGTAATCATTTTACATAAGAAATTTGGTAGAGTTACTAAATTTATATAAATTTTAAGTAAAATAATAATATATATAAATTTGATAATAAAAAGGAGTGAACCAATAGAAGCTCGCCAACACCTTACTGTACCTAATCACATTACCAATTGACTCCCTCACCTTATCGGATCTCTGCTTCAATTCAGCAAAACTCTCTATCCTCCTTTGCCTGATCTGTTTAGCTCTTTCTTCTTCCATTACGCTCGCTCTGATTCATTATCGGGTATTTTCTTCTTAGCTTTTGTTCGGAATTGTTTTCTGTAATTTAGTTTATTGTCTTAGATGGGCGTTTGACTATTTGGCTTAACATAGAAAGAAATGTTTGACCCGGAAGATGGTTGCTTCTATAAGGTTTAAATTGCAAATTGTTGATCGTAGGGACTTTGTTATTTGAGTTTGTGTTATTTTATCAGGTCAATTGCTGCGTTTGTTTGTTTTTGTCTGTAATTAGATGATCCAGTGCTTTCTGTTATTTGTAAAAGTTTCTCGTTCACCAATTGTTTGATGAAATGTATAGCTTTGGTTTGTATGGATATTAAGGCTACTAGGGATAACATTGATAACATGTTTTGATCGTTTCCTTAATCTTTTACTTATAGAGGTCAGGGATGGCTCCTTTCGCAATTGCAACATTGGGCAATTCTCACACCTGCATCATCCCAAAGCCTGCGAATTTGAAAGTTCCAATTCGCTGCTCCGCTGCTTCTTCTTCTCCTTCTTCGATTTCCACTCGATCAAAAGCCTCTGACTTTGATTTAAGGACATATTGGGCTTCCCTAATGGTGCAGATCAATCAGAAGCTCGACGAAGCCATTCCAGTTCAGTTTCCTCCGCAGATATATGAAGCTATGCGGTATTCAGTCCTTGCCAAAGGTGTCAAGCGAGCCCCACCTGTTATGTGCATCTCTGCATGTGAACTCTTTGGGGGCAGCCGCCTTGCCGCCTTCCCTACTGCCTGCGCCCTTGAAATGGTAATTAGTTTTTTGCACCCAGTCATTTTGCTTTGATTCTGTTGATTTATTTTTTATTTTTTAATTATGATCTTTGTTTTATGATCTGAGGCATTTGAGTGAATCGCCTTATCATTGTCAAGTTTATATTTTCCTTATAGTACAGTTTTATCACTTATTATACCAATTTTATTAGTAGCATGGTTAGTTTTAGGAGTGCCATGTTATTCATGTAAATAAGTGTTTTGGATTCCATCTTTTGCTAGCTGTATTTGCATCAGAGTACCTGCCTTTAGATGAACCGTTAATTTAACAATACCTTTATTTGCAGTTTGCATTGTTCTTGAACAAAATAGATTCTCTGAATCCGTATGTTTTGAACTCCTGATGGATACAAAATGGAAATTATGAAGTATTGGCATGTACTTCACTAAAAAGTAATGACAGTAAACTGAATGTGTTTTTGAGTATTTCTAAACATACATGGTTTTAAGTATATTGTTAATCTTATATTTCTGTGGCAATCAGGTTCATGCAGCTTCATTGATACATGATGATCTTCCCTGCATGGATGACTCCCCGTCACGCCGTGGGAAACCTTCAAATCATACCATCTATGGTGTTGACATGGCAATTCTTGCTGGTGATGCGCTTTTTCCCCTTGGATTTCGTCACATTGTTTCACAGACTCCGTCTGACCTTGTGCCTGAGCCCAATCTTCTTCGTGTGATTGCTGAGATGGCTCGATCTGTGGGCTCCACTGGTATGGCTGCAGGGCAGTTCCTGGATCTTGAAGGAGGATCCAATGCAGTTGAATTTATACAAGAAAAAAAGTTTGGTGAAATGGGAGAGTGTTCTGCAGTGTGTGGAGGATTGTTGGCTGGAGCTGAAGATAATGAGATAGAGAGACTGAGGAGGTACGGGAGAGCTGTTGGGCTATTGTATGCAGTTGTGGATGATATTCTGGAAGATGGGTTGAAAGTTGAGGGAGGTGTTGACGGGAAAAACAAGGGCAAGAGTTATGCAGAGGTTAATGGAGTAGAAAAGGCAATAAAAAAAGCTGAAGAGCTCAGAGAAAAGGCTAAGGAAGAATTGGATGGATTTGAGAAGTACGGGGAGCGAGTCTTTCCTCTCTACAGTTTTGTGGATTATGCATTTGATAGAAGCTTCAATGTTGATGATGCCAGTGGATAATGGGTTTTTGTTATTTATTTAGTTCTTTGATTGGTTGACTAAGCGAGAATCGATCATTGCATTGCATGACATGAGAACTTACAGGTTTTGAACGCGGAACTCTCAAGTCCATTCAATCAATCTCAGCTTTTAAACTTTCCCGTCCATTTGTGGTCGATATCTTCTTGACTATTAAAAGGGATGAGGATGTTCTAAGGCAAGGACCCAAAAGGAGGGCATATCTAGTTTAGTATGTTTTCCTGTAGCTCATTTGATACGGAGTTAGCATTCCAAGACCCTAAGAAACTCTTATCATTTATTGTGACTTTTTGTTAAATATGTTCAACGGATACTAAATGTCTTTTTGATTATCAAGTGAAATGGGGTTTACAGATTTGATTACACACAGTTCGAATTAAATTTTCTGATAAAAAAAATGTTGTAGTATACACACATTCTTTATTCTATATACCTCTTAAGGACGGTCATTTGCTGGGTCTTGATGAGAAATACCACTTGAAGTTGATATTAGTTGGCCTTTTATAACTCTGAACATGCTTTTGAAAATAAAATTTTTAATGTAACACGCTGTAGATGTAAGCAAATTTGATGATTCAATATGGTTGGTGGAAGGGATGGACTATTAATTGAAAAACATTGAACTATCAATTGTACAATATTATATCAAAACTAGTGAACTGTTTAGACTAAAAATTGAAGGGTATCATTTTATACTTACAGTTTTAAAAAACTAAACCTCTAAAATTATAGCTTAGCTAACTATTCATTAACTTAAAATTATTTTATTTTATACTTTTTATTTGTTTGGGAGTCTCTGAACTTGCAATCCAGTTTGGCTGTTATCAATTAAACTTTAGTCGGAGCCGACTCGGTCGAATATTTATCAAGAGTGATTCAAGTGAATTTTGGTGGTAGTTGATCGACCGAATTTCGCTTAAAATCGATTCAATCGAGTTTCAATTATGTACATCTTAGCCGAATTCAATCAAATTTTGTCCTAGGTCTGTCTCAACATTTTACCAAACCTGGCTCGTTTTGACATTTGACCCGACCTGGCTCCTCTTAACCTTTGTTTTGGCCCAACTCGAACTTGGATCAGGTTGGTCTGTCTCAGTCTTCAGTTTGACCCGACTCATCTCGATCTTTGGTGTATTCCAACTCATCTTAAAGTTGTGTAGAAAACAAGTTTTAGTTCAACTTAGTTCAATGCAATGTAGTAGAACAAAAACATAGTTCACTTCAATTCATATGAACTAATTTTCAATTCAATTTAGTTCAGACAAACTATTTTTTTATTCATTACTGTTTTTAATCGAGTAATTCATTTTACTAACTCATAATTGGTGGATACGGATAAGTTTTGTAGCTTTATTTAAATATTTATGTATTATGTCCTTTAAATTAAGTACTATTTCAATAATTTCTTTAATTTTAAAATAATGATTAGATAAAAATATTTGCAATTTAATTTTCATTGTAACAATATTATGAAATTGAATATGCGTACATTTAGACTCATGTACTACTTGATTTTTCTCATAACAAATTGTAAATTTGTAGCTACGAAATATTTTTGTAGAAATATCTTGTGTTTTATGTATTATTTTCATAATTTTTGTTTGACAATATTAGTTAAATATATTTTTAATTCTTAAATTTTGATATGAAATTAGAATTTATTTTTATTTGAAATTTATTAAGATTACAGAAGAGTAAAGGTTGACGATAATGTCCCAGCAATGAAAAAGAGCACTATTTGTGTTCCATAACTAATTTATACAATACAAATTTCATCTTGCATATGTCCTAAAAGACAAATCCTCTTCTAGAGAGTAAGCCTATGATATTTTATATAACTCTTTACAAATATTTATCTCAACAAAAGTGATTATGCTCCTTATAATATTTAGCCTTAGACAAAAATTATTATGTGTTTTAAATTATATTTAATCTTAAGAGTAATTACATTTCAAATAATACTTAGTCTTGGTCAATAATGAAACTTTTGTAATCTACTCTTGATTCTCAACTCTAAATTACAAACGAACCAGTGCGTAATCTCTCTTGATTCTCAACTCTTTAAATTGTATTTTATTAAATTACAACTAACAAAAAAAAGAGAATCTTTCCTAAATGAGATTTACGAAAACATTTTGAAACTGTGTTTTATCTTAAAATTGCATCCAATTATCTTCATCAGATGTTGATCTTATGAAACGATATTGACAATGCATTTGTCAAGTAAGTTAAAACTTTGTCTAACAACTACCATCATATGCTAGCTTTACAAAAAAATCTCAAAAACTTTTAAAGAATCAATTCAACTCTCCATATTTTAGTTGTTTTTCATAAAATAATAATAATAATAATAATAATAATAATAATAATAATAATAATAATAATAATAATAATAATAATAATAATAATAATAATAATACAGTTATATTCAATGTTTAATGTACGTGAGATAACAAATTAAATAATATTAAAGAGTATCATAAATTATGTTTAAATCATAATTTTTTTAATTGAAATTTTTTTTCTTCTAAAAATTAACTTTCTTTTTTATTAAAATCAGACATCACTATCTACAACACATATCAGGTAGGTAGAAATATCAAAACATACCAATTAGTTTCATATTCTAAAAATTATCTTGTAATTTCTATTTTTTTATAAATTATGAAAAATTCTGAGAAACTTTATTTAGCGTATACAAATTTATATTCTACTTATATAACTATTTTTATCCTGTAAAAAATTATATAATATTTTTAAGTTATAAGTAGTATCTAAAAAAGTATTTAAATAATTACGTTGCATATAAGATATTTGACAAATTTTATTTTATTCATAACTAATTTTTCTTAATTAAATAAATTATAGCATTTTTTAATTCTAATATTATGATGCAAATACTTCCTTTTAAATTATATTTGAATAATTACTTTTTAAAATATTTAATTACTATTATGTGAGAATATTATATAGAGAGAGGAGGAGAGCTTATCCTATTTATCTCAAATCCTCACTCAAAAATATATACATGAAAAGATAGCATTATTTTATCAAGCTTCTTACTAATACAAGAACTAATCATAATAATAAATTCATCATAATAATAAATTTATCAAGATGAGATCTTTCTTAAATGATTTAAGATTTCTCCACTAAAATAAAGTTCAATCAAATTCATGAACCATTAAATTAAGTAAATCGTTCGATGAAGATTAGAGTAAATTGGGTGAGAAAGATATGTTTATATTCGAATAATCTCTATCTTTAAGTTGTTTTTATTTAGTATCTTTAATTATTGTCTTTAATTTTATTTTTAAATCCTAAAATTTTATAATTTACTTTATCTATAATTAAATAATTACACAATAAATATTTGTGGATTCTGTACTTAAACTTCCATTTATTTGTGAAAATTTTCTTGTCAAAACAATTATTAAGTCCATAAATATTACATTTTGAGATATCTTAACAAGATAAAAAAAAGAGAAGATAATCAAAGTTTTATTTAATATTTAAGATTACATATTTATACACAATACTTCTTATTAATTTAAAATTTAAAATCATCTTCATTTTTCTAACTAAACAAGAAAACGCAATTCGGAACAAAACTTGTATATTAAAGTACCAATTACTTGTCAAAGACTATTTTTCGAAAAATGTAATTAATTTTTTAACAAATTTTGAATGAGTTTTTCCTTTTTAGTATTTATTCTATAATTGCATATGAAACTAAAAGAAAAATAAATGTTGAAATCGCATCCAAATTTAGATGATATATTAGATATTTGTTTTCTCATTAGTTTATTTTGGAAAATCAGAAATAAGAATATATATATATATATATATATATATATATATATATATATATATATATATATATATATATATATATATATATATATATATATATATATATATAACAAAATAAACTAGTTTATCTTGTTTTGATCTGTCTCTTTCTAATCTATCAAAAACATATTAAAGTAGATTGGCGGGTTACTTTTCTTTTGTTTGAATTTGATATATATTCATATATTAAAAAGTTACTTAATAATACAAATATTTTCAACTCTAATTAATTGATATAGTTAATTAAAGAAATCGAGAAGTTTATTAATTTTAAATGATGAATTACTTAATTATAATTAATAAGTATGGATGGTGAACATTCAAATTAAAAAAATTATAATCTTTTAAATTATTTTTTATTTTTATTTTAATAAATTAGAAAAACTAAAAACAATTATAAAAATTTAGAAAATGACATATTAGAAATAACAATGATTTAAAAATAGTAAGACTCAATTATTTTAATATTAAAAAGTTTTAATATAAATAGTTTTATTATGAACGAACTTTATTACTTTTATTACTTTAAAATACATTATCTCTCTATAAGTCACTTTTTAAGAGTTCTTTAACTTCCCTTTAAGGGTTCTTATTTCATGTTCCTCTTATTGAAAAATTGAGATCGTGGAATCTATTCTTGTGGCAAGCTCTTCAATTTGGACCAACCAATTTCTCTATTCGCGTAAGTTGAGTTTTAATTATTGTTGTTGGTCTTTTTCTGTGATCGATTACATTTTAGCCTTCTTTTATTTGCAAGCATCTTTTTAGTCATAAGAGTTTTCATTAATCAGTGGTTCTAATGGTGTGTCCTGATCATGTTTGTGTTGTTCTTAGGTGTAGATAGGACATCATGTGAGCTTGAAGAGATTTAGAATTTCTTAAAACAAGTTCACCTGTCTTTCATGTAAGGGAAGCTAATTGCAATTATTATTTTTTTAAGTTATATATATCTTGAAATTTTGCTTTGCATGATTGAATGGTATGATGATGTTTGATATATTGAATTTGGTTTGTGTTCGATGTTTGTTATGTTGTTTGTCTTGATTGAATTTGGTGCTGATTGAGGAACTTAATATCTAATCATTTAAGTCAGTTGGTATATGCCTTGACATTAAAAGTTGTTTTTACTAAAGTACTAAGAAGGGAATACCAATTTAATCGTTTGAACAGGTTCCTTTTTTCTAAATCACAAAAATTGATTTGTTGATATTTGATACAACATTGAGCAATCGTAGGATGGTATTAAGCCTTAGTTCATTGTGTAGGTCTGGGAGCATTTTAGCTCCATACCACTAAGCGTCAGTTTTATACTAGTGAGTGTAGTAATATGTGAATACTTTGGCATTGAAAGGTAGCATGGCATTGTTGAGTGTCATCTTTCAATGTGGGTTTGGAGCATTTTTTTTTTCTAGGACATTGACCGACAAGAGGGTGTCGTTGAGCACAAATTTTTGCAAGAAGAATGACGTTGAGTGTTAGGACTGTCTTTGTGACATTGAATGCTAAGACTACCACTAAGCGCTACCTTCTACGAGAAGCTTAGTGTTAGGTGCCACCTTTGACCATCAATGTGTATGTTTATTATTTTCTTCCTATTGGGTTGTTTAAAATAAATCTAGGATAGAACTTATGTATGCATATTGCTTATTAACATTTGTGTTTATGATTATGGTTGTGGACAAGTATGATGATGGTGTTGGAAAAATTTCAAAGAGAAATTCTATGTGGTTTTGTTAGTGTATGCAAAAACATATGGGTGGTCAGAAAGAATGTATCCTGAATTCTAATAATTATTCACACTCAAATAAAGTAAAATGAGTTATGTGATGAGAGTAGTAGGAAGTTCTAGCCACTGGACTGTTGATCCTAGGTGCAAAGGAGACTAACTTTGTAAGTGGTAGGATAATAATCCATTTGTTTACGACTTTATAGAGCATAGATACCATTACAAGTGATTAGCCCTATGTTAAAAGTATGTATTTGAATAATTCAGTCAAGTAATCAAGTGTTTGTTTGAATATATGACTTATTGTACGCTTATACATGTTTAGTTTATAAATTGGTATTTTATGATTAAATTAGGTCAACTCTTTTGTACATTAGTTAACCCTTTCTTTTTGTGTTGTTATGTTTATATTGTTTTTATTCTTTTACAATGATCACCTTTACTAGTGTCAACAGACGAAAGAAAAGAAGTTGATATATTTCAAGAGATGTGTATTGTTATGTTATTTTTCTTTTCTTCCTAGAATCTTAAAAAAGACTTTTATTTTTCTTGTTGTATTATAATTTTCTTAAAACTTTTCTTCCTAGAATATTACAATAAAACTTTTATTTTTCTCGTTGTATTGTAATTTCCTTAAAACTATATAACCAATTCTCTAAATTAATTAATATCTCATTTTATTAGTTTTATGTTAGCTCAAAGATAGAAATCGAGATAGTTGCTTCAAAAATACTATACCGTGAAATAGTTGCATTGTGCTGTTGCCATCAAAAGCTTTATGTATTCACTAATCGCGTACGCAATTCTTTTCTTCAACAATTGGACTGTCCCTTATTATTTACTTACTATATACATTATCGTTTCCCTTATTTCAATCTAACTTTTATGTGTTATCTTTTTAATTTGACTAAGATTCATTAAAAGAAACCAATAATATTTTAAACTATCAGAATATCAAGCTATGCGAGGGTAGAAATAAATATTGATATTAAACCAGTGGTAGTGCATGTTAACTAATAACTCTTTTTACAGAATATATAATATAGTGAAATTAATTATAATTTTAAGGATTAAATATGTTTTTTTTTTATTTTCAAATTATTATTAAAATTATGTTACGTTCATAAACTATGTTTAATTTTTACATTATGAAACTAATGTATAATATTTTTTCCATTTTTTTATGTAATAAATAAAATTTCAGTATAAACTATAATATAAATTTTACATATTATTGAAAAAATTATTTTCCATGACTTTCATATAATATAGATAACGAATTATTTTATAATTTAATTTTGAAAACAAAATATTTTTAATTATATTTTTATTTTGAAATATTTATACAAAACTATTGTAATCCACTATTTTAAGATAAATAACGACTTTTTATTTACTGTACCACCTCTACCTTAAAAATAAACAAAAAAATAATATGAAATAACTCACTTTCCTTAATTACCAACAAAACTTATACCACCTCTAATTCTCCTTTTACAGAAAAAGCCTTAAAATGGTTTCCACCACTGATATAGTTTTTACATATTTTTAATAACTTTATATTAATGAACAGTAGCGTAGCGTATATGTCTTGTTCAGATATATAGTTTAAATTATTACTTATTTCAAATTTATATATACACATTAAATTTATCTGATAAAATTACAATCTCTCTCTCTATATATATATATAACATATTTCCTCCATCATCTCTGTCTCTGGTTTTCTGGTTCTCTCTTTCTCTCTCTCTCTCTCTCTCTTTTCTGGGTTATAGTTTCTTGAGAAAAGCCATGGCCTTATCTTTAAAGGAAAACATGGTATTATTGTGTGCTGTGTTGTGCTTATTGATCACTCCTTCTATTGCCGAACTTCCAAGATTCAAACACCCTCTTAACGAATCACAACAATCTCTTCATTTTTTGGTAGTTGGAGATTGGGGAAGAAAAGGAACACACAATCAATCTTTCGTAGCTAATCAGGTTTAATTTCCTCTAATCTTTCTCTTCTTTCACATTACAGATTCATCATTCTCCTTCTCATATATATATTTGCATGAACCATGATTATATGTTCTTCTCACATCTTGCTTCTGATGAACACGATACATATCTCAGATTACCATCCTAACCATGAATTTATGAACAAAAATAAACTTAAAAACTTCTGCAGAGAGAAGGATGATGAGTTTTTATTTCTTTTAATAACGAAACTAAAAGCAATGATGATGCTAACTATTCGGAGTGCAGCTTCGTATTTTCAGTATGTTCAAACAAAGTTTGTAGTTAATCAATTACCCTTTGTACAAATAGTTGAACCGTTTTAAAAACAGTAACAAAAAAACTGATAGCATTTGCAAAATTGATGAGAAAAATATCGATTGATACAATTTGAATTATATCATCCAATTTATTTGGTTAAAAATTGATAGCGATCGATTTGATTTGTTTAAATAGTTTATCAAGTTAAATTCGTTTTTAATTTTTTATGTTACTATATTTCATCAAATTATATCAATATATAATGTAGTCTGATTTCATTTATTAAAATTCATAAACATGAGATTAAGCAAAAAAAATGTATATTTATAACATCTATTTTACATTACTTTTTTTATTTTTTTAAAGTACAAAGATTTTTATGATATTTTACTTTTATAATGTGTGTTAAATAAATATAAATGGATGTTATCCTACTATTATTCAATCAATTAATCTATTTATTAGGTTGCAATTATTAACTACTTGAATGAATTATCAGTAGTACGTAAGTTTGGCATATTCCATATGCTTCGCACAGATGCTGATACCATTTTTAATCTATCATCTCTTGACTTTACTTTTTGAGCTCCCGTTTTCTCTTTCGATATCATGTTATTTTTTACATGCATTTTTTGCATACTTTTTTAAGTTATCTTTTTACCATATTTAATTTATTATAATGTACTAGAAAAAAAAATATACAGATTATTACATTTGTTATTTTATTCTTTTATGTTTATCTTCCAACCCATCATCCACTGAAAAGTTGTTACCCATAAGCTAATTCTTATAAGTTACTTTTGTACGAAATATTCTATCTATCTCTGTCTTCTGTTAATTACATATATAATTACAACATACATGTTTCTACATCAACCCTTGCTTTTCATAGTGGCGTGGCACCTTTGAAGTTTGGGATGTGATAGATATGTTATTTTTCATTCCACATCATCCCACTTAATTTCTACATATTATTATACTCTCTCTAAAACTATGGTTTTTTATATTTTTATTCTTATACTAAAGAAAAAATAAAGTTACTATTAAAAGCATTATGTTACATTTGATGGGTTTATTTTACTTTTTTTTACAAAGATATGTCTCTTTGCAAGAATTTCACAGTCCCGGTAATGAGCATAAAAATAGATATATTTGACATTTCGATTTTGATTGAATGTGAAACTTTACTTTCCAACAAAATCCAATTACACAATACTTGCAAAAAGAAAGATTCTGACTCGAAAATCAATAATATAAAATTAATGACATATTTGTAAGTAACAATGTAAAAGTAAACTTTGTCTTCGTTTAAATTGATGAACTCTAAAATACAAGAGATTTCTTATATTAAATATTTAGAACTGATTATTTCAAATAAGAGAAGATGTAAATTTACGTTGATCACAACATTCAATGTAAATGTAAATTTACGTTAAATATTGCAACAACTGATGTCAATGGATATCAGATAAAACATAAATAATAAGTGTAAAATAATTTACATTAAACTAGATATTGACCAACGTAAATCTATGTTGGACTCATATATGTTTATGTGAGACTCCATATCATTTTATGTAAAGAAGTTATTATTATTTACAAAAATATTTAAACATTTGTTTTTTCATTTTATTCTGAACCCATGGATAATGACTAACAGTGACAAGATGTTCTAGAAAAAGAAATTGAAATATCATATCATTTTTTATTTTATAATTAATAATTTGAAAAAAATTATACTTTTTTTTGTAAAGTTGATATTAAATATCAGTATATATTAAAAGATATACTTTTTGAGTTGTGATTATTTTTACAGGAATTTATTTAGCAGATGTCATGATGAAAAATAGGTATGAGGAAAAGCAAACGTGATTGGTTGTGGCATATATAGTAAGAAAATTCATTGAAAATATGAACCGTTTGAAGATAATAATCCCACGCATGTTGTTTCCAACACAACACCCAAATCTATATCTGAATATTCCAACAGAACATAATAATGCTATAAATTATTCGAAATGACATTTTCTTAACGACTTCAAAATCAACAAATTATTGTTGTAAAATAAGTTTTAACTTTTTTTGTTTACTTTTGGTGTATGGACTAATAAGGTATAGCTTAATTTTGTAGATGGGAATAGTGGGTGAGAAATTAAATATAGATTTTGTGATTTCCACTGGGGACAATTTTTATGAAGATGGGCTAAAAGGGGTTGAAGATCCTGCGTTCTATGAATCATTAGTTGACATATATACTGCCCCTAGCTTGCACAAGACTTGGTACAGTGGTAAGTTAACTATTTTCAATATTCAAAGAAAACAATTAACACTAAAATTACTTTGGCACGTATGTGATGATTAAGAAATAAATTTTAAATCTAACATAATTTTATTAAATTACTTTATAAAATGAGATTTACAGTAACTTATATATTATAAAATTATAACCTTCTTTTTTAATGTGGCAGTTCTCGGTAACCACGACTATAGAGGTGATGTTGAGGCACAACTAAGTCCTGTTCTCAAAGAAAAAGATAGCAGATGGCTTTGTCTGAGATCTTTTATTCTCGATGGAGGTATGAATTCGATTAATGAAAGTTTGACTTTGATTATTTTAAAAGGAAAAAAAGAAGCTAATTTATGTTCTCTGGATAAGATGTGTAATAAGCTGTTTTTAACTCGAGATAAATCAATTTAGACATCTGTGTTTTAAGAAATACTTAATTACATTATAAGTCTCAAATAAATTTATGTATATTCAATTAGGCGTTTATTAAATTTTTTTTCTATCTATTAGTTACTCAAAATCTTGATACTTTAGCTATTTCAATTTTGTTTAAGTTTACCCTTTTTTGCTTATGGGATGTTTCATCTTACTTCTTTGTATTCACATGTTAAAGAAAATTTTAGGCCTGGCTTGAAACTCAGTCAAGCTTTTAAAAAATTATAATTTAAGTTGATAGAATTGATTTTACAAAATGATTTTTTAATTCCTTTACAAAATAAAACATCTTAAATTGAACTAAATTAGTTGCTGAGATGATAGACTGTTGGTCAGTGGTACTTATTATCCTTTTGTGTTTATAGAAATTGTGGAATTTTTGTTCGTGGACACGAGTCCATTTGTAGACCAGTACTTTGAGGAGCCAGGAGAGCATACTTATGACTGGGAAGGCGTGCTTCCTCGCATGTCTTACCTTTCACAACTATTAGTGGTTAGTTACAACTTGAACATCACATAATTTCAAATAGTTTGAAAGTTAAAGACATTGAATTTGCATTATTATGTCTTTCATGTCACTCATTTCCTTGTTATGTAGGATGTTAATTCAACTTTGGCTAAATCAAAGGCAAAATGGAAGATGGTGGTTGGTCACCACACAATCTATAGTGCTGGGCATCATGGTAACACTGACGAGCTCAAACACATACTTCTTCCCATCTTGGAGGTAAACAAATCAAATTTTAACATGTAAAACCATATATAATATATAATGTCCGGATAACTGTAACTGTATCGAACTAAAAGATAATTCTTTATCTATTACACTTAAATGTATCAAATTAAATAAAATCCCTCTTTTGTGGCTTTCTAATTTCCAAACATGTGCATGTAAGGCACCAACATATCTAGCAAAACAATTTTTTGATTGCCCACTTGTCATAAAAATGAAACATGGACATGGTTTAACACTACGCAAATTAACCAGATTCATAGATCATAACGAGACAAATAGCTGAGACCATTTTAAAACTTCAGTTCCCTAATTATTGTTGAAAACATGGCATGAAAGTGTACAATTTCTGACCAGTTAGTTTCTTCACTACTGGTGCAGGCAAACAATGTTGATGCATACATAAATGGACATGACCACTGCCTGGAGCACATAATTGACAAAAACAGGTAAGCATGTCTTACTATTAAATGGTTAGCTTCAACATCAGTACAATTCTGACATTCATGCTTCTGTGCTTTGCACGAACAATTCAGCGGAATTCACTTTCTAACAAGTGGAGGTGGATCAAAGGCGTGGTCAAGTGATGTCAAGCCATGGAACTTGGAAGAACTGAAATTGTATTATGATGGACAGGGTTTCATGTCTATGCAGATCACTGAAAACAATGCAGATATCATATTTTATGATGTTTCTGGCAAACCTTTGCATACGTGGAGCATATCCAAAGAACCTAAACTAGCCTGGATATAAAACCTAGAGTATATGTAGAAATACCTCTGACAGAAAATTCAGACGACTTAAAAATGTACTATTTGTGATGAAAAAACAAAAGAAAAGGATGTGTAGGAACGTGTTAATGGCCTCGCAATATGTTAATTATTCATAAACTCGTGCTACAGTTATTTAAGAAACAAAGGCATACAGTGGTTTGTCATGTATGCAACCTAGTATTGAATATTGATGCCGAAATATCCAAGAGTGTTCCAGTTAGCAGATACTCCCAGTCCTAATAGCAGAGACTAAACCAATTTAAATAAAGTATGTATGCATAAACACTTACATTTATGATAAATCTTGAAACATCTGTTAGTCGTATTTCTCATTTCTCCCCAAGCAGCTTCGCCTTAAAACTCTCCCAGAGCACAATGACTCAAATAGAGCTATCAAAACAAACCTTCACAAACTATCTTCTAGTAGTTTAACCGGTGCCTTTTTCCAAAATTTTAACCCAAGCTCAATTGCATGTGGTGGTTACCTTTTATTGGTTGAACACTGCTCATCTAATTGCAGATTGTAGATGGATTCATGAATTTTCCAGTAAGGAAACTGTAAATGAATTTGTTGGCTTATGTTCAATGCGTAATCTTCCCAAGCAGCTACTGCTGCCAGAATTCCTGACCAGTCAAAGCAAATGGATCTATTTTCTTCTGAAAGCATATTACAGAAAACTTTGGAAGCAAAATCATCATCATTTGAAAGCACAGAGTTCAGACCACTGATTTTCTCTCTCTGCACATCTGTCACTTTTACTACCTTGGAATCTGTATTTGATACCTTGTCCAGTAAAGCTGAACCTTGCCAACAATAGAAATGCACAACCTGTTCGAGTAAAGACCATCAATCAGAGTAGTCCAGAAAATTTTCCAAAATCAATAGATTATTATTAGCAAGAAACGAATGATGCATAAATAACAGCAACTGAAATAATTGAAGAAAAATTAAGGAACCATATTACATCATAAAATGCAAATTAAATAGAAAAGAAACGTCAATTTTTAAGTCTCTTCTATTATAATGCTGAAATAATAAGAACCCTTCTATTATAATGCTGAAATAATAAGAACCCTTCTATTATAATGCTGAAATAGAGTCATAGTACTCGTGTTCTTAGAAACACGTCAAGACAACCTTGACAACAGAAGTCCAAAAACAAACTAAATTTAAGTTCTAATCCTTAACATTAATATATCAAAAGTCTTAGTTAATGCAGCCAGGTTGACAGTACTTTCTAGAAAGCATTCTCCTTATGTTGAAAAGCAAGACTTTCCCACATTTATATTGACAGTTCCGACTGTTCTACACAACGTTTTGATAGTCATCATCAAGTAAACCAACTCCTCTTTATAAAACCTGTCTTAACAAATTTCTTTTAATAGTAATATTAGTAGTAGTAATAATTTCTATAATCAGACACATGATTAAATTTGTAGTTAGTTTTCTTTGCCTTGTCTAGCACGGTAAGACTATATACCAGTGGCATTTATAAAAACTACTTTTTATACATAAAGAAGAGCAAAGAGAGTGGTCACTTTGTATAGGCTTTTGATGTATTTTAATTATGTGCGTTTAAACTTGATCTTCTAATATAAACAGGGGCAAAATGTAATAGGTGCACAGGCTTTACCTGAAGTGCATGCATAATATTGACAAATTCCTGATCTAGCAACTCACTTCCCCTCACTAAATGCACAGGCTTTACCAGTAAGTCAGAGACATCGGAGTCACCACCACTGTCTTGAGAAATATATATGTCATATCCAAGAACATGCAGTCTAGCCCAGCATATATTAAAACCGATCTGGCAATCAGAAGCTTGGCCATTAGAAAACCAGTACATGTTACCGGATGCTGGCAAAGGTAGGTATGAATCAGCAACGTTCTTATGCAATAAGTGTTGTGAAAGAAGGGAAATGAGCTTCTTGTCCTCATCATGGGAGCCGTCACGACTGAACCACAAAGCAACTGTCAGCCTTTCTCCTTCAGTTATCTGACAGAGATAACTTCATATCAGAAAGAAAGATTTAATAAGGTCTTATTTTTTGAAGATTGAACTACCCTTGCACAACAGTTACCTGATAGAATGATTTCACAACAGTTTAGTTCCTCCAAAACAAATATTTTTACAACTGTTACTTATATCAGTCTCGATTTATTTAATCCCGTCAATAATAAGTAGAACAGATAACAGTTTTCTGCCTACATTTTTGTTCCAAAAGAAACAAAAAGGTTCTTATTATATTAACAATTTTGTTAAAAGTTAATAAAAGTCATGGGCTTATAAATGCAATTAAAACTTTAAAATAAAATAATAAAGTGTATATAAAGTGCGAATACTCAATTGATCTAGGGTAACTGAAGGTTATCACTGACTAGAGATACCAGAAATGGTGAATAATGTTGCACAGTCAAGAGTGAGTCAAACTCAGTCGAAGTCACAGTAACAAGTAGTTATTGTTGGACAGAGACAAGCAGGAGTGGGTTAAACTCAACTAGACGGTGTATCAAAGGGATACCAAAAGCGTCTAGTGATACCAGGAGGGTGAAGAATATTGCACAACTAGGAATGGGTGAAACTCAGTCGAGGTCACAATAACGAGTAGTTACTATTGGACAGCGACAACCAAGAGTGGGTTAAATTAAACTAGACGGTGTGTTAGGAAGGCACCAGAAGCATCTATGGATACCAGGAGTAGTGAAGAATACTATTCAACCAAAAGTGGGTGAAACTCAACAAGTCAGAGTAACAGTGATTACTCAGTTTGACTAGGAATACCAGGAGTGGTTAAATATCAAATGTACTTCACTGCATATTTAATGAAACCCTCTAAACTTAGAGGAGAATAGGATGTAGCTAAAACGAGTGAACCAGTATAAAAATCACTTGTGTGTTATAGTTTATTTAGAAAACAATTGGCTCTTATTGGAAGTAATCTCCAAACACACAAGTTAACAAGTCATCAACGAGCACTATCAACTTCAAGGATTCTGCCTACAAATCTCTTGGAAAATGAGTTTGAGCCGGACCTATAAACGATCTCAAAATAGTAACATTTATAGAAGAAGCACAACGAACTCACAAACTCAAGTACATCACGAGCAACCTTTAAGCCACGAAAGAGTTAGGAAAATACTATTCAACCCCCTTCTAGTGTTTACCACAACTTCAAATATTGTTAAAATTGAACCTAATATTCTCTTTTGCACAATCCATCTCTTCATAAATGAAACCCATTGTAGATTTTACATGTGAATCCACCAATCTTAAGACTACCATAAGACAGTAGCTTTTAAGCATGTGGAGACATTTTTCCAAAACTAACTATCTAATAACACGTGTTCTACTCTTCTCCCCTCTTGTGAAGTTCCAAACTTGCTTGTCTTCCACTCTTCATAGCTAAACATGGTCAACAATGATGCCTTCAATTCATAAAGACAAGTAAGAGTTATATAAGCCATGACAAATCTAGTCACACCCGGTCTTATCAAGTCTCTACCCTTAGTGAACTTTTCCAACAAGGAAATCAACATTGATCTTCCATAAATATATGTGGTTATCTTTCTTTCCTTCTAAATTGTCAATTCATGGACCATCAAATTCTTTTCAAAATCTTCAAAAATCAAATCAATGCAGTGTGCTACACATGGAGTTCAATACAATTTTTCCCCTTTCTGCATCAACAACTCTCCAATTGCCTTTTAATTTGTAGCATTATTGGTGACAACTTGAATTACATGTTCTTCTCCAACAAACTCAACAATGTCATCTAACATCTTGAATAGTTTATTTTTGAAATGTCTGAGGTGTCAAGTGAAGAAAGAAACACCATCACTTTAGGACTATTCACCAAGAAGTTGCAAATGGTACAGCCAGTTCTCTTTCACTCCTCCTTGTACTTTTCCAAGTGCAAATGCTTCGGGAAACCGATCAGACATTGGATGGAAACACGGGTTTGATATTAGTGGTAATGGAATATGTAATTATTGCTCCAAGATTGTGAGTGGAAGCATATTTAGATTCAAACATGATCTTGCTAGAACGAGAGAGGATTCTAAACCTTGTGCATCTATTTCGGAAGAAATAAAAATTTTGATGATAAAAATAATTGCAGAAGTTAAAGGATGTTGCATTAAAGAGAAGAAAGTTAAATATCATTGATGAAGACCATGAAGAAAGTAAGAGTGTTAAAGGAGGACATAAGGTGTTTAGTTTTAAAGGAAACCAAAAAGTTTCCACTACTGACAAGGGGAGAGTCCAAGCAACTATAAATCAAATGATGAAAAGAAGATACAAAGAAGAAGTTGATGCTCAAGTGGCTGAAGTCTTTTACACGAGTGTCATTCTTTTCAATGTAATTAGAAATCCAACATTTGCAAAGATGTGTGAAATGATTGGTTAGTGTGGAGTAGGCCAATAAACCATTTTATCATGATATTAGAGAGAAGCTCTTGAAATAAGCTGTGAACAAAACAAATATAATCCTTGAGGAATATAAGGAGGAGTGGAAGAGAACTGGCTATACCATTATGTCTAATGGCTGGACAAAGAAAAAAAGGACATTTTGCTTGCAACTTCTTGGTGAATAGTCCTAAAGGGTTAGTGTTTCTTTGTTCACTTAACACCTCATACATTCCAAAACTAACTGATAAACTATTCAAGATGTTAGATGATGTTATTGGGTTTGTTGGAAAAGAAAATGTAGCTCAAGTTGTCACTGATAATGCTACAAATTTCAAGGCAGTTAGAGACAAGGGAAAAAATTGAATTGAACTCCATGTGCAACACACTGCATTGATTTGATCTTTGAAGATTTTCAAAAGAATTTGAAGGCCCATGAGAAGGGAAGAAAGATTACCACTTACATTTATGGAAGATCAATGTTGATTTCCTTGTTCAAAAAGTTTACTAAAGGTAAAGACTTGATAAGACTAAGTGTGACTAGATTTGCCACGACTAACTTATTTAACTCTTGTTTGTCTTCATGAGTTGAAGGCATTATTGTTGACTATGTTTAGCTCTAAGGAGTGGAAGACAAGCAAGTTTAGAACTTCAAAAAAGGGAGAAGAGTAGAACACGCGGTAATAGATAGCTGATTTTCGAAGAATGTCTACACATGCCTGAAAGTTGTTGTCCCTCTTATGGTGGCCTTAAGATTGGTGGACTTAGATGTAAAACACGCAATGGGTTTCATTTATGATGAGATGGAATGTGCAAAAGAGAAGATTAGGTCCAATTTTAACAATATTAAGAAGAGGTAAAATTTCAAACTTTTACTCATTCAAAGTTTAATTACGTATGTGTGAAATTATTTCTAATATAGCATAATTCATTTGGTAATTATATGTAGTTATGAAGAGGTCTTGAGAATAATTGATGCTCGATGGGATAATCAACTTCATAGGCCTTTTCATGCAATTGCCTATTTTCTCAACTTCCATTTTCACTATGAACCTAACTTTAGATATGATGATGGTGGAGAGGTGAAAGAAGGATTATGTATGTGCCTGAGAAGATTGGTAACATATTTGGTAAAAAGAAGAAAAATTAATTTGCATATTGTTGAATTTCATTTTGCTAGAGAACTTTTTGGAATGGAAGATGCAAAGTAATGCAGGAAAGCATTTAATCCTGGGGAATGGTGGAAGATGTTTGGGGATGGAACTCCAGAATTGAAGAGATTTGCTATTCGAATTCTAAGCTTGACTTATAGTTCTTTAGGATGTGAGTGTCATTGGAGCTCATTTGAAATGGTAATTTAAATTATTTATAATTTATAATTTTCTTTATGAGGTTTATATCTATACTAAAAATTTGATATTTCATTTTAGGTTCATACAAAGAGAAGGAATTGTTTGCATCAAAAAAAGATGAAGGATTTAGTTTATGTGATGTATAACTTGAAGTTAAAAAGTAGACAAACTCGAAAAACTATTGCACTTCCATTTGGTGACATTAAATCAAATGATGAATGGATATCTGAAAGCAGATGATGTTGTTGAGATTGAGCAAGATGAAGGTGAAAATGATGGTGAAAATGTTCACATAGATGGAGCAACAACAGATCCAGCTCTAGATGCTCTTGATCTTGATAACATAACTTTTGGGGGACATTGAAGATGCACTACTTTCATCAAGGGAAGAATTGGATAAAGATGATGACGGAGATGATGATGCCATTAGAGGATTAGAGGATTAGACATAGACATTTGACATTTCAATTTATGTTTTACAATATTTCTATGAACTTATTTATTTGAAGTTATATAATTTTGTGGACTTATTTGAATTAGGATGTTATTCATATAATATTTTTTATGTAAAGTAAACTCTTACGAGTCGAGCTTGCGAGTCGAGCTTGCGAGTCGAGCTTGCGAGTCGAGCTTGCGAGTCGAGCTTGCGAGTCGAGCTTGCGAGTCGAGCTTGCGAGTCGAGCTTGCGAGTCGAGCTTGCGAGTCGAGCTTGCGAGTCGAGCTTGCGAGTCGAGCTTGCGAGTCGAGCTTGCGAGTCGAGCTTGCGAGTCGAGCTTGCGAGTCGAGCTTGCGAGTCGAGCTTGCGAGTCGAGTTTACTAGGCTCTCACGAGTTTACGTAAACTCTCAAGTTTGAAAACCTTGGCTATACTCTTGAAAATGGTAACTTAAAGAAACAAACAAACCACCACAAAAATTTAGTGATTTCCTATATGTTGATTATCAATATTAATTTAAAAAATTTAATAATCTGCTAACAATCCATATTCATGAGCAAATAAAATTGACTTCTCATCACCAAAAAAAGAAAATAATACTGAAGTTTATGCATATACAATGATATGCCTTAGAAGTAACAAACTCAGGAAATGAAGGCTTATATGATGATGTTCTGTATATTCTAATCATGTCCAGGACCATTCCATGGGTAAGCACGGATCCAATCAAGAGAAAACCTTACCAATAGGTGTAAAATATAAATGCTAAAGATGAAATATTTAAATCAAGTGGAGTCCTCCCTATTGGGTAGTAGGTTTACCCTGATTATGTACCCAAGTATGAATTCATCACCTAAAAAGTTTTGCCAAAGACAAGATGAAAGTGGAATCAATCAACTAGTGTCAACCTCAATTTTTTAAATAAGAAACCATATAAGCTCTCTTACTGGTTTTGTATCGATAACAACACTCACTGTTGAAAAACATTATTATATCATAATGAATTAATGTAATGCGTTATCAATTCAATTTCTTGCAGATACACTCAGCCTCTTTCATGTCCCTGTCCAGAAAAACTAATTGATAATCATTATCGTTATACTGTTTATACGGAAATTAATCATGCTTGAATTAGGGAAATTAATTGTTGGGATGACATAATCAAAATCAACTTTTCATTAAGGTTTTTGATGAGAGAAATGACGAAAATATGAGAAACCAAATCATGTTTGTTCAAAGAATTCTGTTCTTAGGGCCCTCGCTCAGAAGTTAGGGAGGAGGCAATGAAGATTTGATTCTAATAAACACCGTAAGAATACAACAAAGTAAATAGACGCTCAAACATAAAGAGAGTAGTTGAATATACCTCATCAACAGAATGAATGTTATGGTCATCTGCTGTGTACATCACAACATCCTGAAATAGACAGTTAATCAATCTCAAGTTCAAGAAAGATAAACAGAGTGAAAGACTTGTTTCTTTCCTACTTAGAATTATTAATGAACACATTATAGTTCAATAAAAAAATTCAAACACCATATCCAACAGCGGGAACGTCCACTGCAGATTACTTATTAAACAACATCATAAAAAAAATAGGGAAAACTCACCCCGGCCTTTGGCATAATTGACTTGGGCTCACCATCCTGGAAGTGAAATATCCCACCACTGAAATCCTTGCCATAACTATTTAAATAGCATACTGCCTTTCATGGTATTACCAAAAGGGAGAAAAAGGTTAAATGTGTAGCATAACAAAAACTCTCAAGATCTTAAAATGGGGCTGCTTGGTTGAATGGCACTCACTGAGAAATGGCGTTGTTTGAGATAGGGCCTGTTATCATCACTATGCCATCCAATGCTTGCTCCTTTGCTCCAACTGATTCACAGCACCATCAAACAAGATGGTAAAAATGCATATTAACCGAGAATAGAAGCCAAACATAGAACTGAGGTAAGGCAAAGGTAACCAACCTGATTAAACCAGTGAATTCAATGACGAGCTCATACTCACACTTGAAAAACTCCTCTAACCTGTCTTTCAACCTTTCTGCGACCAAATTTGAAAACAAATAAGGCAAATACAGTGAAATAAATTTCAAAGAGATTGACAAATTTTGGGGTGGAAATGAAGTTTTGATGTAATGCCTCTAATGGGTATAAAAGGAATGACCAAATGGGAAGAATTGGTAGCTATGAGATGGGAGAGAGTGGTGGAGAAGACATTGGGTCTGTAACCCACGGTGCTGCTACTCTTGTGGATGAATTCCAATTCCTTCACCAAAATCAAAATCAGAAAGAATGAAGACAATAGGTTTTAGTAAAGAAAAAACATTGAAAGAAAGAAACTAACTCTGCATTCGTTAAGGGAGAGGAAGTTGGGGATGAAGAGGCGTGAATTTTGAGGCTCAAAATCAACCTTGGACATTACTACTAAACTCAACGTCGGGTCGTGTCTCTTCGCGTAACAGTTACTTAACACCTTATTTACCCACGGGCTAGGGTTTAAGCTATTCAACTGCAAAATATTATTTATATTTTATATTTATATTAAAAATAAAAATTAACATGTTATCTTATTTAATTTTAATATATTTTTTATAAAAAATATATTCTCATATAATTATAAAAAGTATATTATTTAAATAATTATTATCAAGAGTAATAATTTAGAAAGGTGGATTTGGATTAATGAATCTATTATGATGTAAGATGGTTAGTTATTTACAGTGTTTGATCATAAGTATTTTTTTTAAGATATTTCTATTACAAAGGTCATAGAGAGTTATAAGTTAAAGTCTTAATCTTTAAGAGGTCATTATTTCCTAAACACGCATGTTCTCTTCCTACATCTCTCCATTATCTTTAAAATACATGTTATAATGGTTATTCCTTTTACAATTTAAGTTTTGAATTATACAATTCATAAATCTTTCAAATTATAAAATGCGGAATAAGAAACGTTATATTTTTATATTTTGAATTATATAATTCAGTAAATTTAGTATTTTGGATAATAGATTCTGAAATATAAATTTTACAATACATTTTGAATTGTATAATTTAAAATATAAAAATTATAATAATGTAAATTTTACATCATATTTGTAAGATCTTAGAAAATTATAATAATTAATAAAATAAACAATTGAGATGGTAGCTCCGTTGGTTAGAGCATATGTTTAGTAAATTAAAAGTCTCAAGATTCTCAACAAGAGTAACATTTTTTTTTCATTAAGCAGCATTGAGTGGGTCGTTCTAAGAGGGTTGTCGTATTGTTGAGCTGAGGAGTTGCAAAGAAGGGGCCTTAAGCGTACAGGGAGTCTCGTTGGGCATGGCAAAGGGTTTTAAAAATCGAAAAAAACATTATTTTCAGGATTTATGATAAAAGATATGAGATTTAATAAATATTTAGTTAGCTAAAATATTACAACCTGAATTCATTTAGTTAATAAAAATGAGTGTATACGTTGAATTTGGTCCACATATTGAGGTAAGGAGAACTAACTAGATTATATTTGTTTTGAGTTGTGTATTATTTGATATCTTAAACATGTTTTTGAAAGTGAATATATTGAATGTTTTGATTTTTAATGAGTAGATGATGATTGGAAAATTGGTGTTATAAGCAAGGGAAGTTAACTATATTAAGTCTCGAGAGTAAAAGGAGAGAAAGAACAAATACCTGAATATTTTAGAGAGAAGTCAGAGAAAAGAAACGAAACGTTCCTCTCTTAGGGTTCCATAGAGAAAGCTAAACACCCTCCTCACACGTACGCTAAACTTGAGATGAAAATGATGAAGGGAAAGAGAGAGCACTCGAGAACACATACAAGGAACTGGATGATAAACTTCTGTATTACTTTTGAATGTATGATTTACAACTTTTTATATACATGAAAACAATAACTGGTTTTTTTTTCTTTTTTGTTTACACCAACACTCCTCTTAAACAAAAACCCTAATCTCAACGAAAACTCATTTTTTCTGAAGAAAAACACTTCCTCTCACCGATTGAATCGGTGAAACCTTCTCCTTCTTCGATCTGAGCATTTTTCACGTATTAAAATTGGGAGAAAATGCTTCTTTTAAGCACACGAACGTTTTGCACTAATTAAAACTAGGAAAAACCCCTTCACCGAGCAAGCCTCTTCACTCCGACGAAAACCCTAGGTTTTCGAACACCTTTTAGAGCGATCTTCGCCAATATCTACTCTTACAACTTCGATCTGCTTTCTGAGTGACAGAAAGCACTCACTTTTAAGTGCTTTTGTGAGTATATTTGCAAGTTGATCTTCGGATCTGTAGTGTACCACTTCAAGCTTCCTGCTGTTGACCTGTTCCCTGATGTAGTGGAACCTGGTCTCGATATGGCTGACTTGTTGTCCACAAGCAGTTTGGCTCTTCCAGCTAGCTCCACCTTCAAACCTTCCATCAAAGAACCCGGTCAAGTTGCCTGACACGTAGCTTCACAAACAACTATGTATTTTGTCTCACATGATGATAGAGCAACAACTAGCTCTTTTCTGGAGCTCCAGTAAATAGGAGACCATTCAATGAAGAAAATGTACCCTACAATACTTCTTCTATCCAATTTATCACCACACTAATATGCATCAGAATAAGAAGTGATTTGAACGTCTTTTTCAGCCTTACCTCTTTCTAGTAATATCCCATAGGAGTGTGTACCCTGCAAATACCTTAGAATACCTTTGGCAACATTTAAATGTGATATTCTAGGACATTCATGTACCAACTTATCACTGCAACGCTGTAACTCAAGTTAGGTCTAGTGTTACAAAGGTATTTTAAGCTCCCAACCATTCTCCTGTAAGATGTATGATCTACAACTTCCTCCTCTGGCTCATTTTCCAGCCTTAGTCCTACCTCTGCTAGGGTGTTAGCAGCATTACAATTCACCATTTCAAATCTTTTCAATAGGTCTAGAACATACCTGGACTGATGCATCACAATTCCACACTCAGTTTCAGTGAATTCAATCCCAAGAAAATAACTTAGTCTTCCCCAGTAACTTATTTCAAATTCCTTCAACATTTGAGCCTTGAAATTCGAAATTAGCTCCTTAGTGACTGATGAATCATTATTTTCTTCACTTTACTTAGCTTATTGTACCGAATTTAATCAGGGAATTGTGTTTAATTGTCCAGTATTTTCCCATTTTCACTAATTGTGCTTAATTTGATCAGAAATTCTTATTTTAATTAATTTGAATTATCTGAGGCTAATTATTTACATTATTATTTGTAGGGAAATTATTGGATAAAATCTAGGGACTAATTTCTTTTGTGAAGCCATCAATTAGAAGCTTTTGAATTTTAGTTCTAATTTTGAAAGAAAGAAAGGAATAGTGTTACGTCTGGAATGGTAACACTTACCCAATTAACTGAAATGAAGAAATTCAAGTGATAGAAATGATACATCTATTCCACGGCTGGATGGAAAATTAGTAAGAAAATTAAATGGTTGATGCGGTGAAGAGAAATTGTTGAACACGGCTTCACTTATAAATTTGCTACATTATTGAAGCACTGTTGCCAATTAAAGTGGGACCATTATGTGTTTGTGGAAGGCATATGGCTTTAATGTGGAAAGGGTTGTATTAAATTTTAAAGAAGTATTATTGGCTTGCAACAATAACCCACGATTTCTAGCAAGTGGGAGCCACCATTTAAGAATTCCTTTTGGCTTAGAATGGATGGAAAAAGAGGAGGGGCCGCCATTCACAGTTTTGGCTCCTAGTTTAGTTAAAAGCTACGACAATTAATATTTGCACATTCCACATCAATTTGTAAGACAAAAGTATGGGCTCCACTTGGAATATTATTCTCAATATGGAAAAGGATGCCACAGGAATTGATTGAAGGACCACGGTACTGCAGCACAGCACATGGAAAACTTCACCTATCCAGTCTAGAGTTCACGCATCCAGCTGTGAAGAGTCCTCCCTCCATCAAGCCACGGAACCCACGGTTGCAATGAAGATTAAGGGAGTCATTGGCTGGAAAGAAGAAGCAACAAGTTGGCAGCAGTGTGGTGTAGCGGAGAAGTGAAGGAAACTGCACTAGCAGGGAAAGCACACGGTGATTGATTGATGTTGGAGAATTAGTGCAGAGTTACGTTCTAGATGAGATGGAGAAGAAGGGAGCATTGTGCTTGAGCAGAGGACACAATCCACGCCCAAGGTCCAGCAAGCATTCAGCAGCTTCACGGTCATGGTCTGGTCTAGCTTGGAGAGAATGGAGAGGTACACACGGCCTAGCTGGGTCAAAGAAGCAGCTCACGTCCAGGAAGAAACACACTACACATGCATGATGGAGGGGCCTACCTAAACATGAAAGAAAGAATAATTTAAAAAGTGTATTAGTGGGATATTCACGGATGGAAGGGCCAAATAGAGACAAACATCTCTAATTACGAAAAGGTGGTGTCGTGTGTGTATAAAGAGAGGGCCGAGAGTTGAAGCAAAGGGAGGAGTGAGATATAGGGTCACGGCCTTGAGGCCTGGAAGGGGTCACGGTTCTTCTCTTCCAGGAGCTCTCTCCCTCTAAAGTTTTCATTTTTCAAACAGTGCAATGTTGTAGTGTTTTATTTCTGAAGCATGAAGCATGTAGTTTAGTAGAAGGGTGTTCACGGTTGTTTGATCATTTAATTTTAATATGTACTGTCACATTTTATTTCAAGTGTTGAAACTTTGATAAATTTCATTTTAAGTTATTTTATCTGTTGAATTTTACCGTTCGTTATTCCCTGCATTGCTATATTTTGTTGTTTTGTTTTACTGTTCAATTTATTTTCGAACGTTGTTTTTACCGTTTATTTTTACTGATGCTTTGGGTAAATTTTAATTAGACTGCATTTACGTTTTCTGCACTGCTGTTTTAATTTTCAATTTTAATTTAATTTTTCCTTGCAAAAACATCCACAAACCCCCCCCCCCCACTTCGTGACTAATCTAAGACTGAACCACCAAAAAATTGGTCCTTGAGAGACGACCTAGGAGTCACTTCCTAGTTATACTGCATTAATTCTTGCACATAAAATTTGACGGGCCGCGACAGCCCGCATCTAAAAATGGCGCCGCTGCCGGGGACCAATCAATAACGGTTCGGTTTTAGATTTTTGTTGTGTAAATTTTTGTTCTGTTAATATGTGTATTTTGTGTGTTTTGTGTTTTATATGTTTGTAGGCGGCAACGACACCTTCAACAAATTTTGGCGGCGTTGTCACTTCAGTTCCAGGTTTTTGTTTTAAGATTTGTACTGTGTTAATATATATTGTGTATATATATGTTTAATTATTGTGTTTTATCTTGCGTTATGATGTGATGTTCTATTTTCTGTATGCGTGTCATATGTATTTTGTTTGTTAATTAAAAAAAAATTTTAAAAAAAAATTTTTTTAAAAAAAAAATTTATGTGTTGTTTTGTGTGTTCCTGTAGCATGTATAAATGTGTTGTGAATTATCTGTTTCGTAATTTTTAGTATTTACTTTTTATTTGTTTTATTTTTATTTTTCGATGTCTACCTATTTTAATGTTGTGAATAATGCTTATTCTGCCAATGTCTGTGATTATGATTCTTATTCTGCATATTACTTTGATTTTAAATCTGCTGATTTTTATGATGAGAACAATATGTTCCATCATCCAATTTCTGAGAGCTCTCTTTGGGAGCCAGTTCCACAATATGAGAGTCAGCAGTATGATTCTCCTATTCAAATAACTCCTCAGCCTTCTACTTCTGAACCTACATTAAAGGAGTTACTAGAGCAGATGACAATGCAGAACATTCAGTTTCAGAAAGGGAACATGCAGTTCAAGCAAGAGAGCATGGAGTTCCAGCAGGAAACTCAAGCTGCCATGCAGAATCTGAGTGATCAGATCAGGCAGATGGACACTCTTGTACCTGAGGAGACTGATGAAAATTTTGGGGACCCAGCAGAAGTAAGCAGTAATCCTGAACCAGGTAGACCACCTTCATCTTCCCACACTTTAGAAATCTTCAAGGAAGTGGAGGGAAGCATACCGCAAATTGATTATTCTGTTGATTATGCTGTTGATTGGTATGCTGATGATTATATAGTTGTTGAGTCTGATTTTAATTTTTCCTCTGTGCATGATGAGAACCGTTTTTTACTATCACATTCGAATAATTATTCTCCATGCATTGAACATGAATCTGAGTCTGCGATTAATATGGTTTCTAATTTTGAAATTGATTCGTGTTTTGAGGATGTATCTAAGGTTCAGCCTGTTACACTGGATTTGGGTGTTGTACCCCTGCATGTAATTTCTGTAGAACCATATTGCACTAACCCTATTGCAGGAGGTACAGATGAATTGGACCAACATGCACCCACAGTGGAAAACATAGGTGCAAACACTGACAAATCAAAGTTCGGAAGGCACCTGCTGTACCCGCTCATCAACAATTGCTGCTTAGATCCGGTGGTGGAAGATATTTCCCTACTTGATCAGATTTGGAGGATGAAGCAGTTCGTCCTCAACACTTTCATGCTGGATCCTGAAGAAGGGAACATCTCCCTACAAGTCCAAAATTGGCAACTGCCACCCTGACCAGGGGAGTTTTCTCTTTCTTTCTTCCCCGTTTTCCTACTTTTATTGCATTTGTCCTTTATCTGTTTAGTGTTTCAATTGATGATCTTATGCCTTTAACTGATTTGGGACATTGTAGTTTAAGTGTGGTCTGGGGGAGATTCTGCATTTTGTTTTTCTTTTAAGTTTGTTTTTCCTTTTCTTCTTAGTTTTTGAATTATTATATTTTAAAAAAAAAAAAAGAAAAAAATTCTTTTTGATAAATTATTTTATTTTAAGCGTGCAAAAATCTTTCCTTTCAATTAAAATTTAATTGTTATATGATATACATATATTTATTTTTCATATATTTAAAAAAATGTGTTTTGTGTTTTATTTGCTTCCTGATTCTTAGTGTTTTTACTAAAAAAAAAAAAAAAGTTTTTGTGTTTTGTTTCAAGTCTGTTAATGTATGTTTTGTAAATATGTGCTTTGTTTGATGTTTTTGACATATGTGTTTTATCTGCGTTGATATTTTGATCCTGTATTAGGTCTTTTGTTTCGTTATTATGTGTTCTGTTTTTATTTTTTTATTTAGTTTTTGTTAAAAAAAAAAAAATTATTTTAAGAGCAGATTTAACATGTAAGGCAGAGAGGTGAAGTTTTAGCAGAGACACTAATCTGAGTGCATTTATTGAAACACACCAAATTTGCGGTAAACATTCTGTCTTACGTTGATAATAAAAATAAAATTCATAAAAATAAAATAAGATGTTCGAGGGTCGATCATTTCTGATCGTTAATATTACACACCATAATAAATAAAAACATAAAAACATAAAAAAAAAATTAATTGTTCATATTACAGTCCTCATTAATATTCTGGCCACACTCGGCCAATAAAAACATATAAAAAAAAAAAACAAACATAAAAATTTAAAACTGGAAGAATTCTCGAGCTGGTTGTGGTGGTCTAAGGGAGAGCTCCGTTGAGGGAGTTCTGGTTCGAAATACAGGAGGCTTTGGTGGAGGAATTTCTCGTTCATTTCTGTCGTCATCGATAATGATCGGAACTGGAAACAAATCCAGCAGCCTCGGTGCCCTCATTATCACCCAGTTGTTTTCTTTCAAAAAAAAAAAATAAATAAAAATAAAAAAATAAAATAAAATAAAATAAAATAAAATAAAATTGTGTTAATTATAGAAGAGGAAGTGAAAAAAAAATTTCAATAAAAATGGAGGTATGATGAGAGTTCTTACCGTACATATACAGCGGCATTTGTGAAAAGAGAGTGCCAGTGGGGTCTATCTCCGCTTGCCAGCGCCTGACCCGATTGCCATGGTTGTTAAACCAGCAGTGCACGTTATATTCGGTGGCATCTGCGAAGGTCCTTAGTCGAGACGCGATCTCGACGACTTGCGCTCGGCTTGGGTGTGTGACCCCATAGTTGTAGATGTTGGTCATCATCTTGATCTGATCATCTGTAGGACGCCATCGCTGACTAGTGTATCTCTCTGATTCCATCTCACTCGTCATCATTCCTCTTGAAATATTCTAAAACATAATAAAAAAAATATAAAAATAAAAGGAACAAAAACATAAAAAAAAGAAAAACAAAACATAAAAAAAAAAGGCATAAAAATATATTAGATTCTTAGTTCAGTATTTTCTTTATTTGGTTGTTTTTGTTTCCTTTTCAGTTTATTTTGTCTGATCAGTCTTTGATATTTCTGTGTCTGGTCTCAGATCTGTTTCACGGTCCTTGCAAAAGGGTCCTAAACGGATCTACGTCCAGTTGTCCTGTTGTCCTTGTTGTTCTTGTAAATTAAGATTTTGTGTTTATTTTTAAGTGGGGTACGTGGCGTTGTTCTACCCGATTGTCTCTGCAATACCTTCAATCGAAGGGAGATTAACGTCTGGTTTCCAGCCTATATACCCCTTAAGTTTTTAGACAGTTGTGTTTTATGTGTTTAAGTGTTTAAATTACAAAAAAATAAAAATAAAAAAATTTGAAAAGGAGAAGATAGATCGGGCAGGGGGAGAGGACAAGTATTGCAGAAAAGAAAAAAATAATAATAATAAAGATGAGCAGGCAAGAGGAAAGCAGAAAAGAAAAATACAGGAAAGCAGGAAAAGTAAAGCAAGCAGAAAGAAAGGGAGATCCTTAGAGAAGAAGGACTTACCTGGGGAAGTAGGCTTGCAGAGGCTCTTCGCGGATCTCACTCAGACTCTTCAGAAGACGCAGGGACAGAGGCTCTGCGCAGATCTCAGATCTTCAGCAGACGCGGGGTGGAGAGGCTTCCTCGCAGATCCAGACGCTCGAGAGAGAGAAGAGAGCAGAGAGAAGAGAGAGTTGAGAGAGCAGAGGAGTAGAGAGAGAATGAGCGTTCAGAAATGGCGCTAGACGCGGAGGAGTGGCCATTTATAGCCAAAATAATCTACTGTAGCAACAGTTTCGGTTGTTGCCACCGAAACTGTTGTCACAGTATCGGTCATTCCTTTTTCAAAAAAAAAAAAAATAAAATAAAATAAAATAAAAAATAAAAAAATGTTAGCATCTACTGATGGGTGCTAGGTGTTTTAGACATCTGCTGATGGATGTCCCTGATAACATCTGCTGATGGATGTTACTGAAAAATTTCTTCCCATTTTTCTTAACTTTTTATTGCACTTGTCTATATTATTTGCTGCTCTGAAATTGTTAATCTGATGATTGTAACACACTGAGGACATTGTGTGATTTAAGTGTGGTCTACTGGGAGAAATTCTGATTTTTCTGTTAGTTTCTGTTAGTATGCATTTTGTGTGTTAAATTTTTTCTATTTTAAGTTATTTTTATCGAGTTTTGTGTGCAATAAATTTTACATTTTTCTTTTGATTTCTGGATGATGTTTAAGTTGTAGATTTTTTCCTTCACTTACTTAATACTTATGGTTTGAAATCCTTGCTTTTCTCTGCTTGGAAGATGATTATAATGTTTAAGAGGTTGATTTGATTGTGACGAATACCCTGTGTGAGATTTGAGCCACTTAATTTTCTTTCTTGTGTGTGATATGTATCTTGATTGCTTGCACATATGCCTTGGCTTGATTCTTTTTAATATACTTGATTGATATGCATGTTTAGACGTGACAAAGGCATTTTTGTTCTTGAACCTCTCTAGCCAAATAAGCCTACCTTGTTATTATCCATTGATAACCCCTTTGAGCCTATACTTTCCCCATTTATTTGTTTTGAAGCTCATACACTGAACCTAAGTGAAAAACAATGATTACCTTAACCTTAGGAAAGTCTGGAGCTATAAAAGTATTTTGTGAATAAGTGTGGTCTCCTTAGGGATTCTGATGAATTGGCTAGTTGGTTCCTCATCTTGTTTTGGAAATGTTATTTCTATCCTGTTGTGTGATAAAGAGAGAAAATAAAAGAGACAGGATGAAAAAAGAAAAAAAAAGAAAAAAGAAAGAAAGATGAAATAAAAAAAAATGATGATGAGAAAAAGAGAAAAATGAAAAATAATTTTGTGAATAATGGAGTCGAGAAGAGGATTGAATTAGAGGTTTGGGTGAGATTTCACTGTGTTTACATTTTTCCCCAGTGCACCTCTATTTCTTCTGAGCTATAGCTACTTATCCAAATTTATCCTCCCCTGTCCTTGGCCCCATTACAACCCAGTAAAGACCTTTTGATCTAAACGTGCATATGTTTTAAGTATTGATAATTAGAAACTTGCCAAGTCTATTTGTGTTTGCTTTCTTGAGTGCATTGAGTGACATTGATTTACCTTAGACACTTGAGAGAAACACTGTAGTGCATCTGTAAGGTTTTGTTGTTTTTGAATCACCTCTTGAGCTGATTAATTATTTTACCAAGTTTTGAATTGTTTGGAAGATTTCTATAAGTATCTGCTTTTCAGTGATTCTGTGATTGGATATGGTCTACATCTTTTCTCTGTCTAGATTTCCTGAGAACTTTGTAAATTCTGTTTATTTTCTCTTGAGTCTTTGTTTTTCTGTCTACTGAATTTGTGTAACCTTCTTAAAAGTCCTTTGAACCATTCCCTGATTTGCGTCTTGATTTTGCCCAGGAGTGCAAAAGACTAAGTGTGGTCTATTTTGATGAGTCAATATTTTACTCACTTCACTTAGTTTATTGTGCTAGAATTAATTGGGGAATTGTGCTTAATTGTCTAGTATTTTCCTGTTTTTACTGATTGTGCTTAATTTGATCAGAAATTCTTATTTTAATTAATTTGAATTATCTGAGATTAATTATGTGCATTATTAATTTTAGGAAAATTGTTGGATAATATTTTGGGACATTTTAAGGTTAATTGAGAAATGGCAATTGAGCCCAATACATCTGAACTATTTCAATTTTCGCACAGTATTGCGTGAATGTTGTGTCAACTTGTGTGTCTTCGTTTGGGTTCAATTCTTATCCGTTTTCCTTGCAATTTTTTTTCATAGTTTCGTCTAGATGTCTATTTTCAAGTATAGTTTTTATTTTGTTCAAATTCATTTTGTGTTGTTCCCAGTATTTTCTTTACTCTCCTATGTCAGTCTAGTGCACACTGTTTGAGTGAATTCTAGTCTGTTTGCATTTGCTTGCTGTTTGGTACTTGTGGTAGCTAAGAATTGACAATTGAAGTGTTGATTTTTGAAGTGTCACTACTGGAAAAATTAATGTCACACGACCATAGTGATTGCAAAATTTGCAATCTTCTTTCTTCAAATAAAAGCACATGGAGGGGGCCACCACTTTTGAAGTTTACGTGAATGAAGAGGCTTATGGATGGAAAGAAAACCAAATCCACTTTCATGGCCCACATGGGAATAAAAGAAGCAGCACCGTGCACTAAATGGCTTAGGAAGAGAGAGGTTTTATTTGGAGAAAGAAAATGATTCATTTTGCTGGAAAAAAATATTGTGGCCCACAATTGAGAATAAAGAAAGAATGATAATGCTCAATAGGATGCACGTGAATGGAAGAACAAATTATTCATTCATTTCTTAAACACAATTGACTTGCAACCAACACCCACAATTGAAGAAGAACACGCTGGCTGGAAGGAGGCTTCAATTATCGAATACCAAAAGCAATTCCACATCCACTTCCACGGCCCCATGCAGCTGCCACCTAAGGAGGAAGCATCTTTCACACATCCATTATGGCTCACGGTTACATGTGTCCAGGGAAAAGTCAAATTTGGAAAAGCTTTCAAGAATTAAAGTGGAGACATCTCACGGCCTACATGGATAAGAGAAGTTTGCTGCTTATGGATTTTCAATTGCTGAATGGAGTGTTGTAGATGAAGGGAAGCTCACGGTTTTCTCCATTCATTTTGGCTTGCATCTTGCCTTCCATCACATGCAATAAAAGAGAAGGGTCACCACTTGATAGCTCACGGCTGCACATGGGAGAAGCACATTACAATTCCTTTTAGAAGTCCAAAGTGCAGCACGGTTAGAGTTTGTGGAGGATGGAAAGAGGAGACACATAAAAATCTGCACATCCACACTTAGAAGAGCAACGTGAAGTGAGTTTTTCCAGGAGCTGCACGTTCACATTTTGGAGAAGATAAGCATGGATACTACTGCTGGAAGCAAAGGAGGAAGTGTTGGCAGCATCTGCACACTTCACGGCCATGACCAACACGTCCAAGGATGGTCCAGCATGCAGCGTGAAGAGGTCTTGGAACGGAGAAGAATGTTCACGGCAAAGTGGTGAACAAGATGACAAGAGTAGTGAAAAATGGAGGGCCCTCACACTATTCTCTCACGGCCAGAAACTATTGCTCACCAATTTGTGCAAGGAAAAGATGCAAAACAAAACAAAACTGAAATGGAGGAGATCACGGGAGGATATTCAGATTTTGGCTATAAATGAAGCACAGCAGAGAGCAGATGTGGAAGAGATTTTAGGAGTAGTTAGTACCACTCACGGTTTAGAAGAGGCTTCTGCCTCTTCCTTTTTCCTTTTCCATTTCCAGTAGCAAACTCTCTTAATTTTTATTTTCCAACAGTGCAATGTAGTTTTTTTTATTTCTGAAGGTGTATTGTGTTATTGAAACAGTTTTATCATTTGATTTTTATCTTCACTTTCCAGTCATTTTAATTTAATGTTGAATGTTTGATAAATTTCATTTTCAAAATGCTGTTATTTTTACTGTTAAATTTTACCGTTTCTGCATATTTACCGTTTGGTTTTACAGTCTTTGAAATTTATTTCAGTGTTTTTAAATTCAATTGTGTTTAAATCCCAGTTTTAATTTTTCTGCTGTTTTATTTAATTTCCAATTTAATTACCGCACAAAACATCCAGAAAACCCCCCCCCACTTCGTGTTTAAATTTGAGACTGAACCCCAATATTGGTCCTTGAGAGACGACCTAGGAGTCACCTCCTAGCACTATACTGCATTCTTTTATGCACAACTTTTGTGAGCGGTACGACCCGTTCATCAGTGACTAATAGGTCATCAACATACAGGCATACAATTAGCTTTTCTAGTCTGCCATTATGTTGGCAACACTACACATACAACTCGTGTTTTGAAACACACTTATCAAACTCAATACTACTCATGAACCCATTAATTCTCTAGTTCCAAGCTCTTGGAGCCTGTTTAAGCCCACAGAGAGCCTTTCTCAACCTATAAACCTTGCCTTGCTGCCCTTTAACTTCAAACCCTTGTGGTTGAAAAACATATACGTCCTCCTCAAGTTTCCCATTTAGGAAATCAGATTTCACATCTAATTGATGTAATGACTGGTGAAACTTAGTTGCCAGAGACACCACCAACCTGATTGTTTCAACCCTGGCTACAGGAGCAAAGACTTCACCATAATCCACTCCAGCCTTTTGTAGGAAACCTTTAGCAACTAGCTTAGCTTTTTTCCTTACAACAATACCCTATGGGTTTATCTTCAACTTATAAATCCACTTTAATGTTATAGGCTTCTTGTTAGAAGGTAAATCAGCCAATTCCCATGTCTGATTTCTCTCAATATAGTCAATGTCTTCCTGCATTACCTTATACCACCTCTCATCTCTCACGGCCTGATCAAATTCAATTGGTTCAGCTTCTGTTATTAAAGCATAGTGAACAAAATTACCCTCTGATGTAAGTGTAGCATCATAAGACAAGTCAAAGTCTCTTATATGTGTTGGCAGTTGAGTAACCTTTGATTACCTTCAAATGTTGTCATTGTAACATCCCTAATTTTGGGATATCCCGATTACGAGTGAAATTTGAAAATTTTAAAATCATAATATCATTGCGAAAATTCACTTGTATAATACCGAAATTAACGAGATAAAGTAAACCCAATTACGTTGTCTCTAACATTTATAGCACAAAACTTTAAATAACACAAGTCCTTTTCCCACTCTCGCGTCTCTATCAAGCATCTGGAGCATCTGCAACATCTGCTCTCGTATAACCAAAAGTTATACGATCATCGCAAGACACACACAACCACAAACACACACAAATATGGGTAAACTACTATAGCACAACCAATAACAATAAAATCGGTATATAGGAAGTAAACACAACTTATAACAAATCAATCATCTATAACGTTATCCTACTAACAGAATCATTTATACATCCTGATCATTACCAACATCATCTTTAACTATATCATGACTATCGTCAAAGTCGTCCTTATCGACATCATCTCCAAACACATCATGACTACGAATCATCATCACATGTACCTTTCTTAGAAATAACCTCATCATAAATAAAACCATGAGTCTCCACAATACCATAAACTTTATAATAACAAGGATCAGTCACACTCAGATACATTTCAACATTTACTCGTTTCAATTATCAGTCAAAGTTTATCATATTTCTAAACCCAATCAATATTCTCATTAACTTTATTCATTCATCAGTATCTAAAGCTTATTCAAAACTCAATATACTCAATATGAACTTCTCACATAATTCCATTCAAACAATAAATAAATAAAACAAATGAATAATTATCATTAATTATCCAAAAATAATAAATAATGTATCACTTTAATTAATCATTAAAATCAAATTCCCAATTAATTTAAAATCCTGTTAATTTCTTATTTTTTGAATCAAATTAATTTCTTTTTCCAATTTAAATTTAAATTAATTTAATTGTTAATTAATAGCTAAATCAATAATAATAATTTTCTTCTCCAAAATTATAAAAATTATTATTATAAATTAATATTTCCATCTCTCTCCCTTTACAATTTATTTTCATTAATTAATGTCAATAATTAATTAATTAATTTTCCATTACAATAATTTTTATTTCCAATTTCATTTTCAATCCCATTTCATTTTTCAGTCTATTAACTTTTCTGTGATTCTCTTGCTTTATTATTAACTTTACGGCCCAATCACTTATCCAAACCCAAATTTACCAACCCAATCTAAAACTACCAGTCCAAACTAGAAAAACCAAGCTAGTCTCCAAGCCCAACTTAGGCCCAACACGATTCTCACCGTAAGTCCCAGCCGCATCATCGTCGCGACCACCCATGGTTGCTCCACTGGCGCAACCACCACAACATCCATCACCGCGTGAAAGAAACCCTCCAACGTGAATCAACAGAAAATCCAAAACACGTCAAGAGAACCACACCCAAATCGAAAACTTCACAATCTTTAATGGTAAAAACAGAACAAGATCAAAACCCCAATTTCAATCATTGAAATTCCAATTACACCAGAAATCCCTAATTTCTCAATTTTAGCAAATCCTAATCTTCTCAATCGGGACCCTAATTCCAATTGGGGAAAACCAGACCTGTAGAGAAGAGCAAACCAACCCAAACATAAAACAACAACTATTAACACTCTAGCAAGTGTACCGAATCGTATCAAGTAATAATAATTGGTAAGACCAAGTATCATTTCCCAAAAAACTCACGACCTAAACAATTATGTGATTTCTTGATTAAATAAGACTTGTAAACGAAATAATTGAATTTATATTGCAGAAAATGAACATGAATGCAAGTGTTGATCAATTGGATTGAAAGATGCAAAGGTGATTGATATAAAATATGGAATGATTATGTTGTTGGGGTTTCCGACTTATCCTATCCACTCTCATGTATTTATGAATTCATCTTCTTCATTAATGTTAATGTCACTTTCTAATTTACCTTAAACCCGATATCTCGGTGAAGAAAGCCTAATCCTAATTACTAGTTCACAATGTCTTGTCTCCCTAGCAATTAATCATGCATTACATTCGCACAGAAGCTTAAAGGCAACCAACCCTCTTATCCTAATTACTAAAGTTAGTAATTCACACATTTCTAAAGTTTGGTTAAAGGGACTAAATTCACACATTTCTAAAGTTTGGGGACTAAATTAGATCAAAGTTTTGAAGAGGGACTAATTCCAATTTTCACTAAAAGTTAAGGGACCAAAAACATATTTAACCCTTAAAGAATTAATAAATAATTAATAAAATATATTTTTTAGGATATTAATTTTTTTAAATTATATTATTTTAATATATAATTTAGTCAAGTAGTATTATTTTTTGTTTTTATACTAAAATTAAATGTTTCTTTACTACTTTATCTTTTGTCAAAATATATTTTCCACTAAAACTTAATTACTAAATAATAGTTGATCGCTAATATGTTGAGGAAACAAAAATACTTATCCTCACATAATACTTTTATACATTTCAAAATTTGTATGAAAACTTTTATACATTTCAAAATTTGTATGAAAAAAATTATTCAATTTCTAGTACTTAGCTAATTATAATCCATGATAAAATTTAATAAAATTTCATTTGTAACTATATTTTTAATTTTTTTCAAATTTAAAATACATCTTAAAAAATATTAATATATTAATAAAAATAATAATAATAATAATAATAATAAAGTAAAAATAAAAGAAAGTAAAAAATATTATTAATCAAAAGAAAAAAAAATTCTAATCAAAGGGGAAGTGGGTTACTCCTCAATTTTCTCTCACTGGAACCGATTCTAATCGGTTCCTTACTCGATCCCCTCTTCTTTATCTTTGCCTACACGATTTCAACCTCAAGAGACATTGTTGACAAGGAGAGGAATGCGGTTGAGATATATGTTGTTGTTGGTCTTCTCAGCATGTATCTTGACGAAGCCCTTCATCATGGTGTTCTTTCCATGACGATGACAGAGTCACTATGGAGACCATTGCGAATGTTCTGGAGCTAGTTAAATTCCACGTTGTCAGCGTTCACCATCAAATCTGCATATCTGAACATGAACAATCTGTACATATCCATATGCGATAATCTCTCTAAATAGTAAATCCATTTAAACGAACACAACCTAAAAGATTCTTAGACATTTAAGTTTCTAAAAATTAAGAGAGTATTGAATGAGATAATATAAGTGATAAAAATAATTTGAGGGAGTACTTCATGAGGTGTATCTATAGACTTCTTTTCCATTAATAAAATATATAACACATTTAGTTACCTTAAACAAATTATGCGACCTATAATCTTTACGAGGATAATTTTTTATCATATCAATATATTTTTATTGTTTGATAACAAAAATATCTTTAGTAACATAATTAGCTTTGAATATCTTGAGGTCCCCTCCGAGTATATCGAGATATGAAAATCTTGGATTAAATAGGTATATAAGGCCCCGCTTGAAAGAAAAAAAATAAGGTGTAGACGAATCATTTGATAGATAAATGAGTTTTATCATTATCAAAGGTTCACCATAGATAACTAATTTAAGATAACATTTGTTCAATAACATGTAAGTTAGATAACTAATTTAAGATAACATTTGTTCAATAACATGTAAGTTAAAAGCTTTAAAAATAATGAAGTCAAAGACGTGGCAATTAGGGATAACAAGGACGAACCATTTGCAAATCCCCAAGACAAAGTGTGTAGAGACTACATATTTTGGCCCACTCACCCATTTAGGTTTGTCTTGCATAACCATCAACTCACATTATACCGCATAGTCTGCATTGTGTGGATTTGTCTCAAAATATGTATATGGCTTACAATGTGTCCCATTAATATGAGTATTGTGTGGGTTTGTCATTAACTAAGTTTGTTTTCAAAAGTGTCTTTCATTAGTTCCCAATTTTGTCTGACAACTTTAGTTACTTGAAATTTAGTTTCTGTAATTATTTTAGTTATCTACATTTTCTATAAAATTTCTAATAAACTTTTACTAAAAACTTAAAAATTATAAAATTATGAATATTACTTATTTTAAAAAATAGGTATATAGAATTTATTATTTCTACTAATTTAAATAAATAAAAATAAGGTTATTAATTAAAACAATTCACCGTAGTATTTTACATGCTATAATTAAGGGAGAAAATTACACACAAAAAATTAGCAATTTTTTTGATGTGAGACGGCCCATACGCTTACAAGCCGAATGTTATATGGGGAAAACAAGAAAAATTAGCCCACATTTCATATAAGGGAAGCATATTGTCGTTCCTAGTTGCAATCGAGTTTAATTAGAACAAGGTCAAGACTTTGCAGTTGAGTTTAAATCGAACAAGATTGAGACCTTGTGACTAAAAATAGAACAAGATAAAGACTTTGCAACCTCTAGCCATATTGATTTATCTCTCAACCATTAAAGTTATCCTGACGTGTTAGCTAAAGGAGATAATCACCATACAATTAAATAAGGGGTTTTTCCTTATAATGATTTGTTTGAAAAAAATGTAATGTTTTCTAACAACAAACACTTATGCCATTTTATGACATGTAGCCTTAAGGATATGGTGTTTAAAATGGTATCATCATTTTATGCGACTAGGGTGCTTCAAACGTCTCAAACGTTTTTGTCATCTTCCCCTTATATAAACCCTTTTAGTAGTAATAATTCTTTTTACTTCTTTAGCCATGAATTTTTAGGATTTTGAACTTTTTTTCCTAGTTTTTTGTCTACTTCATTGTCACTTCCTTCTCCTTTTCCAACTCCCCAATATTGGTAGCCCCTAGTTAGTGAGGAGGTTATCATTGTTGGTGATAACCATCTTTGAGTCGTGCTAACTCAATATCCATGAAAGATTCCTTTGAGGAACTTTCTTCTCTACCACCTATTATATTTGTTACGATTGTTTATTTTGTGCCAACTTTACAATCATTCATCTTGAATTTCTTCAACAGATCAACACAATATTTTGTTTGATGAATGAAGATGTCAGCTTCTTCTTGCTTCATTTGCAGTCCAAGGAAGTAGTTTAACTCCCCATCATATATCTCAAATGCTTCCTTCATATTCTTAGAGAATTCCTTGGATAGAAGAGGATTAGTTGATCCAAATATTATATCATCAACATATATTTTTACAAAACAATAAATCTTTTCCAGATATTTTAATGAATAATGTTGAGTCAACTTTACCCCTTTGAATCTTTTTCTTGATAAGGAACTCACTTAACCTTTCAAACCATGATCTTAGAGCTTGTTTGAGACCATATAGGTCTTTCTTTAGTTTGAAACTATGATCAGGAAACTCAAAATTTTGAAAGCCAAGGAGTTGTTCCACAAATACTTCCTCCTTGATGTATCCATTTAAGAAGGCATTCCTTACATCCCATTTGGTATAGCTTGAAGTTAAGCATTGAGGCAATTGCAAGAAGGATCCTTATAGTTTCCAATCTAGCTACAAGGGCATATGTTTCATCATAGTCAATTCTTTCTTCTTGGTTGTAACCTTTTTCTACTAGTCTTGCTTTATTCTTGATGATCACACCATAATCATCCATTTTATTTCCAAAGACCCATATGGTTCCTATAACCTGTTGAGCTGACTTTCTTGAAACTAGTTCCCAATCTTTATTCCGTTTGAACTTATTCAACTCTTATTGCATAGCTAGGAACCAGTTCTCTCATTTAAGGCATTATTTATATTCTTAGGTTCAATCTATCAAACAAATGCAACATTCATGCAAAATTGGTTTAGTTGCCTCCTTGTAGATACACCCTTTGAAATATCCCCAATTATGTTGCTTATTGACACATTTCTTGGATCCTTCCATTCCTTGATTGAATCAATGCTAGGTGTAGTTTACGTGGCAGCAGAAATGTGATTTTCTTAATTCTCTTCAATCTCTAGTTCTTCTCCTACGCAATCTCCTACATATATGCATTCTCTTGGATGCATTTTGTTAGTAATACAATCAACATTCTCATCAAATGAAAACATTGTTCAACTGCATTTTAGTTGCCTAAGGCAGAACAAATCTTAGTCCCCACTAATGTAGCATAGGGATGACCAGAATATCAATCCAAGGACTCAGCTTGTTAAGTTTTAAAATGTAAAATTACAGTCTTGTATTATTTACTAATGCAGGTGGGGACATTTAAAATGAATGACTAACAGTAAAGAATTAAAGAATTTAAGCTGAAGAAAATGAAACTCTAATATGAAACCTAAACTAGACTAAGAAATTAATGCAAAAGAAAGGACTTAAACTAATAAACATTGCTACTGCCTAATAACAGAAACATGACCTAATTTCTATAGCTAATATGATCTACTACTTTACAAAGACAATAGAAATGCATATTACAATTGAGAAATCTAATTACTAACAAATCAAACAATTAGTAAAGAACCTATGAAACAAGAATGTAAAGCAAAGCAATTCATGATTTAAAAGAACACAGTCAAGAAAAAAAGAAATTATTATCTAAGCTAAAACTAATCCAAAACATGTTCAGTAAATGAAAGAAAATATAAGAAACTAAGTAAGAACATATGCAGCACTGAAGTTATAGGCAAATGTATATTGATTTGGATGAAAGATTGTTAAATGCTTTTCAGGAAGACATCTTGTAAAATTTTAATCTCACTATGGAGTATTTTGGTTCTTGTTACAAAACCTGATTTAGCATTTACACTCATTCATCTAACTAATTTACAAAATACCTCTATACTAAATCAATAAGAGATGATGAACCAAAATATAAAAAAAAATGTTATTTCTAGAAAAGTAAAATCAAGTAATCAAAACATTAGCAAAAGTATAGAACAAAATTTAAATGTGCAAATGATTGAGAATAAAGTATCAATTACATTCAGAAAGACATTCCGACTAAAGTAAGCCCATCATAGGGTCTTATACTTCATATTTAAGAACTTGTAATGGAAATTTCAACTCATTCTCAATCAATACAAATATAAATTTGCTATACACTTTAAAAAGAAAATAGAAACAAAATCTGAAGGAATCTTTATGCATTGGACTCATCTCTGACTCGAGAAGAGATCTCGATAAAGAATGCTCACTATGGAGTCATTTAATTCCAAAAAGGAATCATAGAATGTAGAGTTCTAGAGTCCAACTCGTTTTCACATCAAACTAAACAATTGTAGAAATCATAAACTGAATAAGAACAAAATTTAAAAACAACAAAGTAGAAATTGAACACGAATATGAAAGTAACATCAACGATTTATTCAGAATCAAAAACTAACACTACAGGCATACCAGAAACCACAGAGGAAGCTCACTTCTGTCACTTTCGTGAATTCCTTCGCGAAATCTAGTAATAAAATCCCTACTCTACAAAAGCGAGTAAAACCCTAATCTAAAGAATGGAGAACTGTAGCAAAAAAGTGTGTAGGTCTGTGTACATTGCAGAAACCCCTTTATATAGGGTCTGAAAAGAAAAGAGAAAAGAAAGGGGAAAAAGTAAAGGAAGAAACTTGCTTTCGACGCTTCGAGCTTCTCCCCATCAGACGGTCTCTGTTCACGTTGATCACGAACTACGTCTTCTGGTTGTTTGATCCACTCCACGTGGTAACTCCGGTCAGCTCTTCTTCCTTACCGGTCAGGGTCGCAAGCTTCTTCTTCCTTTCTAATCTCTCTTCCCGTTCTCTCTCATTTCTTTTCTCGAGCAAGCCTTAATTTTTGGGTGCTTTTTGTCCATGATTGAAAATGCACAAGCTTTTCCAAATGAAATTGTGGGAAAGAAACCCCTAAGCCAAGCCAGCATCTCCAAAATGAACAGCTTCAATTAACTACAAGCCCAATGTCTATGCCAACGACCCACTCTTCTTTCAATCAACAACAACAACTGAATTTCACTTACACAAAGTCTAACCAGCGCTTGCAGCAGGAGCAACATTCCAAAGGCCTATTTTGCTCAATAATCATGTGCAGTTCAAAAAGTAATAGCCTTGCACGACCCATTTTCAATGTAGTAGACCAACTTCAACATTAGCTACAACACCAGTATAGCATGTCAGCACATTTCATTATCAATCCAGCATCATCAGCGGCTCAATTGTTGCTCCCTGTTGTCCAATAGATTCAGCCACTAAGTAGCCCAAAGAGGGATCAGGGCCTAACATTTCTGCTGACTGTTCAAGCCCAAATCAAATCTAATATAAAAAAATGAATTAAAGGGTTAAATGCAAACAAGAACAAAAATTATGAGATTAAAACCTAATTAAAACAAAACATTTTTACGGAAAGAATTTCAGAAAAATAATAATTTCCTAATTATTAACAAAGACTAAAAATTACATTTAAAAACCTATTTTTAACTAAAATTCTATAAAACTAAAGAATTAAGAGAAAATCATAAAACTAGCTTAACTCTAAACAATTAGAAACTAAGAAAGACTCCTAAACACAGAAAAATATGTAAAATTGGAGAGTTATCAAACATGTATTGATTCTTCAACATACAAGGTTCTTTTATTGTTCACCCTATATGCTTTGCTAGTCAAGCAGTATCCAATGAAAATTGCCTCATCGGCTTTCAAATCAAATTTGCCAAGATTGTTTTTACCGTTATTTAAAACAAAACACTTACAACCAAAGACTCTAAGATGAGTAATTTTGGGCTTTCTACCTTTGAACAATTCATAGGGGGTGAGCTTAAGCATAGGTCTAATAGTGGTCCTATTTAGCACATAGCAAGTTATGCTAACAACATCAGCCCAAAAATGTTTAGGCAGGGACCTATCATTCATCATGGTCCTAACAAGCTCTTCTAAAGCCATATTCTTTCTCTCAACAACACCATTCTGCTGAGGTGTTCTAGGGGCATAGAAATTATGTGAGATGCCTTGTTCTTCACAATACATCTTAAAGTTCTCATTTTGAAACTCTCTCCCATGATCACTTCTAATAGATTTTATCTTAATATCTTTTTCATTTTGATGACAAAAGCGAACCTTTTAAAGGCTCTCACTTTCTCCTAAGTATATCTAGAATAATCATCAACAATTACCAGACCATAAAGGTTTTCACCCAAACTTTTGATTCTTGAGGGGCCAAACAAATCCATGTGTAATAATTCAAGAGGTCTAGTAGTAGACATCACTCTCTTGGGCTTGAAAGATGATCTGGTTTTCTTTCCCTTTTGGCAAGCATCACAAAGTCTATCATAATCATACTTTATGTTTGGCAGACAAACCACAAGATTTCTATATGCAAGTTTGTTTAAATGAGGCCTATGAATATGAGCAAGTCTTTTATGCCATAACCATAGATCATCCTTTATAGATAGTAAGCAAATTACGGATTTAAAATAAGTTTTTCTAAAATCAACCATATAGATGTTGTTAAATATTTTGCCAATCAACACAAGCTCATTAGAAGATACATGACAGATCAAACAATAATTAGGCTCAAAAGTGACTTTCAATACGTTATCACACAGTTGGTTAATACTCAGCAAATTATGTTTCAACCCATCAACAAGCAGAACATTTTCAATAATGTATGAGGAAAGTGTTTGTATTTTACCAATACCAACAATTTTATCCTTATTGTTGTCCCCATATGTAACACAACAATTTGTCTTATAGGATAGGCTAATGAATCTTGTTGGATCTCCTGTCATATGTCTAGAACATCCACTGTCCATATACCATTTGGCTTCTTTTTCACTATTTTCCTCACTGGTTTCAGCTATTTCAGATTTAGCCGTCATACTTAAATCAATTTGTTGTTCTGAGTGCTTGTAGTCAACTTCATTGCCTTTATTTTGCTGTGCATCTTGATATTTAGATCTCTTTTGATCTTCTGCAGGGTTCTTGTCAGACTTCCTTTTACTCATCAAAAATTTCAAGAACCTTTCTCCCATTGAGTCAATTTCTTCATCCTCCTTTTGAGATGATTTCCATGATGTTCCTATCTTAATAAGCTCACAGAAATTGTTAATCATAGAACTACATATTTCTTTTCCTATTGCATTTAAGAAATCATCATCAATTTCACTCTTGTTCATGATCAGAGACATGTTAGCCATCAGGAAAATTTAATCGATTATACTTAAAACCTAACCGATTAAGATTCGAGTAAAGTTTGAATTCTCAGCTCTAGTGCCAATTGTAGAAAAAGTTAGGCCAATACTCTCAACCAAGAGGGGTGGGACTGAATTGGTTTTCCCCTTTAAAAAATTGTTCTTTAAAAAGCTTTTTAAAATCTTTGAAGTTTTATGGGAATTCAATCAAACAAGAATAAAAACAATGTAAAGAGAAGGGATAAAGAGATTTACACAATTGTTTATACTGGTTCGGCCTATTGCCTTCATTCAGTCTTCCTTCAATCAACCTTAAATGAAGGGATCCACTATATTGATAGAGTTCTTACAAGCAAAACATACATAGAACAATCTTCTCAAATGTACTCTCCTTTCTAACTCAATATCAACTATAGTACAAACGAAGAAAGATCACCCACTTTCTGTCACCCTTAAAGTAATCCCAACTGTAAGTAATAGAAATTCACAAAGTCTTCTTCCTGACCGCAACAATAGGGACACAACCAACCTTGATTGTAGATGAATATTAATCACAGTAGAATACACCTAGCGTGCATATTTGATCAACAGGTGAAAACACAATGTTCTTGCAAGAATCTTTATGAATTTGTTTTCAAAGTAGCAATCTTTTATTCTTCAAGATATCAGGAGGCTCCTGTAATTAAAACTCAACAATAAAGTTAGTTATGAAATATATAAATCATAAAATTGTTGAAATACAGAGAGAAATGCGTCTATTTATAGATTTTTCAACTCTGACGTATTTTAATTGATTAAGCAATTAATGTAATCAGTTAAGCTTTTCTTTCAGCTTTAACCGTTTTACATTTGCACAGGATTTATCAGATTAAAAGTGCATGCAATCGATTAAACGTATCATACAAGCCACAAAATTTAAAATATGATCGTTATTGATAGTTATGGCTTTTCAAGAAATAGATTTTCATATAAAACGCATTTTAACCGATTAGGAAAATAACATAATCGGTTAAGTTCCATACTTCAATAATTTTGAAAACTTTTTCCATTCAGAACACTTTAATCACTCAGTAAACATGTAATGGCATAGCAACGACTTTTAATCCAATATACACATAATGTAATCGGTTTAAACTTTGTTGTTTTGCCTTTGATATGCATATATTGATATTTGATGAAATTTAACAGATTATGCATACAATGTAATTGATTATTTAATGAGATATCCAATGTGCATAGTGTTTCAACTATATATTTATTTTTAAACAATGAATTCATATAACAAATAGTTCAAGCACAATCACAGATATAATCAAGCAATTGTTTTGTCATCTTGTTGTGCAAGATACTATAAAACATTTTTTTTTGTCATCACCAAAAACACATATGTGAGATATGTGTTCAACTGTACATAGTCCCCCTATCAAAAAAATTAACAACGGAATTTAAAGAATTAAAATCAATTTACAAAAATATTCTTGAAGAAAATAAAGATTTGAAAAATTAAATTTTATATTATGAGAAAGGTAAATATAGTAAAAGTGAAGAATGTATTTTATGTTCAAATAAAAAGAATTATCTTGATAAAACGACCAAGGCTGAAAGTAGTAACAATTTAAAAATAAAAAAGGTTGTTAAACATGTTCCTAAAAATAATTATAATTACTATGATTATAATTATTGTAATAAAATTAAAAATGTTTCTAAATATAATTATAATTATCATGATTATAATTACAAAAATAAAATCAAGTATGTTCCTAATTATAATCAAAATTATTATTATGATTATAACTAAAAATTAAAAATAAAAATAAAAGAAGCCATAAAATTTGGGTAGAGCAAGGAACTAAATATAGAAAACTAAAAGTTGCTACATTTTTTTATAGCATGAAAAATGGTCATACATAAAATAAATGTAGAATAAAACATTATGGTGTTCAAAAAGAAATATATGCATGAATTCCTATTATAAAATAATTTGTCTCTAACTTTAAAGGACCCAAAATAAGTATTTTTGGATACCAAAATATTATTTTACTATTTTGCAGGTTATTTCAAAATTGAGGAAGAATTTTTGGGTGTGCATGTAAAGTATGATTTGTCAAATTAAGGAGGAGTTTTTAAAATGAAAAGAAAAATTTGATAATATTTTTTTACTACTTCTCTTTCTCTATAAGGTGTCAAATTTAGGAGCAGTTTAATTTTTTTTAAGTTACTCAATAAGGAAAAGTACTTCTTTATATTGTTTTTATTTATTTGTTATGATTTCTAAATTTATTGTATTTCCTATGTTTTGAAATATGTCTTTTGTTTCCCTTTAATAAAAATTATGATAACTATTATTTATTTATTTTGCCTTATTTTTTATGACTTATATTAAGTGGGAGTTTTATATTAAGGGGGAGAAATTATTTAATTATATATAGCTCTTTTTAATAATGATTAAATGGGGGAGAAATATGTTTAAAGACTTAATTATATTTATCTCTTGTCCACCAATCTTTCTTCTCTCAATTATGTATGAGTTACAGATTAGTATAGGTTACAAAAGGCTTTAAACCAAAGGAGTTTTGATCATCATCAAAAATGGAGAGATTGTTAGCATAAAGCTGAAGAGAAAATTTCTTGATGATGTCTCAAAGTCAAGTCTCAAGTGTTCTTGTTGCAAGAAGATGTTCATGAAGACTTGTCTTGTGTTAAAGCTTTTGTAAATTAATATATTTATGTATATGATGTGGTTTATCTTTGATTCTATGTATTGTTTGCCTTAGGTTCGTTAAAATTCGTTTTGAATAAGAAAACCTCATTTTATACTCAAGATAATCGATTATCAAATTATAATAATCGATTATCAGTAATCAATTATAACTTGTCATAATTGATTATCATGAGAAATTATGAGAATTTTTAAGCTAAGTTTTTTACCGTTGTGCATTCATTAAATGCATAATCAATTATCATAATTGGATAATATGATAATTGATTATCACACGTTAGGTAGTTGACAACGGATTTTTACAGGTATCCTTGATTAAGATCTCTATAAATTAGATTGGGACTCTCATTTAGAAATACAACATACGGGTGTATTTCATAAATTCTTATCTGCAATGTGCGGTGATAAGTGTTCTAGGGTTTGTGTAACCCTTGTGTTGTGGCTTTGAGAACTTGGCATGCTGGCATAGAGCGCAAACTTTCACTGGGAGTGTGATTGAGTGTTGTTGTTGTTGCTAAGTTGAATGTTTATAATCCTTTGTGAAGATTCAAAGGAGGTGGCTCATCCTTCGTGAAGCATTAAGAGAAGGTGTTAATCCCTTGTGGGTTTCAAGGGAAGTGAGTTTCATCTCTTGTGGTAACAAGAGAGGTGTTCTAACCTTCAAATTTTTTATTTTCTTTGTGATTGTAACATTTTGTTGGTTTATGCTAGTGAAGCATTAATTCTCGGTTGAGATTAACAACTGGATGTAGGATCTGTGTGATCCAAACCGATATAAAAATTAGTTGTGCAATTTTCTCTCTTCCTTACTCTTTAAATTTGTTTAAAATATTTTAAGGAATTTTAATATTTACGAGAAAATTATTAAAAGAACGATTTGTGATAAGAAACCAATTCACCCCCTCTTGGTTTGTTGAATGCGTTAACCATTTCGTTGCACCGCTATGACAAAGATTTATCCTTAGTAGGAACCATGTGTTATCCTCCTAATGGAGAGGATTTTACCTTGGTCTCCAAGTTAGAGTATTAAGATTTTGCTTTTACAATTTGAAGATACCTTTAGGGTTACTTAATCTTATAAATGTCTCCCCTATGCAAATTCACCTTTGAATTGAGTATTATTATGTTTTAAAACTTTGTCATACTACTCAACTTAGGCCACCAAGGGTAGATCACCCTTTATAGCTTTCCTCTAACCACCTTTTCTCTTGAGTTGACCCAACCTTTCTCGAGAGCACATCAAACCCCACCAAAGCCTATCCCTTTGCTTAATTCATATAGCTTGGAGGAGGAGGATTCATCTCACCACATCAAACCCACCATATGTGCACAATATTTCCACCATCATCAAGCTTCCGCAACCACCAACCCATTTGAAAGTATCCACCTTGCTTGAGTCATATAGCTTGGAGGAGTTTATATCATCATTTGGTAATTAAAGCTTAGATTATTTTTGTTTTCTTCTTGTGTTTTCCTAATCTTGTCTTGTTGTAGCTATCTTGGAATGGTCCAAATCAACCTCCCTTACCCTATAGTAAAAGTTCACGATTTTAAAAGTTAAACTGAATCAAGAACAGAGGTTAAAAAAATACATGTCTATAGTCAAATTAATGCCATTTGAGTCTAGTTTCCAACATAAAAAAATTATCTCATTTGGAGTTTGGTGAAGGAAGTTATGAGGAGAAGAGTGAGCAAAGGTCAAAGTTGTCAGAATATTGTCATCAATTTTTCTAGGCTCTATTTTTGTAGTTGTTATTTTGTGGCTTCGAAATTCTCCTAAATGTGTTGGGTAACATGTTTACATGTGCGTAGCTTTTTTTTACTCTTTTTTTCGTATTTTCCATTCGATCATATCATATGTTTAGGTCATTTTTGTTTTCAAATCAATCCATATTGTCTAGAGTCTTGTCTAGTCTTTTATATGTCATTACTTCTTAGTCAAGCATTTAAAAAACAAAATTCTCAAAAATGAGTTTAAGTGTGTTTTTAAAACTGCATCATATATGTGGTTGTGAGTGTTATTATTTTCCATTATTGAGTTTGTACTTGCTATTAGCTTATTAGCAAGTTCATAGAGTGAAGTTTCTGTTGTGTTTTGTTACTTTCACATTTGACCTTTTTGCTTCCATTAGGTTTCTTTCCATTTTAAGTTGCTTGTTCAAATGCAAAATATATGTGAGTATTATGGAGTAGGGATATTGTTTTGTGTTGTAAAAAGTGTTAAAAGAGCTTCAAAATAGTTAAAATAAAAAATAGAAAAGAAGTGCCAAAACTGCCAAGAAAAATACATGCAAAAATATGTGCACCTGACCACTACTACCAAGTGTTTTGGTGTGAATTAATTGCTTGAGTTTGAAAACTGCTTTTGGTGTAGTAAAATATATTTTTCAACTAAAGAGAACAATAAGCATGTCATTCAATTTCTAGTTGTTTTTTGTTTTGTTCATCTATTTTAGTATCTTTCCTTAAGTGTTTCTTTTATGTGCTTAACCTTTGTTTCTAACCTATAATTTTTGGATTGTATTTATTGGTTTTCTTGGTTTTGTCATATCAAATTCCTTTTGAATTTAGCTTTCATTCTTTTCAAGCCTTTTCTTGCTTTAGTCTTCAGCTTCTTAATTTTGGTGACTATTTTTGGTGTAGACTCTCTTTGGAGGTGAACCAACCTTGAGGTAAATCTTAGGGGGTGGAAACCTTAAGTGAAGAACTAAGCTTGGGAGTTGCAATCTTTTGTTTGCTTTTCATCTTGTGATGTTAGCCTAATTAGGTGTCTTGGGGGAACCTTTGGTGTTCAATCTTTTATTCATGCTTTGTTGTGGTTGAACAAGACTTTGTGTCTCACTCAGAATCTTTAGCTTCTCCTTGCGACTTCAATTTTGGACACATTGATCCATATTGAGTGTATTGATTCCATTATTGAAAGCTTTGAAACTCGTCATAGTGTTAATTTAACAAAAGCTTTGTATTTTTATTAAATGTCCTACATACCAGAGGTCATGTGTTGGGGTTCTCCTTATTTTTCTAGTGAAGGGCCTCCATTGGATTTTGATAGCGCCAACTATATTAAGATATATATTGTTGTATGATGATGTAGATGCATGTGTTTGGCTTCATGTAAATACCATATGCAACGTGGTCAGATAATAGTTTTACATATGTTCCATAGTAAGCATCAAATATTCTTATCAGAAATGAACGAAAATCTTTCAAGATAAAGAAAGTAAAGTTATGAAGGGATGATCTCATAACTTTAGTGATGAATTCCTAATAACTAAAGAGTGATTCACTTATATAGGATTCTCCAATGTTAAATTCAATAAAAAAATATTTAAGAATATTACAAGAGAAATATAGTAAAAGATTGCAAGAATTAGGTACATACTATGGTGATATTCTATGTTAATAGGCTTCTTGGGTCTATTAATAAAGAGTATATTACAAATTTAGTTACATTAAATAAATTTTCTTACCTAAAAGTTTTCTAAAAACATTATCATATCAATATATCCAAGAAGAAGTTGCTTAATAATAGAGATATCTTTAACAACATCACTAACTTCATATATCTTGGATCATGCTGATTATATCTGTAAGAAAAGAAATGCCTTATATCTCAAGTCAAGAGGGGGTGAATTAGAATAAGCCTTAAAAATTGTTCTTTTCAAAATCTTTGTGAAATATTTGGCTTTCTTCAAATCAGTAAACAAGAAGTGATGAATCAACAATAAAAGAGAAAGAGTAGAAAGAAAGATCAACACAGACAATCTATACTAGTTTAGCAATACCAAGTGATGAATCAATACTTTCTACTATTCACTTAGCTTATTGTACTACATTTGATTAAGGAATTGTGCTTAATTGTCCAATATTTCCTCAGTTTTGATATTTGGGCTTAATTTCACCAGTAATTCTTATTTTAGTTAATTTAAATTATCTGAGGCTAATTATGTCTATTATTAATTAGAGGGAATTGTTTGGAATATTATTTTGGGACTTCTAGAGGGCAAGAACGTCAACAACCACTCTTCACATAGGCGTTTTAGATTTAATTCAATTGTAAATTCATTTTTAGTGTATTTTTGGACAGATTTGGACCATTGGGTCATTTTGGGTCAAAATAGTAGAAGCCCAATTTGTGGCCTGACCTTGGACTAGGGTCTTAGGACCCAAAGGGGGGAAAAACAACCCCATTCTCTCATTTTCTCGTTTTCTTACACTTTGGACAACAAGGTAGAGCTCCTCCAATTTTGGGGTTTTAGGTTTTCATTTACACTTTCATGCAATTTCAATTCCAAAATTTAATTTCGACTTTACAATTATGTTTCTTCTCTTATGCTTGCAATTTAGATTCTGCCCATTTAATTTCATTCTCATTCTTGCATTGCAATTTCATTTTGAGTTTGATTTTTTGGATTTCCAATTCCAGTACCATTTCGTTTTGTGCTTCCATTTCTAGATTGGGTTGCATTTTTGTGCATTGAATTTTCGTTTCTGGATAACATTTCGTTCCAGTACTGTTTTATCTGCATTTTTCTATTTGAATTCGTGTTAATGGAAGTTTAATCAGTTTGGTTTGGTCATTAGTGATGTTGCAGCATTTTCCTTGAGATTTATGGGTATTATATGTAAATTTGTTCCACTAACCTTGCATTTCATTGAATTTGTTGTGCACTGGAGATTAGACACGCTTAGTGATTTAATTTGGATTAATTATCGCTTATGACCAAATTTGGATTAGACACTCTGTTTTATCAGAAGTGTTGTAACTGAGCTAATGACCAAATTGTTCTTAATCAGTGTTTAATTTGTGTGTTAATCAGTACATTTCTTTTAACAAAACCACCTTCAAAACTCTCCCCACGAAGTGTTTGATCTAATTCTTGAACCACATTTGGTCCTTGAGAGACCACCTAGGGGTCATTCTCCTAGTATATACTACATTTAATTGCTCATTAATTTGATTTGGGTAAGGTCTCGATCACCAAGTCTACATCCAATCCTCCTTCAACAACCTGAGTTGAAGGGATTCTACTATAAATTGATTGAGTTTACAAAAATATAGAGATATCTCTCTTAATGCACTTTTCACCACACTCAAAATCAATATAGCTACTCAAGAGATGAACAATCATCAATCTCTTAATAAAAGAGCACTCACAACCCTTAAACCCTTGGCAAACCCGCACAGGAACACAATCCAACAATTGTCTATGATGAAACTGATCTCCAAGTCATACTCCTTTAGTGCAGATCAAATCATAACAACTTTAGCCCACTTTTCTTGAAAGAATCTTGATGTATAAGCAACCAATGTAGTCATGATTCTCCAAGATCACTTCTTGAACATTCTTGTATTCAAAACTCAATGTAGACGTTAATAGTTGAAAATGATAGCAATTGAACATTACACACACACACACACACACACACACACACACACACACACACACACACATATATATATATATATATATATATATAGGATTTTCTGAAACCTGGTGTATTATAATCGATTAAGATTTTTATATAATTTGTTAAGCTTTTGTTTATGTTTTAACAGTTTTACTTCTATTTTAACATATTATCCTAGGCATGTAATTTATTATTTAATCACATAAGCCATTTATAAATTCAATTGACAGTTATAACAGATCGAGCTATTAAATGAAATGGATTTAAACAAAGTAAACTCATTTAATCAATTAGACAACTTATGTAATCGATTGACCCTACACGTAAGCAAATTTTCAATCTAATTTCCATTCTAAACATATTAACCCACTTATGAAATAGATAATGACATTGCTTTCTATTTTAATCAATTAGACAACTTATGTAATCAATTACTATAGAGCAATTTGTTCCAGTTAAGCATATAAAGTGAACTGGTGAAATCTAACATATTTTATACTATGTTAAATCGATTATTTCATCCAGAAATGAGATTATTAATCTGTTTAATACATGATTCGTTTAATACAAATGAATTCTCATATCAAACACAAACAAATTATAGATAAAACAATTTTTATGTTATTTATTGTGCAAGAAACTATAAAAGTATTTTCTTGTTCATCATAACAAACAATGATATAAAGAATAAGTTTGACTCTCCCTACCAACATTATCGAGATTTGAGAATTTCAAACCTACCTCAATTCAATAGAAAGTTATTAAATTAACTTAATATACCGTAAACGTTTGGTAAAATGGTCCATTAAAGTAGTTAATAAATATAAAATTTACATTAATAAATATATAAATATAATATTTTAGATGAATTTTAATTTATTGATAAAGATATATTATAAAGTATTTATAATTTTTTTTAGTAAATGCTAAAAGCTTTGAACTTTCGTTTACAAGTCAATATTTTTTATTATGTAAAAAATGTTATTACTTAGTAAAAGAAATCATGTTACCAAATATTAGTTAGTTGACTGAATGATAAAAAATCTAAAAATCATGAACCCATAAAATTTAAAAGTAAATTACTGTTACGTAAATTTTATAGTACTAAAAACTAGTTTAGTGCTTATAAAATATGACATCTTGCTTTAGAAACGTACTAATATAAATAATTTATTAATTTCGTAAATTCATATATTACAGGGGACAAAAGTAGTAACGAACTCAAAAGCTAGCTTATAACCTTTTGTGCTTTTGTAGAAGACTAGTAGAACAAGTACCTGAATAATGTTGACTGGCTTGTTTGGGACTTCATAAGGAGCAAAGGCTTCTTTCTGCACCTCCATATAAATATTTCACTGCACCTCTATATAAAGAAATTTTTGTTTTTGTTTTTTTAATTGTGTAATCCAAAAATAGAAAATAACTTCCGGAGTAAAAATCCAAAACTAAAATATACCTTCTAAAAGTTAAAGAATTGAGTAAAAAACTAAGTTTCAAATTACACAATTTTATATTTGTTTGACTTCTAAATTACACAAAAAGTTATTTTCAACTTTCAGAATGTATAATCCAAAAATCTATTTTACGAAGAAAAAAAAATTTACTTTCAAAAATGAATTTCGGATTTATGGAGCTGCAGGCAACTCTTAGTCTAGGTTTCTAAAATGGTGCTGTACCAGTACAGTTAATTACTCAACTGACAAGTTTCAAACGGGACTGAACCTATTACTAATTTTACTTACCCACTTTCAAAAGAATATGTTGCCAACTACTATTTTCGACTCAACAGGCCATTTTGCATGCTTTGAACACACACACACACTACTACTACTACTACTAGGAGATAAAAGCTAAAAATAAGATAGGAAAGACCAAAATTAGTATTAAAAATGCGTTTCCCTTCGTGTAAGAGTTGATATTTCAAGACAACCAAAAAGGACTGGAGCAAAGAAAGAATCAGTATAGAACCAAAAGTTCTACCTCCTTCCCTTGTTCTCTCCAGCAGTATGATGACACCTCGTGTTGCCGCCCTTTACATTTCTCTCATACTCAAGTTAAGTTCACATCCTACCATCTCGTCTCATAAGCTTTTCCTCTCTCTCTATGTACATTACACCTCAATGGCTCGGCACAGCTTTGTCGTTGTTATCCTGCCATGACTCTTGGGCTGGTTCATCTTGAGTTCCATCAGTATGGCCATTGCTTTCTTGCTTTTGCACCTTTCCTTTCGGTGAAGTACTTGTACTATTATGATTACTTTTCCCATTTTCCTTCTCCTGCATGGTTGGAGTTTCCATGCTTGGATTCACTTCAGCCAAAGTACCAGCTGATAACTGTTGTGATGAGTTGCCCGACCCCGGTGGAGGTAGAAAGACTCCTGTGCCAGGAGCAAGGACTCTTGGAGGAGGTGCCGTTGTCCATCCAGCAGAACCAGGTGGGATTGGCACAGGTGCAGGAAACGGCATGGGAGGTACAACTGGAGCAGTAACAAACAATGGTTGCATGCCAACTTGAGCTGGAATTTGTGGTCGAATGGGAGGAGCTGGCAGTACTCCAGAAGTTGGAAGTGCAGCATAATGCTTGGAGCCTACAGGATGACGAACATGAGTGGGAGATCGGCTTGGTGGCGGACCCCATTGAGAAGATGCTGCTGGTGAGAAAACACGCTGGGCGTCACTTGGTACTGACTTTTTTGGTTGGAACTTTGTGAAGGTAACAAGTATGCGTTGCTTGCGTATGGAAGGAAGAGCATGCTTGGCAAAATCACAGGATTTCCCTTGCATGGCCAGAAGGGACCTACAGAGTCAAAAATCATATATCAGATCTCAAGAGTAGAATCAGCATAAGGGGTGCTCAAATTTCAGATTATATTACAATTGTACAACATTAAAACATTTAGCTCTCCCCTCGTTAAAACATTAACATTTCAAATTTCAGATTATATTACACATGTATGGCCAGTAACTAGAAACAAATTTGGCTAAGATCATACTCTTTCCAAACAATATTATATCATGTCATAGTAAAAGACAACGTTTGGAAGCATTACCCTGGGACAAGAGAAAGCTTGAGACTGCCCCTATAATCCCCAGGATGTTCTGAGGCAATTAATCTTCCAAAAGTCATTTCACATTCTGTTAGAAAAAGAATATACACGGGCCTTCCAAACCATGATGGCCAACTGTGGGGCTGTGAGTGATCACCCTATGGAGAATTGTGTAACCATATTGGATTAGCAAATCTGATAGCAATAATACCCCAATAAATAGAAAACTAGAATGCCAGCAAAATATTATTTTCCACTCTTTTCAGCACACCATTTGTTACTGAATAAAATTCATATGGGACCTACCAACATGAATTTCACCCAATAATAGAGTTTTCAAACTAATGTGCCCACCAGTGTTGCTAGCTTTTCACATAAAAAATAGAATGCTATAAAAATCAACCTCATTATAGAAATCCACAATGCAACAATCAGGCTTCACAGTCATTACTTGTGATGAAACCAAACGCTCAATAATATCTTCAAACAAGGAAGGTATCGGTTCCACATTCATATCTGCCAGATTCAATTAGCAAAAAATAAGAAAAAAATTAATACAACGATGCCAAAAGACTGCATGTAAGAAGCTTTTGTAAACTATAGTAGATTGACATCGAAAGAAAATCACACAATATAACATGCCTTTGGTGGCTCCTGTAATGTTTTCCCCTTCTGCTGGGGCATCAGCAATTGGAACACCCAACTGAATCATTTCCCTTCCATGCCCTTTCATGGGCCTTCTTGAAACTACATATGCCTGATTTCCTGCTTATAAAAAAATATCCAGCAACTAAAAAACATATTTTTAAAAATAAAACAAGTTTGCAAGATCTATGGTGAGATCCTTTCCCAGCAGGAGGATATAAACAGAAAATTTAAGAATTATACTGAACATCAACGTCTATGTATTACAAGTGCCCAGTTTTTCAAATTGAGCATCAACCAATATGAATATCAGAACCTTATCTCCTCATTTGTATTCTGTTTTGCTCCTTATCTCCTCATTTGACCGTTGCATACCTTACTATTAAATTCCTGGGTATGCTAAGGCATTCTATTTGCTCTTTAATAGTTCAATAATTTTTATCATTATGATATATTAACATTAATGATAGTAATAGTCAAGAAATAGAAGAATATCACAGTACTCAGAAAATGCAAACTGTTCTGCAGTAGGGCTTGTACAAAATATTAAGAGTCCAAAGTATGTTATCTCTGTCCTCTTAACTCCTATCCACAGAGTGAAACTGTGATGATATCTGCTAATGCAAGAAGCTCCACATTGAGTGAAATAGACAAACTTAATGTCACAACCCATGATTCGTATACAAAATCTACAATTCTTATTAACCAAGAATGGTGCAAGCTAACTCTTCGCCTTTGACTATTCAACTACTGAGATGAACCAAAGACAAAATATATTCAAGTCAACCACATTTTTTCACAGAAACTTACAACTTCAAGAACATGGACAAGGACCTGTTGGCAAATTGCAACACCTATTTGCTATCAATAAAGTCCTACTAAAACGGGAAATAGTGACAATCAAGTACATTTACCTAACTGTCCCTTTTTCCCAGAAATCCTTAGATCATTGACCAATGAAACGAGGTTTGAAACTTCAGTGCTATCAAATAAATCTTCATACAACTTCAGTCCATCAGCCACATTCACCTAAAAGTGAAGAAAAAAAATGGGACATCTTAAATATAGAATATAAAAAATAGAAGGAAAATAATAAAAATCTTATGAAGGAAAATAATAAAAAAACTTATGAGAAGGCATACACACATCATGAAATAATGACAATAAAAAGTACAGAAATATTTTAAAGGACCTACCATCTTGCCGTCAATCATTTCATTGCCACTGAAAGTCTTTGCTATGGTAGAAAAACTTTGGCTTTGATGTTGACTTTCAACAGAATCAGATTCATTCCCTAGAAACACATCTCACGAGTTAAATATCTTATAACTAATAAGTATGCAAGAAAAACAAAGACATTTAGGAAAAAGGGCCAAAATTAAGAAGGTACTAATTTCAAATAGGTAGATAAGATTTTAGAAAGATGAAATCCTAATATAAAATTTAAATTAATTAATAATTTGAAAATGTTAAAAAAAGTACCAAAGAAGGGTAAGGTCATATGCTATAAGTCAATAGAATAACATAAATGTCTTCACATTCATCAGTAAAGACGGATTTTATAATATAAGGATGAGGATTAATGATAAACACATATTAAACAAAAAATCTGCATGGAAACACATGGATTGTAAGCTGACTCCGATCTCATAAGTGCATGAGAATCAATTCTCAGCATACAGCCTAAATCAAACAAGGAGGTGAGTACCTACACTTATGTTGTTTTATACCCAAATTTAAGCACATCACATTTATGTCAGAGAAGAGGAGGTTTGTACAGTCCAAAAAAAACTTCATGAATCATGAATGCAATACAACTAGAGTCATTCTGCTGCCCTCAACTCTTTTAAGTTAAACATGACATATCATATATCTTCACTATCCTCAATGTGAGGAGGAAGAAAACCTTCAGAATTAGATATACATTCATCATTTACAACAGCAGCTTCAGATTCTAAATTGGACAAATATCCTTCAGAACACCCTGTTTAGCTGCCATCAGTTTGATGTTTCATAATAGCATTTTCTCATACAATCTAGAGAGCAAAGAGGTAAATAAACTGCAGGCATTTCTCATGCGTAAACGATCAGTGAACTTATCCTCTATTTTCCATTAATAGGATGGCAGAAGGCACCAGATCATAAGAAACCAAAATACTAACCTTGATTTTAATGAACAACCCTTTTGAAATTTCAGTCAGAAAAAAATTAGAGTCTTCTATGATTTGCCTTTTGCATGTATTCCAATTTAATAACAGAAAAGGAGTCTCTCCACAAAGTTTAATTAAAAAAAGAGGTTCATTACGTTCCCCATACCAGAACTGTATTCTTATATGCAACCACATGCATAAAATGATCTGATTATCTACACTGAATTTTCTACAAAATTGGTTCTCTCAAGCCGAATAAAACACTGTTGGCACTACTTCAATATAACCATACGGTTATATTTGGAAGGCCTGGCAAAAGAAGTGAAGTTGAATAAAACTGCTTACTACTAAATTGTACCAGTACCACAAGGCTGATTCAATTAGTTTTCATGAATGCCCCAAGAAACTCAATCATTAAGCCTTTATCACATATTGTTTCAAGATTATCAACAAAGAATGGTTACAACTCAACAATGCCACTACTACTTCGATTACACTGAGCACACAAGGCTTGTAATAAAGACAATCACTCAGAGTTCTGGATTCACTATGTCGTAGCGTAAACAAATCAATGCGTAACAAACAGATTGATTGAGCCATTCTTACCTTTCTTCTCTTCAGCAGACGCTAAACCCTTATCCCCCACTTTCTCAACCTTGCTACCAGATTTATGTTCTTCAGTCTTCACAACAGTTGGAGTCCCTTTCTCATTGCCTCTGGGAAAAGTGGCATTTCCATCGTGACTATAGGACTCTACACTAGAATTATAACCTTCGTTTGCAGGATCAAACCTATGGCCATACCGGTATCCCGGACCAGGTTTTCTAACTTCTTTTGCACCCACTTTAACTGGATCCAGAGGCCTCTGTTGCCTCCTCCACGCCACTTGCTGCAGTGCATACGCAACATCAGCCACAGAAAAGTATTGCTGCATAAGCAGGACCTGGTTCCAATTACATCGCCTCTGCTGAATGGACCCAATGACCATATCATACTCCCCAGTGTCCCCAACCACACGTAAATGCTGACATAGGGAGTCTATGATGGCATTGGCAGCAGCGAATTCGCTTCGCAGCCAGCCAATAAGCCCATCCCTCTCATCAACAAACCATTGCTGGCGGTAATGGTATTGTTGGATCTCACCGCCAACACCGGCACCGGCACCACCTCCACCATTTGGAAACTGCATTTTGTCCGGTGTTACCACATTTCCCGATGGCATTGCCATGAGAACTCACTACAAAGAATATACTACAACCGCATATAAAGCATACCCCAACAGAATTAGATCTAGATAAGGAAACAACGAGTTTATAAGATAAAAAAGCAGCGCAATTCAAGAGGACCCCACTAAATGAAACGCGGAATTCAGAACAATTAAAGCAAAAAAGCAAAAAAAACAGCAAACTTGTTAAGAAACAAGATCACCAAGAAATGATCAAGGCCAAGAAAGAGTGAAAAGAACGGATAATATGAAATGGGTTTGGCGTTGAAATCTACAAGAGCGTTAAGGTAAAAATTGTTGAATTGAATAGATCTGGGTTTGAAAAGGGTGAATGTTAGATTGAAAGTGAGAAGGTGGTTGAGTTGGGGTGACGCAAAGGGAGGAGCTTGAAGAGGAAGATCTAGGGTTAATGAAGAATGTGGCACACAAGGAATGGCTTATTGATCACGCATGTGTTATAGTCTTAAATGGTGGCTCAAATTCATAAGTCGCGACACAATACAACACACTCTCTATTTGTTGCTGTGCATCTGAGGACTGGTGGGTGCTGAATTTGGATTTTACAGAGAATATTCTGGAAGGAACTGGGGATTTTGGTCATTGCCCTTTCTATATATAGCCATGGCGGTTTGGGATTAAGTCTTAAAATAAACAATTACTTTTTAAATTTGTTTATTTGAAATTGCATTTTTTAGAAAAGAAAAATCATTTCTACAATTACAAAAACTCTTCGAAATTTAATCACTTAACACACATGTTTGTAAAATAGGACCAAATTCTGACCTTGGGATTAAAATAATTCTTAATAAGTAAAAATTAATTTTTATATATAAATTTACAATATATTTTATTTTTTTAAAATATAATAAATTACAATTTAATTAAATAAAAATCATTATATTTTGTAAATAAACTAGTAAGTTGAAATTTAATTTATGCTCCTTTCTTTTTTAAATTTAATAATCTGAACATTTAGATTTCAATTATAGCAATAAACTAATAATAAGTGAAATTGAAATGTTATGATGATTAATTTAATAAATAGATTTTTTAAAAATCATTTAATTTGATAAAGTAGTAGTTCAAAAGGATTTTTTAGAGTATTTGTTGTTAGCTAGAAATTTTTTTTATATTTATTTTCATATTCTAGTATTTATGTCATTAAATGTAAAGGTGCAATTTATGAGTAACTTTGACTTGATTTCTATTACACCAAACACTCTCCTTCCTTGTTTAAGCATGTCTCTTATATAATCAAACAAAATGGTTAAGTTCTAAAATGTGTTAAATAGATAAATTTTCCATTTTTGCCAAAGGAGTGTATTTTTTTCCTACTCTTATAAGTTATATTTATGCTAGTCTTCCTTAACTTGAATTCTTCTTGCAATGGTTAGATTCTTTCCTTAATTTTAATACTCACATATGGTAAGTTAAAAGTGTTAGATACTTATTTGAATTTACTCACCTATGGTTTCATAGTAGTTGGTAGATCTTTTCAAATAGAAATAGGCAACCATTGAGTATGAAGAGGAAAAGCCCTAAAGCCCACCATGGTGCACTTCTCTAATTTAGTATTTGAAGGTCTTTGCACTCCATGGTAGGATGTTGTAATCATCAAACTATTAGGGAAGCAAATTGTTTTTTCATGCATGAAAATTTTCCAAGGAAATGAAAACTCAATTTGGTTATGGATACTTCATGGTGATTGAAGAAGGGTCTTGGATGGGTTTTTCACGACAATTTTTAAAGAAAAAAAACACATAAGTTAATTTTAGAGGGGAAATTGAGTAGAGGTTGTTTTTTCGTAAATGTATTGGAAAAGATCTATCAATGAGAGGATGCTTTAATAGACTATTGATTTTTAAAGATTGTTCATAAAAAATAGTAATTGCAAAACTTAAGAGCAAACATTTAACAAAATAGACTATTAAGAGACTCTTTTTATACTGATTATACACCTTAGCTTTTGGATTATATCTTCTTCTTCAAGAAACTCTTAAAAGATTTCATTATAATCAATATTAAATTATGAACAAATGTTATTTTCTACATATGACAGGCTCAAATACATAATATTATTATTTCTTAGAAGATCTTTTAATTTTTTTTTAAGATTAAGAACACTAAATATTCACTGATATTTAGCTCATGACACAATTATGAATTATTGTTAAGTTGTCACTCATCGCTGCAAATAAAAAATAAATATATGATATTACAAGGATAATTTGTAGTAGAAATGGTATACGATGAAACGCTTCTTACAAGAAATCTAGTTTCATTAGTGAAGGGTATTAAAAAGAATTTATTTCAAAGGACTATAAAGTGATCGCATTATATTTTGAACGTTAAGTTCGAGATGATATAATCCTAGAACAAGAATAGACAACCCTATGGTATAAAATATTAATGATAATCAAATACAATTAAGCACTTTATTTGGTTTCATTTTTCTTTGTCATAAGTGTTGGACAAAATTTTAGTCAACTAAAAATCCTTTTTAATAAGCTAATTTCACTTAAATGGACCATTTTAGTTATTTTAGTTATTTTAGTTGACTATCACAAGTTGTATTCAATGAGTTCTATTTTCTTTGTTTTAATTTATATTTTTTCATTTATTCGGCTAAATATATGATAACTTATATACACTACAAAAGTTTATAATTTTTTGGAGAGTATTTTTTTCATTTCAGGCGGTTTTACCTTCCAGAAATACATTACTTGTGGTTAGAAAAATCGTGAGGAAAAACTGGATTGCTAAGTAATTACCGACAATTTTTTAAAAAATCGTTGTAATTCCTTAGGGTTCTGAGAAAACCGCGGTATTAGAGAGGTTTTTCAAAAACCATTGCTATTTGTAGGGGTTGTGTTGAAACCATTGGAACTAATCAGAGTTTGGTAAAACCACCAGAACTAACCGGAGTTTGGTAAATCTGCCGATACTAACGAAGGTTTCCAAAACTGGCAGTTTTGCCAAACCGTCCCTATTTATAGGGGTTTACCTAATCGGGGTTCTAAAACCGTCGGAAATGTGTACAATTTTTTTTTAGTTTTTTATTATGATAAAATGAGATTAGGATAAAATTAGTTTTATTAACCAAACAAACAATGAAAAAATCCTGACTTCATGTTAAAAAAATCTTGATTGTGATAAACCTAAAGCATAAAATTGTATATTAAAGGTACTGAAATGTTATTAGAGGGAATGTGTATTCACATAAGAATTTTTCTTTAAAAGAAGAGAAGTTAACGTAAGTTTTTAGTGTAGCTATAATCAAATTATAGGAAATGATTGAGTGTAAATTTTATAATACAAATTACTAACTGTAATATCATGTTACTTAGGGGATTTCCTTTCTAGTTTGCTGAAATTATTTAACTATTGGTCTAGGACATTGAACTTAGGAACTTGATATGTGTAATGTAAGGCGATATTGCTTGAGTTTAATTTTAAATTTTAGAACTAGGGAAAAGTGGAAAGTAGGCTATTGTGAGTTTTTCCTTAAAGCCCTTGTACGACTGCAAATAAAGCTCCAAGAGGGCATCACCCAGCTCAGAAATTAAGGATACCCAACCCTTCTTAGCAACCGGGCGACATCTAAAGAATCGAAAAAACAGTGTCACAGTCGGCCTAATAGCCAAGGCTTGACAAATGATAGCAAACGCCTGCATATACCCCCAACTGTTGGGATGCAGTTGAGTAGGTGCCACGTTTAGGGTTCTTAATACTTCCATTTGAAAATTTGTCAATGGCAATCTCACATACAGATCATAAAATGGCGGGGAGTAACAGTAGAAGAAATCGTTAGTGGCGTTTTCTCTTCCATGAAAAACTCTCTCATTCTCACGACAGGCCACCAACTTAACACAAGATCTATAATCTAGGGTTCTCAAGATACAACTATTTGCTACCCAGTCCGCTAACACTGCTCTACTTCTAAACATACTATGGAATTCATTTACTTCTCGCGAAGCCCAATCGTAGCCACCACCACTAGCCATGGGCTCGGCATAATCTTCTAGACCTTCACTCAACACGCTTCCGTACAAGAAAGCACTTTCACCGCTCAGAATGGTGGTGATTTCGTGACGCTCCGCCATCGTTGACAATCCTGATGAGTCAACCCAGACATTATGCCCCTTTTCTTCCATTATCGGCAATAAGCCAACTAGAACAGAGAAAGGATTAAAGATTTACCTGGTGGGTTCGTATGACAGCAGAATCCACTTATAGCAAAGTAGGAGAACCGTCACCGGAAGGAAGAAGATGTTTTTTGATTTTGGTAAAAGTAACACACCTTTTCACCTTCCCTTTCGTATTAAAGAAGCCAAGGGTGGCAGAGTATCATGCGCCGTAAGATCAACTTAATCCAACGACTCTATTTTCATGTCTTTACGTATACCCCAAAGGCAGGAAACCCTAAAGTCTCTAGCCAAAACGATGTGTCGCACTTACCCAATAATTGTACCCTCAACGTCCTACAATAAACTCGTATGCTGAAACCACGCTCGTTTACTCGGACTTGGGGGGCATTATGTATAGTAGGATATCTGAGGTAGTCGACTGGTAACCCAGGCGACCACTGAGGATAAATAAAACGCACAATAGCGAGCTATCTTGCGATCATTCCTGAACAATCGTCCATCCACTAGGTAGAACTATCGCCTAAGAACACCACATGCTTGCCATGACCCCTCTCGACATCGATCATTAAACGATCGTCTTTTAGCGATCGTATTAAATCATTAAACAATCGACGATCGTATTATATGTCGATCGTACCAAACGGCTGGCGATTAGCCTACGAGGTCACGTCAATCCAGACAAATGTCAAAGGAAAGACGTTCGATCAATTTTAGTCAAGATAGAAATATTTGTCAGAAGCGGCTGCAGCGGAATGGTTAGCGTGGAAACAAACCAAGAGGGGGGGTGAATTGGTTATATTCAAATATTATCCCTTTTTAATATTTTTCTCTTAATTTCTTACTAAGCAGATAATTAAACGTAAATAACAGAGTAAGGGAAAGAGAAAAATTACACAGGTATTTTATCCTGGTTCAGATCACTAAGATCCTACGTCCAGTCGCTTATCTCAAATAAGATAAACCTTTTTCACTATCACAAAACTATTACAAATATTAGTCACACAGAAAAACAATTTGTAACAGTTTAGAAATTACCACCTCTCTTGAAACCACAAGAGATGAAACAACACCTCCTTTGAATCTTCACAAAGGATGATCACCTCCTTCGAATGCTTCACGAAGGATGATTCTCTTCCAGACACTTCCTCAGACACACCAAGGATGATCCAGCTATTCCTCTATCACCGTAGCAGTATTTAACCAACTCTACAGACAGAGTTTCCTTAGCTGAGCAAGAGCACACAATTCTCAAAGAGTTCAGAGATGTTTTGCACAAGGGAAGAGTTTTTTTTTTTGAGAGAAAATGAGAGTCTATTTATAGACATCTCAAAAAGGCTCTTCCATTTTCGTTTGCAGCCTTTCTGACTGTGTTAATCGATTAGCTCCACTTGTTAATCGATTAACACTCCAACGGATAGTTCAACGTCTCAAAAAACGGCTAGTTTTTCAAACGGTCACTGTGTTAATCGATTAACAGCCCTTGTTAATCGATTAACGTTAATCGATTAACACCCTGTGTTAATCGATTAACACCGAAATTCTGTGCTTCGCCATTTGCCTCTGGAACAATCGATTAACGCCCTCTGTTAATCGATTAACGTTAATCGATTAACACCCTGTGTTAATCGATTAACACTGCACAGATTTTGTTCTTGATTTATTTTTACATCACTTTTGAATACATACATGAAACTACTAATTATCCTATGTTCATACAATTTTTACAAGGTTTTACAAGTCTTCTAAGATCATTCTTCATGAGTCTTGTTTGTTCTTGACTTGATTTGGACATCATCAAAACTTCATCTTCATCATTTTGCTAACAATCTCCCCCTTTTTGATGATGATCAAAACCTTCTTGAATTAAAGCTTTTGTGAACCAGCTGTATAAAAAATAACTTAAGGAAGAAAAAAATTGTTAGTGAACTTAGAAAAAATATTTTAAGACATTAACTATTTCTCCCCCTTTTTGATCATTATTAAAAAGTGATGTATAATTACTCCCCCTTAATATATTAGAATCTATACTCCCCCTTACTAAAAGCATAGATGCATAGAAATATTAAGATAAGAGAACACACATTTTTATTGAATTGTAAAGAGGCATACAAGCATAGAAGCATACATAAAGGGCACACACAAATAAAAACATAGAATCATAAAGATGCCTAATCATCATCACTATCAGGGACATATAGTTTGGCAAGTTTGTCATCAATCTCATTAAGATGAGTATTAATCTCATCATAACGAAGATTGTGATATGCCATCATATCGTCCATTCGTGTTTGTTGCATTGTGGCCATGGCTTCAATTTGTCTAGAAATACTTTCTAGACTATATTCTTGTGGAGGATTTGATGGTCCAGCAACATTGGTTGGTTGAGGCATAGGGATATCTTCCTCCTCTTCAGCTGAGGCATCTTCTTCTTGTGCAATATCTTCATCAGCGCGGACAAACAAATTTCCTTGTCTTATAAATCCCATTTGATGCAAAGCAGACTCTTCAATTTTATGGGTACGTAAGACAGTGAGATGTTTTTCTCCGGTGACATCCACCCCTTTATAGATACATATCAATGAAACAAGGAGAGGATATGGGAGATGACCTCTGTCATACCTCTTGGCACGGACCATAGTATCTGAGATGAGACTTGCCCAGTTGATGTTGATATTTTGAGTTAGTGCAGACATGATCATCAAATCAGTTTCAAAACATTGGGCAAGGTTGGTACCTCTTGGACAAAGCAACCACACAATTAGATAATGAAGAATTCTTTCTTCCATTCTAAGATTTCCAACTAGAAGATATCTCCTATTTGGTAGTGGTTGTTGAGGATTACGCATGAAGGAGCGATATGCCATAATTTTGTTAAAATTACCAAAGTCATTTGGCACATGCAGAGAATTTTCTAGTATGGGAAGATGAGCAACATTTGTCCAAATGTCATTATCCAAAATAATATCTACTCCCTTAACACGAGTGAAAACAATACCATGTTGACTCTTAAGATTGTAGTAGAATACTCTTACCAAATCTGGATAATAACGTCCTTGAAGTTGCAAGAAATGTTGGACTCCTTGCTCAACTAATTGCCCAGAAAACTGAAATTGATTTGCAGTAAACCAATTTAGATCAACAAACTTTTGGCGAAGAATCTTCCTTTCTTTCCACCATTGCAGATATTCGTCATGCCTTCCAACATCGGAAATCCAACCATGAATATTTGGACCACGTGCGGGAGGCGTGCTTTCCGATCCATAGCTTCTTCTCCTTCTTCTTCTTGATGGTTCAGCCATGAGAGTGTGAAAAGAATTTTGGGACAGCAAAAAAAAAATGGACAGCAAAGAAATTTAAGAGATTTTGAGTGGGAGAGTGAATGGTAATGTGTAATGAAGGATTGGATGGGTATAAATAGGCTTAAAAAGGCTCCCCCAACGTTCATAATCATCAAAGAGCCGTTTATGGCCGTTTTTAGCCGTTACAAACGGCTAGATTCTGCAAAATTTACTGCAGGTTACCGTTGTTAATCGATTAACAGGGCCTGTTAATCGATTAACGTTAATCGATTAACACCCTGTGTTAATCGATTAACTGACGCTGATTTCCGAAAAACGTCAAATTTTTACCTATATCTAATTTTGAGATATTTTCAATATTCCTAAGTCTCTTCTAAGCTCATAGAATCTATCCTTAGGCAATGCTTTGGTGAAAATATCAGCTAATTGATGTTGAGTATCAATATATTCTATCTCACAATCTCCTTTTTGCACATGATCTCTAAGAAAGTGGTGCCTAATCTCAATGTGCTTGGTTCTAGAGTGCATTATGGGATTCTTTGTAAGGTTTATGGCACTTGTATTATCACACTTAAGTGGTATATGATCTAAGTGAATGTCATAATCTTCTAATTGCTGTTTCATCCATAAAATTTGTGCACAACAATTTCCTGCAGCAATATATTCAGCCTCAGTAGTAGATAAGGCTACACAGGCTTGTTTCTTAGAATGCCAAGAAACTAATGAACTACCCAGAAGATGACATGTTCCACTAGTGCTTTTTCTATCTATCTTACAACCTCCATAATCTGCATCTGAAAAACCTACAAGACTAGGTTCCGTTCCAGATGGATACCATAAGCCAAAGGATACAGTTCCCTTAAGATATTTCAATATTCTTTTAACTGCAGTAAGGTGAGATTCTCTAGGACTAGATTGATACCTAGCACACACACACACACTTTGCATAATATCTGGTCTACTAGCAGTAAGGTATAGCAAAGAACCTATCATGCATCTATATTGAGTTTGATTTACCTCTTTTCCTGACTCATCTTTATCAAGATAGCAAGATGTTCCCATAGGTGTAGATGCTTCCTTTGCTTTGTCCATTTCAAACTTCTTAAGAATTTCTCTACAATACTTAGTTTGAGAAATGAACGTACCTTCTTGCATTTGCTTAATTTGAAGACCAAGGAAGAATGTTAATTCTCCCATCATAGACATTTCAAATTCACCCTGCATGGTCTTAGCAAATTCCTCACAAAGAGATTTATTAGTTGATCCAAAGATAATATCATCAACATATACTTGAATAATCAAAATATGTTTTCCTACTCTTTTAATAAACAATGTGGAATCAACTTTTCCTCTATTAAAACCATTTTCTAAAAGAAAATTGCTAAGCCTTTCATACCAAGATCTAGGTGCTTGTTTTAAACCATAAAGTGCTTTCTTTAACTTATAGATGTGATTTGGAAATTTAAAATCTTCAAAACCGGGTGGTTGTTCAACATACACATCTTCTTTTATAAAACCATTTAGAAATGCACTTTTCACATCCATTTGAAACAATTTAAATTTCATTATAGATGCATAAGCAAGAAGTAGGCGTATTGCCTCTAACCTGGCAACTGGAGCATATGTCTCATCATAATCTATACCTTCTTCTTGACTATATCCTTGAGCCACAAGCCTAGCTTTATTTTTGGTGATGTTTCCATCTTCATCCAGTTTATTTCTAAATACCCATTTTGTTCCAATTACTTGATGAGTATCTTCTCTAGGAATCAATTCCCAAACTTGATTTCTTTCAAACTGGTTGAGTTCTTCTTGCATTGCTATACACCATTGTTCATCTTGAAGAGCTTCCTTAATGTTCTTGGGTTCTATCTGCGACATAAAAGCTACATTCATACAAAAATTTACCAAATTTCTTCTAGTGTTTACCCCTTTTGATATGTCGCCAATGATGTTGTCCAATGATAATCCTCTAGGTTGTTGCCATATTTTGTTTAGATCTTCATCATCTTGAGGATTATGTATTTCTTCTTCATTTGTTGTCTTTTGTAAGTCTTTATTTTCACCTGCATCTGATTCATCTGACTCAAGAGGTTTTGCCTCAAGGTCTACAATTTCATCAAAGACAACATGCATAGATTCTTCTATTTGAAATGTTTTCTTATTAAAAACTCTATAAGCTTTGCTAGTTAGAGAATATCCTAGAAAAATAGCTTCATCTGCTTTGGAATCAAATTTTCCTAAATTTTGTTTTCCATTGTTTAGAACAAAACATTTGCATCCAAAAATTCTTAAATGTGAAACATTTGGTTTTCTACCTTTAAAAAGTTCATAAGGAGTACATTTCAAAATTGGTCTAATAAGCATTCTATTTAAAACATAACATGCAGTACTCACAGCATCAGCCCAAAATTGTTTAGGAACACTATATTCATTTAGCATAGTTCTAGCAAGTTCCTCTAAAGATCTGTTCTTTCTTTCTACAACTCCATTTTGTTGAGGAGTTCTAGGTGCAGAAAAATTATGAGAAATGCCATATTCTTCACAAAAAGTTTCAAAATATTCATTTTGAAATTCACCTCCATGGTCACTTCTAATAGCTTTTATTTTCAAATCCTTTTCATTTTGAACTAAATTTGCAAACTTTTTAAATTCTTTGAAAGCTTCATTTTTAAGAGTAAGAAAGAAAGTCCAAGTATATCTTGAATAATCATCTACAATAACTAAAGCATAATAATTTCCTCCAAAACTTTTTATCCTAGAGGGACCAAATAAATCCATGTGCAAAAGTTCTAAGGGTTTTAAACTAGAAACAACATTTTTCGAATGAAAAGATGATTTCACTTGTTTTCCCTTTTGACATGCATCACACAATTTATCCTTCACATATTTTAGTTTTGGTAGACCAATTACTAAGTCTTTAGAAATGAGTTTATTCAATTGTTGCATATGAATATGTGCAGCTCTTTTATGCCATAACCATGGATTTTCTTCTTTTACTACTAAACATGAAATATTCCTACTTGATGCATTTTCTAAATCTATCAAATAAATATTGTTATGCCTAATTCCTTTCAAAGCAATTTCAGAAGAATCATTTTTATAAATAGTGCAGGAATTTTGTTCAAAGGTTACCTTGAATCCTTTATCGCATAATTGACTAATGCTGATTAAGTTGTGCTTTAATCCTTCCACATATAGCACGTCTTTGATCATCAAAGTATCTTCACTTCCAATATCTCCTATTCCAAGGATTTTTCCTTTATTGTTATCACCATAGGTGACAAATCCGCGTTCTCTTTTCAGGAAGCTTGTAAATTTCTTCTTATCTCCGGTCATGTGTTTTGAACATCCACTATCAAGACACCACATATGCTTCCTTGGTTTTAATAATTCCTACAACATAAAAAGAACAAGCTATTTAGGTACCCAACTACTTTGTATGGGTCCTTTGGGTTAGATTGAAGAGATTGAAATTATTTTGCAACCCAAGCATATCTACCACTTGGAACACCATAATGCTTAATTTTACACTTATTAGATGTATGACCCTTTTTCATACAATAAAAGCATGATGCAGTATATGTGTTCCTATAAGTTGTTCCCTTTTCTACCCAAGTTCTACGGGTTCTATAATTATGCTTATTTTTAATTCTAGGAACATACTTATTATTACCAATCTTATGTTCATTTATTTTACTACATTCTCCTAAGGTTGTTTCATCTAGTAATTTCTTATAATTAACACAAGATGCACATTCATCATTACTAGAAAATTTGGCTTTTTGCCATTTGAATTACTATCAAAGCAAGCTCTGATACCAATTGTCAGAAGCGGCTGCAGCGGAATGTTTAGCGTGGAAACAAACCAAGAGGGGGGGTGAATTGGTTATATTCAAATATTATCCCTTTTTAATATTTTTCTCTTAATTTCTTACTAAGCAGATAATTAAACGTAAATAACAGAGTAAGGGAAAGAGAAAAATTACACAGGTATTTTATCCTGGTTCAGATCACTAAGATCCTACGTCCAGTCGCTTATCTCAAATAAGATAAACCTTTTTCACTATCACAAAACTATTACAAATATTAGTCACACAGAAAAACAATTTGTAACAGTTTAGAAATTACCACCTCTCTTGAAACCACAAGAGATGAAACAACACCTCCTTTGAATCTTCACAAAGGATGATCACCTCCTTCGAATGCTTCACGAAGGATGATTCTCTTCCAGACACTTCCTCAGACACACCAAGGATGATCCAGCTATTCCTCTATCACCGTAGCAGTATTTAACCAACTCTACAGACAGAGTTTCCTTAGCTGAGCAAGAGCACACAATTCTCAAAGAGTTCAGAGATGTTTTGCACAAGGGAAGAGTTTTTTTTTTTGAGAGAAAATGAGAGTCTATTTATAGACATCTCAAAAAGGCTCTTCCATTTTCGTTTGCAGCCTTTCTGACTGTGTTAATCGATTAGCTCCACTTGTTAATCGATTAACACTCCAACGGATAGTTCAACGTCTCAAAAAACGGCTAGTTTTTCAAACGGTCACTGTGTTAATCGATTAACAGCCCTTGTTAATCGATTAACGTTAATCGATTAACACCCTGTGTTAATCGATTAACACCGAAATTCTGTGCTTCGCCATTTGCCTCTGGAACAATCGATTAACGCCCTCTGTTAATCGATTAACGTTAATCGATTAACACCCTGTGTTAATCGATTAACACTGCACAGATTTTGTTCTTGATTTATTTTTACATCACTTTTGAATACATACATGAAACTACTAATTATCCTATGTTCATACAATTTTTACAAGGTTTTACAAGTCTTCTAAGATCATTCTTCATGAGTCTTGTTTGTTCTTGACTTGATTTGGACATCATCAAAACTTCATCTTCATCATTTTGCTAACAATATTAATCTTGATAAATTAAAGAGTAAGTGGTTACAAATATCTGCATAGTGTCACAAATCACGGGATCAACTGACCCAGTATCAAGCACGACCTAACGGTTGTGTTTTCCAAATGGTCAGGTTCTCCAACTAACTGGATTTTTAGGTAAACGATTTATTTTATCATTAGATTAAATAGGAAAAGAAAGAGGAAAAAGAGGTACGTTTTTCTGAAGGAGAGAATCATCATTTTTCTTCAATAATCGAATTAAAAGAGTTCTATAATTCCCTTTTTTCTGACTTGAGCGTAGGAGTGCCTTCGCAGGTACCCGCTCTCTTCTCCGCGGAGTATTCTAAACAGGACGAGGACGTAAAGATAACAAAATTCTAGGAGGAAAGGACGAGACTCATCAGGTTCATATCTCGGCCTCAACTTTTACACTGAAACACATAGGAAAAGTATTGACTGAAATTCTGGAATTTTGCATGTGAACTAGCTTTGTCATTGTTATGCATATTTAAAGGTAAACAATGTATGAACGTTGTATGTTATAATAGTATTAAGGACTTGGTTATTGTATAATAGAAGTTGATGGGAAAGTCATTAGGTTCTGAATCTTATTTCTTTGAAGTTATTCTGTTGTTGATGATATGCTTATTGATTTGATTGGTTGTGGTTGTCGAATGAAGTTTATAGCTACATGAATGTTAGGTTAAGTGGTTTTAAGTGTAAAAACACACGTTTAATGATAATTGTGGTGATACAAATTGTGTGAAGTATTGAGGTTGTGTGCATGAAATCTGTTATAATTCAGATTATGTTTGTAGATAGTAAATGTTATTTCCTTTAGTGATAAATGATATTGTTATGATGTGTTCAAAAGGTAGTAATCTAGATTGTTAGTTTCTATATCCTAGATTGGTTAGGTCTTCTTATATCTATGTGAATGGAAGAAGAACCCTTAGTTTGTGTGACAATGATAAGTTTGTGTGACAAAAGGTTAGGGGTATGAGACCTAAGCAATCTTAGTATATGCGATATGTGACCACCAAAGGTAAGTTTTAGGTGAATGTTAATGTTGTGATGCTTTAATTACTATACTTTGAGATTACATTATAATTGTGATTATCCAAAATAGCTCATCCATACTTCTTTGTTGTTGTGTGTGTGTTTCCTATGATGATCATATGACGTGTGTGTTGAGATTATATTATAATTGTGATTATTCAAAATAGCTCACCCATACTTATTTGTTGTTGTGTATGTTTCTTGCGATGATTGTATGACACATGTGTTTTACAGGAGCAAATAGGAATGTAGATGATTATGGAGCCACTAATTGACGAGATTTGGGATCTGTGATGGGAATTATATAAGGATATTTTAGAAGTTTATGGGAATAATTTATAAGGTCTAATTGATGTTTTACTTATATAATTTGAGATATGGACAAATATGTTTTAAATTTATAATAAATTAAGTTCCTTTTAAAATTTCCAAACTTTATCTTTGCGAATTCTTAAACTTTGATGTGCTTAAGTGACTCTCGAAATTAGGACGTTACAGGGTTCTGACATTTCCAAATTATCAACATCACTCAATTTTATTTCATTTGATGTAGACTCTATATTTTCATTGTCGGTGACTGCTTCATTTTCCCAATTAAGAGTTGTGCTTTCCTCTTCTAACACCAAATCCCTACTTACAATTACTTTTTTTGGTAACAGGATCAAATAATTTGAAGGCTTTAGATTCATCACTACTCCCAATAGGATGCACTGTTGCCTTTTGTTATCAAGTTTGCTCCGTATTTGATCTGGAACATGAACATGAACGTGAGCGATGCCCCCCAAACATTTGAAAATAATCAATTTTTGTGTTTTGTAACTCCGTTCTGTTAAGGGGTGTGGGCTACCGTCAATTTCCTTTTGATGCCTTGTTAAGTACAAACTTCTGCAAATTCTTTCAACGTGAATTCACCACCTCGTCTGTTCTAAGACAGGTGATATAGACTCATACTTCTTTCTCAACACAAGCTTTGAAACTTTTGAAAGTAGCGAAGGTCTTAGACTTTTCATGTAAAAAATAAATACAAGCTTTACGAGAGAAATCATCAATAAAACTTAAAATGTACTGTTCACTTCTATGTGAGGCTGGTGAAATAGGACCGTAGATGTCGGCATGAATCAACTGAAGCTTTGTCGAAGCTCTCCATGAACTTTGCTTTGGTATAGGATCTCTATGATGTTTGTTAATGAGGCAGGCAAAGCAAATTGTCTGAGAAGGTTTTATTGGTTGTAACTTGATCACCATTTGCTTCATTGCAAAAGTGCATAATCCATGTAATTGAAGATGCCAAAATCTATTATGCCACAAATGCATTTACTTTTCTTATGCTTCCTCCGCTTGGAGACACCTGAAATGTTGACGAGGCATTAAAGCCGACAAATGGAAAATTCTATTACCCTTCATGTTGATGTGAAGAATCAATCATACCTCGCTCGAGGTGAAAAAATTTACATGTATTATTTTGAATTAGGATAACTAATCCTTTCTCTTGGAGTTTCCTTAAGCTTAAGAGATTAATCTTAAGCTCAAGAACATATAAACATTTGAGACAGTTTAAAAGGTGTCTCCAATTTGAACATAGAGGCTTCCTTTTACAACGACAACCACTGTAGTGTTGTTCTTGAGTTTGATTGTTCTATTGAAGTCCTTTTCCTTGTCTTTTGTGAACCGAAGCTTATTTTTGGTCATATGGTTGCTACAGTTGGAGTCCAGAAACCAATCTTCCATATGAGCATATTGTGTTACCTCGTCATATGCCACTAAGAGGAGTTTCTCTTCAACTTTTGTTGCTTCTTCAAATGTTGTATATTGGGCTTTCTTTTCCATCTTAGGACACTCGTATTCAGAGTGACCTAGCTTGTGACATTGAAAGCATTCAATGAACACTCTATTTAACGATTGTCTCCCGCTACCTCTCCCATGGACGCGTCCACTTCTACCTATTCATCGGCCAACTCCAAATTTGACATTAAGAGTGACTTTTAACACTTGCTCTTGTAGTTGAAGATTTTCATTCTTTGTTCATGAACAAGTAAATTTCCAAAGAATATATTAGTATTAATAACTCCATTGTTCAGCTTTGTCAGAAGGTACTTGGCTCCCATCCTGCTCAATGTGGTCATAATGTCCTTGACCAAGGAACCACATTTCCATAGCAGCAGACCAAGACAAATAATGCTTTCCGTTTAGCTTTTCGGAAGTGATTGAGGGACTTCTAGAAAAAGAAAGAGTACTTCCAGACGTCATTCTTTGATAAAAATAGGAGAAGGAACCAGAAAAACCGTGAAGAACCAAAAAACCGTAGAGGGTTGCTTACGGTTTTCTTAAAGGGGAGCTTCTGGACACACCAAAGTAAGATTTTGAGGGTCAGAACGGACAGAGGAGCAGAGGGCGACATCTACGGAGGTGGCGCGACGACTTTCTGGTGAGCAGAGGGCGGCACGTGGATAGCACGCGCCTGTTCGCAGCGCACAAAGAGGCTGTGCGTGGCGGAGCGTGGAGGAGAATAAGGCGAACCCACCGATGGGGTTGGCTGTCGCATGAAGATGCGAACCAGATTCAGTGGTGGCCGGACGGAACAGTGACGGCGGCCGACGGCGAACGGCGGTGGACAGTAGCGGACAGATGCGAGATGGCGGACAACCAAGTTGAAGAACTTTAAACTGCAGTTGACAGTTGCAGATAGTGGCAAGACAGCTGTGGACAACGACGAACGACACCGGACAAGTGCAAACAACAATGACAGTGCTAGTGGACAACCCAGGACGAAAACCAGAGCAGGATGAAGCTGTTCTGATAACAACTTGAGATCTAAAACAAAGAAAAATAGTTCTAAAGGGCTTAGAAGACCCTTCTCAGTTCTTTTATTTATATAGATAAAAATATGATACAATAGATAGATGAAAGATGAAGAGATTGTCCTAGACTGCTAGGAACAATCATTATAGATAACCCAACACACAACTACCTACTTTAGGCCCTGCTATACTAATCATAGGTAGACTTAATAATTATTCTAACAGTAACAACCAAGGCAAGCTATAATCAATGAGCAAAACAATAAACATAATTGCATAAGAACAATCACTCAAGAATAATACTTGTAATCCATTGCATTATCCCTTCGTATTGTTAGCATCATCATACCCTTGACCACATATATTAGAAACACTAAGATTATATTGAGATAGTACAACACAATTAATTGTTCAAAGTTAATGTTGCAATGTTTTTACCATGCACAATATTAAAAAATCACTCTTGTATAAAATCATTTTTATAAAAAAATCTCAAATAAAAGTCACTTTCTCTTTTTTTATTCATCACAAGCTTCATCGATAATTATACAAAACTTAGAATCCTCATTTTCCTCACAAATATGATTTTTCAATTTATTAGAAAAAATATTCAATAACTCCTTTTGAATTTTATGTCAAGTATATTTGGAAATATATAGAGAATTTTCAAACACAACTTTTGAAACTTCATCATTGTATGTTTATATGAGTTTTATCATCTCAAGAAAATTACCTTAGTTCCTCGATTTAGTAATTTCATCATGACCTCTTGATAACAACCTCCTTATGCTAGGTTGGATAAAAGCTAGGAGATGTGCATGAAGGAGTGTTTCCTTAAATGAAGGATGTGAAAATGTGGTGGTAAATGGTTCAAGGATGATGAGTTATGGTAGGGAAGATGTAAAAGCTCAGGACCACTAAGAGATATGGTGGTGGTTTTGGTGTAGTGTTTGGTGGCTCCAAGAGAGGTGAGACCAACTTAAGGAGGAAGGTGACTAGAGTGGCCTCTAGGGTTACTCTAGTCTTGATCTAAGAAATGTATGGCCAAATTTTGGCAGTATAACATTAATAAACTTCTAAGATGATTACAAGAGAAAAGATACCTCTATATATAGGCAAGGATGTCTCCTAAAACCCCTAAAAACATGATCTTTCGCCTTTGCACTTATTGGCCAAAAATGAGGCTTTCTAAGGATTGGACAAGTGTTCACAAATCCTCTCCAATGAGGGGAGGACATGTGACCACTCATAAAACAAAATCCTCTTCAATCCTAAAGTGTCATGTGGCTACTACTAAAGCTAAATCATCTCCAATGGAAGCATCACACATATCACATGCTTTCTACATAGTTTGAATGTCTAGCTTAAGGAAAAATCATATACTAATTAGGCCTTAATACAAGCCTTAAACAAACCTACCTACTTGGTCGAAATACATGGCCTAAAGAAACCTATACTACTCCAAGCTATGCTTCATGATGACTCTAAAGATGGTCTAAAAAGTAGAGTTTATACCATCTTCAAGGATGACTTCCACTCTTTTTGAAAGTACTTGACCATGGCAAGAGGATTTGCAACCAATTCTTTATAATTTGATCTGAGCTTTGCACTTATAAAACATTCATAATATGACAATTTTGATTTAACAAGTCTTAACAAGCAAACACTGCAATATTTTGTGGTTAACAATGATTCATCCCTATGTGTTTAAGGAAAGCACAATTATTTCTATTATTAACTTTCCTCCAACTTTTAAAACCTATAAATAAACACTCAAAAAAGTTAAAACATATTGATGATAATTAACTCGTTGTGAATTAAAATTCAATGAAAATAAACTGAATTACTATTAATATTGAAATAATTTGAACTAAAGTTCTCCACTTGGGTTTTTACTAAAAAGATAGCAAGGTAAGAAATGTGCAACATGTTTTAATGCTTAATACTCTAACCATGAAGGAAATAAGCTAAACCAAGTGTATTAAAATCTTCTTTGATGATCATTTTTACCAAACAACAAATAATTTTGTAGATGCACTTGATATGGACTCCATTTTAGATAAACTCTTTGTACCTCATAAATTTGATTTGGTGGGTATTTCCAAATTTGAGGATGCTGCCCTATATCAAGTTCTAAATAATTTTCAAATCTATTAACTTTAGAGATTTATTTTTCATTTTATTCAATTTTGGGATTCTTATGAAATTTCTCAAGTTTAGTTGGCATAAATGCATTTTTTTCATCCTCATCACAAGCCTTCCTCTTGAAAAAAGAATAAATTCTTTTACTATTTATCATAATTTTTCTAATATAAATGAAATGTAGGAAAATACTAAAAGGAGGGGGGGGTTTGAATAGTATTTTAAACTCTCTTAATAACTATTGTAAGAGTTAGATGGTTTGCAATAGTTTTTAGACATGTGTGTTTTCAATAAAGAGTTTAGGAAAATATTTTATACTAAAGAATAAAAAACACAAGATTTTTATACTAGTTCACTCAATCTGAGCTATGTTTAATCTCCCTCAAGACCTCTAAAGGGTTTCCACTAATGTTTAACAAAATTAAAATGAGTATATTCCACTCTTGGTATACAAGTATTATCAACCACTTCTGGTTCTCCTAGTTAAACTGACTAGACCAAGCTTAACCACTCTTGTTATCAATCCTAGACAACCTGTCTAGAATGCTTAACTCAATTGAGTTAAATAATGCAAATGTTTATCCACTTCTCAATATTAACACAAGTGTTTTGAGTACAAGTATATATTCGAATAACTCTCAGAGTGAGGATAAATACAATACAATAAAAATTGAAACTTGTAAGTTTCTTTCTCCTATAATGAAGAGCTTAGACAATATGAACTTTAAGGTAGAGTAGTAGAGTAAGTATTCAATAATCTCTTGTATTATGTTTTTTTCTCTCTCTTTTGACTCCTTTTTATATAGCCTTCTTCGAGAGATGACTGTTGGGCACAAAGTTGACTTCTAGATAAACTTCATAGCCTTTTTAGGTAGTTAGTCAGACTTAGGTCTATGTTGTAGAGTGGCAGTGCTTTATCAACGCTTTCTTTTATAAGTAGCTTTTACAGTCTTCCAAAGCTAAAAGCTTTGAAGAAACATTGTAGGAATGTCTTCTTATCTCTCAATATCTTTCTGCTCTTTGTTCAAAGCTTCTGAATAAAGTTTGGTGTTGTCATTACCTACGCAGACAAAGAGAGCAAAGCATGCAAACAAAGAAGCATTTTTTCGTTCAACATTAAATGTTTTAAACGTTGATGATCATTACGCACATTGCATGTTTAAAACACTTTGACACGTGTCAACATCGTTTGACAAAAGCATCATTTGATTGCAAAGTGTTTGATGTATTAGATATAAATTATATAATCTTTAAACATTTGTTTCATTAAGTTGTCTAAGCTACTTTACATCGTTTAGTAGAGTTAACATTTAGACGCTTTATCATTTGTTTAGACACTATGGTGATTAGACACTCTATCAAGAGTTTTATAGCATTTGGCACATTTATGTTTATGCATTAGACGCATTTGAGATATTAGATATTCAATATATAATTTGATAGCATTTAACACGTTATACTGATATCTTAGATGATTTGTTCTATTATACGCTTAATGGCTCAATACATTGTTTGTTGTTGATATAATTTACTTAGAAACATTATATTCATTATAAATGTTTATCTCGTTCAATACTTTGGATAAACGATTGCATTTCATAAACATTTATTATATTCATTATTATTCTTTAGCATATGCTGTCATCAAACATTGCATTCTATATGCAATATTTCGTTGAGTATTGTTTGTTAAACTTCAAAACATGAGTTACTAGAAAATCTAATCTTTTTAAACGATCTTGTCTTAACAATAAATTCCTCACCTCTCACTTATTTAGAAAAAATGTTTTTATCAATACCCTAAATTTTTTGTAATTTTATTTTTTTGTAAAAATGTTATATATATTTTTTGTAATTTTATTTAAATTTTATTTTAAAAATGTAGGATTTTTTTTTTATTTTTTGCGGGTATCCGCGGGTACCCATAGGTTTTAAAATACCTGCGGGTATTTTCTAAATAGGTATCCGTGCGGGTAGCAGGTCAGGTAACATGTATAGTTTTATTCGATAGGTCGGGTTGCAGGTAGGTACTATCCGTGCCCGATTCGATGCGTTGTCATCCCTAGAGAGAACTCGCACATGTACCTAAATGAAGAGGACATTGTGTTGTGCGTGCTTCTCCTTTTTCACGTATTCTCCATGCACATAGTGGTGATGTGCGAAATGAGAGCGAAGAGTGCTATTTTGATGAAGGCAATTGAGTGGCACAAGGTGACAATGGTAATACTGGTGTTGTCGTTGGTGGTGACACATATAAAGAATAAGACGGTGGAGGAGTACGATTGGTGATGTCGAGGGCCATAGAAGGACCATTGTATGAGTTCTTGACCTTCGATCAAGGACCACTGTATGGGTTCTTGCTTTCTGAGAAAGAAAGAAGAAGAAAAATAATAACAAGAAGATAAATGTAGTGACCAGGTGAGGACTAGGGATGACTACAGGTCGAATCGGGCATAGATAGTGCTTATGCGCAACCCGACCTATCGGATAAAATTGTACCTGCTACCCAACTCACTACCCACATGGGTACCCGTTTAGAAACACCCGCGGGTACCCATAAATACCCATAAAAAAATATTTTATATATTTTTGAAATAAAATTGAAATAAAATTGAAATAAAATTACAAAAAATATATTTATATAATATAATATAAATTAAAATTTAATTTTAATTAAATTTAACCTGATAAAATATAATTTTATCTTTACTTAAATTTAATTAAAAAATATAATTTTTTTTGCAGGTAACGGGTACCCACGGATCGGATAATATACTATCCGTAACCGACCGGTTTAGAAACGGGTATTAAAATACCCACCACCTATTATTCACAAATAATAAATATTTGCGAATAATAACTATCCGTCGCAGATTTTACCACGTACACCCATACCCATGGATTTTTTTTTCTACTGAGGAAAACGAAGGTAGTGTCAGAAGCAAGGAGAAGAATACCATTTAAATTAACCTTATTTTAATAACATTTTGTAAGGGTAAAAGCGGTATTTTAAAAGTTAGGGATTGCATACGAAAGAATGAGAGTGGAAGAAGAAATTGAGGAAAAGCATGGCCCAGCCAGTTAGTTTCCTTCCATATACATATCCAGAACAAAGGCAGCTTTTATCAATAGCAGAGGCAGCGCCATTTATTTTGCCGTTACTCTTAAACCCTCTTCCTCTGATAACAAAACCCTCAGTTCACTCATAACCATCTATGAAATGAACACAACACTACAATGATTCAACTTCACAGAACCTTCTTCTCCACCTCAACCTCAGTTCCTTCCTCTCACACTCTCTCCCTTCGTCACTTCATGGTCACTCCCTCTCTTATTCCCGTAATTTTCTATTTTTTTTTTCAATTTATCTTGTTATCGTGGCAATAACGTGATTGTGTTTTGGTTGGGCGTCGCATTGCAGTTGCAGTTCAGGGCGCTACAGCCTCCCATAAACGCGCTCTCACCACACGCCTCATCGGTCATCACCGGCACCACCTTCCAATGTCGTCGAACGTGTCTATTGTTCCCTCGCAGCGTGACCGCGAAGAGGATCCCCGCTCGTTCTTTCGCAGTGAAGTCCACGACGTTGTTTGGTGACTATTTTGGTTTTCCGTTCGCCGCGAACTGCACGACGCCGTTTGACCACGGGCTCTTATCGAAGGGGTTCTCCACGCGAGTGGGGGATAGTGGGAAGCAGGGGAAACGAGTGAAGGCTGTCGTCGTTCGTGGAAAGGAGAAGGACGGCGGGGTAGTAAGCGACGCTGCGAGTGGAAAAGAAGAGGTTGCGAAAACTGCAAAGAAGAAAAGCGTGAAGAAGAAGAAGCCTTCGCCGAAAAAGAAGGTGTCTGCTGCCAGCAATTCGGAGCATGAGGAGTGTGTTGCAGAAGTTTCTGGAAAATCTACCAAATTGAAGAGGAAGAAGGTTTCCAAGGTTAGCAATCGAACCTTTTCAATTAAGGAAATAACGATATCTGCTACTGAAGCGCTACTGAAGTAATGTCAGTATTGACACCGACAGAAGTGTACTTACATAAGAAGAAAATCAAAAGAAAAACTAAATTAAATATAAGCTGTAATTAACTTATGCAGTTGAATAAAAAGATAAAATGAATGAAGTTTTATTTTTCTAAATTTAAATTAGTTTATGTATAAATTAAAATAAATGGAGAAGTTACATGCGAGAGCTTTTATTGAAGCTGAAGCGTATTAGTTGGTTTTATATTATATGAGAAATATGAGAAACTTAATTCATTTTATACCTGATATCTTAGGAGAAGGTTTCAAAGGTTCGTAATGGGTAGTTAGCTACTAGTTTTCAAATAAGAAAACAATGATGCACGTTATTGAAGTAATGGCATTGACGTTCGCAGGAGAAGAAAATAGGAAAGCGAAAACGAGATAAGTTTATTGATAAAACCGATTTTAACTCGTGCATAAGTTTATTTTAATTCATGGCACGAACTTGCTTTATTTAATTTTCTTCTTTGTAAGTGCTTATAAAAAAGTTTATCCAATTGAACCTTGATCTTATACCACTTTTAATTTATTGTGTTGTGGCTTATGCTTACGTTAAAATTAGTAGCTTTTGAGAACTTAAATCAGAAAGCTCTTGTAAAAGTTAAAATTATAAGTTAATTTTTTTAGCCTTTGAAGAAACTTAATACATTTTAGTTGTTTATTTTCTTATGTTCATTGTCTTAGGAATTTACTGCATGGTCACTTTGAATACTTTTTGTTGTATTGTTATATATAGATTGTTTACAATTTTGTTTTGTACCAATACAAATCAAAACACTATAATAATTTCGATAGCTTTTAGTATTTATTATGTCTGTGACCAGTGCTTACTTTTGAAACATTATTTCTCGTGATTTATGTTTTTTTGTTTTAGATGATTTTGTATATCATGTTTTTGTCCTGTGTTTGTACTTCCAAGAATGACAATGATACTGTGGTTATCAGAAAAGTTCAGCTGACAGCGCAATTGAAGAAATAGTGGATAATTCTGCCTCTGTGAAGGATGAGTTGAAGAAGCAAAATGGGAATTCTAGTATGATTGAAGAGGCGAAACCACTGTGGAATTTTACACACAAGCCATTGTATCCTCCCTCTGGAAAGTCTGTGGTGGTTGTGGAGTCTGTCACAAAAGCAAAGGTTATTAAGGGATACCTTGGTGATATGTATGAAGTCTTGCCAAGCTATGGTCATGTGAGAGACTTGGCAGCTAGGTCTGGGTCGGTTCGACCTGATGAAGATTTTAGCATGGTGTGGGAGGTTCCGGCACCTGCCTGGACTCATCTGAAGAGCATCAAGGTTGCTTTGAGCGGGTACATTTCCCATCCCTCATCCCACTTGCTTTTTGCTTTTGGCAGCAGTGGATATACTAGTATAATGGATATTTTGTTGGTGTGTGTGTTTTGCTGTTACAGTTGTAAAATCTTGGTGTCTTTTCAATATGATGTTACTAGAGTAATGCAGATTTGTCATTATTACTTGTGGTTTTACTTGAGATAAAAATATGTTCTTGAGGGCTTGAAAGACACCTCTCATGTTCTGATATTTATATAGATAAAGAGTTGATACAATAGAGAGATAGAAGGTCAACTCACTGTCCTAGACTGCTAGATACAATGACTAGAGATAACCCAACACACTACCCCCTATTTTAGTCCTACTGACTACACTAACAAGTAGACTTAGTAATTATTCTAACACTCCTCCTCAAGCTGGAGCATACAGATTGTATGTACCAAGCTTGGAACAAATAAACTCGATCCGAGGTCCTCTTAATGACTTAGTCAACACATTTGCGAGTTGGTCATTTGATCCAACAAACTCGGTACATATTTCTTTTGACAATAACTTTTCCCGAACAAAATGACAATCAATTTCTATATGCTTAGTCCTCTCGTGAAACACTGGATTTGATGCAATGTGAAGAGCAGCTTGGTTATCACAATACATCTTCATACTCTGGATGCACAGAAGCTAAGCTCTTGAAGGAACTGTTTCACCCATATAAGTTCATATGTTAGTGACTCCATTGCCCTATATTCAGCTTCCGCTGTTGATCGAGCCACTACATTTTGTTTCTTACTTTTCGATGAGATAATGTTTCCTCCAAGGAAAACACAATATCCAGTAGTAGATCGTCTATCAATAGGAGAACCTGCCCAATTGGCATCACAATATCCTGATATTTGAAGGCTTCCTTTTTCTTCATGTATCAGCCTTTGCCCGGGAGCCTTTTTCAGATACCTTAGAATGTGAATGATAGCATTTCAATGGCCAACACATGGAGCTTGCTTGAACTGACTAACCACCCCAACAGCAAAAGATAGATTTGGCCTTGTAATATTGAGATAGATTAGTTTTCCAACTAGCCTTCTATATTTCTCCGGGTTGGAGAATAACTCACCTTCTTCTGTTGTTAATTTTTGATTTGGGTCCATGGGACTCTTAATCGGTCTACAATCAATCATGCCTGTTTCTTGCAAAATATCCAGAGCATACTTCCTTTGGGAGATTACAACTTCATCTTTTGACTGAGCTACTTCAATGCCTAAGAAGTATTTGAGGCTTCCAAGATCCTTGGTTTGGAAATGTGTACACAAGTACTCCTTCAATTGAGATATTCCAGCAGTATCATTCCCTGTAATAACGATATCATCAACATATACAATTAAGTAAACACATTTTCCGAGAGACGAGTGATAATAAAAGACTGAATGATCTGCTTCATTGCGTTTTAGTCCAAATTTCTGAACAATGGAGCTGAATTTTCCAAACCAAGCACGTGGTGATTACTTGAGCCCATATAGAGATCGGTGCAATTTGCAAACCATACCAGACTCCCCCTGAGCAACAAACCCAGGAGGTTGCTCCATATAAACTTTCTCCTCAAGATCACCATGGAGAAAGACATTCTTGATATCCAATTGATGAAATGGCCAATGACGAATTGCTGCCATTGCAAAGAACAGACGAATGGTAGTCATCTTGGCCACGGGAGAAAATGTGTCACAATAATCAAGGCCATACACCTGAGTGTACCCTTTTGCAACTAGCGGGGCTTTGAGCTGAACAATGTCACCATTAGGGCCAACTTTAATTGCAAAGACCCATCGACAACCAACAACCTTTTTGCCCGGGGGAAGTGCCCAAGTATTACTGTGGTCAAGAGCCTGCATTTCAGCATTCATGGCTTGTCGCCATCTAGGATGATCAAGTGCTTCTTTCACATTTTTGGGTATAACCATAGAAGACACTGAGGATAAAAGGGAATAAAAGGAGGGCGACAATCTGTGATAGCTAAGAAAATTATAAATGGGATAAGGGTTTCGAGTGGAACGAGTACCTTTTCTGAGAGCATTGGGAAAGAGAGGATCATTGGGAAAGAGAATGGAGAAAGGGACTTTATTATTGAGAGAGGAGGAGGACATCCTATTAATAAGAAAACAGGCGGTTAAGATGGCATCCCCCAGTGATGGACAGGTATATGGGCACCAAGCAAAAGGGTACGAGCAGTTTCAACTAAGTGTCTATTTTTTCTTTCGGCTATACCATTTTGTTGGGGTGTATGAGGACAAGTGGACTGATGCAAAAATACCATGGGAGCTAAGGATTGCAGAAAAATTGGATGAGAAATACTCTTTAGCATTATCACTTCTTAAGATTTTAATCACTTGACCAAATTGGTTCTTGATTTCATTCAAAAAGGATGTGAAGATAGATAACAATTCAGAGTGATCTTTCATTAATAACCCAAGTACATCTAGAATGCTCATCAATAAAGGTAACAAAGTACCTAAAACCAAAAGAAGAGACGCGACTAGGTCCCCAGACATCAGAATGAATAATAGAAAAACTAGAATTACACATTGATTGAGACTTTTTAGGAAAGACAGATCTAACATGTTTCCTAGTTGACAAGACTCACATTCTAAAGTCTGAAGACCACTAAGTTCAGGACACATCTTTTTTAACTTTGACAAGTGAGGGTGGCCAAATCGGTCATGTAACACTTTAGGGGGAAGAGCTGCAACACAGGATAGATCCAAAATGGTATAAACCTCCAACTTCATATCCTTCTCCAATTTGTCTCCCCGAGCCACGCTCCTGTATAACAATATTTTGAATTGAAAATTATTGAGCAATGTAACATTTTGGTTAACTGACTTAAGGAAATTAAATTGAATGAACAATTAGGGACAAAAAGAACAAATTTCAGAGTTAGAGAGGGAGACAAAAAGACTTGACCGACTCCCTTTGAACAAGTTTTAGAGCCATTTGCAAGAGTAATGAAATGGGGTTTTTCTTGGAGGGAAAGGGTTGAGAACACTGAGGTATTACCAGAGATGTGATCAGAAGCACCCGAGTCAATTACCCATGAATTTTGATCTTTCATGGATTGAGAAATGCAAGCTGTGGATGTACTTGGGGATTGAGATGATTGGGCCAAGCTGTTAGTCTTTAATCGCAGATACTCTTGATACTCTTCCTCAGTGAACTTAAAGTTGGAAGTGGGAGTTTTAGCCTTAGAGATATTGGCTGTTTTTGAAGGAAAACCATGGAAGGAGTAGCAGTTTTCTTGGGTGTGACCTATCCTCTTACAGTAAGTGCACTGTGGACGTCCCCTACCTCCACGTCCTCCTCCCCTAGTGCCCCGTCCTCCTCTTCCCCGCGTAGCAACCATGACAGATGGTTCCATTGTTTGAGGAGCTTCCTGAGATTGAGGCACGAAGAAGACGTGTGGTCAAGGCTTCCAAGGAAAGGACCTCATGACTTGTCAGAAGTTGATCTCTGATATGATTCAAATCAGGGTGTAAAGCACGGAGGATCATCACCATATAATACTTGTCAAGCTTCTTCTTGATGTCTTCCGAAGATTCCACTTCCAAGAACATTCTCAACTCTTCCACAACTGCTTGGGCTTCAGTCATGAAGGAAACCATATCATGGTCTGTCATTGAGACATGCAAGCTTGTTTGCTCTATCATAGAGACGTTGAATATCATTAGCATAAATGCTTTGAGTTTTCTTCCAAAAAGAGTGACATGTTTTGAAGGCTCTAAGAGATATCAAAAGTCGGGGTTCCACAGATTGCCACAATAGAGCACACAATTGGAAATTTGCTTGTTTCCATTGTTCAGCTTTTTCAGAAGGTACTTGGCTTCCATCCTGCTCAAGGTGGTTATAATGTCCTTGACCGAGAAACCACATTTCCACGGCAGCAAACCAAGAGAGGTAATTCTTTTCGTTTAGCTTTTCGGAAGTAATTGAGGAACTTCTAGAGAAAGAAAGAACACTTCCAGACGCCATTGTTGATAAAAAAAGGAGAGGAACCAGAAAGGAGCCAGAAAACCGAGAGGAACTCGAAAACCCTAGGGGTTTCTTAGGGTTTTCTTCAAGGGGAGCTTCTGGACCTCACTGAAGCAGGGTTTTAAGGGGCAGAGCAGAGAGAGGAGGTCCAAGGGACGACTATGGAGGTGTCGCGGTGACTTTCCGGCGGCCAAAGGGCGGTGCGTGAGCTGCACGCTCCTCTTTGCAGTGCACAAAGAAGCGGTGCGTGGCGGAGCATGGGGAAGAATCAGACGCCGGCACCGTTGGGGTTGGTCGTCGCATGAAGAGGCGAACCAAATCCAGTGGTTGCCAGACGGAACAATGACGACAGACGGCATCAGATGGTGGCGGACAGATGCGAGATGGCGAAGAACCAAGTTGAAGAGCTTCAAACTGCAGTTGACAGCTGCAGATAGTGGCAAGACAACCGCGGACGACGGCATTGGGCACCAGACCGATGCAAACAACAATGACAATGCTGGTGGACCACTTTAGGACGGAAACCAAAGCAGGATGAACCTGCTCTGATACCAACTTGAGATAAAAATATGTTCTTGAGGGCTTAAAAGACACCTCTCATGTTCTGATATTTATATAGATAAAGAGTTGATACAATAGAGAGATAGAAGGTCAAGTCACTGTCCTATACTGCTAGGTACAATGATTAGAGATAACCCAACACACTACCCCCTATTTTAGTCCTACTGACTACACTAACAAGTAGACTTAGTAATTATTCTAACAGTTTTGTTTCCTTTCCATCTTTTAATGCATCTGTTGACTGTGCTGGATGGGAGTGGGTGTGGGTATGTGTATTGGGTACAATTAATATATAAATAGGACAGTTTTTCTTTTTAAATAAAGATACGGGCACAACACATCTTGAGTAAAATATAATCATTGTTAAACATTGCCTAGATTTTATTAGTTTGATTTTCTTTATTTAATATTGCTGATTTATATTGCTTTACTATCATCGTTGTGCTTTTACCTCTTGAAAACTTTGTTAGAAAGGTATAATCATTGTGAAAAATAAGAAAATTATTTTCTAAATTGAGTTCTGTTGTTATGTCACCTGGCATTAGCAATATTTCAATTTATAGGCAGGAGGATTGCAAGATAATAATGACAAATATAATTCAAAAGTCAGTAAAAAGTTGAAATTACAGTATTGTCTATGGCACATATTTCCTATGATACATTGGACTGATTATGATTGTCTACTAATATGATTTAAGCTTCTTCGTATTATTATTCATTTTTCTATTCTCTCCCCTTCAAGCTGGTCTGTGGGCATTCTTCATTTCCAGCTTGGATACTATTATTTCAAAAATGGGGCTGTTATGCTTTGTCTTTGTTATATCCTGAAGTTGTTCTTGGGAGAATATACAAAATGCAAATCAATCCCCAATTGAGTTTTGCTTTGATAAAATGTCTGTCCACCTGAATATGTTTAGTTTGATCATATTAAGAAAGATTATATGAGTTATGATTTCTGATTAATTGCATAAACCTTCGCTAGTCCATTCCATATAATATTCAAATCTTCTAACATAATCTTGAGCCAATATTATTCACAGATGCCTTGAGCCATAGTCTGAATCTCAGTTTCAGCACAGAATTGGTCACTACAACATGCTTTTTATCGTCGTAGTTACTAGATTTTCTTTGGTGAAATTACAGTGCCTTGTAAAGCTTCAGTTAAATAATGGACATTGCATAATTGGCATCATATAAGTTCAATTCCCATTCCTTCTATATAAAATTCTTCTTCTAGCAGAACTTGACACCTAGTTACGTTTTCAGAGCCTCTAGCACTCTCAAATTGCCCAGGCAGGGTTTTTACAAAAAGTTGTTTTTGGAAGTAGTGTTCTCTTAAATTGGGAGCTTTGATACCATTTGAGAATAAGAAATGAACAAAATATTTTTGAATTTGTAACTATCTATAGGCTGGAGGATTAAAAGATAATAAATGTAAATATAATTCACAACTTGCAATACACCTTTTAAAATAACTATTTCCTACAATACATTGATTGACTATTAATATGATTTAACTATTAACAACATACTTCCATTTCCAACAAGTATAATCAAAATAAAAATATTCTATTCAACTTATGATAATTATCATTTTACTATCTAAATAAAATAATTTATATCAAAAGATTTTGAATATTACACAACCAAGGCTGCCAATTTTGGGTATCCAGTATGGTAAAATGCATATATGATGCCAATTTTGAAGTATGTTTGCATTATAGGTAGTTGATAATATGTATCTTGCTTAATTCATTTTATGTTGTTTGGCAGAGCAGAAAACCTTATTCTTGCATCAGATCCTGATCGAGAGGGGGAGGCTATTGCTTGGCACATTATTGAGATGTTACAACAACAGGGTGCTCTACATGATAACATATCCTTAGCACGAGTAGTGTTTCAAGAAATAACTGAAAAATCTGTAAAAGGTGCCCTACAAACACCACGACAGATTGACATAAATTTAGTTCAAGCTTACCTTGCTCGGCGGGCTCTTGATTACTTGATTGGGTTTAATATTTCTCCTCTATTATGGAGGAAGTTACCTGGTTGTCAGTCAGCTGGAAGAGTTCAATCTGCTGCACTTGCTCTTATATGTGATAGAGAAATGGAAATTGATGAATTTAAATCGAAGGAATATTGGACTGTGGAGGTTCAATTGAAAAAGGAGGATTTGGGATCAAACACAAACTTTATTTTTCCCGCTCGCTTGACCCATTTTGATTCAAAAAAGTTGAATCAGTTTTCAATTACTTCTGATGCTGAGGCAAGACATATTCAAAGCAATATAGACTCAGCCAATTTTCATGTTGTTTGCTTGAAGAAAAGCAAAACTCGAAGAAATCCTCCAACACCTTACATAACATCGACACTTCAGCAAGATGCTGCAAACAAGTTACATTTCACGGCAAGTCACACAATGAAGGTACTAGAATTTTTCTTAATGCCTAATCTATTTCCATATTTATTCATGTATGTTGAATTAATATTTAATCATGTTTAAATTTCAAAGCCTTCTAGACTTATTTTTTATCATTAATATCAATTGCCTTTCAAGTGCAGCTTGCACAGAAGCTCTACGAGGGAGTTGAACTCTCTGATGGTGTAGCAGTGGGTCTGATAACATACATAAGAACTGATGGATTCCATGTAGGTATCTCTTTGGTTGCATAAATATGATTAATTTGTCCACAAAAGCTGATTGTGCCATCTCCAAATATTCTTGTATGTTGTATCCCCTTCCCTCCCATCCACATTTCTCTTTTGTAACAATCATGTCATGAGTCTTGCCTGTTTAAAAGTGATCACCAATTACCCATGATTTTCATATAACAATTTTTTTTTTACTGTTTGCCTGTGTGGATGACATGTTTAGAGTTTCTTGTGAGCCCAGTAATCTTGTTTAGAGTTTCTTTCTGTTAACAACTTGGCTTGAATTTACTTAGATTTCTGACGAAGCTGTTGCTAATATACGCTCGTTGATCATTGAAAGGTGATGTTCATTTCTCCAAACTACCTTTATTCATATATTTGCTCTCAGAATTTCATTATTAATACTGAGTTTGTATTATATATGTATCTATGCGACCCGAGTAGCTATTTAACTGAACACAAATATAAAATGGGATTTAAACCTTACAGATACTATGAGAAATAGAGAAGATTGGGAGAAAATATCCCTTGTGTGTTTAGCATACACATAGGGTAGTTTATTTATATTGTAAGATATGGGCCAATGCCCTTAATACAGAATAGACTAAGCCCAAATAACAGAAACACACATCTTAACATCTAACAGATACAATGATGCTAGTGTATACTGTGAAATAGTAGAGAAGATTAGGAGAAATCTCCCTTATGTGTTTAGCATACATATAGGGTAGTTTATTTATAATGTAAGATAAGGGTTAAACCCTAAATATAGAATGGGCTGAGCCCAATTAACATAAACACACAACTTAACATCTAACACATACTATACCATTATATAGTTTTAAAAAAAAATTAATAAGTGAGTTTTACTTTGAAAGGAAGGAGATTATGTGGGAATATAATATGGACCCTTCTGGATAAACTTTTCTATAAGCACTTCTAGGAGAAGAAAATTAGAGGCAAAAAGTGAAATATACTTCTCCATGAGCACTTTTGTAGAAATTACCTCATATTAGCTTTTCCAAAATCTGATTTTTTTTCCAATTATTTTTTCCCCAATGAATGCTTATGGGAACCCTCATCCAAACAGACCTTTGGTATGCTCTTTAAAACAATAGAAGTAAAACCAAGCCATAGAAAATATTTTTATTGTTTTTCATGTGCATGAATAAGAGTTTTCTGTATCAGGTATGGACAAGATTTTGCGGCACAAAGTGCTCCAAAATATTTTAAAAAGGTGAAAAATGCACAAGAGGCCCATGAAGCTATTAGACCAACCGACATACGCGAGTTGCCATGTATTACAACACATGCTTCTTTTGTGAATATTTTACTTGAATGGTGTACAGAGGTGACTGCTGGTAATATTAATTGTTGATGTTTTTTCAGCAATGCTTGCTGGGATACTTGATGAAGAATCTTTGAAGCTGTACACACTTATTTGGTCACGAACAGTTGCATGTCAAATGGAACCTGCTGTCATTGAGCAGGTTAGTCTACATACATTGTGTTGTTAATTGGATATTGAATGCAGTAGTGAAAGTTGTTGGGAGCATATTGAATTGGTAGAAGCTGTACGAAAATTCTAATTTTTACTTTAGAGTTTGAGTTCTCTATATATAGAAGTGGATGTACGGTTTTGAATGAATTAAATAAATTTCTTCTTTCTTTTATATTAAATCTTTCTAGTTGGTATCAGAACTCCCGATCTTGGGAGCCTGTCTTTTGCATTTGTTCTTTATCGTCTTAGTTACGGTTCCTTTTAGGGTTGCCTGAAGTGCACCCATTTCCTTTAAATATTGGGATTGCCTGAAGTGCACCCAACTTGTGGTTCTTTCTGTTCTCGCATCCTGTTTGCTGTCCACCGAAGCCGCTGTCAGACCTTTACCTTCGCTAGAGTCGTTGCCCTTTGCTGGAGTCTCGCTGGACCTTTGGTGGAGTCTCGTCGAACCTTTGTCAAAACCATTGTCGGAGTTGTCCTCTGACCCTCGCTAGAGTTGTTGGAGTTGTCGCTAAGTTTTTTGTTGGAGCTTTTTCCGGCACATCTAGAGCATGGCAGCTCCTTTAAGCAATGTTGAGCTTCTAACTTGAGAGATACATGCATTGCATGCTGAAATTGAATGTTTGAATCTCGGATGGAGTCTACCAGTAAGTTACTTTCTGGTACTACTCTGTAGCTATGATAGGTAAGATCTTCAATTCATCTTTATGTAAGGACTCTTGGGTTCTTGACTCTGGTGCCACAAGAATTATGACCCCTCATTCATCTCTTTCAACATCATATGTTTCTTTTTCCGGTAATCACATTAATGTTGCCAATGGGACTCATATCCCAATAATTGGATGTGGTAATGTTTCCCTTTTGCCATTCCTCAACCTTAAAGATGTTCTTTATGTTCCAAACCTTTCTAATAATCTTATTTCCATTAAAAAACTTACCCATGACCTGAAGTGTTCTGTAACCTTCTTTCCTACTCTTTGTATTTTCTAGGATCTTTCCACGTGGAGGATGATCGAAACTGTTAAGGAACAAGGAGGTTTGTATTGTTTTAACAACTTAGGATCTAAAGATAGTATTAGTACACAAATAGGTACCTCTTGTCTCCAATCTTGCACTACGAGTCCTCTTAAATTTGGCTTCTTTATTGTCATCTAGGACATCTCTCCTTTCTAAAGTTCATTTAAATGTGATGCTTGTCAACTTGCAAAACACCATTGTGCCACATCCTCCTAGTAATACAAAGGGTGTCCATCCTTTTGATTTAATTCATTCCGACTTTTGGGGCCAAACTGTAGTATTTTTGGTGCTAAATGGTGTGTCACATTTACTGATGATTGTACCCATGTTACATGGATTTTCCTCATGAAAGAAAAATCTGAAGTTTTTACTTTATTTGTCAAATTCTTCCATATGATAAAAAGATAATCTGGGAAGTCAATTATACGTTTACTTTATGCTAATGGGAGAAAATATGTGAATCATGACATGTCTAATTTCCTTTCTAAAAATGGTGTTATTCATGAAGTTACTTGTGTGCATACACCCCAACAAAATGGCATTGTTGAAAGAAAAAATAGGCATCTTCTTGAGATGACACAGACACTTCTTTTCCAAATAAAAGTCCCTGAATCTTATTGAGGAGAGGTTCTCCTCACTGCAACCTATCTTATTAACCGATTACCCTCTCGAGTCTTAGATGGTCTGAGTTCTATTGAGTTCATATCTTCCTTCTGTCCATTTGTTCCTTTTCTTTGTAGTCTTCATAGTCGAGTGTTTGGATGTGTTGTATTTGTCCATATTCATAGTCAATTCCATGGAAAGTTAGATCTTAGAACTGTTAAATGTATATTCATTGGCTATGCATCTTATAAAAGGGGATATTGTTGCTATCATCCTTCGAGTCAAAAGTTTTTCAACTTCATGAATGTCACTTTTGATGAAACTAAATCTTTTTACAAACGTCCTTAACTTTAGGGGGAGTTATTTTGAAGCCGAGTCTTTTTAAATTTTTGGAGTCATCTTCTATCCCTTTCACGCAAGAAGCATCTTGTACTACCCTTGGTATTCCTGACACATCTCGTATGGATATCTCTAAAGCTGCTTCTGATAATGGCATCTTTGTTCCCAAGTTAGGGTTAGCTCCAAAAGTTAGCCATATTTCTGAAGTTGCTTCTAACAAGAGCAACTTTGTTCTAGAGAGAGGGTCAAGTCTAGAAATTAGTCGTCGAGAGAATTTCTTCCATATAAAATATCAAAGGAGACAAAAGCAACCCAACTTGAATCAATAACAACACCACTCATTTGTCCGAGGGTAAGTGTTCCTTCTTTTGACACCCTTGAACATTTGGAAATTTCCTTGAATATTAATTGTGAACCTGACCTTGATGACTTGTCCATTGCTTTGTGGAAAGGAACTCAATCTTGTATCAAGTATCCCATTTCTCATTTTGTGACACTACTAAAAACCTATCTATGCAGTACTAGAGTTTCCTTTCTGCCATTGATGCAATTAGGGTCCTCACTTTAGTTCAAGAAGCACTGAATGATGAGAATTGGGCTCAAGCCATGAATGCATACATGAGTGCCTTAGAAAAGAACCAAACATGGGAAATTGTTAACAAGCCTCTAGATCATAAGGTAGTGGGATTGTTAACTGGCCTTTGGATATATGAGAAATAGAGAAGATGGGGAGAAAATATCCCTTGTGTGTTTAGCATACACATAGGGTAGTTTATTTATATTGTAAGATATGGGCCAATGTCCTTAATACAGAATAGACTAAGCCCAAATAACAGAAACACACATCTTAACATCTAACAGGATAAAAAGGCAGTAGGATGCAAATGGGTTTATAATGTAAAGTATAAATCTAATGGAACATTCGAACGATACAAAGCAAAGGTTAGTTGCTAAAGGATTTACTCAAACTTATGGTATTGATTATGAGGAGACATTTGCTCTAGTGGCAAAGATAACTGCAAGTAGAACCATTCTCTCATTGGCAACTTATTTTGGTTAGGAATTGCAACAATTTGATATGAAACATAATTTCTTGCATGGACAATTAGAGGAAGAAGTCTATATGGAAATTCCCCTAGGGTTTAGGCCTACTAAAGAAGGGAATAAAGTCTCTAGGTGGAAGAAAGCCTTGTATTGACTCAAGCAGTCACCTTGGTTGGCTCACTCATGTTATGATGAACATGAGATACAAGTGACAAGGTGACCATACCTTGTTCATCAAGCGTTCCCCATAAGGCAAACTTGGATTAATCTTAGTCTATGTTGATGATATAATTGTTGCATGAGATGGTGAACATAAGATACAATTCTCGAAAGAAAAACTTCTTGTTCAATTTGAAATGAAGGTTCTAGGAAAGTTGAAGTACTTCTGTGGGATAGAAGTAGCTTACTTGAAGAAAGGTATCTTTATCTCCCAAAGAAAGTATGTCTTTGATCTTCTCAAAGAAACATGTATGATTGATTGCAAGACCATTGGAGTTTCTATAGACCAAAACCATAAACCATAAAATTGGGAGTGATGAAGAAAGTTCTTATGAGAATAAAGGCCAATATCAAAGACTTGTTGGAAAGTTCATTTACTTAGCTCACACCGGACCATATATAGCCTATGTTGTGAGTGTCGTTAGTCATTTCATGCATGATCCAAAGAAGAGACATTTACATGTTGTAAACAAAATCCTTCAATATTTGAAGACAAGTCCAGGAAGGGGAGTATTGTTAAAGAGAAATGAGAAATTAAAAATGGTAGTGTATATTGATGCTGATTATGTAGGTTCTGTTGCTGATAGTAAAATCCACCTCATGATATTGGATGTTTTTGGGTGGAAATTTGGTGAATTGGAGAAGTAAGAAGCAAAATGTTGTTGAAAAGTCTAGTGCAGAGGATGAATTCTGAGCTATGGCACAAGGGGTGTGTGAATTATTATGGATGATAATTATTCTAAATGATCTTAAGGTGGCATGTGAAGAACTTATGATCCTTTGTTGTGATAAGCTATTATTACCATTGCTCACAATCCAGTTCAGCATGATAGGACCAAACACAGAAATAGATAGACACTTTATTTAAGAGAAATTGGATAATGGTCTTATCACTACTTCTTACATCCCATCTGGCCATCTGGACTTCAGTTAACATATTTGTTTACAAAAGGTCTTTCCATTAAACGATTTCATGATCTCACATGCAAGCTGGGATTGATTGATATTAAATTCTTGAGGGAGAGTATTGTTAGTTGGATATTAAATGCAATACTAAAAATTGTTGGTAGGATATTAAATTAATAGAAGTTGTTAGAAGATTCTAGATATCTCTTGTAATTATTACTAAAGTTTGAGTTCTCTCTATGTAGAAGTGGATGTATTGTTTTGAATGAATTGAATAAAAATCTTCTTTCTTTTATATATAAATTCTTTCTAGTTATTGCATATTTACACGGACCTTGAAATGTATAATAAACTTACCATTATTTTGTTCCTAGAGTATTGGCTGAGATTAATTTAGAATTCAAAATTGTGCTACTTTTTTACTTTTATAAGAAAATACTTTTATAAGAAAAGGACAGAGATACCTGTTATCAAGAAAACAGAACAAAGATTGAAACTAGAACCTAGGTGATAAAGATCAAACATGCATTGGAAGAAATGTAGTCAAAATCAAGATCTTAAATGAGATTGGAAAGGGTAATGTGGATTGTAAATTAGGAGATCGTAACATAGACAGAAAGATCCTGCAAATTTTATGAAATTCATATATGCATACACAAAATCCTTATATCTCACTCAACTCATAATTGAACGTCAATTCAACATGACAAAAAAAAAATTATAATAAATGTATAAAACAATAAATCACTAGGTGTAACATAACATCCTGGTTACAGAACAATAAACCAATAGCTCCATCCTATTTCCAAAAGTAATTCTATCCTAGTTACAAAATAATATTCTATCTTAAGCAAATAGTCTTGTAAGTTAAAATCATTATCTCCATATCTTCAACTCCATTTCCATCTTTACCATTCAAATCAATAATGTCAAAATCATGTTGATGTAGTGTTTCATCCTCCTCAACTTGGACTGGAACCAAGTTTTCATCCAAAATCCAAGTTGTCTACCTCCAAACCTAATGCTTCATTCTACTCATCTTCCATAATCCACTCATCATTGGATGAACAATCATCAATATTGATTTAAACTGGTTTTCTTATTTTCTGCTTCTTAGCTAATTTTGAATTAGCCATAACCAGAACATCGTTCATTGGCTTTGCTTTAGCCTATTTATTATCTGTGTGGACCTAATCAAATGCAAAGACAAATATGATAGGCAAGTAGTAGACCAGTAATTCTATTCTAGAGATATATTTTAGTATTAACTTATCATCTCATACGAACTCCAATTATGTTCACATGTGGAGGAGCTACATGTATAACTCAATATATGAATGGCAAAGTTTTGGAGTTCTGGACTCTCATCACCATAATACTCTCACCATTTAACAGATAGCCTTATAGGATCTGTTTGCTCTGTTGTATGGCACATTAATTTGTTAGAGGTGTTAGTTATTCATGGTAACTTATTTTATTCCATGTTTACTGATGGTATATTCTTTTTGTGTTACAGAAAGTTCATGAACAATTTCTTTGTTGAAATTACATTTGTGTTCACATATTCATCTGCTTCCATCTGGCATTATGTTTGACCAGACATTTTCATGACTTTCTTTTAATTCCAGATACATCTTGATATTGGAAATGGTGACAAGTCTATTGTATTACGAACTGCGAGTTCAATGGTTGAGTTTCCTGGGTATCAGGCAGTTTATACGGTATGGTTGGTTCCAACAAATAATTGATGTTGGTAGCATACAATATGTAACTATTCATGTAGTGATGTTGACAGTATTGCAAATGTAATGACTTTATTTTTATATTAAGGATTATTGTTATTTTCAATCAACTAAATTCTTATTATTTTTACTATTAGTATTGTCTTGAGATTTTGTGCAAGTTACCTGCTACTGTGATAAAATATATTGCAATTTTTACTATTCATGTAGTGATGTTGATAGTATCTCAAATGTAATGACTATTTTTATATTAATGATTATTGTTATTTTCAATCAACTAAATTCTTATTATTTTTACTATTAGTATTGTCTTGAGTTTTGTGCAAGTTACTTGCTATTGCGATGAAATATATTACAATTGGATTTACAAAATATTGCTTTTTGGTAAAATTCATTTCTTAAAGTTACAGGATTTGGAATGTGTTTTCTTCTTACTAGTTAATAACACATTTCGATTCTGAACAAGGTCTCATAAAATTGAGCATAAAATGTTTTGGAAAGACTTTTTGTCTTGTTTGCTATAATGCATGCAGAGGTTACTTCAGAGTTTCCTCATCCCAAAAGATGTATAAAATTCAGCGTGAATATCCTTGTGGTTCTAATTTGTATGCTTTACTGGATAAAAGGGACTGAAGGATTTAGTGTTGGTCAAATTTGATTCAAATCTATATTATTTTTAGTGGCACTCACTTGACACAGAATTTTTGTTTCATTCTTTTGGTGGGTGTTCCATATATGTTTCTGTGAGATACCTAACCTTTGGGTCAACATGAAAGCTGCCTAAAACTGGTTTTGTTTCTCAACTAATTTCAGCTGTGGTAGAGAATGTCTATATGTGCCTTTATATGACTAGGAAGCTATAACTGATTTGTTTTCCTGACTTATGTGTGGTTTTTCCTTCTAGGATGTTGTTGCTGAAGCTGTTCACGATAAAGACCGTGATGATTCCGGCCCTGATAAAACATTTGGAGTACTAAATTCTCTCAAGGTAAATATTTCTGAAATCTTAAGATAAAATTTTTACTACAGAAACCATTTGATGCTTTCTTCATATGGCAGTCTGCCATTTCTGTTTATTTAGATAGGTTGCTGTTTTTGGTTTCCTTATGTTTTACTTGGTCATTTGTTTTCTCAAAGGGGAGGGGGCTTTGATAGACGTACAGATAGACCCACATGTACCCTTATAATAATTATAATAATAATAATATCTTCTATTTTCTTTATTATTGTCTTGTCTTGTTGGATAAAAATATATTCCTAAGAGCTGATGCCTATTGAGAAGAAAAATATCTGAATATTGGGCCAGAGAAGGTACACGTGTATACTATTTATGATAATAAGTTAGAACACAAAGGGAATCAATCATAAATCCAACTGAAATCCCTAATTGCAGCAAATGACTATTTTTAAAGTGTTAACATGTGCCTTTTTTTCTTAATATTGATTTCTTTAGGGACAGATATCATTTACCTTTTTGTAAGTCTGTTTTGTTTTTATTGATGGGTTTGGTTTAGCCCCCATCATATGTATAAGATTTTGTCTTTTAATAATATCCAAGTAAGCTAGAGATGATTGATGTTGTCTGAGGTGCCAACCTAACATAGTGATGCTATTGCATTCTTGCTTTTAAAATAACAAAAAGGTTATAACCATGCATAGAATATTTATATTTTAACTCCCCTCTCAAGCGCATACATGTTATATTTTGCCATGCTTGTTACAAAATATACACACCTGCAAGTTTGTCCGCAATAGTTTTGATATGAGACAAAAATCTTCCATCATCTTGTCAATGAGAGATACACAATGTTTATCAATATAAAGTTGTCAAGCATGTGCTTTCGATAGAATATTAAATTACTCATGAATTGTGTCCTAAACCTGGTAGGAGTTTGTCGAACCAATAATGTGAGAGAATCAACATCATTAATATTGATTAAAGCCATGTAAGAAGCATTTGATCCTGAATTTCCCAGGATTTATATGCGGGACTTGGCATTATCTTGATCAAAGCGATATCACGGAGGAATTGTAGGAATAACAATGAATGACTGAAGTTGATGCAATTTAATAACGGATTCAACTTGCTAACATAAGTGAAAATAGTTGGAGTCGTCAAGTTTTTCAGCAAGGGAAGTGGGAATGGAATAAGGTGTGAAAGCGGTGGGATTAGCAAGAGCCATGGATGAAAAGGAATAGCCAAGGTTAAAAAATTAAATGGTGGAAATCTCTAGATACCATCTTATAGAAAATATAAAACCAGATTAAAATGATGTAGTATTCTATTATTTCTGTGATGTGTATAGTAAAATACAGATGGAGAATTATAGAATAGTAGGAATAACACATAAGACATAAGACAATTAGATACAAATCAAATCCCTAGTTATAGTCATGCCTTTATCAATATTTGCCCATTCGTTTGTAGCCATGTATAAGTAAAATATTTTAGATGGTGGCTCAAGAATGTTTCCATGTCTCTAAAACCTTTTATCTTTGTTAATTGCTCTCACTTTTAATCTGGCTTGGTTTGCTATGCATCCGTTTGTTTTTTTTGTTTTTGTTTTTTTTTGTGAATTTCATTTTATTACATGGACATATGCCTTTAGCAGAATGAGACTTATTGTTGACTTCTTTTTTGTCTATGTCTGGCATAATTACTCACGATTTGTGCCCTTTACAACACAACTCTTCATTAACTTCTATTTTGTAGACAGGGGATCCACTATGCGTGGTTCAAACTGAACCTTGTGAGCACCACACACAGCCGCCACCACGGTACTCTGAAGCATCATTGGTAGGTCATCTTGCTTTTGTCATTATATTAAAGGAGTGGTGGAGTACTATATACTTTATGGGCCACTTTACTTTAGAAAATGCTGGTATTCATTCTTTGCTTTTCACTATAAACATGACACTTTATTTACTTTTTTTTCCAAATATTATTTCTACAGGGAACTATGAACACAATAAAATGTTGTTTTCGTTGTTTCTCATGAGTCTTTGAAAACAAACAAAAGTGACACTTCTTTAATCAAAAGGAAAAATTGGAAATAAAAATAGAAAACATTTTATGCTGCTTTAAGCTGGTACTGCTCTTGTTGCATGTAGAAAATGCCTAATATTGGATAATTCTAACAAGACAAGGCTATACACAAGTATTGTGTAGAGAATCAACTGTTTATTAGAGAATGTGTTAGGATATAGGGTATTTGGGATATAAGGGTATAATGGGAAATGGGATTAGGATAGAAGGTAGAGGAATTGTATAAATAGATTGTTTGGATAGTTAGAAGGCAATTTTTGAGTACATTGTTTGGTAACAGGCCATTGACCTGTGAATAGGGTTATGACTCTGGATCTTGTATACACACTATTCTTTCTGTTAATAATACACAATTCATCGTATATTTCTCTCTGTTATCTGGGTGTGAGAGACTGTGAGGGAGTTCTTGATTAGGTTCCCAGTTTAGGAACCAATCAATTGGTCCGACCTGCCGATTCGAACCAGTGCCAGAATCGGGTGAGGGTGAAAGAAATTGCGGTTGATAGAATGACGGTGCAGACAGGGGAGCTGCGATCATATTATGCAGCAATATGCCAAGATTATGCTGTAATACGCCAATATTATACTATAATACGCCAAGATTTGCAAGAAATCATAAGGATGTTGGGTGGTCAAGGCCACAACCAGGACGACCAACATTGGGATCGGCGAAAGGAAGAGGAAGGGGAGAGAGGGGATGAACGGCATGAAGTGCAACCCAACGGGGAGAGGAGAGTATATTTACTCGTTTTCGAAGGGTTTGATGCGATGGGGTGGATTGCTAGGGCGGAGACAATTTTTGAGACCCAGGGGGTGAAGGAGGAAGAAAAGGTGCGTTGGGCAGCCATTAGCATGGAGGGAAGCGCGAGTTACTGGTTCAGAGTCTGGAAGGAGAAAGCCAAGAATCAATCTTGGAATGGTTTGAAGGAAGCCCTGGTGATACGGTTTGGAACAATTTTGAGCATTTGGCGACATCCAAACAGAAAGGGACGGTGGACTAGTCTGTACAAGACCTCAAGATTGTGGCGTGTCGCGGTTCAGAAGACGAGTCATTTGGGGGACGAATGCGAGGAGCCAGCCATAGTTTCATAGGCAAGGTACTAGTAGAGGATTGGGGTTTACCCATGGAGGATACCCAACCGTACCAGGTGAGCTTGAGGGATGTGCAGAGGAAGAAAACCAACACGGACCGGACGGTTGAAGTTAGCGGGAAGGAACCGAACAGTAGATCGAGTGTTGCCGAGCGGTCTGAGGTCGAGCGCAATATCCCAAGTGAGGTTGCCGAGCGGTTCGAGACAAAATTAGACCTCAAGCAGACAGAGTTGTCCACTCTCTCGACCGGAGGCCCTATTCCCAAAAGCAATGAAGCTGCAATGTTCGATAGGGGACCGAACGGTATTGACTATTAAAGGACGAAATCGAACGGTGGTCCACATTATAGGAAGAAACCGAATGGTATCGGCCATTATAGAATGAAATCGAACGGTGTTGACCAATATAGGACGGAACTGAACGGTGTTGACCAATATAGGACGGAACTGAACGGTGTTGACCATTATTGGACGAAACCGAACGATATTGACTAGGTTGTTCAATCAAAGAGGGAAGAAAGTATTCAGCAAGGGGGATCCAACACTAGCTAGAAGGTGGGGGGAGCCAGAAGCTTCCTTAAAAATAAAGGAAGTAGAACCGTGGACCTTAGTGTGGAATTTGGGGGTGATAAGAAGGAAAGAGGAAGAATGGAAGTCATTGGAGGAGAAATGGCCACCACCCAAGCCTCCAGATCTGAATTGGAGGGCAGCATCCAGTGGGTTCCCTTCATATGGTAACAGGTTGATGAAGAGGAGCCATGAGATCGAGCTTTCCGATTCCAATCTTGAGGACAAGGTTGTTCTGAGGGGGGTGTAATGTTAAGATATAGGGTATTTGGGATATAAGGGTATAATGGGAAATGGGATTAGGATAGAAGGTAGAGGAATTGTATATAGATTGTTTGGATAGTTAGAAGACAGTTTTTGAGTACGTTGTTTTTTAACAGGCCATTGTCCTGTGAAGAGGGTTATGCCTCTGGATCTTGTATTAGGTTGATACCAACCATTGGGTTCAATACCGGTAAACAAACATGTTAGATCTTCATTTCCAAAATCTCACCAGCAAGTGGAAAACAAAAACAGAAATGCTTTGATACTTGAGATAGAAATATGGAAAAAATGCTTAAGAGAGAGTGTATGATCTCTTAGGTCATCTATTTATTTATAAGAATTCCTTGCATCCAAGATACAGAAAATTAGTAATATACACAAATTAACCAATTCTAGCAAGTTAACTATTTTAAATAAGTGACAGTTTTAACACAACTGTAGTAATTTACTGTGATAAACAAAGAAGAAGACATATGGAGCTAGATATCCTTTGTCAGAGAAAAATTTCTCAACAAGTCTTAATTGTGACCTATTTGCCTGCTGAACCTCAAACTACTCATGTTCTTTCAGAAGCACTTTATATTTCTCAATTTACTTCTTTACGGGACAAACTCAATCTTTTGAGTTCCTCACAAACCTAAGTAATAGAGTAATTGAATAAGACCTCTGCTCTTGTAAAACTGTGACATGATATTTGCTACATTAGCAAATTGGCTATTTCTCTTACGTATTCTTGAGTTTAGTTCCACATCAATGACTTGATTTACAAGCTTCATGATTGTATTACACTAATTGTAACTTTCACTTTGAGAAAACAGAAAAGCAATAACAGAATCAGAGTTTTCCAGATTTGCATCTTTGTTTTTCTTTAGATCTAAGTTTTCTTTATGTTTTTTGCTGAATTTTGTTTCTTTCTATATAAAGCCTGAAAACTGAAGACAGTACATAGAATTTTATGCTTTCTTCTTTCATCTTCTTTATGAACAAAAGAGTTCTGTGTTAATTTTATCCATTACATAGCTAGCTATAGCTAATAACTCTTTCTCAAACTTTATACAGTATAATATTTGTTCATACACAGGAACGTTATAATTTTTATCTATATAAAGGAATTTGGTTCATGACTTCATGTTGAGACCTATATTTGGCATCGTAAGCATATGTTAAAATTTTCAATATATCAATATATCAATATTATGATTTATAATTTTCAATTATCTAAAATAAATAGATTTGTTGCAACGTATAATGTTACCCTGAATTTATAACATGATTTGTGCTGTCAAGGATGGCAGACTGTGTTCATTTCTTTTGCACTTTCATCTCTTGTTTTCTCCATTTAAGATTTCGAAATGATATTAATAGGTTAAGAAGCTTGAGGAGCTAGGGATTGGAAGGCCATCAACATATGCATCCACAATAAAAGTTTTACGGGTATTTTACTTCCGTAGCAGTAAATGTCATCAATATAGCATATCTTATCTCTTGTATCACATCAAATGTAACAATTTAAATTGTATGTTGTGATTTATTTAGATAATTGTATAAGTTATTCTGGTCTATTGATCGAATCTGGGGTTTGTTTGTTGTCTATTTATGAAAAATCTCTGTTCATTTTTTAAAGCAGAACTTCTCTGAGCTATTTTAGTTTTCAAATTAGAGTTTTCTATTTTTTGTCTTCTTCCTTGTAATGTTTCATCTTCTACCCATTCTTATTTCTAAATTTAGTTTTGAAAAATTGTTATAAAATAGTTTTCATAAATTAAAAAGAGAAAACACCATCAAAACACCTTAGTAACTTAGGCTGGACTCAGCTCCTTCGCTTCATTACTCTGCACTATATCAGAAATTGTAGAGGCTCAATTAACTGATGAATCCATCTAATAGCATGTTTGGCTTAGATTATTTCAAAGAGAATATTTGTGTTTTAAAATCTCAATCTAGAAGCTGAGTGATTAATTCTTCAAAATAAGTTGAGCGAAACATGCTTTGTATCCTAGGTTGTTTGTGTGCACATAAAAAAAATCTAAAAATCGCTCATTCCTGAATGTTATCTGGTTAAAAATAATTGTTCACTTTATGATTATTTGAAATTGTGTAATCAAAGAAGTATTTCTTCAGGTTTTCAGCCATTTTAGATAGATCACACCCTCTGGTTAAGATGAAATGGAAGGCGGAGAGATGGAAATAATTTAGAATTGTATGGTGTAAGAGAAAGAGAGTGAAACTAGTTTTAAAATAGTAGGACTCACTATACTATTTGACAACCTATTTCTTCAACCAAACCCCTTTAGTTCTCACCTATTTCTCGTCATCCAATAATTGAATGAGTGTAGTTTATATAAACTTTCTGATTCATTAAGCATGACAACGCAGATTTGTATCATAATGAAAGTGCTCTGATCTGAAGATAAATCTTAAGTACTGAATGAGCAAATCCTTCTACTAGTATGGAACCTAAAGTAAAAGTAGTCTTCAATCAACTTTTATATATCATGGTTTTTTGATGTACGCATGTCTTTGTTGAGCTTGCGATGCAGTGATAGGTATTTATTGACACAATTAATGATGGTGCATAGTAGAATTAATATTTATCTTATTTTATCTTGTATTATAAATAAAGTTTTATAGAATTGAGTCCTCAATCTTTTTTGTTCTCTCAGGACAGAAACTATGTTACAGTAAAAAATCGAGTTCTGTCTCCAGAATTTCGTGGACGCATGGTAAGCTTTGGGCAATTTTGAATTTGTTTTGTTTGGATGAAATTGCATTGTTGTAATAGATGTGGACCCCCTTTGGCTTGTGATAACTGTCAAGTTTATAAGAAAATAATTTCTCTTATTTAGTCTCATCACACCAAAATTCATCTTAGGGTTTCTTGACCCTAGTCTTTTCTCTTCTTTATCAACAATGTCTATAGGAACTGCTGCCATCTCATTCTCTAGAAGTCTATCCATTATTTTCGAAAAATTAAATGGAACAAATTATCTTTCTTGGGCTGCATCCGTTGAAATGTGGTTCCCTTGCCAAGGACATCATGACCACCTCGAGCAAGATGGAAGCCATGTGCTTATTGAAAAAGTTTAGCAGTGGAAACAAACAAATTTCTAGTTGTGTGCCTTGCTGTGGCAATCTGTAGAACCAATACTTTTGATCTCCCTTGGAGCTTTCAAAACATGTCATTCCTTTTTGGAAGAAAGCTCAAAACATTGATGCCTATGATATCTAATGCTTTTATGATTCTGCAAACAACCTTGCATCTCCCAAAATGACTGACCATGGTATGGTATCCTTCATGAATGAAGTCCAATATGTTGTGGAAGAACTAAAGTCTTGGAAGTCGAATCTTTGTAGGAATTCAAGAATCTTGACAAATATTGTATGGTGATGATGATCCTTCATGCTTTACATCCAAACCTTACCATGTCAGATATCAACTTTTGACAAGTCATGAGGTCCCTTCCATGGATTGCTTGACCACACCCCTTCGAGTCCCAACTCCTGAAACTAAGGAAGCTCATGAACTACTGAAACCATCTGTCATGGTTGTCACATGAGGAAGAGGAAGATGTGGAGGTCGAGGGTGTCCATAGTGCACATACTGTAAAAGGATGGATCACACCCAAGAATATTGTTATTCCCTACATGGTTTTCCTACCAAGACAGTTAATGTCTCTAAGGCTGAAACAACTGACTCCAGAGGATGAATATCAAGAGTACGTACTGTTAAAGTCTAACAACTTCGCACAAACATTTGAAACTCCAAGTACATCAACAACTTGCATTTCCCTATCCATGGGAGGTCAAAATCATGGGTAATTTACTATGGTGCTTCTGATCACATCTTGGGTAATACCTCTTTGTTCTCAACCATTTCCTTTTAAGAAAAATATCATTTCATAACCCTTGTAAATGCTTTAAAGTTTCCCCAAAGGGAGTCGGTCAAGTCTCCCTGTCTCCCTCCCTAAATCTAAAGCCTGTTCTTTTTGTTCCTAATTGTTCTTTCAATTAAATTTCCATAAGTCAGTTATCTAAAACGTTAAATTGTTCAATAACTTTCAATAACAAATCTTCTGTTATACAAGAGTGGGGTTTTGAATATAAGTTGAAGAAGTGGTATATTTTGAATATCCATCCCATGGGATTGTGGCCATCGAGTCAAGGGACCTGGGGTGTCTAAAGGAGGATATATTGTTGTTAGGGGAAGGTGTTTGGGGTGTAAGGACTAGAGTGGACAAACAGGGCAAGGATCACAACCACTTTAGTGGTGAGATCTTGATGACTGACTGGTCTTGAAGGTAGATTGTCGTAGGTAAGGTGGAGAACTGCCTCCTTTAACTGGTTAGTGGTGGACTTGTGAGTATTATTGAGCAGCCATGGTTGTGGCAGGTTGGACCATTTGATAGAGCTGAGTTTGACTTACTTGAATTCGAGGACTAGGAACTTCCCAAGGCTAATTCAGAAAGGTTATAGAACAATCTTTAACTGCCTTCTTTCATTCATCAAAAGAGTATTTAATATACAGTAAAAATCAACATAGTGATGCTTTTGCATGCCTAACTTTTTATAAAAAGAAGTACAATAAAATTATTGGCTTACTGCATTTGTCGGAAATAAAATTGAAAAAGGAGTCAATGTAAATGCAGTTTTAGCAACTCACGTGCATGCAAATTCCCTGCATATGACAACATACATCCTTCTGGACATTGTCATCCAGGTGCAAAAGTCTATCTGTGAATCTAAAGGACCTAGAGATGTTTGGGCTAAGTCACTGTTGTGGGCCTCATTGCTTTCTATTTCTTTTTATAATGCTATGTTCCATGTGCCATGACTGTGTTATATTAGTATATTCATTCCATTGGTCACTGCTTTAAGAATATTTCTTCCTTTGCCTAAATCTCATATCCTTTGATGCCCTAATTTCCATAAAGAATGGGAAATTTCATTTAAATACAAAGATAAATTTTGGTTATGGGTTAATCAACAAATTAAAAGATGATTAAGATGGTCATTTTTGGATCCTTAAAGTTAAGTTATGCTAGAGTTCAGAAAACCTTATCTTCTGGTGCCCTTTTTCCATAAATAATAGAAATTCCATTAGAGCACAATGATGAATTTTGCATCATGGGCTGATCAACCTAACACATTATTACCAGAGGACTCACCTCATTCTAATTCAGCAACATTCTCTCACAATTACCCTTTTAGTTTAACACCCTATTCTCTTTTTCTCATGGCATACTGGGAAATAGGATATATTTTCCTTTTCTATTATAAGTTTTATGACTTAATATTATCGCTTTCTTTATACAAATGTTAGATGAGCTTGATATGATGGGTATTTTATGCAAGTTTTTCTGTGATTGTTAGGTTTCAGCTTTTCTGTCGCATCATTTTTCAGAGGTCACGGACTACAGTTTTACTGCTGATATGGAAACTGAGGTATCTACTGTGATTAGGTTGTGGCCCCATTTGAGCTTTCCAATTTATGTGTTTTTTAAATTATGATGACCGTGTGATTTGAATCCAATGAGTACCCACACAAATCACATGCATTGGGTGCATGTGTACAGGAATCCATTGGGTATGAGCATGGAAATTGAGGTTTCTGTTTGCATGAATATAATTGCTGTTACTTGCCCTTGTTTTCCTTAAAAGCTGGGAGAGTAGAGATACTTTAGTACCCTACAATAACCTATCCATTGTCATCTCAAATTTTAAAGCTGGGAAGCTGTATCACTATTATAATTGACGCCATTTATTGACTCGTTTTCCCTCACTATTTTAATCTGATTCTTTTATCTTCGGTTTGATCTAGTTGGTTGTTGTTATTGTTTGATTTTCTTATCTTATGTCTACTTCTTCAAGCTTGATAACGTTTCTGCTGGGTTGACTGAATGGAAAGGCCTCCTTACAGACTATTGGACACGGTTTAAATCGTACTGTGAGCGTACTTCGAATGTTCATATTCATCAGGTATAAAATCTGTTTTCGCTCACTGTTTGGAATTTGTTGATCTAAAATTCTAAATTTGTTGATCTAAAATTCTAAATTCGTTACTCATGAATCCGTTTTTTGTGCTTGAAGGTTGAGAAAATGTTGGAAAAAAAGTTTGGTGATTTTTTATTTGCTTCTCTTCCAGATCAGAATCGGGTTTGTCCAAGGTAAATATTATATTTTTGGATGAAATTAGTATTAACTAATAAAATGTGGAATGATAAGAGACAAATTATTTATCCTGAAGGTTTAGTATTTTGATTCACCTCTACTCTTTCCCTCTTAGCTTCAATTTTAGTAATATTACTTGTTTTGAATTTTATTTTTTCATTTTCTGATCTGAAAGAAAAAATTGGTAATATAAAGGCTTATCATCATCCTCTCTAAACTCCTCCCCTGAAGATGAGGATGGGTAATATAGCTAACTTGCTCATTGAAGCTGACATCCCTTGACACAATTTTCTGGGAAGATGATGAAAACAATTACACCCTTTTTGTGTGACAGGGTGCCCTAGAAAAACACATTGAACAATTCCTTGGATCTAGTTTTGTGCTTTGATGTCTGATAGATTCCTGGATTGGAAACCTAAATATGAACACTAACAGTAGGTAGAAACAGTAAAGAAAGAATGGGTTCTATTATTGACAGCGATAGAAATCTCTTTACAAATAATGGTTGGGAGAATAACCTCCCTGGTTGGGAGCATAACCTCCCTCCTCTGGTCAAAGTCCAGACTTTACAAAAGAAAACTCAATGCCTCTACAGAGTTACAAGAGCTCTATTTGTAGTAACTCTGACCCACTCCCCTATTACAATAGAAACTTCTACACCCTTGACCGTTCGGTCCTGCACCTCACACACCCTTAACCGTTCGGTCTTGCACTGTTCGGCTCGGCCCAACCTTATATCCTATCAATGCCAGTGAACATGTACAAATGGGACACACCCCAAATATTCTAGGTGGAATGTTAAGTGTATGAGTTATGTGTGGACAGAAAGAGTTGAGAACTTTTATTGGACATTTTAGTGACAAAACAGTAGAAGGTAATTTGTTAATTAAATTAGTGGCAGTAAGTATGAAATTCCCCAAAATTTTCTTGGAATATTATTTTGAAAAAGTAGTGCTCTATTTTGTTCTTGTAAGTGCCCATTTTCTCGTTCAACAATTCTATCTTGTTCGGGTGTGTATACACATGCATTCATGGATTATCCCTTTTGAAAAAAAAAAATTAATGTATGATTGAAATAATCTTTACCATTATTAAACCTAACTTTCTTGATAGTAATTCCAAATTGATAATCAGTGACACAAACTACGTAACAATGTAGCTGACCTCGAATTTGTGTTTAAGGAGAAAAAACTGTTACTTTTGTACAATCATCAATAAAGGTGGTAAAGCATTTAGTCCCTGAAATATAAAGAACATTATAGGGACCCACACATTTGTATGAATAAGATAAAAAGGAGAAGTGCTTACTTTATTACTCACAGGAAAAGGTACACATTATGTTTTGCCAGCTCACACTTCACAATGAAGACTCTACAAATTTAAAATGAAGTACGCCAAGTTTTCAAAAATGCCAAATTGTCTTTCAAACAAACATTATCCCCCTTCAATGAACATGGAATAATTCATGAATATTGTTGTGTGAACACCGTACAACAAAATAGGGTGACTCGAACTTCTCTTCTCCATGAAAATGTTCCAAAACAGAATTGGGAAAAAGATGTTCTTACTACTACCTATTTGGTTAATCATCTTCCCTCCAAAACACCAAGTAATAACAATCCTATTCAATTATTCTACAATTTTTTTCCAAACTTTAGGACAACAAATCGTCTTGTGTCTTGACTTTTTGACTGTGTAACCTTTGTCCATGTTCATTCTAATCTTTGGGGGAAACTTAATCCTTGAGCTATTAACTGCAGTTTAATTGGTTACTCAACTATGCAAAAGGGATACAAATAATACCACCCTCTATGAAAACGATCTTTTGTGTCTCGTGATGTCACCTTTGCTGAAAATACACAATGTTTTCAATCTTATCTTTTGGAGGAAAGTTCATGTATTGAAGATAAGGATAATTCATTCTAGATAGAGAATCTCATTTACCCAAAATTTTATCCTTTTAATACTCCACCATCTATTGAATGTAGTCCTAGTACTTAGTCTTGGTCTTTCTCCTATTTATTCTCCTCGTGTCAAGCCCAAAAGATAACTGGATACCCAACTCAGATTGCTATCCATCCATTGAAAGTACACTCACAAAGGAGAGGTCTATTATTCAATCACTACAAGTCCTTGAATCTGAAACTATACCTGAAATACCTGACATTATTGAAGAACAAAATGTGGCAGGCATTGAAGTACAAGATCCTCTAATTGTAGTAAGTAAAGGTGTTAGAGCATGTACTCAAAATCCAAGGTACCCATTGTCACACTTTGTGTCTTATGACAAACTATCCATAATCACAAAAGCTTTCTTGGTCATGTAAATACTGTTACTAATCCCAAAACTGTGGACTAGGCATTGAATAGTAATTATCAGAAAAATGTAATGAAGGTTGAAATTGTTGCTCTAGAAAAGAACAAAAGTTGGGAGTTGGTGAATCTACCTAAAGGAAAAAATCTTGTTGGATATAAGTGGGTATTCACTGTTAAATTCAGGGTAAATAGGAGGTATAAGGCAAGGTTAGTTGCTAAGGGATATACTCAAACATATGGGATTGACTATCTTGAAACTTTTTCACCTTTTGCAAAAATGAATAATGCTAGAATTTTATTGTCTCTAGCAACAAACTATGTATGGAGTTTGTAGCAATTTGATGTCACATGTTCCTTTCTACTTGACATTCTTGAGGAAGAAATTTACATGGAGGTCCTACCTAGAGATTTAAAGCCGAGGAGGGAACAATGTGTAAACTAAGGAAGGCACTCTATGGATTGAAACAATTTCTTAGAGCATGGTTTGGCTAGTTTTCTACTATAATGGAAACCATAGGGTACAACGAAAGCCAAGGTGACCATGGAGTTCCTGCACTAATTGTCTACATAGATGATTTAGTTATAATATGAAATGATCATGAAGGAATTCAAGCCTTAATTTTTTATTACAGAATTTGAATTTAAGAAGTTAAGCTAATTGAGATATTTCTTGTGCATTCAAGTTGTCATTCCCATCATGGTATTTTCATCTCACAACAAAAAAGTTGTTGTCTTTATTGGCTGAAATTTGTAAATTAAGATGCAAACTAGTAGAGACCTATTTGAACAAAATAAAACTTGGTGAATTAATTGAAAATGTAGTTGTAGATAGACAATCTTATCAAAGGCTGGTTGGGAAGTTTATCTATTGTCTCACACTAGGCCTGACATTGCCTAAGTTGTAGGGGTTGTAAGTCAATTCATGCATAATCCAGAGGAGGCTCATCTCAGAGTTGTTTATCACATTCTACATTACTTGAAAGGAACTCCTAGAAAAGGAATTCTATTTACAAAAGGAAATGAGTTGATTTTAGAAGCCTACTCAAACACTGGATACTGCACTTTTCTTGGAGGAAATTTAGTGACTTTGAGGAGCAAGAAGTAAAATGTCAAGATCAACTATAGGGGCAGAGTTTAGAGGCATGGCTTTTGGAATTTGGAAATACTATGACTAAAGGTAATTTGAGAAGACTTGAAGATTTGTTGAGAGAATCCTATGGGACTGTACTGTGATAACTAGTCAATCTAAATATTGCACATAATTTTGTGCAACATACTAATATGTTGAAGTAGACAATCACTTCATAAATGAGAAATTAAATAATGGACAATATGTACACCACTTGTATCCTCTGGAAATCAACTTGTAGATGTTTTGACAAAAGGCTGGACTGGTGCTACATTTCAGTTAATTGTTAAGTTGGGAATGGATGATATCTACCCATCAACATCAGGGGATTTATGACGTAGTTAATATCTTTTTGTACAGTATTAATTACATAATTAGGAGATTTAATTACATTACATAATTAGGATGATTAATAAGCTAACAGTATATGTTATATTTCTTGTACAAAAGATCATTGATCTTGAATTGTAGGGATAGATTATATCCATCATAAATTAGGATTTTTAGTTATTATATCTCTGTATTCTATTTAAGAGCAATTGCTCCTATATAAATAATACTAGTGTTGGATGTTAAGATGTGTGTTTATGTTAATTGGGCTCAGCCCATTTTGTATTAAGGGCCTTGGCCCATATCTTACATTATAAATAAAATACCCTATGTGTATGCAATACACACAAGGGAGATTTCTTCCAATCTTCTCTATTTCTCACATGGTATTAGAGCCATGGTTAGAGCCTATCCTAGTGATATTTGTTGTTTGCTGGGCATATTGTTCCACCAGCTATTGGGCCGCTATCGGACCACCCATTAAAAATTTCTACTATCACACACGAGATGTCTATACCTCGGCGTGAAGGGAGTGTGTTGGAAGTCCCACATCGACTAGAAATAATTTATAATATATAAGTGAGGTGCAAACCTCACTTTACAAGCCGGTTTTGTGGGGTTGAGTTAAGCTTAAAGTCCACTTCTAACAACTAGAAACAATTTATCTTACATTAAATTTATAAGCTGATCTTTTAAGGGTTGAGTTTGGCCTAAAACACTTTGTAAGAACGAAAGGAGGATTCCCCTTGGATGGAGATTCTTTATGAATGATGTTTTTCCTTGATTAGTTCATTTTTGTCCACTAAACTTAATCATTATTTTCTATTCTCTAGCTTCTAGTTTTGGTTCCTAACATAATATTTGAGTCTTTTCTATGTTGTTCTAAGATTTGATATGACAATGAAAAATTTTAGTGAGAGAAACTCAAAGAAGCTAACAGAAAGAGAGGAAAATAGTCAGATGACAATGAAATATTAATTTTGTCAACTAAAACTGTTTCAATTTTACAATCAATATTTTTCATTTTTAGTTTGACTTGTGATGGCTAACTGGCAGTATAACTACCCAACAAACTCAATACTAGAGCATGGTCAACATTTCTAGAGAAGACTACAATTGATAAGCATAAATCATGTGAATTGTCTTAAAATGTTGTCGTTATACTTGGCTAATTTCGTAGTTATGTGTTGCCTTGTATATTGATTAGATTTTCTCTTGATTTTATATTTGAACTTGTTTCAGTTGCATGGAAGGCACACTTATTTTTAAAGTAAGTAGATTTGGCGCTGGCTACTTTATTGGTTGTGATCAACATCCAACGTGCAAGTGAGTATTTTATTGCATATTTGTTTTATAGGTTCTGTCTCTAACTTATTTGACGTGTTCAATGTGGTGCATTTTATAATATATGCCATATTTGTTCATCAAGAGTATTTAACTAAATACATTTTATGGGAATACACACACACACACACACTTATTTGCATACAACCAATGGGGCCAACAAACTTTATAGGAATATACTTTGATACCAACTTCAAGGAGTGTATATGATAAAAAGAGCTTGAGAATATACTTAGATATCTAATGATTCATATACACACGTATTTGCATACATACATATATACATACATGTATGCATATATGTGTTAGAATAAGTTGCCTTAAATAGGATTTATTGAAAAGTTGTTGTATGCTTTGTGATACCTAGTTCCTAAATATGACCTTTCCTATTCTCTTCTCTTCCCTCTTATACATTGTATCTAAAATCTCCAAAGTCATTATGAACATTATATGAGTTGCTCAGAGGTAAATTCACTCTCTCATTCATTCCATATTCTTCTGTTTTTCTCAAGTTGGTATCAAACCAAGTCAATCCTGCTTTGGTTGTTTTTGACCAAAATAGAATTTTCCATCCCATCACCATTTGCCATCGTTCATTATTGTTTGTAACCACTTGCCGCTTGGGTTTTATTTGCCAATGCTTAGGTGTGGTGCGTCTTGAGTAGTGTGACCTAACCCGGTGACCGCAAATCCAAAATCTAATCAACGTCATCATCATCTTGGGTGTCCTAGAAAAGTTTTATTGGGTGTCGCCTTCTTGTGGTTGAAATCCTTTTGGACCACCACAGTTCCTACTCTTGTAGTCTTTTGAGCTCATTTTCGCCCTTTATTCTTTGATCATGTACCATTTGGTGAGTCATCTAGAGCTTCTCATGATTTCTCTTTCATAAAGTCCTAGGGTTGGATGACCTAACCAATCATTTAAAATCTTAGGAGATTGGGAAGCTAAACAAGACAATGATGGTCTAGTACGAAGATAATAGAGTCCTTCAAATTCATGCCCTTCACCAATTAATCGTCTTTTGTACTACGATCTTGAATAATGAAGGAACAAGGACATTCTTGGGGTTTTGGGTGGAAGAAAGGGAAATTTGACAAACTCCTTTGAGAAGTAACTTTGGAACCATTGGCTAAAGTAATGAAATAAAGAGTTTTAGGATAAGAAATAGAGGAAAATAATGAAACATTATTAGAGATATGATCAAAGGCAAGCTTTCGACAAAAAAAACTAGGTGAAAGATGGTGCTCGGCTTTGAAACTTTAACTTGAGATATTCCTGGTATTCTTCATTAGAGAACTTGGGCTCAGAAATTCCAGACAAGGAAATATTGACTGCCTTATGGGGAAAATAATGTAAAGCGAGTAACAATTTCTTTTTGTGTGAGCAATTCTTTAATATGAGCATTAAGGACGTCCTCCTCTATTGGAATGAATAACAGAGGGTGGATACTGGTTTAGAATGCTCTAGCGAGCCCGAACACGATGGTTTGGGGAGATTTCGACCACCAAAAGCCTGTGCGTGAGAGACACGTGCCTAGGGTAGCTAAGCGTTTGTTCGAAGGGTGATGGTGGGTCAGTAAGAGACAGGAGGTGCACTAATTGGGTTTGATTTGTGCTCCACGAGGCGCATCAGACGGAGGCTTGAAACAACGAAACATCGATGGTGGATGGCAACAAACAACACAAACATTGGTGAGCAAGGTTGGACAACGTGGGATAGCTGCAGATAGTAACAAACATCAATGAATTGGGCTTGATAGAAGCACACAACGGTGGATAATGCTGGACAACAGTTGACACCATATAACAAGCCTTTTCTAGGAGAACCTTTAATGTTGTATGGATGACTGCATTCCAATTCAAATGGAGAATTAAGAAATTGGCTTACCACACTAACTGTAAAGGAAATGCTCGGATGAGTAATTGGTAGGAGTTTGGTATTAGGATCCATAGGTTTGTCAACATATTTTGAATTCATCAAGTGAGTTTCCTTCCAAATATTCACTGAATACTATTAAATTTAGGAGAAATAATATATTTCTTATTATTTGTCTCCTTACATACATTGGATATATATACAAGAGCTTATTGCATATTTTAGGAAATAAAAGCAGCCTATTCTACTACCAAATCCTTGGAATTATGGGATTGTTATACTAGTAATAATAGATACAAAAAATATAACATTAAATACATGGGCATAATATCTAAAATTTCCAAAAATATATTGACACTCCCCCTCTAGCTGTTGAATAAGTGTTTTATATTCCCAACTTAGATATAATTCTTTCAAAATTATTGTTGCTCATCTTGTTATCGAGTATGTCTGCAAGTTGACCTTGAGTGGACACATATGGGTGGAAATCAAACCACTATCAAGCTTTTCCTTGGTAAAATGTTTGTCCACCTTAATATGTTTAGTTCCATCATGTTGTACTATATTGTGGGCTATACTAATTGTAGATTTATTATCACAATATAACCTCATAGGTTTGTTCCACTTTATCCTTAAGTCTTCCAATGTAATCTTGTGCCATAAAACCCACTTACACCCAATATAATCCTTATGTCATCCAATATACCTCAATAGTCCCATTGACCTTTTACTTCACAGAATAAACCCACTTACACCCAACAACCCTTATTGTAGGTGGTAGGGTGACTAGCTACCATGTATGTGGCTCCAAAGTCTAGTATCCAATAATGGTTAAAGGGTGTATTTGAGACATTAAATCCACAAGAAAATGGGAACTTACCTGAGTATGTCAATGAACACATACCTGTGAGTTTTTCCAATTTACTGAGAAAGGATCGTACTCTTTCTAAACTCCTCATGGTTGAGTTGGACAAATCATTCTTGACTTTTAGGACTGACAACATTAGCTTGCCCCCCTCTCCTTGGAGGGTTTCCTTTGTCTCTCCAATCTTTGCTTTAGGTTTTCCATGCAACTTCCAACAATTTCCCCTTGTGTGACATGGCTTGTTGCAATTGGTGCACCATACTCCTTCATTTTTCTTCTCCATTTTTGGAAGAGGGCCTACTTTGTTTTGTTCTACAACTATGGTTATTGCTCTTTCAACAATCATAGCTGAATTATCTGAATTGGGTCTCTAGCATTAGACTCCTACTTTCTTCACTTCGAATAATTGCCATTATTTCATTGCTAGTAAGAACAATGTCATCAACATATACTATCAAGTAGATATATCCAACACTCGACTGATGATAAAAGACTAAATGATCTGCTTCACACTGTTTCATACCAAAAATTGTTGAACATTGCTTCATACTTTCTTCTAGCCTTCTATTACTCTACCTAACATTGTGATAGAAGCACTTGATCATCTTGGATGTTGACAAATCATAATTATTGAAAGGTAGACTCTTGAACATAACAAAACAATAGAGTTAAATCCTCTTTGTTTCAAGGAGAAGACAATTTCCTGGTGATGTGTCTATGCCATTAAAGCTGGACCTAATGGGGAAGTTGATTGCCTCAAATCTTGATTGATGGCAAAAGGATATATTCAAATCTATGGACTTAACTACAATGATACTTTCTCTCTAGTGGCTGAAATGACTATTGTCGAACTTTTCCTTGTCTTAGCAACCATTCGTCATCGGCTCCTTTATCTATTGGATATTCGAAAAGCTTTTTTGTGGTTCTCTTGAAGAGGAGGTCTACGTAGAGCGATCTTTTCTGTTTTGCAAAAGTTTAGATGATCTTGAGTATAAGGTCTTGTGTGTAATACCTATCTGTAACCTAATATTGTATATATGAATCTGAACCAGTATATATATCTAAGTTAAGATATCTCAAGCTGTTTTTCTCATATATACTCCTTCGAGTAATGATTAGTGCATTTAGCGTATAGTGTGTGAAAATAGTACGTGTGCTAAGGTTATGGGATCTCATCTAAGTTTTATGAATGGTATTTTTCTAGTACCTTGTTATGATGTTGACTTACCCTTCACTTTTAGCTTTTGTAACCAAAATATACAAATGAATCTGTTATGAGTTTTTCTTATGTTGCTGAAAACAGGTACATTGCTAAAACATTATATGGTACCGAGGAGGAAGAGGATTCATCTCAGCCAAGCACTAGAGTAGAGGAGCCAAAACTACTAGGTGTTACCAGTGGTTCAAATGAAAAGGTTTGTTTTAGATCATGCTCTTGGTTACATCTTATAACGAACTTCTAATTTTCTTTTGGGGCTGCGTATTTTTCTTCAGGTTCTTTTGAAAACTGGCCCTTATGGATTTTATGTTCAGCTCGGAGAAGACAGGAAAGGATACATACCCAAAAGAGCCTCTGTGTCTCATGTATGTCACATTGCCGATTTCAACACTTTGATTTTATTTTAATCTTTTAGATGCTATGTTGTCAGGTATCCCAATAATAGTTTGTATCTGATATAATGTGATAGGATATAAGGTGTGCAGAATAAAAGGAAATAGATTAGGAATTAGTTGTTAGTTGGTTTGGGGGGCCTTTATAAGAAGGCAGGGAGGTCTTGTGTTAGGGGTAGCTTTTGATATTCATTGTGTTGACAGGAGATTCTTTTTGTGGAGGGAGAGTGTTCCCTTGAGAGTTGGGTGTTGTACAGTGTACTCTGGATTACAAGAATAATATACAGTTTTGTTTTGTCTAGTATTCTGTGTGTCTGCTGTTTTGAGTGATAGATAGACTTCTTGACCAAAGAAGTCTATCAGTATCTATGATAAATAGAAGTTTGATACTCCACTTTCTTGAAAATTCAAGAGGAAAATGTGTTGCATGCCTGGATAAAGTGTTTAGGTGTGTGAAAATATGTCAAGCTTAATGGTATGGTCCGATTAACTGATGTTTTATTGGCCCAAACTCGGATGACCAAAAAGTTTGGTCGGTGTATTTGCCATATTATGTTTTTAATTATTTACTTTGTATAATTATTAAAATCACATTATAAATTCAATATTATGTGTTATGGTGCAATGGTTAGCCAAGGCCTAGACTAGGCTAGGCTACCAAAATTCTAACCTGTCTTTAAATTTTCATCCAAACCTAAAAGTATGTTGGTTGGCTTGGTTGTCTATTTATGATCATCAAGTAGAAAGGTTATCTGTCTGCCAAACTACTTTTGGTGGAAGTGTCAAATTAGTGGAAAAGACTTTGAAATTTGGGTTACAGCAGTGAAAGCTAGGAGGGAGGAGGATAAAGCATAAGGTTTCAAATTGTCAAGACAATGATGATGATGTTATCATTTGATTTTAAAGAATGTAGAAGGCGTTAAGGTAGTTTAATTGAGTTAGGAGGTCAGAATTATGATTGTGAATAGAAAGCTGTGTGGTTGAAAGAAAACGTTCACAGAACTAAACTAAGGACAATTTTTTACCCACGATTTCTGGGCCCTTTTGGTACACCAAAATTTGACTATCCAAAGCTAATTAACGGGAGTAGATAAACCTATATAATCAAGGATAAAATAACATTCTTGAAAGATAATTATGAGACGACAGAAACTTAGCTAAGCAAGGGAAGATTACCGTGCCAAAAACATTATCTGATGCAGTGATTTTTAAACAGAATAGGTAACAATAATTATCTTACCAATTACATTTTCATTACCTTCATTTGTAACAATCAAGCTCTTTAAAATAAGGAAATAAAAACATTCTGGTATGAATAGAAAGATATGTTCTCCTAATCAATATGGAAGTATTGAGGATACTTTTATCCTAATAATCTGTTATATACAACACACACGTTGAAGTTGATAAATGAATATCAATCATTCCTAACTTGTCTACAAGAACTGGAACATGCTTTGAGAAGTCCTTTTACTGAATACGTTTGCTATTTGAAGTCTTGTAGGGACATGTGTTGTAAGCACAATACCATTGGTAAGACTATCTTCGATGAAGCATTGGTCAATTTTTATGCTTGGGAAATATTCATGACTTTCTATCATAGCAGAATTTCATAGAAGTCAACCTTTATTTAAGTATGAAGAGTCCTTCTCAAATACATTGAGCAAGGGCTTGAAATTCAATTTCTACACTAGAATGAGATACTCTTTTTTTTGCTTCTCTAGGTTACATAATGTTTGCCAAACTACTTTTGGTGGAAGTGTCAAATTAGTGGAGAAGACTTTGAAATTTGGGTTACAGCAGTGAAAGCTAGGAGGGAGGAGGATAAAGTATAGGGTTTCAAATTGTCAAGACAATGATTTAGCAACAAATTTAGCAAGGCTAGACTGTAAACGACAATGTTAAGCCTCACTCAACCTCACAAAACCGGCTTTTAAGATGAGGTTTGCACTGATATATATATTCCTCTAAATTGACCTTATCTCTAGTTGACATGAAACTTCAAACACACTCCCCTCATGTCGAGGTATATACATCTCGTGCGTGGGACTAGACATTAATGGGTGGCCTGATAGCAAGTGGAACAATATCCTCAATAAACAACAAATTTCCTTGGGATAGGTTCTAAACCATGGCTCTAATACAATGATAAGAAGTGAACTTTATGCCTAACTTAATTGTTCAAAACTAGCTTATAAGATGAAGTTTGCATCTACTTATATACTCTAAATTGGCCTTATCACTAGACATTAATGGGTGATCCGATTTCATCCTTATAGCGGGTGGAACAATATGTCCGACGGAGAACAAATTTAGCTAGTATAGACTCTAAACTTGGCTTTGGTACCATGTTAATAAGTGAATTTTAAGCCTAACTCAACCTCACAAGCTAGTTTTAAGGAGTTGAATTAGGCTTAAAATCCACTTCTTAACAAGTTTAAAGTCCTAGAGCAATATTTTTTTCCACTTCTCTTATACAACCCACTTTCGTTCCAAAGAATTAAAATTGTCTTGTGGCAAGGTCCTTAAATAGATAGTAATAAGCGTAAAACAGCTGCTGAAGATGTTGGTAGGTTTCAATAGTGAGATAAGACTATTTTCCAATTGTGAGAAATATTACAATAGACAACTCTCAAGTTATATTCCTAGATCTGCTTATAGGGACACTATCACCATTGCAACTTTAACGAGTTCTACTCTAGTCATTTTGACATACATGTCAAACAGCTTAGGAAAAGGAGTCATTTGAATCGAGAATCTAAGTACCCTAAGACAAAGGTCCAATAGTATTGAATTTGGAATGGGCTTAGGAGGTTGCCGTGATGGTGTTCATGGCAATGCAAATGGGACACTTTTTGGCCCTATAAGGAAAAGTGTATGCTTAAATGAATAGGAAGATTTTGAACATAGTTTTTCCTTATTACTATGGAGATATTAGGAATATTTTTATCCCAATAATCTGCTATTTACAACTGTAAACTATATGACAATGTTTGCTAGATATTTCTGGAAAGGAGAATAGTAAAAATATATCAGAATCCTTCTGTTACATTGGCATGATTTATTTTATGTAATATTGGCTTCACAGTTCACACTTAAATTTACTGTAAAATTGGAATCCTCTAACTCAAGTTTCAAAGGATCTTGACAAGATGATATATCAGAAACGTATCTGGTTGAATTTATGATATGATAAAATTTGAGAATTTGCTGCACTTTAATTGTTGGAAGCATTAATTCTACAGAGAATCATACTTGACTCTATCAGACTCTAATATAAGTATTACATTTTTGTCCCTGAAACGAAAGATATAAATATGTAGTTAAAGAATGACGAGATATCTAATGTTTTTGTAATGAACACTACTGAATAGTTCAGTGACAGTAAACTTGAAACTTACTTGATTCACAAACCAATTTTCCGTTGAGTTGTCAATGCACATACTTTACTTACCCTTTTTCTCTGGTTTTAACAATTTGATAATTATGCATCAATTAAGTCTTTTATTTTTCTTCTGTTTAGGGTAGCCTCTTTTTTGGGTGTAGGAGGGACCCTTTTTAATTATTTTTGTTGATGTGACTATCTGTGTTTGCTCATGCTGCGCATGCATTTGTGCAACCTATGGTTGTAGGTTATTTTATGTGTTTAGAGCTGCTTGTGCAAATATGAACAATTATTATATCTTCCAATGAAAGGAAAGGAGTAACAATTTGTGTTGTTTCAGGTCAAGGATGTCGGTACTATCACTCTTGAAGATGCACTCGAGTTGCTGCAATATCCATTGACATTGGTATGTTTCTTACTTCTCAATTTGAGCCGTAGGTTCTAATCACTGTAATGTGTTCTGGGTCCATTTATAAGTATCGCATATTAAATGCATTTAGTGTTTGTTGGAGTAAGTATCACTTAGCCTAGGAAGTAGCACATGAAAGAGAGTGTATGAAAAACCATTTGCCCTTCGTGGAACCTGAATACAATACCCATGGACATTGTTATGCTTCTCAGTTTTCAATTAGAACTATAGGTTCTTATAATAACTTGAAAGGATTAATGTGAAAGAAAGAAGATTTTCATTCAAATTGATTAATTTGAAACAGTACATCAACCTCTATTTATAGAATCTTCTAACAACTTCTTAACAATTATAAGCTTTCAATAATACATTTAATATTCTACCATCAACTTCTAGTAATACATTTAATATCCTACTAACAATACCTCCCTCAAGCTGGTGAATGGATATCTATCATTCCTAGCTTGCATGTGAGATCATGAAATTACTCAGTGGGAAGACCTTTTCGTAAATAGATATGCTAATAAAATGTAACGTCCCAAATTAATTATCTATTTCTCAAAATCTCAACATATTTTCAAAGGAAAACTCTTTTTCAGACTTAAAAAGATAATAATCAAACCAAAAATAACCACAATTTAACCCAACTCATCATACACACATACAAACAAAAAGACAAGAAAGAAAACAAGAATGTTAGCTCCCCTCTACCTTTTTCCTTCTTCAAAACTCAACCTTTAAAACATTTTCCCTTCTTCTTTGACTTGCCACTGTTTCTAATACCCTCTTCCCTAAACCTTGACCTTTATTCATAGTAAAACTGCTTTCATCACTCCCAATTCTATGGTTTTGATCTATAGGAATTCTAATGGTCTTGTAATCAGTCGTACTTATGTCGTTGAGAAGATCAATAACATACTTTCTTTGGAAGATAAGGATATCTTTCTTTGAGTAAGCTACTTCTATCCCAAGGAAGTACTTCAATATTCTTAGGTCCTTCGTTTCAAACTGAGTAACAAATGTTTTTTTCAAGATTTGTTTCTCATGTTCACCATCTCTTGTAACAATCATATCATACATATATACCCAGAGTAGTGTAAATTTACCTTTTGGGGACTGCTTGATGAACAAGGTATGGTCGCCTTGACTATATTTGTACCCTATGGAGATCATAACTTGAGTGAGTTGGCCAAACTAAGCATAGGGTGATTGCTTGAGCTTGTACAACACTTTCTTCAACCTACATCCTTTATTCCCTCCTAGATCCTTCATTTTAAACTAAGCAACAAATGTTTCTTTCAAGATTTGTTTCGCATGTTCATTGTATCTTGCAACAATCATATCTTAAAAATATACAAAGAGTAGTGTAAATTTACCTTTTGTGCAATGCTTGATGAACAAGGTATGGTCACCTTGACTATCTTAATACCCTATGGAGATCATAACTTGTGTGAGTCAACCAAAAGCATAGGGTGACTGCTTGAGTTTGTAGACTTTCTTCAACCTACATCCTTTATTCCCTTCTTCAATAGGCCTTAAACATCGACAGATTTTCATGTAGACTTCTTCCTTTAATTGTCCATGTAAGAAAACATTTTTGACATCAAATTGTTGCATTTTGAGTTTGAGGTAAAGGAGTGGGAATAACTAAGGAATCACATGATAGTGTCACGGAAACATTTGTTGAACAAATGAACGATCCTACATGGAGGATAAGAGAAAAGGTGTATCCTCAAAGCATGTGACATCAGCAGACATATAATACCTCTTGGTTGAGGGAGAATAACATTTATACCCTTTCTGAAGGCAAGAGTATCCCAAAACAACACTTAATAGCTTTTGTAGAGAGTTGTTGGGAAAAATACACGAGGAGAGACATGGTATAGAAGGTTGTTGGGAAAAATGACAGAGTGAAGGACTTTACTCTCAAGAGAGGAAGAAGGCATCCTATTGATCAAAAAACAAACAGTAAGGATTGCATCGCCCTAATGATGATCAGGAACATTAGTATTCAACATCAAGTAGCGTGTAGTTTCAATGAGATGTTTATTCTTTCTCTCTGCAATGCCATTTTGTTGTGGAGTGTGGGGACATGTTGACTGGTGTAAAATTCCTTGGGAAGATAAGAATGAAGAAACAATGCAGAAAAATATTCCTTAGCATTATCATTTTTGTGGATTTTAATTGTCTTCCAAATTGGTTCTTAATTTCATTAAAAAGGGACATAAATATGGACAAAAGTTCAGATCTCTCTTTCATTAAATAAACCTAACTATATCAAGAGAATGCATCAATGAAAATTACAAAATAATTAAAACCAAAAGGAATAACACTGACTTGGCCCCCAAATATTAGAATGAATAGTTGAAAGGTAAAATTACATCGCTTTTCAGACTTTTTAGGATAAGCAGATCTAACATGTTTTCTTAACTGACAAGACTCACAATCTAAGACTTGAATGTGATTGAGACTCGGAATCATCATCCTTAACTTTGATAAGCTTGGGTTACCCAACTAATCATGCAAAATTTTGGGCATGAAGTTGCAAAATAGGAAATTGAGGAACTAGGTTTTAAGAAATAAAGTCTCCCGTGACTAATATCCTTCTCCAATTAGACCCGCCATGTTCTGATAGGGTCTTAAGTGTCTATGTCATGGCTAGAGAGCAAGTACACCATAAGGTAATAGACTCCATGAGAGATTTCAGATGTTCAACGTTAGCACGTAGTGCATGTACCTATGAAGAAGAAAATTAATGTTGCTGGAGCTGCAATGTTTTAAGAAAATAACAGGGATTCCTCAGGCCCTTCTTAGCTTTGATGGTGACAGCAGTAATAACAACGACAATTTCAACAATGGCAATTGTAGGAGCTCCCACAAAAGGTTCGATGGCTCTGGTGAAAGTCTAGTGACAGCTCTGGCAAAAATTCCAGCAAAATTCCGACAACTCCAATGAAAGTTCAACAATGGATCTGACAAAAGTTTGGTGACAGCTTCGACAATGGTTTTGACAGAGGTTTAGCGGCACTTTAGGAACCTCAATATTTTAAAGGAAATGTTCAGGCAACCCTAAAAGGAACTGTAATTAAGACAATAAAGAAGAAATGCAGAAGCAGGGTCCCTAAAGATTGGGAGCTTTGATACTAACTTGAAAGGATTAATAAAAGAAAGAAGATTTTTATTCCAATTGATTGATTTGAAACAGGACATCAACCTCTATACATTGAGAACTCTAACCTTAAAGGAATAATTACATCAAGATCTATAACCCTAAAGTAATAATTACAGTGAGATCTCTAGAATCTTCTAACTACTTCTAGCAGCTTCTAGTAATACATTTAATATTCTGCCGACATTTTCTTTCAAAAATTTTTATCTTCAAAGTATTATTCTTTTGTATGATATTTTGATTTGTGTTCTAATGTTAATAAACCTTTTGTCTGCATTTTTAAGTCATTGCTGAACTAATTCATTTGCTTGTGATTAGGGTAACCATCCCAAGGATGGACAACCTGTCATATTAAAGCTTGCAAGAGTTGGGTTTTCTGTTAGACATCGGCGCACAATTGCTTCTGTTCCTAAGGTATGACGGTGGTTTTAAGCATTTTCTAGTTTTAGATTTTATTTCTCCTCCTAACTATACAACCATAGCGACATAGTTGTTGAACCTGTGTTTAGGGTTGTCCTGACAATGCAAATGCAGTTTCTATTTTTTACTAATTTTGGTTAAAATAGTTTCTATCTTTTAGTATGTAATCTGTTGAGAAGCAAACAGCTACACTATTGCCATACTAATAATCTACCATAGAACCATTAAAAGCTACTAGAAGCTGCATACAAAATGAAAATAAGATTGATATTGATGATGATAGGTAGTGAGAGATACAATACCCTAATATTTGAGTATTTCTCTTTGTCCTCACAATATTCCAATGGCCAGTGTGAAGATTCTGCATAAATTGACCACTCCAATTACATAGAGATCTCAAGTCTTGGAGTAGCGAGATATATGATTCCCGCTTGCTTTCTATATCTTTTTAGATCTAAAAAGATTTCACCTTGGTCCCCTATTAGCTTCTATTGGGTTGCAATTTTCTTACCCAATCACCTCAAGAATATCAACAACATATTTTCATTGTAAAACTATAACAACCTTCCTCTGGTTGAGCCATTTCAATACTATTGAATATTGTAAAACTATAACAATACCATCATTGGATTGTGCTACCTCAATACCTAGAAAATATCTAAGTTTGTCAAGATCTTTGATTCAAAAATGATGGCAAAGGTATTGTTTCATCTGGGTGATGTCATGGCGGTTATGACCTATAAGAACAATGTTATCAACATAGACTATCAAAGACACATCCAACACTTAAGTGACGGTAAAAGACTAAATGATGTGCCTCACTTCCAAATTTATGAACCACACTGAATTTGTCAAACCAAGGCCTAGGAGGCTGTTTTAGGCCATATAAAGATTTGCGGAGATTATATATCAATTCAGAAAATGTATAAATATGGAAGATTGTTCCATATAACTTTCTTCCTACAAATCTCCTTTTGAGGAAAGCAATTTTGACGTCTATTTGATAAAGAGGTCATTGTTGAAGAGTAACCATGGTGAAAAATAAACAAACAAATGCCATTTTTTTCCACTGGAGAAAACATATTTCCATAATCCAATCCAAATATTTGTGTAACCTTTGGCTACAAGTCGAGCTGAGGCAATCAATAGTACCATTAGGACTAACTTTGATAGCAAAAACTCACCAACAACAGATTTCCCGTAATTCGACAAGCTCCCAATTCTACTATTATGAAGAACACAGTTCATTTAGCATGGCATGATGTCAACTAAGATGGGCTAAGGCATTACTGATAGATTTCGGGATGGACACAAGAAATGGATGAAAGATAGGTATAAAAAGGTGAAGATAATCTATGGCAACTCAAAGCAATATAATATGGAGAGGGATTACGAGTAGAACGGATACCTTTACAAAGAGTAATTGGGAGGTCAGACTTAGTTGTAGGAGTTGAAGGAGAGAAAAGGAGGCAAAATAGTTGGCACTTAAAATGAGTCGCTTGATGGTTGTTGGGAATGATGTCTTCGACTATAAACATGGTGGAAGAGGAGAATGGAACCGTGGACTAGGCAAAACTTTAGATATCATGTTAAAATAAAAGAAAGAAAATCATAGGCTGAATCCTTGTGTGTAGAGCATATAGGATACCTGCACCACCATACCAAAATTAATTATTTGGCCCTTCTCAAATTAGGCATTACTGAAGTAAAAAAATTACTTCGGATTGCATAATCCAAATTTAAAAAATAACTTCTGGATTATACAATCCATAAGCTAGTCAGTTTTTGCTTCCAAATTGCACAATCTCTGGAAGTCAAATTTGTCTTCTAGATTATGTAGTCTATAAGTCATTTTTGTCTAATGGAAAATTTCTTTATAATGGGGTGCAGGAAGAAACTACCATGCATTTATAAATGAGAAAAATATAATAAGGTGTCCTAAGTCTGTTACATCTAACAATAATATTAGTTATTCGAATTGATTTAACAATATTAGTTATTCGGATTAATTTGAAGTAACATAAAATGGATAAATCACTTTTACTATCGATGTATTCTGCAAAATAGTGTTCATGGTTTTCCGTTGGAACAACAATGACAAGCAAATGTTAGGTTTTCCTTTCACATTTTTTATTCACTGTCCAATTGGTAACTGAACCATCCATTATGTGAAAGTAACATCTCAAAGCATGTTTTCCCACCGCTAAAGTTTTCACTTTCGTATTAACTGAGTTGGCTGAGTTTCCCTTTCGTATTGTATGACTTTTTTTCTTTTGAAATTGACATTCAGAATATCAAGCCAACTGATGTGACACTGGAAAAAGCCCTTGAATTTTTATCCGGAAAAGACGTGAGACGGTCTGGTCGGCCGAAAGGCAAATCTAAAGCCCAAGTTGAAGTTATTGAAGCATTTTAAGTTGGCCTATTTTTTCAGCATGAATGCAGGTTTTTTCGTGATTGGCTACGTTAGTATGTGCCTTTGGCTACTTGGAATTTCCAGCTATTCTCCAACCAAAGGATTTGTGAATCCAGTCCCACACGAGTCCTGCTAGGTTCTTTTATGGACCCAAATGTATATTTATAATTGTTCAAGAAATTTTGTAGTCTTTGGTTAAATGTCTATAACATAGGCTAATATATTATTTAATTTAGAGAAAGGAATATTTGTTGTATCCATATTGATTGAACTTGAATAAGCACTGAACGGTAAGTTTAGCAAGGATTGATATTCTTTAATCTGCCTTGTAAATCCATAAAAAGGTTATACCTTTTTCTTGCTCATTTTATTTTGTTTTCTTGATGTTTAGAATACTTGACGTTGCTAGAGTTTACGACAGGCTCTTACAAGATGATGAAAAGAGTGACATATTATAGTTTATGTTAAGAATATTTTTGTATTTGTGGAAAGAGATGGCGAGGTTAAGATTTAGTACTCTTGTTACTATTCCTCTGAGGAATGCTTATTTAAGGTTAATACCGTGAAATGGTTCATCAATGGAAGTTATTTTTACTTGAATATGGAGATTCGATTAAAATATTTTTATTAGAAAAATTCTTCCTCAATTAGTATAAGATATTATTAAAGAAGTTTATCATTGGCAATAATTCAGATTATTATTTTTTAGAGGTACATTAAATTGAATGGTTATCCCAATTTTTATTTGAGTTATGAATCACTTGAAGCTTACATGTATAGTTCATTTTTGGAACGTGTATTTTGGAAGACTTTTAAATACGCTGCGTTGCATTTTCGAGAAAATGTAGATTTAAAATGTTATTGTTAGTTATTTGATACATACATAAATGTGTGAACACAAAATATAAAACATACAATATAAAGAGAAATGATGATATATTTATTAATTAATTTTGATGAACACATAATTAAATTAGTGATTTACAAAATAAAAAGAATGATAGGATTGATCATGTGAAATACATAAACCTCTAAAAAAACATAATAATAACGTACAATTTTGACAAATGAAACTAATCATCTAATAACTTAAGAGTAGGAGCATAAGTTACAGAAGATAAGCGTTTTAAATAACCAACTCTATTTACACTTTTCAAGTTATTAGATGTTTATTTGAAGGTCAATAAACCATTTAAATAATTTGAGCAGACTCAGGAGACACTTAACAAACTATAGATCAGTGTTGATAGACAGCTACTACCAACAGTTACATTCAACAAATAATAAATAAATAAATTAAAAATAATAATTATAATAAACTATGTGAACTAGCTTTTAGGAATGTGCTTGCTGAGCATTTAGCTGGGTTTTTCAACATAGTGTAGATCTGAATATTTATTAAGCGCACAACTAGTTATTGCGGTAACTAAGTATATGCTTCAAAATTCTAACCTCACTTTTTATATAGGAAAATGCTACTTGAACAACCATTTTTGACAACATTTAGACACGCGCACACGTGTCAAAATCTGAGTGGTCCAGTTGGAAAAATTAAATGAAAATGGACCACTCAGATTTTGACACGTGTGCGCGTGTCTAAATGTTGTCAAAAATGGTTGTTCGAGTATCATTTTCCTTTTATATAGGACATGTTGTTGAAGCTATCAAATTAACACTACTTTATAAGACAATTCTAGTATTGTCAAGTTAGTAGTCAAGAAACCATATAGAGTTAAAGTAACTTTGAGTCGTTTTTTAATGAATACGAAATTATTTTTCAATACTTGACTCTTATGTAGACTCTGAAAAGATTAGTAAATGTTATGCAATGCTTAAAAATAAGAATGAAAACCTATCATAATGAATTTGGTGTTGAAGACTGTTGTGATTTTAATTGAAGATCAAATGAGAAACTTTGAAACAATTATAATGAAATAGGCTAATTCCACTACATTTTCAAGATAGATTCGTCATCGGTTATCCACAAATCATTGTTCAATTGATTATTGTTCGAGTTTCAAATTAATTAAAGTGTATTCTTAATTAACTTGAGGGCGATCATAAAATTAATCAAAGTAAATTCTCAATCAAATGTAAGATATTTCTAGATTATTCAAATGAATTTAACCAAAGTATATTCTCAATAAAATTCTATTGTGTTTAATCATTGTCTATTCTTAAATCTCTTAACCATATTAAAGGTTAATTAATTGAAGTAAATTTTCAAGTAATTATAGTTGAAATTCTTATCACCAATCAAAGTACATTCTCAATTAGTAGCAAAAACTCGTTTAATCATATGAAAGTTCCTAAATTTAATCAAAGTACATTCTCAATCAAACATAAAAACCTTTGAACTCATATGATCAATATGCATGTAGATTCAAACACCTTATGATGTAAAAATCATTACTTTAATGTGATTGAGAGATGAAAGACATAGAAAAGGGATAACTAAAACCAATAATCAAAAGAAACAAATACATTAATTCAACTTAACCTGAAAATCCATAATGAAATTACAATGGAATAACCCTAGAAGCTTAGTCCTCAATGAATGGAGTAGAAAACAAAGTAAAATAAAAGTGAGAGGAGTGGTGGATGATTGCTTCCAGTGGAGGAGTCTGAGTGAATGAATGAGTTATGATTTATGTCTCCCCTAGATCTCTTTATATAGGCTTAATTAGGTTTCAACTCTGAATATTTTGTTGATAAGATCTTTTATCTTATATCTTATATATTTCAAATATTCAACAAATTTAATCATTTTTTAAGAATATTTTATAGATATTTTTTGTGTATATTTTCAAATTAAATTAATTATCTTTAAATATCAACAGAATTGTCTCTGAAATTCTATTTATGTCTTTCTTAATTTTCCAAAATTACAGAAAAACCCCTGAAATTTCCTCTAATTACACTTTAAATGAATAAAATTTTAACTTTAGTTGCACCAATAAACATTAGAATATCCAACATAATTTATACAACTAAAAATCACATTTTAAGCATCTTTAATTCTCAAACCCGACAAATCCAATTTTCACAAATTCACTTTATTAAGCTCAAGAAATCATCAAAATTTTAAATTTTAAAGCATAAATATGCACTCATCACACCCCCACACTTTTGCACTCTTGGGAAAAAATGATTAATTCCAAGACTTTGTTCTGGGTCATTTCATCCCATATTTGCATTTAGATCAAAAGAATGAATAACACCAGATACAAATCAATCATCTAGAAATCAAGCTGTCATGAGCATGCAATGAAATCAATTTATTCTTCCCACATGAGTTGACCTTTTGAATTCACAAGAAAATCAAATATGAGAGATATCACTCAAGTATGTATTTATTTCTCGCCAACTCTCTTATGTGTTTTTGGCTTGTGTTTACACTTAAAATACTTATGTAAGTAGATACCCTTTATATCTAGAAGGACTCTAATATTCACATACTTCAGAAAAATATTAAATTATTGATCATGAGGACTCTTTAAAGCTTATAATGAGGCCAAACAAAGGTAGGAAATTTTTTTGAAATTTTTGAGTTTTTGAAATAGACATAGAAAGGGTAATGACACTTGATTTCCAAAACAATCTTTATTATTTGATGCTCTCTCAAGGAAGATTTGACGTTTCCATTCTCTTTTCCATTTTTTTCTTCAAAACTCTAACTATTTATCTTATCCTTTTGTCTTTTTTATTATTTTTTTGCCACCCACACACTTATTCATCACTTATTTTTAACATAATCCATTACTCTTTCTTTCTTCCTAAGGTAGGAACATATATTTTTCTTCTTTTCACATTTGACAATGAATGAAAATAAGGAAAATAGATTTAAGGCTCAAAAGGCTTTCAATGGATTAATCTTAGAACAAGTTATTTGGTCAAGTAGCTAAAACAAGAAATGTCTCAATCATATCAAATCATGCATATTTACCTCAGCTGTAAAAGAAAGAATCAAGCTAAATATTAGAGTACTAACAAAATATGGGCAAATCACTCAAGAAAAATAAGTATGGCATATGGTGGTTCACCCTTAACATTTGGCCCAAAACTCACAAGATTCAAATTTCTTTCACAAAAGATTTAACAAAGAAATTCTCAAATCAACTCAATCAACAAATCAAAAAAGCAATCCACTCATATCAACATGACTCATTTTTTTCTCTTGAATTAATGATCATCCCAATTACTCATTCAAACTCTCAAATCCATTGCAAATATTTATTGAAAACAGTATTATTAAAAAAAACAAAAAAGGGAACAAATAAAATTATTTCCCCCACACTTAAACTATGCATTGTCCTCAATGCATGCCTTATATATAGAATGCAGAGAAAATTATGAGGGTACTTACCTCCTTCATGGTGACAGGAATGCTAGTAGGACTTCATCGGAAAAGTCATCTTGAATCGAAATGTTATCTTTTCCCTTTTCAATCCTACTAAGATAGTCAGCTACTAAGTTATGTGCCCCACTTCTCTACTGAATAGGAGTCAACTTGTTTTTCTCGTTCTTTACCATTGTGATTTCATATTTCTTGGGAACCACATGTATAGGGCTCACCCAAGTGTTGTCAGAAATGAGGTATATAATACTTGCTTGTAGCAACTTGGTGTCCTCTTTCTAGACAACCTTCATCAGTCTTCTTTGAGGTTGTTTTACTAGCTTAGCATCCTCTTCTAGAAGTATCTTGTGCATTCAAAAAGTAGGGCTAATACTAGGAATATTTGCCATAATCCAACCTATTTCTTTCTTATGTTCTCTAATAATATGCAAAAATTGTTCTTCTACATATTGCAATATTTTACTGTCTAAGGTTATCTCAGCCACCCCAACATCACATTCGGACGCCAGAGAGGTATCATCTATTGTCACTACGTCCTCAATAGCACTTGCTTTATAATTTTCTTCGTCATCCAAAGTTATGAATGACATTTTTGAAAAAGAATAGTCCAAAGATGGAGAAAAAAATTGAAAAAACATCTAAGAACTAGAAGATAAATTATTTAAAAAATCACTTAATAAGTCAATGCAAAATAGAAAATGATCTTCCATCGGATGCTTCACGGTTTCCAACATGTTGAACTGCACTTTATCATCTCTTATCTTATCTTCATTGTCAATGATCGTGCATGCACATCTATCCATGTTCATGTTGTCATCATGAAGGGTCTTCCCAAGATAATAGTTGTTGGATTGATTCCTTCATCATCCTTCATATCCAAGATATAGAAATCTACAGGAAGAATTAACTTTTCAACTTGGACAAGCACGTCCTCAAGCACACCTAAAAGGTTAATTATGCCATGGGTTGCCAATTAAATGACCACACCAGTAGTCTCAAGAGGTCTTAGAGACTAGAGAAGTAAAAATTGATAAAGGCATTACATTTATGGAAGCCCATAAATCTAGCAGGACATTGTCAAACTTTGAATTTTCAATAACACAAGGAACAGAAAACATACTTGGATCATTGCATTTTTGCGGTATTTCAATATGCTTCTTAATCAAGCTTGACACATTTATTTCCAAATTTACTACCAAATTATCCCTAATATGCCTTGTTTTTTTTGCAAAGTTCTTTTAAAAAGTTAGCATTTTTTGGGATTTGTTTAATAGCATCTAACAAAGGGATGTTGATCTCCACCTTTTTGAAAGTATTAAAGATCTCTTGGTATAATTCCTCCCTTTTCTTGTTTCTCAACTTCAACCGATTTGCAAATGGAGGAGGTGAAGAATAATATGAAGTGACATATATAGTTGATATTATTGCCTTAATTGAGGTGGAACATAAGGTTGCGTGTGTTGTTGATATGGTTTATTGCTTCTAAACATGTTTGCAACAAGAGCTTGAGATGGTTCCTCCACAATAGCTTATGTTATGTTAGGACATTCATCAATATAATGTCCTGTTGAAATGAAAATTTCACACACCTTAGCAACTTGTGGAGTTGAAGTTATAATCAAGCTCACAATTTCATCGAGTTGTTTCTCTAGCCCGTCTATTCTTTCATTTATCATTTTTCCATCTATTGCATCTCTTTCCATTTCATGTACTCCCTTTAACAAGGTCATTGAATTTTCTCTTATTTCATACTATTGGTTATCGACTATCTTTCGTTTTATTAAATCTATAACATCTTCCGGTTATTTGTCTAAGAATGATCCTCTGCTTGCAACATCTGCCCATGACCTATCTGTTGGACTTAAGCCCTCATAAAAGCTTAGAATGAAATCTTCTATTTGAAGTTGAGGGTAGGAAGCACAAAGTTTCTTGAATCTCTCCCAATACTCACTACGAGTTTCTCTATCTCTTTGTCTTATATCTTGGATCTCTTTACGAATGGCAGATACTCGAGATGCTAGGAAATATTTTTCAAGAAATAGTCTTTCTATAGTATCCCAATTAGTAATTCATGTAGAAAGATAGTACCACCAATCTTGAGCTTCTCCTTGAAGAGTAAGAAAAGCTCTTTCGAGTGGTATTTTATAATTAAATGGGAATTTTCTTTATTTTTCTTGAATTGTAAAGACTTAATGAATTTGGATTTCCGCAATGATATTATGATTTTAAAAGTTTTAAATTTTCACTTGTAATCGTGGCATCCCAAAATTAGGGTGTTACAAAACTCGCCTAAGGAGAAAATATCTTGGTTGACCAACATCTTGGGAGCTGAAGCAATGTTATTTTTTTCATAAAAACAAAGTCTTGCTTTGTTATTTGCATGCTTAATAGAAACATAATTTTTAATTCATTCCTAGAGTTGTTAGGACATGTTATGTGATACATTTAGAGAGAACTATAGGAGGAAGACAACAACTCTTTATGCTTGTATTAGAAATTATTATGAGTAGCTAAACTCTTCCTTCTTGGGATTGATGTAACTTCTCTAACCTTATTTACTGCATTTGAGTCAATATATGTTATGTTTTTTTCTTTATATGCTGGTTATTTAATTTGCTTGTATTTCTTTGATGAATTGATCAATTATCTTACTTCATCAACTTAAATGAAATGAGAAAACTTATTTAAGTTTAGATGCAATAAAATATCCTAATGCTTGTTAGATGATAGGAATAAATCTAATGATTTAGTTGGTTTAAAGAGTCTTGCTCGTTAATTCAAGAAGTCATTCAATCATGAGTGAGGAATCACACTAAGTTTGATAACCTTAGATTCTATATACCAAGAATGGCTTTAGAATTACCATAAAGAGTACTTCAAAAAACACTAAAGTAATGAATATAACTTACAGTGAGCTAAAAATAGTGTAGTAGAGGAGGAATAGCCAAGTTCAACCCTAACATCTTAATCAACATCACTTATTTTCATCATTCAATCAAACTTGTTAAATAAGTCAAACTTTTAGCATTGTTTCATTTACATACTTGAATAGATCATAGATTATTATTTTATCAAACTAAATCCTTATGGATATGACGTTTTGTCAAATAATCTAACTAGTGCAGTTGTTGGAAAAAGTATATCTTTAGAGGAACAATCAACAAGTTTTTGGTAGCGTAGCCAGAGATTTGAACTAAGATAAATTAATAATTTGTAATCTGTTTAAGTTTGTTGTATATCTTAGTATAATCTAGGTAGTTCTAGTTTAGTTCAGTTTTATTTCAAAAACGTATTATGCTCTACTCACTTGATCTTATGTTCATCTAGATGCCAAGAAAAAGACAGCAAGTATTTGATCTTAAGATTGAGAAGACATCCAGGAGAAATAATAGAAAAACCAGGAGAAATAATAGAAAAACCAGAAGGAAGAAGCATCAATGACAACTTGAACAATAAATGAACAAAGAAAAATCACCTCCAAATCTAGTTATTCCTTAACAAGAAGAAAAAATGGCAATTTTCAAGCATAGTCAAACCGCCTAAAGGAGTAGAGATGAAACCTACTTTGTTGTCACTACCTCAAATCAATTTGTAAGAATGGACAAGAAAGATCCCTACAATCATTTAACCACTTTCTATGAATTATGTGGTACCATGGGAATACTAGAGAGGAAGACGAAGGAACTTACCTCATATTTTTTCCATTTCCCTTAACATGGAAGATAAAAATTTGGCTGCAATTTCAACCTAATCAAAGCGTAAGCAATTAGGAAGATGTGGATAGAAAGTTTTTAACTAGATTCTTCCTACCATCAAGATATGTCAGTGTCAAATCATCAATCGTAAATTTCTTACAAGGAATTGATGAGCCTTTATATGAAGCATAGGAGTGGTACAAATCTCTACTAAGAAAATACCTAAATCATGGGTTTGATGATCTTGCTAAGCTCAACATGTTCTATAGTGGATGAGACTGCAAACAAAAATGATTTTGGATGCTTCTATAGGAGGAACTATGATGACAAAAGACGTAGAAGAAGCAACCTCACTCATAAAGTCCTTATCAGCAAGTGACAACCAATTGCAACATGACAGGATCCAACCAACCAAAAGTGGAATTTTGGAGTTAGACACATAAAGTTCCATCTTAGCTCATAGTAGATGGAAGATATCAAGAGGTCAATGCTCATCAATAGAATTGACTCGAGAGGTTCAGGGAAGGAGACCAAAGAATTTTAACTTCCACTAGAATTCTCATTAGAGAAACAATCAAAATTAAAATTTCGGGTGGAAGCAAGAGGCTAGAAATTCCCAAAGGCCAAGAAGCACCTTACCAAGGCCAATAGTCCTTCCAACAAGATAGATTACCTAAAATGTAGGATGCTCTAAATCAATTAATTCAAGTTTCAACAGCCAACCAGATAAACACAAAGACCTCTATCAGAAACTTGGAATTGCAGATTGGAAAAATAGCCAAAGAGTTAGTTGATCAACAAGAAAACCATTTTTCAGCCAATACTCAAGTCAATCTCAAAGAACATTGCAAGTCTATCACAACCAGACAAGGAACTATGATAGGCAATAGGAACTTACTTTGCTCCACAAATTGATTGGATAGAAACATAGAGCTCGTTGTCATGAGTCATAGGGTATACTATGATCTTCAAACAAATGGGTAAAAAGGTCAAAGACTTAAAGAGAAGTTAAAGGAGTAGGAAGGTTGTACTTTCTAGAGAGATAACAGTTTTAATAAAATGCACTCGATTTAACTTATTTCTATTCATAGTAAAGCTTTTTAATAATAAACTAATCAAGTGTCTATTATAAAATTTATTTCTCTTCTATAGCATTTTCTAAAGTGTTACATTCTACCTAACAAGAAAAATTTTCAATATCCACATGTCCTTTTATAACTCCCATGTTGAATCACTTGACCTAACACCCGAGTTCACTTTCCTCAAGGATAAGTGATATCCTACCTCAAACTCCAGAAGCTTTTTCCTTTGATTTTCATAAGACTTTTGCCTAATTATTAAGGATTTCATTCGCTCTCGAATCTACTAAACTTTTCAAGTGCTTATTCTAACAACTCAAGGTCTATCGAAATTGTTTCACCATCTTGATACCAACATAAATGAGTCTTGCACCTCCTACCATACAAATCATCATAAAGACTCATTCCTATTATAACATGATAACTATTGTTATATATAAACTCCACCAAAGGTAAAACTTCATCCTAAACTCCAAAATGATCTAACACACAAGATCTCAACAAGACTTCTACTAATTGGATCGTTCTTTTAGATTGTCCATCGGTTGGGGGATGATGGGCAAAGCTCATATTCATCTTACTTCCCAAAGTATCTTGTAGTTTCTGTCAATATCTAAACGTAAATATTGAATCTGAAGCTGGCACTATACTCGAAGGCACTTCATGCAAACTTATTATTGCCTTGATATATAATTGTGTCAACTTAGCCATAAACATCTTCAGACTCAAACAAGAAATTAGCACGTTTTTTCAACCTATCTATTATAACCAATATAGCATCATGATTAATTACTAATTGTGGTAAATGGGTTGCAAAGTCCATAGCAACACAATCTCATTTTCACTCAGGTACCTCCACTTATTGTAATAAACCCCAGTCTCAGGTGCTCAACTTTAGCCTTTCGAAAAGTTAAATAAGACCTCGCAAACTTTTCATCATCATCTATACCTCTTATTCAACTCTCTTTGTTTAAACAAGCTCCTAAGACTCTTGTGGTCGTTAAACACCGTAAATTGTGCATTATACAAATAATGCCTACATATTTTCAAAGCAAACACCACTATTGTCAACTTAAGATCGTGAGAACAATAGTTCTTTTCATGAATTACCTTGAAGCATATGGTACGATCATCATCTTCTACACTAACACACATCTCAAACCCTTATGTGATGCATCACAATATACCTCAAAAAGCATGTTTGTATCTAGTATCACAAAAGTTAGGGCACTAGTCAACCTTGCCTTCAACTCTTAAAATATTTGCTCACATTTATTCGTTCATTCAAAAGGTTTACCTTTGCAAGTTATTTGTCTTAGAGAAGTCACTATTTTTTAGACACCTTTTATGAATCTACTATAGTAGTCAATTAGACCCAAAAAAACTCATGATCTTTGTGACTAACTATTGAGATTGTTGATAGGGGGAGCATAGGTTTTGCTTAACCCAACCTCAGAAATATCTTTGTTTTTTATGATGACAACACATAATTAATAACACATGTATATTCTGTGTTACATGTTCTGTGTTTACATGTTATATGTTGTTCTTTACTGTGTTAAATTTGTATGAGCATATATGAGAACATGATTGTGTTGTTCATTGCATATCATTGTGTTAAATATGTGATTTTATATGTGTATGCATGACATGTGTTTTTGGAAAAAGAAAACCACATGCACTTTAGTTGAACTTTAAATATGTGGCAAAACAACATGTCAGCACCTAATTTCGTCCGGATTGATTATAATAGATTTATTTTATTTTATTTTCATCTTATTTTATTTTTTGTTATTTTCTTTCATTTTTATTTTTAATTTATATTTTAATTTTACCTTCTTATTTATTTATTTTTATTATTATTATATATATATATATATATATATATATTAGTTATTTAATTTTATTTGAAAACGAAAAAAGAAGAAAAAGGAAAAGAAAAAAAAAGAAGAAAAACAAGGTCAACCCCTTCCTCTAACGTAAAACAGCCGTATGCATTCTGCATTCAGAAAAAGGAAGAAAGCAGCGTTTGACAAAAGGAATGCTTAAAATGGATATTTAAAATGGCAGTAACAAAAGGCAGAGACCCTCTTTCTATGATTCTCTACTGAGGACCAGCAGTATACATCAAAAGGAGAAGGTTTTTTTCTGAAAGGGAGCTTCAGCTAGATACAGTGAACATGAAGAAAAGAAAAAGATAAAAGGGAAATCCCACGCTAGAAGATATCCCAGAGCTCGCAGGATGCAGGGCAGAGAGGAGTTTGGGGGTTTGGCTTTTGAAAAGAGTTTTCATCATAGTCATTAGAGGGGGAAGGGAAATCTGGCGCCAGAGGAGATCTCAGGGTACAACAGAAAGCAGGGGTTTTGGTTTTGAAAAGGGGGGAAAATAATTACACTAGGGAGAATCACTCATCACCACCACTGAAACAAGAAAAAATGGAAACAAGAGAGAACCGAAACCAGAGAAAGAAAAAGGAGACGACTGACGTGAGGCTGCCTAGTCAACTTTACTCTCCGACGCTTGCAAGATCATTTTGGTTGCTAAAGAGAGGAGTTCGGTCGAGAAGAGCGAAGGGGATTGATTAAAGTCCAAGAGGAAAGACTCCTTGAGGCTGCGAAGGTAAGTCTTCGTATACCCCAAACTCTTTGGTAATGTATATATATGTCTTCCTTAGATGTACCTTCCTTATGCGTGATGAGTGTGCGTGCTGAGTGATAAGCAATTGATCGATGAGTGTGCGTGCTGAGTGATAAACAATTGATACTGGATCAATGTATGTACTTACGTTCGCTTGCCTTCCTCTGTTAATCAAAACTGCACCCAAAATGCAGTTTCAGTGCTTTCATCTATTTAACTAACAATAGAAGATTGGCATACACTTCCCTAACCTCGGCACTGCATACCCCTTTGGCACCCAAAAAAAACAAGCAAAGGAAAGCAAACTGGAATAACAGACGTATTATCAAACACAATGAACGGACTAAATCATAAATCCCATGACTTCAATACCAAGCGCCAGATTTTTGCTACCCTCAGCCTGTAACACGACCTATCTGATTAACCCATTCCCTCAACATTTCTGTGTTACAACATTCATCAGGTTAGTCACCATGAACGATGACCAATTTCTAGCACTCAAACACGAGCTCGTATTTTACCTTTACTGGACCAAAGCACGACAATTCAACACCAATCTCCACTTCCATTCATTCTTGTCCAATATAAGAAGAGGCACACTCAGCCACCTTTAGGCTCACCATCACGTTGTAGAACACTAGATTAAGGTAGTGGTGCGTAGAGAGAAGACAAACACAGAAGGAAAGAAAGGCTTGGAGTTGTGGCCGGCGACGATCTCGGCGGTGAGCAGTGTACTCGCAACGCTTCGGGCCGTGGCATACGGCGGCTGGCTAAGACCGCGATGGTGACCCGCATCGCTGGCAGCACCTCAGGTAGAGCAAGAAGGTCGTCGTGGCGGCGAGGACCAAGCTGAGGGCCTCTTCGCGGTTGTACGCGTGCAAGGAGAAGAGGAAAAAGGGAACCCAGCACCATGGCTGACGGTGGCTCCGATGACGAATAGGGGCGAGCGGGAGTGCTTGCGACGTTTCAGCCGTGACTCGCAGTGGCAGTTTCGACTGAGGCGGCGGCCCGTGTGTGTGGGCTGGCGGAGACGAACCCTTCCCTGGGTTACCATGTTCGAAGGGAAACGAGAGAGAAGGCAGTGGTTCCGGTGGCGCCTGAGGTCGCCATCGACGCCGAGACCGATAGAGGGTGGTGGCGCGGTGATGGGCGGAGGCTGGGACGTGGTTGTTGAACGGCAGAAGGGAGCGCCTTTGGGTTCTTTGCTCAGAGAAGAGACCTTGGGTCTCATGCACTTCAGAGTTAAACATGCAAATGGAAGAGAAGAAGGGAAACCCCTAAAGAATTCTAGGGTACGGAGCTGAAGAAAACCCCGGGCCTGGGCCAAGCAAAAAAAAAAGAAAGAAAGAATTGTTGTTTTGCACCCCTTTATTCATATCCCGCACACCCTCTATCCATTCCTTGGTCTGGGCTAGTCCCATTCTGTTCCTAAAAATAAAAAATAAATAAAAAAAGAACTAATTTCTTCCCCGCACCCCTTTATCCTCATTTTCGCACCCCTCCCCGTTTGGGCTTTGGTCCAGTTTGTTTTGTTTAAGCATCCCTGTTTCTCATTTGGCACCTCCACACTCTTATTTTCATTTTACTTTAATTTTATTTTATCCTTTTACTTTTTACTTTATTTTCATTATTTATTTACTTATCTTTTATTTTAGTTTTATATTTACTCTTATTTGTATCTTTATTTTTATTTTTATTTTTATTTTTTTCCTTTTTTATTTCTTATTTTTATTTTTATTCTTATTTTTATTTATTATTATTATTATTTCTTTTTTCTCTCTCTTTTATTCTCATTTTAAATATTTATCTACTTTTTAAATGCATTATTTTTATATAAAAAAATAATAAAAATATTTTAAGGGTTTAAGCACACGTGTGACCGCTCGCGTCCTCCTTGTGCTAAAAACCTTTTCTTCTTTCTTATAAAAAACTTACAAAAAAATACGTTTAAAGGTTTAAGCACACGTGTGACCGCTCGCGTCGTCCTTGTGCTAAGAACCTTTTCTTCCTTCTTAAATAAAATTACAAAAATACGTTTAAAGGTTTAAGCACACGTGTGACCGCTCGCGTCGTCCTTGTGCTAAAAACCTTTTCTTCTTTCTTATAAAAAATTACAAAAAAATACGTTTAAAGGTTTAAGCACTCGTGTGACTGCTCGCGTCGTCCTTGTGCTAAGAACCTTTTCTTCCTTCTTAAATAAAATTACAAAAATACGTTTAAAGGTTTAAGCACACGTGTGATCGCTCGCGTCGTCCTTGTGCTAAAAACCTTTTCTTCTTTCTTATAAAAAATTACAAAAAAATACGTTTAAAGGTTTAAGCACACGTGTGACCGTTCGCGTCGTCCTTGTGCGAAAAACCTTTTCTTCTTTCTTAAATAAAATTACAAAAATATTTTAAAGGTTGAGCACACGTGTGATCGCACGCATCGTCCTTGTGCTGAATACCTTTTCTGTTTATTTTATAAAAATATCAAAAAAATATAAAATCTTCAAAAACTAAAATTTTCAAACAATTTCCAAAGAAACATCTCAAACAATTTCAAAGAACTACGTAACCCTGATTTCTCATTCTGAATGAGAATACGTAGGAGCAAGGTCAATCCTTGTCGGGCCCAAAAAACTAAAAAATTTATTTTGTTTCTTTAGAGTTTTATTTTTGGGGATAGTTAAACATTTTGAAAACCACATCATATTCGCGTATTTAGTTAAAGGTATTGCCTTAAGGCAGGCGTTGTAGGGTGTTAATACCTTCCCTACACGTAACCGACTCCCGAACCTAGAATCTGGTTCTTGTAGACCATGCTTTATCATTTTATGGTTTTTCCGTAGTTTTCCATAATAAACTATGGTGGCGACTCCAAATCTCTTTTCGAAACTCGTTTCTTTTTGGATCGTCGTCCCGTCGCGATTCCGGTTGCGACAGATGGCGACTCCACTGGGGAACTATTAGAGAGTCAAGCCATTTAATTAGATATGCGAATTTGATGTGGTTTTACTTTATGTTTTCTTTCCTTCTTCTTTATCTATGTTGATATTTATGATAATTGCATGTGAGTTGTTTTGCTTGTTCTTTGAAAAAATCGTTCTATTTTGAACCCTAGGGTAGAACACATGTTTATATCTGCCTGGGATTTTTCTGGTTGTGTTGCAGGTGAGGGTTTGGTTTTGCATTATATTCTCCCTTCACACACATTATGCATGTCATGAGTGGGGCCCTATACCCGGGTCTGAGCGCAACTTAGAATTAAAGGGGTTGTGTAGCGGTGTCACTCTGGGATGTACTTCCTGTTTGGCTATCGTGAGAACCCCAACTAGAGTCTGTTCTTTTCATTTGTGTCTCCACATCTAGTTGATTACTCTGACTGTTGTGGAGAAGCAATGAAAAGGGCCATAGCTCTAGTGACCATCGACCTTTAGGTTCAGGGAGCCATCCTTGTGAGGTTGCATGTACTTGACTTTCAATCTGAAGCGCTGAACCTTTATTAGGGCACAAAGGGAGAAATGTGCATTCCTGTAACCCCCACTCTGTTGTTCTTTTTTGAAAATAATGACTTTGCATTCTCATACCATGCATACATTTTTGTTAGTCATATTGGTTTACTTCACTATATTTTCATGCATCATGTTCATTCGTCATTTGGTAACATGCTGGTTTTAGGGGGAAATCACAGGTATTCGCTTGATCTCGTACAAGATGGAAGTTGACGCAAGATCTGGTGCTACACAACAGACCGACTCTGCCGTGTTAAGGAAAAAATCTCGCCTGAGGACTCATAGTGGGAACTTGACAGGGTTGATAAACTTAGGCAAAAGGTTAAAGACCATAAAGAGAGAAACCTTCAAGAAGAAGTATGGGAATTTGTTGGATTTAATGGAGGTAGAAATACAGTTGCCTGCTATCACAGCCCTAGCGCAGTATTACGACTCTCCGCTAAGATGCTTCACCTTTCAAGATTTTCAGCTGGCGCCAACTATAGAGGAGTTTGAACACATCCTGGGATTGCCACTAGAGGGTACTACTCCGTATCAACACTTGGAGCATCACGCCTCCATCCCTACCATCGCCGCCATAATGAAAGTACATCCCAAGGAACTTGAAGACAGATTGGTAACTAGGAATCAAGTGTGTGGACTGACGCAAGGATATTTGGAACAGTACTTACATCATCTAGCTGATGGGGAAGAGTGGGAGACTTTTATGGACGTGTTAGCCCTTACCGTGTATGGCGTCATGTTGTTTCCCAAAGTAGAGGACTTTGTGGATTACGCCGCGATAGATGTCTTCGTGGCAAGAAAGACAAGATCAGAAAACCCTGTGACAGCAGTCCTCGCAGATGTTTATGGGACCATGAGTTTTTGCCATGAAAGAAAGGGGAAGAAAATTCTTTGTTGTTTGCCGGCACTGTATGGGTGGATGACTGCGTGCGTATGTAAGGGGGCGGTTAGTGTCAGGTGTCTATCGGGAGATCCTCCACACCAAGGGTGATGAGTCGATATTTTATTTACTACACTTAGCTTATTGTGCTAGTATTAGTCAGGGAATTGTGTTTAATTATCCTATTTTTTTCCCATTTTTCATAATTATGCTTAATTTAACAAATAATTCTTATTTTAAGTAATTTGAATTATTTGAAGGTAATTGTTTGTATTATTGACTGCACTGAAAGTTTGGAATTACAAATTAGGATATTTTAAAGAAAAATGGTAAATGGATTCGTGGATGTTTATTCTTGATGTGCAAACACAAATAGATTTTATGAACTTGAATTTCCTTGAGCAGCAATCTCACGTTATCATTCATGGCTGGATTCATTTTTTTTTTTTTGGCTTATTAAGAAAAAAATGTTCAATTGAAGAATCACACAAGTCACACCAATTGAAGAAAAGGCCACGGCTTCAAGAAGTGAAGCTAAGAGAATGATGAGCACATGACAAGCAGCAGCACCTTGGAGTCCAGAGAATCATTCCATTCTTAAATTTTCATTAAGCACTTGGCTCACAACAAACACACATGTAATTGAGGTGCAATTGATTAAATAGGTGTTGCACTCTTCACTCACGCACATGAAGAAGCAAGAAAAGAGAAGAAGTGTTGATAGCACATGATGTCATGACCCACACTTGCAGAAAAATTGGTGTGCACTCTGTCCAAACTCTCGCGGTTCCAGCATCTTGGAGGAGCACGTTGATGGCTGGAGACGAAGAGAAAATCCAGCAGCAAAGGAAAGGAAGTGTCTCGGCCATGCATGCATCCAAGCAATGAGAAGAAACGTCCGTCCAAGCTTGCCACCATCCAGCAGCTACGTCCAGCCTTCACAGCAGTCCAGTTTCAACCAAGAGTCCAGCAGCTGCACCCGAAATTGATAGCACCTTGGAGCGGAAGTGGCGTGTTGGTAGCATGGCATACTGGAAGCATTTGGAGTGAAGACACATGATGAGAACAAGTGGAGAGCACACGGACACTGCATGGAATGGAACGAAGTAGTGGGCTGTCCCACACACTCACTAGGCAGCGTGAAAGCAGATGAATTTTGCTATCCCACATGAAAGTTCCAGCAGTCCAGCACATGCAAATTCTGATTTAAAAATGGACAAAATGGAGAACACTAAAAGCCATTTCCTGCACGGTGCTTGCTGCCAAGTCTAGCACCAGGAATATTTTATTGGAAATGAGAAGATGGTATATGAGAGAAAGCATGGGAAGTGCAACAGTTCACGATTCCAACAGCTGCCAAATGTATATTATACTAAGGTGAAAGAGATGCACATGATGGAGAAAAGTAGGGGATAGCTTGTCACAAGTTGCACGTCCATACTCCATTAAAAGTGCTAATACAGTTTTGCTTGGAGAGGAAGTAGCACGGCCCACAAGAAAAGAAGACACAATCACGTGAAAGCTGCCAAGAATAGATGGAAAGGAGAAGAAAGAGTTGTCACGACATGGAGAAGTGGGTAGCACTAAGTTTTATTTGGTGATGTGGAAGAGCACTAAAAGGTATGGCTTTCACGTAAAAAGCAAAGAGGGAGAAGCCATGAGGATGTGCACGTTGGAAGACATTCTCGGCTGGAATGAAAATAAAAAAATTGCACATGCTATAATTCACTTAATGCATATCATTCAGAAAGTGTAAGAAGTAGGCAGCCGTCCCCACATTGTTCACCACCACTTGAGAACAACACGTGAAAGGGCACTAAATCCATCTTTTATTTTGAAAAGTACAAATACAAAAGAAGTAGAGGACCCCTTACTAAGCTTTGATTGAAGAAAATTGACCAGCACCACTAAAATCACACGGCATTCTCCTTCCTTTATGAAGTAACAAAACAGAAAGAGGGACCACCAGCACATGTTAACTCACGGTTTTCTCTGGCTTGGCAGTAGCTTGGAGTGGAGCTCTCGGTCACTCCCCATGGCAGTTGAAGCTCACGGTTCTTGACCCAGCATGTTGGCAGCAATCCAGAAGCAGAGATGACACACGGTCTAAAAACCACCGAGAGCAAGAAAGAACGCAGCTTCCATCTAGCACATCCAGCAACTTCTCGGCCTTGCTGGAAATAGAAGGGATGGAGAAGCTAGTCCATGCAAATGAAAAAAAAAATGACAAGATTAGGTGATGATGGAGGGGCCCTTACCCTATTTTCTCACGGTCAAGTAACTATTTTCTCACAAGGCAAGGAAAAGATACTCACTCAAAGACAAGAACCATCACGGGAGTAGCTTCAGAGAATTGGTTATAAAAGAGCAGCATGCAGTCAGTGAAGAGGGGAGTAGACAGTAGGAGTAGGAGTAGGGTAGAGGCTTCCTAGTTCTGTGTTCTGTGTAATTTTTCCCCCTCCCCCTTGGGGAGGTTTGGGGTTTCTTTTCCATTTCCTGTGATCAATCCGTTATGATGTTGGTGTAATTTTTCTTCTCTGTTATAATGAACTTCAATTTAATTTTCCAATTCAATCTCAACTTCTGTTGATGAATTTCCAGGTCTGCTTTACAGTTTCATTTCAATTTCTGCCGCCATTTAAAATTCTGTTGTTGTATGCTTTCTGCAACTTTAAGTTTTGTTTACTGCTTCCATTTAATTTCTGCGAATTTAAATTCTTGCATGATGTTTCTTTCACTCTGCTTGATCATTTCATTTTCTCTAATGCACTTTAAAATTTCGTTTTTACTATTTTTACTGTCTTTTATTGCTTCTGTTTTCATTATTCTTAAAATTTTGTTATGATTTTACTGTTTTCTGTTTTACTGTCTTCTGTATTTTTTACTGTATTTTCGTTTTCTACACTGCTGTTTTCTGTATTTCAGTTTTCTTTTCCAGATTTGATTTTATTGTTTCATGTTTTTGAAATTTCATTTTTACTATTTCAATTACGTTTTTACTGTTTTAATTTTAATTTTACTGTAATTTAATTTTCTGCAATAAAAATATCCATCAAAACCCCCCCCCCTTTCGTTTAAAAAAAGATCTAAAACTGAACCGCAAAATATTGGTCCTTGAGAGACGACCTAGGAGTCACTTCCTAGTAAACTATACTGCATTTCTTTTATGCACAACTTTTGTGAGCGGTGCGACCCGTTCAATCAATTTTGGCGCCGTTGCCGGGGAGATCCTCCACACCAAGGGTCCAAGGACAAAGGAGGAAAAGAGTGGGCCCAATTCTTTGCTGGCTTGAACGGTTGAAAAGTAAAGTGGCGTCTTCCTTGGCTTGAGCCCTCCATCCATCATTGTGGCAACTTTCCCAATGTACCCCTCATAGGTACCCGATATTGCATCAATTATAATCCTGTCTTGGTTCAAAGGCAATTCGGAAATCCCATGAAAGGGGCACCTTCACCGGACTACCTTACAACATTGTTCATCTACTATGAGGACGGACATTGTACTGAAATGTTGAGGAGAGTCAGAAGTGCCTGGGAAAGTGTGGTGCGAGCAGAGAAGGACCTGAGGAGTGGAGTGATGGATAGCAGGGTTAGTTATCATACCTGGATTCTGGAGAGGGTAAGAGCAGTCAAGTTGCCTTTCAAGCCCATCAATGATCAATCGGCGAGTGAAGGAACATCCCAAGCCCCAGAAAGTGAAGAGGTGAAACAGCTGAAGGCTGAGGTGGAGAAATTGAGGGTGAGGAATGCTAGGTTGGAAAATGAATTACAAAAGGCTCGCAATGATTTTGTGGATATGAGGAATGATAACGAAGAAAAGTCACGGGCTTATGAAAACATCGTCAAAAGCCAGAAGGCCGAGAGAGATTATACATTCCGAGTAAAACAGGATCTCGCGGCCGCAAGTAAGGAGTTATCCATGAGGGTGAATGAGAAGAATGTGGCTTTAGAAGAGGGCAGACAGTGGAAACAACTCTATGAAGAAGCCAAGAGGGATAAAAGGGAAGCCCTAAAAAGACTAAGGGAAGCGCAAGTCCAAGTACAAGAATCGGGGCATCAAATGAAGGAAATGGCTACATCATTTGAAGCGGAGTTGAATCAGGAGCGCTGGAAGCTGGCAGAGGCTGAAGGGGAGTATCGAGCCATGTTAAAGCAGATGGAGGATTACATCGAGGAGCAGGAGGAGCGATGGAGGTCGATGGAATTTGAAGAAAGGCATCAGGCCTTGATAAAGCGAATGAAAGAGCACATCGCAGAGCAAGAAACGACCATAAAGCGTTGGAAGGAAAGCTTCTCTCAGCTGACTGCTTTGGCAAATGGGGCAATTGAAGACATCCCCAGGATGGTGTCGGAAGCTGAAGCGAGTACCCACTTTTATAGCCCACCAGTAGAAATAAAACTTTTTATTAATCATTGTAAATGGTTGGTAGGCGAGATGAAATCCTTTATCGCTCGAGCTCGAGGATGATGTATTTTGATATCCTTGTGTCTCGTTTTCTTTAGGCGATGTATTGAACTGAGTATTTTAATGAAAGATATGGGATGTTTGTCTGGTATCAGCTTGTATCGATTTCCATCAGTAATGTCATCGCGATCTTGTGATTTCCACCTGTTACCAACATGCATCATGTTTTCTTTATTTCGTTCTAATCTAATTTAAAGTTAATCAAATAATAAAACAGTACAAGTGAGGAAAACAACGGCCAATTTTCCGCGACATCCCTACAGGACTCGAGCCAATTCAAGAATTATGGAAAGCTGGGAGGAGTCGCAAGAATCCATCAAAGCCAAAGTTAGCCAGTTGAAAGACCAAGTTGGCCAGATCTTGGCTGCCCTTGAATCCTTGAAGACTACTGCAGAGTCTTCGTCTGCACAGATCAGAGGGAATGCCCATTTTTATCCCCCGTTGTTGAACACCGCCAGCCAATCGATACCTTTCCCGCCATATGGGTTACCCCCAGGTTACACTCCTCCCGTAGGAGAGTACTTGGAAACAGAGCATGCATCTTTCTCCTTTCCCACAACTGTTAATGTACCGCCAATCGGCATTCAGGGACCCGTCTCCGTGTCAGCTCCCATGGTGAGTGCACGGGTGAACAAAACAAACACAGTTGAAGGAACACGAGTAACTGCAATGCCGTATGTGGTCGCTAATCATGAATCTTCAGCTAGGGCCGCATCGCAAACCGCAGTGCATGGGGGAATCAACGACCTTGACGGAGCTAAAGGCAGGCTGGAGATTCTTGAGGAAAGATTGAGGGCCATTGAAGGGGTGGTAAGCTACGGCTTTGGAGATGTTGCAAGACTGAGCTTGGCTCCTGGTGTGAAAATGCCGCATAAGTTCAAGGCGCCGGAGTTTGAGAAGTACAAGGGTAGTACATGCCCCAAAAGCCATCTGACCATGTATTGTAGAAAGATGGCTGCGTACGCCTATGATGACCCGCTACTCATCCACGTTTTCCAAGACAGTTTGGCTGGGGTGGCGTTAAACTGGTATACCCATTTAGAGCCCTCTAGAATTCGTTGTTGGGCGGATCTAGCTGACGCCTTTGTAAAACAATACGTATACAACACGCATGTTGCACCGGACCGTCTGCAGTTGCAAAATATGGGGAAGAAAGACAATGAAACTTTCAAGGAATATGCCCAACGGTGGAGAGAATTGGCCGCGCAAGTTGAGCCACCTTTGTTTGACAGAGAGATGGTGGCGATGTTTGTAAATACTCTTCAGCCACCGTTTTATGAACATATGGTGGGGAATGTGTCCGTCAATTTCGCGAATGTCATCATAATTGGCGAAAGGATAGAAATTGGGCTGAAAAACGGGAAAATTGTGTCTGGCCCGCCCGCAGCTACAAACTACAAAAAACCCGGTTTCAATCCGGGAAAGAAGAAGGAAGGGGAGGTGCATGCAGCCTCGATAATGCCTGCATGGAGAGGTCAGGCTCCCACTCATAGTTATCGACCATACTTAGGCCAACCCCTCTATGCAGCTAACGCCTTGTTCGATCATCAAACTAGGCCACAACAACAACAAGGGTATTATCAACCACCGCGAGTCCTAACTGAAGCGTGGAGGGCCGGGGCAAACGCGGGTCCAAATATCAATGCGGGTCAAAACACCAACCCGAGAAGGAATCAATTTGTTAATTTCACCCCCATCCCTATGACTTACACAGAGTTGTTGCCTCAACTCGTAAAAAAGGGTTTGGTTGCCATTTGCCCGATGAAGCCTGTACAGCCTCCATACCCGAGGGGTTATGATGCAGATGCCAAGTGTAGTTACCATGGAGGAGGCATTGGCCACTCAATTGAGCGGTGTGTGGCTTTCAAGTATAAGGTACAGGCCCTAATCGACTCTGGGTGGCTAAAGTTTCAAGAAGATAAGCCTAGCATTGAAGATAACCCATTGTCCGAACACGGAAGTACCTCGACGAACGCCATCGAGGCCGAAAAACATGAGTTGATAAGGGATGTGAGTGAAATCCAGAGTTCTAGGAGGTTTATTTTCAAAACGTTGTTGAAAGTAGGCCTAATAAAAGGTGATTATGATATGGGTACATCGTGTGCACTTCATCCAGATGCTGAGCACTCTATTGAAGAGTGTGTTGAATTAGAAGATATTCTGCAAGACCTGCTTGACAGAAGTTTGATGCAAGTATGTCGCGAGGATAAAAAGGAAGAAGTGTTTGCACAAACTGGTGGGGAACCTGACATAACTCTACCAGAACCGTTGGTGATTCGTTTCACTAGAACCACTCCTACATCGATGACTGAAGAAAAACCGTCTGTGGTTATCTGTGCCCCATCCCCCTTTCCTTACAAAAATGAGAAAGCTGTCCCTTGGAGATATGGGGCATTTGCGTAAGAAGAAGGAAAGGGTGCAGACCTGGCCATTGAAAACATATCGGGCATCGGGGGAATGACGAGGAGTGGTCGAATCTTTACACCACCAGAGCTGACAAGAGAGGGAGCCAACAATAAGGAAGCAACAATTGCCGCAAAAACTAAGGAGTTCTTAAAAGGGAAGGGTGTACAAGAAAAAGAGACCCCTGATGAAGGAGAGAAGAGAGAGATATCCGAAGAAGAGGCTTGCGAGTTTTTAAAGTTCATACAACAGAGTGAGTACAAGGTGGTGGAACAGCTAAACCGCATGCCTGCTCGGATCTCCTTGCTAGAACTGCTCATGCATTCCGCATCTCACAGAAAGTTGTTAATGAAGATACTTAGTGAGGCCCATGTGGAGCAAGGTATTTCTCTGAACAAGTTTGAGGGCATTGTTGGCAATATCGTTGCTAATAATTACCTCACCTTTACCGATGAGGAGATACCTACTGAAGGCAGAGGGCATAACAAGGCTCTTCATGTCTCTGTGAAATGCCTGGATCACGTCATAGCGCGTGTCTTGGTGGACAATGGCTCCTCTTTGAACGTCATGCCAAAGTCAACCTTGGAGAAGCTACCCTGTGACGAAATGCATATGAGGCCAAGCTCAATGATTGTGAGGGCGTTTGACGGCAGCAAGAGGGAAGTCATGGGCGAAATAGAGTTGCCGGTCTAGATTGGCCCATGTGTGTTTCAAATAACCTTCCAGGTCATGGATATCCTCCCAGCCTATAGTTATTTATTGGGTCGCCCGTGGATCCATTATGCGGGAGTTGTACCTTCTACACTGCACCAGAAACTGAAATATGTCATGGGAGATAAGCTAGTGATAGTTTCTGGAGAGGAGGATCTCCTTGTGAGTGGGTCATCCTCCGCCCGTTATATAGAGGCAGCCGAGGAAGCTCTCGAGACAGCTTTCCAATCATTGGAGGTCGTGGGAAACACTTATGTGGAACCATTTCCAGTAAACCCATATCTGTCATGTGCCTCTATCATGGCGGCCAAGGTCATGCTGAAAGGAGGCTATAAGTACGGAAGCGGTTTAGGCAAGCACGGACAGGGGCGGACATTCCCATTGGAGGTGGTCGAGAACAAAAGCAGGTATGGCCTAGGGTACAAGCCCAGCAAGGGGGATAAGAAGAGGCTGATCGAGGAAAAGAGGGAGCGTAGTCTGGCTCGGATAGAACGACGGGAACCAAGGACGAGGAAGATTCACATTTGTGATATCAAGGAGAGTTTTCGCAGCGCTAGATGGGTGAACACTAGCCTTATAGCGGTCTTGGAAGAGGAAGCTGGATCTGAAAGCTCAAACTTCGTGTGGGCTTGCTCACCAGATGCGCGGCTCAGCAATTGGAAGACTGTGGATTTACCTGTGATGTTTAATTCGAACGAAATGTAATATATTAATTGATCCTATCGCTTTACCCGGAGCTTTAGGATTCATGACTTACGGGTTGACGCTTTTATTTTGCTTTCAGTGTGATATTTGAATCGTGTTTATCCTCATTTAGCCTCCTCCATCGTTTTTTTTTGTTTATTTACTCTTTTTTCAAAAACTTAAATAATGCAGATATGACAATGAATATTTTGAAAATAACAATGTCGATATCCCTAATTTGGAGCACCCTGTTGGTGATACGGAAGATGATTATGAAGATGGTTCGGAACCCTCTCCAGAACTAATGAGGTTAGTGGAGCAAGAGTCTAAAGAAATAAAACCCTATCAGGAGGATGTCGAAATACTCAACTTGGGTGAGGAAGACGAGATAAAAGAAGTAAAAATCGGTACTACCATGAAAGAGGAGGTAAGAGAAAGGTTGCGTGTCCTATTGAAGGAATTTAAGGACGTGTTTGCTTGGTCGTACAATGATATGCCCGGTTTGGATACCGATATCGTGCAGCATAAACTCCCTCTTCAGCCTGAATGCCTCCCGGTTAAACAGAAGCTAAGAAGAATGAAGCCTGAGATGTCTTTGAAAATCAAGGAAGAGGTGTAGAAGCAATTTGATGCAGGATTTTTGGCTGTGGCGAAATACCCGCAATGGGTGGCGAATATCGTACCAGTACCCAAGAAAGATGGTAAAGTTCGAATGTGCGTTGACTACCGTGATTTGAATCGTGCAAGTCCAAAAGACAACTTCCCACTACCGCACATCGACACTCTAGTCGATAATACAGCCAAGTTTTCGCTGTTTTCGTTCATGGATGGTTTCTCAGGATATAACCAGATCAAGATGGTGCCAGAAGATATGGAAAAGACAACCTTTATCACGCTGTGGGGAACTTTTTGTTATAAGGTGATGTCCTTTGGGCTCAAGAATGCCGGGGCAACATATCAAAGGGCGATGGTGGCACTTTTTCATGACATGATGCACAAGGAAATCGAAGTTTACGTGGATGACATGATTACAAAGTCTGAATCGGAAGAAGAGCACGTTCTCAACTTGAAGAAATTATTTGAGAGATTAAGAAAGTATAATCTCAGGTTAAACCCCGCCAAATGCACGTTTGGAGTGAAATCTGGGAAATTGTTGGGTTTTGTGGTTAGCCAAAAGGGGATAGAAGTGGATCCTGATAAGGCGCGAGCGATAATAGAAATGCCTGCGCCTAGAACGGAAAAGGAGGTTCGAGGGTTTTTGGGTAGACTGAACTACATTGCTAGATTCATCTCCCAATTAATCGCTACGTGTGAACCAATGTTCAAGTTGTTACGAAAGGATCAAGCTGTAGTTTGGAACGAGGACTGTCAAACTGCTTTTGAAAAAATCAAACGATACCTGCAAGACCCTCCCGTATTACGTCCACCTGAGCCAGGAAGACCACTTATTTTGTATTTGACTGTGTTGGATAAGTCAATGGGTTGTGTGTTGGGTCAACACGATGAAGCTGGGAAGAGAGAGCATGCCATATACTACTTGAGCAAGAAATTCACAGACTGCGAACAAAGATATTCGTCGTTAGAACGAACTTGTTGTGCATTGGCGTGGGCTGCTCATCGCTTAAGGCAATACATGCTGAGTCACTCAACCTGGTTGATATCCAAGGTGGACCCTATCAAGTTCATTTTTGAAAAGCCTGCTCTTACTGGAAGGATAGCTCGGTGGCAGATGCTATTGTCAGAATATGACATCGTGTATGTTACTCAGAAATCCGTCAAGGGTAGTGCGTTAGCAGAATACCTGGCTCATCAGCCCATCGGCGATTATCAGCCAATGCAACCCGAATTTCCCGATGAAGATATCATGGCTCTATTCGAAGAAGGCAGAAAAAACCGAGACGAAGAAACGTGGGTGTTATTATTCGACGGAGCCTCGAATGTGATGGGGCATGGCATAGGGGCAGTTCTCATCTCTCCAGAGCATCAGTACATACCTATGACGGCAAGATTATGCTTTAATTGCACAAATAACATTGCAGAATATGAGGCCTGCGCTATGGGTATTCGGGCGGCAATAGAGTCCAAAGTGAAAATTCTGGATGTATATGGAGATTCAGCCTTAGTCGTCCACCAGTTAAAGGGAGAGTGGGAAACTACGGATTCGAAATTAATTCCTTACCAAGCTTACATCAGGGGATTAATGGAGTATTTCGATGCCATCACATTTAACCACCTACCGCGAGAAGATAATCAACTACCAGACGCTTTGGCTACTTTGTCATCAATGTTTGAAGTTAACCAAGAAGCAGAATTACCAATGATTGAAATGAAGAGCCATGCAGAGCCAGCGTATTGCCATTTCATAGAGGAGGAGGTAGATGGTAAACCTTGGTATTTTGATATCAAGCATTATCTTAAGACCCGAGAATATCCTGAGAAGGCATCTGAAAACGATAAAAGGTCGGTAAGGAGGTTGGCTGGCAGCTTTATTTTAAATGGGGATATTTTATACAAGAGAAATCATGACATGGTTCTCCTCAGATGCATGGATGCAAAGGAAGCCGAGATGATACTGAAAGAAGTGCATGAAGGTACCTTTGGCACACATATGAATGGGAATTCAATGGCCAGGAAGATCTTGAGAGCTGGTTACTTCTGGTTGACCATGGAAAATGATTGTTGTACACACGTGAGGAAGTGCGAGAAATGTCAAATGTATGCAGACAATATCAATGTGCCACCCACGACCTTGAACGTGTTGTCTGCACCGTGGCCATTTTCGATGTGGGGGATAGATGTTATTGGAGCTATAGAGCCAAAAGCGTCAAATGGACACCGTTTCATACTAGTCGCAATCGATTACTTCACCAAGTGGGTGGAGGCTGCTTCTTATGCCAATGTGACTAGAAAGGTGGTGACCAAATTCATAAAAAAGGAGTTGATCTGCAGATACGGGTTACCTAACCAGATTATCACTGATAATGCCACCAACTTGAACAACCAGATGATGGCGGAGTTATGTGAGGAGTTCAAAATTCATCATCTCAATTCTTCCCCTTACCGTCCAAAGATGAATGGGGCAGTAGAGGCTGCTAATAAGAATATCAAGAAAATTGTGCAAAAGATGGTAGTCACCTATAAGGACTGGCACGAAATGCTTCCTTTTGCTTTACATGGATATCGTACATCAGTACGAACGTCAACTGGGGCAACACCTTTCTCGCTTGTGTATGGCATGGAAGCGGTACTTCCATTTGAGGTGGAAATCCCATCTCTACGAGTTTTAATGGAAACCCAATTGGAGGAAGCTGAGTGGGTTCAAACTCGGTTTGACCAGCTCAATCTCATCGAAGAAAAGAGACTAACAGCGGTGTGCCACGGACAATTGTACCAAAGAAGAATGAAAAAGGCTTTCGACAAAAAGGTGCGCCCAAGGGAGTTCCACGAAGGCGAACTGGTGTTAAAGAAGATTTTGCCTATACAAAAGGATCATAGAGGCAAGTGGACCCCAAATTATGAAGGACCATTTGTAGTAAAAAGGGCGTTCTCTGGAGGGGCACTAATCCTCACAAGGATGGATGGAGAGGAGTTACCTTTACCGGTTAATTCTGATGCAGTAAAAAAGTTTTACACATGATGATTCCGCGATAGGGGATGCCATTAAGGGATATTAACACTGTTTCTGAATTATGTTGTATTCTGTGTTACTTCATTCAATAAATACCATACGGTTTTATCCACTATTCCACTTTTACGTTTTTTCTTTCGACACGATTCATGTCGCACTGGGTTTTGAAGTAAAGTAAAGAAAAAGGAAAGTGATAATAATTAAAGCATCACGGGTATATCCATCGAGCACAAACTCGTTCCTGAGGGATGTCGTGCAAAAAAAAATAAAAAAAAATAATAAATAATAATAAAAAAAAAGGAGAGACACATTTTGAATTCGTTGTCAATAAAGTCTGCCGAGGGCATAGTACTTTCGAAAAGCAAAAGCAAACAAAGTTTTGAAAAATGCTAGTGTTGAGTCTTTTCCTGATTCATAGTAACTAGTGTTCTTTTCCTACTGAAGCATCTGCATTCATACTACTTGAACCCCTAGCTTTCTCGTTCCCCTTTAAAATAGAGGATTGTCATGAATATAATATTGGGGCAGTTTTCATCAGGATACGTGTACCCAATGATCCGTTGATCGGGGAGAAAAATAAAAAAAAAAAGAAAAAAGAAAAAAAAAGAAAAAAGAAAATTAAGTTGATTTGTCAATCGCTGCAGAGTTTCACTTCAGGTTTGAGGTTGGGGGAAGTAAGGCGAGTAAGCTTCAGAATGACGTGTGGCCATTTTTCTTCACTCAAGTGATAAAAGAAATTTATCCAGTTGTACCCCCTTTGAGCCGTAAGTTATAACTGTTTTTCTTCATCACCCTCAATAAGAATCGTTAGCATATCGATGTCAATCCATAGGAACGTCAAGGGCATCCAAGTCAAGGAGAAGATTTGTGGAAAAAGAGAAACGAAAAAAGAAAAGTTTCAAAAAGGGTCACAGTGGAGGCAACGAGACGAATGAAAAAAAAACCAAAAAAAAAGAGAAAAAACAATGACAAAAACAAAAAAAAAATGAAAAATAAAAGGATGTCCAAAGTTCCAAACTCCTAGAGACAGTTGACTCGACGCCTTGCAGATGATTCTTGTTAAGACAATTCGACCGTCAAACACTTATTTGGGCCTTCGTTATCCGTTTCTTTCAAAACCCTTTGACCTTTAGCCACAGTACAAGCCAATTAAAGTCCACGCCGACTGAAGAATGTTTGTCCTGATCTTTCTCATGAACTTAACTCTGGAACGAAATGATGTGGCGAATGACACGATCGCTAGAAGAAAAGAAAAGCATCATAAAGGAAAAATGAAAAATATAATGTGAAGTCTCCCCGTCAAGAGAGAATCGTCGAACTAGGGCATTCCTTCCTACCCAGATCTGTCCACCTCTCCAAATCACACTTATTGTGCACAGCAAAGTTGGGGCAGGCTTGTAAGCCTTGATCGTTGAAATATTAACGACACCCCCACGAAGGGGGAGAACACGAAAGTTAATGTTTCCCCCAAACCATCATTCACAAACCATCATTCAGCCATCCACTTTTCATAACCATTTCTCACACTTTCTCGGTTCAAGCTAGTTTGGATTGCAAAAAGCGACAAAGGGAATTTGAACTAATAGTTACACTCTTTTCCTTTTCATCAAAGGGCTCACCATTTCTCGACATTATTTTCAATGAATGCATTTTGAATGTACATCGAGTTTGATGACAATATTGACAACGAGTTCCAAACGTGGAATTTTCAAAAAAAATAATAATAACATATAATGAAAAAAAACGGAAAGAAAGAAAAGAAGGAGGAGAGCAAGAGAAAAGAACGAAATGAAGGTCTCATGTGTTTATGCATTCATGCACCCTCGTGACATTACATCATACATTTCATGGGAAGCAAGGAAAAACGTTTGAAAAATCCTTAAGGGGAAAGAGAAGTTGTGAAAAGTTTAACACAACCTTTGCTTCTAGGTCTCTTCAATGTTCGGCTCAGTATCTACCAACCTTTCAAAAATTTGAATTCAAGTTTTCCTTCTACGACGGCGCTCCTCCGTAGGACGATCGTCGAACCTTTGATCACTCTCATTTCATTATCCATAGGATTGTTACACCCTCCACGAGGTTATTACACCTCATTCATTCATCCATAGGGTTGTTACACCCTCCACGAGGTTATTACACCTCATTCACTTATCCATAGGGTTGTTACACCCTCCACGAGGTTGTTACACCTCATTCCTTCATCCATAGGGTTGTTACACCCTCCACGAGGTTGTTACACCTCATTCACTTATCCATAGGGTTGTTACACCCTCCACGAGGTTATTACACCTCATTCACTTATCCATAGGGTTGTTACACCCTCCACGAGGTTGTTACACCTCATTCCTTCATCCATAGGGTTGTTACACCCTCCACGAGGTTATTACACCTCATTCATTCATCCATAGGGTTGTTACACCCTCCACGAGGTTATTACACCTCATTCACTTATCCATAGGGTTGTTACACCCTCCACGAGGTTGTTACACCTCATTCCTTCATCCATAGGGTTGTTACACCCTCCACGAGGTTGTTACACCTCATTCACTTATCCATAGGGTTGTTACACCCTCCACGAGGTTATTACACCTCATTCACTTATCCATAGGGTTGTTACACCCTCCACGAGGTTGTTACACCTCATTTCTTCATCCATAGGGTTGTTACACCCTCCACGAGGTTGTTACATCTCATTCACTTATCCATAGGGTTGTTACACCCTCCACGAGGTTATTACACCTCATTCATTGATCCATAGGGTTGCGACACCCTTCACGAGGTTGTTACACCTCAATCACTCATCCATATGGTTGCTTTTTTGTTCATTTTGAAATCCGAACGAAATTAGTGTTTCTTTCTTTACTTAGCTTTTACTCCAATAATATGAAAATATCAAATTTTCATATTATTCAGTAATATCTAAGTAAAGAGGGGCAGCTGTCAGCACCTAATTTCGTCCGGATTGATTATAATAAATTTATTTTATTTTATTTTCATCTTATTTTATTTTATGTTATTTTCTTTCATTTTTATTTTTAATTTATATTTTAATTTTACCTTCTTATTTATTTATTTTTATTATTATTATTATTATTATATATATATATATATATATATATATATATATTAGTTATTTAATTTTATTTGAAAACGAAAAAAGAAGAAAAAGGAAAAGAAAAAAAAAAGAAAAAAAACAAGGTCAACCCCTTCCTCTAACGTAAAGCAGCCGTATGCATTCAGAAAAAGGAAGAAAGCAGCTTTGACAAAAGCAATGCTTAAAATGGACATTTAAAATGGCAGTAACAAAAGGCAGAGACCCTCTTTCTATGATTCTCTACTGAGGACTAGCAGTATACATCAAAAGGAGAAGGTTTTTTTCTGAAAGGGAGCTTCAGCCAGATACAGTGAACATGAAGAAAAGAAAAAAACAAAAGGGAAATCCCACGCCAGAAGATATCCCAGAGCTCGCAGGATGCAGGGCAGAGAGGAGTTTGGGGGTTTGGCTTTTGAAAAGAGTTTTCATCATAGTCATTAGAGGGGGAAGGGAAATCTGGCGCCAGAGGAGATCTCAGGATACAACAGAAAGCAGGGGTTTTGGTTTTGAAAAGGGGGGAAAATAATTACACTAGGGAGAATCACTCATCACCACCACTGAAACAAGAAAAAACGGAAACAAGAGAGAATCGAAACCAGAGAAAGAAAAAGGAGACGACTGACGTGAGGCTGCCCAGTCAACTTTACTCTCCGACGCTTGCAAGATCATTTTGGTTGCTAAAGAGAGGAGTTCGGTCGAGAAGAGCGAAGGGGATTGATTAAAGTCCAAGAGGAAAGACTCCTTGAGGCTGCGAAGGTAAGTCTTCGTATACCCCAAACTCTTTGGTAATGTATATATATGTCTTCCTTAGATGTACCTTCCTTATGCGTGATGAGTGTGCGTGCTGAGTGATAAGCAATTGATCGATGAGTGTGCGTGCTGAGTGATAAACAATTGATACTGGATCAATGTATGTACTTACGTTCGCTTGCCTTCCTCTGTTAATCAAAACTGCACCCAAAATGCAGTTTCAGTGCTTTCATCTATTTAACTAACAATAGAAGATTGGCATACACTTCCCTAACCTCGGCACTGCATACCCCTTTGGCACCCAAAAAAAAACAAGCAAAGGAAAGCAAACTGGAATAACAGACGTATTATCAAACACAATGAACGGACTAAATCATAAATCCCATGACTTCAATACCAAGCGCCAGATTTTTGCTACCCTCAGCCTGTAACACGTTGTAGAACATCTCAGCCACCTTTAGGCTCACCATCACGTTGTAGCACACTAGATTAAGGTAGTGGTGCGTAGAGAGAAGACAAACACAGAAGGAAAGAAAGGCTTGGAGTTGTGGCCGGCGACGATCTCGGCGGTGAGCAGTGTACTCGCAACGCTTCGGGCCGTGGCATACGGCGGCTGGCTAAGACCGCGATGGTGACCCGCATCGCTGGCAGCACCTCAGGTAGAGCAAGAAGGTCGTCGTGGCGACGAGGACCAAGCTGAGGGCCTCTTCGCGGTTGTACGCGTGCAAGGAGAAGAGGAAAAAGGGAACCCAGCACCATGGCTGACGCTGGCTCCGATGACGAATAGGGGCGAGCGGGAGTGCTTGCGACGTTTCAGCCGTGACTCGCAGTGGCGGTTTCGACTGAGGCGGCGGCCCGTGTGTGTGGGTTACCATGTTCGAAGGGAAACGAGAGAGAAGGCAGTGGTTCCGGTGGCGCCTGAGGTCGCCGTCGACGCCGAGACCGATAGAGGAGGGTGGCGCGGTGATGGGCGGAGGCTGGGACGTGGTTGTTGAACGGCAGAAGGGAGCGCCTTTGGGTTCTTTGCTCAGAGAAGAGACCTTGGGTCTCATGCACTTCAGAGTTAAACATGCAAATGGAAGAGAAGAAGGGAAACCCCTAAAGAATTCTAGGGTACGGAGCTGAAGAAAACCTCGGGCCTGGGCCAAGCAAAAAAAAAAGAAAGAAAGAATTGTTGTTTTGCACCCCTTTATTCATATCCCGCACACCCTCTATCCATTCCTTGGTCTGGGCTAGTCCCATTCTGTTCCTAAAAATAAAAAATAAATAAAAAAAGAACAAATTTCTTCCCCGCACCCCTTTATCCTCATTTTTGCACCCCTCCCCGTTTGGGCTTTGGTCCAGTTTGTTTTGTTTAAGCATCCCTGTTTCTCATTTGGCACCTCCACACTCTTATTTTCATTTTACTTTAATTTTATTTTATCCTTTTACTTTTTACTTTATTTTCATTATTTATTTACTTATCTTTTATTTTAGTTTTATATTTACTCTTATTTGTATCTTTATTTTTATTTTTATTTTTATTTTTTTCCTTTTTTATTTCTTATTTTTATTTTTATTCTTATTTTTATTTATTATTATTATTATTATTTCTTTTTTCTCTCTCTTTTATTCCCATTTTAAATATTTATCTACTTTTTAAATGCATTTTTTATATAAAAAAATAATAAAAATATTTTAAGGGTTTAAGCACACGTGTGACCGCTCGCGTCGTCCTTGTGCTAAAAACATTTTCTTCTTTCTTATAAAAAATTACAAAAAAATACGTTTAAAGGTTTAAGCACACGTGTGACCGCTCGCGTCGTCCTTGTGCTAAAAACCTTTTCTTCTTTCTTATAAAAAATTACAAAAAAATACGTTTAAAGGTTTAAGCACACGTGTGACCGCTCGCGTCGTCCTTGTGCTAAGAACATTTTCTTCCTTCTTAAATAAAATTACAAAAATATGTTTAAAGGTTTAAGCACACGTGTGACCGCTCGCGTCGTCCTTGTGCTAAAAACCTTTTCTTCTTTCTTATAAAAAATTACAAAAAAACACGTTTAAAGGTTTAAGCACACGTGTGACCGTTCGCGTCGTCCTTGTGCAAAAAACCTTTTCTTCTTTCTTAAATAAAATTACAAAAATATTTTAAAGGTTGAGCACACGTGTGATCGCACGCATCGTCCTTGTGCTGAATACCTTTTCCGTTTATTTTATAAAAATATCAAAAAAATATAAAATCTTCAAAAACTAAAATTTTCAAACAATTTCCAAACAAACATCTCAAACAATTTCAAAGAACTACGTAACCCTGATTTCTCATTATGAATGAGAATACGTAGGAGTAAGGTCAATCCTTGTCGGGCCCAAAAAACTAAAAAATTTATTTTGTTTCTTTAGAGTTTTATTTTTGGGGATAGTTAAACATTTTGAAAACCACATCATATTCGCGTATTTAGTTAAAGGTACTGCCTTAAGGTAGGCGTTGTAGGGTGTTAATACCTTCCCTACACGTAACCGACTCCTGAACCTAGAATCTGGTTCTTGTAGACCATGCTTTATCATTTTATGGTTTTTCCGTAGTTTTCCATAATAAACTATGGTGGCGACTCCAAATCTCTTTTCGAAACTCGTTTCTTTTTGGATCGTCGTCCCGTCGCGATTCCGGTTGCGACACAACAGTTTTAAGTCAATTACATTATGAGTTGAATCGATTAAAACTCGTGTGTTTGCACAGAATCTTTTCAATGTGTTGTGAGATTTTTCAAGAAGAAAAGTTTTCAAAATTGTACTAAGTATTGTTGCTTAATCGATTGCATGTGATTTGTATTCGACTAAGTTGGTTGATGTTTTGAAAATTTGATTAATGCTTGTCACAACTAACATAACGGTCATATTTTTAATTGTGTTGACCAAGCATTAAAAAATAGTCGATTGCATTAATTGTACTTTCAATGAATTGTTGTGATTATTGCTAAACTGTTATAACTTAATGGTATATTCGATTACGTTAGTAGCAAAGTTTATTAAAATGCGTATGATATGTGTTTAACTATAAATTGACGCTGATTTGAATTTTGTAAGAACTTTTGTGATTCTAACACTTTCATATTTTTACATAAATCAGTGTGATCTTACAGAAAAGGGAAAAGGTCCAAGAATCAAGATTGACCGTGGTGATCAAGGATTCTGAGATTTGTTGAGGAGCAGGACTTGTTGTGTTTCAAACATCTGATCAATCTGCACATTTAGGTGTTTACTACATGATCAGGATTTGCAATCTTTTGAAGATTGGCTTGGTTTCCCTATTGTGATTACAGGAAGAAGAACGGTGGTGTTCTTGACTTTAAGGGTGCCTCAAAGGGTTAGACAGTATAAGAGGGTGTTCTTGTTGCTGGTCTTGTTGTTTACTACCTATATTAGATTAGAGGGTTAGAGAGGTGTTTTATATTTTTGACGTGAGGTCTCTATAAAAATTTTTTTGTAAAAACCTTGATCTTTATAGTGCATTTACTTCCTGTGGTTGGAAGGACACTGGATGTAGGCTTGGCCGAACCCTAAACCCTAAACCCTAAACCCTACTCTCTCTTATTCATTCGATTAAGTTCTTTGCATATTCGATTAAGTTTTCACTACATTGCTAATCATTTACCTTGCGATTTAAGAAAAGTGTAAAGGCATCACATTTTGTGAAGAAGATTTTAAAAGCTTTTGTTTTTACACTTCACCAATCACCCCCCACCCCTACCTCCTCTTGGTGTGAGAAATTGAGTCATTATATTTTAACACTAACTTAGGACCTTCCCATTTAACCACTCCCTCAACCTTAGTAGGATCCACTTGAACCCCTTAAGCTTATATGATATGTCTTAAGAACTGCATTTCTTTCAACCAAAACTCACATTTGAAGAATTTGGCATAAAGTTTCTTCTCTAAACTGGATATCATTTTTTAAAACTACGACAAATTCATCTAAAGATGGCTAGAAAATTCTATTCATGTAGTCTATGAATATAACTTGGGCATTTGTCACTCCAAATGACATCACCACATATTCATAGCGCCCATATCTTGAGCTGAAAGTTGTTTTTGTACATCTTCATCCTTTACCAAGACCTACTGATACCCTGACATTAAATCTATCTTAGCAAACACTAATGTTTCATGTAACCAATCCATCAAATCATCAATTTTTGGTAGAAGGTATTTATTCTTAATAACGAGTTTATGTAGCTGTTTATAATCAACACATAATTTATAACTCTTATCCTTTTTCTTAACCAACATTGGAGCTTCCCAAGGTGACATAATTAGTCTGATAAACCATTTTTCAAGCAACTCCTCTATTTGCATCTTCAATTTTGTTAAAGGGCTATTGATACTAGTCTAACACCTGGTATCAAATTTAGAGCAAACTTCACTTCCCTCTTTGAGAGTAATCTAAGGAGTTCATCTAGAAATATGTTCATATAATCTCTCATTTCTAGTGCTTAAAGGGGAGCTAAACATACCCTTTATATCTTTGTTTTTTTATGATGAACAAGAGAATGATTTTATAGTTTCTTGAACAACAAATGACATAACAATTGTTTTATCTATATCTTGTTTGTGCTTGATATGAGAATTCATTTGTGTTAAATGACTCATGTATTAAACATATTAAGGATATCATTTTTGGATGAAATCATCGATTTAACATTGTATATAATCTGTTAGATTTCACTAGATCACTTTGTATGCTTAACAGGGATAAACTGCTATTAAGTAATCAATTACATAAATTGTCTAATCCATTAAAAACAAAAGCAATGCCACAATCTATTTCATAAGTGGGTTAGTATGTTTAGAATGGAAATTGGAATGAAAATTTGCTTAAGTGTAGGATTAATCGATTACATAAGTTGTCTATTCGATTAAATCAATTTACTTTGTTTAAATTCATTTCATTTGATAGCCTGATTTGTGATAACTATCAATTGAATTTATAACTGGCTTATGTGATTTATTAATTGATTACATGCTCAGGATAATCCGTTAAAACAGAAGAAAATTTGTTAAAATAGAAGCAAAAGCTTAACAGATTACATAAAAACCTTAATCGATTATAATGCATCAAGATTCAAAAAATCCTATATATATGTGATTGAAGTTTTGTTTCAAAACAATCAATTGCTATCATTTTCAAATACTAACCTTTACATTGAGTTTTGAATACAGGAGCATTCAAGAAGAGATATTGGAGTCAAGGCTACATTGGTTGCTTATACATCAAGATTCTTTCAAGAAAAGTAGGCTAAAGTTGTTCTGATTTGATCTGCACTAAATAAGTGTGACTTGGAGATCAATTTCATCATAGACAATATGTGTTTGTGTTCTTGTGCAGGTTTGCAAGAGGTTTAAGGGTTGTGAGTCCTCTTTTATTTAGAGATTGAGGATTATTTATCTCTTGGGTAGCTATATTGATTTTGAGTGTGGTGTAAACGCAATCAATTTATAGTGGAAACCCTTCAACTTAGGTTGTTGAAGGAGGATTGGATGTAGGCTTGGGATTAGCCGAACCAATATAGATTATTTGTGTTGATCTTTCTCTATACTCTTTCTCTTTTATTATTGATTGATCATTTCTTGTTTATTGATTTCAAGAAAGCTAAAGATTTCACAAAGATTTTGAAAAGAACAATTTTTAAGGCTTAATCCAATTCACCCCTCCCCCCCCCCCCCCCCATCTTGGCTTGAGATATAAGGCATTTCTTCTCTTACAATTAGCACTAGAGCTGGAATTTGAAAATTACTTGAATTTTAATTGATTACTTTCACTACATAATTGATTAAATCATTCCTGATAGCTAATATATCTCAAACCTTTGGAGAAAAGGTGTAATTGATGATGAAAATAATGATTTCTTGAATTCAATAGGCAAAGGTGTAAAGGATGTTGTCATCAACAATTCCCATGAACAAATCAAGACAAGAATTGAGAAGGTGAAAGTCAAAGATCTCTCTAGATCAAGAAAGCAAAATCAATATGAGAAAAGATACATCAACACCTTGAAGTCTTCCACTGAAATTGCTAAGAAATCTACAGAAAGTTCAGAGAAAGGAGAAACAAATATGATGGCAGAAAGGTTTACTAAAATTTTTATATGTAGAAGAAAAAACTAACTTGAATTTTGCAAGGAGTAAAGAGCAGTCTAGAAAGCAAGCTCTGCAATAAGAAAATGAAGGCAGAAGTGAAGCCAGAAAGCACCCTAAACAGCAAACGAATGTAAGCATGATGGCCAAATATGCCTAAGTTGAAAACAATGAGAGAAAGGTGAAAAAGAGGCCATGTGGTATCTGGACAACGGATGCTCTAGACACTTGATTGGAGATCCTTCAAGGTTCAACAACTTGTCTCATAAAACAAGTCGGCACGTCACATATGGGGATAACAATAAGGGTAAAGTTATTGGTTTCGGTAAAATACAAACCCCTTCCTCATACATCATTGAAAATGTCTTACTTGTTGATAAGGGTTTAAAGGTTACATTTGAATCAAATCATTTCTTAATTTGTCATGCTTCATCAAATGAACTTATGCTTGTAGGCAAGAGATATAACAATATATACATGATTGATTTCAAAATGACATCTTTCAAATTTGTTATATGTTTGTTGTCTAAGGAAGTTGAGTCGTGGTTGTGGCACAAAAGACTTGCACATATTCACATGCCTCACTTGAATAAACTTGCATCTAGAGGTCTTGTACTAGGGTTGCCAAACATAAAGTTTGAATCTGATGGACTTTGTGATGCTTGTCAAAAAGGGAAACGGATCAAAACCTCTTTTAAATCAAAGCGGGTGATATCTACTACTAGACCACTTGACTTTTACACATGGATCTGTTTGGCCCTTCAAGAATTAAAAGTCTAGGAGGAAATATTTATGGTCTTGTTATTGTAGCTGATTATTCTATGTTCATTTTGACTTTCTTTATTGCATCTAAGATTGATACCCTTAGGATCTTTAAGAAATTTGCCTATATTATTCAAAACGAAAAAAGAGCTTATGATAAAGGCAATTAGAGGTAATCTGGAAAAGAGTTTTAGAATGAAAATTTTGAGAACTTTTGTGATGAATAGGGCATATCATACAATTTCTATGCACCCAGAACACCATAGCAAAATGGTGTAATTGAAAGGAAAAAAAAGAGCTCTTAAAGAACTTGCTAGGACTATGTTAAGTGAAATATCCCTGCCCAAACACTTTTGAGCTGATGTCGTTAGCAGAACTTGATATGTGTTAGGACTATCATAGACCCATGCTTAAGCTTACCCCTTATGAGTTGTTCAAAGGTAGAAAACCTAATATTACTCACTTAAGGGTTTTTGGTTGCAAATGCTTTATATTGAATAATGATAAAAGCAACCTTGGTAAGTTTGATTCTAAAGATGGATGAATGCAAAGAAGCTACAACTCCGATGGCCACTAACTATTATCTTGATAGAGATCAGAAAGGTAAGGACACTGACCAGAAAATGTATAGAGGTATGATTGGTTCCTTACTCTACTTGATTGTTACTCATCTTGATATCATGCATAGCGTATATTTATATGCTAGGTTTCAGCCTTGTTCAAAAGAATCTCACCTAACAGCTGTAAAAAAACTATGAAATATCTTAAAGGTACTAAAATAGTAGGCGTATGGTACCCTAGAGGTGCTAACATATCTTTAGAAGGGTACAACAATTTTGACTTTGGTGGCTGTAAGCTTAATAGAAAAAGCACCAAGGGCACTTGTCATTTACTGGAATGCTCTTTGATCACATGGCATTCGAAGAAGCAAGCTTGTGTGGCGTAATCTACCATAAAAGTCAAAGAAGCAAGCTTGTGTGTGTGTGTCTGTGTGTGTGCGTGTGTGTGTGTCTGTGTATGTGTGTGTCTGTGTTTGTATGTGTGTGTATGTGTCTGTGTCTGTATGTCTGTGTGTGTGTGTGTCTGTCTGTGTGTGTGTGTGTCTATGTGTTTGTGTGTGTGTGTCTGTGTTTGTGTGTGTGTGTCTATGTGTGTGTGTGTGTCTGTGTTTGTGTGTTTGTGTGTGTGTGTGTCTGTGTGTGTGTGTGTGTCTGTCTGTCTGTCTGTCTGTGTGTGTCTGTCTGTCTGTTTGTCTGTCTGTGTGTGTCTATGTGTGTGTGTGTGTGTCTGTGTGTGTGTTTGTGTGTCTGTGTGTGTATGTATGTGTGTGTGTGTGTGTGTATGTGTGTGTGTGTATGTGTGTGTGTGTGTGTCTGTGTGTCTGTGTGTCTGTGTGTGTGTGTGTGTTTGTGTCTGTGTGTGTGTGTTTGTGTCTGTGTCTGTGTGTTTGTGTCTGTGTGTCTGTGTGTGTGTGTATCTATGTGTGTGTGTGTGTTTGTGTGTGTCTGTGTGTGTGTGTGTCTGTGTCTGTGTCTGTGTGTGTGTCTGTGTGTGTGTGTGTGTGTGTGTGTCTGTGTGTGTGTGTGTGTGTGTGTTTATCATGAAATAGATATCGTGGGTTGCATATAGCCCAAACTGACTCTAAAGGCCATCATATAGTGTGAAATATGCATCATTGTGAGATAAAGCAGGTGTTTCTATCTCTGCTATAGTTGTGCTGATACTTGTATCATATATTCTGCTACATAGAGCTGGTATCTGATTCCATTTACTTATTCTGTCATATTTTTGCTAATGTCCAAAGGGAGAGAATGACTGAAAAACATGTTTCTTTTTTATCATCATAAAAAAAAGATGGAGATTGTTGATAGAAGGGGCTAAACCTACCCTTTATATCTTTGGTTTTGATGATGAACAAGATAATGGTTTTATAGTTTCTTGCACAACAAATGACATAACAATTGTTTTATTTATATCTTGTTTGTGCTTGATATGAGAATTCATTTATGTTAAATGAATCATGTATTAAACATATTGAGGATATCATTTATGGATGAAATCATCGATTTAACATTTCACTATATCATTTTGTATGCTTAACAAGGGCAAACTACTCTGTAGTAATTTATTACATAAGTTCTCTAATCGATTAAAACAGAAAGCAATACCACAATCTTTTTCATAAGTGGGTTAATCTGTTTAGAATGGAAATTGAATTGAAAATTTGCTTAAGTGTAGGATTAATCGATTACATAAGTTGTCCAATTGATTAAATCAGTTTACTTTGTTTAAATTCATTTCATTTAGTAGCCTAATATGTTATAACAATCAATTAAATTTATAAATGACTTATGTCATTAAATAATCGATTACATACTTAGGACAATTTGTTAAAACAAAAGCAAAATTGTTAAAACAAAAGCAAAAGCTTAATAGAGTACATAAAAACCTTAATCGATTATAATGCGTCAGGATTCATAAAACCCTATATATGTGTGACTTGAGTTTTGTTTCAAAATAATCAATTGCTATCATTTTCAGATATTAACGTTTACATTGAGTTTTGAATACAGGAACGTTCAAGAAGAGATCTTGGAGAATCAAGGCTACATTGGTTGCTTATACATCAAGATTCTTTCAAGAAAAGTGGGCTAACTCTATTTTGATTTGATCTGCACTAAAGGAGTGTGACTTGGAGATCAGTTTCATCATAGACAATTTGTGTTTATGTTCCTATGCATGTTTGCGGGGTTTTAAGGGCTGTGAGTGCTCTTGTATTAAGAGATTGAAGATTACTCATCTCTTGGGTAGATATATTGACTTTAAGTGTGGTGAGAAGTGCATTGAAAGGGGTATCTCTATATTTTTGTAAGATCAATCAATTTATAGTGGAATCCCTTCAACTCAGGTTGTTGAAGGAGGATTGGATGTAGGCTTGCGATTAACCGAACCACTATACATTGTCTGTGTTGATATTTCTCTCCACTCCTTCTCTTTTATTGTCGATGCATCACTTCCTGTTTATTGGTTTCAAGAAAGCCAAAGATTTCACAAAGATTTTGAAAAGAACAATTTTTAAGACTTAATCCAATTCACCCCCTCTTAGCTTGAGATATAAGACATTTTTTTACAACTAGTATCTAACTTTTCTTTTCTTCACTATCAACACCTATTTGAAATAAGATTACAAAACATTAACCACTTATTTCACTTCATTCTACATCTGTTATGTAGACACTAGCTTTAAACACCTTGCATCTAAAAGCATTACTCTCTTCTTACCACAATCTATGATAACATGATTCGATAAAACCAAAAACAAAATGACCAAAAGTTATACATTCATTCCAAAAACCAAAAAGACTTTAGAAAGAGCACAAGAAAAACTTACTTTCTTCATCAAACTGATTGGATAAAAAGATAGATCTCATCATCAAGAATAGTATGGTATAATTTAATCTTATATAAAAGGGTAAAAAAAAGTCAAATATTTAGAAGAAGTTAAAGGAAAGGGAAGTTTTTATTTTCTAGAAACATAGTAACTTTTATACAATTTCCTATTTTTATTTATACTAAAAAAATTAATAATAAATTAGTAAAGTGTTTATTATAAAAGTTAGTTTTCATCTACAACATTTTTTTAGAGTTGTGTAAATAACTCAAAAGTTAATTAGAAACATTATTTAACAAATTAACTAAAAAAATATAACAGTTAAATTAATTAATATTAAAAAATGTAACAGTTAAATTAAAATCATTATATTTATTTATTATTTAAATTTATTATTATTTAAGTTTCAAGATTAAACTGTATCAAAATTTAATACAAATAAATTATAATTCCATGTTAAAATTTAAAAACTAAATTATATACTATATTTTTTTTTATTTTCTCATACATAGAAAAATTAAATTAAGGTTATAATTTATATATATATATATATATATATATATATATATATATATATATATTTGATTTTAGAATTTTCAAAATAAGAATAAAAAGGATGAAATTTTCCTTGAAAAATTGACTATTATAGTGAAAGAAAATTCTACAAAATTTTGTTGAAATCCCTCCCGTTTCAATCAACCCAGAATTAACTTCCTACTTGATACAACATTATTGCTTTAACATCTGAATTCGCAATTACCATGATACAGAGTGATACAAGAAAATTCGTTTGAAAGTGGAAAGCAAATATTTTTCTTTTCGTTGTAAAAAGATAACAGATACGCAGGTCAACAAAAACAACTAGCCTTTTCGTTTCCACGTAGATATACCAGAATGTTGCAAAACAAAAAATATAAAAAGACAGATTATGTGGTCAAAACTAATTGAAGAATCAGCGGCACAACACTTAATCATTCTTCAGCTTGACCTTGGAATCCCATTAAGATTGATTAAATAATTGTAACGTTCAACTGACAAATATGGCCAAAGTCAGATGTGTCTGTGATGAGAAAAGAATAAAATAAATGGCTGAATTGCAGTGGGTAACATCTTAAAAAATACAGTATAAAAACTATATAAGAAAATAATCACATATTTAATAATATTTTAGATCAGTTTTATAAAAGACAAGACGTATATTTATGGCCGATTTTAGATCAGTTTTACAAAAGATAAGACGTACGTTTATAGACAAACGGCCTTACAAGATAACGAGGAAATTAAAATTGAACAAATATGCAATCTAGACTGAACGGTTTACAGAAAACGTACCGGTCATACAAAAAAAGAAAACAACCGATGACCAAACGGTTATCACACAAAGAAACTAACTACTGACCGAATGGCTCTACTGTTCGGTCTTAACTTCTACCTCGACCAAACTTTCTTCTTCTAGCGCCTCTTCCAGCAAAGCTTCTCCTTCTACTCACATCCACACGGATGATCATTGCAACAGAAGGACAACCACCGAACGTACAAAACGGACAAGACAGGAAATAGGATAAGCTTATGTAATTTAATTCAATTATCAACATATATCTCACTCAATCAATTTAAACAAGATAACTCATTAACTCTTTCAAACAAAGCCTAATACTAGACTCTGACTGTCCGCACTGTATGAATTCTGTGTAGCTACGACGTTCGTGCACCCGGGTGATGTAGTAACTGGGATACCCTCAATAGTTGTCACCCGAGGTTAGTCCGTTCCGTCCAAATTAACCATAAGGACGATGACCTCCTGTCATTCCCACACATGACTTACCCTTCTCTACGTGAGAAACGAGTAATCGCGGAATATCAGGATAAACCGCCAGCTTAGCGTGCTCACATTCATACTTTACCATTCCAATATCAAATCATGAGATATTCCTCCCCGGAACACTCTTCCATAACCAAAGTCATTTCATCCATATCGTATTTTATCATCTTTCATTATTAAAACCTCAACTGAACCAATTTGAATAATAATCCCTTAGGATACCAAATACCGCACGTTAGTTTTTAATCCAAAACAAGACCGAACACTTGGAGTGAGACCGAGATGTCAAAAACTCAAACATAATCAAATTGAGAGAGTTACTCACTAGTTGTGAAAAGGACCGAATATAATAATACTTCTCAAAGACTAATATAATCGAATGTTGTTTACCAAGTGAGCCAATTTAATGAACTGACTCTTGAGAGTTCAAACCGAACACCATAAAGTCTAGGCCGAGTACTAGGACTCTAGGCCGAAACCAATTGAGACAGGTACTATAGGACACCAATTGACGGAATCATATGAAGAAATTGATCGCCAATAAATACTTAGCTTCTTAATGAGCAAAACCTCAAGGAAAATGAATGTCAGTTGAAGACTGAGCACTATAAAGAGCAAACTCTATGGAGTTTGGACGAACGTTCTTAATATAAAGATAGATTACAGAAACAAGAACGAGCGCCTGGTGTAAGACCGAGCACTTGGTGTAAGATCGAGCACTACTTAGTACGAGCGTTTGGTGTAAGACCAAGCACTACTAAACTTATAGAAGAAAGGCTTGATAAATATAATAAGATATAATTTAAATAGTGTTCACAAACGAACAAAATATACAAATACATACAGATATACTTAAGTTTACCATCAAACACCAAGGAACGAATATCCTTGGTTGAACGCTTATATACAGATATTACAGAACGAAGATGCTCGATCCTCAACTGGAATTCTTTCCAAATGAAATAATCCAGTTCCAATCGAGTCCACAGGAAAACCCAACGGTCAAAGATTTTCAGTTATGAACATCAATTTTCACATAAAACTCTAGACTTAGAATTCATAATCTTATCAATACATTTCTCAACATCTATCTTCATACATTCATACATCCATATCATAGTAAATATTAACACTTCATACAGTCAAAACATATCAACAATCATACTTCATATTCATTCAGAAATCAAAGAACGTATATCCATTCAAAACAAGAATCTTAATCAAATTATATATCTTCCCTTACCTCTAAGCATGATCGAACTTTCACAGTTCAGAATACAGGTTCACCTTTACCAGAGACATTAGCGTTCTACAGTCACGCCTTAAGAAACTAAACCAAACAAAAATCCAGAAACTCTCAGAACAAGATGATTGACTCATTGAACCCATAAACTAGGTTTGCATTTGTCAGGAAACCAACAGACTGAATAAAGAGAGAACTTACCAACTTAGAACCCGAAACAGATCGGTTCAAACGAACATCTTCAATACCAAAAATGTTCAGGTATGGTCTGTTTGATGATCGAAAGAAAAAGAAAGTAAAATTTTGTAGAAAAAAGTAAGAGCTTTTTAGAAAAAGAAAAGAAAAATGGAGTTTGAAAAGATTGAAAAATATGATTACATGCATAGAGTAACATGAATTTTGAAAAACTAAGTTTTGTAACATGAATTTTGAAAAACTAAGTTTTATTTCTACCTTTCAAAACCAAACAGTCACTCATCTACTCACACATGTCTTTCACTTTCTCTTTCTCTTATATCCAACTCTCCTTACTAGACATTTATCTTCCACTCAAATAGAATTTTTAGTGTTATTTTAATGGTTATGACCAAGTTAAAAGATAACCAATGCTAAATAAATTATTGAACCGCTGAGGTATGGTCTAAATATAAGTACAAAATCAAAGGATTTTAATTTGTAAACAAAAAGACATGAATTACAATAGCAAAATACATGGGAACCTAAAGGTGTGAACTATACACATACCCACCAACCACCACCACCAGCAATAACCTAATTGACCACCATATCAAAACTATCATCATATTCAAGAATTCTTCTATTCCCTCTCTATACACCAGAAAAAAGAAAAAACAGAAAAGAAAAATCAACCCAGGAATTTAACTAAATGAAAGGATGAAATAAAACAAATTATGGTATTCTTAAAATGATGAAGCTGCTTCTGTCTGGCTTCCTCTGGTGTGGCGGTGTCGTTTTCCATGGTGCCGACCGCTTCCAAAAGTTACTGGATCAAATTTTCTTAGCCTCTCGGCTTCCTGGGAATTGATGACACACTCTGATGGAGGTGATTTGTATCTGATTCTGTCATAGCAGTAGGAGTATGTCATGTGCTTCTTTCTGAAATTCTCCATTTTGATTCTTTGCGCTGGTGTAACACCAGAAGCAATGCCTTTTTCATCATTCTCACACTTGGCAACCAGCTCAATAGGATCCACTGCACACCCATGCAGAACAAGGTCAGAGAATTTGGCAACATAGGGTGCATACTTGTAGTTAACCCTGTATTTTCCTCCATTCGTAGCCCAATCAGATGCATCCCATATTGTTGCATACAGTGTCATTGGCTTAGAGGGGAAATCTCCTCCCATAGATTCTGTTCGCGTCACTTCTCTGATGGGAACATTGTCCACATAAAATCTGCACATGGATACACCACACCCAATTAAGAAAAACAATTTCTGATGTAAGAAAAACATAGTTGAATGAGAAAAACATAGAATCCATACAAGGATATGTACCATTCAAGTATAATAGTTACCTTGGTATCTATCTGGTTTTTGTTCATTCTCAGTAACCAAACCAAATAACCACAAGAAAAAAAAGAGGTTTTAACAAACCATTTACCCCTTATATTGCACACACACACATTAAGGTAAAAGGAAAAAGAAAACTAGATGAAATATTTTGATGAAACTTAACCAGACCAACAGAGAATATCAAACACCAGCAAAATCCATCAAATTTCTACTTATAAACAAGAGATCATCAAACTACAGTGTGAGGGGGTGTGGTAAGAAACAAGAATGATGATAAAAGTTACCATAACAAAGTTGTGGACATAACGCAAGATATGACCAAATATGGTATACTCACATGATCTGAGAATCAGTCCAGGCAATACTGTACTGATGGAAATCATCTGAAGGATCAAACCAGAGACCATATCTTTCTTCCCTGCCAATATTGGTACTACCATTGCCATAAACATTTGTCTGAATCCTCCAGTTTTTGCCTCTAATGTTTCCCAAGAACTCAAAGTCGATTTCATCATGGTTATTCTGGAACATGTCACCGTTTGACATCTGCAAACAGATAACATGATGAAATAAATTACTTTTCCTATTTTCAGCATAATGTTAAAATCAAAACCAGGATGACGTTTCAGGTTCAAACAAACAAAATTGCACTTTTGCCCAGGAAGAAGTTCTAAATTTTATGCTCAAAAATCCTAAATTTCATTCTCCACTGTTCAGGATGAAAATGGATACATAAGAACTTTTTATTTTATCATAAAAAACGTACTGGTATTCTTCAATTTCAGAACCTTACTAATCAATCCCTGAGAGCTGTTTGGCTTATATTTTCGAAAATAAGAAAAGCTGCTACTTAAACAAACGATATTATAAAGACTTGGTGATTGAGGTGAAGGAGAAATTTTTGTAAAAGGGAGAGCTGGTGATGAAGATGGATGGCTGAGTTTTTAAAACAGGAATAAAATCGGTTCATAGAAAAAAATAAAAAAGTTATCACTTTCATTAATCATAATATTGAGGCAAAATACTCACATAGAAGGCAACCACAACTCCGGCAGTGTAATCAGCAGGCAACTTAATAGAAGCACTAAAGTACCCATGAAGGTAAAGATCATGAGACACAAATCCTGAACCTGCAAACACATCACAGAAATGGTAAACATAAAAAGGTGAAGACTTTAAACACAGAAATCACCATCTCAATAACCCCACCTAGATTGACAAAGGTGGCAAGAGAAAAAGAAAAGAAGAGAAAAAGAAAAACCTGTTCTCTCATCCAGTGAAAGATGAACAGATTTGCCATCTCTGTGGATGACCAAGTTACTGTCCCCAAACAAGGGCGCGTAACCTTCATCAAAGGATATGATGGGAGAGTTCCCGTAAGAGGCAGTAACGAAGGCAAAAAGCATGGAGTAACAAAAGACTACTAGGAACTCCATGTGAGACCCCTCCATGATTGTGTTTCCTGGGAGTGTTCTTTTGGGATATGTAAGGAGTGGTGCAAAGAAGGGTGACGAAGAAGAAGGAGAGGGAAAAAGATGAGGGAAAGAGAGAGGTATGGAATAATCTCTACAGCTAGAAGAGATAGAGAGAGCAGAAAGAGGCTGATTAGAGAGAAAGACAGAGCCAAAGGAAAGCTTAAAGCTTATTTGTATTCGTGAGAGTGTGGGAGAGAGTGTTGAGCTGTGTCCGAATGTAGACAAATTTCTCTTCATTTTTTATTTAATTAAAGTTTGTTTTTTCTTTTAAGAAACGTACTGATATTTAATTGGGGAATATAAATGTACGTGGAAAATGAGAAATACGTTACAATTGTACAACAATTTCTCAGCTGTCTGAGTTATTAGAGGTAGTAGATTATTAGTATAATAATATTATTTTCTCTCTCTTGGGCATTGTTGTAGTGTAGTTTTGTGCTTTGTTTTGGATGAGTACAAAGACTTGTTGACAAAGGCTTCAACACGGACTCTGTTATCTTAAACATATCTCGCAAAATTGAAAATGAATCTGAACAGGGAAACTTGTCCTTCTGCCCTTTTTTTATGTTTCACTTTGCTTAAATTAAGTAAACGCATCTAGAAACACTATTAAGTTTGTGGTTAGTTTTCTGTTTGAGAAACTTTATACTTCACACTTTTTCATTTCAATTTAATATATATATATATATATATATATATATATATATATATATTTTAGTGTGTATGTTATATTATTCCATAAGATCATTGTTGTCTTTCTTCTATAACCTAGAAATGGCATCTTTTATTAGTATTTCTTCTTATTATTTTGGACCAATGGATAGGGTCTCCATGCAAAGATACTCTAATGCCCACTTAAGTTAGAGAATAAATAAAGTACATTCAATAATGAATAGTATATTACTTTACCCATTTATCTTAGTTGTATTAGGCTTTTATTTGTATGGGTTTAGTTGATAAACTCTTGTCAATTATAATTTATATTTGTTGTTTAACATTATGATAATGGTCTTAATTGTTCATCAACATTTCTTAAGATATTATGGTATTGATAAGCCCTATCAATTTCTCCTCTTAATTAGAAATGTATTTATATGGACGTTGGAACACTGATCCTTGTCAAAGGAGCTTTGTATTATCATAGAATTTACAATTTTTTGGAAATATTGAGAGTTGGACCACCTAGGGTGTACATAAAAAAAAAGAGTATGTTCAAATCAACTTAAAGGAATAAAATAATATAATAAATGTGTAAGAATGAATAGTTAAATTGTTATAGTATCTTTTTTACTTAAATTTATATTAATGAAATTGGAAGATTTCAAATTAAAAATAAAACTAAACTATAAAATATAAATGAAATAAACTTTCTTTTTCCTAAATAATTTTGTAAGATTGACCACCTCAAAATTTGTTATGTTGTTCTAAAGTTGGATTAAGTTTAAACCCATTATTTTAATAAAGAATTCTGTTAGCTTTAATATTAAATTAAATTTGTCATATTGTTCTAAAATTGGATTAAGTTTAAACTCATTATTTTAATAATGAGTTCTGTTAGCTCTAATATTAAATTAGTTTAGTATTATAATTATTGACCTAATTATTTTTATATATAAATGGAGACACTATAATGTTCTCACATTATTAATAGATATTTGTGCATGATATTCATAAGATAAATATTTAACTTTTGTGCATCAAAATTATAACAAATAAATATTCTTTTTCTCCAAGCTCTATAATTAACATTTCACAAGTAAAATATTTTCAATATATAAATTATATTATAATTTGATATAAAGATATTTATTTTAAAGTTTGCACACTCTTCAATTAACTTAACTCTTTATTGTATAAAGACTAAACCAATTTTGATATTTAATATAAAGAGAGATATTAAAAAATAAGATTAAATATGTTTATTTATTTTTAAACCATTTTAAAATTTTATGTTTTGGTTTTAAATTAAATTATAAAGTACTTGATTCTTAGTCATAATATTATAGGAGTAAATAATCATTTATCTTAGTCATAATATAGTTATTATAGAAAATAAACTTTTATAATAAAGAAGAGAGCAGAATAATTTTGATAATTAAAATAATTTACTTTTTAAAAAAAATAATGAATGAAATATACATCAAATAAAAACACAGAATGTTGAATTGAGAAGAAAAATCAAATCACTTTCTATAAGTTCTATAAGTCGTATATTTTAATCTAAAATAAATATATCATGAAATATTTCTTCTGGTACTACCTTTCTATAAATGGGTTAAATCTTGTCATAGCAAAAAGATATAATTCACATAGGACGCATATTGTTGAGAAAAAAAAAAGAACAAGTGTTTTTATTCAGAAAAAATAATTTTCTATAGTGAATTTTGAGTTTAAATGTCAATAGTGTATCTCTTTGACTAAATACATTTGTATTTATAATTATTATCATATCATTTCTGATTTTGTCAGAAGAATATTTAGAGTATAAATATCTTTATTCCATTTTAGATTATTAAAGTATTCTTAATTTATTTGATAGCCTTGGAGAATGTGACTTGATGCTTTAAAATTTTAAAAATTAGGAAAAGGCTGAAATTTAAAAAGAGTTGAAAAATAAGGAGAGAGGTAAAGTGGCAAAACCTATGATACTAAAAATATAAAAGTACTAAAAAGGAAGAAACTAAGTAGAGGACAGCAGAGACATACGAATGATTATAGGAAAAATAATAATATTTTTTAAGCCTTTTGTACTAAAAAAGGAGATCCACTTTATACTTTTTCATTTTCCTATTTCTTTATAATATATAATTGAAAAGGTAATATTCACGAGGCTAGACAAGACTTTGGAAGAAGGAATACATTAAGATTTACAGGTTGTCTTGTTTGCATTTTTTTATTTTAATTAAATATAAAATAATACATTTAACTAAGTTTGATTTCTTATTATGTTACGAATAAAAGAATTCACATATACAAGAAATTGAGGTAAAAAGTAATTTAAATGTACATTCTTCCTTTAATTCTTTGAGACTTTTTAAAGATAAAATTAAAATTAATTCAAAATCTAAAATAAATAATAATTTATATAATTAAGTTTAATAATGTTATTTTATTGAAACTTAAATTAAAAAAATCGTATTTAAATATAAAACTGAAATCAAATTAAATGAATATTTAGTAGACAAGTTATAGAATTTCTATTGTATAAAACTATTATTTTTATAATAGTCACTAAACAATATTATTAAACGGTTTTCAATATTTCTATTATATAAGTTTACTGCAATGTGTAAGGATCTATATTTTAAGGATAGGTGGGGTTACGGGTGCATTATTAGAATATAATTATTGAAGTGCAATTATGAGGGGAGGGGAGAAAAGGAAAGAGGCATTTTACGGGGGAGCTTGGCAACTAAAAGGGGGGGTCTCATTTCTTTAGCATGGGGGAGAGCATCCAGGGGAAAGGAACCCTTCCTTCCTATTCTTTCTTCAATCCAATCAATAAAGCTCCCATAGGCCACCATGATTGCTGTCATCCACAACCTCTAGCTATCACCATTTTCAATAGAAACCACCAACCCAACACCACCGTGTAAACCTTCAACCATAATCCAGTCTCTGATTCCTCTCACCCCTCGACCATCATCATTCACCCACGGCCCAAATCAGTGGCCCATATGCAGGTGCGGCGGAGGCGAAAACCCTCCCTGGGTTGCCCGTGGATGGATCGAAGAAGCAGTGACGCAGAGGCGGGATCGCAGTGGTGAGCAACAGCCAGTTAGTCAGACGGTGCAGAGACGCCGAGGAGAGCAAACAGGATCGGAGGTTGGGTCGCGGTGGCTGGTTTGGCGGAGATGGAGCAAAAAGGGGTAGTTATGGTGATGGAAGAAGCTGGAGGAGGTGAAGGTGCTAGTCTGAGATATGGGGTTGCGGGTAGTGGACATTGTGCTTGGAGAAAACCAGGTAAGGGGAGTTAGATTTTATTCGTTTGATTGTTGAATGATGTTGTGTTTGATGCAAATCTGGGTATTTTTGGGTTGAAAAATGAAGTTTCTGAGTTTCTGGAACACTGCACGCGATTCTGCAGAATTCTGCAGAAACGCCGTTCGTCCAATTTGATTTTAAATTGGACGTTCGTCCAAAATAGCTAACGTTCGTCCTTCAGTTTGAGTTGAGCGTTCGTCCTTAAGTATTTGCACGTTCGTCCATAAGTATTATGAGCGTTCGTCCTTAAATAAATAGTATGAAGCGTTCGTCCTTAAGTTGAATATTGAGCGTTCGTCCAAATTGTTGAGTGTTCGTCTAAATAGTATGAACGTTCGTCCTTTCGGATTAGTGTAGCGTTCGTCCTTTCCGATTAGTGTAGCGTTCGTCCTTTCGGATTAGTGTAGCGTTCGTCCTTTCGGATTAGTGTAGCGTTCGTCCTTTCGGATTAGTGTAGCGTTCGTCCTTTCGGATTAATGTAGCGTTCGTCCTTAAGTAACCAGTATGGGCGTTCGTCCTTAAATAATGTTTGAGCGTTCGTCCGAATTGTTGAGCGTTCGTCCTGGTGAGTGTAGCGTTCGGTCAGATCTTTGAGCGTTCGTCCTGGATATAGAAGTGAGCGTTCGTTCTTAAAACATTGAGTGAGCGTTCGTCCAATAGTGTCCAGTGAATAGTACTCGTCCAAATAGTATTTTACAAATATGTTGAATTTTAAGTTCCTTTGCTTTTGGATTGAATTATGTGTACCGATGTTTGGAATATATGTGGTGATGTGATCTGTGAGCAAATATGAGAATGTATGAAATATGATAAATTACTGTGATTATATGATGTAAATGATGAATTTGAGTATGATTCGGAAATCTCAGGGAGAGATGGACGAAAGTGGTTATGTGGAATATTGTGGTTGTTTCTGTATAATTGTAGGAGCTTTGAAATGGTATGTCTATCCCTAAACTCAAAGCATTATTCATACTCAAGTAGAGAAGAATAATGTGAGTGGTGAGAGTAGAGGGAGGTCCTCGTCTATAGTCTTTGAATTTAGACATAGACAGATTGGGGGATTCACCTTGCTAGTGTTGGAGAAAGACCAGCTGAACTATGCAAGTGCAAAGACGACCAATAGTTCGACAATTATACAAAAATCCGGATGAGTCATATGAATATGGGGATTGTGGTTTAATAAGCATGCATAAATATTTCTGTATTTAAATCTATGATGACATGAATTAATTGTGCTAGGAGACAACATGTTTTTTTTTATATCTAGCTCACCCTTGCATTGTTTTGTGTTGTGTGCCAATTTGGATATATGTATTTGGCGATGATCATCCACTTGGATGGGAGCAGATGCTGTCGAGGAGAGTCATTTGGAGCAAGAGCTGGAGAATACTGAGGCTGCGGAATAGTCTTCTTAGGATTTCCTATCTGAACACGTGTAGTGTTCGAATTTATGAACTGTTTAGGTTTGAATTTCAGTTTCTTTTATTTGAATGACTGTAATTTCTCACATTTAATTACACGTCATACTCCGACTGTTCTCTATATTTGAATGTTAACGTCCTTATTATATAATATTGACTATTATATAATCGGGATGTTACACAATGCATTTTTTTCACAATAATTATCGTATTTATAAGTTTAAATTTGCTATATTTACATATATAATATATATAATATAATTAGAAACTATAATACAAATTTATTATAATATTTTGATAAATATAAATATTATACAAGATATAGTTAAATAATAAATCAATCTTTAAAAAAATTATTTTAACGTAGTGAGAGATTTGCTTTAATTTAATTTGATTTTAACTTTCAAATAAAAATAGTTGGTTGAAAAAAAATTAAAAACTTTTTTTTAAAAGAATTTGCATGTAGTTATTTTATGAATACGATTTGAAAAAAGAAAGTAATAAAAAAAAAGTGACAGTGGTGTTGGGAGCGTGAGACAGTTGAATTGGAAGTAAAAAGACATTAATGGACATGGTAAATGCGAGGATTGAAGGGAGGGTTTTAAATAGAGGAATAACAATTGCGTGGGCCAGCGTTCAAAATTCGGCGCCTTATTTTGACACTCCCATCCAATCAAAACGCGTCATTCATTCAACAATAACAATAATATTATAAAAGTGGTTTCAATTAAATATTTTTAGTAGTAAAATTGTAGTCAATTAAATAAACTGAATTCTTGGTAAATTAATTAATAAACAATCAAACCGCATCATCACTGATGACACTGAGTTCCTTGAAGCGATTTCATTGTTCACACACATATTTGTGAGCGAGGAATTAAGTTGCTTGAGAAGAAATGTACGATGGATGATGGTGGATTTGCGGGATGGGTGAATTTTCGATCTCCCACGATGGTGAAGAGATCAGGAGGGATTTATAGGTAAAAGTCATATGTTTTCTCAACGTTTTATCAAATTCCAGCATTGTTCTTCTTGATCAGCCTCTTTCGCGGCTTCGAGCGCGCTGAATCGTCATCGTAAATCGGCGTCTGCGACCGATCCGGCCCTGCCACTCGTCGTCGTTAATTTTTAAAAGTTAATTTTAATAATTATTTTATATTTTTTTATTTTTTATAAATATTTTTACAATTAAATATAACATTAACATATAACATTTTATATTACTTTAATAACTAGGGGTATTTTAGTAATCTTTAATTTCTACCAATTAAACTAATTTTTTAAATCTGTTACATCAATTAAATCTTACACTAATTATCACAAACTTTACTTTCAAATCCATTCTCAATTACCCACAAATTCACTCAAAAAAACAACAAAAAATTACTCTCAAATCTACTTAAATTTATTTAAATCATCTCTTCTAAATCACTACAAAAAGAACAAAGCCTGGATAATAACAATAATTTAAACTTTTATTATAATAGTGGTTTCAATTAAATATTTTTAATAGTAAAACTGTTATCAATTAAATAAAACTGAATTATTGGTGAATTAATTAATAAAACATTGATTATCCTTTAATTAGTTGGACCTTGTCTTCGTCAACTCGTCACGGAATTCATAGCTCTATATAAACACCACACACAGGGATTCTAAAGATATCAGTTTAACATAGTTAAAGCGGGAACATTATAAATATGATTTTTTTAATCATATTTAGAGATTAGTATGAAATAAAACTAAATTTAATTTAAAAAAAAATATAGTAGCATTATTAAGAGGTTAATAATATGTAAGATGGTGTAATGATGTGGATGATGTGGAAGTTTGTTGAAGGTGCTTGTTGAAGGTGCTTGACAGCTGAGGATAGATAGATGGTGTGAAATAGCCGTTACCTTGAGTGGACCCCACTTTACACTCATAAACTCAACACACTTCTATTTCAGTTCCCACAATCCAAGCTTCTTTCCCGTCACTCACGGACTCTCACCGAGCCTCTTTCTTCTTAACGTGCCTCCTCGCAAACCGAACCCAATCACCCTTCACACTTCATGCAAATATTTTATTATTTCTATTTTTTTTATTGCTTTATTGTTATTATTATAATTCAAAACAGTCCTATTAATTTCCTATTAGGATTAATAAAAGTTTTCCTTTCTTTTCTCCATTGGGAAAGGAACCGCAATCCAACCCTGTCACTATTTTCTGCTGTGCCTGCGCATTTTAGAGCAGGGAAACACTGAGTCTCTAACGTGCACGGGAAGCGAACCACGCTTTGGTGACATGGAGATGGGGAATGGGATCTTGTGTGGGTGGATCCCGAGGTAAATCGTATTGGTTGATGTGGCAGCATTGGATGGATGGCATGCACGTGAGTTTGGATGGAAATCTCCACTCTCGCAATCTTAATCTTTCATCTTCTCTACTTTTTCTAACGTTAATAGTGTAATTTTATACTGAATTTATACAAATGAAATCAAAAATTATTACTATGGTAAATTGTATTAGTCTTACACGATTTTAATATAAAGAATTAATGTGAATTTAACAAGATTTTGTTAGTAATATTTTTTATTTTTATAATTTTTAAAATAAAATGAAAGTACCAATTGGATTGAAGACTCATTTTACATGGTATTTGATGAAAATTTCATGAAGAGATTAAAATAGTTAAATTATCTAAATGTGAAGGTACACCTCAAGAAACTCTAAGAGAAGAGGAAGAGTCCAATTAAAGAAAACTAAAACAAGAACATGTAATGAAGTATAATAATAACCTAAAAGTGCACAAAAATAGAAGAAAATATGAATAAAGATGGAAGACAATGAAAAATGAGAAGCTCAAGGAAAACACGCCCCTTGTTAGATTATGCATCCAATATAAATTAATAATTAATGAACAATAAAACCCTTTCACATCACGAACAATTCCTAAACCCTTTCATATCATAAATAATTCCTAATGCCTTGTGGAGCAGTATATAAAAGCATATATGAATTAGTCATTGGAAACAATATAGAAAAATGGTATAATCTTCAAATCATAGAGTACCTAAGCTTCCCTCTTGGCTTTCTCTTTTATGAGAATGAAGAGTGAGAAAAAAAAAACAGATGGAAACCATAACTTTTTTATGTAACTTATGTCAAATACTTCTTTTAATTTTAATATTTTTAATTTGGCTCCTTATCAAATTAAAATATTGTTTATAATCTTACAGAGCTAATATTTTATGACATATTTTTAACCATAAATTTAAATTAATTTGATCATTTTAACAAATTGACTAATAAAATATTAGCTATAACACATTTAATTATGTAAATGTGTTAGACTTTATTACAAACTTAAAATTGTTATTATATTTATTGAGCATATTCAAAAGAATGTGTCTATTGATTACACCCGTCATATAAAATCAAAACATTTTTCATTATTAATCGCAACTAAACTTGTTAATGATCAATGTTTACATAACCAAATAACTTAGATTCACAATGAAATGTGTAACATGAAAATTACGTAAATGTGACATGTATACCTCTACTTTCAACTAGTCCTAATCTTATTTGAGTGAGATCAATATAAAAATTTAATAGTAATAATCACGTATAGTTTATTATTGCATAATATTCTTTTTCAATAAATTTTATATTTTGAAAAATATATATATATATATATATATATATATATATATATATATATATATATATATATATATATATATATATATATATATATATCCTAATCTTATTTCAATGAGATATAAATAGTTGCGTATAATTTATTATTGCATAATATTTTTAACATATAAAATTTATAGAAGAAAAATATTATGCAATAATAAATTATACGCAACTATTTATATCTCATTGAAATAAGATTAGGATATATATATATATATATATATATATATATATATATATATGAATAATGTAATTCTTATCCATTTACTTAGGTAACTTTATGCTTAATTCCAAATTATGAGATGCCTTAAATTAGTACATGATTTTTATTAATTTAGAGTGTTATAGGTTGGATGCTGAGGAACCCTAAATGGAGGTGTTTATGAAACTTGTTGAATTAATTTTCAATAAGTGATTATAGTTCAAATGTTTGTTATAAAACTCAATTGTTAAAGTGGTTAGTCAGAAGTGAGAAAGGAATCTAAGAGGGTTTTGTCTTATATTGTATTCATTTAAGTGGCAATTGTGATCATGATATTGAAATGGTAATAAGTTATGCTATATTTAATGTGTTTTTATATTTGTGATATATTCATGATTCATGGTATACCGTATAAAAGCATGATTAATTTTATATAGGTTGAAAGGTATATGATTAATGTTTGATGTGCATTATGTATATCTTTTTTGATGGTCATTCATGGATGGATGACTTGGATTATTTACATAAATGTATATATGTTAGTATATACATACCTACATGTATATAAGACTTGATCCTGAATGACTAACTTGAATGGGTAATTTACATAACTCGTGATGGATGTTTAAGAATACTCAAGTTGGTATTATGCTTTGAGTGACAATAATAAACACAAAATTTGAGATTAACAGAGATATCATTGTCAAATAAAATAAACAAGATTTCAAGTGAAAAGTTAAATAATATTTATTTATAATTTAATAACAAAAATTATTTTGTGACACCCTACCTAAAAAATAGAAACTAAGGATAAGTTGAAGACATAAGTGTTAGACTTTGATAATATTTATTTATGATAATTTAAAATCTTTTGAAAGACTCATTACATTTAATCATGACACTATATCTCAGGACCATTAAAATCAGTAGTTAGTGGAAGCCAGATGTAGGGACAAGGGTTTAAAAATTCAGAAAGTGGAAGACAAGTGTGTAGAGTTGAGTGACCGATCGGTTTGTTGACAGTAGTATATAAGAAAATTTTTCAAAACTTTGAGCCACTTCTGCATGCATCTTCTTTCTCTCAGAACTTTCTGAGTTTTTCTCCTTCTCTCTACAATTCTCATTCTTCTATCTACAAATTCTCATATTTTTCTTCTTCTGATCAACAATCAGGTCACGCTTGAGTTCTCCTAGTGTAAAGAGCTTTTGATTGAACTGATCAAGTGTTAGTTTGAATTAGTAAGTTCATTCTCTCTTTAGAACGGCTGTTTTCTGCCACATGCAAGCCAAGTTTTTGGTTGCATGAGTTTATCATCTTCTTCTATGAAATTCTGATAGCAATTCTGGTCTTTTATTTGGTCTAGCTTCGTAAATCGGGAAACTCTAAGTGTATAATATTTGGTAGTGGTGACCCATATACTACAACCGTGAGCGTTCGGCTGAGTTTAGAGGTGAGGGAAGCTTGTAATTTAATTATGATTCTCTGTTTTGAATGTTGGCATGTTTGTATGATGTTTTGTTTAGTTATTTGGTTGATATGAATTATCAATGTTGTTGTATGATTGTCTGTATGTGAGTGATGGTTTATACATGGTACGAATTGGGTATGAATAGGGTATGAGCTTAAATCTGCAATATTCTATAATTGTCTCAGAAAGTCAGTCTTGACCGTTTGGTTTTCTATTGGGTATTCAGTTTGGACTAGATTCTCCTTTTGTAGAAAAAATTTCAGTCAATGACCGATCGGTGATCTATTGAGTATAATTGAAATTTAAGAGTTTGATCAATTAATAGTTTTCTATTTTCATTTAATAGTCAGTCTAGTTAGGTTACTGTACAAATAATGTAAGTCTTTGATCCTATAATTATTTTTCCCCGTTTATAAATAAGCATTTTTATATGTTAGTGTTTTTAACCAACTTATACTTGTTATGTAATTTTAGAGTGCTTAAACCAATCACTCGGTTTCAATAGTGCTCGGTTTCGAACTAAGCGCTCATTCTTATAATATATTCCGTAATTTATCTTCATTAGGTATTAAGAGTGTTCGGCCAAGCTAAATAGTGTTCGGCCCTAGTTTGTAGTGTTCGGTTTAAACTCTTAGGTCTCTGATAAAAGCTTTCATGATTTTCGGTTAGGTCTAATTATATGTATTCTATAGTATTTTGTACATTCTTGGAGTTCTGTCTAGTAAAGAACGTTTGGTCATAATTGTTGAGTAGCGAGTAAATGTTCAGTATTACCATAAGTGTTCAGCTTCTGATGAGTCTTACCCAGTATGGACTGTTCGGTCCTGTTCTGTGGATAAGTGAAAGACTGCTCGGTCTTACACTAAGTGTTCGGTTATGTTAGCCTAAAAAAATTCTCTCATTCGGTCTTGCTTCTAAGATTGATGTTATCTCTTTCAGTTCTGTTCTAAGATGGGATCTTGTTTTCTTGGTTCGGTTTGATTATATTGATGATTAAGTATGATGGTATTTAAAGTGTGATATGAATAGAATAGTATGTATATGAAGGAGTATTTCAGGGAGAAATATCTTAAGATTGGTTATTGAATGGTAGAGTATGAATGTGGTTATGCTTAGTTGGCGTTTATCCTGATATTATGTGATTAGTCATTATCAAGTAGAGAGGAGTAAATCATGTGTGAGAATGATAGGAGGACCTAGTCCATAAGGTGAACTTGGGCGAGGTATAACAGACTGACCTCGGGTGGCAACTGTTGAGGGCATCCTAGCTACTACATCACCCGGGTACACAAACGTCGTAGCTACACATAATTCATATAGTCAGAGTAAAGTGGTTGGTCATTGCATGTTTTACCATTCGATTATTGTTGGAAATGTATGATTGGTTGTTGCATGATTGACCTATTGATTTTATTAAATATGAGATTTTGTGTGAATTATATGTTTTATTGGATTAATAAAATTACATAAGCTTACCCTACTTTCCGGTCTTGTTATGTTGTTCGTCTGATTATTCTTCTTGTTGCAATGATCATTATATGGATGTGAGTAGAAGAGGACAAGTGTTTGCTGGAAGAGGCTTTGGAAGAAGTGAACGTTAAAGCTGAACCATAGGATCGTTCGGTTGTTAGAATTAGTTTTATTTTGTATAACTGCTCGGTGTAAGCATAGTTTTGGAACCGTTCGGTTTAATCTTTCGTTTTGTAAAGTTTAAATTCTAGAGTAATGTTGTAAGGCCGTTCGGCCATAAACATACCCCTTTCTTCTTTCAGTAACTGAACTGTAATATTGTTAATTGTGAGTATTCTATGATATGGTTTTATACTATATTTTTGGGATGTTACACTATATATAACTAAATGTGATTTCAACTCACATACATGTGTTTATTAATATAAGCATGATTTTAATGTTGATAATTCTCTTGTTTTTAGATATTATGTATAAATTTAGTTACTTTTATGTTATTGTAATAAATGTATTTTTACTTTAACAAACTCTTTTACGACAACGGAAGGGAGACCACTTAATAAAATAATAATTATGCTTTAATTAGAACATTTTATTAATTATGTTATAATTACAATTTTGATGTGATTTGTAAAGACATAGAAAATAGGATTTTAAAAATGATAATGGGTTAAAAATATTGAAATTTTATTATTTTAATATTAAAAGGTTTTAATATAAATAAATTTGTTATAGACGAGTTTTATTATTTAAAACACACTATTTTTTTAGAAATTCATTTTCTAGAGTTCTCTAGCTTTTCTCTAATAATTCTTCTTCTTTATTCATTTAATTAAATAACTGAGCGTATGACTGATCCAAACGACGAACTCTTCAGTTCAGACTGATTGGTTTCTTCATCTGAGTAAGTTAAGTTTTGACCCCTTTTCTATGGTCCTTTATTTCTTTTACTGCATGTGAGCCCCGCCTATTTTGCATGTAATGTCCAAGTCTTCGATAAGATTATCTATTGATTAGTGGTCCTAACCAGAGATGGCAAAAAAAATCTGTGCCCGCCGATATTCGTGAATAAAATTCGCGACGGTTAGTTAGTACCCGTGGATCTTTACTACTCGTGGGTTGCAAGTAACAGGTATTTTAATACTCGCTTATAAATGGGTCAGGTGTGAGTATTATACTATCCGTACTCACGAATATCCGCTACCCGCAAAAAATAAAATTAAATATTTAATTTATATTTTATTAAGTTAAATTTAATTAAAATTAAATTTTAATTTATATTTAATTTAATTTATATTATACTTTATATATTTATTGTAATTTTATTTAAATTTTATTTTAATAATTTATAAAAATATTTTTTTTTTAAATTTTGCTGGTATTCGTGGGTATCACGGATATCCACGGGTTTCAAAATACATGTAGGTATTTTTTAAACGGGTATCCGTGAGGGTAGAAAGTGGGTAGCAGGTGAATTTTCTTTTTTTGGTTCGGATTGCGAGTAGGAACTATCCATGTATGACCCGACTCGTTACCATACCTAGTCGTAACGGTATACCCTGATCGTGTTTCTGTTGTTTGTAGGTACAAATAGAGCTTCTTGTGCTGTAAAAGCGGAATAAGGTTCTCTATAGTGGTGTGGTCTTAAAAAAAGGGTAAGGGAAGTTATTGATCTTTCATTGATTTATTTTAATTGATATGTATTATTGATGATTGTTGTTAGGTGATGTCGAAATTGATTGAAATTAGAATATCTGCTTAGTATAAATTTTGATTTGAATGATTGCAAATAGGTAATTGATGCTTGATGTTTTTAAACTTTGATTAATTTGTTTGGAATTGATCTTGGTTGTAAGTTTTCTTTGGTTGAGAAGTTGGTGGTGGTAATTTTGGTTGATATGTTTAAGAGAAATGAGTAGTAGAGTTATAGGTTATTTTTAGTCAAGGTGGGGGGGTTGATAGGTGAGTTTTAGAAATAATGGTCTAAGAGGAGAAATGATGATTTAGGAAATGTTGTATGGTTGATTGAAACTTGTTGGCACCTTGAGATAGTAGAACATTTGTTATAAAAATGGAGTTAATAGTCAATAGGTTGTGTTTGGATGGTTTTAGGTTCATTTAAGGGTTTTGACTAATAAAATTGAAAAGTAAAGGGGTCTATGCTAAAATGGACACTTTAGAGCATGTGATTGAGTCATTTCTGACTTGCTCATACTTCTAAGTGGTCAAGTTTTATGTTAGAAAAGAGGGAATTAAGTTATGGGTCTTAAAATGGTATTTTAGTTGAAATAAGTTAGAGATTCATGGTACAATAAGTCCAATGAGGTTTGGTTTGAGTCATACACATTTGGATACGGTTAATTGAGGTCTAGAGTACCAAATTGGAGTTAAAGATGTTTGTGGAGGTATATAAGTTGAGACTTGTGGGTTTGAGGGGAGTAGAATCTACAAAATTGATGTTCTGCAAAATTCTGCAAAGTAGATAGGCTAGCAAATAGCTCATTGGGCGAGTAATTAAGTGTTTTAGTAGTTATTTTAGTGGCTAGGCAAGCTAACTCGTTGAATTGGTGGAGCTAACTGTTTTTGCTCTTGTTGGGTGAGTGAAGGTTGCGCGCTAGGCGAGTCTGTGCTCGTTGGACACCCTATTTCTGGCGCTAGGCGAGTGGGTTTAGGTTTCTTGGTTATTTTGTTTGTTTTTTCTATAGTATTTGGATTTAAATGGTGTGATGTTATATTTATCATTCAGTGACATGGTTTGAAAGGTATGATGGTATGGAAATTGTTATTGAATTCAAATATGAGGTTGAAAGAATTTCTAGGGTAAAATTCTTAATGGTGGTTTGAAGTAAGTAGTGTATTAATATAGGGATGCAACCTTGGAAGTTATTTTGACGCTCCAATAATCACATCATCTTAGATAAAGAAGTGGATTATGTGGTGAGGAGTAGCAAGAGGTCATAATATATGGTTTGGTTTCTTTGTCAATAGGTGGTAGACGGATTAATCTTGTGTGTTAGCTTGAGGGGCCAATTGTTTCACCATTACAAGTGCAAAACTTGTCATAGTCTGATATTAATACATCTATCCGGATGATTTTATCTAGGTCAATGACATGATTAGGATAATTGGTGTGCTTTGACTGGAATAATATGTATAATGAAATCTTAATGTGCAATAATTGTTTATTCTTTTTATCATTAACTTACCCTTCTTTTGTGTTCTTTGTTGATTGTTCGTATGTGTTGATTTCTTTGACGATGATCATCTGATGAGTGTGAGCAAAGGGAGATGATGTTTCTGTAGAGTAGAAACTCGGTGAAGATAGTGTAGATGTTATAGTGAATGTTTTTTTTGGTTGTTTTAGAGAACCACGTGTATATATAATTTTGGACTAATAGTTTGTATATAAAATTTAATTGTAGTTATGTTTATATATAATTGTGATGAAGTTTTAAGTTTCCTATTTAGTTAACTATTCTACCGTATTAGAGTATTTAAATCGTTGTACTTATACATTATATTTTAGTTATACAAGCTCGTCTAACATATTAATAATGGTATTTTTTTTAGTGTTGCATCGCGTTATATTGACCCAAAACTTGTGTAATTCATCATTACATGATGCAAAGTGTATGCCATTTTCCTTTTTAAATATTAGGTATAATTTGTAAGTGAAAAAATAAAAGTTAAAGGACATTAATATTATACCCTCTTATATATATATATATATATATATATATATATATATATATATATATATATATATATATATATATATATAATACTCGCACATTAACAATGTTAAAAATAAAGTACTTCTTCATACAAACTATAAAACCAGACAAATGTCAGTAGCAAATGTTATTATTTATTTATAAACCATTCTAAAACTAAAAGATAAATAAACTTATTTCAAAATTTCCATATCTCTAATAACTTTTTCTTATAGTATAAGATATTTAAGGGATATTTAAAAGAAAATAAGATCATAGATATAAAAAATTAATCTTTCTTAACAATCTAATGTTAACTTATTTACTTTCTTTTAAGAAAAAATTATAAATAATTAGGTTACGTAACATTCTATTTTTCGTAGCATTTAATTATCATAGGATTTGTTATACTTTAGTAATACAAAACAGTTAACTCGAAGAAAAGATATAGGATAAGAAATAAGATGTTACTATAAATATTCCAAAAATAACTTATAATAACAAAATATATACTAAAACTTGGACTACTAAAAAAAGATATTACACTAAACAGAAAATGTAATAAGATAATTACATTAACGAACGAAGCCTAAAACCAAACATTCTACTATACGCCTTTGATCTACCTCTTCCTAGCACTTGCTTACTAGAGACATCTTCCTAAGCTCACACCATTTAAGTGATCATTGTAAAAAAGAAGAAAAAAAACAAACAAACAACACAAAGAAGAAAGGGTAAACTAGTTTATCAAAGAATACATATAAAATATTTATACAATGTCGTTCTTATAATTCAACTATCAACAACCAAACAATATTCATACACATTTCATCATCTAACTTTAAACTAACCATTTGGATACATGTATTGATATCGAACTATAGAAACCCTGCCTTTGAGGTGGTATAACAACATCAACAACAACAACATCTTCATCAACAAATCAAAACACTCCAAGGTTAATCCTTTCAAGCATATATGGCTAACGAATAACTAGAACACTAGGGACCTCCTGCCACTCTCCACCATATAATCATGCTTCTCTTATTGAGACTAGAGGTTATTGAGAGCATGAGAATGACCTCTAACTCTAGCTTCCTATATCAATAAATACACTTACACACATAACCATTTCAAAGAAATTCTCCTTGAACTCTTTATAACCATCATTCACATGCCATCACTCCTTTTCATCATGTGATAGAGTATCAAATAAACATTTCACCAAATAAATCCAAACACAAATGAGAAATAGAAAGCAAAAACAACCAAGCAAACTCAAACCGCTCGCCCAACGAACATAGACAACTCGCGCAGTGAGAGTCCAAACAGGGAGCCTCCCCAGCCTAGCGAGGAAGCTCGCTCAACCCTTAAACTTTACTGCCAAAAACCCCAAAGACTCGCCCAACGAGTAGTCCCCACATGCCCAACGAGAGCCAAAACAACAAGCTCCCCAAACTTATACTCAGCCTCTAGAACTCACTGCCAGAACTCCTCTAAACTCGCCCAGTGAGCCATTCGTGTTCGTCTCTCCTTGCTGCATAATTCTACAACACCAAAATTAAGAATTAACACTCCTAAATCACTCATAACCTATTCTAACCATTTTTACCAACTTCTAACACTTCCATTTTGTATTCTAAGCTACAACTGACCTATCTAAATACGATTCAACTAAAACCAAAACTAAACTCATTTTGTAATGAAATTCTAACTTAAACTAACTACAATTCCAACCTATATACCATAACTCCAATTTACTACTTCTAACTCACAATTTAGCCATTTAGGGGTCTGACAAAATCACAAATGACACAATAACAAATCCCAAAAACTTCACTTGACCTAAGTCCACTTACTTTGAAAACTCACTACTCAAAACCTCTAAAATGCACCAAAATTCATTCCAAGACACCACTTACTGTCTACTACACACTTCTAGACGAATTCTTTGCTAATTTACCACACAACTAAGTCTCAAATAATCACACAACAATTATTAACTTACCATATCTCCTTCTAGACCATTATTTCTTAAACTCCTCTCTTTTCCCAAAATTCCAATCAAATATCATCACTAGCTTCTCAACCACAAGAAATTCAATATAAGGATCAATTCCAAACAGGTTCATCACCTTTTAGAACATTCAACCAGATTCATACCAGTAGATTCACTCAATCAAACATGCATACCAGTAAATCCACACATTTCTAAAATTACAAAAATTAAATTAAGTTAAAATTTCAAAAAAACAATTCATTCTAATTTTTACTAAAAATTAAAAAATTAAAACATATTTAAGCTTCACTCAAACAAACCTAAACAGTATATCATTAATAGTGTTATTTTGTTTTGGTAAACAATATATTTTTCTTCCTTATTTCATAGATACTCTTAATATATAGGTATATTTTTTTATTTAAAATTATTAAAATAAAATAAATATATTTAATTTCATAAATACTATTTTTTTTATATCACATCAAAGGGCCATCAGTGGTTGCTGGATTATAATTGTATTGTGAAGTTAATTGTTACAGAAATTGAAGACACATTAATGTTGTTGACTTATTAATAGTGGCGTGTACCTCCCTGAAATATTCTGTTCAGTCTCTTATTGATGACACGTTTGGACCGTTAGAAAAAGAAAACAAAAGTAAAAGAAGACAAATTTAGTAACGGTATTATCTTTTGATAAAAGAAAATATTCTTTTTTATAGAAACAATTTTACTTGACTTGAAAAAGAATTATTAGAATAATTTCATTAATTTATTTATAGTTTTTGAAATTATACAAGACTTTTGTTTTTCTAATATTTACTGTAGTTTCTTTTGCGAGTACACGATTGAGAGTTTATTTAATATATAAAAACGCATTAGCATGAAATTAAAAAATAAATATTGAAAAAGATTGATGAAATCTTAAGATATTAACGTAATTCATTCATGAACTACTACAAACAATAATCTTTTAAATATTTAATATGACTTTAAAATATTTGTTATAAGACTGTAGGGTAGTATAGTTTAGAATAGTTTTTATCTTAAAGATAAATCATAACTTTAAATGAAGGGTCACGGAGGCGATTAGTGTGCAGGAGCGTTTTTCAAGGACACGTGAGGGAGAGGGTAATAATAGGAATAATGTGAAGGGTTATATTTGTCATTTTAGCAGATTGTGTATGCAGAAGAAGGAGAAGAAGTCCTGCTACCAAACAGACAAAAAAACAAGAAAGGATTTTAAGGGCATGTTTGGCTGAGGGTCCAACACTGATTCGTCAACACGTGTCATACCACTGCATGCATATCCGCCACGTCATCTCACTATCCTTCTTTCCTCTCGTAGATCGCGGCATCACGGACCCATCTTATTCTTTTTCCAGATAGTATTGCTTTTTTATTTACTCAATCTATTATAATAATGATAATAATAATAATTATTACTATTACTGTTGCTACTATTATCCCCATCCACACACATAAATAATATATAAAAAAATTAAGAAGTTTATCCATTTCATCTGTGGCCACAGCTCACACCCCCACGCCAGAATTTAAAATGAAATCTTGTAATTATATTGACCAAAAATTTAATATTTTTTAATATCTGACCTACGTTTCTCAAACTATATATTTATCACACACTTCACTCATTTCTTACTTTCTTCCTTCTTTTCGGATTTTATATTAGCTACTAATTATCCAACATTCCTTACTATTCACTATTTTATGCTTTTGTAGAACGCGAAGCAAGTAATTACTATTGTACTGTATTCTTCAAAAATACTTTTTCATACTACTTTTTTCAGTTATTTCTAGAAATGTCAATACTAATAACATCTAAATGTAATGGATATGTTCAAGTGCATATGATTACTAAGATTAGCTTATTTTGAATTTCATAACTACATAATTATGTTCAAAAAGAATCGTTCTTACATAAAGATTTTAGTACAATTTTATTTTCGTTTTTACATAAACTATGCGATTTTAGTTCCTAATTTATTTTTCAATTTAGTTATTTTAGTTTTGTACTTGTGTTCTTTAATTTTTACCTATTCATAACTTTGATGAGTTTAAGTTCAATTAATCATATATATATATATATATATATATATATATATATATATATATATATATATGTGTGTGTGTGTGTGTAAAATTTGATAGGCATTGAAATTGAAAAAAAAAACGCACCGTACTCATTTTTTTTTTCATGATTAAAATGGTAGCGGTTGGAGGCGCTGATTACCACACCTAATTTACTTTGACAGATATTCAATAAATAAGATATACTAGATGAAACATAAACTTTATAATTATATTTCTTAATGTGGTTTATGTGCAAGAAGAGGTCATTGATATTTTGCATAAGCTTAACGGTGGTGAGAGTCATGAGCAGAGGGAAAAGGAAAACAAAGAAAACAGAATATTTGTATTAAAAAGAGATAGAAAATTGTGTTAGGCTACAATGAAAGGAAACGAGGTATATACACACGCGTAAAACAAAACGACTTAAACTGTAATAATTTTTTTGACTGCAAATGCGTCGGGTGAGGGAACACACGGCTGGCCGCAACTTGAATGATGGTAGACGCTGGACGCAAAACTAGGTTAAGAAGTCGACTATTTTGACAAAGTTGAGAGTATATGTTAAAAAGTCCCGGCTTTGACATAATATTGTTAAGGTTTAAATAGTTATTTGATCTTCATATTGGTCAATTTTAAATGGGTCATCGTTTTTTTTTGTCTTAATTAGGTTCATAAACTTGTAAAATTGAATCAATTAAGCCATTTTCATTAAGGTTTTATTGACACTGTCTAACTTTGATGACGTGATACACACTGATGTAAAAATATTTTTTTACGTGGAATTTTTTTTAAAATTAACTTACGTAGCCTCCTCTAATAAGACCACGACTGCAACTTCCATGCGAAACCAGTTCTCACACCATCTTCGCACATCATCTCCTTCATCGCAACACCTCGTCTCATCCTCACCACTTTTTACTTTCAATATGACCAATCACAACCACTCTATTCTAGATTTCGATATTCAAATAGACGACAACAACCAATACTCCATTCTCACGCCTTCAAGATTACCTCGCCAAAACAAACATCAGTTGGAAAACGAGGAAGCAGGAAAAAAAATTAGGTTTTGAGATTGCAAGATATCAAAAAAGGTTTTCACCGCCAACACCATAAAACCTCAATCATCCTCGTCGCCCTTCCTCTTTCAAGCACCACAATCTCTCTGTATCTCTGTCTTTGCCGCCATGTCTTCTGCCTCCGTCCCTGATTCTGTGTCATATGACACCCCCAAAAGCAAATCCCTAACTGAACAACGACCCATCACTGGCGACAAAAGTGCTTCCGATTTAAATCCCTCACACCAAGGTGGGGGTTCGGGGGAAGCAAAATAAGCGGAAGAGAAATGATGAGTCCTAGAGGACAGAGACGAAGAGGCACAAGGCCATTGAACACTTTTCATCAAGGAGAAAAGTTTTCTTAAACAATGAAGTTTTCTTTTAAGATAACCTGCAAAAAAAAAAATTTCATTAATGAAGGTTCCACACTAGATTTGGGTTGTTCACCAGTTCACCTCTTCCTTGCTAGTTTTATCTGCACTGAGCTAAAATTTGTCTTTAAAGAAAAACAAAATCTACCCACCATCAACCTCTTGCAATTCACAAATTAGTCTTAGAATCAGTTTCACTGAAATAATTAAAAATAAATCCTGTTGTATAAAATGGGCAAAAAATATCTTCAAAGTTTTATTCAGAATCTAAGGGAAAAAACACATTCCAAATGCACAAAGGAAAAAGAAAACTTCCTTAGCAAGGAAAGAAAAACTACGATGGTGCAAGAATTGCAATTGTTAACCTAATCAAAATTAGTGTAGAATGGTAATGGTCCAGGAAAACTTCGTAGTACTCCCCATGACTTTTCCAACTGACCCCATCAACTGCAACAACAGAGCGAGCAATAATACTGGTATCTGAGTAAGAAATTTAAGTTTGACTTGATCTCCATCAATAATACAAAGAGAAAGTTTTACCATGTAATTTGCACCCACCACCAAATCCCATTTGAAAATGCGCGATATATTTTAGAATTTCTATGGCAATGGGAATTATAGAATCAAACAATGAAGTTTCTTAAATATTTCTCCTTTCATGAATTTTGCATACGTGACTTGAGCAAGTTAAAAAAAAAGAAATATTATCAAACAAATGCCGCTTTTACAAAACCACGAAAACCAACCGCGATTTCTCCTTACCGCGCCTTCACCAACAACCTCAGCCAAACCCACAAAATCCTGGCTTCCATGGAATCGCAACTTCTCCTCGTCGCACAGTAATTAAACAACCCTTGTTCGTCACTCTGACCAGTTTCCTAACTCAAAGCAAATAAAATCCCTAACTTTTAACATAAACCAATTAAATTTTGCCATGTCATAATGTCTTAATTTAAATAAAAATTCCACGTAATCAAACAATGCACATCAACCTATTAAGTGTGCACCACTTCAGCGAAAACTTAACGGAAAGGGCTTAATTGGCTCAATTTTACAAGTTTATGGATCCAATTGAGACCGAAAAAGAAATGAGGACCCAATTGAGATTGATCAACAAATATGAGGACCAAGTGAGAGTTTAAACCTATTGTTAAAAACAACTAGAGAGAGGGCTTTAGTTAGCTTGTTGATGATGAGTGTTGACATAAAAAATTTTGACGATATTTTCTTAATCTTTTTTCTATGACAATCTATTTTTATATGTTTAGTCTTTTAGAAAAATTTGATTGAAGATCATTGGTATAATAGAGAGGTTGTCACAATATAAAAGAGAAAATTATTGATAATGAATCCTAAGATCTTGCATTAGGTGATGAGGTGATGGAGTTATTGGATTTCACATATTGTGAAGGCAATGGCGTGGTACTCTTCTCGGAAAAGTATCTTGACACAGTTTGTTGCTTCGTAGATTTTCGGGAGAATTTCTAGTGTAGATGATGTCACCAGTTACAAATTTCTTTGTAATAGATCATCCATGTTAAGATAAAATCGTCTATATGTTTAATCACTCTCATGTTTTGAAGTTTAATCAAATAACATTAAAAATATAAAAATATCATAGGTAGAAACATATGTATTAGGTTCGAAATCCTAACAACAAAAAAGTCAAAGGAAAACACTTAGGATTATAGAAAACACAAAAACACCTAAGTCAAAACACCTAAACACAATGCTAAATGACTAGTAATTCAAAATCATCTAAGAGAGTTATACTAAACGTGAAAGCTTTATTGTACCCAAAGGGTATTCAATTGGACTATCAGAAAACAAAAAAAGTGTCAAGACTATATCTTTGACAAAACACTCTAAAAGAAGCTAAATACGATTGCTCTATCAACATAATACGATTTAGGGTTGCACTATCAACAAAACACGATTACACTGTCAACAGTAGAAGCCGAATACATATTTGTCACTCATTGCTGCTCACAACTCTTATGGATCAGAAATTAAGTAGAAGATTACAACCACTTTGAAGGTAAGATTCATAATTATTGTAATAACAATGCTACAATTAACTTATTTAAGAATTCTAGATTGCATTCATGCGCTAAGCATATTAAGGTCAAACATCACTTCATACGTGATCATGTTAATAAGGATACTATGGATTTACAATATGTAAACACAAAAGATTAGCTTGCTGACATCTTCATTAAGCCATTAGTTGAAGATAGACTTAATCGTTTAATCACCATTATTGGTATGAGAATTGTTGAATGAATTTGATTCAACATGTCAAATGTATTCATATAGTGTCTAGAGAATCAAATGTCTAAGACACATAGTCTATATGACGTCATACATTGCAATGCTAAGACAAATTGTCTATACGACATCTGCATCCATGCATTAGGTTGTGTCTAAATACCGAGCCCATCTCTAGAATTTGTTTAGGATTTCCAAAACCTAAACCCTTCCCTTTCCAATATGTCCAATATCTTCTATGTGTCAATCAAACCATCACTCCTAATATACATTTTCTCTCTTTTCTCTTCCTTAAAACGACAAAACTTCTAACTCTACAAATCTTGTCATTCTTATTCGCTGCACCCTACACACCATTCCAAAATTTCTCTTTCTTCAAGAGATACAACATTTCTTTTCAAATCTATTCGTACGAAGCACATTAAATAGACAAAACAAATCAATCTCTCATGACTAACTTTTCCCTCTATTTAACCAGACTTTATTCTTCTCATTCCCAACACAGTCTTTCGAAAACCCTAACTCTTCTTCTCTCTTGCTTCATGATCTCATAAATCTCTGATCTCTCAAACTCTCAAAATTCCAAACCAATGAAGCCTTCTTCCAAAATCTTCAGACTGTCATCATCATCTCATCTGATTAGCGGACCAAGATGAATATCCCAACACCCTTTCCTACCCTCGTTATCAGAACTTACCTACCTTACGTAAGCAGTTCTTCAACCTAACCTACCTTCTTCACGAGCTGAACCCTGCCTTACCCAACCTTCACTAGTGCAAAAGCAACGCATAATCTCACGTGTTTAACGTCCAACTACTGAATAGTCAACGTAAAAAATGACCGGTGATATTTTTGTAAATAAATGCAATTATTAGACGTCGTTTAGAATTGTAATTCGATGTCAATTTGTTATATTGGGTAAATTTTACAAAAATTCTTGGTACGAAGGTGAAAATGTATTTACGTATGACGTCAAATGCACTAGAATTAAACTTCAAAAGGATATAAAACGTCGAATGTCACAACGTTAGATGTTAAAAGGTTAGTGAATTCAATAAAAATTGAGTGGGAGATTGAAAATTCATTAACTTTATCTTAATGCACGAGACCCTCTTCTCTGCTCAAACTTTTCAAGAACGAAGTTTGACTACCATCACATGTAATCTTTCTTTCATTTGATATAAATGCATGTTAATTAACTACTTTAGGTATGATTTTTGTTTATTTTGACCAATTATTTTCGTGTTCTTTTGTTTTCTCTCTCACTAGTGGCAACACTTTATTTCGATGAACCCACCTTTTGAAGGTTAGTTTTTGTTTTCGTTTTGAAGAACTTATTTGTTGTTTTTTTTGTCAAACTTGTTTGTTGTTGTTGTTTGGTTGAACTTGTTTGTTGTTGTTGTTTGTTATTGTTGTTTGTTGTTGATACTACACTACAAGTTCATTGCTCATGTTTTATAAAATACAAACAACTGAAATTTATTGTTTTTCTACTTTTCAAGTCTCGTAGAGTTGTAAAAAATGATCACAATTAATTAATAAAAACAAAAGAATTTATTAACGTTGTATATTGACAAAATTCGACGTTAATTTGCTTTACTATGAATGTCGAATTGTTCTAAATTCGACATCAATTTAACGTCTCACGATATGATGTCGACCTCGAATTCGATGTGAAAGGCCAAAAAACAGCAACGTTATACGTTGTTTTTGTACTAGTGTTTCACCTTGTCTCTTTCATTTTCCCTCTTCACTCCTTTCATCCTCTTTCTTTTCCCTTAACCTTTCTTTGAACATCTAAACCCTTTTCTTTCTTCAACACTACTACTTTATGTTGGGTTGTGATGTCCTTTCTCTCTTTCCTCTTTGATGTTTATCGAATAAGGGGGAAAAAAAGAGTAGACACGTCAACATCTAGGAGCATGTATTAAGGAGGAGTACACTAGAAGATAGGATAGAGTAGGATAGAACAAAATCAGGAGGAGTCTCCGGATTCTTAGAAGTTCATCTTAGGATCCATATTTACATTCATGTAATATGTTTATGTGTTTAATATCAAACATTTATTCTTGTTTATTGTTTTAGTCGTTTTGGAAACTATTAATTCCTTTTGCTTTGATTGTTTAAAGATGTTTTAGTTAATTGTTGCTATATATATTTTCGATTGTGAACACTAACCCGCATGCACAAGATAAAAACAATTAAAAAGACAAAACATTTAAAATAACTAAAGAACTATAAAAATCTAAAACTTTGTGCTAAACTAAGAAAAATTATATCATTTAGATGTGTATTTGTTAAACATCAAAATGGGGATATTGTTAAAACAAAATCGTCTATACGTCTAAACGCTCTCATATTTCGAAGCTTAATTAAATAACATTAAACAAAACAAGAATATGAAAATACCGTAGGTAGAAACGTAAGCAATAGGTTCAAAATCCCTAACAACAGAAAAGTTAGAGAAAAACACTTAAGATTGTAGAAAATACTTAGGATTGTAGAAAACAAAAAAAATATCTAAGTCAAAACACCCAGGCACAATGCTAAACGACTAGTAAGTTAAAAACGTCTAAGAGAGTTATGTTAAATGTGAATGCTATACTATACCTAAAGGGTATTCAATTGGACTCTTGGAAACAGAAAAAAGTGTCAAGACTGTATCTTTGAAGAAACACTCTAAAAGCTTAAACCAAAAACATAAAGAAAATGTGACCTACTAAACGCTATTGCTCTTAAAGACAATATCACAAAAAGTGTTTTCATCAGTCTAGACGATATCATGAGCTAAAACTGTTACTTCGTCCAACAATGAAGTTCTTACTCTACACTTGGTATCTTTAGAGAAAAACTCAATTGATAAATGCTACCTCAATGGTAGAAAATGTAAAAAAACATTTTGTTGTTCTGAGCAAACATTAAATGACATTAAATGCTTAACGTTCAAGAAGAACAAAAGTAATAAGAGATAAGACACATCTATTGCATGCATAATCTACTATATTCCTTGCAGATAACCTACTCTGCACATATCCACATGCTTTATTCAAAATATTAGAAGCGGACGTTAGAGACAAAAGAGGTATTCATGGAATCTTCTTCACTTAAGAAGTGGTGTTTGAAAGAAAGTACAACCTACTTCAAGCAAAGTACTAAAAAAGCATGCCTGCTTTGACAAGTTGATTTTAACTAATGACCGTTGTACACGAAGAAACATAAGACACAAGAATCAAATCTAAAAGCTTGATCTAACGGATATTTCTTTGAGAACCTTTAAATAGAATAACTCTCAAAGGAAGAATCAAGATGATAACATACAATGAAAAATTCATCCTACGAAAAATGTTCAAAAGAGAAGCACATAAGAGCTTAAAGAAAAGATAATATCTTAGAAGAAAAGAAGTCAAGCAACACTCTTGAGCTTCATTGTATTATCTGCTTATTGTTGTAAGAAGAGAGAAAATGAGAAAAGAGAAAAGAGAAAAGAGAAAAACACCTGCTAGTGTTTAGACTGTATGGTATTGTAGACACATCCTCTCTACGAGAGTAATAGTCTGATCGACTCGTAAGAAATCGTTGATTGCAATTATGAAGAGAATTAAAACTCTTGTTGATCTTAGTCGAGTTAAGGAAATCTAGGTAGCGTATGAGAGGATACCAGGATAGCAGAAGGTTATTCACTGATCAGAGATACTAGGAGTGGTGCGAATACTTATCCAGTCTAGGGTAACAGAAGGTTATTCGCTTACTGAGGATACCAAGAGTGGTGCAAATACTCCTGTAGTCTAAGGTAATAGAAGGCTATTCGCTAATTGAGGATACTAGGAGTGGTGCGAATACTCATCTAGTACAGGGTAATAGAAGGTTATTCGCCAACTAAGGATACCAAGAGTGGTGTGAATATTCAATTGTAATCTTGTTGAAGATTATAGTGGAACCTTTGTGGATAGAGGAAATTAGACGTAACTTAGTTGGAGTGAACTAGCATAAAAATATCCGTACATTTATTATTTATCTCTACTTAAACGCTTCTTTCATAAAATCCTACAATAACACTTTAGTTTTACAAAAAAAGAATCTTCCCATACTAAACTGTTGTTCTATATTTAAGGAAGTTCTTATAAACTCTGCAATATATACATTATGAATAGTATGTGAAAAGAAGTTATCGTTTACAATCATTTGAAGTCAAGCGTTTAACAACTATTTGATAAATCTTCAATCCAGCCTTATGAAAATCGCAAAAGGCTTTTTTAAACTAAAGGACCGTGATATATTAACAACAAAAATTTGACAACCTTTTCACAATGCCATGTGTCAAAGCGATTAGTCCATTTGAATTTTTTTAATGCTAAAAACTGACATGGAATTGGAGATAAGTTTAAAATGGGATTTTGTTTTTCAAAATTTCCCAATTCAGTTTTTGGAAAAGCTTCTGCATCTCTCCGTTCTCTCTCCTCCGCAATGAGTTTTTTGGCAATTCAACCTCCACCGATGACACCTCTCTTGTTTTGTCCACCATCTTCGACGTCAAGACTTTGTCCTCCTTCGTTTAGACAATTTTTTTTATTCAACTTCCACTGGTGATACCTCTCCACTTTTCCCCTTTTTTATGTTGTGGGTTGTGAAATGAAAACATCGAGTGATTGTGGTGATGGGAGCAAGGTATTTGTTAGTTGTTGGGAAGCCCTTTCCCGCTTTTTCCTTTCCTCTTTTCCTTTTTCTATTATTATGAGGTAATAGGGTAATTTTTAATCCAGTTGTCTCGGTGACATTCATTCAAGAGAAAGTTAGTTGGTGCTTTGAGTCGAAGATTGACTCTAGAACATAGGTGTTTTATTCATAGCACATAATTTGGTTGGTTTTTAGAGTTGCATGAGATTGGTAAGATTGATAGGAGTCTGTTAAATGATTTATGTGTTAGATGGGTTGATTGGAGGGGTGAGTTTTATTTCAGAGAGAAAGTTGTAGAATTTAAAGAAATGGATATATGCTTAGGGTTATGATTGAGTTTAGTTGGAAAAAATTTAAATGGGGTTGGTGTACATAGTGAATGTAGGAATTACTTTGGTGCTGGAAAAATATATGTGAATATCATATATCAATTTTTGTTGGAAGAACATGAAAACTTTCCTTTATCACAAATCTGTAGCTTGTATATTTTGTTAGGGATATGTGAGGTATTGATACCTAATCAAAACAAAACTATATTTCCTATTCTTTTTAACTTTGTTGATGACTTAGGGTGTGTGACCAATATAGTTGGGGTAGTTTAGTTTATCATTATTTGGTAGGTAGTTTATGCAATTCTTCCTTAGCATCAAAGAAAGGAAAAGGTACAACCAACGTGCATACAGGTCGAGCATTAGAAATAACACAATCCATGAATTGAGCAACAAAGACTTAGGTCGAGCAACAAAGACTTAGGTCGAGCATTAGAAATAACACAATCAATATTGATTAAACATTGAAATGCCATCAATTTTGAAAAGTTCACATCTCTAACCATATAAACCAGGTTAGGAATGCATTATCATAATTTATTTTCTATAAAATCGATAGAAAAAACATTAACAAAAATTATCAACAGTGTTAATATAATTAAATTGCTAAAGATAAAGTGAGATAAATAAATAAATAAATTGCATACTAGTATCAAAGCATCAAGCCCTCAATTACTGGAGATTTAGCATTTTCCTTATCTAGTGAACTCAAAAGAAATGGAATAATTAAAGATATTGAAAAGAATGAATATTGAATAGTACATATTATCAATGATATTGATTTGTAGGATTTCTTCAGAAATAGAATATCAATGAAATGACCAAACTTCATTTCACACACATACATTGATTACTTAATTTAAATAATGCAGTCACACCATTCTTTACAATATGAACACAAACCTGAACTTTAGCAACTGTTCAAAGGAAATTTGGATTTAGGTACCTCGAATTGGGCCCAACTTGACAGCCCATTTGATACCATTTCATACTTTATTATACCATATATGAATGCACCCAGTATGCTAAAAAAAATAGCTTCTTCTTCCTGTACTTCAATAAATGTCTCCCTACACCCCCATAAATTTCTCTCTGTACTCTCATTCATTGAAATTCCTTTGGCCTTATTCAAATTGTGTAGTATTTGGATTGTGCAATTCAGAGGCTTTCGTGCAATTCGAAAGTGAAAAAATGACTTATAAATAATCTGCAAGCTATTTATTTTTCTTATAAAAGGATTTATGCAATCTAAAAGTTAAAAATAATTTTTGAATTACATAATTCAAAAGTAAAATATGACTTCAAAAAATGATAGAAGGTTAAGAAGAAAATGACTTCAAGATTACATAATTTCAAAGTATAAATAATTTAAAATTTATTTTTTATTTTTAAAAATAAATTCCAAATTATATATTTCAAAAAAGGAGAGATAAAGAATTCTCATACAGGGGTTAAGGAGATTTTTTGCGGAAGTGGAGGTAGAAGCTGCCAAAGAAAAATAGTTGTTCAAATTCATGGTTACCTCTTTCTGTCTACCATTACGGGATACCATGTGACAACATATGCGATTACGATTTCAAACTAAAAAAAAGCCAGGAAAATATATTCAATAGTATAATATAAGAAATAGCTGTATGTAGTGGTAAATTTGAATGGATTTGCTGCAATGGTAGAACCTCAATGAGAAAAAAAGTTGGCATTATACTTGGAAATATGAGACAGTTTCATCTATCGCGTTAAGATGATTTCATTTTATAAGTTCAACAATTACATAATTTTCTCATTTAAAATTACTTTTAGTTTTCTTTACCTCACTTTTGTATTTGACATATTCACATAATCACTTATGTAAACAAAAAATATAATTAAAGTTCTTTCTAACAAAAAGGTACGATAGATTATCTATAAGACTTAATGTTAACATATGTAGGTAGTGTAATTTATAATAAACAAATTTGAAGTGCTATATGTTGATGTTTTTTTCAAAAGTTTGAGTCGAGTAATAAAAAATATTGACTTAGTTCGTATATAAGGTTAAAAACAAATTTATTCAATTAAAGAATTGTTGAGTCGGTCTTAGTTAAAGTTAAACTGAGTTAGTTTTAGTTAAAGGTCGAACCAAGTCGATATGAGTCGAAGTTTGAACTAAGTCGACATTAACTAAATATAAAGTAAGTTGTTTACATTGAAGATCGGGACAAGTTAGTACAAGTGGAAGGAGCCAACTTGAGACAAATTTCGTTTTAAGTAAACTCGACTCAAAGGTTATGCGGACTCAGTCTAGATCGAAGATCCATGTCGACCTGGGTCAAGGTAGTGCAGAGTTAATCCGGGTTAAAGGTCGAGTTAGTAAAGGTTGTGCTAGGTTGGCCTTGGTTGAAAGTTGAGCCAAGTTGGCTGGAGTAAAAGTCAAGTCGACTTGGCCTAGGTCAAAGGTTTACCCGAGTCAACCTAAACCGAAGTTCAAGTTGAGTTGGCGTTAGTCAAAAGTTAAGATAATTCGAGTACGACCGAAGAACGAGTCAAATCAGCTTGTGAAGATCGAGTTGAGTTAACCTATATTAAAATTGAGTTAACTTTGGTCAATGGTCGTGCTAATTTAGCTCAGGTTAAAGATCAACACAAGTAAACTTGGGATGATGGTCAAGAGGAGTTTGCTTGTGCTAAATGTTGACACGCTAAATGTTAACACAAGTATATTCTAGTTAAAAGTTTCCATAAATTGACTTGGACCAAAGATCAATATAAGTTAACCTATACCAAAAATTGTGTCATGTCACTTTGATATAAAGGTTAAAACATTCTAATCTAAAATAAAGATCATGTCAAATTAGTCTTAGTTGAAACTCAAGCTGAGTCATCATTACATGAAAGGAAGACCTAAATTATGCTAAACTCATTGTAACCTCTCTTAACATAAAACCTACTCTCACAAATAGACCCATTAGTTGAATTTGGCCCATAAGCTCTATTGTTTGTTTTAGTCATGTTATTGTTTTGGCCATATGTAGGTTTTTTAGTTCTATAAGCATATTTTTGGTATTGTTTCCGACAACTAGTAACATTTCTTCATCCATCCATTCAAAGAGCTATTGGAAATTTTTTTCCCGTATCAGGGAGGGTGATTGCTGTACGAAATATTATTTTGGGATTGTTTATTGTGCTTCGAAAAAAAATCTGGAAGTGATAGGGTGCAGGAAAAAACAATGGGATCAGAAAGTAATTCCCAACTTTTTTTTTCTTCACCTATGTTAATTAGAACCAAATCCTTAGTTCTATTCTTTGCTTTTCCTTTGTATTTGCAACACTATTATTGTAAATTAGGTTTAAATAATCATTTTATTTCTATTTTCGTTAAGTTATTTTATTTAGGTTTAATATTTTTTTAATTTGATTTTATTTTTTTGTCAATTTTGTTTAATTTGATCTAGGTTTAATACCCTATTTTGTCCCTAGTTTCACTCGAAAATGTCAAATTAGTCCATCCTTATAAAGTGCGTCAATTACGTCCTCACTTAATAAAATTTGCATCAATGAAATCCCTTTCGTTAAATCCACACAAACGACGTTAACTAATTTTCTCTTCTACTTAATAAAATAGTTAACGCCGTTTGTACGGATTTAACAGAAGAAAATTCGTTGATGCAAAATTTCATTAAGTGAGGACGTAATTGACGCACTTTTTAAAGGATAGACTAATTTAACATTTTCGAGCAAAACTGAAGACAAAATAAGGTATTAAGGCTTTGATCTATTTGCTAATGTTGTTTAATAAATTAACGGACAGTGCGTGTCATGTATCAATTTGTGATTTTTTTTTGTTTTTCTAACTTTTATATTGTTATTTATTTATTTAATTTTTAATTTTATAAAAATGTTCACATGTCAAGTCAACATGGTGTCATGTGTCAGAGTCAATAACACATGTCATCTTAAATGTTTTATATTTAATTTGATCCTAATATTAATTATTTTTATCAACTTAGTTTCATTTTTTTAAAAATAAAATAATTTTGTCTATCTTCAGATATTAAATTTAATTTTTATATACATGTTATACTAATATTTTTATTAAAATTCATATTTTTATTAAATACTTTTGATTTAAAATTAACATTAATTTAAAATTAGAATGAAAATTTTAAGAACGACAAGTAACACCATTAATTTTAAATTCACATGTGATTTTTAAAATTTTAAAAGGTTAAAAAATAGAAGTAAGATTTACTTTATGTGATTTTTAATCTTAAAATTTTAAATCAAAGGTGTTAGTTCAAATTTTTATTCTAATTTTAAAGCATTTGTAACCTTAAACCAAAAATATTAAATAGAAATGTGGATTTTAATAAAATTATTAGTATATTATACAAAAATTAAATTCAGTTTCGATTTGGACAGAAACAAAATTATTCAATTTAAAAAAAAATTAAGATTAAAGTAAACAAAAATAACGAATATAAAAATCAAATTAAATATAAAACATTGATCTAACCTAGGATAATTTAGACATTTTTTTAAATTAAAAAGAAACAAAAGATTAAAAAATAAAATAAAATCAAATCAAATTAAAAAAAACACAAACAGATAAGTGATATACAATATTTAAATTTTATTAATTATTTAAATAACATTAATAAAAGAACATATTAAATAAAATTAATAGACTAAATTAAAAAATATATTAAAAATAATTTAAATAAATTCAATAAAAATAAAAACTAAATTAATATTTAAAACTTAGAGTTTGTTTAATTGTATTGTGTGGATACACTAATGCATGATAAATTAACTGTTTTTTTAATCAAAGTATATTTATTATTAGGCTTAATACCCTATTTTGTCCCTAGTTTCGTTTGAAAATGTCAAATTAGTCAATCCTTTAAAAAATGCGTCAATTACGTCCTCACTTAATAAAATTTGCATCAATGAAATCCCTTCCGTTAAATCCGTACAAACGACGTTAATTATTTTTCTCTTTCTTTAATTAACGCCGTTTGTACGGATTTAACGTAAGGGATTTCATTGATGCGAATTTTATTAAGTGAGGATGTAATTGACACATTTTTTAAAGGATGGACTAATTTGACATTTTCGAGCGAAACTGGGAACAAAATTGGATATTAAGCCTTATTATTATTATTTGTAATGCATCACTACTATAAATTTTAATAATAAAAATATTATTTTTCTAAGAAAATTCTTTACATCCCTCAAAAGAAAATTCCTTAATAATCCAAAAACAAAAACATTTTGATATTAATATATGTCAGTTTGGAAGTTACAAAATTTAACTTCATCGTGAAAAAAAATCATTTTACAATACACGTTAGAGAAAGTATCTTTTTTTTTTAATTCAGACATGTCAGAAATACAATTCCAACTAATCATCGCACAACATCGCTTTTCATTTATTGTTTCTATTCTTTCCTCTCTTTTATCTCCTATACATGTATCTTTCCCTTTTCCCATTTTTCACTTAAATGTACAACAACAATATACTTTTCATATATAATTTTTTCTTCTTCTATTTCTTATTGTTTTCTATCTTTCTTTTGTGGATGCATCATGAATTTTTCCATGAAGTTTGCACATATACCATCAAACACTGTAAAGCTATTTCTCTGATGGTATAAGAGCTCTTCATTTGAAGAGCTCTTCATTTGAAGAGCTCTACTACGCCTAATACTTTGTCCTCCTCTCTGCCTTATACCTTGTGAGGTTCTTGAAGGACTTTTCCTTTCTTTTTCGGTTCTTGCACCATGAATGACAAGAATAATCATCATTCAAGCTTTTTATATCTTCATTCCAACAAAAGTTCAGCCACATCTTTGGTTTCTCCTCTTTTAGATTCCACTAATTACCATTTATGGAGCAAATCTGTGACCACTAGATTAAGTGCCAAGAAAAAGCCCAATTCATTGATGGAACTACTCCAGAACCGCCCAGAGAAGACCCTTCACATAATGCTTGGAAGAGATGCAACAACATGGTGGTCTCTTGGTTGGTCCACTCTGTTTCTCCAGACATCAGGCATACATTCTTTGGATGGATGATGCCTAAGCCATTTGGAAGGTTTTTTCAGCAGGATCTATTGCGCATCTTAGAACTGCAGAAAGAAGCTTCTTCTTTCAAACAAGGTAGTCAAACTATTAGTGAATTCTACACAAACTTACGTATCATATGGGATGAATAGGATAATTTCATACCTAACCTGACGGAAGACCATCTAAGACATACATTGGACCTCTTACTAGAGCCATGGCTAAGAGAGTTCAAGAGGAAGAAGGATCACTTAATATTTTGCTTCTATGGAAGGTGAATTATCTTAAACCTTCTTCTCTTAATTAAGCATGTTTACTTTGTTTTGTAGGATTAAATAAATTGGAGGGAGCAGCTGCCAACATGGCATTTGGCACGTGAAAGGAAGAATGATTGGAGGCTTGCTGCCAAAGTCATATGCATCCAGCCAAAACCCCAAAATAGCCCAACGTTGGATGAGGAGGTGCTTCAAACACGTGAGGAGCTGACCTGGAGCAAGGCATAGGATTTGCTGGAAGTTTTTAGTGTTGCTGTTAGGCTTCCCATTTGAAATTAGGCGGGAGTTCATTTCAGAAAAGAGACCCATCTTCACTTATAAATAGGATGGTTTCTTCCTTGTATGGTACTTTAGAGCTATGCCCAAATGCTGAGAAATATATTCCAGTCTTGCATTCTGCTCTTGAGTCAAAATTGCTTGCAATTTCTTCATGTTCTCTCAAGCTTCCTTCCATTATATGAAGGCTTTCTGAGCTGAGAGGCTTCACTCATTTTACCTTGCTTCATTCAAACACCTCCATCAACATTTACTCCATCAAGTCCGCTGCACACCAACACACCTACCACACCTCTGATCTGGGAGCTTCAGGCCACTGGATTCCTCTGGAATTTGGCTCCATCAAGTGGTATCCAGAGCTTAGGTTCTCCACGCACCAAGGAGCTAAGCATTTCTTCTCATTCTGCAATTTAATTCTGCTGAATTCCATCTCTGTTTCTGTTTTCTGTTTCTGTTTTCTGTTTCTGTTTTCTATTTCTGTTTCAGCTTTAATTCTGCTTCTGTAATTCTGTTCCAGCCTTTAATTCTGTGTTCTTACAGTGTCTTATGTCCATCTTTCATTTTAAACGGTGAATTTTATTTGTTTGAGTCATTTCTACCTTTATTTTTCATTTTCCAGTAATGTCATGGTCATGTCCTGTTGTGCAGTTTTTTTCAACTCTGTCATCAAGTATTTGATTCTGTTCTAGCTTTCATTTTCGTTTTAAGTGTGTCCTGAGCAATTGCTAGCTCTATGTTGATCATATAAAGCAATGGCAACATGTCCAGCTTTGATCATTTGAGCCAATTAGCATTGCAAATATTGATTCCAGTAGAAAAATCTGCATAAAACATCATTTCTGGATTAATTTGATATCAGCTGATGCAGTCCAGATTTCTTTATTTTCAAGCTTTGTACAAGTTTGTTTACTATTTTTACATGTGTTTGAAGTGATAGCAACTCCTAATAATCACAGAATTGAAAAATGAGTGGTTGAGTTGCTTGAAATCTGGTTTCAAATCACTGTTGCAGTTTTAATCCAAGCTTTTCACCGTGCTAAGTTTCTTTGAATTGTATAATCTGAGTTTGGTCATGCTAAGAACATTCAATCTAGCTTAGATCTGTGTTTTTACACTTCTTAGAGTCTTTTCCTTGCTGATTCAAACTTTGATTCCATAAAACTGAATTTGGTTGGTTATTTTGGTGCCATTTACTGCATAAGTGGTACAGCAGTAGGGATTTTCGAAAATCTGCTGTTTCTTTGCTGGTTTATAGCTTAAACAAGTCTCAATTGATGGTTCAAAGTTGCTAGTACTGTTCATTTGGTCAAAACATGACTTATATGCAAATTTGCATTTGAAACCATCAATTTTTGAGTGAAAATGGAAGTGAAACAATGATTTCGAATTATAGGCAGTTTCTAAGTTGTTTTAAGGTCTGAACATGTTCAAATTCTTCATTAAAAATTGTTGAAACTGTCCAAACAAAGATTGAAACACTTCCATATAGTTTTGGATCTCAAACCACCAAAATTCAGTTAATTTTTCTGGTGCAGTTCTGTTTTTTCCAGCTGCTGTTTGGTAATTTGGATGCAAAAAATTCATTATTGGATTGTGAAAAAGCTGGTTCCATGATTAAAAATGAAATAGATGACTCAAAGAAGTAATATCAAGTGAGAAAAAGCTGTTGGAACTGTGCAATCCAGATTACAGGCCCTGAAAAATCAAATTTCAAAAATCTGAAAGTCATTGGAGCATTTTATCAAACAGTTTTGAAAATTATCAAACAGTTTGCATTTGGAATCATTTCTGAACTGTGTTTGCGTTTTTTTTTGCTTTCTTAATCTGTTCTAGCACCTTTGGTAGGTTCCTTCTGTGTACTTGCTGTTTTTCCATACCTAGTTCATTTGTTTACCACATTTTTGGCTTCCAAAATTGTCAATTATTGCTGGAAATTGGTGTGGAAAACTGGTGCAGAATGGTAAATCTAGCTTGGTTTGTTTGAGTGGATTTAAGGTACTGTGACAGCTGTTGTGAAGCATCCAGTTGCAGAAACCTTTACTTATAATGGTAGCATACTAGGAAGTGAGGGGAAAGCTGAAATGAAAAGCAATTAGGAGCTCTTGAGTAGATGCAACTCTGCTGTCCAGCAGCTGCAGAATACATTACAGCAGCATAATTTGTCACCAGAATTGGAACAACTTGCATACTGTTTTTGAGATACACTTGGCAGCAGCTGAAGATTGAAGTCCACACTATTTTTACACATTTAATTGAGCTTGTTTGAGTATTCATATCACGGAATCTTGTAGTTTTTTTTATATTTCTGTTGTTGTGCCAAGTGACTTGGGAAAATGCTTTTGAAGCAATTCCAAGCTCACAATTGAACATTGTAATAGTCCAATTTCGTTTTCTTTAGTGTGAAAGTGTGTCAAGGGGCTCCAAGTGTCACTTGCACTTTCACTTAGGGCCGTCTAGCATTTACATTCTTACATCTTTATTGCTTTCCTTAAATGTCTTGAGTAATCCTTTTTGTTTTAGGGTCTCCGTGGTATTTAGGATAGCATAGCATATAGTAAACCTTTCTTTGGTTTGTAGGTTCATAACATTTAAAAAGAATTTGAAGAATTTCTACTTAGAAACTAAAGTAAAAGAACATTCTAAGGAAACTCTGGCTAAGGAAGAACTTGGTTTCTAAGCTTGTCCATTTGTGACTCACCTCTTCTTCCTGGGAGCTACTTAGAAACATCTTTTACTTCTAGAATCTCTTTAGAAATTTTTCACCAAAAACAAAGAAAGCTTGTGAAAATCTTTTCACTCATTACTTGTCAAATATTTTGAAAACTTTGTGAAAACCTTTTCCTTTGACAAGAATGAGTCAATCAAGTGTGCAAGGAAGTTTGAAACCCAATAGTGAAATGTCTTTAAGGGAAGAATTTGAGCAAAGATTTGAACAAAGGGATAAAGAGATTAGTGAGCTCAAAGATATGATTAGTCAACTTTTGATTAATCAAGATAAAAAGAAAGAGAGGTCTTCCCATAGGAGAAGAGAAGAATCATCATCTTCTCCAAGTGAATTGAGCAAAATAGTAGTCATCACAATGATGACCACTACCAAATGCCTCCTAGAAGACAACATAGAGATAGAGAGCATTATCCAAGAGAGCCTAAGATTGATCTTCCTTCCTTCCATGGAAAAGATGATGTAGAAGAATACCTAGAGTGGGAAATGAAAGTTGAGCAATTGTTTGAGTGCCACCAAATAGATGATGAAAGGAGAGTCATCATGGCTTCTCTAAGCTTTCAAGGTTATGCCTTAATTTGGTGGACAGCCTTAGTCAAGGACCATAGGCTAAGACACTTACCTCCCATTAGGTATTGGAATGAAATGAGAGCTGCCTTGAGGAGGAGGCATGTACCAGCCTATTATGATAGGGAGATAATGGATAAACTCCATAAACTCCAACAAAGGAACATGAGTGTTGAGGAATATAGACAAAAAATGGAGTTACTCATGTTGAGAGCTGGGATAAGAGAAGAACCTAGGATAACAATAGCTAGGTTTCAAAGTGGACTTAACTATGACATAAGAGATAGGGTTGAACTTATACCCTACAATGATCTTAATGAGTTAGTCCAACTTTGTGTGACGGTAGAGCAACAACTAAAGAGGAAAAGCTCCACCAAGAAAGATTACCCTCATAATTCTCACCATAAGAAAGAGTATAAGAGGGAGGGTAGTCAAACCAAGCCAAGATATGAAGAAAGAGAGAGAGAGAGAGGAAAAGAAAAAGTCAAAGAACCTTCAAGAGATCATAAGAGTAAGGAGACTAAGTGCTTTAGGTGTGGGGAAAAAGGGCACTATGCATTTGAGTGCCGCAATAGAAGGTCAACTTACATCCTTGAGCATGAGAGTGAAAGTGAGGGTTCTTCATATAGTGAGTCTGAGACATCCACTTCTGAAGAAGAAGAAGCTTTACCTTGTGATGGTGACTTACTTATGGTAAGGAGACTCCTGGAAAGTAAACATGTAGAATTAGAACAGTCACAAAGAGAGAACCTATTCCACACAAGATGCAAAGTTTTAGAAAAGACATGTTCAATGATAGTGGATAGTGGCTCTTGTTGCAACTGTTGTAGTTCTAGAATGGTAGAGAAGCTTGGCTTAACCACTACTCCTCATCCTAAACCTTACAAACTTCAATGGATCAAAGAGGATGATGGAATAGTAGTTAAGGAACAAGTAAGTGTACCCATTTCCATTGGCAAATATGAAGATCAAATTGTTTGTGATATAGTACCAATGGAAGCTGGGCACATATTACTTGGAAGACCTTGGCAATATGATAAACAAGCTTTACATGATGGAGTCACCAACAAAATCACCATTCAACACAAGGGAAAGAAGATTATTTTGTGTCCTCTTACACCTTCACAAGTAAGAGAGGACCAAATAATTCTTAAAAAGAAGTTGGATGGAGAAAAGAAAAAAGAAAATAGGAAAGAAAGAAAGAATTTGGTAACCCATGCCTCAGGCCATGAAGTTGTCCAACCTCAAACCTTGAATATTTCCAAAAATCTTTTTCTTGGACAACCTCATTTCCTTCTTTATTGCAAAGAGGCATTTGTTTCAATCACTCATGAACTTGGTTCTCTACCAAAGGGGTTGCAAAAACTTTTAAAGGAATTTGATGATATATTTCCCAAAGAGGTACCAAGTGGATTACCACCTTTGAGGGGAATAGAACATCAAATAGATTTGGTGCCTGGGGCGAGCCTACCTAATAGGCCAGCCTATAGAACCAACCCTATGGAAACAAAAGAAATAGAGAAACAAGTTAATGACTTGTTGAACAAAGGGTGGATCCAAAAGAGTTTAAGTCCCTGTGCTGTGCCTGTGTTGTTGGTCCCTAAAAAGGATGGGTCTTGGAGAATGTGTACAGATTGTAGGGCCATCAACAACATAACTGTCAAGTATAGGCATCCCATTCCTAGGTTAGATGACATGTTGGATGAATTACATGGAGCAAATCTCTTCACCAAAATTGATCTTAAAAGTGGATACCATCAAATAAGAATTCATGAAGGAGATGAATGGAAAACTGCTTTCAAGACCAAGTTTGGTTTGTATGAATGGTTAGTCATGCCCTTTGGCTTGACCAATGCTCCAAGTACATTCATGAGATTAATGAATCATGTGCTTAGGGAATGCATAGGCAGATTTGTAGTGGTCTACTTTGATGATATCTTAATCTATAGTCAAGGCCTTCAAGAACATCTTAACCATGTCAGAAAAGTCTTGCTTCTTCTTAGAGAACATCATCTCTTTGCCAACTTTGACAAATGTACTTTTTGTCAAGAAAGTGTGATTTTCCTTGGATTCAAAGTGGGAAAAGAAGGTGTACATGTTGATCCAGAGAAGATCAAGGCTATACAAGAATGGCCAACCCCTAAAAATGTAGGAGAGGTGAGAAGTTTTCATGGGCTAGCAAGTTTTTATAGGAGATTTGTGAAAGATTTCTCCACCATAGCTGCTCCTTTAAATGAGCTAGTCAAGAAAGATATGCCTTTTATTTGGGGTGATAAGCAAGAGTTGTCTTTTGAGACTTTGAAACACAAGTTAACACATGCACCTATTCTAGTTTTGCCTAATTTTTCCAAAGCCTTTGAACTAGAATGTGATGCATCTGGGGTAGGAATAGGAGCTGTTTTAATACAAGGAGGACATCCCGTAGCTTACTTTACTGAAAAACTTAGGGGGCCTACCTTAAACTATCCTACCTATGACAAAGAGTTGTATGCCCTCATTAGAGCTTTGAAAACTTGGGAGCATTACTTGGTAACTAGAGAATTCATCATACACACTGACCATGAATCTCTCAAGTACATTAAAGGGCAAGCAAAGCTAAACAAAAGACATGCAAAGTGGGTGGAATATCTTGAGCAATTTACCTATGTCATCAAACATAAAAAGGGGAGTACTAATGTTGTTGCGGATGCTTTATCTAGAAGACATGCATTATTAGTAACCCTAGGATCTCAAATATTAGGATTTGATGACATAAAAGAGTTATATGAAAATGATGAAACATTTGCATCCACTTATTCATCATGTCTTAAGAAGCCTTTTGATGGATTCTATCTTTCTGAGGGGTATCTTTTTAATAAAGGAAAACTTTGTATACCCTAAGGATCCATTAGAAAACTTCTTATCAAAGAGAGTCATGGAGGAGGACTCATGGGCCATCATGGAGTTGATAAAACTCTGAACATTTTGAAAAGTAAATTTTATTGGCCACACATGAGAATAGATGTTCAAAGGCATTGTTCTAAATGTATAGCTTGTTTGCAAGCTAAGTCCAAAATTATGCCTCATGGACTCTATACACCTCTTCCTATAGCTAATACCCCTTGGGAGGACATAAGCATGGACTTTGTCTTAGGATTACCAAGAACTCAAAAGGGGTATGATTCTATATTTGTGGTAGTAGATCGTTTTAGTAAAATGGCTCATTTTATACCCTGCCACAAAGTAGATGATGCTAGCTATATCTCTAGACTCTTCTTTAAAGAAATAGTGAGATTGCATGGCTTACCCAAAACTATAGTGTCTGATAGAGATGTGAAGTTTCTAAGCCATTTTTGGAAAACTTTATGGGAAAAGCTTGGAACTAAACTTCTATTTTCTACTACATGTCACCCACAAACTGATGGGCAAACTGAAGTAGTAAATAGATCTTTATCTACATTATTAAGGGTAATATTAAAAGGAAATAACAAATCTTGGGATGAACATCTACCTCATATTGAATTTGCTTATAATAGAGTAGTCCACAAGACTACTAATCTTTCTCCTTTTGAGGTTGTTTATGGTTTTAACCCTATCACACCTCTTGATTTACTACCTCTTCTAGAATCATCTTCTTTTCTTCATAAAGAAGGTGATTTTAAAGCGGAGTTTATCAAGAAGTTACATGAGAAAGTTAAAATCCAAATTGAAAAACAAACTCAAAAATATGCAGAATACAACAACAAAGGGAGAAAGAAAATAGTTTTTGAAAAAGGAGACCTAGTTTGGCTTCATTTGAGAAAGGAAAGATTTCCCTCTCAAAGGAAGTCCAAACTTAGTCCAAGAGGAGATGGTCCATTCAAGGTGGTCAAAAGAATAAATGATAATGCATACATCTTAGATCTTCCTGAAAGTTATGGTGTCAGTCATACTTTTAACATCTGTGACTTAATTCCTTTCACAGGAGATGATCAACAGGATGCAACAGATCTGAGGACAGATCCTTCTCAAGAGGGAGGGTCTGACGGAAGACCATCTAAGACATACATTGGACCTCTTACTAGAGCCATGGCTAAGAGAGTTCAAGAGGAAGAAGGATCACTTAATATTTTGCTTCTATGGAAGGTGAATTATCTTAAACCTTCTTCTCTTAATTAAGCATGTTTACTTTGTTTTGTAGGATTAAATAAATTGGAGGGAGCAGCTGCCAACATGGCATTTGGCACGTGAAAGGAAGAATGGTTGGAGAAGCTTGCTGCCAAAGTCATATGCATCCAGCCAAAACCCCAAAATAGCCCAACGTTGGATGAGGAGGTGCTTCAAACACGTGAGGAGCTGACCTGGAGCAAGGCATGGGATTTGCTGGAAGTTTTTAGTGTTGCTGTTAGGCTTCCCATTTGAAATTAGGCGGGAGTTCATTTCAGAAAAGAGACCCATCTTCACTTATAAATAGGATGGTTTCTTCCTTGTATGGTACTTTAGAGCTATGCCCAAATGCTGAGAAATATATTCCAGTCTTGCATTCTGCTCTTGAGTCAAAATTGCTTGCAATTTCTTCATGTTCTCTCAAGCTTCCTTCCATTATATGAAGGCTTTCTGAGCTGAGAGGCTTCACTCATTTTACCTTGCTTCATTCAAACACCTCCATCAACATTTACTCCATCAAGTCCGCTGCACACCAACACACCTACCACACCTCTGATCTGGGAGCTTCAGGCCACTGGATTCCTCTGGAATTTGGCTCCATCATAACCTGATTTGAACCTGCAATATCAAATGCTCCTACAAAATGCTCTCCATCATTTCACAAAGAAAGCATGAGGATCGTGCCTTGCAATTTCTCAAAGGCTTGAATGAACAATATGGTAACATTCAATCCCATGTCCTCCTAATGGATCCTATACCTCCTGTTTCCAAAATTTTCTCCTATCACTACAAAAAAATAGGGTATTACCGAAGGCCAGAAGCCCTCGGAAAATGCCAAAGGCCGTCGATAATGGGTGTTTACCGAAGTCTTATCGACGGCCAAAAATCCTTCGGTAAATCTGTTGTCGCTAACAATTACCGAGGGCTTCTGCCCTTCGGTAATTACCGAGGGCCGAAAGCCCTCGGTAATTACCGAAGGGCAGAAGCCCTCGGTAATTACCGAAGGGCAGAAACCCTCGGTAATTACCGAAGGGCAGAAGCCCTCGGTAATTACCGAAGGGCAGAAGCCCTCGGTAATGGCCATTCGAGGGTATTTACCGAAGGGCAAAAGCCTTCGGTAATGACCTGCTGTGGGCATTTACCGAAGGGCAAAAGCCTTCGGTAAAATGCAGAGCAGGTTTCAGAGAAATTTGATTTCTGTGCAACCCACACCTGTATATCAAATTCCAATTACAAACAGACCTGCATATCAGTTTTCAAGCACATACAAACATGCATAATGTGCATCTCAAAGATGCAATCAATTATCAATATCCATTGAACATCAATTAATCGATAGAACATCCATTAATGTATAGATTATGTAATTATAGTTCAAATATAAAACAATGTAACAAAAGGATGTTCTAACATCCAAAGTCTGAAAATAGATCGAAGTAACACTGAAATGATATCAAGTCTAAAATGTTCTAATATCTAAATGTTTGTCTAACAAAGTAAGAAGAAAATGAAACTAATAATGTACATAACTATCATCAGAATGATCTTCATCATCCTGCTCCTCTATTGATGGCTGGACTGGTGTGGGTTGGACTGATGAGGGTTGGACTGATGAGGGTTGGACTGATGTGGGCTGCTGAGTGGCAGCAGGTGATGAGGACGGTCGTGATTGGGTGGGAGGGATATTTTGTACGTCCTGTGAGGTTTGAGGCAAGAGTGTCATGACCAGGGTCTTAAAATTTGTAAACTCTGCTCTGAGATCAGTGATCTCCTGGTCACGTTGATGGAGTTCCTGCCTGAGTTGAAGAACCTCGTCAGGAGTAGGGGTGGAAGAAGAAGGCTGGTGCTTCAGAGTACCTCCTCTGGATGCTGTATAGTTTGCAGCAAGCTGTCCCGCACCATACACTCGTCCCTTTTTCTTCCCACCAACGGTGTCGATCCAGCACTGCGTCCTACGGATGTCATCATCTGCATTACTGGCATCATCCGGTGTAGGAGCTGACTCATGTTCAGATCTAACCTGTGAAAGTCTCGTAGAAAAGTCTTCCTGTTGAAACATTAAAAGCAATGTCAGGGAACGATAGTATAACATAAATGAACAATTAGTAATAGTGTTATTTGCTTACATGAGTCTTCCGAGATCTTTCATCAACAAATTGATTAGTTCCCTTCCGAACATGAGTCTGTGCAAAGACCTCATCAACATGGACCGCCCGTCCTAGAGCCTGTGCCTGTAACATAATTAAGAATTACAAGCGTACATATGAAATACAATATAAATAACTTATGTATGAAAGAAAAAGTTATGTAATGAGATTATACCATAAGAATGGCATGCTCATGAATGGTGATCGACCCACCAGTATGCAGGGTGCCACCCCTTTCAGACGCTCTGTTCCGCTGGGCTTTGGCACACTTATTGCGGAACTCTACTGTATTCCAATGGGCCAGTAAAGAGTTCCAAATGTGCTCACCCAGCCAGTTAGGGCGCTGTCCTGCATTCTGGGCATCCCTAAACATCTCTGACAGCCGATGAGATGCTTTCATGTGGAAATTTCTGTGTATCTGAGTTTCATGTTCAGGTTTCCACTGCACCTTCATCTGTAACATTAAAGAGAACAAACATTGATTAAAAAACAAACTAAAATAAGACGGACATTAGTGTAATCGATTGCTCACCTGAAAGCGCTGCCAGAATGGCTTTCTGTCGTCATGAGGTATTGCTCCCCAAGTAGGCCATGGACTTAAAAACTGTTGCTTTATTGAACGTGTGATGGCCTGGGAAGCAACCCTAGATGGAATAAACCTGCATAACAAAACTCATTTCAATTACAATATGGTTTAAACATCAAATGATATCAACAGATTATAAACTTACCCTTTACCATAGGGCTCAATCCATGGTCGATCATGGAGGGGCGGGTCAAGATCTTCAGCATCACCACTTGAATCTGGATCAGCAAGTGGTGTGCCAGTCTCAGAAGGAGGTACAAAAGATGAGGAAGGTATAGAAGTAGGGTCAGGGAGAGGAGTGGGGGTAATAACAATAGGGGGAGGAGTGGGGGTGGCAATAATAGGAGGAGGAAGAGGATCTGCTGCAGGGGTTGTAGAAGAGTGTGCTGCACGAGGAGGAGAAGGGTGTACTGCAGTGGTAGTAGAAGGGTGTGGTGCAGGAGGAGGAGAAGGGTCTACTGCAGGTGTAGGAGGGTGTATAATAGGGATAGGAGGAGGCCCCGCAGATGATGTACTACCTGCAGCAGTGGGAGGTAGTCTAGCAGGCACCCTAAGTACATACTTTGGTGCCTGCCGTTGCCTCTTCGTAGGCCTTGCTACCCCTTTTCCTTTATCAGGACGCTCTGAACCTTGTCCCGTCATTACTGCATTCAAATGGTTACAAATAAAGCGAAAAAATATAAATAAATAAAGAAGGATCTATTGTTTTCAAAGTCAATGTATAAGTAATTGCATACAACTTAAAGATGGTATTTTAGATAATGGTAATGAAATGATTGTCCAATTTGCTACAATAGATGTTCAACATTCAATCATCGTCATCATGATCATCATCTTCATCTTCATCTTCATCATCGTCTTCTTCTTGTTGTTCTTCTTCTTCATCGTCATCATCATCATCATCTTCTTCTTCTTGTTCTTCTTCATCTTCTTCTTCTTCTTCTTCTTCTTCTTCTTCTTCTTCTTCTTCTTCTTCTTCCTCTTGTTCTTCATCACCTTGTACTGTTGCTTCTAATTCATCTCCATCACCATCAGGGTCGACCAATGCGGTTATACGTTCAACTTCGATAATTTCTTGTGGTTGTGACATTTGGTCAAGTTGGTAGGCTACATCTTCCTCAACTTCATTTGAGTCTATGCAACCTCTAGGCTTCGTTTGTATTGCTACGGCCCAACCACGCTTGTCAATATTGCGAAATGGTGGATATTGCACATAATAAACCTGTCTGACATTAGATGGTAGAATGAAAGGATCAAAAGGCCCATATCTTAATCTCTGGTTCAGTTCGACAATATTAAAGCGTGGATCGACTCTAGTACCAGCTCTAGAAGGATCAAACCATTCACAATAGAAGAGTACCACTCTGTTTGGAGAAGTAGTGCTGTTGTACTCTAACTCATATATTTTATGAATGATGCCGTAGAAATCATCATAAGACCCCTCTGTTAGGCCCTTGACATACACACCACAATTTGATGTTTTCTTTCCTTTAGACCATTCATGTGTATGGAATTTGTAACCATTGATGAAGTAAGTGTGCCATTCTTTGACACATCTCATTGGCCAATTGGAGAGATGTCTTAACTCTTGAACCGTGGGGGTTAATGCCTGATTAAAAACCTACAAATGTACTAACAAAATTATAAAAGCAATAGTCAAATTAACCTTGCTCTAAACGTAGGAAAAACTACGGACCTGATTTCTAAACCAATGCGGAAACTCTGAGTGTATTCTAGCAGAAGTATATCCTTCTGCGACTTGCTCAGCCACAACAAATGAGCTGGTACAAATGAAATTCATTAGTGTATAACAATTAAACTGTTTGACAGATTAGAGATGGATGATGACATACTCAAGGTACGACTTTACTTCACTGCAATTGATCAAGACATGGACATGAGCAGAGTTGAATTCAGCATCAGTTAACCAGTGAGTGAATTCTTTCCCTGCGTGACGGCCTGATTGTCGGAAAACTGATAATGCACCTTCACGTGGTTCAACTTGCCATTGCATTTCATTTCTGACATGGGTGGGAGACAACATGAAGTTCTTGAAATAATGTGAACAAAAATAAGTTGTCTCTCTGTGCAAGTAAGCTGCACATATTGAGCCTTCCACTCTAGCTTTATTTTTAACTGACCGTTTGGATTCTCCCATAAACCTTTCAAAGGGATACATCCACCTGTACTGCACGGGTCCCCCAAGCCAAGCTTCATATGCAAGATGAATTGGAATGTGCTCCATTGAATCAAAGAATGCAGGAGGGAATATTCTTTCCAATTTGCAGAGAATAATCGGGATATTTTCATCCATCTTTTTAAGGGAATCTTCCTTTAGTGTCGTGCAACACAAATCTTTAAAGAAGCTACTAATTTCTATCAGTGGATGTAACACGTGCATTGGCAAACAACTGAACGCAAGAGGGATGAAAGTCTCCATGAATACATGACAATCATGACTCTTCAACCCTTGAATAGTACCGTTCTGAACATTGGCACATCTGGACAAGTTAGAAGCATATCCATCTGGCATTCTAAGCTCCTTGATCCATCCACACACTATTCTTGTCTCGTCTTTTGACATGGTGTAATTTGCTTTTGGTTTAAATAATCGGCCGTTACCTTGTCTGATATCGAGGTGAGCCACAAAACTTGCATTCAACCAACAATGCATCATTTTTGCCACTGTCATTGTCATAGAATAACATACATCCATTAACACAACAATCAATCTTCTTGACATCCAATCCCAACTTTGAAACACATTTTTTGGCCTGGTAATAGTTCTTCGGCATGATATTGTTTGGTGGTGTCAAATCTAACATCAATTTTGTATAGAAGTCCACTGCTTGAATGGGAACGTTCCAATTAGATTTCCTAGCCATGAGTCTAATGCACACTGACAATTTTGACTCAGATGAACCTTCAAATACAGGTAGATTTGCCTCTGTCAGTAAATTGTAAAACCTCTGCGTCGTTTCATTTGGAGGCTCTTCATCATGACTATCATCTGCTTGTTCAGCATGGTGACGAAGAGCATTGTCGACCATCTCTTGCATGTAGGCAAATTGATCTATCTCACATGTATTTACAACAGTATTCGAACCTGATGCAAGCCGTTTTTCAGCTGCAGTGGAGGTTGAAGGAATTTCTTCACCATGAAATGTCCAAACCGTGTAATTAGGCATGAACCCTTTTTGGTAAAGGTGAACTTTGACAACTTCATCTTTCAAAATCCTTGTACATTCGCACTTGATGCATGGACATCGAATCCCTCCATCAAGGGCATAATATTGATATCGTCGGGCTGTCTCCACGAACTCTTCAACTCCGATGACAAAAGATTCCTTCAAACCTCTCCTTCCACTATAACAACGGTCGTACATCCATCCACGATGGTTGACAAAATGGGCCATGTTCTGTGACAAGCCAAACAAATAAAAACTTAGCCAAAACAGCAACACTCCATGTGACATAAGTAATAAACCTATTACTACTCAAGTCGAACATGGAAGGAAATTTGAACACTATGGTCATAGGCATTCAATAAGGGCATGCAAAGAGAAGTCCTTAGTATCGAAATGCCTTAGACACACTAAGGGGCTGTGTATTAAAGTTGGAGGAGACAACTTATTACTACTGAAGTTCTCTTGTCTAGAGTACTTCCAAATATTTTGTAGGTTCTAAGTGTTTATAATATTTTAACCCTTCTCATTGCATTGAGAATGTGTGTAGTACCATAGGATTTTAAATGACTACTTAACTTAATCAACTTGTAGCCTCATAAATGAAAGATAATATGCATGAACATACAATATAGACATCAACATAATTTAGGCAATCAAATATCTATAAAAGCATGGATATATAATACATATTAACATAATTTAGGCAATCATATAGATATAAAAGTATCTACTGACAATCAGTGTGTAGTACTGTGATTCGTTGTTGTTTCAATATTTAAACACCTTTAAATTGATGATATTAAGTTGCTCGAATCATCACTTAAGCTTTACAAACACTACCAATCATTTTTGGGTTTTAAAGCAGACTTTTAAAGTCAATTCAGTGCTGTTTGATTTTGTATACTATGTATTTTCGAATTGTGCACTCATTTCTATCTATCTTGTATGTCTTAATACTTCCGTAGATAGTTGTCATACTGTTTTGGTTACTACTTTAATACACTGTGCATTATGACCACTTTTAGTGTATTCTACTAACTAGTTTTAGGTTCTAGGGTGTCATATTTTGAGTTCTAAGTTGTTTTTCTAGTGTGAATTTATAATTAGCATTGTTTTACCATCCTAAACTTGTTAGGACAGTTTGTTTGAAGTTTCTTAGGCTAGTTTAGTGTGGTGATCAAAATTTGACCATTCTAGTGCATTTCTAGTACACCTTTTGAGGTTTCAATTCAGATTTCTGGATTTTCAGGCTTGGAACAAGTTTGTTTGTTGATTTCATATATGTTTCAAGTATTAACAATCAGTAATATGTGACACCCGGGCACGGAGACGAGGGCGGGGAGTGACGCCGGTGCAAGAAGCATGGTGCAGGGGGCACAGACAAGGAGCGGCTCCTGGCAGCTTCGGGTGGAAGGGGTACATGGATGAATCGAACATACACCGGAATGAGAGGGATCTAGAGACTGTATAGGTATGGGACTATACGGTTGAAGGATAGCTTAAAGGAATTGATTTGACTACTCATATCACCAAAATGCATTTACTTTTCGGTAGCCTGACTCATAAGAACTCCATGGTTAAGCGTGCTTAGCCTGAAGTAATTCTGGGATGGGTGACCTTCTGGGAAGTTTTCCCAGAAAGTGTGCGAGTGAGGACAAAGCACACTGGAAAGCCTGGTGGTGGTCTGTGGGGGCAGTCAACGGTCCCTGCGAGTTGCCGGGACGTTACATAATACACACTGACATTCAAAATATGTGATTAACTTCATCCAACTCTGATTTTACATTATGGAGTAAAAGTGAGTTTCTGGTCTACTGTGGTGCACACTGTTTCTGCCAGTTTTGTTGTATATAAAACTTGAGACAAGTTTCTTATGTCATATTAAGCATGTATGAAGTGATAGTCATTACAATCAATCACAATTCTGCAAAAAACAGTAGTTGAGTTGATTTAAATCTGGTTTTTACTATTGTATCAGAATTTTATGAGCTTTGCAACGTGCTGCATCTTTGCCATGTCTTAGGACAATTATTAATCACCTAGTTCTTATTCAACAACCAGATCTAGTTGATTAGGATGTTTCTTGTACATTTCATTGAACCAGCCACCATTGAATCTGCTGTTTTTCTAATTCTGCATCAATGATTAATGCATTTTCTGCATTTTGAGCAACTGTCACAGTGATTTCATGCATCACTGTATTTCAGTGCAGTGTGAGCATTTAAACAAGTTAAATTAGTCATTTCAAACTTCTGACCACTGTTGATTTGGTCCAATTTCATTAAATCTTCAAAAGTAGAGTTTGACTTCCCATTTTTTTCCTTAAAATTTGACACTCAACCAGTCATATACTGATTCAGTGGTTTTTGGCACAGTTTGGTTGTCTATATACATATATTTGTTAGGTAATGGATTGCAGGGAGTTATTCCGAAGAGTCTAAATGATCTCGAAAATCTTCTTGTGTTATTTCTAGATCGTAATAGTCTTGGAGGTACTATTCAACTGGGATCTAGAAATTGTAAAATGTTGTCTATTCTGTGTCTTTCTCACAATAACTTCAGTGGGGGTATACCACCAAGCTTAGGGAATTGTACTGGCCTAATAGAGTTTTATGCTACAGCCACTAACTTAGTTGGCAGTATACCGTCAACCTTAATTAGGACTCGTTAGTTGTAGGTTCTAAGTCTAAAAACTCTTTCATATTTGACAATCAAATTCAAACAATTCAAAACAAAGTTTGACAAAACTCAATGTATACAGTATCATAAACTCCATTCAACATAACTTAACATTCAAAGTGGACATTGACAACATTTTATAACAACATCAAATTCATGAAACAAGAATGAAAATAACATATCACATATATAATCATGCAATTTCAGTTTAGGTGACCATACCTTCGCCTTTCTTATCCTTTCCTGATCAAGTCTTCTTTGTAGACTCTCTTCCTCTCCTTCTGCCCACAATTGCTTTAAAAAATCACCTAAGACATCAAATAGAAGTGTATTTAAGGTTATTCATTAGATTTTGTTCCATTAATTTAATAACCACAGTAACAGTTTAAGCATTACCTAATACTATCCAAAAAGGAATAACAATAACCAACTAAAACATCACCAAACTAATTTATCATACTGCACCAGAATTCAACAAACCAAATTCAACACCAGAATTTCAATGTTGGATGAGTGAAAATTAGAAATGAATGGATATGTACTATACAGTTAAAGTTATTTGTTTTTAACATAAGCCAAATGGAAGAAAGAAATGAGTAGGGTTTGAATTACTTTAGTCAAAAAATGAAGGGATCTCTCTCAATGGAATGTCTATTAGTGTGTGCAGCAATGGAATCGCAGTGCATTTGTTTCACTTTAATTATGACTAGTAATATATAGGTATGAGACATGATGCAGAGTACAAAGAGGGAAATTGGAGAGTTTAGAGGAAGTATCTACAGTATATATATTCCAAGCATGTGACTTTATGGTGCTTCCCTTGATTTGAAGGTATGGGTATCTTAAGAAGTGCACAAATCAAAAGATGACAGAAAGAGAGTGAGAGTTACATAAGTTGCAGAAAATAAAGACCCACTTGTGTGGGACTTGCTGCAATTATTTTGTTTCCCTAATAATAACCTTTAAGCCTAAAAAAAAATGTCATTTTCTGTCATACAAGGACGCACTTCCTGTTGCTATTTGAGCCCTTCTTTGGTGTTTTCTCTTTGGGCAATCATTTCAACCCATTGTCTTTGGTGTTTCTCAGGCCTCAACGTCTTGCACTCACTCACTGTTCAATTTCCCTACCTACCTAGGGTTTGTCATCATAATTCCTATCACTCTCTTCTGCCTAACCATATCTGCAAACTTTAGTGATTTGTTATTATACCTCGTGTTTCCATCTATCTGGGTATACTCCTCTTCCTTAATTTACTTATCTTCTTTCTCTCTTCTGAGTTATCCCCCTTTGTGCCTTGCAGACAAAAGAAACCTGATTAAAGGGGTGAGAAATGAAATCCCAGAAAAGGGTTTCTAGGATGCATATGGACTTGGAAACCGTAGTACAAAAGAGGACAAAATTTTGAACGTTTCAGTGATTTCTGTGAGATTTTTGTACTATTTTTTCTGCTAAAAAAAGATGGATCACTTTCACTGATGTAGCTGAAACAAATGGGTGTGTGGATCTGCCAAGAAAGTTACTGGTTTACCATTTGTGGAAGAGCTGCAGTATTATCACTTCTCTTCCTCTGGTTGCATACATTTTTACTTATGAATACATATGTCTAGTTTCACTAAATCCAAATAAGAAAACAAAGTCCTGTAGACTACTTGCCTTTCAATATATATATATATATATATATATATATATATATATATATATATATATATATATATATATATATATATATATATATAAATTTCGAGAGAGAGTTGGCATATTCAGCCTATACAGTTGGCATATTCTTCCTCTTATAGAAGCTAATTAGATGTTACAGTAACAAGGGAAATTACATGAAGATCTAAGGTCAAAATTCCAGTGTGTTGGACAAAAAAAATTAGGAAATTACACTTAAATGAATGGATTTTAATACCCCACCAGTATGTGTCCATCTATCACTCTGATAATCCTAAAAAATTACATTATCAATGTATTTCAGTGCCTACTTCGTTTCTAAACTTTACTTAATTGCCTATTCAATCTTTGGCCATCCAAGTTGTCAATTTGAAGTCTAAAATGTTCTGTTGTCCATAACCAATTATGGTGCAGTTTTTTCTATGCTTTGGTGCTAATTTCCTGTGATTTTTTAATACCTGGAAGACTTTGTGGTTCAATCCAGTAGCTTCAATGTTACCAAAACAGTGTTTCTCAATTTGTTTTGAAGTAGCATCAAAATAAGTTTAACCTTTTTATTTAGACTAAACTAACTGCAAACTCTACTTAAATGTAGAGCTAAAGACACTATTGGCAATCTATATGTTAAAGAAATAAAGCTAACAAGTTAAGTAAATAAGCAAAGAATTTAATGAAATGTGAAACAGAGTCAAGAAAGAACCTAAAAGTACCTAAACAATATTACCTAAGCTATAAACAATCTAAACAAAGCAACACAGAACAGAATGTAACCAAAAATAATCTAAACTAAAGCTCTACAAAGTAAAACAGCAAAAGAAGAAAGAAAAGACTCTAAACCAATGAAACAAAAGATACCTAAAACAATGAACTTAACAAAATATAAACCAATTGAAACAGATATGTAGAAAGAAGAAGAAACTTAAAACAATGCTTAAAATAAAAATAACCTAAAAGGATTTCTAGCTAAAGACTAAAAACAGAACCTATGCAATGAAAAGAAATCTTAAAACAGCAAATCCTAATTTACAAGCTCAAACAGAACCTAGAAAATGAAAACAATCTAAAATAACTACTAAGAAAATACCAACAGAACAAGAAACTAAAAGAAGGAAGAGAAAATAGGAACAGGAAAAGAAAGACCTAAAAGAAGTTCTAACAGAATCAATGAAAGTAAAAGAATCTAACAAGTATTAACAATCAAACTTTGATTCAGAAATTGAAACAGGTTGCAAACCAGGTATTTGACTCAAAATTTTCACTAAAAAATTGCTGAAATAAGCAGAATGACAGTATACATGACTACCAATGGTCTAAATGCTATAGCCAGAATTTTAACAGTTTAAACGTTAAGCAAATATAAAGCAGATCGCCCAACTGCTATACCAGTAATTTAGAGCTATTTCTCAAGGTGCAACCAAGCTCTTGCTTTATAAAATCATACCTTAAATGGTCTGCACTTAGTAATGGCTCAAATCAGAGTGAAGAAATCAGTTTTGATGTCACTAACTGGTTCAAATTATAATAGCTGATGGGATGACCCAAGAAGGTGATTTTGATGATGTGAATTATGCACCAGACCTTTGTATAAACATATCATAGCTCATTTTCGTGTACTTAATATTCATCACTCAATTAGATGCACCAAAAGAAAATTTCACTCAGCAGAATACTTGGAATGAGAATTAAACAAGTAATATAACTTGAAAGATTCCAAAATAGAAGACCTAGACACTTAGCAGGACTAAGTATGTGATTCATTGATATGTTAGTGGAACTTGTCAACCAAAGAAACGTTGTGAGAATGTGAATCTAACTTGTTAGGCACAACCATAACTCATGTTAAAGCTGAATGCAATCTATTTGATGAAAAAATTGTTCTGATTTTAATTTGTCAAGTGTGTTTCTCTTTCTTCTGCTATTATATGCTAATGTGAAAGGTTCAACACATTATGTGAGCCCTGAATTGCTTCTATAAGCTTAATGGTTTAAACTAAGTTCATAGAAGTTATTCTGTTCTTATTATTAGTTTTTCATTGTGCTAAATTTCTTTGTAAGTTCATTTATGGTCTCTTCATACTTAGTTGCACCTTTTCTAGCTTAGTTCAGTTAGTTGAAAGTTCTTTCAGTCTTTTTTATTGTTAGCTAGTCATTTGAATTCCAAAAAATCGGAATTGGTGATGAGGTTGTGTCAATTTTCTACATAATTGAATGTTGCAAAGTTAGATTTTGAATTACATTGAATTATTGTCCATTAGCAGCTCATACAAGTTTGTTTTGATGTTTAAATCTTGTTGAAATGGTTAAGTTCCAAGTGTAGCAACATTTGTACAAGAATCAAAAGCTAGAGGTGCAAAAGAGGAAATGATTTGGAAATTAAACTAATTGTTGACTGAAACTGAAAATGCAAGGAGGGAAACACAAGATAGGAACAATGAGGTTGCACAATTGAAGATGGAAGTTGTAATCACTAAACCTGTTTTAATGTTCACTTAATAGTGCAGCCACTGGTTAATGACAACCACAAAAGAAACAATTATAAGACTTCATTCAGTTTTATCCTACTTCCCAAAACAGCCCCATTTCATTTAATCAAACCCCTGTTAATCTTGATTTATCATGAACCCAACCCCTCACTTAGCTAATACACATGTTCATTACTTAACATAGAGTACGACAGAGTAAGAATAATGTAGTTACTGCGTTATCATGTTCCTTTACAGCCTAACCACATTCAATTTAACTTATTTCAGTCCATACAATCATTCCTATTTAACATGTTCATTACTTAACCTATTGAGGACATATTTTTCTTATACTCTTGATTTACCAATTTCGTCTATGCTTACAGCAATACAAAAACAAATCCCAAAACTTATTCCAAGCTGGAATGAAAATCAAGAGGAATCAAAACTAACAGGACTTTAGTACCAGAACAATTTCTAGTACACAAAATGCCATATAGGAATTCAAAAGAAAACATGGAACGTACTAACCTGCCCAGTCTCAACCCAAAACCCAAGTATAAGCCAAACAATTGAAATTATCACATGATACATATAAGCTACTGAAGCAGAAATATCCACAGTGCAAACAACTTACGCATATTGGTAAGAACAGGGAAACACCCAATTACATGGACACATTGCACAGAAGTAGGGAAGAACAAGGCAATCAATTTATTCATGTACCGTTCTAAAAAAGACAACTTACCTCGCACTCCAGAACACCCAATTCAATGGAAGCCAAGCAACACCGGGAGCTCTCAACCGAACAGCCAACCTTGGGCTTCACTACAAGGACCTCCTCACGCTAATGACCACGAATCACCACCCCACCTGTCGCACAAGCCTTACACGCACAACCAAGAACCACCACCCCACCCGCAACACCCACAACGCCACGACGAACCCTAGGCACACAATGCCACCGGACAGAAGAGATAGGTAGAGGGATAGGAAGAGAATAACGATAACAAGCCAAAAGGAAGGCAAAGGGAGTACAGCCAAATTCTCAGTAGTTCTCAGCAGAGGGGAGGGAGGGTTCTGTTTGATGAAATTGGGACGACCTGCACGAATAACCCCAATTACTGAATTTAATTGGTGGACGCTCTTACCGAAGGCCACATAGCCCTCGCTAAGGTCTTCTTGACCTTCGGTAGCGTTATTTCATTAAGACCGTCGGTGATTCAATTTTTGACCCTCGGTAAATTCCATTTACCGACGGCCTCAAAGCCTTCGGAAATACACCCTCGGTAAATCAACCTTTTCTTGTAGTGTATGTTATTGAACAGGAAAGACAATTAGTGACTAATAATTTTCTCAATCACAAAGAATCTAACAATATTACTGCCACTATAAGCATTGTCACATGTTCTTTTTGTGGCAAGACTGACCACACTCATAATGTTTGTTTCAAGAAGCATGGTTTTCCTGCAAAACCTTCACCCAATAAGAAAGCTTGTTCCCACTGTGGCAAAACTGGTAATATTGTTGATGTGTGTTACAATAAGCATAGATTCCCACCTAGTCACTGAAGTTCTACAATGGTAAAATCCTTCTTTCAAGAAATCAAGAACTTGCTAGTGATAATCAAGGAGAAACACCTAACCATGAAATGCGCCTCACCAAACAACAATACTAGGCTCTTTTGGCTTTCCTAAACTTTAATACTGATGTTGCTACCATTTTCAACCCTCAAATTGGCTCCCTAATTTCCATTTCCTCAGATATAGGTAAAATGCTTCTGTATTTTAATTCTGTTGGTGACTCACGTACCACAACATGGATATTGGACTCTGGTGCCACTGACCATGTTGTTTCGTCTCTTAAACATCTCCATTCTTATGATAAAATTAAACCTGTGACAATTAATCTTCCTAATGGCATCACTACACAAGCTACACATAGAGGAATTATCCAACTCTGTGATAAAATTTTCCTTAAAGATGTTCTTTACATTCTAGAATTTTGTTATAATTTGATCTCTATATCTAAACTGGTTTTGTATAATAATGTACATGTAATCTTCACTAATTTCACATGTTTTATCTAGGACTCAATAACACATCACAAGATTAGTTTAGTTGACTCTGACGCTGGTTTATATGCTTTTTATGGACCTAACCTCACTGTTGCTATCTTTGTACATCTTGCTAGTGCACATAACACACACTGCTGATAAAAATAATATTTGGCACAACCGCTTAGGCCACTTATTTGATAAACGTTTAGATATTATTAAACAGAAATATCCTTGCATAAATTCTCGATTAGACAATTGTAATGCTTGCCACACTGCTAAACAAAAGAAATTGCCTTTTACTTCAAACAATTTTTGTTGCTTCTTATGCCTTTAATATCATACATGTTGACATTTAGGGACCTTTTCTCACTACATCCCTACATTCTCATAAGTATTTTCTTACTATTGTTGATGACCATACTAGATATACATGGGTTCATTTGATGCATGCTAAATCTGAAACTCACAATCATCTTTTGCATTTCATATCACATATCAAGAATCAATTCCAAAACAACCATTAAAGTCACCAGACCTGATAATAGGGAAAAGTTTGCCATGCATGATTACTTTAACTCTCAAGGGATTATTCACCAAACCTCATGTAATGAAACACCCCAACAAAATGGAATTGTTGAAAGAAAAGATTAACACCTTTTAAATGTTACTAGGGCCTTGCTTTTTCACTCAAAACTTTATAATCAATTCTGGACATATGCTCTTAATTATGCCACTCTTCTTATCAACATTATGCACACTCCTCTTCTTAATAAAAATTCCCCATTTGGCAAACTTTTTCATAAAAATTTTGATATTTCTAGACTTAGGGTGTTCAAATGCCTTTGTTATACTAGCACCTCCATGCTCATCGAAAAAAACTTGACCCAAGGGCCCAAGCATCTTCTTTGATCTACATCCTACTACAAAAGGATACATCACCTATAGACTTGACACCCATGGCATACATATTTCTCGCAATGTTACATTTTGTGAAAATGAATTTCCCAATATCCCCTCTCCTTCCTATCCAAACACCAGTTTACCCTTACCTCTCCATCATCCTGATACTTCTCATGATCTACATCAAACCAACCATCCTATACTTATTCCCCCTACTACTATTGCCACTCATACTAACACCAACATTGCCTCCCCTAGATGATCCACTAGATCTACATATTTAATAGATTTCCAAATAGCTTCCTATAGTACCACTACTACTGAATATCCTATTGAACATGTTCTCAGTTTTGACATATTGTCTCCCACATATAGAGGTTATATATCCTCTATTGATTCAACACACGATCCTACTGACTAGAAAGAAGCCATTCAACATGAACATTGGCGTGTGCTATGAGGGCAGAAATTACTACTCTTGAATTGAATCAGACCTGGACTCTCACTGACCTACCTCCCAACAAGAAAGCCATAGGTTGTAAATGGGTTATAGAACAAAACATAAAGTTGATGGCACTATTGACAGGTTCAAGGCTTGCCTTGTTGCTAAAGGGTATACACAATTGAAAGGTATGATTATTTTGACACCTTCTCACCAGTTGCCAAACTCACCATTGTTCGGTTAGTTCTCTCCTTGGCTACTGCAAAGAATTGGCCTCTAAGGCAATTGGACGTCAACAACGCTTTCTTAAATGGAGAATTAAACGAGGAAGTCTGCATGCAATCCCCACCGCGATTCCATGATTTCGACTACAACAAAGTATGTCTTTTACATAAATCTCTCTACGGCTTGAAATAAGCCAACCTTTAATGGTATGACAAACTGTCTTCTTTCCTTCTTTCTTATATTTTTACTCAAACTTCTGGTGATCATTCCCTTTTTATCAAATGTCATGGTGATACAATCACTATCTTACTAATTTATGTTGATGATATCATCCTTACTGGTAATAATATTCATGAAATTGATCACATCACCAATATACTTAATGCACAATTCAAAATATAAAATATGGGTAACTTGTCTTACTTTTTGGGTTTCGAGGTTGCTCGTAACTCTGCAGGTATCCACCTCTCCCAGCGCAAATATGCCTTGGATCTTGTTTCACAAAACCAGAATGCTTGCTTCTCCTCCTGTTAGTACTCCCATGAAAATTTCCACTAAAGTTTCTTCTCAAGGTGATCAGCTTGCTGACCCCACCGTTTTTCGCCATCTAATTGAGCATCTCATATATCTTATTAACACTCGCCTGGATATAACATACGTTGTTCATCGCCTCAGCCAGTACGATGCCTACCTTACTCAGGCTCATCATCAAGTTGCTTTTTGCATCCTCCGCTACATCAAAAATACCCCTGGTCATGGCATTTTTCTCAAAGCCACAAGTAATATCACCTTGAAGGCTTACAACGATTCAGATTTGGCTGGGTGCCCTGATTCCAGAAAATTTACCACCAGCTACATTGTTTATCTTGGAGATTCACCAATTTCATGGAAGTCAAAGAAGCAACCTATTGTTTCTCGTAGCTCCTCTGAAGCCGAATATCGCGCCCTTGCTCAAACTGTCTGTGAAATCCAATGGCTTACTCAACTCCTCAGCGAACTTCGTCTTCCTTTGTCCCACCTTGCCACCATCTTCTGCGACAATCACTCTGTCATTAAAATAGTTACCAATAAAGTCTTCCACGAACGCACTAAACATATCGAGATCGACTGCTATCTTATTCGTGAGAAAGTTCAGCAAGGAACTGTCAAACTTCTCTCTGTGCATTCAGCTCTCCAACTTGCAGATATTCTCACAAAGTCGCCTCTCCTTCCACCTTCTACCAAATAAATTCCAAGCTTAACACAATTGATATATATGCCAAGCTTGAGGAGAGTTGTCAGAAATACAGTTTCAACTAATCACCGTACCGCACCACTTTCCATTTATTGTTTTTTATTCTTTCATCTCTTTTATCTAGTATATATGTAGCTTTCCCTTTTCCCCTTTTCACTTAACAGTACAGTAATAATACACTTTTCATATATCAGTTTTTCTTCTTCTTATCTTTTATCTTTCTATTCTGGATGCATCATGAATTCTTCCATGAAGTATGCACATATACCATCACTATAAAGCTATCCTATGTGAAAACATGCCTTGGATTCCAAAATTAACTCACTAATTCCACTACATCCGTAAAGAATGTGGGATCTCCAAAATATTTTAGACACCGTTTTCTTATATATTTTTTGTTTAAACTTTCCGAACTATCTTCGGTTATATTTGAATGGTAAAAGTTTACATATATGGTTTTTACTGTTCACTAGTGCAGAATTGACCTTTAACGTCACTCCATAGACGTCCGTCCACGAAAACTCCAACGTAAATAATTGACCGGTGGCATAAATGTAAATAATTGAGTGTGTAGACGTCCGTCCTAGAGGGAGCCGGACGTCTATTATATATGGACGTCCGTCCCTCTCCAGGACGGACGTTCAAGAGGCTGACAAGGTGTGACCCCATCAGCCTCTTGAACGTCCGTCCTGGAGAGGGACGGACGTCCATATATAATAGACGTCCGGCTCCCTCCAGGACGGACGTTCAAGAGACTGAGATGTCAGTCTCTTGAACGTCCGTCCTGGAGGGGGACGAACGTCTATTTTATATGGACGTCCGTCCCCCTCCAGGACGGACGTTCAAGAGGCTGACAGGGTAGTACAACCCCTCAGTCTTGTCAGTCTCTTGAACGTCCGTCCTGGAGGGGGACGAACGTCTATTTTATATGGACGTCCGTCCCTCTCCAGGACGGACGTTCAAGAGGCTGACAGGGTAGTACAACCCCTCAGTCTCTTGAACGTCCGTCCTGGAGGGGGACGAACGTCTATTTTATATGGACGTCCGTCCCCCTCCAGGACGGACGTTCAAGAGGCTGACAGGGTAGTACAACCCCTCAGTCTCTTGAACGTCCGTCCTGGAGGGGGACGAACGTCTATTTTACATGGACGTCCGTCCCCCTCCAGGACGGACGTTCAAGAGGCTGACAGGGTAGTACAACCCATCAGCCTCTTGAACGTCCGTCCTGGAGGGGGACGGACGTCCATTATATATGGACATCCGTCCCCCTCCAGGACGGACGTTCAAAGGACTGACAGAGTGGCTGGGGTGATAGTTACTTTCAGTCCTCTGAACGTCCGTCCTGAGGGGCGCTGACGTCTATAACATTATAGACGTCCGCGCCCCTCAGGACGGACGTTCAGAGGACTGACAGAGTGGCTGGGGGTAATAAATACTTTCAGTCCTCTGAACGTCCGTCCTGAGGGGCGCGGACGTCTATAATGTTATAGACGTCCGCGCCCCCCAGGACGGACGTTCAGAGGACTGACATGTAGTTGAATCGTTTTAGGGTTTCATCATAATTTTAGACGTCCGTCTTGGGACGGACGTTGATAAAATTATAGACGTCCGAGCCCCGGGAACGGACGTTTAAAGCCCCGCGAAATTCAAATTTTAAATTCGTTACACGTCATATTAGTGGCGGGCCGGACGTCTATAATATTATAGACGTCTGGCCCATGTGGCTCGGACGTCTAGGTTTATTAAAATCGAAACCGCGAACCAGTCACTCGTCTTCTTCCCCGCGAACGCCGTGTCTGCTGCTGCGCCGTTCAGTTTCCAGGTTGGTTTTCTCACTTTTGGACCGTTTAAAATTACATTTAATCCGATTACATTGTTCTGTGATGAAATGTCTTTGATTTGAACCGATTAAAAATTGTTTTCGGTCCGTTTTTTTGCAGACTCTTGCATGTAGACCCACTGAAGACCCAGTTGATGACGTTGCCGATGTAATGCAAGCAATTCGTAGTGATCACAACGAAGGCATTTGGGAAAAAACAATTAATTAATAGGTTAATATTTTCACTTTTATTGACTTTATATGTTTGTCCATCATAATTGAATTATTACTAACGTTGTCTAATTTTTCAGGTATGTCGGCCTCAGACTCAGGATCGGGAAAGAGCAGACGTGGACGAGGCGTCACCCGAGTGGCAGATGTGACATCCGGACGCGTGGATGGTCAGAGGAGGCATGTTGACATTGACCCCAGATCAGGTCATCCATCAGGGCCAAATGCTGATAGGTTTAGGAGTTATCTGGGCAAGTTAGCAAAAAGTCATGTCTCTATCCTTCATGCATGTTGGGATGACGTCCCAGAGGTCGACAAGAACCTCTTATGGCAAGATGTTCAGGTATGTTTAGACTTCATGCAATTTGTGATATACTTATCTGTTAACTTTTCTCTTGGTAACAAGTTTTTTGTTTTAAACAGCAACATTTTGATATTCCAAACACATTGCAAATCAGAAAGAAAGTGTTATCGCATATAGCGATAAGATTTAGGGATTTCAAGACAAGGCTGACACGACTATATGTCTTTGGAGATAGACAACATGAAAATCCATCTCAGCATTATACCTTCACAGAGGAGGATTGGATGCAGTTTCGTGCATCTAGAGAGTCTGAAGAATGGAAGGTATGTTTCTTAAGATCATCTTTCATTGAGTTTTAATGATTTTAGACTTACTTATATACATGCTTTCACAGGATAAAAGGTTAGCCGCCCAAGAAAGACAAAGGCTAAACGACACACCCCACTTGTTATCACGATGTGGATATGCAAAACTGGAGAAGAAACTGAGAAAGTCTAGAGCCGATGCCTTGGGACTTGAGTCGCCTGACCTAGCACCTGCACCTGCTAGGTACGAGCTGTGGAAGGCTGCTCGGACTAAATCTGATGGGAACATGACATCTTCCTCAGCTGCCTTGATCTCACAGAGAATTGTAAGTTCAAATTATAAGCAGTTATTTGATTGTGTATCTATCACAGCATGTCTTCTAAGTAACTTGGTTTTTTATGTGCAGGATGAGTTGGTTGAGCAGCAGACTCAGGGCACATTTGCTGGCCAAGGTAGGGACGACATTCTGACAACGGCCATTGGAAGGCCCGAGCACCCAGGACGTGTACGTGGAGTTCCAGGGGCGATTGGTCTTCGTGACTATTTTGGCCCTACACAGAAAACCCCCCAATCAATGAGTCAGGAGACACTGAGGCAGATGGATCTTCAGTGGGAGGAAAGACTCAACCAAAGCATGAGATCAATGGAGCAACGATTCATGGAGCAGCTACAAGAACAAAAACAAATACAAAGAGCGCTTGAAGAAAAGCTGCATTCCATGACGCAAGGCCACAAGGGGGCCGATGAAACTCCCACAGCACCTCGTGTCAGCACTAGAGGATCATGCTCTGCTGTAGAACCCAATGAGTATAGCGGTCAATATGAGCTGTTGGTTGATGGGGATCCCCCACGCATTGTGGCTGTCGGACGAGTGCTTGAGGGAGGGGAGACCATTCATGGTGTTCCCATATTACCCCAGCACGTGCGTGTGACCATTGACGAGGTTCGGGATCCCCAGGCTCAGGTGCCTGTACCCACTCCAGAAATTAACTTTGTGGGGGAGGCCATAGGAACATTTATTGCCTGGCCTAGAGCATTGATCATGTCCCACATCGCGACTCCACAGGTATAATGTCTTTTTCCTTAGTATTTCTATGTTAATTGTCTTCATATAATTGTTTATAAAGCTTTCACGTAAATTCTTATCTTCAGTTCACACGTCCTCAGAAGCAGCCAATTCATGATACAGTCATACATGAAGATGATGACATGGCTGAAGCAGAGGATGATCCTATATCAAAGTTAGTGACAAAATTACCCAGATTGAAGAAAGCATCATTACAACTATACTGGGATTTGAGGGTATTTGGTCTTCCCCCACATGTGCCAGTTTATATCACATTTTCTGATGCATTGGAGGTGATTGAGGGAGACAGGATGTTGAATATTTCCATCATTCAGCTGTGGTGCATGTAAGTTAGTCAATTTGGTCTTTGATATTACTTTTATTTACATTCTTATATAGTTTCTAACGACTTAACTTTGTTGTTTTAGGTACATGGACACAATCGTTGTAGACCAAGGTCGGTCTTCCATGTACGGATTTGTTGAACCTCAGACCATTCAACCGTCTGGTAACACACTTCAAAACAGACAACATTATTTGCAAACATGGATGGATGAGTCCAAAAGAGACATATACCTTGTGCCATACATTGACGGGTACGTGTTTTTATATGTGGTCAGTTTATTATTATAGTTTCCTTAATTAGTTGAATAACTATTTGTCCTTCGTGATAGGTCTCACTGGCAGCTAATGGTTATCATTCCCAAACAATGTAAAATTATATGGTTTTGTTCGTTGCACAGGAAGATGAAAAATGACTTGAGAACCATGCTTCAACGGTAAGTGTTTCTCCAAAAAATGACTTCAATTTGATGTTAACCTTCAACTTTTATGATAAAATAGTCATATTAATTATACTTTGTGTTTTCAATCTGTACAGAGTTATTGGTAAATCTCGTGGTCAATTGGTTCAAATTTTGTATCCAAAGGTTGTAAGTCATTTATAGTTTCTAATTCATTTATGTTATTGAATGATCTAAATTTTTAACTATTTAGTTTGTTATTTTAGTGTAACCAGCAGGTAGATTCATGGGAATGTGGCTTCTATGTGATGTGTTGGATTAAGACCATCATTCGAGCTGTCATTACAGATGACTGGAATGAGGTAATGATGTATACCTTCAATACATTACAAATCAAAATCATCTTCAACTATATATGAAACAATAATGAATCTTTCTTGAATTTTGCAGCGCTTCAAGACTACATCGCCTATTACAGAGGACACAATTAACCAGATAAGGCAGGAGTGGACCGCTTATCTTCTACAAAGATGGAGTTAGGAATAGTTATATTTCTTCTTGATTGAACATTGTTTGGTTTTAGTTTTATTTTTATGTTAATAGTTTGGTAGTGGATTGAACATTAAGTAGAATTTTGTTTATATAAAACGCATATTTATGTTATTGGAGAATTGTTCTGGGACATTTTTCTGTTTTTCAGGTGTGGTTCTATTGAAAAAACAAACAAATTTTTAAAAAAAAAACGCCCACTAGACATCTGTTAGTGTACAGTCGGACGTCTATAGACGTCCGTCTGTGCACATACGGACGTCCCACCCCAGCCCTACACCAAAAGAACTCAGCAAGGTAGACGTCCGTCCTCAGACAGCAGCGGACGTTTATAATAAACGTCCGTGTTCAGGCCACGGACGTTTATATAAACGTCCGTCCTGAGGCAGCGGACGTTTATAATAAACATCCGTCCTCAGGCAACGGACGTTTATATAAACGTCCGTCCTGATGCAGCGGACGTTTATAATAAACGTCCGTCCTCAGGCAGAGCGGACGTTCATATAGACGTCCGTCGTGAGGCAGCGGACGTTCATATAGACGTCCGTCTTCCCAGGACGGACGTGTGAGGGACGTCTACCGCATAGACGTCCGGCGCACGCCGGACGTCAAAAGGCCAAAATGTCGGACGTGAAAGACCGTTTCTGCACTAGTGGTTGATGAAAAGAAATATAATTGTTGACTAATCAGTTAATGTATGGTAAATCTTATGATAAATAAATGACTACAAATATAATTATTATAATATAATTAAATTTTATAGTCAATAAATAGTTTTGAACAATACAAACTTGCTTTCAATTATTGAATATGCCGTTCCCGAAAGCTGTAGATAGGATCGCCGCAGACAACAAATGTAGTGTAGAGTTAATTTTTTTTTCTTAAAAGAATCTTAAATTATAGATATTATGTTGTATATAATTAATTTCCTTGAGTTAAATATAGAATCTTTTGTTTATAATAAAAAAAATGTTAACTAAATTCAAAATACAAATAAAAGTAATAATAAATTAAATAAAAGATAAATATAAAATAAAAATAATAAATGTAACAAAATATATATATTGGGCTTAATTCTAATATATTTTTAACTCAAATTTTATAAATATTTTTGTCTATTTGTTATTCAAAAGCATTTATAACGAACAATTCAACACTTGTAATCTAATTATATTTGTTAATTAAATTATATGACTATTATTTTATTTTAGTTGTATTGCTTGTCTTTACCTATTAAAAAGTATGAAATTTTGTTGAAGTAATAAAAATCATTCATATATTGTTTCATTAATCATAAAATATCATATTTTTCAATTTAAAAAGATAAAAATATGACCTAAAACTTAATTAAACCTTATTTCAATCACCAAAAAAGGTATCCAATGTTGTAAAAGTTGATAGCTGTGTAATACGAACAATCCAGACTTGATAAGTTTTGTAGCGTGTAGGAATCCATGGAATGCAAAAAGAATGTAAGAATAAATAGAAGAAAAACAAAATTGTAGCATAAGAATATATACTTTAGAAGCAGCAAGAGTTGGCTTATGGCCAAAGTTTCTTATTCATTCAAAATTCCAAAACCAAGTGATGAAGCAATTCCCTCTTTTGTGAACTTTATGAAAAGAAAACTCTATAAGACTGAACCACAGCAGAATGACACCATGTCAGAACAACCAAAAAATTCTGTTAATTTACAGTAACTTTCACTCACTCTTCTTCCATTATCTCCCACCAATATGAAGTCATATGGTACCACAATTTTTGCACAATTATTCGGTCTTCTCGCTCTCATCCTCTTACTTGTTTGGTTGCTGCATTATCGTGAGGGCATTCAATATGATTCCGACGATCCATATCGCGTTTTCAATGTAACGTTCTGTTTTAAATGCTCTTTCTTTAACCACAAAATTCACGTTCTACTATCAGTTGTTTTATTTTTTTCATTTTGCAGGTTCACCCCTTTATGATGTTCTTCGGCTTCATTTTCCTTATTGGTCAAGGTATCTTTCTCTTGCCTCATGTCGTAATTTAACATATGTCATTTACTTTTACCGATTAATTCATTATGTTAACTGAAAATCGTTCAAGCACGAGAAGTTAGAACAAATTATAAGAAAAAAGATCTTGAATCTATTATTTATTTTGAGTTGGAAGTGATGTTAATTTTCTACTCAAAAACCTTTATCACGTAAGGTATGATTATTGGGCAATGATTATTTGAGTCGGTGTGAAATTTGAGCAGCAATACTAGCATATCAAACGGTGCCAGGAACGCATGAAACGCAGAAGATTGTTCACTTGACGCTGCATCTAATTGCTATAATTCTTGGGATTGTTGGTTTGTGCGCGGTATTCAAGTTCCATGATATGGTGAACTTGACAGACGTATACAGCCTCCATTCATGGATTGGCATTGGCACCTTTTGCTTGTTTGGCTTGCAGGTATATACACAGTCTCTATCATATCACATTATGCTAAAATTTTTAAGAAAATTGTTAGAAAAATTTTGATAATTGGAATATGTGATGACTTTGTGGATGAAGTGGCTTTTGGGGTTGGTGTTCATGTTTCAAGGATCTCCACAATCAGGGAATTCAATGGCTCCATGGCACGTAGCAGGTGGCAGAGCACTGTTTTTCATGGCAATTTGTGCTGCTCTAACAGGGTTGATGGAGAAGTACACTTCTTCGAAATTACTGCCACACCAGAGAGAATCTCATTTGATCAACTTCACAGGTCTAGCAATTCTCTTGTTTGGAGTTTTTGTCGACATGGCTGTTGGTTTGGCCCGTGTTCCCTGAATTGCTTTCTTTCATTCTCCGTTTCGTTTTTGGATTTTGGAATTCCTTCTTCGGTCACTGCAAATGGCTTGTGTAATTTCTATTGATGTGGATTCTTGTGGAATATAATTTTACCGATTCAGGTTGTTTGGTTTCATGCTAAAGTAATTTGGTTATTTGTTCGAGCGGTGTTATGAATTGGATGGAAGCAGATTACTTATTTCTTCACAAACAATATGGCGTCAGTCACTTATGCGTTCTTATAGAATATGTGTCCTGTTATTTTCTTGTTACTCATTCTTTATATAATACAATAAAATAAGGATAAATATTTATTAGATAATATTTGAAGTAAAATTTAATCAATAATAAAATGTACTCAATTAATATTGTTACTTCAAATAACATATCAGATAGACTAACGTGAAAAAAAAAATACATTAATTATTTATAGTTGAGGTCTGGATGGTTTAACCTCAAGTAAGTAAGTTGTTTAAGGATTTAAAAATTGTCTTTAATGTAAGCAAGTCAATTCAACGTTGGCAATTTAAATATTAATAATGCAATAAATGCATATCACCTACCTTCTTACCTTAAAATATATATTTATAAATTTTGGAACGAGTCTTTAACTAACAACTTCCTAATTATAACATAATTGCGGGTAATTGCATTTTATCTCTAAGATGGTTAGCTTTAGGATTAATTGTCTTGACCACTAGCTGATCGGTTCTCCTTTGTACCCACTCGACCTTACTAATGGCTCGAGCACAAGTTGTTGCAAGACTGATTGTCCAGTTCAAACTATCCAGGTGGTCATATGGTACAATTATTGTTTGTTTAAGCGGTTTTATGAATTAGAACCAATAAGAATTTTTTCTGCACCTAACCAATCAAGAATGGACCGATGATGTTCATTCCCTACTATAAGGGAGGCCAGAGAGATGTTGTGCAACTCTATTGGCGACACTTTAACGTTGTTACTGTTGGTTAGAACAACTGGTATCTTTGAGTCGCGCAGCGGAATAAAAAATAATTAAGGAAAGCGTGTTTAGTCAAATTAAAAAAATGGTTCCTTTAATTTTCTTATAAGCGTTTTATCGAACAGTTGATGAGCAGAAAATGTAAAGAGTGTAGGGAGTAAAAAAATCACACAAATGATTTTTATCCTGGTTCGAATCAAAAGATTCTACGTCCAGTCGTTAATCACTATGAATAGTGATTAACTTTTTCACTAAAACAGTTTCATAGTTACAATGAAAGTGACACTAGTACACTATCAGGATATGACACCGGTTACTTTTGGTTATAGGCACCGATTCTACAACCGGTGTATATACCAGCGAGGTAAAAAAGGGTAGATTTTATGCCTCGGTTGTGAACTGGGTTAAAAAAATAGAATTTATGCCTCAGTTTTTGAATAACCGAGGCAGTAACGTGTTCGTTTTGTAATTTTTTCCACCAGCCTCTAAGCCTCTGTTCCTGGAACTCTCACGCAGAAACCCAAAAATTGAACAGTCAAAAATTTGAAGTAAACAAGCAGATTCAGATACCAAAGCAGATTCAGATACCAAAAATTGAAATAAAAATTGAATCAAAAAATAGGTGATCTTCATCACAGATGAATGTTTTTGAATCAGCAATACATGAATCCTGTTCAAATCCCAAACCCCCAATCCAGTCAAAACCCCTTCAAATCCCTAACCCCCAAATCCAATCAAAACCCCATTGAAATCCCTAACCCCCAAATCGGTTTGTCGTGACCACCACTGGCACCAGAAGAGGGCTGGACCGGAAGGGGGCTGGACCGGGTGGAGTGAGATCTGAGATCGCGTCCGGTGCTGGAGATGAGATCTGAGATCGCGTCATGGGTTGGGGTTGCGGGGTGGGATGCAGCCATGGCTTTGGGCAGCGAAAACGGAGCGGCAGTGTTGAAGGAGAGGTGGCGACGGCGGAGCAACGAAGTGGTGGCGACGAAGAGGCGGAACGACGGAGCGGATCTGGAGCGGATCGACAAAGCTGGCGGTGGATCTGGACGAAGCAGATCTGGAGCGGATCGACGAAGCTGGCGGTGGATCTGGACGAAGCAGATCTGGAGCGGATCTGTAGTGGATCGACGACGGTGAGGCAGCAACGGGGAGGCCGCGGCGGTGAGGGAGCAGTAGCGGGGAAGCGCGAGCAGGGGTTGGATGGCAGCGGGAGAGAAAGAAGGGCTGGTGCTGGTGGAAGAGAAAGAAGGGCTGGTGCTGGTGGAAGAGAAACTCTCAGAAACGAGAGTGGAAGCCATAACGTTAAATGGCTTCGAAAAATAAAGCAAAGGATATTAACTCGGTTTCATAGAAAACCGAAGCAGTATGCGAGCTACTAAAGCGGTTCTACACAACCCGATGCCTAAACATCTTTAAAAAAATTCAAAATAATTATATATGCCTCGGTTTCCTTGTAGACCGAAGTCGTATACCCTTTAGACACCGGTTCTGCAAAGGACCGAGGCGGTATCACGTATAGGCACCGGGTGTGCCAAAACCGAGGCATATCAGACGCGTTCTAAAGCTGTTTTTTTACTGGTGTGAATAGAAAATAACAATAACAAAAACACCTTCCTTCGACAAACGAACCGAAAGAATGCAGCAAAAACATTCCTTTGACAAACGAACCGGAAGAGCTTCCTTCGACAAACGAATCGGAAGCAACAACTCTGCAACTTGAAGAGAACCGCTCCGACCTTTGACACATAAAGCACTAGCTTCTCCTATTCACAAGACTTGACAAGAGCAAGAACTAACACTTGAGAAATTTCTCAAATTTCACTGTATTCTCAAATTTGCAAAGTTATTTCTGAAAGGTTTTGGCAAAGAGATTTATAACCTACTGGTCTGAAAATGAAAACACGCGTTACAACTGCTAGTGATAATCGATTATTGTAACTGATAATCGATTATATGCGAGACTTGGAATAGTTAGGATTTTTAACTCTTCAACCAATCGACTCGAGTTCTTCATCTTATGCCGCTCGATTTGATTTGTCACAGCCTCCTGCTGTTCGGTTTAAACCCTTATCACCTTCTATCGTTCGACTTAATTTCGTACTACCTTTGATCGTTCGGTGCTACCTGCTCCGTCTCGGTCATGCTCTCCACTGCTTGGCTCAATTCTTGTAAACTTCTCAGCTCTTAACATTTCTTTCTACAGTGTTAGTTGGACACAATATCGTTCGACTTGTGTATGACATAGTTCGTTCTTCAACTTATATACTTCATTCAACCTTCAACTTATTACAAAATAATATAGAAACTATCAATATATTCATTCATACTATCTTAAAAATCAGCATAATATTACAAAAATAAGAAAATAATTACTTATTATGTTAACTAAGATATCATTTTATATACTAAAAATTATTAAAATTTAAATAGTCTCTATTATTAACTAAAAAAGTTATAATTAGTTTATGAAAATTAATTTGAATTAATCTCTAATATTAATATTGAATTTTAACTAGTTATTATTATTAATTTTAAATTAATTTATACTAAATATATTAATTTATAAAAATAATAATATTAAATAACTAAAGTCTGGATAACTAAGATTAAGATCCGTTCAAATTCTAATTCATAAGTTATGACTATGTTTTTAAGGTATATGCAAATAAAAATGTTCTAATTTCCATTTTCTGTGGAGTTGAACCGTAGAAATAGTGCTACTTTCTCCACTAGAGCAGAAGCTAATGATAATAAGGCAATTTCCTTGAATACCTTCGCAGTTTCGTAGCCTTGTATATAGGTGATAATGGGCCCATTTAATTCTGTTATGGCTTTTACTTTCTGCAACCAAATTGTTCCTTTCTGCATCCCCAGATATTTTTAAACAACTATTTTATTTTCAAATTACATGTTCTGGAAATTTTCTGGAATAAGTTTTCTAAAATCTTTAGAGTAAAATTTTTGGAATAAATTTTTTTAAAACATATATAATACCAATTAAAATAAGTTTTTTGAAATACATAAAATGCATTTTGAAAAAAAATTTCAGAACGAACTTTATTCTGCATTTTCTATGTACAACACTTTTCTTCTTTTCTTCTTGTGCAGCTGAGCGATAACTAGGGATGACAACCGATCGGGTTGGATCGGGCACGGATAGTGCCTATCCATAATCCGACCTGAATAAAAAATATCCATCCGCTACCCGATCTGCTACCCGCATGGATACCCGCTTAAAAAATATCCGCGGGTATTTTAAAACCCGCGGATACCAGTGGATATCTGCAGATACCCGTGGATATCCGCGGATACCCGCAAATATTAAAAAATATATATTTTAATAAATTATTAAAATAAAATTTAAATAGAATTACAAAAAATATATAAAATATAATATAAATTAAATTATATATAAATTTAAATTCAATTTTAATTAAATTTAATCTTGTAAAATATAAATTAACGTTAATTTTAATTAAATTTAACTTAATAAAATATAAATTAAATTTTTATTTTTATTTTTTTGCGGATAGCAGGTATCCGCGGGTACGGATAGTATAATCCCCATACCCGACCCGTTTATAAGCGGGTATTAAAATATCCGCTACCCGCGGGTTGCGAGTAGTAAATATCCGCGGGTATTAACTATCCGTTGCGGATTTTATCTATGGATATCTGCGGGCGCATATTTTTTTGTCATCCCTAGCGATAACCACAGTAGTGAGTGAAGGAAAATGTTTCAGTATTCTTTTGTTAGTATGGGAGTGTTGTTAGGAATTGTGGGAATGCAGGAAGCGACAACTTTCGTTGTTTCCTATTTGCGTTATATATCAAAAAAAGAAACGCTATTTTGTAATGTTTACATTGGGCCTACCATTTCATTCATACTACAACTCCCAATGGGTTCAAATCTAAACAAACCTTTATAGTAAGTTGTTTCTTGTTTTTAGTCCCTAAAATATAAAGCGAATTTGTTTTTAGTTTCTCTTTCAAAGTAAGGTACATTTTAGTCCTCCTTCTTAAGGAAAACTTAATTTTTGATCCTCCAAAACTAACACCGTTAAAAACCAACTGATGTGGCTAACAGTGGTGTGACACATTGTTTTTTTTTTTCTGACATCAATCTTCCTCAGATTTTCTCCCGTTCCACCAACCCAACCCCATTCCCCCACCATGGATGTTCCCACCACCCCCTCAGCCACCGACGACCCTCCCCTCCCTTCCGCATCACAAATACCAACACAAGCTGAATTCATTAGCTAACTCTTAACAACAACTCATTCAACCCATTATCTGATTACCACTCCTATTTCTGAATTCATTTGAACAAAATGAAGTAATTGGCATTCAAGAAGGAAACCGCAAAACACCCAACCGAGAAAACCCAGGTACGAATCCGAATAGCGCTCTTCGACCCGTACCTCGTATGAATTGGGATCAATGGTGACAATGTCAGCGATTTCGGGATTGGGTCCTGCACCAACAATCGCAGAGCCAAGCTCTTCGAAAATGCCTCTGACGGCGAAAGATTCGGGGTCCTCGTTGGGCTTCATCTTCTGCGACAAGGGCCTGTCGCGCTTCCGGATGTTGCCATCGAACAACTCCTGGTGCGACTCGTTGAGGACCTTGCCGTGTTTGGCAGTGACACAGACGAGGACGACATGGATTGTCTGAATCGGAGGACTGGAATCAGCGAGGGAGGTTTCTCCCTGAGAGAGTTTAAGCCAGAGGTTGTGCACGTTTTTGGTGTCGAGCTTGATGCCCAACGAGGCGAAGGACTCGGAGGAGAGGCAGGTTTTGAGCCAATCGGAGAGGGATTGGGGAGACACAAAATTGTGGGGGCTCGGGGGTAGGGTGTTGAGGGCAATGGCTGTGGTGGTAATTTTGGAAGGTGTTGCGGTGAGGGACATGTCGAGGAAGAAGAGGAAGTGGCACGAGAAGGGACAGCGGGTGGAAGCGATGTTGGGCTGATGAGGCGGTGGGTGGGTGGGGGGCGTTGCGCTGATAAAGGTTTGGGTGGTTTTAGCTTTCTGATTTGGGTCTCTATGGTGGTGGGAGGAGATGAACTGATATGCGATTTGGGGGTTTTCTGGACAGTGAAGATGCGTTGGCTATGGAGGTGAGCGTGGTTGCACATGGGAGTTTCACGGTTGATGGTGGTGCCTAAGATGTTCGAGGTGGCGTCGGATGTGGCTATGGCAGAGTCGGAGGAAGAGGGAGGGAGAAGAGTTGAGAAAGATTAACTGTTGTCTGAAAAAAAAACGACGTGTCACACCACCGTTAGCCACATCAGCTGGTTTTTAGCGGTGTTAGTTTTGGAAGACCAAAAATTAAGTTTTCTTTAAGATGAATGACTAAAATGTACCTTACTTTGAAACAGGAACTAAAAACAAATTCGTTTAATAATTTAGAGACTAAAAACATATTTAACACTTGTTTCTTTTACTGATGAAATGATGTAATCAAATTTAATATTTTAGTCAGCAATTAAACATAAGTACATTAAGTTTGATATGCTTTGTACTTCATATAAAACTCAGGCTTAATTATAGTAATTAGGAGATCAAATTAACTTTGTAAAAAGATAAATTACATTGAAATATAAACTAAATCAGTTCTTTCATATATGTATTTATAATTTAGCGTCTTCATTATCTTCAAAACACCAATTAAGTATCTCAATTTTTAAATTAACATCATTATATAATAATTTTGTTTTCCAGATTGACACAAGCTCTAAAACATCATAACTGTTGTTTTCAAGGATTATAACCCAATATGAACAATGAATAGTGAAGACAACATCATAGCAGTCAAAATATAAATAATTTGCAACTGTTCAATGATATTTGGAGTTGGGGTATGTTCCTTCAGACGGACAAATACTCAACCTGTCACACAGTTAAAGATAGTATTTTTTCCATATTAATTCAGCAGTTGAGATGACATTTTAAAAAAACGAATAATCAAGGTAGAATAGCTTAAAGTAGAAAATTATTTTGATTAAACTCCTAATTAAAATTAGTGAAATTTTAATTTTAATTATGCCAACTATAATAAATTACTTATTACAAAAATTATAAATAGAATTTCAAAATAAAACAATAAGGTAAACATTAATTATTCATTTATTATCTTAGCTTTTGGATTGGACTAATTTTAACATAGAAAACTTTCGAAAAATATCCATTGATCGATAATAAACAAAAAAAAAATAGCTTAGAGTAAAAAACATTATACAATCTACCCTTAGTAGAACATTGATCAATCCTACGTACTAAAACACTTTGATTGCGATTTTTAGCATTTACTTTGGTTGTATTTTCTCTTATATGTAATTTGTTTAATAAATTGTAGGATTTAAATTCTTGTAATTGTTGGTATAAACTAGCCTTAGTTGGGGTTATCCAAGCCAAGTCAGAAGTCATAGAAGGGATGGCCAATTCTAATAGGGCTATTGTTTCCTGCATCCTATCCACCCGATTAAAAGCTTTCGGCAAATTATTTCCGTAACTGGAGTGACGGTGATTATCTTTCCAAAAAAATTTCCAGATTTATTTTAATATGTTCTAAAAAATTAAATCAGAAATAATAGTGTCGGGAAAATTTCGATACAGTGCAAGAATAAAGGAAGAAGAAAACATCATGCCAGACCCAAATTCAACCCCATTAAAGAGGGTCAACTTTCGGCCAAAACATGTTTAAAAGATGCATAAAAAGCATGTGCAAGTATTTTCACCAACTTCCATAGATCTCATTAAATTTATTTTTGAATTTTGAATTTTCACCATTTTTGGCTTTTATTAGAGTTGAAATTAGATTAAATTAAGGTTAACAAATTTGTTTGTTAGGAAAAGCTTATGAATAACCATAATCACCTTTTGCAAATAATTTTGGATACAAATGACAATTCTACATAGAAATTATCATGTAATGATGTTTTTTTCTTGTTCTTCAATTATCTTATAATTCTATTTCTATTCTCATTTTCTATCACCGTTTCCTCTGTATTGATGTCATTCTTTAATTCGCTTACATGGCTATATGTTTATCTTTAATATAAACATTCACACCTTTATAATCTAATTGATGTCCGGGAACAAACTTTCTTATATGTTCCACTATAAGTCTTAAAAACTTAAGACGAATATTTTATCAAACACCTTCAAATTAATTTTTTATCAAATACGAATAATCTTCCTTAACAACATTTTATACCTACAATAAAAATCATATTATATACGTATAATAGTCGAATCTTAATTAAATATAATTAAGCATCCCATTGACTAACTTGTTCCACTTTGTCAAAAAATAAAAATAAAAAACTAGTTCCACTTGGAAATAAAAGGATCTAACTTGTGAGTTGTTATTTCAATTTGAGATGGTATCAAAGAGTATAATGATTAAATTTATGAAGCATGATATAAATTCTATTCTGTCTTATAATAAGATAGAAATTGGAGGTCATAAATAAAATAAAGTGATAAGAAAAAAAGGAAATGAGAATGGTTGGATTGGATGTGACTTTAGTGAATGTATTCCGATTCCCATTCATTAAGTAGTTCCAATGCTGAGAGCTGCAAAACAACATGAAACATAAGCAGATGAATATTTTGGTGGAAGAAACCACAATGAACGGTGATAAAATAAAAACATTATATAGCCTAGCCAAGTGCTTTTTAGCATTTTCCTCTCCTTTATATCCACCCATATTAACAAAACTAATCATCTCCACATTTTCTCTCTCCTCCTTGGTGGTGGAGGATCTTTCTATAATAACACTCTTCACAACTTTCCATCAATCAATTTTTTATATTATTTCCTTTTAACTCAAAAATCATACTTAACATACAAATTTTTCTTACATTTATTTAATATTATTATTTTTTACTTTTTTTTTCTCAAAGCTTGATAAAACCAAAGTTCTATTTTTCTCAAAGAAGTGTTACATTTAGCGTCTGCTTGTGCATTCAACATACCAGGTGATAGGTTTGATAAACACTTAATAAAGATTTTTTCCTTGATTTTCATAAAATAATGTGAAACAAACATACAAGTAGACTTTAAGCATAGGACAAATCAATTTCTTAAATGGCAATGTTAAAATGGAGAATGATGTAAATCTGTGTCCAACAATGGTATGTGATTAGTACAAAATTTACAAGTTTTAGTCTCACTAGTCACGTATAAACTTGTCTCACAAAGGCAAAGCTTTTCACACATTACTTGTGCTAGATTGACATTTGTGCTTTCTCCATTAATGAAGGAAATAGAAAGAAAGATTAAACACCAAAAACTTGAATTTATCAATTGAAAGCCATTGATTCTGGGAACAACCAGAATACCAAGACAGAGAATATCAATAAATTACACACATTTGAGCAGAATTCTGAGCAAGAAAAAACAACAAAAAAGGTATAAACTAAACCCATTGCTGCTTTGTTGCCTCCATTCTCCGCAACAAACCATCAATCTCTTCTTGCATTCTCTTTTTCATTTTATAGTAATCAAAATAGGAATTTTCCAAGACTTTGAGTTCATCCATTTTCTTCCTCTGTGTTTCCTCAGTCTCGTGCAAGCAGAGTTTGGAAAGCTTTTCAGCATATTCTTCTTCCATCTGGGCAGTCTTCGTCCTGATCATCCTCTGGAACCCTTCTGCCTCTCTTCTTGCTTCATCTGCCTTGGTTTGGAACATTCTGGCTTCTGCCTCCTTTATCCTCACAATGCTCCCCAAACTTTCAAGTCCACCTTTTCTTAATAAAGCCCCCAAATGGAAATCAGCCTCATTTTTCAGTTCACTCAACATGGAAGCTTTGAGGTCTTTCTGAAGTACTTCACTTGACATGGCATCAGGATGTGACCTAGAATAGCCCATCTCATAACCATAATTTTGTAATAGAGGGTTAGGTTTTGAAAGAGATGGTATATCCTTTGTAAGGTTAGTTTGAGAGGCTGCCAAATCCTTGGAAGAAATACCACCAGAAGCAGGAAAATCTGACATGCTGTCTGCGTCTGTTTATCAGAAGAATCATCTCAGAGTTAGATATTATTGTAGTAATTTAATTACAGCAAACACGCCTTCATCAAAAAGCACAAGATCACCGATAACTAAGCTAAATAAGGAAAAGGGACTGATAAGATGCAAAATGCTTAAAACTAAGCATGTATGGCGTTTTAGGTATGGATGTAGCGCATGATTCATTATTCATTTCATGCAAATTGAGCATCAAAAGACAATAACAGATTGCAGTCTATAAAGTTCAGTGTTAAAAATAACATCCTCCTACTTTATTTATTCAATCTTTGATAAAATAAAACTTATTGAACTTCATCAAATGTAATATTAAGCTCATCAGACTAATACATCATGGATTTGCTGGGTATCAAATGCTTGCAATATTGCTCTCACTAGAGAGCTACATAAATATCCAAATTGAATGGTGAAAGTGAATTGGATGTGGTAAATAAACAAGCTTGATTGACTGATACAGAAAAACTTGGAAGTAGATAAAATTCCAGCAGTTTTAAATCACTTTACACAAATGACATTCAAATCCTTTATTTAGAGTGTTCTTGGATTAGCTTTTTGTTATTAGAGATTGCACATTATCAAAATTTTCAGCAGTCAGATTCTGGGAGATTTTTCCTTTATTTGGAATTAGGGTAAAATACCGATAACCAAGCTAGCTTATATTTCATAAACACTAACAAAAGTAATGGTTCACAATTCTCATTCTTAACGTCCAAAATCATTTCCATCTTGCCCTGAATTTTCCACCTCATTGTTGCCAGAAAACTGTGAATGTCTTTCCTCATTTTTATTTTATTTATCGGCCTTGAACAGAAAAACAGTAAGGAGTGTATCTCTATATTTTGGTCAAGTGGAAAATTGGTTCAATGTTTCGTAAGTAATTTGTGAGAGAGAATAAGTTTTGAGTATCTCATTTTTTATCAATCCATGTATCTCTATCTGTCAGAAGCACAATAAATTTTATCAACAGTAATGCTTTACCTAAACCATAGCATACACACTTAATCCTCCCTTATTCACAATCGCACCAAATCACAAAAAGAACCACTGGCTCTTACTCATTTCCAATAAATAATGGTACTCCAAGCAAACCCTTCATATCATGTGAAAATGTGTTCATGCAACGACAACACCAAGAGTTGAAAGATTAACACGAGTGTTTTTTTAACTCAATCCCATCAGAGAGAATGGATTGATCATTTACCCCTCAGTGAGGCCTAGCAAATCATTATGCACTCATAGTGCATCTATAGCACTTAAATGTTGTATCTATGATTATCCCCTTAGCACTTAATTAAGATGCAAATTTTTTATGTCTGAATCCAAACAAATTTAAATATGAATACGAAAGACTCAAGTTCAGACGCTTACAGTTGAAAAATTGTACGATATAATTGCAAGCTTCCGAAGGAGATACCAATTTAGTTTGAAGCTTTAATAGCAAGTCATCAGTTTTAACATGCAATTCCTTCCCTTTGCGATCTTCACTTGCCCTGAAGATCCTCCTTACACAGTCAAGCTCTTTCATCAAGGTTTCAAGACCCCAATCCTTTGCACAATACAGAAACACGTCTTTTACAAAACCAAACATTTCCGAGGCATGTCCACATCCAAGACAATGAAACTGCACCTCTGAGGTCCCAGACGGACCCTTCAAGCTAGGTCCAGGCTTGATAAGATTTCTCTGAATGCCACAGGTAGCATGGCACCAATGAGAACAAACATCACATCCTATCCAACTACAAGTGCTATTTGCACAATCAAAGTTCAAACAGACAGGACACATGCAAGAACTACAAAAGCCCTTATTTCCTGAGCAAATCTTGCAGTCACAATCATCAACAGGAAGCAAACTCATGCAGGTTACATTCCTACATCTCTTATACAAGAAAATCTCTACCATCTCAGACAACTGAACTTTGCTAGAAAGGAAGCTAGAAAGCCCCATCTTGAGAGCCACTAAAACCTCTAACTGTACTTTGTGGCACTTTGAAAGACTCTCCTTTGTTAGGTCAGATCTTCTATCAAGCCGGTTTTGGAGGCTTACCAGTTCCTCTTTCTTGTCAGGCTTCTCAATGAGATTCTTTAAGTATTCCTTACTTGATGCTATGACATCATCGGTAAGCTCCTGAATTGTCAATGCCATGACAGTGATAGACTCTGAAACAATCTCCCTAATAATTCTCTCTGGCCTGGAATGCTTCCTTACCTTCCCATCATCCAAGCCATCCAAGATTCTCAGGTAATCAGAGTTCCTACCCCTTGAGTCCCCTGACTGAGCCTCAAGCCTTGGCCTGGCAGGCAACTCCGAAGGGAAAAAAGAATGGTTATCTGAACTAGTAGTTTTATACTGACTATTACCTTGCATAAAGGAACTAATACCAGCACCATGGCTGGTCAAAGCAACGCCATCTCCTATTGGCTTGAACCTACTATGAACAGACCCATTGGTCCCCTCTCCACAGTTCCAAATTTGGTCATCTTTGCTCACCGAGTACTCAAAATTATCGGTTGAATTGCGGGTAAGTGAGCAGCTTGGGTTGTGAGAGAATGGGTGGGAATAGGAGTAAGACAAAGAAGCTGCTGTGTAGTCATTGGAGTATGAAGTGTGAGTAGCGGATGGCCTAGAAGGTTTATTCCTAACTAGTTGATCACCATTTTGCAAGGCGTTTGAAGCAGTGAGGGAAAGTGAAACATCAGGCAAAGCAAGAGAGAGATTGAGGGTCTCCAGTTTTTGCTTCTTCTCCTTAGTACTCTCCCTCTCAACAACTTCCTCAAGGGATCTCTTTGAAGAATCCTCTCTTGGCTCACTCAAGCTGAGGAAATCTCTTTCCACCCATTTGCCATCCTGATTTGAGTTCTCACAAACCACAACCTCTTTCCCTTTGTGGCTTATTCTCTCAAAGGAACTCAGCAAGCTTTTACCAGGATTCTCTTTCTCAGAAAAACTGAGTTTTGGGTTGTCACAAAGGTAGCTGAGGGTCAACTCTTGGAACCCCAAGCTTCCAACAACAACCTCGGTGGGTTTTGGACGAAGAACCCCATCAACACCTCCACCACCACCCATCTGTGAATCTCTCAGAAATAAAACACCTTTCTCATCTGGGTACTCCTTGTTTGCCCCAAAATAGTGCCTTGAAAACTTGCTCCTAGAGTTCTCACCCTCCGATTCAGCAACACGATCTTTACTTCCAATCATGGCCAGAGGAATGAACGAGAGAAGAGAAGGTTACGAGAAAGAGGAGATTGATGGGGCAATTCAGAAAATAAAGGAAGAATCAGAGGTTTTTTTTTTTTTTTCTTTTACTCAGGCAGCAACGGCAGAAATTTGATGTTTTTCTTGTAGTGTTCACACTGCGTCTAATAAAAGACGGCGATGCTTTTGCGCGTGTGGTAGATTACAGTCTTACCCCTTGAAAGTGGAGAGAATTACTCTCAGATGGACAACCTTTTTACTTTTCTTTTCTTTTTACTAAAATTGTACTTTTCCTCTTACAGCAGTAGCAGACACCTCTCTTATCTGGCCTCACTACCATGCATTACCAATTCAACACACTTGCCTCTTCCCCTTCTGTCATGGCATCACTTTCTTTTAAACACATTTAATATATTCATAATGATTCCATAAATGTTTTTATTCTGAATGTTTTTAATTCAGCTATTAATGAACTCTTATCTTCAATGTCTATGAATTTGTTTGTAATTAATAATTAATAATGAAAAGTAATTACTCAAATAGTATGGTTAATTATAGTAATTCAGAATTTAGTTTTGGAATTCTTTTATTTAGAAACGAAGGAAAGGGATTTACAATTAATGTTTTAAAAAATATTTAATCAAAAACTTTGTTAGGAAAATAATTTAAAATAATAATTATTTACAAAATATATTTTAAAATTGTAACATCCCAAAAATTATACAGTCAGCAACTATATAATAGAATATTAACATGTATTAATATGGCAAAACAGTTTTAATATAAAAGGGAGCAGAAATTTCATAAATGGCCGAACGACCTTTCATGTATTAATTAACGAGCGTTTACAAAATGAATGAGGACGAAAGATTTACAAAACAATGACCGAACGTCCAAATATTTACAACAAACAAAAGAGCGCTCGCTCACAGCCGCTCGCTATCCTAACTATACTAACTAAAATAACCGAACGCCGTTACTGTTCGGCCTTTACTTCAACTTCTACTAAGTTATCTTCAGCAATAACTTCTTCTTCAAGTGTTTGCTCCAGAGACGCATCTCCCTCTGCTCACATCCACACGGATGATCATTGCATTTGACAAGACGGACATACATAAACAGACAACACAATGGAAATGCAAGGGTAAGCTTATTGAATTTAATTCAAGTCAAACATATGTTTCATTACTTATCAAATACATCAAATAATTTCACAACACATACGCATTCAATTCATACATTAATTCCATACAAATCCTGACTCTAGACCGACCGTCCGGACTGTATGAATCCTGTGTAGCTAAGGCGTCCGTGCACCCAGGTGGGTAACTGGAATGCTCATCAGTAGCCACCTGAGGTTAGTCTGTTCTGTCCAAGTTACAGTTATGGACTAGACCTCCTGCCATTCCCACGCATGACATACTCCTCTCTACTTGAGAACGAGCACTCACGGAATATCAGGATGAACCACCATCTAAGCTTACCACGTTCATACTTACAAATCTCAATTTCCAACCAAGAGTCGTTCCTCCCTGGAACGCTCGTTCAAATTCCACAATCACAATTTCATTTCTCATAGTGTTCGCACATCTTAATTCATCCTCTTAAATACATTTTCATTCGTTATTTCTCTTGCATAAAAAGACGAACGTTCACTCCCCTTCATAACGAGGACGAACGTCAAGAGTGAGATCAAGAAAGACTCCTTTGAATCATTTAAATGAACTGATTCTAGTACGATCCAAATAATACTTAGAAAAATCTAAGTTCAGTGACACTAGAGCAAATCAAATGGATAGATACAATCACCAGTTGTTTAGATAATTAACTGAACAAGATTTAATTCAGGAGACAGACTGCCAGTCAATGACCGAGCGCGAAAATAGACATTTAATGAAATTTTTGAACGAACGTCACAGAAGTCTTGGACGAACGTTACTACATTTATTGGACGAACGCTATTTAGATTTATGGACGAACGCTATTTCAATTCAGGACGAACGCTATTACCGTTCGTTGATAATTAAAGAAGGAACGAACGTTCGGTATATGACCGAGCGTTCTTTTTCCACATACACATTTGGACGAGCGTTCGGTATAAGACCGAGCGCTCCTTAGGACGTACGCTTTTGAGTCTAAACTTATTTGCTGATTCAAAATCATTGAAGTTTGGGATTTATATATGATGAGATACTTAAAGTTCATGCTTTAACAATTTGACTAAGTGTAGGTAGATTTTTCAAGCTTCTCAATTCCTCACACAACACTCATGAGGTCTACGTTTGGCCGAACGCTCAAACGTAAATTATGTATAAGAGGGCATTCGTCCTCAAAGGGAAATCCTTTCCAAATGAAAGGGTTCAACTATTTCAAGGAATTCACTATGAATACCGAACGGTCAATGACCGTATCGATAACGAACGTTTATTTTCATAGACTTAAATAATCAAACTCATCTTACAGTATACAAAATTTTCCAGTATAAGCTTTCATACATCAATTTACTCAAATCATTATACAAATCCATGCATTTTCACACATCATCTCATCATACAACTCATTTTCCAATTAAATCAAACCATAGAACATTGCATCATTTTCATACATCATTTCAGAATCATTTTCATATACCAACAGTCCAATATCATGAATCATATTTCAAGCAGCATATAAACGCACATGCAGTACAGAAAATCACATGAATTAAATCTAATAAGCTTCCCTTACCCGGATTTGTAGTGATCGTCCTAAAATGAGTGGATCTTGGTTCGTCTAATTGAGGCTCTCTCAACGTTTCTCTTAAGCTTTCCAACTAAACTAACCAAAAGAACACAAAGGGCTTAGTCTACGCTACTGCATGCAACTGAATACAGTTTGCAGGAACTCCATAAACGAACGTCCAAGTGAAACTTACCAGAACTGGAAGTTGTTCGGTTCAATATGGAGCTCTCGGTGCAGGGAACGTTTCTGCGTTTACTGAAATGTGATCGGAGAAGAGGATGGTGAGTTGCAGAAGAGAGAAAGATAAGAGTTCTAGAGAGATGGAGGAGAAAAGGAAAAGTCTGAGTTTGGAAGGGGAGAAGGTGCGCGTAGAGAGTGGGAGATTTTCCAGAAAAGTTACTTTTGTTCAAATCCCACTGTCAGACGGACAAGCGTCCCTCTAGACGACACCTGCACCCACCACTGACTTCAGAAGTTTCCAAATTGACAAGTGGCGTGCATGCAGGGCTTGCTCTCGGTGGATTTTTAATGCATTGAGTTGCGTGGCAAGGTGCATTGATGTAAGCAGAGTGGTGACTCAGCACCTTAATAAATGGGACGTGACAAAAATAAATAAAAAATATGTTTATAGAAAAATTATTTACAAAATTAACATTTAAAATTTTGAAATAAGTTGTTTTTATACTTTTAATGCATGTGATATCAATTGTCTATGTTGAGTTACAATCGATATACTTTCAAGTGGAAAGCATCACCTATAGTTTTTCTTTACCTAACAATAAAAAGTTCAATCCATTTTGGTTTACACAATTTTAAAGAAACAAAAAATTAAAAATAATGAAAAATGTTTTACATAATTTAAATTATTAATATGTAAATAAAGAGAGCCATTCTCTATATTTTATAAATGTCGTTATTATCGTAATTATTTTATATTTTACATACAATTAAAATTAAATTTTAAAGTAATATAAATATAAATATAAAAACTAATTTAGAATAATTTTCAATATTTAATTTAATTTTATGCTTTCTCATTTACATTTGTTTAATTAATACTTTCTTTATAAATAAATAATTATTAATGTGACAATAAAATGAGTTAAGGGCAATGACGGTTTATAAAGCGAACATTAAAAAAGTCATCATATCTCTGTACATATTCTAAAACTTCCTTATTTGTTTTGTGTTTAACTTTTTGAATCCATCTCAGATGATAAGAGACAATTAGTGTACTTATTTTAAAATGTTTATAAAACTTCATTTGTCTTGTGTATACCAATTAGAATTTGTATGATGATAAAAGATAATTAGTATACTTATTTCAAAATGTTTATAAAACTTCATTTTCCTTGTGTATACCAAATAGAATTTCAGACATTGGAAGTTAATTTTTTTTTTAGTTAATTTAGCATTTGAGGTACACATGGTTCTAAGATCCATGCATTTAATTTAAAATAACTCAAAGTGAATCTTTGTTTAATTGTGATCGTAATGATATGCTTGAACCTGTGATTTGTTATCATTGTAGGTAATTAGAACAACATGTGAGAAATAGATTAAGGAACAACTATGAGTTATAGGATTGTTTAACCAAAGTAAGGAAATATAGTTTTAAATTTAATTCTTATTAAGGATTGATGAATTGAAATATGTATGATGATGACTAATGATGAATTTAGTGGATGAATCTATTTTAGAGTGGTAATTGTACATCTTTGATGGAATTTATTGAATTAATGCTTGAGTTGTGAGTTTGTTGTATGACTTGATTGATTTGGTCTATGTTTGAGGAGGGTTTAAATGAGAAAATTATGTTGTATGTTGAGTTTAATATCTGAGTTGTGAAGTTGGAAAATGAATATGTGAAATAATGTTTTAGTCTTTAGTGAGTCAATTTTGATTGAACTAGCTGAATTAATAAATTTGCATAAAATGATATATGTAATTGGGGTTTTAATAGGAAGTTTATTTCAATGATTGGTAAATCTGACCCGATTAAGTTCAATGGGTATGTTTTATGCTTGTATTTTGAAATGTAAGAAAATACCTATGGGATCCTTTGATCATGTTCACCAATCTAATGGTAGTATAAATATGTTTTCGGTCTGGTTGAATTTGATAAATGAGTTGTTTTGGCTAGTTAGAGGAGTAATTAATTGTGTTTATAAAATGGCAATGATGAGTATGTAATCAATTTAGTATTGTAGGATTTCTATAAAGATAGGTGAGTTTGATTGAATCGGTATAAAAAGGTGTTTTGACCTTGTGAAATTTGAGTTTTTGTAGTTTATATGAACTTCTGTATGAGACCTTTGATTGACTAAATTTGACACTTCTTGGGATAAGAGTTTGATATATTAAAAAAGGTTTAATAGCCAATTTAGTCCCCACTTTGGTTGAAAAATCTCAATTTAGTGCCTCGTTATAAAAGTGTTTTACATTAGTCCTAACTTTTAAAATAGTGGGTCAGATTGGTCCCTTTCGTTAAATATAAGTTAACAAAATTAATGGATGATGATGTGACACAGCTTAAAGCTGATGTGTTAGATTGGTCCCTCGTTAGCTTTAAGTTGTGTCACATCATCATCCATTAATTTTGTTAACTTATATTTAACAGAAAGGACCAATCTGACCCACTATTTTAAACGTTAGGACTAATTCAAAACACTTTTATAACGAGGGACTAAATTGAGATTTTTCAACCAAAGTGAGGACTAAATTGGCTATTAAACCATTAAAAAATTATAAAATTTGTTAAGTAGCGAATAATTTAAGAAGAGTCAGATTGCTTAGTTAAAACTCAAAGATGAAGTTAAAAGATCTAGTGCAGCATTGGGGGCCACTATAGTGTCTTTGGGTGCCAGTTGGACAAGGGCCACTAACTTGGTCAACGTTGAATGGTACTTTAGTATCACTGGGTGCAACCAAGACACTGACTTGTTGGCGATGGGCATTGAGCGCCACCCTATTTAAGGCCTTGGGTTGTCTTGGAAAAATTTGGATTCTCGTTCTACTTACCGTTGGATCAAGCTGAAAATTTGACAGCTAGTTCTAGATATCATTGTCCTTAACCGACCTACAAACTACCTAAAGGGCCTCATTAGTACACTGCCAAGCTATAGTACCCTTTGTGACGTCTCGACATGATATCATGCTCTATAGGATCCTGAAGACACGTCTCATAGAACCCTGAAATTATAGTAACAAAAACCATAAATAAACAATCATTAACTTTATCATCTAAGATAGAAATAGTTAGTTTCATTACATACCAACAATCTAGAATCGGGCGACGACCTACGACTAATTGGCAGTGGGACCTCATTAGGGATGTGTCGCCTCAATTGCGGGGCAAGACTGGATCGATCATCGTCGAGGGCTGGAATGATGTACGAATGTGATACCCTCCTAAACCACTATAGGTATCCCACGACACATGTAGATAGATCATCGTTGCGGGCTGGAATGACATTAGTAATAGCATGCTCAACATACCTCAACCAACATAGATCAATCATCGCAATATCTGGAATTGAAAGACTCTCAAGCATGCATGGTATGATCCGTTGAAAACCAAATTGCCTCAACACGCATTCGGGCAGATGTCGATGAAGCATTTTACCACATCGGATCCACCCGGAAAACATACATATCAACATGAATAGGAAAATAAGTCTGTGTTCAATGTATGGATACCAGATGATGGCATCATAAGTGAGCCTACCTAGATATGACCTGCCCCTCCATATGACTTCAACCGTGGCAAAGGGGTACGAACTGTGAAGCCCGAGGATCGATTTCGTTGTACCTCCTCGACACTTGCCTCCTTCCCATGTGATAACAGTTGAAAAACTGTTATTTTCATGCTTAAAATTGATACTAAAAGCAACTTTTAACACTTAGAAACTAGCTTGAAATAATTGTTTATATTTTTGGAAATAAGAGAATGGTACAGGTTTATGCTTGATTTTAGTGTTTTATGCAGGTTTTAAGGTGAATTTGATGAAAGAAGTAAAGAAGGATAGAGATGGAATCAGAAAATAACTCAAAAAGTGCAAAAGAAGAGAAGCCGCAAGTACCGCTCAACGCTAGTTTACCGCTAAGCGGTACTCATGAACTCCCGTTGGCTCCGTTGAGGGGAAGAATCCAACACACGCACTTATCGCTGAACGGTGGTATTTTGGGCTTAGACCTACTTTTATGTAATATTTCGAATAGTATATAAGCTTTATGTAATATTTCAAATGGTATGTTTTGGAAGAGGAGCAAAAGTATCAAGGAGTCGGAACTCAAGAGGGAAAACAAAAGCACCAGAGAAGAAGGTTGAAGAAGGTGCATGACGCCTATTTTCCCTTTCAGGGGCGCTAAGGGCCAGGGTAGGGCGCCTGGTTGCCCTTTTCTTGGGCCCTCAGCGCCACTCTACATCGCAGCACGCCTAGGCACCCTTTTAGGGGCGCTAAGAGCCAGTTCTCTCGTAGTTTCTCCTGCTTGCCCTAAGTAGGGGCGTTGAGCGCCATTGTTATTGGGCTTTTCATATTTGGTCTATTTAAGAACTTGCTCGCCCTAGGGTTGATATCTCTTGATGGCTTAAGTACAAAAACACATGTTTTGCCCTTTTGGAGGTAGATTTAGGGATGCGGGAGCTCTCCTCTTTAGTTTCTAGGGTTTTTCTATCTCTTTCATTCCATTGTACACATAGTTTCTTCATGACGATGGAGAACTAATCTTATTTGTTGTTGGGGAAGATGTAACCTCTAAACTCTCATGTATTTGAATTTGTTTTGAATTATTATATGCTTCTTTCATTAATTGTTAGGGATTTTCTCCTTTGCTCTATGCTTATTATATTTGGCTTTCTTTGTTATTAGGAAATACCTAGAAACCAAGATTTGGAGAATTTCTCCCAAAAGCAATATTGCCCAGGGATGGGGATAAGATGTTTAGTTCTTAAGCTTCTATTCGTAATTTAGAATTAATTATTAGGGATGCAAGGGATTGTGGTCTAATAATTAAGGATAGACTTTCTTTGTCGAGGGATCGGGTTTTAAGTAATTTAGAGAGTGGCGTTAACAATTTAATGAAGAAAATGAATTCTTATATGCATGAAAGTAAGGATGGGGAAATCTAAACCCCAACAACATTATCATCTCATATTATCAACATCATTCATTCACTCTTGTGTTTTAGCCTCACTTAATCAATATGCATTCATATTTACTTTTGTTGCAACTGCATTTAAAATCAACAAAATATCTTTGCAATCTTAATTAGTTAAGTAATTGCACAATTGTCTAGTGTCGTGAGTCTTTTGGGATACGATACTTGGTCTTACAATTTTATATTACTTGATATGATTTGGTACACTTGTCGATGTCTTAACAAATTTTTGGCATCGTTGCTGGGGACTCGTGGTTTAAACTATACTTTTGTGTGATTCTTAACCAGTTAGACTTTATTTTTATTTTTTGTGTTTTGTTTTTGATTTGATTTTTTGTTTTTGATTTGATTTTTTGTTTTATTTTTGAGTTAATTGGGTGCTCTAGTGTAATGTTCTTTAGTGTCTGCAGGATAAAATCCGAAAATATGTACTAGGAACACAAGATCATTAAAATCTTTCTTTTTAGGTCTAGAAGTAGAGAAGACTGCCAATAGTAGATAATGAAGAGAAACTAGTTCACTAGTGAGATACAAGAACAGGTTATGGGTGATTAAAGCTATTGATATTAAGGCTCCTTATTCAAGGAGAGTAAAGATGATGACTAGGAAGTTATTGAAGTTATTTTGGTGTGATGAAAGAGAGAAAAACACCAACAGCAAAAATCCAGATTGTGCTTAATGGTGTCAGGCTCGTGACGTTAGACAAGCGCTTATTGGAAGGCAATCATGTTTTTGACTTTTTCTTTTTAATTGATTATTTATGTGGTTTGGATTTGATTTTTCTTTGCAGTAATGACAACATATGGATGCTGAAAAACATCTACTAAGGGATGCTAAGAGGATTTAGATGATAGCATCTACTAATGAATGCTACTAGATTAAGGCATCTACTAATGGACGCTATGATGATGAAGATTCAGATGAGAGCATCTAGTGAATCGAAGATGAGGAAGGAGCGACGAAGAATGGAAACCGCGATAAAGAAGGCGAGGGAGAAGCGGGAGAAGGCAAGGGAGAACGCGAGAGGGAGAAGCAAAATGAAATGCGCAACAAACTGCGATATTGAAAATGAAAGGCAAAGAGAGAGGAGGTGGATGGAGGTGTAGGATTTTGTAATGTTTGTTTTAAAAACAGAAGAGAATCTTAGGCGATTAAAGATTCTCTTTATACTTCTAACACACAAGGGGCAAAGACAATTTTTTTTTTAAAATTGGAAGTGTAGAGTAAAATTAGTGAGGGACAGGGATAACAACTCATACATCATCCATCTTTCAAACATTAAAGGAAAAAAATATCTCAAACAACATGTTTTCACACATTTGTGCAACGAATCAGGTTTTGTTCAACAAGCCTGAAAAATCCTAAGTCGCTTATGCTTTGTTCATGTTGGGGTGATACACTGTAGAGAATGATTTGCACGGATGAATTTGCAATTTATTTTATGTTCGTTTTCATGGATATTGAAACGATGATGAGTGAAGATTTAGAGATATAAAAAACAATATATGAAAAATATATGAGATTCGAAGGTGATTATAATAAAAAATCATTCTTACCCCTTATATCAATATATGAAAATATATGAAATAACTTCTATAAATGAGTGCATGAACTACTCTAATAAGAGAATCAATTTTAATTATGAAACTTAGATAGTTTTAATAATAATAATAATATATTAATAATAACAATAAAACTAATAATAATTATTATTATACTATTATTATTATTATTATTATTATTATTTAAATTTACTAAATTATAATTTTAAGACTTCTGAAAATTAGTTTTTATTTTTTCTCCTTATAAAATCTTTTACAGTTATATATAACATTAGCAATTATTATTTTATATTATTTTTAAAATTAGAAATATTTGATAATCTTTAATTTCTATTAATTAAATAATTTTCTTTTATCTATTACATCAATCAAATTTTACATTAATTTTTACAATTTTATTCTCACTCTCCTTCAAATCCATTAAAAAGAACAAGTCATTAAAAGAACAATATCAATTCACCTTTAAATATTTAAATATTCTGAGATTCATTTATTTTTAGGATTTATCTCTTTCAAATCCATTAAAAGAATAGTTCATTAAAATAACAATCATCAATTCACTTTTAAATATTTAAATATTCTGAGATTCATTTATTCATTCTTGCATGGCGAACTTGACATAAAAATATAAGACCTAACCACTATTTTCTTTTTTGACGTAATCTCACCATTAATTCCTTAGCCAAATGTTTATCAAATCACAACAGAAATTCTACCCAAAATTTTCGCGGAAATTTTATGGATATTTAAATCACGTAAGTAAATACCTACATTTTCAATGGCACCACTTTATGATATATATGTCACCTCCAAGCCGTCGTTACATTAGAAATAATAATGCTATTGCAATCTGTCAAACTAGATTAATTCTCTGCAGCAACAACACCATTTTTTTTATGAAACATTTCTCCTTTTATTTAATAAATAAATGCACTCACCTTTCACATAATAACCCCAAATTTGCAAATTTCAAGATTAGCGCTTATATAAGAAAAGTATATAATCACTGCCCCTAAATTCATTACTACTCCAACATTAGTAATGTTACCCACTGATTCGATTTATCACCACTGTTAAAATCGCTATTCACTTACGTATAACATAATATTTTATTACTACTTTATAATCAGAACACTACACCAATCTTTACTAATACTACCAAACACTCCCAAGCATTACCTCAATATTTCAACTTCATCTTCTACTCTTTAATTACGTAGTGTTACAATAAATAAATAAAATACTTATTTATTTATTTATTTAAACCCTCAGTTTTTTTATTTCTACTATCAAACCATAAAACAATTCTTCCAAGTCAGTTAGTATAAAAATACGAACAATATATAATATTAATGTTTCAGGGAAACATATACCACAAAAAATTGCCCTACCATTCTATACTAACATGATGACTACCAGTACGTAAAAATAATAGATAAACTACAAATGACTTAATCTAATCCAGTGTGCATAATAACCAACGAATACACATACTATAGTCTTAATAAAACATTATAACTACATATAATATAATATTATAATTATATTTGATAGTTCTGCTGCATTTATACAATATTGTTTTATGATATATAACCTTTACAGACTACATATAATACCAAAATTCATCACATAAAATTCTTATTTAAATAAAATAATAATATTTATACACTTTAACACCCTGCATACAAGTTTTCATTCCAATAATTAATATAATAATACATTATATAGAAAAGTAAAACCCCTCCAATCTACACTTACGTACCCATAAAAAACACAACAGTAACAAAAGAGACAATACATATGTATCGCTGGAAAATATAAACCTATCGTTATATTTGTTTTTTCAAAATAATTAAGTTTCATAATTTAATACTTAGTCATTTTTGCCACTTCTAACTTACAACAACGAGTATACAAAGCTATTCTTAACTACCCTTTTACCTCTAAAAAAAACACAAGTATTGTTTAATACTTAGTGAAAGCTCTCAAAAGAAACAATGAATATATACCCTCCATGTTGAGAATAACTTTATAAAGTGAAAGATTTACAAAGATAAACTTATATATTAGTGCAAAGTGGTTCTAAAAGGGAGGCAAGGTTAGGAGTTGGATTTTTTGCACAAATATAATTATAACAAATATAAATAATGTAAGGAGTAAAGGAAAGAAGAATGTATACAAGGATTTATACTTGTTATCCTCTACTTGAGACTTCGTTCATTCTCTTAAGTTAACTACTTAAGAAATTCACTAATCAACACTTTTGACTAGCAATGAGTATCAACTTTCGCAAGTTACAATATCAATCTCTCCAAGAATCACAAGTTTATCCTCTCGAGGAACACAAGTACAAACCTCTTTAGGTTACAAGTATCCTATCTCAATCTCCTCCTAAGATCAAGAACTCACAATTACAATAAAGATAATATCTCATAAGGAGAGTCACAATAACACTCATAAGGTTCACTTCACACAATGAAGGATTTACATTGGTTTTGTTCAACCCAATATCATTATCTAACAATATGGATATGACAATTTATGCTCACAAATTATTCTCTTATTCTCTTTTCTCTTCATAAATAGGTTCAACAATGTTTTAGTACTTTTTCTTATCTTGTATGTCTTTTTCATCTAGGTTTTGATATATATATATATATATATATATATATATATATATATATATATATATATATATATATATATATATATATATATATATATATATATATACACACACAAATACACACACTAGTACAAAAATAGCGTATAATGTCACGCGTTCAACGTTCAACCACTGAATAGCCAACGTTAAAAATGATCGGTGACATTTTCGTAAATAAATGCAATTATTAAACGTCGTTTATAATTATAATTCGAAGAAAAAAGATATAAAATGTCGAATGCCCTTTAAATTCGCGTCAAAAAGTTAGTGAATTTAATAGTGGGAGATTGAAAATTCATTCACTTTATCTTAGCGCGCGAACCCTATTCTCTTCTCACACTTTTCTGGAATGAAGTTTGATGACATGTAATCTTTCTTTCATTTGATACAAATGCATGTTAATTAACTACTTTATGTATTATTTTTGTTTGTTTTAACCAATTATTTTCGTGCTCTTGTCCTTCATAGGCGCATTCTGCGTTCTCTCTCACTGGTGACGAAACTTTATTCTGATGAACCCACTTTTTAAAGGTTAGTTTTCATTTTCGTTTTAAAGAACTTATGTGTTGAACTTGTTTGTTGTTTTTTTTTTGTTGAACTTGTTTGTTGTTGTTTGGATGAACTTGTTTGTTGTTGTTTGATTGAACTTGTTTGTTGTTGGTTATTATTGTTTGTTGTGATAGTGATAGTGCTTATATCATTTGACTGTTGATACAAAATATCTTCGTATCATTAGATATTCAAATATTTTTTTGTCATTCTTCACTTTGGAAGTTCTTGATAACCAATCATATTGATTATCAGTTATTTCCTTTCTTTAAACAATTTGAATTTCAAACATTGTAACCTTGAGGCTTTAATCAGTTGGAGATTATCTTGCAGTCTTTAATTTGAAGAGCCATTTTCTCGTGTCATGATTGATTAATATTCATATGACAATATTTAGAATAATCAATTAGAGAGGAATTCAAAATATTTTCTTGTTTGGATAATTTGATATATGAATCGTTTTGTATATTCTTCAAATGTATCTTCAGTATCCTTTGTTTCCATATTCATTTATTCAATCAGAATATCTCTAAAATATATCCAGTCTTGCTGCATAATATTACTCATGTGATATCTTCCTTATTGACTTGATCATTTTGACAATCAATTTCAAAGTTCATATTTGTTTGATTAATTTGCAATTGATTCGGATCAGCTTCTGGTTGAATGTATTTCTTTCATACCTTTCTGAACTTACTTTGCTTGATTAATTTGATATTAGTTATGTGCCTTGACTTTTGATTCATCCAGTCACTGTTCCAATTAGGTCATCTAATGGAAGTACTCGTCTAATAGGTGTTTCAATGTTACGCTTCATGAATTGACTTTGACTCGTTCAATAAATACTCGACTAGTATCCTATGTGTGACCTTTGCTTTGACTTTTCTAATATATTATGTTAACTAATTTGAGTGTTTCTCTCTCATCTAATGCTTCTTTTCTTTTCTGCATTTATCGTTTACTTTAACTCATATACTTATTTGTAGAAATCGAGTGTCTTACCACTTTAGGTTGACTCGTCTGGTAAATGTAGTTGTTTGCTACTTCATTTTGCCATCACATTGTTTGAGTAGTTTGGTTATTATATTTTGACATGTTGTCTCAAGTCGTCTAACACTTGTATAGAACCTAAGTTATTTGATGGCTTGGTCTGATCTAACCTTGAACTCATCTACCGAGTTCTTTAAAATATAGAGCTCATTTAGGCCTTGCTATTTATATGTTTATTTTTTTTTTCAAGAATTAACATGTTTTTAAACTCATTGAACACACTTATTGAACAATAAATATATATATATATATATATATATATATATATATATATATATATATATATATTCAAGAGAAGTATGTGAACACATATTCCTTATTATCTAATGATTATATTCAAGAGAAGTGCAATACTTGACAAAACCTTTTCTATGTCCAGATTTTTTTTCTAAGCACTAGTGCAATTAAGAGAAACGACAGCGGTTATTTTTTACCATAGACAACGGTTCTAGAACCGAGGCGTATACAAGCGAGGCAAAAAGTCCATCTCTTTTTACCTCGGTTGCGGACCGAAGCAAAAGAGGTAAGATTATGCCTCGGTTCAAAAGTAACCGAGGCAGTAAGATTTTACCTTTTTTTTTATAAAAGGACTTTTTGCCTCGGTTCAAAAGAGAACCGAGGTAGTATCTTAAAAATTCAATAAATAAAAAGAGAAATAATATATTGCTGCCAAATTATCAAACAAATAATTAAAGAACTTGCTTCGGACCATGAAAAATAAGACAATTAGTAGTTTTTATAATACTTTCCTTAGCACCAAATACAGGAGATGGAAAATCAGATACTTTGTGAGCACGTCAATCAGGTTTTTATCTTTAACCCTTCCAAATATTGCCCGAATCTGCTCTGGAAACTCCTTGTCGGGAGTAATTTCTGAGTACCACAAATCAACCAAGAAATCCTTCAAAATCTTATCAGTGAACTAAAAAATAACAAAAAAACATACGACACGAACATACTTTTTTAATCACTATGCCATTTAAGAAAATAATTAATTTTAGTTAAAATATCAAAAGTTACTTACCTGATGCCACCCAGTAAATCCACACCCTCTTTGATGAAACATCATATAATATATAATTGAGTTTTCTCAATTTATTTTATCTTTCAGAAACAGGATGAAGATATTATTTTATATTACGTATGCAAGTTTTTCTTTTTTTAAATATTATATTTAAGTATAAAAAGAAAAAAAAGAAAAGTATAATGTAGGAGAAAATATTTTGAAAGTATTAATATAATATTCTGCCAATAATACTATAAATGCGAGTCAAGTGATTATCATTCAGTTATTCCATACATATCAAGTCTCTGCAATCTTTCCTTATGCTGGTTGAAGTTGGTTCAATGAAAACTCATGGTACACTAAAATCGAAGATAAATTATTGTATCCCTTTAAAACATAAACTACATTAAAATGTTATAGATTGAATGAGAAAAAAATATACCTGAGAGACACCACTGTTTATCTTTACATTCTTCACGGTTTCAAAACCAGATTGTTGTGTTTGGTGAAAACCAGACACTCCACATTGATTTACTTGTATCTACAACAAATAATCACCATACAAAACATAGGCTCAAAGGAAAAAAGAAAAGCAGGCCAATTAATAAGAATCATAGTACACACTTTCCTCCTTTCCCATTAACAAAAGACAAGATCACAGAAACACTTCGATTGAAATCATAACTAAAAGAACACCATAAACAACCACTCTCTACAGAACACGACAAGTTACACAATTGCAATCAAAATATAATACAGAATCAAAGTGAGTTCACATAATCCATATAATTTCAGCTCCACACTCTTAAGCATTACTAATGAAATCAAGCAACATTAATACAGTCCAAGGAAACTACTAATTCCAAAAATTAAATCAAAATTGAGGGTGGAAACATGAAATCCGTTCACTAATTACACACTAATACTATACTAAAGAGAAAACCCTGAAATGAAATCAAAGGAAATCAGAAGAAGAGGAAAAACTTACGAGTTAGGGAATAGAAAATAGCGAATATACATAGGGCCCACCAGAGAGCGCGGAGCTTGGCCTCTTGGATCAGATCATTCACACTCTCCATGCCCCCCGACAACACCGATTGGAACAAACAAATCACCCTTTGTGTTCTGCTCTGTTCACACTTCGATTTCAATTTCGATTCCTTCGCGGGTTTCGATAAATAACAAGAACAACTATTTTTGTGATTTGGGAACACCGCTAGGATCTCACTATTCACTCTTTCTCTTCACTCATTCCTCAACTTCCTTGCTTGATTCAGACCCCTAGAAACACGAAGAAACCTAAAATAGACCGTTGGAACCCTAGAAAAGGGGGAAAACATAAAATGAACCGATTAATCGGTGTGAAATGGAGATTGAACGGTGAGAATGACGCTAATCGAAGAATCAATCGGTAGAATGGTGTTTAATCGGTGGAAAAGGTGGAAAATGGATTTTAATCGGTGAAAACAAAGGGAAAGGTGAAAACAAAGGGAAAGGCGAAATGGAAGAGAAACCCTAACAGAGTATGAGGTTTGATGTTGGAGGAGACGCGCAAGGTAAAGAAGACGATGATGATTCGGTGAAGAAGAAGAAAAACTTTGAGGCGCGAGATGTGGTTGAAGAGAAATAAAGTTCTCTGAAGAAAGAATGTAGACGAACTGAGAACACTGCAGAGGATGTAGCGGAGGAGTTCGCGGGAGCAAAGGAAGAACAAGAGAACACTGTAGAGTAGGGTAATTTCTTGAAGATAAAAAACCAAATAGGCCTCGGGTCTGGGTGAAACCGAGGCCTAAAAGGCTCCCGTACGTCTCTCTACTGCATCGGGTCTAATTAAAACTGATGTTGTAGGTTATATTCAAAAAATTGTCAGTGTACAACTCAAAGTTTGGTGAAAAAAAGCATAACATTACGTCTCAGTTGGCCATTAACCGAGGTAATCTCACCTTTATGCCTCGGTTATAAGGAAAACCGAAGTACATAAGTTTGTTTAAATTACAAAAATACCACCGTCTTTATATATACTTCAGTTTTTTAAAAACCGAGACATATTACCCGAATTCTTTTCTGCATTTTGTACTAGTGAAGATATAGTTTCTAATAAGTGTAACCTTATCTGGAACTAGTATATTAACTTATTTATGTATGTTTCATCATCAAAACTTATTATTCAATCTCATACTCACCTAATGGAGATTCCAATGTCTAATGTTAACACTATATTATATTATTTCCACTTTTTGCTACAACGTTGAAAGGTTATAATGAAAGCTTTCAAAATAGATGATATGAATATAGACACTACTCCTTGTTGAAAATAACTTTACAAAGATAAATATTCCTTGCTAAGAATATAAACATGCGTATTCTATAATTTTCACTCTTTGTTACAACAAATAAAGTAATTGAAAAAAGTCATAGTGAAAGCTAGTGCAATTTGCGTCATAATTAGTTTTGCATGACAAGATTTCTATATATAAAGATTCTGGGTTATGAGTGAATTTTTTGTTCCTGTATTAGAGTTAATAGACGTTTCTGCACTCAAATTCCTTACCTTTCGTATTGAGAATCCCTTTCTGAGGACCATAATTTAACATACAATAATAAGAAAGTTTATCTCCTTTGTCAAAAACTTTGGTTGAAATGTGCGAGTCAAATATTAATGACCTTGGTCTAACATTTTCTTCTATGCCTATTCTCGTAATTTTTTTTTCCAAATTTTCTTATTGAATTTTTTAATTACTAAAAATTTGAAGACGTTTAGTTTCTCGTCAAAACTATTAATTTATGCTGTCTTGACAAATTTATTACACCTTAATAGACACTAAATATTCACTAGTGCAGTTAGGGGAAACGACAACAACTGTTACTTTTGCTCATAGGCAGCAGTTCTAGAATCGAGGCATATTCAGGCGAGACAAGGTGTAAACCGAAGCATAAAATGGTAGGATACTGCCTCGGTTCATCCCTAACCGAAGCAGTAGAAGTTTTGATTTTTTTTATTTTTTTTCGTAGGACTTTATGCTTCGGTAGTATGTCTCCTCTATTGCCTTGGTTGTAACCCTAACTGAGGCAGTAGAGCCCATTTTTTTTCATCCGCCAGTTTTTCTGCATCGGGTATGACCTGAACCAAAGCCATAGGGGGCTTTTCTACCTTGGTTGTGACCTCAACCGAGGCATATTCTACTATTTTTTTAAATGAGGTCTATTTCTGCTACATTCTCAACTACAGAAACAAACCTGCATATATATATTTACAGCCAGAACAGTCCAAAATAATCCAGAAACGTATATTTTGAATGAAAATTATATTAAAAAAAATACATTAAATGGAATCATAAATCAACTTCTTAGAAGCATAAATCAATCCAATTTAATCATAAATCAAGTTTGAAGCATAAATCAATGCAATGTACAAAGTTAAACTAATAATAATGTAAAAAATCATAAAACAACTTAGAAACATAAACTTAGAACTTACTATATCCTAATATCTACTACATATTATTATATAATTGAATTACATATTTAGCCAATGTTTTCCTCACGAGTTGAAGTGACTTCTCTGGAATTGCAACAATCTTATTGAATCTCTGCATAAAACACAATGATTTCAATTAGTGTATATGAAATCTAAACTATAGACAAAATAAAATTCAAACCTAAATATTAATGTTTCCCATCCACTGGTGTAATGTGCACGAATAATGGTCATCATCCAAAACATGACGTAGTAACCACATTCATATGACCTCGTTTGTCTATTACACTACAATATATCATCATATTTATAAAATGTTAAGTAACATCATTTGAATGGAACCAAATGTAACAAAATATGGACTAAAATACGAAACCTTAAGGGCAACCCATGCAAGCTTTTTAGTTGTAGCAGTAGATCTCTCAGATAACATCATATGTGTTGTAAGGGAACTATTAAAAAAAATTGTTTTAGCATACATTAATACAACAAAGAAAGTTGAAACATTGAGGTTCTTACCAATCTACTACATGTCTAAGAGGGCTGGGAGGAGACTTATGTAATGAACAAAACCAGACAGTAGTGTTCTCCGGTATGGAGATCACAAGTAGCTGTCAATGACACCTGAAATTAGTAATAACTTCATTGTCATATACCAAATTAATAAATGAAACTTTAAAGTTAACAAATTTCACTTACCCATGTATATAAGGGAGAAAATATATTTCCTTCCCCATTCCAAAGCAGGTGGTGATGTATGTTTGGATATCAGTTGCGTTCAACTTCCTCCTATTCAAACATTTCACACAGGGACATCTAAACTTGACTGCATCATCACCACTTGTACTTGCATTACGTTGCGCAAACTCTGTAAATTCTTCTACCCCTTTCTCGTACTCAGTGTTGATGCGTGGTAAATTCATTCATCCTCGATCCGTATGCATGTTTACTGAAATTTTTTACACAATTTCAATAATCTTGAATGATCACTTTGTTCGTGTTTGTATTCAAGGTGTAACCCTATCCCATTCAAGAAGATTCACTTTTTTTAGTTTATTAAACATATCAATTTTAAACAACATATCTTAAATTTCACGAAATTTTGCCAGCATTTCCCATTAGTCTTCAGGTTACACGAAATGAAAGTGATTATAAATCACAATCAAATATGCACCTGAAGATCAATACAAAACACAACTGCAAAATTTCATGAAATTTAAGACATTTATATATTAAAATTGATATGTATTAACAAACTATGAAAAAGTTATTACTCTTCTTAAACTGTCCAACCGGACAATTCAAGATTCAATACTTGTAAATTATTATTATCATCTCCTCTATTCATTTGTAAAAAGTACATTTGTTCAAAAAATCTGGAGATAATAAATAATTTTTGTATTGAATCTCAAACGGGAAACTAAGACTAATTGTCAACAACAATATATATTCAAGCAAATAAATAATTACATATACAACATACAATATATTCAAGCAAACAATATATTCTCATAAATAAATAATTACATGTTCATATTAAAAGGAAAATTTTAAGAATAGGAACTTAGGAGCATGAAAGTCGGTCAACAATGAAGAATGATCGCGTTTAAGAAGTTATAAAACCTCACCACAAAAATGCAATATCTAGACAAAAACAAACACATTGGTTAGTGTCATTATTTCCCCTAATTTCTATATCCCTAATTCAAAATTATACATCAATTAATATCTTCAACCAATTTACATCTTCAATCAATTTACGTCTTCAACCAATTTACATTTCCTAATTTCTATATTCCTAAGTTCAAAATTATACATTATCAAATTATACACAAATTCAACCTAATTTCTATATTCCTAAGTTTTATTCCCTAAGTTATTCTTATCAACATACGTATATAGAAATTACTATAAAAAATTTCTATATTCCAAAAACCATTTTTTAAACAAATACATAATCAATCCATCTAACTAATTCTCAGTCATACAAACACATAAATTTTTTAGATTATAACATAACACAAAATCAAGATTAATCCCAATCAAAATTACCAATTTCGTAGGGAGTGGCGAGGGACCGTGGCGGCAATGTAGTGGAGACAGCAGGGAGCGTGGCGGCTATGGGGAGGGAGCGCTACTGTAGTGGTGTGGAGGCAGCATGTCGACGATGTTGCAGAGGGAGCGCGGCGGCGAGGCAGCGACGTTGTTGCGGGAGAAGACCGGTAACGAGGTAGCGCGAGAAGCTGGCTACGAGGCACTACGAGGCAATGCAAGGCTTCTTCTTGCGCGAGAACACCGAAAGTGGGGTGGTGACTGAACGGATGAGTGGTGGCGACGGTGATGACATTGTTTCAAGGGTGATGGTGACGGAGAACGAGAGGAGAGAGTTTGCGCGAGAAGAGAAATGGAACAGTCGTCAAGTGCTGGTGCTGATAAACAGGCTATATTGCCTCGGTTAGAAACTTACTCGAGGTAATACACCTATACTGCTTTGGTTCTGAAGGTTAACCGATGCCTATCCTAGCAGAAAATAACACAAAATAAAAAATATAATGGCTATATGCCTCAGTGCCCCAAACGATGCGATAACTTAAGCTTTCTACATCGGTTTTGCTGATAATCGAAGTAGTATTGCTGTCAATCAGAGTTCAAGCTACTGTGCAGAGGAGCAAGGGCTACGTGGCAAAGTTTATGCCTCGGTTCTGACTATAACAGAGGTAGCAAGTGATTTTCAAAAAAGTTATCAGTTGATTTGCATAGGAGGAGGGGCTACGTGACAATGCTTTATGCTTCGATTTCTGACTCAACCAAGGCAGTAGAGCTCTTGCGCTTCGATTCCTTCTGAACCGAGGCATATAACTTCTCCAAAACTATAATAATACCACCACGCTTTTATATGCTTCTGTTTCAGTAAATTCGAGATGTATATAGCGCGTTAAAAAGACATTTTTTTACTAGTGATTCTTAAACTTGGCTCTTATGAAGTTGTTGAAGAGGTCACAACTTTTGAATTCTTTAACACAACTAGACAAATAATTCTGAGATTATAAAATGAAATAGCAAATTATAGGTCCACCAAGAAGTCTGCACTCAAGCCCATAAAAGTATATATATGACCAACAAAAGGTTTGAATTATACTTGTAGCAAATAGTTGTTTTCTTTATTGTTTATGAGACTTTAATTATTTACTTGTAATCTTTCTCTCAAATAACATTTTAATATCTCTGATACGAATAAATGCACTTTATTTATATAGGGTTGTCACTATTGCCTCTTCTGTTGGTTAAAGAAAATGTTTTTTGTTGAAATATATGTTCGAAAATATGTAATAACTATTTAATATTACAATAAAAGCAAGCAATTATGTTTAGTACTTCGTAGAAACTAAAGTAAGCATGTGAGAGAAAAAATATAGATAAAAATTAAAGGGTAAAATTACATTTAATTTGAAAGCAAAACCACACCCTTGTGGGAATTGTCTCTGTTCCATTGAATCTTTGCTTCCTCTCTTGTCCTTAGCCACCTTTGCCCATTTGAAGTACACTGGAACATGAATGAAAATCTTCAACCACAAGGAGTCGACTTTGCAGAAAAATTAGTATTTTCTGTGCAAAGATCCGTGAAATAAAGTCCAACATTGCAAATTGCTTTTCTTATGATCTTTAAAACAAAGTGAAGCTTAAGATGCTCACTTTCAAATGACATGGACTTCACAAACAACTTTAACACGCTAAGTCAACATGGACGGAAAAAATATCCTGATTATATATATATATATATATATATATATATATATATATATATATATTCATTTGCTTGGACAACTTTTAAAAGTTAGTTTTCCTTAAATATATACTTTAAAAGGTAGCGTTTATGTGATATAACAGATTCCTTATTTTGAAGGTGAAAAAGCTATTAATATTAGCCATCACTTTTCAAGATTCTATATTTCTTTTTCCGCTGAATGTGAGTCTTTAGAGTATTATGTAACAAACCAGAGAATGCTATTCATATACAATAACGGTGTATCATTTGGATGAAAATTGCATTTTGTCATTTTGAATTTCTTTGGCATACTTCTTTTTCGACATGAATGTCTTCTTTGCCGGGAAGAACCTCCAAAAATATTTCATAATACTCAAATTGGTTATCTCGAACTCCTTATCCATATGTTCTTGAATACTTCAACTAATTTGAGTTTGCTTCTTATAAAGATTATATCATCGACATATAAGACAATAATCATCATATCTTCTTCAATTTTTTAAGTATAGAGCATATTCATATAGACATTACTCATACTCATTCTTCTTAAAATAATTATCAACCTTTCATTCCATGCTCGTGGGGTCTATTTTAAGCCATAAAATGCATTCTTCAAATACACATTCCTCATAAAACCTTTTGTCAAATTACATACACAGTAGTTCGTGCACCAATCCTTTCTTCGTTAGCTTGGCCAGCACACCAAAATGTAAATGGACAAAACAAAACTGCCACATCATGGCTTAATCCATCACGTCGAGCTATAAACATCTTTTTGAACTATCTTCAACTCCAACTTGTACATCTTGTTCTTCTTCATTTCTACTAGGGCAATTAAGCGTCCAAATTTATCTTTTAAATATAATACTCGGTCTTTCATCAGAATCAAGTTGTCCTTCTCCATCATTTGACCTATGCTCAATATATTGCTCTTGAGATCGAGTACATAATACATGTCTTGGATTCCTCCAACTTGGCCATTCTTTTGCAGGTACCAGATTGTACCTCGCTCTTTTATTGCCACCTTCGAGTCATTTGTAAATGATATGTGTCGACCTATACTTTATAAAGTTCTTTGAACAAGTTCTCATCCTTGCACATGATTACTCGCTCTTGTATCAATCTACCAAACCAAATTGTTTAAATAACTCAGACTTAGCTCAACACTTGATCTCTAGCTTGAACTTAGCTCGACTTCTAATCTCCTCGATATCATACAATTTGAACTCAACTAGCATCCAATATCCAGCTTGGACATAACTCGACGTCCGAGCTCCTCGACATCATCAATATCCACGTTTCTTCCTTAGATTCTTCAATACGAAAGTTTGTGTCATTCTTTCTCTCAAACCGGCTGTACTTTGCAAAATGACTAACCTTCCCACAATTATAGCATTTGACTGATATATAATCATTTGCATAGTGGTCGTGCTTGCCACATTTAAAGCACTTAACTCTTGAGCTACTTAGTTGACCTTCCTGGCCTTTATCTTGTCCTTGACCATGACAATTCTACAGACTAGACTGCTTTTTACTGTCTTCCTGACCTCTTTGGCCTCAACCTCCTCATCCTTGACTTTCTCGGCCTCTTCCACCAGGACCTTGGCCTTGAGTGTTATGAGCTTCTCCCTTGATGTCAAATTTTGTTTGAAGTGCTTGATCAAGTGGCTCCCACTTCTTTTTCCTTCTCCGTTGCTTGTGCGCCTCAAGCAACCTAACAAGCCCTTCAACCGAGAGTATTAACCAGTTCTTGGACTCCTCAATGGCACAAACATTATTTTCAAAGTCATTTGTTAATGACCTCAAAATCTTCTCTACAACTTAGCTATTAAGCAACATCTCTTTGTTTTTGCCGAGTTGATTCACCACAATTTCAATATGAGTTATATATTCAACTACTCCTTCAGCCTCCTTCATCCTCACGCTCTCCATTTCTCCGTTGAGATTTTGACACTGAACCTGCTTCACATGATCATACCCCTTATATGCCTTCTCCAAATGTCCTACACTTCTTTTGAAAATTTAACATTTGCTATCTTCTCAAAGTCGGACATCCGCAACTTGGTACAGGAAGTAAAGAACTACATTATCCTTCACACATGCTTTTTTTTAATGCTTTCATCCGGACATTCAATCAATTTGTCATGTTAACTGGTTATTCAAAACTATCTTCAACCACTTCCCAATTTTCTTGAAGTCGAGAAGAGCCTTCATCTTTATACTCCAATTATGATAGTTGATTGTTTGTCAACTTAAACAATGACATATTATTTGTAAGGTTGACAATCTCTTTAACTCTTTAGTGTTTCTTTCACTTAGACACTCATACTAATTTGTTAGAAAAATAAAACCTTTTGTGAAAAACATATTCATCTTCTTGTATTTTCTTGTTGTATTTGCGTGTCAACTACACACTACACTTTATAAACCTTACATTTGACGTTTTCATCAAATCATAATATCTTCAATTATTACAAAATATAACCTAAATCAATCTATTAAGCTACTAATATTTTCTCTTCTAAAACATCAAAATATTACTATTCATAAAATATGTTAAATATTCCCTCGTTTAAGTTCACCCATATTACTACTAATAAAATCTGCTAATATTTTCTCATAAGGTAAATGGCCATTGGAAATAAACATCTCACTGTACAGTGCACGCCTATTAATTAATAATTTCACTTCGGAAGAGAATCAAATATTAATACATCTTTAAGAGAAATGGTACATACACATATATATAAAACTCTGATAATTAACCCCTCAAAGTAATGGTTGAGAAATGTAATTGTAATGCAATGGATGATTCACTTCTTAGCCACTTATTTATTACTCTGTGAGGCCTTTGTTTGTGTATGTATCCTTCTGAGGTCAACTCAAAGCTTCAATGTGAGATCCGGAGATGCAGAAGCTTGTGGTGGAGGAGGCATTATTGGAACAAGACTGGGATTTGAGCTTTGAACATGTTCTTCAGTAACACCAGCTCCTTGGTCTACCTGTCTGAAACTTCCAGGCCAAAACAATCCAACATCATCATCTTCCATGAAAACCAGAGATCCAAAATGGTTTCTCTCAAATCTTGCAGCGGCTCTCATATCAGGAGTTCTCAGTGAGGATGAGACGTGTCTTTGGTGCATTGCAGAATGAGCTTCAAGACCAAGAGACCTAAAAGGTGAACCATGAAGAGGTAGAGATGCCAAACTTGTGTACCTCTCAGTGAACATTCCCATTCTCAATGCACGTTTAGCCATTGTCCTCTCCCTTTTGTGAGCATTTTGATGGCCTCCTAATGCCTGCGAACTATAGAACTTCCTCCTGCAGTAGTTACAAGAAAAAACCCTGGGAGTTGCTGATGCTGAAGCAGGAGGTTCAGCTCCCACTTCACTGCTAGCATCACTAGAACCTTTCAACTCACTATCACTGGAATTGAAGTTGAGTGTCAAGTCAAGGGTAACAGAACCTGGATCAGTTTCATCCTTTGTCAGACAGGAGGAAGTGGTGGTGCTGCCCTTTGTAAGATCATAAGATGCTTCATGCAAGGAGACATTGGATGCCACCTGGCTACTTCCTTCTGAATGATTTTCAGGTTCCAAGTTCAAGTTTGGAGTCATCATGTTGTATGAACCTGTTAAGAGTTCACTTTTTTCCCAGAAGGCACTTGGGTGGAACAAATCCGTTACTCAGCTTACCATGATACCATTGCCTGCATTTTTATCAAACACATTATATGCTATGTAAAGTTCGGAGTTTTGTTTGTGTTTGCAAAATGGAAGATACAAAATTCTGGCATTAACATAAAGTGGCAATAATATGCAATCGAAGTAGAGCAAACCCTTCCAATCCAATCATATAATATATCTCGTCTCGCATCAACTGTAAGGTCTTACACATAGGCAACTGCATGGTTTCTATTGTTTTTATCTCAGCACTAAAATAAAAATATCATTGCAGAAACATAAAAAGATATAGAGCAAATGTTACATATTAAGACGCTTACATAGTCAACAAAATGCTAGAGTTATTTAAGTGCTGCTAACAGAGTACAGAGTGTTATCATTGCTCAAATATAGACAGCAATACCGCAAAAGTAATAGTTGGCACATGAATTTCATCAATAGAAAACACAGTTCACATCACATGTAACAGTTCATTTACAGTAGTGCCACTTTGAACAAAATATCTCCTAAAAAAAAAAATAGTTACCAAAATTTTGTTGTTGTCTAACATGCCTATATTTGTCTTTCTTCATAGAGACCTAAAGTGAATAATGCCGAAGAGGATAGAAATTCAAACCACAAAACATTCCTACCAATGCATTTTTTAATGCCAGTTATGCAGTTTCTCAAACAGTCCCTTCGAATTCCCAGGGGACAAACCTAAGTATGTTTCTCCGTTATACCAAGATGAAGAGAGTATATATAAATGTTAACCAGTGATTTCTTACAAGCCAATTTTCATGGATACGGGATAATTCTTTATGGAAAACCAATGTATAGCACTTTCCACTGAAATCTTAAAAAATAATTTTGATCCACAACCAGAAGCATGAATATAATTTACTCACCTGAATTGCTCGGGAAAGGGTACAATTATGCTTTGCTTAAAACAGAGTTATCTTTTGTTTCATCAATGAAGATTTGACATTCAAACACTCATATTAAAAGAAATCTATCTACCAAGGAATTGAGACTCAAGTTACAACAAACAAAATTTGGTCTTTCCCCTTAAAAACAGGGTCCTTAAATGAACTCAAGTGTTAACTGATGCATCCATAGCAAGGAAATTTAAGAAGAGTATGCAAATTGAAGGACGTATGAAGAATCAGAGTGACTTTCTTCTTTCATATCTTTCAAGCTTTTCATAACAACAATTTAGCAAAAAAAGTTTTCAGATGAATGTGTTCTAATGCCAAGATAAACACCCAAGAACAATAGTTAAATAGAAATAATTTTTTTTGTCATCTTTTTATTTATTTATTTCGTACAACAATGGAAACATACGTTGGATACAAAAGAAGACTTAAATACAAAATGTACCTTGTGGGTCCATATGACAGGAGACTTGGTGCAAAATGTATTATGTTCCTTTTCCCTTTATGATGGTTAAACGAGCATTACTATGTTATGTATTTCATATATTTTCTTTTACGTAGTATAATCTAGTTCGTCTCATGATGTTTAGCACATTTTATTTTGAGTAAAATACTAGAATAAGACAACCTCGGGGCTATTTAGTTGGTCATAGCACAGTTCATTCCCTTTCTTCAAGACACTGTAGATTCCCACTCAAATTTTCCCTCATTGATGCTAATTTAAGCAGAAAATAAGTGTTTCTACGATGCACTAATTTAAGCAAAAGTATAAAAGTAGCATTATATATATTGTCGGTTGTTGTGACCTATAACAGTTCTTCCCATCAATAGTAAATTGTGGAATTGTCCTCCAATCATGAGTCTACAAGGTCCTTGCCATGCCAAATTTTACAGCTATTAATCCTTTATTTGCTGGCAAAAGCCAATGGTATTTTCAAATATACTGAGATGAAAAGGGTCATGTCGGAAAATTTGGTGGAGTTGCAAAAATGTATTATTTAAATCAGATAGGTTTAATAGAACACTCAAGAGGTTATTAACATAAACATGAGAAATCTAATTCCATGCTTTCATGGAAGTAAATTAACTCCAGAGATTAGCCAGATAATTCCAATATGTCTAATCAACTAATTAACCACCCAAAAGCAGTCCTAAAACATGGAAATCGAACAGGTAAGTATCATCTCGAAAGGTTATAGGAGAAAAGAAGACGAAAAACAGTTGGAATTATTCTCATAAACAGTAGAATACAAGAAAAGAGAAATATTCTCATAAAATCTGATGCTTCCGCTTGAACTTAACAACATAGATCTAAATTTTGATACTCAACTGGTAGGTATAACCTTTTCTTTTCTTAGTAAACTGATAAAATTGTAATTACCCATTACAGAAACGGTTTCAGATTATCACATAAACCAGACACAAAACCCTCAACATTAGCATAAAAAATTTTCATTTCTTGCAAGCCAAAGTGGACCTTCATGAGACTTCAAAAACACAATATGAGAAAAGCAGTAGAGCAATCAAAGAAAAAGTGAAACAAAAGAAAGAGAATGAAGAAGGAAATGAAAAAGGAAGCAGAAGAATGGGTTAAAATGAAGGGAGGAATTGGAAGAAAGTGCATAACGAAAAACAAATCTTTTTTCAGTGATGAGATGGGTGAAAAAGAGGAACTTACATAACAAACCATAGTACAGTACGATAAATCTGCAGGCTCCTTCCCTCACATGCTGTTGCTAGGCACCTAGTTGTGAGTATGAGGAGTATCAGCAACAACCAACAATAGAGGGTACCATGTTTTTTAGCATCAAGCAGTGTAAAGGGGTGAGTGAATAATTAAAAGGAGAGATAGATAAGATCACAGACAGAGAAAAAGAGAGAAAGAAAAAGAGTTATGTTATGGGAAAGCAAAGAAGAGAGAGAGAGAGAGAAGGAGGTGATGGAGGAAAGTCAGATAACATGAAGACATGAACCACGTCTTTTGTCGAATTTGAGGTTGTATTTTGCCACTGCTTAACTTTAACTGATGAGGGCTAATTATCAGTTAGTGTGAACGTGTCTGTGTCTGTCTTTCTGTCTGTCCGTTTGAGATGTTAAAAATGACCAAACATCATAGACAAGAAAAGCAATCACTACTTTACCTGCCAAGACCCACCAGCTAGCTAGCTATCTACTCAACTCAACCGGACGCATGCTGCTGCACAAAACGTGAAACAACTAATAAAATCAAAATGTGGCTAATAATTTTAGCTATGTTTTATCTTCATAAATTCTCATCATGGTCCCACTAACTGTGCTAGAGCATAAATAATAAATATGCATCAGTTTTTTTGTTTATAATTCAAATAAAATAGAATTTCCTTAATGGTCGTTTTGCGTCCACTACAAAAGTTAGTGGTCCCTTCTGTTCCATATTTAACGTTAGCTTTATGTCTTTAGGTGATACACATTTTCTATTATTATCTGCTTCAACTATAGAGGATATTTTTCTTTACCATTGATTGACCCAGCCACCTTTGTCATATTCATTCATATGGACTCCCATAACTTCCCCATCTTTTCCAACCTGCACATTGCATTTTGCTCTTTCTTTCTCTTTCCTTTTCTTTTTCCTCTTCCCACTAAAACACTTCCACACTTATCATTATCACTGTTTTAATTGTTTATAAAACTATAACATATTGGAGATGACCCTATTATCGTTTTTCCTTCCAATACTAAGTTAACTCAGATAAGACATCATGATATTAAGGATTCCTTCGTTTAGAAATAATATGGTCACTTGGCAGGCATTCAGCGAGAGTGAGAGAAGACGAGAAACTTTAACCACGTATAAAGAGAAGATTCATACATCTAGATTTTGAGTTAGAGGTGAAGTGAATTCCTTATACGAGTTTGAATCATGTCTTATTAGTGTTAAATTTTGAATTTTTAATTCGATTTATTTCGTCTATGACCCAACCTTAATCAATCTTAAAACAAGTCTCTTTTCATTACAACACTAAGACTTAAAAAAGACTCAACTTATAAAATGCTCATATAAAGTGGATCAGGGTCACGACTCTCCACGATAAAAATTCAACTAACCTCCACAAATATTTTAAAATTAATGTTTCCTTAAAATATTTTAAATTACAAATCGAATCATTAATATTTTAAATTAACATTAAAACTAAGCTTGAATTGGTTAAACTCAACGTGAGTCAAACTTTGCTTAGTATAACGGGGTCTTATTTGACTCGGGTCGAGATGCGTTCAACTTCATTTAGCCCAAAGTGTATCTACCTCAAATAAGTTTGAGATGCACTTAATTTGACTTAGTTCAAGGTAAACCTAACTTGATTTGATCTACTAGTTGTTTGACTTGACTCGACCTAACATGGGTCTAACTCAACTTGGTCCAACATAGGCTCGATTCAACTCAACACGTTATGGACCCTATCAACTTTTGCTTGACTGAGACCTTACCTTGACTAATGTCCAACCTAACCTACCTACTTAACCTCAACCTGACCTAACCTCGCCCATCTTGATTAGGAACTGCCCAGACAAACATAGCCTCTTCCCAAACCAACCCAACATGACTAATATGCTCTAAGAGAGGAGATTTAGTTGATAATTATTTTTCAAAATTTTTCAAAATTTCTACTTTATAATTATTTAATCTAAGAGAGGAGATTTAGTTTTAGTTTTCAAATAATTGAGGCTATATACACATATGGCTTTGGTTATTGTAGAGAGATGTGTACCAAAATTTTCAAAATTTTTCAAAAGTCTCATTATTTATATAAATATTTTATTTAAGAAAGAGGATTTGACCTTGGTTGATAAAGAACCGATTCCATATACCTTTATGACTTCCATTTTTCTAGACTCATGGATAAAAAGTTGAAAGAAATATCAAAATATCCTCTCTTTTCATTCAAATATTATATCTAAAAATGGGGACTGGCCTTGGTTGTCAAAAAAACGAGCTCATATACCTCTATGGAATCGATTTCTAGACCCAAGTCCAAATAATTGAAGAAAATTTTCAATTATATATATATATATATATATATATATATATATATTAGGCTTTGGCTTTCAATATAATCAAAGCCTTAGAAATATTTGTTAACACTTCATTTTTCTCTCTATTTCTTAAAATTTCTTTCTTAGTCTATTTTAGGTTTTAAATAGGTTTTCTGAAAAAATGTTGTTGATTTTGTGTTTTTAGATAAGTCTTTGAATAATATTCTCTCTTTTTCTCTTAGAAAAAAATCTGAATTAAATATAAATAGTACATACTTTATGTAAATAGATTTTTTCCTTGAAAAATTGGATTTTAACCCCTCTCTGAATTTCTGGAAATTACAAGATAATCCTTGGGTTCACTAACCCAAAATGCACAACTTCATCAAGGGTCAATACTTATTTGGCATTGCATTTCTTTATCATTTACATATTTAACAAGTCTCAACAAATACCTATTCTAGGTCTTATATTTTCTTGCATTTGCTGCCTACCACCCATTTGTTAGGTTAATTAGGTTCATTGCCATGCATTGTAACATTGCCCATAACATTCATCATTCTTAACCATAACATCTAGATAGGAATTATATATTACTTTAAATTCTTTTTTTCCCCATTGCATGAATGTTTCTTAGCTAGGATAATTATACAAGATTAGAACTTAATACGAACCAAGTCCACAAATTTAATACCTAGGATTCCCTATTCTGTATTAGGGGGAATTTCCGTTTGTTAGGCATTTTGCGACAAAGAGGCAGTTGAACTGTATTATTGCCTCGATTTTATAGATAATCGAAGCCAAAAGTCAGCCAAGGTAAATTTACGTTTAATTTTTATGAAGTCATCACTATTTTGTCTCTACAACATTGTTTTTGAACATCCTCTACTCTGTTCACTACTATTTGCAATTGCTATGTTCACTTGTTTGCAATTGCTTCCCTTACCTTTTTCGTTCTACTTCCCCATTTCCCATTTTTCATTCACCACTGTCCACAATTACATTCCCTCTTTTGTTGTCCATTCTACCACTACTCACCGCCTTTTCTTTCCATTGTGAAAGTGAAAGGACCATGTGATACTTTTTTTTCTCTTAATTTTTGTATCTAATAATACAATGTTTATGTAACTTTTTTTTCATGTTTTTAGTTCTGCACCATATACTTTAAACATTTGGAAGTCCCGTTACAACTAGTTTCACTCTCCAAGGTTCATAAAAATTTTAATTTTTTATATATATGTTTTCAATATATTTTTTGTATATTTATATTAAGGTATTTTTTTATAATTTATAATTATATATGCTTATATATATATATATATATTATATGAGATTGAGTTAGTCTTAGTTCCCCGTTTGAGATTTAATACAATATTTATGTACTACCCGGACCATCTTAGACAAATAATAAATTGGTAAGAACCTCAATGTTATTAACTTTCTTTATTATATAAATGTATCCGAAAACATTTCCTTTGTTATATTTCAAGTCCAAGACATAACATGTTGTTAGGGAAATCAACTGTTAAGGCTAAAAAAAAAGCTTGCATAGTTGTCCCCTCAAGGTTTGGTATTTTGGTCCATATATTTATAATTGTATGATTCCTTTTCTTACTCAATTATTAATAATTGCGTTGATAATATTGTAATGTAATAAATAAATCAGCTCATATGAGTGTGATTAATATGTAATGCACTAGATGACAACCATTGTGCATGCTCGTATTACAACTAGTTGAAAAATGGTAACAATTGCATTGAATCAAATACTTTGTGGACATTTTTTTCTTTTTATATGCTAATTGAAATTATTATCTTTTTGTGCAAAAAATCAAGAGTCCTACATCAATTTTGGATAAGTAAAATCATTTAAGGAAAGCTTTTTGCAAAATACATAAAACAAATGTATAATAATATTTAGCACATTTACTTGTTATAAGGATAATATGGATTTAACACAAATGTAATGATAACATTTACCACATTTACTTGTATCAAGATTCTGGCTTATTTTGAGTGTGATGAATATATAAGATGTTTTATTTTTGTTCTATATATATAATGCATGTAGAGAAGAATATGTTTGATAACATGAAACATAGGCAATGGACCAACGAAGTCCGCACCCTAACAATCAAAGACTTCCACTTCTATGATGTTATATAGAGGCATTTCATGCCTTCTTGATATATTGTGATTTCTTTGACATCTATCACAATTCCTACAATGTTCGTATGCATCTCTAAATAATGAAGGCAAAAGCAAACCAGATTGCAAGACCTTGGCAGCAATCCTATCTCCATTGAAATGGCTTAAATATGGTGAATTGTGACAATGTCATATGATATCTTTGATTTCAATTCCAAATATACACCTCCACAACAAACCATTTGCACCTATTTTGAACAAGTATGAGTCATCCTAAAAAAATATCTTGGTGCCATGTGAATTCCCTTGGAATGACTCCCTTAAAATATATAGGAAATGAGTGAGAAGACTCTATAAAGTATCTCTTTAAATCTCTCGAAAGAAGTCTCTCAAAATTTCTACAAAAAGAAACTTTCTTAAAATAGGGGTGACATCCTATTTTTATTTACTCTTAGAACATTGCTTCAATGATGGCTTCCATGGCTCTAATAGTTAGGTATCCTCCAAAAATGGTTTTCCTTTGTGGCTTAAGCTTTGTGATTTTGGGTTGGAGCCTCCTAAGATTACTTCTAGGTGAAAGATTCTTCATGGCTTAAGCTTGAGGTTAGGGCTAGACATTTCCCTCCAAGGTTGGTTTTATTCATGTGTCCCAGATTTCATGTTGCAACCATACTGAAGTTAGTTTGTTGTATTTTTCTTAAAATTTCTCTAGTTTTTTCATTAATTCAGCTTTGACTCTCGAAATTCATCAAAACCTTGAAAACAAGTATAATTGAAGTGATTAACATAAATATTTAACAAAATCAAAATAAGATAAGTTCTAAATTATCATTAAAACTAAATTATATTAGGCGTTTATCATGCACTTATTCTAGTAGCACTTTAATAGTTATGATATTCGTCCATAAGTATCTCCTCTACCATAATCTTTTATGAATCCCACAGGTAAAATTAAAAATCATTTTGTTCAAATCCACATGTACTAGACAAGGACATGGACGACACTCATCCATGTCAACTATATGTTTTGGGGATATAGGGATGACACTAGTGGCCCATGGAATAATATTTGAGGCAACCATAAATCTTCATGGTATGAAGTTATTGAATAATGAGGTCATGATAGAGGAAATTCGCATACCAAATGCTTTAGTTCTTGTGCCAATATATGAGGTATATAATGTGGCACAAGCATTTCAATCTTTTGTTAAGACAAGATCGTTTAGTAACACTAAACTATCTAGCAATTCAATTTTTGAAGTTTAACATACAACAATTAACAAAATATCATTTAGTAAGTAAAACCTCTAAGACAAGCATATATTATAACAACTTTATTAAATACAAGCAAGATCAACAATGACGTGTCTGTTATAAAAGATTGACAAAAACGCGTCTAGATTAAATAATACTAAACACAATATTTTATCAAATGAAATACTACTTTAAAAAGCAAACGCTCACGCTAAACGCTTGTACTACGAATCTTGTCTAAACGCTCTCTTAACGTAAGAAGACTAATTGCATTAATGTATTGTACCTATTTGTGCTTTTCTTTTGTTCTTTTTTTTTCTATGCAGATAATGACATCACAAAAGTTTATTCAAAAGCCTTGCATATGAATGAAAAAGACGTTGAGAAATAGGAAGACATTCCCAGAATGTTTCCGTAAAGTTTTATGTCCTGTCATAACCGTACAAGCTCTTATCATTAAAACAATAATGCTCTTTTCAAGATGTAGAATAGTACAAATCTTCGTACCAGAAGTCACCTACTCTCAAGAGGTCAACTCTTTCTTAGTAACAAATTTTATCCAAGATGACTATATACGGAGGACTCACATAAGAGAAGCTACAACATATATACATGAACTTTTTCTATCTTTGAATCCTTGAATTGTTATTTTCTTTGAAATATTACATTGTCTAAGTTTGTTATTTGAAAAGGAAAAAGTATTTTAAGTTAACAGATTTCATTGTATTGAATCTATCATCTCTTTGAGAGTTATGTGAATTTGTACTTGTACTCAAAACACTTTTGGTATTGATATTTAGAAGTGATTTCAAACACTTGTATTGTTTAACTCAGTTGAGTTAAACGGTCTAGACAGTTTATCTAGGGTGGATATCGGGAGTGGTTAAACGCATTCTAGTTAGATAAACTAGTGAGAACTGAAATTTTTTGACAATACTTGTATACCAGGAGTGGATTGTACTCATTGTTATCTTGTTAGAGATTAGTGAAACCATTTAAGAGGTCTTAAGCGAGAACTGGACGTAGCTCAGGTTGGAGCAAATCTGTATAAAAATACTTGTGTTAATCACTTTGCTTATTAAACATTTTCCTAAATGCTTATTTCAAAACACAAACGTTTAACAACTAGTGCATTTTATCTAACACTTGCAATAGTAACTAAACACTATTTTTGTGAAAAGAATTTAAAACACTATTCAACCCCCATCTTTCTAGTGTTTTTCTATATTTCATCTATCCTCAAGTGGCGTAGAGATTGGTTGGTCTATTTTTGACCTCCTAGTACAAACTCCCAAACCTGCCATACACTACTCATAGACAACAAAGTCCTAAAGCTAAGAAGATTCATGTACTTGTGGATGATCCTCTAGGTGCATTACACTAACTTGCTAACATAGTAAGAGATGAGATGATGTCAGTTCCATGTGGTTCTGGTGTATTTAGGAGAGTGATACACTATCGTTGAAGCTATCAAAATAATACTACTTTTTAAGGGAACTTCAGTATTGCCAAGTTAGTAGTTAATAAAGTAGATAAGGTTAAAGTAACCCTGAGTCGTCTCCCAACGAATACAAAATTGCTTTTCAATATCTGACTCTTATGAATGTTATGCAATGCTTAAGTATAAAACTGAGAACCTATGCTAATGGAATTAATGTTTGAAGAATGTTCGAGTTTATGTGAAGAACAAGTAGAAAACTTAGAAACAATTATAATGAAATAGGCTAGTTTCACTATTTTTCCAAGATAGATTCATCATCGGTTATCCACAAATCATTGTTCAATTGATTATTGTTCAAGTTTCAAATTAATTAAAGTACATTCTCAATTAACTTGAGGGCGATCATACAATCAACCAAAGTAGATTCACAATCAAATGCAAGACCTTTCTAGATTATTCACAATGAATTCAACCAAAGTACATTTTCAATTAAATCCTATTATGTTTAATCACGTCTATTCTTAAATCTTCTAACCAAATTAATTACGTCTATTCTTAAATCTTCTAACCAAATTAATTACCAAATTAATCACGTCTATTCTTAAATCTTCTAACCAAAGTACCTTTTATGTTTAATCACGTCTATTCTTAAATCTTCTAACCAAATTAAAAGCTAATTAATCAAAGTAAATTCTTAATTAATTATAGTTCAAATTCTTACCACAATCAAAGTACATTCTCAATTAGTAGCAAAAACCCATTTAATCATATGAAAGTTCCTAAATTCAATCAAAGTAAATTATCAATCAAACCTAGAAACCTTTGAACTCATATGATCAATATGCATGTAGATTTAAACACCTTATGATGCAAAAATCATTACATTTAATATGATTGAGAGATTGAAGACATAAAAGAAGAATGACTCAAATCAATAATCAAAAGAAACAAATACATTAATTCAACTTAACCTTTGAATCCATAATGAAATTACAGTAGAATAACCCTAAAAGCTTAGCCCTCCATGAATGGATAGAATACGTGATAAAATAAAAATGAGACGAGTGGTGGATGATTTCTTCCAGTGGAGGAGTTTGAATGAATGAATGAGTTCTCTTTTCTACCTCCCTGGGTCTCTTTAGATAGGTCTTTATTGGGATTGGACTCTAAGTATTCTATTGATAAGATATTTTATCATATATCTTATATTTTCCAAATATTCAACAGATTAAATCAAATTTTAAGAATATTTGATAGATATTTAAATTAATTATCAACTAAATTGTCTCTGAAATTCCTTTTACGTCTTTCTTAATTTTCCAAAGTTGTAGAACAACCCTTGAAATTTCCTCTAATTGCAATTTATCCTTTTATTTCTTTCTTTTCAAAATTGTAGAAAAGTCCCTCAGTTGACCAGATTTGACCTAGCTTTTACCAAAGTTGACCCTTTGACTAGATTTAATGCCCAATGAGGGACTGTCATGTGGCAGCCCCCTTTCTTACCCATTCTACGCCACAGAAGGTAGGAATAACAAATAAATCCACGCCCGCGGATATCCGCAAATAAAACCAGCGACAAATAGTTAATATCCGCGAATATTTACTACCGCGGGTTTTAAGTATTTTAATACTCGCTTATAAATGGGTCAGGTACGGGTATTATACAATTTGTACCCATGGATATCTGCTACCCGCAAAAAATAAAAATAAAAATTTAATTTATATTTTATCAAGTTAAATTTAATTAAAATTAACATTAATTTATATTTTATAAAGTTAAATTTAATTAAAATTAAATTTTAATTTATATTTAATTTAATTTATATTATATTTTATATATTTTTTATAATTTTATTTAAATTTTATTTTAATAATTTATAAAAATATATTTTTAAAAATATTTACGGTTATCCGTGGGTATCTACGGATATCTATGGGTTTTAAAATGTTCACGAGTATTTTTTAAGTGGATATCCGTGCGAGTAGCAAGTCAGGTAATGGGTGGATTTTTTTTTGTCGGCTCGGGTTGCGGGTAGGCACTATTCGTACCCGACTCGACCCATTGTCATCCCTAGTGGCAGACTTCTTCACGATTCTGATATAGGGGATGGAAGTGCTTCTACTAGCTACTTAAGGTTGGACGAAACTTGCAAGGAGATGAATGGAAGAATTATGGCAACGATTTAGGTTTCTGGTTCAATTGTGTCTTTGGGTTTCATGGTTTGATCTTCTACAGGTTGACGAAGACGGTGGAGAAGGTAAAGTTAACGTGGCTGAAGGGATTAGGTGGAATATTTGGGTTGGTTCACTAATGATTACTAGGATCAGTGGTGTAACATTATCTGAGGAGTTTGATTTGTTAGTGTAGGATTTGAACACGTGGCAGAATTTGAGAGCACCTGACTAGTTAGTGGTAGGAGGGGTGTGTATAAGGAATTAAGGGGTGCAAGGGTAAAATCTAACTCTTAGGCCTCGTTAAGGAAAGAGGGGTGTATATAGGGAAATTTAGGGGGCTGTAGTTGTAAAGACTATCTGTTTGGCCCCTTTGAATATTTTTTTTCAAACAAAATCTAATTTTGGGCCTATTTTGCATCTTGGACTTTTAATTTCACACTTTAAATGGATACATTAGACTATCCAAGAATAATTTATGCAACTAAAAATTACTTTTAAGCCTCTTTAATTCCTAAACCTGATAAATCTCACCGTCACAAATTCATTTTAAATCAACCATTTAAGCACAAGAATCTCATCAAAATTTTGAATTTTAAAGCATAAATGTTGGCATAAATACGCACTCATTAGAGAGGCACTAACATCTCATTTTACGTGTATAACCAACATCTCTTAGAGCTTGCATTGGGGAAAGAAGAACTGAATGTTACCCTTATTCATTTATGGATGATATAAGCCTTTGAACCATTCTTTATATTTAATTAATTTATCTAGATACTTTTATCAAATTAATTTTTTGTGTTAGGTATATGTTTGTTGTTAATAACAATAAAGGATTGAATGATGTATATGGGATCATAGACCCCCAAATTGTTAGCAAAATCATGAAGATAAAAGTTTTGATGATGCCTAAATCAAGTCTCCAGTGCGTCTAACAAAGAAAATCATGTGTAACGTCTAAAAAGAGGCTTTAAACACTACCAAATACATATTGAACATATTGTGTCATGATAAACAATAGTCATTCCACTAAGAAATTTGCTAGCTCATTTCCACTAACAGAGTATCTATACTCTATAACATCTGAAGTAAATAACACAAGAATGATCTAGCATCCAAACGCTAACCTCGCTTAACATAAAAGCAAGGTTGCACAAACACTCCCATAAGAAAAGCGTCTAAAAGAATATATCTTCAACTCAGTCTCCAATGGTCATCTCTTAAAGAAAGCTTAAATAAAGAAGATCAATTGAAGATAAGAAGTTGTTGACAAAATGTAGAAGAGATAAGAGTTGGAAAAGGAAGTAAAGAGGGAGTATGTTAAAGAAATTATCATCAAACATTAACTTTAACTTACCTCATTGCATATATCTTCTAATGCTCTTCAGCTTAACAAATATGACGAAAACACGAAAGAATGAATGAAAGCATGCTCTAGTAGAAGAGAACGAGAAAAGGGATGAACAAGAGTGAAGAAAAGAACTATAATCACATATTGTTGAAACAAGATTGTGTAAAATATCTTTGGTTTTGAAGTTTAACAAACAACATTAAATGAAATAATCTTGGGTAATCAAATGTCTAAGAGAAAGGAAAGAACATAGAAACATCAATCAAAGAATAAAATCCTATTATCTAATGATCATAAGAGAGAAAACATTTAAACACTAGGAAATGGACTTTATAGAGTCATCTAGGCATCCATCAAATAAACTATCTAGATGCCTACTTAGCTTGAAAGAAAAATTAGAAAGAAAAACTTCTAAAGATTAGAAGCCTATAAGCACCAAGCCAAATCAGAATAAAAATCAAAGGCTATGTCTAAAGCTACGTGAGATGTGTAAATATTAAACAACGAAGGAGATTAGCTAAAAGGATACAAAAGTGTTTGATCAGTAGGAAAGCCTGCATACATTATGCCTAAAATTTTACAACCGCAAAAAATAAGTTCAAGAAAAGTTCAAGTAAATCTGGTGAAGTATTTAGCACAACAGTCAATCAAGTAAGCCATGCCTCACACATTAAAAAACTCATGTGAAAAATAAAACAATATATTTTTAGCCTAAAGAAAGACATTTCACTCTTGAGAAGAGATATAATACAAACATTAGTGACGCGCAACTAATCAGTGCTACAAGAAGAAAAGAAGTTTGCTAAGACAAAGGTCAAGATCGTCTTGGAACCTCACATGTATTGAGGACTATGAACAACGATGAACTAAAGATACTTGACAAAGTATCATCTTTGTGAAACCCATATCATTGAATAAAAAACTAGTTATGAAAAAGCCTTATGAAAAATAAGTGTATTGAGAAAAGCCTTGAGTAAACACGCTAGTGTCTTAGTAGATGCACCATCAAACAATTTCTTTATAAATGCATCTATGTGCTATATGAGATTCTTGCTAAACACATTTGTGTTATACTTTGCTAACAAAGTTATGACATATAAAATAATGATTTTGGTAAACGTCCTAAAAGGTTCAAACATAATTCCAAACACATATATTGAAAATTATCTCTCATCAAACGTGCTCTTGAATAAAACGTGTAGTTACTAAATAAGGCGCTATTAGGAAAAGCCTCAAATAGGTTAAACGATACCTGTGCTAAACGACGTTTTCATCCAATAATGAAACTCTCATGAACTGCTTGGTATCTCTACTATAATGTTTGAATGTTCAAATATTGCTTTGGTAATGAAAATTTGAAAAGTCTATAGTTATTCTGAATGCGTATTAAATGGCATTAAATGCATAATGTTTCAAAATAACAAAAGTGAAAGAAAAAGGAAATATCTACTTGTATGCATATATACTCTACTATGTGCAGATTTTCGAAGTCAAGCATCCACCTACTATATCATATACAAGTCAAAAATGAATGTTAGAGACAAAAAAGACATTACAAAAGGATATTTTCATCAAAACTTGTGTCAAAGAGTTTGTACAACCTACTTTTGATAAAGTACTAAAAAAGTAAGTTGCTTTGACAAGTAGACCTCAACCTATGACAACCACCTACGATAAAGGCTACGAAGAGCTGAAAATCTAGTGGATGGTATTGTGCAACCAAGAGTGGTGATACTCAACTCTAGTCACAAAAATGGGGATTATTGGGTTTGACTAGCGTAACAAGGAGTAGTGCGAATACTCAAATGTACTTCATTGAAAATCTAGTGGAACCCTCTAAGATGTCACAGAGAAGAACTAGACGTAGCTTAGTTGAGTGAACTAGTATAAAATGTTTGTGCTTAATGTCTTAGCTTTACAAACATTCTATTTACAAACTTAATAGTTGTTTGTAAAGAAAATCGTTAACATACACGAAAAATAAGCTATAAGCATTTCTATCAAAGTAGTTTTTACAAGTCACGAGTTTAGCTGCTCATGAGGATCATCCAATTACTACCAAGGATTGTCAAGTATCAGCGTCAAAAGGATATTTTCGAAAACATTATTCAACCCCCCTTTTAGTGTTTCTCGTAATTTCACATATCTATGTTGTTACTCTATCTCGAAGCCTACAACTTCTGAAGTTATCAGAAAAGAGAAGAGAAGAAAAAAGAAGAAAAATAAGCTTTGTGGAACATCTACTCTAAAGTTTGTCTCTGTGATCATAGCGTTTAACACTTATGCTCAAAGAAAAGAAGAGAGAAAATGAGAGAGTCAACAGAAATTAAGTGTTTTATTTTGCGCTTGTATCGTCTAATATACTTAACCAAAATGAGAGAGAGGGAGCAATTAATAGAATTTAAGAGTATGTTGTTTTGATTATATATTCTCTTAATGAGAGTTATTATCCTTCTTATAGTAAAACACTTGTTGTATACCAGGAGTGGTCATAATACTTAACAACCCAAAGTGATTTATATTCGGATGCCACGAGGTGCGGATAATACTTGTAACCAAGAGTCGGTTAACTCGGAGACCAGGAGTGGTGTAAGAATACTCGGTCTAGAGGTGTTGTCTAGGGTTAGATCCAAGAGTGGCTAAACTCGGACTAGTCAAGATTGACTAGGGAAACCAAAAGTGATTTATAATACTCAAACTAGTCGTGTTGACTCGAGGACCAAGAATGGTAACAATACTTGGAACCAAGAGTGAGTTAAATTCGTTGTAATCTTTGATAAGATTATTAGAACCTCTTAAGAGTTCTTAAGAGAAAACTGGACGTGACTCAAGTTTGAGTGAACCAGTATAAAAATTATGTTTTACTTTTCTTTTCTTAAACCCTTTGGTTAAGTTTTTTATAATAGGTTTAATACATCATTTGGTCCCTACTTTTGGGGGTTTTGTTCAAAATGGTCCCACCTTTTGAAAAAGTTCAGTAAGATCCCATATTTTGGTTTAAAATGTTCAATTCGGTCCTTTTCGCGGACGGCGTTAGAAACTTAACGGTGATGGTGCCACTGTGGCGAAATTTGAGTGAGCTGTTATGTTTTGATGGTTATGTGGCACTGTAAATTGGGGAAATATCCTAAATTGGGGACTCTAAAGTAGAAATTAGAATCAAAAGCCCTAAATTGGGGAAAAATCCCCAATCTTCTACTGCTTCTTCTTCATCTCTACTTCCTGCAACCTCATCCAGACTAGACACACCTTCTTCACATTCCGAACCAGCACTGCAGCAACTGCGGTGAACACTCTTCTCTACTTCTTTTTCTCCTTCGCTAGACGATTGACTTCAGCTTTTGCTTGGTTCAGCGGCCACTCCACGGTATTGCTAGCTTTGTCAAAGCCCAACATATCTTGCAAACCAAAAAACCTCCTTGCAACATTAAGGGAAAGTCTCATCCTCCTATCCCTCAGTCTCCTGCGGTGCTGGTGGAGGGAAATATGAGAAAGACTAACCGGTTGAGGGTCGGGGTTTTGATATTGGGGATTTTTCCCCAATTTAGGGTTTCTGATTCTAATTTAGGGTTTAGGATTATTAAAACTTTAGGGTTTTCCCCAATTTAGGATATTTTCCCAATTTACAGTGTCACGTAACCATCAAAACATAACAGCTCACTCAAATTTCGCCACAGTAGCACCACCATTGTTAAGTTTCTAACACCGTCTACGAAAAGGACCGAATTGAACATTTTAAACCAAAATATGGGACTTTACTGAACTTTTTCTAAAGGTAGGACCATTTTGAACAAAACCCACAAAAGTAGGGACCAAATGATGTATTAAACCTTTATAATATTATCCGAAGAATATTTTTATTTTACAATGCCTTAAAAGAAATAGACAACCATTGTGAATAGTTATAGAAAAAACTATTCACCCTCTAGTTTTTTACTGTATATTTCATATATATATATATATATATATATATATATATATATATATAAATTTAATTAAATTTAATTAAATTTGAATGCATCAAAACCATGAATTGCATGGATTAAATCATCTTACCCACAATGAATTATGAATTTATATAAAGGATGGTGCAGCTCTTATGAATGGAGACTTGAAACTCATTACTCTGCAATGACCACGGTACAAGAACATTTCTTGAGTCATATTTGTGATGATCTCAGTGTACAAGATTTTGGACAAAATTAGCAAACATTACTGCTTCTTATGATGCACTCAATGACCGACTATTCTTTACAAAACATCATTTTGTCTTTTCATGATTTTCAATTTAGCATTCTTCATCCCTGAAAGCAAGCTCCTTGCATAAATACTTTATAAGCGTAAATTGTGAATGGAATTCGCTACTATTCCTAAGCTTATTGCAACCAAAATAAGTTAAAGTATATATAAAATTGTTACAAGCTACTTTTATAATTTTTGTAAAGCGTTTTAATTATTAAATTAAATATTTAATAGTAATTAAAATCTAAATGGATTAATTCTCTCACAAATAATGCCCCTCAGTCAAGAGCCATTTTTTTCCCTTCAATATAATCATATGGTGAGAGAAAATATCATTATTATTATTGGATTTTTCGCATAAAATAGATGAGTTGACTTACAAATATAAGGTTGGAAACAGAGAGAGAGAGAGGTAATACGTATGAGAGGGAATAATTGAATCGCCATCAACCTTGTACCTTAACCATAACCTAAACTTTAATCTCAACCTCAATCTGTTTGTCTTCGCTTCTATCCATGTGCACTTTGACTGAACCGCAATTGTTGTCGGATGTGTTTCCTAGTCCCTAACTTTGTTATTTTTTTCATGTGCCTCAATATACAATAAGCCAATCATTACATCATTAAATATAGGTGTATTGGCTCCTACTAATTTCAAACAACTGAAAAATACTGCATTTATTTATTGTTATTATTGTTTTACTTTATTAGAAAGCATTACAATTAATACATATCAGAATTAAATATATTCTACCTAAAGTCACTCATCTCAATTTTTTAAAAGAGTCTGACATGTTTTTAAGTATTTTCAGAATTCTCAAATTAAAATTAGCTACACTCTTTTCCCACAATTGTTATATTATAATTATCAACAAATTTCTATTAATAAAAATAAATTTGTTTATAAATTCAATTTTTTCGGCAAATTTTCAAATTTGAATTTGTAGGTAATAAGTTATAATTTATATTATTGATCACTATTTTCATTGGTAATGTACTTAATGTTTTGTATTTTGATAAACTCCATAGATAATGTCATTTCTATTATTGATAATATTTTCATTGGTATATTTGTAAACAAAATGAGTGATGAATTTCTCACTAAGTCCGATGAGATTTGTTTGTATATTGAGAGGAGATTGGTGGAAAGAAAAAGAGAATGAGGAGGAAGAAGAGAAGGAGGAGGAGGAGGAAGAGGAGAAGAAGCAGGATGAAGAGGACAAAGAAGAAGAGGAAGAGGAGGAGGCATGACAATGGTGGTAGTGGCAAGGTGGCGGCTCATTGATGATGGTAGCCGGATTTAGAAAAGAGAAAGAAAGAGGAAGAGAAAAAGGAAAATGAAGAGAAAGAGGAGGAGGAGCAAAAACAGGGCATGGATAGGGTAAGAGGAGAATAGGGAAGGAGGAAGAAGAAGAAGAAAAAAAGACAAAAGGGGAGTAAGAAAAAGAAGACTAAATTGCAATTTGTATCAACAAATTTTATAGAATTCTTCAATAATTAGAACCAAATATATATTGACGAATTTAAGATTGTTTGTAATTAACCATAGATTTCAGATCTGTCAATTAAATTTATCAACCACCATTTTATCTACGAATTTTTAATCATTGGTAAACTCAAACTACTAATGAATTTTTGCAATTACGAATGATTTAGCCATCGATAATATGTGATTTTCTTAAATTATTTTGTAATCGATTAAATGTGTTTCCAAAAATTAACAAAGATCATATTTAATCAATTATCACATGAAAAATCAATTATAACAAAAAAATGTTGTAACTATTTTTCAAATATTTAGTTAGAATAATCAATTAAGAGCTTGTAATAATTGATTAAATATGTTAGCTTATGCTTTAAGTTAGCATGTTTTTCACTCTATAAATATAGGGTATATCTCATTTTGAAAAAATTGAATTGACATTTTCAGAGTTGTTTAATGCATTTAAGAGTTCTTTGATAGATTTCCAAGGAATTAAAAAAAATAAAATAAGTTTTGTTGTTAAAAAGATACTTGTGATTTCTTGTGTTCAAATCTTGGTAAACTCTTTCTATTTTGTTTTGTTGGAGTGTTTACAATGTTGTTTTGGTCATTGTTTTGTTGGAGTGTTGTAATGGTGTTGTTTGGTTGTTGTGGTAAGAGTTGATCAATCATATATCCTCTTGAGTGATAAAGAGTTGATAAGATTTAAATTCTTTTGAGGTTGGTCAAGAGTTGATAGATATTTATCCTCTTTGTGATAAAGCTTTTATATCCTTTTGAAAGTCTTCAAGTGGTAGTTGTTGTGTTATTAAGTTTGTTGTTACAAGTTGCATTTTTACAAACTTCTTGTTGATAATGGAATCAACTTTTCTAAGGTTGAAAAATTGAGACTAAATGTAGGTTTTGTTTATATGAACCAGTATAAATCTCACGTGCTCTTGTTATTTTTTTATATCCTTTATTTTATTGTTTTTCCATTCTTTTATCAATCTTGATTCACAATTTAATTGCATTTTGGTTCGAAATTTAAATAAAGGGAATCTTTTCATAAAAAAAGATTCAAAATCAATTCAACCCGTCATGGTTTAGCTAAGTCATCCATTATTTTCTTTCAAGATAAACACTTCAACAATCACCAAAAGAAAGAGATTACAATAGCTATGAAATATTTGACAACACTATTGAATGTGAAAATAGTTATAAAAATCTTAATTCAATTTGTTGATAATGATGTCTAAAATTATCTTAAAGATGAGATTTATCCTTTATTTAAAGAATGCATAAAAACAAGTTTAAAATTAAAGCTAACACATTTAATCGATTATTACAAGCTCTTAATCAATTATTCTAACTAAATTTTAAAAAAATAGTAGCAACTTCTCTCTATTATAATTGGTTATGGCACATGTTAATTGATTAAATATACTCTTTATTAATTTCTAAAAACACATTTAATCTATTATAAAATAATGCAATTGATTATTTTATTAAGAAAATTGAAAACTTAAAAACATTTTTTAGTTAAATCGTTTACCAAAATTGATAATCTATTATACAATTTTGAGTCTCTCGTGAATGGTTCAATCGGTTATCCAAACTTTTAATCGATGAATTAGATCATAAACCTTTTTCTCGTTAAAAAAGTATTTTCTAAATTGGTTCTAGATGCAGGTTGTGTGATAGACCAAAATAAAGTGTGTGAATACTTTGTGTAAGGACATAAACAACACTAGTTGAAAGCAAAGACTAGATGACACATCTTTAACATCTTCGTTCTTCGATTATCACATAAATATCTTCGTTGGATATTTGAGTCTTCTCTTTTAGTTTAACAAAGAGTACTCAAATCAAAATAGGAGTTGTTTCGGTAGGGATTTGTGTAGGACTGAGAGACGTACCTTTCTGCAGTAATCTTCTTGCTTTCCAATGCTTGAGTTGTGTGTATCGCTCGGTTGGACTCTGGATGTTGTTTAATTGTACTCTTGATGGGGGGAGGTACCTGCAAAAGGCACTCCGACGCTCAAGTTAGGAGCGGTTTAATGAACTGTTTATCATAGTTGAATACTTTTATCTCGTAAAGTGTGAGTTGAACGTAAGTAGAACGTAGTGGAGTCTCAGTTGAATGTAAGTAGAACGTAGTGGAGTCTCAATTGAACGTATCTGGCCTTTGGTCCTGTCGTATTTATAAGTGTTTCATAGATCAAATAAAAACAACCTTACCTAGAGATCCGGTCAGTTACTCATAAACGACTTTATCAATATCTTAATCGATTATCAACATCTTCAGATTTGCAATCATATATTCTTGATTATTTTATTCTCCTTTGATTATTTTATCTTCTGCTGGACTACTGGTCCGATAGTACCTTAAGTGTTGGCCCAATTATGGCCCAACACTATTTAACGTGGTTGACTTTAGTTGATGCGGTTCATGATGACCTGGTTGACCATTGTTGCGGTGGTGACCGAACAACTTACAATTAATAATCGTTCGGTATACGCTATATCCGATACAGAAGTGATTTGTTGAAAGTATACTTGTTTGTGATTTGCAACATTAGATCATTCACAAACATAAGGATGAATGTTATAAATAAGGGATTCTTGGAATAGAAATACCCTAATACCTCTGAACATCCCTTTAATTTATACATTTGCTTCAATTGCTTTTTATTTCTTTTCTAAGAAGGTATTATATAATTTTCATGATTGTAATTAATAAAATTTTCTTTTCTCTCTTTTCTTTTTCATGAATAAATATTTTCTGAAATTAAACATTGCTTTAAACTTTCATGTCTTTGTTAATCTTGGTAGCATTTCACTCTATCCATGCTGAAAAAGTTGGGTTACCAACTATGATCATAATTATTGCCTATATATTTTTGAACACATAACTTGTCAGAAGCGGCTGCAGCGGATGGGTTAGCGCGGAATAACAAACCAAGAGGGGTTTTTAATAATAACGTGTGCCTTTTAATTTCTACTCAATTAAACTTACTTAGCAATTAATAAAGACAAATAAAGCAAGAGTAAGGTTGAGAGAAATTTGCACAGATGATTTTATCCTGGTTCGGATCTTACCAATCCTACGTCCAGTCGCTTATCTCAAAACAAGATAAACAGTTTCACTAACACAAAACAATTACAAAATACAATCACAAAGAAACAATTTGTAAAAGTTTAGAAACCACCTCTCTTGATACCACAAGAGATGAACCTACACCTCCTTTGAGTCTTCACAAAGGATGAACACCTCCTCCGAATACTTCACGAAGGATGATTCTCTTCCGAACACCTCCTTAGACACACCAAGGATGAACCGGCTATTTCCTCTGTCACCGTAGCAGCACTTCACCAGCTCCACAGACAAGAGTTTCACAAGCCGAACAAGAACACACAAGTCTCAAAGAGTTTCTGAGTATTTGAGCACAAGGGAAGAGTTTCTGTGTCTCTGTATTTCTTAAACTTGAGAGGAAATGAGAGTCTATTTATAGACTCATCCAAAGGCTCTTCCATTTTCGCTTTTAGACTTTCTGACTGTGTTAATCGATTAGCTACAGTGGTTAATCGATTAACAACCCAACAGATACTTCAACGGCTCTAAAAACGGCTAGTTTTTCAAACGGCTCCTGTGTTAATCGATTAACAGCCCTTGTTAATCGATTAACGTTAATCGATTAACACCCCTTGTTAATCGATTAACAGCTCAATGCAGTGCTTCTTCATTCGTCTCTGGAACAATCGATTTACACCCTGTGTTAATCGATTAACACTGCACAGATTTTGCTGTTTGGCTTATTTTTACATCACTTTTGAATGTATACATAAAACTACTAATTATCTAAGTCCTAGATACTAAACTATAATTATTACAAAAGCTTTCCATAGCAATACAAGTCTTCATAACATCTTGAATCTTGATTTCTCTTGACTTGATTTGGACATCATCAAAACTTCATCTTCATCATTTTGCTAACAATCTCCCCCTTTTTGATGATGATCAAAACCTTCTTGATTTAAAGCTTTTGGTAATAATCTGTATTTAAAATACAACTTAAGGAAGAAACAATTGTTAGTAAACTTAGAAATAAGTTTAAGACTTTAAATATTTCTCCCCCTTTTTTATCATTATTAAAAAGTGATGTATAATTGCTCCCCCTAAATTTATTAGAAAATATACTCCCCCTTAATAAAAGCATGTATGCATATTAAGGAAAAACAATATATATATATATTTTATTAAATTTTTAAAGAGGTAAGCATGCAATGAAATATAAATGGCACATACTAATAAAAACATAGAAACATAAAGCACCCCTTTAGATATGCCTTCAATTTTGTAATGAGAATCCTCTAGGTTGTTTTCACATTTTGTTTAGATCTTCATCTTTGAGGATTGTCATCATTCTTCACTTCATTTGTTGCTTCTTCAAATCTTCATCATTGTCTGCATGTAATTCAAATGACTCAAGAGGTTTTGCCTCAAGGTCTACAATTTCATCAAAGACAACATACACATATTCTTCTATTTCAAATATTTTCCGTTTGAAAACTATATATGCTTTGTATATAAAATAAATTAAAATAATTCCATCTACCTTGGAATAATAATTAAATATTGTTTTAAAGAAATTCTAAATTTTAAACAATAGGTACCCAACTATTTTGTATGGGTCCTTTGGGTTAATTTAAAAAAAAATTGAAATCATTTTACAACCCAAATATATCTACCACTTGGAACACCATAATGCTTAATTTTACATTTGTTAGATGTATGACCCTTTTTCATACAATAAAAGCAGGATACAACATTTGTGTTTCTATAAGTTGTTCCTTTTTCTACCCAAGTTCTACGGGTTCTATAATTGTGTTTAATTCTAGGAACATACTTATTTTTAACAACCTTATTTTCATTATTCTTACTACATTCTCCTAAGGTTGTTTGTTCTTGTAGTTTCTTAAAATTTTCACAAGAAGCACATTCATTACTACTAGTAAATTTACCTTTTTCAAAAATTAAAACTTTATTTTTTAAATCTTTATTTTCTTCAAAAATATTTTCAAAATTTAATTTTAAATTCTTATTCTCTTCAAGAATATTTTCAAAGTCTGATTTCAAATTTTTATTTTCTTCAGAAATATTTTCAAAATTTAATTTTAAATTTTTGAAATCCTTTTTCAATTTCTGATGGGCTTTATCTAATTTTTCAGATTCTACTATTAACGCAGCATAAATTTCATGCAATTCATTTTCACTAATTTGACTAGAATTATCAGAATCGCTAGATGTACTTACTTGGCTTCCAGCGTTGTCGTTCACCACTAAACAGATGTTTGCTTCTTCATTTGAGTAGCTTGAATCTGAAATGGTCTCATTGTCGTCTTCCCATGCAATGTATGCCTTCTTTTTCTTGAAGAATTTCTTTTCTTTCTTTTCTTCACCCTTCTTTTGATTTGGGCAGTCTGTTTTTAAATGTCCTTTTTCTCCGCAACCGTAGCATCGGTAATTTGAGGAAGATACTGGATTATCTTTCTTTTCGTATCTAAATTTTCCTTTACCTTTAGACTTCATGAACTTGTTGAGTCTTTTTATCATGAGTCTCAATTCTTCTTCTTCGTCTGAGTCTTCATCTTCCGATTTACCTTTGCTTCTTTCAACCTCCGACTTTAACGCCAAACTCTTCTTGTTGTTTTTTGCTTTTGATTCTTCTTCATCAAGTCTTCCGAGGTCAAGTTCATGCTCTCTCAACTTTCCAAATAATGCAGCCATGGTTATTGTGTTGAGATTTTGTGACTCAGAAATTGCAGTCACTTTTGGTTGCCAAGACCTGTCTAAAGATTTCAAAATTTTTATATTAAGCTCATCAGTATCGAAAGACTTACCTAGTCCAATAAGATGGTTTACGATGTTGGTGAAGCGTTTCTGAACATCTACTATTGTTTCCCCTTGCTTCATCCTGAACATTTCGTATTCCTGGATTAAGGTATTCTTTCTAGCTCTCTTAACATCATCTGTACCTTCATGGGTTACTTGAAGTATTTCCCACATTTCTTGTGCAGTTTTACAAACAGATATCCTATAAAACTCATCAACAGTTAAAGCAGATGAAATAATATTGCGAGCTTTTACATCATTACCAAATTTTATCTTGTCTTCAGCAGTCCATTGGTCACGGGGCTTTGGTTCCTGCATATTGTTAGTTGGAACAAAAGGACCAGATGCAACAGCATCCCAAATATCTATATCAATAGACTCCATAAATATTTGCATTCTTACCTTCCAAAATGCGTAATTCTCACCAGTGAATAGTGGTGGTCTATTGATTGAAGCACCCTCTGCAAAGGTTTGATGTGATCCTGCCATTTGAATTACTATCAAAGCAAGCTCTGATACCAATTGTCAGAGCGGCTGCAGCGGAATGGTTAGCGTGGAAACAAACCAAGAGGGGGGGGGGTGAATTGGTTATATTCAAATATTATCCCTTTTTAATATTTTTCTCTTAATTTCTTACTAAGCAGATAATTAAACGTAAATAACAGAGTAAGGGAAAGAGAAAAATTACACAGGTATTTTATCCTGGTTCGGATCTTACCAATCCTACGTCCAGTCGCTTATCTCAAAACAAGATAAACAGTTTCACTAACACAAAACAATTACAAAATACAATCACAAAGAAACAATTTGTAAAAGTTTAGAAACCACCTCTCTTGATACCACAAGAGATGAACCTACACCTCCTTTGAGTCTTCACAAAGGATGAACACCTCCTCCGAATACTTCACGAAGGATGATTCTCTTCCGAACACCTCCTTAGACACACCAAGGATGAACCGGCTATTTCCTCTGTCACCGTAGCAGCACTTCACCAGCTCCACAGACAAGAGTTTCACAAGCCGAACAAGAACACACAAGTCTCAAAGAGTTTCTGAGTATTTGAGCACAAGGGAAGAGTTTCTGTGTCTCTGTATTTCTTAAACTTGAGAGGAAATGAGAGTCTATTTATAGACTCATCCAAAGGCTCTTCCATTTTCGCTTTTAGACTTTCTGACTGTGTTAATCGATTAGCTACAGTGGTTAATCGATTAACAACCCAACGGATACTTCAACGGCTCTAAAAACGGCTAGTTTTTCAAACGGCTCCTGTGTTAATCGATTAACAGCCCTTGTTAATCGATTAACGTTAATCGATTAACACCCCTTGTTAATCGATTAACAGCTCAATGCAGTGCTTCTTCATTCGTCTCTGGAACAATCGATTTACACCCTGTGTTAATCGATTAACACTGCACAGATTTTGCTGTTTGGCTTATTTTTACATCACTTTTGAATGTATACATAAAACTACTAATTATCTAAGTCCTAGATACTAAACTATAATTATTACAAAAGCTTTCCATAGCAATACAAGTCTTCATAACATCTTGAATCTTGATTTCTCTTGACTTGATTTGGACATCATCAAAACTTCATCTTCATCATTTTGCTAACATAACTAACATTATTTTTCATAACAAAAATAGGAAAGATTGTTAAGGCTTAAATGATTTTAAATATGGATAAATGAAAGTCTAATTCTTATCGATCAATATGTTCTCTATAAGGCAACCCACAACTATGATGATATAGTAAATTTTAGATTATTTAATCATGTCTACTTTAAGCGTAAATAAAGAAAAAATAGTCTTCATGATAAAAGCAAAAGGAGCTTATGAAATATCATATGTTTACTTAAAAAAAAAAGAACAAAATGACTATATACACAAAGGTTAGACTCTTTAGAATACTAAATTGGATTGAGAGCTGCTAGGCTAAAATCTATAGCTAAAATGTAATTCCTATACTTAATCTATAACAACTAAAACACCATAATTTGATTGTGATATGGCCTACTTGACCTCCTTCGTGGAACAATTGATGCCACTAGCTTTTAATGTCAAATTTAAATCAAAATTTTATGATTTCTATAAATTTTAAAATATAAAGTATAAGATACGAAAAAATAGGGTATTAAAAATAAAGTAGTTTTGAGACTTTAGATTATTGTTTGGAAATTAGTGTTCTTGAGTATACATTTCTATTAGAACATAATTGTTATGTTTTTTATTTTATTTTATTTATATTTTTACCTGGGGGCAAAAAGGTCTTTTATTAATTAGGTGCAAGAAATTAAAATAGAGGGGTGTAGAAGGGAAAAACATGAAAATTAAATAATATGGAAAATTAATAAAAAGATATTATGTAAATCTTTTAGTTAAATGAAAATAGGAAATATAATTTTGGTGGCTTTAAAGATTAAAATAGATATTATTATTAGAGAAAATCATAATTAGGTATTGTTAGATATTTTAAAATATATTTTTGAGATATTACTAATTAAAAGATATCTTAAGATATTATTGGATGTAATTAAATATTATTATTAGATAATAATATTAATAACAATAATAATATATTATTGATGGACTTATTACAATAAATTAGAATAAAATAAATTATTGTAGGATTAGAGATAGAATTGGGTTGATTTATAAATATTAAGATATAGAGAGAGGGGGATGTGTTTTAGAAACCCTAGAAACTCTAAATCAAAAAGAGAAAATAGAGGAAGAGAGGAGATTGGCGTTTTTGAGAGAAGAAGAGAGAGAGCAACAGAAAACCTTAGTGCAGGGGAGGATTTATGATGTTTTCGAAGTTAGATAAAACCCTAGTATTGGCCAAAGTATGGGGAAGCGTACCTTTGTTTGCTTGTTTATTGTATGTTATATATTTCTGATCATCTGGATTGGTAAGTTTTGTTTTGATGTATGTGTACATGATTATGATTATGATTATCTGTGGTTGTTGTTGAGTAGGATTTGTGTATGCATGGGTATAGGGTTTTTGTAATATTTTTTATTGGTTTTCCCTATGAATATAGTATGTATGTTTTGTTGGGTTATCCCAACAGAGGGTTTAATGCTAAGGGAAAATAAAGTTATGATGCTTTGGGGTTTCCATGCAAATATATGTGGTAAAGGTGTGGTGATAATCATATGTTATAGAATTGGGTTTTATTTTGGTATAACATGTGAATGATAGGATTTGGATTATTCAAGTGATGTATTATATGTGTTTGAGTATGTTTACATGGGTATGTGATGCTTGTATGCATGTAAGATGTGTTAGGTATGTTTCCACGTGATCTAGGGTTGATGTACATATGTTTGAATGGTTGAATCATGTCTAGGACATGTTTCGATTCGACAATAACTGATTATCTAGGTGTCGGTGTTGAGTATGTTGCGAGAATAATCGATTATCTGGGATGATAATCGATTATCCCTTTTCTATGTGATGTTTATGTGAAAATTTCACTAAGATAATCGATTATATTAAGTGATAATCAATTATCACAATTTTTGTTTGTGAAAATGGAGAATTTGATGAAGAATGGATGTGGACCAAGCCTGAGAAGCTGTGGAACATGATGATAATTAGGGATTGAGGTTAGTGGTTATGTTTAGGGTCAGGTTTGACTTGTGGTTGAGAGTAGAGCATGAGTGAGTGTTGGGATGTACCTGAGTATGTGATTGATGAGCATGAGAATGGGGGATAAGTCTACTTGTTGTACCTCGTAAATCCTTGTTCTATCTCCGAATATTGAGCCTTCCTTGTGTGCATTAGAATGATTGTTCAAGTATTGAGCCTTCCTTATGTGGGGTGAAGGTCCTTAGCTGGATTGCGGGACTACTCGAGTATATTTGTAGGAAAGGTTACAGATGTCCTATAAAGGAGGCTACAAGTGAGTGTAGGAGCGACTATAGTCGGTGAGGTAGGGAATAGGAGTGAAATGTAGTTTTTCCACTATGGTGTTATGGTACAATGATGCTCATGTTGTTGTTCATGACTTGGATAGTCATGATGGTGGTTTATCTATGATGATGATCATGGTACGTGAGATGCTCTAGGTGTTGTTATGTTGATAGTGATGTTACTATAATGGTTATTGTAAGTATTTAACATAACTACTAATGGGTAGATAGACCAAGGGTCTAAGTGTGAGATGTTGGAGATGATATAAATGGTTAAAGATTGAGATCGAGAAATTCATTATGTTTGTTTGAATTATTTATGTTAAAAGATTAGGAATCCTATTGTTATTACTATGATGTATGGGGTGGTTATTTATGATTGATATAATCAGTATGTTTATATCTTGTTATTATGATTGCTTTATTGGTAGCTTACCTCATATGTGTTTGTGTTTGTGTGTTTGTGAATGATATTATCGACTGTCGCAACCGGAATCGCGACGGGACGACGATCCGAAAAATAAAAACTGGTTTTGAAAAAAAAAGATTTTGGAGTCGCCACCATAGTTTATTCTGGAAAACTACGGAAAAACCATAAAATGATAAGACCTGGTCTGCGAAAATGAGATTCTAAGTTCGGGAGTCGGTTACGTGTAGGGAAGGTATTAGCACCCTACAACGCCTGCCCTAAGGAAGTACCTTTAACTAAATATGCGAATATGATGTGGTTTTCAAAATGTTTAACTATCCCCTAAAATAAGATTCTAAAGAAACAACATGTATTTTTTAGTTTTTTGAGCCCGACAAGGATTGACCTTGCTCCTACGTATTCTCATTAAGAATGAGAAATCAGGGTTCCGTAGTTCTTTTAGAAAATTGCTTGAAAATTTATTTGAAAATTGTTTGAGAATTTTGTTTGGAAATGATTTTGATTTTTTTTGGAAAATGAACCTGACAAGGACTGGCCTTGCTCCTACGTATCTCCACTTTTGATGGAGAATCAAGGATCACGTAGTTCTGGCTAGAAAGACTGTTTCTTGTTTGAAAATGTTGATGTTTTTGGTTTTTTGAAGATTTTATATTTTTTGGTATTTTTATAAAAGACAATGTTTTCAGCACAAGGACGATGCGTGCGATCACACATGTGCTTAACCCTTAAAATATTTTTGCTATTTTTATAAAGTATTTAGATTTTTGCGTGATGAGCACTAGGCTGATGCGTACGATCGCACGAGTACTCACACGGCTTTTTTCTTATTGTTTGCGTAATGAGCACTAGGCAGATGCGTACGATCGCACGAGCACTCACACGGCCTTTTTTATTTTATATTTTTGTATTATTTTTTTTTGTAAAACAAAACAAGCAAATCCAATAAATTTCAATAAAACAACGGGGTAAGGTTATCTTACAAGCGGGTTACATTAAAAGTTAATAACCAAACAAAATCATAAAAATATAAACGCAAGAGAAACAAACCCAATGACGTGCAGAACGAACGTGAGGCTCCTTAGTTTAGTCAACATCATTATTTTTTCTTCAACTTGGTGTGAGAATGAAATTTGGGAGTGTCACTAGTGAATGTTGTCCGAAAACCGAGGCCTATTTTTGTTCTCTGTTTTTTTCCATGTTTGCACCGATTGGGCTTAAGTCCGAATAAAAGGAGGTGTGCGGGTGAAATCCAGGGGGTACGTGAAGGAGAAAGGGTTTTCATTAGTTTCTTCTTTTATATCTCTTACTTGTTTTTTTTTTATTTTGAAAACTGGATTCGGAACAGGTGCAAGGCCTTTCGTTCTTCAACTGGAGACCCTTAGGGGTTCCTCCCATTCTTCCTATCACACCAAGAGAAACCAAAAGTGTTCAAACGGCCACCGCGGGGAGGAGATTGCCTCCGTCAGCTCTCACTCACCAGCCGCTGCCCCTCCGATCCAGCCACTGCGACGAAACGGCCACCGGACCACTATCTCCTGTCTCTGCGTCGCGATGGCCGCCGCTCACCACCGCGTCCCAGCCACCCGTGCCACCACCTCTTGCGATCCTGGCGTCAGCGGCAAACCCTAAATGCCACCGGATCCGTTCCCAACCGCGACGCCGTCAGCTTTGGAAGCTGCCTGTCGATAGGCTCTCCTATTCTCTACTTTCTATTTTCTGTTTTTGGTGTTCTTAGTTGCCAGAGCAATGAGTGGAGAAAGATCGAGATGGTGGAACTAGCGTTTGGTTGATTTGTGGTTTCCGTGTGCAGGTTGAAGAAATGAATTTGAATTTGAATTTGAAGTTGGATGATGAAAATGAAGGAGGAAGATGACGCGTGATTGGGTTACGGTAGAGGCAAGATGATGATGGGGTTTGGTGATAAGGATGAAGATTGAATATTGGGTGATGGAGAATGGAGGTTTGAGGTTAGGCCGTGGTCATGTTGGAGATGAGGGGAGGCTTGAAAGCTTGGTTCCCTGGTCTGTGAAAAGTGGTAAGATGAAGATGATGGATTCCAGTAGCCGTGTGTGCATTGGGGATGGAAGGAGTGAAGAAGTTGGAGATGATTACGGGTGAGGGAATCCAGTGCTTTGGTGCCGTGGTCATTAACATTTGGAGATCAAAATGAAGTAAAAAGAGGTGATGATAGGGTTGGCCGTGAGGTGTGTGAATATGGAGGATGGGTGTTTGGCCGTGTCAAGGTGGCTGTGGTAGTGGATGTAGGGATGAAGAGTAAGATGATGGGTCTCCCCGTAGCTGTGGGTGTATTTGGGTTGTTGGGAATGGATGAAGAAAGGTGGCCGTGAGGTGTGTTGGTAGTGTTGATGGGGCACGGGTATTGGAGATGGAGAAGAAAGGGATGAAGATTCCTCCGCTGCTGGAGGTTGGCCTGCAACCATTAAATTGGTAGAAGGAATGTGAGTGTCGGCAGCTCTGATTGGTGGAATGTGAGTGTCGGTAGCTGTGGTTGGAGGGTTGCAGAAATTATTGGGTTGGTGAAGTGGGGAAAGGTAGAACTGGGGAAGGTAAAAGTGGACCCTTCGAAGATTTTGGAAGATTGTGGAAATGGGAAAATCTGGACGAGCGGCATAAGACGGCAGTGATTAGGACGAGCGGTAAAATGGAGTGATTAGGACGAACGCATGAGAGACCTGGACGAGCGGCATAAGACGGCAGTGATTAGGACGAGCGGTAAAATGGAGTGATTAGGACGAGCGCGGAGTGACCTGGACGAGCATTAAAAAATGTGAGTCATTAGGACGAGCGGTCGGAAGGTGAGGTGATGGACGAACGAACGCTCATTAGAGAACGAACGCTCAATAGAGAACGAACGCTCAATAGAGAACGAACGTACACTAAAAACAAACATCAAGACCGAGCGTCCTCAAAGGATGAATCCTGGACGAACGTTATATTCAAGGACGAACGTTCGATTCTAGGACGAACGGTCAATTCATAATGACCGAACGTTAACTGAGAATGAACACATCAACCGAACGCTCAAACGTCAAAACCGAACGTTCAACTAAGAATAATCAAATCAAGGCCGAACGTTCAAAACAAAGAGACCGAATGTTCACTAACAATTAAAATTGACCGAACGTTTACTAACAAAAGGCCGAACGTTCAACCAATCATGACCGACGGTTGATGCTGAGAATTGACGAACGTCCTAGAGGTATGGATGGACGAACGGTTGAATAAGGCAAAGGACGAACGGTCGCGAAGGCACAGGACGAACGGTCGCTCAGTGAAAGGACAAACGATCGCGAAGGTCTACGGACGAACGGTGTTGGACGAACGTTCACATCAACTTTCAATACCCAGTTCATCTCCAAGGACGAGCGCTCTTTTTTTTTTTTTTTTTTTTTTTTTTAATTTTTATATTTTTTTTCTTGTTTTTAAATATATATTTTTTATTTTTATTTTTGTGTTTTTTTTTTTTTTTTTTTTTTTTTGGGAAAATGGAATAAACTAAATTTATTTGTCAATCCGGACGAAATTGGGTGTTGACAGATGCCCCTCTTTACTTAGATTTTACTAGATAATATGAAAATTTGACATTTTCGTATTATTAGAGTAACAACTAAGTAAAGAAAAAGACACTAATTTCGTCCGGATTTCAAAATGAGCGAGAAATAAACGGGGAAATCTAAACAAAATGAAAAAGGCTAGAAGAAAATGGGGCACGTAGACATTGTGGAGGATATACCAACCCTGTGGATGAATGGGTGAGGTGTAACAACCTCGTGGAGGGTGTCGTAACCCTATGGAAGTGAATGAGGTGTCATAACCTCGTGGAGGGTGTCGTAACCCTATGGAAGTGAATGAGGTGTCACAACCTCGTGGAGGGTGTCGTAACCCTATAGAAGTGAATGAGGTGCCATAACCTCGTGGAGGGTGTCGTAACCCTAAAGAAGTGAATGAGGTGTCATAACCTCGTGGAGGGTGTCGTAACCCTATAGAAGTGAATGAGGTGTCATAACCTCGTGGAGGGTGTCATAACCCTATGGATGAATGAGGTGTCATAACCTCGTGGAGGGTGTCGTAACCCTATAGAAGTGAATGAGGTGTCATAACCTCGTGGAGGGTGTCATAACCCTATGGATGAATGAGGTGTCATAACCTCGTGGAGGGTGTCGTAACCCTATGGAAGTGAATGAGTTTGATTATTGGGTTCGACCATTGCCTTATAGAGGGCCGAGATACCACTGACAGAAAATAAAATTGTTTGATTGTTTTGAATTTGAAATTTGGATTTTGCTAAAATTTTGAGATGTTGAAAATTTTTTGATCTTGATTTTTTTTTCTTTTTGAAAATTTTGAAATTAAGAAACAAGGCGTTGCATTTTTGTACAAGTATATGGATTTTGAAACCTCAATGTACAAAAGAAACATGGTTGATATAAATTTTGAACGCAGCATTACAAAAAAATTGAAAAGTACAAGACCATTTTCACTAAAATTAATGGTAATTAATGCGAAGGATTTGATCAAGTTATGGGGAGATGTGCGTTGGTGATTGAAGTGAACGCAAGAAGCGTGGAGTGACCCGTGATGAGTAGGGGGACAAAGTGGTGCAAGGAATGAGTGAGACTGCTGAAAAAAAGCTCTGGTAATCGTTTACAGCACCTCTGTAAACGATTACCCGAGAGAAAATGGGAATTTGTACAGAAAGTCCAACACAGGTACTCAGTCAGGTGCACACAGGTCACCATTGGACAAAAAACTGATTTTTAGGCTAATCTGCACCTGTCTGAGGCTTGTGCAGGTGTTTCAATGGTGGGAGAGGATGGATGGTGATGTGATGAGAGGCCAAGAAGTGTGGAGAGACCCCTTATGAGTTGGAGGAGCAACCTGTGCAAGGAATGAGTGAGAGTGTTCAAAAAGTGCTCTGGTAATCGTTTACAGCATCCCTGTAATCGATTACCCGAGAGAAATTTCAAATTTGTACAGAAAGTCCAACACAGGTACCCAGTCAGATGAACATAGGTCACCATTGGACAAAAAACTGAGTTTTAAGCACTTTTTTTTTCGAGTCAATTTGTTTTCTTTGGAATCATCAAATTTATGAAGATTTAGACCTTCATTTTATTTTTACGATGGATATCCAAATTCTAAAGTCAAATGTTCAAAATGAAGCTTGTGCTGGACACTTTCTGATGAAATACCTATGTATACATGCTTGATGTCAGGGATTGGGACAAATATGTGAAAGGATTTGGAGAGTACCGGTTTGGCTACTTGGGCCTTTTACTCCTTAAAACAAATACAAATGCCAATGTGAAGTCAGGAGTTGCCCCAGTTTGGAGGCATGGTAAAAAGATAAGTATGGACAAATGTATCTGTGAATTGTGAGGGTGTGACATTCACATAACTCTTGCAAAATTGCCCCTGGTTTTGGGTATGAGTCACTTAAGTGAGGTTCAAAAAGAAGTTGCCCCCCATTTCGGGTTTACGAACGATGGACTCAGAGCCCCAAAGTGTCTGCTCCTGTTTTGAGGGTGGATTTATGAATTTCAGTGCGGATAAATCTGAGAGGCCCAACAAGGGATGCCCTGGTCTTGATACGAACTTTGCATATACAGATGAAACAAATGTGAGACTAACAAAGTTGACCATATTTTGGAAGGGCCAAACACATGGAATAAAGTTGCCCAAAAATTACTCCCTAGTTTGTGAATCAGGGGAAGAGTTTGAATGGGATTTGAATGTGTTCAGGAATTTGTGATGGATATGGAAAGGATTGGCTTGAAAAGATTGCCCCAATTGGCTTGATTTTCCTTTGTATAATTTTGATCAATAGGGAATTCCCTTCATCCGAGGACATTTATTTTTCATCAATTTTTTTAACTGCATTGTTAGTCATTTTTGTCTTGTCTGAAAATTAAGCTTTATGAAAATTTAAGCAACCATTATTCAATCCGTGTGGACTTTTATTGGGCTTGTAATGTGGCTTGGGATAAAGGGTATTGAAAGAAAGGATATAAAGGCTCAAATAAATTTTTGTGGGTTATTTGAAACAAGAGTTACCATCTACACTTTGTACCAGTTATTTGTCGAAGCTGTTGATTTTCTTTGCTAATTTGCAAATTTTACTCTTTGTTTGTCATCACTTTGTGATTCTTTGTATTTTTACTTCACTTTTGAGGAAATCACTTCATTTGATCACTAGGTGTGTTCCTTTGCAATTTGAGTTGACTTCCACCGTGATGGTAAACCTTGTTTGGGTAAATTTTGAAAAGAAATTTCTTATTGGCTCAAAATTGGTATCAAAGGATATATTTTTTTGTTTTTTTTTTTTGTTTTGGATGAAGAAAGATGGCCACACATCATTTCAAATTTTGGTTGTTTCATTTTCAAAAGATTAATTAGGAGACAAGACTAAATGATCTCAACAAGAGTCATTTTTCATCTTTTTTTTCTTTTTTTTTTTTATATTTTTTTGTTTTGTCACAACGGATTCCAGGATCTCCCAACTGAAAGCCAGTGTAGGTAACGGAAAATCTGCCCTAGTGTAAAACTTTGTGTTTATTATTTGGGCTCTAGAACAATGATTGGGTAAATCTCTTGGTATAGCGAGGGCTGAAGGATGATGTTTTCAAGCAATGCACACATAGATATCTCTTAAGAATATGTGATTTAAACATTTGACCATAGGAGATTATGACATCCATTACATTTTTTGAAATCTCATAAAATGGATGATTTGCATCGAAAACAATTGACTCAACTTTTGCGTATTTTTTTTTTTGGTTTTATGTGTGAAGCAAAGTAATATGAAATGGAAATGATGATATCAGTTGAAAAACAGATTTTTTTTTTAGATGAAATTAGGTTTTGGTGGCCAGTGTGAAAACTGGGCTTACGGGCCAATGTAAGAACTGGGCTTTTGTGGGCCAATGTGGCAATTGAGATTTTTCAGCCATTGTGGAATTTGGGCCTTGCGAGCCAGCACGAAAACTGGGCTTTGCAAGCCATTATGAAAAAAAATGAACTTTCTGGGTTAATGTGGAAAATGAGCTTGGGAACCAGTGCAGAAACTCGGCTTGGTGAGCAATGCAAAAATTGATACGAGAAAACTTGATTTTAGAAAAACGTTTGAAAAATAAAAATGTTTTTTTTTTATTCAATCATTTTTTATTTACACAATGTGAAAAATATTAAGCATATTAGAAAAATATTTTTGTGTTTTTTATCTTTTAGAAAATAGAAATTAATGAGAAATATGCATGTAATGGGCCGAGTTGGGCCAAAAACGTTTGAACATCTTCAAAAAAACATATTTCGATTTGATTATTATTTATTATTTTTTTTGTTTTTTTTTATTTTTTACTTTTCGACACGAGAAAATCCAGATCGGATCGGACCTGAGGAGAAGTAACAAAGAAGAAAGCTGGACTTACCAGGCACATTGACCCAATGGATCAGATGACCTGAGCCGTATGAACTTAACACAAGAAGGTGACAAAGAAAACACATTTTTTTCATTTTTCATAGTTTATGAAACAAGCTAAAAGAAATTTATTTTTTCCATTTTTCATTATCAGAGGATTTCACAAGAAAATTTTGCAACATTACTAGACTTAATGGGCCCAACACTATTCTTTTTACAACCATGACCAAATCTTCAGACAAGGGTCTGAATTTCTCTATTTTTATTTTTTGCACAAATACTTGTTCACACAAATGGAAAGGGAAATTATTAATTGAAAACACAAAATCTACATAAACATGTATTTTTTATTTTTTCCAGAAAAACGTGGGCTCAAAAACTGTTCATCTTTCATTCTCAGTTTTTTTTTTGGCAAAAAAATTCAGAGAAAATCACACATGATAATTTTGATAATTGTATTGGAAAGATACTGTTGAAAATTTGAATTTTGAGATATGATTTTGATTTTCTTATGTTTTATTCGACCTTTATTTTACGAGACTACAGAGAAACTTGGGTCAAACTTGGATCTGAAACAAATTGAAATGAATGCACGGTAATGTAAGCTTAATGGGCCTGACAAACCCAATACCAAAGCGAATCAAGGAACTGAAATTGATTTTTACATTTTTTTGTTGTAAATGAAATATGACATATGTGAAAATTATGCAAGGGAAATATTTTTTATATATACCTTTTTTTCTTGAGAAAACAAGCTAAGGAAAAACAAATATTCAAAATGGGCCCAAATGGGTTCGACAACTACTATTCACGCTCTTGCACTAAAATGTTTTTTTTTTTTTTTTTTTTTTTGACAAATCTCAGAATGATACATCATTCAACAGCAAAATGTGAAGACAAAATATTTTTGACATATTTTCAAAAGAAGTAGACTCGAGAAAAAAACCATGAAGGCCATTGGGCCTAATGGGCTCGAGCACTGTTCCTTTTTCTCAATATTTTTTATTTTTAGATTTATTCAAAACGTAGAAGAAGAAGGAATAAAATCAAACAAAATGGTGTGATGTGAAAATACACACATGCCAAAATAATTCTTCACTCAAATTTATTTTTCAGAAGAATTGGGTTCAAAGAAAGTTAACCTGACAATGAGGCCCAATGAACCTGAAAATGTCCTTTATCATGAAAATGAAAAACAATTTTGAACACTTCAAATTTTACATCACTCCAATTATTATTTTTTTGAAAATTTTCTATTTATTACATTTTTATATTTGTTTTATTATATTTTTTTTTTGTGAAATCGGATCATCTGAGAAGTCTTGTATTGGGCCGGATCGACCCAACAAAACCCTACCCGTTTTCAGATTTTCAATTTTTTTCAATTTTTTTTTATTTTTGAATTCAGAAAGACCGGGACTGTGGATGTCTCCGGTAGCAATGACCGGACCTGTGGACACAGTGCCAGAACTTTTGGCTATAAGTCGAGAGCTCCTCCGCGTTGGGCGACATTTCATTCTGCTCTCTCTCTCTCTCTTGTTCTCCCTTTCTCTCTCTATCTTCCTCCTTCTCTCTCCCTCTTGAGCGTCCTTCGAGAGCGTCTGAGATCTGCAAGGCTTCTCCGTCCCTGCCTTCGAAGGCCTCCGAGTCCTCCAACGAGCTTCTTCCTGTGTACCATCCGCTTCCGGGTAAGTCTTCTGAACTCTTAATCTCCCTTTCCTTCCCTTAAGTTTTTTCGTTCTTGCTTTTCTTTCTTGTTCCTTCTTCGATTTCCCTGCTTTCCTTCCCCTCTTCCCTTTCTGTTTTTCTTTTCCTTATGCTTTCGCTTTCTGTTTGTTGCTCTTTCTGCTTTCTGATCTTGTTATTCTTTACTGCTTTCCGTTCATCCTTTGTGTTTTTTTCTTTCCGTTATGCTGTCCGATTCTTCTTACTTTTCGGCTTTCCTTTCCCTTATGCTCTTCTATTCTTTTTTATGCTTTCCGACCTTGCTATTTACTTTCATAGCACTTTATTTTTACTCCCCTCTTTACTTTCCGCTTGTTATTTACTTCTGCTTCTTTATTCGCTTTCTTTATTTGCTTTCTTCTTCCTCTTTTATTTTTCTTTAAAAAAACCTAAGAACACACTGTCTTAACAAAGATAAGGGGTATATAGGCTGGAAACCAGACGCTAATCTCCCTTCGTTTGAAGGTATGACAGAGACAATCGGGTAGAACAACGCCACGTACCCCATAAAAACAGAAAACTTAAAAGAAAAATACTCGTATGAACACAAGGACATGGACATGGACAATCTGGACGTAGATCCGTTTAGGAACCTTTGCGAGGACCGTGAAACAGATCTGAGACCAAAAACTGAAACATCAAAGCATGACCGGACAAAATAAATCTAAAAGGAAATAAGAATAAATAAAGAAAACACTTAAATTTTTTTTTTTTTTTTATTGTTATTTATGTTATGCTTATTTTTCTTGTTTTTGTTCTTTTTACGTTTATTTATTTTTTATTAAAGTATTTGTATATTACGAGAGGAAGGATGAGTGATACGGAATCAGAGAGATATACCAGTCAACGGTGGCGTCCAACCGACGATCAAATCAAGATGATGACCAAAATATTCAACTATGGGGTCACACACCCAAGCCGAGCGCAAGTCGTCGAGATCGCGTCTCGACTAAGGGCTTTCGGCGAAGCCACTGAATACAACGTACACTGCTGGTTCAACAACCACGGCAATCGGGTCAAGCGCTGGCAAGCGGAGATAGACCCCACTGGCACTCTCTTTTCACAACTGCCGCTATACATGTACGGTAAGACCTCTGATCACACCTCCATTGAATTTTCCATTCCTCTTCTATTATTAACACAAGTTTTTTTTATTTTTTATTTTTTATTTATTATTTTTTTTTTTGTTTGAAAGAAAACAACTGGGTGATTATGAGGGCACCGAGGCTGCTGAATCTGTTTCCCGTTCCGATCATCATTGACGATGATAGAGATGAGAGACAAATCCCTCCACCCAAGCTTCTCACATTCCGAACCAGAGCTCCCTCAACGGAGCTCTCCCTTAGACCACCACAACCAGCTCGAGAATTCTTCCAGTTTTAATGTTTTATGTTATTTTTTATTTTTATGTTTTTGTTGGCCGAGTGGGCCAAAATAAGGACTGTAACATGGACACTTAAGTTTTTTTTTTTTTTGTTTTATCTTTTCCCCGGACTGTAATCCTAACGATCACCAGTGGTCGAACTCTGCACATCTTTATTTTTATGTTTGTTATGTTTTTTTTTTTTTTTTTTATGTTGTTTTTTTTTGGACCCTTGGTACGGTCAGGTAACTTTGTATCCTATCCGTTAGATCTACCTGTTTTTTTTTTATTTTTATTCTGATGTCAAGATCGTTTCAATATATTCAAATTAGTATCCTTGTTCAAAACCTTCCCTCTGTCCTTACTGTAATTTTGCTTTGATGATGAAATAAAATTATATTTTTTTCTTGATCCATTCAGTCTAAACAAAAAAATCCAATAAATCTCTGAAACAATGAAGAAGAGAACTTTTTTTTTTTTTTTAAAAAATAAATTTACAATGAAGGAAAATCAGGAAAATTAACTTCGAAAGATGAGAACTGAAGTAAAGCTCAAAATTTTTTGTATGAAACAAATGAGTAAATGGGTTCAAAAGAAAATAATTTATTTATAAAGAAAATAAGGAAAAAGGACTTCGAATAAAATGAGATCCGAAGTGAACGTTATGAGCAAAATTTTAGAACCATTATGCGTATGAGACAATGAAATGGGAAGAGAAGAACAAAGAATTCGTAAAATAAATTGAACAGTTTGAAATTTTGATGACCTCCCCCTTTTTTATTGTTTTTCGCGGTTTTGTTTTCTCTACGACACCCTATTAGGACATGATTTCCAGTAAACCTTGAAGATTCCTCGTAATGAAAAATTCACCTTAAGAGTGATGGATTGAAACATGATATCAATGCACATAGCCCTCATAGCAAAACAATCCAAAACATGAGTAAAAACGACATCAGTGTTGCCTTTTACAATAACCCATGCTTTCCCAGATAGTACTAGGGTACTCTTCATTTGTCCATGGCGTTTGCAGAGGCGAACTCACGCCTTGCCACGACGCTCAATTGACTTTCTTAAAAAAATCCTGAATTGATCAAAGATTGCATTTTATGTTTGAAAGCCTTGCATGCTTCTGTTGAGTGTCCACGCGGTCCTCCATGATAATCACAACTGATATTCATGTCCTAGCTCTTTGGGTATGGAGTCATGTAGGCCTTGTTGGACAAATCCTTGATAAGGTTACTGCGGAGAAGATATATCAATAGCTCGGTATGGGACATGGGGAGCGTCGTGAAGTTGTCGACCTCCTCATCATGATTGTAAAATGTGAATAGGAAATACGACATTTGAGGATAGGCAGTAAAATGTGAATTAGCTCTTTTCTTTATCTTTCCCATGAAATTGCGCTTCCAATGAACCAAAGACCTGTTTTCCCTTCGCGTCTTCAGATTAAATATACACATCTGTAACTGTCGCGCCCTGCTTGAACGAGAGTCCACTTCCATTCTGGACGAGCGTCAACTTCTTAGACGGGCGTCCTCCTCAATCTGGTAGACGAGTGTCCAATTGAGCATTTTCTAGGACAAGTGTCCACTCTAGGACGAATGGCTCGCGGTTCCAGGACGAACGTCCTCTTCCATGCATTCGAGTGCTGGATGAGCGTCCTCTTCTGGAAGTGGGACGAGCGTCCTCTTCTGGAAGTGGGACGAGCGTCCACTATTGATGGACGAGCGTCCACTGCTGCGAGACGAGCGTCCGCCTCTGCTAGATTCACGAGCGTCCGCTTCTGCATATTAGACGAGCGTACACTACTGTCCTACTCCAAGGACGAGCGTCCACTGCTGTTTAGATGGACGAACGTCTTGATGCTTTGGATGGAGCGCCTATGTGAAGGACGAGCGTCGACTATTACTTGGACTAGCGTCCAACTATATTTGGGGGGCGAGCGTCCATCTATAGTGCGGAACGAGCGTCCACTTCTCCACGTTGGACGAACGTCCAATTCTCTTTGATGTACGAGCGTCCAACTCTATTCGTCTGACGAACTCCACTTTCGTATGGATGGACGAACGTCATCTTCAAAAACTGGACGAGCGTCCGTTCACCTCGTTGGACGAGCGTCCATTTCTCTGGGCTGGACGAGCGTCCAATTCGCTTTTCAGGACGAGCGTCCTTCTATAATATGTGGACGAACGTCCACTGCTCCACGTTGGACGAGCGTCCACCTCAATATGCTGGACGAACGTCCGCTTCTCTGTGCTGGACGAGCGTCCTTTTCTATGTGCTATACGAACGTCCTCCTCTACTCGGTGGACGAACGCCCGCTTGTGCTCTTAGGGAGGTGCTCTGTGTCGTCCATAGGGTGATTGTGTGCTTGCGTCAAGCGTTTCTGAACTTTGGTTCGGCTCTACACCTTGTCAGAGACTCCTCCACCTTCAACCTCTCATTGCTTATCAATTGTTCATGGTGGTTGTAAAATACAGTAGTGACCTTCTTGTTGCTCAGAGGCAGTTCTACTTGAGCAGAAATTTCTCTCCATCTTTGGACATATTCTCTGAATGATTCATACTCCTTCTCTATCATGTTCTATGAGATGTCTCATAAATGTTATATTTGCACTGTCTCAAGAAAACCATCCACCAGATTCTCCCTAGGCCGATGCATCATGGTTCGAGGTGAGTACTCCCATTAGAGGCAATGCCAGCCAATCTCTCAGAACAGAAGAATTAATAATTTTCCATCACATGCATGAACCATTATTTTCTTGCCATAGATGGCTCCAGGGATAAGCTCTTTCCCGATATTTCTCAAACTCTGGAAACTTGAATTTTGGAAGTACCATCAGATCCGAGGCTATTCACTTTGCAACATTTTCAAACTTGGCATTTCATCCACCTTTTATGGCTTTCACAATTTTTACAGTTCTTCAAATTTGTGCCTGACAACCTCAACATTGATGTGATGACATGGTGAGAAGATTTCAACTCAGGTGGTTGCCCCCAAACTAGTTTCCTACTTCAACTGTGTTCCCTTTGACCTTTTTTAGGGTCGAGATGTCTCAAGTCCACTTCTGAGGGTGGAGTATAATTCGGGGGACAACCATTGAAAGGGAAAGTTTGTGTCTCTGGAACTCTTTGTTGTGATCGTTGTGCGCACGAATCTTCAGGGCTTTGTAAGGCATTCAAGGCCTCTAAGATTTGACTCACTTGTTCCTTCAACTGGTTGATATTGGCTTTCATTCCCTCTTGAACTTCTCCTTGGTTCTCCATGGTTTCGCCACTGGTTTGAATCCTTTAGGGATGTCGTGGAAAAATTAGCCGTTTTTTTTTTTTTTATTTTTTATTTTTTTTTAAATTTTTTTTTTATTTTTAAGAAAAATACATATATACATGTGAGAAAAATTTAAATAATTTTATTTGAAACGAAAATATTGCATGTTCAAAACGATTTTTTTTTTTAAAGAACAACAATTCACATTTTATTTGTATGAAAAATAATGTCAAGAAAATAAAAACAATGATCTACATTGCCCCAAAATATGTACACTTTAAAATTTTAAAAGATTTTTTCACGCCCCAACAATATTTTGAAGAAATTCTAATTTTTTGCTTTTTGAATGATCCCGAAAACAAAATCAATTTTAATTTTTTTTTTTTTTTATATTTTTTATTTATCAAAAGAAACAAGACACATTTATTGTAAAAATGACAGACAAACTGAAACAAAATAGTCTCCCTTCCGTGCCTTATCAGAGGTTGAATGACTTAAAGTTTTAAGGCCGGATAGATGCACTCACAAGGATAGCTCCCTAATGCTTAAATCAAGGCCACCAGAGCTATGGCTCTTTTCACTGCTTCTCCACAACAGTCAGAGTAATCAACTAGATGCGGAGACACAAATGAAGAGAAAAGACTCTGGCTGGGGTTCTCACGATAGCCAAACAGGAAGTACATCCCAGAGTGACACCGCTACACAACCCCTCTATTTCTAAGTTGCACTCAGACCCGGGTATAGGGTCTCACTCATGATATGCATATTGTGTAGAGGGAGATTATAACAACAATTTCAAAAATAAACACAAATAAGTAAACATATCAAACATAGATAAGGAACAATTATTTCAAACATAAAGAAAAAGTAAAAGAAACTCACATGCAATTATTCCAAATATCAAACATAGATAAGGAAAAAGGGAATAAAAACACAAAGAAAAACCACATCGAATTCGCTTATCTAATTAAATGGCCTGACTCTCTGACCCTCCCCAGTGGAGTCGCCATCTGTCGCAACCGGAATCGCGACGGGACGACGATCCGAAAAATAAAAACTGGTTTTGAAAAAAAAAGATTTTGGAGTCGCCACCATAGTTTATTCTGGAAAACTACGGAAAAACCATAAAATGATAAGACCTGGTCTGCGAAAATGAGATTCTAAGTTCGGGAGTCGGTTACGTGTAGGGAAGGTATTAGCACCCTACAACGCCTGCCCTAAGGAAGTACCTTTAACTAAATATGCGAATATGATGTGGTTTTCAAAATGTTTAACTATCCCCTAAAATAAGATTCTAAAGAAACAACATGTATTTTTTAGTTTTTTGAGCCCGACAAGGATTGACCTTGCTCCTACGTATTCTCATTAAGAATGAGAAATCAGGGTTCCGTAGTTCTTTTAGAAAATTGCTTGAAAATTTATTTGAAAATTGTTTGAGAATTTTGTTTGGAAATGATTTTGATTTTTTTTGGAAAATGAACCTGACAAGGACTGGCCTTGCTCCTACGTATCTCCACTTTTGATGGAGAATCAAGGATCACGTAGTTCTGGCTAGAAAGACTGTTTCTTGTTTGAAAATGTTGATGTTTTTGGTTTTTTGAAGATTTTATATTTTTTGGTATTTTTATAAAAGACAATGTTTTCAGCACAAGGACGATGCGTGCGATCACACATGTGCTTAACCCTTAAAATATTTTTGCTATTTTTATAAAGTATTTAGATTTTTGCGTGATGAGCACTAGGCTGATGCGTACGATCGCACGAGTACTCACACGGCTTTTTTCTTATTGTTTGCGTAATGAGCACTAGGCAGATGCGTACGATCGCACGAGCACTCACACGGCCTTTTTTATTTTATATTTTTGTATTATTTTTTTTTGTAAAACAAAACAAGCAAATCCAATAAATTTCAATAAAACAACGGGGTAAGGTTATCTTACAAGCGGGTTACATTAAAAGTTAATAACCAAACAAAATCATAAAAATATAAACGCAAGAGAAACAAACCCAATGACGTGCAGAACGAACGTGAGGCTCCTTAGTTTAGTCAACATCATTATTTTTTCTTCAACTTGGTGTGAGAATGAAATTTGGGAGTGTCACTAGTGAATGTTGTCCGAAAACCGAGGCCTATTTTTGTTCTCTGTTTTTTTCCATGTTTGCACCGATTGGGCTTAAGTCCGAATAAAAGGAGGTGTGCGGGTGAAATCCAGGGGGTACGTGAAGGAGAAAGGGTTTTCATTAGTTTCTTCTTTTATATCTCTTACTTGTTTTTTTTTTATTTTGAAAACTGGATTCGGAACAGGTGCAAGGCCTTTCGTTCTTCAACTGGAGACCCTTAGGGGTTCCTCCCATTCTTCCTATCACACCAAGAGAAACCAAAAGTGTTCAAACGGCCACCGCGGGGAGGAGATTGCCTCCGTCAGCTCTCACTCACCAGCCGCTGCCCCTCCGATCCAGCCACTGCGACGAAACGGCCACCGGACCACTATCTCCTGTCTCTGCGTCGCGATGGCCGCCGCTCACCACCGCGTCCCAGCCACCCGTGCCACCACCTCTTGCGATCCTGGCGTCAGCGGCAAACCCTAAATGCCACCGGATCCGTTCCCAACCGCGACGCCGTCAGCTTTGGAAGCCGCCTGTCGATAGGCTCTCCTATTCTCTACTTTCTATTTTCTGTTTTTGGTGTTCTTAGTTGCCAGAGCAATGAGTGGAGAAAGATCGAGATGGTGGAACTAGCGTTTGGTTGATTTGTGGTTTCCGTGTGCAGGTTGAAGAAATGAATTTGAATTTGAATTTGAAGTTGGATGATGAAAATGAAGGAGGAAGATGACGCGTGATTGGGTTACGGTAGAGGCAAGATGATGATGGGGTTTGGTGATAAGGATGAAGATTGAATATTGGGTGATGGAGAATGGAGGTTTGAGGTTAGGCCGTGGTCATGTTGGAGATGAGGGGAGGCTTGAAAGCTTGGTTCCCTGGTCTGTGAAAAGTGGTAAGATGAAGATGATGGATTCCAGTAGCCGTGTGTGCATTGGGGATGGAAGGAGTGAAGAAGTTGGAGATGATTACGGGTGAGGGAATCCAGTGCTTTGGTGCCGTGGTCATTAACATTTGGAGATCAAAATGAAGTAAAAAGAGGTGATGATAGGGTTGGCCGTGAGGTGTGTGAATATGGAGGATGGGTGTTTGGCCGTGTCAAGGTGGCTGTGGTAGTGGATGTAGGGATGAAGAGTAAGATGATGGGTCTCCCCGTAGCTGTGGGTGTATTTGGGTTGTTGGGAATGGATGAAGAAAGGTGGCCGTGAGGTGTGTTGGTAGTGTTGATGGGGCACGGGTATTGGAGATGGAGAAGAAAGGGATGAAGATTCCTCCGCTGCTGGAGGTTGGCCTGCAACCATTAAATTGGTAGAAGGAATGTGAGTGTCGGCAGCTCTGATTGGTGGAATGTGAGTGTCGGTAGCTGTGGTTGGAGGGTTGCAGAAATTATTGGGTTGGTGAAGTGGGGAAAGGTAGAACTGGGGAAGGTAAAAGTGGACCCTTCGAAGATTTTGGAAGATTGTGGAAATGGGAAAATCTGGACGAGCGGCATAAGACGGCAGTGATTAGGACGAGCGGTAAAATGGAGTGATTAGGACGAACGCATGAGAGACCTGGACGAGCGGCATAAGACGGCAGTGATTAGGACGAGCGGTAAAATGGAGTGATTAGGACGAGCGCGGAGTGACCTGGACGAGCATTAAAAAATGTGAGTCATTAGGACGAGCGGTCGGAAGGTGAGGTGATGGACGAACGAACGCTCATTAGAGAACGAACGCTCAATAGAGAACGAACGCTCAATAGAGAACGAACGTACACTAAAAACAAACATCAAGACCGAGCGTCCTCAAAGGATGAATCCTGGACGAACGTTATATTCAAGGACGAACGTTCGATTCTAGGACGAACGGTCAATTCATAATGACCGAACGTTAACTGAGAATGAACACATCAACCGAACGCTCAAACGTCAAAACCGAACGTTCAACTAAGAATAATCAAATCAAGGCCGAACGTTCAAAACAAAGAGACCGAACGTTCACTAACAATTAAAATTGACCGAACGTTTACTAACAAAAGGCCGAACGTTCAACCAATCATGACCGACGGTTGATGCTGAGAATTGACGAACGTCCTAGAGGTATGGATGGACGAACGGTTGAATAAGGCAAAGGACGAACGGTCGCGAAGGCACAGGACGAACGGTCGCTCAGTGAAAGGACAAACGATCGCGAAGGTCTACGGACGAACGGTGTTGGACGAACGTTCACATCAACTTTCAATACCCAGTTCATCTCCAAGGACGAGCGCTCTTTTTTTTTTTTTTTTTTTTTTTTTTAATTTTTATATTTGTTTTGTTGTTTTTACATATATATTATTTATTTTTATTTTTGTCTTTTTTTTTTTTTTTTTTTTTTTTTTTTGGGAAAATGGAATAAACTAAATTTATTTGTCAATCCGGACGAAATTGGGTGTTGACATCGACGATGATCGTATAATGTGTTATACATGAGCAGATGATATTACATATGTTCTAGAGGCATACTAGATTTGTGAGATGACGGGGAAAAATTTGGGTTTCTTTAAAACGTTATTTTGATATAAACTTTTGAAACAATGTAATTGTAGTTGGTTTATTTTCTTAGTCATTTTAATTACTTTTAGAATAATGTAATTGGACAAGACTTTTGAAACTATTATGTTTTAAATAAGTTATGCATGTTTAAAGATAAGGTTTTTGAAAAATACGTTCCCGCGCTATAAGAAAGTTTGAAATTTACCGGGTTTTGAAACCCTTGACATCCCAAAATTTGGGGCATTACATAAAGCACAATTTAAGTCAATTATCACAGGACATATATTGACTATACTCAATGTCTAGTTTTCTTCATGTAAAAATTAATTAGGGCTTAAGGGATTGAAAATGTAATTTAGATATTAAAAAGAAAAACAAAATGAAAAATGAAAAACTGAGGACGATGAACGGTCAATCCAAACATTCAAGAAACAAAAAACTCCTAGTAAATGATGTTACCAAGATTGACTAGTGTAACCAGGAGTGGTGCTAATACTCAATTGTAACCTCATTGAAAATATAGTGGAACCCTCTAAGAAGTCTTAGAGGAGAATTGGACATAGCTCACTTGAGTGAACGAGTATAAAACAATTGTGTGTTTATTGCTTCATCTTTGCAAAACATTATTTACAAAAACTGAAACTGCTTGCCTTTAAAGTTAATTTTTGATAAACAAACATTCCATTAGACATCATTTTAAATTAAGAGTTGTCTTTCTTAAAACAATGTATTAGCTTTTCTAAAATGCTTGAAAAAAAAACTACATTGTTAACAATCCTCCTTTACTCAAAGGAGAAAAATCTGATTATTGGAAAGAAATAATAATTGCATTGTTTGGATCCTACCACATTAACATGTGGGATGTAGTCAAGAATGGAAACTATATACCTCTTGACAAAGAGGGAGAGCCACTTGAAAAAAATGAAATGGACTAACGAGTAGAAACAAAGGTACTTATTAAACTTTAAAGCTTGTAACTCACTAATGTCAATTATCTCTGAAGAGGAATACACAAATTCACGACTACAAAAGAGCAAAGGAAATATGGGTTGTCCTAGTTAAGACATGGGAAGATCAATATGTCTCTAAGTTTGAGGAAAAAGGAGAAAATATTTGCCTCATGGCAAACAATGATGGAAACTTATTAGTTAATTCTGAAGAAGAAGTGAATAATCCTAAAAGCTCATCAGAACACTCTGACAGTGAGGTAGATTTTTTTAACTTAGACTCATTTATTGAAGACTATTACAAAATATTATCAAAATGTACAAAAATAGCAACAATATGTCAAGAAGGAAAGAAACAAAATAGAAGAATTTCAAAAGGAATATATTTTGAAAAATAAATTAACATCATCCAAGAATACTGTAGAAACCTTAGAAAATAATGTCTACAATTTGGAAGGTAAATTAATTGTGTTAGAAAGAGAAATGATAAAATTGTTTTGAAAAATAAAGAGCTGGTAGAAAACAGAACAATCGCAAAAGACTCTAAACGCCTTTAGTCTCCTGTACGTGAAAATTACACTCTACATAAAGTGTTAAACAAAACATTTAAAGGAACCAAATGTTTGAGACTCCTCATCAAAAGCTGCAAATATCCTTCACACAAACTAAGTTTCGAACACAACAGCAATAATACATGTAATGGTTCTAAACCTACAAAAAGATCTAATTATGAATCACTACCTAAAACAAACAAATAAGTACAACTAACAAGAGAGGACCCAAAGCTAGATGGGTACCCAAAAATCAAATTGTTCACGTTGTAGATGTTTTGGACGATCCAAAGGAGATTCTACTCATAGTACTTGGACAGTGCATGCTCGCGACACATGATGGGAGACTGTAGTCATTGGTTGAGGATAAACTCCATCGTCTAATCACCCTCACTGACATGAAATTTTTTGAATGAGCAGATTTAATTAAATGCATTAAGCACAAATCATATAGCATCTATAAACAATCATCGAAGACTCATTGCCTAAATGACGTCATGCCTAACATCGTCTAAGACATATCATCTACAAGACAACTACATATATGCATAAGTCACGTCTAATGCTGAGCCTAAAAAATTCCCATAATAAATCATCTAGTAACAAAAGAACCCTAGATGATATGTCATCACATTCTTAAGTCAGAATCCTTATCTTGACTTTTCGTATCACCTTTTGCGTGTTAATCAAGTTATCAACTATTCGTCATCATCGAGAAGACAAAATGCTAAATCTTCCATCTTTTTCTAATACCTATCCACTACACCAGCGCCTCCTTATTAGTATATCTTTCCTCTCGGGAAGAACAAAATCCTATCTCGTATCTAAATCGTACAATATGCTTTAAATAAATTTAACAAGATATCATAATGTCTAGACCATTGTGCACTGACTCACGAATTTTTTTCTCTATTTAAACCAACGCTATCTTCCTTCGTCCTCCCATTTTCAATCTTCTTAGAACTCTCAATCTTCTCTTCATCTGAAAGTCTCTACAATAACCCTGGTTCTCCTTACAACTAGCCAAACCAATGAAACCACATCCTAAACTTCTAATCGAACATCACCATCTAATCCTACTTCTAGATCAAGATGCTTATTTCAATCAAACTTTCTTTCTCACCTATATATTTAGAACTTACCTACCTTACGCAAGTGGTTCTTCTACCTAACCAACACCCTTCACTGTCGTTTGTCTTACCCTTCCACCACCACCTCCATCATAACTACCATCTTCTCCAGACGATGATGTTGTCTCTCGGCCTTCACTTTCTTAATGTTTATCAAATAAAGGGGAAAAGAGATAGACATTAGTAATCGTCGATGTCGCGCTCGACTCAAATTAATATTGTAGATTAAATGTAGTAACTGGGTAATGACTCCTAGGTTGTCTCTCAAGGACCAATATTTGGTTCAGTCAAAAGCTCAAACATGTAGTGAGGGAGAGGGGGAGTGGGAGGGATTTTGTGAGCAAATTTATGAATTGAAATCAACAATGTAATTAACTTAGACTAAACAGTAATTAAAAACAGGTTGGCCACTAGTTCAATTCCAATGTTTCCTATCCTTGGTTAACAACAAATTACATGCTCCTCCTACCTCTAATCCAACACGAATTAACCAACTAAGCGAAGGTTAATCCGATTTTCATAAAATGCGAATTAAGCAAACGCAATTGCTCATAATCAATACTTCTACACAACAGATTAAGCAACTATAGCTTCAAGCACACAAACTTAATCATTACGTGTGAGCAATTTGTAACAAATGAAACAAATTAAGCATCATGCAGGGCAACAACAACATAATCAAAATGATAGCTCATAAATCTCAAGGAAAACAATGCAATCTCCTAGTGCCCAACCACACAGATTCAACCTTCCATAAAAACGACTTGAAGATAATGAAAACGAATTGAAACTGAAATTGGAACCTATAATTTGCTCTTTCATTTTATAATATTTTGTTACAAGTATAATTGAAACCTATATTGGAACCTATATATATATATACTTTGTTATAAGTTGGAACCTATATAAGTTGGAACCTATATATATATAACCAACAAAGGCAAGAACGAAATTGAAACTGAAATTGGAATGCGAAAATGCAACTAAAAATGAAGCAATACTGGAAAACGAACCTGCAATGAAAATAGAAACGCAAGAAAAGGCGAACGAGAGTAAATTGGGACAAAAATTAAACTACAAATTGAAAATGACACTAGAACAGTAAATGCGAAATTGGAATAAAAACAAAATAGAAAATGGGAAAAAGAAAACGAAAAACCTTAACTAGAGAAAATTGTTCATGTTTAGCACAATGCAATAGAATAGAATGGAATGAGTTAATTCCTAAGGATGGTTGTTGCATGGGTACAAATCCCTAGGCAACTAGGCCAAGTCAGCCCCCCTTTTGAGTCTCTCAATAATTCACTAAAAATGGGCCCACAGTCCAAAGATCTGACCCAACAACTAAAAAACAAATTCAAAATGAAATTACAACTGAATAAAAGTAAAATGTTGAGGTGGAAAATGGTCGCCGACGTGGTAGCTCTTTTTATGTCCTAAAATATAATTCCTAAAATTGTCCTAAAAATAATAGTGGAAATAATTAAGCTCAAATAATTAAAATTAATTAAAATAAGAATTACTGGTCAAATTAAGCACAAATAGCAAAAAATGAGAAAATAATGGATAGTTAAGCACAATTCACTAATTAAATTTGGTGTGAAAAGCTAAGTGAATAGAACAAAATAATGATTCATCAGTAAGCATCTCGAAGAGCATGTACTCAATGGGAGTACAATAGATGATATTTATACATTCACGTTAATATTTATAAAGTTAACATAAAAAAATTAGGGGGAGTTATTAGAAGTCTTCATACATAATATTTATACATTCACGTTAATGAAATATGATATGCTTGATTAACTAATTATGCATGCCTTGTTTATGTATGCTTTGATTATTTTCTGAAAACAAACCCTCATGCATATTAACAACTATGATAATAAGGATGTTAAATTGATATATTGTTAAAATATTTTCTGCTAAATCCAACTACATCACCCCCAAAGTTTTCAAAAGATTTTGAAATACGAATATGCTTTTTGTGCTAACTGAAAACCATATTGTTTGGATGTGTATTTGTTAAATACCAAACAAGTAGAGATTGTTAAGACAAGATCGTCTATAAGACTAGACCATCTAACGCCTTCGTGTTTTGAGGTTTAACAAACAATGATAAACAAAATAAGTATTTGATAAAGGTTTATCTTTTCAAAAATAACATTGTTGAATTAAAAACATTGTATGAAAAAGTGTTATGATATTTGAATGATTAAAGGAAAGTCTTTAGTAAATGCACTATTATGAAAGTAGACAAACTATCAAACGAAATTCTCGTAAACACGTTAGTATGTCATATAAGAGTTTTGCTAAACACGCTCGTGTTATATCTTGCTAAACAATGTTAAATGAGCTCTCATTATACCTTGTAGAATGATGCTTTTTGATAAACGTGCTAAAGTTAAAGACAATGCTCCAAAAACATGTGTTGAATGACATCGTACTAAAACACGCTCTTGAACTTAAGAGAGATCACTAAAAGAAGCACTATTAGTAAACGCCTTGTATAAGCTAAACAATACCTTGATACAAAATGATATTTTCATCCAACGATGAAACATTTATAAATTACTTGCTATCTCTTAAAAAATGTTTAACCAATCAATTTTGTTTAAACTTTAAAAGCACATAGTTATTTTAACTACGCATAAAGATAATTAACTACATAACATCTCAAAACAACAAAATTTATAAGAACAAAGACATATCTTGCTGCATGCATATCTACTGTACTCTTTTAGTTGCCTATGTCAAGTATCCACCTGCTCTATCATATACAAGTCAGAAGTGGATGTTAGAAACAATGAAGACATTTACAGAATGTTCTCACCATCAAAAGTTGCGTTGAAAAGTTTGTACAACCTACATTTGTTAAAGTATTGAAAAAACATGCATTTTTTGACAAGTTGACTTCAACCTATGGTTATTGCCTATAGAAAGGCTATAAAGATACAAAATTAAAAAATAAGCAATATCTAACAAATATTTTGTCATGAATCCTATAATAGAAGATACTGGAAGATAAGATCAAGAAAATAAGCACATGAACATGAAATATATCGTCTGAGAAGCAAAGCAAATACTAAAGAGAGAACGAAAATCCTGAGCTTCATAAAATCATAAGCTTACACTTGTAAGAAGAGATAAAATTCTACGAAGTTTATTAGATAGTGTTGTATTGTAAACACATCTTCTCTACGAGAATAATCGTTTAAGGTTTGTAAGCAATCTGATTGGTTGCATATTCTGAAGAGAATTCAAACACTTGTTTATTATCTCGGTTGAGTTAAACAATTACTAGGTAGCGTATCAGGATGATACCAAGATTGTCTAGTGGAAACATAGAGTGAGTGAAACTTAACTCAAGGCAATGTATCAGGAAGATACCAAGATTGTCTAGTGAAAACCAATAGTGGGTGAAACTCAACTAGGCAACGTATCAGGAAGATACCAGGATTGTCTAGGGATATTAAGAGTGGTGAAGAATATTACACAACTAGGAGTGAGTAATACTCAGTTCTAGTCAGCGTAACAGGCGTTACTAGGATTGATTAATGTAACCAGGAGTGATTTTAATACTCAATTGTAACCTCATTGATTATTCGTGTAAAGGAGGGCATTGGAGTATATAACTTATTATTTTAAGTTTTGTTGTTGTTGTGGTTTTAAATTTAGTTGTTGTGTTGATTGATGTGTTATCTTGGAACATCGTTGTGATGGTTGTCGGGCTGTCTGTGATGATCGTTGAGTTTTCTGTAATGATTGTCGAGTTATATGTGTTGTTGGCTGTGTTATTCTGTTTCATTGTCGAGTTGTATTGTTGGTTATTGACTTATGTTTGAACTTGGTTGTGTTGTTAGTTGTTGAGTTTTGTTTGAACTTGGTTGTGTTATTGGTTGTTGGTTGAGCTATTTGATGTGGTGTGACTCATCAGTCCGGTTGTCTTAGGAGACAAGTTTATTTATTGTCACATCAGTTTGATTATTGTAGAAAAATGTGATGTGTGATGGCTTGTTCATCTCAATTGAGAGACGAGTTTAGTTGATATGCCTTCTTTCCATAACTTATGAAGTCGTAGTTTGTTGCTTTCATTAGGGTTGTGAAGGTCGGGGAAAGGGAAAGGGTCAAGTGTTGCCCCTTATCGCCTATGTGAGGTAGTGGGGAAGGGAATGATGTTTCGCTTGTAGGTTTTCGACTTGTTGCTGAGTATAGTGCTCGATGTGCAATGCATTGAAGTTTTTACTTGTAAGTCCTCGAGGAGCAAGGGAGATAGGTCCTTGCTGAGATGGTAGGACGACATACCATCTTGTTTTGGTAAATAGGTTGTGTGACAGTGGTTACAAGAGAATGATATAACTATTTGGGCATTACTAGAGTGGCAATAATATGACTTGGTGTTTTCATGAATGTGGTTGAGATTCATCATTTGTAATGGATTATTTGGCTGATTTGACTTGTGTCAGTGAGTGCGGTATATTGTGTATTATCTTGTATTGTTTTCCAGTAGTTCACCATTGTATATTTGTGATTGTGCAATGATCGTATAACTCATGTCGTTATATTGGAACATATAATGTTATAGATGATGTTTGTGTTGTATAGAGCCAGGAGACGCGTAGGAAAATATAATAAGGATTTTCCAAATGTATTTAAGATATTAATAAAGTTTATTTTTAGAGGTTTTCGAACGCTATAATTTGTAATTGGATTAATTTTTATTTTCGCATTATTTTATTTGTTTTCATTACAATGAGATGAAGTTTTGAGTTTTTTACTATTTCGTAACAAAAGTCATTTTTTTTTCTTAAATTAATTAATTACATGTGAGATATTGAAAGTTACATTATTTATGTATTTGTTTAGGTTAAATTTGAGCATAAAAAAGAGGACACGGATTTGCGAGGATCTTTAGAAACTGCATCCTCAATCGAATGCGAGGAAAAGAAAAGAAAGTCACGTCACACTTGAATGAAAGTACAAATTTGACATTTTCTGGCATTTCAAATTTTCTTACTGCATGATTTTCTTATCTTGTCTAAAGGCTCTTGTTTGAAGCATGAGATTTTTACCATAACCATGATGAAGAGGAAGCACCGAAGAACTAGATAAGCATAGACTTCCATTTATTTTGTAGAAGATTCAAAATAGAAAGCAGAAAATGAGAGAAAAGAAATATAAAAAAATGTCATATAAATAGTATTATGATATTAGTACAAGAAAATAATAATAATAATAATAATAATAATAAATTATATAATAATAAATAATAAAAAAATAATACATTAATAATAAATAATAATTGTAATAATAATGTTAATAAATAATAATTACTATAATAATAATAATTAATATTATTATTATTCTAATTATAATTTTACTAGTTGATAGTTTTTAAAATAATAATTGATATTTTATTTTTAGATAATTTATAATAATTATATTTTATTTTAAAATAATTTTAAATACAAAAATAGAATAATAATTAATTATTTTTATTCATTAAAACAGTTTTTTAATTTATCAGAATAAAATTTTCACAAAGTTTTATTTTCAATTTTTCCAAATTAAATTATTTTTTCTTAATTTAAACAACCTCACTTTATTTTATTTTATTTTTTGTCAAACCCAAACTCCTAAATCCATCATAAAGTGATGCCACCCTATATGATAAGTGTGTGATAAGTGACAATGATCTATCTCATCAATCAAATATATAAAGTGCATATTACTGTACTATCATGCATACAGATATATATAACTTATACATCAAATCAATTTCAAAAACGGTAAAAACATTCATTCAAATTGAGGACAGACTACCGCCTCCACGTGAAAGTCACGTGACGTAATTTCACATGTTTATGTTGGAATGTCACCACATTTGGTCATGCAGTTATAACTGACAGATTCATCATGTTTAGAATTCTACAGTTAAATAAAACACTCTGCTGATATAATTATTTATTTTCAAGTTTTTTTTTTATCATTTTATCATTATAATGATCCTCCTTATAGATTGGAAGTAAATGTAATAGTTTTAAAATTTGAGATGCATATATAATGACAACGATGTGAAAATTTAATATCTTTAAAATAAAATAAATGTTAGGTAGAATTTTAAAAAGCAGCATATAAATACTACTAAAAAGAATTCACACTTTAACGGTGGTGATTAATTGCAAGAAAATAGTACCAATTTAAGAGAGCTGTAATTAGAATTTATATAAGCGACTTTAATTGGATAGATAAATATTTATAAATTTTTTAGTTGGCTAACCAAGTTATATCAACATTAAAAAAATTAATAAAAATAAAAATAGTAAAAATTTTACTTGTAAACACGAATTATAGATCAAATTGTTGTTCATTTCTGATGATTTGAAAGAAAAAAATTGTAGGGATTTGTATAATGTCAGCTTTTTTTCATCACTCTATCATACACAGATATTTGAAGGGAAATAAAATAAAATGACATATTTATCCTATATCATAGTTCCTGAGGTTGGAGATAAAGATGGAGCACTCATTATAGGAAAGCAATCCACTGTGAGACCTTGATGGGGTGATGGATGTCAATGGTGAAGGACGTTGAGGAAGCCAGCGGCATCGCCGTTGAAGAACCACCGTGAAGGAGGCTGAAGAAGCACCATGGATGAAGTTGAAGAAGCACGAGGTTGGAGACCAACACATTGCAGCAAAGAAGAGACTTGTACACGCGTAACCGATTCCAATTGGTCTGGAATCGATTCCATAACTGGTGTATTTGATTCCAAGTCTTGTATCTGATTCCTCTGTTCATGTATCCGATTCCGCTTGGCCATTAACCGATTCAAGCGATTATCATGCACTTTGTTCTTGGTGACCAACATCCAGTGGTTAATGATTGCTGAAGTTGGCAGCCATGTCTAACCAGTTTGGCGTTTTGCAGGTGTTAGGAAAGGGAACATAGGTGTGGGCATGGTTTTGAAGGTGGTGGAGATGTATAGTGCAAGTACTGAATATATGTTAAGTTAACATATGTAGTGTAGAAAAAAAAAATGTGTTTCTGTTTATTTTTTTGGAATTTTAATAATACATTTATTTTTATTTTTATTATTAATTTTATTATATATTTACTCTTTATTATTATTATTTGGGTTAAATATGTTTTTAGTCCTTAAATTATTGGCCGTTTCTGGTTTTCGTCCCTCCTTCAAAATAAGGTACAATTTGATCCTCATTCTTTAAAAAACGTTCGTTTTAGTCCTCAAAATTTTGTTTTTGGTCCTCGTTTAAGTCCTCGAAACGTTCGTTTTGTCGACTAAAACAAACGTTTTTTAAAGAATGAGGACCAAATTGTACCTTATTTTGAAAGAGGGACGAAAACTTGAAACGACCAATAATTTAGGGACTAAAAACATATTTAACCCTTATTATTTGAAATGATTTACAAATGTATTTATTGTTTTGCACAAGGAAAATGAGTAAATAAGAAACTCTACAACCATTTTATTACAACCAATATATTCTCTTTATTATTGTTTTAAAATAATTTACCAGTGTATTTATTGTATAATCATCAATATTCAATTTTACTTAAAAAAAATTATATCACTTGGTAGTAAATTACATTTAAAAAAAAATAAATTTGAAATATAATTATTTAACTTTACTCAAATACAAATTTATTTTATTTTAAAAAATAATTTTATTTTTTTTCCTTCTTATAATATTTTTTACCAATAAATATATTATTAATAAATATTATTTTATATTACTTTTAACACTAAAAACATTTTGGTAATCTTTATTTTCAATAAATTAAAACATTTTTTCATCTATTACATCGGTCAAATCCTACCGTAACTTTCACAAACTTTACTTTCAAATTCACTCTCACTCACCTCTAAATCCCTTAAAAAAACAATACTCAATTTACTCTCAAATCTATCAACTCTTTATCCCTCAAATCCATCCTTCCAAGTGACACACCTTAACAGTGTGTTTGTTTGGATGGATAGTACTATTTATGCGTATTAGAGAAGATAGATTTGTGAACGAATATGCGTTCGTTCGTCTATGCTCATGTAAAAGCGAGTGAGAGCGCGAATTTGAGGGATGTGTGAGATTTTTATCCTATCGGAAAGCTTAGATTTGCATGGATTTAAGAGAAAATGTTGAAATACCCCTCGAATATAATTGATTCCAACCCATAACACACAAGAGAATAACGTTTATCTTGTTCCATAGTGACACCTATTCGATTCCAGCCAAGAGTGGAGAAGTTGTATTCGATTTCAAATGGAGGATATTCAATTACAATGCGCTAAACTGGGTTCCACAAGCTACGTATTCGATTCCAAGAGTAGTATATTCAGTTCTAGCTAAGGGTTATCCTTTATATTTTTTTTTTGTTTCCATCATGAATAATAATAATAACAATAATAATAATCCTAAAAAATATATTGTTTTAATTATTTTATTTCAAAATTAATTTTGATTTTTTTTCCACCTTATAATTTTTACAATTAAATATATTATTAACAATTATCATTTTATATTATTTTTACTACTAAGGACATTTTGGTAATCTTTAATTTCTACCAATTAAACTATTTTATTTTATCTTTCACATCAGTCAAATCTTACACTAATTTTCACAAACTTTACTTTTAAATTCACTCTCACTCACCTCTAAATCCCTTAAAAAAAAACACAATCAACTTAATCTCAAATTCATATATTCCCTCTCCTCCAAATTCATCCTTCAAATTGAACAAAGTCTAAGTGATACTAATTGTATTTTACATTAAATATTATATTGTAGTGTGTATTTAATCAACACATAATTAATTATAAAAATGAAAATATAAAATAGTATAAATAAGGTTTGTATTCACTTATGGGATAATATAAAAGACAAGAATTTATTTAAAAAGTGATATGAAATATCACGTGAGTTTTCTCAACACAATGGGTAGTATCTTACTACATATACAATATTTAAACACTCTAATAGTTTGATAATGAATACAAACAATGTTATTACAAATCTTTCTACAACTCAGAAAACTAATTTAGCAAGGTTTCATTACTTTACAAATCATAACACTCTTTCTTGTTATATTTTCCTTCTTAAATGATGTTTTTATATGATCATTTGAAGAAAAGAGTTATTGCAAACCCTTCTTTGTTTATTTCTTTTAAACCAACATCTCGATAACTTGTAGTACTTATTTTCACAAGTAAGATCGAACAAATCAAGATTTAACAAAATTTTGAACACCATACAAACTCACATATAAATATATTTTAGAAAAAGTTGTTGGAAAGATTTTGAACACCATACAAACTCACATAAAAACCTTGAGTTAAGTTGAGAACATTTGTGAGGTATTGATAAAGGTTCAAGTTTGGTGTTGCTGGAAAGATTAAGAAAGGAAAAGAAAAAGCATTGAGCTAACCAGTGAGTACATGAAAAGTAAAAGCAAAAGAAAAAGAAATATGAAAAGATCAATGCAAGAGAAAGCTGGGAAAAAGAAAGAGAGTTTGTGCTTGAATGATGAAATCATTAATGTCTCTCTTAACTCAAGGAATTTGCTGACCAGAAAAACCAATTTCTTTCTTAGCCCAACCAAGTTACAAGCCATGAAAAGCCCTTATGATGACAACTTTCTTGTGAGTATGTTTAATTGTGGCTAAATGAAAGGCAAAGTTAATTTGTGTGACATTGTGATAGTAGAGTGAAAAAGTCACCAACACCTTACTATACACCTTTGAGTTGAATGATACACTTTTGAGTGCTTGAGTGAAACACTTTCCTTGGTGAGGAGTAGTTCTTTGAATTTCTGATTAAATCTTTTCTTGGTTGATTGATCATTCTTACGGATAGTTAATGTTATGTTCGACGTCTATAGACGTATGTTAATGTTATGTCCGACGTCTATAGACGTTTTTAGTGCACAAACAGACATCCAATGATTTACAGTGGACAAAACGTTCTAGGGACCTATAGACGTCGGATATGGATACATCCAACGTCTATATAGACGTCTGGTATATCCACATCCGACGTCTATATAGACATCTGGTATATCCAGTCCGACGTCTATATAGACGTCTGGTGCATACAGTCTGACGTCTTATTAATGTCACCCACAAAGACGTCGGGTCTAGATCTGACGTTAAAAGGTCAAAATAACATACGTCTAAAGCCCTTTATGCACTAGTGAATGCATCATTTTTGTGAAAAAAGATTTTGAAATATTTTATTTTTACATTTCACCAATTCACCCCCACCCCCTCTTGGTGTGAGAAATTGAGTCATTTTATTTTAACAATTGTGAATGTACTTTGATTAAATTTACTATGATTAGTGTAGAAGTTCTTGCTTTAAATTAAGAATGTATGTTGGTTGATAATGAGAATGCCAATAAATTAATTGATAATTTACATTGAAAGATTAAAACAATAACTAATTTAACAATAATCTTAAGATAACCAATGATGAATCCTATTGTACAAAAGTAGTCGAATCAACATATATATTTTCTTTATTATTATTTTTATCTCTTTTTATCTTTTTCTAATAGTATTACTTTCTTTATTTAAGTTTTGTTATTTATTCTCTTATTTATTTATTTTTTATTTTTATCTCCTTTTATTACATTGATTATTTTATTTGACTAACCCTTTTTGTATAGTTGCTATAATAACTAATTTGTTAGGATTCAATTTTGTGTTCATTAGGAGATGATTTATGTTGAGTTTAATCTTTTTTTATTTTATTGGCTAGTAATTTAGCAATATTAAAGTTGTTATAGTTTAGTAGTATTAATTTGATTACATCAATGACAACGTTGTCATTCCCAACAAAAGAGTAACCAACTAAAGTATGTGTCAAATCATGGTTATGATATTCACACACTATCTTCAATACTCACCTCTTCTCCTTTAGAAATTGTTTTGCCTCTCAATTTAAAAGGAAACTCATATTTTGTTTTGCTAGATATACTAAGATAAAAATCATATTTGTATTTTCAGTGTTATTCATACCTTTCTCAACATAATAATACAAACTTCTTTCTCTTGGGTTGACCATTAGGTTTTTTAAATCTTATAATGACAACAACAAAACCAAGATCAAAAACAATCCTTTGAACCTACGCAATTAACTCATCACGTGTGGGAAAAATCTGATTAGTTATAAAGTTGTTTGTGTAATCTCTCTCACACATTTGATTTATAAAAGAAGAGAAATCTCACATGAAACTAAAATTTACTTGTGAATCTATCAAACTTAAAGGATAATCATTCATCTTAGACTTTAACCACCTATAATATAATATCAAAGGATAATCATTCATCTTAGACTTTAACCACCTATAATATAATATCATCACTGAATACCTTACTTCTTCAATAATAATAATAATAATTGGAGATCAAGAAATTATTAAAACAAAACAAGAAAATACATTTAAAAAAACAAAATAAAAATTAAAAAAACAAAATAAAAATTCAATAACGAATTTCGAAATTCGAAAAGTGTTCATCAAATTTTGAAATTTGGAAGGAATGTTAACCGAATTTTGAAATTCGGGAGAAAGCTTCATTGAATTTTGAAATCACATGAGTTTTCAAACTAGATTTTAACATTCGCTGAATTTTCTAAACTGAATATCAAAATTCCATACTTGCAAAATATAATAAGAATAAGTATAAAATTTAAAACAAAATAAATTTAAAATTTCAAATGAAACTTAACCAACAAAAACAAATAATACATGAAAAAGAAAGATGAATGAGATGAATGAAAAAGAAAATTGTTTCGGGTGTAGGGTCGAGGATCTCGACAAAACACTCTTTTACACTCTTCTCCAAGATAGCTTAGATATTTTTGAACGTTACTGGTTGAAGTCCTTCCTTGCTTGTCTTCCAAACCACTCGAGTATACCTATCAAAGGTACTCCGACATTCAAGTCAGCGATTAATCCGATCAGGGGTTATAGTAAAATCTTAAATTCGTAATAAATGCAATCACTTACATTTGACCTCTATTTATAGGTTTTGAGATGGGTCCAAGATTAGTGAAACCATAATCACAATCTAATCATGGTTCATCACTTACTAGGTAACACTTACCAGTAATCTTGATTAGAAGAAATATTTAGGGATGGTTATTGTTGGAGTTCATTTGTTCGATCTCCTATCTTCCATGACTGTGCTGTTAGTAATTTATTTATGTAGATTACATGATGTGTGACGTACATCAACCTATTTGGTTATGCGTCTTTTTTGGAGGTCTCAGTGATTTCATTATATGACTTATGGTCATAAAGTACAAAAATGAATGATACAATATGAAGGCAAAACAAAAGTAAAACCACTTGAAGAATGTTGTACGAAGAAAACAACTCAAGAACGAGATATTAGAGAAAATACGTTTGAAAAAAGTTATTTAGGATACATGGTCATTTAATAACTATAGATGTCATAATAAATACGTAACCAATAATCACTACTATTCTAATTTATTTTATATTATATATATATATATATATATATATATATATATATATATATATATTATTTTCTTGCAAGGTTAAACTTATCATGATAGCGAAATTTAGAGGTACAAGAAAAAAAAAAACTTGAAGCTGCATGAAGAAAACCCCCACATATTAAAATCTTATTCTAGGTTGAAGTTCCCTCCAGTGGTCCTTTAAAAAGTTTCATTCATGATGTTATCATGACATCAGCAGGGTCCCCTCCTCAATCCTAACATTAACATCATAGTTACTAGACTTTTAGAGTGCACTCTTGCATGGACGCAATACATATATTAAACATATTGACCTAGTTATCGGCGTAGTTTTTTATCGACACTAAAATTAACTTTTCTTTAGTAATTAATAATATATTGAGTATAATTTATTTTAATCTGTAGTGGTGCTAAAATTTTAAAATGTTAAATATTTTTTTTTCTAGTTTTGTACGAAAGAAACTGATGGTGTATAAATTATTTAATGAAGGAAAAAATGTGTAGTTATTTTATAAATGTGGATGATCCTCATCCCGAACAAGAAGCAACATTTCCAAAACAATACATGAACATATAGTGGTGAACTCCTTGCAAGATTATGAAATCAATCACGTTGTTTGTTCTCTATAACTACACGCCTTTTCATCGATTTTCTTTCACCTTTGAAAATATGATAGATGGTCTTCTTGGCTGCTTTTTATCAAACGTTAGTGGATGATGGAAAAATGCCCTTCATTGCTTTCACCTTTCATTCTTCTCCACTATGTAATCCACTTGAGGCTTTGATATTGATAATGACAATTACAATAGAATAACAATACTCATCATAGGATAAAATGGTTTCAATACATTCATTTTATTGGTATGCTAGTTCAGTGGGTCTCTTTCTTCACAACTCTATCGTAGAATGTCCTTTTATTCAACATAAAATGGATTTAACTATTCTCTATACAACAGAATTCCACATTCACTTGCATTATCTTTAAATTTTGTTAGGCAGCACGTATATATTCTCAAGCATCACACTTTTTTATTCTTCAGGTATAGTTTTAAAGAAAAATTTTGTTAACTTATAATTCTATAAAATGATATTTTAAATTGATATATATATATATATATATATATATATATATATATATATATATATATATATATATATATATATATAATAAAGTAAAATATTATAAAATAACCAAGTTTTTAAAGTTGGAATTGAGTGATTTTGAAATTTTAAAGATAAAAATGTTAAGCGAGAGAAAAGGGGACACACAGATTTTAGACAAGTTTTGTTAGTGGTGAAACTGTAGCAGAGACGACTATACGTGAGATATGTCAAAATCTTTTGACACTAATTTTGAATCCCTTTTCCAGTGAAAACAACTCCACTTCCATAATTGATTAGACCAAATATCAATATATATTAAGGTAATATAATAACTTTATATAACTGATGAGTTACCATATATAGGTTCAAATATTAATAATATAAAGTTTAACGAAATAGATGACACAATTATAATCTCCGAAATTATCAAAGATTATTCCTCTTTATTTTTCTTAATATTTTAATTTATGTGTATTTAGGAATCTTTTCCATATGATAAATCAAAGATGGAACTAAGTGATCCAATGAATTTGTGTTCCTTTGATTAAAAGGGAATCTTGTCAACATGGAAAGTCTGGCAGAACAGACTTTGGTTTGACTCCAATACAGAACCTCCACTGTGATGAGTTGTGATAATTAATAATTCAATCAAAACTAATATATATATAGCATAAAATATTCCACAAATTGAATATGTTCCTTCGTATTATTTTATGTTATATTTAAATTTATATGATATTAGAAAGATTTGATTAAGTGGATGAACAGAATAAGATGCGAGGGCAAGAATAAGGAGAAGAAAACAAATTGATAAAAAGAGATAAATCGACTTTACGAAGAATAAGTGTTCCATCAATAACAGAAGATTACAAGAGAGATGAAACATCAGAAAATGTAGTCTTTGACTTCTTATCGTCAGATTTAAGCCTCATCCTCAAAGCAGCACCTGCAGTTATATACTCTTTCACTCTAAACATTCATAAAAAAGAACATTGGATAATTTTTTTTATTGTAAGAGATATTCATTCGGTCGCTTTATTATCTTATCAAATATAATAAAAAGACTAATCATTGTAACTTTAACGTTGACGTGATAATATTTTTTAGAGTAAATTACACTCTTCATCTTTAATACATGAGAACATTACATTTTTCTCCGATGTCGTGTCTTCCCACTAGAGATTTAGTTTTATTTTTAAGATTATCTTCTACTTTTTCCGTTCAATGTAATATATATTTTTTATATTCCTGTTTTCAATTTTTAAGTTATTTTTTTAATAATAATAAATTGAATTTAATTTACATATTTATTTTACTTTTGGAATTTTAATTTATATAATGCTTATTATCTGTTTTGGCTATAATTTGTTGGGTAACTATTATTTTTACTTTATTCTAGTTATATTGGATTTTGCATTTTCCGAAATTCAGAATGCTCATCATTAACTACGTAAGGTGTCTTCTATTTATGAATTTTAGAAGTTGAGACTGAAATTATGGGAATGAACCATATGATTAACTTTGTGTGTATTACCTTGAATTTTTGTAATTGAGGTTTTGGACTTAATTAGAGTAATGATTAAACCACATTTGTTTCAGTTTTCAGAGTCTTTGTAAGGTTTAATATGTTTAAAACTAGCCAACAAAAATCATTTGTCAAAAATCAAAGATTTTGTTTTTCTCCTTTTCTCTCCTTTTTATCTTGCTTTCTCTCATTACAATATGTTTGGTTTTAGACAACACTAAAATTGTCCACGGGTATAAAAGTATTGCCTAAATATGAAAAGGCAACACTTTTATGAGTATGGCTTTGTGGATACTAACTAACAATTTTCAAAATGTTGATATTTTATGCTACATATTTATTTAAATGTTTCCTCTAAAGAGTGTGGACTAATATATTAAAATGTGGCCTAAAATTAAATTAAAAAGTTTAGTTTTAATTAAAAAAATTCCTAATGTTGGAAAATTCGAAAAACTACAATTTCCCTCCCTATTGAAAATAAAATAAAAAAAACACTGAAAATGCCAAAACTAAAGAACACAAAAAACACTAAGTTTCATTTCCCTCCTTTGAAAACGTAAGTGCTGAAAACGCAAAGATTTAGCTTCGTGTGCCTCACTACTATTGTTTCTCAACACCGGCCATGGCAAGGTTTGGTAAGTCTGTCTCTCTTATCTCTTGCCCTATTAAATTTTCGTTCACCGCGCTCAATCTTTCACACCCATTCTCGGTTAGTGCGTCTTTGAAGTTCAACAATGGATTGCTTGTCCTATTGTTGTATTGTGTTGGTACGCAGCTCTTGCAAGGTTAATCTATCACATTTTTTCGTCTATGTAACTTAGGTTTTGCTTTTGGTTAGGTTAATTTGTTTGTATTTAAATTTATTGGATACGTTGAATTTAGGGGACTAAAAATGTGTTGTATAAAAACTGACATAATCACGAACAATATTTTCTGAGGCGTGTAGATTCACTGTCTTTAAGGATATCCACAGTGTATTGTGCAAGTCTCCCAAGAAACTTTTCAGAATATCTATGAGAATCTCAAAACTAGCAAGGATCTCTAAAAAGAGTATAAATTAACCCAAAATAATGTTAGAAGAGGAAGAGAAGAAAGGAAAATGAGAGAAGATGGTTTTTTTGGTGTGTTTTGGAATGGAGGAAAAGCTCTCTATTTATAAAGCTAAGGGGGAATAAAATCAATAAAGGAAAATAAAAACCATTAAATATTTTTACCGTTCGAGCACTTAAGAAAATGAATTTAACGTTTTCTTTTGCAATAATCTAACATTATTACAACAATCCCCCACTTATTCCAAAAGAAAGTTAAAATAAAAGGTCTTTGACTCAAATAGTTCAACTACTAAAAGAAAGATAAGAAACTTATTATGGGTCTCATAGGATGTAATGCATTAAAGCTGGTATAGTAAGCTATATGAACCAGTCTTAGATTGAAATACTTAACACAGTGTAGTTGGTATAGCAAGCTATATGAACCAAAGACACTTGACGTGTGTTAGAGGTTTATCAATCACAATACACCCCCACAATCCTTGTTGTTATCGTTGTGTTGCGCTTATTAGGCCATGCGCGTGCCCGGTATTCATGAGTGCTCTAGAGATCATGCAAAAATCTCATGCAAGCGGCCCCACTCGACACTCTTATAGGTGATTTCATCAGGTGTATGTTGCAAATCATACACCACCCATAAGGGATATGAAGATCATTAAAAACTTTGTTTAAGCTAAAACTCTTTCACCACATAGAATTTTAATAACAAAGTTTAGCCTCTCAAAAATACAGTCTCTAGCATTTTCACACACACACCATAGGAATGGACATAATTGATTAAAATCAATTTAGTGCTATCAGAACTAACAAGTGACTTGATTTTACCCATATAAACCTTATTCATGGGATCTCCAATCACAAAGGTTGGGTTACCATCTATTGTTTGTTTGCAAGTGACTTAAGTCTCATTCCCCTTGATGTTTCTAATATCATTTGTCTTCTCATGGCTTTTTAGAGGATCTGCTAGATCCCGCTCTAACTTCACATAGTCAATGGAAATAGTTCTTTAGTTATAGCTATTGTGTCTTTATTCTTTCCATTGTAATTCTTGTTTTTAGTTATAGCTATTGCCGATTGACAATCACAATGTATTGATACCGATGGCGTTGGTTTCATTCCTAGTGGAATGTTTGCTAAGAAGTTTTTCAACCACTCAACCTCATTACTAGTCATCTCAAGAGCAACAAACTCAGATTCCATTGTTGATCTTGCAATAATAGTTTGTCTGGCTGATCTCCATGTAATCGCACCACCCCCAAGTGTGAATACATAACCACTAGTGGATTTTTTTCTCATATGAATCAGAGATCTAGTTAGCATCATTGTACCCTTCTAGTACAGCGGGAAATCCATTATATTCAATGGCATAATCCATTGAACCTCTTAAGTATTTCATAAGCCTAGCACGTGTATCTCAATGTTCTTAATTTGGACATTGAGTGTACCTACTCAGTCTACCTGCTGCGTAAGCAATATCAGGTCTAGAAAAGCTCATCAAGTGCAATAAGCTCCCAATTATCTGGGCATACTGAGGCTGAGATAATGATTATCCTCTATTTTTCATTAATTTATAATTAGCATCATAAGGAGTACTCACTAGTTTTAAGTCATAAAACTCAAACTTCTTAAGAAGTTTCTCAATGTATTGTTCTTGAGATAGTAATATGCTATCTCCCTTCCTTATGATTCTAATACCTAAAATCGCATTGGCTTCACCCATGTCTTTCATTTCAAATTTTGATCCTAGAAACAATTTAGTTCTAGTGACAATCTTATTGCATACCAGAAATTAACATGTCATTCACATACAAAATAATATATTCTCTACTTTCAAATTTAGAATATTATCAATATCATTAGGTGAAAAGCCAAATTTATTTCTTCAAGTAATTAAATAAAATTACCTACACCCCCAACATTTAAAAATATTTAAGATTGGTAAACGAGAAAATACCTGGTTGTGCTTTTTTCTTTGTAGGTAAAGTATACAAAAATTTACTCAAGTACCTCATCTGCTTCGTCCTCATCTGTGATCCTTACAAATACAATCAGAAGCCATCGTTGTTGCGAGTACCTTGGCAGCCTCCGGAAGTTATGGGTTTCGCAAATATTGTTTGAGTTCTGAAAACAAAGTTTTGATCCTCCACGATTGAGTTATTGATGTCAACCCTAAGTCTTTAAGATTGTTGTATAAAAAGCTGACATAATCATGAACAATATTTTCTGAGGCGTGTAGATTCACTGTCCTTAAGGACTTATTCGCAGTGTATTGCGCAAGTCCCCCAGAATACAACAGGAACTTCCCATAATATCTCTAAGGATCTCAAAACTACCAAGAATCTCTTAAAATAGTATAAAATAACCCAGAATAATTTTAGAAGAGGAAGACAAGAAAGGAAAATCATATTAGATGGCTTTTTTGGTGTGTTTTGGAACGGGGGAAGAACTCTCTATTTATAAAGGGGGAATAAAATCAATAAAGGAAAATAAAAATCGTTAAATATTTTACCGTTGAAGCACTTAAGAAAATGAATTTGAACGAGCAATTAAAGTTTTGAACGTTGCAATCCAACGTTTTCTTTTGCAATAATCTAACATTATATTTTTTTTCCTTTTAAAATTTCTATGATGTGTTGTTGGTGCATTAAATGAATAGCTCGGGTTTTTGTAGGTGTAAACTGAAAACGTTTTGCTGTTATGCTTGCGAAGTTCTTGATGAACATGAGCTTCATGTTTTAACTTTCTGTATTTCACACAATTTTGTTAAAAGCAACACATTGTTGGCTTCATGTTATCTTTCTGTACACTCCCTTGGTTGCTTTATTTATATAATTATAATTGTTATTATCAAGCTCAAATTTAGGTTCTGACTTGTGCTAGCAATCTACTTTTCATTTTCTCCTACCTAACTTATTGCTTGGACACAATATAGGGTCTGTGAGTTTGCCAAGTTAAATCATGTTCGACTTTTCGAAGAAACCGAAAAGGTTGTCGGTGATCTGCAACTTCCAGAGCAACATCGAACACCAGTTGATAAAAGTTGTTCATTCAAACACGTTGAGTTGGTAGGGTCACCCTTTCTTAAGAATGGTTTTGATGATCTCCAAGCACTTTATGTACACATCAGGGTCACTTCCCTAACTCAATTGTCTTTGGAAAGAAATGAAGGAACCTTAAAATAGTTGAAGGAACAAAATGCTAAATTAGATTCAGATGTTGAGCGTGTTCGTCAAAGAGATTTTAGAGTGTCACATATGTGGCAAACATTGTGCCATTTGTTATTCTTTATATTTTATGTACTAAGCTCATCCTTTTTCTTGTTTAGGTGGTCTTCTGGTACTCATGCCATGATGCAACAAAGGCATTCCAGGAAGCTGCAAAGTTACTAAATGATCTCTAAGAACCTATTATGTGTGGTGGCCTTTCTTATTTCTATACTTCCCTGTTTTAATTTCTGATCTTATTCCTAGTATTTTGAGTTGTTGGGTGTGAAGGTTGCTTCCAATATTCTTTACATGTTCTCCTTGGCTAGGTGTGGGATAAATATTTTTCTCAAAAGACTAATAATAATAGAATGAAACAATTAGATCCAAAAAGGTTAACAACAAATGATTAACATATACCAAGTTGGCTATTTGGCCAAGTAGCTTTGAATACATAAATCGAAACAATATCCTTATCTTTCTAACCATTTACGTGAGTATATTAACAAAAATCAGGTAAAAATTAATTCCATAACAATAATTGTTTTCGTTACAACTCTCTACACTCAAGCTTATAACACTCTAATATTTAAAAGTTTGGTAATACTCTCATATTGAATAAAGATTGATTCAATGCAATCACACCAAACTATTTGAAAATCAATGTTTGTCACAAGTTTTTCCAATTATATGTACAATTATGAGACAAGAAAATCATTCTTCAAGAGTATTTTGCCGCAGTTGACCCTTTTGTTGGGTAAACTTTAAAAGGGTCCACACGATTTTAATAATTTAGAAAGTTGTTTGTTTGTTTGTGATGATTGTGCCAACAACTACCACACTACACCGAAAGTAGTCATCCACTTCACTAACCACTATTTGGACTTTTGTGTGCAACTCACTTATAAAAGTGAATGAAGAAGTGGTTGTAAGACACACACCACCGAGAAGAAGAAAGAAAGAAGTGGGCGTCCTTGCATGTACCGTACACAAGAGAAGAAAGAGAGGAATATTGTGAGTGTGTGGAAAGAGAGAAAGCTAGAGGAGTGCAGTGTGTGTACCGTGAAGCACCAGAGAAGAAAAAGAGTGGGATTGTACTTTGTGTGTTGGGTTATGTTATTATGTGAGTTATGTGTTGTGTGAGTTTGAGAGATTAAAGTATTGTGTTTGTATATGTATGTTCTGGATAGTTTGCCCAGAAAATTAATAAGAGTTTATTTCCCATATTTCTACAAAGTGGTATTAGAGTGAGGAGAGTCTAAGTGTTTGAAAAAAGAGAGTGAAAAATAGAGAGAAAGATAAGTGTATGTTTTTGCTTGAGTTGTGCAGCACCGTGAGTGAAAGAGAGAAAATGGGTTGTGCCTTGTGAGTTGTATGTTGTGACTAAGAGAGAACCGCGGCACTATGCGCAGGCAGAGAGAGAGAGCAACAACTAAGAGTTTTGTGATGTGTGTGAGTTGAGTGTAAACACCGAGAGAAATGGCAGGACTAACTAATGGCATTCCACTACCCAAGTTGACGAAAGACGTTAACTATGACAACTGGAAGGTTCAGATAAAGGCCCTTCTCGGCTCCCAAGATAACTGGGATGTGGTCGAGACTGGATTTGAGGAACCGGCAAGCACAGACGGATATTCAAATGCCCAGTTGAACGCGTTGAAGGCCGTTCGAGCTAAAGACAAGGCAGCTTTGTATATGCTATACCGAGTTGTTGACGAATCCGGCTTTGAGAAGATAGCAAATGCAAAATCTTCCAAAGTAGCATAAGATACACTCGAACAGGAAAACAAAGGAGACGAACGAGTAAAGCGGGTTCAACTTCAAACCCTTAGGGCCGAGCTAGAAAACATGAGGATGAAAGAGTCTGAAAGCGTATCCAAGTTCATTACTCGGGTGGAGACCGTGGTGAACAAACTAAATCAGAATGGTGAGAGTCTTTCATCAAACCGAGTTGTTGAAAAGATTCTGAGGTCATTGACAGATGATTTTGATAATATCGTATGTGCAATAGAGGAGTCCAAGGATTTATCAACGCTCACCATTGAAGAGCTTACTGGGTCCCTAGAAGCACATGAGCAGAGACGGAAAAACAAGAGGGGGGAGTCCCTTGAACAGGCTCTCCAAGCGAAGGCGACGATAAAAAAGGATAATGTGTTTTATGCTCTAGTAACTGTATGAACAGAAAAATGGGCAAATCGGAGAGATCAGAGATGTATACTATATACCTGATCTCAAAAGCAACATACTGAGCATGAGACAGATAATGGAGAAGGGGTACTCAGCTCTAATGAAGGATCGAGAATTACAACTGACGGATAAATTCTGGAGGCTCATCACCCAAGTAGAAATGAAGAAAAATCGCATGTACAAATTTGAGTTGAAAATAGTTCAAGATAAATACATGCAACTTGATATGGAGGATGAAGCCATGAAGTGGCATTTGCGGTTCGGTCATCTTCATTTTGGAGGGTTGACCAAGTTGGTGAAAAGGGGATGGTGCTCGGATTGCCTAAAATGGAATTTGAAAAGAAGTTCTGTGAAGAATGTGCGATCAGAAAGCAAGCAAGGACTTCTTTCCCTCGGAGCTCTGAATACCGAGCAAAGGAGCAACTTGAATTGATCCATACCGACTTGTGTGGGCCAATAACTCCAGAATCATTTAGTGGTAAGAGATACTTCGTCTCCTTCATTGATGATTTCTCAATGAAGACGTGGGTTCACTTTCTGAAGGAGAAGTCAGAAGTGTTTGAAACTTTCAAATAATTCAAAGTGATGGTAGAGAAATAAACAAACAAAGTCATCAAAACATTCCGATCTGACAAAGGAGGCGAGTTCATTTCTGCCGAGTTCAACAAATACTGTGAGGAACATGGAATCAAGCGTTTCTTGATGGCTCCATATTCTTCACAACAAAACGGTGTAGCAGAACGAAAGAATCAAACCATTCTCGACATGGTTCGATCTATGTTGAAAGGGAAGAATATGCCGAAGAAGTTTTGGGCGGAGGCGGTGCAATGCGCAGTTTATGTGCAAAATAGATGTCCACATGCAAAGTTGGGTGAGAAGACACCTCAAGAGATTTGGAGTGGTGTGAAGCTGAGTGTCTCTCATATAAAGGTGTTCGACAGTGTGGCCTATGGGCAAGTACCAAGTCCGCACAAGACAAAATTAGAAGATCAGAGCAAGAAGTACATATTTATCGGGTATGATAAAAATTCTAAAGCATATAAATTGTTTGATCCTGTTAACAATAAAGTAGTGGTGAGCCGAGATGTTCACGTGGAGGAAACGAAGGAGTGGTGTTGGAGTAATCTGGTCGAAAAAGAAACTAGCTCGGAGATTGTTGTACCTTCAGCAACAACAACCACCGAGTCCTCAGATGAAGAAACCGAGCCACAACAACCCAGGATGAAAGGTCTACAGGAAATATATGACACTACAAATGAAGTTCATGTTGTATGTCTTCTGGCCGACTCTGATGACTTGAGTTTTGAGAAAATTGTCCAAGATGAGAAGTGGAGAACAACCATGGATGAGGAGATCGGAACGATTGAACGCAACAAAACTTGGGAACTGACTAATCTTCCTGAAGGAGCTCGACCCATTGGAGTAAAATGGGTGTACAAAAAGAAGATGAATGTTGAGGGAGAGGTTAAGCGTTATAAGACTCGACTTGTGGTAAAGGGGTATAAACAAAAGGAGGGGATAAACTATGATGAAGTATTTACTCCTGTCACGAGAATGGAGTCAATCCGACTCTTGATCTCGTTAGCTGCTCAGAACCAATGGCCAATTCAACAGATGGATGTGAAGTCGGCATTTCTAAATGGCGTGCTGAAAGGGGAGGTGTATGTTGAGCAACCACTCGGGTACATGAAGAGAGGGGATGAGAAGAAAGTGTTGAGATTGAGAAAATCCCTCTATGGACTGAAGCAGGCTCCCCGTACCTAGAATGAGAGAATTGACGGGTACTTCAAGAAAATCGGGTATGAGCAATGTCCGTACGAACATGCCTTGTACGCAAAGAAATCAGAAAAGGATATGATGATAGTTTCTCTCTATGTCGACGACCTCATATTCACCGGAAGCGACACGAAGTTGATTAAGGAGTTTAAGGAGGTAATGGAAAAAGAGTTCGAGATGACAAACTTAGGCTTGATGAAATATTTTCTTGGCCTGGAAGTGAAGCAATCGGAGGAAGGGATTTTTATATCCCAAGAGAGGTACGCACTTGAAATTTTAAAGAAGTTTAAAATGGAGGACTACAACCCGGTTTCTACTCCAATGGAACCAGGCACTAAGCTATCGAAGTTTGATGGAGGAGAACGAGCTGATTCTAGGAGATATTAAAGTTTAATCGGAAGTCTGAGGTACCTTACAAGCACGAGACCCGACTTAATGTTGAGTGTTGGGATAATGAGCAGATTCATGGAGGATCCAAGCTATACAAATTGGAAGGCCTTGAAGAGAATTTTGAGATATATTCGAGGAACCCTATCACTTGGTCTTTTCTATTCAAAATCAGATGATTATCGACTAGTGGGTTACTTAGATAACGATTGGTGTGGTGATGTTAATGACCGGAAAAGTACTTCAGGTTATGTATTCCTACATGGAAATACAACTTTTACTTGGTTGTCTAAGAAGCAACCCATTGTAACCCTATCTACCTACGAGGCAGAGTATGTGGCGGCCTCTTGGAACGTGTGTCATGCAGTTTGGCTTTTAAATCTATTAAAGCATTTGGGAGTGATCCAAGATGAAGGGATTGTGATCCGAGTTGATAACAAGTCGACAATCGAGTTGGCAAAGAACCCAGTTAATCACGAAAGGAGCAAGCACATCGACGTCCTTTTTCATTTCATTTGAGAACAAGTTAAAGAAGGAAAGGTCAAGCTGGAAAATGTTGAAAGCCGAGCTCAAGCCGCATACATATTCACCAAGCCACTGCCAACCACATTGATGAAGAATTGAAAAAGGCTTATTGGAATGAAATGATGGGATACAGTGCAAGAAGACCAATTTAAAGTTTACGGGGGAGTTTTGTTGGGTAAACTTTAAAAGGGTCCACATGGTTTTAATAATTTAGAAAGTTGTTTGTTTGTTTGTGATGATTGTGCCAACAACTACCACACTACACCGAAAGTAGCCATCCACTTCACTAACTACTATTTGGACTTTTGTGTGCAACTCACTTACAAAAGTGAATGAAGAAGTGGTTGTAAGACACACACCACCGAGAAGAAGAAAGAAAGAAGTGGGCGTCCTTGCGTGTACCGTGCACAAGAGAAGAAAGAGAGGAATATTGTGAGTTTGTGGAAAGAGAGAAAGCTAGAGGAGTGTGGTGTGTGTATCGTGAAGCACCAGAGAAGAAAAAGAGTGGGATTGTACTTTTTGTGTTGGGTTATGTTATTATGTGAGTTATGTGTTGTGTGAGTTTGAGAGATTAAAGTATTGTTTTTGTATATGTATGTTCTGGATAGTTTGCCCAGAAAATTAATAAGAGTATATTTTCCATATTTCTACACAATATTCAATTCAAAGAGTTTAAAGACATACTTTGGAATAAGTTTATATGCAAATTAAATTGCTACAAAACATAATGTAAACATTAGTCTAGAAATTATTTAAGAGAAAAGCTAATCATGTAAGGGAAAGAAGTTGACAAAACCTCTCTTCTAAGCATGTTTGTTTTTACTAAGCATTTTTCTCCATATTTGGTAGGGGTTAGGGATTCATCAGTTTGAATGGGAAGTATTCCAAGTAACAAACTTAATAGAAGATATTCGGGAGAGTAGAGCTAACAAAGATGAATGGATTTGGAAGGGTTATGAATCGCAAATATATTGTCAAGCACACATATAAGTTATTACAAAATAATATTATAGGGGAAGATGCATATTTATGAGTAGTTTTGGAAAGTTAAAGAATTCTCATATGCCCATTCATTTGCATGGAGAGTGATCTTGAATAGAGTAGCTATCAGAGATAATGTAGGTATTAGGACGGTATGATCGATGGTACCTTATGTGCTTTGTGCGGTCAGTTAAGAGAAATAGTGTCACGAGTTCTTTAGTCGTAGGGTTGCAAGTAGAGTGTAGGGTATTTGTGATAAATGGATAGGAGTAAGTTCTCTACACGATCATTTACCACAACAAACACCTTTTGCAATTTAGCATAGCAAGAGTTTGATTGCAAGAGCCTACAGATTGATGGTAATGTAAGCAAAGGAACTCTCAGTATGAACTGACTTTAGAGCTAGAGGTATCCTTATGCTAGTTTCAAGGCGCAACAGAAAAAATATATAGGGGAGGCCCCTCATAACAGATTGACTTGAGTGAGCCATAGTTAGTTCATGCAGTGGTTGACAATAATAAGAATATCGGATAAAAGGAAAATCATTAATCAAGCTCATACTAACTGTAAATGCAAGTTGAAATTAAATGGATCAAACCAATTCCGGGGTTATAAAACAATCCACAAAGGGGTAATAAAGGAGGCTAAAATGGAGTACAATTATATCAAATATAATTTTATTGTTGATAAAAAGAAACTACAAAATAGTATATCTTATTATATATCTATAGCAATACAAAATATGCTTCTATAATGTGTTATTTACATCAGCCTAAAAGTAAGCTATGTAATGTAATTAGAAGAATGTTTACACGTGGTGGCAATTTGGGTTAGAGTGGGAGATGATGAATGAGATATAGGGCGTGACACATTTCTTTCCAAGAAGATGATACAACATTGATGGAATATCTTTGACGGAGGAAGAAAATATGTTATTCGTTCTTTAACCCCCTTGAGATATCAAAACATGACGGCATAATCATAAAAGAATTAAAAAACAATTATTGGGAGTAAAGTTTTGATAACCAAATGAATCAGCTCTATGATTCTATGTACAACAGCTAATGTAAATCATAGACTAGTTAACTATACTACGTACAGTTTGAAAATTTGAATCAGGTGAAGGAGGAGGAGGTTCATTCTTGAGGAAAGCAGTATCATCTTCTGATATATCAAGCACCTCATGCCTGCTCTTATACTTCCCATCACTTCTTATATCCTCAAGTCTATCCAACACTTCTGCCATAGTAGGCCTCACATCTTTGGAACTCTGCAAGCACTGAAACGCCAACTCAGCCACTGCACTGATCATTTTCCTGACCTTGAAATCCGACTCAAACCCAAGAGTTGGATCCACAATCTCATGCAACGCACCACTTTGGATCTTCTTGATGGCCATGTTGGACAAGTTGATCTCATGTCTACGCCTTGAGATATCAACCGCGTGCATAGAAGATATGAGCTCGATCAGCACCACCCCGAAGCTATAAACATCACTCTTATCAGTGAGCTGGTAGTACTCGTGATACTCTGGATCCACGTAACCAGGAGTTCCTTGTGGGGCAGTGGAAACGTGTGTGGCATGGATTGGGAAGGGACGTGAGAGGCCAAAATCTGCTACTTTGACACTGAAGTGGTTGTCAAGGAGAATGTTGTTGGTTTTTACGTCTCTGTGGATGATGTCAGAAGCGTGGAGATATACCAATGCATTTGCAGTTTCAATGGCAATGTTCATTCTGATGTGCCAAGGGAGTGTGCCAGGTTTTGCTCTTTGACCATGAAGATGATCAGCCACGGTTCCATTTGGAATGTATTCGTACACCAGCAGAAGTTCTCTACTGTGGCGAGGAGTGCATCCATATAGAGACACAAGGTTCTGGTGGTGTAGGCCAGTTAAGATCTCCACTTCATTCACGAATTGCTCAACTCTTTTTAAACTGTTCTCGTACATTCTCTTCACTGCAACTAATCGTCCATCCTGAAGTTTCCCTACAAAACAAATCAATATATCACAATTCAAATCAATATATCTCCCATTCTAAACCTTTTATACACAGTTTTATAGAAGAAACTAAGTTCCTTTCAGTGTTAGATTCTAATATTGCTTATGTCACTAAGAACAACATAAACTGTGAATGTCTCAGGTACAAAATTGATAATTAGTGAATAATTATGAGAAAGGGTGATGAGTTTTACCAAAATACACTTTTCCAAATCCTCCGTCTCCTAGTTCTCTGTCTGGATTAAAGAAGTTTGTGGCCTCTTCAAGTTCACTATAGGTGAAGAAGTGCACTCCAATGTATTTACTTCCCTTCTCATAATCTTCTAAAGAAGAACTATGTGAGATTCCCTTAGAATTATATATTACAGAAGATGTTACTTCACGGAGACGATTCTTCTTCTTTAGACGACCATAATAGATGTAAAAGCCAAGGCTAAATACAATTCCACTTATCACTGCAGCAGCAACACCTACAAACAATCATTCAAATTTTCGGTTAGTATAACTGTATTAATGAAATATTATACAAAATTGTGAATTCTCTTCCAAGGATAATGGGATATATATTACCAATAACCAGCTTCCTTTGCCAGTTCCATTTATCGCCTGAGACAGTCCACATAGAAGACAAACAGGAGTGAGAACAGTTTGTGGAAAATCATGAAAATTCAAGGAGGATATAGAAGAAAAATATCTATTTTTTTAAGAGTTAGGTAATGAGTAAACTTGTTAGTATTTTAAGGTTGTGAAAGGAGTAGTTGATGTGATAGAGAAAATGTAGAGATAGTAGAATGTAGAAGTAGTAGTTGGAAAAAGTGTTGTAGTTGTCTTTAGTTGTAGTAGATGTTGGTCATACAAATGGTAGATATTGGTTCTTACATCAAATGGTAGAGTTCATGGGTATTTATAGACTCAGATTATTCTAGAACATGTTAGCCACAACTTATGTGAAATGTTCTAGATTTTTATCTATGTAGAATATTCTTGATTTTTGTTCCTATCTTAGGCTTTTCTACAATATTCTAGAACTTGTATTACATTTCAATTCTTCTATCTAAGGAGCTTCTACATTCTTCTAGAATTTGCATTACACTTTAATACTCTTCCTTAATGCAAATTCGGTAACATCAAGCATTATGCGCAGTAGTTCAAATCTTAGCTTTGGTAACATATCTTCAATTTGATCTTCTTCCTCCATTGCCTTGACCATAGTTCTTGCTTTAAGGCTTCTTCATAACAGTTAGGCTCAATTATGGCCATATTGCAAGTTTCATATATGTGTACCAAAGATCTTACTCTTCTTGGACTAGATTCAGGTGAAGAACCTTGTTGTGGAGGTGGAGAAAGCGTACCTGAATTTTCTGTCTCTTCTTGAGTTTCTTCTTGAGATTGTTGCACTGGAAGTAGAATGTTGCTTTTAACAACTTTTTCTTCTTCCCAATTCCAAGAAGCATTTTCATCAACTTCAACATCTCGACTGATGATGAGTTTTTTTGTTTGTAGGTTGTAGACTCGATAGCCTTTTGACTGTGTGCTATATCCCAAGAATATTCCTCTTATAGTCTTATATTCAAGCTTGTGCCTCCTTTGATCAGGAACATGTATGAAGCAGATAGACCCAAATACTCGTAGGTGTTTAGCTGATGGCTTTCTCCCACTCCAAGCTTTAATAGGAGTCTTGTCTTGGACTGCCTTAGTTGGACATCTATTTAGAATGTAAATTGTAGTGTAGACTGCTTCAGCCCAAAAAGTGTTAGGCGTACTTTTCTCTTTCAGCATTGATCTAGCCATCTCCATAATTGTGCGATTCTTTCTCTCTGACACGCCATTTTGTTGTGGAGTATATGCGACTGTAAGTTGTCGCTCTATGCCTTTATCTTCACAGAATTTGTCAAACTCACGAGATGTGTACTCCTTGCCACGATCACTTCGAAGTACTTTTATCTGTTTTCCACTTTGCTTCTCGAGAAGGGCCTTGAATTTCTTGAATACTCCAAAAACTTTTGACTTTGCCTTTAAGAAATAAACCCATGTCATTCCAGAGAAGTCATCAATGAAGAGGATAAAATACCTGTTGTTGTGATGTGAAGGCGTTCTCATTGGTTCACAAACATCGGTATGAATCAACTCCAATAAGTCTTTTGCTCTCCATGTTTTGTCTATCGAGAATGGTAATCGATGTTGTTTTTCGAGGAGACATCCTTCACATGATTCATTATTCTCCTTCAAGCATGGAAGATCTCTCATCATGTTTTTCTTATATAGAAGTTTTAAGGCATGTGTGTTGAAGTGGCCAAATCTCCTATGCCAAAGTCATGAGTCATCAACTTCTACCTTCATGGCAATATTAGTTCCAGGTTTGAAGCTTATAGGAAAGCTTGTATTTCTCTTCTCCATTTTTACTTGGTCAATTTCTATCATTTTAGTGTCATAAATTTTGCATGTATCTTTCTCAAAATGAAGAGAATATCCATTCTCCATCATTTGGCCAATACTTAAAAGATTTTCTTTAAGATTTGGAACTAGTAAAACGTCTTTGATGAACTTAGTACCTTTCTTTGTCTCTACCATGACAGTTCCTTTGCCTCAAGACTCCACTGTGGTGTCATTTCCTAGCTGAACTTTGACATTGATAGATTTATCAATGTCTTTGAAGATGTTTTGATCTTTTGCCATGTGATTGCTGCATCCACTATCCAAGTACCAACTTCCTTCTCTACTAGAAGATTCTTGATTAGCGTAGAATAAGAGTTTCTCCTGATTATTTTCTTCCACAAGGTTTGCTTGATGCTTATTTTTATTACGACAATACTTTTCTACGTGACCAAATTTCTTGCAATAGTGGCATTGAGGTTTTCCATGATGCCAACAATCTTTTTCCAAGTGACTTGTCTTTTTACATATGCCACATGGAGGATATTTTTCTTGACGAATCATAGAGAAGCTTCTAGGATTTTCTTTATTTCTAAAAATTTCTTCTCTACTTTTATTTCCTTCATATTCTTTATTCTGATATCGTAATTTTAGTTTTGATTGAAAGACATTTTCAACCGACTCTTCTTCATGCCTTTTTTTCAATATTTGTTCATAAGCTTCAAGAGAGCCCATTAGTTGTGTGACTGACAATGTAGCCAAATCTTTTGTTTGTTCAATCGCGGTTGCGATTGAATCATATTTTTGGGGAATAGAAATTAAAATTTTCTCAACGATCTTTTTGTCAAGAATATTTTCCCTATAGACTCTCATCTCACTAACTATTTCTTTTATTCTAAAATAGTAGTCTTTAATGGTCTCAGATTCTTTCATTCTTAATAATTCAAACTCTCGTCTTAGAGAATGAAGTTTAACATTGCGTACCTCGTCACTTCCTTGAAACTTCTCTTGTATTGTATTCCAAGCTTGTTTTACACTTGTGGCACCAATTATCCTTGGAAAAGTTGAGTCATCAACTGCTTGTTGAAGAACAAATAAAGTCCTTGAATCCTTCTACTTGTTTTCCTTCAACTCCTTTTTTTGAGCTACAGTAAGAGTGGAAGTTTCTTCTAGAATAGGGAATCATTCTTCTATGATGTCCCATAAAGCTTGAGAACGAAAGAATGTCTTCATTTTGACACTCCAGAAATCATAATTTTCTCCTGTGAAAATAGGTACTGGAATTGATGATGTTTGATTAGTAGTAGCCATGTGTTGAGAATATATTTGGAAGTAGTAGAATGAGTTATAGTTTTGTTTGAGGTAGTTGAAAATTTTATCTACGCCCAATAGATGACCGAACGTAGCTCTGGTACCACTGTTAGTATTTTAAGGTTGTGAAAGGAGTAGTTGATGTGATAGAGAAAATGTAGAGATAGTAGAATGTAGAAGTAGTAGTTGGAAGAAGTGTTGTAGTTGTCTTTAGTTGTAGTAGATGTTGGTTCATACAAATGGTAGATATTGGCTTCTTACATCAAATGGTAGAGTTCATGGGTATTTATAGACCCATAGATTATTCTAGAACATGCTAGCCACAACTTATGTGGAATGTTCTAGATTTTTACCTTTGTAGAATATTCTTGATTTTTCTTCCTATCTTAGGCTTTTTATAATATTCTAAAACTTATATTACATTTCAATTCTTCTATCTAAGAAACTTCTACATTCTTTTAGAATTTACATTACACTTTAATAAAACTACATAAAAAGAGAATGATAAGCAACACATCGTCAAAGTCAATAGACCAAAATAGTTTCACATAGAATTGCACTATAAAATCTGGATTTAGATGGAGAGGGAGAAAAGAACACAACCACATCAAAGAATGTAATTTATGATTAGACCATTATTGAAAAATTCAGAAGATGTAACATCACTTTGGCAATACTTTGTGAGCACCAAATTAACACCAGTAAGACAAAATAAACATGTGAAAAATAAATGTCCAAACACAACCTAATCATATTATTCATTGTCACAGAAAATTCTGAAGAAATTAGAGGAGGATTTCTGTGAAGCCTCCTAAACTAGAAGCAACAAATTGTTTGCCACCAACCCACAAAAAAGAGTCAACAACTTTGAAGATTCATCAGCCACCTAAATCCTAACATAGGTTCCTGTAACATCTTTGAACGCCAGCAATATTTTTATCAAATTAGCTACAACAAAATTGTTCTCTGACTTGGTCAATGGTTTATTTTTTACTAGGTTCCTAGTTCTACAGATTTCTAAACAGGCATTTCTACAGATTTCAAGACTCAAACAAAATAAATCTATTATCAAAAGTTGAAATCCATATGTATATGTGCATGAAGGACACATGAATGAAGAGAATAGAAGAGAAGTGAAAGAAGACATACTATTAGAGCAATCTAAACCTTCACTTCCATTGGGGCAAAAGCATGAAAACTGAGACTCATTATTAGCTCCACATGTTCCATTAGTTGAAACGCATTTTAAGCACTGAACTTGTGCCTCTGAAATAAGATGTATTTCAAACCCTTCACTCAAGGCTTTGTTGAGTCCTTGAATTCCCCCGTTAGGGTCAAGTTCCTGTGCTACTTGCACTTCAATCCTAGCTCCATCACAGTCTTGGACTTTCCCAGTTGCAGGGTCCCCATAGAAAGCACTCTTGTTACCATCTTCCTTGCATTGAAAAGAGTGTGTGCTGTTTGAAATCAGGGAATAGGGACAACCATAGTAGATGGTGATGTTCCTAACATTCAAGTATCGAAAGAGATTTGAATCCACGGAGTTGTTGGTTACGGCCGAGGAAGAGCAATTATCATAGACAATGCCTGTTCGAACGATTTTCACGGTGTACTGAACTGGATCAAAGTGAAGAACTTGAAAAGTTTGTGAGCCAAGTTGAAGGGTGGAGTTTTGATTATCCTCACAGTTGAGCTTGAATTTGTGGTTGCTAGCACAATAACTGGGTCTGCTCCCTCCCCAGAAAGGGTAGTAGATGGACGTTAGTCCGCAGCTGAATGGCTTGCTACACTCTTCGTGTTTGTTCTCTTCTTGGGAACTGATTGATGCCACCAAGACCAAGAACATTGATGCAAGGAAGACGAAGCTCACTGGAACATTTTCATTATGATGCAATACGAAATTAGCCATAGAAAAAGGAGAGAAAATGAGAAATGAAGGAAGGGTAGGTCTACGATATAAGTGATCAATGCCATGACGTTGTTCCTTTTTAATATTCATTTTATCCATTGACCTTCTGAATTTTCAATAGCTGCTGAATTGGACGATATTTCCGTTTCTTGTTCCAATCTTGGTCTTATGAACCTTCCACCTCGCCACCTCAACAGCTATTACAAGACACGAGTACAATTATTTTTTTCAAATTTTGAATACCATGGGTTGATATACAACAAAATTTTATAAAATATTCATCAATAAAAATATATTGATATTTTTTTATTAATATACCGTTATGATGATCACACTTCACGACCATATTTGAGATTATAATAAAAAAAATATAGTTTAATTAGATTTTTCAAGTTTTGAATATCTGATGTACCCCGAAAGCATGATTTCAAGTTTTGTAATATCATATCAAGAAACGCTCCATCATATTATATGGTGTGTTTTATCTGCAATCACACCAAAATTCACATATTTCAACAAGTGTGCAAATATTTCAAAGCTCTGTTTGAAGCATTGAATCAAACATGTGATTACTTGATGTTGATCTAAATAGTTTTATCAGATATTGACTTTTCAAATTAAGGAAATGGTGGGGTCTTGAATACCAATGTTTTAAGTATTATTTTCTGAAGTTTGACACTTTATTATATGATATAAAATGACACATGATTGTGTACTTGGTTTGACAAAGTCAAGGAATAAATATATTAGAAATGGACAGTTACGGTAGGATGTATGCAAAACGAAGAACTCATTAGCTTCAGAAAAGGAATGAACCAAACCACCAGTAACATAGTTTAAAACTCGATTTGATGATTCACTTGTCAAACTTGATTCACAAATCAAATGAACAACACGTAAATTAAAAGTTGAATTCATTAAAGGAATTCAAGTTCAATTATGTTTATTTTTACTCTATTGATTCATGTTTTAACTGGGTCTATAATAAATATTATATTTTATCTTATTAATTTTATATAATTAATTTTTATTCATATCATTTTTTTATAAAATAAATAAACAATGATATGTAAAATAATTATAATGTAAATGGAATCAACTAACAGATTAAATTAAATCATTTGCAACAAATTAAATTTCTACTTAAGTCAATTTGTATCTAATGAACTAAATTGAATTTTTCTCTTATATCTATATAGAAATTCTATTTGTCATATTTGATAATTAACTTATGTGATACATTTTTAAAGAGTCAATCATTTTCATCCATTGGGTAACAATAATCCTAAAAGATCAAAATAAAAGAGAAATGGAACAAAAAATTTAAAATAACTTATTTTTACTCAAGTTATTATACCTCTTACTATGTTAATTTAGTGGACAATCACACTTAAAATGAAATTTAAAATGAAATCTAAATGACAATTATATAATATGAGTAAATGAGTTCTCTCATGTTTTCTTCTTGAATTCCAATGGCTTCAGTGATATGAAGAGGTTAATCCGCATTATTTTTGGGGTGGAGCGGACGAAATAAGTGTATTGGTATGCAAAACATTAATGTTTTTGGAATACATTTTGGATTTTACTGTCTCAAATGCATTTCAAAATCAAATACATGTTCAATTATGAAATTCAAAATTTCTTTCAGACTGAAAGATTTAAAATGTATTTGGTTTTGAAATATATTTTGGATTACACGTTCTCATATTGGTTTTAAAATATGTTTTAGACTGTGCAGTTCAAAATATGATTTCAAATCAAAAATTTGAAATGTATTTCAAAACAAAATAATTCTCGATTGCATAATATAAAATGTATTGTTCTAAAATGTATTTTTTATTATATAATCCGGAATATATTTCATATCTAAAACTACATTCTAAAGTGTAACTCAAATGCATTTCAGAACTAATACATTTTGGATTCAAAACCAAATACATTTTAAGTTTTACACTTCAAAATGTATTTTGTTTTGCAATTTTTCAATAACAAAGAGCTTGTTATTTGATTAAAGTAATTATGAAGTAATTTAATTTTATTGATAAAAGGGTTTTATGATATGTAAATGGTTAGGACAAAAGGAGGTTCATATTGAGGAAGTAGTAGATAAGCATTAGTCCATAGAACATGTTCCGAAGAAGTTTGAGTTGATGTTGGTGTAATTAATGTAAGTGTAGGTGGAGTTTATGTGCAACACGAATTCCCTAAAGGACCTATATATCGATAGCTTGATGTTAGTAAGCTTTGGCCAACCACAAAAAGGAAGGTGAGGTAAGTAAAAAAACTTCCATGGTTAAGTATTATATTTAAGGATTGTGGAGATTGAAGTTAGTCTCTCATGGTTGTGAGTTAAATAAGCTAGGGTCACCACATTCGCAAATTGAGACTATAACTCTTTATTTTTTATTATTTCTATTGAGCAACATCATGAGGTGACATCGAGATACAAACATGTTCCACCTTCCACTAGGCAAGATCACCATCATGTTAGATGATGTGTTAATGTTATTACATATCTCAATTGTAGGGTTATCTTGTTTGTATGATATCCTGAATTTTGTTAGTGTCTCAAGCATATCGGAGTTGCTCGAGATAGACATTGTCGTGTTTCCCACGTTAAATTATGTTAGCTCTAAAAGGTATATGAAGAGAGTTGTGTCCACCAGATATGGGAATTTATAGCGAGGACTTACTTATTTCATCTCGTGGGATGCACCATATTTGCATATTAAAGTGTGATATCAATTAAAATGTCAAATTTGCAATTGTTCTACAATATGTAGTGAGTACTCCTAACCCACATTTATGACCAATTAGGAGATGCCTACTTTTCCAAAACAGAGTAGTTAGAGATTATCCCATGTCTTTACAAGTGAATAATATATATTATTTGGATAAGTTACTGTTATTTGCATATGTATGTATGAGTTTTAACTTTTTGTTTAAATTGGAAATATATGAGCATTTTTCAAACATGGAAAGAAGAGATGTCAATCTCACATATGATGAAGTTCAATCACAAGCAACAGGATATGTGATTGGAAGACATATTGACTCCTTATGAGGTTTAGTTAGATGTTTTGATGTTGTACGAGTCCATTTGTGGTGTTGTGCGAATTCAATTAGATGTTTTGATCCTTGTTAGTATTGACTCCTTATGAGGTTTATCGCTTGAAAGTTAACCATTAAACGTCATTTTTATGTTCTCAAAACACATTCTGCTAGAGATTGGTAAACCTCTTGTCGCATAGACTTTTATGCAAAAGTTTGATTTCTCCACTAATGTGATATAGTGGTCAACCAAGGTATGAAATCTAACAAGATTGCAATACTTTTAGTAAGTATACATGTGTAAATCTAACTTTGATAGGGAAAATGAAATATAAATTTAAAATACACTAAAATGGTACTAATATGCAAATGAGATAATAAATGGAACTAATCACAAGTATGCATGTATAATTGAAACGTAAGAGTGTACAATTTATGATTTAACCTACTAAAATTAATATAAATTATTAAAGATGAGATATGATATTTATAATGCATGAATGAATGGAAACATATTTTGATATTTCAAAACAAAGTAAAACAATAAAATAAAATGTAAAACACAAAATGTTTGTAAAAATGCCTATTAAAACCATAAAATACAAAATATGCTTAATGAAATGTCTATAACAATTTTGCAATATCCATGTTATGAACTAATTCTAATTGCTAGAACTAACCAAAATATATATTTAAAAGAATTTAGAAAATTAAATCACTAATAAAAACTAAAATATATGAAGTTAATGCTATATATATATATATATATATATATATATTAAGATAGGTAATTGCATATCATCTCAAATTTAGAATGGTTCCATAGTGAATTTAGTATTAAATTGTAATAACAAATGTCAATCAATTAAATAAAGTGAATTGGAATCTATTTAGATGAAAAGATGAAAGAAAAGCATATTGTTTTGGTGGAATGTAGTAAATTAATATCAAACACAGGATTAAAAAAGAAAAGCCCATAGTAGATTGTAGAATTTAAAGAGCTTCAAATATATTATAAGTAAAGGTGAATAACATAAAGTGCAGTGTGAAAGTGATGGTTCATATATCTAATTCTCAATATTACCACTTTTATCACTACTAATAGAAAATAATGATGAAAAAAAAAAGATAAATTAAAGTTAGTTATCCATACAAAATGTGAACCATGGACTTGTCCAATACATATGAGTTGATGAAGACTGACATCTAAATGAGGTTTACCTCATACCGGAAATATTGTCATATTTTGTTTGATAGAAAAACATACTAATACAACATATATCTACTAGTAATAGCATATCCCATATTAAGTATGGTCGTCCATTTGTCTACACTTGCATGTGAATAATTGGTTTGTAAAAAAATGTTAAAGTATTTAATTACATGAAACTATCAAATAACTTATTAGTGTCATGTTGTACACAAGTAAAAATTATTTAAGTTGTTTCACTTGTTCATAAACATCAAACATTATCGTATATATGTCACGTCGTTGGCCTATTTCTATAAATAAGTTCATAAAGGCAAGAAACTAAGACTTTTCACCCATTCTCAACAATGTAACAATAAATCAATAACCACAAACACCATCAACTTTGACATCAATAACATCACGTATATAATTGTATGTAATTGTGACAAAAGTGATAAAATTGATCCAACATGGGAATTGCTTGATTCTTCATGACAACCGTGAATTTCCCCATCTACTTAGTGGACTTCCATGAAGATGAACTATCATGCATAGAGTGAATGACATCAACATGCTTAAAATATGACGGTTCACTCTTTGTTGACCTATCTATTTGATTAGATCATTGTTTTTGGGACCCCTTTGTTTGAACTTTGTCAACCGGTAGACACATTGATGTCAAATCAGGATATGCAATTTCACATAACTTGCTTTTATTGGATAGCTTACCAACAATGTTGACTTCTTTGAAACAATTCAAGATGAATCAGGTGATGACAAATTAGAAAAAATCAGTCTAGTTCACATAGCATGAATTTCATTTAGTGTATCATATTTGGGACATAACTAGCTAATTGACAAGCGCATGATCCGTGAGTATGTTTCAAAGTACAACCACAGCACACACCATCTAAACTCAGATGTCTTACCCGATCATACTCTCAAACAATGTGCATCAAATAAGGTTTACAAAAGAACCTACTAATATTTTATACATATTGATATTGAAGTGTATCCCACAACATGTAGACTCCACTCAAATGATGCATTAACTTCATTATGTTGAAGTCTTATGATGTTGATTATTGCATCTTAACAAGTATAAAAGTCTCTCATACTATTATGTAGAACTTACTTTAAATTCCAATTAGCACTTTCAACCTTACATATAACAAACCAAATAACACAATATCAAACAAAAAAATTTAAAGGAATAATAACAAGTAAGGAATGATTACATACTTATTTGTTGTTGTATTTTGAAGTTGAATCAAATTATCAATTCATGCCTTAAAAAATTTTTCCTTTTGAACTACCTAGATGTCATTTACATGTTCAAAAAGTAATGGTCATGGTGAACAAAAAAACTACAAATTATTTCATATATTCCTTAAATACATAAAATTATCACAATCTACGAGCAATTTCCCAAACATAAATAACAAGATCCTAAACATCCACATAATTTACTAACAATTTCCATTTAATTTTTCACAAAAATATTTCCATAGGACGATGGAAATATAATTTTTTATTATCTACCCTTTGAAGTTTGACAAATATCTTAAGTTTGATTCATTATAAAATAATACATTCTTATAAACAAAGGTTATTTGGGAATTATTTTTGGATAAAAGTTTCACAATAATATTTCCATGGAGCAACCTGAAAATGATTTCCTAAGTTAAAATAAACTTTCCATTAAAAATATACTATTTTAATTTTGTTAAGTATTCCATATGGTAGTAGATTAAATTTTTTAATTAAAATAGGTTTAATCATTTCGGAGGTCCCTATTTGTGTAGATTGGTGTCAATTAGGTCCCCGTATTTTGAAAGAGCTCAATTGGGTTCCTTTTTATATAAAATTGAATCAATAAAACCCCTGCTGTTAAATTCTATGAACGCGTTAAATGTGTTGCCTGGTGGCATGGTGAGATGACATTTCATAACCACGTGACACATAAAGAGGTCATCACGTGGCAATCCCCTTTTTCCCAAATTAGGGTTCTGCAAATGATGCAAAGGAGCTTGCGCCGTGCTGGACTTGAAGGAGAACAAAGGTATTGGAAATTCCTCAGGTGGTGGCGCGTTGGATGTTGATGCTTCTTACAGGTTTGATTTGGGATTTTACGCAAGCAGAAAGAAGCATTGGTTGATGAAAGATGAAGGTGCACAGTAACTATCAATATTGTGTAATGATGATTGAGATCCTAATTTATATGTTTCTAATAGATTGAAACAAATACCACTATCTCTTGCTTTTCATGTTCAACACACGCCATTGTACTCCACTATTCATTGATGGCTAAATTTTGTTTTCTCTCTTGGCAGATCTAGGGATAACTTTGTTTTGGGTGTATTTGATTTTTATTTTTTGAGAATTGATTTTAGTTCCTACACAAAATTGGTGCAGTATGAAATTGTTTTAGAAAATAGTTTTCAAAATTAGAAAGCGAGAAGGAAATCTTATAGAATTTTCTTATTCCTGCAAAAAGTGATTTGCTAAAAGAAAAAGCGTTTTTCAACGCCCGACCACCATAGAGAAGAGAACAGCCTTTCCCTTTCAAATCTCAATTATGCCTTCTTCTTCATTTTCTCTCTTTTTCCAACCACTTTGAAATCACTAACCCCACAAAATCTTATCATTTTCAATTTCATCCCAATTCCTTCCTGGATCGCCTTTTTCTACTCTCCTCTTCTTCTCCATGGTTGTTATTCCTGCAAGAGCTCGAGCCGATTATGATTATCTCATCAAGTTTCTCCTAATTGGCGATAACGGTAATTTATTCATATTTTTTTAATATTTTTTTTAAGTGTTATTCTATAGTTCTTTGATTCCCTTGTTGTGATTCGATTCGATCCGGTTTCTGATAGTGAATTGTTTTATTCCACTGAATGTTTGTTTATGGTTAGAATTGAACTTACTTAGGTGCTTACTGCTCTGTGATTTTAAGCCGTAAATGGATGATTATTACTTTTTTTGGCTTAATAGCCTCTTTTGTCCCAGTTGTGCTCGGTTTTGTCAATTTGGTCCTTGGTTTTAAAAAGTGTCTACGTGGTCCTGACTTGGGAAACTTTGTGTCAACTTTGTCCCTTCCGTTAAAAAGAAACAAACGAAGTTAATAGTTTGATGATGTTGCAGTTTCTTTTTATTTTTTTTTTAATCTTTGGGCCACCTATTCCCTCCTACCACATCAGTTTTGCCTTCTCTAAACACTAGAAACCTTAATTCCTCCACCGTCAGCCAAACCCTATCCGCCACCACCACCTTACCGCGTCCCAACAGTGAAGTCCAAACCCTATCCAACTGTGCTGCCACCACCCGCACCATCAATGCCGCAAAGAACCTACAACCACCACATCGTCTTTCACCATCAATGTCGCAACCACCCACATCGTTAAACCCATCCACCACCATGAACCATGCCGCGTTGTCACCACCATGGCGGAAATCGTACAACCAGGTTTGAACCTACCCTCAATCATCAATCTCGCGCAACCCAAATCACCAACAACAACATCATCTTCTTCCTCATGATTAAGACCCAGAAAAATTCCCAATTTTCGAACTCCCAGTTCGCATAGAACAAAAATGAAGGCTTACCATGTGGTAGCCCTTCCCCACCCAAAAATTAGGGTTTCAGATTGGGGAAGAGTGCTTTTGTGCCGTTAACTCGCAACAATTGGGTTTTGACCTTCCCATCTACGGTAGCTACTGGTAACGTGATTGTGTTTGGCGAATTGGAGGTCTTTTCCTTTTTGCAGGTGGTGAGTTCAAGGGAATGGAGGTGCGAAGATGCGAACTCAGATCTCGTAGGATGAGGCCTTTTTTTCTGATTTTGTGGTTTGCAAGTTTGGGCTTGGAGAAGGTGATGGAGGTGTAGTGGTTACACGTTCTCGCATTGAGTGGCACGATTCTTACGGCGGCAACTGCCTGAAGTGGGCTTTGTAGTGTGGTAGCAATGGTGATGGCAGGAGGCAGTGGCGGCCGTGAGGTTGCACTTGGGTTCATGATCATATAGGGAGAGGTTCGCTCTACGGCAGCGGCGACATGGCGATTTAGGGTTTTGCTTGGTGTCGTGATTTCTGGTATGCAGGTTTGGTGATGGTGAAAATTGGTGGCGGAGCTCGCGGGTTTGATGGAGGTGGGAGATGGTGGTCGTAGCGGCTTGCGTGAGCTCGTGAGGGATGGTGCCTTGCGACGACTTTGTAGCGTTGGTGGTGGTCTAATGAAGATATTTCATGGTAGTGGCGTTGCATGATGTTAGCAGCGGCGTAGCTGTTGACGACGACAATTTTGGATGGTTCGGCGGCTAAGGTTTGGTGCTTGATGGAAGTTAGGATTTTTGAAGATGGTGATGACGTGGCAGCCAAATTTATATTGTAAAATCCATTTCAACCTCTCATTGCTTACCACATCATCACACATACAACTTAAAATTGACACGATACCAATTTATATTGTCATATCATCAATTCATTAACACTGTTAGTGTTTTTTAACGGAAGGGACAAAGTTGACATAAATTTCCCAAGTCAAGACCAAGTAGACACTTTTTTAAAACCAAAGACCAAATTGACAAAACCGAGTACAATTGGAGATAAAAGAGGCTATTAAGCCTTTTTTTTTTCAAGTGAATTTTGTGGTTGTCTGTGTACTGTGATGAATGGAGCTAGTGGTTAATTGTAAATGAAGTTGCACATTAAAGGACGACGGATTTGGTTCTCTCTTTGTAGGTTGATGAAAGCATGAGGGAGATGGTGGTTTTGCCTTGCTCCTGGCGGCGCGATTTTCTGTTGGGTTTCTCTACATTTGATTTGCAGGTGGTGATGGACTACGCTTCTTGATGGTGCGTCAATGGAGGAAGCTTCCATGTAACTTTGTCACGTCACTAAAAAGTGTGTAGTGTGCAAGCTAATACACACAAATTTTAACGCTCTCCACATAATATTTAACGACAAAAAATTTATTGATTCAATTTTACATAAAAAAAATCCAATTAAGCCTTTCAAAATACAAAAACCTAATTGACACGAATCTGTACAAATAAAAACCTTCAAAATAATTAAACCATTAAAATAACACGTTACGTGTTGATTTCTAAAAAATAACTTCGATAAATAGTTTCAAAAATACTTTTCATCAACTAAAGTTTTAGTCATCTATTGAAGTCACAATTATCCAAGATTCATTATTGTCGGACATAAAAGAATTGGTTCTCCTATCCAAGACTTAAAATCAATTACAAATAATTGAATTTTACTTGTAAGTAAAAGGTAAATAATTATCCCAAACGAATAGGAGAAACAATTCTAAAAGAAAATTAAATTTCTTTCTTTTAACTTCTTAACTTTTTAACAAAATATTTAGGTATGATCAATTATTTTCCCCTATTTAAACATAAAATTAGAATTAAATATACATTTTTTTCTTAATTTCTAGAAAATAATTAATTTTTTTAAACTTTGGATAATTTAATTTCTTAACTTCAAAATATATGATTATTTAAATAAAATTTTATCAAATTTATTTGATGTTATTAATATTAAAGTAGAAAAAATATATCAAATACTATAAATAATTTAAATAGAATTATAAAATGCATTTAAAATATTAAATAAATATAAAAAAATTTAGTTAAAATAATCAAAATTTATGTATTTTTAAATTAAGAAAATAAATTGAATCAAAATTTTGAAAGTAAAATAATTCTAATTTTCATTTGAAATTAAGAGATAAAAACATAATAATCCAAAAAATTATATTTAAGAAACTGAAAATCATTATATAAAAAAACACTATTTAGTAATATTATTTATTAATCTTCTACTTCGGAAAGTTTGTAAATTAATAAATAAAAAATATTTATTTAATAAAATAATTAATTTAATGAAATATTTTTTCCAAAAAATAACGATTACGTAAATTATTTTAATATATGTATGTATATTAGTGCAATAAAAATGTTGAAGGTATGAGTTTTTATGATTACAGACCATTTATAAAATATAAATTATTTTATGAAATAAAAATAAAAATAAAAATGTAAACCTAACTAATATTTTCAATAAGGATAAACTTAAATAATTTTATTTAGATTTATATTGAGAGGTAGGTGGTATACATGCGTAGGGGTTGAGCCAAACAAAAAACACTAGTCAATGAAGAGTTAGCAGCAATGTAAGGTCATCAAGAGTGGTCCCACAGATTACACGTGTCCAAATTCTGCGATTATTTTAGTTTATCGACATTCAAATATTCAAGTGATGATAATAACGAAGACTCTTTCAGTCTCTTGCATAAAGTCCAACTAATTCAACAACACCCCAAAATTTCAAAGAATTAGTTAAAAACCCCAGGAAAACGGAAAATGACAGAATCTCCACCAACCCTGCTATGCACTCGTTCCTCTCTCTCTCTGTTTTCGTTGTAAAGAGAGTGTGGTAGTTTTTCTTCTCTCTCTCGTCATCTTCCCTTCCCTTTGCCTTCAGCCTCTCCTTTCCTTTCGACCTCTTTCTTTTCTTCGTCATCTAATTTCGATTCCGATTCCGATTCGGTACTCTTCTTCTCCCTTTCTTTGTTGTTCCTCTGCGATAACGAACTTTCTCATTCGATACTTTCCTCCGTTTTCTCCGCGTGCAAACGGAGGGAAACACAGTTCTGACAACGATTGGAAAATGCTGGGAACTGCACTGCAATTTGGCGGGGTTCGCGGCGAGGATCGCTTTTACATTCCGGTGAAGGCGAGGAAGAACCAGAATCAGCGCAAACAAGGCCAGAGAGCCAAGAATGGCGAACTTGAAAACGCCGATTTAACTTCGAAGAGCAAACTTGATGTGTCTGAGAATCGAAATAGCAATAGCAATCTCAACCAATCATTGAATCCAACTCTTTCTCCGTGTGTAGAGTCTGTTAGTAATATCGATAGGTTCTTGGACTCCACGATGCCGTTAGTTCCGGCTCAGTATTTCTCCAAGGTTGATCTTAATTTCCCAATTCACTTTTCTTATTTATTTTTTTTGAGATGTTGAGACAGTTGTTGCGAATGTTTTATGCTTAGTTATTCTCGGAATTCTTGTTATGTTTTGATGTGGTTTATTTGAAACTCAAATTTGATTGTATTGTGGATGTAGACAACGATGAGAGGTTGGAAATTTTGCGATGTGGAGTATCAGTCTTACTTTTCCCTGAATGATCTCTGGGAATCTTTTAAGGAGTGGAGTGCGTATGGAGCTGGAGTGCCTTTGGTCCTCGATCAAAGTGAATCTGTTGTTCAGTATTATGTTCCCTATTTGTCTGCTATTCAACTCTATGGTCAATCTGCTGAGAAGCCAAGTGCAAAGCCTAGGTATTATTACCATCTCACGTGCTGATAAGAATTGCTAACTTTAAGACAAGACTCACCACGGGAAACACAATAGAGTTATGGATGGATGCTGCTTTTTTGCTTATCTCTCTGAGACTTGTTTGTTTATATTTATGCGTGTGTGCGTCTGTGTTTGTGCAATCAATTGATACAAGGCGTTAAGCTTTTATGTCACACAACCTCCTTTTTTCCCTTCTTATGCTCAGATTTCGTATCTTCTGGTTCTGCATTAGCTCATGTAGCATCGGTGGACCAAAATCATTTTTACGCCTAAACACCGCATAATTGGACCTGGTTGTGCTCTTTCTGAGCAACACATAGAATGAAAGTTGAAAGAGCACACTATCTAGCTTAAAACAATTTTAACGAGTGTTGAAAGTAAATATTACATTAAGCAATAAGCATTGAATATAGAATAATTGGAAACCATTTCTTAGTTCTCATTATGAACCATATAAGAAGTAGGGAAACATGTGTATGCTTTTTAGGTTCCGGTTGAAAGGCAGCAGTATAAATTGAGAAGTAAATGATTAGCAATACAAGTATAGTTTTTAGGCTTTGTAAAATGCTTCTCATTGAGAGTGAAACTGCAGGGGTTCTTAATGTAGAATTGAGAAAGATGATGTCATTTTCTGTTTGTAATAGTAAATTAGTTGGTTTTTACCTGTTTTCAACCAAAATTTGTTTTTGTAACTATTCCTTTTTATAGAAGTAGTTGTTTGGTATCTGTAAAGAAAATGTTCAAATCTATTATTTTATTCTGTGAAGTGTGATCCTTGATGCAATGATGATAACGTTTCTCCTTGTTACTTGTTGCGTGAAATTGTGGGCTCGTATCATGGAAATAATTTTTCTCTTTGGTGGGTGTCTTGTGCATTGCATTGCCTTTAAAAATTAACTATAATAATTTTACTTTGTTGTTTCATAACACTTTACTATAATTTTCCCTTCTCTTCCAATGATTTTTGAAATAAATTTAATCACCAATTCTGATCCTGCCTCTTTCCCCTCCTTGTAAAGAGTAATGAATAACATTTTATTCATTATTCTTGATTTGCCTTGAGGGTTTAATTTATAGATCATATTATTGAAGGCATAAAATGATATAATTATCGGATTTTACTCACAGAAAAACATAAATTCTACTTTAAACCACTTTTGAGGGGAAGCATTTGAAATGGTGCTTTAAAGCGCCGATCTTGTTAAAGTTATACTTCGTGAACAGCTGTCACGCTTTTACTTTTAGACTGTTTTGTTATAATGTGGACAAAATTGCTGAGGGTACTGGGCTTTATGTGCACAGCAAAAGTTTAATTATCATAGGTCCTGTGCATTTTTATTCACAAATTTTCAAGTTATTTATTACTCATGAGGACATCTTTTGCTAATATTATATGTTCTTGCTGTGTTCACTTCCCTTCTTTTGAGTGAATTATTTGATGTCCAAGCTGTTAATGAAATGCAGATTTTTGCTGTAATTGAGTCATATTTGTATGTGGCATTTTTTATGGGTTATAACATTAGAAAGTTACTTTTCAATTAGATTTGATATCTTTAAGTGTGAAATTATTCAGTACTCTAATAATTTATTGACGAGTTAATGTGTCAAGTGGTTTGACAGTCACAAAACATTGTTTCTGTTATTAATATGCTGTGTTTTTGCAGCATCTCTTGTTTTGTTTTGTATTTTAATTATTTAGAGATGATAGGTTACAATATCAGGCAGTATGCTGTATGAGTGAATAAAATGTTTGTGGGGGTGAGATAATTGGTGTTAGAGATCCCACATGGAATAAATATATGACTAAATTATAGTATATAAGTGGATGAAAACTTCATCTTGTCTAATCGGTTTTGTAAGGTTGAGTTAGGTTTAAATTCTATTTTCTTATTATGGTAGTGGAGTCATTCCAAATTTATTTTATTCAAAATTTATTTTATTCAAATTTGTTGGGTCTATCGCCTCACCAATGTTCCCCACTAGTTTCACGCTCTAGATGTTCAATCCTCAGTATGAAGGGGTGTGTTGGAGATCCCATGTTGACTAATAATATAACCAAATTATAATATATAAGTGGGTGCAAATCTCACTTTACCAAGCAAGTTTTATAGGATTGAGTTAAATTGAAATTTCACTTTTATCATAGTCAAGTTTGTTGAACTTATTATGTCATCCGCTATTGAGTTATTCCCTAGTCCCACACTTGAGATGTCAAGTCCTCGATGTTCAGGGATGTGTTGGAGATCCTACATAACTAAAGATATAACCAAATTATAGTATATAAGCAGGTGCAAACCTTAACTTATCAAACCATTTTTGTGAGGTTGAGTTAGATTTATATTTTACTGTCTTAATACGACTATTTGTCAGTTGGAAGAGCGAATAAAATTTTCTGAGGCCTGAGATAATTGGAAACATGGTATTTAAGACTATGGAGTATGGAGAGTTCTGTTATTTTTTATATGGTGTTTATTTGATAGATATTTAATATGATTACTTGTATTGCCTCAAAGATCTCTTTAAATTGAGCTTGGTAGAAGTGAAACCTTGATAAATGGAACAAATATACTGCAGATGAGTGATATATCTAGATGTCAGATGTTTCTTTGTATTATATCTAGTCAAATTTCACTTTCTTGTCTTCATTCCCTCATTTTTCGTCCTTACTCAACACAATGTTATCAGAACTTGACCGGTCATTGACTTGGTCAAAATACTAGGTCATTGGGCCATCCAGTAAGTCATTAATTGTAATTTCTGAAAGTATTCAACATTATCCAAATATTGTTTATAAAAGTTAAACCGTGTACAACAAATATTTCGTTGGTTTGGAGGTCAATGTCTGTCCTTCATCCAAAAGAGCAAGCTTTGAGTCCTTTTGACACCAACTTTTGAATTCTTCTCCTTCGTCAGTGCTCTTCCAAAATGGATCTCCTAACACTGGTTTACAAGTTTGGTTGAAAAGCAGTCAGTTCACATAGGTTTAATTCCAGTCACATCTAATGTCCTAACTAGTTCCACCTAGTAACAACACAGGTTTTGGTCTAACCGGTTGGACGAGCTGATCCAAGCCAATTTGATAACAGCTCAACACACTTTAAATTTTAAACACTTCGAGAGAGAAAATTAAGAAGATAAAAGGAAATTAATTTCATAAGATATAAGACTAGTTTATGGATAAGCTAATTTGTAGAAACTCTCTTATAGCTTCTCTAAATTCTTATTAACTTGTGCATAAGCTATTTTTAGCTAATGGAGAAGCTCATTTTTTCTTTTCATTTTTCTCTTTTAGAAGGTTTATGGAGAAACTCGTCCAATAAGTCCACCATCAATTGATTTTAACTTTTGATGGATTAATGAATCATTGTGGATCTCAATGTATTTGATATGCATTAAACTTTTTTATTTATACTCTCTCTTTTTGGCTACTGCTTCTTTTATGTGGTTAATCTAATAAAAGATTTAATTGACTTTTGCTATTTTCATAATTTGTTATATAATTTTAACTTACAAGTGCTATGGGAGTGTGCACTATTGTTATTTAGCTTGTAACTAATCAGATATGAATTTCTTAATTTCTTATGTTATTAGGTACACCAGTGAAGATAGTGATGGTGATTACTACAAAGATTCATGTAGTGATGAAAGTAGTGACAATGAATATGGAAAAAGGACTGAGTTTACAAAACAAAGCAGTCAATATCTAACAGGTGGTGTCTCACTGCAAATGAACAGATTATCTATAAACAACAAACGCAGTGCAGTGCAAGAAGGATTTTCTAGTGATGATAGTGAAACTGGGAATCCTCAAGATGTACTTTTTGAGTATTTGGAACAACATCCTCCGTATAGCCGGGAACCATTGGCTGATAAGGCAATTACTGATCCGTAGTTAATGTGTGGCTTATTTACCCATAATCTGGTCCATGGACCTTATACTTTTTTAATATTTTGACAGATACAAGATCTTGCAAGCTATTATCCTCCTCTCAAGTCATTGAGAAGCTGTGACTTATTACCAGACAGTTGGATGTCTGTGGCATGGTAATCTAATGTGTCATCACTTCTTTCCCATTCTTTATTTTTCACAACATTAACTTCATCTAATGTCGTAGTACTGTTTTTTTCATCCATTAACATATTTTAATATTATGTTCTAGGTATCCTATATATCGAATACCCACTGGTCCAACTTTAAAAGATTTAGATGGGTGCTTTCTAACATACCATAAACTCCATACACCCTTGACAGGTAATCATGGATCTTTAAGCCTATATTTGACTGTAAATGCAATTCTTATTCTGCTTTATCCATGTGTTACAAAGCTCATAAAAGAGGAATGAAAGTTTTCCAAAAGCTAACAAGGAACTTGAACAATTAAGTGCATGTCTGGATTGGTGCAAACGCATGCACTGTGTTAGGATATGGGGTGGCAGGGTATAATGGGTAATGGGTTTAGGATAGAAGTAAAGAGCGGGAAAGTTTGTTAGACTGTTAGGGGGAGAAAGAGAGTATAAATAAGCCTTTTGGTAATTCTGTGAGGGGAGTTTCTGAATATTATTTTGTAAATCTGGACATTGGCCTGAAGAGGGGGATTAGGCCTCCATTAACGCTACCAGTGTACTTTGTTCTCAATTTCAATACAGAAACCCATTCCTTTTACAGTGTTAATTCTTGTTTGGAATATTACTTGGTAAATTTGGACATTGGCTAGAAGAGGGGGATTAGGCCTCCATTAACGCTACGCTATCGGTGTGTTTTGTTCTCAATTTCAATACAAAAGTCCATTCCTTTTACAGTGTTAATTTTTGTTTGTGTGTGTGATTGGGTTGCCTTATTTAGGTCTCCAACTCAGGAACCTAACACACTGTCACATTTTTATTTCCAAATGTACATGTGATGCAAAGCTAGTATTATATGCACTGAAATGATGAGCATCCATTTTTGCTGAACAACCAAACACCTTAAATATCCATGAATAGAAGTACAGATCCTCCTACAAGTGTTTCCTCTTTCTTTACAAACTTTCTGATTGTGTGAATGAATCTTTCTCTCCTTACTTCCCCTGTAATTGCCTAACAGGTAAACTAACCACTCTTCCCTCTTCAACAATCCCTAACTACTTTTCCTCTTCTTTTTTGTCCTTACTGAATGTGTATTTTTGAAATGAAATAGACACTCTAAATTTAAAATGGGTGACATATTTTTTTACTTTGACAAACAAAATATGGGCTGGGGTGGTAGAGAAAGAGATTGTTTATTAATCATAATTCTTATTATTAACAAGTTAGGTGGCTGTTCTCCCATTTTTGGTCAAATTGTGTCAAAACCAATTTAAAAATACCTAGGTTGTTTTAGGGTTTTTTAATACCATGTCATTGGTGTGGAGAATCCACCAGTGTTTGTTTGTAGCTAATCTCCTATTTGAAACCTAGTTGATCACCTTCAGCAAGGTCTACTGTGAAAAACACTTCTTTTTTCATCCATAATTCTCTAATTGGAGACCTTGTTTGAGGGGACTACGTCCGGTACCACTCAGTAATGACTTGTTTTCATAGGCTTCGATGCTTTGCACATTGAATTTTCTTCTTAGCATTCAAGTATGGCTGATGTTTTAGCTAAAATGTGATATGCCTATGGTATTGGTTACTTATGCTAGTTCTTTCTTGTTTTGCTATTTCAAGCTAGCTATCGTGTACTTATTTATGTAGAGTACCATAGTACATGTGCCTTTCTTTGAATAGTATCTTTTGGAAATTCTCGATACTCATTTATATGGAAATTGACTGCATCTATTTGTCAACTGTGCAACTAAACAGAATGAGTACAAATCTGCAACTGACTGCAACTAAATATTTTGTTTGCCTTCTAATGACGGATGATTTGATAGACAAGGAATGACACCAAGGGATTTCTTTTTGCAATTTGAATTTGACTACGTCCACCACTACCATACCTTTTTCATGGAGTCAGCTATACGGATCAACTGATATCGTAATACTTTACTGTATATCATTTCTTTAAATAAACTATTAACTCTACATTATTTTTGGTGGTTTCACCCTTAGTTTTTTTTTTTAAAAAACCCTCTTTCTACCTCTAGCAATAGGCTACCTTCCATCTGTTTTATACTTCTTATTGGGTCTCCTACAAATCTTCTCCAGGCATCCCAAAACTCATAAGGGGAACTACTGGGTTTTTCCGTACAGTAGTTATTATTGCATCCATTCCCATTGTTATTTTTTCCAGTAAGTCTACTCACCCGAGGCAACATTCTCATCTCTGTCATGTGGAATTTATTCTCTCATCGATGTTTTTAGTGCCCAACACTCAATTCCATACTACATCACAGGACCTATAGCTGCATGGAATGATTTTCACTTAAGCTTGAGGGATAACTCTTAGTCATACATAACACTAGAGATGCTTTATTTCATCCAGCCTGCTTCAATCATCACCATCTATCTATTTGTCATTTTTTTAGTGATGAGCGCAAGATACATGTGCAATTTGTGATAATGGCCTCCAATTTTTTCTAAACTTACATTCCATTCTCCGTACAAAGTTTTTCTGGACTTTTATAGATCCAAATTTAAATAATTGGTTTGGATTTTACATCCAAAATCTTCCTTTCTAAACAAAACTAGTTTAAATGTTTATAAATCAGTTTGATACCAACTTTGAAACTGGTATTCTTTTCAGTATCAGTGTTATAACCAAAATCATTTAAAATTATTATATATTTTCCAAGAATATTTTTTTTAATGAAAATGTTGGAATTTTACATATTTCATAAATTGTGTAATTAATTAATAATCTAAAAACCAAACCAGTGTTTTAATATTTGGTACATGTTCCCTATATAGCTAGGTACAATATTTGATACACTCGAGTGGTGAGTCTTCAGTGTGAGTGCGCATCATTTCCTAATGAGGACAAATGGTATATTACTGTGTTGAAACGTGATATCAGTTACTGTGTTTTGGTAAATTTATAGAAGCATGTTTCCTAAGCATAAAAATATTTTTAGTTAGGTTGGCTCAACAGCTTTCGTGTAAGTTTTTCTTATAGAAAGAAAATGGAATACACTTATTAAGTGTTGGAAAAAGAAAACATGTAATGAAAATATAAAATATAAAATAATTTTATTTTTTTTAATCTTGCACTAAATCGAAGAATTTGTACATACATAGTTACTTTTATTGGTATCTATGTTTTTATCTTCATATTGCTAATAATTATAAAATTGAACTAGGTAAATACACCTGGAGGATATGTTCTCAAATCATGTTTGAGATATGTTTTATTAATATTATTTAAACAAGTGCTGCTTATTCATCTATATAAGTGAGTTTCATGTGAAAACGTTTCGCACTAAATATCATTACTTTTTCATCATATCATATTACCTATTATTAGGTTGAATCAAATTTGATGTCCAATGAACATATTTGTTATTCTTAATTTTAAATTATTTTGGATTTACTCTCAATTTTTTTTTAAATACTGGTTTTGAAATTGGTATCAAATCAAACCGATTTAAAACTATCCAAACTATTTTTTTTTTATAAAATATGGATTTGGATCTATAAAAATCTAAACTAGTTTTTTTAACAAAATATAAATTTGGATTTAATTCTAAATCATGTTTTTTGGATCTGAATGTATTGGATTAGTCCAGTAATAGAACAGGTCTAATTTTATGGATTTTTTTCTCATCCATAATACCAATTAGGACTATATTATCTACAAAAGAAACTGTTAGTTCTTAGAAATAATCAGTAAGCAAATCCAAGATTCAGCAAGTCAAAACAAGTTGAGCTGATGCAAATATATTGTTAAAGGAAATTTGCTTTGACCCCACCCTGTGTTCTCACTTCTCACTTATTTTTTACCCCCTTGTACATATCTCTGATTACTTAAATATAGACAATATGAACTCTTTATTCTCGAAGGCCTTCCAAAATCTCTCCTCTATTCTATTGTATGGTTTTTCCAAATTAATAAATAACCACATAAAAGTTATTTTTATTCCTCAAATATTTTACCATCAATCGTTGTGGCGACTATTATGCTTCCATAGTCCCTCCCCAGCATAAAGCTAACAGAATTTTAGTATCTTTTGTTGTCTTAATCTCTTAATGTATGGTCATTTACCCTCAATTTGAAATTGCATATATGGAAAAACAGAAGTTACTGCGTAATCTTATTGTGCAATAATACTTACTTGCTGTTTGATGTTATATCAACTTATTGCAAAAACAGGGCTTTGTCCCAGAAACATGAAATAGTTGCTGCTTGATCACTTTGATGAAATACTGACTATTGTAAAAAATTTCTTTTTATTACACTTTGCAGGAAGTGATTGTACTCATGCTCCAACACTTGTTTATCCCAGTGAGACAGATGCTGCACCAAAGATTTCTATACCTACTTTTGCAATGGCTTCCTATAAGTTAAAGGGGTCTGTTTGGATGAAAAAAGGAGTTGGTGAGACTCAACAAGTGAGTTCCTTCTTGCAGGCTGCGGATAAATGGTTAAGGCTTGTTCAGGTTAACCACCCGGATTTTCAGTTCTTTAAATCACATGGCACCTATCATAGATGAACTGAATAAGAAGACTTGGCATTCCTGCTTTTGGCTAAAATTGAGCCTTAATTTCTGTTCATTGCTTAAAGCAAACTTGATAAAAAACTATCCATCTGTAGAGGTTTTGATGGCGTGATGACTGCCTAATTGTGGATTCTTGTGATATGCCTAAGCAGTGCAAAAGATGAAGCCGATATCAAGCAATGAACTTAGAGGTTGCTTAAGTGAAAAAGAAAAAGAAAAGATGTATTATACGAAGAAAAAACTATCAGATAAGTGGAAGGTTCTAATGAAATGAGTGAGAAACTAGAATATGGCGAACTAGTTAACAGGAAGGATGTGTGGGATAAAGCCAAACTGTACAAGCCTTTCGGTTCAATAGTGGTAGAGATCCCCTTAATTTCTAGAGATAAATATTTACAGATGGTGTGATATGGAAGAAAATGGGTGAAATGCTAAGATTTTGCTGTGTTACGTGGCCCAATTTTGGCACTATATCTGATGGTCATGATATTGCTCTGGTGATGGATGAGATGGTACTGTAAGTGTGCACTACTGTTTTAAAGTAAGTTTTAGACTTACGGTGTTTAATTGTTTGACTTACCACAGCTACTGGGGTAAGCTTGTTGTAGACTTAAAGATGTTCATAATTAGCTCGATATTGGTGGAATGATCTGTAGAGAACGCATGATATTAATCATGTAGGTATCAGTTTTCACACTGGTGAATCTGAACTAGTTGTTGTATTGTGAAACAGTATGAAAAATATTTTTCAGATTCCTTGCTTTAAAAGTGCGGAGTATTTGGTATAATAAATTATCAATTGGCCACAGAGTTACATAGCATTCCTCTTGCCATACCGAATTTGCTTCTATGTTGTAGAATTGTGCAAGGTGCATTAGAGAAGCAGAAGTCGGTGAGGTGCATGCTATGTTACTAGGTGCAACCAAAAAGTATAATGTTTTAGATTGGAATTCTCTAACCATGGTTTTGAAGTATACAAATGCAAATAACTTTTTCTCAAATTGTAGAATGGGACTTTAAAACTAGAAACCGAACGTGTTATAGACTACTTACTACATACTCGCACATTATACATTCCGGGATCCGAACTCATCGATAATTTTTTTACTGTTAAATATGTTTTTTATATAATTTAATTTTTAGCTTTTTTATCTTTATAATTTTAGATAAATGAAATAATGGTTCTTATTGATAGACAGTGTTAATGTTTTGTCAACATGGCTAATGATATTCCACTTTAGACTTGCACATGTACATATAAGGTATACACATATTTTCTTTGCTGCATGTAAGAAAATCCCCTTGAGCCTTGTGTACTTTACGAGTAAATATGTAAGGTAGTGGAAAATCGTTAGACACAAAGCAAAATGTTAATGTTGGTTGTCAAGAATTTAACCTGATAGGACATAAATTTGGAATGATAAAGAACGAATGAGTGAAATAATTCGATAGAATCTAAGTCTACTTTTAGAACCTTGCACATTTTATCTCCCACCTATTTTCTTGATTTTGGAGTAGAATAACTTGATTAGGTGAAACAAAAAAACAGTATAAAAATCACAGTTTAAATTATTGAAACCAACAGCGCAAAATTTAAGTCTAATTTCTAAAATTTGCTGTATTTCCATGCCCATATCATATTATCATAATGTGCGATTCCTAGCTCTTATCTGGTGCAAGACCTTTCGAGAATAAGGTGAGGAATCGATTACATAGTTGTTGTGGATAGGTACTAGCTACTCATTCCGCACAAGAAATCTTCATGAATGGTTGTTATTGTAATATTTAACGCTAAGTTGTAACAGTTGCACATCTTATTTTTCATGCACAAGCCCATCAGTGGTCATTCTTCATTTCTTAATTTTCTAACCTTCTAACCAACTTGTCCATTTATGCTTTTCCAGATTCTTGTGTTGGCATAAGCATCTCTATCGTCTGCGCATAATTTAATCAAGATGTCAATAATGAAGGTAGCATATACAGAAAGGCATTACATGCACACAGGTACTATTAAGACTCCACCCTCCACGTTCAAAAGAACAAATTTGATTCATCCTATTGTCCAAAATAAAAACATTTGAATAAACAACATTTTCTTCATTCTGGCAAGAAGAATTGAGATTAAAGGTGAACTTTTTGCTTTGAAATTCTGAAAGCTAGTGCAGCCACAAGTAGGTTTTATGTCTCTAGCATGCCTTGTCATGCAAGAACACTTTTGTGTTGTCAGGTGGACTAGCAGATTCCCACTCCACAAATTCAATTGAATTTGAAGAATATGACTAACAAAGATCAAACTCTAGACCATTAAGGCATAGACCCTTAAAGTATTTTGTTATTAGGTGAAGGGTTGAAAGATTGGCTTCTTATCTTCAGTAAGTATTTTGCTTTCCAACAGAACATAAGACTTGAACACTTTGCTTTAAGATGTAAATCATTCTTATCCTATGAATCTTACACCAGAGTCATATTGTGCCAGAAAATCTCAACTTACTATGCAATGTTGTCCCAGTGAAGGAATCCACCATGTCCCCTAGCGTTTGAGAACTTGTAAGTGGCACCTGAAACTGTTCAAGGGAAACACTACAAACATATCATACCGCAAACATATCATTCAAACCAATATGTACAAGAAAACTTCAAATTTATTTGAAAATTAGGCAGACTGCACCTTCATAACCTTCAAGAACTGGATCATCTGATAGCAGAAGTGGGGTATCTAAGTCAATGAACCTACAAAAGAGTTTTGAATATTTAAATGAATCAATAAAATAGTGTAGGTGGACAAAACCGAATGAAAAATAATATGAACCTAAGTTCGGATAAACTTCTCCAAAACACTTTGTAAGAGAAGAGAAATGAATTAAGATTCTCTCACAAGTGAAATTCTCTAAAAGCTGATGTATACAAAATTTATATAGAAGTTTAAGAATTAAAAACTGGCTTATACATACTTAAAGCATCCAAGGCCAGCAGCAAGTTGACCAGCAAAACCCATAGCAAGTCTAGTCTCAACCATACCACCAATCATCAAATCTAATCCTGCTGCTTTTGCCTTTTCAATAATTTCAAGGGCACCCATAACCCCAACTTTGGCAAGCTTAATGTTAATCACATCTAAAACATTCCCTTCCACAATTTTGTAAATATCAACTATACTTCTGCAACTCTCATCAGCTGCAACAGATACACCATATCTCTCTCTTGCTATACTACTCACATACCGAAGACCATCCCAATCATCTCTGTGAACTGGTTGCTCAAATAGAATAGGAGTCAACCCCATATCTGCAATACAAAAAATAAATCTAAGTTCAATGCCAAATTGCCTATAATATTCATACAAAGTTTCATCAGTATTAGTGGATGTGTGCTAGCATGTTCTCAAAAGATATTTGGATGGAGAAAAACTTTAACTATGTATTAGTTTTTAACCGTGTAATTTCTCAAGAACTTCCACTGCTTCCTCAGAATTATACCCTTCATTAGCATCAAGAATAAACTGACACTCGGGGTGGGCAACACGTATAGCTTGCAGCACTTCTATATCTGCATTGAGATTCTTTCCCACCTTCAGCTTTAAAGTCTTAAACCCTTCTTTACAGTACTTAGAAGCCAATTCAGCTGCTTCAGCTGGAGAAACAATTGGGATCTGCAAATATAAGCTGGATTAGATTTCCTTCTATCAGATAGTTCTTTTCTCAGATTTTCTAATACCTATTTTTATGATAAGCATTTTGTTTGAGATTGAAAAAGAACTTAACTGTTATGTCGGTGGTTATGGTATTAGAAGCCCCACCAAAAAGCCTCCACAATGGCACACGAATACTATTTGCAGCAGCATCAATTATTGCCATCTCCACCCCAGCCCTAACCTTCAATCACAGTGGGGAACCCCATGAGAATGCAAAATGTTTTACTAACACATTGATTAAGAAAGTGAGCTTTGATTTTCCATGAAAACGTAACTACTAATCTCTTAAAATAAAATAAAATTAAAGATGGGGAAAAGATGTTAAGTCCTATATCTGTCATGTAAGGAAAGATCTTAATGGCAGATCTGATGATGTACAAGAATCCATGCATGCATGCATGTAATCAAGTCTACGTACACAACACCTCACTTATTTATGACTGCCGTTACTCATCCTTGGAAATGAACCCAAATCAACATGTGACACATTTTAATACTCATTCTTGAAAGTCTCATGTATGCATATACTGGTTGACTGTAATTACACCGAGACTCACACTCTGCTAAATCAAGCATGCCGAACAAGATTCTCAGTAATAGAAAGATCTAACATCTGGACTCTACTCTTTTTCCACTTTCCTCTCTTCACAGCAAGATTATCTTCCTTTCATGGTAAATATAAAAAGAAAATGCATTATTCTGATGAGAGTACGATCGATTCAAAGAGGGGACTAAGAAAAGACTTTTTCTTTCTCTTGAATACTCTACAAAAGAAATAAGCAAAGAAGGATGCAGCAAAATAGTTTCTTAAAATCAAGGAAAGAAAAGAAATAGACCAGTGGTCCAAAATAAAAGTCATACAAGGGAAAGTTCAGGCAAGTAAAGATTACAAAATACAATCCCAATACGAATATTCAAATTTTCTCAAAATATGCTACTCTTCTTTCATGTCCTCAGTGATCAAGTAGAAAACTGAAACTGTAACTCAAAATTCAAGGAATTTTCCTAAAAAGGGTTCAAAGAGACCATTTCAAAAGCACAAAAAGTGATACAGTAAGCGATGAAACGAATAGAGAGGATTAGAATGATTAACAACAACAGCAGAAGCACTAGAGAAACTTGAATAGTGGTTATTCTGACTCACTGAAGCAAATTGATGCCCAGGAAGAATACCAGCAATCTCTCCCAGCATGGAACCCAAAGTTAGTGCAGGGCATCTCCTCAAGAAGGCACATGCCTCAGAAGCCTTGGCCATGGCGATGGTTTGGTCCTCTGCAGTAACAAAAGGCAAAATCGGTGCCTCGCCCCACCCCACAGCACCATTGCTCAACTCAACTCTTATGGCCACGTTCTCCACCTTGTCCAGTCTAGAGGTAGCAATGGTAAAAGGAGCAATTAAGGGCACATTCAGTTGCCTATTCTCTGCTCTATGCACATCAACAGTGAATGTTTCCAACAAATTTCTGAATCCAAAGGTGATGGGGGCTGCTGTAGGTGTAGCAGAAGCCATGATCTTGGCAGAAGGACCAGAATTTTTGGCAAAGCACTTGATGAGTGTGGAGGAATTGGAGTTCTTTGGGTTGTGGGACAGTGACTTCATCAAAGTTGAGTCCATTGGGTGTTGTATTATGCAACTTAGTGTTTGAGACATGTTGGATCTTACGATTGGCAGCATATGATTAGGTTGTGAAAAACTCTCTTTTCGCAGCAACTTGTAATTCTATGATCCTCTGCTATCTTGGGAATTTCAATATTTAATTCTAACCAAGCTCATTTTTGCCTCCTCCTGTGTTCTTCTTGTTGTTTTCTTCCTTCCATCACTTCAACTTTATGCTCATTTTTTTAAAGTTGTCTTTTTAATAATTCGTGCTTTGAACTATTAAAATAGTACCACGTTAAGTTCTATCTAACTAAAATAATGGCGAAATAGAACTACTATAGAAATTCACTTCTGAGCGTGAATCCTTTAGGTTCGACCGTACTATTGAACTCTTTAGTATGACTTTTTCAACAAATTCACATTTATTAAGAAAACTAATTAATTTTAGGTTTAAATTTTTTGTTAAATTTTTTTTCTCTATAGTCTTCATCTTTATTAAAAAGAATCAATATGATTTCGTATATGTTAAATTAGCATTATTTAGAATTATTTACAATGTGACAATGTGGCAAAACAAATATGCTATAGTATAAATAAAATGTGTTATCTTGGATAATATCAACTACTTTGGTGTTACATAGTCACTTATACTGTTGTCATTCTTTAAAAATAATGTCTAACATAATTTTAATAGCAAAAAACTACACTGTCCAAACAAGCTTAGATTGAATAGATTTTGATAGAACAAAACTTATAAGGAAACAAACAAAAATATATGTGTGTGCTTAATGAGTTTAAACGTGTGTTCAAATGAGTTTAAACCAATACAATGCAACAAATAATAAGTTAATGCTTTAAAAAAAGAAATAAACATATGAAAAAGTAAGGCTTAGCCGAACTCTATTGAAAGCACTGGGTAGACAAATGGAAGGCTAGATTAGATGACCAAACCATCGACGACTTAAGTTCTACACAAACGCCAAATGACTTGGGTTAAGTTGAACGTGTTAGATGACACAAGACAACAAGTTAAAATATAAGGATCAAACGACTCAAAGAGTGTAACAGCAAAATACAGTGTCAGATGACTGCGTTAACTAGATGGGTCAACTTCCTAAAATAGTAAAGCATTGGATTTCTACAAAGGGATAGACAAGTCAAAGCAAGGAAGCATACAAGAACAAAAAAGAAGCATTAGATGAGTCAGAAACACTATAACTAGTCAACATAAATATTAGACGAGTCTGTGCAAAATACACAAAGGACACTAGACAAGTATTTATCATACGAGTCAAAGTCAATTCATGAAGCATAACACTGAAACACCTATTATACGAGTACTTTCATCAGACAACCTAATTAGGAAGAATGATTAGACGAGTCAAAGGTCAAGACATTTAACAAGTATCAAATTATTCAAACACAAAGATTAGAAAGGTGCGAAAAAATATACAATCACAAGGTGGTCATGATTAATTACAAATTTATCAAACAAACCTAAATGTTGATATTAATGGTCAAGATGATCAGTCAATCACGAAGATATCACACGAGCAAGGTTGTGCAACAAGGCTCAATGAAATACGAAGATATTTTGATTGAAGACATGAATATGGAAACAAAGATTAAAAATATTAGTAAAGTTATATTTGAAGGATATCCACAATGTTGATCATATATCAAATTTTCCAAATAAGGAAGTATTTTAAATTCCTCTCGAATTGATTATTCTAAATATTGCCATATGAGTATCAACCAATCACAAGACACAAAAAAGGACTTTGCATATTGAAGACTGCAAGAGAATCTTAAGCTGATTAAAACCTCCACATTACATTGTTTGAAATTCAAATTGTTAAAAGGTTAAGGAAAGAACTGATAATTCACCGGGAATAATACAATCTAATTGATTACCAAGAACTTCTAAAGTGAAGAATAGTTGAAGATATATGAAGATATGAAGATATTTTGCATCATCAATCAATAGATACAAGTGTAGTTATATATATCAAGACTTCAATGGAGAAGAAATACGAGACAAGAGAAAAAAAGAAGTACTGAAACATTATCAAATATATTCTTGGAGAGAAAAAATATAAGATAAAGAGAGAATACTTTGTAACTATACATTGTCATATCCATCTTGTTATAAAGTGATATTGTATTGAGAGAAACAATTATAAATCCTCAACACTATGAGTGTTATTGTGACTATCCTATGTGAGAGATTATTTTTATTGTAATTATGAGTTGTTGATCTTAGGGAGAGATTAAGATGTGATACCTATAGAGGATAAACTCGTGCCTAGAGAGGATTGACTCGTGATACCTATAGAGGTTGACACTCGTTGTAACTTTAGGAAGTTGATACTCATTACTAGTCAAAGTTGTTTATTAATGAATTTCTTAAGCAGATGGCTTAAGAGGATGGATGTAGCCTTAGGTGGAGGTGAACAACTACAAATCCTTTTGTGCTTACTTCTCTTCCTTACTCTTTACGTTATTTGTATTTTATGTAATATGTTTGTGCCAAAAGATTTTCAAATGTCTACAAGCTCTATTCAATTTCCCCCTCCTTTCTAGATCCATTTTGCACCAATATAGATGACTTAAGAATAGATAAAAACAATTGTAGGATGAAAATTATAATTTAAAAACAAATATTGATGCATTAGAAGTTATTTATGACAATTATAAAAGACTATTGACAGTAAGGATTACGAGAAATATTTGATAAAAATTGAGTATGTTATGTGAACTCTGGTAAAATTTATTCTAGAGAGATCAAATCTAGATGCACTCTTAAACTCAAAAGTATATTATAGGTAAAGTTGGATTGGTTTTACATATCAAAATAAACAAATTATTAAAAAAAATCAATTTTAGAAAACAATTTTCATCTTCATTTGGAACTTATTTCTATTGTTTGAAAGGGGAGCATGCATTAAAGACATGTTATATTAAAAATTAGGTTTAAACTTGACAGAGCGGCCGTAGCGGAATGGTTAGCGTGGAATAACAAACCAAAAGGGTTTTTAATACGACCATATGAATTTAATTTCTATTTAATTAAACTTACCAAGCAAATAAAAATAAAAAATAGAGTAAAGTTAAGAGAAATTTGCACAGATAACTTTATCCTAATTCGGATCTTACCAATCCTACATCCAGTCGCTTATCTAAAAACAAGATAAACAGTTCATTACTCACAAAACAATTACAAATTACAATAAAAAAAACACTTTGTAAAAGTTTAGAAACCATCTCTCTTGTTACCCCCAAGAGATGAAAGTCACTTCCCCTGTAATCCACAAGGGATGAACATCTCCTTTGAATCTTCACAAAAGATGAACACCTCCTCCGAATGCTTTGATCGAACGGGTCGCACCGCTCACAAAAGTTTGTGCATAAAAGAATGCAGTATAGCTAGGATGTGACTCCTAGGTCGTCTCTCAAGGACCAATATTGTGGCTCAGTCTCAGATTTACACACGAAGGTGGGGGGTTTTGTGATTGTGTTTGTTGTGGTAAAATTAAAGTTGACTAGAAATTAAATAACACAAAATTAAAAACACTGAAGTAAATTTTAACGGTGGTAAAAACTGAACGGTAAAACCAAAAAAATGTAAAATTCATCAATGCTTGAAATGAAAACATTGTAACAGTAAACATGTAGAAAATGTAACAGCCGTGTAAATAAAATTTACCCAAAACATCGGTGAAAATGAACAGTAAAAACGACGTTGAAAATAAACCGAATGGAAAAATACATTGACTGAATTTAACGGTTCAGAAAACAGTAAACGGTAAAATAAAGAGACAGTAAAATTAAAAGCACTTAATTGGAAATCAAATTTAGCAAAGATTCAACACTTGAAATTAAATTCCTGGACAATGAAAATAAAAATTACAGTAACACACTATACGCTTCAGAAAATAAATCACTGTTGCACTGTTTGGAAAATGAAAATACAGAGAGTTGATTGAAGGAGGAAGAGGCAATAGCCTCCTCCCAGACGTGGGTAGTTCCTACACTACTCCTAAAATCTAATAATTTTCCTCTCTGCCTGCTTGCTTCTTTTATAGCCAATCTTCTGGACAAACTCTCGTGAGCCCTCCTTGTTTCTAGCAAGGTTTTGTTTTTGTCTCCATAGCTTCCTGATTTTCTTCCCCTCCAAGCCGTGCCAAAGAAATAGGATGGGGCCCTCCATTTGCCGTGTGCACATCCTTCTCCTCTACCTTGCATTTTCTCTTCAACTTATGGTAGCAACAACTTGGAGACTTCATCACGGTGCTTCACTTCTTCTTCCAACTCAGCTGGATACCAACTCCTGGACCAAACCTTTACTCACTGCCTTTCCTCTTTTAAAACGCAAACTTTGCTGCTGTCTTTCATCTCCCAGCTGGACCGTGAACAACCTTCTCAACTCTTCTCCCTTTACACATCCACAAGCCAAGCTTCAAACAAGGGTGGCTGCAGCTGGACATGGAGATAGTTGGACTCCTCTTCTTTGCTTCCAACTCCAGCAAGGTCGTGTACTTCCATCATTCCCCAACACTTCACTTGCCAATTTAAAATCCAACAGCTTCTCTTCTCCATGTGGCCGTGAACTCCTCCTACAAGGATGTGGCTTCCCTTTAAAACTAAAAACTATGTGCAACTCCCTTTCTTCGATCACCACCACATCTATGCCTTGCTTTCTCTTTGTGAGCTGCAGCCAAAATAAATTGGAGAAGGCCGTGTGCTTTTATGAAAAATCAAAAGCAAACATAGCATTTTGGAGTCCCATGTTTAGCTTTCAAAATGGTGGCCCCTCAATTTGTCCAAAAATATATTGAATATTTAGCAAGCCCTTTCTCCAATTTTTTTCATTCTCTGGACGTGATTTGCTTCTTGAAATGTGGTGGCCCCTTCTTTGCTTTCCACTTGTTTTGCTGAATTTTTCAATGGGAGATTGCTATTGCAATTTATATTTGGAACCGTGAATGTTTTTCAAGTGGTGGCCCCATGTGTTTGTCCAACTTGCAAACTTTTGGCTTGAAAGAAATGAGTTGCAACGTGGTCTTCCATTTGATGTTTGCTGAATACTTCATCAAAATGAATTGTGCATGGGCCATGCTCTTCCAATTATTTGAGAAGAAAAACGTGAACTTGCCATGTGTGGTCCCTCTCCATCATTTTACTTCAAATGTGCTGAACTTTGCCCAAATGGCCGTGAGCTATGTGAAATATGCCTTCCTCCCTTATGTGGCAGCTGCATGGGGCCTTGTGGTTTACTTTCATAATACCAATCCAATAGAATTCAACATTGCCTTTTGGAGGTCTTGGTGTGAGTTTTAGCATGTTTTCCAATGTTACTTCTTGAAATGAGCTATAAAATGTGCCAATATGAGAGTTGAATCCTTGAGTGTTGGAAGGTCTTAGCACCGTCCAATGATCAATTCCAGCCACCAGAAGAATCAAACAATAAGCAAACAATGCAAACAAATTAGAAGCCACTTAAACAGTAAGAACTTGACTGACACAGGGGAGTAAAACAATTACTGGGAACAACACAAAAGGAATTTGAACAAACGAAAAACTATACGTGAAAATAGACATCCATACGAAACTATGAAAAAAAATTGCATGGAAAACGGATAAGAATTGAACCTGAACGGGGACAAACAAGTTGACACAAAATTTACGCAGCAACCAGCGAAAACTGAAATGGCTGAAATACATTGGGCTCTATTTCCATTTCTTATTTAACCTTCAAATGTCCCAAATTGTATTTCCAAATTTTCCTTGTAAAATAATTAGCTCAGATAATTCAAATTAATTAAAATAAGAATTTCTGATCGAATTAAGCACAATCAAGCAAAATGGGAAAACACTGGACATTTAAGCACAATTCTCTGATTAATTCTAGTACAATAAACTAAGTGAAGTCTAGAAAATATCGACTCATCAAAATAGACCACACTTAGTCTTTTGCACTCCTGGGCAAAATCAAGACGCAAATCAGGGAATGGTTCAAAGGATTTTTAGGTGTATGACACAAAAACTCAGCAGACAGAAAATAAAAACTCGCAAGAAAAATAAAAAGAATTTACAGAGTTCTCAAGAAGTCTGGACAGAGAAAAGGTATAGACAATATCCAACACAAAATCAAATTGAGCAGATACTTACAGAAATCATCCAAGCAATTCAAAACATAGCAAAATGATTAATCAGCTCAAGAGGTGATTCGAAAATAACATAACCTCACAGATGCACGCATAGTGTTTCTCTCAAGTGTCTAGGGTAAATCAATGTTACTCAATGCACTCAAGAAAGCAAACACAAGAAGACTTGGCAAGTCTCTAATTATCAATACTTAAAACATATGCATGCTCAGATCAAAAGGTCTTTACTGGGTTGTAATGGGGCCAAGGACAGGGGAGGATAAAATATAGATAAGTAGCTACAACTCAGAAGAAATAGAGGAGCAATGGGAAACAAGTGTAAACACAGTGAAATCTCACCCAAACCTCTAATTCAATCCTCTTCTCGACTCCATTGTTCTCAAAATTGTTTTTCATTTTTCTTTCTTTTTCTCATCAATTTTTTTTCATCCTGTCTCTTTTCTTTTCTCTCTTTATCACACTACAGGATCAAATTCATATTTTCAGAACAAGATGAGGAACCAACTAGCCAATTCATCAGAATCCCTAAGGAGACCACACTTATTCACAAAATACTTCTATAGCTCCAGACTTCCCTAAGGTTAAGATAATCATGGTTTTTCACTTAGGGCCAGTGTATGAGCTTCAAATCAAAGAAATGAATACAGTATAGGCTCAAAGGGGTTATCAAAGGATAATAACAGGGTAGGCTTATTTGGCTAACAAGGCTCAAGAAATAAAATGCCTTTATCATTTTCTAAACATGCATATCCATCAAGAATTATCAAAAAGAATCAAGCCAAGGCATATGTGCAAGCAATCAAGATACATGTCACACACAAGAAAGAACATTAAGTGGCTCAAATCTCACTCAGGGTGTTTGTCACAATCAAATCAACCTCTCAAACGCATAATCATCTTTCCAAGCAGAGAAAAGCAAGGATTTCAAACTAAGTATCAATGAAGTGAAGGAAAAATCTACAACTTAGACAAACTCCAGAAATCAAGAGAAAAATGTAAAATTTATTGCACACAAAACACACTAAAAACCACTTAAAACAGAAAAAATTTATCACAAAACAAAAAATTTAACACACAAAATAAAGAAAAATTCAGAATCTCTCCCAATAGACCACACTTAAACTACACATTGTCCTCAATGTGTTCTAGTCATGTCATCAGCAATCAAAACAGGAAACATATTATGGACAAATGCAATAAAAGTAGGAAAAAGGGAGAGAAAGAAAATGCAAACTCCCGTAGGTTATGGTGGAAGCTGCCAATTTTGGACTTTCAGGGAGATGTCTTCAGAATCCAGCAAGGAAGTTTTGAGGACGAACTGCTTCATCCTCCAAATTTGATCAAGCAGTGAAATGTTTTCCACTGCTGGATTTATGCAGTTATTGTTGATGAGCAGGTTCAGCAGGTGCCTATTGTTGTTGAAACTTTGGTGAGCGGTGGCACCTTTGTCTTCCACTGTGGGTGCATATTGGTCAAATTCAATTGTACCTCCTGCAATAGGGTTAGTGCAAAATGGTTCCACCGAAATTTCATGCAGAGGTAAAACACCCAAATCCAGTGTAACAAGCTGAACCTCAGATACATCCTCAGAACATGAATCAATTTTAAAATTACATGCATTATCAACCACAGACTCATATTCATGTTCAGTGCATGGAGAATAAACATTTGAATGTGATAGTAAAAAGCAATTCTCATCATGCACAGAGGAAAAATTAAAATCAGACTCAGCAACAATATAATCATTAGCATACCGATCATCATCACAATCAACAGAATAATCAAATTGTGGTATGCTTACCTCCACTTCCTTGAAGATTTGTAAAGTAGTGGAGGATGAAGGTGGTCTACCTGGCTCAAAAGTATTGCTTGTTCCTGCCTGGGCCTCAAAATCTTCATCAGTCTCCTTAGGTGCAATAGTGGCCATCTGCCCGATCTGATCAGTCAGATTCTGAATTGCCGCTTGAGTTTCCTGCTGAAACTCTATGCTATTTTTCTTGAACTGCATGTTCCCTTTCTGTAACTGAACGTTCTGCATGGTCATCTGCTCCAGTAACTCCTTTATTGTAGGCTCAGAAATCGAAGGCTGAGGAGTAAATTGAGCAGTAGCATCATAGAACTGCATCTGCTGTTCTTGCTGGACTAGTGGAGGCATCAAAGTATTCTGGAATGGTGGTTCTTGATATCGATACTGTGGAGCACTGTACCATCCCAAGGTAGGGTCATTCCCTCCAGGACCGTTGCTGTATCCATCTTGTGCAGGGAAAAATTCGATCAGAAAATTTTGCTCAAGATCTTCCCATCTGGTAATGAGTCCTCGAGGAAGACAATTCAACCAATCCTTAGCTGCTCCTTGTAATGAATGCTGAAACGCCGTCAAGAAAATGTAATCATCTGGGATATTTGGAGGTTTCACTGCAGAACAAATTCTATAGAAATTTTCCAAATGTTCATGTGGGCATTCTCCTGCAAATCCATGAAACTTAGGGAGCAGATATATCAGTCCAGCGCTTAGAACGCAATGAATATCATCCTTTGTAGGTGGGACCGGCTCACTAGGAGCGCTCTCAGTAATTTGAGGATGATCCATATAATTCCCGACATAGAAATCAACAGAATTATAATCAGAGTAACATGCAGAAGGAGAATCATAATTATGGGCATAGACAGAATAAGCATTTTTCACAAAATTAAAATCGGTAGACATGGAAAATAAAAATAAAAATTAAACACTAAAAATTACTAGACAAACAAAATACAACACATTTATACATGCTACAGGCACACACAAAACAGAACATAAAAATAATTTTATTATTATTTTTTTTAAAATTAATTTTTTTTACTTTTTTTTTTTTTTAATTAACAGACAAAATACATACGACACTGATACGACTGTCGCGGTCATACAAATTTGATGTGCACAGAAATTAATGCAGTATAACTAGGATTTGACTCCTAGGTCGTCTCTCAAGGACCAATATTTGTGGTTCGGTCTTAGATTTAACACGAAGTGGGGGGGGTTTGTGGATATTTTTGAATGCAAATAAATTAAAATGAACTGGAATTTAAATAAGACAACAAAATTTAAAAACACTGAAATAAATTTTAACAGTGGTAAAAACTGAACGGTAAAAAAAAATGGTAAAAATAGACAATGGAAAAAATTACAGTGTTGGAATTTAAAATACAGAACAGTAAATATGCAGAAGACAAAATAACAGTGTAATTAAAATTTACCAATAGCTCCAGTAAAAATAAACCGTAAAAACGATTCTTGAAAATAACATGACCAGTACAACACAATGACAGAATTTAACGATGCAGAAAATACTAAATGGTAAAATAATAGAGACAGTAAAAAATAAAAGTACTTAATTGAAAATGGAATTCATCAAAGCATTCAATACTTAAATTAAAATTCTGAACAAAAGATAAAAATTAAATGAAGATACAGCTCCAAACACTGACGAAATAAAATTCCACACTATTGCACTGTTTGAAATGAAAATAACTGAGACATCTACTGGGAGGGAAGAGGCAGAGCCTCTTCCGGGCCGTGCATTAAAACTACCCCTAATTCTAATCTAAAATCCCTTCCAAAGTGTGCTCTGCTGCTGCCAATTTATAACCACTTCTCTTAACAAAGTCTCCTGATTTCCTTCTTCATTTCACGGACCTTGTCTGCTTATGGGTTTGTCCTAATTGGCAGCTCCTGTTTTGGGGAATTTCTCCCACCAATTTGCTCCTAGTCGTGCCAAAAGAGGTCCTCTATGTGGTGTCCGTTTGCTTAGGTTGTGCTTAGGCTTCCCCCATTCACGCAAATTCCTTTCAACCGTGTGCCCCACTCCAAACTGCTGTAGCTTCCTCTGCTGTGCATGGTGGATGTTGTTGTTGCTGCACGTGAAGCTGTTGGACCGTGGCTACTCCAGCTCTTTACCGAGAACTCCCTTCTTCATTCTAAGAATCCACTTTTCTCCCTGGACATGTGCTGGAACGTAACTCTCCAAGTGCTGCTGGTGTTGTTGCCTTTGCTTCCATTTTCCAGCTCCTTGCTCACGGCTTCTTCTTCTTCAACTAGATTAAGATTGTGGAGCATCTCCTTTACTGGACCAGCAGCTGGACATGTGGATCTTCTCTACTGGTGGCTGCTCCAAGCTAGACGTCTTCTTCAATTAGTTGCCACACACTTCTTTATCTCTTTACGGAAATGGTTTTCTGCCGTGGGCTCCCACTCCATTGCTTCTACTTCCATCACTTCTAAAATGAAGATCACCGTGAGCACCTCCTTCCAGCATTTGCCTCTTCCAACCTTGATGCTTCACTCCCTTAACATGGTGGCTGTTTGGACGTGCTGAAAGAGGAGGACCTTCCCTGTGCCATCTCCTTATTTCTCTTCAACATGCTGCTGGACGGTACTGGACTGGATGCTCTTTGCAGCAATGGCCGTGTCTTCTCTTTTTGCTTTTCACCTTTGGTTTGGTACCGTGGAAGTGCAGCCCCTTGTACACCACTCCAAAATTAAGAGAACCATAAGCTTTCTTTCTTCAAAAACGTGGTCCCCTCCATTATCTCACTCCATTATGTGTGGTCTTCTATGTATCATTCCAACAACGTGAGCATGAGTTTTGTTTTGCCAATCATCCATTAAATAACAAAGTGGTGGCCCATGTGTTGTCTCCAACGTGGCCCCTTCTTCAATTCCAATTGATTTGTTCTTTTGTGCTAGCCAATTTACATTGCCGTGGCATATACTCAGAATATGGCTTCCTCCATGATAAAAAAAAATCACAATTGTTATCTTCCACATTTGAGAACCGTGGGCTGAATGCAAGGTGGTCTCTCTCCATCATTTTGCTTCAAATCTACTTTGTTTTCCAAATTATGAGGCCGTGAGGTTGCTTCTTGTTTCTCTTAGAAACCAAAATGAAAACAAAAGTGCCAATATGAGTGTTGAATCCTTGAGTGTTTGGAGGTCTTAGCATCGTCCAATGATCAATTCCAGCTACCACAAGTATGAAACAACAAGCAAACAATGCAAACAAATTAGAAGCCACTTAAACTGTATGAACTTGACTGACACAGGGGAGTAAAACAATTACTGGGAACAACACATAACGAATTTGAACAAAGTAAAAACTATACATGAAAATAGACATCCGTACGAAACTATGAAAAAAAATTGCATTGAAAACGGATAAGAATTGATCTCGAACGAAGACACACAAGTTGACACAAAATTCACGCAGCACTGGTAATCGTTTACAGCACCCCTGTAAACGATTACACGAGAGGAATTGCAAATTTGTACAGAAAGTCCAACACAGGTACTCAGTCAGGTGAACACAGGTCACCATTGGCAAAAAAACTGACTTTTAGGCACTTCTGCCCCTGTCTGAGGCTTGTTCAGGTGTTCCAGTGGTGGGAGAGGGTGGATGGTGATGTGATGTGAGGCCAAGGAGTGTGGGGTGACCCTCGTTTACAGCACCCCTGTAAACGATTACCCGAGAGAAATTGGGAATTTGTACAGAAAGTCTAAATGTCCAAAAATATTTTCCAAAATTTTTCCTGCACTCAATAATGTAAATAATTCGTTTCAGATAATTCAAATTAATTAAAATAAGAATTTCTGATCGGATTAGGCTCAATTCAGTAAAATGGGAAAATACTGGACAATTAAGCACAATTCCCTGATTAATTCTAGCACAATAAACTAAATGAAGTGAATAAAATAATGATTCATCAAAATAGACCACACTTAGTCTTTTGCACTCCGGGGCAAAATTAAGACGCAAATCAGGGAATGGTTCAAAGGACTTTGGGAATAATGACACAAACTCAGCAGACAGAAAAATAAAAAACTCGCAAGAAAGCAAACAAAATTTTACACAGTTCTCAAGAATTCTAGACAAATAAAAGAAGTAGAATATATCCAACACAAAATCAAGAAAAGCAGATACTTACAGAAATCATCCAAGCAATTCAAAGCATGGTAAAATAATCAATCAGCTCAAGAGGTGATTCAAAAATGTCAAAACCTCACAGATGCACTCACAGTGTTTCTCTCAAGTGTCTAGGGTAAATAATTTCAACTCAATGCACTCAAGAAAGCAAACACAAGTAGACTTGGCAAGTTTCTAATATCAATACTTAAATCATACACATGTTCAGATCAGAAGGTCTTTACTAGGTTGTAATGGGGCCAAGGACAGGGGAGGATAAATTTGGATAAGTAGCTATAGCTCAGAAGAAATAGAGGTGCACTAGGGAAAAAAATGTAACACAGTGAAATCTCACCCAAACCTCTAATTCAATCCTCTTCTCGACTCCATTATTCACAAAATGATTTTTCAATTTTTTCTTTTTCTCATCAAAATTTTTTTTTCTCATCCTGTCTTCTTCTTCTTTTTTTTTTTTTTCACAACAGGATATAAATTATCATTTCAAAACATGATGAGGAACCAACTAGCCAATTCATCAGAATTCCCAAGGAGACCACACTTATTCTCAAAATACTTCTATAGCTTCAGACTTTCCTAAGGTTAAGGTAATCATTTGTTTTTCACTTAGGATCAGTGTATGAGCTTCAACACAAAGAAATATATACAGTATAGGCTCAAAGGGGTTATCAAAGGATAATAACAAGGTAGGCTTATTTGGCTAAAGAGGCTCAAGAACAAAAATGCCTTTATCACGTCTGAACATGCATATCAATCAAGTATATCAAAAAGAATCAAGCCAAGGCATATGTGCAAGCAATCAAGAGACATATCACACACAAGAAAGAAAATTAAGTAGCTCAAATCTCACTCAGGGTGTTTGTCACAATCAAATCAACCTCTCAAACGTATAATCATCTTTCCAGGCAGAGAAAAGCAAGGATTTCAAACCATAAGTATTAAGTAAGTGAAGGAAAAAATCTACAACTTAAACCTCATCCAGAAATCAAGAGAAAAATGTAAAATTTATTGCACACAAAACTCGATAAAAATAACTTAAAACAGAAAAAAAATTTAACACTCAAAAACAAAAATTTTAACACATAAAATACAAACTAACAGAAAAATCAGAATTTCTTCCCAGTAGACCACACTTAAATCACACAATGTCCTCAGTGTGTTACAATCATCAGATGATCAATTTCAGAGCAGTCAAATAATATAGACAAGTGCAATAAAAAGTAGAAAAAATGGGAAGAAATTTTCAATAACATCCATCAGTAGATGTTATCAGTGACATCCATCAGCAGATGTCTAAAACACCTAGCACCCATCAGTAGATGCTAATTTAATTTTTTCATTTTATTTTATTTTTTTTATTTTTTATTTTATTTTATTTTTTTTTCTGAAAAAGGATACCGGTACTGTGACAACAGTCTCGGTGGGAATGACCGGAACTGTTGCTACAGTGGAAAGCTTTGGCTATAAAAGGCTGCTCCTCCGCGTCCAGCGCCATTTCTGAACGCTCAATCTCTCTCTACTCCTCTGCTCTCTCTCTCTGCTCTCTCAACTCTCTGCTCTCTCTCGACTCTCTCAACTCTCTCGAGCGTCTGGATCTCTGCAGGGAGCCTCTCCTCTAAGCATCTGGAGCTGTGCGGAACCTCTGCCACCGTGCCATCTGAAGAGTCTGAGATCTGCGAGGAGCTTCTCTGCCAGCCTACTACTCCAGGTAAGTCCTTTGCTCCTGGATCTGCCTTTCTTTCCGCTTTTTCTGCTCTCTCTCTCTCTGTATTACCTTTATTTTTCATCTCTGCCCTGCTCTCCCTCTTTATTTCCTGCTTTCCTGTTTATTTTCAGCTTTCTGCTCTGATCTCTTGCCTGCTCTCCCTCTTTATTTCCTGCTTTCCTGTTTCTCCTTTTCCTGCTTTCCAGATCTTTCATTTTCATTTTTTTTTTTTTTTTTTTCCTGCTTTCAGTTCCATCTTTATTTTCAGCTCTTATTCGCTTTATTTTTCACCTGCTAAACACTTAAAACACATAAAACACAATTGTCTTAAAACTTAAGGGGTATATCGGCTGGAAACCAGACGTTAATCTCCCTTCGATTGAAGGTATTGCAGAGACAATCGGGTAGAACAACGCCACGTACCCCACTTAAAAATAAACACATAAACATAATATACAAGAACAATATGGACAAGAACAACCGGACAACTGGACGTAGATCCGTTTAGGACCCTTTGCGAGGACCGTGAAACAGATCTGAGACCAAAAACTGACACATCAAGCAATCAAAGACAGACAGGACAAAATAAATTTAAAAGAAAACAAGAACAAATAAAGAAAACACAGAACTAATCTAAAAAATTTTTTTTTTTTTTTTTTAGTTCTTTTTATTTTTTATTTTTTTTATGTTTATTTTTATTTTTCTTGTTTTTGTTCTTTTTATATGTATTTATTTTTTATTTATGTATTTGTATATTACGAGAGGAAGGATGAGTGAAACGGAATCAGAGAGATATACCAGTCAACGGTGGCGTCCAACCGACGATCAGATCACGATGATGACCAAAATATTCAACTATGGGGTCACACACCCAAGCCGAGCGCAAGTCGTCGAGATCGCGTCTCGACTAAGGGCTTTCGGCGAAGCCACTGAATACAACGTACACTGCTGGTTCAACAACCACGGCAATCGGGTCAAGCACTGGCAAGCGGAGATAGACCCCACTGGCACTCTCTTTTCACAACTGCCGCTGTACATGTATGGTAAGACCTCTGATCACACCTCCATTTTTATTGAAATTTTCACTTCCTCTTCTATAATTAACACAAGTTATTTATTTTTTTATTTTTTTATTTTTTTGTTTGAAAGAAAAAAACTGGGTGATAATGAGGGCACCGAGGCTGCTGAATTTGTTTCCAGTTCCGATCATCATCGATGATGACAGAAATGAACGAGAAATTCCTCCACCAAAGCCTCCGCTCGCATTCCGAACCAGAGCTCCCTCAACGGAGCTCTCTCTTAGACCACCACAACCAGCTCGAGAGTTCTTTCAGTTTTAGTGTTTTATTATTTTTTTTTTTTTTTTTTATGTTTTAATTGGCCGAGTGTGGCCAGAATATGGGCTGTAATAAGAACACTTATATTTTTGTTGTTTTTATTTTTTTTTTTTTTATTATGTTTTTATGTTTTTATTTATTATGGTGTGTAATATTAACGATCAGACAAGATCGACCCTCGGACATCTTTATTTTATTTTTATGAATTTTATTTTTATTATTATGTAAGACAGAATGTTTTCTGCGCATATGGTATGTTCAATAAATGCACTCAGATTAGTGTCTCTGCTAAAACTTCACCTCTCTGCCTTACATGTTAAATCTGCTCTTAAAATAATTTTTTTTTTAACAAAAACTAAATAAAAAAATAAAAACAGAACACATAATAACGAAACAAAAGACCTAATACAGAATCAAAATATCAACGCAGATAAAACACATATGTCAAAAACATCAAACAAAGCACATAAACATACATTAAGAGACTTGAAACAAAACACAAAAACTTTTTTTTTTTTTATTTTTTTTTAGATAACAATTCGAAAACTAAGAAGAAAAGGGAAAAACAAACTTATAAGAAAAACAAAAATCAGAATCTCCCCCAAGACCACACTTAAACTACACTGTCCTAAACGTGTTCTAAGCATAAGATCATCAGTTAAAACACTGAACAGATAAAGGACAAATGCAATAAAAGTAGGAAAACGGGGAAGAAAGAAAAAGAAAACTCCCCTGGTCAGGGTGGCAGTTGCCAATTTTGGACTTGTAGGGAGAGGTTTTCCACTTCATGATCCAGCACGGAAGTTTTGAGGACGAACTGCTTCATCCTCCAGATTTGATCAAGCAGTGAAATGTCTTCCACGGCTGGATCCAAACAATTATTGTTGATGACTAGATTCAATAGGTGCCTGTTGATGTTGAAATCGTTCTGGGTGCTTGCACCTCTGTCTTCAATTGTGGGTGTCTGCTCATCAAATTTATACGTACCTCCTGCAGTATGGTTAGTGCAAAATGGTTCCACAGAAATGTCATGCAGAGGTATAACACCCAATCCCAATTCATCATACTGAGCCTTAGATACAACCTCATAACATGAATCAGTTTGAAATGTAGAAACAATATCTATAACAGGTTTAAATTCATGTTCAGTGCATGGAGAACAAATATTCAGATCTGATAACACAAAATTATTCTCGTCATGCATAGAGGGAAAATTAAAATCATGCTCAGCAACAATATAATTATCAACATACCTCTCAACAGCATAATCATCAAATTGAGGTATGTTGGTGGAAAATGAAAGTGGTCTACCTGGTTCAAAATAGCTGCTTGTACCTGCCTGGTCCTCAAAATATTCATCAGTCTCCTCAGGTGCAAGAGTGGCCATCTGCCTGATCTGATCACTCAGATTCTGTATGGCAGCTTGAGTTTCCTGCTGGAACTCCATGCTCTCTTGCTTGAACTGCATGTTCCCTTTCTGAAACTGAATGTTCTGCATGGTCATCTGCTCCAATAACTCCTTCAATGTAGGTTCAGAAGTTGAAGGCTGAGAAGCTACTTGGGCAGGAACATTATACTGCTGACTCTGATATTGCTGGACTGGTGGAGGCATGAAAGGACTCTCGAATGGTGGTTCTAGATAATGATCTTGTGGGGTATCGTACCATTCGTTGTTAAGATCATTCCACTCAGGATCATTATAATTCTCATTATAGAATTCAGCAGAATTACAATCAGAGTAAGATGCAGAATAAGATTCATAATCACAGACATTGGCAGAATAAGCAGAATTCACATAACCAGAATAGGTAGACATGGAAAAATAAAAATAAAACAAATAAAAACTAAATACTAAAAATTACGAAACAGATAAATCACAACACATTTATACATGCTACAAGCACACACAAGACAGAACATCAATAGTAAAAAATTTTTAATTAATTTTTTTTTTTTTTAATTTTCAATTTTTTTTTTTTAATAACAACTAAATACAGAACATAGCACAATAAAAATATAAAAGACAAAACATATATTAACACAGTAAAAATCGAAAAACACAGCAAAAATCTAAAATGAAAAACCTGGAACTGAAGTGACAACGCCGCCAAAATTTGCTGAAGGTGTCGTTGTCGCCTACAGAAATATACAAGACAAAACACACAAAACAAACATATTAACAGAACAAAACTTAATATAACAAAATCTGAAACCGAACCGTTATTGATTGGTCCCCGGCAACGGCGCCAAAATTTTGATACGACTGTCGCGGTCATACAAATTTGATGTGCACAGAAATTAATGCAGTATAACTAGGATTTGACTCCTAGGTCGTCTCTCAAGGACCAATATTTGTGGTTCGGTCTTAGATTTAACACGAAGTGGGGGGGGTTTGTGGATATTTTTGAATGCAAATAAATTAAAATGAACTGGAATTTAAATAAGACAACAAAATTTAAAAACACTGAAATAAATTTTAACAGTGGTAAAAACTGAACGGTAAAAAAAAATGGTAAAAATAGACAATGGAAAAAATTACAGTGTTGGAATTTAAAATACAGAACAGTAAATATGCAGAAGACAAAATAACAGTGTAATTAAAATTTACCAATAGCTCCAGTAAAAATAAACCGTAAAAACGATTCTTGAAAATAACATGACCAGTACAACACAATGACAGAATTTAACGATGCAGAAAATACTAAATGGTAAAATAATAGAGACAGTAAAAAATAAAAGTACTTAATTGAAAATGGAATTCATCAAAGCATTCAATACTTAAATTAAAATTCTGAACAAAAGATAAAAATTAAATGAAGATACAGCTCCAAACACTGACGAAATAAAATTCCACACTATTGCACTGTTTGAAATGAAAATAACTGAGACATCTACTGGGAGGGAAGAGGCAGAGCCTCTTCCGGGCCGTGCATTAAAACTACCCCTAATTCTAATCTAAAATCCCTTCCAAAGTGTGCTCTGCTGCTGCCAATTTATAACCACTTCTCTTAACAAAGTCTCCTGATTTCCTTCTTCATTTCACGGACCTTGTCTGCTTATGGGTTTGTCCTAATTGGCAGCTCCTGTTTTGGGGAATTTCTCCCACCAATTTGCTCCTAGTCGTGCCAAAAGAGGTCCTCTATGTGGTGTCCGTTTGCTTAGGTTGTGCTTAGGCTTCCCCCATTCACGCAAATTCCTTTCAACCGTGTGCCCCACTCCAAACTGCTGTAGCTTCCTCTGCTGTGCATGGTGGATGTTGTTGTTGCTGCACGTGAAGCTGTTGGACCGTGGCTACTCCAGCTCTTTACCGAGAACTCCCTTCTTCATTCTAAGAATCCACTTTTCTCCCTGGACATGTGCTGGAACGTAACTCTCCAAGTGCTGCTGGTGTTGTTGCCTTTGCTTCCATTTTCCAGCTCCTTGCTCACGGCTTCTTCTTCTTCAACTAGATTAAGATTGTGGAGCATCTCCTTTACTGGACCAGCAGCTGGACATGTGGATCTTCTCTACTGGTGGCTGCTCCAAGCTAGACGTCTTCTTCAATTAGTTGCCACACACTTCTTTATCTCTTTACGGAAATGGTTTTCTGCCGTGGGCTCCCACTCCATTGCTTCTACTTCCATCACTTCTAAAATGAAGATCACCGTGAGCACCTCCTTCCAGCATTTGCCTCTTCCAACCTTGATGCTTCACTCCCTTAACATGGTGGCTGTTTGGACGTGCTGAAAGAGGAGGACCTTCCCTGTGCCATCTCCTTATTTCTCTTCAACATGCTGCTGGACGGTACTGGACTGGATGCTCTTTGCAGCAATGGCCGTGTCTTCTCTTTTTGCTTTTCACCTTTGGTTTGGTACCGTGGAAGTGCAGCCCCTTGTACACCACTCCAAAATTAAGAGAACCATAAGCTTTCTTTCTTCAAAAACGTGGTCCCCTCCATTATCTCACTCCATTATGTGTGGTCTTCTATGTATCATTCCAACAACGTGAGCATGAGTTTTGTTTTGCCAATCATCCATTAAATAACAAAGTGGTGGCCCATGTGTTGTCTCCAACGTGGCCCCTTCTTCAATTCCAATTGATTTGTTCTTTTGTGCTAGCCAATTTACATTGCCGTGGCATATACTCAGAATATGGCTTCCTCCATGATAAAAAAAAATCACAATTGTTATCTTCCACATTTGAGAACCGTGGGCTGAATGCAAGGTGGTCTCTCTCCATCATTTTGCTTCAAATCTACTTTGTTTTCCAAATTATGAGGCCGTGAGGTTGCTTCTTGTTTCTCTTAGAAACCAAAATGAAAACAAAAGTGCCAATATGAGTGTTGAATCCTTGAGTGTTTGGAGGTCTTAGCATCGTCCAATGATCAATTCCAGCTACCACAAGTATGAAACAACAAGCAAACAATGCAAACAAATTAGAAGCCACTTAAACTGTATGAACTTGACTGACACAGGGGAGTAAAACAATTACTGGGAACAACACATAACGAATTTGAACAAAGTAAAAACTATACATGAAAATAGACATCCGTACGAAACTATGAAAAAAAACTGCATGCAAAACGGATAAGAATTGAATTCGAACGAGGACAAACAAGTTGACACAACATTCACGTAGTACTAGGCTGACATAGGAGAGTAAACAAATTACTGGGAACAGTACAGAACGCATTTGAACAAAGTAAAAGTTATACATGAAACTAGACATCTAGACGAAACTATGAAAAAAAATTGCATTGAAAACGGATAAGAATTGATCTCGAACGAAGACACACAAGTTGACACAAAATTCACGCAGCACTGGTAATCGTTTACAGCACCCCTGTAAACGATTACACGAGAGGAATTGCAAATTTGTACAGAAAGTCCAACACAGGTACTCAGTCAGGTGAACACAGGTCACCATTGGCAAAAAAACTGACTTTTAGGCACTTCTGCCCCTGTCTGAGGCTTGTTCAGGTGTTCCAGTGGTGGGAGAGGGTGGATGGTGATGTGATGTGAGGCCAAGGAGTGTGGGGTGACCCTCGTTTACAGCACCCCTGTAAACGATTACCCGAGAGAAATTGGGAATTTGTACAGAAAGTCTAAATGTCCAAAAATATTTTCCAAAATTTTTCCTGCACTCAATAATGTAAATAATTCGTTTCAGATAATTCAAATTAATTAAAATAAGAATTTCTGATCGGATTAGGCTCAATTCAGTAAAATGGGAAAATACTGGACAATTAAGCACAATTCCCTGATTAATTCTAGCACAATAAACTAAATGAAGTGAATAAAATAATGATTCATCAGACACACATACAAAAAATAGAACATCACAACACAATTAAACATGCTACAGGCACAAACAAGACAGAACATCAACAAAACTTTTTTTTTTTTTTTAAATATAACAACTAAATACAAAACACAACACAATAAAAATATAAAAGACAAAACATATATTAACACAACATAATCGAAAAACATAGCAAAAATCTAAAACAAAAAACCTGGAACTGAGTGACAACGCCGCCAAAATTTGCTGAAGGTGTCGTTGTCGCCTACAAAAATACAAAACACAAAACACACAAAAGACACATATTAACAGAACAAAAATTTACACAACAAGAATCTAAAACCAAACCGTCTTTGGTCCCCGGCAACGGCGCCATTTTTGATCGAACGGGTCGCACCGCTCACAAAAGTTTGTGCATAAAAGAATGCAGTATAGCTAGGATGTGACTCCTAGGTCGTCTCTCAAGGACCAATATTGTGGCTCAGTCTCAGATTTACACACGAAGGTGGGGGGTTTTGTGATTGTGTTTGTTGTGGTAAAATTAAAGTTGACTAGAAATTAAATAACACAAAATTAAAAACACTGAAGTAAATTTTAACGGTGGTAAAAACTGAACGGTAAAACCAAAAAAATGTAAAATTCATCAATGCTTGAAATGAAAACATTGTAACAGTAAACATGTAGAAAATGTAACAGCCGTGTAAATAAAATTTACCCAAAACATCGGTGAAAATGAACAGTAAAAACGACGTTGAAAATAAACCGAATGGAAAAATACATTGACTGAATTTAACGGTTCAGAAAACAGTAAACGGTAAAATAAAGAGACAGTAAAATTAAAAGCACTTAATTGGAAATCAAATTTAGCAAAGATTCAACACTTGAAATTAAATTCCTGGACAATGAAAATAAAAATTACAGTAACACACTATACGCTTCAGAAAATAAATCACTGTTGCACTGTTTGGAAAATGAAAATACAGAGAGTTGATTGAAGGAGGAAGAGGCAATAGCCTCCTCCCAGACGTGGGTAGTTCCTACACTACTCCTAAAATCTAATAATTTTCCTCTCTGCCTGCTTGCTTCTTTTATAGCCAATCTTCTGGACAAACTCTCGTGAGCCCTCCTTGTTTCTAGCAAGGTTTTGTTTTTGTCTCCATAGCTTCCTGATTTTCTTCCCCTCCAAGCCGTGCCAAAGAAATAGGATGGGGCCCTCCATTTGCCGTGTGCACATCCTTCTCCTCTACCTTGCATTTTCTCTTCAACTTATGGTAGCAACAACTTGGAGACTTCATCACGGTGCTTCACTTCTTCTTCCAACTCAGCTGGATACCAACTCCTGGACCAAACCTTTACTCACTGCCTTTCCTCTTTTAAAACGCAAACTTTGCTGCTGTCTTTCATCTCCCAGCTGGACCGTGAACAACCTTCTCAACTCTTCTCCCTTTACACATCCACAAGCCAAGCTTCAAACAAGGGTGGCTGCAGCTGGACATGGAGATAGTTGGACTCCTCTTCTTTGCTTCCAACTCCAGCAAGGTCGTGTACTTCCATCATTCCCCAACACTTCACTTGCCAATTTAAAATCCAACAACTTCTCTTCTCCATGTGGCCGTGAACTCCTCCTACAAGGATGTGGCTTCCCTTTAAAACTAAAAACTATGTGCAACTCCCTTTCTTCGATCACCACCACATCTATGCCTTGCTTTCTCTTTGTGAGCTGCAGCCAAAATAAATTGGAGAAGGCCGTGTGCTTTTATGAAAAATCAAAAGCAAACATAGCATTTTGGAGTCCCATGTTTAGCTTTCAAAATGGTGGCCCCTCAATTTGTCCAAAAATATATTGAATATTTAGCAAGCCCTTTCTCCAATTTTTTTCATTCTCTGGACGTGATTTGCTTCTTGAAATGTGGTGGCCCCTTCTTTGCTTTCCACTTGTTTTGCTGAATTTTTCAATGGGAGATTGCTATTGCAATTTATATTTGGAACCGTGAATGTTTTTCAAGTGGTGGCCCCATGTGTTTGTCCAACTTGCAAACTTTTGGCTTGAAAGAAATGAGTTGCAACGTGGTCTTCCATTTGATGTTTGCTGAATACTTCATCAAAATGAATTGTGCATGGGCCATGCTCTTCCAATTATTTGAGAAGAAAAACGTGAACTTGCCATGTGTGGTCCCTCTCCATCATTTTACTTCAAATGTGCTGAACTTTGCCCAAATGGCCGTGAGCTATGTGAAATATGCCTTCCTCCCTTATGTGGCAGCTGCATGGGGCCTTGTGGTTTACTTTCATAATACCAATCCAATAGAATTCAACATTGCCTTTTGGAGGTCTTGGTGTGAGTTTTAGCATGTTTTCCAATGTTACTTCTTGAAATGAGCTATAAAATGTGCCAATATGAGAGTTGAATCCTTGAGTGTTGGAAGGTCTTAGCACCGTCCAATGATCAATTCCAGCCACCAGAAGAATCAAACAATAAGCAAACAATGCAAACAAATTAGAAGCCACTTAAACAGTAAGAACTTGACTGACACAGGGGAGTAAAACAATTACTGGGAACAACACAAAAGGAATTTGAACAAACGAAAAACTATACGTGAAAATAGACATCCATACGAAACTATGAAAAAAAATTGCATGGAAAACGGATAAGAATTGAACCTGAACGGGGACAAACAAGTTGACACAAAATTTACGCAGCAACCAGCGAAAACTGAAATGGCTGAAATACATTGGGCTCTATTTCCATTTCTTATTTAACCTTCAAATGTCCCAAATTGTATTTCCAAATTTTCCTTGTAAAATAATTAGCTCAGATAATTCAAATTAATTAAAATAAGAATTTCTGATCGAATTAAGCACAATCAAGCAAAATGGGAAAACACTGGACATTTAAGCACAATTCTCTGATTAATTCTAGTACAATAAACTAAGTGAAGTCTAGAAAATATCGACTCATCATGCTTCACGAAGGATGATAGGCTTTTAGCTCAGCAACAGCAATAGCACTCAATCACACTCCCTATAACAGCTCTCGCTCTATGCCAACACGCCAAGTTCTCAAAGTCACAGCATAAGGGTTCAACAAACCCTAGAACACTGATAATCGATTATTATAAATTGATAATCAATTATCTTGAGTATAAAATGAAGTTTTCTAGTTCAAAATAAATTTTAACGCAACCTAAAACAAACAATACATAGAATCAAATATAAACCACATCTTATACATAAATCTACTAAATTATAAAAGCTTTAATATAAAAACAAGTCTTCATGAAGATCTTCCTGCAATAAGAGCACTTGAGACTTGACTTTGAGACATCATCAAAATTTCTGCTCTTTAGCTTTATGCTAACAATCTCCCTCTTTTTTATGATGATCAAAAATATTTTAATTTAAAGCTTTTTGTAACCTGTAGTGATCTGTAACTCATACATAACTTAAAAGAAGAGGAATTAGTAGACAAAAGATAAATATAATTAAGCCTTTAAACATATTTCTCCCCCTTTTTGATCATTATTAAAAAGGCGCTATTTATGATATACAAAAATTTCTCCTAAGAACTCAATATAAGTCATAAACAAATAAATAACAATTATCATAATTTTTATTAAAGGGAAACAAGAGGCATAATTCAAAACATAGAAATACAATTTAGGAATCATAATAAATAAATAAAAATCGGATAAAGAAATACTCCTCTTTATAGAGTAATTTAAACATAATTAAATAGCATTGGATTCTTTAAAGAAGAAAGAGAAGTAGTTAAAAAAAATTATCAAAATTTTCTTTTCATGTTAAAAACTCCCCCTAGAATCCATGCATATATTCCATTTGGAACACAATAATGTTTTATTCTACATTTATTTGATGTATGACCATTTTTCATGCAATGAAAACAAGTAACATAATTTTGGTTCCTATAATTTTTATTTTTATAATTATAATCATAATAATTTTGATTATATTTTGGAACATACTCGATTTTATTTTTATAATTATAATCATTATAATTATATTTAGGAAAATTTTCAATTTTGTTACCATAATCATAATCATAATAATTATAATTATATTTAGGAGCATTTTTAACAACCGTTTTAACATTTGAATTATTTTTACTACTTTCAGCACAAGTTGTTTCTTGTAATTTATTCATATTTATGCAAGATATACATTCATCATTACTAACAAATTTTCCTTTTTCATAAAATAAAATTTTATTTTTCAAAATTTTATTCTCTTCAAGAATATTTTCAAAGTCTAATTTTAAATTTTTATTTTCTTCAAAAATATTTTCAAAATTTAAATTTAAATTTTTATTTTCTTCAGAAATATTTTCAAAATTCAAATTTAAATTTTTATTTTCTTCAAGAATATTTTCAAAATTCAATTTTAATTCTTTGAAGTTATTTTTCAGTTTCTTATTAGCTTTATCTTATTTTTCTGATTTTACTATTAAAGCAGCATAAGTTTCATGCACTTCATCTTCACTAATATTTGACTATAATTATCAGGATCGCTAGATGTACTTACTTGGCTTCCAGCATCGTCGTCTGCCATCAAACAAATGTTTGTTTCTTCATCAAATTCGCTCAAATCAGAAATTGTTTCATTGTCATCCTCCCATGCAATGTAGGCCTTCTTTTTGAAGTTTTTCTTTTCTTTCTTTTCTTCACCCTTCTTTTGATTTGGGCAGTAGCTTTTAAATGCCCCCTTTCTCTGCAACCATAGCATTTATAGTTTGAGGAAGATTCTTAGTTTTCTCTTTTTTCGTATTTGAATCTTCCTTTGTCTTTTGATTTCATGAACCTGTTGAGTCTCTTTATCATAAGTTTCAAATTTTCTTCCTCATATGACTCTTCATCTTCTATTTTGCTTTTGCTCCTTTCTACCTCAGATTTTAAGGCTAGAGTCCTTTTCTTCTTAGTTTTTTCTTCTTCTTCATCTAGTCTTCCGAGGTCAAGTTCATGTTCTCTCAATTTCCCAAATAATGTCGCCATAGTCATTGTGTTGAGATTTTGTGACTCAGAAATTGCAGTCAATTTTGGTTGCCACGACCTGTCTAAAGATTTCAATATTTTTATGTTAAGCTCATCATTTTCGAAAGACTTACCTAATCCAATGAGATGATTAACAATGTTGGTGAAGCGTTTCTGAACATCGGATATTGCTTCTCCTTACTTCATCCTGAACATTTCGTATCCCTAGATCAAGGTATTCTTTCTCGTTCTCTTTACGTCATATGTACCTTCTTGGGTTACTTTCAGCACTTCCCACATTTCTTGAGCAGTCTTACAAACAGAGATCCTGTAAAACTCATCAACGGTTAAAGCAGATGAAATAATATCACGAGCTTTTACATTATTTTGAAACCTTTTCTTTTCGTCAACAGTCCACTGAACACGGGACTTTGGTTCCTGCATATTGTCAGTAGGAACAGACGGACCAAATGCAATAACTTCCTAAATATCACAATCAATAGACTCAATAAATATTTGCATTCTAACCTTCCAGAATGCATACTTTTTGATGAATCATTATTTTCTACTCTTCACTTAGTTTATTGTGTTAGAATTAATCGGGGAATTGTGCTTAATTGTCCGGTATTTTCCTGTTTTGATTAATTGTGCTTAAATTCATTAGAAATTCTTATTTTGATTAATTTGAATTATCTAAACTAATTATTTGTATTAATTATATTGCAGGAAAAATTTTGGAAACACAATTAGGAACATTTGAAGATTAAATGAAATTGGAAATTTGAAGTTGTGCACGGTTCATAGATGCTCACTGGTGTATTTACAATTTGGACGTGAAAATGATGTGAAGTTAACGTGAAAGCAATTGCAACAATGAGTGTACAAGACTCTTGGTTTTATTTTTATAAAATAGAAGGAAGTGCACACTCTCTCACGGAAACAACACTAAGCCTAGAGCCCATGGAAAATTTATTTTTACAAGATAAGCATGTTTCAGAATAAAAGATGAAAAAGGGGCTACACTCTTGAAGGTTCACGGCCACAATTAAGTAGAAAAAGAATTGGTCCATGTGCTGCACGTGAAAGGGAGAGCAATTCAATTCTTGAATTGTGAGAAGCACAAGACCATATATTCCAAATGAAGCTCACGGTTTTGGCAAATTTTGTGTGAAGCATTAAGGAACATATGGCCCCGCTAGCTTGAAAAAAAAAAAAGAAAACTTTAACTTTGGACAAAGAAGCAATAGGAAATAATTCTCATTCATTTTCTATGAAAGCAAACGAGCATGGACGTGATGGAGGGGCCACCACTTTGAAAGGTTACATTTCTAAAATTCTTAGGCTTGGACAAATTGAATTTAGCAAGCATCGAGCAACTGCCACCTACGTGTTCCACACATATACTTTTCGTTTTGAAGAGCTCAACTTCCGTGGGAGACACTCTCGGTAAATTGGAACAGCAGCTCTTGGTTTGTCCAGCAAGCTTTGAGGATGTCCAACACCTTGGTCCAGCACCAAGCGTCCGAGAGAGTGGAAAGAAGGCACACACAGAGACAGCAGCAGCAACCACAGTGCACGGTTATGTTGGCTGGATGGAAAAGAAGGAAGCCTTCTCGGTCCAGCACTTGGAAGAAACGTGCAGAAAGCAGAAGAGAATGCAGCAGTTTTGAGAAGAAGCTCCACACTTCACGGACCAACAAGAGAAGCAAACCAATGAAGCAGAGAATGATTTCACGGCCAAAAGAGCAGCAGTGGCAGCAAGACCCGTGGAGCTGGAATGGACAGCAGCTGGTCCAGCAATGGCATTCGAAGCAGTGAAGCTCACTGCTTGGGTGATATCACGATGAAGAGTCCAACAGAAGCAAATGAGAAGTTCTTCATGTCTGCAAAATGCATGGACGTTCCAGCTTGAGAAAAGACCGTGAAATAGTAGCTGTTTAGATTAGGAGTGGAGTTCTTGGTCACGGCTGGAGAAATGGCAGCAGAGAATTTACGTTCTAGCTTGGAGAATGAAGAAGCAAGGGGCTCTCGGTTCTCTACTCCACCAGCAGTTCAAGCATCCAACACTTCAAGGCTAGGACCACCATCCCACACGTACTCAAAGAGAATGGAGAGGAAGCCATCCCAGCAGCAGCAGGAGCGACCAGCAGGGGATGAAAGACTCCACGGTCCAGTCACCTACAACAAGAAGAAGAAGAGCTGCAACGTGAGGAAGCCATGGTTGAATGAAAAGGAAAAGAATGTGCAGATTACTTTTGGCCTTCCCTTCCACACGGCCATTCAGCATGGACGGACAAACATGGGGCCACCACTAACGATATTGGTTTGGGTTTTAGAGCATTTGCCTTGACAAAATATATGATTGAATGTGTCCAAAATCCAAATTGAAAAGCATAGGTAAAAGTATGGGCTGTCAGAGAATTTGGTCCAGGAGTTACGTCCAGAAGTTCACGGGGAGGAGACTATTTGTTCAGATTTTTGGTTATAAAACCAGCAGCAGCAGCAGAGAATGGGAATCAGAGATTTTAGTAGTAGAATCTAGAGTAGTTTAGGAACCCCTCACGGTCCCTGGAAGAGGCTCTTGCCTCTTCTTCTTTCAAAGCTCTCTGTAATTTATTTTCAACTGTGCCAAAATATAGTTTTCATTTCTGAATGTGTCACTTTTGCTCGTTTCCTTTTTACTGTCCAGAATTTTAATTTAAGTGTTCAATTTGTGATGAATTCCATTTTCAGTTAAATGTTTTTATCTGTTAAATTTATCGTTCAGTATTTTCTGTACTGTTAAATTCAGTCATTGCTTTTTACCGTTCAGTTTATTTTCAACGTCATTTTTACGGTTTATTTTCTATCAACGTATTTTCACTGATGTTTTTATTTATGCGTTTAATTTTACCGTTCAGTTTTTTTTACCATCTTTTACCGTTTAGTTTTTACCGTGGTTAAATTTTATTTCAGTGTTTTAAATTTAGTAGTGTTTAATTTCCAGTGCAGTTTTAATTTATTTTACCAAATCAAAACAATCACAAACCCCCCCACTTCGTAAAAAATCTGAGACTGAACCACCAAAAATTGGTCCTCGAGAGACGACCTAGGAGTCACCTCCTAGCACTGTACTGCATTCTTATTTGCAATCAACTTTTGTGAGCAGTGCGACCCGTTCGTCACTTTTCACCTGTGAATAGGGGTGGTCTATTGATAGAAGCACCCTCTACAAAAGTTTGATATGATTCTACCATTTGAATAACTATCAAATCGAGCTCTGATGCCAATTGACAGAGCGGCTGCACAGATAATAAAGAGAGTAAGGTTGAGAGAAATTTGCACAGATAATTTTATCCTGGTTCGGATCTTACCAATTCTACATTCAGTCGCTTATCTCAAAACAAGATAAACAGTTCACTACTCACAAAACAATTACAAATTACAATCACAAAGAAACACTTTGTAGAAGTTTAGAAACCACCTCTCTTGTTACCCCCAAGAGATGAAAGTCACTTCCCCTGTAACCCACAAGGGATGAACACCTCCTCTGAATCTTCACAAAGGATGAACACCTCCTTCGAATGTTTCACGAAGGATGATAGGCTTTTAACTTAGCAACAACAACAACACTCAATCACACTCCCTGTGAAAGTTCTCGCTCTATGCCAACACACCAAGTTCTTAAAGCCACAGCACAAGGGTTCAACAAACCCTAGAACACTTATCATCGCACATTGTCGATAAGATTTTCTGAAATACACTTATTTCATATTTTGTATTCCGTATATTAGAATGAGAGTCTCAACCTGATTTATAGAGACTGATTTATAGAGATCTCACTCAAGGATACCTCCAAAAATCAACTAATTAATGTGTGATAATCAATTATCCAATTATGGTAATTAATTATGCATTTAATGACTGCACAACGGTAAAAAAAAACTTGCTTAAAAATTCTCATAATTACTCATTATAATCAATTATGGCAAGTCATAATTGATTACTGATAATCGATTATTATAAATTGATAATCAATTATCTTGAGTATAAAATGAGGTTTTCTGATTTAAAATAAATTTTAACTCAACCTAAGACAAACAATACATAGAATCAATTATAAACCACATCCTATACATAAATATACTAAATTATATAAGCTTTAATGTAAAAATAAGTCTTCATGAAGATCTTCCTACAATAAGAGCACTTGAGACTTGACTTTGAGACATCATCAAAATTTATGCTCTTTAGCTTTATGCTAACAAAACTCGGATGGTCCTCATATTTGTATGAGAATCTCAAGTGGGTCCTCATATTTACAATTGTCTCAATTAGGTCATAATATTTGTAAAATTGAGCCAATTTTTCCCTATCCGTTAAGTTGTTACAGACAACGTCAAAGTCTGTTGATGTGGTAATACTGATTTGTGTGATCTTATTACATGGAAATAAATTTTAAATTATGAAGTGGAATTCAATAACCCTTGTTGCCACATCATCATCCTCTCCACAAAAACCCTAATTCCCTAACCTTTGTCGTCGTGTCGCAACTATGCCGCCACATTCACCGTCCATGTCGCGCTGTCGCAAGGCCGCCGCCTAACCCTAATTCGTCCTCCTTCATCAACCTTCATCAGAAACCCTCCTCCGCGTCGTCGTTAATCTTCAACACATCATCTTCTTTGCAGCACAAACAACGCCTACCTTGCCGTCATTACCTCAGGCAATCACTGCCATCAACAACGCAAGACCTCACGCCACCACCCAATTTTCTCCACCACATCAGACCATCACCAGAATGCCAACAACGCCTCCATGGCTGTTGCGATTCGCAAATCTCCATGAACGCATCCATAATCTCTACAAGCCAAATCTCAAGCCTCTCTCATGGCATTCTCCAAAATCCAAAAGTCGTAGAGGAGGGGAACATTTCCACCACAATTTCCTTCGCGCGAATCACCTGCAGCAACCACACAGCAAAAACCCTAATAGTGACTCCGTAATGTTCGCTCCAGCATTCATCTTCTTCACCAGAAACCTGAAAACACAGAAAACCAAATCAAAATCGCGACAAAAATGGCTATTGCGGTTCACAAATATCTACGAGCCTCCTCCATGGCAATAACAAGAATCTCGAACTCACAGAGTAGGGGAACTCTTCTGCCACCATCACCTGACACAAACCTGCAGAAAATCAAAACAGAGAAACCCTCAAGAACCAACCAAATCGCAACGTTCCTTCTCACTTCACCGCTAGCATCCGTGCAAGCAGTGCCATCGCGAGATCGATTCCACCTTAAAATCAATCACCTTAAAATCAATCTCCTTCGCACCTCCACTACATGCACAACATTTTCCTCCCCTTTGCAGAATGAAAACCCCTAATTTGCCATGTCATAATTTTTTAATTTAAATAAAAATTCTACCTAATTAAACAATGCACATCAACATAAACACGTTATCACAGTTTAACGTCATCTGTGAGAACTTAACAGACAGAACAAAATTGGCTCAATTTTACAAATATTATGACCCAATTGAAACAGATACAAATATGAGAATTCACTTGAGGACTATCCAAGGTTTAAACCTAAAAATTATAGTGTTCCTAGTTAGAAGTATATCTAAATTCCCAAAAGAAAATTCCAAAGACCCAATGTAAATTGGATACTAAAATATTATTTATAATCTATTTTGAACATATGTTTTGGAGTCAAGAAGTTCATGTGTTATTTTTATAGTTGTTGCTAGAAATATATGTGAATACAACTTGTTTAGTATCATTCAACTATGTGACAAAATTTTTGAGGGAAATCATTGTTTGATATGTTGTGCAACATTAATTTGACATTTTGGACGACTCTTACACTCATTTTATGATATATGTATAATTTGACTTGTGTTTTTATGCATTATAATCAATTATCTATTTAAACTTCATGTAAGTATCTATACTTACTCTTATAATTGGTTTTTGTCATATATGTAACTATCTCATACATTCTCTTATAATTGGTTTTTGTCACATATTTTCTTTTACAATTGATATAACAAGTTCTTGATGATTTCTAATGTCTTTACAATGCCCAAGTTCTTTACAAGTTCTCTAGGTTGGTAAGTTTATTCTAATAATGAAGAAAAGAAAAATTCATACTGCATATTAAAAAAACTTTGGAGTAATCGGGTTTTATCTAATTCATTCTACATTTTTAAACAAAATACATTCTCAAAATACTATCTTTTTCACATTTAGAGTGTCCATATTTACAATGCATTTGTAAAATAAAAATGGTTAAAAACACAATCAAGGTGAATTCGTTGATAAAATATTTTTAAAATTTGAGAGAAAGAAAAACTTTTGTCTTAGAAAATGATGATACAAAAGTTTAAGCAGACTTCAAAAATACCATGAATTGAAGATGCACAAAAGAAAATCTTAAAAAACCATATAAGAAAAATATCAAGAATTGAAGATGAACAAAAAAAACTTAAAAGAATTACATAAGAAATATTTATACGGGTTTGGATTCTTTCTGAATCTACATCCAATTAATCTAACAAATTTGAACTAGATTTTTCACTTAATTTTTGAAAATATTTAACTACAAAAAACATCTACGGTAGACCAAGAAAAAAAGAAGAGTATTTCTTGAAACACCCTTCAAGAAGATTTACAAGGTAAACAAAATACTCATATATCTATTTACATGGTGATATCAAATTCAAATTACAAGACAAAAATAATATAACATGATATGTGACAAACTATACAACAAAAAAAATTTATAGCATAATCACTTTTCCTTATGAATCTTGCACACTTCTTTTTCAAATAAGATATAATGTATGACATTTTTGGAATATCTTTATAAGAAAATAACAAGACTTTCTTCCTCAAAAAATATGAAATCAATGCAATAGACAAGAGAGAGCTTCCTTTTCAATGAAGTTTCGAGGTTATTAATGATATATTCATTTATATTTATATATAAATGATGATCATGTTCTTCGTCAACTTAAAAAATATTTTAAATCAACACAATCAATTCTTTAAAATTAAGCATTTGTATAAATGCTTAGCATAATCGATTAATTCATCAAAGAATTAATTACTTTTTAAACATAGGAAAACCAAATTTTCACTAATATAATTGATTATATAATTAATTATTTCCTAACATAATCAATTATGTTAAAAAAGCCTATAAAATATTTCAATGCAAATTTGTCAAGGCTATTTTAGAGAACGATTCATTCATGTTTTACAATTTAATTAAACTAAAATAGTAAGCCAAAGAGAAAGGAACCAATAAAAAGTTACAAACATTATAAAAAATCGGCATCAAATCAATACATCTGCTTTGACATATTTTTCTAACAATTTCTCCTTTTTACAAGTCTTGTGTTGTTAATTCATCACATTGGTTACTGAAACAATTAACAAAAGTAAATTTTTTTCATGGGAAATGATGAGAAAAACAAAGAAAAATCAAACCAAATGAAATACAATATAGACTAATATGCAACATGAAATTCATTTTATAGAAGTGACAAAATCCATGACAAATTTTTAAAATAATCAATGAGTACAAACAAATCCTTAAAAATAAAACTTTATCATCAACATTATCATTATAGCATTTTCTCAGCCATATGAGTCATACAATCTCCCTCTAAAAACAAACATTATAATGACATGAAACATTGGAAATTGTAAAATTGTAAATATATATATATATATATATATATATATATATATATATATATATATATAAATATAGGTTTAAACCCTCATTTGATCCTTGTATTTGAGTCAAACTCAAGTGGGTCATCGTTTTTTTTCGGTCTCAATCGGGTCCATAAACTTGTAAAAATAAGTCAATTAAGCCCTCTCCGTTAAGTTTTGGCTGACGCCGTTTACAGTTGCTGACATGGTGCCCACTTAATATGTTGATGTGTATTGTTTGATTACGTAGAATTTTTATTTAAATTAAAATATTATGAAATGGCAAAATTTAATTGGTTAATGTTAAAATTATAGGGTTTCCTCTTTGTGATTGGGGTTTCGAATCTGTGTGCAGGTTTCGAATGGAGGTGCAAGCTGCCATGGTTGCATGAGATTGATGATGGAGGTCGCGATTGAGAAGATGTTTGTGGTATGGTTCTCTCTGCAGATGCGTGTTTATGGTAATGTGCGAAGATGGTGTTCAGGCATGGTGAAGATCGCGAGTAGGGTGGTCTCTACAGAGACGACTTCTACTCCAATTGGGTTTTTAGATCTCTGTATTTATCTTGCAGGTTGAAGGCTTGTGCACGAAGGAAAGATAATTGTTGGTAGTGTTGGAGCAGCAGAAGGGTTTCGGTGGATTCTTTACCAATATCTGGAAGGACTTCCCCAAACTCTGAGGATGAAAATTCCAACATTAAAAGCTCCCATAACTGAACATTAATATCAATAACTCAACATTAATATCAATAACTCATAATTAATATCAATAACTCAACATTAATATTCAAATTCTTATATGCACGTGGCTTTTGGTTGTACAAGAAAAGTGGCAATTCCTCCCTGGGAACAACTTTTTTTGCCTCAACCTAGCGATAAACGAAACAATATTGAAGATGACCCAATATCAAAAAATAAAAAAGTGTTGAAGATCTATAATTCTTGTTCTCTAACAAACTACAATTGGTATGGACAAAACTTGGATACAGTTTTCCAAGTGTTAAACACAACACAAGTCCAGTATCTAAACCACAAGTTTAATTTGACAGTTAAACTTCTGTCAATCCATGGTTGTAATTTTGTATTATGAATTTATCAACCCAGTTCATACCTTATTGTCAATACTTAATTGCAATATTAGTTTCTACATCACTTGACATCCCACATTTTTTATATCATAATTATATTTATACAATTCGCAGAAAAGCTTTTGTTTTGATGTGGTTTTGTTTTCATAGTGTCTAGATTTCATTCAGTATTTAAATCTAAAGAAACCATCTAAATTAATTTTAATCATGATCTGCTTATTAATTTAAGCCAAATAAAAATGAGGCATATCTGCCAAATGAAGTTAATGTGGTAACTAGTATATCAGTATTTTTTTCTATGAACAATATATACAATCAGAACTCCTCAAATTACAACTTAGAGAAACTAGTATATGCCCAACATAATTGCAATTAACACAACAAACTGTGAATTCAAATTAATTGTACTTGCACTATATCCCTTAAAGTGACAAGGAATTTTGACTAGTTTTAGCTTCTGAAATCTCCATGTACATATGCTTTTGCACTTGCAGTACTTCTGTTTTGCAGCTTTTATCAATGGTTGGTTGTACCCATCAGCTCAATTTTGATTAGAATGTATGATTGAATTGATCAACTAGGAAAAAGCAAAGATGTGGTCAGTTTAGGATTCTCAAGTGTTGATTCCTTGTTGGGAGACCAAACAAATACACCAAGCAAAAAACGGAAAGGGAAAATCCCCAAAATCTCGCTCTGTATTTCCTTTCAAACCTCTTCTCCCACTGCTTCAAAACGATATAATTATGTTGTGACCGGCAGCGAGCTTGGTGGCGTTGGTGGCGCCCTGGCTCATGGCTCGCAGTGGTTGGCCTCGCTCAAGAGGCGATTGATGGAGGAACGAGAGAGCTCCTCTCACACGTGAAGAGAAGAAGGAGAAGGAATGGTTGATTATACAACAAAATACTCATTCAATTTAACACACATTGCCACGTCAACTAAAAAATATTACAGTTCAACATCTACAGACGGTGTCAATGAAAACTTAACGGAGAGAGCTTAATTGGCTCATTTTTACAAGTTTATGGACCCGATTGAGATCGAAAAAAAAATAACCCACTTGAGATTGACATACAAATATGAGGAACTAATGAGGGTTTAAATATATATATATATATATATATATATATATATATATATATATATATATATATATAATATGACAAAAAGAATAATTATAAAAGAAAGTATGAGAAATTTACATGAAGCTTAACTAAATAATTGATTATAATACATAGAAATACAAACCAAATTATACATATCTTAATAAATAGTCTTACCAACCTTGCATATATGTCCAATTAATGTTAGATGATTTGATCTAACTCTAGGCATAAAAAAAGTGGTTTTAATTAAAGTATAATTTTAACTAAACTCAAATAATTATAAAGAAAAGTATACCAAAAACAATTTTCCTTTATCAGTATATTTTAGTGTAGATAAACAATGATTATAGGTGTTTAATTAGTAATTAAACACGAGACTTCAAAGATTCTGGTCCAGCATCATTGATGAGCAATGACAATAACTTTTGATTATTTCTTTACCTCCACTCCACATACATATAAACAATCATCTATTATAACTTTTAATTTCACTGTGGTTGGTGGCTTTTGGCAATGCCAAAAGGGCACAGAGTGAAAAGGGTTTAACGTCCCTCAAGGATAACACCTCTTCTAAATGCATCTTTCCTTTTCTTTTTCAGAAGATCGTGCAGAATTTATTAAACTAAAAAGGATTAAATTAAAGAAGTTAGATAACTTTCGTATTGGATAAAAATAAGTATTATGTTGTTTTCCTGTCAATCTACTTTAATTAAGTTTATAATAAAAATACCATAACAACGTAAATTCAATTGAAGGAATTGTTTTATGAAGATTTGTCGGGAAGATTTAATAATAATGAGATCAAAGATAAATATTCTCGTTATATTAATATCATCTCTTAATTAAAATTTTGAAATAATAAATTTATGCATCATATTTAACTCTTATCTCTATTCAATATAAATTTAAACTCGTAATTGTGTTTCTGATATAAATTACTCCATGATCTTTTAAAATCAAATTTATAAAGACTCAACAAAATCAAAGGTAATATGTTCATCTTTATATTTATTTAATTTTAAATTTAATGTTGTTATTTGTTTGAATTTAAATTTTATTCAATAAAAAATTTATAATATATAGAGCAAATTAACTTTATTTATATGATATATTATCGTGAAAGTGTAGATAAATTAAAAAAAATCATATTTTATTGACTTATTGATATTGACTTAAAAATCACATTAAACATAATTTTTAATTGGTTAAAAAAATATATCAACTTTTTTGTGTTTGTGTGCATTTTTTTTTTTTGGTGTTTGTGTGCATGTATATGTTTTTTTATGTATTTATTTTTGTATTTTTGTGTTTGTTTTTGTAAGTCTATGTGTTAATGTTTGTGTTTATATTTGTATTTGTGTTATTATATTTTTGTTTGTATATGAATTTGTATTGTTAGAATATGCTTTTCATATTCAACGAGTATTAAAGCACATTCAAATATTAATCCTTATGAACAATTTCCCAATTCACAATGAAAATAGAAGGTGGAACCATACCTGAATTTGTCATCGAGAATAATTAAGGTGATGGCATTAGCAATGGATATGTGATCTTTCAAATGTAGAGCATCTTAGATTCTTTTTTGGGTTTCCTCTTCTAATGGGATGAAAAGAAAATATTAGGAATAATACCTTCTGTCTCTACAAATGGTGACTATAACTCTTTTATGATACATTTAGAATTTTAATATTTCTAATTTGGTCCCCTATCAAATTCATATAGAATTAGTTTTTCATGACTGTCAAGAAATGACAATCTCGACTAATAAATTGTCAGGATAAGACAATATCGTCTAATAGAAACATTGATCTTGGTTTTGAAGTTTAACTAAATAATATGAAACGAAGAAGTCTCTATATATGGAAAGCTAACCCCAAAACTAGAAAAACACTTAGCAAACCAAATAGGTTAAAACATCTAGGTTAAGGAAATGAAAAACCTTAGGATAGAAAAACACTAAGTCAGAAAAACCCAAGATTAAAAGACAAATCTTAAGATAGAAAACAATCATCAGTTATTAAGGTAGAACATCCCAAAAACCCAAACTCTAAGCTAGACAAAATACGAGAACCCTAGATTAGGATAGAAGAACACAAAGCCATAAGTCAAGAAAGGGGAATAAAAGTACAACTTCTTAGGAAATAGAGTAGAAAATAAAAGGCTGAAAGAATAAGGTAAAACTCTAGGATGGAACTCTAGACAGAAAAAACATAACCAAAAACTATAAATGATCATCTAGGAGAAAGGGATTAACCAACTAAGGCTCAAAACACCAACCAAAGACAAACAACTCAAGACTCTAGAAAACAAGAAAACAACTTAGGATAATAATCAGAAAATAACCTAAGATGAAAACACAAGACTTAGAGCCTAAACCCCAAACAAACATAACCTAGAATCAGAATCCCCAAACATAGAAAACATAGTAAAACACTTAGGTCTTAGGAAATAGAAAAACATTTAAGTAAAGACACCAAGACAAATGGCTAAATGTTGTTGTGCCTAGAGCGTCTAAGAGAGATTAAGTTAAAACGCTTAATGCTTATAATACCTAGAATAGGTATTTATCTTCTCTTGAAAATAAAATAGGTTGAGACAATGTCTATGAAAAAACACATTAAAAGACTTAATTGTTAAAATACGAAAGAAAGTTAAAGCAAGTTAAACGTTATATATCTAAAAAGAGACAAAAGATAAAGAAGTGTTTACTTGATTAAAGAATGCCATGAGCTTAACAAAGTACATCATCTTAAGATGAAGTATATATCTATGTTTGGTATCTTCAAAGAAAAGAACCTAATTGTAAAATGCTACCTAACGATAGGAAATCAAAAGCACTTTGTTTTTCTGAGCAAGCATTAAATGCTCAACATTCAAAAACAACAAAAGTGATATTTGATTATACACCAAAATCAAATCAGAAATAGGTAATAGGAAAGACATTCACAAAATGATCTCTTCCTAGAGAATAATGTCATAAAGCTTGTGAAGATGCAAACCTCAAAGAAGAAAAACATTAAAAGACTCTCAAGCTCAAGTAATAACAAGACGCAACGAAACATAAGAAAACTAAGACAAAAGATAAAAACCTTAAAGATAAATAGATCTTCTATATATATATATATATATATATATATATATATATATATATATATATATATGTATCTATCTTGTGCAGGACAATCATACGAACGTTCATCTTATAGATGCCAGAATGAACGTCAAGTAAAAGATAAAGAGAAGCACTGACCAAACTATCAAAAGTTGTGCCAAAAGATAAGTCAAGATCACCTTTGATAAAAGCTCTGAAAAAGCATGTCTGCTTTGACAAGGACTCCATCATATGATTGACACCTACACAAATGGTAAGAAAGGAACAAATCTCAAGACAAGCTTTGTCAAACAATCATATTGTCAAATCCCAATACAAGCATCGTCACAACGGCTATATCCTCAAGGTACACAAATAGAAGACCAAAAGAAAAAAAGAAGATGACGATGAAGAGAAGAGAAAATATGAAGATATCTCATCATCCATTGAGCGAGGAAATCTCTTTGAGCTATCGATGCTAAATAACTCCTATCAGAGAAAAGGAGAAAGAGAAGAGCCCAAGAAAAGAAGAACACTCTCAAGCTTCATCAGAATATGAAAGAAGAGAGAGTGACAGAGTGAAACACGTAAGAAAGTCTCTCAAAAGCTTTATTGTATTATTTGCTTGTGTTTATCACATGAGAGAAAGACAGAGAAGAGAAAAGTAAAGCATCTCTCTAGTACTTCAATGTATTACATGCTTACTTATGTAAGGAGAGAAAATTAAAGAGATGAGAAAAACACCTGCGAGTGTTTAGACTGTTTTGTATTATAATCAAATTCTCTCTGTGAGAGTCATGATCTGAATGACTTGTAAACAATCTATGATTGAAATTTTGTGAGAGTCATCGTTTAGTACTAGGTGCGAATACTCAGCTGATCTAGGGTAACTAGAGGTTATTCACTGATCAGAAATACTATGAGTGATGAAGAATATTTCCACTTTACATAAGAAGACAAAACATTACAACAAACCACCAACTAATTATCATGGTTGGCACAAGATGAAACAGGTAAAGCAATTACCGTAAAGAAAAACAAGACTAAAAAAAATCTAATATTGATAATCAATTATAAAATAATGTTTAAGAAGAAAAAAAAAATATCATTTTTTTAATAGTAATATGTTCTTATTAAGTTAATTATAAAAGTATGTTTAAGAAAAAAAAACTCAAAAAAAATTTTAGTATTAGTATACCTTTATTAAATTAATTATAAATTTATGTTTAAGAATAAAATCAATTAAATTATTACCAATGTTGGTTAATTTTGACTAGTATTAAAAATTATATTTAATGAATTAAAAAAATCAATAAATTATAATTTTGTTTAGGAAAAATTAAATGATTATTATTTGAATTTTTTTAAAATCAATTTTTTTTTATTTTCTTTTTTTATTTCTATGTGACTTCTCATTTAGGCATTGTTCACTTGAATGGATTTGAAGGAGAGTGATTGAATGAATTTGAGGGAGAGTGATTGAGTGGATTTGAGAGGATTTAAAAATAACTTTTTTTGGTGTTGAGGTAAATGAGAGTGAATTTGGAAGTAAATTTTTTTAATCTATCAAATTTTACACTAATTCTCACAAACGTTGCTTCCAAATTCACTCTCACTTACCTTCAAATTCACTCAAATAAACAATAACAAAATTTATCTTCAAATCATCTCAAATTCACTCAATCACTCTCCTCCAAATTCATTTAAGTGAACAAATGGTTACTGATTTCACTCCTCGTTATTTTCTTCTATTATAGAGTTCTTCTTTTTAGTGTTTTGACATATTCAAATTTTTTAATTTCATGTTGTTTGTGTATCAATCTTTTAATCTCATTTCTAGTTAGTATGTTACATGTGTTATTGTTGTTTTGATTCCATTTTATGAATTTCTCTTAGGATTATAAATGTGTTTTATGTTTGATTTTTTTTTTGGTATTTCTCAATTTATGGATTTTAAGAGTTTTTCTACATATATTTCATCGAGGAATTAAAATATTTGCTTGAATTGAATTACAAAATTACTAATTAGGTTAGTTTTAACCTTTTATAAATAATAAAAATAAAAACTGTAATGAAATAAGTGATGAACACTGTTAAATATAGTAAAAATTATATATGAGATTAATCTTCCTTGTATTAAACACACATAGGGTTCTCTGTTTATAATAGAAAAAATATGGGCTAAGCCCAAAATACAAATAATAAATAATAACAAACTAACTGAAAGATAAAAGATATAATATTTCTAACACTCCCCTTAAGCTGGAGCATACAAATTGTATGAACCAAGCTTGAAATAACTAAACTAGGTTTTGAACTGATGATTTTTCTTCAAGAGTGAGACAATAAACACTTCAACTTCAAAAGTGTGAACCAAGCTTGTGAAACTTCAACTTCAAAAGTGGATGAAGGAGAATAGTGGAGAAGGAGGCAATAAACACTTCAACTTTAGAAGTGGATGAAGGAGAGTAGCGGAGAAGGAGGCAATAAAAACTTCAACTTCAGAAGTGGATGAAGGAGAGCAGCGGAGAAGGAGGCAATAAACACTTCAACTTCAGAAGTGGATGAAGGAGAGCAACGGAGAAGGAGACGCAGAAAATCTGTGCGGCAAATACAATAAGAAAGGAAGACAAGGCAAGAACAACAATACAGAGGCGAAACCCTCTACGGCAAATTACGCAGAAAGAAGAAGGAGGTTCGAAGATACAGAAGCATGCGGCGAGAAGAAGACAGATTTTGATGGCAGCAATGGCTGCTCTAGAAGGTCTAAACAGAGAGAGGGAGGTCAGGTGATTCAGAGGAGGCAGTGGTTCCCAGGAGACTTGTCTCTGATTTTGGGTGCTGAGATTTAAGAAGAAGAAAACTTGAATCTTATGAAATTTTTAGGGGCTGCCGGCGGCCATGACGGCCGGCCACCGGCAAACAACAAAGACCACCAGAAGATATTAGAAAACCTGCTCTGATACCATGTTAAATATAGTAAAAATTATATATGGGATTAATCTCCCTTGTATTAAACACACATAGGGTTCTCTATTTATAATAGAAAAAATATGGGTTAAGCCCAAAATACAAATAATAAATAATAACAAACTAACTGAAAGATAAACTGAAAGATAAAAGATATAATATTTCTAACACAAATTGAAATAGAAACCAATAAAAAAGTTAAATAAAATTGGTTATGACAAACTAATAAATAGTTTTGCATATGAAAACTCAAAAGCTAGATTTTAAATAAAAAGTTTCACCGTTAAATTTCCTTTATATCCTAAACCTTTGAATTGTCTTTGCTAATGATCATTATTAATTAATTAATTATTTTTAAAATATGGAGGCACGAAAATGTTTTTTTCTTTTTAACATATTGCATTAAATTGGATGAGATTTATCTGACTTAAAATTAATGAGTCTTAAAATTAATGAGTTTTATTATGAACAAAACCTAATCCAATTACTTAAGCCAATAAAAAAAATGTATGATTGATTGAGTTGGTTGGTTCCACTCCTAGTTTCCACGTCCAAAATTGCCTCTCAATAAAATATGAATGCCAAATTTTACGGCTGAAAGATACTTCAAACCCTAAATTGACAATTGGACAGATTTGGGAAATTTTATTTTACTTGAAATTTGAAAGTGACCATTGGGCTGTCATCATATGTGTAGGGAATCCAAGGCACGGTTGCTTCATCCTGCCCTATGAAATTTCATCTTCGTAGCTTTTTTATTGAATGGGTATATAATAATTCTTTTCTAATTTATTGAAATGGGTAATTTTTTAAAAAGTTATACAAATAGAAAAGCAGTGCTATTAAAAGCATCCCTCCAAAGCAAATTTGTGTTTTCAAAACATAATTTTGTATCTAATAAAAGTTGTGCTTTGAATACAAGATTTTCTTTTATCTTAAATCAAGTCGTTATTGAAGCATACAACTTTGTATTTTTATATTTTTCTACCCTGATTCTTTTTTATTGAAAATAAACATATTTTTTATCTTTAATATTTTGATTTTTTTAAAAAACAATTATACAAAAATTTAGAAAAAGAAAAAAATTATTTGAAAAGTAAAAAAGAGTAGAAAATTTAATTTTAATTTCATAATCAAAATATTAAAATATATCTCAAAATAAAAATATGGGTTAAATATATTTTTAGTCCCTAAATTATTGGTCGTTTCTAGTTTTCGTCCCTCTTTCAAAATAAGGTAAATGGTCTTCATTCTTTTCGAAACGTTCATTTTAGTCCTAGAAAACTAACCCCGTTAAAAATTTGGTCCTCAATTAGTCAACAAAATGAGGACTAAAACCAAAGTTTTAAAGACTAAAACGAACGTTTCGAAAAGAATGAGGACCAAATTGTACCTTATTTTGAAAGAGGAAGGAAAACAAGAAACAACCAATAGTTTAGGGACTAAAAATATATTTAACCCTAAAAATATTTACATAAAAATGTTCAAGATTTAAAATGGTAATAATGAAAAATATTAAAAAAACATTTTAAAATAAAATGTATGTTTATATAAAATTTTAAAACTTAAAAACCATCTTACTATAAATGAACAACTTTTATAAAACCAAAAGATTTAAAAAGAAAAATAAAAGTGTTTTTTTAAGAACGAATTTCTTAAAAAAAAATCATGTTTTCAAAAACTGATTTATTTCCTTTTTATATATAGTCATCTTTGAAAAGTACTATTTGTTCAATTTGAAATCGTGCTTTCAAAGTATAATTATCTTCTTTTTTATCTAAAATTGTGTTTGAAAATACGATTCTTTTAATTTTTAAAATCGTGTTTGTTTATTTATTGTATAATTTTTCAAAAATATACTCATTTCTGTATATTTGAAAAACAATTACACTCATGTAATTAAAAAAAAAAACTCATCTATATATGCACATTTTCATTTTAAAATATTGTAAAGAAAATATAAAAAAAAATGGCTATAAAGTATGTTTATATATAAAAAGATAAAAAAGTAAAATTCCTTTGTTTGTAAACAAGATATGAAAGTAGTGATTAATGATATAAAATGGAAATGCATTGTTATAATGTAGAAGTAGAAACCCAAGTAATGAGTGAGGAAACAAAAGCACTAAAATGAAAGTCCAAAAGCACTGTGTCTGTAAAAAATTGCAAACAAAAATAGTGAGTGGTCACTTCAATCATTTAAAACATCACCATCAAATTCCAAATCTAATTTTATGTGGCGCAAAGTAAAGTTAGCAACCCAAGCCTTTGTCCTACATAATAAATCTTTCCAATACATTAATATTTAATTTTCATTCACTGTCATTCTACTTTTTTTACTTTATCAACTACTAAAACTTATTTTCATCAACATTTTTAAAATAATAATTATAGAAATTACCAAACTTACAGTACATAATTATTTTTTATTAAAGGACGACATAAAATATTTTTTATTTTTAATAAATTAAAAATAAAAGAAAATTATGAATATATATATATATATATATATATATATATATATATATATATATATATATATATCCAGTTTCGTGTTTGCGAGTCAAATATTCTTGTAATTTCTGATATTTTTATACAATTTAAGTTAACCGTCATTTAAAAAGTCAAAATGAAGATATAATTAATTTATTTTAAAATAATGATTACTTAAAAAATAAAATTAGAAAAACAAATATAAAACAATTCATAATATATTTAGCGTTCATGAAATAATTTAAACTTTTTCAACATTTTACTAAAAAGTCAAGATGGCCGAGTTGGTCTAAGGCGCCAGTTTCAGGTACTGGTCCGAAAGGGCATGGGTTCGAATCCCATTCTTGACATTTTTAGGTTAGGTATTTTTCTGTTATTCTTTAATAATTTTGTTTAATGTTATTCACACTTTTTCAAGTTATTTTACTATGTAAAAGTTGTTATATTTTTTCTAATTAAATCCATGATGAAATGGATTTGGTGTATGGTTGGAAATTAATTTGAAGAGTAAGTTGGTTTATGAGTAGTAATGATTAATTGAATATTTATTGTGTAGAGTGGTTGGAGCGTCACACCAGAAGACTTTTTGTGTGATTGGAATGGAACACTTGAGTTTTGCGCCATCTCTTTTTTTCATTCCTAAACTAATTAAATATGATGTGATTGGTTAACAAAGAAACAAAAAGATGCCATTCCTTTTATTATCTCGATTATTGCTCATTGTGCTTGTCTTTTTCACCTCTCTCGTCGACAAAAATTCAAAATTCATGATGATTTCTTTTTCAGATATTCAACATCTATCAAATTTCTCTTAACTATTTTTTACCTTTCTACCATCCAAAATTTATTAAATAAATTCATATAAATTTAAACAAAAGTAATCTTTTTATTAGATTTTACCAATAAGAAATTAGTGTCTGAATTAATTTCTAATTTAAAATGAAAAATTAATTTAAAATTAATAATAATAATTAATTAAAGCATTAATAATTAATATTAAATATCAATTTAGATTTAAATTGGTAGATTAATTATAATTTTTTATCATAATAAAAATTATTTTAGATATCAATAATTTTAATTTATAAAATAATAGTTAATTTAATTAATATAATGAATAAATATTTTGGTTTGCAAAGTAATTGTTATTTTATAATTTTGTTCCAATGCTACTTGTTTTTATATGTTTTGTGTGCGAAGACAATGTAATCTTTAAGTTTGTTATTTTGGCAATTTGTTAACTTAACTTGCAACACAGTAGAATTTTTTTTCTTAAAGTTATTAGTACACTAAGAGAAGATAATGATGGTAACGAAGAAAGGTGTGATTAGGAATACCGAAATAAAGGTTATGGTGTGTTAGGTTTATTTTGTGTTGAATATAGTAAAATTATGTATATGATTAATTTTCTTCGTGTTGAATATACATATAGGTCCTCTATTTATTATAAAAGAAACATGAACTAAGTCCAAAATACAAATAAAAAATAATAACAAACTAACTAAAGATAAAAGACAAATATAAAATAAAGATCATATATCTAACATTTCTCTCAAGCTAGTACATACAAATTGTATATATCAAACTTGTTACTAATATAATTCATATAGACTTAGTGAAAATATCTGCTTCTACACTCGAGTGACACCAAATTACTAATGATTTGCAAGACTCTTCTTAAGCAACAAATCTGGGAGGTTGCTCCATATAAATCTCTTCTAGCAAATCGTCGTTGAGGAATGCACTGTTGACATCCAGTGGATAAAGATGTCATTGTTGGAGAGTTACCACAATTATAAATAAACTAACAAAAATCATCTTTTCCAGATAAGGAAAAACATATATGAACAAGTCAAACTCAATAGAGAGTGAGAAAACACATTGAAAGAAACCATAAATAATAGTAGAAAGAACCCTTAAAAATCTAAAAGCTCCAATTTTAAAAGTTCCAATTCTCAAAGCTCCACATAGACCAAGTTAAAATGAAATTGAATTCCAAAACTAAATTAGTTAATTTTTAATATATTTTTAATTATTCTTTTCATTTGCTTTTCAATCTTGTCCAACAATTTTTACATAATATTTTACTAATATTCTTTTTTCTTCTTCTCTCCAAACATCTTTATACAATATTGAATAGCCAAAAAAATTATAGTTTAATAATTTTATTTCATCATTGTAGTTTTTTATTATCTAATAAAAAAGTAATTTTAATAGATGTTTGTGTAATGATTATATTATATAGATTTTGAAAACATGAAAGTTAATTTATATTTGATTCTAATCTATTATTTCTAAAGAATATATAAATATTAATTTTATAATAAGTCATTCAAAATTTATTGTAATCATATTTGAAATACATAATTTCATTATTTTAAAAAATTGAAAATGTAACATATGTTGAATTTATTTAAACTTAAAAATAAGGTAATTTTAAAAGAAAAAACATGTGCAAAATAAATATTTTTTTATAAACTCAGAAATTACTAATTGTAAAAACACATTTTCTTTCAATTTTTTCATGTTTTAAAAGTTTTTATAAATTTATTTTGATAAAGTATTTATAAAATATTATATATAAATAAACTTTTAACTTAATTTCAGTTTTGACATCTAAAATATGGTAAAAACATTTCAATTTAAAAAAGAACCTACTTTTTTCAAAAAAATAATTCATCCGTAAAAAAAAATCAAATAAGTCCTATAAACTTATTTAATATAAGATTTTTTTATCCTATAAACTTTTTTGGTCCTAACCATATAAGCTACAATCAAGTCTTATAAATAAACCAATTTGACAAGTCTTGGTGAAATGAGAAGTGAAGTGTTATATGGTGCTTTTGATTGAGGAAGAAATAGATAAAAAAAGGTTCATATCCTATTATACCACACATAAATGACTTGAAGCAATCTAACTTTCAATTTTTTGGTGAACAATGAACCAAATTTGACATTATAATTTTTTAATTGATGCAATAAATCTTGAATTTGAAGAATTTAACTTAATTACTGTATTTGAAAATTAAATGGATTTTATAATTGAATACACTAACACTGTAGAATATGATTCGTATCTCAACTAGGAAAATTCAAGCCGGTGGCATCTCATATCTGCTGATACACCACCCTGACGAGTCCCTATTGCTGAACTAGACATACTTGCGCAGAGTTCAAGATTTAGGGTTTGCGTAAGCCCTACTAATATTGCCCTTCAAAGGAAGAAAGTATAATTCTCTGCTGCTCAAGGTTGTTGTCATCCTTTCCTAATCAATGTCAAGTTTCAATGAGAAAAATTTTGGAGTCCTCCCCCCGCCCACCCCACCAACTCCATCCCTTCTCCTAGAATTTCGTCTTTCACTTGACATTTTAAGCTTTTTATTTTTCCACCTCCATAAAATTCTGGGTTTTCTGGAATGTTGGATAATACATTGCAGAAACCCTTTCAAGAAAACTAAAAATAGAGCGTCCATAAATTATATAAGGTTTAAGAAGAATGCAATTTTATCTTATCAAGCATCAATTCTTTATTAAACATAATTCTGTCTCATGACTGACAGATAAATATTCTCTCTATTCTGTGGTTAAAGGTAGAAAATGTTAGCAATCCTAGCTTCAATTTGAGGTCATCCAACCTTATCCATGATCAGTGTTACTCCTCAAAAGCATAACACTAGCATACAATATCTGATAGAAGTAAATAGTATACGTTATTCAAGCACTAAATACGAGAGATACGACAGATATCAGCCCGGTGCATGAGTCTCCTACCATGGGTCTAGGAAAGATCAGTGTGAAACCTCCTCTAGGCAGCGAGCTTGTTTCCGCAACTGGAAACCATGATAAGACTCGAATATATAAAAATAAAGATAATAATCATGAAAGAAACTAAAATCTGGGAGCAATACAAAATTATGACAGGTGAATGTTCAAAAATTCATACACCAGACCTGAAAGCTTCAAGCAGTAACCTGATTAGATTCACGCAACCTCATACACTTCGCATGCAACCTCTCCATGAATGCTGGATTGGAACGGAGCCTCTCCTTTACATATGAAACCCGGGCATCATCTACTAATTTATTAGCTTTTCCTGCCTCCTCAATGAGAGAGAGAAGTGTCCTTAAGCAGTCTTTTCTGTTTTCTTCTCGATGTTCATACCTTAAAAATACAGAAAAGAAAACTTTAAGCACAATTGTGGCTGATTCAAGTGAACTAAGACCCATAACGAAGTCTGCAAGATCAAATAATAAATGAATGAATTTTTACAAGATATGACTCTACCTCTCACTAGTTATTGTAAGCTCGTCTCTCCCTGGATGATAACGCTTTCCAACCAATTCTCTGAGACGGCGAAATTGGTATTGTGAAAGCCCTAGCTCCTTCACAGTAACAGAAAGTTTCACTTTCCTGTTTTTCGGGTGCCAAGCATCACCACCAGGAGCAAAGACTACCCTAGTTTGCCACCGCAAAATTGGACCTTCACCTGGTGGATCGTCTGAGTCCTTTTTCTTATCCAGCACAGCAGTATCATCAAACTGTGGGACCAGGACCTCCTCTTTTTCCATTATCTTCATGTATTCCGCTACCATCTCATCCTCAAACTTCTTAAATTGTTCATAAGCTTCTTCAGGTTCAAGTTCTCCTCTTTCACACATGTCCCCTAGCTCATTAAATTTTATTTCCACCTTCTGCTTTATATCATCTATCATGACATTAAACCAAAGAAAATCAGCATAAATAAGCATACTAACCACTTCTAAACCTGACTATTTACTAACACGTTCAAATTAAATATCTCAAATGCAAACATAAATTCACGGTCATGAAAATTGTGCTGGAACTTGCAAAAAATGTCAAGCACAAAAACATAACAAGATAAATAGCATTCTAGTGAAATCTACAAATCTTTTAAAAGTGAACTTACTAGCCAACAACAAAGTAATTGCGTGACGAGAGATACTTACATATTGCATTCCCTTACATTCTTCTGTAACCTTAATTATAATTCACTACACAAGGGTATATCACTAACAGTCAAATAACAGTAACAAGCAACTGAGGTAATAAAAGGAGGAGATTCCCCCAACTTTGATTTCGATAAAATTTAAGCACAATTAGCTTAAGTGTCCTTGCCAAGTTTTCCTGTCCAAATTAGAGTTCACCTTGATAGATTATGATAACCTTTAATGCAAACTTTCATTATATGGATTAATAATTCAATTATGGTAGGAAAACACCACAATAAGCACATAAGAACTACATTAGATATTATTTCATTGCTATTTTATCAATTTATTTAAAGAGCTTAGTTTTTCAAAAAAGATAAATAAACAATAAATCTATTTAAAGATTGATTAAATATAAAACAGACAAATTATTAAAATATCAATGGTTAAAAATTCTAAATTGTCTCTGCATTATTCACAATCACAAAGAATAAGTGCAATGATATTGAGAATGGTGTACGGACCAGGGAGGAGTTTGTCCCAGCTGAGCATGTCCTCTAGAATCTCCTCGCACTCCTTGGTGTCCTTAAGAAAACCGTGCTTGATCCCATCTTCAACAATGTCGTCCCATTTTTTATCATCCATGTTGAAGTACTCGTCCTTCACCATCCTTTTCATCACCGCATCCCTGGCGTTGTACAAATCATCGAGCTCCTCATCGGTTTCGTGGATTTCCTCGAAATCGGATTCGAAGTCCCCGTCTTCGACATTGTCAAGGGGGCGCATGCGGAGCTCATCCATCAGCTCGTCGTCAGTCTCCTCGTGCTTCCCCGACAGCTTCCGCTGCAGAATCGCCTCCATGATCGACGGCAGCACCTCCTCGTCGCCCTTCATGTAGATATCAATCCGCCTCTTCAGCTCTGCCGACACAAATCTAATGTGTCAAACGGCGCCGTTAGAATGCTACAATTGATGAGAACATAGAGAGAGATACATACCTTTGTTGTCGACGTCGTCAGGGTTTTGTGGAACCGGCGGGGGAGTTCCATTGGAGCAGAAAAGTTTTGGTCGCAGAGGAGTTGAAGCGGCGGGTGCAGGGGCCGAGTTAAGAAGGTTGCGTGTGAACAGAGTTGCATTTCTCAGAACAGTTCTTCTCATTGTTCTCTGTTTCTCTTTCTCACTCTAGGGTTTCTACTCCCTTGCCCCCTTACATTCTGATTACTTCTCTCTTCACTTTTTTTTTTTTGAACCATTTTAATCTGAGAAAAATTATTAATGTAAAATTTAAAAAGCTAATAATAACATTATCAAATAAAATATATAGTAAATTAAATGTCTTAATTAACTATTTCAAATTCTAATAAAATACTCTTACATTTGAAGTACTTGTCATTTCTCAAATCTTCAAAACCAATACATAAATTTATCCTTAGCTTGTTCACGTGAAAAAAAAACATAATGAAAATTGTTGCAATTTATTTCTTCAAATTCTTAAATTTCTTGTTTTCCTGCTTAAAAGAATCAAATATAAAAAAATGCAACCATATGTTTGTTTGATTGTTAATTATTTTTTATAGAGTTGATTTTATGTCCCATATATAAATATATATATATATATATATATATATATATATAATTATTTTTCATCATGTTATGTCATTAGTGAAAAAATGATTTAATTTTGTCATCAAAACGTAGTGTTAATATTTAAATTATTGGCACAACTATAAATTTCAATTATAAAATAATCATAGTCTAATTTCAATTATAAAATAATCATAGTCTATACTACTATAGGTCGTGATTCTTAATTTTGCAAATAATTTCAAAAATGTTAACACAATAAAATTAATTTTTTTTTCTAAGGTTAAATTTTTAGAAAAATTATTTCTATACCACAACACTGTGTTGTTGTAATCTTTATTACAACTACAAAAACTCACTCTTTTTCTTTATTGTCGGTATGCTCTTCACGCAAAAAATTTTTCTATTACGAAACATTTTGTTATCGTCTCCTCCTCATGAAACATCTTATCCTGCTTTTCTCTCCATTTCGATTCTTAGTTATCACCTATCATCTCTTGTTGCTTGGAGGTTCATTTTATTTTTTCTTGCATTTTGATGATTCTAAAGTGGGAAGAACACAATATACCAATCATTTTTTTAGTTTAGAGTAAAATTCTTTTTGAGTTGACTGCGTGTTAAGTTATTTACATGCCTAAAAATGTGTGTTCGTATATGTAATCTTATAGGTAAAGATAAATATGTATTAGTTTAGAACATACCAACACTTTCGATTTAACTATCATAGTTTTTTTTGTAAGTAGGTTTGAGATTACTATGTTAAATGCTATAGTTAAATGCAATAGTTAGAGCTTTATAAAAGAGATGTAGACATATTGTTATGACATCCTTTTGAAAGAAAGAAGAGACAAGCATACCTTATAAATAGAGAATAAAAATTCATAACTTCTAATGCATACTATGAATGTTCAAGGTTTATCTTCTCTAACAACCAAATATACTTATTATTTGTCTAAGCAAAAGAACCAAATATACTTATTATTTGTTTAAGCAAAAGTTATCAACAAAAATATATACATTTACTTTTGTTTAACCATACTACTTAAATTGGTTAGCAAGGCATCTATACATGAAAGAAACATAATGATTATTAAAAATATGTTTAACATTTTGCTCATTAAACACAAAATGGAAAAAAAAAATTGTTGAACTTTGATCCAATAACAAGAATTATAATTATCAGTTTAGTATATTTAATGTTAGAAATTCACAAAGTTAAATTATTTTTGTATGTGATAGAAATTAGTAATTTAAAATTTTTTAAATTAAAATTACTTTTAGTAGATAATTTAAATAATCTAATGAAATATATTCATACTAGAATAAAAATACAAATATTAATAACTTATAATTAGAATTACTAGTCTAATAACTAGAAAAATTTACAAAATAAAATTAATTAAAGCATTAGATTAAGTTGTTGGGTCCAAATTTGGTTAGAAAGCTTTTATGTTGATTTTTACTTAGATTTTGTTTCAATTAATTCTCAAAATTTGAAAATTTTACTCAACTAAGTCATTTATGTTAGTAGTTATAAATGGTGTTACACTACAAAAATAATACATTTTAGGAGGGGTTATTTTCTGGTGGTTTCAGAAAGTCCGATTACTTCCGACGGTTAATAATAAAAACCGCCCCTAAATATTTTAATTTTAATTTTTAGAATAATTTTCCCTTATCCCTCTCGCCTCTTTGTTCCTTCCGCATAATCTAAATTTCTCCCTAAACCCTAATTCTCTCTCCCCGCTGCCTTCAATCTCCCAAACCCCTTCATTCCTTCAGCATAATCTAAATTTCTCCCCAAACCCTAATTTTCTCTCCCCGCTGCCTTCAATCTCCCAAAACCCTTCATTCCTTCAACATAATCTAAACTTCAAATAATTTCTTCAAAACAAATCTGTGGTTCTCCGCATCCGTTTGGTTCCCCGCATCAGAATCTTCAAACAATTTTCGTGTTGGTTCCCCGCATCCGTGTGACTTCGTGTTGGTTCCCCGCATCCGTGTGGCTTCGTGTTGGTTCCTTGCTTGGAAACGAGGCGTTCGTCAAGATATCTTATTATAGAAAGAACACAACACTCTCAACAAGATTCCAATTAATTTCGTGTGTTTTATGTTTTTGTTTGGTTTGATTTTTTTCTCTCTAACCTGAGTGTATGTGTTGCGCTGAAATTCGTTATTTGCAAATGTTAATCATTTTTATCAAATGTCACATTCATGATTCCAAACTCAACAAGATAACAGGAGTAACGAAGCTACTCTCAAAAGTTGGAAACAATTTATTAGCCTAACCATAAAATCCTGCTATGCGATTTATTTTTCCATTAATTCATACCTAAATCATATTTCAAGTCATCCGCACTGAGCTCTTACACTTCCTTTTGCAACCTTTTATTCTCCTCCGTCAGATTCTCACACCACCTCTTCAAAAACTCACACTCCAGCGCAACACATGCACTTAGGTTAGAGAGAGAAAAACCAAACCAAACAAAAACATAAAACACACGAAATTAATTGGAACCTTGTTGAGAGTGTTGTGTTCTTTCTATAATAAGATATCTTGACGAACGCCTCATTTCCAAGCAAGGAACCAACACGAAGCCACACGGATGCAGGGAACCAACACAAAGCCACACGGATGCGAGGAACCAACACAAAGCCACACGGATGCGAGGAACCAACACAAAGTCACACGGATGCGGGGAACCAACACGAAAATTGTTTGAAGATTCTGATGCGGGGAACCAAACGGATGCGGAGAACCACAAATTTGTTTTGAAGAAATTATTTGAAGTTTAGATTATGTTGAAGGAATGAAGGGGTTTGGGAGATTGAAGGCAGCGAGGAGAGAAAATTAGGGTTTGGGGAGAAATTTAGATTATGCTAAAGGAATGAAGGAGTTTGGGAGATTGAAGGCAGCCAGGAGAGAGAATTAGGGTTTAGGGAAAAATTTAGATTATGCGGAAGGAACGAAGAGGCGGGAGGGATAAGGGGAAATTATTCTAAAAATTAAAATTAAAATATTTAGGGGCGGTTTTTATTATTAACCGCCGGAAGTAATCGGGGTTTCTGAAACCGCCAGAAAATAACCCCTCCTAAAATGTATTATTTTTGTAGTGTATCCACGATTAATAGATATGTATGGGTAGGGGATAAATTAGTACTTGGTCATTAACAGGTTGGATTCAGATATCATACTACTCGTACTCGCAAGTATCTACCCATTAAAAAAATGAAATTATACTTTTGTCCCATGTTAGGTTATCTTATTTTAATTTGTTATGTTAGTATGCACTTCTTTTTTTGGCTTCTACTTCTCTTTTAAGATCCAATAGCAAACCTTCAAACCAACAGGTAAGCAATTACATTTTTTCCTCTCATACGTACATTTACGCTGCTGCCATACACAACAGTATTGAAGTGACGAACCACGTTCAAATTCCTTTTAGGTTAATTAGACTTTAATGAAGTGACAAATATTGTTTACAACCTTATGTTTCTGATTTCAATTCGATTCTAATGGATATGCGATCTGTCATTGATAAAATTCATGTGGAAAGGTCGTTTATCAGAGCACCAAGAAAAGGGCTGGCAGACCCAAGTGCCCCGTCACTAGCAAGAGGATTCAGTTTTTTATGATGTGTATAATTTTCAGTGTTCTATTATTAACTTATTTTGTTTTACGTTTTTTTTTTCAATGACAAAAATATATTGAACTGTAATCATAAATTGAGTTATTGCTCGAGAGTTCTTAAATGCTATCAACCATGTTAATGAAAGGATGCTATTGAGATATTCTTCAGGATTTTGGATTATGGATGGTATGATGGTTTCGTGTTCACACTCAAGGTAATACTACAACCAGATTACAATCCTTAGAGAGAGAAGAAGAAAGAATTTCATTACAACAACTAAAAACATTGTTGCAATCATTTAGCATCTTAAAAATTGACATTAATATGTATAGTCAACTTCATAGGATTTGTTCAGACTGTATAACATTTAATCCGAAAACCCAAAGGTTAAAATTTTAAACTGTTATTATTGTTCTAAACAATCATAAAAGGCTTATTATGGTACTCCTGTACTACTTAAATATATTTGCTTGGCTTCACTTAAAACCCATTTCATCACCAACTGATGCCATTTATTCTAGTTATATATTTATGAGTACATTATCTGTATTAACTCAGTCAACGCATGAATGCATTGTCACCGAAATCTTTGTGAGATGTGTTTGTTGGTGTGATACGGTTTCATATATTTAATTCTAACATTTTTGTTATTTGACATGGTTTGCTTGTTTTACATATGAATTTTGAATTTATGTTTTAATTTTTATTTACTTGTGACATTGAATTTTACTCGGATGTATGTTTTAAATATTATTTTTTTTAATTTAACTTGAACCTTATTTAAAATCTCAAAATAATTTGTTTTAAAAAAACAATATCAATTAGGTACTCGGGTGTTGAAAAAGATCTATAAGTTTCTTTTATGTAAGTAGCCAGTGTGTAACAGAACAAGTAGTATGTACGATTTTTTCATCTGAGTCAAGTAGCGAGTAGGCATTATCCGTACCTAACTCAACCTATTGTTATCCTTAGTTTATATATACATATAATTGATTCAATTCACTCTCAATTTATTTTAAATAGAATAATATTGTCTCTCTTTTAATTGATTTTAAATAGAATAATATTGTCTCTCTTCTAATTGAGACCAAATTTATTATTTATACTATGTTTATATTAAAATTGACTTTTTACTACTAAAGTTATTTTTAAACCAAATCTAACATATTATTGGATTTTATTTATATTATTTAGTTTAGATCTTATAAAGGAATACGGATTGATAATATAGTAATCTTAAATACTTACTTTTTGTTGTAAATGAAGCTTAAATTAATTTAGTAAATATAATAATATTTATATGATAAATAATAAAGTAATTTCAGACTTAAAATTAAATAAAATATAAAATAAATATTTTTCTGACTTTAAAATACTAAAATATAAAATGCAAAAATTAAAAAAAATAAATTTGTATTGTATAATAATAAAACAAAAATATGCAATAAGTTAATATATTGAAAAGTCAATTTTAATAAAAATATCTTTGCTAACACTGTTTTGTCATGTAATATTCACTACTGGAAAATTGGGATTTACAGACGGCATTTTATCGAAGGCCTTGAAGCCGTCGGTATAGAGGTAATTACCGAAGGCTTATAAGCCATCGGTAAGGACCTCACTAACTTAAGTCAGAAATTAGGTTCCTCGTGCCCCAAATTCATTTTCATCAGCCTCGTCGTTTTGTGCGTATCCTCCCTCTCTTCACACACTTGCCTCCGTTGGTTCACGCTCTGTCAGTTTATCGGTGAATCACCGGCGGTGGTTGGTCACGGTGGTCAGTGGTGCGTCCATCGGTGTTGGTTCACGGTGCGTGGTGGTTTTGGGGAGTCCGGGGCTAGGGTTCGTCCTAGGTTGGTTCTTTCGTTGAGGGCTGGTGGTGTGGAGGTTGAGGGACTTTGTCGGAGGTAAGTTCCACAGAACATCATTCACACTGTCATGTTCATTTTGCTAAAGCCTAGACAGTGTTGCTGCCTTCATCTACTTTTCATTAACTTCTTAGTATACGGTTGAAGGAACTTGGTTGAGGGCTGGTTGGAGTGGCCGTTGTGAGGCGTCGCTGTGGTGTTGTACGCCATCGTCAAGGCTATCTCGGTTGAGGTAACTTGTTCATTTAAAAAGTTGGTTGGGAAGAAGATGGTTTAAACTCCGTTTATTGCATATATCATCTAGCCTCCAACTTCGACAACAAATTCAAGAATCAGGAACTCAAACGACAATTTATCCACTTAGGTACTATGTAAATAAATTTTACTACCAATTTTCAGTTTATATTTTGTACACAAAAGTCTTCAAATTTTTATTTTATTATATGGTTACAACTTACGAGGTTAAGCAACCCACTGTGATAGCAAAACTTACTGTAATGAGAGACCAATTCCCCCAACAAGTAGCTTGAATAGATAAAATTCTATCAAAAAAATGGTCTTAGGCTTTTCATGGAGGTAGAAGATATGAACATATGACCACTAATCTTGTTGAATGAACTCCGTTCTAAAGGGAACACATTGATTACCAATTTGTGCTTTGATCAAAACAACATTTGAGAGGACACAATCATGGTTTGTTGAACAGACTTAAAAGCAAAGTACATGCTACAAGCAGACCGCCAATATCTAGAAAAACTCAGTGACATTATTGGAAATATCAACAACAATCCACATTTTGTCATGTTCACTGGTATAATCGTGAAAATTCTGAATTTGATGTTAGAAAATTTCAACACCACACCAATATCGCCCACATCCAATTTCGTATAGTGTCAGGCTAAATGAATGGTAGTGTGATTATGGTCACTTCCAAGCTACTCACCTTCTATGTCATCATGTCATTGGTGTTTGTGCATATTCCCATATATCTCTAACCCAATATATTGATCCAGTGTACAATCTTCAAAACATTTACAAGGCATACGAAATACAATTTTACTTCATCTGAAAGGAAGATTATTGGTCTACATATACTAGTCCAAACTTCATACCAGACCCTTAAATGCGACGCAAGACATCCCGAAAACCAACTACGACCAGAATCCATAACGAAGATGGACCAATCCACCTCAGATCAACCAAAAAAAATGCTTTTACTACCTCAACAAAAGTCATCATAGGGGGACATGTCCATATCGTCAATAGTTTTTCTTTAATCTTATCTTTTTGTAATCCCTTCATCAATTAATAAAATAGTATCATTATTGTATATAGATTTTCTTTCACGATTTTTATTTGTTTTCACAGTTCTAATCAATATTGTCTTTAGAATGAGATTAAAATAATTAAACAATAATAACATACATATATGATAAATAAGTATACCAGTGTAATCAACAAACATAGCTTACATACATGGTAAAAAAACACTCTTTACTTTAATACTAAAACTCTCTATTAATCAATTACCAAAGGCTTGTAATCGATTACTCTATAATCGATTACTAGAGGACTTTTTTCTCGAATTACACTGTTGGTAATCAATTACAACCCTGTTGTAATCAATTTTGCACATTCATTCGCTATTGGTAATTGATTACGGCAAAGATGTAATAGATTATAGGGCAACTCGTGCCCCTGCATGAGTTTAACACTGTGTAATCAATTACAAGATCTGATAATCGATTACATGGACCTAAAATCGTTTTGAGAGTGCACGACTTCTTCATTTGAAGTCGTTTGAGACGCACGACTTGCCTAAATACGTAAATTTTAAATTTTTTGCCCATATAATTTTTTTCCTATTTACGTAAAAAAAAAATACCATGCATACAGAAAAAAAAATGATTTAAGACATGCATTCAACTTACAAGTGTGAACAGATTTCTCATAGGAGATTCAAAATCAGGGTAACAATATAGTGTGAATAGATCCCTCACAGGATATTGGAAATCTGGGTACGCAACAATGAGGCGTAATCATTTGTAATGCTAAGTGCCAATAAAGAACTCAACACCAATCAAACCATTTGTTGGAGCATGGAAAATGAGAATACTTAACTTCTTCCCATTTCTCACTTGTAAACATTAATTAAAAAATAAGCATTCCTAGCCTAACTAAGCCCTCTCCCACTATGTACATTCCACTCAGTTTTCACACCAGCTATACTTACATTACAAAAAGAATAACACCATAATAGATGAAACAAATATAATGAGCCTAACCTGACCAAACTGACTTAACCCTCCCTCATTGGACGTTTACCCTTGGGGTCTGATTCAACAGTGGCAGAGCTGGTCCCAGTGGCACTAGTAGTAACAGTCGTATAATTACTTGAATCAGAAGTGTGTGAATCGGAGGCACCTGAGGTACCCAATGTGGAAGACAATGCAGAGTGTCTTCGAGGTCTTCTGTATCTAGAACCAGGCACCCCTGGTCTGGTTGGTTCTTGCATCTGGCCTGGTTTCCTTGATAGCATCACCACCACACGCCTCATCGTGGGACGTAGCTGTGGATCACCTTGAGTGCATAACAAACCCATCTGAATGCACATCGCTACCTCTTCACCTACCATTGTACCTGCCAACGTCGGATCCACAATTTCTAAGCTCTTCCCTTTCTTGTACATCTTGTATGCCTATTATAACCACACAAAAAACAAACCAGTCTCCATCAATTCTAGATGCAACTTGCTTATGTGGGCATGCAGTAATGGTGCTGATGTTAGGTTGGAGGTGTTAATTTTGTGAAGACTCAAAAGATCTACAATTCATTAATTAATCGGTTGATCAAAGAAAAAGTCTTCAGAACTTGCTGAAATGTCAACTAGAACAAGAAAATACTATAAATGAGATAATACTAATAAAGTGACGGAAGTAAAGAATAGTATTAATAAAGAGTGTTACCCAATCAAGCATGCTCTGGGCGTCCACGTCCAAATTGAAAGAGGAGTTTCTTTGGCCGGTGATCAATTCCAATACCAAAACTCCATAACTAAATACATCTGCCTTCACCGATAGATTTCCATGCATAACATATTCTGGAGCCATGTATCCACTGAAAAATTCCCACGTAGAGTAATTATAATTAGTTCAGAGTAAAAAACTATAAACAAACGGGTCAAAACACTTGACTTGACTAGTCAGTCATATCATCAAATACGTGCAATGCAAGAGTGCCGTAACTAATACGCCAGTTTCTTAATCTGGTGATTTGATATATTGGGAGATCCTACCGGTTGATGCCAAAAGGAATAAGCTAGAGAGCTTTTCTACATATATATTTTAGTGATCAAAATGTAAAAGTCATATGATGAGCCCTGACAACATACTGTTTAATGTTGTTTACTTTTAAAACTATACAAGATTTCATAAGACGTTTAAATCTAATAATTGACACTTCAGAATTTATTAATTATTATTAAATGTATAAAATATTATATGTATATAAGTTTATTTATTTTCAACAAAGTATCATGACCGTTTAATTTTAACTTGATCTGACGATTCAAATGAAACTGTTTAGCGAAATGAAAAAAATAATAAAAATATACTTGAATTCAAATTTCAAGAAGATTTTTATAAAATTTTATTTCAAGTCCGTTATTTATTTATAGTAGTTGATAATGTTTGATAAAATAAATACTTCTGTACATTATCAAAAAGAGAAAATTAGTAAGGTTAAGAAAAACGAGTTTGCAATAATATTACGTTTTTTTTTCGTTTTTTAAATTAGCAATAAGATATGGACTAATTGGCATGTCCGAATTTTTATGATGTTATTTTATTTTATAAAGTTAAAATTTAATCATTATTGATACGTAAATGTGTATATTAATTTATATTTTTAAATATATCTATCTGTATAATTTAATTATTGTTGTTTCGTTTAAATTTAATAATATTATTTAAAAAATTTAAGATTACAAAAAATTGAAGTCAATAATTGGATAAGAACTTACAAAGTATAAAAAATAAAATAAAAAAGATAAGCGGTGGGAGGGAATCAGTTTTTCAAGTTACTTGGAAGGGGTACCGCAGAAAATAAATAAGTAAAGTGATTTATATAATTAAAGGGTATATTTGAAATTAAAATACGCAGAAAGAAAATGAGCTCACTTTGTTTGTAGTTATAAATATTAATGTTACCTAATCTTCTTTAATGAATTAAGTTATCTTCGTGGACGAATTATGTTATTTCCACTACACTGCCCATGATGATAGTTTCAATTATTTTTTCTTATTATTCTTTCAGGTTGCATATATTTTTAACTTGTACGGTTAATTATTTTATTCACTTTAGTTTTTCTTATCTAATACATTCTAAACCCTAATTTTTATGCCATTTTAAATATAATTAAATTGCACAGTTTTATGTAATAGTTATTTTCCTCATCATAAAAAGCTCATGTATGATTGAGCCTAAAATTGAATCATTCAAACTTTTGAGTTGGATCCTTGGCAAAAAAATTATTTATTTTATTAAATTTAACTTATCTTTGTACGAAATCAGATTAATCTAATAGATGAGGTTTGTCCGTTGAATAAAATTACGTAAGAGTGTCAAGTTTCTTCACTAAATTATAATAATCTTGAATTACTAACTAAATTCGTCTAAAAAACAACCGAGCGAGAAAAAAAAAAGTATGTTTAATAAAATATACTACCTGATACCAAAAAACGTGGAAATGATCCAAACTAGTGTGTATGCCAATGAAGAAGTCGTATTAAATTTTGTTTGGCTTTATTCCCAGGTGCAACATGCGATTATTTATGCAGAAACATATTCAAAATTTGGTAGAAATCTTTTGAAAAAAAATAATAATAAAAATAAAACGAGAGGCAAAGGCAAGGCTTACTTGGTTCCAGCCACACGTGTGTTGACTTGGGTCTGATCTTCGGGGAAGAGACGAGCCATGCCAAAATCTGCAATCTTGGGCGTCCATTTGTCATCAAGCAAGATATTACTGGCCTTGATGTCGCGATGGATGATGCAATTGTGTGAGTCTTCGTGCAGATAAAGTAACCCCTTTGCAACGCCTGTGATTATGCCCAACCTACGTTTCCAATCCAGCTTCTCTCTGTTTTGTGATTCTGCATCCATTTCAACTTACCACTGTTATAAAAATAACAATTCACTGATCAAAACAACGTCAACATCAACATCAACAAAACACAACCTCAATTCTTCCTCCTAAATTCCCCAATCAACATTTTATTATGTTTCGTGCTATTAGTGACAACCACAACAAACAATCTAGAAACAAAGAGTTCATTTCCATATACTATCCTTCCTAGAAAGTGGATGCCTAATCCAAATTTGAATGTTCCTCTGCTAACAACTCTCAACAACTGCTACTACTTTTCATTCATTACCACATTCATTACCACGTGCATGATTCTAAAGGTAAACAAAATCCTAGGGATGTTTCATGCAACAAAAGTCCTCATGCCATGTCATAGCTTAGATAATATGAATTGGAGAGTTTCATTGTAAACATTCTCTTATCAATACGGAAAAGTCAAGGTCTCTTCTAGAGTTTCTTCAGGTTCAGCTATCTTTGTTTCACAAAGTTTCTTCAGACTCGATTACTAAATTCTAATAAGTTTTCTCCTGGAAATGGTGAATAACATAAACGACACTGATCGGGAAAAATGAGGAATTGAGGATGGGTTTGAGATTATTTGATGAACGAATGAGGAGTGGCATTGAAGAAGCACTCACTGAAAAGAAACTTGTCTAGACTTTCATGAGCAACATACTCATAAACAAGTAGCTTTTCGTTACCATGGACACAATAGCCCACCAGATTCACCACATTCCGATGCTGCACACGAGCCAACAACTTGGCCTCGTTCATGAACTCTTTCTTCCCTTGATTTGAACTGTGTGATAACTTCTTCACAGCTATCTCTCTCCCATCATTCAGCTTACCCTGCAAACAAACCCAAAACCCAAATTCCACTAATCACAAACACGTGGAATACAATAGGGAGCATTTTTATTTTCGAGAATTTTCACAAAAGGGGAAAAGCAAAATACTAGAAAAACATCAAGTCCTTGAATCCAACCTTTAATTTGGAAGAGAGAACTAGGTTTGGATTGAATTTCAGAGAAAACATGAACCAGAACAAACCAATTAAAAGCTTCTTGATTTTTATTATACCTTGTAGACAGGGCCAAAACCTCCCTCGCCTAGCTTGTGAATATCACTAAAATTCTTGGTGACAGAAGCCAAGGTTTCGTAGGCAAAAATCTTCTGCTCTTGCGCAGCCATTTTCTGTATGTCAGCTTCATCGCTTCCCTCTGACCAAACACAACAGAGCAGAAACAGAATTCTGGTAAAATCAGACAACTCGTCTACCAGAAAATTAAACGTTTTAAACAGATATTGAAGAGAATAGAGAGGAATTACCTTTACTGGAACCGAATTTGAAGTGTTTAACAAAACTGCGAAAAAAACTGTGAGTGTGAGACTTGTCCTTGTCCCTGTCCATGGCGGTGTGTAATGAGAATGTCTATGGTTCCAGATTTCAAGAGATGCCCATGAAACGAAAACGGGAAAAGGAAAAGAGGAAGTATAGATTGAAGCAAAGTTGTGATCTTTTGGGGAAAATGAAAAATGGGTTCGTGGGGAAACTAGAGTTGGAGGAGAAAATTGAGCTTTTGTTGGCACAGAAGAACAAATAAACAATGGAAAAGAAGAGAAAAGCGTGTTGCACTCGTTGAACTTTCGATTGACTCTGCTACGGTATGAATTTTTTCTTCAATAAACTCCAAAAAAAAAAAAAAATTCCTCCAATAATATTCATGATACTAGATCTATTTGGTTTATAAAGGGAAATCTGGTCCTCAACGTTATTTCCTAACACGAGTGTTTTTAATATTTTTGTTATTTTTTCCTTCTGTGCTATACCCAAATTTGGAGTCTTCTTTTATTTAATAGATTTCAGATACAAATTTCCCAAATTAAATTTATTCACGTAAGAAATACTTTATAAAGATTATTTTAAAATATGTATCAAATACTAAATTAGTGAATAAAAATATTTTTAAGAAAATTTGAACATTATTAATATTAGACAATAATTTTAGTAATTAAAATAAATGTTGATACAAAATATTAAATTTTAATGTAATGATTTAAAATATTAATAAAATGAATACCTAATTTCTTTTTCCTAGTTGTTGAGATTTTTCAATTTAAAGTTATGAATCTTTTCACAAAATGTTAAAATGTTTTTAAAATATTTATTTGAAAAAATGCATATAAATTATTAAACAAAATTAATAGATAGATTACACGGTGTCAGAACCATTAAAAATCCACTCAAGGTTCGTCTTAGTGGATTACTGTGTCAAGAAGGGGGTCCGACACTCAGATGGTGAAAGACAGGTGTTAGCAACTGAGTGGACGTTCGTTTTGACGTTGGAAGGAAAACTCTGATTTTCAGAATTTCACACCACTCTCTGCATGCACCCTCCTTCCCAAATTTCTGAAAAACTTCATTCTCTCCTCCTTCTCTCTACATCTCCTTCATCTTCTCTCTAAGAAAGCCTCACCGTTTCTTCCTCAAATCATCACTTAGGCACCATTTCCACTCCTCCGGTGTCAAGAGCTTCACTTTGAGTCGATCGGTTTGTGAAGCTGAGCTGGTAAGTTCTTCTCTTCACTTAGTCGTGCGTTTTCTTGGACATGCAAACCAAGTTCTGGTTTCATGTGTTGATCACTCTCATAAAATGAGAGGTTCTGATGGTGTTGTGGTTTTTACTTGGTTTAGTTGGTAATTGTTGAACGTTGAGGGTAGAAGGACTTGTAGTGGTGAAACCGTAGTTTGTCTCTGTGAACGATCGATCACGCTCAGAGGTAAGGGAAGCTTATTTAATTTGATTTGTATGTTTGTTTGGGTTGTATGTATGCTCGTTGAGTTGCTGAACTAATATGAAATATAACTGTTGCTATGTTTGGCTGTATGAAAATTTACTATGATATGGATGTATGAAATTATGAAGATAGATGTTGAGAAATGAATTGAGATAAATAATTCTAAGTAAGAAATTCCCTATGATAATGTATGTTCGTTATTGAATGGTCTTTGACCGTTCGGTTTTTCTCGGAAACTCGTTTAGAATTGGATTCTTTCATTTGGAAGGAATTTTTGTTGAGGACGAGCGTCTTCGTCTAATACAATTTGTGTACACGCGTTCCACCAAGGCTATTCTTTCCTTGGCATTCTGATATAAATTTAAGTATATATATGTAGTAGTATGTTCGTTCGTTCTTGAACATTAATTAAATAATATTTTATATCTACCAAGCACTCGTACTATTTAATCATAGGTCTTTCATCAAGCGCTCGTACTATTTAGTGTTGGGTCTTACACCAAGCACTCGTTCTCTTTTTCGTAATCTCTTGATAATAAGAGCATTCGTCCAAACTCAATAGTGTTCACTCTTTACCATGATCAGTCTTTGACTAGCATTTGGTTTTTCTTGATGTTAAACTCAAATAAGCTAAGTATTTATAAGCGTTTGGTTTCTTCATGTGATTCTTTTAAGTACTATCCTTTGAATGTCTTGTAGTGTCTATCTCTATTGGTTTCGGCCTAGAGTTTTAGTACTCGGCCTAGGCTTTACGGTGTTCAGTCTAAACGCTCATGAGTCAGTTCATTAAATTGACTCACCTTGTAAATAACGTTCGATTCTTATAGTCTTGAGAAATATTATTGTAATCGGTCTTTTTCCCAACCCGATATTCACTTTCTCGGTTTTAATCCGTTTTGGGAAATGGAAACCTCTCGGTCTCACTCCAAGTGTTCAGTCTTGTTCAGGGTGGAAGATGTACGTTCGGTATTTTGTATTCTAAGGGATCTTCGTTCAAATTGAGGTTTAATAATGAAAGATAATGAAGTATGTTATGGATGAAACGTATGTGATTTGGAAAGAGTATTACGGGGAGGAATATCTCATGAATGAATATTGGATTTGGTAAAGTACGAATGTGGGCATGCTAAGCTGGTGATTCATCCTGATATTCCATGATTACCCGTTCTCACTTAGAGAAGGGTAAGTCATGTGTGGGAATGACAATAGGTTCTAGTTCTTATAATTAATTTGGATAGATAGGACTAACCTCGGGTGACAGTTGTTGAGGGTATCCTAGTTACTACATCACCCAGGTGCATGAACGTCGTAGCTACACAGAGTTCATACAGTCCGGACAGTCAGAGTCTAGTTTTAGGCTTTGCATGTATAAGTGAATGAACTAGCTCGTTTATTTTGAATTGTGTGAAATCTATGTTGATAATTGAATTGAATTACATAAGCTTACCATATGTTTCTTGTCTTGTCTGTTTTGTACGTTCGTTTGTCTTTCTGTTGCAATGATCATCCATGTGGATGTGAGCAGAAGGAGACGAGCTACTGCAAGAAGTACTGGAAGAAGAAAATTTAGTTGAGGTAGAAGTTAAGACCGAACAGTAGAACCATTCGGTCAGTATATTAGTTTAGTTGTAAGATGATCGTTCGATCATTTTTTTTTCTCTTTTCTTTTGTATTACTATCCGGTATAGACCTTTTGTAAACCGTTCGGTCGGGGTTTGCTTATTTTGTACAGTTTTAACTTTCTTGTCATTTTGTAAGGTCGTTTGGCCACAAGCGTACATTCTCTATTTTGTAAGATTGATCTGTAATATTATTCGATGTGATTATTCTATTATATAGTTTTACACTGTATTTTTGGAATGTTACACACGGTGAATAACTAAATTAGTTTTTAATATATGTGATATTAAAGAGAGTGATGTTTTTAATAAATTGATTAATGTGATATTAGTATTTATGGATAAGGAACTCATAATATAAAAAAATCTTTTATATACTATTTTAGGTTTGTTAGTCACTTGTAATATACAAGACGTAAATCTATTTTTGTTATATTAATAAAAATGTTATTTTCTTGTTTAGTAATTTATATTCAATTTGGTCCTCTTTTTTACGACATCTCGTTAACGGCATAGACGTGGGAAGAATGTTCATTGTAGTCTTCAATTTTGTACTTTATGTTCAATTTAGTCATTTTTCTGAGGACATCTAAATCGTTAACCGCGTAGAAAAGTAGAATAAGCTGTCACACAGTAGTGTTCACAATGACTGAGTCACATCATAATCTCGCCACGTCATCACCATCCTCCCCAAATCAAAAACCCTAATTTCTGTATTTGTGGTTGATTCTAATTTATGTAGGTTTTGTGATTTAATGGAAAGCGATTTGGGGGTTTCACTCCTTGTAGATGGTTTTGCGTCATCAATGGAGGTTGAACAAGTTCAATGGTGGTGTAATTTGGGATTTTGCAAGTTTTCATAGAAGAGGCGTGATTTTGCGAATTAGGGGTTAATGTTCGATTTGAGAATTATGAGTTTTCTTTAGGTTCAATAGTTTTATGATTTTTGGGGTTTCACTTTTTAGGTTCTCGCGAAATTGAAGTTCTCTAGTTCGCGATGGAGAATATCAAGATGATGAGATGTTGATGGTGGTTCTCATGGTACATAGCGATTTGGGCTCACGGTTTGAGTTTGATTCGTTGTAGTGGAATGTTTCTTTTGCACTTAGGTTTCTTGGTTGATTCGTGGTGGTTTGTGCGGTTGCTAACGGTGAAGCTCATGGTGGTCCGGTGTCATGAGGAAGATGATGGCATTACTGTGGTGCACGACAGCGCGTTGGTGGAAAGAAAATTAGGATTTTGTCTTAAGAAAGATAGTGATGACGTGGCGAGATGCGTGACAACTCATTCCATTTTTTTACGTGGACTACACAACGTTAGCAATTTAAATGTTGTCAGCGAAAAAAACTAAATTGAACACATTTTACAAAAAAGGAATCACTTTGAACATTCGAAAAAAACGAGTCTCTCGTTAAACAAAGTTGACAAATATAAGGACCAAAAATGATATTAAGCTTTATTTTTAAGTACTAATTTATTTTCTTCTCTTTCTTTTTTGTTCTCTTTTTTCCTTCTCTTCTTCTTCCTTTCTTCTTCATTTTTTCCTCTCTTTCTTTTTGTTTTCTTTTTCTTCATCTCATATACCCAAAATTACATAAATATAAAAAAAAAATTAATATAAACAAAAAATTATGAGAGAAAACACATTATGAAAGTGCAAAGGCCGAGTCTTTAGTAGCTAAAGAACACAAGTTTGCATCGTCTCAACCTTGAGTTAGGTGGAAACACCTTCTCTTATTCATTATTATTATTTCTTGTCTACAGGTGTGGGTTTTTCCTAGTTTTTTTTTTCTAATTTTTTTCCTATGTTTTCAGGTTTTTCAATTTAAAGTTATAAATGTTTTCAAAAAATGTTAAAATATTTTTAAAATATTTATTTGAAGAAATGTGTAAAATCCTAGAAAATGGTATTTTAGAAGTGGTGGTAGTATAAAAATAGTGAGACTCGATTATTTTAATATTAAACTGTTTTATTATAAATAATGGTGTTATAAACGAGTTTCATTATTTTAAAATGTATCATCTCTCTAGAATTCACTTTTTTAGAGTTCTCTACCTTATCTCTAAGAGTTCTTGATCTCAAGTCATCTATTTTGACGATTAGAAGATGCCTAGACGATCACGACGTCAAGTCTACCATTCTATCCGATCAATTTGGTGTTTAGAGCAAGTCATCCCTTTTCTTGTTCTTTTTCTTGATCCTTGATCATGCAAAAAGGAACTATTTTGCATGTATCAAGTGATCTTCTTCCTTGATCATTGGTAAAATTTGGGTTCTAAGATTTGTCTCCAATCGCCAATTGGTGATTCGTAAGTATTTCTAGAAATTCCTTGTGCGAGAAGTAATCAGGGTGTTATTTTAGATTTGTATCGTCGGTGTAAGGTAAGGAAAGCTAGAGTTTTCTTGAATTGGTGTTAATTGTATATGTTAGAGGATGCATGAATATTGAACTATGTGAGTAAAATGTTGTTCTATGATTGAATGTAGAGAAATCAATTAGGTGTTTGTTGTTTTGTGTGTTGATGAATATGTATAATATGTTGAATCTATTTGTATATGAGATTGATGTTGAATTTAGTGTTGATAAAGTGAATTGTGATGATAGAATTATTGGGAGTAAGGGTTCTCTTAGTTATAGGTTATTTTGGTCTAGAAATGAGGTCTTAGAAAGTTAAAATTGTGAGAGAAGTCTTGTGAACTGGTTTGAAGTATGTGAAGTCTGTTTTAAGTGTGTTGTGAGTGGTTAAGATGTTTAAAATGGATGAAATCTGTGGGGAGAAGGTTTGGTGATAGATAAGGTAGAGTTCTACTTGGTTTAGAACTCAATTTGAGGAAGTGAACTAGTGAAAACTTGAGTTAAAGGTTTTATGGTCAAATGGTCAATTTGGAGAGTTTTGGTTAGTCATTTGGGACTTGCTTGAGTCCTTAAGTTGCTTGAAATTGTGCCACAAGTGGTAGAATTCAATTTGAGTCTCTAAGTTGAGTTTTTGTGAGTTTTTGGTTGAGATCTTGTACCTACTTGTTTAGATTGATGTTTGTAAGGTATAAAAACAGTTGTACAAGTTAAATTACGTATATAAAACAATCTAGGAGAGTTAGAAGTTGGGGAAAATAGTTACATGTTTATTTATTGTGGATTCGCTCAGCGAATGGGGTCGTTAAGCAACTAGTTCAAGGGGTGTTTTATCCTTTTTATTCTTTTTTTCTTATGAAGTGAAGTTACATGTTTATTTATTATGGATGATGTATAAGAATTCATGAGATTATATCAGCAATGATAGTATGAAATGTGGTATAGAAATAATGTTATGAATGTGATAATGATGTTCAAGTAATGTATGAGATGTGGATTTGAAGTACCATGTGAGAAAGGAATAACAAGGAGGAATATCCTAAATTGTTTATGTAGTGTTATGTATTAATGTAGGGGCTCCTGTATTGGGCAATGATCCTAACACTCTCAATAACCCCATTTCATGTAGAGATTGGTGATTATGTCGTGGAGAGTAGTAGGAGGTCCTAGTCTATGGTCACTAGTTAGGTCATAGATGTTTAACGGATTAACCTTGGTGTATGGTATTATTGGTGGTTGTTGAGGATGTGATTATTATTATTATTTCTAAGCTAGGTTGCTCCACCATACACGGGTGCAGGTTCCCCATGAATCTGATATCAATGTATCTATCCGGATAGTAAAGGGTTTCAAGTGGAAGGGACAAATGTCTGTGTTGTTTGATGCATAACATTACATGTATATTGTTATTGTTTTAAATAGTATGTAAAATCTTTTGATACTCTAGCTTACCTTTGTTCTTGTGTTGTCTATTGTATTGTTTCTCTTTTGCGATGATCACCTTAATGGTATGAGCTTAGGGATACAATCTTTCAGTTGACTCAGCGGAAGGTTGAGAGTGAAGCTTGTAGTTTAGGTTGTACTTTTATTCTTCCGGTGAAGAATTTTATTATTCCGGTGAAGAATTTTATTCATAGTAAATATGCTTGTTATATCATTATTCATGTAATATTCATTTTAGTAGTTTTTGATTACTAAATTGGGATGTTACAAAATGTATATAAATTATTAAACGAAATTAATAGATGGGTTGCATGTGGTTAATAACTAAATTAATTTTTATTATATGCGATATTAAAGAGAGTGATGTTTTTAATAAATTGATTTATGTGATATTATTATTTATGGATGAGGAATTACTAACATAAAAGAAAAGAGTTGTGTATCTTATTTTAAGTTTTTTTTAGGTCTGTTGTATGCTAGAAGTAATTAAAGACGTAAAGAATTTTATTAAAAATATTTATTAAAAAAATAGTTAATTTTTTTTTAAAATATCACTTAAAAATTAGAAAAATAATTATTTTAGTTTTAAAAAATTACTTAAAGGATAAAATTGAAATATATATATATATATATATATATATATATATATATATATATATATATATATATATATATATATATATATATATATATATATATATATATATAAGAAAGGAAAAATTGCTTTAAATATAGGTATAGATTATTTAAATCTATGAGATAATTTTTAAAACCTTTAATTTTTTCTGAAAAATCTATAAGGAATTTAACTGAGAAGGAGAGGATTTTCACTTGTGATAAAAAATAAAATAAAATTTGTCCATCTTGATTTGCAACATCAAATATCAAATAGGTATAATGTGGTAAATGTATTTAAAGGGTTCTTTGGAGAATTACTTTTTTGAGTTTATTTAAATAAAAATTTGTTAAAATTTATTATTATTGTTGTCAGAGAAAAGTTCAAAAATATTAATTAAGTATTAAAAAAATTAAGTATAAAAGTATGATTATATTTCATTTGAAAGATGATAATTTTATGCACTAACAAATTATGAAAAATACAGTGTTTGTGAAATACACTATATAATATTACGTAGTCTAGTATTCGTTTGATAAATGCTTTTAGATAATGAAACACTTATTCAAATGGAAAATGCAAAAAGGTTAGTTTATATTTTAGGGAATGTTTTCTTTTTTTCTCGTTTAACATAAGAGATTCATTAAATAAATGACAAGTTTCATAAATATAACCTCTTAATTAAAGGTATTTTTCTTCCATTGTCAACTCTAGAAGAACTCTCTACGTTGTAAGACACTAGAATTTAAAATAAATAAAGAAAATATATATTACTCAAAAAATAAATAATTAATACATCTAACTATTAAGAGATTGATAAAGAAAAATATTTATTATTAAATAGAATGCATTAAATGCGTTCATTGTTATTATCAAAGTATTCCGACAAAACAAAAGGCATTCCAAAAAAAGTTGAAGTGCTAGAATATTAGGATCCCCATTTATACACACATAAAATACTCTAACTTAAGCATTACATTTTCTGAAGCTTCTTCGTTGGAACATTTTTTATTTATTTATTAAAAAGACAAAAAAAAAACCATTTGTTTATTTAGTTCTACGCATCCAATTAAGAAATATTGCAACAAAGTTATAAAAAAACTCCAAATCTGAAAATGTTATTAGAAAAAAAAAGAATAATTATAGGATTGAATTTCTTTAATCAATTTATTGTTTCCTTTGCCTCTAAAGTCAATAGAATAGAAGATCATGATGCGTTCGTGTACATGAAATCATTTACGATTTTGAAAGAAAAGAGATAATGAATCATGATCATTCCAACACGAGCCCCGAGATAACAGTCCTCGTATTTTAGTTCAGATGGACTAAATAGTGATAGTTTGACAATTGTATCTTAATTTTAGGGTTAAATATGTTTTTGGTCTTTAAATTAAATAGTTTTTGTTTTTCTTTCAAAATAAGGTACAATTTGGTTTTCATTTTTTTCGAAACGTTCGTTTTAGTCCTCAAAACTTTGGTTTTAGTCCTCATTTTATTGACTAAATGAGGACCAAATTTGTAATGGTGTTAGTTTTTGAGGATTAAAACGAACGTTTCGAAAAGAATGAGGACCAAATTGTACCTTATTTTAAAAGATGGACGAAAACAAAAAACGGCCAATAGTTTAGGGACTAAAAACATATTTAACCCTTAACTTTATAAGGAACAACATTCATCAATACAAAATAAATAGTGATAATTTTTCTTTTTTCATATGATGATAGTATGACTTGTTTCACGTTCCCTCTTCATTTCATATGCCAACCCATACTCTATAGTTTCACATTTTTGCAGGGCTTGCTGGAGTTATATACATGGCTATGTGTGTTTCTGTGAACTCTAAATAAACATTTGTGTCCTTTCTTGTTAATTTACTAAACTTATTTCAATGACATTTTAAATAATTTTACTATTTTCACCAATTTTTAATTAGTCTCTAATTTAAAATTATAAACTAATTTAGAATCAAGAATAATAAATAGTTAAAATTTTGATAACTAGAGATTTTTATATCATAATTTATAAAAATAATTATATATTTTTTATTAATAATAAAGACTGTTTTAAATATTTGGTTTATAAAATTTTATCTAATTTAGTTCAAGAATAATTATTTTCATCTCTAAATTTAATTATTATTTAATAATTTTATTCTAGTGTATATTCCATTTTTCGTCCAAGAGGTCCAACCAATGTTCTCAAAGCTACCCACTAGACAATTTATTGAAGTGAGAACCGATTAACATCAAACATCGTTTCATTTAGATGTAACTGAAATGCAAACATTCGCTTTACAGTCAATTAGTCCAATCTGAATTTTAAAAATATGATGTATTATTAATGGTTTAAATTTTGAGACAAGGTAATTTTTAACTATTCTCAACTTTTTTAATAACCTTTGAAAATTATTTCAGAAATAGAGAGAAAAGAGAATAATTAATTTAGAAATATATTTCGTTGAGATGGTTTGAGAGAGAATTAATTTGGGAAGATATGAGAAAAGCGTACTTCAAAAAAATATGAAAAAGAAAGAGAATTTGCAACGTAAAATTAAATGAATTTAACATTGGAGTATATTATAACTTTTAGTTGTGCAATATAATTTAATAATTTAAGTTAGAAATGTTTTTACGAAATCGGATTTATCATACAAAGATTCCAATTCTAAATATTTCAAGCTCGAGGTTTCGTTTTCTCATCCAAATAAAAATTGTGTTTACAAATGACACTTTTTTAAGGCTTAAGTGAGTACAATGTTATGTTTACAAATGACATTTTGAAGTTTAAGTTAATAATACATCAAAGATAATAAATATGGTAATTAATGAATGTAAACAATTATCATATTATGATTTATGAGCTTTTATTTAAATGACTCTGTGAGACTAATTACTTATATTAGTCTTTAGTTAATCAAGTTGGTTAATTATACTTTAATCACATCACAATCTTTAAGTTAACTTAGTCAATATTTTGATATTCTTTTTAGAACAATTTTACTTGAACAAGAAATTTTATAGTTTTAAAAAGATTTAATTATACATTTGGTTCTTGTATTTCTTCAGTTGCTTCAATTTTTTCACCTTGTTTTTTCTTTGTTCAATTTAGTCTATCTATATTTAAAATGATTCAATTTAGTCATTTCTATTAGATTGATTTTAATATTGTGTTTGTACATGTCATGTGTCAATTGAAGGAATTTTCAATTTTTCTTAATTTAAAAAATAACAAAATTTGTCACATGTTAGATCGTGGTAATGTCACATGATAATAAATGTGGTAATTAATGAACATAAATAATTATCATACCATGACTTATGGGCTTTTTATATGAAGGAGTCTCTCTATGAAACTAATTACTTAGATTAGTCTTTAGTTAATCAAGTTGGTTTAATCATACCTTAATCACATCACATCCTTAAGTTAACTTAGTCAATATTTTGCATATATTAGTTCTAGTTGGTCGTCTTGTATACAACCAAGCTTCTTTGATAATGGATCATAATACGATGGTCGAGTATATGTAGACATGGTTAGCCAAGACGTATAGGAATGTGTGAGGAAAATATATTAATTTAATTAATAATCTAATTTAATCATATTCACTAGTCATTATTTTGAACTAAATTATTATAAATTTAGTATTTAATTTTAAAATTTTTATAAAAAAAATTATGTGTATTTTAATTGAATATTAATATACAAAATTGTTTATATTATATCAAATTATTATATAAAAATAATAACTTATTTAATATGTTTTAGATGACTATTTGAGAGAAAACATTTCTTTTTAAACTAAAATATGTTTATTATATTTTTTAAAAATTATTTTATTTTTAAATTTAAATAAATTCAACATATATATTATACTTTTAACTTTTCAAAGTAATAAAATTATATATCTAATGATTACAATAAAAAATTATTTTAAATAGTTTTTTATAAAAATTAATATTTATGTATTTATATTTAAAGAAAAAAGATAATATTAAAATATTATGTAAAACTTGAAAATTAAAATATTAAATAAAAATTATCAAATAAATAAAATAAATAATTAAAAATAAACTAATTTAATTCTGAAGAATAAATGTGTTCTAATCCACTGTAGGTGGTGAAACTTAAAAAAAATCTTCTATAAAAGTAAATAAAAAATAAATAAAACTTGGTTTTAAAAATATTAAATATAGATAAATAAATAATGTTACATCACCACTATTTATTTAATCAAAACACTCCAGTAAATAATGTTACATCATACATCAACACATCCTCTCTGAACCACGTAGTCTTAATTTAACGTCATCTGAGACCAGTTAACGGTTAGGGTAAAATGTGTTCATTTTTGCAAAAAATATAATCCAATTGAGACAGATGAAAAAATGAGGACCGAACTGAGATTTTCATACAAATATGAGACCAAGGGAGAGTTTAAACCTAACAAAAATTATCAAATTAAATCATTTTAAAAAATATAAGAATTAAATTGAAAAAAAAAATAAAGCAAATACCAAGACTAAATATATAGTTAAATATTTAAAAAAATTGAATTTGAATTATATTTGCTTTAAATTTTTTAATTGTTTGTATTGATAAAACAATTTAAAATATTACACATTATTTTTTATTTAAGATAGAATATTTTAATTATTACCTAGTAAAAAAATTATCATAAAATAATATTAGGAATGCTGATTGATAAACATTTTGTATGGAAAAGGTTGCACGTGGTCAGGTTCACCTTCTTCATATACCTTCATGATATTAGATAGTTGATATATTTACTAAGGAACTTTCGGGTGTGTTGTTTGATAATTTGTTGTTCTTTTACTTTGACTATGGGTATGTTAAAATATATGTAAATATATTTTGTTATTGTATTTTAGGTAAGCATATATTTAGTTTATAATTAGTTTTTTTAAATATGTCTTATATTATTTGTTATCTAATTAGTTTTTAAGATTTCCAAATGAGAGAATGAGATTAATTGAGGAAAATAATTTTTTAAAAATTTTGTGAAATTAAATTGCTTTTAGAAAGAACCTTTAATTCTTATATTTGAATTATCAATTCAAGTTTGATAATCTGTCTGAATTTATCAATTAATTTTGAACTCATTATTTACTTACATATTCTCTATTTGTTATTGTTCCAATTTAGTGGAATGATTCGTACTTTGTAATCAATGATCATACATCCATAATTTGGTATCAAAAGTGTGATTTCGTATATCTTATGAGAATCCATTTAGTTTCAAACAAAGTCTTTCAATTTCACAAAGTTTATAAAATCCATTGGAAATTTATCAACAATTCAATCTCTAATCTAACCAGGATATTCTTTTGACCATTTTTAGCCAAGTGATAAAATTGGTATTGGTTCTGGTTTGTCTGTGTTGATACCTATGTTGAATCTGATAATGGTTTCAATGTTAAAACTATATATTAAATTTAAAAATAAAGAGCTTAATATTTTTAAAACAATTTCATGAGCCACAAATTTATCATTTAATTGTAACTCATGAAATTAGTTTAAATATTAGATGTTTTAATTTTAAACTTGATAAACATTGTACACATATAAAGGACAATTCTCGTTGAATGTTGTTGTTTATAAGAAAAGTGAGTTCTATATGTATAAAAAGTGCATGCTGAAAGATGCAACTTTGAGTGCCTATTCATTGATTGATAGAACTCATGATTGTAGCGTAATATTGTGAAATAATTCATTTGTGCCTTGCATGGAAGATGAAACAACCTAGTTTAGGGAAACATTGATTGTAAATATATTGAACTTCACGTTGTTTGATGTTTTATTATAAACTTGTATTTGATTGTGGGAGATAAATGGTAACAACTTTGCCTTTTCTTTTTTACAAAAAGGGACTCAAATCCTAATATATAGACACTTTTTTTTATAAAAAAATAAATACTTTAAATTTGAGTTCATTTGATACCTATGTTTATGAGTTTGATTGTAGTTAATAACGAGTCAAATGTGAGGTTTAATTTTGGCTATATTACTAAATTATAGTTACTTATTTTTGTACTCAACTCATTTGCATTTGTTTTTATATTTTTTAACTAATTGCTATTAAACTTATTAGGAACCTCGTTAGATGGACATAGTATTTTTTGGTTTATAGCATAGATAAGTATGGTTGTTTCTTCTTGCATCCTATCCAATCAAAGCTTCCGGAAAATTTTATCTAGAAATAGGAGAGGATGAGTATCTTTAAAAAGAAAAGTGGGTAAGCGTTTTTCAGAAAATTGTTTAATTTAATTAGTGCATTTCGGAAAATAAAATAATGATGAAATGATGGTGTGGGGAAGAAATCTAATAGGTGCGAAAAGAAACAGCCGAATAAGTATATGCGGACTAGGAATGATATTCCAAGTAGTTGAAATAATAGGAAAATTCTAGAAAGAGAGTTTGATTTTTTTTTTCTTACAAAAGTTGTTAAATTGATGTTTGCAGGAGTTAGACTTCATAGAGTATTGAGTACTTGAGAATTTTGTTTTAAAGCGTTTGGAAACAAAATAAAAATACGACAAAGATAAAAATTTGTTTTATACTAGTTCCTTCAACATTTAATCTTCTTTAAAATTTTTTAAAAGATTTCATTAACTTCAAGAAAGTTACAAATGAGTTTCATCACTCCTGGTTTATAATAGTCTAAGTGATTATAATATCGTTTAACTCTCCTGAGCTAAACAAACTAAGTGTTTTAAATCATTTCTAATTGTCCAAAAACAAATTAATGTATATTTAAAACAAGTAGATAAGAATAACTCTCTTAGAGAGGATATGATCAAAATAATATAGATCTGAAAAACTTGTTACAAAGGTGTACTACCAATGGTAGAAAATGCCGATGTGTAAGCCAGAGAGAGAAAATTTTAGCAGCTTAAGAGTATGTGCAATAATATCATTCTCCTTCTCTTTTTCATGCAGTCTTTAGTTTATAGAAAACTTTGAGAGAGATCCATTAGATTTAGACCATTGACTTTTAATAAAGTTGATGTAGTCTTTTGTATACTGTCAGACACTACTATGCTTTTCCAGAGAAATATTGTGTTGTTGTATAGATGATTAGACGAAAAGCAGTAAAGAAACATTCTTAGAATATTCTTGTATCTTTTAATGTCTTTTTGGATCAACATAAAACTTTGAATAAAGTATTTCATCCTTGATAAGATATGCACAAATATAGAGTTATACACAATAGACAAAAGAACTATTCATCTGATGATTAGGCACATTATATCTAAATGATAGATTACTTACTATAACATTTAGGATAGTTCCCTTGCTATAAATTTTAAGATAGTGTTTAGTCATATAACATTTAATGAGTTATCCTAAACTGTCATTGCAATGAATATTATTTTGATAAACAATTTTGTTAAACTTCAAAATAATAAAGGATTCCTAGACGATCTCTTTTTAACAAGAGTATGTGCAAGTTTCATTATCACATTCTCATCTTCACAATAAAAGTTCATTTTCATCCATATTCTTAAATTGAACGAGTATATAATTTTTGTCTCATTCTTATCCTACTAGATAACACATACTCATATACCGATACCCATACCTATTTTTTTATTGTTCCAAATATCAATTAAATAATTTTTATAAGAAAATCACTATGAAAAATCAGGACACTATTAAAATATTCAATATTAAAAGAGCATATTCTTTCCTTTAGGAATTCAAAAATTAAGAAAAATATTATATTATATAAATATCTAATGAGATCTTTTTTTATACTATTAACAATTTATAATATATCACCACTAGTGCAAAAACAACCAACGTTAAAAATGATTGGTGGTATTTTTGTAAATAAATGCAATTGTAGAACGTCAAAGCCTCATTCAATTCGACGTTTTATGATGATAATTATTTAAATCAACGTGTCATTCCCTTTCTTCTTTATTTTAAACCATCAATAGTACGTCGAGTCCTGTAGGGGTTCAACGTAATATTTGTCAGTCAGAAGCCAAAGAGTCACCCTTTTTAATTCTTTTTTCTTTTTTCTTTTAAACAACAAATAATTAGTCGAATTATGTAAGGACTTCGGCGTATTATTTGTCAGCCATAAGCCAAAAAGTAACTCCTTTTTAATTCTTTTTTTCTTTTTTTTAAACCACATATAATACATCGAATTTTGTAGGAGCTTCGACGTATTATTTGTCAGCCAAAAGTTTCCTCTTTTTAATTTGACCGGGAGATTGAAAATTCATTCACTTTATCTTAGCGTACGAGACTCTCTTCTCTTCTCAAACTTTTTTCGAACGAAGTTTGACGACCATTACATGTAATCTTTCTTTCATTTGATACAAATGCATGTTAATTAACTACTTTATGTATAATTTTTGTTTGTTTTGACTGACTATTTTCGTGTTCTTGTCCTTCTTAGGCGCATTTTGCATTCTCTCTCACTAGTGGAAACACTTTATTCCAACGAATTCACCTTTTGAAGGTTAGTTTTTGTTTTCGTTTTCGTTTTGAAGAACTTATTTGTTGAACTTGTTTGTTGAACTTGTTTGTTGTTATTTGGTTGAACTTGTTTGTTGTTGTTGTTTGTTATTGTTGTTTGTTATTGTTGTTTATTATTGTTGTTTGTTATTGTTGTTTGTTATTGTTGTTTGTTGTTGATACTATACTACACGTTCATAGTTCATGTTTATAAAATACCAAAAACTGAATTTGTTGTTTTTCTGCTTTTCAGGTCTTGTAGAGTTGTAAAAAAAGATTACAATTAATTAAAAAAATTGCTTAATGTCGAATATTAACAAAATTCGATGTCAATTTAATTAACGAAAATTCGACATCAATTTAATGTCTTTCGATATCATGTGGACCTCAAATTCAACGTGAAAGGCCAAAAAATAACGATGTTATACGATATTTTTGTACTAGTACACTCGACTGAAATCACACAAATAACAAAATTAAATTAATAATAATTCAAATTTAAACATACATTATTCATATATTAAACTTGAATTAAATTAAGGGCTCATGCAATTGAACATTTAAAATTGAAAGTCAAACATTATCATAAAATACAAATACAATATAAATAAAAATATATAAAGAAGTAAAGATAATCAAATGTGTGATCCAAATTTAATTCAATTAAATTGAGAATATCCATTTCAACATTACACAGAAAAAAAATGTGTAATTAATATTGAGATAAGAGGAAAAATACCTTAAAGATTAAAGATTGGTTAAACCACTTTTATGGTCCCTATTTCTGTTGGGTTTTCTCAAAAATGTTTCTTTCTTATTTTTTCCCCAATTGAGTCTCTAAAAGTGAAAAATTGAAGCAATTGGCTCCCTACCATTAAATTGGGTTAATGAGGCTAACTTTTTTATGACCTAGCAGCTTGACGTGGTAAATTTTTAATACGTGGCACATTCATAACAAGTTACATGGAATATATAATTAAAACGTAAAAAATTTTTCTAATAATTGAAACCTAAATTAGGGTTCATCATCTTCAACCACTCCCTTCATCATCTTTAACCCTAACGATTGATGCTCAGGGTTCATCACCAAATTAGGGTTTATCAAAATCAAATTGGGTTTGAGATTAAAGATGCAACAAATCACAGATTCATAGAGTTTAAGATTGGAGTGGAATCCAATGTCTCCTAGGGCCTCTCCTTCGAGATTGGGGGTTTTCTCATGTTTCTGTTTACACGAGAGAGATGAACTCACAATGGGTTTCTGTTTTTGTGTTTTTTGATGTCTCTAAGCTTGCAGGTTGGTGGATTTGTGAAGAAGGAGACTTGCGGAGATGAAGGTGTTTACCGAGAACACTTCTTTATTTTCTCTAAAGAAAATGTTTTCCCTTTTCTTTCTCTTTGGGGGAATGAGCATTTGTGAGGAAGTTATTCTATTGAAAGCTTCAATCTTTCTCCTATGATTTTATGTGAATGTTGAGTTTTGATTGTGGACATCTTATTGTGTTTAATGTAGAAGTCTGTTGTTTTGTTGGGTGATCTTTGGTTTTGTGGACGGGTTTATCAGGTGATGATGAACTGTACCCAAGGGGTTCTTTCTGCTCAAGTCCAATGGAGTTGGGTTGCTTGTACTCTACTATTGGTTCTAATTTGGATTTGTACTACCCTCTTAACAAGCGACCTCGCTCCATCCTTGAAGCTATTGAAGGTGAATAACATTATCGAAGGGCAATATTGTCCATTTCTCTCTAACTTTTATATGTCATTATGGAAGGGCAATAACAAATTTGGTCTTCTTTGGTCTAAAAAATGTCACAGAAATGCGGTTCTGGGTCATGGGGGCTGCTTAAGGTCTGCAGAAACTGGTGTCACTTGTTGCTCAAGGTCTACAAAATAAATATATATCTATGCTTTCTCCTTGTGAGTCGCTTCGATCTTTAGCCATTCAAAAGTTCCCCAGTTTTGGTAGTTCTAGCCTGTCTATGATTGGAAAATTTCACGATAGCCTTCAGAGCCCCCAACAACCATCCACATTCAACTATCTCCGTTGTTGCCGTCGTGGGTGAATGTATCCTAATTTCGCAAGAACATCATACAACAAATCTCGCTAAAACTCACTTCAATCTCCAACTCTATCAATCCTAAATTTGTTGCGTCTCCAATCTTGAAGATTCTCTTCCCAATTTGATTTTCATCAACCCTAATTTTTGATGAAGTTTTGACTTCAGATTTTAGAAACCCTTTTTTTTAATTTGTTAATTACACATTTTCCACCTAAGAGACCGCATTATTAAATTAATCCACTTCATAAAAAAAAACTTAGCCCGTTAACTCAATTTAACGAAGAGAGCCAATTGCTTCAATTTTTCACTTTTAAGGACCCAATTAGAAAAAAAGAAGAAAGAAACCTATTTGAGAAAACCCAACAGAAATAAGAATTGCAAAAGTGGTTTAACCTTAAAGTTTTATGCAATTAAACACTTGAAATTAAGAGTCAAACATTCTCATATAACAAAAATGAACAATAAATAAAAATATTATAAAAAGTAAAGATAATTAGAAGTGTGACCTAAAACTTATTTGATAAAAAGAAATTTAGAACACCTATTTGAACATAACTACACGAAAAAAAAAATATATGTAATAAAGTTGTGATAAGAAAGAAGAAAAATACCTTGAAATCCTTCAAGAACAAGCCAAATGTAACATCCCATAAAATACAGTAATAAACCATATATCATAGAAAATCACATATATTAATATCTCAAATCAGTTTTTACAACTAAAGAAGTAAAACACGCTCGTGGCCGAACAACATTACAAAACTATACAAATGTTACAGGCGTCCAATAAACATAGATGACCGAACGATTTACAAAATATAATTACCGAACGGTCAAAGATAAGCAAAAGAAGAGGCTCGCTCTAATACAGTATAATAACATGACTAAACTAAACAATTTAACCGAACGCACTATCACTTCAACATCCACTAGGTTTGATTCTTCCAAAATTCCATCTTCCAACATCTCCTCAAGCAACGCATCACCATCTGCTCACATCCACACAGATGATCATTGCAAGGACAAGGACGGACGTACAAAACGAGACAACACAAGGAAACATGCAGGGTAAGCTTATTGAATTTAATCCAAGTAAAACATATGCATTTCATAACACATCAAACATATCAATTACATTCAAATACATTCAAGCGTACAATTCAAACAACTCTTTGAATCAATCAATTCCTGATACTAGACAGACTGTCCGGACTGTATGAATTCTGTGTAGCTACGACGTTCGTGCACCCAGGTGGTGTAGTAACTGGCATTTATCATCAGCTGCCACCCGAGGTTAGTCCGTTCCGTCCTAAGTACAATCTAGGACTAGGACCTCCTGCCGTTCCCACACATGACATACTCCCCTCTACGTGAGGACGAGCACTCACGGAACATCAGGATGAACCGTCAGCTAAGCTTACCACATTCATACTTTACAATTCTCATAATCATCCAAGAGTCGTTCCTCCTTGGAACGCTCGTTCAAAATCCACAACCATAATTCCATTTATTATACTGTTCGCACATTATAATTTTTCACATTAATCTCAATTCCATCTTTCGTTCCACTTTCATAAAATGACGAACGTTCAGCCCTCTTAAAAATGAGGACGAACGTTAACACAATACAGAGGAATCCTCGTTTCTGAACAGAAGGGAACGAACACCTTTCCGATGACAAACGTTATGACTACTTGAATCAGTTAAATGAACTGATTCTAGAACAATTCGAATACTACTTAGAATAATTTAAGTACAATAACTCTAGGTCGAATTCAAATGGATAGAGACACCACAAGTTGTTTAGATAATTATACCGAGCACGATTTAATTAAAGAGACCAACCGCCAGCCAATGACCGAACGCGGTAATGTGTATTTATTGAAGTTTTGGACGAACGCTACTGAAGTTTTGGACGAACGCTATTGAAGTTTTGGACGAACGCTATTTCTACTCGTTTGGTAATTAAGGGAAAGAACGAGCGTTCGGTATAAGACCGAGCGCCACTTAAGACGTATGCTTTGGGTCGAGACCCTTCGCTGATTTGAGTTCATAATGGTACTATAAGATGGTGAAATTAGAGTTCAAAAATGACTAAGAGTCCAAAGGTATATTTCCAAGCTTCTCAATTTCTCACACAACACTCAGAATATCTACGTTTGGCCGAACGCTCAAACGTAAGACTAATATAAGAAGACGTTCGTCCTCAGCTGGAATCCTTTCCGAATGAAAGAATTCTCTTTCTAATAAAATCTACTACTAATAACGAACGGTAAAAGACCGTTCAATGACGAACGTTCATTATCATAAGAATTTCATAATCAAAGTTTCATTTACATTAAACCCATTTCTAAGCATATACTTTCAAATATTCATCTCATCATACATTTCATATTTCAGTTTACTCACATCATAGCACAGTTCATCATTTTCATACATCAACTCATGATCATATTCATATACCAAAAATCAAATATCACAAATTCATACTTCATATAACACACAGAACGTACATACAGTACAATGTAAACATAGGAATTAAATTTAATAAGCTTCCCTTACCTGGATCAGGGTGAACGTCCTAAGAGAATAGTTTTTGCTTCGCCCAACTACAACTTTCTACCCTCAATGATTTAGTCTAACCATAAGAATAAAGAAGGACTTAGATGATACTGCATGCAACACCAGAACTACGTTGTGCATGAAACCAGAAAACGAACGACTTGAGTTGAGGACTTACCAGCTTCAGACTCTGAAACGGTTCGGTCCAAACTGAAGTTTAAGATGCCGGGAGTTCTTCTATGGGATCTGAGTGATGAACGAAGAAGGAAAAGGGTGAATTTCGGTAGAGAGAAGGAAGAGATTTCTAGAGAGAAGGAGGAGAAAAATGGAGGTCTGAAGTTAGGAAGAATAAGAGGCGTGCAGGAGAATGAGCAGAGTTTTTCAGAAATGATTTTTGTTTGCCCACGCCCCAAAAACGGACGTGCGCTCTTCTGTTGACACATGCCCTCCACTTACTGACTTCAGAATGTTCCATGTGACACTTGGCAGCTCATGCATTCAAGGTTTTAGTGCATTTTTAATGCCTCCGAGCAAGTGGCGCGGTGCATTTATGATATCTAAGAGGTGACTCAGCAGTGCATTAAATGAGACGTGACACCAAACAATTGAGAAAATATATAACCAAAGAAACAAAAAGAAGAATTACAAAACTAAGGACCAAATGAACATTAAATATATATATATATATATATATATATATATATATATATATATATATATATATTAAGTTACCTAAAAAAATAATAGGTATTGATTTAAACAAAAAAGATGATGAATAAGTTTGAGGATGAGGACGAGACATATATGTATACATCTATTCCATTTCCATCTCCAATTAAAAACATCAAAAATATTATCATAGTCATATCCATACTTAATCAACATAAAATTCTCCACCAAAACAAGACAAGTTCGGATAATACTACAAGACAAGTTTATTTATCATTCTAATATAGACTTTTATGATAGGTTTTGATTTTTTTTTTTTTTACCTTTTTAAAGGATTTCTCTTAAGTATTTATAAATATTTTGGATGTATGTATATTTAAAACATGTTTAAAATATATTATGCACTATACCAATTCTTTGTTCAGTTTATAGTATACTGAATAATCTCTTCTCAGAATGTTACACTTTTTTGTTTGCGCATATTGTTATTATCAAAATTATTTTAATAATTATGTGTATAATTAAAAATAAACGTTAAAATTGTATAAATAAAAAATTGAAAATTGACTTACTATAAGATTTACTTTTATACTTTTTCGATACATTTATTTAATTGGGATAGAAAAAAAAAAGTTAAAAATGTGCTCTTTTATAAAAGCATCTTAATTCTGACATGAATAAGTAAATACAGTATTATATGTGTAATATTTAGTACGAGAATTTTTTTATTCGAACTAAATTATTTTAATAAAAATTTCATAATAAAAAGTAATATTTAGATAAATATGTTAAATGATATTTATTAGAAAAAACTTTATCAAAAATCACCCTACGTAAAGAAAAAAAATTCACCAAACGAGGCCACCCTTGCTGGCCGAGATATTTCTTCAAACAACCTTAATGCAACCAATGCAACCAAACAAGAAAAATTCAAGCATAAGCAAATTAAGAATATTGAAAAGGTTAAAATGGAGCCTTTAAATAATCACCCAAACCCCACTCATAAACTAACAACCAAACCAATACACTATTCATTCCATAACTTTTCAACATGCTTCGCCAATACAAAAGTGGTCCGCCCTTCTTCCCAACCTTCTAACCAAAATATTAATATAAATATGGTTCTCATGACAGTGACATAACTTAAATAGAATGAAATCACACATATTAAAATCAGTTTCAAAATAAAAAATTAAACTTAGATTAAATTAACTTCAAACGAAAAACAAGATTAAATAAAGCGATTTTGTCTTCTAGAAATTACTGAGAATGACGACTATATATTTGACCTTCCATTTTTTTTTCACAAACATATCCCGCATGCATCAGTAACAATCTTACACAAACACGTGCTCATAAAAATTATTAGATTCTTATATATATTTTCAATAATGTCATTTCCCACGAACAGAGATCAAATGAGTATAAAATAATATAAAAGAAAAAAGACGATACCAGTTATAAAAAGATTATATAAGATATTATTGAGAGAAATAATATTATTCCTTCCATTTTATCATTAAAATTTGAAAGAAAAATAAATAAAGACATTGATAGAAAGGTATGTCTCTGAATTATTTAGTCCAGTACTCTTTTCTAAGTTACCAGACCCGGAAATTTGGGCTCGTCTGATTTCTCTATTTACTATTTAATAAAAGAAATTACATGTCAAGTTAGTGAATCATTTTCATGCACTCAATATAATAGTTATACTCACATTTTGATTCTGTACAGATATAATTTATATATATATACCTATTAACTTACTACTTTAGTTGCATTGTTTACGGCCTAATCAAACAAGAAGTTGCATTTTGCTTAAAGTCGAACCAAAGATTCCAACGTCTGTATGTTATGTTATTTGGAAGCAGTATAAACAAACACTCACTTTTTTTTTTTTTATATAATTACAAATGAATACATGATGTAGTATACAAGTTACTGATATTTTCCTCCTCAGAAATAAACAAACTCAAAGGATGCAAGAATGCAAAAGAAGAAAGAGAAGAGAAATGAAAGAAATGACAAAACTAGTGGCCCTAATTCTGTCTGTCTATGAAACTAGTGCTATTTTACCTGGCACTGGAATCTCTTTTGGATCTCTCCAGCTTTGCAAGCCAGGTCCATCATGCTCACAAAATACAACTGACACTTCACTAACCTACACACACATATGCTCATCATTCTCCTTTTCCCACAAAAGGTCATGATCGACACTACCCACCAAAAATTTGGGCTTTACTTCCACAAATGAAACATCAAACACAACCCTCTCCATCAGGGATTTCCCACTCAACTTTTTTCTTCACTTTTCCTTTCTTTCCTTTCCTCTCCTACTTATGTACACCACACTGGTGCTCATCCATCCTTCATTTCCATCTTCTATACGAACTCCCATGTAACAAATCTGCATCATCATAACTGCATAAATAAACACTACTTTCTATATCCATGCTCATTTGTATAAAACTTTATATCATTAATATATTTACCTGTTTCAGCTTGTACATTTCTTACACTGCAATATCTCCCATGTTCCTCACCCTCAGTTCAACATTCCTCAGATCACGAAGATGTTGTAGAATTTCTTGGAGAAGGTCTAACCCTTTGTCCCCTTTTCTCAAGGAGCTGATACAATGCTTTAGAAACTCTCTGTCTGCCTCCAGCACTTGTAGTCTCTCGTAAACATTCTCCACTTCCTCTTCTAAACCAATCTTTTTCTTCACCAAGTTAATCTTTTCAACTGAATTGTTCTCCAAGTGGTGCAATTCTAACTCGTCTCCACTCAACTCCACATCTTCTGCTTCTGAACTCATTGCATCGAAAAGTGGGAGAAGCCTCTTGGCTTTTGCACCCATGATTTTCCTCCCCTGATGATGTTTTCCGTTCATTTCCTTTGCATGACCATTAGCAAATCCATTTACCTTTCCTTCGTTATCGTCATGATGGTATCCATTCCCATTCTCTTCGCAAAGTTCTACTGATTTAGCATCATCTGAGCAGTGATCTTCCTCATAATTCAATGTCACTAGCTTTTCTTCCAGTACCTTGAGCTGCTCTACAATTTGTAACCTTTCTTCCTCAAAGTTTGCCAATGATTCCTCCAAATATAAGACCGCATCTACTGGTGTGTTCTGGTTGCTGCATTCTTGATGACTGTAAAACCCGTTTTCTTCTTTTGCTTCTTGATTCAAGTCAATGGACAATCCATCACTGTCTTCGGCATTGCTACAAGAGGGAGAAGAAGTTCTGCTTCTCATGCTACCATCTCTTCTTGACATCACCATCTTTTCTCTTACCTCATATTCATGAACCTTTTTTCTATATATTTCAAGCTCCTTTTCTAGCTCTTGCTTCTCTTTCTCCCTCTTCATCATGAGCTCATTCATTAGTTGCAAAGCCTCCTGGTCATACTCAGATTGTTCATCCATCATTCTCTGATACTGCAAGGCTTCCATCTGCATTGCTGCTTTCTCTTCCTGGAGCCTATTTATCATCGCCATTGTTTGATTGGCTGCTATAGCAGATGCACTTCTCTCTTCTTCTAGTTCCGCATATAGAGTGCTCAAAGCTTTCCTCTCGGATTTCAATGCTGCTTTTAACTTTTCCATGGTTACCTCTCCACATTCCATATCACTTACCACACTTCCATCAAATGACTCTTCTGTTCCTGATTCTTTCCTCTCAAGAAGAAGCAATTTCTTGTGTAGCTGATGTAGACTCTCCACGGAAGTGGGTGTGTCAGGAACTTTTTCTTCCTCATTCTCGTTAATCTCCAACAGAGATGGCAAATGGTTGCTTACTGTTGGCATTCTCACTTCGATTGACAAGGTTTTAAATTCTACAAACTCTTCACCTTTGTCATCACCTAGTTATACATTGCAATTAAAGAAACTGGATTATTATAGAGTTTTAAAAAATGAACTTCAGCAAAAGGGAAAATAAGAAGTTGAGGCTTACCACTTTCATCTCGAAGATTAAATCTGACAGTGCTGGTAGATGGATCTTCTTGTATTTGTTGATTTGTATCCAAAAGAACATCCTGACTTTGATACTCATCCACTTGCTCCTGTTCAGGAATTTCAGTCCCTATTGAGACTTCTGCTTCATATTCCTCACCTTGCATTTGTGATTCATCTTCAGATGCTGCAAGGAATTAAGAAGGCATCAGAGATAATTGCATTTAGAAAATCAAGGAAAAAAAGAGGTATAAAACTGAAAGGTGTTATTAAGGAGGAAAATAATTAGAACCTAGAGAAACATCTGAACATTGTTCAGCATCTCTTGTGTCCGTGTTTGCTTCAATGTTCACATCCTTGGTCAAGTCATCAGCAGTATGAAAAAAACTCACGTCTCCACAATTCTGCTCCACATTTTCTTCTTCTACTAGTGACAACACTGAGGACTGCCCTCTGGTCCTTAACTGGACTGATTCAGCCACGTTTTCCTTGAAGACATTTTCATTCTCCTGAAATGAAAATTCTGCCACAATATCCCCCGAAATGTGCCAATTCTCAAAAACCGGTTCAGCTTCTGCATCAGCACTCTTATCAAAGTCCAGAATAAAGTCTTCACCGCTGTTGAGTCCTTCACCTCCCACCTTATACCTGCTGTGAGCCCTATTTTCTGTAGCCGGGGAGTCGACCAATTCAACCGGAATCAATCTGCAATCATCACCATGAATGAAAAATTCCAGATGTTTGGGTGGAGTCTCCACAGTTATCCCTCTGGTACAATCAACTTGGCCAGTGGATTTCTCATAATCTTGATCACCACGAGCATCATCATCCTTACTCTTACCGGTATTCAAACTTTCCTCTTCAATTGATTCTTTCCCTTTCTCCACAGCCAAATCCAACTTGCAAATTTCGTCACAAAGAATATCCACGCTAGCATCACATACAGAACAATCACAACTCTTCTCTGCCTCCTCATCTTTTCTATCCAAACCCTGATCAACCTTAAACACCGGGCCGCTTCCCTTGTTTTCTTCATTCCCCTGTCCAACCTCATGATGATCAAGCACAATATCCGATCTGGTCTGATCTTCGTCAATCTCTACACCAACCCCGCGTTCTGTCACCAAATTCTGCTTCTGGTCGTACTCCAAAACATTGAGAGAAGGCTTGATAAAAATGCAAGGAGGGTAGAATCTGTTGTCCAAGTTGACACCACAGCAAGAACACCTCATAGCTTCTTCCACCTTCTCAATTGCCTTGTCATCGGCATCAGCACTCTCATCCTGAATCATACCTATCTGCTTCATCCATGGAAAGAAACGAAAACTCCGAGAGAGGTTGACATAATCTGGTTGGGATGACGATGAGCAATCCTCACACATGTCCTGTGACTCAGCAAGTTTTTGATGATTGGAGCAGAACCCCAGTTTGGAAATCTCAGAGGCATGAGCTTCACACACAAGATCTCTGCAAGAACTCTTGCTCTTCCCAGACTCTATGATGTGATCGATTCTGGTGCACCATATGCAGGGCCTTTTGAGGCCAAAGTAATCGGCAAACTTAATGATTAGATAAGAAAAGAGAGAATTAAGGAGCAGGAGGATGATCAGAATCCATTCTAGGATGGCATAGACTAGAACAAGGGTGATTTTGTTGGTGTTTCTGTGTAACATGGTTGCAAACTTGTTGGCAGCCATGGGTGTTCTGTTTTTCTGATATGTACAAAGAAAGGTTTACCTGGAATATCAGATTGGAACCTAAGCAAGTGTTGGACTGAGAGACAGAGAAAAAGTTTTAAGGGAAAGAGAGTTTTCAGACAAGATGTCAAAACTGTATTTTGGGTGTGTAATGTATGAGAGAGAGAGAGAGAGAGAGAGAGAGAGAGAGAAAGTAGAAGAGAGGTAGATAGCCAGTGGTTTTATTTCGACTGAATGAGAAATAGGCGGTTTGAATTGAATGAAATGATAACCAAAGGAGGCTAAGGCTAGAGGGTTTTTTGTGGGGGGAATGAAATGTTCTTGTGTCAAAGAAAATCAAAGAATTTCATGAATTTTTATCTAAGTATTGTTTATGAAATGCTTTTTGACAAAATGGAGCATCACACTTCAACAGTTAAATGCTTTCACTATACCAATTAATTAAGAGTTGTATCATGTCCAACAGTCAAAAACTTGTTTCTCCAAATATTAAAGTTCATTTAAAGAAGTAATATATTTTAATGCAGGCTCTTTTATACACACAAAAACACAAATAGCAACCTTCTGATTACATTTTTGAAAGAAAACATGATAATTTTACATTTGTTCCTTACGTCAGACAGTATTATTGTAAAAGGGAGGAACTATTCAGACAGACAAAAATGTGAAACAGTCCTTGTGTTTAACTGCTTTATGTGGATTAGTGTTTTGGAATGTAGATATCAGTGAATTTTTACAGGGTCCAGAATTTTCTGTGACTGAAAATGTTACTTTTATTTTGATAATCCCTGCCAGCTCCTTTTCATTTTTTTTATTGAGGCAAGAAATGAAAGGCCCCACAAAACCACACACATGAGTTGGTGGACCAGACCCACAGCAAGGTGGGACCAGTTATGGCTGCAGATGCTTGAGTCATTATGCGGGTATGCTTCCTAAGAAACTTTGTTTTCTTTATATGAATATTAATATACCCTCCTTCAAACCAATGAAATCATGTACAAAATCAAACTCTGCTTTAGCAGATAGCTGCTTAAAAGTTAAATTTCACTTATTTTACTTTGTCCACAAGCCTCTGATGTGCCAATTTTATTTCAAAGGGGTGCCACCTTTCAAGACAAAAATCTGATCATTAGCTTCAGCAGAGGGAAAACACATATCAGCACAGGTTTGTCGTTTTCCCTCAATCAAGAATGCTAGTTGGCTTATCTCAGGTTCAGAACCTAACACACTGTTTTAGAAGTAACTGTTGTAAAAGGTAATTTTGAATCATATGGTAAATGAAAATTATATAAGAATGTAAGTTTGAATCATGTGTCTTTTTCTACTTTAAATCCATGAATTTGTATGATGAAATGGACTTGGCTATGCAGAATAGTGAGTTGAATTATTTAAGTTTTATAGTATGATTGTCCTGATTCAATTAAATTGATGTTGGATGGAGAATGAAGAAAGTGAGTGGATATGTATGAAATTCAAAGCCAGAAAGAGAAAGGTAGGCTGAAGAAGTAGCAAGTGTTGGTTTTTGTTGAGGTCCAACAGGGATGAATTTGGCTGTTGGGGAGTGGGCTGCACCGCCACTCACCGACTAATTGCCATGCCAACAAATAGTTTGCAAAATTATGTGTTGAGGATTCAAAATTTTGTTCCCATACGTTATCACATCCATCTGTACTTTCCAAAATAATATCCACATTTGCATATATCTCTTCCTTTATAAAAGGAATCTATAGCTACCTTGGTGAATGTTATGTTATGTTGTGCTTTGGCCCTCCAACAAATTGCTTTTGCTTTAGTCAAGTCTCCCTAAGTTTTTCACTGTTTCTCACTTGGTCCTACTGCTGATAATTGAGCACATACCTCCCCCACTGCTAATATAATTAACCTAAATTGGCTTCCCATTATAATATATATTTAGTACATATTTGCCAGCTCAAACCAAATATATATTACCACTCTTTTCCTCTGTTCATGATAATATTTGAATGTAGATCTCATCCAACCATTCACAGCTACAAGTTAACAACATTAATATTAACATAGGTGTTTTTTTTATGTCTCTAACACAGAACAGAACGGTATGAGAAAATATGCACAGAACATGTTTGAGCATTTGTGTATGTGAAAGTTAAAAAGAAAGGTGTTAGAGTATGTGCTAAATGAAGGTTGAAAGCCAAGATTGGACCGTTTGTGATGCATTGTTGAATGGGGCAAAGGGGAAAATAATTAAACAAAATGGAAAAAATAAAAGGGTTTTAAGTTCAAAGATAGACCATCTTTCTTGGAAGGAACATCAAAGCAAAACTCTTTTTAAAGTTAATTACTGATGGAAGCCCTTAATCTCTCTTCTCAATTCTAATTTCCACCTTTTCTGACCAAAGAACCATAGCTATTTTAAAATGTGAAACAAAGAAAAAGGATTCAAAAAATGATATTGTTTTCTGTTGGAAGCCCTCAGAATGGCTCCAACTTAATCTCAATTCAGTTCCCTTATTCTGATCAAAAGAGTATGCATCAGCCAACTAGAATGGTAAGAAAAACTAGGGTCAAATCCACCAAAAAATAAATAATGGAGAAAAAAAATGAAAAATAATTTTACTTTTAAATTTTCTTTTTGTTTAGAAATGGTATTGATCTTCAACTTTGCAATTGAAGAGGCTAATGAATTCCATACTTCTAACACATGACATGATCCAGAAACTTGATGAAAGAAGAAAAAAAACCATGTGAATAAGAATAATATATAAACAAAAAGGTAGGCTATGTTGGTCCACTTATTTGTTGAAATAGTCTAAAAGGTTATATTGAAAAAAAATTCAATTTTGGCGATTTTAGCTAAAAAAGAAGTCAGGAATTGCATTAGTTATCTAATTTATCAACTAGAATGGGACCCGTAGGCCTCATCTAAAGGGTTTGCGTGGGTACAAAGACACCACCCAACAAAATTAAAATTAATTAATAAAACACAATGAAAGGATTGTTGGAGTATTTTGCTTAATCTTCCATATTAATCATAAAAATGGACCCTATTTTCCAATTTCAATGATAACTATTGAAACCTTATTCAAGTTATATGATGAAAATAATGTCTTTAAGTAGTAGAAGATTATGGGTGACATAATGGAGGGTATAAAATTACTATTACATTGAAATCTTAGGTATTATGTTAAATAATTTTGTAAGTTGCTAAATATAATGTTTGTTGTGTCCTTGTATAGTAAGAGTGAGTTGGAAAGGTTAAATGGCCTACAAAAATGGGAATGCTACATATCTCGTTCATTCTATTTTAACTAGTGTTGTGATAAAGTTTGAGATCCTATTATAGATGCGATAAGAATGAAGGGTGATGGTTAGAATGTCTAAATCTTTGTTTTGTGGACATCAAGAGTTTTTATTTTTTTTTCAAGAAAAGGAAACAATAAACTTAGAATGAATAATCTTTATTTTAATTAAAAACTAAATGGTATACCATGAAGGAAACTAATTTATGGACTTGATAATAATTCATTTGTATTCAATAATAATATTCTAAAATACAAATTGTAATACCACACAATTGTTAAAAAGTTAAGTTATGATGGGTTCAATAAATACCATTTTAAGTATGTTAAAAAACTTTAAATAGGTATGCTAAGTAAATAATAATAATAATAATAATAATAATAATAATAATAATAATAATAATAATAATAATAGTAATAGTAATAGTAATAGTAATGATGATGATGATAATAACAAAGTATATAAAGAGGAAAAATATAATGAAAGATACAATACTTTCATAATTTTGAAAATAACATAAAAGGAAAAAATAAGTGTACAAAATAAGGCAATAAATAATATAGGTGTAAGTTAGCTGCTAACTTCTAAAATCATAATGTTTAAATTAAATAAAATTATTAACATTGATTGATATAAGTGGTGATGAATTGCGTGTATGATAAAGTGGTTTGGGATTCAAATCTTATGATATATTTTTACATATGAAATAAATTATATGTAGAGAAAATAGATGTACGATAAATTCTATATTAGTCATTACTTTCATATTGTGTCAGTAATTGTTCCTGGTAAAAAAATGAGTAAAACTTCATTACTACTTTTTATAGATAGTAACATTAATGAATTATTATAGAGGGGAGAATAAATTAAAAGTTTAGATCAAATGAAACTTTTAGTTTATCACTTTTACCGTACTTGTTTCCTTTTTATTTATTTTTATGCATATAAATCAAGAAAGTAATTAATATTAGTAAAAGAAAATTTTCAAATTCTAAATTTTCTTAACATTTCAAAAATTAAAATAAAAGTAAAATGTTTAAATTTAGATTTTACTATTCAAAATGAATGATCTACATTATTATTATTATTATGTTATTTAAATAAATACATTTTTAAACTCAAATAATTATTCATAATAATAAACTACTTACACAATAAAAAATTACTTATAATAAAATTATAAAACTTATTTATTTTTACAATTATTTTTAGAATAATAATTTTATTCTATTTTTTTATTTTAATATTTGGTATAGTAATAATTATTTGTTTATGACAAGAGAAAAATAAGTAAACACTGGTTTTCAGTAACTATTATTAAAGAATCTTATTACAGAGAAACAAATATCAAATATAACGTCTCATAAATATCAATTAATTAATACGACAGTTTAAAAATGTTTATTATTATTCTCTATTTATTACGATTTTCACTTTCCGATAATGTGATTTGAGTTTATATATTTAAATATGCGTGTATAAAATACTTCAATAAAGGAAAAAAAGTTTATTTTTATATGTGCAAATTCCTATTTATTTTTAATATTTTGAGTTTTAAAATGGAGTATTTATATAAATAATTTTATATTATCCCATCTTAATATTTTAAATTATAAAAAAATATTCATTTACAAATGCTCGTGAATCCACAGTAAATTTAGTAAATAAAAGAATATGATCATCATTTTACATCACAATAAATTAAAACATGTTTATATAACTTGTAAGAAAGAAAAAAAAATGAGAAAAAAGAACAAAAAATTAATATAGTTTAATTAAATCAATGAATTTAATCTACATTTTGGAATAATTAATTATTATAAAATAAAGTCTTCTCTGATATGAATATTTGGTTAATATATTGAAAAAACAATAAAAGAAAGTTTATATACCGGTCCAAGAAAAGCATGACATGTGACTAAAGGAGTGTTTGGCAGTTGAAAGAAGTAATAAATAAGTAGATGGTCACTATGCAATAGACATTTCTAATTTTGACAAAACAATTTGTACCAAACGGTCTTCTCTTCTCACATACATGCACTACAACACAACCAAACAACAAACTAGACAACCTTGTACAACTCTCTACATTAGTTGCTTTATAAAAAGTGTAATTTCTCTTGCACATATGGATACTCCAAACATTTTATAGTACTGCACTCTAACAAATATTTATTTTATATTTTCAGGTTTCGGTAGAGTTTTGTTCAGAGTTTGAAACCTTTCTGTTCTTACTTTTTTTTCATATATAAATAAATATATAAATAAAAATAATACTTTTTAATTTTAAAATATTTCATATATTTAGCATTCCAAAAATTTTTAATACATTTATTTTGAGACTTTTAAAATATTTTTTGAAGATACAATATATATTTTTATTGCTTTAAGACAAACATGCTAAAAATAATCTTAGACAAACAATTCTTCTACAAAGAATATAGTATTGTGAGTTCAACGAGTTATGTCAAGACCTACACTTTTTAAAAAAAATGAAAGAAGTTATTTGTCTAGTTTTTTGAATTTTTGCCAGTATTTTATAAAAGTTACATTCATTCAATATTAAATTAGAAACATTTAATACCTCTCAAAGCTTTAAAGTATGTTCATATATGTAAGCACAAGTGCAGAAAAGGTTTTCAATGTCACTTTTTAGACGTTCGACCTTCGAATATTCCACGTATAATATGATCGGTGACACTTCTGTAAATAAGTTAATGTTGTGGACGTCCGACCTGGCTGGTCCCCGACGTTTGATGGGGCAAAATACCAAAAGTCATTTTATTTTCGTAGTGTAGAAATCCGGGCCCCATATGTCGGGCGTCTGATGTCTTTATAGACGTTCGGGCCCCTATGTCGGACGTCTAATGACCTGACAGGTAGGTGAGAAGTTGTCCTGTTTCATTGCTTTAGACGTCTGGGCCCCTATGCCGGACGTCTGATGTCTCTATAGACGTCTGAGCCCCTATGTCGGACACCTAATGACTTGACAGGTAGGTGAAAAGTTGCCCTATTCCATTGCTTTAGACGTTTGGGCCTGTATGTCGGACGTCTGATGTCCCTATAGACGTCCGGGTCCCATATACCAGACGTATATAGCCTCCGCCAAATTTAATTTTTTAAATACACATAGACGTCCGTGCCCCGTATGTCGGACGTGTCTCTATTGATGTTCGATGAGGGAGGGCCCTGACGTCTAATGCTGTTTATTACACATTGCGCGAACTCGGGGCAGTTACGCGTACTATTCATCATCTTCCTCCTCGCATTTTCTCTCGCGGCTTTGCATTTTTAGGTAAGTTTTCTCTCTTTTGGACTGTTTAAACTTACTTTTACTCCGATTAAATTAGTCTTTGATGAATTATCTTTCATTTGAACCGATTAAAATGAATTTTCGCTGTGTTTTGGTGCAGTTTTACTCGTTTCCTTGGGCAGCGATTTCTTGTGTTTTGGGCAGCGTTTTTTTTTTTGCGTTTTCCACTCCTCCAATTCCTCCACTACGTTTGTAATCGATTAATAAGGTTAATATTATTGTTTACAAGTTTTTTTCCATGCATGTTATTGGCTTTTCGGTATGCATGTTTTTGACATTTGGATATGCATGTTATTAACTTTCGAATATGCATGTTATTAACCGTCGAATTTGCATGTTGTTGGCTTTTGGATATATACATGTTATTGACTTTTGTCTATGCATGTTATTGGCTTTTGCGTATGCATGTTATTAGCTTTTGAATATGCATGTGATAATTTGTTAGATTATTAGTATCTATTTGAGTGAAACTTAGTTCCCATTTGAAATTTAACATAAATGATTAATCTTTTAATCATTTGTGTTAAATTTTGAATTGTCCGATTAAACAGTTTGGGAAAATTATTTATCATAATTTGCTATAACATGTACGTTGGAGTTTATGGATAAGATTGATAAAATTTTGGTTCAGTATTTGTATTGTTCTCCGGATGCATATTTGATTGTGGTCATCCTTGAGTATTCTCATTTCGTGTATATCGAAGACCAATGCGAAATGCTGCTGAAATCTTATCAAATTTATGATGTAGACTTCTTTGCATGTGTCTTAGCAAATTATGAAAAATAATTTTTCTGAATGGGTAGGGCCTAACCTTGTGAGAGTTAAAAATTGAAACTGATGAAGTATATTACGAACATAGTATGGATCGAAGTTGGATGAATGAACGTCACATCAGTGAAGAATATGAGAGGGGTGTTTCGGAGTTCTTGCAATATGTTGAACAAAATGCTAAGTCTGTGAACGGGACATATTTTTGTCCTTGTGTTTGTTGTCTTAATCAAATACTCCAAGACTTAGGCAATATGCGTGACCATCTATTCATGTTCGGCATAATGAGAACTTATACCGTTTGGACTTGGCATTTAGAAGTACTGGACCAGCCTACCACGCCACGAGGAACAAATTATGTGGAAGAATGGATGAGTGATCATTTAGAGGACATGATACGTGATGTTGGTGAAGATAATTTTGGAAGAGCTAATTTGTATGATTCTCTTAAACATGATTTAAAGCAACCGTTGTTTCCAGAATGCCCCAACTTTACATGTATGTCTGCAACTTTGAAGTTGTTTAGTGTAAAAGCAAGGAATGGATGGACTGATAAAAGTTTCACAAAGTTGTTGGAGTTGTTGAAGGAGATGCTTCCAGAAAATAATACTTTACTTATTCGTCATTACGAGGCCAAGAAAATGTTATGTCCAATGGGACTTGAATATCAATAGATACATGCTTCTCCTAATGATTGTGTTTTGTACATAAAGGAATTTTCTTCGCTAAAGTATTGTCCAACGTGAGGTTTATCCCGTTTTAAAAAGAAAAATGACAAAAACACTAGTGATGAAGGTAATGATGGTGCACCTACTAAGGTGATATGGTATTTTCCTATAATACCTAGGTTCAAACGTATGTTCTCTGTTAAAGAAGATGCAAAGAACCTTAAATGGCACGCTGCCGGAAGAAAGTGCGATAATCTTCTTTGACACCCAGTTGATTCACCACAATCGAAGAAGATCGCTTAAACATTTCCAGAATTTGGTGCAGATCCAAGAAACTTAAGACTTGCACTTGCAACTGATGGTATATCCTTATGAGAACTTAGGTAGCAAACACAGTTCATGGCCAGTTATGTTGATGATATACAATCTTTCTCAATTGTTGTGCATGAAGAGAAAATATGTGATGTTGTCCATGATGATATCTGTAACACCCTAATATTTTAAAGGGTATTACTGATAGTAGAGACTAAATTAATTTGATATATTTTATAAACCATCAAACTTTATTTCAATTCTCCCAAAGTACAATACCAAACTTACAAACTTCAAACAATATAGTCTTCACCACTTAACATAAATTCGAATTTCAACTTATAAGTTTTACACAACATAATTTTTCCAATACAAATTTATTCTTTTTACAAAATATCCCTGAAAGTTTTTCCCCGCGTCTCTCTCATCTCTAAGCTTTTTCAACCGCATCTGCGACATTATCTATTCACATATAACATGAGTTATATGATCATAGCACAAACAAATAAGGGTAAGCCAACCATATCATAAAATCATTAAACTTGTAATAAAAATATTATAATCATGTATTTCTGCAATTGATAAAATATCATTATTCCGATGTCATTAATTCATCATTATCAAAATCATCTTTCTCATTTCCATAAATCTTACAAGTGTTCCATGCTTACTCATGAAGCCTTATGGTCAGACCGCTCTCTGCCTGCTTCCTTAAGCCTCACTTATATACTATGTCTTACTTTCTGAAGCCTTATGGTCAGACCCCTCTCTGCCTGCTTCTATAAAACTTACGAATCATATATTTATGTCAAAGCCTTATGGTCAGACCACTTTCTGCCTGCTTTCATAAACCTCAAGTGTTACTTTGCTCATACCAAACTCTCATGGTATAACTCGAACAAACTACTCCCGGTAGTAAACATCATTTCATAAGTAATGATTTCTCATATCCACCCCAACATTTCATAAAACCAACAATTCATACCCTCTTATCCACCTAACTCAATCATGTTCATTCTTTAATCATGAATTCATAATCACCCGTTTTGGTATCAATAAATCAAACATATTGCCAGATATCATGCTTCATATTATAAACTCATTTTGCCCATAACGAGTATAACTCAACATATTTTCACCAAACAAAGATCATGGATCAACCAAAATATATCAACATATCTTAAGAACTACATATTAAAGTCTGGGCTCAATGTAATGATAAATAAAATATATATGAAATTTTTACCATGATAATATTATGCATCTACAATCAACTTGTTTTATTTTATTTTCATCCTATTATAGATTTTTCTTTACCCCAATTGGTCACCGGAGAGGACCCAGATGTCTGAACGCATCAAACTCACCTTCGACGCCAGCACATATGACTAGTCACAACTGACTGGACCAGGCCAGGGCTGCTCTATGATCAGGGATGTGCCAACTCAGGTTTTTAAGGTTCCTCTATCCTACCAACAAAGGGAGGTCCTCAATAATTAACAATTTATTTATTTAATTTATCTACCTTATTTTCTTATGCTCTAAATCTTAAAATGCTTAATTTTACTTCCTCTCACAACAACCTCAACCAGTATCTGTATATCTATTTAATACCCATATACAAGTTATTACAGAACCCTTATTCCAAACCTCCCAACAAGATCAATTTCAGCCAACAAACTCATTCAATAAATTCATCACAATAAACATCCATAATAGAATTCATACAAGATAATTATAAACAATTAACAATAATAAAACATTACAATAAATGGTCATAGAAGAATACAATATTTGACAATCATAAAAATAATCTTAATATAAAAATTCATGGGGAAACAAGAAGTTGAATCTGGCAGAGCCGGTTAGACAACTTCTAATCCATCCAAAAATACAATATAATTAAATAACAAGAACAATAACATGTATGGGGAAATAAGAAGTTGAATCTGGCAGAGCCGGTTAGACAACTTCTAATCCTTCCAAAAATGCAATAAAATAAATAAGTAAAGCAATAAATAGTTTGGGGAAACAAGAAGTTGAATCTGGCAGAGCCGGTTAGACAACTTCTAATCCTTCCAAAATGCAATAAAATAAATAAGTAAAAAAATAAAACATTTGGGGAAACAAGAAATTGAATCTGGCAGAGCCGGTTAGACAATTTCTAATCCTTCCAAAATACAAAAATAAACAACTAATAACATACAAATGGCATAACATAATCAATATCACGTTTTACAACTATCACACTTGGATATCAACACAAAAGCATACTCTCATTTAAATTCAAAATCATACAGAAACAAAATACTCCATAATCAAGATTTAAGATCAGACAAAAGCAAAATATAGCATATTCAAGACTCAAGATAATACAAAAGGAGATACTCAAGGTTAGCTTCCCTTACCTCTATTACAGACTTAATCTCCTCGCTCTCTGAAAACTTCCAGAATATCCCCTTTGAAATTAGAAATTCTTCCAACTCTCTTCTCTCAAAAATTTTCTAAGTTCTTTGGTGTAAATTTTCAGCCTCCCCCCTTGGCTATTTATAGTAAAAAATTTTACTATTCATTTTTACTATTCATTTTTTTATTCATTTTACTATTACAAAAATAATTTTTTATTTGCAAATTGGTGAATTCTGATCTCAAAGCTACGTGGAACACTTATCCTTTCCAAAAATAATTTTTTTTTAATTTTTTCTTTTTACTATTCACTTTTTACTATTCACAATTTACTATTCACTATTTACTTTTTTTTTTTTAATTTAGTATCTGACTTACAAATATTTTCAAGGATCTTACAATATCGGGTCCTAGACAACTTGGAAATGACATTGATGTTTACTTGAAACCTTTAATTGATGATTTGAAAATGTTGTGGGAAGAAGGGGTGGAAGTGTTCGATTCTGATGTTCAAGAATCTTTTCGTTTGCGTGCAATGTTGTTTTGCACTATAAATGATTTCCCAGCATATGGAAACTTAAGCGGTTATAGTGTAAAAGGACATTTTGCATGTCCCATTTGTGAAGAAAATACTAGTTACCTTCAATTGAAGCATGGTCAAAAGACAGTATATACAAGACATCGAAAATTCCTTCCTCGTAATCACCCTTACCGTAGATTGAAAAAAGCATTTAATGGAAGTGTTGAGGATGAGGTTGTGTGCAAACCCCGCAATGGTGAAGAAGTGTACAACGAATTCAAAAACATTGACATTGTCTTCGGAAAACATCATAAAAGTACCTTTGCGAAAAACATTTGGAAAAAATAATCAATATTTTTTAATCTTTCGTACTGGTGTAAACTTGATGTTAGACATTGTATAGATGTCATGAACGTGGAAAAAATGTTTGTGACAGTGTCATCGGAACTTTATTAAACGTGAAAGGGAAGACAAAAGATGGAATAAAAGTATGACAAGATTTGGCTGACATGGGAATCCGTTCGGAGTTACATCCACAGTCAATTGGAAGACGCACATATCTACCCCCAGCATGTCACACTCTTTCTAAAAAACAAAAACAAAGTTTTTGTAACTCTTTAAGAAGTGTGAAGGTTCCACAAGGTTATTCTTCAAATATTAGTGACCTTGTTGCTATGCAAGAGTTAAAGTTAGTTGGTTTAAAGTCTCACGATTGTCATGTATTGATGTAACAATTGTTACCAGTTGTTATTCGAGGCATATTACCTACTTCTGTTAGAGGTATTTTGACACGTATGAGTTTGTTCTTTAATGCCATTTACAAGAAAGTTGTTGACCCTAGAGGTTTAGATCAATTGGAAAATGAATGAATAAGAATACTGTATGAATTGGAGTTGTATTTTCCATCTTCTTTTTTTGATATCATGGTTCATTTGATTGTTCATCTAGTAAGAAAAATTCATGTGGACCAGTTTTCTTAAGGTGGATGTACCCTGTTGAAAGATACATGAAGATCTTAAAGGGATATGTCAAAAATCATTATCTACCAGAAGCTTCAATCATAGAGCGATACGTTGCAGAAGAAGCCATTGAATTTTGTTCAAGTTATATGCTAAGTTGTGAACCAGTGGTTCTTCCTAAGAGCAGACTTGAAAGAAAATGTGAAGGTAAGGGTGTTCGAGGTGTGAGAATTGAGTCTGTTAGTAGAAAAGAAGTTTATCAAGCTTATTTGTACATCTTAAACAACACTATTATGTGATTCCTTACATTTCTGATTATGTTAATGAAATAAAGGCATCATACCCAAGAATGAGTGAAAATTGGCATCTTAATGAACATGTCAAAACCTTCTTACAATGGTTTAAGAAAAAAGATTTATGTGACTCCATATGTTTCTAAAAGTCTATTGAGGCTATCTCGAGGGCCGAACACAGATGTCATTACATATGGTGGATATAAACAATATTTCTTTTCAAACAAAGATAAAAGATGACAAAAGTAGAGTTTAAAATAGTGGTGGTTACACTACAAGCTAAGGCTGTGCACTTTGCTAGTTCTAAAGATAAAAATCCAATCACAACATCCATGAGTTATTTTGGAATAATACAAGAATATGGGAAGTTGATTATGTCAGTTTTAGAGTCCTATTTTTCAAGTGTAAATGGGTTGATATCAATTCTGGTGTCATGACAAATGACTTTGGTTTCACATTGGTGGACCTCAACAAGATGAATTACACTGATGAACCATTTATTATGGCTAGTCAAGCAAGACAAATATTCTACGTAAATGATCCAGTAAATAAAAAATGGTCAGTGGTTTTGGAAGGAAAAACATGCACGACTATGATGATGAAGATTCTCTTGATATACTTGAGACAACATCTGTTGCATCAAGATCCATTGAAGACAAGGTCGATGACATAGCCTATGACATCCACGCAATTCGTAGTGATCACAATGAAGGGATCTGGGAGAAAACAATATCTTAATAGGTTTTGTAATATTTTTTTAGTGACTTTAAATGTTGTCTTATTCATCATATTTGATGTAGTACTAACCTTGTATATATTTTGCAGGTATGTCGACCTTAGGATCAGAACGTCGTCGATCTGTCACACGATTGCCAGAAGTGACATCCCAACGAGTTGATGGCAAGAGGAGACATGTTAACATTGACCCCAGATCAGGTGTGCCATCAAGGCCAAATGCTGATAGGTTTAGGAGTTATCTAAGTGTGTTAGCAAAAACCCATGTGTCTATCCTTCTTAATTCTTGAGAGGACATCTCAGAGGTCGACAAGAACCTTTTAGGCAAGATATTCAGGTATGTATACTTAAAAGAAATTTGATATACTTTTTTCTCTTATAGGTTTATGTAATTAACATGTTCTTTATTTTAAACAGCAAAATTATGAAATTCCAAACACTACTCAGCTTAGAAAGAAAGTGTTGTCCCATGTAGCGACTAGATGGAGGGATTTCAAGACAAGACTGACACGTGTATATGTCTTTGGAGACATACAACATGAGAATCCATGGGAACACTACAATTTCACACAGGAGGAGTGGATGTAGTTTCGTGCATCTAGATAGTCTGTCGATTGGCAGGTTTGTCTCTTAACATCTACAAAGTCTTTAGTTAATGCAATTTATTATGATTTTACACTTATGAATATACATGGTTTCACAGGGTAAAAGGTTAACCACCCAAGAAAGGCAAAGGCTAAAAGATGCACCACACGTGTTGTCACGAGGTGGTTATGCAAAACTTGAGAAGAAGATGAGGAAGACTCGAGTGGAGGCCTTAGGATTTGAGTCCACCGACCTAGCACCTGCACCTACTAGGTGCGAGCTATGGAAGGTTGCTCGTACTAAATCTGATGGGAGAATGACATCTTTCTCAGTTGCCTTGATCTCACAAAAAATTGTAAGTTTAAACCAAAGCATTGTTTGATTGTGTATTTATCATCGTATTTTCCTTCTTACAAAGTTTTTTTTATATGCAGGATGAGTTGGTTGAGCAGCAAACTCAGGGAACATTTGTTGGCCAAGGTAGGGACGACATTCTAACAACAACCATTGGAAAGCCCGAGCATGTAGGACGTGTACGTGGAGTTCCTAGGGCGATTGGTCTTTGTGACTACTTTGGCCCTGCACAAAAAAACACTCAATCCATGAGTCAGGAGGCATTGGGGAAGATGGATCTTTAGTGGGAGGAAAGGCTCAACCAAAGCATGAGATCAATGGAGCAACGATTTATGGAGTAACTACAAGAACAAAAATAAATTCAAAGAGCGCTTGAAGAGAAGTTGCATTGCATGATACAACCCACCATGGGGTTGCCCACTGAAGCTCCCACACCACCTAGGGTCAACATTAAGGGATCATGCTCTGCTGTAGAGCCTACTGAGTATAGTGGTCAGTATGAGCTGTTGGTTGATGGGGATCCCCCACGCATTATGGCTGTCGGACGAGTACTCTAGGGAGGGCAGATTGTTCATGGTGTTCCCCTATTACCCCACCACGTGCTTGTGACGATTGACAAGGTTCGGGATCCCCAATCTTAGGTGCCTGTACCCACTTTAGAAATTCATTTTGTGGGGGAGGCCATAGGAACAATTATAGTCTGGCCTAAAGCATTGATCATGTCAAACATTGCTACACCACAAGTATAATATTTTTATTATTAGTCTTTGTATGTTAAATTTAAAAATATTTATTGATAAATTTGAAATTTTTATGTTCAGTTCATATGTCCCCACAAGCAGCCGATGCATCAGCCAGTCATAGATGAAGATGATGACTTGGCTGAAGCGGAGGATGATCCTTTAGCAAAGCTCATGACAAAATTACCCAGGTTGAACAGAGGACCAATAGAAGTGTACTGGGATAATAGAGTATTTGGCATCCCCCCATGTCCCAGTATATATCACATTCAATGATGCACTGGAGATCATTGGGGGAGACAGAATGTTGAATATTTCCATCCTTCAACTATGGTGCATGTAAGATAGTTAATTTTGTCTTCCATATTAAACTTATTTACATTCTTAGTTTCTAACAACTTAACTTTGTTGTTTTAGGTACATGGACACAGTCATTGTGGACCAAGGTCGATCTTCCATGTACGAATTTGTTGAACCTCAGACCATCCAACCTTCTGGTAACACAATTGAGAGCAAACAAAAGTATTTGGAAACATGGATGACTGAGTCAAACAGAGACATATACTTTGTGCCATACATTGATAGGTATGGGTTACTTGATGTAAAATTTCATTAAAGTTTTCTTAATTAGTTTACTTAATTTGTCTTCCATATTAAACTTATTTACATTCTTAGTTTCTAACAACTTAACTTTGTTGTTTTAGGTACATGGACACAGTCATTGTGGACCAAGGTCGATCTTCCATGTACGAATTTGTTGAACCTCAGACCATCCAACCTTCTGGTAACACAATTGAGAGCAAACAAAAGTATTTGGAAACATGGATGACTGAGTCAAACAGAGACATATACTTTGTGCCATACATTGATAGGTATGGGTTACTTGATGTAAAATTTCATTGAAGTTTTCTTAATTAGTTTACTAACTATTTATGAATCATGATAGGTCTCATTGGCAGTTGATGCTCATCATTCCCAAAAAATGTAAAATTGTATGGTTTTGTTCGTTGCACAAGAAGATGAAAAATGACTTAAGAAACATGCTTCAAGGGTAAGTGTTTCTCTTTTTATGTTTCAAATTCATTTTGACCTTCGCATTTTATGATAAATATAGTTATATTAATATTACCTTGTGTTTTCAATGTAAATAGAGTAATGGGTAAAAACCGAGGCCAGCTAGTATATGTCCTGTATTCAAAGGTTGTAAGTCATTTATAGTTCTAATTTATTTTACTAGTTATTGAATGATCTAAATGCTTGACTATTTAGTTTGTCATTTTAGTGTATCAAGCAACTAGATTCATGGGAATGTGGGTACTATGTCATGTCTTAGATTAAGACCATCATTCGAGTTGTCATTACAGATTACTAGAATGAGGTAATGATGCTTAACTTATTTAGATTCTTAGTTTCTAACAACTTAACTTTGTTGTAAGATAGGTACATAATGCATCTTTCTTCATTTTGCAGCGCTTCAAGAGTACATCTACTATACCACATGACACAATTAAGAAGATAAGACAAGAGTGGACAACTTATCTTCTGCAAAGATGGACTTAGATAGGAAGATTTATATTGTTGTTCAACATATTTAGATTTAGTTTAACTTTAACTTTTGATAGTTTAGGTTTTGGATTGTTTTTTAGTACTTTGTTAACTTCAAACGAGTTGATATATAATTTTATAATGTTCTGGGATAATTTTCTGTTTTTCAGGTGTGGTTTTATTTCAAAAATAAATAATTGTTTTTAAAAAAATACCCACTAGACATATGTTAATGCCACATCGAACGTCTATAGACGTATGTCAGTGTATACAGAGACGTCCAATGAATTCAGAGGTCAAACTCGTTCTAGGGTTTTAGATGTTCGACCTGTGTAGAGTCAGACGTCTATATAAACGTTCGATCCTGCACAGGTCAGACGTCTCATCAACGTCACCCATATAGACGTCCGATACGAGTTGGACATAAAAAATCCAAAATAACCAACTCTAAAATATTTCTGCACTAGTGAAGAAAAAACTTACATAATGATGGAAAGAATGTATAATGACTCTAGAAGATTTTTTTAGAAGAATAAAGATTAACAAAAGTTTTTTATAAAAGTATTATACATGTCATTCTTTTCGTCATTGTATTTGTAAGGAAGAATATTATTCATGTTTAAAAATAATTTAAAAGAGTGAACCAATCTTACATTTTTCTTAAGATATTACTTTTTTTAATTGAACAATCTAGTGATCTTTTAGGTCATTTTATTTGTAAATCTTTTGATTTTAGTTAAAATAATTGTTTTTCAAACAATATTCGTATTTAGTAAAGAGTAATTGCATTTTAAATAATACTCAAAATTTTAGTCAAAAATAACTATTGTTCAAATAACATTCAAGGTTTTCTTTTAGTTAAAAGTAGTTGCTTTTCAAATAATACTTGATATTTTAACTATAAGTAGTTGTACTTCAAATAATACTTTTGTATTATTGCAATATTATTTTTTTAATAAAATTCAATCAATTGATTAAAAACTAGACATAACATGATGATATTTAGAGACAAACTAAAAATAAAAATATTAAAAACAAATCTTCCTCTAATATTTTTATATTATATTATTTATCTTAAACTAATTTAGAAAATGAATTTTAAAACTAAGTTTTACAATATTTTAATAGATTATTATGAAATAAACTATTGTCTACTCATACAACATGAGATAATATCTTTCAAAATTTTCCAAAGTTTAAATGCACACTTCAATTTAATTTGAGATGTTTTCACAATATAATTCATAGAATATGTCACTAAGTATGCCACAAGCTCACTCACTAATAAATTTAAATAATGAAAAGAATTGTTGATGATAGAACTTCTATAATCCTAAAAAAAGATTATGATAGAGATCTTCTTTACTTTAATAACTCTCGAGTTATTTCTTTTGTTTTGCTTTTAGTTTTTAACATCTATTGTAATTCTCAAGATGATGAAAAACTAATCCTGCAACCATAACTCTTGTAAAGCTTAATTCACAACTTTTTCTCCTTTTTCATAACAATATTAAAGTTTAGTGGTTGCATTAAATATGTTTGTAATACATTTGCTACATAGACTATTTATTTTTATTAAAGTCAAAATTGAAATTTAACTACGAACTTTCGTTATCAAGATAATAAAAGGAAGATTTTAAAAGTGAATTCTCTTTTCCTTAACTCTCAATTGGGAGAAATTGAATCAGTAAAGAATTTAAATGTATTTTCTTCCTTTAATTCTCATTAATCCTTCCTGATATATACAATGACAGTTGAGATCAGAACAAAAGTAATTAATGAAAATAATGTTGATACTATGCCATCTTAATATATCAAATCACAACGAAATATCAAGGTAGAGACAATGAACAGAAAATCCATAGTACAATTTTTTTGCTTTGGCTAGGAGAAAGATGGCTTGCAGTTATCTGTGTTTATCCACATTATCCATACATATGCCAACCAATAAAGGGAATTAGCACTATACATATCACGTTGATGGCTTTATATTTCCTTTTTATATAACTTTTACCTATTTATTTATTTATTTCTTTCGATTTTAAGCACCCAATAGTATCGATTTGAATGATCCCGACATCATGTCTATACAAACATCGCAAAGGAGTGAAAGGACATCTGTCATGGACTGAGACTTCTTCCATATGCTTTGTATTTCTTAATTTATATCATCTTAACTTTTTCTGAAACATATATGGGGAATGAAGTGAAATTAGATAGCAACAAATTATTCGGACACCGTATCATTCCTTAATCATTTTAAATCAAAGTTAACTCATATCCAAGCAACCATTTAAGGGTTTGATCAACCAAATGGGACAAAAACATTGCTAAAACTAAAAGAGATCATAATTGAGGAGTTTGGTGGTAGAAATGAAAATTCAATCAAAACAAATTCAATTCAATTATGAGTAAACCACTCCTGCGAAAAGAGTTTTTATGTATGTTATGTTGAGTTTTTTTTATGTCTGTTTTAGAATCGACTTCAATTTGGCATACTTATATTTTAAATAAATATGTTATTAAGCAACATACATAAATTTTAACTCTATTGTGAATCAATTGACTTAAATTTTTCACTCAAAATTGTAAATCCAATCATATACTCCATTAACACCTCAATCAACCACCAGAAAATTCATCTTTCTTATATAAGTTCTCATACACAATAAAGATGAAATTAGAATATAATACAAACAATCATTCCCTCAATTCAATTCATCTTCACAACCAAAGAAATACACTAAGAACCCATAAATTAATCCAATCACATTCTTTACATAATACAAATCAGAAACATGGGAAGAGAAATTGGATCAATTATTAATCACTCCCAATAAACCCTAAAATCCTAAAACATTTTAACCCTAAAAATCACTATAACACAAAGATTACAATCTAAAACCCTAAAAAGAAACGACGACTGTAACATCCTAAAAATACAGTGTAAAATCATATTATAGAATACTCACACTTAATAATATTACAATGCAGTTAAGAGGGGAAAGAGTACAGTTATGGCCGAATGGCCTTACTAAAATATTACAGAGTTTTTTTTGAATTTTACAAATCGAGCTACTATGTCGAACGGTTCCAAAACTAATCTTTTAGCCGAACGGTTATACAAAACAAGAATAACTCTCACTATCGAACGGTCTCAAGGTTCAGCCTTAACCTCCACTTCTTCTAAGGCTTCTTCCAGCAACTCTTCTCCTTCTGCTCACATCCATGATCATTGCAACAGGAAGATGATAACCGAACGACAATACAGACAAGACAGGAAAATAGGGTAAGCTTATGTAATTTAATTAATTCAGTAAACATGTATTTCACATAAATATGATATGATTCCATAGGTCAATCATACAACAACCAATTATACATTTTCAATCATAACCATACATCAATATAAGCAAAAACTGACCACTATACTCCAATTGTTCGGACTGTATGAATTTTGTGTAGCTAGGATGTTTTTGCACCCGGGTGATGTAGTAACTGGGATGCACTCAACAACTGCCACCCGAGGTTAGTCCGGTAAAATTCGCCCATCTTAACTTATGGACTAGGACCTTTTGTCATTCTCACACATGATTTACTCCTCTCTACTTGAGAATGAGTAATCACAGAATATCAGGATAAACGCCACCTTAGCATGACCACATTCATACTTTACCATTCAATAACCAAATTCTGAGATATTCCTCCCTGGAATACTCTTTCATAACCATACTATTTCATTCATCTCACAATTTAAATGCCATCATACTTCATCATCAATACATTCAAATTGAACAAATAATACAATATCCCATCTTAGAGACAAGACCGAATGAGAGAATATCTTTTTAACTAATCTAACCGAACACTTAGTGTAAGACCGAGCGGTCTTTCACTTAAACACAGAACAGGACCGAATGGTCCACACTAGGTAAGTTTTGAGGAAATAGTCGAACATTACAAGTTTTGGCTGAACATTATTGAGATTGGCTAAACACTACTGAGCTTGACCGAACCCCACTAAGCTTGGCCTAACACTACTGAGCTTGACCGAACCCTACACTACTAAGCTTGGTTGAACACTACTAAGCTTGGCCGAACACTACTAAGCTTGACCGAACCCTACTAAGCTTGGCCAAACCCTACTAAGCTTGGCCGAACACTACTGAGCTTGGCCGAACACCACTGAGCTTGGCCGAACACTCTTAGGCCAAATATATTATACAATGGAGTATGATAACAATACCGAACACTTGGTTTAAGACCGAACACTACTGAAATCGAGCTCTGGGTTCAAACCCGAGCACTACTAAACTTATATAAAAAAGAAAGAATATATATATATATCAACACTTATTTTCAATGAATGATAAAGATAACATCTACGACTTTGAGTATGATAGAATACATTAACTAAACTGTTTAGGAATCATAAAGAGGAAACTGTACTTAGACCGAACGCTTACTTACAAATATACTAAGAAAAACCGATCGGTCATTAACTGAAATTCTCCATAGAAGAAGAATTCAATCCACACCGAATACTCAAAGGAAAATGGAACGGTCAATAATGAATTTCGGTGACAACCACAGGATTATACAGAATACTACAAACTTAAGAGCAAACCCTATATCAGTCAGTTCACATCATTTGTAACTCAAACACTTATACATACAAAACATGCACTAAAAGCAATACTTCATATTCATCCATGGATCAAACAAACATAGAACCATTCAGAGCAAGAAATTCCCTTACCTCTAGATATAGCCAAACGCTCACAGTTGAAGAATGTTGATCACCACTACTAGTCTTATATACTTTTAGATTTTTACTAAACTAAACCAAACACAATACCATAATTGCTATCAGAATTTTATAGAAGAAGAAGATAAACTCATGCAACTAGAAATTGGTTTGCATGTGCCAGAAAACAACAATGCCGAGAAAGGAGTGAACTTACCAGTTCAATCAGCAACTCGATCGGTGCAAAAGAGAGTTCTTGCCACCAAAAGATCTCAAACGTGGTCTGATTGTTGATCAGAAGGAGAAAGGAATGAGAATTTTTAGAGAGAAGTACGAGATTTGTAGAGAGAAGGAGGAGAAAATGAAAACTCATAATGTTTGTAAGAGAATGGTGCATGCAAAGAAAGTGGCACGATTTGAAAGTTTGAGTTTTACACCACCGTCAAAACCGATCGGCCACTCCGCTGCCAACACTTGTCTTCCACTTTCTGATTTTCACTAACACCTGGCTTCTACTCACTTGGGTTTTTAAGGGTTCTTACAACGGCAGCGGTGACGACAACAGCGACGCGAACGGTGGCAGTGGCGACGAGAGCGACGACAGTGACAGGGAGAGTGGGGACAACAACAATGAGAGTAGCGACAACGAGAGCAGGGAAAACAATGCAAGAAGGGAGACAAGACGCGGCGACTATGACATGTGTGCCCTTAGACACAAAGGCAAAGAGATCTCGCACGAAGATGAAAGTGGAGGGTGTGAGAAGATATGGAGGAGGCGCGTGAGGAGAGAAAGTGGGGAAAGAAGTGTTATGTGTTATGAGAAGAAAAAGTAGGTTAAAAATGGACTTAGGTTTAACTAATATAAAATTAAAGTCTTGTTTTATTTGGAAAGACTTAAAATATTAATTTAAGTGGTAGAAAATTTAACAGATACAACAATTGTAAGAACTCAGAAAATAGCCTGTTAAGAGTAGATAGATGTATTAAAGTAATAGGACCGAGAATTTGTGTTAAAATAAGCCAACCATTATTTAAAACACTCGGTTCATTATCTAAATACATTATATCTCTCTATAAACACTATTCTCTATCCTTCCTCTCCCTTCTCTCTGGATTTTTCTCATTAGAGATTCATCTGATCAGCGATCAGAAGCTTCCTAGACGATCCAGACGTCAAGAGCTTTGTATCCCACCGATCAATTTCGTGTTTAGAGCCGGTAAATTTCGTTTCCCTAGAGTTTTGTGAAATTCTGAAACTTTTAGCACATGCAAGCAACATGTCGGTTTGCATGTGTTCATCAACTTTCTCTCCTCAATTTTGACTTGTTTCTTGGTCCTTTGGTTGGTCTCTTCTCACAAATCTGTGAGCTATAGGTGTTCTTAAGATTTTCTGGTGTTGTGAGCAAGTTTTCTAGAAGGATAGAAGTTGTTCGGTTCGGCTAAGAGATGAGGGAAGCTAGTTAATTTAATTGTGATTTTCTATATATGAGATTGTTGTTTGGATGGTTACATGTGTGGGAAATTGCATGATTGATTGTTCTGCATTAATTTTATGCTTGTTGAAATCTGTGAATTGGTTGGGAGTCTTCTAAGGTGTATTTTGTCATTGTTCGGTTCTGGTTTTAAGGAATTGGAGAGGTGAAAATGAGACTTTGGGGTCAGGAAAGAATTTGGTCAGTGGGGAAAGTCTAGGCAAGTTTCTTTAGACCTGTTAGAATCGTTAAGGCTCTCTAAAATGTGTCAAAAGTGAAAAATTGATGTTTGGTCATTGAGTGGTGATTCTGCATAATTTTGAGTTTAATCTGATACAAATTTCTTTAGGATGATTTTAGAAAGGTTAAGGTATCCTTGGATAGGTGTAATTTGGTATATGAATCGTGTTTGGAGGATTAGAAGTTGGGAAGTGGTAGGAATTGGTGAAGATAGTGGTTGATCATAACTCTACAGCTATTCTGTAGAATTGTGCAAATCGCCGAGTGTCATTCATTAACCGTTCGACTTTCTTCTTGTGTTCGGTCTTAACTGAGTTCTATTTCTATAGAGCTTCAGTTAATGATCGATCAGTTTTGTACTCGGATTCTGTTTTAGTCATAGCGATCGTTCTTAGTGAGGTGTGTGGTCTCTTAGTAGCGATCGATCTTAGTGAGTTGTGGGATCTCTTAGTAGCGATTGGTCTTAGTGGCTGTGTGGTCTCTTAGTAGTGATCGGTCTTATTGGGTTGTATGGTCTCTTAGTAACGATCGGTCTTAGTGGGTCGTGTGGTCTCTTAGTAGTGATCGTTCTTAGTGGATCTTGTGGTCTCTTGTAGCGCTGGTTCTTGTACTAGTGCTGGACCTCGTACTTGTATACGGTCTTAAATGTGTTCAGTCATTAATAACGCTCGGTTTTCTCTTCAGTTGTATCTATTATTGGTCGTTCGGTCTCCAACATTCACAAGGTGTTCAGACTTGTTCTTCTATGTTGGTGATTTCTATTTGGCCTATATTCATAGTTATTCTAGTGTGTTGCTTTAATTAATTGATCCAATTGCTTTGATGACTTATGTATGCATTATCATAATGGTGTAAAAAGGAAAAGTACGGAATGATAATTGCAATATGGATGTGAAAGAGAATTCCAAGGAGGAATGTCTCAGGGATTTGGTATCAAGGTGGTGGTAAAGTATGAATATGGATAACGAAATTCACGGCATTCATCCTGACATTCTAATGATTACCAAGTCTCAAGTCGAGATGAGGAAGTCATGTCGTGAGAATAGTAGGAGGTCCTAGCCTATAGGGTATCGTAGTCGAGTTATTATGGACTAACCCAGGGTGGCAGCTGAGGGTATCCAGTTACTACATCACCTGGGTGTACGAACGGCCCAAGCTACATATTCATACAATTCGGATGGTCAAGTGTTCGGTCATTCTTTTTGTAATGTATGGTCGTTCATTGTATGCTTTAAAGTGTTCGATTGACATGTGCTTATGTATTTGTTTAATTTGCATGATAACTGTAATTAATTAAATTACTCTAGCTTACCCTTGCTTTTCTGTCTTGTCTATGTTATTCGTCCGATATTTCTTCTTTGCAATGATCATACGATAGGTGTGAGCAGAGGATGACGAGCGTTCTCTGGAGCAGGCGCTGGATGAAGATGACTCAGCTACTTAGATTAGGACCGATCGGTTGTGTGTATAGTTTTGTAGGGACTGATCGATCATGCATATAGTTTTGTATTAGGATAGAGTTTTTTAAAGTTTAAATTTATGGTTATTTTAGGATAATTGTAAGTTAACTTTAATCCCAGAAACGGTTCTATTTTTATCATTGCATGCGATGACTCTATAATATAGTATATACTATATTTTGGGATGTTACAAAAATTAAGTTTGTTTCTATTTTAACAAAATTAAAACCAAAATTTAAGTCTCTCATGAGATTAACAGATTTAAAACATAGACATTTATTTACAAAAATGTCACTGCACATTTATTAAAGGTTTAATACATCATTTGGTCCCTACTTTTAAGGCTTTGGAGGGACTGATCCTACCTTTTGAAAAAGTTCAGCAAGGCCCCATATTTCGTTTAAAAATGATTAATACGATCCTCTTCACTAACGCTGTTAGAAACATAACGGTGCAGATGCCACCATGGCCAAACCTGAGTGAGTTGTTTTGTTTGATGATTACGTGGCAATGTGAAGTGAAATGGGACAATGTACAGTTGCTCAAACACTGACCTGCATAAGATATCTTTGCTTCCTAACGAAGCATTTAGTTTCTTTTACTGCTTCTGTGATTAGAGGGAGGGCTAAAATGCGCAATTGTAATGCTTATCAATTGTAACGATCAACATTCATTATCCTTAATAAACAAATTAATCACCTTTTCCTCGAAGAATTGTAACTATTAATGATGGGAGTTTCGTTTTGCCTTTGTTTCTTCTTTGCCAACATCAAAACTAGACCGATACAAAAGGAACCATCTTGCACATTGTTTCTTTGATTGTGCAAATTAGGGTTTCAGCTATCAAATGAGAAATATTAAAAAGACGAAAAATTTAAAGTTGCCTATTGAAAAACTTACAACGTTCAGCAGCACGGACAAGAAAATACAGCCATACTTCAAAAAGGTTATTTTATTCTGTACTAGTGGTGCTCATATCTATTAATTTTTAATTACAAATTGATATGAAAACGAATGACAAAGCAAACAGAGAAAGGTGTAGATCTGAGCGTGTGACATTATAGAACCCATGGAAGGAAGGTAAATGCTACCCACAATAACAAGAAAAGATTCAAGGATCTGTAGTTTAGTATCGAACATAGATGAAAAAAAATCATAGGATTGATAAATGCTTAATAGACAGAAGCAGAAGACTCCAATAAAGAGAGAGGGCGGAGGCTACAATGGTGAAATGACTAATAATGATAATAATACTGGTGAAAGGGGTCAGCTATTTGCTTCTTCATCAAAGACTCCAAGGCTAGCTAAGTGGTCCCCGTTTGCATTTCAACCAACTCACTTCACTTGACACTGTCACGTAATCATCAAATAAAACAACTCATTCACGTTTGGCCACGGTGGCATCTGCACCGTTAGGTTTTTAATGGCGTCGGCTAAAAGGACCTTATTGAACATTTTTAAACGAAATATGGGGTCTTACTGAACTTTTTCAAAAGGTAGGAACAGTTTGAACCAAACCCCTAAAAATAGGTACCAAATGATGTATTAAACCTTTATTAAATCTATCATATTGAAAATAGACTTAAATTGATAAACTTAAAAGTTGTAGTAGTGAACTTAAATAAGTTTTAAGTTTTTGTTATATTATTACTTTTATTATAAATGTCAAAACAAATTGGATAACTAACAAATTATCAAATTTTGATATAAGTTTTTGAAAACAGATTTTTTAATTTATGATAATTGATAAAGATAACAAAATATGTAAAAACAAGAAAGGTAAACGTAATGACTTTGAGAATAACTAAAGTAAAAGTTATATTTTTAAAGTGAAGTTTGAATCTAAAGTTTATAAATAGAAAAATCCATTAGTCAGGTTTCATTTTATAAATTATTTTCTTTCTTTGATTTTCATTAAGATTATGATGAATTTGTTCATCTTTTGAATATTTAAGACAATATGTTTGATCAAAATTTTTATCATAGTAAATTCATCTTTACTCATTTCTTTGAGTCAATTTTGAGAAGTTTTGTATGTATGCATTATGAATTGCTATCATGCAACTCAATTGGATTTAAGATGAATCTTTGTTTGACTTGAATTATTTGGATATATTCAAAAAGTTGAAATGAATATTTTATACACAAGTATACTCTAGGATAAATTATCTAGTTGTAGAAGTGATATGACAATAAATATTAATTTTCCAAAGGTATGATATTGAAATTGATATGTTTGACTTTTTTTTATGCTATGTTAAGTATTTTGGATAATTTGCATTTTGGTTATTTATGTCAAATTGATTCAATCTGATGTTATTTTGAAATATATATAAACTTTGGTGATTCAGTCTGATGTTATTTTGAAATATATATATATATATATATATATATATATATATATATATATATATATATATATATATATATATATATATATCAATTTTGGCATAAGAAATGAAGAAAAAAACTTAATCTAAGTTAATTTGATGTTTGGGATTTTGAATTTTGCTGATTTATTCATTCAACTATACTCTCATTGAGTGAAATTTAATTTTGAAAATTTAAAGAGCTTAAATTTTGTTGCTTGTTGGGCAAGCCCTTAAATAAGACTCCTAGTATTTTGGTTTCGTTGGGCGAACTAATCTTTCACTAAGAAAAATTAATTTTTCAAAAATTTGAGAGCTCAAGGAGGATTGGTTGTTGGGTGAGTCATGTCTTGCTACGAGAGCCTTTCCAATGTTTCGATCATTGGGCTAGCTAATTTCATTCTTGGGCAAGTTATTTAAATAATAATTTTTTGACATTGTTTTGGGCAAGTACATGAGATCATTGAGTGAGCAGTGCCTCTTGTTGGGCAAGTAAGGTGTCTTGAGCAAGCCCTCTAGTAAGCTAGGTAGTGTTTTAAAAAAAAATTAAAATATGCTTTTAAATGCTTATAAATGTTAACAATTGTTAGTTTTTCACGATATTTTTATTTTCGATAAATAATTGGGATTGTGTGCTTTTATGAGATGGATGATGATATCTAAAAATAAATTGAGATAAACGATATATATGATTGATACGTAGTTGATACGTTGTCGTTGAAGCAATCAAATTAATACTATTTTTCAAGGCAACTTCAGTATTGCCAAGTAGTATTCAAGAAAGTAGATAGGGTTAAAGTAACCCTGGGTCGTCTCCCAACGAATACGGAATTGTTTTTTAATATTTGAATCTTATGAATGTTATGCAATGCTCAAGAATAAAAGTGAGAAATTATGCTAATAGAATTAATGTTTGAAGAACAAAGAGGAAACTTAGAAACAATTATGATGAAATAGGCTAATTCCACTACTTTCCCAATATAGATTCATCATCGGTTATTCACATATCATTATTCAATTGATTATTGTTCAAGTTCCAAATTAATTAAAGTACATTCTGAATTAATTTGAGGGTGATCATGCATTTAACAAAAGTAGATTTTCAATCAAATGCGAGACCTTTCTAGATTATTCAGCAAGAATTCAATCAAAGTACATTTTCAATATAATTATATTGTGTTTAATCATGTCTATTCTTAAATCTCCTAACCAAATTAAAAGCTAATTAATCAAAGTAAATTCTCCATTAATTATAGTTGAAATTATTACCACCAACCAAAGTACATTCTCAATTGATAGCAAAAACTCGTTTAATCATATGAAAGTTCCTAAATTTAATCAAAGTAGATTCTCAATCAAACCTAGAAACCCTTGAACTCATACAATTAATATGCATGTAGATTCAAACACCTTATGATGTAAAAATCATTGCTTTTAATATGATTGGGAGATGAAAGACATAAAAAGAGAGCAACTTAAATCAATAATCAAAAGAAACAATTGCATTAATTCAACTTAACCTCATAATTCATAATGAAATTACAGTGGAATAGCCCTAGAAGCTTAGTCCTCCATGGATGGAGTAGACATGGAAAAATAAAAGTGAGAGGAGTGGTGGATGAATGAGTTCTGATTTTTGTCTCCCTTAGGTCTTTTTATATAGGCTTGATTGGGCTTGGACTCTTAATCTTCTGTTGATAAGATCTTTTATCTTATATATAATATCTTTCAAATATTCAACATATTTAATCAGTTTTTGAGAATATTTGATAATATTTTTTCTAGATTCAAAAATATTTGCCAAATATTATCTTTTGATTTTTATTGATATAGTTAAATAAGGTAATTGTTTAACCATATCAAATAAAATATCTTAAGATATATTTTCTCCAAATTATCTTTTAAAATATCTAACATATTTAAACTTGCCCAAAATTACATTTCGAAACTTTTTATTTTATTTAAAATTACACAAAAGTCAAGAATTTTCATCTAATTTCACTTTAGCCATTTCTTTTTTTTCAAAATTGCATAGGAGCCCTGAGTTGACCAGATTAGACTAGCTTTGACCATTCAATTTCTTGCTTTAAATGAATAAAATTCTAACTTCAGGTGCACAAATAAACATTAGAACATCGAAAATAATTTATGCAACTAAGAATCACATTTTAAACATCCTTAATTCTCAAACCCAATAAATTCAATGGTCATAAAAATTTAAGCACTCATCACAATGAAAATTCACTTTAAATCAATCATTTAAGCATAAGAATCTCAATAAAAATTTGAATTTTAAAACATAAATGTGGACATAAATATGCACTCATCAGAAGTGATGAATTTTCATTGAGGTGATTCATTTAAACAATACAGTGTGACGATTTAAAATTCATAATGTAATATTTGGTGAGATGTTATAGATATTTTCAAGGAGAAAATACTATCTGGAGAGGGTGTAAGTAGTGTATTAAATTTGTGATTATAAAGGAGATGATCATGTGATGACAAATGCCCCACCATGTCATCCATGAAATAAAAGGCACTAAAAGAGCTAGAGCTTGAATTAAGAGCTTAAAAGAGGTATGCACTCCATTTGGCCTCCAATAGTCGTATTGGGCTAAAGATCATCCATGAAGAGGTTCAACACTAGTAAAATATATAAAGTAGTGTTGGTTTGCCCACACAATAACAAAATATACCAACAAGTATATTGGATGGTTTGTAGTATAAGAAGTGTTGTATTCACAAGGATTTGACTATGAATAAAACAGTAAATGGATTGCATAAAGTGTAAAATGGAGTTGGTTTATGAAAATAAAGCAAAATATGTTGTAAAATAATTTAGATTTGAAAATGATTGACTTCCAGATAATGAAAACGTTTTGAAGCTTGACTATCCTATTTTGTCCCTCTCCTATAATGGTTTTGTTATTAAATATGAAACCACAAGTAATCATGTCCTGAGAGTTCTCTTTAAATGTAACTCTAGGTCCATTCTTGAAACTTAGAGCCTAAGATCACTAAACTTCAGTATGACTCTTGAGTGAGTGCTTGAATGGATCACCTATATTAAGATTGAGACTCTCTAACCAACTAAAGCCTTAGATATATTCCTAGCATCTAAAAGTAGTAGAAGAATTTATTGGACCAAAACTTGGAACCAATTCCCACTCAATCCCAATAGTGAAATAAGACGAGTGGTTAGTTCATCCAACAAGTATAAATTAGTTTACAAAATGTAATTAAAAGCAAACATTCATAAAAAAATAGTATCAAATACAAGAGAGTTCTAAAGGGTTTACATCTCACTTCAAAAATTTAGTTCCTCATGATAGATGGAAATGATTTAATACAAGGAAGAAACTTTATCTCCTAACCCTTTAATAATGTTATTTTAAGTACAAAGAAAGTATGTGAGAAAACTCTTTAAAGCCTCTCTTTAAATTTGTCTAGGGGTCTCTTAAAATAAAGGAGCAATTATGTCTTTAGAAACATTTCAGAGTGGGACTTTAGCAGTGACATCATGGTTCCAACTGTGAGGTTTCCTTCCAAGGTGACTGTCCTCTATGACTCAAGCCTGACGCTTTTGTGTTGGAGCCCCTAAGATAACTTCTAGGAGAAGAATTCTTCATGACTTCAACCTCAAGTCCAATGCTTGAGGTTTCCTTCTAAGACTAGTTTTTTCATGTGGCTCAGGCCTCAAATGTCACGCTTCAACCACTCTAAAGTTAGTTTGCCAAAATTTGCTTAGAATTCCTCTGTATTATTCTTCATTTTTCTCCTTTGACTCTCTATGTTCATCAAAATTTGCAAAGCAAGTAAATTTGGGGTGACTTCTACATATATTTAACAAATCAAAACAAGATAATTGCTAAATTGATATCAAAATTAACTCATATTGGTCACTTATCAAGTAGTTCTTTTAGGCCTTCTATTCTGAACCAAGTAGTATAGGGTTTTCTTTAGACCTTATTTTAGGCTTGGGCCTAGATAGCATGGGCCTTATGTGTGAGACGTGAGAATCATGGTTACTTGGCTAGCTTGGTCCTAAATCAACCTTACTTGGTGCACCTACTGCTCTTCATAGAGTGTGTTATGGGCCTTCTCAATGTGGGAAGCATGACCTTACCACCTAAACAAGTCACACTAGAGGTATACTATCTTTTGGCTCCAAAATTCAATTTTCCTTTTGAATTTCCCTATTCTTTTAAAGAAGCTTATCCCTTCTTTGCTCCTATAAATAGAGGAACACCCCTCTTGTAAATAAATTCATGAATATAGTAGAGAAACTCTATTAAGATCACATCATACATTTCCTTCTTTATGAATTGGCTAGAACTCCTCTTCTAGGTTTCCTCTAGCCACCCTTCCTTGAGAATTGACCTACCTTCTATTGAGAGAACCTAGTCACCATCATTCTAATGGTAGGGTCCTCCTCCAAGCTATATGACTCAAGCATGATGGATGAATCCATGAGTGAGTGGTGCACAATAACAATGAGAAATTGTGGTTAGATGGCTTGGTTTTAGTGATTGAAGCTAGAAATGTCTCACAAGACTTTGGTAAAGTATTCAGTAGCCATAGTCGTAAAACTTCACCATCAAAATTGATACACCATCAAAAATTCATTGAAATAATTTAAAATGGAAGAACTCTTCCTATATCTTAAAATCATCGAGCAATTCAACAAATATAATTTATCACTGTTTGACTTAAAAACATACAAAGACTCAATGTTCTCCCACAAAGTTTTACCATGTGTTTTATTAGTAATGTGATTATAGACATTGTCTTCTACATATTGCTAAATAAAAGCACACATCTGTTGGTGCTCGAAGTCTCCTTCTCCATTAGATATAGAATCCGAATTTTTGTGTAGCAAAGGTGGGAAGATGTAATTTCTTCGCTAACAACTAGTCTTTCATACTGCCCTTCCAAAAATGATAATTTGTATCATTTAAAGCAATCATATTTTTATTTGCCTCCATCATTCAAGCAGTTAAATATAACCACAAAACAAAGAGCTTTGATGTCACTCTAATGGAAAACAATAAAACAACAACAACAACAAAACAAAGTATTAAGCAAAGATAATTCTCCAAAACTTGTAAGAATCTATGAGGAGAAACAACAATAAAAATGGCAACAATAAAAGCAAAAGAGAACGCCAATATTTTTAACATGGAAAACTTTTTCCCTATGAGAAGTAAAAACCTACAAACACAAATTAGTAAGTCAAGCTCCACTGAAATCAAGATGGGTACAAAGTCAAATTAAAAGCATAAACAAGTGTTTATAACTACTCAATACATCAAAGAAATAATGTTTTCAAATATGAAGAACAAAGAAAGAGAAACCTAATATAGAGCAACAATGAGAAACCATAAACCTTAAATTAACGATCTCAACTATCAAAATGAAGAACCTTATGTTGCAAACCTTTTGTTAAAGTTTCAGCTTGATCTAATGATGAACAAAGACAAAATCACAATTTTATAGTAACATTTTAGTGAATATGCCAACAAATTTTTTGTCTAATTTCTCTCTTTGTGAGATTCTGACTTACACAATATCTCTTAACCTAAAAGATCCATCTCTACTTAGATTAAATAGTGAAACAAAATAAATTTGATTAAATTAAACTTTTCTAACACATAGTTAGAGAGTCCTAAAGTGTTTATATATATATATATATATATATATATATATATATATATATATATATAATAAAATGAAATTCTCAGTGTTAAAAGTGTTAAAGAATAACTGCTTTTAAGAATTCTATTATTTGTTAAAATTTTAAGAATTCTATTATTTCTCAATCATATAATTTTAAATATTTATTTTCGAATGTTTTGTATTCCATTCAAATAATTAGTACTATGAAACAAAACTTTGAATTGTGATTCAATACTGTACAGAAGATTTTATTTTCTTTCTCGAAAAACTGAATTTTGAAATCATTGTCATTTACATTTAGTTTTAAATTTTCTATATGCATTAATTAAATCATTGTCATTTACATTTAGTTTTTAATTCATCTCTTTAATTTATTTAGTAAATAAAAATACTCATTAATATTATTGCAAAAGAAAAAACAACACAAAGACAAACAAAACAAAAGCAAGAATAATCTAGTGGTAAAACGGTTCATCATAATACAATAAAATTCCATTAAACATTATATCACACAAATAATAAACATACATCATAATCATATCACAATATTATATTTGACCCATCCGGATATAGTATGAATGTCAAACTATGGTGGTTCATTCACTTGTGGTAGTCTCTACTGCTGTGTAGAGTCATTGTCAATGACTTTCACCCTACCACACATAAGTTTAGTCCTCAAATGCCCTTTTGCCAACAGGAGAAAGGCCCCTCAGGCTAAGACCTCCTACTACTCTCCACGACATAACCATCCATACTTGAGTTGGAGTTATTGAGAGTGTCAAGATAAACTACCAATACAAAGCTTCATATATTCATACAACAACATCACAAGACACCACCATGTAACCCCTCCATGAGGATCATGGAATTACGTCTATCAATACCACTCACATAATCATTAACATATTCTTCATCATCATAACCATATCATAATCATATATACATAAACTTCACACACACATTGCTTGCTATCACATTAAACATCAAATCATTCATCCCAAAACCATAAACAATCCCATTAAGTATCACCAAGTAGTTGATAATAAAATTGATTCTCTATTTCACAATGAAAATTGATAATAAGATTTCTTAAGATCATAAGAAAACAATTAAATACCTAGCTCATATGTATATAAGTGAATTTGGTTTAGATTGATAAAAAAATGGCACATTTTTGTGGTATTAATCGATCAGATTGGTAATATAATCTATTAAGGCAAGCCAGAATTCATATAAAGCAAAACAGGAAAAAAACTCTCTATTTTAATCTATTTTAATATTAATATATATAATCTATTAGTTTATGTTTTAATATATTATGTTATTAACATAATCTATTTATTTTAATCTATTATGTTATTAACATAATCTATTAGACTATAGTTTATGTTTTAATCTATTATGGTATTAACATAATCTATTAGACTATAGTTTATATTTTAGTCTATTATGTTATTATTATAATCGATTAGAACCAGAAACTATGACCAAATCAATTTTTATGACTTTGAACATTTTTTCCACAACTTTAATTGATTCCTAGGATCCTCTAAACGCAGAGAAAACTCAGAAAACACCACTCTAACTCAAAATGACCACTCCAAACTAAATTTACTTCTTTAAGTCACCCAAACTCAATTATATTACTTCTACTCTAAAACTTTGAAGGTTTGGGGTCTAAACCAATTTGAATAGACTTAACAACTCACTTCAAACCCTCTAATTCAACCCAGATACTCTCCCGTAGAAAGTCACTACCCAAAACCTCCTTATTTGTACCAAAAACCGTGCAAACACATCCTCACAAATCCTCTACTGTATTATACACTAGATTTTTACTGGTTTAAAGCTCCAACAAGTCTTAAATGACTTCAAAACAGTCCCCAAACTTCTATTTACCCAACCAACCCTTTTCTCATGATTCCACGTATAGAAACCCCTAAGATAACCTCTAAACAACTTGGTAACCCTTCCATAATGACCATCATTCTACTCTAGACCATTTATTAACTCATTTTCATTCTAAACCAGACACAAAAGATCCAATTAATTATTCTAAAACTTAAATCTTTATCTTAGACCAGTATTTCAACAATTCATCTCTCAAATCTCAAGTTTATACTATCAATAGACTTACAATTTTACTTATGCTCTTTTCTCTTAACATTTAACCAAGGATCACACCATTATCATCATACCAATTTCCTTCACCAGGTTATCCTCCAATTTCACACAATATTATACAAAGAATCAAGCATCATTTAGTTCATTATTTTCACATCAACTACAATTAGCACCAAAACAAAAATTTATATATATATATATATATATATATATATATATATATATATATAATAACAACATACATACTCACAATTTAATACATTATAATTTAATTTAAAAACAAATATTAGCTCCTTACGCTGATGTCATCGAACTCTAGAAACATTGATGAATCACCACATTGTGATAGGAAAGAGTCCTTAGGACCACAAATTGACAAAGAACCAAGAAATGAATACCAATGATACATGCGTCGGGTTTCCTAAGCATGATTATAAAAAGAAAATGAAAGAAAAAAGAGGTAAAAACTTACTTGTTCGAAACCAAGAATTGATCGATTACTCCCCTGTGATCTCATAGAAACTTCCTGATTGTCAAATAGATGATCAAAGAATAAGATAATGGAGAAAGAAGGTAAAGAGAACTGAGAGAAATAGTTTTAGAAAGATGATTTATGTTTTAAATAGTAAAACAAGTTTAAAAAATTATATTTATATTAGCAAATTATTTTAAATTTTAAAATACTCAATCTTATTATTTTAAAACACTTATTAACTCTAGTACTCTATATTTTCTAAGTTTTCACATGGATTATACACTGTATAATTATTAATTTCTTTAAACTTTATGATGGCTTTAGGCTTCCACGGCTAGTTAATACTACATTCAACATTAAAAGTATAATGTCTATTTTAAAAAACTAAAAGACAACTTTGCTTCTAAGATGAAGTTGCACTGGCATTTAAATAATATTATGGTCCCGATGTCCACTTTGTGAAAATGATCATAACACATGTTAGCTTAGCTTGTTGGTACTCAAATATTTCGTAATTTTTTTTCTTTCTTTATATTTTAATTTTAAATGATGGATATTAATATATTTTAAAAACTCATTTTTTATACTAAAAAGGGGCATTTTGTCTGTATGTACTTGAACATTTTTAAATAAAAAGAGAGTTATTTGCGTAATGCTATAATGATGACATGAGGTTTGAAAAGTGAAATAATTGTTATAATAAAATTAGTTATCAGAATATTTATCTTAGTCCAAAGTTTAAAGGTTCACTGAATCTGACTTAAAAACTCTTGTGGTGTATTAAGAATTGATAAAAAAATACAAAGACCATTATCATGGACATTAAATATATATTTTTAATAGATTTCGCAAATATTTAGTATAGGTTAATAATTATTCCTGAATTTTATTTGAGTTTTTTAAATTAAATGATCAATGAAAAAACTAATTATTAATGAGTTTTATTTAAATATTTTTAAACTTAAATAATTAAAATAAAGTTATTAATAAAAAAATTAATTATCAGTGATACAAGATCTTAAAAAATTGAGAAAATTATAAGATATATTCTATTATTTTATTATAAATAAAAATTTGTTAAAGTTTATTTTATAAAAGTTTTTATGTCTACAAGAAAGGATTTATCTTTCTCTATCTTTTCTATAAGAGCTTTAACTTTCTATCCATATGTTTGAACCTCTCAACTCACATAGTAAGATATCTAATCTGTGAAAGTCGAAAATTCACGAGAATTGATTCTAAAAGATCACTTATGGCTAACATGTCATTAGGAAGGTTGGTAGAGCCATGACTGGGAAAGCTAAATTGCTATTGGTATCCTAATGATAAAGGAAAATCTGTAGATTAAACTCTATACACGAAATCTTTCAAAAATACTGACTATGGTTTGATCATATGATTTGAAAGAATTATTTATACATGATTGTTTTATCTTAAATCTTGAGTTTATTACACTTCTTTCCTTATGAATACACTAGCTTTTATCTCTATTAATTTTGTGTGTTACAAGTGAATTTCAATTGAACGTTTTTTAAAATAAAATTATCAAAATAAAAGTTATTAATGAAAAAAATATTAATCATTTAAAAAATATTTCTATTTTTTATTTAAACCTATGAAATTATTGAAACTATTTTTAAAAAAAATTAAGATTTGGAAACTTATATTTTGGTGTACCTCTATAAATTGACATGTCAAAAAACAATTTATTTGCATTGATATTTGAGTTTGCACTATCACTGATTCGGATATCCAGAAAAGGATAAAGTAGATTTTGTTAGAGAGAATGGGTAATGACTAACCTTATCTAACTTGTTTTCATTCCTAATTCTATGTTTTATTTATTAAAAACTAAAAAGAAATTTAGATTAATAACTTATTAAAAGCGGAAGTCACTAAGCAATAATAATGAGGAAAATATAAAATAAGAGCAATACCTTTATTTTACATATGGATATAATGAAGGAAGAAAAAGCAAATACATTGATTAATCAAGATTCAAAGCAGTTAGATCTTTTAGCATTATAAATAGTGGGTTTTGCTTTTGTGTTATTGTAAAACTTGGGATTCTGGTATGATAAAAATAAAAAATAGAGAAGAGAGAAAGTAAGAACGATGGAAGTGTTGGGTACAACTGTGAGTCGTGGTTCCTTAACCGAGAAATAAAAAAGAGTAATGAATAAAAATTGAAGTTATAGAAATGATGGCAATGATGATGAGTTGAAAGTGGGAGTGTGTGTGGGACAACCTCTTACTTTTCACCCTTCTAAGTTGTTCTACCTACCTATCCTCTCTTCTCATTCTCTTCTCCTATTCCCACATCATTCCATATATACCACACGTACACACACACATGCACGGGATACAATACAACCCTAACTCACATCTACTCATATCTATCATGCTCAAACTCTTTCATCATTCAACTTCACACAACCCTTTCCTTTTTCTTTTTCTTTTTTCCTTTCAATAAGATCACTTATACTTTTTTTAATACTTGTTCTTCTCAGAGGTTTATTTTTCTCAAGTACACTAATCTTTTCGTTTAACTGCTCATCCACTGGGTAGTGGATTTTTCCTAGAAGAAGAGTAATCCACAACAACTGAATTGATCACTATTTTTCTTATCTTCATCGAAACGGATATATTTTGGATGACAAAAATATCCTTGTTAAAGAGAATAAAAAATATTAGTTGATCTAAGAAAATTTTCTACATATCAAATTAGTTAAATTGTTCAAAAACAATTTAAATTGTTAGAGCCAAACAAAAAGTTAAACAAATAAAACAAAAAATTGAAAATCAAAGAGAATAAAAAAAGTATTTTTGTTTCTAAAAATTACCCACTAAGTGTAGGGTTTATATATTAACATTTACAATTAGAGGGTCAAATATTCTCAAGTGACAAAAAATTAACAAAAAATAAAAGTAATAGGAAGGAGAGAAAATAATCAAATGTAAGAACTAAAAAACTATTTGATTCACTAAAATAGACACTACATTATTTGAACATAACTACACAATATACTATTTGAACAAAACTACATGTGTACACTATTTGAACATAACTACACAAAGCAATACATTATTTGAACAAATCTACGCGTAACATAACTACACAATACACTATTTTAACAAAACTACATGTGTGTGTACAATATTTGAACATAACTACACAAAGCAATACACTATTTGGACAAATCCGTGTGTGTGTCTTTGTATGCGTGTGTGTGTCTGTGTGTGGTGTGTCTGTGTGTGTGTGTGTGTGTGTCTGTGTCTGTATGTGTGTGTGTTTGTGTGTGTGTGTGTGTTTGTGTGTGTGTGTGGTGTGTCTGTGTGTGTATGTCCCTTAGTCAAATGTAAATCCACTTATCATAGATCACAAAATTAAGTTTCTATTTTACTTTCAATCCACTCGAAATTAACCAACTAAGTGGAGATTAAAATAAGTTTCATTTTGCCACTAATTAATAAACACATCTATAAATATGTGGTAGTGTCAATAACCCAAACTACATTCATTAAGCATGAACAAAATCGAGAACACAAATACCCATACTGCATATTAAGCATACACAAAATAGTTCATTTAGTAAAGCACTGATTAAAGATGAAGAGCAAGAACCCATAATCTGAATAGAACAAAACGTCAAAGCTCATGTATTCTCTTCAGTGAATCAATACAAAGAGTTTAGCTGGCCATTGAAATGAACTTACAATACAATAAGAAAATGAAAATCATCCTTAAAATGAAGATAAAAGAGGGAGAAGAGTGTAGAGGAAACGTAAAATCATAAAGTTGTGTGCTCTCGAGAACCTAAAAACAAAAATTGAACTAAGGAGAGAGAGAGAGAGAGAGCAAAAATGCGCAAATGAAGAGGCTTATTATATGGTGACATCATATCCCTCGTAAAACCCTAGTTGTCCAAGTGTTGGGCCCAAATCTAGCCCACAAAAACAAATCAAAAAAAATCCTATAATTAATCCTATTGGGCAATTCATGTGAAGTTTGGTCGCAACACTAATTTTGACGTGGAAAAGTAGCATATATGGAACATTTGATATGGCAAAACTTCTTCAGCCCAAGAATTTGTCCAAGCCTAATTTCACACTACTCCTAAAAATAATAAATAAACAAAAATTAGACCAAGTAAATTCAAATTAATTAAAATCAGAATTACTAGCTCAATAAAACCCAATTAATGAAAATGCACTAACAATAGACAATTAGGCACGAATGGACAATTAAGATCTCCACAAAAAGCTAAAAAAATAGGAGAAAATAAACTCATCAATAGTCATTGGACATTTTAGATAAAATAGCCCATATTAGACTGTCTAAATAGATTAATCTAATCAAATAGTCTAGTTTGTTGAATTGCACTAGATGGTTTGATGGATTGTTCATGGGCTATGACTTTTTATGATAAGTGGCTTATATGTTTAATACATAGATTTTATATAAACATTCTAACATGTGTTTTGTGCAATTAATAGATATACAAAGTCATATAGCTTTTATAATTTATATGGGTGATAGATAATCTAATGGACCTATTTATTATACTAGCAATTTGATTTGGCAATTATTCTAGTAACTTTGGAAATGTAAGATTTTGAGCTTAATAAATAAATAAATTGTTTTAAAGAATGAAAAGATAAAGTGGTTTGTGAAAATTCTAGTGGACTAGACTGTTTGATGTGTGAACCACTAGATTATCTTATATATTGACCATTATATCATTTGTTGTGCAGACCACTGGATTATCTTATATTTGGAATACTATAATATTTGTTGTGTAGACCATTGGTTGTCTAATGTGTACACCACTAGATAATCTTATGTGTGGATCATTGGATCGTATAATCCTCTAAAGATCCATTTGGTCCCCTTCCATGCAACAAAATTTGTTACTTTGGGTTGTCTACCATGCTAACCCTTTGTTATAAAATTTGTTACACTAAATCAAATTAGTTCAAAGTCCAAGATTGGTCCTCTAAATAAGCTTGGTTACACAAAGGACACTATAAATAGAGAAAGACATTAGCACACATACCTTCTAATGGCCTCCTTTAACTCATCCTTATCGATAAATATGGTACCCACTTCCCATCTATAATTTGACATTGACATTTGTTTTTCATATGTATGAAACGGACCACGACTAGGTTTATCCTCACTGTCATCCTCCTCACTTGCACTATTTTCTGGAGTTAAGAGCACATCAGACTCCCATTCATCATCTAACAAACCCTACTATGTTGTTTTGCTTCATTATCACTCCCTTCACCCCTATATTGTTGACCATTGTCCTCCAAACCAATACCAAACTCTTCTCCCTCCTCCACGTACTCATCACCACTTAGATGATCCATTTCTGCTTTATCCTCACTGTCCAATTGAACTTCTTCCTCACTCTTAACCTTCACTCCACCCTTACTCTTAACCTATACTCCACCCTCACTATTAGCCTCCACTCCACCCTTACTGTGAACCTCTCCACCCTCTCTATCCACCTCAAGTCCACCCTCTCTCTTAACCTCTCCTTCACCCTCTGTCTCCACCTCTATTCCACCTTCTCTCTCAACATCCATTCACCATTTGTCTCCACCAATTGACCCTCACTCACAAAGTAACCATCATTCTACAAGTCTACCTCACACTCTGTGTTCACCCTCAGTGCAGCACAATCATTTGCTTCTTCCTCAACCGCAACATTGTCTTCAGGTCCTTTACAAAGGTAAAGAATTTGATTGAGATCATTTTCTACAACTTATGGATCATCCACGCCATGTACAACATACAAGTTTACTTTCCCTAAATCATTTGTCACCGTCATCATATTCATTGTTCCTCTATTGTCATACAACTTATGTAACACATGTTGTATACTATAAGATAACTCTTTAACTTAAATGTACCCCAATTATTTAAGGGCTCCTAGTATTTCAAAAAAAAAACTCCATTTATCAGGGTCAATGTCCCAATAAGATATCTGCCCATCTATATACGTAAAGGGTACTTGTGTTGTCAAGGTCCCACTGTGATGGACCACTACCTCAAACCTTTCATCAGACATCCTAATCCCTACCCAGCAAATAGAAACAGGGACCACTAAATTAACTTAAAGTAACACCTGTGGGACCAATATCAACCCCTAAAACGCGACAACTTTTCAGAAGGAACAATTTAGCCCATACTTAAACCCCCCAAAATGCGATAGCTATCATCATATTTAAGGAAACAATAACAAAAAATCACAAAAATTATACCAAGAAAAAACACTGATCTCAGCTACGCTCTTGAAATTACACCTTCAACGAACCATGATCCCAATTTCCACACCACTTTCACTAGATTCTTCAACCCCAAATCGCGAATTAATTCTAACCTAAATCCCTTTTTCTTTAACCCTTTGTTAAAACATTTCCATGTCATTAACTTTAATATTTAAAAATTGAAAATTGACACCTCATTTTACTTAGCATGCCACGCAATGAAGAAGTAGACAACTCATTCAGTTTTGGCGAGGGGAGCAGCTACACCATTATAGTTTTTAACGCAATCAGCAAAAATGACTAACTTGAAACGTTTTTACACAAATTGGGACATTTTTGAACTTTTTAAAAAAAGGTAGGACCACTTTGAACAAACGTTACAATTCAAGGGACCAAAATAGGCATTAAACCTCATGAAATCTTATTGTGTAATAATTTTTTATCCTTTTTGTTAATAGCTTACCATTCTTGTGTACTCTTTGTTGTTTGTTTGTATGCGTTGATTTTTCTGTGGTGTTTATAGAAAAGGATAGGCTAAGTATCTCAACCAAAAAGGGGTGAATTGGTTTGCCTTAGAAAAAATATGTTCTTTAAAAATCTTTTCAAAATCTTTTGATCTTTCTCGAAATGCAATCAATAAAGAATTAATAACAATGCAAGAGTAAAGAGAAAGAGAAATTCACACAATGATATATACTAGTTCGGCCAAGCCTACAGTCAGTCTTCTTTCAGTCAACCTTAGATTGAAAGGAAATCCACTATAATGATTGAGTTCTTATAAGAAAGATACAGAGACAACCTTCTCAATGTACTCTTCTCAAAACTTCAAATCACTTATAGCAAATACTTTCAGAAAGAACAATCCTCTCTGTCAACCCTTAGAGATACCCCACTCTAAATCACAAGAACTCCTCTAAGTCCTTCTTCCTGACTAGCAGCAACAGGTAACCACAATCACTCTGGATTGCAAATGAAAATTGATCTGGTACAATACACCTTATTGTGCAAAAAATGATCAACCAATGTAAGCTCTTCAATACTTCAAAGAATCTTGATGAAATTGTCCAAATGTATGAATTCTTGATTCTTGAAGAGAGTATGACGCTCATGTAATAAATCTCAACAAATAATGTCAGATATGAAAGTTATGAATCATAAAAGTTGTTGAAAACAGAAAGCAATGCATCTATTTATAGATATATCAATGCAGACGCATTTTAATCGATTAGCTAAATAATGTAATTGGTTAAGCAAATCCTTCTACTTTACCATTTTTACATTTCAGAGCATTTAACAGATTAAGTAGAGCACATAATTGATTAAGCAATTAATACAAGTCATAACATCTAAAAATATGATCGTTAAGATAGATATGACTATTCTTTAAAAAGGTTTTCAAACAATACACATTTTAATCTATTAAAATAATCTATTAAGTATCATACTTAAACAAATTTTGAAATTTTTTCATTCAATCACATCAATGCACTCAGTAAACATGTGCAAGCATAACCACAAGTTTTAATCGATTATACCCATAATCTAATCGATTAAAACTTGTTGTTTTTCCATAATTCAGTATGTATTGATATCTAATGAATCTAACAGATTATGCAAATTGTGTAATCGATTTATTCATACAAATATGTAATGTGCAAAGAGTTTCCAACATAAATTCATATGAAAAATATGAATGCATGTCACAGATAGTTCAAACACATATATAGAAACAATCAACAGTTTTGCCATGTGCAAAAAACTATAAAACATTTATGTTGTCATCATCAAAAACTCATATGTGAGATATGGGTTCAGCTTTCCATAGCTCCCCCTATCAATCATTTGGTAGGTGTGGGTAGAGGGAGATGATATCTTAGTGGAGTAGATACTCAATGGAGATAGTCAAGACTTGTAGATATTCTAGTTTATGTTAATTTTTCTTTTTGATTGTATTAGAGAATCCTATTGTACATACTTTTTTGGATCAATAACTTGCATATAAAGTAAAATTGTGGTTATATTTTGTATAACTATAATGCAACTTTATATTCTTTGCTTTTTAATTGTTCTATTTTATTGAATATATGATAACTCTTCTACAATATTTGTACTATGTGATTCCGATGTTATATATATATATATATATATATATATATATATATATATATATATATATATATATATATATATATATATATATATATATATATATATATAAATATGTTTAAACCTTCGGATGGTTCTTGTATTTGTAGGGGAATCTCAAGTGAGTCCTTGTTTTTTGAACTGTTAAAATTTGGTCCATATATTTGTAAAATTGAGCCAAGTTTTCTCTGTGTTAAGTTTTGATAGACGGCGCTAAACTATGATGACGTGGTGCACACTTAATCTGCTGATGTATATGTCTTGTATTATGTGAAATTTGTTATTTAATTTGTTATTAAATCTTGTATAAGTGTTATATGACGTGTTATGTTATATTATTTAATTGTTCAGATTAGGAATTTCTTTGGATTAGGAGATTTTTAATGAAATAGGGTTAGAGAAAGGGAATTATTGATTTGGTCAGTGTGAGAAGACGAATTGGAATCCAAGAGAGCATTCTCTTCAACTCTGATGAACCACTCATTTGCACCGAACACGACCCAAGCAGAGGAAGGTGCATTGGATGACCAAGTTGGAAAGCTCAAGGCTGGAAGTTATGCCGCGTCGCGGCCGGAAAGGACCCTTCTCCCAACGGTGACGGTGATGGTCAGAATTTTTATAGAACTTCTTCATATAAACATCCTCAAGAAGAGTAATGGTCAGAATTTTGCAAGCAACTGCAGGAAATGTTGTAGGTGGCGCCCTGATAACATAATGAAAAATAAAAAGTTAGAGAAATTTGAAAGCTTTGAGAAAAATAAAAAGGGAAAAATGAATTGAATCGGAAAAATGAAGAACTGAATCAAAAAAATGAAGAAAAAAGAAGAAAGAGATTGATAAGATATGGAAATTAGAAAATGGAAAAGATGAACTTGTGTCAACCATATGGGTTCTGTCAACTCAAACAAAGAACTTGTGTCAAACACCCAAATGACCCCGTCTCAGCACCCACACCATCGATGATGTCAGACTCACTATCCTGCAAAATATAAATCAGGGGCAATTGAAACCTACTGAAACAGAAACAACAAAAAGGTAGTCTGAACGTGGCAAACTACGATTTGGATAAGTGTTTACATTTAGTATCCTAAACAAGATTTTGTCAAACAAAATTGTCTTTGGAAAGAAAAAAGCGAGAAATGCGAAAAAAGAATAGATCTGAGAGAAGGAGAGACCTTGGTGAGGTTATCTGTGGCGATGTCAGCACTTTGGAGGGCCTTCTTGCCAACGACAATGCAGTAGCGGAGACTATCGTCAAGGCGGCGGTCGTTCTTGTCGTCGATGTAGCCCTCGGTAGAGAAGCCGCGGATCTGGCCGCCAAAGCAGCTAGGAAACCTGGACGCGTCAAAGCGATTGATGGAGGTGATTCCACTCTCTCCGGCAAGGAGGTTCTCGTAATAACCCTCAATGTCGTTGTCGAACACGAACACAAAGCTCGTTCCGGTGATCACCACGTACTTCTTGGGGTCCTTTTGGCGCTGCGGGGTTGAGACCTTGGGCCCCGCCATGGCGGAGATGAAGAAGACGGGCTTGGTGGCGGCAACTCTTTTGTTGGCGGCATTATTGGGAGCGCGAAGCGGGTCCAAGCGAGAAACGCGGAGGGTGAGGGAGTTTAGCGCTTGCATGATGGAGAAGAATGATGGCTGGGTCAGGTTCCTCTTCATCTTCTCTCGTGTGTTTTGAGTTAACTAATCAAATTCCTAATTCCCTTTCTCTAACCCTATTTACTTAAAAAAAATTCTAATCCTAAGAAATTCTTAACATTACCAATTCAATTTTTTGCAACGTTAAAAACTGTTAATTTAGTTAAAAATTCCACGTAATATAATAGTTTTACAAAATAGTTTTACATCAGTACATTAAATGTACACCACGTCAGCAAATTTTAATGTCGTCTATGAAAACTTAACGAACAGGGCTTAATTGACTCAATTTTTCAAATATTTGGACCCAATTGAGATAATTTTACAAGTATATTGACCAAATTTTGACAGTTCAAAAAACGAGGACCCACATGAGATTCTCCAACAAATACAAGGACGATCTAAGGGTTTAAACCTATATATATATATATATATATATATATATATATATATATATATATATATATATATATATTAATTGCACAAAAATATTTAATTTTTCATAAAAGTGTTATTTTGTAGAACATTCATGAAAAAACAAATTTACATGATTAGTTTGAAAACTAATTTTGATATTCTTGTTCAAGTAACTGTTTACACTGATAAAACAAAAGTTTTATTTTCCATTAAAAATAAACTCTAAATTATATTTATATATTTTTATGAGTTAAATATGTTTTTAGTCCTTAAACTATCTTGTTATTTTGAGTTTTGTCCCTCTTCGAAAGGTTTGTTCATTTTCATCCTCTTAGTATGGAAACTCATATTTTTAGTCCTTAAAAAGCAACGGCGTTAAATTTTCTGTGAGGTGGCTAACGGTGAGCCACCTGTGATGCCAGCTTCCCTGATAATTGTGAGTCATGTTGCTCTTTTTTTCTGAAATCAGATTAAGTATGCGTCAGCTGCCCTGTTAAGTGTGTGCATTGTATATTTCGTTGAACCTAACTTCGTCATCTCTTACAAATGAGATTTTAACCAAGTGGGTTGTGTATGCAGTTGGGGGCAAACACGAAATCAGATTTGAAGGTTGAAAGAAAGTTGTACATCAAAAGGTTGGAGTTCGTTTTGTTTAAGAGGTAAGTTTATTTAAGTTATACGTTTTGTTTTGGTCTTCTTCGTGGGAATAGAGGGATGGATTGGAGATATAGGTTTTTGGTGGGAATAGTGGGAAGTAAGTTGATATAGGTTATTTATTTTTGTTTTCATTGTTGTAGTGAAATGAAAGGTGACAGTGGAGGAATTGGTTGCACGTGAAGTAACATTGGTTCAGGAATGTCACAAAGTTGTGGATCCTCTTCTCGGTTACCATCAAAATGGTGTGGTTATAGGGAAACATTATTGCTTTTGAAGGCAAATACTTTGAAGAATAAAGGAAGAGTATTTTTTAGATGTAGAAATTGGGCAGTAAGTGACTAAATCCTTTAGTTATTGTGTTGAATTTTTTATTAATGGTGTGTAATTTTAATTGTAGAGTAATTCAAGTTGTAACTACTTTGAATGGGTTGATGAAGGAGTTTCTGAAATTGAAGGAAGCTTTGAAAGAAAACGTAAAGAAGTTGAAGTTTGTTTGGAAAATGAAAAACTTGTTATCTAAGGAAGAAGAACGAGAAGCTAAAGAGGAAATTAGAGCAAGAGAAGAAAGTTGGGAAAATGATATTGTTGTTCTTTGTTTTGTCATGGACATTAACAATTTTCTTTTGTATTATATTTCTGTTGAAGATGAATTGTAATTAATAGTTATGGTTGAATAAAATTTGGTACTTGAGTTTGTCTCAAAATTATGGTTCATCTTATTAATGTTGTCCTTGTTAAATGTCAAAACCTGACTTTGACAAAACACAATGCATATTATGTTGTCCATTAAGAAGTAACATTTTGAAATTGAATATACCAGAACACAATCCAAACTGCACAATCCAAACTGTATATAACAATTTTTTCTTAATAACAATAGCCTTGGCATAAATAAAGTTAGAGGTGAAGAAATTAAAATTGTTCCCTTACCATTAAATAAGATAAATAATTAAGGTAAGTAGTTGAAGTGGTCCCTTACCACTTTACTGACAAAAAATGTTGTGCAACCACTACTATTGTTGCCTAAGTGATCCCTTACAATTACATGTGCTAGTAGATGATAAAAAATCATTGTACCCACTACTATTGTTCCCTAAGTGGGAGACAGTGACTTGCAAAATACATTAAAAATATGAATTGGCTACACTAAAACTTCAATTGGTACTAGCTTGGGACCCTAGATGTTGTGCAGTCAGTAATCTTGAGGATGTTCTTCTTCCAGCTTGGTTAATTGGTGCAGATCGTCCTCCAGTGGCACTTGTGCCAGGTTGTGATGTTGATGGAGCTCCTCCTGCAATAGAAGTTCCCCTTGTTGATATTCCTCCAGCTTCTGATGTTGTCACAGAACCTCGTGCAATGGAAGTTGCCCTTCTGGATGTTCGTCCAGGTTGTGTTGTAGTGTCAAATCCTACTACACTAGAAGTGCCCCTTGTGTTCTATCAATGGAGTAAGGAAAATTATAATTATGATAGTGTAAATAATTATCATAGTGTAAATAACTATAATTATAAATAAGTGATTTTGTACCTTTTTGTTTTTGTTTCCCTTTTTACAGTTTCTAACATTATGTCCAAATTGATTACAGTTGCTACACTTCATAACAAGATTTTTCTTTGACAACTTCGTATGACTCACATATTCTTCAGGTTCCCTTCTTCTTAGTTTTTTAGGCCTCCCAGGAGGTGTTTTATAAATTGGTGGCAATAATGCAACAGAATCAGAAGTAGACCACAATTGTTGTCCATTGATTGGAATAATTTGAAGGCCATAACAAGTTTCATAAGCTTGTTTCTTGTAATAAAGATGAACATAATCTTCAAGGTTCTCTAATTTATAATGTATGGCAGCCACACCATGCCTGCAAGGTATTCCTACCAAATCGCAAAAGTAACAACTACATGTATGGTTCCTTAGGTCAACAACAAATTTGTCCATTGTAAAGTCGTGAGTGACTTCAATTTTTGCAACCCCTGCCCAAACAGGAATCAAATTCTCACTTTTTTCTACTTCCCTATCAAGCCTTTTTCTTGGTTTAGGCATAATATCTCCTAGATATTTCTTTACTTTTTCTCTAAGTGTTTCAAACCTACTCATAATGTATGTCCTAATTCATTCCATCATAGTTATGATAGGTTTGTCTCTTGCCAGTAAAATTGTACTATTAAATGACTCAAACAAATTATTTATCAACACATCATGTCTAGGATAACTACTGAATGCATGTTTACACCAACATTTAGTTGGAATTGCAAGCAACCCATTATAAGCATCAATGTTAACATTCTTCAACTCACGCATTTTCTTTTCCCACTCCTGTTGAAATGTTGCCTTGGCAGCCCCAATCATAAGGTCTCGAATCAGCACCCCCTCCACCAAATTTCTTCTTATAATTGTTGTACAAATGCCTTAAGCACAACCTGTGCTCCACTCCATTCAAAATTTCATCAAAAACTGTCATTAATCCCTGCAAAAACAATAACATTATGGTCAATATTAAATAATGTGAATGCTACGAAATGAAAAATAGGTAATCACCAAAATGAAATTACCTTTTGTTGATTAGAAATAGAAACCCAACGTTGACAATGAATGTAACCAATATCACCCAGCAGTAGTGTCAAAAATCATTTCCATGTGTCTTTGCATTCATTTTTAACCACAACAAAAGGCTAGTGGAAAATATTGGTCATTGGGGTCTCTGGCCACTACCACCAACAATTGACCACCATATGTTGTCTTCAGATGACAACCATCTACCACAATGAAGGGCCTACAACCTAGAGACTAAATTACAATCCATTGTACACTTGCACTTTTATTTCCAAAAACCCTTCCACATCTGTGTCGTCCAACTAGGGTTTTGACCCTAAATGTTTCCCTACCTCCTACCTTGCTAGCTATAATAAGAAAACCACATTTGTTTTTATAGGCTGCCCTAACTTTGTTGAGATCATTCTTCACAAACTTAACTTCATTTCCATTTAAAACACTATGCTCCATTAATGCATTTTTAAACTCTTTTAATGAACAGAACTTCATCCCCAATTCGAATTTGAAGCTCTTGTTCATATCATCTCGTCTATACTCTCAGAACTTCTCCCTTTTCAACCTCACATCGTCATCACTATCTACATTTGAATCAAATTCATCAGTATTGTATTCTTCATTGATGTCATGTTGTCCAACTTCTTCATTCATTATAAATGAACCTTCCCCAACATTGCTTCTTCTCCTCACAGTTTTCTTCTTCTTTTTCATTCTATTCCACCTATCCAAAACTGGATTAATATTTTTACGATCTTGCTCCACCCTATCATTTTGAGTACCAAACCCATCATCATCATTTGTCGTTCTTTCTTCTTTACTGTCATCCAGAGATTCTACACCTGAAGCTTCTACTTTCCCCTCAACCACATTCCCCCCTTCCTCTTCACCATGAAGATAATCCTGTTCTACAACCACATTAACATCTGAATCTTGTTCCTTACCACCATCACCTTCTTCCTCACCAATTTCAACCTCTTCTACATCCACATTAACATCTGAATCATATTCCTCACCATCATCACCCTTTTCCTCACCCATTTCAACCTCTTCTACAGCCACATTAACATCTGAATCATGTTCCTTACCACCATCACCCTCTTCCTCACCCATTTCAACCTCTTCTACAGCCACATTAACATCTGAATCTTGTTATCATCACCTTCTTCCTCACCCATTTCAACCTCTTCTACAGCCACATTAACCTCCTCTTGTTCGTGACCACCATAATCATGTTCCTTACCACCATATAACGCTCTTTCTCAGTCATTTCTTCCTCATGTACATTAACCTTATCGTGACCCACTTTGGAAACCTCTTCCTCCATCTCATCTATGTGTCCTTCATTTGCCTCTTCAACAAAAGTAAGAAATTCAACTTCCACTTCCAATTTTCAAACTAAGAAGACGAAAATGAACAAACCTTTCGAAGAGGATCTAAACCCAAAATAACATGATAGATCAAGGACTAAAAGCATATTTAACCCTACTTTTATTTTTTATCATTGTTTACTTATATATATATATTATTAATTATCATTTATATTTATTATCAGTGATGATTTATTATAATTTATTACTATTTGTTATCAAATTTATTATAATGTGTATCTATATAAACTTATCTTTCGTAAAATAAAATTTTAAATAATTATTAAGAAACAGTAAAAAATATTATAATTACTTGTTTTAAATTATTTTTATACACCAACTTTAGAAAACTATAGTTTGTTTAAAATTTTTAATAAATAATTATAATACATAAATATAGATTAATATCAGAAAAATATTTTAATTTTTTAATGAAAGTGTTACTTTGTAAAATATTAATGAAAAAACAAATTTACATGATCTTATTTTAGTTCAAAAAAATTAATTTTGATATTCTTGTTCTAGTATTTTTTTTATACTTAATTGATAAAAAGTTTTACTTTCCAATAAAAATAAACTCTAAATTCTAAAATTAAAAAATAATAAAAGTCAATTAATAAATAACAAAATAAATTAGATTAAAAATAACAAACATATTATAGAAACATTTCATTTTCGAATAAAAATAAACCATGAATTCAAAACTTAAAAAAAAACAGTAGTTAATCAATCAATTTATTGATAATAAATAACCGATAAAGTAGAAATAAAAAATAAAAGTGATAGAAAGGCTTCATTGTCGAGTATAGTAAAAGTGGAAATTCGTTATATAATTAATTGTTGTAAAAGTACGTAATTAAAATAATTAAATGAGAAGAATTAAAACAATTTAAAATAATAAATTAATTAGAGATGGGCGGGTAAGGCAATCTTCCCCAATTCAAAAAAACCTAATAAGTTTTCTAGGGCTTAGATATGCGTAATGCTAGTTTATTCTATAAACAAGAAACTTAATTTGCAAACATACAACAACCACACAGTAGTGGATTATATGAACATGTGTAAAAGTATTCCATTCCAATTACTCGAGCTGGGAAATGTTCAAAGAAAGTGCTCCCACCATTATGTATATCATAAAATGATGAATACATTGTGTTATCTCGATTTTACAAGGCACAACACCCTCCCATTCCAGAAAACATCTATATCTAACAACAAATGAGAAACCCATGTTACAATTTGCACAAAACCAACCCAACTTGATTGATTAAATACATCCTCGTATCTCCAAATGGGCATGCATTCTTATAGCAAGCCTGTGCTTCCAAATGGATTGTTCTGTGGGTGAGAAACAGCATTTGGGGGGAATGCTCCAAATCCTGTATCCCCAAAGGGATTTGCTGGGTTCATCAACATATGCTGCTGCTGTTGTGGCTGTGTCTGAGGTTGAAATGGTTGGTAAGGTCCAAAAGGATTTGCTTGATGTTGCATTGCTGCCATTTGAACAGCAGGGGGGGGAGGGACGCTCCTTGATAAAGCAAATGGATCCTGCACTTCAAATGGATTTGGCGCTGCTGCTCCGTATGTTGGTTGTTGAGATCTATATGCCGCTTCATCGTATAAGCTATTAAGAGTGAGAGAGTCCAATCCACCAGCCTGACATTCAATCATCAAAGTATGACAAACACAGCTCAATTATATTTCTCATCATTCACTGTGGACCATCTACACTTATGTTCTCTACCCTATGTTCACAGATCAAACGTCTCATTATAAAAGATTCATACCCTCAGTTCCTTCTTGTAATGCATATGTTGAAACAGTGGATTAACACCAAATCTTATGCATCACCAATTTACGCTTTTCAATGGTTAATCGGTTGAATAATGAGATATTATTAGGTTTATCTATGGAAAATATTACCGGTGTAAATAGTTAAAATATTATGGCTTAGAAATCATATAATACATTGATTTTGGGAGCAAGTAATAGAGTGGAAACTAATTTTTTTGTTGATATGAAAGTTCCCTTGTGATCTACATTCAACTTGATGTCCGCTTATGAGCCAACTGTGAATATTTTACGTAGCTTTCGATTGAGAAACTTTTCACAATGATATCAATGCATATTTATATTAACAATCTAGAAAAGTTCAGGTGAAGGACCTACCAATTGTCTCTCATTGGCTGCAGAAATATCAGTACTTGGAGTGCTGACCAGGGCAAGCTCCCATCCAGTTGGATCAAAATCTTTTGTTTGAGCAGAAGTTGAGTTAAAAGCTGATGGAGTGCCTATTAGCACAAAACAGTCACATGTCATAGGATGAAGAAAACAATCCACTAAATGTTGCTAAGCAGCAGAGCCTTTGAGAAGAAGCCAAAAACAAAACTCACCAGTTTCAGTGGGGACTATGGCTAGGGCAAGAGCATTTCTTTCCTCTATGAGGGATGCATCAGGCGCAGTGTCATTCAGTCCCTGCAACAAGGACACAATGAGGAAAATAAATCATAAAAAAACATATACCTTTGGGATCCAAAAGCCTACCAGCAGGTCTCCAGTTTCAAAATTGTTATGAGATGGTGGTGGAGGAGGAGGTGCAGGTTCAGAATCAGAGACAACATTATTGTCAACCGGAACTGGTGGCGGCTCCTGTTCTTCATCAGATGGTTTGGTATCTTCAATTGCAAGAACTTCTGGTCTGTAAGTCAATTGTAGCTGTTGATACAACAGAAAAAATTAGTGGCTAGAACTAGAATGTAAAAAAAAACATGGAAAAATATACATTGTTGTTCAACAAAAATTCAGTTTAACAAAATCACAACAAAACCAATTTACAAAGGAACTGTGACACCTACGCTCTGCATAAATTAAATAAACAATACTAACCAACGGTTCACTTGGAACTGTAACCACTCGTGGTGCCTCCTTAATGTACTCTTCCATGGTTGTAAGAAAAGATTGTGGAGGCTAGAGAATCAACAATGCAAATAATTATAAGTCTATACAAAAATTGAACAGGAAAAGCTACATAAATCACAGTATGAGATTGCAGTAAGTGTAGAGACATACTTCTCTTAAGGCAGGAAACTGAAAATTCCTAGCAAGTTCCAACCCTTTGCAAACATCGTAGAAATCAGATAGACTTGCTGCCTGCAACAATTTGGGTGTTTTAATACAAGCACCACATGATGAAAGTAAAATGAAAAACCCAAGTATTTATCTTAAAGCAATACAAGCAGCAAAATATCACCTGTTGACCTGCACGTTTGTAAGCTTCAAGGGCTTTGACAGCTTCGTGTCTGGGCATCTCAAAAAACTACAAGGAAATTATTATTTTTCAGTACATAACAAGTTATTTAAATTTGATACTCATTGCATAAATAAGGATAAGCAAATTTACCTTATCAACAAGATTGATAATGCCATCATTAATAGCACAATAAATCTTAAAGCTCTCTTTCAGTACCTAGAATGAACAAAAGAAGCAAGATCAATATCAAGTTGGTCATCAGTTACATCAGCCCCAAATTAACAACTATTTACTAACAAGGAATAATTTAACAATGATCATAAATTGGCGCCATGCTGTTGCTCGTTTCCTAAACAGACTTTAATATGGAAACAATTGAAACCAGTTCCAACTATCAACAACCTAATATTTATGATAGTCGAAGTCCCAATCATACTTCAAATTCTAATCCAACATTCACATTTTAAATGTTTAATCCATATAAACAGAAATCAAAGAAAAAAATTCCATAGGCTCAAGATCAATATGCTGAGAAAAAACTAATATAACATTCTAAAATGTTTATATATTTTATCTGTAAATGCTAATCTGGCTCAATAGAAAGAGGAAATTTAGATAAAGAGACAAAAATGCATATACCAGAGCCAAAGCATATTGTATCACATAATTGCTAACAGCTGCTCCCTCTGGCTGCAAAATCAAGAACATAATCACTTTGTTTTATCAGAAAAATGCACTATTATAAAAATCATTAAAACAAATTGATATAAACTGGTCGACAGAAAAGAAAAATAATAAATACATAATTTTACCCGACAACCAACAAGGCGATGCAGCAGCTGCTGCAAAGCAGGCAACTGCTCCAATAGCTCCTCACTATCCAAATCCCTGGTCTTACTGTACCCCTGCTTGAAAGAACAGATAAACATGAAGATCTTCAAAAACAAAAATATCCAATAAATCCATAACTAAACATATTTAGAAGTTTTTAACGTCAAACAGCATGCAATACAATTTCAATGAAAATGTTCACAATTCCATTAACGTAAATAAAAATATTTTGTTGAATTTCTTCCACTCTAATAAATTAATTTTTTTACTAAGAAAACTAAAAATTACACACTGTTTGAAAATTTCAAAACAAATTTTAATTACCTATGAAGCACCAACCTTAACACCGATAAAGGTACATGACAAATAAAAACATAAGATTCCACCACTCCACATATATGAGCGTGTTTTGACAATTGAATTAAAAATTATATATCAACTTTAAAAGTGAAGTTATTTACAGTTTTCAGATGATAATAATCCTCACACAGAATATGAAGAGGGAAATAGGGGTCATTTTACAAAGCATGCTTACAAAATAATCTCAACATAAAAAGTTAGATATACTATAGATCCATTTTGTATATGGGCTTGGACCCATCCCTGTGTAATCCTTTGTAAGATATATGTATAAATGTTTCGCAGTTGTGCATATACACCCGAGGGGATTTCATTCTACATGATATCAAAGTGATGGCTTTTGCCTCTTGTGAGCTTATTTGGCTCAAAAGTTCCTTAAAGAACTAAGATTTCGGAATTTATATGATGACTCTCATTTGTGATAACCAAGTTGCTCTTGATATTGAATTGAATTCAGTATATCACTAGAGTACCATACATATCCAGATAGATTGCTAATTCATCCAAGAAAATATTTTATCAAGACACATTACTACTCATTTTGTTAATTCTAATAATTAGCAAGCAAACATACTCACCAAACCATTGGGAGCCCACATTCATAACATGATTGGTGCATATGATTTATATATGCTTCGAGTTGAGAGAGAGTTTAGATATATTTTGTATATAGGCTTGGTCCCATCCCTATGTAATGTTTAACATCATATATGTATATGTTCCTCATTTGTGCATATACACACAAGGGGGTTTTATCACATGAATGTTTACCATTTCTCTTTACAAGATGAAACAAATCTCTTAAAAGAACCCCTTTAGTCAAACAAAATAAAATGCTAAGAAAGATCATTTTAAAATAAATTTTATTATTTGTTTATAATATAATATAAATTGAATTTTTTTAATTATTTTATAGTGTCGGAGAGGTGCTTGGCCAAAAAATAGGTGCCGGCTTGATGTCTTAGCCCATTGCCAAGCTATGCCAGACACAAGAAAAATATTTTTTTTCATTTAGAGACATCTATGTCTGTGTCCGAGAGGTGTTGGGCACACAACACGCCCTTGATTTGCCATGCCAGTGCTTCCTGGTAATTAGTCCTTAATATAGGTAACTAGGTAATTAAGTAATTTGCAATGTACAGTGCTCCCTTATAGAAGTCACATTCAAATCCTGGAAACAGCCTTTCTGCTTGCAGGGATAAGGCTGCATCTACCCTCCTCAAACCCACCTAGATCTTCTGCCATACACTGTCCTTTAACAATAATGATCACCATGAAAGGAGAAGGCATCCAATCGAATTTTTTTGGTTTGCTGGGATCCAAATTCAAATTTTCTATGGTTTCACAACTACATAATTTGATTAAATTTCTGAAGATCCCCCCACAGATCTCTGATTCTAATAGTAGCCAAGGACCCAACTAGAAATTTTTATACTATAAAAGCCCAATTACAAACTTTTAAATTGCAAGGACTAACTTGAAAATCAAAAAGATGGCAGAGGAACCTACAATTTAAATTGACCTTCAAAAACATTTCAGTATAATTGAAGGATCAAGCGTAATAGAAGCCAGACATAGTTAAGTACACAATGCAGCATTTTAGAAAAGAAGCTTATCCGACAAGGAGGGGTAGCCTACTTTTGGATAAACGGTAGACATCCAGAACAATAAGAAGAAAGGGGGAACAAAGACTTAGAACGCAGAATTGCAGTTCAATCTTTTTCAATATCTGGTATAGCAAATGTAACTCTTAAGTTTGGAATGAAAATACACCCTAAACATACAAAGCATATATACATACAAAGGGCCGGTTCTCCCCAAGTTAAAAGATACCCTAAAATATCATGCACAATATGAATATCAGCCAAGGCACAATACGCATATCAGCCAATATGCATGCATAACAGTTGTAAAATAAAAATAGATAGTAACGCATGATAACTTTTAAATGCTCAATTCACATAACAGTTTTAAAATGCACAATATTTATAACAACTTTAAAATCAGAAAAGATAGTTGTGGTTTTGAGGGATATATTTTCTTTCTTTTTTGAAATCGAGAGAAAAAAATATAGAGGGTAGATAGCCAGAGATACAATAACGACCTTAAAGACATTCTTATATACGTGAAATGTCACTTTCAGTTTTCTATTAATGTGTACGGCAAGTGAAAATTATTTGATGCCATGGGCAGCCATGAAAACTATTTGAAGCAATGTCTGTCAAATTGTTTATTCTTCTGGAACCTGTTTGAAGCAGTGCAAGATGGAAAACTATTTGATGCCGATTGGTGCTTGTATTCAATTTTCTGTTCTTGTTACGGTTTACAAGGGAGAGCTTGACACAATCCTAAGGTATTTCTCTTTCTTTTGTAGACAAATTTTTTTATTCTTTCGTACTACTTTCCTATTATTTATTTTATTCACTTTTAAACAAACAATATTTATTTATGATAACTTGGTGAGTAAAGAAAACATCAACAACAATACCAATGTATTCTAGTTCTAACTCAGAAATTCTAAGTTCCTTTCAAAAAGATGTTCAACTTGTTTATACTCCTTTATGGGCTTACGTTAGTTTATTAGACAGTCGAATAGCAGGAGGGGAAAACAAGAGATGGTCTTGTAACTTTTGTTAAAAAACTGATTAAGGTCTTATTCTAGAGTAAAGGCCTATTTATTGAAAATTTATGGGTCTGGAATTGGTATGTGCTCAAATTCCAATGATAAATATTTGATAGAATTGATTATTGAATTGGCTAAAAATAGAGTTAAGCCCGAACATGTTCCCTTATCCACTAAAGATAGACACCAAAACTTCATTGAGAAAAAAAAAAAAAAGAGTGGTCCTCTAGAAAGGGCATTGGACTTATAAGATAGAGAAAATCTCAAAGCTCTAATAGCTAGAATGTTCTATTCTACTAGGTTTCCTTAAAACCCTCAAAGAAACATATATTATGTAAATTCATATTTGTTTGACGCAAATCATAATCTTAGTGGTTTTCTTCCTATAAGATACAATGCTTTGAGGACAACACTATTACATCAAGAGAAAGCACGTGTCTGAAGGTTACTTAAACTAATTAAATCAACATGGAACAAAAGAAGAGTCAGCACAATCTTTGATGGATGAACAGATTCCCTAAGACCTTTAATTAATTTTATGGCCACTTGTGAGGAGGTTCCCATTTTTTTTTAAAAGTTCTTGATGCTTCTTCTACTTAAATAAAACTAAGCATTAAATTTATTTCCTAGATTCTTTTGGACACCTTGTGTTGTGTACACACTGAGTTTTGCGGTGAAGAACATATGTGTAGCAAAGTATATTGAAAGAAATAATGTCATTTATGGTTAATTAAGCTGGACTACAGAAATGACTAATGATAATTCTTTTATTAGGAACTTGATCACAAACCACTCCACTAGATTGGCTATTTTAACCATTTGAATTTATTTGTTGATGTGGATACACAATCGGCATCTCTTATAGTTCTTTTGGACACCTTATGTTGTGTACACACTGAGTTTTGCCTTGAAGAACATATATGTAGCAAAGTATATTGAAAGAAATAATGTCATTTATGGTGAATGAAGCTGGATTACAGAAATGACTAATGATAATTCTTTTATTAGAAACTTTATCACACACCACTCCACTTATTTTAACCATTTGAATTTACTTGTTGTGGATACACAATTGTCATCTCTTATAGTGATGATGAGAAGATTTTAAATTTGGACAAATTTTGCAATTCATGGTTATTGGAGAAGAATAGACTTCTTATAGAAAGGATGATATGGGCAAGGTTTAAGCTCTTAAAGACTTTGTTTTGAATGATGTGCGATAAGACAAAATTGCATATGACTTTAGCTTTGGTTGAGCCTAGCCTATCTATGACATCCTCATTTGGTCTCTGAGATGTGGGAAATACAATACAAAAGTGAAGACATTTATATAGGAAAGAAGAAGAAGAAAATGATACATCAACATTTTATGAAGTTTATAATGTACTCAAAGCTAGGTAGACTAAAAGTTGCACTCCTTTCATTTGCATGGCGCAGTCCTTGAATCCTAGGAAAATTTATCCTCTCAATACTCATCTTTTTAATAATTCATATGTAAATAATTGGAAAGTTACTAATTTTTTATAGTATAAAGTTTTTTCTCAATTTGTATTTATTGGTACTAGAGAAGAATGGCATCAAGAGACTTCAAATAGGATCCCCAACATGAGGAGGAAGAGAATTCTAGAGAGAGGAATAAGTGTTTGAAAAAGTTTTTCACAACTCATGAGGATAGGCAAGAGGTTGCCCTTGAATATGCTGACTTCTCTAAAAACAAAAGAATTTAATTCTTTTAACTCAATTGAACATAGGTGGATATTGTATCCTAAATCTTGGTGGGTGATGCATGGTTCTTCTACACCTCTCCTTCAAAAGCTAGCATTGAAGCTCATTGTGCAATATTGCACATCATCTCATGGCGAAAAAAATTGGAGTACCTATTCATTCCTTAACTCAATGAAAAGACAAATTGAATTCTAAATGAGTAGAAAACTTGGTTTATGTGCATACTAATTTGTGACTTTTGGCTAGGAGATGTGAAGAATACAACCAGGGGAACACTAAGAAGTGGCACATTACTGGAGATGTACGGAATGGTATTTATGATGTTAGAAACCTCAGAGTGGCAGTATTTTCTAGATATGGACAATGATGCTCAAGGAGGGGATGAAATTGATACTATTCCTATTTCAACGCAATAGACAATTAGTAGTGATTTACAATATCTATTTTATATTGAGCAATGTTTAAAACTATAATTTGTCACTTCAAGTTCATATATACATTTGAGCTTAGTATATTTAGTATGTTCAAATTGAATAATATTTAGTAATGGTTTTCAATTTTAGTATGGTTTTTAAAAAATTACAATATCATTTATTTTATTTTGTTAATTATATATATATATATATGTGTGTGTGTGTGTGTGTGTGTGTGTGTGTGTGTGTCTAAACATCATATCCTATATTTTTCAAGATGTTACAACTAGACATATTTGATACGCGTTATATTGTATCATGTTTGTGCATCATAGCACAATGGAAATAAAGAGAAAGAGTTATCTTATTGCTTGACTGAAAAATGAATAGAACAAGCAGAAAAATCTCTCTTCCAATGGTTTCGCGTTACAACCACAGTTTTGTTTACCCAACGTTAACAAATTTAAAATCCACTCCTTCTATTTAAGCCGAATCCCTGTCCCTCCAAGTTCCAACCTCTCTAACTAATGATACTGAGAATCCTCTAAACATGCATGAAATACACACACACAAAGGACTTCTTTCTTGCCAAAAACTTGCAGTTTTTAGATAAATATTTCAAGGGTAACAGATACACCAAATAGTAAACCAAGAATCCACAACTATCAAAATACCGCAGAACAAGTTGGCTACTATTTCTGAACTAGACCAGCAAAAGCTACATATTACTAGTTATCCCAAAAGAGTATGATAGATGTTTATTGATATTACCTTCTCCTGCCCTTGGTCAGGTTTGGGTAGACGCTCAGCTTCAATATCATACTTCAGAATCCGAAAACATTCAAGTCTTTCTTCTAAAAATAGTGCATAAGTACGTACCCAGGCAGAGCAATCCCAAGCTGCAAGCAAATAAAATCATACAGGCAAAAAGTTATATAGTGCAGTCAGAAACTTAACTTAAGCCCATATGAAAGTTAAAGAACAAAATACAAAGATGATACGGTAAAAAAAAAATAACCAATTGGGCTAGAATCATCCTTGAAATTCGAAAGTTGGAGAATCCGTCCTCTTTGTGAGAAATTAAGAAGTTCTTCTCTAAAAGTAGGATCACCCTCTCTCAATAACCTATGGATGACTATCAGTGTTTTCAATGCCACCTGTGAACAAGCCAGGTAAGTGAAACAAAACCTTTCGTACATCTACATCTATATATACTTATATATGCACTATATAATAACAATGAGAAACCGATATTAAAAATACAGATACAGAAAACATATTTTATGCTCAAAGTTGACATTTCTTAGACCTAGGCATAAATTGAGTAAATATTATACGCTCGATTGATAAATCAATAATGAAAACATCTTAAGAAAAATAACTAAACCATGTTGGTGGTATTTAGAACTTCCATTACATTACAAGAATTTCCCATGTTTTTAAACAATAACTGGAAGAGAGAGAGAGAGAGAGAGAGAAATAATGGTCATTTTGTTTGATGGAATACTATTCTCTCCCAGACAACTATAGAAATTAACTACTGATCGGGTAAAAAAATGTTTTCAACATTTCCATCACAGAAGTTTAATAAGAGGAACAGAATAAGGTAGCATTTACTTAGTTATTAGTGAAAACTAATCAACTAAAAATGAAAATTAGAAAAGAAACAACAAAACAAATTCTGAGACTCGGATCACTGCTTGCTTGATCCTTCAATAAAATGTGAGAAATGCAGACACTGACAACCTCCCACAATGATGGGAAATAGTGAATACAATTTCTTGGCACACAATAATAAACTTATAAGAGAAACCTATCAAACCAGACATAGCAAATTAACAAAACGTAAGGAAGTGCAGTTGTTAGCGGTAATAAGAAAAAAAAATAAGAACTGGAATCATCAAACAATTGGATCAACTAACACATCTTCAATCAAAATGGGTTTGAATTCAATCCTTCATCAAAAAAATTCTTTCAGTATATGGTATCATGTAGGCCACGTGCCACAAGTCATCATCAAAATTCAGAAATAGCACAATTAGAGTGGGGGATCCAAATACGATTAGGTTCACATTCATGCAATTTCACATCATGAATCCGAATAAGAATTTAAAAGCGATGAACTACTTCCAAAGTTTGTATCACATCTTCTGACACCAATCTCTATTTTCTCTTTTCCTACCAAAAGGAATAGAAAAACCAAGAAATGCCGCAAGCCTAACAACATCAATCCATAAAGTAATAAACAATCCAAGCCCAAGAAAGTACAAACAAACAATTCACCGAAAACTCAAACAAAATCAAATTGTACATCAAATCAAGTGATCAGATGAACTTTGTCTAAACATCACTATTATCATCAATCCTACCGTCCAATTGCGCGTCTTTGCCAACCGCCGGGAAAGGGCGTGAATACAGTAAGCAACATCAGCCCTAGGTCGAACAGCAGACGTGGCAAACAGAATCTCTACAACAAACCCGTAAAAAGATTCAATATCATGAACATCATCTCTCCATACCAAACCAAAAAGAAGATCAAATAAATTCGGATCTGAGACCCACAAATCACTCACTTCTTAGGTGCCTCTCTTTGGGGGGACACTCGACGTGGTTCGTAGCTTTGACTATGGCAACATCCAAATCCTAAAATTCGGAACGAAAATCAAACATGCACCCCCAAATAGGCAAAATTGATAGGAAAAAAGCAAAGAAAGATTCTATCTTTGGAAAGAGGGATTACCGCGTAATCGCTATTGACATGGGCAAGACCCACTTTGGTGGTGTCCTTGATCGCACCGTAGGCTCTCCTCCAAGACTGAAGCGTACCCATCTCCGATCTCTCGAGTTTCTCTCTCTAACGCGTGGTGGGTGTCGATCAAGAGAGAGAAAGTAACGAACTTCGATCGGAGAAATCCGTAAGACTCAGCGCAAGTGAAGAATCAAATCCAGTTCCGACAACCTTGGCTTTTTGCGGCCCCTCTTTCGCTGTGAATCATCATCGGTTTTTTTTAATCTTTTTCTTTTTTAATAACTTTCTTTTTTTTATAATTATTATTTTATTTTATTTTATGATAACGATGATTATATAGTATTATTGGCAAGGGTCGGTGTCCGCAATAATTAGTATTTAGTTAATGTTAACTATTTGCAATGAAGGACATTGAAATTTGAATATGTATATGTGTGTGTGATAGAAACTAAATTTTGGTTAATGAAAGGTGCAGAAGTAAATTTGTGGTTGGCCTTACTCCACAATCACAACAGAAGTGCTAATTAAGGAATGGCTATCTCCAACTCCAAATTATTCAGATTATCCAACTACAGATATATCATTTCCTTTTTAAATTGTGAGATTTTATTAAATTTTAAAAGATCTAAAATATTGCACTTTTTAAAAATTAAAGGATTTGGTTGGACTTTTATTAGAACAGAGACTAAATCAAATTAATAAATAATAGCACTCAAGAGGTAATTAAGTCCAACTTTTCCAATTAGTTTCGACTATTCAAAGTTCATCAATCTTCATTGAAAACAAAATGTTTGTTCCATTTTATATTATTAAAAATTAATATAACAAAGTTGAATTTTTAATTACGATGTTTTAATATAATATGAATAAAAGAACGAAGAGCATTACCAAGTTCAAGTTTTATAAATGAAAAAGATATTATATCATAAAAAACTATGAAGTTCACATTCATTCATTCAGGGGATGCTGACAAGGGATCAGACTGACTTGACAATTCAAATAAGATACAAAGTTTGACAGTCATCGATATATAATTTTAATTATTTGATTTATTATGTATAAAAAATAATTTTAATTTCTTTACTTTTTATATTTTATTTTGATGAAGATTATTTCAATTATTAATAAATAAAAAATTATGTAATATTAAATATATTTAATAATTAAATCATCATTTAATAATATCATTTTCTTTATTTTTCTATCAAAACTTATAATAACTTTCAATTGATGTTGACATGAAAATATAGTATTTTTTATACTATTTTCATTAATATCACTTAAAAAGCTCTCTTAAGTCATATAAAAGAATTTGAGTTAAAGATTGGTTGAAAGTTTCCTCATTTGATAATAAAAATATATTTAATGAACGTTTTTTAGAAAAAGAAAAAAATAGTGGGATTGATAAAAAAAACAATTTGCAATCACATTCATTCAAATATGATAATGAACTATGTTAATTAAGAAATATTGTTCAAATCAGTAAAAATGAAATAATTTATCATCATTGATTTAAAATATTTTGACTAGTCTAAAAACAACCTCAGTTTACACCTTTGAAAAAACATGAATATGGAATTGTATTTTAATTGCTTTTTAAAACTTTTTGTAAATATTTTGTTTTGTATTATAAATTATCAATTGTAACTTTTGGGCATGGTATATATAACTAGATGGGATGGCGTCATATCCGCAGCCTAATTGCTATCAAATTGGTAAAAAATATCCAACTTGTTATTTATTCTCTTCCTCGTTAGATCGGTTGGGTTTTTTAAAATTGCGGAATCGGTTACTCATAAATATTTTAACAAGTATATTTTATAAATTTTTAATATAATATATATATATATATATAATTAGAAAAATATAAAAGAAATATATAAATTAAATTTAATTTTAATATTAATTCAATTTAATTTCATAAAATATAAATTATAGATTAATTTTAATTAAATTTAACTTAATAAAACATAAATTAAATTTTAATTTTAATATTTTATAGGTAATGGATATATATGGATATGAGTGCTATGATACTCATGTATGGGAAATACCTTCACCGATTTATAAATGAGTACTAAAATATCAACTACACGTGAATAATAAATACTTACGAGTACCAATTATCTTATGCGGATACGAGTAATTTTTACATCCTAAGTTCAATGTATACAACTTTATATTGTATTTAGATGAGACAATTTAAGATAATGATTAATTTATCTAGAGAATTTAAAATCTTTTGAAGTAAAATAGCTTGTTTGGATGAGAAAATTAAAAGAAAATTGAAATGGAGGAATTTTAAGAAGTATTTCAAAAATAACTAAAGAAATAGGATTTGAAATTCATTAAAAAAAATGAAATTCCATAAGTTTTGGAATTCCTCATTGATTAGAATGAAAATAAGCCCAAAATGTCGACTCAAATTGACATTCACCTTAGGTCGAATCATCTCAACATCTAATTCAGGCCGACTCGACTATAATGGACTGACTTGACTCGACCTACAATCAAAGCTAAAACGTCAAGCAAACTATACTTTTACCAATGGTCGAACATAATGGATCAAGGCGAAAGTCAACCCGAGTCACTCGTTGAAGATTGAGTCATGTCAATTTGTTGAGTCATATCGATTTATGTAGTTTTACATAAACAAAAGGTTGATTGAATTCAGCATAAACTGAAGGTCAAGCCAATTTGGCATAAATCAAAAGGTTGAGCTAAGTCGACCCAAACCAAAGATTGAGTCATGTCAAACCAGGTTGAGGTTGAGTCAAGTCAACTAGTTGAGTCAAGCCGAGTTGGCTTATTGTAAATGTTTAGTAGAGTCGATCGAGGTCAAAGGTTGAGTTGAGTCAACCCAAGCTAAAGATGAAGTCGAGTTGGCCTTAACTGAATATTGAGTTGAGTCGAAACTAAAGGTCAAGCAATGTCGTTAAGGGACAAGTAGCAACAACCCCAACCAAAGGTTGAGCGACACTAGCCCTTATCGAGAGTTGCGCAACATTGGCCCTAGTCGAAGGTCGAGTAGAGTCAACCCTAATTGAATGTCAAGTTGAAGTAATTTCGATCGAAGGTCAAGTCGTGACAGCTCGAGACAATGGTTGAGTCAACTCGACTCAAGCTAAAGAATTAGAATCCTTTTTATATTAATTATACTTTGATTAACTTTGACTTAAATGTTAAAAAATCTTTTATATAGATTCCACTTTTCGGTAGAGTACGAGGAAGAACAAATACCAAGTAATAAAAATTTATGAAGTGAAAAAAGATTTTTCAATTCTGTAAATACATTTTAGAATGATAGTGTATAAGTATATTTATATAACTCAAGATAGTTAACTTTCTTTTTATTTATAAATAGTGAGATAGTGGATTTTTTATCATCAAAACCCAAATATACCTATCTTTTTTCTCATCATATATTTGAGATTCACTATAACGAAAAAAGCAAAATTTATAACTTTTTTTTTATTTTCCACATTAAAAATATATTTATCATAAAACATTTTAATTCTGTCATGAAAGTTATCCATTCGATCACAAGTCATGCTAGTAAGTTCAGTATCTCTAGTTTTAAAACAAGCACACATCTTTCTCTAATGAAAGTATACATTTATACTCTTTCTCACTTTTAATAACCATTTACTTTCATTATATTTTTAATAATTTTTTTATATTTTACTAAATTCACACTCATTTCCCTTATTTCACTTAAAAATATTATATTTATTAAACTTAAAATAAACATAAATAAAAATTGAAAATTAAAGTTTTAAAATTTTAAAAATATGCATAATAATTTATTTATAGAGAAATATTATAAGGATATCCATAGAATTTGCAATGTTTGTTAGAATTACAGTGCATGAATCACAAGAGCAATAAAATGTCATAGTTTAATTATATGTTTAATTTATTTGGTTTTGAAGTGATTTTTTGATTTTAGTATCCGGTTTTAAAAATCATACATTACATCTAAAAGTTATAAAAATTGTATGTATCAAATGTCTTCCGATAAATTGGTATAAACGGACATCTTATCAAACTTTTTACAACATCCAATTTTTGCTCTTCTTATATTAATGATTTTTATAATTATAGGAGATTTTTTTTTTCTTTTTCTCCTTCTACAATTTGAAAACCTTCAAATTTTCTCTTAAATCATCACTGACAAAATCCAAGTTTATAAGAGTATTCACGTCATCACCAACAAGTTTATAAAAGTATTCACGTCATCACCAACAATGTTTCACAGTCTCAACATTCTGGCATTCTCCATCACCTTCTTGCCATCATTGACGACCCTGATTACGACTCCAGTGGATACCTATAAATGGCATTCTCCACCATTCATGACTTCTGCAACCATGTACTTCTCGCTCTTGATACCATAGTTCAAAACGGACACCTACCCATTATCGTGGGTGGCTCTAACACTTACCTCACACCCTTGCTTGAGGACCCTGACGTTGCTTTTCGTTCCAAATATAATTGTTTGTTTCATCTGGGGCGATGTGTTGTTACCAGTGTTGTTTCCGTATCTGGACAAAAGGGTGGACAAAATGGTTGATGCAGGAGTGTGGATGAGATTCGAGAAGCTTTTGTTGCTGGACCAGATTGCAGTCGTGGAATTAGAAGAGTCATTGGAGAAACAAGTGTACACAATATTAATCATTCATTGTAGTTACTAAAAGTCTTAATGATGATATTTTATTTGTTGAAGTAGTATAAATTTTATATCTTCGTGCATGTTAAATTTACATTTAAATGTGTTTATGTTTTAATTAATTTATAATGTAATTTATATTATTAAATTATATTACATTATTATTATTGTTATATTATTATTATTATTATTCTTAATATTATTAATAATATTATTATTATATTTCTATTATTATTATTATTATTATTATTATTATATCACAATAAAATAATACACTGCAAAGACATAAAAATTCTATTTTACTTTCTGCTTTTTATTAATGTTAAGAGGAACAGAAAAAAAAAAGACTGCAGTCACATCAACACAATGTATATTATCATTAACTTAACAGATAAAATTACAGTCATATAATTTTTAAAATTTTGAATAAACATAATAATAAGAATCTATTAAGCCTTAATTATATAAAAATAATTTGAAGCTCCTAAAACCATTGGTGCTACTACTTATCTTATCATCTCGGGCACCGCTCTTAAACTATATGGGAACAAATAAAATAAAAATATATTAGTACACATTTCAAATTTACTTGAGAAAGTTTTTATGTAAAATCTAAGGATGAAAACATCTTCTTAAGAAGAAAATATTCCAAATATATATATATAAAGTACATATTATACTCAATATAATAACAAAAATTAAATTGAGATTTTGAATATAATGTTTGCTTCCAAATAATAACATATGACATTTTTATTTTTACGTTACACTTTATTTGTCACGTAATAGAATCTTCATTTAAGACATGATAATTTTTTTGAAAAAAATTAAAAAAACAAAAGACTCACAATCTAACAAGTAATACATGAATTAATGTGGTTAGTATTATATTAATGAAAAGACCAGATTACAAAGTGAGACAAGGATTTAAATCATATAATAAATATCGATATTGATATAATAAAAATTATATTATTAATATAATAACCTTAGCTTTTATTATTTTATTTCTTTTATTATGATTAATTTTATTGAACATATATTTATGTGTAATAGTTATTGTATATCTTTATTAAAAATAAGAATTAGTGTACTAACACTAATGAAATTATTAAAAAATTAAAATTTATAAAATAATAAGTTAAGAGTAAATGGATTGTTTTTTAAAATTAATGACATGGCATGTTAAGACTAACTTCTTTAATAAATGTATATAACATTTAATAAGTAAAACACATGTTTAATTACCTCAACTTTTTGAGTTCAAATAAAATTAACGAAATTAAATTTATTTATTAAAACTGTAATTTGTTGTTATTGTATTAACTATAAAATATATTAATACTTTTTTATTGAATTGATTATTTATCTACGTATAAATATCAACTAGTGCACTATTATATTTATATATTGTTTTTACATTATTATTATTTTTATATGTTTCTAATTATTAAAAAAATATATAACTATGTAAAATGTCTTTTTTATTATTATGAGTTAAAAATGTTTTTTATTTCTTAATTTTAGATAAAAATTAGAATCAGTTTCTTTTCAAAACTTTGACCTAATTTAATCTTTCAAGTATTGAAGTGTTTGGATTCAGTCCTTGAAGTCTAATGGCGTTAGGACTAGACATAATTAACCTAATTGTACTAAACTATAGATTATTTATACTATATTGCACTATAAAAACTAAACTGTTTTTATTAAAAACTGAATCATATTGTTTTATGATTCAATTTAAAAAAACTGAACTTTTGAATTAGTAGTTCAGTTAACTGCTTCAAATAAATGAGCTTTGCAAGGTGACCAAAAATGCTTCAAATAAATGAGCTTTACAACCACACAAACATAAGAAAAACACACTTTTATCATAACTCAAATAAATGAACTATTTGTTTTCTTATTAAATAAAAGTTATTGAAAAGTGTTTTTGAATAAAAAAATATCTTAAATTAAATTTCTAAAATTACAATTTTAAGTGTTAGTTTAACAAAAAATAATTTAAGAATTTAAATTAATTTTCAAAACTTATTCTGAAATAATTTTAAGACAAAAAAGAAAAGACACATTTAATACTATTTACAAATTGGTATGAATTATTTTCTAGTAAAACATGTAACTTAGTCATTTGCATGAATTTATATTTGTATATCATACTTTTCATAATTATATATCATACTAATTTATTATTAGTTTTCATTTAAGTATTTATTTTTACTGAAAATTATTATATTATTGCAATTTATAAATGGATAGATTTTGTTAAGGTTTTTCTGATCAATTTTTTATGTAACTTATGCAATTAAATTTTATTTAAGTTTTTAGTATTATAAAGCAACCAAGCAGTTAACTAGTTAACTGAAGCAGTTAACTGCGTATATAAAAGTTTAGTTTTTTAAATTGAATTGCAAAACAGTATAATTCAATTTTTAATAAAAGTAGTTTAGTTTTTATAGTACAAATACAGTTTAGTACAGTTAGACTAATTATGCCCAACCCTAAATGGTGTTATAAACTTTGTGACATGTATAACGGCTTTCCATCATGTATTTTCATTTTATGATATGTCATTGTACACGTGTGTATTATAATTATAGTTTTGGATTATATTACATTATTATTTTTACAAAGTCAAATATGTATTGAGTAAAGACTCTAGGAAAACTCTAAACACTTTGAAATTGCTAGTTGATTTAGTGGAATAAATGTTATGTGTTTGAGATTGATGAGTAATTTGATTTATAAGTATGTAAATTTGGCTCAATTGACTCTTACTTTACAATTTTGAATTGATATAATATGTTTTTGACTTGTAAAAAAGAAGAAAGATACCTTAAAGCTAATTGAACAAATTTAAATATATGTTACAAGTTTTAAATTATGTAGACTTATTAAGGTTTTGTTCACTTGAATGGATTTGGGAGAGAGTGATTGAGGGGATTTAAGAGGATTTGAAGGTAATTTTTGTTGTTGTTTATTTGAGTGGATTTGGAGGTACGTAAGAGTGAATTTAGAAGTAAAGTTTGTGAGAATTAGCGTAGGATTTTATTGACGTGACAAATTAAAAAAATTTACTTCCAAATCTACTCTCAATTACCTTCAAATTCACTCAAATAAACAATAACAAAATTTATCTTCAAATTCTCTCAAATCCCCTCAATCACTCTTCCCCAAATTCATTCAAGTAAACAAGGCCTAAGAGAATTTTTCACTTGTGAGGTATTACTCGCTAGAAAAGTGATCTTCTCATTGAGTAAGAATGTTTTAATGAAGAGTCAAAGAAACATACGTGTTTCACTCACTAGGCGGGATCTTCTTGGATGAATTTGTTAAAATTGCTCCCAGGTGTTTTATTCGTTGAGTGAGCAAAAATCTTGCTAGGCAAAATTTAATTCAACACAAATCCTTCAGAGGTAGAAACTTATAGTTTATCTAGATGATTTGCAAGCATTAAATGAATGGTTTGAGATGAGTTGTTTGTATTAATTCTTTGAACTATTTATGAGATTTAAACCTTTTTAAATATATTAGTTTCTTCTAGTTTGTGGTTATGTATTTATTTATTATGATCGTGTGTTTAAATTAGAGTATGAGATATTGTATGTGAGAGACATTAAAAATGAGATCATCTTAAGATAGGTTAAATGGTAGAGACTACTTTTATAAATTTATTTTTATTGTATAGAGTTCCTTTTTCTTTTTCTTCAACCTTATGTTTTTGGAGAAAAAAAATTATTGTGAAAGTTAACTAGGAATGTCGTAATATAGAGATGGTACTTATATAAACTTTTGGCTTATGGCTTATGAATGAAATGTAGTATAATGGTTCTATTAATTAATATATGGTGTTACAATGTACCGTGTCAATTACGTTTATTTACTCAATTTATTATTTAAAAAATGCACATAATTCATGTTTAATTAATTAAACTATTATTCAACAATATAAAAAATTAAAACAATGTGTTGCACATTAGTTTAATTATTGTTGAATAATAATTAAATGACTCTTAAATATAAATAATGTCCATTCTTAAATCTACAAATTGACATAGAAATGTAGTCAACCTAATGTATTTAATATAGAGCAAGATACTGTTCACAAAACACTAATGATATGAGATTCGCGACTCATTTTAAAATGTTTTTTATTAATTAGTGTCATGAAAAATATATTTAGACGATGGTAAAACCATTGACTAGTAATACATTTATTTTTGTTAATCCATTCCATACTATAAAAATTATTTTGAAATATCATACAATCAATGTTAAAGATTTTTAAATATTGTTAAGAGCTGTGTTACTGTGATATTTTTATTTAGTAATATAAATTTAATCTTTTAAGTGCTATTACAATAAAATTATAATTAAAGATATAAATTGTAATAGTACTTAAATATTAAATTTATATTACTTAATATTTAAATATTTGTTACTATATAAATAAAATAATTATAATTGTTGTATGAAAGATATAAATTTAAATTTGGTTAATGAGATCATTGATAGCATGGTGCATAGAAGACAAGAAATTCAAAACAAAATTAATTATGTAAAATTGATATTAGAGTAATGTTAGATCATGTTTTTACAGTTAGGTCTACAGCACTGGGAACCACCTTTTATAGTATTTGTTTCAATTTGTTAGCTTAATGATTATCAAGTGTTTAATTAATTTAAATGTATAATTTTATTATTTAATCTATTTTTGATATTCACATTATTTAAAAACCTAAAAATATTATAATTTTTTATTATATATTTACATTTTTATTTTTTACATTGAAAAAAAAAATCAAACTCGAAATTCAATTCCCAAGAATTCGACTTAACCAAATTATTGACAAATAGAATAAATAAATGAGTGTAGTTTAGTAAATAAAGTCGAAAGGAGTTTATTTTTGTAATTTATAAGAGTTATATTTAAAAAGAATCACCTTTCAACCATAGAATGTTCATCATTATTTAACTACAACAGAATTAAACAATACTACAGACGAGACGAGAAAAACTAAAAATGTTGGCTTGTTTGTCAAAGGGGATCAGTCCCCCTAGCTTCTTTTAAAATTTTTTAATAATATAAATAAATTCTACATTTTAAAAATGCACTTAATTTATAAATATATTTAATTTTTTTATTGATTAATTAATGTTTTTAATTAAATAAACTAAAATTATAAATTGAACATTTCGGTAAAAATTGGATATCTTAAATCAGATAAGAAATATAGAAAATAAATAATTCAATTCAAAGTTAACAATATTTTAAACTAGAAAATTCAAATATTTTATTTTTATTTGTGTTTTCTATTTATAAATAAAGTTGTTACAAATGTATTTTTTAAATAAAAAGATATTATTTTACTTAAAAAATAATAATAAAGTTCAAACACATTTATTTTGTGCTAGAATATCTTTTAGATTACAAAATCTATTAATTAAATTAAAACTTCACCTGAAATATTTTTAAGTTTGAAGAGAAGGTAATTTAATGATAGGATGGTTATTTTAATGATATTATTTTTAAAGAAGAAAAGGTAATTTAATTTTTTTTTTATGAAGAATTCCCTAAACATGAGCAAAGCATATAATATTTAGGAAATAATTGCATTGAACTTATGAGCATAAGTTGAATGGACAAGAAAAAAAGGGTAGTGGATGAGTTTTTTTTGTTTGTTTGTTTTAATTTGATGGAAGTGAAGTGATAAGGAAGCAAAGTGAGAGAGGTGGAAAGAAAGATGAGGTGCTCATTCAGCCTCCATGTTCCCAAAGCTCTTCCTCCTCTTCCCATTTCCTCCATTGGGACAACTTCTCTCTTCTTTGCTTCCAAGCACAAAAACTCTACTAGGCCTTCCCAATCACTATCTGTACTTTGCTTTTTCATCTGCTATCTCATTCTCTGCTACTTCTGCATACTCTCATTTCATTCCTCAACTTATTGCAGGTCACATGCTGCACCCACAAACCAGATAATCATCTCACTTTTAACTATACCAATTTCGCTCTGCATTTCGGAACACTCTTGACCTTGGTGAGATTCTTTCTACCTAAAGATTCATTGCTTAAATAATTAATAAGTATTAGTTTATATTGAATTATCATAATTGGTAAGATTGATATTGCATTTCTCTGAAGAATTTCTCCCAACAAATATTCTAAGGAATCCATTTGAAAAAAGTTGTGTGATGGAGTTTTTCATAGAAATGCTTGGAGAGAAGTTATTTAAAATATTCCCTGTGAGCATGTTGGAGTGAATTAACTCCTCCAACAGAAAAAATTAAACTGATTTTTTCATAAAATAAAATTAGTTAAAACATAAGTTAACAGGTAAAAACTTGTTTATATAAATATTTTAATTTAGAAAATTGAAGTGTGGGTTATTTGAGCAGGCGGAGCAGCCAGTGTTAGCAGTGACAGGAGAGAATAACCGGCCAGAACTCTCCTGGGTTTTGACACAATGGGGGATTGGTATGTTTGTTTATTTCCTTGTGGTGCCAGTAAGTTCCTTTCTTTCAAAACTTTCTAAGTTTGTCCAAATTATACATCTATCAACAGCATCCAAAACTGAGTTTTAATGTGAGTGGCCATAATTGCGTGAATTGCAGCCAGTAATCATGATATGGCTTTGGAAAAGATGGTATAGAAGAGGGTTGCTGGAGATGTATCTGCAATTCATGTTTGTCTTCATTTTCTTCCCCGGGTGAGCAACTCTTCCCTCTAAAAGCAAAATAAATATAAGTATACTGATACATACTACTAGCACTATTACTGTGTGCGGTGATAACAAATCTGCTGTAGTTGGTTGCATTTCCCTTTTGAAATTATTTGCTGTAACAATTGGCAACACATTTCAAAAAACACCCGTGTAAAATCTTGCAGGGTTATTCTTTGGGCACCTTTTTTAAACTTCAGGAAATTCCCACGGGACCCTGACATGCAGTACCCTTGGTCTGTACCTGAAGATCCTTCAAAAATCAGAAGTTCATATTCAAAGTACCCATATGCCAAACCTGAAGATTATGATAATCTATAAATCTGGACTAAAACACAACAAAGCAGCTCTTCTATAGTAATTCTAAAAGTTTAGTTCTCCAAAACTTTGTTGTAAATGTATAATTATACCTATTTTTCTGCTTTCTATTACAAAATGAATATTCAATGTCCGTTTGCAAAATAAAAAAATGTAGTAGAATTATCCTTAGTAAGATTGACCTTGATGTAACGTCAAGCGATTAAAATTAACATGAGGTTCCGAAGTGGAAATTAATGAACATCAATGCAATCCACTTTGCACGTTCAACAAAATTTATGATATCAATCATGCAAGGAAATTTCAGAATATCTGATCAAAAAGCGTGGTTCAACAGTTATAAATCAGTGTTTCTGAAATATAAAAAATATAGCACTTATCCACTGAAAATATTTCCTGCTTTATATATCGACCATTCGATATGCTCTTCAATTTGTTCAATTAAAGGAAAACAAAGCATCGATAACAGGGAAGAAGCAACTGAAAATGACAACCATCAACCCGTGATAACAGAAAAAGGTAGAAAAAAAAAATTCGCAATGCACCACGAAAATTCCTCTGATACAACTACATTAACTTCAGGATACAACTGTAGTTACCTCATTGGCATTTTGCCAGCGTACTTAATATAAAGGCATAAATAACTAAAAGCAAGACTCAACAAACACAAGAACAAATAAATTATAAAATAGTCTAACTAAAGTAAACCTCAAACCATTGTTGACCTCGGCTATCCTTTGTTGCCTGAACAGGATTTGATTTGAACTAAGTGTACAATCTCCGCATTTAGCACTTTATTATGAGGCTATTGGTTCACTGTGCCCATTGTGAATGAGTGGGGCTGAAACAAAAATTGTTTGAAGCAACCAACTGCTAGTAATGCGGAATATTCTCAAGTACTCAGTACCGAGAGTTGAAAACTTCGGAGAGCTTCTTAAAATCCAAAGATTCCATACCGGGGGACAAAAGAACGGCAGCACCCACAGCCAAAGCAAGAACTGTTAAGGTTAAACAAGACGTGCATCCATGACTTCGTGAGACTCTTCCTAAGATTATCTTGCAATATTTATCCGCATCCTTGAAGTATGCATGACGAGCAGCATCAGTCTCGGAAGCCAATACTTTCTCATTCTGCGTCCAAAAATAGTTACATCATTACATACCATGTCCAAACATTCTGCTACTTCAGTACAATAAAACACAGTTCAACCAGTCCATGTCAGTGCTTGAAAGCAATCCCAGACACAATAAACTGAAGATATAGATCTTTTGACTTATTAGAAACTACCTTTTGCTTGAAATTTTTCAAGGTATCCCTCAGTGATTCATAAGGAGACAATTTTGTTGATAGCTCCTTCCAATCATCGGAAAGCTTCTTCAGAGCTGAAACACTTGCTTCAATGTTGTCTTGATAAACTTTTTCCTGTTCATATAAAACAAGGAATAAGATCAAAGAAGTAAATCTAGTTAGTTTCATGGTTGGGTTAGATAATAAGCTCAATGAGGATGGCTTATGTTGGTTGAGGGAGTAATTGATTGTAAGTAACATTTTAGCAGGATTTGGCAGAGGTTGGCGGTCGTGAAGAGAGTGGAAGAGATGATTAGGGGCATTGGGTTTAGTTAGAGATTAACACTCAGTCTTTCTCTAATAAAAGAACCATTACCTATCAGATTACCATTTATCTCAGAAACATCCAAAGAAATTGTCTCTTATAATAAGTTGTCTTGCTCCATCCAAAAAACATCAATAGCTTGCTTAAATCGAAGAGAGTGAGCTTTAAGACAAAAAATACTCACCCATTGCTTGTAGCATTCTGTGTTTTGACTCAAACACCAAATTAAAATACCAGCTGCTTCTTTAGATAACTCGGGATTGTCTGAAAAATACATGTTTTAGAATACACTCGGCATTTATTTCATCAAAAAGGAAATGAGGCACAAATAAAATAATAAAACCATGTTTGCGTACTTTCTCCAGCTGCTTTGATAGAAAAATTGAATATCTGCAGCGAAACTTGTTTCATTGCTTTACTTCCAGTAGAACCTCCAAGAGCCACCTCTTTCAGAGTGGCATACACGGCCTCAAATCTTTCGGTAGCCTATATGTAAAAGCAGCAGCATATTGATTTAAATTTTGAAGATTTGGAGCTATGATACACTTAAATGCAAACATATAAAGCCAGCTGAACATATCTACCTTTACTCTAGTCGAAGATGGAGGGAAAGTAACCCGGAGCAAAATTTCAAATGCAGAAGGAGGAATTAAACGTTCCCCTTTTCTCACAGCACTATTTACTAAAACAGGCCGTGCTTTTGGGGTAGACAAAATTCTGCCATCAAATCACAAAAAACACAATGGTGGTGATGACAATAGCAATGATGAGTTAGGGATATAAATAAAATAAGGGCAACAATGTTTTCATACTTTTCCACCAGCTGCAAAACCAAATCCCTGGATTGGGGGTTACCACTTTTGCCAATCACTATAGGTAGGAGATTCCGTGCCCAAGCATACAAACCTACTGAGAGATCCCCTACAGAGGCCTATACAGAAATATTAACCATTAAAAAAATGAAAGGAAAATGATGTTACATTTCTCTTTTAAAAGTCAAATAACTCAAATTTTAGGGGATTGGTAATAAGTTATCGTTATTTTGGCATCTATGCCTCACCTGGGCTATCATCCATACAATCACTGGAAGCATATCTTGCCCTTGATACTTTGTGTTCTCCCTCAATGTGGGCAACACAGTTATTAGAGCATCTGGCTTTCGGCGCAATACCATTGCTAAAACAACAAACATGGCAACCTACAGGTAGTATGAACTTAATGTTTGTTTACAGCTGGAAAGAATAGCAGAAAGAATAGTATATATAATCAAGTAAAGGTTGAATGTGATTTAGGACCAAAATTACAAAAAAACTTGTCAAGACAATTTTTGTACCCTCAATCAGAAGATAAACAAACTACAATGAACACAAGAACGGTATAAATCAAACATAACCTAATGGATATTCAAATAGAAGCAATTGTTTCATTTGCAAGTGCATTTAGTTACAAGAGAGAATAATGAAGCAAAACAAACTGACTCGTTAACACAAACAAAAAATGGTGACCTAAGAACATGGATATTTGACCTCCTATGTCATTAAATGCCCAATCCGCAAAGGGAAAAAAAAAAATACGTACATTATATCTGTGTGTTGTGTGCGTCAGCCATATATGTCTCTAGAGCACCTATTTGTGTCATCTTTCTTCACATTGACTATTCATTCACTAGGGGTGTAAGTGTCAAAGAAGATCTTATAGAAATTGGAGGAAACATAAATTGAACTAACTAAATATATAATTTTGTAGCATCGCTTCCTGCAGTGTTTATGCCATAATCATTTGAACAATTAGAAGCAGAGATTATCCTATTAAAACTAACATCTAGTTGCACAAATAAAAAAATTAATATTGATGGATCAAATTGTACTAAAGCATATCCCATAGAATTTCAAAGTTATGCACCAACCATGCATCCCTACTGCGTTTGGTTTGAAGAGAATATTCGGATTTATAAGTGACCATGTGTTCACTAATTAAACATGGTTGACAAAATTGTTTTATTGACCCTCTTAACTGTTCAGTACATAGGTTATTTTAGAGTCCCCTCGATAAGGGTGAGTGAATAGACAACTAACTTATCAACCCAATTGTATTTGGTTAGAAGAGAATACTGCAATAAAAATAGGAAGATGTCCTGCATTAATTGATCGTGCTTCGGGACAAGATTGTTCAATTGACCTCTTAGCTGTTCAGACATGGGTCTTCCAGAGACTTCCCTTAATAGACAGCTATTCTGTATTGAAATTTCTCTAGACACAGACAAGTATTCAGTGTAATACCTGAGATTTTGAAGAAACTTGCTGCACAGCTTTCTTGGAACCCTTTGCCGCAGTTTGCTGGCTACCCAAGTCAGCAAGAATGCTATCTAAAGACCAAAGCAGAAAGGAACTAAGTGCCTCAGGAGACCGGTGGCTGATCCAGTCAACCGATGTTTTATATACAGCTTCAGATATGTGAGAAAGTGGCATCTGGCAGAAAGAAAATTCATCAATAAACTTCATAGGAAAATATCAAAATCTACATCCAAGATTCTGAAAAAAACACTAAAAGATAGAATATGAATGGCTGTATAATAACTATAAATATTCGTCAAATATTAATATCCCATAAAATGACAAGAACAAGACTCGGTACTATGATTCTGTAACTGATGAATGAATGCTTTTCAATAACTATGATTCTCAAATCATAAATCACCAATAACAAGACACAGTACTGTTTATCATGATAGAAAAAGGTAAGAGATTTAGGAAAAGTCTTCCTTGACTAACAAATTGCCAATTTAAAAATAGTAAATACAGTAGACGATACAATATGCAACAATATCACAACAGATTTAGTAAGACAAATGAAAGTGGGAAAACGTCCATTGGATGCGAATGATATATGAAATGTTGCTTCGTAGTTTTCCGCTTAGGAAAGTGTTAATTCCCGTTTGCATTGTTCTAAATGAGTTTCCTGACCCACGTATAGTAGGAGACCTCAATTAAATTTCACTACACCAAAGACACTTCACAATTCATATATACGAAGAGATAATGGAAGCATAACAAATAATGTCATAAGTTAAAACAAATAGTTACAAGTAACAGTACAAAGTATGAAGCAATATAACTAAAATGTGCATGAAGATCATGGCGCTCACTATAAAGCATTCATATACCCAGAAAAGTTACACAAAAGTTCATTCCACGAAACCAATTGGAGCTAATCAGGGCTTTTGCTATTGAAATTGCAGACAAAACACATTTAAAAACTGTTATATCTCATGGCAACTACATTAAAAAACTGCTGACGTGTTACTTTAAAACATGCTGGCAGCTAACTCCAATTTATTTCACCATAGGGCTTCCTCACAGGATTTTACTACATATTTATTTTGAAAAGAAAGCATGGTTCTTTTAACATCGGATCTTATTGCTTCAGTCGTTTCTTGTTCAGTAGTATAGTCTGCGCCCACTGTCGTATGTATATCTCCGTCAAATGTTCAATTTTCATGTAGACACTGCCTGAACAAGACCGATGACAGCAAAAAGTCCGTACCTTTTACCAATATGTTGCCACAGATCCTGGGTGCTATCATGATTCACACAGACAAATTTCAAAGTCTATATGCATGCCACATTCCATAATAACCTAAACCTTTCAGAATCATTAAGCTAACAAATTGAAATTCTTTATATAAATTTACCTAGAAGAAAACAATAAGAAAACAAGGAACTCAACACTCACATCGGTGATCTTAGCAACAGGTGACTCCCTGAATAACTTCACCCAGGGAAACTGAGATGCGGCCACGGCAGAAAAAGCACGACCAAAATAATCAGCGAACCGCATCATCAATATGTCCTGCTGCGTCTCGAACGATGCCTGAAGTGAAAACAGACAAAAATTCAAAATCAAACTAAGCGAATCGAAAGTATCGTCTTCCTGATCCAACAGATCAAACCGAAAACACAAAACCCAAAAATGCGCGATGCAATTGACAATGTCCTACCGATATATCAACGAGGAAAGCGCCCAGATCAGCAGCGTCGATCTTCGCCGCCGCCTCGGCCACCGTAACCTTAGGCTTTTTTGGCTTCTTCTGCTTCACCTTTTTCTCCTCCGCCTTCCCGTTCTCCGTGGAATGCTCCACATTCTCGTCGTCTTCGTCATCTTCTTCGTCATTTCGAGACCGCTGCTTTGATCTGCCCGGCGCGACATCGTCGTCGTATGCGGCATCGGCTGCCTTCCGCGCCTCCAGAATTTTGCGGCGGCGATCCTCCGATTGCAGTTCCAGTGACCGGAAAACGGCATCGGAGCCGGACAAAGTCCCGTTTGGAACGAGCTTGTTGGAATTAGCTCGAGAATCGGAGCCGTTGGCGGTGTTGTTGGTCTTCTTCTTCTGTTTCTTAGCGTAGGTCACCTTCTGCCAACCGTGGTCGGAGCCATTAGAGATACCGTTAGATTCGGCGTGCGCGGATTCCAAGGCTGCTGCGTGCTTTTCCTCCATTAGCGTGGATGGAACCGTGATTTTCTGTGGTCTTTATCGCAGGTAAAATGCGAAGGGGAAATAAGAGAAAGTGATGGAAAGGAAGAGAAAGTGAAAGGAAAACGTAGAAGGAGAAGAAGAAATTCCAAAAGACAATTTTTATTTTTTTCAAACTGTTGACTTCTGATAATTGACCACGCTCTCGCCCTCGAATAACGGAAATGCCATGGGGTAGTTGTGTTGAAAGGAGCACGTGTTTCGTCAAATAGGCTCTTAACACGTGTAAAACTTCAATCTGCATTGGTACTATCCTTATTTAATTGGAAGACAATCATTAAATAATAATCTTATCTCAGATTTTATTTTTAAATGTAATATTCAAATATGTGTTATTATATGCTTTCCTGGGATTTTATTCTTTTTAAAAAAATATTTATTAAAATTTTAACTTATAATCCTAAACCCTAATAATATAAAATATTAAAATTATATGCAAATTGTAACAAAATTATTGTTTTTTTATAATTTTACACCAATTAAAATAATTACCACTCTCAACATCTTCAACATGGACATGTTCCACCTACATTATTTCTATATAACTTACTAACTACCGAAATTAAAATTAGGATAACCTATTAACAAAAGCAACTTTAGAACACCATATATATATATATATATATATATATACTCATCCTCACACTCTTCTTTCTAATATCTGGTTATATAATATCTAACCTAATTTTAAAGTACAAAACACCTTTACTTTATCATATAAACTAAGAAACTTTTACAAATTTGTTTTTCTTAATTTTGTAACTTACTTTTAAGACATATATTTGATATTATTTTTCTTAACTGTTTTCATCTAATTATTACTCTTATTTGATATCTATATAATAATAGTTTTTTTAATATTTGATATAACAACCCGAAATATAGCATGAAAATGCACATATATTTTTTTTAAGCAAGAGATACAAAGATAATAATAAAGAATCATTACAGATTTTTTTATCTAATTTTTCAAACAATAATTAAGTAGTCTTAGAAATAAATTCGAACCAAGGGAAAGAATAACAATATACCATATATATAATTTATTCATGTATACTATTATGTATTGACTTCCCCCTCAATGGACTACTACTTAGTCTCATTGTCACCTACATCCCAATCTATTCCTGCCATAGAAACGATCGTCGAAAAAAACACATAGAAACCAACATGAAAAAAGAAAAGGTAAGTTAAAACAAATAAAAATTTGAACAGTCCACAACATGTGAAAACTACTAACATTTCCATTGTATTAAACATTTATAATAATGAAATTCTTATTATAATAGAATTAAAAATAATACGAATTCTACACGAAATCATAAACGAAGTACATGATCGGCCATTATACTGCACGATTAATCAGACACTAGACTACATGATCTCATAACTAACCACTATATTGCATAGTTGACTGGCCACTTGACTGTATGATTTCAATCATAAAATAAATACTAACACCGGTCACTATAATCCACAATTAACTAGCCACTTGATCATACGATCTGGCCACTGTATTGCACAATTAACTGATCACTTGATTACACGGTTTCAATCTCATCATCATTCAATGATCGTTCATATAACATATTCACATTCATATACTACACATGATCGTTCTAATCATAAATTCAAACTAAAAGAGTAAATCCTTACCATCACATTAGAAGCTCATTCTTCCCTTTCCATTCATACAAAGCACAATATAGCGTCAATATATTATATTTTTTTCCAATAAACTGTTCACATACAACCTAGGCTCTACTTAATCATAGCATACACAATCACTGTGTACATTCTCATATTACTCATTTTCATTCAAACAATCTAACTTTCATTTATACTTCTAATTTGAAATTTAGAATCACACCAGTTCCAAAGGTTTAATACAGACAAATTCAACCATCATCCTTATTCCAACATACACGTCGAAACCTATGTCGTATAGTTGGTATTTTATAATTATATTAGCAAAGTTTTTTACACATTAGTTTATCATTTCTTTTATATGATTCAATTTGTTGTTTTCTTTCTATTATAATGATTACTTTTACCAAGGTAAGCATATCAAAGAACATGAGTTGATCTATCTTAAATGAGAGATGTTGAACATCTTTAGTATGACAGTTATATAACATAATATTTCTTTTTGGTAGTCTAATAGTAATCCTTGATTCTTTTAAATATATTTTATTTTTACAGTTATTTGGTTTTGACAATTGTATTAATATTATATATATATATATATATATATATATTAGTTTGAGATAATTTATTTTATTTTAACAATTTTATAACGTTTTATGAGTGCTAATAATTAAAATGTTACACAATACAATTTACTTTAAAAACATGAATAAAACTGAATTTTCATTTTTAAAAATAGAAATAAGATACTCAATCCTCTGTTTGCCCCCACCCATAATTATACTGTGATTAATTAAACAAATCAGTAATAAATTTATTCATTGCAGAATATTTATACCATAAGTAACAATTAATGCATGTTTATGTAAATAAAAATAAATAAATAGTAGTAAATTTTTATCTATAATGGAGTATGAATAGGTAAATAGTAACTTAGGAGGTAAAATCATTCTTAATAACTAAAACAAAAATGGTGTTCAGACTCCAAATCTGCCCATGTCTTTTTGTCTCATGGTTCTTTTCATTCTTTATGTTTCCAAGACATGCCTTTACATTCAAGCTAAAACGCAGAATTAATATCTCTGATAACTACTCCCATATTCTCAACCGTTTCATTTTCCCAGTAAAGTCCATTATTACATGTTTGCCAGTGATCATGATCATACACAAAAAATTAATTATTATAAAAGTTAATTTTTATATTTAAATAAAAATTGAAGGAAAAAATAATGAATGTAAAATGTGTAAAAAATTTGTTAAATGTTAAAATAATAACACCTTAGTGAATTTTTAAATATCTAAAAAAGTATAGAAGGACATACTTTGTTTACTTTTCGTCACAAATACCAGAGAGAACAAAATGGCATAGGCCATATCAGCTGATATTGTCATTTATATCTTTAATAACTTATTTATTTTTTACTTTTACTATACATTAGGAACCAAAACTCAATATTTTGACCATAGATTATGAAATTTATTGACAAGTTATTCAAACACTAGAAAATACAGTCACCAAATGCTGATATATTCTTTTGTATTGTTAAATTACTTGTTGGTCAATAAATTGTAATTTTAAAAGAGAAGAATTTCAACCTAGCAAAATATTTAGCCTAAGAGGGGATTTTATCTTCTAATAAAACTTTTCTAAATTAAAATCATCATTTTATTATTTTTACATTTTAAGTAATTGTTTTTTTAATTGAATTCTCTTCTGATTTGATATTTTTTTAAATTTAACCAGCTTTTAATTATGAAACTATCTACAAAATAATTTAAAACTATTTATATTAAAATTATAAAAAATATTTATATTTAACTTTATAACTATAATTTATATATATTCACACACACGCACATATATATATATATATATATATATATATATATATATATATATATATATATATATATATATATATATATATATATATATATTGGGTTTGATACTGTTTTTTCAGTTGGGTACATTTTAGCGATGTATATAGGGTTTTAGTAAACAAAAATATTCTTATATATTATGGATTCTAAGTTTTAAGGTTAATGGTATTTTAATAATTTTTATTCTCAAAACTAAAAAAAAAAACCTCAAACTCTTACTCACCTCTCTCATTCCTCTCAACCCTTTCTCTTTCATCTTTCTCACTCGAATCTTTTCTCTGTCATCCCTACTGTAGCCCCAGTTGAAAAAAATCAGAAACACTTGTCATTAAACAATCTTAAAAAAATGATTTTATAATGAGTTTTTATCTTATCATTTTTGTCTTATCCAATTTTATCCAATTTTCACAAGCATAAAAGAATTGGTAATTGACCTCCTCGAAAAAAATCAGAAATACTCGTTGTTAAACAATTTCTTAAAAAAAATGATTTTATAATGAGTTTTTATTTTATAATTTTTGTCTTATCTAATTTTATCTAGTTTTCACAAGCATAATGACATCAAAGAAATTGATAATTGGTCTGTAAAAAATTAGAAACACTCGTTGTTAAACCATTTCTTACAAAAAAAAATGACTTTATAATGAATTTTCATTTTATAAGTTTTGTCGTATATAATTTTATCTAATTTTCACAAGCATAATGGCATCCGAAAGAATTGGTAATTGGTCTGGAGGATAGAGAGTTTAGTGAAAATGATGAAATTGAACAGATGTTAAATTAACCTTTGCTTGAAGGTGAATATGTCAATGACTCAATTCTTTACAAAGACAAATTGTTTAAAGATAAGTGTTTCTGATTTTTTCAAGTGAGGCTACAGTAGAGATAACAAATAAAAGATTGGAGTGAGAGAGATGAAAGAGAAAAGATTGAGAGGAATGAGAGAGATGAGTAAGGGTTTGAGTTTTTCTTTCCATGATATATAAGAATATTTTTGTCTACTAAAATCTTATACACATTATTAAAATGTACAACTGAAAAACATAATTTTCACATCAAGCAAACCCATATATATATACTAATTTTTATATCATTTTTACAAACTGAATTTTCGTAATACTCGGAAAAGGAAAAGAAATTTTCTCTATTTAGTTATCAGAATTAATATCTCTGACAACTACTCCGATAATCTCAACTGTTTCATTTTTCCAGTAAAGTCCATTATTACATGTCTGTCAATGATAATGATCATACACAAAAAATTTAATTATTATAAAAGTTAATTTTTATATTTAAATAAAAACTGAAGGAAAAAATAATGAATGTAAAATGTGTAAAAAAATTGTTAAATGTTAAAATAATAACACCTTAGTTAATTTTTAAATATCTAAAAAAGTATAGAAGGACATACTTTGTTTACTTTTCGTCACAAATACCAGAGAGAACAAAATGGGATAGACCATATCAGCTGATATTGTCATTCATATCTTTAATAACTTATTTATTTATTTTTTACTTTTACATGTTAGGGACCAAAACTCAATATTTTGACCATAGATTATGAAATTTATTGAAAAGTTATTCAAACACTAGAAAATACAGTCACCAAATGCTTATATATTAATTACTTGTTGGTCAATAAATTGTAATTTTAAAAGAGAAGAATTTCAACCTAGCAAAATATTTATCCTAATGTAGAGGGGATTTTATCTTATAATAAAACTTTTCTAAATTAAAATCATCATTTTATTATTTTTACATTTTAAGTAATTGTTTTTTTTAATTGAATTCTTTTCTGATTTGATATTTTTTTAAAATTTAACCATTTTTTAATTATGAAACTATCTACAAAATAATTAAAAACTATTTATATTAAAAATATAAAAAATATTTATATTTAACTTTATAACTATATTATATATATATATATTATATATATATATATATATATATATATATATTAATTTTTATATCATATTTTACAAACTGGATTTTCGCAATACTTGGAAAAGCAGAAGAAATTTTATCTATTTAGTATTTTTTTTTTGTTAAAACTTTTATTAATTTCCATATAACTTATGAGAATATATATTAATAAAACATGTGTATGGTAAAGACATGTATATATGATCGCAGTTAGTTTTTCTAAAATGATTGGAACATCTGGACGAAAAGAGTCCAAAATCTCGTCCCAAAAATATTACTAAATTATTAACAATAGTTTTCTGTAAGCTTATTATTGGGAATACGACTGTGATCACTAATGAAAAAGATTTAAAATATTAATGTTTCCATTTATTTAAAATGAGCTTTTCAAATTTTAGTATACATAATAGAAGGAGAGAATGTGACACAAATAACATGTAAAATCATAACATATTAAAATAGATATGAAAGTTCTTTTAAATTTACAAATACTTTATATATTTAAATCAATAATAAAATAAATATGAAAGTTCTTTTAAATTTACAAATACTTTATATATATTTAAATAAATTCTTGGTGACTAATGAAAATACATGAGTTTTGTCATAATCATTAAAAACACACTCAAAAATCCTCTAAACAAACACTAGGTGTCAAGCGGAAGGGGTCCGGAAATCAGATAGTGGAATGCAGATGTTGGCAGATGAGCGGACGTTCGTTTGACGTGGGAAGCAAAACTGAGTTTTGGAAAAATTTACGTCACACTCACTGCATGCACCTTCTTCTCCAAACTCTGAAATTTCTCATTTCTCCTTCTTCTCTCTAAAAGCTCTCCATTCTCTCTACCAAATCTCACCTTTTCTCTTCTCCGGTCTCCGTTCAGGCACTATAGAAGCATTTCCGGCGTCAAGGGCTTCAGTTTGAACCGATCGGTTTCGAGTTCTGAACTGGTAAGTTCTCCTTATTTTTAGCCGTTCGTTATCTGGTACATGCAAACCAAGTTCTAGTTGCATGATGTCATCTTGTCTGAGACATTGTGGGTCTTCTGTTGTTTGGTTTAGTTTGAAGAATTGTTGAATGTGAGGGTAGAAGGAATTGTAGTCAGGTGAGCCTTAATTCTGCCTCTAGGAACGTTCGTTCACACTCAGAGGTAAGGGAAGCTTATTTAATTTAATTTGTATGTTTATTGTGCTGCATGAACGTTCGTGGAGTTGCTAAATTAAAGTGAAGCATGATTGTTTAGATGTTTGACTATATGAAATATGATGGTTGCTATGTTCTGATGTATGAAGTATATGAAATTTACTATGATATGAATGTATGAAATTATGAAGATATATGATGAGAATTGAATTGAGATAAATGATTTCTAGTGAAAGTGTACGTTCGTCACTGAACGGTCCTTGACCGTTCGGTTTTCTAGTGAACTTGGTTAGAATTGGATTCCTTCAGTTGGGAAGAGTCCTAGTTGAGGACGAGCGTCTTCGTTTCGAAATATTGTGCAGGAGCGTTCGACCAAGTATAGTTGGTTCTTGATATTGAGTTATAAACTTAATTATACATATATGTATTTGTATATTTTCTTTTATTCTTAAACACTACTCCAAATGGTATATTATTATATTTATCAAGCCTTCTACTATAAGTTTAGTAGTGCTCGGTCTTACACCAAGCGCTCGTACTCGTTTCTTTTATAATCTATCTTGAGAAAAATAGCGTTCGTCCAACTTCAATAGAGTTCTCTCTCTACTGTGTTCGGTCATTGATTGACATTCGGTTTTCTTGATACTAAACTCAAATAAGCTAAGTTCATAAGCGTTCAGTTTCTTCATGTGAATTCTTCTAAGTATTATTCATTGAATGTCTTGAAGTGTCTGTATCCATTGGTTCCAGCCTAGAGTCTTAGTACTTGGTATGGTCTTTTCGGTGTTCGGTTGGAGCTCTCAAGAGTCAGTTCATTTAATTAGCTCACTTTGTAATTAACGTTCGTCCCATTCGTTTCTTGCAATATCTATTGCACTCGGTTTCTTTCTCAATCTGATAGTAACTTCTCGGTTTTAATTCGTTCTAGAACTGGAGACCTTCAGTCTCATTCCAAGTGTTCGATCTCGTTAAAGGTTAAAGTTTAACGTTCGGTATTTGGTACCCTTAGTTGACCTTGTACAAATGATTTAATGAAGATGATTATTAATGAAAGATGAAGAGATTATGATATGAATGAAATGTGTTGGATTATGGACGAGCGTTCCGGGGAGGAACGACTCGTGGTTGAATATTGGAATTGGTAAAGTATGAATGTGGTCATGCTAAGCTGGCGATTCATCCTGATATTCCGTGAGTACTCGTCCTCACGTAGAGGAAGGTATGTCATGTGTGGGAGCGGCAGGAGGTCCTAGTCCTTATGGTTAATTTGGACATATAGGACTAACCTCGGGTGGCAGCTGTTGAGGGCATCTCAGTTACTATATCACCCGGGTGCACGAACGTCATAGCTACACAAATTTCATACAGTCCGGACAGTCAGTCTAGTATTAGGCTTTGTATGAAATGTATGATGAAATATATCTTGTGTGTTTGATTGTATGAAATGTATGTTTATACAAGAATTAAATTACATAAGCTTACCTTGTGTTTCCTGTTTTGTACGTTCGTCTTGTCATTGCAATGATCATCTGTGTGGATGTGAGCAGAAGGAGACGAGCTGTTGGAAGATGCGCTGGAAGAAGAGAACATGGTCGTGGTAGAAGTGAAGACCGAACAATAGGATGTTTGGTCAGTAGTTTAGTTGATTGAAAGGTGGTCGTTCGATCACCTTCCCTTTTTGTTTAGTATGACCGTTCGGTATAGGCTTTTGTAAACCGTTCGGTCAAAATTTTACTTATGACATTCGTTTTTAAATTTATGGTATTTCTGTAAGGTCATTAGGCCAAGACCGTATGTTCTCTTCTAGTGTAAGACTGATCTGTATATTATTAAATGTGATTATTCTATTATATAGTTTTAGACTGTATTTTTGGAATTTTACAAGTTTCATCATAAATAATAAAGTAACCTAAAAATATCTCATTTTTATTTAAATTTCTAAAGTCATATTTCTCGTTATAATAATCAAATATTTACTTATAGTAAATTTTATCTTTTCATATTAATTATTATCATTGTATCTATTTATTTGTCACAAACAAATAAGATAATAAATATTTAAAACCAAACAATATAACTAAACAAATAAATAAGATCTTTATGTATAAATAAATATAAATATAAACAAGTAGAATATGTAAGATTTAATAAATAAATAAATAAAACAAGTACATGATTAAATACAATATAAAAGAATAATTAAATATGTATACCAAAATAAATACAAATAAACAAATTAATAGAATAAGTGTATGATGAGATATAAATATATTTGAATTGTAAGAGTCAAATAAGAATTATATATATATATATATATATATATATATATATATAAATACTTACCAAATTTATTTTTTAATTGACATTTTTTAATAAATATAGATCATGAATAAGAGTAAAATTGGTAAGGAAATATGTACATCAAAAACCAGTTATAAAATCGTTACAAATCATTTTTATTAATTTTATGAACAATTCTCTTTATCAATAGTCATAAAGAATAAAATGATTATATATATATATATATATATATATATATATATATATATATATATATATATATTTGTAAATATTTTCTTAAGTGATAAAAGTTGTCATCAATATTATTTCTTAAAATTCACGTTGTTACTATATATATTACTCAATGTCCATCATTAGAATTATTCTAAATCTTTTACTTACCGGATACCATTAATTAACTTTAAAAGATTTAAGTCATTAAATATATTTATTTGTATAAATAAAATAATGAAAATATATTTCATATCCGGATTTTGTAATAATGGTTTATATTTTTTGAATTAATTAAGGATAATCCAACTATAATCCAAACCAATAAAACAAATTGAAAGGTAAAAAAAGGAAATTAATTAAAATCCCGATTATTATTTAATCAGAGATTAAGACAGCGCTCATTATGCTATCATGCCATATATGTATAGAAAGCAAAGAAAACCAGAGAAGCTTAAGAGATAATACAAACCAGACTTTCTTCAAGAAGTAAACGATTGTTCGAAAAAAGGAAAAAGGAAGATCAAAGAGGTATGTGCACTTGTACTTGAACAAAATAGTAAACTTTGAATCATGAAAATGTTAATGTTATTTATCTTCAGCCTAACACTGTCATCGCAACCAGAACATAGATGAATTTGCGTTGTTAACATTGCTGAAGCGATTGACTCTCAGCTTATTTCTATTCTGATGCAAAGAAACAATTTTGTTGTTGCAAAATGTTGTTATATATTACTATTTGCGTATAAACTTTTGTGCAAACACTTGGATAGTGAATGTTGGCAATTGTTGTTGTGTGTGGCAGAAAATGGGGCGTGGAAGGATACCCATGGATCTGATCGAGAAAGAGAAGGCTCGAAAGACAACATTTCAGAAGAGAAAGAACGGATTAATGAAGAAAGTTTACGAGTTTTCAACACTTTGTTCAGTTGACGTTGGTGTGATTATCTTTGCTTCAAAGTTTCTTGATGAACCTGAAATATGGCCACAAGACCCAAGAGAGTTGAAACGTGTGATTCAGAAATATCTGAACACTACCAGTGATAGGCGTCCAAAGGTGTATGATGTGGAAGAGTATTTCGATGAAAGGATGAAAAGGATTGAAGGAGAGATTTCCAAAGTGCACAAAGGGAAGATCCAGCTCATTTATCCAACCTGGGATGACTCTTACAATACTCTTGAAGATGAACAGTTGAGGATGTTTGTAAGCATTTTGGATGCTAAGCTTGATGCTTGTAATCAAAGGATGAACATGTTCAAACGAGATTCAAAGGGAAAAGTAATAGCAGAATCAGACAATGAAGAAGCACTTGTTCCTTACTTGGCTCCAACTTTAGGTAGTCACCTCAGTTTCATGCAGAACATGTCTCAAACACAGGTTTTTCCTACTAATGATAACAATCAAGTACCATTTTATCCATGTCATCTCAGTCAAAATTCTCTACCTTCTTTGTTTCAATTGGGTCAAAACTTTAACCAATTGATAGAAAAAAATATAGCAGTGGATTGGAATAATCAAGTTGGTGCAAGTGATCACAGAATTGATACACAACAGGAGGATAGAACAAACAAAAACCAAAACCCATCATCGTGCTATTACGATGCAAATATTCAAACAATGCAGCCGTATAATAATGTTGCTTTGCAAACTCTTCCTGCTCAATTGCAGTGCGATGCAACATTCCAGAGCCTGTCAAATCGACCAGGTCCATCACAAGGATTTGAACCTAATGATGTTTCTATTATGCTTCAACCTCATTTTTTAAACTATATGCACAGAAGAAACTAGATCCTATTTATTTAGATATTTATTTTTTCTCTTACAGAATAGTATGTTGGATTTTGGTTTTTTTTTTCTGTTTTTTAGCAGTTCTTGCCTACAACAGTTATAACAATAATTTTGTATTAGATTCTTTTGATTTGTTTGTTTAGAAAGTTTTGGTGCAATGATTATTCCATGAAGATTGTGACATTTGTAGAATGAACTAGTATTTGTAAAGTTCATTGCACGAGTATTTTTTGAATTATATTTAATAATTAAAATAATTTTTATAAAATTAATATATTTTATTTTAAAGTTAAATAATTATAATAATTAAGTAATAAATAATAAAAAAGTTATCAAAATATTGTGTATATATATTGTTAATTTGAATTATCATTAAATATTTTTTTATAATGCTTACAAATATATTGTATTAAGGTTGAAATTGACTAGACAAATAAATGATTTGGTGTAAAAAGAGTCATTATATATTATTTATAATAGATAATTCACTTTGAATTAATTGATTTTTATAATTAAATAAAAAATATTATATATATATATATATATATATATATATATTATTCATTCACGTGTTTTATTTCATATATAATTTTATAAAAATCAAATAATTTCAGTTATGTAATAAGTTGTAATAAAATAAATATCATATTAATTCAATTTTTTCTTAAAATTTATAGTTAATATTATAAAATATGAGATTAAAATTATTCTCTTATTAAATATTAAATTCAATTTGGTATTGAATTTTTTTTTGTAAAAGGTTTGGCGTTGAGTTCCAATCTCTGTCACTGAGCGTCACCTTTCGCAAAAGTTTTGGCACTGAGTTTCAGCCTTGTCGCTGAGCGCTATCTTTTGTGAGAAGTCTTGCATTAAGTGCTAGAGTGCTAATGTGTATTTTGTTATTTTTCTGATCCTCTGATTTGCTTGAGGTGATTTTACCGTGATTTATATGTGTGTTTGATATGGATTGTGATGTTTTATTCATTAATAACATGATTATGAGTATAATGTTGTGGAAGGAATTTCAAGGAGAAGCTTTTTTGTAGTATTTCAATAGTGTATATATTGACGTATGTATTTCATATTAGGAGTATCTTGATGCTCTAATAATCATCAATCTCAAATAGAAAAGGATGCGATATATGGTGAAGGAACAAGAAGTCCTAATATAGGAGTTTTATTTGGGCTAAGACGAAAACACCCTGTGTTTTATTAAGAATATGTAAATAATTAAAAAATAAGTACATTAAAAGAAATAATTAAAATGAAATAAAAGTTTGGTGCACAACTTTTTTTTCAAAGTTAAATTTATTGTTGATTTTAAAAAATATTTGGTTTAAACCCTCGGTTGGTCATCATTTTTTTTTCGGTTTCAATTGGGTCATATTTTTTTGTAAAATTGAGCAAATTTTACCCTAACCGTTAAGTTGTTCCAAACCGCGTTAAATTAGGTTGAGCTGTATTTTTTGCATTGATGGCGTGACATTATGCATTTAATTGAATTTAATTGAATGGGTGATGTGTTTTAAAATCATCAAATCTCTGTGGCTACAGTGCTTCTTATTCCTCCACAACTTATCACCTTTCAACTCTTCCGCTCCTCTGCCCAAGCTGCTTCGTTCCCACTCCTACCTTCAAACCCTCACTGAGGTGCTTGGACTAAACTTGAGGTGACATCCAGCTATCTTCACGCACCCAGCAGCAGCGTCAACCCACATAGACAGCAAGTGTCCCGATCTTGGTCCAAGGCAGCAGCAACGGAGGGTAGCGTCAAAAAGAAAAAAAAAAGGGTCTTTTTGGCTGGAAAAAAACGAGCACTCAGCAGACGCCAGAAAAAAAAAACAATTCATTTCTCCATTTATGAAGAGCACACGGACGAGGTGATGAGTGAGCAGTCCAGCAAGGATTGGGAAAAGAAAGGGGTAATTGAAAGAGAAGGGTCCAGCCGCCACTGGGGGGCTTCACGGGTGTTTTCATTTTTTTTTGGAGAAAAGCATGGATTGAGTAGAAGAGTGCACGACGCTTGGGAGGCATCTTCTTCATTTTAAGGGTTGCTCCAACTGCCACGGATAAGAGGATTACATTCGGAAGAAAGACAGATACATCATAGAAATTGCACCAGTTGACAGCCTAAAGCATCCCCGACTAACATCGAAGGCGGAAGTAGAAGGCCAGACATCGGCGATGGCGGCGGAATCCTTGTGCATCCACGGGAGGAGTCTCTTGGAGGAATCCTTGTCCGAACAACGACGTTTCTGTTCCAGATTGGGGTTTATGTTCTCACATGGCGACAGCGTTTTTGAGAGGGAGAAAGGGTGTGTCTGGGGAGTGAGGGTTAGAAGGTGGGAGTGAGAAGAAAACAACTTGGGCGGAGGAGCGAAAAAGATGAAAGGTGATCAGTGATTGGAGGAAGAAGAAGCACTGTAGCCAAAGAGATATGATGATTTTAAAACACATCACCCATTTAATTAAATTCAATTAAATGTATAATGCCACGTCATCAAAGCAAAAAATACAGCTCAACTTAATTTAATTTAACGCCGTTTGGAACAACTTAACGATTAGGGTAAAATTTGCTCATTTTTACAAAAAATATTACCCAATTAAGACCGAAAAAAAAAAACGATGACCCATTTGAGATTTCCATATAAATACGAGGACCAACCCAGGGTTTAAAACAAAATATTTTTTTACATACAAAGGTATAATGTTGATGTCATACTGTATAATAATTAATTCAATTTGCAAAGTTAATGGGCATTGACTTAAATTGAGATACATTAATATTTCATTACAACTTAATCTAATAAAAAGAAAGTATCGTATCTATAAATTAAATAATATATATTTATATATAGAAAGAAAAAGTCCATTTGTGCATTATTGAAATATTAACGTGATTATAAAAGTAAAAATATCATTTATTTCTTAAATGTAATTAAAAAAAGATTATAATGTAATTATTATTTTAATTTAATTTTTAAGATATATATATATTATTTCAAGTTTACTAATTTAAGTTAAATATAAATCTTGATAAATTAAATGATAATTTTATACATTATAAACAATATTTTTTATATATTTTATTTTGTATGAAAGTAAAACAAATCAATTAAGTAATATATATATATATATATATATATATATATATATATATATATTTTATATGGATTTGTTAATTTACGTAACTTCGTGTATAAAATTTTAGTTGAAAAAATATCTTCATATATTATGGATTCTAACCTCTTAGTGTATCAAATTTTAGTTAAAAAAATACTTTTATATGTTATGGGTTCTAAGTTTTAAGATTAAAGATATTTAAATAATTTCTGATTTTTTAATTTTTATTTTAAATTAAAATAAAAATTATTAAAATACTCCTATTATTAAAGTTTTTCTTTTTTTTAATATATATATATATATATATATATATATATATATAATAAGAAAAAACATTAATAAACTTACATTATTATCATCCTATTTTGTTGACAAAGGTCTTAAAAGTTAGTTTTTTTATTTATTGTATTTAATACTTCTTTTCAGAAATTTAAATTAAATATTTGTAATAACAAAATCATATTTTTTAATGTTATAAAATTTGTTTTATATTATCTGAATTCACCTTTTACTATTTGTAACTTGAAAATATAGACTTTAGTAAAATTGAAACAAATGTATTTATATTGTTATTACTTAAGTCTATAAATATGTATTAGAGTCTAACAATACAAACTAAATATTTATAACAAAACTTTATGGGTTTAACAATATACGCATTAGATGAGTTCATATATACATTGATTAGACGAGTATAACAAAAATCATTAGACGAGTCTAGCCATACACAATAAAGAAATATGCACATGCATTAATTATATGGTTAGATGATATATTCTATACATTGATTAGACGACTCTAAGCATACACTCATTAGATAAGTATAGAAAAACATATTAAACGAGTGTGTTGATACACTAATTAGACAAGTTTAATAATATACATTAGATGAATTTGTTTATATAATTACTAAACAAGTATAGGAAAAAATATTAGATAAATTATTCCACACATTGATTAGACAAGTATAGGAATATCCATTATGCAAGTCTGTCAATACACTAATTAAAAAAGTCTAGCAACAAATATTAAACAATTATGTCCATGCACTAGTAAGATAAGTATAACAATATACATTGCACAAGTTTATTTTTCCATAAGTAAATTATATGAGTCCGTTAATATACATTACATAAGTTTGTTTATTCACTAGTTAAACAAGTCTTGCAATACAATTAAACAAGTATGCAGATAATTTGATTGGACGACTATGTCTATACATTAAGTAAACGATTCTAGCAACAAACATTAGATGAGTATGTCTATACACTTATTAGACAAGTCTAGTAGTATACATTAGGTAAGTTTGTCTATACAAAAATTATATGAGTTTATTAATACACATTAAACTAGTTTTTCCACTCATTAATTAGATGAGTCTTGCAACACACATTACACGAGTCTGAATATACTCTTATTATACAAGTCTAATAATACACATTATACAAGTGTGTCAATATATTGATTAAATAGGTATAATAATACATACTATGTGGGTTTATTGATGTATAAATTAGACGAGTCTATCAAGACACATTAAGCGAGTCTTTCCATACTTTGATTAGAAGAATATAGCAAAAAAAATACACAAGATTGTCCACACAATAATGAGATGAGTATAACAAAAAATATTAGACAAATAATTTCATATGTTGATTAGAAGAATTTATTAAACAAGAATGGAAACACATTAGTTATATGAGCAGAGCAAAAAAAATTAGATAAAACTATTGATGTATTGATTAAACAACTCTAGCAGTACACATTAGACAAGTCATTCATATATTTAAGCAATATATATTAGACAAGTCTTTCAACACATAAATTAGATGAATCTATTAATAAACATCAAGCAAATTTGTTCATTTACTGCTTAAATGACTTACAATACACATTAGACAAATTTATTTATACATTGATTATATAATTATAGAAAAAACATTATACAAGTTTAACAATACACATTAGACAAACTTGTTCATATACTGATTAGATGAGTATAGTAAAAACTATTAGATTAGTCATTCCATACATTGATTAAATGAATATGAAAATATACATTAGACGAGTATGTCCATACATTGATTAGATGAGTCTTGTAACACATGTTAGACGAGTTTGTTCATACATTAATTACACTAGTCTAACAAAATACTTTATATATTAGATGAATCTACTAATACACATTATATGACCATCCATTTTATGATTAGACTCTTGCAATGTATATTACATAAGTTTTTCCATATACTAATTAGATAAGTCTAACCATACACATTAGATGAATGTGTGCATATACTAATTAGATGAATCTAACAACACATATTGAACAAGTTTGTCAATGTATTCATTAAACGAGTCTAGTAATTCATATTACATGAGTCTATTCATACACTAATTTATATTTTTATTATTAAGTTAACTATACATATTTCTACATATCCTTTATACTTTTAGAGAGTTTATTCTAGTTTTGAACATGTTTTATCTCTTATATGATTACTAAGTCTACTGTTTATATTTTTACAAAATTTACTATTGATATTTTATAAATATATTGATTTTCTAAACCTGTAAATTAATTTTAAGGTTGATTTTATTCCAAACTTAATTATAAACTTAAAAATATTTATTATTATTTTTATCTCTAATTTTTTTTAATAAACACATAAATCAACATCAATCAATATGTAGGTAGGTACGAGTTTAAAACTAGTAATATATAATGTTGAGTTTAAAACTAGTAATATATAATGTTGATGTCATATTTAATGTATAACAGTGATTTCAATTTGCAAAGTTAATTGAATTGAATTAAATTAAAATATTATGTGCATTATTGAAATATTATGTGAATTAAATAATATGTATTTATATGTAAAAAGAGAAAGTCATATGTGCATTATTGAAATATTAATATGATTAAAAGTAAAATAATCATTCATTTCTTAAATGTATTTTTTTTACAAAATTATAATATATTTATTATTTAATTTTAATTTCAAGATATATATATATATATATATATATATATATATATATATATTATTTTAAATATACTAATTTAAGTTATATAAATCTCCATAAGCTAAATGAAAATTTTTAATAAAAAATAATTATTATATATTTTACTTAGTATTAAAAAAAATAATTTTTATAATTTTTTCTAAGTAAATTTTATTGTTTACTATTAAGAAGAATTTTTATTAAATACAAAAAATATAATATTAATGTCCTATTTATAATAATTTATTCAATTTGCAAAGTTAATAAGTGTTGTTGACTTAAATCCAAATATATTTTAAATATTTCATTACAACTCAATTTAATAAAAAAGTATCATATCTATTAATTAAATGATATGTATTTATATATACAAATAGAAAGTTCAAATTTGTACCTTATATTATAAAGAAATGATGAGAAATGAAATTAAAATTATTGTGAGATAATATTTTAAATATAGTAATTTAAATTAAATATAAATTTCCATAAATTAAATGACAATTTTATAAATTATAAAAGACAATAAAGGAAAAAAATAATCTGGTTTGCTATATAAGCAATACCAATCTCTATAAAGGAATTCACTTTACTAGTAATATCATAAAGATGAAATGTCAAAATCATGTAATAAATGTAAATAATAACACAATAATTTTGTAGCCCAATATAAGGTAAATATACCATCCAAGTAAATTGAGAAGGAGAAATAAAATGTTTAAGAAAAAAAAAATTATAGTACAGGTGAATGCAAATTGATATGTGTGAACACATAATTTGGTCCAGGTAAAATAATTTTATTTAAAAAATTATAAAAAAGTAAATAGGAAAGATTGTGAAATCAGAAATTAATTTTATAAAAAGCATTAATAATAAAAAAAAGAAAGGAAATAAAACAATAAAAAATGAAAAATAATTAAAAATTATTATTATTTTTATTATTTGTAACCCTAATTAACTATTTGAAAATTTTATATTTCAATTTTTCATTTTTACTCTTCACTATAAAGGATTAATTAACTCAATACATTTTGAATTTTTCATCATCTTAGCTTTTCTTCTCAAACTTCACCCTCCTATCAACCTTCCTATCACATTCCAAATTACCTTCCAGCTTACATTCTAGTAGTTTTTCATATCACCTACTTTTCCAACTAATTTTTTCTCCATTTTTTTATCTACTTCTAAATTCTCCACCTACTTTTTATATTATTATCTTCTACTCATGTTTTTTATTAATCTTTTTTTATTTCTTCCATTCATTTTTTTAAATCATATTTTATTCACCTACTTTCTGTTAGCAAAATGATGAAGATGAAGTTTTAATGATGTCCAAATCAAGTCAAGAGAAATCAAAATTCAAGAAGATATTATGAAGACTTGTATTGGAATGAAAAACTTTTGTAATAATTGTAGTTGAGTGTCTAGGACTTAGATTTTTAGTGGTTTTGATTCCATGTATTTTTATATTATATAATTGATGTCTAGAGTCAAAATTGCACTGTTTTAATCGATTAAAACAAGTATTAATCGATTAAAATGAGTAAAAGCTGAAAACTCAAACTTTTCCGATTTAATAGATTAAAATACATTTTAATCTATTAGCTAATCGATTAAAATACCTTTTAATTGATTAAAAGTGACTATTGGAGTTTTCTAGCCATTAAAACTAGCCGTTGTACTCATTCTAATCGATTAACACTAATATTAATCGATTAAAAGCGTTAAATGGCTGAAAACAAAGAATGGAAGAGTATTTGCTTGAGTCTATAAATAGACTCTCATTTTCCTTCAACATCAACTCTTCCCTTGTGCTCTAGATCTTTGAAATCATTGAGAATTGTGTACTCTTGCTCAGCTAAAGAAACTCTTGTCTGTGGAGCTGTTGAAGTGCTACTGCGATGACAGAGGAATAATTGGTTCATCCTTGGTGCAACTAAGGAAGTATTTGGAAGAGATTCATCCTTCGTGAAGTATTCGGAGGAAGTGATTCATCCTTTGTGAAGACTCAAAGGAGGTGCAGATTCATTTCTTGTGGTATCAAGAGATGTGGTTTCTAAACTTTTACAAATTGTTTCTTTGTTATTGTAATTTGTAATCGTTTTGTGATTAGTGAAGTGTTTATCTTGTTTTTGAGATAAGCGACTCAACGTAGGATTGGTAAGATTCGAACTAGGATAAAATCATCTGTACAAATTTCTCTCAACTTTACTCTTGTTATTCATTTTTATTATCTGCTTAGTAAGTAAAATTGAGAAGAAATCTAAAAAGGCACACTTTATTATTAAAACCAATTCATCCCCCCTCTTGGTTTGTAAGACTGCATAATAAATGTGGGAAGTGCTGAAAGTAACCCACAAAGGTATAGATGACGTAAAGAGAGCAAGAAAGAATACCTTGATCCAGGAATACGAAATGTTCAGGATGAAGCAAGGAGAAACAATACCAGATCTTCAGAAACCTTCACCAACATCGTTAACCATCTCATTGGACTAGGTAAGTCTTTCGAAAATAATGAGCTTAACATAAAAATATTGAAATCTTTAGACAGGTCGTGGCAACCAAAAGTGACTGCAATTTCTGAGTCATAAAATCTCAACACAATGACTATGGCGGCATTATTTGGGAAATTGAGAGAGCATGAACTTGACCTTGGAAGACTAAATGAAGAAGAAGTAAAAATTAAGAAAAAAAGGACTCTAGCCTTAAAATTTGAGGTAGAAAGAAGCAAGAAAAAAATAGAAGATGAAGACTCAGAAGATGAAGAAAATTTAAGACTCATGATAAAAAGGCTCAACAGGTTTATGAAATCAAAAGACAAAGGAAGATTCAAATACAGAAAGAGAGAAAATCAAGGATTTTCTTCAAACTATAGATGCTATGGTTGCGTTGAAAGGGGGCACTTAAAAGCTGACTGCTCAAATCAAAAGAAAAGTGAAGAAATTAAAGAAAAGAAGTTCTTCAAGAAAAAGAAAGCCTACAACGTGTTTTAATCAATTATACAACTAATGTAATCGATTACTACACAATTGTTTGCCCTTGTTAAACATATATTGATATCTGAAGAAATCTAACAAATTATATACTTGAAAAAGGAAGGCATTACCGAAGGCCACAATCCCTCGGAAATAGCCAAAAGCCGTCAGTACCGACGACTTATCGACGACCAGAAAACCGTCGGTAAATCCATTGTCGTTAATGTTTACGGACGACCTTTGTCCTTCAGTAATTGCCGAAGGGCACAAGCCAAGCGAAGGGCAAAAACTTTCGGTAAATCCTTCGATATAATCCAGACAAAATTAAATCATATTTGTATTTCTTATCCAACCAAACAAACCTGCATAAAATGTTCACAATATAGACAGACCTGCATAATATTTTCAAACCACAGACAAACCTCCATAATATGCATCCCAAAATCATCCAATCATTAATGACAAAAACAACTTTATAACATCATTTGTATTGTTCAAATTTAAGAAATTCCATTTATAAATGAAACATGAAACATAAAATAATACCATCTAGACATGAAACATAATGGTCTGACATCCAAATGTTCTAAGAACTATGTTCACTAATAAAATAAAACTAATAATCTACATAGTCATCATCAGAATGATCTTCATCATCCTGCTGCTCTATAGATGGCTGGACTAGTGTGATGCGGAGGGTTGTGGCTGGGTCAAAGGGAAGTGGAATGAATATCTGAAGCATTAGGCAGCGCTCTCATGACCAGGGACTTGAAGTTTGTAAACTCAGTTCTTAAGTCACTGTAATTTTCTCTCAAATCATGATTTTCCTGATCACGTTGTTGTAGTAGCTGTGTTAAGCACTCGATGGTCTCGTTAGGAGTAGTGGTGAAAGAAGAAGGTTGGTGCTTTAGAGTACCTCCTCTTCATATTGTATAGTTTGCAGCAAGTTGTCCTGCACCGTACACTCGTCCCTTTTCCTTCCCACCAACGACATTGACCCAACACTTTGTCCTACGAATGTCGTCGTCCTCATTACTCGCATCATCTGGTGTAGGAGCTGACCCGTGTTCGGATTTAACCTGTGAAAGTCTCGTAGAAAATTCTTCCTGTTCAAACATTAAAAGCAATGTTAGGGAATAATACAATAACATAATGAGAAATTAATATTAGTAGCCATGTTATTTGCTTACATGAGTCTTCCGAGATCTTTCATCAACGAATTGATTAGTGCCCTTCCGAACATGAGTATGTGCAAAGACCTCATCAACATGGACCGTCCATCCCAAAGCGTGTGCCTGTAACATAATTTAGAGTTAGAAGTGTACATGAAATAGAAAATACATAAGTTATATATGAAAGAAACAAAAAATTATTGAAAGTTTACCTCACAAATGACATGCTCATTGATCAGGGTGTCGCACCCCATACAAATTTGATGTGCATTAAAAATGCAGTATAGTGCTAGGAAGTGACTCCTAGGTCGTCTCTCAAAGACCAAATGTGGTTCGAGACTTAGGTCAAACATGTAGTGAGGGGGGTTTGAAGGTGTTTTTGTGTATGAAAGGAATTAAATTAAAACACGAAATTAAACATAACTAAACAAAATTGAAAGCGTTGAAGTAAATGTCAAAACAGTAAGGATGAACGGTAAAAGACAGCAAAATCAACAAATGCAGAATTCACCAGGATTTGAAAACAAAATGTTGGAACAGTAAACGCACAGAAAACATAGCAACAACCTAATTGAAATGCACCAAATGAACTTAAACACTAAACGCAACAATAGAAGTATCAGTAAAAGCAAACTGAGATTGAAACAACACTTGAAAACAAGATAAACAGTAAACACAGTGACATAATGCATCAATGAAGAAGATGATGAACAGTAAAATGCAACAGATAATACAAATAAAAAACACTTGGCTAAAAATGCGTCAATCCTTTTTAAAAATGTCACCGTGTGTGCTTTTCCTATTTCTCCAATTTAAACTCAAAGAAATCTCTAAAATGAAATTAACACTTCATAAATAAAAATGTAACAACATGTTCTAAAATTGAAAACGTCACTTTTTCTAAAAGAAAGCAAAATGAATGCCCCATAATAAAATCACTGTGCAGCTCCATTCAAGATTGAATTAGCGTTTCTTCCAAAAATAAATCATTGTCATAGCACAAAGAAAGATAAAATGCATTGCTTTTTCTCACTCAAAGAAAAGAAAAGAAATGACACAGTGTTGCTTCTAAAACTCCACCATGTTCAACTCGTAAACATTCAAAGAAAGCTCTTAAAATGAGTGTGGCGGCTGCTGCTCACAATGTGTTGGACGCAACAGCTCAAGCAAAGAAAAGGAAAATGAATCCCCTAGCCGTAACCTTCCATCATCCACGTTTGTGTGCTTCTAAAGAGAAAGTAAAATAATCATCTCCAGTGGGTGGCAGATGACTCCTTAAATGAAGGATTTGAATGACCCACTTTCTTGGGCTCCCTACCGCCAGCGTGCTCCTTTTTCCTCTGTTGGACATGCTGCAGTCCTCGTTTTTAATAATTGGACGTCCTTGTGCACATGGGTTGCACCTCTCCAAGCTGCTGTTCGCGTGAAGCCTTTTTTTATTAGCGCTGCTTCCTCCATTCCAACATGAAAATGAAGTGTTGCTTCCTCCTACTTTGGACCGTGACCATGAAGCACCTCCCAAGCTGCTGCCCAAGCCACACACCAAAATTGAAGTCCAGTAGGAACGTGGAGTCCAACCTGCTCCGTGATGTCACCACTTGCCTTGTTGCAGCGCGTCCTGTCCGTGTGGATTGTGAAGTTCAGTTGCACCTCCTCTTCAAGCCTAAGTGAATCAGCAGCTACATTGTGTGGTCCGCATGGAGTGTGAAGTCCAGCTACACCTCCTATAGCAAGCTTGTGGGCCATGAGCTTCTCATTCTCCAGCTTCAAAGACGTGGCAGCCACTCTTTTAAAAGCCCATAAATTCCTTCAATCCATGACACTATGTGCTGCTGCCTTCAATTGAGAATTCAATGTGTATATATATATATATATATATATATATATATATATGTGTGTGTGTGTGTGTGTGTGTGTGTGTGTGGCCTGGTGGCTGTGAAGCACCCTTTTCTTGTTGGACGTGAATCAACCCACATTGTGTGCATCCAACGCTGGATGTAAGCCCCCCTAATTCCAGGATGTGGCAGTTGCATCTCCAATTGAAGGGGCTACATTTTTTAAAAGCCTAAAAACCGTATGTTGTGTGCTTCCAAAAAGGCTGTGACATGCATGAGAGCTCTTTGTCTCATGGACGTTTGCTGCTCCCAAGATTCATTGCTTATGGGCTGCCCTCATTGTTGCCAGCGTGGAGTATTGGATGTGCAGGCTCCTTCACGTGCTTCTTTGTGCACCTCCTGGACGTGTTGCTACCCAAGCTGCTGGACGCGTGCTCCAACTTCAAAGACGTGGCAACCCTCCTTTCTTTTGGGTCGTGTTTCTTTTAAAATCCGAAAACTCATGTGCAACTTTCTCTATAGAAAGAGAGATAAAGATTAATCACATGTGCAACTTTCTCCAAAAACTCATTAATCCCAATGAGTAAAATCACCGTAGTGTCCCGTATCTTGTGCACACTTCTTTTGTGGAGAGTCTTGAATTATGTGGCAGCCCCTTTAATGTCCCAAAATATTATCCAACAATTTGCCTGTAATTAATAATGCAAATAATTAGCCTCAAATAATTCAAATTAATTAAAATAAGAATTTCTGGTCAAATTAAGCACAATTAGCAAAAATGGGAAAATACTAGACTTTTAAGCACAATTTCCTGATTAAATCTAGCACAATAAGCTATGTGAAATCAAGAAAATATTGACTCATCACTCATGAACCGTGATCGACCCACCACTATATAGGGTGCCCCCCTTTTCATAAGCTCTGTTCCTCTGAGCTGTAGCATACTTATTGCGAAACTCTGCTGAATTCCAATGAGCGAGTAAAGAGTTCCAAATGTGCTTGCCCAACCAGCAAGGGTGCTCCCCTGCATTGCGGGATCCCTAAACATCTCTGACAGCCGATGAGATGTTTTCATGTGGAAATTTCTTTGTATTTGAGTTTCATGTTCAGGTTTCCACTGCACCTTCTTCTGTAACAGTAAACAAAACAAACATTAATTAATGAACATATTAAAATAAGAATGACAATTAGTTTAATAGGTTGTTCACCTTAAAACTATCCCAGAATGACTTTTTGTCATCTACAGGTATTACTCCCCAAGTAGGCCATGGACTCAAATATTGTTGCTTAATTGATCGTGTGATGGCCTGGGAAGCAACCCTGGATGGAATAAACCTGCATATAAAGAAATAAAATTCATTTGAAGTAAGATAAACTTTAAACATCAAAATGGTTAAAAAGATTATTAAAGTCTTACCCTTTACCATATGGCTCAATCCATGGTCGATCATGGAGGGACAGGTCAACACCATCACCATCACTAGCTTAATCTGGATTAGCAGATGGTGTGACAGTCCCGGAAGGCGGTATATAAGATGATGAAGGTATAGAAGTAGGGTCAAGGGAAGCAGTGAGGGTAATAATCACAGGGAGAGTAGTGGGGGTAATAATCACATGAGGAGGAAGAATGTCTGCTGCAATGGTAGGAGGAGGATGTACTGCAGGGGTAGGAGGAGGGTGTACTACAAGGGTAGGAGAAGGCCCCACAGATGATGGACTGGGGGCAATTGTGGTAGGTAGTGTAAAAGAAACCCTAAGTACATACTTTGGTGCTTGTCGTTGCCTTTTTTTAGGCCTTGCTACCCCCTTTCCTTTATCACGACGTTCTGAACTTTCTCCTGTCATGACTGCATTGAAATGGTTACAAATAAAGTGAAATAATAGAAAAATCTAAGGAAGGATCTATTTTGACATGTTTCTTAGCTTCATTTAAGAGCTTTAAACTTGTTAGGATGTGCAGAATACACACTCTTAGGTTACTTTAGGTCAATTCCCATTTTCTCACTTATTTAGTACACTTTTTAGGTTTCAAGTAGTCAAATTTTGAGATTTAGCTACTTGTTCCAATTTGACATTTTTCTTAGCTTCATTAAAGTACTTTAAACTTGTTAGGATGACAAGATTACGCATTCTTCGGTTACTTTAGGTGAATTCCCATTTTCTTACCTATTTAGTATACTTTTTAGGTTTAAGTAGCCAAATATTGAGATTTAGCTACTTGCCTCAAATATTGACACCTTTCTTAGCTTTATTCAAGTACTTTAAACTTGTTAGGATAAGAACATTACACATTCTTAGGTTTCTTTAGGTCAATTTCGAAATTGTCACCTATTTAGTTTAAGTAGTGTAATTTTAGGTTCTCAATAGTCAAATCTTGTATTTCTTTGTTTTTCGAATTGTGCCCTCATTTTTATCTTTCTTTTATGTTTTAAAACTTGTGTAGATAGTTTATTAACTGTTTTGGTTAGTACTTTAATACGCTATGCATTATGACCACTTTTAGCCTATTCTAGTAACTAGTTTTAGGTTCTAGGGTGTCATATATTGAGTTCTAGGTTGTTTTTGTAGTGTGAGTTTCTGATAAGTTAGGTTCTTACATTTTAAACTTGTTAGGACAATTTCTTTGAAGTTTCTTAGGCTAGTTTAGTGCAGTTTGCAAATTTTGACCATTATAGTACATTTTTAGTAGTCATTTTGAGGTTTTAGTAGTGCTTTACTCAAACAAGTTTAATTATCATAACTAACCACTTCAACAACTTAGTTTGATGAATGGAAACATGTTCAAAGTGAAATTTAACTCAATTTTAAACTTAGTGCAGTTTTTTATGGTTTACTCTTACTAGTTTTAGTGCTTTAACTTTTAGGTCCATAGGTAGATTTTGTTTTCTTAGTGATTTGTAGTGGTTAGTTAAGTTTTTATTAGTATTTTAGCATTTTGAACTTGTCTACATACTTACATTCCAGTTTTTACTTGGTTCAGATAACATTTTTTGGGTTTGTTTGGGTGAATTTCGCAATTCTGGTTGTTTGTATTGGTTATATTAGTTTTGACATTCTTTTACCATTTAAAAGTTGTTTACAAAGTCTCTTAACAGTTCTACATATCAGTTTAGTGTAGTCCTCATTTTAAAACTAGTTTAGCATACTTTTTAGGCTTTCACTAGTGAGTTTTAGAGCCTCTTACAATAAGTGACTTTTGAAGTGTTCTTTAGTTTTCTTTAGTCATTTAAGACTTGCTTAGGTAGTTTCTTTATTGGTATTCTTTCTGTTTTAGTTTAGTTCTTACTTTTAGCTTCTATAACCTAGTTTTAGAGTGTTTTTGTAGGTTGAGTAGTAAAATTTTGAGTTTATTGTAGAATTTAATTTGAGTTTGTTTCTAGCTTTCTTTAGTCATTTTAAAGTTCCTTGAATAAATTTTACCTCTGTTTTCACTAGTTTTTGCATATTTACACATTTCTCATTTTGCTAGCTTAGCTCTTAATTTGTAGATGATAGACAGAGTGTCTAACTTGAGTGCATAATTTTTAGTCATGTTTGTATAGTTTCATACATTGAATTAAGTGATTTTTACATGATGAATCAGTTGCAAAGAACAATTTTGACAAAAGTGAACCTTGAGAGATTTGAACTTCAGTTTTTCTTGTGTGTGCATTCATGAAAATGACATTCTAGGCCTTGCATTATTTCTCTTCATAACTGATAATTTGATGTGAATTCTTAATGTGATCTAGGCCCTCTTTGAATTAAGTCACTTGCCAAATATAGCCTACCTTGGAAAATTTTCCCTAGCACCAATTTTTGAGCCTGTTTTAGGTTTTTATTCAGATTTTCAAGTCCATTGTCATTAGCCTTGGACCTGTAAAACCAGATTATACCACGTCTTAGAGTTCTAAGGTAAAGTAGGTTGTGTGTTATGGGACATTGTTGAGTTCAAGTGTGGGGGTATCATTGAAAAAGAGGCATATGTGACTGAGTTGACGATTGAAACAGTTTGTGAATCATTGACAAATGAGAGAAAAAGCTGGAACAAAATGATCTTCTGTCAAATATGGTACTTTCTATCTAGTCTTTAGTATTATTTACTTCATGTATTTGTATTGTATCACATGAATGTCTTTTGCTATGTTCTTTTAATTGTGTAACATTTGTATTCATCTACAACCAACATATTCAGCCTACAAAAACAGCCACGAAAACATGCTTAAACAATACAAAATAAAGCGTATACACCTTCCATTCATCAAGCATCATGATCAAACTTAAAATGAAACATATGGTCAACCAAGGTTCACAAAAACTAGCAATGATATTCAATCAAGTGCATTTAAAGTATACAAATATCGAAAGGGGGTATGTTAAAGTGAACCTTGGGTGATGGATTTTCTAACCTTCTTCTTCTTTGATTTCGTGTTCAAGATCTACCCCAGTACCAGCCCTACCTTCACTTGATCTTTGGCAAACAAACCTAACACACATGGACATGTACTTAATAAGTAGAATAAGATGCAGAAATTATTTATTCCTATATGTAAAGCTAAGTTGGATAGTTTTACAACTCTAAAATCAAACATTATTTCAGATTTTTGAATTCAATGTACAAATGAACTATATGAATGCATATTCAGTTGTAAAATGCCTAATATGAATGGATTAAACTCAAAACATATTGCATTCACGTTCAACTACTGTGTTTGTGTGTTTTGGTTTCTAAATGACCAGTCAAGCCTTTATATAAGTTAAAGTAAAGAGCTAAAACTAGAAAACGAATCAACAAGACAGGTAACAACTAACTAAGTACCTAAATCAAAGGTAACAACTAACTAAGTACCTATATCACATGCACACATACCATGATATGATGACCGGTTTCACAACGACAACATTTATTCTAATATACTCAAACAAAATTGAATCAAAGGTCCAGGACTTTAATACATTTAAAAGCTTCGTACCCTTTAGCAATCTGGCCATAACACTACATTTCACACATGCAACATAGCTTGGAATATAAGAAAAAATAGCATTAAACCTAATATGACCATAACAGTCTGTGGTTTCAATCATTTCCAAACAAGGATCAGTAATACAAGCAATGTAATTCCTAAGATGAACTCAAAGCACTCTAATAATACAATCTCATTCTTTTACTAATACAACCACATTTTTATTCAACATTTAACCATAATTCTACACTACTGCTCACTTCATTCAGAGACAAAGAGCTTACCTCCACGCTACAACCTCCCTAGACGAAGACAACCTCCTAAAACCACACTTTTGCCCTAGAGTGCGCTTCACTCGACCTTCGACGCACCACTACAATTGCAATCATTTTCCAATGATATTTAGTGTTAAACAAAATCTCCAATGCGAACCAAAAGCAATACACATATACAAGTTAACTCACACATGCATCACAAAGAGGGTAGCCACCAAAAGGTACATAATTTGAAGCAATAACTTACCTCTACGACAGCGACAACCCTTTGATACCCTCTCTCGCGCAACCCTTCTCACGCAACGAAAGCCACTTCGTCACACAACCCCTGAATTAGCCTCCCTCGGCAACTAGAAGCTCTGTCTACGCTGCGACACCAACCTTGACGTAGCGACAACACCTCCTGACTCCGCCAAACCACCGTCGTAAAGAAAGAGGCTCAACAAAGTGAGAAACAATGGAAATGATGGTTTCGGATTGTGAACAACAGAGGAAGATAGAGATTAGGGCAGGGGAGACTGGAAAGCGAGGACCTGACAAATTGAGAGTGAAAGTTTGAGGGAAGCTTTTGCGGACAATATTTGGGAAAATGGAAGAGGGAAATCCCAAATTCTGATTTCATTAAGTGAATGCCTATACTGACGGCCAAAAGCCTTCGGTAAATCCGCTGACCAATACCGAAGGGCAAAAGCCTTCGGTAATGACCAACTTAAATGACCGTCGGGAAATCCTTCGGTATATCAATTTTACCGACGGCCAAAAGGCCTTCGGTAATCATTGCATTTCTTGTAGTATACATTGTCTAATTGATTATTTCTACCAGAAATATAATGTGCAATCTGTTTAAACTCATGATTCATTTACAAACAATGAATACATATATCAAACATCTCAAGCACAAATACAAACACAATAAGGATAAATCAATTGTTATGTCATTTGTTGTGCAAGAAACCATAAAACCATTCTTGTTCATCATAAAAAAACATTAGATATATAGGTGAGTATAACTCCTCCTATCAACAATATGCGCACACACACACACAACAACCACTACACCACTTCCATTTGCTTAAATTTATATACAAAGTTATCTACTTAAATCATACAATCCAACCATATTTTATTAAAATAATAAATAATTAAAACTATAATTTAATTTATTTATTCACCAACAACCTAACACCCAACTAAGAATAATTAAAATTAAAAACTAATTTATTTTATTTTGTTAATTTCCATTACTTTTACTTGGGTTTTATACAAAAGATGGAATGCTTGACCGCATATGTGTCCGAATAGAAAGATTGGAAGGATGACATCACTAGCTCTATCGAACATCTTCAAATTAACGGTCAAGCTAAAGCAGTAACAAGAACATCATGACCAAGTTAAAGTAACGTTTGGATGAATCAAAAGTGGATGGATGAGTTACCATAGGTGTTATAGGCTTACTGTTGCTCACCCACTACACCATGGGAAAACACTATTTAACCTCATGTATGGTACTTATGTCATGTCCGTGAAAGTTGGTAAACCTTCGCTTAGGAGACAAATCCAAGATGAACCTTAACGACGAGCAACTAAAGATGAACCTCAACACTCTTCAAGAAAAAAGAGATGTGCCATTCGTGCGGACAGATACCTATAAAAGGATGATTTCATGAACATATAAAACCTTGACCCTATACTCGATCCTATACTCGGAAACATTTGACAAAGATTTGAAAGCCAAATGCTGAATTAGGTATTGTTAGCTATTATATAAACATATGAGTATTTTAGGAATCCTTCTAGAAGGTATTTGTTGATTGGGTATCTCCCTGCTGATCTTCTTCATAATAACTGGAACATATAATATATGTGACTTAGATTATCCCAAATACTTTATTATACTGAAATAAATATATATTTTTTGTTGATAAAAAAATATTTAAAATTTTCCTCTATTTTTCTTTCAACTGTGTATAAGATATATATTTTAATTAGTTTAAAGTACAATCAGTTTATAATGCCCGTGCACGGATTATTTTGTTTCAAAAAATATTTTCATGGACTCATATTCTTTTTATGGTGTAAGCCAAACAAATATTTCATTTTATGATTATATAGAAAAACAGAACGTTTCAAATAAAGGAAAATCTCTACTGTTTAAATAATAAATAAATGAGAAGGTTGACAGTATTTGTGTTCTTCTATAGAAAGCTGGCAGTGTTAATAAAATCTGTACTCCATGAATTTCCTCCCATTTGTGAAGGCTGCAAACAAGGAAAACAATCTGGTCGATACTATGTGATACAAAGAAAAATAAAATAATGATTCTTTTTCCTTGAATGTTTACTTACCTTAGCAAGATAAAAACATTGGTAATGAATCTTTGACATGTGAGAAAGAGAACAGCAAGAGAATGTCAGAGATTTGGCATGTTCTGAAGAAATCACTTCATTGCAGATCTCATTCATCAGAAGTTCATGATCCCCAGGCAAAAAGAATAGATCAGAGAAAAAAGGATGAGAGAAATAAAAGACAGTCAAAACACCAACTTAGCCATGAAATTTTCCTTGATAGATATAGTGGTGAGATTAAGATTTTTCCATGTTATCCTACAGAAGAACCTCCTTCTCATTCTCCTGCAAAATCCAAGCTAACTATAGTTTCATCAGAAACACTTTGTGTTGATTGTGATGAATGTGTTGTTTTCTCAAAGAAAAAGGTTCCAGTGAAAGATTCTAATGATCCCCCAATATCAACACGTCATCGTGAATGTGAAGACAAAATCAAATCTAGTGACACTGTTGAAGAACAGGGAAATTCCCATCTACATTCAGGTAAGATCAGTACTTTTTCTAGCAAAATGAATACGAGTGTTTATATGTATATAGTTTTTGACCAATTCTCATGGAAAAAAATTTACACTAGTTTGACTATTTAATCATATAGTTTCATGTCAGAATCTTTGGAAGATTTGGAAGAATATTGATGTCACTTTTGTAACTTTGGCAGGAATTGAACATTCTCTTGACACTGTATCTGGTTTAGGTTTCTTGCTTTTCAATGAAAAAAAAATATTATGGTTTTTCTAAAGTAATTCATATAAACATGGGTTTGACCAGATATTCTGTAATATTATATTTTGTTTTCTTTAGGATTTTCATTGTGTGTGTTTCTGCTGAGTTTTTTTTTTTCATAACTCAAAATAGTCTACCTAGACAGGATGAAGATAGAGCACCGAGTTTTTTTAGACTATTAAAGATGTAAATGAGTAAAATTTTAGATTTTAATTACTTGTTGATCTTATTTTATTTAATTACGTAAAAAAATTAGTTTGGAATTAAATTGAATTTTTAAATGAATCAAATTCAAAATTTAAAAGCTCGTGAATTATTAGTGTATATATATATATATATATATATATATATATATATATATATATATATATATATATATATATATATATATATATATATATATATAAAATATACTTTTAGAGTTAGATTAAAAGAAAATAAGAAAAATAATTCTCTTAAATATATATGTTGGAGTATGTCCTTCTTTATATATGTCTGTTTATAAATATTATTGTGAAGTTTTTATTAATTTATTTATTTTATAGGTTGTTTATGGAAATATGTACATTAAAATCTATTGACTAAACTCTGACTGATTTTGAATTGTTTTTATTTTAACAGTCAATAAGTTATAACTTTTTATTCACTTTGGGAAATATAATATTTTAAAAATGTTGAATAAATTCCCATGTTAAACATATGTTTCTGTTGGTAGATAAATTATCAGTATTAAAGCCATATTAAGTGTTATATTGAGAACGTTAAAAAACATTTTATAAAAATAAAATAATCAAGCTATAAATAAACCAAGTTTAAATTCAATATTTGGATCTTTTATCAAGTAAAACCTAGTAACTAACTTTTTTAAAGAAAAATAACTCAAAGTTGAAAATATAATATTATTTAATTTATCATTTAAATATATTTCTCATAGTAGTAAAAAATATAACAGAATGATGATATCATGACACACTTTTACATTTCATTTGATATAGAGTATAAGGATAAAATGGTGATAAAAGTGTAAATTTTTGTATTTTTATAATGAAGAAGAGAGTAAAAAATAGAGAAAGGTAGTGTAAAATGAATGTAAGAAATTAGATGTGTCAAAGAATTATTATACAAAACGTTCATAACATTATCTTTACTTTTTCTTTGTGCTTTCTCGAAAAAATATAAAAATTTATATTTTAATGATTATTTTATAAATTTATATTTTAATAATTATTTTATCCTTATGTTCGGTAAAAGTGTGATATTTGCTCTTTTCAATACAATAATTTGTCAAGAAAGAAGTATACTAAAGTTTAACACGTAAGCTGTAAACATTTTGTTCAGTGATCCAACTTGAGAGAGAAGATTCATCGAGTAAGATCATCGAACAAATATGCGAAGGTAACTTTACGGAAAGCAATGCAAGAGAGATTGAATGTGTTATGCGAGTGCAGAGCAAGCAAGAAACGTTTGCATGGTATGAGGAATGTAGGGAATTGGTAAGGGTGAAAGCCAAAAACCTAGAAAAGGAGCAGCCGAGATGCTTGGTTGATGGAAATGAACTGCTCAGATTTCATGGCACAACACTTGCATGTTCACTTGGTTCAAATGCTTCCTCTTCTACCCTTTGCACTTTAGACCACTGTGGTGTCTGTCAAATTCTGAAGCATGGTTTTTACTCCAACCAAGAACTATTTAATGGTGCACTTGGGGTTTGCACCTCTTCTAGCAGTGCAAAAGCTATTCATTCAATTTGCTCACCCAATAACAAATCTGTGACGAGAAAATGTGTTATGCTGTGCAGAGTGGTAGCTGGGAGAATCCATAATCCTCTACAAGAGATTGAGGAAATCACTCATACTGGGTTTGATTCTTTGGTAAAGAAAATGAGAGACCACTCAGAGATTGAAGAACTCGTTGTGTTAAATCCTAGAGCTGTGCTCCCTTGCTTTTTGGTAATCTACAATCTTTGAATATGTTGCAGAAAATACTTTTGTTCAGTTGCATATAATAATTATAAGTAAAATAACAAAGTGAAATGACAGAATTATAAAATTAAAAGATTTTGAACATACAAGTATGAAATATATGATATGTATAGGTTTGATAAATCTCAAATTTGATATAATATAAGCCGCACAAATTTTATAGTCGAATGAGTCCAACAAATGATTAATGTTCATTTAGCAGGAAGAGGTTATTGTAAATAAAAAATTATTAAGATAAAATATTTTCAATATCTCTGTAGTCATTAGAAAATAATATATTCACAATCTATTCCTACTTATTCTACCATACTTTTATTTCTTTTTTATTTTTTTTGAAGAGTTTTAATTATTACAAATAGAGATCGTGAGAATGAAATTTAAGTGATTTAAATCAAAAAAATATATTTTTGTATTTTTCAACTTTATTTCCTATCAATAAAAAGATATTGAAAACAGAATGTGAAAAAAAGAATTGTGAAATTTTTATTTATAAGGACAATTGAACAAAAGCAATTATTAAGAAGAAAAAAATGAAATACGAAAATTGGTGAGTCAACACCATTGTCATTGGTAATGAATGGGTCAAACAAAATTAGTAAGGCAAAACCATATGATATTAGGAGTGTTAGACATGGATAATTGCACATGTAATAATTTTTTATTGGCTTTGTGTAATGGTAGCTTATCAGGTGCATTAACATTTCTCGCTGATGTATATTAATTCATGTTAGTGGGACATTGTCTAATACTAAGCGGTCAAGAAAAAACCCTTCATGGAATAATGGGTCAACATGATTTAAAAAATTAATAATAATTAAAATTTGCATTATATATATATATATATATATATATATATATATATTATAATGATAGTAACATGTTGGTTTTCTTTAAATAGTCCTTTTTTTTTCTCAAAATTGAATCCGTATAGAAAGACAGTAAAATTGGATCTTTGTCTTTAAATTAGATTAAGGAATTAAAATTAAGGTTAGTTGTTACTCTAGATTCATTAATTTACGTGCCAAATGGAGGCAGACAACATGGAATATATTAGATTAAATTATTAAAGAAATAAGTTTCTTAAAATTGAAATTAGGAATCACGAAATCAGGATTCTTACATTCAAAATTGGGAATAGAATAGAATAGATTTTGTAAGATTCGAAATTAAGATTCACAGAGAGATCAAAATTGAAGAAGGATTGAGCGAGGTTCTTCGTATTGTTGCTCTATCATGTTTTCGCGAAATTAGAGTGTATGATAGACTTCATTGAGTTAGTTTTGTAAACGATTTACACATAATAACGTTTATATAATGAAACATAACTAACTCATAAGTGTTACGTACATCAAGATCAACTTTATAGCTCGAAAAGAGTTATGAAATCACTATTAAAACCTACTTCTAATGTTTTCTAGCAACTTCAGGTTTTTTTAGAAATGACACAGTTATTTTATATTGGTTCACTCCGTAGAGCTACGTGTAGTTCTCCTCTAAGATCTCTTAGAGGGTTCCACATTATTCTTCAATAAGTTTACAACTGATTATTCATATCATTCCTGGTATCACTTAGTCAATCCCAGTAACCTTTGTTATTCTAACTAGAACCGAATATCACCTACTCTGAGTTGTGCAGTATTCTTTACCACTCCTGGTATCCCCAAACAATCTTATTATCTTGTTGATACGTTGTTGAGTTGATGCTACCAATAAGAAGCATTGATTCTTTGAGGAGATTTTGATGATTATGCACTTTAAGACTTGAAGGAACATTCACATACATTGTTAAAGCATCATTTTGTAGAATCATTTGTATTAGGCTTTATCTTTCAATTGTAAGCACTTAGAAGTCATGTAACTTATTCTTTTGTATTGATTTCTCTTGGCAATAATCGATTATCATGAGGGATATTCGATTATCTTTGAAAATTATAATTGTCCAAGGTTCGACAATAATCAATTATCAGTAAGGATAATCGAATACCATGTTTTTCAAAATCCATAACGGTGTAAAATAATCTATTATCACTTTTGATAATCGATTATATGTGACAGTTGGGAGTTGTCTTTTCATTTTCTGATCCCTGCCATATAAATAGAAGTCTCCTAAACATTTCTAAGGTTACCTAAACTATTTGAGAGTACATAATTAGTTCTAAGGAATCTATTGTGTTTAAGTGATTGCTTGATCAAGTTTTTGAAGAAGGAGAAGCTTGTTGTTAGTGTGTCTACGATGCAAGCGGTTCTCTACCAAGTTGTTCAAGCTGGTGATCATTCCCTCGTGTGTCGAAGGAAGGTGTATTCTTTACTATGCAGTTATTTATCCATCTTGTAAACATCAAATTGATTTTTAGTGAAAAGTTAATCACTCATTCTAAAGTGATTAAGAATAATCGAGTATCACGTTTTTCAAAATCCATAACGGTCTAAAATAATTGATTATCACTTTTGGTAATCGATTATATGTGATAGTTGGGAGCTGTCTTTTATTTTTTGACCCCTAACATATAAATAAAAGTCTCTTAAACATTTCCAAGGTTACCTAAACTATTTGAGAGTACATAATTGGTTCTAAGGAAGCTATTGTGTTTAAGTGATTGCTTGGTCAAGTTCTTGAAGAAGGACAAACTTGTTGTTAGTGTGTCTACAATGCAAGCGGTTCTCAACCAAGTTGTTCAAGATGGTGATCATTCTCTCGTGTGTCAAAGGAAGGTGTACTCTTTACTGCGTAGTTATTTATCCATCTTGTAAACATCAAACTGATTTTTAATGACAAGTTAATCACTCATTCTAAAGTGATTAACAAATAGATGTAGAATCTTTCGGTTCGAACCAGTATAAAAGTCCTCTGTGTGATTTTCTTTATCTCTGCATCTCCTGGCTTTAAACTGTTCGAAGAAATTTTTGAAAGAAAACGAAAATTGTAATAGAACTCATCCACCCCTCCCTTCTTGCTTTTGTATCCATTTACATGCTCTTAAACATTCTGCCGCACGATACCAATTCCTACAGTTGAGTTTCACCCACTCTTGGTTTGCATTAGACAAACCCGTCTAGCTATTGTTTAATCCCACCGTGTTAAGTGTTAAGTATTTGTTTTCTCTTTCAGAATGTGCGATCAATTATATCGCTTACAAGTCCTTAGATGATTGCTTTCACATAGAGGATGTGTTTACAATACAAATCAATTTTAACTGACGTTTAGAGTTTTCTCTCTTCTTACAAACGTAAGCTTATGATTCTATGAAGCTTAAAAGTATTTTCTTTTCTTTTGAGCTCGTTTTTGTTCTTAGATAATTTCTTTCGTATTTGTGTGTTTATTCTCTTACTCTTCTCTTCAAGGATATTCAATTTATACCCGAATCAAATTAATGAGATTTTAAATGCAGTATAAGCTAGGAGAATGACCCCTAGGTCATCTCTCAAGGACCAAATGCGGTTCAGGAATTAAGTCAAACACATGGTGGGGGTTTTGAAGGTGGTTTTGTGTACTGAAATAAACTAACTAAAGCACAAATTCAAGCACAAATTTAAAGAACGATTAAAGACAAGTTGGTGATGCCTCGGTTGCACTTGTTTCCAATCATAGATTTACAACGGATATTCAATCATATGACCATTAATCCAACACGAAATAGACAACTAAGCGAAGTCTAAAATGATCTTCATAAGATGCGAATTAAGAAAACACATTCACACAAATTCATCAGTTCTGCACAAACACAGTAATCAACTAAGTGAAGATTATCAAGCTCAAATTAGACCACTAAGCGAGGACCAATTGCACAAAACAAATTGTTGATATGCAGGGCAAACAAAACAGATCGCAATTAGGCTTAAACAATCTCAAGGAAACCTCTACAACGTCACTAATCACCAACCCATAAAATTACGCTTCCATGAACATCATTCAAAATGTAGAAACGAATGGGTAGCTCAATGCAACAAAACAAATTCAATTCAAAACTGGAAAATGAAATTGAAACACAATCAAAATGCAATCAAAGAAATGAAAACGCACTTAAATGAAATCTATAATAGGAGAATGAAAGTCAAATTAAATGTGTAGAATAGAAATTGCAAAGAGTTAAAAACAAAATTGCATTACTAGAATTGAAAGTGCATCAAATTGTAAATGAAAAACCTAAAACCCCAAAAATGGGGAGCTCTCCCTTGCTGTCCAAAAGTGCTAGAAACGTAAAATGAGAGAGTTAGAGAGTGTTTTGCGGTTTGCCCCCCTTTTGCACACAAACCTAGGTCAAGCCACTAATGAGCCTCTCCAAAATGACCCAAAAAAGCCCAAAAAGTCAAATCTGTCCAAAAATATAATAAAAACGAATTTACAATTGAATTAAATCTAAAATGCCTATGTGAAGAGTGATTGTTGACGTTCTTGCCTTCTTGAAGTCCCAAAATAATATTCCAATAATTCCCTACAATTAATAATGAACATAATTAGCCTCAAATAATTCAAATGAACTAAAATAAGAATTACTGGTGAAATTAAGCCCAAATATCAAAACTAAGGAAATATTGGACAGTTAAGCATATTTTCCTAATCAAATGTAGTACAATAATCTAAGTGAATAGTAGAAAATATTGATTCATTAGTCCGTTTACATGCTCTTAAACATTTTGTTGCACGATACCAATTCCTACAGTTGAGTTTCACCCACTCTTGGTTTGCAACCCGTCTAGCTATTGTTTAACCCTATCGTGTTAAGTGTTAAGTATTTGTATTCTCTTTAGAATATGCAATCAATCATATTGCTTACAAGTCCTTAGATGATTACTTTCACATAGAGGATATGTTTACAATACAAATCAATCTAACTGACTTTTAGAGTTTTCTCTCTTTTTACAAATGTAAGCTTATGATTCTATGAAGCTTAAGAGTAATTTCTTTTCTTTTGAGCTTGTTTTTCTTTAGATAATTTCTTTCGTATTTGTGTGTTTATTCTCTTACTCTTCTCTTCAAGGATATTCAATTTATAGGCTTCAAGAAAATGTCTATTAGATAGTACTTAATTTGATCTTCGGGTCTTCTTAGCCTTTTCTTAGGTAACAGTTGTAGGTTAAAGTCAACTTGAAGAGTAGAAATGTTTTTTCAATACTTTATCACAAGTATGTTGTACAAAATCTTTTGTGCCACTTTTAATAGAAATCACATTATGTGAATGTCTTCTTTGTCTCTAATGTCCACTTATGACTTGTATATGATAGAGTAGGTGGATACTTGATATAGGTAGTTTGCATAAAGTAGACACTGGTAAAAAATCGCATTTTTAACTTGGACATTACGCTTCAATTCCAGAAAAATTAAAGCGTATCAAAACGGGGTGGCAGTTTCGTAATTTTTAGAACACTATATGCCTCGGTTATCAAGAAACCAATGTCTAAAGAGAATATTGCCTCGGTTGGCAGGGTGAACCGAGGCATAAACCCCATATATATTACACTAATCAGACCTTTCACCCGGTACCTATCTGGTGACAGAGATACTGCCGCGGTTGGCAGGATGGGCCGAGGCATATAAGCCTTTCTAATAAGCGAAAGAGGAAATTTTTCCATAAATAACTCATTCAAGCCAGGAAAACCTAGCACCTCTCCTCTTCTCTTTTTCTCGACGATGTTGCGATGATGACTGCGATGGCGATGAAAGCAAATGACGGTGCGACGACAGAGCAGCAACGATGCTACGATGGTGGTGAGAGCGCGCGACGGTGCGGCGAAAGAGCAGCGATGATGCTGCGATGGCACTAAGAGCACAACGACAATGCGGCTAGGGCGTAGCCGGTGGAGCAGCAATGACACAACTCAAGGAGACGTTCTTCCTTTCATTTTCGTTGGGCTTGGTGGAGTTTCACGAGATCAGGAGGAAACTCTTTTCTCATGGCGCGACGAGGACGCAACAATGGCATAGTGGCGGTTAAGTGCTAGATTTGTGTTTTTCTTCCTTGTTTTTTTTTTCTATTTCTTTGCAAGTGGATGGTGAAATGGATAGAGTTTGCGATTTGGATTCGCCTCTTGAATAAGGGGTTCTACTTCTTAGTTTTCTCTACGGCTTTTGATTGCTCGCTGGGAAAGGTCTTGGGGTGGATGGTGATGATTGGGGTTGAAAATTTGGGTTGTTAGTGCAGGTTGGAGTTTGGGTGCCACCATAATACTCGTTCGTGATAATCAGAGGAAAGATAATGAGAATGCACTGATGGGTAGTGTTAGTCTGAACCCGTTATTTCATAGTGAGTCTTTCGGGCATTACTACCGTGACGCTGAGCACAACTATACTATGATGGAGAAGAGGCAATTGTTCTTGAGAAGCTATCAGTTCTGTCAAAAGCAGAGTCTGAAAGAGAGAGTGAAAAGATCTTTGGTTTGTGTCAAGAAGGTTCTGTGGCTAAGGCTACGATCTGCTAAGAAACTTAGGAGGTTGGTGTTTTCATGAATCAGAATCAAATGCAACTTCTATTACTGCAGGAGAAGGTTTTCACGCCTTCTCAATGCCCACAACCGCAAAATCGACTCTTCCTCTTGTCACTAGTGCAAAGAGGGTTTTAGACGTCTGTTATTTTGGGCTTTTAACGTTAGATCCCGATTCGACGTCTTTACGGGTGACGTTAATGGGACGTCGGACTCTATAGAGTCCGACGTCTTTTATAGACGTCGGATTACACCAAAATCGATATCTACTATAGACGTCGGACATGACATTAATCGACGTCTACTGCAGCTCGTGTCTTTGGGTAGCGTATTAGCACCTTCTTCCTTTTACTAGTTTCTTCGTAGAAAAGGTTGCGTCTTTTGGACCTCTTATAGCATTTCAACCGTAAACTGAATATGGGTCCTTGCCTAGTTCCATTGCAATTGGCAATGAAAACAAATACGGTGACATGAGAAGGACCCAGGTTTGGTTTTGGGTTGAAATGCTATAAGACATCCAAAAGACGCAAGCTTTTCTTACGAGGAAACTAGCAAAGGGAGAATGTGCTACTACGCAACCCAAAGATACAAGAAAAACTGCACCAAAACACTATGAAAACTCAATTTAATCGGTTCAAATGGAAGATAATCCATCAAAGACTAATTTAATCGGAGTAAAAGTAAGTTTAAATGGTTCAAAAGAGATAAAACGCACCTGGAAATGCAATGCTGCGGATGGAAAAGGCGAGGAGGAAGGCGATGAAGTGTGCCTAACTGCGGGTTCGCGATTTCTGATTTAATAGGAATGAAGACATCGGTGCCCCCAGTGCCCGACGTCTATTCTCGACTATACTTCAGGGACCTCACTAATATGACATCTTTCTGATTTAAAAATTAATATTCGCGGGGCATATAGACGTCGGTTAGGAGGGCACCCGACGTATATGTTAACTTTTCACCTACCCTGTCAGCCATATAGACGTTTGTTACAGGGGCGCTGACATCCATAATCATATATAGACGTTGGACTGGCGGAATCAGACGTTTCTATGACGAAAAAAAATGACTTTTCACCTACCCTGTCAGGCATATAGATGTCTGTTACAGAGGATTCGACGTCTATAATCGTATATAAACGTCGGACTGGTGGGATCAGACGTCTATATGACGAAAAAAAATGACTCTTCACCTACCTGTCAGGCATATAGACGTCTGTTAGGGAGGGCCCCGACGTCTATAATATTATAGACGTCGGGGCCCCTCCTAACAGACGTCTATATGCCCAACTTATTTACGAAAATGCCATCGTTCAATAATTTACATTAGTTTATTTGTGATCCGACGTTTACGGGTGACGTTAAAGGCCAATTCTTCACTAGTGTGTTTCTGGTAGTAGCACCATTATTCATCCACTCATCACAACTGAGGAAAAAACACAAAAAAAATGTTTTCATTTCATGATTCATCATTTACTACGTGTAGTGTTTTATCTTGTATTACAAAGACATGTTGGAAATTGGGACAAGGAAATAGATATATTGCACATATTATTTATTTTTGTTACTAGTTGGTCTCAAAACTGTGTTTTTGTCTATTTTCTGTCTTCTTTCATTCATGTCTTCTTTCCTTCTTTTTTCCAGGACAATCATAGGTTCTGTTTATATGTACTTTATTTGTTAAGTTTGTGGCTTCATACTTTCCATTAAATAGTGAGAACTCAACAACAAGTTTCATATTTAGATGGTTTTCATTTTCAGTATGTTATCATTATATTCCATTTGCCAATGCTAAGGAGCTTCTTTCTTGCTATGTTTGATCAAGAATTCTAGACTCGGTTGAGATTAAATTGAGAATGAAAAGAGAAAGTAAAAGAGTATAGAAAAACATAATAGAACGAGGAAACGTGGCAACAAGTGATCTCAGTTGAGATTAAAAAAATTAAAAACACTCTACTGCCTCGGTTGTTTGTGAATCGAGGCAGAATCTGAACCCTTTTGACTTGGTTTAGAACGAGGCAAAAAGCCTACCCTTTTTGCCTTGCTTGTATATGCATCGGTTGCGGAACCGCTGTCTATAAGCGAAAATAATCGTTGTTGCTTCCCTTGACTGCACTAGTGAGAGTAGATATGCGTGCAGGAACATATGTCTTTTTTCTTATTACTTTTGGAAACGTTGTGCATTTATCGCTCATTAATGCAAGTTCAAAACAACTATAAGCTTTTCCAATTTTCTATTGCTCAAGTAAGATTTGATCGTTTAAAATTCTAGTAGACATACCAAGCAATTCATAAAATTTTCATCATTGGATGAAAATGTTGTTTGGTACAAGGTATCGTTTAGCCTGTGCAAGACTTTTCCTAACAACGCTTTGTTTAGTGATTATTCGTTTGGTTCATAAGCGTGTTTAGTACGATTCTTTCGACACTAGTTTTTGGAACAATGTTTATATCTTGTAGTATGTTTACCAAAAACATCATTTTGCACATTATAATTAGAGCTCGTCTAGCATTGTTTAACAAAGTACAACAAGAGCGCATTAAACAAGACTCTCATATAGCACATTAATGCATTTTGTGAGGAAATCGTTTGGTTGTGCATCTGCTCATATATTAGTATGTTTACTAAAGCTTTTCTTAAAACATTTAGATTTCATAAAACTTTTTTATAAAACGCTTCGAGCTATATTATTTTCCCTAAGATAGCACTTTGTCATATGCTTATTTCGTTTATTCTCATTTGTTAAATTTCAAAACATATGAAAATGTTTAGATAATTTAGTTTTATAGACGATCTCGTCTTAATATTTTAGTTTTTCTTTTAGTCTTTAAGTCAATTTGAAGTAAGGATGAACACGAGGTTGGGGATGCTAGTTTCATTATCCCATCACCATCTCCACAATAAATTTTATCCCCATCTTCGTTCTCAAACTGAACAAGTATACAATTCTTTTTCTCATTCTCATCCCCATTGGGTATCAAATATGCCCATGCCCATATCCAATTTTTACTGTTCCAAATATAAAATAAATCATTTCTATACAAACAAATACAATCACATCAAAGAAATCGTATTATTAATTCTAAAGAAATCGTATTATTAATTCTTAATTACACGATCCTCTAATTTGTTTGAAAAATTTAAAAGGATTTGTAATTCTTATTTGATGCAATTAAATCCTCCCGTTTTTATAAATGATAAAATATGGTCATTTTCGTTAGATTGTCATTACACCATGTTTGTATTAAAAAATTGAAAAACTATAAGTTGACACATGACATGTAAAGACATGACATTAACAACAATCTAATGGAAAGAAACTAATTCGATAATTTTTAAAAGCTAAAAAGTTTAATTGCACCAAATAAGAATTTTTTTAATTTTTCAAACAAATTATAGGACCAAAATTGTAATTAAGTTAATATCAAAATATTTAATATTAAAAGAAAATATTCTCTTTTCTTCAAAATAATTGTATATACATTTACTTCCTTTATCTATAATATACAGCTTGAACAAGATTGTACAAATAACAAAATTAAAGTAATAATAATTCAAATTTAAACATAAATCTTTCATCTTTCATCTTTTGAACTTCAATATACGTTGGATGCTGATAAAAAATATTTATATAGTGAGAACCCCAAAATTATTCTTTTCTCTTCCAAAATTTTGAATCAATTTCCATTATTTTTGATAAATCAACATTACTACGTGAAGAACTCTACTAAAATCGTCAATCAATTTCTTTGAATAGTGAGTTTGAAAATTCTACCTATTTTGTAAGGAAAATTTGTTTTCCCTTGCATGCAAGCTCATATTCATTTGCATGTTTCCTCTTTTTTTTCTTAGAGAATCTCTCTTTGTTTATAATCCTATAATTTTTCCTTGATCGTTGATTGAGCTTTTAATTTTTTAAATAGATTGTTTTTTTTTTTGCATGTATTAGAAGGTGGGTTTAAGCCTAACTCAACCCCACAAAACCGGCTTGTAGGGTGAGGTTTGCACCTCACTTATATATTTTAATTTGGCCTTATCTCTAGTCGATGTGGGACTTCCAACACACCCCCTTCACGCCGAGGTATAGACATCTCGTGCGTGATAGTAGAAATTGGGTGGTCCGATAACGGCCCGATAGCAGGTGGAATAGAAGAATAGAATGCCCACTTAGAACTCGCTAGGATAGGCTCTAACCATGTTAGAAGGTGGGTTTTAAGCCTAACTCATCCCCACAAAACCGGCTTGTTGGAGAAATGCCATGGATCAAGAAATTGCAGCTTTAGAAAATACAAAAACTTGGGTTTTGACTGATCTACCTAATGGAAAGCAACCTATCGGATGTAAATGGGTATACAAAATAAAGAGGCATGCTGATGGGAGTATTGAACGATACAAGGCAAGGCTTGTAGCCAAAGGCTACACACAACAACAAGGTTTAGATTACTTTGAGACTTTTTCACCTGTTGTCAAACTCACAACAGTAAGATTGGTTCTAGCTTTAGCAGCTTCCAAACATTGGTATTTACATCAACTAGATGTAACTAATGCCTTTTTACATGGGGATCTAGATGAAGAAGTATACATGTCTCTTCCTCTTGGTTATAAATCTGAAAAACCAGGACAAGTTTGCAAGTTGTTGAAGTCTTTATATGGACTCAAACAAGCCTCTAGACAATGGAATTACAAGTTGACAACTACTTTACTTTCTTTGGGCTACACACAATCAAAATCAGATTATTCACTTTTTGTCAAAAGTGATTCTGCTCATATTACCATCTTACTTGTTTATGTAGATGATATAGTTTTGGCAGGTGATGACATCCAGGAAATCCAAACTGTGAAGGCTCTGATACCAGGCTTAAAACCCACCTTCTAATATGGTATCAGAGCCATGGTTAGAGTCTATCCTAGCGAGTTCTAAGTGGGCATTCTATTCTTCTATTCCACCTGCTATCGGGCCGTTATCGGACCACCCAATTTCTACTATCACGCACGAGATGTCTATACCTCGGCGTGAAGGGGGTGTGTTGGAAGTCCCACATCGACTAGAGATAAGGCCAAATTAAAATATATAAGTGAGGTGCAAACCTCACCCTACAAGCCGGTTTTGTGGGGATGAGTTAAGCTTAAAACCCACCTTCTAATAGCATGTGATGTTGTTTAGGGGAGGAAAGCAAGTTAGAATAACTTTATCAGGTAAGAGAAGATAATATCATTCTTTTTAAATCTAACGTTTTATTTATGGAAAGATATTAATTGATGGTATGATTGTTATGTTTGAATGTTGCTGCAAAAATTGGGAATTTCTTAAGAGAAGTATAAGTTTAATGCATAATATATGTAGTGGTGATATTTTCCGTGGTCTAAAGAAAGTTAAGAATTTATGAGAGGAAGAGATGTTTGGGTTTGTAATGTGAAGTTTCCAATCGGGGGTGAAACTACTAGTTAGGATATGTTGAGTCATGTTTGATGTTGTTACGTTATGAAATCCGTATGAAAGTAGTGATGAAAAAGTTAGATGAGTAGAGACTTAATTGATTTTTGTGATTGCATGACTAAGTGATTTCTTTAAGTTCAGGTTTGAGTGTCTTTGATGCAGTGAGATGATTATACTAATGACTTTATTATCATATGAAGGAAGGCCTAAAGAAAATAGAATAATAGAAAAATTGAATCTAAATATTTGTTGAATTGAATTATTAAGGAATATGAAGTTTATTGAGGTATCTATTGTTGAGAAATTTATGCATTTATTTTTGCATTGTTTGATTTGGGTAACATAGTTAGAACTTGTGATTTTGAAATTCGGTTTGATTGATAAGTTGATTAGGAATATGGATCCATGACGAACGGGTCGCACCGCTCACAAAAGTTGAGTGCACGAAAAATAATGCAGTATAGTTTACTAGGATTTGACTCCTAGGTCGTCTCTCAAGGACCAATATTTTACGGTTCAGTTTTAGATCTTTTTTACAAAAAGGGGGGGTTTGAAAGTTATTTTTATTGCAGAAAATTAAATTACAGTAAAATTAAAATTAAAACAGTAAAAACGTAATTGAAATAGTAAAAATGAAATTTCAAAAACATGAAACAATAAAATCAAATCTGGAAAAGAAAACTGAAATACAGAAAACAGCAGTGTAGAAAACGAAAATACAGTAAAAAATACAGAAGACAGTAAAACAGAAAACAGTAAAATCATAACAAAATATCAAGAATAATGAAAACAGAAGCAGTAAAAGACAGTAAAAATAGTAAAAACGAAATTTAATTACAATGCAGAAATCATAAATTCAAGCAGAAAACAGTGAATTCATAAAACAGTTGCATAAAATGTAATTTCAGAAAGCAGTAGATTGCAAAACAGTAAAAACAGAAGCGGGGTTTTACAGCAGAATGCAGAAAACGAAATTTAAAGTGCATCAGAGAAAATAAAATGATCAACAGCGGAGTAAAAGAAACATAAGCAGGAATTTAACTTCGCAGATGAAATTAAATGGCAGCAAACGTAACACAGCAGAAATTAAACTTGACTCAGAAACTAAACAGAAACAGAAATCAGACCTGGAAGTTCATCAGCGGAATTGGAATCAGACTGAAATTAAATTGAAAGTTCATTACAGCAAAGAAATAAAAATTACAATCACCATTATTTCAGAAAGCAGTACTGGAAAAGAAACCCAAACCTCCCCAAAGGGGGAGGGGGAAAAATTGCTCAATTCACAGAACTAGGAAGCCTCTACCCTACTCCTACTCCTACTGCCTACTGGATCTCTTCTCTGCCTGCTTGCAATTTATAACCATTTCTCTGGACCAACTCTTGTGCAATTTTCCTTCATTTCAGCCTTGGTTGTTTTGTCTTATCTCCAATTGGCAGCCCGTGAATTCCTTCCAGCTTTCCACTTCCTCTACTGCCACGTCCGTGAATCAACACTCCATTTACCAATTTAAACTCCAAAACTTCTCTATTCACGTGGGCCATGATGTTTGCCAACCTTTCTACAATTCCAGAGAAACCGTGAACTCCTCTCCTTAGTTCCTCATCTCCCAAGCTTTTCCACTCCATAGAAGCTTTTGCTTCACCGTGCATCTCTCCCTTTTCTTCTCTCAAGTGGCTGCTGGTTGCTCATGCTTCTTTGGTGGCTGGACCGTGTGCTCTCCAAGGGTGCTGGATTGCAAACCAAGAGAGGTCTTCTTGCTGGAACAAGTTTGCTGCCTCCAAACTGCTGGAATACCATGTTGCTGCTGGATGAAGATCTTCCTCTCGGTGGCAGCTGGATGTGCTTCTTCCCTTGCTTCTCTGAACCAGCTGTTGCACTCTCTTTTCATGGACGTGACAAAACTGCATGCGGGGAGTGGTGGCTGGTGTGCTTAAGGTCGTGTGGTGTATGAGTTCCAAGAAGACCTCTGCAACGTGCCATGTGTTTGTCCAAGAAAAATATATTGAATATTCCACTTTCTTTCTAGTAAATGAGTGACTCTTCCTTATCTTTTCGGTAGCTACTCTGCTGACTCCTCTTTCTTCAAATAATTGCTAGATGTGCCAAAAGCCATGAGGGCCCTCTTTTGTTGCAAAAGTTTATTCCTCTTTAATAGTACCGGTTGTGTATTGCTTCTAAACCATTTCCACGTGAAATGGGTCATCAAATAGGCCACAAAACCATTTTAAATATGTTTCTCCCAAAATAAGTGGTCGTGGCATGCTAAGTGAATTACCATAAAACTTCTCCAAAATGTAACGTGGTCCCCTCCATTGTTGGATGAAAACCTTGGAATGTGACTTAACAAAATGAAAGGACCGTAAGCATATTTCAACGTGGCCCCTCTATTATATTCCATATCATGCCAAAATGAATTGTCCACCATGGGGCCATGAAGCATCTTTCCTTGATAAATTTCAGCATGGAACTCTTCCCATATGCCGTGAGCTTCCTTGGGTCTCTTCCTCATTTCCACTTGCTTCCAAAGACTATGGACCTACATGAGCACATGTGTTTCCCACTTAAAAATCCCTTTCAATTTGATGCTTGTGTTGGCCGTGAGAAACCAGCTAAAACCGTGAGAGTGTTGAAAATGAATACATCAGCTCATCTTAATTTCCCATGTGTTTGTCCAGCCTTTTCTAAATTAAAAATAAAACTGAAAGTGTTCCCCAAGTTCTGTGTAAGTGGGTGCCAGCTGCCTCCAAGCCAATGATAATGCTTCCTCTTTCTTTTTCAGCCGTTACACCCACTTCCAAATTTAATCATAATCTGCTGCTCCAACACATCCCTTTCCCATACTCTATTGTTCTTCACGTGCAATACCAAAATTCAGTTGTACTCACCCATGTGCTGCTGACTAGTGAGTGTGTGGGACAGCCTACTTCTTCATTCCATTCCCGTGTGCAGACACTCAGACTAATTCAATGATGCTTCTTCCCATCTCCACGTTTTACTGTCCATGCCTATTGCTTTGTCCCAAGCTGCTGCCTGGATGGAAGTTGCTACTGCTGTCGGATGGGTGGAGTTGCTGGACCGAGGGAGTGCTTGATTACAATTCCTTCTTCTCTTCAACGACCATAACCGTTGCTGCTTGGAGATGAACTCCTACTGGATGCGGAAGTCTTGCTTGACGGTGGCAGCTGCTGCTCCAAGGTTGAAGCCTCTACTGCTGGACTCTTGGTGAAATTGGAGCTGCTGCTGGAGCGTGGTTGAAGCTTTCAGAACGTGCTCCTCCTCTTGCTTTTCTTCTCCCAGCTGAACCGTGAAGTACCGTGCCTTGTGCTTGCTGGATGTGAAAGCTTGGCAGCACCGTTGGCATTCTCTTCATCCTAGACCAAGCCATCTTCTCTCCATACTCATACAATGCACGTGCATGGACAAATCTTAGTGGAAAATTCAGTCATTTTAGTGCTCCCCTTGACGCATGCTTTGGAGCCATTATCTTCAATAAAATGTGATGTGCTACTCCAAGTTTCTAGCTTACTCCCATGCATGTGACAGCTTCCCATGTGCACTTCAAAACAAATAAAGAAATAATGTGTGCAAACACCTGACATGATGCCAATGTTAAACGTTATCTCTAGTTCAATTTTATGTACACTTCTTCCGATTGAATTCACTCTTTCTAACAACTTAAAATTAAATCCAGCCATGACATTGTGTGGTTGCTAAAATTAAGTGCATTTTCGAAAATAAATTTTTGTGTTGTTCATAAAAAAATAAACTTTCACGGATCGAATTACCATTTTTTCTTAAAATGTTCTAGTTTGTAATTCCAAAATTTTCCTGCAGTCAATAATATAACCAATTAACCTCAAATAATTCAAATTACTTAAAATAAGAATTATTGGTTAAATTAAGCACCATTAGTAAAAATAGGAAAATTATGGACATTTAAGCACAATTCCCTGATCAAATCCGGTACAATAGACTAAATGTAGTGAACCAAATATTGACTCATCAAAATAGACCACACTTAGCCTTTTGCACTCCTGGGCAAAATTAAGACACAGATCAGGGAATATTTTCAAAGGATACTAGGAAAGTAACAGACTCAGTAGACAGAAAACAAAGACTCGTACGAAAAATAAACAGATTTACACAATTCTCAATAATTCTGGACAAAGAAAAATATGTAGATAAAATCACAGTATTTAGATACTCATGAAATTATTTAAGTAATTCAAAGCATGGTGAATTTGATCAATTAGTTTGAAAGGTGAATCAAAAGTGATAGAACCTCACAGATGCACTTATCGGTGTTTCTCTCAAGTGTATGGGATAAGCAATGTCACCTCGATGATCTCAAGAAAGCAAATACAAATAGATTTGGCAAGCCTCTAAAATTAATTCTCATAATCATGCATATTTAAATCAAAAGGTCTTTTCAGGGTTTAGTGGGGCCAAGGACAGGGAAGGATAAATATGGATAAGTAGTTCAAAAGAAATAGAGGAGCGGGAAACAAGTGTAGACATAGTTAAATCATACTCAGAACTCTATTTCAATCCTCTTCTTGACTCCTTTATTTTTTTATTTTTTTTTTCCTGTCTCTTTTCTTTTCTTTCTTCTTAGTATATGACTGTAAGAGACAAGACATATTTTGTAGAACCAATTAGCCAATTTTTTAGAATTCCCAAGGAGACCACACTTGTTCGAAAAATTATTTCTTTAGCTCCAAAATTCCCTAAGGTTAAAGTAATCATTGTTTTTCACTTAGGGACAGTGTATGGCTTGAAAAGAATTTTAAGAAATTGTAGGCTCAAAAGTGGGTATCAAAGGATTAAAACAAGGTAAGTTTATTTGGCTAAAGAGGCTTAAGAACAAAAAAATGCCTTTATCATTTTCAAATATGCATATTAATCAAGAATTATTAAGAGTCAAGCCAAATCATATGTGCAAGCGATCAAGAGTCATATCACACAAGAAAGAACAATAAAGTGGCTCAATTCTCACATAGGGTATTTTTGTCACAATTAATTCAATCTTTCAAACATCAAAATCATTTTCCCATGCAAAGAAAAACAAGCATTTTAAACCACAAGTATCAGTGAAATGAAAGACATATCTACAATTTTAAACAATGTCCAGAAATTAAGAGAAACATGCAAAATTTATTACACAAAAGAAACAAAAAAACTACCTAGAAAAAGAAAGAAAGAAAAAAAAAAAATTAACACAAAAAATACAAACAAACATAAAACTTCAGAATTTCCCCCCAGTAGACCACACTTAAACTACACAATGTCCTCATTGTGTTACAGTCATCAGATTAACAATTTAGAACAGTTAAATAATATAGACAAGTGCAGTGAAAAATGGGAAAAAGGGAAGAAATTGTCCATAACATCCATCAGTAGATGTTTAGTCACATAGCACCCATCAGTAGATGCCAATATTTTTTTTTATTTTTATTATTATTTTTATTTTCATTGATATCCTTCAGTAGACACCAAGGTTTGCATCCATCAGTAGATGTCGTCATTACTGCCATCAGTAGCAGTATTGAACCTGAAAACTGAAAACTCAAACACACAAAGAAAGAAGAAAATTAAATCTAAACCAAACAATTAAATAAATTAAAAAGAAAAGAAAAAATTCAGAAAAAATGTGCTATCATCGTAACAACATTCATGTGTAGATGTTGTCATCTGAATCCTTTTAGCATCCCTCAGTAGATGTTGTCCAGGATTCATCAGCAGATGTTGCAAAAGCATCCTTCAGTAGATGCTGCAAAACAAAAAAATCAAATCCACACACAACTAGGTCCAGAATTTCACCAATTATGCAATCAGTAACATCTGAAATGATAGTACAAAAATTTTAAAACACACAAAATATCAAAGCAAACAAAATACACAATAATAATAAAAAATAGAAGACAAAACATATATTATAAAACAAAAGATCTTAACCTGAACCAACAACTGATTGATCCCCGGTAACGGCGCCATTTTTGACGAACGGGTCGCACCGCTCACAAAAGTTGAGTGCACGAAAAATAATGCAGTATAGTTTACTAGGATTTGACTCCTAGGTCGTCTCTCAAGGACCAATATTTTACGGTTCAGTTTTAGATCTTTTTTACAAAAAGGGGGGGTTTGAAAGTTATTTTTATTGCAGAAAATTAAATTACAGTAAAATTAAAATTAAAACAGTAAAAACGTAATTGAAATAGTAAAAATGAAATTTCAAAAACATGAAACAATAAAATCAAATCTGGAAAAGAAAACTGAAATACAGAAAACAGCAGTGTAGAAAACGAAAATACAGTAAAAAATACAGAAGACAGTAAAACAGAAAACAGTAAAATCATAACAAAATATCAAGAATAATGAAAACAGAAGCAGTAAAAGACAGTAAAAATAGTAAAAACGAAATTTAATTACAATGCAGAAATCATAAATTCAAGCAGAAAACAGTGAATTCATAAAACAGTTGCATAAAATGTAATTTCAGAAAGCAGTAGATTGCAAAACAGTAAAAACAGAAGCGGGGTTTTACAGCAGAATGCAGAAAACGAAATTTAAAGTGCATCAGAGAAAATAAAATGATCAACAGCGGAGTAAAAGAAACATAAGCAGGAATTTAACTTCGCAGATGAAATTAAATGGCAGCAAACGTAACACAGCAGAAATTAAACTTGACTCAGAAACTAAACAGAAACAGAAATCAGACCTGGAAGTTCATCAGCGGAATTGGAATCAGACTGAAATTAAATTGAAAGTTCATTACAGCAAAGAAATAAAAATTACAATCACCATTATTTCAGAAAGCAGTACTGGAAAAGAAACCCAAACCTCCCCAAAGGGGGAGGGGGAAAAATTGCTCAATTCACAGAACTAGGAAGCCTCTACCCTACTCCTACTCCTACTGCCTACTGGATCTCTTCTCTGCCTGCTTGCAATTTATAACCATTTCTCTGGACCAACTCTTGTGCAATTTTCCTTCATTTCAGCCTTGGTTGTTTTGTCTTATCTCCAATTGGCAGCCCGTGAATTCCTTCCAGCTTTCCACTTCCTCTACTGCCACGTCCGTGAATCAACACTCCATTTACCAATTTAAACTCCAAAACTTCTCTATTCACGTGGGCCATGATGTTTGCCAACCTTTCTACAATTCCAGAGAAACCGTGAACTCCTCTCCTTAGTTCCTCATCTCCCAAGCTTTTCCACTCCATAGAAGCTTTTGCTTCACCGTGCATCTCTCCCTTTTCTTCTCTCAAGTGGCTGCTGGTTGCTCATGCTTCTTTGGTGGCTGGACCGTGTGCTCTCCAAGGGTGCTGGATTGCAAACCAAGAGAGGTCTTCTTGCTGGAACAAGTTTGCTGCCTCCAAACTGCTGGAATACCATGTTGCTGCTGGATGAAGATCTTCCTCTCGGTGGCAGCTGGATGTGCTTCTTCCCTTGCTTCTCTGAACCAGCTGTTGCACTCTCTTTTCATGGACGTGACAAAACTGCATGCGGGGAGTGGTGGCTGGTGTGCTTAAGGTCGTGTGGTGTATGAGTTCCAAGAAGACCTCTGCAACGTGCCATGTGTTTGTCCAAGAAAAATATATTGAATATTCCACTTTCTTTCTAGTAAATGAGTGACTCTTCCTTATCTTTTCGGTAGCTACTCTGCTGACTCCTCTTTCTTCAAATAATTGCTAGATGTGCCAAAAGCCATGAGGGCCCTCTTTTGTTGCAAAAGTTTATTCCTCTTTAATAGTACCGGTTGTGTATTGCTTCTAAACCATTTCCACGTGAAATGGGTCATCAAATAGGCCACAAAACCATTTTAAATATGTTTCTCCCAAAATAAGTGGTCGTGGCATGCTAAGTGAATTACCATAAAACTTCTCCAAAATGTAACGTGGTCCCCTCCATTGTTGGATGAAAACCTTGGAATGTGACTTAACAAAATGAAAGGACCGTAAGCATATTTCAACGTGGCCCCTCTCTTATATTCCATATCATGCCAAAATGAATTGTCCACCATGGGGCCATGAAGCATCTTTCCTTGATAAATTTCAGCATGGAACTCTTCCCATATGCCGTGAGCTTCCTTGGGTCTCTTCCTCATTTCCACTTGCTTCCAAAGACTATGGACCTACATGAGCACATGTGTTTCCCACTTAAAAATCCCTTTCAATTTGATGCTTGTGTTGGCCGTGAGAAACCAGCTAAAACCGTGAGAGTGTTGAAAATGAATACATCAGCTCATCTTAATTTCCCATGTGTTTGTCCAGCCTTTTCTAAATTAAAAATAAAACTGAAAGTGTTCCCCAAGTTCTGTGTAAGTGGGTGCCAGCTGCCTCCAAGCCAATGATAATGCTTCCTCTTTCTTTTTCAGCCGTTACACCCACTTCCAAATTTAATCATAATCTGCTGCTCCAACACATCCCTTTCCCATACTCTATTGTTCTTCACGTGCAATACCAAAATTCAGTTGTACTCACCCATGTGCTGCTGACTAGTGAGTGTGTGGGACAGCCTACTTCTTCATTCCATTCCCGTGTGCAGACACTCAGACTAATTCAATGATGCTTCTTCCCATCTCCACGTTTTACTGTCCATGCCTATTGCTTTGTCCCAAGCTGCTGCCTGGATGGAAGTTGCTACTGCTGTCGGATGGGTGGAGTTGCTGGACCGAGGGAGTGCTTGATCACAATTCCTTCTTCTCTTCAACGACCATCACCGTTGCTGCTTGGAGATGAACTCCTACTGGATGCGGAAGTCTTGCTTGACGGTGGCAGCTGCTGCTCCAAGGTTGAAGCCTCTACTGCTGGACTCTTGGTGAAATTGGAGCTGCTGCTGGAGCGTGGTTGAAGCTTTCAGAACGTGCTCCTCCTCTTGCTTTTCTTCTCCCAGCTGAACCGTGAAGTACCGTGCCTTGTGCTTGCTGAATGTGAAAGCTTGGCAGCACCGTTGGCATTCTCTTCATCCTAGACCAAGCCATCTTCTCTCCATACTCATACAATGCACGTGCATGGACAAATCTTAGTGGAAAATTCAGTCATTTTAGTGCTCCCCTTGACGCATGCTTTGGAGCCATTATCTTCAATAAAATGTGATGTGCTACTCCAAGTTTCTAGCTTACTCCCATGCATGTGACAGCTTCCCATGTGCACTTCAAAACAAATAAAGAAATAATGTGTGCAAACACCTGACATGATGCCAATGTTAAACGTTATCTCTAGTTCAATTTTATGTACACTTCTTCCGATTGAATTCACTCTTTCTAACAACTTAAAATTAAATCCAGCCATGACATTGTGTGGTTGCTAAAATTAAGTGCATTTTCGAAAATAAATTTTTGTGTTGTTCATAAAAAAATAAACTTTCACGGATCGAATTACCATTTTTTCTTAAAATGTTCTAGTTTGTAATTCCAAAATTTTCCTGCAGTCAATAATACAACCAATTAACCTCAAATAATTCAAATTACTTAAAATAAGAATTATTGGTTAAATTAAGCACCATTAGTAAAAATAGGAAAATTATGGACATTTAAGCACAATTCCCTGATCAAATCCGGTACAATAGACTAAATGTAGTGAACCAAATATTGACTCATCAATCCACTTGTTACCTTCTCTTGTAAACGATTACATGTCGAGTTTATGATTACATACGTTTGACGGGTTAAGTGGTCACATGTTCAAGTCTTGACTTGAACATAAATTTTATGTTATTTATTTATTTTGTTGATATAAGTGCAACACATATTTGTTTGATTTTATGTATATTTTTGCCTAAGGGCAAGAATGTCTTTTAACCATTGTGTGTTGAGGTGTAGAAATTATAAATGGGGTGTAGGAAGTAAAGGCCTATAAATGAAAATGGAGACATGTAAAGAATTGAGAGAAAGGGAAAGAGAGCACTGTAAGACATAAATTTTCTTTTACAGAAGAGAAATGTTTTCCTTTAGAAGAAATAACATAAGTGTGAAATCCTATTGTTGATTGATCTTTATTGTTAAAGCTCTATAATTGACTACGGTATGAGAAGCTAACCTTGTTTTATTAGTGATCGTTGTAGTTGTTAATTTTAAATGCTTTGAAAGATGATGTAATGTTTGTGCTCTATTGGTTGATTCATGATGTTTTTCTTTGTCTTTCTAAACAAATTTGGGAAGATAAACCTTTTAGAATATTAGGGTTAAAATTTATATCTAATTATAATTAGAAGAAATCTAACTCTAATCGGTTCACAATTATAATTAGAAGAAAATCTAATTCTAATCTTCTAAAAAATTTCTCTTCCCAAATTTGTTTAGAAAGACAAAAAAACATCATGAATCACCCACTACAGCACAAACATCACACCATCTTTCAAGCATTTAAAGCATTTAAAATTAACAACTGCAATGGTCACTAGTAAAATAAGGTTAGTTTCTCATACCTTTTTAACGCTAAAGATCAATCAACAATAAGCTTTCACCCTTATGCTATTTCTTCTAAAAGAAAACCTTTCTCTTCCTTAAAGAAAATTTTTGTCTTGCTCTCTTTCCCTTTTTCTTAATGCTTTACGTGTCTCCCTTTTTACGCTCTTTCTCTTTTCATTTCTCCTTTAATAAACTCTTTTTTCTTTAATTTTTAATTAAATTCTATTATACAGTACTCGATAACCGTCTAAATAATATTTCTCTAAAAGTCTCAAAATCAGAACTGATTCATTTAAATTTTTTAATTTTCTGCTTATTTTATTTCAAGGATAATTTAAATAATTAATTTTATTATAAGATTTAAAAAATATTTAATTTATTTTAATATATGTTATTATTTTAATAATTATTATTACAATTATAATAATAATAATAATAATACTAATAATAATATAAAATCTTATTTAATATATTTTCATATATTAAATCATATTAAAATAAGTTAACTATTTATTAATTTTAAATTAAAAAATAAAATTTTAAAAAATATGTTAAACAATTTTCAAAATCTGTTAATACGTTAAGGTTTTCAAAAACCATTTAGCATATATTTTTTTTAAAATTTTATTTTCTAATTTAAATTTTAACTAATAATTTTGTTAATATAATTTTTTTTCTAATATAATTTTGTTTTTGTATTTTAATGGTTTCTTAAAATTGTTTAACATATTATTTTCATTTTTTTAATTTAAATTTTCACAAATAGTTAATTTATTTTAATATTTAATATAATTTAATATGTTAAAATATATTAAATCAGATTTTATATTATTATTTTTAATATTATTACAATTGTAATAATAATTTTAAAATAATAACCTATATTAAAATAAATTAAATATCTTTTAAATCTTATAATAAAGGTAATTTTTTTAAATTTTAAAAAATTAATTAAAAAATTAATTATTTATTAAATTTTAAATTAAAAAACAAATTTTGAAAAATATGTTAAACAAATTTGAAAATTCGTTTATGTAACATCCCAAAATATATAGTAAAACTATATAAAATAGTAGTCATCATTATAATATTTAAAGACTTGTAGATAAAAAGTTAATCTTACAGTCATCCAAAATGACTATAAAATTTAAAACTTTATATACAATGGAGTATTTCAAAACTTAAATAAAATAAAATGGACATCCTAACTAAACTAGATAGCCGCATCATCACCCTCCAAGGCCTGCTCGAGAGGCGCCCCATCTATCTATGCTCACATCCAAAAGGATGATCATTGCAAAAGAAAACACCACACAACAAAACATACAAACACAAGCAGAAGAGTGAGCTAGATATACAAAATCATATCATTATAATAACATATAACATACAGGTTTAATTCAAGTAAAGTAAATTGAATCACACATCCTAACATGTTATACTCTAGACTTGACTCGTCCGGACTTAGAATGATTACCGAGCTATGGCGGCTTATGCACCTGTGGTGGCCTCTACTGCTTTGCAAAGTCATTGTCAATGAGTTTCACCTTACCACCCTCACGAGGTTAGTCTGTTTCGGGCCTTGAGGCATATTGGAAGCCCCCAATACTAAGACCTCCTGCTACTCCTCATGACATGGTTCAATCCTCTCTACTTAAGAATGAAAGACCATTGGAGTTTAAGGATAACCCCCAAGACTAAGCTCCTGCATTCACTCTAAACAACCTGGAATCTCACCAAGAGATTCTACATTGAAACTTACATTCACCCCTTTGAATCACATACTTATATTGGTAATTGAACTCATAATAATTCTCAATTATATACAAACATCCACCTTCAAACATAATTCACAATACATACCCCAAGTAATTTAATCAACTCAATACAAAGTAATTAAAGAGCAATTGTTTCAAATCTTTCGCTCTGCGCACCCAATTCGTAAGGCGAATCCAGGAGTTTCTCGCACAACGACTAGTCTCGCTATGCGAATTAACTCGCAGAGGTATCAGACCTCAACCTCTCGCATAACGCCTCCAGGTTGCTATGCGAAAGTCCAGACAGAGACCAACCTTCACAACCACTTGTTATGCGACCCTTTACGCTTTTCGAATAAAATTAGAAGTAACTTCAGATCCCAACCAGGCGCATAACGCCTTGATTCACCATGCGAATCACTAGATAGAGAGCAACCCTCACCAACCATTTGCACAACGCCCAAACTCACTATGCGAATGCCCTTGGCAGAGAGCATCTTGCCATAGCGACTCACTATGCGAATGCCCTTGGCAGAGAGCATCTTGCCATAGCGACTCACTATGTGAAACTATTCGCACAATGCAGAACGAAATTCTGCAGATTTATGTAACTCAACCACAAAATGCCAATTCTAACTATTTTTCCCAATTTCTAACACTCCTAGATTGTAATATATCCCTAATTAGGCTTGTCTAAGTGATTCTAAACATGCCTACCACCAATCTAAAGTGATTATGAACCAATTTCTACTCTAAAACATTAAATTCCTCAACTTAAAGACCCAAATTCAATTCTACCACTTTGCACATGTTTTTGACCATTTAAATGACTCAAACAAGTCATAAATAACTTACCTACCTCAATAGACCAAATGAGCCCTTAACCTCTAATTCTCAAATTCACTACCTCACTTCCTCTAAAATGCCCCAAAACACCATAATTCACTTAACCACCTACCTAATAACTATCATAACAGATTTCACATCTCTAATAACTCAATTACAGCAGTATATTTCATCCAAGTCAATTCACAAACACCAATTCACATCCTCTAAAATGCCCCAAAACACCATAATTCACTTAACCACCTACCTAACAACTATCATAACAGATTTCACATCTCTAATAACTCAATTACAGCAGTATATTTCATCCAAATCAATTCACAAACACCAATTCACAGTTTTACATTTAGACATTCACATACATACAATTCAATTCAATTCAATCCACTCCAAAAATCTAAATTATGCTTCAAACAACAGAACAACACATAACTCAGCATATACACATATTATACAAATAATTTAAAAATAGTATCTAACTCCCCTTACCTTAGAGATAATTGCCCAACTCACAAGATTACTCCAATAGTACCTTGCACTGCAAGGAAACTTAACAAAAACCTACAAATCACCAATCAGTGATAGAGAACAACTCTTAGAACCTAAATTGAGCTGAGAATTGAAGAAGAAAGCTATAAAACACATGCAACAACACAATTTTCATGATAAAGGATCAAGAACATGCAGAGAAAGGGGAGAAACAGCTTACCAGATAAAATCAAGAAATTGATCGGTTAGTTGTGTAGCCCTCTACGTCGTGAATGTCTGGGCACCTCCTAATCGTCAATCAGACAACTCAGTTGAGAGAAAAATCTAGAGAAAAGGCAGAAACGGTAGGAAATAGTGTTTTAGAGAGATGAAGTGTTTTTAATAATGAACCGAGCTTTAGAAAATTCTATTTATATTATAAGATTATTTTTAAACTAAAACACGCATTTCATTATTTTAATACATCTATCTACTCTATCTTCTAGGTTCTTACAGTTGATATAGTCTTTAATAATTTTTGAAAATTATTTAAGCCTTTAATAGAAAATATTGTAACCATTCAACGACTTCGAAAAGCATTCATGTCTTTAATTCGAAATTCATTGAGAATTTTCAAGATATATTTTCATAAAAATAACTATAAAATAAAATTAGAATTCAATTTTTCAAAAATCGAATTTTAACATATCTTTTAACAAAAATTATTGAAATTGGAAGTTAAAATTATTATTCAGATAAATATTATCTATAATATTATAAATAAAAAAAAAGGAACTATATATGTTATGTGAGAAAAAAACACCATAGATAAACATAAAAACATATTAATGAACATTAATTAAAGAAATTAAATAATCATAATTAAATATAAATTTTGTTAATTATGCCTTTACTTTATTATAACTTTAATTCGTTATTTTTCTAATCAATGGGCATTAATATTTTCTCATAACTTGTAACCAAAAGGGTGATAACTTTCTAGACAAGTAATGAATAACTACAGTAATTTTACATCATAGTTTAAATTATTTATGATAAATATAAACAGATAGTTTATGTTTTTAAAAAAACAACTGATTATAAATTTGAGTATGTAAAAAACATTTATTTTTTCTTAACCTTTTAACATTTTTTTTTTTCTTAACCTAAACAAACATTTGTTCTATTGAAGCATACTAGTGTAATATCTATAGCAGTTGGTACTATTATAAGCCCTTTTTTGGGAGTGTTAGAGTGGCTTTTCGTTTGCACTTGGGTGGTACCTCTCTCTACTCGTGTTGTGGGGGTTCAGTTCAGCCTTTGATTCTATGGATCTTCACGAAAACCCCCAGAATTCTGGGATGAAGAAACGAAAGCCGGAGCAGGTACCACCATCTCATAACAATTCTCCTAAAAAAGATTCCTCTTTTTTCCATTTTTTTTTGTTTGGAATTTGGTGCAATTGTTTGTATCAGTCATGTTTATTCTTGCTTTGATCACGGGTAAAGTTTGTTTTTCTTTATGGGCTTATGATCTTGTTCGCCTTGTGTTTCCCCTTTGGATTTTGACCTTCTTCCTTGATCGTTGGAATTTTATAAACTCACCCTTTTTTGTGTTCTTTCTGATGAAATATGTTTTTTTATACCCTCTTTTCTTCTTTTATTCTCCTGGTTTGATATTTTTATGGTTTTACGTTTCACGTTATGCCACATCAGGTGTGTTGATCTGTGGTTGGTGTGCAACCCGACAATAGAAACGTGGCCATTGAATTTTACAGCGAAATTAACTAATGTGGGTTTTGGAACAATGCTTAAAATGCCATGAAACCTCCTCTTCTTTTCTAGGGATTCGACCATCAGCCTATCACTTGCCTAAAGACTGACCTTGAAAACCTGTTTGTTAGTGCTTTTGATTTGGGAGTATGGAAGTATCTGTTGAGTTTTTTGTATTATATTTATATTACTGCTCTGAAAAACCATGAACCTTGTCTTTTTGTTTGAAGGCCACTTATACAGGCCTGCACATTTTGGGTATGATCCTATTCTGAACAACTAGTTGGTACATCTTAAATTCATAGACAAGGGTTTGCTGCTGGACTTACTAATTTTGCATGAACCTTATGACATGGAGGCTTACTGCTGGACTTACTAATTTTGCATTGATGTGCAAGTCAAATCCTGTGTTATCTTGCATATTACATTATGATGGGTTAATTTTGACGTGGATGAGGTTGAAAGAGAAAACATTTATTGAGTGAAAAAAGGTGCATGAGTGGGTGGGGGGAGAGTATAATGAACAGGTTGAAATATGTGGCAGTGTAAAACTATTAAGTTATCCTGACTCTTTTTCTTGATGATGAGCGCACGTTCTTAGAATGACCTTTTGCTCTATGTGAATTTTAAGTATTGTCTTACTCATTTGCAGGATGATGCTTTGATCAGTAATCATGGAAATTCTATGAGTGTAGGAGAGTCATCTGGGAGTGGTGATCTCTGCAAGAGTTCTACCTCAGGATCACTGAATTCAAACAATCAAAATGGTTCCAATTCTGACATTTCATGTCAAGAAGATGAGGATATGATTGATGATGATGCAGATATGATTGATGATGATGATGCAGATGAAGATGCTGATTATGCTTTTAGTTACAATGACGATATTTATGAAGACAATTATTCAAGTATGCAGGATCATTTTGACAGTGTGGATTTACCTCCTGGGGTGGAGGCATCACTGCCTTGGTTGAAGGACATTTCTTCTAGTGATTGCAAGCAGGTTGTCGCCTTTCCCCGTGCAGAATCTAGTTCAAAGGGAAAAGTGGATGAAATTGATGATACGGTCATGGAGAAGTTTCAACAATTCAAGCAATTTGATACTGTTGATTCTTTTCCTGAACATCACTATGATAAGGAGCGAACTTCAGAGTCACAGGTGATAAATATTGTAAAATATATTTGGGTGATAGGCTGCATATGCAGGACATAATTTTAGAGTTTTGATTTAATGATACATGAGCTTCTCATAACTCCAAACACATTCACAGTAATTATTTCTCTCTATGTCTCTCTTCCTATCACATAATATCATCTATCAATCATACACTTCTCTTTTTATTTCTCTAGTTGTCTATCCACTATTTCCCATACTTTTAATCAACTGATGGAATAGAAATTGCTTTTCTAAAATGATACAGAAACCTAAAAATTGGGCCAAAAAGATCCTGGAGGAATGGAAAATTTTAGAGGAAAATCTGCCTGGTAAAATCTCTTTCTCTCATCAGCAAAGATATTCTTTATCCTTAATATGCAAGATGATATTTGCTCCTGTTTTCTCTAGAGATTTATTATTTGAGGTGTCTTCCTATTGTATTTTTTCAATCCAGTTTTTCTAATAACAATTGCCATCCTTTAAATCTATTTTTGAAGAAAGGTAAATAATCGTTTAACTTCTTTTCTTACAATCAATCCTTTTACCATTGTGGTGAAATTGAATTATTCTGTATGGTAATTTGCTTTCATTTTCAGACACAATCTTTGTGAGAGTTAGTGAATCAAAGATGGAGCTTCTAAGGGTTGTCATCATTGGACCTCAAGGCACACCATATCATGATGGTCTTTTCTTTTTTGATTGCCTCTTTCCTGCTAACTATCCTGCATTTCCACCGGTATGTATCATCAATGCTTAACATGTTTTCAGGTGTCTTGTGCTTTGTATAATGTAAAACTCAAATTATCTTCTGCAGAAAGTTCACTACCACTCAGGTGGCCTAAGACTAAATCCAAATCTATATGAATGTGGAAAAGTGTGCCTTAGTCTTCTGGGAACTTGGCATGGTAAGAATAGTGAAAACTGGATTCCAGACAAATCAACCATGCTACAAGTATTGGTTTCAATACAAGCTCTAATTCTAAATGAGAAGCCTTTCTTTAATGAACCTGGATATATATCAACATATCCTGGAGCGGAGGGGCAAAGAAGATCTAAGGAGTACAATGAGAAGACATTTATTTTTTCCTTGAAGACAATGATGTATACCCTGCGTAAACCTCCAAAGGTATGTAAACTGCATTCTTTGGGTATGCGTTTGTTTCATAGTTTGATATCTTACGGGCTGTTTATTTTGAGGAAATATTTTCTGTTTTAATTTTATATTTTCATTATTTATTAAAAAATGTTACGTAGTTTCCATTTTTGCTTAATGTTTTCAATAGTTTGTACAAGAGTGGTACCAGAAAATTGGATAGGGGAGATTGTCTAGGATAGCAAGGAAGGCACTAAACTAGGTTTTGGGGTGTCATGGAGAAAACATAAAATTGAAACAACTGGGCAGGGAAAAAATGTGGAGGATACCACCGGGGCAGGAAAAGTAATGGGTGTTTGCTGTTGTGTAGTCTCCAAAGATTTCTTATGAAAGTACTTCAATAAAAAAATGAGAAAGCATTTATGCCAAATGCAGAAGCTCCAAATACTTCAAGTGATATATGTAGTACGGCTGCCAATCAAGAATCTTTTTGCCACTGACCAAAATCCATTGCAAGTATTATCAAGTAAAAAGAAAGAGCTATTGTGTAATTCGTTTTACAAATTATTGTTAGACTTGTGGAGCACTTGATAAACGGGAAATGCAGATTGTTTCTGAATTGTCATTTTCCAATCTGTTTCATTGTTTTTGCTGACATAGGTCATTAGTAGGTTACTCTGTTATTTTCCTGAACCCAGTCAAACACCTGAATGTGACGTGTGTGGAGACTGAAAACTGTCTAAATCATAATTGATCTCATGTATACATTCCTTGTGGTGCAGCCCTTCGAGGAGTTTGTGGCAGGGCATTTCCGAACCCGAGCATATTTCATACTGACAGCATGTAAATCATACGTGGAGGGGGCTCCTGTCGGGTCGGTTTTACATAATCTAGTTCCAAGTATTAGTAATTCTACAACTCCGGCTAACGGCCAAAAGGAATTCGAGTCAGCTGTGAGTGGGATGATGAATACTCTTATTGCATTTTTCACCAAAAATGGCTCCACAGACTGTGATGAGTTTCGATCTCCTGAGATTTATAACCTGTCTTCTGTGGCTACTGCAAACTTAGAGGTTTACAAGATAGAGTCTTCTGGCACAACAACATTGACCCAGGTGTGAATGTCCTTAGTATTTATTTATGCTGAGAATGGAGTGTAGTAGTGGGTACCTTTTTTTTCTCATACTTTTTTGTGGTGATTTTTATGTCCCACATAACCACCTCCTTGCTGATTATATAACCCCTAGTTGTAAAGATTTACATCCTAGTCTTTAGCTTTTCCAAACATGGGTACTTGTTTCTTATAATTTGCATGTTTCTTTAATAAAATGTCAATAGTTTTGAGATTATCTTGTGGAGTGAATGCTTTATTTCCCAAAATTCATTCTCTGTTGGTTGGACATCACACTACCTAAATCCTCTGTAAAGCATTCGATGGTGTGTGTATATGTGTGTGCGCGTTTGTGTGTGTATGTGTGTGTGATCAAATGTATGTAATTATTATTTCTAAAACAATTAATTTTTTTTTCATTTTTCTGTCTTTTTCTTCAAAATATCGGTTCTTAATTGTTTTTCCAAGTTAATTTTTCAATGATACTCTATACAGTTATGAGTAAATGTTTTGCAAACGGGGATTGGTACTAAATATGTTGTCCTTGGTTTTAACAGAGGTGTGTTACGAATTTAACTTCTGTTTACGTAAACAATGTTTTTTGGAAGGGTCTGGTTTAGCTAGTTGGGCGAAGGATGAGTTATTGTAAATTCCATATTCAATTACTATGGATAAAAAAGTTATTAAAGTTTTATTTTTGTGTGCTTTATTTGATTTATTTTTTGCTACAAATTATATGTATCTTTTGTGATCGGTAATCCATGGGGATATAAACGAAGCGTATTTACTATTTAACTTGTAAGGGAAGTAAAATGACTTAGATTTTATGTTATTAACTATCTGATTTTCTTATACTTTACGACAGACTTTATTAAAATATATTTTGTATTAAAGAATGAGTTGAGTCAAAACGATTTTGAAAGATGAACATCGTGCATTAATTCTACTAAAGAGGATTGCTCCCTAAACTGCAAACAAAAAATTGAAGGACTTACATATTCACAATTGATTGGTTGCCTTTCATATTGTTATTATTATTATAGTGACATGTATCAACTTTAATAAAACTACCAGAATTTGGGCAATCATTCTTCCCAATTTTAAGTGCTGTTGATGAGTTATAAAGGGTTTAAACATTGAAATTGGCTTTAATTGCTTCTCTTTCATATGAACAAGCATGCATGATTTGGATTTGAGAGAGTAATTGAGGGGATTTGAGAGGATTTGAAAATAAATTTTTTTGTTGTTTATTTGAGTCAATTTGGAGGTAAATGAGAATGAATTTGGAAATAAAATTTGTGAAAATTAGTGTAGGATTTGATTGACGTGACAGATTAAAAAAATTTACTTCCAAATTCAATCTCATTTACCTCCAAATTCACTCAAATAATCAACAAAAAAATTTATTTTCAAATCTTCTCAAATCTCCTTAATTACTCTCTCAAATCCACACAAGTGAACAAGAATAATGATAAAATATGCATTATTTTTAACAGCGCGAGTTAAATTTCAGGTACAATTTGGGCATCCTTGAAATATACAAGTTAAAAATTCCGACATTCTTATTGACTAAAAGTATGACATGATTTCAAATGAATAACTTTTTAAGTAAAAGTAACAATAAATGAAGACCATTGGCATCAGAATATAAATTAAACCAGTCTTAGAAAATGCATAAATCTTAAATCTGTCAAAATCAACCTTAAACATAGTTAAGTTAATAGACCAACTTGAATCGTGTTCAGTTATGCTCGTGAGCAGAATGCTGTAAATGCTGGGAGCAGAGAACAACGTAAAACAAAAAACTAAATCCAATTCCCTTCCATTTTCCTCTCACTGTGCTTTTCAACTCTGAAAAAAGGCCAAAATTTTAAGCAGCTTTATTCAATGTTTTGAAATGTCAAAAATGTTATTTTTAATTACACTAACACTCTTCATTTTGATGTCAAACTTTCCACCATTTAAAAGTCTAAACTAACATTCCCAATAATAATATAATTATTACAACGTAAAGAATATCAAACGGAATCCATACAAGAAAATAAGTAAAGAAATGTTCAAATAAGATTCATGACGGTGTATAGTTGGCATGAAAAGTAGCTTTAAGAAATTCTAAGTCAGGCTATATCAAGATATTCCCTAGTCAGCCATACCAAATACACCGGCTGCAACTAATTTAAACTTCCAAGTAACAATCTACATTTGCTTCCTCACGTGAGAATGGATTTTGTTTCTTACCACACATACCTGAGATTAAAAAATATAAAAGTTTAGATGAGGAGAAAAGACCAATTTGACACAGTAATATCAATTACAACATGCACATATATTCCATAGCAATTGAGAAGCTATAAAGAATAAGGTTGGATTTTCATGCTGGTCTAAAAACCCTGCCATTGAAGAAACTACCAAAAGTTCCTAATGGCTAAAATTGCACTACATGTAGCTTTCCTTGAGCAATAGATTAGTGGAAGATCTTCAGCATTATATTATAAATTAGTAGACGTGAGTGGAAGTATTGTACAGAAAGAATATATAATTCGACATTTACTTGCATATTCAGAATTGGAAATAGGAATAGATTGGAAGATAAGATATAAAGGGGTCTTTTGAAGGGTACATTGCTGCATACCACTAGAAAGGAATTACATCAATTGGATTATAATAAATATAAACATATAATCTTCACATGAAAGGGATTTGCTTATTGTGCCTTGGCTTGGATCTCTAATTTACATCTATCACAGTGAAGGAAATTGGAGGAAAGGTACCAACTCTGAGTTTTTGAACAATGATTATCATCTGATCATTGTAGAAATTTGTAAAGGTGTTATACATACATCTACGCTTTGTGCAAAATTTAAAATAAAGCATATAGTATGGTTGATAGTGACAAAATGAAGGAAATTAGCGAAGCAAGAAGATATGGGTTATAAGCGTTTTTGCTTTTTAAGAAAATTGTTATATATATCATCATATTCCACTAAACTACCTGCATGTTAAGAAATGGACAGATGCAATTTATGTTACTAATTAAGATGATTGATGAGAAGGGAAGAGATTCACTACCTCTTGAAGAACTGAGTAACATATCGAACGACAAAACACATTAATACAATCACCAAAATATCTGCAAAAAGCTTAGGAAATCCAACAAGAAGTGCCACAGCAGAGATAACAGCATATGAATTCAAGGAGTCCCTTCATCTCTTGGTCATAATTCTAATATAGTTTCAGTTGTCTTTCTAACCAAAGTACATGTAAACCACTATTGCTTTCACTACATTAGAAGTACGTGGAACACAAGTTTCCAACAATTGATGAATCCTAGTTGCATACTTCAAAGAAACCCCAATATAGATATCTAAAAATGCTCAAAATTTTTGCATTTCAAGAGAACAACAAGCAAAGACACATGAAAGAGTTGAAATCCATTTAAAAGATTGTGTAATAAAGGATACTGAAAGTACAACGCTCCCACCAATCCAACATGTAGAGACCGAAAGTCACATTGTAAAGGTAGATCTTGCGCTGAATCCAATTCATCTCTTCCTCAGCTGCACAAACAAATTTTCCTTTCTGGTTCAATCAGAATCAAGACAAATAGCTAAAAAGAATCATCACTAAAAATATTTGAAATTGCTGTTAACATGCTCAAGAAACGCAAAAAGCATTGACTATTTGCATGCAATGCCATCATCTGCATTCCCTATTAACATTTTTTTTACATACATCCTCAAACAGTGCACTGATAATGGATCCAAAAATAAACAATTTATAGTAATAAATGCATACTAATTCTTCTAAAATGTAAAAGATTACACTGCATGAAAGAAACTAGTCTTTAGTAATAAAAAGTCCAAAAGGAGCACAAGAGAAAAAGATACACAAAGGAATCAAGAAAAAAAGACAATTTAGAAATGGCTTTGAAACCTAAAACATTTATAGTAGAAATTAAGGATGCGAAAATACACCACAGAAGGCCAAGAGCCTCGCATAAAATAGTCTGAACAAAAGGCATCGTAACAAACACCCCCAAGCAACCCATTTATTTCAACCCAAGAACCATGTGATATCAAATCTAACAACAATAACGAGAGAACAGACTCATCAACCAAAGCATCAAACTTCTTAACAAAATTAATTAAAAAATAAAAAACAATTGTCCAAAACAACAAGAATCATGAGGAAGAGAGATCTCATTCCATGATTAGATCAGGGGATCGAGGTTCGTTACCTTAAGATAAATATCAGAATACAAAGTTGGCTGCAATTGCGGCTGTTTTGCGTTCCAGATAACCAGGAATGGAATGGACAGCGAGCACGACCACCACAGTAATCTCGTCGACAAGAGAGAGAACTATGTGGGAAACTTACAATGAATAAATCACAAATGGTAATAATTTTTAAGTTTGTTTTTTATATAATTATGTTCTTTTCTTTTCTTTTATTTGTTTTGCTTTGTTTGGAAGCAGCGATCTTTTCAAAATAGAATTATTGACCAATTAAATTAAATTGCCAAAGTTGACCCTTTATATTGCGATTGGACTTTTATATTTTATAAAATTCCTAGTTTAGTTTTCTGTCATAAATTTTAAAATATTGTATAAAAATAAGTAATTTTGATGGTATCGAGGAAGTATTTTTCGAAGAGTATAGCGCAGCCGAATTAAAACACAGAGAGCAGAAAGCGTATTTGATCACAATTAAAATTAATTTTGTCCTTTTAGTAAAAATAATTTTCTTTCAGAAAATTAATCAAACAGTTGATATACGTAAAATAATATGAGTGTAGGGAATAAGAAAATCAACACAGAATTTTTATCCTGGTTCGAATCAAAAGATTCTACGTCCAGTCGTTAATCACTATAAATAGTGATTAACCTTTTTTCACTAAAAATGGTTTAACAGATTACAAGATAATGAACAGGAATAAAATGAAATGAACCACTCTACCAACTTGAAGAGAACCGCTCCAGCAATCGACCAACGATTCACAAGCTTCTCCTTTCACAAGATCAGGCAGAGTACCTTGCTAACTTGAAGAGAGTCTGCTCCGATCGACACACGATATGCGAGCCTCTCCTTTCACAATACTAAGCAAGGGAACAATGAACAAAAAGCTCTCTAAGAACGTTCCTCTGACACACAGTGTTCTAAGCTTTCTCAGTTCAAAAAACGTTCTCTTCTAATTTCTCCAAAACAAAATATATAGCCAAGTACACTGAGTGCCAAAGGTCAGCTCCCAACTGCCATGAATAATCGATTATTGTAAGTGATAATCGATTATTCAAGTCCGTTATAGGTTTTCAAAAAATGTGATAATCGATTATATGAAGTGATAATCGATTATTCAAGTATGACTTGTGATAATCGATTATTGCTTAACCATAATCGATTATACTAGTAAAAATTACAATGTTTAACATTTTCCTACTACATTCAAAATCTACAAGTTGCTTTTTTAACTATTTTCCTACTACATCCAAAATCTATAAGTTGCAACATCATCAAAACACATCTCAGGTTTTACCAATACTCCTTATTGGTAACAAATTTGAGTTTCTATAATTGTTTTCTAATTTTAATCTCTTATTTTGATTATCTATATCTAATGAAAACGAATATGTTATGCTAATGTGTGTCTTTTTTTACAAAACCAAAAAATAATAAAACTGTTATTATTATAACTAAAAAAATAAATATAAAAAAATTATAATAAATTTTTTATTTATTTTATAGATATTTTTTTTATTAAAAATGACTATTTTAGTTTTAAAAAATAATTAATTTAAAAAAAACAGTAAAATCTTAAAAGGTTAAATTTTAAAAAAATTGTCACTTAAACATGAAACTATTCAGATAAATTATTTAGTTTAAAAAACAGTCATTCAAAAGTTAAGAAAGTTTTTTAATATGATTAATTTAATGGAACTAAATATCATTAATGAAAATTTTAATATAGAATTTTTTGGTTATTTTATTTCAAAATAATAGAAAATGAAAAATAATTAGATAGAAAATATAAAAAATCATAATATTCAATATATTTCAAACTACTAACTTTTAATAGGTAATTATTTTGTTACATGCATTAGAAAAACACAGCATTTATACAGGTATGTTTGAGAGACTAGCACTAGTAGAAAAGAGGCTTTTAATGCGTTATATACGTTTTTACAAAATTGAAACGTATCAAAATGCGGTGACATTTTCGTAGTTATCGCATTGTTATATACCTCGATTTATAAGGAACCGAAGTGTGAGAGCTCTACTACTTCGGTTTAGTGAAAAACTGAAGCATAAAACAATGCCAATTCACCCTGCTATCATTGATATAGTCTGACATACTTTCTGAAAATCACATACTGCCTTGGTTATTTGCAGAACCGAGGCGTAAACTCTAACATATACCCTTTGTCCCTCTGCAAGTCAGAAACTCTAGTGGAATGACATTGATATTGTCTCGGTTGTTCAGAGAACTGAGGCAGAAAGGGCGTTGACATTCCAATTGCTGGGAAGCTCTAATTTACCCTACTGCATCGGTTTTCTGGGAACCGAGTCTATTTGAGCTTTTGGCATCGGTTTTACTGCCAACCGAGGCATATAAGGTCAAAATAATTTTAAAATTGCCATTATATTTTTCATTTTTAATTATTTTCTAGTACTTTAGGCATTAGGTAAGCTGATAATCGAGGCAGTATAACTTAATATATTCACAGAAGTTACCCTTGTGCACTGTTGTTCTTCTTCTCGCTTAAACTCCCTCCAAGTTACCCTTGCTCTCATTGTTCTCCAACCGTCCTCCAAACCGTTGCCGCCGCGTCGCTGTTGCTACGTCATCGCCACTCCACTGTTATTCTCACGCAAGATTCAACCTCACAATACCTCGTTGTGCCTTCATCGCGTGCCTTCTTCTCGTGCAAGTGTGTCGCTGTCTCGTCGCCGCCCTCCCTCCGCACTGTCACCAGTGTGCTACCTCTATGCCATTGCCGCTACGCTCCCTCCGCATTTTCGCCGGCGTGCTGCCTCCACACCATTGTCTTTGCGCTTCCTCTGCCGCGATATCGTTTTTCCTTAAGGTTTGGTCTTTTGGTCCATAATTTGTTACATTTTGTACCCTTCTAGTGATGTTCCTTAACATTTTATAATTATGATGATATATTATAGTGTAATAGATAAAGTGGGTCATATGAGTGTGGTTACTACATGATGTATTGGATGATGACCACTATTCGTGCCCATGTTACAAGTGGATGAGAAATGATAATATTTAGTTTTACTGAATTTTTTTCTCTATAATTTAGAATTCATATACACTAATTGTGTCTTATGCAGAGATTCAATTCTACTACTTCAATTCCAAACAAGTCCCTTAAATCCATAAGAAAAACACTTGCAAAATATGTAATTGAACTCTATAATAGTATGTAGATGTTAGTATATAGTAAGTTCTACCTTAGCATATTTATGATTAGGTTAACTTTGTACATTAGATTGATTTATGCTTCTAAGTTGATTTATGATTACATCGAATTGATTTATGCTTCTAAGAAGTTCATTTATAATTACTTTGAATTGATTTATGTTTTTGTTTAGTTTTTATTGAAAATATATGCTTCTGAATTGTTATGGGTTGTTCTAGACAATTATGTAAACTTTAATATATGTAAGTCTGTTTATGCAATTGAGAATGTTGCAAAAACAAACTTGTTCTTAAAAAAATAGGGGAATATGCATTGGTTGTGGTCACAACCGAGGTAGAAAGCCTGGCAAAAAAAAATTAAAAAACAGTTTATTGCCTCGGTTCAGGTCCTAATCGAGGCAGTAACGTCTAACATACTGTCTCGGTTCAGTAGGAACCAAGGCGAAAAGTCTGTCGAAAAAAAAATAAAAAAAGGAAAAACTCTACTGTTTCAGTTAGCTATGAACCGATGCAAAATTCTATCTCTTTTTCCTCAATTCTAAACCGAGGTAAAAAGTGGTAGACTTTTTACCTTGCCTGTATATGTCTCGGTTCAGGAACCATTGCATATAGATGAAAATAACCGCTTTTGTTTCCTGCAAATTAAATATTAGATTATCTATGATCAAGTGATTATTTGAGCAAACAACTAAAAAGTAGTATTTGATGAGCATACAAAAGTCATCTACCTTTAAAGAGTAATATCAGAATTTCCAAAACAGATCCTAAGACAAAACAACCTATCCTTTTTAGCAATATATGTTCATTTTAGTACGGTTAGTACGAAAACATAACAATTCAATTAAAGTTTGGTATTTTCCTTAACCCTTAATAAAGAAATATAAATTTAAAACATAAAAAAAAAAGGCCATTTACGATGAAATTTTTTGGCTAAAAAGACAACCTAGAAACAATGAGTCACAATTAATCCTTTTTGCACATAGAAGTTTGTTAACAATATGAAATAATATAATTAACCAATAAACAACAAAAAGACAATGAAAAAAATGTCTTATATACACTTACATATTCATTTATTCTTTCAAAGCTTATAAATTGTGACTTAGTAAATTAATATTAAATTGTCTTGTAGTAAAAGGAATTCTTACTAGTAAATATTTCATATGTGTAAAATAATTTCTTATTCTTATAAGATGACTTAATAAATTCTTATATGTGACAAATGAATAAAAAATTAGATGACCTTGATATCATCAATAACTAACTTTGTTTAAAGGTCAATTTTTAAAGGAAATTTTAGTATATGTACACATTATTCTCTAAATCATATATCTTTATTTTAATATGGTTGAAAAGAAGATATGGATGGTTAAATAAAATTTTATTATTTTTTTTAGTGTTGTTAAAATGGGTCACTCGACCCGATCAAGTTCAATTTATCATAGGTTGACTACTTAGTGAACCCACCCAATCTGACTCACTTATTAGCAAGTCGAAAATAAGGAACCCGACTCGTCCCAAATGGGTTAAATGAGTTGGCTGTCTCACTTAATTCCAATATATTTTTAAATCCAACAATAAAATAATTTTTTTTTGTAATTCAACTCTAAATAAATTTCACTCTAAAGGGATGTTAAACTTCAAAGACGATTAAAAAAAGTAACATACAGCTGAAATGTAATTCATAAGTGTAAGATCCAGGAAAATAAGGATCTTAGAAATAAGGTAGTCTTGAGACTTTGGTGTTTTTGTTGATAATTAGTGTTCTTATGTGTACACCTTTGTTAGAACATAATTGTTATGTTATTTATTTTACTTTCATTAGTACAGAAAAGACCTTTAACATCACTCTTTAGACGTCCAATCCTCGAATATCCAACGTAAAAAATGACCGGTGGCATTTTTCCTAAATTAAACAACCATATAGACGTCTGTTTTGATGGGAACAGACGTCTAAAGCCATATAGACATTTGATGTGGGGGAACAACCTTCTATATACTCATTTTTGAAATCTAAAAAGTCACTTTTTAACTCCATTTAGACGTCAGATATCGCCAATCCGACTTCTACAGCCATATAGACGTCCGATGTGAGGGGAACCGACTTCTATATACTTATTTTTGAAATCTAAAAAGTCACTTTTTAACTCCATCTAGACGTTAGATCCCGCCAATCCGACTTCTACAACCATATAGACGTCCGATGTGGGCGGAACCAACTTCTATATACTTATTTTTGAAATATAAAAAGTCACTTTTTAACTCTGTTTAGACGTCAGATCTCGCCAATCTGACTTCTAAAGCCATATAGACGTTTGATGTGGGGGTAACCAACTTCTATATGGTTGCATTAAAACACCGCCAATGCGAGGCAGCAGTTACGCACTTAATGTTCATCATCTTCCTCGTGTTTCTCTCTACGGGTTACGCTTTTTAGGTTCATTTTCTCACGTTTGCACCGTTTTAAATTAATTTTACTCCGATTACATCACTCTTTGATGCATTATCTTTTATTTGAACCGATTAAAATGCGTTTTCGTTGGGTTTTGATGCAGTTTTGCTTGTGTCCTTGGGCGGCGTTCTTGGGCGGCGATTTCTTGCGTTTTGCACTCTTCCAATTCTCTCTACTACGTTTTTAAAACCATCCAATACAAAAAAAAAAGCATACAATACATTCTCTTCAACTAAAATATAAAGTTGTAAACTCGAATCACCATGAGCCAAGAGTAACCCGAGAGGCCTCAAGAGGAAAAAGGTCCAATCAAATACGACGACGCTTTAGACGTCTGATTTGTAATGTCAAACGTCTATATAGACGTCTGACCTGTATGGATAGCATGTCTCATTAACATCACCCATACAGACGTCGAACATAGATCAGACGTTAAAAACCCAAAATAACAGACGTCTAAAGCTTTTTCTGCACTAGTGTTTATTTATATTTTTGCCTAAGGGTAAAATGGTCTTTTATCTTTTATAATTAGGTGGAATAAATTAAAATAAGGGGGTGTAGAAAGGAAAAACATGCAACTTAAATAATATGGAAAATAAATAAAAAGATATTATGTAAATATTTTAGAAAATTTAATTGTTGTTATTTTAACAATTAGTTAAATAAAAATAAGAGATATAATCTTGGTGGGTTTAAAGATTAAAAGAGATATTATTATTAGAGAAAATCATCATTAGGTATTGTTAGATGATATAAAAGATATTTTGAGATATTTCTAGTTAAAAGATATCTTAAGATATTATTAGATGTAATTAGATATTATTATTAGAAAATAATACTAATAATAATAATAATACATTATTGATAGACTCATTATAATTAGAATAAAATATATTATTATAAGTGAGAAATATTAGAGATAAAGTTGGGTTATTTATAAATAATAACGTATAGAGAGAGAGGTAGTTTTTGGTGTGTTTAGACACCCTAGAAAACAGAGAAAGAGAGGAGATTGTCGTTTTGGGAGAAGAAAAGAGAAAGCAACATAAACTCTTAGTGCAAAAGAAGATTGATGGAGTTTCAGGATTGTAGATAAAGCCCTAGTATTGGCCAAGGTATGGGGAAGCTTACCTTTGTTTGCTTGTTGTTGTATCTCATATGTGTTCTTGATTATTTTGATTGATAATCTTTGTGTTGATGCATGTATATGAATATTGTTATGATTACCTGTGATTATTGTTGGGTAAGGGTTTGTGTAAGCATGGGGATAGGGTTTATGAAATATTTGTGTTGGGTTTTTTCTATGAATGTATGTATGGCTTGTTGGGTTATCCCAACAGAGAGTTTGATTATAAGGGAGAAGTAAGTTATGATGCTTGGGGGTTTCCATGCAAATATATGTTGTAAGTGTTGGGTTATTGGAATTCCTTCCTATGTGGAGAATAGGTCAAATAATGTTGATCATTTTGTCTCACTTTGTTTTAGTGGAGGTAGGTCAGATTAGTAGGACACATTAGAGTCATTTGAAGAGAGGGAAAAGTCAAGTGAGAGAGAAAGAAAGAAAAGAAGTCATTCCCGCATAACATAAAACCTGCACTGGTGTTTTCGCCGTTGTGAAGTCGTTCACTATTGGATAGGGCTGATTTTCTGACAGTGAGTTCCAAACGTATGGTTCTTCATTTTTACCGTTCGGATCGTCAATCGAAGATCTAATTTGGGAGAAAACAGCCTCGCATCAGAAGCTCTGTTTTGGGGAATTTCATAAAATCTGCACTAGTGTTTTCATTTTTGTAAAGTCGTTCACCGTTGGATCGGGCTTATATCTGGACAGTAGGTTCCAAATGTATGGTTCTTCATTCTGTCTGTTTGGATCGTCAATTCGAGGTCTAGTGTTGGAGAACACAACCTTGCATCAACAACTCTATTTTGGAGAAGTTATAGAACGTGATGAGAATCAGAGAATGAGTTTAAAGGTTCTGTTTAGGGTCAAGATTGACTTGTGGTTGAGATTGAAGCATGAGTGGAAGATGGAATGCACAAGAGTGTGTGTGGATAATGATCATGAGGCATCGGAGATTAGTTTACTTGTTGTACCTACTAAATGTTGGTTCTATCTACGGATATGTGTTCTCTTTGACATTGGTTATTGAAAAGATAGTGGTGACTCCCTTTGGCATTAGTTGTTGAAAAGGGTGGGATATTCCCTTTGGCATTGGTTATTTAAAACGGGGTGACTCTCTTTGGCATTGCTTGTTGAAAAGAGAGTGACATTTTCTTTGGCAAATAATTGTATAAAAGAGAATGGTATTCGAGTGATGAATCTTCTTTAGTGAGGGGGATAAATGTTCAGCCTTATGTGATAGGAGAACAGGTTCAAAGCCAAAAGAATGATGGCTCGAGTGTATCTGTATGGGGAATCTATAGATTTGACTGTAGGAGCGGCTATAGTCGGTAAGGTAAGGTACATGAATGTAACTAAGTCTTGTCATGATGGAGTTCATGGTTTGGTGATGCTCATGGTGTGATTCATCATTAGGATAATCATGATGGTGGTGTATCTATGGTGATGCTCAAGAATAAAAGTGAGAAACTATGTTAATGAAGTTAATGTTTGAAGAATATTTCAAAAACAAATAGGAAACTTAGAAACAATTATGATGAAATAGGCTAATTCCACTATTTTTCCAAGATAGATTCAAATCATTGTTCAATTCATTATTGTTCAAGTTTCAAATTAATTAAAGTACATTCTTAATTAATTTTAGTGCGATCACACAGTTAACCAAAGTAGATTCTCAATCAAATGCAAGACTTTCTAGATTATTCACAATTAATTCAACAAAAATACATTCTCGATCAAATTCTATTGTGTTTAATCATGTCTATTCTTAAATCTCCTAACCAAATTAAAAGCTAATTAATCAAAGTAAATTCTCAATTAATTATAGTTGAAATTATTACCACCAATCAAAGTACATTCTCAATTGATAGCAAAAACCCGTTTAATCATATGAAAGTTCCTAAAATTAATCAAAGTAGATTCTCAATCAAACCTAGAAACCCTTGAACTCATATGATTAATATGCATGTAGATTCAAACATCTTATGATGCAAAAATGATTGCTTTTAATATGATTGAGAGATGAAAGACATAGAAGGAGAATAACTCAAATCAATAATCAAAAGAAACAAATTCATTAATTCAACTTAACCTCAAAATCCATAATTAAATTACAGTGGAATAGCCTTAGAAGCTTAGCCCTCCATGAATGGAGTAAAACATGTGGTGAAATAAAAGTGAGAGGAGTGGTGAATGAATGCTTCTATTGGAGGAGTCTGAGTGAATGAATGAGTTATGATTTCTGACTCCCTGGGTCTCTTTATAGGGCTTAATTGGGCTTGGACTCTAGTATTCCGTTGATAAAATTTTTATCTTATATCTTATATCTTTCAAACATTCATCATATTTAATCAGTTTTTAAGAATATTTGATAAATATTTGAATTAATTTAACAACTGAATTTTCTCTTTGAGCCCTTCTGAATTTTCCAAAATTACACATAAATCCTAAAACTTCCTCTATTTGCACTTTAGACCCTCATTTCCTTACAAAATTTCACAAGAGGCCTGAGTTTGACTAGATTTAACCATACTCAAACAAACTTGACCAGCTTTAACTCAAGGTATTATGTCCAATGAGGGACTGCCACGTGGCAGCCCCTTCTCCACCCAAAATTAGGGTTTTAGTAGATTGGGGTAAATGAGCTCCTACGCCGCTGCGAAAGAGAGAACACATTGTGCTATGCGAGAGACGCCATGGCTCGTGAGGCATTGTGTTTTGATGATTTGTAGTTGAGAAAGTGGTGGTCTGAGACGTGGAGGCTTTGGCTCATGGTGGTTCTACTGGCGGCGCATGGTGGCGGTGCAAAGAAGATGGAACTCACGAGATGAATCTTGCGATTCTTCTCCAATTGAGTTGCTGCTTCTGGTTTCTTGGTTTTCCTCTTTGCAGGTTATGTGAATGGAGGAGATGAAGGTCCAATGATGCGTGATTGGAACCTTCACGACGACACTTTATTGCAATTTCGCCCAATCTTCATTAAGCTTTCTTGATTCTGGGTTTTCTGTTCGGTTGTTCGGTTCTGAGATGGTGATGAACAAACCTGGATGGTCGCGGCAAGGAAACTCGTGTGGTGATGGCGCGACGATAGAGAGACTTGCGTTTGAGTGGTCTCTACTGCAGTTGCGACATCATTGACGGTGAAGAAGATGGTCGCGCAACGGTTGATGGAAGACGCCTGAGGAGAAGACTTACTAGAGTTGTGTAAATGCTATTCAAACTCCTCAAGCTTCCCCCGAGAGTGAAATGCGCAGCGGAATGATAAATAAACTCTAGATCGAATTGAGGTGAGGTGAATTGAGTTGGCAAGGTTGTGAAAATGATAAAAAGTTAAAGTCATTAGGTATTAGGTAAAAGAAAAGGGTTAGGGTTTGTGCAAAATCATGTGTAAAATCAGAAGCCACAATTGCAATTTTCAAAATCAGAATCTCAATTCACAAAATCTTGTGCAAAATCAGAAACCTTAATTGCCAATTTGCAATTCACAAACAATCACAAACCCCATCTCTCTTCCAACATTTCGGCAACTATCACCCCATTGTTGTATTCTTCTTCACGTCAAACCCCCACAACCAGAAAAAACCCATTCAAAGAGGAGGAATAAGGTTGAACAATAATTGAGAAAAAGGGCTGGTGGTAACGTTGGTGGAGCTCTTGGCCATCGACGCGCCTTGGAAAAGTTGCAGCAACACCGACGATCACGTATGGCTCCGACGTAAAGGCGAGGCGAGAAAAGTGTAGCCATGGGTGAAGGTGGTATTGTAGTGGCCTCATGCAAAAAAGATGGAGGTGGGTGCGGTCGGTTTCCTTCTCTCTTTTGTTGTGGTTGAATTGAAAAACGAATGAAGAAAGAGAGATTATGAATGCTAAAACGGGTTGCTGGCAAGCGGGATTCTTCCAATTGCACCTTTAACGAACCATGAACCCAAATTAAATATCACTTTAACCAGATTCTTGAACTCCAAATCGTGAATGGATTTTAACCTAATTGTAATTTTATTTAACTCTCAGTTAAACTTTTTCCACATCATTCAAATTTATTTTAAAATTGACACCTTAAAATATATCAAACGTGCCACTAGGGATGACAATTTTACCCGCGGGCACGAGTACTCGCGGGTAAAATCTGCGACGGGTAGTAACTATCCGTGGATATTTACTACCCGCAGGCAACGGGTAGCGGGTATTTTAATACCCGCTTCTAAACGGGTCGGGTACGGGTAGTATACTACTCGTCCCGCGGGTACCCATTACCCACAAAAAATTAAAAAATAAATAATTTATATATTTTTTAATTAAATTTAATTAAAAATAAAATAAAATTATATTTTATTAGTTTAAATTTTATTAAAATTGAATTTTAATTTACATTTAATTTAATTTATATTATATATATATATATGTATATTTGTATTTTTATTTAAATTTTATTTTTAAAATGTATTAAATATTTTTTTTGCGGGTATCCGCGAGTACCTGCGGGTTTTAAAATACCCGTGAGTATTTTTTAAACGGGTATCCGGCAGGTAACGAGTCGAGTAGCGGGTATGATTTTATCCGGCGAGTCAGGTTGCGGGTAGACACTATTCGTACCCGACCCGACCCGTTGCCATCCCTACATGCCACATATTGTAAAACTGTGCACATCATTCAGTTTTCGCCATAGATACAATTGCACTGTTATGTTTTTAACGTCCGTAAACCAAAAGAATAATTTGAACCGTTTTTAACTATGGAATTTTATCGAACTTTTTTAAAAGGCTTGAAAAAAAAAAGCCTAAAACTAGGACCAAATTAAACTTAACCAAATTAAACTTAAATTATATTATGTTCTCATTCGTAGTTATGTTTTTCTTGTTTCTGTATTTTTGATCATTCATTCCATGACCTATCTGCATTATTTTGTGTTCCCGTCAGTTCATGATTTTCTTTTTTTTATATGAAAAATGTATGCAATATATTTCAATGGTTCAAAGGCGAAGGATAGTGGGTGTGTTCTTTTTTTGAGGTTACAAGTGTTTAAACCTGAGTTTGAAGCAATGGTGGTTGAAGTTGAAAGTGTTGTGAGAAATGCAGATGAAAGAGAGAGTAATGGTGTGGTGTGAGGAGAAGGAGAAGGAAGGATGGATCCACGTGCGATGCACGCTCGGGCCATAAGATCGGAGACCAAAGACCGCGCAGTGTGGAACAAACTCATAACCAGCTATTTCAAATCAAACCTCTCTTCCTATGCCAGTTCCCTCTTCCATCATCTCCCTATTCCTCCCAACGTCGTCTCATGGAGCGCCCTCATCTCCGGCCACTCCAACACTCTCTTTTCCCTCCGCCACTTCCTCGCCATGCTCCGCTACCCCACTCTCCCCAACCACTACATCCTCACTTCCCTCTTCGAATCCTGTGCCGCCGTCTCCGCCCTCTCCTTCGCCCTCTCGCTCCACTCCCTTGCCCTTAAACTCGCCCTCGACCGCCATCCCTTCACCGCCTCCTCCCTCCTCTCACTCTACGCCAAGTTTCGCATGCTTTTCAATGCCCGCAAAGTGTTCGACGATATTCCCCACCCGGATAATGTCTGTTTTTCCGCCTTGGTCGTTGCTCTCGCCCAGAATTCCCGCTCTCTGGACGCTTTATCCGCTTTTTCAGACATGGCACGTCGGGGTTTTGCGTCCACTGTTTACAGTGTTTCCGGGGGTTTACGCGCTGCGGGTCAGCTAGCTTCTTTGGAGCAGTGTAAAATGATGCATGCACACGTAATTGTTGCGGGGTTTGATACCAGTGTGGTGGTGGGTAGTGCTCTCGTTAATGGGTATGGTAAAGCAGGTGTTGTTAACGATGCGAGGAGGGTTTTTGAGGATAGTTTGTCTCATATGCGTATTGTGGCGTGGAATGCAATGATGGCTGCTTATGCGCAGCAAGGAGATTATAAATCTGCTTTTGAACTGTTCGAGTCTATGGAAGGTTGTAGACTTGTGCCTGATGAGTATAGCTTTTTGGCGATCCTGACTGCTTTGTGTAATGCTGGGATGTTTCGGCAGATTGATCAATGGTTTACGAGGATGATTGTGAATTATAGTTTGAAGCCGAGTTTGGAGCATTGTACATGTTTGGTGGGTGCAATGGCGCGTACGGGAGAATTTGATCGTGCTGAGAGGGTTGTATTGAATATGCCGTTTGAGCCGGATGCTGCAGTTTGGCGAGCTCTGCTATCGGCTTGTGCGTATCTTGGTGAGGCCGACAGAGCTTGGTATATGGCAAAGAGGGTATTAGAGCTAGAGCCGCATGATCCTTTTGCTTATGTTGTTGTTTCTAACGTGTTATCGAGTGTGGGGAGGTGGGATGATGTTGCAGAAATGAGGAAGATGATAAAGGATAGGAGGGTGAACAAAAAAATAGGGAGTAGTTGGATTGAAGTGCAGGGAGAAGTTCATGTGTTTGTGGCGGCGGATTGGAAGCATAAGAGGTCCAAGGAAATTTATCGGAAGTTGTCAGAGCTTATGGGGGATATTGAAAAATTGGGGTATGTTCCTGTTTGGGATGAGGTGTTGCATAATGTTCAGGAGGAAAAGAGAAAAGAGGCTCTTTGGTATCACAGTGAGAAGTTGGCTGTTGCGTTTGGGGTTTTGTGTGGATCTGCACTACCCGGGAAGCCGTTAAGGATTGTGAAGAATTTGAGGATTTGTAAGGATTGCCATGAGGCTTTTAAGTATATGACAAGAGCTTTGGAAAGGGAAATTATTGTGAGGGATGTCAACAGATACCATAGATTTGTGAATGGTAGCTGTACGTGTAGAGACTTATGGTAGAACATATTAGTGACTGTGAATATGTTAGAGAGTTATTTCGAATAACAGATGATACTGAGAAAAACTGATTTTTTCAGTGGTAGGTATTTTTCTTACTGTAGTCCTGTAGTATGCTTTCAATTTTTTTTGGCGTTTTATCTTCTTTTTGAGTTCAATCAAATTTAAGATATTTCCTCACGAAATTTTTAGTGAAGGCAGATAGGGGAATTGTGACTTTGAAAATTGCTTACAAACAAAGAGATGTGTGGAATTTGTGTTATTCCCTTTGTTGTTTTCTCATGGTTATTGCATGAAATGTAGTTAAGGAGGTTGGGCAGCGAAGTACTCTACTTAATCTACTTGACATATGATGTGTTAATGATAGATACTAGAAATAAGGAAGCACACAATAGCTGAATAGTCACTTTATTATCAAAGAAAAACAAAGTGCATATCCCAGAAAGAGAATACATATCTGTAACAGCACAAAAAAGGTATTTCTAGACAGTTAGAGAGTGTCTAGTCTCTCCCGATTCCCAGCCAATTCCAGCCCCCCTTCTCCCCACTCTCTTTCCACTCCTTATACCCCAAACAACATAATCACTCATTTCCTACTGTGCTAGCTCAGCAGTTTGTTATATAGAAAGATTCTTCTCATTCTCTCTCTGACCATTTTGATCCCCTACTTTGCCCTTCCTTCTTTGTCTAACATACACCTTAGATATTTTGGGTTTGGGCCTAACTATTTCCGGGTTCCTATCAACACTCCCCTCCACAAGATGCACCTTGTCCTCAAGGTGGAAATCAGGAAAATGCTCCTTGATTATAGATAAAGCTTCCCACGAATTTTCAAAATCTGGTAAATCTTTCCACCTAATAAGAATTTCGAGATCCCCTTGTTGATTCCTTCTAACAGCAAGTGCTTCTGCTGGTTGAACCTTCAATTCCCAATCATCTGCTAAAAATAAGGGTAATGGTTGGCTAGTAATTGTTGCAGCAATGGATTTCTTAAGTGCAGAAACATGGAAAACTGGATGCACTTTGCTTCCTGAAGGTAGTTGCAGTTTATAGGCAGCAGGACTAAACTTCTCCACAATTTCATAAGGCCCATAATATCTCGGACTTAACTTTTGATTGACCTTTTTAGCCAAGCTTTTTAACTTATAAGGCTGTATCTTCAAATATACTACATCTCCAACTTCAAATTCCACCTCCCGTCGATGCTTGTTGGCTTGCTTGCACATTCTGTTTTGGGCCTGGACAAGATGCTCTTTTAACTCATCCAACATATGATTCCTATCTGCCATCAGCCTATTGACCTCCTCCATCGAAGACTGTGTCATATCTCCTCTAATTAATACTGGAGGTTCTCTCCCATATAAAGCCTTAAAGGGAGTCATTTTGGTAGATGAGTTATAGTTAGTGTTGTACCAAAACTCTGCCCAGCTAATCCATTTAGGCCACTGTTTAGGCTTAGTTCCAGTGAGACACCGAAGGTAAGTCTCCAAACAGCGATTCACCACTTCAGTTTGCCCGTCCGTTTGAGGGTGATAGGCAGAACTGAATTTCAGCTTAGTGCCAGCCATTTTAAATAGTTCTGTCCAAAAATGACTGATAAAAACTCTATCTCGGTCAGACACAATTGAGGAGGGAAACCCATGCAACCTAACAATATCTTTGATGAAAATTTCAGCAATGTCCTTAGCAGTGTAAGGATGGGCAATAGCTATGAAATGCGCATATTTTGTTAACCTGTCCACGACCACAAAAATGGTGTCAACCCCTTGGGTTTTAGGCAATCCTCCTATAAAATCCATCGAAATGTCAGACCAAGTGTGAGTAGGTATTGGCAAAGGTTGTAACAGCCCACCTGGGTTCAAGGCTTGATACTTATTTTGTTGACAAACTGCACAACTCAACACATACTGTTGTATTTCTTTCTTCATACCTTCCCAAAATATTAATCCCGAAATTCTCTTATATGTTCTGAAAAATCCAGAATGCCCACCCAACGCTGAATCATGAAATTCCTTGAGTATTAGAGGAATTTTAGAAGAGTTCTTTGGTAGTACCATTCGTCCTTTGTAATATAATCTTCCTTTTATTAATTGAAACCCCGGATGTGCATCCTGTTGTTTCAATAAATCCTGGATGATCCCCCTTAATCGAGCATTAGCTTGAATTTCATCTTCCAACCCCTCCCATTCATTGAATTGTACCGTGGAAAGTGCAGAATATTGTAGCTTCCTAGAAAGGGCATCTGCTGCCCTATTTTCACAACCAGGTTTGTACCTTATTTCAAAGTCAAAACCCATTAATTTTGAAATCCACTTTTGCTGCTCCTCCCCCATAATCCTCTGGTCAGCCAAAAATCTCAGACTTTTCTGATCCGTGTGCACCACAAAATGGCTACCCATCAAGTAATGCCTCCATTTCTGAACAGCCAACACTATAGCCATTAATTCTCGCTCATAAACAGACTTACTTTGAGCTCTATCAGACAATGATTGACTCATGTAAGCTATGGGTCTGCCTTCCTGCATAAGCACTGCTCCTACTCCCTTTCCTGAAGCATCTGTCTCTATTACAAAAGGTTTCTCAAAATCTGGAACACCTAAGACAGGTAAAGTGGTCATTGAATCCTTGAGCTGTTCGAAAGCTTGTTGAGCATCATTTCCCCACTTGAAATTGTCCTTCTTGAGCGACTGTGTGAGTGGCCAAGCAATCTTGCCATAATTTTTAACAAAACACCTATAATATCCCGTGAGCCCTAAAAATCCTCTCAACCCTTTTAAATCCTTCGGAACTGGCCAATTTATCATTTCATTCACCTTGTCTGGGTCTGCGGAAACTCCTTTTCCCGAAATCAAATGTCCCAAATATCTCAACTGTTGCTGCCCAAAATTACATTTCTTAGAATTTGCAAATAAATTATTTTCCCACAACAATTGGAGCACCAATTTAAGGTGTTTTTTATGGCTTCCCTCATCCGGACTATAGATTAGAATGTCATCGAAGAATACCAACACAAACTTCCTTAGATATGGTTTTAAGACCCTGTTCATAAGAGCTTGAAAGGTAGAAGGAGCATTTGTTAACCCAAATGGCATGACCAAGAATTCATAGTGCCCTTCATGTGTCCTAAAAGCTGTCTTAGGAATGTCTTCTTCCCTCATTCGAATCTGGTGGTAACCAGATTTTAAGTCCAGTTTGGAAAATAGTACAGCCGATCCTACTTCATCCAATAATTCATCAATTACAGGGATAGGAAATTTATCAGGTATTGTCAACTTATTAAGTGCTCTATAATCCACGCAAAATCTCCAACCACCATCTTTTTTTCTTACAAGAATAACAGGACTAGAGTAAGGGCTAGTACTAGTCCTAATAATCCCTGCATGCATCATCTCACCTACTATCTTTTCAATCTCATTCTTCTGATAATAGGGATATCTATAAGGTCTGATATTTGGTATTTGAGCACCTTCTTTGAGATTGATTGCATGATCATGCTCTCTCCTTGGCGGTAGCCCTTGTGGGTCTTGAAAAATGTCCTTATACTCCTCTAGGACAGCCTTCATCTCATCAGATAATATTTGTTGATTTTCCTTTGTATCCTCCAACTGCTGATATGCAATATAGTAGCCCACTCCTTCATCTTGTAAGGCTTTAATCATGCTCTTCCAGGATGCTTGCGCCTTGCTTAGGGAAGGGTCTCCCTTTAACACCTTCTTGCCTCCTTCATCTCCCCATTTAATGATCATGTTTCGAAAATTAGCTTCAATGTCACCAAGATCCGCCAACCAGTCCATACCTAATACCACCTCAGTTCCACCCAAATTAAACAGAAAAAAATCTTGTTTAATTTTGACTCCCTGCACCTCAAGATCAACTCCTCTACACAGTCCTCTACCCTTCACCTTTTCACCTGTTCCTACCTCCACCGTATAAGTAGGGGTATTCTCCACTGGAATATCCAACTCATCTACTAATTTTCTAGAAAGGAAGCTGCTGGTTGCTCCACAATCCACCAATATCAGCACTCGTCTTTGGCCAATAGTTCCCCAAATCTTAAAAGATTTGTGAGAGGTCAGCCCCACTTTACTTTTCAAAGACAATTGAAGTGTCTTGTGCTCCAACTCTGCTTTTTCTTCCCCTTCCTCCTCCTCATCCTCCGATTCTTCCTCTCCACGTTCTTCCATCAAAACCAACTGATAATGCTTCAGCTTGCATTCATGTTCAGGTCCCCATTTCTCCCCACATTTAAAACACAGCCCCTTTTTACTCCGTTCTTGCAACTCAGCTTGCGAAAGCCTTCTGCCCATAGTGATTTGTTTTTCTCCACTGGGCCCATTTTGTGGTTTGGGCTCCGTTGTACCCGCACTTCCAAAATTGGGCTTCTTAGCATTCAATTTATTCTTCATAAAATCTACTGTTGCATTATACGATCTACCCATCTTAGTCACCATTGGAGAAATCTCCTTCTCACCCATGCTTACTTTCTCACCCGAGCCTAACACCCTTTTCTTCAAAGCCCAATTCTTCTCTTCCAACAATAAGGCCCGATCCATGAGTTCTGATAACGATTCTATGTTGTACAGCTTCAGTTCGGCTTGCAATTCGACATGGAGTCCGTTTAGAAAAATTCCTTTTAACATCACCCGGTCCGCTTTCTTTAATGGAGCTGAAATCATCTCAAATTTTTCCCTATACTCCATTACTGTCCCAGTTTGCTTAATGCTCAACAATGGCCCAAAAGGATTCTGCACTAAGTCCGGTTGAAATCTCCGAATCACTGCCTCCTTGAACTGGACCCAGCTTGGTGAAGGTGTTTGTTCCTCCCACCAATGGTACCAATTCAATGCCCGGTCCTCTAATGCTACTAACACCGCACCCATCTTTTCAGAGTCATCCATATCGTTCACCTTGAAGTAGCGTTCAACTCTGGTAATCCATCCATAAGCATCATCACCAGCAAATATAGGAACCTCCAATTTTCGCCCTCTGTAATCCCCTTTCGGTGGTCGACTCCCTCTCCGCGAATCGCGAGTTCTAGAATAGGGTTCAGAAACTCGTGATGAAATAGCTCGACTACCTTGACTCTCCCCCTCCGCGTGACGTCTCGGAGAACGTCGTTGTCGTGATCGACCCCTTGTGTCTCCGCGATTTTTCTCCTTCAATAGCTGTTTGATTTCGTCCATTTGAATTTGACTCTCATGCTTCCATTCAAGCATACTTTTCTCTAGATTTTCAATCCTCGACTCCATTGTTGTTCTTGTAATAACCATCCAGACCCCAAGAAGCGCGGGCTCTGAATACCAATTGATAGATACTAGAAATAAGGAAGCACACAATAGCTGAATAGTCACTTTATTATCAAAGAAAAACAGAGTGCATATCCCAGAAAGAGAATACAGATCTGTAACAGCACAAAAAAGGTATTTCTAGACAGTTAGAGAGTGTCTAGTCTCTCCCGATTCCCAGCCAATTCCAGCCCCCCTTCTCCCCACTCTCTTTCCACTCCTTATACCCCAAACAACATAATCACTCATTTCCTACTGTGCCAGCTCAGCAGTTTGTTATATAGAAAGATTCTTCTCATTCTCTCTCTGACCATTTTGATCCCCTACTTTGCTTTTCCTTCTTTGTCTAACATACACCTTAGATATTTTGGGTTTGGGCCTAACTATTTCCGGGTTCCTATCAGTTAACAACATTGTGAAGAAGCTCTAGAGGTGACTAGGTGAGTACACTTTGGGTCTCATGTACCTTAAACATTGCTTGATGCGGGATGCTATTTCAGTCCCGATCAATAGCTTGATTCGTAGTTCAAAGTCCCACTATGGAAAACAACTACACAAATTTACAAATGCTAGAATGGTTAAGACTTCTGCTTCAATGTATTCACAATGAAAAGTTTAACTGCCAATTAGGAAACAAAATTGATGGAAAAGGAGGGACATGGAAGGTAGCTAAACAATAAAAGGTTATCTCTTTAAAATAGCAAGGAATAATTATAAAGGTTTCATTACATTGTTTTCTTTCTTTGACTTTGAAGCCACTTAAATTTTTGACTTGCTCTCTAGGATGTGCTAAATTTCTATCTCAGTAACCATTGGTAAATTAATGAATGGTCATTTTATCAGAGTTCTTGGGTGATCCTGTATAAAATATTTCTAAAATATGCTGACTTCTTGTTTTGATTTGTATTAGAACTTCGTCCTAATCACCTTTTCCATTGTTTCCAGTTTTAATCACTTGAAAAACTGCATCAAATACAGAGACACATCGGGGAGAATAGAATGGAGAAAGTTGGAATGTGTTTGGAATTTGTCAATGTCAAAACACGCCTCATCTGTCAGTCAAAGAAGTAAAAGTTTCTTCACCATTGGCTGCCTTGATTGGTAAATTCAACAGCTTATACAAAACTCATAACTCACTTCTTACATGGTCTAAATAGTGAGTTGTCAGTTTCAAAGGCTAAAATTATTGAAAGAAACAATATACATTATAGATATTCTTCCATTGATGTTACTACAAAGCATAAATTTTCCAGAAGGATACTCACAATGACTACCTAGTATTACATCTACACTCTACTTGATTAAAACACAATACATACCTTTCTTATTTTATATATTATTCGCATCCTCATTATTTTAAGAAATTACACAAGTATATGCATGTGCACACATTCGACAAATTAGTTGTTTTTGAATTAGTTAAAATAAAAATTTTATTCTAAAAGTTAGTTTTCATAGTTATTTCTTTTAGTATTTATTTTGTATATATTGAATTTTAAAAATTTAAAGTATTTTAATATTATTTTAATTATAATATATAGTAAATTTTAGATAAATGATCTATTTCTAATTAAATATATTTATAACCAATATTTACTTATATTTTTAAAAGTATATTATCTGTCAAACTAAATTTGCTTAGTGAATTGTCAAATAATATTAAAATAGACTCATTGTGAATAATATTAAATGTACATTCCACATTCTACCTTTGATAGCGGAAAGATTTTCCATTCAACCTGATATTGACAAGGTTTCTTTATAGTTTGAACTGATTCAGCAGCCACTTTAAGTCGATAACGTAATTGTGTTTTTGCACTTACTATTTTCTTCGTAGCAGGTATCTTGTTATTATCGTCTACAATTAGATAGATTATGATAAATCATTTTATAATTTGAAAAAAAAATGTAATTTCTCGTACTTATCAACATTAAACTTAACTCATCATTTTTGTTATTCTACTAAATTAAAATTTTCTAGGATCTTACAAAAATAACTCTCATTTAACAATAATTGTTGACACAAGATTATATTTATACAAAATAATAACTACCATAATTAACTTCAATAAAACAAGTCTAAATTAGTGGAGAAGACATCTGAATAATGTTTCCTACTACTACTGAGCTAACACATTGGTTAGACGACTTTTCTAAACAAAGTCTTAGTAGAAATCAAGAGAGCATACATTTGTACCCACATTGATATTAGAATATACACATTTGCTACTGAATGGTCTAAAGGAGTTAGATGGTATGGAACCATTAGAGTACCTAGGAGCTTTAAGAAGCTTTTATTGAAATAATCTCAAGAAATCTCCACCTTAAATAAACACAAATCTTCTGAGCGAGAATAGCTACTTGTCACTTAATTATTATAGGCTTTATCACTAATCAATTAGATCAAATCGAAGCAATGAAAGAATTTATCACTTATTAGAATCTTCATAATCATATCAGAGCGATTATGAACTATGGAGACTTTTATCACCTTAATAAATTCTTTAGAAATATCTTCTCTTACAAAATGGAACTTGATGTCAATGTGCTTCATTATTTGATGATAAACTTGGTTCATGGTTAATTGTATAACATTGTAGTTGTCATAGGAGAAGGTGACAAATTGGTCTTGCATCTTGAGCTCTCAGCTAAACCTTGTACCTTAAGGCTTAATTTACTGCTTCTGTTGTGACAATGTACTCTGCTTTAGTGGTTGAAAAAGTGACAACCTTCTAAGTTTTAAGCGCTTCTATACAACAAATGAGAAATTTTCTGGGTCCAAACACCCAATGTAGTATGAGTTAAAGCAACCTTTTATGGGAGCATATATGGCATATCTTCTAGCTCCACCATAAACTATAACTTTTATAAGTTATCCCTTCAGATAATGAAAAATCTAAGTGTTTGTTAATGAGCTCACCCAAGATTTGGCATGAATCTAATAACAATTCTCACATCATAGGCCATATTATTAGGAGAGTACAAACCATCACATACATCACAAAACCAACAATGTTTCAATATGGAATACCATCCATATAACTTTGTTCCTTCACAATCTTTGGACACAATTCATCATTTAGCTTATAATGGAAAGTACCATCCAGACTTGTAAAGGATTTTTCAAAAGTAGGTCTTTTGCAAACTTCATCTAATGATCTCAATCCCCAAGATCTTCATAATAGATTCAAGATCCTTCCTATCAAATTCGTTATTTAGCTCAAACGCACAAACCACTATTGAATCGAACTACCACTGGATCAAACCACCACCGCCACGAACCCCCACCGTCCCAAATGACGCACTACCAACGCACCAAGGCGAAAATGGAGGATGGTTAATGAATGTGGAAACAAAAAGAAAGAGAGAAAGGGAATGTTGGGGGCGGGGGGATGGGAGGCTTGCGGACGAGAGAAAGAGTGAAAGTGAAAGGAGATTACGGTTGTAAAAATGAAAAGTAAAATAGGTAAAGATAAAAGTAAAAAGAGTAAGATTAGAATTTATAAAAAATTGGGAAGGTGTAGGAAGAAGATGGGGTGGTCGAGGGAGTAACACTGTCAACCTAACTCGTCCCTTTTTGAATAAGCTGGCGAGTTGGGCCGTCGAATCTAATCCGTTTTGCCATCCTTAAAAGTTTGCTCCTAATGGCTCTAGTTTTCACATATTATCTAATTACACAAAGAAAATTTCAACTAAAGATCTCATCACATCCTTATGGTCACATATAAACAAATATTTACCTTGAATTATTTTGATTCAAATATATTAGACTTTACACTAAAGACCAAATGCATCTCAAAATACTAACTAATTTCAAAAAGGTACAAAAAGTAAACTTACTTTGTTTTTAGTTCTAATTGATTGAAAGTGTAGAATTCTAGCAAAAATCACTCATACAATCTCTAATATTCAAACACATGAATAATGAGGTCATAAATCTAGAATGAAAACATATAATATAAAAGAGTTATAAAAATATGATGATTTTTATAAGATTAATAAAAATTTTATTTATAATTTAATATTTTATTAATAAAATAACTGAAGGTCATATTTAAAACCATGGTTAGTTTTAAACTATTTTCTAGATCTTCACAAAATTCATTTTTAATAAAAAAAACAAATATATATATATATATATATATATATATATATATATATAAACATAATTAAACTAATAAATTTATATAATTATTAATTTCCACATTGCAATGTCACTTAACAAAAACAACTTGGAATTCTTATAAATATAAAATACCACATGAATGGAAAAAAGGATATTCAAAAGTTAATCAACTAGAGGTAAAATACACCATCTTCCTTTCCAAATAATAATCAATATAATTAGTATTACTTTTTGTTGAATTTTTTATATCAAACTATATGCTTTTATCTTTTATTTGACTATTTGCTGTCTTATCATCTATGTCCATCATTATATTAATTAAAAACCTCAGATTTGGCATAGTCCGAAGAGGACATTAATTGAGTCTTTTATATATAATATTACATATTGAACGTGTGTAAATTGAAGATTAATTAATAGAATGACGTGAGTTGGCCACTAAGCTTTGCTGGTAATAATTCATTATTTTATTTCAAATATAATAAATATTTATTAATAAAAATATAGGATAATATTACATGCCAATAATTTTGTAAAGAAACAACTAACTATTAACGCGATATAAAATATATGAAGCAATACAAAGAGATAATTTATTTTCCTATTCAAGTTTTTCTTTGCGGTATAGTATTTCCCTTAATAAATTAAATAGTTTGGAAAATATTTATTATATTAATTTTTTTAAAATAATCTTAAAAGTGATTTTATATCTAACTTAAAAATTGAATATAATGTAAAATTTTTATTCAATTATAATTTAGTTATATTTTTCAAATATTCAATACATCCTTCCTACTACAGAATAAACTTCTCAAATATGGAATTAAATATTTATATGTAGTTCAACAACATTAATAGATTAAATAATATTACTAAAATATATTTTGATACCATAGTGCTTAATTCAACTTTGTAAAATTAATAAAAAATAATAATATTTATATTTCACTTATATATATATATATATATATATATATATATATATATGTTAATTTGATTTTTTCTCTAAAATATCACAAAAGGATTTATTGTGTATTGTTTTGAAACTTTCGTATATATTATTATGTAAGTTTTTCTTTAAAACATGCCTCATTGTAAATGTTAAGGAGTTGAAAAAAAAGCTTTCACCAATACTTTATTAAAAGGATTGGACATGATTACACCCTAAAATTTTCGTAAACTTAGAATTGTTACAAGTGAAAGTATTTATTTTGGATTACAGTTTTATTATATGTAGTGTTTTACAAATTATTTTAAACATCGATCGATGTAAAACTTTTTTAATGTACTCAAACTTGAGAACAAATATTTTAGTGCTAAGACTTCATATTTACACAAACTGATCCAATTTTAGTTTTGGTTTCTAAACTTTTCTTTATTTTTTATTTCTTCGAACTTTGAAATTATTGTTTTTAATATACAGTATATATTTTAAGTCAAATTATTAATATTTATTTTAGAAATAAAAAAAATATTTATTACTCAATCACATATTAAAAAGGCATCGTAAACATGTTATTGGGTATTGTATGAGATTGCATGTGTGATCTTTCGTTAGACACAACACAAGCACTTATATGTTGTTATATAACAAAAACAAAACTTTGATTTTAAATTGTAGAAAGATAAAAGACGACCCTTTTATTTGTCATAAAAAAAACTTAAGTACAATTCAACTCTATAAAATTAATTTATACGTTAAGATTTATATTTATTTATATAATATGATTTTGGTCTTATATCTAGTTTACACAGGTTATTTTTAACACTTTACAGTAATTATGAACATTATCTACGTAGACTCAAACTTAAAATAAGAAGAAAGGATGCATTCACATCATATCTAGAACATATATACACATTATATTTACTTTGATTGCAATATTTTTGAGTTTATGATGGATAGAGTATATAGAAGAAGATATGTTATATTAAGTTGAATGTTTGAGGGAGTGAAGAGTTTTAAGCCTCATTTTGTCCAAGTGGGACTTGCCATTAAGATTGCGAGAGAAAAAGTCTTTGAAGTAATCTTCCATGAGCATGGTTTTGAACAAGGGAGGGTTTTCAGAATTTAACAAGCTTTTGACAGGTCCAATCTCTGCCTCAAATCTAGGGTTGAAGAACATGGCAATGGAGATTCTCTCCTTCTCTTTGTTCACTGCAGCTCTGTGCTCTATGCTCGTATAGGCTCCATTACTTAGAATCTGCAACATCACCCAAAGCTTCACTTTTTCTGGATATGCTCATTCTATCATTTACATTGAATAACATCATTCTTTAGATGTGCAGAGATAAATGCAATCTTAAGTGAAATTTTTACAATAATCATTTTATTTTTCCAACTCTCAAAACATTCCTATTTTTGAGGCATTAAACACATAATTTCAAAAGTTATTTTATTTTATTTTGTATCCAATATACTTTCTTTTATTAGTTGAGGAAACGTCAAAGAAAATAAAAATAAAAACGACTTCTAGAAGTAATTTTTTTTTAAAAAAAGACATTTTTTCCATTCTACTTTTCTTATAGTTTAAACTTCTGAACTCTTCACTTTCTTTCTCCTCAAGTAACTGCTTTTGTATTCCAATTCCAATTTAAAAAATAAGCATTATGATAAGTAAACTTTATTATTCTTGACAGTTCATTTAGAGTAATCAAACCAAGTCAATATCAAGCATATTGCACATTCAAGTAATATATATAGGTTCCTCTAACCTATCTAACTAATATACTCATTCAATCAAGTTCTTCTTTGTTCATCTTCATACATACTTCATAATTGTTGTTTTGATTATGTGCAGTTTAAAAAGGAAAGGGAGGAGGAATGCTAATAAGGATATAGTAAATACGTATTTTAATTAATACGTATTTTATATTATCTATTTTACTAGTTCACTGACGTATGAGGTATTATTTGCTTTAAAATCTTATATCTCGATTTTTTTTTCTTAAAAACATCTTTGTGGAATATGAGAGAAGAATGCAGAAAATTTGTGTTGATTTCTTTCTACCTTATCTCTCTTTTACTTGTACCATTCTTACTTTTTCCCTTTTCCCCTCTCTACTTCTAATTGAAATGGACATGAACCTAAACTACTTATGATAAACTTATTCATCAAACAAATTGAATTAAAAGCCTTTTGAAAACATAATTAATTGCAAAGATCACACATAAACTATTTCAAAATATTTAAAATATCATATACTTATCTAGATTTTAATTAAATATAGGTTATTATTATTATTTTCATAATAAGTTTTTATTATGAGTATCGATCATTTGTCCATAAAATTTTAAACCGTTTTCATTGATTGCCGTACGTAATCCTGACGTGATGATGTTGAGTTCTGTTTTATCCATCTAAAGCAAAAAAAAACAAAAAGGTTTATCTTATAAAAAATAAATCATATAAGTTTGATTTGATGCAGAAAACCAGAGTGCATATCCAAACCTAACACCAAGTTCAATAAGCCACGTGCATGATGATATTATTAAAGGAAGAAAAACATAAGAAAAAGTAAAGAAAAGCATGACAGACCTCCATGATGTCTCCAACGTTAACTACAAAAGCATCTGGTAGAAAGGTCACAGGAATCCAAACCCCACCTTTCTTTATCTCCAGACCCTCCACTCCATTCATCTGATGAAGGATGGTTATGCCTGTGGCATCAGAATGAGGGGTCAACCCTACAACCATCTCTGGTTTAGGGCATGGTGGATAGTATGTCATCCTCACTGACTGCATCCCATCATCAAAAAACTCTTCCACTTCCTTCATCTCCATTCCTATGGCTTTTCCTAGCAATCCAAGAAGTTCCATACCAAGCTTCCTCAGTTCTTTGAAGTATGACTTCAAGCTTTCCCTTCACAAATACATATATACATCTGTTTATGTTCATTATGTTATGTCAACTGTTAAGCTAAAAACTCTAACTTTTGATTAGAAGACCTGAGTGATGGAGGGAGCTGAGGGAGAAGATACGGCTTTCTTCTTTCAACTGGGTTGATCACCATGTAGAATCTGTCCCCCCAGTCAAGCTTTTGATCTTTACATCTAATCACACTTCCGTAACCTTGAACATCACCTGCTCTGATTTGATATTTCTTCTTATCTTCAATGGGAAGTTGGAAGAATTTCTCAATCTCATGTTTCAGCTTCTGCAGCAGTTCAGAGCTAACACCATGGTTCACCACCTGCATAAAGAAACAGTTACTGCAAAGGGAAAACTAAGCAAGAAATCACTAATCATACTACTAAGTAGAAACCTGAAAGAAACCCCAATCTTTGCATGCTGTGTACAGCTTGAGAAGTTGAGCATCTCTGGAATTTTCATGCAGCAAGCTTTTAAAGTCGAAAACGGGAATAGTTGGCAAAGAGGGTTCATCTGATCGAATAGAAGGTTGTTGTGGGCGAATATACATTTCTGGTATTCCCATTTCTGGTTTGTTGGCGACTTCCATGACACTAAGAACAGAATGAGAGCTCCCAAAGTCACTAACCTGTGTTGAAGCCATGATTAAAGGTGCATGCCACCCAAAGGTGTGATCGGTATTTATGCAGGAAGAAGTTCAGTTTGGACCCGTTCTTGGAGGTTAAAAATGTTATTATATTGTGTAGATGTCTTTGACTGTCACTAAATAATGCGTACGGCCACGATGCCTATCAATCCCACTGTAACAGCTTCTTTTCTTCCAACTAATTTAATTTTGTATACAAATTATGTAATGTTCTTTTTTATACACGCACACATATATTTATATATCATTTAAAAACGTCTTCGTAATCCAAATATTATATTATTATAACAAGTTATCAAAATAGTTTTATTTAAAATAAGTATAGTGAACATAACATCTTTTAATCAAATCGTATCGTAATTATTTGTCACACCAAATGTATTTGATAAGATTTAAATAGCCTTTATGATTAGACAAATGTATTTGTCACACCAAATGTATTTTATCGTATTCATATCAGTATGGATTTGTAAGATTTAAAATACTATAATATTGTTCAATAGTTTTAAATATTTTAGGTGTTTAATTAATTTGTTTGTTTACTTGCATGTTGAAACTTTAATTTTTAACTACTATTTTTATATTAATATTTTTGTAAAATAGGTGAATGTTTTGATTAATGTTATAAAAAACAATCAGGTCAATCCACTTGTACTGTAATAAATAAATAAATTAAGTAAATTTATTAATACATCAAATTATATTACATTGAAAAGGATTACCAAATTTTTAGTTCACTAATAAATGAGTCAGATTGAGTATAACTTTAACGAGCCAACTTATGTGAGCAAGACCAACTCACTTTGACAACTTTAGATTTGTGTATATGATTATTTTAATATATGAGATTCACCTTAATCAGTTAAAACTTATTTAATATAGTTCAAAATAGAGCTTATTTTATAACTTTCAATATTTAATTTGCTAAACTTATGTTTTAATGTAATAAAATCACTTGTAAATGATTTTAATTGATTAAAATCTCATTTTTAATTGGTCATAACAAGACATGCAAAATGTGTTAAATACTTGTTGGAAGTTCTACATGAGATAAGACCAATTTATAATATATAAGTGGGTGCAAATCTCACCATACAAGCTGGTTTTGTGGGCTTGAATTAGGCTTAAAGTCTACTTCTTAACATGGTGCAAACCTCACCTTACAAGCCGATTTTTTGGCTATGTTGGAAGTCCTACATTGATTAGAAATAAAGCTAATTTTCAATATATAAGTAGATATAATCCATTTTTGAATGATTAATAAAATAGAGTCTATACTACAACTTTTTAATTTTAGTATTTACATACAATTGACTAAATAATCATTTTGATTGATTCAAGAATATTCTAACATATTAAAATACATTTTAATGTATTAAAAATGTAATTAAAAACTAAAAAATCTAAATAACTTCAAAAGCTTTCCACCTTAGCAAATGATTAAAACAAAATCAAACATGAACTTAGATCAAAATTTTTAACCTCATAACCATTGCAAAAAAATAAAAATAAAAATCAACACATTCTTAATTCATGATCTTATTCATTCGATCTTACATTCTTCAATTTTATTGGCTTAACCAATTCATTATGGTATAGTTATAAAATAATTGACACTTATGTCATCAAACTCCTCATATTTAACTGACAAAGACATACAGTACTTAAAGCACAAAATTTTAATTCTTATGATCAAATTGAAAATCGTGGTATGATCTTGAAGTCGTTCAAATTGATTATCTAAATATTAAAATTTAACTACACAAAATTTATGGTGAGTTCCTTTCATATCCATGTGTGAGAACAACAATTGCTCAAAATGATACAGAGGATACCCTTGTTGACTAGAAGTAAAGATGAAAATGTGAACTAACTTACCTTACATTTTTCTAATAGAAAGTGGACTAGGCTAACCCATCCCACATTTTTTTCACAAAAGTGAACTAGGCTAGCCTACCCCACATTTGGCCAAAAAAACAGGCTATTCTAGCTTGTCTCATGTAAGAATTGTAGGTTAGTTTTGTTGGTTCATCTTACATAGTAATTGACCCATGAGTAAATTTACATAAACAAAAATATTAAAAAGAAACATTTATAAATATTGTAAATAATAATATTATTTTAATATTTCGCATATTTGTTGCACTCCATCATTTTACTATTAACAATAAAATTGAAGTAAACATAATATTAAGATCTATAGACTACTAGTTATGTAAGACAAACATAAATAAGTTAGCAGACAACATGTGTGGTTCATCCCATATTATTATCTCTTATCAGAAGGATATATTCAATACAATAAATGATAATTAGATCTTCTCATTAGTAAAGTAAGGGGAAACGACAACGATTATTTTCGCTTATACGCAGCGGTTCCGCAATCAAGGTATATACAGGCGAGACAATTTGAGTGAACTTATAGGCTTCGGTTCAATAGGAACCGAGGCATAATAGTCATATTACCTCAGTTAGAAACTACCCGAAGTGTATAATCTGCTTATAGGCATCGGTTGGAGGAAGGAATCGAGGCAGTAGAAGTGTATTACTTTGGTTAAAGGTATAACCGAGACAAGTTACTCCATCTACTACTGCACAGTTACCCTACCTACTACTGCAATGTTCTTCTCTCTGCTGCATCCAAGAAAAAAGTTCTCCACTTTTCTTCTCTCTCGCTTCATCCACATCCAAGAAAACGTTCTCCACTTTTCTTCTCTCTCACTACATCCAAGCGAGTCGTTGCATCCAAGCGCTCCATCATCGTCTCCACCACAGGGTTGTCGATAGGTGGTCGTCGTCGCTATAGTGTTCTCGCATTGCTTCGCGATTCCTTTTATCGCGCAGGATCTAGATGCTGGTGCTGTCATCCAACCACTGCCTCCTCGTTGTTGCCTCGCTGCTGCTCCCTCCCCGCTGCGTTCACAATGTCACCGCCACTACCTCCCCGTTGCTGCCTCGCCGTCGCGTGGTCAAGACAGTGTTGCCGCCGTCCGTCAAGCTCCCTTTGGTCATTGGCAGCCTACTTCGTCCGGGCGAGCCTCTCGTCACCAGCTTCATCCATTGGGGAGCCACAGAGCCCATAGTCGAGTGCGGGGAGGCTCGAGGTGGGGCTGAAAGCACTGTAGTGGCCGCGGAAAGCAGGGCTGATGTTGATGACGTCGAGGAACGGGGCTTGAACCACTGAACCCCAGTGTGGATCAGCGACAAGTAGAGAACCACCCGAGGATGGAGGAGTGAGGGTGGAAGGCGGAGGGGATGACAACGCCGGAGGATTCATGGAAGGAGGGGGAGTAGAGGAAACCGGTGACAGTGGCGAAGGTTTTCTTGTCTTCCTGCTAATAATTTTTTGGGTTTTCTTATGTGCATGTTGGAACCTCTATCCTCTGACATTCAGATTCAGCCTAGAAAATTGAAATAACGCAAGTATCAATTGAGAATCTCACTGATTTGCTACCATATTATTGCACCTTTCACTTTGTTAATTTCCTGATAATTGAAAACAGGATATGCAGATGCTGTTTTTCCCATTTCATTTGCAACCTGATAAAGTAAAACGAGGCATGACAGTAGGAACCGAGTCCTAAAATCCATAAAAAAACACGCTACTGCCTCAGTTATCTAAGAACTGAGGCATAATCCTATCTTGTTTTATCTCGGTCCGTGACCGAGGCATAAAGCCTACGTTTTTACCTCGGCCATATATACCTCGGTTGCAGAGCCGATGTTTATAAGAAAAAATAATCAGTGTCTTTTTTCTTATTGTACTAGTGATTACACTATGATTTTTAGTTAGAATTGGTAAACAAAATCATAACTATTTAAACATATCCAAAAATTACTTCTCAAACTCTCTTCATCAAATTGTTGGCACCAAGACGTCTACAACTGAATGAAATAAACTTGCGCCTTGGAATTGACTTTGTTGCTTCTACATTTTTTCAGTTTGAAAGAAGTGATATCTAACGACAATATGTTTTTGCCCCTACCATTCTTATCAAGTATCTTATACTTATTTTATTTTGTAAATATCGTATAAATGCTTAAGGGTAGAGTAATAATTGGTTTTTGTTATTTCTTGTATCACTTTAAGAATATCACTTTTTTTCACTAAAATTTTGTAAATTATCGTTTTCAAATTCTTTCCAATAATCACTTCTTATTAAGATCATTCATGCCCTTTTGTCATATTTTTTTTTAATTTTTTACGGAAACAATTAAAAACTTTGAAAAACGAGTAAAGAACAAAACTCTTGTCTATCTTCTATAGTTATTAACTCTGAATAATTTGTTTCCATTGACACTAATTCATTAAGACCGATTTTACCCATTCTTATTATTCGTCTTTTTCCTTAGAAAGTAATGGTGCCGCCGTTAGAAGGTAATGAAAAATAAATTTTTCTTCCATGAATATCCACTGTTCGAATATTATAATAATTGATATATATATTTTTTTATATTATCAAACACGTTTGCAAGAGATAAAATTGTCTTTAAGTTATCCATATGGACTTAGATATTCTTTTTATTAGTGTTGCAAGCTTGAGACTTAACGTCTTATAATTATCCTTTTCCACTTGATTATGTATAGTTTACATCTCACTCTATGAAGAAGTCTTCTGAAAAAAACTTTAGTATCTACATATTTGTCTACATAATTTATTATAAACTCAATAACCACCCTATAATCCACCTTGTTATGTATAATCTTTGATTACTTCAATTTTATAATTTCTTCATGTAATAATCAGAGTGACTTCAAATCGAAAGACTATTATCGTGTTATAGATAACTTGAGAGAGACACTTATGATGCTTGCATTACAATTATAAAACTTTCTCATGCGTAATATTATTTCTAGAATTTATACTTACATGTGAACTTTCGATATTCTATATTCATGACTTCTAAATCCGCTTCAAAAACGTAATCATATCATTCAATAAAAAATATAAAAATTAAAATGCATTATATATAAATCAAAGTTATTTAGAAAGTAGCATATATTGGATTGACCAATAGGAAACTCATTACGGTGCGGTGATTTATTTGTAATATAAATATATGTTTCGAAATTATTCATTTCTAAAGAAATACACGCGTTTCAAAATTATTTTAACAAATTTAAATTTGAAAAATAATTAATTTTTAATTTTAATTTAAAAATTTATGCTAACAAATATTAATAAATATTTGTGGATAGTCACAAATGTTTATATGTAAAATATTACAAATACTCATTTAATAAGTATTCTGTATGTATGAAAGAAATACAGGACACTTTGGTGCACAATAAAGTTACCATTTATTTTGTTATTCAATAGTGTATTTAAAGTTTTATAAATATCAAATCATATACTCTTACATAAGGTTCACCACTCTTTCTTTTGGTTTATTCATTATCTAAATTAATTCTTTAGTCTCTGTGATACGGTCTTGTATGACATGTGAATTTAGATTAGACTATTCTTTGTATTTCCTTCTCAATAAAGTTTTGTTTATACAAATATGTTTTGCCACCAAAATATAAATGCTATGTAATTTGTGAGTATTCTATACGCTAATTATATACATATATTATTGATTGCAAAACAATATAGTATATATATTCGGTCCATAAAAACATCATTGGAAAATGTTTAATATGATTAAATATTACAATATATATATATATATATATATATATATATATATATATATATATATATATATATATATATATATATATATATATATAATATAAAGAAAAAACGGTATATTCATAATCAAATAAAAACGTTTGAAAAGCTTGTTCAATTAGACTTTGTTAGGATTGTTTAATAATTTTAAAATTAGTTTATAACATTTTTCATAAATGTTTTTATAAGAGGACTAAAAGATGATAACAAAAACAAAATATATATATATATATATATATATATATATATATATATATATATATATATATATATATGTGTGTGTGTGTGTGTATGTATGTATATATATATGTGTACAACATTGAAATTTTTAATTTACAAGAAATCTGTACAAAATATATAAAATTAAACATTTCTTAATTTATAATACCCTTTCACTCGAACTAGAATTTATAACGACAATTATTTTAATAATCATGTTTGTAAATAGATATCACGATTTGTCATCATAACTAAGCAAAATTTGTTTTATGAATGTCATAAAAAGAGTTAAAATTATTTATAAAAGTATCGTTACTTTCTTCTGAATACAAATTTTGTGCTTTTTAAGTATATATTCAGTTTGATTGTCGTAATAAAAGAAGAAAAGATTGGCTAACATGGCGAACTTTTACGATTAAATATATGATTTTCTCTTCGAGAGTGGAACATTAACTAACCAGAGAGTTATGGTTCTAAAAGTAGAATGCAACAAAATATAATAGTTCTCTTAACCCATATAATTCTCATGGGTAATTAGATATACTCGTGATTCATGACTATACAATATTATAAGCTTGCCCAAAAACATAGTACACTAGTACTACAGAGTTTCATTTTAAAACATTAATGGTATACGACCATTATTTATTCAAAATCAAGTTATGTAATCAACCAATCATGTTAGATTATTCATCAAAATAGATAATAATTAATAATTAATGAACAATCAAATAATCAAATCATCTCCTCTCAATATGAACAAACTTTAATATTTAACAAATAATTAATACGCGGAACCGTACTGAATTGAATTATAGAAATAATGTAGATAGAAGAATCTTATATTTTAAAATGTAGTGTACTTTAGATTTCTTCTTGAGATTTTTTTCTCTAACAGATATGAAGAAAAAGAAACAAATATAATATGTATGTGCTCACAGAGATCATAACCCGTCACATAACTTCTGTTAGTTAGTACTTTAATTTTTAATGTTTCTTATTTTTCCTATCATTAAATTAGAATATTGTTTATGATCTCTATATAATTAATATTTCATGATATATCGGGTGTAGATGGTTGGTGTTTCAATAAACCTCTTCCACTAGTGCAATTGATAGTAAGTTGTCCTGCCCTCATACACTACAAAAATTAAGAATTTTACCAGGGGTTTTTTTTGGCGTTACCGGCGGTTTTAACCCCTGGTAAATACTTTACCCGCGGCTGGGAAAACCGCTGGGAAAATCGCCGTCGGCAAATAATTTCCGGGGGTTTTGTGTAAAACCGCCGCTATTTGCAGAGGTTTTCAAAAACCGCCGGTAATTTCAGAGGTTTTAGAAAACCGCCGGTAATTTCGGAGGTTTTAGAAAACCGCCGGTAATTTTGGAGGTTTTAGAAAACCGTCGATATTTGCAGGGGTTTTTTATAAACCGCCGACATTTGTAGAGGTTTTTTAAAAACCGCCGGTAATAAAAATAATTTATTTTTTTATGATTTAAATGATTTTATTATAATTAATTATTCATTATATAAAATATTGAACCAAAATTAAATTTTTTTATAATGCAAATAATAAATCACAATGAAATACAACATTTAGAACATTAAATATTAAAACTAAAAGATATAAACATGAAAATTATAAATTATAAACATGAAATTGCCAACAGTTTTGCCTTCCATAATAAAAATTATACATTACAATTTTATCTTTAGAAAAACTGGTTTTTTCCCTTTTTTAATAAACATTAAAAATTCTTGCCTTTTTAATTTTGGGAACCAAAAATGGATTGAAATTAATACATATTTAAGTCATTTTGTTTATGATAAAATATAAAAGCATCTATACTTGCATTAATGAAATAGTGACAAAGTGCCAATTAAAATACAATTAATAAAATAGAACAATAAAATGTTCATAATTATAATTATTTCATAAAGGATAATTACTTCGGCTCTTGAATAAATAATAAAAAAAATTAAAGACAAAGGCAAGTGATAAAAAAAATTGAATAATAAAATCTGATCTAAATGGAAGATATACTTCCACATTGGATATGAAAAAGATAAGCCATCTAACTTTGTCTTAAACATTAGAATCAATGAGTAATAAAGTTAGAATTGTACTGAGCAATATCATCTTGACCCATGTTTCAACTAATAAAAGAAAGAATAGATAGCAAAGGAAAATGGCCATGGCCCGTGAGTATTGAAAATGTACTTAATAAAAAAAATAGCAACAGTTCCCAGACATTCAGTGTTCCATATTGACTGAGGTAGGACCATGACTCGATCAATTATTAAACAGCAATAATACTATAAACTTATGAACATTCTTGATTCAATTCGGACAGGACTATATGGTTCTTATCAATTTTCATGTGAAACCAAAGTTAGTGTACATCTATTCCGTTAAGTTTCCAATACCATGTCTTATCAATTAAATGAATGAAAATAAAGGAGTAGGACTTGTCTGACACTCAAAAATACTATCATGGAAAAAACTATAAAAATATTATGCAAGAGAACCAATTCATATTTTTTTATATTGGATAGATGAGAGATTCATCCTCATGTATTTGTATCACAACACTTTCAAGAAACAGTTAAAACCATTCGTTGAAACCAATCCTGAAACCAAATAACCCCAAAGCACAAGCCATATTATATTGAACATATAGGCATGACAAATCAAGAAGCTAAATTTCCTTCATTTCAAACCTTTACACTTTCATCCCTGGAAAAAACTGCATTCCCTGCAATTGTTGGTCCTTTTAGCCAAGAAATTCACGTCGTCATTTGTGACAATTAAACCAAAAGTTGCATCTTCCTGGAACACAACAAAAATAACCAAATAAATAAAACTGTCAATCATAATAATTGACAGTTAATATAAATAATATTAACCGTAGCATTCAGGTATAATGAAATGTGTCAAAGATTCACTCAATTTATAATTAACAAGTGTGGTCTGCACAAAACAATGGTAGAATATCCAATTTATACTAATGGTATTGTTTGTTAAGTGCTTGTTATATTTTTATTACAGAATGTCCAATATCAAGAGATAGTATATAAAAAAAGATATAAAATATACCTTCCAAACCAGGATGCTGATATGATATTGGGAAGAGCTATACTTGGAAAGAGGGGAGATGCTTGCTCCTAGAGCTATATCACTGTTAATTTGAATAAAGTCATAGCAGCAAAGGAGATTATAACAACCAGTAGCTTTATATGCATCACTCTGTCATGGTGGTGAAACAATTGAATCAGGTGAAAAAGAAACACAAGTAATTAGAGGAAAGGACAAAATTTGAGTGCTTGAATAGATAACTCACTGTCCAATAAGTGTTGTTGTCTCCATACAATTCACGACTGACCTGATTACCAGAACAGAAAAAAAAATAGAAATTGGAAATTAGAAGGAAAGTGATAAATTTAATCTTTATGAGGATGCTGAATTGGAAAACATTTGTAGACAGAAGATGACAATGGAGAAAAAAATTAATAATACCTGCCAACCTGCTTCAATGCTATTGAGATCTTTACCAAAAGAGCAGTCAGAATCCACATTTGAGATAGGCTAAATTCATTGGGTTGTTGAACTTTTTGTGATTTTTGAGGTTAGGGTGATCCAAAGCTGGCTGTTGAGAGACATGGACGCAGTCAATAATATCTCCATCGGGACTCTGCTTTCACAACAACAGAAATGCAAATTAGAAAGAATTATGCTCATGGATGTGCACAAAAAGCAAATGAACCAAACCAAATTACACTACAATTCCTAGTAAACATAGATTTTGCTCAAAATTCAAGAACAAGTGAATCGTTCTCTACTCCTTTCGTGTAGTCCCTAAGTTTGGTACCTTTAGAGAGTATATTAGCAACAACCTACACAAAACAAAGCAACCTAATAACTTAATACATGTCGATTCATTTCAACAGCAGTAATGCTTTCAACACAGTGACGACAAAGTGACTCACATCATTATTCTTACACTCTTCCAGCTCCTGCTCTAGTCCTTCAACCGATATATCATCGCTGCAAAGAAGTTAACGCAATAAGTGACATCAAAATTCCATTTTCGAACTCTTGCATAGCACATTCCCCCAAACATACAATTATACCCAAAAGAACATTAACATAGGGACAAGCAAATTGTACCACATATAAGCACTCAATCACACTAAAATAGTTCTCCATACCTGGAATTTCTTTATCTCCATGGCCAAACCCAAAATAGCAAGACACTAGAAGAAAGCCCCATTCAAATCCCTAAAAACAGAACCCGAATTCAAACCTTAAATCAATCGTGAAGTTCATCCAAATCTCTACCGCTGCTAAGACGCTGGAAAACGAGATTCTTGCTTTGTGAAAACACCACGCCTAAGCCACCGGAAACTCGCCGTGAAGACGCTGAAACATCGTTATCGTAAAGTAAATGCCGCTGCCGCCACACCCACGGACAGAGGCCATCACGCCGCGGATTAGGCATGACTCTATCAGCTTCTCTGCGACGGGGCATCCTTGTTTCTCTTCTTGACAGATTTCTTTCCAAGTTGAATTGTCTTGATTGTGATCAAGCCCCAAGCGCTCCATACCATCTTTGAAGATGAACAAATGGAGGAGGAAAATGATATGATTGAGGGAAAATGAGACCACAGAGGTAAGAAGCGGGAATGAGTTAATAGAAAATGAAGAGGCACGGGAGGAAACTAGGGTTAGTAGAAAATGAATAAAAGAAATGTTAGGAAGCGTTATTATCAACACTAGAAAAATTTTAAAAGTTAACAAAGAAAAACACATAACGACGGTTTTAGTTATAAACCGCAGGAAAATATTGGGGTTTTAAAAACCTCCAAAAAATAACCCCTCTTAAAATTATATATTTTTGTAGTGATATAGTCCACCTAACACTTTGTCTTGATGATGCCATCATCATTAGGATTTTCTTCTGTTGCATCAAGACATGACCTTTGCTCCGATCTAACTTGTGAGAGTGTAGTTGAAAATTCTTTCTATTAAAGAATGTGCAAAGTGTCAGTAGAAGGAGGAAGTGTAAATGAAACAAAATAATATTACAAGTTTGATATTGGTAAATGAGTTTTCTTACATGTATCCTTCGACACCTCTCACCAACAAACTAGCCAGATCCCTTTTGAAGACGAGTCTGTTGAAACACCTCATTAACGTGCACAACGCGTCCTAGCTCTTGTGTGTGTAATAAAATATGGAGTTATCTATATACATCAATTTTAAAATACATAAATCATATTATAATGGATAGGAAATGTATGCAAAATGTCATGCTCATGAGTTGTAATGGAACTATCTGTATGTAGAACACCACCCTTTTCTGAAGTTCGATTCCTTTGGGTGGTAGCATATTTATTGTGGTAATCTAAGTAATTGCAATGGGTTAGTAAGGAGTTCCATATATACTTGCCAACTCAATAAGGGTGTTCACCTGTTATGCGTGCATGTCTAAACATCTCAAAAAGTCTATGAAATGCTTTTGGTGTGGAAAACTTTCTTAATTTGAGCTTCATGCATAGGTCTTCACTAGACCTTCAACTTTAACAATAAATCATGTTAAAATGGAATTGATGGACTTAATATACATGAATAGAAAATGAGAATTGGTTTCATGATGTTTTATCTTAAATCACTACCATAATGGTTCTTTGTCTTCTAGAGGTATTGCTTCCCAAGATTGAAGAAATATTTGCTTAATAAATCTTGTGATGGCTTCAGAAGCAACTCTAGAAGGAATAAACCTAAATATGAATACAAAAAAGTTTTAAAAATTAAAGCAAAGTAAAACAATTCATGTAATAGAAATTAGATACAAAGATGCTTTGGTATTACCCTTGACCATAAGGTTCAATGATCAGTCGATCATGGAAAGGAGGGTGAACTCCATCAGCAAATATAGCAAGATCATCAAATGGATGATGTATATCTGGAGACGGTACTGAGGATAAGGTGGGTATAGAAGAAGTGTGATAAGCAGATGGTGTGGGATCCACATGAGGGTATGGGCCCTAAAGTAGTGTGTTGCATAAGAAAACCCAATGTCATGTGGAGTTTGGGCCTCTAGGGATGGTAGTGTTGGAGGAACCCTTAAAATTTAGCTGGGCTGCCTCCTTTGCTTTATTACCACCGTTCCTTTATCAGCCCGAGATGGACATTCTCCTGACATTACTACAATGAAACTATATAAAATTAAGTAAAACATTACAAAGTGTCGCAACCGGAATCGCGACGGGATGACGATCCGAAAAATAAAAACTGTTTTTGAAAAAAAAAATTTTTTTGGAGTTGCCACCATAGTTTATTCTGGAAAACTACGGAAAAACCATAAAATGATAAGACCTGGTCTGCGAAAATGAGATTCTAAGTTCGGGAGTCGGTTACGTGTAGGGAAGGTATTAGCACCCTACAACGCCTGCCCTAAGGCAGTACCTTTAACTAAATATGCGAATATGATGTGGTTTTCAAAATGTTTAACTATCCCCTAAAATAAGACTCTAAAGAAACAACATGTATTTTTTAGTTTTTTTGAGCCCGACAAGGATTGACCTTGCTCCTACGTATTCTCATTAAGAATGAGAAATCAGGGTTCCGTAGTTCTTTTAGAAAACTGCTTGAAAATTTGTTTGGAAATTGTTTGAGAATTTTGTTTGTAAAATGATTTTGGATTTTTGGGAAAGTGAACCTGACAAGGACTGGCCTTGCTCCTACGTATCTCCACTTTTGATGGAGAATCAAGGATCACGTAGTTCTGGCCAGCCATATTGTATGTTGTTTGAAAATGTGGATGTTTTTGGGTTTTGAAAGATTTTGTATTTTTTTGGTATTTTTATAAAATAAACAAAGAATGTTTTCAGCACAAAGACGATGCGTGCGATCACACATGTGCTTAACCTTTAAAATATTTTTGGTATTTTTATAAAATATTTAGATTTTTGCATGATGAGCACTAGGCTGATGCGTACGATCGCACGAGTACTCACACGGCTTTTTTTTCTTATTGTTTGCGTAATGAGCACTAGGCTGATGCGTACGATCGCACGAGCACTCACACGGCTTTTTTTGTTTATTTTAGATTTTGGGTAATGAGTACTAGGTTGATGCGTACGATCGCACGAGTACTCATACCGATATTTATATTATTACATGTTTTTAAAGTTTTATATTTTTTTATTAAGAAGGATAGATGGGTTGAAATGTGAAAAGCATAAAGAAAAATTGTAATAGAAAACACGATGAATTTATAAACTAAAAAAATGATCAAAATGCATATATAAATAGAATGAAGAGAAAATGTATACCTTGTTGAAGATTTGTGTGATGAAATAAAACTCTACTTGTAATAAGTTGTGAGAAAGATAGATGGAAGATGAAGAAGATAACTTTATGGTAGAAATGGGGTACGGGATTTATTATGTATAGAGAGATAGTAAAATGTGAGGGAGAAATGAAGTAGAGTTTCGGGATGGAATGAAGAGATTTTGAGAGAGAAGATATGGATATTATGTAAATTGTGTGTGTGAAGTGAAGAGAATGTAGGTATTTATAGAGTTAAGGATGAAGAAAGTTGATGAACAAAAATAATATAATAAGTTGGTGGAAAATTTAGATGAAATAAAAATTAATCACAAAAATGCAATAAAATAAATAAGTAAAGAAATAAAACGTTTGGGGAAACAAGAAGTTGAATCTGGCAGAGCCGGTTAGACAACTTCTAATCCTTCCAAAATGCAATAAAATAAATAAGTAAAGAAATAAAACGTTTGGGGAAACAAGAAGTTGAATCTGGCAGAGCCGGTTAGACAACTTCTAATCCTTCCAAAATGCAATAAAATAAATAAGTAAAGAAATAAAACGTTTGGGGAAACAAGAAGTTGAATCTGGCAGAGCCGGTTAGACAACTTCTAATCCTTCCAAAATGCAATAAAATAAATAAGTAAAGAAATAAAGCGTTTGGGGAAATAAGAAGTTGAATCTGGCATAGCCGGTTAGACAACTTCTAATCCTTCCAAAATGCAATAAAATAAATATGTAAAGAAATAAAGCGTTTGGGGAAATAAGAAGTTGAATCTGGCAGAGCCGGTTAGACAACTTCTAATCCTTCCAAAATACAAAAATAAACAACTAATAACATACAAATGGCATAACATAATCAATATCACGTTTTACAACTATCACACTTGGATATCAACACAAAAGCATACTCTCATTTAAATTCAAAATCATACAGAAACAAAATACTCCATAATCAAGATTTAAGATCAGACAAAAGCAAAATATAGCATATTCAAGGCTCAAGATAATACAAAAGGAGATACTCAAGGTTAGCTTCCCTTACCTCTATTACAGACTTAATCTCCTCGCTCTCTGAAAACTTCCAGAATATCCCCTTTGAAATTAGAAATTCTTCCAACTCTCTTCTCTCAAAAATTTTCTCAATTCTTTTGTGTCAATTTTCAGCCTCCCCCCTTGGCTATTTATAGTAAAAAAAATTTACTATTCATTTGTACTATTCATTTTTACTATTCATTTTTTTATTCATTTTACTATTACAAAATTAATTTTTTATTTGCAAATTGGTGAATTCTGATCTCAAAGCTACGTGGAACACTTATCCTTTCCAAAAATAAATTTTTTTTTTTACTTTTCACTTTTTACTATTCACAATTCACTATTCACTATTTACTATTCACTATTCACTTTTTTTTTTAATTTATTTATTTATTATTAATTTTATTTACCCGGACGAAATTGGGTATTGACAGCTGCCCCTCTTTACTTAGATTTTACTAGATAATATGACAAACAACGTTTGTATATTATCAGAGTAAAAGATAAGTAAAGATAGAAATACTATTTTCGTCTGGGTTTCAAAGAGAAAGGGGGAGAATAACAATCGATTCAAGTACATAAGATGAATAGAATCACGATGCAACAAAAATTGAACTTAAGGGTGAGGCAAAAATTAAATTTAAGGGCCAGCGTGAAAACTGGGCTTGGGGGCCAGCGTGGAAGCTGGGCTTGAGGCCAGTGTGAAAACTGGGCTTGAGGGCCAGCGTGGAAGCTGGGCTTGAGGCCAGTGTGAAAACTGGGCTTGGGGCCAGCGTGGAAACTGGGCTTGGGGGCCAGCGTGAAAACTGGGCTTGGGGGCCAGCGTAAAAACTGGGCTTGGGGGCCAGTGTGAAAACTGGGCTTGGGGCCAGTGTGAAAGCTGGGCTTGGGGGCCAGTGTGAAAACTGGGCTTGGGGCCAGTGTGAAAACTGGGCTTGGGGGCCAGCGTGGAAACTGGGCTTTGGGGGCCAGTGTGAAAACTGGGCTTGGGGGCCAGTGTGAAAACTGGGCTTTGGGAGCCAATGTAAAAATTGGGTTTTGTGGGCCAGTATGGAAACTGGGCTTTCAAATTTTGAAATTCTTGAAACTTGTAATTTGAGAAATGTTGGCCAGTGTGGAAACTGGGCTTGGGGCCAATGTAAAAATTGGGCTTGGTGGGCCAGTATGGAAACTGGGCTTTCAAATTTTGAAATTTTTGAAACTTGAAATGTTTTGTAATTTTGACACAAATTTGAAAGCTCGATCGACATGAAACAATATGGCTTGATAGAGAAAATCTGAATGTTATTCTTTTTGTGTTTTCTTTGTTTTTTCTTTGTTTTTTTTTTTTTTGAAGAAGGAAATTGATAACCATTCATGTGAATGAAGAGGATTTCGATGAGAAATACTTTCTTTTTGATAAATATATGAAAACGTTTGCTTTGTTTTGTTTTGTTTGTTTGTTTTTTTTTTATTTTTTCGAATCAATTGTCTTACTTGCAATCATCAAGACTGGTCATTATTTCCAATGCTTAGAAAAGTGAGGAATGTCATACATCCGAGATCTAACTTTGAGATTATTACATTTTGACTTTTTCTCCCGAGACATCAACGTACATATGCTTGAATTCACTCGCAAGTGAAGAATGAGAGTTGTTTAGAATGGTTTGGAAGATAATGCTAACATGTCACCTCATACGCTCCGTAAAGGAGATGAGTGCCAAAGCGAAACACGAGGTACCTAAAAAGTTGCCCCAGTTTGGTGTGGTGAATCCATGATAATTCTGGTGAAAAATTCAAGTAAGATCTGCAAAGCTACCCAATTCTTGAGATCATGGTTTGACGAAATTTCAAGGAAAAGACGCGAGGTGAGGTTCACCAAGCTGCCCCAGTTTTCGTTGTTTTTTTTTTTTTGCATGGGGTTCTGTTTGGAAGAAGTAGTGGGTATGAAAGGGTCGGCTAAAAGGATGGATCAAATTGGTTCAATTTTCTTTTGTATGCTTCTGACTGGTTGGTAGAGAGGTCCCCTATTCCTGAGACATTATTCATTTTCAAATCCCTTTTTATTTTTACGACACATTAAAAGTTATTTTGTCTTATCGCAAAATTAAGCTTTATGAAAATATGAGCAATCATTAGTCAATCTCCGTGGACTTTATTAGGCTTGTAACAATGGCTAGGGGCTAAAAGGTATTAAAAGAAAGGGGTATAAAGGCCCAAATGAAATGTTTGTCGGATACATTTTTTTTTAAAACAAGGGTTATCATCTACGCATTGTATCAACTATTTGATCTTTTGAGCACTTTGCTTTTGTCTTGAACTTCGTTTTTCCTTCATCTCTGGTTAAGTCTGTTTTATTGTTGTTGTTATTTTTTTTTTTACCCTTTTTGAAGGATTCACTTCATTTGATCGTTGAGTACTCTTCATCTGCATCCCAAGTTGACTCATACTAATGATAACCCTTGCTTGGGAATAATTTTGAAAAAGAATTTATTTTTGGCTCAAACGGGGTAACAATGGTTATAGTTTTTTTGCTTTTTGGATAAAGAAAGAAGGCCACACATCATTTTGAACTCTGATTGCTTTATTTTCAAAAATTAATTCTACGATTAGATGAGCTCAACATGAGCCCTTTTTTCCTTTTCTTTTCATTCTTTATAGATCACCTTTTCGGGTTTCTGAATCTAGTTGACTTATTCTACTTTTTTTTTGTTTTTTTTTAATGGATTCAGGGATCACCCTACTAGCGTAAGTGAGAAAACTTTTGGCCATGCCAATTTGCCCCGGTGTAAAAGTTTATTTTGTTACTCAGGGCAGTGACAGTATTTGTTCGGGGAAAATCCTTTTATTTGGGAAGGTGAAGGGTGAGATTTTTCAAACACCATGCGCACAAACGTCTCGAGAGAAAACATCAAATTGTTATTTTTGATTCAACATTTGACCTCGAAAAAAATCTGACACTACAACGTTTGTTATCAAATTTTTTATTTTATTTTTATTTTCTATTTTTATATTTTTTTTTTGTTATTTTCGAAAAAACAAGAGTTTGACAATTTGCTAGAAAGACAAGTGACTCAATATTGCCTTTTTGTTTTTTTTTTTTTTTTTTTTTTAAATTTTGTTATTTGCGGCCTTCGTTTTCTCCACGACACCCTATTAGGACATGATTTCCAATAAACCTTGGAGATACCAAATAATGAAAGTTCACATTAAAAGTCACGGATGAAAGCGTAATATCCATGAGCATAACCCTCACAGCAAGACAATTCAAAACATGAACAGAACAACATCAATTTCTCCTTTTACAACAACCTATGCTTTCCCATATAGTTCTTCATTTGTCCATGGCATTTGTAGGGGCGAACTCGCGCCTTGTCAGAGTGCTGGATTGACTTTCTTCAAACTTTAAACATCCTGAATCGATCAAAGATTGCACTTTATGCTTTAGAGCCTTGCATGCCTCTGTTGAGTGTCCACACGCTCCTTCATGATAATCACACTTGGCATTTGTGTCATAGCTCTTTGGGTACGGAGGTCGTATAGGCCTAGTTGGACAAACCTTTATGAGGTTTCTGCGGAGAAGATCTGGCAGTAACTCTGTATAGGTCATGGGGATAGGAGTGAAGTTGGCGACCTTCTCATCACGATTGTAATTTCTTCGCTTAATGGGTCGATTGAACCCATGGGAATGTGACATTTGAGGATAGGCAATAAAATGTGAGTTAGCTCTTCGTTTTTTATCTTTCTCATGTCTAGGACCATATTCATTTAAACTCGCTACTAACTGTGGGCCTAGTGCAATTTTTCCATTTCTTATGCCACCCTCGACCCTCTCTCCAATTACTACTATGTTAGCAAAACCTGAGGAGACACTGCTTATCATGTGTTCATAAAATGGTGGTTGTAGAGTATTCAAAAATATGGTAGTCATCTCCTTGTCGCTCAAAGGCGGTTCTACTTGAGCAGCAATTCCTCTCCACCTTTGGGCATATTCTCTGAATGATTCAGATTCTTTCTTCACCATGTTTTGCAGCTGTATTCTATCAGGTGTTAGATCTTTATTATATTCATACTGCCTTAGGAATGCATCAACCAGATTTTTCCATGAGTAGATGTGAGTAGTTTCTAAGCGCATGTACCAAGTCAGAGCCACGCCAATTAAACTTTCTTGGAAGATGTGAATCAAAAGTTTTTCATTGTGGGCATAAGCTGCCATTTTTCTGCAGTACATAGTTATATGGCCCCTTGGGCAAGTATTTCCCTGATATTTCTCAAACTCTGGCAACCTGAACTTTGGAGGTATTATCACATCAGGAACTAAACATAGTTTTCTAGCATCTCCAAATTCAGAACTTCCTTCGCCCTCTATGGCTCTCAACCTTTTCTCAAAGACTTCTAATTTACTCCCGTCGTCCTTAAAATCTGCAGGTGTAACGATACAAGATGAAGACTTCGTCTCAGGTTGTTTTTTCATTATCGTGCTCTCAATACCTGGTTGGATCGTCTTTCCCTGAATTGTGAAAGTGGTTGCCCCAGGCTCATCTTCTACTTCAACTGCATTATCTTCGTCCTTTTGAGCGTCAAGATGTTCCAAGCGCACTCCTGAGGGTGGAATGTAATTCGGGGGAAGACCATAGGAAGGGAAAGTTTGTGCCTCTGGAACTCTTTGTTGTGGTCGTTGTGCGCACGAATCTCCAGGGCTTTGTAAGGCATTCAGGGCCTCTAAGATTTGACTCATTTGTCCCTTCAGCTGTTGGATATCGGCTTTCATCCCCTCTTGAATTTCCCCTTTGTTCTCCATGATTTTGCCACTGGTTCGTGTCCTTTAGGGTGTTTTGGAGACTTAGCCGTATTATTATTTTTAAACTAAATTTTATTAGATGAAATAAAAACGAAAAGAAAAGGAGAAAAGACAAAGCAACACAATTACTATAGTAAGAAATTATAAAGATGTGAAAACATTGCCAAATGTATAATCTGGAAATTAACATGAAACAAAGTCAATAAGACAGTTCATCCATAACATTTAAGTTCACCACATGTGAGGTATGCAAAATCACGATCAACTATCACGAGCCTCAGCCACCACATTCTTCATTTCTCTCATCAGTTTCTTGCAGTAATTGAGGAAAGTCTCAACCTTTTTAGGTGGGTTAAAGATCGGCAATGCAGACTCAGCATCAGCTAATAACTTAGGGACATCCTTAATGGCTTCATTGGCAAGGGAAGCTAGTTGTGAGAAACTTCTCCTCCAATTTTCTGTAACTAGATCTTGTTCAACGGTATACTCCTTCATCTGATTCATCCATTCTTGATGTTTCTTCTCTGATTCAGCCCGATGCCAACGTTCTTCCTTCAGTTTCGTTACCGCTGCTTTCGCCTGTTTCTCGACGTCGTTCATTCTAATATGCATCTTGTGCAGCTCCTCTAGTGCCTTTTGCTTGTCCCTCTTGAATTGGTCACACAATTCCTTCGTGACACGCTCTGATATCTCAATTATACCATACTCCCGGTCTTTCAAGGTCAGCTCAATGTTGGCCACTATCAGCTCTTGCTTTTGTCTTCTTAACAACTCCTCGTATGCTTTGCTGTTTTCCACACCATCTTGCTTAAGATTCACATAATCACGTTGTAGGTTCTGAAGATTACTGGTCAACTTGATATTTTCTAGTTTCATTTGCTCGAATTTTGCCTTCAACAATTTTATTTCCTCATTTTCAGCTTCATGAAACTGTTTTCCATAATCTAGATTAGGAGAAATTTTCTTGAAAGGCAACTTCACTGTCCTAACCCTTTCTGCGATCCAATGGCTATAAGGATATCCTTCATCAATAGTCCATGGTCTGGGGTCCATTTTTGCACGAATAATGTTGCCCCAAGCATTCCTAACTTGATGAAGTACTTCAACAAAGGTTCCTTCCTCATAATAGATTTGCAACATGGCAAGAGATGCAGGTGTAGGTGATCCTCTCATAGGATGCCCAAATTGCCTTTGTGCTAACACAGGATTGTAATTAATACAACACCTGATACCCATGAGAGGTACATTAGGGTACTTCCCGCAATGATATATAATTTGCGATCTACGCTGCCAAGGGACACACCACTTAACTTGTTCTTCATTTAAACTTGCACAAAGTCGCGCCCATTCATCTGCCCCTTTCACATTTGGTTTACACTGCAATAGCTTATCCATGGAGCACGGGGCATTTAAGGCGTCCTCAGTCACACGGGAGATGAACCACATATACAACACTGGCAGACAACATAACATTTTTCCTCCCTTTAGCTCATAACAATGATTAAGGGTCCCATAAACTTCAGCCAGGATAGCAGTGACTGGATTCTCACAGCGCTCTTTGTATCCCACAAATGCGTTCATGGCGGCATAGTCGACGAAATTCTTGACATCAGGAAAAAGCATGACACCATAGAAGAGAAGAGCCAATACATCCATAAATGTTTCCCAGTTTTCTTCTTCAGCTAAACGATGCAAGTATCCTATTAGGTATCCTTGAGGAAGGCCCCTCACTTTGCCCTTGATTGTGAACTTGTTCTCGAACTTCATAGGGTGTACTTTCATGATCCTCGCTAGCTGCAAGACAGGTACATACTGCCCAAAGTAATTGTATGGAGCTTTTCCCTCAAGAGGTATATTTAAAATTTGCTCGAATTCTTCCACTGTTGGCACTAGTTGGAAATCTTGAAAAGTGAAACACCTCAATGGTGGATCATAGTATTGGGCTAAAGTAGTAATTGCTGATGTTTGGACCTCCACCTCTAATAGGCTCAACAAATTCCCATACTCCTTCTTGAATGCATCCTTTTGGGATGTCTTCATTTTCATTACCAGTTTTCTCAGACCATTCATATTTCCTTCTGATACGACTGTCGCGGTCATACAAATTTGATGTGCAGAAATTAATGCAGTATAACTAGGATTTGACTCCTAGGTCGTCTCTCAAGGACCAATTTTTATGTGGTTCGGTCTTAGATTTATCACGAAGGGGGGGGGGTTTTGTGATTTGTGGTACGGAAAAATAAATTAAAACTGGAATTAAAATAAGACAGAATTAAAAACACTGAAGTAAATTTTAAAGATAGTAAAATCAACACAGTAAAAGATGGTAAAAACGGAAAGCGATAAATTGAAAAACGGTAAAATTAAACGATGCGGAAAATAATAAATGGTAAAATGAAAGAGACGGTGAAAATGAAATTTATCAAAGATTCAATACTTGAAAATAAATTCCTGGACAGTGAAAATAAAAATTACAGTAACACACTACATGCTTGAGAAATTAAAACACTACAATTGCACTGTTTGAAATGGAAATCCAGAGAGGAAGAGAAAGAGGAAGAGGCGAGAGCCTCTTCCAGGGCTGTCCTAAACTACTCCTAATTCCTACGCCTAAAAACTCTGATTCAAATTCTAATGAAATCTCCTAAATTCTACTTCCTTTGCTTCTCTGCATGCTGATGGATTTATATCTAAAATCCTGAACCTACTCCCGTGAGCATCTTTTCTTTGTCTTCCCGTGAGCAAATAGGATGAGGGCCCCTCCATTATGTCATCTTCTAGCCGTGATGTGTAGCTTCTTTTCTCAATTCTTCTACTTCCATCAGGACGTGCTGGATTGGACTGTAATATGCAGCGTGAAGAATGGAACCATAAGCTGTGAGCTGCACTTGGATGTAAGTTTGCGCCCCATGCTCTCAAGCTGCTGGATGCTTCTCAAGAAACCGTGTGAGCTTCAATCCCTCAACGTGGTGGCTGCTGCTACTATGGAAGACCGAGAACTTCCTCCTCTCTTGAAAACATGGACGGACGTTGCTGGACTCCTTTGGTGTGTGACCAAGAGCTTTCCCAAGGTGTGTGCTGGACGCTTCTTCTCCTCTTTTCAAGCTTGCTGGATGCTTGGAGGATGCCTTTGGATGGTGCCTTGCTGTTGGAACACTGCACCTGTAAGTGTTGTTTCTTCTCCAACGTGTTGCTTCTTGTCTCTAGCAAGGTGAACCTTCAATTTGGATGAAAGAAATAAGTGGATGAAGTGATGGATGCTTCAGTTGCTGAACCAAAAACCGTGAGCTCCTTTTCATTTTGCAATTCCCAAGTTTGCTGTGACAGGATGTGCATCGTTCCAGCTCCAAAATAATTCATGTGGTGATGTAAATTGCTTTCAATTCTGATAGCAAAATAAACATCACGTGCAAATACTTCTCTTATGCCAAAAAGAATTTTCCATGGGCCCATGACAAGGTGGTATGGCCGTGAACTTCATTTAGGTGACCCTTGCATTTTGGATCCATGAACATTAGCTTTCAAAGTGGTAGCCCCCTCTTTGATTCTATATAAAACAAAAAAATGTGAGAATTCAACGTGGTCCCTTATTTCCATTCACTTTGTGATTTGTTTAAAGGAAAGATGCCTTCTCCTTAGGTGGTTACAGCTGCTCCATTTTTCTTTTGGTGGGCCGTGTGTATATACTAAGTTATTTAAGAGAAGAAAGAACAAAGCCATTTCATGGTGATGTTGAAAAACGTGAACTCCTTTTGCTTCAACGTGGTCCCATGCCATTTACAAAGTTGATTCCTTATATGGTTTTCAAACCACTTCCACGTGAACTAAGTCACCAAATAGGCCACCAATAAAAAAATAACTTAGCATAACAATTTAGAATGAAATATGCTTCTCCAAAAGAAAATATTTTGTTGGACCGTGATTTCTTTTTAAGCCAGCAACATGTATCTCTCCAAAGCTTAAAACATAATAGATGCAAATTTCTTTTTGTCTCAAATATTATCCAATAATTGTTTCTGTAATCAATAATGAAAATAATAAGCTCAGATAATTCAAATTAATTAAAAAAAGAATTTCTGACCAGATTAAGCTCAATCAGTAAAAACGGGAAAATACTGGACAATTAAACATAATTTCCTGATTAATTTTAATACAGTAAACTAAGTGAAGTGAGAAAAATAATGATTCATCAAAATAGACCACACTTAGTCTTTTGCACTCCTGGGCAAAATTAAGACGCAAATCAGGGAATGGTTCAAAGGACTTTCAGGGAAACGACACAAACTCAGCAGACAGAAAAATAAAAACTCGCAAGAAAATAAAAAGAATTTACAGAATTCTCAAGAAGTCTGGACAAAGAAAAGAAGTAGAAATTATCCAACACAAATCAAATAAAGCAGATACTTACAGAAATCATCCAAGCAATTCAAAGCAGGGTAAAATAATCAATCAGCTCAAGAGGTGATTCAAAAATGTCAAAACCTCACAGATGCACTATAGTGTTTCTCTCAAGTGTCTAGGGTAAACATTTCAACTCAATGCACTCAAGAAAGCAAACACAAATTGACTTGGCAAGCTTCTAATATCAACACTCAAAACATATGCACGTTTAGATCAAAAGGTCTTTACTGGGTTGTAATGGGGCCAAGGACAGGGGAGGATAAATATGGATAAGTAGCTATAGCTCAGAAGAAATAGAGGAGCACTGGGGAAAAAATGTAAACACAGTGAAATCTCACCCAAACCTCTAATTCAATCCTCTTCTCGACTCCATTATTCACAAAATTATTTTTCAATTTTTCTCTTTTTCTCATCATTTTTTTTTATCCTGTCTTCTTTTTTTTTTTTTTTTCACAACAGGATATAAATTATCATTTCAAAACATGATGAGGAACCAACTAGCCAATTCATCAGAATTCCCTAGGAGACCACACTTATTCTCAAAATACTTCTATAGCTCCAGACTTTCCTAAGGTTAAGGTAATCATTTGTTTTTCACTTAGGATCAGTGTATGAGCTTCAACACAAAGAAATATATACAGTATAGGCTCAAAGGGGTTATCAATGGATAATAACAGGGTAGGCTTATTTGGCTAAAGAGGCTCAAGAAATAAAATGCCTTTATGATTTCTAAACATGCATATCCATCAAGAATTATCAAAAAGAATCAAGCCAAGGCATATGTGCAAGCAATCAAGAGACATATCACACAAGAAAGAACATAAATTGGCTCAAATCTCACACAGGGTATTCGTCACAATCAAATCAACCTCTTAAACATTATAATTATCTTCCAAGCAAAGAAAAGCAAGGATTTCAAACCATAAGTATTAATGAAGTGAAGGAAAAATCTACAACTTAGACAAACTCCAGAAATCAAGAGAAAAATGTAAAATTTATTGCACACAAAACACACTAAAAACCACTTAAAACAGAAAAAAATTTAACACTCAAAACAAAAAATTTAACACACAAAATACAATCTAACAGAAAAATCAGAATTTCTTCCCAGTAGACCACACTTAAATCACACAATGTCCTCAGTGTGTTACAATCATCAGATTAACAATTTCAGAGCAGCAAATAATATAGACAAGTGCAATAAAAAGTTAAGAAAAATGGGAAGAAATTTTTCAGTAACATCCATCAGCAGATGTTATCAGGGACATCCATCAGCAGATGTCTAAAACACCTAGCACCCATCAGTAGATGCTAACATTTTTTTATTTTTTATTTTATTTTATTTTATTTTATTTTATTTTTTTTTTTGAAAAAGGAATGACCGATACTGTGACAACAGTCTCGGTGGCAAAGACCGGAACTGTTGCTACAGTGGAAAGCAATCTGGCTATAAATAGGCCGCTCCTCCGCGTCCAGCGCCATTTCTGATCCCTCACTCTCTCTCTACTCTCTTCTCTGCTCTCTCCTCTCTCTACTCTCTCGAGCGTCTGGATCTCTGCAGGGAGCCTCTCCACCCCGCGTCTGCTGAAGATCTGAGATCTGCGCAGAGCCTCTGTCCCTGCGTCTTCTGAAGAGTCTGAGTGAGACCCGCGAAGAGCCTCTGCAAGCCTACTTCCCCAGGTAAGTCCTCAGAACTTAGTAACTTCTTCTTTCCTTTCCTTCATGTAATTTCCTTCCTTTACGCTTTCTCTGCTTTTTTTACTTTTCCTGCCTTCCAGTCTTTCCCTTTCAGTATTTCCTTTATTTTTCATCTTCTTTCTGCTTTTTCCTTTCATTCTGCTGTTATACCTTCCTGCTTTCCTGCTTTCCATTTTTTTCTTCCTGATCTCTTGCCTGCTCTCCCTCTTCCTTTGCCCGATCTATCTTCTCCTTTTCAAAAATTTTTTTTTTCACTTTTTTTGTAAGTTAAAGCACTTAAACACATAAAACACAACTGTCTAAAAACTTAAGGGGTATATCGGCTGGAAACCAGACGTTAATCTCCCTTCGATTGAAGGTATTGCAGAGACAATCGGGTAGAACAACGCCACGTACCCCACTTAAAATTAAATAAAACACAGAAACATAATATACAAGAACAATATGGACAAGGACAACTGGACGTAGATCCGTTTAGGACCCGCTTGCAAGGACCGTGAAACAGATCTGAGACCAGACACTGAAACATGAAATACAGACTGGACAAACAATAAATCTAAAAGGAAACAAACACAAATAAAGAAAACACAGAACTAAGAATCTAATTTTTTATGCTTCTCCTTTTTTTTTTATGTTTTGTTTTTCTTTTTTTTATGTTTTTGTTCTTTTTATTTTTATATTTTTTTTATTAAGTTTTAGAATATTTCAAGAGGAATGATGACGAGTGAGATGGAATCAGAGAGATACACTAGTCAGCGATGGCGTCCTACAGATGATCAGATCAATATGATGACCAAAATCTACAACTATGGGGTCACACACCCAAGCCGAGCGCAAGTCGTCGAGATCGCGTCTCGACTAAGGACCTTCGCAGATGCCACCGAATATAACGTGCACTGCTGGTTTAACAACCATGGCAATCGGGTCAGGCGCTGGCAAGCGGAGATAGACCCCACTGGCACTCTCTTTTCACAACTGCCGCTGTATATGTACGGTAAGACCTCTGATCACACCTCCATTGAATTTTCCATTCCTTTTCTATTATTAACACAAGTTTTTTATTTTTTATTTATTTATTTTTTTTTTTGTTTGAAAGAAAACAACTGGGTGATAATGAGGGCACCGAGGCTGCTGAATCTGTTTCCAGTTCCGATCATTATCGATGACGACAGAAATGAACGAGAAATTCCTCCACCAAAGCCTCCTGTATTTCGAACCAGAACTCCCTCAACGGAGCTCTCCCTTAGACCACCACAACCAGCTCGAGAATTCTTCCAGTTTTAATGTTTTGTTTATTTATTTATTTATTTATTTTTTATGTTTTTGTTGGCCGAGTGTGGCCAGAATATTAATGAGGACTGTAATATGAACACTTATGTTTTTTATGTTTTTAATTTTTTTTTTATGTTGTTTTTGTTTTTTATTTGGTTTGTAATATTAACGATCACTAAAGATCGACCCCCGAACATCTTTTATTTTCATATATATCTACTGCATCTTTATATTCAGATCTGTTCAAGCTCCTATTTTCCATTACTGTAATTTTGCTATTATGAATGAAATATTTTCTTAGTCTAAAAATTTGCAATCAAAGATCTGTATGAAAACAACTAAGAAATTGTATTTACAGTGAAGGAAAATAAGGAAAATAAATGAGATCTGAAGTGAAAATTTTTAATGAAATATTGGTAAGAAACGGAGGGTCGAAATAAAATCAAGGACTACGCAAAACAATTTTTGAATTTTTGATTTTTTTTTTTTAAGGGATAACAACTAGAAAACTAAGAAATAAATATACATATCGGAATAAAGATTTGGCACGCTTAAAACAAAATATTTTATCACAACAGAATAATTTTTTTTTTTTTAAAGATAACAATTCGAAAACTAAGAAGAAAAGGGAAAAACAAACTTAAAAGAAAAACAAAAATCAGAATCTCCCCCAAGACCACACTTACACTACACTGTCCTAAACGTGTTCTAAGCATAAGATCATCAGTTAAAACACTGAACAGATAAAGGACAAATGCAATAAAAGTAGGAAAACGGGGAAGAAAGAAAAAGAAAACTCCCCTGGTCAGGGTGGCAGTTGCCAATTTTGGACTTGTAGGGAGAGGTTTTCCACTTCATGATCCAGCACGGAAGTTTTGAGGAGGAACTGCTTCATCCTCCAGATTTGATCTCGCAATGAAATGTCTTCCATCGCTAGATCTAAGCAGAAAAAATTGTTGATGATTGGGTTCAACAGGTGCCAATTGATTTTCAAACCGTTTTGTAAGCTTGCACCTTTGTCTTCAATTGTGGGTGTTTGTTGATGCAATACATGTACACCTCCTGCAACATGGTTAGTGCAATGTGGTTCCAAAGAAATGTTATGCAGAGGTATAACACCCAAATTATCATACTGAGCTTTAGATAAATCCTCATAACATGAATCAATTTCTAAATTGCATGCAATATTAATCATAGACTCAGATTCATGTTCAGTGCATGAAGAATAACCATTCGAATGTGATAGTAAAAAGCGGTTCTCATCATGCACAGAGGAAAAATTAAAATCAGACTCAGCAAGAATATAGTCATTAGCATACCGATCATCATCACAATCAACATAATAATCAAATTGTGGTATGCTTACCTCCTCTTCCTTGAAGATTTCTAGAGTCTGGGAAGGTGAAGGTGGTCTACCTGGTTCAGGATTACTGCTTACTGTAAGATCCTTGAAAATATTTGTAAGTTAAATGCTAAAAAAAAATGATGAATAGTAAATTGTGAATAGTAAATTGTGAATAGTAAAAAGTGAATAGTTAAAAAAAAAATAATATTTGGAAAGGATAAGTGTTCCACGTAGCTTTGAGATCAGAATTCATCAAATTGCAAATAAAAAATTATTTTTGTAATAGTAAAATGAATAAAAAAATGAATAGTTAAAATGAATAGTAAAAAATGAATAGTAAATTTTTTTGCTATAAATAGCCAAGGGGGGAGGTTGAAAATTTACACCAAAGAACTTAGAAAATTTTTGAGAGAAGAGAGTTGGAAGAATTTCTAATTTCAAAGGGGATATTCTGGAAGTTTTCAGAGAGCGAGGAGATTAAGTCTGTAATAGAGGTAAGGGAAGCCACTCTTATACTTTGCTTTGCTCAAATCCTAAATATTGAATATGTAGTATTTTGTTGTTGTATGGTCTTGAATTTTGAATGAGAACATTTATTTGTTTCTTTTGTATTTTTGGAAGGACGAGAAGTTGTCTAACCGGCTCTGCCAGATTCAACTTCTTGTTTCCCCACACCTTTTATTTCTTAATTATATTGTATTTTTGGAAGGATGAGAAGTAGTCTAACCGGCTCTGCCAGATTCAACTTCTTGTTTCCCCACACCTTTTATTTCTTAATTATATTGTATTTTTGGAAGGATGAGAAGTAGTCTAACCGGCTCTGCCAGATTCAACTTCTTGTTTCCCCAAACCTTTTATTTCTTATTTATATTGTATTTTTGGAAGGATGAGAAGTTGTCTAACCGGCTCTGCCAGATTCAACTTCTTGTTTCCCCAGAAATTTTATTGTTTTATCTATTTTTTTATTGCATCTTTCTGGAAGGATGAGAAGTTGTCTAACCGGCTCTGCCAGATTCAACTTCTTGTTTCCCCTGAATTTTTATATTAATATTATTTTGATGGTAATAGGAGCTAATTATTTTTGTATGTATTTATTTTATAAAATATTTGCATATGAATGTTGAACTGGTGTGCTCTTGTGAAACTATTTCATGACTTTTATTATATTGGGTGTGATAACTGAAACTGTGAAATTGTACATGTTGTGATGTGATGAATTTAATCTGTTTTGAATGAGTTTGTTAGCTGAAATTGATCTTGTTGGAAGGTCTGAAGTAAAGGTTCTGTAAAAGCTTGTATATGGGTATGAAATAAATGTATAGATATTGTTTGAGGTTGCTGTGAGAGGAAGTGAAAATATTAAAATTTGGCATTTCAAATTTAGAGCATAAGAGAACATGGTAGATAATTTAAATAAATCAATTGTTAATTATTGAGGGCCCTTCTTTGTTGGTAGGATAGAGGAACCTTAAAAACCTGAGTTGGCACATCCCTGATCATAGAGCAGCCCTGGCCTGGTCCAGTCAGTTGTGACTAGTCATATGTGCTGGCGTCGAAGGTGAGTTTGATGCGTTCAGACATCTGGGTCCTCTCCGGTGACCAATTGGGGTAAAGAAAAATCTCTACTAGGATGAAAATAAAATAAAACAAGTTGATTGTAGATGCATAATATTATCATGGTAAAAATATCATATATTTTATTTATCATTACATTGAGCCCAGACTTTAGTATGTAGTTCCTAAGATATGTTGATATATTTTGGTTGATCCATGATCTTTGTTTGGTGAAAATATGTTGAGTTATACTCGTTATGGGCAAAATGAGTTTATAATATGAAGCATGATATCTGGCAATATGTTTAATTTATTGATACCAAAACGGGTTATTATGAATTTATGATTAAAGAATGAACATGATTGAGTTAGGTGGATAAGAGGGTATGAATTGTTGATTTTATGAAATGTTGGAATGGATATGAGAAATCATTACTTATGAAATGAGGTTTACTACCGGGAGTAGTATGTTCGAATTATACCATGAGAGTTTGGTATGAGCAAAGTAACACCTGAGGTTTATGAAAGCAGGCAGAAAGTGGTCTGACCATAAGGCTTTGACATAAACATATGATTCGTAAGTTTTATAGAAGCAGGCAGAGAGGGGTCTGACCATAAGGCTTCAGAAAGTAGGACATAGTATACAGGTGAGGCTTAAGGAAGCAGGCAGAGAGCGGTCTGACCATAAGGCTTCGTGAGTAAGCATGGTAAAATTGTAAGGTTTATGAAATTGAGGAAGATGATTTTGATAATGATGAATTAATGACATCGGGGTAATGATATTTTAGTAATTGTAGAAATACATGATTGAAATATTTTTATTACAAGTTTAATGATTGATATGATATGGTTGGCTTACCCTTATTTGTTTGTGCTATGATCATATAACTCATGTTATATGTGAATAGATAATGTTGCAGATGCGGTTGAAAAAGCTTAGAGATGAGAGAGATGCGGGGAAAAACTTTCAGGGATATTTTGTAAAAAGAATAAATTTGTATTGGAAAAATTATGTTGTGTAAAACTTATAAGTTGAAATTTGAATTTATGTTAAGTGGTGAAGACTATATTGTTTGAAGTTTGTAAGTTTGGTATTGTACTTTGAGAGAATTGAAATAAAGTTGGATTGAAGATAAGTTAATTTAGTCTCTACTAAAAGTAATACTCTTTAAAATATTAGGGTATTACAATTTGGTATCAGAGCCTAGCCTCTCCCAGTACGGTGTGGTTCGAGGACGAACCAGAGCGGAAGCTGGTGGGCATGTGACACCCGGGCACGGAGACGAGGGCGGGGAGTGACGCCGGTGCAAGAAGCATGGTGCAGGGGGCACAGACAAGGAGCGGCTCCTGGCAGCTTCGGGTGGAAGGGGTACATGGATGAATCGAACATACACCGGAATGAGAGGGATCTGGAGACTGTATAGGTATGGGACTATACGGTTGAAGGATAGCTTAAAGGAATTGATTTGACTACTCATATCACCAAAATGCATTTACTTTTCGGTAGCCTGACTCATAAGAACTCCATGGTTAAGCGTGCTTAGCCTGGAGTAATTCTGGGATGGGTGACCTTCTGGGAAGTTTTCCCAGAAAGTGTGCGAGTGAGGACAAAGCACACTGGAAAGCCTGGTGGTGGTCTGTGGGGGCAGTCAACGGTCCCTGCGAGTTGCCGGGACGTTACAGATGGTATCAGAGCAATGGTTTTCGAAAATATTTTGGGACTCTGGGGAGTGAAATTATTATTCTTAGTAAAATTATTAATGGTTTATGATGAAAATGACTATTTGAGGAAATTGATATCATATGCTAAATTGTATTGTTATCTTTTTGAAGAAATCATTTAAAACTCGACAAAGATGCAACAACAACAAGTTGATCAAGCACCTCAAAATCATTCTAGCTTGAATGACTTTTTAAGGCATGATCCAACTAAATTTAATGGGGATGCTACTCCTGATGAGGCTGACTCTTGGCTAAGGCAGAATGAGAAGATTTTCCGGGTAATAACTTGCTCAGAAGAACAAAAATTAACTTATGCATCATTTCTTTTGGTGGGTGAGGCTGAATATTGGTGGGAAAGTATGCAACAGTTGATGACGATTCGTGGTGAGGTTGTGAATTGGGAGAACTTTAAGATAAGGTTTCTGGAAAAATATTTTCCAAACAGTGCAAAATTTGCAAGGGAGGCAGAGTTTCTGACCTTACAACAAAGAAGGCTATCAGTACAAGAGTACGTAGTAAAATTTAATTATCTCTCAAGATTTTATACTCAGAATATCACAGAAGAATGGAGATGTCGAAAATTCGAGGGAGGACTAAGGCATGAACTGAAGAAGGTACTTATGCCATTGGAAATACAAGAGTTTCCAGCATTGGTAGAGAAAGCCAGAATGATAGAATTGTTAGAGTTTGATCCAAGTAGAGTTTCCAGACTTGCAAAGGGAGAATCTTCAATAAAATTCAACAAAAAGCCTTATGAAAAACCACAATTATCGTATCGAGGAACAGTGAAGTGTTTTGAGTGTGGAGGAGCACATTTCAGACGTGACTGCCCTAAACTTATTGGAGAAAAAGTTGAAGGGAAGAGATGTTTCATCTGCAATGATCCGGGACACTTTGCTAATGTTTGTCCAAAGAAAAAGAAGGTGGGAGAACCACAACAACAAGATTCTGCTGAAGTAAAGCCCCGGGCAACAGGAAGAGTATTCGCAATGTCTGCAGAAGAGGCTACTAAGCCAGGTACATTAATCTTACACACCTGTATGCTGTTAGGAGAATGCGTATATGTTTTGTTTGACTCTGGAGCCACACACTCCTTTATATCCCTAGCATGTTTAGAAAGACTCGGATTACCGATGCTTGATCTAGAGTGTGAATTAGTAGTTTCTACACCAGCATCGGGACCAGTTACGACCAGTTCAGTCTGTGTCGGATGCCCGATCCAAATTGCAGGACGCAAGTTCAAAGTGAACTTGATCTGCTTACCCCTTCAAAATCTAGACATTATTTTAGGAATGGATTGGTTGACTGCCAATCACGTTCTTATTGATTGTGGGAAACAAAAGATAGAGTTTCTAAATTTGAACAATTTAGAACTAAGCTCAACTCGAGTCGCTGCGAAGGATATCAAAGATGGAGCTACCTGCTATGTGGTGTTAGCTCAGGAGAAAAGAGAGAATACTGAAGAACAAATCATCGGAATACCTGTGGTAGAAGAATATGTTGATGTTTTTCCAGAAGAAGTGCCAGGTTTACCACCTAGTCGAGAGATCGATTTCACAATAGATCTAGTGCCCGGAGCTGGCCCGATTTCTATGGCTCCATACAGAATGGCTCCTGCCGAACTAGCAGAGTTGAAAAAGCAAATCGAAGATCTGTTGGAGAAGAAGTTTATCCGTCCAAGTGTGTCTCCATGGGGAGCTCCTGTATTGCTGGTGAAGAAGAAGGATGGAAGTTCAAGGTTGTGCGTGGATTATCGACAGTTGAACAAGGTTACAATAAAGAACAAATATCCTTTGCCAAGAATCGATGATCTATTAGATCAGTTGAGAGGAGCAGAGGTGTTTTCAAAAATTGATCTCAGATCTGGGTACCATCAGATTCTTGTCAAGACGGAAGATGTACAAAAGACGGCTTTCAGATCTCGCTATGGACACTTTGAGTACGTGGTAATGCCGTTTGGTGTGACGAATGCCCCAGCGATTTTTATGGACTACATGAACAGAATATTTCGGTCATGTTTAGATAAGTTCGTGGTAGTATTTATAGACGATATTCTTATCTATTCAGACAATAAGGAAAAGCATGCAGAACACTTGAGGGTGGCGTTGGAAATTTTAAGAAAACATCAACTGTATGGGAAACTGTCAAAGTGTGAGTTCTGGATAGAGAAAGTACAATTTTTGGGTCATGTGATTTCTGCTCAAGGAATCTCAGTGGATCCAGCAAAAGTGGAAGCTGTGCTAAAGTGGGAGCGGCCGAAAACTGTAACTGAAGTACGAAGTTTTATAGGATTAGCCGGTTATTACTGACGTTTTGTCGAAGGGTTTTCCAAGATTGTAGGTCCTCTAACTCAGTTAACTCGTAAAGATCAACCATTTCTTTGGACTGACAAGTGCGAAGCCAGTTTTGAAAATATGAAGCAACGACTAACGTCAGCACCAGTATTAATCATTCCAGACTCTAGCAAATCTTTTGAGGTGTACTGCGATGCGTCATACCAAGGATTGGGGTGCGTTCTAATGCAAGGAAGGAGACCTGTAGCTTATGCATCTAGGCAGCTAAAGGTGCATGAGAAGAACTACCCAACGCATGACATCGAACTTGCAGCAGTAGTATTTGCATTAAAGACATGGAGACACTACCTCTATGGGGCAAGTTTCCAAGTTTTTAGTGACCATAAGAGTCTAAAGTATTTGTTCGATCAAAAGGAGTTGAACATGCGACAAAGAAGATGGATGGAATATATGAAGGACTATGACTTCGAGCTTTTATATCACCCAGGAAAAGCCAATGTGGTGGCAGATGCATTGAGTAGGAGACAAGCTCAGATAACAACAATGATGGTGAAGGAATTAGAACTGTTAGAAAAGTTACGTGATATGAACTTGGGGTTGCAGTTAAACCCAGATCACATATGGTGTAGTCATTTAGTAATCACTAGTGACTTCTTAGAACAAGTGAAGGTTGAGCAGTCGATGGATCAAGAGTTGCAGCAAAAGATCAGGTTGTTGGACACCGATCAAGCTAAGGAGTTCGTTCTAAGTAAAGATGGCATACTTCGATTTAAAAACAGAGTGTGTATCCCTGCAAAGAGTGAATTAAAACATTTAATTTTAGACGAAGGCCATAAAAGTCGTCTTAGCATACATCCAGGTATGACTAAGATGTATAAGGACCTGAAAGAGTCATTTTGGTGGAATGGAATGAAGAAGGATGTGGCCGAGTTTGTAGCAGCCTGCTTGGTGTGTCAAAAGGCAAAAGTGGAGCATCAAAAACCGGGAGGGATGTTACAACAGTTAGACATTCCTCAATGGAAGTGGGACAGTATCTCGATGGACTTTGTAACACATTTACCAAAATCATCAAAAGGTCACGATTCTATCTGGGTTATCGTTGATAGACTAACCAAGAGCGCTCTCTTTTTGCCTATTAATCAACGTATGTCACTAGAAAAGCTGACGGAGTTATACATCGGGGAAGTAGTGAGGTTGCATGGCATACCTACAAGCATTGTGTCAGACAGAGATCCAAGGTTTACTTCAAGGTTTTGGCAGACGCTACAGAAGGCTCTAGGAACACAGTTGAAGATGAGTTCGGCTTATCACCCTCAGACTGATGGTCAAACAGAAAGGACTATTCAATCTTTGGAGGATTTGCTGAGAACTTGTGTATTAGATCATCTTGGAAGTTGGAATGAGATACTACCATTAGTAGAATTTACTTACAACAACAGTTATCATTCCAGTATCGGTATGCCACCATATGAAGCTTTATATGGAAGAAGATGTAGAACACCGTTGTGTTGGTTTCAAGACGGGGAAGCACTGACAGTGGGACCGAGCTATTACAACAAACCACAGAAAAAATAAAATTAGTCCAAGATCGGATGAAAGCAACTCAAAGTAGACAAAAGTCATATGCCGACAAAAGAAGAAGACCGTTAGAATTTGAAGAAGGAGATCATGTATTCTTACGAGTAACGCCAACTACAGGAGTCGGGAGAGCTATCAAGATGAGGAAACTGACACCAAAATTTCTCGGACCGTATCAAATTCTCAAAAAGATTGGGCCAGTGGCTTATGAGATAGCACTACCACCTCGATTGACAAATTTGCATAACGTTTTTCACGTATCCCAACTAAGGAAGTATATTCCAGATCCAAAGCATGTGTTAGAAGTTGATGAAATTCAGGTCAAGGAAAATTTAACAATGGAAGTTGGCCCAGTGCGTATACTAGATGTTCAAATGAAAAAGTTAAGAGGGAAGGATATTCGCACGGTAAAGGTACTTTGGAACGAAGACACACAGGAAATGACTTGGGAATTGGAAGAATTTATGATAAAGGAATATCCATATCTCTTTTGTAAGTAATTTTTTTTGTTAAATAGTCTCTGTTTAAATAAATAATTTTCGAGGGCGAAAATAATTGTTGTTGGGGAGATTGTAAGATCCTTGAAAATATTTGTAAGTTAAATGCTAAAAAAAAAATGATGAATAGTAAATTGTGAATAGTAAATTGTGAATAGTAAAAAGTGAATAGTTAAAAAAAAAAAAATATTTGGAAAGGATAAGTGTTCCACGTAGCTTTGAGATCAGAATTCATCAAATTGCAAATAAAAAATTATTTTTGTAATAGTAAAATGAATAAAAAAATGAATAGTTAAAATGAATAGTAAAAAATGAATAGTAAATTTTTTTGCTATAAATAGCCAAGGGGGGAGGTTGAAAATTTACACCAAAGAACTTAGAAAATTTTTGAGAGAAGAGAGTTGGAAGAATTTCTAATTTCAAAGGGGATATTCTGGAAGTTTTCAGAGAGCGAGGAGATTAAGTCTGTAATAGAGGTAAGGGAAGCCACTCTTATACTTTGCTTTGCTCAAATCCTAAATATTGAATATGTAGTATTTTGTTGTTGTATGGTCTTGAATTTTGAATGAGAACATTTATTTGTTTCTTTTGTATTTTTGGAAGGACGAGAAGTTGTCTAACCGGCTCTGCCAGATTCAACTTCTTGTTTCCCCACACCTTTTATTTCTTAATTATATTGTATTTTTGGAAGGATGAGAAGTAGTCTAACCGGCTCTGCCAGATTCAACTTCTTGTTTCCCCACACCTTTTATTTCTTAATTATATTGTATTTTTGGAAGGATGAGAAGTAGTCTAACCGGCTCTGCCAGATTCAACTTCTTGTTTCCCCAAACCTTTTATTTCTTATTTATATTGTATTTTTGGAAGGATGAGAAGTTGTCTAACCGGCTCTGCCAGATTCAACTTCTTGTTTCCCCAGAAATTTTATTGTTTTATCTATTTTTTTATTGCATCTTTCTGGAAGGATGAGAAGTTGTCTAACCGGCTCTGCCAGATTCAACTTCTTGTTTCCCCTGAATTTTTATATTAATATTATTTTGATGGTAATAGGAGCTAATTATTTTTGTATGTATTTATTTTATAAAATATTTGCATATGAATGTTGAACTGGTGTGCTCTTGTGAAACTATTTCATGACTTTTATTATATTGGGTGTGATAACTGAAACTGTGAAATTGTACATGTTGTGATGTGATGAATTTAATCTGTTTTGAATGAGTTTGTTAGCTGAAATTGATCTTGTTGGAAGGTCTGAAGTAAAGGTTCTGTAAAAGCTTGTATATGGGTATGAAATAAATGTATAGATATTGTTTGAGGTTGCTGTGAGAGGAAGTGAAAATATTAAAATTTGGCATTTCAAATTTAGAGCATAAGAGAACATGGTAGATAATTTAAATAAATCAATTGTTAATTATTGAGGGCCCTTCTTTGTTGGTAGGATAGAGGAACCTTAAAAACCTGAGTTGGCACATCCCTGATCATAGAGCAGCCCTGGCCTGGTCCAGTCAGTTGTGACTAGTCATATGTGCTGGCGTCGAAGGTGAGTTTGATGCGTTCAGACATCTGGGTCCTCTCCGGTGACCAATTGGGGTAAAGAAAAATCTCTACTAGGATGAAAATAAAATAAAACAAGTTGATTGTAGATGCATAATATTATCATGGTAAAAATATCATATATTTTATTTATCATTACATTGAGCCCAGACTTTAGTATGTAGTTCCTAAGATATGTTGATATATTTTGGTTGATCCATGTGTTAGCAAAATGATGAAGATGAAGTTTTGATGATGTCCAAATACAAGTCAAGCACAATCAAGACTTATGAAGAATGATCTTAGAAGACTTGTAAAACCTTGTAAAAATTGTATGAACATAGGATAATTAGTAGTTTCATGTATGTATTCAAAAGTGATGTAGAAATAAATCAAGAACAAAATCTGTGCAGTGTTAATCGATTAACAAGAGGTGTTAATCGATTAACGTTAATCGATTAACACAGTGTGTTAATCGATTGTTCCAGAGGCAAATGGCGAAGTACAGAATTTCGGTGTTAATCGATTAACACAGGGTGTTAATCGATTAACGTTAATCGATTAACAAGGACTGTTAATCGATTAACACAGTGACCGTTTGAAAAACTAGCCGTTTTTAGAGACGTTGAAGTATCCGTTGGGATGTTAATCGATTAACCACTGTAGCTAATCGATTAACACAGTCAGAAAGTCTAAAAGCGAAAATGGAGGAGCCTTTGGATGAGTCTATAAATAGACTCTCATTTTCTCTCAAATCCAACTCTTCCCTTGTGCAAAACATCTCTGAACTCTTTGAGAATTGTGTGCTCTTGCTCAGCTAAGGAAACTCTGTCTGTAGAGTTGGTTAAATACTGCTACGGTGATAGAGGAATAGCTGGATCATCCTTGGTGTGTCTGAGGAAGTGTCTGGAAGAGAATCATCCTTCGTGAAGCATTCGAAGGAGGTGATCATCCTTTGTGAAGATTCAAAGGAGGTGTTGTTTCATCTCTTGTGGTTTCAAGAGAGGTGGTAATTTCTAAACTGTTACAAATTGTTTTTCTGTGTGACTAATATTTGTAATAGTTTTGTGATAGTGAAAAAGGTTTATCTTATTTGAGATAAGCGACTGGACGTAGGATCTTAGTGATCTGAACCAGGATAAAATACCTGTGTAATTTTTCTCTTTCCCTTACTCTGTTATTTACGTTTAATTATCTGCTTAGTAAGAAATTAAGAGAAAAATATTAAAAAGGGATAATATTTGAATATAACCAATTCACCCCCCCTCTTGGTTTGTTTCCACGCTAACCATTCCGCTGCAGCCGCTCTGACAATTGGTATCAGAGCTTGCTTTGATAGTAATTCAAATGGCAGGATCACATCAAACCTTTGCAGAGGGTGCTTCAATCAATAGACCCCCACTATTCACTGGTGAGAACTATGCATTCTGGAAGGTAAGAATGCAAATATTTATTGAATCTATTGATTGTGATATTTGGGATGTTATTGCGTCTGGCTTTTCTGTTCCCACTAACAATTTACAGGAACCTAAGCCCCGTGATCAATGGACTATTGAAGAAAAGAAAAGATCTCAAAATGACGTAAAAGCCCGGAACATCATTGCATCAGCATTGACTGTTGATGAGTTCTACAGAGTCTCTATCTGCAAAACCGCTCAGGAAATGTGGGATGTACTCAGAGTAACACATGAAGGAACAGATGATGTAAAGAGGGCAAGGAAGAACTCCCTAATCCAAGAATATGAGATGTTTAGAATGAAGCAAGGAGAAACTATTTCAGACGTTCAAAAACGCTTCACCAACATTGTCAATCATCTCATTGGACTAGGTAAGTCATTCGATGTAGATGAACTTAACATTAAAATCTTGAAATCCTTAGACAGATCATGGCAACCAAAGGTGACTGCAATCTCGGAGTCACAAAATCTCAACACCATGACCATGGCGGCACTCTTTGGAAAATTGAGAGAACATGAACTAGATCTTGGAAGACTTGATGAAGAAGAAGCAAAAGCCAAAACCAACAAGAAGAGTTTGGCATTAAAGTCGGAGATTCACAGAAGCAAAGGAAGATCAGAAGATGAAGACTCCGAAGAAGATGAAAATTTGAGTCTACTTATCAAGAGATTCAATAGGTTCATGAAATCAAAAGGCAAAGGGAGATTCAAAAATGAAAAGAGAGAAAATCAAGGATCTTCCTCAAACTACAGATGCTATGGTTGCGGAGAAAAGGGACACTTAAAAGTAGACTGCCCAAATCAAAAGAAGGGTGAAGAAAAGAAAGAAAAGAAGTTCTTCAAGAAAAAGAAAGCATACATCGCATGGGACGATGACAACGAATCAATTTCTGAATCAAGCAGTTCTGATGAAGAAGCAAACATATGTCTAATGGCGGATGACGATGACACTGAAAGCCAAGTAAGTACATCTAACGATTCAGATAATTCTAGTCAATATGATAGTGAAACTGAATTACATGATACTTATGCTGCTTTATTAGTAGAATCCGAAAAATTAGATATAGCTCATAAGAAATTGAAAAAGGATTTCAAAGAGTTAAAATTAAATTTTGGAAATATTCTTGAAGAAAATGAAAATCTGAAAATTACTTCTGAAAATTTCTCTAAAATAAATGATAATTTGAAAACTGAATTTACAAATTTGTCTGAAGAAAACAGAAGTTTGAAAAATAAATTTTTATATCAAGCAGAAGAAATTAGAAATTTAAAAAGTAAAGTTTTATTTTATGAAAAAGAAAAATTTATTGCAAATAATGAATGTGAATCATGCATTAAATTCAAATATTTTTCTGAAAACACAACCACTGGAGAATGTAGTAAAAAGAATGAAAATAAAGTTGTAAAAAATAAGCATAATTATAGAACCCATAGAACTTGGGTAGAAAAAGGAACAACTTATAGGAACACAAATACTGCATCATGCTTTTATTGTATGAAAAAGGGTCATACATCTAACAAATGTAAAATTAAGCATTATGGTGTTCCAAGTGGTAGATATGCTTGGGTTGCAAAATGATTTTAATCTTTTTAATCTAACCCAAAGGACCCATACAAAGTAGTTGGGTACCTAAATAGCTTGTTCTTTTTATGTTGTAGGAATTATCAAAACCAAGGAAGTACATGTGGTGTCTTGACAGTGGATGTTCAAAACACATGACCGGAGATAAAAAGAAATTTACAAGCTTCCGGAAAAAGGAACGAGGCTTTGTCACCTATGGTGATAACAACAAAGGAAAAATCCTTGGAATAGGAGATATTGGAAGTGAAGATACCTTGATGATCAAAGACGTGCTATATGTGGAAGGATTAAAACACAACTTAATTAGCATTAGTCAATTATGCGATAAAGGATTCAAGGTAACCTTTGAACAAAATTCCTGCACTATTTATAAAAATGATTCTTCTGAAATTGCTTTGAAAGGAATTAGGCATAACAATATTTATTTGATAGATTTAGAAAATGCATCAAGTATGAATATTTCATGTTTAGTAGTAAAAGAAGAAAATCCATGGTTATGGCATAAAAGAGCTGCACATATTCATATGCAACAATTGAATAAACTCATTTCTAAAGACTTAGTAATTGGTCTACCAAAACTAAAATATGTGAAGGATAAATTGTGTGATGCATGTCAAAAGGGAAAACAAGTGAAATCATCTTTTCATTCAAAAAATGTTGTTTCTAGTTTAAAACCCTTAGAACTTTTGCACATGGATTTATTTGGTCCCTCTAGGATAAAAAGTTTTGGAGGAAATTATTATGCTTTAGTTATTGTAGATGATTATTCAAGATATACTTGGACTTTCTTTCTTACTCTTAAAAGTGAAGCTTTCAAAGAATTTAAAAAGTTTGCAAATTTAGTTCAAAATGAAAAGGATTTGAAAATAAAAGCTATTAGAAGTGACCATGGAGGTGAATTTCAAAATGAATATTTTGAAACTTTTTGTGAAGAATATGGCATTTCTCATAATTTTTCTGCACCTAGAACTCCTCAACAAAATGGAGTTGTAGAAAGAAAGAATAGATCTTTAGAGGAACTTGCTAGAACTATGCTAAATGAATATAGTGTTCCTAAACAATTTTGGGCTGATGCTGTGAGTACTGCATGTTATGTTTTAAATAGAATGCTTATTAGACCAATTTTGAAATGTACTCCTTATGAACTTTTTAAAGGTAGAAAACCAAATGTTTCACATTTAAGAATTTTTGGATGCAAATGTTTTGTCCTAAACAATGGAAAACAAAATTTAGGAAAATTTGATTCCAAAGCAGATGAAGCTATTTTTCTAGGATATTCTCTAACTAGCAAAGCTTATAGAGTTTTTAATAAGACAACATTTCAAATAGAAGAATCTATGCATGTTGTCTTTGATGAAATTGTAGACCTTGAGGCAAAACCTCTTGAGTCAGATGAATCAGATGCAGGTGAAAATGAAGACTTGCAAAAGACAACTAATGAAGAGAATATGGATAATCCTCAAGATGATGAAGATCTAAACAAAATATGGCAACAACCTAGAGGATTATCATTGGACAACATCATTGGCGACATATCAAAAGGGGTAAACACTAGAAGAAATTTGGTAAATTTTTGTATGAATGTAGCTTTTATGTCGCAGATAGAACCCAAGAACATTAAGGAAGCTCTTCAAGATGAACAATGGTGTATAGCAATGCAAGAAGAACTCAACCAGTTTGAAAGAAATCAAGTCTGGGAATTGATTCCTAGAGAAGATACTCATCAAGTAATTGGAACAAAATGGGTATTTAGAAATAAACTGGATGAAGATGGAAACATCACCAAAAATAAAGCTAGGCTTGTGGCTCAAGGATATAGTCAAGAAGAAGGTATAGATTATGATGAGACATATGCTCCAGTTGCCAGGTTAGAGGCAATACGCCTACTTCTTGCTTATGCATCTATAATGAAATTTAAATTGTTTCAAATGGATGTGAAAAGTGCATTTCTAAATGGTTTTATAAAAGAAGATGTGTATGTTGAACAACCACCCGGTTTTGAAGATTTTAAATTTCCAAATCACATCTATAAGTTAAAGAAAGCACTTTATGGTTTAAAACAAGCACCTAGATCTTGGTATGAAAGACTTAGCAATTTTCTTTTAGAAAATAATTTTAATAGAGGAAAAGTTGATTCCACTTTGTTTATTAAAAGAGTCGGAAAACATATTTTGATTATTCAAGTATATGTTGATGATATTATTTTTGGATCAACTAATAAATCTCTTTGTGAGGATTTTGCTAAGACTATGCAGGGTGAATTTGAAATGTCTATGATGGGAGAATTAACATTCTTCCTTGGTCTTCAAATTAAGCAAATGAAAGAAGGTACGTTCATTTCTCAAACCAAGTATTGTAGAGAAATTCTTAAAAAGTTTGAAATGGACAATGCAAAGGAAGCGTCTACACCTATGGGAACCTCTTGCTATCTTGACAAAGATGAGTCAGGTAAAGAGGTAAATCAAACTAAATATAGATGTATGATAGGTTCTTTGCTATATCTCACTGCTAGTAGACCAGATATTATGCAAAGTGTTTGTGTGTGTGCCAGATATCAATCTAGTCCTAGAGAATCTCACATTACAGCAGTTAAAAGAATATTGAAATATCTTAAGGGAACTGTATCCTTTGGTTTATGGTATCCATCTGGAACGGAACCTAGTCTTGTAGGTTTTTCAGATGCAGATTATGGAGGTTGTAAGATAGATAGAAAAAGCACTAGTGGAACATGTCATCTTCTAGGTAGTTCATTAGTTTCTTGGCATTCTAAGAAACAAGCCTGTGTAGCCTTATCTACTACTGAGGCTGAATATATTGCTGCAGGAAATTGTTGTGCACAAATTTTATGGATGAAACAGCAATTAGAAGATTATGACATTCACTTAGATCATATACCACTTAAGTGTGATAATACAAGTGCCATAAACCTTACAAAGAATCCCATAATGCACTCTAGAACCAAGCACATTGAGATTAGGCATCACTTTCTTAGAGATCATGTGCAAAAGGGAGATTGTGAGATAGAATATATTGATACACAACATCAATTAGCTGATATTTTCACCAAAGCATTGCCTAAGGATAGATTCTATGAGCTTAGAAGAGACTTAGGAATATTGAAAATATCTCAAAATTAGAAATAGGTAAAAATTTGACGTTTTTCGGAAATCAGCGTCAGTTAATCGATTAACACAGGGTGTTAATCGATTAACGTTAATCGATTAACACACCCTGTTAATCGATTAACACACGTACAGCCTGAAAAATTTTTAAATTTCTAGCCGTTGCAACGGCTAAAAACGGCCATAAACGGCTCTTTAATGATTTTGAACGTTGGGGAGCCTTCTTGAGCCTATTTATACCCCTCCAATCCTTCATTACACATTACCATTCACTCTCCTACTCCAAATCTCATCAAAATTCCTTGCTGCCCAATTTTTGGTGGTGTCCCAAATTCATTGTTGTCCCATTTTTTCTTGCTACCCACTCTGCTTTCACATTCCCATGGCTGAACCATCCAGAAGGAGAAGAAGAAGAAGCTATGGCTCTGAAAGTACTCCTCCCGCACGTGGTCCAAATATTCACGGTTGGATCTCCGATGAAGGAAGGCACGACGAATACTTGCAATGGTGGAAAGAACGCAAAATCCTTCGCCAAAAATTTGTGGATCTTAATTGGTTTGCAGTACATCAATTTCAATTCTCTCAACAATTGATGGCTCAAGGCGTCCAATATCTAATGCAACTTCAAGGGCGCTATTACCCCGATTTGGTACGCGTGTTTTACTACAATCTGAAATCCCAAAACGGTATTGTTCACACTCGCGTCAAAGGAGTAGACATTATTCTAGATCACGATATTTGGTTAAATGTTGCTCATATTCCTCCTTTAGAAAATGCCATGCATGTGCCAAATGATTTTGGTGAGTTTAACAAAATTCTGGCATATCGCTCCTTTATGAGGAATCCTCAACAACCTCTACCAAATAGGCGATATCTTCTAGTGGGAAATCTAAGAATGGAGGAAAGGGTCCTTCATTATCTCATTGTTTGGATGCTTTGTCCAAGAGGTACAAACCTTGCTCAATGTTTTGAAACTGATTTGATGATTATGTCCGCCATCACTCAAAATATCAACATAAATTGGGCAAGTCTCATCTCAGATACTATGGTCCGTGCCAAGAGGTATGACAGAGGTCATCTCCCATATCCTCTCCTTGTTTCATTGATATGTATCTATAAAGGGGTGGATGTCACCGGAGAAAAACATCTCGATGTCTTACCTATCCATCAAATTGAAGAGTCTGCTTTGCATCAAATGGGATTTATAAGACAAGGAAATTTGTTTGTCCGCGCTGATGAAGATATTGCACAAGAAGAAGATGCCTCAGCTGAAGAGGAGGAAGATATCCCTATGCCTCAACCAACCAATGTTGCTGGACCATCAAATCCTCCACAAGAATATAGTCTAGAAAGTATTTCTAGACAAATTGAAGCCATGGCCACATTGCAACAAACAAGAATGGACGATATGATGGCATATCACAATCTTCGTTATGATGAGATTAACACTCATCTTAAGGAGATTGATGACAAACTTACAAAACTATATGTCCCTGATAGTGATGATGATTAGGCATCTTTATGATTCTATGTTTTTATTAGTGTGTGCCCTTTATGTATGCTTCTATGCTTGTATGCCTCTTTAAATTTCAATAAAAATGTGTGTTATCTTATCTTAATATTTCTATGCATCTATGCTTTTCTTAAGGGGGAGTATAGATTCTAATATATTAAGGGGGAGTAATTATACATCACTTTTTAATAATGATCAAAAAGGGGGAGAAATAGTTAAAGTCTTAAAATGTTTTTTTTAAGTTCACTAACAATATTTTTCTTCCTTAAGTTAATTTTTTATACAGCTGGTTCACAAAAGCTTTAATTCAAGAAGGTTTTGATCATCATCAAAAAGGGGGAGATTGTTAGCAAAATGATGAAGATGAAGTTTTGATGATGTCCAAATACAAGTCAAGCACAATCAAGACTTATGAAGAATGATCTTAGAAGACTTGTAAAACCTTGTAAAAATTGTATGAACATAGGATAATTAGTAGTTTCATGTATGTATTCAAAAGTGATGTAGAAATAAATCAAGAACAAAATCTGTGCAGTGTTAATCGATTAACAAGAGGTGTTAATCGATTAACGTTAATCGATTAACACAGTGTGTTAATCGATTGTTCCAGAGGCAAATGGCGAAGTACAGAATTTCGGTGTTAATCGATTAACACAGGGTGTTAATCGATTAACGTTAATCGATTAACAAGGACTGTTAATCGATTAACACAGTGACCGTTTGAAAAACTAGCCGTTTTTAGAGACGTTGAAGTATCCGTTGGGATGTTAATCGATTAACCACTGTAGCTAATCGATTAACACAGTCAGAAAGTCTAAAAGCGAAAATGGAGGAGCCTTTGGATGAGTCTATAAATAGACTCTCATTTTCTCTCAAATCCAACTCTTCCCTTGTGCAAAACATCTCTGAACTCTTTGAGAATTGTGTGCTCTTGCTCAGCTAAGGAAACTCTGTCTGTAGAGTTGGTTAAATACTGCTACGGTGATAGAGGAATAGCTGGATCATCCTTGGTGTGTCTGAGGAAGTGTCTGGAAGAGAATCATCCTTCGTGAAGCATTCGAAGGAGGTGATCATCCTTTGTGAAGATTCAAAGGAGGTGTTGTTTCATCTCTTGTGGTTTCAAGAGAGGTGGTAATTTCTAAACTGTTACAAATTGTTTTTCTGTGTGACTAATATTTGTAATAGTTTTGTGATAGTGAAAAAGGTTTATCTTATTTGAGATAAGCGACTGGACGTAGGATCTTAGTGATCTGAACCAGGATAAAATACCTGTGTAATTTTTCTCTTTCCCTTACTCTGTTATTTACGTTTAATTATCTGCTTAGTAAGAAATTAAGAGAAAAATATTAAAAAGGGATAATATTTGAATATAACCAATTCACCCCCCCTCTTGGTTTGTTTCCACGCTAACCATTCCGCTGCAGCCGCTCTGACACCATGATCTTTGTTTGGTGAAAATATGTTGAGTTATACTCGTTATGGGCAAAATGAGTTTATAATATGAAGCATGATATCTGGCAATATGTTTAATTTATTGATACCAAAACGGGTTATTATGAATTTATGATTAAAGAATGAACATGATTGAGTTAGGTGGATAAGAGGGTATGAATTGTTGATTTTATGAAATGTTGGAATGGATATGAGAAATCATTACTTATGAAATGAGGTTTACTACCGGGAGTAGTATGTTCGAATTATACCATGAGAGTTTGGTATGAGCAAAGTAACACCTGAGGTTTATGAAAGCAGGCAGAAAGTGGTCTGACCATAAGGCTTTGACATAAACATATGATTCGTAAGTTTTATAGAAGCAGGCAGAGAGGGGTCTGACCATAAGGCTTCAGAAAGTAGGACATAGTATACAGGTGAGGCTTAAGGAAGCAGGCAGAGAGCGGTCTGACCATAAGGCTTCGTGAGTAAGCATGGTAAAATTGTAAGGTTTATGAAATTGAGGAAGATGATTTTGATAATGATGAATTAATGACATCGGGGTAATGATATTTTAGTAATTGTAGAAATACATGATTGAAATATTTTTATTACAAGTTTAATGATTGATATGATATGGTTGGCTTACCCTTATTTGTTTGTGCTATGATCATATAACTCATGTTATATGTGAATAGATAATGTTGCAGATGCGGTTGAAAAAGCTTAGAGATGAGAGAGATGCGGGGAAAAACTTTCAGGGATATTTTGTAAAAAGAATAAATTTGTATTGGAAAAATTATGTTGTGTAAAACTTATAAGTTGAAATTTGAATTTATGTTAAGTGGTGAAGACTATATTGTTTGAAGTTTGTAAGTTTGGTATTGTACTTTGAGAGAATTGAAATAAAGTTGGATTGAAGATAAGTTAATTTAGTCTCTACTAAAAGTAATACTCTTTAAAATATTAGGGTATTACACTTACTTCTGCCGGGTCCCCAAAATTTTCATCAGTCTCCTCAGGTGCAAGAGTGGCCATTTGCCTGATCTGATCACTCAGATTCTGTATGGCAGCTTGAGTTTCCTGCTGGAACTCCATGCTCTCTTGCTTGAACTGCATGTTCCCTTTCTGAAACTGAATGTTCTGCATTGTCATCTGCTCTAGTAACTCCTTTAATGTAGGTTCAGAAGTAGAAGGCTGAGGAGTTATTTGAATAGGAGAATCATACTGCTGACTCTCATATTGTGGAACTGGCTCCCAAAGAGAGCTCTCAGAAATTGGATGATGGAACATATTGTTCTCATCATAAAAATCAGCAGATTTAAAATCAAAGTAATATGCAGAATAAGAATCATAATCACAGACATTGGCAGAATAAGCATTATTCACAACATTAAAATAGGTAGACATGGAAAAATAAAAAGTAAAAACTAAAAACTAAAAATTACGAATCAGATAAAACAAAACACATTTATACATGCCATTTATTTTTTTTTTTCTTCTTTTTTTTTTTCTATTTTATTTCTTTTTTTTTTTAAATTTTTTTATTTAACAGATAAAACAGATGCGACAGACATACAGAAAATAGAATATCACATCACAACAAAAAAAATAAAATAAAATACAACACAATTAACATGCTACAGGCACAAACAAGACATAACAATTTTTTTTTTTTATCTAACAACTAAATACATAACATAGCACAATAAAAATATAAAAGACAAAACATAGATTACAACAACGTAATAAAACAAAAACAGTAAAAATCTAAAACAAGAACCTGGACTGAAGTGACAACGCCGCCAAAATTTGTTGAAGGTGTCGTTGTCGCCTACAAAAATATACAAGACAAAACACACAAAACAAACATATTAACAGAACAAAACTTTATACAACAAAAATCTAAAACCAAACCTTCATTGGTCCCCGGCAACGGCGCCAAAATTTGATACGACTGTCGCGGTCATACAAATTTGATGTGCAGAAATTAATGCAGTATAACTAGGATTTGACTCCTAGGTCGTCTCTCAAGGACCAATTTTTATGTGGTTCGGTCTTAGATTTATCACGAAGGGGGGGGGGGTTTGTGATTTGTGGTACGGAAAAATAAATTAAAACTGGAATTAAAATAAGACAGAATTAAAAACACTGAAGTAAATTTTAAAGATAGTAAAATCAACACAGTAAAAGATGGTAAAAACGGAAAGCGATAAATTGAAAAACGGTAAAATTAAACGATGCGGAAAATAATAAATGGTAAAATGAAAGAGACGGTGAAAATGAAATTTATCAAAGATTCAATACTTGAAAATAAATTCCTGGACAGTGAAAATAAAAATTACAGTAACACACTACATGCTTGAGAAATTAAAACACTACAATTGCACTGTTTGAAATGGAAATCCAGAGAGGAAGAGAAAGAGGAAGAGGCGAGAGCCTCTTCCAGGGCTGTCCTAAACTACTCCTAATTCCTACGCCTAAAAACTCTGATTCAAATTCTAATGAAATCTCCTAAATTCTACTTCCTTTGCTTCTCTGCATGCTGATGGATTTATATCTAAAATCCTGAACCTACTCCCGTGAGCATCTTTTCTTTGTCTTCCCGTGAGCAAATAGGATGAGGGCCCCTCCATTATGTCATCTTCTAGCCGTGATGTGTAGCTTCTTTTCTCAATTCTTCTACTTCCATCAGGACGTGCTGGATTGGACTGTAATATGCAGCGTGAAGAATGGAACCATAAGCTGTGAGCTGCACTTGGATGTAAGTTTGCGCCCCATGCTCTCAAGCTGCTGGATGCTTCTCAAGAAACCGTGTGAGCTTCAATCCCTCAACGTGGTGGCTGCTGCTACTATGGAAGACCGAGAACTTCCTCCTCTCTTGAAAACATGGACGGACGTTGCTGGACTCCTTTGGTGTGTGACCAAGAGCTTTCCCAAGGTGTGTGCTGGACGCTTCTTCTCCTCTTTTCAAGCTTGCTGGATGCTTGGAGGCTGCCTTTGGATGGTGCCTTGCTGTTGGAACACTGCACCTGTGAGTGTTGTTTCTTCTCCAACGTGTTGCTTCTTGTCTCTAGCAAGGTGAACCTTCAATTTGGATGAAAGAAATAAGTGGATGAAGTGATGGATGCTTCAGTTGCTGAACCAAAAACCGTGAGCTCCTTTTCATTTTTCAATTCCCAAGTTTGCTGTGACAGGATGTGCATCGTTCCAGCTCCAAAATAATTCATGTGGTGATGTAAATTGCTTTCAATTCTGATAGCAAAATAAACATCACGTGCAAATACTTCTCTTATGCCAAAAAGAATTTTCCATGGGCCCATGACAAGGTGGTATGGCCGTGAACTTCATTTAGGTGACCCTTGCATTTTGGATCCATGAACATTAGCTTTCAAAGTGGTAGCCCCCTCTTTGATTCTATATAAAACAAAAAAATGTGAGAATTCAACGTGGTCCCTTATTTCCATTCACTTTGTGATTTGTTTAAAGGAAAGATGCCTTCTCCTTAGGTGGTTACAGCTGCTCCATTTTTCTTTTGGTGGGCCGTGTGTATATACTAAGTTATTTAAGAGAAGAAAGAACAAAGCCATTTCATGGTGATGTTGAAAAACGTGAACTCCTTTTGCTTCAACGTGGTCCCATGCCATTTACAAAGTTGATTCCTTATATGGTTTTCAAACCACTTCCACGTGAACTAAGTCACCAAATAGGCCACCAATAAAAAAATAACTTAGCATAACAATTTAGAATGAAATATGCTTCTCCAAAAGAAAATATTTTGTTGGACCGTGATTTCTTTTTAAGCCAGCAACATGTATCTCTCCAAAGCTTAAAACATAATAGATGCAAATTTCTTTTTGTCTCAAATATTATCCAATAATTGTTTCTGTAATCAATAATGAAAATAATAAGCTCAGATAATTCAAATTAATTAAAATAAGAATTTCTGACCAGATTAAGCTCAATCAGTAAAAACGGGAAAATACTGGACAATTAAACATAATTTCCTGATTAATTTTAATACAGTAAACTAAGTGAAGTGAGAAAAATAATGATTCATCACCTTCCTCCGCTTCAATGGCTATCCTTTCCTTTAAAATGTTTGAACTTGTAGGTCGGTCAACTTCCAATCTCATGTTAATTTCCATTTTACCTCTACGGCTTAGTCACAAATTTATAACTTCCTACCTAGGACCAACAAGACCATAAAAAAAATGCATGAGAAAGACGCATAATGATATAGCGATATATACAACATGTTTAATTTTATTAAAAAATAACGGTTATAAGACGACATACATCTCCCTTCGTGCCCTAGATAAGGTTCGAGACTTGAGGTTCAAAGTTAAATATATGCAATCTCACAAGGATAGTTCCCTAATGCTTAAATCAAGGCCACCAGAGTTATGGCTCTTTTCACTACATCTCCACAATAGTCAGAGTAATCAACTAGATGCGGAGACATAAATGAAGAGAACAGACTCTAGTTGGAGTTCTCACGATAGCCAAACAGGAAGTACATCCCAGAGTGACACCGCTACACAACCCCTATAATTCTAAGTTGCGCTCAGACCCGGGTATAGGGCCTCACTCATGATATGCAAAATGTGTGTGGAGGGAGATTATAATGCAAAACAACACTTGCAAAATAAACACAAATAAGTAGATATATAACATGTCATCTACCCTAGGGTTCAATATGGAACAATCAAAACAAACGCACATGCAATTATGCCAAATATTAAACATATATAAAGAAAAAAAAAGGAAGGAAAACATAATGAAAAACCACATCGAATTCGCACATCTAATTAAATGGCTTGACTCTCTAAATTCCCCAGTGGAGTCGCCATCTGTCGCAACCGGAATCGCGACGGGACGACGATCCGAAAAATAAAAACTGTTTTTGAAAAAAAAAAAATTTTGGAGTTGCCACCATAGTTTATTCTGGAAAACTACGGAAAAACCATAAAATGATAAGACCTGGTCTGCGAAAATGAGATTCTAAGTTCGGGAGTCGGTTACGTGTAGGGAAGGTATTAGCACCCTACAACGCCTGCCCTAAGGCAGTACCTTTAACTAAATATGCGAATATGATGTAGTTTTCAAAATGTTTAACTATCCCCTAAAATAAGACTCTAAAGAAACAACATGTATTTTTTAGTTTTTTTGAGCCCGACAAGGATTGACCTTGCTCCTACGTATTCTCATTAAGAATGAGAAATCAGGGTTCCGTAGTTCTTTTAGAAAACTGCTTGAAAATTTGTTTGGAAATTGTTTGAGAATTTTGTTTGTAAAATGATTTTGGATTTTTGGGAAAGTGAACCTGACAAGGACTGGCCTTGCTCCTACGTATCTCCACTTTTGATGGAGAATCAAGGATCACGTAGTTCTGGCCAGCCATATTGTATGTTGTTTGAAAATGTGGATGTTTTTGGGTTTTGAAAGATTTTGTATTTTTTTGGTATTTTTATAAAATAAACAAAGAATGTTTTCAGCACAAAGACGATGCGTGCGATCACACATGTGCTTAACCTTTAAAATATTTTTGGTATTTTTATAAAATATTTAGATTTTTGCATGATGAGCACTAGGCTGATGCGTACGATCGCACGAGTACTCACACGGCTTTTTTTTCTTATTGTTTGCGTAATGAGCACTAGGCTGATGCGTACGATCGCACGAGCACTCACACGGCTTTTTTTGTTTATTTTAGATTTTGGGTAATGAGTACTAGGTTGATGCGTACGATCGCACGAGTACTCATACCGATATTTATATTATTACATGTTTTTAAAGTTTTATATTTTTTTATTAAGAAGGATAGATGGGTTGAAATGTGAAAAGCATAAAGAAAAATTGTAATAGAAAACACGATGAATTTATAAACTAAAAAAATGATCAAAATGCATATATAAATAGAATGAAGAGAAAATGTATACCTTGTTGAAGATTTGTGTGATGAAATAAAACTCTACTTGTAATAAGTTGTGAGAAAGATAGATGGAAAATGAAGAAGATAACTTTATGGTAGAAATGGGGTACGGGATTTATTATGTATAGAGAGATAGTAAAATGTGAGGGAGAAATGAAGTAGAGTTTCGGGATGGAATGAAGAGATTTTGAGAGAGAAGATATGGATATTATGTAAATTGTGTGTGTGAAGTGAAGAGAATGTAGGTATTTATAGAGTTAAGGATGAAGAAAGTTGATGAACAAAAATAATATAATAAGTTGGTGGAAAATTTAGATGAAATAAAAATTAATCACAAAAATGCAATAAAATAAATAAGTAAAGAAATAAAACGTTTGGGGAAACAAGAAGTTGAATCTGGCAGAGCCGATTAGACAACTTCTAATCCTTCCAAAATGCAATAAAATAAATAAGTAAAGAAATAAAACGTTTGGGGAAACAAGAAGTTGAATCTGGCAGAGCCGGTTAGACAACTTCTAATCCTTCCAAAATGCAATAAAATAAATAAGTAAAGAAATAAAACGTTTGGGGAAACAAGAAGTTGAATCTGGCAGAGCCGGTTAGACAACTTCTAATCCTTCCAAAATGCAATAAAATAAATAAGTAAAGAAATAAAACGTTTGGGGAAACAAGAAGTTGAATCTGGCAGAGCCGGTTAGACAACTTCTAATCCTTCCAAAATGCAATAAAATAAATAAGTAAAGAAATAAAGCGTTTGGGGAAATAAGAAGTTGAATCTGGCATAGCCGGTTAGACAACTTCTAATCCTTCCAAAATGCAATAAAATAAATATGTAAAGAAATAAAGCGTTTGGGGAAATAAGAAGTTGAATCTGGCAGAGCCGGTTAGACAACTTCTAATCCTTCCAAAATACAAAAATAAACAACTAATAACATACAAATGGCATAACATAATCAATATCACGTTTTACAACTATCACACTTGGATATCAACACAAAAGCATACTCTCATTTAAATTCAAAATCATACAGAAACAAAATACTCCATAATCAAGATTTAAGATCAGACAAAAGCAAAATATAGCATATTCAAGGCTCAAGATAATACAAAAGGAGATACTCAAGGTTAGCTTCCCTTACCTCTATTACAGACTTAATCTCCTCGCTCTCTGAAAACTTTCAGAATATCCCCTTTGAAATTAGAAATTCTTCCAACTCTCTTCTCTCAAAAATTTTCTCAATTCTTTTGTGTCAATTTTCAGCCTCCCCCCTTGGCTATTTATAGTAAAAAAAATTTACTATTCATTTGTACTATTCATTTTTACTATTCATTTTTTTATTCATTTTACTATTACAAAATTAATTTTTTATTTGCAAATTGGTGAATTCTGATCTCAAAGCTACGTGGAACACTTATCCTTTCCAAAAATAAATTTTTTTTTTTTACTTTTCACTTTTTACTATTCACAATTCACTATTCACTATTTACTATTCACTATTCACTTTTTTATTTATTTATTTATTTATTATTAATTTTATTTACCCGGACGAAATTGGGTATTGACACAAAGGATTAAGTACTGCATATATTTTGAAATCAAGTTAAACAAATATGTATATTTATAATGATATAATCTAAAGTTTATCCATACAAATTTCTACTTGATATGTACATCTTTGTATTTCACTTTAAAGTTTTCCAAATCATAAGGACCTTCTAATTCAATCATCCTCATCGTCCTCGTCATCATCATTGTCATCATTGTTGGACTCGTGAATGTTATCATCGTAATCATCATCATCATCATTGTCATCTTCTTTATTTTCCTCTTATTCTTGTTCTTGTTTTTGTTCTTCTTCATCTTCTTCTTTTTTTTTTGTATTTCTCCTTCCAATTCTTCAAGATTACCATCATAGTCATGTAATGCAGATACACCTTCAACTTTAATAATTTCATGGGCATGTGACATTTCATCTACTTGGTAGGGGATATCCTCTTCCACGTCATTTGACTCAATGAACCCCTAGGATTGGATGATATTGCAACACATCAATCACGTTTATCAATGCTGTAAAATTTTGGATATGGAACACAATAAACTTGTCTAACATTATTTTCTAGAATTAATGAATCAAACGGTTGATATCTTAAACTCATCAATTTCGACAATATTATACCTAAGATCCATTCTTGTACCACTTCTAGAAGGATCAAACCATTCATAATATAAAACAACTACTCTTTTTTGGGGAAGGATAAGTGTTGTACTCTAGCTCATACCCATAGAAATAATCATAATCACCCTCTGTAAGGCCCTTGACGTACATACCAAAATTAGTTGTCTTCTTTCCTTTGGAATATGCATCAGTGTGAAACTTGTACCCATTGAAAAAGTATGTGTTATTCTTTGACGCATCTCATGGTCCAATTTGCCAAGTCCCTTAACTCTTGAATTGTGAAACTTCATGGCTGATTATAAAGCTACAAAGATGCTACAATCAAGTGTTACATGAATTATAATAACAATTGTTTTTTTAATTATAAAAAATATATACATACTTGATATTCGAACCAGTGAGGAAACTTCAAGTACAGAAGCACTTCCTTCTAGGACTTGCTTGGAAATAAGGAATGACCTATTAAATATGAATACAATTAGTTACCATACACATTTCATGATTAGCAAGTCTTAGACAAGGTCATCAACACTACATTGGTGAAGGAGAACCCATATCTTAACCTCGTCTATTTTAATAGTAGGGTGTTGTAGGATCCGAAGACTGGGTTCTAGTAAGTAGAGAAGGTAACACTAGCTCTACTAACAACAGTCAGGTGACTTATGTTGTACTTTCAAAGCTATCAAGTGGTCATCCGCACTAACCACTCGGTGGCCAAAATTTTGAGGAAACACGATCTGGCAAGACGCATAGTGGGTTAGTTAGTTTAGCTCTTGAATTTTAGGTTACACTTTGAACCGCGCGGTTCAGTAAAAGGGAAATATCTGGAAGAGTTCATTGTTGAGTTCTCACAACAAAGTGACCTATTGAGTTCGATATAGAAGTTGTATGTTGATGGCTTATTCAATAAGAAGGGAGGAGGAGCCGACGTGGTCCTAGAGTGACCGAGCAGTATAATAATTAAGCATTCATTCATTTTTAAGTTCAAAGTTTCTAATAATTATTCCGAATATGAGGCCTTGGTGGCAGGTCTAGAATTGGCCAAGTACATTAGAGCATGGTACATTGATTGTCGCACAGACTCCCAACTAGTGGTTGGACATATGAATGGAGAATTCCACTTCAAAGACGACCATTTTCTCCAATATTTCCACAAGGCTATAAAATTCGTTAAAGGCTTTGACTCTATTGAGATCAAGCACATACCTCGCACGAAGAATGCCTGAGCATACAACCTCTCGAAGTTGGAAAGTGGTGGAGAGAAGGGAAAACTATCCATGGTGATTAGGCAAATCCTATTGAAGTTGTTAGTAGAGTGCGTGACGACAACGATATCTGACACAAAAGATTAGAGAAATGAGATCAGAGAGATGATGAGGAAGCAAGAAGAGGGGTAGACCATCTAACCATCTGAAGCAAAGAAGATTGCTCGTTTCGCCATGATTGACGAGGAGTTGGATAGCAGAGGGTTTGTCACCCCTCTGCTCAAGTGCCTTTCGGAGGCCGAATCTCAATATGTGTTGGATGAGCTACATAATGAAGTGTGTGGTTTCCACACCGATCGTCGAATGCTCAAGGCCAAAGAAATCCAAGCGCGTTACTACTGGCCAATGATGGAAGAATATTCACTAACACAAAAATAACTTTTAAAGTTGTTATTTTAGGCTTTTGACGTTTGTTAAATGTCTGATATCATAGCGGGAGACGTTAAATTGACGTATGTTGTCTTTGGACAAATGTTAATTGATGTCTGTTGTCTTATAACAGACGTTAATTGACGTCTGTTGTAAGAACAACAAACGTTAATTTATGGGCTGTTTTTAAAAAAAATTTGCTAATATTTTCTTCTACCGAAACCATGAGAAATCAATATACAACACAAGAATACATCACAAAAATTTCCAAAATTTTAGAAGTAGTAACAACCAATGAAAAGTGCAACAAACAATTTAAATGCAACAACTAATATACATAAAGACCAAAAATGAAACAAACCGTGAATGTGAGGGAATAGATAGGTGCCACTGTGAGAGTGAGAAGAAAAAGGCGCACAATAACGATTGAAAATTGTTGCCGTAGGTGTCCTAGAACACGCCCAAGAACTGTATCAAAAGCTAATGAAAACGAATTTTAATCGGTGCAAATGAAAGATAATGGTTCCAAACATAATATAATCGATGCAAAAGGATTTTAAACTGTGCAAAGTGGAAAACAAACTTACCTAAACATTGATGGGGAACGAGAGAAAGCATAGAAAGAAATTGAACGCAGTGAGAGATAAAATGCGCAATTGGTGCTCGCATTCTGGAGTGGGTGAAAATGTAGGGTATTTGATGTCGATCCCCCTCCTAACCGATGTCAAAGTGCTCTAAGACTTCAGACCCCTTTCCTGGTCGATGTCTAAGTGGTAAAACAAATTAATATTAATGTTCAAAATGAGGTAATTTCGCACCTTTTTGACGCCTCTAGGGAGGAGGCTGATGTCTAAGTGGCAAAAAAAATTAATATTGACGCCCAAATAAGGTAATTTCGCACCTTTTTGACGTTTGTGGGGAGGGGAGCCAACGTCAAAGTGGTAAAAAAAATTAATATAGACGCTTAAAATGAGATATTTTCGGACATTTTTGACATTCGTTGAGGGGGGAGCTGACGTCTAATTCGAATTAGATGTCCAGGGACCTGTAGCCGAAGTCTAAAGGCAATAAAATAATGAGACCACTTGACGTCTGTCCTTTGGAGAGCCGACGTCTATACCTTATTTTACATCGGGGGCCCATTTAACTGACTTCTATAATGACGTTTTATTTACAAAATTGCCATCGGTCATTTTTTACGTTAAATTTCCTTTCATTAAATGTTAAACGTGTGACATTAAATGTTATTTCTGCACTAATGATTGTAAAGATTTTGTTCAAAAGTGCAAGGCCTGCTAGGCATATGCAAAAAGTTTGGTGAATAAATTGGAAGACAATTCATTATTGAAAAGCTCGTTGAATTTTGCACAAGCTTGGGCATCAAGCACATTACAAGTTCGATAAAGCATCCTTAGACGAATGACAAGGTAGAGGCCATCAAGAAGAACATTGTTGCCAAGTTGAAAGGGGTTAGGTGAAGCGAAAAGAGCTTGGGTGGATGAACTCTCCAAGGTGTTATGGGCATATCGATGCACCACATGACACCATTAAAGAGACACCTTTTAATCTGACGTACGACATTGATTCCATGCTACCAATTGAAGTGGGGGAACCTTCATTGCAAAGGCAGATTAAGGACTGAAATCTCAATGAAGAAGAGTTAGGAGTAGAGTTTGATATCCTCAAAGAGGAAAGAGAAGTAGCAACCATATGGTCAGAAGCGTGCAAGAGGATGGTAGCTCGAAGATACACTAAGGTCTAGCCGAGGCGTTTCAATGAAGGAGATTTGGTGTGGAGGAAAACTGAGGACACATGGAAAAAATCAACACAAGGTAAGTTGGTGGCCAATTGGGAGGGACCATTCAAAATAGTTGAAGATTTGAGCAACAAGGCTTATTGCCTCTATCACCCGTGTAGGAAGGTAATGCCCAATACATGGAATGCATCTCACTTGAAATTTTATTTGGCTTAAATGCTTACTTCGTCCTCATGTTAAGAGGTGAATTTCTGTTTAGTACCCGGTTTTAAAAATGAAGACATTGGGTTCCTATGTTATGAAAAATATACGAATAAGGTCCACACAGAAGGAACAAGTTCAACAAATCATCAAAGAAAAAGCTAAACAAGCGAGAGAAAAAGCTGGACAGCATAAGAGAGAAGAGAAAAAGTACGGTCACATCAGCATGGATTTAACGTCATTATTGTCAACTTAACGGACATGACCTTATTCATACACTTTTCATAACATAGGGACCCAATGTATTCATTTTTAAAACCAATACTAAACAGAAATTCACCTCTTAACATGAGGACGAAGTAAGCATTTAAGCCATTTTATTTCAATAGAAAATTGTAATCATCTTTGAAAAATATGAATACAATGAGACATTCCCAGAGTTTGAAGACGAAATATGAGTGCACACATGAACGAAAAGCACGAGGTTGGTGAATGGCGAGGCAATGCCCAATACGTGGAATGCATCTCACTTGAAATTTTATTTCAATAAAAAATTGTACTCATCTTTGCAAAATATAAATACGACGAGGCATTCCAGGAGTTTGAAGATGAAATATGAGTGCATACATGAACGAAAAGCACGAGGTTGGTGAATGGCGAGTTGATTCGTGAATCACTACCAACCTTCCTAAGTCAGTGAACGACGAGTTCATTTAAGAAGTCGTGTCACTCGGGTCAAACAAACAGACTAAAGGTTGGTGAACAACGAGTTGTTTTCGGGAACCGCTATCAACCTTACCGAGTGGTGAACGACGAATTCATCATGAATCATTGCTATTTGATCTTAACAAAAGAAAAACTGAGCTGGTGAGCAACAATTTTCCTTAACAACCACTGCCAACCCTACTGAGTGGTGAGTGGCAAGTTCACCATAAACCACATTCACTTAGTCCTAACCAATGAAGGAAGAGATTGACGAACGACGAATTCCCTAAGAAACCACTACTTATCTTTCCAAGTTAAAAGATGAATTCATCTTCGACATATTATCGTTCAGGATAAGTTCGTGCTATAAAGAGTTATTAGATGACAAGTTACTTAAACGAGATAAGTTAACTTGAACTATTACATAAATGGACAAAAGTTAAACCGGGTAGGAGAAATTCACGTCGTACAATTATAGCTTATGAAAGCAAAGTAAATAATGTGCGAGTGAACAACAAGGACTTCATAAAAAATCCAATGGTATACAATTTATATCAAATAGTTGGCGCACAAACGTACAAAAATCCTAAAAGGATTGTTCGTTGCTAGGTCATCATAAAAAAATACAAGCAAAACAAATAACCACCCCCTACTATTTGGTCAGGATCCCGAAATTCTTCTCATCGACCCAGGCTTCAAGGTCTTTAACACCAATGTCTAGGGCTAACTTCTTCTAGACCAGATCCCCATTTTCCCCAATAAATTCTTCCACTCGTTAAGGGTTTATAAGCTTCCTAACTAGTCTAGAAATCAAAACTACAACTATACATGAGTTAACTTGCAATACAAGCAACTAAAAGGAGAAGAGACTTATTTATTCTTCTTTCTTTTAAGTCTAGGCTATGTGAAGTCCCACATTGCTTGCACCTTAAAGAAAAGAAGAATATATAAGATTCTTTACAACTAAACAAAGAGAAAGAAACTAGAAACTAGAATAGGCAAAATACAAGCCTAAGAAAACCTATGCTATTTCATTTTATACTTTTTGTGATTTTAAAACTCTTCATTGTTGCCCCATCTATGATCATATCAAGGTTCCTCCCCACACGTAAACATGTGACACAATCACCCACCTTATGGGAGGCCTACCCGCACCTCACTATCACTGGTAGGGTGCCCTAACATTCGACCCCTTCGTTCTTGGCATCAACTTCCACGTCTCCATAGTATAACTAGCAACACTCACGTCCACGCCTCTAAGATAGAGGAGGACACAAAGCTTGAAGTCGAAAATCGCGAGTCATCGCCAACGAACCTCTTACCACCCCTTCTTGATGACTCCTCAAATGAAGATAGTTTAATAATTGACATTTGTATTACATGAAATGAAGAAATGACCGTTCGGTATGTAGAGAGAATAGAGAATATTGGTGAAAATAACAAGGAGGGACCACCCCTATTTATAGAAAAATAATCCTTAACCATCGAGGATGATCTAGCGTTGGATCTGATGATCAAGATTACGCGCCTCTACAACTTCTCCTAGGTACGAAACTCGAAGTGATGTATTCCTTTCTGAATGGTCACTTCTAACCATATTTTGAAAAAAGTGAAGTAGGGTAAATCGAACTGGTTAAACGTAAAAACCTCTAATTGAAATGATCAGCCATACCAAAGCGATTATCTCTCAAACCCTATCGTCAGATACCTCTGGCTCAAGCTTGGAGGGTTTGTGTACTATATGACTGCCTCGTCAGCTATTGACCAAATGTTCTACAATAGGAGCACACCAGGTATTGGCCATGATTAAGCCTATACTAATTATAAATTCATCTCAAAACTTATAAATGCAAGTTTGAGATGAGAAGGTAGGTGATTATATTTATTACAAATTTAAAATTTTTATGTGCTAACTGAATGATGATATTACTTATTTGAGCATGGAAATACTTTTGTCAAGTATATCCTGCACGACTTGGAGAAGAAATATTATGCATTTAAAAGAACTTTATAATTAGGACTGAAAACGAAACTAAGAGATTTAGGGAAAAGTGTGAAGCGAGAGTCTGTTGATCGTAATCTTAGACCCAACACCGAAACCATATATATTACTAATAAAAAATTAAATCCCATTTTTCCACCATTATAATATAACGAAAAAGAAAGAGACATACTCCTGTACTATTCTATTTTTTTGTATTTACTATAAAAGGGAAAATCATTAGTGAGGCCATGTAAGCACAAGAAAGGTGACCTTCCATCACACATTAAGAAACATTTATTTAATGAAATTAATTCAAGTTAACAATTCATCTTTATCTATAGTCATTTCTTTCTTTCTTTAAAATTACCTTAAGGAATATTATAAGCTCATTCCAATATCTGTTTTCATATCAATTACGACTCTTAGCAGAGTGTCCAATATTTTTCATTTATAAGAATTAATTGTGTTAAAGAGTTTACAATAATTCATGTACTTATTCAACTAAGTAATTAATACTCTCTCAATAGTGTCCCTTCAGTATATAATAGAGTGTCATTCTATTATGCAAATATCATTATTACATTTTACTATTTTGAAAAGGAAACACCTATGTACCAGAATATATATTATATATACTAGAATTCATTTCAGTTTTTATCCAAACAAATTTTAAATATTCTTTCCTTTGTGATGACTAAGAATTAAACTTTTTAGGTTTCTACCTTTTACTATGTGGTTTCACGAATGGACAATTTATATTACAATAATATTTAGAGTTAACTCGTGTCATGTTTGAAGATTATTTATTGATATAAAGAAGAAAATTATGAAACTTCAAATATTATAAACAGGGAAAGTCTTTCAACTTAAAATAGTAGGTCTAATCTTATTATGAATTGTTTAAGGTTTCGTGACTTTGTATTTATAATTAAATTAACATTATTCTATTGATAATTGCAGATTTTGAAGACAAGAACCACATTTCATTGAGTTGTATTATTGATGGTTGGGTGCCTTTTTTTTTTTGTCTCTCTTTTGACTGACTTCCATAAAACATTTGGCGTAGATGATTCTAATACCATATTAGTTTGCCTATTGTTTATATTTGTTTCATATTGAATACGATGTATTATGGGATTTTTGTCGTATTCGAAAAATAATTTACCTTTAAAGATGTTAATACTTAAATATAACATTAAAACAGCTTTCTATTAACATAACATAGTCCCTTGAATTACATGAATTTTAAATAAATTTTAACTTTATAAGTTATATTGAATTTTCACTCACTATTTTTTAAGTTATGTTTTTTAATAAACTAATAAAATTTTCATATTCTTGAGTATCTAGAATTTTTATATTTTTAAATTAATTTTTTTCGTTTATTGTTCTATTAATTAAAGTAATATGGTTATCATTTTTGTATTCACATGCAAAAAAAAAAACTGACTTGATTAAATTAACTTTTCCATAAGTTTGAGTATTTGTAATATTAAAAAAGTTTGTTATTCTATAGAGGTATCAAAATATTTATACTTTTTAATTGAGTTTATATTGGCAAGGTGCAATAATTTGACTTTTTTTTTTGCGTACCACAAACTTTGACAATAAAAAATCGAATTTCTAGAACTCTAATAATCTTAACACTATCGATTTGATTTTTATTTTAGTATTTAATTTATAAAATGAAACTATGATATTTGGTAAAGATATTTAAAGTTTTAGAACTTTGTATTTTTATTATCTAAGTTTGTGGTATTTTGCTTGAGATTGAAAAATTAAATGACCGCATCATCTCAATTGATACTATCGATTTAATTAAAAAAATATAAAAAATTTCAATGATAAACTTACAACTTAATTAAATAATGTTTTGACACGAAAACACTTAAAACAATGTAAACTACCAACTACTTCACCTCAATTAATAACAAAATTAAATTATAAAGACTTAATTGAAAAATTCAAAAGAATTTAAATACACAATCAAATGAAATTTTTTAATAATAGAAATATCTAAATTTATAAAAAAACTTGGATCATAAATAAATAAAAAATAAACAAAAAAATGTACAAAGAGATAAAATGAATATTATCTGAACCTTTTAAAATGAAAAAACGCAACAGAAGTTACACGTGCTTATATATCCATTTAGAATTATAAAGCATGCATTGATATAAGAAAATTTTGTGTGCAGGCAAATAACGTGGTAATAAAAGTATCCAAGAAAGCGATTTTCCAACTCATGATTGTGTATATGGTCATCAATGACGAAAGACTCATGAATACTTTGTTGAAAATCAAGCTTGTCCTATAATAATGGGTCTATATTTTATCCTTTACAAATTCATCGAAACTCAAAACATATCGTAAGTTGGCGCCGTTTTTCAATCTTAATTCTTTGTTTTACCGGTAAAATAAACAATTTCAAGTAAATTTCTAATTTGTTATTAATTTTTTTAATGTTTACTCTATTAATTTACATCCATAATTTTATAAATATTTAAGAAAGGAGACAATTGTTTTTTAGAGTTATTTAATCTTCAAATGTAGATTTTTTTTTATATGAATTTAAGTGTTAAATTTTTATAAATTATATGTTTGTAATAATCTTTATAGATCAATATATTACTCAAAATAGGAAAAATATAAAATATATATAAAGTGTTTAAAATACATAAATTGCAAAAAGTAAAAGAAAATAATAAAATAGTTTATAAAGTATATAATGAAATGCTTGAAAAAATTTAGTAACAATTAATTATTTCTAACCTTTAATGTATGATTGGTTCAAGGAGAGAATGGAAATTTCCATATGGACGAAGCAAAGATTACGTAATACAAAAAAGAAGAAGTATAATTAAAAATAGGTTTAATATTTTGGTAGGTTCCTATTTTTATCCAGAATCTTAAATAGGTCCCTTTTTGTTCGGCGCCTCAATTGGGTCCTTATTTTTGTAAATTTGAATTAAATAGGGACTTTCCGTCAAATTGAGAAGACGTTGAAGGGTGTTACGTGAAATGCTGACAGTGTCTTTTTAAATGATGTGGCATTAAAAACGTGTCTCAATTGTATTTATTTTATTTTTGAATTAAAAAATAAAGTTTACAGTGAAAATATAATATAAGTAAGGGCAAAGTTGGGAAATCAAATTAAATTAAATATCCAATGGGGGCTTGCCACGTGGAAGCCCCTTTCTTACCCCAAATTAGGCTTTCAGAATTGGGATTTGGAAGCCTTGCTTCTGCCTCCTCTGCCTGCGCTACGAAGTGTGCTACTGCCAATTGCCATGGAGATCTCTGTGCTCGAGAGAAAAATTTCGCATGTGGTTGCGTTTTGATTTTTGCAGGTGCTTCACGATTCTAATTATCTCTCGCGATGATGGTGGAAAACGAAGGAAATCACGCTCCTGAGTTTCGCCACCTGAGTCTCGATCGTGCTTGCGCGACTAGGGTTTACTAATTTGGGAATTTTTTCTGCGTTTTAGGGTTCCTCTGTTGTTTCTGGTTTTTCTGCGTTTCAGGTTGCGAAGACAGTGGATATCGAATCACGATTGGTGGTGGCCTAGCGAGTAGCTCGCCAAGAGGCGCTGGTGTGTTTGCGTGGTCTCTGCAGCAGCATTGACGAGGTGGTTAGGTGAAGATGCTTCATAGTGGTGGTTGATTTAGGAATTTTCGCAGATTCAACTTTTTTTGTCAATTTTGCATCAGTTCACATACATCTTTTTTCTAGTTTTTGATTTGGGAATTTTTGCAAGTTTTGATTTTGTCTCACAGTGGTGAAAATGTTGGGCGAACTCGCGATTGGGTTCCTACAATTTGCAGTTCTGTCTACAGTGACTGCAATGGAAGCGTGATTTGGTTACCGGAGAAGATGAAGGATGGCATTCCAAGAGCAATGTTTGGTGCTGGCAGTGCTTTTGGACCTTTCCATGTGTTCTATGAAACGAGATGACCACTTTGCCTTTATTTGAATTTTATTTTCCCTCTTTGCACTCTATTTTTTAATTCAAAAATTAAAAAAAATATACTTCACACACGTTTTTAATGCCACATCATTTAAAAAGACACTGTTAGCATGTCACGTAATTGTCTCCCTAACGACGTCTTCTCAATTTGACAGAAAACCCCTAATTACTTCAATTTTACAAAAACAAGGATCCAATTGAAACGTCGAAAAAGAAAGAAACATATTTGAGATTCTGAACGAAAATAAGGACATACCGAGACATTAAACCTTAAAAATATAAACATATATAAGAAATAAAATATATTAAGGTCTTGCTTTTATTTTGTTCTATACATACTTTTGCGTTAACACATGTATTCAATGTATTTATTGCATGTCATCACATAGACAACATAAAGAGTAAGCTATGAAAGAAAAATATCATCATATCAAGGTTTATGATAAATCATTTAAACAAAATTTTTTTTTTAACAACTGAGAACGATTCATCAGTTAAATGCATAGGTTAACTTTGACAAATATACTAAATCAAATTAAGTAATGGAAAAAGAGTAAATTCAAGTATGTTTCTATTAGGGATTTGCTTATGTTTAACTAATTATGATTACTTAATAATTTAAGTAATGAATGGATATAAACATTTCTTAATAAAATGATTGAAGCAAATACTCATTAGGATTGAATTTTATGTTCCAAACTCTATGCAATCATTTACCCAATATATCTCTAACATACTCAAGCATTCACATCATAAGCATACAAGGCCTAATTACTTAGGCTTTGTTCACTTAAATAGATTTGGAGAGAATGATTGAGGGAATTTGAGAGGATTTGAAAGTAAATTTTTTTGTTGTTTATTTGAGTGGATTTGGAGGTAAGTAAGAGTGGATTTGGAAGTAAATTTTTTTAATCTGTTACATCAATCAAATCCTACCCTAATTCTCACAAACTTTACTTCCAAATCCACTCTCACTTACCTCCAAATCCACTCAAATAAACAACAAAAAAATTTACCTTCAAATCCCCTCAATCACTCTCCTCAAATTCATTCAAGTGAACAAAGGGTTAAAGATAAGTTTTAAATTTTTATGTAAAATTACTAATCCCTTAGATATTCAAGTACAAGATTTGCATTAAGAAACAATGTATAGAATGACCAAGAGCATTGGTTTATGTCTAGAGTCAAACCTCTTGCTTGTTCTATCCATGTCTAGGTTCAAAAACAATTTTCAATGATTAGACACTACCCAAAAAGCATAGATATTTAATCATGTACATGAATAATAAAGATAGAACACAAGAGCAATGAAAGAATTCTATTGCATGGGAAAAACTTTAAGGAGTTTAGGTACATTACATCCAATCCTAATGAAATAGAGCTTAGCTACTCCTATACATCTAAAACACAATAAGGGATTGAAATGGTGGAATGGATGAAGGAAGATGGAGTCTTTGAGCCCTATAAGTGCCTTAGCCCAAGTCTTGATCTCAGTCACATTCCTGTACAAAAAAAAAAACATTTTTCTTCAACTCTAAGATAGCTTATCTTACAAGATGGATTGCTCCACTCCTTGGGTCTCGTGGCTTTCTCGTTGGACGAGTTTCCATTCATCTCGTTTGGCGAGGGATTCCAGTAGCTGTACGATAGACTCTTGGTAGCAACTCTATATTCTTCTCCAATCTTCCATTTTCTTACAAAGTAATCCACATAGAGAAAATTATATCTATTTATGATGAATATATACAAAACCTACATCTTTTCATGGAATCAACACAAAACACATGATATATAGTGAAACTTGTCGACACTTATAAACCTCTAAGACACACTCATCATCTAAGCGCTTTTATTACTTTATTAAGGTTCTAATTACGATATGTGAGAACACCAAAGACTCCCACAAAACACCTAATCAAGTTGTATATAAACATCATTAAAAGAAAGAAATAACAAAAATACCAAACAAAGTCCTCTCCATGTATTTCGCTTCACTCCTCTCCTTTGCTATTTTCTTTTGCTTTCTTCTCCAATGTCTCACTCTCTTGCACCATCACTTGTTGAGTCATTCAAAGATAAGTTCCCTTCAAACTAGATGTTCCACTTCTAAAGATGCACTAACACAAAAAATGACTTTTACGTTTGTTATTTTTGACCTTTAACGTCTGGAAAAACATCGACGTCATAGTGAGAGACGTTGATTCACGTTGGAAGCAAAAAAAAGACTTTGGATGACGTCAGAAATGACCATTTTTTATGTTAATTGACGTCGAAAATTATCGTTTTCCAACATTAGTTGACGTTAGAAATGACCATTTTTTGACGTTAATCAACGTCTTTATTTGCCATTTTCTGATGCCAATCAACTCCTTTATTTTTTTAATAAATAATGATCAATTTTTAGATCTTTACCAAACCTAAAAAGCAGAAAATCAGCAAATGTAACCAAGTTTTGGCATTTCATATATCCAAAACTTTCAAATTTTATGAAGTATAAACAAAAGCCATCACAAGTAAATAATGTTATAGTAAATAGTAGTGTATATTGACTATTAACTTATGATTTTTGGTTTTGATAGCTATGATTAATGTTTTTTGTTGGAAGTTTTTTTTTATCACTCCTTAAAACCCCTATTTCAGGGAAAACCCTAGGATCCCTTATTTTAGGTTTGTGTGAAGTTAAAAATTATTTGGAAAGTGAATTGTGGTAGATCTTTAAACGACCATAACTTTTGCTCCGGTTGACAAATTTGGCAATATTATATATCTATTTAGGGTAGAAAAAAATCCCAAGGCTCTGGCAATTGAACAAGCTAGATATTCCTTATAGATTTAAAAAAAATGTCTTTTTCTATTTTTTATCAATTTATTTTATTACTTTGCAAAAATATTTCACATAGACTTTGGATTTTCATTCTTTATGGGGCTAGAGGAAACTCTCATACTCTCTCAGGGTGACTTTCAAGAAGAGAAAATGCGTTGGAGTGATCTTAAGAAAGTCTCTTTTCATTAATCTCTAAAGTGCCAATTATAAGCTATGAGCATGGTATTTAAAGATGAAACAAATGCTCTAGAAAGTGCCTATACTTGGCTGATCATCAGCCTTGGCACAAGGGTCAAATGCCAGGTGTCACCTACATGTACAAGGTGTGGGAACTGTGAGCAAGGACGTGGAACATAAAGTAGAAATGTGATGTAAGTGTAAGACATCAACGCTGAACGAGCTAGGTTCTACGCTAGGCGCGAGTTTGGCAGGAAAACACATATGATGTAGCTGAAGTTTCTAGCACTAAGCAAGATGTTGCCTCTATTAAGTGAGGTCCTCAACTGGCTTGGCGAGCTCTAGCTTGCGTTCGATGACCTTGGATGACCTTAATGGGATGATTTTGATCTTCCTTGTTCGTTTTAGGTCTCCATGGTATTTGTTGATGCGTTTTTATGTTCTTTGTTGAATTATTATCCTATTCATATGTCTAAGGCTTGGACCCTAAGTCATCATCCCCTCCCTTTTGAGAAAGATTTGTTCTTAAATCTTGTCGGTTGCCTTTATTACGAAGATATCTAGTTTTATTATGGAAGAAGTTCCTCACATTCTTAGGAGCAAGCCATCTTGGGATGACTTTATTTCTTTTGAGATCCATATTCACCCTTTTTGGATCAAATATTTTTCTACAATTAGCATCAAATATATTTGGAATTAGTTTTATTTTCACCAAGAAGATATATAAAAAAATATTTTTAGAATAAGGCTTCCTCATATTGTGATTTTTACTTCTAATGAAATCAAGAAGCCTTACTTCATAAAATCTTTTATTTTTGTCTTATGTTAATTGTAACCACAAGGGTAACAATAACTCAAGTTGTGAGTTGTCACATGTTGAAAATTTTAACATTTTGAAGGATGAAATGGCAAATTTTTCAAGATAAAGGTTTGGAAATAAAAAGAAAGATTTAATGATAATTGGAGAAAAGTTGAAGGATTGAAAACCTCCCCTTAAAATTCTTGGATCAATTGCATTTGAGTGGGTGGAAGTTTCTCTCAGTAGTAATTCTTCCTTGACAAAAAAAATTTCCCTCTCTTTTTCTCTCCTTTCCAACTCTTCCTTTTCTCTCTTTTCTTTTTCTTTCTTTTCTTTTTCTTTCTTTTCTCTTCTCTCTCCCTCTAATTTCTTTTTCTCTAAGAGCTTCTTTTTCTTTAATTCTTAGAGTTTCTCTTACTCTATTTTCTAGCTCTCTTAATTTCACTTCTCTCCTTCTAATCTCTCTTTTTCTTTTCTCATCCAAGAGTCTTCCAAGTTTTTCTTCAAACTCAACTTCAATGAGTTTTCTCATAAGTGATTGGTTTCTTTCAAATGAAGGAAGAACAAATTTTCTTCTCATGCAATTTTTTAACTCACTCCAATCTCGAAAGGGAAGTTTTTTACCTCCCTTAATACTATCTTGCCTTTCACAGCACCATTTACTTGCATGTCTGTCAAGCCTAGAAATACATATACCAAGAATGTAGGAATTGATATTTCTAGCAAAGAATGGATGCAACTCTTCAACTTTCCTTTCCCAATTTAAGTATGATAATACATTTATGACCTCACCAAAGAAAGGAATATCTCTCTCACCTTTATACTACACTTCATCCTTAACCTTAGTTTCTTGTTGCCTTATATGCATTTCTTCTTTTCGCCTTAGATTGAACTCTTTGGAAATTTGTTTCAAAGCATTGGATTTCTCAAAAGCACTCATTCTATCTTTTAATTTCAAACCTATTTTCGTAATTTAGAAAAGGTTTAAGGTTTCACCATGTCTTACATAGCCATAATGTCTTAGGTTGCTTACTTAACCATTTTCTCAAAGAGATTCATGACTTAATTCAAAAGATGACTCAAACAATCAAAGATGAAAGCTAAAACACCTAGACTCCTAATTTTGGACTTCTATTGTGGCAAGGCTGAGTCAGGTGAAAACAAAGCCATAAACAAGATGGAATCCTATGGTGAGGCTTGCAAATTTAGCTAACAAGACACTGTCACTTCTAAATCATGTTAAGTTCAAACAAAAGAAAGAAATTTGCTAAGAGGTGAAAGAGCACCAAGGACTCTTCCAAAACACTTGGTCTAAATGTCCTCTTACAGGGAAATAAAAGAAAATTAAAAGTAAAACAAATTACAACTAACGAACACCAAAATAGATTCAAGTTTTGTTATTGCTAAATGGAGCTCGCTAAGCGGCTCTTCAGGCATTGAGCACCATCATCCTAACCATTGTGATATGTGTTTTATGTTGTATAGACAACTTGACTTCTGCTCCTTTAGCCTCAAAGCTCCTTGATTATGTTGTTGGTTTAGGTGTTGTAGTAGGAATTGAACTGGAAGGTTTACCAAGACACCAAGATCGTGTGTTGTTGTTGTTGTTTCAAGCTTTAATATTTCCCTAACTTGAACTGCATTATATTGTTTTGGAGTTTCTTTCAGATTTTGCACAGTCATAAACTACCACTCACTTGCTGGTCACATATGTCACACCACAACAACTCAAATTTCCACTTTCCAAGCTGTTGTAGCTAATTATAAGTCACCACTAATGTCAAATCTGCACAACTTTGTAACACCAAAAACAACAAATACACCAGATGCTAGCAGATACAATTGGAAATTAACAGACAAGCAAAATTCTGAATGTGAAATTACATGCAATCCCAAGTTTTAAGGCTGAACTAATACAATGGCAGTTGATGGAAGCAGCCTGAGGAGTTGAGACCGACAGAGGCAAGAGGAGCGCGATCTGGATCCTCAGAGCTTCTCCGACGAGTGAAGACGCAGCGGAATGGAAAGGAAATGCGAGATAGAAGGAGAAACTAAGAGTGAACACATGGAAAACCTAGGATCTAGGGTTTAATCGGTGAAAATGGAAGGTATGGAGGATGAAGATGGCTTGTTTAGTGAGAAACCCTAGGAGAACGAAGAACACTATTTTGACTGATTAATCGGTGGAACGAGGGAATGAACGGAGGGTTCAAGGTTTAATCGGTCGGAAATGACTTACAAACAGTGAAAATGGAGGAAAAAAGGAAGATATGTGATTAGAGGAGGGTTGGAGACGAGGAGCTCTCGAGAGGGAGAATAGATGTTCTGAGACGTGGATGGATGCGCGAGGGAAGAATGAACGAGATGCGATCTGAAGACGTGGTTGATGCATTGGAATGGAGACATAATGAGGAGCTTACGCGTGCAAGATGTGGAAGTGGAGAGTCAGCGTGGAGGATGAGAGAGAAAGCACAATGGAATGTTGGAGAAATGATAGAATGATGAATGTGCTTAGAAGGTGGCTAGAGGTGGTTCACTTTCGACTCTCTAGCTTGACTTTCAAGAGAGAATTGTGTTTGGATTTTCTCTACAGAAATCACAATTCATTATGCTTAAAAGTGAATGATACAATGGTGGAGACGGGTATTTATAGTAACCCGTACTCCAAGAGAAGTGTAATGCATATACAATAAAATGTAATAATATACAAGAGAACAATGAGGTAATTTCATGAGGCAATATGCCATCATTCCCTCCCTCTTAAGAAAAGATTTGTCCTCAAATCTTGGCAGTGGCCTTATGAAGACGCTCCACAGCTGGAGCAGAGCCATCTTACAATGGCCTTATTCCTTAAGATCTACTTTTCCTCCTCCTGGATCAAATATAAATCTGCAATACACATGAAATATATTTGCAATTAATATCAATCCAATATAAAAATTTTCTAAATTAAAAACTTTATAATAAGGACTTCATAGAGTTTGTTTTGAGGTTTGAAGCATGTGTAGAAGTCCAAGGGGAAAAGTTATTTTGTTTTTGTCTTGAATCTGATGAAGATTGAGTACATTGGCCTATGAGCGCATATCAGAATTTCAATGTGATGATTTGAGAGCTTAAACAACTAAGATTTATTTGGGCAGATTTCCATTTTGTTTAAATTCATTGTTTAATCTTAGCTGAATTTTCTACATTACATCATATCACCTTTTGTCCATTGGCTTGATTAGGTTTTGATTAGTCTGTATGGCTGTTTAATCAGTTTGGTTCAACTTTGACTTACACTTATTTGCATCTGGTTTAATATCCATTTCCATTTGTACCTTGCTGAAATTTGGTGTGCAATTTTAGTGCGCAGAGCTGATTTGTTTGGGAATTTAGTTGGAATTACACAGCTAAAAGCAATCTTGTAAATAGGGAAGTTGCTTAGCTTACCTAATTCTAGTTTGCTTAGCTATTTCTGAATTTCATTTGACATTGCTTTGCATTGTGTACTCTGCTGAACTAATTGTGAATTTTCTGTGTAGTTTGGGGAAAAGCCATACTGATTGTACTGTAGTAGATTTTAAATTGTGAGTTGAATCTGTGAGACAAGTAGCATTTACATCTTGCTGTGCAGTTTTGAACTAAAGGGCCAAGCTAGGAACTAAACTACTATTTTCTACTACATGTCACCCACAAACTGATGGGCAAACAGAAGTAGTAAATAGATCTTTATCCACTCTATTAAGGGTAATGTTAAAGGGCAATATTAAAAATTGGGATGATCATCAAGAGTGGTGCTAATACTCATTTGTAATCGTGTGAAGATTATAGTGGAAACCTCTGTGGAGGAGGCTGGTAGTAGCTCAGTTAGAACGAACCAGTATAAAATATCTTGTGTTATTATCTCTTCTCTTTGCTAAACAATCCTTCTAGAAATCCTACAATTGAGCTTTTTACTAGAAAATATAAGAACTTTCAAGCTAAACGATCTTTTACTTTTAAGAGGAAGTTGTTATAAATGTTGTAGTAGAAATTATATTGATTAGCACGCTGATATTTATAAAGCTTGTATTTTACGTTAAGCGTTTAAGCCTTTAAAAGAATATTTCACTCGCTTGACAACGTGCTATATCATAAGGGGTTACGAAAAATGTTTTTCAAAATCACTATTCAACTCTCCTTTCCTTCCAGTATTTTTCAGATAGTTCATTGGAGGCCCTTCTTTACAACAGTATGTAAATAAATTCAATTGAAATCTGCACACAAAAGAAAAAGTGCTAAAGAATTGTTATCCAGATACACAGTGATTTTGCTATCCATGTACGATGAGAAGAAAACATCAATAAATCTAAAATCAACAAGAATTGTTAGGTGCTGCTCTGGATCTAGTCGAAGCTATCAAAATGAACTACCCTTGCATAGATTGAAGTAACAAGTTGAGAAGCAAATTTCCATAACTTACGAGAAGAGAAATAGGGGGAACCAAGAAACAATTATTTATGCTTGCGCCATACTTGAGTGAAAAATATTCTCCTCCAGTAAAATGTAAAAGCAAATATAGATCCAACTTTTTCAATGCTCATGAGTCAGAACAAGTGGACAACTCTGTATTTCTAATTTACTTGGGCAGTTGGCATAAAATAAACTTAAACTAAAATGCATTCAATCTTTTATAATCCATCAATTAAGAAAGTAGAAATAACCACTGCATCAATGAAACGAACATCCTTCACTTCATATTCAGCTGCTTCATTAATTTCCTCTCCATGAAGAACAGCACGAACATCAGATACCAAGCAATGTTTTGAATTTACTACAAACTCGGTTTAAAAAAAAACTAATAATAGTAAGTGTTCAATAATTTAGCAGAAGGGAAGATGAAACTGATCCAATAACCTTTGGAGCTATACTTGAATATTTTGAACTAAGGTGGTTCTTTTAGCAATAAAAAAGTATATTCATAATTTCTTTTCCTTGTCTGGGTGTTAAATTGTTGGAATATGAACTTTTATGAAATACTTGATCTTTTTCAATCAATTACTTTAGTCCTTACCATCAGGTGGTACAATTGCAAGAGCCATTACATTGTTTTCCTCCAATTCCATAGCTTTTAAATTTATTTCATCAAGTACAAAGGTGGAGAAATGTGTAGAACTCATTCCATTAGGTGAACATCCCAAGCATCCATAGACAACATTATTTCATAATCAACACATAATGATTTGCACAATCATCGGTTCATATCAAAGACTTACTCTAACAAACAAAAAGAACTTGTCTCAAGTGACAGAATCATTACTATAACAAATAATAAGTAATACTATAAACCAAAGAAAAAAAAATATTGTTAGTCAAAACACAAGGATAACAATGACAGTAGAAAACAAAAGTGAATAAATTCTCTAAAACGGAAATGAAAACACTTCCTAGCTTTAATTTTGAACATCTAGCTCTCAACTTATCCCCTCCCGCTGCCTCCAAGACAAAACAACCATCATTAGTAAAAAAAACTTGTACTTCTGAATGAGAAACATGTTTGAGTGAAACAAGTTTTGAAACTGAGATAAGATTATACTTAAAGTATGGCATAAATAAAATAATAGCATCACAATTTGATTATGGCTTTATTCTTTATACCATATTCACGATTATGCTATTAACATATTCATAAGACAAATTTTTCCAAACTCATGATAACATGATCAATTTCCCATAGTTTCCAAACATTATTACATTGAATTTTCATGAGCAGTATATCTAGAAACTTATTACCTTGATCTGGGAAACTTGAAGAGATGCTGCTAATCTGACTCACTTGAACGTTTGCATTAGTTTCATTTGGTTGTTTTATAAAAGTCATCAAGTCATCTCGAGCCTTTTCCAAACTACCTTACATGTATCAAACTATCCTTTTCCAAAAACATGCCTTATCCAAACCATATTTAACAAAGTAATTAACTAAATCTAATATGAATGCACTAACCTTGGTAACCCTCGTAGGAGGTGAGAAGACACAATGGTGTTTATGGAGCGATAGCTTGGTCACGAGTCCAATAACCTAAACCAAGCTTGGCATGGCGGCCAAAGCAGATGAGGCACGAGCGGTGGACCACGACAAAGGTTTTCACCTTATTTGGAGCTCAACAAGGGTCTCGAACGAATCGATAATGGTTTTCAAAGATAGGAGAAGGAAGAAGCAAGGGTGCGAGATCAGAAGACACAATAGCCGTATCAGACAAGGATCGAATTGGGGTTTGAGAATTTAAGAGGGAGCACAAAAACTTGGCAATTCTTAGGGTTTGAGGGTTTCTTCTATCTAAGAAGAAGGAAGAAGAGGATTTATGAAAGTTTCTTTTATCCAAGAAGAAGGAAGAAGGAAGGGAATGAAGTTTGCAATGCTTTTTCATTAGGTCAAATGGAAGTGAGAAAAGTTCGGAGTTAGGGTTATTGTAATAAGAAAAGATTTTTTTAATAATTTATTTTCCAGATCCATATTTAAAATTAGTAGGTAAAGTTTGTTTCTATTTCCTTATGAATTTTATACCATTACATAATAATCTTGCCTTTCGCAAATTTTCCTATGATAACGCGTCTAATTTACATACGAATTTTATATACAGTAGATAAAAATCTGTATGTAATCCAGTATCCAAAATCCGTACGTGATACCTACATTATTTATGGATTAAAATCCGTACGTGAACATTTGTAGGATAACTTGAATTTTTCTTGTAGTGTAAATAAATTCTCTTGTGTCAGATGTTTGATGTAATCAATTTTAATTTTCTGTATTTTTTTTTGTTGGCTGTTTATTTATGCTTTCATTCAATTTGATTGTGAATTAATTTATTCTTATTATTGGATGAACTGATCACTCGACTTATTTCACTGACTTGAAATTTTATGGGAATTCGGTCCAAGTTGTGATTCAATTAATTCGCCTCTTGCTTTTAGATTGAATAAATTACGACTAGCTGATTATAGAGTCTAAATCATAATACAAGTTATTCATATAAGTAGTCATTAAGAGATCTTATTTAAGTTTAATAATCTTAGGTTCTAACTATCATGAATTGACATAAAAGGTTACGTTTAAATGACACTCCCAAAACTATGAATGATGTGTTCAAGTACGTAGACTAGCCTATACTCCACTTAATATATATAATATATACTACTATCAATATTTTCTAAATAAAAAACCAGAAAAAAAAACTATCAATATACTTGTTAAATTCCTATGGATACGATAACTCTCATTCGACCTTACTACAAATGACTTAGTACACTTGCCAACATATCATGATTGGATAACTCTTTTAATCCAATTACACTGGTTGCTATCTTTCCACACAAACCTTTATAGGTGACTAACTTTCATAAGTCATATATCTGTCTTCAAGATACGGTCCTTTATTGCGTAGCCATAATTTCTGGGATGGTAGCAATGTCCGAAGGATGCGTAAAAATCGTCCTATTTTCGATGAAATATGAGAAGAGCTGTGGTAGACAGGAACCATTCCATTGATTGTTGTTCCACTTCGATTCTCTGTGTATTTTGAGATTAAGGTTGTGCCGCTCGTGACCGCCACGTGGTTTGGAAATTCAACTCAATTCCAGGACGAATGCCAAATATTCTTATAAGGGTCACAAAAGGTTGAAATGATCTCACAAGATCAGCTCTTCAAATTTTCTTCCCCTAAGAAATGTTTTCTTTACTTGTATGATATGCTCTCTTCTTTGCTAATGTATCTTCGTCAGTCAGGTTTCTTAATATGAGAGAGTGACTCAAAGACACTTTTACGCATTGTTAATTAGGATCTTTATCTTAATCGTACTTAGATGAATCTTGATTATATCCCCAGCCATCTTGTTACCTAATTACTGGTAACCAGCCCAAGAATATCTATCACATTCAGAAAATCCTAAAAAAAAATAATAATTTGGTGTTAGGTTCATGATCAACATGTGTCGAGTTTAAATTGATCAAATTAAAAAGTTAGTTAACATCTATCATGGGCAGAAAAATAAAAATAGATGACGGCAAAATATTCTGCAATTTCAATATCTAATTATCATATTTTCAACAATAATAAAACAGAAGTATATGTCATGAATTATTTTCTAATGCAGAAGAAGGGCTGATTCACAAGTTCTTCCGCAGTTATGGAGAAGAGAATGAATAAGAAGAACATTACCCCTTTGGATTTCATTTTCCCACATTTTCCTTTACCCCAGAAGAATAATATACACATGGCACAATGAATCTAGCAAACTGAAAAAAAGTGAACAACACGTAAACATCGGTTCTATAATGCTAAAAACTAATTAGATCAGGAAGAGGTTGATTGTGAGCAGAAACATAAGGCACAATGTGATATGATTCCTCAAAAGGGTTGGTTGTGTTGCGAATATCCTTTTCACCAGAGACAGTGTGCATTCCTTTACCACCAGACATCATATTATCATCATTATCAAAAACCTCCCATTGGTGAGTGATGATGGTCATCAAACCCTTCTCTGACTCCTTCTGGTGTGAAACAGGTGCAATGGCAGAACAATCTCTTACCACAATGGCTTTGTCCTCATCATTTGCCGCAACACCAACCTTCTTGTTGGAAGAGGCACCATTGATTATTTTCTCAAGATCTTGAATATCCTCCCGAGAAATTCTTTCAATTTGGGGGCACTGAGAGGCATTGAGGACACCAATATCTTTGCAAAACTCAAGGAACGAAGACAACTCCTCCCTTTGAATCGATGCTTTCTGAAGAACCTTGAGGCCAATACTCGCTTCCATCCTCCCACCCATTTCATATATCCTCAACAAAACCTTGGCAATCTTGTTGCAAAACTTACTATACACACCGAAAACCTCAACTATAACACAGTCCATGGCTTCAAGAACCAAACCAACATTCATGTTCTCGTTCCGAGGCCTGATCTGAAGAAGCATATCAACCAACCCTTGCAACTTTTGCAAACCCTCAAGCTCTTCCATCAACGTCTCCTCCACCTCCATCTCCTTTTTATTCTTCTTTAGCTTTTTAACCTCGGAGGATAAGAACGCCGATCTTTGATCCAAATACGCAAAATAAGCACGAATGAAATCGTTGAAATCCCAAGCCTTCTCGGTGCTCAAATGGGCATCAGAAAAGTTTGAGAGGTCAAAGGGTAACCTCCCCATCCGTTGCACCATCTGGATGTCACAGCAAAAAATGCCATGGATGAGCATCAAGCCTTTCAGCGCGACCACCCAGCTTCGAGTCTTCTGCATGCGCATGGAGAGAGACCACACAATAGGTTTCAGGTACGAGGGTGAGGTTCGTAACCAATGGAACACTTTCTGCACGTTCTTAGAATCTATGTATTGATCATCATGGCTTGTAGCCTTGATCACCACAGCTTCTAAATCAGGGTTGTGGAACTCACTCTTTCGCGCGAACTTTGCAACCCATATGCTGTTCTTGTCTTTTATGGCTCCAGCGGCTCTCTCCCACACCCTCATTTCCTTTTCTTAATGCTTGTAAATATATTTGAAACAAAGGTGATAGATTGATGAATAAACAAAGGTTAGGGAGATGGTGGTGAGGATGTTTATCTCTTCACCACCTTCAACCTTCCCTTCTTTCTCAAGGGAAAACTTCTATTAAATTTTTCTTTTGGTTTGCAAGATTTTGTATGTTCTGAGAATTCTAAGTGGTTGGGACGTAAGATTGGATGATGGAGACAACAACGCAAACGCAAAAGGTTTCATGTGTTTTAGTTTTCTACAACGCATCCACCTGGCATCATGGCGTATTTTTGGTCATCATGTGTTGGAATCCGTCAAAGTTGTTACCTTAAACTGGTGTTTGGCTGAGTTGTCACGTTTGGAAATGCTTCTTGGAAGTGAGTTGGCTAAATGAAAGGGATCAAGAGTTTTTTTGGGGCCCCACGATATGGATTTTCCTTTACTTAATTCTGCAATGTGAACTGGTGCCAGAAGGTATGTTGGTCATTCTTGTTTGTCCCCTCACCATGCAAGAGTCTACCTGCATGTCGTCGTTAGGTTGCTTTTGTCAATGTGTACGATGTTGCCGGCTTCTCTCCAACCACAAATATTTGGTGAAGTTTAAGTATACTTTCTTTAGTGAGGGAAATTTTCCGGCTAACAAAGCGTGTTATTCAATGTTTACGATGCAGTAATGTTTATTGTAATATCTTGCAAAAAGAATTAATTTATGTAGGAATATATATATATATATATATATATATATATATATATATATATATATATATATATATATATTTTCTTAACAGTATATATATTTTCTTAACAGTAATAAGTATTTTAAAATTAATACATAAATTTAAATAAATGAAACAAGTTTTAAGATATATTTTAGTAATAATTAATTTTAAAAAAAAAATTGGTTTTCAAATACAAGTTGTGTGTACAAATAATGTATTTAATTGTGATTAACTATATTGATGAAAAAGATTGAAAATATGTTTTTTAATTTTGGTCTAATGACAATCGTAAAATTTATTTCATTAAAGTAAATAATAAAGCTGCATATTAAAAACGAGAAAGCGAATTGATTGGATGACATGCTACAATTATTTATTTTTTAAGTATTATAGTATTAAATTAGAAATGTAGGCTATAATTTAAAATAATTTTTTAAGTTAATATGGTAAATATGCATTCAAGTTTTTAATATATAATTAGGAAAACGATACTTAGACAACTTAATTTGACAACATTTCGACACAGTACACGTGTCAGCGAATGAGAGGGCCACGTTTTAAATGAAAAAAGCCTGCTGCGTTCTGAGAAAATCTGATAAAACCTGCTTCAAATTTGACGTGGCGAGGACGGGCACGGGCAGCTTGCGTTTGTGCGTTTCAAATTTGAAATGGTATTCGAACTTCGTAGACAGAGAAGTGCGAACAACCAAAACCCACTCGTGTGACCTAGACGAGAGAGTTGGAGAAACCGTTCACGAGCGACAGAGAGAGAGAGACCGAGTCCTTGCCGGAGTGCCGTCGTGCACAGCCCGTTCCGTTTGACGGCGCCGCAGCTCCGACGTGGAGCGCTGTTGGCCAAGACGGCATCGTGTTTCCTCCGTTCCGGCCCAGCGACCTAGGGAGGCGTTGAAGGTGTCGCTTCGTCCCAGGTGGTTCCGTCCCTGTCCCGGAGTGCCGCCGGAGGTTCGCCGGAGTATGGGCTGTGAGGCGGACCGAAAAGAGGGGTTTTCCGCACTGTGAGTTCCACGGACACCTTAGGCAACCGTATCTGTTCCAACCGCCACACGTCGTCTTCACCCAAGGTTGGTTTGTTTTTGCATTTTTCACTGGAATGAACGTTGAATACATGGATGACGTTGTTTTTGGATTGGATTTGGTTTTGTATGAAACGTCTCCCAAGTGGATGTTGTTCTGTTTCTAATTTTTATACAAGTTCTCTGCTTAATCTCACATTGTTGCTGTAATTGTGTTGGAGTGGTAGTCATGGACCTAGTTGGCCTTGCTGTCAAAAAACTTCAACCCAATCACCCACTTCATTCGGGTTTCGTAGCAGTAATGTTGGTTTAGGGTTTACAAGTATGTCAAATGAGGGAAAACAAACAAGCCACCCCAAAATAACAGTGATGGACGTAGTTGGCCTTGGTGTGCAAAAACTGGAACCCAGGTACCCAGTTATTATGCCTAAGGTACCAGTCTTGTTCCTGTAGCATGATTGTTTGAAAATGTTGTTTAGTGTGGCACGAATTACATGAAATAATGTTAACATGAGTGTTCCCAGATTACTCAGAAGTAGATAAAATGAGGGAAAACAAACAAGCAACCCCAAAATCAGAGTGATGGACGTAGTTCGCCTTGGTGTGCAAAAACTGGAACCCAGGTACCCAGTTATTATGCCTAGGGTACCAGTCATGTTTCTGTAGCATGATTGTTTGAAAATGTTGTCTTGTGTGGCACGAATTACATGAAATAATGTTAACATGAGTGTTCCCAGATTACTGAGAAGTAGTTAAAATGAGGAAAAACAAACAAGCCACCCCAAAATAACAGTGATGGACGTAGATGGCCTTGGTGTGCAAAAACTGGAACCCAGGTACCCAGTTATTATGCCTAAGGTACCAGTCTTGTTCCTGTAGCATGATTGTTTGAAAATGTTGTCTTGTGTGGCACGAATTATATGAATTCATAAATGACAATTATATTTTTGTTGTCTATTTTGTTGTGTTTTAAGAAACGGTGACAATGTTTGTTATGATTTCCAATTTGTTGTTTTAGTTAAATGTGTTGGTGTAATGTAATTTTAGTTTTTGTGTTGGTGTAGTGTGATGGAGGAAGAACTTGGTGAACAAAGTGACAAAGGAAGTGATAGAAGGAAGAAGGTACGTAGGATTGTATTTCATTTCGATCCATTTGTTGTTTGACTGTATTTAATTAGTAAGCATGACTTCGTATGCAGTTAGTGTTCAGACATTACTGCAGAACCAAGATGATAGCTGTTTTGAACGAACGGTTGACTATTGAGCAGAAGGGTTACATTGAGAAGACTGTTTTTGGTTGGTTGTTATACTTGCCAAGTTGTATTAAGATAGGTCGGAATTTGTTATCTAAGTTATGTGGTCAATGGGTAGATAACATGAGTGGGTTTTATTTTGGGGGCAAAGTTATTAAGTTTACTGAACTTGATGTGTGTCTGTCGTTAGGGTTGCCTATTGTTGGTGAAGTGATAGATTTAAATAAAGTTGGGCATCGTAGTGTTTGTAGGGAGTACTTCCCTGAGGGGAAAGTGGATGTCAGCATGGTATATGACTTTTTGTTAGAGGAACATGAAAATTTTCCAATAGAACATTTTTGCAGCTTGTATATATTGGTAGGGATATCAGAGTTCTTGCTTCCGAATCGAAGTGGAGTAGTATTTCCAATCATTTTTGACCTTGTTTGGGAGTTGGGGTGTCTGGCTAACTACAATTGGGGCAGTTTAGTTTTTCAGTACTTTGTTGAAAGTGTGTGTAGTGCTTCAACAACAATGAAGAATGAAACAACCAAAAGCCATATTCATGTTCAAGGATGTGCTTACCTGTTGCAGGTAGGTGTTTGTTATGTAATTGTTAGTGAAAGACAATGATTCTTTATTCTTTGAATTATTTTTATTGTGTTAGTTGATGGATTAAACATGTGCAGGTATGGTTTTGTCACCATTTTGTGACATCGAAGTCCATTTACAGTACACGTGTAACAAAATTCCCAAGGTTGTTGAACTGGATTGATATGAATATTGGGGATAAGTTTATGAAAACTGCTTTGGCAAAGGGATCGGTGAGTAGTTGTTGATTACAGGAAGGTGCAAAGTTATTTATGATTTGTGTTATTATGAAACAAAAATTGTTAATCAAATTACAGGTTGTTATTGATGTTGGTGTGTCCAAAGACGAGCTTTGTTATGGTATGGTGAAAGACGCTTGTGAGAAATTTGGTATTCCATTTAAGAAGCAAAATACAGGAGATAAGGAAAAATTACTTTTTGTTGTACAAGAACAAACACGGGTAATCGCGGACATGCAAAGCAGTATTAAGGATTTAAGAAAGTTGGTTGAAGCAAAAAATGAAGATAAGAATGAAGATAAGAATGAAGAATTTGTGGAAGAATCGTGTTGGGGAAGTGAAGATGGTTGTCAAAGTACACCGGTTCAGCATGAGCAGCAAACCGCTGTGGTTGAAGGTGGATTTCAAATGCAACAAAGCACAATGTATGATCGTATGAAAGCGCAACCCCGAATACGGGTTAAGAGTGTCGTAAAAAGAAGTCCTTATACTGCAGGTGTTAGAAGAAACAAATTAGTACCTCAGTAATTTGTATTACATTACGAATATCACTTTTAGATAATGTTATCATGTTTGGAATCATGTTGAAATAGTTGTTTTAATTTTGAAAACATTGGAATCCTTTTTTCAATTGTCATGATTTCATTCTTGTTGTATGTAAAAGTTTATGACAGAAGCAGGGAGTTCAATTGAAGTGGGATGAACATGAAATGAAGTTGTTTGAAATAAACTTTGTATGATATTGATGGGGAATTTGAGGCATGACAGTGGAGTTTTTGTCATGGTTGTGGATGGAAATATGGTTTTGAAATTGATCATTATTTTTGTTACACCGGAAATCATGAAAAACAAAATAAATCGAAATATATTGTTGGTCATACAACATCATTGTGCAAACTGAGGATTCAAATTGTTAGGGCCTGGCGAGTTTACGAGACAAGAAGATTTAGGAGGGATGGGAAGGGAACCGTACGGTAGAGGACGAGCGTCCTGAGGGAGTGGGAGCAAGAGGGCTGAACGAGCGGAGGGAGGACGAGCGTCCTGAGGCAGTGGGAGAGCGAATGGGAGAAAGAGGGGTGAACGAGCGGAGGGAGGACGAGCGTCCTCAGCAAGTGGAGATAACGAGCGGCGAGGACGAGCGTTCTGAAACATTAGTCCCCACTTAATTCAACGGTGATCCCATTTGTGTTTTGTTAGGTCCAGTTGTTGTTTTGTAACATAATTTTGGGACTTAGGTTGTCTTATATATTGATAATTTACCACGCTTATTATATTAAAATATAATCATTTTTAACATGATGGTGAATATTAGAAGTTCAAACCGTTTATGAAAGAGCTAGTGCACCGTAGTGTGCATAACTTATAAAGTAAGTACCCAATCATATTAACTACCATCCCACACGTTAATTTTTGATTTTGTATTATCATGATTTTATTTTTTAAATTTTCAAGAGTAGATGAAAACCTTGATGTCCAACTAAGTCTACCTTATTGGGCATTTTTGTCAGGTAGAAAGATGATTTCCAAGTTCACAAACCCCTGTGGGCAAAACTGATAACGTAAGTACCCAAATATTTTAACTAAAGTCCTACTTATGTAGAATATTTTCCAAAAGATTATTTACTTGATTATGTTAGTGATCATTTTGACAACAAATGTTTTATTGCATTGGTTTTAATGAATTAATTTAATTTTTTTTTTACCATAACAAATGAAGTTAAGTCAAAATTATTCAAGTTCAACTACAACAATTGAATCAAGACCAACGTGGTTGACAGAAAAAAGTAATAATTGCATTTTCATTAGATCATAAAAATTCAAAGACAGTTACATGAATTCCTAATGTAGATTATGGTCTACACTGAGATTGGATGTATAACAGTACAGGGACATCCATTAATATAAACTTCAACTAAAATGTCATTTCCAAGATTGTTAACCTCAAAGACTAGGACGTCTCCCTCCTTCAACCCATATTCCCTGCAAAATTCCTTCCATCCTTTGCCAAACTTTGTGGAATTGCGAGTGACAGAAACCAAAACACTACACATGACGCCGTCCTTCTGTCCAAGGAGCATAACCTGTGTCAAGCCTTTGCTCCTGATAAGATTCCCAAATGCAATTTGCAAGTCCTGTGGCAGTAACAAAAATGAAGTATATCACATTGTACAATTTATGACAAGTTTATAACAAAATAAAAATTTAGTTAGGACGTACCAAATGACTACCCTCTGCTTGTGATTTTGTCAACTTCACCGGAAACAATGAGGTATCAGGATAATTGGTGCCATCATAAATGAAGGATTCCCTACTGTCTTGGGAGCAAGCACCAAAATATATGGTGATATGGAAATGATTATTACCCACATAGTCGAAGCTTATGTGGGAATCGTTCAATCTTTCGGGGTATATGTTTCTCATTTGACCCCAACCATTAGTTATTCTTGGATTGACGGTATCCATGTTATAAGTCACCACATGCGTGTGACCATTGTTGTCCAGCAAGGACCATGTCGGTCCTAATTCATTTTGAAAGGCCGCAGCAAAGTGCCTATCAACGTACCCAATGTCCTGCACAATTTTTAAGCAAGTATAAGCTAACTTTCATGAGAAGAAATTAATTACGAAGAACATGCTTACCGAATGAGAAAAGTGGATGGATCCAAATTTCCACAAGACTCGTAATGTTAGAGCGGAGGTTGAGGCAGCCATAACTTGAAAATGCAAAACCAATATGTTTGGCTCTTTCCATTAACCCAACCCTAAACCACAAATATATATACACAATGAAGAGGTTTGACGAAAAGTCAGAACAGTGCACCGTCAGACGTGTCCAATGAATTGGTAGAGTCAATTAATTGGTTCCTTACAAGAACGTTGAATGCCATTGGGAGGTGTGGAGTTTGAATCCGTTCAACCAAGCAATAAATGTGTTGAACCGTTTCAACAACCATTCCAATGAATTGGTAGAGTGAATTAATTGGTTCGTTAGAACAACGTTGAATGCCATTGGGAGGTGTGGAATTTCAATCCGTTCAACGAAGCAGTAAATGTGTTGAACCGTTTCAACAACCATTTATTTCACAATAAATGAGTCGTACTAGTTTATGACGTGGTGGTTGGGGTACATTAAATGGATAACAGAAGAAGAAAAACCACATTAAGAACGAACGCTACTAACATTGAGATCGAACGTTCTCCGAATTAGAATATTACGGAACGGGCGCCAAATAAGGACCGTCCTAACAACCTAGTTGACAAACCTAACGTTCAAAGTCAAAAGTAGAGCACATGTCAAACCCCATAATTGACGAACGGTGCTAAGAATGGGCGAACGGTTGCTACATAACGAGCGTCATACGAAGGAAGCACAGCACGCGGAAGGCTAAAACAGCTAAACTTTTACAAACGAAAGACACTTTCCTCAAAATCCTCAACTTTTACAAAGTACGGAACATTAGGTTCCTTATTCAGCAAGTGGTGGTTCCCACCCATTTAACGTTTACCCAACAAACACAGGGTTCGGTATTAAACATTCCTCAGCAACCATATTCATGAAAAATAAATGTAACCAAGTAATATATTAATGTTATTTATTTGAATGAAATGACACACATAATATTGAACAGCATACATACCCCAAAAAATAAGTTTATACCCACAGTACATGGGTTAAAGGTGTGTATAAATATTTGGTGAAAATTCATCATTGTGAACAATGTATTCTCCTAATGTCAATAAAGACATGAAATCTGATTGGGTGACTTGAGATTCAAACATCTCCTCAGTCGGAAGTTCCTGAACATTGTGGACGTCCGTTATCTCCTCAGTTGGAAGTTCCTGAACATTGTGGACGTCCGTTATGTCTTGGTTACTTGTATCCTGAAATAAGAGTATCAGTTAAGGTTTAAATCAATGAAGTTGATCACTAATAAAAGTACATCAAAAGAAACGACATGTGTGTCTGTTACTGACATTGGAATTCCTTCCATGTTTGGTTTTAGCAGCATGGGACTTTTTCTTTTTCGTAATTCTTTCAACTGTTGATTGCAACCTTTTTGTCCTGGGTCGGCCTTTGCGTTTGACAGCTACAGGACTGCGCACAAGTAAGCCGTCAATTTCACAGGTACGTGGAACCTCTTCATTACAATGCAGACGTCCATCCATGTGAGATGCATCATTGACCGTCGACAATGTGGTTGATGTACATACACCCAAAGTGTTGGCTATACAGTTTAAATCCGAAAGCAATTTTTCAGATGCAGTGTCAGAGTCACAAGCAACCTCTGCGATGTCATAGAAACGCTTACACAAAGCTTGATACCTTTGCATCTTAGGGTCTTCAATGTTGTTGGTGTAAGATGCTTTAATGAGAGTATGTCTTCTACGCACGTTTTTGCTCCACCTACGCAAAACATATTTTGTTGGTACATTACGCACATCTTCTTGCCCTAGGACCAATAAGGAATGTCTACACAAGATTCCCCTAAACTCAAACAGTTGGCAACTACAGTGAGTGTCAGTTGTCACAGGATCAAAGACTACTTCATGAAATTTAGAACGACACTCAGCCTCCCATATGAAGTCTTCTTTAACACTGTACGTAGTTATTGTACCTTCTTTTGTCATGTTTTTAATGAAGCAGTTCATGCGTGACCTAAATTCGTTTTGAACTTCCACAAATTTTGCGTGTGTGTACTCGGTTTGGTATTGTCTTTCAATAAGCGATTGAGATCCACAAGGTAGTGTCGTATTCATTGAAGAAAAATCGACCTCAACTTCTTTTTGCACTTTTTGTCGTAGGGCGTTATCGTACTGCTGCACAAATTGTTGAAGTGTTGTACTTGAATTTATGAATCCATCAAAGAATGCATTCATGCCCTCACTTCGTTGGGTAGTTGACATTCCCGCCCAAAATTGATGTTTCATATAACAAGGAACCCATCTTTCTCTATCTGCGTACAATGAATTTAGCCAATCATTATTCTATAACCCTTGGCATGACATCAAATTTGCCCAGCCTAACTCAAAGTCTTCATAACTGAGTGTGTCATACACAAGTCGCTTAAGTTCACTTTTGATTGCTTTATAGTCTTTGTAGCCTTGCAACTTCTCAGGTATTTTTTTCATAATGTGCCACAAGCACCAACGGTGTTTTGTGTTTGGAAACACAACGTTTATGGCATTGGACATTGCCTTGCATTGATCAGTCACGATACCTTCAGGAGCCTTGTTTGACATACATCTAAGCCAACTTGAAAATAACCATGTGAATGTCCTAGTGTCCTCTGCGGAAATCAAAGCACAACCCAGTAATATTGAATGACCATGATGATTAACACCAACAAACGGTGCAAATGGCATATCATATTTGTTTGTTAGGTAGGTTATGTCAAACGACACAACATCACCAAAATCTAGACATGCTGCGCGACTTCGTGCATCGGCCCAAAACACACTGCTTATTCGGTTCTCGTCGTCCATTTCCATATCATAGAAAAAATCATTGTTTAATTCTCTCATTCTTGAAAAATATCTTAAAAGTGCTTGGCCATCACCTTCCTTACAAAGAGTTCTTCTCTGCTGCCCAATATAATTACGGGCATCACGTTCCACGAATTGCATATTTTCAAACCCACCGGCCTCATTCACCAAAGATATGAAACTTTTGTTAATGCGAACACCAGAATTATCATTGATATTAAGGGTGTGCTTCGCATGCATATTAATTGTTCGATTACCACGTATAAAGTTGGAGTTATTTGGACACATGTCATGGCTGTGTTCAGTAACAACTGTTCTCACCTGCCATCTTCCTTCTTTCATAACAACAGTTATTCCAGCTGGACATTGGTTTTTCTGACTTGGCTGGGTTTTCCATTCTGGAGCAATGGAAGATAGGTACTTCCCTTCCCTAGAGCAAACTAATTTAAGGAAGATTAGGTCGTTGTTCTTATTTCTCCTAGAAGTCCGTATCCGAACACCAAAACCACTCCTCACAGCATAGTCAGTGTAAAAACTTTTAACCTCTTCAATTGTATCAAACCACATATGAATTTTAGGGACAATATCATTCACATTCTCAATGGAATCGTTGTTCACCGCACAAGCTACTTCTTCAGACGCCATAATACGTGACATACACATTCAAAAGCAACGCCTAGTCCAAGATGACATGGACGTCAAAGGTTAATGGAAAGCAATCATTAAAACATGACAACAACATATTTGCTATTCCGGGACCACTAATGTTCATGCCCACACTTTTACAAAACGATAAATTTCTTGTATTTCCAACTTTCAAACAATATTGTAATAAAAGGCAACATTTTTCTTTGTTAAATCAACCATAAAATAAGTCTGTAATAGAAGGCATAACATTTGAAATCAGTACAACATTAACTTACTAAGAGAAGGAACGTCCTTTCACAACCGCTTCAATAAATGGCCTTCAATATCCCACCAAGGTCCAACGGCCAACCTCCTGGGGATTAAATGCTCTTCAATGTCTGAACAACTTGCTGGGATTAAATGCTCTTCAATGCCTTACCAACTTCACACACGGAAGCTGTTGCTTTCGGCCATACACTGTAATTCTTGAATGAGCAAAAGGTGAGTAATGCGAACAACCAAATTAATCACAAAAGGTCCGGTTTATTTGGCTTGATAGTGCATTAAATGGAAGTTGGTGGATGGGCGGGAAACTCCAACGGCTGGAACGCCTAAACATTAATTGCATGACAAGCCAATTAAGGGTTTTAGCTGCACAAACGTCATGTCAAAATAATATAATATTATTATATGATTATTCAATTGTTAAGTTATCCCTGCGTCAGTTGTGTTAAAAAAGTTTCAAGTGTAATTATGGCGATTTAAGTCAATATTATAATATTATATTCGTCTATATAATACAGCTTTCCATTTCCTATTGGCATATCTCTTCAAAGTAGTTTCGACGTCAGGTACAGTAGCTTTTCCTGTAACTACAAGTTGTGTGTTTTTTCGTTGGCCCATGCATAACCTAATTCGTTTTCAACGATGCAGTTTCAAAGAATGGAGCCATGGGAGGGACTTGATATAGACGACAGTGATCTCAAAGCATTCTTAAAAAAGTGCAACTCAACTGCAACGTTGATACCAGGACCAGCTGGAAATGTACAAGCGGCCATGCTAAACAGGCAAACAGATGAACCTAAGTCAACACAGGAATTTGTTAATGACATTGCAAAGGCAACATTTGATCGAGATTTTAAATCTAATCCTTGGATATGGGCTGAGACGTTCATTAAACACCATGGTCAACTTTTTCATTATCAGTGGACACGGTTATGTAGTTTAAATGTTTAATGTTTTCAATAACAATGGTATGATATTGTTTGCAGGACTTGTAGAAGATGGCAACATTAACAACGTCACCCAGCTAGAACGCGTTAAGTCAATGCATGTCCTTCCATTTGTAGCATGCATTGTTAAAGAGTGCAACCCAAATGGATTGGGTGACATGAAAATTGTTGTCAAGGTCAATCAATTACAGGATTGAACTGCCACACTGTATACATTGTTAACTTTGTTAAAAGCGTGGTATGTTAACTTTTTCGGTATTCCTTCCTAACAGGATAAAAGTACGTCATTGTCTGCTTCGGTTCACCACAAAGTCCTTCTGCATCCAGAGTTTGGTCCGGATATAGGAGTTGGTGCTGTGTTATTATTGCAAAGTGTAAACCAACTACACCTTCTAATTATAACCTTTAAGAATCATGCACCACGTTAACGTTAACTTATTCGTTGCTTTAAAATGTTATACATGTCTTTACGCACAGGTTGGTGCATTGAGTCCTTTTGGCAGGATTTACTATTTGAACATAACAGTCCGGAACGTTGTCAAGGTAATATCGTCAACTCATAACTAAATCGTAATTATTTTGTTCGATACGTACGGGCGTCGTATTGTTAAAGTCACTTTAACCAATGTGTAGGTCTTCAAAGCTGACATAGGTCCTCCAACTGAGGAACTACTTAACGCTTCATCAAGACCTGTGATTCGATCCAACCCATGTGCCGAAAACAACAACAAAAACAAAGATGTTGGTCCATCTGAAAAGGCTTGTCCTTCTGGCTCTAATAATAAAACAACAACCCCCATGGAAGATTGATGAGCGTTTACAAATTAACGTTATGTTTGTATTTCAAGCATTAGTTAACATAAAAATTAGTTATGTTTTGTAACGTACTGTATGCACTTATTTCAATATCAATGAAGGTTACCTATTGACGATTGAAATGAAAGAATAACCATAATTTACGTTCGACATCATTGTCACCCACCTTACGTACCCTTTCTTTGCTTTCAGCATTTGCTATTGGATCCATCCGACATCGTTCATGTCAAACAAATTGAGCTGAATTCATATCTAGAAGGCCTGTATGGAAGGACAACATACCCGACAACCAAGTCGTCCGTCCAAATCATCCCACAAAACCCCACTTCATCCAACGAAATACATGACATACTAAGGAAACTTGTTAGTCCCTGATGCGAACGTTTTGTTGTTAAACATTTACGCACGTTCTGTTTTCCGTCATGCTGTTACAATGAAATTTGGCTAATGTGTTCGACTTCTACGTAATTTCCAAACAATGATAATAATGATCTCAACTGGTATCAATTGCTAAATAAGTGGGTACTTAGGTTTCCGTTTTTGCACAGACATGCGAACTTCGTACACCACAGTCATTTACGGGTGCCTAATGTCCTCACATATCATTCGTTGTGTTTGTAATTAATTTAGAAACAATTATTTCTAAATTTATTAAGGAAAATTTTATTCCAACAACGCTTTTTTAACACAGTTTTGACAACGTGCAAGTGGCAGCTTCGCATTAGCTCAGTAATTTGAAAATGGAACAGAGAAGGGGTTACGGTCATAGGGGTATTTTGGGCTTTCCAAGTTAAATTTTGACAAAATTTGGGTTTCGCGGTTTAGGGTGCCACAGACGTTCGTTCAAGCCTTCGTTCTTCTCGTTCGAGAGCATTATAATAAAAATTTGAAAAGTACCAGAGCATTTCCACTAAAATTAATGGTAATTAATGCGAAGGATTTGATCAATTTCTGAGTGGGGAGATGGGTGTTAGTGATTGATGTGAACGCAAGAAGCGTGGAGTTACCCGTGATGAGTAGGGGGACAAAGTAGTGCAAGGAATGAGTGAGAGTGCTGAAAAAAGGCTCTGGTAATCGTTTACCGCACCCCTGTAAACGATTACCCGAGAGAAATTGCCAATTTGTACAGAAAGTCCAACACAGGTACTCAGTCAGGTGAACACAGGTCACCATTGGCAAAAAAAGTGACTTTTATGGTAATCTGCACCTGTCTGAGGCTTGTGCAGGTGTTCCAGTGGTGGGAGAGGGTGGATGGTGATGTGATGTGAGTCCAAGGAGGGTGGGGAGACCCCTCATGGGTTGGATGAGCAAGCTGTGCAAGGAATGAGTGAGAGTGCTGAAAAAAGGGGCTGGTAATCGTTTACAGGACCCCTGTAAACGATTACCCGAGAGAAATTGCCAATTTGTACAGAAAGTCCAACACAGGTACTCAGTCAGGTGAACCCAGGTCACCATTGGTAAAAAAAGTGACTTTTAGGCACTTCTGCACCTGTGTTAGGCTGGTGCAGGTGTTCCAGTGGTGGGAGAGGGTGGCTGGTGATGTGATGTGAGTCCAAGGAGTGTGGGGAGACCCCTCATGAGTTGGTGGAGCAAGCTGTGCAGGGAATGAGTGAGAGTGTTCAAAAAGGGCTCTGGTAATCGTTTACAGCACCCCTGTAAACGATTACCCGAGAGAAATTGCCAATTTGTACAGAAAGTCCAACACAGGTACTCAGTCAGGTGAACACAGGTCACCATTGGCAAAAAAAGTGACTTTTATGGTAATCTGCACCTGTCTGAGGCTTGTGCAGGTGTTCCAGTGGTGGGAGAGGGTGGATGGTGATGTGATGTGAGTCCAAGAAGGGTGGGGAGACCCCTCATGGGTTGGATGAGCAAGCTGTGCAAGGAATGAGTGAGATTGCTGAAAAAAGGGGCTGGTAATCGTTTACAGGACCCCTGTAAACGATTACCCGAGAGAAATTGCCAATTTGTACAGAAAGTCCAACACAGGTACTCAGTCAGGTGAACCCAGGTCACCATTGGTAAAAAAAGTGACTTTTAGGCACTTCTGCACCTGTGTTAGGCTGGTGCAGGTGTTCCAGTGGTGGGAGAGGGTGGCTGGTGATGTGATGTGAGTCCAAGGAGTGTGGGGAGACCCCTCATGAGTTGGTGGAGCAAGCTGTGCAAGGAATGAGTGAGACTGCTGAAAAAAGGCTCTGGTAATCGTTTACAGCACCCCTGTAAACGATTACCCGAGAGAAATTGCCAATTTGTACAGAAAGTCCAACACAGGTACTCAGTCAGGTGAACACAGGTCACCATTGGCAAAAAAAGTGACTTTTATGGTAATCTGCACCTGTCTGAGGCTTGTGCAGGTGTTCAAGTGGTGGGAGAGGGTGGATGGTGATGTGATGTGAGTCCAAGGAGGGTGGGGAGACCCCTCATGGGTTGGAGGAGCAAGCTGTGCAAGGAATGAGTGAGATTGCTGAAAAAAGGGGCTGGTAATCGTTTACAGGACCCCTGTAAACGATTACCCGAGAGAAATTGCAAATTGGTACAGAAAGTCCAACACAGGTACTCAGTCCAGTGAACACAGGTCACCATTGGGCAAACAACTGACTTTTATGGTAATCTGCACGTGTCTGAGGCTAGTGCAGGTGTTCTAGTGGTGGGAGATGGTGGATGGTGATGTGATGTGAGTCCAAGGAGTGTGGGGAGACCCCTCACGGACTCACATCTTGCTCCACCAACTCATGAGGGGTGCTGTAAACGATTACCAGAGCCTTTTTTCAGCAGTCTCACTCATTCCTTGCACAGCTTGCTCCACCAACTCATGAGGGGTCTCCCCACACTCCTTGGACTCACATCACATCACCAGCCACCCTCTCCCACCACTGGAACACCTGCACCAGCCTAACACAGGTGCAGAAGTGCCTAAAAGTCACTTTTTTTACAAATGGTGACCTGGGTTCACCTGACTGAGTACCTGTGTTGGACTTTCTGTACAAATTGGCAATTTCTCTCGGGTAATCGTTTACAGGGGTCCTGTAAACGATTACCAGCCCCTTTTTTCAGCAATCTCACTCATTCCTTGCACAGCTTGCTCCTCCAACCCATGAGGGGTCTCCCCACCCTCCTTGGACTCACATCACATCACCATCCACCCTCTCCCACCACTGGAACACCTGCACAAGCCTCAGACAGGTGCAGATTACCATAAAAGTCACTTTTTCTGCCAATGGTGACCTGTGTTCACCTGACTGATTACCTGTGTTGGACTTTCTGTACAAATTGGCAATTTCTCTCGGGTAATCGTTTATAGGGGTGCTGTAAACGATTACCAGAGCCCTTTTTGAACACTCTCACTCATTCCTTGCACAGCTTGGTCCACCAACTCATGAGGGGTCTCCCCACACTCCTTGGACTCACATCACATCACCAGCCACCCTCTCCCACCACTGGAACACCTGCACCAGCCTAACACAGGTGCAGAAGTGCCTAAAAGTCACTTTTTTTACCAATGGTGACCTGGGTTCACCTGACTGAGTACCTGTGTTGGACTTTCTGTACAAATTGGCAATTTCTCTCGGGTAATCGTTTACAGGGGTCCTGTAAACGATTACCAGCCCCTTTTTTCAGCAATCTCACTCATTCCTTGCACAGCTTGCTCCTCCAACCCATGAGGGGTCTCCCCACCCTCCTTGGACTCACATCACATCACCATCCACCCTCTCCCACCACTGGAACACCTGCACAAGCCTCAGACAGGTGCAGATTACCATAAAAGTCACTTTTTTTTGCCAATGGTGACTTGTGTTCACCTGACTGAGTACCTGTGTTGGACTTTCTGTACAAATTGGCACTTTCTCTCGGGTAATCGTTTACAGGGGTGCTGTAAACGATTACCAGAGCCCTTTTTGAACACTCTCACTCATTCCTTGCACAGCTTGGTCCACCAACTCATGAGGGGTCTCCCCACACTCCTTGGACTCACATTACATCACCAGCCACCCTCTCCCACCACTGGAACACCTGCATCAGCCTAACACAGGTGCAGAAGTGCCTAAAAGTCACTTTTTTTACCAATGGTGACCTGGGTTCACCTGACTGAGTACCTGTGTTGGACTTTCTGTACAAATTGGCAATTTCTCTCGGGTAATCGTTTACAGGGGTCCTGTAAACGATTACCAGCCCCTTTTTTCAGCAATCTCACTCATTCCTTGCACAGCTTGCTCATCCAACCCATGAGGGGTCTCCCCACCCTCCTTGGACTCACATCACATCACCATCCACCCTCTCCCACCACTGGAACACCTGCACAAGCCTCAGACAGGTGCAGATTACCATAAAAGTCACTTTTTTTGCCAATGGTGACCTGTGTTCACCTGACTGAGTACCTGTGTTGGACTTTCTGTACAAATTGGCAATTTCTCTCGGGTAATCGTTTACAGGGGTGCTGTAAACGATTACCAGAGCCCTTTTTGAACACTCTCACTCATTCCTTGCACAGCTTGGTCCACCAACTCATGAGGGGTCTCCCCACACTCCTTGGACTCACATCACATCACCAGCCACCCTCTCCCACCACTGGAACACCTGCACCAGCCTAACACAGGTGCAGAAGTGCCTAAAAGTCACTTTTTTTACCAATGGTGACCTGGGTTCACCTGACTGAGTACCTGTGTTGGACTTTCTGTACAAATTGGCAATTTCTCTCGGGTAATCGTTTACAGGGGTGCTGTAAACGATTACCAGCCCCTTTTTTCAGCAGTCTCACTCATTCCTTGCACAGCTTGCTCCTCCAACTCATGAGGGGTCTCCCCACCCTCCTTGGACTCACATCACATCACATGTTACTCAAAATGACCACTCAAACACCAACATGTTACAAACAAGCCTGCAACTTAGGAGACAAAAAAAATTACGACATTCTGAAATCGACAAACCCACAGCTCATAATAACAATGGTATTGAATAGATAAAATATGAGACCAATTCAAACCAAAACTCAAATTTTATTTCATTGAACCAAATCGGATACATTGAACATTGTTTTCTTAATCTATTTACAATGATTACAATTTTGATTACTTTCCAAATAACATTTTCAATCAACTAAATACACAAATCACTCATTTTTTATTCTGAGCACTACGGTCCCGGTGTATGGAGTCCTAAGTGCTCTTCCCTTGTAACGCCTTCGTGGTCCAACCCTAACATACGTCTTCAAAGGTTGTTCATTTCTGTCAATGTCAGTAGGGGATACAAAACCAGTGTTCACAGATGGTTCTGTACGAGGCACACTTTGTCCAACGTCATCTTCCAGCTGCAGGACCAGAACATAATGCTCCCTAACTTCCTGGACGAGCGTCCACTTCTCACTGGGCGAGCGTTCGTTGACTTCCGTCCACAGGGCGAGCGTCCTCTTCTCGCTGGACGAGCGTCAATTGCACGTTCGTTCTCCTGACGAGCGTTCGTTCTCTTAGGCGACCGTCCTTTCGTGCTTCCGCACTTCGACGACCGTTCGCTCTCTGAAAAAGTCCAGCTGCAGGACCAGAACTCTTACCAAAGGCTAAATAAGTTGTTACTTTGGTATAACTCTTTGGACACACAGGACCAGTACGTACTTCGATAAAACGTTTTGCACATGACAGTCAAATAACTTCAACTAACTTCATTTGAACTACCACATATATTTCTCAAAATTTTCAAAATTCACATTGGATGGGCAACCAATACATAAATATCAAATGTATCAACAAATGTTCAAACATCATTAATTCCCAACATTCTACAACATGCCTAAATCTTGCAACACTTGATTCCTCCGCACGTTGTCCACATCCAAAATCCATTGACAAACATAATGCTCCCTAACTTGTTGTAGTTCTTCCTGCAAACACAATAATGCACAAAACATTAATCCAATGCAACATTTGTATGAAAGATGCACAACATACAAATTTAGACAGCTTACAGTTGTGTAACTGGGCATTGTCTTTCTTTCATATTTGTCAATGCCATCCCACAACTCCATAATTTTCAAAACAATTACTCCACAATCAAATCTACATCAAAACAAGTCCAACAATGCCACTATGATATTTAACATATGAATTATACAATAAAATATTATACTTACAAAAATGAACATTACAAACATACTTGTTTGGTTGGATTGGAGTATGCAAGTGTTGTACCTCCAATGATGGTTTGTTCTCTTCCGAACAATTCAACAAATGTCCAAAAAGCAATGCAAGATTATGTGCCTGGAAACAACATACTTCCCTTATAAAATTCGAATCACAAAGTAAACATCAATTACTATACATACAATGACATTGTCAATCTTTTGTCGTTCCTTTCTTTTGTGCCCAAAAGAGTCCAGTGCAAACATTTCCAATGATGGAATCTTCACTGCGTAGCACCACCAATGGCCGTCATGGATAATTGGGACAAACAACTACAACAAAAATAATATCACACCATCAACTATGAATAACCATAAACATACTCTCCAAATTACTTCAATGAAATGTAATTGCACTAACAAATTCGGCATTAACAATGTCATCAAATCCGATGATATTAGACTGGAAGTAGTGAGAGTAGTCATTCAATGTCCAAACTTTGCGATTACTCTTTCTCTTTCTTGACTCAATTAAAACATGCGTCTGCAAGGAACTGACACGGTTAGCTTTCATTTCTCATGTTAACAGATTATTAAGAGCATAAAACAACTACTATTTTAACCTACCGCATATAATGGACTCAAACATATCCTTTTCACTACTCCAGTACTCCTTCTTTCAAAGAACATGAACACTGATGTGGCAAACAAAATCCCCTACACAACCAACAACTTCTGAATACTATACAATTGAACCGACATATAAAATAAAATAAATCATAAATTGACACACCAAATTTCATTATTACCGTGTTGCCAACCTGCATGCTAGGTCCAAAAGAATAACACTCTTGGGTTCCAAATGTTTGACCGCAAATTTCAGAAACAACCCTTGAAACAAAAATATGACATAAGTCAACATGTTTCATCATCACAGTATTAGTAAATCGAATTTAATAATTGTCAAATTCATTACCTCCAAGGAAGTTTAAAAGGAATAACCATGTTGTACAACTGTGTTCGATTTACATTCAATAAATTATCATCCTCAGTGTCATCATGTAGTGCCACAGTGCTTACAACAGGTTCAATATCCATAACGTCCTCAACGTCATCCTTTTGTCCTTCGCAACAACCACCCCCATCAGTATACCTGAATGTTTGAAAACATTCGGGTTCCCCATGTGATCCACCATCACCATGAACATCACCATCCTCTTCTTTATCATCATTCCCTTTGTCATAATCTTCCTTCCCAACACCTACCAATGTAGCCAAACTTCTTAATTCTTTATCCATTGCAACCATTTTTCTTTGGTTGTCTTCAATTTTCTTCATGACCAATTCTTCCCAACTTCCATCATCTTCCGCTATTGACCCTTCTTCCAAATGAAGGGCCGCACAAATGATTGAGTTTTGACGGTCCTCGTCCCGCAAAAACCACTCCCAACATATCTATAAACATCCTTATGTAATTAATCATTTAATAACAATAAAACACAATTCATGTACTGCATATCATAAAAATGTCAATTCAAATAACAGCTAACTTACCTCTTTCCGTTTAAACAATTCATCTATTTTGTTAGACCTTAACTTAAGCGAACGCCAATTCATTATTCGCGGGAACACAATGTCATGTGCACCGTCCGCTATACCCAAACGTTCAACCGCCCATACCTAAAAAACAAATATTAACCAAAGCATTCATCATATAATAAACAAATTACGGCCACATCAAACGTAATAAAATTTATAATTTCTTACCTGCAACACTGCAACATTCCCACTAAGACCTAGGTCCCTTATGTCACCTTGCCTGATCTTCCGTGAAGCATTTCCTAAACTATTTACCACAAATGTGTGCACAGCTTTTGCCCAATTATAGTCGAACAAATTATCAATGTTATCTAATACTGTAAAAGGCATGTTACTAACTGCCCTTGAATGTCTAGGAAAGTAGAAAACAATAAAACAAACTAAAATATACAAACGACAAACACAATCAACATCCGTCTCATTATTTTGTATTAACACCTTTATCCTATGTATGACATCTTTTACAGTGAATGACTTTGACGAAAATTGATGACAAACAACAGCATTAAAGTTATCATCAAAATTGACATCTGAACCACCAACACCCAACCCTAAAGCCATGCAAACATCCCCAACTGTAAATGGTACCATTGTTTGCTTCAAAACAAAAGATTCGTTGCGGCTAACCCAACGTCTAACCATTTCCTTCAACAAAGGAGTGCAGAAGTCAATTGGACTGTTCATATAAACACACCACTTGAAGGGAGTCATTTCGATACGTGTCCTATGACTGTCGCGTAGTATGGAATTAAGGTCCACTATCGGTTTTGTGTCACTCCATGCCCGCAACCGCAACTACAATTCATTTTCAAACAATTAAACCATCATACCCTCTTTTCAAAGAAAGCTTAAACTTTTCGTATTATTAAATATACTTACATTCTTGTAACCTTCTTCGTTATTGCAATCCATGACTACCAATCCAACACAATTACAACAACAATGTGAGATTAAGCAGAGAACTTGTATAAAAATTAGAAACAGAACAACATCCACTTGGGAGACGTTTCATACAAAACCAAATCCAATCCAAAAACAACGTCATCCATGTATTCAACGTTCATTCCAGTGAAAAATGCAAAAACAAACCAACCTTGGGTGAAGACGACGTGTGGCGGTTGGAACAGATACGGTTGCCTAAGGTGTCCGTGGAACTCACAGTGCGGAAAACCCCTCTTTTCGGTCCGCCTCACAGCCCACACTCCGGCGAACCTCCGGCGGCACTCCGGGACAGGGACGGAACCACCTGGGACGAAGCGACACCTTCAACGCCTCCCTAGGTCGCTGGGCCGGAACGGAGGAAACACGATGCCGTCTTGGCCAACAGCGCTCCACGTCGGAGCTGCGGCGCCGTCAAACGGAACGGGCTGTGCACGACGGCACTCCGGCAAGGACTCGGTCTCTCTCTCTGTCGCTCGTGAACGGTTTCTCCAACTCTCTCGTCTAGGTCACACGAGTGGGTTTTGGTTGTTCGCGCTTCTCTGTCTACGAAGTTCGAATACCATTTCAAATTTGAAACGCACAAACGCAAGCTGCCCGTGCCCGTCCTCGCCACGTCAAATTTGAAGCAGGTTTTATCAGATTTTCTCAGAACGCAGCAGGCTTTTTTCATTTAAAACGTGGCCCTCTCATTCGCTGACACGTGTACTGTGTCGAAATGTTGTCAAATTAAGTTGTCTAAGTATCGTTTTCCATATAATTAACCATCTTAGTGTATTGAATATGCATTTATAAGCAATCATCTTTCAAAGTATTGAAAAAAATTTAGAATGAACATTTTAAATGAATATAAAAACAAAAAGTATCATTTACTAAATAAGATAATAAGAATAGACAAATTTAAATTAAAAAGTGTGTGTAGTTCGTCGTAAAGTCTATGGTGGAATTTGTAGATCGTGAGTTCTTGTGGTGGATCTGGATCATGTAGGAGAGCCTATGCTTCATCCTATTGTAGGACAATCCTCTAGTGGTATTGTTAGTTTCTTAATTTCAGTCTGAGTGAAATCATGACAATGTTTGTGTTGTGCATGGATTTTATGGTTAAGAATTTAAATATATTTACTTATGGTGGTTTGTTGGTGGATTTTGATTCATTGGCTAATATACCTTCTTTGCAAGATGTCAATCCCATCATTGATAGTTTGTAGAGTTTACAATATTTAGATTCAGCTCATTGTAGTTTTGAGGTAGTTTCTACTTTTGTTACATCTAAGCAAGATCATTTGCAAAGGAATTGAACATAGCCTCTAAATGAACTAATATGTTTGATGAGAGGGCAAATTCTAATTTTGAGTTCAACAATGTGACATGTTGAGGATTTCTAAAAACGAAAGTTAATGCTAAATCTTCTAAACTAAGAATTTCTAAAAAGAATTGTGAGTTAATGATATAAATCTCTTAACATGTCGAGGACTTTACTAGTGTTGCATTAGTTTAATTTTCTCCATCTATATATGTACTTATTTTTTTTTTCATAATAGCACTAAATATATGTTTTATAGCGACATTTTATATCGGTTATAATCCACCTGATATAAAAAGTGGTGTGTGGCATATTTGTAAATACTATAAGACTTTCTATGTCGCTTCTACATCCGACAAATATAGAAAGTGGCGCGCTAACAAAACCAAAATAAATTACAAAACCTTTTTATATCAGTTGAACTTATAACTGATATAGAAAGTGACATGACGACAAAATTGCAATAAATTACAAAGTTTTTCTATAATGGTTGGACATATAACCAATATATAAAATGACCTTTTATACCGTTTTGTCACTTCAACTAGTATAGAATGTTTAATTTTTCTTCACAACTTTTGTGCCTCACGTCAATTACCTCTATATTGATCACTTTGAGCTCTAAAGTGAGTTTGTGTTCTCGTTTTGCCTCGTTCGCTCTCCTCCTTCTCATCGTTTCCAAATTCCTTCTCCTTGTTGTCATTTTTCATGTTTGTCACCTCTGCAATCACAATGATGTTTGGGCGTTCACTAGTGTTTGTTGAATGTTGTTCATGAGGGTTGTTGGTGTGGTGTTGTGGTGTGGTGTTGCGGTGTGGTGTTGTGGTGTGGTGTGATGTTGTGGTGTTGTCGTCATTGTGTGGTCTCATCCTCTCACTTGCCTTCATCATCCAATGCCTCTGTATTTTTTTTTTTAAAAAGGGTTAACATTTGAACCTAATATCTACATTGTTATGAATTATGAATTTATATTTGAATGTTTTTAGGTTTTTTATTTTCTGTGGTAATCAAAATCACCAAATAAATTCTAGACAAAAGAAAAATGTATAAATTCTTTGACAATGTAAAAGTTCAAATAATAGTTCCAAGTTTATGTTTTGATAATGTATAAATTTGTAGCTTTAGCATTTAGGTAACAAGGGTTGTGCTTGTTGTGGTTTAATGTATTGTTTATGGTTTTAGGAGTGAAATTTATATTGTTTTGTTGTTTTTAGTTATTATTTATTTTCTTAGTTTTCTTTTATTGATTCAAATTTGTTTAGATTTAGTTTGTTAGTTATTGTAGTTACTTTCATTGTGTTGGTTACTAGTTGCAGTTTTTCTTGTTAATTTGAATGGTTAAGTCTTGTTTTGAATTTTATTTTTCTACTGTAGACTTGGTCAATATATTATTTTGAGTGTCTAAGAAGTAGAGTATGTGTTGTAATGTTCTTTCATATTGGTAAATTTATTAATATAATCTAGTGTTGATTCTTGTTGTGCTAATTATTTTTGAATAATAACTATCTTTACTAATTCTAGCACTTACTCTTCTAACATTGTTGTGATTTTGTTTTACTAATATAGATTAATAACTAATGAATCTAACTAGTTTTGGTTTTAATTTATGCTTTTGCTAACATAGGTTCACTAAAGTTGTAGACAACATTGAAGTTCAAGATTTAAAAACTATTCTATTAAAACTACATATTGGTTCTACTTTAACTTTTCATTCAAGATTCTAACTATATTTTTTATTTTACTGAATTAGGTTCCATCTAAATAGATTCCCTTTGACAGTCTACAACCCTAACGTTTAAGCTGAAAACGTTTTGGCTATACAATACTGCTTATTTTGGGAGCAAACTTGTAACTGAAATACCTGAAAAACACTAGAAGGCGAGGGGGAAGAGGGGGGCAAGAGGGGGTGAATATTGTTAATGGAAAAATTCTTCTCGCAACCCTTCTGATATAGCACATAATTAAGCTTGAAAATTTCTTATGAAAGCTTAAATGCTGAACCTAATAAAAGTTATAAATGATTGTTACTTTTTACGTGCTACTAAGAATGTACATTGTTGAGTTTTATAAGAACCTTCTTAATTGAAGGGTAATTGTTTAGTTTGGAAGGTTTTTGTATTTGGAAATAAAAACACAATAAGTTTTTAGAAGATAAGTGTTTAGGTAAGAGAAGAGATAAATGCATAGTTATTTTTATACTAGTTCGCTCCAACTGAGTTACGTCCAGTCTCCTCCATAAAGGGTTCCATTATAATCTCCAAAATATTACAATTGAGTATTCGCACCATTGCTGCTCTGAGTATTCGTATCACTTTTGATCTTTGAGTATTAGTACCACTCCTAGTACTAAGCAACCCTACCACTATTTTCTTGGAGTGTTCGCATCACTCCTGGTATTAAACAACCCTGCTTAGATTTCCTTGAATTTTCTCCAGAATTGTAATCAACGATTGCTTACAATTCGTTCAGACTATTACTCTCACAAAGAGGATATGATTAGAATACAAAGTAGTCTAAACACTCGTAGATGTTTCTCTCTTTTCTCTTTCTCTCTTTCTTATAATCAGTAAGCAATATAACAATGAAGCTTGAGAGTATCTTTTTTCTTCACTTCTTTTTTCTCTTCCTCTCTTTTTCTGCTCAGATATATTATTTTTTTAGCTCTTTCTTTTCTTCTCTTTTGAACGCTTCTAATGATAGATTTTTCGTTGTAAGCTTTTTTCTTGTTATCCTCTCTATTTTTCTTTCGAAAACTCTTCTATTTAAAGGATTCTTGAATAAATTTCCATTAGATTGAGTGTTTGTCTTGATTCTTGTATTTTATCTTTCTTTGTGTATAACAGTCGTTAGATAAGTCAACTTGTTAAAGCAGACATGCATCTAAAAGCCAACCTAAAGTTTGTGGGCCTAGGAATTGGACCTAATTAATTTTGTCCTATATTTAAATTGTATTAACTGCTATCTTTGTATTTCTTTATCTTCTATTATTATTTTTGTAATCTTTATCTTTTATTATTATCCTTGTAACTATACTATTTTCCAGTTATGGAGAATAAAAAAAATTGTAACCTATTTGTCTATAAATAAAATGCTAACTCCCACGACTAAGGAACTATTTTGATCTTAGTACTCTCTACTTCACTTAAGATTAAGAGAGTCCTTCATTTTTATATATTTAATAAAAGACAATCAATTTTTTTACGGAAACGGTAAAGATTTACTTCTTGAACTAGCGATATGCACTGGACACCCGGGGTCGAGAGAAAAAAAAAGGCCTAGTTGTGTGCACAAGATGTGCATATTCACAAAACGTATGGTAAAATTTTCATGAATTATAAGTATTTTTCTTTGTTGATTAATTTAAGATAGTATGTCTAATATCATAGGGAGTCTAATAGAGTATTTATTAGGTTAAAATGTGCAGTAGTGTATGTAAATTGTATCGTGAAATAGTTACCTTTACTTGTTTTCTCTTAAGTTAGTTAGGATCTCCTTAAATACTTGTAACTCCCTTGTCTTGTCCTTTGTAATAGTTGTCTATGCCAATTAATGGATATACAGAAATACAATAGTGACGCTTGTTTTTTTTTTTTTTTTCTTTTTTCTATCTCTTTCGAGTGTGATTCATGACCATTATTGCATTGTTTCTTTCTTGTGCTTAATTTGTGAGTCATTGCACCACAAATTGAGAAGAAAGATAGGTATCATCACTTCCAAAAATTGAAAAAATCAATGGAAAGTTGTTTTAACCTTGAGAATCAAGATGAATGTTTTGTTCAAGAATCAAGAGATTTGAATTTCACTTTCCAGCAACACAAAACACATAAAGAGGCATGCTTTGAAGCACTTGGAGGAAAAAAACTCATGTGATTATTCTTTTCTCTCTCCGATGAGGTGCTCTATGACTTATAAGGAGAAGATCTCGGGAACATTATTGAAATTGGAGAAATTGTTAATGACAATGTCCATTTGCAGCAAACTTTTTGTTAAAAAGATTGTTTGGGCTATCTATGAAGGAGAGTGTATCAATGAAGTCGTGTCTTGAAAAACTCAATCCGATCTTGATGAATTTTTAGGACAGAGACCTCAAGGTAGATAATAAGGATGCAATGATAATTATGTTAGCCTTTTATCTTATAAGTATTCAGTGATTTCTTTAAGTGTAAGGAAGAAATGCATTATATTTGAAGGGGTTAGAGATATAGTTACAATGTTTAAGACTTTTAATTATTTTTCTTATAATTTAGATTTAATTTTTGTGATTACTGTATTAGGTCTTTATTTTATTTTCAAAAAAAAATTAATTAGAAACTTTCCAAACAATATAGTTTTTATATCAGTTTGTTTAAATGATTTATAGGATAACTTTATTCAGTGAGTGAACTTTGGTATATATTTCAATTGAAATTAAGTCATTGACATGATTCATGGAGCTTAAAAGAGAAAGCAGATTCATTGTTACAGAGGAATTATAGAATGTTTTGTTAGGATTGAAAATAACACTGTTTATGCATGATTTGAATTTGGACTAGAAATTATGTGAAGGGTACGTAGTGTGGTCCTAGGACTACCCTCATATCCCAAATTCCCCGAAAATAGCCTTTTCGTTTATTGGGTCAGTGGTGTTGAAGATAATTCATCTTTTCAGAAGACACAGATATTGTTATTATTATTTCTTGAAGTTGGCCTTAGGTAATGAATTGGGGTCATAAATCGTTATTTTGTGGTCTTTAAATAGTATCGAAGTGAGGAAGAAGATATGGGGTTTGGAAGAGTCGTTGTAGAATCTGATTGTTTGACATAAAGAGGCTGGTCCCTCCTTCTGCACTAACAACTCTCCATCTTTTCAGTCACATTTTGTTTTCTAACACAGCTGCTTTCTTCCTTTCGATACGTTTCATACATAGAAAGGAACTGAAACGAGTGAACAAAAGGAACAACAATACATAAATTAAGATGGAATGGAAGTCATTTGGTTACAAAAAATAAATACCAAAAATAATTATTTTTTCATTTTTATAATACTTTTTATCATTAACAATTTTATTATTTTTATCATAATACAGTAACCTAGTCTTTACATACAACTCTCCCCCACATGATAGATTCCTTTTAGTCTTTTATTTACGACTTCCTTGCTTATATGCTTTTTATATGAAATTACTACTTTATATTAAATTTAAGTCTGAATTCAAATTTTAAAGATAAAAATAAATTAAATATCATATAACAAAAAGACTAATAAATTTACTTATTTTAAAATTCTCTATATCAATCTTTTAGACTTATATCTTATCTATATAGTGTGTTTTCAATATATCTTGTTAAATAATCCGTCAGATTAATTGTTAGGTTCTTGAAATATATACATAATAAAAAGTAACATCTAATAAAAGAAATTTATAATTATATAAATCATAAATCAACTCATAAAAACTTAATATTACCTAACAATAAATTTATAAATATTTTTCCTTATATATTATTTATTTGAATCATCTTAATCCGTCATGAAATTTCACCTCAATCATACCACCTTATACTTTTTATCTTTCTCTGGAAATTTCAGTACGGCTACCCTATCCATCTTTTTCGTTGTGCCTTCCAAATTTTTGTTGCCTTTTGGACTTAATGTACAACACAAACAAAATTCTATATGCTCAAATAATTTTCACATGTTTAATATATGATTAATTTGAATTTAATTATTGGTAATTTTATAAATTTTCTTGTTCTTTTCGTTTAAATTATATATATCCCCTACACAAGATAATATTGCTATAATAGGAAACATTTATGATGAAATTGATTCTTGTCACAAAAATACTAAAGGAAATACTACACTTAAGATAATATTCGGACAAAAGTTAAACGCATATTAATTTATAAATTAATAAAATATACTTATACACTTTATTATTTATATTAAAATTTAGGTCCTGCGCTTAAGAAATGTAACACTTCTAAACAAAATTAAACATATAACATAATTCAATAAAAGATAAGATATGTATAGAATATATAATATTTATTTTAATACAGCTTAAACCTATACAAATTTAAATATAAATATTAATATTTACAAAAGACTAGTCAAAATAAAATTTCTATTTGTTTTTGTCTAAACATGATTTCTGTATATATAGTTATATCTACTCGTATACATAATATAGTTATAGTCACACTATAACAAAAAAACTATTAAAAATATACATGTCAATAAGATAATTATATATAAAAGAAATAACTTTATTAACAATTTATAAATATTCCAAAACTACACGTAAGAGAAAATTACTAAAACAACTTTTTATCTTAAGAAAATATAAAAAGATATATTTTAATGAGAAATTCACGTTCATTCAAAACTAACATTCAACCACCATATTACATCAAGATATTTAACACACAAAATATTAACTTATTTATTTCGAAAGACATATATTAAGTAGATCCTATCAGAGAACATATGACTAAATGCACAAAACTTAGATTTACAAGCGATTCTAAAAACAGGGATTAGGGTAAGTGCAGTACAATCTACACACACCTACAAATGTTAAGTGCATACTCCCTCAGCTTTTCACCACTTGATATCCTAGTTTATGTTACTTAAATAAGTAAAGCTAGAAGTGCTTTGTTACAAGTTTCAATACTCAATACTTAAATCAAACAATAATAAACACTCTATCTCATATATGTGATCACATATTCATACAAGTTTTGCTATTCTCCACACTATAAGAAAAACAGATATTGTCGGAAACGTAAAAAATGTGTCGATAATGAATTTTTTCTGATGGATTGAACTTCATCAATAATAGTTTAGTAGAAAACATTTATCGATAAAATATTATACATGTCAATAATTCTACAATCTGGTTCACCTTCTTCCTCCTCTCTTTATCTTCTTCTTTCCATTTTCTTTTTGTGTTCTTCATCACTTCCACAATTTGTCTTCTTCTTCAACTATACTCATAGTCTAATACCAAAAATTTATCGTGAAACCATAATCAATGTATTATACTTTTATTTTATAAACTATAACCAAGGCCACACACAAGAAACTCAAATAATGCATCCATCAAAATTCTTGCCAGCAACAAAAAGCTTATGGCATGAGCTCCAATGCAAATGCGAGTTGGAGGCAAGTTCAAGCTTAGGCAAAGCGGAGAAGAGTGGCCAACAAAGGTTTTAACTAATGGCGAGTGCAAATCTATTTTGTTTCCTCGACGAAGACACAAACTTCGATGACGTACGATAGTGGAGCTCAACAGACCAAAGGAACCACCATCAAAATCCAAACCTTCACAAGATGATGAGCCTACTGTTGCTCCGGCACCAACACAACCCACCGATGACAATGAGAACTACAAAACACGAAAGTTGGAATGCAAAACGCCTAACGTGAAAGAGATGATGGATGTATATTGATGACCCAATCCAGATGTAGATTGAGCCATGACATAATAAGCTAAGAAAAACCAAGCAAGGTGAACATTCAAGGCAATATGGAAGTTTATGGTGAAAGGTGGTGTGAAGTGATTAAGGGAGTATGGCTCTAGCTCAAGTGACCCTCCATCATTGGAAGGAAGCTAGAAGGGTATAAGGGAGAAGCAAGGCAGAGCACTCTTGGGTTTAGAGGCTGGAAGAAGTTCAACAACATTTTTTGAATATCCAAAAATACAAAGGATGAATGTTGAATTTATAAGGAATTCAATCACCCTTGCTCGAGCATGAGGCTAGACTGATCATCAACTACATCATGGGGATTAGATGTCACGTAGTCTAGGCATGAAACACATACTGAAAACAAATAGCATAAAATACACTTGATTTGAAAATGAAAGAACTTGTGTGCTACACTAGGCGCCTAAGGGTTTTCCCTAGGTGCAATCCGAATGGGCCTCCTTGGTTCTTCCTTTGCTAGCCTTCTCCATGGGCGGAAATGGTGGAAGATGGGCCTCCTTGCTGTTCTATGAGTTGCCACTAAAAATGATCATAAAAGGCTTAGGCTTCCTTTGAGGTATCTTCAAGGTCTTGTTGGATCTTCTTGACCATTCCACGAGTAATGGGCCCTTGTGTTGAATATGGGTCTTGGGCCCAAGTCATCATCTCCTCCCTTTTGAGAAGGATTTATCCTCAAATCCATAGAGTCTTCATCACTTGTCAAATCCCCACAAAAGGTCGAAGGTTAACAACATTAAAAGTAGAATGGACGTCATACTCTTTAGGAAGGTCTGATTGATAAGCATTGTTATTAACCTCCCTAATGACCTTAAAAGGACCATCTCTTCTAGGACTTAGTTTAAACTTCCTCTGAGTTGGAAATTTTTCTTTTCTAAGATGAAGTCAAATTAAGTCTCCTTCATTAAAGATCATTTCTTTCTTCCCTTATTGTTATATCTTGTGTATCCCTCATTTTGTTGTTGAATTTGGCTCCTAACCCTCTCATGTAATTCTCTTATAAATTTAGATTTAGACACCCCATCTTGGTGAACAAAATCAAATGAAGAAGGAATAAGTATTAAATCCATGGGTATAAGAGGATTGAAACCATAGGCAGCTTCAAAAGAAGAGATTTTAGTAGTCCTTTGAACTACTTAATTGTATGCAAACTCCACATAAGGAAGAAACTCATCCCAAGACTTGTTGTTTCTCTTCAAGACTACTCTCAACAAGGTGGATAGAGATTTATTTACTACTTTAGTTTGTTCATTCGTTTGAGCATGACAAGTATTTGAGCATGACAAGTAGTAGAAAAAGATAGCTTAGTCCCTAATCTAGACCATAAGGTCCTCCAAATATGACTAAGAAATTTTGTATCTCCATCCAAAATGATAGTGCGAGGTAGCTTGTGAAGTTTTACCACATCTCTAAAGAATAATTTAGCAATATTGCTTGCATCATCTACTTTGTGCATGGTATGAAATGAGCCATTTTACTAAAATGATATACTACTACAAAGATAGAATCAAAACCCTTTGTAGTCTTTGGGAGCCTTAAGACAAAATCCATGTTATTTTCCTCCTAAGGGGTTGGAGCAATAGGCAAGGGAGTGTAGAGTCCATAAGGCATTGCTCTAGTTTAGATTCTAAACAAGTAATGCATCTATATCAATGTCTTTAGACATATTTCCTCATGTGGGGCCAAACAAACTTTTCTTTTAGCATACCTAGTGTTTTATCTACCCTATAATGCCTCATCAAACCTCCTTTGTGCATTTCTTTAACAAGGATTTTTCTATGTGATCCTTGGGGAATACATATTTTGCCTTCTTTAAAAGGGTACCCATCTCTCACATAGAAACCTCATAGGGACTTATGCAAACATTCTTCTTAAATAGTGGAAAACTCAATATCTTGAGCATACAATTTTGTTATGTTATTAAAGCTAAAAATTTGGGCTCCTACTGTGGCTAACAAGTTATTTCTTCTTGACAAAGCATCAACCATAGTATTAGATTTCCCTTTCTTGTATTTGATAACATAGGAGAATTGTTCTAGAAACTACAACCATTTGACATGCCTTTTTCGCAACTTATGTTGACTTTTCAAGTATTTTAGTGATTCATGGTCACTATGAATGATGAACTCCTTGGAAACAACGTAATGCTCCCAAGTTTGAAGAGCCTCCAAGAGCATAGAGTTCCTTGTCATAGTTGGGATAATTACAAGTACTCCCATGAAGTTTTTCACTAAAATACGCAATGGGATGACCTTATTGTAAGAACACAACACCTATGTTTAAACCTAAAGCATCACATTCTAGTTCAAAGGTTTTAGCAAAATTTTGTAAAGCTAGAATGGCTGCTTGGGTAAGTTTTTTCTTGAAAAGGTCAAATGATTTTTGTTGTGTTTCTCCCTAATGGAATGTAACATCCTTTTTCAAAAACTCTAAGTAGTGAAGCAAGACTAGAGAAGTTTGGAACAAATCTTCTATAAAAACTTGCTAGGCCATCAAAACGCCTAACTTCTACATTCTTTAGGGAGGGCAAATTTTGGATGGCCTTTATTTTCTGAGGGCCAACATGAACTTGATTTTTATTGACAACAAAACCAAGAAAGATGACATTATCTACACAAAAGGTGCATTTTTCAACGTTTGCAAATAATTGATTCACCTTGAGAATGGAGAGGACAACCCTTAAATGTTTTTCATGGTCTTACAAACTTTGACTATACATGTCATCAAATAAACTACAAAAAATTTTCTATTGTAGTCCCTTAAGAGATGATTCATAAGTCTCATGAAAGTGCTTGTAGCATTAGTAAAGCCAAAAGGAATTACCAACGGCGTGATAGAACAAGTGACTTCAAGGAAACATTCTTAGAATGTTCTTCTTCTCTCACAACGTCTTTTTCTTGGGTGTCGTTACTCTAATCATATATTTCTGTTTTATTGATCTACACAAATATCAAAAAACAAAGTATACAAGTACGAAAGACAAATGTGTGTTCATCTGTCACGTGTTCAAGACATTTTATCATTTGTCATTTCACTAATAAATGCATCATTTGGGAAGACAAATGTGTGTTCATATGAAGTTATAAGCATGAGATGCTTTCTCAAGTTTAAAGCATTTAGTGGTCGCTTATGAGATGATATTTTTTATAGAATGTTTTGCTTGATATAACAATATATGAAATGAAAATATTTCTTTTAATCTTAGTGTCATATAAGAGATAGAATTTTGTTTCGTAAAGAAGCTAACTTTGCTTATAGAGTCTATTTACAGATTTCAATGAGAGACACTTGTTCTTAGGCATTGTTTGTGATTTTCTAATCCATTCAAGAGTTTGGTCTAGAAAGTATTACTTCAACTCTTGGCTTCAGATGTTATAAGATGTTTCTTTGTTAGACGCTACTTGTTTCAAATAGTCTTTCCTACATAGGAATATTTCGTTTGATGTTGTTTGTTAAACTTTCAAACTTGGGTTGCTAGAATAATATTTTCTCTAGATGATTTTTGTCTTAACAATAACATCCTCACATCCTTCTTGAATCTTCTTAGTCATACTCCTAGTGATAGGTCCATTGGTTGGACCTAAGTCATCATCTAGGATCTTTTGATCTGAACTAGTATAAAATTACTTATGCAACTCTCTTTTTCCCTATACTCTTTATTTTTCTTGTTATTATATAAAATAAATCAATTTTAATTGTAAATTCAATTTATAAAAAGGGAATATGTTTTAAAAGTACACTTTTATTAACCAACTAATTTAGCCACCCCTTTGGTTTTATTGAAATGAGATTATTTTGTTGCACAATTCTAACAATTGGGATTACAACTGGCTTTCATAGTTATTCATTTTTTTTCAAAAATAGGGTGCTTCACTTAATAGACCCCCTTTATTGGCTCGGGAAATTATCCTTTTAGGAAAGTAAGAATGTAAATATTTTTAGAGTATGTTGATAAAGGTATTTGGGATACTATTACAAATGGTGTTTTGTTCCTACTATAGTGTGTAGGAACCTAATCCCTTTTCATAATGGACTACAAAAGAAAATAGAAGGACTCAATATAATGTTAGACCTATAAATATAATTTCATCTACTTTAACAATTGATGAGTTTTATAGGATATTTTTTAGCTCTAATACTCTAGAAATGTGTGAAATTTTAAAGGTAATCCGTGAAGGAACAAATGATGTAAAACGTGCTAGGAAGAACTTGTTAGTACAAGAATATGAAATATTTTGAATACAATAAGGGGAAATCATCTGAGGTGCAAAAGTGATTCATCCACATTGTTAATCATCTCTCCGGGTTAAGTAAAAATTTTGATATTGATGAACTTCATATAAAATTTGGAAATCCTTGAGCAGGTCTTGACAACCAAAGGTCGCCGCAATAATGGAGTCAAAAAATCTTATAAATAAGTGTCATGGCTTCTCTCTTAGGAAATTTAGACTACATGATGTTAAAATTGATGAGCTTTATTTCTCAACACTAAGAGGAGGGAGGGGGGTGAATTGGTATTTTATAAAAATATTCACTTTTGAAATCTTTTTCGCAAATGATATTGTCCCTAGTACAAAAACACTGTATAACGTCAGTGTTTTTTGGCCTTTCACGTTGAAATTAAGGACGACGTCATATTAGGAGACGGTAAATTGACGTCAAATTTAAAAATTTGACGTTACCTTAATTAACGTCGAATTTTGTTAATATATGACATTAATCAATTTTTTTTATTTTTTTTAATTAATTTTGATCCTTTGTGATACTTTTTTACTACTCTACGAAGACCTGAAAACAGAAAAATAACAAATTTTAGTTTTGGTATTTTATAAAGTACGAACTATGAACGTGTAGTGTAGTATCAACAACAAACAAGTTTAACCAAATAACAATAAACAAGTTCAACCAAACAACCACAACAAACAATTTCAATCAAAGAACAACAAGAAACAAGTTTAATAAATAAGTTCTTCAAAATGAAAATGAAAACTAACCTTCAAAAGGTGGGTTCGTCATACTAAAGTGTTGTCACCCGTGAGAGAGAAAGCAGAATACAGCTATGAAGGACAAAAACACGAAAATAATCGGTCAAAATAAACGAAAATCATACCTAAAGTAGTTAATTAACCTGCATTTGTATCAAAGGAAGGAAATATTACATGTGATGGCCGTCAAACTTCGTTCGAGAAATGTTTGAGCAGATAAAAGGGTCTCGCGCGTTAAGATAAAGTGAATGAATTTTCAATCTCCTGCTCAAATTTTTATTGAATTCACTAACATTTTGATGTCTAACGCTAGGGCATTCGACGTCATACGTAAGTATATTTTCACCTTCGGGCCAAACATTTTTGCAAAATTTATCCAATAGGACGTCGAACATCTCAATATTCGACGTTTTATAACAAATTGACGTCGAATTACAGTTTTAAACGACGTCTAATAATTGTATTTATTTACAAAAATGTCACCGATCATTTTTAATGTTGGCTTTTCAATGGTTGGACGTTGAACGTGAAACGTTATATGTTGTTTTTGTACTAGTGTGTTCTTGAAAACTTTCTTGTGCCGTAAGCAATGTGCGTGCAATGTAACAATATGCGTAATCAATTAATAACAATACGTAATCAATTATGTAAAGAGATAGGGATAAGAAAATCAAACTCAATTTTTATACTAGTTCGGCCTCAATGCCTACATCCAGTGTCCTTTCAATCAACCTTAGATTGAAAGTCAATTGCACTATAAAGATGAGTTTTTACAACAAGGCTTTACAGTGACCAATGTTATTATTTATTGCAAAAGATAAATATAACGTTGCGCAAGTTTCGTGCAGTTGCCAACGTTAATTTATTTTTGTTATGCAACGTGCTGCCAACGTCTTCCGCAAGCAAAGGGCTCCAACGTTCATTTTGCAACGTTTCAATTAATTAAAATATTATTTTTCTAAAAGATATTTTGGACTTTTGGGATCATGGGCTTGATCCATGAACTCTATAAATAGGGAGCTCCTCCTCCATTCCAATACACACAAAATTTCATTCTTTCTTATTCTCCTCTTTTCTATTTTTCATTCTCTAGCTCTTTTTCTCTTCTAAAATTATTCTGGGTTGTTCTTATACTCTATTTAGAGTTCCTTGCTAGTTCTGAGATCCTCAAAAATTCTGAGAAGTTCCTGTTGTATCCTGGGGGGCTTGCGCAATACACCGCGGATAAGTCCTTAAGGGCAGTGACCTACACGCCTCAGGAAGTATTTTGTTCGTGATCTTTATTCTACTTTTGTCAGCTTTTACAACAACCAATGTGTCAAAATGTAAATCACCTCTCTAACTCACTAATCTTATATAACAAGACCCTGCAACAAGAACAATCCTCTCCTGCAGTCAGAATTTCCCGCTCTTTCTTCCTGGCCGCACGCACAGGGAACCGCAAATCAAAGATTGCGAGTCTTCTTCTCCTAATCACACAGAAAGAACCTCAATTGTGCAGAACGATCAGTCTCTGCAATCCAGTTACGTTTGCTACTCAAGAATTCTTCAAGATTTGTAAACCACTTTCTTTCTTGATTCTTGGAGCTTTTTATCACTCTGTAAAACTTCTCAAACAAATATCAATTAGATATTAAAGTGTAATTCTCAATTGTCTTACAGAAAATCAATCAACGCGTCAATATATAGTTTTTATCAATCCTGACGCTATGAAATCGATTAGCCAACTTACGTAATCGGTTACATTAAATAGGTGTAATAGAATTACAACCAGTTTGGCTCCTTAATTGAATACGCAATTAATACAATCGATTTCCATTAAATGCTAGTCAAACATATTAAAAATATGACCGTTATAGCAGTTATGACCAAGAAGTTTTCAAATCTTAGCAGAGTTAATTGAATACACAATTCATGTAATCGATTAAGCGTTAACACTTATAATATTTTTGAAAACTTTTCTTTCCAAAACACATCACAACACATTTTGCAAAAGATATATGCAAACACACGAGTTTTAATAGATTCACCAACTAATGTAATCGATTCAAAACTAGTTGTTTTGCCACGGTTCAAAACTGTTGAGATTGTTGATAGGGGGAGCAAAGGTTTAGCTTAACCCACAATCTCAGTAATATCTGAGTTTTTGATGATGACAACACATAATTAATAAGACATGTATATTTTGTGTTACATGTTCCATATTTACATGTTATATGCTTTTGATCACTGTGTTAAATTTGTTTAAGCATATTGATGCAATCTTGCTTGACATACCTCCTCAATGTTTTCCTTTTGTAATTTTACATTTTATTGTATATGTGTATCAACTTGCAAGGAGCATGGGTTACTATAAATACCCAGCTCCTCTTTTGTATTTGACACTTTTGAGATTAATGAGAATTGATTTTTCTGAAACCAAAAACAATTCTCCCTTGAGAGTCAAGGCTAGAGAGTCCAAGGACTTCCTCTAGCCACCTTTCGGCACACTACCTCCATTTTCATTTTCTCCATTTCCCTTTTTGTTTGTCTCCCCTCCATGCTACTTCTCCTTAACAACCACATCTTCAACTGCTCAGTGCATCAGTAGCAACCACATGCACGCATAAGCGCATTTCATCCACATCATTCAACATTTCTTTCCACGAAGCGTCAGTCACCCCATTCTCCACATTCAGGTTTTCATCTTTTCTGTAAGTTTCATATCTTTGTCGCTTCATCATCACAGAACATCAAAACCTAGGGTTCTTCTCCTCTTTCACCATTTCTCTTCGATTTCACCAAATAAAATCTGTTTTCCACCGATTAAACACCTTTAATCCATTTGATCTTCATTATACACCGTTCAATCTTTGGTTTGAACTGATTAATCAGCTCTTTTTGAGCTTCTCCCCTTTCTAGGGTTCTTTCAATCTAGGTTTTGGTTCTCTGAGTTCCTTCTCAGATTTGGTCTGATTCTCTCTCGATTTTTCTCTACCAATAGTGTCTAGGGTTTCCGCGAGGTTGTCTCACTTAAGTTTTCTTATATTCTCTCTCGATCTTGAGGTTCGTCAACATTCCGCTGTGTATTACTCGTCGGAGGAAGCTTCGAAGGAGTTGCATCGCGTCTTTGGAGTTCTTCTCAGAGCGTTCTTCCATCACATATATGGGAGCATGTTTGTGTTGTTCATTGCATTTCACTGTGTTACATATGTGTTTATGTGTGAATGCATGAGATATGATTTTGAAAAGGAAAACCGCAAGCACTTACGTTAAACTTTAAATGTGTGGCAAAACAACAGTTTTAAGTCGACTTTATTATGGAGTGAATCGATTAAAGCTCATGTCTTTGCACAAACCTTTTTCAAGTGTGTTGTGAGACTTTTCAAAGAGAAAGTTTTTCAAATCTATACTTAACACTCTTGAATAATCAATTGCATGTGTACTGTATTCGATTAAGTTAGTTATTATTTTGAAATTATGTAAATGCTTGACATAAATGTCTAACAGTCATATTTTTGAATGTGTTGACCAATCATTAAATGTTAGTCGACTGCATTAATTGTGCATTCAATTAATTGTCGTGACTACTGCTAACTATTATAATAGAATTGTTATATTCAAATGCATTAGTAGCTAACTGGATTAAAATGCGTCTAAGATGAGTTATTCTATAAATTGAAACAAATTTGATTTCTGTGAGAACTTTTGTAATTCTAACATTTTCATATATTTTGCAGAAAGCTGTGATATTACAGAAAGTAAAGAGAAGCTTCAAGAAACAAGAGTGATCGTGGTGATCATCTACTTGTGATTTCTTGAAGAGCAAGATTGTTGTGTTTTTCAAAGGTTGATCAACTTGCACATTTGGGTGTTATTGAGAGATCAAAATTCTAAAATCTTTTGAAGATTGGTTTGAAGTTCCCTGTTGTGATTATAGGAAGAAGAGCGTGCGACGTTCTTGACTTTGAGAGTGTCTCAAAGGGTTTAGACATCAGAAGAGGGGATTCTTGCTGTTGGTCTTATTGTGTATTGTCTATATTTTGATTAGAGGGTTAGAGAGGTGTTTTATATATTTTACATGAGGTCACTGTAAAAGCCTTGTTGTGAAAATCTTGATCATTATAATGCATTGGCTTCCTATGGTTTGAAGGACACTAGATGTAGGCTTGGCCGAACTAGTATAAAAACACAGTGTTTGAATTTTCTCATCCCTACTCTCTTTATTCAATCGATTACATTCTGCATTCTTTCGATTAAATTTCCACTGCATTGAAAATATTTTACCTTGTGATTCAAGAAAAGTATCAAGGCATCATTTATGTGAAAAAGATTTTATTTTTACATTTGACCAATTCACCCCCCCCCCTCTTAGTGTGAGAAATTGAGCCATTCTATTTTAACAAAAACTCAAGCCATCTGATGACCTCAATTGATTATCATTCCACTATAATCGATTTAGTCATGTAGATATGCTTTTGTGCTTGTGGTTTTCATATCATCAAAACATGTATTGTGCATACACAAATATAATCCCTTCATAAACACAATAGTATGCATCAATCAATATAATATGTTCAATAAATGTGATAAACACAATATGTGCATATTACACAGTAAGCATGTACATATTCAACTTATATATCACACAGTACTCACACATATGTTTTTATTAACAATGTGTCGTGATCATAAAAAGCCAACATCACAGGGATTGGGTTTAGGTAACACTATGCTCCCCCTATCAACACATGAGTTCGAGTTGAGGAGACTTAATGATGAAGAGGAAGAAAAAAAGAAAAAAAAATGAAAATATGGATTTAATGATGAAAACTTTCACAAAGTTTATGAAGAGGAAGGACAACACAAAGATCATAAAAAAGAATATGCAAAGTTTTTCAAAATTGAAGTGTTACGGGTGTGGAGAATTGGGACACCTTAAAGCAGACTATCCAATTGTTAAGAAGAGTGAAGAGATGAAAGGTAGAATGTTCTTCAAGAAAAAGAAATGGTAGGAGACCGATTCAAGCTCCTCATCAAGCTTTAGTGGTTTAGATGAAAAAGCCAACATTTGTTAGATAGTAGAAAATGAATCAAGTTGCAACAAGGTTCATAATTCTAGTATGTTTAGTGACTTAAATAATTATGATGAATTACTTTGTGCTTTTTAAGAGTTGTATGTTGAACTTGAAAAATTAAAACATGCACAAAGAAAATTGAAATCAAAATATAAATCCTTGCAAAAGAATTTTGGAAAATATTTGAAAGAAGAAGAAATTTTAAAAAGGAAATTTTCAATTTTAGAGGACGGTAGAAATGTTTTTGTTGAGTGTGAATGTTTTATGGAGCATGAATTGAAGATTTCTAATCCTGAAAGATCAATTCCAAATGCTTCAAAAGTTGACAATGTTGAAAAGAAAATATTTAAGAAAAGTGATTTTCATAAAAATAAGCAAGCTCCTCATAATATGAATAAAAGACCATGTAAGATATGGCTAGAAAAAGGTAAGTCTTATTCTAGGAATGTTGATTGTATAATATGTTTTTACTATATGAAAAAGGAGAACATTACAAATAAATGTAGAACAAAACATGTTCATGTTCCAAATGGAAGATATGTTTGGGTTCCAATAATTAAGTAACATGTTGCTAACCCAAAGGACTTAGATAAGTTTTTTTCGTAGACCAAACTTTTATTTTAATGACTTGCATGTGATTTCAAAACTAAGAAAGTCTCTCTGGGTGTTCCAAAATTTGGTATTGTATGAATGGGCAAATTAAGGGGAGATCAATTTTATGTGATTTAGGGGGAGCTCTTTAATCATGAGATCTTTTTTTTTTTTATTATGATAAAAAGAGAGAGATATATTTGTGTTGATATCTTGTGATAAATTGTACCTCTTTAAGGGGGAGATATATGATTATATTGATATGTGGTAGAACCTTTTATTTTTTAAAAAAAAGGAGAAAATTTATTTATCTCTCTTCTAGATTAACTACTCTTTTCTCTTAAGTTTTTATATTAAAAACATGACATATCACAAGTCTTCAAAACTTTGTTATCATCATAAAAAAGGGGGAGATTGTCGACAAAAGAAGATGGACATTTTGCTTCAATATAAAAAGTTTTGATGATGATGATTCATGGAAAAGTGTTGAAGACTTAAAGAATGCTTGGATTTAAGAGATACAAACTTTAGTTTTTGAAGTCTTGTAATTTGTGTATCTTATTCAAAATAGTTAAATTAGTAGGCCAAGAGTCAAAATGCAAAACCCAAGTAGTAGAGCACTGAGAGAGTTTTTAATTTTTCATAAAAGTTATGTCATAATAATCGATTATCCAATTAAAATCAAAATTTTCATAAGAGTATTTGTGATAATCGATTTTCATTACTAGAAATCGATTTTCATAGCGAAAAAATGTTTGCACAAAAGTTTCTATAATAATAGATTATTACTTCTAATAATCGATTATCATCAACAGTTGACTTGACTCTTCAATTTCTTAACTCTTCAATTTCTTGACCTAATTTTTGAAACGACTTTTATAAGTAAAGTGATAGACTTTCATTTATAAATACACAAGTTAGAGAAGTTTGAGTATTTGAGAACTCTTTATGGAAAGGCTTTGCAAAACCTAGTGTAGGTAGAACGATAACTTTCACCAAGTAGGTTTTGTGTGATTGAGTGTTGTTGTTATTGCTAGGAAAGGTTATTCATCCTTTATATCACTAGTGCAAAATTGGGATACTAACGCGGCTAATATGCCTCGGTTTGTAGAAAACTGAAGCATATGAAAACGCGGTGACACTTTTGCAATTTTAGCGAACTTATAGGCCTCGATTCAAGAGAAACCGATGCATAACAACTCTATTACATCTGTTAAATAACCACTCGAGGCGTATAACTCTCCCTATTTGACTTAATTCTAACCTTTCATATCAAACCTTTTTGGTCAGGGTTGCCGGTGAAACCGAGGCATATAAAACATATTCGCATCGGGTACACAAACATTCGAAATAGGAGCTCTTTCTAGGTTTTTTAACAGTTTCTACCGAACTATTTTCTTCTTCGTATGCACTTTGCTCTCCACCACTACTCGCGCCTCCTCGTCATGTCTCCACCGCCACGTTCGTCGTGCCTCCGTCGCTGTGGTCGCTACTCGAATATGTTCTCCACCACTACTCGCGTTCTCCACTAGAGTAAGCGACAAAGTGGAGTCTCACAGAGAAATGAAAAACCCTCTTTTTCTCATCTTCTTCCAAGGTCTTCTTCACCTGATCTTGATCCAACACTGTCTCATAATTCCCCCCGTAAACGCCGTTCAAGAGGTTCGTGCTCTGCCTGCGTTGTCGGAACGAGTCATGCAACGTCAACAACTCCGTCGACATGAACGTGACGTCGTTGTACGATATGTGGCTCTCCACACTCCGTAGTAGAAGTCCAGCTTCTTGTTGGGGTTCCCTGCCGTGAAGTTGAGGACAAGGTTGTAATAGAGCGTGTTGTCGCTGGAGGTGTAGTTGAACTGCGTGAGCATGGCATCGGAGACGTGCAACTTAAAGGCGTGTGGCTGGAGCACGGCGCAGAAGATGATGAATACGATGACGAGGAAGATTATGAGTGCGAGGAGAATCTTCCAGCAGATGCTAAAGAGACAACAACAACAATTTATGTGGCGGTGGGGACATGGCGCCTCCGCCGGAGGAATCGTGGGGCCGTAATACGCACCGTTTAGTTGGGGTTGCTTATCTACCATGCTGGAATGATAAGGGATAATATGAAGTGCTCTTTTTGTGATAGAAGAAAGGTACATGTGTGTAAATCGAAAAAGGGGTTTTTCAATTTGGTCTCTTTATGATAGTCACTATCATTGCTCTTTGTTAGATGGATTATATTGAAGTTGCTTCTGCTTTGGATGCTGCAAAATTGTGGGAAAGTTGGTGTCTTTGCTTTTTAGTTTTTCTCTTTTTACCGATTATGGTTGTGGAATATATGGAGAGCTTAATATTATCTTTATACCTTGTATTTATGGAGTCCGAGAACAAGTTTCCTTTTTGTCTTAACATGCTTGAAGTCAATTGTGATGTTTCTCTACTAATGAATGGAATCTATTGAAAAGAGTAACCCTTTGTTCTGTGTCCTAGATTCTTAAGCGAGTGATTGATTGTGTTTATTTTGTTGTAGTACTGCGTGCTTGGTGGGCATCACAGGTGTTCTTACTCCACTCCTTGAGGATACTGTATTTTGAGGATTTTTTATGACTTCTCTAACCAAGTGCTACTGTTGCCTTCATACCCGTTGATTTGTTGTTTAAGTTTTTTGTTTTTCTTTTTGACTTTAGCATTCTTTTATTACCATATATCATGATAATACATGTTAAAGAAGCTACAGCTTGCCCTGAAATTTGGACTTTCTTCTTTTTCAATTAGATATGCATTGGGACGATAATTGAACAAAGAAGGTTTCAACCAGTGCAACTTCAACTATATTGTATTTAGCTTATATCCTTAACATAAAATAGAAAATTTGATTAGAATGTATAGTGAAGTTTGCCTTGTTCTAGCTAGTTGTTATTTTTCTTTCCAGTTAAGTTTTTGATCATATGGGTGTATTTTGACTCATACTTTAGGTGGTACTTCTTCAATCAACCTGGGTAACTTTAAAGTTGAATGTTTAGAGTTTGATTGAATGTCCCTTCATGGTTTCAAAATTTTTCTAATCTCTTATGAAGGTTGAAGCACCTAAATACAACAAGGACACTGTTATGGTCTGCACTTGCATTTCAGTGAAATTGTTTTTAGTCTGCACTTGCAACAAGGACACTGTTACGGTCTCCTGCATCTGATGCTATAATTTCTTTTTCAGTTTGAAATTTTTTCATGGGTTTCAAGATGTGATGCACGAATACTATTGGATGGTATACTATACTGCCTCGGTTCAGAGGGAACCAAGGCATAAAGTCCTTGAAACAAAATAAAAAAATGAAAAATCTACTGCATCGGTTCCCTTTGAATCGAGGCGAAATCCTCCACTTTTTTGCCTCGGTTCACAACTGAGGCATAAAGTTGTGGACTTTTTGCCTCGCCTGTATATGCCTCGGTTCAAGAACCGATGTCTATGGGTGAAAATAACCGTTGTCGTTTCCCCTGACTGCACTAGTGTATGATTCAAAGGAAGAGTTCATTACTTGTGGATTCAAGGAAATAGTTTCTTCATCTCTTGTGTGATTCAAAATGTTTTGTGGGACTCAATGGAGGTGTTCGTCCCTTGTGGATTTTGAGATGTCTTTCATCTTGTGGCTTCAAGAGAGGTGCTTTCTATTCTAAATTGTTACTTCTATTTGTAATCTCAATTTATTTTTAGTGTTTGAGTTTACCCCTCTTTAAAGAGATTAACAACTGGACGAAGAGTCTTTTGATCAAACCTAGTATAAAATTACTTGTGTAAATGTCTCTTTCCCTATGCTCTTTATTTTTCTTATTATTATTTAAAAGGAATACATTTTAATTGTAAAGTCAATTTATAAAACAGGACTTCTTTTCTTTTAAGTGTAGTTTTATTAAGAAACCAATTCATCCTCCCCTCTTGATTTTATTATTTTGTTGCACGATTCTAACAAATTAGACTAAATCCAATCAAATAAACCTAATAGACTTGACTATTAGGTATGTTAGACATGGATAGAGCCAATTTGACTAGACATGGGCACAATTCGCCTTGGCATAACCTTTGTCTTGTGCTAACTTGTCTTGACTAGGGTTTTGTCCAACTCAGCTTGACTTGAACTTGGGTCGACTTGTCTTGCCTTAGACTTGGGTCGACTCAGCTTGACTTGGACTCGGGTTAGCTGAACTTGACTTGGACTCGGGACAACTCGGCTTGACCGAGACCATGGCAAACTCATGTCAACCTAGGTCTAGTTCAACTGGCTTGTCTTTGGTTTGGTATGTATCACCTCAACCTCAAGGAAAGTTAAATTGAGTAAACATGGGCTTAGCCAAATCAACTCGACTCGACCATGGACTAGGACTAATTCAGCTTGACATGGGGCTTGAAATAGGAAAGACTCAACTTAACTTAGGTGTGGACCGACTCAACTTGGTCTTATGTTGAGTAAGCTCCACCCTAGTCATGAGATGACTTAGCACTACCCTTGAACCTAGGTCAACTCAGCTTGATTTGTTTACCTGGGATAACTTGGCTTTACCTTTGAAATGATCCAACTCAACTTGAGGACTTACTTGAGTCATCCTTCAACTAAGAATGACTCTTATCGACTTGGAAGAATTGACATAACTCTTTGTTTGGTCCTGACTTGACTCATCATGACGTGGACACATTGTGGGCGTAACTTGACTCGATCAAACATGAGTCCGACTCCACTTTGCCTAGTATGGACCAAAAGCCCAACAAAGGACTAACTTGACTTGATTAGGTTTTAGTGGATCCTACTCAACTCGATTTAAGGTGCTTCTGACTCGTCTTGACTTGAGATGCATATACAACTCAACTCAATCCTATATAGGCCGAACTCAAATCTACTTTATTTTTTGTCTAACACAACTTGGTCAAATGTTGACCTAACTTAACTATGTCCAATGCGAATGCAATTTAACTTAGCAAAATGTGAAATCAACCATGACTTGACCTACATCTAACCCGAATGATCTACATAACTTATCTTAAATTGAGATTGAGTCACACATACTACTTTGTTGAACTTAACCTATAGGTTGAACTTAACCTATGAAACTTTTGTTTCTATTTTAACTCTAAAATTTTTAATCCTATAGATTTTTTTTTTAATTTCACCTATATAGATTCGGACCAATTACTTGACCAAATTGATTGGTCTACTTATAATTTTTTTTACATTAATTTTTTCTATATGTGCTCTGCTATCTAAACTTTTCCATATATCTTTCCATTAAAAAGTTAGTAAACCTCGAGTCCATTTCTTTTACTAGAACAACAATTTATAACACTGAAATTATTTCATTTTATCATAAAGATTTTATATACTTTATCTCTTAAATATTTATATTCGCATATTAATAATTATTTTAATCTAATTAATTATTTTATATTTTCAAGTGTAACATTTTATTTATTTAACTTTTTTCTGTTATATATATATATATATATATATATATATATATATATATATATATATATATATATATATATATATATATATATATATATATATATATATATACTGAGAAATAAACATCTATATGATAATCCCATGAGCAGTATATAGGATTTGGTTAAATGTTAAAAGAAAATTGACATGACTTTTGCTGGGTGAGACGATGCTATCATCTTACTTTTGCGCAAAAGCCCCAACCTGCGGCGTAACAAAGCTACGACAGGCAACTTTTATCGGGTTTGATGTATTTCTTTCTCTTTTATTTAACGTCAATCCAAAGCTTAACGTCGTCTTTCTTTGGAAAACGTCATTAACAAGAATCTAAATCAACAACACTTAATCATTGAAATTGTAAGACATGACAAATAAGTTAGGCGCCCAAACTTCTACTGCATCCAAACAAGTAAGATTAAAGAAAAATATGAAGTTATCGAATTTTAAATATTAGGTCACAGAAAAATGCAACCAACTACGTGCATTAGAGATAAATTGAAAAAGTTCTCTATCTCAATTAAAATTTATTAAAAAAACAAAAAGTATCATGAAATTTATCTATTTTTAATTGATATTAAAATTACTTAAGACCTAGAGACAGGAAAGAGCCAAAAGTTTTACGAGACCAATTTAAAAAATTATGATTATGAAAAAATTATTATATGGATCCGATTGTAAGAAATTTAATATTTTTATAAAAAAGCATAAAATATTCTTTAAAATAAAATATTATAATTAAAAATATTAAATATATCTTTTTTTGAAATATCGAAGGATTCATATTATATTCTATACATTATACAATAAAAAATTGCAAAATAGTGGAAATAGCCATCGCCATTGTTCTCTCTCGTTAATTACTACTATATAATGAAAATATATTTATTGTCATAATAAAAGAAATCATGAATAAATAAAGAGTCTTGTTTCTCAACACCAAGAGAGGGTAAATTGGTGATCAATAAAAACAAAATGCTTTTTAAATCCTTTTGCAAACTTAGAATGATCTTTAACCTTTCTTGTAATCTAAGTAATACGAGTATGCAATAAAAGTAAAAGAGATAAGGAAACAAGAACAAACACAAGGATTTTATCCCAGTTCCCACATTTCCTTGGTACTTTTGCATGTTGACACTCTGAAAAACTCATCAATGGTAAGTGCAGAAGAGATAACATTTCTAACTTTTATATCACATTGAGCTTTTCTACTTTCCTCTTCATTCCACTCAAAAAAGTTTTTCAATATAGGTTTGTTAAAATAGAATGACTCAATTTCTCACACCAGGAGGGGGGGAGGGGGCGCTGAATTGGTGAAGTATAAAATTTAAAACTTTCAAAATATTTTTCACCAAAAGAGATGCCTTTATACTTTTCTTGAAACGCAAGTTAAAAGATTTTTAATGCGGCAAAAATTTAATCGAATGTGTGTAAAGTATAATCGATTGAATGTAACAGAGTAGGAATAACACTACAAGAAACACGCTAATTACCGACGGGCATTTACGGACGACCTTATAGCCTTCGGTAATGAATTAGTGAAATAATTTACCAAGGGCTTTTGGCCCTCGGAAATCTCCACGATGCTTTTAACTAAACATTTTGGGTTTCGTCCCCAAATTACCAAAATCTGATAATTCCCTCTCTCCCCAGCACTGCTCTGCTGGGGAGAGAGAGAATTTTGTACATTCCTTTAGAAGTTGTGAGTGAGTGGGAGAAAGAGAAGGTGTGAATACATAAAAGGAAGTATTACAAGTTTTAAGGTCATATTATGTCTTGTTTTTCGGGTAGAAATTGTAAGATCCTTGAAAATATTTGTAAGTCAGATACTAAATTAAAAAAAAAAAAGTAAATAGTGAATAGTAAATTGTGAATAGTAAAAAGTGAATAGTAAAAAAAAAAAAATTAAAAAAAAAAAAATTATTTTTGGAAAGGATAAGTGTTCCACGTAGCTTTGAGATCAGAATTCACCAATTTGCAAATAAAAAAATTATTTTTGTAATAGTAAAATGAATAAAAAAATGAATAGTAAAAATGAATAGTAAAAATGAATAGTAAAATTTTTTACTATAAATAGCCAAGGGGGGAGGCTGAAAATTTACACCAAAGAACTTAGAAAATTTTTGAGAGAAGAGAGTTGGAAGAATTTCTAATTTCAAAGGGGATATTCTGGAAGTTTTCAGAGAGTGAGGAGATTAAGTCTGTAATAGAGGTAAGGGAAGCTAACCTTGAGTATCTCCTTTTGTATTATCTTGAGTCTTGAATATGCTATATTTTGCTTTTGTCTGATCTTAAATCTTGATTATGGAGTATTTTGTTTCTGTATGATTTTGAATTTAAATGAGAGTATGTTTTTGTGTTGATATCCAAGTGTGATAGTTGTAAAACGTGATATTGATTATGTTATGCCATTTGTATGTTATTAGTTGTTTATTTTTGTATTTTGGAAGGATTAGAAATTGTCTAACCGGCTCTGCCAGATTCAATTTCTTGTTTCCCCAAATGTTTTATTTCTTTACTTATTTATTTTATTGCATTTTGGAAGGATTAGAAGTTGTCTAACCGGCTCTGCCAGATTCAACTTCTTGTTTCCCCAAACTATTTATTGCTTTACTTATTTATTTTATTGCATTTTTGGAAGGATTAGAAGTTGTCTAACCGGCTCTGCCAGATTCAACTTCTTATTTCCCCATACATGTTATTGTTCTTGTTATTTAATTATATTGTATTTTTGGATGGATTAGAAGTTGTCTAATCGGCTCTGCCAGATTCAACTTCTTGTTTCCCCATGAATTTTTATATTAAGATTATTTTTATGATTGTCAAATATTGTATTCTTCTATGACCATTTATTGTAATGTTTTATTATTGTTAATTGTTTATAATTATCTTGTATGAATTCTATTATGGATGTTTATTGTGATGAATTTATTGAATGAGTTTGTTGGCTGAAATTGATCTTGTTGGGAGGTTTGGAATAAGGGTTCTGTAATAACTTGTATATGGGTATTAAATAGATATACAGATACTGGTTGAGGTTGTTGTGAGAGGAAGTAAAATTAAGCATTTTAAGATTTAGAGCATAAGAAAATAAGGTAGATAAATTAAATAAATAAATTGTTAATTATTGAGGACCTCCCTTTGTTGGTAGGATAGAGGAACCTTAAAAACCTGAGTTGGCACATCCCTGATCATAGAGCAGCCCTGGCCTGGTCCAGTCAGTTGTGACTAGTCATATGTGCTGGCGTCGAAGGTGAGTTTGATGCGTTCAGACATCTGGGTCCTCTCCGGTGACCAATTGGGGTAAAGAAAAATCTATAATAGGATGAAAATAAAATAAAACAAGTTGATTGTAGATGCATAATATTATCATGGTAAAAATTTCATATATATTTTATTTATCATTACATTGAGCCCAGACTTTAATATGTAGTTCTTAAGATATGTTGATATATTTTGGTTGATCCATGATCTTTGTTTGGTGAAAATATGTTGAGTTATACTCGTTATGGGCAAAATGAGTTTATAATATGAAGCATGATATCTGGCAATATGTTTGATTTATTGATACCAAAACGGGTGATTATGAATTCATGATTAAAGAATGAACATGATTGAGTTAGGTGGATAAGAGGGTATGAATTGTTGGTTTTATGAAATGTTGGGGTGGATATGAGAAATCATTACTTATGAAATGATGTTTACTACCGGGAGTAGTTTGTTCGAGTTATACCATGAGAGTTTGGTATGAGCAAAGTAACACTTGAGGTTTATGAAAGCAGGCAGAAAGTGGTCTGACCATAAGGCTTTGACATAAACATATGATTCGTAAGTTTTATAGAAGCAGGCAGAGAGGGGTCTGACCATAAGGCTTCAGAAAGTAAGACATAGTATATAAGTGAGGCTTAAGGAAGCAGGCAGAGAGCGGTCTGACCATAAGGCTTCATGAGTAAGCATGGAACACTTGTAAGATTTATGGAAATGAGAAAGATGATTTTGATAATGATGAATTAATGACATCGGAATAATGATATTTTATCAATTGCAGAAATACATGATTATAATATTTTTATTACAAGTTTAATGATTTTATGATATGGTTGGCTTACCCTTATTTGTTTGTGCTATGATCATATAACTCATGTTATATGTGAATAGATAATGTCGCAGATGCGGTTGAAAAAGCTTAGAGATGAGAGAGACGCGGGGAAAAACTTTCAGGGATATTTTGTAAAAAAAAAAATAAATTTGTATTGGAAAAATTATGTTGTGTAAAACTTATAAGTTGAAATTCGAATTTATGTTAAGTGGTGAAGACTATATTGTTTGAAGTTTGTAAGTTTGGTATTGTACTTTGGGAGAATTGAAATAAAGTTTGATGGTTTATAAAATATATCAAATTAATTTAGTCTCTACCATCAGTAATACCCTTTAAAATATTAGGGTGTTACATTTTGGTATCAGAGCAATGGTTTTCGAAAATATTTTGGGACTTTGGGGAGTGAAATTATTATTCTTAGTAAAATATCAATTGAGTTGATTCTTGTTTTATTGGAAACTAGACTCAAAGAGTTTCAATCTGACTACTCCTACGCATATTTTGGACTTCGGGAAGGGGTCTAACCGAGCTGGGGAAAACGTGACAGTTTTGCTGTCCAAGGGCTAGCGTCCAACCTTAATTTTAGGTGTATTTTTACAAGTTGCGACTTTTTGGAGTGGGTAGGTTGTGTTCTGGACTAGGAGAACATTTTGAGACCCTTTGGAGACTTTCCTACCATGTTTTAGGGCTGGAAAATGGTTTAGGATGGTCCATTGGTTGTTTATTATTGCTAAGTGCCAAGTGCATGGGTCCTTAGTTGTCTAAGACATCTTCTTTCAATTCCAAATCAGATTTGGAGTTTTGGGGGAGAGTAGAGAGGTCCTTGGTGGGCGGTGAACGAAATCCTAAGTGTCCTAAGAGTGGAGGCTGACTTGGTCTAGCAAGGAGGAGAGGAGTTGCTCTCTTTGAAGAAGAGTTTAAGGTGTTTTAAGTCTTCATGAGGTAGGGGAGCTAATCCTTTCTTGATTATGATCATGAATATGAGTATGCATGTGTTAAAATTGGTAATGGTAGTTATATATTGACTTGTGTAAAATTTGGTTTTCAAGATTATAATTTCTCATTTTCGAGTTACTGTGGTGAAAATTTTCTATTAATTGTTTTCACCGTTGGATTTAGCTAAAATTTTAGTACATGAATCCTAAGACCTATTACTAAACTTTGACCGTTCGGATTTGAAAATAGAAGTCTGTACTTGGAGAAATAAATACTGTAAGTTTGAGTAAATTAGTTACCCTTGTAGTTCTGTTACTGAGTTGTCTCGGTATAATATTGATTCTGACCTATTGGACCGTTAGATCAACCTCAAAATTTGATATATGATCCATAAGACATATTACTACAACTTGACCGATCGGATTTGTAATTAAAGGTCTATGTTTAGAGAAAGAAATTTCGAAAGTGTGAAACAATCGGATGAACACTGTATTGCTGTTCTTACGCTATCATGGTAAATATTTCATAGATATTTCATTTACCGTTAGATTGAGCCCAAACTTTAGTATGTAGTTCATAAGACATATTAGGTGATCTTGACCATTCAGATTTGGAATTAGATGTCTGTGCTTAGAGGAATTCATTCCGCATTTTGAGTTTAACCGAGAACCACTTAAAATTCTGTCTCTGAGTTACCTCGGTAAAATCTTCATATCTATTTAGATAACCGTTAGATTAATCTGAAATTTTAGTATGTTGTTCTTAAGAGATAGTGGTATACTTGGACCGTTCGGATTTTAGATCGGAGTTACAGATTTAGAGATATTAATTTCGTACCTTCTGAGGGATCTCAATACTGTTTAATTTATGTTTTGGATCATTTATACAAAATTGATGATTTCCGCCTCATTAACCGTTGGATTGGACTGAAAAGCTTACCATATGATCTAAACATGTTGTTGATTAGTTTGATTGGTTTAGATCGCCGATAAATAATATGTTAAAAAAAAGGTAATTTGGTTAATTTGTTCTACTTTGGTAAGTAGGCAGGATTGAAACTGAGATATGTTGATTGGTTATTATGTGCTTGTTGAGCATGATTGGTTCGGGATTAGTGGTTGAGATGGCATGTGATTGGTTATGAATGATATGTTAGGAAAATGTAATTTGGTTAATTTATGCTACATTGGTAAGTAGACAGAAGGGAATTGAGAAAAGTTCACTGGTTCTCTTATGCTTGTTGAATATGATTAGTTTTGGATGGGTTGTGCTTGATTATGAATAATTTGTTGAAATAATATAAATGATGTTGGTTTGCGCTACTTTGGTAAGTAGGCGAGTAGATGTTGGGTCTACGTTACTTTGGTAAGTAAGCAGGGTGATTTGCGCTACTTTGATAAGTAGGCATGATGAGATGATGAATGAAGAGATAAAGAGAATGATATAAATCGGGCTACTTTGATAAGTAGGCAGATTAACTATACTGTGCTACTTTGGTAAGTAGACAGAAGATCTTGTTTTATGCTACTTTGGTAAGTAGGCGAATTAATTATACTGTGCTGCTTTGATAAGTAGACAGTATTGTCTTGCGGTGCTACTTTGATAAGTAGAGAGAATAACTTGGTTTGTACTACTTTGGTAAGTAGGTCGGATGAGGTGAAGTTGTAATACTTTGATAAGTGGAATAGTAAAATTGTTGAGCAATGATATTGTGATAATGCTTAACTGTATTGAATACTGTGGATGTATTATTAACGGATTGTGAATGGATTGTATGCTTGTTTCAGTTAGCTCACCCTATTGTTTGTGTTTGTGTATGTGAATGCAATGATCGTATAATGTGTGATATTATACGGGAGCAGAAACTATTTAAGATGAATTAGCAGATGGTTCTGGACTTGCTTAGAAGATGAGAGATCTGTGAAAAAAAAAAAAAAAGAGAGACATGGGGGATTTCTAAATAAATATGTTTTGAAATTTCAAACTATGTGAAATTTTAAATTTCAGAAGTTTATGAATTGTGTGAAATTTTATTTCAGAAGACTTGTGTTGTAATAAAGCACTTAATATTTTGTTGGTGTTGAAAATTGTTAAAGAAAAGTTATATATGTATTATTGTGGAAAAATCAATTGTAACGCCTAAATCGGGGTGTTACACTGTTGGGTATCAGAGCAATGGTTTTTGAAAATCCATATCTCTTTTGTAAGTATTCTTTTGTTAAATAGTCTTTGTTTAAATAAATAATTTTCGATGGCGAAAATAATTGTTGTTGGGGAGATTGTAAGATCCTTGAAAATATTTGTAAGTCAGATACTAAATTAAAAAAAAAAAAAGTAAATAGTGAATAGTAAATTGTGAATAGTAAAAAGTGAATAGTAAAAGAAAAAAATTAAAAAAAAAAATTATTTTTGGAAAGGATAAGTGTTCCACGTAGCTTTGAGATCAGAATTCACCAATTTGCAAATAAAAAAATTATTTTTGTAATAGTAAAATGAATAAAAAAATGAATAGTAAAAATGAATAGTAAAAATGAATAGTAAAATTTTTTACTATAAATAGCCAAGGGGGGAGGCTGAAAATTTACACCAAAGAACTTAGAAAATTTTTGAGAGAAGAGAGTTGGAAGAATTTCTAATTTCAAAGGGGATATTCTGGAAGTTTTCAGAGAGTGAGGAGATTAAGTCTGTAATAGAGGTAAGGGAAGCTAACCTTGAGTATCTCCTTTTGTATTATCTTGAGTCTTGAATATGCTATATTTTGCTTTTGTCTGATCTTAAATCTTGATTATGGAGTATTTTGTTTCTGTATGATTTTGAATTTAAATGAGAGTATGTTTTTGTGTTGATATCCAAGTGTGATAGTTGTAAAACGTGATATTGATTATGTTATGCCATTTGTATGTTATTAGTTGTTTATTTTTGTATTTTGGAAGGATTAGAAATTGTCTAACCGGCTCTGCCAGATTCAATTTCTTGTTTCCCCAAATGTTTTATTTCTTTACTTATTTATTTTATTGCATTTTGGAAGGATTAGAAGTTGTCTAACCGGCTCTGCCAGATTCAACTTCTTGTTTCCCCAAACTATTTATTGCTTTACTTATTTATTTTATTGCATTTTTGGAAGGATTAGAAGTTGTCTAACCGGCTCTGCCAGATTCAACTTCTTATTTCCCCATACATGTTATTGTTCTTGTTATTTAATTATATTGTATTTTTGGATGGATTAGAAGTTGTCTAATCGGCTCTGCCAGATTCAACTTCTTGTTTCCCCATGAATTTTTATATTAAGATTATTTTTATGATTGTCAAATATTGTATTCTTCTATGACCATTTATTGTAATGTTTTATTATTGTTAATTGTTTATAATTATCTTGTATGAATTCTATTATGGATGTTTATTGTGATGAATTTATTGAATGAGTTTGTTGGCTGAAATTGATCTTGTTGGGAGGTTTGGAATAAGGGTTCTGTAATAACTTGTATATGGGTATTAAATAGATATACAGATACTGGTTGAGGTTGTTGTGAGAGGAAGTAAAATTAAGCATTTTAAGATTTAGAGCATAAGAAAATAAGGTAGATAAATTAAATAAATAAATTGTTAATTATTGAGGACCTCCCTTTGTTGGTAGGATAGAGGAACCTTAAAAACCTGAGTTGGCACATCCCTGATCATAGAGCAGCCCTGGCCTGGTCCAGTCAGTTGTGACTAGTCATATGTGCTGGCGTCGAAGGTGAGTTTGATGCGTTCAGACATCTGGGTCCTCTCCGGTGACCAATTGGGGTAAAGAAAAATCTATAATAGGATGAAAATAAAATAAAACAAGTTGATTGTAGATGCATAATATTATCATGGTAAAAATTTCATATATATTTTATTTATCATTACATTGAGCCCAGACTTTAATATGTAGTTCTTAAGATATGTTGATATATTTTGGTTGATCCATGATCTTTGTTTGGTGAAAATATGTTGAGTTATACTCGTTATGGGCAAAATGAGTTTATAATATGAAGCATGATATCTGGCAATATGTTTGATTTATTGATACCAAAACGGGTGATTATGAATTCATGATTAAAGAATGAACATGATTGAGTTAGGTGGATAAGAGGGTATGAATTGTTGGTTTTATGAAATGTTGGGGTGGATATGAGAAATCATTACTTATGAAATGATGTTTACTACCGGGAGTAGTTTGTTCGAGTTATACCATGAGAGTTTGGTATGAGCAAAGTAACACTTGAGGTTTATGAAAGCAGGCAGAAAGTGGTCTGACCATAAGGCTTTGACATAAACATATGATTCGTAAGTTTTATAGAAGCAGGCAGAGAGGGGTCTGACCATAAGGCTTCAGAAAGTAAGACATAGTATATAAGTGAGGCTTAAGGAAGCAGGCAGAGAGCGGTCTGACCATAAGGCTTCATGAGTAAGCATGGAACACTTGTAAGATTTATGGAAATGAGAAAGATGATTTTGATAATGATGAATTAATGACATCGGAATAATGATATTTTATCAATTGCAGAAATACATGATTATAATATTTTTATTACAAGTTTAATGATTTTATGATATGGTTGGCTTACCCTTATTTGTTTGTGCTATGATCATATAACTCATGTTATATGTGAATAGATAATGTCGCAGATGCGGTTGAAAAAGCTTAGAGATGAGAGAGACGCGGGGAAAAACTTTCAGGGATATTTTGTAAAAAAAAAAATAAATTTGTATTGGAAAAATTATGTTGTGTAAAACTTATAAGTTGAAATTCGAATTTATGTTAAGTGGTGAAGACTATATTGTTTGAAGTTTGTAAGTTTGGTATTGTACTTTGGGAGAATTGAAATAAAGTTTGATGGTTTATAAAATATATCAAATTAATTTAGTCTCTACCATCAGTAATACCCTTTAAAATATTAGGGTGTTACAGAAATTTCTTGTACCCATTTTCAGGTCAATTTGGAATGAACACTGTAACTAGATCACTCACTCACATGACATGGTTAGTGAAAGTGTGTTGGTTGGATCAAATGGTCAAGGGATATATCTTTCAATGCCTACTTGGGAGTCTTAGAAGGGAAAATGAATTGGTGAACACAATATTGAGTCAAGTCAATGGCTTGAACTAAAGGTGGTTAGTTGTAGATCTGATTGTTACCACTTTATGCGATTAATTAAGTTAAGGTCTAGCGAATACTTATCTCTTTTTTAGATTAACATAGCTGAGGATCTTCTAGTGGAATGCTTGATTAGTTTCTCTTCAGTTGTTGAGGTTATTGTTTTAACATGCATAAACACTGATATAATCTTCATATGATCATTTCAGGAACTTAAGAACCTAAGGCCTCAACTATATTCTGCTGCAGAATACTATGAAAAGTCTTATCTCCATAGTGAACAGAAACAAATGTAAGGATTCTTTTTGTGAATGAGTTATTTTACCTTAAATAGCAAAATTAAAATGATTAAAATTGCATTATCCACTCATATCTTTCTTGCTTTAGTTCGTTCATTCACCTTAGAATGAACTTTAATATTCTTGCAGTAGCACTTCCAATTTTGTACTCAATTTTGCTTGAATATTTGACCTTTGTGCCTAGGTTAACTCAGTAAATCATCTGAGTGCTTACTTTCATGCAGTGTTTTGAGATGTTGATGCACTTTTATTGGGTGAAAGTAGTGGAATTGCTATTTGTTTTGTCATATCATGCAGTATGTGTCAGATTCGTTTGGTTAATTGTAGGTCTAGTGCATTAGGAATTCAATTTTGCACGTTGCTATTGTTCGGTCAAATTGACCTGTCTCCTTAAGCTGGTCGGTGAACTTGTTCTAGTGCATTCACAAATTGTTTGTTTTCCTTGAAAATGTGGATTGGGAGAGGACTCTGTAGTTTTAGGCTGCTATGCAGGGAGAAAATTACTTTTATGTTGTCACTCAAAGCTCTGTTTTTAATTGAATAAAATCTAGAGAAACTAGAATTATGTCCTTGGTTCTCATTAGATAATTTCAGTTAGCTAAAAGCTCTTTTGAATATTTAATGCATTTATTAGCATGACCATGCTTTTACTTGTACATGCACTGGTAATATTTGGTTAGTTTACTACTTCTGTTTTGGAATTATTTTCACAAATCAAGCTTTGGTTCTTAAATGTGTTGTTCGTGAACATCTTCAAATTGCATGCTTGAACAAGTTTAGTGAAAATATGAATTTTAGTGAGATTATTACCAAGCTGGGGAAACTGAATGCTTGCAATGCCATGCATAAGGGAAAATATAAAGAGCTTAAACCAAAATATATTTGTATAACATTAATCATTAAGTACTTTCATCAATTAAATTATTAAAGGTTTTAAATGCTTGTATTTTAATTTGCACTTTTACTTTGTAATACTTATTGTAAATTACTTTTTTTTACGTTTGGTTTGATTCAATATAATCTAAAATCAATCTTGGCTAATATACTTCAATGCTTGGTCTCTAGTTCTCTTTGGAATTCATCAAACTCTTTTTCTTAAAGTTCAATCCTTCTCTCAATCAAGATAGACCTATTCTGAATATCATTGAAGCTTTCTTGCTTTACCTTAGTCTGGAACCTGATTCATACCATAATAAGCATTTTCCATTGTCTTTTGTTCAAAAGAATTAGAGAGAATAATGGATTATTTTTTATATGAGGTCTCTTTCATCAGTTTTTGTAATCTAAATTGGACTGTAGTTAAAACGATTATTTCCATATGGTTAGTGTGCCTCCACTCTTATGATAATTTTCTATATAAATTATAATAGCAAAAGGAATTAAGAAAAATAAGTTAATTAAGGTAACTTATGTTTACGTTCAAATTAACATAGTGTTGGGGATTCAATTATTTAACTGTGTTATGTATGATCAATGCAATGTTCTTTCTATTTTTTTAATGCTATATTTGATGAAATATATTTTTGTTTCAAATGGAATAACATTATAACATATATGTGTGATAAAAAAACAAAATCTTCAAATATTTAACTCAAATCCATATATAATTACATTCAATATCAATTATCTATCATGTTGTGTTTGTTGTTCTTTGACAGTTGTAATTTTTATTGTATTGTTATGTCATAGTTATTTTATTTATATATTGCTAATACTTAAATTTATTTCATATATAAGGTTAATAGTCAAATCCTTGCAGATTTTCATAAAAGAATAAATAAATATTTATTTTTTATTTTATTTATTCAAGTGTCCCGTTTATATATACTGATTTTTTATTTCCTTAACTTTGTTAATGCCTTTTATTACAAGGTTCCTTCACAGTATACACCAACAGGAAGTGATTGAAAGATAGGCTATGGGTTCCTTTTTGGTATTATGGCTACTGTAGCAAATGTTCTTGAAGTATTGGCTTATTTGAAAACATCATAGATGCGTTCTCTACCTCCTAACTTCCAAATAGACCCTGTTGGAGGAGCTACATTGCCAAGTAATCATGCCCTTTCTTTCTTTTTTCTTCCCTCGTTTTATATAATCTGTTTAGTGAAAATGGCGCTGAAAAAAAAGAACTTTTAGTTCTATCTACTGACTATGTTATATACCACTTTTATGGAGCAGGGGAATGTGATTGCTACTAGTTTTACAGTTCCACAAACATTGTCAATTGTTTCATTTAAAGCAGCCCATACATAACCAACTACGAGTTTGCCAAGTTGGACAATCCCTGTTTGGTATTCTCACTCAATTTCACCAGATAAAAGTCTTTCGATTTTCTTATTCATTCTTCGTCGAATTTCTTTTGAAGATTGCCAAGAATATAAATGACAATTCATAAGAGCTTTCTATTTACAGTTAGATTTTATAATTTGTAGCCCTTTTTCTTCTGGAGATATATGTATTGGAATATAAGAATCATACTTTATTCTTTGTTGAATGAAGAAAGATTACATTCATTATTACCTTCTTCAAGAGATATGTTCCGGAAAATGATTTAACTTGAAAGGAAATTATAGAGTTCATCGCATTACCAACTGCACTACAATTTGCTAATGATTTTAAATGTAGTTCATTGGTTCTTTATCCTTTATTCCTGCCTGATTTTACCGAAGGCTTTTGGACATCGGTAATTACCGAAGGCTTTAAGCCGTCGGTAAATATTGAAGGCCTATGCCCTTCAGATTACCGAAGGACAACGACCGTCAGTAATCGTTAGCGATAAACGATTTACCGATAGTTAATTGGCCGTCGCTAATCCGTCGGTAATAGACATTACTGACGACCTTTTGGCTATTTCCGACGAACTACAGTTATCAGTAATGTCGTTCTTTTTAGTAGTGTAAGAAAGATCAACGCTGAGTTTTTATACTGGTTCGGCCAAGCCTACATCGAGTGTCCTTCCAACCACAAGAAGCCGATTTAAAGATCAAGGTTTTTACAACAAGATTTTTATAGAGACCTCACGTCAAAAATATAAAACACCTCTCTAACCCTCTAATCAAAATATAGGCAATATTTAAACAAACTAGCTGCAAGATCCCCTCTCCTACAGTCCAACCTCTTTGAGGCACCCTCAAAGTCAAGAACGCAGCACATCCTTCTTCCTATAATCAAAACAAGGAACTCAACCCAATCTTCAGCCGATTGTAGAACTTGATCTTGCAATAGTCACCCAAATGTGCAGATAGATCAGACTTTAAAAACTCAACAATTCTTGCTCTTCAAGAAATCACAATTAGTTGATCACCATGGTCAAACTAGTTTCTTGAAGCTTTTTCTCTTTTTGTAAACTTTTCACTTTTCTGCAAAAGAATATGAAAATATTAGAATCACAAAAAGTCTTTTTCAGAAATCAAATTCGTGTCAATATATAGATGAACTCGTACTTAATTGACTTTGCTACTAATGCAGTCGAATACACCAATTTAGTTATAATAGATAGTAGCAGTCAAAGCACTTAATTGAATTCACAATTAATGTAGTCGAATAACATTTAATGCTTGGTCAACACATTTAACAATATAGTCGTTGTAATAGTTATATCAAGCATTAACATATTTCAAAACAGTAACAAACTTAATCGAATACATATCGCGTGCAATCGATTATGCAATAGTGTTATGCAAAGTTTTGAAAACTTTTCTCTTTTAAAAAATCTCACAACACACTTGAAAACGTTTGTGCAAATACACATGTTTTAATCGATTCACCCCATAATGTAATCGATTTCAAACTGTTGTTTTGCCACACATTTAAAGTTCAACATTAGTGCTTGTGGTTTTTCCATCCAAAAACATGTGTCATGCATTCATGTATAAAATCACATATATAACACAGTGAAATGCAATGAACAACACAACAATCAACACAATCATGTTCTCATATACTCATATAACATGTAAGCATAGAACATGTAACACATAAAACACATATGTTATTAATTATGTGTTGTCATAATCAAAAACTCATATATTACTAAGATTATGGGTTCAGCTAAACCAATGCTCCCCCTATCAACAATCTCAACAAGGTTTTCCATCAACTCATTTAGTGGGTTCAAAAGGACCATTTAAGAAAGATTCTCATTCTGATTTTCCAAAAAGGGTAATTTTCTCTAGCAAATAGAGGAGGTTTGTTTGTAGATGTACCTTCAACGAAGGTTTGAGAAACATATGTCATCAGGATCACTTAACCGATTTTAAAAAAAGAGTAATCGATTAGTTTTTCAAATAACTTTTGAAAACCATCTCTGGTACCAATTGTTAGAAATGAAGAACCCTGTTTCTCAACACCAAGAGTGGGGGTTGAATTGGTGATCAATAAAAAAATGTTTTTTAAATCTTTTTGCAAACTTAGAATGATCTTTAACCTTTCTTGTAATCTAATTAATACACGCATGCAATGAAAGTAAACGAGATAAGGAAAGAAGACCAAACACAAGATTTTTATCTTGGTTCGACCTCAATGCCTACATCCAGTTTCCTTCCAATCAACCTGAGATAAAAGGATCTTTCACTACAATGATTGGAGTTTTACGCCAATGGCTTTACAGAGACTCTGTTAAATGTAAACACATTTCCCACTCAACAATCAAATATAGAAAGAAAACACTTGCACAAAGAACCACATGTCCTTGCTACTGAACCTTTTGAGACCACTTCTCAAAGTGAAGAACCCATTGTTGTTCTTCCTATCACGCACGAACAGGGTAGCACAATCCAAGATTGCAGAATACAAGTTTATGATAAACGTAGGAACACCTCTGCAATGCAGATAAAGATCAGTTTGTTCATCCAAAATGTTTCTCTCAAGAATCCTTCAAATTTCTACCAATTCTTCAACTCTTGATTCTTGGAGCGTCTTAACAACCTGTAATACTTTTCTCAAATCAAAGATATCAGATATGACATTTTACAAATGATTAAAAGTTATTACAGAGTTGCATGTAATGCGTCAATTTATAATTGTCATCATGACAGACGCAAAACAATCGATTATGTTAGTAATGTAATCGGTTACACTAAAATCAGATGTAACAGAATTTCAACTAACATAATTCTAATTGAATGCACAATTAATTTAATCGATTTGGAATAAATGCTAATCAAACATATTTAAAAATATGACTGTTATAATTGTTTTGACTTAGCTTGAAAATTATTTTCAAAAGATAACATACATAATTGATTACATAACCAGTGTAATCGATTAAGCTATTCACTTAAACAGATTTTGAAAACGTTTTCTCTTCAAAAAATCATCACAGCACATTTCAACAAGATGTTTGCAAAGACACGAGTTTTAATCGATTTAACACTTAATGTAATCGATTCAAAACTTGTTGTTTTGCCACAATTTAACATAAGTTGTTTGATGAACTTAATTGATTACAACATCGTTGTAATCGATTAACTCATACAAAGTTGCTTTGTGCATGTGGTTTTAACACACAAAAACATTTAGTATGCATACAGAGATATAAACACATCATGATCACAACCGTATGCAGATTAAATAGTATATGAACATATGTATTAATCAACAATAAACATTTTGATAGCCACATATATATGTATCAATCACAAATACACATTTCTATTGTGTCATGACAACATCTATGTGTTGTTACAATCAATGTGTTGTCATCATAAAAAATAAACACATCAGGGATTGGATTCAACACTCATATTGCTCCCCCTATCAACAACAATTATGACTTAGCTTGAAAATAGTTTTAAAAAAATACCAGACTTAATTGATTACATAATCAGCGTAATCAGTTAATTCCTACACTTAGATAATTTTGAAAAAATTTTCTTCTTAAAACTCATCACTGCACATTTTCAAAAGGTATTTGCAAAGACACGAATTTTAATCAATTTTAAAATTTATGTAATCGATTTAAACTTGTGTAGTTTGCCACAATTTTAAGCAAAAGCGATCTGATGAACTTAATTGATTACTGAACCAGTGTAATCGATTACTTCGTTCAAATTTTCTTTGTGCAAGTGGTTTTAACATATGAACACATGAGAATGAATACAACATATGTAAACACATTTATGATCATAGTGACTATGCATAGCAATCAGTTTAGCAACATATGTATAAACATAAAGACACATTTTTGTTGTTGTCATGGTAACATATATGTGTTGTCATCATAAAAAACCAAACACATGGGAATTGGGAATAACATTCACATTGTTCCCCCTATCAACAAAGAGAACTAAAACACTTGTTGAACTCAGTTGAGTTAAGCAAATTTAGGCAGTGTTTCAAAGGATACTGAGAGTGGTGTGAATACTCAATTGATCTAGGGTAACGAAAGGTTATTCGCTAATGAGGGATACCAGGAGTGGCCTGCATACTCATCCAGTCTAGTTTAACGGAAAGTTATTCGCTGATTGAGGATATCGAGAGTGGTGAAAATATTAATCTAGTCTAAAGTAAGGGAAGGTTATTCGCTAACTGAGAATATCAAGAGTGGTGATAATACTTAATTGTGATCTTGTTAAAGATTATGGTGGAACCCTCTATGATAGAGGAGACTGGACGTAGCTCAGTTGGAATGAACTAATGTAAGAATATTTATGCATTTATGATTTATCTTTGTCTAAACGCTTCTCTCATAAAAATTCTAATAACACTTTAGTTTTACAAAAGAAGAATCTTCCCAAACTAAAAGGTTGTTCTTTAACTAAGGAAGTTCTTACAAATTCTCCAGTATATATTCTGAATAGCATGTGAAAAGAAGTTATCATTTATAATTACCTGACGTCGAGCGTTTAGAATAAAATATATAGACTTCTTATTTGAAAATAGGTCAAGAATATGAATATTCAAGTCACAATTATCCTTGATAATCAAATATTTAAAAAGATAATAGATTCTCACAAAAAATTTTCTAAAAACATTTTTTCGCTATGATAATTGATTACTAGTAGTGATAATTGATTATCATAGAGACTCTTTTGAAAAACTTTATTTCAATGAGATAATTGGTGATCATTAGTGATAATCGATTATCATAGAGTTTTGGATAAATAAAATATTTCCTAAGCAATCTTTATGTTGTTATATGACTCTTTAGGCTAAGTCCTACAAATAATTTATTCAGTAATATATGATTTATTACAAAGGTTCAATCAAATACATAAACAAAATATAACTCTATCAATATCTTTTTTTCGTCACTTTAAGTTCTTTGACTTTCTTTCATCATCATCAAAATTTAATCTTGAAAAATGATCTTCATCACCTTCTTCTTTTGCCAACATCGTAGAGTTTAAAACATTAATTAAGGTATGATTAAGCAGGTGGATTACTTAGTATTAAGAATGTTTGAGTGATCTACTTACTGAATTACACAGAAACACTAGAAAAGGGGGGAGGGGGTTGAATAGTGTTTCAAATTCTTTTCACAAAAAATAGTGCTTAATCACAATTGTGAGTGTTAGATAAATTGCAATAGTTGTTAGACACTTGTGTTTAAACAAGAGAAGCAATAACACAAGTATTTTTATACTAACTCATTCAACCTGAGCTACATCTAGTTCTTCCTTAAGACCTATTAATGAGTTCGACTAATCTTTAAAAATATTACAACAAGTACAACACATTCTTAGTATACAAGTATTATCAGTCATTTTTGGTTCTCTTAGTCAACTTGACTAGTCTTAGTTTAACCACTCCTGGTATCAATCCTAAACAACTTGTGTAGAATGTTTAACTCAACTAAGTTAAACAATACAAGTGTTTTAATTCACTTACGAGAATTCAAATAAGTATTTTGAGTACAAATGCAACAAGTATTTTGAGTACAAGTACGAATTCAAATAACTCTAAGAGAGAGGATAAATTCAATACAATGAAATTTGAGAGCGTTTAGGCATAATTCGTAGTACAATCATTTAGTGTCTGTACTTTTGAAATTAGTATCTCAATTGATAAAATGTTCAACGTTTATTACTTCCTCGTCTTAGATGCAGTTTTTTCAAATACATTTTAATCTTTTTATAATTGTCATGTCATTGTTTATCTTGATTGCGTTTAACAAATATGTTCTAGTATATACTTCTCTTAGATGTTTTGCTCACTAAAGGATATTTTGTTAAGTTTTATATGTTAAACTTCAAAACTTGAATTGTTAGACAGTCTAGTCTTTCTACACGATCTTGTCTAAAAAAGATTCTTGTTCACAATAGAGATGGAGTGATAGGTTTTAGAGTTTAGTCACCTTCTCATGAAGACTCATTTTAGTTCTTAAGATATATGGTGTTAATGATGAAGAAAAAGGCAAGGAAGATTCCCACTGAACATTAAGATAACTAAGAGGTTATCTAGATGTGAAGGTTCACATCCAAAGATTGAAGAAGAAGAAGAGAAATTCAATTACACAAAACTAGAAACTTAAATGGAAGGAAAGCATAATGGTTGGATATAGTAAGCATAATATGAACCGAAAGAGAAGCAAAAATGGAGTAAAAGATGAAAGACTTGAGAGAGGGAGTTAAGATGATGGCATACCACTTGAGTGGGCACAAGGCTCACTAAACCCAAAATAAGTGGATGTTAGTGCCACTTGAGTTCTAGACTCAAGATAAGGCTAAGGGAAGAGGACACTCATAACAGAGCTTTCACAAATGGTCATATATAAGTGTAGAAGCTTCAAATATTCAACCCTTTTATAAGTTTAACAGACCTCCTTTAATAGGTGATGGAAAGGGCCTCTTTTCAAAACACAAACATAAGGACACTAAAGGAAAAAAAATATGCTTCTAGAAACTAGGTCATCTCAAAGGAGACTCCTTAGGTGTAGTAGGTGTAACCTCCTTGCTCTTCAAGGAAACATGTGCCCTTGATCTTATAGAAAGAAGGTCAACCATGCCCCATGTTATCCATAACATGTGACCCACTTGTTTGGGTCCAAGGTCAAACCCATCCTCCTCTTCATATGAGTGTTATGCTCCTTCAAGGTAGTCCTAGTCATACCTACAAAACAAATACAAAATGATAAGGAATAACATGCCTAAATAGAAAGGAAACTAAAAACTAAACAAACAAGAACATAAATGGAATTAAAAGACAGAAAAGGAAAGAGAGAAAAGGAAAGGAAACTTAGGAAATTGAAGTCATGCCACTTAGAATTATCCAAAATAAGTACAAGGAGGATCGTCACTTGTCTTCACAAGATAAGACCCAAAAGCATACTAAGAGATAAATTCTATCTCAAAGAAGAAATGCAATTTAATGCAAATCACTCTTATATTCATTCAATGAAAGGTGTATGTTACAAAGGAGGCCTTAGGTTGCTTATATAGGTGTAGGATAAAAAGTGGGATGAGTAAACTAAGGGATGTGGGACTTAGAGACCTTAAATTTGAAAATTAACATCCAAGACAAGTTTTAGGTCCTACATCTCTTAATTTTACATCATCCTAAAGGTATATAAGCTACATAACTAGCCTAAAGATCAAAACTAAAGTTATACAAGAGGTGAGTTGCGTTACAAACAATAAAGTGAATATTTATCTATTCTTCTTCTTCTTTTTAGTCCAAGTTATGTGAAGTCCCACATTGGTTGCACTTTAAAGGGAAGAAGGATATATAAGCTTCTTACAAAAGATAAGGTAACAAAGAAAGAAACAACTTATATTACAGAAGGCCAAAATACAAGCCATGAAACCTACTTTACTCTTTTTGAACAAAGGTGTAGAGGAGCCAAGAAATGAAATGATTTCCTTTAGTCATACTTCTTGGCATCCTTTATTCTCTTCATCATTTGTCCTATCTATAATCACATCACAAAACATTAGAAAACTCAACTAAAATCAAGTCAACAAAATAAAGACAAAATTAATAAACAAATGCTAAATAAAGAAAGAGATAATGGATTAAAGGTCTTCATTCTTATCATAATCCTAGTAATCCTTCTAGGAAGGTCCTCTATACTATAATGAGGAGTCATGGACTCATCCCTTTTTATGAGAATGGTGATAATTAGTAATGACATTATTTTCTATGAAGTTTTTTTGTGTCTCAATGGGAATTCGAGGAGTCACTCGTAAACATGGCTGAAAAGTAAATTAAATACTAGGAACATGTGGGGTTCTTTTTGAAGGAGTCGTCTAATACACATGTGGTGACTACAAACAAGGCACCTAATCATATGTGACAATGCAAAATTAATCTAATAATCAAACCTTTATTTGAAAGATTAAATAATTTTAATGACATCCTTGTATACATGTTAGTTGCAATGAACAAGGTAGAGTCATATAAATCATCTACATCATGTGGAAGTTGCTTTTGATAAAGGAAACATTTGAGAATATGATCATGCATAAAGGCATAAAGTCTTTGCATAAGAATGAAACTTAGATGTTGGTAATACCAATTAAGGATAAGATCATTATGGTTAAAGGCAGATATTCAAGAAGATAATTTGAGTGTCTAATAAAAATGTCTTTGTTCAAGCTCTTGTGTTTGTGAGTAATGTAGTACATATAATGTGTTGAGATTGTTGATAGGGGGAGCACAAGTTTAGCTTAACCCACAATCTTAGTGCTATTTGAGCTTTTTATGATTGCAACACATAATTAATAACACACGTGTATTTTGTGTTACATGTTCTATGTTTACATGTAATATGTTTTTCCTAAATGTTTTAAATCTTTTAAAGCATATCTGAGAACATGTTTGTGTTGTTCATTGCATATCACTGTGTGAAATATGTGATTTTATGTGTATGCATAACATATGATTTTGGAAAAGGAAAATCCCAAGCACTATGGTTGAACTTTAAATGTGTGGCAAAACAACAGTTTTAAGTCGATTACAAGGGTGAATCGATTAAAACTCGTGTGTTTGCACAAACTCTTTTGAAGTGAGCTGTGAGTTTTATCAAAGAGAAAAGTTTTCAAAACTATGCAAAAAGATTTCACTTAACTGAATGCATGCACTCTAATTCGAATAAGTTATTGATGTTTTGAAAATCTGTTAAATGCTTGTTACAACTAACATAACAGTCATATTTTTAAATATGTTGACCAAGCATTAAATGATAGTCGATTGCATTAATTGTACATTTCATTATTTGTTTGACTGCTGCTAATTCTGTTATAACTGATTGTTATATTCGATTACGTTAGTAGCTCAATCCATTAAAATGTGTCTGATATGTGTTATACTATAAATTATGCAAATTTGATTTCTATGAAGACTTTTTGTGATTCTAACAATTTTCATATCATTTATAGAAAGTTGTTATCTTATAGAAAGAGAGAAAAAGCTCCAAGAAACAAGATTGATCGTGGTGATCAACAACTTGTGATTTCTTGAAGAGCATGACTGTTGTGTTTCAAAGACTAATCAAATATGCACATTTGGGTGTTACTGCGTGATCAAATTCTGCAATCTCTTGAGGATTGGTTTGAGTTTCCTATTGTGACTACAGGAAGAAGAACGTGTGTGCTCTTGACTTTAAGGGTGCCTCAAAGGGGTTAGACGGTAGGAGAGAGGATTTTTGTTGTCGGTCTTGTTGTGTATTGCCTATATTTTGATTAGAGGGTTAGAGAAGTGTTTTACATTTTTTACGTGAGGTCCTCTGTAGAAACCTTGTTGTAAAAACCTTGATCATTATAGTGCATTTGCTTCCCGTTATTGGAAGGACACTAGATGTAGGCAGGTTGGCCGAACCAGTATAAAAACGCAGTGTTTGAATTTTTTGATCCCTACTCTCTTTTATTCAATCGATTACTTTCTGTACTAATTCAATTAAGTTTCCGCTGCATTGAAAATCTTTTACCTTTCAATTCAAGAAAAGTATAAAGGCATCATTTTTTGGGGAAAATTTTTTAAAAGCTTTTGGTTTTTACACTTCACCAATTCACCCTCCCTCTTGGTGTGGAAAATTAAGTCATTCTATTTTAACATAATGAAACACCTACATTAGGGTTTAATGTTAACATGTGATGGTAGAGTTGGTGACATAGTATATGTTGAAAATATAGTTTGATAATAAATCATATATTGAAATATAATTATTGAACGTCATTGTTAGTTACATGGCTTTACCCATCTCTATATTTTCTTTTCATGAACAGAACATAGTATATAAATAAAAGTATTTTTTTAATTTTATTAAATTTTATATATTTAACCCTTTCAAATTTATATATATTTAAAAAAAATTGGACACCCCTAATATATTTTTAAATATATGCAACTTCTTGAACATATACAGTAGGTAAGACATCCTCATAAAATATACATCAAATTGCATTTTATTTTTATCATACGGTTAAAGTGATGTATTCTTTCATGCTTCCACTATAAGAAATATTGATATTATTAACGGTCAAAAATTTCAATAATACTTGAAATTTGTTGGTAAATCAAAATTACAGAAGGCCTACCAACAACAAAAAATTCGTTAGTAAAATTGTCATCGGTAAATTTTACTAACGGAACAGAAAAAATCAAACAAAAAAATTCATTAGTAATTATTGATAGAAAAATTTATCATCAAAGTTCGTTGGTAATAACTGTGATTTGGTTCATCTTCTTCCTTTTATATTTCCATTTTGTTTATCTTTCTCCTTTTCCACCTCTTCTACATGGACATCATATACCCAAGGGGACTAGGCTTTACTTCTTGTCCATTTAGTTTTGCCCTCGATCACTAGTGGAGAACGCATCTCTCCCGAGCATCACGTGTGGAGAACCCACCAGAGGTGTATTCGAGCCCTCGTCTCCCTTAATCCCCAAATTCTGACAATGTCCTCTTCAGTTTCATCTTAATTTGCACCTTCATATTTAGTTTTCGCGTGAGAGTCTTTGTTTAGTGTTGGAATCAAGGGTTGGGGTTTCATCGTGACCTTAATGTCATTTGCCTCAGCTCGTTGGTGTGGCATAAATTAAGCTTGTTCTACAAACCCAGAAGAAAAATTGGAGGATTTTTGCAAACTCAATGATGAGTGAGAGCGATGAGGTGGTTTGTCTCAGGTTGTGAATGGTGGTGAGAAGCCAATGACTTCAATATTGATTGGCGGGTATAACTTGAGAATAATCTCTTGGACTTTGATTTGATTGTTCAAGATTGGGTTTCACTTCTTTGCTCTTTGGAGTATATTATGCGAACATTTAGATAAAAAATTTGTTGTTCTTTTTACCTACGAACAAACTGTCAATAACAAAAATTTTAAATTACTCACAGACTATATCGACATATTTTAAGGCATGTAATACCAACAAATTTATCGACGAAAAGTTAGTTGGTATTGAATTTTGTATTACTGACGATTTTATCAACAAATTTTATAAATAAATTTAAATTCATCGATAAAATTCTAGAATAATTAAAGTTTTAAAATCCAAAAAAAATTATATTTACCAGCAGAATTACTTTAGTCAATGAACGTTTACAAATTGAGGATTTCATTGACGGTAAAGGAAAAGTGGAAAATCAAGATTCCTTTGACAGTAAAGTGGGTTCCATTGAAGATCGAATGTGTGTTGGTGTTGAATATATATAATTGTGTGTCTCTATTTTGGACTTTCTAATGTGAAAATTTGGGATTAGGTTTTTTAAAAATAACTAGTCAATGAAAGTTTACAAATTGGGATTCCATCAATAAAGAAAAGAAAGTGAAATTGAGGATTTAATTGACGGCGTAGGGAAAGTTCAAAATCAAGCTTTCTTTGATAGAGTGAAATGAGTTTCATTGAAGATCAAAGGTGCATTGGTATTGAATATATATGATTGTGTGTCTATTTTAGGCTTTTTGGTGTGAAAATTTAGAATTAGGATTTAGAGATAAAAAATTATAGTCAATGAACTTTACGAATTGGGTAGTTTAACAACAAAGAAGAGAATAGAAATTGAAGATTTCATTAACGACAAAGTGAAAGTGAAAAATCAGATTTTCTTTGACAGTAAAGAAGGTTGTAGTGAAGATCGAAAGTTCCATTAAACACTGTTGCACAGTATATTTACATATTTTTATTCTATGCATTTTGCCACGTCACCATACTCAGTGGGGACCATCAAACAATTAAGCCTTTTATTTAATATTATACATGTTCAAAGGAATAAAACTTAATAAGTTGAAGTTTGATATATATTGAAACTGTTCCTGGATACGTACTGCTACTTTACGAATGTTACATGCATCGAAATAAACGAACGGCTACTTCAAAAGTGTGAAGACTAAAGTGATGGCAATGACGCGATATTTATGCTTTCGGCTCTCGCTTTCTCTTTCTCCACATCTCATTTTCTAAGCTTTGATTTTGCTCTTTACGATGGGTGTAATGTAACTTAGCAGCAAGCATAAAATCTGTAGGTTATTTGCTTCTTTGCAATATCCAAGTAAAGCAGAAAGTGTGTGGGATAGAGAGAGAATTTGAGAATCCAACATTTTCAACCCAACTACACTGCTACTCTTCTTAAAAAGCAGCAAAGCAGAAAAGAAAAGCAATGCCTCTAATTCGCCAAGAGACAAGGACCCATATAAAAATTAAAAAATAAAATAAAAATAAAAGAAAGCGAAAGATTAAAATTTTAAAAGCAGTATCAAAATCCCAATGGGAATCTTTCTTCCCTTCAACTGTACAAGGTGATCCCACATTGCCACCTCTCTCTCTCTCTTTCATCCTGCTCTATTACACCTTTTTATGCTGTCTTTCTCTTTTCCTATCTTTTTCTCTTTCTCTCGCTTTCACAGACACAAACACACACAACGGACAGACAAACCAACATTTTCTCAGCTTCTGGCATGAGCTCGTATGTTGATGGGATTTTCATTTGGGGATCATTTTGTAAGTGCTCTTAAACCTTCTTTCTCTCTCCAACCTATTCCCTCATAAAATGGTATTTGGAGAATGTGTTAATGGTGAAGAATCTTAGCTGTTTTTTCCTTTCTTCTTCCATGTTCTTGTGACACTCAGCATGTGGTGCTCACGAAAAACAATTTTCTAAATATTAGGACCAAAAGGAGAGCGAGTTTCGCTTGATAGATGAAGCCAGTGCAACAACACAACAAAACAGTATCATCATGGAAGTGCATCATCTTCAAGGGGTTGATAAAAGCACTGATTTTTTCCCAGTTGAACACCCTATGGAGCCACCAGATGAAGATCGTCCCGTGAAATGCCCAATGCCCGAGTCTTCCGTTATTAATGTAAGCATATTTGTTTTCTGTTCTTTAGTTATCTACTTATTATCATATGATATGGCATGACAAACAGGGATTTTGCATGGTAACGAAAAACAATGCAGCTTCGCTTTTATGTTTGTTTTGAGCCCATGGTGATTCCTTATTTCCTCACTTGTCTTATAGTTTTGTGCTCGTAATAGTCTTTTGCTTGCAAAGGGACCGACATGTAAAGTTTCTGGAGATGTACCTTATATACCTTATATATATCGCAAGAATTTGATATACTACACATAATTTTTTGGCCTGCAATATTTGGAAGACGTATATACTAGACTAGGGATACACCCTTCTGAGCTTCTCTTTCTAGCTCTGAATTACAGCATACAGATGTGGAGAATGTCTTTTTAGGGTTTAGTACGGCGAAGACAATAACAGGAAGCTAGAAGCTTTTGAAAGAAAATAACTTTGTATCTTAATTGAACCTCAGTACGTGCAGATATTTGTCATAATGTATCTCTAATCTAGTCATGTGTTTGCTTTGAAACAAAAATAAATAAAAAAATAAAGGAGAAAAATCTTATATGCAGTCAATGTATTTCTCATGCAAGATGTTCGTCAAAGGTATTTGACCTTTATCAAATAAATTGCAATTTTCCTAAAACATTTTTAATATTGATTTTCTCAAGATAGTTAAATATATGTACTTATTTTTCATTTAATATATTTGGGGACGTAAGACATCAGTAAGAAGGTATTATACAACATCAATCAATTTTAGTTTCTAGATATCCATGTCAATTGTAAAAGATTTATTGAGGTTGATTCTAGTTAGAGAAAGGTTGTATATTTTCGTGTTGTATCCTCTCTCAAAAATATAATATAAGACAGTATTAAATAAAAAAACACATTTAGTTATTACTTTAAGTATAAAAAAAAATTTAATGTTACTTAGTAAACTTTCACAGGAAGATAAAATAGAAACTTCCAGAATTATTCTGCAAACAATAAATAATTGAAGTTAATGAAAACTACATGTATTCAGGATGAATCTAATTACTGGTTTCTGTAGGAAAAGTTAAAAAAGGAAGATAACAACCAGAATATTTTATTTTTTATGTTTGGTTTCACTGATTGTTCCAAAGGCCCCCAGGAAACGCAGTGTAAGAGGAATACTTCAATATTTGAAGTGCAATCGAAGTTGAGGAAAGAAACTGACATAAATGTGACTTTTGTAGGATGAAAGGATGCATGAAAAGAGGTTTGCAGAAAGCTTAAAGAAGAGAGCAGAAATAAGGGTCGTTGGAGATGGGGAAAGAACAACCTCCATGGACGCAGAACCTCCAGCTCGAGGAGTACGAAAGAGGCATCATAACCTCACAAACGGAGGTGGAGATCTTGTGATGACTCCATTAATGAGAATGCCACCTCTCCCTGCCCTACCATCCCAGAATATTAACATCTTTCAGGTGCTGCAACAGGTGGACAAGTTTGAGTCTTAACAGAGAAATAAATTCTATCACAACACTCCATGAAACTAGGGATGCATTTTGGTTATAAGCTGAGTAAGATTCAATAGAGCCAGAGGAAAAGCGTTGGAGAAGCCAGATCCCAAGTATTTCATCTTGTGTGGGTCGTGAAAAAAATGTACCTCGTGTTTTCTACTAAATCCAGATATTTTTATACTTCAGCGTTTGCAAATATGCATATCATACAATTCCTCGTCCAGTTCTTCCTAATTCTCTTACCAGTTAAAATTTGTTGAAGACTACGAAATCGAAAATGAAATTCATTAAATCATGAATGAAACATACACAATTCTGTGATTTGTAACAGATCTGTTGAAAGTGTGTTATACTATTGGTATTTCTAAAGAAAAGTGTCCACGTCAATAACTACAAATCTGTGATTTGCTTAAAAATTCACAATACCTACGTACCTACTCCCCATCATAATGTGCAGTGAACTTTATATAAGATCAACCACCCTTGTCCAAAATAAGGCGTGCAGGCTCTATTTCCGTTGAAAGAGAATAAAGTCAAAAGACAGCATAAACCAAAAATATAAAGACAAGGATGAAAAATGGTACAATATCAATCAGACACAATTAGTGTCTTCATCTTATGTGCATCGGAAAGAGGAAAGCATTTTGACTGCTATACAGCTCAAAAGGAAGAAAAATGTCACAAGATACAGTTTGACAAACACAAACGGCTTGTGATAGGCTAGTATTAATGACGGTAGAAAAGTACATCTACTGTACAAAGTTTACACTATGTTAGGGAGTAAGGAATCATTTGGTGTTAAAGCCTGACCATCTGATTGATGCATCATTTTCTCAGTTCGCCTTCCTTACAAGCCTTTTTTTCTGGCTTCACCGTTTAGCATAAAGCAAAATATAAAGAAAACATTTGTAGCTCGGTCATATTTTTTAAAAAATAATTGGCACATCAGGAATGAAGAGGTGAAAGTCCTAAAGTGACAACATTTCGTTCATTCTATAAGAGAAATACCTAGGGCAACAGCCATGCCCATTGTCAGCGAGATTATTTGGACAACTGTACTTCTTAATTTTGTATTCCCATTGCTATTCATTTCTGCAAGTACTCCGGCAATTGCGATGTATATAAATCCACCTGCTGTAAATCCCTGTCAAAAGCGAGACAAGTTATTGCTAAAATCAATGAAATTTGAAATCAACCTGCAAATACGTTACTAAGGCATTCCTTGCCTCAATTACAGATGACTGTCCAGGATCTTTACCCCACAGCAGAGCCTGCACCAAGAACAGCGGTTTTTCTATTTCATTCTATGTTCATTGTGGATAAAAACAACGGGAACTGGGGATTTGAAATGTATGGTAGATGTTAGAAGTGAACTTTAAGCCTAACTCAACTCCACAAAATCAGTTTGTAGGATGAGACCCACTTATAAAGTATGAATTGGTCTTATCTCTAGTCGATGTGAGACTTCCAACACATCCCCTCACGCCGAGGTATATATATCTCGAGCGTGGGATTTGACATTTTAATGGGTGGTCCGATAGTGGGTGGAACAATATGCCCAACAAACAACAAATATCACTAGGATAGGCTTTAACCATGACTCTGATACCATGTTAGAAGTGGACTTTAAGTTTAACTCAACCCCCACAAAACTGGCTTGTAGGGTGAGGTTTGCACCCCCTTATAAATTATGAATTGACCTTATCTCTAGTCGATATGGGACTTCCATCAGTAGATATGATACTGATAATTGTCCAAGACCTAACTCAATCAGCAAATTCCTCAACCGTACGATTTCGGAAGAATTATAGTACATAAAAGTTCGACAGTTGTGACGTTACTGAACATAAATCATAGGCATGATGAATCTCTCTATTCAATTTTAGCTCATTTTAATTTAGTAAGAAAATAAATAGAACTTTTTATTTCAGAAATATGTAAGTTGCCAGTCCTTTTTTTCTCCTGTGCTTATTTACTTCTATGCTCTTCTAATCACCAATTCTGTACACACTATATGATCTGTAGTAAGTCTTAATTACAACAGAAAGAAACCAACGTTAATTGTGTGGAAAAGCTGTTTGAGGATCCACAAAAATAATTCACTCATGTAAAATATTAACGAAGACAACACTCACCAATGCAGTCCCCGCAAGTGCTACAAGTGCTGACAGAAAGTTGAAGAACAAAGCTTTTGGTATGCTGAAACCAGATCTAATGAGAATGCCAAAATCACCAATCTGTATGTGAAAGAAAGTAAAAGCATAAAACTTTTGGGTGGCAAAAGTAAGATCTCAAACCAATGAAATGTAGATATGAACAATAAATAAAACCAAAACAGCAAATGATCTGAGTAGTTGTGTTAGGGAACTAATTGTATATAAGAGGAGAAGAAACGCCACATAGCCTAACTGCCAAGGCAGTTAGGAAAAGGGGGTTGGGTTATGTTAGTAGTCTGTATAAAAGGCGGAAATGAGTTGTATATACGTTAGTTTTGGGGTCTTGTTAGTTGACAGGAACTCTTTGGTCCTGCAGGGGGAGGTTATGCTCTCTGTATACGATTGTATCTTGTATTCTTGATTGTTTGGTAATACAAGGAGGTTATACAGTGCTGAGTTGGGTGTTCGACGTGTGTGAAACTGGGTTTCTATAGGTTCTTGATTAAAGAACCTATCATTTGGTCCGACTTGCCGGATCAAGAAGGCGGCAGGATCAGCGATGAATAGCCAAACGGAGGGAAGATTAGATAATCTTGAGATTACGATGGAGGGAATTAAGGAGGAGACGGCTGCGAAAAGACGTGACCTACAGCAAATGATGAGGCAAATGATGAGGTTGATGGGTGGAGGTCAGAATAATCAGGGGAGTGGCACGAAAGGGAGTAGCAACTCTGTGAATGATAACCCCGAAAGACGCGACGACTATGGGGGAATACCACAAAATTGGCGGAAAAGGGTGGAATTGCCATCGTTTGAAGGGGTGGAGCCGCACAGTTGGATTAACAGAGCGGAAAGGTTCTTTGACATCCAGAGGGTGGCTGAGGAGGATAAGGTTGAACTCGCCTACATTAGCATGGAAGGGAGCGCGAGTTATTGGTTCAAATATTGGAGGGAAAACACCAAGAATCGTTCATGGTTGGGATTGAAAGTTGGGCTAATTAATCGCTTCGGAGGTGGGTTCAAGGACACCGTGTACGAACAGATGGCAACGCTGAGGCAAGATGGGACGGTGGAGGAATATGTTAGGAGCTTTGAGACACTTTTGGGTCAGACCCATGGGGCTATCGGAGGAGCTGATATTGGGATTCTTCCTAGCGGGGTTACGAGAAGAGATCAAAGGCCAAGTACGAATCCAAGATCCTCCAGATTTGATGATCGCGATAAGGATGGCGAGGGATGTTGAAGACGCCATGAATCGAGCACGCGGTGGAGTCTGGAACAGGGTGAAAGTGAACTCCATGAGCACGCGAGCCGCTTCGACGATCGTTAGAAGCGACGATGATCGTAATTTCACGACGCAGATCGGTGGGGCAGAGGGAGTTGGTACGACCAGAAGGGAGGGGTCATCAACGGCGAGTAACACCCATGCGAGAGGTAATCCCACATCGGGAGGCAACAACAGGGGAAGAATGGTCAGAAACTTACCTTATCCAAAGTTTCTGAAGAGGCGGGAAGAAGGAAGGTGCTTCCGATGCGGCGGACCATTCGCTCCGGGTCATCGATGTGCGGAGAAGAGCTTAAGGGTCTTGTTACTAGCGGAGGACGAGGAGGAGGAATTGGAGGAAAACTCTAACCTGGAAGCGAAACCCTTGGAGCTGTCGGCTTGTTCGGCGGAGGGGCTGACGCCTCCCAAGACCATGAAGTTGATCGGGTTGATAGGGGAGAGAAGAGTGGTAGTCCTGATCGACAGTGGGGCCAGCCACAATTTCATTGCCCGAAGCGTGGTAGAGGAACTGGGTTTACGGGTGGTTGAAACACCTACCTACGTCGTGAGCTTGGGGGACGGTCATAAGAAGTGGACAAGTGGACGCTGCGAGAAGGTGGGATTGAAGCTGGGAGACGTTGAGGTGGAGGAAAACATGTATGTGTTTGAACTAGGGGCAGTTGATCTAATATTGGGCATTGCTTGGTTGGCGAAGTTGGGAGAAGTGGTTATTAATTGGAGAGATATGTCCATGCAATACGACGTGGCAGGTGAGAAGGTGTTGATCAAAGGTGATCTAGCACTGTCAAGACAGCTGGTAGACCCAGACGCACTTGCGAAGATAATGGACGTTGAGTCATGGTTTCTGGTTTGGGAAATGTGCGTAGTGGAGCAGGGGACAGGAAGTGACGTGTTGGGCAAACTGACCGAAGAGCAGCAGGTGGAGATCAGAGCAGTTCTGCATGCCCACTTCCGAGTGTTTCAGAAGAGAGAAGGGTTACCCCGTTCACGTGATGCACAACACCGAATAGTGCTCAAAGATGGCATAAATCCTATAAATGTCAGACCCTATACGTATCCTTATCTCATGAAAGAGGAGATTGAGAAACAAGTCTCTGATATGCTGCGGGCAGGGATCATAAGGCCAAGCCAAAGTCCTTTTTCCAACCCTGTGATTTTGGTAAAGAAGAAGGACGGAAGCTGGAGATTCTGCATGGATTACAGGGCCTTGAATAAGGCCACCGATCCAGATAAATTCCCTATCCCGGTTATTGAGGAACTATTGGATGAGCTCAAGGGTGCAAGGTTTTTCTCTAAGCTGGATTTGAAGGCGGGTTATCATCAGATACGCATGGGTGAAGAAGATATCCACAAGATTGCTTTCCGAACACATCAGGGCTTGTTTGAATTTTTGGTGATGCCCTTTGGATTAATGAATGCACCAGCAACATTCCAAAGCGCCATGAACAGATTAATGGCGCCTTACTTGAGGAAATGGGTGCTCGTTTTTTTTTATGACATCTTAGTGTACAACCCCTCATGGGAAGAGCATCTTTACCATTTAAAACTGGTATTGCAGATACTGGAACAAAACAGCTAGGTGGCAAATGAAAAAAAATGTGAGTATGTGAAACGGAGAATTCAATACCTGGGACACCAGATATCGGAGAAAGGAGTGGAGATGGACCAAGATAAAATTAAGGCCATGTTGGAGTGGGAAGAACCCAGGAATCTGAAAGCGTTGAGGGGATTTTTGGGCTTAACTGGGTACTATAGGAGATTTGTGCAGAGATATGGGGAATTAAAAGAGCCCCTCACGGAATTGTTGAAAAAAGGGAAGTTAGAATGGTCGGAGCGAGCCAGGACAGCCATGGCTACTCTGAAGGCTGTGATGACATCTGCGCCGGTTCTGGCGTTGCCCGATTTTACGCAAGAATTTCACGTGGAGTGTGCTTCAGGGAGTGGAGTGGGGGCTGTGTTGATGCAAAATAAGAAGCCCATTGCTTTCTTTAGCAAGGCGCTGTCGGAGGGGTCTAGAAATAAGTCTATATACGAGAAGGAGTTGATGGCGTTGGTGATGACCATCCAACATTAGCGACCCTATCTTTTAGGGAGGAGGTTCGTGGTTCATACCGATCAGCGCAACCTCAAATACTTTCTGGAACAGAGGATAACAACGCACAGCCAGCAGAATTGGATAGCAAAGTTGATGGGATATGACTTTGAAATCGTTTATAAGATAGGCAGTTCGAACAAGGTCGCTGACGCCTTATCACGGAAAGGAGAAGGTAGTATGGAGGAGGGTGAGTTGCGCGCTATCTCTAGGTCCTATTGGCACAATTTTCAGGAGGTTTTGAAAGAAGTGGAAGAGGATGACACGCTTCGAAAGATAATGGAAGATATTAGGGGGGACCCAAACAGCCATGAAGCCTATACGTTGGAGAATGACCGCCTCACTACAAAGGAAGGCTGGTTTTGTCAGCTAAATCGAGTTGGATTCCCAAGCTCTTAGCAGAGTTTCACGCGACGAGCACTGGCGGCCATTCTGGAGTGTTTCGTACTTACAGAAAAATAGCCTAATCACTATATTGGCCAGGAATGAAGAAAACGATAACAGAGTTTGTGGCGGCCTGTGTGATTTGTCAGCAGCATAAGTACTTAGCTACTTCTCCCCAAGGCCTTTTGCAACCACTACCGATTCCACAGGCCATTTGGGAAGAGATAAGTCTTGATTTTATTGTGAAGTTACCCAAATCCCACGGGTTTGACGCAATCTTGGTAGTAGTAGACAGGTTGAGCAAATACAGTCACTTCATAGCGCTGAAGCACCCTTATTCAGCCCGCACTGTTGCAGAGGTTTTCATGCAAGAAATAGTTAAATTGCACGGGATTCCTACGTCAATAGTCAGTGATAGAGATCCCCTATTTTTGAGGGTTTCCTGGAAAGAGCTTTTCAAGATGCAGGGTACCCAGCTCAACATGAGCACGGCATACCATCCAAGAAATAGTTAAATTGCACGGGATTCCTACGTCAATAGTCAGTGATAGAGATCCCCTATTTTTGAGCATTTTCTGGAAAGAGCTTTTCAAGATGTAGGGTACCCAGCTCAACATGAGCACGGCATACCATCCTGAAACGGATGGCCAAACAGAGGTTGTGAACAGAATTTTGGATGGGTATTTGAGGTGTTTTTGCTCAAAACAGCCTAGGAGTTGGAAGATGATGCTTTCATGGGCTGAATACTAGTATAATACCAGTTATCAAAGTGCAGCAAGGTGCTCTCCTTTTGAAATAGTTTATGGACGAGCTCCCCCAGCTTTGAGTCGTTTTATTCTAGGAGAGACGTCGGTGGAGTCGGTGACACAAGATTTGTTAACAAGGGATGAGGCTTTAAAAATTAGACGAAGGAAAGAAGCAGATATTCAGGTGGGAGATTGGGTCTATTTAAAAATTAGACCCCATAGACAGTCGTCCATGCCTACTAGGTTGCACCCGAAGCTCTCTGCACGGTATTACGGACCTTTCGAGGTGTTATAGCAGGTGGGGAAAGTAGCTTTTCGTTTACAATTACCCGAAGCAGCAAGAATACACCCAATATTTCACGTTTCCCAACTAAAGAAGGTTGTGGGTGAGAAGAGGGATGAGAAGGAACTTCCAGCTGAGTTACAAGCAGACGGACCCATGTTTTGGCCAATAAGGATTTTGGACAGAAGGACAAGGCAGCTGGAGTCAGAAGAAATACCTCAGGTGTTGATAGAGTGGCAAGAAGGGGGGCAAGAGGGCGCCACTTGGGAAGACGTGGCGACTATACAGAAGCAGTATCCAGAATTCAACCTTGGGGACAAGGTTGTTGGAGGGGGGGGGGGAAGTAATGTTAGGGAACTAATTGTATATAAGAGGAGAAGAAACGCCACATAGCCTAAGTGCCAAGGCAGTTAGGAAAAGAGGGTTGGGTTCTGTTAGTAGTCTGTATAAAAGGGGGAAATGAGTTGTATATACGTTAGTTTTGGAGTCTTATTAGTTGACAAGAACTCTTTGGTCCTGTAGGGGAAAGTTAAGCTCTCTGTATACGATTGTATCTTGTATTCTTGATTGTTTGGTAATACAAGGAGGTTATACTATGCTGAGTTGGGTGTTTGACGTGTGTGAAACTGGGTTAGGTTCTTGATTAAAGAACCTATCAAGCTGCCAGAATGATCTGAGAGAAATAGCAAGCATTAGGCCAGCTAATCCATGTAAAATTGATCCTTTATAGTGGAGGAAGCTGGCCGGCAAAGCAAGGAAAATATTCAACCATTCACAGGATAAAAAGCAACTATTTTTTTTATCTACTTTAATAAAACTCATATCAAGATAAAATATCTTTTATAAAATACACTTCTTTCAAGTTTTTTAATTTCTGAAGAGAACCCTAGAAGCTTTAAAACATTTCACCCAAATTATGCGTGCATTGAGTGCCACAAACAAGAGGAATAAAAATGCTACAGTTTGAAGTTCACAGAATAAATAACGCATCACAAATGCTTTTTTCTGTGGCCAAAAGTTAAGCAGTACACATATACGAGCACCATTAAAATATGCCTTTGGAATGCCCAGCAAGGGTGTGCAATATTTAGTGCACCTCCTTGATATTTAGCCAGCTTCATATTTTATCTTAAGAAAGCTGACAGCACCAGTAAGTGTTCAACGCTCAAGATAAAACATTTAAATTGAAATTATATGAAGAATCTTCTTGTTCTCCACAAAATGGATCACACGTATAAAATAAGTAGATAAAACAAGAAGCTGACATGAACAGAGTGAATAAAATTGAGTCAACATCAGATCAAGAATGAAGAGCTAATGAACATTGGAGTTATTTCGAGATTTGTAACTGCTTTAAAGAGATAAACTAGAAAAGGTAGAGACTAATAATTATTTAACAATAATGTGGAACTCCAAAGAGAATTGCAAAACAACAATGAATAATGCATCTGGTATCGCCAATTGTTTTTTTTTCCAATTAGTATGAATATTCCTCACAGTTTATACATGCACCTATTAGCTCTTGCCCTTGTTCATAGCTTCAAACAGTTTGAAGACTCCCGAGAAACTAGAATGTCACCATTGCTTAAAAATGTACAAGATTCAAGTAAACACCAGTTTAAGAAAATCATATAAGAAACAGAATCATAACATGGAACTAAATAGTATCGAATCTGCATTAACAATGCACAGCAGGTCAAACGACATAGACATATATTTCATAAAAGTAAGCAGATGAATAGTGACAAGGATTATAGGTAAGAATTTTTTTTTTTAATTAGACATACATTTCAAATCTGAATATAAACAGGCAATGTATATTTATGCATACATATGTGCATGTATATCTCCAGGTGAATCTGTATAACATTTTTCACGAAATTTTATAGTAACTTGTTCTTGTTATACAAAACAGTGAAGATTATAAAAACAATATAATTTAATTCAGTGCCATCATGTAAATCATGCGTTTTGGCTATTTTGACAACATCTTGCAGGTTTTAGCATATTAGAGCTAAATTTTTCTTATTAAAATCGAGTAATAAAAAGAATTAATCACTTCTAGCCAATATTAGGCCATAAGAAAAATAAACTCTATAAACAAAAACAAAACTTTCAGGCCTTCAGGAAACTGCACATTACAATTTGAAGTTATGCCTAAAAAATGAGATGAAAATATTCTGCAGATAGCATAATAGTGAACATGTGACAGAACAAAGATGATTTTGAACCTCTTGAGGAAGCTCATGTGCCAGCAAAAACAGGGTTCTAGACCAGCCACCAACAGATCCATAAAGCAAGAATGCACTTCCTAAAGCCATTCCATCTGTGAAATTATGCTGCAATATTAACATATTTTGCATAAATACACTTGAAAGCTTTTCTTCATTTTACAGCCAATAAAATATCACAATATAGCTTACCACTCCATCTGAGAAAAGATTGAGATAACCAAACACAAGGTTTGTTGGTAATCTAACTGGTTCTTTAACATTTGAAGATTTTATATCATCTGAGGAGCTATCAACACTACTTTTGGTCACCTTGCTTCCGATTCTCTGTGATACAAGTATGTCAACTATTAGATGAAATTTTCCCCATTCCCTTCAATATTCCATTCAAGCTAAATGTGTAATACAGAATTATACGAGAGTAAACAAACTATAGCTGTTCATGTTTTGCATATTTATTATCATATTCCCTTTTTTAATTGCATTGCCAGCCCAACTGGTCAAACATCTGAAGGGTAAAACATGAAAATGCTTCAAACCAAACCAATGGAGCATGCCAACCTCAGTCAGCCGAAGTGATGTTCCATTGTTCATCTTACCTTTCTGAGCAAGGTTTCAGATTCAGAAGGATTATCTCCCTTTAAAGCGTCAGATGACACTGGATCATCTTTACTCTCATCTAGCAATCTGTCTTCCTTTGCATCATTAGAAAAGTTATCGTCTTTCAATTTTTTCTTGCTATTGTGGTTATGGTGATGGTGTCCATGTGACCATGAATTAGCTTCTCCCGAGTTTTCTTCAACATACCTCACTACCTTCTCCACAAGAAGAAAGAGTACAATTCCAGCTGCAAGAACCATAAAACATTGTAAAAAAAGTGGTTCTTAGAGAACCCATCAGATAACCCTAATTTTTTAACACTAAAAATAACTAGAAATATATAGATGAAAGAAAATAAAGAGAATAATATGAAGACACATGTAATGGTGATCAATCACAGCTAATAATATGATATAATGTGTATGATAGGAGGAAACATATTAAGAAGTAGCTGTTAATTAGGTTGTTAGGGTGAGTGAGGTTTCCTTTATATAGTTGGGGAGTCCTAGTATGCTGGGCACTTTTTGGGGATAATTTTGTAGATTGAGCTTTAACTCTTTGTGAAGGGGAAACCCTTGAAGGAGAAAGTGCTTTACTATTTTTGTGTTATTTTCCATCTATACAATAAAGAATATTACTCTTCTCTCTCTTTTCAATACTGGGTTCCTAACCGTTACACGCATAGCTTTGAGCAGAAATTCAACCTTGAATTCCCCACCCTTTTCCTCACAGCTATGAAAGTTGTTTGTTTTTATGCTTTCTGTTAGCAACAGACCTCCCATTAGTAGCGTGGCTGTTTCTTCCTGCACCCCCATATTTTCTCCCTGCACCCCCTAGCTCAAAGAAAAATGACCTAAATACCCTTTATTTAAAAATTATTAAAAATTCTAATACGAAAATCCCAAAACCTATCTCCATGTAAACCTAGCCGCTGCATCTCATACACTTCTGCGCCTACAGCTTGTGCACCTCCATTGCCCAAAGGCGCACCTCCATTGTTGGAAAGCTACAGTGTATATGCATTGGTTGAAGCTCCCTGGACCTCCATTACTTGAAGCTTGAACGATCTGCACCTCCATAGCTTCTGTGAATAATGGAGAAGATTGGGAGAAATCTCTCTGGTTTATTTTGCATACATATAGGGTAATTTATTTATAATGTAAGATCTGGGCCAAGGCTCTTAATACAGAATGGGCTGAGCCCAATTAACATAAACACACATCTTAACATCTAACACTTCCCCTCAAGCTGGAGCATATAAATCATGTGTTCCAAACTTGTTACAAAGATAGTCAATTATAGATCCTCGTAACGACTTAGTGAATATGCCAACTGGTTACTTGAGTTAAAGAACTCAATCTTGATATCTTCGAATATGATTTTTTCTTGAATAAAATGACAATCAACTTCAATGTGCTTAGTTCTCTTTGGAAGACAGGGTTAGAGCTAATATGGAGAGCAGCTTGATTATCACATATAAGTGTCATGTGAGTGATATCTCCAAATTTCAATTCACTATGTAATTGTTTAAGCCACACAAGCTCACAAGTAGCTGATGCCATAGCTCTATATTCTGCTTCTGCGCTGGACCTTGCCACAACACTTTGCTTCTTACTTTTCCAGGATATCAGGTTGCCACCAATAGGGACACAATATCCAGAAGTAGATCTCTTATCAGAAGGGGAACCAACCCAATCAGCATCTGAATAGCAAACGATTTCTGTATCGTTGTTAGGACCATATAGCAAACCTTTTCCAGGTGATCCTTTAATATACTTCAGTATGCGAACAACTGTATCCCAATGGTCTTCACATGGGGAGTTTAGGAATTGACTCACCATGCTAACTACGAAGGAAATGTCAGGACACGTAACAGTAAGATAATTTAATTTACGAACTAATCTTCTGTACCGTTCAGGATCTGAGAAAGGCTCCACCTGATTTGGTACGAGTTTGATGTTAGGATTCATAGGTGTCTCAACAGATTTAGAGTTCATTAACCCTGTTTCCTCCAAGATGTCTAACGCATACTTCCTCTGAGATATGACAATACCAGTGTTGGATTGTGTTACTTCAATACCCAAAAAGTACCGAAGTTTGCCAAGATCTTTGGTTTGAAAATGGTGACAAAGGTGTTGTTTCATCTGAGAGATGCTAAGATAGTCGCTTCATGTGAGAACAATGTCATCGACAAACACTATTAAGTAGATACATCCAGTACTTGAGTGGCGATAGAACACTGAATGATCCACTTCATTGCAAGACATGCCAAATTGTTGAACAACATAGCTGAATTTACCAAACCAGGCCCAAGGAGACTGTTTTAGGCCATATAAGGATTTGCGAAGACGACATACCAATCCAGATGACTCCCCCTGAGCAACAAAGTTGGGCGGTTGCTCCATATAAATTTCTTCATGCAAATCACCATTAAGGAAAGCATTTTTGACATCAAGTTGGTAAAGAGGCCATTGTTGAAGAGCGACCATGGCAATGAATAGGCGAATAGAGGTCATTTTTGCCACTGGAGAAAAAGTATCACCATAATCCAAACCAACAATATGTGTGTAGTCTTTGGCAACCAATCTAGCTTTCAGACGATCAATTATACCATTAGGGCCAACCGTGATAGCATACACCCACTTGCAACGAACAACAAACATTCCAGATGATAATTGGACAAGCTCCCAAATTCCACTTTTCTGTAAAGCACTTAATTCATCCAGCATGGCTTGACGCCTGCCAGGATGAGTTAAGGCGTCACCCACAGACTCGGGAATTCACACAGAAGAAATGGATGAGAGACATGCATAAAAAGATGGAGATAATCTGTGGTAACTAAGAACAGTATAATGGGGGGAAGGGTTACGGATAGAGCATATACCTTTACAGAGGGCAATGGACAGGTCACACTCATTTAATGGAGCTGGAGGAGACACATGAGGCGGCACTTGAAGTGAGTCATGAGGAGACGATTGCAGCGACTATAAACCTGAAAGGGTGGTGGTGAAGGACGATCCTGTGGTGAATGAGAGTCTAGAGAAGGAGGAGGCAAAATGGGTGGAGCATCACGAGGGGGGTCCCAGAAAATAGAAATATCAATAATAGCAAGTGGAGGTACAGAACTAGAAGATAGATGTGAAAAGTAAAGAGAAGATTCGTCAAAAGTGACATCAGCAGAGATAAAATGAAGATTGAGGGAAGGGGAAAAACACTTATAGCCCTTTTGTGAACGTGGAAATCCTAAGAAGACACATTTGTGAGATCTAGGAGATAATTTATCAAGACCAGGACTAAAATCATGACCAAAACATGTAGACCCAAAAACTCTAAGAGGTAATGGATGTAAAGGGTCTTGAGGAAATAAGATAGAATAAGGGATTTTGTTATCTAGAACTGAAGCTGACATGCGGTTTATAAGTTAACATGCAGTGAGTTGTTTCAATAAGGCGTTTATTCTTGCGCTCAGCCACCCCATTTGGTTGATGGGTATAAGCACATGCGGTCTAGTGAAGAATATCATGAGAAGCCATAAAATGTTTAAACGGTTGAGAAAGGTATTCATGGTTGTTAGATGTTAAGATGTGTGTTTATGTTAATTGGGCTCAGTCCATTCTGTATTAAGGGCTTTGGCCCATATTTTATATTATAAATAAACTACCCTAAGTGTATGCAAAATACACAAGGGAGATTTCTCTCAATCTTCTCCATTATTCATGGTTCGTGCTCCACAGTCTCCAGCACACATCACCGCCGTTACCGGAGTTCCAGAATCGACCGACGACCACATCTTCGGAATCGTCTCGGTCGAGCGACTACCCTGGAGCAAAGATAGCGGCGAATGCACCACCCTGCGCCGCCGCAACAGTCGACGGCATTGCCGCTTCAGTCTGCTTCGCCTGACATTTCGGTCGCTGACCAGGACCGTTGTGATCGCCTCCTTGCCCTCTTTCTAGATCTGTGGTCGTTGTGTCAATCAGAACACTCTGGATTTTTAGGGATTCTCCCTCTCCATGGCGTCGTTCTATTCTACAAACACCTCTGTTGGTGGCTCATCATCTGATCCCTCAATATACAACAATTATGTGAATGTACACTTGTCCATTGACAAGTTTGGACAAGTTAAATGCCACAAATTATGCAACATGGGCGTCTCACATCAAACTTTGGTTGAAGAGTCAGGGGTACGTAGATCATCGTACTCAAAATCTTACTACTGCTACCATAGATGACACTTCCCGCTTGATGAAAATTGATGCCCAATTATGCATTGTTATAAAGTCCACCATTCGCTCCTCACTAAAACAAATGTTTCAATCATATGAAACATGTTCAGAGTATGGGCACAAGCGAAGTTGTTATACACAAATGACACTCAACGTCTTTATGGTGTTTTTCAGGACCAATCACTGTTATTGGTCCACGCAGTTCTAGTCCCATGGCAAAATATTTGGGTAAAATTCATGCCCTCCTTCATGATTTTAATGAGCTATTACCTCCTGCAGAAGAACTAGAACGATCAAAGTTCTTCATTTTGTTGGCATTATACGGACTCTTTGATGATTTCTCTCATGTCCATGATCAAATTTTGGGTTCTCCTTGCATACACAACTTTAGTTCTACTTGTTTTTCTCTTTTGCATACATCGAGCAAACTAGTCACTAAGATATCTCCTCATACTGATGATTCCTCAGTTATGGTTGCCCAACGTGATGATCGAAGTCGGTCTCGCAAGCCAAGTAAAGGACGTCCAAAATGTGACCATTGTGGCAAGTTAAGCCACAAAATTGGAAGATGTTATACGCTTCATGGACGTCCTCCTCGACCTGTAGCAATGGCTAATTCTGATCCACCTCCCCAATCACCGTCTGCAGACCATCCTACTTCATCTAATACCGTAGAAAACCCTACAATCTTTCATGAATTTCTGAGATGGTATGAGCATTGTCAGCAAATTAGTTCCACTATATCTGCATCTGTTGCATGTACAGGTACACCTTTTGTTGGTCTGACTCACTTTCACTCCCTCGAACTTTGGGTCCTTGACTCATGCGCCACCAATCATATCACTTGTAACAAGTGTTTGTTTTCTTCCTTGTCATGTCTGGATAATTTACCCTCGGTAAAAATGGCTGATGGGTCTAGAGTCTCGTCTCATGGTGTTGGTACTGTTTGTATTTTTCCGTCTATATCCATTGATCATGTACTTTATGTCCCTGGGTCTCCCTTCAACTTATTGTCCATAAGTTGTCTAACTCGTGCCCTTAATTGTGTTATTTCATTAACCAAAGATTTTGTTTGGTTGCAGGACCGAAGTTCGAAACACATGATTGGCACAGGATGTGAATCTCATGGCCTATATCATCTTTACCCTTCTCCACATGTTGGCGTAATCATGGAGTCACCATCCCTTCTTCATGCTCAGTTAGGTCATCCTAGTCTTGCCAAACTGCAGCAACTTGTTCTGAGTTTGTCAAAATTATCAAGTTTATCGTGTGAGTCTTGTTAGTTAAGAAGCATACTTGTAGTTCCTTTCCTTGTAGTGTCTCACAACGAGCATCGTCCCCTTTTTCATTGGTTCATTCTAATATTTGGGGACCTAGTCGTGTTAAGTCCACTTCAGGTTTTCAGAATTTTGTTACCTTTATTAATGACTATTCCAAATGTACTTGATTGTTTTTAATGAAGAATCGTTCTGAGTTGTTTACTATTTTTCAATCATTTTACCATGAAATAAAAACACAGTTTGGGGTCCAAAACATTTTTTATCACTGCATAAAGTTCGAATAGAAACCCCAAACTGTGTTTTTATTTCATTGAAAAATGATTGAAAAATAGTAAACAACTCAGAACGATTATTCATTAAAAACAACCAAGTACATCTGGAATAGTCATCAATAAAGGTAACAAAATACTGAAAACCTAAAGTGGACTTAACACGACTAGGTCCCCAAATATCATAATGAACCAATGAAAAGGGGGACGACGCTCGTGAGACACTACGAGGAAAGGAACTACGAGTGTTGGACCCCAAATTGTGTTTTTATTTCATGGAAAAATGATTGGAAAATAGTAAACAACTCAAAACGATTCTTCACTAAAAACAACCAAGTACATCTGGAATAGTCATCAATAAAGGTAACAAAATACTGAAAACCTAAAGTGGACTTAACACGACTAGGTCCCCAAATATTATAATGAACCAATGAAAAGGGGGACGACGCTCGTTGTGAGACACTACGTGGAAAGGAACTACGAGTATGCTTTCCTAACTGACAAGACTCACACGACAAACTTGATAATTTCAACAAACTCGGAGCAAGTTGTTGTAGTTTGGCAAGACTACGATGACCTAACTGAGCATGAAGAAGGGATGGTGACTCCATGATTATGCCAACATGTAGAGAAGGGCAGAGATGATATAGGGCATGAGACTCACATCCTGTGCCAATCATGTGTTTCGAACTACGATCTTGCAACCAAACAAAATCTTTGGTAAATGAAATAACACAATTAAGGGCACGAGTTAAACGACTTATGGACAATAAGTTAAAGGGAGACCCGGGGACATAAAGTACATGATCAATGGATATGGACGGAAAAATGTACCAACACCATGAGATGAGACTCTAGACCCATCAGCAATTGTTACCGAGGGAAAATTATCCGGACATGACAAGGAAGAAAACAAGGACTTGTTACCAGTGATATGATCGGTGGCGCCTGAGTCAAGGACCCAAGGTCCGAGGGAGTGAAAGTGAGTCAGACCAACAAAAGGTGTAATTGTACGTGCAATAGATGCATATATAGTGGAACTAGAGTGCTCACGATCCTCATACCATCTGAGAAATTCGTGAAAGATTGCAGGGTTTTCTACGGTATTAGATGAAGTAGGATGGTCTACAGACGGTGATCGGGGAGGTGGATTAGAATTAGTCATTGCTACAAGTCGAGGAGGACGTCCATGAAGCGCATAACATCTATCAATTTTGTGGCTTAAGTTGCCACAATGGTCACATTTTGGACGTCCTTTACTTGGCTTGCGAGACCGACTTCGATCATCATGTTGGTCAGCCATAACTAAGGAATCATCAGTATGAGGAGATATCTCAGTGACTGGTTTGCTCGGTGTACGCAAAAAAGCAAAACAAATAGAAGTAAAGTTGGGTATGCAACGAGAACCCAAAATTTGATCACGGACATGAGAGAAATCATCAAAGAGTCCGTATAATGCCAACAACATGAAGAACTTTGATCGTTGTTCCAGTTCTTCAGCAGGAGGTAATAGCTCATTAAAATCATGAAGGAGGGCATGAACTTTACCCAAATATTCTGCCATGGGACCAGGACTGCGTGGGCCAATAACAGTGAATAGGTATTGACAAACACCATAAAGACGCTTAGTGTCATTTGTGTATAACAACTTCCCTTGTGCCCATACTTCTGAACATGTTTCATATGACCGAAACATTTGTTTCAGTGAGGAGTGAATGGTGGACTTTATAACAATGCATAACCAGGCATCAATTTTCATCCAGCGGGAAGTGTCATCTATGGTAGCAGTAGTCACATTTAGAGTAAGGTGATCTACGTACCCCTGACTCTTCAACCAAAGTTTGATGTCAGACGCCCATGTTGCATAATTTGTGCCATTTAATTTGTCAATGGACAAGTGTACACTCACATAATTGGTGTATATTGAGGGATCACATGATGAGCCACCAACAGAGGTGTTTGTAGACGAGGAAGACGCCACGGATAGGGAGTAACCCTAAAAATCCAAAGTGCTCCGACTGACGCAATGACCACAGATCCAGAAAGAGGGCGAGGAGGCGATCACGACGGTCCTTGTCGACGACGAAAATCTCTAGCGATGCACCGCCACGTGCAGCATGAAGCGGCGGCGCCGGCGACTGTTGCGGCAGCACGTGGCAGCGCGTGGGTGGTCTGTTCGCCTCAATCTTTGCACCACGATTGTCGTCCAGCCGAGACGATTCCGAAGGTGTGGTCGTCGGACGATTCTGGAACTCCAGCGACGGCAGTGCCGACATCGGCGACAACAGCGGCGGTGATGTGTGCCAAAGAATGTGGAGCTGGAACTAATCCTAAGCTCTAGCTACCATGTGAATAATGGAGAAGATTGGGAAAAATCTCCCTTGTGTATTTTGCATACACATAGGGTAGTTTATTTATAATGTAAAATATGGGCCAAGGCCCTTAATACAGAACGGGGTGAGCCCAATTAACATAAACACATATCTTAACATCTAACAGCTTCAACCTCCACACCTCCATTGCTCAAAGCTTGCGAAGAAGAAAGTAGTTCCTCTATAGTGCTTCGCAGAGAGTGAGAGGTAATTAGGTAATTGAGTTTCATAGTTTTTCACATTCACTTTTCTTGGTTGAGGTGTATCTATCATGCGATTTTTTCCAGATTCAAAATTCATTCTTGATTTTAAAATCCATAACGCATGTAAGTTTAGGTAACATGACGAACTCTATAGTTAGCAATGAGATTTCGAATCCAAAAAAATTATAGATTGTAAAATCCAATATGTATTTGTACATGCCGGATTGTACAATCCGGAATACTTTCGGATCCGAAATCTCGTTCCGGATTATAGAATCATGTATGTTAAATAACCCAAATTACGTTATGGATTTGGGTATCTGAAATGTGTTTCTAATCTGAAAAATCATTACCGAATGTATGGTCAAGGATGCATTTTGGTTCATATTTGTTTTTTTAAACGTGAAATTGTTCATATTTGGTTCAGTAATCACAAGGAGGCACCACCATCACCTTTGCAAGATGAACTCACAGCAAGGAATACCACTTGGAATAATACCACCTGTCCAAAACCCTAATTTTTCATCACACTCTCATATTGCATAACTTTGGAGCAGGGGTATTTTTGGGATTTTCAAAAATATGGAATGTGCAGGAAAAAAATATGGGGATGCAAGAAGAAATAGCCTAGTAGAGTTTATGTAAGAAGAGGCAGAAAGGCAAGGGATTCAGGCCCAAATAGCCCAAAGTACAGTAATTAGTAAAGTATATAATAATAGGGTGGAGGAGAAATTAAAGTTTGGAGAGGGAGGTATTCTTTGGTTGTAAGGGAGACATTAGGCTCCCAAATTGCTATAAAACATTTGTCAATCTTTTCACTGCAGTAGGGATATTTTGTTTCCAATGAGTAATATAATAAAGATTAGTTCTTTATTAAATACTTTCCATTATGTTCAACACATTCCTTACATTTGCATCATAGCCCACGAATTTGGGCTGCCATTCATGATTTACACACAAGAACGCACAGTTCAGATAAGGATTTCAAGAATATAATGAAGAGACACAAGGATGATAGATAAGATGCTACAAGAAGGCTTGATGAACTACAAGAGAACATCAACTGTAACACACCGCAAGATGAGAATTCTGCAAGTCTCAATGAAGCAATTTCTACATAGCAGAAGGGAATTTCAAAACAAGAACATAAATGACTTATGGATTGAATGAAGATTGATGGAGGAAATTAAAAATTTTGTTGTTTCAGAAGATGAGATGAATGGTTGGGTTAAGCGAGTGGAGATGTATTTCAAATTGAAGGACATTTTGAGCAAGAGAAGTTACAAGTGGCGATGGAAGGTAGAGCCCGTAGCTTTGTAAAAAGATATATACTTTGTAACGAGAAAACCTTTATAATAGAGCATTTATAAATCTTTTCATCCAATTCAATGAAAATCTTTATTTTCTCTTTTGGTACCTTAACATTTGATCTGACATGCTAGATCCAAAATCATGATGGAAAATTGGGTGGGAGTATTTGATGAGATAACAAAAGGGGCACTATTCTGATATTTGGAAAAGGTTATTGATGTTACATTTAAGTAGTCTATCTTTTCAGTTTTTTTTTTGTTTTTTGGTCATCATAAGTTGTTCAAATTAATTCTGCTTGGGGTTTTGTTTCCTATTCTGTTTCAATTCTCAGCAAAATTCCCCTAAGTTTTGCAACTTATATGCCAAAATGTAGCTATGGGTTCAAGAGAAAATGCTTGGCAATAGCCTAATGCTTAGTAATGCTATGGGTCCAAACCATACTTCATGAGGCATTGCTCAAGTTTTTGTAGATCCTGTTTTCACTGACTTGCACCTTATTCACAACTAAGCTACTCTTGCTCCTAGTGTGTTTGGGAAAGCTTGCAAATCTTTTGCAATAACTGTGCTGCAGCATGGTGGCTCATGAAAAAATAGCGGCATAATTTTGCTTCTAATAGTGGGATCTTGGAGAAGACAACTATTTTCAAATCCTACTGTATTGGAGAAAATTATTCCTAGTTTACAACTTTGATAGCAATGTTGATTATGAGGGAGTGGTATTTTTAGCATATAGAATAAACGGAACTATAATAGTTAACATTTAGAGGGATAAATAGGAGGATATCAAGGTCAGGCCCATCATATCTATAAATAGGAGGATACTATGGTAAATAGGGGAGAGTTGTTATTATAAATTAAGCATTGGCTTTTTGTGAAAGGAAACATCCTTTGCGAAAGAAAAACCCTTAATAGTGCTCTCCTATTACTTAAATTTTTTAATCCTATCCAATATAGACTTTCTTTTCTTTCCCTTTTCAATTCTTGGTTCCTAACACATCTGTTAAGAAGTGAACTTTAAGCCTAATTAAATCTCAAAAGACCGGCTTGTAAGATGAGATTTGCATCCACTTATATATTGTAAATTGGTTTTATCTCTAGTTGATGTAGGACTTCCAAGACATCTCCCTCACATCGAGGCATATACATCTCGAACGTAATGAGTGGTTTGATAGCGGCCCAATAGTGGGTAGAACAATATACCTAACAAATAACAAATTTTGCTAAGATAGGCTTTAACCCATGGCTGTGATACCATATTATGCAATAGATTTTAAGCCTAACTTAACCTCACAAAACCGACTTTTAAGGTGAGGTTTGCACCTACTTATATATATATATTGTAAATTGACCTCATATTTGGTTGATGTGGGAATTCCAAACACAACCACCCATTCAAAAGGCTACAAGAAAATTGTTAGGAGGTATGAAGTGGTTAGGGGTAGTTAGGAGGAGTTTAAACAATTGTTAGGGGAAGTTTTAATTAGTAGTTAGGCAGTTTTTGTCTTTTAAGGAGGGGGGTGTTCTAGTTCTGTGGGTGGAGTGTATTTTGTTTCAGAACAGGGCTTGTCCCTTGGAGTATATTCTGTAGAAGGGAATTTCTTCCCTTGGAAGCTGTTCGATGTTTTCTTGTATTATGTTTTTCAGAATTAGAGTGTTAAATACATTGTGCAGTAGGATTTAAGTGCTTATTTATTTACTGAATCTGAAAATCTGGTTTCTTGTTCCCAAGAAACCTAACAGTGTGGGAGTTACATACCTCATGCGATCGGGACCAATGTTCCTTGCAAGCATGGAACTAGTGTTTGATGTAGCAGTCCTCATGGCCTTCTGAGAGGAATAGTTATAGTGCCTTTTTCGAGTAAGAGCCAACTCCTCTAATGTTACAATGTAAAGTATAAATCTAATGGCACACTAGAATTTTACAATGTAAGCTTAGTTGCTAAATACTCAGACATTTTCTCCAATGGAAAACACGAATATAGTGAGTATCATTCTCTCATTTGCAAGTTATTTGGGTTGGGAATTATAACAATTTGATGTAAAAAATGCTTTCTTGCATGGACAATTGAGGAAGAGGTTTGCATGGAAATTCCCCTAGCTTTTACGCCTATTAATGAAGGGAACAAAGTATGTAGGTTGAAGAAAGTGTTGTACGGACTCATGCAGTCACCACATGCTTGGTTTGGTTCAACTTACTCAAGTTATGATCTCCATGGGATATCGATAGAGTCAAGGTGGATAGTGGCCTTATCACTACTTCCTACGTCCCATCTAGGCTTTAGCCACCTGATTTTTTTACAAAAGTCTTTCCATTGAGCAATTTCATGACCACACACGCAAGTTGGGAATGATAGGTATCATATCACCATCTTGAGGGGTAGTGTTGTAAGTAAGATATTAAATGCATTACCAGAAGTTAATAGAATATTAAATGTATTACTATAAGCTAATAGAAGTTATTAGAAGTTGTTAGAAGATTCTAGAGATCTGCGGATATATTACTTTAGGGTTAGAGGTCTCTATATATAGAGACTATGTATTGTTTCAAAGGAATCAATTTGAATAAAAATCTTCTTTCTTTCATATTAATCCTTTCAAGTCCTTTCAATGTGGCAAAGGGTGAAGAATTCAATATTTGGTTTTCTAGCATGGCCTTGAATTTAAAACTCCATTCTGTCATGTGATTAGAGTCAAATATTTGAAGGACGAAGTGAAAAATACATCACTTACTTTTTAAGCACATAGGGATGACTCAGAAAAATAGGAAGCACAATTATGATTGATAGCGGGACTTATAAGAAAAGAAAGACAATAATAAACATCCTAGTGAACAATTCAAAGGGAATTATGTTTTTAAAGTTCATAGATGCATTTGCAATATCCAAAGCAATTGAAAAAACTTGAGTAGATCGATAGCATCCTTCAAGAGGAGGGGGAATACAATGTTGGTCATTTTGTGACAGATAATGTGGCAAACTACAAAATTGTTGGTCAAATGTTGGGTGATTTAAAATGAAAACAGAAAACTAACTCAATGTAATATAGCTTAGTTTCATAGGCTTTTACACGATGCAGGCTATTTCCTTAACCATCAAAGCAACTAATGTTCTTGATTTAAAGCTAATTTGAAATCGAAACAAGGTCTAAAGAAATATATAATAAGGATGGTGAAGAATGAGAATGAAAATACTTTGATTGATGTTCAAATTGATGATTTCAAAAATCCAGCTATATACATTTGTTGTCCCTTGGTTAATAAGTCAATTAATTTATAGACTCTAGTAGATGGGTGGTGGTTTTATAGTGATGAGCTCTAGAACTCCCAAAATTTGTAATTCATGTATTGAACTTAACATGTAGTTCCTTTGGATGTCAGGTGTTTGATCTTCCTTTGAGATGGTAAGTTAAATTTAATTCTAGAATAAAATTACTAGTTTACTACTTGCTTATCAATAAATGATGTTGTTTCTGAAGGGTAATTCAAAACTTGCAAAAAAAGAAGCAAACAACAAGTTCAAAATAACATTGATGATTTTCCATCCAATGATGAAAGGATTACGGAAGATGAGCATGTATTAGGTTTGGAAGTAGACAGCATGGATTTGGATGAAAATTGAGCTTTAGTACCAAGTTGAGGAGGGTGAAACTATAGACAAACATGGTTTAGAGAATATTGAATTGAATGGTGAAGTGGATGGAATTACAAAGAAATGAGTTGAAGGTCACTTGCAATTATGATTTTAACTTGCAAGATTATTTGCCTTAGATGGATTATTGTTTTGCTACTAGAATAGTATTCCCATTTGGAAATAGGATGGAGCTATCGGTTTTGTAAGAAGGCGTCACTCTTACATAACTAAGATGGGGCATTTACATCTATTGACTTAGTGTTTTATGTTTATCAAATTGTTTTTGTTTGTCATGTTGAATTAAAGTTCAAATACCAATTTCAAGTGAGATATAACGATATAGTGTGTGCATATATGGATTTCATAAATTTTCTAGGATCTTACTATCCATGTTACAATCACCAATTTAGAATCCATACTTTCATTTCCAATCTTAAGTAAGATCTCAATTTTGACTACATTGCCTAACTAATTTGTCAAAGCAAAAGAAGACCAATAATTTAAAGTGAATAATAATCAACGTGATCGATAAGAACATCAAGCATATCACTACTAACCAAGGATAGATAATCCTATTGAGAGATCGGCCAAAGAATGTGAATGACCATGTCCAAGACTAACATCATGGTGATGATCTTCATGGTTATCATGGGAATGAGAGTGTTCTCCACCTACAGTAAAAGAATCATATCATGTCGAAGAATAATAATATTTTACACAAAAAATATTACAAAGAGAAAGGGACAGAAGAATTAGGTAAAGGATAAGATATCCTTAAAAAAAACAGGAAGAAAAAACACAATAATTGAAAGGAATTAAATCAACCTACAAAGCTACAAGCATGGGCATCTCTATGCAAATCATAAAATAACAACTTGCTTCGAAAGTCAAGTGCACAATAAATTATGTAAAGTAAACAACATCCAATATCTTACATCCTTAACCCCTTTTCTTCTAAAACATTTAAAATGGAGAAATTTATCTTACTCAAAACAAGCACAAATAATATTTATCAACCAATGTTCACCACATTAAATAAATTACATTACATTAGTAAACACACCAAATAATGAAATGTACAAAAAGTTGTCTTGTAACTTAGGTATTTGTTTTGTAATATTCTCCTCGTATTATACTTTAATGTATCAAACACATCCACAAATACAAAGGACAATACAGAACTTATGAACATGAATGTCATCACATCATACAAGGACTTAAGACTTAAAATAATGTAAAAAAGAATCTAAGAGATTTACTATCTCTCAACTAATCTTTGTCATTTATAGAAGAAAATTACATCAACAACACCCATAAGTACAAGAAAAAGGCTATATCTAGGTAATTATAAGCACAAAGCTTAGAACAAATAAATTCAATCTAGGATTTTGTTAACATCTACAAGTTGATCATTGGATCTGAAACACTCAATACAAATTTCCTTGGACAACGTTTTATGGAAAAAATGAGAATCAAGTTTTGTGTTTAATTCCCTCATGAAGCACTAGATTGGAAGCAATGTGGAAAAAAACTTGGTTAACACAATATGTTAGGATATAGGGTATTTGGATATAATGGGAAAGGGGATTAGGATAGAAGGCAGAGGAATTGTATAAATAGATTGATTGGATAGTTAGACGGCAGTTTTTGAGTACATTGATTGTAGACAGGTTATGACCTGTGAAGAGGGTTAAGCCTCTGAATTCTTTTTGTACAGACACTTCTCTTACTGGAAATAATATTCAGTTTTCTCTCTTTCTTGTGTCTTCTTGGTGAGTGAGAGAGTCTTTGATTAGGTTCCCAGTTCAGGAACCTATCACAATACATCTTCATTTGTTGGATCTCACAATTTTAATTCTTGAAGAAATTGTTTCACCCATACAAGTTCATGAGTGAGAGATGTCACTGTCCTATATATAGGTTCAGCACTAGATCAGGAAACCACATTTTATTTCTTGTTTTTCCATGAAACAATATTTCCTCCAGTGAGAACACAATACCTTCTAGTGGAGTGTCTATCCATAAGAGGTTCCACCCAATCAGCATCACAATACCCAAAAATTTGGGTATTCCCTTTATCTGCATAAAACAGACCTTGTCTTGGAACCTTTCTAAGGTATCTTAAGATGTGGGTGATAGCATTTCAATGATCAATACAAGGATCTTTTAACTAACAACACCCAAAGCAAAAGATAGATTAGGTCTTGTAATAGTGTGGTAAATAAGTTTCCTAACTGGTCTTCTATATCTCTAAAGGCTGAGAGAGGTTTACCTTGATTTGCCATTAATTTTATATTTGGACCCATGAGGTTATCTATTGGTCAACATCTAGTCATGCTTGTTTCTTCCAAGATATCTAAAGCATCTTTCCTTTGAGAAACTACAATGCCTCCCTTTGCTTGAGCCCCTTCAATGCCTAAAAATTATGAGACTTTTAATCCAAAAGTGATGACATAAGTGTTCCTTTAGTTGTGTCATTCTAGTAACACCATTTCCTATGATAATTATGTCATCAACATAGAGAATTAAGTAAATACATTTTCCTAACAAAGTATGACAGTAAAAAATTGGATAATGTGCCTCACTGTGTTTCATTCCAAAAGTTTGAACAATGAGACTAATTTTCCAAACCAAGCATGACGAGATTACTTGAAATCATAGACTAAGTTTTGCCTTATGGTGTTCAAGTGCTCTATTACCTCTTCTGCAGCGGACATGCAGTTGATGAATTTAAGTTGTTGTTCTTCGTTAAGGTGTTCCAAATCAGATAGTTTCTTAGTCTTGACTTCGTTGTACTTGTCATGGAGTTTCGTGTACAGCACCTCCATTGCACGCACAAACTGCATTGAGTTAATTTGAATTTGAAGTCCATCTTCCTTCAATGTGATTCGATGGTCTATTTTCCTCTCAGACGGCAACCCCTGCTGTTCTTGAAACCCCCCCTCGACTGGCAAATATGCCCAGTCTATACTCAAAATGAAATGACCTAATGAACAGAAATCAAGGAAGACTATTTATAGTGTCGCATTATAATATCTCACTCCCGTGCTCCTTCCTACTAAAACAACAATTCGGCCTTTAACGGTTAATACCGTTTGGTCCAGTTCTCCTCATCCTTTCTTCTCCTCAGCCTTTCTTCTCCTCTCCGTTTAGTTACCGTTCAGCCCTTACTTCTCTCCTCTTACCGTTCGGCCCTTCTCTCCTCTTACCCGTTCGGCCTTTACTTCTCTCCTCTTACCGTTTGGCCTTTACTTCTCACCTATTTTATTCCTAACAACTTGTCTCTCCCTTTCACTTACAATTTTCACCAAAAAAACTACGGAAAATAACCCTTGTATAGACTATATATAATAGTCTGTTTAGAACAACACACCTCACAGACAATTATAATTGTCTGTTACCCTCATTCCTTCTAACATATACTTCCCCCTTAACCTACCAGATTATGTTCACAGTGTATGAATGTCGCTCCCTTGGGTCGTGCATGAACTCACAAACTACACTCACAACATAAGAATGTTAGGTCTGGTGTGGGCTAACTAAACAAGCTTCCACACGACTCCTTGAGGTTGGCCCTCATTCATTGTATAAATATCATCATCACTTTTAATTATATGATTTTGTTATGTGGGAACTCTAGGGGCCTTGCAATCAATCTTACTTGCAAAATCATGTCATCCACATAGACCAAGAGTAGAGTAGAGTAAGTTTTCCTTCTAAGAAATGCTTGATGAATTGGGTAAGGTTATCTTGACTTTGTTGATCACCATAGGAGATCATAGCTTGAGTAAGTTTATCAAACCAAGCATAAGGTGACTCCTACAGTTCTGCAAAATTTTCCTCAACTTGCACACTCTTTATTCCCTTCTTCAATAGATCCAAAAACTAGAGGAATTTCCATGTAAACTTCTTCCTTTAGATGTTTATGCAAGAAATCAACTTTTACATCAAATCATTGCAACTCTCAACCAAAATAAGCTACAAATAAGAGAATGATCCTCATAATCAACATCATAGGTTCGACATACCTCTTAACAACTAACCTCGCTTTCCTAAAAATTCAATGAGCCCTCAAATCTGTACTTTACATTATAAATATGTCCACATCCTACTACCTTTCTGTCTTGGCTAATTTCACAATTATTTTTTAAGGAATCTTCAAAAGGTTCTAAAGCAACAAAAGTATAAACACTTACCCTTGACTCAGACGATTGGAGTTGTCCTTGGATCAAGTTAGGTTGTTTCTATCTCATCTAACATTCTATCCCATCTCACTTAGGAACAAAGTTACCCTTATCAAGAGTAGCATCAGAAGAGTGCATGTGAGATATGTCAAGAGATGTACCAAGAGTACCAAGAGTAGCATCAGTATAGAATGGTTCTTATGCCAAAGGGATAAAGGACAACTCAAGAAGACTTGGCATTTGTAGAAGTATCCCATTGAAGCTGAGGATGCATGTAAAAAGGTTTGATTTCATGAAAAGTGACGATAATAGACATAAAAAGCTTTCTACTTTAAGAATGTAACAACAATATACCTTTCTATTAGAGGTATAACCAACGAACATACATTAAGCAACTCATCTAATTTCCCATAAAACTCATTCCGAACATGGACAAATATAACACACCGAAAAGCCCTTCGGTGGAGCCTAGATAGAAAAGGAACATATGGCCAAGAAAGAAAAAATATATTTAATAGGACTAAGTCCACCTAGAACATGAGACGATAATTGGCTGATAATTTAGACAATAGTGAGGAAAACCAATCCCCAATTATATTTAGGGATAAACATTTGAAAGAAAAGGTTTCAAAAGTCAGCAATGTCATTTTGTTGTGGTGCATACACACATGTGAACTCATAAACAATGTTTCGAAAAGGAATTTAAATACGTCATGGGTTACATATTCCCTCCATTATTAGAATGTAAACATTTACTTGACTTTCCAAATTGTGTTTATCATGCAAAATAATTTACAAATATAACAAAAACTTCAAAATTTTCTTTCATGAGAAAAATCCATGTGGCACAAGTATAATTATCAATAAAAGTGGCAAACTATTTCACGCTAAATATTATAGAATTTTATGCAAAACCCCCATACAACATAATGAACCAAATCAAAAGGATATTTTTGTATTACTACGAGGATATGAGGCTCAGTGATGCTTTGCAAATTGACATACATGAATGACTTAACAAACTCTTTGGACAATAAAGCAACATAACGATGGATGTCTTAGACTTCGAAGGAGAAGCCAAATTTGAGAGGACTAAAAAATAATGCAAGATTGGAAACACAAGAAAGTCATTTGTCTGTTGATATTATCCTTGGTATCCAAGTTCTTAAGACAATATAACCCTACTTGTTCCTTGGCAATTTCAATCGTCCTACTCATGGCAAAATCTTGAAAAACATTGTGAGAACAAGAGAAAGAAGGTTCTAAAACAGTTTCACTCATAAGTTTTGAACTGCCAGAAGGTTATTAGAAAGATTTGGAACATGAAGTACACTTTAAGGACAATGGCAGACATGGCAGCAACTGAGGCAGCAGAAACAAACACCCCAAGATTAGGAGTTTTGCTACCAGCTTGAATAATGAGGGAATAAAGAAATATAATATTAATAACAATCATGCTAATTACATTCTCAACTCTATTTGTAATAATCACATTCTATTGAAAAAGGAAATAAAATCTAGTGAAATGAATGTGAAGATTCTAAGGTTATTGTTTCCTAATTACTAAAGAGATTTTTTAGAATATTCTTTTCCTAATGATCCCCTGTTTATTACACAAAACCAATCAACAAATACAAAAACTCGTACAGAAAACAGGTTCTGAAGCGTTTCATACCAAAAGCATGTGGTAATTGGTGAAGAAATGCATCCCCCAACATAGCTCCTGCCTGCAAAAGACATGGTCAATGACAATGAAATGAAGCAGAAAAAAAAAATATTTAACAAAGTTATTGACAGAAGGTAATTTAGTAACTTTTCCTAGTTAGCATTGTGCTGGCACTCATAATTTCCAAACCATATAAAAGTATACAATATCATGACAAGGAAATAAGGAAGAATAATACCAAAGATAACCAGAAACAAAAAAAAATGCCATTAGCGATTTTTTCAAGAATTTAAACACAAAAATGAGATGCGCTATAGCATGAAATAAGATATTCCAATTTTTAAATATACATAAAACTACATCAAACCAACCACATATCATGCATTTAGAACGAAGAGTACCATAGATGAAATGTCATCAACAACACATGAGAGAAAGATGTGCAGTAAACACAGAAAACACACACTAAGATGTCCTTTAAAATAGTAGGCATGTATATAAGAATTAATGAACTAAGTGAAATAGGAATGTAACGTTATGGAGAATACTTGAGGATGATTAGATTTGTTTCTTATAGAATAAATTTGGGCTGGATGCACTTAATGCAAACATAATTATTAGATATTTGCTTTGGAAACAAGTAATCATTGTCATTGTTGTGAAAAGGAAGAAAAAAGCAAATTGTTCATAATTGCTAGAAGCCCAAAGACTGGTATTTTTTCCTCAAATTGCTAATAAGCCCATTATTTGGAGAATGTAAGGAGGAATGAGAGAGTGAGGTAATGATGACCTGGCTAGGGAGACTGATGCACACATTGTATGTGGGACCAAATAGTTGGAAAGGTTATATTAGGGAATGCGAGGAGAGAGAGGCATCCAGTCCTTTGTTTGGAGTTGGTTATGGATGGAGAGAAATAGCTCTCTTTAGAAGCTTTGCGCTACAAAGAGGAATTTTTTTCCTGCACTTTCCCTTCTGCATTTTGATCCAATAATACAGTATTACCATATTTCTTATGTTCTATGTTCCTTTTTGTGATTTCAGTTTCGGCTTGCCATCAATAACCCAATTACAGTCCTAGTTTCATGTGGTGAAGTAACCAGGATTCAAAGTTCCAGCTCCAGTCATATCCATCACAGAAATAACATAATGAATAGTGTCAATGCAGAATTCAGGAAAATAATTTTCACTGGGCACAACTTAAAGGAGCTTTCTAGAATAATGACAACTTTTAGGGACTACTTTAATAGATAAAATAAGAAACAAACAGCAATCAGAAAAGAAAAGGAAAAGTAGCACAGATCAAGCTAACTAGTTATCCTCTTATAGTAAAATTGAAGCTTGTCAGCCATTTTGTTTGTTCAGTGACAGTCAAAGAAAGGCAGATCCAGCTAGCCAAAGCTTGTCAGCCCTTTTGTATGCTCAATGAAAGAACTATGTAGAGAGAATTGGAGATATTAAGGTCCCTTGATTGATTGGCTAGTAGCTATCTTTATTTCTTTCCATAGATTGTCATTTGTTTTTTGTTAACCTGAATTGCTGATACTGACTTCAGTTAGAAGTATAAATATACATCGTATACAGTTTTTTCTTTCTTAGATCTGATCCAGTTTCAATCAATTTAAAAAGTAGACAGTAGACACTTAACTGAAGAGAATTGATAAACATAGTGAAAGAAAAGTAATAAAAGAGAACTCAAGATAGTGAAACCAAAGAAAGAGGTAGAAGAAACCTGACCCCAAATAAAGCCAATGAATCAACAACAGCCTTTGATGGTTTCCCTTGTACTGAAATAGATGAATGATTCAGACCATTCAGTTTTGTTTACTGTACATAAGCCTTTCATATTGAGAAATAAATAATTTATACTTGTACCAAATGAAAAATAAAAAATATCCTTACCAAAAATTACAGGAAGGACAATGAGGCATGTAAGAGAAGCCATGCTCACCAGAAATGAACAGCCCAATGCATTCAACCATAGGCCTACAACAAAAACAAATGAAAATTCGAAACAATCTGAATATCCAACCTTCCAGAAAACCATGAATGGGACTTTTCTTTTCCTGTTACTGAGATGAAAAGTTAGCTAAAAGAAGGCTGCTTGTAATAGACAGAACTATGCACAATCTAATGGAGGAGAGGAGCATTCAACTTCAATGTGTATTGAAAAAGTGTATGTGTCTCAAGTTGAACTGATCCAATTGCACTTCAGTCGGACAAGTGAAACCATAACGATCTGCTATAACAGAACTGAGATAAACAGACAGTTTTCCACTAATTGGAGGTCAGCTAGTAGTTCCTCATCCCATAAAGTCATTTCTCACTGAATAACCACGCGATACAACATAAATTAACAAAAAAAAAATCAAAGTTTCGTAGGAAAATATCTACCGCCAAAGAAATTAACTTGGTGACTTTTATACATGTTATTTAAGTATCTGCGGTACATTTGTTGAATCCCAATTGCATCATTTTAATTAAAAAAATTATCCTAAGTTACACTAAGCACAGGCTTCATCATTTCAACACTACAATGACAACAAAGCATTCTACATCAGTCTATAAACCATCTACACACTCTGCACGTAAAAGCTACATCACCTAGGACAACATCTCCCCTCAAAGCTTCTACAGATCTAATTCTCTTAATCTGGCAATCAAATAGTCACACCGACCTACTTCACACGATTGCATTCGAAATTACGAATGTTGAAATCATCAAATAGGGCTTATCGCACAGTAGAAAACACAAAAGAAAAAAAAAACAACGGAAGGGTGAGAAAGACGTGAGTGCAAATCCGTAAACATACCCAAACCCGATAGTTCTGAAGTATCGTGATGGTCATGTTCATGCGGAAAGCCGAAGCCGTATAGCTTCATATCCTCCTCCTCTGCTAACTCTTCGGGAAGCTTGGACCTGCCATCAATCTTGTCCTTATGGTCATGCGCATGGTGATGGTCATGGTCATGGTGATGGTTATGATGGTGGTGCTCTTCACAGTGATGATGGGCATCGGATCCACAGAAACCAGAATGGGAATGGGAATGAGACTGATGCGCTATTCCCAGATCCAAACACGATAGAAGAGCCAAACAGAGGAAAAGGAATGCCAAATAATCCACACTCTTCTTACCCAATGCCATGGAATCGGAAAGAATTGAAGAAGAGAAAGTAAGTATAGAGTTGAATTAGGAGCGGGACTTGCAAGTGCCTTCGATTGTGATGAAGCAAACAATGACTAAGAAAAGGATTATAATGCCCACTATGATTCCGAACGTTACGACATCCATATTTAGAGTGTGTGCTACCAATCTAACATTTTCTTTTTCTTTTCAAAATTTTAAGCATTAATTTCAGGTTACCTTCCCTTCCCTTTTCAGGTTGAGCCTGCAGGGGCAACATGGCATCGGTGCACCGTAGACTGCCCCTGTCTTAATTTATTTTCTAACAACTTTTTATAACAATTTTTTTTTACAATAAAATATGTGTTATTATTTACTGTTCTGCATAAATTTATTTTTAAAAAAAATATTTAAAGCAAACTAATCACACACTGTTACGTTTACACCGTTATGTAAACTTGGTAAAAAAGTCGTTAAAAAAATATTTTTCTTATTTTTTACTGTCTTGTGTATTTGCTATTTGTTACAAGTTTACCTTCTAAAAGATTTAAATGGTATTTTTTAGAACATAATTTATACTTTCATATGGGTAAAATAGGTAAATCAGTACTTTTTATCTTAAAAATTGAAAAACATTAACTAACTTGTCTATTTCTTTTTGCCACGTAATTCAGTTTATGATTCTTATATGATTTTAAAGTATGTGAGTCTAAGTAAATAAAAGTATGGTCCATCTAATGTAACGTATGACTAGTCATACGATAGTATCATATGTCTCTTCGTATTAAGAATATTAACTACATATGATCATACTAATAATTATATATCAACTACAAATTCATAAAATTGCTTCTTGGTTTTCGCTTAGGCCTTGTTCACTTGAGTGGATTTGAGAGAGAGTAATTGAGGGGATTTGAGAGAATTTGAAAATAATTTTTTTTATTGTTTATTTGAGTCAATTTGGAGGTAAGTGAGAATGAATTTGGAAGTAAAGTTTGTGAGAATTAGTGTAGAATTTGATTGACGTGACAGATTAAAAAAATTTACTTCCAAATCCAATCTCATTTACCTCCAAATTCACTCAAATAATCAACAAAAAAATTTATTTTCAAATCCCCTTAATTACTCTCCCTCAAATCCACTCAAGTGAACAAGGCGTTAGTCTTATTTATGGTACATGCGACATAATATGCTCTTATACCAAATATAATTATACACAATTCAAAACTGGTTAAATATGAAAGAAAGGATAATTGAAATATGTATAAAAAATTTCATAATGTTTAGGAAATTTAAATTTTGATGTCATAAAAAGAAGAGGTTGTAAAGATCGATGATTAATCAAACACGGTTTTTATATAACTTTTACTTTTAGGTTTAAACCCTCCCTTGGTCCTCAAGTTTGTATGAAAATCTCATTTGGGTCCTCAAGTTTTTTTCGGTCTCAATTGGGTCATATTTTTTGTAAAAGTGAGCACATTGTACCATAACCGTTAAGTGGTGTGAGACGGCGTTAAATTGGTGTGAGCTGGTGCACAGAGAATGTGGTGATGTGTTTAGGGTTTCTTACGTGGACTGTTTTGTTTAAAAAAATAGTGCTGATGTGGCATAAGTACCCTTTATTCATATTAGGTATATCAGAATTAGGGATTTGAAAATTGGAATTGGGGATTTAATTTCGTTGTTGCGAGGAAGCTGAATCAGTAACTGCAAACGACGCGGTTGGTCCGGCGAGCGAGTGCGAACATTCATGGTTTTCAGAGGATAGTAAGTTGAAAGATGAGTCAGTGTTTGGTATTCCTGAGGACGTTGTATTCGGATTTGAAAGCACTTTGGATATGTTTGACGAGTGTGATAACAACGTTGCAGAGAGCAGTGGTATATTCTTGGGAGATGATTTTGATTTGAGTAGATGCTTTGTTAGTGAGAAAGAGAATTTAGATTTGGGTTTTGGTTTTGGGTTTACGAGTTGGCAAAGAGAGTGCGATAATTTCCAAGACATTGGGGATTTGTTTGTTTGGGATCCTCTTGTTGCTCTTTGATTCAGACACCATTCTCGTCTTGTAATTCATGCAGTTAGCAACTATCGAAGCGAGAAGTGATATCTAAGAACATATCTTCTCCACAAGGAATTGTGAGACCACCAGTTGGATGGTCATAGCCAAATTCTTCCTCAGCTTGACTCAACAGATCCTGAAATGAAGGTTGGTTCAAGTATGACACAGGGATCATAAACCGCTTCCTTTGATCTCCAACATAGACTGCAATGTAACCCCTTGGCACATCCACAACTTTTGAAGATGCTTGGATTGCTCGAATAGATGCCTTTCTGATACCAGGTAAACGAAAACCCATGTTTTATAAGATGATACTTGGGAAGAGAAAGTTGAGAAAAGATAGTTGTAAATAAGATGCTAGTTTTTGGAGCTAAAATGCTTTAGGATGTGAACGATTTTGGATGTCCCAAATGCTTGCAGCCATGAATATATATATAGAAGAAAAATTTTGTAGGATATCATCGGTTACATGAATGATTGAGGGTGGAGGCTTTGAGTTATGAGTTATGGGACCGGCAGGATGGAAAGGGCATATGTGTTGCCTTAGAAGTGTTTCTTAGAGATTAATGGGAGATGTTATAGTCGATAGTACATTATGACAAGCCAATCCACTTGAAATAGAGTAGACGTATGATTTCAAATCTCATGAATATAATGGTGTATGATCTCTCACTGTCCTTTGGCTCATAATTTGATCTATCCAGCTGTAAATCAACATTAGGTAACGTGAAGAAAACATGTTCAGAGCATGTTTGCCAAAACGTGGAATACGAATTAATCCATGAACAGGATTGGGACTTCACTTAGCCACGTCTCATTGGGAACATGTGGAGGCTTAATGTTTCTCGTTGCAGAACAAGGTGGGGTTACGTAATGCACCCTACTTTATTCTTGATAGAAGTACTGTAGACAATACCATGCAATATCTCATCTTTGCGCTCTCCTTTTAACATCTATCTCATCTTGCAGTTTATGTTGGAGAGAAACAAAATCGGTTTGTGATTCCCATCTCTTACTTGAACCAACCTTCATTCCAAGACTTACTGAGTCATGCAGAGGAAGAGTTTGGGTATGATCATCCCAGGGGAGGCCTCACAATTCCATGCAGTGAAGATGTCTTCCAACATACAATTTCTTGCTTCAAGGGACAATAGATCTCACTTTAGGAGACTCACATAGATTAATTAGAGACATTTTGTACAGTAGGCATATTCTCGAATTGTAACTATTTTTACCAAATTTTGGGTAATGATGATGAATTCAAATTTTTCCATCTATTTTTCCCTTTCAATGTTTACTTCTCCCAGCACTTACAACGGTATACAGCAGTAAAAAGACTCGACTATTCTCATAAATTTCACAGCATAAATAAGAAACCCAAGTGCTCGGCAATCAGGGCAAGGCAGGGAAGGGGAAGAGATGTTAGTATTTTAAAAGGGGGCAAACGAGAAGAACCAATTTATTTAGAAGGAGTTTCAGAGGTTTAAGTTTTTTATAGATCTGGTGGATTTTCCCCCAACCAAGACAGTTATAATGGACTTAAAGTTAAGTTGTGTTGCTCCAATTCATTCGAATGGATAAGATCCATTGTCATAGAAATTTCATATGAATTTGATGTAAGGATTATGTATATATATATATATATATATATATATATATATAAAATTATTCTATGAACATAATTTTCATTTTGTAAGAGGATAAGATTGCTTCTTTTGGTTGTTTGGATTGATAAACAAACATTACAGGAAAAAAGAAAAAAAAAAGAGAGAAATTACTTCATCCCATCCATCACCATGCGATTTCACCCACTTAAAAATCCTCATGGGAAAACATCACCTTTTATTCCGTTTTCTTTTCTAAATATTACCCAATAAAAAAGTAGGGCAATTTCTCGTCCTTGCATCATCTTGAGATAAGAGATTACAAACTTGGGCAATAATCCCCCATTCAAAGAGAAAGATACTTAATTTCTATTTTCATCCCTAAAAAGATGGCAGTATCTTAAAATAGTTCAAGGATTGAAGACTATTCAATTTGCCTAAAACCCCAGAAAACAAAACTGATGGCAACCTTTTGGTTGTTGGCATACAATTACAAGACGAGAATGGTGTCTGAATCAAAGAGCAACAAGAAGATCCCAAACAAACAAATCCCCAATGTCTTGGAAATTATCGCACTCTCTTTGCCAACTCGTAAACCCAAAACCAAAACCCAAATCTAAATTCTCTTTCTCACTAACAAAGCATCCACTCAAATCAAAATCATCTCCCAAGAATATACCACTGCTCTCTGCAACGTTGTTATCACACTCGTCAAACATATCCAAAGTGCTTTCAAATCCGAATACAACGTCCTCAGGAATACCAAACACTGACTCATCTTTCAACTTACTATCCTCTGAAAACCATGAATGTTCGCACTCGCTCGCCGGACCAACCGCGTCGTTTGCAGTTACCGATTCAGCTTCCTCGCAACAACGAAATTAAATCCCCAATTCCAATTTTCAAATCCCTAATTCTGATATACCTAGTATGAATAAAGGGTACTTATGCCACATCAGCACTATTTTTTTAAACAAAACAGTCCACGTAAGAAACCCTAAACACATCACCACATTCTCTGTGCACCAGCTCACACCAATTTAACGCCGTCTCACACCACTTAACGGTTATGGTACAATGTGCTCACTTTTACAAAAAATATGACCCAATTGAGACCGAAAAAAACTTGAGGACCCAAATGAGATTTTCATACAAACTTGAGGACCAAGGGAGGGTTTAAACCTTTACTTTTACTATTAAATATATTTTCGCAAACCTTGTAAAAAGAAATCATTTTCTTTAATATGTAATTTAAATAGTGAAAGAAAGATGATGATTTATGCTTTAGATTTTTCATTGGTTCATTAATAGACGAAACTACATCTAATCTCAACTTGATTAAGTTTTATTATACAAACTCACACTTTACGAAGCAAACTAAATATTCTTTGAACATAAAAGCATTTTCATTAACATTGTTATTTTGATCAATAGTTACTCTTACCTAAACATTAGGTATTGTTTGAAACAACAACTTTGGACTAGGTCATTTTTACAAATAAAGTGATCAATATATCATTAAGGAACTAAATAAAAGATATTTTACGTCTCTAGATAAAATCAAACAAATTGCCCAAAGCTAAAATGCAAGATTGTTTTCACTTAGTCTGTGTTCGCATGAACAAATTTTACTGTTCATGCAAATTTGCGAGCAAGGAGTAGATTACGTTGTGGTGTTCGTTTGAGCGGATAAGGAAGGATCAACAACGATAGATTTGCGGGATGCAATCGATTTTCGTCACTCGCATAAACGAAGATATTTGTGCGGATTGTTATGGAAAAGTCATGTGCGCCCTCCACTTATTACATGATTTATGTGCAACGTATTTTGATGTATGTGCAACCATTGGTTTTGGTTTTGATTTTGCAGGTTTGTAGACTGAGAGGAAGAATGACGTTGTGCGTGTTGATGGCATGAAGCAGCTGAATCCGCGTGTGTGAGAGCCGAAGAAGATGATGAACAGTAGGAAGAGGGTGGCGTAACATGTTACAGCAAAGTCGTAACCGATTACAGCAAAGTCGTAACCGATTACAGCAAAGTCGTAACCGGTTACAGCGCTATGTTCATTTGGCTGGCACATGTGTAATCGGTTACGCAAACGGGTAGCTATGGGGGCATTTAATATTATAAGTAGGGGCATTTTGGTAATCTTTCATTTTTATCAATTAAACTATTTTTTTAAATCTATCACATCAATCAAATGCTACACTAATTCTAACAAATTTTACTTCCAAATCCACTCTCAATTACCCACAAATCCCTTCAAAAAAACAACTACAAAATTACCCTCAAATCCACCCAAATCATCTCCCCCAAATCATCACCCCAATTAACCCCAAAAGAAGAAAGCCCTAAAAATTATTATGTGTGTTAAAGTATATGTTTTTTTAGTTATGTATGTGGGGCCCACAAAGAATTTTTTATTGTAGGCTCACGTGCTAGGTTGATTGAATCTTGATAACAGATTCTTAGAATTGCACCCCATTTCATCTCTTTAAGTTATGTACACTCCATTTCATTTCTTCTTCTTCTCCTTTGTTCTGCTTTGAGAGAATTTTTGTTGAGGTTATTTGAGGCAGCTTGAAGGTGTTGGAGGTAACTTAGAGACGTGGAGGTTGGAGGCAGCAGGTGATGATGTTGTGTTGGTACTTCACATTGTTGTTGGAGAAAAATATGAATGGAATATAAAAATCTAAAATACTACAACATCGTATTTCAATAATATCTGATGGAGAAAAATATGAATCGGATATAAAAATCTAAAATACCACAACATCGTATTTCAATATCTGATGAAGGAAGAATCAGATTTCAACATTATTAATGTTGCAATTTTCAGATGTTCATATCTGATTCACGTTTTTACAAGTTTTTTTTAAAATATTTAATTAGTTTCTTTTTTAAATATCGTATTAATTTATAAATTTTAAATTTTTGTATGAATTTGTATAAATTTATAAATATTTAATTGGATAATTTTTAATATTAAAAACTAATTTGTATGAATTTATTAAATTTAATAAAAGTTAAAAATTTATATGAAAATGTATGTATTGGATATATGAAAATCTAAAAGAAAAAATATCATATCTACGTATTCTATTGATATCCTATAATATCAGATATCAAAATCCGATACTTTTCCCTTTCAGATTTTCACATTTGATGCATTATGTGTTTATTTTTTATATCCGATGCATGTTTACGTTATTTGTTTCTTTTTTATTGTCCCAATAATTAATTAACCATAACAACATTTAATATTAAAAGGTTTGTTTTATAAAAAATTAAATAAAACCGTTAACTTAATTCTAAAGACTGTTTACTAATATATATTTTGAATATGTTTGTTTATAATGTAAATTATTTAATTTTAAAATAAGTAATTTATTTATTTTTTGTTGTTGTTTCTTGACATATAAATGTAGATGAGAGGCAATATTTTAATATATAACAGAAAGTTGACTAAAAATTTATATATATATATATATATATATATATATATATATATATATATATATATATATATAATATAAAATGGACGAACGAAAAAGATGAAAATGACGAAACATGAGACAGTGTGTGGTTGTGTGGCTGCATGAACAAAACCAACTTCAACCTCCACGAAGAAGAACACGAAGCTGTCTATGTGTGCCTAAAAGCAGAGACTGCAACGAGAAAAAAAGCGAAGCGAGGATCGAAAGAGAGAATGAGATCCGATTCAAGAGAGAAATATCAGATTTCTTGCGCAAGAAATACGCTTGACTACCAACCTTTGTATTGTAACGAGCCCGTGCACTTAGATTCTTGATGGCCCAATGTCTCTGCTGGTCCATGAAGCTTATTATTCTGAGAATGGGATGCATGCGTGGCATTATTTGGTAAGTGAAAGATTGCAAGAGAAAGAATGGCGCGACAGAGAGCGAGAGGCGATGGAGTGGGAAGTGGTCGACGGCTCCTTCGACGGCGCTCCTTCGACGGTGGTTGCCGATGATGTAGAAGAAGAAAATATAGATCGTAACACGGTGAGTAAGGAAAACAGATCCTTTCTTTATTCTGATTAACATGAAAATTCTGTATACATCTTGTGTGGGAAAACGGGGGAAGGAACTCTATATATAGAGTTCCATGGAAGAAGTGAAAAACAGAAAGAACACCTAAAATAAAGGAACTGTTAAAAGACAGTTAAGAGAATAAAAAATGATTCTCAATAGCCTCCCCTCAAGCTGGACAATGTATGTTTACCAGTCCAAGCTTGGGGATAATTGTTCCAAACTTGACGCGATGCGGAAATTTTGTAAAGATATCAACAAGCTGTTCTTCGGATCGGACGGGGAGAAGATGTAAGAGGCGCTCCTAGAGTTTTTCACGGACCACGTGACAATCAAGCTCTATGTGCTTGGTTCGTTCGTGGAAGCTTTGGTTGTGGGCTATGTGACGAGCCGATTTGTTGTCGCAATACAAAACAGGAACCCCAGATTCTTCAATTTGAAGGTCTTGTAGAAGATAATGGAGCCACTGTATTTCGCATACAGTGGCAGCAAGAGCCCTGTACTCTGCTTCAGTGGAAGATCTGGAAACAATCTTCTGCTTCTTAGATTTCCAGGAAATGAGTGACGATCCAAGGAAAACACAAAAACCCGTAGTGGATCTCCTTGTGTTATGACAAGTGGCCCAGTCGGAGTCGCTAAAAGCCTTTAGTTGTTTAGGAGAGTCAGCTGCAAAGAATAAACCTTCAGAAGGTGAGGACTTTATATATCTTAGAATATGTTGAACAGCCTGATAATGATAATGAGTGGGGTTTTGCATAAATTGATTGAGAAGATTGACAGTAAAACATAAATCAGGCCTAGTATTGGTAAGATAGAGTAACTTCCCTATCAATCTTCTATATGATTCAGGATTGGTCAGATAGTTATCCTCTTTGTATAGAGTGCTGATGTCCTTTAAAAAGGGAGTAGAAGAAGGCTTGCAACCTTGCATCCCTGTTTCCTCAAGTATGTCCAGGGCATACTTTCTCTGACACAAATGAATTCCCTTCTTGGATCTTGCCACTTCAAGTCCAAGGAAGTATTTAAGCTCTCCAAGGTTCTTAATACGAAACCTTTTGTGCAAAAGTTCTTTAATGTAGTTAATTTCTTCCATAGAATTTCCTGCTAACACAATATCATCCACATATACAAGTAGAGCAGTAAAACCAGTAGCAGTTCTTTTGGTAAACAATGAGTGATCAGATTTGGATTGACTGTAATTAACAGATATAAGAAAGGCAGATAACTTCTCAAACCACTGCCTATTGGCTTGCTTTAAACCATATAAAGATTTAGTTAACTTACATACCAATCCTTCTTTGCTAGTGTCCATACCTGGAGGTAATTGCATATAGACCTCTTCATTCAAATCTCCATGTAGAAAAGCATTATCAACATCAAGTTGTTGTACAAACCAATTGTTGGAAGCAGCAAGAGCAATAAGAAGCCTAACAGTAGTAAGTTTAGCTACAGGGGCAAATGTGTCAAGATAGTCTATTCCTTCCTGTTGGGTATAACCCTTGGCAACTAATCGGGCTTTATGTCTCTCAATACTACCATCCGCTTTGTATTTAATTTTGTACACCCATTTGCACCCTATGGGGAATTTTCCAGGGGGTAACTGAGTTAGGATCCAAGTATTATTTTCTTCTAAAGCTTTGATTTTCTTATCCATAGCTTCTTTCCATTCAGCCTTGGTTTTAGCTTCAATATACGATTGTGGTTCTTTGTTATTAGTAATAGTCATGATATATTTCGAGTATTTCTCTGACAGATTGTCGTAATTCAACACATTATTTATAGGGTAGGCAGTTTTAAGAGTATTTTTAATGGATAAAGATTGATGAACCTGATGGACATAGTCTTTTAGGTAGTCAGGGGTCTTTCTGAGCCTGTTGGATCTTCTGCTTATATGATTCTCTTGATCTTCAGTGTCGTTATTGTTGTCTCTGTTAACAGAGGCTTGTTCCTGTCTTTCCTGGTCATCTGACTCATCATTTCTATCTTCAGCCAAAGGATAAGAGTCCTTTAGAAGATCATTGAGAGATTCAGTTTTCTCTTCATTGCTGGTAGTATCCTGTCTGTCTTCTTGCAAGTTGTTGTAAGGAAAGACATTTTCATAAAAGATAACATTTCTGCTTATGAAAAGCTCTTTAGTATTTAGATCTAAAACAGTATAACCTTTGACACCACTCTTATAACCTAGAAAAACACCTTTCCTAGCTCTGAAATCAAGTTTGTTTCTGCTATTTTCAAGAGTGGAAGCAAAGCATAGACATCCAAAAACCTTAAGATCTATATAAGCAGGTGATTTATCATAGAGCATGTCATAGGGAGTTTTGTTGTTGAGAATATGTGAAGGCATTCTATTTATTAAAAAAACAGCGTGCCCAACATCATATGACCAATAAGCTTTAGGTATATTTGATTGAAAGAGAAGGCTGCGTGTAACATTAAGTATATGACGATGTTTTCTTTCAACAATAGAATTTTGTTGAGGTGTCTCAACACAGCTGTTTTGATGATTAATACCATGTAAATTATAGAAACTTTCACATTTAAACTCAGGTTCATTGTCAGATCTGATGTTCTTAACCATCTTATTAAATTGGTTCTTGATTTTAATGACAAAATTCTGTAATAAGTCTCTTGTTTGTCCTTTATTGTTCATTAGGAAAATCCACGTGTGCCTAGTATACTCATCTACAATCGTGAGGAAATATCTATGACCATGAACAGAGATAGTATTTAGAGGTCCCCATATGTCACAGTGTATAATTTCAAAACTTTCATTAGTAGCAGAAATACTCTTAGGAAAAGGTAACTTGTGTTGTTTGGCAAAATGGCAAGTATCACAAACAGAATTATCATCAGCTTTGATATATGAAAAACTCTCACATATGTGTTTCATTGTTCTATGTCCTGGGTGTCCTAGTCTAAGATGCCACAGATTAACATCAATACTCTTACAAGAGAAAACACCTTTTGAAGTATTGCTTTGAACTGGTTTAGGTAAGACTTGTAGATAATAGAGCCCATTCCAGGATTTAGCATATTCAATCGTCCTCAAAGTATGATTTTCCTTGATCTGACAATGCTTAGAAGAAAAAGTTAGGTTGCAATTCATATCCTTGATAAGTCGTTGCACAGATATCAAATTAAAACAGAAATCTGGTATATAAAGAACATTGAAAATAGTAAAATCTTTGGCAAACTGTACAGTTCCAGCATGTTCAGCAATTAGTATAGTGTTGTTTGGTAGTTTTATAGAAATTGGTTTGATCTTGTAGAAGGTAATAAAATTGTTTTTACTGTGAGTGACATGGTCAATAGCACCAGTATCAACAATCCAAGAAAAAATACCTTGTTCATTCTCAGTTTCATTTCTTTGAACCTGATTGATCTTGTGTGTGGGGTTTTCATCTATTCTGTCTATCATTTTGAGGAGTTTGTGCATCTGTTCTGGCGTGAGAGAATTGAAACTATTTCCATTGCTGATTTTTTGAATTTTCTGGGCTTCTTCAGAGTCAGTGTTGTTTTGGCAGACATTGGCAATCGTCCATTCATTTCTTTTGTCTTCCTTTTTGTACCAAGGAGGATATCCGTGTTTGGAATAACACTTATCTATGGTATGGTTCATTTTGTTACAATAAGAACATTGTTTTCCATAATTGGGATTTCTTCCCCTTCCTCTGCCTTGACCACGAAACCCAGTTCCCCTTCCTTGGTTTTCAGCATTTCTTCCTTGTGTTTTCCAATTCTGGTCTGGTTTCCACTGACCATTTCTTCCTGCGACATTAGCTAGAGTTTTAGCCTATGTAGAGATTTGTTTTTCTTGCCTTTCTTGTTGGATAATGAGGGAAAAGACACGGTTAACATTGGGAAGAGGGTCCATCAAGAGTATCTGTGTCTTGATAGTGTTGTAAGAATCGTTTAAACCTTTCAGAAAGCATATTACATGCTCGACCTCTCTGTATTTCAAAGAAATTCTGGATAAATCGCAGCTGCATGGAGTGACACAAATGCAAGTGGGTATAGGCCTTAAAGACTCTAGTTCCTCCCATAATATTTTTAAATCTGTGAAGAATCGACTCACCCCCCTTTCACCTTGTCGGATGAAGTGTATTTCTTGTAGTAAGTCAGAGATTTTGAAGTAATCTCCCTTAGAAAACCTTTCTTTGAGCTCATCCCATAGCTCTTTAGCCTCCTCAATGTAAATCACGCTTTCAGCAATGTGGGGTGACAAAGTTTTCGTTATCCAAGATAAAATCATAACGTTGCATCTCTCCCAAGCGTCGTAGGCAGGGTCACTTTCTTGAGGTCTCTTTATGGAACCATCAATAAACTTCACTTTATTCTTTGATAGTAAGGCTCTCCTTAAACTTCTGCTCCAAGATGAGTAATTGTTTTCGTTTAGCACTTGAGTGATTAGAGTGAGCCCATGATTTTCTCCTGGGTGCAGATAGTAAGAACTAGCTGGGTTAGTTGCTGGTTCAAATTGTTCCATGGTGGAAGAAAGAAACCACCAGGAGGACCCAAGAAACAATCAAGAACAATAAGAGGAATGAACGGAAGCAGAGCAGGCACTTAGACCTTCTCTGATACCATATTGTAACGAGCCCAGCATTGTGCACTTAGATTCTTGATGGCCTAATGTCTCTGCTGGCCCATGAAGCTTATTATTCTGAGAATGGGATGCATGTGTGGCATTATTCGGTAAGTGAAAGATTGCAAGAGAGAGAATGGCGCGACAGAGAGCGAGAGCCAATGGAGTAAGAAGTGGCCGACGGCTCCTTTGACGGCGCTCCGAGACGGTGGTTGCCGGTGATGCAGAAGAAGAAAATATAGATCGTAACACGGTGAGTAAGGAAAACAGATCCTTTCTTTATTCTGATTAACATGAAAATTCTGTATACATCTTGTGTGGGAAAACGGGGGAAGGAACTCTATATATAGAGTTCCATGGAAGAAGGGAAAAACAGAAAGAACACCTAAAATAAAGTAACTGTTGAAAGACAGTTAAGAGAATCAAAAATGATTCTCAATACTTTGGGAAGCACAATGGACGAACAAAGAGGACGAAAGTGGCAGTGTGGCTGCACAAACAATACCAAACAAAGTTGCATCTGTGCTCGTGTGCGCTAGGAACCAGAGAATGCAAAAAGAGGAAGCAAATGGAAGCGAGAATAGAGAGAATGAGATCCGAGAGAAATATCTAATGCGCCAAAAATTTGCTTAACTGACAAAGCTGTTTTTAAAGAATTTTTGACCATTCTTTCTTTTCGTTTTTTTAAATATTAAAAGTGTTTTAAATAGCGGTAATTTAGGTATTGTGTAAAAATTTGGAGGTGTAGGTGAAATGATTGAAGGTGTAGGGTGAAACCCCTTCAAACATTGACCATATTTTCCAGCATTACCAACTTCTAAATCAATTTCTAAGCTATACACTAGTACCACATAATGCTATAAAGTTAAGCATTGTAAATCTTTCAAACCCAATTCCATTGGCCCAACCAGAATTAAAACCATCGTATAACCAATAGATGCATGGTGCATGGCAATTAATTTGACCAAAAGTTTTCACACACACACACACACATATATATATATACACACACACACACAACTGCACTACATTATTTTTAGAAAAAAAAATCTTACATTGCATAGAGAAAACATTCCTTCAAGGTGCTGTTTTCAAGAAATCATGTTGCAGCCTTCTCAATGTTTCCATAATAAATCCATGAATCAAACTTAGACTCTACTTACTCTTGGTTGCACCAGAAAATCATGTACCCCATTTAAAATCCAAACTGCCAATGGTCATAACCTAACTCAAACAACACGGTGTTTATTGATATTCAATTAAAGAGCATGCTCTCTCAAAACTAATGTTAGTTATTGGCCCTTAAGCCTTGCGGCCCAGCCCATCTTTCTTTCCCCTTTTTATTTTCCCTCTTTTCGTCTTAACTACACAATTCACTTTTCAATAATAAACATCTCTTCTGGATTCTTCTCTTGTGCACTCCATCTTTTTCTCTATGTGCTTTTCGTTTCACAGAGCGCGTCATCTCTTTCTCTATGTGTTGTTCGTCTCATTGTGCTTAGGGTTAGATTACAGGTTCTTCTCCTCAAGGTATGACTTTTCGTGCTTCTTTCTTCATTGATTTGTATTACAAATATCTTGAATGTTCTTTACTCTGAACATTTCATCTATTATCTTGATATGATATCAGAGCTTTTCTTTTGAAGAGCTCTGCTGCGTAACTTTACTTCCTCTTGTCCCTTTCTTGTGGTTTTTTCTTTCTTTCTGGTTCTCGCTTTAGTCATGGCAGAAGACAGTTTCGTCCACAAGTACTTGTACCTTCATCCCGGCGAAAACTCAACTACTTCTCTTGTTTCACCGGTTCTCGATGGTACAAATTATCATTCTTGGAGTCGCTCCATGTTAACTACTCTTAGCGCCAAAAACAAGATCGAGTTCGTCCTTAGCAATGTTCGTCCTCCTGACAAAGACAAGTCGGAGCATATCGCTTGGAGTCATGGAAATAATATGGTTGTCTCATGGATCGTCCACTTTGTTTCCATGTCCATCAAACAAAGCATCATATAGATGAACAAAGCCTTGAAGATCTGGAATGATCTAAATAACAGATTTTCTCAAGGAAGTCTCTCTCGCATTTCTAACCTTGAACTTGACATTGCAACCCTTCATCAAGGTGACCTTACCATTTCTGAGTATTTCACTAAACTTTATGTTCTTTGGGATGAGATCAAAAATTTCTGTCTAGAACCCCTTTGCACCTATAAACCCGAGTGTGGTTGTCAAGTCCTGACTGTTGTGAAACAAAGGAAGCAAGAATACCAAGTTATGCAATTTTTACGAAGACTAAATGATCAATTTACTAATGTTACCTTGCATGTGCTTCTCTTGGACCCTATTCCGGACATCACTAAAGTTTTTTCTTTGGTGGAACAACAAGAAAGACAATTGTCCAGTTGAAATATGATTGTTGCGGTCAAGACTCGAGACACTGGTACTACCACCGCTTGCGCCACTTCCACCTCTTCCACCCTTTGTAATTATTGTGGAAAGTATGGGCATAGTGAAGTTGTCTGCTACCGCAAGAATGGCTTCCCTAATCAAGACAAAGGATTCAAAAGCACACCAACTGGCAAAAAAATTGCACTCATTGCAATAAAAGCGGTCATACGATTGAGGTTTGTTATAAGAAGCACAACTATCCTCCAAGACATAAGCTCTACAATAAGCATGCCCAGATTCACCATACATCTGTTCAAGAAGACAATGCGAATGTCAAAGATAATAATTATGATAGTGTTGATGACATATGCCTCACACCTCAACAATTTCAAGTTCTTGTAGAGCTCTTCAAAAGCCACAATCTGAATTATGCCTCTACTTCTGCTCAAATCCATCACATTGGATCTGCTTCGGACAACCAACCTTTTCTAGGTAATATCAGTCTCACTCTTACTTCCAAATATACTAAAAACAATTGGATTCTTGATTCTGGAGCAACATATCATATAAGTATTTCTCTACGAAACTTTTCATCATATAAAAGAATCAAACCTATTCCAATTGCTTTACCTAATGGTAATATTGTTCACTCTGAGTATTCTGGATATGTTATTCTTAATAATAAGATTCACCTTTTGAATCTCCTTTATGTCCCGCAATTCTCTTTTAATCTTATCTCTATATCTCAGTTGATTTCTTTTAATAACTATGAATTAACCTTTTCCTTTCATGGTTGTACTATACAGAACATTCAAACCAGAGAGAAGATTTTTATAGCTAAACTCACTAGTGGCTTGCACATTTTAGACTTTTCTTTAAACATACTTACTGCCACTAGTGCATAAAGAACTTTAGACATATGTTATTTTGGGCTTTTAACGTCTGATCTTTGTCCGACGTCTATATGGGTGACGTTAATGAGACGTCAGACGTCTCTATAGACGTCAGACCTATATAGGTCAGACATATATAGACGTCGGACCTATGTAGGTCAAACGTCTATATAGACGTCCAATTCATACAAGTCAGACGTCTCTGAGGTTGCTCCTGACTCATGGTGATTCGAGTTTACAACTTTATATTTTAGTTGAAGAGAATGTATTGTACATTTTTTTATTAGATGGTTTTAAAAACGTAGTGTAGGGAATTAGAGGAGTACAAAACGCAAGAAATTGCCGCCAAAGAACGTCGCCCAAGGACACGAGAATAACTGCACCAAAACCCAACAAAAACGCATTTTAATTTGTTCAAATGAAAGATAATGCACCAAAGAGTGATATAATCGAAGAAAAATTAATTTAAAATGATGTAAAAGTGAGAAAACGAACCTGAAAAGCGTAACCTGTAGAGAGAAAACGTGACGAAGATGATGATGAACAATGAGTGCGCGTAACGATTATCACGCGTTAATGCCAAAATTTAGACATCGATTCCCCAATTAACAGACATCTAAATAGAATAAAAAATTATTTTTTATTAACTTTTTCCTTTACTTTTGGCGTCTGTTTGGGGGAGCCGACGTATATGAGTATTTAGACGTCGGGCCCCTCCATAGCCGACATCTAAATAGTTGTTTTATTTACGAAAAATGCCACCGGTCAATTTTTATGTTGGATATTCGAGGGTCAGACGTCTAAAGGGTAACGTTAAAGGTCTTTTTTGCACTAGTGCTACTGCAAATTTTGCCAACAATGTTATAAACAAAACTAGCCTATGGCATCTTAGATTAAGACATCCTTCCGACATTAGATTGAATTCTCTGAAACTTAAATATCCTTTAATTGTTCATAATTCCACATACATATGTGATGCTTGACATCGTGCTAAACAAAGAAAGTTACCTTTCTTTAATAGTACCTCTAAAACTATGAAAATATTTGATCTTATTCACATTTATATATGAGGCCCTGCAACATTCTTTCTATGCATGGATTCAAATATTTTCTTACTATTGTTGATGACTTTTCTCGTTACACTTGGCTAATACATATGACTGACAAATTTATTGTTAGAAAAATTATCACTGATTTTATAACAAACAAAGAAAACCAATTTTCTACTACTATAAAAACCATTTCGTACTGATAATTGTATTGAATTTGCTATGCATAATTTTTTATCCCTTAAAGGTATTAACCATCAAACCACTTGTAATGAAACCCCTCAACAAAATGGCATAGTTGAGCGAAAACACCAACATTTGTTAAATGTCACTCGCTCCTTCTTGTTTCAAGCTAATTTGCCTACTATTTTTTGGTGTTTTGCTGGTGAACATGCTACTTTATTGATCAATTGCATGCCTACCCCCTTACTTAATGATGCTACTCCACATGAAAAATTATATTGGAAACTGTATGATATTTTTGTTCTGCTTTGGTTGTTTATGCTATATTAGCACTTTGACTGCTCACAGAAAAAAATTTGATGCAAGGGTTGTTCCTGGCATTTTCCTAGGTTTCCAACAGAACACCAAAGGTTATCAGTTCCTTAACTTACAAAACCATAAGATAGATATATCTCGCAATGTGCTGTTTCATGAAAATTGTTTTCCTTATACTTCTTACTCTTTCAATAATTCTGGTTCTAACTCTTTTTTGCCTATTCCTCAAAATTATAGTCATAATTATGATGATATTAATTTTCCTAGTAATAATGTTTTTGTGCCTACTGCCACTGATACTAATGTTGCTAGTGATATTGTCACTAGTACCAATGACACCACAAGCATCACAAACATTGCTGAACCTCCCCTAGCTAACACATTCAATGATGATGTATCCAATATAAATGAGCATGTTGACACTTACGTGTTCCATTAGGCCCAAACGTCCTTCTACATATCTTACAGATTTTCAAACTAATAACATTACTAGATATCCCATTACTAATTTTCTTCCTTATGACAAGTTATCCTCTGATTTCAGGTACATCATCCTCTCTATTTCATCTATCACTGAACCTCGCACCTACAAGGAAGCATCTCAAAAACCTTAGTGGACTCAAGCTATGCAGGATGAACTCAAAGCCTTAGCAAACAACAACACCCACTAGTACAAAAACACCATATAACGTCGTTGTTTTTCGGCCTTTCACGTCGAATTCGAAGTCGACGTCATATCGGGAGACATTAAATTGAAGTTGAACATAGAACAATTCGACGTTAAGCAAATTAACATCGAATTTTGTCAATATTAAACGTTAATAAGTTTTTTATATTTTTTTAATTAATTGTGATCCTTTTTTACAACTCTACGAGACCTGATAAACAGAAAAACAACAAAGTGCAATTTTTTATAAGCATGAACTATGAACGTGTAGTGTAGTATCAACAAACAACAATAACAAACAAAAACAAGTTCAATCAAACAACAACAACAAACTGGTCCAACCAAACAACAACAAACAAGTTCAAAAAAAAAAACAACAAACAAGTTCAACATATAAGTTCTTCAAAACGAAAATGAAAACTAACATTCAAAAGGTGGGTTCGTCGAAATAAAGTGTTGCCACCAGTAAGAAAGAAAGCAGAATACGCCTATGAACACTAGTACAAAAACAACGTATAACGTCACGTGTTTAACGTCTAGCCACTGAATAACCAACGTTAAAAATGAGCGATGAAATTTTTGTAAATAAATGCAATTATTAAACGTCATTTAGAATTGTAATTCGACGTCAAAAGATATAAAACGTCAAATGGCTTTTAAATTATACGTCAAAAGGTTAGTGAATTCAATAAAAATTTGAGCGGGAGATTGAAAATTCATTCACTTTATCTTAGCGCGCGATATCCTCTTCTCTTCTTAAACTTTTCTCGATATCCTCTTCTCTTCTTAAACTTTTCTCGAACGAAGTTTGACGAGCATCACATGTAATCTTTCTTTCATTTGATACAAATGCATGTTAGTTAATTATTTTATGTATGATTTTTGTTTGTTTTAATCGATTATTTTCGTGTTCTTGTCCTTCATAGGCGCATTCTGCTTTCTCTCTCACTGTGACGAAACTATTCCGACGAATTCACCTTTTGAATGTTAGTTTTCGCTTTCAGTTTCGTTTTGAAGAACTTATTTATTGAACTTGTTTGTTGTTTTTTCTGTTGAACTTGTTTGTTGTTTTTTTTATTGAACTTGTTTGTTGTTATTATTTAGTTGAACTTGTTTGTTGTTGTTGTTTGATTAAACTTCTTTGTTGTTGGTTATTATTGTTTGATATTGATGCTACACTACATGTTCATAGTTCATGCTTTATAAAATACCAAACACTGAAATTTGTTGTTTTTATGCTTTTCAGGTCTTAGAGTTGTAAAAAATGATCAAAATTAATTAAATTTTTTTATTAACGTTGAATATTGACAAAATTTGACGTTAAGCTAACGTTGTATATTAACAAAGTTCAACGTTAATTTAATGTCGAATTTTTTAAATTCGATGTAAATTTAATGTCTCTTGATATGACGTCGTTCGCAAATTCACAGTTAAAAACACAACATATTCGACGTTGCACGCGATTTTTGTACTAGTGGAAGGACAAGAACATGAAAATAATCGGTCAAAATAAACAAAAATCATGCATAAAGTAGTTAATTAACATGCATTTGTAACAAATGAAAGAAAGATTACATGTGATGGTCGTCAAACTTCATTCCAAAAAAGTTTGAGTAGAAAAGAGGGTATCGCGCGTTAAGATAAAACGATTGAATTTTCCCGCTCAAATTTTTATTGAATTCACTAACTTTTTAACGTCTAATACTAGGACAATCGACGTTTTATATCCTTTTGACATTTAATTCTAGGGAATTCGACGTCGTACGTAAATAGATTTTCACCTTCGTGCCAAACATTTTCACAAAATTTACCTAATATAATAAATTGACGTCGAATTACAATTCTAAACGACGTTTAATAATTGCATTTATTTAGAAAAAGGTCACCGGTCATTTTTAACGTTGATTATTCAGTGGTTGGACGTTGAACACGTGACATTGTACATTGTTTTTGCACTAGTGACCTAGACCATCACTGACCTTCCTCTTGGCAAAAATGCTATTGGATGCCGCTGGATATACAAAATCAAACAGAAGTCTGATGGATCTATTGACTATTTTAAAGCTCGCCTTGTAGCTAAGGGTTACACCCAACTTCAAGGAATAGACTACCTCAAGACTTTTGCCCTTGTTGCTAAATTAACTACTCTTCGTCTTCTTCTAGCCATTGTTGCCTCTAACCACTAGATTCTCAAACAACTTGATATCAACAATGCTTTTCTTCATGGTGACCTACGTGAAGAAGTTCGTATGCAACTTCCTCCTGACTTCACCCATCACAACCCAATCAGGTGTGCAAACTTCAAAGATCTTTATATGGGCTCAAATAAGTTGGACGACATTGGTATGACAAACTTTCCATACTAGATCTAATGTTGATCATTTCCTTTTTTTGAAACATGATACTTGCTACACCACTTCCATCTTAATCTACGTTGATGACAATGTTCTTGCGGGTAACGCCACTAAGATACAACATATCACTACTTCCCTTGATAGCCTTTTCCACATCAAAAACTTAGGTGATCTCACCTACTTTCTCGGGTTGGAAGTTGCTCAGAACAGTTCTAAAATCTACCTCAGCCAATGCAAGTACACCTTTGACCTCCTTACAGAAGCTGGAATGCTCCATTGCGTCCCTATGCCCACTCTTATTGCACATTCTTCACGTCTTACTAGTCAAGGTGACCTCCTTAATAATGAAGATGCCTCCTCCTACCGAAGACTCATTGGCCGCTTCATATATCTCCCAAATACCAGACTCGACATCACTTTCTCTATTAATAACCTCAGCCAATTTGTTTCCTCTCCTACCACACTACATCAACAAGCTGCTCACCACATTCTTAGATACCTCAAGGGAAGTTATGGCAATGGCACCCTCCTCCAAAGCAACAATTCCAATCAACGCAAAGCCTATAATGATTCTGACTGGGCAACCTGTCCCGAATCCAGAAAATCTATCACTGGTTAGTTCATCTATTACGATAATTCCATCATTTCTTGGAAATCCAAAAAGTAGCAAACCGTTTCCAGGAGCTCTTCAGAAGTTGAATATCGGGTTCTAGCTGCTGTCACTTGTGAACTACAATGGTTGACCTACATTCTTCATGATCTTCATATTATCACCACTCAACCTGCTATATAGTCTACTATGACAATCGCTCTGCTATCCAGATTACCTCTAATCAAGTCTTCCATGAACACACCAAACACATTGAAATAGACTGTCACATTGTTAGGGACAAGCTCAACACTGGCCTCCTCAAACCACTCCCCATTTCTATCAGTGAATAAGCGGCCGACCTCTTCACTAAACCACTTGCTCTTGCTGCTGTTTTTAAGTATTTTCATTCTAAGCTGGGAATGACCGACATCTACTTCCAGCTTGAGGGGATGATAATGTTAGTTATTGGGCCTTCAGCCTTGCGACCCAACCCATCCTTTTTTTCCCTTTTTATTTTCCCTCTTTTCGTCTTACTGTAACTACACAATTCACTTTTCAATAATAAACATATGTTCTGGATTCTTCTCTCGTGCACTCCATCTCTTTCTCTCTATGCTTTTCGATTCACTATGCGTGTCGTCTCTTTATCTATGTGTTGTTCGTTTCACTGTGCTTAGGGTTAGATTAAATGTGCTTCTCTCAAGGTATGACTTTTCGTGCTTCTTCATCATTGATTTGTATTGCAAATATCTTGTTTTTACTCTGCACATTTCATCTACTATCTTGATAACCCCTACCAACCATAACCACAAGATCAAGACTTGCTATTTATCCAGTTCGGCTTTCCTCAAGAGAAACCTAATCGAAAGCGCACGGTCTGTTGTCCAAACTCATATACACAACTTGGCAGCTCATATGGTGAATGATTCATGCCAAAATAACAAAAACATATGACTACTTAGTCATATCAGTCCCCACAACCTTACAATGCACTGATAGAAGAGTAAAAATCTTACACTACACACGTAATTCACATACCTGGCCACTGCACCTGCATTCAAATTCTGCCGAGAACAATTGTATACACCAAGGAATATTATATGCTCATAAAGCTATTCATTACAACCTACTGCAGGTATGGACTAATCAGCAAGGAAAGTGGACATAGAAACATACTGAAGACCATAACAAAGTATGACAATATCGCAGAATCAAGGGCAAAAGGTCAGCTCCCCTACCTTGTAAACCAGAAGCTAGCATGAATCCAACATGATTCCACAGGCACACAGCCCAAAGCTCTTCCTAAACGGCATCTGTTACGCTCTCTTTTCTCACTCTATCAAGGAACAATCCAGTGCACACGATTCTCCTTTACTCACAATAGCAACAAGGTTTTTTCCGTTTCTAACCTTACGTACCTAAAACTTAAAAACACTTGCCCCTACCTGCCCCCACGAAACCTCCTTTACTAAAAACTCTCTTACTCTGAAAAAAGAAGAAAAAAAAATCAGTTATAGAAATTGATTCCCCCCGGACGTGCTATCAATCTTCATTATTTTTAAATCAACCATGCTTAAGTAAACTAAAAACAATTACGTGGCAGCCCTTAAAAAAGGAAATAAAACAATGCAAGGTATGCTGGCCTAGGTTCAAATCTCTGTACTTTAATTTGCAAACCAAACATATCAACCATCAAAATATCAAGATTTATATGATCATATCATGCGTCACAAACATATAAGTATATTCGTACCTCCCATCAATAAATACTAAAATTCAGTAGAGATTGAAAACGTGATTATTAGTGCAATAAGGAACTCTTACTAACCAAGCTACATACAGTGAAAACATAAACTTCCTTATATATAAAGAAACCAAGCTACATAAGTGAAAGCATAGACTTTCTTATATATAAAGAAACATGTAGCAAAACACATAATCCTTTTGATTACAATTACATTGAATTTTTCCGACTCTTACATTATTTCGTTTAGTTTATATTTGTTTTATTTTTTGGAAAATTGAAGTCGGTAAATGAGTGCATATTTATGTTTATATTTAACCTTTAATTTTGGATTGGTGTTTGTGTTTTTAGAAAAATTTAATTAAGATTTTTTTATAATTGAGTTTATTGAGTATGAAATACAAAAATATGTTATAGATAATTTTTTAGTTGTATAAATGTTCTTTGAAATTTTTTATGTGTGTTGATATAACTACAATTAAGTTGAATTCATGAAGATGTGAAAATAAATTAGTGAAAATCTCATGACACCTTAAAAATAAATACAAAAATAGAAAATAATCAAAATCATAAAAATTCAAGTCAAACATTGCATAAAGAAGACAAGAAAAACATGAAAAAATAAACAAATTTGGCTAAGTCAAGAATCAGAAATAAACAACACAAATTTAAGTCAAGAATCAGAAATAAACAACACAAATTGGACCTTAGCTATTTCTTTTCTACAACAAAAGTTACAATAATTGATAAATTTTTATGATTAAAGATAATTTGGGAAAAATATACTTTTAGATATTTTATTTGATATTTTTAAATAATTACTTTATTTAACTATATTAGTAAATATTAAAAGATAATATTTTTCAATTTTTTTGAATCTAGCAAAGATCTTCTTAAATATTTTTAGATTTTCACAACAACCAAATATATCTTGAAGATATTGGATTATTCAGAAGATAATTGAAGGAGAATACATTATTAGAAAGAAGATTACAACAACAAAACAGTCAAAAATAGAACCTAGTCTAATTTTTATATGAAGAGACCTAAGGAAACATATTAAGGGGCTTAGGAACCTTTTGGAAACCTAATTTCGTCCTCTCCACCATCTTTTGTGTTTTTCACCACCTCTTCTTTTATTTTTATGTTAAATCTACATTTCATGGAGTGTTAAGCCTCTGAAATTGATTATGTTGTGATTTCTTAATTGAAATCTAGGGTTAAATGAATAGATTTGCTTTTTTTTTTAATTTTTGTTATTTATTTTTATCTATGTTTTTTTTATAATGGCTTAATACCACTTATGGTTCTAACTTTTGTTAGCTTTGTTCGAAATGACCATAATTATTTTTTACGATCAATGTAGTCCTAAATATCGTAATTTGTGTTCAATTTAGTCCTTTTTGCAAATGTCGTTTAAATCGTTAATGACACATCACCAATCAGTGAATTACATGACACTTATTGGCTAACGTGGCTAGGACTAGAGTTGACTAAGGATGGTCATGCCAATAAGGGGTTGACATGTGGCAACCCCTTTCTTCACCCAAAAATTAGGGTTTTAGATTTGCATCGGTAGATTGGGAAAAAGCTTGGTTGATTGCCGTCACGCGAGAATAGGGTTTCTCCTTCACGGTGGATATGGTGAACTTCGTGATAGTTGGTTTGCTTCTAAGTTTTTATCCTTCAGGTGAATGAAGAAGGCGCGATGAAGAAGCTTACAGAGAGGCGCTGGTGCGATTTGGGTTTGCGTTAGCAATTTGGATTTTTCTCACGAGAGGTTGATGATGATGTTAGTGGCTTTTCACCGTTGCAGCGCGAATTGCGCTTATGGTTTGAAGGAGATTTTTGGTTCTGTGGGTTTTGATCTTCTGTGTTTCAGGTTGGTGGTAGCTGGTGGAGAATGAAGAAGCCTCACGACGTTGCTCAAAAGTGCGAGGAACTCACGATTCGGTTTCACGATGCTTGTGTCGGAGAATTTGGAACAACGACGTGACCATCTGGTTAGGGTTTCTATGTAGGGGAAATTAGGGTTTCTGGAGGTAGGAGATGATGATGACGTGTCAAGGGTGAAGTGTCACTGATTGTACAACTGAACATTTGGCCGTTAACAATTTAAACTGTGTTTGCAGAAAGGACTAAATTAAACACAAATTACGATCTTTAGGACTACATTGAACATAAAAAAAATTAGGACCATTTCAAACAAAACTAACAAAAATTGGGACCATAAATGATATTAAGCCTTTTATAATCAAGTAAAAGTAATGAATTTTACATTATAGCAAGTTAGGACGATGTTAAATCTACATAAGATATCATTTATATGAATCTAATAATTTTCAATTTTAATTAATAATATACTTTGATTAAATTTGGAAACTTTCATGTGATTGAATGAGTTTTGCGCAATAATTGATATCAAAGATAAAACTTTAACAAAAATTTATCAATAATGCACTTTGATTAATTAGTTTTTTAGTTGATATAAGAGATAAAAGAATATACATGATCACGCAAAGTAATACTTAATTGATGATGTTCTTTAATTAAATTTACTATAATTAATCTACAAATATTTTGATTTTAATTATAATGTATTTGATTAATAATGAAAACTTTTATAAATTAATTGAGAATTTATATTGATTAATTTAAAAATTTAAGACAATAATTAATTAAATAACCAATTATAAACTCTAAAAAGACAATGAAATTAACCAAAAAAAAATTTCTAATTTTTTTTCTTGCTTTCATTTACTATTTTGTTAATTAATGTTTTACTTATTTTGTTTATTTTTATCTTCTTATATTAATTTAATTTATTTGACTAAATTTTTTGTATAATTTTTATAATAATTAATTTGTTAGAAATCAATTTGAAAAATGATTTAGAATTATTTTTTTCTTAACTAATTAGTTTACTATTGATTTGATTTTGATAATACTGAAATTGAAATTATTATAATAAAATAGCATTAATTTGATCACATCAGCTATATTTTATTAGTTATTAAACACACACGAAAACTTAACTAGTTGCAATGACTTTTTATTGAGAAAAAATCACCAAATTCGTGGCGTCTAAGTTTCACACGGGAAACTGAAAAAGTATTGTAAAGCAGAAACTCAAGAAATAGGCATGCAGCAGAAGGTTCATATGTTTGTAGAATGTATCTGGTTGGTATCACAGCAGTTTGAAGAGTTTCTGTAATCGTTGTTTTGGAGCCTCATGCTATCAAGGTGTGATCTCCCTTTGAGTTCTTTGGAGAGGTATCCGCTGTAGTATTCGGTTACTTTAATTGACCTGAAAACTGCTGGTGTTTTGGGAGTAACAAGGCTTGGTGCTGGACCTATAGTTACTTCCATGCTGGGGTTGTAAAATGCAGCTATGGAAAGTCTTTCCTTCTCTAAGTTCACTGTAGCTCGGTGCTCGATGCTTCGATAAATCCCATTTGTCATTATCTACACACAATTGCTTCGTTAAGTTAACGATCAAACATCTTTGCAAAACCTTAGTTAAATGCTAATAGGGTTGGTTGAATTATGAGAAATAATCAATGAATCATTAAAAATTAATAAATTTGGTGGTGAATTAGTTAAATACCTCAATCATGTCTCCAACGTTGATGATGAAAGAATTGGGGAGGGGTTTTACAGGGATCCACAGTCCATCTTTGTTGATCTGAAGACCTTCCATTTCATTGGCTTGGAGAAGGATAGTAAGACCTCCACCATCAGAATGGGGATTCAGTCCCATAACTAGCTCTGGTTGGGGACATGGCGGATAGTAATTCATCCTCATTGATTGAACTCCATCACCAAACAACTCTCTAATTTCCTTTCTCTCCACACTCAGGGCACTTCCCATTATGTCAATGATTTTTATGGCAAGCTTTTTCAACTCGCTACAATACCTCTCTAAATCATCTCTGCATTCAAATCACCCACACAAAAAAACATGTTCACCTTAGTAAATTGCAACCCCATTATTCAAACTACTAAATAACTTAGTCAAATTCATTTGGTCTCTAGTTTTTGGTTTGCCCTATCAGTTTTCTATTTTGATGCAGTAGAGTTGACTCTGTCACTTTCATTTGGTGTTTGTTTTTTGTTGTCACTTTCTGAATGTACTTGGACACTTTTGTTCTATTCGATTAGAAAAATTAAATAATTATGTTCATAAGTTGAGACAAGTATGACATGTGACACTTTATTTTACATTAATTCCATTGGTTTAAAATATAGATATGGTTTATAATACAATAGATGTCTCTGCATTAGACCGTCTATGACAGGTGATCAGACTCAGTAAAACTAAATAATATGAAACAAACTCGTTTGTTGAAACTAATGTTAACATTTTTAATGTTTCCTTCAACGTCAAGGTTTCGCCAGTTACACCTTACGTTTATCTGATATGATGAAAACTAGAATTTGGCGTAGACAGAATACAAATTTTCGGATTTGAAGTTGAACTTCGTTTATTCTTTGATTAGAGATGTAAGAACATTAATGTAAACACATTATAAATTGAGATCCTTAATAACTGTTTCTGCACTAAGTTACTGATTTTAAATCATATTTCCAAAGATATAAAAGAAGAGAGCATAAAAATGAACAGAGAGAGAGAATGGAACCTGAATGGTAAGGGTATGTTGGGAAATAGGTAGGGTTTCCTCAATTGTGGTGGCAAGGTGAGCATGAAAAACATATCTGCCCATTCTAATTTCTGCTCCTCAGAAACAACAAAGGCCTGACCATATCCCTCCACACCTTCTCCTTCTCTCTGTGCAAACATTTTTTTCTCTTCCATTGGAAGATTAAAGAATTCAAGAGCACCTCTCTTCACTTTCTCCACCAACGAACTGCTCACTCCGTGATTAATCAACTGCACGTTAATAGTAATTCATCACTTTATAATCAACATGTTAATAAAAAGTGTACGTTTATTTGTGGAACAATCAGGACATGTAGTAATCGATTCTACTGTATGAATACGAGCTAGGACTATGCACAGATAATTAATCAAAACTCTTTAATCTGGATAATTCATTGCACCAATTTGACCTGAAAGAAACCCCACTCTTTGGCGGCACAGTGCAGGTTTTCCAGCTCAGGTTCCTTGAGATCTTGCGAGAACAATTTGCTTAGGTCAATGACGGGAACTTGGGGTAAAGGTATGGTGGTAGATAATGTTGGACGTTCATGAAGTGGACGAACATAACGCTCTGGAACACTCGTCAACGCCTCCTTTGCAATTTCTTGGACAAAGGGCACTGTAAGAGAAGTTGAATCCATCAGCTGAGCACACAGTTCAAGATGGATGTTTGGGTTGTTTTCTTAGGTTGCTTGACACAGGAAGGAAGGCCTTTAGAACACCATTTGAAATCAGAATTGCTCAAGTTTACAAAATATATATATTAATTATTTTTTATGAAATCACTTTTGTTTACTTTTCATTAACGAATAAAAGTAATTTAATTAAGTTAAAAAAAGAAAAGTGAAATAGAATGAAATAATATCTCCTTTATAATAACTTATGCCTCCTTGTCTAAGTTTGTGTGACGGCAACCCTAGGAATTTTAAACTAAATTTTAAGCAGGCCAAATACTAGTATGTTCTGAAATTTCGAAAATAATCTAAACAAGGGTGCCGACAAGTTTCTTTGTATGTATCTTGTTGTTCATATGCATATCCTTAATATGCTGCGAGCCATGGATGTGTCTTAAGGAAACTTCAATTGAATAACTTGTTGTGAAAACGAAAATATGTTTACAAATATATTTCATTCTTTAAATTATATTTTCCGCACTCTTAACTTTATATAATTACTCACTAAAAAAATTGTAATTTTTTCGGGATTATTTTCAATATTATTGGCGATTTTAACTCGCGGAAAGCACATTTTTCACGGTTGGAAAAATCGTTGAGAAAGCCTGTGTCGCTAAGTAATTACTAGCGACTTTTTGTAGAATCGTCGGAATTAGCGGAGGTTTTCTAAAACCGTCAGGATTACCAAGAGTTTTGTGAAAACCGTCGGTATTAGCAGGGGCTTTGCGAAAACCGCCGGTATTAGCGAGAGTTTCTAAAAACCGCCAGAATTTTCAGGGGTTTTGTGATAACTGCAAAAACCGCCGGAACTAGCTAGGGTTCTCTCAAAACTGTCCCTATTTTGCATGGTTTAGCTAACCGGGGTTTTAAAACCTCCGGAAGTTGATCCAGTTCATTTTTTTTACTATAATAAAATTGAATTATAATAAAAATGGTTTTATTGACAACTAATATAAACTAAAACTGAATAATATTGTATAAAATAAACTACATTGTTCAACCTAATATCATTCATACAACTAATTGTTCATACATAAAAATTAAAAAGAAAGATGTTCATACAACTAATATGTTCAATATAGAAGTTCAATACATATATTCAATACAAATGTTCAATACTAAAAATATGACTCATAAATATATTCAATAACAATATCTAATTTTCTTCTTCTTCACTACATCCATTGTTTGACACACTCCATTGATCAGATACCTACAATATAACATAATAGTTAATTGATAATATATTTAATAAAATTATCATACAAATAAATTTAACAATGAATACTGATGATCGCTGAAATACTGCAAACTATGAAGTAAACATGGTTGTACGTAAACATCAATATCATTGCCCGGTGCTCGCTTTCCAGGAATGATCATGGACATAATGAATGAACTTTGTTTCATACACATCCAAGGAGGAAGGTTGTATAGTATGAGAACAACTTGCACAATGATGTCAAAGCCAAGAACATCATTTCCTCTACACTTACCATAGATGAGTCACTAGTGCAATTAAGGGAAACGATATCAGTTATTTTAGCTTATAAACAGCGGTTCCTGAACCGAGGCATATACAGGCGAGACAAAAAGTCTACCACTTTTTGCCTCAATTGTGGACGAAGGTAGTATTGTAGAGTCTACTGCCTCGGTTGGGACTTGAACCGAGGCACTAGAGTGTTCTTTTCTTTTGCGCCAGCCTTTTCCCGCCGCATCTTCCCTCTCCCGACCACTCCATTCTAATTCATTTCCCCTTCCTCTGCTAGCCAATAGAGTGTTTTCAGAAGTTTTACCGCTTCAGCAGAGTCAGTAGGTGTATCAATTTTTGAAAAACTTTCCTTCACAACTAAGGAAGTTCTTCCCAAATTATCCACAACATCTAGTAAACTCCTTGCAAAGTTCTACATCATAACAGTCCCAAAAGGTTTCATACATAAACCTGTACAACAAACTTTTTCGAAACTCAACCCAAAATCATCCATAACAGTCCCAAAATCCCCATCCCCATCCCCAACTAAGCCCAACTCGGTTGCTGTTAGAAGAACCTCTTCATGGCAGCCTCAATCGCCTGCAACAAGAGAACCTTCTCGAACGCACTCTTCGAGATGTACAACTTGGTCCAAGGAAGCGACCCTGCATCAACCCAACATAAAGCACACAGGTTTTGAGCAAAGGTGGGAACTTTGCGAAGTGGGCATTAAGGAAAAGGAAGAGAGTATAACGAGAAATGAAAAGAGTGATCGAAAACCTAAGGATGTGTTTGATTTGTGGAGTAGAGAAGGAAGCCAAGTCCATCCCCCACTTGACAGCGCGCTTGGCTTCTCGATTCAGCTCTTTCTGGCTCATCTTGGCCTCGAGATCCGCGTCAGAGGTGGATGATAGTGGAGAGTTGGGTGTTCGAAGTTTCGGACGAGACGAAGCGAGCGTGGCAAACGAGAAGCGGTGAGAGATTGGCGGTTTTTAGATGTACTGAGGTGAGGTGATGGAGGAGAAAGAAGGTGGTTGTGATGGTGGTGGTGGAGGAGGGGAAGGGTGACACAAGTGCGGTGGTGGTGGAACCATGGGCAACAAGGATGCAGGCGAGACCACTGGCAGCACAGGGGGCAGCGCGACGAGCCAAGGAGTGGCAGTTGTGGACGCAAATGAAGAATTGGAGAGCACGAGGAAGAAGAAGCTACATAGAGGAATGAGAGAGCACGAGAGGAAGAAGCTGTTGGGCGGAAATGAAACGTGTGTAAGATTTTCAAAAGATGAATGGAGCTACTACCTCGGTTACTAACGAAACCCGAGGTAATACAACCAAATGACACCGGTTAAGAGCAAAACCCAAGGTATAAAGTGCCACTCAGCGAGGCAATAACGCTTTTCAAAAAGTTTTCAGACAGAAATGTCTAATTTGCAGTGTTGTGTGCAGAGTTATAGGTCTCGGGTCTTCTACTAACCGAGGTAATATCACTATTCCATCTCGGGTCAAGGTGTAACCGAGGTATATAGCTTTGTACGCTTCGGGTTTTGCGTAACCGAAGCGTATATGACGCGTCAAAAGCCACTTTTTTTACTAGTGAGTTCTACAAAATATCAACTTGCACAACTGACAAAGATATGTGGGATGTTCTTGAATTAACTCATGAGCAAAATGAGGAAGTCAATAGAGCCAAAAAGAATTCTTTAATCTAGGAGTATGAAATGTTTAGAATGAAAGCTGGTGAGACAATTTATGATGTCCAGAAACGATTTACTCACATTTTCAATCATCTACTAGCTCTTGGGGAGACTTTTGACAAAGAAGAGATTAATATCAAGATTCTAAAAAGTCTCAACAAAAACTAGCAACCTAAAGTCACTACAATCTCATAATCTAGAGATCTTACAACATTGAACATGGCTACTTTGTTTGGAAAGCTGAGAGAGCATGAGCTTGAATTGGACACATTGAGGGAAGAGAAAGAAAGGGAGCAAAATCACTCCATAGCCCTCAAGATAGTGAGCAAGACTACCTCAAGAAAGCATACTAGAGAAGCAGAATCAGACTCATAAATACCAAAATTTGAAGTCATGAATATGATGGTAAATAATTCTCTAAATTCATGAAATCTAGAAAATATGGTTTTGATTTTGCAGGTAATACAGGAGGCAATAAAAGGAGAAGCAAAGTTGTAGTTCTTACATGCTATAAGTGTGGGAAAGAAGGCCACATCAAGCTATATTGTTCGGTCTTAAAGATGAAACAGAAATTTGATGAAAAGACCAACCAAGACTGGAGAAAGTATAGACAAAAGGAAGCCTACATAGCTTGGGAGAACAATTATTCAAATAGCTCCTCAAGTGATTATGAGTAAAGCTTGGAGGAAGAAAGAAATCTCTGCTTGATGGTTGGCTCTGTATGTTCTGAAAGTAGTGGTTGTAGCTTTGATGATGAGCCAATAGAGGACAGGTATTACCAACACCTTGATGCATTGAAAGAATTACATGTTGAAGCAATGAAAATGCAATACCAGGTTAATTGATTAAAGAGTGAGAAAAGAGATCTTGAACATAGGATTGATAATCTGATAGATGAAAATGAATGCCTCAAAACCAACCTTGAAACTACTTTAGAACTTGTAAAAAAGGCTAAAATTGAAATTAAAACAATAGTTCAAGATTATAATGAGTGTCCAACACACCTAGAGAAAATATAATACTTAACAAGTACACTGTCTAAATTTACTGTAGGAAGATCCAATCTTGAAGCTATGTTAGGATCTCCAAGAAGAGTAATCAACAAACAAGGCATAGGTTATACAACTAAAAGCGAAAGAATTAGCTCTAAGAAGTTTTCTGATTTAAGCAAACCTTCTTTTATTTCATGCTTTTAGTGTAATACTATTGGCCATGTTTCCAAATCATGTTATTATAGGAAAGTTGGTATTCCTAAAGGAAAGTTCAAATGGATTCCTAAAGAACCAACTCCTGCCACTAACAGCAAAGGCCCCAAGTTCATTTGGGTACCTGCATCAAAACCATATGACTCTTTTACAGGAAAATGAAGGATATTGGAGGCATAAAGACTCAAGGAAGGCTTAAAGGATAAATCACATACTTCTTCAGTTCTGCAAGTGGTAACATGATCTATTTCTGTCAAAAACATGCATCATTCTTACACTGAACATTCATCTTGATGTGTGTGATGATTTGTGCTTGATTGGAATGCAAATTGTATAAAAATCTGATTTGTGAATTTTAACTGATTATATAAATAATATGATCAATTAGACTTTTCTCAATATTTTTCTCTAGTTTTCAAAACCTAAGATCAATCGCATTTTAATCGGTTAAGAAACTTATATAATCGATTAGATTTTTCATTGTTTGCTATAATTGATGGTTTTGTATGATTGTGTGTGTTGAAAATGGGTTAATCGGTTAAATGATGTGGTTAATCGATTAAGTATGGAGGTTTTGGGCTTCTTTCAAATTTTTAAAATTTTCAAATAGGCATCTTCCAAACCTTAATCAAATAGGTTAATTGTTTAATCGATTATTTTGTTCTTGTGTCGCACACTGGTTTTCTCTGTATCCAAAAACCCTTTCTAAGAAGAGCATATCTAAGAACTCTGATTCACAATGGCCTCATCATCATTAAGGCGTGGAAAGATAGTCATTCCCACTAGGAGGCATGCTAATCCTAATGGTTGTATAAGCAACGAAGAAGCGCAAATGAACTTCGTTTGCTTTCGGGGCTTCAAGAAAGTCATTCCGCACAAACACATGGGACTTATGCATTTTCATAAAGAGGGTTTTCAATTTCAGGAGTGGTTTCTATACCGGGGGATTGCTTAGTTTGTAGAAATGTCAAGGGACTATTATCCTGATCTGATCAAGGTATTATATGCTACTTGAAGGTTGAAAATGGACTAATATGTTCACAAGTGAAAGGAGTAGACATCAAATTGGATAAAGACATATTGTTTACTACTGTTAGTTTTAGACCAAATGGGCATAAGTCACATTTGGGTGTTTCTGGAATCAACAAGATGGCCATTTATAAGGATTGTTTAAGGTTCCTTGATGAACCAAGAGACTTCACTTAATTCAAGGCGGGTGAAGTGAAGAGGGATGAAAGGCTTTATGCCTTTGTGCTTGCTTGGATACTATTACCTAGAAGAGGTAACCATGCTCAATTGACCACAAAAGATGTGTATCTTATCCATGCGTTTAAAGCAAGGATACAAATTAATTGGACTGCTATGGTAAGTGACCATATGATCAAAGCGTCTAAATAGCGAATTCACCACCTCCCTTATGCAGTTTTCTTGAGCAAAGTCCTAAGGCATCACTACATTGATCTTACAAATGAAGTGACATTGAGCTATAGCAGAAAGAATCTGATAGAGAAGCTTGCTTTGCACCACATGGGGTTGAGGAAGAATGAAAATGGATGGGTTGTCAAGGATGAACATGTATCAGTTGTTGAGGAGATTGAATCGTTGAAGGGTGATAAATCTCAATACTCCTTCAAGACAATTTGAATTTGAGCACTATGTGGTGAATCAATTCAAGAACTAATCTGTAAGACTCACCATAATTGAGAAGTCTCTCTTTAGGATACACAAAAAACTAAATGAAGGTTTTGATATCAACTTGTTTTGAAGTACTTCTGAAGAGGGAGAAGTTTATGAGAAGGTTCAAACTGAATAAGAGTTTATAGATATCTCATATTAGAATAGGGACTAGGATAAAGTTTTTATTTTGTTTTGATTTCAGTGTTATAATTAGCCATAAGGCCTTTCTGTTTTGAACAATTTTAATACTCTGACATGTTTGAATTTGGTTTAATGATATTTTGATGTTTATCCATATCTTATGCTTATTGGTTGAATGCTCTTTGTATGATTGATTGATATTGGATCTATTGAAAACATTTAGTGAATGATTGAATGAAACTTGTATGAATGCAATACTACATTGTCATATGATCATTGCTCATTCATATTCATTCATAGATCTTATATTGCATCACAATTATTGATCTTATAATGTTTATTATTGTGCTAACACTCACACGGTTGAGAAAGTTGTGTTTGTAGGTTGAACATTGATCTTAAATATGTGGATTTGATCATCTTCACGATTTTTAACAGATTAAAAGGATCCATAATCTGTTAAAGAATTTGCTCTACAGTTATTTTAATCGGTTAGATTCATTATGTAATCGATTAAATTACTCTTCAGCTGGTATTTTATTTTAACTGCTGATATTTGTTGCTAAACATGTCTTAACTGTTCTTATATACATGTTATGCATATTGGACATATCATATGTTGCATATTGTGCAAAAATGTTTTGAAAATCAATATATATGATTCATTTTGAAAATTGCACCACTATTGTAAAATTTATAACATTGTAATATTTATTTTGCTCCTGTATTAAATGGTATCATGCATTGGCACTACAATTATACTTTGTGCTTCATATTATTTGCATAAATCGTATTTATATTTGCAAATTGCATTTGATATCTTATACTACATTTGAAATTTGTATATGTACTATGATATGTGTAAATTTTATACTGTTATACTGTTTTCATTTGATCCATTAGGCTTTGATTTATATTGTTATGGTTTTTATTGTTGCTCATACTGGTATAGCGCTACATTGCTTAATGATAGGGGGAGCATCACATTCTTCAATGGTCTGTAAGAATTTTATTTTTATGTATCTCTTAGCACTTTATTTCCATGTTATTTGTATTGCCATTTTTTTCTAATGCTCAAAGGGGGAGAGTAACTAGAAAACAATGTGCATCATCAGAAAAGGGGGAGATTGTTGATAGGGGGAGTTGTGTATAACTAAACTCATCTCACATACATGTTTTTTTATGATGAACAAAAGAAATGTTTTATAGTTTCTTGCACAACAAAATGACAAAACAATTGCTTGATTATATTTGTATTTGTGCTTGAACTATTTGGTATTTGGTATGTGTATTCATTGATTGGAAATGAATCATAAGTTGAAACAGATTGGACATTACATATCTGCATGAAATAATCGATTACACAGTTTGCATAATCTATTAAATTTTGTTAGATATCAATATATGCTTATGAGGGCAAAACGACTATGTTTTAATCGATTACATTAAATGTATAATCGATTAAAACATGTTGTTATGTGAGGACATGATTGTTGAGTGCATTGAATTGTTTTGAATGGAAAATGTTTTCAAATTTGCTTAAGTATGGAACTTAACCAATTACATTACTTTCCTAATCGGTTAAAATGTTTTTTAAGTGAAAACCATTTTCTTGAAAAGCAATAACTGTCAATAACAGTCATGTTTTGAATATTTTTGGCTTGTATGTTTTGTATAATCGATTGCATACAAATTTAATCTGTTAAATCTTATACAAATGTAAAACTATTAAAGAAAAAGGAAAAGCTTAACAGATTACATTAAATGCTTAATCAATTAAACTGCGTCAGAGTTGGAAAATATATAAATAGAAGCATTGCTCTCTGCCTCAACATAATTTTATGATTTTACACTTTAATAGCTAACTTGGTTGTTGAGATTTAATTGCAGGAGCGCCCTAGAATTCTTGGAGAATCAAGATCACTCATTTGGAAGGAAATCAATAAAGATTCTTGCAAGAACATTGTGCTTACACATTGCTGATCAAATATGCACATTCGGTGTATTATATCAGGATCAGTAATCATCTGCAATCAAGAAGATTATTTTTTCCTATTGTTGTGAGCCAGGAAGAGGACCTTGTGTGTTCTAGTTCTTAGAGTTGAGATTTCTCTAAGGTGATAGAGAGTAGGGATAACTTTCTGGGTTGAGACTGTGAGGTGTTCACTAAAATTTGATAAAAATTACATGTCTCATCATAAATAATATTTTTTTTCTTCTATTTCTTAGCTCAACAACACAACCAAAAGGATAGTTTATTTAATAAATATAGATGAAAGTACCTTTTTTTTAATTTATTTCTCTTGCAATCTTTCAAGACCATAATACTAGTGTGTTTTAGTTATCGCCGAAAGCATATTATTAACTTTTCTACGCATAAGATGTGGATTTAACAGGGAAAGAAAAACGATGAGAAATATTTTATTTCTAAATGAAAATATTTATAATTATAAAAAACAACAAAAGATTAGTAAATCAAATTTGTGAACATTTACTTAATTTTTATCCTCCCCTCATTTTGTTCAAATTCCAACTCTCAGATGTGTTCTTAAATAAGAAAATTTCCTCGCAGGTTTTTCATATAAACATATTTAAAATAGACCCAAAATAATATATACTTAAAGGGTATAAACTATTTCTCCGTAGACCATCATGTTGATGGGTGGCAGAACTAAACAAAATAAAATCCGTGCTTAGTAATTAAACGCAAGTTTCAAAGTTAGTTATGAATTTTTGCATAAACAGTCAATTAGATATATGCTTTATTTCTTATTTTAATCATAATCATGAAGTTTAAATAGGTTCACCTTTTTTTCTAATGAGACAAATGCTATGCATCTTTTTTCTACTTTTTGTTTCTGAAGAAGTCCCCTCTCTAGCACTATAATTTCCACTGTCTTTGGTATTTATCCTATGTTTCATGTGACTTTTCGTGCAATTGGACCTTAAGTAAAAGTAACCCTATATTACATCTTTATCTCTTTAAAGCAACCTTTTTATGATTGATGTAATACATAAGACAAAAGAATACAAAATCATAAAATTATCAATACAACAAACCCACACAGGTTTGCTTATTTTAAATTCCCGGCACAAATTTGTTTTCCTGATAACGGACTCTCTCTCTCGAGGTAACACCGAACCAACGAACTCGTGTAAAAACAAACACTTTGAAGGGATGAAAATGTTTCAAGACATTAAGCACTGAAATAAAAAAATGTTGAAGATGATTCATCAGAAGTTTGAAAAAAAAAAAAACTTGCAATAGAATTTTGAAAAATAAACTTCTATTAACATCGCTAACTATTGGCATCAGGTTCTGACTATTTCTACGTGACAGTAACCTATTCGTATTAACAAGGCAACCTACGTAGAACAACTTCATAATTTTGATTCTGTAACAACTGACTAAATGCCACTACTGTTTCACAGTAGCTAACTGCAATAAGGCGATTGGCCTTCTATTCAGAGTAAAATGATCATCTTTAGTATCTAATCATGATTCTTGTCTTCATTTCCAATTCATTGTTGCAGTATTCTACAATTTCAGACAAGAGTATTTCCTTCCAAATGTTGTTAAAGGCATTGGAGGTGTCAAAATAACTGACGAAATTTTGTTGGCTTCTGTACAAAGACAGAGTTCACAAAGATTCAGGGGAACTCCTTTTCATTCAATTAGTCCCACCATGCCTCTAATTCAATGAACAATACCACTGATGTCTATCCTATGAGTCCAGGTCACATTCGTATCATATAGGGTGTGATTATAGGAGAGAAGTAGGTCTTACCCCCAATTGTGCAACCTCTAAAACCCTGAAGGACTCGAGAGGAATTGTCAGGTTAAACCATGGCCTACTAGAACTCAATTGAAAGATTTGCACCTAATGCAGCACATTTCATATATCATCCACAGATAGGATTGTTAATGAACCATACACAACTAAAAAAACTGAAGCGCTAAATCAAACAAACAAGGGCAATGTGCAATTGACAAACCAATAAACCAAAGGAATAGGAAAAGTTAATTCAAAGCATTGTAAAATCTTGACAAATTTAAATAAAGGTGAATGAGAATTATCCCAAACTAGTCTATCTAGTTATAACTCATCTACATAAATGTTGATGCCATATAAGATGGTTGCCCCTTATCACATAAAAGCTGAAGAGGGAAAAAGAACAAAAGAACTGGAATATCCAAATTTTAGGTAGAAGTACCACAACAGAAAATTCTTGGATAACAAATAACTCAACATCTGTGTGAAAGACCACACAGGTGTATATACATGTGAAACAGACCAACTGTCATGTGTCTCAGGCCCTGAGCAGCACCTACCTACCTGATAGTAACAAACTTGTTGGTGCCATGTCTCGCCCAATGAGTCTTCAGATCAATAGGGTTAGCAAAATTATATCCTTCAGCCGCAAGTTTCTCTAAAACCTTTTTAAACGCACCTTGGCTCATTTTCCTCCCAGCTATCCTAGCACCACGCCTTTTCATGCTCATTGGCAAAGGATATATCGACACATTTGTGGTGCAACAGGCCGATTGCCAACCTCCACAACCCCAACGATAACACTGCTGAGGACTCCCGGTACACGAACAAACAGGAATGGGCAGACCAGAAATGTCCATATCAATTCCATTAATTACAAGCTCCATAGTCTTCTTCGGGGGCTTCACACGTTGAACTGGAACATTGCCATTATCCTTCGGCTTCCTAGGTTTCTTAGCTTTTGGGGTCGTCAGAGCACCCTTAGTCTGCCTTTTCTTCGACTGACCACCTTCCTTTTTGACAACTAACTCTTCAATTCTATCCACTTTCTCATCTCTGGATGTATCGGGTGGTTGTATAATTTGCAAGTTGGGAGCTACTGATGTTTCAGGAAGAACAGCATAATTAGGATTTGTGGGCTGCTGCATACTGAAATACCTATCCCTTTGGCTTGTCCAATTATCTCTGACATAGTTCAACGGCATTGGTGCTTCGGAAACAACGCAATCTCTAGGGTGAAAAGTTCCATTAGCACCCATTAACACAGCTGGATCACGAGCAGGCAGATATGGCTTGGTGTCTCGATCAGTCATACCAGGCATGAGCTGCAGACCAAGATGTCCCCCTCTGAAGGGTTCATAATAACCCCAATTGGGCATGTTCAACACATCATCATCCATGGCAACTACACACAACAGGAAACAAAAGATCATAAAGTTTCAAAACATGCCTCATGCTTCTTCTATCAATGCCCATCATTACAATCTCAAATAAGGCAACATACCATGACCCAAAAGCATAACAAAAGAATAAAACTCCAACGCATGCAAATTAATTCAAAAACGAGAAAATAAAATACCAGCAACCCAAAATCCCAAACTCAACAAAAACAAAAACGTCTTAGATTACCAACACCAAAATCAAATCAGGCCCAAACAAATCCAGATTTACCGCTTCCGCTTTAAAAAATCGGAACTTGCTCGATCTAATCGCCGCAAAACGAAAACCCCACGATCCGAACGCCATCATCATTTCTACATTTTTCCATAAACCACAGAGAACACACAAAAAAGAGGAGCGCGGCTTGAAGATCCCCAATTCCCATTTTAGGGTTCCAAAATTTGGGAACAGATCTGGCTTGTAATAATGACGAAGAAAAACAAATTCACACAACAAATGATTTATATTGAGGCAGAGACTGAACGGTAGAAGGAGGACCCATATTCAAATTTTTAAGGAAAGAGAGGGAGAGAGAGAAAGCGGAAAGAAAGAGAGAAAGAGAGAGAAAGAGGAGATAGGAGAGAGAAAACTTACTTGGTGGGTGCAAACGGTCTTTAGGGTTTGCCCTTCCGGAGAGAGAAAGATGAGAGAGACAGAAATCTGAAAGAGAGAGAAAGAGAAAGGCGAAGAGAGAGGAGAGAGAAGAGAGTCGCAATAGGAATGGAGAGAGAGAAAGAGTGCTAAAAAATAGGGTATGTATGGGCATATATAATATACTTTGCCACGCCCCCTTCTAAATTAGAAAAATAAAATAAATAATATATTAATATTAATAGAAATTTGAAAGTCCAAAATTCATTTATACCTATGTATATAACTTACTTTTGAGTTTTGGGAGGTGCGGTAAGCACGCATACAGAAAGAGGGTTTTAAAATTTCGGAGAAAGGCGATGTGGACAACATAAATTGGAGAAAAACAATGTTGGGCTTTGTTTAGAAGTTGCATTCTTCGTGCCACATTGTCTCAATCCATTCAACGTCTAACTCTCTATCTCATGTCAATCTCAATGCCTTTTATGGATGAATCATCATCGTTTTATTACAAGATAATCCATTTTTCCACAACTCATCAAAAAGCATACTATAGCATAAAAAGAAACAAACCAAAACATGTTTCGTTTTAACTTATATTTCACTAAATTCTCAGTTTCTTTTAGTCATTTTTAATCACAAATAAAGTAGTCTTTTTGTTATATTTAATAGAATTTAGTTGAGGCATTTCCACAAACATATCTAAGGAAAATCAAATACAAAAGAAAAACAGCAATCAACTATAGAAAATCAAGGGAAAAAGTCTCCGGAAAAGTACGCCCAAAAGTAAACTATAACTCTAATCAATATCAAATTAAATAAACTAAATAGGAATCAAGCAATAACAAAATATGAACGAGATAGATCGTACTAGTCATCTTAAACCTTAGCCAAAAGATTAATATAAAAAAACTTATAATATTGAAAATTGAAACACACTTTTAGCAAATTAAGAAGAAAAATAACTGGCAAATAAAATTAATAGGACACAAATGGGGGAGAACCCTAAACAAAAAATTACATGAACAATTGAGAGGGAAAAAGAAATGAACAACAAAAATAAGAGGTGTTAAATAACAATGGCAAAATAAGGGAAATGTAAGGGTTGCGAGGAAAGAACATAGTCACAATCTAAAAGAACAAATAGCAAATATGTGTATTTAGAAAACAGTATATTTCTTAACACATTTTTTTAAATATAACACTTTTTTTTTTCAATGATCCTCTTATCTCCCTATTTGAGAAGTAAATTACATACTATTTTTGTTAAATATAGTTTTTGTTGTTGACGAAATACTATTTAAATTGTTATAAAAGCAGTTTCGATATTACAAAATATCTCATGTTTTAGTATGCACGTTCTCTGCAGCTTTCGTGCTTCCAAATATCTCGGCTGCCAACGTTTCTTTTTGTGCAACGTTCATATTTTGATGCACAAGACTCGGGATTCACTCAGTAAATATAGCAACGTGGAAACCGTAAGGCATGAGATTTTTCCGTTAGTTTTGGGCCTTGGGCCAATCTTCTTTGGTTTCTCACTCTATAAATAGAGCACTTTCATCCATTTCAAAGACACATCTTTTTACACTCTTCTCTTCCTCTCATTCTCTAATTATCCTTTTGTTTTCTCTCTTGTCTTTTATTCCTTAAAGTATTCTGAGTTTATTTACTCTCTCTAAGAGATCCTTGCTAGTTCTGAGATCCTCAGAAATATTCTGAGAAGTTCCTGTTGTATCCTGGGGGGCTTGCGCAATACATCGCGGATAAGTCCTTAAGGATAGTGATCTACACGCCTCAGGAAGTATATAGTTCGTGATCTTTATTCTACATTTGTCAGCTTTTACAACAATCTTAAGGACTTATGGCTGACAACAACAACAACTCAATCCCGGAGAATCAGAATAATGTTTCCGGAACTCAGACGGTCTTCGCGAAACCTTTCCCGGATGTATCAAAAATTGAAGTCTTCTCTGGTCAGAATTTCCGACGCTGGCAAGACCGCGTGTCAACCCTCTTAGACATGTACGGAGTTGCTTTTGCTCTTTCATCTTCAAAACCCGACTCTAGTCTCCCTCCAAATTCAAAACAAGTTGAAGACTGGGTTCATGCAAACAAGGTATGCCGTCATACTTTACTTAGTGCACTCTCTAACTATTTGTTCGATGTATACTGTTCCTATAAGGAAGCGAAAGAAATTTGGGATTCGTTGATTCTCAAATACACTGCTGAAGATATAGTCAAACAAAGATTCATCATTGGGAATTACTATCGCTGGGAAATGGTTGAAGATAAGGACATAAAGTCACAAATTAATGAGTACCACAAGCTACTCGAAGATATCAAAGCGGAGAATGTTCTTCTTCCAGATGAGTTTGTTTCAGAGCTTCTGATCGAGAAACTGCCGCCTTCCTGGACTGATTACAAGCAACAACTAAAACATAGGCACAAGCAAATGTCACTTTCAGAGCTGATCACTCACATAATTATTGAAGATACCAACAGGAAAGAATGTGTTGTTGTAAGGGCCAAAGCATTGTCTGCAAAAGCAAACATGGTAGAAGACAAACCTGCTCCAAAAAGGTACGAACACAAACCTGATCACAATAAGAAAAATAATTTTTGAAAATTTCGCCCCAACACATCTAACCCCACCTTTGAAAAGAAAGGAAATTGCTTCATATGTGGGAAGTCGGGCCATCATGCACTGCAGTGCAGACGCAGAGTAAGAAACGACAATCCTCCTAAGGCTAATATAGTCGAAGGAGATGACATTATGCGGTCGTTTCTCAAATAAATCTGATGACCAATGTGAGCAAGTGGGTGGTAGACTCTGGTGCTACTAGGCATATCTGTGCAAACAGAAGTGCTTTTAACTCTTACACTAGTGTAGGGGATGGAGAAGAACACGTTTACCTCGGTGATTCCAAGACCACTCCTGTTCTGGGAAAAGGGAAAGTTCTTCTCAAACTCACATCTGGAAAGACTCTAGCCTTGAGTGATGTGCTACATGTGCCATCAATCAGAGTTAATTTAATCTCTGTAGCACTACTGGGAAAAGTGGGGGTTAAAGTGTCATTCGAGTCTAACAAGATTGTAATGACAAAAAATAATGTTTTTGTGGGGAAGGGATATTGTGATCAGGGTCTCTTTGTACTTAACATTTCTGAAAATATTAATGAATCATCTTCTTCTGCTTATATAATCGACTCATATGATATATGGCATGCTAGATTAGGACATCTAAATTCTTCGTATGTTATGAAATTAAAACAACTAGGATTAATTAATATGCATGATAAACAGAGTAGTAAATGTGATATATGTGTAGAATCTAAAATAACTAAGAAAACATGTTTTACGGTAGAACGCCAAACTGAATTGTTAGGGTTAATTCATACTGATCTAGCTGATTTGAAACAAACAATGTCTAGAGGAGGTAAAAATTATTTTGTGACCTTTATAGATGATTATTCTAGATACACCAAAGTATACTTAATCAAACATAAAGATGAAGCCTTTGATGTCTTTTTTACCTATAAAGCAGAAGTAGAAAATCAATTAAATAAGAAAATCAAGAGGATTAGATCAGATAAAGGTGGTGAGTATGTGTTATTTAATGACTATTGTGTTAAAGAAGGTATCATCCATGAAGTAACCCCACCATATTCACCTGAGTCTAATGGAGTAGCTGAGAGAAAGAATAGAACTCTTAAGGAGATGATGAATGCTATGCTTATTAGTTCTAGTGCACCTGATAACCTTTGGGGAGAAGCCTTGCTTACTGCGTGTTTTTTACAAAATAGAATACCTCATAAGAAAACTGGTAAAACTCCGTATGAGCTGTGGAGAGGTTATCAACCTAACCTTAAATATTTAAGAGTGTGGGGGTGCCTAGCTAAGGTGATGTTACCCGATCCTAAGAAAAGGAAAATAGGCTCTAAAACCTCTTATTGTATGTTCTTAGGCTATGTTGAACATAGTACTGCCTATAGGTTTCTAGTTCTTAAAAGTGATACACTTGAAAGAAATTCTATAATGGAGACGAAAAATGCTGAGTTTTTTGAACATGTTTTTCCTTTAAAGGTTAGTGAGACGTCTCAACCTATAGAAAATAATAATAATAGTGATGCCATGTGTGAGGAATTAAGAAGAAGTAAAAGATAGAGGAAGGAAACTTCGTTTGGTAATGATTTCTATACCTATCTAGTTGATAATGATCCAAGTAACTTTGTAGAAGCCATTAGTGCTCCTGATGCAAAACAGTGGGATAAAGCCATTAAGACTGAAATTGAATCAATTCAGAAAAATAATACTTGGACCTTAGTAGATTTGCCTAAAGGAGCAAAACCCATTGGTTGTAAGTGGATCTTTAAGAAAAAGTATCATCCTGATGGATCTATAGAGAAGTATAAGGCAAGATTAGTAGCAAAAGGTTTTACTCAAAAACCCAACATAGATTACTTTGATACTTTTGCCCCTGTGACTAGGATTTCCTCTATTCGAGTTCTGTTAGCCTTAGCAGCCATCCATAAGCTAGTGATACACCAAATGGATGTTAAAACTGCCTTTTTGAATGGTGATTTAGAGGAGGAAATTTATATGACTCAACTTGAAGGGTGTGTAGTACCTGGTCAAGAGAATAAAGTTTGTAAACTTTTAAAATCTTTGTATGGGTTGAAACAAGCACCGAAACAGTGGCATGAAAAACTAGATAATGTATTGCTATGTGATGGTTTTTCACCTAATGATGCTGATAAATGTGTGTACTCGAAGTCTGAAAATGGTGATTGTGTCATTATATGTTTGTATGTGGATGACATGTTAATTTTTGGTACATGCAATGAGATTGTTACTAGAACTAAACTGTTTCTAGGATCGAACTTTGAAATGAAAGACATGGGTGAAGCCAACGTAATTTTAGGTGTTGGAATCATAAGGAAGGGAGATAGTATATTACTATCCCAAGAACAATACATTGAGAAACTTCTTAAGAAGTTTGGGTATTATGATTTCAAACCCGTTAGTACCCCTTATGATGCTAACTCTAAATTAATGAAAAATAGAGGAGAATCATTATCTCAGCCTCAGTGTGCCTAGATAATTGGGAGCTTACTGCACTTGATGAGCTTTCCTAGACCCGATATTGCTTATGCAGTAGGTAGACTAAGTAGGTACACTCAATGTCCAAATCAAGAACATTGGGATGCACTTTCCATGCTTATGAGATACTTAAGAGGTTCAATGGATTATGCCATTGAATATGGTGGATTTCCCACTGTACTAGAGGGGTATAGTGATGCTAACTGGATCTCTGATTCAGATGAGACAAAATCCACTAGTGGTTATGTATTCACACTTGGGGGTGGTGCGATTACATGGAGATCTTCCAGACAAACTATTATTGCAAGATCAACAATGGAATCTGAGTTTGTCACTCTTGAGATGACTGGAAGTGAGGCTGAGTGGTTGAAAAACTTCTTAGCAAACATTCCACTAGGAATGAAACCAACCCCATCGGTGTCAATACACTGTGATTGCCAATCAACAATAGCTATAACTAAAAACAAGAATTACAATGGAAAGAATAGACATATCCAATTGAGACACAATTTGGTGAAGCAACTGCTAAAGAGTGGAACTATTTCCATTGACTATGTGAAGTCAGAACGGAATCTAACCGATCCTCTAACAAAACCCTTGGGAAGAAATATGATCTTAGAAACATCGAGGGGAATGAGACTTAAGCCACTAGCAAGCAAACAAGTGATGGTAACCCAACCTTTGTGATTGGAGATCCCATGAATAAGGTTCATATGGGTAAAAACAAGTCACTTGTTAGTTCTGATAGCACTAATTTTATTTTAAATCAAATATGTCCATTCCTATGGTGTGTGTGAAAGTGCTAGAGACTGCATTATTGAGAGGTTAAACTTTGTAATTAATCAAAGTTTTAATGATCTTCATATCCCTTACGGGTGGTGTATGATTTGCAGCATACACTTGATGAAATCACCTATATGAGTGTCAAGTGGGGCCGCTTGCATGAGATCTTGGCATGATCTCTAGAGCACTCATGAATACCGGGCACGCGCATGGCCTAATAAGCGCATCACATCGATAACAACAAGGATTGTGGAGGTGTACTGTGATTAATAAACCTCTAACACACTCAAGTGTCTTTGGTTCATATAGCTTGCTATACCAACTACACTATGTGTTAAGTTTCTCAATCTAGGACTGGTTCATATAGCTTGCTATACCAGCTCTGATGCAATACATCTTATGAAACCCAGAATAATTTCTTCTCTTTCGTTTGTATATATATTTTTCAATATGTGGGGGATTGTTATAAAAGCAGTTTCGATATTGCAAAATATCTCATGTTTTAATATGCACGTTCTCTGCAGCTTTCGTGCTTCCAAATATCTCGGCTGCCAACGTTTCTTTTTCTGCAACGTTCATATTTTGATGCACAAGACTCGGGATTCACTCAGTAAATATAGCAACGTGGAAATCGTAAGGCATGGGATTTTCCCGTTAGTTTTTGGCCTTGGGCCAATCTTCTTTGGTTTCTCACTCTATAAATAGAACACTTTCATCCATTTCAAAGACACATCTTTTCACACTCTTCTCTTCCTCTCATTCTCTAATTATCCTTTTGTTTTCTCTCTTGTCTTTTATTCCTTAAAGTATTCTCGGTTTATTTACTCTCTCTAAGAGATCCTTGCTAGTTCTGAGATCCTCAGAAATATTCTGAGAAGTTCCTGTTGTATCCTGGGGGCTTGCGCAATACATCACGGATAAGTCCTTAGGGACAGTGATCTACACACCTCAGGAAGTATATAGTTCGTGATCTTTATTCTACATTTGTCAGCTTTTACAATAGCTACACAAATTTTATTTTATGATATTTTTGTCTATTTTGTTATGAATCATACTATTTATGTGAGAGATAAAACTTGCATATACATTTTTACACGCGAAAAGGGATTAACACATATCATAAAAAAATTTATTAATTTTAAATGTCACAAGGATCAAAGAATAAAAACATTATTATTTTTTACTTTTATATTTTATATAAGGGATTAAAAATAAGTTAGTTTAACTTTATTAATTTTTTGATGAGTCGTAAATTTTATAATCTGACACGATTCATGGATGACTAATTCAACTTAAATATATTTTATTCTTTCAATTTATTTTATATTTGTATATAACTTGATTTTTTATGACTTTACAATTAAACTGTTAACGTATTTGTCAAGAAACTCATGTTAGGCATCATTATCGCATAACACGAAGATTTTATTAAAAAATAAGTAAAGAAAAACATAACGAAAAACATGGAGGATCACACCAAGCTCAAGATATCCCACACATAGGAAAAAAAATACTTATGATGAAAAAATTAAGAAATATGTAGATAGAAAAAGGTAAATCAATGCAACACAAGTAGAGAACTAAAGCTCAATAAAATCCCACAGCATATTAAACTTGCTGACAATCCACAAAAGGACTTTAAAACTTATTATAACTTTTTAGAAATACTTGCTTCGGAAGATTTAGTATTAATTTTCTCTAACCTAGTTCGACCCAGTTTCCTTGTAGTTTAAACTGACTCATCATCCTCCTCAGAATTAAAATATTCTTTCTCATCAAGCATATTAGCCCATTTAGATGCTATTTTTAATTCTTCTACAATCTGAGCTTCCTTAGACCAAAAAAAGTTAAGAACTAATTCATAATTACAATGAGATGAATCTAACTATTGTAAACTCCACAAAACTATTGACAATTATTAGAAAATAGGTTTAAGCCTAACTCAACTCCACAAAATTGGCTTGTATGGTGAGGTTTGCACCCTACTTATATATTATATTTTGGCCTTATCTCTAGTTGATGTGAGACTTCCAACACACCCCCTTCACGTCGAGGTATAGACATCTCGAGCGTGAGAGTAGAAATTGGGTGGTCCGATAGCGGCCCGACAATGGGTGGAAACAAAAATGCCCACACATAACTCACTAGGATAGGCTCTAACCATGGTCTGATACCATATTAGAAAGTGAGTTTAAGCCTAATTCAACTCCACAAAACTGGCTTGTAAGGTGAGGTTTGCACCCCACTTCTATATATCTATATATATATATATATATATATATTATAAATTGACCTTATCTCTAGTCAATGTGGGACTTCCAACACACCCCATTCATGCCGAGATATAGACATCTCGAGCGTGAGAGTAGAATTAATGGGTGGTCCGATAGTGGTCCGACAACGGGTGGAACAGAATGCCCACATAGATCTCGCTAGGATAGGCTCTAACCATGACTCTAATACCATATTAAGAAGTAGACTTTAAGCCTAACTCGATGAGGTTTGCACCCCACTTATATATTATAAATTGACCTTATATCTAATCGATGTGGGACTTCCAACAACAATGGAAGTAACATCCTTCAAAGAAGGCATATCAGCCAAAAAAATAGAATCTATTGGTACACTACCACCATTAGAAACATCTTGATTCTTAACAATAGAAGATACATACACAACACAAACATTATCATAGTTTGTCTTAGGTTGTGACTAGGCAATAATATCCAACATAGGCTCCACCACAAGATCCATTATAGGGTTCATCATAAGAACAACATGCGCCATAGGTTCCACCATAAACTCCACCATGAACTCCAAAATAGGCTCCACAATAGGCAAAGCAGGATCCACAAACAAGTTACACAATAGCTTCCATAATCCTTAAGACCAAACTTAGAGGAGCCCTTATTCCCATCTTAGGCACCAACCACCTTAGGATGAACAAGTTGTTGTATTCTTGTTCCAACTCTTTTCTCCCCACCATAAATTATAATTAGATAGATTATGACCAATCATTTTACAATTTGAACAACAATGAGGCAATTTCTCATACTCCACATCAATAATAAATGCAAATCTTGGTCTTTCCACCAAAAGTTGATTAGGAAAATTAGATAACAAATCAACATCAACTAAGACACATGCAAAGAAACTTTAAGACTTATATGCATTGAACATTAGGTTTTCATGAGATTCATAGAAGTCGAAACAAAATCTTTAGTCCAAGCAAAAACATGAAGGATTCTAGGGGAGAAATTTCAAACACCAATCACTAAAACTATTCTCATATCCTCAAGTGTAGAAAAAAGAAAATTCATAGAACCCTTTGTCAAGAGGAATTGTTTTCCATTGATTCAAATGTTTCTAGGGCATATAAATATTTTTACAAAGATCTAAATGCATAAGAAATTTATCCCTTTTGTTAACACAATGTGTCTATACAAATGATTTTTACACTCTTCTAGACCAACTAGATAAACTTATTCAACAATCTGTATCGAGACCATATCTCCCTTTATACAAGAAAAAGGTAGTTGTGATGAAGGAATATTACAAGCATTATTAAGAACCTAATCACCTATTTCATCAAACATTATTATTTTAAAAATAATAAATGAAAATTAAAGTGTCAACCTATATAATTTGACAACAAATAAATCAAACATCCAAACAATTCAAACATTGTTGAATAAAATTTTAGTATTTAGAAAGATCAAATTGTTAACTTACATAATTAGAATTAGTAAAATTATGATAAAAAAAAACTTAAGAATAAATGGTAACTAAAGGACTCTTATCAACTAGGTTAAATTTGACTTACATTTAAAAAAACAAGGATTGAAAACAATTTTCACATATCTAATGTATTAATTAAAGTTTGATGTAATGTACCCATATGTCAATCTTTAGTATTTTATTAAATGTATATATTTGGAAATAAAAAAATACCAATTTTTAAAATACAAAGAAAAATAATTGTAAGGAATGTACAAATAATACTACAATAAGAAGAATTTATTTTTTAAATTTGTTTTCAAATATCAATTTTTTAAATTTAATGTTTGTTTACTTATATATTAGCTCCTGAGAATAAACAAGTCCTGATGCATTAAAAGGAACATGTTATATGTGAATGAATCTTCTAACCACAATTTCACAAAAGCACATATATTAATGATTAATCTTTATGTTAAATAACTATCTTTAAGGAAAATAAATAAAGACTTAATAATTATTTTGGTTCCTATTCTTGTAATTTTTTTTAAATTGGTCACTGACTTTTTTCGACGTTCAAAATGGTCTTAGTTTTTGTAATTTTGTTAAATTTAGTCATTTTTTTTGACACATCTAAATCGATAACGACATAGTGTTCATGTGAGCCTAAGTGAATGACAAGGCCTGTTTTTTCTGACGTGGCAACCTATGGTCTCTTTCCACCTCATCATCTTCAACCTCTTTCCACTAGATCACCATGATTTCCTTTCATCGTCACCGGTAATTCGTCATCCTTGCACCTTCCATCTTCGTCAACCACCACATAGCAACACAGAGCCACTACAAGCCACCATTGTTCGAAATTGCAACCTGAAACAAAAAGCCCTAAATCGGAAAATAAACCAAAACCCCAAAATCCCAAGCACCTAACATCGCAAGCACCCAAAATCGTGAGCACCAAAAATCGTGAATCATATCTCGAACATGCAATCCCAAATCGCATTGCCAGTTCACACCACCACAAATCTCCCTTTCCAACGTGACGAAACTTAACTGCATTCACCACGCACAACGCCATCTGTCATCTTCTCCAAACTAGAAAATCTCAAATCGCGAGTTCAACGCTTCATAGTGTCACCAAAGAAGACCACCACAAAATTGCATCTCCTCCATGCACCTACAACGCATAACCAACATGAACCATCATGAAACATCAACAACATACAAATCAAAAACCCAAAACAGAAAACCCTAATTGCTTCATTGACATGGGAAATTAGAAAACCGTAATTGCTTCACTGTCATGGACAACCGTATTAGACAAAATGATAGCTAAGTCATTCACTAAGGTCACGTGGACATTATGTCGTTAATGATATAGACACTGTTTGATGGCATACCCCTTGTAGTTACCTAGCACATTCATGAAGAGTTGGAGACATCTATGGAAGATGGGCCTAGACTCTTTCTCTTGGGTCATCTTAAGTCATAATGAAGATTTAGTAGAGTAAGAGTAATTTTGGGCCTTGTATTGTGGGCTACGTAGTTTAGATTTTATTTTGGCTTTGTATTTTGGGCCAAGTAGTCTATATTTTATTTGGGCTTTGTATTATGGGCCTAGTAGTGTAGAATTTCAATTGGGCCTTGTATTTTAGGCCAAGTAGAATAGGATTTTGACCAAACAAGTCAACAAAAGGCAAGACCCAAAGTTTACTATGCTTAGACATCCAAAATAGGTGTGTTGACTAAGGGGTCAACATTTTGGCTAAGCTTGGAGAATAAGGGAGAAGAATTTCATCCTAGACATGTGGAAGTTTCCCATTAGAGAGTTTTTCTCCTAGTTAGTGGTCATGTGTCACTTTAGGAATGAAGACTTTTTCCATAGGTAGTGGTCACTTATCACTCTCTCATTTGAGAGGATTTTCACCACTTGTCTCCCTCCTATTGGAGAGGATTTCTCTTTTTTTTTCCAAGCCAACCAAGGTGACTCTTTTAAGTTAAAGTTTCAGCCCATTTTGAGACACCTTAGCCTATAAATAAAGGTGTTGTCCATCATGTAATCACCTTTGATTTAGAGTAAAGTTATGCTGCCATTTTTGTGTCATACTACTCTTTTAAGGTCACCCTAGGCTAGAGCAACCCAAGTGGCTTCCTCTAGCCACTTTTCTTCAAGAGTTGGCCCAACCTCTCTTAGAGAACCCTTAAACTCATCTTCCCTCACCATACAACTCACTAAAACCATGAGCTATCAACACCTTTCACCACCACCAAATTCCACAATCTTCATCCATGAACTTATGACTTGATTTGCTTCTAGATTTGGCTTGTCCTAGGTAGAAGATAACCATCACTGTTAGGAAAAAGGAGTAAATTGAACAAAAGTTACAAAAAAAAAGGATCACTTTGAATATAAAAAAATATCAAGGATCATTTTGAACAAAAATTACGAAAATAGGGATGAACATAAGTATTAAGCCTAAATAAAAAAGCTCTAACTCTTACCTAATACTCATAACATATGAAACAACTTTAAAGTTTACGATAATCACATTCAAGATGTCTATAAAAGAATGACCTCATGTAATGATCATTCAATTAAGTGCTTATTATTTTGCCCAAAGTTATAGTTGCTAGTCGAGATCAACTATTTGTTCTTAAAAGCATAATAGTCTAAGCGTCACAATTTAATTTAATTGAGAGTTAGCTTACACCATAGAACAATTGATGTCACATGTCACATATAACCATTAACAATTGCCCCATAAAAAACAATTGATAGATCACTGATGAATGCGAGATTTTAAATTGGTTCTTTAAAATCTTTTTGGTTGTAGACAAATTCTTTTGGAAATCTTTTTTAAAGAAATTAATGTGAAACTAAGTTTGCTCGCAATATAAAGGAAAAAAAAAGTATGATAGAAAAATTGTATAATAGATTTTTAATTTAATTTGAATCTCTATTTTAAATTACAACCACATCACAATGGTGAAATGACACTTCACTAAAAATAATAATGTAAATTCCAACAATTATTTTTATATAATGTGACAAATAATTTATATTTATAGCGATTTAAAGAACTATATATCGTTTACATAGTATTTTTATATAATGCCACAAAGTATAATATGACGGTTTCAAGCAATTATCACAACAATCGTTTTACATTATATAAAGTAGTGACGGTTTCTAGAATAAATTGCTGACAGTTAAAACTATTGTAAATTTTTTAAATAAAAATTAAATATATAAAAAATAGTGACACTCGAAATCTCACCATTCATATTATATTTATGACGTTTATAATTACATTTATTATAAATGTCGTAATTGAAATATTTTATAAAATAGTAGTATCCACGTATATTTATAATTTCACAATTTATAATTTTTTATATAATTAATAATCTACATTTATAATTTATAATTACCTACATTCATAATTTCTTAATTAATTTTATAATTTAATAAAATTTTCATTTTTTTAATGATAAATATAAAAACATAAAAACTTATATCACTAGAAACAAAATTAATCAACTTATATTTTTATTGATAATTTAAGATTGACCTATACATTTATTGATAATTACAATACATGTATAAAGAAAAGTACAAAATATTGATAGTTCTCTTTACACTTAAATAGAAATATATATACATGTTTAATTTGTCCTCTTCCTCGATTTGATTCTTTTTTGTGTTCTGCATAACCCACAGCTGGGGCAATACCGACATAACTTCAAGGTATACACAAAATGCCCAGAAATTCCTGTTTAATAAATTATGTCAAGTTGATGGATGATTACACAAGGGTAACACAACATAGGGTATTGTCTGCATTCAATTTCAAAAATAGAATAGGTAATGCACAAGTATATAACTTTTTAATTTGAGTAAAACAAAAGCGAGGCTTATAATTTTGAAGTGAAAGGCAAAATTGTATTTTGTGTGCATGTAACTAGATCTCAATTAAAAACGAATCATGTATATAACCCACACTACTGTAGCAAAAGTAGCCCAATCTAGCAGGGTGTGTATATCAAATTCCATGAAAAACTGCAATATTGTTAACAGCTAAAAACAGAGTTGTCAATTCCTGGGATTTGAGTGATAATCCTGGTGAAAGTTGTCTTATTGGGCTTGTTGGCCCACTTTCTTTAATTTTTTTATTATCTCTAGTTTATTTTATGTGAACATCAACTTTTTCATTGTTGCTTCTTCTTTGTAATTCTCGAGACACACAAAGGCGTTTTTCCCTGCATTAATACACTGTTCGTTCTTCTTCTGTGAGTAAGTTTGCAATCCTCTCCTTCATTTCTTCTTCTTCATCAATATTTTGCATCTTCTTCAGCATGAATTACATTGTATTTACCTTGATTGTGGATCACTTTAACAATTGCATATACCATTCTAATATGGTATCAGAGTTCTTCCTTTGAAGCGCTCTGTTACGCACTTCTCTACTCTCTTCTTTTTCCACTTCTTTTCCTTTCTTTCTCCTTTCTTTCTCCTTCTCTTGCTCTTTTTCTCTTTGCCGTGAAGACAATAGTTACCTCTACATTCATTCTAGTGAAAATCCTGCCACTGCTTCTCGCCCGTTCTTGATGATACCAACTATCATTATTGGAGTCGCTCAATGCTGATTGCTCTCAGCACCAAAAACAAGATTGAGTTCGTTCTTGGCAATCTTCGTTCACCTGACACCGATAAGCTCGAACACGCTGCCTGGATTCGAGGGAATAACATGGTTGTGTCGTGGCTTGTCCATTCTGTTTCCACGAACATTTGTCAAAGTATCATATGGATGAACAAGGCTTCAAAAATCTGGATTGATCTAAAGAACATGTTCTCTCAAGGAAGCTGATGAGAGGGTCGCACCTCTTACAAAAGTTGTGCATAAAAGAATGCACTATAGTGCTAGGAAGTGACTCCTAGGTTGTCTCTCAAGGACCAATTTTGGTTCAGTCTCAGATCAAACACGTAGTGGGGGGAGGGGGGGGTTTGCGAAAGGTTTGTGAATGCAATTGAACTAAATTAAAACACGAACATAAACACGGATGTAAATGAAGAATCAAAACGGTTGGTCACTAAAGCTAACAATACAATTAAATTAAAGAAGTGAAAATTAACCCATTTAAAGGAGTGAAAATTAACTTTGTGATGATTAGCATTGAAAGGAGATCATGATAATCAAGCAAAGATCACTTAAAAATTAGCAAGCATTCTAACCTAAATGTATGCAATATTAAAATTGTAACAAAAAGAAAAACTTCATAATAGAATCAAAGCATTTAAATTAATTCAAAAGAAAACCCTTGGAGTATCTCTCTTGGACGTGGCAGCTGTTGGATACCATGCTCACCAAAATTAATCACCATACTGCACCACCAAAATAAATCACCCCGTGCACTAGCTAGATGAAATCTCGAGAGCTGCTTCTCATTCCAGGATGTGGCAGCGTACACACCAACGCTGCACATTCATTTTTCTCTCAAAGAAAACGAAGGTGGTTCTCCCATGCCATCATCATTAAGCCATCAACGTGTCCTAATTTTTCCACCCGTGACACCACTCTTCCACCTAATCTACTTCTCATTCCAAAAAATAATCAAAAGCAAGCTACTTTTCCTTTAAGCCGTAACATCCCTGCACCCACTTCTCCAAGCAATTAATTAATCTTCTTCTTCTAACATTAACCATCGTACATGTGTACCTACCCCATCTAATCACCTCTTCTTTTTCAAGAATTTAATGGGCAGCTCAACAAATGAATTCAGCCCCTACTTAAATTAACTCCACGTCTCCCAATGCTCCAAGTATAAAGCTTCTCCAGCAAAAATGAAAAGGGCCGTGTGCATCCATGCTAAGCCGTGGACAGTACTTCTTTCACCTCATCTAGTTCTCATTCCATAATGTCACACCACTGCTGCTCTAAAAGAATAAACGTCACTTCTAATTAAAGAAAGGAGGTAAATGAATCCCGTGCACCGTTCAAAAACCGAGACACCACTTCACCTCTTCCACATGATTCGGCATTGTTCCACACGCACACGTTGCTTCCTTCTCAACTCCGTGCGCTACATAGGACATGATCTGCTACCTCTCCAGCCGTGACAACAACTCTCAGCATTCTCCAAGACGTCACCGATTTTGCTTCAAAGCCAAAAAGAATGTATTGCACCGTGCTTGCTTATAAAGTAAAGAAATGAGAATGTGCTTCCTATTTAAATCATCATTCTTCCAGCTACCATTCCGAATGAAATGAGCGTGCAACATTCCAGTGTGCTTTTCTCCTTCCAGCCATCACACCCAATAATGAAGCACCGCTTCCTCTCCAATTGAAAGCCTTGGTAGCTGCTGGACTCCACTGGACGGTGCTTGCTGGAATCAAGCTCCAAAGGTGCATAAACCAAATTGAAACAACGCTTCCTATTCTCCAAATAAAAGTTAAAACCGAGAGCTTTTTCCAGCTGGAAGAAAACCAATAAAACACCGTGCCTCTTCTTCTAAATAAACAAAAATGAGCTTTTCTAAAAGAATTTGGATCCCTTCTGCAATGTGACAATGTTGGACATAAACCTTGCACTCTTCATAACGAAAATTAAATAAGCATTCTCATGAATCCAGCGCTTGCAAAAATGAAATGGAAAAATTCAAAGTGTGCTTTTCATTCATGCTGAAAAACGTTCAAAGCAAAAACTCAGAACCAAAACCGAGAGTGTGGGAGTGAGTAGCAAAGTGGCGGTTGCCCTAAAGGCCGTGGGTCACCTTTTAATAAGGGTGGGGTCCACACAAAAAACCCTAAGGTGCCAAGTCATTTACCTTCACATTTTAGGTCTAGTCTACTTTACCAAAAATTGTCCCAAAATGTAAAAGTTGATTCAAAAATTCTAAACTACTGAATTACAATTTAATTGATTCTAAAATGTCTGTGTGGAGAGTCTTGAATTTATTTGGCATTCTTCCTGATGTCCCAAAATGTATTTCCGAAATTTTCCTATACTTCAAAAATGCACTTAATCAGCTCAGAAAACCCAAATTAGCACAATTACAAATTTCCGACCAAATTAAGCAGAATTCGGAAAACGGGAAAATAACAAACAATTAAACACAATTCCCTGGTTTATTTAAGTGCAATAAACTAAATATAATTCAAGAAATAACGACTCATCAGAAGCTTATCTCTCATTTCAAGCCTTCAACATGATATCGCTTCCCTTCATCAAGGTGACTTCACCACTTCCGAATATTTTACCAAACTTCGCATTCTTTGCGATGAGATTGAAAATTTCCGGCCATAACCCGTCTGTACCTGTAACCCTGATTGTGATTCTCAAGTCTTAAAAATTTTGAAACAAAGAAAGCAGAAAGATCAAGTTATGCAGTTCTTACGTAGGCTTAATGATCAGTTCGCCAATGTTACTTCACAAGTTCTCTTTTTGGATCCTATTATGGACATCACCAAGGTCTTCTCCTTAGTGGCTCAGCAAGAAAGATAATTATCTTTTGGAAATCTGGTTGGCTTGGTCAAGATTCAAGATAACAATAATTCTAATAATGCCACCGCTTGCACCGCTTCAGCCTCTTCCACCACTTGCAGTTATTGTGGCAAATATAGGCACAGTGAAGCAGTTTGTTACCGAAAAAATGGTTTCCCTAATCAAGACAGAAGTTCTAGAAACATTCATACTAGTAGAAGACACTGCACTCATTGCAACAAAAGTGGTCATACCATGGAAGTCTACTATAAAAAGCATGGGTTTCCTCTAGGACATAAACTCTACAATAAGAGCGCTCAGATTCACCATACTTCTGTTCAAGAAGACAATGGAAATATCAAAGACAATAATTCTGACAATATTGAACCCATTTGTCTTACACCACAACAATTTCAAATACTGGTTAATCTCTTCATAAGCCACAATTTGAATGACTTCTCTACTTCGGCCCAAGTTCACCACATCGGTTCCGTTTCAGCAAACCAATACTTTTTAGGTAATATCAGTCCTACTCTTACCTCTAAGTCTTTTAAAAATAAATGGATTTTTGATTCAGGAGCTACAGACCATATAAGTGTTTCTTTAAAAAGTTTTTCTTCTTATAAAAGAATTAAACGTATTCAAATTGCTTTACCCAATGATACTATTATCTATTCTGAGTACTCTTGAACTGTTAACCTCAACCACAAGATCTAACTCTTTGATGTTCTTTATGTCTTACAATTCTCTTTTAACCTTATCTCAATATCTAAATTAATCTATTCTAATAACTGTGAACTGACATTTTCTTTACATGGTTGTACTATACAAGACATTCAGACCAAAGAGAAGATTTCTATAGTTAAATTCACTGGTGGCCTATACGTTTCAAATTTTTCTTCAAATATGCCTACTGTTTGTTCTGCTAACAATACTGTAAATGATCTTGTCCTATGGCATCTAAGATTAGGACATCCTTTTGATATCAGATTGCATAGTCTTAAACTTAAATGCCCTTTCATTGTTCATCATCTTACATACATGTGTGATACTTGTCATCGTGCTAAACAAAACAAGTTACCTTTTTCATGATAACAACTCTAATACAATGAATATTTTTGATATTATTCATGTTGATATATGGGAACCTTGTAACATTCTTTCCATGCGTGGTTTTAAGTATTTTCTGACTATTATGGATGAATTCTCCCGATATACTTGGTTGATACCCATGCCTAATAAATCTGTTGTTAGAAAAACCATCACTGATTTTATTACAAATATAGAAAACTAGATTTCAATCACCATAAAAACTATCCATACTGATAATGGAATTGAGTTTGCCATGCATAATTTCTTTTCTCTTAAAGGTATTAACCAATAAACCACTTGCAATGAAACCCCACAACAAAATGGTATTGTTGAGCGAAAAAACCAGCATTTGTTGAATGTCACTCGTTCTCTCCTATTTCAAGCTAATTTACCTACTATTTTCTGGTGTTTTGCTGCTGAATATGCTACCTTACTGATAAATTGCATGCCTACTTCTACTTAAAATTGCTACTCCTTATGAAAAATTAAATGGCAAACTTTATGATATATCTGCTTTACGTGTGTTTGGTTGTCTCTGTTATGTCTCCACCTTAGCTGCTAATAGGAAGAAAATTGATGCAAGGGCTGTTCCTGGTGTTTTTCTTGGCTTCAAACAACATACAAAAGGTTATGAGTTTCTTAATTTACAAAATTATAAGATAGATATTTCTCGTTGTTTCATGAAGATTTCTTTCCATATACTTCCTCTCACAATAATATTCATGACTCTAACCCTCTTTCTCTACCTATTCCTCACAATTATCATCATGATTATGATAATGTTAACTTTCTTAATAATCTTATTCTTGTGCCAACTTCTAATGATCCGATCACCAACACTAATGAGGACAACATGGACGTCCAACATACTGCTGATCCTGGTCCTCCTACTGCCTCCAGTGATGATGTCACTAATGTTCATGAACACAATGATATTATCAGACGTTCAACCCGGTCCAAATGTCCTCCTGCTTACCTCACAGATTTCCAAACTTACAATATCACAAGATATCCTATTACTGATTTTATTTCTTACAACAAGCTTTCTTCTGATTTCAGGCACACCATTCTATTTATTTCCTTCACAACTGAACCTCGCACTTACAAGGAAGGGTCTAAAATACCTCAGTGGACCCAAGCCATGCATGATGAACTCAAAGCTTTAGAAGTCAATAAAACTTGGATCATTGCTGATCTTCCTCCAGGAAAAACTGTTATTGGATGTCGTTGGATATATAGAATAAAACACAAGTTTGATGGGTCAATTGACAGATTCAAAGCCCACCTTGTTGTTAAGGGCTACACTCAGCTTGAAGGCCTTGACTACCTTGAAACCTTTGCCCCTATTGCCAAATTAGCTACTTTACGCCTTCTCCTTGCCATTGCTGCCTCTAACCAATGAATCTTAAAGCAACTTCATGTCAACAATGCCTTCTTGCTTGGTGACTTACATGAAGAAGTTAACTAGTCAAGAAGACCTCCTCAATGATGAAGACGCCTCATCCTATCCTAGAATCATCGGACACCTTATATATCTCACTAGCACTAGACCCGACATAATTTTTTTTGTCAACAATCTCAGTCAATTTGTCTCCATTCCTAGTACCTTACACCAACAAGCTGCCAATCGCATCCTTCGTTATCTAAAAGGTAGTCCTGCAACTTCAGTAAGGAGATTTGTCTCCTCCTTTGTCTCTACCTTGCAATACTTTGCAATATGGCTTGCCTAATTGTAGCACTTGCTTGATCTACACTCGTTTGCATATTGGTCATACTTGTCACACTTAAAACACTCAACTCCTGACCAATCTCCTCGGTCTTTTCTTTGTCCTCGATCACACCAACTCTGTTGACCGGTGTGGTCTTCATTATCATTCTCAAAATTATCTTGGCCACATCCACCTTGTCCTCGACTTCCTCGTTTGGAATGGATGTCTTGACCCATAAGCATTTTTTTAAGATTACTTAAGGTCCAAGGTAGCCCAAAAAACCACTTAGTTTTCCTAGTTACTCAAAAGTCATATTGTAAAACCAAAACTGTACTCTTACAGAACGCAAATTACAACTCCAAGAAAAAGGATTAGGTCTTACAACTTGTCCGTGTTGTAGATCCTTGGATGACTTTCCATTATACTTTCTCTCTTGAAGACGATTTGTCCTCTGATTGAAAACATATATAAGGAACCACAAATTTAGCTTTTTATCTCTTCTTGGATCAAAGATTTACTTACAATAATCATCCAACAATATTTGAATAAATTTTTGTACCAAAGTAAGGGCATATCTAAAGTAAAGAATTAAAGAATAATACTTTTTTTAAATGATTTCCTTTACGAGTAATAAGACATAGTTCATAAAAATGTTTTTGTCCGCTTTGAGTTATTTGTAACTTGTCAGGTAATAACAACACAAAGTGATATTTTTCAAAATCTATTGAGGAGTTTAAAACAATGGGAAGTGAGAATGGAGTTAAAAAAATTTCAAAAGTAAAGGTTGAAATCAACAAATGAGAATCATTAATGACATGAGAAGAATTAAAAGATTCAAAAACTCCTTTTAAAATTTTTGACTCAGTTATAATTGTGGAAGTGGGGAGTGCTTTTAGTAGCACTTCCTCCTTAAATATGATTTCTTCCCTGTATTTTTTTCTTCTCTTAATTTCTTCTTTCTCTTTCTTTTCACTCTCCTCCCTTTCTCTTCTCTCTTTTTCTTCTTTCTCTTTCTTTTCTCTCTCCTCCCTTTCTATTATAGTTTCATCCTCTCTAAGTCTTCTAGCTTCTTCAACTTTAACTCTTAGAGTTTCCTCTTCTCTAGCTCTTAGAGCTTCCTTCTCTTTCGCTTTCTTCTCTTTTGCTCGCCTAGCTAGTTGTATTTGCTCTTCTTTTCTTATTTCAATCTCTCTTCTCTCCTTATCCCTCAAGAGCTTCTAACTTTCTCTTTAAACTCCTTCTCTCCATGAAAGAACTCCTTTTCACTTATAAGTAATTCTCTACCTCTCTCCATGAGTTCTCTATCACTAGTACAAAAACAACGTATAACGTCACACGTTCAACGTCCAACCACTGAATAGCCAACGTTAAAAATGACTGGTGACATTTTTGTAAATAAATGCAATTATTAAACATCGTTTAGAATTGTAATTCGACGTAAAATGATATAAAACGTCGAATGTTCAAGGATTAGACGTCAAAAGGTTATTCAATAAAAATTTGAGCTAGAGATTGAAAATTCATTCACTTTATCTTAGCATGCGATACCATCTTCTCTTCTCAAACTTTTTTCAAATGAAGTTTGACGACTATCACATGTATGATTTATTCGCTTTACAAACTTTCTTTCATTTGATACAAATGCATGTTAATTAATTACTTTATGTATGATTTTCGTTTGTCTTAATCGATTATGCGATTTTTGTATTAGTGTATTCTGATGTTTTAGCTCTTGATTTCTCTTAAATGAAGGTGGAAAAATTTTTCTTCTCATGCATGCTCTTAAACATGTCAATCTCTATTTGGTGATTTTTTACCATTCTCAACACCATACCATCTTTGATTCCACCACTCACATGCTTCGCTTACAATCCTAGAAGTACATAACCTAACTATATGTTATTTAGTACACCTAACAATAATAATGAAGCTTTTCAACCTTTTTCTCCCAAGCGAAGTATGACATTGGATCAACTTTATCTTGAGACAAAATCATCTAAAAGAAGCTAGACTGTCTAAAAACCCATGTTTTAAAGTTTATCAAACAATATTGTTTATAAAAGAAGCGTCTAAACAATTGGATATGCCAAAAGACAAATGCTTGACGATTAAAATCGTCTATCTAAATCTTTAGGAAAAAATATACATAATGAATATTAGATTAATTATGACCAAATAGATAATGTCTGATGCAATAAAGAAATACATAGGCTAAACACTTATGCTTTTACATTCAAGCAACTTGTATCACCGAGTGTCTAAGAAAGTAAATCATGTATGATGACTAAAAAGAGGCACTAAACGATATAGAAATGATGTTGTCTGGGAGATCAACTCTAATAGTAAAAAGCTTGCATTGTTGACTCTCAAGGTTTGACATTTTGGTCCATACTTTCTTATAGTTGTTTTGTTCTAATGATAGGAAATGAAACAATGGACTGGAACAAAATAACAACAGAACAACACATATGGAATAGAAATGTAGTAGAAAATGGAAGGAAAAAAACTTAGCTATGGATGCGTGGACGACCACAACTGTGATACCACTTGATGGAAGAAGGATCCAGCTGAATGGATTGAAGAATGATGATGATGACTGGAAGAAGCATAAAATATGGAAGCCACTCTTCAAACAGTGTTTGGTGGCTGGATTGAAGGAGAATGGATGATTCGGTGATGAAGATAAGGTTAAGACAGAGGAAGATTGAATCGAACAGTGGTTCGGTTATAAGAAATTGATGAAACGACGATGGAGAAAATGGAATGAAGGCGGAGGTATTGGTTTTGAAATATGATGCGGACGGTGTAGAGGAATGCTAGGAATGGAAGCCTAGCTAGGGAGAGAAGCTAAAGGAAACTCTTAAGCTCTCCCTCGGTGACCTTCAACAAGTAGAATGTTCTCGAAAGAAGCAACAGAAACCAATTCTTCATTCAAATCAAAGGTCTCTTTTACAATGGCTAGCAAGCTATTTAAAAGGAAAAATACAAAGCTCTTGGTTCACGCCTTCACTCGGATAATGTTCTAGCAATACCAACATAAACGTGAAGCTCCACGTGGACAATAAGCAAACAGCTTGGTGAAGAAACACGAGTGGCTATGTGGGCAACAAGCTAGCAGCAACACGTGGACAACAAGTTTGGTGCAGTTTCAACCTCTAGGCTCAAACCCTCATCCGTTGGGGGCCAGATTTCTTCAACTGAAGATTTGGCTTGCTTCTCCATTCTTAATGTTTCCTTGCTTCTTGATTTATCAAGCTTCTTGGCTAGTTGATCCATGATCTCCTAGCTTTATTAGACCCTACGAAACACATATAAACATATTAAAAAGAATCCTTCTAAGACTTAGAGAAAGAAAATCAAGAAAGAGCTTATAAAAGTCCTTCTCCACCTTCCCTTTCTTAGCCTTAGCTTAAGTTGGTACTCCTTTGAATGGAATGCCCTAAATGGGTTTCCATCATTATGTATGACATATAGATGCAGTATACTGTTTAGCATGGTTATGTTAACGATATGCATAACATCATTTTCATCAATCAAATGTCCCAACCTATTGATTGAAGCTTGTCAGGCCTAGAACTTGCAGGTTGCAACTCCAAACAAGAAGCCATGAAAGTGCAGCAGAATGGAAGTAGAGGAATGGTGTTTTAGTGTGTTTTTTATGGAAGGAGTGTGCATAAAGACCTCTCAACTCAGAAGGCCTTCCTACTATGGAAGGAAGCTAGAGGAAAGGGTAGAGAAAGTGAAGAGAAGGAGTTACTCAATAGCAATAGGGCTGGAAAACAATTTCTGCAGCATTTCACTAAGCTCAAAAGTGAGAAAATACAAAGGGGAGACCCTCTTATTTATAGGTGAAGAAGGTGCTCAATTCTGACCTAAATTCCCTCCAAAATTCAAAATAAAAGACGAGCTTGGAGGCCAAGTAAGCTGGGTCACGTGAAGCATGTTGGGTCACATGTACAATGCTGCCAAAACGTGCTTCAGGCTGCTGCGCTGGCTCTGGAGCTCCCCATGTCTAAGGGCGCTGGAGCGCATGTGAGCCAAGAAGTCCATTTGGTGCATCTGAGTTGGAGCCCCCCTAGACTTAGCATTAGTTAGTACTCCTTTGGATGGTTTGCCTAATTAGGTTTCCATCATACCCTTCCTCTTGAAGAACGACTTGTCCTCAAATCGGAAAGGTAAAGAAGCACAACTTTGGTTTAGTACTTCCATCTTGTGTCAAAGATATATCTACAACAAATAGCAAAGATGAATATTAAAAAGATGCATCTAAAGAAAAGAATACAGAGTGAAGGCCTTTTATCTTTGAAAAATATTTTCTTAGCAGTATCCTTGGCCTTTATTTTATTTTTCCTTTCACTTTGTTTTGAACATTCCCCTTCATTATATAATGAAACAAAGTGATGTTTTTGAGAAGAAGTTTCAAGGTATTTACCTTTGTATGTAGAATTTAAAAGCAGGCATACCTTCTTCTCCTTTCTCTTTTCTTCTTTAGAAGGTTGTTTATCCAACCTTTCTTTTTCTTTTCTTTCTTTTTCAATTTTCATTTTCATTTTTATTTCATCCTCTTTCACTTGATGAGGTGTAAGAGGAATCAAAGTTATTTTACTTCCTTTGTGGAGAAAAGTTATCTTATTGGTGTAGCCATCATGAGTGGAGTTATAATCATATTGCCATGGCCTACCTAGTAGAACATGCCCAACATCCATTGGCACAACATCACATAAAATTGTTTCTTCATAGTTTCCAATGGAGATAGGTATGTTTACTTGTGTTTTGACTACTATTTCTTCATCCTCTTTTATCCACTGAAGCTTGTAAGGCTTGGGATGAGGAATAGTAATTAAGGCCAACTTTTCCACCATCCTAGAACTACAACAATTATAAGAGGATCCACTATCCACAATTAATGAACAAGTGTTTTCAAAAACTTTGCACCTTGTGCGGGATAGATTCTCCCTTTGTGATTGTTCTAGTTCTATATGTTGACTTCCAATAAGTCTTCTCACCAATAACAACTCTCCTTCACAAGGTAAGGCTTCTTCCTCATATATGGAAGTATTTGAATCACTAGAAGAATCTTCATCTTCATCTTGATGTTCTAGGATATAAGTAGACCTTTTATTAGAACACTCGGAAGCATAGTGCCCTTTGTAACCACATCTAAAACACTTGGTCTCTTTTACCCTATCATTTTTAGAAGATTCTTTAGAGGAATATTTTTCCTTTTCCTTTTCCCTAGGTCCCTCTTCTTTTGATTTAGAGGGTTCACCCTCCCTCTTGGACTCTTTCCTAAGGTAGGAAGAATCAGAGTAGTCTCTTTTAGAGGAATTTTTCCTCTTCAATTGTTGCTCTACTCTAACACAAAGTTGGACTAACTCATTGAGATCATTATAAGGTAAAAGTTCTACCTTATCTCTTATGTCATAGTTGAGTCCACTTTGGAACCTAACAATTGTTATCCATGGTTTCTCTCTTATCCCTGCTCTTAACATGAGTAACTCCATCTTTTGCCTATATTCCTCAACACTCATTTTTCTTTTTTGGAGTTTATGAGGCTTGTCCATTAACTCCCTATCATAGTAAGCTGGCACATGCCTTCTTCTTAAGGCATACCTCAACTCATTCCACTACCTAATGGAAGGTAGATTTCTCAATCTCAGATCTTTGACCAAGGCTGACCATCAATATAAGGCATAGCCTTGAAAGATTAAAGATGCCATAGTTACCCTCCTCTCATCATCTATTTGGTGGCACTCAAAAAATTGCTCAACTTTCATCTCCCATTCTAAGTATTCTTCCACATCATCCTTTCCATGCAAAGGAGGAAGATCAATCTTGGGCTCCCTCGGGTGATGCTCTCTCACTCTATGATTTCTCCTAGGAGGTATTTTATAGTGGTCATCATTGTGATGACTACTATAATGCTCAGGTTCACTAGGTGGAGAGGATGTATCTAAGTTATTCTTTTTTTCTATGTGTAGACCCTTCTTTCCTTTTACCCTTGTCTTGATTGATCAAAAGTTGCCAATCATATCCTTGAGCTCACTAGTCTCTTTGTCTCTTTGTTGGAACTTTTGGTCAAATTCCTCTCTTAGTTGTAAGCTCTCACTTTTAGGTCTCACACTTCCCTGGACACTAGATTGACTCATCCTTGTCAAGTATGTAAAAATGGTTTTCACAAGGTTTTCAAAAACTTGCACAAGTAATGAGTGAAAAGGTTTTCACAATCTTTCTTTGTTTTTGGTGAAGGATTTCTAAAGAGATTCTAGAGGTAAAAAATGTTTCCAAGTAGCTCCCAGGAAGAAGAGGCGAGTCACAATTGGACAAGCTTAGAAACCAAGTTCTTCCTAGTCAAAGTTTCCTTAGAGTTATCTTTTACCTTAGTTTCTTAGTAGAAATTCTTCAAAATAGTTTCAAATGTTAATGAAATGCTCCTAAAAACCAAAAGAAGGTTTATCTAGATGTTATGCAATCCTATATACCACGGAGACTTAAAACAAAAAACAAAAAAAATCAAACAAGCAATTTAAAGAAAGCAATAAAGATTCAAAATATCGATGCTAGACAGCCCTAAGTGAAAGTGCAAGTGACACTTGGAGCCCCTTGACAGATTTTCACACTAAGAAAATGAAATTACACTATTACAATGTTCAAATGTGATCTTGGAATTGCTTCAAGAGCATTTTCCCAAGTCACTTAGCCAAAAATCAAAAAGAAATTTAAACTATAAAGGTTCCGTGATATGAAGGTTCAAACAAGCTCAAAATAATGCCTAAAACAAGTCTATGCTTCAATCTTTGGCTGCTGCAATGTGCTACTCAAAAAAGTGTGTGAGTGGAGCTTTTTCTGGATAGAAATGTTGTTGGAACAACAAACTGCAGCTACTGGACAGAGGATAATTTGCTGCTGTAAAGTTCTCTTTCTTGATCCAATTTCAATCCCCTAACCACTTCCTAAAAGGCTACCATAGTAGGTGTAGGTTTTTTCCTTTGGATGCCTCAATCAGAACTCACAACTGCTTCAAAATTCACCAGAAAACACACCAAACAGTTTTAAAATTCTACACCAGTTTTTAGAACACTGCACCAGATTTTTGGCAAACCAAATGGCTGGAATGGACAGTTTTGAGGCAAAAAATAGGGAAACCAATTGAAACAACACACAAATAAAAGCAAGCACACAAAGGGAACCTAACAAAGGCACTAGAATAGATGAAGAAAGGAAGAAAAATTGAAATCACAATACAAAATTCATTATAGGTGCAAACTGGTTGATAAATTCAAAAGTGTTTGATGAAATGCCCCAATGAACTCCAGATTTTTTTGTTTTTGACTCTCAAGGCTTGTAAACTGGATTGCATGGTTCTTTAAGCTTTTTAACACTTGATATTACTTGTTTTGATCATTTATTTTCATTTTCAAACACTGAACTAGCTTTTTCCACAATCCAGAAATGAATTTGAACAAAAAATACCAAAACAGTGGCTGAAAAGTGTATTCTGCACTAGAAAAAGTGGATTGAAATGGTGGTTTTAAACCCAATTTTGATTGGAAGTGATTCAACAGTTCAATTGATGCATCAAACAACTTTGTATCATCATTTTAAAGATGTTGAAATATTGAAACAACTGGAAAACAAATTGCAATGTGAGTTCACTGGTTCACTTCCAAATTAACCCAAAAAGTGATGGTTTAAAGTGCAAATCTGCATATAGGCCTAGATTTGACCAAATGAATAGTGCTAGAAACTTTAAATCATCAATTTAAACTTGCTTAAACTCTTAAACAACACAAAAACAAAAGATTTCAAAACATCACCTCTGCTATACCAAATTATGCAGTAAAATGCATCAAATTTCCACCAAAGTCAGTTTTAAAAGAAACAAAAGGCTTAAGCAACAATAAAATTGACTCAAAGAAGTATGAATGCAGTGATCTAAGATAGAATTGAAAAGCTTAGCATGACCAAACTGGAATTAGACCAAACAAAGAATTTTAGCACAATGAAGCTAAAAATGAAAACTAAAACAGTGAGATGCTAAGGATTTTGAGCAACCAAGCTATGCATATTGCATTTCATTGCTTATTATGGTCTGCCACACCTTTAGCATCCTTCAATAGCATCAAACAAAGTTGTACAAAGCTTGTGAATCAAAAAACCGAACTAAAAACAGATCCATGAATTGAAACAGAAATAAATTTTCCTGCAATAGAGTTCACACAGTATTGAAATCAGAATTGATTTCTAGTCTTCAACTTGTATCACCAAGGCTAGAACAAGTTCTCATTGCCTTTATTGGTAGATATATAGCATGTCTAGCACTTGAACTCAAGCAAAAACAAATTAAACCAGCAGAAAAGAATACCAAAACAGTGACAAAAATTAAAATTGCAATATTCACTTGCACATGACCAAGACAACACAGATTTGAAGAAATTAAGCTAGAAATGACTCAAACAAACAACATTCACCGTTTAAAATGAAGGATAAACATCAACACACAATGGAAACAAGAAATCAGAGAGTGGAAATACAAATTAAACAGAAAACAGAAATAAAATGACTGAAACAGTGAACTGGTAAAGGATGACAACAGAACAACACATGTGGAATGAGAATGGAGTAGCAAATGAAATGAACAACTTAGCTATGGATGCGTGGACGACCACAACTCATGATACCACTTGATGGAAGCTTGTCAGGCCTGGAACTTGCAGGTTGCAACTCCAAACAACAAGCCATGAAAGTGCAGTGGAATGGAAGTAGATGAATAGTGTTTTGGTGTGTTTGTAATGGAAAGAGTGTGTGTAGAGACCTCTCAGCTCAGAAGGCCTTCCTACTATGGAAGGAAGCTAGAGGAAAGGGTAGAGAAAGTGAAGAGAAGGAGTGACTCAAGAGCAATAGGGCTGGAAAACAATTTCTGCAGCATTTCACTAAGCTCAAAAGTGAGAAAATACAAAGGGGAGGCCCTCTTACTTATAGGTGAAGAAGGGCCTCAATTATGAGCTAAATTCCCTCCAAAATTGAAAATAAAAGACGAGCTTGGAGGCCAAGTCAACTGGGTCACGTGAAGCATGTTGGGTCCAATGTACATTGCTGCCAAAATGTGCTTCAGGCTGCTTCGCTGGCGCTGGAGCGCCCCCCCCGCTTCTAAGGGCGCTGGAGCGCACGTAAGCTAGGAAGTCCATTTGGTGCATCTGAGCTGGAGCCCCCCCTGCCTAAGGGCGCTGGAGCGACCCTGGTGCTGATCCCTTGAAGTGCTTTTCCCAAATCTGATTGGTTGACCATGGCTTGTGCTTTTATTGTATCCTAAGAGGAATCCTTCTAAGACATAGAGAAAGAAAATTAAGAAAGAGCCTTTAAAAGTTCTTCTTCAACTTCCCTTTCCTAGACTTAGCATGAGTTAGTACTCCTTTGGATGGTTTGCCTAATTAGGTTTCCATCACCTATCTTCCAACACTTACCCACCTCCTAAAAATTACCACAACTCCTTCCTTTCAACATGTCATAAGTCTTTTAGTCCACTTACAATATCAAAATATCTCCACAATCCGGGTCACACAACCACTGTGTTGTTTTCCCAGCAAATTGCAATTTCGTATCATCATCACCTACAAAGTGTACATTATGGTCAACAACCACTTCAAAACACTCTCAAACATTTTATCCTATATATATTTGCACCTGTAAATTATGCCAAAAAAATAATAAACAAACTATGGTACCTACCACCAAAACAACCAAATAAGGGGCAAATTAGGGTCCCTACCACCGAAAAACCCAAATGGAGGATCTCAACTTATACAAATTTCAAAATGAAATAGAGGATCATAACTTGATCTCATTAAACAAGACTATGCATAAGAAATAACAATTCCTACCTCAACAACAAAACATTCTCATCCCAAAACTACAACATAATATCCAATAAAGTAAAATAATCGATGACCACACACAGAATGAAACTCACCTTAACTGTTGACAACCTTCAATCACCGACGGACACACAATTTCTACTAAAATCTTCTTCCCTACTCCTTCGATCAACGTTCATAAATGATTTAAATCCCTAATTCTACTTCAATTCCTTCCTTGCACCTTCAATATGGTATACCTTCACAAATGAAAATTGAATTCCATGTCATAACAAAATTCACATAAGAATGTCTATTGTGCACTGCTGCTAATGATTTATATAACATTAACGATTTGGGTCTATTTGTTACATATTTAAGAAAAATGACTTAATTGAGCAAAATTTGATAATCTAATTGAAATTTGTGAAAAAAATAAAGACATACTGATTGAGGTCATACCCGAATCAAATTAATATGCAATTAAAGTGCAGTATATGCTAGGAAGTGACTCCTAGATCATCTCTCAAGAACCAAATGTGGTTTTGACAACAGGTCAAACACGTAGTGGAGGGGTAATTTTGGACAGTTTTACTAAGAAAGACTCGAATTAAAAAACTGATTAAGGACAGACTAGTCATTAGTTTAGTTACAATGCTTCCAATCCTTGATTAACAATGAATTATATGTCGCTCTCACCCTAATCCAACACCAATCAACCAACTAAGCGAAGATCAATTGGGTTTTCCTTAAAATGAATTAAGCAAACGAATTACACATGATTAATTGATTATGCATAATTAATTGACTAAGTGTCAACACTCAATTTCGTCCGGGTTGATTAAATAAAATTTACTTTCATAAAAAAAAAAAAAAAAAAAAAAAAGAGAGGACGTTCGGCATTTCTCGGTCTCAAACGCTCGTCATGATCGTTCCTGAAGCGTTCGTCCTCCACTGTTTGCGATCGTCCTCTACGATGTGTCTCAAATGACGCTCCCCCGCTGTGCTCAAACCGATCGCTCGTTTCCAATCGTTCAGCTTTCCAGCTATGACCGTTCGTCCATAAACATGCGTCTTTAGGACGTCCGTCCTCTGCATGGCGCAACCGTTCGTCCTCTTCTCTGACCGTCCGTTCGGTTTCTTCAACTATGAAACGTTCGTCCTCATCTCCCGCTCGTCCTGCTCTTCTGCCGCTCGTCCGCAGACTGCGAGCGTTCGGTGACTTTTAAGCGTTCGACCTGGATCAGAACTTTTACCTTGTGAAGGCTCGGTCTGAACATTCGTTCATTTTATGTGAACGGTCGTTCGTTTTCGGCGTACTGACCGAACGTCCAAAGTTGGCGATACACTTTAATTCGGTCTGAACAGCGAAGATGGCCACCCTCTGCCACTGTCCGCCAATTAACAGTATGGGTTTCTGCAAGAGAATTTTTTTGGCAGGCTTTCACTTTTGGATTTTTGATTTGGAGAAAGTTAGATGCATGGCTGGAAGCGGACGCTATCTGGAAGCATGGGCAGCTCAGTTGAATATTAAAATTGAAGAGAAGCTCATGGTGTTTTCAGTTTTCACATGGGCAGAGTGGTGGAGCAGAATTTTGGTCAGCAAAAACATGATAGGAATGAGTGGAGCAGGAGGTCACGACATTGATACAAGAAAAACTGGAAGCACATGATGATGATGAGTGGAGTGTTCAGAGAATATGTTTTGAAATGGAAGTGCATGTTGGTAGCACATTTACAGCGCACATGGAGAAGCACTTTTGGGAAGAAGATGCTCTGCGAAATGATAAAGAATTATGAAGGAGAATTTCCATGAATAAAAATGGCAAGGGTTCTGGACTTCCACCTGATTTGGTCTCCCACGAGCCCCCATCTGGCACCTGTACTGATTCCATCTGGCATCTGAATCACCATCATTTTCATCCTTATTCCCTCACTCAGTCATCATTTTTGCCACCCATATTCACCCACTATCAGGGGGACCCTAGAAAAGAAAAAAGATCTCATAACGACACGGCCAGCACTCACTACAAGGGGGGATCCTCCATTTTGCACACAGCCAAGATCATCACCACCTCTGCATATCCATCTTGAACTCCAATACCTTAAACACGGCCCGCACTCTGGACCTCTCGGGAATTATCTCCAGGACCTGGGGAAACTGATTTCACCTTCTCTTCATTCTTTAATCACCAATACACATCGCCTGGAACCCATTTTTCAACCTACCGTATATTCATCCCTAATACCTCCGACCAACATCATCACTTTCACTGGACCTATAACCCGGATACTCATCAACATCATCAGCTGGATCCAGAGGCCCACACAGCCAACAACTCACGGAACCCCTTCATCTTCTCCATTTTCATCTCCAACGCCCGCGGCCTCCAACCCATCATCCATCCTTCATCTCTGAACAAAAAAAACTCTTCATTCATTACCAACCGCGGGGACCAAACACCGCTACTGGTCTTCATCTCCTCCCCCTCCACCGTGATCATTTCGCCACCTCAGATCTCCATTCTCCACCACCCATCTTCTTCCCTCTCAACTCTTATCATCCTCTTCAAACCAGACTCAACCTCCAGCATCATCACCTCTGCATATTCATCTCGAACACCACCACTACCACCAAGAAACCATCCGACGCCCTCCCTCATCACGGCTATACACTCCTCCCGTCTACCACTGCCAACACCTCACACCGACGGGACTTCACCGTCATTTTCATCCCCACTCCCTCACCAAATCATCGTTACACCTCTGACCATTCTTCATTCACCTCCCATAACCGACCCCACGACCATACACCCTTTTTCTTCATTCTCACGGACACCATCACATTCAGAGGGGGGAGAGTTCCACTGAACTGGGGGGAAGAGGTATTACCAGTGTGACACGGCAGCAAAAAGGTGGAGTACGCAACACCTGAAAGAGGCTACGAAGAGCAGAAGAAACAAAAGGAAGCTTCAAGAGTAAGGAACAGAGACATCACTTCGAGAACTGGGGAAGGAACACCTTGTTAAAAAAGAGAGCCAACCAAAGAGAGGAAGAGGAGATCGGACGCACGAGATTAGCAAGGAGTGAACCAAGCTTCAAGAGGTAAGTAATGAATCCCATTCTACGTTTTACTGAGTTTGGTTAATTGACCTTGAACATGCCTTTGTTACGTTGTTGTTAAGTTTGCATGTGTTAAATTTACGTGTGTAAGTTTGCATGTGGTGCTGTTAGATAGATGCATAGTGTTGTGAATATTCGTACATGGCTGTTGTTACCAAACAATCATCACACCCAACCATCTTGACACCCACGGCCACTGCTAACACACATGGCCAGACTCCCATATTCAGCCACTCCAACACCCATCATCTCTACCCCGTTTTTCTTCTCCATCATTTTCAACACCCAAATCTTCAACTATATTCACTTCAACCATATTCACCTGCCACGGTCACCTGATACTACGATCATCATCACTCTTACACCACCAACACCACCAACCATTATATACAATCACATACTTCAACCATCGCCATCAACCATTCAACACTGATCTCCACTCCCATTCATCCTCCATTTCATTCTGCAGATATCTCCTTCATCCATTCCCTTCAACCCAAACACGCTTCGCGACCTTCAACAAGAGACCAGTGCTCTCTTTGCAGAATCCAAACCTGTAAACTGATATCCTTCATGCACAACCCCACACCAATGCCATTTTCCTGCATGAAAAATAATTAATCCAAGCACCCACCAAGGCTGTCGCCGTTATCACTGGCGCCGAATCTGGAGCTCCCCGGCAACCGCGTGTGTTGGCGGTGAGTCTGGGTCTTGCGTGAAGAAGAAAGGGAGAGGACGCAGAAACTCGTCTTCGAGCTGCGCAAGAAGAGAAAGAGCTTGCGGACTTGGCTTGGGCTGACGAGGGCTCCGGCGGCACAAGCGGTGGCCGGCGCTGGTATAGGCGGCGGTGGGCCTGCAGAGAGAGTAAGAGACCTTGGGTCTCTGGAGAGTGTGGGATCCGAATGGATGAGTGAATGAGAATAGGAAGGCAGAACCCCTAGGGGAATTCTAGGTTAGCAGCCACCCGGATGGGCCAAGCCCAGAACGAACGCACGTTATTTGGCCTTTTTCGAGCGTGCGTCACCATTATCTCTCATATTCACGAACGAACGCTCGCCCATAACGAGCGTTTGTCATCATTTTCCCTCATCTTCCCAGCGAACGCTCGTCAAAACGAGCGTTCCTCATCAACTTGCCATATCTTCCCAACGAACGCTCGTCCATAACGAGCGTCCGTCATACAGCCTCATGTTCTCAACGTCCGTTCGTCATCTTCAAAATGAACGCTCATCATTAAGCCTCCTTTCCCAGCGTCCGCCCGTTACCGCCACCAACGAACGCTCATCATACAAGCTCCCTTTTCTCAACATACGTTCGTCAACCTTTCCCACGTGCGTTCGTCTTCCCAATAGACGTTCGTCCTCAATGGATCTCCAACTTTTTTCAATGAACGTTCGTTTTCCCTAACGAACGTTCGACTCCTTGTACAGTAACTCTCGCCACTTTGTTTTATTATAGTGAGCTTATTTGTGTCATTTTGTATAAAAATCATAAAAATCGTAAATAATAAAAAATTTATAAAACTTTAAAAAGCATTTAATGTAATAAATATCGGTATGAGTACTCGTGCGATCGTATGCATCAGCCTAGTACTTATTACCCAAATATAAAATAAATAAAAAGCCGTGTGAGTGCTCGTGCGATCGTACGCATCAGCCTAGTACTCATTACGCAAAACAATAAGAGGAAAAGCCGTGTGAGTGCTCGTGCGATCGTACGCATCAGCCTAGTACTCATTACGCAAAACAATAAGAGGAAAAGCCGTGTGAGTGCTCGTGCGATCGTACGCATCAGCCTAGTACTCATTACGCAAAACAATAAGAGGAAAAGCCGTGTGAGTGCTCGTGCGATCGTACGCATCAGCCTAGTACTCATTACGCAAAACAATAAGAGGAAAAGCCGTGTGAGTGCTCGTGCGATCGTACGCATCAGCCTAGTACTCATTACGCAAAACAATAAGAGGAAAAGCCGTGTGAGTGCTCGTGCGATCGTACGCATCAGCCTAGTACTCATTACGCAAAACAATAAGAGGAAAAGCCGTGTGAGTGCTCGTGCGATCGTACGCATCAGCCTAGTACTCATTACGCAAAACAATAAGAGGAAAAAGCCGTGTGAGTGCTCGTGCGATCGTACGCATCAGCCTAGTACTCATTACGCAAAACAATAAAAGGGAAAAGCCGTGTGAGTGCTCGTGCGATCGTACGCATCAGCCTAGTACTCATTGCGCAAAAAAATATAAATATTAAAATAAAAATACCAAAAACATATAAAATCTTCAAAAGCTAAAAAACATTCACTTTTTTTTTCAAAACTACAAAAATATCGCCTAGCCAGAACTACGTGATCCTTGATTCTCCATCAAAAGTGGAGATACGTAGGAGCAAGGCCAGTCCTTGTCAGGTTCATTTCCCCAAAAATCCGAAATCCAAATTATCCATAATCAAATTCTCAAACAATTTCCAAACAAATTTTCAAGCAGTTTTCTAAAAGAACTACGTAACCCTGATTTCTCACATGAAAATACGTAGGAGCAAGGTCAATCCTTGTCGGGCCCAAAAAACTAAAAAATATTGTTTGTTTATTTAGAGTTTTATTTTAAGGGAAAGTTAAACATTTTGAAAACCACATCCATATTCGCACATTTAGTTAAAGGTACTGCCCTAGGGCAGGCGTTGTAGGGTGCTAATACCTTCCCTACACGTAACCGACTCCCGAACCAAGAATCTGGTTCTATTTGACCATGCCTTATCATTTTATGGTTTTTCCGTAGTTTTCCAGAATAAACTATGGTGGCGACTCCAAAATCTCTTTTCTCAAAAACTTTTATCTATTTTCCATGGATCGTCGTCCCGTCGCGATTCCGGTTGCGACAGATGGCGACTCCACTGGGGACTGCCAGAGAGTCAGGCCATTTAACTAGATGTGCGAATTCAATGTGGTTTTTCTTTGTGTTTTTCTTCTCCTTTTTTCTTTATCTTTTATTTGATATTTGTCATAATTGTATGTGTGTTTGTTTTGATTATATTGAACCCTAGGATAGAAAACATGTTATATCTGCCTGGGAATCTTCTGGTTGTTTTGCAGGTGAGGGTTTGGGGTGTACAATTGCATTCTCCCTTCACACACACACAATATGCATATCATGAGTGAGGCCCTATACCCGGGTCTGAGCGCAACTTAGAATTAGAGGGGTTGTGTAGCGGTGTCACTCTGGGATGTACTTCCTGTCTGGCTATCGTGAGAACCCCAGCCAGAGTCTGTTCTATCATTTGTGTCTCCACATCTAGTTGATTACTCTGACTGTTGTGGAGAGACAGTGAAAAGAGCCATAGCTCTGGTGGCCTGATTTAAGCATTAGGAAGCTATCCTTGTGAGTGCATATATTTGGCCTTAGAACCTTAAGTCATTCAACCTTTGATAGGGCACGAAGGGAGAAATGTGTATTCCTATAACCCTCACACTGTTCATTCTATTTCAAAAAAAAAAAAAAACATAATAATGTCTTTGCATTCTCATGCCGTGCATGCGTTTTTGTAAATCATTTTATTTTACCTCACTTTACCATGCATCATTCGGTAACATGCTAATTTTAGGGGAAATCATCAGGTATTCACTTGATATAGCAAAGATGGAAGTCGATATAAGATCAGGTGCTACACAACATATTGAGTCCCTCATGTTAAGAAATAAATCTCACTTGAGGACTCACAGTGGAAACTTCACAAGTCTGATAAAATTAGGCAGAAGACTAAAAGCCATAAAGAGACAAACCTTTAAGAAGAGATATGGTAACCTGTTGAGTCTAATGGAGGTGGAAGTATCGTCGCCTGCTATCACAGCCTTCGCACAGTATTATGATTCCCCGCTAAGATGCTTCACCTTTCAAGACTTTCAGCTAGCACCAACTATAGAGGAGTTTGAGCACATTCTGGGAATGCCACTAGAGGGTACCACTCCTTATCAGCACTTGGAGCATCATACTTCTATCCCTACACTTGCCACCATAATGAAGATACATCCCAAAGAACTTGAAGACAAGTTGGTAACAAGGAATCAAGCACGTGGACTGACACAAGGATTTCTGGAGCAACACTTGCATTATTTAGCAGAAGGGGAAGATTGGGAGACTTTCATGGATGTGTTAGCTCTTACCATGTATGGCGTCGTGTTGTTTCCTAAAGTAGAGGGCTTTGTGGATTATACCGCAATTGATGTTTTCGTGGCAAAAAAGACGAGATCTGAGAATCCTGTAACAGCAGTCCTTGCAGATGTTTATGGGACCATGAGTTTTTGCCACGAGAGAAAAGGGAAGAAAATACTTTGTTGTCTGTCGGCGTTGTATGTGTGGTTGACTGCGCGTCTATGTAAGGGGTCGGGTGATGTCAGATGTCCGTCGGAGGATCCTTCACACCAAGGACTCAAACACAAAGGAGGAAATGAGTGGGCCCAATTCTTTGCTAGTTTCAATGGAAGAAAAGTAAGATGGCGTCTCCCTTGGCTTGAGGCTAAACCCTCTATCCATTATTGTGGCCCATTTTCCAATGTACCCCTTATAGGTACCCGATATTGCATAAATTATAACCCTATTTTGGTTCAAAGGCAATTCGGACGTCCCATGAAAGGGGCACCCTCGCCGGAATATCTTACAACGTTGTTCATCTATTATGAGGATGGGAACTTCACTGAAATATTGAGGAAAGTCAGGAGTTCTTGGGAAAATGTTGTGCGAGCAGAAAAGGATTTAAGATTGGGAGTGATGGACGACAAAATTAATTATCACACCTGGATCTGGGAAAGGGTAAAGGAAGTCAAATTACCTTTCAAATCGATCGTTCATCAGCTAGCTAACGAAGGGCCATCCCAAGAACTAGAAAGCGAAGAGGTGAAGCAATTGAAAATAGAGATGGAAGAACTGAAGGAAAAGAATGCTAGGTTGGAAGAAGAATTACAAACTACGCGCGACGATTTTGTTCATATGATGAATGATAAAGAAGAAAAAGCACACGCCTATGAAGAAATTGTCAAAAATCAAAAGGCTGAAAGAGTTTATGCATTCCAATTGAAACAAGACCTCTTAACCGCAAGCAAAGAGCTGGCCATGAGAGTAAAGGAGAAGAACGCAGCATTAGAAGAGGGAAAACAATGGAGGCTCCTCTACGAAGAGGCTAAAAGAGATAAGCGAGAGGCTCTGAAGAGACTAAGAGAAGCGCAGGTTCAAGTAGAAAAGGCGGGGCACGACATGAAGGAAATGGCCTTGTCTTTTGAGACAGATATGAACCAAGAGCGCTGGAAGCTGGCAGAGGCCGAAGAAGAGCATCGCTCCGTGATAAAGCAAATGGAGGAGTACATTGAACAGCAAGAAGAACGGTGGAGGACAATGGAGTTTGGAGAGAAGCATCATGCCTTGGTGAAACAAATGAAAGACCACATCGCGATGCAAGAAGAGGCTGTGAAGCATTGGAAGGGAAGTTTTTCCCAATTGGCTATATTGGCGAATGGAGCAATTGAAGATATCCCTAAGATGGTGTTGAACGCCGAAGCTACGGCCCACTTTTGTAACCCGCCCCCCGAGATAATGCTTTTTATTAACCATTGTAAATGGCTAGTAGGCGAAATGAAGGCCTTCATTGCTCGGGTTAGGAAGTGATTCATGTCTTGTTAGATTTTCTCTATATGAAAGGCTTAAGATGTTTTGTATGGTATCAACTTGTATCGATTTCCATCATTAACATTGTAGTGATCTTATGATTTCCACCTATCATTTAGCATGTATCACAATTTTCCTTGTTCTTTCTCTCTCCCTTTTTCTTCTTTTTTTTGTTTTTGTTTGGCGCATTTCATCTAACTTAAGTTAATAATAAAGCAGTAAAAAAAAAACGGCCAACTTTCCACGACATCCCTACAGGACTCGAGCCAATTCAAGGATCATGGAAAGCTGGGAAGAGTCACAAGAATCCATCAAAGCTGAAATGAGCCAGTTGAAAGACCAAGTTGGCCAAATCTTGGTTGCCCTTGAATCCCTGAAGGCTACTGGAGAGTCTTCATCTACACTGGTTGGCGGAAATACCCATTTTTATCCCCCGTTATTCAACACTATGAGCCAATCGATTCCTTTCCCGTTGTATGGGTTACCCCAGGGATATACTCCTCCAGTAGGAGAATATTTGGAAGGGGGGCATGTGTCATTTCCCATCCCCACAACTATTGATATCCCGCCACTCACCACTCATGGACCTACCTCTGTGTCGGCTCCCTTGGTAAGTACTCAATCGAATGAAGCAATCACAGTTGAAGGAACACGAGTGACTACAATACCGCATATGATTGTTAACCACGATTCTTCAGCAAGAGCCGCATCACAAACCGCGGCGCGTGCAGGAACCGACATCATTAACGGTGCTAAAAACAGACTGGAGATTTTGGAGGAAAAAATGAGGGCTATTGAAGGGATGAAAAACTATGGGTTCGGAAATGTTGCAAGACTAAGTTTGGTTCCTGGAGTAAAAATACCGTATAAGTTTAAGGCGCCAGAATTCGAGAAGTACAAGGGTGATACGTGCCCTAAAAACCATCTGGCCATGTATTGCAGAAAAATGGCTGCGTATGCCTATGACGACCAGTTACTTATCCATGTTTTCCAAGACAGTCTAGTTGGGACAGCATTAAATTGGTATACTCACTTAGAGCCATCGTGGATCCATTGTTGGGCAGATTTGGCCGACGCCTTTGTAAAACGGTATATATACAACACACATGTAGCACCAGACCGTCTGCAACTACAGAATATGGGGAAGAAAGACAATGAAACCTTCAAGGAATATGCCCAACGTTGGAGAGAATTGGCCACACAAGTGGAGCCGCCTTTGTTTGAAAAAGAAATGGTGGCAATGTTCGTGAATACGCTTCAGCCACCATTTTATGAATATATGGTGGGGAATGTGTCCGCCAATTTCGCCGACGTCGTCATAATTGGCGAGAGGATAGAGATTGGGGTGAAGAGCGGGAAGATTGCAGGTGGTCCATCTACGATGGAGAACTCTAAAAAGAAGCCTTCTTTCAATCCAGGAAAGAAAAAAGAGGGAGATGTGCATGCGACATTGGCAATGCCTGTATGGAGAGGTCAGGCTCCTATTCACAATTATAAGCCATACTTAGGCCAACCTCCATATTCAGCCAATGCGGCTTTTGCTCATCCAATCAGGCCTCAACAACAACAAGGATTCTACCAATCACAACCCGTCACGAGTAATGCTTGGAGGACTGGGCCAAGTGCAAATCCAAATCCAAATGCAGGTCAAGGCGGTTATCCAGGAAGAACACAGGAAAGAAACTTTGTCCACTTCACCCCCATCCCCATGACTTACACTGAATTATTACCTCACCTCGTCAAAAGGGGTCTGGTTGCTATATGTCCGATGATACCCCTACAGCCTCCATACCCTAGGGGTTATGATGCAGATGCCAAGTGTAGTTATCATGGGGAAGGCGTGGGTCACTCAACTGAGAGGTGTATGGCCTTCAAGCGTAAAGTGCAGGCCCTAATTGATGCTGGGTGGCTAAAATTTCAAGAATATAAACCTAGCATTGATACTAATCCGTTATCCGGACATGGTAATGCCTCGACAAATGCCATTGAAATTAAGAAGCATGAACTGATAAGGGATGCAAGTAAGATCCGAAGTTCCAGAAGTTTTATTTTCAAGGAATTATTAAAGTCGGGATTTTTAAACGGGGTTTATGATTTGGGAAGAGCATGTGGACTCCATCCATACATGGAACACTCTATCGAGGAATGCGTTGAATTCGAAAAGTTTCTACAAGATCTGCTTGATAGGAATTTGATGCAAGTGTGCTATGAAGACAAGGATGAGGAGGTGTTTGCACAAACTAGTATGGAGCCAGATGTAACTTTGCCAGAGCCGTTGATAATCCGTTTCACTAGAACCACCCCTACACCAGTAATTCAAGGAAAATCGCCCGTTGTCATCCATACACCTGTTCCTTTTCCTTACAAAAGCGAGAAAGTTGTCCCTTGGAGGTATGGGACACACGTAGTCGACGAAGGACAGTGCGTTGAAAGCTATTTCTCTAGCCAGAATCCAGTTGTTGAAAATATATCAGGCATCGGCGGAATGACAAGGAGTGGTCGAATCTTCTCGCCACCAAACTGGACGAAAAGAGGAACTGGCAATAATGAAACACCGATGGACGCAAATACTAAGGAGCGTTCAAAAGGAAAGGGCGCGCAGGTAGAGGAGACCCCTGACAAGGCGAACAAGAAAGAAATCTCTGAGGAAGAGGCTTGCAAATTTTTGAAATTCATACAACAAAGTGAGTACAAAGTGGTGGAACAATTGAATCGTACGCCTGCTCGGATCTCCCTGTTAGAGTTACTCATGCACTCGGTCTCCCATAGAAAACTGTTGATGAAGGTACTGAGTGACGCCCATGTAGAACAAGGTATTTCCCTGGAAAGTTTCGAGGGCATTGCCAGCAACATCACTGCTAATAATTATCTCACTTTTACCGATGAGGAAATACCTGAGGAGGGGAGGGGGCATAACAAGGCTCTCCATGTTTCCGTGAAATGCCTGGATTACGTCATAGCACGCGTATTGGTAGACAACGGCTCCTCCCTAAATGTCATGCCCAAAACGACATTAGATAAGCTACCTTGTGACGGAGTACACATGAAGCCAAGCTTTATGATTGTGAGAGCATTTGACGGTAGCAAGAGAGAAGTTATGGGAGAAATAGAATTGCCGATCCAAATTGGCCCATGTGTTTTTCAAATAACTTTCCAGGTCATGGATATCCTCCCAGCCTATAGCTGTCTGTTAGGCCGCCCATGGATCCATTCAGCGGGGGTTGTACCCTCCACATTGCACCAAAAATTGAAATATATCATGGGAGATAAGTTGGTCATAGTTTCTGGAGAAGAGGATCTCCTTGTGAGTGGCCCATCCTCCACCCGTTACATAGAAGCAGCCGAGGAAGCTCTGGAAACAGCTTTTCAATCATTAGAAATTGTGGGAAACACCTATGTTGAGCCATTTCCTATGAACCCAAATTTATCATGCACCTCTATCATGATGGCCAAGGTCATGCTCAAAGAAGGGTATAAGTACGAGAATGGTTTAGGCAAGTATGGACAAGGGCGTACATTCCCATTGGAGGTGATTGGGAACAAAAACAGATATGGCCTGGGGTACAAGCCCAGCAAGGACGATAAGAAGAGGTTGGTTGAGGAAAGGAAGGAGCGCAATCTGGCTCGAATGGGGAAACGGGAACCAAAGGCGAGAAAAATCCACATTTGTGGTATCAAAGAGAGTTTTCGTAGTGCTGGATGGGTGCACGCTAGCCATGTAGCGGTCGTGGAAGTGGAGGCTAGACCGGGAAGTTCAAACTTCGTGTGGGTTTGCTCCCCAGAGGCACAGCTCAACAATTGGAAGACTTTGGATTTACCCGTGATGTTTAAATCAAATGAAATGTAATTGCTTTACCCGGAGCTTTAGAATTCATGATTTACGGGTTGACGTTTTATTTTCGGTGTGATAATTGAATCGTGTTCATTCTCATTTCTATCATCATTTAGCCTTTTTCATCGTTCTTCCTGTTTATTTATTCTTTTTCGCAAACTTAAATAATGCAGATATGACAATGAATGTTTTGAAAATAATAATGTCAATATCCCTAAGTGGGAGCATCCTGTCATTAATACGGAAGATGATCCGGAAGATGATCTCGAACCCTCTCCAGAACTTTTGAGATTAGTGGAACAAGAGTCTAAAGAGATAAAACCCCATCAGGAGGAGATCGAAATACTCAACTTGGGAGAGAAGGATGAGATAAAGGAAGTGAAAATCGGTACTAGTATGAAAACGGGAGTGAGAGAAAGATTGCGTGCCCTATTGAAGGAGTTCAAAGATGTGTTCGCATGGTCTTACAATGACATGCCCGGTCTGGATACCGATATTGTGCAGCATAGGCTCCCACTCAAGCCAGAATGCCCTCCAGTTAAGCAAAAACTAAGAAGAATGAAGCCGGAAATGTCTTTAAAAATTAAAGGAGAGGTCCAAAAGCAATTTGACGCAGGATTTCTGGCTGTGGCAAAATACCCACAATGGGTGGCAAATATTGTACCAGTACCTAAGAAAGATGGTAAGGTTCGAATGTGCGTCGACTATCGTGATTTGAATCGTGCAAGTCCGAAGGATAACTTTCCGTTACCACACATCGACACTTTAGTTGACAATACAGCCAAGTACTCGCTATTTTCGTTCATGGATGGTTTCTCGGGGTATAATCAGATTAAGATGGCGCCTGAGGACATGGAAAAGACGACCTTCATCACGTTGTGGGGGACCTTTTGTTATAAGGTGATGTCTTTTGGGCTCAAGAATGCCGGGGCAACATATCAAAGGGCGATGGTGACACTTTTTCATGATATGATGCACAAGGAGATCGAGGTTTATGTGGATGACATGATTGCAAAGTCTGAATCGGAAGAAGAACACGTCCTCAACTTGAAGAAATTATTTGAGAGATTGAGAAAGTATAAACTCAGGTTAAACCCTGCCAAATGTACATTTGGAGTGAAATCCGGGAAGTTGTTGGGCTTCGTGGTTAGCAAAAAAGGGATAGAAGTGGATCCTGACAAAGTGCGAGCGATATCAGAAATGCCTACGCCTAGCACGGAGAAGGAGGTTCGCGGTTTTCTAGGTAGATTGAACTACATTACTAGATTCATCTCCCAATTAACCGCTACCTGCGAACCAATGTTCAAGTTGCTACGAAAGAATCAGGTTATGGTTTGGAACGAGGATTGTCAAGCCGCTTTCGAAAAAATCAAACAATACCTGCAAGACCCACCTGTATTGCGTCCACCCGTGCCAGGAAGACCACTCATTTTGTACTTAACTGTATTGGAAAGGTCAATGGGTTGTGTATTGGGTCAACATGATGAAGCTGGAAAAAGAGAGCATGCAATATATTACTTGAGCAAGAAATTCACAGACTGTGAACAACGATATTCATCATTAGAGCGAACTTGTTGCGCGTTGGCATGGGCTGCTCATCGCTTGAGACAGTATATGTTAAGTCACACTACTTGGTTAATATCTAAGATGGACCCCATCAAGTATATTTTTGAAAAGCCCGCTCTCACTGGAAGGATAGCTCGGTGGCAGGTGTTATTGTCAGAATATGACATCGTATACGTCACTCAGAAATCCGTTAAAGGTAGTGCGTTAGCAGAATACCTGGCTCATCAACCCATCAGCGATTATCAGCCAATGCAACCTGAGTTTCCTGATGAAAATATCACGGCTCTATTCGAAGAAAGCAGAAAAAACCAAGACGAAAAAACATGGATATTATTATTCGATGGAGCCTCGAATGTAATGGGGCATGGCATTGGAGCAGTTCTTATCTCTCCAGATAAGCAGTACATGCCAATGACATCAAGGCTGTGTTTTAATTGCACCAATAACATTGCAGAATATGAGGCATGCGCTATGGGTATTCGGGCGGCAATAGAATCCAAAGTAAAAATTCTCGACGTATATGGAGATTCAGCTTTAGTCATCAACCAGTTGAAGGGAGAGTGGGAAACAAGGGACGCAAAATTAATTCCTTATCAAGCTCACATCAAGGGGTTAATGGAGTGTTTCGACATCATCACATTTAACCATATACCACGGGAAGATAACCAATTAGCAGACGCGTTGGCTACTTTGTCATCCATGTTTGAGGTTGACCCAAATACAGAATTACCAGTGATTGAAATGAAGAGCCATGCGGAGCCAGCATATTGCCAGTTCGTCAAGGAGGAGATGGATGGTAAACCCTGGTACTTTGATATCAAGCACTATCTTAAGACCCGAGAATATCCTGAAAAAGCATCTGAAAATGATAAAAGGTCGTTACGAAGGTTGGCTGGTAGCTTTATTTTAAGTGGGGACATTTTATACAAGAGAAATCATGACATGATTCTCCTCAGATGTGTAGATACAAAAGAAGCCGAATTGATATTGAAAGAAGTGCACGAAGGTACATTCGGCACCCACATGAATGGGCACTCAATGGCTAGGAAAATCTTGAGAGCTGGTTACTTCTGGTTAACCATGGAAAATGATTGTTGTACACACGTGAGGAGGTGTGAGAAATGTCAGATGCATGCAGACAATATCAATGTATCGCCCACAACTTTGAATGTGTTGTCCGCACTATGGCCATTTTCAATGTGGGGAATAGATGTTATTGGAGCTATAGAGCCAAAAGCGTCAAATGGACACCGCTTCATACTGGTCGCAATCGATTATTTCACCAAGTGGGTTGAAGCCGTTTCTTATGCCAACGTGACTAGAAAAGTGGTGACCAGATTCATAAAAAAGGAGTTGATCTGCAGGTACGGGCTGCCTAACAAGATCATCACTGATAATGCCACCAACCTAAATAACCGGATGATGGCGGAATTATGTGAGGAGTTCAAAATTCATCATCTTAATTCTTCTCCTTACCGTCCAAAAATGAATGGGGCAGTAGAGGCTGCTAACAAGAATATCAAAAAAATTGTGCAAAAGATGGTTGTCACCTATAAAGATTGGCACGAGATGCTTCCCTTTGCTTTACATGGATATCGTACATCAGTACGAACGTCAACTGGTGCAACACCTTTCTCGCTGGTATATGGAATGGAAGCGGTGCTTCCATTTGAGGTGGAAATCCCATCTCTACGAATTTTATTGGAAACCCAATTGGAGGAAGCTGAGTGGGTTCAAGCTCGGTTTGACCAGCTCAATCTCATCGAAGAGAAGAGACTGACAGCGGCGTGCCACGGGCAATTGTATCAAAGAAGAATGAAAAAGGCGTTCGACAAAAAAATACACCCAAGGGAATTTCATGAAGGTGAACTGGTGTTAAAGAAGATATTGCCCATACAAAGGGATTTCAGAGGCAAATGGACCCCAAATTACGAAGGGCCATTTGTAGTAAAGAAGGCTTTCTCTGGAGGGGCACTAATTCTCACAAAGATGGACGGAGAGGAGTTACCTTTGCCAGTTAATTCGGATGTGGTAAAAAAGTTTTACGCATGATGATTCTGCGATAGAGGATGCTACTAAGGGATATTAACGTTGTTTTGTAAAAATTCTGTTATATTCTGTATTATTTCTTTCAATAAATACCCTACGATTTCATTCATTATTCAATTCCTTCGTTTCTGCCTCTCGGCACGATTCATATCACACTGAGTTTTAAAAGTAAAATAAAGGGAAATGACAATGATTAAAGCATCACGGGTATATTTCATTGAGCACAGACTCGCTACTCAAGGATGTCGTGGAAGAAACAAATAAAAAAAATAATAAATAAAAAATAGATAAAATAATACAATAAAATAAAAAAAGTGTCATCGAAATTTCAAATTGTTCAATTTGTTTTACGAGTTCATTGTTCCTCTCTTCCCATTTTCTGCATTGTCTCATACGCATAATGGTTCAAAAATATTGCTCATGAAGATCTCATTTTATTTGAAGTCATTTTCCGTATTTTCTTTGTAAATAAATTTTTTTTTCTTTTGAACCCATTTACTCATTCTGTCATACAAATAATTATGAGTTTTACTTCATTTCTCATCTTTCAAAGTTATTTTTCCTTATTGTAAATATTTTTAGGTCCTCTTCTTCATTGTTTCAAAGGTTTATTGGATTCGAATCTTTGTTTAGACTAAAAAAAAAAAAAAAAAAAACAAATTTTTCAGGTCACTTGTCTTTCTTGCAAATTACCGAATCCTTGTTCTTCTTCATACAATTAATTTTGAGTTTTACTTCAAATCTCATTTTTTTCGAAATTATTTTCATTATTTTCCTTAGTTGTAAATATTTTTTTTAACCTTTTTTCTTTTCGTTTCGTACAAATAATTGATTGGAAATGTTAGACTAAGTGTGTCAAATAAAAATCATAAAGGGCTAATTTATTTCATCAAGTGAGCAAACTTTACAGAGGAAAAAGGTTTGAACAGAGAGAATAATTTGAATACAAAGCCAAAATACAAAAAAACAGGGATACACAATTTTAGATCTAACAAAAAAAACGCAAGGTTACTTTACCTTAAAAAAAAAAAAAAAAAAAAAAAAAAAACACACACAAAAGAGCAATAATAGTAAGGGTGTGCAGTGGTCGATCGCGGACGATCGTTAAGGTTACAGTCCAGGAAATAAACAAAAATTGAAAGCACAAAAAAAACTTAAGTGTCCATATTACAGTCCTTATTAAATTCCGGCCACACTCGGCCAACAAAAACAAAAAAAAAACATTTCAATGGTTGAAAAACTCTCGAGCTGGTTGTGGTGGTCTAAGAGAGAGCTCCGTCGAGGGAGGTCTGATATGGAATCCGCGGAATGCAGGAGGCGCTGGCGGAGGAATCTCTGTTTCTCCATCGATTATGATGGGAACGGGGAAGAGGTCCAGAAGCTTTGGAGCCTTCATGATTACCCAACCGGTTTCTCAAAAAAAAAAAAAAACAAAAAAATATAATAAATAAATAATTGTGCCAAAAGAAGGAAGAGAGGGAGAAAATTGAAAAGTCAAGGTTGAATTTAGGGTTTTTACCATACATATACAGAGGTAGTAGAGAAAAAAGGGTGCCGGTGGGATCCAATTCTGCTTGCCAGCGTCTTACTCTATTCCCATGATTGCTAAACCAGCACTGAACGTTGTACTCCCCCGCTTCTCCGAATGCCCTGATTCGGGTAGTGATCTCAAAAATCTGAGCTCGACTTGGGTGAGTGACTCCGTAATTGTAAATGTTGGTCATTATCCTGATTTGGTCTTCTGTCGGACGCCACTTTGGGCAGGTTGGTCTCTCCATTTCCATTTCCTTCTCATCCATTTCCCTAATTTGTCTAAATAAATAAATAAAAAAAAAGAAACAAACAACAAAACAAACCATAAATAACAAAAATTTTATGTTCTTTGGTCTATTGTCTTCTTCCATTGTGTTTCTTTTAAGCTAATTTTGCTCTTTGTATTGGGTCTTTCGAGTCTCGTTGTCCAGTTTGTGATCTGTTTCATGGTCCTCGCAAAGGTTCCTAAACGGATCTACGTCCAGATTGTCCATTGTCCATGTCCTTGTGCTCATACGAGTAATTTTTCTTTTAAGTTTTCTGTTTTTATGGGGTACGTGGCGTTGTTCTACCCGATTGTCTCTGTCATACCTTCAAACGAAGGGAGATTAGCGTCTGGTTTCCAGCCTATATACCCCTTATCTTTGTTAAGACAGTTGTGTTTTTAAGTGTTTTAAGTTTTTAAGATCAAAAAAAGAGGAAAAAGAGGGCTCAGAAAGAAATGCAGAGAAAGGCGAGAGGGAAATAAAAGCAGACAAAGCGAAAAAAGCAGAAGAAAATGAAGAGCTTGCAGAAAAGAAAAAAAACATGAAAGCAGAAAGAGCAACAAACGGAAAGCAAAGGAAGGCAGGGAAATCATAAAGGAAAGCAGGAAAGGGAAGGAGGAAAGAAAAACACCAAAGAGGAAAAGGAAGATCTAGAGGTTCGAGGACTTACCCGGAAGCAGAAAGGCTTGCAAAAGCTCGTCGCAGCACTCGGAGGCCTTCAGAGGCACGCGGGGACAGAGGCTCCTAGCAGATCCAGAAGCTCAAGAGAGGGAGAGTTAGAGAGAAGGGAGAGCGAAGGAATGTTTTAGAGAGAGAGCGAGTGATCAGGAAATGCCCTCAGACGCCAGGGAGTGAGCTTTTAAAGCTGAGTTGTTTCCACTGTTACAACAGTTCCGGTCTCAGTATCGAAACTGTTGTCACAGTTCCGGTTTTCCTGAAAAAAAAATATATAAAAATTTGAAAATGTGAAAACGGGTAGGATTGTGTTGAGTCGATCCGGCCCAATTCAGGAGGCTTATTAGATGATCCGGTTTCAAAAAAAAAATAATAATAATAATAATAAAACAAAATATAAAAAATATGATAAATAGAAAATTTTCACAAATAATAAGTGGAGTGATGTAAAATTTGAAGTGTTCAAAATTGTTTTTCATTTGCATGATAAAAGATTTTTTTCAAGTTCATTGGGCCTCGTTGTCATGTTAGCCTTCTTTGAACCCAATTCTTTCTGAAATGTAAATTTGAGTGAAAAATTATTTTGGCATGTTTGTAATTCCACATCACACCATTTTGTTTGATTTTATTCTTTCTTCTTCTGCATTTTTGAATAAATCTAAAAAAAAAAAAAGAAGCAAACAGTGCTCGAGCCCATTAGGCCCAATAGCCTTCGTGGTTTTCCCTCGAGTCTACTTCTTTTGAAAAAATGTCAAAAATATTTTGTTTTCACATTTTTGCTGTTGAATGATGTTTAGTACTTTTGTTCAAATTGTTCTGTGTGGTTTTCTTTGAATTTGTAGTTAAAAAGTTAAAAAAAAAAAAAAAAAAAAAAATCTGAAAATGAAAGGGAACAGTGCTCGAGCCCATTAGGCCCTTTTGTCATATGTGGTTTCTCTTGAACCAGTGCATCTGAATTTCTAAAAAAAAATAAAAATACGAGTTTATGAAGATTTTGTGTTTTCAGTTCATATTTTTCCTTCCCATTTGTGTGACAAGTATTTGTGCAAAAAAAAAATAAAAATAGAGGAATTCAGACCTTTGTCTGAAGTTTTTGTCATGGTTGCAAAAAGAATAGTATTGGGCCCATTGAGCTGGTACTGTTGCAAAATTTTCTTTGGTCCAATATTGTGAAATCCTTTAAAAAAAAATGAATTTCTTTTAGCTTGTTCAATAAACTATAAAAAAAAAGGGTTTTCTTGGTCATCTTCTTGTGTCAGGATCACACGGCTCAGGTCATCTGATCCATTGGGTCAATGTGCCTGGTAAGTCCAACTTCCTTTTGTTACTTCTCCTCCGGTTTTCAAACGTTTTCGCCCAACTCGGCCCATTACATGCATATTTCTCATTAATTTCTATTTCTAAAAGATAAAAAAAACACAAAAATATTTTTCTAATATGCTTAATATTTTTTCACATTGTGTAAATAAATAAAAAATGATAAAAAAAAAACATTTTTCAAAAGTTTTTCTAAATCAAGTTTTCTCATATCAACTTTTTGCATTGCCCACCAAAGCCCAGTTCCTACACTGGCCCAAAAGCCCAGTTCCTACACTGGCCCACCAAAGCCCAGTTCCTACACTGGCCCATAAAAGCCCAGTCCCTATACTGGCCCCCCCAAAAGCCCAGTTCCTACACTGGCCTCTAAGCCCAGTTTTCATACTGGCCACCAGACCCAATTTTTTTTTTAAAAAAAAAAAAAATCTGTTTTTCAACTAGCATCATCATTTTCATTTCATTTTACTTTTCTTCATGCATAAAACCAAAAAATACGCAAAAGTTGAGTCAATTGTTTTCGATGCAAATCATCCATTTTATGAGATTTCAAAAAAAATGTAATGGATGTCATAATCTCCTATGGTCAAATGTTTAAATCACATATTCTTAAGAGATATCTATGTGTGCATTGCTTGAAAGCATCATCCTTCAGCCCTCGATATACCAAGAGATTGACCCAATCATGTTCCTGAGCCCAAGTAATAAACACCAAGTGTTACCCTGGGGCAAATTTTCCGTTACCTCCACTGGCTTTCATTTGGGAGATCCTAGAATCCGTTGTGACAAAACAAAAAAAAAATATAAAAAAAAATTAAAAAAATAAAAAAAAAGGGATGAAAAATGACTCGTGTTGAGATCATTTAGTCTTATCTCCTAATTAATCTTTTGAAAATAAAGCAACCAAAATTTGAAGTGATGTGTGGCCATTTTTCTTCATCCAAAAAAAAAAAAAACAAATATATCCTTGGATACCAAATTTGAGCCAATAAGAAATTTCTTTTCAAATTTTACCCAAACAAGGGTTACCATCACAGTAGAAGTCGACTCAAATTGCAAGAGGAACACACTCAGTGATCAAATGAAGAAAATTCCTCAAAAGTGAAGTAAAAATACAAAGAATCACGAAGTGATGGCAAGCAAAGAATGAAATTTGAGAAAGGACAAAGTAGTCAAAACAGATTTGACAAATAACTCATACAAACGCAGATGGTAACCCTTGTTTTTCAAAAAAAATACCCACAAAAATTTATTTGAGCCTTTATATCCTTTCTTTCAACACCCTTTAGCCCAAGCCACATTACAAGCCTAATAAAAGTCCACACAGATTGAATGATGGTTGCTTAATTTTTCATGAAGCATTAATTTTGGGACAAGACAAAAATGACCAACAAAAAAAAAAATGAGTGATGAAAAATAAATGTCCTCGGATGAATGGAACTCCCTATTGATCGAAATTACAAAGGAGAAACAAGCCAATTGGGGCAATCTTTTCAAGCCAACCCTTTCCATATCCATCACAAATTCCTGAACACATTCAAATCCCATTCAAACTTTTCCCCTGATTCACAAACTAGGGGGTAATTTTTGGGCAACTTTATTCTATGTGTTTTGGCCCTTCCAAAATATGGTCGACTTTGTTAGTCTCACATTTGTTTCATCTGTATATGCAAAGTTCGTATCAAGACCAGGGCATCCCTTGTTGGGCCTCTCAGATTTGTCCACACTAAGATTCATAAATCCACCCTCAAGATAGGGGCAGACATTTTGGGGCTCTGAGTCCATCATTCGTAAACCCGAAATGGGGGGCAACTTCTTTTTGAACCTCACTTAAGTGACTCATACCCAAAACCAGGGGCAATTTTGCAAGAGTTATGTGAATTTCACACCCTCACAATTCACAGATACATTTGTCCATACTTATCTTTTTACCATGCCTCCAAACTAGGGCAACTCCTGACTTCACATTGGCATTTGTATTTGTTTTAAGGAGTAAGAGGCCCAAGTAGCCAACCCGGTACTCTCCAAATCCTTTCACATATTTGTCCCAACCCCTGACATCAAGCATGTATACATAGGTATTTCATCAGAAAATGTCCAGCACAAGCTTCATTTTGAACATTTGACTTTAGAATTTGGATATCCATTGTAAAAATAAAATGAAGGTCTAAATCTTCATAAATTTGATGATTCCAAAGAAAACAAATTGACTCGAAAAAAAAATGCTTAAAAGTCAGTTTTTTGTCCAATGGTGACCTGTGTTCATCTGACTGGGTACCTGCGTTGGACTTTCTGTACAAATTTGAAATTTCTCTCGGGTAATCGATTACAGGGGTGCTGTAAACGATTACCAGAGCACTTTTTGAACACTCTCACTCATTCCTTGCACAGCTTGCTCCTCCAACTCATGAGGGGTCACCCCACACTCCTTGGCCTCACATCACATCACCATCCATCCTCTCCCACCACTGGAACACCTGCACAAGCCTCAAACAGGTGCAGATTAGCCTAAAAGTCAGTTTTTGTCCAATGGTGACCTGTGTTCATCTGACTGAGTACCTGTGTTGGACTTTCTGTACAAATTTGCAATTTCTCTCGGGTAATCGTTTACAGGGTGCTGTAAACGATTACCAGAGCTTTTTTTCAGCAGTCTCACTCATTACTTGCACCACTTTGTCCCCCTACTCATCACGGATCAAGAGCCAACATCATGTACACATTTTCATGAATGTTCATCAAATCTTCTTCCTTCAAAAAAAATGCATCAAAGTTTTCCTCTCCAATTTCAAAACTTCATCAAATTTTCTTCCTTCAAAAAAGATCAACATGCATCAAAGTTTTCTTCTCCAAATTTCAAAATTTATATCAACCATGTTTCTTTTGTACATCGAGGTTTCAAAATCCAAATCCTTGTACATATTTGCAGCACCTTGTTTCTTAATTTCAACCTTATACAAAATTTTCTCTAAACAAAAAAAAAAAAAAAAAAAAAAAAATCAATCAAAATCAAAAATCAAAAATCATCTCAAAATTTCAACCAATTCCAATTTTGCAATTCAAAAGCAATCAAACTTTTTTCTCTATTCCATTTTTATCTCGGCCATCTGCTAGATAATGGTCGAAAGCACCTTTTTTCTCTTGTTTTATCTCGGCCATCTGCTAGATAATGGTCGAAAGCACTTTTCTCTTGTTTTATCTCGGCCATCTGCTAGATAATGGTCGAAAGCACCTTTTGTCCTGTTTCTTATCTCGGCCATCTGCAAGATAATGATCGAGAACACTTTTCTTTTTTTTATCTCGGCCATCTACTAGATAATGGTCGAAAGCAGTCAGTTTTCTCTTATCTCGGCCATCTGCTAGATAATGGTCGAATGCACTTTTCTCTTATCTCGGCCATCTGCAAGGTAATGGTCGAAAGCACCTTTCAGTTTTGTTTTATCTCGGCCATCTGCTAGATAATGGTCGAAACCACTTTTCAATTTTGTTTTATCTCGGCCATCTGCAAGATAATGATCGAGAACACTTTTCTTTTTTTTTATCTCGGCCATCTGCTAGATAATGGTCGAAAGCAATCAGTTTTGTTTTATCTCGGCCATCTGCTAGATAATGGTCGAATGCACTTTTCTCTTATCTCGGCCATCTGCAAGATAATGGTCGAATGCACTTTTCTCTTATCTCGGCCATCTGCAAGATAATGGTCGAAAGCACCTTTCAGTTTTGTTTTATCTCGGCCATCTGCTAGATAATGGTCGAAAGCACTTTTGTATTGTTTTTATCTCGGCCATCTGCTAGATAATGGTCGTGCTCAATTTTGCTTTCTGTCATTGGTATCTCGACCCTCTGTAAGACCATGGTCGAGCCCATTTTTTACTTTTTTCAAACGACCCTCTGCATGGCAATGGTCAAGTCCAGATTTTATTTTATTTTTTTCAAAACGACCCTATGCAGGGCAATGGTCAATCAAATTCAAATTTCTCATTCATTTAATCTTGTTCATTTTATTTATGCAAAAAAATTTGCTCCTCGCTCACTGCATTTGTAGCATTGGTACACCCTCCACGAGGTTGGCACACTTCATTTCTCAGTTTTGTTTGTTTGTTTTACTCTCTGTTTGTTTCTTATTTATTTTGGAACCCAGACGAAATTAGTATTTCTATCTTTACTTATCTTTTACTCTGATAATATGAAAACATTGTTTATCATATGATCTAGTAAAATCTAAGTAAAGAGGGGCAGCTGTCAACACTCAATTTCGTCCGGGTTGATTAAATAAAATTTACTTTCATAAAAAAAAAAAAAAAAAGAGAGGACGTTCGGCATTTCTCGGTCTCAAACGCTCGTCATGATCGTTCCTGAAGCGTTCGTCCTCCACTGTTTGCGATCGTCCTCTACGATGTGTCTCAAATGACGCTCCCCCGCTGTGCTCAAACCGATCGCTCGTTTCCAATCGTTCAGCTTTCCAGCTATGACCGTTCGTCCATAAACATGCGTCTTTAGGACGTCCGTCCTCTGCATGGCGCAACCGTTCGTCCTCTTCTCTGACCGTCCGTTCGGTTTCTTCAACTATGAAACGTTCGTCCTCATCTCCCGCTCGTCCTGCTCTTCTGCCGCTCGTCCGCAGACTGCGAGCGTTCGGTGACTTTTAAGCGTTCGACCTGGATCAGAACTTTTACCTTGTGAAGGCTCGGTCTGAACATTCGTTCATTTTATGTGAACGGTCGTTCGTTTTCGGCGTACTGACCGAACGTCCAAAGTTGGCGATACACTTTAATTCGGTCTGAACAGCGAAGATGGCCACCCTCTGCCACTGTCCGCCAATTAACAGTATGGGTTTCTGCAAGAGAATTTTTTTGGCAGGCTTTCACTTTTGGATTTTTGATTTGGAGAAAGTTAGATGCATGGCTGGAAGCGGACGCTATCTGGAAGCATGGGCAGCTCAGTTGAATATTAAAATTGAAGAGAAGCTCATGGTGTTTTCAGTTTTCACATGGGCAGAGTGGTGGAGCAGAATTTTGGTCAGCAAAAACATGATAGGAATGAGTGGAGCAGGAGGTCACGACATTGATACAAGAAAAACTGGAAGCACATGATGATGATGAGTGGAGTGTTCAGAGAATATGTTTTGAAATGGAAGTGCATGTTGGTAGCACATTTACAGCGCACATGGAGAAGCACTTTTGGGAAGAAGATGCTCTGCGAAATGATAAAGAATTATGAAGGAGAATTTCCATGAATAAAAATGGCAAGGGTTCTGGACTTCCACCTGATTTGGTCTCCCACGAGCCCCCATCTGGCACCTGTACTGATTCCATCTGGCATCTGAATCACCATCATTTTCATCCTTATTCCCTCACTCAGTCATCATTTTTGCCACCCATATTCACCCACTATCAGGGGGACCCTAGAAAAGAAAAAAGATCTCATAACGACACGGCCAGCACTCACTACAAGGGGGGATCCTCCATTTTGCACACAGCCAAGATCATCACCACCTCTGCATATCCATCTTGAACTCCAATACCTTAAACACGGCCCGCACTCTGGACCTCTCGGGAATTATCTCCAGGACCTGGGGAAACTGATTTCACCTTCTCTTCATTCTTTAATCACCAATACACATCGCCTGGAACCCATTTTTCAACCTACCGTATATTCATCCCTAATACCTCCGACCAACATCATCACTTTCACTGGACCTATAACCCGGATACTCATCAACATCATCAGCTGGATCCAGAGGCCCACACAGCCAACAACTCACGGAACCCCTTCATCTTCTCCATTTTCATCTCCAACGCCCGCGGCCTCCAACCCATCATCCATCCTTCATCTCTGAACAAAAAAAACTCTTCATTCATTACCAACCGCGGGGACCAAACACCGCTACTGGTCTTCATCTCCTCCCCCTCCACCGTGATCATTTCGCCACCTCAGATCTCCATTCTCCACCACCCATCTTCTTCCCTCTCAACTCTTATCATCCTCTTCAAACCAGACTCAACCTCCAGCATCATCACCTCTGCATATTCATCTCGAACACCACCACTACCACCAAGAAACCATCCGACGCCCTCCCTCATCACGGCTATACACTCCTCCCGTCTACCACTGCCAACACCTCACACCGACGGGACTTCACCGTCATTTTCATCCCCACTCCCTCACCAAATCATCGTTACACCTCTGACCATTCTTCATTCACCTCCCATAACCGACCCCACGACCATACACCCTTTTTCTTCATTCTCACGGACACCATCACATTCAGAGGGGGGAGAGTTCCACTGAACTGGGGGGAAGAGGTATTACCAGTGTGACACGGCAGCAAAAAGGTGGAGTACGCAACACCTGAAAGAGGCTACGAAGAGCAGAAGAAACAAAAGGAAGCTTCAAGAGTAAGGAACAGAGACATCACTTCGAGAACTGGGGAAGGAACACCTTGTTAAAAAAGAGAGCCAACCAAAGAGAGGAAGAGGAGATCGGACGCACGAGATTAGCAAGGAGTGAACCAAGCTTCAAGAGGTAAGTAATGAATCCCATTCTACGTTTTACTGAGTTTGGTTAATTGACCTTGAACATGCCTTTGTTACGTTGTTGTTAAGTTTGCATGTGTTAAATTTACGTGTGTAAGTTTGCATGTGGTGCTGTTAGATAGATGCATAGTGTTGTGAATATTCGTACATGGCTGTTGTTACCAAACAATCATCACACCCAACCATCTTGACACCCACGGCCACTGCTAACACACACGGCCAGACTCCCATATTCAGCCACTCCAACACCCATCATCTCTACCCCGTTTTTCTTCTCCATCATTTTCAACACCCAAATCTTCAACTATATTCACTTCAACCATATTCACCTGCCACGGTCACCTGATACTACGATCATCATCACTCTTACACCACCAACACCACCAACCATTATATACAATCACATACTTCAACCATCGCCATCAACCATTCAACACTGATCTCCACTCCCATTCATCCTCCATTTCATTCTGCAGATATCTCCTTCATCCATTCCCTTCAACCCAAACACGCTTCGCGACCTTCAACAAGAGACCAGTGCTCTCTTTGCAGAATCCAAACCTGTAAACTGATATCCTTCATGCACAACCCCACACCAATGCCATTTTCCTGCATGAAAAATAATTAATCCAAGCACCCACCAAGGCTGTCGCCGTTATCACTGGCGCCGAATCTGGAGCTCCCCGGCAACCGCGTGTGTTGGCGGTGAGTCTGGGTCTTGCGTGAAGAAGAAAGGGAGAGGACGCAGAAACTCGTCTTCGAGCTGCGCAAGAAGAGAAAGAGCTTGCGGACTTGGCTTGGGCTGACGAGGGCTCCGGCGGCACAAGCGGTGGCCGGCGCTGGTATAGGCGGCGGTGGGCCTGCAGAGAGAGTAAGAGACCTTGGGTCTCTGGAGAGTGTGGGATCCGAATGGATGAGTGAATGAGAATAGGAAGGCAGAACCCCTAGGGGAATTCTAGGTTAGCAGCCACCCGGATGGGCCAAGCCCAGAACGAACGCACGTTATTTGGCCTTTTTCGAGCGTGCGTCACCATTATCTCTCATATTCACGAACGAACGCTCGCCCATAACGAGCGTTTGTCATCATTTTCCCTCATCTTCCCAGCGAACGCTCGTCAAAACGAGCGTTCCTCATCAACTTGCCATATCTTCCCAACGAACGCTCGTCCATAACGAGCGTCCGTCATACAGCCTCATGTTCTCAACGTCCGTTCGTCATCTTCAAAATGAACGCTCATCATTAAGCCTCCTTTCCCAGCGTCCGCCCGTTACCGCCACCAACGAACGCTCATCATACAAGCTCCCTTTTCTCAACATACGTTCGTCAACCTTTCCCACGTGCGTTCGTCTTCCCAATAGACGTTCGTCCTCAATGGATCTCCAACTTTTTTCAATGAACGTTCGTTTTCCCTAACGAACGTTCGACTCCTTGTACAGTAACTCTCGCCACTTTGTTTTATTATAGTGAGCTTATTTGTGTCATTTTGTATAAAAATCATAAAAATCGTAAATAATAAAAAATTTATAAAACTTTAAAAAGCATTTAATGTAATAAATATCGGTATGAGTACTCGTGCGATCGTATGCATCAGCCTAGTACTTATTACCCAAATATAAAATAAATAAAAAGCCGTGTGAGTGCTCGTGCGATCGTACGCATCAGCCTAGTACTCATTACGCAAAACAATAAGAGGAAAAGCCGTGTGAGTGCTCGTGCGATCGTACGCATCAGCCTAGTACTCATTACGCAAAACAATAAGAGGAAAAGCCGTGTGAGTGCTCGTGCGATCGTACGCATCAGCCTAGTACTCATTACGCAAAACAATAAGAGGAAAAGCCGTGTGAGTGCTCGTGCGATCGTACGCATCAGCCTAGTACTCATTACGCAAAACAATAAGAGGAAAAGCCGTGTGAGTGCTCGTGCGATCGTACGCATCAGCCTAGTACTCATTACGCAAAACAATAAGAGGAAAAGCCGTGTGAGTGCTCGTGCGATCGTACGCATCAGCCTAGTACTCATTACGCAAAACAATAAGAGGAAAAGCCGTGTGAGTGCTCGTGCGATCGTACGCATCAGCCTAGTACTCATTACGCAAAACAATAAGAGGAAAAAGCCGTGTGAGTGCTCGTGCGATCGTACGCATCAGCCTAGTACTCATTACGCAAAACAATAAAAGGGAAAAGCCGTGTGAGTGCTCGTGCGATCGTACGCATCAGCCTAGTACTCATTGCGCAAAAAAATATAAATATTAAAATAAAAATACCAAAAACATATAAAATCTTCAAAAGCTAAAAAACATTCACTTTTTTTTTCAAAACTACAAAAATATCGCCTAGCCAGAACTACGTGATCCTTGATTCTCCATCAAAAGTGGAGATACGTAGGAGCAAGGCCAGTCCTTGTCAGGTTCATTTCCCCAAAAATCCGAAATCCAAATTATCCATAATCAAATTCTCAAACAATTTCCAAACAAATTTTCAAGCAGTTTTCTAAAAGAACTACGTAACCCTGATTTCTCACATGAAAATACGTAGGAGCAAGGTCAATCCTTGTCGGGCCCAAAAAACTAAAAAATATTGTTTGTTTATTTAGAGTTTTATTTTAAGGGAAAGTTAAACATTTTGAAAACCACATCCATATTCGCACATTTAGTTAAAGGTACTGCCCTAGGGCAGGCGTTGTAGGGTGCTAATACCTTCCCTACACGTAACCGACTCCCGAACCAAGAATCTGGTTCTATTTGACCATGCCTTATCATTTTATGGTTTTTCCGTAGTTTTCCAGAATATGGTGGCGACTCCAAAATCTCTTTTCTCAAAAACTTTTATCTATTTTCCATGGATCGTCGTCCCGTCGCGATTCCGGTTGCGACACTAAGCAAGAATTAAACCCAATTAGACTATTAAGTGTGTCCTAATTGAAAGTGCAAAACTGATTAAACATGATGCAAGGCTAGGCAGCACAACAATTACAATAACAGCTCATAAACCTCATGGAAACATTGCAACAACACTAATGACCAACCCAAACAAATTAAGCTACCAGTAAAATTAGTTTAACACAACAAAACCAATTTGAAATCATCATCTTATAACCAATACGAAATTCACAATATGAACTGGAATAATGAGATTAATCTAGAAACAAAACCAAACTAAATTCAACAACTCAAAATAGATGCAGAGAGGAAATACAAAACTAAAATGAATGCAGAAAGGTGAAAAATGAATAGAAACAAAACTAGAAAAAGGGCAAACAAAACATCAGCAGAACACCAACAATAAAAAGCAAGTTCAAAACCAAACAACAACACAAAAATGAACAACACCACAAAAAACATGAATGAAAATGAAAACAAAAGTGGAAAATTGCAATTGAAACTAGAAACGAAATGCTAAGATGGGATTGCAAACAAAATTCAAACCACAATGCAGAAATAAGATGAGCAAAACAAAATTCAAATCCAAAATGAACTTTTACTCAAGTTGTAAAAAGCGAAAATACAAAATGAAGCCTAATGAGAGGCTCGTCCCTTGTTCCAGCCCCCAAAACGTGAATATGTGCTTAATGAAGGAGTCTACCCCCTTTGGGCACAAAACCCTAAGTTAGTAAGTCAGTCACAACTTGGGTCTCTTCCAAAAATGACCAAAACTAGGCCCAATGTGCAAGTGTCTTCCCATAAATACAAATCTGGTCCAAAAAAACAAAACTACAACCAAAATAAATCTAAATGCTAATGTGGACAAAAGCAAATGACGTGACAACCCTCTTGAAGTCCCAATTATGATTCCAAAAATTGCCATGAAAATAATAACAAAAATAATTAAGTTCAGATAATTCAAATTATTAAAATAAGAATTTAATTAGTGGTCAAATCAAACCCAAATACAAAAATTGGGGAAATATTGAACAATTAAGTACCATTCCCTAATTAAATCTAATACAAGAAACTAAATAAATAGTAAAAAATATTGATTTAGAATTTAAACATTTTTTTTATATTTTTGTCTCCACTATAATTATAAGGAATATAAATTTTCTAAAAATAATAATGTGAACAACCTGTAGAATACGAAAGAATATAAATATTTCCTAATGCCTTATAAAAGAAAATAGATACTATATTTAGAAATGTATATTTTAAATTATCTATAGTTTAGAAATGTATTATTTATTATATAATTCATAATTTTAAAATATATTTTTAATTGCATAATACGAAAGTGTAACATTACAATGTAGAATATGTTTTGAGATTTGAAGTGCACTATACAATATGGAATGGAAATGTAATTCATATTGTATAGTTAATTATATATTTTTTGATTTGAAAATATATTGAAGATTGTATTTCAAGATGTATTTTAAATTATATAATTTAAAAATGAATAATATAATTCAGAATATATATATATATATATATATATATATATATGAATTAAATATATTTTTTGCTCTCAGATAATCATAAAAAGTTATTTAAATTAAATTATAAAGTATTTAGTGTTTGTATTTTATGAAAGTTACGCTCCCAAAAAGTGGGATCTTTCCCATGTGATAAAGAGATAATAGTAGACTATAACTTAACCTGAACATATTATTGGTTGAAAAGAATGATTTATATTACTTTCTGTAAGAATAAAATATTTTATAATTTAATTTACTGACAAATCATAACTTTTTATAATAGTTTATGACAGAAAAAAAATTTAATCCTAAATATATTGTAGATTGTATAATCTAAAATACATTTATATATTATAGAATCAGTTTTGTGAAATTTGTTTGTAAATTGTGCAAATCAAACATTTGACCGAGTCAATTTATATATTTCCAATCCAAAATCTGTGAAGATGCATAAAAAAACCACGGGTGGAGTAAGAAAGAAAGGGACATGTAATGGCTTTTGCTTCTATACATTGGGCCAAGCCCATAGATTTATTTCCATTTGTTTTTCAGGATTATTTGAGTGTTTAGTTTTGTGTCTCATCTTAAAGAATGATTTACTTTTTCATGCATATATTTGGTATGTGGCTAAATGTGCTAGTACACGTTAAAATCCACAAATAAGGTCAAATGACCAGTCTTTGAATAGGTGAACAATCTTTTCTATTTTTTAGAGTCTCTTTCTCACAATCTAGTTAGCCACTGACCTAAATATTCTAAGGTTGCCCAATGAGTCACTTGCAAATTGGTGATTAGTTAAAGTGAACATAGACAAACTTAAATATAACTCATTACACAAGTATCAGCCTAAGGTTTGAAACCAAAAGAAAAATTAGTTAGGAAATGTGCCTCTTAATCAAAACCCTAGAGTTAAATATATAAATGTAAGTTGTTTGCAATGATACTGCTCATTAACCTACACAAATTTTTGAAAAGATAATGTTTTCCTAAAGACTAGTTGTCAACATGAATGATGTAAAGTGCAGACAGAGCCTGAGATGGATCCTATGCGCATTTGATATAAAAACACAAACAAACCAACCACAGTGGCTACTGAATTATGTAGGACAAGTTTAGGTGATAGAATTATTACAAACTAAAAGTAATATTATTCTGCTAGGATTCAAAGCTATGTAACACAGAATATGAAACATGGGAATGCATTGAAAAGGTAAAATGAAGAGTAATAGGTTTTTTCAACGAGGATAATTAGGAAGACAGCGCCAATAAAAAAAATTCAAATGTGATAAAAAACCTTGAAACAATAAAATCATAATCTTTTCTTTTTATATATTATTAAACTTTTTATTTTTAATGATTTAGATTCCCAAGAGAGATAATGATAGAAGATGAAAACATGTCAATTTTAAAATCGATGGTAATCTTGGGTTTGAAGGATGAAGCTACTGCAGCATGCCATCGTGAAAATGTGTAGTGGTTGGGTCCTACTGTCGAAATGCTGAGTAAAAGGGTAATCTTATTGAGATTCCCTAACGTTTCTAGGCAAAATAATAGCCATGGTGAGATTCCTTTGCTCAATGTTTGGGTCCCAGGTCTTGGTTTTCTTTCCTTTTCAATTTTGGACACTATTTTTTTGCAGTCTATAATCATTTCATTGCACGAGTAGTTAAACAAATATAAGCATTGGAATATTCAAACTAATTTATTTTATATACGTAGTCTTATGTGTTCTCTTTTTGCAGAGTAAAACTGAATATTTAGCTGTTAAAGTGCGTGAGAGGACATTGTGTTCAAGCCTAAGTTGACCTATATGGATTTGTAAATAACAAATGGGATAGTAGCAATGATGGCTCAAGGAATTATCGGAAGACGTGTGTGACTGAAATGCATAATGTTTGGTAGACACCTACATAAACAACCACCAAGAAAGAGATGTAAAAAAGAAAAATTAAAAAAATATGACAAAAAAATGAACAAGTTTTCATATCATTATTATAATCGAATATACGACTATTCAAGATTCATGAAGCTTCCTCAATATATTGGGTTTGTGGCTATATATGGTGGATGAATATTAAGTAGTACAACTACTAAAGAGTTATTGTTACTAAAACAGGGAATGATTTATGTAATACCATGTTGTCCTGGTTACAAATTGAACTTCAAATTTGTCCCTTATACATTCACGTGAGAGAATTTGGGGTTCTTAGATGCATCCAAGTATTTTTATGATTGTGTTTTCTATAGATTTTGGTAGTCTTATCTTTTGATCAATGATATGATCATATTAAATTTTATTATGTTAGACATACCCAGATATAATAAATAATAGTCCACTTGTTAGACTTGATTTTTAAGTGGTTATTTATTTTCTTGTTAATAATTATTTATTTACAAGATATCTAAGTTACATTCACTATACATATGAATAGTTCCACAAACTCCCAAGTTCAAAATTCGAGTAAAGAGTACTTGATGTAGGTGGATGATATCTTTGAATTACGATTTTTTGGCGAGAATGAAAGAACTTTGAAAATCTTTTTAAGTAATTTAAATATTGGTATGACCCTCAAACTTGAGGTAACTTCATACAATGCTCTGATGATGTTGAGTTGTTTTGATAATAGCATTTATGTTCAAGCTCATATAGTAATAACTTGATTTGCTATTATTCATGAGTAATCGCTTCGGAGACCACATTTCATTCCCTTAAGGCTTAATACCTGTTTTTGTCCCTCTTTTTAAGGGAAATGTTCACTTTCGTCCTACTTTTTTCAAAAAGTTCAATTTGGTCCCACGTTGTGAAAAAAGTGTCCAAGTTAATCCTTTTTGGTCACGGCGTTAAATATTTAACGATTCTGCTGCCAGCTAGGAGTGTGGTGTGCAACGTGGCCGCGTAACGTGGCAGTGAGAGTTTTCTCAAGCAATCCTTCTCACACTCATCCAAACTCCAACCCTCTTTGACAGTTGCCTCAGAGGTATCAGGCAGCTTTAAGCCTTCAAGTTTCACAAACCCTTCTCCATTCCCGCAAACTGATACACCTTTCCTCCTCACGCACCCTTCTGACCCACTGTTATTGTACCACTCATGTGGGGATTTGGGTTCAAACCCAGGTAGACAAGTGCACCGAAATTCCTCAAAGTTCAAAGGGTCACAATTGCCATTTGATCCACAGGTTCCATAGGTACTGGTCTGAACCAACAAATCAGTGTGATAACTATGGGTTCCATAGGAGTTGTTGTGGAATTTGGCCAGATTGATATTTGTGGGTCTCATAAGAGCTAGTTGTTGTGGAATTTGGCCAGATATTCTGTTCTCTGATAAATCCAAAATATTAGAGGAAGCCAAGAAGATATTTTACTCAATGGAGGCAAACAGTTGCTCTCCTGATTTGTATACATGTAACTTGATTATTAAAATATTGGTTCAGCAGAACTGTATTGAAGAGGCACGAAGCATCATGGAAAGATGCAGACTTAAGGGAATTGAGAAAGGAGTTGAATTATTTAGGCAATTCAGAAACTGGCCATACTCAACCTGCAATGAATAAAAGAAAAGTTACATTGATAAACCTCGCTCTGAAAATTTTAGTAATACCAGTGTCACATATAGTTCATTGAATTATCAACTAATCATATATTATCATTGAAATAAATTTTTAAAACAATTATTTTGAAAAATCATTTTATCAAAGAATTTACGGGTTTGTAAATTTCTACATTTTCCACATATTTTAGAACGAGTACTAGACTAGATATTTTAGAACATTTTCTACATATTATAGTAATGATAGTTATATTATATCTATGAATATTTATTATTTATAAATTATAAATAATAAATATTTTAATACTAATTTATATACGGTGGGAAGTAAGTATTATATTAGTTATAGGTCCAAATCTCAACTCAAAATATAAAAGGCAGGGTTTATTGTTGAAGGGAGAATAAGACAGTGGAAGTGTGTAGTTTGTTTGAGGTAAAGTGTATGGAAAAGTTGTCTAAGGAATCAGGAACTTCACTCTTGGTACCATCAGTTCAAGAGTTATCTAAAGAGAATGTATCTAATGTTCCAGAAAGATACTTTCAGCCTCAACATCAACAACAAACGGTGTTCGTCTCTCAAGAATCTGATGCCACCCTTCAAAAACAATTTTCAGAACAATTTTAAAACAATTATCACACTGATTTGTTGGTTCAGACCAGTACCTATGGAACCTGTGGATCAAACGGCAATTGTGACCCTTTGAACTTTGAGGAATTTCGGTGCACTTGTCTACCTGGGTTTGAACCCAAATCCCCACATGAGTGGTACAATAACAGTGGGTCAGAAGGGTGCGTGAGGAAGAAAGGTGTATCAGTTTGCGGGAATGGAGAAGGGTTTGTGAAACTTGAAGGCTTAAAGCTGCCTGATACCTCTGAGGCAACTGCCAAAGAGGGTTGGAGTTTGGATGAGTGTGAGAAGGATTGCTTGAGAAAACTCTCACTGCCACGTTACGCGGCCACGTTGCACACCACATTCCTAGCTGGCAGCAGAATCGTTAAATATTTAACGCCGTGACCAAAAAGAATTAACTTGGACACTTTTTTCACAACGTGGGACCAAATTGAACTTTTTGAAAAAGGTAGGACGAAAGTGAACATTTCCCTTAAAAAGAGGGACAAAAACAGGTATTAAGCCTTCCCTTAATTAAGATTGCCACTGGACATTAATTTAACCCGACGAGAGTTAATAAGTGTAAAAGTGCTCCTCAATGAGTGTAAAGAAAAACTAACACACAAAAGCAAGAGAATAGCATAATAAGAAGACTACAAGTGCATAGAACGTGATATTGCTGGAGTTTTCTAAAGCAACCGAACTTCTGTGCAGCTAATTGGTGCAGTTTTGTCTCGCTTGGTCTGGTGCACACAAACTTAATTTCTGCACATGAGTTTATAGAATGACTAAAATCTGTTGGTTGATTGAGAAGTGTTGAGTGGTGATAAAATTGGTTCCTTCATGCTGGAATGGTAAGTGATGTCAAGAAGCTGGGATACTCAATTGGCTAAGCAGTGTGCAAGATAAACTTGAACTTGATGAGGTGTGTTGTTTCAAGCGATGGAAGTTGGGGTCCGTGTTTAATACAGAAATCGTTGACAAGCTACCACAACGGCCAATTTTTGCGTTCATCAAACAAATTTTGGTGGAACCTACAATTGCCATTCCTATAGTGCAACATGGCTGTGTGTGTTTCCAGTGAGAGTTGCATGAGTAGTGAGATTTGGATGCTGCAGAATTTTTTACTTGTTCCTGATTCCGAGACTGGTCCATTAATCCCAAAGTTGGTCCATTCACAAGGCCCGTGGTCGGCAAAGAAAGTAGAAACTTCAAGCTGAGGTGATGTTTGAATTGGTGAAAATGGAAACGTGTAACTATCAAACTGAGCTGCATAGGGTGCTGCAAGTGGTTTAATTGTGATACACTAAGTTTGCTGCTTTAGTGAATTTTTTTTTTGGAAACGTGTTGGTGCAGGAATTATCACAAAGCTCGGACAACAAGCAACGTGATGAAATTAAAACTACTAATTTTGCTGCTGTCTTCTACAATGAGTGTTGCAAATACAAAATTGTATGAATAAAATTACTCAACCATATAACAAAATAGACTACATGATGTGAAACGATCCCCAAATAACACCCATATAGTAGAAAAAAATGACCCTGGGGAGTGACGTTGTCCTAGTTGGGGAATGACCAACAACTTTATGTACTAATAGGCTTTGAGCCCCTGGTTATCAATTACAAGAACTCTGTAATCGATTACCGGGACATGTGTTGACTGAAAATGCTGTAGGACTTGACCTAGCACGTTGAAAATACCTATATTGGGTCTTTCTTCCACAATGGAGTTGGCAAACTGTTGTTTTGCAACACTTCCAACCGTCAACCCTCACAAGGTCGTGTTATCCATTGCAAAATATTCAAAAAGGCACCATTAATGTAAAAAAAAAGACCCTGGAAGTGATGTTCTCCCAATTAGGGAGTAACCAACAACTTTCTGTACAAACAGGCTTTGAGGCCCTAGTAATCGATTACAAGGACTCTGTAATCGATTACTAGAGCATGTTTTCACATTGGGTCTTTCCTCCACAATGGAGTTGGCAAACTATTGTTTTGCAACACTTCCAAACTGTCAACCCTTACAAGGACGTGTTATCCATTGCAAAATATTCAAAAAAGCACTATTAATGTAAAAAAAAGACCCTGGGAGTGATGTTCTCCCAATTGGGAGTGACTAACAACTTTCTGTACAAATAGGCTTTCAGCCCTTGGTAATCGATTACAAGGACTCTATAATCAATTACCAGGGCATGTGTTGACTGGAAATGCTAGAGGACTTGACCTACCTCGCTCAAAAAACCCACCTTGGGTCTTTACTCCACAATGGAGTTGGCAAACTACGGTTTTGAAGCATTTCCCACCACCAACCATTTCTAAGATGTGTTAGCCATTGAAAAATATTCAAAAAGCACCCCTAATGGCACAAAAAGACCCTAGGGAGTGACGTTCTCCCAACTAGGGAGTGACTAATAACTTTTTGTACAAACAGGCTTTGAGCCCCTGGTAATCGATTAGATGGTCTGTAATCGATTACCTGGGCATGTTTTGGTTAGAAATGTTGCATGACTTGACCTACCTCGCTTAAAACACCTAGATTGGGTCTTTCCTCCATAATGGACCTTGCAAATTTCGGTTGTCAAGGACACTGAAATGGAATAAAAATTGTTCATAAAATCAAAATTAATGAATGATCAACAATGATGACCAACATCAATTCAAATGAAAATGACAATTACAAAGGGAAGAACCTACATCTTTATTAACATTCAAAATATTTGTTACAATACATTTAAATTTACATTTACATCTACCTACATTGATTTCCTACTGCCAATATACATTAAGTACACAAATCAATCATGTTTCGGACGATATTGAGTGTAAGGAGTTCTACAAACTCTACTCTTGTAACGCTTTCATCGTTCTTCCTTCATAAGGTTGTTTATAATGGGTTGGCCACTGTAAATGCCTCCCTTGCTTACAAAGTTAGTGTTCATCTGGTGTTCTTCACAAGTGTAGAAAAAGATAGGCCTAGCTTCTCAACTAAGAGGATGGGTGAATTGGTTTTGATTATTAAAAATTGTTCTTTAAAAAACCTTTCCCAAATCTTTTATCTTTCCTTGGAATGCAAGCAAATAAAGAATGTAATGACATGAAACAGATAAAGGATAGAGAAAACAACACCACAGTTTATACTAGTTCGACCTCAATGCCTATATCCGTTCCTCTTTCAATCAACTTGAGATTGAAAGGCTTCCACTATATAGATCACGTTTTACAACAAGAAATACAAAGCCACCTTCTCAATGTACTCGCCTCTCTAACTCCAAATCTACTATAGTAAACACAAAAAAAGAATAGTGATATTTCTACAAAGCCGTTTAGATACCGCACTCAAAATCACTTGAACTCCAAAGTTCTCTTCCTGGCCAGCAGTAACAGGGAAACCAATATCTCACAAGATTGCAAAGTGGTCTGATCTTTCAATAGAACACCTGAAAGTGCAGATTTGATCAATCTTCTGTAAGCACAACAATTTCTTAAAGAATCCTTGATTTGATTTCTTCCAAATGAATTTCTTCTTGATTCTTGGAGAACAAAACCTCTTGCAATTAAGAACTCAACAAACTTTGTTAGATATAAAAGTTATGATTCAAAAAGTTGTTTCATGCAAAGAGTTATGTGCCTATTTATAGAAATGACAGTACTAATGTAAATTAATCGATTACATTATTAATGTAATTGGTTAAGCAATTAATACTGTTGTAACAGGATTACATTTAAAACATTTAACAAATTAAGCATTGCATGTAATCGATTAAGTAATTAATGTAAGTCAAAACATTTGAAAATATTACCGTTAAGGTAGTTAAGACTTATCAAGAAAAAAAGTTTTCAATTAATGCACATTTTAGCCAATTAGGAAAAGAGTGTAATCGGTTAAGTAAAACACTTAAGAAAATTTGAAAACCTTTTCAATCCAAAACTCATTAATGCACTTAGTAAACAAGTATAGACAAAGACACGAGTTTTAATCGATTATACATATAATGTAATCGGTTAAAACTTGCAGTTTTACCACTATTAAGCAAATATTGATATCTAATGAATCAAACATATTACATAAACACTGTAATCGATTAATTCATACAGATATGCAATGTGCATAGAGTTTTATCATTCAAAACTAATGAATATGCATACCACAGATATAAACTCATGTATAACCACAATGAATATGCATAACAAATAGTTCAAGCACAATCAAATATATAATCATCAGCTTTGCTAAATGTGTGTGAGAAACTATAAAAACATTTCTATTGTTGTCATCATAAAAAATACGTATGGGTTTAGCTTTCATATAGCGCCCTTTATCAACAATCTCTCCCTTTTTTGATGATGCACAACCAGAAATTGTTTTTCCAGTTACTTCTCCCATTTTGGCATTACCAAAAAAGATTTCAAGTAACAATAAAAGAAGTGCTTAAAGAGATACATCATAATAATTTCTTACAGACTATTTGTAGAATGTGATCACCAGTACAAAATTAGCCTTTAACGTCACTCCGTAATCGTCGATCCCCCAAACTACCAACCTAAATTATTGACTGGTGGCATTTTCGTAAATAAGTGGGCATATAGACGTCCGTTAGGAGGGGCACCGACGTCTATAATATTATAGACGTCAGGACCCCTCTTAAAGGATGTCTAGATGGCTGAAAAAATAACTTATAGACTTTGGTTAGGAGGGGCCCCGATGTCTATAATATTATAGACGTCGGTGCCCCTCTTGACGGATGTCTATATGGCTCACAGGGTAGGTGAGAAGTTATTTTTTTAACCATCTAGACGTTCGTTAGGAGGGCACCGACGTCTATAATATTATAGACGTTGGGCCCCTCCTAATCATCTTCTAGAAGGCTGAAAGGGTAGGTGAAACGTTGACCTAGACGTCGGGACCCCTCTAAACCGACGCCTATAATCCCCGCGAATATGAATTTTTAAATCAGAAAGATGTCATATTAGTTAGGGCCCCAACATCTATAGTATTATAGACGGCGGACCCCACCAGCAACCGACATCTAGGGCCATTTATTCTGCAAAACACGAACCCAAGAGGAGTTACGCTTACTGTTCATCGTCTTCCCCGCGTTTTCTCTCTGAGACATTGCATTTGCAGGTGTGTTTCCTCTCTTTTGGACCGTTTAAACTTTTACAACGATTAAATTACTCTTTGATGAAATATCTTCCATTTGAATCGATTAAAATTCGTTCTCGTTACGTTTTGGTGCAGTTTCTGGCTTGTGCTTGGGCGGCGCTTTTGAGTCTTTTTGGCCTACGTTTTTGGGCTTGCGTTACTCCATTTCGCTGCATTGCTTTTTTAATCTGCTAAAAAGGTTAGCTTCTTTGTTGATAACTTTTTTGTATGCATGTTATTGGCTTTTGTGTATGCATGTTATTGGCTTTTGCGTATGCATGTTTTTGACGATTAAGTATGCTTGTGTTATTGGTTTGAATATGCATGTGATAGTTGTGTTATTATAATTGGGATGTTAAATTATAATTATCAAATCATTGAGTGAAACTTAGTTCCCGTTTGAAATTTAACACAAACGATTAATCTTTTAATCGTTTGTATTAAATTTTGAATTGTCCTATTGGACATTTTCGGAAAATTATTTTTCATAATTTGCTATAACATGTACGTTGGAGTTTATGGATAAGATTGATAAAATTCCGGTTCAGTATTTGTCTTGTTCTTCGGATGCATATTTGGTTATGGTCATCCTTGACTACTCTCATTTCGTGTATTTCGGAGACCAATGCGAAATGTTGCCGAAATCTTATCAAATTTATAATGTAGACTTCTATGCATGTGTCTTAGCAATTTTTGAAAATTAATTTTTCTGAATGGGTAGGGCCTAACCTTGTGAGAGTTAAAAAATTGAAACTGATGAATGATTTTACGAACATAGTATGGATTGAAGGTGAATGAATGAACGTCGCATCAGTGAAGAATATGAGAATGGTGTTTCGGAGTTCTTGCAATATGTTGAACAAAATGTTAGGTCTGTGAATTGGACATATTTTTGTCCTTGTGTTCGTTGTCTTAATCAAATACGGCAAGACTTAGGCAATGTGCGTGACCATCTATTCATGTTCGGCATAATGAGAACTTATACCGTTTGGACTTGGCATGGAGAAGTACTTGACCAGCCTACCACGTCATGAGGAACGAATTATGTGGAAGAATGGATGAGTGATCATTTAGAGGACATGATACGTGATGTCGGTGAAGATAATTTTGGAAGAGCTAATTTGTATGATTCTCTTATAAATGATTCAGAGCAACCGTTGTTCCGAGGATGCTCGAACTTTACACGTTTGTCTGCAACTTTGAAGTTGTTTAGTTTAAAAGCAAGGAATGGGTAGACCGATAAAATTTTCACAGAGTTGTTGGAGTTGTGGAAGGAAATGCTTCCAGAAAATAATACTCTACCTATTCGTAATTACGAGGAAATTTTTTTTTATGTCCAATGGGTCTTGAATATCAAAAGATACATGTTTGTCCTAATGATTGTGTTTTGTACATAAAGGAGTTTGCCTCGCTAAAGTATTGTTCAACATGTGGTTTATCCCGTTTTAAAAAGAAATATGACAGAAACACTACTGATGAAGGTAATGATGGTGCACCTGCTAAGGTGATGTGGTATTTGCCTATAATACCTAAGTTCAAACGTATGTTCTCTGTTAAAGAAGATGCAAAGAACCTTAAATGGCACTATCTTGGAAGAAAGTTCGATAATCTTCTTCGACACCCTGCTGATTCACCACAATGGAAGAAGATTGATGAAAAATTTCCAAAATTTGGTGCAGATCCAAGAAACTTAAGACTTGCACTTGCAACTGATGGTATGAATCCTTATGGGAACTTAAGTAGCAAACACAGTTCATGGCCAGTTATGTTGATGATATACAATCTTTCTCCTTTGTTGTGCATGAAGAGAAAATATGTGATGTTGTCCATGATGATAACGAGTCCTAGACAACTTGGAAATGACATTGATGTTTACTTAAAACCTTTAATTGATGATTTGAAATTGTTGTGGGAAGAAGTGGTCAAAGTGTTTGATTCACATGTTGAGGAACAGTTCTGTTTGCATGCAATGTTGTTTTGCACTATAAATCATTTACCAGCATATGAAAACTCGAGCGGTTATAGTGTTAAAGGTCATTTTGCATGTCCCACATGTGAAGAAAACACTAGTTACCTTCAATTGAAGCATGGTCAAAAGACGGTATATACAAGACATAAAAAGTTCCTTCCTCGTAATCACCCTTATTGTAGATTGAAAAAAGCATTTCATGGAAATGCTGAGGATGAGGTTGTGTCCAGACCCCGGAATGGTGAAGAGGTGTACAACGAAGTCAAAAACATTGACATTGTGTTTGGAAAATATCATAAAAGTACCTTTGCAAAAAACAATTGGAAGAAACGATTGATGAATCATTATTTTCTTCACTTTACTTAGTTTATTGTGCTAGATTTAATTAGGGAATTGTGCATAATTGTCCAGTATTTTCCCATTTTTTCTGAATTGTTCTTAAATCGATCAGAAATTCTTATTTTAACTAATTTGAATTATCTGAGCTAATTATTTTCATTATTGATTGCAGGGAAAATTCTGTAAATATTTTAGGGACATTTAGAAGAAATTATGCTACATTGATTTCATTTGTGTATTGATCAAAGGAAAATTGAGCAAAAAAATTGGCTTAGAAGCAAGACACATTTCACGGCCAAGTTTGGAAGCAAACAAATTTTGGTTTGGAATGAAGGAGAGGACTACCACCACATAAGTGCAGCCACGGTTCTCAATTAATTTGGAAGACTATGTGACAATTAGGAAATGTAGCAGCAAATATATTAAACAAAGTGGGGACGCCAATAAGAGAAGGGAACAATGTTCAATTGAAAAGCACATAATGGAAGGTCCACCTCTATGAAAGGTTACGTGAAGAAAGAAGATAACAATTCAGCATTTACTTGAGAAAAGTGAACGTGCTTTACTTTACTTATATGTGAAAGTAAGGTTTTAATTTTCATTGAATATATGATGGAATGCTGAGCACACGTTATTGCCCCCACAATTGCTTAAGAAGGAGTGATGTTCAACAATTAAATATTGTAAGGGAACACAATGTCCCACACGTATACAATGAAAATGAAGTAGTGCTTTCCAGGAGCATCCAAACAAATAGCATGGATATGCTGCAGCCAATTGCTCACGGCATGGAAAAAAAAAAACCACCAAAAATGTTAAGCTTTTATTTTTCAAGCACACGGCCCCACACAAAAGAAATGAATTCAGAATTGCTTGAAGTGGTGTCACGGTGACTTTGGTTTTGATTCTTCCATTCATAAAAAAACACACACATTAGTCTTTGAGAAAGAAGACGACCCAGCGGAAGCACATGGAGGAGTTTGGAGAAGAATGAAGAGAGCTCACTTAGCAGCAGCAGTTTTGGTGTGCACCGGCAGGGAGGAGAAAAAGTGGCAGTAGCATGCAGTCCAGCCACCTTGAAGAAAGAAGCAAAAGAAGTGGCACCCATGGTGTTGGATTTTAAATGAAAGAGAAGGAGAAAGTGATGTGTTGTTCACGGCTGTTTGGGAGCAAAGATGCAGCTGTCCACACATCCAGATTACAGCAGGAAGCACCATCCAGCCATCACACCACCAGAAACACCTCACGGCCTTGGTGCAGTAGCAAACCATCCAACATTCACACTGCACACGGACATGGAAGAGCACTAGCAAAGAGAAGTCAGTACACAGCTGAAGAAGAAGACAAACATGGAGGGCCCTCACCCTATTTTCTCACGGGAAGGATTCTGAACAAACAGGGAGATGCTCACGGGAGGAGATTGGTGAGAGAATTGCTTATAAAATGGAGCAGCAGAGAAGGAAGATTTTAGATCAGAATTTAGGAGTAGAAATTAGCAGACGTTCTGGCTTTGGTTTTCTCCTCCCCTCTGGGGGAGGTTTTGTGTTTCTTTATTCCAATTCAAGTTGAATGTTAATTGTAATCTTCATTCTGCATTTTCCAATCAATCTTGTTGAATTCTATTCTCATCTACTACGTATTACAGTTCATTTACAATTTCGTTTTCAATTTTAGATTTTGGATGCAATTACTTTCATTTTCTGTGCTATTGTGAATTTTAGTTTTGCATTTTAATTTTGTCAAAATTTCATTTCCAATTTATAAAGTTAAATTCCATTTTTACCGTTTTCCAAATTTACCGTTTTTTTGTATTTTCTTCATTCCTATCATTTACGTTTTCTGCACTGTTGTTTTTAATTTTAATTTATTTTACCGCACAAAACATCTACAAAACCCCCCCGCTTTGTGTAAAAAAATCTGAGATTGAACCGCCACAAAATTGGTCCTTGAGAGACGACCTAGGAGTCAAATCCTAGTTATACTGCATTAATTTCTGCACATCAAATTTGTATGACCGCGACAGTCGTATCAAATTTTGGCGCCGTTGCCGGGGACCAATAACGGTTTGGTTTTAGATTCTTGTTATGTAAATTTTTGTTCTGTTAATATGTGTGTTTTGTGTTTTGTATTCTTGTAGGCGACAACGACACCTTCAGCAAATTTTGGCGGCGTTGTCACTTCAGTTCAGGTTTTTGTTTTAGATTTTTACTGTGTTAATATATATTGTGTATATATGTGTTTAATTGTGCTATGTTCTGTATTTAGTTGTTATTAAAAAAAAAAAAAATTTTAAATTAAAAAAAAAAAAAAATTAATTAAAAATTTTTACTATTGATGTTCTGTCTTGTGTGTGCTTGTAGCATGTATAAATGTGTTTTGTTTTATCTGATTCGTAATTTTTAGTTTTTAGTTTTTACTTTTTATTTTTCCATGTCTACCTATTTTAATGTTGTGAATAATGCTTATTCTGCCAATGTCTGTGATTATGATTCTTATTCTGCATATTACTTTGATTTTAAATCTGCTGATTTTTATGATGAGAACAATATGTTCCATCATCCAATTTCTGAGAGCTCTCTTTGGGAGCCAGTTCCACAATATGAGAGTCAGCAGTATGATTCTCCTATTCAAATAACTCCTCAGCCTTCTATTTCTGAACCTACATTAAAGGAGTTACTAGAGCAGATGACAATGCAGAACATTCAGTTTCAGAAAGGGAACATGCAGTTCAAGCAAGAGAGCATGGAAACTCAAGCTGCCATGCAGAATCTGAGTGATCAGATCAGGCAGATGGCCACTCTTGCACCTGAGGAGACTGATGAAAATTTTGGGGACCCGGCAGAAGTAAGCAGTAATCCTGAACCAGGTAGACCACCTTCACCTTCCCACACTATAGAAATCTTCAAGGAAGAGGAGGTAAGCATACCACAATTTGATTATTATGTTGATTGTGGTGATGAGAGGTATGCTGATGACTATATTGTTGCTGAGCATGATTTTAATTTTTCCTCTGTGCATGATGAGGACCGCTTTTTACTATCACATTCAAATATTTGTTCTCCATGCACTGAACATGAATCTGAACCTGTTATAGATATTGTTTCTACATTTGAAACGGATTCATGTTATGAGGTTGTATCTAAGGCTCGGTATGATGAATTGGGATTGGGTGTTATACCTCTGCATGATATTTCTGTGGAACCATTTTGCACTAACCATATTGCAGGAGGTACATATAAATTTGATCAGCTTGCACCCACGTTGGAAGACAAAGGTGCCAGTACATACAGCAGTTCGAAGATCAAAAGGCACCTACTGAATCTGCTCAGTGACAATATTTGCTGCTTAGATCCGGCGGTGGAGGATATTTCTCTGCTTGATCAGATTTGGAGGATGAAGCAATTTTTCCTCAAAATTTCCGTCTTGGATCCTGAAGAAGACATCTCCCTGATTGTCCAATTTTGGCAACTGCCACCATAATCCAGGGGAGTTTTCTTTTTCTTTCTTCCCCGTTTTCTGACTTTTATTACATTTGTCCTTTATCTGTTTAAGTTTCAATTGATGATCTTATGCCTTTAACTGATTTGGGACATTGTAGTTTAGGTGTGGTCTGGGGAAGATTCTGCAATTTTTTCTTTTAAGTTTGTTTTTCCTTTTCTTCTTAGTTTTTGTAATTGTTATCTTTAAAAATAAAAAATAAAAAAAAACAAAAAAAAAAATTTTTTTTTTTTTTTGATAAAATTTTTTGTTTAAAGTGTGCAAAATCTTTGTTTTCAATTAAAATTTTATTGTTATAAGATATACATATATTTATTTTTCATATTTTTTTTTAAAAAAAAATGTGTTTTGTGTTTTATTTTGCTTCGTGATTTTTAGTGTTTTTACTTAAAATAAAAAAAAATCAAAAAAAAAAAAATCAAAAAATCAAAAATTGTTTTGCGTATTCCTTGATTTTATTTCGACCCTCAGTATCTTATTATTTTATACCAATAAAAATTTTCACTTCAGATCTTATTTTTCCTTATTTTCCTTCACTGTAAATATAATTTCTTAGTTGTGTGCATACAGATTATTGATTAAAAAATTTGACTAAGAAAGATTTCATTCATCATTGCAAAAAAAAAAAAAAAAAAATTACAGTAATTGAGAAAAGGAAATTTAACAGATCTGAAAATAAAATTGCAGTAGATATATATAAATAAAAGATGTTCGGGGGTCGATCATTTCTGATCGTTAATATTACAAACCAAATAAAAAACAAAAACAACATAAAAAAAAAAAAAATTAAAAACATAAAAAACATAAGTGTTCATATTACAGTCCTCATTAATATTCTGGCCACACTCGGCCAACAAAAACATAAAAAAAAAAAAGAAAAAAAAAAACATTAAAACTGGAAGAATTCTCGAGCTGGTTGTGGTGGTCTAAGGGAGAGCTCCGTTGAGGGAGCTCTGGTTCGGAATGCGAGCGGAGGCTTTGGTGGAGGAATTTCTCGTTCATTTCTGTCGTCATCGATAATGATCGGAACTGGAAACAAATTCAGCAGCCTCGGTGCCCTCATTATCACCCAGTTGTTTTCTTTCAAACAAAAAAATAAAAAATAAAAAAATAAAAAAATAAAAAACATGTGTTAATAATAGAAGAGGAAGTGAAAAAAATTTCAATGGAGGTGTGATCAGAGGTCTTACCGTACATGTACAGCGGCAGTTGTGAAAAGAGAGTGCCAGTGGGGTCTATCTCCGCTTGCCAGCGCCTGACCCGATTGCCGTGGTTATTAAACCAGCAGTGTACGTTGTATTCAGTGGCTTCGCCGAAAGCCCTCAGTCGAGACGCGATCTCGACGACTTGGACTCTGCTAGGGTGTGTGACCCCATAGTTGTAGATTTTGGTCATCATCGTGATCTGATCATCTGTAGGACGCCATCGTTGACTGGTATATCTCTCTGATTCCATATCACTCATCCTTCCTTTCGTAATATACAAATACTTAAATAAAAAATAAATAAATGTAAAAAGAACAAAAACATAAAAAAATAAACATAAAAAAAATAAAAAGAACTAAAAAAAAAAAAGAGAAGCATAAAAAATTAGATTAGTTCTCTGTTTTCTTTATTTGTTCTTGTTTCCTTTTAGATTTATTTTGTCCAGTCATGCTTTAATGTTTCAGTTTTTGGTCTCAGATCTGTTTCACGGTCCTCGCAAAGGGTCCTAAACGGATCTACGTCCAGTTGTCCGGTTGTTCTTGTCCATATTGTTCTTGTATATTATGTTTATGTGTTTATTTAGTTTTAAGTGGGGTACGTGGCGTTGTTCTACCCGATTGTCTCTGCAATACCTTCAATCGAAGGGAGATTAACGTCTGGTTTCCAGCCGATATACCCCTTAAGTTTTTAGACAGTTATGATTTATGTGTTTAAGTGTTTTCAGTTTCAAAAATATGAAAAAAAAAAAAATTGAAAAGGAAGAGGGAGAGCAGGCAAGAGATCATAACAGAAGGAAGATATAACAGCAGAATGAAAGGAAAAAGCAGAAAGAAGATGAAAAATAAAGGAAATTACATGAAGGAAAGGAAAGAAGGAGTTACTAAGTTCTGAGGACTTACCTGGGGAAGTAGGCTTACAGAGGCTATGCGCAGATCTCAGATCTTCAGCAGACGCGGGGTGGAGAGGCTTCCTCGCAGATCCAGACGCTCGAGCAGAGAGTTGAGAGAGCAGAGAGAAGAAAGGAGTAGAGAGAGAGCAGGGAAGTCAGAAATGGCGCTGGACGCGGAGGAGCGGGCCATTTATAGCCAAATTTCTGCCACTGTAGCAACAGTTTCGGTCATTCCCACCGAAATTGTTGTCACAGTACAGGTCATCTCTATTTTTAAAAAATAAAATAAAAAAAAAATAAATAAAAAAAAAATAAAAATAAAAAAAAAAAAAAAAAAAATGATAACATCTACTGATGGATGTTGCTGAAAATTTCTTCCCATTTCCTAACATTTTATTGCACTTGTCTATATTATTTGACTGCTCTGAAAATTGATCATCTGATGATTGTAACACACTGAGGACATTGTGTGATTTAAGTGTGGTCTACTGGGAAGAAATTCTGATTTTTCTGATTAGTTTGTATTTTATGTGTTAAAATTTTTGTTTTTGAGTGTTAAATTTTTTCTGTTTTAAGTGGTTTTTAGTGTGTTTTGTGTGCAATAAATTTTACATTTTTCTCTTGATTTCTGGATGATGTCTAAGTTGTAGATTTTTCCTTCACTTCATTAATACTTATGGTTTAAAATCCTTGTTTTTCTCTGCCTGGAAAGATGATTATGTGTTTAAGAGGTTGATTTGATTGTGACGAATACCCTGTGTGAGATTTGAGCCACTTAATTTTCTTTCTTGTGATATGTCTCTTGATTGCTTGCACATATGCCTTGGCTTGATTCTTTTTGATATACTTGATTGATATGCATGTTCAAACGTGATAAAGGCATTTTTGTTCTTGAGCCTCTTTAGCCAAATAAGCCTACCTTGTTATTATCCTTTGGTAACCCCTTTGAGCCTATACTATATATATTTCTTTGTGTTGAAGCTCATACACTGATCCTAAGTGAAAAACAAATGATTACCTTAACCTTAGGAAAGTCTGGAGCTATAGAAGTATTTTGAGAATAAGTGTGGTCTCCTTGGGAATTCTGATGAATTGGCTAGTTGGTTCCTCATCATGTTTTGAAATGATAATTTATATCCTGTTGTGTGATAAAAAAAAAAAAAAAAAAAAAAAACAATTGATGAGAAAAAGAGAAAAATTGAAAAATAATTTTGTGAATAATGGAGTCGAGAAGAGGATTGAATTAGAGGTTTGGGTGAGATTTCACTATGTTTACATTTTTTTTCCCTAGTGCACCTCTATTTCTTCTGAGCTATAGCTACTTATCCAAATTTATCCTCCCCTGTCCTTGGCCCCATTACAACCCAGTAAAGACCTTTTGATCTGAACATGCATATGTTTTAAGTATTGATAATTAGAGACTTGCCAAGTCTACTTGTGTTTGTTTTCTTGAGTACATCGAGCTGATATTATTATTTACCCTAGACACTTGAGAGAAACACTATAGTGCATCTGTGAGGTTTTGTTATTTTCAAATCACCTCTTGAGCTGATGGATTATTTTTCCATGTATTGAATTGCTTGGAAGATTTCTATAAGTATCTGCTTTATTTGATTTGTGTTGGATAATTTCTATTTCTTTCATCTGTTCATAATTCTTGAGAACTATGTAAATTCTTTTTTTTTTCTTGTGAGTTTTATTTTCTGTATGCTGCATTTGTGTCACGTCCTCTGAAAGTCCTTTGAACTATTCCCTAATTTGCGTCTTAATTTTGCCCAGGAGTGCAAAAGACTAAGTGTGGTCTATTTTGATGAATCATTATTTTCTTCACTTTACTTAGTTTATTGTGCTAGATTTAATTAGGGAATTGTGCATAATTGTCCAGTATTTTCCCATTTTTTCTGAATTGTTCTTAAATCGATTAGAAATTCTTATTTTAACTAATTTGAATTATCTGAGCTAATTATTTTCATTATTGATTGCAGGGAAAATTCTGTAAATATTTTAGGGACATTTAGAAGAAATTATGCTACATTGATTTCATTTGTGTATTGATCAAAGGAAAATTGAGCAAAAAAATTGGCTTAGAAGCAAGACACATTTCACGGCCAAGTTTGGAAGCAAACAAATTTTGGTTTGGAATGAAGGAGAGGACTACCACCACATAAGTGCAGCCACGGTTCTCAATTAATTTGGAAGACTATGTGACAATTAGGAAATGTAGCAGCAAATATATTAAACAAAGTGGGGACGCCAATAAGAGAAGGGAACAATGTTCAATTGAAAAGCACATAATGGAAGGTCCACCTCTATGAAAGGTTACGTGAAGAAAGAAGATAACAATTCAGCATTTACTTGAGAAAAGTGAACGTGCTTTACTTTACTTATATGTGAAAGTAAGGTTTTAATTTTCATTGAATATATGATGGAATGCTGAGCACACGTTATTGCCCCCACAATTGCTTAAGAAGGAGTGATGTTCAACAATTAAATATTGTAAGGGAACACAATGTCCCACACGTATACAATGAAAATGAAGTAGTGCTTTCCAGGAGCATCCAAACAAATAGCATGGATATGCTGCAGCCAATTGCTCACGGCATGGAAAAAAAAAAAAACCACCAAAAATGTTAAGCTTTTATTTTTCAAGCACACGGCCCCACACAAAAGAAATGAATTCAGAATTGCTTGAAGTGGTGTCACGGTGACTTTGGTTTTGATTCTTCCATTCATAAAAAAACACACACATTAGTCTTTGAGAAAGAAGACGACCCAGCGGAAGCACATGGAGGAGTTTGGAGAAGAATGAAGAGAGCTCACTTAGCAGCAGCAGTTTTGGTGTGCACCGGCAGGGAGGAGAAAAAGTGGCAGTAGCATGCAGTCCAGCCACCTTGAAGAAAGAAGCAAAAGAAGTGGCACCCATGGTGTTGGATTTTAAATGAAAGAGAAGGAGAAAGTGATGTGTTGTTCACGGCTGTTTGGGAGCAAAGATGCAGCTGTCCACACATCCAGATTACAGCAGGAAGCACCATCCAGCCATCACACCACCAGAAACACCTCACGGCCTTGGTGCAGTAGCAAACCATCCAACATTCACACTGCACACGGACATGGAAGAGCACTAGCAAAGAGAAGTCAGTACACAGCTGAAGAAGAAGACAAACATGGAGGGCCCTCACCCTATTTTCTCACGGGAAGGATTCTGAACAAACAGGGAGATGCTCACGGGAGGCGATTGGTGAGAGAATTGCTTATAAAATGGAGCAGCAGAGAAGGAAGATTTTAGATCAGAATTTAGGAGTAGAAATTAGCAGACGTTCTGGCTTTGGTTTTCTCCTCCCCTCTGGGGGAGGTTTTGTGTTTCTTTATTCCAATTCAAGTTGAATGTTAATTGTAATCTTCATTCTGCATTTTCCAATCAATCTTGTTGAATTCTATTCTCATCTACTACGTATTACAGTTCATTTACAATTTCGTTTTCAATTTTAGATTTTGGATGCAATTACTTTCATTTTCTGTGCTATTGTGAATTTTAGTTTTGCATTTTAATTTTGTCAAAATTTCATTTCCAATTTATAAAGTTAAATTCCATTTTTACCGTTTTCCAAATTTACCGTTTTTCTGTATTTTCTTCATTCCTGTCATTTACGTTTTCTGCACTGTTGTTTTTAATTTTAATTTATTTTACCGCACAAAACATCTACAAAACCCCCCCCGCTTTGTGTAAAAAAATCTGAGATTGAACCGCCACAAAATTGGTCCTTGAGAGACGACCTAGGAGTCAAATCCTAGTTATACTACATTAATTTCTGCACATCAAATTTGTATGACCGCGACAGTCGTATCAACGATCAATATTTTTTAATCTTCCATACTGGTGTAAACTTGATGTTAGACATTGTATTGATGTGATGCACGTTGAAAAAAATGGTTGTGACAGTGTCATCGGAACTTTATTAAACGTGAAAGGGAAGAGCAAAGACGGAATAAAAGCACGACAAGATTTGGCTGACATGGGAATCCGATCTGAGTTACATCCACAGATAATAGGAAGACGCACCTATCTACCCTCAGCCTATCACACTCTTTCTAAAAAAGAAAACCAGTTTTTGTAACTGTTTAAGAAGTGTGAAGGTTCCAAAAGGTTATTCTTCAAATATTAGTAACCTTGTTTCTATGCCAGAGTTAAAGTTAGTTGGTTTAAAGTCCCACGATATTCATGTATTGATGCAACAATTGTTACAAGTTGTTATTCGAGGCATATTACTTCCTTCTATTAGGGCTATTCTGACACGCTTGAATTTTTTCTTTAATGCCATTTGCAAGAAAGTTGTTGACCCGCGAGGTTTAGATCAACTGGAAAATGAAGGAATAAGACTACAATGTGAATTGGAGTTGTATTTTCCAACTTCTTTTTTTGATATCATGGCTCATTTGATTGTTCATCTAGTCAGAGAAATTTAAATATGTGGGCCGGTCTTCTTAAGGTGGATGTACCCAATTGAAAGATACATGAAGATCTTAAAGGGATATGTCAAGAATCAATATCGACCAGAAGCTTCAATTATAGAGCGATATGTTGCAGAAGAAGCCATTGAATTTCTTTCAAGTTATATGCAATCTTGTGAACCAGTGGGTCTTCCCAAGAGCAGACATGAAGTAAAATGTGAAGGTAAGGGTGTTCGAGGTGTGAGAATTCAAAGTGTTAGTAGAAAAGAAGTTGACCAAGCTCATTTGTACATCTTAAACAACACTGTTGATGTGATTCCTTACATTTCTGAACACATTAATGAAATAAAGGCATCACACCCACGAATGAGTGAAAAATGGCATCTTAATGAACATGTCAAAACCTTCTTACAATGGCTTAAGAAAAAGATTTATGCGACTCCACATGTTTTTGAAAGTTTATTGAGGTTATCTCGTGGGCCGAAAACATATGTCATTACATATGGTGGGTACTATATAAACAATAATTCTTTTCAAACAAAGGTAGAAGATGACAAAAGTAGAGTTCAAAATAGTGGCGTTACACTACAAGCTGAAGCTGTGCACTTTGCTAGTTCTAAAGACAAAAATCCAATCACAACATCCATGAGTTATTTGGAATAATACAAGAAATATGGGAAGTTGATTATGTCAGTTTTAGAGTCCCAGTTTTCAAGTGTAAATAGGTTGATATAAATTCTGGTGTCATGACAGATGACTTTGGTTTCACATTGGTAGACTTGAACAAGATGAATTACATTGAGGAACCATTTATCATGGCTAGTCAAGCAAGACAAATATTCTACGTAAATGATCCAGCGAATAAAAAACGGTCAATGGTTTTAAAAGGAAAAAACATGCAAGGATATGATGATGAAGATTCTCTTGATATACTTGAGACAACATCTGTTGCATCAAGACCCATTGAAGACTCAATTGATGACGTTGCTGATGACATCCAGGCAATTCGTAGTGATCACAATGAAGGGATCTGGGAGAAAAATATATCTTAATAGGTTGTGATATTTTTTGTGCTGACTTTATATGTAGTTTCATTATATTTGAACCTAGTTAGTATAACGGTCAATAAGAGCTGTTGGTTGGTAGGGATCCCCCATGCATTGTGGTTGTTGGACGAGTGCTTGAGGAAGGACAAACTATTCATGGTGTTCCCATATTACCCCACCACGTGCGTGTGACGATTGACGAGGTTCGGGATCCCCAGGCTCAGGTGTCTATACCCACTCCAGAAATTCATTTTGTGGGGGAGGCCATAGGATCATTTATAGCCTAGCCTAGAGCATGGATCATGTCACACATCCCTACTCCATATGTATACTGTCTTTGTTATTAGTATTTCTATGTTAAATTTAAAATTATTTGTTGATAACTTTGAAGTTCTTATCTTCAGTTCACACGTCCTCAGAAGCAGTCGATTCATGATACAGTCATACATGAAGATGGTGACATGGCTGAAGCGGAGGGTGATCCTCTATCAAAGCTAATGACAAGATTACCCAGGTTGAAGAGAGCACCATTAGAATTATACTGGGATTTGAGAGTATTTGGTCTCCCCCCCATGTGCCGGTATATATCACATTGATTGATGCATTGGAGGTAATTGGGGTAGACAGGATGTTGAATATTTCCATCATTCAACTGTGGTGCATGTAAGATAGTTAATTTTATCTTCCATATTAGTTTTATTTAGATTCCTAGTTTCTAACAATTTAACTTTGTTGTTTTAGGTACATGGACACAATCGTTGTAGACCAAGGATGGTCTTCCATGTACGAATTTGTTGAACCTCAGACCATTCAACCTTCTGGTAACACACTTCAAAGCAAACAACATTATTTGCAAACATGGATGGCTGAGTCAAAAAGAGACGTATACCTTGTGCCATACATTGATGGGTAGGTGTTGTTATATGTAAAAATTCATTAAAGTTTACTTAATTAGTTAACTAACTATTTGTGATTCGTGATAGGTCGCACTGGCAGTTGATGGTCATCATTCCCAAACAATGTAAAATTATATGGTTTTGTTCGCTACACAGGAAGATGAAAACTGACTTGAGAACCATGCTTCAAGGTTAAGTGTTTCTACACCCTTAATGACTTTGATGTTCACCTTAAACTTTTATGATAAATATAGTTATATTAATTTTACTTTGTGTTTCAATTTAAATAGAGTTATTGGTAAATCTCGAGGTCAACTAGTTCAAATTTTGTATCCAAAGGTTGTAAGTCATTTATACTTCTAATTCATTTTCTATGTTATTGAATGATCTAAATTCTGGACTATTTAGTTTGTCATTTTAGTGTAACCAGCAGCTAGATTCATGGGAATGTGGCTTCTATGTCATGTGTTGGATTAAGACCATCATTCGAGCTGTCATTATAGATGACTAGAATGAGGTAATGATGCATACCTTGAATACATTACAAATAAAATTCATCTTTAAACATATATGAAACCATAATGAATCTTTCTTCATTTTGCAGCGCTTCAAGAGTACATCTCCTATACCAGAGGACACAATTAGGCAGATAAGGTAGGAGTGGACAACTTATCTTCTGCAAAAATGGAGCTAGGATCACTTATATTTCTTATTGAACATTAGTTTAGTTTAAGTTTATATTTTTATAGTTTTGGTATTGGATTGTTTTTTACATTAAGTAGAACTTTCTTTATATGAAACACACACACAGATATATATATATATATATATATATATATATATATATATATATATATATATCTTATAGTATATTGTTTGGGATAATTTTCTTTTTTTCAGGTGTGGTTTTATTGCAAAAATAAATCAATTTTTTTTTAAAAAAACACCCAGTAGACGTTGGCTAATGTACTGCCTGACGTTTATAGACGTCTGTCAATGCACTCTCTGACGTCCAATGAGTTATAGTGAACAAAACGTTTTAGGGCCTATAGACGTCCGACAGTAAGATAGAGTAAAGAACCAATCATACCTTTGTACATATTTTTATCAACATATTTACCTTTCTCATCCTTGTCAAGATAGCAGTTGGTTTCCATAGGTGTGGTTGCTTCTTTCCATTCAATCATCTTGAACTTCTTTAGATGATCAATCCAGTATTTTGATTGATCTATGAAGATACCAGCTTCTTCTTATTTGACTTGTAGTACAAGGAAATAATTCAACTCTCCCATCATGGACATTTCAAACTCCTCCTGCATAGTTTTTGAAAATTCCTTGCATAGAAGAGGATTAGTAGAACCAAATATTATGTCATCAATATATATTTGTACAAATAATAGATCTTTCCCAGAATTTTTGATGAAAAGAGTTGAGTCAACTTTACCCATTTCGAACTCTTTCTTGATTAGAAAATCACTCAACCTTTCATACCAGGATCTTGGAGCCTATTTGAGACCATATAAAGCTTTCCTTAGTTTGAATACATGGTCAGGGAACTCAAAGTCCTGAAAGCTAGGGGGATGTTCTACAAACACTTTGTTGAGATTGTTGATAGGGGGACCACTGGTTTAGCTGAACCCACAATCTCAGCAATATCTGAGTTTTTGATTATGACAACACATAATTAATAACACATGTGTATTTTGTGTTATATGTTCTATGCTTATGTTATATGAGTATATGAGAACATGATTGTGTTGATTGATGTGTTGTTCATTGCATTTCACTATGTTATATATGTGATTTTATGCATGAATGCATGACACATGTTTTTGGATGAAAAACTACAAGCACTAATGTTGAATTTGAAAAATGTGTGGCAAAACAATAGTTTGAAATCAATTACATTATGGGGTGAATTGATTAAAACTCGTGTATTTGCACAAACTTTTTCAAGTGTGCTGTGAGAGTTTTTCAAAGAGAAAAGTTTTCAAAACTTTGCATAACACGGTTGCATAATCGATTGCATGCGATATGTATTCAATTAAGTTTGTTACTGTTTTGAAATTTGTTAATGCTTGATATAACTGTTACAACGACTATATTTTTAAATATGTTGACCAAGCATTAAATTCTATTCGACTACATTAATTTTGAATTCAATTAAGTGTTTTTTCTACTACTATCTGTTATAACTCAATTGGTGTATTCGACTGCATTAGTAGCAAAGTCGATTATGTTGCGTCTGATACGAGTTCATCTATATATTGACACGAATTTGATTTCTGTAAGAGGCTTTGTGATTCTAACATTTTCATATTCTTTTGCAGAAAAGTGCAAAGCTTACAGAAAGAGAAAAAACTCCAAGAAACTAGTTCGACTGTGGTGATCAACTAGGTGTGATTTCTTGAAGAGCAAGATTGCTGAGTTTTCAAAGTCTGATCTATTTGCACATTTAGGTGTCTACTACAAGATCAGGTTCTACAATCTGCTAAAGGTTGGGTTGAGTTCCCTGTTGTGATTACAGGAAGAAGGACGTGCTGCGTTCCTGACTTTGAGGGTGCCTCAAAGCGGTTGGACTGTAGAAGAGGGGATTCTTGCTGCTAGTATGTTTGTATATTGCCTATATTTTTATTAGAGGGTTAGAGAGGTATTTTATATTTTTAATGTGAGGTCTCTATAAAAACCTTGTTGTAAAAACCTTGATCATTATAGTGCATTGGCTTCCTATGGCTGGAAGGACACTAGATGTAGGCTTGGCTGAACCACTATCAAAACTCAGTGTTTAATCTTTCTTATCCCTACTCTATTACATTTAATCGATTATACTTTTTACGCATTCGATTAAATTTCCGCTGCAATGAAAATCTTTTAACTTGCGTTTCAAGAAAGGTATAAAGGCATCTCTTTTAGTGAAAAAGATTTTGAAAGTTTTAAATTTTATATTTCACCAATTCACCTCCCCTCTTGGTGTGAGAAATTGAGCCATTCTTTTTTAACAATTGGTACCAGAGCTGGATTTCATTAAATATTTGAAAAACTAGTCGATTACGATTTTCATTCAATAGACTGATCTTGGAAAATGGCTTTCAATTCCCAAACGTTTGGTGAAGGTGCATTCACAAATAGACCACCACTATTTGCTGGAGAAAACTATGCTTTTGAAAAATAAGGATGCAAATCTTTCTTGAATCCGTGGATAAAGGAGTTTGGGATGCAACTCTAAATGGTCCATATGTACCCACTCAAATTGTGAATGGAAAAATTGTTTTGTAAAAATTTTCTGAGTGGACTCAGGATGAAAACCGTAAAGCACAATATGATGTTAAAGCTAGGAATGTAATTTCTTCTGTGCTAACAATGGATGAATTTTTCAGGATATCACAATGCAAGACTGCCAAGGAAATATGGGAGGTTCTTGAAGTCACGCATGAAGGAACAAATGAAGTGAAAAGGGCATGAAAGAACTCTCTTATACAAGAGTAAGAGTTGTTCATAATGAAAGCTGGTGAGACTATCTATGAAGTACATAAGAGATTCACACACATAATCAATCACCTCATGGCTCTTAGGAAAGTGTTTGATAAAGAAGAAATCAACATAAAGATCCTGAAAAGCCTCAATAAAAGTTGGCAACCGAAAGTCACTGCAACATCCGTATCAAGAGACTTGACCAGCATGAACATGGCTACGCTATTTGGAGAACTCAGAGAACATGAATTAGAGCTTGGAAGGCTAAAGGAGGAAGAAGAAATTGAAGAGAAAAAATCAATTGCTCCGAAGGCCACAAGCAAGAAAGCTACAAAGAACCTTGAACCTGAAACTGAATCAGATGCAGATGTACCAGAAAAGGAAATGATGAATATGATGGTGAGAAAATTTAACAGATTCATGAAGAATACAAATTCTACAACTAACAATGTAGGTTATTCAAGAGGAGGAAAAAAGATTTCAAGAAGCAATGTTGTTCAATGCTATGAATGTGGAAAGGATGGTCATATCAAGCCTAACTGTCCATACTTGAAGAACAAGCAGAAAGAATTCACCAAGTATCCTCAGGACAAGAACAAGAAGCAAAGAAAAGCTTATATTGCTTGGGAAAACAGTGATGGAGACTCTTCAAGTGATGATGATTACAATACTGAAGAGGTGTCAAATTCGTGCTTCATGGTAGGCTCTGCACAATCTGATGATGACAATGATCGTGAATTTGAAAATGAACCAATAGAGGTCAAGTATCACATGCTATTGGATGCATTTTAGGAGATACATGCAAAAGCCATGCGACTTCAGTATAAGGTGAATCGATTATCCTCTGAGATAAGAGACTATGAATACAAAATTGATAGTCTAGTACAGGATAATGAAAAGCTTGAAAAAGATCTTGAAGAAGCGTTGAAATCTGCAAAGACAGTCAAGACCGAAATACAAGTTGTTGAGAAAGAATGTGGTAATTGTCTTGTACACATTGGGAAAATTGACTACTTAATCAACACATTAGCCAAATTTACTCAAGGCAAAGAAAATCTTGATGTTGTGTTAAGATAATCTGGAAGAGCTATCTACATACAAGGTATTGGTTATAAGACTAAAAGTAATAGGATAAACTCAAAGAAATTTATTGATCTGAGTAAACCTACTACTAATGCATGCTTTTACTACAACACAATTGATCATAATGTTAGAAACTGTTATTTTAGAAATGTTGGTGTTACAAAGGGAAAATACAAACGGGTTCCCAAGGAATAACCTCCTGCCACTAACAAGACAGGACCTAACTACAAATGGGTATCAACGTCAAAACCTTTTAACTGTTGTGCAGGAAAGGAGCAGTAGTTGCTGAAGCAGTACTCAACTCAAGGATGAAATACCATGATGATATAAAAAAATTCTTGAGTCACTGATTGTGGTAACTGTAACAAAACTCTTTCATGCATCAGAGGCATTTGTATGATTGATTGTAAAATGCATGTTTGCTGTGAACTTATCTGTTTGGATGAATTGTCTGAAATTCTGGTTATGCGACTTTTAATCGATTTTATTAAGTGTTTAGTCGAATATTTTGTGGGTATGTGTTTCTTTATTTGTGGTAACACAGTGTTAACGCATTAAGTCGACTTTCTTTTTAATGAAATCGATTAATAATCTCTGCTTTGAAATTTCTTTTGTTTTTAAAATTTAAATTGGGCCTGATCGAATCATTGTTATTCGTGCCCTTGCATATATGTTTATATTATTTGTATTTGTTTCATAGTTGTGACACACAAACCCTTATCTGTATCAAAGTGCCTCTGCGCATTCCATTATTTGTGCATATGGCCGCCTCATCTTCACGTCGAGGAAAGCTTCCTGCATCTTCGATAAAGGAGGCAAATACTTTTGGTTGGTTCAGAGATGACGATCAACGAACTGACTTCATATGACAGTAGGGGTTAAAAGAAGTGATCACACACAAATGCCCGAGCATTCTATTCTTTTGCACAAAGGGTTTCTTGTTTCAAGAATGGCTTGTCAAAGCTAGTCTGACCAAATTTGTTGAACTTCAGGGAGATTGCTATCCAAATCTTGTAAAGGTATTCTTTGTATCTCTATTTGGAAATATGTTGCTGGATTTCAGCCTAAAGGACTGAAAGCTCATTAAGGCATATTGGGTTTCAACAAAACTGACATTTACAACAATTTCTTGAAAAGTCCATACATGATAGGGAAATACGACTCCTTTAGTATTGAGAATCTGAGCAAGGAGGAAAGTTTATGTGCATACGTGATTACCTGAATCTTTCTTCCAAGATGTGAAGATCAGTTTCTGATGAACGTTGAAGATGTTTATTTACTATATGCATTGTAAACAGGAACAAAAACAGATTGGTCATCTATAATATGTGACTATAAGTTAAAGGTTGCAAAGCAAAAGGAATATCATCTACCTTATACTGTCTTCATTAGTAGGATACTAAGAATCCAAAACGTGGACATCACAAATGAAATGACAATCTGCTGTAACAAGAGAAATATTTTGGAAACATTGTTCTTAAATTTCGTGGGTCTCAGAAAAAGTAAAGATGGTTAGTTATTCAAGGATGATTACATTCCTGGTGTTGAGATTGTTGATAGTAAGAGCACTGATTTAGCTGAACTTACAATCTCAGAGCTTCTGGTTTTTTATGATGACAACATAATTAATAACACATGTGATGTTTATGTGTTACATGTTCTATTTCTTCATGCTATATGTTTTTAATCAATGTGTAAATCTGTTTAAAAGCATTGAGAACATGATTGTGTTGATACAATGCATTTCACTATGCTATATAATTGATTTTATTGGTGAATGCATGTCTGATGTTTTATTGAAAGAAAACCATAAGCACTTATGTTGAACTTTTAATTGTGTGGCAAAACAACAGTTTTAAGTCGACTTCATTATCGGGTGAGTCGATTAAAACTCGTGGTTTTGCACAAACTTTTTCAAAGTGTGCTGTGAGTATTTTCAAAGAGAAAGTTTTTCAAAACTTTGTTTAAGTGTGTTACATAGTCGATTATATGCAACTTGCATTTAACTAAGTCTGTTACAATTTTGAAATTCTGTTAATGCTTGTGTTAAATGTTACAATGACTATATTTTTAAATATGTTGACCAAACATTTATTGTGATTCGACTGCATTAATTATGCATTCAATTAACTACATTGATTGTTGCTAACATCTTTGATTGAATTGTTACATTCTATTCCATTAGTAGCTAAGTCGATTAAAATGCGTCAGAATTGTGTTTATCTATAAATTGACGTGAACTTGATTTCTGTAAGAACTTTTGTGATTCTTACAGTTTTGTGATATTTTGCAGAAAGTGCATTCTTACAGAAAAGGGAAAGAGCTCCAAGAAACAAGAAGTGATCATGGTGATCATCTACTTGTGGATTCTTGAAGAACAAGTTAATTGCACTTACTGAAAGATTAGAGGCTACAATCTTGTAAAGATTGGATTGAGGTTTCCCTGTTGTGATTACAGGAAGAAGAGCGTGCTGCGTTCTTGACTTTGACGATGACTCAAAGGGTTGGATTGCAGGAGAGAGGATTCTTGCTGCTAATCTGTTTTGTATATGCCTATATTTTGATTAGAGAGTTAGAGAGGTGTTTTATATTTTTGACGTAAGGTCGCTATAAAAACCTTGTTGTAAAAACCTTGATTATTATAGTGCATTGGCTTCCTGTGGTTGGAAGGACACTGGATGTAGGCTTGGCCGAACCAGTATAAAAACTCAGCGTTTGATCTTTCAATCCCTGCACTTTTTATTCAGTCGACTGCATACTGTATTGAATCGATTATATTTTCGCTGCATAAACAAATCTTTTTCCTTGCGTTTCAAGAAAGCTTTTTAAAGGCATCCTCTTTGCGAAAAAGATTTAAAGAAAACTTTGTTTTTACATTTCACCAATTCACCACCATCTTGGTGTGAGAAATTAAGCCATTCTATTTTCAACAATTGGCACCAGAGCTGGTTTTCATAAGATATTTGAAAAATAAGTCGATTGTTTTTTTCCTTAAATCGACTGATCCTGAGAAATGGCTTTAAATTTTCAAACCTTTGCTGAAGGGCATCCACAAATAGACCACCACTATTTGCTGGAGAAAATTATGCTTTCTGAAAAATTAGGATGCAAATCTTTCTTGAATCCGTGGATAAAGGAGTTTGGGATGCAACTCTAAACGATCCATTTGAGTCAACTCATGTTGTTAATGGGAAAACTGATAGAAGTGGCCTCCACCTTCAAGAATGGAGTGGCTTCTTGGACCAGAAGTGGCAGCGGAATGGAGAATGGTTGGAGATGTCCGATGCTTACAATGTGTTCGATGAAATGTGTGGCAGAATTTGGATATGATGTGGTGAAGGATTTCTAACTCAGACGGCTTTCCTAAGGGGAAAGGAGCTAGAGGGAAACAAGCTAAAATAACTTCAAGCAATGAAATCGAGAGAATGGCTGGATGAAATTCAGCAGAATTTCATTATCAATCTCAAGTTGTTCTTACAAGAAGAAGAAGCTCTCTTTTATAGAGTAAGAGAAGCTCTACTTAGCAAAATACAACGTGCATAAAGCTACTAGCTAGGTGTGTTTCACATGGTAAGTATTTAAAATGTGCTACAAAGTAAAGAAGATGCACGGTTGATTGTGTTGCACGTGGAAAATGTTTAAAATGTGCTTCAAAGGGAAGAAGTTGCACGGCTTGGCTGAAGATGGATTCTTCCTTGCCTCTTTTGTACTCCCTTGCTCACCAAGCTTCTTTAGCTGTTTGTCTATGGTTTCCAAGCTTATTTTTGTCCTACAAAACAATGTAAATGTATTTAGTAATGTAAACATGCTAAGACTTAGAAAGAAAAGATTAAGTCCTTTTTCAACTTCTTTTTCTTGGTCTTAGAGTGAAGCTGATATTTCTTTGGATGGAAAGTCCCTAAAGGGGTTGCCATCAAAAATTGTTTTGAAAAACTTTTCTGAGTGAACTTAAGATGAGAACCGAAGAGCTCAATATGATGATAAGACTAGAAATGTTATTGCTTCTGCACTAACCATGGATGAATTTTTTAGGATATCACAATGCAAGACTGCTAAAGAAATGTAGGAGGTACTTGAAGTAACACATGAAGGAACAAATGAAGTGAAAAGAGCCAGAAAGAATTCTCTTATACAAGAATATGAGTTATTCAGAATGAAGGCTAGTGAGATGATCTATGAGATACAGAAAAGATTCACACACATAGTAAATCACCTCATGGCTCTCGGGAAAGTGTTTGATAAAGAAGAAATCAACATAAAGATCATGAAAAGCCTCAATAGAACTTGGCAACCGAAAGTCACTGCTATATTTGAATCAAGAGACCTTACAAGCATCAATATTGCAACCTTGTTTGGCAAGTTGAGAGAACATGAATTAGAGCTTGAAAGGCTAAAGGAGGAAGAAGAAATTGAAGAGAAGAAATCGATTGCTCTAAAAGCCACAAGCAAGAAAGCTACAAAGATTCATGAATCTGAAACTAATTCAGATGCTGATATACTAGAAAAAGAAATGATGAATATGATGGTAAGAAAATTTGGCAGATTCATGAAAAATAAAAATTCGACAACTAACAATGCAGGTTTCTCTAGAGGAGGAAAGAAGAATTCAAGAAGCAACGCTGTTCAATGTTATGAATGTGAAAAGGATGGTCATATCAAGCCTGACTGTTTAGACTTGAAGAACAAGCAGAAAGAATTCTCCAAGTATCCTCAGGATAAGAACAAGAAACAGAGGAAAGCTTATATTGCTTGGGAAAATAGTGATGAAGATTCTTCCAGTGATGAAGATTTTGATCGTGGAGAAGAGTCAAATATATGCTTCATGAATGGCTCGACACAATCTGATGATGACTTTGAAAATGAACCAATAGAAGTCAAGTATCATATGCTACTGGATGCATTTCAGGAAGTTCATGCAGAGGCCATGCGACTTCAGTACAAGGTCAATCTATTATCATCTGAGAGAAGAGACTATGAATACACAATTGATAATCTTGTTAAGGACAATGAAAAGCTTGAAAAGATCTTGAAGAAGCTCTCAAATCTGCAAAGACAATAAAGACTGAAGTATAAATTATTGAGAAAGACTATGATAGTTGTTCTCTACATGTTGAGAAAATTCAGTACTTAACCAACACATTGGCAAAATTCACTCAAGGCAAAGAAAATCTTGATGTTGTGTTGAGATCATCTGGAAGAGCTATCTACATATAGGTATTGGTTACAAGGCTAAAAGTAATAGGATAAACTCAAAGAAATTTATTGATCTGAGTAAACCTACTACTAATGCATGCTTTTATTGCAATACACTTGGTCATACAGTTAGAAACTGCTATTTTATAAATGTTGGTGTTCCAAAGGGAAAGTACAAATGGGTTCCCAAGGAACAACTTCTTACTACTAACAAGACAGGACCCAAATTCAAATGGGTACCAACGTCAAAACCTTTTAACTGTTGTATAGGAAAGGAGCAGTAGCTGTTGTAGTAGTACAAAACTCAACGATGAGCTGAATTGATAATATAAAATTTCTTGAGTATCTACAAACAGTAACAATCATTTTCACATTGCATCATGCATGATATTTGCTTGAATGATTGTTTGATGATTGATTGTTTGTTGGTTGATTGATTGAGATTGTTTGTTGTTAAAATCAATTTTACGACTTTTAATCGATTGGATTAAGTGTATAGTGGATTATGTTACTGTATGATTGTTTCTGTTTTGTGAAAACCTTTGTCATACAGTAGTCAACTTTGCAAATAATAAAATCGATTATATATCTCTGTTATTGGGCTTTTTGTATTTGAAAATTTAAATGTGGACTTATTTTGGTTATTATGGTTCGCGCCCTTATAAATGTTGGTTATTATGGATAGCATTTAGTGACGTTGGTAAGGATATTTCCAGTAACCCTAAACTGAAGAAGTGTTTCCAAGCACTCTGCTTCAGATGGCTTCTTCATCTCAACCCTCTAGAGGACATAAAGGAAAAGAAATGGCGGTCACAAGAGGTGCTCATCCTGAAGGATGGATCAGTGACGATGCTCAAGAGAAAGATTTCTTCGTGGACGAGTCAAGATTGTGGTTACTCCTCAGCATCTTGACTTAAAGTTATTTGAAAAGGAAGGCTTTCAATTTCCAGGATGGTTGAAAACTCAAGAACTCTCCCAATTAGTTCAAATGAAAGGTGACTAGTTTCAAAACTTGGTGAAAGTGTTTTACCATAACTTGAAAATAGTGAACGGTGACATCTGGTCAAAGGTAAAAGGTGTAAATATTCACCTTGACAATGATATGTGGTTTCAAGTTGTTGGATTAAAGGCTGAATGTCAATTCCCTCATCTACCGAACTCAGAAACAAATCATTGGCTAAAGAAAAGGATGTCTATAGAATTTGGCTTAGATTTCTAGGAAGATACACAAGAGAAAGACTTTACATGCATGAGGGTCTTAAAATGGAAGAAAGAATAATTGCTCATCTTCTTGCTTGGGTGATTCTGCCTGGAAGAATGATGCAGGATGTAATGACTACATATGACATTCCCACCAATTGGGTGGAGATTCTAAAAGATCATAGCTGAAGCTGCCCTCAATAACTCTCATCATTTTCCATATGTTGTACTGATAAGAAAATTATTAATTCTGCAGGGTGTGGACATTAGTGGTGAACAAAAGTGCTCTTGTAACTGCACAAATGTCATAAACAGAATACCATTGCAAGTTTTGGTATGGTAAAAACAGTGAGAGGTTGGTGCTTTAAAGGAGAAAAAGGGTTAGTGTATAGTTCTGGAAACACCTGTAATGATTTGTGTATTACAATAATTCTAAAATGCTTGATCTGGAAAGATCTTGAAAGGTTTTGCAGGAACATTGCTTTTGGATTAACTACTACAGATAAAATGCAAATGGAAAGCAATGGAGTTGATTACAACAGTGGATCAATCGATTACCGTTTTAATAGGGGTTATAAATTCCATAATTTGGAATTCGGTTATTCTGCTTATTGATGATATACTGTTGTTTGTTTCATTTTCAATATATCTTTGTTCTTATATTTGATTGACATTACTTGAGATAAAATTGAGATTGTTGATTGAAATTGTATCTATGCTACATTGATGTGGTTGCACAATTTTTGATTTGATACAATATTCTCACATGCTTATACATGCTATGAAATGTTCTATGAAAATTGCATTGTGCATTGGGATTTTGATTATAAAACATGCATAATGGAAAGGGGAGCATTGCATAGGATTTTAGATAATTTCACATGCCTACACTTTAGGGGGAGATTATATCTTTATCATGTGATTATCTGTGACAAGGGGAGCATGATTGTTGGATTAATATGATTGACTGATGCATCTTTGAGCAATTGTCTATCATCATATCATTATCATAAGGCATACCTTTTTTGCTAATGCACAAAGGGGGAGAATGCTGAGAGAAATACTTTTTTGATAATGTTGGGAGAATACTCTGATAGTGTCTTTGATATTCATGTTATTCTCTGATATTCTGTTTGTGCTCTGGTATGAATGGATATTTTTTGAGGTGATCAAATGAGAATATATCAAAATGTATGCAATGTTTGCTCTCATACACGCTCTGATACATTTGCTAATCATTTGCACTGATACATTTTGAAATGATATGATTTGATTTGTACAACATGGTTTTTTATTAATCATGGTTGTGCTTCATCAAAAAAGGGGGAGATTGTTCAGATTGTTGATAAGAAGAGCACTAGTTTTAGTTGAACCTACAATCTCAAAGCTTCTGGTTTTTGATGATGACAACATAATTAATAACACATATGATGTTTATGTGTTACATGTTCTATTGCTTCATGCTATATGTTTTTAATCAATGTGTAAATCTGTTTAAAAGCATTGAGAACATGATTATGTTGATACATTGCATTTTACTGTGCTATATAATTGATTGTATTGATGAATGCATGTCTGATGTTTTATTCAAAAAAAACCACAAACACTTATGTTGAACTTTTAATTGTGTGGCAAAACAACAGTTTTAAGTCAACTTCATTATGGGGTGAGTCGACTAAAACTCGTGGCTTTGCACAAACTTTTTCAAAGTGTGCTATGACTATTTTCAAAGAGAGAGTTTTTCAAAACTTTGTTTAACTATGTTACATAGTCAATTATATGCAACTTGCGTTCGACTAAGATGTTAGAATTTTGAAATTCTGTTAATGCTTGGGTTAAATGTTACAACAACTATATTTTTATATATGTTGACCAGACATTTATTATGATTCGATTGCATTAATTGTGCATTCAATTAACTGCATTGATTGCTGCTAACTGCTTTGACTGAACTGTTACATTCGACTTCATTAGTAGCTAAGTCGATTAAAATACGTCTGAATTGTGAAAATCTAGAAAATTGACGCAAAATTGATTTTTGTAAGAACTTTTGTGATTCTAACAGTTTTGTGATATTTTACAGAGAGTGCATTATTACAGAGAAAGGGAAAGAGCTCCAAGAAACAAGAAGTGACTGTGGTGATAATATACTTGTGGATTCTTGAAGAGCAGGTTATCTACACTTACAAAGGCTGATCATAATCTGCACATTGGGTGTAATTGAGAGATCAGAGGTTACAATCTTGTAAAGATTGGATTGAGGTTCCATGTTGTGATTACAGGAAGAAAAACGTGCTACATTCTTGACTTTGAGGGTGGCTCAAAGGGTTTGCACTGCAGGAGAGGGGATTCTGGCTAGAAAGGATGGTCCTGACTGTCTAGACTTGAAGAACAAGAAGAAAGAATCCTCCAAGTATCCTCAGGCTAAGAATAGGAAACAGAGGAAAGCCTATATTGCATGCGTAGACAATGGTGAAGATTCTTCCAATGATGAAGATTGTGATTTGCGAAGACGAGTCAAATCTATGCTTCATGGCTAGCTCGGCAAAATTTGATGATGACAGTGATGATGAATTTGAAAATGAACCAATAGAAGTCAAGTATCATATGCTACTGGATGCATTTCAAGAAGTTCATGAAGAGGCCATGCGACTTCAGTACAAGGTCAATCGATTATTATCCGAGATAAGAGATTATGAATACAGGATTAACAATCTTGTGAAGGACAATGAAAAGCTTGAGAAAGATCTTGAAGAAGCTCTCAAATCTACAAAGACAGTAGAGACTGATCTACAAATTATTGAGAAAGAGTGTGATAGTTGTTCTCTACACGTTGAGAAAATTCAGTACTTAACCAGCATATTGGCAAAATTCACCAAAGGTAAAGAAAATCTTGATGTTGTGTTGAGATCTTCTAGAAGACTTATCTACGGACAAGTTATTGGTTACAAAGCCAAAAGTAATATGATAAACTCAAAGAAATTCATTGATAGTAAACCTACTACTAATGCATGTTTTTATTGCAATACACTTGGTCATACAATTAGAAACTGCTATATTAGAAATGTTGGTGTTCTAATGGGAAAATACTAATGGATTCCCAAGGATCAACATCATGCTACTAACAAGACAGGACCCAAATTCAAATGGGTATCAGCATAAAAAACGTTTAACTATTGTACAGGAAAGGAGCAGTAGCTGTTGTGGCAGTACTGAACTCAAGAATGAGCTGACTTGATGATATAAAATTTCTTGAGTATCTACAAGGGGTAACAATCATTTTTACATTGCATCATGCATGTTATCTTCTTGAATGATTTTTTGATGGTTGATTGTTTAAGATTGTTTGCTGTGAAAATCAATTTTACGAATTTTAATCGATTGAATTATATGTATAGTCGATTATGTTACTGTATGATTGTTTCTGTTTTGTGAAAACCTTTGTTATGCAGTAGTCTACTTCGAAAATAATAAAATCAATTTAGTTGTGTTTGTAATAATTGAACTTCAAAATTTATTCGAATCGATTAGGAAAATTTTTGGTGTGAAATTAAACATAAACTATTCCCTCCAAAATCAAATTATGAGTTGATTAAAAACCTAACACACCAGATTTCAATCACTAAGTTTTCTCAGCGACATCTGAATCATCACTCTCTTTCACTCGGTGATCAACACTATTATTCATTCTTGCAAATGGCTTCTAGTTCTACTCAACGCAAAAGAGTAAAGACATTTGGTCTGAAGAATAAGAAGCTTCCTACATAACTTGATGGATGGATTAGTGATTGTGAAGTGCATTTAAAGTTTCTCGACTGCTGGAAAATGCGTAGTCTGGTAACGCATAAGTTTTCAAAACTAAGCTTTTTCAGGAATGAAGGCTCTGAATTCCAGAACTGGATCAAACGTCAGGGACTAAAGAAATTTTTGGAGATGGCGGATCCCTGATATCCAGAGCATGTGAAGGTATTTTACAGTAACCTGAAGATCAATTATGGAACACTCTGTTCCAGAGTAAAAGGGATAGATAGCAAGCTCAGTGAAGAGGTCTAGACTGATATTGTTGGTCTAAAAATGGAAGGAGAAAAATGTCATTTAGGCCGTATTGTGTGTTTATATCAAAGATTCTTGTCCACTTTGGCGTAAATTGTATTGATGAATCAAGTGTATCTTATAACCGTACTAGTCCGACACACACACACACACACACACACACACACACACACACACACATATATATATATATATATATATATATATATAAACTTAATAAATTATCCTCCGCACCTAAACAGATTTTTACTTTTATTCACAGCACAAATATACTTCTAACCCCTTTTTTTAATAAAATAATTCCCAATCCAAAAGACCAAAAAATTCCTCCCCTGCCAAGACAGCCATGGACCCATGGCAGGACCGCCTTCACCCTTCTTCACCTTCTCTTTCCACGCGAGGTAGTCATGGAGCAACACCAACCTTCGAGCATCCTTCTCAGAGCAGAAGCCATCGCATTACGTTTTCGAGGATCATAGATTCTGAGCAGAGAGGAACCCGAAAAGGTGGTTAGAAGTTTACGAATGAAGAAAGTGGGAAACATGTTTAATGAAGAAAGTAGGTCAGAGAGGAAAAACTAAGACAGCGAAAATTAGTGAAGAAATTGAGACGGAGAGGGAGGAAGCTTAGAGTGAAAAAATCAAAAGACTTCATTATTGAACGTTGATGTGAGTTGTGGGAGGTAGGAAAAGTAGAAAAGGGTATGCGTGTTATGTATAATTAGTTTAGTAGGTGAAAAAGTAAACTTTCATTGAAAGAAGAAAAGGGAAAAAGACCAAAAGCTGACAAGAAAGATAAAGGTCTGCAGTGTTGCAGAGAATCAGAGGAGAGAGAGAAAAAAGTTAACGTCGTTTATGCGTATTTAACGGAAGGGACGACGTTGACGCAAAATTGACTAAATGAAAACTAATTTGACGCACTTTTAAAAAGAGAGACCTAATTGAGAAAAATAAGCAAATCTAGGGACCAAAAAGGCTATTAAGCCAACGTAAACAAAGTCTTTTAAAATCTTTTTGACAAAAGGCTTTTTAATGCAACAGAAACTTAATCGAATAAGTACAGAGAAAAGTTGATTAAAAGTAAAAGAGTAGGGATCAGAAAATTCAAACACTGCTTTTTATACTGGTTCGGCCAACCTACCTACATCTAGTGTCCTTCCAACCATGGGAAGAAAATGCACTATAATGATATAGGTTTTTACAACAAGGCTTTTATAGAGACCTCACATCAAAAATATAAAACACCTCTCTAATCCTCTAATCAAATATAGGCAGTACAATAATTAGACAAGCTGCAAAAATCCCCTTTCCTGTTGTCTAAACCCTTTGAGACACCTCTCAAAGTCAAGAACGCTGCACACTCTTCTTCATGTAGTCACAACAAGGAACCTTAATCCAATCTTCACAAGATTGTAGACTATGATCTTGCAGTTACACCTAAATGTGCAGAATTGATCAGCCCTTTGAATACACAGCAAATTTGCTCTTCAAGAAATCACAAGGAGATGATCACCACGTCACTTCTTGATTCTTGGAGCTCTTTTCCTCTTTTTGCAAGATAGCACTTTCTGAAAAAATATCGCAAAAATTGTTAGATTCACAAAAGTTCTTACAGAAAATCAAATTCGCGTCAATTTATAGTATAACAGATCTCTGACGCTATTTAATCGACTAAGCTACTAATGTAGTCGAAGATAACAATTTTGTTATAGCAGTTAGCAACGGTCAAAGCAATTAATTGAATTCAAAATTAATGAAGTCGAATGACATTTAATGCTTGGTCAACATATTTAAAAATATGATCGTTAGACAGTTAAATCAAGCATTAATAGAATTTCAAAACAGTAATAGACTTAGTCGAATGCAACACGCATATAATCGACTATGTAACAGTGTAAATCATAGTTTTGAAAAACTTTCTCTTTGAATAATCTCACAGCACACTTTGAAAAAGGTTTGTGCAAAGACACGAGTTTTAATCGACTCACCCCATAATGAAATCGACTTAAAACTGTTGTTTAGCCACACAATTAAAATTCAACATTAGTGCTTGTGTTTTTTCTCATCCAGAAACATGTGTCATGCATTCATGTATAAAATCACATATAAAACACAGTGAAATGCAGTGAAATGCAATGAACAACACAACAACAACACAATCATGTTCTCATATACGCATATAACATGTAAGCATAGAACATGTAACACATAATACACGTGTGTTATTAATTATGCTTTGTCATCATCAAAAACTCAAATATAACTGAGATTGTGGGTTCAGCTAAACCAATGCTCTCCCTATCAACAATCTCAACATGGGTCCTTGGGGTTAGTACATGTAAACAATCATCATTCAACGATTTGTACCCATGCATACTTTCCATTTAGTACTCCAAAATGTTTGATGTTGCATTTGTTAGAAGTATGACCATGCTTCATGCAATAGAAACAACAAACATCATGCATCTTAATTTTTACAAAAGTGTCTTTTTCAAACCAAACTTTACGAGTTCTTTTAACTTTAGGCTTCTTATGATGATGTATGTTCTTATTTTTAACATTGCTTTTTCTAAAATTATTTTGATGTGAGGTAGATTTGGTTGCTTTAGCAAGCAAGTTTTCAAGTATATCAATGTCAAACATATGACTTTTGCAAAATAGACATCCAACGGGATTTTCATTTGCATTAGATTTAGACAATTTAATTTCAAGATTACTAACTTTATTTCTTAGTATGACTTCATCATCTAATGCATTTTCATATTTCAATTTCAATTCATTGAATTCTTTCTTTAACTTTTTATGAGCAACATCAAGTTTTTTGGATTCATTCATCAATTCAAAGAATTTTTTTGCAAATCTAATTCACTAGACTTAAAGCTAGAATCACTTACTTGACTTCCAGCATCTTTTGAGTCAGCCATTAAACATAAATTTGCTTCTTCATCTGATTCACTTGAGCTTGAAGAACTAGAATAATTTTCTTCCCATGCTATATAAGCCTTCTTCTTCTTGGGAAATTTTCTCTCTTTATTTTCTTCACTTCTTTTGTTCTTAGGACAGTCGGTTTTTACATGTCCTCTTTCTCCACCTCCATAGGATTTGATGCTTGATGGAGATCCCTGATTTTCCTTCTTTTCTCCTTGGTATTTATCCTTTCCTTTTGCTCTCATGAATTTAGTAAACTTCTTTATCATGAGGATCATGTTTTCCTCATCATCAGAGTCATCATTATCATTATTCCTTGAACTTTTTCCTTTTGAGATTTCAGATTTGAAGGCTAAGGTCTTCCTCTTGCCTTGATCCTCCTCTGTAGTCAATTTATTTAGCTCAAGCTCGTGCTCACAAAACTTTCCTTAAGAGAATTGTCATTGACATTTGGGAGAGGTTTTATGACTTTGAGATGGCTATCACCTTTGGTTGCCAAGATCTGTCCAATGATTTTAGAATTTTCATATTCAATTCATCAACATCAAAAGTCTTACCCAACCATGTCAAGTGGTTAACAATGTGTGTGAATTGCTTTTGAACATCAGAAATTGTTTCTTTAGGCTACATCCTGAACATTTCGTACTCTTGGATGAGTGTGTTCTTTCTTGTGCGTTTTACCTCATCAATACCTTGGTGTGTAACTCTAAGTACTTCCCACATTTCTTGTGTTGCCTTATAAACAGAAATTCTATAGAATTCATCAAGCACCACAACAGAAGATATAATGTTACGAGCCTTAAGATCAAATTGGGCTCTTCTATTTTCCTCATTAGTCTAGTTAAAATAAGGTTTTTCAACTTCAACACCATCAACAATACTTTTAGGAATATAAGGACCATTTTTTACAGCTTCCCAGATGCCTCTGTCAATATACCCCATGAAAATTTCCATTTTGACTTTCCAGAGTGCATAGTTATCACCAGTAAAAAGTGGTGGTCTGTTGATGGAAGCACCTTCGGCGTAAACTTGACATTGGCCGACCATTTTCGAAAAATTTGAAAGAATATCAAAGCAAACTCTAATACCAATTGTTGGAACAATCGGTACTGATTTTGCGGAGTTAAAACGTATTTGATTGTTAAAGAACGTAAAGCGTGTTCAGTCAATTAAAATCGTTCCTTTAATTTTCTTACAAAAATATTATCGAACAATTGATGTGCAGAAAATATAAAGAGTGTATGGAGTAGAAAAATCTCACAAATGATTTTTATCTTGGTTCGAATCAAAATATTATATGTCCAGTCGTTAATCGCTATAAATAGTGATTAACCTTTTCACTAAAATATTGTTCATAGATTACAATAAGATGAAATACAAATAAGAAGAGAAAGAACCTTCCTTTGACAAACAAACCAGAAGTAAAATTGTTCAGCCAACTTTACGAGAACTGCTCCGACCTTACACGCACTAAGCACAAGCTTCTCCTATTCAAAAGACTTGACAAGAGCACACTATCACTTGAGAACTTCCTCAGAGAAACTCTATTCTCAAAAGTGGCATAGATAATTTCGAAGGGTTTGGAAGAGAGTGTATATAGCCTACTGGTCTGAAACTGCAACGACATATTATAACTGCCAGTGATAGTCAATTATTGTAAGTAATAATCGATTATCTACGAGACTTTGGAACTGTTAAGATATGTAACTCTTCAACCGGACAACTCTAGTTCTTCACCTCCTTCCACTATTCGGCTCGAGCCCTTACCGCCTTCTATCATTCGCCTTGAGCCTTTATTACCATTTATCGTTTGGCTCGATTCCTTACCGCTTTTCACCATTTGGCTTAAGCCCTCACTGTTTTCCATCGTTCGGCTTGAATCCTTCAAATTTTCACCGTTTGACCTGATTCCTCACAACTTTCCACCGCTCGGCCTGGCCTCTTCTTCTCTCTCTCCTTCCAACTCTTAACATTTTATTCTACAGAACTCAGAAACCTAACTACTACCACTCGGTCTCATTTATGTCTCGTTTGGTCTCGGTCATGCCTTCCATTACTCGGTCCTAACTGCTCGGTCTTGGTCATACCTTGCTTGGTCTTGGTCATGCCTTCCACCGCTCGGTCCTAGCTGCTAAGTCTTGGTCATACCTCAATTGGTCTCGGTCATGCCTTCCACGGCTCGGTCCGGACTACTCGGTCCTGGTATCTTCTGTTATACAAGAATGCTTTTAAACTTAATACAATAAGGGTCTTCATATTCTTCACTTTGTAACGTCACCAAAATCATTATCTTCAAGACACCAATGCTTCCTCATTGGTAACAATCTTATTGCAGGAGGTTCAGAAAAGAATCAAGATTACTACATTTGGAAGAAATGTTCAAAGATTCTTGAAGAATTGAAGTGTTGTCACAGACTGATCTTATCTACACACTCAGGTGTATGTTTCTATATCAAAGTTATCTACAAATCAAGGCGGATTGTATCCATCTTGTTACGGACAGGAAGGGACTTAGAGAAATTCTTTGACTTGGAGTGAGGTATCTTTAAGGGTGACAAAAAGAGGGTATTCTTTCTGGGTTGATATAGTTGATTTGGAGTTAGGAAGGAGATTACATTGAGAGGATTGTTCTCTGTAAGTCTTGCTTTGTAAATAACTCAATCAATATAGTGGAATCCTTTCAATCTAAGGTTGATTAAACAAGATTATATGTAGGCAGTGGCCGAACCAGTATAAAACAATTGTGTTAATCTCTATTTCCCTACACTCTTGCATTGTTTACATTATTGATTGATTGCATTGCAAGAAAGATAAAAAAGATTTTAAAAGAACTTATTTTTACAAGGGAAACTAATTCACCACCTCTTGGTTGGGACACTTGGCCTTAACTTTTTCTACAAAATCAACCCATCTAACCAATAATTCATTCAATATATTCCTATCAAGCTTAACATTATCATTCAATTCTAAAAACCATCGAAATTGTGTCTTCTCAATAAATTACCTCTACTCCTAAGTCAATCTTTCATTAAAATTACCAACATATTTGGTTTTGAAAGAATGACGAACGCACAACTGCATGAAAAAAAAAATTCGCGTTACAACAAATCCAAAAAATATTTAAGAACAAAGGAAAGGGCAAAAACCGAAACGACAACAGCCAAAATGAAAGGTGAAAGCGAAAACGCAAATAGGGAAAGGGAATAAACCATATACCTTGCTCGCAACACCAATATTAGCAGAGAATTCCATTTCGCACAATACCATCAACCAAATGAAAGCAAAAAGGTGAGAACTTTAACATAAAGAGACATTTTGCTTTGTCGGAGACAAACAAATGACAAATGGGAAAGGTTGGACAGAGAATGTTGAACGAAAATGGAGAGAATGAGATCTTACTTCCATTCAAACATTAAGGGTAATTTTGGAATAAAAGAAGTGAGAACCTTAAAGTTTTTTCACTTTAGCTTTTTTACAAAAAAAAATTAATTCTAACGTGCTAATAACATACTGACACGTGACGTTGACAAAAAATTGTCAAAATTAAGTTAACGTATTGGAATCTCTCTAGTTGATACTTTCAATTAACTTTTCAACTATTTTTTTCTTAAAATAAAATGGAAAGAACAAACATAATTTTAAATACATCATACTAAAATGTAAGATGTCATTGCTTAAGTCCTATTAAATTTTGCTAAGAGATTATTTTACAATGTGAAGTCATTCACTTTACATTACTAAAGATTAAGAGTGTGACTAAAAGTGAGTCACATGGAAATTTTTTTGTTTTGTATCATTACTTAAGCACCTACTAAATTTAGCATTTGCTTAGGCGCATACTCTTAAAGCAAAACAGTTGAAAAATCTTAGTTGAGTGTATCCTCACTTAAAACAATTTCTCTTCACGATAGATATCAAGCAAATTTTTTAAGGATATAATTATATTTTTGAAAAATTTAATAATAAGTGATTCTTGAAAAATAAAATTAGCATTCTTTAATTATTTTGTGTTTTCTTTAATAGTTTGAGTACCTGCTAGTTTAATTAGCTCTGTTATCAAAATAAATTGATTTCTACATAAAATAAACATCTAAAAATATATAGTAAATATTTTTTTATTTTGGAATAACTTTTTTCACAAAATAAAAACTCAAACAAACTCGCCCGTGTCCAAAAGAAAAAAATAGAAATTATATCTTAAAATAAGATAAATATATTTAAGTTAAAAATTTAAAGAAATATTCAATTATATTTATAAGTTTAACTTATAATTTATTTTAGACGCTCAACTTGTTTAAAAGGGTAACACATTCTCAAACGTTTTTAGTTAGCCTAAAAATTTGTTTTATTCTTCGATTTTGGAATATATTTCCGTTTCCAAAATTAAATTGGGTTATTTTTTGTCTTCTGGCTTAAAATTAGACTAATTTTTAATTTTAAGATCACCTTTTAATAGTTTTAGTTCCATAAACTAAAAGTAAGACATTTTCACATGAAAAAACAGAATAATGACTTTTAAATTTTTCAAAGAAAATAAGACTCAATTTAAGGGATGAATTTCATGCTATGATTGAAGGCAAGTATGGTCTTTCTATCTTAATAAAATTAAATAAATACCTAAATTTATGTCACTGAGTGGATCAATTAACTTGTATATGCTGTTGCAGTTGGATATGGTGTGTGCGGGTCATTTGCCATTTTCCTTACATTTGGATGCAACTGAAGATCTGTATATATACTGTCTCCATGTTTGGTGGAAGTGATGAGTCTGTCAGCGGCCCGATTTGTGCGGCCGGCGTTGTTAGGTGTGACGGAATGACTTTGTCTGGCGCATGTCACGTGAGGAGAGAGAAGACGAGGTCATGCATAACGGAGTTCATGCAAATTACAGTGATAATAATAATCATGGTATTAATAATAATGATAATAATAATAAGACGAATAAGCGTGGTTGTTTTCTTGTGTGGTTGGATCAGAGAGGAAGAGGATGTTTTTTTTGTTCCTGTCCAAAATTCCGCGTGTGGGGGCTCAAAGTTTGAACCAAACGTTGATTGGATAGGGTCAGCACGAAGCAAAAGACACACACACACATCCCTTAATCACACACGCTACAGAGGGAGCTTTATAAACAAGACTTGCCTTCAACCTTACCTGCTCGAGGTGAGGGGTCAATGAAACACCAAAGCAAGAAAGCTCGTGGGAAAGAAAAAGCTAGGGGAAAAAAAGCCTTAAAGAAAGCTGATTACATAAAGCAACACCTTTTTCTCTCTCTATTATTTCTATTATCTTTATCTCTATCTCTCTCTTTCTTCCTTCACTTGTGCCACTATCATTCCTCATCATCTTTTCCATACAAGTAAAGCTGAAACCCACTATTGCAACCTCACCACTTGTACTAGTCGTCGTCACAATTAATCCTCCTATAGTTACATATAGTCCTCAAACTACACGCACAAAAATTCCACCCATGTTAGACAACAGTGCTTCTTCTGGTGCACCATCTTCTTCTGATGCCGCCTTTGCATTATCTGAAAATGGGGTGGCGAACAAAAGGAAAAGAAGACCCGCAGGCACACCCGGTAAAGTTTTTTACCCTTTTATGGGGCTAAGTTTCAACTTTCAGGCTTTTACCTCAGACAAAATTCGTGGGCTTTGGATTTTCTCTCTAAAGTTAATTTCTTTTTCCTGGTTGTTGTTGCTGCTGTTTATGCTGTTCCTGTGTGCACATATATTTATTTATGCAGATCCAGATGCTGAGGTTGTATCTCTCTCACCCACCACCTTGCTGGAATCTGACAGATATGTGTGCGAGATCTGCAACCAAGGGTTCCAGAGGGACCAGAATCTTCAAATGCACAGGAGAAGACACAAGGTGCCATGGAAATTGCTCAAGAGGGAAACACAAGGGCAGAAGAAGAGAGTATTTGTCTGTCCAGAGCCAAGCTGTTTGCACCATGACCCTTGCCATGCCCTTGGGGATCTTGTGGGCATCAAGAAGCACTTCAGAAGGAAGCATAGCAATCACAAGCAGTGGGTCTGTGACAAGTGCTCCAAAGGGTATGCTGTTCAATCTGATTACAAGGCACACATCAAAACCTGTGGCACTAGGGGTCATTCCTGTGACTGTGGCCGTGTTTTTTCCAGGTTTGTTTGCGTTTTGTTTCCACCTTACTTCCTATCTTAGTCGCCGTGTCTATTATTTCAAAGGTTCCACCTTTCTCTCTCTTTCTTGGTTTCTGTGTCTTTTGGCTCCTCAGATTCAGCCCCTGCTCAGCAATTGTTTTTTGCTCTCCATAACCGAAAACCAAACTACTATTATTAATAACTATTAAAATTTTACTTCTTAAATTGTTATGTGATTGTGGTCAAACCCTAAATTCTAGGTACAAGGACGGTGCAGAGAAACAAAAATTCTGAATCTCAGATACCTTCCATGTGAAACATTTTCCATCTTCTAGAGGTTATTAAATATATTAATATTCTATTTTGGAAGTCCTAAAACATGTAAGTTGAAAAATTTTTCAGAATCCTAAGCATGATGTTGTTATGAATATTGCACACATACGCCTTACACTGGAGTTCCTATGGCAGCTTTTAAGTTTAGGACCAGTCTATCTCCAAACTACTATTGATAAGCCAAAGAACCACAAAAGTCCGTAGAAGGAAACAGTTCATTTTTTTTCATTCGTTATTTGAACTTATGATGTCCTCATTAATTTAATCACTCTGTCTTATTTTATTTTAATCAACTATTCAATTTGAAACTTGCCCACTGAATCCACGGACAGGACCTCTGAGTAATTAATTTTATAAGTGCATGTTTTTGAAACACTAACTAACAAGGTTTTCGGCATACATATATATCTTTGTTTGACCAGGTATTCCCCCCTAGTCAATCATATATCAAGCGACAAGAACATAAATGTATATCACAGTCTAGTTTATTTTAATTACCTAAACGTTTGTCTTTTTCAGGGTGGAGAGTTTCATAGAACACCAAGATGCATGCACTGTCCGGCAGCACCGGCCAGAGTTGCAAGTACTGCAACCTGCATGCTCTTCTAGAACAGCTTCAAGCGCAAGTCCCTCTAGTGAGGCAAATTTTAGCATCGCCCCACCATTGCAAGGACTTCCACTTCCAAAACCAGTTTCTGCTGATCAACTAGCAACAGTCTTATTAACTTCAGAGATACACAATAACAAGTCCACCACCTCTCGGAACTTAGAACTTCAGCTGTTACCCTCCTCAATAAATTCTCAAGAAAAACGAAATCCGAAGGAGAACTATGGTTTGAAACTTTCAATAGGGTCATGTAGTAATGACAAAGGGAATGAAGAGAGAGTGTGCTCAGAAGCACATAGGAGCCCACCTGAAAGGAATAATAATGTGAGCGAGTATTCCACATTGGAAGTGGAGAGGTTGAAAGAGTTTGCAGCTGAGGAACTCAAGTTGGCCATAGCAGAAAAAGCTTATGCAGAAGAGGCTAGGAAAGAGGCCAAACGTCAGATTGAGATAGCTGAACTTGAGTTTGAGAATGCCAAAAGGATAAGGAAACAAGCACAATCTGAACTGGCAAAGGCTGAAGAGTTGAGAAAGCACGCCATGAAGAAGATAAGCTCCACTGTTTTGGAAATAACATGCCAAAGTTGCAAGCAACAGTTCCAGTCTTCAACTCTTGGGGTTCCATCAGAAGAGACCTCCATTGTGATGAGTTACATGTCTTCAGCCACCACAGAAGGAGAAGCAGAATGAATGACATATACTTGCAAAAGAAAGAAAAGACGACCTTTATTCAGCCAAAGGGGAAGACATGATATGATATAAAGATATTCGGAGGAGTTCACAGCAAGTTATATTCTTCTTTTCTTCTTCTCTCTTGGTTCTTTTATGTTTTCTTTTCTCTTGACAAGGTGCAATTTGTTTTATCTTAAAGAAAGTTCATATTCTTTATTATAATATTGTTGTTGAGATGCAGCGTTTAGGAATTTGAGAGTCTGACTATTCAAGGTTTGTTTAAAGGTGAGCTGCAACCTGTTTTTCTCCATTTAACAAATTGTTGTATGAAAATTAAAATTCAAGATCATGCAAAGCTATATATTTCTGCTTCAGAAGATATTAATGAATAGAAAATAATGGTTGGAGTCCATACTTGTGGCTTAAAAATCGTACCTAAAAAAGAAGCATAAGTGAATGCAGATTCCAATTCCGTAACAAATGAAGATATATCTCTATCAAAAGAAAAAACACAATTCTGGATATTTCAGGGGTAGATTAATGATTATATTTTGGAAATAGGTGGTATTTGTGGATTTTACGGACTATGCATTAGAGGCAATGCATGCATGTGGTGAGGAAAAAAAGGAAGAATGGTTTATAACAATTATTTTGTTTTTTGACATTAATGTCATTAATAAGCATGATGTTATTGATGTGTCAGGTAGCCTAGTAAAGATGGACCCTTTGGGTAATATTAAATGAATGATACATGTGACATTCATCTGGGTGAATGATGCCATGGTTGGGACCATTTTGTGTATAGGAAGCAAGGGGGGGGGGGGCTAAAATATTCCTTTTGAGATGGAATTGGATGTGAGAAAACAAAAAGGAAAAGAGGGAGAAAAAGGGTGAAAGAGGTAGGGGTCATTTTCCTTCAATAAGCGATCCTTTTAAATGCAGATATATATATAAAAAAACATGCCATGTTTTTCAGTGCCACAGTTGAAATGGTAGTGACAGGCATTCGTCACTCTCAGCATAAACAAACGCACACAAGGGTCTAAAGATGCACATGCTTTTAACAGTGGAGAAGGGGGGAGGGGTGCAGTGTCAGCGCATAGGCCTCGTACAGTAGCTTTATCATTAATTAAGGTACAAAATACCATGGACTCCATCGCATTCTCCTTTTATATTTCACACCACTTGTATGTATTGCTTTACTGTTTTATAAGTGTAAAAGATTGCAACTTCCGTTTTAAAACAAGACTTTGAACTTTTTATATTAGGATAAATAATCAATATGATGAAATAAGAAAATTTATATTATATCTCTCACTAGTGCAAAATTGGCTTTTAACGTCCCCATAGACGATCGTCCGTATTTGTCCCAACGTAAATAATTGACCGGTGGCATACTCGTAAATAAGTGAAACTCTAGACGTTCGTTGTGTGGGGGACGGACGTTTACGAGGCTGAACAAATTAACGCTTCAACTTCCCATGTCAGCCCTTTAAATGTCCGTCCTGTGGGGCACGGACGTCTATAACACGGACGTCTATAATATTATAGACGTCCGTGCCCCACAGGCCGGACGTTTAAGGGGCTGACAGGGTGGTTGGAGAATTAATTAGCTTCAGCCCCTTAAACGTCCGTCCTGTGCGGCACGGACGTCTATAATATTATAGACGTCCGTGCCCCACAGGATAGACGTTTAAGGGGCTGAAGCCAATTAATTCTCAAACCACCCTGTCAGTAACTTAAACGTCCGTCCTGTGGGCCACGGACGTCTATAATATTATAGACGTCCGTGCCCCACAGAACGAACGTTTAAGGGGCTGACATGGGGACTTGAAGCGTTGATTTGTTCAGCCTCGGAAACGTCTGCCCCCCTACCACAGACGTCTATAATATTATAGACGTCAAGCCCCCTCCACCACGGACGTTTAAGGACTGATAGGGGGAGTTGAAGCGTTCATTTCTTCAGTCTCTTAAACGTCCAGCTTGGGGGCACGAACGTCTATAATATTATAGACGTCCAAGCCCCTTTAACGGACGTCTAAAACCCCCAGCGAATATCAATTTTAAATTCCTAAAGACGTCATATTAGTGATGGGCCAAACGTTTATAATATTATAGACGCCGGGGCCCCAACGTACCGGACGTCTAACAGTATTAATATGGGGAACGCGAACCCGCGAGCATATACACTCACTGTTTATCGTCTTTCCCGCGAACGCTGCTGCGCCATTGATTTTCGAGGTGGGTTTTCTCTCTTTTGGACCGTTTAAATTTACTTTTAATCCGATTACATTGCCCTGTGATGAAATATCTTTGATTTGAACCGATTAAAAATCGTTTTCGGTCCGTTTTTGTGCAGTCTCTTGCGTGTTCTTGGGCGACTACTTTGACTGTTTTTGGGCTACGTTTTAGGCCGTTCCCTCCTCAATTTCCCTCCCTTTCATTTCAAATCTATTTTTCAGGTTAATTTGTTGGTTGATAAATTTTTGTATGCATGTAATTGGGTTTTGTGTATGCATGTTTTTTACTCTAAAGTGTGCTTGTGTTATTGGCTTTTGAATATGCATGTATTAGTTGTGTTATTAGAAGTATCAAATCATTGAGTGACACTTAGTTCCCGTTTGAAATTTAACACAAACGATTAATCTTTTAATCGTTTGTGTTAAATTTTGAATTGTCCGATTGGACAGTTTAAGAAAATTAATTTTCATAATTTGCAATAATATGTGAATCGAAGTTTATGGATAAGATTGATAAAATTTCGGTTCAGTATTTGTGTTGTTCTCCGAATGCATAATTGATTGTGGTCATCGTTGACTACTCTCATTTCGTGTATTTCGGAGACCAATGCGAAATGCTACCGAAATCTTATCAATTTTATGATGTAGACTTCAATGCACGTGTCTGAGCAAATTATGAAAATTAATTTTTTTGAATGGGTAGGGCCTAACCTTGTGAGAGTTAAAAAACTGAAACTGATGAATGATTTTAAGAACATAGTATGGATCGAAGCTGGATGAATGAACGTCGCATCTGATGGTATCGGAGGAGGGTATTTTTCGAAGAGTATAGCGCAACGGAATTAAAACTCAGAGAGCGTAAAGCGAATTCGATCACAATTAAACTTAATTTGGTCCTTCTAGTAAAAATAATTTTCTTTCAAAAAATTAATCAAACAGTTGATATACGTAAAATAAAATGAGTGTAGGGAATAAGAAGATCAACACAGAATTTTTATCCTGGTTCGAATCAAAAGATTCTACGTCCAGTCGTTAATCACTATAAATAGTGATTAACCTTTTTCACTAAAAATTGTTTAACAGATTACAAGATAATGAACAAGAATAAAATGAAGTGAACCACTCTACCAACTTGAGGAGAACCGCTCTAGCAATCGACCAACGATACACAAGCTTCTCCTTTCACAAGACCAGGCAGAGCACCTTGCTAACTTGAAGAGAGTCTGCTCCGACTATCGACACACGATACGCGAGCCTCTCCTTTCACAAGACCAAGCAAGGGAACAATGAACAAAAAGCTTTTCTGAGAACGTTCCTCTGACACACAGTGTTCTAAGCTTTCTCAGTTCAAAAAACGTTGTTTTCTAATTTTTCCAAAACAAAATATATAGCCAAGTACACTGAGTGCTAAAGGTCAGCTCCCAACTACCATGAATAATCGATTATTGTAAGTGATAATCGATTATTCAAGTCCGTTACAGGTTTTCAAAAATGTGATAATCGATTATATGAAGTGATAATCGATTATTCAAGTATGACTTGTGATAATCGATTATTGCTTAACCATAATCGATTATACTAGTAAAAATTACAATGTTTTAACATTTTCCTACTACATTCAAAATCTACAAGTTGCAGCATCATCAAAACATATCTTCAGGTTTTACCAATACTCCTTATTGGTAACAATCTCCCCCTTTTTGATGATGATCAAAAACTCTCTTTTTAAAAGCAACTCAGGTTTACCTGCAACATATATACACTAATGGACAATCACAGAGTTAGCAGTACCTGTACAATTAAAAACTAATATATATATATATATATATATATATTATTTAATTTAATCTAATCCTCCCCTTATATTTCTTCTCCCCCTTTTTGATCATAAGCAAAAAGAATAATGTAATAACCTCCCCCTTAATATGAGCTCCCCCTCAAAAATGGAATATATGCAAAAAATAAAAGCTCATTATATTAAGAACAGAAAGGAATTACATGAAATTCATTAAGAAACTAAATACCATAAAGAAAATAACAGAGCAATCAAACTTAGAGGCCTAAAACCTAGAATTCAGGACTAGGAGAACGTTCAGGAGGTGGGATATTAAGATGACCCTCGATGTTAGAGAGGCAAACATCAAGATCAAGAAATTGATCAACCATGTACTCATCAACAGATCGTTGCCACTCATATATCTCCTCAAAGTGAGTCTTTTGAGGAAGAGAAGGGTATGTTGGATGGTCCAGCATCAGACGGAGCAGCAGCACTTACTGGGTCAGCCATATGAGTGTCCATGTCATCATCTTCATCTTCATTAGGATGATCATCATCTTTGTGAATAAGGACTCTGCCTCTAGTAATGAATCCCATTTGACAAAAGGTTGTATCTCCAATTTCTGATCCCACAGCTTCAATATTTTGAACGAGTTCTCCTTCAACAGGTACACCTTTGAATTCTAAAATCCTAGAGATAAGAAGAGCATAGGGAAGTTGATATGAATGGGATTTCTTGGCTTTTACCATTGTGTCAGCAATGAGAGCAGGCCAGTCGATGTGTATGTGATTTAGAATCCCATACAATAGAAGTAAATCCTGCTCAGAGCATTGAGCATGGTTGGTTGCTCTAGGACATAAAATCCAGACAATCAAGTAGTGGATCATCCTTTCTTCAACTTTAAAACCTCCAACCAGTAATTGCCTTCTATTTGTTTGTCGTTCAGGATGATGTAGGAAGGATTGAAAAGTCATCATCCTGTTAAATCTTCAAGTCCTAAGTGGACTTTGACAGCATCATCCCAGATGTGAAGTTGAGCAACATTGGTCCATATGTCATCATCTAAAATGATGCGTACTCCCTTGACCTTAGTAGATATTATCCCATCTCGATAGCGCAGGTTGAAGTAGAAGACTCTTATAAGATCAGGATAAATGCATCCTTTTTGTTCTAACAGATGCGTTAACCCCTGCTCAGCAAAAGTGTTTGGAAATTGAAAGCCATAGAAGCGGAAAAAGTCAAGACGAATAAACTTTACCGCCATGATCTTCCTTTCTTGCCAAGAATTAACAAAGTCTGCGTGTTTCCCTTGATCTGAAATCCATCCATCTATGTTTGCAAGACGTGTTTGAGAAGAAGAGGAGGCTCCAGCTATTCTGCGATGGTGCCTTCTTGAGTCAGCCATGGAGGAAGAATGGGAAAATGAGATTTTGAGAAGGTGAAGGGAAATGAAGAAAATTTGAGCTCTAGATTTGATTTCAGCAGTATATGGGTGCAAAGGAGTGTCTAATAATCGATTGTGGGGGGCTATTTATAAGAAAAATGGAAAAACTAGCTGTTTATGGTCGTTTATAGCCGTTATGGGATGCTCTAACGGCTCTATTTTTGAAACTGTCAACGCGATAATCGATTATGGCTCGTGATAATCGATTATCTGTTCAAGAATTACTGCCCAGAATTGCATGATAATCGATTATGCATAATGATAATCGATTATCTGCTCAAGAGTTTTCCAGAATTGAATTTGATGCACGAATAATCGATTATAACTTAGTGATAATCGATTATGAAGCGTTAAGTTTACGAAAAATGCAAAAATTTGCATAGATTTTGATTCTAAGATATGTCTAACACTCCTAACTCTCTTCTAAGCTCAAAAAATCTATCTTTAGGAAGAGCCTTGGTAAAGATATCAGCTAATTGATGTAAAGTATCAACATATTCAATTTGACAATCCCCCTTTTTAATATGATCTCTTAAGAAATGGTGCCTAATTTCTATATGCTTAGTTCTTGAATGCATTATGGGGTTCTTGGTCAAATTTATCGCACTAGTATTGTCACATTTTAGAGGAATTTTGTCAAGGAAGATATCAAAGTCTTCCAATTGTTTGTTTCATCCACAAAATTTGAGCACAATAGTTTCTAGCTGCAATATATTCAGCTTCGGTGGTAGACAAAGCTACACATGCTTGTTTCTTTGAGTGCCATGACACTAAAGAACATCCCAAGAAATGACAGGTTCCACTAGTACTTTTTCTATCAATTTTACAGCCACCATAATCTGCATCAGAGTATCCTATTAAACTAGGTGAGGCATCAGAGGGATACCAAAGTCCAAATGAAGTAGTTCCCTTAAGATATTTTAGAATTCTCTTAACTGCAGTCAAATGAGATTCTTTAGGATTGGCTTGGTATCTAGCACATACACAAACACTCTGCATAATATCTGGTCTACTAGCAGTTAAGTATAGCAAGGATCCTATCATGCCTCTAAACATGGTTTCATTCACTCCTTTTCCAATTTCATCCTTATCTAAATAACATGAAGTACCCAGGGTGTACTAGCTTCCTTGCAGCTATCCATACCAAATTTCTTAAGAATTTCTCTACAGTATTTAGTTTGGGAGATGAATGTTCCACCTTTCATTTGTTTTATCTGTAGTCCTAAGAAAAAGTTTAACTCACCCATCATAGACATCTCAAATTCACCTTGCATTATTTTTGCAAACTCTTCACACAAAGAATCATCAGTTGACCCAAAAATGATATCATCTACATAAACTTGCATGATTAAAATGTGTTTTCCTACTTTCTTAATGAATAAGGTTGAATCAACCTTTCCTCTAGAAAATTCATTTTCAATTAAAAAAGTACTAAGTCTTTCATACCAAGACCTAGGTGCTTGTTTAAGACCATAAAGGGCCTTTTTCAATTTGTAAACATGATCAGGAAATTTACAAACTGACAGACAACAATAAGAGTTAGTAGTAACTGTAATGTGATCACAACTACTCCAAGTTTAACAAGAAAGCATTTCAGCTAGCACAATCAGTTCAAAAACTAATTTTGACAGCACAAATTTCAACTTCCCAAACATCAACTATGATTCATGCACTCTCATATCCCAATTTGTTCAACTTCATATATTAAACTATGCATATCAAAACAACATATGCAAAAATTCAACCACAAGAGCTGATTCAAGTGCTATCTTTCAACATTTTTTTTAAACAAAATAATTTACATCAAAATTATGCAAATTTGATAAGTTCATTTTCTGCATCTAGGCTCTTAATGTATATTATCATAGCTCATTCGTTATGCATTTGAACTTAAAAACAAATCTCCACAGAACCAACTTTGAAATAGAAATGACAATTTAATTTTCACATATCTTAATCATCAAAAATTGCTAATGAAAATCTGTCAGCCAACTCATTTAAATGACTTTTTCATAGTTTTTGATGCTTGACAGAGATTACACCAAAGGTAACTTCAAAGTACTCATGAAATTGAATACTAAGCCAGTTAAACACAAATTCAATAGATAATTATCAACAAAGCACTGAAATAACAATGCACATGGCTTTACATGACATGAATGAAATTTAACACATGAATATCTTAAATAAATGAATTTCACTTGATCAAAATGTGTAAACAGACAAGAACACACCACAGGATGAATGAAATAGTGATGAACATATCATTTGCCTAACCAGTAATGAATATAACAGTAATTAAATAATGGAAGATTAAATAAAAACAAGATGTAACATCACAGTTTAAACAACACTTAGCTCAAATACTTGGTGCTCGAACGAAGGCTTTTGGATACCATTTGATGGAGTTACATCCTGGCTTGTAGCATCAATTCAAAGAGCAGAATACCATAGAGCTCTCTTTTGCTTTTGAAAACTTAACCTGCAAAGTAAAAACAGTATAGTTTTTGTACCCACAATCTCATTTGGGTCCTTTGAGGTTAGAGACATTACTTTATAACAGGAATCCAAGCATATTTTCCATTTGGAACATCAAAATGTTTAATTCTACATTTGTTAGAAGTATGTCCCTTTTTCATACAATAAAAACAACAAACATCATGCACCTTGTTTTTCACAAAAGTCCCTTTCTCAACCCAAACTCTACGAGTTCTCTTAACTTTAGACTTTTTATGAAGATGCATGTTTATATTTCTAAGATTGCTCTTCCTAAAAACATTTTGAACATGTGAGATAGGCTTGATTTCTTTAGAAAGTAAATTTTCCAATATGTCAATGTCAAACATGTGACTTTTACAAGATAAACACTCAACAGGTTTTTCATTTGAATTAGATTCAGACAATTTTGTTTCAAGATTACTAACTTTGTTTCTTAATATGACTTCCTCATCTAATGCATTATCATACTTAATTTGCAATTGTTTAAATTCCTTTTTCAAATTTTTATGAGCAACATTCAATTTTTTAGATTCATCAAGCAATTCAAGAAAAGCCTTCTGTACATCAAATTCACTAGATTCAGAATTAGAACAACTTACTTGGCTTGCAGTGTCATCAACATTAGCTGTCAAACATAAGTTTGTTTCTTCAACAGAATCACTTGAACTACTTGAGTCATTATCAACCCAAGCAATGTGAACCTTCTTTTTCTTGTGAATTTTCTTTTCTTTTCTTTCTTTACTTCTTTTGTTGCTTGAACAGTCAACTTTCAGATGGCCTCTTTCACCACATCCATAACATTTGAAACTTGAAGAAGAACCTTGATAGTCCTTCTTTTTCTTCAAGATTTGGCTGTCAGATGATTTAACGTTGGCCATCAAGCATAGATTTTCTTGCTCATTTGAATCGCTTGAGCTTAAGGAGTTTGATGTAGAGCATGAATTCGAACAAGTCAACTTAGCCACATTCGATACTTCATCATGAGTGACTCTTAAAAATTTCCACATTTCCTGAGCACTTTCATAAACAGAAACTTTGAAAAAATCATCAATGGTTAGTGCAGATAAAATTATATTCCGAGCCTTAATATCAAACTGGGCTCTTCTATTTTCCTCAACAGTCCAATCAAAATATGATTTTTCTACTTCTACATCATCAACTATATTTTTAGGAATATAAGGACCATTTTGTACAGCTTCCCAGATACCTCTATCAACACACCCCATAAAAATCTCCATTCTCACTTTCCAAAAAGCATAGTTATCACCAGTAAACAATGGAGGTCTGTTAATGGAAGCACCCTCAGCATATACATGGTTTTGATTGTGACCAGCCATTTTCGCAAATTTTGAAAAACTATCAGAGCAAGCTCTGATACCAATTGTTGGTATCGAAGGGGGGTATTTTTCGAAGAGTATAGCGCAGCGAAATTAAAACTCAGAGAGCATAAAGCGAATTCGATCACAATTAAACTTAATTTGGTCGTTTTAGTAAAAATAATTTTCTTTCAGAAAATTAATCAAACAGTTGATATACGTAAAATAAAATGAGTGTAGGGAATAAGAAGATCAATACAGAATTTTTATCCTGGTTCGAATCAAAAGATTCTACGTCCAGTCATTAATCACTATAAATAGTGATTAACCTTTTTCACTAAAAATTGTTTAACAGATTACAAGATAATGAACAAGAATAAAATGAAGTGAACCACTCTACCAACTTGAGGAGAACCGCTCTAGCAATCGACCAACGATACACAAGCTTCTCCTTTCACAAGACCAGGCAGAGCACCTTGCTAACTTGAAGAGAGTCTGCTCCGACTATCGACACACGATACGCGAGCCTCTCCTTTCACAAGACCAAGCAAGGGAACAATGAACAAAAAGCTTTTCTGAGAACGTTCCTCTGACACACAGTGTTCTAAGCTTTCTCAGTTCAAAAAACGTTGTTTTCTAATTTTTCCAAAACAAAATATATAGCCAAGTACACTGAGTGCCAAAGGTCAGCTCCCAACTGTCATGAATAATCGATTATTGTAAGTGATAATCGATTATTCAAGTCCGTTACAGGTTTTCAAAAATGTGATAATCGATTATAGAAGTGATAATCGATTATTCAAGTATGACTTGTGATAATCGATTATTGCTTAACCATAATCGATTATACTAGTAAAAATTACAATGTTTTAACATTTTCCTACTACATTCAAAATCTACAAGTTGCAGCATCATCAAAACACATCAGTGACGAATACGATAAGGGTGTTTCGAAGTTCTTGCAATACGTTGAACAAAATGCTAAGTCTGTCAACGGGACATATTTTTGTCCTTGTGTCCGTTGTCTTAATCAAATACGACAAGACTTAGGCAATGTGCGTGACCATCTATTCATGTATGGCATAATGAGGACTTATACCGTTTGGACTTGGCATGGAGAAGTACTGGAGCAGCCTACCACGTCACGAGGAACGGATTATGTGGAAGAATGGATGAGTGACCATTTAGAGGACATGATACGTGATGTCAGTGAAGATAATTTTGGAAGGGCTAATTTGTATGATTCTCTTATTAATGATTCAGAGCAACCGTTGTTCCCAGGTTGCTCGAACTTTATACGTTTGTCTTCAACTTTAAAGTTGTTTAGTTTAAAAGCAAGGAATGAATGGACCGATAAAAGTTTTACCACGTTGTTGGAGTTGTTGAAGAAGATGCTTCCAGAAAATAATACTCTACTTATTCGTAATTACGAGGCCAAAATTTTTTTATGTCCAATGGGTCTTGAATATCAAAAGATACATGTTTGTCCTAATGATTGTGTTTTGTACACAAAGGAGTTTGCTTCGTTAAAGTATTGTCCAACATGTGGTTTATCCTGTTTTAAAAAGAAATTTGACAGAGTCACTGGTAATGAAGGTAATGATGGTGCACTTGCTAAGGTGATGTGGTATTTGCCTATAATATCAAGGTTCAAACGTATGTTCTCTGTTAAAGAAGATGCAAAGAACCTTAAATGGCACTCTGACGAAAGAAATTGCGATAATCTTCTTCGACACCCTACTGATTCTCCACAATGGAAAAAGATTGATGACAAATTCCCTGAATTTGGTGCAAATCCAAGAAACTTAAGGCTTGCACTTGCAACTGATGGTATGAATCCTTATGGAAACTTAAGTAGCAAACACAGTTCGTGGCCAGTTATGTTGATGATTTACAATCTTTCTCCTTTGTTGTGCATGAAGAGAAAATATGTGATGTTGTCCATGATGATATCGGGTCCTAGACAACCTGGAAATGACATTGATGTTTACTTAGCACCTTTAATTGATGATTTAAAATTGTTGTGGGAAGAAGGGGTCGACGTGTTTGATTCACATGTTCAGGAACAGTTCCGTTTGCGTGCAATGTTGTTTTGCACTATAAATGATTTCCCAGCGTATGGAAACTTGAGCAGTTATAGTGTTAAAGGTCATTTTGCTAGGTACGAGCTGTGGAAGGCTGCTCGAACTAAATTTGATGGGAACATGACATCTTCCTCAGCTGCCTTAATCTCACAGAGAATTGTAAGTTCAAAATATAAGAAGTTTTGTGATTGTGTATCTACCACAACATGTCTTCTAAGTAACTTGGTTTTTTTATGTGCAGGATAAGTTGGTTGAGTAGCAAACTCAGGGCACATTTGCTGGCCAAGGTAGGGACGACATTCTAACAACGACCATTGGAAGGCCTGAGCACCCAGGACGTGTACGTGGAGTTCTTGGGGCGATTGGTCTTCGTGACTACTTTGGCCCTACACAGAAAACCCCCCAATCAATGAGTCAGGAGACACTGAGGTAGATGAATCTTCAGTGGGAGGAAAGACACAACCAAAGCATGAGATCAATGGAGCAACGATTCATGGAGCAACTACAAGAACAAAAAGAAATACAAAGAGCGTTTGAAGAAAAGCTGCATTCCATGACGCAAGGCAACATGGGGGCCAATGAAACTCCCACACCACCTCGTGTCAGCACTAGAGGATCATGCTCTGCTGTAGACCCCACTCAGTATAGCGGTCAATATGAGCTGTTGGTTGATGGGGATCCCCCACACATTGTGGTTGTCGGACGAGTGCTTGAGGGAGGACAAACTATTCATGGTGTTGCCATATTACCCCAGCACGTACGTGTGACCGTTGACGAGGTTCGGGATCCCTAAGCTCAGGTGCCTGTACCCACTCCAGAAATTAACTTTGTGGGGGAGGCCATAGGATCATTTATTGCCTGGCCCAGAGCATTGATCATGTCCCACATCGCTACTCCACAGGTATAATGTCTTTTTCCTTAGTATTTCTATGTTTATTCTTCAAATAATTGTTGATAACGCTTTGACGTAAACTCTTATCTTCAGTTCACACGTCCTCAGAAGCAGCCAATTGATGATACAGTCATACATGAAGATGATGAGATGGCTTAAGCGGAGGATGATCCTCTATCAAACCTAATGACAAAATTACCCAGATTGAAGAAAGCATCATTAGAACTATACTAGGATTTCAGAGTATTTGGTCTTCCCCCACATGTGCCAGTTTATATCACATTCTCTGATGCATTGGAGGTGATTGGGGGAGACAGGATGTTGAATATTTTCATCATTCAGTTGTTGTGCATGTAAGATAGTCAATTTGGTCTTTCATATTACTGTTATTTACATTGTTATAGTTTCTAGTTGTTTTAGGTACATGGACACAATCGTTGTAGACCAAGGTCGGTCTTCCATGTACGAATTTGTTGAACCTCAGACCATTCAACCGTCTAGTAACACACTTCAAAACAGACAACATTATTTGCAAACATGGATGGATGAGTCAAAAAGAGACGTATACCTTGTGTCATACATTGAGGGGTAGGTGTTGTTATATGTGGTCAGTTCATTATTATAGTTTTCTTAATTAGTTGAATAATTATTTGTCCTTCGTGATAGGTCGCACTGGCAGCTGATGGTCATCATTCCCAAACAATGTAAAATTATATGGTTTTGTTCGTTGCACAGGAAGATGAAAAATGACTTGAGAACCATGCTTCAAGGGTAAGTGTTTCTCCAAAATTGACTTTGAATTTGATGTTCACCTTCAACTTTTATGATAAATATAGTCATATTAATTATACTTTGTGTTTTCAATCCGTACAGAGTTATTGGTAAATCTCGTGGTCAACTGGTTCAAATTTTGTATCCAAAGGTTGTAAGTCATTTATAGTTTCTAATTCATTTTCCATGTTATTGAATGATCTAAATTCTTAACTATTTAGTTTGTGATTTTAGTGTAACCAGCAGCTAGATTCATGGGAATGTGGCTTCTATGTGATGTGTTGGATTAAGACCATCATTCGAGCTATCATTACAAATGACTGGAATGGGGTAATGATGTATACCTTCAATACATTACAAATCAAATTCATCTTCAACATATATGAAACCATAATGAATCTTTCTTGAATTTTGCAGCGCTTCAAGAGTACATCGCCTATTTCAGAGGACACAATTAAACAGATAAGGCAGGAGTGGACCGCTTATCTTCTACAAAGATGGAGTTAGGAATAGTTTTATTTCTTGTTGAACATTGCTTAGTTTTAATTTAAGTTTTATGTTGATAGTTTTGGTAGTGGATTCAACTCCACATTAAGTAGAACTTTGTTTATATGAAACGTATATTTATATTATTGAAAAATTGTTTTGGGACAATTTTCTGCTTTTCAAGTGTGGTTTTATTGCAAAAATAAATTAATTTTTAAAAGAAAAACGCCCAGTAGACATCGGTTAGTGCACTGTCGGACGTCTATAGACGTCTGACAATGCACAAACGGACGGCCAACCCCAAGCCCCTACCACAAACAATTCAGACAAATGGACGTCTGGGGAGGGAGGAACCAGACGTCTATAGACGTCCGGTCTGGCACACGGGACGTCTATACGGACGTCCGAGGGTGTACACTGGACGTCTATATAGACGTCCGGCCTGACACACCGGACGTCTATATAGATGTCCGGTGTGAATCCCCTGACGTCTGAGTAACGTCAACCACAAAGACGTCGGGGGAAGGTCGGACGTCAAAAGGGCAAAAGAATGAACGTCTAAAGCCTTTTCTGCACTAGTGTCTTTTTCTAAAATACAATCACTTAATAATTTCATATTTTAGACATGTGGACTCCACAAAGCAATTATTCTATAACTATTTGGCGTTCGGATAGTTGAATCCTTAACTTATCATGTGTATATGTTAAAGATATTTTGATGTTTAAATCAATTTAGATTTAGTCAGTCAAAAATTTAATATTGGAATAAATATGTTATGATGACTATTTGATTACAATCGTCATAGACCGTTGGTAATGAAAGTCTGTGTTGCTTTGTGAACCATGTCGATGCTTCATGAACCATTACATTCGTTTGGTTCGTCTTAAAAAATATGATCGTTAGGTAAAAAATATGACCACACGTCGCATCGTCAAGCACATTATCAACTTTGACACTAAATGAGAGATGTCAAATGCTCTTTATTGTTGGATAATACCAGATAGTTGTGAGAACACCATTTGTCTTAGAAACTTTCTAGACAAACTAAGTTGTCCTATCATTTTCACTATTTTTTCTCCGACATCCATTTTTGTGCTATTCGGCTTCTAATTCTTTTTATTCAAGGTAATAATTTCTGCAATTGAGATCCTTTTGATAAGCTCTTCTTGTCGAGAGGGCAAGGGGTATGTCAATGGTGCCTCTACGTCTTCATCATCGCTAGATCCAAGGATCGTGAGTCATCCAAGCAGAGTCTGACATCTATAAATAACATTATGACACCCATTCATGCTATCAATAAAGGTCCAGTCAAGGATCAGAGTCTGATCGGGGAACAAAGTTCGAGAGATGAGGCCGTCTGGAAAAGAATGGTGACAGAGTTGGAGAAATCTAAATAGACGTAGTTGTTGAAAGAGACAAACAAAACCTACCTGCTTTAGGTGGGGTAATGATCTGGTGGAACTCCTTGGAGGACAACGTTGTGCATCTTTGCATGTGTTAGGAAAACAATGTAGTGTATCACGACAAGGACAATTCAAAGCATGAATTCTTCTTCGTTTACTCTTTCCTCTTCATGGGCCTGTTCGTGCGCATACCATTGGAGGACTTCTAGGTTGGGAAATCCTAGGCAGCTATGTAGGTGTTCAACATCTTAGACAAGACTTTGGGTCTTACTTCTACCCCAATCTTACTTTTTCACCAGTACCACACTTGATTGAGGACCATCTAAGATGCACATAGGACCTCTAACAAGAGCCATGGCTAAGAAGATTCAAGAAGAAGAAGGATCACTTACTACTTTACTCCTATAGAGAATCACTTATTAATTCTTCTTCTCTTTGCTAAATACATTTGAATTGTTTTGTAGGACATAAATAAAGGTTGAAACCCATGGACAAATCGACAAAAGAAGCTTGGAGAGCTAAAGGAAGAAAGGGAGGTAAAAGAAGAGAAAAAGGGTTGATTTCCAAATTGCAGCAATACCTTCCTGAAAAAATTTGTAAAGGGACTTTGCCTTCCAGATTCAGAGGAGCGCCCAACCACTGTGAGCCTACGTCCAGCCAATGCTAACCAAAATTCAACTTTTAAAACACGTTTTTAATGTGGTTTGCGTGGAACTTGCGGGGCAAGCTTAGTAGGGTTTTGTAGCACTCTTCTTTTGTGATTTTAGAAGCTTTGCACATTAGGAATTAGATCCCTTCTTCACCTATAAAAGAGAGGCTCTTCTCCATGTAAATTTAAACTTTGAAGAGATAAAGAAATGCCATTGCGTTTACTCTAGGCTTATCCTTAGAGTTCAATCCTTCTTGTGCTTATTCAACACCCCCTCCTCTAGCTTCCTTTCCTCTTAGAAGGCCTTCTAAGCTTGAGAAACCTTACACATTCATAAAAGCTTCATTGAACCATTCATCAAACACTTGGCGAACACCACAGATTTCACTCATCGTTCCATCCGCTGCTTCGATTCTAATGTGCATGGCTGCTATAACATGAAGCTTGGAGTTGCTTCCATCAACACTTGTCTGATTGCTTGCAAAGAATGAATGTTTATCATAAGTGAGAACAAACGAAACCTCCTCGAGGTCTTTGTCACTTCCTATAAAGGCTTCAAGGAAGGTTTTTTTAAGACCACCATTACCTTTAAAGGCCATAGGCTATCTTTTTACGGGGACGATCAACCAAATTTTCCCTTGTACTGAATACGAAATCCAACTCGGACTGATCCTTGGGAGTGTTCAATGATGACTCTTGAAGAATTCTTCGCTCTTGAAATTTTGGAGCAATTGTCCCCTAAGCTCCTAACCAACAAGCTTTTCAAGTGTTTCTGCTCCCAAAATCTCAGTCAGGATGTTTGTGGTAAATTGTCTTTCTTTGATCGGTCAATTTTTAACTTACCTAAGTTTTCTTTCTTGTTACAACTATCATGGTCCGTAATAAACCTCGTAACCTTAACATTATCAAGTCGCTATTAGAGAAGCACTTAGATGGTCTGAGTGGTGTTAGGGTCGTTCATGGCCAAGGCTCTTTGACCAAGACACCAGAAAAAAGGACATTGGTTGTCCCTATCGATGCGGCGCCGACTTACTTGTGATAAATGCCTAATAAGAGTTGATTTTAATGTTAATTTGAAAAATATCTTGTTTTGAATTTGTGAAATATCTATGTTAGTCACCCAAATTTTACTTGTTTTGCAGGTTTTGACGAAATTCAAGAGTCAAAGTTGAAATTTGAATAATAACAAAGAAATTATTAGTATTGTACAACAAACTGGTTAAATATGGTTGTAGTGCTAAAATCAAGGGCTTGAGTAATCCGAAGAAACCGACCTTGGAAACGACACTTGTTATACTACAAAATATTCAATATACTTGCTAGTATACATGGGTTGTTGCATGGAAACGAAACACCCTTCCAATATTCAATATTCCTCTTATCATTACTACGCTCACTACTCCCACTAATTTAGAAGAAAAGGCTTGGAGGAAAAAGGGTCAACGGAAGCATGGCAAGTGGTCACCTTCCATCCTTCATTCTCCCAAGAACAACCGTCAGGATGGGGAGACCTTAGCCCCACTTGCTGGGGGAATTTTTCGAACAAAATTTAGCATGGAAGACAAGTCTTCTTTCACCTCAACCTCGATAAGAAGGAGTTGATCAAGGGGTTGTCAGAGTCGAGGATGTGATGGCTCAACACGAAACCAAACAACACGTGATGGCTTAACACGAGGACGACTTTCAAAAGGCCCTTGACCAAGTGGCCTTCTTCTACAACATTCTTCTTCACGAGGGAAAATTTGACATCCAAATGACCCCATACAATGGCTAGTTAATGAATGTTCGGGACATTCCAAACGATGAAGGCGACATTGAAGACGTCGAAGAGGCTGTCGTTGAGGATGAAGTCCTTCCCAAACTCGTCGATCGGGCAGAGGCCATCAAAGACATCCTTGATCCTCCCAATTGTTGAACTTGTTTTTATTTATTTTTATACTTTTTTTGGGTCGATCCAATGCAATAAGTGGAGATAGGTTCCTTATAAATTGATCGCTACTAGCACTAGTGCAAAAACCACGTATAACGTCACGCGTTCAACGTCCAACCACTCGGTATCAAACGTTAAAAATGACCAGTGGCATTTTCGTAAATAAATTCAATTGCTCCACGTCATTTACTGAAACAGTTCGTCGTCTAAAATGTATTAACGTCAAACAAGGCCCAGATTGACGTTCAATTCAAAATAAAAGAATATTGAAATAGTGGTTTGTTTTTCCAGTTAGTACTACTCCTATCCACATTTGACGTCAACCATGATAGATATGCGACGTTTTATATGCGAGCAAGAAGCCAAAGAGTGAATCCCTTTTTTATTCTTTATGGGCTCGACGTTTAAACCAATATAGAACGTCGTGCGAGTTAGGGTTTGACGTGATGGTCGTAATCACATAACGTCCCTAAGAAAACCGCTGACGTCCAATACAAAATAAATAAATACTAAATATTTATTTAATTAATATGACGTCAACCGTAACAAAAGAAGGAAGTTGTATATTACAACCAATAGTTATTTTTTATTTTTCTTTTAAATCAACCCATAAAACGTCAATTTATACTGGCTTCGACATTTTATTATTTAGTTTCTTCTTTATTATTTTTTATTTTTCTTTTAAACCAATCACAGAATGTCAAATTCTTCTTTGCGTTCGACGTTTTATTTGCCAAAAATTATGTTTTTAATTTTTTCTTTTAAACCATCTTATAAAACAACTTCAGGAAAACTTAAGAAATGAATTATTCAAAACCAATGAAACTGTGCAATTGTATATAGTTAAGCATTATATTTATAGATTCAATTCTAACAGCACACAAACCTTTCACATCGATGCCCCCTAGAGTTCGACGTTCTATGGGAATTTAAAAAGGAAAAAGAAAAAAAGGAGCAACCTTTGCCTTCGGACTGCCTTTTATTATTGAAGCCAAGGGGTCACCCCATATCAGGCCTTTCCCAACAATCATTATTTTTTTCTATAAATACAGTTTCAGAGCCTTAGATAACCTGTAGACATCCATTTATAACATTTTTGCAATGAACTCCATCTGTTAATTTTTTTCTTTGTGTTTTCTGTTATCTCCTTCAAGGACACAAAAAAGCTTGAAGGAGTATAGAAAACCAAAGGAAAAGGTTGATAAATTTGGATTTCACATCCTTTCAAAATGCTACTCCTCCTTCATTAAACTACAAAACTACTTTAACCAAATTCATGTTAACTTTATCTTTGGTTTACTATCAATTCCTCTACTAAACAAAGACATTTCTTTATGAATAATGAAGGTATGGTAGAAAATCAGAGGAAAATGTGCACACTTATGAATTTAAAAAACAGACTCTATAGCGGACGTCCAATTTTGTTAATAATTGACGTGAATCTACTCTTTCAAGGTGACAATAATGAGTCATTTCTTTGTGGTTTTGATTTTTTGTTATGTTGAAAAGCTTGAAGGAGTGATAGAAACACAAAGAAGAGGTTGATACATTTGGATTTCGTACCCTGTCAAAATGCTTCAACCTCCATTCACCAAATTCCTTCTATATTTTAAATATCCCGTGGATCATTTTGTGGTTATATTTTCATTTTTTTCCTATGTTTAGTGTTATTATGCTTTTCTTTGTTTTTCTATCATCTCTTTCAAGTTCACAAAAGTGAGTAATTTCCTTGTGGTTTGAATCTTTGTCATGGCGAAGAGCTTGAAAGACTGATAGAAATCCAAAGAAAAAGGTTGAGAGATTTGGATTTTACACCCTTTCAAAACGATACAACCTCCATTCACAAAAATCCTTCTACATTTTAACAATAATGTGGATCTTTTCGTCGTTTGATTTTCATTTTTTTCCTTTGTTTCGTTTCCATTTATGAACCTACGTTCTGTAAAATTGGGTTTCTTTTAAAAATCCTTAAAATAATTTTGCGTCGAATACTGAAGGAAAACGACGTCCCTATGTATTTCCCAAATAACGTGGACGTCACGTGGTGTCAATATTGGACATGTATCTCTTTGTTTTAACATAGCATTTATCATGCCCTTGCAACAACCTTTTCCCATATACCTGGACGTCGAGTGGTGTCAATATATGACGTGGATCTCTTTATTTCAAACACAACATTTACAAAACCCAACCAACTGCATTTCCCATATAAAGTAGACGTCGAGTGGTGCCAAAGATTGACGTGAATCTCTTCGAATCTTACTAACAACATTTATCATTATAAAGTAGACGTCCCATTGTATATATGATTCAGTCTTTAAGTTTCCTGAACTTGTTTTCTACAGAATCAGTGGATCTGATTTCCGATAAAACAACTCCAGGAAAACTGAAAAAATGAATCATTCAAAAACGATCAAACTATGTAATTGAATAGAGTTTAAGGATCATATTTATGGAGTTAATTAATGCTCACAATCATTCACGTCGAAGCCCCCTAGAGTTCGACATTTTATTACGTCGAGTAGCTTTATCAGTCGACGTACTATTGGTGTTCTAAAAGAAAAAAAAGAATAAAAGAGTGCAATGTTATATTGTGCAATAACCATTATCACAAATTGAGTATGAATATGCAATGTAATGATGTAACATTGAAATGTTCAATTACAATAATACAAGTGATTTAATCAATTTAAACAATTCAATCACCATTCACTAATGTTTGCCAAAAGAGAATTTCATTAATATTCAAAAGATGATTACAACCAACAAAACGAAAGATGGCTTAAGAAGCCAATGATTACAAAATTAAAATCAAATAACAAATATCCATATTCTTCTACTGCAGAATTATTGTTGATCCTTTCTGGTTGTTCACATCACTTTCCTTTCCATTTTGATTGATGATTTTTCAATACTTAGAGTCTTTTCTTAATGATTGTGTCAGCTTTCAATTTACTTGTGTCCCAAGTATCTTTTTGAGCGATTTTGAAATATAATATATTTTCACCGCATAACCATCTAGCCCACTCATCTTCTTCAGTTTTTGTCAAATCTGTTTTGTTTGTACTCCAAGATTCAGAGATGATAGACTTGTTGATGATCATCATTTTTCTATCATGGTGAATCCAATAAGTCCTTGATGACCAATCCATTTTTGAAAGAGAAAGCCTTCTTTCCTGATCGGTTGAAAAACGACAATCCCAATCCAAACCTCTTTGATCAGCTTTATATCAACCCCCTTGACTGTGTTACGAAATGTTTCATCACTCATCTTTAAGTTGGAGTAGAACACCCTCACCAGTTTCAGATATCTGTGAGAAACCACGGTTTTAATCTTCCTTAGACTAAAAAGCTTCCCTCGAATGTCTTCATCATTAATCCAACCTATAGGATTAACATTCCTTGCAATTCAGGCAACCTTCCATTTTCTTCTTGATGATGATGAAGAAGTCATTTATGATCAAATTCTGGAACGTCTTTCACATTTCTAGGGTTTGTAACTCTTCAGTTTAGAAAACACTGAGTGCATTTTCAAATCTATTATTTATAAAGTTGTGCATAAAATCTTATCAGTTTTATGCCTAACTAAAATTTTCAATCTTATATATAGCCCAATAATATAATTTCATCAACGTCGAATTTCTAAAGGGTTCGGCGTTTTATTATGCGGTTGAAGTTGAATTCTGACAATATAAGGATTGACGTGATGGACATTGGAGTAGGTGGACGCATTAGTGGCTCCCAGCGTTTTCTTTAAATATAGTTTCGGATCCTTTGGAACTACCCTTTGAAAACCTACACTACAGAGCTTCCGTAACCAAATTCATGTTAACTTTTTCCTTTGGTTCTTCATCAATTCCTCTACTAAACGAAGAAATTTATTTGTTAACGATGAAGGCATGGTGGAAAACCAGATGAAAATGTTAACACTTATGAATTTCAAAACCATTCTCCATTATTTTTCTAGTTTTTTTTTATTTACTTCTTGTGTTTTTTTTAATGTTGTTTTGTGTTTGATAACAGTTTTTTATACTTAATTTTGACCTTAAAAACAACCTTTATGACTTAGAAACCAGTTTGAAATCATGCTTTTGCTGAAGTTTTGGAAATAAGAGAGTTGGATGGGTTTTATGCTTGATTTTCCTTGTTTTGAAAGGAATTAAGATGAATTGGATGAAAGAAGTTGAAGTAGGAAGGAGTTGGACTTAGGAAAGGAAGGAAAGGTGCACAAAAGAAGAACCGTTGCCACCGCTCAGCACCATTTGCACTACTGAGCGCCAATCTGGCTGATGAGTACATTGTCTCACGCTTAAGCGCTATCGCTGAGGGCCAATTCAAGTATCGCACCTACCGCTGAGCAGTATTTTCAGCGCTAAGTGCCGGACTGTGTTGTTGAATACACTGTTTCACACCTAAGCATCAACGTTGAGGGTCATTATGGGTGCCACACTTATCGCTGAGCGCCAAAACTGCCGCTGAGTGCTGTTTAATTGGGTTTGGGCCCTTTTTCTATATTTTTAATAAACTATATAAGGTTTAGTCTACCTAGGGTTGGTATCTTTGGATAGAAAGAGGCGAAATCACACTCCTTTCACCCCTTGGAGGCAGATTTTGGATGCAGAAGCTCTGATCTTCAACTTTTATGGTTTTATATTTCATTCTTTTCATTATTTTCATATGGTTTCACCACATCTATGGTAAACTAAACCTCCATTGTTGTTTGGGAAATGATGTAATCCTTTGAAAACTCTCATGTATTGAATTGATTATTGATTATATATGCTTTACTTCATTAATTGTTAGGGTTTTTCCTCTATACTCTATGCATGCTTTGTTTAACTCATTGAATTGCATGATCTTTGATTTTGTCGATATGGACACATACGGGGAAATCTGGAACTGGGGAAATTCTCCCGGAAGCAATATTACCTAGACATAAGAATAGGAGGATCGATTGCCTTTAAGCTTTTGTGCGAATGTAATGCATGAATAATTGCTAGGGAGACAAGACATTGTAAACTAGTGATTAGGAGTAGACTTTCTTCACCAAGACCTCGGGTTTAAGGTAAATTAGAAACTGACATTAACATTAATGAAGAAAGATGAATTCATGAATACATGAGAGTGGATAGGATACGTCGGAAACCCCAACAACATCATTCCATATTTTACATCAATCACTTTTGCATCTTTCAATCCAATTGATCAAAACTTGCATTCATGTTTATTTTTCCCATTTCAACCACAATGATTTTGTTTACAAGTCTAATTTAATCAAGAAATCACATTACTGTCTAGGTCGTGAGTCCTTTGGGAAACGATACTTGGTCTTACCATTTATTATTACTTGATACGATTTGGTACACGTGCCGAAGTGTCAACAAGTTTTCGGCGTCGTTGTTAGGGACTCGTGGTTTAACTATTTTATTCAAGGTGGTCCCTCACCAGTTCTTGGATCCAGAATTATTCAGAAGGGAGGGGGTTCTCTTTCAAGAATGGCTTGTAGATGTTGGTCTTGCAAAATTTGTAGAAAGGTGATTACTATCCTGACCTGGTAAAAGTCTTCTACCACAATCTGAAGGTTGTCGATGGTGTTATATGCTCTCGGGTGAAAGGTGTCGATATTAAAATTGATGAAATGACGATTTCTATACTTGAATTTGAAAGGACACCTTCATATGAAATGATGATGAATGCGCCACTTTCAAATACAAGTTAGCAAATTACAATTTGAGAAACAAAAATGCTTCGAAATCTAAGGAAAAGAAAATACAAAGGGTATAAAAAATATGAATCCTAATATGTTCAACAAGGGAACAGGAGGCTAGGGATTATGCGAAATTCAAGCTATATTTATAGATGAAATGATGACGTGAGACTGGCTAAGAAATGGACGTACATTATATCATGAATTATGCTTAGCAATTGCCACAGTCCATCATCTGTAGGAACGTCGAAGCCTAGACGCAGTGGACGTCTGTGAAAAGTAATAAATCTCTTTTGATTCAGATAAGAACTAATTGTCGTCCAGCCCCCCAATAATCAACGTGAAAAACATCGTTAGAAACAACACACCATTAATGTCCCAACTACTCCAATTTCCTTCACGTCCAAGCCCCACAGACTCGAACGTGCTATTGAATGATTAAAAAGTAAAAAGAATAAAAGAATAAAAATTAGATGAACTGCTGGCGAAAATTAGATCATGATAAAAGCAGTACATCGTGTAATTATGCTTAGTAACTGCCACATTGTATAAACGTCGAAGCCCAGCCGAATTCGACGTTCAAACATCATTCACTGAAAAAGTAAAAAATCTCTATGGATTCTGATATAAACTCCTTGCTAACTAAACGAAGACATTTCTATGATATAGAACGTCATTGATAACAAATATTTGACATCAATTTCCAGTCCTTTTCATCGAATGCACTTAAAATTCGACGTCAACTGTATAAATTTAATTTGTATTGCAGTTGTTTCCACCACAAGAAACGAAATAACTCTGAAATCTAATGGTAGAAGACAACTCCAAGACAATTTAAAAAACGATTCATACATAGTTAAATGATGAAGTTGAACAACATTTTTATATAATTATTTTAGATCTTAAAATTGTATCAGCATTAAACATATTGTGAACCATATTTCTTTTTCCTGAGCACTTCCCTTTCAGTAAGATAACTTAATCATTTTTGTACTATACAAAGCATTTTGTTGACTTAAATTTCAAAGGCCACCTTCATATGAACTGAGAGCTGAATGCGACACTTTGAAATTCAAGTGAGCAAATTACAATTTAAAGAACAAACATGTTTCAAAATCAAAGGAAAGGAAAACGCCAAGGAAATAAAAAACATGAATCCTAATATGTTCAATAAGGAAACAGGAAGCAAGGGATTCTGGGATGCAAGCAATATTTATAGATGAACCGATGACGTACATCATGTAATTATGCTTACTTACTGCCACACTCCACCATCTTGTATGAACGTCGAAGCCCCACCAAATTCGACATTCAAACATCATTCAGAGAAAAAGTAATAAATTTTGTTTGATTCATATAAGAACAAATTGTCGTCCTGCCCCCCAGAAATTTTCTACTTATCAATCACCCGCGAAGAAGGTGAGATTTGGAGGGATCGAAGTTAAAAAGTTTGATGTGTCCCTCTATATTCATATAATTCCACTCTCAATTTTGTTAAGTTATTATAATCAATTCTAAGTAATAAAGAATCGATTCAAAGAGCTATAAATTAAGAAATGAAAATGAGCTTTTAATGATTATTTATGGTAACATTTATGACAACGTAGCTGGATATTGATCACACGTTTGTTAAAATACTAAAAAGCAAAGAAATAATGCATGAGAGGCGTCAAATTTGTTTTTCTAATAATGTTAATCATAGTATTTTTTGATATCATAATCATTTATACTAATAACTAATTATAATTATTAAATTATTCAAAATAATTTATTTGAATGTGGCAAAATTTTGGGTCTAAGAGTTCGTTTGATCGTTTATCGTATTCAACTTTTTAAATTCGAGTTTTTTATAAACGCTTATGTGATAGTCGTGATTGGTCCATTTCAAATGTACAGACCAATAAAATAGTGACACAGTCTATCGTCAAAAAGTTGTTAACATATCATTGGTCCTTAACAAAACTTTTGTTGTGGTTGAATTCTGCAAAATCTCTATCATTACATGGCCCGTCTGTCTCGACTTTTTTGCTTGTACTAGAGGTTCATAAGACAAAGATGGCGACGCCACAATCTAGCATATTGATAAGAAAAGGAAGATTCCCCACAAAGATGTTAATCTTTGATAAGAATCAAAGTTGTAAACCAAAAACCAAGAGAATCCTCTCTCAAAACTGCAAATGCATATTTATGACTCCCAAAGTATCTACATATGTATTTGGTGCCCCTATATATAGGTATAAATGATTAAGGCAACTAAGAAACCCTAAAAGAAATATTTTCCACAAATATGTTAATCTTTGATAAGAATTAGAGTTGTAAACCAAGAACCAAGAGAATCCTCTCTAACAAAACTGCAAATGCATATTTATGACTTCCAAAATGTCCACATATGTATTCGGTGCCCCTATATATAGGTATAAATGTTTAAGGCATCTAAGAAACCCTAAAAGAAATCTCAATGACATTGGGTCCAAAAATAACTTGACAAACACAAACAACGTTTTTGCAATTAAAAGAAAAAATACAATTTATTTTATTTCCTATATTAATTATTATTCAGGAAATAGTCCTCTATCCTACCTTTGGCTCGGGTCAACCCATCCCGACCTTTGGCTTAGGCCGACCCGTTTCGACCTTCAACTTATTTTAGTCTGTATGGACCTTTAGTCTTAAGCAACCCATCCTAACATTCATTTTGGGTCAACCAGTCTCGACAGTGAGTCAAACTTAACCTGCCTTAATCTTCGACCCAACCCATTATGTATTAATTTTTTGTCCGGATCGATCTAACTATTCTCCATACACGTTGTCTCTTCACGATCTTTGGCTTGGTTTGATGCATCTTAGTTGTTAACTTGTCTCAATATTTTTTTCTAACTAACCTATTGGACAAAAATTTATCTTAACCTTCAGTTTATAAATCAACTTAATTTTTTCTCCAACTTAAAGTATTATTTTTTAAAAATCAATCAAAGTCTTTTAGTACCTATCTTTATCCTAAAATTAACAAACATCTAGAAAAAGACATTGAAGACTTGATTTATGTTCTATCATAACTATCTTAATAATAAAACTTTTTTAAAGGAGACAAAAGAAATATAAAGTTTGGAAATATTGTGGAATGTAATAAAAAAAATATTTACGGTGTAGACAATTTTTCATTTTTTATATGAAAAAAGTTAGTTCAGATGTTAAAAAACATCCATTTCATATGACTTTTAATAAAATAATAATATTTATTATGATTTTAATTATTGTGATCTATATAACTAAAACTCAATTCTAATAAATTATTATTATTATTTTCCATATGAAATTAAAATATTATTTTAAAGAAATAAAATTTTATTCTCTTTAAATTTCACCCATCAATCTTTCTTATATTTTATAATATGTAAATATTACAAGATAAATTACACAAATTTATAATATAAAAATACAAAAATATTGTAAATTTTTTCTTAAAATATAATGGTAATGAGAGGTTATGGGAGGTTTTATAAAGGAAAAAAGGAAACAAAAGGACGCGAGGATGAAAAAGAAAGTGTCGAATATCCGTAGAATTCGACGTATCCTTTGTCTTTTTCCAAACTCTTTGTATTTTTAAAGTAGAGAAGTTGAGAAGTTAAGAACTCTAGATTGTGAAAGACGTTCCTAGAATTCTATTCAGACATGGTTTCTCCATCGTCATCATCAAGAAGAAAAGAGGAGGTTGCTCGGGTTACAAGAAACACAAACCCATCTGGATGGATAAGTGATTCAGAGATCCAAGGAAAGTTTTTATACTAGAGACATTTCAAAATTGTAGTTCCTCACAAGTATCGAGACCAGCAATTGTTCAAGAAAGAAGGGTTCCTTTTACAAGAATGGATTGCATATCAAGGGCTTACTAATTTTGTCCAGATGAAAGGAGATTGCTATCCAAATTTGGTTGAGGTTTTTTCTACACAAACATGAGGGTTCTAAATGGGGTCATTCACTCAAGCGTAAAAGGTGTTAACATTACTATTGACGATAATGTTTGGTCAGATATTATTGGACTAAAAACTAAAGGTTTGGATTCTCATATCCGTGATTCTGACTCAAAAAAAATGGCTAACAAAGACAATTATATATATAAACTGCTTAAGATATCCAGGAAGGTACAAGGTCGATAAGAAATACCTACATGATGGCTTAAACAAGGAGGAGAAAGTCATTGTTTATGTCCTCACTTGGCTACTGTTGCTTGGAAGATTTGTCGAGGCAGAATGTCAACAGAAGATATATTTCTGTTGAAACCTATGAAGACTAGAATCCAAACCAACTAGGTTGCGGTACTAAAAGACCACATGATCGGTGCAGGAGATAATTATGCACACAAATTGCCATATGGAGTATTTATCAACAAGGTTCTGGTACTCCAAGGAGTAGATGTATCTGAAGAAGATAGACTTTTGTTCAACAAGTCACAAGAAATTGGTATACCAAGTTTGTTTTCTATTGGCCTGGAAAGGACTTGAATGGATGGTTCTTCACTGATGAGCAAACTGTTAGAAGTCGAGATAAAGGAGATGAAGATCATATTGCCTTCATTCCACAAACTGATTTTGAAAAATATGTTGTTGATCAATTTAGGAAGATGTCTGAAAGGGATGAGTTAGTTGAAAAGACTCTTTTGAGACTGAAGATGAAGAGAGATGTGCTAAATAAGAATGACATTGGCTCTGAAACTGAAGAATCTGATGATGAAGATTCAATGGAATCTTCTTGATAATAATAATAGGGACTATTTTCTAAGTGTTTTTTTTTAATCACGGCTATTAAGCCACCCCAACTTTATGTACTGCTTTCGATTTTATTTTGAAACGAAATGAAGATTTATTTTAGTAAACGATCTGTGAATTATGAATGTTGATTGCATTATATGTGGACTAACCCTTAATCTAGTTGAGAAGAGAAGATTATGCAGTTCTGATATTGATCAAAAATTGATCACTAGTTAAAAGTCAAGGTTTCAGTATACTGCTAAGTTGAATAGAATAAGGAAGAAGTAAAAAGAAAAATGTTCATGTCTGATTTTAAAGAATAAAGAATCATAAGAGCGCCAACTACTTCATTTCCCTTCACGTCCCCTTCGACCTTCTATGGGAGGGGAAAAAGAAAAAAGATCCAAAAGTACGGTACTTTTTTTTATTGGTTGAAGAAGAAACTTTTGGCTTCCAATAGTACGTCTAAGCCCCTTCAAATTCGACGTAAACATTACAATTTAAAAGAAAAAGAATAAAAGAAAGGCGCACCATAAAACATCGAATGGTTTGCGGCTCATCGTTTTATTTAAATATAATGTCCAATTTAAATTGTATTCGACGTGGAATCTTTTTTATTGAATGTAAAAACATAACACAGTCATTGTTTCTTCGCGCTTCCATTTGTGCTTGAACTTTCTTCTTTGAGGACGAGTGCGATAAGGAAAGAAGGTTATTTTTAAGTCGTTAATTCTTTCTAATATCATTTCGTACTCATTTACTTTGTTTCTCATTTGGGTTGACCGATTGATTTTCATTTATCTTTAGGTTGTTTTTCGTACGTGGTCAGCAAACTTCATCATCTTCTCTAGTGACACCATTTTAAGTTTGGTTTTTTTTCTTCAATATTTCTTACGTATGATATTAAATGTTTGTGTTTGTGTTGTGTTTGTCGATTCTGAACGTATGATATATGCATTACGATAGATATTTGTGTTCGTGTACGTTTACTATTGATGAATCATTATTTTCTTCACTTCACTTAGTTTATTGTGCTAGAATTAATGGGGGAATTGTGCTGTAATGTTCAGTATTATCCTATTTTTCCTAATTGTGCTTAATTTGTCTAGAAATTCTTATTTTCATTAATTTGAATTATTTGAGGCTAATTATTTGCATTATTAATTGTAAAGAATTATTGGATAATATTCTTGGACATTTAGAAGGCTGCCAAATAATCAAAAACTCTCCATTAAAGAAGTATGTACAAAGAATGAGGACATTATGGTCATTTTATCCTTTCAAAGGGGTGCTTCATTATTGGAAAAGGGTTACATCTAGCAAAGTGAAAAGATGCAGATATGCACACGTAAATCACTCCACATACACTTTAAGTGATTTTGGGAAGCAACACGCATTACCCACACCTTCTTCCATCCAACAAAACCATGCATCCAAGGGCTGCTGTTCAGCACGTTCATGGCCAGAGAATGAATGAAGAAGCGTGTTGGTTGCTCCATGGAAAAGCATGGCAGTAGTGTGGGTGCACAGAAGAAGTCAAGCAGCTACCTTCATGGTCCAACTGGGAGGTGTCATGACCAGCTGCACCGTCCAGTTATCTCACGTCCAAGCAAGTGAAGAAGAAGCATCCAAATCATCATCTAACAAAAGCACATAACTGCCACAATCTAGTCCAGCAGCTTTGAAGAGGAAACCTTCACACGGACATGGAGCTCTCGGTTTCATCCAACAGAGTTGGCAGCATCTGGTTCAAGCTTGGCTTCAAGCAGAGAGCACGTACAGCAGCTTGGTTGCTTGCCAGCAGCCTCCACACTTATACAAACACATCCAGGATGAAGAGGCACTCACGGCTGCAGCATACAGCAACAAAGAAGAAGTTAGTGCATGGAGGAAGTGGTGATGAGAATGGATACAGCAGAAGCAACGTCCAAGCATGGCTGGTTTCATTTGGAAGAAATGGTGTTTCAATATTGAATGTGTAGGGTGAATTCACGTCCAGGTGCAGCTACGGATGGTGAAGGGACTTCACTTGGATCATGATATTTTCATTTAGGAGAAAGATGAGAATGGAGGGCCCCTTGTCTCACGTCCATGAGGTGGTGGTGAAAGTAAAAAAAAGAAAATGAAAATGATAGAAGGAAAAAGACGAAAACAAGTGGTGTTGGATGGAATAGAAGAGATGTCAGGTTTGGTGTCTGCAAGTGGAGGGCCCTTGTTTTATTTTGATTGAAGAGTTGGACACACCTCACGGGCAAAACAATGTAGCCAACATTAATTGGAGAATCTCGTTTCTCTTTGTGAAGTGTAGACACAGTAGTAATAAGAAGAGAAGGGACCACTAACCACCATGGATAGCATATCACGGTTTTTTGTATGCTGCACTAGGATAGGAATTAATTTTCTTTCTATATATGACCAACACATCTCACGGCTTTGGGGCACAAGAAAGTATCCAGCCATCACACCTTCATGGAAGCCAAAGGAAGAAGAAATACAGCTGCTGGACAGCAAGCACACGGACAGCAGTAGGGGCTGGAACATCAAGGGTGAAACGCAGTATGACAGGCTACGGTTGAGAAAGAAATGGTGTACACACTAGGTTCTAATTTTATCATTTTTGTTTGTTGTAATCAATTTCAATTAAGTTTTAGTTTGATTTAATTTTCTGAACTTCCAAGTTTGTTACTGTTTTTATTTTGTTTCTGTAATTACATTTCTGCTGCTGTAATTAAATTCTGCTGTAATTTAAATTTCTGTTGTTATTTTTGTGAAATTAAATTTCTGTTGTTTTTACTATGTTGTTAATCATGTCTCTTTGAATCATTCATTGTAAATTTATTTTCTTTATTTTACTGCAGTAATTTTGACTCTGTTTTTACTGTTTTCGAAATATACTGTTTTTCTGTATTTTTTGTTTTCTGTATTTCATTTTCTGTATTTTCTTTTACTGTTTTCCTGATTCTGTAATTCTGTATTTATTGTTTTTACTGCAATTATGAGCTGCTGTAATTTTATTTTCTAAAATTTACTAATTTACTGTTTTACTATTTTTACTATTTTCTGTATTTTCCATTTTCTATATTTTATGTTCTTTTTCTGTATTTTTGTTTTAACTGTTTTAGATTTATTTTCACTGTTTCATGTTACTGTATTTTCGTTTTTACTGTTTATAAAATTTACTATTTTACTCTTTCTACTGTATTCTGTATTTACTATGTACTGTATTTTCGTTTTTCTGTATTTTCATTTTCTGTATTTTAGTTTTCTGTTCCAGATTTATTTTTTACTATTTTACCTTACTGTATTTTCGTTTTCACTGTAGCAATTTCATTTTTACAGTTTTAAAAGTGTTTTACTATTTTAATTTCGTTTTTACCATTTTCACTATTTTAAATTTTACGGTTTTGTTTTTACTGATGCCCCTATTTTTGCGTTTAATGTTTTATGTTTTGTTCACGTTTAATGTTCCCGCGTTAATTTTATTTTGATGTCTTTTACCATTGGGTTTTTACTGTACTGCATTTTACTTCACCGTATTTAATTTGGTGTTATTTAAATTCCAGTTCATTTTAATTTTTTCGCATTAAAACAAAAAAAAAAAAACATTCACAACCCCCCCCCCCCACTTTTCGTGTTTAATCTGAAACTGAACCAAATTTGGTCCTTGAGAAACGACTTAGGAGTCAAATTCCTAGCTATACTGCATTCTTAATTGCACATCAAATTTGTATGGGCCGCGACAGCTCGTATCAACTATGATAGTTTTTTTTCCTTCAACTTATGATTGGTATATTTTCTTCGTTCTAAACGTATGTTAGTTTTATTTTTTCGTCGATTCTTTGCTTTTAGAGTAGTACCATGGATCGAAGTTGGATTCATCAGCGTCGTATTAGTGAAGAGTATGAGCGAGGGATTTTTGAGTTCATAGAATATGTTAAAGAACATGCAAAACCAGTGAACGAGTATTTTTTTTGCCCTTGTGTTTGTTGTCTCAATCAAGTATATCAAGACTGTGACAACATCCATGATCATCTGTTCATCTATGGAAGAATGAGAAGTTATACAGTTTGGACTTGGCATGGGGAAGTATTATATAAGCAAACAACGTTAAGAGGTTCAGATTATGTCGACGAATGGATGAGTGATCATTTAAACGAAATGGTACGTGAGGTTGGTGAAAATTTTTTTGGAAGAGCTCATTTATACGACGGTCTTAAGAACAATTCAGAGCAAGAGTTGTGTCCAGGATGCATCAATTTTCAAGGTTATCGGCTACTTTAAAATTGTTTTGTTTGGAAGCAAGAAACGAATGGACTGATAAAAGTTTCATTGAATTGTTGGAGTTGCTAAATGAGATGCTTCCAGAAAATAAAACGTTACCTAGACGCGAAGAAAATTCTATGTCCAATGGGTTTGGAATACCAAAAGATATATGAATGTCCCAATGATTGTGTATTGTATAGAGATCAATATGCTTCAATGAAGGTGTTTCCGGTGTGTGGTTTGCCACGATTTAAGAAGAAACTTCATGGAAATAACGATGAACACAATGAAGGTCCACCGGCTAAGGTCATGTGGTATTTACCTATATTACCTAGGTTGAAACAATTGTTTTTTGTTAAAGAAGATGTGAAGAATCTTATGTGGCACGTTGATAGAAGAAAATGTGATAATCTTCTTTGACACCCAGCTGATTCCCCACAATGGAAGAACATTGATGGCACATTTCCGGAATTTAGTACAGAGCCAAGAAACTTAAGACTTGCACTTGCTACCGATGATATGAATCCTTATGGCAACTTAAGTAGCAAACATAGTTCATTGCTAGTTATGTTGAAGATTTACAATCTATCTCCTATGTTGTGCATGAAGAGAAAACACATTATGTTGTCTATGATGATATCGGGTCCTAGACAACCTGGATATGACATTGATGTTTACCTTAAATCGTTAATTGACGATTTAAAATTGTCGTGGGAAGAGGGCGTCGAGGGCTTCGATTCATATTCAGAAGAAAACTTCAGTTTATCAGTCACATCTCGTCAGGTTAATGAGAAACCAGTGATGGTGGATTTTGATCCCCGATCATTTACTCCTATTGGGGCACATGCAGCATCGTTTAGGAGTTACTTGGGCATGTTAGCAAAAGCACATGTCCCTATGGTCGCTAACTATTGGGATGATGTCCCAAAAGTTGATAAAAATCTACTATGGCAGGATATTTTGGTATGTTTAGGTAGCTTATATAACCCTTAGGAGGTTGTAGAATTGAGATGTGGGAATTAAAACAGCCTTGAAAGTTGTTGTCCAGACTTGTAGGCCTTCTAGTCCAACATCATTTAGTTTTCTCCACCTATTTCATCTCTTAGTTCTATATAAGCACTCTAAGGCTCCTTTGTAAGTCACCTTGAAATTAGAATATAAAAAGTGTTTTGCATTCAATTGCATTATTCTATGAGATATAATTATGTTCTTAGTCTAAATTTTGGTCTTCTCTTGTTAAGAACAAGTAGTAATCCTCCTTGGAATTTATCTTGGATCCTTCCAAGTGGTACATCTTCAAATCATAAGTTTCCTCTCCTTTCTCTCTTTCAATTTTGGTGTTATAATTCCATTTCTTAATTGTTCTTATTTAGTTCTTAGTTTATTTTCTATCTAGGCATGTTGTTCCATATCATGTAGTATCAGAGCCTTAAGTTTGGTCATCTTTAGGAAAGCATGCTAGGTAGAAAGAATTTTACGGTTTTTCGTCAGCTAAGCGCTAGTGTGCCTCGCCCATAGCGGATGTGAATTTTCGTCCAATAGTGTTTGTGTCATATCTTGCGTTTTTGACATCCATTTTGAGTGAAATTTGTTTTTTTTGGCTTCGTTGGCATGTTAGGAACAATTTACAATCCTTAATCCACCTTAATTCCCGCATTTAATATGTTCATTTGGTTTTAATTAATTCAATACTCCACAATTTGCTTGTTGTTTTCGTTATTCTGATTATGTTTAATAGTAATTTCTTGTTGTTTGTGTGTTTGCTGGCTGGCCTGTTTCTTCTTGATGTTATTCTTCATCAAGAACACATCAAGGTTAATCCAAAGGCTTGAAATTAGTCATTGAACATGGTAAATAAAGTTGTTTTCCAAATGCTACAAACAGAACCTTCCAGCATAGGCAACAAGAACTCTTGCAAGTCTTCGACATGTATGCTTCTAAATTCTCTTGTTTGTTTTTCCAACTATTATTTCTTATCTTCGATGGTTTTTATTGAGTCTTTATTGTATGTTTAGCCTTTGACTTTAGTTATATGTGGTTTCTCTTTAGGAGGTTTCAAGAAATTTTAATAAAAATAAATTGTTAAAGAATTAAATGACCCCACAATATTTTAGGTAGAGTTGCATAAGCATACATTTGCCAAAGTAAAATTATTGATTGGTTCAAGTCTTACTAGGAGCTTTCGTTGATTGTCAAAAGAAGCTTGAAGTATACTAGAAGCTTGTTGTATACAAGATTGTAGGTACCAACCTTCAAAGTAACACTACAATAACACCCACAATCACCAAGTTTATTATCACTACATATATAAGTATTCTATAAACTAACATGTTCATGCTAATGTCCATATTGCTAGATCACTACAGACTTTTCCTCTACATCAAATTACAGAAAACAACACATTTAACATAATTACTCACCCAATCCAACATACCTATACATATTTCACACGATGATTCAAAAACTAGACAGAAATGGGACAAGACAGAAAGCAATGAGACTTTAATTTAACATCAGCAAATCGCCAACTACAATACTCATCTCCTTGTTCAAATCAACGTACATTACCCTTATATAATTTTAAACAACATTTAAACAACCTCATAACATATTACCATATCATCCACAAACCATGTTTAGTTTCAAATTTTGATCCCCTTAAATGGTTATCCTTCTAATTAAATTTTCGTACTTTCTAAACTTCATAGTACTGACATTCAATTCATGTAGCATTAAACTAGAATATTAGAATACATATTCACATATTTATTACATGACAAAAGTAGTTCATATCCTGTACCAATTCACAATCACCATTGTAGTAAAACTAGTCCACTTTTTAACTGTGATATTTATTATTGAGAAAAACATATAACATTTCAGATTAACCAGACCGGATACATCAGTTTCCATGTATATAGCTTAAACATCTATGATAAGTTCTTGCATTAGCCAATTCAAACATGTTGTTACTAGTTTCAAGAGTATTGTATCTATATAATCCACATTAGTGATCTGTAACAAATAAATATACTACAACAACCATGTTTCATTAAAAAAATCAACCCTATCCCTCTTAAGCGTATATACCTAACGAGGTAGTTCTTTACAAGTCTAAGGCTTAACCTTTTATCATGTCATACCATCAGTTAAGACTTACTTAAGCAAAACATTCATTTCCAGTTTTACTAATTACCCATATCAAGAACATAACAAGTCATTTATCATGCATCGTGGTTTAGTCTTACTCCAATTCTGTTATAGTCTACATAAGTTATCATTAAGGAATCATCTAGCAATTGGTTCATGTTGAGATTGTTGATAGGGGGAGCACAGTTTTTGCTTAACCCAATCTCAGAAATATCTGTGTTTTTGATGATGATAACACATAATTAATAACACATGTATATTTTGTGTTACATGTTTTGTGTTTACATATTATATGTTGTTATTTACTGTGTTAAATCTGTATGAGCATACATGAGAACATGATTGTGTTGTTCATTGCATATCACTGTGTTAAATATGTGATTTTATATGTGTATGCATGACATATGTTTTTGGAAAAGGAAAACCACATTCACTTTCGTTGAACTTTAAATATGTGGCAAAACATTAGTTTTAAGTCGATTACATTATGGGGTGAATCGATTAAAACTCGTGTATTTGCACAGAATCATTTCAAGTGTGCTGTGAGATTTTTCAAGAAGAAAAGTTTTCAAAATTGTGCTAAGTATTGTTGCTTAATCGATTGCATGTGATTTGTATTCGACTAAGTTGGTTGATATTTTGAAAAACTATTAAATTTTGTCACAACTAACATAACTGTCATATTTTTAATTGTGTTGACCAAGAATTAAATGATAGTCGATTGCATTAATTGTACATTCAATTAATTGTTGTGATTGCTGCTAAACTATTATAATTGAATGGTGCATTCGATTACTTTAGTAGCAAAGTTGATTAAAATGTGTCTCATATGATATTAACTATAAATTGACGAAGATTTGAATTCTGTAAGAGCTTTTGTGATTCTAACACTTTCATATTCTTTACAAAAAGCTTTGTGATCTTACAGAGAAGGGAAAAGCTCCAAGAATCAAGATTGACCATGGTGATCAAGGATTCTGAGATTTGTTGAGGAGCAAGACTTGTTGTGTTTCAAACGTCTGATCAATCTGCACATTTTGGGAGTTTATTGTGTGATCAAGATTTGCAATCTTTTGAAGATTGGCTTGGTTTCGTTATGATTACAGGAAGAAGAACGGTGGTGTTCTTGACTTTGAGGGTGCCTCAAAGGGTTAGACAACAGAAGAGGGTGTTCTTGTTGCTGGTCTTGTTGTTTACTGCCTATATCAGATTAGAGGGTTAGAGAGGTGTTTTATATTTTTGATGTGAGGTCTCTATAAAAACCTTGTTGTAAAAACCTTGATCTTTATAGTGCATTTGCTTCCTGTGGTTGGAAGGACACTGGATGTAGGCTTGGCCTAACCAGTATAAAAACACAGTGTTTGAATTTTCTGATCCCTACTCTCTTTTATTCTTTCGATTAAGTTCTTTGTATATTCGATTAAGTTTTCGCTGCATTGCTATTCATTTACCTTGCGATTGAAGAAAAGTGTAAAGGCATCACATTTTGTGAAAAAGATTTTAAAAGCTTTTGTTTTTACACTTCACCAATTCACCCCTCCCCCTTTTGGTGTGAGAAATTGAGTCATTCTATTTTAACAGTTCACGCGTGAAATAATACTTTTCTTTCCAGGTTTAGTTATTAAAATAGAACAATGAACAAATTTATTTTTTCCAGAACCCATATACTACCCAGGTACCAGTCTCCTAAGCACCATATTTCATAGGAACTAAATCAAATTACAGAGTACCATTTTTTCCTCAATCTGCACATATTCATATGTTCAAACTATACATAATCAAACAAAATTTCGTAAACTTTCCAAAATTACGCCATATAAACCATCAAACTTCAAATTAACTAAAACAGAAACAACATATGTTAAAATTAACATACTTTACTACATCCACAACCAAATTTCAAAGACTACCGAAAATGACACAATGCAACTCAACACGAAACAATCATAAGGAAAATTTAGCTCCCCATACTAAGAATACACAGCCACATATACATTTAACCACTTAAACAACCACAGTTGAGGCCCTTTACTCGTCGAACGGTCTTCTAGTAGTGGTCCATGAACGCTCTCAACGACTCCTCCTTCCCTTGCTTGAGGTTTACTAGTTCGAAAATGGTTAAGTCTTGAGTGTGACTACTCGCGAACTGACGACCGAATATGGCTTTGAGCTTCTCAAAGTTCTTGATAGAAAATGGGGGCAGTGAGTTAAACCACTCCAATGCCTCTCTTTCTAACGATAGGGAGAAGGCTATAAAAATGGCATCGTTTCCTGTGTGGAACGTCATTCGATTGGTGGATATCTTTATGTGATCCTCAAGGTTAGTCGTTCCATCATGTATCTTGAATTGGGTGGGACAACTTGTTCAGATATGTGGACGTCCATAATAGCGTGGATGAATAGTAGCATACCAGACGTGCTCTCGGCCTTCACTACCAATTTCTTGCTGATAGCGGCGCTCTCAGCCGGGAGGATTTTGGTCCCGCTCTCCCTAACCTTGGTCTCGGTTAGCTTCCAAGTCTCGCCTGGTATTGTATTTTGATTCGTTCTTTCCTCCTTGGCAACCTTGCCCCGTTCTTCCCTGTCTTCTCTCCCATCTCAGGAATCCTTTCTTGCGCGACCTAAGGCGAACATTCGGCTCGGACTGCCACCAGCTCCATTTCGTGACGCTGTTGCATTTCCTCTATTCTTTGTTGTAGCATCCTGATCATCTTCGTCGGGTCTTCGGTGCTCATGTTTCTCGTGGTCACCATTGGATATTAGTCAAGTCACTCGGCCCCATAGTGGGTGCCAAAATGTTTCGGGTGTGGTTGAGTCACTAACACTGCACAATTTCTCCTACAATGTTATCTAGTACTTGTTCTTCTTGTCTTTCTCCTCGAGCCACCGTCCAGAGGTGTACCTACCAAAGGTTCTCCGATGCTTAAGTAGTTGACTATCCGTACACGAGCTTAATGTAACAGTAATAAATGTGTAGTAATTGTGAATCCCTATTTCTTACCTTTGACCTATATTTACAGTTTTCAGGATGGGCTTGAGATTAGTGAATTCTTAATCACGGTCCAATCTCAGCCGAATACCTCTAATTACTATTTACCTTAATCTTTTGCAGGAAAACTTAACTAGTCGTCCGGTCTTGCTTGAGGATTTCTGCCACATTCAATTAGTTGGAGTGCGTTCTGCTCTCTAGATCTCGACGACTTGCTTGTGAGTGTATAGTCGTCCAGACCATACAGTACTACTAGGTTTTTGTCCCAAGTCTTTTCTAATAAGGTTTTAACAATACACATTTTTTTTATCAATGGACACTCAAAATTAATAGTTATCTTTGATTTGCTACATGATTTACTCAAGATTTATTACTTTTTATAAAATTTAAATATTTGTATTAACTATTTAATTTATATATTTTTGTTATATTTTTTTATCATGAGTAAAATTTTTGTTATTAATAATAATACACATAAAAATTAGTTTCACCTCTCTCTTCTTCCTATTTTCCTCTTCTTTTTATTATCAGCTTCATTTTATAATGATAATATCTTATTAATTGAAGATTAAAAGAATAGGACAAAGAGGACGGGGTATGACATTTGGTGATTGTTATTTGACCATATAGAAACAAGGAAAAGAAAGAAAGAAGCAAGGGTAGGCTGCCCCAACAGGGTTACGATAACAGTGGTGATATCTATCTATAGGACTGTGTCGGGGGACCACGTCCACCTTTTGACGCATCTCTTCCCTTTTTTGCTCTCAATGGTAGATTGTTCCGACCCAACTCTTTGGCTCTATATTCTCTATAGATAGCTACGTACAATATTTCTTTTTCTTTCAATTACTTTTAAGGACCAACTGCGTATTTCAAGGGTTATCATTCTCAGATATGGCGCTTTCAATAGCTTCGACAAATGTGACTGCAACAACCGAAGTTTTTACTCCCTCCTTTATATTTTATTTTGTCTCTACTTAACCTCAATAAATCAAAACTTGTTTCATACTGAGTCTTTCAGTTTTCCTATTTGGCTTATAAATATAATATTTTAATTAAAGTGTCCTACCAATTTGAACTTTTAAATTGTTTTTTTACTTTACTTTCAAATTATTTTTAAAAAATGTGTAAATTTGGGTTTTAGTTTAGAAAAGGTGTAATATTTCTATAACATAAACCTCTACTCTATTGTTATGCTTACCATTATTATTATCGTTATTATATAATGATAATAATAATAATAATAATAATAATAATAATAATAATAATAATGTGAATATTTTTATTGTTATTTCGGATTATTATTACAAATATCTTTAACTTAATTGATAATTGATTTTAGTAGAATCAATATGGTACGACATCTCTTGTAGTTTAAGTGAGATTTTCTGCAATATTATGATTCATTTCTATTCTCCTCTTGAAAGGATATAAGCCTCCGAAAGACATTCTCACATTAGTTAATGAAAAATGGATAAATACTAATGAATTTTTAGTTAATATTATGTCAAAAAATAGCAAACTATTTATAGGATTTTGATGAGTATTTTATTTTAATGAGTCTTGTTCAACATGGTACAATAATTTTAATATCTTATTAGTAGTTTATTTTATAATTATGTGAATAATATAATATGTTTAACTTGAATATGAATATGTTTTGACGATGATTGAAGATGTTGAAAATGTGTCTTAGAGTTAAAAATAATTATAAAAGTTGTTTTAACATTTTTAATTGATTAAGCTAATAAATGGTCGGTTAAGTTGTTCATAAGAAATTTATAACAAAAAATTCATTATTATTTTTCACAAATGATTAAACCAGAGTTTTAGCCTTGAAGTGAGCCTGTTGGTGATTGCATGAATCCAATAAAAAAACGTGAAGATAATTTGAAGATAGAATAGGAATATGTTAAGTGTAAGTTATCTTAAATCTATAATAGAATGTTTGATTGAAATTGTTCTTGATTTAATAAACTAAAAGTGACCGAAGAATTTGTTAAAATGTTTAGCTTGAACTTTTTAATCGATTATTTTTCACTTTAAAGCACTAGTGAAAAAAAGAACTTTAACGTCATCTTTCAGGCGTCTGACCCTCGAATATCCAACGTAAATAATGATCAGTGACATTTTTCGTAAATAAAACAACTATTTGGACATCGGTTATGGAAGGGCCCGACGTCTAAATACTCATATACGTCGGCTCTAAATAGATGCCAAAACTAAACGAAAAAGTTAAAAAAAAAAATTTTAGTCTATTTACACGTCTGTTATGGAGGGAACCGACTTCTGAAGCACTTTAGACGTCTGTTAATTGGGGGCACCGACATCTAAACTCTAAACCCTAAACCCAGAAATTTGAAGAGTCACTTTTTGACTCCATTTAGACATCTGATCCCGCCACTTCGACTTTTGAAGCACTTTAGACGTCTGTTAATTGGGGGACCGACGTCTAAACCTAAAATCCAAAAATTTAAAAAGTCACTTTTTGACTCCGTTTAGACGTCTGATCTCGTCACTCCGACTTCTGAAGCACTTTAGACATCTGTTAATTGGGGGACCGACGTCTAAACCTAAAATCCAGAAATTTAAAAAGTCACTTTTTGACTCTATTTAGACATCTGATCCCGCCACTCCGACTTCTGAAGCACTTTAAACATCTATTAATTGGGGGAACCGACGTATAAACCTTAAATCTAGAAATTTAAAAAGTCACTTTTTGACTTTGTTTAGATGTCTAATCCCGCCACTCCGACTTCTGAAGCACTTTAGACGTCTGTTAATTGGGGGAACCGACGTCTAAATTTTGGCATTAAAACACCGTGAGCGCGAGACAACCGTTACGCGCACTCATTGTTCATCATCTTCGTTGCGTTTTCTCTCTACGAGTTACGCTTTTCAGGTTCGTTTTCTCACTTTTCTATCGTTTTAAATTAATTTTCCTCCGATTACATCACTCTTTTATGCATTATCTATCATTTGAACGGATTAAAATGCATTTTCGTTGGGTTTTGGTGCAGTTATTCTCGTGTCTTTAGGCGACGTTCTATGGGGGCGATTTCTTGCGTTTTGTACTCCTCCAATTCCCTCCACTACGTTTTTAAAACCATCCAATAAAAAAAATGTCCAATACATTCTCTTCAACTAAAATATAAAGTTGTAAACTCGAATCACCATGAGTCAGGAGCAATCTCAGAGACGTCTAACCTATATGGATCGGACGTCTATATAGACGTGGGACCTTTATAGGTCCGACGTCTATAGAGACGTCTGACCTAAAGAGTCTGACATCTCATTAACGTCACCCATATAGACGTCAGACAAAGATTAGACGTTAAAAACCCAAAATAACAGACGTCTAAAGTCCTTTTTGCACCAGTGAAGGTGTTTAGATGGGTAGTTTATAAGATGGGTGGTTTATAAGTGATTATTTCTTTGTTAATTCGTAGTATGTTAAAATTGAATTTTAATGGACTAAAATGTTCCTAGCTTTTAGAATATATACTATAGATATTTTAATCGATTAATATAATTGTCATTCAGTAACCGATTGTTTCTTACATGGATCTGGTTGAATGTATCAGAGCAGAAATTTATACATCAAATCCTTCATGTTCAACTAGGAGAACTCTTTTCTAAAAATCTTTATTTCAAAAATGAGAATGAGTTAAAGTGTGTGATATTGAAGGAAACTAGCAAGATCAAATGTTCTTGAGAAGATTTTGAGCAAGAAAGCATAGATGGTCTTCCTCTAAGCACTTGTATAAAGTTTTTATTATTTCGTTTAGGTTTTATTTCTCCTAAATTCTATCTTGTATTTTCTTGAGCTTTTGTTAAGATTCTAGAGATGTGCAATAGGGTTTTGCGTAGTCTTATAGACTTCTTGTGGAGCTCAATAGGTGTTGGTGTGAAATTGTATTGTGAACAACTTGTAACTTGTACTATATTATTGATTAGTGATACGCTTTACTTAGGTTGCAAAGTAGATTGGATTAAGTTCTTAAATAATGAATTAGTATAATCTCTTTTTGCATTCTTGACTATATTTTCTTTAGCTTTTCATATATGTGAAGTTTCTTTTTACTGCATTTTATCTTGATCATTGCCTCTAAATAAAGTTTATGATTTTAAAATTGTTGGTTTACGAAAAGTTTAATCGAGAAAACCAATTTTACTAATTTATTTGTTTTCTCTCCCAAAGAGTGTTATTCTATCCAAATATAAATAATTAACTAAATGTAAAATTTAGCTAGTTGAATAAATGGATCTTAGTAATAATGTCTCATAGGTTTGATAAAATCGACTCAATAAAAATTGATTTATGAAAAACTCTTGAAAAAATTGGGCGTGAGTTCAATTCACAGCCCAAACTCATAAACTCAGTCAAATCTTTTCTATAATTAGTATCAAAGCTGGTTCTTGTAAAATATTCAAAAATTAAATATTAATTTTATTTATTTTTTAAACATGATCTAAAATAAGTTGTCATTTTCTAAAGAAGCTTATATTCATAGAACTATTATCTTTAGTGGTATAAATTATTAGTTTTGGAAAGTAAGGATGAAACTTTTTATTGAGTCATTGTGAATAGTCCATTTATTCCAAAACATGTTAACAATTTGTAGGTGGAAAAACCTTGGAACATGTGGATTGCAGAAGAGAAGAAGAAAAAACAATAGGATCATGAAACAAAGAATATAATAACATTTGCCTTGAATTTAAATGAAATTTTCAAAATATCATAATATAATTGTGCTAAGAAAACGTGAGATGTTCTTAAAATCACTCATGAAGGGACAAGCGATGTAAAGAGATCAGGAAAACATACTCTTTGATTTGTTTAGACAAGAGTACAAAGTTTTTAGGATGCAACCTAAAAGGAAGTATAATGTTTAAAAATGATTTAAAACACACTCTAAATCATTTGATTAGTTTGGGAAAAAACTTTGATGAAGAAGAGTTTAATATTAAAGTCCGAAAGTTATAAATAAAGACATAGTCTCAATCTTTGAAATAACTTAGGGTAAATATCACGATTTCCAAAGTTATTTTACACTCTAAAGTGCTTTCAAGCTTTCCAGAAGTGAAAGTTATATTGCATTCTTAAGTTCTTGTGCTTATGCTATGCTATGTAACCTTTTTCATCTATGCTGTTGATGATTTGTATCAGTGTTATTTTTTGGTGTTTGTATCCTCTTAAGTGGTTAAAGGGTTGAGTGTTAGTTTTTGGTGTTTGTATATCCTCTTAAGTGGTTAAAGGGTTGATTACTCTTGTGTTTGTAATTATTGTTTTGTTTTTATAAACAATTTCATTATCAGTGGATCAAATTTTTCAAGAGAGAAAAAATGAGAACTGAATATAGGATTGGTTGGATCCAAATCAATAATATATTATGTGATCTTTCTATTATTTTATATTCCTCTTTTTATATTGCTTTTCATTTCCCTTGTCAATTAGATTCTTAAACTAATCGCATTTTGCTTTTTAATATAAAACTCTTATAAAAAATTGAAAAAAATTATTTCTTTTAAGAATAAACTTTAAAATCAATTCACTCCTTATCTTAACAAGTTCACAATCTCTTAAAATTTATATGCTTAATAATATCATAGTGTCATTAAGTGATCAACATCTGGATTAGCATACATAAAAAAATTAAGGTATTCAAATATCATAGTGTCATTAATGGTGAAAACTATAATCAAATGATGTATTCAAATATCTTATACATTTACCAAACAATAATTCAAACACACAAGATTATCAAATCCAAGAAGAATTAAAGTAATAGAGCAATTGAATAACAAAAAAAAAACCAACAAATTAATCGAAATTAAACTTTCAAGGATAAGCATACATTATAGTACAACCTCGACCTACCTTATTCATGGCCAAATACAACAAGAAGAAAGCAGAGTAATAAACATGATAGATAGAGAGAGAAACTCTTCACAAAAAATAGATCATGCATTCTTTCTAGAATACGACCTCTTTGTTAGAAAAAAGTTTTCTCTCCTCTTTATATATAGTATAAGAAGTTATCTTTTAAATATAAAATAAGTTAAAAATACATTTTATATATATATATATATATATATATATATTCTTAGCGTGATGAAACCTATAATATTTTATATGGCTAGAGACTTATTGATTCTATAAATCGAGATCTATATCTTAGAAACAATTGAGACCGAGCATCGAAGATCAGATACTAGAAACAAGGTATGACATGTTAGTATCTTCTATGATCTTGCTTAACAGGTAATTTGGTCGTTAGGCTTCAAGCTTAATGGGCTTATGAGTTGTGACTCATTTGAATGGTCTATGGTCAACGACGTAATCACTAAATAATTCATTAATTAATAGTAATTTTAGAGCCGTCAAAATGGGTTGAAATCCGTGAGCCAACCCGGCTCACCACGGGTTTGAGTCGGGTTGGGTTGAAAAAAACTGTCAAATTTTTTATGCGAGCCAATTTTGACCCGGCTCACTAAGAACCCGGCTCACATGGGTTGAACCCGTGGTGGGTCGGGTTGGCTCACCAACCCACCTACTTTTTTTAATTAAATCAAATTAATTAAATTAATTATTTAAATTCTATTTTTTATTAAAATTAAATTAATTATTCAAAATGTATAACTTTTACTTAGTAATATGTCTTTAATTATTTATTACTTTATGTTTCAATATTATTAGTTAACACTATTTTTTATTGTATTGTCGATGGAGATAAAGAAGAAGATGCTTCAAGAGAGCGTAATCCTATGGATTTATAATAGATGTTTTATTTTCTTTTATATTAATTGATCATATTATTACTGTTTCAATTTGATGGATCAAAGTAATACGTTATAAGAATCTCGGAAGAAGAGAGTGAAAAAGAACTTAATTAAATGAGCCAATGAGCCAACCCGTTTAACCCACCAACCCGTGGTGGGTCGAGTCGGGTTCGAATTTTTTCGGCTCGCTAATAAATGAGCCGGGTTGGGTTGGCTCACTAAGTGACCAACCCGTGGTGGGTCGGGTTGGGTCGGGCCGGGTTACCCGTTTTGACAGCTCTAAGTAATTTACTATTCACTTTTTGTATTAATTGAAATTTGACTAGAGTGTTCTTACTAAGTTCACATAGAAAATTTTTTTCAGGTGTTTTTCCTTTTCGAAGAGAGGAAGAAGATGTTTGGTGGAAGGATATCTGACAGTGAGAAGAGATCATCACGAGAAAACATCTTTGTGAAATATATTCAGTCAAGAAAAATAAGAAAAGACATATATATATATATATATATATATATATATATATATATATATATATATATATCATCTTAAAAATTCTACCACTTTTATTACTTTTAAATATAAAAAATTGATAATTGTTTTGTTAATTGAGTAATTAAACTTATACTATTGAAATTAATTTTTAAATATTTAAATTTTATATTTATTATTTAAAAAGAAAAATAATATGTTTTTTAATATTTTTTAATTTTATCACGAAATTTAGTTAACAGATATTTTAATTAAAATTTTAATTCAAAATGCAATAACTATTTAAAATAGAAAGTTTGCGATTGATTAAACAAAATAATCCAAATATTACAATAACAAAGAAATAAATATGTCATATGGGTACATGCAGAGTGTAATATGGTAGAGAGAAAGGTAAAAAAAATAACAAAAAAAAGAAAAAAGTAAAGAAAAGGGCAATAATTTTATAAACTAAAACAGTAATCATATAATATAAGTTTAAAGCTACGAACCAAAACTTTTAAAGTACATCTATACTTATTTCAGTAAAAATCGATTTATTATGAAATAGTCAAACAATTTTATAAATACATAGCTATATATTTCCTTTTTATGGTCTTATTGATGTGCATTTTTGTATTGGCAGTTATTTTATTAATATGAAATATCCATATTTCTGATGATGATTAATCTTCGTTGAGAAATATAGCTTACTAGTTTTCATGAAACCTTCTTTCCTAATTATATCTCTTTTATTTACAAGAATCGAAATGAAGAACTTACTTCAATGTTATAACTTAGCCTTTCAGTAGTCTGTCCCTAATGTTCCATGGACAACTTTCAAATTTTGAAAGTTCACATAGTTTTAATTTTCATGATAAAACTCTTGTAATAAGTTACTGAAGGATTACCTTATTGCATGATATGGGGGAAAAAGATGGGTAGGTGCTTCGTAATGACACAAACATAAATGGCCCGCTTGAAAGGGAGTGGTTACAACGACCATGAATCCATACAACCCATAGGAGTAAGATAATGTCGGATAGCTATCTGTTGGTTTCTGATACTGGAACCTATTATGTAAGAAAGCAACTTAACAATTCAAGCCAATACAAAATTAATAATTATTATCAAGACTTTTAAGCTCCTATTCAGACTTTTGTGATTAATTTTAGACTCTTGTACATTCACTAAAGTAATTTGGGATTTGGCAAGGAAATATGAAAACAAGATGTTGTAGATGGAACTAATGTAATAAAAAATAATCTCTTACAAACACTCACAAATGAAAGTATAAAATTTAAATAAAACTACATAATTATAAATTTTAACAAAAGTTACATATATATATATATAATATTAGTTTGAGTGGAAAAGAGTGTGGGTCTAGGTAATATGGAAAGAATAAATTGTTGATAGGTGAATATAACTAAAGAAAGATCTACTTATAAAAGATTTTCTTACCCTAAAGTTAGTAATAAGAGCATAGGAAATATGAGTATAAAAGAATACATGAGATTGAGAATAAGTACTATGTCTCCTAATATGTCATATTTATAGCTAGATTTAGATCATTGAGATAATTAATTGCTAACATCATTGATTGGTATATTATTCCTTACTAATATCATTTATTATCATATTACCTCCATTTAATTTATTATTTCCATATATGTATATCAATAATTGTATTTAATGAGATTAATGGATTATCGTGCTCATAATTGTATTTAATAAGGTGTAATATATTGTGATATACCATAGTTGCATTTATTATGTGAATAACTTCTACACAAGAGAATAATTATAATGATTTAATATTATTTTTCAACTTACATGAAGGGAAAGTACCTAAGTGTCCCAAGCTTAGAGCTTTACAAGGTGATAAAATATTCTTGTAAGTCCGGTTCACTATAATCGAATTGGATACATTTATAACTTTTAGTTTTCTACATCAATGGGTGCTGAATATTTTTCTACCTCGACAAGTAGAATTGATTTTGCTACCTTGGAGATTAGTGATACTTGGCCATTAGACGTACACTGTGTGATTCTCATCTTAATATGCTACCCGACGGTTTGTATACGAGTCAAACCTTATTGGACGGAAAGTGTTACTTTAGTAGGTAGTACAAAAATTATACACTAGACTCTAATTTTGTGCTACCACGATGGTTAATATGTTGTGTTACCTTGACAAGTAAGGAATAAGTTATACCTTTATGGGTTTAATTGTATGTTACCTTGACGAGTAGTGCATTATGCTACCTTGAAGGGGAACTGCACAAGTTATAGCTCTATGGGTTTTAATTTTGTGCTACCTCAGTAGGTAATGTATTATGCTACCTCGATGGGTAGTGCACACGTACCTTTGTGAGTTGTAATTTTATGCTACCTAAGGGTAGTACACATGTACCTTAGTGGATTGTACTTTTGCGCTACCTCGGCAAGCACTGTACATGTACTGTTGTGGATTGTAATTATGCTACCTCGACGAGTAGTGCACATGCACCTTTATGGGCTGTAATTGTGCTACAACAGCAATTAGTGCACTATTACACCTTTTTTGGTTGTACCTGGGCATGTAAAGCACTATTATACCTCTATGGGTTGTAATTATGCTATCTCAATGGATAGTGCAATATTTTCCTTTCTCAGTTGTAATTATGCTACCTTAGTGGGTAGTGCACATGTACCTCTATGGGTTGTAGTTTTGCTAGCTTGATCGGTATTACATAAATACCTTTGTGGGTTCTATTTATGCTACCTCAGCAAGTAGTACATTGTTATACCTCTATTGGTTGTAATTATGATACTCTATAGGGGTGCACATGTACCTTTGTGGGTTGTAATTATGCTACCTTGATAGGTAGTGCACATGCACCTCTATAGGTTGTGATTTTGCTACCTCGACTAGTAGTCCATTCTTTCTTGTGCTACATTGAAAGATAATGCATTAGTTATTGTCCTATGTCAGTGGGTAACACAACAATTATTATGTTACCTCAGTGGGAGGAACACTTATTATGCTACCTCGATGGGTGGTGCACCTGTTATCATGTTATATCGATAGGTAATGTACAAACTATTATGTTACCTTAGTGGGTTATGCGACTGTATGATTTCATATGAACGAACTACATCTTTGAACTTGGCCTCAGAAGTCTTTCCACTATTTTGGTTCTGATAAGGATGATATTGCATTGTCTTGGTTCTAGATGTTCTTTACATGTAGATAAACTTTTATAAACTGAAACTAAGACCAAACAAGTAATATGTGTAACAAAATAAGAAATTTATATTCAAATCTCAAAAGCCAAGGTAAAAAGATATGAACGTTGAGTATATTCCTATTTATGAACTAAATGTTGTAGAAAGTGTTATACTATAGTTTGTAGTTAATTGTTGGCCTATCATACATACAATTTTTAGTTTGAATATGTGATACAAACTTGTTTATTCAATAGAGATTTGAACAATATTCCTCATTTGAATAAAAATAGATTAATATCTCTATGAAAATTAAGGTAACCTTGTACGTTTTCTTGAACATAAATGGTAACAAATTTATTTTTCACATGATTAATAGATACCATTTTATTATTGATTTATTGTCAAGCATAAAAAAAGGAAAATTTAATCATTCTAGACAAATAGTCTTAGGACATTGATGATAACATGTGTAGATTCTTTTGATGACATACACACCATAAAACATGCATATGAGCCAATTTCAAGTTAGTAGTATCAATGAATCCAAAATTTATGTTAATCCTTACTAAACATATACCCCAATTCATGATAAACTTAATATCACCATACCACTTTACAATATTAACTAAAAAGATAATGACACACATTTAGTTGAGGAGTGTGTATGCAAACTTAATATTACCATAGCATTTTATAATCTTGACTAAAAAAATAATGACACTAAGAAATTTAATTGGGGAGACCATACCACTTTATAATTTTGACTAAATAGATAATGACACTAAGAAATTTAATTACGGAGACCATACCAGTTTATAATCTTGACTAAATAGATAATGACACTAAGACATTTAATTGGGGTACACACACACAATTATTTATAAAAAAAATCTTAAAGATGAAGCCTTTATAGATAATTATTCTAGATACACCACAATTTTCTTAATCAAACATAAAGATGAAGTCTTTGATGTGTTCTTAACCTATAAAGCAGAAGTAGAAAATCAATTGAATAAGAAAATTAAGAGGATTAGATCGGATAGAGGTGGTGAGTATGTTTTGTTTAATGAATTTTGTGTTAAAGAAGGTATTATTCATGAAGTAACCCCACCATATTCACCCGAGTCTAATGGAGTAGTTGAGAGAAAAAATATAACTCTTAAGGAAATGATGAATGTTATGCTTGTTAGTTCCAGTGCACCTGATAACCTTTGGGGAGAAGCCCTGCTTACTACATGTTTTTTAAAAAATTGAATACCCCATAATTGGGAAAACTCCTTATGAGTTGTGGAAAGGCTACCAACCTGACCATAAATATCTAAGAGTGTGGAGGTGCCTAGCAGAGGTGATGTTACATGATCCTAATAAAATTAAATTAGGCTCTAAAACCTCTGATTGCATGTTCTTAGGCTATATTGAACATAGTGTTGCCTATTGGTTTCTAGTTTTTAAAAGTAACATACTTGAGAGAAATTCTATAATGGAGATGAAAAATGCTGAGGTTTTTGAACATGTGTTTCCCTTAAAGGTTAATAAGATGTCTCAACTTGTTTATGAAAATAATAATAGTGATACCATGAATGAGGATTTGAGAAGAAGTAAAAGACAGATAAAGGAAACATCCTTTAGAGATGTGGGGGATTGTTATAATATATTAATTATTGCAAAAGAACGCTAGGTTTGTAACGTTCTCTACCATGTTCAAAATGTTTATGGCTGCAACGTCACAATTTTTATTGAGCAATGTTCAATTTTTTTTAAAGTTGCAACGATTATTTTCCTTTGTTGCAAGGTGCTTTATATGTTCTATAAATAGAACAATTATTTTCATTCCAAAACATATCAAAACCATTTCTCTCATCCTCTCATGTTCTCATTCTATCTTCTCTCTTTCTTTCTAAGAAAATCCTAGTTTATTTTATACTCTTTTTAGCGATCCTTGCTAGTTTTGAGATCCTAAAATTTTTTTGGGAAGTTCTTGTTATATCTTGGGGGACTTGCGCAATACACCATGGATAAGTCCTTAAGGACAATGAAACTACATGCCTCAGGAAATATTGGTTTGTCAACTTTTCTATAACAAAAATACTATGTAGACCACACATGGATCTATGTGTCAAAACATATTCAAGAAATAATATATCATTTAACGCCTTTCAGATTACCTATATTAAGTATGTTCAGACACTAACACCTCATCTAATCCAAGACTTGAATTTTCAAGTGAACTTAAGAGAAATGAATCACGGTAAGTTTATTAAAACTCATGCCACACAACTACCTATGTCGCGGTGTGTAAGAACTCTCCATTCAACTTCTCACCACCCGATATCTTCGTCTATGTAACTTAGATCATCAGTAAAGGAAATATATCTCTATTACAACATATATGTGAATACTTAATATATAAAGCAGACAACATTCAAATATCGTTTAAGATATGTAACCATAAATTCATATAAACTTCTTCATTCTTAATAATCATTTTCGTATAACAAAATTCACTAAAACAAAATCATAAATCAATAAAATATACAAACCAATATTCATTTTACATTTATAATAAATATTCTGAAATAATTGGAAAACAATAGAAAGGGAGACTAAATAGTGTTGGGGAAATTTTTTTGGCAAAAGGTCGTTTAACAACTTTGTTAAGGATTAAATGGTTTACACCAGTTGTGAGACGCTTGATTTGTAAATATTTAAACCACATGTTCAAGGATAAAATGTTTCTGAAGCGTTTTATAAATGATTATGTTAATAAACAACTAGAGATTTTATTAGTAAAATGTTTTACAGGGCTGAAGTAATAAACACACATTTATTTTATACTTGTTTACTCAGCTGAGCTACATAAGGTTCTACTCTAATACCTTTTAGAGGGTTTCACTATAATCTTCAACAAGATTACAACTGAGTATTAGTACCACTCCTAGTTACATATCTAGTCAATCCTAGTAACACTTGTTACACTCACTAGAACCGAGTTTCACCCACTCCTGGTTGTGTAGTATTCTTCACCACTCCTAGTATCCCTAGACAATATTGGTATCTTTCTGATACGTTGCCTAGTTGAGTTTCACTCACTCTTAGTTTCCGTTAGACAATATCGGTATCAACTTGATATGTTGCCTAGTAATCGTTTAACTCAACCGAGTTAATCAACAAGTCTTTGAATTCTCTTTAGAACGTGCAATCAATCAAATTGCTTACAAGTCTCAAATGATTACCCTCATAGAGAGGATGTGTTTAATACAATTCAATCTAGTAGACTTTGTAGAATTTTTTCTGTACTTACAAATGTAAGCTTATAATTCAACGAATCTTGAGAATATGTTATTTTACTAGTATAAGTTTTTCTTTTCAGATATTCTATCTGTTGTTCGCGCATCTATTCTCTTGATTTTTTCCTCAACAATCTTCAATTTATAGGCTTCATTAGAAAATATCCATTAGATAGTGCTTGCTTTTTATCTTCAGATCTTCATAGCCTTTTCGTAGGTAGTAGTCATAGGTTGAAGTCAACATGTTAGAGCAGACATGTTTTTTCAGTACTTTATCAAAAGTAAGCTATACAAACTTTTCAGGTGACTTTTGATGGTGAGAACATTCTGAGAATGTCTTCTTTGTCTCTAACGTCCACTTCTGACTGGTATATGATAGAGCAGGTGGATACTTGACATAAGCATGTGTAAAAAGTAGAGTAGATATGCATGTAGGCATATATGTCCTTTTTTTATCACTTTTTATTGTTTTGAGACAATGTACATTTAATGTTCTTCAATGTGTGCTCAAAACAACTATTTTCTTTTCAAGTTTTCTATAGTTCAAACAAGATTTTATCGTTTAAGCATTTATTTGGAAGATATTTTCTGTTGATATTCCCAAATTAAATTCAACAACTGAATTTTATCTTTTAGATTTTCTGACTTTCCAAAATTGCACAAATACGCTGAAATTTCCTCTATTTGCACTTTAGCCCCTTCTGAATTTTCCACATAAAATCTGATTTTGGGCCTTGAATTGCCATTTGGACCAATAAAACTTATATTCTCAGCTGCACAAATAAACATTAGAACATCCAATAATAATTTATGTGCTAAAATTCACTTTTTACGTTTCTTTATTTCCCAAACCCAACAATTCCAATCATCACAAATTCACTTAAATAAACCATTTAAGCACAATTATCCCATCAAAAATTTGAATTTTAAAGCATAAATATGGGCATAAATATGCACTCATCAGGGGGCGATGGAGGAGGAGTGGAGGAGGGGTTGGCGGTGGTCGATGAGAAGAACAGGCGGCGATGGTTGATGAGAAGAACAGGCGGCAGTGGTGGACAATGAAGGCAAGGACCAGTGGCGACGGCGGCAGTGGTGGACTTAGTAGTGGCGACGGTGGGGAGGCAAGGACCAGTGGCGACGATGAAGAACAGGCGAAACCACGACGCCCAGAGGTTGAGCCAGCGACGGTAGTGGGGTACCTGGCAGGGGGAACTGAGACGACGGGGGCGGTGGTGCGGTGGCGTGGCGGCCGAAGCAAAAAGCAGTCTGAACAGCGAGGGGCAGAGAGGTTTTGCGGGAAGAGAGGTTTTGCGGGAAGAAGAATAGTGAAAGGGAAAAAAGTTTTGAACTTTAACCCTAAAACCCAGTCATCGAGGCAAATATAGGCCTCGGTTAAAATAAAACCGCAACATAAATGTTTTTTCAAAAGCGAGTTTAAAAGAACCGGTGCACTATACTTTTTTCAAAAACGGTTTTAAAATAACCGAAGCATATAATGTCTCCAAAATTACATTTCTGCCACCGCGTTTTTATATGTCTCGGGTCTTCAAAAACCGAGGCATAATACGCTATTTTAAAACTCTATTTTTTACTAGTGATTTTTGGTATATGTATCCATTTTCATGAATTGAATGGTAGATGAGTGCATGTACGATCGCTTTCAGCGAAGAATATGATTTGTGTCTATTTGGATGCATTGTTGCTGCCACTAGTTGTTGCAATAAGTCGATCGGGTCACTCTCAATTCAATTCATTTCTAACTCTTTATCATTCAACTACTTTTATCATCGAAATTCCATGTTTCATGGATTTCAGGATAACCATCTATTACTAGTAAAATCCTATCAATAAAATAAATGAAAAATATTTTTTTATTTCTTTTTATCGAATTTCTTCGTAAATGTTTCTAAAATAAAAAATAAATTCATTTTTAAAATAAAATTAAACTATCTGCAAGCTAAAAATAAAATTTTTATAAAATACATATACATTTATAAAGTAATACTGGCCTCAAAAAGATCATTTATTTTTCTCTTCAGATTGCGTTCTTAAAAAAAGTTGTCTATTTAAAACGCTAAGTATTCTTTTGTTATAAAATATTTTAAGAGAAAAAGTACTGTCTCATTATAATAAGATAGGAAAATCTTTCAAATTGAAAAAAAAAGTTAGATTTAATTTTGTCTCGTTCCAAAAATATTAATCAAACTTCCAACCTACAACTTACTCTTTAGAAAATATTATAACCAAAATATCATAGCATAAGTGTACGCAAGAATTTTGCCAATATTATTTGAATGTTATCGATCAATATGTATATTACTGTATAAAAAAACAAATCATCGGGTGTCTTATTTAATCTTTTGATTTGAAATATTATAAATATTAATCAAATATTGAAATTAAAATAATTATAAAACATACTCAAATTCTTGTAACGGTTATTTATACTTCTTATTGTATTTTTAAAATAATGATAAAAAAAATTATGATTCCCGAACACGTGATAGCCATCAAAACAGATAGTAATAATTGTAGAATTTATTCTTCATGTCCCTACCTCTCTGTAAATAAAACAATTTTATTGATTGTGTTTTCATAACTTGTTTTATACTTGTCGGAGTATAGTATAGAAATGAGAGTATGAATTCGGCTATCAATTTTCTCTTGCTCAACTCCATTATCTTAATATTGAAACGAGAGATAGAAAATTATATTGAATGTATTGTTTAAATATAAGTAGTGTATAATTAAGATGCCTAGGGTAATATAGACAAATATTTTCTTAGATAGGATGCTGATGAATAATTCTAGTAATTATTGTAATATATTGTGAATCACCAAAATCAAGAGTTATAAATGATATATATTTGACAAAATATTTTATTCAATCTAACTCTAACTGGTGGTGATATGGTTATGCCAAGTTTATCTCTTAGCAAGTTGAATCTTGTATGAGTGGGAGATTCAATCAAATAGTCTGCAATTTGATTAGTAGTAGGAACATATATTATAGTTACGTCATTTTGTAGGACTTGATCACGTATGTAGTGCACATCTATCTCAATGTGTTTATGTTAGAAATAAAGAAGCTTGTTTCTCAACATCAAGAGGGAGAGGGGTGAATTGGTGATTTATAAAAACACGCACTTTTCAATTTTTTTTTGCAGAATTAGAATGATCATTAAAACATTCTTGCACTGTAAGTAAAGTGCGTATGCAATGAAATGTAAAGAGATAGAGAAAGAAGATCAAACACAATTTTTATCCTGGTTCGACATCAATGCCTACATCCAGTCACCCTTCAAATCAACCTTTGATTGAAGGATATTTCACTATTATGATTGGGGAATTACAGTAAAGGTTTTACAGTGAACACACTCTCACAATGTAAACACCTTTCCCACTCAAACAATCAAATATAGAAACAAATACAATCACACGTTCTTGCTATAGAATCCCTTTAAGAATCCCCTCTCAAAGTCCAAGAGCTCATTACTCTTCTTCCTGTTACACACGAACACGGACACAACACAATAAACAAGTATAGAAACCTTTTCTGATCATAGCAAATACACCTCAACAGTGCATATAGGATTAGTTAGTCAAACTCTCAAATTTCCTCTCAAGAATCCTTCAAGTTTCTTCAAGATCTTTGCTTCTTGATTCTTGGAGCGTCAATGTAATATGTAAAACTTTCTTAGATCAAAACTGTCTGATACGAAAATGTACAATTGATCAAGAGTTACAGAATTACAAACAATGCGTCAATTTATAGTTTCTATCATAACATATGCAAAGTAATCGATTACATTAGTGATGTAATCGGTTACATAATAAAAAACCATATGTAACAAAATTACAACTAACTCAGCTCTTAAATGAATGCACAATTAATGTAATCGATTCTCATTTAATGCTAGTCAAACATATTTAAAAAAAATGACAGTTAAATCATTTTTGACTAAGTTGAAAACAGTTTTCAAAAGAAAAGAGACTTAATTGATTACACAAAATGTGTGATCAATTAAGCTTAACACTTAAACAGATTTTGAAAATTTTTTCTCTTCAAAAACTCATCACAACACATTTGAAAATGATATTTGCAAAGACACAAGTTTTAATCGATTCACCAACTAATGTAATCGATTCAAACTTGTTGTTTTTCCACAGTTCAAATATTAAGCTTTTGTGCTTGTGATTTTCATCACTTAGAAACATACAGTGTGCATACAAAGATATAATCACAGTAGTATGCAGAAACAACATTATTGTTAGAAATGATGAGCTTTGTTTCTCAACACCAAGAGGGAGGTGAATTGGTGTTTTATAAAAATACTCATTTTTCAAATCTTTTTCGCAAATAAGATGAATCTTTAAACCTTTCTTGAATAGCAAGCAATGTGTATGCAATATAACAATATGCATATCCGAATGATGACAATATGTAATCAATTAACATAAAAAGATAGGGAGAAGAAAAATCAAACTCTGAGTGGTTCGGCTCAATGCCTACATCTAGTGTCCTTTCAATCAACCTGAGATTGAAAGCCAATTTTCACTATAGAGATTTGAGTTTTTACAACAATGGCTTTACAACGACCACACTATCAAAATGTAAATCACCTCTCTGACTCACTAATCTAATATAGCCAAATACAAAAACCCTGTAGCAAGAACAATCCTCTCCTACAGTCACCCCTTTGAGAACCCTCTCAAAGTACAAGAACTCCTTGTTCTTCTTCCTGGCAACACACGCAGGGAAACAACAACACACAGATTGCGAAACTTCTCCTGATCACACAACAAACACCTCAGTTGTGTAGAAAAATCAGATTCTTCAAATCAGTCGAGCTTGTCTCTCAAGAAATCTTCAAGAATAGTCCACCACTTCAATTTCTTATTTCTTGGAGCATTTGATCACTTCTGTAAAACTTTTCAGCCCAATCTAAATCAGATATGAAAATGTTAATCTCAATTGTCTTACTAAAATCCAATCAATGCATCTATATATAGTTTTAGTCAATTTAGACGCAAGTCAATCGATTACTCTTTTAATCTAATCGGTTACATTAAATACTTGTAACAAATTTATAACCAATTAAGCTCCTTAACTGAATACGCAATTAATGCAATCGATTTCCATTTAATGTTTAGTCAACACATTTAAAAATATGTCCGTTGAAATAGCTATGACAAGCATGAAACAATTTTCAAATCAATAACAAACTTAATTGAATACATAATTCATGTAATCGATTAAGCTTCAACGCTTAGCATATTTTTTGAAAACTTTTTCTTTCTAATTCACAACACAACACATTTGAAAAAGATATGTGCAAACAAACATGTTTTAATCGATTCACCAATAATTGTAATCGTTTTAAAAAAAGTTGTTTTGCCTCAGTTTAAAAACACAAGCTGTCTGATGATCTGAATTGATTATTACACCTCTGTAATCGATTTAGTCATTCAAATATGCTTTTGTGCACATGATTTCCTTATCACCAAAGCATATAGTATGCATACACAAATATGATCACTTTACTAACACAGTATGCAAAAATCAACATATTATATGTTCAACAAATGTGACAATCACAATATGTGCATATTTTATAATAATCATAAACACATACAACATATGACATATATCACAGTACATATTCATGTGTTTTTATTATCAATGTGTTGTCATCATCAAAAACCATTATCACGAGGATTGGGTTAAGCTATCGCAGTGCTCCCCCTATCAACAATCTCTCCCTTTTTTTTATGATGCACAACCATGATTAATAAAACCATGTTTGTACAGTTGATAATCAACAACAATTTACACAGTTTCAACCATGCTCAATTATCTCAATCAGGTTTCAATAATCTCTCCCCCTTTGAAAACCCCAATTCAGAAGCATGCCTGTTAGTTTATAAAACAAAGCCCTTAGGTCTTGCTTCAAACCATATATGGCCTTGTACAATCTACATATATAATTCGGTTTTGTTAAATCCATGTAGCATTCAAGTTTATGCATAAAAACGGTTTCCTTCAGATTTCCATTTAGGAAGACAATATTTATGTCAAGTTGCCTAACATCCCGATTGAAACATACTACAATGGATAATATGATTCTAATGGAGCTAGACTTAACAAAAAGTCTGAAAGTTTCATTAAAGTTTATGTTTGTTGTTTGCTAAAAACCTATTGCAACAAGTGTTGCCTTTTTTCTTTCAATTGAACAATCTGCTTTGTACTTGGTTTTGATGTCCCATTTTATGTCTATGGTGTTTTCTTGACCCTTGAATTGTATTAATGTCCAAGTTTGATTAGACATTAGAACCTTGACTTCTGCATCCATGACTTCTTTCCATTTTGGCTTGATTAGAGCTTCCTTGACATTTCCTAGTTCTTTGTCATCTTCATGAACCTCTATCAATCCTATGTATGGTTGCTTAGGCTTGTAAATATCAGCTTTGCTTCTAGTCACTATCCAATGAGTGTTGGTGGTTGATTGCTTTTAGTTTAATTAAGTGTAAGTCACCACCTCCATCACATTGAATGACTTTAATTTTTTGTTAAATTGATTTTCAACCATAGCTTTGAAAAGAATAAAGGCATATACAATTTCTAGTTTTTGCTTTAAGGTGAAAATCCATTTGAACCTACTAAGATCATCAATAAAATGAAAATAATATTTGAACCCAGATGGAGAAAAAATTAGGGCAGGACCCCAAACATCAATATGAACTAAATATAAAATTTCATCAACATGTGAGGAAGAGCTTTGGAAAGGAACATATGCAATTAGATGATGTTTTTACAAAATGTGAATGAATCATTAGATGATGTTTTCACATTGCATTCCTTCAAGACCTTTTCCAACACTTTATTGTTGGGATGTCCAAATTTTCTATACCAATTTTCTTTAAGATACATGTAGACATAAGACTCTTTATTGTCACATAGTTAATACAAGCCATTTTTAAGTTTCCCTTTTAGAAGAGTCTTCCTTGTTAGTTTGTCCTTCACAAACCAACAATTTTCATCAAACTCAATACAAATATTGTTGTGAGGAATCAATTTTGAAATACTCATAAAAGTTTTTATGATTTTTTGAACATAAAAAACATCAAGTAGATGAAGATTGTTCAATTTGCTTGATCTTGAGGCCATTACTTTCAGTCTTTCACCATTGCCAACAAATAAAGAATTTTTACCAAAATTTTCAACAAGTTCCTAAATTTTCTCACTTTGGTGAGACACATGGTTACTAACTCCACTTTCAAAATACCATTCATAATCTTGACCTTGATAATGTGAAACTATGAATCCATGGTGTAATCCTTGTTTTTCACTTTCAACAGATTGAGTTTTCCCTATTATAGAACTTATCAAATCTATAATAACATTGTATAACAATGTGATCAATCCTTCTACATACCTGGCATATTGATTTTCACATCTTACCTCTTCCTCCGCCACCTCTCCTACTTCTGAAATTAGAGTCTTTCCAATCACCTTGGGATCGAACTCTATTCCTTCTAAACTCTTTCTTGGCAACAAAGTTTATAGAGAGATTTAGGTTAAGGCTGTAAGACCCTAGGAAGATGTGCTAATTAGGAAATAATATGGTTATGAGACTTGAACCTTATTGTTTGTTAATTGGTGTTTGATGATTAATTTGTTTTTAGAATTATAATTATTATGTTTATTATTATTATTGATTAAGTGAAACGCATGATTGATATGTTGTTTTTTTTATGATTTGCGTGGTGTGTTGTTACTAATATGATGTGTTGGATTAAGAGTAGAAGGGTGATTTAGGATTGAATAGGTGTGGGCCAAATTCTAGAAAGAAAGAGAGTTAAAATAAACTTTTGGGTTTTAATTTGTACTTAGGCTAAAGGGCAAAAATGTCATTTTATTCTAATTTATTAGTGCAGGAATTAAGTTATGGGGGTGTGGAAAGAAAAGGAAAGGAAGATAAATATGAAATTAAAAGATGTAGTGGTTGTTGATATTATTTTTAATTGAAAAGATAAAGATAGCATAAGAAAAGATAAAAAGGAGAAAGTGAAACTAGGGTTGCATAATCTAACCTATCTAGAGCGAAAAAGAGAGTGAGGAAGAGAGGGAGAGAGAGGCGGTTTTGGGAGAAGAGAAAGAACTACAGAAACCTTAAAGATTGGTGGTGTTTTAAAGTGTAAACAAAGCCCTAGGATTAGCCTAGGTATGGGGAAGCTTTCCGTTGCTTGTTAATTACTGTATGTTATATGTATTCTTGGCTATTTTGATTAATAATCCTTGTTTATATATGTTATATGATTGTGATTATGGTTGTACATTGCTCTTGTTGGGCAAGGGATTATGTATGCATGAGCATAGGGTTTATATAATATTTGTGTTGGGTTTTGCTATGAATGTATGTATGATTGTTGGGTTATCCCAACGGAGGGTTTGATGCTAAGGGAGAATAAAGTTATGAAGGTTGGGGGTTTTCCATGCAAATGTATATGTACGAGTGTTGTAAGGGTGTGGTAATAATCATATACATTATAGTTGTGTTGTTTGGGTTATATTTTGTATAATGATTGAATTTGAATGATTCAAGTGTTGTGATGTATGTGTTTGAGTGTGGTTACAAGGGTATGTGATACTTTAATGCATGAATGAGGTTTTGGGAAAGTTTCCTCGTGAATTAGAGTTGTTGCATGTGTAGTTGCAAACTTGAATTATATCCAGGATGTGTTTTGTTTAATAGATAGCCGATTATCACTAGTGATCATCGATTATTACGCGTTGATATTGAGTCTGGGTACGGGAATAATCGATTATCACTTATGATAATCGATTATCCCATCTTGCGTGATGGTTCTGGGTGATTTTCACTGAGATAATCGATTATCATAGTGTATTTTTGTGAAAAAATTTGAATTTAATGAAGAACGAACGTGGTTCAAGCCTAAGAAGCAGTGAAACGTGTTGGTACTCAAGGAATGAGAGTAGTGGGCATGTTTAGGGTCCGTTTTGATTTGTGATCGTGAATTAGAGCATGAATGAGTATTGGGATGTACTTGAGTGTGTGATTAATGAGCATGAGGCATGGGAGATTAGTCAACTTGTTGTACCTAGTAAATCCTAGTTATATGTGCGGATAGGTGCTCTCTTTGACATTGGTTGTTGAAAAGAGAGTGATGACTCCCTTTGGCATTGGTTGTTGAAAAGGAAGGGATATTCCCTTTGGCATTGGTTGTTGAAAAGGGTATGACTCTCTTTGGCATTGATTGTTGAAAAAAGAGTGGTGACTCTCTTTGGCATTGGTTGTTGAAAAGAGAGCAACATTCTCTTTGGTAAATAGTAGTAGAAAAGAAAATAGTGTTCAAGTGTTGAATCTTCTTTAGTGAAAGGGATAAATATTATGCCTTGTGTGATAGAAGAACACGTCCGAAGCCAGAAGAAGGAAGCAGCTGCATGGGAAAGCTACATATGGGCTGTAGGAGCAGCTACATTCGGTAAGGTAAGGTTCAAGAGTGTGAATGAGTCTTGTCGTGATGGAGTTTATGGTTTAGTGATGCTCATGGTGTGATTCATGATTAAGATAATCATGTTGGTGGTGTACCTATGATATTGATCATGGTATTGAGGATGCTTTAGGTTATGTTGTGTTGATAATGGTGTTACTATAATGGCTATAGTAGGTAGTTACATAGGTGCTAATGAGTGGATCGACCAAGAGTCTAAGTATTAGATGTTAGTGATGACATCAAGGGTTGGAGATTGAGGATCGAGGTTTGAGGATCGAGGATCAAGGTCTAGTAATTCGTTTGATTAAATTGTTATGTTAGAGGACTAGGAATCCTATTGTTATTACTATTATGTATGAAGTGTTTGATCATTGTTGATTTAATCGATATGTTGTATCATGTTATTATGATTGTTTTACCGGTAGCTTACCCCATAAATGTGTGTGTGCATATGAATGCGATGATCATATAATGTGTGATGTTATACGTGAGTAGATGATGTTACAGATGGTACTGAGGCATGATAGATTCGAGAGATGACGGAGGACAAACTAGGAATTTTATTTACAGTTATTACTTTAGAACTTTGAGACAATGTAATTGAAGTCATTTTATTTCCTTCATTATTTTCATTGGCAAATGTTTTGTATTTATTATGTTTTATGCACATTTAAATGTTGAGGTTTTTGAAAATATGTTTCTCCATCATATTTAAGTTTGAAATATTTACTTGTTTTTGAATAACACGTGACACCCTGAAATTTAGGGCGTTACAAAGCCTGTTGAAATTATTGAGTTGATCTAATCTACTTTCAAAGATTAATAATTGAGTTTACAATTCAATCTAACTAATGATAATTTTGTTAGGCAGCTTGACAACCACTGGATTCCCTAGTGCAGAAAAGGCTTTGAACGTTTGTTATTTTGGGCCTTTTACGTTTGATCCCGACCTGACGTCTTTATGGTGACGACAAATGGGACGTCGGTTTGAAAAGTTAGACGTCTATATAAACATTGGACACTATAAATCAGACGTTTATATAGACGTCTGACACTACAGATCAGACGTCTAAAACGTCACCGTATTTGATTAGATATTTCTCCACTCGAGTTTACAACTTTATATTTTAGTTGCAGAGAATGTGATGGAAACCCATTTAGGGATTTCCATTCAAAGGAGTACCAACTTAACTTAAAGCTAAGAAAGGGAAGTTGGAGAAGGACTTTTGGAAGCTCTTTCTTGATTTTCTTTCTCTAAGTCTAAGAGGGATTCTTTTTAATATGCTTATATGTGTTTTGTAGGATCAAATAAATTCAGGAACCATGGACCAGCCAACCAGAATTTTGGAAGCGTTTCAAGTTGGCAGCACTGGTAGCGCTCAACGCTAGTCATGTGCCGCTCAGCGCCAGCGGAGCTGCATTCTACACGTTTTTGATGCATTTTCCATGTGACCCAACATGCCTTCTGTGATCCAGCTAGCTTGGCCTCCAAGCTCAACTTTCATTTGAATTTTGGAGGGAATTTGGACCAGATTTGAGGCCCCTCTTCACCTATAAATAAGAGGGCCTCTCCATTGTATATTTTCACTTTTGGATGTAGTGAAATGTTGCAGAATTGCTTGCTCAGCCTCTTATATCCCTTAGTCACCTCTGAATTTTGAATTCAAATACTCTCCTCTAGCTTCTTTCCTTATTAGGAAGGCTTTCTGAGCTTAAAGGCTCCAAACACACACCATAATACATGCACCAACCTTCATTGCTTCATTCTACATTCCTCTACCACTTTGATTTGAGGAAAGTTGTCCTAGCATGATGCCTGGACGTGCTTGCATCATATGGTATTCAGAGCAAGGTTGCTTCACGCTTCAAGAGCTAAGTCTCTTCTCCATTTATTCATCCATGTTGTTATGTTCCTGATGTTGTTTCAACTCACTGTTTTGAAATTTTTGTTTCTATTTTTCTATTTCCAGTCACTGATTTCTTGTTTCCATTGTGTTTTCATGTTTATCCTTCATTTTAAATCGTGAATGTTGTTTGCTTGAGTCATTTCCAGTTTTATATTTCAATTTCAATTTTGTCTAGTCATGTGCACATTCTTATGCAGTTTTAATTCTATTTGTTCCAGTATTAATCTGTTCTGTTGTGTTTTTTCGTTTGCTTGAGTTTAAAGTATTGGAAAAGCTTTAAATCAACCAATTAAGGAAATAAGAACATGTTCTAGCCTTGGTAATATAAGCAAAAGCACTAGAAACTGATTTTGGTTTCAAATTTGCTCAAGAAATTCAATTCTGGTTTAAGTCCTTAAATTTGTTTTAGCTGGCTTTTATTGATTCTATTGCTTGGCACAGATTTTTTTGATGTTATTGGAAGTGGCTAAAGGTGTGACAGACCATTATAAGCAATGAAATTCAATTTTCATAGCTTGGTTGTGCACAAACACTAACATTCCACTGTTACAGTTTGTTTTTCAAGCTTTCCACCGTGCTTAAAAATCCTTGGATGTCTAATCTGAATTTAATTCATTCTAGCTGATAATTTCCAGCTTGATCTAGTGTATTAAGACTTCCTTGAGTCATTTTCATTGTTGCTATAGCTTTTGAATCAATCAAACATAATTTTGGTGGATTGATGGGGTATTTTTCTACATAAATTGCCATAACAAGGTCTGATTTTGATTTCGTCTAATTCTGAGCTATTTGATAGCTTGAACAAGTTGAAAATGGTGTTTAAAAGTTGCTAGCAGATTTCAATTAGTAATATCTTGGCCTAAGTGCAGAGTTGTTTCTTAAACCATCATATTTTGAGTTAAATTAGGAAGTGGCAAGGTCAATTTGAGTAGCAATCTGTTTTTAACTCATTTCAGAGTTTGAATACGTTTCAAATCACTAATTAAAGTTGTTGAAGTGATTCATTTCGAGTTTAAGACACTTCTGTGCAAAGTTGAGTTTCAAACCAACAAAATCAAGCCAAATTTTTCTGGTGCAGTGTTGAAAATTGAATCTATTTTGATCATTTGATCTTCAAATTTCAATTTGGATGGTAGCAAGAGCTGATTTCTTGTTTTAGATTGAAAATAAATTATCAAAATAAGCCATATCAAGCGTTAAAAAGCCTGCAGAACCATGCAATCCAGTTTCAAGCAGTTAAAACCCCAAAACACAAAAAATTGATTCTCTTTGGGGCATGTCATCAAACAATTTTGGGAAATATTAAACAGTTTTGGTTTGGACTTGGTTTAATATGTGATTTTGATTTCTTTGCTTTCTTAATTTGTTCTAGCACCTTTCTTAGGATCCATTTGAGTGCCTACTTCTGTTCTAAACCTATTTTTATTACTTTTAAGCTTTTTGGCCTCTTAAATTGTCCAATTCAAGTCAAATTTTGGTGTTGAAACTGGTGCAGATTTCTAATCTGTTTGGTGACTGTTTTGGATGACTGTAATGGTGTTGTGAAGTCCAGTTGGAGTAGTAAAGTTGCAGAACCCTTTCCCTACCCAGGTAGCATCTTAGGAAGTGGAGAGGAACCAAAATTTTGGAATTTAAGTGTGCTGTCCAGCAAGCAAAAACAATGAAAATTGGCCAAATTTTGATAGACCAGTTCCATACCAAAGTGAATGAGAGATTGAGTGTTTGGGACTCAAAAGAAACTTGGTAGAGGAGAGCCAACACCTTAAAACAGTTCAAAAGTGAGATTTGAGTGGCTACATCTAAAACCAAGCTACCTTCTCCTGTTTGTTGATTAAGCTGATTAAGGAAATTGTGAAGCTGAACAAAAGGATAATATGCAATGCTTGCAACAATGAAACAATAGTTGTTTAATAATTCTTTTGTCAAATTCAAATACTACTGAACTGAACTCTATATAGCTGATTAAAATCTAATTTTAAGAAGCATTATTTCAATCAATGTGGTGAACTGATTCTCATTAGTCTGACACACTGTTTGATTAGTTTGGCTAAATTAGAAACTGCACTGAACCAAATATTTTGAAGTGACCACTGCACTTAATTCATTGTTGTATTTGTTGGATCATGGTATGTTGTAGATGTGCATAATTAATTGAGAACTACTTGTATAAGCCAGCAGCCACAGCTTCATAAGACCTTTAAGCTAGGCAATCTACAGATCACCAAGCCTATATTTGTTTGCATCTCAAAGGCTTAATACAAGTTGTTCCAGTGCAGAAAACGTGTTCTGTAGTAGCTAGCTTTGGTCTACAAGATTGAAACACTAATGTATAAGAGTTGAATGATCAAAACAAGCAAGGAGGCAGTTGGACAAGTTCAAGCAGTGCACATATGGAGCAGTAGAGTAGTGTATCTTGATTCTCTTGAAATTCTAAATTTGTAATCTGTTTCCTTTTTTTAGTTTTCATTTGTTTTCTTGTAAAAGGTCGTTAAGATCAAGTGTGTTTGGAAGAGTCCTTGGTGATCTCTCCAATCTTGGCAATTTTATTTGTTTGCTTTGATAGTAGACGGTGAGTGTGTTTTGTTAGCCAAAGCTACAAGCCTCATCTAGGATTTTCTTTGTTTTATCTCCACACTCTAGGCTTTTGTTCCATTAGAAGTCTAGGTGTTTTATCTTTCATTTTGATTGTTTGAGTCCATTTTTAAATTCAATAGTGAATCTTACTTTGAAAATGGTCAAGTAAGTAACCTTAGACATTTTGGCTAGGTAAGATTTGGTATTTAAGCGGCCTTTGGCTCACCTCTCTTACTTGGGAATTGTCTCTTGGTAAAATATTAAACCTTTTCAAACTAAGAATCCACTTTTGAAATTAAAAAGACGTCTGAGGAAATCATGATCACCAAGAGAGGAATAGAAATGAGTGAGCTTAGGAACTTGTTTGCCCAATACATGAAAAATTAAAATGAGGGTGAACAAAAAGAAAGAAGGGAGGATGAAAGGTATAGCCAATCTAGGAAAGATATTCCATTTTTTGGTAAAGAAAAATTGATAAAATACATCCATTTCCTACTAGAGATAGTGAATCCTTTTCTCTTAACATATATCTTCCTAGGTTAGATGAACATGCAAGTGAGTGGTGGAATCATAGGCAATATAGTGTCAAGAAAAGGTAGAAAATCCTTCATTCATGATTGGTATGAACTAAGAGCTTGCATGACAAGAAAATTTGTTCCTCCTTCAGCCAAGAGAGACCTAGAACACCTCATTCAAGAGGGAAAAACATTTATGAAAGGTCTAGATGGTTTCTCTAGTAGGGAAATTGAATTTAAAGAAAAACTTTAGAAACTACTGGATAAGAGAAGAAAGAGAGAGAGTAGAAGGAGAGAAGAGGAATTGAGAGAAAAGATAGAAGAAGAAAAGAGAAAGAGAGAAGAAGACGAGAGAAAGAGAGAAGAAGACGAGAGAAGAAAAGAAGAAGAGAGAAAAGAAGAAGAAGAGAGAAGAGAAAAAGGAAAGAGAGAAAAGGAGCAATTGCTACTGATTTCAAATTCAACTCCTACAATTCAAAGGGAACCAAAAAGGGAAGGTTTCCAATCCTTTAATTCTTCTTCAATTATCTTTAAGTCTTTGCATGATAAATTCTCTTTTAAACCAATTGCCACACCAATTTTGATTATACTACCCTCTTCGAAATATGACAATTTAAATCTTGAGTTATTGTTACCCTTAGGGATACAAGAAACTCAAGATAAAAGAAAAATGACTTGTGAATTAGGACTTTCAAATTTGCTTAAAACCATAAAACAAAGTTCTTATTCTAAAGTTACTTCCATAAAAAAATTCTTTCTTGGATTGATACTAATTGGAGATATATTTGATGCTTATTGTAGATATATTTTCAATCCATGAGGAAAGTGACAAACCAAAGTTGTGCTTCTTTATATCTTCCCGATTTGAGGACAAATCGTTTTTCAAGAGGGAGGGTATGATGGAAACCCATTTAGGGCATTCCATTCAAAAGAGTACCAACTTAAGCTAAGGCTAGGAAAGGGAAGTTAGAGAAGGACTTTTCGAAGCTCTTTCTTGATTTTCTTTCTCTAAGTCTTAGAGGGATTCTTTTTAATATGCTTATATGTGTTTTTGTAGGATCCGATAAAGTAAGGAACCATGGACCGGCCAACCAGAATTTGGAAGCTTTTCAAGTTGGCAGCACTGGTAGCGCTCAGCGCCTGTCATGTGCCGCTCCGCGCCAGCAGAGCTGCATTTTACACGTTTTTTATGCATTTTCCATGTGACCCAGCATGCCTTCTGTGATCCAGCTAGCTTGGCCTTCAAGCTCGACGTTCATTTGAATTTTGTAGGGAATTTGGACCAGATTTGAGGCCCCTCTTTACCTATAAATAAGAGGGCCTCTCCATTGTATATTTTCACTTTTGGATGTAATGAAATGGTGTAGAATTGCTTGCTTAGCCTCTTATATCCCTTAGTCACCTCTCAATTTCGAATTCGGATACTCTCCTCTAGCTTCGTTCCTTAGTAGAAAGGCTTTCTGAGCTTAGAGGATCCAAAAAGACACCATACTTTCATTTATACTTTCATCAAACACCTTACATGCATCAACCTTTATTGCTTCATTATTCATTCCGCTGCCACTTTGATTTGAGGAAAGCTATCCTAGCATGATGCCTAGACGTGCTTGCATCATTCAGGTTCTTGTTGAATTCTTAGGGATGAGGGTATGAGTACTTGGTCATCTTAAGCTCTTGATCTTCAAACTTAATTTTATAGGAACGCTAGGAATTGCACAAACTAGGAATTAAGGCAAGCTTATTGCGTCGAGGGATCGGGTTCTAAGTAATTTAGTGAGTGACGTTAATATTAATGTAAAAAGAAGAATTCTTATATACATGAGAATAAACTTGGTGAAATCAAACCCTAACAACATACTCATCTCATTTTATAAACAACCTCTGTTCATCTATGTGTTACTCTATTATTGATCAATTTGCATTCATATTTAATTTTATGTCTATGCATTTGAAACCAACAATCTCATTTTATTTAAGTCTTAATTAATTGAGTTATCACACAATTGTTTAGTGCCGAGAGTCTTCAGGGATATGATACTTGGTCTTACCATTTTATATTACTTGTGCGATTTGGTACACTTGCCAATCCATCAACAAGTTTTTGGTTTCGTTTCTAAAGATCAAAAATATTGTTAACAAGTTTTTGGCGTCGTTGCCGAGGACTCACGGTTTAAACTATTCTATTTGTGTGATTCTTAATTAATTTTGGCTCTATTGTGATGGACGAACGCCCGAGGAGAGGTCGATTGAAGTTGCGCGAGCACGAACCAGACCTCCTCGAAGCTTCTCCGTCGAATAAAGACGTAGCGGAATGGAAGCGAAGCTCTAGATTGAGAGCTGACTCGAAGGAAAACTACTAAACTATGAAGAGAATCAAGAAAACCCTAAGATCTAAGGTTTAAACGGTGGAGATGAAGGAAAATAGAAAAGGTCAAGGAAACCCTAGCGAAGGAGATGAGGAAGTGTGGTGAACGAAGAGAAGATACCTTCGTGTACGGAGTGTGGATCTGTGGTCGGAGATAATGGACTCTCGAGAGCGAGAGTAAGACGCGAAGAAGTGGTGCGGTTCTGTGCGATAGTGAAGGAACGAGAAAGAGAATGTGGATGTGCGTGTCTGAGGCGCGAGGGAAAAGGAGGACGCGTGTGCTGACGCCGTTGACGCGGATTGGAGCAATGGTGATGTTTCATGATGAGAGAAGCACGGTGATAATGAAAAATGAAAGGGAGAGAGAGTGTGCTTGGAAGGTGGCTAGAGGGAGTCTTTGGACTCTCTAGCCTGACTTTCAATAGAGAATAATTTCTGATTTCAGAAAATTCAATTCTCATTAATCTCAAAAGTCCCAATACAATAGAGGAGCTGGGTATTTATAGTAACCCATGCTCCTTAAGAGCTAAACTATAAAAGATAAAAATAGAAAAGGAGGACTACATCAAGTACGATTCCATCATACCCTCCCTCTTAAAAAAGATTTGTCCTCAAATCTGGCAATCGCCTTATGAAGAAGCTCCACACAATCTTTGGGAGCATGGCCATCTTAGAATGGCCTTATTCTTTTATATTAACTTTTTCTTCCTCCTGGATCAAACACAAATCTGCAATAAACATCAAATATATTTTCAATTAATACCAATCCAAGAAAGAATTTTTCTATAAAAACAAGGAAATAAGGACTTCTAATATTTTGTTTAGTAGTCTTTGTAAATTTTAGAAGTCCAAATTTACTTTTATCTTGAGTTATTTCTTTCCTTAAAGATAAGAATAACTCAAGATATGAATTGTCATATTTTGAAAAGGTTTGAATAGAATATGAGATGACAATTTGTTTGAAAGAGAAGTTAAAAATTGAAAAACAATCAATTATTGGAAAAGAAGTAAAGATTTGGAAACCTTCCCTTTTAGGTTCTATGGTCTTTGAAAGAATAGGATTTGCCATCAGGAACAATTTCTCCTTTTGTTTCTTCTCTCTTTCTTGCCTTTCTCTCTTTTCTTCTTCTTTTCTCTCTTCTTCTATTCTTTTATCTTCTCTTTCTTCATTTTCTTCTTCTCTTCTTCTCTCTTCTTCTCTTCTTAATTCCTCTCTTCTTCTCTCTTCTCTTTTCTCTATTTCTTCTCTCTCTCTCTTCTCTTCTTCTTTCCTTTCTTCCTTTTCTTTTCTCTCAATCTCTCTTTCTCTTTTCTTATCCTTGATCCCTTTAAGTCTTGCCCCAAATTCTAATTCTCTACGAAGAAACCCATGATCATTTAAACGCTCAAGAAATAATTTTCCATCATCAATGCAATCCCTAATTAGTTCTAGGTTTCTTTTAATGCTTGAAGGCACAAACTTTCTTTTCATGCAAGCTTTTAAATCATGCCAATCACGTATGGAAGACTTTCTACCTTTCCTAACATGATATTGTCTTTCATCCCACCACTCTCTTGCATGCACTTCTAACTTAGAGAGATATAAGAACATAATATTCACTCTCTTCATAAAACCAAGGATTTATTTTATCAATTTCTTTCTCCCAAGCTAGGTATGTTAATGCACCTATGTCTTTACCAAATGATGGAAGATTCCTAGCTTGTTTAAACATTTCATCAACTTTATCTAACCTAGAAGACCTATATGAACCATAAGAAGACATCTTTGTTTTTAAAAGTTTTCTTAATCTAAAGGGTTCAAAACTTTCACTTAGACAAGTCCCAGGTAAGAGAGGTGAGCTAAAAAGCTGCTTAAGTACCAAGTCTTGCCTTGCCAGAAGTGTCTTAGGCTACTAACTAATTACCCCTTAAACTAAAATCACCTTTAGAAACAAAGTACACAACTCAAACAATCACAAACAATTAAACACTAAAAGACTAGACTCTTCGGACTCTAGTGTGAAAAGGCTTAGAGTTTAATCCCTTTTAGCTTAAATCACCCCTAAACGTAGAACACCAAGCAAATTAAAATTAAAGTCTACTCCTATGGTGAGGCTTGTTGCTTTGGCTAACAAGACACATTCACCTGTCTAGCTCTGCTAAAAATAAAAGCAAATAAAGTTGCCAAGAGTTTGAAAGAGCACCAAGGACTCTTCCTAAACACTTGGACTTTATAAAAGGCCCTTTTACAAAACAAAAACTAAAGCTAACAGTGGCTAACACCAGCCTATTACAAACAATTTGAACAAATCAAATACAAAAAAAAAACTATGCTACGGTCCTGGTCCTGGTCAGCTACAATCCACTTTTGATGCCAAGTCCTTGTGCCAAAAAGATGTACACTCCTGTTGCTGGTTCGGCCAGCTTTGGCCCCTTTTCTAGCTTCTGGTTTATCCTATAATCACAAATGCACAAAATTGCTGTGAGTATTCACTTAGTTAAAACAGATTGCAAAAGAAGATATAGGGCAGTAAGAACTTCCCTTTCTCTTGGCTGCACAAGCTTTCCAAGCTTTCCACTAAGAATCTGCTGCTGCTCAATTAATGGTCTCAACTTATACTGCACAAACAATTCCAACTAAATCAGCAGATCAAACAATTCTAATCCTAATGATTGCAGGCCATACTAAAGAATTTAAGCATATCAAAAGCAATTTGAGATAAAAGAAACTCCCTTTAGTTCAGATGGCTGCTACTGTCTTCACTGAAACAGCTCACAATTTTACAATATGCTACAGTGCCATCAATATTGCTTTTCCCAAACTACACAGAAAATTCACACTAAGTCAACAGTTCATGCAGTCCACAATGAACAATTTTAAACGAAAGCAATGTAAACAATCAGAAGCAATTAAAGTAAATAACTCCCTTCAGTTCAAAGCTTCCACATGAAGTGCTTAGGTTTTTGTCTTCTCAGTAAATTTCTGCTCAAGCTAAACTCTCAAGTATCAGCTCTGCACACACCAAAATCAAACCAGATTTCATTAGACACATGCAAATGGTCATTATACCAGAATCAAAAGGATATAAGTCTACGCTGAAACCAAACTGATTAAACAACCACCCTAGTCTAATCAAAATCAGATTAATCCAATGCAATGCAGAACAATTCCAATTCAGATTCAGATTCAGATTGGCTAATCCTAGTGTACAAAAATTATCATACCAGATCAACTTCCAAATAATGCTAAGCAATACAAGCTATAACAGGAATAGTTCAACCAAAACAGAAGCAATTTAAGGTGAAAGACTCCCTTTAGTTCAACACTCCCACAAGAAGTGTTTCTGCCTCTGGTTGCTTAATCTATACTCTGTTGAGGTGATATAGCTGTATCAGTGAAGGTTCTGGTCTGCACTCCCAAATCCCACTCAATGCTGCAGTTTATTATTCAGCTTGGTGTAGTTTATGCAGGTAGCCAAGCTCCTTTTGCTCCACTTGAGGTACTCTTGTGTTAGACTTCCCACACTTACAAACTGCTTTTGAACAACTTTACTCCCTGTAAATGTTAATCAGAACAAAAACTGCACAACTAAATGGTCAACACATTTCAAGTTCAAAACTTATTTCAGCACTTAAACAAGAACACACTCTCAACAAGAAATTTGGCTCTTAGATGCAGCCACACAAAGCTGACAAAAATCAGTCTCTCTTAAAGCTTAAAGCACTCAAAATGGAAAGGTTTGGAAGGGAGATTCTCCCTTGGCAGTTCAAAGCTGGAGAGTCTTTCAGACCACCACCACCTAAGATGCTACCAAGCACACAAACCTCTTTCAAACTCCAGAAACCAAGGTGTAAAAGCTTCTCAATAAAGAATGGCTAGGCTAAGGTCAAAAATCAGAAATCAGAGCAGGACAGCCACAAATAAGGACAACACAGCAGATCTATTGCTTAAGACAACTCTAGATCAGATTATGAAAGCAACAAAAGCTTCAAATTAAGAACAGCAGATCAGAGTTCACACGTGAAAGACAAAACCAAGACAGCCAACAATTGACAAACAAGAAACAAGGCTAGTTAATAAAGGTACGCACAGGAAAATAGAGCCTAAGGAATAGAACTAGAAACAGATTAAAAACACAAGAAAATCACAGCAAGTTGAATCATACATGACCAAACAGATTTGCAACTGAAATAGAATAATGCATTGCCAATTGCTCTAAAATGTTCACTCCAATTCAATTATATGATGAACCAGAAAAAGGAGAGAAACATTAAGAGTGAAACAGTGTTGTGAATTGCACTTGCCACTTGACTCTTTATGTGGTTCAATCAATACTTCTTTTCTAATTACTTTTTCTGTTTCAAATCACAAGAACTCATGCTTTTATACTTTCACTTTCTTTTTCTACAATTCACAACATATAATTTGACTCTATTTCAGTTCAACTTCACAAGATATGAGACATGATAGAAACAAATGATTCAACTCAAAAAAAATATCCAAAAGAAAACAAGAGGCTAATCACTCTCAACCACAATTATAGTTTCAAATACTACTGGTTTAGGCTTCCTTGAGTGACCAAAATGTATTCTCAATTGCAGAATTGATAGCAAAGTGAAAACAGTGAAGCACACTATGGATCACAAACTCAGTAGATCAAACTAAGTTCAATCACTGTTGTAAACAATTTTAATGCAATTCTGCATATTCATTTACTACAATAGATGCCAACAAAACAAAGACAATACTGGAAAAATTTGAATCAGAACTTGGCAAAGAATTTAAAACCAAGTAAGAATGACTCACAGACTCTACAAAGAAAAACCAGTTCGGTGTAGCTGGCCAAATAACAAATCTGCTAATTAATCAATGTGCAACTGAGCTAGGCTGAGCCTTTCATTGCTCACTTGGTATGCACTTGTTACTGATTAGGCAGAAACCAAGCAAAGTTATCATTAAACAGATTCAAGAACATGAGATCCATTATCTCTGACCACTGAAATTTGTCACCAAGCTCATTTATCCAAATATCATAGCTTATTTAAGGTGAACAGAACTTACTCAGTGCAAGCAACACAAATGAATCACAAAACACAAGCATCAGCTAGTTAAACTCGAATTAAATTGACAATTAAAACAAAGCACAAGACTATAACATGACAGAAATGTGATTTTCAAATTAAAAGACTCAAACAAATTGGATTCACCGAATAAAATGATATAAGACTCAAAGCACAAAACGACGCAACACACAATATAGAAATTGGAAACCTATTTGAATAACTCAAACAGATACACAAAATCACAATTGAACTGAAATCAACCAAGACAGTAAAAGAAATGATGAACAACGCGTAAGCTAAACAGATCAACACGATTTGAATTAGAGACTCGAGACAAAACAAAAACACAACTGAATCAAATGAAACAAAACTCAAAACAGAAACAATGAACGAAACAAAAATGCGAAAATGAAAGAAGATAAACGCACAGCGTTAAACCAGAACATGAATCAAGCAGCAGAATGTAATAACAAACTCAGGATCAAGACAGAATCGAAACAACTCGTGAATTTCACAACAACGCAAGAAACTTAAACTCAAATCAGAGACGCGAATCAATGGAGAGAGATACTTAGCTTGCGAAGTGCGGAGGAACCTGAGCTCTGATTACCACATGATGGACGAACGCCCGAGGAGAGGCCGATTGAAGTTGCGCGAGCACGAACCAGACCTCCTCGAAGCTTCTCCGTCGAATAAAGACGCAGCGGAATGGAAGCGAAGCTCTAGATTGAGAGCTGACTCGAAGGAAAACTACTAAACTATGAAGAGAATCAAGAAAACCCTAAGATCTAAGGTTTAAATGGTGGAGATGAAGGAAAATAGAAAAGGTCGAGGAAACCCTAGCGAAGGAGATGAGGAAGTGTGGTGAACGAAGAGAAGATACCTTCGTGTACGGAGTGTGGATCTGTGGTCGGAGATAATGGACTCTCGAGAGCGAGAGTGAGACGCGAAGAAGTGGTGCGGTTCTGTGCCAGAGTGAAGGAACGAGAAAGAGAATGTGGATGTGCGTGTCTGAGGCGCGAGGGAAAAGAGGACGCGTGTGCTGACGCCGCTGACGCGGATTGAAGCAATGGTGATGTTGCGTGATGAGAGAAGCACGGTGATAATGGAAAATGAAAGGGAGAGAGAGTGTGCTTGGAAGGTGGCTAGAGGGAGTCTTTGGACTCTCTAGCCTGACTTTCAAGAGAGAATAATTTCTGATTTCAGAAAATTCAATTCTCATTAATCTCAAAAGTCTCAATACAATAGAGGAGCTGGGTATTTATAGTAACCCATGCTCCTTAAGAGCTAAACTATAAAAGATAAAAATACAAAAGGAGGACTACATCAAGTACGATTCCATCATATTGTATTTTACTTTATTTGATTTTATTTTATTTTATTTTCATATCTTTTATTTTTATTTTTATTTTTGTTTTTGTGCTAATAATATTTTCTAGGGTTTTGTGTCTAATGCTTGCAGGATGCATTTCGGACAAGAAATTAATTATATGGGCACTCAATTCCACCAAGGTACTTTCAACCACTGGTGGGAACCTCACTCAAGCATAAATCCAAGTCAATTTGAGCATGTTGCCGCATTTTTATAGAGAACCACAACAACAATGGCAGCAACAACTCTCTATATCAGAAAGATGGGCTAAGATAGATGACACACTTCAACTGTTAATGCAGATGTCTGATTCTCATCACAAAAGCACTCAAGCTGCCGAACAATTTGATAGGCTGCCACAACAACAATGACAACAACAATCCTCTATATCAAAAAGATGGGCTAATATGGATGACACGCTTCAACAGTTCATACAGATGTCTGAGTCTCATCGAAATAACACTCAAGCAGCATGCAGAAGGATGGAGGCGCATTGTAGGTTCATAATTCAGAAGCTGGATGATATAGTTTGAGCAAAAAAGAGAAGGATGTAGAGGAAAAGAAACAAAAAGAAGAGAGTGAGAGAAAAGAAAAGGAGAGGGAAGAAGAGGAAGAAAATGACACAAAAGAAAAAGAAAGTTTGAGTCATAAAGAGAAAGATATAGAGAAAGAAGAAGAAGAGAGTGAGAGAAAAGAAAAGGAAAAAGATAGGGAAGAAAAGAAAAAATGAGAGGAAGAGGATAAGAAAAAAAAGAAAGAATTATATGAAAAACCTCTTCCTTACCCAAAATACTATTCTAAGGAAGAGAAGGAAAGACAGTTTGAGCAATCCATGGAAATCTTCGAGGAATTGGAGATTAAAATTCCTGTGACTAAGACATTACAAGAAGTACCTGGTTATGTTAACTTCCTAAAGAAATTCAACAAAAAGAGAAAAAGTCCAGAGGAAGAAAGAATTGAGGTACAGAGTAATTGTAGTGTGATCTTGCAAAAGGCACTTCCTCCAAAACCTAAAGATCTGGGAAGTTTCAATATCCCCTGCACTATTGGGAGTCATGAAAGAGGGAAAGCCTTAATTGATTTAGGGTCTAGTATCAACTTGATGCCCTTATCTGTACTTGAAAAGATTGGCGGTCATGAAGCCAAACCTACAAAGAGGAAGCTGTTAAAGATAAGTTGGTGTGGAGACAGAAAAGAGAACACCAAGATTAAAGTTGGAATTGGGTGATCTAGATTGAGCTTAATGGTGTCAAGCTAGTGAAGTTGAAGAAGCACTTACTGGGAGGCAACCCAACTTTCTAAACTTTTCCTTTTGATTATTTGTTTTGTTTTTGTACTTTGCTTGAATGAATTATTCTGCTTTGATTCAACTGTGATTGTTTTGTGATGAGTATTGCTTTGTGAGATTCTGGTGTATGAATTGATGTTGGGATGATGCATGATGTGATAATATGCAAGTGATGGCTCACAACATATGAAACAGGTGCTTGAGGTAAAACTTGATTGAGACACTGAGCAGGATGTTTTTCTGAATTCTAGAATTTGAGAGTTTACCTGTGTGAGTTTTGGGCTTCAAATATGTTTTTCTAAATTTTCGATTGCATCTCTGCTTGGTTGATTGATCATTCTTAAGGATAGCATCTGTTGAAAGTGTATGAACATCACATTGATTTTGATTGAATTAAGGCATCTGCACATCTTGACTAAGATCTTTATGCTGAATTGATAAAAGTGATTTCTTGTCTTGGAAGGAAAAGCTTTTCAAAAATGTTGAGTCATTGTAGTGATTGTTCTGAAAAGCTGAGTTACATTTTGTTTTGCTTGAGGACAAGCAAAGTTCTAAGTTTGGGGTTGTGATAACGATTTAAAATACCATTATCTATGATGTAATTTTGATACTAAATGCAACCTTTTTGACTTAGAAACTTGCTTTAACTCATTTTTTTGCTTTAGTTTTGTGAATAAGAGAGTTGAGGTTATACTTGATGATTTTATCACTAAATTCCCTGGATTTTGTAGGCTATTGGAATGATTTGAAGGAAGAGTTAAAGTACCAAATAGTTGGAATGCAAAAAAGTCAACCAGAGTGCAACAAAGTCAACCAGGGCAAAAACATCAACCAGAGTGCAGAAAAGTCAACCCTACGAGGCTTCAAAGCCAGAAATCAACGTCCATTGCCCGAGCGCCCTAAAAGGGGCGCCCGAGTGTCGTGCGTCGTGGATTAGGCCCAGTTTTTGCTCTGTTTCGACTCTTTGGAATCGGGCCCTGTTTCTACTCTTTTTCGACTCTATTTAAAGGATCCCAGCGCTCTAGGTTTGGTATCTCTGGCTAGAGCAACACAACAACACACTCTTCTACTTTCTAAAGGCAGATTTGGAGGCGAGAGCTTCCTCTTCTACTCTTAGGGTTTCACTATCTCATGCTTTTCCATTATTCATATAGTTTCTTCATGTTTGTGGGGAACTAAACTCTATTTGTTGTTGGGGAATGATGTAACCTTGTGAACTCTTATGTATTTGAATTGATTCTTAATTTATATGCTTTTTCATTAATTATTACGGAATTCATCTGTTTCAATGCTTGCTCTATTTAACTTATTTAGTAGCATGATTTATGAATTGCATGAATGCAGGAAGGTTCCTTACAATTTAGGTTCTTGTTGAATTCTCCCAAGGGTAATATTTCTCAAGGATGAGGATATGAGTACTTGGTCGTCTTAAGCTCTTCATCTTCAGACTAAATTTTCTAGGAACGCTAGGAATTGCTATAAACCTTGATCATTATAGTGCATTGGCTTCCAGTGATTAGAAGGACACTAGATGTAAGTTTAGCCGAACCAGTATAAAAAATCAGTGTTTGATCTTTCTATCCCTACACTCTTTTATTCAGTCGACTTCTTACTATACTCAATCGATTTAATTTTTGTTGCATAAACAAGTCTTTTACCTTGCGTTTCCAGAAAGTCATAAAGGCATCACTTTTGGTGAAAAAGATTTTGAAAGTTTTAAATTTTATACTTCACCAATTCACCATTCTTTTTAACATTTGGCACCAGAGTTGGTTTTCATAAAATATTCGAAAAAATAGTCAATTACTGTTTTCATTAAATCGACTGATCCTGGAAAATGGCTTTCAATTTTCAAACCTTTGGTGAAGGTGCATCCACAAATAGACCACCACTATTTGCTGGACAAAACTATGTTTTTTGGAAAATTAGGATGCAAATCTTTCTTGAATCCGTGGATAAAGGAGTTTGGGATGCAACTCTAAACGGTCCATATGAACCCACTCAAATTGTGAATGGAAAAACTGTTTTGAAAAACTTTTATGAGTGGACTCAAGATGAAAACCATAGAGCACATTATGATGTTAAGGCTAGGAGTGTAATAGCTTTTGCACTAAGAATGAATGAATTTTTCGAGATATCATAATGCAAGACTGCCAAAGAAATGTGGGAGGTTCTTGAGGTTACGCATGAAGGAACAAATGAAGTAAAAAGGGCCTGAAAGAACTCTCTTATACAAGAGTATGAGTTGTTCAGAATGAAAGCAAGAGAGACGATCTATGAGGTACAGAAACGATTCACACACATAGTCAATCACCTCATTGCTCTCGGGAAAGTGTTTGATAAAGAAGAAATCAACATAAAGATCTTAAAAAGCCTCAATAGAAGTTGGCAACCGAAAGTCACTACTATATCTGAATCAAGAGACCTGACCAGCATGAACATGGCCACCTTGTTTGGAAAACTAAGAGAACATGAATTATAGCTTGGAAGGCTAAAGGAGGAAGAAGAAGTTGAAGAGGAGTTAAACTTCAGGCTCTGCACAATCTGATGATGATAGTGATCATGAATTTGAGAATGAGCCAATAGAAGTCAAGTACCACATGCTACTGGATGCATTTCAGGAATTTCATGTAGAGGCCATGCGACTTCAGTATAAAGTGAATCAATTATCATTTGAGAGAAGAGATTATGAATACAGAATTGATAATCTTGTGCAGGATAATGAAAAGCTTGAAAAATATGTTGAAGAAGCTCTGAAATCTGCAAAGATAGTAAAGACCGAAGTACAAGTTCTTGAGAAAGAATGTGGTAATTGTCCTCTACATGTTGAGAAAATTGTGTACTTAACCAGCACATTGCAAAAATTCACTCAAGGCAAAGAAAATCTAGATGTTGTGTTAAGATCATCTGGAAGATCTATCTACAGACATGGTATTGGTTATAAGGCCAAAATTGATAGGATCAACTCAAAGAAATTTATTGATCTGAGTAAACCTACTACTAATGCATGCTTTTACTGCAACACAATTGATCGCACTATTAGAAACTGCTATTTTAGAAATGTTGGTGTTCCAAAGGGAAAATACAAATGGGTTCCCAAGGAACAACTTCCTGCTACTAACAAGACAAGACCCAAATTCAAATGGGTACCAGCGTCAAAACCGTTTAACTGTTGTGCAGGAAAGAAGCAGTTGTTGTTGAAGTAGTATTCAACTCAAGGATGAATTATCATGATGAAATAAACAATTTCTTGAGTCACTGGTTGTGGTAACTGTATCTAAACTTTTTCATGCATCATAATTGTTTGAATGACTGATTATTATATGCATGTATTCTAGATCATGCTTGAATTCTTTGTTTTTTGTGAAAATACTATTATGCGAGTTTTAATCGATTGTATTAAGTGTTGAGTCGAATATTTTGCGTGTATGTGTTTCTATGTTTTTGGTAACACTTTGTCAAAACATTAAACCGACTTCATTTTTAATAAAACCGATTATTTGTCTCTGTTTTGAACTTTCTTATGTTTTGAAAATTTAAATTAGGCTTGATCAAACCAGTGTTGTTCACGCCCTTACATATATGGTTGTATGCTCTGTATCTGCTTCATAGTTGTGACACACAAACCCTTATCTATATCAAGTGTCTCTACACATTCAACTATTTCCACTATGGCCGCCTTATCTTCGCGTACCAGAAAAGTTTTTCTATCTGAAAGAAAGGCAAGTCCTTCAGGGTGGATCAGTGACAACTCTGCTAGAGAAAGGTTCACGTGTTGAAAAATTGTAAAAGATATTGCTCCACACAAATCAATTGAGTTGTATTTGTTCAAAAATGAAGGATTCATTTTCCAGATAAACTTGAGCATCAAGGTCTATCTACCTTCATTCAGATGAAGGGCGACTGCTATCCGGAACTTGTCGGAGTATTTTAAAACAATATCAAGGTAGTTGATGGAAACATCCACTCACGCATAAAAGGGGTAGATATTGTTATCAACACTGATACTTGGCTACAGGTTGCTGGATTAAAGGATGAAGGACGCATGTCACACCTACCCGACTGTCTACAAAATAGGTGGATTAAGAAGACAAAAATGTTTAAAGACTGTATGAGTGATGAGTCGATATTTTATTCATTTCACTTAGTTTATTGTGCTAGAATTAATCAGGAAATTGTGCTAAAATGTCCGGTATTTTCCCGTTTTTGCTAATTGTACTTAATTGGACCAGAAATTCTTATTATAATTAATTTGAATTATTTGAGTTCATTATTTGCATTAGTAATTGCAGGAACAATTTTGGAAATATAATTAGGGGCATTTGAAGATTAATTGAAAATGGAAATTTGAAGTTGTGCACGGTTCATAGATGCTCACAGCTGTATTTGTAATTTGGAAAGGAAAATGGTATCATGGATGTGAAGTAACGTGGAAGCAGATGCAGCAATACAAAGCTCTTGGTTTTATTTTTTTTAAAAATGTAAGGAAGTGCACACTATTACGGTTTATAGCTCTCGGGAGATAACAAAATGTGAATTTTATTTTGGAGAAAACTGAGCTAATGCGGCATCCCACAATTTAAAAGCAAATAGTGCTCCAAAATTCCTTCACGTGAAAGGGGATACACGTCCTTAAGCATTAATTGTCTTCTAGCATCTCACGGCCACAATTGGTTGTAGGCTTTTTGATTGGCTAAAAGCATGTCATTCATTTGGAAACGTCCACATAAGAAATGTCCAGAGTATACAAGGTTTTTGTTTTTATTCTTTTAACAAGAAAGTGGATCACTCACGGTTACACAAGAGGAGGGCCCCTTAGTTACTTTTTAGGACATGGAGAAAAGTTATGGTATAGAATGGGTGGTGTGCACGGTTATTAAAGAAAGAAGAAATAGGTGGAGTGATCTTGAAAAAAAACACTCACGACTGAAGCAAAATGGAGGGCCCCTTAATTGAAGAAAGTCTTGAAACAAATTTGTCTACAACAACACACTCCACGGCCCAAAGCGGAAGCATCCAACAACACTTGGAGGAGAAGAAGTCTCGGTCCAGAGCCGGTGCAGCCGCCACCATGGTGGGAGACCTTGGTCCTTAAAGCGTTCAACAACCTTCTATATCCAGCAGGCTTTTGTGGATTCACGCAGAGAAGAGGAGAAGAAACTCCTAGCAGCCACTTTGAGAGGAAGCAAGCTCACTGGCAGCAGCTGCACACTCCACGTCCACCAGTGTCCAACAACTCTCGGATTTCCCAGTCCAGTAGTTTAGAGCTTCACGGTGATGGAGCTTAAGCAAGCAACATGCAGCAAAGTGGAAGCAAGCAGTTGAAGATGCGGTGATTAATGGAGCTAGTTCAGCAGTGGAGAGAGTGCTCGGTCCAAGGAGAATCACGGTCCAACACCAACACTCCAAGTGTCCAATAGATTGAAAAGGGAAAGTCTAGCAAATACCCAACAATGAGAAGTAAGAGGAAGACAAAACAAGGTGGAGAATGGAACGGTGAGCACACTCGAAGGAAATTCACGGGCTGGAAAGAAGAGGGTCCAACCTTATTTTCAATTGACACGGTCACGAGAAAGGAGCTGCTAGAGACAAAATGAAAGAACAAATTAATGTAAAAGTAGGCTGAAGGATACACGTGAGTTGTCCAAATTTTTGGCTATAAGAGGAGGGAGTTCCAGAGAGCAGAGGGAGGAGTTTTGGGAGGCCTTGGAAGGGCTCTTGCCTCATTTCTCTTCCAATGGTTCTTCCTTAGTTTTATTTTCAGCAGTGTAATTTCAAGAGAGTTAGGAGGAAAAACACGTTCTGGCTTTGGTTTTCTCCTCCCCTCTCGGGGAGGTTTTGTGTTTCTTTAATTTCCAGTTTCAAGTTGAATATTAATCATAATTTTCATTCTGCATTTCTCAATTGATTTCTCAATGTTGTTGAATTCTATTTTCATCTACGTATTACAGTTCATTTACAATTCTGTTTTTAATTTTAGATTTTGGATACAATTACTTTCATTTTCTGTTGAATTTTAGCTTTGCATTTCTGTCAAAATTTCATTTCCAATTTATAAAGTTAAATTCCATTTTTACCGTTTTCTCAAATTTACCGTTTTTCTGTATTTTCTTCATTCCTGTCATTTACATTTTCTGCACTGTTGTTTTTAATTTTAATTTATTTTACCGCACAAAACATCTACAACACCCCCCCCCCACTTCGTGTCAAATCTAAGACCGAACCACAAAAATTGGTCCTTGAGAGACGACCTAGGAGTCACTTCCTAGTATTATACTGCATTAATTTCTGTGCACATAAAATTTGTATGACCGCGACAGTCGTATCAAATTTTGGCGCCGCTGCCGGGGACCAACTAATGACGGTTTGGTTTTAGATTTTTGTTGTATAAAGTTTTGTTCTGTTAATATGTTTGTTTTGTGTGTTTTGTCTTGTATATTTTTGCAGGCGATAACGACACCTTCAGCAAATTTTGGCGGCGTTGTCACTTCAGTTCCAGGTTTTTCGTTTTAGATTTTTGCTGTGTTTTTCGATTATGTTGTGTTAATATATGTTTTGTCTTTTATATTTTATTGTGCTGTGTTCTGTATTTAGTTGCTATATTTAAAAAAAAAAAAATTTACTATTGATGTTCTGTCTTGTGTGTGCTTGTAACATGTATAAATGTGTTTTGTTTTATCTGTTTTATAATTTTTAGTTTTTAGTTTTTACTTTTTATTTTCCATGTCTACCTATTTTAATGTTGTGAATAATGCTTATTCTGCCAATGTCTGTGATTATGATTCTTATTCTGCATATTACTTTGATTTTAAATCTGCTGATTTTTATGATGAGAACAATATGTTCCATCATCCAATTTCTGAGAGCTCTCTTTGGGAGCCAGTTCCACAATATGAGAGTCAGCAGTATGATTCTCCTATTCAAATAACTCCTCAGCCTTCTACTTCTGAACCTACATTAAAGGAGTTACTAGAGCAGATGACAATGCAGAACATTCAGTTTCAGAAAGGGAACATGCAGTTCAAGCAAGAGAGCATGGAGTTCCAGCAGGAAACTCAAGCTGCCATACAGAATCTGAGTGATCAGATCAGGCAGATGGCCACTCTTGTACCTGAGGAGACTGATGAAAATTTTGGGGACCCGGCAGAAGTAAGCAGTAATCCTGAACCAGGTAGACCACCTTCACCTTCCCACACTCTAGAAATCTTCAAGGAAGAGGAGGTAAGCATACCACAATTTGATTATTATGTTGATTGTGATGATGATCGGTATGCTAATGACTATATTCTTGCTGAGTCTGATTTTAATTTTTCCTCTGTGCATGATGAGAACCGCTTTTTACTATCACATTCGAATGGTTATTCTTCATGCACTGAACATGAATCTGAGTCTATGATTAATATTGCATGCAATTTAGAAATTGATTCATGTTATGAGGATTTATCTAAGGCTCAGTATGATGAATTGGGATGGGGTGTTATACCTCTGCATGAAATTTCTGCAGTGCCACATTGCACTAACCATGTTGCAGGAGGTACGTATAAATTTGATCAACATACACCCACGCTGGAAGACAAAGGTGCCAGTACATACAGCAGTTTGAAGATCAACAGGCACTTGCTGAATCCGCTCAGTAACAATATTTGTGGTTTAGATCCGGCGGTGGAGGACATTTCACTGCTTGATCAAATCTGGAGGATGAAGCAGTTCGTCCTCAACAATTTCATGTTGGATCCTGAAGAGAAGAACATCTCCCTACAAATCCAAAATTGGCAACTGCCACCCTGACCAGGGGAGTTTTCTTTTTCTTTCTTCCCCGTTTTCTGACTTTTATTACATTTGTCCTTTATCTGTTTAAGTTTCAATTGATGATCTTATGCCTTTAACTGATTTGGGACATTGTAGTTTAGGTGTGGTCTGGGGAAGATTCTGCAATTTTTTCTTTTAAGTTTGTTTTTCCTTTTCTTCTTAGTTTTTGTAATTGTTATCTTTAAAAAAAAATAAAAAAAACAAAAAAAAATATTTTGTGATAAAAATTTTTTTGTTTAAAAGCGTGCCAAATCTGTATTCTGATATGTATAATTATTTTTTCTTAGTTTTCACATTGTTATCCTTATAAAAAAAAAAAAAAAAAAAAAAAAAAAAAAAACATTTTCAAAAATTGTTTTGCGTGTAGTCCATAATTTCTCGGCTCTTAATTTCTTATTATTTCATATCAATAATTCATTGAAAATTTTCACTTCAGATCTTATCTTTTTCCTTATTTTCTTCGTTGTAAATATATTTTCTTAGTTGTCTCATACAGGTTTTTCATTGAAAATTTTTAGACTAAGAAAATATTTCATTCATCAATGCAAAAATTACAGTAATGGAGAAAAGGGATTGAACAGATCTGAAAATGAAATTGCAGTAGATATATATGAAATTAAAAGATGTTCGGGGGTCGATCTTTAGTGATCGTTAATATTACAAACCAAATAAAAAACAAAAACAACATAAAAAAATTAAAAACATAAAAAACATAAGTGTTCATATTACAGTCCTCATTAATATTCTGGCCACACTCGGCCAACAAAAACATAAAAAAAAAAATAAAATAAATAAAAAAACATAAAACATTAAAACTGGAAGAATTCTCGAGCTGGTTGTGGTGGTCTAAGGGAGAGCTCCAACGGAGCTCTGGTTCGAAATGTCACGAGCGGAGGCTTTGGTGGAGGAATTTCTCATTCATTTCTGTCGTCATCGATAATGATCGGAACTGGAAACAAATTCAGCAGCCTCGGTGCCCTCATTATCACCCAGTTGTTTTCTTTCAAACAAAAAAATAAAAAATAAAAAACTTGTGTTAATAATAGAAAAGGAATGGAAAATTCAATGGAGGTGTGATCAGAGGTCTTACCGTACATATACAGCGGCAGTTGTGAAAAGAGAGTGCTAGTGGGGTCTATCTCCGCTTGCCAGCGCCTGACCCGATTGCCATGGTTGTTAAACCAGCAGTGCACGTTATATTCGGTGGCATCTGCGAAGGTCCTTAGTCGAGACGCGATCTCGACGACTTGCGCTCGGCTTGGGTGTGTGACCCCATAGTTGTAGATTTTGGTCATCATATTGATCTGATCATCTGTAGGACGCCATCGCTGACTAGTGTATCTCTCTGATTCCATCTCACTCGTCATCATTCCTCTTGAAATATTCTAAAATATAATAAAAAAAAAATAAATACATATAAAAAGAACAAAAACAACAAAAAAAAGCATAACATAAAAAAAAAAAAAAAAACATAAAAACATTAGATTCTTAATTCAGTGTTTTCTTTATTTGTTCTTGTTTCCTTTCAGATTTATTTTGTCCAGTCATGCTTTGATGTTTCAGTTTTTGGTCTCAGATCTGTTTCACGGTCCTCGCAAAGGGTCCTAAACGGATCTATGTCCAGTTGTCCGGTTGTTCTTGTCCATATTGTTCTTGTATATTATGTTTATGTGTTTATTTAGTTTTAAGTGGGGTACGTGGCGTTGTTCTACCCGATTGTCTCTGCAATACCTTCAATCGAAGGGAGATTAACGTCTGGTTTCCAGCCTATATACCCCTTAAGAAGTTTTTTGACAGTTGTGTTTTATGTGTTTTTCTTTAAAAAAAAAATAAAGCAGAAAAAAAAAAGAAGAAGAAAGGGAGAGCAGGGAAGAGGAAAGCTGAGAAAGCGCAAGTAAATAACAATGGAAAAGAAGAGAAATGAAAGCATGAAAAGAAAGCAGGAAATGAAAAAACGGAAATGAAAGATCTAAAAGCTTAAAGAGAAGCAGAGCAAGCAAGCAGAGAGAAAAGGAGATCCTTAGTGAAGAAAGACTTACCTGGGGAAGTAGGCTTGCAGAGGCTCTTCACAGATCTCAGACGCTCCGAAGGCACGCAGACAGAGCTCCTCGCAGATCTCAGACTCTTCAGATGGCACGGTGGCAGAGGCTCCCTGCAGAGATCCAGACGCTCGAGAGAGTAGAGAGAGGAGAGAGCAGAGAAGAGAGCAGAGAGAGGAGTAGAGAGAGAGTGAGAAGTCAGAAATGTTGCTCGACGCGGAGGAGCGGACCATTTATAGCCAAATGTTTTCCACTGTAGCAACAGTTCCGGTCTTTGTCACCGAGACTGTTGTCACAGTACCGGTCTCCTTTTTCAAAAAAAAAATAAAAAAATAAAAAAAATAAAAAAATAAATAATAATAATAAAAAAAAAAATTTAATAGCATCTACTGATGGGTGCTACGTGATTTAGACATCTGCTGATGGATGTCCCTGATAACATCTACTGATGGATGTTACTGAAAAATTTCTTCCCATTTTTCCTAACTTTTTATTGCACTTGTCTATATTATTTGCTGCTCTGAAATTGATAATCTGATGATTGTGACACACTGAGGACATTGTGTGATTTAAGTGTGGTCTACTGGGAGAGATTCTGATTTTTCTGTTAAATAGTATTTTGTGTGTTAAATTTTTGTTTTTGAGTGTTAAATTTTTTTTTCTGTAAAGTTATTTTTATCGAGTTTTGTGTGCAATAAATTTTACATTTTTCTCTTGATTTCTGGATGATGTCTAAAGTTGTAGATTTTTCCTTCACTTCATTAATACTTATGGTTTAAAATCCTTGTTTTTCTCTGCTTGGAAGATGATTATAATGTTTAAGAGGTTGATTTGATTGTAACGAATGCCCTGTGTGAGAATTTGAGCCACTTAATTTTCTTTCTTGTGTGATATGTATCTTGATTGCTTGCACATAGGCCTTGGCTTGATTCTTTTTGATATACTTGATTGATATGCATGTTCAGACGTGATAAAGGCATTTTTGTTCTTGAGCCTCTTTAGCCAAATAAGCCTACCTTGTTATTATCCTTTGATAACCCCTTTGAGCCTATACTGTATATATTTCTTTGTGTTGAAGCTCATACACTGATCCTAAGTGAAAAACAAATGATTACCTTAACCTTAGGAAAGTCTGGAGCTATAGAAGTATTTTGTGAATAAGTGTGGTCTCCTTGGGAATTCTGATGAATTGGCTAGTTGGTTCCTCATCATGTTTTGAAATGATAATTTATATCCTGTTGTGTGATAAAAAAAAAATACAGGATAAAAAAAAATGATGAGAAAAAAAAAAGAAAAAAAAAATTGAAAAATAATTTTGTGAATAATGGAGTCGAGAAAAGGATTGAATTAGAGGTTTGGGTGAGATTTCACTGTGTTTACATTTTTTCCTAGTGCACCTTTATTTCTTCTGAGCTATAGCTACTTATCCAAATTTATCCTCCCCTGTCCTTGGCCCCATTACAACCCAGTAAAGACCTTTTGATCTAAACGTGCATATGTTTTGAGTGTTGATATTAGAAGCTTGCCAAGTCTACATGTGTTTGCTTTCTTGAGTGCATTGAGTGACATTGATTTACCTTAAACACTTGAGAGAAACACTGTAGTGCATCTGTGAGGTTTCGTTATTTTTGAATCACCTCTTGAACTGATTAATCATTTTGCTACGTATTGAATTGCTTGGATGATTTCTGTAAGTATGTGCTTTTCCATGATTTAGTGTTGGATATTGTCTACATCTTTTCTCTGTCCAGACTTCTTGAGAACTGTGTAAAATCTGTTTATTTTCTTTCGAGTCTTTATTTTCTGTGTGCTATGTTTGTGTTGTACCCTTGAATGTCCTTTGATCTGTTCCCTGATTTGCGTCTTGATTTTGCCCAGGAGTGCAAAAGACTAAGTGTGGTCTATTTTGATGAGTCGATATTTTATTCATTTCACTTAGTTTATTGTGCTAGAATTAATCAGGAAATTGTGCTAAAATGTCCGGTATTTTCCCGTTTTTGCTAATTGTACTTAATTGGACCAGAAATTCTTATTATAATTAATTTGAATTATTTGAGTTCATTATTTGCATTAGTAATTGCAGGAACAATTTTGGAAATATAATTAGGGGCATTTGAAGATTAATTGAAAATGGAAATTTGAAGTTGTGCACGGTTCATAGATGCTCACAGCTGTATTTGTAATTTGGAAAGGAAAATGGTATCATGGATGTGAAGTAACGTGGAAGCAGATGCAGCAATACAAAGCTCTTGGTTTTATTTTTTTTAAAAATGTAAGGAAGTGCACACTATTACGGTTTATAGCTCTCGGGAGATAACAAAATGTGAATTTTATTTTGGAGAAAACTGAGCTAATGCGGCATCCCACAATTTAAAAGCAAATAGTGCTCCAAAATTCCTTCACGTGAAAGGGGATACACGTCCTTAAGCATTAATTGTCTTCTAGCATCTCACGGCCACAATTGGTTGTAGGCTTTTTGATTGGCTAAAAGCATGTCATTCATTTGGAAACGTCCACATAAGAAATGTCCAGAGTATACAAGGTTTTTGTTTTTATTCTTTTAACAAGAAAGTGGATCACTCACGGTTACACAAGAGGAGGGCCCCTTAGTTACTTTTTAGGACATGGAGAAAAGTTATGGTATAGAATGGGTGGTGTGCACGGTTATTAAAGAAAGAAGAAATAGGTGGAGTGATCTTGAAAAAAAACACTCACGACTGAAGCAAAATGGAGGGCCCCTTAATTGAAGAAAGTCTTGAAACAAATTTGTCTACAACAACACACTCCACGGCCCAAAGCGGAAGCATCCAACAACACTTGGAGGAGAAGAAGTCTCGGTCCAGAGCCGGTGCAGCCGCCACCATGGTGGGAGACCTTGGTCCTTAAAGCGTTCAACAACCTTCTATATCCAGCAGGCTTTTGTGGATTCACGCAGAGAAGAGGAGAAGAAACTCCTAGCAGCCACTTTGAGAGGAAGCAAGCTCACTGGCAGCAGCTGCACACTCCACGTCCACCAGTGTCCAACAACTCTCGGATTTCCCAGTCCAGTAGTTTAGAGCTTCACGGTGATGGAGCTTAAGCAAGCAACATGCAGCAAAGTGGAAGCAAGCAGTTGAAGATGCGGTGATTAATGGAGCTAGTTCAGCAGTGGAGAGAGTGCTCGGTCCAAGGAGAATCACGGTCCAACACCAACACTCCAAGTGTCCAATAGATTGAAAAGGGAAAGTCTAGCAAATACCCAACAATGAGAAGTAAGAGGAAGACAAAACAAGGTGGAGAATGGAACGGTGAGCACACTCGAAGGAAATTCACGGGCTGGAAAGAAGAGGGTCCAACCTTATTTTCAATTGACACGGTCACGAGAAAGGAGCTGCTAGAGACAAAATGAAAGAACAAATTAATGTAAAAGTAGGCTGAAGGATACACGTGAGTTGTCCAAATTTTTGGCTATAAGAGGAGGGAGTTCCAGAGAGCAGAGGGAGGAGTTTTGGGAGGCCTTGGAAGGGCTCTTGCCTCATTTCTCTTCCAATGGTTCTTCCTTAGTTTTATTTTCAGCAGTGTAATTTCAAGAGAGTTAGGAGGAAAAACACGTTCTGGCTTTGGTTTTCTCCTCCCCTCTCGGGGAGGTTTTGTGTTTCTTTAATTTCCAGTTTCAAGTTGAATATTAATCATAATTTTCATTCTGCATTTCTCAATTGATTTCTCAATGTTGTTGAATTCTATTTTCATCTACGTATTACAGTTCATTTACAATTCTGTTTTTAATTTTAGATTTTGGATACAATTACTTTCATTTTCTGTTGAATTTTAGCTTTGCATTTCTGTCAAAATTTCATTTCCAATTTATAAAGTTAAATTCCATTTTTACCGTTTTCTCAAATTTACCGTTTTTCTGTATTTTCTTCATTCCTGTCATTTACATTTTCTGCACTGTTGTTTTTAATTTTAATTTATTTTACCGCACAAAACATCTACAACACCCCCCCCACTTCGTGTCAAATCTAAGACCGAACCACAAAAATTGGTCCTTGAGAGACGACCTAGGAGTCACTTCCTAGTATTATACTGCATTAATTTCTGTGCACATAAAATTTGTATGACCGCGACAGTCGTATCAATGAGGTATCCATGAAGATACAAAAAGGAAAAAGGATTTCTACATAGGTGGCTGAATAACGAGGAGAAAATCATTGCATACATCATTGATTGGGTTTTGTTACCCGGAAGGTTTCATTTTGATAAGTTGACATCAGAGGATTTGTATCTGCTAAATGTAATAATGTTCAGAATATCAACTAATTGGGTAGCTGTGTTCAAGAAATATATCATTGATGTTGGTAACAACAACGGGAATAATCTACCCTATGGTGTTTTCATTAGTAAAATTCTATCTCTTAGTAAAATTGATTTTACTGGTGAAACTAAGATCACATGCAATAGAAGCAATCAAATTGGAAAGGCAAATCTAACATGCATTGGATTAAAGAAAATTGCTCTAGGATGGATATTCAGTGATATACCGTGTCCAACAAATGATTAAGATGCAACACCTGATTCTGATATTGGACAGATCTTACTATCTCCTAAGTCTGAGTTTGAAAAATTTGTGGTAAACAAGTTTGTGAAAGTCTTCAAGAGAGCTAGCATGATGAAGAAATCACTTATGAGAATGAATAATAAAATGGACCAAAATCATCAAGAGTTATGTGGAAAGCTCCACATCAACAAAAGAATCAACAGATGAAGTTGTGGAGTCATCTGAAACAGATTAAGGGTCTTGTGATCACATTCTTAGTTTGTTTTGGTTGATTACTTATTCTTACATCTCTATGCTTATCTTTAAATCTTGCTTTAATTGATGTTGATTACTTATTCTTATATCTCTATGCTTATCTGCTGCATAAAATATCTAAGATGATAAGAGTTTGAAATGTGTTGTTTGATTGAATCAGTGTCTACATGTTATTACTCTGATTTACTGTATCGTGATCTATATTTTCATATTGAAATATGCATAATGACAGGGGGATCATTGCATATCATTGATATATTTCACATGCCTTCATTTAAGGGGGAGAATATCTTAATTTCATGTGAATATTCTTGACAAGGGAGCATCATTACTTGTTTTATGATTATCTGATGCATCTCTGTATGCTTGATTATCTGTTTATCAATACCTTTGTGTGCTTACCTTTTTTGCTAATGCCCAAAGGGGGAGAATTTTTGGCTGATTGATTGATAATCTGTATTGAGTTGTGCAACATGGTTGATTATTAGTCATGGTTGTGTGTCATCAAAAAAGGGGGAGATTGTTGACATTGTTTATAGGGGAGCATTGGTTTAGCTAAACCCACAATCTCAGTCATATCTGAGTTTTTGATGATGACAACACATAATTAATAACACACATGTAATTAGTGTTACATGTTCTATGCTTACATTTTATATGCGTTTTTGAGAACTTGATTGTGTTGTTTATATTGTTCATTGCATTTCATTGTGTTATATATGTGATTTTATACATGAAGGCATGACACATGTTTTTGGAAAAGAAAAACCACAAGTACTTTTGTTGAACTTAAATTGCGTGGCAAAACAACAGTTTTAAGTCGATTTCATTATGGGGTGAGTCGATCAAAACTCGTGTCTTTGGACAAACTTTTTCAAGTGTGCTGTGAGAGTTTTTCAAAGAGAAAAGTTTTCAAAACTGTTTTACTCTATTATAAAGTCGATTACATGCATGTTGCATTCGACTGAGTTTGTTATGTTTTGAATATTTGTTAATGCTTGATATAACTATCACAACGACTATATTTTTAAATGTGTTGACCAAGCATTAAATGAAATTCAACTGCATTAATTGTACATTCAATTAACTGCATTGATTCTTGCTAACTAAAATAACAGAATTGCTATATTCGACTGCATTAGTAGCTTAGTCAATTAAAATGCGTCAGAGTTGTGTTTATCTATAAATTGACGCAAATTTGATTTCTGTAAGAACTTTTGTGAATCTTACAGTTTGTGATATCTTTTGCAGAAAGTGCATTCTTACAGAAAGAGAGAAAGAGCTCCAAGAAACAAGAAGTGATCGTGGTGATCATCTACTTGTGGATTCTTGAAGAGCAAGTTAACTACACATACAAAGCTTGATCATATCTGCACATTGGCTGTAACTGAGAGATTAGAGGCTACAATCTTGTGAAGATTGGACTGAGGTTCCTTGTTGTGATTACAGGAAGAAGAGAATGTTGCATTCTTGACTTTGAGGGTGGCTCAAAGGATTTGGACTGCAGGAGAGGGGATTCTTGCTGCTAGTCTGTTTGTATACTGCCTATATTTTGATTAGAGGGTTAGAGAGGTGTTTTATATTTTTGACGTAAGGTCACTATAAAAGCCTTGTTGTAAAAACCTTGATCATTATAGTGCATTGGCTTCCTGTGGTTGGAAGGACATTAGATGTAGGCTTGTCCGAACAAGTATAAAAACTCAGTGTTTGATCATTCTATCCCTACACTCTTTTATTCAGTCGACTTCTTACTTAACTCAATTAATTTAATTTCCGCTGCATAAACAAGTCTTTTATCAAAAGTCTTTTTAAATATGTTTGACTAACATTAAATGCAAATCAATTACATTAATTGAGTATTCAATTAAGAGTTGAGTTAGTTGTAATACTATTACATCTGATTTATGTATACATTACATAACCGATTACACTACTAACATAATCGATTACTTTCATTTGATATGACAAAAAAAATAAATTGACGCATTGTTTGTAATTCTATAAACTTTTCATCATTCTAACAATTTCATATCTTATAGTTTTGATCCTAGAAAGATTTACAGATTGCACATATGATCCAAGAATCAAGAAGCAAAGATTGTAAAGAACCTTAACACATTTTTGAAAGATTGAAGAGCTTTGACAGACTGATCAAATCTGCACTATTGAAGGTGTATTTGTTGTGATCAGAAAGGAAATTTGCACTTTTTGATTGTGTTGTTCCCTGTTCGTGTGCAACAGGAAGAAGAGTGAGGAGCTCTTGGACTTTGAAAGGGGATTCCCAAAGAGATACTCTAACAAGTCCATGTGGTGATGTGTGTGTAGGTTATTCATTTCTATATTTGATTATTTGAGTGTGTTTAAACTATATCAAATGGATGTGGCCAGATTGGGCCTATGCTCTAGTGGCCAGATTGGACCTATGCTCTAGTGGCCAAATTGGAAGCCATAAGAATACTTCTAGCCATTGCTTAGGTGATGAGATTTAACTTGTATCAAATGGATGTAAAGAATGTATTTCTAAATGGGTACATTAAGGAAGAAGTATTCCTTGAACAACCTCCTGGTTTTCAAGATTATGAGTATCCAGACCATGTGTTCATACTAAAAAAGGCTTTATATGGATTGAAACAGGCACCAAGATCATGGTATTAACGACTAAGTGAGTTCTTAATCAAGAAAGAATTCACAAGGGGTAAAGTTGATTCAACCCTCTTTACCAAAAATTCTGGAAAGGATAAACTATTTATACAAATTTATGTTGATGATATTATATTTGGCTCAATTAATCCTATATTATGCAAAGAATTTTCAAGACCATGCAAGATGAGTTTGAGATGTCCATGATGGGAGAACTCACCTATTTTCTGGGACTTCAAGTGAAACAAGATGACAGTGGCATTTTTATTCATCAATCCAAGTATTGTACAAACCTATTGAAAAGGTACAAACACTAGTACAAAAACAACATACAACGTCGAATATTTTTTACCTTTCACATAGAATTCGAGAATGACGTCATATTGGGAGACGTTAAATTGACGTCGAATTTAAAAAAATTGACGTTAATTTAACGTCAAATTTTGTCAATAAACAATGTTAATTTAACGTCGAATTTTTTCAATATACGACGTTAATCAATTTTTTTTTAATTAATTGTAATCTTTTTTACGACACTACGAGACCTGGAAAGCAGAACTATGAACGGTAATATAGGATCAACCATAAATAACAATAACAAACAACAAACATGTTCAATCAAACAACAACAACAAATAAGTTCAACCAAACAACAACAACAACAAACAAGTTCAATAAAAAAAATAACAAACAAGTTCAACAAATAAGTTCTTCAAAACGAAAACGAAAATTAACCTTCAAAAGGTGGGTTCATCGGAATAAAGTGTTGCCACCAGTGAGAGAGAAAGCATAATACGCCTATGAAGGACAAAAACACAAAAATAATTGGTGAAAACAAACGAAAATCATACCTAAAGTAGTTAATTAACATGCATTTGTATCAAATAAAAGAAAGATTACATGTGATGGTTGTTAAACTTCGTTCGAGAATAGTTTGAGCAGAGAAGAGGGTCTCGCGCGCTAAGATAAAGTGAATGAATTTTCAATCTCCCGCTCAAATTTTTATTAAATTCACTAACATTTTGACGTCTAACGCTGAGGCATTCGACGTTTTATATCCTTTTATGTCGAATTATAATTCTAAACGGCGTTTAATAATTGCATTTATTTACAAAATTGCCACCGTATTTTTAACGTTGGCTATTGAGTGGATAGATGTTTAATGCGTGACGTTATACGCTGTTTTTGCACTAGTGAAAAATGCTGGAATGCAAGGAAGCTGCCACACCAACGATAACCAACTGTTATCTTGATCTAGATGAAAAAGGTAATTCTTTGGATCAAAAGCTCTATAGAGGTATGATCGGATCTCTGTTATACCTAACTGCTAGTAGACCAGACATCATGCATAGTGTTTGTCTTTGTGCTAGATTTCAATCACAACCAAAGGAATCACATCTAACTGTTGTGAAAATAATTTTAAAGTATCTAAAGGGAACCAAAAATCTTGGACTGTGGTACCCTAGTGGTTCGAATGTTTTTCTAGAAGGATATAGTGATTCAGACTTTGGTGATAGTAAATTAGATAGGAAAAGCACTAGTGGCACATATAATCTCTTAGGATGCTCTCTAGTTTCTTGGCATTCAAGGAAATAGGCTTGTGTGACACTGTCCACCACTGAAGTCAAGTACATTGCAGCCAGGAGTTGTTGTGCTCAGTCTCTTTGGATCAAGAACCAACTAGAAGACTATGGTATATCCCTAGATCATATTCCTCTGAAGTGTGACAATACAAGTGCTATAAATTTAACTAAGCATATTGAAATAAGGAACCACTTCATAAGAGATCACATCCTTAAAGGTGAGATCAAAATTGAATATGTGGATACCTTGCATCAATGGGCTCACATTTTTACAAAACCCTTGAATAAAGAGAGATTTTATACAATAAGGAACGAACTAGGAATTCTGGATCATAATAGCATTAAATAGCATTCAATCTAATTATATCACTTGTATGATTGCAATTGAACATTTCAATGTTACATCATTACATTGCATATTCATACTTGAACTGTGATAATGGTTATTTCACAATTATACTGCATGAGGACTAATGCTCAATTTAGTTGAGATGAAAAGATTATGTAGGAGTGTTGATTGATAACTTAGATGAAAGGGATATTTCAAAATGCATTGCAGAACCAAATTGATTAAGGGAGATTCATAATTGATTAAATTTCGTCAATTGGTTTGGAGTTTCTAAAATGTTGAAACTTTTACTTTAAACCATGACTTCTGATTTCATGTGTGTTTACTCATCATAAATCTCATTGTTTGAAATCTAATGTGAATCTGGTATGAGTTTATGAATGATAACACCAAGTTGTTTTGTTTCAAGTTGTATCTGAAATGCTCTGATATTTGTGATGTAATTTTGATACACTGCTTGAAAATGTTTGAATCATACATACTCTATTATATCTCTATCATGCAACTCTGATACTGAAATATGATATGTATATTGATAGGGGAAGTTTTGTATTCTGTTGCATAATTGATCATATGTTAAAAAGGGGAAGAAATTAAAATCATGTAGCATCATATTTTTCTGATAACATGTGTTGATGCATCTTTGTGTGAATCAATATCTCTATGTTTCAATTACATTATGCTATAAATCCTTTTTTGCTAATGTCCAGATGGGGAGAGATAATTGAACATTAAATGAGATAGTTGAATATGTATGACATATATGTGTCTATATGTCTATGTTTGAAATTGTGTGAAACAATTTTTGATTGTGTATTGTACATCATGGTTGTTTTATTAATCATGGTTGTGCATCATCAAAAAAGGGGGAGGTTGTTGATAGGGTGAGCAATGTGATAGCTGAACCCAATCCTTGTTATGTTGTTTTTGATGATGACAACATATTAATAGCAACAGCACATGAATGTTGTCATGTCACAACAGAAAAGTGTTTGTGTTGTGTTAAACATATGTGGAATATGTACATGCTTATTGTGTTATATGCACATACTGTGATAAATGCATATATTGTGATAAATGCATATGTTAGACATGATGTGTTGGTTATGCATACTTTAGTGATTATGATTTCATTATATCTTTGCATGCACACTGTATGTTTCTGTGTAATGAAAACCACAAGCACAAAAGCATATATGCATGACATAATCATTTACAATGATGTAGTAATCAGTTAAGGTCATCAAAGAGCTTATGTTTTGAACTATGGCAAAACAGCTAGTTTGAATTGATTACATTAGTTGTTAAATTGATTAAAACTCGTGTGTTTGCATATATCTTTTTTGAATGTGCTGTGATGAGTTTTTGAGAAGAAAAGTTTCAAAATCTATTTAAGTGTTAAGCTTAATCGATTACATATGTTATGTATTCAATTAAGTCTGTTATGTTTTGAAAACTGATTTCATGCTAGTCATAACTGCTTTAACGGTCATACTTTTAAATAGATTTGACTAACATTAAATGCAAATCGATTACATTAATTGAGTTTTCAATTAAGAGTTGAGTTCTTGCAATACTGTTACATCTTATTTATGTAACCGATTACATTACTAACGTAATCAATTACTTTCGTCTAATATGACAGAAACAAGAAATTGATGCATTGTTTGTAATTCTATAGACTTTTGATCATTCTAACAATTTTATATCTTATAGTTTTGATCCTAGAAAGATTTACAGATTGCACATATGCTCCAAGAATCAAGAAGCAAAGATTGTAAAGAGCCTTGACAGATTCTTGAGAGAAGATTGAAGAGCTTTGACAAATTGATCAAATCCGCACTGCTGAAGGTGTATTTGTTATGATCAAAAATGAAATATGCACTTGTTGATTGTGTTGTTCCTTTTTTGTGTGCAATAGGAAGAAGAGTGAGGAGCTCTTGAACTTTGAGAGGGGATTCTCAAAGGGATATTGCAACAAGACCGTGTGGTGTTGTGTGTGCATGTGTATTCGTTTCTATATTTGATTTTTTAAAGTGGGAAAGGTGTTTACATTGTGAGAGTGTGTTCACTGTAAAACCTTTGGTGTAATTCTCCGATCATTATAGTGAAATATCCTTCAATCCGTGGTTGATTGGAAGGGTGACGGGATGTAGGCATTGAGGTCAAACCAGGATAAAAATTGTATTTGATCTTCTCTCCTTATTTCTTTACATTTTCATTGCATACATACTTTGCTTACCGCGCAAGAAAGATTTCAAGATTATTCTATTTCTGCAAAAAGATTTTAAAAGTGAACATGTTTATGAATCACCAATTCACCCTCCCCTCTTGATGTTGAGAAACAAGCCTCATCATTTCTAATAGCAAGAAATCAAATTATTGGTTAACTGATGTTGAATTCAACTTTGCTAATGTTCATGTGTTAATCAATTGCACTAAACTTAAATCGTACCTTAAGTATGTTCTAATCCTATTTTGTGAAACCTAATAAGGAAATTTCTATACTCGCTAATTGTATTCATATTTAACAACTAATTCCTTGTGGTTGAGTAAATCAATGAAGGAATTGCTTCTTCTCAAATAGACTCAAAGTATCCTCACTAGTTCAAATATCAAGTATGTATAGTCTCGTTAATTGAAAAAATCATTGTTATGAAACTTGATGTAACTCTTTATTTTACATATTTGTAACTTTATAGCCAACTATTAAGTCCCATAAATCAAGAGTTAAGGGATTTGGCATATTGGCCCATGTGATGTGTCAATTAATGTCACACATACTTTGTCAATGGGTACAAGTTCCACACTAATGCATAATCAAAAGGAAAGAAGACAATTAATTGTGGTATGTCAAGGGCCTTACAGAAGGTGGCTATGATGATTTCTATGGGATAAATCATAAAATATATAAGCTAGAGTACCACACTTCTACTTCTTTAAAGATAGTAGTTGTTTTTTATTGTGAATTGTTTGATCTTTCTAGAAGTGGTACAAGAGTGGATCCTAGGTATAATATTTTCGAACTTGAAATGAGTTTAAGATGCCGACTATTTGCCATTCATTCTAGCAAAAAATGTTAGACAAGTATATTAGGTCACGTTTCAAGCATTTCGCAGTATCGACAAACGTGGTTGGTGTGCTACAAAACAAACCAATCCCAGGGGATGCATTCAGTCAAATGAGGTGGAAGAGGATATCCCCTACCAAGTTGATGAAATATCACATACCCATGAAATAATTGAAGTTGAAGGTGTATCTGGATTGCATGACTTTGATGGTGATCTCCAAGAATTATAAGGAGAAATATAAGAAGAAGAATAAGAAGAAGAAGAAAAAGAAGACAAAGAAGAAGAATAAGAAGATCATAACGATAAAGAAGATGACAATGATGATGATGATGATGATGATGATGATGATGATGAGTCCAACAATGATGACAATTATGATGACAATGAAATAAGTAGAAAACACTAGAATCGGGGGGTTGAATAGTGATGTGGAAATTTTTTTTCAAAAGATTGTTTAACAACTTTGTTAAGGATTAAATGGTCTACACATTGTCATACGCTTGATTTATGAAGTATTCTTTAAACCACAAGTTCATGGATAAAATGTTTTTCAAGCGTTTTAGCAAAGCTATTACAGTGTTTTAAGAAAGACAACTCTTAAAAAAATAACATTTAACAACAAGAGATTTTATAAATGATTATGTTAATAAGTAATTGTAGAGTTTATAAGTAAAATTTTTTGCAAGGTTAAAGTAATAAACACACAGTTATTTTATTTTGGTTCACTCAACTGAGCTACATCTAGTTCTCCTTTAAGACCTCTTAGAGGGTTCCACTCTAATCTTCAACAAGATTATAACTAAGTGTTAGCACCACAGTCAATCCTAGTAACACTCGTTACCTTAACTATAATTGAGTATCACCCACTCTTGGTTGTATAGTATTCTTTATTACTCCTAGTATCCCTCGACAATCCTAGTATCTTCTTAATACGGTGCCTAGTTGAGTTTCACTCACTCCTAGTTTCCATTAGACAACCCATCTAACAATTGTTTAACTTCACCAAGTTAAACGTCAAATGTTTTAATTCTCTTTAGAATTTACAATCAACAAATTGGTTACAAGTCCTTAGACGATAAATCTCACAGAGAGGAAATGTGTTCAATAATATTCAATTTAACAAACTCACTGAATATTTTTTTCTCTTCTTCCTTCTTACAAAGGTAAGCTTATATGACAATGAAGCTTAAGAGTTTTTCTTTTCTTGGGCTTTTCTTTCTCTTAGATATTCTCGTGTGTGTTTTAAGCTTTTCTAGACATTTTTTTCTTTGAGCCTTTTTTATTTATATATATTCTCTTAATTTTCTTTTTGAGTGATCTTCTATTTAAAGCCTTCTAAAAATATATTCGCTAGAGAGAGCTTAGCTTTGATCTTCGAGTCTTGCTAGTCTTTTCATATGTAGTAGTTGTAGGTTAAAGTCAACTTGTTCGAGCAGATTGAATGTCTTCTTTGTTCCTAACGTCCACTTCTGATTTATATAGGATGGAGCAAGTGGATGTGTGTGCTAAGCAATCTACATAAAATAGACTATATATGAATGTAGCGGATATGTCCTTTCCGTTATCACTTTAATTGTTTCTAAATCTTGAGTATTTAATGGCATATAATGCATGTTCAGAACAACAAAGTGTTTTTTACATTTTCTACCGTTTATGTAGGTTTGATCACTTAAGCTTTCTATCAAGATACCAAGCAATTGATGAAAACTTCATTGTTGGATGAAGTGGATCATTTGGCACATGGTATCGTCTAGCCTATGTAAACGCTTTAGGGTTTCCTTTTTTCTTTTAAACTAATGTGTTTAATAATGTGTTTTTCAACATAAGTTTTTGAAATATCATTTGAGACTTTTCAGTGTGGTTTCCAAAAACATCTTTTAGAAATTTTTATCTATTAGGACATATTGAGAGTTTTTTTTATTAATACCTAGCGATGTATAACATTTGCATTCAACAATACTCTCATTTACACATTATTTAAGGAAATCGTCCAGAGGTGCGTCTTCTTCATACTTAGTTGTTTTACCAAGACTTTGCCTAAGGTGTTTGGGTTTCTCAAGACATAGGTTTCCTATATTTTAGCTATGCTGTTATTCTAATGATAACATTGTCATATGCTCATTTTATTTAATGTTGTTTGTTAAACTTCAAAACACATGAGAGCATTTAGACAATTAAGTCTTATATATGATCTTGTCTTAACAAGTATATCACTAAATATCAAAAGATAATATTTCTCAAATCTTTTTTAATATCACAATATCTTCTTAAATATTTTTAGATCTCCATAACAACAAAATATAACTTAAATATATTTTATTATTTAGAAGATAAACAAAGAAGATTACATTATTAGAAAGAAGATTACAACACAGAAAAATCAAAAAGGTCCTAGTCCAATTTCAATAAAAAAAAAACTTAGGAAAACACATTAGGGAAGTGTAGGAAGCCTTTAGGGGACTTAATCATGTCTTGCCCTTCATTATAATCTATGTTATTTTTACATTCCATGGAATGTTAAACCTCTAGGTTGATTCTGTTGTAATTTCATTACGTATTCTAAAGTTATAATGAAATAATTTCTTTGTTCTTTTTATTATTGTTTGGGTTTATATTTTATCTATGTCATTTGTCTCCAAATTAAGTAAAAAGTAATTATTTTTACATTCTAGCTAATTAGTGAGGTGTTTTAATCTATATATGTATTAATCAAATGAGTTTAAGGGTTTTCAAATTTAATTTAGACTCTCTTTTGATTTTATTTAGAAACTTTCATGTGATTAAATGAGATTTTACTAATAATTGAGATTTTACTTTAATTAAAGGTAATAACTTTAATAAGAATTAATCAAGACATTACTTTGGTTAATTAAATTTTTACTTGGTAAGGAGACAAAGAAATAAACATAAATAGACATGGTAGAATTTGATTGAAACTGTACTTTGGTTGAATTTGCTATGAATAATCTACAAAGTTCTCACAGGAATATACTTTGGTTAAAAATGAGAACATCAACAAATTAATGTTTACACTTTACTACGATTTGAAAATCTAACCAATGATGAATCTACTTTGAAAAAGTAATGGAATCAACTTATTTTCTTTATTAATGTTTTTATCTATTTTTATGTTTTTTTAATCAATTTTATTTATTTTTATCTTCTCTTATTATTTTTATTTTATTTATGAATCGTTTTTATAAGAAGTAATTTGTTATGAATCAATTCTGTTATAAATAAGTTGTATTAATTTGATCGCGTCAATGACAATGTATTATATTAAAAGATTTCCTATAGTTGTTTTTATATTATTAACATTTAATTATGTGAATATATTTCTCCAACAATTTGAATGTCTTTTGTCATGCTTATTTTTATATATAAGTACAATTTGTCATTTGTGTCCTTCATAACATATTCAATGCAAATTTACCACCAACCTTATACATTACTTGGACTTTACAAATATCACTTTAACATCACACTACAAAATGCTACAAGTCTTTACTCCACTTAATTCAAGTATATCTACATTTTACAACAACTCATGGTAATTTCAACAACACTAACACCGTAAGTGTGTTAACTACACCAAGAAAATACACCGTTAACAATAATAATTACACTCATTTTCTAGAAATCTTTAGAGACTTTTATAAAATAATTGTACCTCACCGCTTTTTGATTGCCATAATGTTCTTCAATAGAAACATAACATATAACAAATTATTATTATTACAAAAAATTCACAAAAACAAAATTTAACAAAACAAAATTATATAAATCTAATCTTGTAGTTACAAATATTGTTTTCCACCTTTCTTTAGTGGTTTTAATTGTTCTAAAAATTGCAACATCTACAAAGTTGTAAATGGGTGTTACCCTTAAATCCCTATTCCCACCACCATAAGAGGATTTTGCATCCCCAACTATTATATTTGTAAGAGCAATACAACTAAAATCAAGACATATATAGATGCAAAGAATAGCAATATTAGGTGACAAGAAGCGAAAAAGGTCAATAGGGAAGAAAAAAAAGACAAATGATGCGAACAACAAAATAAATGAGAAAGCATAAACACAACAATATCTCCACAAAAAGACAACCTTGTTATGTTCTTGTACAATTTAAGTACAATCTTGAATAATATGACACTTTAAGTTTTTCTACAACAATCACCACACTATAAACGACGTTAATTTAACAAAATGGATCAAATTTTTCTATTACAAATATAAAGACTGAGTCAAAATTAAATATAAAAAAATATTCAATCGTTTTCGTAAATTAGGGATCTAAAAAACTATTAAACCTAAACAATATAATTATATTTAAACTTTGATATATCTTTTATAATATAATTAAAAGTAATTTTAAAAAATAATTTTATTTTATGAATAGTATTAAATAAATTTTACTTATATTTTGGATTTCTGTAAAATTAAGTAATATACTTTTTGTTTAAATTTATATTAATAGAGCAATAGGAAATATAAATGCGAATCTTAATTTTACATTTAATAAAACTAATAAAAATAAGCATCATATAAAAAAGAAAAACCATAATTAACATTTTAACGTTTTGGAGGTAATAATAGTCTTTGTATAAATTTAACTTAAATCTCTTCATTGTATCTTTTACCCAAAATTTAACCATTGTACTAGTTACCAAAATGACATTGTTGTCCTTTAAAGAGTTAGCAAAGACCTATAGAAGTTTACCTAAAATATGTTGTCCATTAGTCATGGGCCTTTTCTCAAAATCCACGTAACATGCTAACATTTGTACGTGGACTTTTCACATTTCACATTATTCAACTTGTTATTGAGAGTTGAAATATTTAGTTCATAATTTTTTTGGGTTAAGTTTATACAAATATATATATATATATATATATATATATATATATATATATATATATATATATATATGTATGTATATTTGGATTGTGACTAATGTTGAATATCTTCAGCCCATTTATCCCTTTTCCGTGTTCAGTTTAGGTGTGGATCCACGAACTCTCCAAAATATGTCCAGTTAAAAAGAAATGAGCAAATTACAATAATATTCTATAATTTTTTTCATATTGTACATTCTATCTTTATTTTTCTAAACCTTTACGGCAATCATACTTATATAAATACACATTGTAATATTTTTCAAATAATTAAAGATATTAATGTATTATATTAAAAATATGTAAGGAGTGTAGATTTTATATATTAAACCAATTAAAAAGTTTTCTGATAGTATGAGAAGAAAACGAATAAAAAATAAACCTTAAACTTTGATCTCTATTTTCATTTACTTTCTTCGATTTGTTTGATTTTACATTCCAAGTATTCATTTTTGTCAATTTTAATAATTTGATTTTTTTTTCTGTTAACATTTAAATCCTTAATCAAAGGTGAAAATTGTATGTCACAGTTGGTGATTTTTAAATTTTTTAAAATTCTTTTAATTTTTTCTTAATTTAAAACATAAAATTGTTATGTATTAAGTCAGTATTGTATCACGTTCAGTGTCATGTATTTAGTCTGTTTATCACATGTCAATTTTAGTGTTATTATTTTATATTTAATTCAATCCTAATTTTCATTAATTTTGTTCAATTTAGTTTCAATTATTGTTTGATTCAATTCAATTCAAATTTTGTTTCTCCAAATTTAGATCAAATATAATTTTTATATAAATGTTGTACGGCAAATTTTATTAAAATTTATATTTTTATTAAATATTTTTTTTATTAGTTTATATCAATCATAAGTATATTGTTGGAAGAAAATTATTAAAGTTGGTTTAAAATTAGTGGAATAGTTTTTCATTATTTTAAAAATTAGAAAGAAAACTTTTAAAAATTAGAAAGAAAATCTATCATAATTTTTAAAATTAGATGAAAAATTCTTCATTATTTTTAAAGTTATATATTTTTAAATAAACTTTGGCCCTAGTTTTCATGCATCAAAAATCAATAAATCTGTAAATAATGAACAATTGATTTAAAAGTAATAAACAAATTTCCTTCTAATTTTTAAAATAATGAAGAATTTTTGTTTTAATTTTAAAAATAATGAAGGATTTTTCTCCTAAATTTAAACCTACCCTAAGAATTTCTTTTCCAATAATATTTAGTTAAAGTTTGTTTAAAAATAATAAAAAACTATTTGATGACAATGTGAATTTTAATAAAATTTTTAGTATAATATGTATATAAAAATTAAATTTGATTTTCATTCGGAGAAGACAAATTGGAATTGAATTAAATAAAATTGAGGAAAATTGATTTTAAATTAAACAAAATTAACAAGAATTGAAACTTCTTAATGACCTATTATACATGTTATACTAATATTATCATATGACACTCATATACAGTCGACAAGTGTCATGACAAAAGTTGTGTTTAAGAAAATAAAAAAATCTAATGTGAAGATATAAAAGAAAATAGGGTGTATATTATAATTAATTTATTATGGAGAAAGTTTTCAGGTTTAAAGTAGGCCCATTTTAACTCTTAGAATTATCGTTTTCATTAGATAAAACACAAAACCTGATTAATTGTTGGAAAACTTGTTAAACGTGAAAATTCTCGTACTAACAACTAATCATTTGAAAAGTAATTACAACAATATGATACTTTACCAATTTCGTTACATTTTTAAATTACTTATAAAATTATTAATCTTAAAAGATAGGGCGACTAGATCTTAAATAGAAAAATGGTGACGACGTTACTGAGTTAGTTCTAACAATGAAAGTTTGGATCTTAGTGTTTATTGTTTCATGTCATCTCACCCAGTAAACGATGCATGAAAACAATTTCAGCTTTTGTGTTTGATGAATTGCCTCAGTTGATTGTATCAGACAGGCATAATGAATTTAACGCGTCTATTGGTTCTGTTTTCATATGCTATTACCGAAATGTTAATATTGGGTGGAGTTACACAGTAACACTGACAATAAATACTAAATAAACACAACAAATGAACAAAGAAATTGAGAAACTAAGCACAATAAACTCAGTAATAACAGATCCAGAGAAAATCTTGCAAGCCTCATTTCATATCTTCATTCATTCGTTCTTCTGTCATAACTATGGACAATAACGTGATTCAAGCACTGTTGCTGCTTCCATCAGTTGATCCAGGCATAAGCTCTCTGAGCATAGCCACTACCTGCAACATGTTTGGCCTTCTTGAAGGCAAGTCATCAACACACTGCAAAGTAATCTCTAAATATCTTATCATCTCTTTCACTTCTTTGGCTTCTGCCTCATCAGTTCCTTGAGTGGCCAAAAGCAAGTCCGAGTCAATTACTTCCATTTGCTTCCCTTCACGGACCTTCATCTTTGCCCACCCAACCAAGTTGGTGTCCCCAAAGTCCTCCTTGTCTGTAGGGCGTTTACCACTTAGCAGTTCTAACATCACAACTCCAAATGAGTACACATCTCCCTTAGCAGTGCACCTGAAACTCTGGTAGTACTCTGGTGGAACATATCCAGGTGTTCCTGCCAGTGTGCTCACACTAAGATGTGTATCAAGGGCACTTATAAGTCTCGCCATTCCAAAATCTGAGACTCTCGACTCCATTTCATGGTCAAGTAGCACATTGCTTGACTTCATATCTCTGTGTATTATGTGAGGGATGCAATTGTGGTGCAGGAAACAAAGCCCTTTAGCTGCACCTCTTGCAATCTTTTTCCTTTCTTCCCATGTCAAAATGCGCCGATCACGCGTCTTTATTCTCCCATGAAGCATCTCCTCTAGGCTTCCATACTCCATGTATTCGTACACAAGGAGCCTCTCTTCCCCCACTTTGCAGTATCCTAACAGAGGAACCAGATTTCTGTGCTTGATCTTCCCCAAGGTTTCCATCTCTGCCATGAATTCTCGATCACCCTGGCAGCTCAGTCGAATCAGCTTCTTTATGGCCACACTTGACCCGTCTTTCAGTGTGGCCTTGAACACTTCGCCAAAACCTCCACACCCAATGAGGCTTTCTGCCGAGAACCCATTAGTTGCTTCAATCAACTGGGAAAATTTGAGTTTCCTCAGCTGCCTCTGAAATGTTGCAACATTGATGCTTAGTGGCTCTTTCTCTTTGTCGATTTTCCATGTTGTAGCAGCATGGCATGCTTGTAAGCTATTGAGCATCTTGACTTCTTCGGCCTCCTTTCTCCTTGCGCGCATTGCAATTGCCCACACGATTAAAATACATACAGAAGCAACAGAGATTAGAGTTCCCATGACAATGCTGTTTGCCCATGTTGCAGTTGCTGTTTTATGGCCCCCTTTGCCAGCATCATCAGTTGGATTTGTTGTGGATTGGCTATTGTCGCTCTTGCAGTCAGGCAATGGTACACCACAAAGGCCAGGGTTATTTGCATACTGGGAAGCCGGAAGTGTACTCAGTTGTCCCCTAGAGGGAATTTGCCCTGTTAACTCGTTGTTAGATAGATCAATTTGAACCAAGAATGAGAGGTTTGAGAATGAGTCTGGAATATGTCCTTGCAATCTGTTGTGTGATGCATCGAACACACCCAAATTTTTTAGTTGGCCAAGCGTTGAAGGGATTTCTCCAGATAGCTGATTGTGAGATAACTCAAGAACTTGTAAAGCCACCATGTCTCCGAATTCATCTGGGATTTTTCCGCGAAGCTCGTTATATGAAAGATCAAGATACTCCAGAGTCTGGTACTTGGTGAACAAGCTGAGGACAGGACCAGAATAGAGTCTTGTGAAGTCACAAGTCCTCAATGTTGGAACCTGCAAGAGCCTTTCAGGTCGAATACCAGAGAATTCTAGCAAACCTCCTACTCCTTTGCATGAGTTTCCAACATTTCTTACAAACACCAAAGTGTTCCCTGAAAGGATCCCAAACAAGGATTTTGCTCCTAGCTGTCTTCCAAGTCTTGAAGGGATCTCTCCAGTGAGCTTGTTGCTGTTCAAGTCCAACCATACCAAACTGCTGCAATTCGCTAGCTCTGCTGGTATCTCGCCAGTCAAGCTGTTGTTTCCAAGCTGCAGAACTGCTAACCTTGTCAAGAGACCAAACTCACGCGGTATTTCACCACTAAGCTCATTGCTTGTCAGTGATATCCATTCCAGATTGCTGCAATTGAATAACTCAATGGGAATTCCACCAGTGAGATGATTGTTATTCAGTATGAGATCCTTAAGATTCTTGCACTGGCCCAGTTTTGAAGGAATTTTTCCTTCCAAGCCATTGAACCATGCAATTAGCTGCTCAAGATTTTCAAGTTGTCCAAGCTCCTCTGGAATTGTACCATTGAGATAGTTAAGACTAAAATCAAGTGTCTTCAGCTGTGAGCACTTTGACAGTTCAGCTGGAATTTCACCTGTAATAAGATTATCTGGCATTCTCAGCTCCTCAAGTGAGGCTGCCCCAGGACATAAATCCCTGGGGATAGATCCATAAATTTTGTTTGAGCTGAAGTCCGCAATCTTCAACTTTTTGCAGGAAGATAATGAAGATGGAAACTGACCACTGATAGCATTATTCCCCAGCCACAGTTCCTGCAATGATCCGAGGTTCTGAAAGATTGAATCTGCTAACTGTCCCGACAGGTTGTTGTTAGCAATGTCAAGATGTTGAAGCAAAGTGCATGAGGAGAAACCAGATGGGATTGACCCGGAGATGTTGTTGAAAGAAAGTTTAACCTCTAAAAGGGAAGCACAAGCGTTTCCCAGCTCAGAAGGGATCCAGCCTGTGAGTTGGTTGTGGGAAAGATCCAGAGTCTGTAGTTTGTTTAGCTGACCCAAACCTTTGGGAATTCCCCCAGAAATCATATTGTTAGCTAAATTCAAACTTTGAAGGCTGGTACAGTTTGTCAAAGAGAGTGGAATGGAGTCTGACAAGCGGTTTCCAGATAGATCAAGTTGCAACAAGGAAATGCAATCCATTTTAAGGCCAAAAATAGACCCTGACAGGTTGTTGGAAGAGAGGTCAAGGGTCTGCAGTTTATCAGAATTTTGTAAGAAATTTTCAGGAATAGGGCCTGTTAAATTGTTGTACGAAAGATTAACAACAACAAGATTCGGACACTTGGAGAAAAGGTTCTCAGGGACAGGGCCTGTAACTCCTCCAAAGGATAGATCAAGCTGTGTCAAACCATAAGGGAGCTGAAGCAAAGAGGTAGAATTTACAGAAAATGAATTCAAAGACAGTTTGAGAACAGATAACATATCTAAAGAAGACAAAGGGTCAAGAGATATTGTCCCAGCAAGGTCATTATTTCCACTAATATCAAGCTGAGTAACTCTTCCAAGGGTGCAAGAGACTCCATACCAGCTGCATGGATTCTTATTGAGCTTCCACCCTGACAAAACTCCACTTTGATCCTTCTGAATCATCCTTTTGAACATCAGAAGAGCCTGCGCATCAGTCTTGATGGAGGAAACTGCCGCACATTCAGTCACAGGAAACAAAACAGTGATCACTAGAAGTGTCACAGTGAGACGAGGAAAAAGCTGAACATAGTTTTTCTCCATTGAGAACACACAGGTCTGGGAAGAGAGAGGCCTGCAAAGATAATGCAGAGAGATACAGATTAATGTGTAGAGGAGAGAGAGGAAAGAAAGAAAGACAGAGTGAGAGTGGTAAGTATGATGGGAATTTGTTGTTGTGACAAAAGGAGTTGCTTTTTGTGTTTTATAAAATTGAAAGGAGGGAACGTGAGAGGGAATAAGGTTGTGTTGCGTGCGGTGGGTATGTACTCGTAACTCTGTTGGTATAATTATATTTTACTTTTTGTTTACCATGTTTAAGAAATTTTATTAGATTTGTTGATCATGATAGATTTTTGTCCAAACTTACAATTTTTTCTCCCAGCTACCTCATTCAAGCAATTCAAAAGTTTCATTTTTACCGATACAAAAATAAATAAGGTTGGTATGATAAAGAATGCAAGTGAGAGAATTTAGTTAATGGATTGATTTGACTATGAGTCAAGGATTTGGGACCCACAGACAAAGGTCTGTATCCAAAGATCGGCGCTATAAAAACGAAAGAAAAAAGAAACATGAGACGTTGGACCGTGCTTGATCCAAGAGTCACTGTCTGTCAGTGAGCGTGAGAATGTTTCCCCATATGTATATATGACACACACATAGTACTACTGAAACATTAGATTGGCGCCATGTGCAACTTATGTGGTTGTTTTCGGATTTGAGGCATTCTTTTCTTTCTATTTCTCCCTGGTATATATATATATATATATATATATATATATATATATATATATATATATATATATATATATATATATATATATATATATATATATAAGTCACCACTGCCCTCTACACATTCAAATCACCTATTGCTGCTGCATTTTTTCTTTATTTGATACATCACGTACACCTGCTAACTGGGTACATTTGACTTCACGTTTGAAATCTCATATCATGTTTTAGAATAGAAGTTGCACTTAAACAGAATAGTTATAACTTTGATATAAATTCTCAATCTGCATTTAAATAATATGTGAAAATTTGGTTTCAATTTCCTTTACATAACAATTTATTGATTCTATTTTGAATAAATTTCATCCAAAAGTAATCTCATACCCAGTAGTTTAACCTAGTTTTGTATCATTTATGAGTAGAGGTAAAAATAATTTAAAAATATATACTTTTTCTCTAAAACTACAATAAAAACATGTATTAGCGAAGGCTTATTACCGACTGTTTGCAGGCCTTCGATCATGTATTGGTGACATGAAATACCAACTGCTCTAGGTCTTCGGTAATGTCTGTGATGTTTTAAGTTTGAAATTTAAGTATTTGTTCCTCAAATTTCCCAAAAGTAGAACTATCTCCTTCCTATTCGTTGAACTCATTCCTTGCCTTAGGGTCGTGACTTTTGTGGCGATCAGTCGGTTTGACGCTACGGTTTGACGGCACGAGTTTAGTGGTGTGGACGCTGACGGAGGTTCGTTATTGGGTGGCGCTTTTCCATTCCCTACTCTCTGTTTGTTCCCATTCTCAAGTGTTAGGGTGAGGTTGTCGCCCTAAGGCAGTTTGAAGCAGATGTTGTTGCGGACGCTGACAGCGGTTCGTTGGTGGCTGGTTTACAGCTAGGGTTCGTATTTTGGTCCTTGTGAGTGTTGCGACAGGCATGTGGGTTCGTGGGGGTTAACGTGTCGAGGGCGTTGCAATGAAGTGGTGTTGGTTGATGCATAGTGCTCAATTGCACAGGAAAATGTCATGATTTGTTTTTTCTGATTAAATGTGTCATAATTTTTGAATTATATCAGTCTTCCCCAATTAGAATGATTGAAATTTCCATGTCTCGTGTTGTCAAGCTTACTTAATTGTGCATATTATTTTTGTTGGTGCATGATTATGTTACATTGTGTAGGTGTTGCTCGTTTGTATAAAAAGGGGCTAGTTTGTGTTTGGGCAGTTTCCCTATCTTTTCTTTCTTGGCTGTGACATTGTTATTTTTTTTTTGGGAAACTTTTATATAGGCCTTGGGAGGGATTATGAGGAAATGTTTGACACGATAGTTTAGTAAGGATATATTTTGCATTAAGTGCTTTATTCAGTTGACTTGCATATTTATACCTTGGTTGTTTGTTTATTTATTTATCCTTTATAAATTGGAGAAAATATAAACTAACTTCAAAGATTCAATGTATATGTAGAATGCATGAGAACATTTACTCTTGGATAGAAGACACCAATGTCAACTTTCTTAGTATTTTTTGCCACTAATTGATGATCATTTCCCTATACAAATTTAAAACTTGTGGGTTGATAGATCCTCTGAGCTGGGCAATGTACTGATTATGAAATACTTGATTTTCTTTGTGTGTTCTAATATGAAGAACAACTTACACCTTTTCTAAAGTTTAGTTTTAACATTTTAGCCAAATATCTGAGTTCAATTTCAATTTCTGATTGAGATGTCTCTTGTTTAAATTTTGATTTGTTATAATAAGACAACTCATTTTGTTTGTTTGGGTTCTTGATGTAGATTTAATCTGGAAAAAGATTGAACCATTTATTGGATCAAAGACAATTTTTCAGGTAATTTTAAATGTAAAATTTGTGTAGAGGTCATTAATGGGAGCAGAAAGAGGAATACTATAACAATTGAAAGGATAATGATGATGTTGATTGGTTTATGTATTGCAAGTTGCATGAATGTTGCCCTGATAGAGTTTTACAATATTTTGATTTTCTTTTCATAATTGATTGATACGTGTATATAAGTTATTATGCGGATAAATTGTGTAGCTGAATTAGTATATGATGTTTGTGCATGACTTTGTGGTATATATTGATGTCAATATAATCGTATATTTTTGGATCCGTTGTAGTTGGTTTTTGATTAATAATTTATTTTTAAAGTTAAAAATATGAATTTAACGTGTATAGTGATAACCTTTTTAGAGGTGGTTACTTGTAATAACTCTCCAACGAGAAGAAACTACTTCATTGTAGTTTAAGACGTTTTTGAAGATACAAATTTTAGGTTAAGTGGGATAATACTTTAAATACATTTAATAATTTTAACCATATTATCTTAAATATACGGATTACTTAAAAAGTTAAGGTGAGAGATTCAATTAAATATAAAGTTGTTAAAATAAGGTTTTGAGAGTTTTAAATAGAAAATGATGGGAATAAAGAAAATGCGGTAAAACCGTCCTGAATAATGTTTGATAGACATAGCAACATTGATAAATAAGCAAACAAAAATAATCAGGCTGCCACTATTATGTTATTATTATTGACGTTGATACTGATGTAACCTTTTCATGTTTGGAGTTGCATTTAAAGTATACAATCTCTCTGGAGTGTGTATGTATTCTGCAATAGATGGGGTAGCTTTTCATTATTGTGATTGTTAACTTTAGAATGTATAAAGAGTTAAAAATATTTTGATGAGGGGCCCTCATGTTGAAATGAGAAGGGGAAAAATAAATTGTTGGTAGATTAAAGAAAAGGAGGCCCCCACCCACCATGAAGAAACATCAATTAGGTCAGTGTTAATGGCATGGGAGGTTATGATGCTCCCTTTTGTGCCTTTCACATTCTTGATTTGCAAGCACTTTCATGTATCACACTATTTATTCACTCACTTGTTTCAAATCCACCCTAATCTTTTAAAGTTTTAACTTTTTAGCTGGGTTTGGGACCATCTCTTACTTTGCTACACTCTCTGATTAGGCACATTCCGCTTGGTCAATCCCTGTTGAGTTGTTCTTCACACCAAGTGGTATTTTTTTCTTCTTCTGTGGGTTTATTTAATATTAATTTCTTTTGTGTCACACTTGGGAGAGGGGTGCAAACTGATATGTATAACACATTTAATTATGAAGTACTTTTATGCATCTTTCTAAAACTTTAAAAACCAATTTGATATTTATTCATCATTTCAAATTAAAATATATATTTGTACTGTTCAAGAAGAATATATTTTAAAAAAGATGAATCCCTCTTTCATACATTCTTGTATAATTAAAATACATCCATTTATAACTAAAATCACTATACAAACACAAATTTAGAATGAAAATTTTGAAATATTATATGAAAAACCTTTTGTAGAAGGACTTATTCTATTAACAAGTTAAAAATATGAGTGTATCATATAAATTCTTTTATCATCTCAAATTATACGTCTTGCATGATTACAATACTAAATCAATTCTAAAACTATATTAGATAGGTTCCGCAATCATATTAGATTAGTTTCTCAATCATATTAATATATACCAATATAACATGTGAAAGATATATTAGATCAATTATGAAACAATCGATCTAATACAAAAAAAAAAGACATTTTCAAAACAATAATAATTATCAATGTCTATTTCCAAATCTCCATCATCTTCGTCATTAATTTTAAATTCCAAATACACCTTAGAATCGCCAAAAGAAGGAATTTGCAAAGAATTATAATGGTGTTGTTAGCAAAAAGACATTGCAATCTGACGAGAAAGAAAAAAAAACAAAAGAAAAAAACTCACAGTTTGAAAGCGAAAGAGATTGAATAATTTTTTGTTGTGATTACTTAGAAAGAGTGAAGCTAGATCTAGTACCTTTTAATACAACTTGGTGACTAGTGGGTGGAGGAACTTGAGCAATGGGACAATTGCATTTATTAGATTAAACACTTTTTAAACATTCCTTTCATTTTTTTAGCTACACAATTTGCATATGTTAGCTAGATTTAATACTTTATGTTTGACATGATCTAATACACTTAAAATTATGTTTACACTTATTTGTTTAAGTATACAATCAAAACCAAATAAATTGTTTGTTGTGAGGGTCTTTCGAGAGAATCACCAGAGAGAAACAACATTAATGAGACTTGAATCCAACCACATAATAAAGGATTGACAGTACTCTCAACCTAAGACCTTAAGGAAATGAATTTATGGGTCTTTATCCTTATATGGTGCTTCACTTTCTCATTTCTACTGAATATGAGTCTTAGACTCACACTTGGATTTCCAACAAATCTCTCTCTCAAAGGTGAGTTCCTTCCACATTAGTTACACTCCACCTCAAGTGGAAGCATTCCTAACCATGAGTACTCATTTTTGTATTGTTGTTCATCTTTACAAGACACTTTATACAAAGGCCAAATTGTACTCGTATGAGTCGGTCATCAAGATTAACCATCAACTCTGATACCACTTGTTGGACCAAGCACTTACCAATAAGCCAAAAGCCACTATGCTCTGCCACAAGACAATTATGCCACTTGTAAAATCTCCCCCTCAACAATTGTCACACTAGGAATCACACTCTTCGAATGTGAGTCAGCCCACACAGTTTATGCCATGAGATAATTGTGCAACCCACTATAATCTCCCCCTGAACAATTGACCACTTGGTTCTAATACCACTAATGGGTCTTTCTAGAGATCACTGGGGAGAAACAACACCAATGAGACTTTAGCCCAACTACATAAGGGATTGACACCACTCTTAATTCAAAACCTTAAGGTGATGAGTTTATGGGTCTTTATCCTTATATGATGCTCCATTTTCTCTTTTATACCTAATGTGAAACTTCAACTCATGTTTGGTTTCTCAACATGTTGATGTCTTGACTTTCATTTAAACCAATTAAATCATGAAAAAAATTCTTCGAAAACACTTTTATCACATAGTATAAACATCAAGCATCACATCCTTGCTCAAACAAATCTTAAACTTAATAATTATAACATGTATAGAACTATTAATTCTTCATAAGATTAGCAAAACTCCACCAAGTCTTCATCTTCAAATGGTTACACATACATTGAATCATATCTTCAAAGTTTATCAAATTAGCAACTAAAGGGTACTTAGAACTAGAAAACATTAACTAAACAAAAATGTACACATTAGTCACAAAACATGCAATTTACTTTTATTTTTACCTCATGAGCTAAATGAAATGGATATTAAGAGTGCATTCCTCAATGTTGTCGTAAGGGAAGAATTTATGTGAAACAACACCTAGGGCTCAAGGGTACTTATTTTTTTAAAATGTTTTGAAGTCAAACAAAATATTATAAAATCTAAAGCAAGTTCTTCGATCATGAAAATTTTAATTCATTTTTATTAAAAGGAGGTTTTGAAGAAAAAAAAAAGTAGATAGTATTGTTCCATACACACTTTTGTGTCTAACTTCCTTATAATTCAAATTTATAAACAATCTTTTCAATGTTACTAATGAACCTCTTTTTGAGAATTTGCTAGTAAGTTGAAGTTCTTCCAACAATGATATCTGATCAAGCAAACAAAAAATGACATTTCTACTTATTAACCACAATGTAAACAATGAAGACTATTCAAGAATTTTAATAGGTCTAGATGAAGAATTATGAAAGTGGAAAACATAGTCTATCCTTATGAATAGTTCACTTTTATACTTTAATTTATACCTAACGTAATGTTTGTGGTATATTTCTGTGCATATTTCCAATCTAACTCAAAAGAATTCATTTAATATCCGTTAAACGAATTTTTTTGTTATCTTATTCAACATTTGACCTTAGTATTTTCTTAAAGTGTAGAAAATATTTTAAATTAGACTACTACGATATAGATTACAGTGAAAACAAAGTGGAAAGTACATGTGACCAATTCTATTTTATTAGAGACAAACCTTGTGCCATGTGGAAACAAAAAACAATAAATCACAAGTCTCTCAAATACTTACATTTCAATAAGTTGTTTCTTACAACTGCAATGGATAAAAAAACTAACTAGAAACAATATCTATGAAAGTATAAGTCCTTTCTATAAATTGCATTTTTGCATTCACTTAACAAATGAATGTAATTTTAAGATATTTACTTCGTCATCTAAATAAAACTACATAAAATATGAGATTATTCTATATTTAATTATCAGAACAAAATATGCATTTGGGTTTGGTAAGGATCCTTATCTTTATATGTATATTCATTTACAATGAAAAGTTAGAACTATGTAGATTCTTTTGGTAAAAAGAGTTTAGGGAACGTTGTTTTTTTTTTAAGATTCGAACATTTATTTTTTTTAAGTATTTTAAGGATATATATTTTTATAATTCACATTGTACGAAACATAAGATAGTACGAAAGACCACATTGTAAACTGATGCATGAATTTTATTTAAGGAAAATATTTGATAAAACAATATGTGTGTGTGTTCAGATAATTATTTTTAAAATAAATTATTTTTCAACTATTTACTTTTAAAAATATTAAATGCTATATATAAGATGACTTACATGGATATAAATGTATGATGAAAATTATTTGAGTGTAAAAGGATAGAGTAAAGTATTAGAAGAAGTTATTTGTTGTTTATATATATATATATATATATATATATATATATATATATATATATATATATATATATATATATATATATATATATAATGACTTCTTAATAATGGAAAAGTATGGTTTAAATAAACATTATAAAATATTTACTAAGGATATAATGTGTATATTAATTAATATTTATACAATTCTTCCTACATTTTGAATAAATTTTATTGAAAAGAAAACACTAAAAATATATGATGATTATATGATCATATTAAACGATGTATAAATAGGGTAAACTAATTTTTTGTTACATTAAACACCTAAAAAATAGTGTATTTATAACTTAATGTAATGTATATAATTCAAAACATAATATGCATGAAAACCACATATAAATTACTTAATCACAATATTTCATCAAATAATAATTCATTAAATAATATAAAATGTTTCTGCTCTATTTTTAATAAAAATGTTAAAATCAAATGCCCGACGGAAAATAAATAAAGAATATCCAAACAAAAGTATCGTTTGAGCCAATGCAAGGGCCATCACGCACATCAGTAGTGCCTAGAACAGCCATGACTTAAAATTCCCAACAAAATACGTAAATAATTGTTATTTTTTTTTAGAACATACATTGATCATAGAAGTTGTTATTTTCTCCTTTGAAAAGCTCAAATTACCACGCGCATTTCCTCAAATCTTGTATCCCTATCACTATTCAACTCAAAAGTATCGAAAAGCAAATTATAAAAGTAGCACTCGTTTGGATCAGCACAAAATTTTGGTAACCCACAAATGAGGATCCTGATACAAAAAGGTGAAACAATGACTCCTATCTACATATAGGATCTTTTCTTCATTGCTTATGACTTATGATTGATACCTTATTTCAATTACTTTTATTTTTTTTATTGATTGGAAAATTTATTTTATCTTATATGATTAGTGTCGGGTTAACACTACAACAATGGTAAATTATCGATGAAGTTTTATTGAGGAATTTAAATCTTTTGATAATTATAATTTATTATGAAATTTCTTGTTTAATTCATCGATAAAATTATTTGTTGGTATAGTCATATAAAAAAAATTTGACAAAAAAGTTTGTTGATAATGTTTTGTGAATATTTTTGACAAAAAGATAAGTTGATAAATTTAGTGCAATGAAGGATATCAAAGTTATAGATTTCCTCCTTGCTTTCTCCACTAAAACATAGAACTTTTTCCTCAAAGTTATGACTCACTTTCTCCCTTAAAACCAGCTATTAAGACCTGTTGCCGTGAAATAGCCCTTTAATGAGCCTACTGTCATGAAGCTGCCCACCCTGCCATCACTGAAGGGGGTCGTTGCCTTGTGTTTGGGTTGAAGATGTCATTGCACCCTAATCTCTTTCCCCAATTGTGTTTCCCATAGTCCATACAACAAGAAGAAGAAGTTGTGTTATTTTCACTTGTATGGACTATGGTTCTAGTTGCGTTATTTACATAGGAAGGATGATGTGGGCTACACATGTAGGAACGAGAATCCAGGGGTTCGGAGAGTGAAGAGTGGGTGTAGTAGGAATGAGTGATAAAGATGGATAAACTAGGTGTGCGTGGAGAAGAGTGGGTCCTTGCGTGAGAGAAAAGAAACGAGCGAGAGAATGAATCTTTGAAGCATGGGAGTTATGTCCCTGCTGGTTGCATTTAAGCTCAAATGGGTCATTACATTGATATATTTTTAGTGGTTTTGGCGTAAGAAGAGGGTGAGGAGGCAGTGTTGATTTATGGCTGGCATAGGTGGTGTTGATCTTGAATTAACGGGTAAAATAGTTTTGATGTGTGGTTATTATGGTTGTCAAGTGGGTTTTGTAGAAATAAGATTAGTATATTATATTTTGGTTGTTGTGAAGTTGTGGAGTTGTGGAGAGAGTGAATAATACATGCGGGAAGTGGTTGATGTAAAGGTTGGGTTCGTAACAAACATAACCATGAAGAATGGTGCAACATAATATATATATATATATATATATATATATATATATATATATAGATAGATAGCGGAGGGGCTCGGATTCAGGCATTTCAATAGTCTCTATTACTACATTTTTTTGGTTGGCATAGTATACTTGGATACATTAGTTTTGGGTCAAATACATTTATGTCCATTAAAGGGAAGGACCATGATATGTTAACTTTTTTTAACAATTTTTTGATAATAGATTATGTGTCACGATTTCATTGATCCGTATATTTGAAACGGACCAATCACGAACTACTACATAAGCGGTTATAAAAAAGTTATCAAAAAAAGTTGTTAAAAAAACATTTTCCTAAATGGAATTGGTTGGTAGAAGAAGAAGTTGAATAAATTGAAAGGCAAGGGAAACAGACCTACTATGATGGCAGGACGACTTGAACTAAACAGTTATGATTAACATATGATAAGGTAGGGTACGCGGAATAAACCACTGGTTTTTGATAATGTTGTGTAACTATATTTATATATTTTGTATAATTGATAATGATGAATATTTAATATTTGTGAGTTCTATTATTCTATTTAATTCTCAATTATCTTAATCATGTGTTTGTTTGTTATATGTACAATGATCATATAATTTGTGTCGTTATACAAAAACAACCATAGACTTTTTTCAAGGGGCTTTCCCTCTCTAGCTAGGGGTATATAATTACCATTATCAACAACATCCCCCATGTCAATGTGGCAGGATTCAAAGAATACAATAATTCTTTGTTTTCAATAGTCAAACTTTCCCCCTTGAATAGAGAAGAGCGACTAATGACATATCCTTCGTTTTTCATTGCGAATTTGGATCGTTCCTCTAGTTCAACTATGAACTAACCCTAAGAGGTTAGCTCTCATACCAACTAAAAATAAAGGTGAACTCTACAAATGGGGAAGGGGTGGGGTTAAATAGAGTTTAAAAGAAAACTTTTCACAATTTAGTCTTAGATGTTGTTTGTAGGGGTTAGACGATTTGCAGACAGTGTTACACACTTGAGGATTTTTAGAAAGCTTTTAGAAATCCAAAAGACAAATACCAAATAGAAGACTTCTTTTTATACTAGTCTACTCCATTTGAGTTATGTGTAGTTCACCTTTAAGCATTCTTAAAGGGTTTTACTATCTTTGAAAAAGATACAACAAGTTTCACCACTCTTAGTTTACAGCGAGTGGAACCATTCCAGTATAAAATAGTCCAATTGACTATAATGTTTAATCCCCCTTAGTTAAACAACCAAGTGTTGTAAATCACTTATAATTATACAAAAACAACAAAGTGTTTTTAAAAGCAAGTACAAATTGAGAAGCTATCTTAGAAAGGATTTAAGTCAATATAAAGTTTATCTGAAACCTTGTTACAAAGAGTTAGACGATGCAAGAGAATGACAACGTAAGAGTATATGCAATTATGATTCTTTTTTCTTTTCTTCATGTGGTCCTTTTTATATAGGCAACTTCAGAAAATATATGTTACTCATAAGCATTGGTTTTGATGTAGGTGTTGTAGCCCTCTATAAGGTCATATTCTATTTTGCTTTTTGCTGATGCAATTGTGTTGCTTGAATGGATTGGGTAGACATAAGGAATTAAAGAAATATTCCTAAGACTTTGTTCACTTGAATGGAATTGGGGAAGAGTGATTGAATGGATTTGAGGGGATTTGAAGATAAATATTTTTGTTGTTTATTTGAGTGGGTTTGGAGGTAGGTGAGACTGGATTTGGAAGTAAATGTTTTTAATTTGTCACATCAATCAAATCCTACACTAATTCTCACAAAGGTTGCTTCCAAATCCACTCTCACTTAACTCCAAATTCACTCAAATAAACAACAACAAAATTTATCTTCAAATCCACTCAATCACTCTCCCCCAAATCCATTCAAGTAAACAAAGAATAAAATTTCTTCGCTTCTCTTAACGTTCTTCTAAACCAGTGGAAAACATTTGAATAAAGAATTTATCCTTTATGTATCTACACAAAATAAAGAGAAACAAAGAAATAGACAAAAGAGTATTATTCGTACATTTGGATTGAAAACATTAGACGTTTATTATAACATTTAGCATGGTCCATGTACTATAGAGTTTATGCTAATATATTTATCAAATCATTGCTTTTAGAGTAATCTAATGGATTTATGCTAGACTCGTCTCTTTAACGTTTAGGATAGACACTGTGTTCAAGATATTGTTTAATCATATATCTTAGACAGTCATTTTCATAGACATTATTTTGTTATATTCTTTTGTTAAACATCAAAATAAAGAATTCCTATATGAACTTGTCTTAAGAAGGAATTTTATCATCAATCATTCATTGAGATTGACCATTTTTAGTCATTTGTCACATTTAAAGTTACTTGTTGTTGCGAAAGCTTTGCACCTACTACAGTGATGGAAAGATTTCAATTTTTGAATCATTTATTGCAATCCATGGTTATTAGCAAAGAATGGAGTTCCTATAGAGAGGATGATGTGGGTAAAATCCCAAGTTATTAAAGATTTTGTTTTGAATAATATATAATGGGACAAAGTCATGTATATTTTGACTTTGATTGAGCTTATATATAACATGCTTAGAGCTTCTGATTCAAATAATATCACTTTTGTTTGGTCTATGAGATGTGGAATACTATGACAAGAAAAGAGTGAAGACAATTATATATAGGAAAGAAGAAAAATAAAGAAAATGATACCTCAACATGTTATGAAGTTGTTTACAATATACTAATAACAAGGTGGAGTAAAGGTTTCATTGCTACCCATGGCTCATTCCGTCAATCCTAGGTAAATATATCTTATCCATACTTATCCATATATATCTTTGTGGGTATGGTTCTTCTAAGCCTATCCTTTAAAAGCTAGCATTGAAACTTCTTGTACGATACTACTCATTTATTGTTGTGAAAGGAATTGAAGTACCTATTTAATCATTCACTTGTTAAAAAGAAATAAGTTGAATACTAAAAGAGTAGAAAACTTAGTTTATGGCTAGGAAGAATGAAACGTACAACTAGGAGATCACTAACATGTGGTACATTAGTGGTGATGCATGGGACAATGATGTTGAAAATCTTAGAGTGACAACATTATCTCTTAATGAACCACAAATAGAAGTTGTCTTATTTATAAATGATACTCAATGAGACAATGAATTTTCTATTTCTAGGCAATAACAATAAATAGTAATTTAAAATTATATTTTACCATTTGTAATTCATAATATATTTAACATATTCAATTTAAATAATATTTATTAATAATTTTTCAATTGTGATATGATTTAACAAAAATTACAATAACATTATATATGTTTTAATATAAAATTAATTGTCATATCAAATTAATTGTCATGACTAGCATAAAGGCCTTGTTAATAGGAAAATAAAAGTCATATGCCTTTAGGAGTGTACTTGTAGGATGATTGTGATTAATGGAGGAAGATTTGGTGTAACATAGCATTAATGATAGGACGATTCATCTCCTATCTAACATTTTGTCCTGCTTCTGTCTCATTTATGGAAATCATGATTCTTCGTTTATGACTGTCTCTAAGGGCTGTAGGGCCAGTATTTTGGAGAGGCAGAACAATCTCTGAAATTAATGCCTTGGATTTTCAGGTGTAAAATTCGTGTTATCTAATCAATCCAGACTTCATAGTCTAGCTGTCTTATGTTTTATTGCAGATCAATCTCATTGGAGACTACCAGTGATGAAAATACTTACAAGAAGCACTACAACATGAGCATAAAATAACTAAAATATCATGCCAGCGGAAGAGAAGTTCAATGTTGTTGTGCAGCATATGTAGGAGAAAAGAGGAAACAAGTTAAAACGAAAGGAGCTGAATGTGTTTTTGGATAATAGAAAAAGCAAAAGTCGAAAACCTCCAAATAAGAAGAAAATGAAACTAATAAAAAAAAAGAAAATGGAAAATAAATTTTTTTTAGCTTAGATAATCAATTAATTATTTATATTATTGAACACTTCAAATTTATAGACATACATTTTTACTTGAGAAAAATAAATAATAAAGAAAATTATTAAAATGAAGAACAAAACAATTAAAAGTAGTTGAAGCTTACGTTTTTATATTGTTTAAGCAAAATAACACAAACAAAAATATGTAGTTGAAATTTTAATGAGAGAAAGTACAATCGGGAATATGAGGGAATTTGGTGAATATCAAATAAGTGAAATAATTAAAAGTGAGAATAAAAAGTAAAATTTTTCTAAATCAAACAAAATAAAGGATAAAATAGAGCAATGAAAATAAATTGTTTAAGTGAGCTAATAAACTAAGATTGTTTAACAATATAAAACCAAAATAAATATGACAATATGACAAATATATACGTACAACTCAATCAATAAAAAAAAATGTAAAATCAGGATAACGGATACTTACCATATGGATCTGTTTATCATCTCTTTTCATGATTTCTTTTAATGATAAGAATATTTATTTTCCTAAATGACTTAGTTAATGGAAGAAAAATATAAAGATTTAACATGGAAATGACAAAAATACTGGAGCGGATATCTACGAGTGGATAACTAATATTTGTAAATATTAATATTTATTTATAAATGGGTTAAATATGAGTATCATATTATTCGTATATACATGTACTCTGTAAAAAAATAAAAATAAATATTTAATTTATATTGTATTAAGTTAAATTTAATTAAAATTAAAATTAATTTATATTTTATTATATTAAATTTAATTTATATTATATTTTATATTTTCTTTTTGTAATTTTATTTAGATTTTATTTTAAAAATTAATAAAATATTTTTTAAAATATCTGTTGATATCCACCACTGTCCATAAATTTTAAAATACTCACAAATATTTTTTAAATTGGTATATGAGAAGTGATAGTGTAAGACCTTGGAAATTTAACACTGTAACCCATCTGTCAAATCAAAATTAATGCACTAAAACTCTGCTCAGACCATTTAAAACCCACTCACTAACTCTGACGCGCCACTGCCAAGTGTCAAAATAGAACATTCTAAAATCAGTAGTGGAAGACAGGTGTCTGTACAAGAGGGTGCGTTCGTTCTGCCTTGGGAAGAAAAACTGATTTTTCTGAAACACTTCTTCCCACTCTCTGCACGCACCCTTCTTCCTCCTGAAAACTGACCTTTCATTTTTTCCTCCTTCTCTCTAGAAAGCTTCCATCTTCTCTCTACTGTAACTCACTACTCTCTTAACCGATCAACGTTTAGAAACCGTAGGAGCGTTCTCTGAGTCGTGAGCTTCAATTTGGACCGAACAGATCCAAGTTCTGAAACTGGTAAGTCTCTCGACCCTAGACGTTCGTTTCTGGGTTATATGCAAAACTAAGTTTTGGTTGCCTGCAAGGGTATAAGCTAAATTCTTCTGTATTTTCTTATGGATAGACTTAGTTGGAGAACTTAAGAAAATTGTTGAGGGTAGAAAGCTGTAGTTGGACGAGTCAAAAATCATACTCTTAGGATGTTCACCACTGAATCAGGTAAGGGAAGCTTATATAATTTAATTTGTATTTGTATGTTGTTTTACTGTATGAACGATCGTTGTTGTACTGAATGAATATGATATATGTTGGTTGATATGTATGTTGATGGTTGATACGTATGAATGTGGATATGAGTTATCACTTTGAAGTATGAATGATTAATGTGAATCCTATAAAGTATGTAAATTGATATTTGATATGAAATTATAAAGTATGAACTGATATGTTGAAACTGAATTAGAAATAGATGCAAATCTGAAAAATGATATTCTAACTATGATAATGTACGCTCGTCATCGAACGGTCCTCTACCGTTCGGTTTCCTAGTAAACGGTTTACAAATGGAATTCTTTCATTCGGAAAGAACTCTGGTCGAGAACGAGCGTCCTCTTGTGAAGTACTAGGTTGAGCGTTCGGCTCAGTCTAGTGGTATCCATATATCTTAAATAAAGCAATAATACATTTCTACCCTTACACTTTAAAACTAGTAACGCTCGGTCTTATACCTAGCGTTCGTCATAAGTAGCGCTCGGTCGTATACCTAGCGTTCGTCCTAATGAGCTCTCGGTCCTATACCTAGCGTTCGTCATAGGAAGCGCTCGGTCTTACATCTAGCGTTCGTCCTAAGTAGTGCTCGGTCTTATACCTAGCGCTCGTATTATTGTATAATCAACCTTGATAAAATAACGTTCGTTCAATTATAATAATATTTCCCTTTTCCTCACGTTCGGTTATTTACTAGCATCGGACTTCTGTAGGTGAATTACTCCAAAGACAGTTCTTAATATTCTTGGTTCTTCTTCTTACATTGGATCTGGTCTAAGGTCTCCAAAAATGAATTTTTCTTTAAGTACCAGTGTGAATCAAACGAGTTAGTTCATTTAACTGACTCACATAGAAAGAAACGTCCGTCACAGATTTCTTAGTTCATTCAGTCCATTTTCTTAATTCTACAAATACTTCTCTTAACCTTATTCTGTTCTGAACGAGAAAATCATTAGTGTCTTTCTTAACGTTCTTCCTCGTCCTTCAGAGGGCTGAATGTTCGTTATTTTATGTCTTTGGAACTAAAGATGAAAATGATAATAAAATATAAGATTTTAAAGTGTGAACATGATATGGAATGATTATACGATTATGGAATTTGAACGAGCGTTCCAGGGAGGAACGACTTATATGTTGAATATTGGATTTGGTAAAGTATGACTGTGGTTATGCTAATGCTGGCAGTTCATCCTGATGTTTCGTGAGTACTCGTCCTCACGTAGAGGGGGTAGGTCATGTGTGGGAACGGCAGGAGGTCCTAGTCCTTAGGGGTACTTTGGATAGGGCTAACCTCGAGTGGCAGCTGTTGAATGTATCCTAGTTACTACATCACTCGGGTGCAAGAACGCCTGTAGCTACACAGATTCATACAGTCCGGACGATCCGTCTAGTAATAGATTTCGTATGATTATATATGTTGAACTATATGCTTCTATGATGTTTGGAATGTTTGATTTAAATGTATGATGTATGAATTAAATTACATAAGCTTACCCTTCGTTTTTCTTGTGTTGTCTGTTTTCCTTGTACGTTCGTCCTGTCGTTGCAATGATCATCCGTGTGGATGTGAGCAGAAGGCGAGGCCACTTTGGAGGACGTTATTGAAGAGGAGAACCTGGTTGAAGTGGAAGTTAAAGCCGAGCCCTAAGGTGTTCATTTATTTTTAGATGTTAGCTTTTTAGTTTTTGAACGTTTGGTTATTGAATTTTGTAAAACCGTTCGTGCAGAGTTTCTTATAGTTCTGAATTACTGTATGGATTTCTGAAATCAAAGCCTTTTGATTTATGAACTCTAATTTTAGTGTAAGACTGTTTTTGTTTGACTGTTAAATGTAATTAATTCTATTATATGGTAATTACTGTATTTTGGGATGTTACATATAGCTAAATTTTTTAAATAAGTAGACACTAATTGTGTCCGACTCCAACTGTTATCATATCTTTCAAGAACAAAAATATACAACATTCAAATTTTCTTATTCTTCCTTAGAACTATTAGAGAAAGAAAAGAAAACTTTGACAACTATTTTACTATTTAGTTGTTAAATGGAAATTCAAAAACATTTTAAAATAATCGCAATTATATTTGGAAATTTAAGGGAAAAGGGTAACGTAATTTAGGATTGTATATTAAGGGAGACTTATATTTAAGATATGTTTGGGAAACATTTCCAAAAGAACAAAGAAAAATTAGTTTTTTATAAGCTCTAAGTTATAGCTTTTGCATGAACTAAAAAATATTTGTTTATAAATTAATTAAAATAACTTTTAATAAATTAATTAAAAATAATTTTTGTAAATTAATTAAAAATAATTTTTATAAATAATTGATATAAACTAATTTTCGCTTATGAATAAACTATTTTTCCAAAAGTAGTTATAAAATACTTTATCTAAACCATTCTTATTATTAACATTTTGGACTACTTTACTTTTGTGGTGCTCTTAATATTTTGCATCAGTTTGTCTTTCAAGAGGAATTTTAATTTTTTTATTTTTGAGATTCTAAAAATATATATGTTGTCATTACAACTCCACGCTGTTTTGAGAATTTCCTCAAAAGTTAATGGAGCCACCACGAGATTATCATTTTGAAAATATTTGCCTCAACCTAATCCAGTTATTCTTTAGCAGCAAGATTTAAGAGATCAGTAATATGATTACTGTGTGCTACTGTAAGGTAATGCAACTGTGAATTGTTCATACCAAGACAAGGTCAATTAATACTATATTGAGAATGTTTTGAGCTATTTCAGTATAGAGATTTAGGAAAGGAAACATTTTTGTCTTTCTGTTTTTTTCTTCACTTTTGAACAGTTTTGTACAACAAAAAGTGAATATTGTAAAATGTAACATAAGTATGTTGTCATGGAGAAGTCTATGAAAGAGAGAGAAAGTTTTAGTCTTACTGTGATATTGATGTTAAAGGATTGCTTTTTGACCAAGAGAAGTTGATGCTACGGAAAACTGCGTGATATTTCTGCGTACTATCATTAGTCTTCAATATGGTGACCCATTCTTAATGATTTCAAAGGACCATAGTAACACATAAATTTTGTATTGTATAAGTGAATTATCTTCAGCAACTCCATAAAGACCAATGTAGTATGAAACTCCTTCACATGCACCACATAAGTTCTTTTATCTACATCTTCTCTACTATAGTGTAATCTCATTCTAATCTCTTAATTTTTTTAAAGAATTTTGATGATAATAAGTATTCAACTAATTATATACAGTTTCCTTTTACATAAATTTTATATTATGTGTTTTGTACAAATTGAAACTCACGGGAACTATGTAGTATTTTATACCAGTGTTAGACTATATGGTCTGATAGAGACAAAAGCAGGCGAAAGACTTTTTTTGAAAGAGCAAAAGAAGGCTAAATATGTAGATGTGGTGTGAAAAAATATGTTGAAAGTCGTGTTTATGACAACGACGTACCCAAAATCAAAATTATAGTGTGTAGGACCTGACTTTCTTTTGAAGTCTTGGTTATTGGAAATGACTTCCAATATTTAATCTGGCTTAAGATAGCCTCACTTCAGTGTGCCTGTGAAGTTGATTTTCATTTTCAAAAAGTATTTCAGTAAGGTCTTTTTTGTCAATACGTAGTTCTTTTGAAAAAAAAATAATTAATTCTTTTGTAAAAGATTTTATTGTCACCAATCAAATGTCATTATTTTTTATTTTAATTTAGTCTTTATATTTACTTGGTTGATTCAATTTAGTCTCTTTAATTTTCTCTTTAGATCAATTTAATTCTAATTTTTTTGAAGAACGTTATTCTCTCCAAATTGAAACAAAATTTATTATTTGTAAAAATATTATATTGGTATTTTTATTTAAAATAATTTTTTAACATTTTACATGTTTTGTTAATCTACATTTTTTATAAGATTAAAATTAATTAAGTATAAATATTTTTATATAAAAAAATTATTTAAAACTAATATATTATTAATCCATGTTTTTTTATAAAAATTAATTAATTAATATCATTGATATAAATAAAAATCTATTCTTCTTTTAAGTATGACCAAATTTATTATTTGTATAAATCTTGTATTAATATTTGTACTATAAAGTTTAGTAGGAACAGTCATGATCAATAAATCATTGGTCAGTAAAAATATCAGTATAACATTTATATAAATAATATTTTTTTTATTTGAAGAGGAGGCAATATTATTCTATTTTAAGAAAAATTTAGATTAAATTGATGAGACAAAAATAGGGATACTACAAAAAAAATTGGATTTACCTACGAAAGGTATTTTTGTAATGGCAACAATATGTTGATAATGTAAGTTTTCTGACGGGTTTTTGACAAGTAAAAATTTGATGTAATGGTCTTGTCGATAACAATTACTAACAAATAATGACAATCGATAATTATCGACGGATATAGGTCGTCAATAATTACTAACAGATTAGATTCGTTAGTAATTACTGAAGATCATTATGGGTTAGTAAAAATATCATTATAACATTTATACAAATAATAATTTTTTTCTTAATTTGAAAAGGGACAATATTATTCCATTTTAAGAAAAATTGAGATTAAATTTAATCAATGAGCCAAAAATAAGGACACTTAAAAGAAATTAGAGTTGCTTCTATCATTTTCTTTTATTCCTTTTATATGTATGATGATATGTAAAATATAAATAGCTATAATATAGTACACAATCTATAGAATAACTAAACATGACTCAAATTATGGAGTAATTATTGCAAAGTTCAAGCTTCTTCGTCATGTACATAAGTGTGTACTCTAAATTTGAAAATGGTAATTGTGTCATTATATGCTTTTTTGTGGATGACATGTGAATTTTTGGTACATACAATGATATTGTCACTATAACTAAATTGTTTCTAGGATTCAATTTTGAAATGAAAGACATGGGTCACTACAACAAATATTGCATTTATATACGGATATTTATATACGGATTATAATCCGTATGTAACTCAGATATTACATACGGATTTTATATACGGATTTTAAAAAATAAAATATATACGGATATTATATACGGTTTTTTATATACGGATGTTTCGTATATAAATTCCGTATATACGGTTGGCACGTCATAGTGGGAAAATTACCCAAGGATGGAATCCGTATATAAGTGGTATTATCTGTTTGTAATTAGAGTCAGGTGTTACATGCGGATATTATATACCGATCAGAGAAATAATTATTTTAAAAAAATATATTTCTGATTAAGGGGAAGCTGGGTGTCATTTCTCAACCTCGAGCTTTCCTCTCTTTGTTGAACCCTGGACATTTCTTCTCTGTCGAACCATCACGCTTTACTTTCTCTTTCGAACCATCTTCGGTCTCAGTTCGGTGTCCTCCTGTGGAGCCATCTTCGGTGTGGGTGTTGGTCTTTGGAGTCGTCTTCGGTGTGGGTGTAGATCGTGCTTTGGTTCTTCATCGCCTCTCTCTGTCTATTATTGTGACCTTCATCAATCCTTCATCAAGCATTGTGGTTGTGGCTCATTGTTGGGTGCGGTGTCGTAGTTCGGCGTTGAGTAGCTTAATCGGGTAAGTAAATCAAACCCTAATGCTTAGTAAATTTGGTTCTTCTCTGGCCATTCTTGTCATCAAGCGATTGCCATCAATCATAGACTTAATCTCGTACTCTTCCAGTTGCAGAGGAACCCTAGGACTGTTGTTCTCGCACTCCGATTTTGGGTCGCCATCATTCAGTCTCAGTGACTCTGGTAAGTCCAGAATGTTGTTCCTTTAATATATATATCTTTATTTCTTTGGTGTGAAGTGGTTTAATGTTGCGGTTATTCACAGAGAAGAAGAAGTTCGAATGTCTAAGCATCTTTTAGTGTTCGATGTTGTAGATATGCTGAATTGCTGATTGTTGTGGTAAGTAAATTTTGTTCATTCCTAAGTGATTTCATTTGTAAAAGGAGAAAATCCTAAACCTTTGTTCTTTGGTTTTTCGGGCACAAAATGGGGTTTGGTTTGGTTGGTGTGCTCTGGAATACTTTGGTGCATTGTTAGGACATTGAGTGAACATTAAGAGGCGTGTTAAGGTATGTTTACGCAATGTTTAAGGACTATAACATATAATTTATATTATTAATTATATATATGTTTTATATGGTTTTCTGTGGTTGAATTTGTTTGATATAGGACTGCAAAGGATTCGAAGGGTAAGATAAGTGGAGGAAGCTTTTGGGATTCAAAAAGGAAAGTACCACCAAAGGGTAAGTAGTTATCACGTTTTGTTTAATGAGTAAATAGCTATTCTATTCAGTTTAATGGTTTTGATGTGATTACCATATACATTGTTAATTGAGAAGCCATAAGTTAAAATACTCTAGCTTTACATCCCTAATCTACATCAGGTGACTGCTACACAAAAAATTGTCCTCTGCTAATTTTATAAACAAATAAAAACCAAGGAAGGAAAAAAATTAAAATTAAAAGCCATTGGCAATTCTCACTACTTGAATGCCCCTTTGCAAGAAATCAAATACAATTTGAAGGGTCAAAGAATATATGTTTAGAACCATTTACATTTCACAACTCCCCTTGCTTCAATCTCTGTCTGAGGTGTATTAGTTTTCCTTGGACCTGTTTAGGTATATCATCATCAGATAAGCCAATTTCAATCCCTTCTACTTGTTTTCTCTGTATAATATCATGGTACATTGGAAGAAACCGAGTTTGGAAAGACCTATAGGAGAAATAGGGTAGCAACACACACAACAACCAAAAGGGTTACTAGCCAATAGAGACCACTGGGAGCACATGCTTCTACAAAAACCCTGTAAGATGTGTTGGATATTGCTGCAGATAAGTAACCATAGACCAACACAAATGCATACCAGAAAGCGATGCTGCCCCATATAAAAAAATGTTGTATCCAAGTAAAGTAATTTATGGATATTGCCATTTGGCAATTCACAGTCCACACCACACATGTATACATTGTCACCCCAAGTATTTCAAAATCAACCACTTTACCATCTCTTCTGAAGGCTTGATTGAACACAGAATTAGTGGTTAAGAAGAATATCAGTAAAGAACTAAGGACTCCATTCAACATCCACCCTAGAATCCGAGTCCAGCTGAACAGGGTGTCTTGTACTCCCTCTAGATATAGAAAGGGATATTGTAAGACAGACCGTTTGATTATTGATTATCATAGAATCTTGGCTTTCAACCAATCTTTATTTAAAATCAAGAGCCAAAAAAGAAATTCAGTACACATGTCAGCCACACAACAGCATCAAAACTTTACAGAGTAATGTGTTAGGTAGATTTCATCCTAAAATCAATGTTGCTATACAACCATTATAGTTCCACCATAATGCTTAAAATCACTGCTGCAAACCCCTTACGGCAGAACCAAGACTTTTACACAAAGAAGTAATAAATATAAACTTTTTTGTGAACATAATTAATAAAAAAAGGTCAAAGATAAACTGGTAATATAAACAGCCTAGAGAAAAAATGCAAAATTTAAAAGAAAAATGTCTTCTAAGAAGAAGAATCGTATATGTCTATGTGCTGCTTCTTAAAGAACCTTTAAAAGCAAAATTTAAAGAAATAAAAGGCAATATATATAGTACCTTTAGGCAAAGTTTGGCAGAAAATTCCTGATGAAAAACACCTAGAGCGATAACTGGAAGTGAAGTGAAGAAGACATTGTAAAGTGACATGTACCAATCATTGTAAGCAGCTTGACCAGAGAAAGAAGCATACGCCTCAAACCAAAAAAGGGTAAATCCAAATGCAATGTTTTTATAAAAAAAATCATTGGTAATATAAACTATATTATATATTCCTATATTTTTATAGAAAAAATCATTGGTAATAGCTCCTGAGCCTAAACTGAAAACTGACCCTGATGTACTTTTCTTGTCATCCAAACTTTCACTTGCTCTCCAGGCTCTGCCACTAGAAAATGGTCCTTTTGACTGCTTTCCATATAAGCATCCTTCACACAACTCAAGCTTACCAATTTTAGGCAGCCCTTGCATGATGTCTGTGGAACTCAGAAGCTTCAGTCCTTGCACATTCAAATGACCATACCTCAAATGCCATAACTTGGCATCATTATCTTCTTTAATTGTGAATGCTTTGCTCACATTTTCAGATAAATAAAGAGGGAACATTCTATTTCTCCCCATAATAATTTTTACTACAACTTCTTTGGATTTCTTATCACAGATCAAACAGAAATCATTATCAAACAGTACTGAATATCCAGAATTCAGTAATTGACCCACACTCAGCAAATTGTGAGCCAAATTTGGCACATACTGCACATCATATAAGAGCTTAGTGCACCAAGGCATCTCATAGACTCTCAGATATGTATAAAAAAGCTAGAACTATTGGAAAAAGACCTGATTGGCTGGGAGACGATACTTGGAATGCTCTTTTGGAAAAGTGGAACATGCCACTTTATAGACAAAAGTGTGAAACACCAAAGAAGAATCGGACATCTGAAAAGGGTGGTTGTTTGCACACTGGAGGGTCTATAAGCGTGCATGAGCATGCTATTCGTTTGGTATGTAACTTGTACATTTTTTTTCTTATGTTTGTAATCATAAACTTTAAAAATATTTATTAACAACTCATTTTGTTTGCAGTCACAGGAGCTTGGTCGGTCTGTGCATGTTGATGAAATATTTCAGCAGACACATATTCGTCAATCAACAAGGGAATTTGTCGACGAAAGGTCTAGGCGGACCCATGTAAGTTTGTACTAACTGTATCCCATTATAAATGTTCGGTTTTTAAAGCTCGAGTTGTGTCTCAAGTCCTTGGTAAAGCTCGAGTTGTGTCTGTGGAATTAAAATTCTGAATTTCATATGAAGCATTTCAGGCCAGGCTTTGTCAGAAAAAAGTAATATTACTCCATGTTATATGATCATATATTCATATGTATGTTTTAGAAATTATATACGTTGTCTCTTGTGGATTATGATGACTGTTGTCATCTCATTCTCACTAGGGTATTTTGCAAAAGCAATTATGAACAAAATGGCCAAGATATGTGTCCACCAGGTCCACCACTAGATATATTTTGGTTCAATGAGTATAGCCATAATTTCGAGTTGGGGAGAAGGGAAAAGGAAAAAAATCCAGAATCTAGTTTTCAGTGCAAGCACCATGAGACTTGCGTGTGAACAAGATACACAGTTCATTGGTTGAGAGAGAAAAGGCCCATTATTATTTTAGCATGCAACATAAGGAAGAAGGGATAATCATTGTGATATGTATATGTATCCTGTTCCCTGATTTTATTCATTATATATGTAGTGTAACAACAGAAAATATCTTACGTTTTCCCTTTAGTTATTTCTCTCGTCCACTTTTTCATAGACATGAGGATTCCTGTAATAAATTCAGTCATATATTGAGGCCAAAAGCATGTAACGTACTATTCACACTAAACTGAAGAGCTTCAATTTGTGTAGTAGTAAGCCAGCCGTGTAATTAAAGCCGCACCAGACTAAAAGAGAATTACTTCATCTCAGTAATCACAAAACTCTAACCTCAGGTCAAAAGGGTGGAATAATCATTAAAACCCCATCTATGTTCATATTTAGTCAACTTCAAGCAGTAAACAAAGAATGAGGGTTAAGTCAAAATCTGTAGTTAGTGAAATTGATCATCAATTTGTCATGATCATGGCCGGTAACTAAGTTGTGTCTATGGTGTCAGAGCGGCTGCAGCGGAATGGTTAGCGTGGAAACAAACCAAGAGGGGGGGTGAATTGGTTATATTCAAATATTATCCCTTTTTAATATTTTTCTCTTAATTTCTTACTAAGCAGATAATTAAACGTAAATAACAGAGTAAGGGAAAGAGAAAAATTACACAGGTATTTTATCCTGGTTCAGATCACTAAGATCCTACGTCCAGTCGCTTATCTCAAATAAGATAAACCTTTTTCACTATCACAAAACTATTACAAATATTAGTCACACAGAAAAACAATTTGTAACAGTTTAGAAATTACCACCTCTCTTGAAACCACAAGAGATGAAACAACACCTCCTTTGAATCTTCACAAAGGATGATCACCTCCTTCGAATGCTTCACGAAGGATGATTCTCTTCCAGACACTTCCTCAGACACACCAAGGATGATCCAGCTATTCCTCTATCACCGTAGCAGTATTTAACCAACTCTACAGACAGAGTTTCCTTAGCTGAGCAAGAGCACACAATTCTTAAAGAGTTCAGAGATGTTTTGCACAAGGGAAGAGTTGGATTTGAGAGAAAATGAGAGTCTATTTATAGACTCATCCAAAGGCTCCTCCATTTTCGCTTTCAGACTTTCTGACTGTGTTAATCGATTAGCTACAGTGGTTAATCGATTAACATCCCAACGGATACTTCAACGTCTCTAAAAACGGCTAGTTTTTCAAACGGTCACTGTGTTAATCGATTAACAGTCCTTGTTAATCGATTAACGTTAATCGATTAACACCCTGTGTTAATCGATTAACACCGAAATTCTGTGCTTCGCCATTTGCCTCTGGAACAATCGATTAACACACTGTGTTAATCGATTAACGTTAATCGATTAACACCTCTTGTTAATCGATTAACACTGCACAGATTTTGTTCTTGATTTATTTCTACATCACTTTTGAATACATACATGAAACTACTAATTATCCTATGTTCATACAATTTTTACAAGGTTTTACAAGTCTTCTAAGATCATTCTTCATAAGTCTTGATTGTGCTTGACTTGTATTTGGACATCATCAAAACTTCATCTTCATCATTTTGCTAACAATCTCCCCCTTTTTGATGATGATCAAAACCTTCTTGAATTAAAGCTTTTGTGAACCAGCTGTATAAAAAATTAACTTAAGGAAGAAAAATATTGTTAGTGAACTTAAAAAAAACATTTTAAGACTTTAACTATTTCTCCCCCTTTTTGATCATTATTAAAAAGTGATGTATAATTACTCCCCCTTAATATATTAGAATCTATACTCCCCCTTAAGAAAAGCATAGATGCATAGAAATATTAAGATAAGATAACACACATTTTTATTGAAATTTAAAGAGGCATACAAGCATAGAAGCATACATAAAGGGCACACACTAAAAAAACATAGAATCATAAAGATGCCTAATCATCATCACTATCAGGGACATATAGTTTGGTAAGTTTGTCATCAATCTCCTTAAGATGAGTGTTAATCTCATCATAACGAAGATGGTGATATGCCATCATATCGTCCATTCTTGTTTGTTGCAATGTGGCCATGGCTTCAATTTGTCTAGAAATACTTTCTAGACTATATTCTTGTGGAGGATTTGATGGTCCAGCAACATTGGTTGGTTGAGGCATAGGGATATCTTCCTCCTCTTCAGCTGAGGCATCTTCTTCTTGTGCAATATCTTCATCAGCGCGGACAAACAAATTTCCTTGTCTTATAAATCCCATTTGATGCAAAGCAGACTCTTCAATTTGATGGATAGGTAAGACATCGAGATGTTTTTCTCCGGTGACATCCACCCCTTTATAGATACATATCAATGAAACAAGGAGAGGATATGGGAGATGACCTCTGTCATACCTCTTGGCACGGACCATAGTATCTGAGATGAGACTTGCCCAATTTATGTTGATATTTTGAGTGATGGCGGACATAATCATCAAATCAGTTTCAAAACATTGAGCAAGGTTTGTACCTCTTGGACAAAGCATCCAAACAATGAGATAATGAAGGACCCTTTCCTCCATTCTTAGATTTCCCACTAGAAGATATCGCCTATTTGGTAGAGGTTGTTGAGGATTCCTCATAAAGGAGCGATATGCCAGAATTTTGTTAAACTCACCAAAATCATTTGGCACATGCATGGCATTTTCTAAAGGAGGAATATGAGCAACATTTAACCAAATATCGTGATCTAGAATAATGTCTACTCCTTTGACGCGAGTGTGAACAATACCGTTTTGGGATTTCAGATTGTAGTAAAACACGCGTACCAAATCGGGGTAATAGCGCCCTTGAAGTTGCATTAGATATTGGACGCCTTGAGCCATCAATTGTTGAGAGAATTGAAATTGATGTACTGCAAACCAATTAAGATCCACAAATTTTTGGCGAAGGATTTTGCGTTCTTTCCACCATTGCAAGTATTCGTCGTGCCTTCCTTCATCGGAGATCCAACCGTGAATATTTGGACCACGTGCGGGAGGAGTACTTTCAGAGCCATAGCTTCTTCTTCTTCTCCTTCTGGATGGTTCAGCCATGGGAATGTGAAAGCAGAGTGGGTAGCAAGAAAAAATGGGACAACAATGAATTTGGGACACCACCAAAAATTGGGCAGCAAGGAATTTTGATGAGATTTGGAGTAGGAGAGTGAATGGTAATGTGTAATGAAGGATTGGAGGGGTATAAATAGGCTCAAGAAGGCTCCCCAACGTTCAAAATCATTAAAGAGCCGTTTATGGCCGTTTTTTAGCCGTTGCAACGGCTAGAAATTTAAAAATTTTTCAGGCTGTACGTGTGTTAATCGATTAACAGGGTGTGTTAATCGATTAACGTTAATCGATTAACAGGACGTGTTAATCGATTAACTGACGCTGATTTCCGAAAAACGTCAAATTTTTACCTATTTCTAATTTTGAGATATTTTCAATATTCCTAAGTCTCTTCTAAGCTCATAGAATCTATCCTTAGGCAATGCTTTGGTGAAAATATCAGCTAATTGATGTTGTGTATCAATATATTCTATCTCACAATCTCCCTTTTGCACATGATCTCTAAGAAAGTGATGCCTAATCTCAATGTGCTTGGTTCTAGAGTGCATTATGGGATTCTTTGTAAGGTTTATGGCACTTGTATTATCACACTTCAGTGGTATATGATCTAAGTGAATGTCATAATCTTCTAATTGCTGTTTCATCCATAAAATTTGTGCACAACAATTTCCTGCAGCAATATATTCAGCCTCAGTAGTAGATAAGGCTACACAGGCTTGTTTCTTAGAATGCCAAGAAACTAATGAACTACCTAGAAGATGACATGTTCCACTAGTGCTTTTTCTATCTATCTTACAACCTCCATAATCTGCATCTGAAAAACCTACAAGACTAGGTTCCGTTCCAGATGGATACCATAAACCAAAGGATACAGTTCCCTTAAGATATTTCAATATTCTTTTAACTGCTGTAATGTGAGATTCTCTAGGACTAGATTGATATCTGGCACACACACAAACACTTTGCATAATATCTGGTCTACTAGCAGTGAGATATAGCAAAGAACCTATCATACATCTATATTTAGTTTGATTTACCTCTTTACCTGACTCATCTTTGTCAAGATAGCAAGAGGTTCCCATAGGTGTAGACGCTTCCTTTGCATTGTCCATTTCAAACTTTTTAAGAATTTCTCTACAATACTTGGTTTGAGAAATGAACGTACCTTCTTTCATTTGCTTAATTTGAAGACCAAGGAAGAATGTTAATTCTCCCATCATAGACATTTCAAATTCACCCTGCATAGTCTTAGCAAAATCCTCACAAAGAGATTTATTAGTTGATCCAAAAATAATATCATCAACATATACTTGAATAATCAAAATATGTTTTCCGACTCTTTTAATAAACAAAGTGGAATCAACTTTTCCTCTATTAAAATTATTTTCTAAAAGAAAATTGCTAAGTCTTTCATACCAAGATCTAGGTGCTTGTTTTAAACCATAAAGTGCTTTCTTTAACTTATAGATGTGATTTGGAAATTTAAAATCTTCAAAACCGGGTGGTTGTTCAACATACACATCTTCTTTTATAAAACCATTTAGAAATGCACTTTTCACATCCATTTGAAACAATTTAAATTTCATTATAGATGCATAAGCAAGAAGTAGGCGTATTGCCTCTAACCTGGCAACTGGAGCATATGTCTCATCATAATCTATACCTTCTTCTTGACTATATCCTTGAGCCACAAGCCTAGCTTTATTTTTGGTGATGTTTCCATCTTCATCCAGTTTATTTCTAAATACCCATTTTGTTCCAATTACTTGATGAGTATCTTCTCTAGGAATCAATTCCCAGACTTGATTTCTTTCAAACTGGTTGAGTTCTTCTTGCATTGCTATACACCATTGTTCATCTTGAAGAGCTTCCTTAATGTTCTTGGGTTCTATCTGCGACATAAAAGCTACATTCATACAAAAATTTACCAAATTTCTTCTAGTGTTTACCCCTTTTGATATGTCGCCAATGATGTTGTCCAATGATAATCCTCTAGGTTGTTGCCATATTTTGTTTAGATCTTCATCATCTTGAGGATTATCCATATTCTCTTCATTAGTTGTCTTTTGCAAGTCTTCATTTTCACCTGCATCTGATTCATCTGACTCAAGAGGTTTTGCCTCAAGGTCTACAATTTCATCAAAGACAACATGCATAGATTCTTCTATTTGAAATGTTGTCTTATTAAAAACTCTATAAGCTTTGCTAGTTAGAGAATATCCTAGAAAAATAGCTTCATCTGCTTTGGAATCAAATTTTCCTAAATTTTGTTTTCCATTGTTTAGGACAAAACATTTGCATCCAAAAATTCTTAAATGTGAAACATTTGGTTTTCTACCTTTAAAAAGTTCATAAGGAGTACATTTCAAAATTGGTCTAATAAGCATTCTATTTAAAACATAACATGCAGTACTCACAGCATCAGCCCAAAATTGTTTAGGAACACTATATTCATTTAGCATGGTTCTAGCAAGTTCCTCTAAAGATCTATTCTTTCTTTCTACAACTCCATTTTGTTGAGGAGTTCTAGGTGCAGAAAAATTATGAGAAATGCCATATTCTTCACAAAAAGTTTCAAAATATTCATTTTGAAATTCACCTCCATGGTCACTTCTAATAGCTTTTATTTTCAAATCCTTTTCATTTTGAACTAAATTTGCAAACTTTTTAAATTCTTTGAAAGCTTCATTTTTAAGAGTAAGAAAGAAAGTCCAAGTATATCTTGAATAATCATCTACAATAACTAAAGCATAATAATTTCCTCCAAAACTTTTTATCCTAGAGGGACCAAATAAATCCATGTGCAAAAGTTCTAAGGGTTTTAAACTAGAAACAACATTTTTCGAATGAAAAGATGATTTCACTTGTTTTCCCTTTTGACATGCATCACACAATTTATCCTTCACATATTTTAGTTTTGGTAGACCAATTACTAAGTCATTAGAAATGAGTTTATTCAATTGTTGCATATGAATATGTGCAGCTCTTTTATGCCATAACCATGGATTTTCTTCTTTTACTACTAAACATGAAATATTCCTACTTGATGCATTTTCTAAATCTATCAAATAAATATTGTTATGCCTAATTCCTTTCAAAGCAATTTCAGAAGAATCATTTTTATAAATAGTGCAGGAATTTTGTTCAAAGGTTACCTTGAATCCTTTATCGCATAATTGACTAATGCTAATTAAGTTGTGTTTTAATCCTTCCACATATAGCACGTCTTTGATCATCAAGGTATCTTCACTTCCAATATCTCCTATTCCAAGGATTTTTCCTTTGTTGTTGTCACCATAGGTGACAAAGCCTCGTTCCTTTTTCCGGAAGCTTGTAAATTTCTTTTTATCTCCGGTCATGTGTTTTGAACATCCACTGTCAAGACACCACATGTACTTCCTTGGTTTTGATAATTCCTACAACATAAAAAGAACAAGCTATTTAGGTACCCAACTACTTTGTATGGGTCCTTTGGGTTAGATTAAAAAGATTAAAATCATTTTGCAACCCAAGCATATCTACCACTTGGAACACCATAATGCTTAATTTTACATTTATTAGATGTATGACCCTTTTTCATACAATAAAAGCATGATGCAGTATATGTGTTCCTATAAGTTGTTCCCTTTTCTACCCAAGTTCTACGGGTTCTATAATTATGCTTATTTTTAATTCTAGGAACATACTTATTATTACCAATCTTATGTTCATTTATTTTACTACATTCTCCTAAGGTTGTTTCATCTAGTAATTTCTTATAATTAACACAAGATGCACATTCATCATTACTAGAAAATTTGGCTTTTTCATAATACAAAACTTTTCCTTTTAAATTTCTAATTTCTTCTGCTTGATATAAAAATTTATTTTTTAAACTTCTGTTTTCTTCAGATAAATTTGTAAATTCAGTTTTCAAATCATCATTTAATTTAGAAGAATTTTCAGAAGTGAGTTTCAAATTTTCATTTTCTTTAAGAAGGCTATCAAGTTCAGATTTTAAATTTTTAAAATCCTTTTTCAGCTTTTTATGAGCAATATCTAACTTTTCAGATTCAATTAATAATGCAGCATACATTTCATTTTCATCAATATGACTATCATTATCAGAATAGTTTGAACTACTTACTTGGCTGTCATTATCGTCATCTGCCATCAAACAGATGTTTGCTTCTTCATCTGAGTCGCTTGAATCTGTAATTGTTTCATTGTCGTCTTCCCAAGCAATGTATGCCTTCTTTTTCTTGAAAAATTTCTTTTCTTTCTTTTCTTCACCCTTCTTTTGATTTGGGCAGTCTACTTTTAAGTGTCCCTTTTCTCCGCAACCATAGCATCTGTAGTTTGAGGAAGATCCTTGATTTTCTCTCTTTTCATTTTTGAATCTCCCTTTGCCTTTTGATTTCATGAACCTATTGAATCTCTTGATAAGTAGACTCAAATTTTCATCTTCTTCGGAGTCTTCATCTTCTGATCTTCCTTTGCTTCTGTGAATCTCCGACTTTAATGCCAAACTCTTCTTGTTGGTTTTGGCTTTTGCTTCTTCTTCATCAAGTCTTCCAAGATCTAGTTCATGTTCTCTCAATTTTCCAAAGAGTGCCGCCATGGTCATGGTGTTGAGATTTTGTGACTCCGAGATTGCAGTCACCTTTGGTTGCCATGATCTGTCTAAGGATTTCAAGATTTTAATGTTAAGTTCATCTACATCGAATGACTTACCTAGTCCAATGAGATGATTGACAATGTTGGTGAAGCGTTTTTGAACGTCTGAAATAGTTTCTCCTTGCTTCATTCTAAACATCTCATATTCTTGGATTAGGGAGTTCTTCCTTGCCCTCTTTACATCATCTGTTCCTTCATGTGTTACTCTGAGTACATCCCACATTTCCTGAGCGGTTTTGCAGATAGAGACTCTGTAGAACTCATCAACAGTCAGTGCTGATGCAATGATGTTCCGGGCTTTTACGTCATTTTGAGATCTTTTCTTTTCTTCAATGGTCCATTGATCACGGGGCTTAGGTTCCTGTAAATTGTTAGTGGGAACAGAAAAGCCAGACGCAATAACATCCCAAATATCACAATCAATAGATTCAATAAATATTTGCATTCTTACCTTCCAGAATGCATAGTTCTCACCAGTGAATAGTGGGGGTCTATTGATTGAAGCACCCTCTGCAAAGGTTTGATGTGATCCTGCCATTTGAATTACTATCAAAGCAAGCTCTGATACCAATTGTCAGAGCGGCTGCAGCGGAATGGTTAGCGTGGAAACAAACCAAGAGGGGGGGTGAATTGGTTATATTCAAATATTATCCCTTTTTAATATTTTTCTCTTAATTTCTTACTAAGCAGATAATTAAACGTAAATAACAGAGTAAGGGAAAGAGAAAAATTACACAGGTATTTTATCCTGGTTCAGATCACTAAGATCCTACGTCCAGTCGCTTATCTCAAATAAGATAAACCTTTTTCACTATCACAAAACTATTACAAATATTAGTCACACAGAAAAACAATTTGTAACAGTTTAGAAATTACCACCTCTCTTGAAACCACAAGAGATGAAACAACACCTCCTTTGAATCTTCACAAAGGATGATCACCTCCTTCGAATGCTTCACGAAGGATGATTCTCTTCCAGACACTTCCTCAGACACACCAAGGATGATCCAGCTATTCCTCTATCACCGTAGCAGTATTTAACCAACTCTACAGACAGAGTTTCCTTAGCTGAGCAAGAGCACACAATTCTTAAAGAGTTCAGAGATGTTTTGCACAAGGGAAGAGTTGGATTTGAGAGAAAATGAGAATCTATTTATAGACTCATCCAAAGGCTCCTCCATTTTCGCTTTTAGACTTTCTGACTGTGTTAATCGATTAGCTACAGTGGTTAATCGATTAACATCCCAACGGATACTTCAACGTCTCTAAAAACGGCTAGTTTTTCAAACGGTCACTGTGTTAATCGATTAACAGTCCTTGTTAATCGATTAACGTTAATCGATTAACACCCTGTGTTAATCGATTAACACCGAAATTCTGTGCTTCGCCATTTGCCTCTGGAACAATCGATTAACACACTGTGTTAATCGATTAACGTTAATCGATTAACACCTCTTGTTAATCGATTAACACTGCACAGATTTTGTTCTTGATTTATTTCTACATCACTTTTGAATACATACATGAAACTACTAATTATCCTATGTTCATACAATTTTTACAAGGTTTTACAAGTCTTCTAAGATCATTCTTCATAAGTCTTGATTGTGCTTGACTTGTATTTGGACATCATCAAAACTTCATCTTCATCATTTTGCTAACATATGGTAAGCAGACGGCAGCAGTGACCAGTGATATGTCACCAGAGTGGTCTAAATAGGAACTAGCAATAACCTTCCTTCAACTCAATTTGACTTTATATATTCATTATAAATGTTCGGTTTTTAAACGTCATGCTTAATATTAATATTTATTCATTTAACAGGAACAATTTGTTGCAAAATTTGATCAAATAAGATCTGAGACTGCATCTGTTAGTGTCTCAGCATCTTCTCCTCTAGACCCTGCGGAGGAGGAAAGATTGAGAAACCGATGTTGGTTAGAGGTTGCTGGTGGAAGATACAAGGGACGCGTATATGGCATTGGAAATGTCAGTTCCCAAGATGACTGTGTCGATAGTTACATCCAACAGACACAGGCATCTTCTTCTGCTCAACAACAAAATTTAGAAGAAATTGTTAATCTCAAATCGCAGTTACAAGAATATGGTCAGCAGCTTCAAAAGTTTGAAGGCTTTATTGGCGTCCTCCTGCCATTCCTTCCGCCTTCAGCAGCCGCAGCTGCACAAGACTTTTTAAACCTTCAAAATCCTCAACTTCAAAATGAAGTACCCAATGATGTCCAACCAGAACAGCAACCTCCAGAACAGCAACCACCACACCAGCAACCAACAGATGAACAAGAAGAAGATGATGGAAATGATTATATGCATTATTAGGCATTTTGTAGAACTTATTTCCATTATTGTTGAACTTTTTTAGAAGCACAATCACAATCCGTTTATGAACTTACCTGATGTTTATTATTGCACTTATATTGATGTCAAGAATATTTATGTATTCATATATACAATGTTTCCTTTATGGATTAAGTGTATTTGAAAAGCTTTATGGATTTATATGTCAATGTGCAATGTATAATGTCCAGGATTGCTTATATCAATTGTGAATGTTCACCATAATGTCCAAGTCTGTTTGTATATTGTGAATGGGAAACTGCCATATACAGAATATGTATTTAGCTCTGCCTAAAGCATTATATACGGATATATCCATATATACTGTCCTTATATAAGTTATATACAGAAATTATATACGGAAATTATATACAGAAATTATATACAGAAATTATATACAGAAATTATATACGGAAATTATATACGGATATTATATACGGAAATTATATACGACCATTATATACAGATAAATCCGTACATAAGTTATATACGGATAAATCCGTATGTAATTTCCGTATATAATATCCGTATGTAATTTCCGTATATAATATCCGTATGTAATTTCTGTATATAATATCCGTATGTAATTTCCGTATATAACTTATATACGGATTTATCCGTATATAAACCTAGCTACGACGGTATTATATACGGATTTTTGCCCGTATGTAATCCGTATATAACCAAGTTTTATATACGGATTTTAGGTGTTATATACGGATTTTGGCTGTATGTAATACACTTTTTTCTTGTAGTGGTTGAAGCCAATGTAATTTTAGGTGTTAGAATCATAAGGAAGGAAGATAACATATTATTATCCCAAGAACAACACATTGAGAAACTTCTTAAGAAGGTTGGGTATTATGACTTCAAACCTGTGTGTACCCCTTATGATGTTAACTCTAAATTGATGAAAAATAAAGGAGAATTTATCTCTCAACCTCAATATGTCTAGATAATTGGGAGTTTAGTGCATTTGATGACCTTTTCTAGACCTTATATTGCTTATGTAGTAGGTAGAGTGAGTAGGTACATTCAATGTCCAAATTAGAAACATTGGGATGCACTTGTAAGGCTTATAAGATACTTAATAAGTTCAATGAATTATGCCATTACATATAGTGGATTTTTCATTGCACTAGAAAGGTGCAATGAAGTTAATTGGATCTCTGATTCAGATGGGAAAAAATTCACGTATTCACACTTGGGGATGGTGCAATTCCATGAAGATCTGTCAAACAAACAATTATTGCAATATCAATTATGGAATCTAAGTTTGTTTCTCGTGAGATGGTTGGTACTGAGGTTGAGTGGTTGAAAAACTTCATAGCAAACATTCCACTAAGAATGAAACCATCCACATCGGTGTCAATACATTGTGATTGTCAATTAACAATAACTATAGCTAAAAACAAGAATTATAATGGAAAGAGCAGACATACACAATTGAGACACAATTTAGTGAAGCAGTTGCTAAAGAGTGGAACTATTTTCATTGATTATGTGAAGTCAAAATGGAATTTAGCAAATCCTTTGACAAAACTCTTGGGAAGAAATATAATTTTAGAAACATCGATGGGAATGGGACTTAAGCCATTGCAGAGAAACAAGTTATGGTAACTCAACCTTTATGATTGGAGATCTCATGAATAAGGTTCATATGGATAAAACAAGTCACTTGTTAGTTTTGAAAGTATTAAATTGATTTTAATCAATTGTTTTATGATGTGTGTGAAAGTGCTAGAGACTGTGTTATGAGAGGTTAAACTTTCTAATTAAAATTCTATATGGTGTAAGAATTTTAGATTAAACAAAGTTTTAATGATTTTCATATCCCTTACAAGTGTTGTATGATTTGCAACATACATTTGATGAAATCACCTATATAAGTTTTGAGTGAGGCCACTTGTATAAGATCATGGCATGACCTTTAGAGAACATATGAATACAGGGCGCGTGCATGGCCTAGTGACCGCAACACAACGATAACGACAAGGATTGTGAAGGTGTATTAGGATTAACAAACCTCTAACACACGACAAGTGTCATGTGTTCATATAACTTCTTATACCAACTATATTGTGTGCTAAACTTCACAATCTAGAACTTATTCATATAACTTGTTATACCAGCTCTGATACATTACATCTTATAAAACCCAGAGAAATTCTTCTTTTTTTTCCAATCTTTCTTTCTCGTCTTTTGCAATATGTGGGGGATTGTTGTATAACCTATGTATTATATTGCAAAAGTCTTTAGAAGGCAACAGATGCACATTGCTGAGTGAACGTTGCTGGTCAAGTTTCGCCTCCAAGGCTCAGATTGATGAACTTTGTTGGTCAAGCTCCATTTGCAAGGCTCGGATTGATGAATATTGCTGGTCAAGCTTCGTCCGCAAGAATCAAGTTTGCTTCTAATGTCTCTTTTTATTGAAACTGTTTTCGCCAACAGCAGGATGGGGATTCTTCCTTAAGTCTTGGACCTTGGGTTGGTTTCACATCTCTCTACAAACTCTATAAATATAGTGTGGTTCTTTCTCCAAAAGACATAGAAAATATTGACAACCTCTCTCATTCTTGGAATACTTTCAAGAGCACGACATACACTTTCTAGTTCTCACTCTCACTACTTAATTATGTTTGAGCTCTCCCATATAGAAACATTATCCATGTAGAAATTGGTATCACTCACGGAATGTTTAAGAGTGTGTTAGGATAAAAACCAAGAGGGGACGGGTGAATTGGTTCTATTTAAAATTTTGATTTCCTTTAAAAATTTCTTCAAAGTGAATAAGTAAAATAGAGAAGGGATGAGAAGATTCACACAAGAAATTTTTATACTGGTTCGGATCAAAAGACCCTACATCCAGTTTTTAATCTCTCCAAAAGAGGGATTAACCTTCCACTAAAATAAGTTAATTTACAATAAAGAAATAAAGATTGAGATTAGAAATCACCTCTCTTAACATAAAAGAGATTAAATGCACCTCCTTTTAACGCACAAAATGATTAACAACTTGACTTTGCTTTGTAGGTATACTCCACCACATAGACACACTAAGAAAGAGCACTTCCTCATACAAGCACCAAGTAAAACAAGCTCCATTTTCACAAACAAACAGTTTCCCTTAGGCACACAGCTCTAATACTCTATATGAAAAGTTGTTTAAAGTTACGTTTAAGTTAATTATTTATAGGCTCTTGCATTTGAAAATTAGGTCAGAAACCTAAGAGTCAGGTTCGCAATTGCCACTAATAATCGATTATCATAAGTGATAATCGATTATTTGCGAACCTTGGTAATTTATGCTTTCATGGATAATCGATTATCCTAAGTGATAATCGATTATCACATAGACTTATGAAAAATAAAAGTTTTTCTGAGTGCTCTACTTCTTGGGTTCTACCTATTAACTCTTGAACTACTAAATTAATTACAATACATATATTACAAGTCTTTAACAACTAAGTTACTGAGACTTCATAATATTTCTTAAAACCAAGCACTTCTTTAATTCTTCAACACTTCAACACTTCTCCAGGAAACATCATCATCAAAATCCTTTATTGAAGCAAGATGTCCATCTTCTTCTTTTTGCTAATAATTCGAGCTTGTCTCCTCTCATCACCTTTCATATGGGATATCATGTTTAGTTAGAAATAATCCTAAGACTAAGCAAGACAAATAAGCAATGAAATTAAAAAGGATTAAAAATGGAAGAGAGAAAGGATAGGAAACTTAGGAATTTGAAGGCACGCCACTTGAAATGATCCAAGATAAATGCCAAGGAGGATTGTCACTTATTCTTCACAAGATAAGACCCAAAAGGAGACTAAGAGACAGAATTTTGTCTCAAAGAAGTAATGCAATTGAATGGAAAACACTCTTTATATTCCAATTGGAAGGTGTTCAAGGTGTATACAAAAGGAGGCCTTAGGTTGCTTATATAACCTTAAGAAATGAAGTAAGTGGAGAGAACTAAAGGATATGGGACTTGAAAGGCCTTCAAGTCTGAACAGCAGCACCTAAAGGTGTTCTAAGTCTCACATCTCTCAAATTTTTAACTTCTTAAGGGTTTATAAGCTACCTAACTAGTCTAGAAATCAAAACTAAAACTATACATGAGCTAACTTGCATTACAAGCAATTATAATGAAAAAAGACTTATTTATTCTTCTTTCTTTTAAGTTCAAACTATGTGAAGTCTCACATTGCTTGCACTTTAAAGAAAAGAAGAGTATATAAGCTTTTCTATAATCAAAATAGACGAAAATAAATAAAAGAGGCAAAATACAAGCCTAGAAACCTACTCTACTCTTTTTGTACAAAGGTATAAAGGATCCAAGAAATAAGATTATTTCCTTTGGTAATGCTTCTTGTCATCCTTTTATTCTCTTCATCCTTTGCCCTATCTATGATCACATCATCCCCCTAGGTTGGAGAGGATTCAACCACGAATCTGGAAAATCTGCAAAAGGAGAAAGATCAGACACATAGAAAGTAGAATGAACATTATAAGTACTAGGCAGAACAATCTCATAGTCATTATCATTTATTTTGCGTAGGACTTGAAAAGGACCATCTCCTTGAGGATTGAGTTTGGATTTCCTTTGTGAAGGAAATCTATTCTTTCACAAATAAATTCATACCCAATCACCAAGAGAGAAAGTGACTTTTTTCCTATGCTTATTACAATAGATGCATGCTTTTGATTGGTGTGCTCAATGCGAGTCTTGAATCTATTATGCAAATCTTTAACAAATTAAGCTTTGGACACACCATCTAACCACATTGACTCAAAATCAGGAAGGGGAAGAAGGTCTAGTGGAGTTAGGGGGTTGAAACCATAGACAATGTGAAAAGGAGAGTAAGAAGAGGTACAGTTGACAACCCTATTATAAGCAAACTCAATATGGGGTAGCAACTCTTCCCACTAGCATGGATTGCCCTCAAGACAGTATCTTAATAATTGGCCCAAAGTTCTATTAGTCACATCAGTCTGACCATCAGTTTATGGATGACAAGTGGTAGAGAAAAGGAGTTTAGTACCGAACATGTTCCACAAAGATCGCCAGAAATGACTAAGAAACTTTGAATCTCTATCAGAAACTATCGTCTTAGGCAAACCATGCAGACACACAACCTCTCTAAAGAATAAATTAGCAATATGGATAACACCATCTACTTTGTGGCATGGAATAAAATGAGCCATATTTGAAAATCGGTCCACTACCACAAAGATAGAGTCCATCCCTCGCTTTGTCCTAGGTAAGCCCAAAACAAAATCCATAGAAATATCAACCCACGGATTACTAGGTACAAGAATAAAAGTGTATAAGCGATGAGGATGGGTGGTGGACTTAGCATGCTTACATGGAATACATTGGCTACAAAACTTAGCTACATGTTTATGCATGTGAGGCCAATAGAAATGCTCATGAATAATAACTAAAGTTTCTGCAATCTCGAAGTGTCCCATCAATCTCCTCTCATGTGCTTCTTTAATTAAGAGAAAGCGCAATGAACTCTTGGGTACATAAAGGCATTTTTTTTTAAAAGAAAGCCATTTGCTAGGAAAAAATCCTTGTGGGGCCCATGAGCACATTGTTCAGTTAAGGAGGAGAAATATCTATCTTCTGGATACAATTCCTTTATGTGATCAAAAACCCAAGAAAATTGGTTTCGAGAGTAGTTAAAAGAGTATGTCTTCTTGATAGAGCATCGGCTACTATGTTAGAAGAACCCTTCTTGTGTTTGATGACATAAGGAAATTACTCCAAGAATTCCACCGACTTAGCATGTCTCTTATTGAGTTTGCCTTGGATTTTCAAATGTTGCAAAGATTCATGATCACTATGGATCACAAACTCTTTTCAAAGTAAGTAATGTTGCCAAGTTTGCAAGGATCGAATAAGAGCATATAATTCCTTGTCATAGGTAGAATAATTTAGGTGACTCCCCTTGAGCTTCTCACTAAAGTAAGTAATAGAATAACCTTCTTGAAGAAGCATACCTCAATGCCTACATTAGAAGCATCACACTCAACTTCAAATGACTTAGAAAAGTCAAGTAAGGCTAAAATGGGAGCATGAGTTAACTTGTCTTTAAGGACTTGAAAACTCTTTTTTTGCTAACCCCCCACTTGAAACCCACATCCTTCTTTACTATGTCACTTAAAGGAGCAGCGAGAGAAGAGAAATTAGGCACAAAGCGACGGTAAAAACTAGCTAGGCTATGAAAGCTCCTCACATCCTTGATGTTTTAAGGAACAGGCCAATCCCTAATGACATCTATCTTGGAGGAGTCAACATGAACTCTTTGGGAGCTAATGACAAAGCCTAGAAAAACTACTTGTTCCATGCCAAAAATGCACTTCTCTATATTGGCAAATAATGATGCATCCCTTAAAGCTTGAAGAATACTCCTAACATGCATGCAATAGTCATCTAAAGATAAACTATAAATGAGAATGACATCAAAGTAGGCCACTACAAACTTACCTATGAAAGGTCTTAAAACATGATGCATGAGACGCATGAAAGTACTAGGAGCATTAGTCAAACCAAAAGGCATGACAAGCCACTCATATAGTCTAAATTTGGTCTTAAAGGCGGTCTTTCATTCATCTCCTTCTTTGATTCTAATTTGATTATAACCGCTCTTAAGATCAATCTTGGAGAATATGGTTGAACCATGAATCTCATCTAATAAATATTCTAATCTAGGAATGAGATGTCTATACTTAATGGTTATATTGTTAATGGCCCTGTAGTCATTACACATACGCCATGAACCATCTTTTTTAGGGACAAGTATCATAGGCATAGCACACAGACTCATGTTATCTCTAACCCACCCTTTAGACAACAAACCTTCTACTTGCCTTTGGATCTTTTGAGTTTCCATGGGATTTGTTCTATAAGTCAGACGGTTTAGAAGAAAATATCCTTGTATAAAATCAATTTGGTGCTCAATCCCTCTAATAGGTGGTAACCTTTTGGAGGATCTTGAAACACATCTTGGAACTCCTCTAACAAATTATCTAACTTATAAGACTTAAGAACAGAAGTGGTGGTTAGACACTAGGAAGGAAAAACGCAAAAAATAGAATCTCTTTTTTTTCAATAACTTTAAGTACCTCTTTATGAGGGATGAGACAATTATGTTTGACCTTCTCCTTTTCTTCACCTCTCTTGGACTTTATTATGAGGTGGTCCTCATGTATTTCCTTTGGAGTTACAGGTTTCAATATAAATTTGCACCCTTGGAAAGTAAAGGACATCCTATTGGTAAGACCATCATGTTGAACATTTCTATCAAATTGCCAAGGTCGACCTAATAGGATGTGAGTTGCTTCCATGGGTACAACATCACAAAGAACCTCATCTTAGTACTTTCCTATGGAAAAGGAAATATGGACTTGTCTATTGACCAAGATTTCACCCTCCTCATTTAACCATTGAAGCTTGTAAGGCTTGGCATGTGTGATAGTAGACAACTTAAGTTTGTCCACTACATGTGTGCTAGCCACATTGGTGCAACTTCCCCCGTCTATTATCATTGAGCAAACCTTGCTAGCTATAAGACATCTAGTGTGAAAAATATTTTCTCTTTGAGTTTGATCAAAGTCCTTGTGGACTTGTCCCAATAGGTATCTTATAACTAGTAGGTCTCCATCAAATGGAACCTTGTATTCATCTTCACTAGAGGAAGAAGAAGAGTGAGAAGTGTATGAAGGTGAAGAAGGAAGAGAGTCATCGGTGAATACCTCTTCTCCTCTAATGCACATTGCCCTTTTGTTTGGGCATGCAGATGCAATATGACCATGACCTAAGCACTTGAAACATTTAATTTGACTAGAGCGCAAAGGTGACTTAGGCTTAGAAGAAGGCGTGTTGTTAGTAGAAGAAGGGTGAGATTTATTAGTGTTCTCCCTAGAAATATCTTTATCCTTCTCCCTTGATGATGAACTTTTGTAAAAAATTTCTTTGGAAGAGTTTGAAAACTTGTTGCGGTATGACTCTTTTCTTAAAATTTGTTTTTCCACTTTCATAGCCCTATGTACCACAACATCTAAAATCTCAATCATGGAGTTCCATAACATCTTGTATGTTTCTATTTAAAACACTAATAAATCTAGTTATATTTGCTTGATCGCTCTCAATTGTGGTAGTACGATGTAGGAGCACTTCGAGCTCACAAGCATACTCCTTCACACTTCGTCTACCTTAAGTAATTCGTTGGAGCTTAACCTAGAGGTCCCTGAGGTAATGTGGAGGTACGAAGCGTTAGAACAAAATGTCCTTAAAATGTTCCCATGAGCTCGTGTGTGAGCCCATGATGGTAATGTTCATCCTAATTAACCATTGCATGACATATCCCTCTAAAGCTAATGTAGCTAATTTTTCACGCAAGGAATTATCTACCCTATACAAATCTAAAACTTGTTCTACTTTAGCTAGCCAATCTAGAAAAATTGAAGGATCTTTTTCTCCTTTGAAATGTGACAAGTTCAATTTCGACAATTGAAGGCATTGGTCAAAAGCTCTATCTTATTGATGCTTGAAAGGACAATGACCATGAGGAGTGGACTTGTGCTCTTGATGTCCATATGCTTGCTTTCCTTTCATCTTAATCTCATTGTCCATCCTTCTACTAAGAGAGTCAAGTTGATGCTTAATTTGTTGAAGTGCTTTTGCCATGTCCAATTTGCTAGAAACACTTCCTTGATAGCTATCTCCATGGGAAGAGGATTGACGTGAACCTGCAAACATGTTGCTAACACCAAACGCAGCAAAAACTCACAAAAAACATATTAGAAATAGCAGCAAAATCACGTAAAAAACAGCAGCACTCTCCTTAGTGTTTGCTCTTGGTTTAGGCTAGAAAAAAGGAAGGAACGCTCCAACTCACTTGCAATCCTCACTCAAGATAGAATGGTGTCTCAAAGTCAGAATTTAGAGCACTTAATCAGTGAAAAATACAAGTGAAAGGATGTACAATCAACCTCAACAAATACAAGGACACAAGAAGCCAAAAAAAAATCAAGTGAAACTACTAGACAAGTAATGTAAAAGGAACCAAGGAAAGCAAGAAAAAGTGGCACAAAAAATGGCAACAAACTAGAGGACTATAAGAGACAACAACAATGAAAATGAAGGAATCAAAACAAAGGCACATGTGAGGGTACTGCAACAAAAAATATAAACAAACAAGAGGCAATCACACCAAAAACTCTATGCATACATGAAGAGAAAGATCTAAAAATGAATGGAAATAATTTGGCATGTTTCCAACCTATATGTTCTGTAAATTAATGATAAAAGAGGCTCAATTGAAGATGTCAAACACACAAAAATAGTGAGCAAGGTTTCGGCCAGATCAACAAACTTAAGCAAACAGATTTTTTTTGTTTTGGATCATGAAATTTTTTTTATCTAGCTAGTCTCGGCCAAGCATTGATAATTTGAGTATGTGTGTTTGACAAAGCTCTAGTTTGGTTTGTTTAATACCTCTACTGGTGCAGAACATACAAGCAAAGCATACACACTTAAATCCCAAGGTGATCCATCTCAATTCAGCATACAAGAGCAATGATGCAAAGGACTCTAACAAGTGTAATTCAAGAAGAAATTTCTAGAAAACTCTTAAAGAGGAATCACATATGACTCAAATCAAAGGCTAAACAATCAAGAAGGACTCCAAACAAACCAGCCAAGACAAGAATTAATAGCTAGAAAGGAAAACAAAAAGAAGTTAGAAGCCTACTTGTTGAAGACTTCCAAGAAATGCTTGTTACTTGTGAAGGAAGGTGTTGTTTGTAGCCTCTGGATAGCAGCGTTTGAACCACTTCTAGGCACTTGATTGAAGTCTTTTGATCAACCTTAAGAGTGTCTTGATGATATATAACGTTCAGAAGAGAAAATTCAGCCACCAAATACACAAAACAACAACCACATCCAACAAAAAAGGTTAGAAATAACCCAAACAACAAGCACAATATGGAGTATTGAATGAATCAACACCAAATTTGCATAGTAAACGATGGAATTAAATTGAATTAAGGACTGGATATTGTTCCTAACATGTAAACGAAACTATAGAAAAAAATTTCACGAAAATTGGAGTTGAAATGCGTAATATATGAAACAAACAATCTGGACATGCCAACAACGTACGCACTAGGTGCTAGTAGTAGCGTTGGGCGCTGGCGGAATGAAAACAGAGGCTTTCTCTAGCTAACATGCATTCCTAAATTGATCAAACCAAAGGCTCTAGATACCACATGATATGGGATAGCATGCTTAGTTAGAAATAAGCCTAAGACTAAGCAAGACAAATAAGCAATGAAATTAAAAAAAAAATTAAAAATGGAAGAGAGAAAGGATAGGAAACTCAGAAAAAATAGACGAAAAAAGATAAAAGAGACAAAATACAAGCCTAGAAACCTACTCTACTATTTTTGTACAAAGGTATAAAGGAGTCAAGAAATAAGATGATTTCCTTTAGTCATGCTTCTTGTCATCCTTTTATTCTCTTCATCCTTTGCCCTATCTATGATCACATCAATCTTGATCTCCTTTTTATTCTTTTCTACAAATACCCTGGGTTTTATTGTTTGGAAGAATCTTGCTAGTTTTGTTATCCTCAATTTTTGGGAAGTTTTTATTGTATCTTGGAAGATTTACATAACACATTACGGATAAGCCCTTAAAAACAATGAATTTACACACCTCGCGATGTTCGTAATTATTATCAATATATTACAACAATGATTAGGTCATCCTTAATCAAAAACCTATCACGAAAACTATATATATGTCGAAGGTAGTTGATTATGCATTTTATTACAAAATTTATTATCCTAGCAACAAACCTGACTTAACTTAAGAACGTGAAAACGTGAAATAATATAATTAACCTTTCATAGTGATCGATTCTACCTACAGAAACATATTATCTACACCTATATATTCATTTATAAGTAATAACTAATGTGTGGTGTATAGTTTTAGACTTTATCTCAGATTCCATACTTAGCTTGTGGTGAGTTTTCCTTTCTCACTTGAAGCTATTTTGGCGCTTGAAGATAAGGAAATAATTAACTTCATTCAGCTAACTAGTTCAAGTTGGTTTCTTGGTATATCTATCAATCAATATGTTTCGAACGGTTGTTACCGAGAAAACTAAGTATATTTGATATAGACCCCCGAGGCATCACTAGATGAACACACACGTATTTTCACCAGAAGTTTTGATGATAAGAGAATCCAAAGGCAAAAAAACAGCCAAAAAAAATCCAATAGAACCACTTCTTCGGTAGTTTATGAGAGGCATGGTAAACCGTACATGAAGATTACCCTAAAAGAAAATACGCGCAATAAAGAAACAAATTTTACAGGAACTTTTAAAGGGTTTCCGTGAATAAACAAGTGAACTTTATTATAAAGAAAATAAATAGGAAAAAGTCAAGACTTAATTTCAGAATTCACTTTGCTTTCTCTTTTACCTGATTGCAACATGGAAAAAATTGGCATGGAATAGTCGGGGAAACTTAATTGATTGAACGGTTGGTGCCAATTTGCCACCAAGTTAAAAAGCTTCGTTAACTTTTTGAACTCTTCATGTATGTCTATGTATACTTGATTACAAGTATGGTGATGAATTTGAATTCATTTAATGCAACCCCACATAGTACTATTAAAAGAAAATAGATATATAAATAAAAAACATATATTTTATGATTGAGAGAATAGGTGTGGAAAATGCATGAAAAATAGATAATGTTTTTTGAAAAATCCTATTTGAGAGGGTATCCAAAGAGGTGGGGCTTTTGATGTATGTTAAGGAATAGTTGTAAGATGAGGAAGCTGTCGTCTATGGCACGCCGAGGACCAACTCACATATCAGTTCCCACTAATGGGATTTTTCTCAAAGAAAAGAAACGAAATCATTGATTGTGAGCAAAAAGCCATATCCTCTTTTGTCTCTCCAATCCCAATATTTTCTCCCATTTTGTGAATCTTTGTAAAGAAAATATTGTGACCATGAATGGCCTTTTCAACTCATAAAGTGATAAAAAGATAATTCCCTTGGCGTGTAAGACTTACTACCTTGTTGGTTAGGGTTTCCACTCTTTTCGGCTTTTCCATTCATATATCACATTATAAGTTTGTCATTCTCAACGATGGTATAGTAATATCTTTGATTTTCGACATCATTAACATCGGTTCATGTATACTTCCTTTTTCTTCCTTCTCTTATCTTCCTTCAATTATTGAATACATTCTAATTCGTAAGCTGTCGTTTTTATGTGTTTCAAACCTTTCTTGCCTAGAAAATAGATTGCTGTAAACGAAGTTAAAAATCACTTTGGCCAAAATTATTCATGGGGAGATCGTTGTGATTTATTGGGTATCCTGAAGTTATAAATTAACTAAAATTTTAAAAGGTTCGAACTGTACATTTGAAAAGTATTATCATAGAAGTCATTTTTTTATTGTAATTATTATCTTGAACAAAAAATTTTTAACTTTTATATTATAAAGGATGGTCATATTTATCATTTTGTTTTATACTGATAGAAATATTATTAAACCGGTTAAAACTCATTAGTAAAAAAATATTTTATATTGGTTTTCTCTTTTTCGACAATATATATAACATTTTCTTACTTTATTCTTAAAGTTGTATATAACTTAAAGGTTTAAGAAAATCATGCAAATAAGAATTTCACATGTTTGACATGTAATTGATTTATATATCTACATTAATATAAATACGAATTATTAAGAGTAGAGCTGGACAAAAATAACTTAATTGTACTAAATTATAGTTAACTGTATTTTTTATACTAAAAAAACTAATCCATTTTAACCAAAAACTATTTATACTATTATCTAGTTCAATTTAGAAAAACTGTTAATATTTTCAGTGTAGTGCAGTTAACTGAAAATTTGTTCTTTACTTTTTGTTGACCTCATTCCCCTCTCTCTCACCACTTGTTTAATTGATTTCTGCTTCGATTTCGCTGCATGGCTCCATTGCAGACGATACAGACGGGAAGAGAGAGAAAGATTAATGGGTTTTAAGTGCTAAAATGTCCAAGTTATTCTAGTAATCTTGAAAACAAAAATCCTCCATCAAGTAACTTTATGAATAATAAACCATATAAAATACAGATAAACATGAATGATTTGACACTAATGTTTTATATTCAATTTTGAGTTTTGGTTTTCATAATTGACATCAGTTTGTAGATAATTTTTACATGATTGATTTGAAATTTTAATTTTGATTAAATAATCATTTATCCAATATTATATATATATATATATATAAATTTTATAAAAGTTGGTAAAAAAAATACACGTGAGCAAAATAAATGTTAGTTGAGATGGTAAAGGAAGTGTTATAAGAAGTATTATGAAATAGTGTTAATTTAAAAGTTTTTGTTTTATGAATTACCTAAAGAACTTTTGCAGTGGAGAACTGCGTCACTTTTGGTCTAATTTCATAAATTAATTGAAACGGTGATAGTTAATTTGACCTGATTTGTTAACTTGTAGGTAATATATGATCACTGTACACACATTAACTTGAATAAAACCTACAGTACAAAAACTTGAGTAAAACTCGCAGTATAGAAACTCGCACTACATAAAAGATTACCTGATCCAACTTCAGTTATTACTTAATTGATATAAGTTCAGATTTTTAAAACTGAATTATTAAGCTGTACAATTAGTTATTATAGTAAGTAATTCAGTTTTCTTTAGTTTGTTAAAAGTATAGTTAATTATAATTTAGTACAGTTCAATTAATTATGTCCAGCCCTAATTAAGTTTCTTTTATCAAACTTAAATTCAGTAAACAATGTAAACTACTTACAAAACTTATAATTGTATAATTGTAATGTTTAAAATATTATTATCTTAGATTATTTCAAAAGATATCCTGGAAATTTATATAAAATGGTACATTACTATTGTTAATGTCAAAGATCATTACATCCTAAAGAAATAAGTCATGCAAAATCTTAGCCAACTCATGAATTAACATTTTGATCAAGCTAACATTTGATGCGACTATTTCTTTGTCTCCTCCTAGGATCCTATACGTACATATGTCCATAAAGAGAAATTTATCAAATATACCTAAGCTTTTCTTAATCTTACACAACAAATTAATGTTCACTTGCAGTGTATTACATAAATTTAACGAAATTTTGGTAGCACAAAATCGAAATATTAACTTCTAAAAGTTGCTGTATCGAGGTCAAACAACCCCAGTAGCAATACGCTATACACCAAATATGAAAAAAAAAAACAAATAAACATTTACAACATAAAATATCAATAATGATCAAATAAAAATTTTAAAAACCATCTTCAAAAGGTACAAATCATATCCTATTTGAAGGAGATTTCTCTCTCTCAATGCAAAAAACAAAGGAATATTTAAAGTGAAGAAAATTTGAATAAGATCATAAAAAATATATGCAAAAGTTGACTATATACTAATAAAAAAAATTATTTTATTTTTTAATTTGAAACTACCTTGTCTTTTAGTTTAAATTTAGAAACTTATCTATGAATGACTAATGAAATCACACATATTTTTTAAAGAATAAAAGAAGTAGAATTGAAACTATTTGGCCTACAATAATTTCTTCTTGACCTAAACGTGTGAAATTGAGAATTAACTGGGGATTAGTTTAACTTTTGTTGCATTAGAAATACTAACTAGCAGATCTTGTTATGAGTGACTCTACGTCACCATTATTGGGAATGTAAAATACCAAAAGTTTTTCAATTGGTAACCTTCTCTTGTTACAAAAAGCCAAAGATCTTCGTTCTTGACCAGAAAAAGGTAACAGATTTTTTTCCTCTTTGTATTATCATTTTGTCAGCAATTGTTGACTATGAAGAGATAGTGAAATTCAAATTATTAAAGTTGGCTACAATTATTATTTGGTGTCTCAATTATAATCTGATTTTCTAGCTAAATAAAATAAAAATTGTCACTTTTAAAAAGTGGATTAAACAACTCGATTTATACAAACAAGATTGATCATTTCTAGATATTTAATCACACTGCAAATTTCAATATAATGACTAGAGATTTAATAAACGCTTATTAAATTGACAACGATTGCAATTATAAGGTTTTATTTGAATACAAAATTGCTTATCGAATTAAAACTATTTCACTTTAAATAGATTCATTTCTTTTAATTATATATCCTTTTATTCTCCTCGAGTAAGGGCTCCTGTGTAATTTGAAATTCTTGGATACCTCATGTCTATAGAAAAATCAGAATAGAAAAGATCATGAGTAGTTGATGATGTAATAATATAATATAAGGCACAAATAAAGGAAATTAAAAAAAAATGTTGACAGTTTGTGTCAAAATAATATATGCTAATAACGATTTCAAAACTGGTGAAATGTAATTTTAAAATTTACTTATCTGAATTCAAATATATATAAAAAAGAGTCATGTTTAATAGACTTATAAACATAAACAAAATTCAGCTTTATTTTATGTTACTATCTTAAAATTACATTTATTTTTAAAGTCAAGCACCATCTCCAGTAAATATAACAGAAGATAGTTTATAAAAATATTAAAGCAACTTATCTATTATTCTTAACGATAAAATTTAAGCATGTTCTTAATTGAATTTGAAATTTTATTTTAAAAATGAAACATTAAATTTAATTAGGGAAGAACAACAATTTATATACTTATATATATAATATCATGTTTAAGTTTCATCATTTTCATAATTAGATTTAAAACAGTGAACTTAAGTTTAGATAAAAGATTTATAATAGTGTATGAACATTTTGTTAATTAGTCCACGTAGGAGTCCAGAGTAAAGTGAAAGTAATAAGATTTGAAGAAAACCCTAATCATATCTGGAATAGGATTAAGGGACACTTTAAAATCTCAAACGGGATTCTGTCTTATAACAAAAGATAAGGGACTACATGATTGCAATAGGGTTCAGAATCTCTACATGTAACGTGGAAAAAGAAGAATTTTGAACTTTTTTATTAAATTTTCAGTGTTATTAACTGATTATGTGTTTAAAATATATTGGTGTATATATACTGATTTTAAAATTTTAAAATATATTTAAAAATATTATTAATATTTTGAAGAAAATAATAAAAAAAAATTGAGTGTTTTAGTTTAATGGGTTGCAAAAGTTAGGCCAATAAAGTTGAGATACCCCACTTTCTTTACAAAGTGACGAAGAAGAATCATTAATTTGTTTTTCTTATCTTAAAGCTTATACTTTTTGTCAAATCGTCTTCTCCTTCACCATGCTTTAAACACCATAAAAGACATCAATAGCTTTGCATATACATAAACATATATATGCAAATAATAAAGAATAGTGACAACTTCACAAAAAAAAAAAATTAGGGTGGCAGAGATATCATTAATCGGAGGTTTACAAATCCTTGATGCTTATTCGAAGTTAATTATTTACTTACAGTCAATTAGAAAAATCTTCAACTTTATTAAAAAAAACACATTATACATTGGTTCAACTTATTAATATGAATTTTTTTTATTTAGTATACTTTTTCACATATTTATTATCGTTTATTAGACTTATATACATTTTATTTCTTCAACTAGACCCTTTTTATTATTGGCACAGTTTTTTAATCTTTTTTATTTTAAAAAATATATCTTTTATTCTAAAAATATTAAAATATATTTAAAACTATAGAAATATAAAATTTTGTATAGAAAAAAATTTAATTAGAAAAAATATAAAATAGAAATTTAAAAATATAACAAAATATCAAATTTTTAATTGAAATTTATAAAATTTCTAAAATAGAAAAGTATCAAAATTTATTAAAAGAAATTATTTAGTAAAAAATATATAAAAATAGAAATTGGAACTATTCTATGCAATTTTTTTTTAATTTTAAGAAGTTTGAGTATTATAAAATTTGTCTTTCCTTTTATTAAATAATTTGAATAAAAAAATATTTAAAAATCTAGCTTAGAATTTTGTTTCTTAAAAACAAAATTTTGACTGGTTTTTTTAATCTAGAATGACATTAAAGTATGAATTCGACTTTCGAAAGACCGAGTTCTAATGTAAAGATAAAGTCATGTATGTCATGTTATCCTGCAAATACTGGACACACTGTGCTATGTGAAAAAAAAAATAAAACACAAACCTCCAACTTTTTTATGTCAATAAAAATTCAAACAATTGCAAAAAAAATTCAAATAAAAAACATCTTCACATTTAAATAATTAAATATAAAAACACTAAATTCTTACAAATATTTCTTTACATTTACATATTTAAATACAATAAAATAATCAAATTTATTTCAAATATCTTAATTTATTATATTTTTATATTTCTATTTTTATATTTCTTCTAAAATAAAACTTCTTAAATACATTTCTATACTTTTTCTATTTACAAAATTTTATGAATTTCAATTAAAAATTCTATATTTTACTATATTTTTAAATTTCTATTTTTCTATTTTTTTCTAAATATTGAATAAATTTTAATACTTTTCTATTTTAAAAATTTTAATTAAGAATGTTGATATTTTGTTATATTTTAAATTTTCTATTTTATATTTTTTTTTAAATAAAAATATTTTCTAAAGCAAAGTTTTTTATATTTCTATAATTTTAAATATTTTTTTTATATTTTTTCAAATAGAAATTTATATTTTTTTCAAAAAACCAATAATTAAACTGCATATACAATAAAAATGTCTAATGAAATAAAATACATGTGAATCTAGTAGGGTAATAAAGATGTGAAAGAATATATTTTAGAAAAAAAAATTTCTTTTAATATAACTTTAACTCAAAAAGTTAAAATAATAGATTTATAAATTTTATTTCTTATATATATTTTATTATTTCTATCGCTTTTTAATATGGCAACTTAGTCTTATATTTAGATTCACAATAATAATTTTCTGGAAATTCAAACTCACGTGTAATATTTATTTATTTATTTACCTAATTTGACAAACTAATTAAAAATTGTATGTGAGTGATTTTTTTTAAAAGTAGTAGTTGCATTTGTCAACTTGGATTCAATAAGGACATTCGATGTTAGGAGAAAATAATACAACCCAAAATTGTATTATTGTGGAAGTTCTTCCACCTTTATCTTAATATATTATGAAACATTCACACCTGAAGAGAGCAATTTTATTCTCATTTACTCTAAGTTTTACATGGTTTTAGTCTTTTAAAATGTATAAGTGGAAGTTCATTTTTAAGTGAAATATTATTTACGTTTTTGAAAAATATCAATATAATCCAATTAATTTTCAGAAGAATTTTAGTTGCACTGAAGTATTTCGATTTCATGGATAAACGTTTTTATTATGCTATATTCTCTAAATAAACTTGTTAGGCATCATTCTCATTGCATGAAAATGTTATTAAAAAAGTTTTAATAAAAACATTAAAAAATCATACTAAATTTAGGATAAAATTATATCATACACAAACAAAATAAAAAATCTATTATAAATAAGTTAAGTAAAAACATAAATATTAATTTCATAATTTTCTTTACGAAAATCATTTTATAATTTCAAATTCCATATATATTTAAAAGTCACTTTTTAAAAATCCTTACTTTGTAAGATAAGATATAGTAACAACTTTTTTTTTCTATTCTTAACAAGTTTTCTTAAAGTTTGAATTGGCTAATCATTCTTTTTAATATTATAATCTTCTTTATCATTAATACTATTAACCCATTTAAAAGTTATTTTCAATTCTTTAAAAAATAAAATTTCTTAGACATCAAATAATTAAGAAATATGTTTCAAAACTTCTAAAATGAATATAATTGTTATAAACCTTATCAACTATTAACAATGAAAATAACATTATCTAAAGAAGGCATATCAGTCTTTTTATTACTCTTGTTATCTAAATTTATAATGTCTTTTTAAGTATATTTAGAAAAAAACATATGACTCTTATTATCTAAATTTATAATGTCTTTAAAGAGACAAGTAAATTATAAAAAAAAAAAAGTCTTGAAAAATTTGTTTTGGTATGGAAGTTTATGTAGATTGTATGCTTTAGTTGTGATATGCCCTTATTCTCTCATCCAACGTTAGTAACTTTGCTAACAAATAAACAATGACAGTGTTAATTGTTATTCATCGTTAAATAATACATACGAAAATAATGTTGTAAATAACATGTTGATGAGAAATATTAGGGGTGGGCAAATAGAATTGAACTGCACTGTACTACTAAAATATGTACTGAACTAAAAACTAATTTGTATAAACTGAAACAGTTCAGACAAACTGAACTTAACTGTTTTTTGTTTTATCAAACTGGACTGAACTGAACTATACTAAATTGTACTAAACTATAATATAAACTAAACTGAACTACTAACTATACTAATTTTAAACTGAATTATACTAATTTTAAACTGAATTCTACTAATTTTAAACTGAATTGTACTAGTTTTTAAACTGAATTGTACTAGTTTTTAAACTGAATAGTATAACAATACATGTTCTTTTTAATTGAAATTTATTTTAATATTTATTTTATTTTATTCATAAGTGTCATACAAATTAACTTTTTAATTATTTGATATTATTATTTTCTATTTTATTTATATTTCTTTTATTATTATATATGTATGGAAATTATTTTATTATTTATTTATTTATTTTATTTATATTTATTTTGTCATGAATATTATTTTACTTTTATATTTATTTTTTAATATTTTATTTATATTTTTTTGTTTTATGTTTATATAATTTATTTTATCTTTTGATCTACTTATTTTATTTTAAAATAATTTTTTATTTATATTTATTTTGTTCTCTCGTAAAGTTGTTTTATTAATCAATTATTTATTATTTATATTTTATTATGTAAAAATTAAACTAATATTTATTAATTATTATAATATAATAAAAGATGATACTAGAAAAATTATTGTTAATTTTTTTGTCATTTGATATTTCTATAATATTAATTATTTTTGGTACATTACTATTTTTTATGATATTTCATTATATATTCAGTTAATAAAATTTAACGTTAAAAAATATATTTTAGTTTTAGTATGTAAAATACTATCATTTAAAAATAATAATATTGATATTTATTTTAAAGTAAGTTGATTTTTAAAATAAATAGTTATTTTAGTATGTGTGCTTACACACATTTTAATATCATTAAAAGTTTTTTTAACATATTTTTACATATTTAATAATATGTTAAAGAATATATTATATTTAAAGTATTATTTTTTTATATAGTCTTGTTTTTTATGATTTATATTACTTAATCATTTAATAAAATTAAATTTAAAAAAATATATTTTACTTTTATTACTTAAAATAATATTTAAAAAGTAATATATGTTTATTGATAAAAAAATATAAAAATTTGTGATAAAAAATTTTTTTCTTAAAAAATTCATTATTAATTTTTTATTTGAACGGTTTCTTGTATTAATATTTTATTATTAAATAATGTTTTCTTAGCAAGACAGAGCAATTGAACGGGAACTACAAAAAAGAAAAGAGTAGATACAGTTCTCATAGTTAACTAAACCGAAACTGTTATAAATTCAGTTTTTAAAAACTAAACCATAAAATAGTATACTGAACTTTTAGTAAAAGTGGATCAGTTTTTTAATATAGTACAGTTAACTATAGTACACTGCAGATCAGTTAATTTTGCCCAGCCCTAAGAAATAATACCCGAGATGTGATCTTATAGGACACAATAAGAGGACATGTCATTCTGGTAGATTTACAAAATATCGAATTTTGAAGAAAAATGAAGCTTAAGCAACAATTACATGACTCTTACTTGAAGATGTTTGAAATTATGAAACATGTTTGAAATTATGAAAACAATAAAAACAGTTGAACACCAATTACTTGACAGTGAACTTATATATGTGAAGTAGAAATGTGTTTTCTTTAATGTGCATAAAACTTATCTTATCTGAATTACTGTGGTTATTATTTGATATGGGCTAAACTATTAAGCTTACTATATTTGTAAGTTGAACTATGATTTCATTTTAAAAATTTATTTTAATTATAATATAAACTATAAAGTCCAAATTTATTGAAGAATTAAATTTAAGTATTAACAAATGTCTTCTACATTTTAAAAAATTATTTTTTACTTGACTAAATTTTTCTTTAGAAATTTCAGTTTGTCAGTAATTCCTTTATTTCAAAACGTTAACTGGCATGAATAAAAAACATTACCCTGTGTACAATGACAAAACACTATCTTAAAATTCAAATGCATCCTTCTATATAGCAAGCAATTTTAACACTGGTGTGCTAACTAGGAACTGTCAATTGGTGTAGAACTTTGGCATTATCCATGAATCAAAGTGACCATAATGATTAAAATGAAAGTGAAAAAGAGTTAGAAGTGTCTACTCTATGTATAGCAGTTTTAAAAACAGCAAGGTTACTTAATAAAAATCAAGTTCTTTTGCAAACAATCTTTTAGGTGGTATAACCAGTCATGTATTGGCTGACAAGAATATATTTCCACAACTTTATAAACCAGTAAAGAATATATCTTAGCTAGGTCTGTATAATCATACTAATTGTAAATGGTCATTTTCAGATTAAATAATACAAGCTACTTCAAATAAAATCAAGTGACTACAGCAATGAAAGATTAAATCCCATGGTCCAAAAACTTCCTTAGGTGCAAGCCTGTGTAGTAATAGAGAAAGCATGACACCAATTCATGAAAAGGGTCTAAGCTTCTCTAGTTCTCAGGTACACACTATAATACCTACCTTATGACAGAAAAAGAGAAAAAAAATCATGGACCTTTTTCGTCTTCACCTAACAGATAATATAAACTTTACGAACATGTTCAGCCACCAGCTACTCACACTTGATGGACCTGTATATGTGACGAACAAAGAGCAGGGAGGCACGGAAACCTACACTACCAAGCATTAGGAAGAAACCATAGCAGATGCAGGCCATGTAACCGAAGAAGAACGATGTTTGCATAAAACCAGACATATCTGATCTTGCATAGTAGTAATACAAGCAATAGCCGTAGATGAACAACCCAGTTGATCCACCGCAGAGGAAAGACCTATGAAACACAGCAGCATGTCATCAAGTTGAAAGTAAAATGGCCACTCAAGTTTAAACTGCCTCTACCTTAAAAATATTCATGACATGGTTTGAATAATAACTACTATTGGCTAAAAAACACATTTCACAAAAAAGGGAAGAATATTGTTGCAAAAAATGCCACGATACACTACTAAACCCCACTTAATGTTTTCTTAATTTTGAGCCAAGAAAATACTGTTTACGCAAGTTAAGCTAAATTGATGCACTGATATTCCTTCCCTGCCAAATTTGAACAAAAATGTCTATGCATAGGCCATGTTTTGCATTGCCAGTGCTCAGGTAAATCTTTTATGACAGGAAAATTTAGATAATTTTGGATCTGGTCTCAACCTAGTCAGGCCATGAATGCAACAGATACTCAGAATCTCTTCCAAAAGAAAAATAGAAAACAAAATTGTTGAAATATGGGTGTAAATATTGCACATTTACTGTGCAAAAAATATGGATTGATTTGTAAGAAATCTCTAAAATTAAGGGAGCGGGATAACAAGTTTATTTGGCAGATTTACTCCTGATTTAGAATCTTCATTTCTGAAGATTTACTTCCTTTTTTCCTTTAAACAACCTTGTAAGTTGTATCGTTTCGTTTTGAGATCAAGAAAAGTAATTCCATAATTATTGCTTACTACATACACAACTTTTCACAAAATATTGTGTACTTGCATTTTTATATGAAATTATTTTCACAAAGAGGTAAAGCTCAATCTACAAAATTCACCTCCTTCCTCCTATGCTCTCCTTTTTTCCTATTTATATCTCAGTAACACCTCAAGTAACTGATTCATGAATACTATAACTACCTTAAATAAATTCTCTTCTCCATGTGTCCTAACAGAAACCCTAAATCAATCCCACTAATGCCCCGTTTAAGTTAACCAGAGTCATTATACAATATTTATAGTCATTTTACAGAAAATTAGTATTTCAATTATCTATGGTAAGAATGTCAAAATCTCAAAGTAAATTGTAGCCAGCTCATGAATTAAACTACTGATTCAAAATGGATAATGGAAAGGGAGAAATGGGGGAAACAAGGACAGGGAAAAAAATGCGAATAGAAACTGGTAAATTAGCTCCGAAACAACTGAGATCAAATTCAAAGTACAGGAACTTTTGTAAAGAGCCCGATAAATGACCATGTTTCAAAATTGCAAGCAGAATAACCAACATAACAAAATTCCAGAGTTTAGACCTTAATATAATTTTAAAGATTCGTTCGCAGGCTTATGAATATGAACATGTCTTCACTCCTTGTTAGGGTAACCATATCACCTATTTTCACTAACTAAAACTGAATATTATTTTTGAAGAGGGCCAATGACAGAGAAGGGGTGGTATTATGAACCAAGGATTGAAAAGAAAAAGAAAAGAAATATTTTACTGAATAGTATGAAAAGAACAATGAATAAGAGAGAAATCTAACTATTAAGCTGATTATGGTTTCTCCTTAACAAAGGATTTCTCCTTTCCCAAAAGTGCCAAGTACAATTTACAACAACAAATCTGCTTCTCCCATCCTTCTCCCCCTATTTAGATCTAACTAACCCCTTAATATGCTATCTATCTTAACAAACTTCTCGTTCTCCTTGTGTCCTAACAAATGGGAATGTGAGATGGAAGGAAATGACGCGCTCCCCTCCCAAATACCATTGTTAGCCGCCAAATTTGAGGTGACAGAGAGATAACCAATCCGACATATATACGTTACTCTCATTACACACTTTAAAATTGTAACATGACAAAGTATTGCTTTTTCTAGAACCAGGATTGTCATGAACATACACTCTGCCAAGTGGGATGAAGGCCACCGGAACTTAAATAATAGAATATATTAAAAATTTAATGTCTCTGAGATTATAAATTAAGACTAGTTTCCACAATTCTTTATTATCTCTTTGGATCAGCATCTTTCTTTCCTTATATTTAATGATTAGTTTCTGTATATATAACTAGTAGTTTCCTTACTTAATAGGGATTACAATCTAATTTTAGTATAGATTAGTATCTCATTGCTTTAATTTTTGCAACATGAATATTATCAAGTCTTAATCATTCAGTCTCAATTATCTCCTTTTGCTCCATCAGTACTAAAAGGCTAAAACCCTACAATTTTGAATATGGTATTAGATTGGTACCATCCTCCACCATGATCAGTATCACCACAACTCTTTTGCTGCCACCATCAGTGAAACCTGCCATCATGATCTACAATCACCCAATGTCTCAAGTCCAGGAAATGCAATGCATGCATAGACTAGATTTGGCAAACATTGTATGTTGCACATCTCTCCCTGCACAGATGACCAGCATCAGATGACAGTGTATGGGATCTCTGACTGCACCGGTGTCTCCCATACCAGTCACCTACGCATTCTTTACCCATATAAGACCTCATTTGATCCAACTAACCACTAAAAGATCTTGGCAAAATCAGATACTTTTTTGGATATTGAGGTGGCACAATCCAACGATAATATTGTTATATCTCAAAGGAAATATGCATTAGATATTTTGGAGAAAACTAGGTAGATATTTTGGAGAAAACTAGGTTGATGAATTCAAAATTTGTTGACACACTCATGGATCCAGATACTAAACATCTACCAATTCAGGAGGTGCCTATGCCAGATCTTGAGCAGTATAAAAGACTAGGTGAAAAATTAAATGATCTTACAGTTACTCGTCCTAACATTTCCTTTGCAATTAGTGTGGTAAGCCAATTTCTTAATTTCCCATGTAAAAATCATTAGAATGCAACTATCCGTATATTAAAGTATATTAAAGGAACTCTTGGAAAAGAGTTGTTATATGGTTCCAATAATCATATAAGAGTTATTTGTTATTCAGATATTGATTGAACAAGATCTCTTTTTGATAGAAGGTCTACATCCGAATATTGTGTTTCCATTGGTGGTAACTTGATCTCTTGGAAAAACAAGAAATAAAATGTTGTGGGAAGATATAGTACATAAACATAATACAGAGTTATGACCTCAGCTACTTGTGAACTTGTTTGGCTTAAGCAACTATTTAGAGAATTACAAATTTGAAAATATCACTCAAATGACACTTATATGTGACAATCAACCTACTTTTCATATTAGTCATAATTTTGTCTTTCATGAGATGACCAAACACATTGAAATTGTTTGTCATTTCATTTAAGAAAAGATTGTATCTGGAGACATCAAAATTGAGTTCGTTAACTCAAGTGATCAGTTAGCAAATATTTCCACTAAGTCTTTACAAAGACTGAGAATTGATTATATTTGTAACAAGCTTGGTACAGACGATTTGTATGCACCAACTTGAGGAAAAGTGTTAGATATATTATATTATTAGATATCTTTAATATATATCTTATCTTTATCTTTTATCTTCAGTTTCTTTGTTATTATTCTATATTTGTATTTTGGGTTTCGCCCATATTTTCTTTATTATAAATATAGTATCCTATGTGTATTTTTTATACAAGGGAGATTAATCCATACAGTTTTTACTATATTCAATAATCGCAATAATATAAGTTACATACCTCCACCACCATTCATGATCCTCGGCAGCAAGTTGGAAGTATGTCAGAGCCACAGTGATGAAAGCAGTGACAATCAGCAAAATAATAAAAACAATGAAGAGTATGCTGTAGATGGTATAAATTCTGTGGCCCCATACACTTGCAAAAATGTAGTACAGCTCTATGTAGATGGCACTAAATGGGAGAAATCCCGCCATTGCCATCTGGGGAAGGGTACTCCTGTACCAAGGCAGAGGTGGAATTTCTCGAGGATATTTTGTAGTGCGGACAGGTGCTTGGAACTCAGATTTGCTATTTTTACCTGCAATACCACCCAACACAAGCAATGGTGAAGTTACCAATGTCCATATTAGGACTATCACCAAAATTGTGCCAAATGGCAGGGCAGCAGTTGCACTATAAACAATTGCAACTGTGTTAAGGAAGCAGAACATAAGGAAAAGGGGGCCACAAAAGAGGCATCCTGTGAGCAATAAGTTCCTAACCTGCCAACAAGAAAATAAGTGTATAAATCATTTAATTTCATTTCTTAAAAACTATTCAAATTAATACAGTCAAACCATTAACAACAATCAAAGCAAGGAGTTCATATGTACCCAATTAGACCCTTCAAGTTGAATGTAGAAGGAAGTAGCAGTGTAGCCAGCAATGCCAGAAGTGAGAGCATATATGACCACCAGTGCAGTAAATAAAGCACCTCGGTTATATGGATAAAACACACCAACCAATGCAAGCATAAAAATGAAGATTGTACTGCACAAGCATAAATAAACAGAGAATGAGTCCATTGATGCATATGATATAGAAAATGAAAAGAGGAAAAACATGAATTGAAAAACTTCAACACAGAGAGGAGAAAGAGCCTTAGAAGATTCTTACAGTGTGAATAACTGAGTACCAGAACCAAGGGAAGCTGCGAACAAAGACTTATGTTTTGGAAACCGAAAAACATCACCATGAATGTACTTCCACCCTGTCTCCTCTTGATCATCAGCAGCTTCCTCGTCTTGAGCATATCTGAAGAAAATTACAGCAGATGAAAACAAGAAATAAGGAGGGTACGGGAAGAACGAAACAATGTTACAAGTAAACAAGATGACCATCTGATAATAGATGGTTAAGCAAGTCGTACTTCATAAAGTCATTCTTCAATACACGCATGAGAATGGTTGCCAGAAAACCAGTCAAAAGAAGCACTGTTACACAGGAGTTTATGATCGAGAACCAGTGAATCTCAAGGTGATGAGGCAAAGAAGAAGATTGAGAGTACTTTTCCATTCTCTTCTCAAAAGAAGTATCAGTTTCCTTCCATTTTGCTGTGTACCTAAAATCAACATCAACATCTTTATCCTCAGTCAGGTCCACCACAGAGTGAGGATCCATCCGGGCACTGATCTCAACCACTCGATCTTTGTTGTACAGAATATCAAACTGAATGTGCTTGTAAAGAAAATACTTGTACTCGCTAGGATCAGTTTTCCCTTCCTTGTCAACCGTCCCAATAAATCCCCAAATTGGCAAGTCATCATAATACATCTGGAAATAATAGTCCTTCTTAACTGCTTCTCGAAACTGAGCAACTTGCTCCTTTGTGAGCTTCCGACTGCATACAAGCTTAGCATCTTTCTCTGTTCGGAAATTAAGTTCATAAGGAGTACTAACAAGGCGATCGCCATTCAAAACCTCCCCAAGAGCTTCGGTCTTTTCTTTCTCCTTGCCTGACATTTAAATGTATTCATTCTTCCGATTGCACATTAAGAAACCATAAAAGTACAGAAAAATGCATTAAAAATAGCTACATCCAAACTCCCATTTATTTTGTCCAGTTGGTTCAATTCAACAACCACATATTCTACTTAACCAAGAACACAATAGAAAAATAGCAACATGCCATGTTTAACAGGGAGAAAGTAATCCAGCATCATATCCCTTGCTAAAACTGGAACACCAAAACTAAACTACAATATGTCACACGTTAAAACTCCATCATGAGCCATCACACTTGTATTAACAATTGGATGAATAGCTTTGACTAAATCAAAAAACAAAACTGTCAATTAAGGAAGTGTAAATAATAAAAAGCTGAAAAATAAATAAATTCAGATTGTTAGTTACCTGTCACACAGAATGGCAGGTCAAAGTACCGATATGTTTCACTGAAACCAGCCAAATAAATGAATAAATAACCGAGAAATCAGAACAATAACACGACAACCTCGTATAATACTAACGTTGCAAAGAAAGCACGAAATTGAAAAGATCAGATTTTGACGACGACCCAGACTCTGAAAGGGTGGAAAGAAAGTGTTGGAGGAGGAACGGGTTGATGGGGATAGTTGAGAAATGGGATCGAGCGAAAGAACTAAGGAACGAACCTGGGGTTGTGAAAGGGACCGACTTTGTTGGCGTAAAGGGGAACGGGGTCTCCTTCCTTGTAACGGTGATCGGAGCCATCGGATCTGACGAGGATTGTTCCTTGAAAAGAGATCAGAATCGCGAGAACCAAAGCCAACCCGCTCCTTCCCATTGCTCTTGGTCTGCACTCACAATCAGATCAGATAGACGGACAGAGAAACAAATAAGGACAACCAGCAAGCAATTTATCACTACGATTTTCACGCAAATTACCGCATTTATTTTAAGAAATACAAAACAATGTCTGTACTTTTTCTTTTTCTTTTTCCCACTTTAAATTTACTTTTCTCCCTTTCATTTTGCAGGCAATGCTTGGTGTTATATGGTCCGAGATAACTATTATTTAATCTTAATTTCAATCCACATTTTCTTGTGGAGAATTCAATTTATAAAATAACATTACTTTGAAAATTTAAATTTTAAATTTCTTAATATTAATAAGGTTTTAATATGTTATAGTGTGTGAACTTAATTTAATTATTGTTTAACTCTTTTAAAAATACGTAGAAATTAGTTTTACAAAAAAACAAAATTATTTTTTTACAATAATCCTTTAGAAAATTCTATTCCAAAAAGATAGCGATAGTATTTTTCTACTTACCTGATTAATATTGTGTAGTAAATGGAGAACATTTAGGTGTGATTAATGAATTTCATTTGTAAAATAAAACATGTTTAATTAGATATATCAATTTTTTAAAATTTTATGAATTCTTATTAAATCTTTAATGTTGATGAGAAAATATACACAAGTTTGTTTCTTTTTATTAATAGAATTGGTTAGGTGGGTGAAAGAGTGCGAAAATTATGTTTTCTGTTGGTTAGGTCCTGTTTATTCAAGGAACAATGAGTTTTATTTTCTCTAAGGAATGAAATTGATTTGGTAAGTCAGAAAGTGTGTGCAATTGTACGTTAATTACAAATGATATTTGGGTTTACCACGTAGGGCCATCTCCAATTGTGGTTCTGCGATGTTTTCTTATGCGAAGAACTTCTCTCTTTTTTTCATGGACAAAAGTGGAAGAAGCCAACAAAAATATTTGAAATGAACAAATGAAAATTAGACTGTACAATACAAGGATATGCTCACCTCGAGAGTTGCATTATAGAATGGGATAAAAAGGAGCACATTGTGTAAAATTGGTGGTTGGGTGATAACAAGAGTGTGGTGTGGAGTTACTTTGTATGAATAGATCAAAAGCAAGTCGTTTTCCATGCTGAGAATAAAGGGAAACTTTTTGTTAATAAAAAGCAATTACATTTCCATATTTTTGAAGTATTTTTCTGTTAGAAGAAATGGTTTTGAATAGTAGAAGGTTTAACTTAAATAAATTTGGATAAATTGATAATAATTGGATTGGAGTTAAGGAGAAGTTGAAATTTCATACGTTAGAAATTAAAGAAAAAATGAAAATGTAAACAAAATATTATGTATAATATTAAGAGGAAGGATGAATTGGTATTTTAAAATTGGCTTATATACTATTTTGGTTTTTTTTTTATTATTTAATTTGGTTTCTTTATTTTTTTAGTTCAAGTTTCACATTTTACTAAAATGATTCAATTAGGTCGTTCATGTTAAATTTATATAAACAACCTTGAGAGAGTGGTGAGTTAATAATATGTAACAGATACGCATTAGTGTTTTAAATTGTATTAGAATTTTAGGATTGAAGTGGCAAGTTTATTCTTTTTAGGGAGAATATGTTGTCTGCCCTATAATTAAATCTCTCCATCCTATGTATCTTCTCTTCTCTTTTTTTCATTGTTCACATCATCTATGTCTTTATGTCAATCATCTTCATCTTACACATGTAATGCTTATGGGATGTAAAAACCATAATCGTTTATTTGATTGTGTAACACCCATTTGCAATTGTGGAGAGATTATAGTTTTGAAAACAACTAGAACGGCTAAAAATGGTGAGAAACAATTTTGGGATTGTCCTAATTACAAGATTAGATTCATGAAATTATTTTTTGTTTAGTTTTTCTTTTTCAAAACATAAATTATTGTTGCTAATAAATATTGGTTGTGTTATGGTTGTTTTGAAGAACATAATGGTAGTGAAGATTTGATGGGGTGCAACTATTTCAAATGGTACAATGAAGATGGATATAATGAAAGAGATGTTACTATTGTGAGACAAAGGAGGAAGATATCTAATCTAGATAAATCTCTTAAGGTTTTGAAAAACATGGATGAAGTTGTTAGTAAGGATGATTTGTTTTGTTGGTCAAATTAACATAATCCTAGTGTCATTGTTTTTGCAGATTTCCTAATTTGTTGTAAAACGTAGATGGATTGTAATCAACATGATATGTGGTAAGTGTGTTGATTGACAACATTTGGTCATTATCATATCTTCCAATTGTTAATAATTCACCTCTTTACTCACCTTTCAAAAAGTAATCATCTAAACCAATTATAGCCAACATAACATAAATTATCTTTGCATGACTTCAAACATTATCTCTTAAATATTAGTTTACCATCATTTTCTTCAAATTTTACTTTGATTATAGAACCAAGATTTAATCCTCCTTATCACTCAAACCCTGACCTTCAAACTCAACCCAACTCTCAATCTCAAACTCAACATGGCCCTTTACTCATTCTCCACCTCATACTCATCCTAATACCCACTTTCCACCCCATCCTTACCAAGATAGTAACCCTCATCATGCATCTTAGCCTTAGTCTCCACCTCATCCTCATCCAAGTAGTCACCCTCAACCTTAGTCTTAAGTTCAACATCCACCTCATTAAAAGCTCTACAATCAACCTAATCCTTAGCCTCAACCTTTCATCCTCACCATCACACACACCCTCAATGTCAGCCTTATTCTTATTGTTCACATCAATAGTATACCTACTATGTACAAGTGCATCACCCTCATTAGGAAAATATGTCAATCGATTGTCCACTAACTAAGGTTAAGAAATTGTGTATGCCATAAATAAGTGAATTTCACCATTTATAATGAAAATGTTCACCATATGAATTACACCATTATCATAAGAGAATTAATCGGTAAAATTGAATGGTAAATGTTTATTAATTGAAGCTTTAGTACTTACAACAAATGTATTCGGTAAAAACGAATGAACTCACACAGAAATTAAAAAAAAAATTGGTGCCATAGCCTTTTAACCAAGTGATCTCTAAGTGTAAAATAAGATGAAGAAAACTAAAAGAATGACTATATTCATGTTTTTGTGTGTAGTGTTAGAATGTGTGGTGTGGTGAATTGTATGAATGAATAGTGTTTTGTGTGAGTAATGATGGTGTGTTCAACAAGCTTTTTAGTAGCTTATATACATCAAATTTGTTCCCTATTAATGCCTATCACAAATAATTATTAACTATCCTAAACTAATACAATTAAACTAACTATATTAACTAATTAAGCTAGTCTTAATCAAAAATCCAAGTAACAGGTCAGTCAATCACTCTTCCTCTACCACTAGTTAACACAAGTTCCTCTAGCTCTTCAATTGTGTCTTTTGGAGCTCCTTGACCTGTCATAATGGGTGGTAATCCTAACTAGCTCGTGACAACTATAAAAGTAGCTTCCATCGTGGCATTCTAAGTGAGAATCCAACTTGACAGCTTTTCAAACATCTTCATCTTGTTAAGTTCATTTTGACAACTTTTTTCATGATAATTGCCGCTCTTATACATCAGCACAAGCATTAATTAATGACCTTGTAAGCTTCCATCATCTGAATCAATAATTGGATACCGAATTCAAAAAGTTAACTCTTGCTCAACTCTCTAGTCAAGGCTGGTCAATTATGAAGAATAAGTGACGCTAATGCTGATTTACAAGTGTTAGTTGATTTTAATCACCATTTTTTTTGTTGAACATGTTTCTTTTAGCTGAATCAAAATCACAAAAAACAAATTATAACTACTATGTTATTTAAACTACCTAACTTAATATGGAGTAAGCTATTGATAAAACAATCATAACAAAAGGATACATACATATTGATTATATCAACCACAATCAAATACCCAACAAGATACATACCTTCTTATTATACCAACCATAATTAAACACATAACAAGATACATGCCTTCTGATTATACTAACCATAATCAAACACCTCATACATAGTGGTAATAACAATGTGATTCATAGTCCTCTAACAGAAACAATTCAATCATGCTGAATTACTCGATCCTTGATCCCCAATCCTTGAACTTGATCATCGATACTTAATCTCTAACCCTTGGTGTCATCACTAACATCTCACACATAGACCCTTGGTTTATCCACTCATTAGACGCATGCTAACTACTTACTATAACCATTATAGAAACACCACTATCAACATAATATAACTTGGAGCATCTCACATATCATGATCATCATCATAGATACTCCACCATCATGACTATCCCAGTCATGAACAACACCACGAGCATCCCCGTACCATAATATCATAGCGGAAAAAGTTCATCTCACTTTTGTATCCTACCTCACTGACTGTACTCGCTCCTACAGCCCACCTGTAGCCTCCCCTATAGGATATCTGTAACCTCCCCTACATATAATCTCCTTCCAAGGCACACAAAGCAAAAGGTAGTACCTATCCGCAGATAGAACCAGGATTTACGAGGTGTAACAAGTAGACATATCCTTCACGCTCATGCTCATCAATCACATATTCAGGTACATCCCATCACTCATTCATGCTCCACTCTCAACCACAAGTCAAATTGACCGTAAACATAATTGCTAACCTCAATCTCTGATTATCATCATGTTCCATAACTCTTCATGCTTAATCCACTCCATTCTTCATCAAATTCGCCATTTTTCACGCAAATGCATTATGATAATCGATTATCACTTAAGATAATTAATTATCTTAGTGAAATTTACAGAAAAACATCATGTAGGAAGGGATAATCGATTATCATCCCATATTATCGATTATCATCCCAGATAATCGATTATTCCTAAAACCACACTTAAAACTAACGCACAAATAATCGATTATAACTAATGATAGTCGATTATTATCGAATTGAACACATCCTATACATGATTGAAGCATTCAAACATACATACATCAATCCTATAAATGTATGAATATATGAATGAATTATGTTTAATGAATATATGAATGCATGATTTTAATTATAATGTGTATATTTGTTTAAGTAAAAATAGATGAAAGAAGAATTAGATTTGTCTTATTTGAACGGTGAAGATATAGATGATGATGATGTGGTCGGTGTGGACTTTAATATAGTCTTAATGCTACATTGACAATTAGAAATAACCACCTCATTGGCTGCACTAACAATGTTATGCATTTTTGGACATGCGTTGAGTATATTGAATATGTACTCGAGTGATGCAAGTAGTGTTAGCAATTTCGTACCGAATAGAGATCGTCGCAACGACCAATTAATGTCGTACCTTGTGCATACTAATCGGTGTCGCGACATAATTCGAATGGGTCCAGAAACATTTATTAATCTTTGTGAGAGATTAAGAACAACTGAGTTAGTTAAGGACGCCATTCGGTCGACAATGGAGGAACAAGTAGCTCAATTTCTTCATATAATTAGCTATAATGTTAAGAATCAAAGTGTCACATTTTTCTTTCATCGATCTAGGGCGACGGTTAGCAAACACTTTCAGAATGTCTTGGATGCTATTTTAAGTTTGGAATCTGAATTTTTAATTCAACCTTCACGAAATGAGGTTCATAATCTTGAACAACAATTGATTTTACCCGTACTTTAAGGTACTCATTTGAACATATTTGAAGATGTTATTTTAGCAACGGATGATAAAAAATTTTGAGTTTTATGATGACTTTTTAATTGTATGTTTAGGATTGTTTAGGGGCCATAGACAATACTCATATTCGTGTAAAGGTGCCAAGATTATATGCTCCGAGATTTCGAGAAAGAAAAGATTGGCCAACTCAAAATGTGCTTGCGGCGTGTGATTTTGATATGAAATTCACATACATTCTAGCTGGGTGGGAAGGCATTGCATCTGATTCAAGAATTTTAAAAAATGCTCCTGATTGAGATGATCCATGGGTTATCCCCCAAGGTCAGTGTCTATATTGTGATCTTGAAGATTTTACTTATTAGTGACTAAATACCGCTATGTCTACAACATTGTAGGAAAATACTATCTTGGTGATGCTGGATTTATCTTGAAAAGCACAGTTTTGACTCCATATAGAGGCGTCAAATATCACCTTAAGGAATATACACGTAGAGGGCCACAGAATCCACGCAAGTTGTTTAATAATCGACATTCATCGTTAAGAAATGTTATTGAAAGAACATTTGGTGTGTTTAAAAAATGATTCCCTATCATTGCAAGTGGCATTGAAGCACATTATGGATTGGAGACTGTTGAGATTGTTGATAGGGGGAGCACTAGTTTAGCTGAACCCATAATCTCAGTAATATCTGAGTTTTTTATGATGACAACGCATAATTAATAACACATGTGAATTATGTGTTACATGTTCTATGCTTACATGTTATATGTGTATATGAGAACATGGTTGTGTTGTTCTTGTGTTGTTCATTGCATTTCACTACATTTCATTGTGATATATATGTGATTTTATACATGAATGCATGACACATGTTTCTGGATGAGAAAAACCACAAGCACTAATGTTGAATTTTAATTGTGTGGCAAAACAACAGTTTTAAGTCGATTTCATTATGGGGTGAGTCGATTAAAACTCATGTCTTTGCATAAACCTTTCTCAAAGTGTGCTATGAGATTTTTCCAAAGAGAACGTTTTTCAAAACTATGATTTACATTATTACATAGTCGATTATATGCGTGTTGCATATGACTAAGTCTGTTATTGTTTTAAAATTATGTTAATGTTTGATATAAATGTCTAATCGTCATATTTTTAAATATGTTGACCAAGCATTAAATGTCATTCTACTGCATTAATTGCGAATTCAATTAATTGCTTTGACTACTGCTAACTGCTATAACAAAACTATTATATTCGACTACATTAGTAGCTTAGTCGATTAAAATGTGTCAAAGATGTGTTATACTATAAATTGACGCGAATTTGATTTATGTAAGGACTTTTGTGATTCTAACATTTTCATATTATTTTGCAGAAAGTTTGATTCTTACAGGAAAAAAGGAAACACTCCAAGAAAATAAGATTGACCGGGGTCATCAACTGCTTGTGATTTCTTGAAGAACAAGGTTGTTATGTTTTCAAAGTCTGATCTATTTGCACATTTGGGTGTCTACTGCAAGATCAGGTTCTACAATCTGTTGAAGATTGAGTTGTGTTCCCTATTTTGTTTACAGGAAGAACAACAGTGGTGTTCTTGACTTTGCGGATGGCTCAATGGGGATAAACTACAGGAGAGATGATTCTTATTGCTAGTCTAGGTGTAAACTGCCTATATTTTGATTAGAGGGTTAGATAGGTGTTTTATATTTTTGACGTGAGGTCTCTATAAAAACCTTGTTGTAAAAACCTTGATCATTATAGTGCATTGGCTTCCTGTGGTTGGAAGGACACTGGATGTAGGCTTGGCCGAACCAGTATAAAAACACAACGTTTGATCTTTCTTATCTCTACTCTTTCACATTGAATTGATTACGCTCTGCATTCATTCGATTAAATTTACGCTGCACTGAAAATCTTTTAAGTTGCGTTTCAAGAAAAGTTTAAAGGCATCTCTTTTGGTGAAAAAGATTTTGAAAGTTTTATTTTTTTATACTTCACCAATTCACCCCTCTCTTGGTGTGAGAAATTGAGTCATTCTATTTTAACAGTTGACACCAAAGCTGGTTTTCATAAAATATTTGAAAAACTAGTCGATTATTATTTTCGTTAAATCGACTGATCCTAGAAAATGGCTTTCAATTCTCAAATCTTTGGTGAAGGTGCTTCGACAAATAGACCACAACTATTTTCTGGAGAAAATTATGCTTTTTGAAAAATAAGGATGCAAATCTTTATTGAATCAGTAGATAAAGGAGTTTGGGATGTAACTCTAAACGGTCCATATGAGCCCACTCATGTTTTAAATGGAAAAAATATTTTGAAATTTTTTTCTAAGTGGACTCAAGATGAGAACCGCAGAGCTCAATATGATGTTAAAGCTAGAAATGTGATTGCATCAACACTAACAATGGATGAATTTTTCAGGATATCACAATGCAAGACGACCAAAGAGATGTGGGAAGTTCTTGAAGTCACACATGAAGGAACGAATGAAGTAAAGAGAGTCATAAAGAATTCTCTCATACAGGAATATGAGTTGTTTAGAATGAAAGCGGGAGAGACTATCTATGAAGTATAGAAGCGATTCACACACATAGTAAATCACCTCATGGCTCTTGGAAAAGTGTTTGACAAGGAGGAAATCAACATCAAAATATTGAAAAGCCTCAACAGAAGCTGGCAGCCGAAAGTCACTGCTATATCTGAATCAAGAGACTTGACCAGCATGAACATGGCCACCTTATTTTGAAAACTCGGAGAACATGAATTGGAGCTTGGAAGGCTAAAGGAGGAAGAAGAAATTGAAGAAAAGAAATCAATTTCTCTAAAGGTCACAAGCAAGAAAGCTGCAAAGAATCTTGAATCTGAAGTTGACTTAGAAACAGAACTGCATGACAAAGAGATAATGAACATGGTGGTAAGGGAGTTTAATCGGTTTATGAAAAATAAAAGTTCCACTACTGACTCTACAGGTCCTGTAAAAGGAAAGAAAAGTTCAAGAAATAGTGTTGTCCAATGCTACGAGTGTGGAAGAGAAGGACACATCAAACTAGATTGTCCAGACTTGAAGATCAAACAAAAGGGAAGTAGAAATTTTCCACAAAACAAGGGAAGGAAGCAAATGAGTGCATACATTGTCTGGGAAAATAGTGATACTGATTCTTCAAGCGATAAAGACTGCAACATTAAAGAAGAGTCAAATATTTGCTTCATGGATGGATTTGCACGGACAGATTATGACAGTGACGAGGAATTTGAAAATGAGCTGATAGAAGTAAAGTATGACATGCTGCTAGATGCGTTTCAGGAAATACACGTAGAGGTTATGTGACTCCAATATAAGATAAATCGATTAACCTCTAATAGAAGGGATAATGAGCATAGAATTAATAATCTGGTAGAGGATAATGAAAAATTGAAAGAGGAGTTAAAAAATGCCTTAGAGTCTGCCAAGATATTCAAAACTAAAACAAAGATAGTTGAAAAAGAATGTGAAAAATGTCTTGTTCATATTGAAAAAATTGATTACTTGACTAGTACTCTAGCAAAATTCACACAAGAAAAAGAAAACTTAGATGTTGTTCTAAGAGCTTCTGGTAGAGCTATAAACAAGGAATTGGTTATAAGGCTCAAAGTAATAGGTCTAATTCAAAGAATTTTGTTAATCTTAGTAAACATGTTACTCATGCATGCTTTTGTTGTAACAATATTTGTCATAATGTTAGAAATTGTTACTATAGAAAAGTTGGTGTTCCAAAAGGAATGTACAGGTGGATCCCTAAGGAACAACTCTCTTAAACTAACAAGACAGGACCCAAATTCAAATGGGTACCAACGTAAAAAATGTTTAACAGTTTTGCAGGGTAGTAGTTATTGTTGAAGTAGTATTCAACTCAAGGATGAACTACCATGATTAAATAAAAAATTCTTGAGATTCTGGAAGTGGTAACTGTTGTATTTTCATTGCATCATACAAAATAATTGTTTGTATGATTGATTAATGAATGCATGTTTATTGAATGATTAATTGAGTGATTGTATTCTGTGAAAAACAACTCGCTCGAGTTTTAACCGATTGTATTAAATATAAAGTCGAATATGTTTGAAGTATGTATATCTCTATTTCTTAATCATTGGATACATGCAATCGATTTTGGACTTAAGTAAACCGATTAAAAATATCCGTTATGGACTTTCTGTTTTTGAAAATCTAATTGGGCAAAATTAAATGGTTGTTGTTTGTGCCCTCATGAATGTCTCATTTATTTCATTGTATTAGCATTTAGGGTGTTTTGTGCTTATAATCTTATAACCCTAGACTGAAGAAGAGTGTCCAAGAAATTTGTATCACATGGTGTCTTCAAATTGTCCATAAGGGGAAAGCAAAGGCAAAGAAGTAGCAACTGCAAGATGTTTTGATCCCTCAGGTTGGATAAGTGATGATGAGGCTAGAGAAAGATTTCTAGATAGAAGAGTCATGATTGTTGTTCCACCCAAGTATCTGAATCTAAGTATGTTTGAAAGAGAGGACTTTCAGTTTCCAAGATGGCTTGAAACTCTGGAACTCTCTACTTTTGTTCAAATGAAGGGTGACTGGTATCCTGACCTGGTAAGGGTGTTTTACAACAACTTGAGGATAACAAATGGTGTTATTCAGTCAAGAGTGAAAGGTGTTAATATTTACATTAACAATGATGTATGGCAACAAATTGCGGGATTGAAAGCAGAAGGCATCTTCTCTCATTTACCAAATTCTGAGACAAATCGGTGGCTGAAAAAGAGAGATATTTACATAAACTAGCTGAGATTTCTGGGAAGATATACTATTGAAAGACTCTATGTGCATGAAGGATTGAACATGGAAGAAAGGATCACAGCTTACCTTCTTGCATGGGTAATTCTACCTGGAAGATTGTTACAAGATAGAATGATTATCGAAGATGTTTATTTGTTATATGCAATAAAAAATGATGTTTCCACCAACTAGGTGGAGATATTAAAAGATCATATGGCAAATGCTGCACTCAGGCAATCTCATTATCTGTCCTATGCTGTTTTTGTAAGTCGAATACGTGTGCTTCAAGGAGTGGATATTAGTGGAGAGCAAAAGTGTTCTTGCAATTGCACAAACATGATAAACAAAAATACTATTGCATCTCTTGGATTGGTAAATACAATAAAAGGTTGGTGCTTCAACGATGAAGAAGACTCGGTTAATAGTTCAGGAAGTACACTAGTTGTAAACGAAGAACATACAAACTTCTTCCCTTAAACTAATTTTGAGAGATTTGCAACTGATCAGTTCATAATTCTGATTGAAAAAGTTAATCAGCTTGAAAGAAAATTTGATGATGCTTAACAACAAAGGGAAAATAGTTCATCTAATGAGGATTCTATGAAGACATCTGAATTAGAATAGGGTTACTAGAAGTGCTTGGTTTAGTTTGTTTTTTGGTTGTAGTGATTTATTTTTTGTGTTGACTGTATTGTCTTGTTTTCTTTTGTAATAGATGGCTTTATATGTTATTCTTGTCTTGGCTTTCTCTGATTGTACTCTATGGTTGATATTAATGAAATCAGAAGTTATTAAAATCGATTATGTTATGCTTGTATGCGAATGAACTATTGATTAGTGTTACATTCATACATTTGCATACTTATATTATACCTGTGTTAATTCCTGTATCATATTGATTCTAAAATGTTTGATCTACAAAGATCTTGAAAGGTTTTCAGGAACATTGCTTACTGGATGGATAAAACTGACAAATCAATTCACGGGGAAGGAATAAAGTCGATTATGACTGGGGGGAAATCGATTGTATATCAACAGGGGTTAAAGATTCCAATATTTGACTATCTGATATCTTTAACTATTGATATACGTGCTATTAATTGTTTTCTTTCAATATATCTCTTTGCTATAAATGACTTGAGATGATTAAGAGATTATATTGCTTTTGATGAATGATATTGTATCATTGTTGCATTGATGTTTTTGTACTGATTTTGATCTGATACAATTTTGACATACGCTGATATATGCTCTGATATATATTGTGAATATTATTTTGTGCATCTGTGTTTTGAGATTAAAACATGCATAATGATAGGAGGAGCATTGCATATACTTTGAGATGTTTCACATGCTTACATTTAAGGGGGAGAGTATATATTATATCATGTAAATATCTTTAATAGGGGGAGCATCATTATTTATTTTTTATGATTATCTGATGCATCTCTGTATGATTGATTATTGTATATCAATACCATTGTGCTTACCTTTTTTACTAATGCCCAAAGGGGGAGAATTATGTTGATTGGTAATTGATTGATAATCTATATGGTTGATTATTAATCATGGTTGTGCATCATAGAAAAAGGGGAAGATTGTTGAGATTGTTGATAGGGGGAGCACTGATAACGGTTGAAATACCATTATTTTTATACTTAATTTTGATATTAAAAACACCCTTTATGATTTAGAAACCAACTTGAACTCATGTTTTTGCTTTAGTTTTGTGAATTAGAGAGTTGAGGTTATACTTGATGATTTTATCACTAAATTCCCTTGATTTTGTAGGCTATTGGAATGATTTGAAAGAAGAGTTAAAGTATCAAATAATTGGAATGCAGAAAAGTCAACCATAATGCAGAAAAGTCAACCATAGTGCAAAAAGTCAACTTGAATGAAAAGTCAACCAAAGTGCAGAAAAGTCAATCAAAGTGTAGAAAAAGGACGATAAGCGCAGAAAAAGGGCGTTGAGCACCAATTTCTTCTGTCTCACGCCTGAGCGCCACTACTGAGCGTCAATTTAGTGCCGCAGCTACCATTGGGCGCCCTTTTGGGGCGCTAAGAACTGACGATGTGGGCTTGGACTTGTTTTCTGTTATTTTTATAAACTATTTAAGGTTTTAGAGGTTCTAGAGACGGGATCTTTTGACAGAAAGAGGCGCAGAAACATTCAATTCATCCCTCGAAGGCAGATTTTGGATGCGGAAGCTCTGATCTTCAAATTTTAGGGTTTTATCTTTCATTCTTTTCCATATTTTCATCTAGTTTCACCATGTCCATGGTGAACTAAACCTTCAGTGTTGTTGGGGAAACAATGTAATTCTTTGAATTGATTTATATTATAATGCTTTACTTCATTAATTGTTAGGGTTTTTCCCTTACGCTCTATGCATGCTTTGTTTAACTCATTCAATTGCATGATTATTGATTTTGTCGATATGGACACATACGAGAAAATCTAGAAATGGGGAAATTCTCCCAAAAGCAATATTACCTAGACATAGGGATTGGAGGGTTGGTTTCCTTTAAGCTTCTGTGCGAATGTAATGCATAATTAATTTCTGGGGATACAAGACATTATGATCAAGTAATTAAGAGTAGGCCTTCTTCACCGAGACATCGGGTTTAAGGTAAATTAGAAAGTGACATTAACATTAATGAAGAAGATGAATGCATAAATACATGGGAGTGGATAGGATAAGTCGGAAACCCCAACAACATAATCATTCTATATTTTATACAACAATCACCTGTGAATTCTTCAAGTTAATTGATCAACACTTGTATTCATATTTATTTTATGCATTATAAACACCATGATTTTGTTTACGAGTCTTAATTAATCAAGAAATCACATGAATGTCTAGGCCGTGAGTCTCTTGGGAAATGATACTTGGTCTTACCATTTATTATTACTTGATACGATTCGGTACACTTGCTGGAGTGTTAACAAGCACTAGTAGTTTACATGAACCCAATATCTTAATAATATCTGAGTTTTTTTTATGATGACAAAGCATAATTAATAACACATGTGAATTATGTGTTACATGTTCTATGCTTACATGTTATATGTGTATATGAGAACATGATTATGTTGTTGTTGTGTTGTTCATTGCATTTCACTGTGATATATATGTGATTTTATACATGAATACTTGACACATGTTTTTGGATGAGAAAAATCACAAGCACTAATGTTGAATTTTAATTGTGTGGCAAAACAACAGTTTTAAGTCGATTTCATTATGGGGTGAGTTGATTAAAACTCGTGTCTTTGCACAAACCTTTTTCAAAGTGTGCTATGAGATTTTTCCAAAGAGAAAGTTTTTCAAAATTATGATTTACATTGTTACATTCGACTATGTCTGTTATTGTTTTGAAATTTTCTTAATGCTTGATATAAATGTCTAACGGTCATATTTTTAAATATGTTGACCAAACATTAAATGTAATTCGACTTTTGTGATTATGACATTTTCATATTCTTTTGCATAAAGTTTGATTCTTACAGAAAGAGGAAAAGCTCCAAGAAAACAAGATTGATCGGGGTGATCAACTGCTTGTGATTTCTTGATGAACAAGGTTGTTGTGTTTTCAAAGTCTGATCTATTTGCACATTTAGGTGTCTACTGCAAGATCAGGTTCTACATTTGGGTGTCTGTTAAAGGTTGAGTTGTGTACCCTGTTGGTGATTACAGGAGGAAGAACAATGGTGTTCTTAACTTTGAGGGTAGTTTAAAGGGGATAGATTGTAGGAGAGGGGATTATTGCTTCTAGTCTAGGTGTATACTGCCTATATTTTTATTAGAGGGTTAGAGAGGTATTTTATATTTTTGACGTGAGGTCTCTATAAAAACCTTGTTGTAAAAACCTTGATCATTATAGTGCATTGGCTTCTTGTGGTTGGAAGGACACTATATGTAGGTTTGGCCGAACCAGTATAAAAACACAACGTTTGATCTTTCTTATCCCTACTCTTTTACATTGAATCGATTACACTATTTATTCATTCGATTAAATTTCCACTGCACTGAAAATCTTTTAACTGCACTTCTAGAAAAGTTCAAAGACATCTTTTTTGGTGAAAAAGATTTTGAAAGTTGTATTTTTTATACTTCACCAATTAACGCCCCCACCCCCTCTTGGTGTGCGAAATTGAGCCATTCTATTTTAACATAGACAATGACAAACATTATATTAGCTTGTTGTATCTTACAGAACTTCCTTCGTGGCATAGATAATGATGATTCATTACTTTATGAAGTTGATAATGAGTTGAATGAAAGGGAAGACCATAATGTTTCATCATCTCAAGTTCAAGAAGAGGATCATAGGCTAGGTAGTAGTATAAGGGATTCCATAGCTGATCAAATGTGGCGAGATTATCAAAACTCGTAGTTATTGTATTTGATTGTGTTATATGACTATGTTGTTTGAAAATGACAAGAACTTCGTTGAATGACTGTTTAAACTTAACTTCTTACCATTTTGTTTATCAATTAGGTTTAAAATGAACAGAGGGAAGGGAGTCGCCATTAAGTCTTCTGGTCCTACTAGAGAGTTCATAAAATTGACAGAGGACATGGACGCACGACTTCTACACACCATGATTGAGGAATCACGGATGGGTAATAGGGCTGATGGAAGTTGTACATCCTAAGCTTATAGTAACATTGTTAATAATCTTCATAATTGTGTGTATGTAGCAATTACGAAAAATAATGTCAAAAATCGACAAAAGGTGTTGAAAGACAAATAGCGTGAGGTACATGACCTCTTTGCTGGTTGAGTGGATTTTCCTGGAATGAAATAACTATGAGATTTGAAGATGAGGACGAAGTTTGGGAGGACCTCATTTAGGTATTTATTAAATACAATTCAGTTGGTGGATTTGTAGAATACATTATATGAATCACATTATGTTTAATGTATGTTGTTTCAGGCGAGGTAGGCGAGGCCCACTGCGGCAAAGTGGAGGGTTAACATTATCAGACACTATGATCTCATGGTGTGGAGTTATGGGCGGCGGATCGAGCTACTGGGAGTGGTGTTCGGACTCTTCGTCAAGCACGTCGACAACGAGTTGGGCCTTGTGTACAGGTTGATCTTAATAAGAATATATAGTATATTCCAGATGAGCCCATCTATCCAGGGTTTACAGACCCAACTCCACCATCCCCTCCATCTGTAGATGAGTATAGTCCAGTGCAAACTCAATCTGTGCCTTCCGTCCCATCCGGAGGAACTTCATCCTCACGAGGTTCTAAGAGGAAGGCACCTATGGTCGATGTAATTGATGCTCAATTTGATAAATTGACGACCAACTGGGATAGATTCACAAATGTCCTTGGATCTACAAATGTTCATTTGAAAAGATTTCAAATGCAGCCGAGTGTCAAGTCCATGCAATGGAAAATAGAAATGAAATACTACGTTCCCAAACCGAGATCCTACGTCGCACCCCAACATTCACATACACACAGGACGACATATATGACATGTTGAGTGCAATGAATATTTCTGATGAAAACTTGTACGAGCAATGTTATGATTTCCTATGTGGAAATTTGACATGTATGAAGAAGTTGATGGGACTTCCACTACACAAGAGATGAAATAAGTTATGTAAAATGATAGTGGGTGGTGAATGACCGCAACTGTTAAAATGCCATAGTGTTTGTTGTATTACTATTACATTATTAGATGTACTTGTTTTGTAATTATGACTTGTTGGATCTTAACCATCAACAAATTTTAAGTTATGGTTATCACTCATTAATGGTATTGTCAATGTGCTTGTTAACATTAATATTGAATATGTTGTTATGAATTAACTTGTTATTGTCTTTATTTTTGGTTTTGTTGAAGTAATTGCTAAATGGCCTCATCATCAACCAAAAGGCCTAGGTCAAATCGTAAGGGAAAAGAAACCACAACTAAGCCAAAAGTAGGCACCTATGTCAGACCATCTATTGCAGAACAATTAGATCAATGTCGTTTTTTCAGTGATTGCCATCAGATGGAACACTATGCAGCTGATTTCTATACAAGAAATATTGTTGTTTCGAAAATCATGAATTTCGAATCATTTGTCGATTCAGGCTTGTATTTTCAACAACATCTTCCATTTCGAGGAGTGGTAGAATTTCTGACATTGCAGGTACCCTACTATCCGAATTTGATTAAAGTTTTTTATTCAAATTTGAAGATTTCTGCAAATGGATATCTTCTTAGTGAGGTTAATAAGAGAAGAATTAGATTGAAACCGGCTGATTGGTTGAATGTTGCTAATACAAAGTATGAGGATCAAGAATTGTGTTATGCAAATATCCTAGATGACTTTCCCTATGATCAGAACATGACATTAGCTACTATGGTTAGACCAAAAATGCAGGTTCAACATGTTAAAACGATTGGTTGTTCTAATATTAATGATAGACTTTGCATTATGTTATTGTGCACATGTTGACTCCACAACTTGGAAATTTTGCTAAGTTATTGTAGGAGGATATCTTTATGTTATGGGTGCTTAAAAATAACATGACTATCAATTGGGCTCATTACATCATGCAACATATGCTTAAATACAAGGTTGGTGACACACCCCTACCATAGGGTGTCCTTATCACCCAAATCATGCAATATTGTGGAGTACATGTTGATGCCGATGCCAACACTCGGATTGGGACCAAACATCATTTTCAACTAATTCTTTGAAGAGGTTGAATATTATTAATGTCAACGGTGTTTGGCAACACGACGTCGGTGATGATGAAGACGAAGAGCAACCACACCATCATGAGAACCCTATACAACCTCCTCCACATCTTTCAAATCCTAATATGATGACTCAAATGTGGGAGGGGTACAAGACTTGCAACACAGAATGCAGTGTATGGAATAAATGTAGGTGCGGGTTCAACGTATTGAAGATAACTTATCCCTCAACATGAACCGACAATTTGCTCACCTAAATCAGAATGTTAACTTAATTCTTCACCATTTAGATGATTAAGTTCTTAAATATTCTGTGATTGTATTACATGCCTTATTTTTTTAAAATGACTTATGTGTTTGATTTCTTACCTTACCTATTTTGGAATTGTATTGGATTTGATATTAGTTTTCATACTTTTATTTATTGCCAACTAAATGAACTGCAAATCAGATGGATTCTCAAATTATTGATGAATTGGAAAAGCAAATTACTCAACTACGTCCAATTCTTGAACGACAAATACAGGCCATGGAGCGTCAAAATTCCCTGTTAATGGCTAGGATTCAGTTATCTAATCCAACTTCAGAAGAAATTCATAATTTATTGCGGACTATGAACATTCAAGATGATAATTTATTGAGACAGTGCTTCGACTTTCTATCTTCACATCCATTCCATACAAGACGTCTAATAGGGATGCCAATACAATATCGTTTTAATAGATTGCTTACATACTTTACTGAAGCAACTTCATCATAAACTTTTACAAGTATATTTGTATGTTGTTATATTCACACATTTTTTTATGTCATGTAATATTCTAACTTCGTTTAATTATTTGTTTCTTCAAGAGTATTCAATCTCACTTCCATAACAAATAAAATCATACTAATTGATAGTATATTATATTATAAACAAATACTATATATAAAATTAAATTCATTTTACTAAATTATAATTTTTTAAAAGTTTACAAAATTAATTTCAATAATTATTTTTAACTTTTTACTCTTTAAAAACATTTTTACAATTAAATATAATATTAACAATTATCATTTTATATTACTTTAATAACTAGGATCATTTTAATAATCTTTCCCTTATATCAATTAATCATATTCTTTAAATTTATCACATCAAACAAATCCTATACTAATTTTCATAAACTTTATTTTTAAATCCCCTGTCAATTACCTAAATTCACTCAAATAAAAAAAAAATTAGGTTTAATACCTCTTTTGATCCCTCGAAAGAGGGGGAATGTTCATAATCATCCTACCTTTTTTAAAATGTTCAAAACAGTCCCAACTTTTGAAAAAATTGGTCAACTTAATCCGTTTTGGTTACGGCGTTAAATTTCTAACGATTTAGCTGCCACCCTGGACAAAAGTTAATGACGTGTCCAGTTTATCTGACTGTGTGGCAACCCTAATTCCTAAACCCTAGCTTCCTTGTGCCGCCAACACCATGGGAACCCGTCATCCACCCTGCCGTCTTGCCGTAACCTCGCCATCACCAAACACCAGCGTCACCGCGATAGCCACCACCGTCACCAATACAGAACGTGAACGCCAAAGTCGCGAGTCCTCCATCGTCATCTTCAGCATCTTCCTCGACTTCCATATCCACCATGAGACACTTTTCAGATCGCCGTAGAGCTGCAAGGACCGCCATCCACCATGACCATTTTAAGAGCACTCTCTCTCACACACCTGTAGAAACCCAAACAGAGAAATCCCCAATTCCAAAAATCTTTCGAAACCTAAATCACCGCCACAGCTCTTCAATTCATCTCCTTGTGAGTTTCGCCCAACCTTGAGCTAGCCATCAGCGCCTCCACCAGACCTAAATCACGCCATCTCCCACTGTGATAGAAACTCACCATGGCCAATGTTCATCATCTTCTTCGCACGGAAGAACCATCACGCTGCACCTCCATATCGCAACCTGCACACCATGGTTTCTCCACCTTCACAAACTTCGAGCACCTGAAAAAAAGAAATCCAGACATAGATTCCATACCCAAATTGTAATCCTGATCGTGCAACCATGGTTTCTAAATCACGGCTTTAAGGAGCCTGAAAGGTGAGGCGAGGTTGCGGCAAGATGACAGGTTAGCTGACGGCGGCCTACGATTGCCAATGGTGCTAGCGGCACAAGGAAGCTAGGGTTTGGGAATTAGGGTTGTCACGCAGTCAGAAAAACTGTACACGTCATTAACTTTTGTCTAGGATGGCAGCTGCACCGTTAAAAATTTGACGCAGTAAAAAAAAAAAGATTAAATTGACCAATTTTTTTAAAATTTAGGACTGTTTTAAACATTTTAAAAAAGGTACGACAAATTATGAATATTCTCCCTAAGCCAAAAAAAAATTAATCTGATTCCTCAAATCCATCCATGACTTCAAATTTATTCTTCCTTGTACGTGATTAGTGCCAACGCCAGGACCGACAACTGTCCGCACCGCCGCAGTCTAAGGCCGCAACTGGCGAACCCGATTGCTGTCAGAGCAGTCCCCGACGTCTCTCGAAACCTCTTTCTTCTTCTCGTTCTACAGATCGCGTGGTTGAGCCGCTTACCCACCACCGGTTTGATTCCTCAGACGTACACTGCGACCAGCGTCGTCGTTTGCCATCGCCCCCTTGACTGGAAACTTTGTCGCCACCGTCTACATCTGAAAACTCCGTTGGAGGTATAATAAAATCATTAAGAAAAGTCTATAAATGTTTTACAGCTTCTGTTTTATTTTGGATTTTTTTTACCCTTGATCTGTTCACCCTTATTCAAGCAATTGATGGCACACTATATATGATCGTGTAGTGTATGCCACAGGTGTTGCTTTAGCAAATTGTCGTGAGCCTTTCCAAAGAGACCAAGTATAGGTACTGTTCATTGTGCTGCCAAGAAAATGCCTGAATTCATGATAATTTTTTTGCCACAAGATAGTTTGGAGTTTGATTTCCGCTGCGTTTTCTTCTAGACATTATTTTAGAGTTGCATATTTATTTGGCAAAGCAAATCCCCTTTAAGTTCATTATTTTGTTATATTATTACATGACCTTCTTTTGCTTTCATGACAATTGATTACTGAGAATGAAGTGAAGTGGTTTTAGTGTGTTGGTTGTTTGAGAAACTTGAATGAAGATGTAATTGTGGATTTGATTTATTGTTAGTGTGTTGTGCAGATGAGTAATTTCACGAAGAAGAAATTTCTACACATTTTGCACCGACAGAGTTTTTTCAAGGGGAAGCTCAAAATGCAAGGGAATTATTGCATAAGTGCTGGCGATAGTAAGCTCGTAAGTGAAATTGTTAGCCCTTTTTCATTAGATGGTACCTCCCCTTAGGGTGTAGCTACTTTTATCCTGCTCGTTGTCGTGCTTTAGTACTATCAGTCCTCTTTTCTTGATTCTTGGTTTGTTTGATTTTATTTCATCTTCAATTCAGAGTTTCCTTGCATCATTAAGTGGAAAGTTTGCTAAGTAGTTTCATATAATTTTTTACTATTTGAAATATTTATAAGCTTCTATAAGTTTTCATTAAGTGGAAAGTTTACTAAAGTAGTTATCATGTACTAACAATGTGCCTGAGGTTCGTGAATCAGTAGGCTTAACATTCAGAACTTTATATAAGGTTGCACTTTTTACTGTATTTTTTTTTTTGTTTTTGCCAAACTATTTTCCCATACCTTATCTCTCAAATTTGGAATGTAGAGTGTTGAAATGCTAGTTATTGATGAGATTGTGCCAACACTTTTACATGCATTGGAGGATGATGAAACTTCTGATACTGCACTCGATGGTCTTAAGCAAATTTTAAGGTGTGCATTAGCATAAATGTCATGTTTTGAACTTATTATTTGTGTTGATTTCCTGTTTTATTAAACTAAACTCATTATTATAGTGTGACTACACAAAGATAAGTGATTTTTTATATTGACTAAGAGGACTAATCACATATTCATGCTATCCAGTCGTTATTTAAGTTGTTTATGTTTACAGGATACAATATAGATGAATGGTTATATGTTGACTATATGATGTGATTTCATGTTGTCATGAAATTATTCAAATTGTTTATAGGAAATACCTTAGAAGTATTTTCTTTATATTAGAATTTGTTGCTTTACTTTCTTTTCACCCTGGGCGTTCTGTCACACTTTATGATAATAGTTTATTTATGAATTTACTTAATTAATTGAATGCTAAAGAAAATTGGCTTAGAATTTTGGTGGCTATGAATGGGGAGTGGGTGGAAGGATTGGTTATGTAGGTGAGAAGTCTTATGGCAGGCTTGCACATCGATTTTTCAGGGGATATCATAATGGAATGTCGGTATGTTAATTTTTATTTTTATTACCCTTTTGTTTTTCCTTGCATAGTGTAGATAGTATTTGTAGGGTCTGTTTAGGTAAATTTCACTATAAGCATTTTCGTAAGAAGATGATTAAATTTGGCTTATGAAGTAACTCCTTTTATTTTCCTTTTCTTTTTTTTTCTCTAGAGATGTTTATGGAGAAGTTTATTCAAATAAAACCTTTTTACTTGACACTACTTTAATCAGAAATATGATATGATTATTATACAATCTGCAGGGAGCTTATATTTCATATGGTAATGAAGATTGCATTGAAGAATCATTCGGCATGGAGTTTCAGGTTATTCATCTTTGATTTTTTTTCATCCATTTCTTGATTTTGGCGTGGATCTATTGTTTCTAAGTGCAGTTACAATGTTCCAATCATTTTTTGCTTTGTTTAGTTTATGAGTTGTGTGATTGGTTTTGTGTGACTCGTTCTTCCTAACCAATTTTCTTCCAAATTGGTTTTGTCCCGCAAAGTCAGAGGAAAATGGAAGGGTGGCTTTATCTATAGTGATCCTGTACTGTATCTTCTACTGAATCAAGAAGAAAGGTTGTTGAAGGTGTTGAAAGAGCTAAGAAGGCACTTGGCTGGTCTTTAGATGACATTAGTAGGATCAACCCAACATTATGCATGCATCGGATCTTGTTGGAGGATAATTGCCGACCTGTGAGACAACCACCACAAAGGATGAATCCTACAATCCTTGATGTGGTGAAGAAGGAGGTGACCAAGCTACTGAAGGTTGACATCATGTATCCCATCTCAGATAGCACTTGGATATCTCCTGTCCAAGTTGTTCCCAAGAAGAGTGAGGTAACTGTTGTACAAAATGAAGACTAGGAGTTAATTGCTACTTAACTACCAAATAAATGGAGAGTTTGCATGGATTACCAGAGGCTTAACTAGGTTACTTAGAAGGATCACTTTCCACTTCCATTCATTGATCAAGTAGTTGAGAGATTGATAGGAAAATCACACTATTGTTTCTTGGATGGCTAATTGGGATCCATGCAAATCCACATTGCACCGGAGGATCAATGTAAGATCACCTTCACCTGCCCCTTTGATACTTTCACTTATAGGAAGATGTCATTCAGATTGTGTAATGCACCAACCACTTATCAGAGGTACATGATGAGTATTTTCTCTGATCTCATTGAAAGTTGCATGGAGGCATTCATGGACGACTTCACAGTCTACGAATCAACCTTTGATGAATGCCTAGTCAACATGACGAAGGTGTTGGACATATGTATCGAGACGAACCTAGTGTTGAATTTTGGGAAGTGTCACTTCATGGTTAGAGAAGGTATAGTTCTTGGTCATCTTATATCCGAGAAAGGCATCGAAGTGTACAAGGCCAAAGTTGATGTTATTTCTTCATTGGACTATCCCAAGTCACTAAAAGAAGTAAGATCATTGCTAGGGCATGAATGTTTCTACTGGAGGTTCATTCAAGACTTCAGCAAGGTGGCATTGCCTCTATCCAGCTTACTACAAAAGGATTCTGTTTGTTTTTTTTATAATAATTGTAAGAAAGCTTTTGAGCGTTGAAGAGGAAGCTGATTACACCTCCAAACATGCAACCACCAAGATTGTGTGATGCATCAGATTATGCATTAGGAATTGTTGTATCCCAAAGAAAGAAAAAATTCCTACAGGTGGTGGCATATGCATCAAGGACTTTAGATTAGGCCCAAGCCAACTACACTGCTACTAAGAAGTTGTTGGCCGTTGTGTTTGTATGGGATAAATTCACATCATACCTTCTCATATCCAAGATTGTAGTATACATAGATCATGCAACAATCAAGTTCCTCTTGAAGAAGTAGGATGCAAAACTGAGACTTATGAGATGGTATGGATGTGGTAATATGTTCGTGGTGTATGCTATAGCAAATGAAACATGATAGCTTGCTGGCTGAGTTGTGTGTTTGGCATTCAAGGGAAAGGGGTTCAAACCTATGCCATGGTTTTAGGAGGGGTTTTATTTTCTTAAACTTTGCTCTTTAGTTTTTTTTTAATTGCTTCGGAAAAACCTAGGTACTTTGAACCTAGAGTAATGCATGAAGCCATAACTTTAATGTTCCATATTTTTTATGCCACGTGCTTCCCTTTGGATAGGAGGAGAATCCGTATTGTTAGGGGTTTGTGGGAACGATTAGGATGAGTGGTTGGGCAGGAGAGTGGAAGTTGGGGGCAGTTTTTAAATGCTGCTAACGTGAACGAAAACTGGGGAAAGAACAAAGAAAAAAAACAGAGCAAGTTACTGTAAGAGAATTGTGGGAAAAATATAGACTGAAGTGTGAGCTGCTCGGTGCAAGGGCAAGAGAAGTAGAAGACTCATGTTGGTGCTGGGTTTGGCCGTTAGAAAAGCTAGGATAAACCAAGGTAAGGGGATGCTAACCTGTTTCTCTTTCTACAAAATTAGAATATGCGTGCTGTGGTTGAATGGTTGTTTTGCTAATGCTTACTAACTCTGAAACACTGCACTTCAATCTATGGAGTGAACACACAATGTCCTTTATTGTGACATAAATTTGGCTGTCTATGTATTTAATTGGGGTTATCTGAACATTAATTGGTGAAGCAACTATTTTTGGAATGCGTACTATGAGTGCAGGGGCAATAGCTAGGTCTGTATTTTCTTTTCTTATCCCATGTATAGGAGGTTTGGTCTGTAATTTTGGTATGATGATTATATTGTGGCTGCTGTTTCTGGTGCTGGAAATTTGTTAGAATCGTTGCAACGAAATTATTAGCGTGGAACAAACCAAGAGGGGGGGTGAATTGGTTGTATACTTTTTATTTTTCCTTTTGATATTTTTCTCTTAATTTTTCTTACTAAGCAGATAGTTAAATATAAATAATAGAGTAAGGGAAAGAGAAAAATTGCACAGGTGATTTTATCCTGGTTCAGATCACTGGGATCCTATGTCCAGTCTCTTATCTCAAACAAGATAAACCTTTTTCACTAACACAAAACAGTTACAAATATTAGTCACACAGAAAAACAATTTGTAACAGTTTAGAAATACCACCTCTCTTGAAACCACAAGAGACGAACTTACACCTCCTTTGAATCTTCACAAAGGATGACCACCTCCTTCGAATGCTTCACGAAGGATGATTCTCTTCCAGACACTTCCTCGGATACACCAAGGATGAACAAGCTATTCCTCTGTCACCGCAGTAGCACTTCAGGACTTTGCAGACAAGAGTTTCCTTAGCTTCAACAATCTCACAGAGTTCTCAAAGAGTTCAGAGTTCTTTAGCACAAGGGAAGAGTGTTTTTTGAGATCAAGAGAGAGCCATCTTATAGGCTCAGCCAAATACTCTTCCATTCTTCGAAAACGGGTCATCTAACGCATTTAATCGATTAACACAAGTATTAATCGATTAAAATGAGTACAACGGCTAGTTTTTCAAATCTGAAATCCCCAACGGCTAGTGTTAATCGATTATTCTCAGGACTAATCGATTATTATCAGTTTTAATCGATTATTATAGGGGCACTTGGGTTTTCAGAGCCAGCCTCGGTTTTAATCGATTAATACTGGGTTTAATCGATTAAAACAAATTGTGGACGATTCTCAACAGCATATAAATATAAATTACAAGAATCAGTCCTAATACATTTGTGAGCACTGTTACACCAATTTTGATTATTATAAAAGCTTTATAAAAATACATAGGTCTTCAATTTGTCTTGACTGGTGCAACTCTGTTCATCATCAAAACTTCATAGTTGATTTTTGCTAACATTCTCCCCCTTTTTGATGATGATAAAAAATTCTCTTGAGTTTAAAGCTTTTTAATAATCTGAAACAATCACAACTCATGAAAGGAGAGATTAATAAGAAATAAGGATTTTAAACTATCTTCTCCCCCTTTTTGATCAGAAGAAAAAAAAAACACGTGCTCCCCCTAAATAAAAAGAGATAAGGCATAGAGGAAAAGGAAATAAACAACAACTTTTTATTAAGGATGCACACAAGCATAAAACAAAACAAACAAGGAGGATCTAGAATTCATCACTTTCATTACTAAGAAAGTGCTGCTCTACTCCTGAAACCCTAGTGTCTAGATTCTTGAGATGAGTACAAATTTCTTCGTGGCGGATGTTTTGAATGTTCATCATCTCATTTTGAAGGCGAGTCATCTCAGTCATTTGTCTAGAGAGACTTTCTAGACTGTATACCTCATGTACTTGAGATGGGCCAGCAACATGTGTGGGATCAGGCATGGGGATATCCGCAGCGTCATCTTCATTGCTATCAATGGCATCCTCAGGGTGGATGTAGGAGAGTCCTTGTTTGATAAAACCCATTTGCCTCAGGGAATTATCTCCAACCTTATGTCCCGGAAGGACAGTCTCATGGTGTTCATTTGTGATATCTACTCCTTTGAACACACAAATTTGGGAAACGAGTAGAGGATATGGAAGAGGTGCAACATCTAACCTTTTGGCCTTGAACATTATTGTCTTAATCAGGTGAGGCCAATTTAGTGGAATGCTCTGAAGTATACCGTACATAATGATGAGATCAGTCTCAGAGCATTGGGCATGATTTGATCCTCTAGAGCACAAAATCCATACAATAAGGTAGTGCAAGAGGCGTTCTTCCATCTTGAGTCCACCAGCAAGGAAGAGACGAACATTGTGCTGTCGAGGATTACGGAGAAAGGACTGGTACACCGCTATCTTATTGAATTGAGCAAAGTCATCTGGAATAGTTTGAGAATGTTCTATGATAGGGACTTTTGCTACATTTGTCCAAATGTCATTGTCCAAGACAATGTCCACACCTTTTACTCTTGTTTGAAAAACCCCCTCCCGGATCTTTAAATTAAAATAGAAAGTGCGAACAAGATCCGGATAATACCTTCCACGGAGTTCCATTAGATGTTGAACTCCTTGTTCAATGATGAGATTGGGAAATTAGAAGTTGTAGGATGTATACCAAGAGAGATCAATGAATTTTTGTTTGATGAGCTTCCTTTCCTTCCAAAATCGTGAGAAAGATTGTTGATCTTCTTCATCCGAGAGCCACCCTTCTATGGTAGCATCTCTTCTTTGAACAGTACTTTCCGAAACACCACTTGTTCTTCTTCTCCTTCTTCTTGAAAGTTCAGCCATTGAGATGAGTGAAAGACAAAGATTTGGGTGAAAGAATGGAGAAAGTAAGAGAGATATGCTTAAGATTGGTTCAAGTAATGAAAATGGGGACCAAGTGAGGTATAAATAGGCTAAAAAATGCATCCCAACGGTTAGATTTGGAGATTTTGCCCGTTAATAGCCGTTGGCAACGACTAGATTTGAAAACCATTTTAAAAAAAAAACCGTTTGGAGCGCATTTAATCGATTAAAGGAAGTTTTAATCGATTATGTAATCGATTTATACTTGGATTAATCGATTAATCCAGTCGTAAATGTGAAGGTAGCGCTTTTAATCGATTTACAAGCAGATTAAATACGTTAATCTATGAAGGTATACATCCTACAACTTCTAATTTCCCAATCTCATCATTGAACAAGGAGTTCAACATCTAATGGAACTCCGTGGAAGGTATTATCCGGATCTTGTTCGCACTTTCTATTTTAATTTAAAGATCTGGGAGGGGGTTTTTCAAACAAGAGTAAAAGGTGTGGACATTGTCTTGGACAATGACATTTGGACAAATGTAGCAAAAGTCCCTATCTTAGAACATTCTCAAACTATTCCAGATGACTTTGCTCAATTCAATAAGATAGCGGTGTACCAGTCCTTTCTCCGTAATCCTCGACAGCACAATGCTCGTCTCTTCCTTGCTGGTGGACTCAAGATGGAAGAACGCCTCTTGCACTACCTTATTGTATGGATTTTGTGCCCTAGAGGATCAAATCATGCCCAATGCTCTGAGACTGATCTCATCATTATGTACGGTATACTTCAGAGCATTCCACTAAATTGGCCTCACCTGATTAAGACAATAATGTTCAAGGCCAAAAGGTTAGATGTTGCACCTCTTCCATATCCTCTTCTCGTTTCCCAAATTTGTGTGTTCAAAGGAGTAGATATCACAAATGAACACCATGAGACTGTCCTTCCGGGACATAAGGTTGGAGATAATTCCCTGAGGCAAATGGGTTTTATCAAACAAGGACTCTCCTACATCCACCCTGAGGATGCCATTGATAGCAATGAAGATGACGCTGCGGATATCCCCATGCCTGATCCCACACATGTTGCTGGCCCATCTCAAGTACATGAGGTATACAATCTAGAAAGTCTCTCTAGACAAATGACTGAGATGACTCGCCTTCAAAATGAGATGATGAACATTCAAAACATCCGCCACGAAGAAATTTGTACTCATCTCAGGAATCTAGACACTAGGGTTTTAGGATTAGAGCAGCACTTTCTTAGTAATGAAAGTGATGAATTCTAGATCCTCCTTGTTTGTTTTGTTTTATGCTTGTGTGCATCCTTAATAAAAAGTTGTTGTTTATTTCCTTTTCCTCTATGCCTTATCTCTTTTTATTTAGGGGGAGCACGTGTTTTTTTTTCTTCTGATCAAAAAGGGGGAGAAGATAGTTTAAAATCCTTATTTCTTATTAATCTCTCCTTTCATGAGTTGTGATTGTTTCAGATTATTAAAAAGTTTTAAACTCAGGATAATTTTTTATCATCATCAGAAAGGGGGAGAATGTTAGCAAAAATCAACTATGAAGTTTTGATGATGAACAGAGTTGCACCAGTCAAGACAAATTGAAGATCTATGTATTTTTTATAAAGCTTTTATAATAATCAAAATTGGTGTAACAGTGCTCACAAATGTATTAGGACTGATTCTTGTAATTTATATTTATATGCTGTTGAGAATCGTCCACAATTTGTTTTAATCGATTAAACCCAGTATTAATCGATTAAAACCGAGGCTGGCTCTGAAAACCCAAGTGCCCCTGTAATAATCGATTAAAACTGATAATAATCGATTAGTCCTGAGAATAATCGATTAACACTAGCCGTTGGGGATTTCAGATTTGAAAAACTAGCCGTTGTACTCATTTTAATCGATTAATACTTGTGTTAATCGATTAAATGCGTTAGATGACCCGTTTTTGAAGAATGGAAGAGTATTTGGCTGAGCCTATAAGATGGCTCTCTCTTGATCTCAAAAAACACTCTTCCCTTGTGCTAAAGAACTCTGAACTCTTTGAGAACTCTGTGGGATTGTTGAAGCTAAGGAAACTCTTGTCTGCAAAGTCCTGAAGTGCTACTGCGGTGACAGAGGAATAGCTTGTTTATCCTTGGTGTATCCGAGGAAGTGTCTGGAAGAGAATCATTCTTTCGTGAAGCATTCGAAGGAGGTGGTCATCCTTTGTGAAGATTCAAAGGAGGTGTAAGTTCGTCTCTTGTGGTTTCAAGAGAGGTGGTATTTCTAAACTGTTACAAATTGTTTTTCTGTGTGACTAATATTTGTAACTGTTTTGTGTTAGTGAAAAAGGTTTATCTTGTTTGAGATAAGCGACTGGACATAGGATCCCAGTGATCTGAACCAGGATAAAATCACCTGTGCAATTTTTCTCTTTCCCTTACTCTATTATTTATATTTAACTATCTGCTTAATAAGAAAAATATCAAAAGGAAAATTAAAAAGTATACAACCAATTCACCCCCATCTTGGTTTGTTTCACGCTAATAATTCCGTTGCAGCGATTCTAACAATTGGCATCAGAGCTTGCTTTGATAGTCATTCAAATGGCAGGATCACATCAAACCTTTGTAGAGGGTGCATCAATCAATAGACCCCCACTATTCACAGGTGAGAACTATGCATTCTGGAAGGTAAGAAGGCAAATATTTATTGAATCTATTGATTGTGAAATTTGGGATGTTATTGCATCTGGTTCTTCTGTTCCTACTAACAATATACAGGAACTAAAGCCCCGTGGTCAATGAACCATTAAAGAAAAGAAAAGATTTCAGAATGACGTAAAAGCCCGGAATATCATTGCATCAGCATTAACTGTTGATGAGTTCTACAGAGTTTCTGTCTGCAAAACTGCTCAAGAAATGTGAGACGTACTCAGAGTGACGCATGAAGGAACTTATGATGTAAAGAGGGCAAGGAAGAACTCCCTAATTCAAGAGTATGAAATGTTCCGGATGAAGCAAGGAGAAACAATTTCAGACGTTCAAAAACGCTTCACCAACATTGTCAATCATCTCATTGGACTGGGTAAGTCATTTGATACCGATGAACTGAATATTAAAATCTTGAAGTCTTTAGACAGATCGTGGCAACCTAAGGTGACTGCAATCTCGGAGTCACAAAACCTCAACACCATGACTATGGCGGCACTCTTTGGAAAATTGAGGGAACATGAACTAGATCTTGGAAGACTTGATGAAGAAGAAGCAAAAGCCAAAAACAACAAGAAGAGTTTGGCATTAAAGTCAGAGGTTGAAAGAAGCAAAGGTAAATCGGAAGATGAAGACTCAGTTGAAGAGGAAAATTTAAGCCTTGTGATCAAAAGATTAAACAGGTTCATGAAGTCTAAAGGTAAAGGAAGGTTTAGATACGAAAAGAAAGATAATCAAGCATCTTCCTCAAATTACCGATGCTACGGCTGTGGAGAAAAGGGGCATCTAAAAGCAGACTGCCCAAATCAGAAGAAAGGTAAAGACAAAAAGGAGAAAAGATTCTTCAAGAAAAAGAAGGCATACATTGCATGGGAAGACGACAATGAGTCCATTTCAGATTCAAGCGATTCAGATGAAGAAGCAAACATCTGTTTGATGGTAGATGATGATAATGTCAGCCAAGTAAGTAATTCACATTATTCTGACAATGATAGTCACGTTGATGAAGATGAATTGCATGAAACATATGCTGCATTGTTAATTGAATCTGAAAAATTAAATATTTCTCATAAAAAGCTGAAAAAGGATTTTAAAAATTTAAAATCTGAATTTGACAACCTTCTTGAAGAAAAAAAAAATTTGAAGTTTACTTCTGAAAATCTCACTAAAATAAATGATGCTTTGAAAACTGAATTTACAAATTCATCTGAAGAAAACAGAAGTTTGAAAAATAAATTTTTATATCAAGCAGAAGAAATCAGGAATTTGAAAAGTAAAGTTTTATATTATGAAAAAGAAAAATATATTGCTAATAATGAATGTGAATCTTGCATAAAATTCAAATATTTTTTCTGAAAATACAACTACTGGAGAATGTAGTAAAACCTCTGAAAATAAAGCTGCTGAGAAATTCGTTCCTGAAAATAAATATAGAATCCGCAAAGCATGGGTAGAAAAAGGAACGATTAACAGAAACACAAATGTTGTATCCTGCTTTTACTGCATGAGAAAAGGCCATACCTCAAACAAATGCAGAATTAAACGCTTTGGTGTTTCTAGTGGAAGATATGTTTGGGTTGCTAAATAATTTGAATCTAACCCAAAAGGACCCATACAAAGAAGTTGGGTACCTAAAATAGCTTGTTTGTTCCTTTCTTTTGCAGGTATTACAGAAATCAAGAAAAGTCATGTGGAGTCTCGATAGCGATTGCTCAAAACACATGACAGGAGACAGGACGAAGTTTACAAACTTTAAAGAAAAGGAATAAGGCTTTGTTACCTATGGTGACAACAACAAAGGAAGAATTCTTGGAAAAGGGGATATAGGAAGCAAAGACACATTGATGATCAAAGACGTGCTATATGTAGAAGGAATGAGGCATAACTTAATTAGCATAAGTCAACTGTGCGACAAAGGATTCAAGGTAACCTTTGAGAAGAATTCTTGCACTATTTTTAAGAATGATTCTTCTAAAATTGCATTAAAAGGAGTTAGACATAATAATATTTATTTAATTGATTTAGAAAACGTATTAAATAAAAATATTTCATGTTTAATTGTTAAAGAGGAAAACCCATGGTTATGGCACAGGCGTGTTGCTCATATACATATGCAACAACTTAACAAACTTGTATCTAGAGATCTAGTAATTGGTTTACCAAAATTAAAATTTGTAAAAGATAAATTGTGTGATGCATGTCAAAAGGGTAAACAAGTTAAAAATTCCTTTCATTCAAAAAATATTGTTTATACTTTAAAACCTTTGGAACTTTTACATATGGATTTATTTGGTCCTTCAAGGATAAAAAGTTTTGGTGGAAACTATTATGCGTTAGTTATTGTTGATGATTTTTCAAGATATACTTGGACCCTGTTTCTCACTCTTAAAAGTGAAGCTTTTAAAGAATTTAAAAAGTTTGCTGTTTTAATTCAAAATGAAAAGGATCTAAGAATAAAAGATATTAGAAGTGACCATGGTGGTGAATTTCAAAATGAATTATTTGAAAATTTTTGTGAAGAACATGGTATTTCTCATAACTTTTCTTCACCTAGAACTCCCCAACAGAATGGAGTCGTAGAAAGAAAGAATAGATCCTTAGAGGAACTTGCTCGTACTATGTTAAATGAAAATAATGTTCCTAAACAATTTTGGGCTGATGCTGTGAGTACTGCTTGCTATGTCTTAAATAGAATGATAATTCGACCTATTTTAAAACGTACTCCTTACGAACTTTTCAAGAATAGAAAACCAAATGTTTCCCATTTAAAAATCTTTGGATGCAAATGCTATGTTTTAAACAATGGAAAACAGAATTTGGGAAAATTTGATTCAAAAGCTGATGAAAGAATTTTTCTTGGATATTCTTTAACAAGCAAAGCATATAGAATTTTTAATAGAAAAATGTTCACAATAGAGGAATCCATACATGTTACTTTTGATGAAATTGTGGACCTTGAGGCAAAACCTCTTGAGTCAGAAGAATCTGATGCAGGAACAAGTGAAGATTCATCAAAGGAGACAAATGAAGAGAAGAATTATGACAATCCTCAGGATTTTTTGAATAAAATATGGCAACAACCTAGAGGATTATCTTTGGACAACATAATTGGCGATATCACATAAGGGGTAAACACAAGAAGTAATACTGCAAATTATTGTATGAATGTTGCTTTTGTGTCACAGATTGAACCAAAGAATATTAAAGAAGTCTTTCAAGATGAAAAATGGTGTATCGCAATGCAAGAAGAACTCAACCAGTTTGAAAGAAATCAAGTGTGGGAATTAATTCCCAGAAAAGACACTCATCAAGTAATTGGAACTAAGTGGGTGTTCAGAAACAAACTGGATGAAGAAGGAAACATCACCAAGAATAAAGCTAGGCTTGTTGCAAAAGGATATAGTCAAGAAGAAGGTATAGATTATGATGAGACATACGCTCCAGTTGCCAGGTTAGAGGTAATACGCCTACTTCTTGCTTATGCATCTATAATGAAATTTAAATTATTTCAAATGGATGTTAAAAGTGCTTTTCTAAACGGTTATATCAAAGAAGATGTATTTGTTGAACAACCACCTGGTTTTGAAGATTTTAAAAACCCAAGTCACATCTACAAATTAAAGAAAGCACTATATGGTTTAAAACAGGCACCTAGATCTTCGTATGAACGTCTGAGACATTTTCTTGTAGAAAATGATTTCAACAGAGGAAAAATTGATTCAACATTATTCATTAAAAAGAATCGAAAACATTTTCTACTTGTTCGAGTATACGTAGATGATATTATTTTTGGTTCATCTAACGCAACTCTTTGCGAGAATTTTGCTAAGTCCATGCAGGGAGAATTTGAGATGTCAATGATGGGAGAACTTACTTTTTTCGTCGGACTTCAAATCAAACAAATGGAGGAAGGAACCTTTATATCTTAAACCAAATATTGCAGGGAAATCCTTAAAAAGTTTGAGATGGACAATGCTAAAGAAGCATCAACTCCCATAAGGACATCCTGCTACTTTGACAAAGATGAGACAGGTAAAAAGGTAATCCAGACCAAATACAGAGGTATGATTGGCTCTTTATTATATCTCACTGCTAGTAGACCTGACATCATGCAAAGTGTATGTGTGTGTGCTAGGTTTCAGTCAAGCCCTAGAGAGTCTCATCTCAGGAATCTAGACACTAGGGTTTCAGGATTAGAGCAACACTTTCTTAGTGATGAAAGTGATGAATTCTAGATCCTCCTTGTTTGTTTTGTTTTATGCTTGTGTGCATCCTTAATAAAAAGTTGTTGTTTATTTCCTTTTCCTCTATGCCTTATCTCTTTTTATTTAGGGGGAGCACGTGTTTTTTTTTCTTCTGATAAAAAAGGGGGAGAAGATAGTTTAAAATCCTTATTTCTTATTAATCTCTCCTTTCATGAGTTGTGATTGTTTCAGATTATTAAAAAGCTTTAAACTCAGGAGAATTTTTGATCATCATCAAAAAGGGGGAGAATGTTAGCAAAAATCAACTATGAAGGTTTGATGATGAACAGAGTTGCACCAGTCAAGACAAATTGAAGATCTATGTATTTTTATAAAGCCTTTATAATAATCAAAATTGGTGTAACAGTGCTCACAAATGTATTAGGACTGATTCTTGTAATTTATATTTATATGTTGTTGAGAATCGTCCACAATCTGTTTTAATCGATTAAACCCAGTATTAATCGATTAAAACCGAGGTTGGCTCTGAAAACCCAAGTGCCCCTGTAATAATCGATTAAAACTGATAATAATCGATTAGTTAATCGATTAATCCTGAGAATAATCGATTAACACTAGCCGTTGGGGATTTCAGATTTGAAAAACTAGCCGTTGTACTTATTTTAATCGATTAATACTTGTGTTAATCGATTAAATGCGTTAGATGGCCCGTTTTCGAAGAATGGAAGAGTATTTGGCTGAGCTTATAAGATGACTCTCTATTGATCTCAAAAAACACTCTTCCTTTGTGCTAAAGAACTCTGAACTCTTTGAGAACTCTGTGAGATTGTTGAAGCTAAGGAAACTCTTGTCTGCAAAGTCCTGAAGTGCTACTGCGGTGACAGAGGAATAACTTGTTCATCCTTGGTGTATCCGAGGAAGTGTCTGGAAGATAATCATCCTTCGTGAAGCATTCGAAGGAGGTGGTCATCCTTTGTGAAGATTCAAAGGAGGTGTAAGTTCGTCTCTTGTGGTTTCAAGAGAGGTGGTATTTCTAAACTGTTACAAGTTGTTTTTCTGTGTGACTAATATTTGTAACTGTTTTGTGTTAGTGAAAAAGGTTTATCTTGTTTGAGATAAGCGACTGGACGTAGGATCCCAGTGATCTGAACCAGGATAAAAGCACCTGTGCAATTTTTCTCTTTCCCTTACTCTATTATTTATATTTAACTATCTGCTTAGTAAGAAAAATTAAGAGAAAAATATCAAAAGGAAAAATAAAAAGTATACAACCAATTCACCCCCCCTCTTGGTTTGTTTCACGCTAATAATTTCGTTGCAACGATTCTAACAAAATTGTGTGATTGACTGCCTTAGTGCAGAATTAAATGTGTTTTGGTGAAGTATACGCCAATTTTATGGGTGCAAAGGTCAAATGTCTAGGCTAGTCAATTTCAACGCTGAGGCTTACCATGGCATGAGCGAATCACTGTTTTATTGAAATACAATCTGTTTTGATGGGTATATGACTGGTTAAAGTGTTACTCTCTTTGAGAATGAATGTTTACAATGTAGGATAGGCCTTAATATACATCCTTGCTGGTTGGAGTCATTCACGAATGTGTGGTGTTGGGATTAAGATGTTGGCTTCTTACCTGGTTTTATGTTAATGAGGTGAACATGGCGTGATACATGGTCTTGGCTGAGTGAGTTCTTTTTTTAGCTTGAATTGGTTGGGATATTGGTTGATACAAATAAATTGGCTTTTGGTCCTATGCAAGTGGTTTTGATGTGATTAAGTTATTCACGTAAATTGTATGTATAAGGTGTTGAGATGCAAGGTTCTGAGGAGAGTTTATGCAGAGCAGTTAACGTTACTATTAACTCTTGTGTTAGCTCTCTTGAATTTTTCCAATTCTTTTGTCTTAGAAATAAATGTCTCAAACTTTAGGATTGGTGTTGTTCTAGCTCAAGAGGGGCATCCTATTGCCTATTTTTCATAGAAACTATCTTGTTGAATACAAAAGAATCTCCATACGTTTGAAAGCTTTATGCCATCATTGAGGCTATGATAACATGTCAATATTTAACTTGCCATCATTTTGTTATTTAAATGGATCAACGCACTTGAAACATATACATGATTCAAACCCTAGAACAAAAAGCTTGGCTTCCGAAGCTTATTGAGTTCATTTACAAATGCAACAAGTGGGCTTTAGCTTTAGCTTTGATCATCCTCACAATTGGGCTCATTTCCTACATTGGGCAAAAATTTGTATAATTCTTCATTTCACACCTCCATGAGGATGACCCCTTTATGGTTGCATAACTATTATAGTCAAAATCTGATCAAGAAAAATGAAAGAATGAGTGCAACGCTGGTTACGAAGCACTTCATAAAGACAACAATAAAGAACGTATGCCATGTAAAAGTTTACATTTACCGATATTACCAAAGATAACACAACCATTGTTATAAGGAGCATTATGAGTTAATTAAAAAGCACTAAAGAACTTCTACCTAATTGTACAAAATAGTTGAACAGAAGACTAAGACTAAGACTAATAAATATTAGTCAGTTTAAGCCAACAGGTGTTATTGATAAACAATATGCTCTATTGAATTATCCAAGTGATTAGATAGATTGAGATTATAATCAATGTTCAACAAGTACAAACAATGCATGAGATTACTCTTGGAAACTATATAAAGAAAACAACACTAACCTCTTTTGTTTTGATCTTCACCTTGATCCTCTCTTCAATATGAAGAAAATCATATTTAATATCAATATGTTTTGTCCCATTATGCTGCACATGATCTCTGCCAACACATTGCACCCAGACTATCGTAGCAGATTATATATCACCATTAGACCTTTCAACATTATATCCTTATTTCTCATACTATTACAAAATAAGCTTTTTAAGTATGTTATTTCAAGATTTTTAAGTCTATTTTATGACAGACTTAGATTCGACAGACTTAAATTTTAAGTCTGTTGTTGATTAACAAATTTAAATTTTAAGTGTGTTGTTAACCGAAACACTTAAACGTTAAGTCTATTATTATCCACCAGGCTTAGACCTTTGTATATTTATAAATAAAAATGAGTGAATTATATTTGTTACTTTTGTAAATTTTATTTGTTTAATCATGAAACAAAAATCTAAAATACAACAAAATTTTCACAATAAAATATATATTTCAAATTGTGCAATTCAAGTATATAATATAGTTTCAAAATCAAAATAAGCAATAAGATGTCTAAGTTAAAATTTGTAGTCTAAACAAAGTCTAACTTAATCTTTTAAGTTCAAACATAACCTAAACAAAACTTAAATAACAACTAATCAAAACCTAATATTCACGTTGGAGGAAATAACTTGCCCAGTAGACTTCATGCACTAGTTATAAGTGTTTACAATTAATATGTCTACTCCCTTGTAAGAAAAAAAAGAAAATTAAATATAATAAATAATAAAATAAAATGAAGAAATATACAATAAAAAAATTAAGATATTTATTTATATGTTTTTTCTTCACAATTATCTTCTTTAGTACTAAAGCTCATATTGTTTTTTCTCATTACTCATTTACCAAGTATTATGTTTCATCTCTGAAGAAATAAAAGAAAGGAAAATAAAATAAAAATTCATTGCCTATTATGTATTATGTTTCAAAAGTCATTCCTTTAATGTTGGTACACGAAAGTTGGTTGACACTGTTCTGTCAACACGTCGTCGCTGGTGAGCTGTCAGAGGTCGTCTTTGCCGACTGGATGAGAGATTGAGAGTAAATCATTGGTGCGGAGATGGGGAGAGAGAGAAATGGGAGGACGGTAACACTCTAAAACCTAAAAGAAATTAAAAAAATAAATTTAATTTTTTATTTTAAAATTAACATAAATTTAAGTTTGTTAGAAATTTGAACATATGTAAAATTGTAAAATTTAAGTCTGATTCTTTTAAATTGACTTAAAAGATAAATTTAAATCTGCAATTAAATTAACAAATTTAGAATAGTATTTTTTTATTTACAAAATTGTCACTGCATATTTTTTGTTTGGTTTTTTTCTAATAGACTTAAAGAGACACACTTAAAACCCTAGTTTTGCATTAGTGTTACCTTCGCCAACCAAGTATGTTATGCAACCATCATTGGCACTATGCCCCTGTTAGTTAGAGAATAACTTCCCAACTAACCAATGACCCACTTATGATGATTATATAACCAGTAATGGACTATCTAATGTTCAGGTTCATCACATAGTTTACCTCCGATCAATCATTATATTACAGTGGGAGTCACTCTCGAATTCCAATTTCTTTAGTCTCCTTCGAGCATCTTAAGATACTTTTCATTGTCTACTAATGTTCTTTTCCAAGCCTGCTCACATATATGCTTACTAGACAACTACTGGTGAAAGGTCTGATATAGTAAAGTCATGAAATACATTAAACTTGTCACTGCACTCGCATAAGGAATACAAGTCATGTATCATCGATCTGAGCAACATTGAGCTCAGAAAGACGCACAAATATTGTCAAAGGTATGTCCATGGCTTTAGTATGTTTTTTCCTGAAACCTCTTAACACCTTTTGGGTATACTTTCTTTTGCACAAAAATAATAGACAACTTGAAGAAATCTTGTATATTTGGATAGCTAGGCATTACTTTTGTGTGCTCTTCTATAAGCCATTAGTGAAAATGATAATATTTATAATTTATCTTTAATAATAGAACCTATTTATGTTTAGTATCAAGTTGTTTTATTTAGGTGAACAAAAACTAAGACAAAAAACGTTGTATTAGTTGACACAAAAAAACTAATACAACGTTGTATTCCTTTGACACAAAACGTTGTATTGTCGTTTTGTTTCTATTACTCTAATAGTAATAGTTGGTTATCTCTTTATAAAAGAAATTATGAACAAGACTTATAAAATCACAAAAAATACACATACTTGCATCTAATAGACTCTTGCAGAATGTTTTCTAAAATTCATTTTTAAAATTAACTCTATCTTATCCCCTTTTAGAGCAAACTTCTATCTTCCTGATGAACAATGAAATTTGATATCTCCATTTTTGGAATAATGAATATAGTTCAAAATAGGTTTCAAATCCATAATTCCTTCAAGCATGACTCATCATAGATCCATGAGCAAACAAACATAATGTGAAACAAGTAATAAAACTAAAAAATGGAGTAGAAGAAATGATGAATGCACCACTTGAGTTGAATTTAAGATAAGCTCAAGATAAGAATCACTGCTTGAATTTTTGAAAATCAAGATAAGAATAAAAGAGAAAGCTCTACACTCTTTAAAATTAGAGAAAAAATAAGGTACAACACTCTGGGAAATTCAAATTTTAATTTTATTTCTTTAAATTTGTGAAATGAGGCTACCATGGTTCTTTATGCAGGGAGTTAGATGTCCAAGCTAATAATAGGTGTTGGAAAACATTTTCTGGATCTGAAAATAACTTTTAAAACACTGGTTTTGAATTTTTTTTATTAGATCCTTTTTATTTCAAAATATATTTTTGAGTTTAAAATATATTTTCAGATCTAAAAATACATTCCAAAATAATAATTCTAGAGGAAGAATGATGGAGATTAGGCAATTAGTGCTTTTAATATAATTTAATCATAGGTAGAACAAGATATATGATTTGTTGGGGTTGAAGAAGAAAAACTAGGAGGTGCAGAAGAAGCACACGCATATTTTAATATATTTTACTTTTCCTGTTGGTCATGAACTGGCCCGTTTCCAATTTTTCATAATTTCTTGTTCCTTTTTCCCTTTAGTTTATCCTTGTTGCTTACCAGTTTAGTTTATGTTACCTTAATTTACATTCTTTTAACTTATTTGATAACTTGTCTTGCTTTTTGACAAACTATTTTTCGTTGTTTCACTAAAACCCTCCTAAAAACAAGCTCTTTTTTATTTAATCTATTCATGGCATTGACCTCTCCCGGACTTGACTCAATCCCTATATTACATTAGTAAAGAGATTAGTTTTGTTTAAGATAATTTATACGACAAAACTTTCACCACTTAATTAATTAATGACAAGGTTAGACAAGTTCATGCATTTAACCATCTCATTAGGAGGAAGTTAACTTTCTTACTATGTGTCAACATCATAAACTCAAACATAAAAGAAGGTCTGCACTTACATTAATTTGTTTTTCTTTCTTTAAACTCTTAGATGATATTTGAACTCCTTTTTACTAATAAATAAATGGGTTTTTCCTATGACTATACACATTTGAATTTGAATGAGAATTAATAATTTGTGAGAATTTCAGTGTCTCTCATGTTCTGAACTTGGGTAAATAGTTCTTGCACTTATCCTTGAAAAGTTTAGGAAGTGTTCTCTATGCCTTTTCTTTTCTTAATCCACTATTTTTCCATTTTACTTTGATATTTTCTTCGTGCTTTGGCTGATCACATGTTAATGTGGAAATGACTTTCGTTCAATTTGATAAATTAGAACAACTTTTTTTTAGTAAACCGAAATTATTTGTCTTTCTTCCATGCTACACAACAAACCAAAAAAACAAGATTGCCACTAATGAAAACATCTCAAAGATGTCATTATTTTTCTAAATTTATTTCTATAATGACATTTTTTAGTACAACTTAAAAACCTTAAAGTAACAAAACCCAGTTTCAAACAAGTTTATTGCTAACAAAATACAGCCTCAAGGGTCCATTATCACTATTTGTCTATAACTAAAATACAACTGGTGATATAGAGAGGCACCATATAACACGACATACAAATAATTACCTAAGACTCTTGACACTCAAGACTAGCGAAAAGATAGAGTGCTCGGTGAATCAATCCTTACAATAACATCTTCATCATCGCTTGAATTTACTGCATGACCATGATGATGTTTTCTTTGTTCTGTGCTTTGTGAAGGTGGATTTGTAACTTGTCTTGTGACCTCATGGACCTTCTTAGCAGTTGCAGCTCCTTCTGATTTCACTGAGACAAGTGGACGGTGGGACTCCATGGTTGGATAGGACAGACTATGAGGTTCTCTACCATGATGGCTTGACAAACTTCTACTCCGCCGAGGGATGCGCACCTTCAAAATGACAATTAATTAATGGAAAAATAAAATAAACTAGACCATGTACTGTTGGGGCATAAATAGACAGCTAAAGCATTTAGGATGAATGTAAGCAAGAAAAATAAAGGAGAATGTAGATTCTTCTGGATATTCTTTGTAGAATTGATCCATCAATTTAGAATGTAGAACTGGAAAAACTAAAAAGAGTTCTGTTGTAAGAAGCTAATATTATTCTATATTGACATACCATACTCCCATAAATGCTCAGATGCACTGCCCTTGCAGACAAACTATAGGTTTGTCGCTCAATCCCTTCAGATATCTGCTCATTGTTCTTGTGTTTGTAGAAATGTTCTGGCCAACTCATAAGACCACTATGTTTTCGACGGAAAGATCTATGAGGATGATCCCCGGCATGCAGTAACAGTGAACTTGACCTTCTCACAAGAGAAGCATCGGTCTCAGATGCTGGAATGTCAAAAAGAATTACCCTTGCTGTAGTTTCAACTAGATAAATAGATCCTTGATGAGTAAAACTAGCTCCCTTGGAACCTGTATCAATTGAAAGTAAAAGTTATTTTCATCCACAATAGTCTATACAGTTTTTCAGAAGGGAACTGAAACAAAAAAGTGGAGGTGGGGATGGTAATAGCAGCTAGCCTAAGAAAAGGTGTTTCTAGACAACAAACTTCTCTTGTGAAAAACCTTGATTCACCTCTTGTTATTTTATTCATGGAATCAACAATACAATTTATAAACTTATAACCACTGTACTCAAAGCAGACAATAATGGCTATAAACGACTAACTCATTAACTACCTAGACTCCAAGGGCTAGTCCAAGGGCTAGTATATTAACTACCATTGTCCACAAACTTTCTTTACATGCTTCTCCGAGCTACCTAGACTCCTCATCAAGCTTTTTGAGTTGTTCACCTGCTCCACCGAGCTATCTAGTCTGTTCACCTACTCCAACGAGCTATCCTAGCACTCAATTTTCTCCATTGACTTAATTGAGCTATGTAGACACCGTACCAAGCTAATTAAGCTGGCCTCATGTTCCATTGAGTTGTCCAGGCTATCTACATGCTCCACCATGTTGTCTAAGCTATCTACATGTCTTGATGACCTCTCTAACCTACTTGATTGTCTTGTCAAGTTCGTTAGTTTCATGTGCTTGACCTCCGAGCTACATGCCATCATCAACAATGGTGCTTCTTAACATCTTTTGCAAAATGTTTTGACCTTACCACAATCGAAACAGTTGTTTAAGTAACAATCCTTTGCATAATGGCCATACTTGCCACACTTGAAACACTTATCATTTGAGTTTCTCAACTGACCTCCTTTCCATTGACCTTGTCCTCTTTCGAGCCAGTTTTGTTGTGTAGGTTGTTCTTTCTTTTTCAGCTTCAACCACTAGGACCACTTTTTCTACTGCCTCACTATTATCCTCTTACTTGAGTGTTATGAGCCTCTCCCTTCATTTATAGTTGATTAAGTGGCTCTGCCGTCTTCTTCTTTCGCTGCTCATGTGCCTCAAGGGACCAACAAACTCTTCAATTGTGAGAGTTGATATGTCCTTGGACTCCTTGTGCATTCTCGAAATCATTTGTCAATGACTTCAAAATTTCTCCACAACTCGGTTGGCGGGTAGAGTCTCTTTAATTCTACTGTTCGCCATGATTTCAATCCGAGTTATGTACTCAATTACTCCTTCTATCTCCTCCATTGTCATGCTCTCCAACTCACCCCTGAGTGCGTGCAGCTCGCTTCATTCATCTCCTTTATACACCTTCTCTGAAATGTCCAATGCTTCTTTTGAAGATTTTGCACCTGTAATCTTCTTAAAGCTAGACTCATCCACAACTTGGTATAGGATGTACAAAGTTGCCTTGTCCTTTGTACGCACTTTTTGCAACACAATCATCTAGGCATTAGACCAATTTGTGGTGTTTTCTGGTTATACATGACCATTTTCCACCACCTCCCAATTTTCTTAAAGAAGAGTCTTCATTTTAAGACTCCAATTGTCATAGTTGATCGACTTTGTCAACTTCGGCAAGGGCACATGTTTGTAAGACTGACTATCTCGTTCTCTCCTTTTCAAACACTCAAACACTCTAGCTCTCTCTAGCTCTCTTTTATTTTTCCCACTCAGACACTCAAGCTAACTAGCTCTTGATACCACTTTGTAGACAAGAAACTTCTCTTGTGAAAAAACTCGATTCACCTCTTGTTGTTATGTTATTCATACAATCAACAATACAATTTATAGACCTACAATCTTTAACTCTTGTACTTAAAACAGACAAAAATGACTATAAACGACTAACTCATTAATTACCTAGACTCTAACAACTAGTACATTAACTACCCACAATGACTAATTACCCACAACAGCTAATACATTTAAGTTTATAACAAACCCAACAATGTTGATCAATATACGAGTTGAAAATAAGACTTATTTTATCATTCTGAAATCATAAAAAATACATTCTCATACCCTCTATTTGTAATAATCTAGTTTTCCTAAAAAAGGAAATAGGGAAACTAGGAAAAATAAAATAAAATAAAAGATTATGTATCTATTTCTTCTAATTAGGAAGATTCTAAAGATATTTTTTCTAATTACAACACTCCTCCTCAAGTTGGTAAATGAATATCAATCATTCCCAACTTGCCTACAAGATCTTGAAATCTACCCGGAGGAAGCCCTTTTGTAAAAATATTTGCTATTTGAAGTTTTGTAGGAACATGAGATATAATCACAAAGCCTCTGTCAAGAATATCTTTGATGAAATGTCTGTTAATTTCAATGTGTTTGGTTCTGTCATGCTGTACTGGATTATGGGCTATGCTCATAGCAAACTTATTATCACAGTGTAATTGCACCAGGTTCTCCACTTTGACTTTAAGATCATCCAAAATGATTTTCATCCAGAGTCCTTCACACATTCCTTGAGCAAGGGCTCGAAATTCAGCTTCAGCACTAGAACGGGATTCTCTATCTTGCTTTTTGCTTCTCCATGTTACCAGACTATCTCAAAGAAATACACAATACCCAGAAGTAGATTTTCTGTCAGTAATAGAACCTGCATAGTTAACATCAGTATATATCTTCATAGTCAATGTGTCTTCTCTTTTGAATAATAGCCCCTTTCCTGGACTTGACTTCAAGTATTGGAAAATTTTGTCAACTGCTTGCATGTGTGATTGACTCACTACACTAACTGCATAAGCAATGTCTGGTCTTGTGTGATAGATAAATCAATTTTCCCACCAATCTCTGATATTGGGCCTTCTCTATAGGAGCACTTCCTTCATTTCCTATTTTATGATTCTGTTCTATAGGAACTGCTGAGGTTCTACATCCTAGCTTTCCTGTTTCTTTGAGGAGATCAAGTACATATTTCCTTTGGGAGATGAAAAGTACGTTCTTGGTGTAGGCAACCTCTATTCCAAGAAAATATTTGAGTTTTCCTAGGTCTTTCATTTCGAATAAAGCTGCCAATTTTTCTTTTAATGCCAATTTTTCTTTTAATGCCAATTTTTCTTTTAATGCCAATTTTTCTGTTTCATCATCTCCTGCAATAATCATATCATCCACTAGACAAGCAATAGAGTGAGTTTACCTGTAAAAGAGTGCTTTATGAATAGAGTATGATCTCCTTGGCTTTGTCTGTATCCCAAGGAAACCATTGCTTTTGTAAATCTTCCAAACCATGCTCTAGGGGATTGCTTAAGACCATACAATGCTTTCTTCAAGAGGCATACCTTGTTTCTTTCATTTTTCACTTCAAAACCTAGGGAAATCTCCATGTACACTTCCTCATCTAGATTTCCATGAAGAAAGTCATTCTTCACATCCAGCTGGTGTAAGTCCCATCCAAAATGGGCAGCCAAAGCGAGAATAACTCGAACTGTATTCATCTTTGCCACTGGGGAAAATGTCTCCTCATAATCAATCCCATATGTTTGGGTATATCCTTTTGCCACCAATCTAGCTTTATATCTTTCTATTGTACCATCTGCCTTATGTTTCACTGTGAATATCCATCCACACCTTACTGCCTTCTTGACTCTTGGCTTATCAACAATCTCCGAAGTTGAATTTCTTTCTAATGCATTCATCTCTTCTTTCATGGCTTGATTCCAATGTTCAAGTTTCATGGCCTCCTAGATTGAGGTAGGAATTTTTGTGGCATCAATGGCAACAATAAAACTTCTGTGCTGATCAGAGAGATTGTTAATGCAAACATACTAAGAAATAGGATATTTAGCACATGATCTTCTTCCCTTTCTCAATGCAATGGGTAAATTCTCAGTAATACTTACGGGTAAATCCTCAATAATACTTACCTCCTCCTCATTGATATCTTCAGGGATCCTCACCTCTAGAGTAGACAATTTTTCTTGCTCGAGAGTCGAAGTGGGTTGGTCTCTTCTTTCATATTTTTTGCCAAAAAATTTGTCTTCTTCCTCACTGTGGATTATGGTAGCTTCATTGCTCAAGCCTTGGGCATCCTGCAAAGACAAACATGGTAATGACAAGAAGGAGAGTTCATCCACTTCAAGTGCTTTCTCCCCCTGAAGTGGTGGACTGACATAAAAGGATTGTGTTTCATGAAAGGTGACATCCATGGTGATAAAGACGCGACGACTCTGAGGATGATAACATTTGTACCCTTTTTTATTAGAAGGATACCCAATAAAGACACATTTAAGAGCTATGAGATCTAATTTACCACGGTTAGGATGATGAGAGTGAACAAAAACAACACATCCAAAGACTCGACTAGGTAGACTCGTTAGTAGGGAACAAGAAGGAAGAAAAGACAATAGAGACTCTATACGACTAATGCCATTTAAGATACGAGTGGGTAACCTGTTGATGAGATATGTGGCAGTTGACACAGCTGCTCCCGAGTAAATTTTTGGAACAGACATTTGAGAAAAAAGAGCTCTAGTTATTTCAAGAAGATGACGATTCTTTCTCTCTGCAACCCCATTTTGTTGAGAGGTGTTAACACAAGTTAGTTTTTGAACAATACTATTATGAGACAAAAAATTGAGAAATTCATGATTCACATATTCGGTACCATTATCATACCTGATTCTTTTGATATTTTTTCCAAATTGATTTTGGACAAGATGGAAAAAATTAACAAAAATTCGAAAAAATTCGGATTTATTTTTCATAAGGTATGTCCACGTGACACGGGTACAATCGTCAATAAAGGTAACAAACCATTTGGCTCCGGAAATAGAATCTATGACAGGACCCCAAACATCAGACTGAATTAAATCAAATGGAGAAATACTCTTTTTGTGACTAATATGATAAGATGCATGATGATGTTTTGACAATTGACAAATATCACATTTAAAAGACTCAACAGACTCTTTGGTAAACAAGTAGGGAAACAAGGACTTGATAAGACTAAATGAAGGATGCCCAAGCCTTTGATGATGTAACCATATTTGAGATTTTGCCCACGTCTTAGATGTAGCTTGTTGACTCATGATTTTTGTGTTGCTTTGGTCATTAAGCACTAAAAAATACAACCCACTCTGCTCCTTAGCCGTTAAAATTGTCTTTCCCGTCCTGAAAAACACAATAAGTTGGAAACAATGTTACTGAACAACTTAAATCCTGTGAGTTTTTGCACAGAGATAAGACTATTAGCTAATTGAGGAACATGTAAAACATCCTTTAATAATAGATGATTCCAAAATTATATTCCCAGAGCCGCATATAGGTATACCCTGACCATTCGCAACTATAATAAGTTGTTCTTTATTTCTTTTACCATGAGTCGAAGGACACACTGAAAGGTGTCATGATCAGTTGCACCCGAATAAAAGGATCCAAATACCTTGAAACACATGATCAACAGTATTGAGGCAAATCTTACCTTTTATGTACATAGTACATGATCCAAAGGACTTACTCATTGATTCATCCATTACTTTCAAAGGAATAATTTTTACTTCAGACATCCCGTAGAACGCAACCAGGAGTCTCCAAGATGATGACGGCAAATGAGTCACTGAGAAAAATAGGAGGAGAACTTAAAACTCAAATCTACTCAAATATAGACCAAACGGGTCATCACCGACCCTAGAAATAGACTCAGGGGGCTCCGGCAACCCTGTCTGTGGTGGCGGCAGCGAGTGGGTCTCGCCGGAGGTGGGCGTGGGCTACACGAGTCGGCAACGGTGGCGGCGCGTGGAGGCTCCTCTCACAGAGTAACTTCCGGCATTGTGATCGCCGGTGTTGGGCGCACATTTCTGCCCTATCAACGACCCCAACCGGCGACGGCAGCAACGGTGGTGGTCGGACAACGGCGGCGGTCCGACTTGTTGCAGCGGAATCGAGCCCCAAGATCAGGAGCTCTGACACCAAGTTGAAAATAAGACTTATTTTATTATTCTCAAATCATAAAAAATACATGCTCATACCCTCTATTTGTAATAATCTAGTTCTCCTAAAAAGGGAAATAGGGAAACTAGGAAAACTAGGAAAAATAAAATAAAATAAAAGATTATGTATCTATTTCCTCTAATTAGGAAGATTCTAAAGATATTATCTCAAATTACAACATTATGAATAAATATTACATGATGAAATGCTAGCAAACATAAATTTTAAAAGTTCAGAGTTCTAGAATAAATATATCTTTGTATGAGGCTTCTTTGATGAAATTTACAGTGGATTTTCTTGATTCTGGTCTTGAATGAGCTAGCATTCTTCAATTGAGAGATGTGCATGGGAACTTACTCAACGTTTCATATTTCCAGTCATCAACTTGACTTGTTATCAAGAAGAATGTTGGTGATAATTGAAAATTCTCCTCGGCATATTGGTGATGGTCAAAGGGTTAATTTTTGGCTGCATAAATGGTTGACTATTCCATTAGTTGATAGGTCATTTACGCAGGAAGTTGGAGGCTAAGGTAGCAGACTTTATATCAAATAGATTGTGGCCTATACCTGATGATATTAGTTCTAAAGATCTGGCTCTCACTGTTGCAATCTATGATTTAGTCTTACCTACGTTTGATATTGAGGATGAGCTTAAATGGAATGTTTCTGTGGATGGTACTCTTGGTCTTAAAATTGCTTGGAATTTTCTTTTGCATCAACTTAATACAATGAATGGGCTATCACGGTTTGGAGCAAATTTATTCCTCCCACCTGCATCTTTTCTTGGTTAGCGTATTTTTCATAGTTGGTTGTCATCAGATGATGACTTGATCATGTGTTGCATGACCATTGTTTCTTGCTGTCGTCTTTGTAGTGCTGCTGTTGAAACTGCAAAGCACCTGTTTTTTTAATGCATTTTTGCAAGATGTTTCTGCGCCTGACTTAAGATCTTTTCAGTCACATTGTTGCTGATTCTATCTCTTCAATTCTTCATGTCTTGCAAAGATCCTGGAGCACTCGGGCCAAAACAATACATGCTTCTTTACTTGGTGTTACGAAAATTTATGGACAATTAGGAACTTCTGTTTTGATAATCATACAAGAGAAATAAAAACATGATTTATGTTGAGGTCAATCGAACTGGGAATTTTTGTATGGTAGTAAAACCAGAAAATCAGCATCTTCTTAGATGAAAATAGATTTATCATCCAGCTTAGTTATGCTATATGCACGTGAATTCTGCCTCCATATGATGGGATAGGATATGTAATTAGACAGTTTGCAGACAGATTTTAGATAGTTTGGCAGAAATAAAACATTGAAGTTAGTATGAAGTGGTTAGAGGTAGTTAGGAGGAGTTTAAACAGCAATTAGGGGAAGGTTTAATTAGTAGTTAGACAGTTTTTGTCTTTTAAGGAGGGGGGTGATCTTGTTCTGGTTGTTAAGTGTTTTATTTCTGAACAGGGACTGTCCTGTGTAGAAGGGAATGTTTTCCCTTGGATGTTGTTGAATGTTTTCTGTATTTTTCATTCAATAAACTGCTGCCTCACAGTGAGGTTCCTTATCTCTGTTTGCGATTGTTTATTTTGTGATAGAATTTAGGTTTCTTGTCACCAAGAAAGCTAACAGTTTCCTTGTTCACTGACCTTCTGTCCAATGGAAACTCAAGTAAAAAGTATTTGAAACAAAATATTTTACAGACAGCTTTAACTTGAGATAAAATACCTGATCCTGCCAAATTTTGGAAGCTCAGATTCCCGGATGAAGGAAGCAGCGCTGCTGGTGCTGTTATGAGTTCTTGACGACCTTGAGTTTTTACATATCCTTCTAGTAAGAGGGCAACTGAATGATGAGGGATTTCTATTGTTTCCCCTCTTATGAATATGGTCATCCTAGATCTCTCTGGATCTGCAATAAGAGCTCTTAAATCTTGCATAGCCAGTTTCCCAAATATCTGAGGAACCAATATTTTGGAAAGGAAAATAGCACTTTCCTGCAAATCAAGATGAGCACAGTGTTTGATTATGACAACAACTCTCAAACATATCCATTTTCAATTCAAGTAATTACACCATCCACCATTTTCTATGTCTTAATAGGCACCAAGCATATCTAATATCTTTATGAACTATGATACTGTCAATAAACACCATATCTTAAAAATACATATTTGAAACTGAAAAACTGAGTTCCTGTACAGCTGAAGGGATTTAATGAAATTTATACACAATGCTAGCCGGAGTTTTAGAATGTAGTGACCAAACCACTCAGAAGTCATCAATGTCAAAGCAGAAGTTGCAACAATGAACTATTAGTGTAACCATACCTCCCACAGGAAGTTTTCTGTTGAAGGATCTGATTTGAGACATGATATTATCTTGCCAGCTTCAAGAAAAATGCAGAATACTACAGAATCTGTGATGACATCACAGATATATGGTCTTCCAGTCAGCACTTCATAAAGACCCAATGTACTCCCATGAGTAAAAGTAGGATAAAATGAGTGTTTGGTTGGTGTCACCTTGCTTTCCCACTAGAAAAAAGCAATTTTTAAAATATAAATCTTTTGTGTACAAAAGGAGATGTGTTAACCTTCATGATGAGAGAATTTAATACCTTCACTACTCCATTACAAATTAACCAAATACCATTTGACTTTGCACCTTCCTTGTAAAGTGTCACATCACGGAATTTCATCATTTCCTTGGTACAGTTGGCAAGTGATTCACGAACCGAAGATGGGAGAGCACCCAACATAGGATGTATGCTACTTATTTTAGGAAGCTTAACCAAAGGAGGATTTCTAAGTAATTTCTTCAAATCAGTCTGAAAAATAAAGGGAATTAATTGCCAATTATACTTCATGCAAAAGCAAACCATTAGATAACAAATGAATATCACAAGACACCTGGACAGCATCATGGAGATGTAGCATCTCTTTCTCTTCCAATATCCCAGTCTTCTCAAGGTTTTGAACATATTCAATTAAATTATGTAGCACTGCATATGTAACTTGCCTTGTTTTTACAACACGCAGAACCTAATAATTTGACATTCAGAGTACAAAATAAAGAGTATTTAGAAAAAAACACATTTGAACACCATAACCACAAAATGATGCTCAACAAACTGATAAACAGATAAAATAGCAATTAATTTGACACTGACAGACTGAAACCAAGCAGTCCATTAAAACAAAATTAGAAAAAAACTAGAGGACAAGTTTAGCTAGCAAACCTGAGGGTATGTCACATTAACATCTTCCAGGAACTTCCGTGCTTCTTCTCCTTCTAAAACACTTTCATTGATGACAGCAGAAGCAATATCGCTGTCACCTACAGAAGAGTATACGCAGAGGAAATAAATATAAATGATCCTAAGTACAATTAAAAATGTTATCTGACCAACACAAAAGCTTAAGATAGAAACAAGTAAATAACTATAAAATTGTGCCAACTGAGGACATAAAATATGACATCATGAGGTAGGAAGCACTGAATCCTTTGTTGGAAGTCCCACATCGACTAGAGATAAAGCCAAATTAAAGTATATAAGTGGGTGCAGACCTCACCTTACAAGCCGGTTTTGTGGGGTTGAGTTAGGCTCAAGTCCACTTCTAACATCCTTGATAAGGGAAAAACATTAAGTATTAAAGGAGTATCTGAAAATCACTATAAAACATCAAGTCCAGTGCATTTGGATACCTATATCCAATGAGTATCAAATCATGTTATTTTTAAATCAGACAACTTTTGATACACATGGAGTAGGGCTTGAGTTGGCATGATATGGCTTTGATATTCAGCCAACACGACATAGGCTGATGGAGCACCTAAAACCAAACTGTTTATTTCAATTCTAGTGTAAAACAGTTAGAAAAGGAAGCATAAAACAGCTCTGCAAGGATTTAGCACTATTGACAAAGGAAGGATTTAGCACTATTAACAGCTTTGGGAACATGATGTTTTCAGCACTATTATGTTATTTTGTTCATATTTCCTACATTTATTTAACTGACAATGGTAATTTCTAAAATAAATTTGTTGGTAGGACAACTTAGTATGACAATATTCTGGTGATTGTGACATTATGTTTAGATTGTTTATACATATATTCTATTTATTTATTTGGTTTATGTATCATCCATACGTCCATGCACGGATGTGTATGAACATAACAATCAAAGGAAGGATTGGTTGTCATGAGGAGTATAAGGGAGTGATTGAGAAACATGTTGGTGATGGGATTGGGAGAATGGATTATGCCCTGACAGTGATGAAGCTTTCAGAGGAAAATGGTATGGCGAAGATGGTGAAACACAACATGGCCATATTCCTTTCTAAGGTTGTCACCTTGGAACATATAACAAAGAGTGTCACACACATAAGAACAAGTGCCCCTAGAGACTGCAAGGCCTTAATAGCATGATACTAAAAAGGAGAAACATTTGGATAGACAAAAGTGGCGGAGCTTCAACTAAAATAGTGAGGGAACCAAAATATAATTTAATACTTCATAAAATTTATATCAAAATAAATGATAAAAAGAATAATTTCATAGTAAGTTATTTTGTTATAGGAGAAAGAGAGGATTAAATAAAGGATATATATAGTTTGTTATATCTGTTATTGTTAGGTGGAAATCTTTTATATTTTTACTATAGTTTATTAAGGAAATATATTCCTTTATATAGTGTCTTGGTGATACCAGGTAAGGGTTAAAAAATTTGATTGTGCAAACTGGTGATTCTACTGTAGAAAAGGAGAGGGATCCTTTAAGGGTAAAATTGATTACCATGTTCGCTTAGCTTGTTTCTTGAAGAAATAAAGAAGTATTTCAGTGTAATTGTTTTAAGAAAAGGAAGGGTGTTCTTATTTTCAAGCTATAGTTTGGCAAATCAGAAGTGAATCCTAACAGTTTTCAACATTTCTCTTTAAGAAATAAGTTAACACAGCTACTAAGGACAAAAAACAAAATGGAAATGACATGAAGTAAAAAGAAAGAAAAGTTGAAAACTGGCAATAATAGTATTAGGATAAATAGACAAATTAATGAGGTAGACTTGTACCTATGAAGTCATGTAATTGTTGTCGAGCAATTCTGTGAGCACGAAGAAATGCAGCACAAATATAACATGCAGATTCCAACCTTTGTACAGTGAAGTATGTCACTAGCTTCGGTGGGAACATATTGGACTGTAGAAACTTGTAGTAACTTGGGAAGTGAACGTTAGATTTTAAACCTTTCCAGTCGCATAGAGACTCAGATGAAGCCAAATCTATGGCTTCCTCTACGGATAACATTAGGACATTAGCTGTTGTTTGAGAAATCCTTCCTTCCTCAAGCATCTCCCAGTAAGCAGCTTGTACACCTAATATGAGTAATAAGTTCTATAATTAGGCATGATATTGGCAAAATCGAACAAGCCAAAATCAATAGTAAAATCAGGGCTCATCAGAGGACTTAGCCAACAAGAGACTACCAAAAATTAACTTATTTTAGAATGTATTTCTCTGCAAATGCACCCACACAATCAGCATCAATAATTGTAAATGCTATCACATCATAACAAATACAGTAATTATAACAAATAATGTAATCCGTGTCAGCTACATGGATGATGGATCACACATTGGCATTAAACTCAGTTAAAAACTGAATTCTCGTAGACATCGATTGTATTATAATATTTTCCTTCAATGCCTTTCTTGATCTCTCCACCCGTTCCCACAGGTTTAAAAATCACGTCATCTACTCTCTTGATGACAAATCCATCCATCAAAATTGAAGTTGATCATATTCAGGCTTTTATTTGCAGAGACTTGTTGCTAGAAAATTAAATATTAACCAAAAGGTCTTTTCTAATAGGAAAAACGTCCACGAATATGGATCAAGAACCCTAACCTTCACTGAATCTGTACATGACACTAAACTGAAAGTAAAAAAGTAACACAAGACGAGCTGCTGAAAAGCTAATAGCAAGCATAGAATTGAACAAGTTTGAAAAAATTTTTTACATATAATGTGCAAAATAAATCTATAAAAATCTTTAAAAATTGAAAAGGCTTCAAGCATGATCCCCCCAAAAGAATACTTGTCCTTACAGACACAAGATGTCTTATGATTATGTGTCTTTACTTTTAACTTAAAAATTAATGGATTGTAAGAATTTAAGATGTTTGAAGCAGTTAATCAAACAGAAACATAAGGTACAGACCTTATAAAGTTCCTATTGTAAAAGATGTAACAAACAATGAAATACTATCATTTTCATTGTAAATGTTCCCATACCATTCAGTAGTCGTACTCGTATATCTTTCAAGTTCATAGGATCTAGGTGACTATCATTTTCAGCTGCACCATGAGGGTGAACACGTTCACCTTCAATGTCATTTAAGCAAGAGATGTATCTCTTCACTGTGGGCCAGTCAGCAGGCCCAAGTTCCTCATCATCTCCAAGTTCACTGAAAGCCTCCAATGCCTTGTCCAACATTTCATGCTTTGTAAAGTCAAGGATACGTCTCTGTTATTAAATGTGTAAAGTATGAGGATCAGACAAAATATAAGTTAGAAGAAGAGAAGAGGTGATATAGAGATATTTTTCATTTGGAATCAATTTATACAAATTTAAAAGCTTTCCTCTGTTCCTCACAATTTACATTTATTTGTGTTTGTAGTTATTAACCTTCCAATAGTGGCTATGAAGCCCATTTACTCTAAAAGCCATTAGGAGATAATATTTACCTGCAAAATAAACTTGACAGCACTGCTTCAGTTTTTGAGCTTCCTTGGCTCACTAGTTTATTTTTTATGTTTCTTATTGATACTTTCTATGTTATTGGAACAACAAATGCAAATAAATCTTCACTGCTATGTATCTAACCAAAGTATATGGATAAGATATTTTTCAAGGTACTTTTCTTAGATTTGTGTGTGTGTGTGTGTGTGTGTGTGTGAGAGAGAGAGAGAGAGAGAGAGAGAGACCAACAACTAGGATAAAACCTGAGACATTAGTGAATTACATAAAGTACGAGATATCAAAACATTTCATCTCTCAAAACTAGTACATAAGTTGAACATAGAAGATGAGGAAAATTCTAACCTTAGCTGCTGATAAACTATCCATGCCAAGGTAACGTAACATGAGTTGTGTGGTTGACCCATTTACTATAAGTGTTAAAAACACAGTTCCACCAGTGAAGAAAACAAACTATACAATAAAAAAAAAATTGAGTCAATTCACAAAGACAATTAAGTTATCAAGGATTTCTGGTTGTGATGACCTAGAAAAATCTTAGAAGAGTCATGCATTTGAAACTTGAACGCTAAACCAATAAAAAATTTACATTAATCATAAATTGGAAATCATACCAGTGTTCCTGTCTCCGGAGTCAACTCAATTGATTTTCCACTTGAACGCTAAACCAATAAAAAATTTAATAAATAGAAAGTTTAATTACAAACATATGGACATGCATGTTGATGATAGCCACATATAGAATGCTTTTTCCTTAACTTTCTTAACATACATTATTAAGCATAACAATTTCTGTAGAATTTGTAATGGAGAATAGATAGATATGTATCCTTAAGTTGGTAATTAACTACCATGCATCTTTAAATAGAAAATTTCATTTTGAATTACATTTTGTTAAGAATAATTCCAAGATACTATCGGTTAGGTTTCCGATTGAGAAACCTAACTTTCTCACAATATCCAAACACCCAACACAGAAACAAGAAATAACAAAGGAATAGTATGAATTTCACTGTGAATTTATATACTGTAACGTATAACGAAATACCGAAACGGGAGCCTAATCCCCCTTAACAAGGTCCAAGACCTATTTACACAAAAGTATATGGCTAGCTGCTTTCTAACAATGAATAGAACTCTATTTATATAAGCTCTCCCATCCGCCTTTCCTAACTGCTCTCTCATTTTCCCGCCTTCTATCTTCTTGCCTTAGATCCTATCATTACACTCCGCTGCAAAACAACCTTGTCCTCAAGGTTGGAACCGAAAAGCTTGGTCTCTTGGCTCCTCTTCATCATCTTGTTATCATATGAAGTGAATCAACTGGCTACTGCCCACCAATTCAGGTCTAGAGGCTTAGGTGGTGGCAATTCCTCCTCCACTATCTTCCATTCTTCCTCTTTCCTTCCTATCACCCCCATCTTCCACACCAAGGCCCATGGTTCTACTTCCTTTATTTTTAACAAAGCTTCTGGCTCCCCCCACCTTTTAACTAGTGTTGGATCCCCCTTGCTGAATACCTTATTCCCTCCTTGATTGAACAGACTAGTCAATACCGTTCGGTTCCATCCTATATTGGTTAACACAGTTCGTTTTCGTCCTATAATGGGCAACACTGTTCGGTTTCGTCCTTTAATGGTCAATACCGTTCGGTCCCCTATCGAACCGTGCAGCTTCATCAATTTTGGCTGAATAGGGCCTCCCGATCGACCTCGAACTGCTAGGCTAATCCCGATCGGTCTGGTCTTCAGTACTTGGCCTCGTACCGCTCAGTAACCGCTCCTCGCGTTCGTCCCCCAGATGAATCATCTTCTATCTCGCTCCCTTTCCTTACCTTTTCGCCTCCTTGTACATACTCTTCCACGTCCCCATCTATTTCGATGCTGCCAAACGCTCAACAATGGTTCCAAACCTTATTACCAGGGCTTCCTTCAAGCCATCCCAGGAACGATTCTTGGCTTTCTCCTTCCATGCTCTGAACTAGTAGCCAGCGCTCCCCTCCATACTGATATCGGCTAAGCGCACCTTTTCCTCCTCCAATATCCTTCGTAACTCGAACAATTTCTCGATTGATCCAGTTCAGCGGATCGATCCCCTCGAAGACTGGTAGTGCCACCCGTTTCCGCCAGCTGTTTTTCTCCTCAATATGTTCGCCTTCCCTTCCTCCTTCGTCTTTCCGCCTCACCCTCTGATTCTCACTAACGGACGCTTGGCCCCCATCTGCGTGTCCATCCTGGTTTCTGTTTCGTCCACCCAGCCTTTGCATGATTTCTTGTAAGTCTTCACGCATTGCGGTCGTTTCTTGCCGTATTTCTTCCATATTTTTCGCTGGTCCTCCTCTCCCAGGTATTGTCTCTTCCTTCATCACAATTATCCTCCCTTCGATTCTATTCTCCCAAGCGGTAGCTTGCTCACTATCTTGCTCCGCCTTTAATTGGATCCGGCAAGTCGGACCAATTGTTAGGTTTCCGATTGAGAAACCTAACTTTCTCACAATATCCAAACACCCAACAGCACAAAAACAAGAAATAACAAAGGAATAGTATGAATTTCACTGTGAATGTATATACTGTAACGTACAACGAAATACAAAAACGGGAGCCTAATCCCCCTCAACAAGGTCCAAGACTTGTTTACACAAAAGTATATGACTAGCTGCTTTCTAACGATGAATAGAACTCTATTTATATAAGCTCTCCCATCCCGCCTTTCCTAACCGCTCTCTCATTTTCCCGCCTTCTATCCTCTTGCCTTAGATCCTATCACTATCCTATGTGTTTGAACTTGTTTCAATAAACAAGTAAAGATAGGAAAAGAAAAGGAAAAAATATATAAAGGCTTAATTGCATTGTTTTCCCTTTTGGTGACATAAATGTGAGATTTTGATTTCTTATGTTTTATTGTGCCAATCTAGTCCCTCAAGATTGTTCAATTAACAATCAAGTTCCTCTATCATGATTTGAAATCATCTATTTGCTCAAAATTAAAAGCAATTCAGTTTGCATATCATTGTTATCATAACTATATTAATTTATCCACGATAATGGTCAATACAACAATTTAGTGAATACAATTGAAAAAACCTTTCTATGTTAATTTAGTTTAAGTATTGTGTGATTTAAGGTTATACATTGTATTTAGTACAATCATGCATGCGTAGTAAAAGAAGGTGGATCTATAGCTAAAGTGGGATCTTCAACCCACCCTCTCATGTTAAGGACTATAATGAGGAGAGGGATCACGGGTAGAATACCTTTATAGAGGGCAATTGGATGGTCATATTCAGTTGCCGAAATCAGAGGACACAAAGGAGTTGACACTAGAAGTGAGTCATTTGGTTGTTGTTAGGAATGTAGTCTTCGACTATAAACCTAAAGCGGTGGAGGAGGAAGAAAATCTAACAATAGACTAGGTACAACAAGAGGATAACAAACAATAGGAATACTGGTTGTAATAGACGAAGATACACAAGGAGTATAAAGACACTTAAAGTAAAAGGAAGACTCACACCATAATCTACACCAAAACTTTGTGTTTAACCTTTGGCCACAAGATGGCTTTGAGACGGTCAATAGTACCATCAAGACCAACTTTGTTAGCAAAAACCATTCTGCAACCAACAATATATTTCCCAGACAATAATGAGATGAGCTCTCAAAGTTCCACTATTCTGAAGAGTACTTAGTTCATCAATTATGGCCTAATGGGCTAAGGCATGACCTATAGATTTGGGAATTGACACAAAAGAAATAGATGAAAGGCAAGTATAAAAAGGTGGAGATAATCTATGGTAACTCAAGGTTATGTAATGAGGAGAGGGATCACAGGTAGAATACCTTTATAGAGGGCAATTGGATGGTCATATTCAGTTGCCGAAATCAGAGGACACAAAGGAGTTGACACTAGAAGTGAGTCATTTGGTGGTTGTTAGGAATGTAGTCTTCGACTATAAACCTAAAGCGGTGGAGGAGGAAGAAAATCTAACAATAGACTAGGTACAACAAGAGGATAACAAACAATAGGAATACTGGTTGTAATAGACAAAGATACACAAGGAGTATAAAGACACTTAAAGTAAAAGGAAGACTCATTGAAGGTAACATCTGTAGAATTAAAATAGCGGTTAAGAGAATGATAGAAACACTTATATCCCTTTTATGATGGGTAAATCCTAAACAAACACTTTCGTGTGATTTAGGAGATAACTTATTAAGATCAGGACTAAAATTATGAACAAAACATGTAAACCCAAAATCTTTAAGAGCTAAGGGATGTAGAGGTTCATGAGAAATAAAATATAATGAGGAATTTTGTTATTTAAAATTGAAGATGGAATGCGATTAATAAGATAAAATGTAGTAAGAATAGCATTACACCAAAATTGTTGAGGAACCTCACCATGAATTAAAAGCGGGTGATTAATAAGATAAAATGCAATAAGAATAGCATCTCATTTTGTTGAGGTGTGTGTAGGCACATGAAATTTGATGAGGCCATAAAGTGTTTAAAAGAATAAGAAAGGAACAAGTAGAGGTGAATCAAATTCCTCAATCTGCAGAACCAACAACTAAACCAATGATAGTACAAAGTTTGGGAAAAATCTGGTGTACACACTAAAAGGAAAGGCCATTCCAAGATCTACTCGTGTTCAAGAAACCAACCCTACAACATTACCCGAGGTAGTTCCTTTTGATCCTATAAATTCTAACTCTATTGCTTGTGATGAATTTCCTTTTGAAAAACCAGTTGAATAGGTAGATCATAATTTAAACCTCCTAATTACTCTTAGAAAAGGAACCAGAACATGCACAAAACAACATAGCTACCCCTTGACAAATTATTTATCCTTTGAAAAATTCTCACCTACCCATAAAACCACAACTACAACTTCTGTATCTAAGGCATTAATTGACAAAAAAATGGAAACAAGCCATGGACTTGAAGATGGAGGCATTCGAGAAAAACAATACTTGGTAGCTAGTCACCCTACCCCTTGGAAAAAGGGTTGTTGGGTGCAAGTGGGTTTATACTATGAAGTACAAGGCCGATGGAAATATTGAGAGGTATAAGGCAAGGTTGGTGGCCAATGGGTTCACCCAAACATATGGAGTGGATTATTTAGAGACGTTTGCACCAGTTGTAAAAATGAACACGATTCGAGTAGTTTTGTCATTGGCAACAAACTACGATTGGGAACTGCAACAATTTGATATAAAAAATGAATTCCTAATAGGGATCTTGAAGAAGAAATATACATGGAGATACCACCTCGGTATATGGGACAGATTAAGGCCAACATAGCTTGCAAACTAAAAAAGGCATTATACGGGTTGAAACAGTCACCTAGAGCATGGTTTGGGAGATTCATAAATGTTATGGTAGGTCTTAAATACAAACAAAGCTAAGGGGACCATACTTTATTCATCAAACATTCTGATTTAGGGGGAGTAACAATACTATTGGTCTATGTGGATGATATAATTATTACTAGGAATGGTAAAAAGGAAAAACATAGGTTGAGCCAACGCCTTGCCAAGGAATTCGAAATCAAGACTTTAGGTAAGGTAAAATATTTTCTGAGGATTGAAGTAGTCCATTCCAAGAAAGGAATCTTCATATCCAACAAAAATATATCACTGATTTGCTACAGGAAACAGGTAGTCTGCAAACCAGTAAGTACACCTGTTGATCCAAATATAAAGTTGGGAAGTGCAGAGGAGGATGTTTCTGTGGACAAAGAAATGTACCAATGTGGGAAGACTCATTAACCTATCTCACACTAGGTCAGACATTGTCGTTGCTGTGAGCTTAGTTAGCTAATTTACGCACCAACCAAAGGAAGCATGTTTACAAGTTGCACTTAGAATACTCCAGTGTTTAAAAGGGACTTCAGGAAGAGGAATTTTGTTCAAAAGAAATAAGAATATTAATCTTCAGATGCTGATTATGTTGGTTCAGCTGTGGATAGGAGGTCAACAACGGGATATTGTACCTTTCTTGGTGGAAACCTAGTGACTTGGAAGAGCAAAAAACAAAGTGTGGTAGCTAGATCTAGTACTGAAGCAGAATTTCTAGCAATGGCCCAAGGAATATGTGAACTTTTATGGCTGAATATTAATTGGAAGACTTAAAAATAAATTTTTATATTGTGCTGACAAATATGCAATTAGTATAGCCCACGATCCAGTACAACATGATAGAACCAAACATAGAGGTGGACAAACATTTTATCGAAGAAATGCATGACAGTGGCTTGATTTTCACCCTTATGTGTCCACTCAAGGTCAACTTGTAGACATACTCATCAAGGGGTTGAGCAACAGTAATTTTGAAAGAATTATATCCAAGCTGGGAATGGAAAACAATTATTTACCAGCTTGAGGGGGAGTGTCAAAATATATTTACAAAATTTTAGATATTATTCCCATGTATTTAATTGTTTATAGTTTTTGTATCCTGCTATTATTACTAGTATAACAATCCCACAATTCAAGGGTTTGTTCTGCTTTTGTTTCCTAAAATATTCATTAAGCTATTGTATATATATCTAATGTATGTGAGGAAACATATAATAAGAAATATATTCTCTCTCCTAAATTTAAGATCAATTTAGGAGAGAGAATATATTTCTTATTATTTGTCTCCTCACATACATTGGATATATATACAAGAGCTTATTAGGAAACAAAAGCAGCCTATTTTACGGAACAACCCTTGAATTGTGGGATTGTTATACTAGTAATAATATTAGGATACAAAAAATATAACAAATTAAATACATGGAAATAATATCTAAAATTTTGTAAAATATATTTTGACACTCCCCCTCAAGCTACACCAACTATATTAGTTTTCAACATTTTGTCATTTAAACAATGACACTAAATAGGAATAACAGTAATGAATTGCTGATTAGCACACCATAATAACCCGGTCTATTGTCAGGCACAAGAACAACTACTAATATTTACAATTTCTAGTAGCAAGTATGCATTTCTTCTTCTACAAATCTTAATGTTTTGGGATGAGGAATATATCTCAATATTCCTATTCATGCACTGTTTTTATTCCTATTCCATAATCAACTCCGTTTTTATAATCGTTCCATGTGCACTTTTGCTTTGTTAAAGAACTTTACCTATTTCCCTCTCTCTTTTTAACTTCCCTTAAAGTAAGTTCTTCATTTCACCGGAAAGAAAAATCCAAAAAGCACCTAGCTCACTTGTAAACAATCATAAGTACAGATAATAAGGAGCTCTCTAAATATGCATTATTAGTCAAAGAATACTTGCCTTAACTGATAATGAAAGTGCCAAGGCAACTGCCCCTCGCAATCCTGACCAGATGAGAATAATAGCTTCTTTCCAATCCAAACCATATCCAAAATATTTAAGAAAGGGAAACAATACTCCAACAACAATGCATCGAGACACTTGTACATAAACATATAGAAGCAAGAGGTGGGTCCATGATGTTCCTGAAACAGACCCAATAATTTGTAGTCACTCTTCTTGGCATAACAACAACATTAAGATGATAGCAAGAGCAATGCAAAACATAGTGCTTAGATATATGATTTAAAGGTAACAATTTAAAGAAATTATAGTCTATCTATGGACTTGCCAAACGCCCCCACTAACTCGGAGTACATAAAAACTATGAAATACAGATTCATCAGCACATTCACCCAAGATTGTTATAAAACTCCCATTTATTTAACACTATTTTCATGTATTTGCATTCAATATACTTCATCATGGTACACATTTTCCCAATATGAGAATATATGAGTTGATTCTTCAAGTAATACTACCATGATAGAAAACATTGTTGTCACCAAGTATTCCTTCAGCTATGACAACTCCACTACAAAAAGAGATGAAATGAAAATATTAAGGGAAGTGATATACCAGTAAGAATGTCCTACATTGTTAAACCAGAAAAAAACATATTTTCTATCTTTTCAATCCAACACCATTAAAGCCCTGTTTCACAAGTTATATCAATTGATTATAATTTAAGATTCCAACCAAGCCCTTACCTCAAAATGAAAATTAAGGTATTAGCTATATAAGCAATCATTTCCCTGGAAAAAATAAATAAAAGGATTAAAACAAAATTACATTTGGCTACAAAATATAAATATAGAAAATAAGAGGATTTCATATGACAATATTAGGTGGGACCTTGCTGCTCCAGCAAGCATATAGTAATTAACTGTTTTAGCTTCAAGTTAGAATTTTATTTTCTTGTGTCTATAGATATAGATTACTAAGACGGACAAAAAATCAATACATAAAAGAGGACAGGAAATCTACTTAATTAAACAGAACACTAATTTATTATTGAAGAGGACAGGAAATCTACATCAAAAAGTAGATCCCTACTATCTCTCCGCATGTCAGATCCCCAAAAGTGTATTAATAATAATTTGTTCAAGCAGATGGATTGTGGGGCTGTGGGGCTGAGAAATTGTTCGTGTAGTCTCGACATTTCATACTATGGAGATTCCACATCGACTAGCATTATATAAGTGGAATATAATGATAGGTTTAGTGGCCAGGTTTATGTGAGAAGAAATAGAGGAGGCAGGTAGTTATAACTTCCTAGTAGGTAGTTATAACCTCCTGCAGTTGTCTGTGTAATTATCTTTTATATTTTCTTTATGTTAGATGATAGTAAGTAGTTTTTTAGTGGGTTGTAAAAGGAAAATTAGGGAGAGACCGGTCCTCTCGAAAGACCTGGAGCATTGTATGTTGAAGTTCTTCTGTTTTTATCACTTGGGTATAACAGTTGTGATTTTCTAATTAAGTTCTTCTGAGTAATTATTTATTCATCTATCTAGTGAATTATGGATACCTATCACATAACCCTCATCTCACAAACTCATTTTATGGAGTTGAGTTAGACTCTAAAAATCTAAGATAGTATCAAAGTCTATCTTAGCAGTTTTTGTTAGGCCTAACAAGTCACCCACTATTTGAATGATACCAAACAAGTCATAGATATCAAGTATTGCAAAGTTCATGTTCAAGATTGTTAGAATAGGTCTTAAATAGGCTTTATTGAAAAGTTGTTGTGTACTCTAGATATGACCTTTCTTATTCTTTTCTCTTCTCTCTCATCAATTGTATTTGAACTAAAAATGTCATCATAATATAAGGACCTAAGAAAGGGAAATCAAGCTTTCTAATACATTTTCTCCTTTTTTTGTATTATCCCAAGTTGGTATCAAAGCAAGCTTTTCCATATCTGGCATTAATTGCTAACTTGAATTAATAGAACTATCCACTAGTTTACAATCAATCACACATGTCTCTTCTAGGAAGACTAGAGAAAATTTCCTTTGAGAAATTACAACACCTTCTTCTGATTAGGCTATTTCAATGCCCATAAAAAATATTTGAGACTTCCAAAATCTTTGGACTAAAACTTATGCATAGTTGTTTCTTTAACCAGAGAGATTCTAGCAACATCATTTCTTGCAATGACCATAACATCAACATCAACATACACTATTAAGTACACATTGTACAACAATAGAAAAAATGGTTTTTCTTGTTGTGTTTTAACCCAAAGGTTTGAACAATGTACTTGAACCTTCTAAACTAAGCATGTGGAGATTGCTCGAAACCGTAGAGAATGTCGCAAATCATACTAGACTCCCCTTAAGCAACAAACCTAAGAGATTGCTTTATGAAGACCTCTTCTTCTAGATCACCATGCAGGAAAACATTTTTAATATCAAATTGATGAAGAGGATAATAACAAATGGTGGAGAAGGATGTGGTGGAAAAGGTTATCCTCAATGTATTTTAAAAAGTGGGTCATATCCAAGAAAATTGCTACTACCCCATGGTTTCCCTAAAAAAACAACCAATGTCTCCAAATTTGAGGTTGTTGAACCAAAATTGTTTTTTATGAGGAATGTCAAGAATATTTGTGGTGCAAATCCAACTGCCTAGCACGATCATCTACAATTCCCAATTTGTCAAGATCTTTCATTTCACAATCAGTGAAGAATCAAAGTCCATGGATAATTGAAGTGCTTCTTACCATATTTATGGTAATACCTCTTTGTTTTCTTCTCTCTCCTTTCCTAAAAAGCATCATTCATAACCCTAGCCAATGAATCTAAAGTAGCTTCCCAAAAAATTGGTCTAGCTTTCCTTTATCCTTCTTTAAACTCAAAACATGTTCTCTTAGTTCATGTTTGTCCTTTCAATCTCTTTTATTTAAGTCAATCAACCAAAACCATTGAATTGTTCAATAACCTTTGATGCCAACTCTTTTTTTTTTTTTTATACAGGAATGTGGTAAAAGTTGACTAATTGGAGAAGGACATGAATCTAGAGGCTTATACTACTTTGACACAAGCTCATTTGTGTCTTGTTTTGCATCCCCATCTCCTAAAATTTTACATGAATGCTTAGATCATTCTCACTTGTTAAAATTAAAGAGATGGTTCTTGAACTTCGTAGACTTCAAACTTTAAAATGTGAATCATGTTAACAAGGAAAACACGTTCGGTCTTCTTTTCCTAGACATTTTGAATCTTGACGTAACTGCTTTTTTGATCATCCATTATAATATTTTTGGGTCAAGCTGTATCTCAACTTTTGGTTCTAGATATTATTAGTTTTATTGATGAATATTATAGATGTACTTGGATTTATTTAATGAAAGACTATCTTGAACTTTTGTCTATCTTTATGTCTTTTTTTAATGATATAAAAAATCAGTTTGGCAAAGTAATAGAAGTTCAAAGTAGCGGTAATGCTAAAGAAAACTTCACAAAATCTAAAGTTGAGTGATAGTGTTTAGAAAATTAATATACTTCACAAATAATTTGTTTTCATTGCTTTTGTATCTAAGGTACACAGAAAATTCTTGTTCACAAAAAGTGTACACAGAAAATTAGAAGAAAAAAAACTCTTATAGATGAATTTAATTTCTACTCACGAGGACAGTGAAAGGCCTACCAAAAGTGATGTAAGCTTTGTTGACTTTCACCCTTAAAAGCTGTCCTTGCAAATGCAGAATAAAACCTGTAGAAAGATTTCAATAATCAGGTTTCAAAAAAGAGATATTAGTCATTGCATACTAAAGGTCAACTTACATTCCCAAAGACATCACCGTCAAAACACCTGAGACACCTGAACCCTCCTGGGCCTGTAATAGATTTTGATCATTAATTTCTTCATGCACAAGATTGAAGTAACTTAAGATAACACCAATACATCCAAGAATAAAAGATGAATCCAGATTTTTTAAAGGGTACTTACAGTGAAATAAGCAATGTAGCTAACAGCAAATGTTAGAGCAATTTCAATCACTGTATCATTAAAAATAAACCCTAGCCACAAAACAGATGCAATCCCAAAAGCAAGACCCATCCCTACACTGGACCGAGCAAACAGTCAAATGAGTGAAGATATCTTTTGACACTAGTGCAACAAAAAAGTAGGTGAAAACCTACGCTCCAAGTGAAACTTGTGCTAGAAATTTGATTATAGCAGCCCAATTGAAGGTCTCTCCAAGAACCATCCGATAGAAAAGAGTATAAACTACAATAGCCGTCCTGGACAACAATGAAGATTAAGCTTTTGGCAAATGCAAATACAAAAACCATCTGTCACTTCTTACAATATAGACTCACTTGGAAAAACACAAATTCATTTGAAGAGTAGATGTTAGTTAAAGCAGTGCAAAGAGTACTAAAAATACCCATCATTCATCAAGGATTCCCCTTCAATTATGGTGCTTAGTTTTTTGCTGGCACCAAGATCTTTCAACAAAGCCACAACAGCAACAGGATCTGTTGCACTCAGAAGTCCCCCAAGCAACAGTGATGTTTTCCAACCCCAGTTGTATGGAAAAGTAAGCTGTATCATGTCAAATGATCTATAATTATATAAGAGAAATGATGAAATCTAAACACATGAGCTCACATACCTTCATGACAACTCCAAGACAAACAGTTGAAAGCGCAACACCAGGACCAGCTAGTATGATCATTTGTGCAAGACACCTCTGCATTCAGCCCAAAGTGCATCTTGTGTTGGTAACATTTAGCAATTGACTTATATTATTACAAAAATAATATCTAGTCTGCTCCCTGTTTAGCAGCATTTAATGCGAGCTATGTCTAACCTCGTGGATTTAATTTTTTCATCTTCCATCGTGATAATTATGAAATAGCTATTTGGTCTCATTTTGTGCGTTAAAGTTTTCAGAGTAATTGAATTAGAAATAGTTAGTTTCTTGCTCAGCTTTTAAGTTCATCATCTTCTTTAGTTTATATACCTTTTCTTAGAATATTTATATCTCAGTTTTCTTACATATATAATATAGGAAATTATCATGACAGAGAGAAACCATCACTTATAAACCACTACAAAATTGTACTCAGAAGAATCCAAGAAAAGAAACCTTAATTTGGTGAACTTCCATTAAGAATGAGCTTTCAAACAGGAGAGCAGGAAGAAAAACAGCTAACAGAAGGTCTGGATCAATCTCTGACCCTGCATATAAAAAATATCAATTACTTCAATTATTTTTAAACAAGAAGCTGAAGAATGAAGCTTATTAAATTGGAAATATTCTAAAATTCCAGTATACTCAAATGCTCCAAGGTTGTACATCGAAAAGCCTTTTCTTTTTAATGCTAAGCACACAAGTTTCAAACTGACTAGAATAAAAACATAACTAACTTACAAAGACGAATTCCATCTCCAATCTTTCCCAGCCGATGATGAGTACCATATTCTGTTTAGAGATGCACCAATAATCAGCCAAGTTATTAACATTAAATAAAATAAAAAATATATATTATACGAGAATGCCAAAAAGGAGTAAGCTTAAATGAAAACAACAGTTAAGAATACTGTTCAAAGGGAAAAAGTTAAACAGTGAAGAAGGCCTATCTTTCAGCAGTCATATAGACTGGCAGAAAATAGTTTTCCATCTCTAAGAAACCTCGGAAAGGACCATTTTCTTAGGAATAATTCCACAGCCAGGATTTGAATTGAGAAATGCAACATTTTCCAATATAGCAGGAAAGTTTTCAGAGAAACAGGTAACCTCTGATGAGGCAAAGAACGGAGCAAAATTATAAAAAGAAATGATAATCAACATAGAATAAGTTTAATACTTTCTACTAAATATAAACCTAAAGAAAAAATTTTGACAACATTTTCTAAGTCTTTCAAGTCTCTTTTAGAATGTCATCAAACCTGGTGAGCTAGGTGACGTTTCTAAGATTTGTACCTTAGATTAGATGGTTATGATTGAATATAACTAGTTACAACAATATGAGTCAGTAATTTACAAAAGAATTCCATGAAAAGATCTTGTCTGATCTATATTGAATTCCCATAATTTTCTGCATATGTTTAAATGTCTACATGTCCTCGGTTGGAGCTTCAAATAAGAAGCTCAAAAAGATCAAATCAGAATTAAATAAGTAATGTATATAGAATCAAGAAAAAGTAAAAGTTCAACTATTAGCAGTTTATTTCCCATTCACTTCCTTTGCTTGCAGATACTCTCTTTTTCTTCTCCAAACATGGTGAACAATACCATCTCGGCCCGATGTTCTTACAAGTCTATGATTGGGATCTAAAGATTAAAAATGAACATTTTTCAACATCCTACCCGATTCGTTTAAATTCTATTCAGTGTTTGACTAAAACAGGAAAAGGACAAGTTCAAAGGGTGAGTCTCAATTTTTCTGCAGTGAGTTATCGCCCTCTATAGAAAGTCAACACCCTCAGATGAAGCCATTGGACACTAAAAGTTCTGTCTTTTTCCTTGCTCTTTAAGCGTAATCACACCAAACCCAGCCAAAGAAATCCAAGATTAAGTGGTTCATTCTAGAAAGTAAACTATTATAACAACAACAACATCAACAGTAAAAAACGATGATAAAAAAGCGAAGGGTAGGACCTATAGATCCAAGTGCAATGCCAATTATGAGCAAGGCAACGGTGTAAGGAACTCTAGTCCCACGCAAGAGGTGCCTACAAGCAATCCCCAGAGCCAAACTGAGACCAAAGAAGATTACTGCATCTGCTGGACTGGACTGTTCCGATGAAGAGGAAGGAGCAGAAGCATCAGAGACAACAGAAAGGGAAAAGGAAAGGGAAAGCGAAACGGGTTGTTGCTCTTGGTGTAGTAGCTCCATTTGCGGCAGTGGTGATGATGAGAGATGAGAACTGGGAAGTCCCTATTATCAGGTTCCTGAATTTGGATCAACCAGAAACAGAGACACGTGCAAAAGAGAGAGAAGGTTGCATTTTGTTTTTTTTTCCTGTGAAATCTAGCCGCTGAATGAAGAGTGATGATGTTCTACACGACAAAACAATGTGGCGGCGATTATAGTTTGTTGGCTAATGACTACCTCAGTACAATCAAATCCTTCTGAAAAAAACATGAAGGTAGAGAAAAATTGTACTACTGATATTGTTCCTTAGAGAAGAAGATTTCACGTTCCAATTTTGAAATGAAATGACATAAGTTGGGAAAGTATACTTTATTAAAAAGAAGGTTTAAACCCTTCCTTGGTCCTCAAGTTTATATGAAAATCTCACTTGGGTCCTCAAGTTTTTTTCTGTCTCAATTGGGTCATATTTTTTGTAAAAGTGAGCACATTTTGCCATAACCGTTAAATTGTAACAAACGGCGTTAGTTGGTGCTGTTTTGACTAGAAATTACGTGGAACTTTTATTACGTGGAATTTTTATTTAATTTGAGAAATTATGACATGACAACCTTTATGACGTGGTGATGTTTTGACTAGAACTAGATCTTCTCCTCCCTCCCCCTCTGCTTCCTCCCCCATTGGCAACACCGGACTCAACTTTATTCTTTATGGGCTGTTCTCTCTGATGCTGATGCAGTCCAACACTCTCTTTCATTTGTCAAATCTCTCAACTGAGCTTCTAAAACAGAAATGTGCGTTGACAATTGTTGCCTTTCCTGTTCTATGTCTGATATGATGAGCTCCAGTTCATGCTTATTTTCTTTTTTCATGACTTCCATATGTTTCTCATGCTGACTATGTTCTTGTTCAAGATAATAAACCTTGGCTTCTAGCTCATCTAGTAGCTTTTGCAGAACCCCGATCTCCTTTTCTTTGTTTGATAAATTAGCCTCAAGATTTCCTATCTCAGACGATTTATTAGTTAGTTCCATATTCAAATCTGTGATTCGGACTTCTAGAGCTAATTTTGAAGTCTCAGGGTCTTGAATTGAAATGTGATCATTATCACTAATCTTGATGTTGTTTTCCCCTTGGACCATGTCTCCTGAATGGAATATTCGAAATAAATTGTTGCTTACCTCAGATCCAAAGCTAGTAGAACATTGATCTTTGACCTTGTCTGACAAAAGGTCTTGAGATGCTCCACCATCTTTCAAACTTTTGTTTGCTTCTTTTAGCTTGAACAAGAGGTCAAGGTTTTCTTCTGTCAGTTCATTGCAATCCACCTTAAGTTCCTGAACTTTCTCTTTCAGTAATTCAATTTCTCTTAAAAGATCTGCATGACCTAAATTTTTGGACACAGTCTCCACATTACAACTTTCTGGGACAGATTCAGATAGCTTTGCTTTCAAACTTAAAATTTCTTCATCTTTAGCAGCTAATTTTCCTTCATATTCCATTTCAATATCTGAAAGGGTTTTGTTATTTTGAATCTTCAAATGTGCAGTATCTCGCATTTTGTCTTCCAAGGCACCTTCCAGCTCTTGTACCTTGACTAGCAGATTTTTCTTCGACTCCTCCAGTTGTTCTAGCTGTTGCATTAACCGCTTGTTTTCTTGTGTGCTTACTTGGAAAATTTTGTCCAGATCACTGAATTTTGAGGGTAATAATGAAAGGGTTTCTATCTCAATTTTCTGCTGTTCTATGGTCTCTTCCAGCTCCTGGAGAATAGAAACGAGCTCCAGATTTGCTTCTTGGCTCCTCTTCAGTTGCAAAGACAAGTTGGCATTTGATTCTTTTTCGAACTTCAGTTCCTCCTTTAGAGCATTCTCAATTTCTGAAAAACATTCACCTTCACATAGTGAATCTTCCGATGCTCGCTTTCTCGCTCTTGGATCCTCACTCGACAATTTTAACTATTCAACTTCTTTTTTAAAACTATCACGCTCTACCTAGGCCGCTGAAAGTTCCGTTTTTATACCTGCCAGGTTTTCGTATTGATCTGAGAATTCTTTCCTCAACACGTCTAAATCACTCATTAGCTTTCGAGCATTCATTTCCCACATCTTTGCTTCTGCCCGTAGCTCTTCAGTTGTGTCTTCTGCAGGTTCCAGACGATTATTTGAAGCATTTGTCGTTTTAGAATACAATGAACCAATATCTTGAATATTCTGGGAAACAAATGACGAATCATTTGACTGAGAAGAGTTTACGGGGTAATCGTGATGGGATACACTTTTCTGGGAGCTGGCTGAACCTTGTATTCCAGTCGGGCTCTGCCCGTCACTGATACTACAGGAAATATTTTCCCTTCCTGTGGAACCCTCAGTTGAGTAATGGCTGCAGTTTGATACAGATCCGGAGAAGCTTGTTGCCTGCAGACAGAGTGCCAGTGCAAGGCGTCATTATCATGATAAAGAATAAAGTTGAGTCCGGTGTTGCCAATGGGGGAGGAAGCAGAGGGGGAGGGAGGAGAAGATCTGGTTCTAGTCAAAACATCACCACGTCATAAAGGTTGCCATGTCATAATTTCTCAAATTAAATAAAAATTCCACGTAATAAAAATTCCACGTAACTATGCAACACGTCAGCACCAACTAACGCCGTTTGTTACAATTTAACGGTTATGGCAAAATGTGCTCACTTTTACAAAAAATATGACCCAATTGAGACAGAAAAAGACTTGAGGACCCAACTGAGATTTTCATATAAACTTGAGGACCAAGGGAGGGTTTAAACCTAAAAAGAATTAGTTAGATTTTACTATAAAGATGAGTTATCAAGAGAACCAATAGAAAACTTATGAACATATGTCTATTCTACTGGTACTCTGAAATAAGGAATCTTTTTCCATTTCCATCTGTTAGCATCGTGCACAGTAAATTAATGGGTAGAGCATCTCTATGGGCACTAATGAGATACTATGCTTTTTTTTTCTATAAATTTGAAATATCGTTTATTCTTCGTTCTTGAAAATTAAAAATTTATTTATTCTAAAATTAAATGTTTTTTTTTTATTTTTAAATTATTATAAAATATTGTGTCTTGTTTTAAATAAAAATTCATTTTATCATTTAAAACATTTTCCTATAAAATTTATATTTTATCATATATCATTTGTTAAAAAAATATACCTTTAAATGTTTCTATCCGAACACAAGTCGTCATACCTTTAAATGCTTATGTTTGAACACAGGCCGTCCTATATGATTACTTTTACTCGATTACAAGTCTACCAATTTGAATGTTTCTATCCGATCACAAATCAATCTTATAAAAACAACGATTGACTGCTTCTACCTGGATATAAGGCGACCTGAATGACCACCACTACTTAGCCATAAGTCAATCGGTTCAACTATTTTATAACTTAGCAAAATATAGATCGAACAACTGGCTTATGAGATAAATGGGTCATTAAGTCCACCCAAGCCCATAGAGGTAGAGCCTACAAACATTATAATTATCTTATAAATAGTACAATCATTGAAGTCAATGATTTACATTCATCATTACAAACATCATAACTATTATGTGACACATTCAACTAACTTGAGCGTCAGAGTGTCTTCTATTAGGCCTTAATAATTCTTGGTCATGTTTGACCTCAACACATCTTGATCTTGTTTGACCTCTCATCTCTCGATCTTGTTTGACCTAATTGGCTTTTGAGCTTGTCTTGACGGTTCTCAACCTTGCTTAGCCTCAACTACCCTCAATCGTGTCTTTAACATGTCTTGACCTTATTTTACCTCTTCAACTCCCATTCTTGTTTAGCCTCAACTGTATTCGACCATATTTGACCTTGATAACTTTCGTCGACCTCAACCATACTTGTTTTTCCTTTCTAGCTCTGGATCTTGTTTAGCATAAGCGATATCATATAGGGGTAAAATGTCTAGATTAAAAATGTTGTAAATAATCAAAGTATTTGGTTTATGCTTTTAGACAATTAGTTTTGTTTCATTCATTGTTTTCTGTACTGATACATGTACACTCGCATTAACGAGAAAAGGGCCCTAGTTTTCTCTGCATTACCTATGTCTGTATATCCTGTGTTTGCTCGTTTTACCCAACAAGGAATAAATTGAACTCTAGGGAATTTTAAAAGTTGGCTGAAAAGTTTATTTGGAATTAGAGATATCAGAACTCATATTTGGGAAAAGGTGGAGACTTTCGAAGAAAGGAGGCAACAGATAGGGTTCTCCATGGAAAAAATGGAAAAACGAGAAGAGAACGAAATTGAAGCAAAACAGGTGAGTAAACTCTAAATCTATGTTTTATTGTATGCTTTGTGTGTTGATTTCTTACAATACTGATGAAAAATATGAAACCCCATATATATAGGGTTTACCTGGTAGAGGGAAAAAGGGAAAACATTAAAACTCTAACTGATTCTAACGGTCCCAATAGCCTCCCCTTAAGCGGGATGGTGTATGCTCACTAATCTGAGCTTGGGAACGATGGATCAAAACATAACTCGGTGAGGAAACTTAGTGAAAATGTCGGCTAACTGTTCATCTGAGCGAATGGGGAGAAGGCACAAGAGATTTGCCTTAATCTTTTCACGTACAACATGACAATTCAGATCTACGAGTTGTATTTAATATGTGTTGATGCTTGCGCTCCACAACAAAATCCTGTTGTGAAGTTTCCACACAACTTTTTTGGTGGTCAATGCCATGAGAGTTGTATAGAGTAGAGTTGTATAGAGTAACATAATTAAACTCAAGTCCATTATCAGATCTAACAATTTTAATTGTCTTATTGAACTGATTTTTAAATCCAACAATAAAATTTTGCAATAACTCTCTAGTTTGGCTTTTATTCTGCATTAAGAAAGCCCATGTATGTCTTCTGTAGTCATCAACTATAGTAAGAAAATATTTATGACCATGAATAGAGGGAGTGGAAATAGGGCCCTATATATCACAATGAATAATTTCAAAGCATTCAATAGACAGAGAAGCACTTTTAGGAAAAGGCAATTTATGTTGTTTAGCATAATGACATATGTCACAAGCAATATCGAAATTCATTTGTACATAAGGGAAATTTTTACATATATGTTCAACAACTTTGTGTCCAGGATGGCCTAATCTATAGTGCCACAAGTTTACATCAACACGCTCATAAGAGAGAACAAATTTATGAATGAAATCTTGATCAGAAATAAGAAAATATTGTAAGTAGTAGAGACCCTTGCAGACATTAGCATACCTAATCATCTTCAATGTAGAGTTGTTCTTTATCTGGCACATCTCAAAAGAAAAAGTTTGAGTGCAATTCAAGTCCTTAATCAATCTTTGAACAGAGATTAAATTAAAGAAAAAATTAGGAATATATAAGACATTAAAAATGATAAAATCTTTAGAAAACTGAAGAGTTCCTGCATATGTAGCAGTGATAGTAGAATTGTTTGCAAGTTTGACAAATATAGGTCTAATTCTATAGAAAGTAACAAAGTGTTTTTTCTCATGGGTCACATGGTCAATGGCCCCCAGTGTCTATAATCCAAGAAGTACCTTGTTTGTCTTCTGTTGTGTTTCTTTGAACTTGATTGATTTTATGTGAAGAATCATCAGCCTTTTCTATCATTCTGAGTAATTTTTGCATTTGTTATGGGGTAAAAGAATTGAAGGCAGTATTGGGTTGACCTGTTGAGTGGGTTGTGTATCTCCAAGGGTAAAGTCACCCTTACACATGTTGGCAAAATTCCAATTACTCTGTCCCCCTATGTCTTGATTATTGTCATTCTTCTTGTACCATGGTGGATAACCATGCTTAGAATAACATTCATCCATAGTATGGTTCATTTTGTGGCAGTGGGATCATTGTTTTCCATAGTTGGGATTTCTCCCTCTCCCTCTTCCTTGGCCACGCGACCCTATACCTCGTCCCTGGTTTTTCCAAATCTGTTCAGGTTGATTTTTCCAAGTTTGTCCAGGTTTCCAATGGTTGTGCTTGTTAGTGGTGTTCACCAGAATCTTGCTCTCAGTATTCTGGTTGGTGCTCCTATTATGTTGTCTTTCTTGTCTCTCTTGTTGCATGATGAGAGAGAAGACACGGTTAATGTTGGGAAGAGGTTCCATTAGAAGAATTTGAGTCCTCACAGTGTTATAAGTGTCATTTAGCCCCTTTAGAAAAAAGATAACATGTTCTATCTCTCTGTATTTGAGAGAGATTTTGGACAGATCACAATTGCAAGGAATGTAACAGGTTGGTTTTTCCAAGTTTGTTCAGGTTTCCAATGGTTGTGCTTGTCAGTGGTGTTCACCAGAATCTTGCTCTCAGTATTTTGGTTGGTGCTCCCATTATGTTGTCTTTCGTGTCTCTCTTGTTGCATGATGAGGGAGAAGACACAATTAATGTTGGAAAGAGGTTCCGTTAGAAGAATTTGAGTTCTCACAGTGTTATAAGTGTCATTTAGCCTCGTTAGAAAGCAAATAACATGTTCTATCTCTCTGTATTTGAGAGAGATTTTGGACAGATCACAACTGCAAGGAATGTCACAGGTGCAACAAGGTATAGGTCTAAGGGACTCTAATTCTTCCCAAAGAATTTTTAAATCTGTAAAGAATTGTCTTACATTTCTTTCTTCCTGCTTAATTGAGTGAATATCTTGGAGCAAGTCAGAAATCTTGAAGTAGTCACCCTTTGAGAATCTTTCTTTTAATTCATCCCATAAATCTTTGGCATCTTCAACATATATCACACTTTCTGCAATTTGTGCAGAAAGTGTCTTTATAATCCAAGAAAGGACCATCATATTGCATCTTTCCCATGCATCAAATAAGACATCGTTTCTTTGAGGCTTCTTGATTGATCCATCTATGAATTTAACTTTGTTTTTGGAAAGGAGAGCCCTTTTCATGCTTCTGCTCCAAGAGGAGTAATTAATCTCATTTAAAACCTGAGATATAAGGGTCAGACTTGGATTTTCTCCAGGGTGTAGGTAGAAAGGGCTTGCAGGGTTGGTGGATTGATCCATGTGGTCCATCAGCCCAAGAACAAGCCAAGAAGGAGTCAAGAACTTTGATTGAAGCAACTTTGGTACAACAGAAGCAGAGCAAGCATTACACCTGCTTTGATACCATATTAGAACTCATATTTAGGAAAAGGTGAAGACTTGCGAAGAAAGGAGGCAACAACTAGGGTTCTCCATAGCAAAAAGGAAAAAACGAGAAGAGAACGAATGTGAAGCAAAACAGGTGAGTAAACTCTAGATGTATGTTTTATTGTATGTTTTGTGTGTTGATTTCTTACAATACTTATGAAAAATATGAAACCCCATATATATTGGGTTTACCTGGTAGAGGGAAAAAGGGAAAAGGAAAAACATTAAAATTCTAACAGATAAAATATTCAAAAAGATTATTTTGTGTAAAGAATGTCAAGATAATGTTAATTTATATTCTTTTCAAAAATTCCATGAATTTCAAATATGTAAAAATAGAAATAAAGAAAAAACATAAATTCACGCTTAAATTAAGTCACATATAGAGATTCACTTTTATCATACCAATTAGCTAACATTCAAAGTATCGAAAGGCTCTATCATAAGAAACTAAAATGAAAAGTACCACACACCAATATATTGAACTCTACAAGATCTTTTACAACCTGTTGCAAAATTTTGTCATAAAAACCACACTTTAACTATCCTAATCAAGACTTACACATAAAAACGCAGTAAAAAAGAACAAAGTGAACATAATCTTGGAAAAGAAATATTATATATATATATATATATATATATATATATATATATATATATATATATATATTATATTTTATAATTATTTATTTATATAAGTACTTTACAATTATAATTAATTTTATTAAGTTATAAAAATAATCATCGGTTTTTGAAATATAATTACAATATAATAAAATTTAGTTTTTTAAAAATATATAATTATTTTAGTATAAACAATTAAACAATTAAAGAAGTAAAAATAAAATACAGTAGATAGTTTGATGTAGTTAACTAAAATGTGAATTAAAGATTAAACTGAACTACAATTTCGTGTTTATAAAAAATAGTTTAGTTTTTATAATGCAAAATAGTACATATATTCCATAATTTAGTATAATTTAGTTAATTATGTGCAATCTTATTAATAATTTATGTTTTAATCTTATAAATAAACTAAAATATGTTTACACAACTATAGAACTCCCATTAAGTGTTTAATTTATTTTCAAACATACTCAATTTGGTTCAACAAAACTATTTTAAGATAAATTCATTATATACTTTGTAGTATGAATCCATTAAAAAACAATTTAATTCATTAAAGTTTCCTCACATCCATCATAAGATGAAGAACATTTTTAATAAATTAAGTCTATAATCTATTAAAACTATTCAAAAAAAGTGCCTTCAAGTGATTTAAGCCATTAAAATTCATTTTAATTTATTAAATCAAGATGTGGACTAGCTCCCCTTAATCAAATTTCATTGACCAAAGTTGGATTTTAGTACATTAAAATGTTCTTCTTGTTTTTCCAATAATTTTAAATCATATGAAATCACTTATATAAAGATTAAAATATTAAACTTGGAATCAGACATTCAAATCAAATCACAGTCATGTGACATTAGTTGGTAGTGAGAATAAAATATTTTAACTTTTGAATCAATATATCTAATTTGGATAACAAATTGTTTTTTAAAGGAATTTGCTTCTCTCCTTACTTTTCTACTCACATGTTTTTTTTTTGTTCTTTATGGTTCCTAGTCCGAAGACAACATAAGACACCACGAAAGATAATACTATGTTTAATACGAGCAAAGTCTAATAAAAATCCAAACGATGTAAGTCTAAGTACAAGTGTTCAACTAATTTAAGGACTTCATATCATATTTCATCAAATAGCATAAAATATATTTATTTGTATTTATAAATCAAAATACAGGTTTTACCTATATTTTTCTTAACCAACTTCTCCAACGTATATTCTTGTTTAAGAATAGGTATAAACACCTAAAAAAGACAATATATATATATATATATATATATATATATATATATATATTATATAACATATTTTATCAACTAAAAAGAGTTTGTTTTCACGATAAGAGTTTCTCGAAAACTTGTATAGTCAATCAGTTTTTTTCATGTAATTAAACATTTTTATAATTTATTAAGATCAAGCCATTAGTCGGTCGAATAGTGAGGAGCACAACCTTATGTGCAATTCCAAAGATCAAACCTTTGGAAAAGGAAGATGACACACCTATTGCACTAGCAGACTCATGACCAAATCCCACATTAGTCTTAGAGGGCGTGACATGTTGCAATGTGGGTCTTAAGCCATCGATCCTCACCAATATTTATAATTTTACTATCATAAAATTGAACGTATTTTTAAAGTTTTTTTTCCACTTAGCAAATTCTTATTATTTGAAATTACTCTCAAAAGCCTCATTCGTTTTATATTGAATGGCAAGGTGTCTATGAGAAACTACACATGTTTTATACTATGTCATCCAATTGTGAGAGTGTCTCCAACAAGCAAAAGTAGGTACCAGTAGGCAGTATCCTGACCCAGCGAAGAACGTAATTATCAAATGATGGATGCAGATTTTGATATGGGAAACATAGTATTCGATACCCGAGATTCAGTACCCACTAATGAACATTGAACTTCTATACTGTTTTTGAATTTAATTGTCTTGTGTAGAATAAAATTTACCTTAGTTTATCATCCTAAGTTTGCTATTAAAGGGTGTTGGTCTTTACATAGTATGACTATTTGATTTTACTTTCATTTCTGCTTTACCCAAGTTCCCCTACTAGGTACACGGTGTATAAAACATGGCCGAAGTTCCCAACCATAGTGGGTGGATGTATGACTATTGTTATAGTGGAAGGAGAGATTTGAAGGAAACTTTTGTTGATGGAGTTGAAGAGTTTGTCCAGATGGTGGTTGGATAGGCACGAGTTGACTTAAATTGACAGATGGTGTAGAGTTGATGGGTTGAATATGATTTTCATGTAAGGGAATGTATATGTGGTTATCATCACATTGGTTGTTATAGTCTTATTATGAATTGATGTTGTTTGGTGTGATGGAATTGTAATAAGGACTTAACTACTATGATATAAATGTTATATTGATGATTTGGTGTTTATTTTGAATACATTGATCAATTTATGATGATGTTGTAAGGAGAGTTAAATCTCTATGCTTATGATTGTAGATGTTGTGTATTTCCTAGATCACGTTATTTGGTTTAAACGGTGTGGTTTTTAGTGGTGTAATTCATGCATGAGGGGTAGAGTTCTCTACTGGTGTAGGTGTGGTCCTTGGGATATGTTGCTTTAATTATACTCATGGATGGTTTGGGTAGTAACGATTTAGAACTACAAATAGGATTGTATAAGGAGAAAACCTATGAATATAGGGTTTGCAAGGGGTGTTTTCTTTTGGGTTCATTGTTCTTGTAGAGTAAGTTCATTTAGTTCAGATGGGTTCATGTGAAGCTAATAGTATAGAATGTATGGTTTTGATTATTAATGTGCGTGAGTGCATTAGTTTGGGTACTAGCCTGAAGCTACCATATTATAAACATTGTTTGTTATTATGTGAGAACAGTACAGGACGTTTTACAAAATGCTAGGTTATACGTTTGGTTGTTGTGTTATTTTTAAAAAAGGCACATATGGATATGCGTCACTGTTGATGTGTTGGAAGATTCTAGGTTATTGTATGGTCTTTTGTGATGTCCCCAAGTAGTGAAAAAGTGTTAACCAAATGATGTGATGGTAATTGTATGTTGTTTTCTTTGATGCACTTTATGTTGTAAATAATTGTAATTGGATTAGTTTCTTTGCTACATATTAGTAAATGACTACAATGTATTTGAATAGTGTGTTCTTTGTGAAATTATAATACTTTGGATGAAAGATTGTGTTAGTGAGTATGATGAGTTGATATTGATGGTTGTACTAGATTCTTTATGCATTATGGGTGATTCATGCTAGTATGAGTTATGGAAGTTAAGAATGATGTATTTTTCCTGTTAAATATGATTTAAAAAGTTGGAGCATGATAGTGTGCCTTGGGTTACAAATGGTTGTTTGAAATATTGTTTGGATGAATAATGTAAGCATGATCAATTTGTAATTAGGTGCTAAAACTTGTACTTGATGTCATGTCGATGAATATTTTTTTTTATAAATTATAGATGGTTGTTAAGTAGGCATATTTATGGTTTGAGGATCTATATGTAAATTGTCTTAGAATTGATTTAGTTTTATAGTGAATCTTTGTATCTTATTGTTTGCATGATGAGAATATACATAGAGTTTTCTTGCTATTTATAGTTGTGCATAAATTATGGTTTTGTTGTGTATGATGTAAAATACATTAAGCAGTTTGTTGTGATGTTCTTTTGATCTGTTCAAACATTATTGTTGTTATTCTATTATGAAAATTAGGTGCTTAAAAGTTTATGTAATTTTAGAGGAGTTTATGAAGTTTAGTATTACCTATGTTTTCGAATGACTGCAATTTTCGGGGACGAAAATTCTTTTCAGGAGTGGTGAATGTAAGATCTAGGAAAATAGGAGAATAATTTTGATGGGTTTATATGTTTAAAAGAGATAATAATATTAGATGTTGTTGATATTTTAAATGATATATTGAGATATTATTATATATAATTAGATATTTATGGCTAGATAATAATAATATATATTATTGATAGATTCATTATAATAAATTAGAATAAAAAGTATTAATATAAGTGAGAAAATATTAGAGATAGAGTTGGGTGGATTCACAAATACGAAGATACAGAGAAAGGGGTGATTTTGTGTTTAGAAACCTTAAAAACTCTAAATCAAAGAGAGAAAGCAGAGGAAGAAAGGAGATTGACGTTCTGGGAGAAAAAGAGAGATAGTGACGGGAAACTCTTAGTGTAAAGGAAGATTGATGGTGTTTTTGGGTTGTAGACAAAGCCTTATGATTGGCCAAGGTATGGGGAAGCTTAACTTTGTTTGTTTGTTGTTGTATGCCATGAATTATTGATTATCTTGATTGTTTCATTCTAGTTTTGATGCATATGTACATAATTATGATTATGATTATGTGTGGTTATTATTAGGTAAGAGTTTGTGTATGGGCATAGGGTTTATGTAGTATTTGTGATGGGTTTTCCCTTTGGATGTAATATGTATGTTTTGTTGGGTTATCCCAACATAAGGTTTGATACTAAGAGAGAACAAAATTATGATGCTTGGGAGTTTCCATGCAAATATATGTTGTTAGTGTTGGGTTATTGGGTTCTCTTCCTATGTGGAGAATAGGTCAAATAATGTGGACCAGTAGGTCTCACTTTGTTTTAGTGGAGATGGGTCAGATTAGTAGGGATATTAGAGTCATTTGAAGAGAGGAAAAAGTCAAGTGAGAGAGAAATGAAGAGAAGAAGTCATTCCCACATAACATAAAACCTACACTAGTGTTTTCGTTGTTTTGAAGTCTTTCACCATTGGATCGGGCTAATTTTAAGTGATAATCAATTATAACAATGCATTTTGGTAAAAAAATGGCAAAGTTGATGAAGACTGGATGTGAACCAAGCTTGAGGAGTTGTGGAGCATGATGATAATCAAAGATTAAGTTAGTGGTTATGTTTAGGGTCAATTTGACTTGTGGTTGAGAGTGTAGAATGAGTGAGTGTTGGGATGTACTTGAGTATGTGATTGATGAGCATGGGAGTGGAGGATAAGTCTACTTGTTATACCTCGTAAATCCTATTTTTATCTGCTGATAGTTACTTCCTTTTGCTTTGTGTGCATTGGAAGGAAATGATCTGTAGGGGAGGCAACAAATGTCCTATAGGGGAGGCTACAGGTGGGCTATAGAAGCAGCTATAGTTGGTGAGGTAGGGTACTAGAGTGAGATGGACTCTTCCTACTATGATATTATGGTACGATGATGCTCATAGTGTTGTTTATGATTAGGATAATCATGATGATGGTGTATCTATGATGATGATTATGGTACTTGAGATGCTCGAGGTTATGGTATGTTGGTAGTGGTGTTACTATAATGGTTATAGTAAGTAGTTAGCATGAGTGCTAATGAGTGGATAGACCAAGGGTCTATGTGTGATATGTTAGTGATGACATCAAGGGTTAGAGATCAAGGATCAATGATTGAAGTTCAAGGATCGAGGATGAATGATCGAAGTACAAGGATCAAGGATCAAGTAATTCAATATGATTGAATTGTTTATGTTTGAGGATTAGGAATCCTATTGTTATTACTACTATGTATGGGGTGTTTGATTATGATTGATATAATCAGAATGTATGTATATTGTTGTATGTTTGATTATGGTTGGTATAATAAGAAGGTATGTATCTTATAATGTGTTTGATTATGGTTGATATAATTAGTATGTATGTATGTTGTTGTTATCATTGTTTTATCGGTAGCTTACCCCATACATGTTTGTGTTTGTGTGTTATACGTGAGCAAACAATGTTACAGATGTTCCAAAGGCGTGATTGACTTGAGAGAAGATGGGAAATAACCTTGAGATTCATTTAAAGCTATTTTGTTGTACAAGTTAAAACAATATAATTGGAGTATTTTCTTCATTATTTTATTACTTGAAATAAAGTAACTGGATAAGATTTTCTTTAAGTACGTTTTCACGCAATGATAAATTTTGAATTTTACCGATTTTTATTAACTTGACATCTCAGAAATCGGGGTATTACACAAATTGTGTCTCCTCTGAAATCACAAGCAACCATGAGCACCACCACACGTGTTACCTAAATAATAAAAACCAAAAAAAAAGTTTCATATTCAAATAAATCTAGCGACAACGAGGGTGAACGATGGTCAAGCATGGTAGATATGGTTTCTAGTGTCTTGATTCATTTATGGGTTTATTCTATTTTGGAATGAAAATAGAAAACCATGGAAAGGGATGAATTGGAAATTACTTTCTATATCAGTTATAATTAAAACAACTATATAAAGTTTTCTTGTTTATTACAAAAAATATCATCACATCACCATTTTTTACTAGTTATAATTAAAATGAGTATAAAAAGTTTTCGTTTTACTAAAAAAATGTCACCACGTTTACTTTCTATACTTGTTAATTATAACTATAATCGGTATAAAAAATTTTCTTCTTTGTTACAAAAATGTCATGATGCTCACTTTCTATACATGTTATAACTATTACTAGTGTAAAAGGTGTTATCTTATTTATAGTTATGCCACTACACCATGTTTTATATTTTGTGGGTTATAATCGGTATAAATAGTCACTATAATATTTTTTTGGACTAGTGCAATATTCACAATAGCAAAGGTCTTGCCCAACATGTGAACGTCATTTAGACTTTCCTCGAGGTTTTAAGCAGAGCCCTCGAGTAACTCACCTCAACTACTGTATGGGGCAGAGTCTTTGAGCAATCCACCCTGCCACCACTAACCTTTCTTTTCTTAAACCTCTAGAAATCAACAAAGAGGCCTTCCCCAAGTTTGAGTGCTCATATTTTCGTATAGACTAGGTTCAGATCAAGGTCTTTTCCATGATATCTGTATACAAAACAAAATGAGTAGCAAGGACAAGTTTAAAACATTAAGATTAGGATATATTTCCTTAACCAGGAACAAACAACGAGATTACTTGGCATAGGGAACACATATGTAATATTAACTGCTTAGTCACCAAGAAAGTCTTTTTAACACCTCTATATCTACCTTATCCTCGACATTGGGGAACTAAGTCACCCTAAATTTGAAATTTTAGGATCTTTGTCATAAATAGGTGTCAACGCCCAATTTTGTCTGGATAAATAAAATTAATCACAAAAATAAATAAATAAATAATAAAAGTAAAAAATATTATTTGTTTTACTGTTTGCACCCCTAAATTAACTTTTTAACCCTTATCCCAATGGCCCAAAATAATCCAACACTTTTTTACTTTCTCACCACCCTATTTTTCTTCTCACACCTCACTCTCCACATTACCTTCCCCATCATCCACCACATCACCCTTGACATCACCTACCTTTTTCATATATTATTACATTTTTTTATAGGCTTAATAACAATTTTGGTTCCTAATTATGTTAGTTGTGTTTAAAGTAGTCCTTTTATTTTTGAGTTGTTCAAAGTAGTCCTCCTATTTTTCGGTTGTTCAAAGTAGTCCATGTTTTTTAAAAATGGTTCAAGTTGGTCCTTTTTTGTTGACGGCGTTAAAAACATTAACGATGTAATGTCCACCTTAGCCAATAGTGGAAAACCACAAATTTCCACATCATCACAAGCTAGCACATCATCACATATTTTCACATCATCACCTTCTTCGACCATAAACCCTAATTCCTCTTGCCTTCCCCTTCCATTGTCACCTACCATCTTTGCTGGCCACCACCTTTGCCACCGTCAGCCTTGCACCACCAACATTTAACCTTACACCAGTAACCTCGTGCCATCACCTCCAAGGTAGGGACTCAACTTCTCCACCCAATAGTTGTCAGTCTTTGTCCACTTTTAGACCACCACTAGTTTCACCATCAGCCATTGTTTCCACCATGGCCATGACCTTAGCGTTCAACAAGCACCATGGTCTCGCGTCTTCTTTTCCTTGAGCCACCACCACCAATCTTCTCGCGCAGCCATGGAAAACCCAGAAACTCATCATTCCTTTCATTGTAAGCTCCATCGTAAAACATCCATGGCCACGACTTGCAAACTAGAAACACAACGACACCCAAAACACCACCGTAGACCACCTTCGTCCAAGTTGAGAAATCTCTTCTCGCGCTCCTTCGTTAATTTCTACACCCACTTTATTATATTATTTCTTTAACTTATTTTTCACATTAACTTTTTCTGTTCACTTTTTTATTATATTTTATTTCACCTAATTTTTCTGCCCACTTTTTATATTATTCTTTCACTTATTTTTCACATTAACTTTTACTATTTATTATATTTTATTTCATCTAATTTTTTGACTCACTTTTTATATTATTTCTTTCACCTATTTTCCACATTAATTTTTTCTATTAAATTTTTTACTATATTTTATTTCACCTAATTTCTTCACCAACTTTTTATTTTATTTTTTTCATTTATATTTCACACTAACTTTTACTATTCATTTTTTTATTATATTTTATTTCACTTAATTTCTTCACTTACTTTTTATATTATTTTTTCACTTATTTTCCACATAACTTTTACTATTTATTATATTTTATTTCATCTAATTTTTCCACTCACTTTTTATATTATTTCTTTCACCTATTTTCCACATTAATGTTTTCTATTTACTTTTTTATTACATTAATATTTTACCTAATTTTTTCACCCACTTTTTATATTATTTATTTCACCTAATTTTCATATTAATTTTTTCTATTAACCTTTTTTATTATATTTTATTTCACCTAATTTCTCCACCAACTTTTATATTATTTCTTTCACTTATTTTTTACACTAAATTTTACCTTTTACTTTTTTTATTATATTTTGTTTCACCTAATTTCTCCACCAACTTTTTATATTATTTCTTTCACTTATTTTTCATATTAACTTTTATTATTTACTTCTTTTTATCATATTTTGTTTCATCTAATTTTTCTCACCCACTTATTATATTATTTTTATTCATCTACTTTCTGTATTCATAACTCTATAAATACTTACATACTCTTCACTCCATTTTTCACACACACATCTCTTCTCTCCCACACTTATACACATATCTTCATATACATACATCTCTTCTCCCCTACACCATTACTCTTCATCAACATCACATTTGTTCTCCCTTATATCCCTATTTTCGCTTACATCTCGGTTGGACTATCATTGCTTTTTTCCATCTAGGCTCTTGTTCCTTCACCTTTTTCTTTTAGTTTGAATTATTTTGTTAAAGTTTGTTTTTATTTGAATTTTATTTTTTCATAATTGTTTTACTGTTTTGATTCTATACTTTCATTTATAGGCCATTTTGTTTTTAATAAAAATCATAAAATATTGATTTGTGAAGTCTCATATTTACTTGATAATTCAATTTTTCATAATAATTAAAAATATATATTATCATGTCAAGTATCATGCTTGATAATTAAATAAAAAATTAAAAAGTAGTTTTCTTGCAAGTAAGTGTAAACATTCGTGTGATTCTTTTTTGTCATCTTAATTTTTTCTCAATCATATGAATTATGTTACAAATCATAAAAAATACAAAACTTAAAAAAAAAATTATCTTCCACTTGTTTTGTATCTAGTTCATTGTCTATGTCGTGACACTTTTTTGTAATAATTCAAAAATACCAATAACAATTATAAATTCTCAAAGCATAAAAATATCAATCCTTTTCAATTGATGACGAGCTAGAACTACATGATCCTTGATTCTCCATCATGAGTGGAGATACAGAGGAGCAAGGACATTCCTTGTCAGGTTCACTTCCCAAAATCCATAATTATCCTTAATCGTTTCCAAACAAATTTTCCAAACAATGTCTCAAACAAAATTTCTAAAACAACTACGTACCCCTGATTTCTCAAATGAGAATACGTAGGAGCAAGGTGAATCGTTGCCGGACTTTCTAAAAAAAAGTTTGTTTCTTTTGTATTATCCTCAATTGTTATTTTCAGGGAAAAATAATCATTTTGAAAACCACATCAATCTTGTACAGTTAATTAAAGGTACTGCCTTCGAGCAAGTGCTATAGGGTGCTCATACCTTCTCTACACGTAATCGGCTCCCAGACCTAAAATCTTATTTTCATAGATCACGATTTATTTTATCATTTTTTTTCGTAGTTTTCCAAAATAAACTACGGTGGCGACTCTCAAACTCTATATTTTAAAGAATTTGCCTTTGAAACTTTTAAAAGACGAAGTGTATATGGTGAAAAGGGGACCATATCACTAGTGTAAAATAGACTTTTTATAGCTATTGTTTATACCGGTTCAAATTTATCAGGTATAAAAAATAATGTAATGGCAATATCGTAAATAAGATAAATTCTTTTACACCGATTATATTAAAAATCGGTATAAAAAATACTTCTACACCGTTTAGAATAAAAATAGGTATAAAAGTTATTTTTTATACCGACTACAACTTTAAACCGGTATGAAATATTTAATATTCTGCCCGCGTTTTCCCTCTTCACTTCCTCTCCCCGCGTCTTCACTTTCACGCTGCCTTTCTTCTCCTTTGCTTCTAAATCGCCAATCGTGAAAACCCTCATCCTACTGGACTGCGGCTTCTCTCTTTTGCTATATTTGGGAGGTTAGGGTTCCGCGACTCATCTAGAAGCGATTGATGCTGAAATTGCGGCCATTCTCGATGGGCTCGAACATCATACGCCACCCACAACCGAAAGCTCATGTCACTCCTCCGAGCCAAATCCTCTTCTTCGGTCTTCTTTTCCGCCTTCTCCAGAACCCTTACTCCTCTCATTGATTTCCAGAGGCGCCTTGCCTCTGTTGAACGCGTCGTCTCCTTCGTCTATGCCCTTGCTGCCTCCGCCTCCGACGAGTTCCTTGATTGCTTCCTCAAGTTCCTCCTAGCTGCCGCTACGACATCCAATAAAACAGCCAGATTCCGAGCGTGCCAGATAGTCTTCGAGGTAACTGATTCTCACAATTTCCAAGCACTATTTAATTGAGTTTTCTGAACATTACTGAACTTTATATATATCAGTCACTGAAGGGATAGTTTTATGAAGTCTGATACTGAGGTGAAAAATGCTTACAATTTCAATATTTATGATTGCACGGAAGATTGTTAAAATTAGAGCTAATATCTCGGATTTGTTGAATTTTAGATAATATTGCGGCTTCCAAATGACTACGCAGAAGTGAGCAATGAGATATGGGATGAGGTGATTGAGTGGATGACGGTGAGGGTACGAGACAAGATCCCTGTGGTACTTTTGTAGTTAGAGCGCTTTCACGTTTTGTGAACGACTCTGTGAACAGTGACATCCTTGATTTGTACCTCGAGGTGCTCCCTTTGGAACATAATGCAGTGAGTATTACAATCAGATAACGTCCATTTCTTTTTGTTTCATACTTCGGTTTGGATCAATTGTGTGGTTTCGTGTTCAAGATTTTAGTAGTTTATAGTATCTTAGGTGCAATTTCTATTGAGGTTTTTAGACAAAATCATCATATTCTCTGTTGTCATTAACTAGCATGGCTTTGCATTATACTGCAATTGCTCTACGGCCATACCATTATCTTAGAGCCTGCACCTTACGGTTATTTGGGTACAGTAAATTTTTTATTTTTCTATTACTTCATTGATTTGACTAGAGAGATATATATCTTATGATTTTGGTGTTTGTGAAACATATCCACATGTATGACCCTCTATCCATTAACCTTATTTCTTTTTTCTTGTAGCTAATGAGATCACGTAGTGCATCACCTTTAATGTTATCTCCATACCGAGCCATAGTTTTTAGGCCAAATGCAATTTTTGTGCTTCTGAGAAAGGCATATAAATATTCTGAACTGGGCTCTGTTTGTAGAATGGTATTCACAGCCAATATATAATTTATCGTCGAAACAGTTAAACATTTACTAAGTAAGAAAGTATTGTCAAAACAGAATTTAACACAATAAAAGAAATTCAAGTATATTAGTTCAGCTATCATTTTGCTGGTAAGAAAAGATATCACGATTTAATGCATTTTAGTTAAGAAAAAAAAATCAAATGAAGTTTCTCCTTGGTTTTAATTTTTATTGTATATTATGCTATATCGTTTTGTATAAAAATAATGAGTATCATACTAGTTTATACTTTCCTTGTCCATTTTCGCATTTTTAGAAAAAGTTCAAGTCACTTACTATAATTTTTAATTCAATGTCTTCAAAAATATTAATTTGGTAGCATTAGATTTTGGGAATTTATTTATCTTTTATAGGGTATAATTGTAATTTTCTGCTTTAGATAATAATTTTAGGTAATTAAAGAGAGACATTGAATTCCATACAAACTTGCTTCTGAGATAATTTGTAAATGTTAAATCAGCTCTCATTATTATGTTTGCATAACAACAATTTACATAATCATCTCCTCATAAATATGTATACGTTAATTACTTTAAACAGTATCTTCATGAAACATGATTTTTGTCTTACATTAGCTCCTACTCGATTCTTCTATGATAAAACTGGGGTTGTTAGTGACAACCTTCAATTTAGTTCCACCATGGTATTTACCTTTTTTGTCTGATAAAGCTATTTTGAACAGTGAAAGTCATTGATTCCGGCTGAATAATACAAATGAAAGCTTGGAATCTCTGACTCCATAACATGGGAACTTGAATTAAATGCTTTACTGTGTTCTAGTGGCTTGTTATAAGCTACACTTCAACATCAAGACCATTTCCAATATCTGTGTGTAAGTCCATCATCTACATACCATATGAGCCATGACAAATTCATTCAAGAGTTCGGGTGTAAGATGTGTGGCAGCAAATTCAGATTTATAGGTGATTCACAATATTTTTCTGATGAAAATCTGATTGCAAATTCAGCTGAGATGCATCTGATTTGATTAAGCCAGTATCATCTGAGAAAACTTCAGCAAAGCTCTCTTTGATAGTTGACCGATCTGTTTTTTCTTGATTTGTGTGAAGCTACTGCAATGTTAATTCTGGTTCAACACTTAGTTCATTGTTGGACATCTTAAAATGCAGTTTGAGTGCTTCACTCAAGTTTAATTTGTTGAATCTGACTGTTATTGATTGTTTAAAACTCATTTGTAACATTACAACTCAAAATTGGTGTTGGAGTTGCTTGAATTGGTGATAAAAGGGGAACTCCACTAGTGAAAATTCGAATTAATGTTATTTAGCCTCAATTGGCAGAACTTATACACTTAAACCAATAATTTGGACTTGCTTGTGCTGCAAAACTGAGTATTAAGCAATCTGGTACAAATTGATTTTTCAAACACCAATTTCAGCACTTATTTTTCTGAAACAAGTTGCTTTTCTCTGCATAAATGTTTGCTGGTTTGGTACATCAATAATTGTGTGAGAATTGCTGGTTTGACCAAATGGTTGGTTATTATGCAGTAGATTTAAACATAATCTTCTTCAATTGAATTATCTATTTAGGCGATTTAGTGATGCTAGTGGAGCGAGATTTTAGAGTGGCTTAGATAAGATGGATGATGTTAACCTTTTTTATGTTTACTTTTTGTTTCAGTGCTTTGAACTAGATGTTGTTTGCATACTGACTAGCTTAGCATGTAACCAAATTCTGTTTGTTGCCTTTTGGGATGAAGGTGGCATTAATTCTCTTCAGCTCTTTAACTGAAACAATTGGGAATGTTTTTCAGCCGTATTTTGCAGATCTGCAACTCAAGTGCTTGCAGGACGAGACTAGCAACCGTGTTAGAGTTGCCGTCCTCAAGTGAGTTGATCTCTTTTATCTATCTCATTTTGTCCATATGAAGCAATTACTTTTGTATCCTTTTGTTGTTTGTTGATAATAATGACTGTTCTGTCACGGCAGTGGGATCATTCTTGGAATTCACTCATGATAGGGATGAAGTGGTGAGTTACTGCTGTTTCTGTAGTAAAATAAAAGGGAAAAATTATGTTGTTAATGGTTTTTATCTTGAGTGCTAGCAAATTGTTCTAATTTCATTTTTAGTTAGTGAATGATTTCCATATTGGTCGTAGTAAGTTCGTAGTTCAAATTATAATATGTTTCCTATCAATGAGAATTAATTTACTGCAACCAGCTCCCAGATTATGAATGATGTATGGGATAATCTGCAATTTTTGAAGTGAGTTACTGTATTGGTATAAAGACATGACCTTAGTGACTGAATGTTCTGCATAGCAGTATTTTGCACTTGCGATCTTTGCAAGAGTAACACATGTTGACTGAACTTATTTTATGTCTTTGCCCTAAATACTTGTTTTTTTATGAAGTTATTTAAAATTTATGATAGGAAGTAATCATGTTTGTGTGATGTACGTTACATTAATTTGGTATCTATAAGGAAGCCAATAGCTTATATTTTAGTTTTTGGTTTTGGTAAGCTTCTTCTAAAATTGTTACCTATTCAACTAGATCTGCATATTATATATTTTGTCCTTTTTTTTTCTCTCTCAACTCATAAATTACCATCTGTGATTGAATGTAGGATATCATTTGTTTATTACATAAATCAAACGTTAGTTGTCTGTTATGCTTTTTTTGGTTATGTACATTGAGTTTGATTGTGCCGATTTTTCTTTTTGACAGTTGCATTTAGATTGATTAACCTTACACAGTGGATACATTGAGCATCACGAGGTGAGTTACTACTCTAGCATTATGTAGTACATTTTTTTGTTGTGTACATTTTATAACTACGATATTAAGGAATTAATATTATAACTTGACTCTTCATTGTGTAGATATTTGATGACAGATCTCCAATGAAGCAACATGTTATAAAGGATGTTTGGAAGCACTGGGTTTCATTTTTTTTAATCATTTATAAATGATTAAATGTTTCAATATTACATTTTGAGTTTAGGAATTATTTTATGTATAACTATGTTAAGTAACTTTGTTAGGTAAATATATTTAGGACTTTGTTAGGTAAATAATACATTTTGATGTGTTAATAGAAACAACATTGATTATTTTACTCGTTATTGATTATTTAAACTGTATTCTGGGATTCAATTTTATGCAGGTCTGTATATGGATAGTAGCACATACAAATCAATTATTTTAAAAAAAAGTCACTTTTTACACCGGTTAAATCCATATCAGGTATAAAAAGTTTTGTTCTATCACAGTAAGATTCTTTTATACCTATTCTAACACTAGCAAGTATAAAAAATATTAGATTTTTATACCTATTATAAATAAAGCAGGTATAAAAGTTAAAATTTTTTACACCGGTCCAAGAGCAGGTATAAAGAATCGAAAACTTTCTATACCCCCTGCTTCTCTACCTGCTTGAAAATAGGTATAAAAAGTCTTTTTTAGGAGGTATAAAAAACCTTTTTTGCACTAGTGTATGCACCAATATACAGATATATCCAACCAACCTCAGACCCATGTTTCAACTAATAAAAAAACATGAATTTATTTACATTAAGGAGGATGTCGAGATGTTTGCACAAAATTTTGAATACCTTTGAAAGGTCTAACTATTCAGATGGAATTGGCTCGAAGCCACATTCATCATTGACAACACACCATGTTCAAAGTGAAATAAAGGAAAAGACAGATTAAGCTCTCTAGAGAAAAATTCATCCATAAAAAGTAAATCCTCACCATCCTTGAGGTTTCATATACACCCTAACATTGGCACTACAACACTCAACCATTATGCTATTGGCCAAATCATTCGAGAACACATTATAGCTTGACATGATCTCATCCACAAACTCTTGGGTGGTGAACACATATGGATAATGAGCCACCCCATAATACCCAAATATACATAGGATCTGAGATATGGTCAAATTTTTATTTCCTTTTTTATCTCCCCGCTACCCTTGACACATAAAAACTGATAATCTATAGATGAATCACTAGTTTGTACTATTCACTTAGCTTTTTGCACTTAATTGTGTTAGTAAATTGTGTTTAATTCTCCATTATTGTCTCATTTACACTATTTGGGCTTAATTTGACTAATAATTCTTATTTTAATTAATTTGAATTATTTGAGCCTAATCATTCCAATTATTATTTGCAGGACAATTGTGAAAACATATTTTGGGACTTCAAGAGGGTTGTCACGTCATCTAATTTCGTTTTGCAATTTTAATTATTTTAGTTTTAGACCAGATTTGACTTTTGGGCCTATTTTTGGTTAATATTTTGTAAGAAGCCCATATAGAAAACATTTTCGTCTTTTGTCCCAAATAAGCATCGGAAAGCTCCTTCCCCCCGCCCCTATTTTCATGTTTTTTTCTTAGGTTTTGGGGTTCATGGGCGTTTTCCACCCCCCCCCCTTTTGGGGATTTAGGTTTGATTTTCGTTTTCCTTCTCTTTTATGTATTGAATCGTTTTATAATTTCATTGTTATTGGTAATTGCGTTTCAGTTTATTGTTCTCTTTATTGCTGTAATTCCAATCTCCTTTCCCCTTTTCATTTTAACAATTGCAATTCAATATCGTTTTAATTATGCACTTCGTTTCAGTGTTAATTTCAATTGCATTTTTCTGCATTTCCTTCAATGTTTTTAGTTCATTTTGCTGTTTGGATTTCGTTTTAAATGGTAGCTTAAGTGTGCTTGATTGGTCATTAGCGAAATTGCATTGTTTCCTTGAGATTTTTGCGTTGGAATTGCGATTTTACTACTCTGATTTGGCTCAACATTCAATCTATTTTGTGCTTGCGATTGGGTATACACATAGTTGTCGAATTGGTGTTTAATCTTCGCTTAGTTGATTGGATTTTATGGTGCAGAATTGATTGAAGTGTGCATTGCATTCACTTAGTTTGCAATTATGGAAAAATGGTTAGTCTTCGCTTAGTTGGTTAGCTTGTGTTGGATTAGAAGTTAGAGTAGTGTTTATTTGTTGCTAATATGTGATTAGAAGCATTGTAATTGAGTTAGTGACTAATCGTTTTTAATCTGTGTTGAATTCGAGTTTTAATTTTGTGCATTTTCATTCATAAATTTGTCCATAAACATCCCCCACCAAGTGTTAGATCTAATTCTTGAACTACAATTGGTCCTTGAGAGACGACCTAGGAGTCACTTCCTAGTATTATACTGCACTTAATTGCATATTAATTTGACTCGGGTACGACCTCAATCATCTATCTCCCCTAAAAAATGATGATTTTCCCTACCGCTACCACAAGCTTAGCAACTACTAGAACTACCATGAGAGCAAAGGAAAAAGTATCTCTCCTTTTGAAAGCAATCGACTTAGTATGACTTGAAGAACCACCCTCACCCATAATTATAACTATCTTATCTACCAAAGCAAGCATATGTGCATATAAATCTGAAAATGAAGAAGACATGGCAAACGTACCTAGAATTTGGGTTACCTGAATCACGAACACTGCGAGCCCAGAAGAATGCTTGAATCCTTAAGACTTTAATAGCATGAAGTAACCTTCCATAAGATGGTAAAGTGGAAAATGAAGCAACATTTGAAAAGAAGGAAACTTAAAAGTCTTGACCAAAATCCCTAAGGGCCAAAACGTCACTTAACTTATGTGTCAAAACCACTTTGACGTGGTAATTACGACTCCTGTCAAGTAGCGTCATCATCAAGTCCTTCAACAAAACACTGAGACAACTAATACTTGACCGACATAACTCGACAAACAACATAGTTCTAGCTCGACTAACCAAAAACCATAACAAATCGACCATACTGATATTGTTTTAAACTTGTTCATTTGTTTCCGATTACGAGCTTAGGAGACTTGTGTATGTCCCCGTAATAAAAAATAAATAAATCAAGTAAATAATAATAATATTTCTCCAAATAATTCTCATGCATGCAATATTTTTAATCCATCACTTAATAATAAATTAAACGAACATATTTGTCAATCAATAATTTGTTAATCAATAATATTATCAAAAGATAATCTCTCAATCAATTATATATATCAAGACATAATTTATCAATCGATATTAACAATTAATTATCTTAACCGTCGTCGCCTACTTATAAATATGATGCCTTGTTTGAAAGAGTACTCACTTAAACTAATACACTAAAACATACATTGAAAATAGTGTAGAACACAATGTTATTTTAAATAAATTAAAAAATATAAAATTAATATATAAATTATGTATTAAATTAAGAGTATTTTAATAATTTAAAATACAATATATATATATATATATATATATATATATATTATATACTTATTATCCATATTTAATTTTAAAATTAAATATTTTTCATATCCAATTAATATCTCCTACCAAAATCAAATCAAGTTGGAATATCAGTAATACTAAAATGGGTTAATTTGTGAGCCTCACATGTATAGTATATGCTGCCACATTCGAGCAAGTACCTTTGATGCACTCATGCACCGCATGCTAAACATTGCATCAAACTTTATTAACAGTCTTTATGCTGTTTGCCATGCAACAACTCTATGCAAAAGTCACTCATCCCATAGCCTGAAGAGTGTGTGTGTGTGTATATATATATATATATATATATATATATATATATATATATATATATATATATATATATATATATATATTTAAGGAATCAACTTTAGAAAAATATGATTATAAAATAAATTCACATGCATTAGAGTTCTAAGAAATTTAATATATATTTTTTATGAGCATAAAAATATATAATTATACTCAATATTAAGAAAGAAAAGATAAAATGATATCTTTAAAATCAAATCTTATAATTAAATATAAAATAAAGGTAAAATGTTACGAAGTCCATATTATATTTTATACGTGACATAGGAAATAAACAGTAAAAAGGTAAGGGTGGTAATAGTTTGTGGTATTATAGTTTGTCTTGTATAAAAACAATTGCTATTTGATAAATTGACCATTCTTTTTATTCTTTTATATTTGAATAACGAATATGATTGTGTTTTAGTTATTTTTTTTAAATCTTAAGGATAAAATAAAATAGTGTTTTTATTGAAGCTTTTAGTAATATAAAATAATAATATTATATGATATTCTATTTAGTTATTAATAATATTTTATTACTATTTATTAACATTGATTTTATCGTCATTTTAGCAGTTAAATGGTGGGTTCAATTTTAGAAGTATTATTAGCTATTTTCTATTTTCCATCTTTTAATTTTCAAATAAAAAAGTATACAAGATTCTTCTTTTATATAAATGCAATTAATCAAACATGATACTCTGCGCGCATGTTTCTTATGCATCACTTATATATAAGTTTACTTCGAAAAATAAAAATAGTTAAAACAAAGACACTAAGATCATGTTTGATAGATAAAAATACAAACGATGAGAAAAACACTAAAATAAAAATACTTAGGGTTGTTTTTATTATGTTTTATAATAATTAAATTGAAAATTCTTTTACTGAAAACATAATCGTGAGAAGTTTTTAATGATTAAATTATTCTTTCAATCTCTTACATTCATCTAAATTTTCTATTTATGTTTGGCTTTTGTAATTTAATAATCTATATCACATTTCTAATTTTACATATTGGTTGATTTTATTAGGTTCATCGTCACGTGTAATAGAAGACACCTACATGTATTAAAAATACATGTAGTTACATCATGGGTGGCATGAACAAACAAAAGAGTCACTTTTCATTTCAAAGGAAACCATTATCTTCGTCCTTTCTTTACTTTTGTCATGCACCGCAAAATTCTTCTTTATTTCTACTTTTGGTTAGTTCTTTCATTAATAATGTCGAATAGTTCAATCAATATCAAACCTACTAGCTAGATGTAATAGCGTAGGTCAACTTTAATTTAATTTTCTTTTCTGCATAATTAAATTGAATTGAGTTTAGCAAATCAAACATTGGATAAGGTTGAGTAATTTTTTTTTTAAAATACTACCTGCAATAATTGAAATCAAACATTGAATTGTCTTTCTTGATATTTATAAACTAACTGCAATATTTATATACTATATAAAAAATATAAAATTACTTATGGTAAAATTATTAGAAAATGATAGTTTGTTATGAATTGATTATTGAGTTGGGTTAATTGATTAAAAATTTACAAATATATTACTTAATTAATTTTAAGCAGTGTATTGTATCTCTATAATATTTTTCTGCATTTCCATATGCATAAAACTTCTTTTTTATTATTTTGGATTATAAATTTCAAAAATTGTTTTTCAAAGTCAAAAATGACTTTTGAATTGTACAATTTGGAAACCATCTTTATTAAATATTTTTAAATTATATAATTTGAAAATTAAAAATACTTTTGGAGTGTGTAATTCAAAAGTTAAAAATTACTTTTTAATTATATAATATAGAAGCTATTTTTTTTAACCCTTTCAAATTTTGGAAGTCGTTTTTCATTTGCATATAGTACGATTTAAAAATTATTTTTTACTTTTAAATTGAGTAATTTAAAAGTCATTTTTGACTTTTAGATGGAAAAGGTAAAAATGAATTTTCTTTTATACATGAAATTTATGGAGATGCATGAAGAAGCTCCTAATTCTAATTTGAGTGTATTGTACAAATTCTAATCAATCTAATAAAATTTAACCTAATCCAATTGGATTAGATGGGTTCCGGGTTGGGTGGAAGATGTTAAACCCTTATATTTGACTATTGATAGCGGCTCCTTACACCACCACATACTACTTTCTCTATCTCTCTCATTCCTCTTTTATCCTTCAATAATATCTAGTTACTAGGATTAAATTTCACCAACATTCTAATACACCCCACACCCCACTCCACATCCGTCAACGGATATTTAGATTCGTTCAACTTGTTCAACTTTCCCCTCTTTCTTTCCATGGGATCCACCATTAACATTCATCCTACTTACTCTTTCCACTGCATAGGAAAAATCCATGCTCTTCTCCTTAACTACATACAACCATAGATTTTCTCTTTAACAAGCACACATAAACCAAGGTTTTCTCTTTATCTAACATCCATGACCTCACACAAGGAACACACACCTAATAATTCACAAATTCAATACCCATATTGTTTATTACAAACACACTGTATGTAAAACACAATTAACCTTGTTAGTGTTTACATCCTCAACAATTCAATTAATACATTCTTATATATGCTTTCATCCCTAACACACATTTCAATCCCTTCAACGAGAATGAGAGAAAGGGAGAGAGGGGGTGGGCCTGCAGAGAAATAATGAAAGGGAGAGAAAGAAAGAAAGGGATAGTGGTGGTGGGGGGCAGGTGATGGGGGTGGAGGTGCAATGAAAGAGAAAAAGTGAGAGAAAGAAAGAAAGGGAAAGTGTGTGGAGGTGGGGGTTGGAGACAAAGAGAGAAAGAAAGGGAGGGAGAGGGGGTGTGAGAGTATTGCTGCTAAGTAAAGTGAAAATGAGAAGTTGGAAAAGGATTAGGGTTTTAACATCAAAAGTTAAAAAGGTAAATAGTAAATATAAAAAAAGAGTAATTTTGGAATAAAAGAAAAATTGGGGAAGTGGAAGGAGCCTACGGGTGGAGGGAACAACTCTCTTGATTATTATACACCATTATTTTTTTGTTTTACCAAAATTACAAAATTAAAATAGACAAATTACATAGTGATTAAAAGTTGTCTATTTTTGGACCAGTTGATAACCAGAGTCTAGTAATTATTTTCTTTTATTAGTTGAGCTTTGGTAAAAATTGATGGTAAAAATTGATAAGTAGATTGGTTCAATTTGTTGGTAATTTCTTGCTACACTTCTATAATTTCGACTCGAACTTTCATAAATTATATTCTATAATCTATAATGTAATTGTTTTGCATTATGAAATATATAATTCAAAATATAATTCTTTATATTTCAGAATTATAATTTTGAAATACAAATTTTTTTATTCAATTGTATTTTAAATTATATAATTTGAAATGTATTTTTTGTTTTTATTTTGTATTTTAAACTTACAACTTAAAAGTAAACAAATTATATTTGGGATTGTAGCTTTTAGATCAAGGCATGCATTTAAGGTATAGTGCATGAAACATGTGTTTTAAACATGGCAGACAACTGCAATGTCTTTTCTATCTACACTCCCATGATTACTAACTACACTCCCATGGTTACTATTTATGCTATAAGAAAAAAAAAATGCTAAAAGTATCCTTCTGGTTACAAAGCAGACAGTTGTTCCAAAAAAGTTTACTCTGGAAGGTACCATATATATTTAAGTGACTTGTTCCATAAATCTTGTTTTGGAAGTCTTATTCCGAAACACATCTCATATTCTGAAAAGTGTCCTCCAAAAATCTTGTTTTAAAAAGTTTGTTCAAGAAAGCATTTCATACGTTTTGGAAAGTTTGTTCCAAAAATTCTATTATAAAAAACTTATTTAGAAATATATTTCATATGCTTTGGAAACCCTGTCTGAAAGTTCTATTCCGAAAATCTTACTTATGAAATCATATTTGAAAAGCTTGTTCAAGAGAATTTTTTAAATACATAATACGGATATATTATCACTTTAAATTATTTTGGAGGTGTAGTTAAAATTATGCAGGATGAAAAAGCCCAAGTTGGATCTATGAATGAATACACTTTCTTTGGGTCGAAAAAGCCAAGTTCATGGTCAATTTTAGTGATGATTTACAATCTATCTCCGTTGTACATGGAGAGAAAATATACGATGTTATCTATGATGATATTGGGTCTTAGGCAACCTGAAAATGACACTGTTGTGTATATGAAATTTTTAATTAATGATTTGAAAATATTGTGGGAAGAGGACATCGAAGTCTTTGATTCATATTTTGAAGAAACTTTCTATTTGCGTGTAATGTTGTTTTTACACCATAAATGAGTTCTCAACATATGGAAACTTGAGTGGTTATAGTGTTAAATGTCATTTTTTTGTATCCCATTTGTGAAAAAAAAAATAGTTATCTTTAGTTGAAGCATGGTAAGAAAAATGGGTATACAAGACATCGAAAATTACTTCCTCGAAATCATCCTTACCATAGATTGAAAAAAGCATTTAATGAAAGTTCTGAAGATGATGTTGTGTTGATACCTCATAATAGTGAAGAAGTATATAACTAAGTTTCCTTAGATAACCCTTACCTATGCTTCTAAGTAAAAATCTTCCAAAACTTTTTTAAATGCAAATGCAAAGAATGCTCCTAAAACCAAAAAAAGGTTTATCTAAGATGATTTCAAACAACCTAAGTACCACAGATACTTAAAAGATAAACAATATAATGTATAAAAGGAAAGTAAAAGGAATTGAATGCTATGTAAACAAGTAAACTAACGACCCTACGTGAATATGCAAATGACACTTAAGAGCCACTCGACACAACTTCACTTCTAAGAGTGGAAATTAAACTATTACACAATTTTAGCATTGGAGATAGGATTGTACCGGAGACATTTTCCCAAGAAACCAAGCAAATAGGCAAATGAAACCAGAAATTAGAAGAACAAAAAGGTTCCGTGATACAAAACAACAAATAAAAGTGCAAAAATAGTTCCGAAATTCTTGGTTTCTTGAAGTGTTTTTCCCTCTCTTTATGTTCACTCCAAATCTATGTAAGAACTCCTTCTTCCCAAGTCCAAAGAAAGCCAAGAATGACAAGCAAAAAATTAGAAGTATCAATTAGGTAAGTACTAAAGAAGGAATCCCTAAGGAACGATGCTAGAATAGATGAATAAAACCAAAATAAAACTAAGAATACAAGACCAACCAAATTAGCTAAGGAAAAACACTTGCTAGAAAAATGCAAACAACACTTCAATATCAAGTCCAAAATTGAGTTTCTTATTGATGTTGTTATGTCCTTTTCTTTTGGTTGCGCTATTAACATATTGTATAAGGTGTTAGCCTTCACCAGGAGATGCCTTATTCTGATCTCTCGACTGTCCCGACCAACTCTGAACCTTGTTCTAAGGTCTAAGTAACCATATGTGTCCACACTTTCTTTAGAGAACTCGACAATCTTAAAAAAGGTCTTCCAGTATAGGATATTGACTAAGCTTCCTTAGTCAATTAACACTTTGCTCACCCCATACTAGGCTATCTTAACCGTGATAGCAATGGGGTCATCCTGATGGGGATCAAGAGCCTTAAAATCTTCATCTGAGAATGTGATGGGTGACATGGACCTTAGTTTCTTATCAATGAGGTAGGCAATCTTCAATGCTCGGATATGTCATTTACGTGTAGATGCTAAATATGCACCTCATACAAACCCTCCTAAGATCGTGTTGATGTGACCTCAAAGTTAGCGGTCTCTACTCTTGCTCTTACTCCTGCGCCTAGACTCTCGACGACGCTTGGTTGTTGAGGTATGACGTGAACATCTCTAGGGACTACCCCTATGAGCCAGGCTCTTGTCCTCCCACTTGGTCTTAACATATCTCTTTAGGACCCACTCAGATCAACTTCTTAATTTTGTCACGAAGGGTGGTTCATTTCTTTATGTTATGCCCTATGTTCCTATGGTATAGGTAATGTTTATTCCCACAAGCACCTAGGGGTGACTCTTCTTCTTTGAGGGGGTATTAAGTCACTTTCTTCTCTTCTAATCTTTTTCTTGTTGATGCCTCATGCTTCATTTTTCGGTGAAAATCGTGTATATCTTCTACCCACATGAACTTTGTGACTATTCCTTAACTTGTTCATGTTCACAGTCAACTATATGCAAAGGTTGTTGGTGAATGATCTAGATTGTAAAGCCATAATCATGTGGTGCAAGGCTACCTCGTGGATAAGGTTCCTTATCTACCTTAGAGTCCTCTGAAATTTCTCCATGAAAGCACATAGTGATTCTTCCTTCCCTGCCTGATATTCACCAAGGCAAGGGACGTTAGATGATGTAATCTACTAGTGGCGAACTGCAACCTTAACCATGAGCAAATGGTGGCGAAGCTATCAATGGAGTTAGGTGGCAATGAATTGAACCATGCCAAAGCCTCCTCATTCTGAGGGATGAATAAGGCTCTACACCAAACAGGGTCACTTGAGGTGTAAAACATCATCTCGTTCATCAACATTCTTAGATGTTCATCGGGATCAATGGAGCTCTCATACTTCTCAAAGGCTAGAGGGTTCCACCGGTTGGGCATGTTGGTGTCCAGTATGCCTACTATGAAGGGAACTAGCCCGACAATGTTGATTGTCTGCATAGACGTGTTATCCTTGCTAGCTCCCTGTTGCCCTAATGGACAGTCTTACACGACTCCTTCCTCGGTCTGGTCGAAGCAAGTTGGGTCAGTGCAAGGGGTTCTAATTGTTAGATGCTCTACTCTTTTCGCAAGGATGCATTCTCAACCTTGAGAGACATCAATTCCTCCTCGTACCTACACTACATCTCCTCCATTTTTTACATGTTCCTAAGCATCTCTGGCTGGTTGTGTTGATTCTGTGACTCCTTTGTTGTTGTGATGGTCGTCATGTTCCTAATGGTCACCATAGGGTTTAGTCACTAATCACTCTACCCCATGGTGGGTGCCAAAATGTTTTGGGTATGGAGTCGAGATCAATGATTAAAGTTGTATTGTGTTGTCTTGAAGTCCAAATGTTGTATCAAGTCATTCATCCAAACCGCTTGAAGGGTACCTGTAGAAGGCACTATGATGTCAAAATCAACTCAACATTGGCAGTTAGCAATTAATGGCACAATAAATACAAGTAATCTGCCTCCTTACCTCAAACCTTTATTTATAGGTTTCAAGGTGGACTTTTAATTAATGTTGGCTTAATCACGACCCAACTGTGGATAATCATACTTTACCTTTAAGTTGATTTGCATTAAGGTTAATGTGCTTTGATTCATGACCAACCGATTTGTTTGGTGGCCAACCTGGTTCAATACGGACTCGTTAGATAATATAAACTATGATTAATCATCCGATTTATAGCTGATTGGATGGTTATATGGTAGAATTTGTAAGACAAATATACCTCTGTTTATACAAGTGTATTTTGATCCAATTTACTACCATGAATTTTATTTTTGGACGAATTACAATTAAGATATTATTCAATATGTCTTTTTTTTAAAATTAAAGTAACTAGCCCAAAGAGTAATTTTTATATACTTGATTAATCTTTGCTCTCTTTTTTAATTATCTGAAACTGAAATGTGCGTATAACGAAATCACAAACAGTAATTCTCATATATTTCTTTCTGACAAAACAATAACTGCTTGAGTAGTTTATACATGGTGTGATTTAGAAACCTATTACAGAAGCCCCTTTGTTCACCACCTGTTTTGTTTTGCCCCTGTACATGTTTGAGTAAATGCTTGATACTGTAAACCTTCAAGCTTCGTATAGCATTCCAACTTCAATCCGTTGCTGCGGTGGAATCCCAAGAGCAGGCAAACCAGATCTACAGTTATTGTGCATAACTTCATAAAAACTAAGCACAAATTTATCAAACCAGCTACAGTTTTGGCCAATGTAAAATCTGGTCTTTCCACGAACATGAACTACCCCAGCAACCCTTGCTTCTTCTAAGTTCGAAGTCTCTTCTTCAGTCTCTTCAGAATAAGAAAGATTCTCTGGAGACTGATGCTTCTGTATATGTTTTTCCAAACTACTAATGACTTGGTCAACAAAATGATCTCCTTCCAAATTTAGAGCATCTGCATAGCCATACTGAATCATACAGCAATATACCCCTTTGAGATTTGATTTCTTGATTACAATCCTATCTTGTGGAGCAACCTTTGGAACTAACAAATATCTAAGAGTAGTGAATACTGTGACCTTATGAAGGGATTTCATGTTCTTTATGTAGTGTCCAAGAATAGGAGTCAACCCGTCTTGAATGTTGGTATAAAAGAAGCATAGCCCAGGAACCCTATTAACACTGCGGTCAGCTAAAAGCTCTTCAAGTCTCTCAAAGGTTATCTTGTGGGTTAATTCGTAATCAGTCTTTTTTTGTCTACCATAAAACCAACCAAACATGATGAAAGCAAGGATGAATGATATTGCAAAAGGAATCCATCCACCTTCAGCAAATTTGGTGAAAACTGCACTAACATAAATCCCTTCCATCACAAAAAATACGACGAAGTAAAGGCAAACTAGCACAGCAGGAGTCCTCCATATCATGATCATGACTAGTGTAAGCAATATAGTGGTGATAAGCATAACTAGGCTCACAACAACACCTGCAATAAATGGCACACCAACATCAGACTATTGCATAGATTGCTGTTAGATGCTAAATAGTTTCATATACTAAATAGTCTAAGGTCGCCCTATGGCCATATTACTGTAAGAAACTGTGACAGATTGTTTAAATTTATGATTGAGAAGAACTGTCTGAGTCTTGGATGCAGAACAGCTTCTGTCGCCCCATATATTGTATGAATCATACTTTGAACAGAAGCCTTCTGTTAATGTAAATCATTGGCTGATTTTAAATTCAACAAGGGTAACCCAAAAACTGTTATAAAATGGAATTTTTTTTCTTAATCCGGTGGTAACTATTCAAGGTTATCTAAGCAAACTTAGGGCTTGAGAAACAGACATACCAAAAGCATTTCCTATATCTTTTCCATCTCCAAAAATAAGAATCACAGCTACGCAAAGGACCATCAGGATGTAGTTCACTTCAGGGGAGTAAACCTCTCCTTCTTTACTTTTAGATGTGTGGACAACCTTTACTCTAGGAAAATAATCCAGGACTACTGATTGCTTGATTACAGAAAAGGTGGCTGATATTAATGATTGGCTAGCAACAACTGCAGCAGAAGTGGCAATGACAAAGATGGGCCAGTAGACTGAAGTTGGTATAAATTTGTAGAAGCCATCATCATGATCATTGGGATGCTTGATCAGGTAAGCTGTCTGTCCCGCATAAGTCAGAACTAAAGATGGGTAGATTGTGAACAGAAAAGCTATCTGTTATCAAATTAACAAAGAAGAAAAGAGTATAAGATAATAATTGGCTGAGAAGGATGCACAACCTTCAAAGAGAGGTAAAAGAAATTATAGATATCAACCTGAATGGACTTCGGATTGAAATGACCAAGATCAGCAAACATTGCCTCAGAGCCTAGCAAGATGAAGAAATTAAGAACAGAGAAACAAAATGTACTTCAAAGTAATAAATTTTTATGACTAAGAGATCACTGTATTCATATCAGAAGTCAGAACAACAAACGTACTGGCTTGCCCATCTAAACAATTGTCCACAATTAAGTGTTTGGACATGTACTAGTCACCCCCTAAGGTTGTCAAATTCTGAATCACAGAGATTACTTTGAATCATGAATATCATATTTATTATATTGAATAGTTAGTGATAAAATGAAAAATACTTTGAAAATTTATGATAAAAATAGGGGTATTCAGTAGCATTCCTTTTTATTTAACAATTTAAGCTTATTATTATTTTATTATTCAATTTCTCTGATAACAATAGCTGAAGGAAAAGCAAAAGGGAATGATGAAAATTAATTGTGAATTTATATGAATGATATGAATTGTACTGTTTTATCCATGTGCCTGTTTGCAGCTCATCAATTTATACAAAATGTTGCCTGGTCAAATTTTGCAATTCTAATAACTATTTAAGATTCCCTTTCGCACAATTCTTATATAGCAACATTATTTAGTCCATAGCTTGACCTACCATAAGTACTTAAACGTGTGGATTTGTAATATGATTTGACAAGGATAGAAAAGCGTCTTCCAAAGATATATCATGTAAAAAGGATGAGTTAGATACCTGTAATGCAAAGTACAGTACCACCAAGTAAAAGCCATCCAGATTTTCCATTTCTCCAAAAGAAGTGGAATATATAGTGGGGAGATAAAGCCTTAAATATGCTAGGATAGTGGTGTATGATGCTGTAAACTCCTACAAGTGGGGTACTCAGGGTCCATGCGCCCATTATTGGGGAAAATAGGAAACTAACACGGGATGTACCAAACTTTTGCAACAGGAACAGAACAATGAGAACTACTGCAGAGAGTGCTTCCACTAGCACTGTGGCAGCATATGCAAAAAAGAAGAGAGAAATTAGAGTTATATAAACCAGAAGACTGAATCGTATACTCAAATCTACTCTAAACATGCCTTAGGATAAAAAGCTTCCTTTGATGGTTTTATTAGTTTTAAACTACCTTTCTTACTCACCAGACAGCTTCATTATACTGCAATATTCATATGTTTTTGTCTCTGAATTATGCAAGTACTGGTTGATGACGTTACTTGCATCTGATTAAATTAATGGTTTTGTTAACAACATCTTATTAATGTAACAAAAAGTGAAAAAAAAAAGGAAAGGAATCATTCATTACAGATACCAAACTTTAATAAATAAATTTGATTTTTCACAAAGAAAAACTCCCACTTGTTTAAAACAACAAAACCATCAAATTAATCATGCTCAATAAGTTTTGACAGATTCCATTCATGAAAGCTGCAAATACCAGGTCACAGTAAAACCGTTCAAACTCCAAAACTTACATTTGCTAACTGAAGGAAAAGGTGCTCTAAGTCCATCCATTGCTGACAACACTGAAAACAAATTAAGCAAAGTCAAATCAAAACATTTCAAAGTAACAAAAAAGGGAATCTAACCTTTCTGAAATGTGATAAAAAAGAAAAAATACTATTGTCACCAAACCTGAAATTGCTGGCGTAAGTATACCATCACCAATAAGCATGCAAGTACCCAACATAGCAACAAAGAGCAAGAGCCTCCGAGCAACTAAGCTTGTTTGGAAGAACTTGGCAAGCAAAGTTCTCTTTTGAACATCCTTAGTTGTGTTCAAACCCACATGCTTGGGAGGCAGGATCCCAATATTGACATGCCTGCATAGCAATGAATACAAGGCAAAAGTCCCACCTGCAATTCAAACAGGGTCATCACCATGAAATAGAAAGCAACAAATTTGCAGCTTTAGAAATGTGCATTTGGTTAGAACAACTGCAAAATTGATTTAAAACGAAACTGATAACAAGTTTGCTTCATATTCGTTGATTTTAAAATGAAGCCATTTGCATTGCAATGTTTTAATCTAAAGCAAGTCAATAACAAAATTTAGTATAAAATTTTCAATTTAAAGTAAAACTTGTCTGAAGTTACTTCATTTAAGTATCCACTTTGAATCCAAAGAAAATGAAAGTAGCCAGTACCTTCGCCGTGGTCATCAGCTCTAATGGCTACATTGGCATACTTGACAACCCCTATGAGAGTAAGAGTCCAAAACATAATGCTGTAAATGCCCAAATAATCATCTTCCGTTGGAGACTTGAGTGGCATTGAAGGGTACACGTAGAGGGGTGACGTCACAAGTCCTCCAAACACCACCCCAAGAGTCTTGTACGCAAGAACTAAAGTCTCCCTTCTTTCGTTCCCTTCCTGCACCTCACCAACATCATCAAACAAACATGTTATGTTAGTCATTGTTGTTCATCAAATTGCGTGTTGGTAGTTGAAACTAAAGTTACAGTGAATACATAACCAACCTGTGGTTGTTGTTGCTGCTGAGAGGAAAATGCATGGTCAGTTGGGTGAAGGCTGCGAGCGTCAGAATCAGAGTCGCCATTGACGTTGACAATGACGTCGTTTGACGAAGGGTGCTGGACATGGTTTTCCATTATCGCCTCCTCGTACTCTGTGAGAAGACACAGCACAAACTCCAACACAACAGAATCTTTTACTAGTTACCAACACCAGCAATTATGCACTACTTTTATAGACAAAGATTCGCCTCATTAGGAACAAAGGGTTATTTAGTTCATGTGATTAACGGAATGTTTGGTGTTGGGAATTTCTTATAATTTTAAGGTTTCATATTTATAATATAGTTATATTATATTGAATGATATATATAACATTGATTTCTTATTTTATTGTTTAAATATAATTGACTTTGGAAGAGTTTGATTCAACAATAATATTTATTTTATTTGTTGAATATCTTTTCTTTTCGGATTACTAATTATTTTAGAATGTTGTCAAATAAATACAATACTAAATTTACAATAATAAAGAACACAAATATAATTATACTTTTTTATGAAACAAAATAATTAAATTATAATTATAAAAACAGATTAAATACTTTTTATAATTTAATTGTAGATAGTATATATTTATTTTGCAGATAGTTTTTATTTATTTAAGTTAAAAAATGGTTAAATTAAAAGAAAATAGTTAAATTTAAAAATTGTTATTTAAAGAATAAAATTGGAAAAAATTGATGACAGTAAAAATAAATATTCTTTATATATAACTATAGGTAATAATTAATTTTTTAAGATGTATGAAATTAAACAATAAATAAAGAACACTCACTTTAAATCAAATCATACGGTATTAAATTAAATTCAAATTCTAGAAATTCAACGGTCAACTATTATGATAAATAGTTTTATCATTTATAATAATTTTATATCACGTTTTTTCTTATAAATTATCTTATAAGAAGCATACATAAGGACAAAATTTATATATATCATATAAATATTCTTATAATAATAAAGTTCAGGTTTGAGTTTTGGGACGGAAAATATAAATTAAGAGAATTTTATTAAACAATAAACAAAATCTTTAATTAAAAAGGAAGATACTTCTCATGTATAACTTAATAACATAAAATTCAAAAGAAAAGCATTTTTCTCCATGTTTGTTGTGAAAGTTTAAAAAAATAAAAAAAATGGCTTTTTTCTAAGCTCCCAAACCCCAGTTTACGCCAACCGTTTAATGAACTTTTTGTGCACGGGTCAAATTAAAACAACTACTGTGCACAAAATGATAATTGTTTATCTACTAAAAACTAATAATATAATATGCACAAAACAATCTCTTTCTTGATGTCTTACATGCGTAAAATGATAAATTATAAAGTCAATATTTTTGTCCCTCAAAGCTACTGAGAATAGAAGTGAGAACACCATTCATCTTTTCTTTTTTTGGTTAATAGTCAATAAAACTATTATATTTTCATATTCGTTATATGATAACAAAAGCTTAGTCAGATTATATCTATTAACATTTTTATAGATAAGAAAAAAAAATCATTGAAAATTTATTAATTTTCTTTTTTTTTATAGTAACCAAAAGGTATAATAGTATAAACAATTGTGTTTAAAATTGATAATGTTTTTAAAATGGTAAGACTAGATTATTTTAATATTAAAAGTTTAAAATATAAATAGAGTTTTATAAATGATTTTCATTATTTAAAAATGCATATTCTCTCCAAAAACATTTCTCTTACCATTATCTTTCTTTTCTTTAGGTTTTCTCACATTTTGTTCATTTGTTTCAATAAAGAGATCACTCGAGTGATCCTTACTACAAGCTCTCCATTTTTGTTTAATTAGTATTAAATTTGTTTTTTGTCTATATTCTTAGTTGGTTTGTTCTTTCTCTACATGTGATCCTTTTTGGCTCGCATGTAATATTTAAGTTTTCTTTACCAGTTTCTATCGATTAGTGATCCTAATGGTGTGCCTTGATCATGTTTGTGTTGTTCATCAGGGTAGATAGAGTTTGCTATGTGTTAGAGATTGTTATATGGGTTTTTGGACTATTTGATCCATCTTTTAGGTAAGGGAAGCTACTTGCCCAATTTTATGTTATTGATACCTTATAATTGCAAATTGTATGCTTGTATGGTTTTTTGCTTGTATGATTGAGTTGTGTGATTAAGAATTGATGTGCAAAATTGATATTAGGGTTGTAATTTGGTTTACTTGAATCGTATGATAAAATTAGGAATGTTGCTTGATTGATATTGTAGATGGTATTGTTTGAATCATTGAAGGTAATGTAATTTGAAATTGGTATGCTTTTGACGTTGATAATAGTTATTGAATCGTTTGGCAAGACTGGAATGACATAAATCTATAGAACTATGTAGATTCGTTGGGCGAAGCCAAAGTCAGAGATGTACTAACTTAGTTGTCATTGAGCGAGAATATGCTCATTAGGCGAAGTCAAAGTTAGAAAGCTACTAACTTGGTGGTCGTTGGGTAAGAGTATACTCGCTAGGCAAAGCCAAAGTCAGAGAGCTCACTAACTTGGTAGTGGTTGGGCGAGATAAGTCTTGTTGTGAGACTTTTAGAAGAATTTTAAGTCATGAGTTCACATGATTATTTCGTTGGGTGAGCTTTCTGGTCTCTTGGTAAGTTGGCTTTGAGAGACTAGTTGTTGAGTGCAATTACAAAGCTTAATTCTAATCATATGTTATCTTCTGGTATATTTAATGGTTGATTTTATAAATGTTAAAATGATGGTTGATTTATGATGTTTATATGAGAATGGTTGGTGCTAATTCAAGAAGGATTGGTTATGGTTTTATTAGTGTACGCATTCACATATGGGAGGTATCCTTAACTTTAATAACTATTCACACTTAAATATAGTAGAATGAATTATGTTGTGAGAGTCATAGAAGGTCTTGGTTTTTTTCTGATTTATTTTCTTGAGGATTCAAATTCAAAAAAAAAATTGTATTATTTTCTGGACAGGATCATATCATCTAGTATCTAGAACAAGGTTCTAGTTTGAATATCCTCTTTTCTCTTATTTTTTATAATATTATAAAAACAATATTTTATCTAATTCCATTGCGTTTTTACTTTTTCGTCTTCTTCATTTAAATTATGGATTTCTTCATTTGATTCATGGAAATTATATTTTCTTATGTTTTTCTAGTAATTACAACCTCAATTAATTGTTTCCCTTAATCTTGCATAAGTTTTGGTACTAGAAAATAGGAGTCCTAGAAATAAAGTAGTTGAAAGAAAATGAGATATAACTTTGATGGTTTAGATATTTAAAAGAGATATTATTATATATAATTAGATATTATGGCTAGATAATAGTAATATATATTATTGATAGACTCAGTATAATAAATTAGAATAAAATATATTATTATAAGTGAGAAAATATTAGAGATAGAGTTAGGTTGTTTTTATAAATATTAAGATACAGAGAATAGGGTGGTTTGGTGTTTAGAAACCTTACAAACTCTAAATCAAAGAGAGAAAATAGAGGAAGAGAGGAAATTGACATTTTGGGAGAAGAAGAGAGAGAACAATAGAAAACCCTTAGTGCAAAGGAAGATTGGTAGTGTTTTTGAAGTATAGATAAAGCCTTAAGATTGGCCAAGGTACGAAGAAGCTTACCTTTGTTTGTTTATTGTTCTATGTTATATGTGTTCTTAGTTATTTTGATTAATAATCCTTGTATGATATATGTTTATATGATTATGATTATGGTAATATGTTGTTATTGTTCGCTAAAGGGTTTGTGTATGCATGAGCATAAAGTTTATGTAATATTTGTATTAGGTTTTCCCTATGAATATATCATGTATGTTTTGTTGGGTTATTCCAACAAAGGGTTTGATGTTATAGGAGAACAAAGTTATATGTTATAAGTGTTGAGTTATTGGGTTCCCTTCCTTTGTAGAGAATAGGCCAAATTATGTGGACCATTATGTTTCACTTTGTTTAAGTGGAGACAGGTCAGATTAGTAGGCATATTAGAGTCATTTGAAGAGAGAAAAGTCTAGTGAGAAAGAAAGGAAGAGAAGAGGACATTCTCACATAACATAAAACCTACACTGGTGTTTTCATCATTGTGAAGTCATTCATCGTTGGATCAGGCTGATTTTTAGGAAGTGGGTTCCAGACATATGGTTCTTCATTCTTACCGTTCGTATCGTCAATCTGAGATCTAGTTTTGGAGAAAACAGCGTAAACGAAGAGAATAAGTTATTCTGGCATAACACAAAACCTGCATTGGTGTTTTCGTTGTTGTGAAGTCATTCACCGTTGGATCAGGCTGAGTGTTGGAAAGTGGGTTCCTGACGTATCGTTCTTCAATTTGACCGTTTGGATCGTCAATTAGAGATCTAGTTTGGGAGAAAAAAATCTCACATTAGCAGCTCTATTGTGGAGAATTTTCATCTTCTTAGTTCTCATTTATAAGTATTATGCTTAGTTAGTTTGGCTGAATGAAAATACTATTTGGTGTTTTTATCGGAGACTCTTTTGCACCCTTTTATTGGGGTATAACATGTCAATTATTGGATCTGGATTATTCAAGTGATGCTTGAATGCATGTATGATGTGTTAACTTTGTTTCCACGTGATCTAGGGTTGACGTATGTATGTTTGAATTCTTGAATCATGTCCAGGAGGTGTTTAGTGTCGGTAATAATCGATTATCATTATTTATAATCAATTATCTACACGTTGATTTTGAGTGTGATTTCGAGAATAATCGATTATTTGGGATGATAATCGATTATTCATCCCTGCGTGATGTTTCTGGGTAAATTTCACTATGATAATTTATTATCATTAAGATAATCAATTATCTTAAGTGATAATCGATTATGACAATGCATTTTGGTGAAAATGGAAAATTTAATGAAGAATGGACGTGAACCAAGCCTAAGGAGTTGTTGAACATGATGATAATCAGAGATTGAGGTTAGTGGTTATGTTTAGGGTCAGTTTGACTTGTGGTTGAGAGTGGAGCATGAGTGAGTGTTAGGATGTACCTGAGTATGTGATTGATAAGCATGATAGTAGAGGACAAGTCTACGTATCGTACCTCGTAAATTCTGGTACTATCTATGAATAGGTGCTTCCTTTTTCCTTGCGTGCATTGGAAAGAAATGATATGTAAGGGAGGCTATAGATGTCCTGTAAGGAAGGCTATAGGTGGGCTGTAGGAGCGACTATAGTCAGTGAGGTAGGGTACAAGAGTGAGATTGACTCTTTTCACTATGGTATTATGGTACGATAATGCTCATGGTATTGTTCATGACTGGGATGGTGATGTATCTATGATGATAATCATGGTACTTGATATGCTGCATGTATTGTTATGTTAGTGATGTTATTATAATGATTATAGTAAGTAATTAGCATGGGTGTAATGAGTGGATAGACCAAGGGTCTATGTGTGAGATGTTAGTGATGACATTAAGGGTTAGAGATTAAGGATCGATGATTGAAGTTCAAGGATCAGAGATCGAGGATTAAGTAATTCAGTAAAATTGAATTATTTAAATTAGATGATTAAGAATCTTATTGTTATTACTACTATGTATGGCGTGTTTGATTATGGTTGATATAATCAGAAGGTATGTATCTTGTTGTGTGTTTGATTATGATTGGTATAATCAGAAGATATGAATCTTGTTGTGTGTTTGATCATGGTTGATATAATCAGTATGTATGTGTTGATAGGGGGAGCATTGTAATAGTTGAACCCAATCCCTATGATAGTGGTTTTTGATGATAACAACACATTGATAATAAAAACACATGAATATGTACTGTGGTATATGTCATATGTGTTTATGATTAATGTGAAATATGAACATATTGTGATATTCATTGATAACGGTTAAATATATCGTTATTTGTGATTCAATTTTGATATTAAATCAACCCTTTTTTACTTAGAAGTTTACTTGAACTCATGTTTTTAGTATAGTTTTGTGAATAAGTGAGTTGAGGTTACACTTGAAGATTTTATCACTAAATCTCCTTGATTTTGTAGGTTATTGGAATGATTTAGATGAAGAGCATAAGTATCAAGAAGTTGGAATTGAAGAGGGATAGTTAAAACATAAAAAAAGGAGCACAGGAGGCCACGTACGGTGCCTAGGCGCCCCATTCTGGGCACTTGAGCGCCAGTTTGTGTAGTGCAGGGCGCCTGAGCGCCCTAGTTAGGGCGCCTAAGCGCCAGTTTGCTGTCGTACACCGCGTGGCACCCTCTAAGGGGCGCTGAGCGCCAATTTTCTCGTAGTTTCGCCCTGTTGCCCTAAGTAGGGGCGCTGAGCGCCAATTTTCTCGTAGTTTAGCCCTGTTGCCCATGGGCCAATTCAGCCCTATTTATGGATTAGATCGACCTAGAGAGGGTATCTCTTGACAGAATTAACACAAATTCAGATTTTCTTCAATTCTCAGGAGGCAGAAGTGGATGCTGAAGCTCTCTTCTTCAATTTTTAGGGTTTTTCTATCTTTTTCATTCCATTGTTCATTTAGTTTCTTCATGACGATGGACAACTAAACATTATTTGTTGTTGGGGGATGATGTAACCTTGTGGACTCTCATGTATTTGAATTGATCTTAATTATATATGTTTCTTTCATCAATTGTTAGGGTAATTATTCTTTACTCAATGCTTCTTAACTCATTCATGGCATGATGTATGATTTACATGAGTACCAGGAGGTATCTTACAATTCATGTTCTGGAGGATTGCTCCCAAAAACAGTATTGCTCAAGGATGGGGATATGAGTTTTGGTCATCTTAAGCTCCTAATCGTAATGCAGAATTAATTATTAACAATGCAAGGGATTGTGGTCTAGTAATTAAGGATAAACTTTCTTCGTCGAGGGATTGGGTTTTAAGTAATTTAGAGAGTGATGTTAACAATTGAATGAAGAAGATAAATTCATATATACATGAGAGTAAACTAGGTGAAATCTAAAACCTAACAACATATTAATCTCATATTCAATATCACCATTCACATTTGTGTTTTTCTTTCAATTGGTCAAAAGTGCATTCATATTTACTTTCTTTTTTTGCATTAAAAATTCTAAATTGTTCTACAAAAGTCTTAATTAGTTAAGTAGTTACATGACAGTCTAGTGCCATGAGTCTCTTGGGAAACGATACTTGGTCTTACCATTTTATATTACTTGATATGATTCGGTACACTTGTCGACATATTAACAGTCACATGTGTTGAACATATAATATGTTGATTGTTGCATATTGTGTTAGTAAAGTGATCATATCTGTGTATGCATACTGTATGTTTTAGTGATAAGGAAATCATGTGCACAAAAGTATATCTGAATGACTAAATCGACTACAGAGGTGTGATAATCAATTCAGGTCATCAGACATCTTGTGTTTTTAAACTAAGGCAAAGCAACTTGTTTTGAATCGATTACATTAATTGGTAAAACGGTTAAAACACGTGTGTTTGCGCATATCTTAATCGATTATATGGATTATGTATTCAATTAAGTTTGTTATTGATTTGAAAATTGTTTCATGCTTGTCATAACTGTTTCAATGGTCATATTTTTAAATGTATTGACTAAGCATTAAATTGAAATCGATTGCATTAATTGCGTATTTAGTTAAGGAGCTTAAGTGGTTATAAATCTGTTACAAGTATTTAATGTAACCATTAAATTAAAAGAGTAATTGATTGAGTTGCGTCTGAATTAACTAAAACTATATATAGACACATTGATTGGATTTCTGTAAGACAATTTGAGATTAACATTTTCATATCTGATTTAGATTGGGCTGAAAAGGTTTACAAAGGTGATCAAATGTTCCAAGAAACAAGAAATTGAAGTTATCGACTATTCTTGAAGATTTCTTGAGAGACAAGCTCAACTGATTTGAAGAATTTGATCTTTCTGCACAACTGAGGTGCTTGCTTCTTTATCAGGAGAAGTTTCGCAATCTGTGTGTTGTTGTTTCCCTATGTGTGTTGCCAGGAAGAAGAACGAGGAGTTCTTGTACTTTGAGAGGGTTCTCAAAGGGGTGACTACAGGAGATGATTGTTCTTGCTTTAAGGTTTTTGTATTTGGCTATATTAGATTAGTGAGTTAGAGAGGTGATTTACATTTTGACAGTGTGGTCGCTGTAAAGCCTTTGTTGTAAAAACTCAGATCACTATAGTGCAAATTGGCTGTCAATCTTAGGTTGATTGAAAGGACACTAGATGTAGGCATTGTGGCCGAACCAGTATAAAACTAAGAGTTTGATTTTTCTTCTACCTATCTCTCTACATTAATCGATTACATACTGTCATAATTCAAATAAGCATATTGTTATATTGCATACACATTGTTTCTTGTTCAAGAAAGGTTTAAAGATTTATCTAATTTGCGAAAAAGATTTGAAAAGCGAGTATTTTTATAAAACACCAATTCACCCCCTCTTGGTGTTAAGAAACAAAGATCATCATTTCTAACAATTGGCACCAGAGTTGGTTTTCAAAAATTATTTGAAAAACAAATCGATTAACCTTTTTGTCAAATCGATTGTTCGATCCTAAAAATGGCTTTTGTTTTTAAGACCTTTGGTGAAGGTGCATCCACAAATAGACCTTCTCTATTTGTTGGTAAAAACTATGCCTTTTGGAAAATAAGAATGCAAATTTTTCTTGAATCAGTAGACAAGGGTGTATGCGATGCTACATTCATATGTTGTCGTTGAAGCTATCAAATCAATACTACTTTTCAAGACAACTTCAGTATTGCCAAGTTAGTAGTCAAGAAAGTAGATAGGGTTAAAGTAACCCTAAGTCATCTCCCAACGAATATGAAATTGTTTTTCAATACGAAATTAATACTACTTTTCAAGGCAACTTCAGTATTGCTAAGTCAGTGGTCAAGAAAGTACACAGAGTTAAAGTAACCCTAAGTCGTCTCCCAACAAATACCAAATTGTTTTTCAATATTTGAATCTTATGAATGTTATGCAATGCCCAATAATGAAAGTGAGAAAGTATGCTAATGGAATTAATGTTTGAAGAATGTTTGAAGAACAAAGAGGAAGCTTAGAAACAATTATGATGAAATAGGCTAATTTCATTGCTTTTCCAAGATAGAATCATCATCGGTTATCCACAGATAATTGTTCAATTGATTATTGTTCAAGTTTCAAATTAATTAAAGTACATTCTTAATTAATTTAAGGGCAATCATGCAGTTAACCAAAGTAGATTCTCAATCAAATGCAAGACCTTTCTAGATTATTCATAATGAATTCAACCAAAGTACATTCTCAATCAAATTCTATTGTGTTTAATCATGTCTATTCTTAAATCTCCTAACGAAATTAAAAGCTAATTAATCAAAGTAAATTCTCAATTAATTATAGTTGAAATTATCACCACCAATCAAAGTACATTCTCAATTGATAGCAAAAACTAGTTTAATCATATGAAAGTTCCTAAATTCAATCAAAGTAGATTCTCAATCAAACCTAGAAACCCTTGAACTCATATGATTAATATGCATGTAGATTCAAACACCTTATGATACAAAAATAATTTCTTTTAATATGATTGAGAGATGAAAGACATAGAATGAGAGGAACTCAAATCAATAATCAAAAGAAATAATAGCATTAATTCAACTTAAGCTCAGAATCCATAATGAAATTACAGTGGAATAGCCCTAGAAGCTTAGCCCTCCAGGAATGGAGTGAAACACATGATGAAATAAAAGTGAGAGGAGTGGTGGATGCTTGCTTCTAGTGGAGGAGTCTGAGAATGAATGAGTTGTGTTTTCTGCCTCTCCTAGGTCTCTTTATATAGGTTTGATTGGGCTTGGACTCTGAATCTTCTGTTGATAAGATCTTTTATCTTGTATCTAATATCTTCCAAATATTCAACATATTTAATTTGTTTTTGAGAATATTTGATAATATTTTTTCAAGATACAAAAAGATTTAGCAAATATTATCTTTTGATTTTTATTGATATAGTTAAATAAGGTAATTATTTAACAATATCAAATAAAATATATTAAGATATATTTTCTCCAAATTATCTCTTAAAATAAACTTGCCCAAAATTACATTTCAACCCTTTTTATTTTATTCAAAATTTCACAGTAGTTCAGAAATTTCCTCTAATTGCACTTTAGCCTTTTCTTTCTTTTCAGAATTGCAATTCAAACTTTGATTCCAGCTGCATCAACAAACATTAGACTATCCAAAATAATTTATGCAATTAAAATCACATTTTAAGCCTCTTTAATTCCCAAACCCGATAAGGCCAATCATCACAAATCTTATTTTAAATCAATCATTTAAGCACAAGAATCTTATAAAAAAATTTGAATTTCAAATCATAAATGTGGGCATAAATTGACTAATTTCAAGACTTTGTTCAGGGTCATTTTATTCCATATTTGCATTTGGATCAAAAGAATGAATAACACCGAACATAGATTAATCATCTAGAGATCACTTTGTCATGGACATGCAAATGAAATCACTCTATTCTTCACACATGAGTTGACGTTTTTGAATTCCCAAGAAAATCAAATATGAAAAGATAACACTCAAGTCAAAATGTATCTATTTCTCTCTCTCAAGTGTCTTTGGCTTGTGTTTACACTCAAAATGCCCATGTAAGTAGACACCCTTGATATTAGGCAAAACTCTAACATTCACATACTTCAAAAAACATGCAATTGTTGATCATGAGAGCTTTTTAAAGGTTATATTGAGGCCAATGCAAAGGTAGAATTTTTTTGGAATTTCTGAGTTTTTGAAATTGATATAGAAAGAGTAATGACACTTGATTTCAAAAACAAATTTATTATTTATTCCTCCATTAAGGAAGATTTTTTTTCTCTTTTTTTCTTTTCTTTTTGCCTTTTTCTTTTCATAACTCTGACTTTTCATCTTCCTTTTTGCCAATCTTATTATTTTGTGGGTGAGGTACTCACCCATACACTTACTCGTTCTTCTTTCCTAAGGTAAGGAACATATGATTTTTCTTCTTTTCTCATTTGACAATGACTAAAAACAAGGAAAATAGTTTTAAGGGCTCAAAGGGTTTTCCAATGGATTAATGTTAGGACAAGTTTATTTGGCTAAGTAGCTAAAACAAGAAATGCCTTAATCATATCAAATCATACATATTCACCTCAGTCACAAAATTAAGAATCAAGCTAAATATTAGAGTATCATCGAAACATGAGCAAATCACTCAAGAAAAATAGGCATGGCATAAGGTGGTCCATCCTTAACATTAGGCCCAAAACTCACATGGTTCAAATTCCTTTCACAAAAGATTTAATAAAGAAATTCTCAAGTCAACTCAATCAGCAAATCATAGAAGCAATCCACTCATATCAACACGACTCTTTTCTTTCTCTTGAATTCATGATCATCCCAGTTACTGATTCAAACTTTTAAATTCATTACACATATTTATTTAAAAAAAAGAAACAAAATCGAGAACAAATTTAATTGTTTCCCACACACCCCCACACTTAAACTATGCATTGTCCTCCATGTATGCCTTATATATAGAATGCAAAGAAAAAAAAGTATGAGGGTACTTACCTACTTCATGGTGGAAGAAATGTTAGTAGGACTTCAACGAAAAAGTCATCCTTCATTGGAATGTTATCTTTTCCCTTTTCAATCCTATTAAGATGGTCAACTATTAAATTATGTGCCCCACTTCTATCCTGAACAAGAGTCAACTTGTCCTGCTCGTTCTTGACCATTGTGATTCCATATTTCTTGGGAACCACATGTATAAGGCTCACTCAAGTGCTGTCAGAATTGGGGTATATAATACCTGTTTATAGCAACTTGGTGTCCTCTTTCTTTGCAACCTCCATCAGTTGAGGATTCAATTTTCTTTGAGGTTGTCTCACTTGTTTAACATCCACCTCCAAAAGTATTTTATGCCTGGAAAAAGAAGGGCTAATACCAAGAATATCTGCTAAAGTCCAGCCTATTACTTTCTTGTGATCTATGATAACCTGTATTAGTTGTTTTTCCTACTCATCAGTAAGTAATGTAGATATAATAACAGGGAGTTTCCTATCCTTCTCAAGATAAGCATATTTCAAATGAGATGGTAAGGGTTTCAACTCCAAAATGGGTGGTTGTACCACAGATCGCAACATTTTACAGCCTAAGGTAATCTCAGCCACCTCAACATCACACTTGGACGCCACAAAAGTATCATCTCTTGACACCACGTCCTCAATATCACCTACTTTACAATTTTCTTTGTCGTCCAAAATTAGGCATGACATATTTGAAAAAGAAAAATCCAAAGATGGAGAAAAAGTTGAAAAAATGTCTAAACAACTAAAAGAAAAATTGTTTATAACATCACTTGTCAAGTAATACAAAACAAAGAATGATCTTTAATCGCGTGCTTATGAACTTCTAACATGTTGAAGCACACTTTCTCGTCTCCTATCTCCATTGTCAATGATTCTACATGCACATCTATCTTGTTTCGTGCTATCATCATGAAGGGTCTTTCCAAAATAATAGTTGTTGGACCAATTCCTTCATCATCCTTCATATCCAAGGTATAAAAATCTGCAGGAAAAATTAACTTGTCTACTTGGACAAACACGTCCTCAAGCACACTTGTAGGGTTAAATGTGCTACTGTTGGCCAGTTGAATGACCACACTAGTAGTCTTAAAAGGTCCTAGAGATAGAGAAGTAAACACTGATAAAGACATTACATTTATGGAAGCTCCTAAATCTAACATGGCATTGTCAAACTTTGAATTTCCAATAACACAAGGAATAGAAAACATACCTGGATCCTTGCATTTTCGCGGTATTTCAATATGCTTCTTAATTATGCTTGACACATTTCTTCCCAAATTCACAACCTCATTATCCGTAAAACGCTTTTTATTTGTGTAAAGTTCTTTTAAAAGCTTGGCGTATTTAGGGATTTATTTAACAGCATCTAGCAATGGAATGTTGATCTCCACCTTTTTAAAAGTATTTCAGATCTCTTGGTCTAAATGTGGGCATAAATGTGCACTCATCATACACTCAATGGTCCATTTGAAGCCACTCATGTGATAAATAGAATGACTATTTTGAAAAACTTTTCTAAGTGGACTCAAGAGGAAAACCGGAGAGCACAGTATGATGTAAAACCACGTAATGTTATTGCTTCTGCTCTCACACAAGTTGAGTTTTTCAGGGTTTCCCAATGCAAAACAGCTAAAAAAATGTGGGAAGTTCTTGAAGTCACACATGAGAGAACATATGAAGTCAAGCGGGCCAGAAAGAATTCCCTAATGTAGGAGTATGAAATGTTTAGGATGAAAGCTGGAGAGACCATTTATGACGTGCAGAAAAGGTTCACACATATAGTTAACCATCTTATGGCTCTCGAAAAGGCTTTTGAAAAGGAAGAAATGAACATCAAAATTCCGAAAAGCCTAAATAGAAGCTGGCAACCAAAGGTAACCACCACATCCGAGTCAAAAGATTTAACTAACATGAATATGACAACTTTGTTTGGCAAGCTTAGGGAACATGATTGGAGCTTGGTAGATTGAGGGAAGAAAAAGATATTGAACAGAAACAATCGATTGCACTCAAGGCTACAAACAAAAGATCCTCCAAGAAGGTTGAATCTGATGTTGAGTCTGATGCAGAGATAACTGAGAAAGAGGTCATGAATATGATGGTAAAAAAGTTTATTAAATTAATGTAAAATAGAACTACTGCAACTTACCATGCAGGTTATACAAAAGAAGGGAGAAAGAAATCTAAAACCAACATTGTGACATGTTATGAATGTGGTAAAGATGGTCACATCAAACCAGAGAATCCAGATATGAAAATAGACAAAAAACTGACTCCAAGTATCCACAGGATACGAGAAAGTAAGCAAAGGAAGTCTTACATTGAATGGGAGAACAACGATGATGACACATCATGTGATGATGATCATAGTGTTGAGGATAAGTCAAACTTATGCTTCATGGCAGGATCTGTACATTCTGAAGACAATGATAGTGACTTTGAAAGCGAGCCGATTGAAGTAAAATATGACTTGCTTTTGGATGCTTTTCAAGAATTACACACTGAAGCAATGAGATTGCAATACAAGGTAAATCAATTACAGTCTGAAAGAAAAGATTATGAGTATCATATTAACAACCTTGTTGAAGAAAATGAAAAGCTCAAACAGGAATTGGAAGTTACTTTATAATATGTTAAAAATGTTAAAACTGAAGTTCAAGTTGTAGAGAAAAATGTGAAAATTGTCCTCCTCATTTTAAAAAAAATTGATTACTTGACATGCATGCTATCTAAATTTACTCTAGGAAGACATAATTTAGATGTTGTTTTAAAGTTACAAGGTAGAGCAATAAACAGACAAGGAATAGGTTATAAGACTAAGAACAATAGAATTAATACTAAGAAATTCATTGATCTAAGCAAACATGTTACAAATGCATGCTTTTATTATAATACAATGGGCATTCTATCAGGAACTATTACTACAGAAAGGTTGGTGTTCCAAGAGGAAAGTACAAGTAGATTCCAAAGGAAGAACCTCCTGTGCTTAACCATATAGGCCCCAAGTTTATTTGGGTACCTGCACTGAAACCTTTTGATTGTTTTAAGGAAAGTAAGCTGCTACAAAGGCAGAGAAGTGCTGAAGGATGAAATTTAGTGGAATAAATCACAGATTCTTGAGTAACTTAATGTGGTAATAAAAACTGTTAAATTCATGCACTCATGGATTATAAGTTTTTGTATGTGAATGCAAGTTGTGTGTATGATTGGTGATTGGTTGTTACTTGATGTTTTTGTATGAAAAACTGTTTTCACGATTTTTAATAGGTTATGTTATAAACAAAATCGATTAGAGTTTCTATGTGTTTCCCTGTTTTGGTTGAATATATTAAAATTGAAATCGATTTAAAATTTAATAAAGTCGATTGTGAATGGTTTACTTGGGCTTTCTTGGAGGAAGATGGCGAGAAGAGGCCACTTAGGTTGCTCTAGCTTAGGATGACCTAATAAGACTATTATGCCACAAAATTGGCAGCATAACAATACTTTAAATCAAAAGTGAATACAAAAGTGGGAGACACCTCTATTTATAGGCTAAGGATATCTCCTAATTTCTAAAAGCGAGACCTAAGAACCCTACCTTGGCTAACTTGGAGGGCAAGTAGAAAATCCTCTTCATTAGGAGAAGGACAAATGACAAAAAATTTCTCTCCAACGAGAGGGGGAATGTGGCCACTACCTAAAAAACTCTCCAAAGGTGTAATGACACATGGCATGGACAATCTACTCCTCCTTGTCCACTAAATTAGATGAAACTTTGATCACTTGGTCAACAAGCCCAAAATCATGTCCCACTTTGGTCAACATTGGTCCTTGGCCCTTTTTTGATTTCAGTGGTCAAAACCCTATTCAACTTGGACGAAAATACAAGACCCAAAAAAATCCTACACTACTAGGCCTATAATACAAAGCCCAAATAATTCTAGACTATTTAGCCCAAAATACAAGGCCCAAAATTATTCTTACTCTACTAGAAGTTACATGATGGCTCAAGATGGCCCAAGAGATAGAGTTTAGGCCCATCTTCCACAGATGACTTCCACTCTTCTTAAAAGTGCTTGGCCATGACTAAGGGGTATACCATCATAGTTATAGTTTGATTGTTTACCTAGGAAATATTCTTTTAATTTTCTTTGAGCATGGAATCTTTAATTTAAAAATATTTATGAATTTATGTAGGTGAGTATTTGACCCTGCAAGCGTACCTCTAAAGTCTTTGATAATAAAATATTGGCCTCTTTTAGGATCCAAATCTTATTTCCGTATAATTTGTGTCTTGGATTATTTTAGATTTGTGTCTTTTATTTATGTTTGTATTTATGCCTAGGATCTTTTATAAATCGGGACAAATTCTCTCCAAACAGGAGAGAATGATAAAGAATCTTCCAGTGATACGAATATGATAGAGGACTATCACCTGAAATATATATGTGAAGAACTTGAGGAAGAACATTTGAAATTCAAAGGATATATGATAAAGTCCAAGTTCTCATTGAAGCTTATAATATTACATGAAAATGGGAATTTAAAGAACATAAAGATCAAGAGCACATTTTTTCTACGTTCGAGGACTTGATTGAGGCAAATTTTTCTACGTTTGGATGCAATTGACACTTTTAAACCATGTGTGGATGAAATTGCAATTTTTTTAAAAGGGAGGACGAAATTGACACACTTCAACCAAACTGGGGACAAAGCAAGCAATTAAACCAAATTAAAATTTAAAACATAAAAGGGAAAAGCCTATTCCTGCCTAGGATCCTCCCATTGCTTGTTCGCCACCTTCTTAATCGCTTCGTCAACGACTTCCACGTCTAGTTGTACGACAATAGTAACCCCCCAAGAATCTCATGAATGCTCATGAGCTTCCCATCATGAACGTCATTGAAAACATTGAACTTCCCCTCAGCTAGAGGAATGCCATATAAAAGGGTCGCTTGGTGAAGTGCCTTGTCAAAACCCACTTGATGCTCGTTGAATACTTCATTTTGAGCCTCCTCAAGATGGATGACCAATACGTCCTTATGCTTGGTAAGCTTTTTATGCTTACCCGATAGCTCTTCAAAAGTTGTTTGTAGCTTTTAGAACTTCAATTTGAGGTCTTCATCTTTCCTTTAGAGCATGGGGCCCTTGTCAGCGACATTCTGCGTTGTCGTTCAAAATTCTTCAAGAAAGGGGGTTGCCTCATCTTCATTGTTTTTGCAATTTGCATGATCCACAATTGAATCTTAGAACTTAAATTTTAGCTCAGCTACCCTCTTGTCTATTTCCTCCAATTTCAATCGCGTAGTCACCAACTCCTTGGTTTGCTCCGTATTACTGTCTGACATGTTCTTGACTTGAAGGTTCATAAGAGTTGCATAAGCATTTAGCTAGTAGGCCGCATCAAGAAGGTCTTGCTTAGATAGCTCCTCTAACAAGGCCCTCTCATCCTTAGTTTGGTGGATTGTGAGCTTTGAGCCCACCTCAAATTCAGTGCTAAAAACACCGCCCATCAAAGGACAAGCGAGAGTACTCTCCTTGCAGCTCTTTTTGTGAGAAGAGGTTGACTTCTCCTCACAGAAAGATCTCTTTTTCCCCTTATTAGTCGTTATTAAGTGATAATACTCTCCTTGCAGCTCTTTAGGGTAGCTTAATGATTATTTCTACAATCTCCCCCTCGGTTGACATCATTATTGCCTTAAGTTAGGATGTTATCTTCTTACACCTTCTTTCCCATGATACACCTGATCATTTCTTTTCCAGATAATGAGGCTGAAGTTCTCACTATCCTCGACGATCTTAATGAGATGCACCTCTCAATCAACCACTATAGTTGCTTTCTCGTCCATAAGCAAGTAACATAATCCACTACCTCGTTGGACGTCCAATCATAACCCGCAATGGTAAAGAAAGACTAAGCAGCCTCTTCCCCTTTGTTAGAGGCGTCGACTTCTAACATGAAATCCGCCTCAATATACACAGCGAGAGTCAGTGCATCGACGTCTACCACGTCGACTGAGTTTGAAGATCATTCGATCGATCCCAAAATCAAAGAAGAAATGGATGACAATTACGAAGACGACGACCCATCATTAGCATCCCTCAACCCTCTTGCCCAGCGGACTTTTCAGACGATGACAAGTTAACAATCAACATTATTACCCAAAATTTGAAAGAAAATTGGCCGCTAGGTTTGTAGGGGACAGAAGAAGGCAATAGTGAAAATGAAGTTGAGGCCTACCACTATTTATAGGCATGAGGGGCCTCGAAGTGGGCAGTTTGTAACTGTTGGATGCAACTGGATCTAACAAACCAAAACACATTATGTTTCGTTTCCTAGAGTGCATAAGTATTAAAACACCACATGTCTTTATCCCAGCGGTTACGGATGTCCCTCAATTAGTCATATCCCCCACAAAGAAAGGAGTTCCTCTAACCTGCCCACTGAATGGTTATGGAAGCTAAGGCATCCGAATAGTGGCCAAGATACCTCTCAACATAAAAATTTCGCCTGTCACAACAGGCTCTGGCTTGGAGGGCCTATGTACCCGGTTTGGTCACACTGGACTAGTCGATCATACGGCTAGCCATGTCATGAGTATGATCAAGCGACTGCGATAAGGAGATGAGCGACCAATCAAAAGAGAAATTACCTCTAACACAAATCAGTTTAAGTCAAAATATGATTATGATTAATTGGATCGTAATTTGGTCGTCATTAATCTAAAATCCATTCCAAAATCTATAAATACAGGTTTGAGATAAAGAGGTAGGTGATGACATTTAATACGCATTAACTGTTAGAACTGTCAGATCTTTACTAACTTTCGCATCAGAGTACTTTTTGCAGGTAACCAAACTTGATTGAATGGACAACCATGACAAACAATGAAGTGAAGACAAACATACAAATTTTCAGAACACTCGCAACATAATGACTCATTGTCCACGACCTCATAACCGAAACATATATCATAAGGAATTCAAGATTAATTTACAGCAGAAGAGAAGGTATTAAGTTCCCTTGTATAAAGTATTCATGGCCTAAAAGATAGAAAAGCAACTCACGTGTGTCTATAAAAAATTAGAAACTCAAACATAAACATAAAACTACTTTAAACTAAGGTTAATTAAACTAATCTTATGTTTAACACTTAGCTAACTTATAATTAATCTATGCACATGGATAGTTCCTTCGAAATTAAAGATAGACACATGGTAGTTCCTAAAAGTTAAGAAACGCTAATAATTAGACTTCCAAGAAGCACATGTAGAACATGAAATGGCTAAAAGCAACGTAAAGTAGTTATAACCATTGTTGTTAAAATTAATATTTAACTCGTGATCATAAGATACAAGGCTTTTACGTTGTATTTCTAATTCAGATCCCACGCATGAGTGTGATAAAATAAAATTACTGGGATCATCGAACAAAATCGTAAAATTGTGTAGATCTTCATATTTTCTAAATTGCTCGATGCACCATCTATTCACTTTTTGGATGAATGGATTAAGTTTACATCAAACCTAAATTTATTAAGAATTAATGCAATTAAAAATTTACCTTGTTGTGTGTGTAGTCAACCACAACACCACCCAATTTAGGATTAATGTTATTTAATTTCACAATTTTACTGGTTGCACACTTATTTACTTTATTGGGGAATGAGGTTTAAAATTTTAATAATCCATCTTGATGACTCTTGGATAGTAAAATATTTCAAGAAAATCGAGGAATATCCATTATAAAAGAATTTTATAAAATTAAGAGTTTTTTTTATTCTAATATTTTAAGTTTCTCCTACTTGTTGATTGTCATTGTTAGATTAATTGTGCGTATCCCAAATATTCTCCACCTTAAAATGTAGAATTCAATTACAGTTTTGATCTTAAAAGTATTTCAAAGAATTAAAAGAAAAAGAAGAAGTATTTAAAATATTTTTAGTCTGACTCTTAAAGAATGTGAAACTATTGATATACCGAAATAAAAATTAATTTTAATAATAATAAAATAATTTAAATTGACGTTATGTAAATATATTCACGGTGATGTGACTATTTCAGTCAAATAATCATTTATATATATTTTTTACAACAAAATCTGAAGTGATAAAATGGTAACTGGCACTATATACCATAAAATTCATCCTTCTAAACATTAATTCTTGTAGTGGAAAGAAGAAAAAAACATGAGATTGTGGATGTAGGGTTGTGATATCGCATCCCTTTAAAGTCTTACATTCTTCACTTGGATGTGAATGTCCACTCTCTATCCCAAAGTCATTTTGTTCATCCGTCAGTTGCATGTGAATGGATTCCACACGCAATTCTAAAGTCATTTTCATTTTCAGCATTAAAAACGAATGGTGGAGATGATCACATTCATGCAAATAAAAAGCATTAGGTACAATGTACACACTAGTGCAAAATTGGCCTTTAACGTCACTCAATAGACGTCCGTTCACAAAAATACCAAAATAAATAATTGGCCAGTGGCATATCCGTAAATAACTGGGACTGTAGATGCCAGTTCTGGAGGGGTTCTGACGTCTATAATATTATAGACGTCTAACCCCCCAGAACAGACGTTTAAGCGGCTGACAGTGTAGTTGAAGAATTACTTGCTTCAGCCTCTTAGACGTTCGTTCTAGGGGCTGGATGTCTATAATATTATAGACGTCCGACCCCCGAGAACGGACGTTTAAGCGGCTGACAGGGTAGTTGAAGAATTAATTACTTCAGCCTTTTAGACGTCTGTTAGGGGGCCCCGACGTCTATAATATTATAGACGTCCCGCCCCGTCCAAAACGGATGTCTAAGAGGCTGAACACCATTAACTCTTCAACTACCCTGTCAGCAACTTAGACGTCCGTTCTGGAGGGGGTCGGACGTCTGACGTCTATAATATTATAGACGTCTCTCCTCGCCATAACGGACGTCTAAGCGTCTGCCAGGGAACTTGAAGAGCTCATTGCATTAGCCTTTTAAACGTCCGTTAGGGGGGCCCCGACTTCTATAATATTATAGACGTCCGACCCCCTCCAGAACGGACGTCTAAGTTGCTGACAGGGTAGTTGAAGAGTTAATGGTGTTCAGCCTCTTATACGTCCGTTCATGAGGGGGCCCCCACCCACAACCGACGTCTCGGGGCATTTATAGTAAAACGCGAACCCGCGAGGAGTTACGCTCATTGTTCATCATCTTCCTTGCGATTTCACTCTGCGGCAGTGCATTTCCAAGTTGGTTTTTCTCTGTTTTGGACCGTTTAAATTTGCTTTTAATCCGATTAAATTGTTTTGTGATGAAATATCTTTGATTTGAACTGATTCAAAATCGTTTTGATGCAGTTTCTTGCGTGTTCTTGGGCGGCGTTTTTGACTGTTTTTGGCCTACATTTTAGGTCGTGCCCTCCAGAATTTCCCTCCATTTCACTTGCAATATGCTCTTCAGGTTAGCTTCTTCGTTGATAATTTTTTTGTACGCTTGTTATTGGGTTTTGTGTATGCATGTTTTAGACTTTAAGATCTACATGTGTTATTGGCTTTTGAATATGCATGTTTTAGTTGTGTTTTATAATTTTCATGTTAGATTATAAGTATCAAATCATTGAGTGACCCTTAGTTCCCGTTTGAAATTTAACAAAAACGATTAATCGTTTTATCGTTTATGTTAAATTTTGAATTGTCCCATCGGACAGTTTGAGAAAATTAATTTTCATAATTTGCAATAACATGTAAGTTGGAGTCTATGGCTAAGATTGATAAAATTTTGGTTCAGTATTTGTGTTGTTCTCCGGATGCATATTTGATTGTGGTCATCGTTGACTACTCTCATTTCGTGTATTTCGGAGACCAATTCGAAATGCTGCCGAAATTTTATCAAATTTATGATGTAGACTTCTTTGCACGTGTCTTAGCAAATTATGAAAATTAATTTTTTTGAATGGGTAGGGCCTAATCTTGTGAGAGTTAAAAACTTAAACTGATGATTTGACGAACAAAGAATGGATCGAAGCTGGATGAATGAATGAGTGATCATTTAGAGGACATGATACGTGATGTCGGTGAAGATAATTTTGGAAGAGCTAATTTGTATGATTCTCTTATAAATGATTCAGAGCAACTGTTGTTCCCCGGATGCTCGAACTTTACATGTCTGTCTGCAACTTTAAAGTTGTTTGGTTTAAAAGCAAGGAATGGATGGATGGATAAAAGGTTCACCGAGTTGTTGGAGTTGTTGAAGGAGATGTTTCCAGAAAATAATACTTTACCTATTTGTATTTAAGAGGCAAATTTTCTTTTATGTCCAATGGGTCTTGAATATCAAAAGATACATGTTTGTCCTAATGATTGTGTTTTGTACACAAAGGAGTTTGTTTTGCTAAAGTATTGTCCAACATGTGGTTTATCCCGTTTTAAAAAGAAATATGACAGAAACACTGCTGATGAAGGTAATGATGGTGCACCTGCTAAGGTGATGTGGTATTTTCCTATAATACATAGGTTCAAATGTATGTTTTCTGTTAAAGAAGATGCAAAGAACCTTAAATGGAACTTTGACGGAAGAAAGTGCGATAATCTTCTTCGACGACCCTGCTGATTCACCCCAATTGAAAAAGATTGATGAAAAATTTCCAGAGTTTGGCGCAGATCCAAGGAACTTAAGACTTGCACTTGCAACTGATGGTATGAATCCTTATGGAAACTTAAGTAGCAAACACAGTTCATGGCCAATTATGTTGATGATTTATAATCTTTCTCCTATGTTGTGCATGAAGAGAAACTATGTGATGTTGTCCATGATGATATCGGGTCCTAGACAACCTGGAAATGACATTGATGTTTACTTAAAACCTTTAATTGATGATTTGAAATTGTTGTGAGAAGAAGGGGTGGACGTGTTTGATTCACATGTCAGCAACTTAAACGTCCGTTCTGGAGGGAGTCAGGGGACCGGACGTCTATAATATTATAAACGTCCGATCCCCTCCAAAACGGACGTCTAAAAGTCTAAACGCCATTAACTCTTCAACTATCCTGTCAGCAACTTAGACGTTCGTTCTGGAGGGTCGTTCACTTATGTCCCAAAGTCATTTTGTTCATACGTCAGTTGCACGTGAATGGATTCCACACGCAATTCTAAAGTCATTTTCATTTTCAGCATTAAACAGAGGAACGAATGGTGGAGATGATCACATTCATGCAAAACAAAGCATCAGGTACAATGCACATTTAAATTTATGCTAACAGTCAATGGTAACCATTATTTCACATCACTATATTTTTAAATTATTGCCGTGTCCTCATAACAATTAGTTCTTATTTTATATTATATATTATTGTATAAGTTGACAAAATTAAAGTCGTGAGATTTAACTCGTTTTTTTCATTTAATTAAAAGAAGAAAGCTGTGAAATAAAATAATTACCGTAGAAAAATAAAAAAATTTATTTTAGAACACTAGCTAACATATCAATGAAAATAATAGAAAAGTCATTTGTGTTCTTTCTTTTTAATTAAGTTATGGTCAATGGAACTAAATGGAATATTATTTTAGCATGTAAGATCATTAATCTCTTTATAAAAGTTGGTCGTTTAATGTTTCTTGCTCCAAGCTATTTTGTATTAGTTAATATCGATCAATAGATATTAAGATTATTTTTTACTAAAGTTAGTTTGAGCCAAAGATTAAGATAATATATGAATGTCATTTTATCTACTATCATATATTTTTATTTATAATTTTTGTAATGAATTTTTTATTATAGTTGGTGTAAGTACAATCAAAATTACACTAATTTTAATTATGAGTTTAATTAGAATTTTTTTTTTGTTTTAAGTCCTTCTACCTTAAGTTGTTTGGATTTTTTTTATAAAAATATATCTCAGTCGCTTGATTAATACAGTAAAAATACTACTTGAATTTCATTGAGACAAGTTATTTGTCTAACTAGACATATCGTACAGAAGCAAAACATAATTTAAAAGGGATTGTAGATAACAATTATTTAAGGCATTTGGAATCATAAAAATAAGATAATATTTAAGTTAAAGAAGATTGACGTAGAAAAAATGTTTTGTATGACATAACTAAATGATGAAACATAAATTATCTCATGTAACACTATCGTATTCTAATTGATACAAGAACACTGACAAAATAATAAGGGAAGGAAAGCAACTTGGGAGGATGTTGGAACTTCCACGGTATAGACTACAAAGAATGCAGCACAATACTCTAAGCATATTGAAATTAATAAATAAATTGATTTAATTATATGACTCATATATATGAAATATAATTATGAATTTTTTGATAATTGGATTATAGTAGAATTCATGGACTAATTATATGCCGTCGGAAGTTTCAATTGCAAATTTAATTGGAACCTTTGAATTGAAAATGGAATTCTACTCTCCTCATGAGTTTCAATTCCATATTGGAATGGAATTGGAAGCGGTGAATTGCCAATGGAGAAAGCACATCCCACCTTACAATAATCTATTCATGAAAAATGAATTGAATGCTTTAAAGTGAAAAGCACATCCCACCTTTCCCTAATGCGCAATCTTGCTCCATTCACCATTGACATTAAAATGGACTTTTGGTTCCAGTGGGTTATTCAAGGATTTTAAATGGCGTTAGGCTATCATGTTTATTTTTCCCTTCTCGTCCAAATTAAACCCACTTAAACATAATTGAATGCGTGCGTGTATGGATAAATTCTGTAGTTGTGTGGTTCTTATGATGATTAATTATATGAAAGTGAATAAATTATCCACCCACACTGTGTAGTAATTTAGAGATTCATTGTAATATATATTTGTAATCACTAAAGAAAGTAGAGGATTCACAATAAGCTACCAGGTTCATTAAATCATTCACATTGATATATGTGGATTGCTTGATATAATTTTTTCAATAGAGAAATATTTTACCCTTGCATTGATGATTTTTCACATTATGTCTATTTACTGTATAAGAAATGTCGAATACTTCAAAAATTTATATAAATGAAGTGGAAAAACAATTAGATAGAAAGGTGAAAATTGTTACATCAGATAGAATGCAAGTATTATGGAAGATAAACATCCTAATTCATTTGCTAAGTTCCTTGAAAACATGGTATTTGTGTTCTGTATAGAATACCAAACACACTACGACAAAATGGTATGTCAGAAAGACATAGTTGAACTTTCATGAGTATATCTTTACTTGCACTGTTGTGGATGTATGCATTAAAACTTATCATGTATTTATTTAATAGGGTTCCTCGTAAAGTCGTTTAAAAGATTTATTTTGAGTTATAAACAAATAGAAAGCTCAATTTGAGACACTTGTATGTTTAAGGTTGTCAAATAGAATGTACATATTCTATAAGAAAAGAAATTGGATGTAAGAACAAACAGTAAATATTTAATTGATTATTTAAGAAAAAAGAATATATGTTTTACCGTCCTCCCGTAATACAAGAATTGTTAGAAACTGCGAATAGCCTGTTCATTGAAATTGGTAAAACTAATAGGAGTGGAATTTCATGAAATATGGAGATTAAAAATATTATAATACAAGCTTTCTATAGCTAGTATCTCTTATTAAAAAATAGTCGTTTCCCATGTTATAAAACCACATAACAATAAAAATATAATAACATATTAAGATCTCAAAGTTAACAATTAGTCTATAGTACAACAATCACATTAAATAGTGTTAATAATATCTAACAGAAAGAAAGAAATATGTTATTTAAAATAATTATATGATTTATCTAAAAAATCAGAAAATAACTTATGCATTGATAATTTTATTTTCAAAAGCTACTAATGGTAGTAATTCTGACAAATATGTATACATAATGTGTAAAAAGGTTAGAACATCTTAAATGTGCTATTTCAAAAATATATGTTCTTTACTATGAAAAAAAAACAATATAAACAAAGTGTAATAATATCAATGCATTGACACGTATATGAATGAGTTACTGGTCATTAGGGTAAAAATTAGTTACCTATCTTATATTAATTTATGACAAATCTATTTTTAAAAAGGTAAATTAGATTTAAATCTTTAAAAAAATCTATATTTCAATAATTTATATTTAATATTTCAATAAACCTAATTATCAATTTAAATTGTGATATTTTTCTTTATATTTTTACTATGTTAAATTTTTTATAATATGTTTAAATCATATTATTATCTTTCTTAATTATCAAACATGTTAACCTACATAAAAAAGAAAATTAAACCTTCTAAGATTATTAAAAGGTATTTTATATCCTATTTAAGATTATGGTGAAAAAATAACTTTTTGAGTAAATAAGTTATTGTGTAATACTATTACATAGTTATATGTAGTAAAATCAGTAATATATATTAAATAATAATATTAGAAAATTATAATATTTAACTAAATTACTTAAACTAACAATACAAGTGAGCCTTTAAAAAATGTTAGAACAAAACATACTTTTAAAAGGACTCGTCCATACCAACTTTTTATGAAGATAAATATAAGAATATGGAGAATTCAAATGTGGAATGGAGAGATGTGGTAATGAAGAAGTGAAAGGTTAATAATATATAGGGATATAAGTGTCTTTTTCTCTATCAACATTACAAATAAATTTGCTAATGTGTGTTGTTGGAAATTGTATAATACTATCTAAATTTGTTTTGATTTTAATGAAGAATCATCTTAGTATTTCTTAGTACGAGTAATAATGAATTTTGTTTCTAAATCAGATACATGACAAGAATAAACATTTACATATTTTATTTTTATTTTAAACTATCAAAGAATTCTTAATTTAATAAAACTTATTTTCTAAAAAAACATTTAATTTGTATTTTAAAATAATTAGAAAGTAAATGAGAATAGATGTTGGAAGTACTCGCATTTAAAAAAGTCAATTTAATATATATATATATATATATATATATATATATATATATATATAATAAATAAAGGTAAAACCACTTATGCGGTTTGTATTTCGGTTGGTTTTCTCAAATAGGTCTCTTTTTTTTTTTCAATTAGATCTCTAAAAGTGAAAAATTAAAGTAATTGGTTTCCTATCGTTAAATTGAGTTAAGTTAATGAGATTAAGTTTTTTATAACCTCACAACTTGATGTGGTAAATTTTTAATATTTGTCACATTCATAGCAGGTTACGTCTAATTTATAATTAAAGAAAAAGTTTATCAGAATTGAAATCCAAATTAGAGTTCATCATCTTCAATCGCTCCCTTCATAATCTTCAATCCTAACGATTGATGCTCAGGGTTCATCACCAAATTAGGACTTATCAAAATCAAATTGGGTTCGAGATTAAAGACGCAACAAATCCCAAATTCATAGAGTTCGAGATTGAAGTGGAGTCCAATGTCTCCTAGGGCATCTCCTTCGAGATGAGGATTTTCTCATGTTTCTGTTTGCACGAGAGAGATAAACTCACAATGGGTTTCTGTTTTTGTGATGTGTCTGAGTTTACAAGTTGGTGGATTTGTGAAGAAGGAGACTTGTAGAGATGAAGGTGTAGGTGTTTACCGAGAACACTTCTTTATTTTCTCTAAAGAAAATGTTTTCCCTTTTCTTTCTCTTTGGGGGAATGAGCATGCATAAGAAAGTTATTCTGTTGAAAGCTTCAATCTTTCTCATATGATTTTAAGTGAATGTTGAGTTTTGATTGTTGACATCCTATTGTGTTTAATGTCCAAGTCTGTTGTTTTGTTGGCTGATCTTTGTTTTTTGGATGGTTTTATTAGGTGATGATGACCAGAGGGTTCTTTATGCTCAAGTCCAATGGAGTTGGGTCGTTTGTACTCTACTATTGGTTCCAATTTGGATTTGTACTACCGTCCTAACAAGTGACCTCGCTCCATCCTTGAAGCTATCGAGGGTGAGCAACATTATCGAAGGGCAATATTACCAATTTCTCTCTTGCTGTTATTTGTCATTATGGAAGGACAATAACAAATTTGGTTCTCTTTAATCTAAAAGATGTCACAAAAATGGGGTTCTAGGTTATGGGGATTGCTCAAGCTCTGCAGAATTTGGTGTCACTTACTGCTCAAGGTCTGCAGAAAATATATATCTATGCTTTCTCCTTGTGAGTCGCTTCGATCTTTAGCCATTCAAAAGTGCCCTAGTTTTGGTAGTTCTAGTCTGGCCATGATTGGAAAATTTCACGACAGCCTTCAGAGCCTCCGACAGCCATCCACATTCAACCATTTTTGCTGCTGCTACTGTGGGTGAATGAACCCTAATTTCGCGAGAACATCATACAATAAGTCTCGCTAAAACTCACTTCAATCTCCAACTCTATCAATCCTAAATTTGTTGAGTCTCAAATCTCGAACACGAAGATTCTCTTCCCAATTTGGTTTTCATCAATCCTAATTTGATCAAGTTTTGATTTCAGATTTTAGAAACTTTTTTTTAATTATACATTTTCCATCTAAGAGGCTATGTCACTAAATTAATCCACTTCACATTGACACGTCACTTGAAAGTTAATCTCGTTAACCCAATTTAACGGTAGAGAGTTAATTGCTTCAATTTTTCACTTTTAGAGACCAATTCAGAAAAAAAAAAGAAATGAACCTATTTGAGAAAACCCAATAGAAACAGGGAATGCGGAAGTTGTTTAACCATATATAAATAAATAAATATATGTAAACCTTCTTTTATACAAAACTATTTCCTAAGGTTGAGTTAAGTTTAAAGTTTAAAATTCATTTCTTAACATGATATCAGATATATGAGTTAAAATTTATTTTAATTAAATTTTTTAATTGTTATATTTATTTCTCCACTCACTGTTGGATCACATATTAATGTCTATAAGAGAATATTGGAAGTCTCACATTAACTAGAGATAAGACTAATATGCAAACTTTACCTTAAAAATTAATTTTATGATTTTAAATTTGACTTAATATTCATTTCTTAACGATGTATCCTATTATCACATAACACCATAATAATATACAAATTTTATATGTAATAAAGACGTAGATACAAAGATAAATATAAAATTTATATTTTAAGTCACTTTTAGTGTGAAGTTCATTACCAACCTATTAATAATGGTATTATACAAAAAATATAATCCATCAAAATTATATTCACGGTAGAATTTGGAAATATTCTCTTTGTTTAAAAAACTAACAATTTTTTGGAAACTAAGAATGCAACACTATTAACTCTCAAACTTACAACAAAGATATACTCCATAATTCATAAAACCTTCTCTTTTCTTTTTTTCTTTATGGTGGTACACACTACACCAATTTTTCGTGGTTCTCTCCCTACACTTATTCTTCTCCATGGTGCATTACACATAAATTACCTTTTTTTCGCGCTTGTTACACCGTGCTCATTTTCTTCTCGATGGTGGTGTGTCTCAATCACTTCTTCACTCCATACTTCAATGGGTCGGCTGCACACAAAATAACAAAAAGAACAATAAACCAAAAATGACCATAACAAAACATTTCCCATAAACTTAAATGGGAAAACATTGACCCTAAATTCATGTTATCGGTCAATTTAAAGTTTACATAACAAAACTTTCCCATAAACTTAAATGGGTCTTCTTGCCTTTCATATCTACATTTTGAATTTTTGATGTGTATCATTTTGCACTGAACTTACTCCTTTCATTAACAATTGGATTCTTCCCTTTCTTTATGGCCAACATCTCCTTTGCTTCGACCGTCTTCGAGGTAACCTTGGTTGACTTCTCACTAACCATCACTAACTTATTCTCCATGCCGATTACGAGCATGTCGCTTGAACTCCTAATCTTTGATAACGTGTCACGTTCCTTCACCATTTCTTCTAGTTCCTTCATTACCCCATCCTTCTCACGAACTGTATCATCTCGTAAGTAGTCAAACTCATTGTGCTTCTTTATATTCTTGTGATCTAGTGTCTTTAATTTGTTCAATGACACTTGCAATTTTGACATTTCATTTTTTGCAATAACGCGTGTTTGACGTTCTCGATCCAGCTCTGCAAGAAATTCTAGAAACTTCCTGATAGAAACATAATTTGTGCTTTCCACCTATTATAATGGGCTTTCCAAGCTCTCCACCCGATCTTTCGAGCTCTGTATCGAGCTTTCAAATAACTCAACTAATTATTCACCTCCATTAAGCTTTTTGTTTCGTTTTTCGTCAAGTTGCTCTACACCGAGCCTTGTACACGATCTTCTAAACTCCCCATCGCACTCTTTGAATTCTCCTCCGAGCTATACAAGTTGACCAAACATCTTTCTAGGTTGTTCAGTCTCCTTGATTTACACAAACCAAATGCGAATAACCATCTGGTCTCCACGACTCTACATACCTCAGACGCAACTCGACATCCGATTTTCTCATCTTCTTGCAACCTGATGCAGCTCGACATTCGTTCTCCAACTCTGTCATGCAACATCCAGGCTCCTCCTCGGCAACGCTGCGTTCGAGCTCCTTGCCATGAACAAAATTCCAATCTCTTCTCTAACTTCTTAAGTGAGGAGATTTGTCTCCTCCTTTTTCTTCTTAGCCTAACAATATCTTACTAGATGACTAGGCTTACTATTATTGTATCACTTTGTCGATTTGCACTCGTAAGCGTAGTGGTCGTCTTTGCCACACTTAAAACACTCTACTTCAAAATTTGATCGACCTTCTTGACCATTCCTTTGTCCTCAGTCACGCCAATTTTGTTGACTGGTTTGCTCTGCACTATCATCCTCAAAATCACCTTTGTCACGTCCTCCTCGTCCTTTGACTTAAGGACCTCAGCTTTGAGTATTTCAAGTTCTATTCGAGTCAAATTGTTTATGCAATGCTTGATCGAGAGGGTACATCTTCTTCTTTATCAGTTTGTGGGCCTTCAATAACCCAACCAACTCATCCATTGCAAGAGTTGTCAGATCCTTTGTTTTTTCAATGGTGATCACAATACTCATGAAATCATCTTTTAGAGATCTCAAGATTTTTTTTACAACTCGGTTTAGAGGCATTTCTTCTCCATTCATTTCGAGTTGGTTGGTCATCTTTTGCACTTGAGTTATGAACTCAGTAAACCCTTCATTTTCATTCATCTCCAAATGTTCAAACTTTCTTTTGAGAGCTCGTACTCGGACCTGCTTCACTCAAGTATCTCCTTTGTATGCAACCTCTAGGCTTTCCTAGTCCTCCTTTCTTGTCGCTGCATTCTCTATTTTCTTTTAATGACGACTCATCCATTGTATTAAACAGGAAATACGACACCGACCCATTTCATATGTGTTTTCTTCAATAGAGCAATTTGTGCTACTATGAAGTGTTCACTTTCCTCAAGTTCTTCGTATCCATTTTTCATCATATCACAGACGTCTTGGGATCTCAACAACACTTTTATTTCTAGACACCAATTATCATAATTGATCTTCTCTGACAACTGTAGCACGATCATTCCATTAATAATTTTTGTCATCTTTTTTTTTTCCAAGACACTCAAATTCATTGTTTCACTTACTATGTTGGACTCTCAGTCTCTCTTCTTTTTTTTTTCTCTCTCACACTCAGGTACTCTGAACATGTAATTCTGATACCAATTTGTATAATCTGGAAATATTCTCTTTATTTAAAAAACTAACAATTCTTTGAAAATCCAGAATACAACACAGGCTCTCTCTTTTCTCTTCACGTTGGTGGTACACACTAAACCAATTTTTCGTGACTCTGTCTCTCCACTTATTCTTCTCTACGGTGCACTACACACAAATCCCCTTTCCTTTCTCACGTGCTGCACTGTGCTCTTTTTCTTCTTGGTGATGGTGCGTCTCAACCACTTCTTCACTTCATACTTTTATAAGTAGGTTGCACCAAAAAAATAAAAATGACAAGAAACTAAAAATACGAAATAACTAGTTACCGTAAGTGGGAAAACATTGACCCTAATTTCAGGTTATCGGTCCCGTTTAAAATTTACATAACAGGTGAAAGGATTGTATAGTCAATATATCCAACCGTCAATATTCAACTTTCAATTTAAGAAATATTTTAATAAAATATGTAATGTAGTGAATACATCTACTCATAATCATGAAAGGTACATCTTTGACAAATATTTTGTTAAAAAAGTCAAAGGTTTTTCATTACAAAAACTTTTAGAATATAAAATATGTGAAAGTATAAAATATACTAAAATTAAAAAATATATTTTAAATTATATATTAATTTATATATATATATATAATAATAATAATAATAATAATAATAATAATTTAGAGGGTCAAGATTATTTATTATCTAGATTGAGATTCACCACTAATAATCATCATTATGTTGATCTATAAAACATAAGGAGACAAACTCTTGCCACCAAAGTTAATAGACAATGCTATGGGTATCATAAAAAGAATTATTAAAAGTATAAATATTTATCGTATTAATGCCAAGTTGAGTTTTAGCGTTGTTGTTGTGGAACCAGAATCCCACACAGCTCAAAAAGACACGTGAAAAAAATTGTTTATGGTTTTATCTTTTTTTCGTTTTTTATAATCTTTTTTCATAAATATTTAAGTGTAAATAAATAAATGTAATAATTTTAAAAAAAGATTAATTTACAGTAACTAAAAGTAATCTTTTAGAAAAGTTAATAAACAATAACTTTTATTTGAAGTGAGTGGGAAGGGAACACTAGTTGTCCAACCATATTGTTATTGTCAAAACCTTTATGTTAGATAATTTTGGGCCCATATTTATAAAATTACATCAACCCATTTAGGGAAAGAAACACAAACAATGATAATGTTTGTTGAGTTTAGAATGATGTGTCTAATCAACTAATCAATTATCTTTCAGCTTACCGACCACCATATACTTCTTTACCAAAAAAGGTATATACTATTTTAAGGTGATTTCTAGAGTATTATTAGATATAATTATTGGATAATTAATGTTTTTTCATTCAACTACCATTATTTCGTAAATTTTACTTTTATTTTCAAACCATTAACCATATTAGATTTTAATTTTTCGTGCATACCTAATTGTCTAGTTTATTGTTAATTGTAGTTAACTTGATGACATAAGTGTTTGATGAAATAAAAATTTAGTTAAATACTGATTTAGTCTTAATTGTCTTAAAGCTTTTTTAATTTGGTTATAATATTTTTTTTCAGTTTGATCATAATATTTGTTAATTTTGTTTAATAGAATTGAAGGAGGTCATAGTCTAGGGGTGTTTTCTTGGCCTAAGAGACAAGTGGTAACAGACTAACCTTGTGTGGTAGTTTGGGGTAGGTTAGTTGTTTCACCATAACAAGTGCATGAACTGACATAGCTCAACATACTAATATGGATGGTCAAATCAAAGGTCGTCATGCATAAAAGGGGTTGTTTGGTTTGATGTGCTATGTGTTGTTGTGTGAATGTTAACATGTGTTAATATATAATCATTAATTGTTGTATTCGAGCTTACCCTTTTTCTTGTGTTTGTGCTTGCATGTTCTTTGCTTCTTCTCTTTGTTATGATCATTCGGTGGGTGTAAGCAGAGGGAGATGAGATCGATTTGGAGTAGACCTTGGATGGAGATGAAGCAGATGCTTAGACTTATTTTCGTTATTCTTGTAGATAGTTTTGATCATAGATGGTTTGTAGATATAAAGTTTCTTTGATGTATTAGATAACTGTAATAACTTTATATCTCTGTTTGTTGACCAATCTATTATATTGAATAAGTGATGACTATTATATAGTATAACGTTATATTTTGGGATGTTACATTTTAGTCCTTTATTTTTGCATAAATTACTAAAACAAATCGTATAAATAATTTTAGTATGACGTATTATTTAAAATAACAACTTTTTATATAGTAATACGATAGTTGGATAGGTCGTATTTTACATTCATATTTTGGTTTTAAATATCGCTTTTTTAATAAATGTTTGAAGTAGTAAGGAGCGCAGATGCGAAGGTGTGTTTAAGAAGTCAAAACAAGTAATTTGACATGTTTCTACAAAAGCACGACTGGTTTTAATGCCTTCTTATCTTTTCTTAATCCAGATTTTGAAATTTAAAAATCAATCCATATATGGTAGTCATAGTGGCCGAAACTTGAAATAAGCCATTTGTCTGCTAACTTGTAAATTGCATAGTAATAATCAATTTCACGAATGATAATTGACTAAATGACCTAGAAAACATAATCAGAAAAGCATAGTAGACAAGAAGTAATCTAACAATATACTCGACAAATGCAATACAATTCATATTTTGTTATAACATCATCTTGCCTAGCATATATTGTCATCTTTTTCACCTATTTCAAAAGCAGTAATCAAGGAGAAAAGTTACATAAATTTACAACGAAAAGCTGCTGACTTGATATAAATACTTATGTTTGCAAATTGCCAAGTTTTTTCTTGTTGAATTTGAGAAAATTAATTCAGGAACAAATCATAATTGCTAGTTATGTGCTTGGTTCAGATAAGTTGATATACCAAACAAAAAATACTTATATTTTTGTGGAACAAAACGGGTTCTACATCTAGTTCTTAAAGCATTGTGGGGTAGGTAATTTCCCAGTGGTAAAACACAATTTAAAATAGGCAGAGGACAGTTTATGCATTTGCTTTAACCATGTATTTGAGTTCTTCTCTCTCTTTTTGCATCTCCCATTTATGCAAGGAAAATCTTCCCCAACATAATCTAAAAAGTATTATTGAGAAAATCTACTTCTCACGTCAAGCAAAAATAACACCAAGATAATGCATACAAGCGTGAACAACTTATAGTCAAATACATTATAGTGTTTAGAGGTGAGAATAGACCATATTTATATAGTTAAATAGGTTCTGACCTAAGAAAAAGGTACTAAGTCTACTAAACCATCCTATTTGTCCATTTAAAAATGAGTATAAAACACACACATGTTTATCAATGACATTTAAATTCTTGTAATTAGGTTATTACATCTTTTGTAATTATGTTATGCATAATTACATACTTTATTTAGATCATTCTATTACCATAATGAAACACACATTCAAATTATCTTTCTTTCTTACATGGTATCATGAGACTTTCTTTGATTCATACCTTGTATCTTCTCCCTGTCATACATCATGTCCCATCGTTGACGCCATGTCTTTAACCAACTCCGATTTTGGCTCCTTCTCCTTGGATAAACCTAAATTTCACCTAACACTCACGATCACTAATATAAAAAATAGCATCCCTTTTATGTTGGCATGGAGAAGGACCATTATGACATGTGGACTGAACTTTTTGAAACTCATTCTCAGGCTACCAAAGTTCTTCACTATAACATCCCTTAACCTGGGAAGGAACGTTTGTTCCAACCAATGCTAAGCATGAACGATGGACCAGTCTAGATTCTACTATACTTTAGTAGATCTACTTTACCATCTCTTTTGATTTCATTGACATTGTCATGGAGAAAGTCCCCATGACTATGGCTACCTGAAATTGTTTAGTTGCCATTATTCGTGGACAACCAGAATTTTCGTGTTGTTGTTCTTGAGTAGGATTTCTCTTCCACTCACATGGATAATTTTTCGAATGTTTTTGAATACTGTTAGTGACTCAAACAAATATATGTTCAGTTGACGAATGTTGGTGCTCCTATCAACAATCATCGTTTGGTACTATAGTTAGTCTCTGGTTTGTCTCAATCCTTTCATAGTATAGTCACCCTGATCAGTTAGAGTATCCCTCTGCCATCCTTTCTCCAGGCTTATTCTATGTTGACTCTCAACAAATCTAGTTTGGTGAAGATGCAAACCAATACTTCTCACACCACCATGCACACTTCAGTACTATGGACATTGATCACTCCTTACAATAATACTTTAACCATCACTCAAACAATTTTTGTAGGTTCGTCCGCAATTGTAACAAACAGGGTCTCTTTGGTGGACGTAATCAGCATAGTGGATCCCGTTCAAATGGTTCATTTGGTTCATATGATTTTCTTGTTGTAACTCCTTCTCCCAAATTGCAGCCACCTCACTTTCTTCCTTGGAATCCTTGGGGTTGGATTCCCCCTTCTTGGGGGCATGCTTCCTTGTCCTTGTCCCACATCTTAGTGGACTCACCCCAAAGGACCTTCAAAGTAAGTCGACATTCTAGGTCAATGTCCTTAGCTTCACACCACCACACCTTTCCCGGTACCCTCTAACATTGTAACTGCTATGCACACCATGTCCTTGACATCTTCTGACAACACGTATAAACATTGGAACCTCGTCTCACTCAATAACATCACAAGGTATCTCATGTCTTATTATAATTTGAGTTATTTAAATCACACATTAATTTTTGGTAGTGGTCAAGGTATTCCAAATAAGGGTTTTGGTCAACCAATCTTGCACACACCGCAAATTATAAAAAAAATATATTTTGTGTCACAACTCAGTGATAATAATGTTTTTGTTTGCTTTGACCCTTTTGACTTCTTTGTTGCTGATTTAAAGATGGGGATCCCATTTATGAGATGTGACAGTGTTGGCAAATTCTATCTAATCACCAGTCTCATTCCTTTTTCTGGTTTAGCTTCCAGTGTCTAGCATGGTCATCTTGGCAATCTCGTTTATTCTATTTTGTAGTTTCTTCATATGAATAAGTTCATTGCTTCTGAAAATTTGAATTCAAAAACTATTTGTGATTCATATGTGTTTGGAAAACATGTTAAGTTGTCTTTTGTGTCACCCAATAATGCTACTTTGGTGTCTTTTGATATTTTACACAATGATCTTTGCACATGACCTATTTTAAGTTCCTATGGTCATCACTATTACGTTTTGTTTCTGGATTATTACTCTTATTTTCCTGTGAACATTTCCTTTAGGTACTAAATCTCAATTTTTTTTGAAAGGTTCACATCTCTCATTAATCAAATTCAATTTAGAAAAACCTTAGATGTTTTCAATGTGAAAACAAGCATGAGTACAACAATTCATTGTTTAACTGATTTTGTGATGAAAATAATCTTTTTTTATTCTTTTGTCCCCATGCTTCTTCTTAAAATGGCAAAGAAGAATGTAAAAATTAAACCATTAACAATAAGATTCATACTCTCCTTGTTCATTCATTAGTTCCTCCTTTATTTTGGCATCACACCCTTCAAATTGTCACTTATCTTCTTAATATACTTCCTCGAAAGGCCTTGTCTACCTTCGTTTTGACATCATGCCCTTCAAATTGTCACTTATCTTCTTAATATACTTTCTCAAAAGGCCTTGTCTAATCATCCTCCCACTCAACTTCTGTATCATTGTGATCCCTTCTATACACATTTGCAAGTCTTTGGTTGTCTTTTTTATCCTTTGTTCACTTCTTCTACCATTAACAAATTACAACCATGATTGAATTTGTGTTTTCTTAGGCTATCCCTATAGTCACAAAGGTTATAAATGTTTTTTATTTGTTCCAAAGAAAGGTAATAATATCGTGGCATCTATTTTTTTATGAAACACAATTTCCTTTATTCCATATGTCTTCCTTTCCTATTTTTACTTAAGACAGTTTCACGAATGACATATATCCCTCCCTTGTTTATCCCTGTCCCAACCTTGACTTGAAGCTTGTGTCTAGTCCATAGTCTGTAAGATTATCCTCCCTTTCATATAGCACATCACGATCAACATATCTATCTCCTACTTTAGACTAGCCTGTGGTGCATCCAAATCCTACTCATCCATATGACTCGCCCCTTCTACTAGGATCATGGCCATCCATAGCATGATGGATCTCTACAAATCTAGAAAATTTTTTATCCTTTCTGTTTCCATTTTCGACTCAACGGGATTTGATTCCGTGAGCTTGTGATGTTAATATTATGTGGATTTTTAGACATCAAAGGAAATCTAATGGTTGTTTTGAAATTCATCGTTTTGAAAAGTTGCTTTAATTGGGATACCAACAAACCCACCTTAGCCGTAACATCTATGGGAATTAACATGACTAAAATAAAATATATAAATGCTATAAAAATTTCCCTTAGAAGCTTATTTAAAGATTACATGAGACCTATACCCACATTTTACGATAATATCAAATCATGTCCTAAATCATTGCATCAAATCATTGCCTGAACTTATTTTAGAATTGTTGATTTATTGGTTTGTTATATATAGCTTCTAATTATTTTTTATTTAAGTAAAACTCTAATGTGTTTACAAATTTAGTCAAGAGAATTCTTGAGTGTGATAACTTCGCTAATAACAGTCAACTGAGGTCCTCCGTTAAGTCTTTCAAAAACTCCTGCTTCTGTCACCGTAGCTAACAGACCATATAAGAGAACATAACGTCTAGTTCACTTCTTAATATAGTGTCGTGTGTCTGTTATTTCACTACCCCAAATTTACATACTATGTGCGTCTATTTCTCACTGCCCCCATTTAGCGGATACTAACCACATTCTTTATTTGCTGAAATTTGATTTTGTATTCACACAAATTCTTATATTGTTTAATTTGAAATATATCTGGGAGTATATTGTCTGCCAAATACTTGAAAATAACTATTCACAACCACTCTTCACCCAATCCGTAATGACATATACTTAATGAAAATTTTATTACAGGAAAATGGGAGAATGTGAGAAAGACAACGTCATAAGGGTGAAAACCTCCAAATATTACAAATGTAACCACTAAATATATTTGGTAGGAACCAAGCTTTACTAATGACTCAGGCTGACAAATAGTATCCACAACTAATTTACCTGCTTTAAAGGACTGCAAAGGATATGCCTAAACTCTCTGAAATGCTTCCCTAGATACTGCTGCAATTTAGGCACGTCCTGCTTCCGAAAAATATACCACAGTGCACCTTCTGGACCATCCCCTGCAAACAACAAATCACTTTCTTGCTTTATATTTACTTTGTCAACCTCTTTGAACTCGGATCTGCATGAAAGACCATCCTCACTAGCAATGGCCACCTCACTACTAACAGAGGGTTGATGAAACTGATCAACTTCTTTCTCATCACAGCATCCACTTTCGGTTTCCAAAACTTGGAAACTTGAAGAAGGAGAAAAGGCAATACAACATACTGCATCAGACATATCACAGTGGAGCTTAGTCACAGAGTCAACACGTCCAAGCTTCTAAGGAAATCTGTAAGAAATATATGTCTTAGGTTCCAAGTCTGACTTTAGACACTTCTCAGGCTATTTCATAACCAGGTTAAGACAACCACCAAAAGGATCAGTATATTCTTTGAATAACAAAGAAGTATGAACTCAGCATAATGTCGAGGTAAGAGTTCCTCAAACAAATTAAAAGATGGCAAGTCTTTTAATTTCAATATCTGAGGCCAATTAAGCCAATCCCCACAAGTTTTTGTATAACCAGTAAAACATTGACAGATGTTAATTTCAACCTGGATTTAACCAACTCCTAAAAGAAATGAAGAAATCAAAAGCAACAAGTCAAGTAAAACCACCAAAGAATTACAGAATCAGTAAAATAAAGAATACGTGACTTACTCTAGTCTATTACAAAAAAAAAAAAAATAAATACAAGTTGAAAAGACCAAGAAAATTGAAATGCAGTTTAGAACAAAATATTGTAATTTTTAGTTACGTTGCAAAATATTTCTTGGACACTCAGCTCATACAAGTTCATGAAAGTCAGAAATTGACAACATTAAAAGCACTGAAATTCAGGAAATTTGAAATAAATTTTCCACAACTAAACTATTCTTTATTGGACATTTGAAGCGTAGTGGTTCCAGGTAACCAATATTAAAGAATTTAAACATAAACTTCATGAGAGTGAATAATGAACTTAGAAAAATCACTCTAGTGAACAAGTTGAAGATTGAGAAAGTAAACAAACTTCACACAAATGTTGTCCATGCCATTGTGCCGAGTTCATACTTCTGCCATTTGAAATTAACATCTTCCAATTTTTTACTGGATATACAAAAATTCGTGGGGATTGGCTTAATTGACCTTAGATATTGAAATTAAAAGACTGGTCATCTTCTAATTTATTTGTGAAACACTCGTCTCGACATTGTGCCGAGTTCATATCTTCCTTGCCATTCAAGGATTATACTGATCCTTTTGGTGATTATCTTAATCTAGCTAGCTGTGAAATTTTCTGAGTGTCTAAAGCCCTAGGACAGTAGAAATAGTTCTCACTGGAATATGCACAGGAAGCAGGCTTTCTCATACCATGATATCTAACATCTGTGTTTCTGTCAAGCCTTGAACATATACAGAAGTTGTCAGGGGTCCAAAGTTTGTATGTTTGTTCTAGTTCATTTGCTTTACACAATAAATCACTGGTAAAATCTTGACCTAATATGCTTCTCAGTTCTAGAAAACCATGGTTACATTCATCACTGACTTTTGGACAAGGAATGCTACCATTACTTTCTGCATGCCATCCAGATCTACAGGCTTAGCAACATCTTTTGTTTCAGTGCAGTTTACCCTTTTATTTACTACTTCACCATGCAAGTAACCGTGACCTTTGTAGGAAAAATCAAACATAACTAGATCTGCACCACCTACAAGCTGACCAATACGAAGCTCACGACAACAGATGAGACGAAAATCGAGAGAGCATAGTGTACAACTTCTGTGATAATCAAATATTGACGTTTTACAGTTATCACTGCAATAGATATTTAAGTTAACAAATAAAGATACAAGGGTAGCTGGGAAAAAGACAATAAGATGTGAGAAATATACTAACCAATATACTCACTCATCCTTAGGATAACCTGCGTCTGTTACTCTAAGCTCAAAAATTCAGATACCTGTAGTTCACAACCAAATAACAAATTATACAATGCAAATATATGGAACTTGCACTAAACTCTAACTGGAGCATAAGATGAAAGCCAAACTTAAGCTACATTGCTACAGTGCGTACAATAAAAATAGTTCAAAGTTAGTGATCCAAGATTGAGAGAATTATTTATGCAGCTCAAACACAGCTCACAAATGGTATCTCCCATGTCCAACACGTATCAAACAGTGACACGCATACAGTACCATACGACACATATCGGTAAAGTGTCCAATTTGAAAGACATTTTTTTGTCTTTAACATAATTTTGACATGGTTCCAAAATAATGTTAATAAGGATAAATACAATAATTTTATAAAAATATGTAAACTTTTAAATTTATTGGAAAAGTTTATATTATTATTAAGAAGTGGACTTTAAGTCTAACTCAATCTCACAAAACCGGCTTGTAAGGTAAGGTTTGCATCCACATATATATTATAAATCGGCCTTGTCTCTACTTGATGTGAGTCTTCCAACACACTCCTTCATGCTGAGGTACTCTCGTGCTTGTGACTAAACATTAGTGATGGTCTGATAGCAGCTTAATAGCAGGTAGATTGATATGCCAAAGAAACACAAATCTCGCTAGGATAGACTATAACTCATGTCTCTAATACCGTGTTAATAAATAGACTTTAAACTTAACTCAACCCCACAAAACTGGCTTGTAAGATTAGGTTTGCACCCACATATAATTGACCTTATCTCTAGTCGATGTGAAACTTCCAACAATTGTGATTATATAAATAAGGAACAAATCTTATATTATCACCACTTTTCAATTTTTGGATATTAAATAGATAGATTAGATTCATTTTTGTATTAGATGATAATATATTTAGATTATTATATTTGATTAACTTTGTTTATAGATGATTTTGAGTATACAAATATTGGTTGTTAAATTAGATAATTCATAGTGATATAATATATAGATTCGTGTTTACATATCCTACATTTGGGAGACTATACTTGTCAACATTTGGGAGACTATACTTGTGGAAGTGTCCGTGTCGGTATCCATGCTACATAATCTAAATAAAGACTCAAAACCAAGAAACATTGATAAAAGGGAGCACACCAATAATAAATGGATTTTAGCTTACAAGAATCAGTCAGATCAAGGTTAAAGCTAATCAATTATAATAAAATAGATAATTCGTTTGCTTTTGCGAGTCAGAATTTATTGCAAAGATATATGTGGCTTCATGGCATTCAAAACAATGGTTTGGCTGTGAGTAGCATAATCTGTAGGAACAAGCATGCATCAATCAAATCTTGTCTTCTTGAGCATCAAATTCATTTCTTAATGGAGGATCATTGATTCACAATTAGTAACCTAAATCAACACTTTTAATCGAAAAATACCTTGTATGTTATCTTCTGTCTCGTTCTCAATCATTTATACATCCAACAATCTTATATGTTGAAGATGAACTTTGCAGCAAATACACACTGAATTCAACTTGTTCATCTTCATTGGTCTTTGCCTTTTTCTTCATTTCCTACCGAAACGAAATGATAACATTTTAAATATTGAACTCAAAAAATCAGAAGAAAACCTAATCCTGAAAGGGGGAGACCTAACTTTAATAAGTACATTGGAGCTCAAGCATGCTTTGCGAATGCAATTACGCTCAGAAAATGAGTAGTCTGGATAGAGTTTGAATCGAAGGGAATGGTGACCCGTGCAACAACAGATGAATCTCAACATTGAGTATTTTGCCAAGTGGGATTTGAAACCATGGGAATGGTGATTGTATTCCCTTGTGGTCTGTAAGTAGAAGGTATCAGGTTTTGTGAGTGTATTGCCAAAATATAAATAACCAATGTCAAAGTTTGAGGAAATGCTCTCCAAATTTAAGAGCATAAATCACACTTTACAAAAACTAGCAAAACAGAAGAAATGTGAGAATGGATGCTTCTGTGGGAGGCAGATGTCTATTCTCTTGAGCAAATGTGGGGACGGTAATAGGTATTTGAAACAATTGAGTGCGCTGCGAAATATTGAAGGAACTTACCCTGACACTTTTTGGAAGAGTAAATTTTTTTCTCTCTCTCTCTCTTAATTATCTCACTCACATGCTACTCATGTTTATTCTATTTTTTTAATCTAAACCTAGTTATGCACCTAGCTTCCTTTTCGTATTTGGTTTAGTTCATTTGTTTGTATATTTTCAACATGGTAAATGAAGGTAGAATTAGAAATGTAGGATTTATCTGATTTCGTTATGGATTTTATCATAATTCAAAATCTAGTTGAAGTATAATTGGATTTCAAAATTCGATTAAGGACTTCACTATATTTTGAAATTTGAATAAGAGTTTCATTAAATTTTGAAATTCGACTTATGACTTTGTTCGATTTTGAAATTCGATGAAATCTTTAATCAGATTTTGAAATCTAGTTAAGTGTTTAACCAGATTTTGAAATTCGATAAAATCCTTAATCGAATTTCAAAATTCGCTGTGTATTTATATGTATATATTTATTTCTATTTAATTTTTGTGCGTGTTCTAGTTTTATGCATTTATTCTCTTTAAGTTAGTTATTTTTTGTGTATTGATTTTAATTTTTATGAACTTGTTTGTTATTAAAAAGATAAGAACACGAGGTTTATTTACATATCAGGCTAAGAGTTCTTTACAAAGTGAAGAAGACACAAAGAAACCTACAACATCGGCTCATAGAAGGGGTCGTCCTGAACATGAAGTAGCGAGCATTACGTCATCTTAATATACATGAGGAGCAAAGGATTTATTCAGGAGCAACATGATGTTGTTGAGCATCATAAGGATGTTGTTCAATAACAACGTGAAGTAGATGGATTTCCTAACGTTCCACATCATACATCACTAATGATGAGCTATGTCGACCATGTTGCATTCGCCATATGGTAAGGCCAGGTTAGTAGAGTAGTTGAATATTTTTATTGATGTTTTTATGAAATTTTCTTACGATTACGCTGATAAGGGCTTGATATTGGCATTCGTTGAGAGATGACAGAGAGAGACGAACAATTTTCATGTCCTTGTTCGTGAGATAACTGTCACACTAGATGATGTGTCCACGCTGCTACATCTACATATAGTTGGACAATTATGTCTAAATGAAGTTCTAGACTTTGAAGTGGCTCCTAGGTACTATCATCAATCGATTGGGTGTAGACCACACGAAGCCTACATTTGATCTGAGGCAATGTCGTGGTTCCCAAGTTAGACTGAACTGGTTTAGAGACATATACAATGATTGTTGTGAGAACCAATAGTGGGAGTATATGGGCCTACTTGTTGCATCTTGTTAGATGCACTATTTTTACGAATAAGAGTGTTATCTTCATTTGTGTATTGTTTGTACTTGTTGCTCTTTAGAGACTAGCAATCATGTGAAAGATATGCCTGGGGAGTTGCTGCACCGACCTACTTGTACAAGCAACTTGGAGATGCTAACTTTGTAGAGACAAGGCAATTTGTTAGATAAACCTCTATTATTTCATTATTGATAAACCTTTAATTAAATTTTTTAAAGTTGGATATATAAACCTTTCCTTGGATGCGAAGGAGGCATTTGCTGCCTAGTTATGATGAAGATAGATCTCTTGTCGCCTGTTAGGTGATAGAGAGGCAGATTTTCAGCTTACTTAAGACTAGGATACATTTGGATGGCTTGACATATGATGGGGTGATATGGGCCCCATATGAATCACATCAGATTCGCCATCTGCTTCTGGGCATTAATATGTTTTCTGACTGGACCAGAGTTGGTGTGATTATACACTAACATTTGTCTGAACACGTGTTAAGGCAATTTGGGTATGAGCCGTTGGTCCCACACTCACCAAATGCTCTTATAGATGCTAAAATTGCAACCATTGATGATTTTTGGTTGCGATTTGCCAAGCATGTGTTTGTGAATGTCACATAGGCATCATCTCCATCTGCATGTGTTGAGAGATACCTCTAGTGGTTTAAAAGGGTATCACATCCCTATGTTATTCCTACTATCGAGGACGACCGACCGAGTATTGTACTTCGACTTTATCGAAATCTATAAGATGACACTCTAGTTTGTAGGAGATCGAAATTAGAATTTGGTTTTTTTTATATGCAACCGTATAATGTTTATGGGTTTATGCTATTGAAGAAAGTTATTAGTTTTTTGTTAGTGTCATTGTAGGGATCTATCAAGCACGATAATAATGGTTGAATTAGTAATTGTGAATCAATGGATCTATCTTATAGGTGATGATTGATCTATTATTGCATCCTATCGACATAAGAAGATGACCACGTCCACACCTTGAAGTAACAATGGATAAACGATATCATATCCATCATGTGTAAAGGACAATCTTCTTGTAGGTGAACATGTAAAGATAAAATTAGTAAATATAACATATTTTATAGTGGAACAATAGAATAATCACTTTACCTACACAAAATGAGATCCATGAACTTATTTTATGCATATTATTCAATGTTGTCTTATATCAGAAGGTGGTGTACTACATAGTGGGAAGATCGTAATATTTTGAGGATATGACAAACAAACTAAAAAGACATTATATCAATTAGTAATAGCATAATAAAATGTCTAGTATAGTCACCAACTTATCCATATTAGCCTTTAATTAATGAAACAAGTTGTTATCAAAGAAAAAGGTAAGACATAATAAGTAAAGTTTCAACTATAGCAACATATACCCCTGATTATGAGTCCACTAGCAAAGACTTCCTTAGTTGTTCTAGTAGACCATAGCTTCCCACTAGTCTTGCGTATTCATCACGTTGCTTACTAAGTTCTTTAAACAAGTTATGTCAGATAAGGGGCCATGAATCTCCACTTATCCTCAACAAAGTAGCAATGCATTTATAGCCACAATGACCATCAACAATGACATCAACAACATTAATAATGTAAGGGTGACAAATAGAATGGAACTAATCCAACATGGGAACTTTCCTTTGTTGCACAACTTTAGCCATAGATTGTAGTCTTTTTTTGTTGATGAAATATCATGTATGGAATGTAAGGCATCTACATGCTCAAAATATAAGGGTTCACACTTTGTAGACCTTTCAGATCGATGAACTTCACTCATTTGTGCACCCTTTGTTTTTACTTTATGCATTAGAGGTACCATAAATGTTATCATAAGACAAGTGATTTCAAAGTAACTTTTATTTGATATTCATTTTTACTACAATGTCAACTTCTATAAAACGATTAAGTATTAGATCAAATTCACATTGAATGCATAATTCTAATTGTGATTCATTTGATAAAATAATTGAAAACCTCAATCTAATCCATATTATATGAACTTCAAATAGAGGAATCATACCAAGTTCATATCGTGTTAATTTACAAGCAAAGGATAGACCATATGTTTATCTCAAAATGCATCCACAACTTTCAAATCCTATATGCTTTACTTGATCAAACTCCTGTGCAATGAGTCCCAAAGAATATCTTCATACATGTCCAACCAATCTTTTATATATGTTTCCTTTAAAAGCATTACTCATAAGATTTAGAGTTTTTTTCAGAGGAAGCTTTTATCTCATTATGTTGTAGGACGATAACATTATAAATTGGATTCCCACACAAACAAAGGTATCTCACATTGCTCCCCAATACTTTTCTCAAGCTTTAGTGAGAAGACTCAACCTTGATACAATTGATATGAACAATAACATAAAATATCTAACAAAAGCAACTAAATAAACAAAGATTAAAACATACTGGTTTGACGTTGTGTTTCCTAAATACATAACTTAATTTGTTTATACCTTTACAAAGTATGTCTTATACAAAATCATCCAAGAGTCATTGACATATTTAAAGAATAAAGGTCAAGATGAAGGTATTCAACACAACCAGTAAACATTAATTCATGTTTATAATCCATGACATTTTCTAATGCTTCCATGATGACATCTCATGCTTCAACATAACTGACTAACATTTTGCACTTGGCTTGCACATTTTTCTAAATGTGGAAGAGACATAGAAGATGATAACATTCAAGGAATACAGTGTCAATAAAATTCATCAAAGCTAGGTCTCTATCACTAATAATGATCTGTGGATCGCCTTCATATGTCAAAAATAATCTTCTTGGCCTTTCTAGAGCCCAAGTGAAATTATTTTGTCTTTAACTTGATAAGAATACAAGTGATGAATGCATATTTATGCCCTCATTTAGCCTTTAATATTAGATTCTTAATTGGTTTTTATACTTTAATAGAATATTTTAGGTTTAAACCCTCGGATGGTCCTTATATTTGTTTAGGATTCTCGATTCGATCCTTTCGTTTAAAAGTGTCTCAATTGGGTCCTAAAATTTGTAAATTAGTAAAAATTAAGCCATTTTCCATTAATTGGTAAGAAACAACGTCAAGACCTGCTAATGCGGTATATATTAGACATGTTGATCTGAATTATTTTATTATGTAGAAATATAATTTAAAGTATGATGTGATTTTAATAATAATATCGTAAACACTCATCTTCTTCAACGCGCCACCACAGATCTCGCTTTGTCGTCATCTCCATTAGACTACCGCGACTCCACCATGTTCGTTCCAATCACCACTACGAGTATCATCTTTCATGTATCACGCACCCATCAGATCCATTACACATTAGCATTGTCATTCCGGCACCGTGACGAAACCCTAATCGTAGAAATCGCCACTACCATGATTTCACCTTCATAAAGACCTGAAAACTAGAAAACGCATATTGCGAAAAGCCCCAAATTAAAACCAAGATGCGAACCAGAGAACCGCCACCACAGTCTCGTGTCTTCGTTCCTCTTCCACCATGAATCATAATCTTTGCGAACCTCTAGAAACCAAATCACGCAACCATTTAATTCCATCATCAACCAACTGCAATCATAGATAACCTAAAACCAAGAAAATCTTGAGATATGCAAATTGAAACCCTAACTCACGAGTTCGCAAGCTCTGCATCGTAAAACAATCAACCTCAAAGTTAATCGCGGAGAATTGCACGTCATAATTTACTACACAGGTAAATTATCATTATAAAACATATCATCCACTAAAATTAATCAAGAATAACATGTTCTCCAAAAAATATTACAACTCAGTAGGTCTTGATGTCGTTTCTTAACACTTAACGGAAAAGGCTTAATTGTTACTAATATACAAAATTTAGGACTCAATTGAGACCATTTTAAACGAAAGGACGAGATTGAGATTCCTAAACAAATATGATGATCATCTTATGGTTTAAACCAATATTTTAATTAGAATTTGTTATAATTGGGTTTATTTAGCATGAGAAACAAAAACATGTTAAAAATAGCTTTTTAGTTGCATAAATGTTCTTTGGATATTTTGATGTGTGTTAGTGCAACTACAACTAAGTTGATATCTTAAAGACAAATCCAAGAATGAAAAATAATCAAGACCATAAGAAGTCTATCCAAGCATAACATGAAAAAATGAAGAAATTTGGCTAAGCCAAGAAGAGGGAACAAACAACAAAGAATGAATCTTACGGTTTTCTCTATTTTTTCTACTAAAAGGGCTTTGATAATTGACAAATGTTTATGATTAAAGATAATTTTTGGCAAAATATATCTTAACATATTTTATTTGATATTGTTAAATAATTACCTTATTTAACTATATCAATAAATATCAAAAGATAATATTTATCAAATCTTTTTTCGTATAGCATATTTCTTCTCAAATATTTCTTAGATCTCCCCAACAATCAAATATATCTTGAAGATATTGGATTATTTAGAAGATAACTCGAGAAGATTACATTATCATAAAGAAGATTACAACAACAGAAAAACTTGAAACAAAGCCCAATCCAATTTCTATATAAATAGACTTAGGGAAATACATTGGGGGAGCTTAGGAACTCTTTCGGGTTTCAAATTTTTTCCTCTCTCTTCTCTCATGTTCTTCACCCTCTCTTGTTCTATTTTTATGTTATTATTTCAGCATTTCATGGAGTGTTAAGCCTCTAGGGTTGATTTATTTTTGTTGATTTATTTTTATCTGTATTTTCCTTCTTAGTCAAGTAAAATTAATGATTTTTACATTATAGTAGATAGAATGATGTTAAATCTACATAACATATCAATCATATGAGTCCAATGATTTTTATTTTTAGTTAAGAATTTATTGTGATTAAAGTTAGAAACTTTCATGTGATTGACTGGGTTCTTGCTAATAATTGATAATGTACTTTGATTAGTGGTAAAAAATTTAACAAGAATTAATCAAGAATGTACTTTGGTTAATTAGCTTTTTACTTGATATAAGAGGTAAAAGAATAGACATGATTATGCATAATAATATTTAATTGATAATGTACTTTGGTTAAATTTACTATGATTAATCTACAAAATTGTTGCTTTTAATTGAGAATGTACTTTGGTTACGAGTGAGAACATCGATAAATTAATTGAGAATTTATATTGATTAATTTGAAATTTTAAGACAATAATTAGTTGAACAATAGTCTTTAGATAACCAATAATGAATCCTATTTTGAAAACACAATGAAATCAACCTATTTTCTTTATTATTGTTTTTTTAATATTTTTAAATCTTTTTCTAAATTTATTTCTTTCTATCTTTTGCTATTTTGTTCTTTAAACTTTTATTGATCTTTATTTTCTTTATTGTTTTTGTTTTACTAACCTTTTTGTATAGCTTTTATAATAACTAATTTTTTAAGAATCAATTTCGTGTTTGTTGAGAGCGACATAAGGTTAAATTTATCCTTTCTATTTTGTTGGCTACTATCTTAGCAATATTGAAATTACTATATTTTAGTAATATTAATTTGATCATGTCCATGACATCATTATCATAAAGGCAGTTGAGAAAGTTAACCCTAACTTATTTTTATATGTGGTATTCACCGACAAAACAACATTAAATACATTCAACAATTTAATTATAGTAGGAGGTCACTTACCACCTCATATTCTTTTACACATCTACTCTAATTGATATATTTGTCACGTTTTAAATCTGGTAAGTTCCTAACCAGATTGTCTAAATCTTTTCTTTCAAAATTTGGTGAGTTCCTTAATGTGCTCATATATCATCTGAAGCTATATTTTCTAAAAGAGAAAAATCTTAGCAAATCTAAGATTTGTTTGTATTGCTTTTATTTTCCTTTTTAGAGTTATCAATCTCTACCTTTGCTTATAACACTATTTGTGTTGTAAATTCTGAAAAGAATTAAAACACTTGGTGTTTAACTCAGTTGAGTTAAACAATCTAGACATGTTATCTAGGGTTGAGACAAAAAATGGTTAGAATACTTATAAACCAGGAGTCGTTAAACTCAGACTAGTCTTGCTGACTAGGTGAACCAAGAATGGTGAGTGTTACGGTTAAATTGGTCTGAGGGTCGATCATCCTTCCTTGTTCTGCTCTCTTTTGATCTTTAATCCTCTTCGAGAATGCAATCCACTTTGATGAGTTGTTGACGTGCAAAAGACACTCTGACGCTCAAGTAACATATATGTTTCACAAAGAGGTTACTATTTTATTATGATAGAAAAAGATGATTGTACCTGGACATCAATTGTATATTTATAGAACTTGTGACAGCCAAGTTCATTTATTAGTGCAATATATTTTTAGGTAATCAAACCCAATAATACCGTATATTTGTAAAGCGTAAGACAATCTGATCTATTAATGCCTGTTAATTGTCCATAAATGACAATTAATTCCGATTGGTATAATATAGTACACTGAGAATACTCGTTCTAAACCTAAAGAGGTAAAATTCATGTAATCTTTCTAAAAATTAGTGAAACCCCTTAAGAATTCTTAAGATATAATTAAACATAACTTAATTTGACTTAACTAGTATAAAATCAATGTTTTATTACTTTACTTCTTCAAACACTTTATTAAAAGACAAAGAAAATACTAAAAACATTATACTTTATAAGTAATAAGTATAGAATACACCTATGACAACATTTTACAAACTAACAATCTTCAAATTTGAATCATATCCTAACACTGTTTACTTACTTAAAAAAAATATTATTAGTAAATAAAAATATTTCTCAACAAAGTTATTTTTTGTTCGAATCATTTCCCTTAATTAATCTTATTCTTCATTCTTTCTTTAATAAATATATTTGATTTAAACTCTAAAAGTACACAATTAAACTTTTACTCAAACTATAAAAAGTATTGAAAAAAGTACACAATCTTTGACCAATAATTTTGTAAAATAAAAATAATATTTTGAATTAAATATAATTTTAAGATTTACTTTTAAAATATATCTTATATATAATGTAAGGAAGTTTGTGTGAATTTCTCTTCCTCTCACACGTATACTAAATTACCTTTATGTCTTATACATAAAAAACTACAAAAAAAAAATTATATCTTTATTAATTACCATTTTTTTTATAGAAGATAAAAACATTAAAAGTTGTGGATCCAACAACAAAATTAAGAACAATCAAACTAGCCATCTCTCTATTAAGATTCGCTCATGATTGCATATAATATTAAAAACAAAAGACAAACATCCTTTGAAATATAAACACCCATTAAATAAATCTTTCTTTATTTATTTTTTCTCTTATTAAATGATAAAATATGCAATATATATATATATATATATATATATATATATATATATTTCTCAATTACTATTTACTATTTTGGGATGTGCAATTTTTCTAGTAATATAGTTTTACGTAAAAAATATAAAAAACCAAAAACTATAATTGAAAGTATCGGGCCCAACAAAAGTAGTAAAAGGAGAAAAAAAAATGAAGGCATGAGCTTGCATGACTTGTTCAAAGCAAGTACAATCTAGATTCCTTTTGACTTCAAAAATATTTTTATTTGTAGATCGTGTTGAGACTTGATAATTTAAACTCAGATTAGTGATCTTAACTAGGTGAATCAAAAATAAAAATATTCATTTTAAACTTGAAAAAATAAAATTCGTGTAATATTTCTAAAATTTAATGAAACTCCTTAAGAGTTATTAAAATAAAACTGAAATTAACTTAGTTTGAATAAACAAATATAAAATTAGTATTTTATTCTTTTGCTTCTTCACACCTAAAAATTCTAAAATATTATACTTTATAAATAATAAGTATAGAATACCTATGACAACATTTAACAAACTAAAAATCTACAAATTTGAATTTTATCCCAACACTGTTTATTTACTTAAAAGAATATTATTTGTAAATAACAATATTTCTCACCAAACTTATTTTTTTTTTCGAATCATTTCCCTTAAATAATCTTATTCTTCATTCTTACTTTACTAAATATATGTTACTTATTTTAAAAGACAAAATTATAACTAAACTTTTTTTTCCTAATTAATAGCTTTAATTTAAATCACCATAATTTCCAACTTTTTTCAATTAATATCACCTACAATTTTAATATTATTTAATTTAATATTTCTAACTTTTTACACCAAAATTGTGACATCCCAAAATATATAGAAAATACATACATATAATAAAGACGTCATCATGCATAATATAGGAAAACAGTCAAGAGTAATTAGGATTACAGTCATCCTTAGAATAATGTGGAATTGAAAACTAGAGTATTAGAGTTCTTCCCTGGAAATTACAGAGAATTTAACACTTTAAATGCACTATAGTTCTTCAAAAATAATATGAGTTCATGGAAATAAAAGCTAGCAAATCTAAGTTGCAGCATTGTCGTCTCCATCAAGAGTTATTTCCAAAGTATCCTCCTCGCCATCAGCTCTCACCCAAGTGGATGATCATCACAAAAGGAAACACATACAACATGCACAAACATAAGCAAGCAAGGGTGAGCTAATTAAATATAAAAACATGCATCATGTCAAGCATAGAATCTACAAGAGTTATTCTCAAATCAAAACAGATTAAGACAGGTATCCTAACATGTTATATTCTAGACTTGTCTCGTCCGGACTTTAGAATGATAGTCGAGCTATGGCGGGTCTTGCACTCATGGTGGCTTAAGATACTTGGGTTACCCACCCTACCACACTCACGAGGTTAACATGTTCCGGACCTTGAGGCATAATGGAAGCCCCCAAGACTAAGACCTCCTACTACTCTTCACCACATGGTTCAATCCTCTTTACGTGAGAAGAAAAACCATTGGAGTTTCAGGATGGCCCCCAAGGCTGGGCTCCTACATTCATTCTAAACATACTTGAATCTCAACAAGAGAATTCACTATGGATCAAAACATGAGGCACCACCATGTAACCCCCTGTGAGGTCCATGGAATTACGTCCATCAAACATACTTTGAAAATCACATACTTTCACTTTTACATTGCATACAACCATAGATATAATACTAATTATACTTCAAAAGACCACAAACAACTTAATAAGTCATCAAAAATCACATGAAACCATTCAATGTACATTAACAGACAATAACAATCCAAGAAGACCTGCTAAACAACACAAAAACCCTTAAACTCATACTTAGACAAGGAAAATAACTTTGAAACTATTACCAATAGTTCCTAAAAGACCCAAAACCCCTAAAACGACCTAAAGAACATCCAAAAATGATATACATAGCCCCGAAAACCACCCAAAACTGCCCTGGATGATTTTCCGACGACAATAATCGATTATCATATGTGATAATCGATTATTTCGAGAGCTTTGAAGAGGATACAACTCTCTGACTAGAATAATCGATTATCAAGTGAGATAATCGATTATTCTTATTAGTTTTTGACAGCAACGTGATTTTTCTTGTTTTGATGCATCTTAGACACTAAACCAACTCAATTTTGATATGAAACATGTTTATAGATGAAACATGTTTATACATGAAAGTAAAGTATTGCATTGGTCATTTGGATAGGAATTAGATGTACTAAACCAACTCAATTTCTACTCCAAAACATCAAACTCAATAACTAGAGGACCCAAAACCCAATTCTAACACTTTGTACCTATTCTAACCAATTTGGTGACTCAAACAAGTCACAATCCACTTGCTAAGACTGCCCCAATAGCCCAATTATACCCAGAACCCCTAACTCTCAAATTCACTACCTCACTTCCTCCAAAAGGACCTTAAACACTACCGAATCACCAAGTTTTCTACCTAGCCAAAGTTACAACAGATTTCACACTCCAAATCACTTCTAACATGATCCAATACAGTAATTAATTTCATCAAACTCACTATAAAACAATCAATCACAGTTCCATCAATTACACCATTCAATTCAAACCATCCTATATACTTCAAATCCAAAGTACTGTACAAAACCGCACGACAGTCCAAAATTCAACATGCATTTATTTAAAAAGCAAATTTAAGAAATAAATTCAAAGAAAAATAATTAGCTCCCCTTACCTAAGGTTCTCACAGTACAGCTCACAACAGCAACTTCACAGAACCTCTCACAGCAAAATGCACAATACCCTACATCCACCAAATTGGTGATACAAAACAGCTCTTAGAGCTAGAATGAACATAGGAAATGGAAAGGAATATTTCTAGCTACATGCAACCAGCAGAGATGCATGCCGTAGGTTCCAAAATCACGAAGGAGAAAGGAGAAACGACTTACCCGCTAAAGAACGAGAATCTAATCGGAGGGTTGAGAAGCTCTCTGCGCCACGGTCACTTGAGCACTACCAAATCAAACATGCAATGACTGAATGTGAGGGAATGGTAGAGAGAAGGTAGAGAGAAGAAGATTGAGTTCTGAGTTTTTAGAGAAAGAATAGAGTTGGGTTAATGAACCATAATGAGTCTGAAAATGACTTTTAAAGGAACAATTCTTGACTTCATTAACTTAATGCTCCATTAAATTTTTAAATAAATTTTCAGGTTCTTACAAAAATATTTTTACTAAATAAATATACACTTTTTTTAATTTCTTTTAAAAAAACACGCTTATAAAATATTAATATACCATAATTTTTCTCTAATGAACTTATTTTTATTTTTTTTTCATTCCCTTTTTTAAAAAACATAAAAAAAATCCAACACAAAATTTGATTTTATGAAAACTGAATTTCGACTAATTTTCCTACATGCCGTCCAAAAAAAAACAAAAACAGAAAATTTCCAAATCTTTACTTGTATTTTAATTTCAATGTTTAAAAGAATAGTAATTACTTTTTTTTTCAACTATAACTAATTTACTAAACTTTAAAAAAAATATATTACATTTCTAAATTTTACAAAAATAACCTTAAAACAACAAATTAAAAACATAGAATGAGTATTAAAATAAAAATAATTGGACCATAAGCTTATGGTTGACTAGACTAAACACCCTTTTGAAAAGAATAATAATAAAAATTATACAGAAACAATCAAAATTAACGAAGATAACCTACATTTTACTAATTTCTTTTCTGATTTTGTTCTTGTGTCCTATTAAGGAGACATCACCCAAGTTTCATATAAGGAACAAACATACGAGGACCATGACTAGACTCAAGTGAAAAATATAGTTTATATAAGAAATAACAGCCATAATTTTGAAAATACAACTGTAATGAAATATTAAAATAAAAAAAATAATTAATAAACGTGTGACTCTAAAAAGCATGTATTTTTATCTTCAAATTATAATCTAGGCATAGTGATTAATTATGAATCCAGTGTGATAGAAGGATTAATGTGGTTGCTTTCACACACATAACAAAATTGTATTCACACACATTTTGATGTTGTTGCTTTTATTTTTATTTTAAAGTTCCATGGACACTTTATAATTGACCTAGGCCAGCTGGTGATTACCCATCACTCCACTACAAGGGATTAACTTGGTTGTTGAAATAGAACCTGCTATCTTCCAACATCCCACTCTAAAAGTAGACAAATAAACTTTTACCAAACTATAAAAAATATTGAAAAAAGTACGACAATGATATCACTTGATTTATTATATACAAATCTTTGACCAATAATTTTGTAAAATAAAAATAATATTTTAAATTAAGTATAATTTTAAGATTTAATTTATAATTTGTTTTATATACATTGTAAGGTACTTTGTGTGAATTTCTCTTCCTCTCATACGTATACTAAATTACCTTTATCTTATACATAAAAAAATACAAGTTTTTTTATGGAAGATAAAAACATTAAAAGTTGTGGATCCAAAAACAAAATTAAGAATAATCAAACTACCCATCTCTATTAAGATTCGCTCATGATTGCATATAATAGTGAAAACAAAAGACAAACATCCTATGAAATATAAACACCCATTAAAAATATCTTTCTTTATTTATTTTTTCTCTTATTAAATGATAAATATGCAAAGTTTATATTTTTTTTCTCAAGTATTATTTACTATTTTGGGCGTGTATATATATGTGAAATTTTTCTAGTAATATAGTTTTACGTGAAAAATATAAACTGAACCAAAAACTATTATTGAAAGTATGGGGCCCCAAGAAAAGTAGTAAAAGGAGAAGAAAAAAAAATGAAGGCATGAGCTTGCATGACTTGTTCAAAGCAAGTACAATCTAGATTCCTTTTGGCTTCCGAAATCTTTAAATTTGTAGACCGTGTTTGGACTTGATGATTGTACCCTGAGGCCTGGAACACGAAGCACAGACCCATTCAAATAATGGCCAAACAGAGCATAGCGTCGAGCTTCTGCCTTAAATTTTTAGCTGAATTCATTTAACCAAACCACTTACTTTCTATCTTTGGAACGAGTCTTTTCACTTTTTGTTTTCATTAAGTTGTGTGGAATTTGAATTGAGATTAAAATCCTGGGCACACGCAGCATCCTACTCGGTTCACGCGGTTCAGACACATACTATTTATAACAACGTCGGCACTGCTCACCCTTCACTTTTCACTTTCCATTTCAATCACCATTTTCTCAAACACAATGCCTGCAACAAATTCACCTCCCAGATTGATTCCTCAAAGGGGTCAAGTTCTAAAGACAATCCTAAAGATTGTGTTCTCTTGTCTCATCTGTGCTTCTCATCATTCTTCTTCCAATTCTCCTAATCCCAAAACCTCTTCTTCAATCTTTCCGGCACCACTACCTTCCCGCCGTCACTGAACCCATTCGAACATGGATTCTGGGTCAGCTTCTGTTGGCTTATTCAACAACCTTCTTAATTATGTCTGCGTCTTACGTTGTAACGTTGTTGTACCCACAACTCAATTTTGTTTTGTTTCATGTAAATTGTATCCCTTCTCTCGCTTTGATCGGGTTTGAAAATTTTTGAAGAAAACAAAAATGTAGTTTGAATGTGCTTTATGTTAACGCTAACGATGGAATCTCTCCGTGAGGTTTTCTTCTGCTCATTTCTCGTTCCAAAAGAAATTCAATCTAATTATATTAAGGGACAAAAGATATTAGAATTTATAAATTTGAATTATATTCAACGGTCTCATCCACACGTGTGATGATTTTGCAGTGGGGCATTTAGACTAATAATATTTTACTGCTTTTCACGAATAATTCAAACGAAAGTGGGGTGTGCCAAGTCACTCTTGACAAATGATGCTTTGGAATTCGTAACCTATAAATACTATACTATGATATAATATAATATACTTTAAAGTGAAATAAATTTGTTGGAAACTTGGCAAAGTATTGCATAAAACGTGAAAGTTGAACAGGTCTGAAAACGTTATGCATCTAACACTACATATGTAAGAATCCATGGATTATATCTTAAAGTATCATTAAGAAGATCCCATTACTTCTAGAAAAAACCAATTCGAGAAAAAAAAAATTAAATGTAAAGATGAACGGAGTGGTTGTGGGGAGATGTAATTCCAGCACATCAGTTTAAAACAAGTAATATATATATATATATATATATATATATATATATATATATATATATATATATATATATATATATATATATATATATATACTTTTATAAAAACGCCCTCATGCAATAACTACTAATATAGTGATTTATCTTACAATATATTTCTTCAACATTATGTATCTTCTTTTCTACTTAATTTTTTTTTCTTTTAATTTTACTTGGCATTTTATGGTAGTTATTGCTTAGGTTTGTCAAATGTACCATGTATTGTCAAAAAATATTGTCTTTATTTAAAAAAATATTGAAATGGGTTTTGTATTAATATGTTTAGTTACTAATAAAATTATTTATTTCAATATAATCCTCACTTTTCTAAATTTGAATATTTATCTTAACGTAGAAATCTTTATTTAAGTATATATATATATATATATATATATATATATATATATATATATATATATATATATATATATATATATATATACACTAGTAAAAAAAAAGAGGTTTTTAACTTGCACATTACATTTCGGTTTTAAAAAATCGAAGCATATCAAAATGAGGTGGTAATTTCGTAATTTTTGTGAAACTATATGCCTCAGTTCAATTGAAACTGATGCTTAAGGGGTATACTGCCTCGATTCTCTGACCAACCGAGGCAAAATACTCTGCTTTTCCTTTGCAAATCAGCCTTTTCACCTGTCAACCTTTCCAAAATATGCCTATTGCCTCGGTTCTGTGCAAAACCGAGACAATATGTCCTGCCAAAAGCTGACAACCTCTATATTTAAACGTTTCAAATCAATTTTGTCAACCTCTACTGCCTCGGTTCCATTTGAACCGATGTCATAAGGCCTTTATGCCTTTATGCCTTTATGCCTCGGTAATAGCTTCTTCGATTTTTAAAGTTCAAACCTTTCATTCTTCCCTTCCACAACCTTCTCACCACCACCATCTCAACTCCCACCAAACAAACTTAACCTCAGACTCACCATCATCAACTTGCTCCACCGCTACTGCCTCCACCACCGATCGTTGCTGCTGCCTCCACCGTTGGACGTCGTCGTTGCCTTCACCATTGGTCGTTGTTGGTACCTCCACCATTGGTCGACATCATAAAACTTTTTAACCTATTGTTCCACGTTGATGCCTCTACTTCTCTCGCGCGAACTTAGTTGTTCGTTGTTGCCTTTGGCCATACATCGTGGCCACCGGCTGTTCGTCGCTGTCTTTGGTCGTTCATCACCGTCTTTGGCTGTTTGTCATCGCCTTCGACTGTTCATCGCCGCCTTTGCCTGTTTCATCGCCGCCTCCATTGTCCCAGATAAAAAAAAAGAAAATATGTTGAAAAGCAAAAGTCCCATTTTTTGAAATAAAATAAAAGGCATCTACCGCCTCGGTTCGAAACCAACCAAGGCAAAATACCCCCCACATACTGCCTCAGTTCAAAACTAAGGCAAAAAGGCTACCCTTTTTTCCTCGCCTGTATATACCTCAGTTCAGGAACCGCTGCGTATAGACAAAAATAATCGGTGTCGTTTCCCTTTAGTGCACTAGTGAAAGTTTTAATTATGAGTTAAAAGATGTTGATTGCTAGCAACTATTAGCAATCTATTTTTCACCTCAAACAAATCAATATATAATATATCTAATAACATAATATTCATAGTATTTTAATAATATATGATGAAATGTATTCATGATTATGTTTTCAAACAAAAATGAAATGATTATTGTTAAAATAGAATGGCTCAATTTCTCACACCAAGAGGGGGGTGAATTAGTGAAGTATAAAAAATAAAACTTTCAAAACTTTTTCACCAAAAGAGATGCCTTTAAACTTTTCTTGAAACACACATTAAAGATTTTCAGTGCAGTAGAAATTTAATCGAATGAGTATAAAGTATAATCGATTGAATGTAAAAGAGTAGGGATAAGAAAGATCAAACACTGAGTTTTTATACTGGTTCGGCCAAGCCTACATCCAATGTCCTTCCAACCATAGGAAGTCAATGCACTATAATGATCAAGGTTTTTACAACAAGGTTTTTATAGAGACCTCACGTCAAAAATATAAAACACCCCTCTAACCCTCTAATCAAAATATAGGTAGTACATAATCAGACTAGAAATAAGAATCCCCTCTCCTACAGTCTAACTGCTTGAGGCACCCTCAAAGTCAAGAATGCAGCACGTCCTTCATCCTGTAATCACAACAGGGAACTCAACCCAATCTTCAGCAGATTGTAGAACCTGATCTTATAATAAACACCCAAATGTGCAGATAGATCAGACTTTGAAAACACATCAACCTTGCTCTTCAAGAAATTAAAAGCAGTTGATCACCCTAGTCAATCTTGTTTTCCTGAAGCTTTTCCTCTTTCTGTAAGAATCAAACTTTCTGCTAAAGAATATGAAAATGTCAGAATCACAAAAGTTCTCACAAAAATCAAATTCGCGTCAATATATACATAAACTCGTATCAGATGCAATATAATCGACTTTGCTACTAATGTAGTCGAACACACCAATTCAATTATAACAGTTAGTAGCAGTCAAAGCAATTAATTGAATTCACAATTAATGTCGTTGAATAACATTTAATGTTTGGTCAAGACATTTAAAAATATAGCCGCTGTGATAGTTATATCAAACATTAACAGATTTCAAAACAGTAACAAACTTAATAGAATACATATCGCATGCAATCAATTATACAACAATGTTAAGCAAAGTTTTGAAAACTTTTCTCTTTGAAAAACGCTCACAGCACAATTTGAAAAAAGTTTGTGCAAAGACATGAGTTTTAGTCGATTCAACCCATAATATAATCGACTTAAAACTGCTGTTTTTCCACACAATTAAAATTCAACATTATTGCTTGTGTTTTTTTAATCCAAAAACATGTGTCATGCATTCATGTATAAAATCACATATATAACATAATGAAATGCAATGAACAACACAAGAACAACACAATCATGTTCTCATATACGCATATAACATGTAAGCAATAAAACATGTAACACATAATCCACATGTGTTATTAATTATGCGTTGTCATCATCAGAAACTCAGATATTACAAAGATTGTGGGTTTAGCTAAACTAGTGCTCCCCTATCAACAATCTCAACAGTTATTGTTATTTATACTTAGTAGTTGATATTTTTAATTGTGACTAATGCAAATGCAAATAGTAACAACAATAGTTATAATTATAAGTTGAAAAATATTAATAATGAGAAGTGCGTTGATCATAATCTTAACGTATTTAGTGTTTATAACAACTAGTTTAATTATAAAACTTTTAGTAGTGATATAAGTTATGATGATGGCTCGAGTAGAATTAATATTATTATTCTTTATGATCCCGACATTAAAGGTGGGGAAAGTCATAATATATCCTTAGTATATGTCACAATCACCTACCCAACGACTTTAAATTTGTTTCCTAAAGTTTAAGCAACAATTTGTTGGCTTTAGGCAGTGATTTTTCATTATTGCCTAAAGTCAATTTTGCTTATACACATCACACGCATACAAACAGGATAAACTAGTGTTTATACAAGCGTCATACAAGTATGCATATATCATATTCATACACATATTATATTTACTTCTCATCCATTTACTCTAATGGGTGTAATTTCATATTCATTTAATATCCATTTACAAGTATGCATTTACAAATCCATTTACAAACTTTGTACAAGTATGTATGTATCACATTCATACACACCTTATATTAACTTCTCATCCATTTACTCTAATGGATGCAATTTTAAATTCATTTAACATCCATAAAAAATAAGTGTCTAATCTCTCAGGCCAACTAACTACCACTCATGTCAAAAATTCCTAACATCATACATCACAAATGTTAGCAAAATGATGAAGATGAAGTTTTGATGATGTCCAATTCAAGTCAAGAACAACCAAGACTCATGAAGAAAGATCTTTGAAGACTTGTATTGCTATGGAAAGCTTTTGTAATAATTATGGTTTAGTATCTAGGACTTAGATAGTAAGTAGTTCTATGTATACATTTAAAAGTGATGTAAAAATAAGCCAAACAGCAAAATCTGTGCAGTGTTAATCGATTAACAGAGGGTGTTAATCGATTAACGTTAATCGATTAACAGAGGGTGTTAATCGATTGTTCCAGAGACGAATGGCGAAGCACAGCATTTCAGTGTTAATCGATTAACAGAGGGTGTTAATCGATTAACGTTAATCGATTAACAAGGGGTGTTAATCGATTAACAAAGTGAACGTTTGAAAAACTAGCCGTTTTTAGAGCCGTTGAACTATCCGTTGGGGTGTTAATCGATTAACCACTGTAGCTAATCGATTAACACAGTGTGAAAGGCTGAAAACGAAAAATGGAAGAGCCTTTTGGATGAGTCTATAAATAGACTCTCATTTCCTCTCAAGAAGTAATCCAGAAAAACTACAACTCTTCCCTTGTGCTCTAGAACTCTGAAACTCTTGAGAATTGTGAGCTACTGTTCGGCTTAGGAAACTCTTGTCTGTGGAGCTGGTGAAGTGCTGCTACGGTGACAGAGAAATAGCCGGTTCATCCTTAGTGCATCTGAGGAGGTGTTTGGAAGAGGAAGGCATCCTTCGTGAAGTATTCGGAGGAAGTGTTTCATCCTTTGTGAAGATTCAAAGGAGGTGTTGGTTCATCTCTTGTGGCATCAAGAGAGGTGTTTTCTAAACTTTTACAAATTGTATCTGTGTGATTGTAGTTTGTAATTGTTTTGTGATTAGTGAATTGTTTATCTTGTTTTGAGATAAGCGACTGGACGTAGGATTGGTAAGATCCGAACCAGGATAAAATCATCTGTGCAAATTTCTCTCAACCTTACTCTATTTAACTGTTATTATTAATTTCTAAGTAAGTTTAATTGAGTAGAAATTTTTATGGCACACGTTTTTAGTGAGAACCAATTCACCCCCCCTCTTGGTTTGTTGTTCCACGCTAACCCATCCGCTGCAGCCGCTCTGACAACAAACACTTAACTCTACTTTAGTAAGACTTATGCATTGAATTAGACTCAAATATTTACACATATCATACTATATTCTCTAAGTTGTTGCTACGACAAAGCTATATTAATAAAAACGCATCCCCCTCATACCACAAGGTAAATTTTTATGACCTACTGAACACGATTCTCTTTTGCACCACAATCTACATCATATCAACCTCATTTGATTTTCACCACCTAACATATTCCTATATGTGAGTCTCATATCAAATAGATCAACATAATCTCCTTTAGAGTCTAAATTTCAATACACAACCTAAACATCTAAACATAGTATTTCTTTCCTAGACATAACTATGTTCACAACACATCACATGTTATATCACAACCAAAAATAATTCATTCTCATTCATACATATACATTCAACTGAAATAAATTTTAATCATTTGCAATTAATTATTCATTACATTGTAATAATATTCAAATGCAATATACAATTCAAATATATAAAAACAATAAAAGATAAACCAATTTTTAGTGTTTAGGAACATTTGAAAACTTATTTTCTTAATGTTCAGATAATTGTTTCATGCTTAGTTAACACTTGGCATACCCAATAAACTAAACACATAGTTCACTTCTCTCAACTAGAATTTTACTCGCCCATTCAAAAGGGTCAACACACCTAACAAAAATTCTTCTTGTTTAGTGGCTAACATTGGAAGATTTCATAAAATATCTTTGTTTAGTGAAAATATACATTTATATTGATCAAAAATCTCAAGCTTTTAATTAAATGAATTTTTTCCAATTACCAAATCATCAAATGTTTATTTAAAAGCTTGCCCAATGAATTTTAGCTAGCCCAACGAATAAACCTCTTAATTTTTTAATTAATTGAATTTTACCTTACAAGAGATGATTAGTCCAACGACTTTGAATAATATCAAGTGACGAATTTAGTTCAAACTGAGTTTTTATCTTCATTTCTCATGCCTATCATTATATATTTGGATCTAAAACAACATCAATTTGAACCAATTTGACTCAATTTATTTATTATCAATTTTTAATACTTAACCTAACATAAATCCCTAAATATACACTAATCAAGCAAACACACAAAGCCTATGGAAATAAAAAGAATTACCCATTCATATCATCTACCTTAGGTACTCTTACCTATTAAGGCTTTTGGCTTAGGCTTGAGCTCCTAAAAGCCCTTCATAGGAAAGCTACACCTATACACAAAAGATCCTGATCAAAGATATGGAACTACTTTTACAATCCTAAACTAATATAGATTCATCTTTGCCTTAACATGACCTTATGCCAAATCCACCACCCTTGTGCATGTAAAACTTTCCCAAAAGTAACTGAAGAAAAGGGGCAAGGGAGGAACTTTCTCAGAAAGAAATTATGATCGAACAAACTTTTGCTGTTCTTCTCCAGGATCTTTACGGCAGAATTTAATCTTTGATCTACAAAAGGATGAGAGGATTTCTCATAATTCTAAGGAGAAGTCAAAGAAGGTAAAAAAAAAGTTGTCTTTAAAGATGTAGTGGTTTTTCAAAAAGGAAGTTTGATAATTAACTTTTTCCTATTCATAAGATTTATGCTTTAATAACAAAACATCTTAGGTATACCACTTCTACACCTGAATAATTTTTTAGTTTCTTACAACCCCTTTTTTAGTTAGTGAACAATGATTGGTTTATCATATCCTATTGCAACTAAATTGTCTTATTCAAGACTAACTATTTCAAAAGAATACCCATTTTTAACCAGAGTGGATCTATTTCAAACAATACTCAATTTTAATTAAGAATGCTACATTTTAAACAATACTAAATCTTAACTAGGAGTGGTTGCACTGCAAACAATATTCAATTTCATTTAGTGGAGGTTTATTTTCTAATTTACATAGGTGTTTACCCATTACAAATTAATTTTGGGAGGTTTTTCAAACTTCCACAGTTGGATTCGTAGCTATTAATTTGTAGAGGTTTTTTATGATCATTGGTATTGGATTTATATTGTAAGGGATTTTTGTGGAAGGTTTTAACCTCTTCTATTAGTGAGTATTGTTTTATAGAGGGTTGAAGTCTCTTTTATTTACATTATCCACCAGCATTTATAATTTCTTAATTTAATAAAATTAGTTTTTATAATAAGAAATAAAATATATAAATTTATAAAGTACACAAAAATTATACAAAATTAATTTTATTGATGATTTATAATAAAGTACATTCATTGACAATTACAATGTAAATATAAAAAAAAGAAAATACATAAGGTTGAAAAAAAAAATATTTAAGGGGCAAATGTAGGAGATTCACGTGTAGTTGTTTCAAGACAAGGCCAAGCAATGCAAATGACAATAGATCATGAGCCCAACACAGAGTAAGGCATCATTTAGAATAAATGAGGTTTTGTCTCCAGCATGTCAGGTACAACGAAATTGGTCTTGTCTACTTTTCAGTTCTAAAGTATGCTGATAATAATACTAATGATCTTCGATTCATCTAGGTGATGTGCCTAGAGTAAATGGGCAACTTGTTGTTTCTCATGCATTTTGAGACAAGAGCCTCAAGTCACATTTGCGATTAAACCCTAATATGCAAATTATCGTATATATTGATATTGATATTCTCATCCTTGCCCATGATGGACTTTGGAAGGTGGATAGCAATTCATGTATTTGTTTCATCTAACAAAAATATTTAAGGCATAAATGGTTATTTTAATGGTATTTGCATCTAAGGCATAACATGTTACTTTGGATGTGCTAAATTAGGCAATGCCTAATCAAGAGGCAGTGGATATTGCGAGAAGGATGAGAGACCTTAACATATCACAATAAGAAAATGGTATGTGTCCCAAGACCTGAAGAAGAAGACAGAAGAACATGTAAATCTCAAAGAAAGCCAAAAAGGAAAGAAAGTAGATAATGGAAATATAAGTATAGACTATATGCTATAAATTAATAACATGTATTACTTTAAGGCCCCAAACATGATCTGTTTAAAAATAGTAAATATGACAACAAATTCACTATCTCGAGCACTCATCTATAAGAAACCTTAATCCACTATTGCAGAGGTTGTTGCTATTAGGGCTGAGCATAATGAAATATTCATGAAAGTGGTCAACAACATAAATGCCCTAACCCATAGACTTTTTCATCCACCTAGTCCAACCACACAACAACCTAAAACCCAATCTCCTCCACTTCCTTCATCTTCCTCTAAGCAGTAAACAATACCATCTAGGGGTAGTTGTGTCATCTAGATGGAGATTAAAGCATTAGGAGCTCAAGAAATCTAGACACTATGGAATATATTTTGTTGTGATACATTAATTTGAAATTCTTCGATACACTAATTAAGTTTTTAATTACTTTGATACCTTATTTTCTAGTTGCTCGAATACATTATCTTTATACAAGGCTCTCATCCATTCATTACCCTGCCAGATATGCTCTAGTACTTAGATTTATGCTTAGCTCTGATAATATGATGCATTGCATATGTCTAAATGATTATGACTTAGGCAATCATATATCATTCATAGCATACTTGGTTAATACTTTTACAATCAACATTTTTTCTCTGATCCTCATGGTATACAAATGCTAATTTACTCTGATAATCATACTATTATATGTTGTCTTGTTGAGACAAGATCGTCTAGAGAGAGTAGACTGTCTAGTAATTCAAGTTTTGAAGTTTAACAAACAATATTTAATAAAATATTGTTTAGTGGAAGTATTAACAAAGTTCATATCAAAACACCTCTATTAAACACTTATAATATAAACAATGACGTCTCAATTATAAAAGGTTAAATTATGTTTGACAAAAGCATGTCTGGTGAAAGAAGCTATAAACATTATATATTTTATCAATTGTCACTACATGAAAAAGCTCATACTCACGTTAGCCATTTATGTTAATAATCACGCTTCAATACTTTATCAACGTATAGATCATTAAATGCATATACATATTGTACCTTGTTTGCTCTACTTTTTTCTCTCTCTTTATCTATTCAAATATTGATAATACCAAGATCTAATAAAAACACTACACGTGGATCAGAAAAACGTTGTCAGATAGGAAGACGTTCCTGGAATGCTTCCTAAAGCTTTATGTCCTATCATAGTCATACAATCACAACAAAAGCAATGTTGTTCTTCCCAAATCATAAAAAGGTACATATCTTTGTACAAGAAGTCACCGTTTCTCAATAAGGTCAACTCTCTTTAAGTAATTGTCTTCTCTCGAAGAAACTATAAGGATGACTCATACAAGAGAATAAAAGAACTTTTATAATCAATTGTATTGTTATGTTGTTATTCTCTCTATAATATTACATCGTCTGAGTCTGTTCATAGAACAAAGGAAAGAACTTCACAAATTCTCATATTTCGTTGTATTGTACTTATCCTATCACTAAGAGTTACTCAAATTTGTACTTGTCAACAAAACACTGATTGTGTTTGGATATTCTGGAGAGAATTAAAATACTTTTATTGTTTAGCTCAGGAGAGTTAAATGTTTTAGACAATTGTCTAGGGTTGATACTAAAAGTTGTTAGAATAATTGGATACCATGAGTAGTTAATAATACTCGGTGTATACTAGGAGTGATTTGTACTCGGTTGTAATCTTAGATAAGATTAATGGAACCTCTCAATAGTTCTTGAGAGAGACTGGATATAACTCCTGGTTGAGTGAACCAATATAAAATATTTATGTTATTGTTTTTCCTGTTTAAAACGTTTTCCTAAACACTTGTATAAAAACACAAGCGTTTAACAATTACTGCAGTTTAACCAACACTCACAATAGTTATTAAACATTTTCTTTTGAAACACTATTGAAACTACCCCCTTCCTCGCCTTTTCTAGTGGTTCCTTGTATTTCAGTTGGTATCAGAGCTAACCTCAAGGGTTAGTTCTTCGCCAAAATTGAGGAAATGAATCTGACTATGATGGAAAATGAAGGATACATAGTAAATCACCCTCCTTTGTTCGAGGGGGGAAAAGTTTGACTACTAGATGCAATAGATAATTGCTTTTATACCTCTTGACAAGAAGGGTTATGAATTGTCCAGAAATAGATGGACAAACGAGTAAAAGCACAAGTAGCTTTTAAACTCAAAAGCTAGAAATCCATTAATGTGTGCCCTTTTAGAAGAAGAATACGAGAAGGTACACACCTTCAAAGGACCCAATAAAATTTGGGACACTCTGATCGTCACACACAAAGGTTCCAACGAAGTAAAAAGAAACAAGTTAAGCCTATGAACAAGGCAATATGAAATGTTTTCAATGGAAGATAATGAAAGCATCCAAAGCATGTTCAGTAGATTCCAAACGATCTTAAATGAACTAGGATCATTAGGTAAGGTTTATGAAAACTCTGATAATATTGATAAAATTTTGTGTAGTCTTCCTAGGCAATAAGACCACAAATGACTGCTTTAAGAACATCAAAAAATCTTGATGGTACAAGCTTAAAGAAACTTATTAAAGGTGCATGAGTTGGAGCTTCAACAAAATGGATTGTTGGTATTCATAAATGTATTTAGGCAAATGAAAATAAGATGTTATACACAAATACCTCAATATGAATTGGTCAAAATGGTCTAGTTTAGATTGGAGTTTCCAATGAGAAAAAAGTTTGTAAACCAAACCTCAAAAAATATGGCTCAATGAAAAAAAATAAAGTTATTATTTGAACTCAATAAATTACTCTCAAGAAAGAGATATTTAAAACATTCGAAGAGACATGCAAACAAAGAAAAAATTACTTTCTTAAACACAAAGCTAAGGTTTGAATGTGAAAAAGATTAGGAGATGTATTATATAAAGAACACAAAAATTAATGTAATCAAACCTTAAAACATGGACCATCTTATGTTTGTAAATTATCATCTCCCACGAAAGTAAAGATGAATAAGCAAATCCAACGTATGGTTTTGATGTCACAAAAAGTATATAAATTTTTTGACACTTTTCTTAAATATAAGTAAAAACAATTAATTGTTACCATACACCTCTTCAACTGATTAAGAAAAAGGTAAGAACTATAGAAAACATCATAATGTTTTTGATAATTTTGCCAATACTTGTATATATTTCAGGAATGTGATACAAGAAGTTATCGAAAAAATGAGGTTGAAGTAAAAAAGAATTCAAAGCAGCTTGATAATGATAATTTCTTAATTAGTTAGCATTTTATAATGCTTCTTATGATGGCTGATATTGTTGACTGCTTTAGTCCTTAACATACAAAGCTAAAAATTACTTATAAGATATAGTTAAAAGAGTTAATAGTGCTTAATTTTGTTTTCTTTTTCTATTAACTTTACATTATGTTGAATAATTTCTTTATAAATTGTTATCAATTTTGTTTTTGAAACTCTAATTTAGTGTAGTATTTGGATATGACCATAAAATAGAAAATTACTATAAGTTGTAGATACACTCATAGTATAGGAAAAACTCATTATTTAGATTATGTCATTATACTATATGTCATTGTAGTTGAAGACATTTTATTTTTAATGACTCGTCAGACAATTAAACTACTCTTGTTAAACTGATGTTAAAAGTGAATTTTAACCGCTGTTTAAACTTTCGTCTGAGTAAAGTTTATTTGATTCTTTTTTAAATTATTAAATTTATAAGATAAAATAGAAAATTATGAAATTTATGTTGAACTATTGTATTTGTATAATAGATGAGGGAACGGTGTTTATTTGAAAGTTGACGAATGTGACATTTATAAAGAATGTCTAACCGCGTATTATAGTTCAACCAAATTTGTGACCACTTTCAGATGTGATCACTTTGATTTTTCGAAAACATTTTCGAAAATTTGTCACAATGTTTCCATTCATGGTCGTTTTTATTAATTATTTAAATTGTTAAATATGTATCTCATTTTTAAATTTAAACACAAAATTAAAATTCATTTATGTCTAATATTTTATATATTTGTTTTTAAATTTTAAAAATAAATAAATATAATTATTTTAATTCAATGATATTAATATTTTACATGTAAATAACATTTCAAACTGATATTTAAAAATCTATTTTACGGTCAAAGATGGGTATAAGAAGATGGGGTAAAAGAAATAATAATATGAAAGTCAAAACTAATACTTTTAAGTTATTTTTTATATAATAAATATTTAAAAGTTAATTTGGAAAACAACGTGCCAAGTACATGTTAGAAAAGCCAATACATTAAATAGTGATAAACTCTGGAATAAATAACTTTCAGTTTAAAAATAAATAAAAGAAACTCGTAATATCAACTGCCTACCTCTATTAAAGGCGTGTTGTACGGCTAATCTGATATTTAACATTTATTATTTTTATTAAACACATAATTTAATTTTCAACAGTTCTACTTTAGGTTATTAATTACTATTATTTTATTGACTTTTTTGTCAAAAGTTTGATGTTAACAATTAATGTCGATGTGCTTTAAATATGTGGATTATTGTTATTTTAGTTAACTAGTAATTTTAAGAATGGTTTATTGATGTGCAATTATGTTAAATTCATAAAGAAAATATTGTTATCTATAGTTATTTTTGTTAAGGCTTTTTCAAGGTTTTCGTTATTCCCTTACTTATTATATGTAAACTTGATTCGTTAACATCACTATTTTGGCTTTATAAAATGGTCATGTACATATATTTTTCTTTATTAATTTTGACTTACCTTTCTTTCACTCCTTTTATTTTCCTTATTATTGGTAAAATAGATTAATATATATATATATATATATATATATATATATATATTAAAAATACACTTAATCATATAAGTATCTTTGAATCCTTCATTTGATTGATTAATATTTTTAATTAAATATATAAAAACAATTATTAATTTTAAATATTAAATTATTTAATTATAATTAGTAATTAAAACTTAATTTATAAGTATTAAGTTAACTTTTGAAACTATTTATTTCATTTTATTTCTTAATTTAAAAAAAGAGATCGAACTCCATTTGTAGTTTGTGCAACTTGGTTGTTGGTCTTGGAGGTTGACAAGCCAATAAGAGGTACAGAAAGTAGTGGGTCAAAGGGAAAAATCAAAACTATAACTAGCAAATAAAAAATGTCTACTCATCCCCACAAATTTAATAACATATTAATGGTCCAATTTGATTTCTCACGTCTATTTTTTTCTTCTGCGATATTAAAGATAAACAACTACCATCTCAACTTTACAACATAAAAGTTATACCACATAATCCACTAATTATTTTAACTTACTTTTTCTTTTAAATAATTACTCATATCATACTATTTTAAACAGTTATATATATATATATATATATATATATATATATATATATATATATATATATATATATATATATATATATATATATATATATATATTATACTTTCTCTTATATGATAGAAATAATATACATAATTTTCATTCTTTCTTTACTCATAACATGATATCTGAACCAGAGCTCATCCTAATGAGTTCTAAGTGGGCATTCTATTATTTTATTCCACCTGCTATCGGGTCGTTATCGGACCATATAATTTCTACTATCATACACGAGATGTCTATACCTCAACGTGAAGGGGGTGTGTTGGAAGTCCCACATCGACTAGAGAAGACCAATTCATAGTTTATAAGTGGGTGCAAACCTCACCCTACAAGCCGGTTTTGTGGGATTGAGTTAGACTTAAAGTCCACTACTAACATGGTATCAGAAGAAAATTAATTCTTGATCATGTTTTTCCGTAACCAATTCTATTACTGCCAATATCTTCTATGGCTACTCCCTTTGTTACTCTTGCATCATTATGTTTTATGTTTTGACTTTGCTTTCTGGGGTTTTCAATGAGAAACAATTGAGTGCTTTAATCACTCGTAGCCTTGGATTGATTTTTGAGGAATCTGAAGAAGTTTCTGGAGATTCGGGTTGTGAAATTTTTTTGTCCAATTTGAGGTTGTGAAATTCAATGGCTTCTAAAGTTGTTCCTTCTTCTACTAATTCTCAGGTGCAACCACATTCCTCAACTCTGGGACTTTCTTAAGAGCAAATTCATGGTCTATTGGCATTTCTTCCTCAATCTAATCCCATAGTCACACATTCTACCGATTTAGTGAGTTCTCATGATGTTTCCACTTCTTCTCAAGATCAAGGTGATATTTATTCCCAATGGATTCTAGACATAGGTTCTACTAATCATATATTTAGTTCTTTGTCTCATTTTATTTCTTGTCATAGAATCTCACCAATTACAGTATCATTACCCAACAAGAACTCTTCATTTGCTCACTATTTTGGCACAGTTTCTCTTAGCCCACACCTTACTTTACATAATGTCTTGTTTGTTCCTAATTTTTCGGTCAATATTATTTCAGTCACAAAGTTAGTTAAGTCTCTATCTTGTAAAATTACTATCTCTGAATTTTCATGTGAAATACAAGATAGTCAACCCTGCAGATGATTGGGAAAGCTGAAGAAAGAGATGGCTTGTATATCATGATAGTTCCTGCATCCATACCCCTTGGTTCACCAGCTTCTATTACTCCTGAGAATTATATTGCTTGTTCTACAATAAGACCTAACTCTAAATAGATATTTCACACTCTAAACTAGGGCATCCTTCTTCTTCTTGTTATATCAAATTACACACCATGTATGCCACTTTACCTGATACAAAATACACTCATATTGATACTTGTCACTATTCTAAGCAAAGGAAATTGCCTTTTCAATTAAGTACTACTGTTTCAAAAGCTACTTTTGATTTAATTCATGTTGATATTTGGGGGCCCTATTCTACTTCTTCTATTGATGGTTTCAAATATTTCTTAACTATAGTGGATGATATGTCTAGACACACATGAATTAAATTGATGGGAAGTAAGTCAGATACAAGATCACAACTTATTGGCTAGTTTCTTATATCAAAACACAATTTGGCATTTATGTAAAAGTTGTTAGATCAGATAATGGTAATGAGTTTGCAATGACAAATTTTTATAGAAAAAAAGGGATACAACATCAATTATCTTGTGTTAAAACACCTCAACAAAATGGAGTTGTTGAGAGAAAACAACAACACATTCTCAATGTTGTTAGATCTTTAATGTTTCAATCCCATTTGCCCATAACTTTCTAGTCTTTTGTTGTTCGTTATGTTGTGTAACTCATTAATATTTTACCTTCCAAAGTTTTGGCATATTTTTCTCCATCTCAACTGTTACACAATGTTAAACCTGATATTACTTACTTATGAGTTTTTGGCTCACTTTGTTATTCTTCAACTCTTCAAGCTCATATAACAAAATTTCAACCTCGTGCAAAAAAGGTGTTTTACTTGGTTTTAAAAACGGAGTGAAAGGCTACCTTTTGTTAGATTTAAACTCTAGGGAAATTTTTCTATCAAGGAATGTAGAATTTTATGAAAACATATTTCCTTTTCTTACTAGTGACAAGCGCTCACCTATTGATACACAAAATTCCTTGGATTTTGTCACCAAAATCATTTCCTCTCCATCACCTATTTTCTCAGAAGTTACTGATCAAACCTCTTTACTACTTGCATCTCCTCCTTCTATTGTTCCAGACCCTGTTATTTTTTCTTCTCAAATTGTTTCTGTTGAACCTGCCACTGCTACTCCACAAAGGAAATCAACTAGGCCAAAACACAAACCATCTTATCTGTAGGACTATCATTGCAACATGTTATCTACTTCTTCCGCCACTCAATCATCCATAGGTACCGTATATCCTATCGCTTCATATCTCTCTTATGATGCTTTATCATCTCTTCATAAATCATATGTTCTTAATCTTTCCCAAGTTAGTGAACCTAAAACCTATAACCAAGCCATCAAACATGATTGTTGGAGAAATGCCATGGATCAAGAAATCGCAGCTTTAGAAAATTCCAAAACTTGGGCTTTGACTTATCTACCTTATGGAAAGCAACCTATCGAATGTAAATGGGTATACAAAATAAAGAAGCATGTTGATGGGAGTATTGAACGATACAAGGCAAGGTTAGTAGCCAAAGGATACACACAACAACAAGGCTTAAATTACTTTGAGACTTTTTCACCTGTTGTCAAACTCACAACAGTAAGATTAGTTCTGGCTTTAGCAGCCTCCAAATATTGGTATTTACATAAACTAGATGTAAATAATGCTTTTTTACATGGGGATCTAATGAAGAAGTATACATGTCTCTTCCTCTTGGCTACAAAACAGAAAAACCAGGGCAAGTTTGCAAGTTGTTAAAGTCTTTATATGGACTCAAGCAGGCATCTAAACAATGGAATTACAAGTTGACAACTACTTTACTTTCTTTGGGCTACATACAATCAAAATCAGATTATTCACTTTTTGTCAAAAGTGATTCTGCTCATATCACCATCTTACTTGTTTATGTAGTAGATGGTATAGTCTTGGCAGGTGATGACATCCAGGAAATCTAAAATGTGAAGGCTTAATTGAATGCAAAGTTCAAGATTAAAGACCTAGGCCAACTCAAGTATTTTTTGGGCTTAGAAATTGCAAGATATCAACAGGGCATTAATTTGTCACAAAGGAAGTATGCTTTAGAGTTACTAGAAGATGTAGGATTGTTGGCATGTCAACCTGTTTCTACTCTCATACAGCCAAAAACAAAATTTTCCAAGACAGAAGGGAAACCCTATTCAAATAAGCATGCCTATAGAAGAATTCTTGGCAGGTTATTATATCTAACCAACACAAGACCAAATTTATGTTTTGTTGTCAGTATTCTCAGTCAATTTCTTTCCAATCCTTTGAAAGATCACTATGCAGCAACAATAAGGATCTTGAGATATATCAAGAACAATCTAGGACAAGGATTATTCTTTCCCTCCAACACAGAACATGCTTTCAAAGCTTTAAATGATTTTGATTGGGCTGCTTCCCCTGACACTAGAAGGTATGTGACTGATTTTAATGTGTTATATGGTGCATCCTTAATCAGCTGGAAATATAAGAAGCAAGGTATTATATCTAGATCATCAACCGAAGTAGAATCTAGAGCCTTAGCTTCCAACACATGTGAAATTCAATGACTTTTGTATTTGCTCCATGATTTGAAACAACCTCTACCACAACCAGCTCTGTTTTGTTACAATCAATCTGCTATATAAATTGCACAGAATCCATCCATGCCTAAGAGGACAAAACATATTGAAATTGATTGTCATCTCATAAGGGATAAAGTTCAAGCTGGTGCAATTAAGCTCTTGCCCATTTCTACTTTAGCCCAACTTGCAAACATTCATACTAATGTTTTGCATCCAGCACAATTTCAATCTTTGTTGTCCAAGCTGAGCATTAAGGATGTATATGTTGTAGCTTGAGGGGATATTGGATTTAATTTATTTTCCATTAATATATGTGCATTTATGTTCATATATTTATATTCTGTTTTTATATTTATATTCCATTTTTATATTGTTTTAAATAGTTATATATATCAATTGTACTCTCTCAATATATGATAGAATAATATACATAATTTTCATTCCTTCTTTACTCGTAACAATTGAGAAAATTAAATTAAAAAACACTTTAAAAATAATATTGGAACCTTTTAGAAAGTTTTTTCCTTTTAACTCGTTCAGGAATATATTTTTCAAAATGGAAAATATAATAAAATATATCTTAATTTTGTGCATACAAATCAAGAATTTAATAGAAACATTTTTCCGTGATTAAGATTAAGGTCAAGTTTTAATACAATTGCCATGAAACATAATTAGAATAAAATTTACATACTTTTAATAGATTATATACATTTTACTGTAGCAAACACTAGATTATAAAACACAAAAACAATCTAGAAATACATATAGAAACAAGTTGTCACAAAAGAAAAACTTTAACCCAGTTTCCAACACAACACTTTTAAATATAATGTTATCTCTAAGGTTATGTTCAAGGTTACCTCGTATAAGAATATTTTTTGACAAATCTAACTCGACAAGTGGTCCAAAAGATTTCAGGTTAGAATCACATAGTGAAATATTAGTGTCGGATAAAAATTAAGTGAGGTGAATTGATTTAATTAATAAAATTATGTCTTTTAAAAAAATTTCCTTTTTAAAATTGACTTTACAAATTAATTTGATTTCTTTCAAGAAAAATAAAGAATAAAAAAAAGAGAATTACATAGGTAGTTTTCTATTGGTTAGACTCAAAAGACTCTATCCCAATTGTTAATCTCTCAAAAAAGGAATAAATTAATCACCAAAAAATAACCACAACTTACAAGAGAATAAAATTAGGATTAGAAAGTATATCTCACTAGTACAAAAACAATATATTATGTCACACATACAATGTCTCATGACTTAGTAACCAACGTAAAGAAATGACTGGTGACAATTTTATAAATAAAACAGTCTTATAGACATCAGGTACTAGCTCTGCCTGACGTCCTAAGTCATATAGACGTTGACCCCTCTCAAGTCAGACATCAAACCTTCTAGCAAATGTCCTAAAAACAAAACTGAAAGGTCACCTTTTTTAGTCATTACACATCAGACACAACAAGGTTGATGTCTATGGTTCTAGGACGAAGGGAATGGAACCATGCTAAGCCCTCTCCATTGATGGATAGGGAAAAAACCCTTCACCAAACCAGCTCATTAGGCGAATATATTGTCATTGCATCCGCAAACGACCTCAGATGCTCCTCTGGATCACTCGATCCATCATATTTTTCAATAGTGGGAGGCATCCTTTCCAACATTTGCTCTGCGATAATAGTCGTTGTGAAAGGGTGAAGCGCCCTGGCCCGACCGGCATTAGCCAAACGGATTGATCGGCTCCTAGAGCTGTTTTCCTCCTGATCAGTTCCTCCTGGCTCAGTTTAAGCAAGTTCCACTATGGGAGTTGGGGGCATGTGCCGCCAACTGCTAATTTGACTGCGCCCTCTACCTTGCATCATGCTCTACACGCAAAGTCGCAATTTTCGCCTACATAGCTTGCATTTGTCTTTATCTCCTACATCAACACCATCGGGTCTAGTTGTCTTGTCATCCTTATGGTCTTGACTGGGTTTCTTTTACTATCCTCGGTCCCACGGTGGGCGCTAAAATGTTTTTGCTAAATTGGGACGAGGATATCGTCTGGGTGCTGCTCCTGTCTTTAACGAATGTTTGCTCCTCTCTTTGCTTTGGTTACCGATCGGTATGTGGGGGTGACCTACAGAATACACTTCGTCGCTCAAGTCAGAATTTTCCTCTAGATGTCTAAAGTAATGTGATTATGAAAGCGTAAAACATTACCTCAAAGTTAAATATCTATTTATACAGTTTATAAGAATCTGATCAATTATTTTTCTTCTTAATGGTCACTAATATCTGTCTTAACCAATCATTAATAGTTATTACTGTATTGATTGCGCTTTAACTCTACTCAACTGCTGTCGTGACTGAGCGGATACGAAACTCTTTTTTGCTCATCGACCGCTCGGTCTTTTCTAGCCAGTATGCAATCGTACCCGATCGACCGACTATAAGCCCATAGTAACAACAATTATCCTCTATACTATAACTCCTATAATATTCTTTGATCTTCAATGAGTAAATTTATTAGAATGCTAGAAAAAATGTCGAAAAGAGAAAATTAGTGTTTTTAGAGAAATAGTAACAATGAATCTCAATTAGTTTGTTTTCCATTTATGATTTTAATAAAATAAAATAAGTAAATCTCATTTTATCGTCTTCTGTGTTTTACAACTATATTATATTAATTTAATATTATTAATAATTCAAAAAAAAATTATCACATTTATTTTATTAAAATAGTCTATTTGATAAATAGATATAAATATCATTTTAAACACGTCTAAAAATATGAAATTGGGATTTGTATTCTTAATGCACGTATTATACGAGTGAAAAGGAAGGTAACTTCAAATTTGTTAATTGAAATTAAAATTAGTTAGTTGAGAATACACGAATATAAATCAATGAGAGTGACAAAAAGCCTAAGTTTAAATATCTATTAAATGCACTAGAAATTGACAAAGGTAGAAGGAATAATAACTATTCCTATATAAATATATTTCGTATAAGGCAGACCTTCACATCATATTCTCCTTTTTATAGTCCAAAACAACAAACCTTTTTCATGCGAAAAATACTTTTTAATATAAAACAATTTAAAAAAGTGATGTCCAAATATAAATTCGATCCTATTTTACTCAATTATGAATAGAATTAAAGTTAGCCTCTGTAGGATTAAATTGAACTTTTGTCCGATCGTAAGTCGTGCTACTGCATACGCGTATATCAAAGTTTATTTTATAGCTATAAACACAAAATGTAGTGTTATTACATTATGTTAAAATTTTATAAACAAAAGCTTCATGGTGAAAAAAAAAATCATCTCACAAATCACTCGTATTTTTCTCATCATTTCTATTAGTTTTCATCCTCAAAAATGTGGAAATATTGTTATGGTATCTACCATTATATAATACAAGAGCAGCACACAGTAGTATTTTTGTTACAATGTTATGTTTGGAAAATAAATAATGTTAGAAATTAATGTTATTTAATCATTTTAAAATAACTTTAAGAATAGAAACAGTGATTAAGCTTTTAGGGCAAATAAAGATAAAGAAATTAAAAATATCAGAAACTAAAATTAACTCATATTAAAAATAATACTTTCAAATTTTATAAGGATTAAAAAAAACTATACAAATGAAAATCAAAATATGATTATAAAAAAACTCAATGAAAATACTTAATTGTGGCTTCCATCCACAGATACGTGACTCCTAAGCAACTACAAACATTTTGACACCGTTAAAACAGGTACGTCCTTGGTTGTATAATAACACATACGCTAACACAAGAGTATTAGTTTGTGCAGCAAAAATGGGATTCCTCGGACAGTTTTTTGTAGCTGTGATTTCATTCTCGCTGTTTTTTAATATAGCTGCTGCCGAGGAAACAAAATCCTCAGAAAGTTGTGGTTTTCCAGCCATATTCAACTTTGGTGACTCCAACTCAGATACTGGATGCATGTCGGCAGCATTTTACCCAGCAGCTTTGCCCTATGGTCAGACCTTTTTTCATGAGGCTGTTGGGAGAGCTTCTGATGGTCGCCTTATCATAGATTTCCTCGGTACACATCTCTCGTTCAATCAATTCCTCTTATATTTCAAAAAATTATTATACTAATAATAATTTATTCCTATATTTAGAATTTTAATTGGTTTTTGTTTTTCATATTCTTATTCTCAGCGAAGCATCTAGGTTTGCAGTACTTGAGTGCTTACATGGATTCAATTGGAACAAGCTACGAGCAGGGTGCAAACTTTGGCGCAGCATCATCAACCATTAGGAAGCAAAACAGAACATTCTTTGATGGTGGTAGTCCTTTCAGTCTTCAAATTCAGGTCGCACAGTTTATCCAATTTAAGACACGCACTGCCAAGCTCTACAAGCGAGGTTCTTCTTCCTTTACTTTAATTAATTACATCGCAAATATTGACTGTTACATCTTAACACGCACGTAAAGGCAACTTATGGGGTATATATATATTTTATAACAAACACTTATGCAGTAGTAGTATTTATGGTTTATCACGTCTTTCTTAATTTGTAAGACCAGCTTTTATATTTGAACATTTCCTAATATACGATGAATATTGGACTACAAAAATTTGACTTTTCTTACATTAATAGAATCGAGGTCATCAATAAGGATATTACCATTGAAATTATATGTACACCAACTTAATACTACTCATTTAAAATTTAACTCCTAAAGGTTTAATATGTTTTTTATTGCTTAATTTTTTAGTGAAAATTAAAATTAGTCTCTTTTCAAAATTTTGATCCAATTATTAGTTCCTTAACTTTAAATTTATTTGGACTTAGTTATTTTTAATAAAATTTTGTTAAATTTATTTGACATTTCAAACCTATTTTATGATAACATTTGAGTTATTTATATTGTTTGACACATTTTTTTTTAATATTAGTTAAGAAACATGTTTAAACTATCAAATAAATTTAATAAAATTTTGTTAAAATGACTAAATTCACGTAATTCTAAATATGAGAGACTAAATTAGTCCAAAATTTTAAAAATAAACTAATTCCAATTTTCACTTAAGGTTAACTTAATATTAAGATACCAAAAGCATATTTAACTTTTAGTTTAATTAAAACATTGATTACTGCGTATTTATTTAAAGTTTAATTTTTTTAAAATTTAGAAAAAAATCCATTACCAATATATCTAAAAACAAATCATTAAGGATTTTATCACAAATGGATCAAAACTTAAAGGAAAAACTTTCACATCCATTTTATCAAAATAAACATTTTCTTTAATAATAAAAATTCTACAACAATAAATTTTACCAATAAATTTATTAATAATAAATATTTTTATTAATAATTAAAATTTTAAAATTTGTTAATAAATTTTATTTTATTGACGGATTTTTTATTGTTAGTAATTGAGTAATTTATTGTAACTAATTGATAATTGATTTTTGTCATTTTATCAAAAGAGTGATAATGATTATGGAGGTTTCATAAGATGGTTTTTAATGATTATGTAATATTTAGATGAATTATAATTAAGATATTGATTAGATTTGAAGTTAACCAATATAATTTAATGAAGATATTATATTATTTTTAGTTTAACCCATTCGATATAGAAGAAGTATATCCATATAAAGATGTACTTTTATCATTTTTCTTTGGGTTTAAGGGGTTTTATATCTTTGCAGGACAGGGAAATTCCTTCCCAAGGCCAGAGGACTTTGCCAAAGCCATCTACACATTCGATATTGGGCAAAATGACATTGCGGCTGCTCTTCAAAGAATGGGACAGGAAAATTCTGAAGCAGTGATCTCAGACATGGTCGACCAATTTTCAAACCAGCTTATAGTAAGTTATCTTTGTCTTGTTTTTTCTATAAAATCTCCACTGTAGCAGACTTCTAAACAGAAAACACACGTGTCAGTATTTATACAGTCAAGGAGCGAGAACATTCTGGATCCATAACACAGGTCCCATAGGTTGCCTACCAGTTGCCATGCCCATACACAATGCCTACAATTATACTCCAGTGGATGGATATCTTGATCAAAACGGCTGTGTCGTGTATCAAAACGACATGGCCAAAGAGTTCAACACAAAGCTCAATGATACAGTGGTCAAACTGAGGGCACTATACCTCGATGCTTCATTTGTGTATGTGGACGTTTTCTCTGCTAAGTATGAGCTAATCAGCAATGCTAAGAAAGAAGGTAAAGAAGTAATTATTATGAGAGGGAAATATAAAAGTTGACGTAACTCATAAATTGTTATCTTCATTGGCAGGATTTGTTGACCCATCTGAAATCTGTTGTGGGTATCATGAGGGTGGCAATCACTTTTTCTGTGGAGATTTCAATGTCACCATTAATGGTGGACAAATTCATGTTGGCTCGTGTCAAGATCCTTCTTCACACATTAGCTGGGATGGCGTGCACTACACTGACGCAGCAAATAGCTGGATCGCAAATCGCATTATCACTGGATCATTCTCGGATCCACCACTTCCTATTACACGTTCATGCTTGTTAGCTTAGTAGCCATTTCAGGACCATCATGCCAGCACTTAACTTCTTTCTAATAAATATAAGCAATAATTTCTAATTTGTTCAATAAAATTATTATTCTTATTAAGTCTTATTAAATGGTTTGGTCCGTCAAATTTCTTGCTTTGATCATCAAATTGTTTTCGTTTTTTCTTTTTTTTAAATCATCGAGTATTTCATATAGTAGTGATCCCAGACTTTGACTCGGTAACAAATTAGGTTGATTCGCAGTATATAACACTAGTAGAAAAAGTGGTTTCTGATGCGTCATATAGGTTTTGGTTAAGAAAAAACTGAAGCGTACAGACGTATATACCTCAGTTTAGAGAAACCCGAGGTGGAAGGAGCATATTGCATCGGATAGTTACAGAATCGATGCCTATATCTCTGCATCGTGCCCTGCAAATCAAACTTTTAGCTGACAACTTTTTAGAAAAGATTATTGCATCGGTTGGTAGCAGACCCGATGCCTATAGGCCTGCCACAACCTGCAACGCCACTGCAAACCCCTCTGCAACCCATAGGATTGTGCTCTTGCGTCGGGTAGTTGGTGGAACCGAAGCATATGTTTGGAGTTGAGGCATCGGTTAGTTGAATAACCGAAGCATATCCTCATTCACAATTTTTACTTTTGCGTAACAACTTAACCTACATTGTGCATCTTCTTTCTTCCTTGCAGTGCATCTTCTTTCTTCCTCGCCTGCATTTTCTCTCTGGCCATCACCACTGTTGAACCTCCATTTTCTTCCTCGGCTGAAGCTCTGTTTTCCTCCTTCCTCGCGACCTCTCTTCTTCATCTTGTACGCCTGAAATTTCTCTGTTTTCCCTACACTGTGCATCCATTTGCTACGAGAATTGGTTCATTATCGTTCTCCCACTTTGCCACCTTCGTCCCTGCAATTGTCGCCTTTGTTGTCCACTCTGTCGTCGTCGCCCCGGTTGTTGTCCTTGCCCCGCTGCCGCCGTTGTCGTTGGTGCTACCCATCACAATAAGTTGTTCAAACCCTCTTTATCTTGTGTTTGATATTTGAGTTGGTATATTGGTTGAGACTTGGTGCAGTAAGAAAAATCTGCTCTCTGCGTTTTGCTTCCTGATTGTAAATTATTGAATGAAAAATTAGTAAAAGTGATGTAGAATATTGGTATATCATGGTTGAAATGTGTATCGTGGTTGAAATGTATGTGTCACACTGAAAAATGTATTTGTTATTGATAATGTTTCATGTGTTAGGCAATAAACAGTGGAAGAACGTTGCTTGGGTGTTGAGAAAAAATCAAAACATCTACTGCTTCGGTTAAGGATGAACTGAGGCAGTATCTTACCCTTTTATGCCTCAGTTCACACCCGAGGCAAAAAGTAGTAGACTTTTTATCTTGTCTGGATATGCCTCGGTTTGGGAACCGCTGTCTATGGACAAATATAATCGTTGTCGTTTCCCCTGACTACACTAGTGTAACATTCCAACGATTCATTGACTTCTTTCTCTAGTCATTGACATGGAGATGTAGGATTCACTGTCGGACTCCATCAAAGAAGTGTTACGCTACAGTTAAGCGAAACAGCGAAAGTCTTAGCAAAATAAACTTTTGATGAATAACTTCATTTGCTATTGTTCCATTCAGGTAATCAGAAAAATAAATTACACACTCATATTTTCGCTGTTGTACTCAAAACTAACAAAATCAACTGTCACATTAACTACTTATAAAATTGTAACTACAAATATATTAACTACTCAACGATTATTATCTTAACTATCTACAATAGTAAATACATTAATAGCTTATATATTTAATGTTACTTCATTTAAGTTTATTCCACTAAACATTTATGCTTTTAATCATTTCTTCTTCCTTCATTCCTGTTCCCGTTATGACACATGCAATGCTATTAAAGTGTATTGAAAATTTTAAAAGAATATAGAAAATCTTAAGATAGAAATACTTAAATGTAAGTATGAAAAGTATGACTATTATGCAAAGGAGTTGCTTGACCCACCTCCTCTCTATAGACTTCATATTCTTTTATGTCAATTGATCGACTATTCTTTCTCTTCTTCTTGTCATCGGCTTCTACCACTAGAATCGTTTGCTATACCTCCTTGCCATCTTTCGCTACCTTAAGTGTTCTTAGTAGGGGCATCCTGTTTATAAGATTGACCATCTCTCACTCTCTTTTTTTCTCATTTAAGCCCTCCAGCTAACTGTTTCTAGTACCACTTTGTTAGCAAAAAAAGCTTTTGATTAATAACTTGATTCATTTTTATGTGTTGTTGTTCCATTTTTCCAATCAATAATACAATTTATAGACTCACGTATTATTTTTTACCCTTGTACTCAAAACAAATAAAAACGGATAACAATGACTAACACATTAACTACCTATAAGACTCCAATGACTGATACATTAATTATTCACAATGACTAATACATTAACTACCCATAATAACTAATGCATTTAATTTTTTCCATTTAAGTTTACGTAGCAAAGAGTTATGCTAGCAATTATAGTTATTCCAATAGGAAATGAATGTATTGTCATGACAAGATGTGATCTCTTCAACAACAAGCTATGTTAAAAAAAAGCGAAATTATTACATCACACCAAAATTAAAAAAAAAATAAAGAGAAGAAGCTTCAAACACAATTTAAATATTGAGAAGGAAGATATATACAAGAGAAATGCATAAAAAAGTCAAAAAAATTTTAAAATACCTCTCTTAATTTTTGTTATAATTCTTTTGTAAATAAAAGTATAAAAAATATAGTTTTATGTTTTAGAGTAGAGATGCAATACATTAAATTGGACATAAGACTAACTCTTAAAAATAAGGTTCTTACTTGGATGAATATCTCTACAAATCAATTAAAGTCTAGTTTTTTCATATTTGATGTAAGGGTCTTCTTTGTAAAGTTAGAAGCTTCAACCAACAAGTCATAAATATTTCCTCTCCAAGTTAGCCTATATAAGCATAAAGTTCTCATTTTGTAACATCCTTATGGAGTTCATGAGGTTAGTTTTGCCTTTCATGAATCTTATCTTATGCCTTTTCAAATTTAAGTAGTGATTTTTTTTCTTATGTGAATCTTTTCTTATGATATGGTGTGTTCTTCATCTTTTATCTTCTTTATTTATCTTTGATGATTTATTTATTCGTTCTTAGAATCAAAACATTCACATTTGAACAATCACTTGATTAATCTCGTTCTTAGAATCAAACATTCACATTTGAACTATCACTTGATTAATCTTGTGCTTAATTGAGAGATTCTAAAAGTTTGATGTATTATTAACTAGTGCAAATAATTGAAATAATTATACAGACAAACTACAATTATCATAAAAACATAGTTTATGCTAAAACGATGGTCTTTTTGAAATTATTACCAAAAAATAAATGACGATTGAGAAAAAATCATAGCTTAGCTCACCATAGATTATGATATCATCAAGAAACTATAATCTATACTAATATAGTATCATTATAGACTACGATTTATTTAAGGAACTTTAGTATATGGTAAGATATGTTATATGATTTTATCTTAATCATAGCCTATACTGCCTTGAATAGTGCTATCTTCTTCATTTTTTACTTTGTCTATGAATGTCACTATTGTCTTTCGCCATTGCAGAAGACATTTTTTTCCTCCTCCGCTACAAAAGAGAAGATTTTTCTTGTGTAGTTCTTCATTTGGCTTTGGAAGCACCCAAGTTTCATTTCTTTCATGCTCTTGCACTTATTGTTTTTCTCATCTCCATGTAAAACTTGTTTATGAACAATGAGCCTACATATGCTTCCAATGACATTTTCTTTATGTTTTTGAAATATTTTAACTTAAGTATTCCATTTAGGTAGTAAAGTACGTACCTTATCATTGATAAAGCTTGCTAATAATTTTATGTGTTATTAGTATATTATGATGATATACAACAAATGGACAACAAATAAGGAAGACATACATATTATTTGATTACGAGAGAGAAGGTTATTACATGTAATACATAAAAGAACTTAAAAGTAAACAGGAAATATGATTGTCCTTTTAGATTGAGAGGAAAATCAGTAAAAGGTGGTGAATGATAAATTGTGAAATTCCTTTATGCCTTTCATAATCACGACTTGACAAATAGATACGTTGATTGACCATATATATGTTGGTAAATTAATGTTTAATTGATAATAAGTCAAAAAGTTTAGTGAGGCTTAGAAATATTTTTTTAACAGTCAAGGAACATAGTGGGAAGAATGTAATCAATTCAAAAAATAATGATAGTATAAGGTACGTCCATTATAAACAGGATCAAGGTCATAAAACTGAAATGCAACCATTGTTGATGTTATTTCAACAAGACATTCATTGGTCATAACCTAATGTCCATGAGCTAAGAAGCATCATGTCCCTCTATAATTAGGAAGTAATGACATATCTATTGGTCCTCTAAAATAGTCATCATCATTCACCACTAAGACTCCTCAAGTATAATGTTTTCCTTTGCATGGTCATCTTCATCAATGTATCTAGGAGTCTTGTGTTCTCTTCATCCTATGGATGAATTAGTCATGTTAGATTTCATCTTCACCAATGTAACTAAGAGTCTCGTGTTCTCTTCATCCTATGGATCCAATTAGCCATCTTAGATTACATTGAGAAACACATACTCTTGTTCTAATCATTACTATATGTGAATACACCAACAAAAGTATAAAATTAAACTATTAAACATCCAATTTAAAACACTATAAGAAATTCCTAAATAACAACTAATTTTAAAAATAAAAACTAATTAATCACTATAATGAATAATTTTTATTATAATTAATAAACTAAAAATTATTTATCTCTAAAATAGTCATGATTATGAATAAAAAATTATAATTAGTGATCAATTAGATTCTAAATTTATCACAAACATTAGTTTTTCGTATAAAAAATTAGTGTCTAAGTGACTAATATATTAATAGGTTAAATATGCTTTTGGTCCCTTAACTTTGAGTGAAAATTGGAATTAGTCCCTCTTCAAAACTTTAGCCTAATTTAGTCCCCAAACTTTATTAATGTGTGAATTTAGTCATTTTAACTAAATTTTGTTAGGTTTATTTAATGTTTCAAGTGCGTTTCAGGATAGCATTTGAGTTGTTTACACCTTTTGACACATTTTTGCTTCAATGTTAACTGATAAATGCATTTGAAACATCAAATAAAGTTAATAAAATTTGGTTAAAAGGACTAAATTCACACACTTCTAAAGTTTGGGGACTAAATTAGTTCAAAATTTTGAAGAGGGACTAATTCCAATTTTTACTGAAAGTTAAGGGATCAAAAACATATTTAACCCTATATTAATTAGTGACCAATTTAAAAATTAATTATTTTGGAAGTCAAAACTTTAGTACCTAATGTTAGTGATTAATTTAGAGTCTAATTAACCACTAATTATAATTTTTTTTTCATAATAGTGATTATTTTAAAGGGAAGTAATAGTTTATAAACTAGTATGGTTAATTTAGTGACTAAATATTTTTTTCTATAAAATTAGTTACTATTTTAAAAAAATAGTGAAAAAGAATCCAATAAAAATTCACATTTAAAATTTTCAAAACCCATAACATATTCCAAAATTCAAAAGATGTTTTCTTGAATAGTCATTTCAAAATAGATTTTTGAAATACCATTTTGGAACACATTTCCATGCTTTCGGAGTCTTGTTTTGAAATGAACATTTCAAAAAAACTATTACAAAATGACAATTCCAGAACTCTCTTTGTTTTCCACACCTCCTCCTTCTAAATTTCCAATCTGGGAAAATTTGATATATCCTTCCGGAAAGTTTAAAAAGGAAACCTAACCAGCAGCGGCAGTGACAAACTTTGTGACGGCAAAGACAACCGGTGCTTTCCAATGGCAATGCAACTACATAGCTACGAAGAAAACACTCAAAGCAACCAGCGGCAAGAAGAAAGGTTAAACTCACGAACATTTTCAACATTTCGCATAAACTATGGGGTGCAGGTAGCAAATAAGGGGTGTAGGAAGTTCAAACCTCTTAAAAACCCTTTGTTAATTATTGTACTGACGTCAAGGTGTGACATGCCTGACATCACTTTTTGAATAATTTTTTTGTCAATTTCTTAATATCTTTTTGGGTTAAATTGCAGAATATTATTTTTAAATAAAAATAAAAAGTGTTGGAATCTAATTTCCACCGTAAAGGGTCCGAAAAAAGCAAAAGTGTAAGAAGCATTTTTGTTGAACAGTCCTTTTATGGTTTTTAATATCTTATGGATATATAAAGAGAAGCAGAGAAAAGAAATAAGAAGAGCACATGATATCACAGTAACGAAGAAGCATGCAAAGAGTCGATAATGACAGTTCAAAGAAAAAGTATTTTTTATGTTAAAAATTACTTAAAAAAATATCCAAACAACTTATAACTGGAATACGGCTGAATATAAACAAATTAAGAAAATTATTTTGCAAATATTTTAAAGTCATCTTTCAATTTCAACTTGTGATTGATCTATTAATTGCAAAAGCGAGTTACCTATTCTAAACTTTTGCATTGTGTGAAGTTATTTAGAGATACAAATATGAAGAACAAAATAAAGTAAACTTCTTTACAAGATAAAATTAGCTTATATATAAATTTAAAAAATTAGAAAAACTATGAAATTTGATTTCTATAAATTAGTTTATACTATAAATTAATTTTAAATAATAAATAAAGTCACTCATTTTATTCTTTTTCTTTTTTCTTATAAGTCTTTACGGATAAATTAATCCTATGTGTAATTTGTAAAATTACCTATTGAGTAGTATGAAGTAATGGATGAGTTTGTTTGTTTATTTTTTTTTCCTTAAAAGTTCTTATTTAATAAAATGAACTAGTTAATTCTCATTTTCAACTTGTGTGTTCTTCAAAAACTAATATTATAATATAAAAATGAAAATAAAGAGGAGATACATAAAAGGTTTCTCATATTAATTCTAATAGAAAGTACGAGCATAAGTACTATAAAATAGAGCAAAATAAAGGTATATCATGACACTACATAAAGACGTTTATCTAAGAAAGGAAACCAAAAACAAAAAAAGTACATCACTAATTCTATAATTCAAAGAAAGAAATAAGTTTACCTTGCTCCATATATAGATAAATAAGTCTATCTTTATTTCTGATTCCAAAACATATAGTTGTTACATTTTGAATATTTTTAACTAATTTTCAATGCAGTCATCATTGACAGCTACTTGTTTGATCAGTATCAGAGCATCGTTGTATGGTTTTGCTCTTTGCATAGAAATCTTCTCCCTATTTAAAAAAACACAATATATGGTTTTTAACATTAAATGTTTTAATTTTAATGATTTTAATGGAGATATTGAGTGGTAGGTCAAATGCCAACATTAAAAAGGTCAGGATTTATCTCAATTTATTTATATTGTCTATTCATTTACTTTATGTATTATCAATTAATTTATCTAAATAGTTTTACTATGGATGTAATGTAATAAACAAACAGAGAACTATGAGGAGAACTATGAGTGTGACTATTAAGTCATACAATTAATGGATAACAACTATTGTGCAAGCCAGTTATTAAAGTGAAAATGTACGTTATTTTTATTTTTCAATTTCTTATTTATTGATAGGTATTTGACTTGTCATAATAACTTTTTAATATATAATGAGGGTCCTTTAAGTTTCATAGTTTTGGAGAGACTTTTACCAATAATGTATGGTTCTTTAATTAAGATAAAAAAAGTTGATTTTAATCATCGTTTAAAGTATTTTTTTTATATAAAGTATACATAATGCAACAAATATATAAATATGACAATAATATAAAGACTAAATTACCTTTAATATATATATATATATATATATATATATATATATATATATATATATATATTACCTAATATAGAAAAAGGTAAATAAAGATGAAATAACTTTCAAAGAGAATACGATCAATTGATTTTATTAAAGCTAACAAATCCGATGGAGTTATCATATAAACCTCTTCATTGACATTCAATTACTAAAAAATTACCTTTTGTAGTTATCAAGCAAGAAGAATTCCCTGAGGAAGTGTATATTTGTATATTTGAATTGCTTTTTTTCCTTATCCACAATCTCTTCCCTTATTAAAGAAACCTTCCCTTTCGAAAAAAATTTGACCATTGCTAGAAAACGAAGAGCAGAATAACACATTATATTTTTCCCACTTTTTTTAAAGGGTTAAATATGTTTTTCGTCCCTTAAGTATCACACGATTTTGGTTTTAGTCCTTACTCGAAACTTTGATGGTTTTTAGTCCTCGTAGTTTTGAAACTATTAGTATTAGTCCTTAAAAATGGACAAGATTAAGTTTTAGTAGATGTGACAAACGGCGATGCCAGGTTTGATGCTAGCTGCGCTTTGCACTCTCTGCCACGTTGTTGGCCAATAAGAATCTGACACTCACGTGGCCATTCTCGTTCTTCCTCCCTCACCCTTACTACAACTGGAATTTCAACTGTCAAAAGGACTCAGAATGTTGCTGCCAAAGCCGCTGCTCAGCGCCTCGCTCAGGTCATAGCTTCTTAGACTGCCGACGACGACGAAGATGACGACGGTGAAGATCTAGGTTTTCGCTACACTGCTCCCCCGCCTCTATCTCTCTTCAAGAACTCTGCTAAGTCCACTGCAACTCTCAGATCGCCATCTCCTGCCACGGTCTGATTCTTCCCATTCCACTCCACATTTATCTCATCCATCATTAATTGACTTCCTTTCCTTATTCACCTCCTAACTTAATCAAGTACCTCGAAACCTCCTGGAAGAATCAATGTATCTTCGCGCACCAGCACCAACTCCACCTGCTACTGACAGACCATTACATTATAATAATGCCTGCCTGTCCACCCCCTAAACAACAATTACAATTCAGGATTCCATTAAATTTGCAGGTTTTCTTTTGATACTGGATTCGTTCTACCATGGCGGAGGTGCAGGGGCAAATTTCCCCAATATGGAAAACCCTAATTTGGGGTGGAAGGAAGCTGACACGTGTCAAGTTTTTATTGGCCAGATAAAAAGAAAAGCAAGCAGAGAGTGCAGAGCGCAGCTGGCATCGCAGTTTGTCACATCTACTAAAACTTAACTTCATCCATTTTTAAGGACTAATACTAATAATTTTAAAACTACGAGGACTAAAAACCATCAAAGTTTCGAGTAGGGACTAAATCCAAAATCGTGTGATACTTAAGGGACGAAAAACATATTTAACCCTTTTTTAAATTAAGATACGAAACAATTTATAGTAATTTATTTCACATATTTGAATTCAGGATAATCAATGAAATTTGAAAAGCTTTCATGGTCGAAACTATAAAATGACATTCAAATTTCTTCGTATTTTATTTTCTTATTAATTACTGTTTTTATTCTTTTGATTGCATGTTCAAAATGAGTAACTTTTTACTTGTAGAGTTTAACTAGAAGATACACTTTCATGACATTAATTTTTTGAAAATTTCTACAATAGAGTAATGCACATGGGAAAATGCTATCAAAATATTTGTTAGATAAAAGGATGACTATATATTCAGAACTGTTTCATAGTCCCTAATAATTTGTTAAAAATTATAATTCACATTTTCAAGGATAAATTTATCTTAGTTTTATACAGTTAATGGGTAAGGATAAATTTATTTAATCTTTGGAGGAAAAATTGATCAACAATATTTAATTTAGTTTAATTTGAACTTTTTAATTCTAATTAATCAAATTAGTTTCATAAAGAAATAAATTACTTTAATTTAAGTCTCAATTTGGAAAATAGAAAGGTTACAATCAGCATTAATAATTGACATTTGTGATCACTAAATAAAATACAGCTTATTTCTTTATCATTTCAAAAACATTAGAATCATAATTTAAAGGGATAAAATTACAATTTAGCCTCTTTTTTATCCCTTAAAATATTGTTTATTTTTCTAAAAGCAAAGTCAGAGTATGGTTTCCATATATAGGTTCTTTGTTGCCTCTGAAAAATAAGTTAATTTATACTGTAGATTTTAAGGATATTGTTATCATTATTTTTTTAAAAAGGTTTTTATTCTATAAATTCCATCGGATACAGATTATATTATTAAAAATCATGTTCATAATTTTACCTTTTTGGGTCATATGATAGGATTCTATGGACAAGACTATGACACTTTTTTTAGTCATTCCTATGGCAAGTTGATGACTTTTGACTATGAAGAGGTTTTTATCATCACTAGCATTCACATCACTACAACCTTTCCATTTGTACCAACACCATCTTTTCTGCATGTGTGGTTCATAATCTATCCATGAGCTTGTTCCATTTATTTATTCAAAGTTAAATTTGAATGCAAAGGGGAAATTCTCAATTGAAATGACTCCAAAATTAAATTGATCTATGTGCTGGACCCAGTTATTCTTTGCAATGAACACAATGATGGTGGTAAAAAGACCAAAGGGTGTGCTTGTGGGACAAGAGAAAAAAAAAACATAACAACAAATTACAATGATCCACATACGCACTAGTAAAAAAGAAGCTTTTTAACGCGCTTTATATGCCTCGGTTCTACTGAAACCGAAGCGTATAAAAGTGCGGTGGCATTTTTGTAGTTATAGACAACTTATATGCCTCGGGTGTCAGTAGAACCGAAGTCAAAAAATTTTTTAACATCTGTTATGCGCCAACCGAGGCATATAACCCGTATATATTTTTAAATTTTAATTATTTTTCGAAATTTTAGGCACCGGGTATGTTAAAACCGAGTTAGTATACCTCTTTTACCTCGGGTAAATATTAACCGAGGCAGTATAGTACTGCATATCACCCTCACTCTTCCTCTTCTCTCTCGCTCACGCTCACTCTTCCTCTTCTTCTCTCTCTCGCTCACACTCACGCTCAGATCTGCTTCAGTCTTCCTCTTCTCTCTCGCTCACGATCTCCTTCACCTTCACCACTTTGCCGCTCCGCCGCTCCGCCGCTCCGCCGCTCCGCCGCTCTGCCGCTCAGATCTCCTTTCACGGTACCCTTCTCACTCTTCCTCTTCTTCTCTCTCGCTCAAATCTCCTTCTCACAGTTCCTCTTCTTCTTCTCTCTGTTGCTTTGCCACCACTACGCCGCTTCGCCTCTCCGTCGCCACCACTCCGTTGCTCCGCCGTCGCCACATCTCCTTCAACGCCTCCGAAAGCCATGGCTGCCTCCCACCCCGCAACCCCAACCCGTCACGCCTCCCACCCTGCAACCCCAACCCGTCACGCCTGCCACCCCGCAACCCCAACCCCACCACCAATCGCCACCCAACCGGACGCAATCTCACTTCACCAGCGGACGCGATCTCAGATCTAGTGTTGTTCGTGGACCGCCTGGTGCCACAAAGCGGTGGATCAGAGTGACGCTTCCGCGATTCACGCGGCGGAGGTGAGGGCAACGGGAAACAATGTCACACCGCCTGGTGGGTTGGCGGGTATGGCTCAATCTATGAAAATGAGTTTCTGCAGAGGATTAAAGTTGCTTGTTTGAAGAGTAGGGGATTCTTTCTAACACAGAGTTGAAGATGTAAATGAGTTTCTGCAGTGAGTGATTTGAAGAGTATGAACAATTTATTCACTATGATTTTTGATTTTATCTGCACTGTGATGTATCTGAATTTTGGATTTGGTTTGTGTTTTGTGTAAGATCCTTGAAAATATTTGTAAGTCAGATACTAAATTAAAAAAAAAAGTAAATAGTGAATAGTAAATTGTGAATAGTAAAAAGTGAATAGTAAAAAAAAAATTATTTTTGGAAAGGATAAGTGTTCCACGTAGCTTTGAGATCAGAATTCACCAATTTGCAAATAAAAAAATTATTTTTGTAATAGTAAAATGAATAAAAAAATGAATAGTACAAATGAATAGTACAAATGAATAGTACAAATGAATAGTAAATTTTTTTTACTATAAATAGCCAAGGGGGAGGCTGAAAATTTACACCAAAGAACTTAGAAAATTTTTGAGAGAAGAGAGTTGGAAGAATTTCTAATTTCAAAGGGGATATTCTGGAAGTTTTCAGAGAGCGAGGAGATTAAGTCTGTAATAGAGGTAAGGGGAGCTAACCTTGAGTATCTCCTTTTGTATTATCTTGAATCTTGAATATGGAGTATTTTGTTTCTGTATGATTTTGAATTTAAATGAGAGTATGCTTTTGTGTTGATATCCAAGTGTGATAGTTGTAAAACGTGATATTGATTATGTTATGCCATTTGTATGTTATTAGTTGTTTATTTTTGTATTTTGGAAGGATTAGAAATTGTCTAACCGGCTATGCCAGATTCAATTTCTTGTTTCCCCAAACATTTTATTGCTTTCCTTGTTTATTTTTATCGTATTTTGGAAGGATTAGAAGTTGTCTAACCGGCTCTGCCAGATTCAACTTCTTGTTTCCCCAAACGTTTTATTTCTTTACTTATTTATTTTATTGCATTTTGGAAGGATTAGAAGTTGTCTAACCGGCTCTGCCAGATTCAACTTCTTATTTCCCCAGACATATATTGTTCTTGTTATTTAATTATATTGTATTGTTGGATGGATTAGAAGTTGTCTAACCGGCTCTGCCAGATTCCACTTCTTGTTTCCCCATGAATTTTTATATTAAGATTATTTTTATGATTGTCAAATATTGTATTCTTCTATGACCATTTATTGTAATGTTTTATTATTGTTAATTGTTTATAATTATCTTGTATGAATTCTATTATGGATGTTTATTGTGATGAATTTATTGAATGAGTTTGTTGGCTGAAATTGATCTTGTTGGGAGGTTTGGAATAAGGGTTCTGTAATAACTTGTATATGGGTATTAAATAGATATACAGATACTGTTTGAGGTTGTTGTGAGAGGAAGTAAAATTAAGCATTTTAAGATTTAGAGCATAAGAAAATAAGGTAGATAAATTAAATAAATAAATTGTTAATTATTGAGGACCTCCCTTTGTTGGTAGGATAGAGGAACCTTAAAAACCTGAGTTGGCACATCTCTGATCATAGAGCAGCCCTGGCCTGGTCCAGTCAGTTGTGACTAGTCATATGTGCTGGCGTCGAAGGTGAGTTTGATGCGTTCAGACATCTGGGTCCTCTCCGGTGACCAATTGGGGTGAAGAAAATTCTATAATAGGATGAAAATAAAATAAAACAAGTTGATTGTAGATGCATAATATTATCATGGTAAAAATTTCATATATATTTTATTTATCATTACATTGAGCCCAGACTTTAATATGTAGTTCTTAAGATATGTTGATATATTTTGGTTGATCCATGATCTTTGTTTGGTGAAAATATGTTGAGTTATACTCGTTATGGGCAAAATGAGTTTATAATATGAAGCATGATATCTGGCAATATGTTTGATTTATTGATACCAAAACGGGTGATTATGAATTCATGATTAAAGAATGAACATGATTGAGTTAGGTGGATAAGAGGGTATGAATTGTTGGTTTTATGAAATGTTAGGGTGGATATGAGAAATCATTACTTATGAAATGATGTTTACTACCGGGAGTAGTTTGTTCGAGTTATACCATGAGAGTTTGGTATGAGCAAAGTAACACTTGAGGTTTATGAAAGCAGGCAGAAAGTGGTCTGACCATAAGGCTTTGACATAAACATATGATTCGTAAGTTTTATAGAAGCAGGCAGAGAGGGGTCTGACCATAAGGCTTCAGAAAGTAAGACATAGTATATAAGTGAGGCTTAAGGAAGCAGGCAGAGAGCGGTCTGACCATAAGGCTTCATGAGTAAGCATGGAACACTTGTAAGATTTATGGAAATGAGAAAGATGATTTTGATAATGATGAATTAATGACATCGGAATAATGATATTTTATCAATTGCAGAAATACATGATTATAATAATTTTATTACAAGTTTAATGATTTTATGATATGGTTGGCTTACCCTTATTTGTTTGTGCTATGATCATATAACTCATGTTATATGTGAATAGATAATGTCGCAGATGCGGTTGAAAAAACTTAGAGATGAGAGAGATGCGGGGAAAAACTTTCAGGGATATTTTGTAAAAAGAATAAATTTGTATTGGAAAAATTATGTTGTGTAAAACTTATAAGTTGAAATTCGAATTTATGTTAAGCGGTGAAGACTATATTGTTTGAAGTTTGTAAGTTTGGTATTGTACTTTGGGAGAATTGAAATAAAGTTTGATGGTTTATAAAATATATCAAATTAATTTAGTCTCTACTATCAGTAATACCTTTTAAAATATTAGGGTGTTACATTTTGGTATCAGAGCAATGGTTTTCGAAAATATTTTGGGACTTTGGGGAGTGAAATTATTATTCTTAGTAAAATATCAATTGAGTTGATTCTTGTTTTATTGGAAACTAGACTCAAAGAGTTTCAATCTGACTACTCCTACGCATATTTTGGACTTCGGGAAGGGGTCTAACCGAGCTGGGGAAAACGTGACAGTTTTGCTGTCCAGGGGCTAGCGTCCAACCTTAATTTTAGGTGTATTTTTACAAGTTGCGACTTTTTGGAGTGGGTAGGTTGTGTTCTGGACTAGGAGAACATTTTGGGACCCTTTGGAGACTTTCCTACCATGTTTTAGGGCTGGAAAATGGTTTAGGATGGTCCATTGGTTGTTTATTATTGCTAAGTGCCAAGTGCATGGGTCCTTAGTTGTCTAAGACATCTTCTTTCAATTCCAAATCAGATTTGGAGTTTTGGGGGAGAGTAGAGAGGTCCTTGGTGGGAGGTGAACGAAATCCTAAGTGTCCTAAGAGTGGAGGCTGACTTGGTCTAGCAAGGAGGAGAGGAGTTGCTCTCTTTGAAGAAGAGTTTAAGGTGTTTTAGTCTTCATGAGGTAAGGGGAGCTAACTCAACTTAATTTCTAGAATTTTGTGGTTAGAAATATGGTTCCAATTGCTTGACTTTGATGTAGGGGAGCTAATCCTTTCTTGATTATGATCTTGAATATGAGTATGAATGTGTTAAAATTTGGTAATGGTAGTTATATATGGACTTGTGTAAAATTTGGTTTTCAAGATTATAATTTCTCATTTTCGAGTTACTGTGGTGAAAATTTTCTATTAATTGTTTTCACCGTTGGATTTAGCTAAAATTTTAGTATGTGAATCCTAAGATCTATTAATAAACTTTGACTGATCGGATTTGGAATTGAAGGTCTATGTTTAGAGAAAGAAATTTCGAAAGTTTGAAATATTTGATGAACACTGCAATTCTGCTCTTAAGTTATAATGGTAAATATTTCATATATATTCCATTTACCGTTAGATTGAGCCCAAACTTTAGTATGTAGTTCATAAGACATATGAGATGATCTTGACCGTTCAGATTTGGAATTAGATGTATGTGCTTAGAGGAATTCATTCCGCATTTTGAGTTTAACCGAGAACCACTTAAATTTCTGTCTCTGAGTTACCTCGGTAAAATCTTCATATCTATTTAGATAACCGTTAGATTAATCTGATATTTTAGTATGTTGTTCCTAAGAGATAGTGGTATACTTCGACCGTTCGGATTTTAGATCGGAGTTACAGATTTAGATATATTAAATTCGTATCTTCTCAGGGATCTCAATACTGTTTAATTTATGTTTTGGATCATTTATACAAAATTGATGATTTCCGCCTCATTAACCGTTGGATTGGACTGAAAAGCTTACCATATGATCTAAAGATGTTGTTGATTAGTTTGATTGGTTTAGATCGCCGATAAATAATATGTTGAAAAAGGTAATTTGGTTAATTTGTGCTACTTTGGTAAGTAGGCAGAATTGAAACTGAGATATGTTGATTGGTTATTATGTGCTTGTTGAGCATGATTGGTTCGGGATTAGTGGTTGAGATGGCATGTGATTGGTTATGAATGATATGTTAGGAAAATGTAATTTGGTTAATTTATGCTACATTGGTAAGTAGACAGAAGGGAATTGAGAAAAGTTCACTGGTTCTCTTATGCTTGTTGAATATGATTAGTTTTGGATGGGTTGTGGTTGATTATGAATAATTTGTTGAAATAATATAAATGATGTTGGTTTGCGCTACTTTGGTAAGTAGGCGAGTAGATGTTGGGTCTGCGTTACTTTGGTAAGTAAGCAGGGTGATTTGCGCTACTTTGATAAGTAGGCAGGATGAGATGATGAATGAAGAGATAAAGAGAATGATATAAATCGGGCTACTTTGATAAGTAGGCAGATTAACTATACTGTGCTACTTTGGTAAGTAGACAGAAGATCTTGTTTTATGCTACTTTGGTAAGTAGGCGAATTAATTATATTGTGCTGCTTTGATAAGTAGACAGTATTGTCTTGCGGTGCTACTTTGATAAGTAGAGAGAATAACTTGGTTTGTACTACTTTGGTAAGTAGGTCGGATGAGGTGAAGTTGTAACACTTTGATAAGTGGAATAGTAAAATTGTTGAGCAATGATATTGTGATAATATGTTGAGTGGGTGTGCTTAACTGTATTGAATACTGTGGATGTATTATTAACGGATTGTGAATGGATTGTATGCTTGTTTCAGTTAGCTCACCCTATTGTTTGTGTTTGTGTATGTGAATGCAATGATCGTATAATGTGTGATATTATACGGGAGCAGAAACTATTTAAGATGAATTAGCAGATGGTTCTGGACTTGCTTAGAAGATGAGAGATCTGTGAAAAAAAAAAAAAAAAGAGAGACATGGGGGATTTCTAAATAAATATGTTTTGAAATTTCAAACTGTGTGAAATTTTAAATTTCAGAAGTTTATGAATTGTGTGAAATTTTATTTCAGAAGACTTGTCTTGTAATAAAGCACTTAATATTTTGTTGGTGTTGAAAATTGTTAAAGAAAAGTTATATATGTATTTTTGTGGAAAAATAAATTGTAACGCCTAAATCGGGGTGTTACACTGTTGGGTATCAGAGCAATGGTTTTTGAAAATCCATATCTCTTTTGTAAGTATTCTTTTGTTAAATAGTCTTTGTTTAAATAAATAATTTTCAAGGGCGAAAATAATTGTTGTTGGGGAGATTGTAAGATCCTTGAAAATATTTGTAAGTCAGATACTAAATTAAAAAAAAAAAGTAATAGTGAATAGTAAATTGTGAATAGTAAAAAGTGAATAGTAAAAAAAAAATTATTTTTGGAAAGGATAAGTGTTCCACGTAGCTTTGAGATCAGAATTCACCAATTTGCAAATAAAAAAATTATTTTTGTAATAGTAAAATGAATAAAAAAATGAATAGTAAAAATGAATAGTACAAATGAATAGTAAATTTTTTTTTACTATAAATAGCCAAGGGGGGAGGCTGAAAATTTACACCAAAGAACTTAGAAAATTTTTGAGAGAAGAGAGTTGGAAGAATTTCTAATTTCAAAGGGGATATTCTGGAAGTTTTCAGAGAGCGAGGAGATTAAGTCTGTAATAGAGGTAAGGGGAGCTAACCTTGAGTATCTCCTTTTGTATTATCTTGAATCTTGAATATGGAGTATTTTGTTTCTGTATGATTTTGAATTTAAATGAGAGTATGCTTTTGTGTTGATATCCAAGTGTGATAGTTGTAAAACGTGATATTGATTATGTTATGCCATTTGTATGTTATTAGTTGTTTATTTTTGTATTTTGGAAGGATTAGAAATTGTCTAACCGGCTATGCCAGATTCAATTTCTTGTTTCCCCAAACATTTTATTGCTTTCCTTGTTTATTTTTATCGTATTTTGGAAGGATTAGAAGTTGTCTAACCGGCTCTGCCAGATTCAACTTCTTGTTTCCCCAAACGTTTTATTTCTTTACTTATTTATTTTATTGCATTTTGGAAGGATTAGAAGTTGTCTAACCGGCTCTGCCAGATTCAACTTCTTATTTCCCCAGACATATATTGTTCTTGTTATTTAATTATATTGTATTGTTGGATGGATTAGAAGTTGTCTAACCGGCTCTGCCAGATTCCACTTCTTGTTTCCCCATGAATTTTTATATTAAGATTATTTTTATGATTGTCAAATATTGTATTCTTCTATGACCATTTATTGTAATGTTTTATTATTGTTAATTGTTTATAATTATCTTGTATGAATTCTATTATGGATGTTTATTGTGATGAATTTATTGAATGAGTTTGTTGGCTGAAATTGATCTTGTTGGGAGGTTTGGAATAAGGGTTCTGTAATAACTTGTATATGGGTATTAAATAGATATACAGATACTGTTTGAGGTTGTTGTGAGAGGAAGTAAAATTAAGCATTTTAAGATTTAGAGCATAAGAAAATAAGGTAGATAAATTAAATAAATAAATTGTTAATTATTGAGGACCTCCCTTTGTTGGTAGGATAGAGGAACCTTAAAAACCTGAGTTGGCACATCTCTGATCATAGAGCAGCCCTGGCCTGGTCCAGTCAGTTGTGACTAGTCATATGTGCTGGCGTCGAAGGTGAGTTTGATGCGTTCAGACATCTGGGTCCTCTCCGGTGACCAATTGGGGTGAAGAAAATTCTATAATAGGATGAAAATAAAATAAAACAAGTTGATTGTAGATGCATAATATTATCATGGTAAAAATTTCATATATATTTTATTTATCATTACATTGAGCCCAGACTTTAATATGTAGTTCTTAAGATATGTTGATATATTTTGGTTGATCCATGATCTTTGTTTGGTGAAAATATGTTGAGTTATACTCGTTATGGGCAAAATGAGTTTATAATATGAAGCATGATATCTGGCAATATGTTTGATTTATTGATACCAAAACGGGTGATTATGAATTCATGATTAAAGAATGAACATGATTGAGTTAGGTGGATAAGAGGGTATGAATTGTTGGTTTTATGAAATGTTGGGGTGGATATGAGAAATCATTACTTATGAAATGATGTTTACTACCGGGAGTAGTTTGTTCGAGTTATACCATGAGAGTTTGGTATGAGCAAAGTAACACTTGAGGTTTATGAAAGCAGGCAGAAAGTGGTCTGACCATAAGGCTTTGACATAAACATATGATTCGTAAGTTTTATAGAAGCAGGCAGAGAGGGGTCTGACCATAAGGCTTCAGAAAGTAAGACATAGTATATAAGTGAGGCTTAAGGAAGCAGGCAGAGAGCGGTCTGACCATAAGACTTCATGAGTAAGCATGGAACACTTGTAAGATTTATGGAAATGAGAAAGATGATTTTGATAATGATGAATTAATGACATCGGAATAATGATATTTTATCAATTGCAGAAATACATGATTATAATAATTTTATTACAAGTTTAATGATTTTATGATATGGTTGGCTTACCCTTATTTGTTTGTGCTATGATCATATAACTCATGTTATATGTGAATAGATAATGTCGCAGATGCGGTTGAAAAAAACTTAGAGATGAGAGAGATGCGGGGAAAAACTTTCAGGGATATTTTGTAAAAAGAATAAATTTGTATTGGAAAAATTATGTTTTGTAAAACTTATAAGTTGAAATTCGAATTTATGTTAAGCGGTGAAGACTATATTGTTTGAAGTTTGTAAGTTTGGTATTGTACTTTGGGAGAATTGAAATAAAGTTTGATGGTTTATAAAATATATCAAATTAATTTAGTCTCTACTATCAGTAATACCTTTTAAAATATTAGGGTGTTACATTTTGGACTCTGATCTTATTCTGAATTTCTGAATTTTGGAGTTGGTTTATGTTTTGTGATGTATCTGAATTTTGGATTTGATTTGTGTTTTGGACTCTGATCTTATTCTGAATTTCTGAATTGGTTTGTGTTTTGGAATTATAACTGAAAGCATGAGTTTGAGTTTGAGTTCGAATTATAGGTTGAGACATGGCTGCTATGTTAATGGATTGAGGAAAAGACCCAAATGGATTGTTGGCAGTTTTCTGAATTTTTTTTTTATTGAATTTTTTATGTTACTAACTCGGTTCAAAAGATAACCGATGCCAAAATTGATTTTTTTTGACCCGGTTCACAACTGAGGCATTAAAAGGTATCTTTTTAACTCGCCTCTATATGCACCGGTTAGAAAACCGGTGCGTATAAATGAAACCAACCGATGCCATTTTTGTTTATTGTACTAGTGACGAGGAATAAGAGCAAGAAAATCAAAAGGTTTAAGATGGATGTTTGACCAAAGAGAGAAGAACGAGATAAAAAAGAGAATCATCTCTGATTTGGGGCTTCAATGGTGGTAGAGAGTCACAAAATTGATTTAACAGTATTTTTCTCTTTTGTCTTCACTCGATGCACTGTGATTACCATGATCCTATCAGTTGTTGTATATAACAACAATTGAGCTTAATTTTCTACTACAAGGATACTCACATATTTTGTTGGAGGAGTTTGATTATTTCATGTACAGTTTGAAGTAAAAATCATACTCATCCTCATGTTAATGTATAAAACTTATCCTCATGTTAATGTATAAAGCTTTTGTTTATTTCCATCTTTACCTCATGATAATACTTTTACATAGTTACATCATTGAACACTTTAATTTAAAATAGTTAAATATTTTCATGAAAAATACTTAAACAATAAATTAAAATATAAAAAGAAGAGTAAAAATAATTGACTATGAGACCTAGCATTTATAATATTAAAGATAACTATATAAAGAGAAAAAAAGTATATAATTAAAATTGTAATAAGAAAAGTAATCCGAATTGTAAGGATATTTTGTGGATATAAAATAAACCAAATGTAACATCCCAAAAATACAGTAATAAACTATATATTAGAATAATCACATTAATTAACATATCAGTTTCAGTCTTATACTAAAGATTCGAAAGCACGTTCGTGGCCGAACGGCCTTACAAAACGAGGTACAAATATTAGAGAGGTTCAACATAAGCATAAATGACCGAACGGTTTACAAAGCAAAATACCGAACGATTATATAAACAAAAGGGAAGGTGGTCGTTCGAAGACAACGCACCATACTATCTAAACTACACAGCGAACCGAACGTACTACTGTTCGACCTTTACTTTCACGTCCACTAGATTCTCTTCCTCCAAAATTTCTTCTTCCAGCGCCTCTTCTAGTAACGCATCGCCATATGCTCACATCCACACGGATGATCATTGCAACGATAAGACGGACGTACAAAACAAGACAACACAAGGAAAAACGCAGGGTAAGCTTATGTAATTTAATTCATGCATACACATACATTTCAAATAATCCAACACCAAATAATGTCAACGTACGTATCATACAAAACCTATTCACGAGACTGACTGTCCGGACTGTATGAAATCTGCGTAGCTACAGGCGTTCGTGCACCAGGGTGATATAGTAACTGGAATTCTCATCAGTTGCCACCCGAGGTAAGTCCGTTCCGTCCAAAGTACCCCTAAGGACTAGGACCTCCTGCCGTTCCCACACATGACATACTCCCCTCTACATGAGGACGAGTACCCACGGAACATCAGGATGAACCGCCAGCATTAGCTTCCCACAATCATACTTTACAATTTCCAACATTCATCCAAGAGTCGTTCCTCCCTGGAACGCTCGTTCAAAATCCACAACCATTTATTCGTCTCATATACTGTTCATCATTTATAATCTTTCACTTTATTTTCATTTTCGTCTTTCATTCCAAGTACATAAAATAACGAACGTTCAGTCCTCTTCATAACAAGGACGAACGTGAGAAACGAGACCGAGAAATCCCCCGTTCCCGAACAGAATAAACCGATTACAATAATACACCATATATGACGAACGTCATTTACCACTTGAATCAGTTGAATGAACTGACTCTCGTAAGTTTAGATCAATACTTCAAAGAATAATTTAAGTACAGAGGCTTTAGGCCGGATCCAATGGACATAGACACCTCAAGACGATGATAGAACCATACTTAAAATAAATCAATTACAGAAACCGACTGTCAGTCAATGACCGAACACGGTAAAAGGATTTACTGAATTTGGACGAACGCTATTTCCACATGTTTAATAATTAAAGACGAGTACGAGCGTTCGGTATAAGACCGAGCGCCACTCATAATGAACGCTTTGGGTCGAGACCCATCACTAATTTGAACTCATAATAGAAATAGAAATAGAGATGATACGAGATGGTGAAGATAGGGTTTCAGAATGACTAAGTATCCAGATATGTACAAGTTTCTCAATTACTCACATAACACTCAAGGCATCCACACTTGGCCGAACGCTCAAACGTAGCACTATTACAAGAGGGCGTTCGTCCTCACTAGAATTCTTTTCGAATGAAAGAATTCAATTTCAAAGAAGTTTACTAACACACCGAACGGTCATACCCATCTATGTTTGGTCGAACGCTCATACACACTATTCTGAAGTGCAGACGTTCGTTCTCAACTAGAATCCTTCCCGAATGAAAGAATCCACTACAAATTCAACTTCACTAGAAAACCGAACGGTCAAGGACCGTTCAGTAACGTGCGTACATTCTCTTAGAGGGAATTTCTTATCAGAATCAATATTATTAAGATTTTAGTTCCTAACATATAGTCTCACACATTTATACATTCATACCATATTAAATTAATCATATCTTATATCATCAAATCACAGAAATCTCATACGTTTCATGCACCATATCATATCACCATCATTTTTCATATCCAAATCAAACAAAGAACGTTCATGCAACTCATAGTCATAAATTAAATTAATAAGCTTCCCTTACTTGGATCTGTGAGCGAACGTCCTAAGAGTAAGATTCTGATCCGCCCGATTACCGCTTTCTACCCTCAACGATCACTTAACTCTTCCAACTAAATCTAACCACATGAAAATCAAAATACTTATACTACACCCCTGCATGCAACCAAAACTTGGTTTTGCATGAAACCTAAGAACGAACGACTAAGGGAAGAAACTTACCAGCTCAAACTTGAACTTGTTCGGTTTAAGAAGAAGCTTGGGACGCCGGGAATACTCCTACGGTGCCTGAACGGTGATCGGAGCAGAGAAAGGTGAGTTTTCAGTAGAGAGAAGGGAAAGGTTTTCTAGAGAGAAGAAGGAGAAAATGAAAGATCAGATTTTTGGAAGAAGAAGGGTGCACGCAGAGAGAGAGTGGGAAAAAGGTTTCAGAAAAATCATTTTTCTTCCCAAGTAAAACGAGCGTACACTCTCCTGTGGACACCTGTCCTCCACTACTGATTTTTGAATCTCCTTCGCTTAACACTTAGCGTCCGTCATCTGAGTGTCAATTTCCCTTCTTGACACGTGAACTCTACTAAATCGATACGTATGTGTGGATCTCTTTTCTGATTTTGGGTGCGTTTTTAATGAGATTAAACAAGTGGGGTTTTGGTGCATATTACACCAAACAATTAGAAAAAATAAAGTGTGTCACAAAAGAGAAGGTTATGAAACTAAATATTAACATAATATATATAAATGTTTAAGATACCTAATAAATTATAAGTACTTTAATAATTTAAAAAGAACGGATAAAATTAGGATATGTATTGGGATAAGGATGGACACGAGAATGGAACATATAGGTATATATTTATCTCATTCTTATATCCAATTAAAAAATTGAATATTACTAATTCTTATACGTTGATGTCGAAATTTTTCGTTAAAATAATAACAGATTCAGAAAATACTTACTATAACGGTTTATTTTTCATCCTTACGTAGACAAATTTATAATATATAAATAGATATAAATTTTACATTAAATAAATTATATAAAATTGAATTAAACTTAAAATTCTTTAAAATTTAATTAAAGAAATCAAATTGTTTTTTAAAAATTTATTATTTATTAGATTTATTATATCATTAAATTAGACCGCTACCTTACCACCATTAATAAACTTAAATTTTATTTTTTAATATATAATAAATAAATTATATAATTATTGCACTAATTAATCAGGTTATTTAATTACATATATTTATATTATAATTTTTCTTATGAGAAAGAAGAACAATGTTGATTTTCTGAGGCTTGAGAAGTGTACTTCTATTTTTTTGATAATTTTATAATTTTGTTATGCACAAACTTTAACACGTTGAATATCCATTATACTTAAATTAGTAAAAGCTTAACTAAAATATATAAAAATAATTAAAAATGTTTATAAATAAATACTTAAAACTTGACTTTCAATTATTAATTCATATATTAAGCATTTGAATCAATAAATAACTGAAAGCATAATTTTTATGAGATAAGTGGTTCCAATCATTCCTTTTCATGTTAAAACTCAAAATGCTAACTAAGTTGAGTTAACCAAAATATTAATTATTTAATCAACACATTAATTTATTATTTCTAATAATAATAATATTTATATTCAATTTTTGTTTTTTTTTTGTTTCACTTCAAATAAGAAAAAATATATATATAACTCATTTAAAATTTATGACCTCATAAATTCTGTTCAGTTTGGCCGACAAATTTATTTCAATTTCTTGATTTCTATTTAAATTAGAGAAAATTTCTAGTAAAGAAAGTTTAATAACATATATAAAGTAAAACGATTTAATAATTTGTTTAAAATTATTGTCCAAAACCTTTATCTGATAATTACTTTGGATGCATATTTCTTCTTTTTAAAAATTTGTTTGTTTCGACGATTTGGTCGAAGCAAATAAAGAAGAAGGAAAAGGTGATCCATGTCCTGGATTTGGTTGACATTTGACGAAGGCAATGCAGTAAAGTGTTATTGTCTTGGAGTCTGCTATGTTGAATAAAGCATTTGTTTTATACTTTTCAGAATGTAATCTCACTCATTTTCTGTTTCCATGTGTTTCTCATTCTTTCCAAAACTGAGATTTTGCTTCTCCCACATTTTTTTCCTTTTACCAACTTATATTAAATGTTTGATATTCTTTAATGAGTACTAAGAATTTTAAAAATTAAAAATATGAAATTGAGATGTAAGACCGTATTTCCTTTTAGGTCTTTCTAAACACATCTTAATTCAAATTTTCCTCTATCATAAGATTTATTTAATATGTTTTATCTTTTATTAAAAGTTATTATTCATATGCTATAAGAAAATAAAATCAAAAATAATCAACTAACATACGACTGTATAACAAATTAACAGTTTACTGTTAGTTTATATCTAATAACAAAAAGGTATTAATGTATAACCTAATAACAAAAAAGATATTAATCATTTATATATAAAATTCTCACATGTTGCATATATGTGTCTAGCTTGGAAAATGAACATAGTAGTGACTCATGTCTTTGATGTTTAGCTTGGATAATGTTAAATATAGTGAAAATTATATATGGGATTAATCTCCCTTGTGTTAAACACATATGGTTCTCTATTTATAATAGAAAAAATATAGGCTAAGCCCAACATACAAATAATAAATAATAACAAACTAACTGAAAGATAAAAGATATAATATTTCTAACAAATAACAGAGTGAAAATGAACATAGTGTAAAACTTTAGTGTGTAAATCAACAAGTTTAGTTGCATTAGGAATAGGCGCATGAGCTTTATAACAAAAACCTAACAAAAAAATCATTTCCAAACTATTTAATATAGTAGAAGTTTTTGAAGGTAGTGGAATGAAAAGACTGGTAACATTCTTTTCAATGGAAAAACTTGGAGAATTCGAGAATTTTGAAAATTTCAGAATCATGAGAAGTTGAAAAATTTTAGAATTAATTGAGAAATTTAAGAACGAAAATCTTGACAAATCAAGAAATGGGAGAATCTAGAGAAAGTTTGAGAAATCAAAAGGTTTGAGAAATCAAAAGGTTTTAAAAATCAAAAAAATTGAAAAATCAAGAAGCTTGCTTTTGGATCTTGAAGCAACTTAGACCTTGTTCTTTTGAGTAGATTTGAAGGAATTTGAGAGGATTTGAAGATAAATTTTTTTGTCGTTTATTTGAGTGAATTTGGAGGTAAATGAGAGTGAATTTGGAAATGAAATTTGTGAGAATTAGTATAGAATTATATTGACGTGACAAATTAAAAAAATTTATTTCCAAATTCACTCTCTTTTACCTCCAAATTCACTCAAATAAACAATAAAAAAATTTATCTTCAAATCCTCTCAAATGCCCTCAAATTCACTCCCTCAAATCCACTCAAAAGAACCAGGCCTAGTCTTTTCATGGTGCTCTTTGGGTTATTTAAACTAAATACATCAACCAAATTTTACACAAAATACAAATGATTGAAGTTAAACCTCAACCAGCGTCTATCTCTCCTTTGTTTTTTCTACAGCTACATATCTATTTTAGCTACTACCACGTGTTTATAAGAAGTTATTTTAATGTATTTTATATTAGTGGCTATTTACAGCTATAGCCTCTTCTATTCAATGAATATACATAAGTAATTTACATTATTCTTAATGTCATTTTGCTAACAAATTGGCATAAGCTTGAAAGTATGTTTGAGTGAAAAAAAAACACAAGTTTGTTTGAGTCTTCGAGGAAGAAAAAGTGAGATGGTCAATCTTATAAACAGTGCATATTATAGTTGACAAAGAAATTCAACTATGATAACTATAGTATGCAGATGAAGGCTTCTTGGACCCCAGATTTATGAGATGTAATTGAAAATGTGTACTAAAAGCTAGCAGAAAAGGAAGAGCAAAATGTTACCCAGATTGCTACGTTGAAAAAAAAATGTGAGTAAAAGACAAATCAATTTTGTACTTATTGTACTGAGTTGTAGATGAGTCCAACTTTGAGAAGATAGAAAAACACTACATCTTCAAGAGAAGAATGGAAAATCCTAGAAAAAACAAGGAATGATCAAGCTAATCAAGTTTGGCTTCAAACTCTCAAAGGCGAGTTTGAAAAGCTTTAGAATGGAAGAGAGAGAACGAATAATCCAGTACATAACTCGGGTGAAAACTGTGGCAAATCAATTCAGTAGAAATGGAGAACCATTGCCAATTTAAGTTCAAGCAAAGCTTGACTTAAAGGGAAAGTTCGGAATACTCAAGGTCGAGGTCCTGATGAATGACCTCGACCTTTTCCACTATGACCTCAGCCTTGAGAGGCTCGCACTTTTTCATTCTCCATTATTCATACACCTCAAAGGACCTGACAAACTCTTTAGTTGAGAGCGTTGACAAATCTTTGAACTCCTCAATAGAATAAACTATGTTCTCAAAGTCAAGTCATATGTTATTGACTTTAAAATTTCTCCATAATCTAACTGACAAAAAATGATTTTTTATTTCTACCATAGTCTTCATCCGAGTTATGTAGCTTTTGTTTCTTATGAAGTTAATCATGCCTTACGGATGCACTTAGTATATATGATTTACAACTAATTATCACACAAAACCATAAATAGAAAACGTGAAAATAGATAAAATTAGACAATGTGAAACTTAGAAGGTTTATGAAGTTTATAAAATAAGGGTTGCTACCATTTAGTTTGCCCCCATTTAATTTATAGTAAATGTGAGATCATTAACTTCCTTGTTGTGAGATTATACAGACTCAAATACATGTGATGAGCAGCAGCATTGAACTACAGAAAAATAAACCTTTATGAAATGCACCAACAATTCAGACCAGATATCCCAGATTTGTACCAAATGATGACGACATAGTACTCATCCAATCCAACTTGTAACATTATTTAACTAAAAGTTGTAGATATTATTATTATATTATTATTCGAAATGAATTTGATTACATGTTGAATCATGATTAAGAAATTACAATGCTATATCTTCTAGTGATAGCTAGAAAAGTTCAATTTCTAGATTAGAACAAACTTATATAGACATGCACACTCCCATTATATTAGAAGCCTACCCTAAAATAAAGGGTAGGGCTTTGTAATTGTACTGTGACCCTTCCATTATATAGGACGGAAAGTATCAAATTGTAAGACATATTTTAATGAAGCAAAAGATATAAGAAGCTCACCCTTCAAAACGATATATTTTTCTATAGTTTTTGTGTAATACATTGATCACTTGGTATTAAATAATTTCAGGTTCTTACGAATCTTTCTCCACTCACTATATAGGATCTACGAAAAATGTCAATATAATTACTCATATATTATTTGAGGAACAGTTTCTTTCACTAAAATATATGTGCTATATAGTTGTTGCCCATTTAATTTAAATGAAGTGTATATAAGACAACAGAGAAAAGTGTATAAAGTATTATTAAAAAGAAAAACATATTTTTAAAGGACGATAATATTCGACTTGATTATACTTTTGTCCTTCAAGTGGCATAAATTTTTAATTTATTTAAAATTTCAATTATAGCTAATGCATGTGATTAATTAACTCACATTAACAAATAGAAACTAAATTATCACTTTAATAAAGTAGAACCAATTACGCATGCTTGATGTTTAATATTTGGAGACATTGTTCCTACAATTGAAATTTGAATTAAAATCCCAAAATTATAATAAATGAAAGATCAAATGTATTATCATTAAGAAAAAATGTTTAGTTTCGTATTTTTAGTATTTATTATGCTGTAAAATTGAAAGTCGTGATGTGTAAAAGTTTTTAGGAATATATTATATAACCCTTATGAAAAAACCAAAAGTCGATTTTAGATCATTTGAAGGGTCTAATACTTATGTAATTGTGTCATGTAACTAAGCTTTTGAAAAACTATTTGAAATTACGCCAATTAATATTTAGGGAGCTATAAGATTTAGTTCATTAACCCTATAATTTCTAAATACATATATTTAGGGGGGAGAGGATGGTTTTAGTTTAATATTTTGAGTATTTTTAATCAAATATTGATACAGATTTTTATTGTCAAAGACAATGATTTAAAATTACGTATTGTTCAGTACTTCACATATATTTATACATATGCATAAAAGGGATTCATTTGTTTTGTTTGATGTCCACATTTAATTTTCAATTTTATTCTTTAAATAAAAACTTTTTTAAAATGAAATAATTATTTTTTTTCAACTTACCCTTTAAGCCGTCATCTCCTTAAATTTAACCAATTTTTATTAAATATTTTTTAAACTTAAAATTACCTATAAAATAAATAAAAATTATTTATATTTGTTTATTATTATAATAATAATAATTTTATTATTTTAATTATCATAAAAAATAAACACGTATTTTTCAATAGTATATGGATAAAGACATTGCAGATTAAATAAGATCATAAGAGACACGTATTATGTAATAGTTGGTCAAATTTAAATATATAATATCATATATTATATTTAAATACAATAAGCGGATTTGATTTGAATCTTACTTTTAATACAAAATCCAAACCAAATTGCCCGCTGAGAAAAAAACTAGATTAAAAACATCTAAAAAAACATCAGTTTTCATTGTTTTTTTTTTCTCATATTAGTTTTCTGTTGCAATTTAGATTTGTTAATTTTTAAACACATGTTGGACTTATGTTTTAGAGCAGGAAAGTAGATTTAATCTTAGAAAGAATCAATAAATTGACAAAGAACTATTTAATGAGTTTAATTTACAAAAAATCTTGATCTGAAACCAATCTCGCGGCGTATGTTTAATCCATCTATCAATAACGAATGCGTAAAGAACTTAATGACTTTAATTAATTATAACCATTGAGGAGCATAGGAGTTTATTTATTTAGAAGAAACATGGATTACCTTAGTTTCCTTTAATTTTACTTTTGTAATGCCTGATCAAATTAGAATATTAAATTAGGGGGCTTTAAGTTACTTTAACCTAACTAAACTTCATTTATTTATATATAATTTGAATAATATCATATATGTATAGCATATTCATACACATTTATCAACATAATCACCAATACAAAATGTCATTAAGATAAATGAGTTTCTCAAGATCTTCGATTAAAAGACTTACTTGAATTTATCAAGAAGATGATAGAACGATCAGTCACATTCCAACAGTTGCATGCTTCTAAAAGATAGATTATTATACGCTGCTAAAGAATAATACATGTCATTCAATCAAGATAATTTATTCTCTTAGTCCTCATACATAAACCTCATTAAGATTCTTATAATCATTAGATCATTAATAAACTTATAATAACAAGAAAAAGAGTCACACACACACTCAGAAAATACCTATAAAAAATTATATATGATAAAGATATTACATGATATTGCATAGAGGAAATAGGACAAAGCATTAATTGCGAACTAAAATAAGTACTAGTATTTTGAATTTAAACAATATTTGAATTATGATTTTGATTAGCATGGAACCCACTTTGATTGATATTTGGGTCTAATTATGATCACACATTTGATTTAATAATAGAGAGGACCCTGTGGGCCATTTCTTCTTCCTTGCAACGTCGCTTATTTCAATTTTCATCTTTCATTCTCACCTAATCATCTTCAAAGTTTTTAAACGTTGGAAACAGGAAACAAATGTAAAACGTACCTTATTTCAAATTTATTGCTTTTTTTTGTCATCATTAACTAATATCGGTTTAGAAAAATTAATCAATTGCCTTGAAAGTTAAGTTGTAGAATATATTTCACATCTCTACGCTATTTTGTTTAACCAAGGGATTATCCTACAAATAATGTGTAATAAGTTCAAATAGCTTTTTTAATTTAGGGTTAAATATATTTTTGGTTTTTAATTTTTTTAAAATTAGAAATAATTCATTTTTAAAACTTTAATTTAACTCTAATTTTAAAAATGTATGAATTTAGTTCTTTTTGTAAGGACCGTGCAATTTTTTTAAAAAAAAAGGGAGATGGGAATGGGGCGGCTCACATTCAGAAAAAGGAGAGGGCTCCATGTCCAGCACATGAAATGGCAGCAGCAGCTTGTGGGTGGTGGGTCTTCCCACTTTGAAGTGCCCAGCCACCAAGAAACATCATCATTTCCATCAATTAGTGTGCTTGGCACTGAGAATGGAAAGGAGTGGCTGAGAGTGCAGAGTTTTCCTCTTAAAAGGAAAGAGCCGTGGGTTCAAAGAGGGCTGGAAGAGTTGCTGCAAGATCTGGGAGAGGTGAAACGGAGAGCGTCCGAAGCTGCAGCTACAAATCTTGAAGAAGATAAGATTCAAGAGGAGTGTTGGGTGCTGCATCCAGAGAAGTGGAGAGCTCGTGGATTTGGAAGGAGATCAAGAACTGCAAATCTTTTGGAGAAAGATCCAAGGAAGTCTTCAAGAGGTAAGGGGAGCTAGATCCTTTTCTCTAGATTGTATGAACCATGTATGTGTGTACTGAGATCTATAATATAGTGTTGTTGATGAACAAATTTCGTACTTAGAATGACTTTGTTGTGCATGAATCTGTATGACTGGTAGTACAATTGTGTTGTTGAAGAAAATCTGGGTAGAAGGGGATGAAAATTGGGGTTTTTCTGGGTTTCTGGAAAACCTGCGAATCTGCAGAATTCTGCAGAAACGCGCGTACGTTCAAATTTTTGGAAGTGAAAATGGGACGTTCGTCCCATTGTTAAGAGCGTTCGGTTTTTGTTCAGCGAACGTCAACGTTCGTCCTTCAATACTAATATAGCGTTCGGTCTTTCTGAAAAAGTTATATTAAACGTTCGGTTTTGGTTTTCTAAGGTATCGAGCGTTCGCGTTCGTCCTTAGTTAGAAATATATTAAACATTCGGTTTTGTGTGTGTTAGCGTTCGTCCAAACAATATTCCACCTCAGCCTTTTAAACATTCGGTTTTGATGTAAGAGTAATGGTGAGCGTTCGGTCTCTTAGTGTTGACTGTATGTGCGTTTGTCCCAAACAGTGTATACATATTGAGTTTCGTTGTATTCTGTCTATGTGCGTTCGGTCTCATATATTACTGACTGTATGTGCGTTCGTCCAAACAGTATTTACATGTTCGGTTTTGTAGTATTCTCTATATACGTTCGGTCTCTTCATATTTGAATTGTAAGCGTTCGTCCAAACAGTGATTATTCGTTCTTATCATAGTTGATCTGTATAGCGTTCGTCCCAATAGTTTAACAGAAATCTGATAATATTTGTCTTATTGAGCGTTCGTCCAGACAGTATTCATAGTGACTTGATAGTGCTCGGTCTATTGTGCATCATTCAAACAGTGATCACCTAACAGTATTCGGTCTCGTAGTATTAACCATCACGTTCGTCCAAACAGTTGTCGAACTCTTAGTATTCTATCTTATAACGTTCGTCCTTGGTGTATTTAGGGAATGTAAGCGTTCGTCTTTATTTGGTATCCTTGGATAGTGATCCTGATCGTTCGGTTAACCTTGAGCATTCAGTCTATAGTATTAGTGATCGTGAGCGTCCGATTTTGGTGTAGATCTTGACCAGTTAGTCTCAGGCTTCAATGTGAAGTGTTCGTTGAAAATAACGTTCGGTCGGGAAATGTTTAATCCAGAGCGTTCGGTTTTAACGTTCGGCTGAATACGGAGGTGTTCGGTTTTAGCGTTCGGCCTGATTGTGTTGGATCTCATAGCGTACGTCCTCATTGTGTTTAGTGCAAATAGCGTTCAGCCTAATTCTCATAGCGTTCGCCCAGATTGTGCTCGTTGGAATTAGTGTTCGGCCTAAGTATTCGATTTAGCGTTCGGTTTTCGCGTTCGGCAAATGGCGTCCGACATTTGGTTTTGAGCGTTCGACATGAAAGTGTACGATCTGAGGACGTCCGTCCAAATAGTGTTCGGTCTGTTATTTGGAAATGGCGTTCGTTCAGTAGCGTTCATTCCATGGTGTTGGGTGAACAATGCTCGTTCAAATAGTATTCTACAAATATGTTGGATTTTAAGTTATATTTCCTCTTGAATGGAATTCTGTGTACAAATGTTTGGAATATATGTTGTGATGTGATGTATGTGAAAATATGAGAATGTATGAAATATGATAAATTACTGTGATGATACGATTGTAAATGTAAATGATGTATGTGAGTATGAAGTGGACATCTCAGGGAGAGATGACTACAAGTGACTATGTGATGTTGTGGTTGTTGGGTATAACTGTAGTGAACCTAGGATCGGTCTGTCTATCCCTACACTCAAAGCATTGTTCATGCTCACATAGAGAAGAACAATGTTAGTGGTGAGAGTAGAGGGAGGTCCTCGTCTATAACCTTTAATGGCAGATATAGGCAGGTTGGGGATTTACCTTGCATAGTGTTGGGAAGTGCCAGCAGAACTATACAAGTGCAAAGACGATTGTTGGTTCGACAGTTATACAAATCCGAATGAGTCGTATGTGTGGATTTACCTTGCATAGTGTTGGGGAGTGCCAGCAGAACTATGCGAGTGTAAAGATGAGTCGTGGGTGTGGATTTACCTTGCATAGTATTGGGGAGTGCCAGCAGAACTATGCAAGTGTAAAGATGTGTGAGTTGTGGTTCAATGAGCATGCTATAATTGTTATTTTATATGAATCTACGTATGATGACATGAATTAACTGTACTATATGTATAACATGTTTTTTATATCTAGCTCACCCTTGCATTGTTTGTGTTGTGTGCTGTTTGGGTATGTTTCTCTGGCGATGATCATCCACTTGGATGGGAGCAGACGTCGTTGAGGAGACCCCTTTGGAGCAAGAGCTGGAGGATACTGAGGTTGCGGAGTAGTCTTCTTAGAAATTTCCCATATGAACACGTGTAGTGTTCGAATCTTTAAACTGTTTAAGTTTAAATTTCTGTTTCTTTTATTTCTGGATGACTGTAATTTTACATTTAATTACACGTCATACTCCGACTGTTCTCTATATTTGAATGTTGACGTCTTTATTATGTAATAATTGTTATTATATAATCGGGATGTTACATTTTTAACTAAATATATTTATATTTATTTAACATTTTAAATTTGTGTATAATAACATTTGAATTGTTTCCACCATTTGAGACCATTATTTGACACATTTTTGTTTAACTTATTTGAAACATTAAATAAACTTAACAAAATTTAATTAAATTAGTTTAAAATTTTGAAAAGAAACTAATTTTAATTTTCACTAATTATTTAATTTTATTTATATGTTAATCAAACATTTTATCATATTTCTTAATTTTTAAAATGTAAATATACAGTTTTCAAGTATTTAATTAGGTCGGTGAATTTAATAATATAATCCTTTGATTGTTTTTTAAATTGACATTTTTAGTTTTATAAATTAGCATCAACCGTTTACTAAAATTAAAATTTATTTATGTTTATTTTTAACAATTTTATTGTTAATTGGATAAAAAATATCAAATTATTGATATTAAAAAATTTAAGACTTAGTTCAACATTTTATTAATAGTTAAATCAAGTTGGATATCATAAAAAAATATAATAGAAGTAAAGGTAATTGAGAATAATTAAAGTTAAGGCTGTGTGACTTATTTTCTTGTTATTCTGATCAGTTTTCAAACTTAATATCAAATAAAAAATTATGTATGACAACTTTTTCTCTAAGTATCATGCGTATATAACGCAGTTTTAAATAAACTGATATAATTAAAGTTGCTTTTGCTCACAAGATCTTGATACTATTCAAATAAATAATTTTGAAAAAGGAATTACAATTTTATTATTATTATTATTATAACAATGACGTACACACGTGATGGCCAGAATGCATCAGGTTAAATTTTCTATAAATACATAAATAATTTACCACATTGACCTAGAAAAGCCAACCTCATCAATAGCACTCACAAGACAACAATCCTCACTTTTTCTTCACCAATCAAACGGTAGACTCGCCAAAGTTTTTACACATAACCAAGTAAAGTTAACTTGCAAATTCTTTTCTTTTTTTTTTTTAAATTTTTTCGAGAAGTAAAAATTTATACATGTATATAAAGTTACAACTTTTCTATACATATTTATTGAAATTTAATAGTAAAATCTTCCACCTTCTGTTTCATTTATTTATATATAATATATAATTAATTTGACCAATAAAAAAGGTCCAAGTCTATCATTGTGTTGCCAATTTGCCCTGTGTGACTATCAAAATTTGAAAAATTCTCACACTGAAATTATAACATTTTAAAAGTGCCTTCAGAGACACACAATATACATATATGATGCAAGACAAAGGGTGGAAATATCACATAAAAGCAGAAAAAAAAGATGGTCCAAGAGAATATTTAGAAAAGGGAAAAAGTCAGAGGATGGTTGATCTAACATAGGTCGCAATAGGAGACAAAACCATGCATAATGAAATGGAGAATTAGCACTGAATGACCGAATCCCCCACCAAACACATATGAGGTCAGATTAGATGTTGATACTTTTGCAGTACAGCTGTGACAGTGTTCCCTTCAAGTGAGGTAGGTCTACACCATGCAGAGTCATGAGATCAAATGCCACTCACTCATGTGCCAATGAAATCAACTTTGCTACTCAAACATTACCAAAACAATAGAATATCAAATTAGGATAGTGGTTCCACACAAGAATGCATAGTAGATAGTGACCCAAATTTTTGCTTAGAAAAATCATAGGTACTGTATGATTCGATTGCTCATTCATGGGTCCCATCCTAGATATTGTCTATTATTTGGATTGTGTAAAATTGATCATGGTTTGACCTCTGAGGAAGACACCACAACATACCACAACTGGGCATGAAGAAATTAGGCCTTTTTGTTCTAACAACTGCATTATAATATCATGTTTGGACTCATGATTGAGGTATCAGTACTCATATGCAAGATTCACTTCACACTGTTCTCCCTATTTGTCATATACTGTTTGTTCTTTAGTGTGCTTTGAGAATCTAAGCCTATCAACATCTTAAGGCAATTAACTAACACTTAATTGTATACAATAGCAAGTTTTTAACTAAAAGAAGGTGGAAGATTTGGCAGACAAAAGATGGAATGTGAATACCTTTGAAAGGTTGGGATGTGAATAAAGTAAAATGAAGTTTTAGGTTCAATTCCTAATAAAGAAAAGAGGGAAATAAAGTCCTGGGGGTAGCTGTAAATTGTCTTTATATAATCAAAAGTCAATTTAAACATTTGGGGTTGGTAATTAAGTATAGGTCTTCTTATCTCTTCTGTCTGGCAGTATTGTAAAAGTAGTAATATCTTATCAATAAAGAGAGAGAAAAGAAGAGAAAGAATACTTGCTTCTACATTAGATTTGCTCAAAGCTTTATTGTGCTTCTTTTTGATTTTAGTGTAGGTAGTTAGTGTGATATAGCTACAATTGTAATGGTTGCTAATCTGTTATTAGTGTGGGTAGATTTAATGGCAACAGTGCTTGTTTTGTCCTCAGTTCCTTTTCTCTCACTGAAATCTGTGAATGTATCATTTTTAACTGTGGATGCTGTGAACTGTTAAATTGAAAAATGTAATAAAATAATCATGACCACTTCTTCGGTTTCTCTCAAAAGACTCTGCTATCATCTTTACAAACAAGTATGTGCAGAAATTATAACAGCCTTACTCAGAGTTAGCTATGATGTGTTTAGTTCCTATAAAGGGTAAACCAAGACAACCCTAATCATCAATTTGGTCCTTGAATATGTGAGGCCTTGATAATTTAATACCTAAATGTGCAAAAAATCTCACAACTCTTTGCTGCTGTTAAGTTTCATGAGATAACTTTTTTTATTAAAATATAATTTCAAGGTCAAATTGACACTAAATTCGATATAATTTTGTAATTAAAATATAATATTCAAAAAATTAATCTTTTCATTTTTCAGAGACCAAATCAGATTTTTGTTGTTTCGAGAACTAAATTGACAGTGTTTCTTGCATTCAGAGATCAAATTATTCATTTATATATCTTAATGTAAATTTAATTTTAAAATTTGTGCGGTGTGAAATGTATATTTTTTTTCCTCTTGCACCTTACTTCAATTAACCACATAATATACAAGACACACATATACTTCCAAGGATGCAGAAACAATGGCATCTACTGTTGTGTCTTTGTCAAAGATCAAAAGTCCTAACCAGTGGCAGAAAACCTTAATTTCATTGTGTATCCTCTCTGTGATTATTTGTTTTTTCATCCCCTGTTCTCTTGTATATTCTTTTTTATGTTATTATTACTATTATCATTATCATTGGGTAGTAGCAACTAGGACAACACTCAAATCAAATAATTGTAAGGTTTGGCCAGAATCTCTGAGAAGAACAGCTTTAACATAAGATTCAAGTATTATATAAGGTGTATGCACATACATAGATATCGCTTTCCATCTTTACAATTGGAAGAAGGACTGATGAAAACAAAGCAAATCAGGCTCAAAAAGCTGCTTCAAGTAAAAGCTGGATAGGTGCTAGCCAAGCAAGCAAGCCATAACTCAACACTGCTGAATATTGTTTAGCCCTTGGTTCTGATAATAGTGATTGTGCCTCTTCCCTGTGTGTGAATTCTAGTAAGGGCCACCACTGCTTTCCCTGAAAGGCCTGGACCCTCTGCGGACACGCATGGCCGACATGCAAAGTCCCCAACTGGATGCCTCACTGGCCTTGTAGGAGGCATTAGGATCCTCTCATTTATGTCATTTAATGTCACATCACCTTCCCTACCTCCTGGCTTCACCATTGCAAATGGGTACACCACTCTTGTTACTACCTTTTTATTCCCCATTTCATCACTTCCTGTTCATACAATAACCATTTATTCATGCCTTAATACAAACAAATCTATATTAGGACAAAACTTCGATACACTTTCAGGTTTCCATATACTTCTTTCTGATGCTGTTATTGGATTAGAATTGGAGTTTTGTATCAGTCATATATTTTAATTTTTAAAGCAAACTTTTATTACTCAGAAATAAATAAAACTCCAATTCTGATAGAAGGAAAACACCAAAAAACAACTGTGTAAGTTTTTCCCTTTCCTTATATATTATAATAGTTAGAAGAGAAAAGGAGAATATAGTACCTGTTGGGGCTACTGTGGGGTCTGTGGTTTTGCATGTCACCGGTTGTTTGTAAGAAGATGAGGATGAATTTAAAGATTCAGAGGCTGATATTGTCTCTTCCGGTGTTTTAGAATCTGCTAGAAGAATGTTTGCTTCCTCGCTCCTTGATGTGCTTATAAGTTCATCTACAATAATTCAGATATTTCACATTAGAAAAAGGGTACAAGTAACAGCACAATCATCAACACATTTTTCCTTCATTCTTTTTATTTTTCTCTGGGACCCCTTTTCTCAATAACTTAATTACAAAGGTAACAGCATTATTTATATTGTTCAGTGTTTGGTTTGGAATTATAGCATTCTGAACCAAACTGACCATATCATTAAGAGCTCGTGTAGTAATCAGTGCATATATGACATATATATACCTGAAAATCCACAAAACCTTTCTATCTGGTTCATGCAGTAGAAGTTGAAGTTCTCCACTGGTTGGTGCCATAAGGGGTTGAAGTTCCAGAAACTCTAAAGTGAAGAAATCATTATGTATATTCAGCCTCAACCAAAGAACAAGAGAAAATCAAACTGATCTAAAGAAAAACTAAAACAAAGAGTATACATGGTTAATTCTGTACCTGCTCAAGGTCATCTATGAAACTCATGCTATGCTCATCAGCAGTAGTACATGGCAACAAGCGTCTACGTTTGGAACGTTCACATGATTCAATCAAAGCATCTTCGAGATACCCAGTTGAGAAATCAGAATGTTGAGGGGAGAGTGATGGTGTACTTCCCTCCATAGCTTCCACTGCATATTGAATATCATCAATCATTGCATTGCAACACTTAGCTAGTTATTTGCATTCATATCGTTATCCAAGAAGGTAGAAATATAAAGAGAAAGAAAAGTATAGTACTTAAAGACATTTTGTCCGCGTTGAGAACTCCAAGGTTGTGATAATCCCAACCTAGGGAAGAACCACAGAGGCTAGTAGTAGCAGCAGTGTAAGCTAGGGAATGAAGATTGTTCATTTTGTAACAAGGTATACTACACAGTGTGAGTTGATAGCAACAAAAAATGTTGAGAAGGGTCTATTTATGTACAAGTTATGGAAGAAAACAGAAAAGCAGGGATGAGTTTAAGAAAGAGTAGGAATAGTAGTAGTATGAGTCAGTCAACGCAGGGTGAGGAGAAAAGTGGATGTTCCTTGGGATTCTGAAAATGTGTTTGTGTTCACTTTAGTTTTTTAAAATTTATTTCCTTGGTTATATATGTGGGGGACTAAATAATTACAAAGGTTATCATATTGTGCTTCTGCTCTTAAATGTAAAGCAAGGGTGTGGAAAAGACATGCCCCCAAAGAGACATAATTCAAATTTCAGCTTTTCCTTTTGTGTTTTTCTTCCTGGACCCTTTGTATGGTATGGTTACCAACCGTTTCTCCAATGGGGCATTTCTTTTTTCTTCTCTTGCACATTCTCTCACTCATTGTGGGGGTCATATCTTCCACCACATGGAAAATCAACTTGGTGGGTGTCATATAACAAAAGGGTCCCACCAGAGGGCATGCTGTTGAGGGGCCCATGAAAGGTTAAAAAAGATGAGTTGAAGAAGAAGATGAATTAAATCATGGGTTTGGTCTTAGGGACCACCTTTTTTCATCCCAGGGTTTGCTTCGATGGTTCAATATTGTGTGGAATTGTGTTGCACACAGACAGGCATTGTAGTTTGTGTGGATACTGATGGATGCACTCACAATCTAACAGAACCTTTCTCCACTCACCATCTCTTTTTCTTCCCATCAGTCTTACTTTTAATTGGTAAAAAAATAGGTTTTAATTCATACACCTTGGATGCATAAATGAAACTGGAGTTCAATAAAGAAGATGAATTAGCATTAACAGCTCCTAAGGGGATGAACTTGGTTGGACCTGCATAAGTAGTACAAAGCAGGTACACAATTAAAAGTAAAATGTCTTGAGTCAGAATGAAAACATGTGGAGGAAATTTGAATTCATTGAAGTTTTCAAAAGTACAATGTCCATTTACATTCCCAGCAACTGTTTCCTGGGTACTATATATCAACTTGAGTGTTAGATGAAACAGGCAAGCAATTATGGCGTTCAAATATTTTACTTAGTTCAGGCATTTATGGAAACCAGAAATTTACCCCATTGAATTCTTAATCACAGCATGGGGTTTTTTTAATTGCTTGCTATTCAAAGGAAAAAGAAAGTAGAGGAATAATTTCTTTTAGGTTCGAATCATCCCATTTTGCTTTAAATATGTTAATTTAATATCGTGCATTAAAGAAGAACAAGAAAAAATAAATAAAGAGGAATCAAAATACATACCAGAACCCTAAAAAGATAAATCGAGTGCTAGGACTTTGACGAGTAGTTACTCATCATCTCAATTTTAACGCTTTTCTTTTTCGCCATTCTTCTTTAAATTAAATAAATATATATGTATATATATATATATATATAATTACACCTCAATTTCAATTTTATAAAGAATGATAATGACCTAATATGGAGAGAGACTGTAAGTCAAAATTTGGTACAGCTTAATCATGAGAAGCAAATGTTTTCTTTTCATAAACCTCTACATAAAAAAGGATTTATAAAGATTGTTAATTTTTAGATAAACTAATTTATATTCACAGCTGATCTTAAAATTGAATTTACAACTTGTATCAATTGAAGTAAGTAGTTTTCTCATCTTCTTTGTTCTTTTGTATTAAAGCATAATCTTTGTATTATAGATGATGAGGTGTATTTGAACGAGTTTCTCCATATATCTTTTTACATTAAAATTAATTTAAAAACTATTTGAAATTAGTTAATGATTAATTTTGATTTATAAAAAAGGTAATTGTAATTTATAGAGAAACTCTTGTAAGCTTAAACGACTGGAGATTGACGATTCAAGTGCTTTCACTAATTGAAACGAACTCGTTCCAGCTTCATCTTGCTTCAATGGAATAACACCAAAGACTTAAAATAAACGACTTTTATTTTAAATATATATATATATATATATATATATATATATATATATATATATATATATTTCTTTCAAAGCAAAAAGAAATATACAGTGCATAAACTTCACCAAAGAATAGTGTACCCAATGCTTTCAAAATTCACTTTTTCAAATAAAAGTATTTAACTTTTGCATTAATATATTCTTATATAAAAAATATGTTCACATCTTTGTCATAGTTTCTGATAATTTCTTTTGGCTCCTGAAAAATATTCAATATTATATTTAATTCCGAAAAAACTATCGCTAAATGGTCCTTAAAATATTCAGATTATTCTTTTCAGCTCTGAAATGTTCAGACTGTTCTTTTGATGTTAAAAACTTTGTATCAAATCGGCTTGCGATGAATGAAAATACCATTGATATTCTAAAAATCAAAAGCATATTTAAGCATCACCCTTTAATTAAAATATCTGTAATTCTTTTATCGGGCTCTTATTTAGAATTGAAATAAGTTTTTAAGTAAATAAAAGAATAAAAAGAAATAGTTAATGGCAAGTGTGAAGGGTGCAAGATAGTTTGATGAAGAAAGAAAAGTAGATTTCAAAAACTAAGATGCTAATTTTTTACCGGCAATTCCAAATCAGAATTTGAATAGAGCATAGAACATACTATTGTACTCTTAAAAAAAAATAAAATAGAAAAGCCACATTTGATTCCTGCGAATTGGTCTTGCTCATAAAAGAATTGCCTTCATCTACATGCAAAAAGCAACAAGACCAATTAAATTCAAACAACGATACAAAATATAAATAATAGAAAAATAGAAAGTTTCTAAGACGTGCCTTTTAAAAATTCTAAAGAAAAGAATCTATGCAAGCTTCATAAACAAGCTCCGTACAAAAAAGGGGAAAAATCACAACTTTTAATTTGAATTGTCTATTAGTGACGTGTTTATTTTTTTCGACTGCAAACAATCCAACCCTCAGTTAAATTCAGCTTATATTTCGGTCATTTGAATTCAACTGAAATTTGGACAGTGTTCCAATTGAAACAATATATATATTAAATATTTTTCTAATGGTTCGACTTACCATCAATTCAATTCACATATCTTAAATATTTTTTTTTCCTTTATTAGAATTTTTATGCAATTATTTTAAATTTTTTTGTCTTACATTTAAATATTTCTATTTTTTTAATATTCTTTTTATATATAAATGTTTAACTCTTAATTTAAATACTCAATAGTGTTAGCCGTAGGTAATATAAAAAATTTATCTTCTTTCTTTTCTTATTCTTATTTTTTATTTCATTTAAAGAACTCTTTTTATTTAAGTAAAACAATTTTCATCATCTTTCAATAATTTCACTAGGACATTTCAACCCTTTCCTTTTCTTATAATAATCCTAGGACCATTTCAATATATAAATTTAATTGTGCTTCTATTCAATGGAACATCAGAACCAGAGGTGATCTATTCATTGCTAAAATCACTAATTATAAGGATTTTTCAAATAAATCCTAACCTTATAGATATCCTCAATCGTTATTGCTATCATCAACGCTTGTACCACCTTGGTGTTGTATGTTGTTGTCGAGCTCCACCGCGTGCCCCAATTTCTCCTTATATCTTAAAAGACACTAACATTAAAATTCCTTTGAAAGCATACCATGCAAAACATTATATTAGAAAGAGAAGACTTCAAACAAAAGAAAAAAAAATATTGTTTTTACATGACTTAAAAAAAGTTAATTTTTAAATACTTTTATCATTTCATAATCATGAATCTAAATAATGTGTAGTACAACCTAATGTATCTTTAATGAAGTACAATACAATGTTTACCTAATCAACTCTTTTTGCATTTTCCATAATAAAACATCTCAGGATATTTTTTAGGAAGCCTTTTTCTTGGGTTATTTCTAAGACGAGTATAGATACTCGATACATTCATATCTACACCGTAGTTGGATGAAGCTCCAAACTCATGCAAAATGGACTTGGGACCAAAATCCATGGAACCTAAAAATAGATTTTGAGATGATGCAAGGAGAAATGCATTTTGCTTGAGGACTAAAACGCACTAATGTGACTGAAACTTAAAATGACATGTCTAATTATGGGTTTAATTTAGCTGGTGTAAATATTGAATGGTTGTGGGAGTGAATATTGAATGTGATCTATTTTTCTAGTGGCATGATTGACTTGTTTTGTAAAAATAAAAAGTAAATCAACCACATGTTAAGTTTCGTCATTTGAATTTTATTAAATTTTCATTTTTAGTTCTTATCACTAAATGTTTATTCTTTTATGAGAAATTTGTAGAGGGAAACAAGAAACTTCTTTCTTTTGTACAGACCAATTTTTGAAAATTTTCAATTAATCAAAAGAATTTTTAATTCGATCTGGAGTCACTTATGTATCCTTCTCCAACAAGGCCACCTTGACTATCTGCTTGTGCTTCATCTTGTGCATTTGTGGAACATCCTTTTGTGCTTTGGTCAGGTTGTGTTTAGAAAAGCTACAAGGTATTTTTCAAGTTGGGCACTTGAATAATTCCTATATTGAAGCAGCCTCTATTTTATTTCAAGATGAGGCAACATATACAACTTTCTTGGAATGTGAATCTGAAGTGGCAAAAACATATTTTTTGGGATCAAATGGACACGGTAATGAAAATAATTTTTCCGTTTAACATAAACATATCTTTTTTTCCTTTAACATAGTTGAAATACGTTTTAACTTCTATCTCTCTTTTTTTCCAGTTAAGGTTGGAAAGCAGGATAATATAAAATTCAGATGTATATAGGTATAAAATGCATCATATTTTTCTAGGCAAAGTCTTATGAAATACCTTTTTTCTGATATTTTTTTTTTTTCAATTTGAAGTCTTTATTTTGATAAGGTTGTATTACAAACCGATGTCTAAGGCTACGGAACAACCTTTTAGACATGACTTTGCAATATATTGTTACCAAAAAAAAAAAGTTGTTGTGTGTGTGTGTGTGTGTGTGTGTGTGTGTGTGTGTGTGTGTGTGTGTGTGTGTGTGTGTGTGTGTGTGTGTGTGTGTGTGTGTGTGTGTGTGTGTGTGTGTGTGTGTGTGTGTGTGTGTGTGTGTGTGTGTGTGTGTGTGTGTGTGTGTGTGTGTGTGTGTGTGTGTGTGTGTGTGTGTGTGTGTGTGTGTGGGGGTGGTGGTGTGTGTGTATATATATATATATATATATATATATATATATATATATATATATATATATATATATATATATATATATATATATATATATATATATATATATATATATATATATATATATATATATATATATATATATATATATATATATATATATATATGTTGGAAGTCCCACATCGACTAGAGATAAAATCGATTCATAGTTTATAAGGGGGTGCAAATCTCACCCTACAAGCCAGTTTTTTGGAGTTGAGTTAGGCTTAAAGTCCACTTCTAGCATGGTATCATAGCCATGGTTAGAGCCTATCCTAGCGATATTTGTTGTTTGTTGGACATATTGTTCCACCTGTTATCGGGCCGCTATCGGATCACCCATTAAAAATGTCTAATCCCACGCTCGACCGGTTTTATGGAATTTAGGCTTAAAGTCCACTTCTAACAATATATATATATATATATATATATATATATATATATATATATATATATATATATATATGTTGTTGTTATAGGAAGTTATCCTGTGGAGGGAGAATGCTCCCTTCGGGAAAGATTATAAGCATTTCATTCTTTGATTATAAAAGCAATAAACATTCATATTCTTTCTTTTGTGTGTGAGTGGATACTGTGAGGAGTGAAAGATTGGTTTTTTAACAAAAGAAACCTAACAAATTGGTCTGCCCTGCTGGATTTCCTTGTGAGAGGAATGCTGGATAAAGAAGGGATCAATAAGGGCTCAAGAAGTGATCAAGAAAGGGTGGAAGCATGGAAGGAAGATTTGGAGAGGAGGGCCAACGAACAGAAAATGGGGATGGCAGAATGAAGAAGAGATAGCCAAGAAATTCTATGAAGAAGGAGAGTACTTGACTAATGATGAAGAGAAGAAGCAAGAAAGACATCCACAAAGTAGTGAAAGATGGAGAAGAACTACCCAAGAAATAAAAGAAATGATGCAGAATATCAAGATTTTGATAAAGGGCTTAGCAAGAAGTGATGAATATGCCATGAAGTGAGTCTAGTTATCCAATTCATGCACCAACCGAAGAAGGTTCACTTACAAGCTACACTAAGAATTTTACGTTATTTGAAAGGAACCTCAGGTAGGGGAATTTTGTTTGAAAGAAATGAGAATGTAAGTCTGGAAGCATATAAAGACGCAAACTATGCAGGGTCAATTGTGGATAGGAGGTCAACTACGGGTTATTTCACTTTCCTTGGTGGGAATCTTGTGACCTGGAAGAGTAAAAAACAAAGTGTAGTAGCCAGATTCAGTGCTAAAGCAAAACTCAGGGCAATGACACAAGGGATATGTGAACTACTTTGGCTGAAGATCATCTTGGAAGACTTAGAAATAAAATTGAATGAACCAATGTGACTTTATTGTGATAAAAAAATCTGTTATTAGCATAGCTCATAATATAGTGCAGCATGCAAGGTTATCAAACTCTAGAATAGAGTTTATGTAAACTCGACTCGTAAACTTGTAAGAGTTTACTTCAAATGAAAAAAAATTATATAAATAATATCTTAATTCTGTTAGAGGTTTTTTTGAGTAAAAGCTACACTTTTATTGAATTGATGAATACTTTAGATACAACAAAAATTTAAAACTGCACAAAACTGCATAAAGCAGGAAAATAGAAATACATAAGACATAATTCCATGTTTAACAATTTCCTAAAAAATCTGAAATTGACTAAGCTGTTTGAAACCGTCAAACATCTTTAAAAATATAACACAAAAATTAAATGAAAGAATAAATTGTTGTAACTGCTGCAACTGAAGTATAACTTTAACACTCTTCCTTACTTCGGTTGCTGCAAACTCCAAGCTTTTCTCTAAGAAATTCAAACTTGCTTTTTGGTAAAGGCTTGATAAATATATCACCAAGTTGCAATTCAGATTTGGAATAAGTCAAGTTAATTGGACCTTCCTTTTGCACTTCTCTAAGAAAGAATAATTTGATATTGAAATGTTTGGTTTTTCCATGAAAAACAGGATTGCTTGAAATAGAAATAACAGCTTGATTGTCAACCAATATTTCAGTGCATCTTTCTTGTTTCATATTTAAATCGGCTAGAATCTTTCTTAACCACAAGGCTTGATTTACCGCAGTGTTGGCTGCAATAAATTCAGCTTTCTGCTATAGAATGTGCTACAATATTTTGCTTTTTACAGCACCATGAGAACACACATGAACCAAACAAGAAACAATAGCCTGAAGTGCTCTTCAGATCATCAAGCGAACCTCCCTACTCGCTGTTAGAATATCCTTGCAATGTATCATCCTGACTTGCACAAAATTTGATTCCAAAATTTAACGTTCCTTTCACATACCTCAGGACTCCTTTTGCAGCAATAAGATGTCTCAATTGCACCTTTTGTAAATCCAGATAATAGACTTACAAAATGTAAGATATCAGGTCTAATAGTTGTTAAGTACATTAAGCAACCAACTAGACTTTTATGAAAAGTTTCATTAATTGGTTCGACTTCATCCTTTTTGCTCAACTTCTCCTTCTGGCACATTGAAGTATCTGCGCTCTTACATTCATCATTTTTATTTTTTTTTTAGAATTTCCTTAATATACTTCTTTTGACAAATGAATACTTCTCCTTTTTTCTGATTTATTTTCATTCCTAGAAAATAAGTCATTTCCCCCAAATCTGTCATCTCAAAAATTTGCTTCATATCTTCTTTGAATTTTCTCACAAGTTCTTCATTGCTTCCTGTAACCAACAAATCATCCACATATAATGAGATAAAAATGAAATTTATTTCATCACCTTTAATGTAGAGGGTAGCTTCATTAAGACTTCTCTTGAATCCCAATTTCATCAATTACTCTTTAATTTTGTTGTATTATGCTCTAGGGGCCTGTTTTAGGCCATATAAAGCCTTTTTAAGCAAGTACACATAATCTTCTTGCCCTTTTCACAGTGAAACCTTCAGGTTGTTCAACATAAATATCCTCCTCCAATAAACCATTTAAGAACGCCGACTTAACATCAAGTTGGTAAACTTTCCAACCCTTTTGTACAACTATTGCAAGCATAAGTCTGATTTTTTCTAATCTTGCAACAAGAGCAAAAGTGTTAGAAAAATCAACACCAAAAATTTGAGCATACCCTTTTATAACAAGTTTGGCTTTATGCTTGTTGATTAGCCATCAAGATTCAACTTTGTTCTAAATACCCACTTCACACCAATCACTTTTCTTTTTGTGGGTCGTGTCACTAACTTCCACATTTCATTTTTCTCAATCATTAAGAGTTCTTCTTTCATTGTTGTAATCCATTTGGAATCTTTTTCTACTTCCCAAAAATATGTTGGTTCAAGTATAACCACATTACATCTTTGGTAAATATCAGAAGTTGATCTCATACCTCTAATTGGAATGTCATCAATAAGCTCATTTGTATCCAGTTGAGATTTTGAAACTTGATCATGAAATTCAACTACTTGTTCTTCATCCCACTCATCATTTTCCATGAAATGAACATCTTTGCTTATTAAAATTTTCCTAATGTTTGGTTGGAAAATTCTATATGCTTTAGAGTTTGAGTTATACCCGACAAAAATCCCAGCTTTTGCTTTTTTGTTTAAGTTATAATTTTATCTGTGGAATATAAACAAAACACAAGCAACCAAATACTTTGAGATTTTTCAAAGAGGGTTTAAAACCATACCAGGCTTCATATGGAGTTTTATTTATAACAGTTTTTGTGCAAAGCCTATTAAGAAGGAAATTGCAGTGTGTGCAGCTTCATCCCAATACTCTTTTGGCAAATGTTTCTCAAACATTAAACGTTGAGCCACCTCCATAATGGTGCAGTTCTTTCTTTCACTGACTCTATTTTGTTATGGAGTAAATGGTGTTGTGAGTTGGTGTTTAATTCCCGCTTCTTCACAAAACGAATTAAATTGATTTGAAGTGTATTCCTTGTCGTTGTCAGATCTCAATGCTTGAATTTTATAACCACTTTGTGTTTCAATCAATTGCTTGAATTTCCAAAATATACTAGCAACTTCTGACTTGTATTTAAGAATATATATCCAACACATTCTGGAGTAGTCATCTATAAAAATCAAATAATACTTGCTGCCATTTAGAGATGGAGTGCTGTGAGGTCCTGCCACATTTGTGTGTATCAATTGCAGCTTTTCTACAGCTCTCCAAGTTGATTGTTTGAATGGAAGTCTTGGTTGCTTTCCTTGTTGACAAGTTCTACAGTCTGGAATTTCATATTCTAGACAAGGGGGATCTTGAACCAATTTTGTTCTTTGTAGATTCACAACGGCTGGATGATTGAAGTGTCCAAGCCTCTTGTGCCAAACTTCACTATGGACATTTGTTGTAGAGAACGATGTTTGCTCTTCCTTCATTGGATCAAGCGCAAAGCTTTTTCCTTTCATTTGTATGTTGAATACCTCATTGTCATTTGTATCTTTGATCAAGCACTTATCACTTTCAAAGATGACTTTGAAATATTTTTGAATCAACTAGCCAACACTCAACAAATATGACTGATTTTAGGTACAAATAACACATCTTTGATAAGTTTTGTACTTGAAACACTTTCGATTGCTATTGTGCCTTTTCCTTTGACTTCAATGTATTCTCCATTTCCAATCTTTATTATGGAAATCACAGAAGTATTCAATTTTTTAAAGAGATCACGATCAAATGTCATATGATTAGTGCAACCACTGTCAATTAGCCACTTCTTGCTTGAATTGGGAATGGCAAGGCAAGTGGCCACGAAAAGTTGCTCTTCTTCTTCATTAGCAACATGAGCAACATTCTTTTGTTGGACATTCTCTTGTGTGACTATCTTTAGCTGATTGTTGCTTTTGAAAGTTCTTTGATGGGGTCCCATCTTCAAGCATTTTTCACATTGCTACTCTAATTTTCTCCAACACTTTGAAGATGGATCATTTTTCCTTCCACAATGTTTACAAGAAGATAAATCAGAGTTTTCCTATAAATTTCAATTTTTTTTCTTTTCGCCCATAACTAAAGCTAGCCTTCGCAGCCAATGCTCCTTCAATAGATCCTTCAGACCTCATAAGCCTTCTTTGTTCTTGTGCCTACAATGCATTCAACAATTATGCCAAACTAATATTGGACAGATTTCTAGAGTTTTCTAAGAAAGTAAAGGTAGCTTCAAACCTTTCAGGAATAGTCACAAGAATTTTTTGTACTAATTTGGAATCAGGAAATTCAGAATCAAGTAATCTTACTTTGTCTACGATTTTGAATAATTTGTCAAATTACTCCTTCACTGTCTCAGATTCATCCATCTTTTGGAATTCAAATTCCCTAATAAGATTTACAATTTTCATTCCTTTAATCCTTTCATCGCCTTCATACTCCTTTTTTATGAAATTACAGACTTCAAAAGTTGATTTTGTCGTCATGATTATGAGAAAGATTTCAGGAGAGACGACAACAAATAATGAAGCTCATGCCTTCGATTTTCTTGATTTTCCCTCCTTATGAGTTTTGATCTGGGTCATTGTTTGGTTTGTAGGTAATGGAAGAAATTCGTAGTCCTCCTACATAACTTCCCAAAGTTCATTTGCCTCAAGATGAGCCTTCATCCTTGCTGCCCAGACATGATAGCCTTCACCGTAAACAACAGGTGGTGTCAGTGTCGTCTATGGTGTTTCTGAATCCATAGAGATAAAAAATGATTTCTCACATGTCCCTCAAGAAGAGAGCTTTGATACTAATTTGTTGGAGGTTTTTTGAGTAAAAGCTACACTTTTATTGAATTGATGAATACTTTAAATACAACAAAGATTCAAACTGCACAAAACTGCACAAAACAGGAAAATAGATATACATGGGACACAATTCCATGTTTAATAACTTCCTAAGAAATTTGAAACTGACTAAACTGTTTGAAATAGTCAAACATCTTTAAGAAAATAAACAGAAATTAAATGAAAGAATAAATTGTTGTAACTGCTGCAACTAAAGTATAACTTTAACAAATTCAAATAAGTCTACAAAATTATATAACTTTAAATAAAGAAATTTTTTATAGATATATTGTTCATAAAAATAAATATTGTAAAACATAAATACTTGTATTGTCATTAATTTTGATGCATTTCATTAAATATATAATAAATAAAAGAACTGTAGTAGTGACGGAGGACTTAGGTTTTATTGTTTAGAAAAGGTTTAAACCCTCGGATGGTCCTCAAGTTTGTTGGAGAATCTCAAGTGGATCCTCGTATTTGAAACGCTCTCAATTGGGTCCAAATATTTGTAAAATTGAGTCAATTTTGTCCTGTCTGTTAAATTGTCACAAACGACGTTAAAAGGAGCTGACGTGTTTATGCTGATGTGCATGGTTTGATTAGGTGGAATTTTTATTTAAATTAAAGAATTATGATATAGAAAAATTGAATTGAAGACCATCAACCAACGCGTGTTCTTCATCCAGTCAGGCCATGGGCCTCGCCGCTAGCCATCGGTCGCGGTTGGAGCTTCATGTTCAGGTCTGATTTCATCAATTTTACATTTTATACTCTAAAAATCAGAAGTCTTTGTGATCTATATGTACTAAAATCAACTTCTTACTCTTAATTGTTGTGATAACGAAGACTAGGTTCTTGTAACTGCAATAATTAAGCCAAAAACCACAATTGTCCCATCACAAACCATACACCTCCAATCCATCTCTTCTTTGAAAATCAAATAGTGAAACGTAGCTGGCAACACAAAGCTAAGAATAACAAAGATGATATTACCAACAAGTGATAAAAAATATGCAAAGTTAGGCACAAAAATTGCCACCAAACTCACCCCAATACCAACAACCACCTCAACCACAAATAGTACTTAGAATTCTTCACCAAAAGGAAAGTAACCTAAAGCAGCAAACGCTACAAACAACAGAGAAATGAGAAACATTGTCGCATCCAAAACCCCACCAAATTTCTCCTTATTCTTGGCCTCTAATTCCAGCGGCAAAATCATTCCTCCCTTCAAACGCATACACCACCACCTAAAAGAGATCACCTATACAAACATTCATCCTTTTTCACAAGTTTTCTTGTGAAAATTTCTTGTTGGGCATCTCGTCAAAATGTCAAGTCTCCCCAACACAGTGTCGGAAGGTCGGAGGTTTGGCAAGGCGCCGGAAAAATCCTCTTTTTCTCATACTTGCAGTCTCTTGAGCCAATTCTTCAAGGAGAAACGAGCTTCTAGTGGACGAAGATGAGGTGGCGGAAGGGTTTGGAGGAGTCGTAGATGGTGGCATTGTGGAAGGAGGGTTGGGCGCAGGGGTCTCATGAGGTTAGGTCCATGCCAGCCCCCAAGAGCAGCCGCAACGACCAATCCGAGAGTCACTAACAGAGAAGGACGACCTCCTTCCATGGCCAAGCCGCTGTGTCCATCATTCAGCTTCGTCGTCGGAATAAAATTTCTGACCTCCAGTTCCTCACAAGCATCGTCGTATTGTCCTCTGAGACAGTCGCCGAAGATGTTATTGAAGGTAGCCATGCCGAGAAGCCTCTCGCCTGTGCAGGTGCTGATGACGCCGAAATCCACCGTCGGCAATTTCATAGAGATGGCACTGCGACAGTATGTGGATATGGAGCTTCTGTTGAAATGCTCAAAAGGAAAGATGAAGATGGTGGAGGATGATGGAGACTCTGAATCCCTAACATTTCCAATTAAGTTTTGTGCCATATCATAAATTATTCATCTAAAAATAAATTTCACGTAATATAACACTATTACATCAGCATTTTAAGTGTGCACTACGTCATCACAGTTTAACGCTGTTTGTGACAATTTATAGGAAAGGGCAAAATTGGCTCAATTTTACAAATATTTGGACTCAATTAAGACCGTTTCAAATACGAGGATCCACTTGAGATTCCCCAACAAACTTGAGGATCATTTGAGGGTTTAAACCTTTAGAAAAACAATTTCTTTTACCTATTAAAAACCAAAATAGTGCTCAGCTAACGACTTTGTTAAAAAAAATAACTTCACTCACCTAAAGGAGGCGAGGCCATGGTTATGGAGAGAGACAAAGGGGCGCGAGAGATAGTGTCAATCAGGTCATGAAATCCTAAACCCCAAATGATCTCTTTTTCTTTTATTTTTCCCCTTTCAAGCTTGCAGAATCGCTCCAAACTCGCGATTTCACACTCGATCCTACCAAGTTTACGCAAAAAATGAGTTTACTTCTTATTAACTCAGAAGTCATGTTTGGGAACGTAAACTCGTCTGAGTTAACGAGTTAACTCGAGAGTTTGATAACCATGACAGTATGATAGAACCAAACATATTAATGTTGTGAGACATTTTATCAAAGAAAAATTACACAATGGTCTGATTTGCACTCCATATGTCTCTTCACAAGACAACCTTGCAGATATTCTAACGAAGGGGCTAAACAGCAAGAACTTTGAGAGTATTGTTTTCAAGCTGGGAATGAAAAATACTTATTCATCAGCTTAAGGGGGGGTGTTAAAATCTATTTTATGTAAGAATCATTGTTTTTTATTAGTTATATTTTTTCCTTATTTAATAGATTATAACTATTGTAAATAATAGGGATATCCCTTAATCATAGGATCTGGTTATCTAGGAGTTATTATTATGCTTCCTAAAATGGTTTCTAGCCTTGTATATATGGATTGTGTTCTCGTCATAATAAAAATATAAAATTCTACCCTAAATTATTATATATATTTTTAACAATCCATATCGTACTCTGAGTTTTATTATTTTCGCTACGCAATATCGGTACCGATTGTTCCAACACTAAGGTTTGATTCTGATCACTAATTGGTGAGTTATAAGCTTTTTCTAGAGTTCCTTTGGATGGAAACATTGGTTGGGAGTTCTTTCTAAGGTAAGGAAAGCTAGATGTCTACTTTTAATTGATGCTGGGTAAATGAGTTTGATGCTTGCATGTTTGTTAATGTTAAGAAGTGGACTTTAAGCCTAACTCAACCCCACAAAACTGGCTTTTAAGGTGAGGTTTGCACCTACTTATGTATTATAAATTGGACTTATCTCTAATCAATGTAAGACTTCCAACAGTTAAATTGATTGAGTTTAGAATTTCAAGAATCTTGTTATACTAATTTAGGTTATTAAGTATGTTTAGTTAATTTGATGATTCGTTCTAACTGTGGTTAAATTTGTTAAGTCATTGTTGTTATGAATTACATGTTATAAAGTTGTTTGGATGGTTCTATTTGACTCCTAAGTTGTTTAGAGTGGTGAATGATCAAATAACATGGTTTTAAGGCTAAGAAGGGAGGGCTTTAATGGGTGAAAGTGTGAGATATGTACTGGTGTGAGGAAACAATTTTTCCATGTATGTTATGGGGTCAATTGAAATTTGTTAGAAGTATGTTTTGGGTGAAAACTGATCTAGAACCAAAAAGGGTGGTCAATGGTTAGTTTTTGAGTGGTTTTTTGTGCAAATTGAAGGTTTTGGTTAGTGAAATTTTGATGTAAGGGGTTGGAATTGAATTGCGGAGTTTAAGGTTTGTGTTTGAGTCATCTAGGACTTGTGTAGGCCTTTAGTTTGTTGAAATTGGTGTAGTAAGTTATAGAAGTGAGTTTAGGTAGTCTAGAAAGATGAATTTGAGTTTGGAGTAATCAATTCAAGTTAGAAGTATGTTTTTAAATGTTTATCCACGCCTAAAAGTGTTAATAGGTATGGAGCAATTCCATTAGTTTCACATACAAAAAGGTTTTTTTAGATCTCTAAATTATTTTCTTTTTTTCATTCTCTTAAATTATACAATTATTTTCTTTTTATACAATTTCATTCAATAGTATATCAAATTGTTTCTAACACACTTTATTTTTATTTCTTTTGAATATTATTCCATTACTAAAATTATATAAAAAAAATTGTTTACTATAAAATAATAATTTAATATTATTGTTATAAATTTTTCTTATCATCATCCAACATATATTAAAAGTCAAATGATAAAATATTTATATAAAATTTCAATTATTATTAGTTTAACTTTTGTTTTTATTTCATTTATTACAATTTTTATTAATGTATAAAAAAAGAAATTTTATTAAAATTTAAAGAATGAGAGAAAATGACATTTAAAACATTTTTAAATTTGAATATTTGTTTTGTTTTTGTAATCTTTTAAAAGTATTTTTAAATTTTATCAATATTGTTTCGTAAACTTTTACAAATTTAATAAATGTTTATTTTCATAAAACTTTATTTGGTATTATACTTTTAAAAATTAATGAAACAATATTGATAAAATTTAAAAATACTTTTAAAAGATTACAAAAAAAAATATTCAAATTTAATAAATGTTTATTTTCATAAAATTTTATTTGGTATTATAATTTTAAATATATAAAATTATAATTATAATTTATTTCTAAACATTTCACATTGAATAAATGATAATAAGTTATTAAGCAATAAAGAAAGTACATGTACGGACATGGAGACAAGGGTATTTCCGTTACCTTGGTGAGTATGAAAATAAGACAAAAATTTCATATTATTGGGTTTGGATGGAGATAAGAATGGATTTTTTCATTAAGGATAACTATAGTATAGCAAAACTGGTCTCCGTCACGGTCTTTGTCCCGTCCCATTGTCATCCTTACTCAAGAATGATGGTTTGGCGGTAATTCAACATCATCTAAACATCTACAAGAGTACGAAAACATACTAGGTCAAACCAGAAATGAATAATAACAACAAAAATCAGTTTGACTGACTATCCATATGACCAGAAAGACTACTCATTCTTTTTCATTGATAACCAATTACTTCTACTACAATCATCTTAAAAGGCCCATGAGTAAGGATCCAGACTTTAAGAACGGGCTTCAGGCTCCTAAAACAAGTTCTTCAATTGTAAATACACAATCAATGTTTTCTACAAAAAGAAAAAAACAGCGTTACTCAGTGACAAGTTTATGGGTAGGCCAATATGTGAGTGTCTGCGCCTGTAATAGAGTGAAAATGGTGATCACTGAAATTAATGAACATGTGTGTAAATATGTGTGAGTGTGTGTGTGTGAAAATTGTGATCACCGAAAGTAATCAGCACATGCAAAGAATCATAGAAGTTAAAATCCAATGGTGCCAAAAGAAAATCTATAATACTGATAATAAAAACATTTAGAGGAAAGCAGATTACTTACTCAAGTAGCATGCTAGATGCTTAGTCCTCCATAAGACCTTCATCTACATCCAAGGTATCGTCACTCTTCAATTTTCCACAGACATTGCATTCCATGACATTAGATGGAGTATCACCCTCCGGAGGTAATGGAGCTAATGTTCCCCCGCAATTCGTTCTATCACACATGTATTTTAAAAAGAAATATGCATGTGGGAAATCATTATTATCTTCAAGAGCATGTTTATCAGTGTCAGACGCTTCCATAGTTTCAGATTGGTCCTCATCCATAACCTCCTCCTCCTCCTCAGCATTATCTTCAACACTATCATTATCTGACCAATTTGACTCCACATTACATCGATCACAATTACAGGAGAAGCCATAGTCTTCAATCAATCTCTTTTGCCTACTAGAATAGTTTTCATTCACAGGGAAATAACTCAAACAAATCTCCCTACCTTGGGGAACATCATGAATCATCCTAATAATAAAGTCAGTATTATGGCTGTCTTCATGTGGATTGATGTCCACATAATCAAATCTGCAGGCATTGGGAAGGCAGTCATGGTTAAAAAAGGAAGCATAGGGGTAAATACCATAGGCTCTGACAGACCTCTGGTCGTCATCTGCAGAGAAGGGCTGCATTATTCCAAAGGCATTGAGCTTGTCCTTGACAAGAAGTGAAGAGGTGAGTTCTAAAGAAAATCCATTCTGGGGACTAATGATAGATAGTGAGCAGAGAGATGAAATAAGGGGGTGTAGGAACTTGGATGCAGCAATGGTGGTATCATCAGGAGAACCCTGGAGAGAAAGCAAAATTTGGAAGTCTGAAGGGGAGATATTGGCAAGATTGTAGGCAGCTATGAGAAAATTAGCCTGGACTTGGCGCTCAAGCGGCTGTTCAAGCAGTAGAGAATTGGATCTGAGACTAGATAACGCTTGACATACCCAAGAAGAATGGGAGGAGTTCGATGCCTTTGAAAGACAACTTGAGCTGCAGAAACGATGGTAGCGACAATTGGGGCACAAAACTGTGGATGACGAAGAATCTCCCAGTAAAAATGGAGGCAAGGTTATGAAGCAGTGATCACAGAAACATGAAGTTGAGGCAGAGGATGACGCTGACAAAGACTGTCTGATCAAGGGCAAAGCTGAATACAGCAGAATGGGGGAGTCTTTCAGGACAATTTGACCAGCTTTAAGAGGCTGAGATGCAACCATTCCCCTCCCTCTTCCTTGTATTTCCTCCACCTTCAAAAGGGAACTCAGAGCAGCCAAAGACATTTCTAAGTATTTTCAAACTGCCAACTGCCAAAACTAAATAGGTAACCTTGGGGAGGCTGCACCTTTTCTGAATTTCCACTCTATCCCTGATAGCAATAAGTTTGTTGGCTATATTTTCTTGCTTTGCACTACTGGGATCGAAAGACAGCTTGAACTAAGTGACTTACAGATTGTGTACAAACTATACAACAAGAATGCGCTTTTCCTGTTCTCCGACTGACTGAAAGCCAGAAAAAATAGCTGCAAGATGAACCACAATAATGATGGGATGACAGGTTTAACAGTGAATTATCTGTTTTATAAAGCATTGTGGTAAATATTAGTCAATGTGCCTTTTCTTTTTCATAAAGATCCAATCCAAATCAGTACATCACATTAAAATGTCAGTAGCAGTATAGCCTATAACTAAATAAGTCATTAGGGAACTGCATTTCATCATAACGACAAAAACCATCCAAATATTTTTTAATTTTGCTGAGTACAACAGAGATTTCACCTTTTCGTTATGCCATTTTCACTTAGTGGATATGTTTCGGTTAGTTTAAAGAACCAAGTACTATTTTCTTGTAAACTAACAAAACATAAGAATTCAAAACATTCATTTCTATCACTTAGATACCCAGATGAAATATATGCCGGGATTGATAGATGCATTTCTAGAGAAGAAATCATGATGAAAGCCTGGACAGTCATTCTCATTTTTCAATAATCAATATGCTCAAGGGGAGGATGCTTATGCAGCTTGCTTCTTCTGAGTTCCTTGAGTTTAATGCTAATTACGCTCACCCTTCTTCATTTTTTTTTCTAAGTCACAGTGAACTGGGGTTCAATTAATCAGTACCACTTACGATGAAAACATTTATGGATAGACAAAGGGGATATAGGGATGGACTTGAAGGATTTCCAGGTTTTAATCTAACAATGCGAGAGCTAAATAGGACTGGTGAATGGGGCATTCAAACAGGACATCATAATCCAATAACTATAAATTGCTTGTTTTTTCCTCAATGAAGAGAAATAATGTGATTTTTGACAATTCCCCATTGTTTGATTTGTGGAACACAGCCCTTGTTCAAGAAGGTCTGTATTCTACAAAATTGGGATAAAAACAAACAGAAAAGGAGGAATTACAAATTACGCAAACAGAACATAACAATGATCAGTGTAACTTACCCGTCAGTCACAAAATTGGAGCTGCTTCCACACAAAAATCAATAAATATAAAGTGGTTGGAAAATGAAACTGCACAGCACAACAAGGAAGAAATAAAAGCGCTATTATTGTTATGATTATTGCGACCTTAAATCGAACGAGTATATAAGTGCATTTGACTCACCTCATTGACAACAAGATTTCAAGGAAGAACAGCCACTGATGCTTCTATAAACCCAGAGGAAAGAGAAACATTGAATTCATTCGCCATACAAAGGGTTTTTAAGAGTGGGTCGGGCCCTTGATTCGGTCTCCTTGGTCCAAATATTTGGGCCTGAAAAACCCGAGTAAAAGAGTTTTTCTACATCCCATAATTTCCTTTTGCACCCCATAAATTTTAAAATTTCAAATTTGTCTTATGGTATTAAATGTAAGCAAATGTGGTGTTGTGTTCTTTGAGTGTTGTTAGACACTTACATCATTGGATGATGGCGTTTGGTAAATGATAGTATTTTATTATGATTTTTAAGGTTTACAGCTTGAGCATTCAAAACTGAATGAGTTTATTCACAGGTGCATCTTATAGCCCCAGTAAATTGTATTGTTATTTTTTAACCTTAACTGGTATTATTTAACCCTTTAGAGTTTGTATTTTCCTTGACTGATTTCAAGTATCATAAGTGGATATTTTTGTAATTTTCTCCTGAGATTCTTAATAGTTTTAATGAATTATTTTGTTTGTAATTAACAAGCCTTATAAGTCCTAGATAAGTTACATTTTTTTTTTAGAAAATTGGTACTCACTCTACAGTTGAGACTTTTTATTACAGATAGATCATGAGTGTTCAATATAAAGAGCCTAAGTATACTCGGCTTTAAACGAGTTAAGCCCTGAGAATAATGAAGTTAAAGTTTGTTTGGTCTTCCCATCTGTAATGTGTTTTTTTATAAAGTGTATGGTTACTGAGATTCACTAGTGAATTTTTTTGTATAGAAATGAAGTTCAAACTTTGGAGTAAAATATTAAAATAAGTTGATAAGTTATCTCATAGACGAAATGTATGACATTATGAAATTTGATGCAACAAAAGATGACTTAGTTAAAGGTGATTGGGTTGAGGCTTTTATAATGAGATAAGTAAAACATTATAAGAAATTTGCTAATTTCTGAAAAAAAATTAGTGAGTAAAAATATTTTTCACTGACTTCTGGCTAATTAGTTAGTGAAAAATGACAGAAAAATATCGTAACTAATTTAAAATTAATCAATTGTGATTTGATGAAAGTATGTCTTTGTGTTGCTTTTACATAGTAAAGTTCAAAAGTTTTAGTTACAAAACAAATTATAGTCTGAAACTAATGACCATAATAGTTATAAGAAATGTATTATGCTAAACGAGAAAATAATACTCGTCGCACTAATTTATTTATTACAAATCTAACAATTTTTACAAATAAATAAATTTATTAAGAAAATTCAATAAAATAGATATATCAAGGATTATATGTTAACATATGAGTGATATATTTATCTAGTGGAATTTTTTGTTGTGATGATATTTATACAATATTTATTTAATCGACAACTATCAAAATAATAAAAGTTAAACTATAAAGTATTAGAATTATTAAAAGAACTTATATCTAAACATTGTAGTCACCGAATATAACATTAACATATTAAATTGTTACATGTAAAACTAATGAGATATTTGCGTCCATACATAAAATTCAACAATAAAAAGCACATTAAAGATTTACATTTAGAACTGATTATAAATCATTATCCTTACATGTTACAAAATACAACAATACAGACACATACTTAAAACTTACTCAACTCATTTCTCAATTTTAATATTTTTTTCAAGTGTCCTTAAAAGTTGGATAGAAAATAGTTGCACATTCTCTTTTAAGTGGAGTGACTGTCATATAATTGCTTAAAACAATGTCAATACAAGTCAACAGTTTGGCTTGAATTCATTTGAAAACTTAGTTAACAAATTCTGTAAGAGAAATTCATGAAATTAGACTATACAAACTTTAATGATTCATATGATCTATAGTTTTGAACTATGAAAGAATACCTCTGCAATGAAAACACAGGAATCATCATTGAGTAAATGTTTTATTTTAATAAATTGTTCATTCTCATAATGTACATGCTTCACACACATATCATGTAACTATTTACAACAAATTGAATATGAATAAGAAAGATACAACACTACATACATGAAAGAATAAAGTACTTACCATTGTGCAACCATCATTTAACTTTTGAATGGATTTGTCATCAATACAAACTTTTTTAACTCTAAAAATATCGCTAAAATATAAAATTTTCCACGGTAGTAGTCATATATTAGTCCCTCTTACATGGTTTGGTCTTGATTCATGTGAGTTGGGGACAGAAAAGTTCATAGGACCAAAAAGTCTCATATAGAAAGAAGGTTCCATCCCGCACCTCCAAGCATTTCATATTGCACCTCTAAGTATTTTCAGAATGTCAACTTTACCCCTACTTAAAACAATATTAATATTTAAATCACTTAAGTGGTCAAAGATTCTCTGCAGTTTTATTCTTCACGTTGCTTTCAAATATCACTGTCTCACTTTCACTCTTTCTCATTTTTGAAAAAAACTCTCTCTTTCGCATTTCATGTTCCAAGCATAGTTACATCTTTGTTTCGTATCTCATTTCACTAGAGTTGTCAAAATGGGTCACAACCCGTGAGCCAACCCGACCCACCACGGGTTTGAGCCGGGTTGGGTTAGAAAAAATTGTATTTTTTTATGCAGGTCAAATTTCAACCCGGCTTGTTTAAACCCGGTTCATGTGGGTTGAACATGTGGTGGGCCGAGTTGGCCCACCAACCCACCTACATAATATTATTTTATTAAAATATAATTTTAATTTTATAAAAAAATATTTATTATTTTTTTTGCTTGAAAAAGTTATTTAAGTTCCTTATTTTCAAAATTATTTAAACACCCATGTTAGGAATGAAATTTGTTTAGATTTGTATTATAGAAAGTTTGTTTGTAATTCAACCTTATTTAAAAAAAATTGTAATTAAGTGAGCCAGTGAGCCAACCCGTTTACCCACCAACCCGTGGTGGGTTGAGTCGGGTTCAAATTTTTCTGGCCCGCTAACAAATGAACCGGGTTGGGTTGACTCACTAAGTGACCAACCCGTAGTGGGTCGGGTCGGGTGGCCCGTTTTGACAACTTTACATTTCACTCTAGTGACATACGCAACACAATTCGTCTTCTTTCACTTCTTCGACACACACTTCAGGCACACACAGGCACCACACCACCACTACTTCCACTAGTTTGTCTTCTTCCACTGCTTCCAGGGCACACAAACAACATAGCAACACAACTTCTTGCTTCTTCTTGTTGGTGGCCAAAGATTGGTGGATTCTGCCATATTTATTTTGATACTTTGTTGTAGATATAGTAGTGTAGAGGACTAGAAGTTGTTACAGTGGTATGATCTGCGTTTAGTCGGATAACAAAGGCGAAGGGGGACAAATCAGATCTACATATCCGATTCAGCCTATATCGAATATGGACATCCGATGTAGTCTGAATCGAATATGAAGATCTGATTTAGTCCCCTTCGCGCTTGCATATCCGACCAAACGCAGATTCATCTTTGACCTTTATTTGTGCTCTTCTATGTATCCTATCTATTTTGTTCTTTGATCTTTCTCGTATTTCTTCCTCTTTCTCTTTCCAACCTAAATTCTACATCATATTATTATATATTAATATGGAGAAGCAGTATATGTCGCATGGAGTTACATGCTTTCTCACGTTCCAGGTTTGCATGAGAAAGGTGGTGTTTTCATTGCATGTTTAAATAGAATGGGTCCCACAAAGAGGTTGACAAAGAAGAATGTTATGTTTCTAAATGGTAGTACAAGGATTCTCTACACAGAGGCAAGTTCTTTGTTTTTCGGCGTTTGTGTGTTCTTTTTAGAACTTATGGTGGATGAGTGGGGTCTTGTGATGTAAGATAAGTGATCGAGGAATGGTTTTTGATGTAGATAGGGGATTATAGTAGAATAGATATATGAAAGAGGGTATAAGTAGTTGGTTTTAGGGTGAGGAAAAGAGAAGGAAGCTAGGAGGAAGAAAAGAGTATTTGGAATGTACCTAAAGGGAAGGGAGTGGTTTCATAAAATGAGAAGAGAAGTGGAATTGATTGGTCATTGTTATAAAGAAGAGTGAGGGTGGTGAAGCGTTTTGAAACCTAAGAATATTATTTGAGGCATGTATTGGTTAGAATCATTTGATGTTATGGAGGGTTAGCATGTATTTTGGGGAAGTGGTGTACGTAAGTTTGATTATGGAAGTAGAAAACAAAGAAAGAGAGGCAAGATTATGGGACATGGCACTAGGTGGTGTTAGAAATAAAATTGGAGAGTTAAGTGAGGGAGCCACGGTGTTAGAAATCAAAATGCATCACCAACATAAGAGTCGCGGTGTTGCATAACAAAGACTGTTATTTATATACATATTTATTTATATAAATATTGTAATTAATTTTTTTAATTCTATAATTATTTGAATTGGTTATTTTTTGTAATGATTTTAATATAAGAAAATAGATATGGCTCGTACTCGAGGAGGTTCATCTTCACATCACGGAGAAAGTTCCTCACAGGGTGAAAGGAGGAGACCTACTGCTTTTGCTCGTAGAAGACTGGAGCAGTTGAGTCTGATGTTCACATTGAGGACCATGAAGATGTGAGATTTCACGATGATGTAGTTGAGGATCATGCGCTTGAGGAGCATGATATTGAGTAGGAGAAGGAGCATTAGGATGTTCCTGAAGGTGGACTTCCTGAAGGTCTAGTAAATGCTTAAGTATTGACACATTACATTCACCATATTGCTTATGTGACATGGTAGGGTTGAGTAAGTGTCAAACTTTATTTTAATGATTATTGTTTAGTTGAAATAATTTTATATTAAATATTATTTTTTAGGATAATGTAGTTGATCTCCCATGGGAAGAAGTTAAACAGATTAGGATCTTGTCACGAGGGCATTAGAGACATCGTTTATGGTTCAAGTTTGATGTCTCTAATGGCATCTCATATGACTATGTCGATAGGGGTATATTGTTAGCATTTGTAGAGAGATTTCATTTCGAGACCAACAATTTTCATCTCCCCGTGGGTGAGATGTCTGTGACTTAGATGATGTGTCATCCTTATTGCACCTCCAAGTTTTAGGCCAATTATGTAATCTGGAGGAAGTAGATTTTGAAGAAAGTCGACGCGCCATTATGGAACTTTTAGACGTGGATGGCGGGAGAGTTGATGTTGAGTTACATGCAGCTCACGGTGCGAAAGTCAGAGTGAGTTGGCTTCGAGACATCTATCTTGATCACTGTGAGCAGCAATAGTGGGAGTACGCTGCCCTGAGATTTTTGTTGCATCTAGTTGGATGCAATATATTTGTTGATAAGACGACATTCCTTCGCGTGTCTTACCTTCTTCTCTTTGGAGAGGTACATGCATATGGCCGATATGCTTGGGACGTTGCTGCACTAGCATATATGTATGAGAAGTTAGGAGATGCCAGTTTGGCTTCGACCAAGCAGATGACAGGTTATTTGACTTTGTTATAGGTGCAAATTTAGTTTACACTTTATTTTGGTTGAATTGTTTTGATGTGGAATATGAAATAATTTGTAATTTTCTATTTTGTAGAGTTGGATATATGAGCACTTCCCTACTTTGGGAAGAAGGCGTATGGTGCCTTCATACATGGAAGATAGATCGCATGCTGCAAAGTGCGAGTCACTAAGGGAGGGTTTCACCCTCTTAGAGGTCAAGGTACACTTGGATGTGCTGACATATGATTCAGTCATTTGCTACCCTTATGAGTCACATCGGGAGACTCGTCCTTTTTATTACATTTGTATGTTCTCATGATGGATCAGGATTGGTGACATGCTATGGCAACATTTTTCTGAGCGTATTTTGAGACAGTTTGAGTTTCAACAGTCCATCCCTCGAGACCCACCCATTTTTGCAAATGTAGACATACTTGCGACTGATGATGCCTGATTGCACTATCAACATAATGTTACTAGGGGTGTGTTCAAAGCCAGATTCCCATCTGATTGTGTTGATGGTTACCTTTCATGGTATAAGATGATATCTCATCCTTACATTATTCTGATGACGAACTGTCGAATCTTACATTATTCATGTGTAAACTTGTTTTATTATAGTTACATTAAGATCATTATTTTGCTTGAGAGTTAACAAAATATTTGCAGGTCTTACTTTAGTTTTAGTCTAATTAACAAGTAATGCTTTTTCAGTAGGATTTAACCTACCAGCATAAAAATGTCTCACTAAAGTTTCTACTAAATCGTGATTGTGGTATCTACATATCACTTGCAATACCCAGTAATCACCCTAAATTATACGCAATCCCTCTTATTCATTCAATTAAGTTACACGAGAGGAAAATATTTCATTTGTTGTGAAATAATTCATTAGATCTTCCTCAACAACCTCATTTTTAAACGGCGAAAACTTTGATACGTCTATTTGGAATATAATCACCTATAACAAAATAAAAAAACTAATACAATAAATCCGAAATTTATAATTATATTATAAAATCATAAACTTATACAATAAACTATACATTTATAAATTTATTAACAATGTAATCAACTTTAGAAAAAATACACCAAAATAAAAAAAACATAAAACTATATAAAAAATTATAAAAAAATTTCATATCAATTTTTCTATTTACAAATTTATATAAAATAAATATTTAAAATACATTGTTTATATTAAGAAAAAAACAAAAGTTAATAATTATAAAAGTTAAGATAACTCGTTGTATTAAATTTTTGTATAAAACAAACTTAGTTAAATAATATTAGTAATTTAACATGAAAAAATCATAAAAAATCATAAGAATTGTTTTTTAACAATTACATATTATTTAATTAAATTATTAATGGCTGACTTTAATTTTATTCAAAAGCAGTTTTCTTCTTATAGAAAAACTGTTTTATTCTTATGGAAACTGTTTTTGAGCAACATCGAATTCTATACTTTTTGTTGTAAACGTATCGAGAATATATTACTAGGTGAGATTTTTTTTACAGTAAATATAATTCCTATTACATATTGTAGATAGAAAAGAAAATGTATCCGATATATATATATATATATATATATATATATATATATATATATATATATATATATATATATACATATATATCTATATATATATATACATACATATATATCTATATATATACATACATATATATCTATACATATACATACATATATATGTATACATATATATGTATATGTATACATACATATATATGTATACATATATATGTATATGTATACATACATATACATATATATGTATACATATATATGTATATGTATACATACATATACATATATATGTATACATATATATATATATATATGTCTACATACATATACATATGTCTACATACATATACATATGTATACATACATATACATATGTATACATACATATACATATGTATATATATATGGATTTTTATATGTAAATTTTTCTTTTAATTAAAAATAGTTTTATTAATTTTAATAAATTTATAGAAATTGTTTATGTTTAAAGCGGATTCGAGGTCTCTACTCCACGTGCTTTCTCTCTTCCTGTGTATAATTAATGATTCAAATCTCCTTCCTCGATCGGTTCCGCAGAGTGACCTGCAAGAAAACACTCTGACGCTCAAGTTAGTGGGGTGTCCTTCAAGGTCCTCAATCAAATCAGAAAAATCCAAATGTACCTGGTTATTAGTGTTGTATTTATAGGCTTTGTAATTATCCGACCCATTGGGCGTCATTAAATGCCCTTTAGTGCAATACATCTTGTGCCTAATCATTTGCTAACGTCCTTATATCTAGCATAATATGCCTGATATTACTCATTAATTAGCTATAAATGTCTTTCGCGCGATATAGGAGTTACTTACCTTTAATACACATTAATTCCATTAACTGCCTACCGATCGGTTATAACCTGTTGCGTTGGTCACCTATGGTGGATCGTCCTCAACGCCCAATACCGATCGTGCACCTCATATAGAACACAAGCCCCTCAAGCTTGAACGGTTCTGGAAGCGTGAACGGTTTGAAACATAATCTTGGAAAGGGCACGAAAAGGATCAAAAGTGGTTGTCATGGTCGTTGATTGCGGGGGGCGCGTGTGATAGTGGGATTCGTGCCGTTTGAAAATATGAAGCACCTTGCGCCCCTGACCGTTTGATTTCCCCATTACGGATGGCCAGGATGAACTCTCTGAAACGTCTTGTCACACTATAAAAACTTATCAGAATCACCATGATGGCTTTGTTTCTCCGTTTCCTTACCACCTAACTTCCCTGATAACCCTTCGTCTCTCTGTTTTCCTTACCCCTTAACTTCCCAGATAACTCATCCCAGGTAATCATGTCCTCTTCTTCCTTCTTGTTCGATGAAGTCGCTGACGAAGGTCAGGGGTACGCTGCTGATGGCCAAGAGCCATTTGCCTCCATAGGGTCCTCCATCTTGGGTTTTGTCGGGTCCGATGACCGGGAAGTTGAAGAGACAAACATCGTGTTAGAGATCGACCCTAGCAGAGAGTGGACAAATTATGCTTCTCCTCCCTCTGTCAATGGATATGGATGGGCCCCCCATGAGGTAGGCCTGTATGCGCCCTACTATATTACCAGTGCTTCATTAGAGTATTTAGCTAGTAGGGTTAGCATCGTATCCACTGCACGAGACGCCGGTAGTATCTTGTAAACGGTATGCCGATCGAATGAACGTGCTTGCCACGGGTGGGAAGGGCATAGTACCGACTTTTTTTAGTACACTATTTCGCGATCTGGGTATTCGCTTACCCTTCACTAATTTTCAATCAAGTGTATTGTGTGCTTTGAACGTAGCACCGACCCAACTACACCCGAACGGGTGGGGCTACATGCAGGCCTTCGTCGTTGTTTGTATTGCACTTGCTTTAACACCTAGGTCCACTGCTTTCTTGCATTTCTTCCGTGCTATTCCACAGGTAAATAAATCCTGGATTTGTTTGACTCCTGTAAAGGGTAAACAATTGTTTACACTGTTCAATTCTTCATATAAAGAGTTCAAAAACAAATATTTCAAGGTATCGATAAAAAAAGAAGGTCGGTCCAATTTTATCTAGACATTGGACAACCAAAATTTCCCTTCTATTGGACCGAGTGTCCAAAAAAGGTTATTTCTCAGGCAAAGTCCTCCATGACCTCGTCGCGGGCTCTCATCGGGCTCTTAGGTTCACCCACTCTATGTTCCAGAGTGTTCGGTAAGGTTTCATAATTCTCCGTTATAATTGTCGTTTGTAACTTATGAGTTCTTTTTTATGTTTCAGATATCTTCTGAGAGATGGAGAAAAACAAGGCCTTCTTACTAATGATGTCTCGGAAAGAAGTAGAGCTGAAGAAAATTGGCGCAGAAACATCCTCCCGCCCCGAACGGTCGCTTGCTATTCCTGATCGATCGGACACATCCAAACCTCCGCGGGCTGTCAATCCTGCTTTCAAAATAACTCGCTATTCATCCCCGTCTACCACTCCTTCAGCCGTTCAAGTTAATGACGAAGCTTCTCAAGGTGGAAAAAAAAGGTTGTTAAGGATAAGTTTGTGTCCTCGAGCAAGAAGAAAAAGAGGAAAGTTCCCGATGGTCCCTTACTAGCTGGGCCATTTGATTCAACCATGCACTTGGTTGATCGCTTAGAGTATCGCCTTAATCCTGAAGAGAAGAAGATTTTCCACAGAATGACAATTGGTGAGGCAGTAAACTTGGCTTACAAGTTAAATGTTCGAGCCAACCTATGTTTAGCTTATGCAGCCGGCTCTGCTAAGTCTATCCTTGTTGAAGAACTTGAAAGCGCTCGACTAGATTTAGCAAAGGCTCAAAAATCCAATGAAGACTTGACTCTTCGCGTTGAAAAGCTTCAGAAGATGGCCGAGGAAGAGAGACAAAAGGCTTCTACAACTTTGACCCAAGCTTGGAGTACCGCTTGGCAACTTCAGAAGGTTAATGAAGAGTTGAAATCAGATCTCGAAAAGGGTGCTACCCAGATTACTGACCTCACTAAAGAGAGAGATGCCCTTGCTGCTGCCTAGATAAAGTTGACAACTGAAAAAAAGTCGTGGGTGATGAAGTTTGCAATGAACGGTTTAGAGGGTTCGAGCAAGGAATAGCTCAGTGCAACTACTTCTTCCAAGTTCCTCTTGACTTCCCTGATTTCGATATTATGAAAGACGTTGTGGATAGGAAATTATTTGCTCTCTCCCTCCAGAATGCCGAGGGAACACCCTCGAACGAGAACGTCCTCCCTCCCCCGAACGAGAACACCCCCCTGACACTCCTGCAGAAGTTGGGGAATCTGTTCCTGCTAATGTTTAGTCTTTACATTTTCCTCTTTTGGCTTTCTTTAGACTGATGCTTCGTGTAAGAACCTTTGTTTATGAAGTAAAAATTTCCTGCTGCTTTGTATGGATGTCTTTTTTAGTTCTCAGCTGCCATGATTTTACAGCCTCCATATAACCAAAGTATATGGTCCATGGGCATTCTCCTTTTGCACCAAAGCACTTCATCCTCAATCTTCTTTTGTCATTTTTTACAAACTTTATATTCCTCCCATTTTCCAAGGCATACCCTTTTAGAGCATCTAAAATATCTTGCTTTTCTGCAAAAAAAGTCCCAACTTCGCATGTAAAGTCTACCATACTTTTTGGCATACAAAAAGTACCAAACCTCCCATAACCTTCATTGTCATTAACCTCTTCTTCACTATCAGTTGCACTAAGTAATTCCTCAGATTTCCACTCTAAATCTGACAATCCTCTATCGTCATGATCATGACATTCAACACTGACATTATCACGGTCATCATCACTGCCATTATCACGGTCATCATCACTGCCATAAAGACTTTCTACTTCTACTTCTACTTCCACATGACCATCTACATCATCATCTATATCACATTCAACACTCACATCTACTAGGCCCTCTAAGCACTCGTTATTTCCATGTACATCACCTTCTTCAGTAGATGTACTCCAACTACAAAGATCAACTTCATCCTCCACAACTCCTTCACACACATTCAACTCTTGCTCTTCTTCAACATGATGCAACTCTTGTACGTGACCATGACCTTCAACCTTTACTTCAACACCATCACTAACTTCTTCACAAACATTCACCTCTTCTAAGTCACCTTCACCAGCATCTTCACAAACATTCACCTCTTGTAAGTCACCATCACCTTCTGTTACCAATGAGGAGCATTGGTAAATTTGAAGATAAATGATTTTGATGATGTTGCAAGAAATGGAAACATTCATCAACACAAAATGTCTAAAGTGAAAAGAACTTGTAGAGTTTGGGTCAAGAAGGGAACTTTTGTGAAAAGCAAGGCGCATGATGCTTTTTGCTTTTATTGCATGAAAAAGGGACATACTTCAAACAAATGTAGAATTAAACATTTTGGAGTTCCAAATGGGAAATATGCTTGGATTCCTGTTATAAGGTAATGTATCTCTAACCTCAAAGGACCCAAATAAGATTATGGGTACCAAACTATATTGTTTTACTTTGTAGGTTAAGTTTTTAAAAGGAGAAGAGAACTCTATGATATTCTGCTTTTGGAATTGATGCTCCAAGCCAGGAAGTAACTCCATCAAGTGGTATCCAAAGCCTTTGTTCGAGCACCAAGTAATTGAGCTAAGTGTTGTTTAAACTGTGATGTTGCATCTTGTATTTACTTGATCTTCCATTATTTAGTTACTGATATATTCATTCCTGGTTGAGCAAATGATATGTTCATCAATGTTTCATTCATCCTGTGGTATGTTCTTGTCTGTTTACACATTTTGATCAAGCGAAATTCATTTATTTAAGATATTCATGTGCTGAATTTCATTCATGTCATGTAAAGCCATGTGCATTGTTATTTCAGTGCTGTGTTGATAATTATCTATTGAATTTGTGTTTAACTGGCTTAATATTCAATTTCATGAGTACTTTGAAGTTACCTTTGGTGTAATCTCTGTCAAGCATCAAAAACTATGAAAAAGTCATTTAAATGAGTTGGCTGACAGATTTTCATTAGCAATTTTGGATGATTAAGACATGTGAAAATTAAATTGTCATTTCTCTTTCAAAGTTGGTTCTGTGGAGATTTGTTTTTAAGTTCAAATGCATAACGAATGAGCTATGATAATATACATTGAGAGCCTGGATGTAGAAAATGAACTTATCAAATTTGCATAATTTTGATGTAAATTATTTTGTTTAAAAAATGTTGAAAGATAGCACCTGAATCAGCTCTTGTGGTTGAATTTTTGCATATGTTGTTTTGATATGCATAGTTGAATATATGAAGTTGAACAAATTGGGATATGAGAGTGCATGAATCATAGTTGGTGTTTGGGAAGTTGAAATTTGTGCTGTCAAAATTAGTTTTTGAACTGATTGTGCTAGCTGAAATGCTTTCTTGTTAAACCTAGAGTAGTTGTGATCACATTCATTTAAGCTACTATTGCATTCATTCTAGCTTATAAATTTTTTGTAGAATCATTAATTCCTAATTCGTTTGAAAACTGACTGTTGATTTCAATGAATTAATTAAGTCTGATAAAAGTTGAATTTGATCTACTAAGAAGTATTGAAACTAGTTTGGAATTCCAAATACTAATCTCAACTAGCTTGTAAGTATTTCTGCATTGCATTGGACTGAACAGATCTTAAAAATTTTTCAGAATGTTTTTTTTAAGTTTAAGGGAAATATCACATTTAGGGGAAGAAATTTTTGTTTTGAATTCCTAGGATGTTTTATCATGTTCATGTCTTGCTTTATGTGCCCTTGTAATCTTTGATGTTTTCATGAATAAAATGATTTATTGTTTTAGTACATACACTGTTTAATTGAGGGGCGAGCATATCTTAAGGGGGAGCATTATAAATTTTTTTGCTTATGATCAAAAAGGGGGAGAAATATGTGCAGTTACTACTAACTCTTATTGTTGTCTGTCAGTTTGTATCTTTTGCAGATAACCCAAAGTTGCTTTTAAAAAGTGATTTTTGATCATCATCAAAAAGGGGGAGATTGTTACCAATGAGGAGCATTGGTAAATTTGAAGATAAATGATTTTGATGATGTTGCAAGAAGATAGATTGTTCTAATTGTTTTAAAAGCACTTTGTAGATTATAAATGTATTAGGAAAGGTTTTAAACATGTAACACTTAGAAAAACTTGTACTTCTAGAACTGTTACGCATTTAATCGATTATTAGAAGCTATAATCGATTATCCTGAGCTTTTCTGAAAACCTTGTTGGTCTGGAATAATCGATTATTACTCCAAATAATCGATTATCACTGGTTCTGATGAGAACTGCCAAAGTCTCTGGAATAATCGATTATTCCTCAGGATAATCGATTATCACTTTTGAAAAACCCTGTAACGGACTCAAATAATCAATTATCACTAACAATAATCGATTATATGTGGTAGTTATAATTCATCTCTGCGAATTTAGAATAGTTGGCTATATAAGGTTCTTCCAAAACTCTAAGAAAAGAACTTTGAGCTTTTTGAGAATACAGTGTGTCTGAGGAAGTTCTAAAAAGTTAGTTCAAGTGCTTTGCCTGGTCTCATGAATTGGAGAAGCTCGCGTTTCGTGTGTTGATAGTCGGAGCGGTTCTCTTCGAGTTGGCAAGGTGATCATCTTCTGGTTCGTTCGTCGAAGGAAGGTTTTATTTTTTTTATTCTTATTGTAATTTGTGAAACTGTTTTTAGTGAAAACGTTAATCACTTTTTATAGTGATTAACAACTGGACGTAGATTCTTTTGAATCGAACCAGGATAAAAATCCAGTGTATCAATTTTTCTACTCTCTATACTCTTTACTTTTTACGCATGTTAACTATTTGATAAATTTTCTCTAAGAAAATTGTTTTTCTAAAACGGACCATCAAAACTTGATTTGTGATCGTAACACGCTATCCAAACATTTTATTCCGCTGCGCAACTCTATAACGGTATCGATTGTTCCGACACCTTCACCATCTACTTGAACAGCATCACCATCTTCTTCACCCTCGTTCACCTCTTCTAAGTCACCATCAACAACTACACCATTTACTTCAACACCATCACCAGCTTCTTCACAAACATTCACCTCTTGTAAGTCACCATCACCTTCCCTATTTACTTGAACAGAATCACCATCTTCTTTACCCTCATTCACCTCTTCTAAGTTACCATCAACTCCACCATCTACTTCAACATCATCACCATCTTCTTCACCCTCACCATTACCTTCAACTTCTCCTTCATCATTAGTAATGTCTTCAAGCATATGAATGACTTCGGGATCAGAAACTACATGGACAACGTATAAATGAACTTCACCATTAAGCCTAACTAAGTTAGCCATATGCATGGCACCTTTGTCATCAATCAATTGTTCCAACCTATTTTCCAACACTAAACCCCCTCCTAAACAGTACCATAAATCTTTAAAATTCTCATATCCTAAACTTTTCACTACACTGACAACCACAAAAAAACTCCACATGTCAGGGTCAAAGGACAAAGTTGTTGTCTCCCCTTCATACTTTAGGGTACTATCATTAATGAACTTTCCTCCATAGTGGAAAACACACTCAATAGTGTCCTCCATTACGCACAACACAACATAAATATATTTACACACCTATTATGAAAACATATGACGACAAAAAAAATATATATTAAAACAATAACAGAGACCAAATAACTTTAAACATACGCACTCAGACAAAGTCAAATAACTTTAAACATACATGGGGGACCACCGAAAAGCAATCAACAATAGAGACCAAACCATACATCAATGGGGGACCACCACCGAATATTGTAATTTCTCATCAATAAAAACAAAGACAATAAAGCACAAACATTGACCTTCCTTGAGATTAACCTCCACTCACCACGTGCTTCAGCTTCTTGCTTCCAACAACAAAAGGACCCACACCTGACCTACCGAGACACGAACCCCTGCATGCACTCTACTGCTTCCAACTACATCTTCTTCACCGACGAACCTTGTCGCTTCAGCTCGAACAAAGATCGCGATTTTTCTTCTCTCACGCAAACCCTAATAATAAAAACCCCCAATTTGTTTCCCCAATCTCAGTTGCATTCCTCAATTAAAACGTCTTGCCCTTTAATTTTTTCTTTTTTCCTAGTATACCCTTACCCAAAACTGATTATACTTCTGTTCCTTCTTCTTTATTTAATACAAAAATGCTTTTAAATGTCATGTCTGATTAGTAACTGCACTGACCATGCCACGTCTGATTAGTAACTGCACTGACCATGCCACGTCTGATTAGTAACTGCACTGACCATGCCACATAACCAATAATGTTACGGTCGTTTGTCCAATTTAACGACAGACCTTTAATTGATTCAATTTTACAAAAACAAGGACTCAATTGATACGCCGAAAAGAAAGATGACCTATTTAAAATTCATGACCAAAATAGGGACCTACGGAAACATTAAACCTTTAATTATTATTCACTTTCAAAGTAGAAAAAGTAAATAAAAAAATAATATGAAATATTTACTCTCTCCCGTTGTATTAGCTCTCTAAGAGGTCCTTAAGCTGCAGTGATGCACAAATTCTGTTCACAGACGTTAACATCCACAAATTTTATAACCAAAAACTACTAAAGTAATAAAGTAAATAGTTTATTTATTAGGTAATATATATATATATATATATATATATATATATATATATATATATTACTTTCTTTTTCATTTTCACTCTTATAATAATTTTCATTATAGATTTCTTTTTAGATATTTATATTCAAATAATATGAGTAAAATAAATTTTAGGTCACATTGATTATTATTTTTACTTATTTTAGATCACACATTTGATTATTGTTCCTTTTATTATTATTCATTCTTTTTAAGTATCCAATCATGTAAGTTCTTCGTTTAATAGTAAATATAAAAACTTATTTTTTTTATTTTTGTTCATCTTTCATTTTTGTTTTATATAAAAAACTTTTGTTTTTAAAAATTGATTAAAATTGTGTAATGGAACTAAACTCAACTTACTCTTCATCCTAACTTATTTGAGAGAAGACTCTTGAGTTGAGGTTTTTTTTTTCCGGGCTTTTTTAAGAATATAGGTTAGGATTGGTTGAATTAAATTGATAATTCTATATAGGGTGTTGCTCCCTCCACCACCACAACTTCTTCCTCCACCTCCCCAACCTTCTACAAAAAAAAAGATAATTACAAAAATAACCTTTTTTTTATTTTTATTTCTATTTATTTATTTTAAATTTAAACCCTATCTTTCTATTTATTTTTACAGATCCACCTCCCAACTCTTTCTCTTTTCATATTTCTACGCCAAACTCCACCATGCCCGTTCTTGTCATCTCACAAAGCGATTTCGCTTTCAATTATTGAGCTTCGCCTCTTCTTTCTTAAGCCCTTATATATATACAGTATTGTTTCTGACATGGTATAGTGTGTGCATGGTATAGTGTGTGCTTGTAGAAGTTTATGTGGTGAACGTAAATGAAGAACAACATGCATTGGGAAAATCAACATATATGTTTAAATAATAGTATATATGAAAGGGGGTAGGATACCCCTTCGAAAAATTTATTAATGTTGGGGGCTGTAAGACCTTTATATATTCAATGATAAAATTGAATGATTAATGTGTGGCATATATTTTGACATCTCTGCACTGCAGTTGGAAGCCAAGTAAATCAACTCTGAAAGACTGACAGGTACAACTTTTCCAGAAAATAAACATGTAGTCTTCAACGGATCTTGACATCCGTTTAAGACAAAACGGATATCGACATCCGTTTTTTCTTAACCGGATGTTGACATCCGTCATTTAAATATTATATCGTTTATTTTTTTACACACTGATCAATTACTTCCATTACCACTTGCAATTTCTAACTAATGAAAGTCTACCACACTCTCAAATTATAATTCTATCACAATTAAAAAATAAGAGGAAAAAGTGAAACGTGAAAGAGAGGAAGAAGAGCACAACGAAACAATGAGAGGACGAACGATAAAGAGGAAGAAAAATTGTTGGTTCATACATGTAAATGATTAGAGTGGATAGAAGTTAAAAAATATTAACCTTAAAATTTTACTAAGGATAAAATAGTAATGTAAAAATAAAAAGAGGGGTAAAACAAGAATGGGGTGGTGGAGGAAGCAGGAGGTGGTGGTGGAGGGAGCAACACCCTTCTATATATCATCAAAATTGCAAACTCCTTAATATGACCAAAAACAGTGTTCTAAAAGAAAAAACATTGTTTACGTCATTCAATATTAAATATGTATAGAAGTAAAGAAATAGTAATAAATAATTTGGCACTTAACCTTGTCATGAGATTCAAATATCTTTGCCCACAATTTCTTGAGGATGTGGTGGCATCGTAGTCAAAAACCACGAAATTGGTTAAATCTATTTGATTAATTATACAAAACCTTGATCTTACACCCTACATAGACATGTACAAATATACACATATATCCATTCTATAATAATAGAATGTTAAAGAAAAAATTTGAAACTAACTTTCATGACACTCTTGTTGCATTTTTCACAAAAAAAAAAATAATATTTTGGAGTTTAGTTATACCACTTTATTATAAATGCAATTTAATTAAATTACTATAAATTAAAGCTGCCTCTGTTCCTAATTGCAATTTAATTTTATTAGGGTGGCGGTTTGTTTTGTAACACTGACCATTTGAGACAACATGGAAAGGTTGGATAAAATGCACACAACCCTTAGCAATTTCATTTTAGAATTAGTGAATTGAAGTCCTTTGAATTCTAACTTCCTACATGAAGATTTTGAGTAAAGAACTTACAAATTAGAACACCCTTAAATTGAACAAAGAAGTATAAAAGTCACTACACAAGCTAAACAAATTGTGAGATATTATCTCTTTGTCTTCTAAGACTAATTTCCATTGAAAATGAGAACTTCTATTTAGTGAAATTTTCCATGAACCATAATCATATAACTTTGGCCATTAAATTTTAGTTTTCTTTTTTCAGGAGTGACTCGTATATAAAGTGAATTTGCTTTCTAATAGCAACATATTGAAATCACATCAATGTAATAGTAAAATTTTAAGCCGAAGAATGAAATGAGTGAAAAGATAATAAAGAAATAAAGTTCATTAGTTTCAAAATGGATGTTTTGAAATCCTAATTCCTTCAGAATTGACTCTTCTGCAATTGACTCTTCTACCTAAAACAGAGAAATTTTAAGCCATAATATGAAAACAATACTATAATCTGTATAAGAAAAGAAGATTCTAAATCCTAGTATGTTTAATGGCAAATATTTTGAAAAAAAAAAAGAAAACTTTAAGACATGAGAAAAGAAAATTAGCGTCGTACTGCTTTAGAAAGTTAGTTTGTTGATTTTGAACTATTTATATTCTTTCTAATTAAATAAGTTCATATTAAACATAACTGTCATTAAATAAAGTAAGCAACCTTTATAAGCTTTGTGAGAAAGGTCAAGTTTACTTTGAAGGCAACTAAGTAAAAGAAGAATACACAGGTTGGTAGCATATATACTTACAGAAAAATCATGACAATGACAGAAGGGTACTGTACATCAGAACATGCTTCCGCTCCAATAGATGCTGGAAAATCTTAATAAGCCTTCTTCTGCTTGTACCTTTTGGCAACAACAATGTACGCCAATACATTTAAGAAGCTAAGTCCAGCTAAAAGAAAGAAAAAGTAATCAAGATGACCTTTGTTCAAGTTATCAGGAATCCAACCAAGATTTCCGCCTTGTGTAGTAAAGTAAGTTACGGAAGTAAGAATGAAAGAGCTCAAGTAATTTCCCAATGAAAAACTCAGAAGTGGCAGTGCAGTACCAAGAGTCTTCATAGAACTTGGAGATTGGTCATACAAGAACTCAAGCTGCCCCACAAATGTTAATACTTCAGCTGCCCCTAAGAAGAAGTTCTGAGGGATTTGCCAAAATACACTAAGGGGCACTACAACAGGTTCATCAACCAGGTCAAACTCTCTTGCAAGGTCCAGACGCCTAATCTCCACAACAGCAGCTGATAACATGCACAGGACTGAAAAGCAAAGGCCAATGCCTATTCTTTGCAACTCTGAGAACCCCCTTTCTTTGCCTGTGAACTTCCTTGTGATTGGAACAATTACCTTGTCATAGAGAGGGACCCAAAAAATAACACTAATCACATCAAAAGTTGAGAGAGAAGCTGGGGGTAATTTGAAGTTACCAATATATGTATCCATCATTATTGCTTGCTCCACGAACAATGTTGACATCTGAGCATAAACAGCAGAAAAAACTATCGCAGTAGCCCAAATTGGAAGCAATTGAATCAAGGTTTTCAATTCTTCCACCTGTGTTACTGTACAAAGTCTCCATTGATTAGAGTAGTCACCACTTTTTCTCTCATAATCGGATACTATAGCTGCTCTGTCAAGACACCTTCATGAAAGGGAAAAAAAGAAAAGAACCCATTAGGATTGTAAGAAAGTTATGTGCAGTAAAGTCCTGTTTGTTAAGCGAAAATAGCTTAAACCATACAAACATAGAACTATAACATGAAAAGAGAAGAGCGGTAAAGAGAAACAGAAGAATTGCTCTATTTGTTGCTAAACCATATTGTATTTTATATTCTGAATCTTATTTAAGAGTAATTACATGAGAAATGACAATCCATCATCATACTCATACATGCTCTCAGTAAAAGAGCATGTATGAGTATATCTTTTAGAATTCAAATCAATGGAGAAAACTAACACAAGAAATACATGCTCTCATCATACTCATACATTACCCGCTACTTTTAGAGTTCAAATCTTCCCAAAATCAGAACATATATCTATGACTGAACATTACCACTACTGACACAAGAAAACTAACTGAAATAAGTAAACATAATTACAGTAGTGAAAAAAAAGAGTCTAACAGCCCATCAATTTAACACTCCTCCTTATAACTTTTCCTGAAGATTCTCATCTAGCTTCTTAGCTCATCAAACTTCGCACATGTAAGTGCGTGATTTGGTTAAAATGTGAGCAATTTGATCTTCATACCTGCAATGTAACAATTGAACATTTTCATTCTGCTCAGATTCTCTTATAGTAGGAAATTTAACATTGATATGCATGGTTCTCCCCTGTTGAATTGGATTTTCAGCAAAAGCTATGATTGAATTGTTGCCAGACGAGAAAACAGTAGCTTTCTCCTATATATGATTTAAGTCTTACAAAACATTCTTGACCCATAGCTTGATTTGAAGCAGCTGCAATATATTTTGCTTCAGCTGAGGATTACATTTTGCCTCTTAGAATTCCATGAGAACACTTAACTGCCAAGTGAAAAAACATATCCCATTGTACCCTTTGAATCATCAATAGAATCAGCCTAATCACTATCATTATAACCTTCAAGCCTTCCATACCAAATACCAAAATCAACATTACCTTTCAAATATCTCAACACTCTTTTGCCTACACCAAAGTATGTAAAACCTGGTGAGTACACGAACATTGAAAGCAAACTAACAAAGAATATCAAATTTGGTCTAGTACACAAGGCATACGACCAAGCTTCTATACTGAGTTACATTAGCGTTTTCATCACCATCATTAACAACTTTTCATTTACAATCAGAGTTGAAATAGGATTACAACTTTCCAATTTAAAATTTTTTTGGCAAATCATTTGTGTACTTCTCTGTGAGAGATTGACTTCATCTTACCTCAACACTCCAAAACCATTCATTTCAAAAACCTGCAACATGCTACTTTTAAATGTCATTTTATCAATATCATCACTTGTAACTAACAAATAATCGACGTAAAGTGACAATAGTTTTCTTCCCATTGTCACAAACTTTCACATACAGAGTGGACTCATTTTGACTCTTCCTGAAATCAATTTCCAAAAAATGTGTCAGTTATGCAATTTTCATAAACTTTTGCCAAAAACTTGGTTTTGAGCACCAGAGAATCATATTTACCAATCTAGCATTCATCTTCCTTTGTAGCTTTCTATTGTTCTGTTTTCATGCTTCTTTAAACTCAATTATTTTCCATTCTCAATACGCATTCTTGAATATCCCTACTGATCACACTTGGTTTTAACTAGAGATTGTTCATCTATAACCTCTGGAGCTTGTAGCATTGCTAAGGAAACTTCCCATTTTAACTTTGTCATCCAATTTAAATCTTTTAGCTATTGCAACATGAACATAGCAGATTGATCCAAAAATCTTTGAGTGTTTTGTAGCGGGGGTTTCATTCCCATCCAAGCTTCATTCGCAACTCTTGTGGATAGCCTATTTAAGAGATTCAATGTTGTAATATCAGCCTCAACTCAGAAGTTTTGGTAGTTTTTTATGCAGTTAAACATCTTGCCATCTCTATAATTGTTCTGTTTTTTCTCTCAAAAACTTGATTGCGAACAGGAGTATAATTGACTATCAATTGATGAATAATACCCGTATATATCTTCACAGAACATGTTGAATTCATTGGAAGTATACTCCATCCTATTATCCAAATCTCAACATGTTAATTTTTCCGCCACTTCGAAACTCCACCATATAGCTCTAAACTTTTTAAAGAAATTAATTGTTTGGGTTTTGCTTTCCAAAAGACCCATTCATGTCATTTTGGTAATCATTAATAGTAAACAAAATGAAATATTTGCTATGGCTCAAAGAAGGTATACGCATAGGACCACACAAATCAGTGTGAACAAGCTCAATTTGTTCTTTTCCCATGTGACTTTTATTGAAGAATAATACTCCCTTTGCATCTTCCCAAATTGACAACCATCACATAAATCATTGATATTGCCTACCACAGGCATGTCTCTCACCATATCATGGGTTTGCAAAAATTTAAATGCATCCATATTAAAATGACCATATATATTATGTCAAGATGAATAATAATCATGTTCGGAAACAAGTGTTGATTGGTTCACGTGATTCACATTAGTTGGAAAGCTATTATCACACATTTTAACCTAATAACCTCAGAATCATTAGCATCCAAAATGGCGCTGCCCTTGTTTTTAAAAGAGAGTGAATATTTTTTCTTCATTAGCTGAGCAGTGCTAACAAATTCTTATCCAAGTCTAGAATCAACAAACCATCATGAATAAATTTAGTACCTTTGCGAGTGTGAAAAAAAATTGTACCTTCCCTTCAACTTAAACAATGTCTCCATTTCCAAGCTTAACTTTGGTTTGGACAGTGCTATCCAAAGAGGTGAAGATACTTGAATCCCGTGCCATGTGGTTTGTGCAATCACTATCAACATACCAAACATCCTTTGAACTTGAACTGCATGTTTGAGTAGCCATAAACAAGTGATCTTCAATTCAGGTTGGTTCTGCTTAAATCTCTCTAATACCTCCCCTTATGTCTCTACCATTTGCAGTTGTTAAATCGAATGTGAGGCTTCCCCTTGAAACAACAATTTTATTGCAAGTGATTTGTTCTTTTACATGTAGTACAAGAAGGAAAACCTTCAATTACATCATTCATCCTCATTGAGAACCTTTTCTCTTAAGCTTGCAATTTTCTAACCACCTCTTAAATAGTTAATTTCTTAAGATTACATGACTCTTTAATAGCAGCAAGTTTGGCTTCAAACTTTTTGGGTAGGCTAATCAACATTTTTTCTATAACCTTGTTGTCTTCTACAACCTCACCATATAGCCTCATTTGATTCACCAAATGGGACCGTTTTGAAGTGTACTCCTTTATAGACTCATTTTCCTTCATTCTTAGTATTTCAACTCTCTTTTAAGAGTCAAAAGCTTAGTGGACCTTATCCTTTCATCACCTACATATCTTTCTTTCAATTCATCCCATATTTGCTTGGCTTTTTGTAGATGCATGTAGACACCTCGTCTGTCAACGATGAATGTAGACATGAGACAACTTTCTCCTTCTTCGTAATCTCCTCATGTTGGTCGATTTGTTTATCTCTTAATGGTGATACTTGCTTATCATCTGCATAATCTCATAAGCCAAAGGACTTTAAACATTTTCTCATTTGGCTACCCCTATATGATAATATTCCCCAAAAAATTGAGAAACAGCCAAAACAACATTGCTCCCTGAAACCACTTGATCTTTCAATAGTGTTTTAAACCCACAACCAACAAGAACACTACTCTAGATACCACTGCTAAACAAAGATAACTTGAACATTATAAACATAAAGTAGAACCACATCATGAAAAGAAAAGACTGTCAAGAGAAACAGAGCAATTTTCGTATTTGCTACTGAACCATATTTAAGCGTAACTAAATGGCAATCCTCCATCATAATCATACATGTTGTTAGCAAAAGATCATTACCCACTACATTCGGAATACAAATCTGTCCAAAATCAGAGTAAATCAATATCTGAACATTACCACCGACATTAGCAAACTAAAATAAGTAAACATAATTACAACAATAAAAAATAAGAGTTTACAGCCCATTAATTTAACAGTAGTTGATATTATGGGCGAAGCATTTTTAAGCAAGTGAGGATCCTACAAATTATTATTTGGAAGAAGAAAAAAATGTTAAAACAGCTCAAAACTTTAGCACAAGATTTCTCTACCCAACCAAGACAGGATAAAAGAAAAATGTTTAAACGCAATCTATCCTAGAAGTTTTGAAGACCACAACATGCTTACAATTGGGGAAAGGAGAAAAGATAACAATGAATTTGGCATAATGCTTACAAAATAACATAAAGCAAAGTGAAGTGAAAAGCATAAAAAGGTTTTCCCTATGCAAATAGATCTAATCGTACTATAATTCCATATAAAAAATTGATCAGAAGATTTTTGAGAAAACTCTCAATTTGGTCCTGAAATCTATATCCATTACAGCATTAATCCTTCAAGAAAAAAATACTTACTTAGACCGGCACAGATTTAAATTATCACCATATTTGTTCTTCCAAGATTTTGTCACAAAATTAGTCCCTCAAAGATTTAATCTGTCATCACTCAAGGTCTAAAGTGTCACCATATTTGTCTTTTTGGAGGACTGGTGACTAGCATTTTTGATAGGCTAATTTGGTGACACATGTAACTTTAGGAAGACCAAATTGAATGTTTTCCCTTTAGTTTTATGGTATACTAAACCATTTTCCATTCTTGAGCTCCCAGTTATGATAAAATCGCAGAATCACATGTGTTCATTGATGGTTAAATGAACTTGAGTGCACATACATTCTGTTACGTACCTGAGTACGTAAACTAGCCAAATACAACCTTTCATACTCTCACACACGTAATAGAACAATAAGCGAATGATAATGGTTGAATGAATCTCTTTTATTGATTGTAATATCTTAATAAACAAGGGTAAACAATAATTGGGAGCATAACCTCCGTCAATTATTTCTAATAACTGGAAGCAGGATCTCCATCAGTTACCTAAGAGCATAACCTCTCTTACAAAACTCACAAATCAAAACATCCCTTTAACCCATAACTGCATAACAATGTAGCAGGGCTCAGCTAATGAACATTTTCCCCATAAACACCTAATTCCAAATTTCATATCAGACTAGTCACACTTCAAAGAACATTTGAAAATCAACATGTATAACAAAGATAATCCTACGCCTACGTTATGATAATGAAAGAAGGTCGTAATAATATGTCAGACAGTCTAATTACCTTAGATCTTCACTATGCTCCAGTTTGCGACTCCCTCTAATCGCATATCTCTCTTCTGGTAACTCATAAAGGAGATTACTGTCCCAAGGGACAACCAGATTACACTTCCAGACAGACGCATACAAAACCTGGGAAATTCTTGTAACAGGACTTCCCCTAGGTTTCTGAAACCTATAAAGACGTGTGCCCATGAAGAAGCTTACAATAGATAATCCCATAAACAAAGCAGGGATGCCAAATCCAAGACCCCATCCTGCGTTGTCTTGAATCCAAACGATTAAGCTGCATGACAACATGGCACCTAGATAGATAGAAAAATAATACCAATTGAAAAACGACCCCTTCTTAATTCTTTCCTCGGGATCAGTATCATCAAATTGATCTGCCCCAAAAGATGGCACACATGTTTTAACACCACCAGCCCCAAGCGCTATGACGTACAGACCAAAGTAGAACACAGCATATTGTGCAGGAGTAGCTGAAGGGCATGCAGAACCCAAACATTCAGCAGGCTTCAATGCTGGTAAAGATGCAGAAAGTGTCAAGGTACACAACCCCTGCACACAGTAGCCATGTCACAATTACAGCTTGAAAAGGCAACTAAACAACAAAGCATATATGCAATTAAGAGCTTAAAATAATAATTATAAAAGTCAAGAAATTTATCAAGTATACTATAGTGTTGATTAAAAACAGAATCAGGGGCTCTCATGTTGTTTATCTTTCATGATTTCCATATTACTGGACAATTAAGAGAAACATTTGACTAGGAAAAGAGGACTATCTGATCTTAGCTTATTACAATGAGATAAATGAAAGAGAAAACAGCAATTGTCCAGTATCGACCCCAGTAACCATCTCCCAGAACGGCTCCAATGAGAGGTGTGAGATAAGAAGTGCCTTGCCAGATGCTGACGTTTCTCGCAGCAGAAACGTTTCCTTGATGCAGTTTGGTAGTGAGATAGGTAACAAGATTTGAGGAAATTCCGAAGAAGGCCAAACGTTCACAACACTCGTTACCTGAGATTGACGTACAGATGAAGGATATAAACAAAAAATTTACTGTATAAATAACATGAGAGAAATGTAGAAGCATACCTACCTAGGATAAAAGGACAAGCCCTCCAATTGCCAGTATTCTTCTTAAGAACAGGCCTGCCTCTAAAGTCCTCTGTTCCATCTCCTGTGTACTCTTCACTCCTTTCATCCTTCACAGTTAAATAAACAAGAAAATCATATATCATAGAAAGATACCATTTTCTTGTTTCTTTAATTGGAATACTTGGACCAAACTATGCTATGAGTATGTGCTGTGTCGTGGAAAGGCTTGTACAGTTGTATTGTACACAAGTAATTAGCTTGACAAGAAGATAAAACATTTGAGGTGGTATGTGGAAAGATGGAGTGAAGGAGAACCTCAAGAAGACCCTCTTCCAGAAGTGGTGCACCGTCAACAGTTGAACCCATGTCTATGTCTTTGGTGGGAACTCTCTCTCTCTCTCTCTCACACACACACACACACAAACACACACACACTCTTCTTCTGAACGCAGCTAGACTCAGAAAAGTTAGCTAAGAGTACGTTATTGAAAGGAAGTCAGTTCTTATCGTAATTCCAACATGCATAAAATAATCTAATTAAAATATACTAATAATATATAGATTTTTAATTTGATTTTGACAAGGCAAATATATTTTTGTCAGTAGTTAGTTAAAAATATCTTCTATAATTTTCAAAATTATAGTAAAACTCAACAATTTCAAAAATACATGTTAAAAATTTACATTATTAATATAGTCTAAAAATTTTAGATTGTTTACATTATGGTTTACTTATAAATTGTTCTATATTATTTGTTTATTTATATAATAATCATTTAAAAATCGTATTTAGGGCAGTCACTATCAGTACCAGAAAAAGATATCTCAAACGTATCATTGAAGAAACAATAATGATAGAATATACAATGATTTCCACATTTTCATTGTCCACTGGATGTAGTCATTTGCCAATTACTATATTAGCATTTTCGTATACCTAGACTTAAAATATGCAATGAACTCAATCCAAAAACTGTGAAGAATATACAGTGATGAGATTCTGCATCTTCTGCAGTTCGATCTGGATGAATGAGAATTCAGAATGTGGTCACATTTCGTTATGCCATTTTTTTGTTTTTCTTTTGTTTCTTATGGAAAGTCTTACACGTGTGTGGCCCCAGTCTCGGGCATCCATTTATCATTAGCTAATAGCTATCTTCTGTGGTATCCGCTACTTTAAAATGCTGCCCAATTGTGTGGACAGAAACAAAAAACACTAATGTTATAATTCTAAAAAACACTCATTAGTTTTCTTTCATTTGATTGTAGTTTCTTCCTTTTATTATTTTATTCGGGAACTCGACCTAAATTAATTCAAATGAAATCGAGAAGTTCACTTCAAGTATTATTTCTAAAAGTTTGTCTGACACAAATTAACACTAATCAGTTTAGATTTAAATCTCTCCTAAACTCACTAAAAGTCAGAAAACTTATATGTAGTAATTTAAAATTAAATAACAGTGTAAAATGTTGTGATATCGGTGCACAGACTAGCTTCTCTAGTTAAAATCTCCTAAACAAAATGCTCTCAAATCAGTCATTAGTTAAAGTGTGACACAATTATTCCAGTCTAACAAATGTAGTTAGAGAAAAAGTATGAATTGTGAGAGGGAATTGGATTCTAAGTGTATGGAAAAGGATTTTAAGATAACTAATTGCACGCCACTCAAATGACAATCAATCCTTGTTGGAATTATGAAACGATGGAGCGCATAAAAGGAGTGTCAACCTTTTGTACATTAATAATTACAAGTGTGAATGTTGCAATGTAGATAAATTGAACATTAACTTCCCATAATAAGCTTACAAGGTTATCACGTAATCTCATCACTTCCAGGCTTCATGAGAGTGCAGAGAGCAGGCTGTTTTGAAGCGGGCATGACACAGATTTTCCTTTTAAAGTGAAAGAAACGTACATAATTGCAGAACATCATTATTCCACATACAGAACAATCACGACATTGACATTGGGAAATAGCAGAACGTCCTTCCAGTTCAAATAAATGTTTGAAAACTCTTAAGCAGACCTCTTTTGCTTGTACCTTTTGGCAGCAACAACGTACACTAACATATTTAAGAAGCTAAGTCCAGCTAAAAGCCAGAAAAAGTAATCGAGATGACCTTTGTTCAAGTTATCTGGAATCCATCCAGGATTTGCACCTCGTGTGGTTAAGTAAGTCACTACGGTAAGAATAAATGAGCTCAAGTAATTCCCCAGAGAAGTAGTCAGCAGAGACAAGGCACTGCACAAACTCCGCATGGCATCTGGGGATTGGTCATAGAAAAACTCAAGCTGTCCCACGAATGTGAATACTTCTGCTGCCCCCAATAAGAAATATTGAGGGACTTGCCAAAATATATTAAGGGGTACAGCAACAGGTTCATCAACAAGATCAAGCTCTTGTGCAAGCTGCAGACGTACAATCTCCACTATAGCAGCTGCTGACATGCACAGGACTGAAACAAAAAGGCCAATTCCCATTCTTTGCAACTCTGAAAAACCCCTCTCTTTGCCTGTAAATTTCCTTGCAATGGGAACAATAACCCTGTCGTAGACGGGGACCCAGAAAATAACACTTATCACATCAAAACTTGAGAGGGAAGCGGGAGGAATCCTGAAGGAACCAATATTTGTTTTCATCATCGTCCCTTGTTCCACAAACAATGTTGACATCTGGGCATAAACAGCAGCAAAAACAATCCCAGTAGCCCAAATTGGAAACATGCGAATCAAGATTTTCAATTCCTCCACTTGTGTAACAGTGCAAATTCTCCACTTGTTAGAATAGTCACCAGTTTTGCCCTCAGCATCAGACACTATAGCCGCCCTATCAAGACACCTTCAATGAAATACAAGAAATGGGGTTTTAGATAATAGGAAGCCAATATTGAGTGTAAAATCTTCTGAAGAAGATAAGGCTATTTTAACTATTATCGATAGTAGAATAGAAAAACATTATTAGGACAATAGCTAAAAATTTAAAATTTTAGTAGAGGACCTCTCAACATAATATAAATTTTCTGAAAGAAAATTGGTTACAACTTACAGGAAATCCATCCAACACCATAATATTCTTAGGGAAAAGAAAAGCAAAACAACAACAAATCTGCCAGTATCCTTCTCAGAAGAGTAGAAACAGTCTGATGTATTTTTTATCCCTCTTGAATAAACAAATGCTTAAACATAGCAAGCTCATTCTTTGATAACATCAAAATAACACAAGCAAATAAACTTGTATAGTCATTTCTCACAATTCAGAATAGGAGAATATTATATGCAATGTTGAGCCATGAAGGAAAAATTTAATCACGAATAAGAAGGCAACAAAATGAGGACATCATAATCAGATGCGCACCCAATGATTATTTTTTTTAAAATATATGCTTCCATGAGTTCCATATCAAATACACACCGCAATACAAACTTACGGGCAAAGAGAAATAAAAAGAAAACTTGTTTACTTATTATATTCCTAGATATCAAAATGACAGCAATAATATATACCACTACATTTAATCAGCATTAATAAAACTTTTGTATACCTGGCGTTTTTTTACTCTCTTACGTTTAACGACTTATTTTTCACACTGGAAAGGATAAGATTCACTGGATAAAGAAGTGGTAGGATAAAAACTATTCACCAAATAAGGATTTAAAACTATCATGTTTTGTCGAATGCTAACTAAGATTCAATGGGAAAAAATTTCACTAAAAACCTCAAGGTATCAAGACGCTACCAAATTTAATGCAAACTGTTTTCTTTTCTGTTGTAACTCGACAAAATTTCACAGACATGGGGAAACACACCTGACAATAAACTTCAACCATAGAACCAGAGAGATGTGAGAAATGGAATTTGAGATACGAAAAAGATATCAGAAAAAATAAAGGAAAAGAATAATAATTTTCTGTTGGGAACAAAAGAAATCCCCAATATGTAGTGACATTCTCAAACAACATTGTGTCTTTCTGGTACTCAATACATATTTAAAGATGATGATTTTAGTTAGTCAAAAACTTGCACCTAAAAGATTTGGCAAATGTGCAGATCCATTGATATTTGGATGAGATTATGAATGAACCCATTAGAAGGACAAAAGGTGTTACAGAAGTTGGAAATTGTTTGTACCCACCACAAAGTATTTCCAACTTAGATGATTGTGACAACTATGGCATCTAATGAGGGGATGTCAGCATATGGGTAACAATATATGGCAACAGTCTAGGGTAGAAAAAGAGGTTAACAAAGGTTACAGTGGGGTGTCACAAGAAATTATCTCACGAGTGTAAAAGAACATATCGTGTTGTGCTCTCTGCATGCACTCCAAACACCCAATATTTGTTATCCTATTCCTATCTCCTCAGGCCTTATCTTGTGTGATAAGGCCTAAGCACTCAAGGTCTAGCTGACTGTAACTGGTTGGTCAGAGCCTAACATGAACAGTCTCTATTTACTAATCAGTAGTACCCTTAAACAATCAAGTTTGAATTTGGTTGGAAGACAAAGTGCACTTTAAATAGAATATCAGGAATAAGTTAACATGCATAATAAGACACTCCTTTTCCTGTATTGTGAGTTTGTGACCATCAAGCTAATGATACTGCAACAGTAAACGTAAAAGTAAAATAAAATTACTTTAGTTCATCACTATGCTCCAGTTTTCGACTTCCTTCAATAGCAGAGCTATCATCTGGTGTCTCATATAGGACACTACTATCCTCAGGGATAACCAGATTTCTCTTCCGGACAGATGCTACCACAACCTGGCACATTCTTGTAAGAGGGCTGCCACCTGGTTTTTGAAACCTGTAAAGGGGCGTGCCTAAAAAGAAACTCCCAATTGCTAATGCCATAAACAAAGCAGGAATGCCAAATCCAAGACCCCAGCCAGCATTTTCTTGAATCCAAACAATAAAAGTGCTGGATACAAAGGCACCTATGTTGATAGAAAAGTAAAACCAGTTGAAAAAGGATCCCTTCTTAATCCTTTCCTCGGTATCAGTATCATCAAACTGATCTGCCCCAAAAGATGACACACATGGTTTTATACCACCAGTCCCAAGTGCAATCAGGTAGAGACCAAAGAAGAACACAGCATATTGTGCAGGAGTAGCTGCAGGGCATGAAGTACCCAGACACTCTGCAGGCTTGAGTGCAGGAACTGATGCAGAAAGAGTCAATGTACCCATTCCCTGGATGAAACGACCATGTTACACATTAAAATATGTATAGACCACTAAACAACAAAGCACATAGAAGCAAAATATGCACATAAACAAAATGATGACTGAGAATACCAACATGCTGATATAGAAATCCAAAGTGTTCCAGATATTAACCCTATAACTTCTCAAATGTGATGATGCATTTGAAAATTATATTCAGTGCTCGAGAAATCTGTAAAAGTTCCTTATTTCATGGTAAGAAACTTGTATATTAAGTAGAGCAGAGCAATGGAAGAAAGAAGTTTGATCACAGTACACTCAAAACTAGTCTTCTAATTCTCCTTTTTCAATTCTTTTCTGACAGCATAATATTTGCCAACCTTCCACACCCTTCACTATTTTTATATTTTATTTTTTGTATTTTTATGTTGTGAGAAGCAATGTAAGAGAATCCATATTCTGCACATAAGCAATACCTAGAAAATGATCCAATAAGAACTTATCAGCACTAAAAATTACAAAGTAAAGTAGTACAAAAATATTCCTCGACTGCGCAAATTCTGTTAATAGATAAATACTGAGTGTATGGCAGGCATATACTTTGCTTTATCTTAATGAAATTGTGTAGGACATTTCCAGCATTATATGAAGAGAGGGATGTATGTGGAAAATTATTTGATAAGAAAAATTAAGTTTATCTTCGTTAGTAATTACTAGGACATAAATCGTGGAGAAAACAGCAATTGTCCAGTATCGTCCCCAGTACGCATCTGCCAAAACGGCTCCAATGAGAGGTGTAAGATAGCAAGTGCCTTGCCAAGTGGTGACATTTCGTGCAGCAGAGACATTTCCTTGATGCAACTTCTGGGTAAGATAGGTAACAAGATTTGTTGCAATGCCATAGTATGCCAAACGTTCACAGCACTCGTTGCCTGCAATTCACATGACATGAAAATGTAATCAACATAAAAGAACAATCTCCTAAGCCTAACGGCAATGACAAAACTTACCTAAGATAAATGGACAAGCTTTCCAATTGCCAGTGTTCTGCTTTAGAACACGCCTCCCTTTAAAGTCGACTGATCCATCTCCTGTGTATTGTTTTCTCTCTTCGTCCTTCAGTATAAAACAACCAATTGTTCATCATGGTGAAAAATACCACGTTCTGGCAAAGATTCAAACAAGGAAGTGACAAGAAAGACACTGACTATATAAAATATTTCGTTGCCCCCACAACTTTATGTTTGACTAACAAGAATATAGGAAACCAGGACAGCATAAAAATGGACAACAACTAAATAGTAGATTTGAATATAAAAATAAGGCGGATGACATAGCCATACTGTTAAAACATTTGGCTCTGACTGATATTTTATTTTACCAAATCAAGTAACATAATTTTAGACTAGAAACACGTGTTCTATTTACAACTACAAAATATCAAAGTGCAAAAAAATTACTGACGACCAATCCGAGAAGGGAACAGCAGACAAACCAATGAAATTGTCAGTGCACTTCATTTGTTTGAGTTTGAGTTACAACTATATCCACAAAGCAAACCGCATCAAAATCAAAAGGATAGGGAAAAATTGATAGGTACGGCAATTATTTACCCTACCAAATCACTGGAAAATCCTTTGATCCCATTTTACCCTATGAACTTCTACAAGAAGCAGCTTCAATACGCTACAGTTCGTGTTTTCCATTTGTCAGTCAAAGATATTTCTTTAACCGATTAAACCTTGCATCAATTTTGATTCCATATTCCCAAGCACTTATAACATGAAGAGATAAACGATTCATCACACACAAATTTCGCTAATAAGCGACATCCACAAAACAAAAGTAACTCCTCGTATCAACCATAAATTAAAAAATTATGGAACCTAGACCAAGTCAAAGCGCTCTTACGAGGACGTTGATTGAATACAGAAATACATTAAAAAATTAAAATTAATAACACCAATTGAACATGGCTGATGAAAAACGGTAGGGGAAGAAGATGACCTGAAGAAGAGCCTCTTCAGCGAGCGATAGATCATTCTCCGTGGAACCCATAACTCGTTCCTATCGCAAATGTGGAACGTTGAATTTAATGAGAATTAAAAAAAGAATTTTCCTCGGAATGCGTAAGAAACGCCGCAATTGTTTTCTGATAGTACTTGCAAGTTGCAAGCAAATCAGTGGATTTCGTTTCAGAGAGAGACGCAAGTTGAAAAGAAGAGAGAGAGAGAGTGAAAGGTGTCGTCTTCCTCAATCGAACCGACCACCGTGAGAAATCCGAGAGAGGAAGCAACCCAGATAAATTAAATAAGGAATAAACAAATAAATAAAAAATAAATATATGAATTTTTATCTATTTCCCCATAACATGGCGTCACTCAACCATCAACAAACTCTTGTACAGCTTGTCGTCTAATGCAATTAAACACCTTTCTCATCCTTTTTTAGCACTTTAAATAACTTTATTTATAACTTCCTTCCATAAAAATCTTATCAATATATTTTATTAAAACTTTTTCAAGATCCTTAGCTGAAGACAAATTTAAACTTCATACAAAAAGAATTACATTTTAATAATAATATTATTAATATATTCTAATAATTTACGTATTTATGTATATCTATATATATATATAAGTATGTGTGCTTGTAAAACACTTAAAAGTAATTATTTTGCTGTTGATTATATTATTTATTTTATTTAATCTTACTTTTGATAAAAAGGTTTAATTAAGTTTTTCAATTTACAAAAACTCATAATGTAATTTTTAATGTTCAGTAAAGTCACTGAATTTTTAATGCAATAAATACATTAGCAGATTAAAATCTTCAATATTTATTTGCTAAGCATTTTATTAATAGTAAATTGAGTTGAATAAAATAAATAGCAATAATAATAATAATTATTATTATTATTGTTATTTTATTGAGCATGATTGAATGTGATAACAACACATGATTAATTAATAAAATAGATATTTTATTGAGGCAGTTTAGATATTTTATTGAGGCAGTTGGGAGATTGGGTAAGCAAATAATTTGTTGATGAATGAGTGATGTAGTCAAACCATTTTTAATCTGAAATATCTAAACTACAGAAAATCGTTATCCATTATCTAAAGATTTTTCTTATTGGCATCAAATGCACATGCCTACAATATCGACCATATTCAGATCTGCGGATAACCAAATATAAGCAAATTTTGTACTAATATTTTTCCTTTACTTTCCTTAAAACAAAAGTTGAGTTGAGCATGTTAAAATTCTAAGATAATCCTCCAATAAATTTGGTTGTTTTTTTTAAGTTTAAATTGTTTCTTCAATTTAAAAAATGTGATATAATTTGATTATTTAAGTTAATATAAAATTAATGATGTTAATTTAATGTCACGAGTTAGTTTATTATTATTTTTTTTTATTTTTATATGTATCTTATTTAAAAATATAAATTTTAAAATATTTTTATAACAATTTAAAAGAAATATATATAATTTAAAAATAAAATTTAAATAAAATTCAATGTAAAATATTAATTTAAATAAACTTAATCGTTTTAAAAATATTAATAAATATATAGATTTTAGTAAAAATATTATTATGATAATTATAACATTTATTAATTATAGAAATATCATTTAATAAAAATATTATTATAATATTTATTTTAAATTGTTATAAAACTATTTTAAAATTTTATATTTGAATTTATAATATTATATTATTATTTTTAAATCAACTCTAATGTTTGTATAAAATTTATTAGTATATAAATATTTGAAATAAAGTTAAATGTAAGATATAAATTTAATATTGCTAAAAATATTTAATAAAAACATGAAAATATAATTATATATATATATATATTAGTTAAATTTGGTTTTAATTTAAAGATGGGTGAAATTGCTCCTATTTAAAAAAATTAGGACTAAAGTAAGACTAAATATAAATAAAAAGACTAATTTGAGATTTTTAACATAATAATTTTTCAACAGTGACACATATTACTATCATTGTGATATTACACTATCTCTATCCTCATTTGACATGTGACAAAGTTTTTAAAAAAATTAAAAATTAAAAGAACTATGTGCATTGAGTTCACATAGTCAATTATGTATTAGCAGAAAATGTCAAATTACAACACACTTTCAAAATTGAGGATTCAATTGAGAGAACTTAAAAGGAAATATGACCGAATTGATATTCATGTATAAACATGACGACCATTAATGGGTTTTAACTTTTTTTTTACCTATAATCTCTTTAAAATTAAATAACTTAATGTGAATATTTTTAGAGTTACTCCCTCCACCACCACACACTACTCCATGCACATCTTCATTCCTCTTTTGCCCTTCAGTAATATTTAAACGAATTTGAATATGCGTTGGATGAATTCTTAAACGAATGTCAACATTCGTGGACGGATATCAACATCCGTTTTAGGTTAGAAAGCCAAAAACTAGTAGAAAAATAAATGTTCCACATACAATTATCGTGGCAAAATATCTTTTTTGTTGGGGGTGGGGGCACATTTACAATCTCTGCTTCTTCAGTTTTGAATTGCTCATCAACTTTATTTGAATTTGTGCATAGATTTCTCTCGCTGACTGACACTATCATTGTAGTGCAAGGTAAGAAGAAAAGGAAAAAACACATTTGAACTATAGCATTGTTTGCCTAAAGGATGTAATTCAACTGCTCATAATATCAACAACGTACATATACTTTTAAACAGAGAACCCGAAGGCCACAACTGAAGTGGGATATCCGTTGGGCCTTCGACGGATGCCCATATTGGTCGACAAATGTCGATAACCTTTGAAGGGCAAACGAATATCTGACTCTGTTGTGGCCTTCGCAGGCTCCGTTCACGCCAAAAACTCAACACACAGCGGTGCAAAATGAACAGCAATAACAACACAACACACAACACACCATCACAGAACACACCAAACATCAAATGCATCTATCATTTATCATGCATGCAAGCATAAGAAATAACTATTAACTTGTTGGAGAGCAAACGCACGAACACGAACCACCACCGCCACAAACGACGTACCACCAACGCATCACCAATGCACCATCAACGCAAAGAAGAAAGAATGGAGAATGGTGTGTTAACGAAAATGGAAATGAAGAGAAAGAGAGAGAGAGAGAGTGAGAGGGGGGCTTGCGGCTAAGTGATAGTGAGAGAGGATTAGCGTTTTAAAAATAAAAAGCAAAATACGTAAAGATAAAAGTAAAAAAGATAAAATTAGAATTTAAAAATAATTGGAGAGATGTTGGGGGTGGTGGAGGAAATAACTCTCATTTTTTTCTCATATATCTTTGTTTAATTTTTACAAAAGCATTTCAATTTATTTACTAAATGTAACTAGGAAGAGATAGAAGAATTTAAAAGGACAAGAAACTTAGGATGATGATCCATGAGAAGGGATTCTCTTTTACTCATTTTCCTACTTTCCTCGTAAGAATCATATTATTGATAGTTTTTTCCTACACTTTCTATTTTCTTCATGCCACTCCAAAATTTTAAATTCTAATTTTTAAAGATTCAACCTAATCGTTAAAACCGCATCTTGCATCTCCAAAATTCTAAATTTTAACTTTATAAAAATCAACATATTTCGAAAATCATTAAAACTTTAACCAGTTCTTGAAAGTTCGCAAATTCTTAATCAGATTTCAAAGGTTAAGAATTTTACTATTTTTTAAAATCATTAATTCACTAATGAGAGCGGGTTAAGATTCCTTATTTTTATTTTAAATTTTTTTTATTTTAATTTACTTTTTTATTTTTTATTTAGTTTTTAATATTTAGGCATTTTATTATTTTATTAAAAATATTTATTATAAAAGTATACAAATTTTCAAACAAATATATTAAAAATATTTAAAAAAATTAAAATTTCAAGTATACAAAATGCAATATATTAACAAATCGAAGATACAAAAAAAATTAATCACAAAAATTTAAATTTCTCCAAAAATATATAAACAACTAAATAAGAAAATAAAATAAAATTCAGATTTAAAATTATTTGAAAAATAAAAATACAACAAATTTAAAAAAATTCCAAACAAATATATTAAAAAATATACAAAATTCCAATAAAATGTATTAAAAATTAGAAAAAAAAAGAAAAATCAAATTTAAAATATAAAAAATACATAATATATTAAAAAATTTATATAATCACATAATTTATTTTTCAAAAAATCTATAAACAACTAAGTAAGAAAATATAGAAAATTTGGATTTAAAATTCTTTAAAGAATAATAACACAAAAAATGTTAAAAATTGCAAACAAAAATATATTATAAAAATTAAGCAAAAAATCAATTTTAAAAACATATAGAAAATTCCAAATAAATATTTTAAAAATATTACTGAAAATAAAATTTAAAATATACATAATACATAATATATTAAAAAATTAAAGAAACACAATCAAATTTAATCACAAAATTTAAACTTTTCCAAAAATATATAAACAACTAAATATGAAAATAAAATAAAACTCAAATTCAAAATTATTTAGAAAATAAAATTACTACACATTTAAAAAATTCCAAACAAATATATTAAACAAATAAAAAAAAATCAAATACATTAAATAGATCTCAAAAATATTTAAAACCTTAATTGATTTTTCGAAATCTAACGAGGTCTTAATCGAATTTCAAAAACTGGTTAAGGCTTTGCTAGCTTTTTAAAGTCAATTAAGGTCTCGTCGAATCTTGAAATCCATCAAGGTCTTAACCGTTTCTCAAAAGTTAGCAAAACCTTAACTGAATTTCGAAAGCTAGTTAAGGATTCGCCTGATTTGGAGGCCTCGACAATTTTCAAGATCCAATGAGGTGTACGGGAAGTACCTTTCATACCTTTAGATGTGAGTTGCCTCCTACCCCCTTCTATTATTGTACTACCATTGTAAATGCCCTCGTCTTGCATTATTGGGACAATCCCTACTATAGTGGCCTTTTTTCTTCCTATAATTATTTTCTGAGAACCTAAAAAATGTATTTTAAGAGTATCAAAGTTCTAAAATATTAAAACTATTATTTTAATGATAAAATATTTTTATACAAATAAAAAATTTTGTTAAAGAGTATTGATCGAGGTCGTACCCCAATCAAATTAATGAGCAACTAAATGTAGTATAAGCTACGAGAATGACCCATAGGTCGTCTCTCAAGGACCAAATGTGGTTCATAAATTAGATCAAACACATGATGGGGGTGTTTACGTGGACAATTGTGATTGAGATTTACTAAACAATAAACACATATTAAACAAACAGAGATTAAAAATAGGTTGGTGTTAGTTTGATGGCAAAGCTTCCAATCCGACGTTAACTATAATTAACCACTATTCTCACTGCTAATCCAATTGAATTAATCCAACTAAGCGGAGGATTAAATAGTTTACATAAACGAAACACATTCAATCAACTATGCACTATCACAGATTAAGTAACCATGACCCTAATCAACTAAGCGGAGATTAAGCATAATTTTAAAAATGTGCTTGTTGTTAACCGATATAGCGTTGAGCAATGCTATATTGGCAATGAGCGCCTACTTCGTATAGGAGCACTTTAGCTCAGGACATTGAGTGTTAGAAAGCGTCGTTGGGAGCCTATTTTGCGCATAATTTGGCATTGAGCGGTGGTATGACGCCGTTTAACGCCATTTTTGTACTACAAGTCTGAAGCATTTTAGCTCTAGGACGTTGAGCGCTAGAAAGTGTCATTGAACGCCCATGTTTGCAAGATGAGTGGCGTTAAGCGTTAGGATTGTCGTTGAGTGCCACCTTTTGTGAAAGGTTTGGCGCTAAGCTCCACCTTTGAATGTCAGTTTCCATGTTGGATTTGTTTTCCTATTTGGCTATTTGAGACCAATTTAAATGAAGTTTATGTATATTTATTAGTATCATAGCATTTTATTGAGATGATGATATTGTTGTGTATATGTGTGGTGATGATTGTTGAAGGAATTTCTGAAAGAAATTCTTTGTGGTTGTAATATTAGTGTATGCATTGACATATGGGAGGTCAATGAGGAGATATCCTGAACTCTGATAAATATTCACACTCAAATATAATAGAATGAGTTATGTGGTGATAATTGTAGGAGGTCCTAACCTTGCAAGTAGTAGCGTAATAACCCCTTTATTTATGACTTTGCAAAGCATAAATTCTACTACAAGTGCACGCCAACAGTGAAACTCAATGTCAAAGACATGTATCTGGATAATTTAGTCTAATGTCAACTATTTGTGTGAGTATATGGCTTGTTGTACTTTTATACATGTTTAGTTTATAAATGATATATTTTGACTAATTTTAGGATAGTTCTTTTGCAAGCTAGCTTCCCTCGTTATCCTTTAATGTTTTGTTTGTTTTTTTTTTTTTGCAATGATCACTTCACGAGGTGAGCAAATGAGGAGTTAGGTGATTATATACTTGGTGGAAGGTGAAGATGTCGTTGAATAGTTATATATTTCCTTGTAGTTGTTTTGTATAGGATTTCGTTCTTGTTTTTGAAACAACTCATGTGATCCATAGTTGGTGTGTAGATATTATATTACTATAGTTATTATGACGGATAATTTTATAAATATCATATGTGTTTCTAACTATCTGTTTTGTTTTATCAATTTTATAATGTTTTATTTAGTAAATGTATACTATTAAATGAGATATTACATATTGCATATTTTATATCCAACTCTATAAGGACATACTTTGAGAAAAAAGGTCCCCACAACAAAAACACTATACACTCCCTTGCCACTAAGAAGAAAGGTTGCTAGTTCTTTGAGGTTGTGACCTTGAGTAAGACTTATTCCTCTCTTCCTCTTTGGGCTTAGTCACTTATAGACCTCCCACCTATGGCCTTTGAACTTTGCTTTTACTTTTTAGCTTCTTTACTACTCTTGCCTTCTTTATTAGAGTAGGGAAATCTCTAATAGATAATGGCACCACCAGCTCCCTCCCTGATCTCATGTTTCAGTCTAGTCTTAAACTTCTTGAACCTTCATGCTTCTTTCATGGCTAAAATATAAAATAGAACGAGGTGTTTAAACCTCTCTGCATACTCATCCACATTCCTATCCATTTGCACTAGTTCTAATAACTCCACCTCCTTGGAATATTTGACGCTTTCTAGAAAATAATTCTCAAAGAAATTTTTCTTGAAAGTCTCCCAAGTAATGGCTTCTCCTTTTTCTTCCATGATCAACTTTATGTTGGCCTACCAGTGTTCTGTCTCTCCAAATATCATATACATTGCGTAGGCTAATTGACTCTCCCTCAAGCATTGCTTAACATCAAAGACCCTTTCTAGATCCTTCATTAGCTTCATCTAGACTTATCTTTTTATCAAACTACCTTGGCTTGTGCTTCATAAAGTCTTCCAAACTCCACTCAAATGGTTGAGAACTTACTAGTTGAGAAGCCCCAGTTATTGCCCTAGTAGTTTCCAATTGTTGTGGTGCAACTAGAAGTTGTTGTTGAGAGGGCCTTAGTTGCCAACCTCGCAGCTTCCATCTGTTGTAGGGCAACACGGTGCTGCTAAGCCATAGATGTACTATGCTATTGTAAAGTTGCAACCATGGTCTTTATTTCTCTTGTCAAACTAGACATGTCTATAGATGGTGATGGTGAAGGTAGATGGCCTAGAAGCCATAACTTTTGCTTACATCAAGGAAAGACAATTCAATTACAACATTTTATAGTATTCTATTTATAACCTTTTCTAATCACTTTTTCCACACTATGTAAACATAGCATATCCAAACGTACAAATCACTAAAGGACATACCTATTTTACATAGATTTTATATCTTCATAGAGTTCTTAACATTGAGCGAATTAGACAAACCTGACTACAAAGGTGCTAAGGACATACATAATCAAATCATAATGTGTAGTTATCAACACACATATACATATATGAACTTTACTACACCATATGAAAGAGTTATATACATCAAACTACTAAATAAACCTCATCCACCATTTTGACTTCTATTACATAGCATCATCACCACTTGTAGGTTACTTTGCTCACACTATTATAGTGATCATTTCAAAAAGAGAGACACAACAACATAACAACAAAGAGAAAATGGTAAACTAATTCTAATTAAACATACACATATTATAAATTTCAAACTACAACATATTACACTACTAATCAATCCAAAATTATGCATTATATATATATATATATATATATATATATATATATATATATATTCTAATTCAATCAAGTTTCACACAACATACACTTATTATAAAACTTAATATCTGAATGGGTTAAATATGTTTTTAGTCCCTAAACTATTGGTCGTTTCTGGTTTTCGTCCCTCTTTCAAAGTAAGGTACAATTTGGTCCTCATTCTTTTCGAAACGTTCGTTTTAGTCCTTGAAAACTAAACATTGTTTAAAAATTTGGTCCTCATTTAGCAACAAATGAGGACTAAAACCAAAATTCCGAGGACTAAAACCAAAATTCCGAGGACTAAAACGAACGTTTCGAAAAGAATGAGGACCAAATTGTACCTTACTTTGAAAGAGGGACGAAAACCAGAAACGACCAATAATTTAGGGACTAAAAACATATTTAACCCTATCTGAATTTATGCATTATTGACTTAGATATAAGTCAATATAATAGTGAAACAAAGTAAAAGATCGATCATACCAATCTATATAGTCTCAACCACTCATGATCAGGTAAGTTAACCTATGGCTTCATTAAAATAGAGGTCCAACTTTAGGTCCTGCCATGGAACCTCTTTGAACTCTTCACCACTTAAACTACGACACTCTATGTGAGTTTGTAGCCTATTAGAGTAAATGATAGCTTCTAACCAACACATTCTTAGCCAATGAACCTTCACTCAATGAATAATAATCTACCAAATTCAATTTTGACTGTCGCACAACCATTTTTATAACTAACTAAGCTTTCAAATTTACACATAAAACATTCATCAAACCAATTAAACCAAACATGATTTAGCAACCAAACTCAAGTTACTACAACATCAACCAACCAAAACAAAATTCACAGGACCATAAATTAAAATTAAATTTTCCTACCTTGGTTAAACAACCATTGTTCTCACGAGTACAAAGAAAGACCTATTGAACAACAGATATTGATCAAAATCTCTCTTGAACTATATGAAAGCCCTAAGTCTCACGTATGCATTTCAATAGAAAGAAATACCTTAAAATGAATAAAAAGAAAACTTACTATGTTTGACCTTTTTATCAGATAATTACGTAGTGTTTTTCATCATGTTCAATTTTACAGTCTTTGATCTTAAAAAAAAAAATAAAGACAAAGATCAATATATTGAGAAAAGACAGAGAAAACTGAAAATAAGTTTTTTAGAGAATAATTTTATAATAATAAACTTATATTATTAAAAATTTGTTATAGAATTAAAATATTATAATGTCATTATTTTAAAACCTCCGGTACTCTATATACAGTTTTCTCTGACCATATAAAACAATCTCATTGAAAAAGACACCTTCAATTCTCCAACACTAAAGATAACAACCTTTAAAAGAAGACTAAGCCTACAAAGAACAAAACAAATAAATCTAGAAAGAAAAACACATAAGGTGATCAATATAAACTTTCACTACTTAGTGAAATTCACATCGTTAAGAAACCAAATTTAGTTTGAATGTAGGTAAATAAGCTCAAAATTTAGATCTCAAGAAACTGAACTTTTACCATAAATAACAAATAGTTATATTTGAGTAATGAAAGTGTAGAAAAGTGTACGAGGAAATGTTTTTAAGCAAGACTTATTTAAAAGAATTCTTAATATTTTAGAAGAAATTGTGAGAATAAAAAGTTTTAGAATTTTTTTTTACAATATATATTTATTTAATAAATATTTACATAGTATAATGCACATTTATTTACATCATTGTATAAAGAAATACAATTTTTATAATAATTTTCAATATCATTTTTTAATTAGATAGTTGTACTTTTTATAAAATTAAATAATTTTCTTATTTGACAAAATAGATAACGGTACAGTCTTTCTTTCTTAAAAGTAACTCCATAACTCCTTATCCCTCCAACAACTCGTATACTTACAATTTTTTCTTTTATTTTTTTAAAATTATATTATTTTAATATAATAAAAATGCAGAGATGTTTTCTTACTAATTTTTAATATAGACAAAAAATTGCAAAAAGCGCATGTGTGTTTACTTATAATAAATAATTGTAATTATGTGAAATATATAATAGTGAAATATTTTAACATCTGAAGTATAAGTTAGATTTTAAAAACTAATCAGTAATGTGATACTCTATTATTTTATTATTGATAAATTTTTAAAATATGAATATTTAATTTGAAATAAAATTGAATATAATAAACTAAAATTCTAAAAATTGAGAAAAATATTTAAAAGTCTTTTTGTTGGAGAAATTCTTAAAAAGTAAAAATACGTATAAAAAAAAACTCGGTGTGAAACCTTCCGGGTGATGTCTAGCTTAGCCATTAAGATTTTGAAATCTTGAAAGGAGAAAGAAATAAAGAAATTCAAGAAAGAAAGTTTTCTGAAAAAGTAACACTAGAATTACCAAAAAAAAACTTATTTCGTGATAATAAATTTATTAAAAGATTCCAGAATGATTAATTTGAAATAATTAAAAAGTAATTTTTGAATTATCCATTTTGAAATATATTTTTTAAGAATATTTTAAAATATAAAATCTGAATATTTCTAATATATTCTAGATAACAAATTTTTTGAAAGTTGTTGCTTTCTGCATCTCTATATACATTTTAACTTGTATTCCCATATAGCTGTAAAATGATTTATTTGTCTTCTTCTTCCTCTACTAGCTTACATCTTTCTCTCCCATTCTTCACTTTCTTCTTTCTCCACCAACACCTCTTTCCCTCACTCTTCATCTTCTTTTACTTATACCATTCCCACACCTCTTTCTGCAACAGTTAAATTTTTTCTTTCTATTTAAAAATATATATTAGATTATCTAATCCCAGACATATTTTTTATTTTTGTATTTAAAAGTATACAATTTAAAATATAAAATTTGTATTTCGGATTATATATAAGATGTCTAGATTATGCATTTTATGACTCAATGAAAATTCTGAACAAGAGAATAAAATTGGACTAAAGTGTATGAGGGTACAGGTTAGAATCATGTAGCAGCCTTTATTTTTGGAAGGTGTAAAGATTATGAAAATAATTTTTGACAGTCCACTATAATCAAGAGGTACATAAAGCAATTATGAAGTTTCCAAACGAAAAAGTCCATTTTAGTTGCACAATTTGTACATGCACCACCTGATTAAGCGTGAAAGAAAAAACAGGCTCCGTGTTTGTTTAAAAAAAATCTTCATACTAACTCTCCGTTGCTTCTTCCTGCACCCCTTACACATACACAAAGGTTTCCATCTTTTTCCGTCAGTAAAAAATATATATATATAACAAATAATTAAATATGTTAATCATTGTATTTTATTACTTAATTATAAATTAATATAATTAAGTAAATGTGGTCGAAAACATGTGTTATAAAATACTTAAAATTTTATAGATTAATAGTTTTAATTTGTTGAAGGAAACAAATTATAATTATTGAAACTAAAAAATTAACTGTTAAAAGTTACATAAAGAATCATGGTTTCCATTTGTGACCATACGTTCATCATTCTTATTCTTTTCTATTTATCTCCATTAGGAGAGAAATTAGAGTGAACCTAAGGTGATCTACAAAAAGAAGATTAAAACCAATTAAAGGTTGATTCATAATTGTTTCCAATGGCCAATGAATTGAGAACTGTTCATAGGAAAGATTTAGTGTTTATTAATTATTAATTTGTGAATCATAAATCTAACCATTGCTATCAAAGCATGTTAGTGATTAATTGACATAAACATTAATTTTAAACTTTCCAATTTTATTAGAAATTATGATTATAAAATTTGGGGGTTTCCATTTAATTGTTTATAGCTTGCATTAATCGCGACAACAGAGCTCAAGAGCGACAACGACTCAGACGCGTCTTTCTTTGCGAGATATGGTGGTTCGTTCACAGTGAGGACTCGCGATGGTGACCAGATATATAGAAAACGTGTTGCGGTGGTGGTGGTTTAGGGTATAGCTCTCACGAGTGGCTCGTGAACAACAGAGATGAATGACGACGGAGCATTCATGGTGGGATCTGTGGTGCTTTGTTGGTCATGGTGGTTCTAGTCTCCTTTCTTTGTTCTCCTCCCAAGCAAAGGCAAAGGCTTGTTCGCGACTGACAACGAGGTTCAACACTCGCGCTTCTGTTTGTGGAGTCTACCGCCAATGGTAGCTTATTATGAGGCTTACAGGCAGTGTCCTAGGCCCAATCTGGGGTAGATCCATTTTGGGATATCCAATTTTCAGAGACTGGAAATTGTTTTAGATCTAAGCATATCATTTTCTTTTATTTTAAATAAAATTCTGAAATAAAGTAAAATTAATAATTAATTTGGAATAAGTAAAATTCAATTTTGGTCTTGTGTATAATTTTTAAATGGGTTATTGATAATTAAGAAATCACCAAAGTGAGTATTTTTTTTATCCAGGTAGTTCATAGAGAAATTATGAATGTTCGTATGTATGCATATCATGTGAATATTGATCGGTCCAAAAGAAGATTAATATTTGGCCGGATTGTATACGCACCTGTGATGGTAACATGTGATAATTATAAGGTTTTATGTGAGAGTAATAAAATCAATCCAAAGATAGGTTTATTATTGGACATATTTTTTATTATCAATGTTGATCATTACACCAAGATATCTCTAGTAGTTAATATTACTACCCAAAGACTTGATATTGATGGGGCATTGTGTATCTAAAGATGAGATAGACCATGATTTGAATATATTTATATAATTATTAATTTTATGGTATGGGCTTAATTCATTTATTTCTCTTGTACAAAATACAACTACGATGACTTCAATATTCGCCAACTTAAATTTAGTTTCAATCCTCAACGGTACAAAGTTTAAGGATTGGAAAGAGAACATAGAGATAGTTCTTGGTTGCATGGATCTCGGCCTCGCGTTATGGATTGAGAAACCTCCTTCTCTTAAGAACTAAAGTACCTTTAACGAGATGAGAGAATACGAGAAGTAGGATTGCTCAAATCGCATGAGTTTGATGATCATTAAGCGCGAAATTCATTCCAAAGGTCTATAGAGGTACTATATATGAAGAAATTACAAGTACTATATATTTCCATGCTGAGATTGAAAAGTGCTTTGTGAAAAGTGATAAAGCGGAAACAAATTCTCTTCTACAAAACTTTGTTTCCATGAGGTATCAAGGTGAAGGAAATGTGAGAGAGTACATTATGGAGATGTCGAACACTGCTTCAAAACTTAAGGTGTTGACACTTAAAAGTGCTTACTTACTAAAAACTTCGATATATTAATAGGTTATGTTAACATTATTGTTTTATAGTGTTTAAGGTATTAACATTGTCTTTGCATTAAGAGAAAGAACATATTTCTATACGTGAAATCCATGATGTTGTTGTCATTTAGAACATAGGAAACGAAGCTACAAAGGAACAAACATATTTGATATGAACATTTACAAAATATAAGAAAAGAAGTATCCAAGACCTTATTTACATCACTAAATATATAATTTTTAAATTGATACAAAACTCAATTGTTTCGAATATTATTATAAGTTATAGGATCAGTGACAATTATTTCTTACAAATTTGTTGTGTTATTTTATGTTTAAATTCTTATATTTTATATTATAATAAATTCAATGATTGATATCATTTAGCTTATGTAATGTACCTAGGAAGCGACCGACTGTCAGACAAATTAATCAGGAAAGGTAAATATCATTAATGGCCAATTAATACGTTTAAAGGTCATATTAAGGACGAATATACGGTATTTATGAGTGATTGGCAGATTATATTGTCCACAAATATACTGCACTAATGGTTAATCAATGGACTTGGCTGCCACAAGTCCTATAAATATACAATTGGTATCCAGGTACAGAGATCATTTTCTATCCTAATAAAATATAGACCTCTTTATGAAACATATCTGACTTGAGCGTCAAAGTGTCTTCTGTAGGTCAACAACCACTGGAATGGATCACATTCTCGGAGAGGATTAAAGTTCAAAAGAGAGCAGAGCAAGAAAGGACGGCCGACCCTCAGACCAATTCAACCGAAACATCGACCGACCATCGGACCAATTTAACCGAAACAATTTACATTGTTTTTAATAAAGCTAGGTAAACTCATTTGAGGTTAATATAACTTCCACATGTTCATAAGAATATATGTTATTTGTTTAACTATTAGTGAATTGTATTATATAAAATAATTTTCATTATTTGTCTAACCATAAGTGTTGATGTTATGTAATGAAACACATTCAGATACAATTATATTCATAAATATTATTAATTTATGGAGGAAAGTAATATAGAATTGACCCAAACAACTTAAATAACTAAATATTAGTTTTAATTTACATTAATCAAATACAATTTCAAATACATTAGTGGAAAATATATTTTTTATAACGATTTTTTTATATCGATTAAAATTCATGAGTTAGAGAAAGTGGCGTGATGATAGTTTTGTAAATATGAGAAACTTTTATATATCGGTTACAATAAAAACATGTATAAAAAATAATGTGATGACAATATTATAATAAAATACAAATAGTTTTATATTGGTTACAATGAGAAGAGATATAAAAAATCCAGTTTTCTATACTTCTTTACCTAGAACATAGAACATGTATAAATTATTGATCTATAATATTATAATAGGTATAGATTACTTTGCATATTTATTTTCTATTTCTCCTTGTTTCTTTTCTCCTCTATTGTGTAATTTTTTTTCGTTTCCCCTCCTTCGAGTTCTCTCTTCTTCATTCTCCTCCATTCTCTGTCATTGTTATCGTTCAAAGTGTTATTTGCTAATTGTTTTCGTTTTGAGGTTTTGCGTTTTTTTTTCTATCGTAATTAAATATGCACTTCAAAGTAGCGAAACTGAGGGGAGATGATCGAGTTTGCATTCGAGGCTCCGCCAACTTCTATCGAGCAAGGGTTCCATTGGCCCTTCCGTCGAACTCGACTATGACCTTGTCAATCTTCTATCTCTCTATCACTCGTACTTCCTTTGTTTATTTTTGTGTATTTTTCTTTCTCGTTGAACTATTATCATAATTGGGAAATGCATTTTCCAAAGGCTTTTTGTCCTGTCTCTAGTTGATTGTGTGTCTGTTTTGCTATTATGCAAAGAAGCAATTATAACCTAGTGATGTTTGTGAATTGTTTTTATTGGTTGTTTATTTCTTTTGGTTTTCATGTTCTCACTATGTTAGGTTCTTTTATGCAGAGAACCGTAACAGATGACTCTCCTATCTCACAACACTCAAACAATAGCAAAGAAATGAAGGTATACGTATTTCATTAATTCTGTAAAGTGTGTAAAACAGAATTACAAGTAAATATCCCAAGGAAGCCTCCCTTCCTCTACTGGAAAAAGTCCAGTCTATTCCCAAAAGTAAAATATCTGATGAACTTCTCACCATTTATTATGTTATTATTTATACTCCAATTTCCCTTTAACAAACTTCTAACAGACATTCCCTCTTAATTTTCCTTCCCGCCTTTAATTCTCCTTACATACACTTTTATATCAATACCCCCCTCCATCTCAGCAACCTTGTCCTCAAGGTTGAAATTCGGAAATTGTTGCTTGATGTACAGCTCCTCTTCCCAGGTTACTCCTTCTACTCTACCCTCTTGCCATTGGATCAGAACTTGGGATACCTCCTCTCCTTGTTGATTTTTGTCTCGCCTCTGTAATACCTTTAAAGGTCTATATAATGGACCTTGCACCTATAATTCCTCTGGCAATTCCCCTTCCGCCTTATTCTCCCCCACAGCTTTCTTCAATTGTGACACATGAAAAACCGGGTGTATTTTGACTGTCACTGGCAGCTGCAATTTAAAAGCCACTAGACCCACTTGTTTCTCAACCAAGAAGGGTCCGTAGTATTGAGCATATAGCTTGAGATGCAGCCTAGTTGGCATTGACACTTGCCTATGGGGTCTTATCTTAAGGAAGACCCAATCTCCTTCTTTCATACTAGACTCCTTCCTCTTTCTATTCGCATACTGCACCATCCGTTCTTGTGCTCTAGTTAGGTGATGTTGCAATTGCTTGAGAGCTTCATCCCGCGTCTTTAAGTCTTGTGCCACCGCTTCTACCAATGTTTCTCCTGGAATAAATCTGTTTAATGTTGACGGGGGTCTACCATAAACCGTTTCAAATGGAGTACATTCTGCTGCTCCCTGGTAACTGGTATTATACCAGTATTCAGCCCATGGTAACACGGTGTTCCAAGCCTTAGGTTGTTCTTAACAGAAACACCGTAAATAGGTCTCCAATATCCTATTCAATACCTCTGTTTCTGGGTGATATGCAGTGCTCATTCTTAATTTGGGGCCCTGAATTCTGAAAAGCTCCTTCCAAAATGTACTAATAAAAAAAGGATCCCGGTCGCTAACAATTGATACTGGTATCCCGTGCAGGCGCACCACTTCTCTTACGAAAATTTCTGCAATTATCTTTGTTGTATAAGGATGCTTTTTATGGGAATAAAGTGTCTATATTTGCTCAACCTATCCACCACCACCATTATTGTTTCAAACCCCTGAGATTTTGGCAATTTAACCACAAAATTCATGCTTACTTCTTCCCAGATTTCCCTGGGATAAGCAAAGGCTGCAAAAATCCCTAGGGAGATGATGCCATATATTTGTGTTGTTGACAGACTAAACAAGAAACTACATAGTTTGTCACCCTCTTCTTCATACCCTTCCAATGAAAAGCTTAGGCAAGTCTTCTATACGTTTTGTATACCTCCGAGTGTCCCCCTATAGTAGAATCATGGAATTTTGCTAAAATCTTGGGTATCCATTCAGACTTTTCTGAAAGCACGAGCCTTCCCTTAAAGTGTAACCTCTCGTTCTCCATGGTATAAGCAGGATGGGAATCAGGATCATTCTTTATCTCTTCCATTATTTTTTTCAGCCCTTCGTCCTTCTCCACTTCCTCTATTAACTCTTGAAAATCAAGCCAATATGGCCTGGATATCACTTGTAACGTCTTATCCCCTTCTCCCCCATCACCTTTCCTAGACAATCCATCGACCACCCTGTTTGAAGCTCACGTCTTATAATATATATCAGACTCATATCCCATGAGTTTAGCTAACCAGTTTTGTTGGTTTTGAGTTGTTATGTGTTGTTCCAACAAATGCTTCAGGCTTTTCTGGTCTGTAAAAACACTAAAGTTCCATCCCAGCAGATACTGATCCAGTGTTGAATGGCCAACACAAGGGTCATCAACTCCTTCTCATACATTGACTTGCCCAATGAACATTTTGACAACGCCTTGCTGTAATAAGCTATGGGTTTCTTGTTTTGCGACAATACAACCCATATTCCCTTCCTAGAAGCATCACATTCCACTTGAAACGCCTATGAAAAATCAGGCAGAGCTAGTACAGGAGTAGTGGTGACTACCTTCTTCAGTGCTTGCATGGCTGCCTCCCCATCATCGTCCACTAAAACTTCACCTTCTTCAAGAGATCTGTGAGAGATCTCGTGATCTTCCTATAATCCTTTACAAACCTTTTATAATAACCGGTGAGTCCCAAGAAACCTCTCAGCTCTTTGATACATCTGGGTGTCGGCCAATCAGTCACCGCTGACACCTTCTCGTCATCCATCTCCACCCCTTGCTTCGATATCATATGGCCCAAATAACGAATCAGCCTCCTGCCGAACTCGCACTTCTTCTTGTTTGCAAACAACTTGTGCTGCTTCAGCACCTCCATCACCTGTCCGAGGTGATTTTCATGAGCTTCCTACAATTTGTTGCACACTAGGATGTCGTCAAAACGCTCTTCCTCAAGAAGGGTCTCAACAATGAATTCATCATATCCTGGAAGGTGGCAGGAGCGTTCGTGAGGCCGAATGGCATTACGAGGAATTCGTAATGTCCGACATGAGTCCGAAACGCTATTTTTGGGACGTCTTCTTCCTTCATCCGTATTTGGTGGTACCCTACTTTAAGGTCTACCTTGGAAAAATAATCTGCTCCATGAAGCTCATCCAATAGCTCTTCAATCACTGGTATGGGGTATTTGTTTGGGATAATAACTCTATTTAGAGCTCTATAATCAATACAAAAACACCAGCTCCCATCTTTTTTGTTAACTAAAATAACTGGGCTAGAATATGGGCTGTTACTGGGCCTAATAATGCCCAATCCCATCATCTCCTGCACATATCTCTTTATTTCAGCTTTCATCAAGTGAGGATATCTATAGGGCCTCACATTCACAGGTTGGGTGCCTTCTTTGAGGGTTATCTAATGATCAACCCGCCTGACAGGAGGAAGTCCCTGCACTTCCTGAAACACCACCTTGAACTCCTCCAAGATCTCCTCTAGATTTTTCTTTTGCATGGGCGTTAAATCTTCTTCTCTTGAATTTTCCTCTGTTATTTCAGCTTTATTCAGTGATGGCAACCCCTTTAGGGACTTACCATCCAAAGAAGTATCAACTTCACTCTAAGACCAAGAAAGGGAAGTTGAATAAAGGACTTAATCTTTCCTTTCTAAAGTCTTAGAATGTTCTCTTTGCTAAATACTTTTACATTGTTTTTTTTAGAATATTAATAAAAGGGTGGAACCATGTCTATGGAACTCAAGAAGGCTGCTACGTAAGAAAACCAAAGAAGCACAAATGGACGGTTGGTGCCCAAGGGCCTCTGCATTACGTTCAACAGCAACTCCATCTTCTTCAATTGCTTTGCTGAGTTGGCAACTATAGCTTGCTTCCCAAGCTTCTTCCACCTGTTTTACAGCACCACAATACGTTTTAGAAGCTCTCCTTCTATAAATAGAGAGCTTCATCACTTGTAAAGATAACTTGAATTGAAGTAAAGAAATGCTGTCAATTTCCAGCTTTTACTCTCAAGTTCATCTCTGTGCTTTGTTATCTAGCACCTTCTCTAGCTCCTTTCCCCTTTTGAGAGCCTACTGAGTTAGAAATCTACCAAAACACTCATCCAAACACCACTAGACAATTCATCAAACACCTTCCGTGCGCATCCAATTGCATCTGCGTTTTCCAATTCCGCTGCCACCTCTGGTTCCAGAAGCTGCTTATTCTTGAAGAGTGAAGCTGCTTCCATCATTCAGGCTCCACACCACCGCCAGTGTCTCTATCTCGATTTCCATCTGCAGCATTTCTGAGGTAATTATTTTCTCATTAATGTGTTGTCCCCCCTCATCATCACCTTAGCTTCCACCGACCCATATTTCAATGTCATCTTCTTCCAATCCACCTTTATCTCTCCCAATTTCGTCAACCACTCAGCTCTCAACACTATATCCACTCCACCTAACTCAAAAATACAAAAATTCTCTCGAATCTCCGCTCCCTCTAGTGTCACAGACAGCCCCCCTACAACACCCTTGTGTCTCCTTTCTCTAGCCATCTCCCAAACATACCTGATATGGTGTCGACTTCTCTTTCTCTAACCTCAGTTCGTCGACCAAGTGTGTCGAAATGAAATTGTGACTCGCCCCGCTGTCGATCAGCACGATGATCCTTCGGTCTCGAATCCATCCAGCCAACTTCATGGTGTTGAATTGCGTCACCCCCCCGGCTAAATACACCGATAGTTCCATGCAACGCTGCTCTGCCTCCTATCTCGTTTCTGCCTCTTCCTCATCGTCATCGACTCCCATAATCATCACCTTAAGACTCCTCTCTGCGCAGCGATGCCCTGGACTATAAGGTCCTCCACAGTGAAAACAACGACCCTCCTCTCTCCTCTTGAGGTATTTCGGATATGGCAGCGTTCGCACTTCACGATTCGGCCCGTCACCGCCTGACGTACTTTCGACTTTTGAACCAACGGTTCTGGTTGCCGCTTCTTTCTTCTGACCCTGACCTCCACTACTGTTCGCGCTCCCCTCTGATGACCCCCGATAGGTCTCTGTTCTAGCTATCATGCCTGCACTGGCTGCATACTTCCCCCACATTGGCCCTCTTTTACTCATCGCACTGCCTCCGATCACCCTCGCCACCAATCTCGATTGCTCGACGTCCCAAACCCTTTCTATCGTGGTTAACAGGTCGCGAGGATCGTAAGGTCGAACGAGATCCCTCAATTCTTCTTAGAGTCCCGCAAAGAAATACCCAAGCAGTTGTTTCTCCGCCACGCAGTCGCCTAAGCCACCAGAATTTCAAATTCCTGTACATATTCCTCCACCAATTCCCTCTATCGCACCGCCGCCAATTTTTCGAAGATCGTTCCCCAGTGTCTACCTCTGAACCTCCTGACCATCGCCTCCATCAATGTCGCCTAGGTAGGCTTCTTAACCTTCTTCCGCCAAAAGCGAAACCAATAGTTCGCTCCCCTTCCATACAGATGTACCCCAACTTCATCTTCTCTTTTTCTGTCACGCTCTGAAGTTCGAAAAACTTCTCTGCTCTAGCGATCCATCCCGTCTAATCAATAGCTTCCAAAGTGGGTAATTCCACTCTCTTCATCCAACTCCTCTGAACGTCATCGTGTTCTTCCTCCGATTCCTCCTCAGATTCATCATCCTCCGTATCCCGACTTCCATTCACCAAATGACTGCCTTCAGAACTCCTCCCTTGGTTCCCTCTTCTCCTATGGTCGCGATTAACATTTCGTCTCCCCTGGTCGCGATTCATGTTTCGAGCCATTCCCCTCATCTCCACTCGAATCTCCTCCAACGTTGCTTCCATGGAATCAAATCTTCCCTCCAGTGCGCTCACCATGTTCTCCATCTTGTCTTTCCTCTGATCTGGATCTAGCAGGTCGGACCAAATTTTTTAGGTTCTTTTATGCAGAGAACCGTAACAAATGACTCTCCTCTCTCACAACACTTAAACAGTAGCAAAGAAATGAATGTATACGTATTTCATTAATTTTGCAAAGTGTGTAAAACAGAATTACAAGTAAATGTCCCAAGGAAGCCTCCTTCCTCCACTGAAAAAAGTCCACTCTATTCCCAAACGTAAAATATCTGATGAACCTCTCGCCACTTATTCTGTTATTATTTATACTCCCCTTTCCCTCTAACAAACTTCTAAAAGACATTCCCTCTTAATTTTCCTTCCCGTCTTTATTTCTCCTTACATACACTTTTATTCCCCTATCACACTAATTCGTTGATTTGGAATAGGTGGCGTCCTTGTTTGAATTTAGCATCGGTAGACCTGTGATAGCATGTACTGTAGTTAGAAATTGAAATGGTGTTTTGGAAAGTAAGGGAGTGAAAAAAGAAAGAAGGAGAAAGAAGGAGAGTTAAAAGAGGGGAAAATGATTTTTTCTCAATTATTAGAAAGAGTGAAAATAAGTAGAAAGCAAGATGATTTTATGTTACTAATTATTGTAATCATTATAATAAAAAAATGAATAAAAATAGCATTATCGATTCTCAGAAGTTATAATCAATTATGTGTTTAAAATGAATGTAAATATCAATAAAATAATATTTACTACATAATCTATTATGTCATCTTTCTTCAACTTTCGTGCAGAAAGTTTATTGCATATATCCTTCTTTCTCCATCCAAACTCCCATTTTCACACTCTGTGCATTCCCTTTGCCATTGGTGGAATCAAACGGAGCCTAAGTGATTTGTAGCCAGTGATAAAAATATTGTCAAATCTAACAGCGTCTGTTTTAGAAATCTATAGGCTGTTGCATTACGCTGTTTTAGTTTTAATTTATTTCTGTTTGAATAGCAGAATATGGTAGTTGACTTTGGCTGAAGATAGACTTAACAGGAACTTGTGCGATTCTATTGGTACCTAACAACCGTAACTTATGACTTAAGTTTGAATTGCTCAATTGCATGTGTGGAAAAAATTTTAGATTCTCTGTTGAGTTTTTGCTGTTATCTCTCTATTGAGTCTTTACAATACACTTATGGACACTAATTTTGATGTTTAAAATATTCTAATTTTTTTTAATATATATTATGTATATTAAAGTTTTTACTAGGCAAACAGTACAAGAATCTCAGCAGAAAATCTAGACTGGTGTGGAAAAGACTAACTTTGGGGACATATTTTTTATCTCTCTCAAAAGATCGCTATTCTTAATAAAGGAAAGGAACCATCTATTTCCCACCATAGTGCATGTGTGGAAAAAATTATAGGTAAATTTTGCTTCTTTTCTGAGCTCTCTCAAGAAAAATCTAATAAAGATAATTTTAAATAGGGATGGACAAATAGAACTAAACTGCACTACTAAAATCTGTATAAAATTAAAAACTAATTAGTTTAAATTGAACTGTTTTTTGTTTTATCAAACTGGATTGAACTGAACTATACTAAATTGTATTAAACTACAATATAAATTAAACTGAACTACTAACTATATTAATTTTAAATTGAATTGTACTAATTTTAAATTGAATTGTACTAGTTTTTAAACTGAATAGTATAACAATACATGTTCTTTTTAATTGAAATTTATTTTAATATTTATTTAATTTAATTTATAAGTGTCTTACAAATTAACTTTTTAATTATTTGATATTATTATTTTCTATTTTATTTATATTTATTTTATTATTATTATATGTGTATGGAAATTATTTTATTATTTATTTATTTATTTTATTTTATTTTTTATTTTTTTATTTATATTTATTTTGTCATGAATATTATTTTACTTTTATATTTATTTTTTTAATTTTTTATTTATATTTTTTTGTTTTATATGTGTATATAATTTATTTTATCTTTTTATCTACTTATTTTATTTCAAAATAATTTTTTATTTATATTTATTTTGTTGCCTCATAAAATTGTTTTATTAATAAATTATTTATTATTTATTATTTATATTTTATTATGTAAAAATTAAACTAATATTTATTAATTATTATAATATAATAAAAGATGATACTAGAAAAGTTACTCTTAATAAACGTTTGTTAATTTTTTTTGTCATTTGATATTTCTATAATATTAATTATTTTTGCTATATTATTTTTTTTTATGATATTTCATTATATATTCATTTAATAAAATTTAAAGTTAAGAATATATTTTAGTTTTAGTCTGTAAAATACTATAATTTAAAATAATAATATTGATATTTATTTTAAGGTAAGTTGATTTTTAAAAAATAAATAGTTATTTTAGTGTGTGCGCTTACACACATTTTAATATTATTAAAACTTTTTTAACATATTTTTACATATTTAATAATATGTTAAAGAATATAATATATTTAAAGTATTTTTTTATATAATTTTTTTTATGATTTCTATTACTTAATATTTAATAAAATTAAATTTTAAAAAAGTATTTTACTTTTATTACTTAAAATAATATTATTTAAAAAGTAATATATGTTTATTGATAAAAAAATATAAAAATTTGTGATTAAAAAATTTTATCCTAAAAATTTTATTATTAATTTTTTATGTGAACGATTTCTTTTATTAATAATATTTTATTATTAAATAACGAAACTAAATCATAAAATAATATATTAAACTTTTATTAAAAGTGGATTAATTTTTTTTAAGTATAATATAATATAATTAACTATAATACAATATAAATAAGTTATTTTTATCCCACCCTATTTTTAAAATATTCACCGGAGGAAAAATGTCAGTTACAGTGTGATTGCCTAGCCTATAATAGCTATGCTACTTTAGAATTTGATTTTGATATACTGTAACTGTGTGTTGTTGATGTTACTAGCTGCTTATTCCATTAGTCATTCAGTCACATACTATTTTTGACTTGACCGGCATGTAAATAAGTGATGAGGGGCTTAAACTTATATAGTAAATAATAAATTAGCAATGGAGCCTTCTGTATCATTTTTGTTGCGTGGCCTAAATTTCGTCCATAGAATGTTTGAATATTATTGATGATTGATGGGGTTATAGCCTATTCTTATGCTTCCAAGCAGTAGTCAATTGTCAGTGTATGAACTGGAGTGCCACACTACCAATAGAAGTGGAAGTGGTGACCAGATGAAAATATATGTTTATAGTTTAGAATTCTTGCATTACTTCCTGCTAATTGTAGGGATTTTTAACCTTTCATGCATATATTTCTTAAACTTAATGGTGGCATTTCACATTTAAGTGAATTTTTGGTTTTGATGACATTTTTTGATTGTAACTTTATGCATGTGAAAGTGTTAACATGCCTACTCAGAGTATGAGGAAGTATGGCATCTTCTAGCTTTTATCCAGGTTTGGATTTTGACGTTCTGTTTTCTTGTGCATTCATTGTTTTCAGTGACAATGTCCTTTGGGCTAAAAGGAGAGCTTTCTAAGAGATCACAGAGAAAAATTTCCACCTCACATATTGTCTTGTGGGTTTATTTAACTTGTAGTGCTCATATCAATCGGAGAACTTTGAGTATAGATATTATATGATAAGACACATATAAAAAATTATATCCAAACTAAGATCTTAACTCATTAATATTATAACTTGATTCAAACTATTTATTGTGTAGATATTTGATGACATATCTCCAATGGAGCAACATGTCATAAAGATTGTTCGGGAGGAGTGGGTTGCATTTCTTTTAACCGTTTGTAGTTTGTAGATGATTAGATGTTTCAATATTACATTTTGAGTTGAGGAACTATTTTATTTATAATTATGTTATGTAAATTATTGAGAATCTTTCGATTCTCTTAACGGTCTAGGCTTAGACCGTTCTTCACTGTTCCGGTTGAACAGTGGAGTGTTTTTCCCTTATCAGGACTCTATATATATAGAGTCCCTTTTCCCTTTCCCGATTGATGAAAATAAACACTTGTACTATTGAATGTATTCAGATTTAAAATAAAAGAAAGGTTTTTCTTACTCACCGTTTCAAAATCTTCATCTTTGCCTTCTGCACCGAGAGCATCCACAGCCGTGTTGGATCTCCTCCGGCCACCCACGTACGTCTCGCTTTCTCCCTCTCTTCAGAGAAATTCTCTGATATTTTCTCTCTCTGTTTTCTTTCTCTTTGTGCAAATGCCACGCGTGCATAATATCAAACCACGTTTTCAACCTTATGGGCCAAATGGTAAATGGGCTGCTAAATGCACAGTATCTGGGCCAAATTAATATGGTATCAAAGCAGGTCTAGTACCTGCTCTGCTTCCGTTGCCACCACTGCTGTTTCTTGGTTCCTCTTGGACCGGATTCTTGGATCTTCTTTTGCTGTTTTCTTGGTACCACGTTGCTGCCATGGATCAATTTGAACAATCTTCTAATCCCGCCAGTCCATTCTATCTACATCCGGGAGAAAACCCAGGTTTGACTTTGATTACTCAAATTCTTAATGAAAATAACTACTTGTCCTGGAGCAGAGCCATGAGGAGGGCTCTGCTTTCGAAAAACAAAATTAAATTCATAGATGGGTCTATAAAGAGACCCCAGAAAACTGATGCTGCCTATGACACCTGGGAAAGGTGTAATATGATGATCCTGTCATGGATAACAAAGACCTTATCTCCACACATTGCTGAAAGCGTGATCTACGTTGAAGAAGCCAAGGAATTATGGGATGAGCTTAAGGAGAGGTTTTCTAAAGGAGATTATTTCAAAATCTCAGATTTACTACAAGACATACACTCAATTAAGCAAGGGGAACGGGGAGTCAGTCAATTTTTCACTGATCTAAAGATATTATGGGAAGAATTAGAGTCTTTAAGACCCATTCCTGTTTGCACCTGTGAGACTCCATGCAACTGTGACATGTCCAAGACTATGTTGAAATATAGGGAAGTGGAGCATGTTATTTGTTTCTTGAAAGGCTTAAATGATTCTTACAATACCGTAAGAACACAAATTCTCTTAATGGATCCTTTACCAAATATTAACCGTGTTTTCTCTTTGATTATTCAACAAGAAAGACAAGAAAAGCAATGCTCTACAGAAACCAGAATTCTGGCGAATGTTACTGATAAAAGCTGGAAACCTGAACAAAACTGGAAGAACCAAGGACGTTTTACTGGAACTCGTGCACAAGGCAGAGGCAGAGGCAGAAATCCGAATTATGGAAAGCAATGCTCTTATTGTAATAAGATGAATCACACTGTTGATGAGTGCTATTCTAAGCACGGATACCCTCCATGGTACAAGAAAGAAGAAAGGAAGAATGATTGGAATTTTGTTAATGTCAGTCAAAACAACACTGATTCTGAGAATAATTTGAAGATACAACAACAGACCAGCAGTAGCAATAATACCAATCCTTTCACACCAGAACAGATGCAGAGACTTCTAAAAATGATTGACAACACTGAAGATTCATCCATCCACAGAGTTAATCAAGTTCAGAGGAAAGAAACTGGAAATAAACCAGGTAATTCTTCCTAGATTATTGACACAGGAGCTACTGACCATGTTACACATGACAAATCAAATTTTATTGTTTTTCACAAAATTAAACCCATTTCCATAAAATTACCAAACAAAACCAACATCACTGCTGAATATGCTGGAACTGTCAAGTTTACTGAGAATTTTATCATTTTTAATGTTCTTTACATACCTAATTTTTGTTTCAATCTAATCTCTGCTCAAAGTCTCATCAAAGACTTGGATTGCAATCTAACTTTTTCCTATGAGAATTGTCAGATAAGGAAGAATCATTCATTGAAGACGATTGGATATGCTAAACCATGGAATGGTCTCTATTACTTACAAGAATTCCCTAAACCAGAACAAAAGGATATTGCCAAGACTGCCTTCTCTTTTAAAAAGACTGATGTTAATCTGTGGCATTTTAGACTAGGACACCCTGGACATCATGTTGTTAAATACATATGTGAGATATTTCCTTATGTTAAGACTAATACTGATATTGTTTGTGACACTTGTCACTATGCAAAACAGCACAAGTTGCCCTTTACAAAAAGCTTATCTGTTACTACTGAATGTTTTGAGGTTATTCATTGTGATATTTGGGGACCATTAAATACTGTTTCTGTTCATGGGCATAGGTATTTTCTCAGTATAGTTGATGATTACAGCAGGCACACATGGGTTTTTCTAATGAGTAATAAAGGCCAAACCAAAGACTTACTACAAAATTTTGTCATTAAAATCAAGAATCAATTTAATAAAATGATAAAAATCATTAGATCTGACAATGGACCAGAGTTTAACTGTATCAGTTTCTATGATATGCATGGTATTGTTCATCAGAAAAGTTGTGTTGAGACACCAGAACAGAACTCTGTTGTAGAAAGAAAGCATCAACATATACTTAACGTGACACGAAGTCTTATGTTTCATTCCAACATACCTAAAGTTTACTGGTCTTATGCTATTGGACATGCTGTTTACTTGATAAATAGACTGCCTTCTTTAGTTCTAGGACATAAAACTCCTTATGATTTACTTTACAATCTACCTCCTACTTACTTAGACCTCAAAGTCTTTGGATGTTTGTGTTTTGCTTCCACTCTTGAAAATAATAGAAACAAGTTGGATCCTAGGGCTAGAAAAGGAGTGTTCCTAGGGTACAAAAGTGGTGTTAAAGGCTACATTGTATTAGATATCAATACCAAAGAACTCTTTGTTAGCAGGAATGTCATATTTCATGAACAAGTGTTGCCCTATAAGAACTTTTCAGGTGACCAGCAGAGCATAGACAGTGAGAAGGATGAAGATGAGTTCTTAACTGACTTATCTAAAGATTACTATCCTACTGATGAAGAACGCCTTGATGAGCAAGAAGAAATTAATCAAGAGGAAGAACTGCAGAATCTTACTGTTACAAATGACAGTCAAGATAACCATAGGCACAGAAGACCAGAAAGGATTAGGAGGACTCCTGCCTATCTAGAAGATTACATTCACCAGGTGAATCAATCCTTGACTGCTAAAAACAAATACAAGACTCCCTATCCGATAACTAATATACTGTGTTGTAATAATTTGTCAGAGAAACATGCCAAATATATCATGGCTGTTACTGAAAATAAGGAGCCTCGGAATTACAATGAAGCTAAAGACAAGATGGAATGGATAGAAGCCATGCAGAAAGAAATTAAAGCCTTACAGGACAACAATACTTGGTTTTTAACTCAACTACCACCAGGGAAAACTCCTATAGGCTGCAAGTGGGTTTACAAAACAAAATTTAGAGCTGATGGAAGCATTGAAAGGCATAAGGCCAGGTTGGTAGCAAAAGGGTATACCCAACAGGAAGGAATAGATTACTTAGATACTTTTTCTCCTGTTACTAAACTCACCACTGTTAGACTTTTGATAGCATTAGCTGCCTCAAATGATTGGTTCTTACATCAGTTAGATGTGGACAATGCATTCCTTCACGGAGACCTCAATGAAGAAATTTATATGCAACCTCCTCCAGGACTAAGTACTCATACAAAGGGACAGGTTTGCAAATTAACTAAATCCTTATATGGCTTAAAGCAAGCTAGCAGACAATGGTTTGAAAAATTGTCTTCTTATCTAATCTCTGTTAAATATATACAATCTAAGTCTGATCACTCATTATTCACTAAAAGAACTGGTACATATTTCACTGCACTACTTGTATATGTGGATGACATTGTGTTGGTAGGAAATTCCTTAGAAGAAATCAATTGCATCAAAGAGCTTCTACATAATAAATTTCGCATAAAGGATCTTGGGGAACTCAAGTATTTTCTTGGACTTGAAGTGGCTAGGTCTAAAAAGGGAATTCACTTATGCCAAAGAAAATATGTCTTAGACATTCTTGAAGAAACAGGAATGGAAGGATGCAAACCCTCTACTACACCTTTTCTCAGAGATACTAGTCCATTATACAAATTGGACAGCCAACTTGATAATCCTGAACCCTACAGAAGATTGATAGGGAAGTTACTCTACCTTACTAACACTAGACCTGATCTGTGTTATACTATCAATTTACTCAGTCAGTTTATGCAATTCCCTACAGAACATCATTATAGGGCTGCTCAGCATGTGCTCAGATATATAAAATCCACTCCTAATGAAGGGTTGTTTTTCGCTGCAGACTCTCCTATGCAACTGAAAGGTTTCAGTGACTCTGATTGGGCTAGTTGTCCTAATACTAGAAGATCAACTACAGGATTTTGTATATTTATTGGGACATCTCTTGTTTCCTGGAAGTCTAAGAAACAGAAGACTGTTTCCAGATCATCTACTGAGGCTGAATACAGAGCCCTTGCTGCTACTGTATGTGAGATACAGTGGCTCCATTATTTACTTAAAGACCTTCAAGTTGAAGAATCTGGAATTCCTATCCTATATTATGACAACAAGTCTGCTCGCCACATTGCTCATAACCAGAGCTTTCACGAACGGACCAAGCACATTGAGCTTGATTGTCACGTTGTTCGTGAAAAGATCCAGGAAGGGCTTCTTCATCTTCTTCCCGTTCGCACCGATGAACAACTGGCCGACGTCTTCACCAAATTTCCGCATCGCGTCAACTTCAAACATATCATTCCCAAGCTTGGACTGGTCAATATACATAGTCCAGCTTGAGGGGAGGGTATTGAGAATCTTTCGATTCTCTTAACGGTCTAGGCTTAGACCGTTCTTCACTGTTCCGGTTGAACAGTGGAGTGTTTTTCCCTTATCAGGACTCTATATATATAGAGTCCCTTTTCCCTTTCCCGATTGATGAAAATAAACACTTGTACTATTGAATGTATTCAGATTTAAAATAAAAGAAAGGTTTTTCTTACTCACCGTTTCAAAATCTTCATCTTTGCCTTCTGCACCGAGAGCATCCACAGCCGTGTTGGATCTCCTCCGGCCACCCACGTACGTCTCGCTTTCTCCCTCTCTTCAGAGAAATTCTCTGATATTTTCTCTCTCTGTTTTCTTTCTCTTTGTGCAAATGCCACGCGTGCATAATATCAAACCACGTTTTCAACCTTATGGGCCAAATGGTAAATGGGCTGCTAAATGCACAGTATCTGGGCCAAATTAATATAAATATGTTTTAGGAACTTTGTTAGATAAATATTACATTCAGAAACTATTTTCATATGTTAATAATAGAAACAATATTGATTCGGAAATGAATTTTATGTATGTTTAAATATTAATATTAGCACATATAGATTAAATACGAGAAAAGCTGAAACAGGTATAGAAAGTCTCAGTTTATACATGTTCTCATAATATAAGGTATAAAAAGGCATACTATGATCCTTTTTCTAAACAGAATTGATACAGAAAGTGAAGTTTTTTTATATGTATTCTAAATCAGTATAAAAATGTCGCTCACTTTCTATACTCTTGTTTTTTACCTACTCAAAAATCGGTATAAATCTTTTTAACAAGGATAAGAAACTTTTTTTTGGCATAGTGATATGTAGATTTTGAATGATCTATCTCCATTCAAAATAAAGTATTAAACATTAAGAGTGATAAACATAAAACTTTTAAAGAATGTTTTACAACTAAATTTGTGTAGTTTTATTTATAATAAATTGTATATTTGTTTATCTTTGTATGAATATTAAGATTCTGATATTTGTATACTTAAACATTTGTTTATATACTTGAATACATTATTAACTTTTTAGTAAAGTACGCTAAAATGATAACATTAATAGAAATTTAACAATCTTTATTTACGAATTATGTTTACGTGCATGAAAATATATATTAAAAATAACTAAAACAAATCAAATATTAAAAAGATAAACTTTTTATGTCAATTAAGACTATAATTAACCAGGAAATTAGTTGTAGCTAAGCTTTAATCATAGTAGAAATCGAGAAAAAAAATAGATATTACAACATTTTGAAGTCTTTTATTGACGATTCTTTCAATTGACATGGGAAATTATTTTTGTTAGAAATTTAATTGATATTAAAAATTCACGCTTTTTAAATTATTAGATCTATATTAATTATATAACTAACATAAGATAACTAATATTAAAAATTAGTAAAGAACCATTTATTCATATGTTGAAAATCTACCGAAAACCATTATTTAACTCCTATGTTATGACTTTCTCATGTACTACAACCCTCTGTCTCCAAAGGAATTGCATCCAATTCAAAGAGAACTGTAGTTCTAAAACTTCAAATGTGATTCCAAACCTATCACAATATCTAATATCATGTGCCTAACTCATGTTACAAAGATAAAAAGAACGTAAGAAATATCCTTTTTGTTAATAAATTCTTGAAACTTCAAAATATAATTTTACCACTACTACATATGATTAATATATATATATATATATATATATATATATATATATATATATATATATATATATATATATATATATATATAACAATTTAAATTTATTATTAACCTATTACTCTAGAATTATGTTTCACTTGAATTATAACTTTTCAAGTTATACAAATCCAAATTTCATAACATTGAATGAGATCATGTAGAGTTCATACATGTAACCTAATTAAATTATTAAATTTTGATAAAAAAAATAAAATATAAATTCTTTATCTTTAAGGTGAGTTTGAATTTAACATTAAAATTATCTATTTAATATGAATTATAAAAAAAATAATCTCTAATTAAACATTGTTTACCAAATTGAAAAATTTAATAAATATTTTTGATAATATAAGATCAGAATTTTATAATCATAACTTTAATAATATTTAACGTCAAGTTAAAAAGAACTTATAAATATAAAACTTAATTATTTAATTATGATACAAGATAAATACTTTTTTAACAAAGGCTTAATTATTTGATAGGTCACAATTTTGGTTAGAATATCAAATTAGTTCCTTATTTTTTGCGTCTCAATTGGGTTCTTATTTTGTGAAAATTGCATCAATTAGACTCTTACCATTAAATTGGACCTAACAATGTTAATGTATACTTGACGTGACACAGTGGACTATGTTTTTAATTGACGTGGCTGAATAATGTGGATTTGAGTTATTTTAAAATTAAAAAATTGAGAAAAAATTGGGATCTTTCTTTACAACATCATCATCTTCAGCAATTTCATCTCCAGGATCCTTACTTGTCTATTCCATCATATCCTCATTGTAATCACCATCCCTTCTCCTATCATCCTTATCTCCAGGATCCTTATCCTCTAGAGGTATGCCCAAAGTCAAAGACTTTGTTCTTTTGTATCCGAGGTACATTTGTAAGAAAATCATAATCACTCTTTAAATCAACATCGTCACCGCCATTGTTACTTATTTCTACAGCACCGATTGACAATCTTTAAAAGCCAGAAACAAACTAAGCTAAAAAAATAACAATAAAAAAATGAACTCTGATGTTGAAGCAACAACAAACATTTGATCATAATATATGAAACCAAGAACTTAATCTATTACTTCTCTAAATAACCTAGCCCCAATCAGCGATGTGATCATTGGAACCGTTGGTGATTGTCACGTTCTCCCGACCACCTCCGTCGATGCTGTTGGGGGCGACCAAATTCGAAGATACATCTCGTTGGCCTCACAATTACGGTCGTTACCCACCGCAACCATTTTATTCAAGGGCACGAGAGTTGGGGTTAAGCCAGCACCAAAGGTGGCATCTTTCTCGGCTAGAGGGCCTAATCTGATTTCCCCTGAGATTTTGAAGCCCGATGTGATTGCGCATGGATTGAACATTCTTGCAACATGGCCTTCTTCCATTCCTCCTTCTTCCCTTCATTTCGACCACCGTACCACTGACTTCAACATACTCTTCGGCACCTCTATGGCCTGCCCTCATGTCTCTGGTTTGGCTGCTCTTTGGAAAGTGGCCCACCCTGACTAGAGTCTCGCCGCCACAAGATCTATTCTCATCACACTAGTATAAAAACAACGTACAACGTCGAATATTTTTGGTCTTTCACGTCGAATTCGAGAACGACGTCATATCCGGAGATGTTAAATTGGTGTCCAATTTAAAAAATTCAACGTTAATTTAGTGTCGAATTTTGTCAATATACGATGTTAATCAATTTTTATTTTAAGTTTTTTTAATTAATTGTAATCCTTTTTTACAATTCTGCGAGACCTGAAAAACAGAATTATGAACGATAATATAGGATCAACAAAAAATAACAATAACAAATAATAAATAAGTTCAATCAAACAACAACAACAAACAAGTTCAACCAAACAACAACAACAATAAAAAAGTTCAACAAAAAAAAAATAAACAAGTTCAACAAATAAGTTCTTCAAAACAAAAACGAAAATTAACCTTCAAAAGGTGGGTTCATCAGAATAAAGTGTTGTCACCCGTGAGAGATAGCAGAATGTGCCTATGAAAGACAAAAACATGAAAATAATCAATGAAAACGAACGCAAATCATACCTAAAGTAGTTAATTAACATGCATTTGTATCAAATGAAAGAAAGATTACATGTGATGGTCGTCAAACTTCGCTCGAGAAAAGTTTGAGCAGAGAAGATGGTCTCGCGTGCTAAGATAAAGTGAATGAAATTTCAATCTCCCGCTCAAATTTTTATTGAATTCACTAACCTTTTGACGTCTAACGCTGTGACATTCAACGTTTTATATCCTTTTATGTCGAATTATAATTCTAAACAACGTTTAATAATTGCATTTATTTACAAAATTGTAACCAGTCATTTTTAACATTAGCTATTGATTGATTAAACGTTGAACGCATGACGTTATACGCTGTTTTTGCATTAGTATCACCACTGCCTACACTCTCGACAACGGAGGAGGTGGAAGGACCTTGTTGGACGAGTCCACTGGGAATGCTTCTTCGATCTTCGATTATGGGGCTGGCCACGTTCACCCGGAGAAGGCCATCAACCCCAGTCTAGTCTATGACATTTCCACCTACGATTATGTCGATTTCCTCTGCAATTCCAACAACACTACCCATAATATTCAGGTTATCGCCAGAAAGGCCACATACTGTAGTGGAGCAAAGAGGGTCGGTCACGCGACGATTTTTGCACGGGTTAGGCGAAGATGATGATGGTGATTTGGTTTCGCGGCAACGATTTTTGCACGAGTTGCGTTGGTGTTGAGAAGGTTGATGGTTGTGGCGTGGATGGTTGATGAGACAGTGGCGACAACTAGGGTTACGATGACAACAAGGAAGGGAAAAAGAATTAGGTTCTGGAGGTGGAAGCAACAATTTCTCTAATTTTTTAATTCCAAAATTAGAAATTACATGTCAGAATAATCTAATTATCATATATACCATGCCACGTCATTTAAAATATTATTGTCAGCATGCCACGTAAGGGATTCTTAAACGACGTTTGTCAAATTTGACGGCAAGCCTCTATTATTTTTCAAAAATAAGGACTTAATTGAGACACCGAATAAATAAGGAACCTATTTGAAATTCTAAACGAAAAAGGGGACTTGCCGAAACATTAAACCTTTAACAAAAGTATGATTTAGTGAAGTCTTGACGAGATAACTTATAAAACTATCTATTTAATATAAATTATGAAATACCATAATCATTTATTAGTCCTTACTTACTAATTATAAAAGTAGTAAATAATTTTCAATTTAATCATAAAGACATTATCAAAATCTAAATTTTATAGTAGTGTCTGACATGATGATATCTTAAATCTAGGGGTGGGCAAATAGAACTAAACTCCACTGTACTACTAAAATTTGTACTGAACTTAAAACTAATTTGTCTAAACTAAACTGAGCTGTAAAACAGTTCAGACAAACTGAACTGTTTTTTGTTTTATTAAACTGGATTAAACTATACTAAATTGTACTAAACTACAATATAAACTAAACTGAACTACTAAGTATACTAATTTTAAACTGAATTGTACTAATTTAAAACTGAATTGTACTAGTTTTTAAACTAAATTGCAGTAATTTTTTTAAACTGAATAGTATAACAATACATGTTCTTTTTAATTGAAATTTATTTTAATATTTATTTTATTTTATTCATAAGTGTCTTACAAATTAACTTTTTAATTATTTGATATTATTATTTTTGATTTTATTTATATTTCTTTCATTAATATATGTATGGAAATTATTTTATTATTTATTTATTTATTTAATTTTATTTATTTTTTTATTTATATTTATTTTTTCATGAATATTATTTTACTTTTATATTTATTTTTTTAATTTTTTATTTATATTTATTTTGTTGCCTCATAAAATTGTTTTATTAATCAATTATTTATTATTTATATTTTATTGTGTAAAAATTAAACTAATATTTATTAATTATTATAATATAATAAAAGATGATACTATAAAAGTTAGTCTTAATAAACATTTGTTAATTTTTTTTCGTTTGATATTTCTATAATATTAATTATTTTTGCTATATTACTATTTTTTATGATATTTTATTATATAGTCATTTAATAAAATTTAACGTTAAAAAATATATTTTAATTTTAGTATGTAAAATACTATCATTTAAAAATAATAATATTGATATTTATTTTAAAGTTAATTTTTAAAATAAATAGTTATTTTAGTGTGTGCGCTTACACACATTTTAATATCATTAAAAGTTTTTTTAACATATTTTTACATATTTAATAATATGTTAAAGAATATAATATATTTAAAGTATTATTTTTTTATATAGTCTTTTTTTCTTTTATGATTTCTATTACTTAATCATTTAATAAAATTAAATTTAAAAAATATATTTTATTTTTATTACTAATTTTGTCTTAAAAAATTATATTGTAATAAAAAAAATTGTCTTAAAAAATTCATTACTAATTTTTTATGTGAACGGTTTCTTTTATTAATATTTTATTATTAAATAACTTTTTCTTGACAAGACGAAGCAGTTGAACGAGAACTAGAGAAGAGAAAAGAGTAGACACAGTTTTTACACTTAACTCAACCGAAACTGTTATAAGTTTAGTTTTTAAAAACTAAACCATAAAATAGTATACTGAACTTTTAGTAAAAGTGGATCATTTTTTCAAGTATAATATAATATAGTTAACTATAGTACAGTATACATCAGTTATTTTTGCCCAACCCTATTTAAATCACCTCTCACAAGTATCTAACGTCATGTTAGACATAAGATTTAGACAAATATAAAATAACCAAATTTTTTAATCATGTACTAGTATAGATTAAGAACTTTTAACATGGGTTCGGTTGGATTGATTAATATTGATAATTTATGTGAGTTTGAATTTGGATAAAATTTAAAATTATTTATTTTACGTGAATTATAAAAAAATTAAACTTTAATTATTAATTGGTTACCAATTATAAAAATATCATAAATATTTTTTATAATATCAAAATCCAAATTTCATAAAATTACTTAAGTAATATTTAACGGTCTAATATTAGGTTCAGATAAACTTATAAATATAAAACTTAATTATTTAATTATGATACAAGTTAAGATATAGACTTTTTTAACATGAGTGATATTCAATTGAGTTTTGATCAGATAACTTATATAATTATTTATTTAATGTAAATTATGAAAATTGTGATAATTTATTAATCATTACTTACTAATTATAAAAGTAATAATAAGTTTCATTTTAATCATAAAGACATTATGAAAATCTAAATTTTATAAAAGTGTCTGACATAATATTTGATGTCACATCTAACAAGTATTTAACGTCAAGTCTGACATAAGATTCAAACAAATATAAAATAAACTAAATTTTTAATCATGATACATGTAAAGATTAAGAATTTCTAATACGGGTCAGGTTGGATTGAGTATTAATTGGATAATTAAGGTGAATTTGAATTTCGATAACATTTAAAATTATCTATTTAATGTGAATTATAAAAAAAATCTTTAATTAGTAATTCGTTACCAATTATAAAATTATAAACATATTTTTGACCATATCCAAATTCAAATTTTATATACATGATTTAAGTAATATTTAACATCACCACTTATGATATTAGGTTCTCAATAAATGTAAAACTTAATTATTTAATTATGATACAAGTTAAGAAATAAATCTTTTTAACATTAATCAAATTCAATTGTGTTTTTATTACATAACTTATATCATTATCTATTTAGTGTAAATTATAAAAACTTGAATAATTTATCAGTCATTACTTACTAATTGTAATTGTAATAAATAATTTTCATTTTAATCATAAAAATATTATGAAAATTTATTAGTCATTACTTACTTATTATAATTGTAATAAATAATTTTCATTTTAATCATCAAAATATTATGAAAATTTAAATTTTAGAGCAGTGTCTAACATAGTATTTAACGTCTGAAATCATATTCAAACAAATATAAAATAACCTAAATTTTTAATTATGATACAAGTAAATTGTAAGAATATTTAACCTTAGTAGGGTTGGGTTTAGTATTAATCGGATAATTAAGATGTGTTTGAATTTGAATAAAATTTAAAACTATCTATTTAATAACAATTATAAAAAAAATAATCTTTAATTAGTAATTGGTTACCATAATAAATATTTTTGGTAATATCAAAATCCAAATTTTATAACATGTGACTTAAGTAATATTTAACTTCACATCAGAGGGATTAGACAAACTTATAAATGTAAAACCTAATTATTTAATTACGATATAAGCTAAGATATAAACTTTTTTAACATTAATCAGATTATATTGTGTATTGACCAGATAACCTATAAAATTATCTATTTAATGTAAATTACGAAAAATCGTAATAATTTATTAGTCATTACTTACTAATTATAAAAGTAGTAGATAATTTTTATTTGGTTTAATTGCTTTCTTTGTCCTCGGTTTGGATATAGCGTGTCAATTTCGTCTATCCTTTTAAAAAAGTTTCAATTTCGTCCAAACCTGATTTAAAAGTGTCAATTTTGTTCAAACGTAATAAAATTTACCTCAATCAAGTTCTTTCTGTTAAATAAACAGAAACGACGTTAATTATTTTTTTCTTTTCTGCTTTGTTTTTTGCAATGCAGTCTCTTTGTTAATATGCAGCATAAAATAATTAGTTTCCAAAATAAAGCAATTAAACCCTTTTTATTTCAAAAAAGCAATTAAACCTCTTTACAAAGAAAAAGATAACACTATGTTCCACTCCACTTTTTATCAACCTAACTATTACGTGTAGATATATATTCTTCTTTAAATAAAAAACACTGTTTTACTAATATAAAAGACAAAAACAATATATATATATATATATATATATATATATATATATATATATATATATATATAATGTAAATATATCTAACCGTGTATATTTTTTTTGTCTGGCACCCAGTTTCAAAAGAATATTAAATTAATAAAATTATTATAATAAAGTTAAATAAAAATAAAATTTGTAAAACTTCAATAGTATTTAAATTTTGTAAATAAAATAAAACATAAACGAAGAGAGAGAAAACGATAACTTATGAACAAAAAAAAAGTTAATTTTTTTTTATGAATTGTTAGTTGGAAGTTTTCATTTTTTTTAAATATCTATAGTGAGTTTTTTTTACTATCAACACAAATATTATTATTTATCAATAGTTTGTTTAAATTTTTGTTAATGTTGACTGAAAAAAATTTCAACAACATTAATTATGATTGTTTTACATTTAAATAATTGCATGTATTAGTAATTGAAATATTTCATCCGAATAAAAATATTTAAATTTGAATTTACTTATCAAATAAATAATGAAAAATAAAATAATTTAAACTAATATCAATTTAAATTCAATATATTGAAATATATCCTTTGAAAAATCCAAGGTAAAATCCAACAAAATACTTACAACTTACAGTATTGTATCATCTATATTAGTTAGAAAGTTTCAATTCAAAGTTCATTTAAAATTTTTCTATTTTCTTTTCTAATTTAAACATAAAAATGTTTTTTTTAATTCTGTTAATTAAAGTTTACTGTATGTTTCTGTAAATGTTTCTTCTGGATTTTATAACTTACGAAAATTACAAATTATATTGTTAATATAAATTAAAAGAACTTTAGTGAATTTCTTTTTAAGATAAATAGATTTAGTATTTATATTTTAGGAAAATATATGTATATGGTGTAACGAGATAACTATTTGAGCATATTGTTCTTTTAAAAAAAGATAAAAATAATTTTTTTTAATGGTAGGATTAACAATTTTCAATAATTGTTTGATGTTGAAAACAATAAGAGAGAGGAATTAGCACTTTTCAATAATTGAATGACTAAACCTTCTCTTTCCAACTTCGTTGCACAAAAAATCTTATCCTTGAATATTATAATATATTATTATTTAATAAATTGTTTTAAATTTATTACTTATGATCACCTGAGTGACACACATACGAATTGTTAAAATATTGAAGAAAAAAAAAAAGTTATCTGCCTATTTAATGGAAAGGACTTGATTAAGATAAATTTTACCAGGTTTTGACGACATTGACACTTTTAAATCACATTTGGACGAAATTGAATTTTTTAAAAAATGGTGGATGTGTAAGACCCATGAAAAATATATATATATATATATATATATATATATATATTTATAGTAGTAAATTTTAGTATTTTATTAGTAATAATAATTTTAATGGATAGAAAAACGTAAATTTTGGATATAAAATTATAGTAATTTTAGAAGGAGAGGTTCAAATTTTTGGTAACTTATTTAGTAATTTTTTTAAAAAATTGAATAGTAAAAAGTGAATAGTAAATAGTAAAAAGTGAATAGTAAAAATAAATTCTTAGCATGAAAGAAATTAGGATTCCTTAGCATGGAAGAAATTAGGATTTCATAGTATGGAAGAAATTAGGATCAGATTTAATAAGTAAATGATTAAAATATTATTTAAATAATATTAAAATAATAAATAATATTGAAATATTAATGAATAGTAAATTTTTTTAACTATAAATAGCCATGGGAGGGAAGGGTATTCTGCACCAAGAAGAGGAATCAAGTGAGAGTTTGAGAAATAGAGAAGAAATAGTTAGGGAGAAATGTTTAGTTGCAAGAAGAGTAGAGGTTCTGAAGAGTTTTCGGGGAAACAAATTCGGAACAGGAGATTAAGTCTGAAATAAAGGTAGGGGAGCTAACTTTTCTATGCTTTTATATTATGATTTAGTATTTCTATACTTTTATATTATGACTTAGTATTGTTTTATTACTATTCATATCTTGAAATTCTGTATGAATACTGTTAATGCTTACTGTATGTTTATCTATATTGAAATTCGGTGTTAATATTATATGCTGTTGTTTTGAATCTGTAAATAAGAAATTTGTTAAAAACTAGTTGAGGAACACTTTGGCTAAGGAAAGATTTGGTACTTAAGTTGTCCATTGTGACGCACCTCTCTTTCCTGGAAGTCTACTCGACATATTTTTAACTTAAATCCTATTGAACAGATTTTGTATTGTTAAAATATGGTGCAATATATCTTGTTGGAATGGAAATGTTTGATGAATTCATGTTATTATGGTAGATATGGAACTATGAATTATAATTGTGATAATTGTATTTTATTATATTGCATTTGAATTTATGCATCTGAACATGATATGAGTATTATGGGGAGATTTTATAAGGGTATAATGTGAGTTGAGGAAAATGAGTATGGTATGAGTCTCATGGAGAGATTCAGTAATATTATGGTATTTGTGTATATGTTGATGTTGAGGGTCCCGTAGTTGGAGGTTATCCTGATACTCTAATAATCATCTAGTCTCAAGTAGAGAGGGATGAATTATGTGGTGAGAGGAGCAGAAGGTCCTGGTCTATGTGCCGGTTTTGGACATAGTGAGGGGACTAACCTTGTGAATGGTATGAAGTATTTTGGAAGTGTATTTGTAAGAAGAGGTAGAAGTCATTACAAGTGCATAACCTCCCGTGACCGCTCATCAACGTATCATCTGGATGAATGTCTATTGGGTATTGTGGTGTTTACTGGGTATCGTGGGACGAGTGTCTAATAGGAATTGTGGTATAAGGGTGTCAGACATAATTATTATAGGATGTTTATATCAAAGTAATTATGCATGTTATAAATGATTTGTTGCATGTTAGCTCACCCTACTTGTTTGTGTTTTTTTGTGTTTGGGTATGTGCGATGATCGTATAATTCGTTATACGGGAGCAGATGAAGGAATGTCGTTTGATCCAGTGCTGATGAAGAAAGAGATCGAAGAATAAATTAGGAGAATTTAGAAGTTTATAGTTGAAATCTGAGTTTAAAACATATGTATAAATATGTATTAACTATAAATTATCAAGTGTGAGATTACGGAATTTTACAGTAAATGTAATGTTACAATATATAAATTATGAATTATCCAGCGTGAGATATTGGGATGTTACATTAATGGTATTAGAGCAATTCGTCCTTAGGATGACCTATGTGTTGTGGGTCTTCCGTGTCTTCTCTGTGAAGAATTGAGTCTAAATGGTATAATTTACCATTTCTTCCATATCTAGATAGTAAAGTATTGTGTCTAACTACCATGACTTTTACCATAGATGATTTTTCTTTCTTAATTCTGAGGGTTTGAGGAAAGATATTACAATTAGTTAAAGCCTTCGAAAATAGGGAGATATAATACCAGGGTTTAGGTTTCAAAGGATGAGTGAAGATGTTAGTGTTTAGAAGTAATGTTTTAAGAAGTTTTCGAGAACAAAATGAGGAGGTGAGATATCTTACGTTGCACAAGAAGAGTTGAGTTCAAAGGCTAGAATAAAAAGAGCTTTGGGAAAGCATTAGTGTAACAAGGTTAAAGGAATCAACCATGTTCTGTATATCAGTGGTGTGAGGAGTGAAATTATCCTACGAACTCATTATAAAACGTAATAACAATAATTCTCTGTGTGAACAGAGAGATAACCCGCACCCAACCCAACCGTGAAACATGTAATATACTTAGCTTGGCAAGGGTTTGGGGAGTGAACTCATCTAGTTTTTAGTATGTGTACCGAATGAGAAAATTGAAATTAATTACTAGGAGATTACGATGCGTATATGTTTAACTATTTATTAAAATGAATTATAAATTAATTAAGTAAATGAAGTCAATCTTTTGCTACTGGTTTTCACATCATATTATCTTTGATTATTAGTTTATGTGAAATTTACATATATTATGTCTAGTATACGGCTGCTCATGATTTCATAATTCATATGATGAACATATACTGATTGTTATTATTTTATGGTATAGCAATTCGTGGTTGTTTTGGGTGAACTTCAAATTTATAAACATGTTTGATGCATTCTCAACTATTATTTGTCATTTACTTGTGTAATTTATAATTTTAGGGTATAGGATTACGAGTTATAAAGCTAAAGTAATTCTGGGTAGTGTACTAAATTATATTAGAATAGGTCTTAAAATTTTAAGTGTAGATACCAATTAAGTGAATTAAGTAATAACTACCATTGCAAATTAAATCGGCTAAGACACATATAAAGATAATAAGAAGATGTTTAGACTAAATGAATCAAGGAAAAACATAAGATAATATTAATTTCATTATGAGAAAAATAACATAATAAAAACAAAAACATAAATACATATTTAGTGTCAATTTGAGTTCGGACACTGGTAATAATAAAAAAAAAAATTAAGTGTCCATATTACAGTCCTTATTCAAATTCTGGCCACACTCGGCCAACAAAAACATAAAAAAAAAACTAAAAATATAAAACTTTAAAATGGAAAGTGGTTACTGGGTGGCAATCTTAAGGTAAGCTCCGTCGAGGGAGCTCTGGTACGGAATGCAGGAGGCATAGGTGGAGGGATTTGTCGTTCATCTCTTTCGTCGTCGATGATGATCGGAATGGGGAACAGATCCAGCAGCTTCAGTGCCCTCATAACTACCCAGTCATATTCTTTCAACAAAAATTTGTATGTTAATAATAGAAGAGGAAGAGAAAAATTCAATAAAAATAGAGATATGATCAGAATTCTTACCATAAATGTATCGCGGCAGCAAAGAAAATATACTGCCAGTGGGGTCTATCTTCGCTTGCATGCGCCTGACCCGATTGCCATGGTTGTTGAACCAGCATTGCACGTTATATTCGCCGGCTTCTCCGAAAGTCCTTAGTCGAGACGCGATCTCGAAGACTTGGGCTCTGCTTGGGTGTGTGACCCCATAATTGTATATGTTGGTCATCATCTTAATCTGATCATCAGTAGGACGCCACCGCTGACAGGTGGATCTCTCTATTTCCATTTTTTTTACTCCTCCTTCCTCTCGAAGTATTGTAAAACATAAAAATAATAATAATAAAAAAATAAGAACAAAAACAAAACAAAAAGCATAACATAAAAAAAAATATTAGATTCTTAGTTCAGTGTTTTCTTTATTTGTTTTTGTTTCCTTTTAGGTTTATTTTGTCCAGTCAGTCTTTGATGTTTCAGTGTCTAGTCTCAGATCTGTTTCACGGTCCTTGCAAAAAGGTCCTAAACGGATCTATGTCCAATTGTCCTTGTCCATGTTGTTCATGTAAATTAAGTTTCTGTGTTTATTTAGTTTTAAGTGGGGTACGTGGCGTTGTTCTACCCGATTGTCTCTGCCATACCTTCAATTGAAGGGAGATTAACGTCTGGTTTCCAGCCTATATACCCCTTAAGTTTTAAGACAGCTGTGTTTTAAAGTGTTTTAAGTTTAGAAAAATGAAAAAAAAAATTAAAAGGAGAAGAATACAGAAAAGCAAATAAAGCGGCAAAGGGAGGAAAGAAAGGAAAGAAGGAACGAGAAACTTAAAGGGGAGTAAGGAAAGAAATAACATGAAGGAAAAAAAAAAGAAAGAAGGAAAGGGAGATCCAAGGTTCTGAGGACTTACTCGGAGTAGTAGGGCTTAGAGAAGCTCGACGCAGATCTCAGACGCTCCGAAGGCACACTGAGGCAGAGGCTCTGCGCAAATTCCAGACGCTCAGAGGAGAGAAATGAGAGAGAAAGAGAGGGACAGAGAGAGAGTGGGCAGTCAGAAATGTCGCTCGATGCGGAGGACTGGCCCTTTTATAGCCAAAATTTTCCCACTGTAGCTACAGTTCCGATCATTGCCACCGAAACTGTTGTCACAGTACCGGTCATCCTTCTTTCAAAAAAAAAATTTATTATAGGTTAGAGTACAAAGTTGGAATTATAGGTTAGAGTACAAAGTTTCAATATACTAAATTTATATTGAAATTATAGGTTAGAGTACAAAGTTGGAAGTTGGTAAATTTAAAGTTTTGAGCTATAAGTGATGATTTGACATAAGTGGTTAGGTTACATAAATCTGGTATGGAAGTTAATGGTTGATTATTTTTGTTTTGTATTTAGGTGATGAGATTTTAAATTAAAAAGTTTTTGTAAAAGGAGGAGATTTTGGGTCTATTATTAAGTCAATTATGACTTAGGAATCTCAGTAGGTAGAAGTCGTATGTTGATTTTAGGAGAAAACCGTTAGAGTAATATCTTCTTGTTAGTAAGTTCAACCATGGGAGAAGCTCTTCGCACGAGGAAATTTCTCTTAAGCACATTAGTCAACATTCATTTAGTTTTAATGCTACTTAACTAAGAAAGAGTGTGTTAGATCTTTCTCACATTTTAGAAGTACATGCGACTACAAACAAAGAAGATGTCTCATTAAAAAGGGCAACCCATAAGTATAGAAAACCATCGAACATAATGACTTAGAGGAAAGATAATCAACTTAGTCAAAGTAGTTTGGGAAAGAAGAATAAATGAATTTACAAGGAAACTAGAAGATAAGGTGAAATAATCATAACCTTATTTTTATGTCGAATTTTTGAATTTTCGAGGGTGAAAATTTTTGTTGTTGGGGAGAATGTAAGACCCATGAATATATATATATATATATATATATATATATATATATATATATATATATTTATAGTAGTAAATTTTAGTATTTTATTAGTAATAATAATTTTAATGGATAGAAAAATGTAAATTTTGGATATAAAATTATAGTAATTTTAGAAGGAGGTTCAAATTTTTGGTAACTTATTTAGTAATTTTTTTTAAAAATTGAATAGTAAAAAGTGAATAGTAAAAATAAATTCTTAGCATGAAAGAAATTAGGATTCCATAGCATGGAAGAAATTAGGATTTCTTAGTATGGAAGAAATTAGAATCAGATTTAATAAGTAAATGATTAAAATATTATTTAAATAATATTAAAATAATAAATAATATTAAAATATTAATGAATAGTAAATTTTTTTAACTATAAATAGCCATGGGAGGGAAGGGTATTCTGCACCAAGAAGAGGAATCAAGTGAGAGTTTGAGAAATAGAGAAGAAATAGTTAGGGAGAAATTTTTAGTTGCAAGAAGAGTAGAGGTTCTGAAGAGTTTTCGGGGAAACAAATTCGGAATAGGAGATTAAGTCTGGAATAGAGATAGGGGAGCTAACTTTTCTATGCTTTTATATTATGATTTAGTATTTCTATGCTTTTATATTATGACTTAGTATTGTTTTATTACTATTCATATCTTGAAATTCTGTATGAATACTGTTAATGCTTACTGTATGTTTATCTATATTGAAATTCGGTGTTAATATTATATGCTGTTGTTTTGAATCTATAAATAAGAAATTTGTTAAAAACTAGTTGAGGAACACTTTGGCTAAGGAAAGATTTGGTACTTAAGTTGTCAATTGTGACGCACCTCTCTTTCCTGGAAGTCTACTCGACAAGTTTTTAACTTAAATCCTATTGAACAGATTTTGTATTGTTAAAATATGGTGCAATATATCTTGTTGGAATGGAAATGTTTGATGAATTCATGTTATTATGGTAGATATGGAACTATGAATTATAATTGTGATAATTGTATTTTATTATATTGCATTTGAATTTATGCATCTGAACATGATATGAGTATTATGGGGAGATTTTATAAGGGTATAATGTGAGTTGAGGAAAATGAGTATGGTATGAGTCTCATGGAGAGATTTAGTAATATTATGGTATTTGTGTATATGTTGATGTTGAGGGTCCCGTAGTTGGAGGTTATCCTGATACTCTAATAATCATCTAGTCTCAAGTAGAGAGGGATGAATTATGTGGTGAGAGGAGCATGAGGTCCTGATCTATGTGCCGGTTTTGGACATAGTGAGGGGACTAACCTTGTGAATGGTATGATGTATTTTGGAAGTGTATTTGTAAGAAGAGGTAGAAGTCATTACAAGTGCATAACCTCCCGTGACCGCTCATCAACGTATAATCTGGATGAGTGTCTATTGGGTATTGTGGTGTTTACTGGGTATCGTGGGACGAGTGTCTAATAGGAATTGTGGTATAAGGGTGTCGGACATAATTATTATAGGATGTTTATGTCAAAGTAATTATGCATGTTGTAAATGATTTGTTGCATGTTAGCTCACCCTACTTGTTTGTGTTTCTTTTGTGTTTGGGTATGTGCGATGATCGTATAATTCGTTATACGGGAGCAGATGAAGGAATGTCGTTTGATTCAGTGCTGATGAAGAAAGAGATCGAAGAATAAATTAGAAGAATTTAGAAGTTTATAGTTGAAATATGAGTTTAAAACATATGTATAAATATGTATTAAATATAAATTATCAAGTGTGAGATTACGGAATTTTACAGTAAATGTAATGTTACAATATATAAATTATGAATTATCCAGCGTGAGATATTGGGATGTTACAGGATGAACTTGACACACTGCAGCCAAATTGAAGACAAAGAAAGTAATTAAACCTTTTTATTTTAATCATAAAATATTATGAAAATCTAAATTTTATAGTAGTGTTTGATATGATATTTTTTGTCCCGATTGACATAGTATCTAGTATAACGTTTGGCATCATATTTTGATAAATATTAAATAATCTAAACTTTTAATCATAATACAAGTAAAGATTGATAACTTTTAACATGAGATAGGTTGGATTGAGTATTAATTGGATAATTCAAGTGAATTTGAATTTGAATAATATTTAAAATTATCTATTTAATGTGAATTATATGAAATGTAATATTTAATTAGTTTAAGTAATATTCAATTTTACTAATAGGTTTAGATAAACTTATAAATGTGAAACTTAATTATTTAATTATGATAGAAGTTAATATATAAACTTCTTTGACACAAGTGAAATTCAATGAAGTCTTAACTAAATAACCTATAAAATTATCTATTTAGTATAAATTATAGAAAATCATGATCATTTATTAGTCATTACTTATTAAGTAGGATATAAATTTTATTTTGATCATAAAGATATTATAAAAATATAAAATTTATAAGCGTGTCTGACATGATATCTGATATCTGACGTCATGTTTAACGTAACATATGTTAGATTTAGACAAGTATAAAATAATAAATTTTTTAATCTGATATAAATTAAAATTGAGAATTTTAAGATGAATCGGGTCAGATTGAATGTTAATCGGATAACCCGTAAAATTATCTATTTATTTAATTTTTTGTGTGAAAAATTGAAAAATTACATCTTTCTCTCTCATCTTTCTTTGTGTGAAACCTAAAGAGAAAACTGAGAAATACAAGACAAGATGGAGGGGGCTAAAAAGGGAAAAACATTTGGCTTAGGGTGTGAGCCTGTGGTGGGATCGTTGGCTCCGGCAAAAAAGAAAGAATATAGAATCACCAATCGCCTTCAAGAGGGGAAACGCCCTATATACGCTGTCGCTTTCAACTTCCTTGACTCTCGTTACCTCAACGTTTTCGTCACTGTTGGTGACAACAGAGTACACCCTCTATTTTTTTTTTCTCCACTGCCCTTTTTCATTTCATTCCGAAAGTTTCAATTTTTAATGTTTTTTCCCCTTCTTCTTAGATTACTGTTTATCAATGCCTTGAAGGAGGGGTTATTGCTGTTTTGCAGTCTTATGTGGACGAGGATGTAAGTGAACATTGACTCTTCAGTCTCTATTTTCTCTAACTTTGTTTTTTTTTTTTGTATATGTATGTGTTCTAAAGTTTGTTTCACTTTTTATGTTTTTATGTGGACCAGAAGGATGAGTCTTTTTACACTGTGGGTTGGGCATGCAGTGATGAGGGGAGTCCATTCATTGTTGCTGGAGGAAGCAAGGGGATAATCCGAATCATTGATGCTGGCCGTGAGAGCATATACAGGGTATTTTGGTTACAGTAATGAACTCGTGATAATCTGCATGAAGCTTTTGAACATGTGATTATAGATTTTTTATATTTCGGTGGCGATTGTAAGAGATTATATGGAGCTTATGTCGGTTTATTTTGTATAAAAGCATTTCAAGGTGGTCTTTGATTGATGGTAGCTCTGTTTACTTTTAATTGTTGGAGTTTAGTTTGAGCTTATTAAAGTGGTTCATGTCTTCACTATTCATTCTTCTTCGCTTATTTTAAGAAGCTTAACCGAAAAGTGATTCACAATTAACTTCATGGATAAGCTTTTTATTGTTGAACCAGTGCTTAAGTTCTTACTGAATCAAAGCTTATAAGTTATTTACTCATATGTGCCCGCCCTTAGTGTTGATTGTTAGTTGAGATTTTTTAGGGCATTACTGCAAGCAAAATGCCTTTGAATGTATTTTTTTTGTCAATAATGTTGAAAATATATTGGTTGTGCTCTAATCCATTCTGCTACATAACATGGCATCTCCTCTCTGCAGAGTTTTATTGGCCATGGGAACTCTATAAATGAAGTCAGAACCCAAACATTAAAACCATCACTTGTGATATCTGCAAGCAAAGTAATTGGCTTCTACAAATTTTAACTATTTAAAAAATCTTTTGTTTCTCAATAATGACATTTAAGGTTGATCAGGATGAATCTCTTCGGTTGTGGAATACTCAAACGGGAATATGTATCCTGATATTTGCAGGAGCTGGAGGACACCGCAATGAAGTCCTAAGTGTTGTAAGTGTACTCTCCATCCAGTGTATCTCGTCCTTTTTCTTGTTTACTTACCTACCTATTCGTAGCTATAATATATTTATAATATCTGGACTTTGGAGATTAGCCCAACTAATTTTATGTTTCTTTCTGTAGGACTTTCATCCTTCGGATATATATCGTATTTGTAGTTGTGGCATGGATACTAACGTAAAAATATGGTCTATAAAGGGTAAGATATTTTGTTTTATGGTAGCTTCTTGATGGTACCTGACTAAAGATGGCAGAGTGAAAAAAATCATATCTCTTTCATCAGTTATAACGAAAATGAAGAAATAAGATAAAATTGATACCTTTTCCACTAGGTGGAGTTGACTACACGGATTAAATGTCACCATTGAGTCAATACTTTTAGGAATGCTATTGAGGGTTCCTTGATCTTTCATCTCCTCTGTTTATCCATCCATCCTATCTTATATATAATCAATTATTATGGATTTGATATACCTTTTTTTATTGTATCTCTGATATTAGTTTCATAATAACATATGCTGCAAGTAGCGATTATTTTTGTAATTTGTAAACAATTCTTGTGCGGAACATTATACCCGTTTCTGTTTACACATTCAGTCAATTGTAATGTACCAACTCTATAATTATCCGTTTCATTTTAATCCATCATGTTCCTTGCGTTTATGCAGATTTCTGGACATATGTAGAAAAATCATTCACATGGACAGATCTTCCTTCAAAGTTCCCAACAAAATTTGTCCAACATCCTGTTAGTAACAATTTATTTTTGGTACGTGTCATTGATCTTTGTATAATTCCTAATTCTAGTACCTATTTTCAGGTATACAGTGCTTCGGTTCATGTAAATTATGTTGACTGTACTAGGTGGTTGGGTGATTTTATCCTTTCAAAGGTGAGTGATTGCTCAGTGTCAGACTACTCTTCCTTGTGGAATTTAAATGTTATGTTTGTTGTGGAAATAGTATCAGCTTCACGTATCTTATGTAAAGCAGTTGTTTCTGATACTATTTTATTAAAATAGCAAATTAAATTTTGAAAATATTTATGGTAAAACTTTGGTGTAAGTTTGTATGGTATAAATTTTAACGACTTTCTTTGGTAGACAAGCTGAGGTAGCTTTACTGAATTTGATGTTTCTACACTTATCCTTGATGCTCATTTTAAGTGGGAAATAGTCTTCAGTGAAGTTTCTTTGTCTAAAAAAGTTTAATAATTGGGAGACGAGAAGTTATGAAGGTTTTTGAGCAAGTCCTCATTTTGGGCACTCGACAAGGAATCATAGTATCGAGTTTTCAACGAGTTTTCCTCATATTGATATAGTTAATTTGCCAATTCCTTGAGTAATTGATCATTTTACGTTTCCAGAGTGTTGATGATGAAATTATGTTGTGGGAACCAACAGTGAAGGAAGAAATTACAGGAACGGTTAGTTATAATTATTTATTATTATTATTATTATTATATGTTTTCATTTGTTTTTATGATATGTAAGTTTTAATCAGCTTCATATTATTTTTTGTGCTTTGTCTGGATTTTTAGGGTGCAGTTGACGTCCTTCAGAAATACCCCATTCCTGCATGTGATATCTGGTTCATCAAGTTTTCATGTGATTTCCATTTCAACATAGCTACAGTGGGTAAGAATGATTGCTTATTTTTTAAAATTTATTATTTTCTCTTGTATCAACTGCAGTTCCAGTCCTATAGTGTGATAGTAACTATGGATAATTGGACAATTTGTTGAATACATATTTCTGACAATTTGGACTAGTGCTTTTTGATGGCAAGTCTGTAATTTCAAGATTTTACTTTTGTTTTATGCTCATTTTTTATTTTCTGGGTCTTTCAGGTAACAGGGAAGGCAAGATTTTTGTTTGGGAATTGCAGTCATGTCCTCCCGTACTTGCTACAGAGTATGTTGTCTATCAACTGATTATTTCAAGAACAAAACTTAGAGAAAGTTCTATTGATGGTTTGTGTAGTTTTCAATCAGAATTGAAGTTTCATCTCCACAATCTGCAAATAAATATTTGCATTGAAAAGATTATGCAAATTTCTGAGATGAACTCCAATTCTGATTGTAAAAAGCAGTTCAAACAAAGACTTTAAAAAATTGTACCTAAGTTTTATAGTTATTTCAATTCAAAGGTCTTCTACTGTATAAAGTTCTTATGCTTAGTCACACTTTGTTCAGGTTGTCACATCCTCGATCAAACTATCCGATCAGGCAGACTGCTACTTCCTTTGATGGAAGGTAATGCTTGATATATTGATGATGATTCTCATATTTTTGATGCAATTTTCTTGTAGTTTTTAACTATAGTCCTCTGTTGTGTGTTATGTTGTAGTACTATATTGAGTTGCTGTGACGATGGGACATTATGGCGCTGGGATGATGTTTCAAACTCTTCAACCTAACTTGCATACATGCAATACCAATCTGACGTGCATGTCAAAAAATCAGGAACTTGGTTTATTGCGTGTATCTTTGTCTGTTTGTTTATTTTGGTTCGATAAGCCTTATAATGTAAAAGGTTCAACTGATAACTCATTAGAACTTTGACGTTGTTTAAATAAAATTGAGCCATGCATGTTGCCGGTTTATACAATTTAGATTTCTTCAGTTCGAATGGTTCTTTCCCCTTTAATATATTATTTAATGGAAAATATTTTCGAAATGAATTAGGGTTTTGCGTGAGAAGCTCGTAATTATCTTCTATGGTGCGAGATGATTTGTTAAGGGTGTTTGAGTTAAATTGTTTAGTAGCGTAGATCTTTATATGTGGTCAATGTTTTCTACGTTCGAAATATGCAGTGAGTAGTTTGGTCAATCGTTTTCTTTGTTTTTCAGATAAAGTTATTTTTTAGAATGGAAATCAGAGAACTATATGTTGACGTATTTGTTGCAATGTTTTCCGATTTTCCATAAAAGTAGTAACATTATGTTGTATTATTTTTCAAGTGTTTTTATTCCCATGTTAAAGGGTGTTAAGGTTGGTTTTTCATACAACGTGAAAAATCATATTCTGATCTTATTTGAAGTTTTTATTTTTTTTTATTTTAAAATTTATAAAATATTTCTAAAAACATTTTTTAAAGGTTACCCAATATATTTTATTTAAGAATCACATTTCTGATTGCAGTATTTCTGATGTGCTTCAAGAAAATCTAACATCGTTCCTTAAAACAAACTCCTGAATACCTGGATATGTTCTCCTTGCACATCTTTCAAGTGTTCTGTTTTTTTAGTAAGATTGAAATTTTGAAGTGTTATGTTTTTGGTTAATAAAGAATTGCCATCAATTTTTTACTCCTTTAAGGCTTCAATGAATCCAACTACTAGCTTGGAGTTAGATGAAAGTTCAAAAAAAAAGTGGACAACATCCTATATCGGCAAATGATAAGTTCACTTTTGTATCTTTAGATCTCACATTCAATATGTGTTTGTGTACAAGATTTTAGTTAGATCCAAGAGAAACCCACCTAAGTATTGTTAAACGAATATTTCGATATATCAAAGGAAAAACCAGTCTTGGTCTATGTTATAAGGGAAGCTTCAAGCTGGAAGTCTACATCGATGCCGATTATGTTGGAGATAAAGTTCAGCGTAAGAGTACAAGTGGAGGGTGTCACTTCATTGGAATAAACCTAGTATTGTGGTTGAACAAGAAGTAGAATACGATCGCATTGTCAATAGCAGAAGCTAAATACATATCAGTCGCACACTCACAACTCTTATGGATCAAGAATCAACTAAAAGATTTCAACTATTTTGAAGGTAAGATTCCTATCTATTGTGATAATAATGATGCATTTAGCTTATATAAAAATCCTACATTCCATTCACGCCAAAGCATATTAAGGTCAAACATCACTTCATACGTGATCATGTTAACAAGAGTATTACGGATTTACAATATGTAAACACAAAAGGTCAGTTTGCTGGCATCTTCACTAAAGCATTAGTTGAAGATATACTTTATCGTATAATTACCCTTATTGGTATGAGAATCATTAAATGAATTTGATTCAACATATGTTAGTCTATGACGTCGTATAACGTATAGAGAGTCAAACGTCTATGACACATAGTCTATATGACATCATACATTGCATCATCTAAGATACATGGTTTACAAAATATCTGCATACATGCATTAGGTTGTGTCTAAATGCCGAACCCTTCTCTAGATTTCCAAACCCAAATCCTTCTCTTTCCAATATGCTCAATATCTCCTACGAGTCAATCAAGCTATTATTCCTATCACCAATTCTCTATCTTTCTCTCTTCATCGAGAAGACAAATTCTCTCACTCCACCACTCTTCTCATTCTTATGTTACACAAAAACTCTAATCCAAAATTTCTCGATCTTCAAGAGGTACAATATCTCTTTTCAAAATCTATCCGTACTAAGCGCATTAAATGAACAAGACATATCAATCGCCCATGATTAACTTTTCCCTCTATTTAACTCAACTCTTACCTTCACATTCTCAACTCATTTACTCTTCCAAAACTCCAACTTTTCTCTCTCATTTTTATGCCCTCTCAAACTCATAATTTCTCAAACTCTCAACATTCTCAACCCATGAAGCCTTCTTCCAAACCTCCAGATTATCATTATCATCTCATTCGATCATCGAGCCAAGATGAATATAGTAATCCATCATCCTTTCCTACTATTGTATTTAGAACTTATTTGCCTTATGCAAGTAGTTCTTCCACCTAACCTGCATCTTTCATATCAGACCCTACATTACCCAATCACCATTATCTTTCTTTCATCCTTCCTTCTTTTGCCTCAGCTTATTTTTCCTCTTCCCTTTTAAACCACTGATAACTTTTTGGCAAGTATACCAAATCGTTACAAGTAATACAGTGATAAGTAAAGTATCGTTCTCCTCAGGGAATTTGTGTTACGTTATTCAATTAAAATTTATTTATCAAAATCAATTGAACAACAAAATAATAGTGAATTAACAGTAGCAACTAGATGACAATTTAAAAATGGAAATTAAAATTTAAAGAAAGCTTCATTGGAATTGACTTCATGACCAAATTACAGTAACTATTCTGAGCAATATAACTTGCGTTCGCACATCAACATCACAATATCTTGGTTTAATTCCTTAAAACAAGTTCTAAAGAATTATGTTCAATTATTAATTCCTTAAGTAATTAAACATAAACTTTGCATTAAGAACGATGTTATTGATGACCAGGAGAATAGAAACTATTCCTAGCATCTTTCCTTCTGGTTGCTTTTCTTGCGTTAATACTCAAATTTACTTTCCAGTACAATTTAAATATAAAATCAAGTTTATTTTACTTCCGTAAAATAAAATAAAAAGTAAACAAGAAAAGCATACGAACACCATTTATATTGAACAGGAAAGATTACATCAAATGTCAGCCATTACAGTCAATTTCAACGAATAAAGGTTTAGCCTATCCTAGACATCACAAACATACTCATTTCAGCAATTCCTTGCATGATGTGCAGTCTTGATGTCTTCAGAGAGGTCTCCTGATGGTCTCCAGAGCAGTTCTTCTCCAAATTCTATTTCCCAGTCTGATCCTTCTCTCTTCCAAAGCACGTCTTTTAAGAGACAGTTTATTTCTCATAAAACTGCTCCATTCGCTCAGCGCACAGAAGCAGATTCGCTGTGCGAATTAAAATTAATTCAGCACTCAACTGCACCAACTCGCTAAGCGCACAGCCTCTGGTGCGCTGTGCGAATTCCAAACTTGAAATATCCAACTGGCATTATTCGCTCAGCGAACCAATGGTGGTGCGCTGTGCGAATGTATTCTCCTGGCTCTGCGAATTTTGCTTATGCTATGCGAGAATTGACTGACAAATTCACTTTTGTACAACTTTTCCTGAACAATAATTTACGACACAATCTACTTCCTATTACGACTTTTCACTGAGTAATAACATGAATAATTACAAAATTGAGATCCTTTATAAGTGTCAAAACATCTGTTTTTCACACTTATCAACCACCCTATCCATCTTCCCTTCTGTCTTATGAAATCCTCCCTTCCCAACCTTCTTCTCCGTCCTATTCATTCAACTCCATATGTCCACATGTTGTCCTATCCCTTCATGACCCTTTTCTTTTCCCTTTCTTCCAGTTCCCTATATCGAATGGTAATGTTTTTTTTCTTCTTCCCTTTTGATGTTTATCAAATAACTATTTATTCTTTGTTAGAAGAGTTTTGGAGATTTTGTTCTTAAACAATAAGAGAGATACTTCCTCATTGTTATTAATTTGACAATCGGGATTCTGAATATGTTTGAAAATGTTTCAAAATAAAATGTCTTGAAGATTTTCAAAATAGACAATCTACATATGTATAAGGAGTAATCCATTCATAAAATAGTTCTACATTATAATCCTAAATTCAGAATAGTGTATATGATTAAGTAATGTGAAATATTTATTTAATCATTCATGACATTATACATTACTATGAATTGTGTATTTTATAACCAGTAGTAATGTTTATGTTATCGGGAATGCTGAATTATTGTTCTAAAAATGGTATTTAGAAAATTTTATATAAGCGCTTTGTATTATAGTTTGATTGTTCTCTATATTCATATATAATAAATCAAGTATAATACTTAAAACAATTTAAATTAATAATAAAATTAATCATTATATCTAATGTCAATAGGATTTGGGTGTCTATCACTCGTTTTTAATAATTGAACTTTTGTGTTTTGAATTAAGGTAGTTTGTTTACAATTTGTTATTCATTATTCATAGGAATGTTGGATCTTTTCTTCTAGTTATTTAAATAACTAATTTTATGAGGTTAATTTTGATGTAAAGGGAAAAGAATTTTCAAAGATTCAAAATTAAAGAATAAGAGAGCAACTTCATCACATAAGCCTTAATCTATAACTTTTCTCAAAAGTTATGAACACAAAAAAATTTAAGCTTCTTGAAGAATCTTAGATATTTGAAATGAATATTATTAAAAAATGATATGTATAATTAATAAGTTTAATTGATTAAGTGAAAATAAATTATTTATTCCATGATTATTCTTAAAACATAATAGAAAGACTATATTAAATTTACAATATAAGGTTATTGATCTCGAAGGCATATGATTGACGACCACTATTGATATGTTAGACTAGAGCATGAGCATTTTAACATTGTTTTTCATGCTTTTTGATGGTTGTATTTATTGTTTAAGGTTGTTTCTTTCTGCACCATATATTTTCTTCTTACCCCTCATAGCTTAAAGGAGAATGACCTAAATAGCCTTTATTTAAAAATTATTAAAAATTCTAATATGAAAAATCCTAAACCTATCTCCATGTAAAACATCTTCATTTCCAAAAGGCACATCTCCATTGTCGGAAGGCTACAATGACGTGCATCTTCATTGATCGGAATTCCCTGAACCTCCATTACTTGAAGTTTGAAAGTTTGCACCTTGAATCTCCACACCATCATTATAAAAGGAGTAATTCTCCATGCACCTCTCTAAATTATTCCTGCACCTCCAAATTTACTACATTGTCCTTCTGAATATTGTACAATTTACAAAAAGAATGAAAGAATATTTTAATGAGATTATTTTTCAAAAATTAAAAGCCTAACCCTACACCCCCAAAACTCATTCCAATTTCCCCCACCACACTCCCTCTCTTGCTCTCTGGCGACTGCTCTATTTCCCTTCTTCTTTCGTCGCTCCTTATTTTCCTTATGTTGCTGTACCTTTCCCTATTTCTCTCAGCTGCATTTCTCTATGTTTCAATTGCGCTTTGCATTAAGGTTGGGATTTCTTTTCCATTGATAATAAATGGACAACCTCATTCCGGCAATTTTGTTCACTTTTGACTGTTTTGAGTTGAGAGGTTATACATTGATGGTTCTGATTCGTGGTGGTGGTGATCCGTGGAGGTCCTTAGTTCAATATTTAAATCAAACACACTTAACCGCACAGTTGGAGCTGCGGTTTAGGTGCCGCTGTTCGAACGACGATTTTACATAGCCGCATACGGTTCGCCTTAGTTGCATATCGAACTGCGGACAACCCAGAACCAGAACCGCACTTCCAAGTGCGCCAGCATGCATCCCCGAAAACCAACCGCAAATCCACTTGCGACTGCCATCAGCCACAGATCCAACTGCGGCGCCACCAAATCCGCACTTTGTAGTGTGACGGCCGTTAAACATATGCAGATCAACAAGATTTTTTTTCCACACCCACAGGATCAAGCAGAAATGAAAATACCGCAACAAACGGTGAACAAACGAGCGACAGGGAGGATGAAAAGGAATACCGCAACACGTTAAAAAATGATAAAAAAGGAGGGAGGAGGAGAGAAGGGGAGGACGACTAGAGGGAGAAAGAAGAAATAATCAAGGGGGTGTTGGATTTGAGGTGAGATGCGACAGAAGAAATGGTCAAATTTATTTTACTGAGTGAACTTTTTATAAAGGAAACTTGAACAACCATTTTTGACAACATTTAGACACGCGCGTACGTGTCAAAATCTGAGTGGTCCATTTTCATTTAATTTTTCCAACTGGACCACTCAGATTTTGACGCGTGTCTAAATATTATCAAAAATGGTTGTTCAGCATTTTCCTTTTATAAAACCATATGCTTCTGACACTCATAGGTAGACTTAGGGGTATAGTTGGAATTAAAACAAAATTGTAAGGTGCTAGATAAAGTTTGGAAGGTGCATGGAGAATCGCTCTTATAAAAATATAAAAGTTTTAGTACCATTTCCTTTCTTGATGTTGACCATGGTTAAAATTTGATTAATTATTAGTTTACCTTATTTTTCTAGTTTTTATAAAGCTAAGCTTAAAAATAAGAATTTTAATATTATAGTTTAATATGTTTGAAAAATTTATATTTTAATTTAAAAATAATATTTTTAAAAGTTAATATTTCTTGAATTAGATGTTCTTAAATTTCAAATTTTGAAATAAAAAGGAAAAGACATAGAAGTACTATGGCCTCCAAAGCCATTTTTTAAAATATTTTTTATTTAATAGCTGGTTTAAAATTTTCCTTTTTCTTAAAATTGTATATTTCCTCTCTCAACGTTTTCATTAAAACAATAAAATAAGATAAAATAGATTAAACATTATTTAAGATAAATAAAACTGTTAATCTTATATTTAGTCATTATAAATTTATTTTATGACTCTAATATCATATTAAAAAATAAATTTTAATTCTATATAATTTTATAAAATAAGATTTGTGTCTACTTATTTATATATATATATATATATATATATATATATATATATATATATATATATATAATAAATTGGTATTATTTTAATTTGCTAATATAAATTCACCTTATTTTAAATTGATACAATACTTTCACTCCGCTTTTTATAAGATTTTAATATACTTTTATTCGGAAGACAGAAATTCAACAACTTTGATGTAGTACAAAATTAGTTTATTTTAAATAAATATCCTTTTATTAATCTGGATAATTTATTGCGAAAAATAATAATGAAAACTTGCCTATTTGGTTGATATGAATCCTAAACAATAGTAATCAAAGTTTACATTAGTTTTCGGTATAAAAAATAATTTGATATTTTCTCAATGTAATTAGTTTATTTTTCAAATAAAGCTGACCATATGTTCAGACAGTGAAACAAACTTTTCATAACCTTGTTCATTCTTAAAACAACGTTTTCAGTGGAAAACTGAAGAATGTTTCCGTTGAAGTTGTGTTGAGGTGCAAAGGAAAGAACGCGTAGTTCAATGTTCTTGCTTGATGCATAAATCATATATAACTTGTTGATGTTAATGAAACCAAATTAGTCAAAACGTGTGAACTTGATCTTTTCACCTTTTTCTCTGCTGAATTTTTCATGGTCAATTATTATTCCATTTCATACCTCTTTTCTTTCTTTAAACACCAACATACTTACCAAAACCACATTGTGCTTTGAATTCATTACATATAATATTCTCAATGGTCAAAATTAATTTTATAATCGTCCCACATTCTAACTCACTTTTTTTTATACAAAGCTCATTTATCTATATTAACTAAAATTAACTACAAATAACATCAATTATAATAATGAAATCCTTCTCAATATTAACAATTTATATTTGATAATTTCATATTATTTAAAAATAAAAGTAAGGAATAATTTAAACAAAGTGATTAGTTAATATAAGAATTATTATGAACGTGACTTCCATATAATTATTGTAAAAGATTATTAACAAATCCATCTTATATAGTGATTCATAATATAACATATTTGTTTTACATTTTCAACACAACCTATTTTTTTCAAAGGCTTAGGTTTTGCACTTTTAATCAATCCAAAAAAACCTTTACTGTAATTTTAATTATTATGCAAATTATTTATTCAACAGCTTAGGATTAAAATTAATTTTATGCATAATAGTGCGTGTTATCATGTAAAATCTATCCCAACTAAATTTTTAATCTTGCAAAAACATCTTCAACTCTATGAATTCAACATATCTCATGTAAAAAAAATTTATTCAATAACAAATAAAGTACAATTTATAAATATATTTATTTCTTAACATAATAAAGATTCTTAGTAAAATTAAAATCATAAGGACAACATTAAATTTTAACATGAATATCTCAAATATGTGATGAACTTTAAAAATAATAACTTAATAGACTTAAGATTATAATACTGATGTACGTATTTAATGAAGACCAAACATAATTTTTAGGTCACTTATGCCCTTTAATCCGTAATAGAGAAAACTTATTATTTTATACAATATAAAAGTTGAAGTCAATAATCCGATTTTAATAAAGTCGAAGTCAGAAAAATAACATATCTTAAACTAATATAGTCGTAAAAGTAAATGACTTTAAAGTATATTTTACTTTCAAGGTAGGGCGTAAATAAATATTAATATTTTCTGATAATTGAGAGTATCCAAATATATTGATTTACTATGTGCATAAAATAAATAGAGTCAATTTCACAGAAAATAATTTGGCTAAAATTTGAAGATGGACTTTAATCTTGTTAACAAATATATGTTCAGTGCCAAATTCATATGGGGGCTTAGTCTACATAGGTTAAATATCTTTCTAATATTTAAATTTAAATGTAAAATTAAAATTTCTATTTCTATAAATTTGGATATATTTTAATTTTAAATTTTAAAATAAATAAATATAAATTTTTTAATTTGTTAACATTAAATATTTATATATTAAATAATGTTCCATACTGATTTAAGCTGGAATGTATCAAATAATATATACAAATTTAATGTTTAAAACAAATTTAACAATATATGTATTATTCAGCCACTTTTATTGACCTGTACTCTAGCACCCTTCAATGACTTGCGTGTGGGTTTCCTCTGATGGAACCAGAGATCAAACTAAAAACAAAAATAGACATTTCATATTTGAGTAATCCTTTTTTAATTTTATAAAATAAATTTATAATTAATAATAACTTTCTCATATAAATTTTATGCTGATTAAAATTCATAATATTAACATATTTGAATATTTAAGTTGTATGCTAGATTTATAATAAACATTTCAAATCATTATATTAAACCGTTTTTAAATATTGATAAATGATAGCATATTGAAAGCAACATATTAACATTATTTTGTTCAGACTTGTTTGAATGGAATTCAAGAGGTAAAAAGATTAAACTTTTACTAATTTGTGAAAAAGATGCATTCAAAAAAGAAAAAGAAAAAAAAGGAAAGAAGAATGAATATGTTTCATTGAGAAATGAGAGGTCTCACTTTTAAGTTTTGTATTCTAATTTACAACTTTTTACTTTAAGTATAAGGGATTTTAATTTCTTAATATTGTAAACATGCATAAAATTTAAGATTATAATTGTTTAAAAGGTGTGCCATTAAATGTTATTAACTATATGATATATATCTAAGGATATATGCTATATTTAGTTCTTATAATATGATTAGAAGAAAGTTTGATTCGCTACATATAAACTAATCATAAAGTATTCCTTACATGTTTGAGTACGTTGTGATTATCTATGTCAAGGTGTATTTGACACCCTCATGTGATGATCCAACATTAAGGCAGTTTGGTCGCATACATGAAGTTAAACTGAAAACAGTACTTTTGGATGTTCACTAAGTTGATTTAAGGTTATGATTAAGATATAATGATACATCTTTATTAACTAAAAACTAATCAAGGTCATTAGCATGAGTCATGCTCACCCAAATAAGAAGGCCATAAACATGATATAAATAACATAATATATGAAATAAAATAATTACGTCTCATAATTAATTACAACAATGATTACATCTTGACACACTTGGTTAACTTGAACGTCAAAATATCTTTTGTAAACACAACCCTATCCTTATTTGTATTAGAGAAGACAAGTACTCTTCAAAATACAAAAACTTCAACAGTTAAAGCTTGAAATATTTGAAGTTAAAATCTTTGCAAAGTATATTCGATTTTGTAACGACATTAACAAAACACATAAACTGAAAGGAAATAATTTAACTTAACTTAGTGAGTGTTGATTAAATATAATATTTATATTATTTTAATGAATTTTTATTTGGATATTTATAAGGTTTGTTATTCTTAATTACTTTATTAATACTTTGTATTATTTAATTAAGGATAATCTTACTTAAGCGAAAGTCTAGATGGTGTCCGTCTGCATTTGCACAATCTATCTTAGTGATGCAATGTACATATATAATATTATTTTCTTTAATGTAATTATTTATTTAATGTAAATACATTTTAGAGAAAAAAAAAATTAGAAAACATGATCAGTAATTTATAATTTCATATCTTTCATTGAAACTTTTTTTCAAATTGTTTTAAACTAAATGATGAAAAAAATATTATAAAGATAAAAAATAAAAATAATAGCGCTAACCATCTCATTAACGATAAATTTAAATAGTAAAATATGTAAATAACAGAAAAATTATTTTAATTAAGATTCAACCAAAAATACGTATTCAGAAAATAGTTAAAATTTAATTAAATCAATTAATTAATATCAATTTAATTATTAATATTAACATTTACATAAATATTAACATTAACATCAACATTAATATTAATATTAACATTAATAATAATAATAATGTATATCAGGATATAGACTTAGCTCACTTGATTATGATCTGAAAATTTTAGAGAATCTTGCTTCTTAGTTCTCTAATAGTTCAATGTTTTGACCTTGATGCAAGTTTCTTTCTGATTTTTGACTTTTTTCAAAGACTTTTTATTTTTGTCTTATTCTGGTTGCTGTTTTGCTTTTCTCATGCTCTTGTTCCTTTTTTCAGGGCAGAAACGTAACCAAGTTCTTGTTGGTGTTTTTGAACCACGGACATATAATAAGAGTGAAAAAAAATAACAAATTCGTCATTCAAAGATAAACTAGTAAGCCCATGTTTTAAATTCATTTTTATCATAATTTATTAAAGATTTAATTAGTTATTTGGTATATGTTTTTGTTCAAAAGTATCATTATAATCTTTCAGCTTCTTTTTGTTTTAGTTTTAATTTGATTTCTATTTGTGAAATTGATATAATTTAATCTTGATTTTTGAAAAATTGATATAATTAGGTTATTTTTATTAAATTTCTTAAAGCAAATAAATAATTTTTTTTATCAAAATTAAAGAAATTAATAAGAATGATTTTATTTTGTTGATATAATTAGCACGATCTTAATATCTATATATCTTCATGAAAAATCATTAATTAGTTTTAAAAAATGTAATAGAAAGAATCAAATTGAATCAATTTCATACAAATCTAGACCAAATTATATCAATTTTCACATATCAAAACTAAATTAAGACTAAAAAAAGAATTGAAAAATTAAATTACATTTTTGTTAAACCTTTATTAAATGAATTTGACATTTTGATTATTGAAATGTATCATATTTTTTTTGGTTGTTGGATTAAATAAACTGATGGTGGCAAACTAAACAACCTCTGTTTTAATTTATAATATTTCTATTTTATTCCATTTTATTTATTTTTTTCTATAATTTGGATGTTATAAATATGGCATGATAATTAACTACATATTAATTAATGGTTGACTGAGGTTTCTGAACATGTTGCTGCTCGTTTGCAACAAAACCATGAGCTGGGAAGAAAAACTTCTTCTTCACCTCATCCTGCAAATGAAAAATTCTCGTTATTATTTGATTAAATGAAAATTTATTTAAATACGGTTTAAAAGTAAAATATATATGTTAAAAAAAATGTACACTCTTTTGAGCAAATATTCAAATGACGCTTTATTTATTGGTGGTGCATTAAATCCATGGGCATATGTTGTTTCTGGGTGTTGCTCCCTCCACCACCACACCTTTCTCCCTCCACCTCCCCAATTTTTTTTAATTCCAATTATATCCTCAAATTAAATTTTTTTATTTTTATTATTTTAATTTATTCCAAACCTAGTTCTCCTACTTTACTCCCTGCACCCAATCTTTTCATCTCTCAATTCCGTTTAACAATTTGTATTCTGTTTTATTTTACAACTCCATTTGTCTTCTCCGTTTCACTTCTCTTGTTTCTTTCTTCTTCATTTTCCTTACATTATTAAAATACATTAAAAATATATTAAAAAATAATAAATCAAAACATTTAAATTAAATTATTAAAATATTTTCAAAATAAAGAATAAACTAATAAAACAAATCCTAAAATTAAAAACGTAACTCGGAGTCCGTTTAAGGAAAACACTGATATAAACATCCGTTTATGGAAAGAACGGATGTGTTTATGGAAAGAACGGATGTCAACATCCGTTTATGGAAAGAACGGATGTCAACATCCGTTTAAGGAAATAACGGATGTCGACATCCGTTTAAGGAAAAAACGGATGTCGACATCCGTTTTTTCCTTAAACGGATGTTGACATCCGTTATTTCCTTAAACGGATGTTGACATCCGTTGAAGGATTTTGACAAGGATGTCACCTCCGTTTAAAGGTTACGTTTTTTATTTTAGGGTTTTATTTGAAGGTTTATTCGAATACGCACCTTAAGAAGCAACACACGCACTGTACCACTCCACACACTGCACCACCAGAGCGACACTGCACCACGAGAGGGAGACTGCTTGATAATTCTTTCCATCACCACCAACTTTTACAACTTGTAATATCTCATCGCGACAAAAGAAAAAGATGAAGAAATATAATGTTAAAATAAAAGAAAAATATTTTACTCATGTACGGGAAACTAGAATAGGTTATTAGTGGAATAGGTTGTGAATAGGTAAAATTAAAAAATAACCCTAAAAATAAAATTTTACTTTAAGGGCAAAATAGTAAAAGGAAGGTGGAGGGAGAAAGGTGTGGTGGTGGAGGGAGCAACACCCGTTGTTTCTGTGTTTGCCTTTTCTCCCAAGACCATAGGCCATGTTTGCATGATTTAGAATCAATTTAAGTCATTGCTTCCGTAAGTTTTTATAAGATAATCAAATATTTTCTTTATAAATTAAAATCAAGTTTCATATCTTATTCCAAAACAAATACAATAATATAAAAAATTAAACACATAGATTAATTTCATTGTATGAAAAAATGTAAAAGACTTGGTTTTTTTATTCTTAATAAATTTCCACATTTTATTTATATTTTCAACAATTTCCTTTCCGTTTCAATACTCGATAATATAATTTTAATTTTAATTTGGTCTCTTTATGAGCCATACACGTTTTTTTAGTCTCTAATGAATTTGTAACTTTATATATATATATATATATATATATATATATATAATATTTTTATTCTAATAAAAATTTTATATATTTTTTAATCTTTATAGTTTATTAATATTTTCAAAGTAATAAATTGTTTGTTAACTGATTAGGAGATTATTTTAAAGAATTAATTAATACTATATAAATAGTGTTGTTTTTCTTAGTTAAATTTGCGTCCCCTAGTTATTTATATAGTTTGTTTGTTTATTTTTGCGTTAATATCATAGGTTTTCATTAATGAGATGACTGATCAAATAAATATATATAAAAAAATCATCCGATCACATAATAACTATTAACTGTAGTTCATCCTAATATTTGAAATATCAATTATATACCATGTTAAAATAATAAAAAAAAAAGCATTATCAGTGAATCTACAATCATAAATATATTTAGATGAATTACAATAATTTTTTTTTAAAATTAGGTCACCTTTTTTTTTATTAAATTAGGTCAACCTAACCTAACTTTTTTCGTAAGTAAATTTTCAATGCTCTAAAAAGAAAGAATTAGATTAAACCCATTTTAAATGTAAATTTTCAACTCACGTTATTAAAGTAATCTAATAATAAAAATTCAACCAATTTGGTCTTTCCTAACATCTACATAGCTACAAAATTTATGTCACGTGCATTTATTTATGTTATAAAAATTGAAAATCTCAAACACGACTAGGATTATATTAGAGGTAGAATTTTAACTCACTCTCAGTAAATTTGAAATCTGATATATTTTTTAGCTAGTTAAATCTTGGGTCAGTTTAAATATTCAGTAAATATTTTAGCCTTATATATGAGGAAAACACGTCCAGAAAATAGAAAAAAAATGATATAATTAAAAATGTTTTTTGCCTTCTAATTTAAAGTACAAAACGCGTCAACCTGGTCTTCCAAATTAACATTCAAAAGAAAACATAATAAAGAAAAAAAAGATATTAAAATTAAGATCTATAGAATAAAGTTAGTCTACACCTTTTCTAGACTGCAGTTTGAAAGTCTTCAGAAAGAAAACTGTGAAGCCAAGGAACGATTCTCCCTTTCTAAGTTCTCACCTATCTACCATTAATTTCCTAAGTATATATACCACTGCTTGTCTCTTCAACCTCTTCATCCAACATCTAAACTAAACATAACTTTCTCTCTTTTCTGTCTCTCACAACACCAACATAACATATTATACCACACACCTCACCATGGTTTTTCCAAAACCTTCTTCTGAATCTGACCTCTTTCTTCATTCCAACTTTGCCTCTTGTTATGGTGGAGACTCTCTTCCCAGGTATGCTTATTTTCCTTTTTCACTTTTTATCATCGCTTTTTCATCTATTATGTGCACTCAATATATATCATTATTTTGGTCATGCAGGTTCACCATGCCTCAGAACTCCATGCCTAAAGAGGCAGCGTACCAGAACATACATGACGAGTTACAGCTTGATGCTATTCCCAAGCTTAACTTGGCTTCCTTTGTCACCACTTCCATGGAGGAGGAGTGCAACAAGCTCATCATGGAATCTATCAACAAGAACTATGTAGACATGGACGAGTATCCTGCCACCACTGACCTTCATGTATTTTCTCTTCTTTTACATACAACCATCAAAATTTCCTTTTTCAATCTTTATAATTTACACTATGGAATGTATTTGTTTTGCATTTGGCCCCTCACTAAATTTTCTTTCTTTCTGTGGTGTTGAAAACAGAACCGGTGTGTGAACATGATAGCACGTTTGTTCCGTGCTGAGATCGGAGAAGATGAGAATGGTATTGGAGCAGGAACTGTTGGGTCATCAGAAGCAATAATGCTGGCAGGACTTGCATTCAAGAAGAAGTGGCAGAACAAACGTAAGGCAGAAGGCAAACCTTATGACAAGCCTAATTTGGTCACTGGCTCCAATGTACAAGTATGTTGGGAGAAATTTGCCAGGTATTTTGAGGTGGAGTTGAGGGAAGTGGAGGTGAGAGAAGGATACTACGTTATGGATCCTGCCAAAGCAGTCGAGCTGGTTGACGAAAACACTATTTGTGTGGCTGCAATATTGGGTTCAACATACAATGGAGAGTTTGAAGACGTGAAGCTCTTGAATGACTTGCTGCTACAAAAGAACAAGCAAACTGGGTGAGTAATATTATTCAATTAATTAGCTGTAGTCATGAATTAAAGTGTTACTAAATTGGTAAGGTTGTGAGATGACAGATGGGAAACTCCTATTCATGTGGATGCTGCAAGTGGTGGTTTCATTGCTCCATTCCTATATCCAGAGCTGGAATGGGATTTCAGGCTGCCATTGGTGAAGAGCATAAACGTGAGTGGACACAAATATGGGCTTGTCTATGCTGGTATTGGTTGGGTTATTTGGAGAACAAAGGATGACTTACCAGAAGACCTTGTGTTCCATATCAATTACCTTGGAGCTGATCAACCCACCTTCACCCTCAATTTCTCCAAAGGTTCTTCTTTACAATCTATGTCTATTCCTTCTTCACCTTCATTGCATATATAATCATACCATATGCTTACTTTGTCATCTTCACTTGCAGGTTCTAGTCAGATCATTGCTCAATATTATCAACTAATTCGACTTGGCCAAGAGGTGAACTTGTGTAGTTGGATTTATTAATACTCTAATTATTACATAAAAATTAATCATATATCTCTAATGAATGATTACATTTAACAATAAAGTACAAACATCGTCGAGAGCATAGTGGATGAACCATTTTCTCTTACATTGATGAACTAGGATATAAATCCCTTACCTCTCTTGTTGAATATACTAGGGTTACCGGAGCATAATGGAGAACTGCAGAGAAAACGCAATGGTGGTGAAGGAACATTTAGAGAAGAGTGGACGCTTTAACATACTCTCAAAAGACGATGGTGTTCCAGTGGTGGCATTTTCTCTGAAAGACAGAAGTCAGTACGATGAGTACAAGATATCAGAGATGCTGCGGCGCCACGGTTGGATCGTACCAGCTTATCCAATGCCACCTGCGGCTCAGCACATCAATGTGCTCCGTGTGGTGATCAGGGCTGAGTTTTCACGTACCCTTGCTCAACGCCTTGTATTTGACATCAACAATGTGCTGCATGAACTTGAAAAACTACATCTTCCCAAAGTGATCAACAACATTACGGAAGAGAAGAAGGAGTTGGTTGAAAGTGCGGTTAAGAAAACAGCATTGGATGCACATAGGGAAATCATTGCTCAAGAATCGCACAAGCGTCAGAAAATCATGGCTGCGTAGCTAGGGAATTCTGGCTCACCATGCCAATTAAATAAGAAGCCTTCACTATATTTTTTCTAACTATAGTTGCTTTATTCATTTTTGAAAATTATGTCATTTCAACACATTAGTTTATTTCATACAAATTGATGTCAATTGAGATATGCAATTGACATTAATGTAATTTTTTAAAAATGTTCCACCATATTGATTTTGTTGTGAAATCTCAGTTGTTGACTTTAATGCATTAGTATTTTGTTCTATCAGCCAAAGGCGTATAGCATAGAGAAGGTATAAGAAGTAGCATAACCAGAATCATATATCACACAATTCCCATAAGTTTGTGGATCCAATGGTGGACAAGTTTGTGGATTTGTTTCCATAAGAGGCGCTTGGACTACAACCTAGAGAGGTGGAATTCTCTATTGGCTTTATGCCTGGAGTGCAGGATCAGTGTTAATAACACCTTGATGGTTCCTGCTCGGTTGAATACACAAAAAGGTAATCCCTACTCGAACATCAAAAACAAAAACGACCATTGTTCGACCAACAAAAGCTAAGGATGCTAGTAGGCTTCATGAGAGACGTCGGAGATAAGATACTATAGTGGTGTTCATCCGATTTTTGTAATAACAGATACTATAGTGCAATTGAAGTAATTTGAAAATTAATAATTACAAAAAAAAAAATGGAAGCAAGTAGAAGAGATATCCTTATAATGTTGGTTGCTCCATGCAAAGCGATTTTTCGGACTTGAATACTTGGTTATTTGGACAGGACAACCACCTTACTAAGAATCCATAGCACTAGGGAAAACTCGAAGGCAAACAGAGTATGAAGCAATCCTCGATCAAGTGAATACCCATATACCGTTATTCCCCCGTGATTATGCTGTAAATATGTTACTGTAAAAGTAGAACATGATGAAGAAGTAATTAGTCTAAGCCTGATTTTGAATTGGATTTGAAAAGGAAAAGTAAAAACTGAATTGATATGGTTTATAATTTTGAAGTCTAATTTGAATTTAAACTCACTTAAGGTTTGTCGGGTTTGGAAAGATGAAAGTTGTGGTGGGATGACTGATACGTGTATGTTGGAGGAATCATCAGAATCAGTGTCACTAGAGAGGCCCTCAGACACCTGAGATTTGCAATGCTCTGATTCAGCAGATGCAGTGGTGACCAGCATGTGCCATCTTGTGGCAATTGCGACTATTCCTTGTGCTCTGTGTGTGATTCTCGCTGCTCCCAAAATGCACATGAAGAAGCCACTCAGTTGCACTGCTGAACAAATCTGCATAAAAAGAAAATTATGAATTAAAATTTATTCTGTATAGAATTAATGAATTAAAATTTGTAAAAATTATATGAGAATCTTCTTACCACAAGGTCACCAGAATTGAAGAAGGTCTTGTGAGAGTTGGAAGCCAAAACAAGAAGCAGAGCACCGAGCTGACTAACAGTGATGGTAACGACACATCCAATTATGAAGAATCTATACCTGTGACTTGTAACCCACAACTGCCTCCTGATCCTGACATGCTCTTTGAATATGACCCCTGCCTCTGACCCACACCCTTCAAACAGCTTGTGTACACCTTCAAACCTAAGCTTTTGAAGCTCACATGTGAGTCTGAAGAGCACGCATACCAACAGGAACACCCCAGTTCTGTAAACCCAACACACCAGCACCAACACAAACACTATTGAGTTCAGAGGAAACCCAAGTCTTATGTCTGGGCCTGAGATCTTAACTGCTGAAAAGAATATAATCTTGTGGACAAGCTCCACCAAGAAGGAAGGTAGGATTATGTATGTCAAGTATCTGAAAGCCTTCTCAAGCTCCCGTGTGTACCCGCGTCGAACATAGTTTGTGTCTTCTTGCAAAGCGTCTAGGAATAGAAGCTGCCTAAGCCCATACCTACATCACAAAGATCACTCTAATCATATAACACAACTCAATTGTGTTAGAACCATACCAATATCATTAAGAGTAATCAAATGGTGTACATGTAAATTTTTTTTATCATTAGATGCACACATCTAGCCTTTTAATTGGGCATGTCTGGGCATGTCTTGACGTATGATTAAATTGATTTTTTCAAATAAATAAATTGTGTTAATTATTATTTTTTAAGTATTAAAGTAAAATGCAAATTCTAAAAGAATATAGAAAATCTTAAGACAAAAGTATTAAAAATATATAAATTCTAAAATATTATAGAAAAATCTAAAATAAGAATAAAAATATTAAGAACATTCTACATAGATAAAAATCTAAAACTGTTTTACATAAGTTGTGGTTAATATTTTCTCGAATAATCTATGAATCTATATATATTTATGTATTCTACCATTTGATGTAAGATAATCTCTAATACAACACGCATAATTACAAAATATTTTATTTCCAACTACTACTTTCACATTTTACTATCTCCACAATTTTATTTATCCTATTAAATTTCCTTTCACAATCTCAAAAATACTAATAGTGGTACCATATAAATGTTTGGTCACCTAATGGACATAGATAATTTTGTTCAACAACCTTTTTTTTATAAAAAACTATAACTTCATTCTATACTACTTTCAAAATATTTTCTCAATGCATGACTACTATCTATAAAACATCATTAATTTTAGTACCTATTTTCATAGGAGAAAATTATGATTTTTGGAATGTCAAAATGAATACATTCTTTTGCCCTCAAAATTTGTGGGACATTATAGAAGAGAGACTCACTATTCCAGAAGACACCTTCACAAGAAGGAATTGAAGGAAGACACGTAAAAGAATTCAAGAGCTTTATTTTCTTTTTAACAAGAAGTTGATGACACAAATTTTTCAAAAATAATACGTGCCACAAGTTCAAAGTAGGGTTGAAACATAATAAATAGGAGGTTCAAGAAAGTGATGAGATACACAATTTTAAACTTTATTCTCTAAGACAATAGTATGAATTCATAAGAATGAAAGAATGAAATTATTAAAGACTATTATTCTAGAATAAAAGAAATAGTTAGTCATATGGGAAAAATATTCTTGACCAAAAAATCATTGAGAAAATTTTAATTTTTGCTCCCCAAAAATATGATGAAATTACAATCGCGATTGAACAAACAAAAGATTTGGCTACATTGTTAGTAACACAACTAATGAGCTCTCTTGAAGCTTATAAATAAAGATTGAAAAGGCGTGAAGAAGACTTAGTCGAAAATGTCTTTCAATCAAAACTTAAATTACAGTCTCAAAATAAAGAATATGAAGAAAATAAAAGGGAGGAGAAATTTCTAGAAATAAAGAAATTATAAAAGTTTCCCTATCACTCGTCAAGAAAAATGTCCTTTATGGGCCATTTGTAAAAAGACAAGTCATTTGGAAAAAGATTGTTGACATCACGAAAAACCTCAATGTTAGTACTATAAGAAATTTAGTCACGTAGATAAGTATTATCATAATAAAAATAAGTATCCAGCAAGCTTTGCGGAAACATAATTAGGATAAACACTTATTCTATGTCATTCAAAAATCTACTACCAGAGAAGAAAGTTGGTACTTGGATAATGGATGTAGCAATCACATGACGAAAGATCAAAGCATCTTCAAAGACTTTGATACATCTTTCAATGTCAAAGTTTGGTTGGGAAACAAAACCACAATGGAGTCTCAAGGCAAATGAACTGTCGTACAAAATTCATCAAAGACATTTTACTAGTTCCCAATCTTAAAGAGAATATTTTAAGTATTGGCCAAATGATGGATATTCTCTTTACTTTAGGAAAGATACATACGAATTTTATGGTGGTAAAATGATAGAAATTGGCCAAGTAAAAATGAAGAAGAGAAATAGAAGTTTTCCAATAAGCCTTAAACCTTGGAACTAATACTACCATGAAGACAGAAATTGATGACTCATTGCTTTGGCAGAAGAGATTTGGTTACTTCAACACACATGCCTTAAAGCTTCTATTTCATAAAAACATGATGAGAGATCTTCCACAGTTGAAGGAGAATAATTATCATGCAAAGGATGCCTCCTCGAAACACAACACTAATAACGATTCTCATAAGGAAATGCATGTAGAACAAAAGACTTATTGAAGTTAATCCATACTGATGTTTGTGGACCAATGATAATGCCTTCACATCACAACACAAATATCTCATCCTCTTCAATGACTTCTCTAGAATGACATGTGTATATTTCTTAAAGGCAAAGTCATTAGTCTTAGGAGTATTCAAAAAAGGCTGTTATCGAGAAGCAAAGTGGAAAACAAAAAAAGTACTTAAAAGTGATCATGGCAAGGAGTGACAACTTACAGTCGCATATACTCCACAACAAAACGGTGTGTTAGAGAGAAAATTTTGCATAATTATTGAGATGGTGAGATCAATGCTAAAAGAGCAAAGTATGCCTAACACATTTTAGGCTGAAGTAATCTACACTATAATTTACATTAATTCTAAATAGATGTCCAACTAAGACAATGCAAGAAAATACTCTTGTTGAAGGTTGTAATGGAATAAAGCCATAAGCTAAACACATATGAGTATTTTAATCTATTTGCTACATACATGTCCTGGTCAAAGGAGGCACAAACTTGAAGATAAGACTATATGAGTATTATTCTTGGGATATACACATAGTTAAAAGGCTATTGAGTCTACAACCCATAAACAAAAAAAGGTCATCATTAGTCAAAATGTTAGGGTTGATGAAGATGCTTCTTGAAATTGGGAAGAAGAAAAAGTTATTAAAAGTAACATTTTAGTTCTAGTACAACAATCTCAATAATAAACTCAAGAAGAGGAAGGAGATTCAAGTCGCTTTATCCATCTCCTCAACAACAACAAGATTTGTCATGTAAATCCACTCTAAGACGAGTAAGATCTTTAGTAGACATATACAAAACTTGTTATATGACCATTACTGAGCCTAATTGTTATGAAGAAGCATCGAAGCAAGAAGTATAAGTCAAGGCTATGGAAGAAGTGATTAAAATGATTAAGAAGAAAAACACTTGGGAACTCGTAAATTGCCCTTATGGAAAAAACATTATTAGAGTGGGTATAAACAACAAAGCTCAATCCTTATGGAACTATACAAAAGCATAAGGCAAGATTGGTCGCTAAAGGTTATTCATAACAATAAGGAATAAACTACAATATGATATTTGATCTAGTTGCTCACTTAGATACAATTAGAGTTTTAATAGCTTTTACAACAACAAAAAAAAAGATGGAGCTTCTATCAACTAGATGTCAAATTAGTCTTTCTAAATGGAGTGCTCGAAGAAGAGATTTAAGTTGAACAATTTCAAGGTTTCATCAACAAAGACAATGAAGGCAATGTACTAAGACTAAAAAAAGCCTTATACAGCCTAAAGCAAGCTCCTCGAGCATGATATAACAAGATTAATCAATACTTCATCGTTCAAGGATTTAGGAAGAACAAGAGTGGACTAACACTATATATTAAGACATAAGGTCAATATCATTTCATTGTCTATTTATATGTTGATTATCTTATCTATAGGGGAAACAATATAGAGATAATGAAAGAATTTAAAGAAGACATAATGAAGATATTTAGGATGATCAATCTTAACTTGATGAACTATTTCCTCAGTATAAAGGTGAAACAACAAAAATATATAAGGTATAATTATCTCTCAAAAGAAATAGATGTATGATTGTAAACTTGTCGCTACTCCACTAGTGGTAAACAAGAAGCTATAAAAAGATGATGGAGAAAAAGAAGTAGATGAATCACGTTAAAAGAGTTTGATTAGAAGTCTTTTGTATTTCATGACCACACAACCAGACATTATGTATGCTACAAGTCTTTTATCAAGATTCATTCAAAAGCCAAGTCAAATTCATTTTGAAGTAGGAAAAAGAATTTTAAGATACCTACAAGGCATAAAGGAGTTTGATAAATGGTACAAAATCATCACTAACTCAAGCATGATTGGCTAGATAGATAGTAATTGGACAGATCAATGGACAACATGAAGAGTAAGTTAAGATAAAATTTCTCACTAGGATTAGGTATTTTATCTTAGGCATCAAAGAAGCAAGCAATCATGTCACAATTAAGAGTAGAAGCAGAGTATGTAGTAGCTACTGAAACCACGAGTTAAGCAATATGAGTATAAAGAATACTTGAAAAAATGGGTGAACCACAAGATGTGCTGACTATTATCTATTGTGAGAATAAATCGACAATAGATATAACAAAAAATTTAGTCCATATCAAAGAACAAAACACATAACTATTAAATATCACTTCGTTTGAGATGAAGAGACAACTAAACAAATTAAACTCAAGTAATACCAACAGAAGACCAAATTGTAGGTATTTTTATGAAGGCATTACCAAGACCAAGATTTGATCTATTGCACGCGATACTTGGAGTTACCCAAGTTGCGTCAAGGAAGAGCATTAAAGTGTAATGCAAATTCTAGAATAATGTAATACAAATTCTAGAATATTGTAGAAAAATCTAAGATAAAAAAAATCAAGAAAATTTTATATAGGTAAAAATTTAAAACATTCAACATAAGTTATGGTTAGCATTTTCTAGAATAATCTAAGTTTATAAATACTCATGTACTTTACCATTTAATGTAAGACAACATCTAACACAACACACAATTACAAAATATATTATTTTCAACTACTACTTTCACATTTTACCACTTTTCTTATCTTATCAACTTTCGATTTATAACCTTAAAATATTAAGAATAAGCTTTTCAAAGGCGGCATTTGAATCCCAATGTCAAAACATAAAAACCTAAAGTGCTTGTATATGTAGCCTAATTGCAAGATGCATTTGAACTTTTTTTTTCTTACATATAATCAATTAAATTAGATTTGAAAATCTTTCAAAATTTTAATAGACAGAATTCTAGTTCGTGAGGTTTAACAGTCTACCTATATTGGAATCATAATAGTATACCTTTGAAGAAATTGTTAAATAGACGTGTATTGCATGCTTTACAATAATTTATATATGCATGTATTTAAGTGTTATTCATTTCATCTTATAAAAATAAAAAGCAATAAAATAAAATAAAAAACTTAATAAGTGTTATCTCCTTATTATAATTATTGTAGTTTTAATTATCTGGAAAATTTTCAAGTACCTGGAGACAATTTCTCCTTTTTTCGTGAAGTTCTTAGAAGGAAAAATTAGATATTGTGACAAAGTAGAAGAAAAGGAAGTACTGGACGTTGATGAGAAAGAAAGAAATATAAGGAAAAATAAAAAACAAAACGAACACTCAATGTATAAAGCTATTTATGCAAACACATATTGTTTTGGTACCTTCTGAAGAAACTGGAGATTGTAAAGAAGGAAATAATGGCGAGGGCAGATTCGGGCAGTTGAACAAGCTTGTTGAAGGAGAAGGGGTCATCTTCTGGTGCGGAGGAAGGGATTTCAACGAAGATAGACGTGAGAAGAGGGACAAGGATGGTGAAGAAGATGAAAGTGACATAGGATATGAGTTTTCCAACGCATGAAGAGTGGTCAAGGGCACACCACTTGAGGCTGATGCGAAAGTTCCGCAGTTCATCGAAGATCATGGACTTTGATCTCGCATATGATGGCTGTAGGAGCAAGGGAACAGTGTTATTTAAGGATTGGTGCTGGTGGGATGACAGTTCTTCATCTGGGTTGTTTTCAGCAAAAGACACTCTTCTGTTCGATGGTTCAATGTCAATGTTTGTGTTGTTGGGTTTGGAAGGATTCATTGTTTATTGTGGGAGTTGTAAGAGACAAGAAGACAATGATTGTGTTTATTTCTACTCTGATATCCTTGGGATTAATTAAGATATGATGTAAAGTTATAGTGTACTTAAAAACTAATGTATTATAGAGTTCTCTAGAACTTAAATATTGTCCTTTTATATCATGAATTCCTCACCATTTTTTATTAGATTAGAATCAAAAGATGTGTATAAGTGATCATTTATCTTGGCTTTAATGGAACTTTATGGAAGTTGATCAGTAACATTTACGTTGGACACAAGAAAAGGAAGAAAGCAAACTTGCTTAATCTCGTGAGTTTTTGTCTTTTGCCTTCTGCTAGAGGTTACAGTTTGAAGCCAAGAATAAAGGGTATAGAAGGAGAACGACACTGCTGGACAGAGAAAAAGGTTAAAGTTGTCGATTTCATTAGCATGAGACATTGTCAATTTCTTCTGTCCTTCTTTATTGGTTCCGTGTTTCTTTTCCATGAAAAAGATCTTCATGTGCTGAGAAAAAAACTCTTAACATATTCTTGATGAATTATTCATGCTATCTTTGTATTTTGACCATTTTCTCAACATTTCATATTTAAGAAACCACTTTATTACTCACCTTCCACTTCAATAGTCATTTATTGGTATGCTCAAAATTTATATTGTTTACATCTTCAAACAATCTATTACCCTTGTTAGTTAGAAGTGTAAATTTAATACATGGTCTCACCACGAGCCTAATCTATTATTGAAAAAGTCTTATTTTAAAAAGTCTCAAGTAGGGATAAAAAAATAACTCAACCCCCAAAATCCCCTCTTAAATATGCTAGAGTAAGAGTTAAAGTCAGTTTAGTTCTACCATGCAAAACTTTAAATAAATTTTAGAAATAATATAATTTATATATACATAATTCATTGTAATTTTATTCTCTCTTTTATTTATATATATATATATATATATATATTATATTATATTAAATATTTATGAACCAAATTAGTCAAATAACCCATTAGAAAGGTAAAAAGAATAAGGTTTTATGTAAATTTACATTTTAATCTTATAAACAACTAGTCAAAGTATTGAAATATGTTAATTAATTATAAACAATTCATTTAATATCTATCAATTTTTCATTAATAATTTTCAATTTATTCATACATTTTTTACTTATTTCTAAACTACTCATACAACTTGTTATATTGGTGGTATGTTCTTTGACTAATGTGAATACTATATATATATATATATATATATATATATATATATATATATATATATATATATATATATATATATATATAATAGAGAAGTAAAAATACTTTGTTTTTCATAAATTAAAATTAGCTTAAACGTTATTATCTTATTAAATATATATTTTAATTAAAATAATTATCTTATTAATTTTTTGATAATATTTTGTAAATTAAACGTTATTATTTATTTAATTATTTCTAAAACTTACTATTTTGATAAACTAAAATAATTATTTATAACAAAAAATTATTTATAAAATTAATAAAAATTATTTATATTCATTTTTATAATTATGATAATAATGATCTTTTTAATTTTTTTTCAAAAAAAAACACTTAAGCGCGCGCGCGCGCACACATATATATATATATATATATATATATATATATATATATATATATATATATATATATATATATATATTTTATTTTTGATTGAGACACTTATAGATAGAGATATATATATCCTTCAAGTGACAAACTTTATAAATGTTTGGTCTTATTTTTTTCCACACATTTATCTCCTTTTTCTTTTTTTCGGGTTTTTTTTAAATCACAAAATTGTTAAATGAGTAACATATGATTTTTTTATTAAATATTTAAAAGAAAGTGTTATATACTATTTTAGTAATAAACTGTTAAGTCAATCATTAGTATCTATTCATCACATCCAAATGAGACACAAAAAGTAAATGAACAATGATTAAGGTAAATTATTTCGTTTTAAAAATTTGATAAAAAGAAAGACCTATGGGCTAACTCTAGTTTATAAGGCTTTGGGAATATTTAACATTATGGATTTTTTTAACGAGGGACTTTTTTGATTCGTGAACTTTTTTTACTCCAACCTAGAACTAGGGCCAATTAGTATAATAGTTATAGTGGGAGCTTACTTAACATGTCTACCCTAGATATATTCTTTTGCACATGAAATCATAAATGAATTCAAAATATAAAAGTAATCTCTATTTCTGTTTCAGGTGTCTAAATTTAAAGTTTATGTACCTGTACACATCTCCACATAAATTTAATTTCATCAAATGTTTTCATCTTATTTAAAATTAAACTTTTCGACAAGTCATTTTTTTTAAATATAATAGAACATATTATAAATTTTAATATTTTTAATTATAGTTTATTAACAGTTTTTTTTTTTAATTTTATTACCAACATATTTAAATGTAAGATAAAACTAATTTTTTATATATTTTTTTTTGTTTAGACGTTATTGTTAGTATAATTTTTAAAAAATTAAGATCATATTTAAGATCTAAAATTAAAAAAATTAAAAAATCATTCTCATAAATTTAAATCATACTTAAGACCTAAAATTATAGATAGAAAATTTCAGATATTAAATTTAAGTCTTTCTCATGCAATTCAATATATAAGATTTTGTCTAAAATTTATATCTTATAAATTTACTGCTAGTCTTTTTTTTTTTATATGACTTATTTCTGTCTAACAAATGAAGTAACCACACTAATTTGAATGTTGAATTCAGGTTAGAAGGTTATGAATCACATTTAACATTTAAACTGTCTATTTTAATTATTTCAATAATAAAATTATAGTTGACTTACTTATACTCTTCTGCAAAAATTATAAAACAGAAATGAATTGAAAGAAAAAGATTACCTCTAGGTAAACTTTCTAGTAAGAATTTATAATTTAAAAGGTAGATAAAATTAATTTTTTTATACTTGAAATTAGTTTATACACAAACTAATTATATAACTTTTTATACAATTTTTCATATATTTTTGCATAAATTAGTTTCAATATGGAGATCTTAGTTTTATATTATTTTATATTTTTATTTTTAAAATTTTGTGTAAACTTAATTAAATATATCCCAATTAATTAAAAATATTAATCTATATTTGCACAGTACAATATTTATCAACATGACAATCGAAACAAAAACTATAAAAACAAAGTTTAATCGAAACAAAAACTATAAAAACAAAGTTTAATAATTCGTGAAGTTCCTATTTGGAATGATAATCTTAAATTAGTCTTTTTTTTTCGCGTGACTGACATAGTGCCTTATGTGAATTTTAGTTGTTTTCAAATAAAAAAGTTAGGAAAAAGTTGGGAAAACTTTTTTATGAATCCCTAATTGTTTCAAAGGTGTTCGATGTGTCTCTTCTTCCAAGGTGTTTGTTGTTCTTGAAGTAAGAGAGGTTTGAAGATGACTCATGTTCGTCTTGCTTATATTTGTTCGTCTTGCGTAAGGAAGATGAACTGATGCTAGATGCGATTTTGTACTTTCTCTATTTTATGGGTTTATGATTGGGTTCTCTGCAGATTTCCATGGCTGTGATTTGGTTTAGTCGCGGTGGAGAATGGAGAACAAAAGTGTTTCTTGTGGTGGCTCTTGTAGCGATTTCAGTGCCGCGAACATATAACGACTTTAGGGTTTAATTAGGTTTTTGAAACTTTGGGGCTGCGATGCGAGAATGTTCGCAATATGGGTTCTCTGGGTGTCGTGATTAGGGCTCACGAAGGCTGTTGGCTTGATTTTCCTGCAGTTTACCATGGAGATAAACAAGGATGAACGACCCTGGTTCTAAATTAAGGTATGGTGAACTCGTGGTTGTAGTTGATGCTCACACAATTGTTGCGACTTGGACGAATTGGGTTTTGAATGGATTTGTTTCTGGGTTTTCCTCTTTCTTTCCTCTACGAGTTTATGAATATGATGAAGATGGAGAAGTAGTGGTGCAATGAGGTGGTGGTTGGCATCCCTAATTGCTCAATACCTCTTTCTCAACCCCTAATTCGAACAAATTCAATTTTTAATTCGAACAAATTCAATCCCTAATTTGAAAAAATTCAATCCCTAATTCAAACAAATTCAATCCTTAATTTATGAAACCCATTCACAATGTTTAATTCATTTTTGTCAATTTCTTTTAAAAATATACAAAAAAGACACGTCAGATTCACGTACACAAAAAAATATGAAGTATTTTAACGTAGGTGTAATTGTTATAATTTTCACAAAATAAACACCCAATTGAGAAAAAAAAAAGAACTTATAAACATCCAATTGAAACGCGGAAAAAAAGAACCTTGAGAGACCTCACAAATAATTAAACTTTAAAACAATATTACAAGACCAATTTAAAAGACCTTGACAAATCATTAAACCTTAAAACGATATTACAATACAAGGGACCTAGCATGTTGCTTTTTTTTTTCTCTGTCCACACTAACAAAAATATCAACGAAAAACTTATAAGACATATTTTAAAATAATCTAAATGATTATCAAATATTGTAATTAAAAATTATAAAAGAAATAAATTCACATTTTAAAAATTAAAAAATTACTTTAAGTCATTATTGAATGTTACAATTAAAAATTTGTAATATGAATTTTTTGAAATATATTAAGAAATAAAAGTTGGTTGAAACAATTGCAGAAAAAATAACTGTTATTTATTATATGTGGAGAAAATAATTCTATATTTAGGTAATTTTGGAAAAATAATGTGTAAACTAAATAAGAGAATTTCATTATGATATTGAAATTTTTTATTATAGGATTATGGATGTTATTTAAAGTTTTATGATATTTTAAATATTTAATATTATTAAGAGATAAATATTTTAAATATTATGATAATTGAAATTTAAATTTAATTTCTGAAATTTTAATTTTCACATATTATAAACAAAGTACATACATTATAGTTTAATTTTTTTTTTATTTCTTTAACATCAATATAAAGTTTTACTATGAGAACACAAAAGCTAGCTTATCAATATATATTTGACTCTATTGGTAGAATGAATTATTATAGCAATTGATTTAGCTTTTGTAAACATATTAAAGTATTTAAAGTAGATCATTCTAAAATTTTGACCTTTAGAGTTCATGTTCTGAATGGTGAAACTTAAATTTCACAATTTAAATAGTTGTTTTTTCACAAATCAATTTTGGTGTTGATGGTTGAGTCATTTGATGTAAAACTAATGAATTCATTATTTTCAAGAGGAAAAACATGTGAAAGTATTTTATTTTATTAATATAAAAACATGCTTCCGAGTCTGACATCTTTCTTCATTCTAGCTTCTCTTCTCGCTTTGTTAGAGACTCTCTTCCCAGGTAAGTATATTTTTCTTCTTCATCTTCCGTGCTTTTTTCTTTCCTTATATTCAATGCCTTAATATCTATGATTTTCATATTACCACTCTTTCAGTTCCTTTTCTTTCTCTGGAGGTAGTAAGTTAATGAAAATTGTCTTTTGGCTACATTTGCAGGTTTTCCATACCTCAGGATTCCATGCCTGGGGAGGCTGCTTACCAGAGCATACACGATGAGTTGCAGTTTGATGCTATTCCAAAGTTCAACTTGGCTTCCTTTGTCACAACTTCCATGGAAGAAGAGTGCAACAAACTCATCATGAAAATCATGGCTGCCTAATTAAGAAGGAGTCATCTCTAACCTCAGTCAAAATCCTACTTTAACTATATTTAATTGATTTCCTTTCCAAAATTTTGCTCATGTCACTGTCATTTTGTTTTCATCTATGTTCCTTTGTTTTCCTATGATTCGATGTCAGTAGATTCACTCTATGTATTTTTTTTAATGTTCCACTCATTAGTTTTGCTATAAAAGTTCAATTCTTGTCAATCTAAGATTCTGTTTTAAAAAATTACACAGAACGAGAAAGCAGTAAGAAAATAAAATAAATTTCTTCATAAACTATCAAGTTATGGAAAAACTGATTTATAAAACTTATTTCAATCAAACTTACAAATATTTACTGGTGGAAAGTAATAGTCTTAAATATGTTTACTTTTCTCCCTAAATATGATTCTATTTTAATTTTGTTTCTATATATCTTCTTCCTCTCCAAAATCTGTTTTCTTTTGTTATTATTTAACCTTGTAAGGTATTATTTATTTTTAGTCTATCTGATATTTTTAGAGGTGCTACATAAATTAAGAAGAACAAAAGTAAATTCACAAGAATTAAATATGAAAAGTTATAGAAAAAATAAGCAAAATGTAGCAATTTCAAAAACTAAAAACATTTAAGTTTATATTTAATTTTAAAATGCCCTTTTCAGGATATCTATTTTTTTCTTCAATTTCACCTAATTTTTTTTATCAACATAAAATAAATAAAATATAGGAAGTACATCTATGCTTATACATATCACAATGATTACAAAAATAGGAAGAACTCAACTTGAATCACTCTCGAAGAGACTCCTACAAAAACCTTTACAACTGACATTTCAATAACGGAATATTGAAGGGGTAGCCGGTGCATGGCACCCCAATCTTATTGAAAGTTTTTAAATTATATGTAATATATATATTGAGAATTGATGAGAATTAATTTAGGTATTTTTTTAATAAAATACAATATTTAATGCTAAGAAATAATAAAACATAAAATCAAATATAATAAATGATAAAAAAAATTATTAAAATGTTTTCTATTTTCTTTCCCATTATCTTTTGAGTTTTTTCTTTTATATATTTTACTTATTTTTCTCTCTCATATATTTTCTTATTTTCTTTTGTTTATGAAGAAAAGAAAGAAAATTAGACACAAACTCATTATTAGTGTTCTCGTTTTTTAGTTGTTCTTTTTTATTTTTGACAAGAAAAGTTCAAAAACTTACGAGTGAAGAATTTTATCAACTCAATGTTTTACAATAATAGGAAAAGCAATGATATTTTTCTTGATCGATCATTTAGTTAATCTTATTTTAAATTTTCATGTTTCTACCACTATATGATAGAATGATCAGCAATGAAAATTATCAAAATAAGATTGCAGAATAAAATAAAGATGAATTTATTGCTGACATTATGGAAAATGAGGCTTATTAAATGTGCATCTCTCAATTACAAAAATAATGAAATTTTAAAAGATAAAAAATGAATATAATGAAAAATCCCAAGCCAACTTCAAATATTACTCTCTCGTGAACGAAAGACATATAATTCATTTGTCATCCATCTTCTTTATTTTTTATGCTAAAAAAGAAAGTTTATGAACTAACTCTAACTCATAGGACTTTAAAAATATTTAACCCTACAAACTTTTTTAATAAAGAATTTATTTGACTTTATATAGACTCTTTTTACCCAACCTATTGTTTAAGGTCAAATCCAGTGAAATTAACTGATTTAAATAGTTTTAGTATCTAGATTGAAGCTCATCAAGTGTACGATATATTCTTTTTACAAATAAACAAATAAAAAAATGTTTAAAAACATATAAATATATATGAATGAGGTATTTTTATAAGAATGAAAAATAAAATATTTATTAAAAAAAAAATTAAACATAAATTAATTATAAAATATTAACTTTTTTTTTAATTTATACATATATTATAAAAAACATTTTTCTTTTAATTGTTTATCTTAAAACTTAACCCAAAAAAGTTATCCATTCATAACCGTAATAAATGTTCTATTTCCTGTCTAATCTGAAGTTGCAAATGTAACTAATGAGAATTAAAGTGTAGCATTTTGAAATACTATATCTAATATAGGATAAATTAAAATATCTTTTAAACTTGTCGTAATTTGATGGTTTAATCATTCACTAAGTTCCTATTTTCGCATGAAATCTCAATTTAGTCCCTTTCTTTCTGAAAATATCAATTGGGTCCCAAATTTATGAAAATTGCAACAAATGGATCCTTTCCGTTAAATAGTGTCCAACGGCGTTACGGTGTGTTTGACGTGGCACGCTGTTGTGGACTTGTTATCTGACGTGGTTGATTCAGTGAAGCACGTGGATATTGATAATTTTATAAGTACCGAGAACAACGCCGGTGATAAAAATCTCTCTCAACTTCCAGGAATCTGGCATTGGAGATGGCTTAACCCTGTCTTTGGAAATGGTCATGATGGTTCCATCATTCAGAATGGCAATGATCAAAACCATGAAGGGTGAGAAGTCAAACTTCCATATCAAAGCAAGCAGCAAAAAGCCTAACACCACTCGGATGGTGATAGAAACAACATATATGGTGTAATTCTTCATCCTTTGGAAGATGGCTCTGCTTGTCAACACAGCACTCACGATCACACTCAGGCCAGGCTCCGTGAGAACTATGTCAGATGCACTTCGAGCTGCGTCAGTTGCATCGGCAACAGCGATTCCAATATCTGCTCTTTTGAGTGCAGGAGCATCGTTCACACCATCTCTTGTCATCCCACAAATGTGTTTCCTGTTCTGGAGTCTCTTCACTATCTCGTACTTGTGCTCTGCACATTTGAAATGTCACCACAATCAACACAGACACGGATCAAAATGAATGAAAACTGAAGTTTTAATTTACGAGGAAAGGCGTGATGATTTACCAGGGAAGACACCGGCAAAGCCATCAGCTTTCTCAATAAGTTCATCAATGGGAATTGCAGACATGGACTCATCCTTATTCTGACCGAGGAGTGATGAAGAAGGATACATGTTGCTTCCCATGCCAAGTCTGCGACCAGTTTCCTTGCCGATAGCTAGCTGATCACTTGTAATCATCTTAACGTTAACTCCCAGATGGAGAGCGCGCCTTATAGTCTCAGCACTGTCATGCCTTGGTGGGTCAAAAAGTGGTAACAGACCCACGAACTGCCATGGTCCTCCGGCACTCTCCTTTGTCTTTTCTGGCACTTCTTGTTTTGAGACAGCAAGCGAACGAAGACCGCGATCAGCAAATTTTCCAATGATGGATAAAGCCTTCTTCTTCACGTCTTCCCGAAGGTTGCAGAGCTCGATAATCTGAAAATTGATACCCCAATTTTCTGAAATGAAATCAACTTTGGACGAACCGAACCCTAGAAGTACTGAGAAGAATCCCTAATTCGATCTGCACGAAACCTCAATCCCCAATTTCGTTTAAAACAATTCTTTTCTTTTTACTTATAAAATTATCAATATCCACGTGCTTCACTGAATCAACCACGTCAGATAACAAGTCCACAACAGCGTGCCACGTCAAACACACCGTAACGCCGTTGGACACTATTTAACGGAAAGGATCCATTTGTTGCAATTTTCATAAATTTGGGACCCAATTGATATTTTCAGAAAGAAAGGGACTAAATTGAGATTTCATGCGAAAATAGGGACTTAGTGAATGATTAAACCTAATTTGATTCAAAAATAAACATATTCTAGTGACTTGCCAAATCCATGGGCCTCTTGTTTCTGTTATGTTTTCCCTAAGACCATAGTTTTTAGGTTTAGTATTTTATACGAAATAAAATAACTTTTTATCTTAAATTTATTAATGTAAAATCAAATGATATTTTTTCAAAAAAAGTAAACTATATGTATTAATTTTAATTACTAAAAGTCGTATCTTGATTCACATACTTGACTTGTATAAAGTCGTATCTACCACCAAAATATTTAATTGAATTTTTCTTGGTATAATTGCTATGAAGTCAAATATAATAACATCACAAGAAAAATATTTAATTGAATATTTCTTGGTATAATTTATATAGTCATAATAATAATATCTATCCCAGAATATCTTAATTTATTTTTCTACTTATTTTAATTTATAAAAAGTCGTAATATATCTATAGGCAAAGGATAAATTGGATTTTTTTCTTCCTGTTGTGTGCCATGCTTACTGTTTACAACTCTGTAGCATCGACAAAATGCAGACGATTCTATATGCCTTTGGTTCAGTTTATTTTATTTTATTATTCTAAAGTTTCAAAAAAACATAAAATGCGATTATAGTATTTAAATGAAAGATTCCAAACATTTAGTATCTGATGAATTTTCTTTTCATTGTTTAAGATAAAATATTAAAATATCTTTTAGTTATTGTTTACCGTAAAATATTAAAATACCTTAGTATTGTTTTAATATTTAATATTTTATTAGTGTTGTTATATTCGTTATAAGTCTTAACTTTATTTAGTTGACGAGTGTTTGAACATTGTAATACTAATATATATAATTTTATATATTACAAATTTTAATCTACATTTTTATTAGGATTTAATTATATTTTTTATATTTTAAATATTTAATATTATTAAAAAGTAATTATTTTTCAATCTTTAAAATTTTAGGGTTCTTTTAATTTTAATTTGAATGTAATTTCTGAAATAAATAAAAGATAGCATAACTCGCTTAATAAAACAATAACTTTATCACGTCTTCTACAATTTCTAGAAAATACTGAAAAAAAAAGAGAATGAAAAGAAGGGAAAATTATGACACGGTTTCAAGGTCTCTTGTTCTGCTTTGACTAATGCAAAGAAAAATCTCGAACAAAGAACTATTCTCCGCGTCCATCATCCTATAAATACCACAACTTCCATTTTCATTAACACATCGAAACAAAGTTTAAAACAAACATCTTAGTACCAACTCTTCTCTCTTTGCTGTCTTTAAGATCACCAACATATTCCAAGACCATGGCTTTTCCAAAACCTGCTTCTGAGTCTGACCTCTTTCTTCATTCCAATTTTGCATCTCGCTATGTTAGGGACTCTCTTCCCAGGTATATATACTTTATTTTCCATCATGCTATCCTCTTCATTTTGTAGTGTTCATTCAGTATCATCTTTGACATCTCTTTATTTTGATTTTCTTTCTGGGGAGATACTTCATCAAGTCTTGTTTTTTGGTGATGCAGGTTCAGTATGCCTGAGGAGTCCATGCCAAAGGAGGCTGCCTACCAGAACATTCACGATGAGTTGCAACTTGATGCCATTCCAAAGCTTAACTTGGCTTCCTTTGTCACCACTTCCATGGAGGAAGAGTGCAACAAACTCATCATGGAATCCATCAACAAGAACTATGTTGACATGGACGAATATCCCATCACCACTGATCTTCACGTACGTCCTTATGATCAATTTATTTTCCGTTTCGATTTTTATATTTGGACTATGAAAGAGGTATTATATTTTTCTGGTGTTTGAATTGTTCAATAATTTTTTCCACTCCCTCTGGTGTTGTTGTGTTTGAATGGAAACAGAATCGGTGTGTGAATATGATAGCACGTTTGTTCCATGCTGAGATCGGAGAAGATGAGAATGGTATTGGAGCAGGAACTGTTGGGTCATCAGAAGCAATAATGCTGGCAGGACTTGCATTCAAGAAGAAGTGGCAGAACAAACGTAAGGCAGAAGGCAAACCTTATGACAAGCCTAATTTGGTCACTGGCTCCAATGTACAAGTATGTTGGGAGAAATTTGCCAGGTATTTTGAGGTGGAGTTGAGGGAAGTGGAGGTGAGAGAAGGATACTACGTTATGGATCCTGCCAAAGCAGTCGAGCTGGTTGACGAAAACACTATTTGTGTGGCTGCAATATTGGGTTCAACATACAATGGAGAGTTTGAAGACGTGAAGCTCTTGAATGACTTGCTGCTACAAAAGAACAAGCAAACTGGGTGAGTAATATTATTCAATTAATTAGCTGTAGTCATGAATTAAAGTGTTACTAAATTGGTAAGGTTGTGAGATGACAGATGGGAAACTCCTATTCATGTGGATGCTGCAAGTGGTGGTTTCATTGCTCCATTCCTTTATCCAGAGCTGGAATGGGATTTCAGGCTGCCATTGGTGAAGAGCATAAACGTGAGTGGACACAAATATGGGCTTGTCTATGCTGGTATTGGTTGGGTTATTTGGAGGACAAAGGGTGACTTACCAGAAGACCTTGTGTTCCATATCAATTACCTTGGAGCTGACCAACCCACCTTCACCCTCAATTTCTCCAAAGGTCCTTCTTTACAATCTATGTCTATTCCTTCCAAACCGTCATTACATAATCACACAAGGTACTAAGCTTGTCATCCTCTCTTGCAGGTTCTAGTCAGATCATTGCTCAATATTATCAGCTAGTTCGCCTTGGTCAAGAGGTGAGTTCATATAGTTGGACTTATCAGTTAGATTGGCAACCCCTCTAATTCCAAGACTCTAATTATTACAATAAATTCAATCTGATATGTCTAATAAAGATAAGATATGAATAACTGTCCATCACAATAATCCGAGTGAAATATAAAAATTGGCTAGAACAGGGTGAATGAACCATTTTCTCTTAGAAACGTTTGATGAACTTGAATATATACGCTTTCCTCTGTTGTTGAATTAACTATAGGGTTATCGGAGCATAATGGAGAATTGCAGAGAAAATGCAATGGTGCTGAAAGATAATCTAGAGATGAGTGGACGCTTTAACATACTATCGAAAGACGATGGTGTTCCAGTGGTGGCATTTTCTCTGAAAGACCGAAGCCAGTACGATGAGTACAAGATATCAGAGATGTTGCGGCGCCACGGTTGGATAGTGCCAGCTTATCCGATGCCACCTGCTGCTCAGCACATTAATGTGCTCCGTGTGGTGATCAGGGCTGAGTTTTCACGTACCCTTGTTCAACGCCTTTCGTTTGATATACACAATGTGCTGCATGAGCTTGAAAAGGTGCATCCCACAATGACTAGTAACACTGAGGAAGTGAAAAAATCCTTGATTGATTCTGTAGTCAAGAAAAATGCCATGGATACACAGAAAGAAATCATTGGTCAAGAATCCAACAAGCGTCAGAAAATCATGGCTGCCTAGTTAGGGAGCTCTGTCTCACTATGCCAACTAAATACGCTGCCTCTATTTGTTTTAACTCCATTCAAGATTCACTGTTAACTGTATTTCATTTTTCGTTCCCAAAATATCATTGTTGTTTATTTTTATATATATCGAGGACGACTGAGATTAGTAATTTAATATATGTATAATGTAGTTTCTTTTGTTTTTGTCAAAATATCCACCTCGTCATTCTTGCTCTAAAAGTTTGGCTTTGGTTTCACGTGCATTCCCTCCGTAACTTAAATTCTTGCCACGTGCCATGACGTCGGTGTTGAAAACAATTTTTTAAGAGATGAACATTTGTTGATTCTACCTATCTAACCCAAAATATATTATTATTATTATTATTAGATAGATCTAACAAATTTAAAACATTTAATAAGTATAAAATGTGTACATCTAAAGAAAAATTATATTTATGATAATATAAATTAATAAAAGATTTAAAAAATAATTCTGATGTATTATTTGAAAGAATAATTCTGATGTATTATTTTAAGGAGTAAAGTACCATATATATACATTCAAGGATCCTATAATTCTTCATCTATTAAAGGAATGACAAGTGCACAAATCTGCATAAATTATAATAATATCTAAATTATAACTAACACAATATTTGATTGCTTAATATTCTTTAATAGAATATTTGATATATTTTAACACCCCCACTCAAGTTGGTGCATTAATATCACACATTCCCAACTTGAGCATATCTTAACACCTCGAATCAAGTTGGTGCATGGATATCACACATTTCCAACTTGAAGAGAGACTCATTAAACAATCTTCTTGATACTCCTTTGGTGAGAACATCAGCCAACTACAATTCTGATCTTACAAAAGAAAATGAAATTATTCCAGCTTCAAGCTTCTCTTTGATGAAATGTTTATCAATCTCCACATGTTTTGTTCTATCACTACAAGAAAAAAGTGAATTACATACAGCAAAAATCCGTATATAAGACCAAAAATCCGTATATAAGACCTAAAATCTGTATATAATACTTGGTTATATACGGATTACATACGGGCAAAAATCCGTATATAATACCATCGTAGCTAGGTTTATATACGGATAAATCCGTATATAAATTATATACGAAAATTATATACAGATTTATCCATATATAAGTTATATACGGATTTATCCGTATATAAGTTATATACGGATTTATTCGTATATAAATTATATACGGAAATTATATACGGATTTATCCGTATATAATTTATATACAGATAAATCCGTATATAATTTCCGTATATAATTTCTATATATATTTTTTGTTTATAATTTTCGTATATAACTTATATACGGACATTATATACGGATATATCCGTATATAATGGTTTAAGCAGAGCTAAACATATACTCTGTATATGGCAGTTTCCCATACACAATATATAAACAGACCTAGACATTATAGTGAACATTCACAATTGATATAAGCAATCCTGAACATTATACATTGCACATTGACATATAAATCCATAAAGCTTTTCAGATACACTTAATCCATAAAGGAAACATTGTATATGAATACATAAATATTATTGACATCAATATAAGTGCAAGAATAAACATCAGGTAAGTTCATAAACGGATTGTGATTGTGGTTCTAAATAAGTTCAACAATAATGGAAATAAGTTCTATAAAATGAATAATAATGCATATAATCATTTCCATCTTCTGGTTGTTCATCTGTTGGTTGCTAGTGTGGTGGTTGCTGTTCTGGAGGTTGCTGTTCTGGTTGGACATCATTGGGTACTTCATTTTGAACTTGAGGATTTTTAAGGTTTAAAAAGTCTTGTGTAGCTGCGGCTGCTGAAGGCGGAAGGAATGGCAGGAGGACGCCAATAAAGCCTTCAAACTTTTGAAGCTGCTGACCATATTGTTGTAACTGCGATTTCAGATTAACAATTTCTTCTAAATTTTGTTGTTGAGCAGAAGAAGATGCCTGTGTCTGTTGGATATAACTATCGACACAGTCATCTTGGGAAGTGACATTTCCAATGCCATATACGCGTCCTTGTATTTTCCACCAGCAGCCTCTAACCAACATTGGTTTCTCAATCTTTCCTCCTCCGTAGGGTCTAGAGAAGATGCTGAGACACCAACAGATGCAGTCTCAGATCTTATTTGAGAAAATTTTGCAACAAATTGTTCCTGTTAAATGAATAAATATTAATATTAAACATGAGGTTTAAAAACCGAAATTTTATAATGTGATACAGTTAGTACAAACTTACATGGGTCCGCCTAGACCTTTCGTCCACAAATTCCCTTGTTGATTGACTTTTCAAATATTAATCAACATATATATGACTTTTGAAATAAATTATTAGTGAACGATAAATTAAATAGAACAAAACACTTCCTATCAAATTTAGTATGAATTGACAAGTGTCTCTTTGCACCAGTACAACATTCTGTCATTGCATGTGAAAGATTAAAATATTCCTGATATTGTATTTTAGTAAATATGGTTGTTGATTAAAAGAAACTCTCATAGATGTGACTTTGTGATGAAATTGATTTACCTAAAAGGGGTTTGAACAATATAAACTAGGCTTATGACAGACAATGTTTAAATAATATATGCATCAATAGTGAAGAAGTCTGTTGCATGATCTTGCGGAAATTTGATGGTTAACAATGCAAAAGCTTTTATACTATTTATGTTAGACTCTACTTTTAGTTGTCCAAAGGATTGAAACTATGTTCTCTGTAATTTGGTGTAGTTTTTTATAACTCTTAGACATTATTGTTGAGTTGTTATATTATATAGAGGTTGCAGACACAACAGTTTTCTTAGTTCTCACATTTTGCAAGAATTCTCATTGTATTCAAATTGAGAAAAAGGTATCTTACATAAAGAAAAATAGAGCTTATATAAAACTTTGTATAACTGAATAGCTGTTACAAAACCAACAGAAAAAAAAAACAAAAAAATAAACTATAACTGCTTATGTCAACTATTAGAAAAACAGAAACTAAAAGGAAAATATCTAGTAATAATCCCCGTCAAGTTGGGCAGTGAAGTTCACAAATTCCCAACTTGGTAACAAAAATGTCAAAAGAGGTGTGATGAATAGGTTTATTGAAAGCGTCAGCAAGCTAGGCTTAGGTAAAAATAAGAAGTAGGTAAATTAAGCCTTGTTGAATTTTGTCGAGAATAACATGGCCAAAGCTCTATATTCAATTGTAGAGGAAGAACAGGAAACAGTAGTCTGCTTCTTTGATTTCCAAGAGATCAATGAAGAGTCAACAAAAACTCAAAAGCCAATGATAGACCTTCTGGTATCCAAACAGCAAGCTCATCTGAATTGGCAAAGGCTGAGAGTCTAAGGTCTGATGAAGCAAAGAAGAACAAGCCATGAGCAGGGGATCCATTGAGGTAATGAAAGATTCTTTGAGCAGCATTGTAATAAGTATCAAGAGGTTTGCATAGAAATTGGCTGAGTTGTTGTACACATAATCAATATCTTGCTTGATGATGGTGAGATGCAAAAGTTTGCCAACTAACTGCCAGTAACCATCAGCATTAGATAAAAGTTGTCCATGATTTGCTTGAAGTTTAATAGAAGAATCAGAAGGAGTGTTAGTAGGTTTAGAACCAATCAAACCACTGTCATCGAGAAGTTCAAGAATATATTTTCTCTGATTCATGTGAATTTCAGATTTGGAACTTGCAATTTCAAGACCGAGAAAGTACCTTAAAGATCCTAGGTCTTTGATTTTAAATTTGGTATCTAAGATGTGCTTAAGATGATTAATTTCTGCCATATCATTGCTAATTAAAACAATATCATCCACCTAAACAAATAATGCAGTAAAAGAAGTAGAAGCAGATTTGGCAAACAAAGCTTGATCTGCAAAACATTATTCGTAATTAAGAGAAAGAAGAGTAGAAGATAAGGTATTATGCCATTGTCAACAAAGGGGAAGTAAACTAGGAGGAGGGACAATGTAAACCTCCTCATGAAGCTCTCCATGAAGGAAATCATTGTTGACATCCAGTTTCTCTCAAAACCATCCTTTAATAGCTGCCATAGCAAGGGAAAATATGTAGTAATAAGTTTATTGATACTGTCTAAGAAGCAATGATTCTTACTCTTTATCTTTTCTAGTATGCCAACTTTCAGCAAAGTAGATTTTGGAATGAGTAAACTCTTGAATAGAGAAAAGAGGCTATGTAGTCTCAACACAAACCTTTTAACATTACTCCATATAACCACGAGAAGAAAAATTAAGGGCAGGGAATATATTCTTGATATCGTAAAGTAAACAAAAAAATTCAAGGTTACAGAATAGATTAAATAAAAACACAAAAGGATTGAAACTATGTTCTCTGTAATTTGGTGTAGCTTTTTATGATTGCAGTGCCACAAGAGGAAGACTATATCTGCCACAAGATGAATTGGCAACAGCTAGGCTTTTAGATGATGACATTTTCCTGGGTAAAGTTATAGATAAACCTAGTAAATTCATGAAGGGACAGATAAAGAGGACAAGGATGTTTTTTGATGAGGCAGAGAAAGGAATTGCAGAGCTAAACCCTGCTAGCAGGTGGCCAGTGTGGGCATCCACAAATTCCTAAACAAAAACAAATTCAATAATTTTCCATTTTAGAGTTTAACGGAATATTATCTTTTCGTCTTGTGAATGAAGTAATTCCTTGATAGTACAAATTAACAAAGATGAGGAAGAGCTTGAGCTTCCTTTCTTTGATCAAGCTACAATTACCCAAAGCAACTTATGGCTTCTCAATTAACAATGTATATGGTAATCACATCAAAACCATTAAACTATATACAATAGCTATTTACTCATTAAACAAAACATAATAACTACTTACCCTTTTGTGGTGCTTTCCTTTTTCAATCCCAAAAGCTTCCTCCACTTATCTTACCCTTCAAATACTTTGCAGTCCTATATCACACAAATCCAACCAGAGAAAACCATATCAAACATATATATAATTAATAATATAAATTATATGTTATAGTCCTTAAAGATTGCGTAAACATACCTTAACACGCCTCTGAATGTTCACTCAATGTCCTAAAAATGCACCAAAGTATGGATTCAGGTTTCATACCTCACCGAGAATAAAGAAAGAGATTGGTTTCAAGTTTTCATTTCAAGATTGGTGCTATATTTTTACAAAATGGGTATGTAATAAGTGAATGATGTTGTGGGAACATTAGCTGAAACATAGGTTTGTTAAATTTAGTTAGTTGAAAACCTCTATTACAAAGATAAATGAAAAATATTCATCAACGACCACAAGACATTTCCCAGGTATAGGTGAAAATCCATTCATCATGTACTTAATCTAATGGCATTAAGAAATTATCTCAATATAAGAATCCAATAATAACTGAATGGTTCACCTGAGCAAAAGATGGAATAAATGATTATGGGCATGGTCAAAGATGATCTCTATGACCACGGTAGTGTTTGAGATATTGGGTTTGGACCTACTTGGGACATCCTTTTACGAGGGAAAGGAACTCACTCACCTTTGGTTCCTTCACTAAGGGCCTTCGCAACTTCAAATGGTATGTCTCAGTCCTGCATACCACTGATAATCTTCTTAAACCGCCAAACACTAGCCTCAATTGATGTTTCCTAACACTCCAACCACAGCTTGCGAGACCAATCACAAATGTGTCAAATAAAACAAAAAAAAATACAATATTAGGGCTTGCGATTTTCACCAGTTAACGATTTCATCGAATACTAAGCATTAGGATTAGGGTTTACTTACCAGATGGAGATACTCCTTCAACGTTCAACTACGGCACCCGACCGAACAACAAAATTGCTTGGTGAACACCAAAACACGACAGACAGCTCAATACATAGAGAAGAGACAGAAGCAGAGCACGACGGACAACGACAATGAAGAGGGTTGGAGAGAGGGACAGGGAGAGCGAAGACGGCTCGAGAGAGGGATGGCGAGAGCGAAGACGGCTCGAGAGAGAAAGGACTCGAGGGTTTGAGAGAGAGACAAAGATGGCTCGAGGGTTCGACACAGAAAGCAAAGCTCCACGGTTCGAGAGAATGATATTTTTCAGCTTCTAATTAATCCAAAATATTTTTTTAAAAAAAAATATTGTTGAAATCCGTATATAATATAATGCATTCTACTTACATACGGTTCATGGAAATTACATAGGGATATATCCTTAGGTATTTTTCCCACCACCACGCGCCAACTTTATGTACAGAAATTATATACGGATTTTTCTGTATATAAAAATCCGTATATAATATCCGTATATAATACCTTTCTGATATCCGTATATAATTTCCGTATATAATACCTGATTTATATACGAATTTAAATCCGTATATAATGTTCCGTATGTAATTCCATTATTTCTTGTAGTGTATCATGTTGCACAGGATTGTGAGAAATTGCTATAGCCGAATTATTGCCACAGTAAAAACTCATAACTTCATTTTGTTTAAAGCCCAAATCTGATAGCACATTTTTAATCCACAAAAGTTCACATACACTTAGTGCCATGCCTCTGAATTCTGCTTCAGCACTAGATCTTGCTACTATAGGTTGTTTTTTACTCCTCCAAGTTACAGGATTCCCTCCTACAAAAGTAAATTATTCAGAGGTTGATCTTCTATCATCTTTTGAACCTGCCCAATATGTATCAGTTTACCCTTCTACCTTTAAGTTTTCATGATTTGAGAACAAAATTCCTTTCTAGGAGCAGACTTCAAATATGTCAAAATCCTTTCAACAACATCCATATGAAGCTTCCGGGAACTGTTTTCCCCAATGGGCGTCCAAGTAGGTGCAGCCGACCTTTGATCGGGCAGGGCCCTCTGCACCGCGTCATGCTCCCTACGTGATGCATCCCACTCGGCCCTTAGAGTGTCAATTCAGTTTGCATGGCTTCCATCCTCCTCTACATCTCTTGTATAAATGTCGTTGGATCTTGAGCCATCCTTATGGTCTTGCTAAGGTGTCTTCGAAAGTCCTCGGCCCTACGGTAGGCGCCAAAATGTTTCTGTTGAAATGGGACAAGGATCTCCGCGGAACGTCCTCCTGTCGCTGTCGAACGTCCTACTGGCATTGCCGAGCATCCTCCTAGCGCTGCCGAGTGTCCTTTTTCTCCTAGCTCCAACCAACCGAACGCCAAATGAGGGGTGACCTGTAGATGACACTCTGACACTCAAGTCAGAAATTTTCTCTATAGGTCTTTATAATTTAGTAACGAGTAAAACGTGAGTTTACCTCAAACCTAAACCCTTATTTATAGAGTTTAAGGGAATCTGACCAATTAATTTACCTCTTAATGGTCATTAATGCAAACCTTAATTGTTTAATGTTAGCTGTTATCACATTTATTTGTGCATTAACTCTGCTCAACAGTTGTCGGGACCGAATGTCTAAGAGGATCTTTCCTGCATGTTGACCGTTCGGTTCCTTAGGGTCGTGTATTGTCCTAACTGATTGGTAGTATATGAGCTCAAAGTGAGGTAGAGGCTATCCTGCACCTTTACCGTTCGGCCGGAAATGAGCCCATAGTAACAGTTATGGAAAATAAGTGTCAATGTGTTCAATTCATGTTAATAAGAAATTTTTTTATTGTATGGAATGATGTTTTGAACAATAAATTACTTTCAATATAATATGAAAGATCGTGTCCCATTATGAAACAAAAATGATTTATGCTTAATTGAAAAGTGTGCAAAAAACTATGTATAGGAACTGAATTCTTTTCTCATAGTCACCTTACAATAGAATGAAGAAAACATTTCATGAAATACAAGAATATCCGACAATAGTAAAAAAAGTATATGACTAGGTGAAAATATTTGTCTTCATTCAGCTTTCCATTATGTGTTTTTGTAGATCATTTTGCAAAAAGTTACAAGAATCCTATAAGTTTGACTTTTGCACTTTGTAGCCTAAGGAGTCACATCTCCTTTCTTGAAGTGTTAAATATTTTTCATCATGCCTTTGCATCCATGGTTTGGAGGAATACGTGATCTTCTCCTTGTGTTTCCTCTTTTCCTTTTATCTTCCTTTCTCTTTTCAATCTTTTAATATTAATCTTGTACACTGTCGCTTATGGAGAAAGTTGAGAAAGTAGAGATGATAATTTTGAAATTGTAACTAAATTTTAAAGAAGAAAACAAAACTAACCAATTATAAATTAGCAGTTAGAAACCAATAAAATTTGCCTCACATATGTGTCTCTCGACCTTGACGTAGAATTAGATTAAGATGTTCAGATTTTAGTTACACTCTTGACAAGAAATTAAAGACTTAAAAGGTTTCAGTACTTGAACGTTAAATGAAATAGAAACAATTCAATCATCTAATCTTAATTAATCTGAATGGTTAATTCAAAATAAAATGATTGGCTAAAATTCCACTTATTAGATTAATTAAATTCATATCCTCTTCCTACAAAAATATTTATGTTGGTATGGTGCTTCAAATTCAACTTTTTTAACTTTTAATTTCAACTTATCAAAATATTAAAAATTAAAAATTTAATTTGCACTCTCAAAATGATTAAATGTAATATCAATCTTTGTATGTATTTATGAGTAAAAAATATTTTATATATATATATATATATATATATATATATATATATATATATATATATATATATATATATATATATTAAGAAAAATTCATACAAGTTATCTGACCCAGGACTTAGCCAAATGATTACGTTTCCAGAACAAACTTTCCAAAACTTTGTTCATTCCTAACATGAAAAGACGTTTTTCAATGAAAAAAATGTTTATTCAAGTTTAGCGATGTTTCTGACAAATCTTCAATACCAGAATGTTATTGATTGATGTGTTAAGTCGTTAACCATATTTGATGAATTATTCATGCTCATATTATCAAAAAGTCAGAATGCAAGGTTTTTTTTGCCTCCTGCTGAATATTTCTTAGTTAAGGGGCTACGTGCTTAAATAAAAATCTTCAAATTCAAATTTATTCAAATTTAATCCAAAAATTCAATATACTAGTAACTACACTTTTCTTCTTAATGGTCAAAGTTTTATTATGCGTTGTGGCATACTCGACTCAAGTTTCGCTAAGAAAATTATGTCTTAATTTAATTTAATTAAATATTTAAGTCTAACTTGTATTATAAACAATATATGTATATATATTAATGAGAAACTACTCTTAATAAAATTTCTCTTTCCGATTATATTTTTTTATATATATCTACAAGACTTCAATTTCAAACGTCGCTTAAAAAGTATAATTTAAGATCATTTAAATAGACTTTATACTTTTTATTTTTAGAGGAAATAGATGACTTGCCATGACCAATAACAAGTTTATGGATATCAAGACCCAATAAATGTATTTATTGATTGAGCCACTTCTTTTGACATGGTTGTCAATGTGGTTACTAACAAAGCAACACTAAATTAAAAAGTTAAACATTGGTTATAATGAGTATTTGTTTTTTTAGTTAAATATGACGGGAGTGTAAGAAAATAAAATAATAAAGCTAAAATTATTTTTTTTCATGAAAAAAAATCAAGTAAATGGCTTTTAAAATATAAAATACATAAATAATTTTAACTTGCGAAAAATTAATTTAATGTATTTGAGTTAATTTAATTACTTTATCTTCAAATAAATTTGTTAAATAGTTTACACAAACTGAATCCTAATTAATACTAATTTCCAGTAATTAATGCGATAGCTAGCTAGCTTGGTGTGATATGAGTTTCTATTGGGACGACGCCAGTCCCGTAAGGGCTTCTGATGACGGCAAACAAAGTTAGTTCACGAACACGTATATGACCATGCAATATAGTAGTAAGAACGCGTAAATAATCTCTTTTCTCTCGCTATCTCCTTTTTCCACAAAATTAAATTGTTCAGAAAATATTCAAATTCTGAAGGCAGTTTCAAAGTCCTCTGCCTTGTGTTGTACGTAGTTAATTAATGCGAGGAAAAGTAAATTCGCAAACCAATGATAACGATCCTCACCTTCTTACCACCTATAAATATACCACAACTTTGCTCTCATTCAACATATATACCAAACAAATCTCATATTATTAAACTACGTTTATCAAACACTTGACCATGGTTTTTCCTAGACCTCCTTCTGAGTCTGACCTCTTTCTCCATTCCAACTTTGCTTCTCGTTATGCAAGAGACTCTCTTCCTAGGTATAATATACAGTCTCCCTTTATTTTTTTTCATCATGGCTCCTCCTTTTAATGTCATTCTTATCTTTGACTTGATTGTACTATTTGATAATTATTTTCTCTGTGGGGAGGTAATTAATGAACTGTTGTTTTTGGTGATGCAGGTTCAGTATGCCTGAGGAGTCCATGCCAAAGGAGGCTGCCTACCAGAACATTCACGATGAGTTGCAACTTGATGCCATTCCAAAGCTTAACTTGGCTTCCTTTGTCACCACTTCCATGGAGGAAGAGTGCAACAAACTCATCATGGAATCCATCAACAAGAACTATGTTGACATGGACGAATATCCCATCACCACTGATCTTCACGTACGTCCTTATGATCAATTTATTTTCCTTTTCGATTTTTATATTTGGACTATGAAAGAGGTATTATATTTTTCTGGTGTTTGAATTGTTCAATAATTTTTTCCACTCCCTCTGGTGTTGTTGTGTTTGAATGGAAACAGAATCGGTGTGTGAATATGATAGCACGTTTGTTCCATGCTGAGATCGGAGAAGATGAGAATGGTATTGGAGCAGGAACTGTTGGGTCATCAGAAGCAATAATGCTGGCAGGACTTGCATTCAAGAAGAAGTGGCAGAACAAACGTAAGGCAGAAGGCAAACCTTATGATAAGCCTAATTTGGTCACTGGCTCCAATGTACAAGTATGTTGGGAGAAATTTGCCAGGTATTTTGAGGTGGAGTTGAGGGAAGTGGAAGTGAGAGAAGGATACTACGTTATGGATCCTGCCAAAGCAGTCCAGCTGGTTGACGAAAATACTATTTGTGTGGCTGCAATATTGGGTTCAACATACAATGGAGAGTTTGAAGACGTGAAGCTCTTGAATGACTTGCTGCTACAAAAGAATATGCAAACTGGGTGAGTAATATTATTCAATTCATTAGCTGTAGTCATGAATTAAAGTGTTGCTAAATTGGTAAGGTTGTGAGATGACAGATGGGATACTCCTATTCATGTGGATGCTGCAAGTGGTGGTTTCATTGCTCCATTCCTATATCCAGAGCTGGAGTGGGATTTCAGGCTGCCATTGGTGAAGAGCATAAACGTGAGTGGACACAAATATGGGCTTGTCTATGCTGGTATTGGTTGGGTTATTTGGAGAACAAAGGATGACTTACCAGAAGACCTTGTGTTCCATATCAATTACCTTGGAGCTGATCAACCCACCTTCACCCTCAATTTCTCCAAAGGTTCTTCTTTACAATCTATGTTTGTTCCTTCCACACCTTGATTGCATATATAAATCATACCATATGCTTACCTTGTCATCTTCACTTTCAGGTTCTAGTCAGATCATTGCTCAATATTATCAACTAATTCGACTTGGCCAAGAGGTGATGAGCTCGTGTAGTTGGACTTATCAATACTTTAATTATTACATAAACTTGTATTCTCTTAGAAAGATTTGATGAACTAGGATATAAATCCTTATTTCTCTTGTTGAATATACTAGGGATACTTGAGCATAATGGAGAACTGCAGAGAAAACGCAATGGTGCTGAAGAAAGATTTGGAGAAGAGTGGGCGGTTTAACATACTCTCAAAAGACAATGGTGTTCCAGTGGTGGCATTTTCTTTGAAAGACAGAAGCCAGTACGATGAGTACAAGATATCAGAGATGCTGCGGCGGCACGGTTGGATAGTGCCAGCTTATCCAATGCCACCTGCTGCTCAGCACATCAATGTGCTCCGTGTGGTGATCAGGGCTGAGTTTTCACGCACCCTTGCTGAACGCCTTGCCTTTGACATACACAATGTGCTGCATGAGCTTGAAAAGTTACCTCCCCCCACAATGATCAATAACACTGAGGAAGTGAAGAAGGCCTTGGTTGATAATGGAGTCAAGAAAAATTCCATGGATACACAGAAGGAAATCATTGCTCAAGAATCCAACAAGCGTCAGAAAATCATGGCTGCCTAGTTACGGTGCTCTCTCACTATACCAATAAAATAAGGAGCCTTTAGTATTTGTTCTAACTCCAACCATACTCCACCCTTAACTATAGTTTATTTTATTTTTCCCAAATGTTTAGGGAAAAAATTTCTTGCAGTTTGATGTCAATTGAGATGTGTAATTGGCATGTATTACGTGTTAGACCAACGTAACTTATTATCCTTTGATTATCATGGTATATGGGTCTTGAGAAATTGTGATCCATGCACACCACACTAAGATGTGAGAAGTGTGTTTGAATTCTTCAAGTAGCGCCTCAGTATATTTCATGGGTTTTTCATAGTGAGATGTTAAACATATGACAAGTGTTTCCATGACACTGCTAAAATGTAAGCATTCTAGTGCGAAAATTATGGCTTAGCAACTTGTGTATAACAATCAATAACCATTTTGAATGAAAATTATGGCATAGCCGTAATTGTTTCTATAAAAGAAGATAGTACTAACTTCAAAGTGACACATTGATTTGTCAAACTAATTGTTTTTCTGACGTTGGTTTTATTATTATGATTAAAATAATTCTGCATAATCATTATATCTGCACTTTTCACTTCTTTTTTTTGTTCAAATTAATTTTTTTGTGACGTGTTTTTTATTCTTATGCTTTTGTATCAACAACTTCAAATTTAAACTGTAACTTATTGTCAGAAAGTTATTTGTCTGGTATACTACTCTCTAGTTAGTTTATAATCTGTTAATCCTTGTAGATAATAGTTTCATATCTATTGGAGTCACTAGAGGAATTGTTGTAGATGTTGCAGTCTATTTTTCTAGTGGATTTATATTTTTTGAATCTTGACTTATTCCTTTTTTTTCTATTTTTTCTATTTTTTCTATAAGGAATCATTAAGTTTTAATGAGATTTCATTTATTCTCATTTGTTCCTTTTTCTCGTACTAAAAGAAAGTTCTATGAATTGATCCTGATCCATGAGATTTTCAGGATATTCAATCCTATGAATTTTTTTTATAAAATATGTTTTTAACATACTTGGATTAGGACCAAGTTCTATCAAATGAGCTCATTTGAAAAGTCTATAAATGATCAAGTCGACTTTAATATAACACTAAAATTAATATATAATATAGAATCGGATAAATAAACTGTACAACAATATTACATATTTCTTAAATAAAAATTAATGAAATATAAAGTACATCTTTTTATATAATGGATAATAGTTTTATATTTTAAAATAAATAATAACTCCTTGTATTGATCTAACTAAATGAAAAATTTAATATAAAAATGATAATATGAAATAAAGAAGTTTGTTGGCTTAGAAAATAAAAAAAACTTTTGCTATGATTTCAAAATAAAATTAACTATTTTTCTTTCTTAAACTATAATATAATTTTGGTTTTCGTTCTTATCTAAAACTTTAATTTAAATAAATTTTTATGCATAAAAAATGATTGGATGGTTTTTTTTTTCAATGACATTTATTGTTTTTTACATGACATATGATGCAAATCATGTTTCATGAAGTTCACAAGTTCTCGTTTAAGTGTAATTCGTAATTTGTCACGTTAAAGTTTGAAATATAACGATAAATACCAAAATCTCTTCTTAGTTTAAAAACAAAGAAAAGACATAGTTAACCTTTAAAATAACATTGAAAATTCTTTCTCTAGTTTAGCTTTTTATTGGGAGACTTTTTTTGTTCTTTTCTCTTGAACAACCCTTCTTTTAAGTAAGTTAATCAATTAGCTTTTAGGTAAGAAAAAATCTTACAAGAATAAAAAAATTACAAATTAACTTATGTACTGTTTATCTTTTGTTAACAATTTAAATGAGTCATAGAAAAAATTAAATTAAACATAATTTATCAAAATAAAAACTACATTGAATATAAAAAAAATCTCATGTTAAACAAAATGAATGAAAATAGGAACAAAAAAGAGTATTAAGCATACAAAAGATTTACCTAGAGGTGACCAATGAGTTTTGGGAAGACCATGCTTAATAAACAAAACATCGTATCAAATGTCTTGGGATGAAAAAACAACAAGCCATTGCTGAAAAAACTGAATGTGAGAGATTTGCAAATTGTTTCCGCTCCAATTAAGGACAAAACTATCAAGATAATGGAAAGAGAAAATTGTCTCGGGGAACATTTAATGGCAAGAAAGTTCCCTCCAACGTATACAAGATGCTTTGCCCTAAGGCTAAAATTTACAACAACTTGTAACAAGGTCCTTCTTCCTAAGAAGGGTTCGAATGATCGATCATATTATTGAAGACCATACACTTCTAACCTAATTAACCCATCACAAACAACTATTGTCCATCCCAGCCAAAGACTCATAATTGGAAGACCATGGCCACCACTATCCAAAACCCCTTATAGATATAAAACCAAGAACCTGACCACTATTGTTAAATATTCCACAAAACCTGTTGTACAAACATGTTGATACATATATAGAAAATATTTTTGATACTCTACATTTTGCATTTATAGAAGTGATACATTCCTTCTCATACGATTTTCAAAACCTCTCTAGCGTCTTCAACTGCCAATCATAGTTATAGAATTTTAGCTTAAAGCTAATAGCCATGTACAATTGGGCCATGCAAACCAAATATCTTTTGTATAAATACCATGATTCCTATTATCCTGCAAACTATTAAACCAATCAGAAACAGACTCCAATGCAAAATCACTGGTTCACTTCCATTTAAAGCATAATTTGAAGGTTTAAAAGGCAAATTTGCATATAGGCTGAAAAATGACTAAATGAACAGTGCACACAACTTTGAAATGACAATTTAAACTTGCTCACATGTTGTAAATGCACAAAAATAGCATGATTCAACAATTCACCCTTGCTATAGCCTATTTATGCACCAAAAATTCCATCAAAAATCATATTTCAAGGAATCAAGAATGGACAATAGTTGCAATGACTCTAAGAAGGCCTAATTCACTAGATCTAGTTGCATAATATGAGCTAGCAAAGTTTGAGTGACCTAAAACACATGCAAAGATAGCAAGCACGATGCAAAACTTGAGTGAAAGTAGCTACTGTATTGTAAACCAGATTTTGATCAACTCAAATGCACTTTTTGGAATTCATTGGTTAATACAGATTGCTAGCACTTGAAACATGTATAATATCATGAAATAAACTTGTCTCAAGCTTGAGGCACAACAAAACTTGACAGAAACAATAATGACCATATCAAACCAGAAATGAATCTTTATGCAGATTTTGAAACAAAAGCAATGTTTTGCAGTGTTGTTAGCTCATATGATCAAAGCTAGACTTGATCCCATTGCTTTATAAGATCAATATATTGCAAGCAACTGCATTGGACTCAATTAAAAACAAAAATCACAGCTAGAATAGAATCAAATACATGATGACGGAGTTGAAAACTGCACATAAGGCACATGATTGTGACATAACTTGAAATGATGAGTAAAGCTTGAGTTCAACTCAATTAAAAGAATTGCACCGATTAAAATGAGCAACAAACATGTATGAACATTGGAAACACAAACATAACAACAAGAAACACAAAATCACACCAAATAGAAATGAAAAAAAAATTCAAAACAGCTTCAGAATGGAACAACACAACACGAAAATGAAGAAACTAGATGGAAGAATGGCTTAGCTCTTGAAGAACCGCGTGGACGTGTTGGCTTTGACTACCAAATGATGGAAGCAGCTCCACGACTCAAAGTAACGCAACAAAATGATACGATAAAGGAAAACGCAGGTGCACGCCATGTGTTTGATGAAACGTTCAGCAAAGGTTTGGTGAGTGTATGAGGTTTCTTAAGCTCAGAAAGCATGCCAAAAGGGAAGGAAGCTAGAGGAGGGAGTGTAGAATAAGCAGAAAGTAGATTGAAAGGATATGATTGGAGAAATCTCAACAACATTTCATCATCTCATCAAAGTTGGAAATTACAAAGGGGAGAGCCTCTCTTTTATAGGTGAAGAGATGACTCAATTTCATGCCTTGCTAAGCTTCTTTAATCACTAAAGAAGAGTGCTAGGTACACTTCAGAGCTTGGAGCGCAAGTCTCAAACGAAACACATTAAAAATGTGTTAAAAGTGTAAAAGCTATAAAAAAATGGCTGAGCTTAGGAAGGCTGTGGTTGGGCTCCCTGTACATTCCGGAAGGCAATTTTGCCTTGTAGTCTCAATCCGGAAGCCACTAGATGCAATCCAGAAATGATGTTTTCTTTTCCATTTTTGACCTCCTTTGCTTCCTTTATCTTAGCAAGCCTCCTAAGATGCATAGGCATGGTTTCCAACCTTTATTTGTGACCTACAAAACAATATAAATGTGTTTAGCAAGGAGAATCCATCTAAGACTTGGATAAGGAAAGAACTTTTGTTGAAAGTCTTTATTCACTTCACTTTCTTAGTCTTAGTCTAAGTTGATACTTCTTTGAATGGGAAATCCCAAAAGGAGTTGCCATCATGTTTGTTGTTGATACTACACTACACATTCATAGTTCATGCTTTATAAAATACCAAAAACTGAACTTTGTTGTTTTTATGCTTTTCAAGTCTCGTAGAGTTGTAAAAAAGGACCACAATTAATTAAACAAAAAAAAATTGATTGACGTCGAATATTGACAAAATTCAACGTTAATTTGTTTAACGTCAAATTGTTTTATGTTCGACGTCAATTTAATGTCTCCCGATATGATGTTGACTTTGAATTTGACATGAAATACCGAAAAATAACGAAGTTATATGGTGTTTTTGTACTAGTGAAACTCACAAAAGAATAACCGTTTCTTTATTTCTAACAACACAACAATGTACAAACACATTCAAGGAAGCTTGTCTTCCTCCCCATAGGATGCACATATCATGTCTCAACTACAAACGATACAATGATTCCCATAAAAGACATTTATTCCCCCTTGTATAGCTAATTTCTAAAAACAACCTCTAAATGTAACTCCTTAACCAACTCCCCCTCCATTCTATTTTATGTCCTGTTTTTGCCCCCTTTTTTACCTGAGATAAACCCTTAAGACCCTATCAGAGTGGATGAAGTAGATGTCGACAACGATTGCAGAATAAGTGAAAACCACTCTTCTAAAATTCATTAAAAATTTGAATGCTTCATCTTCATTTGATCCTCCTCTTCTTCCTCAACCTTAATTGTTATTTGTCATTGTATTATACTCCTATGCAATCCAATTCTATAAATGAAAAATCACTTATCTTCAGCATTGGTGCTTTCTCCTTCTATCCTTACTCACCATTTTTCTGCTAATTGACAAAAAGGGAGAGAAGTAGAAATGAGACACAAAGAAATATAAAACATGGGGATAAGTAGAAATAAGAATTAAAGACAACAAACATAAAAATCAAGGGGAGTATAGAAACTTAAGTAAGGGGGAGTATATAAGGAAAAATAATTTACAGAACAATACAAGTAAAGGGGAGTATATAAGGAAAAATGACTTCACATAACAATACAAAATAGTGTTCAACAAGTGGTAATAAGCAAATGATACAGACGAATAATTAACAAGTGTTGTTTAAGTAATGTTGTATGTTGTTTGACTTATCTATTAATCTATAATTGCTTATTCTATGTTAAATTATAGCTTTAATAAACTCTGATGAATATTGATATATGATTGAATCTTATAAGAAATATTTTAACAAATGGTATCAATATGAATTAATCAGGATATACTTTTAATAGAAAGCAAATATTCTTTCAACCAAGCAAGATAACATGTTTCATAATAGTTTTTTCATCATAAAAAAGAGAGAAATTATTACCATTAGCTGTTAGAAAACCTCATTAGACAAGTCTGAGATTGATAAGATTTTATGATAACAAAAGGTATGATGAAACATACAAGGATAAGTATATATAAACATGTTCTAGTAAGCTTTGAATCACTAGAACAATACCTTAGATAAAGCTATGGACATAGAAAGCGTCTGACAGGCATTAGACTTCATTAGACATATGAACATAACGATTATACAACCCAAGAATGTATGCAATAATTGCTTCTGCATATAAATGTATATATGCATATGTTTTGCTTAACTAATATGTGTTCAATGAGTTTAAGCCAAGCACAACTCAATAAAGAGAATATTCAGGCTTAGAGAAAGAAGTAGACATATTAAAAGACAAGGCTTTGATGAGCCCAATTGAAAGAACTAGGTAGATGAGTGGAAGGCAGGATCACACAACCAAGCCATCAGACGACTCAGGTTCTATCCTACTGTTAGACAACTTTGGTTAAGTTTAATATGTTAGACAACTCAAGGCAACATGTTAGAATGCAAATATCAGATGACTCAAATAGTGCAAAGAGCAAAATATAGTATTAGAGGACTACATTGATGACACGAGTCAACCTAGAGTAGCAAAGCATTAAACTTCTACAAATGAGTAGATGAGTTAAAGAAACATCACATGAGTATGCATGTTAAATAACTCAGAGAAGACGAGTAGACAAATAAAGAAAAGAAGCATTAGATGAGTCATAAGCACTCAACAAGTCAAAATGATATATTAGACCAATCAATTTAAAAGGCACAGAAATGATACTAGAAGAGTATATACCTACGAGTCAACACGAGATGACGAGTCAAGAAAAATATTAAAGAAGTATCTATTAGACAAGACAAAGTTAACTTATGAAACATAATTTTGAAACAACTATTAGACCAACACTTTCATTAGACAACCTAGCAGGAAGAATGACTAAAAGAATCAAAAGTTAAAGTAAGGAACAAGTATTAAATTGATCAAGCAAATCAAGTTTAGAATGATGCAAAGGAAATCTATTCAATGAGAAAAAGAATTAGAAAGTTGAAGTTGATGATGATAAAAATTATTAAAATTTGCCATAAATTCGACATTGTGGTTGTTGATTGGAAGAAGAATTGAAGGTTATATTGTTAGGTCGATCACTAGATTTATATGGAGGAAAACGTAAAGATTTATTAAATTGGGAATTAAAACGCGTTGGATTTCGAGTAAAGTTTTTAGCTTTGGAAGAATAAAACTTGGATTAATTAATAACACCAATTTTAATCCATTCAAAAGTCATATTGTTATAATTTTAAAAATTAATAATCAATAAAATGTTAAAAAAAACGTCATATTTTTAAGCCATTTAAAACTCCTACGTACTTTTTTATTTTATTTTCTTTCTTCTACTGCATAAATTCTATTCGATCTCAAACTTCTTCAGAATACTTTGGTAATTTCAAAAGTAAATAAAAGCTCAATGTAATTTCAATTTGGGTGTTACTCCCTCCACCCCACCCTATACTTCCTCCACCTCACCATATTATTTTAAATATAATTATATCCTTAAGTTAAAAAGATTTTACTTTTATCCTATTTTAAATAATTTGAAATCTTAATTTTACTTTCCAAGCACCCATTCATAGAACTCTCTTCCCCTTTTTTCCATTTTCGTTTCACCTCCCCACCTCTCGTACTTTCATTCCTTTCTCTTTCCAGTTTTTTTTGTTTGAAAGCTTCCATTGCCGCTGTGGTGTGAAGGAGCGTCGTCGTTGTGGTATGGAGGAATATCGAGGAGTGTCTAGAGCATCAACTAGCCTGAAAAAGTATACAGATAACATCATCCATTTTTTCTTAAATGGATGTTGACATCAGTTGAAGGATGTTGACATTGAAGGATGTCACCTCCGTTGAAGGATGTCACCCAATGTTAAGTTTTTTTATTTTAGGGTTTTATTTCAAGGTTTATTCGAATACGTGGAAACACTCCATGCACCACTCCGTGCACCACGCACTGCACCAGGAGAGCGATACTGCTTGATAATTCTTTCTACCACCAACCTTTGCAACTTGTAGTATCTCACAACAATGTAAAAAAGAGAGGAAAAAATATAATGTTAAAATGAAAAAAAAATATTTTACTCCTATACATAACTAGAATAGGTTATTAATGAAATAGGTTGTGAATGGATAAAATTAAAAAATAATAACTTTAAAAATCAAATTTTACCAACAAACTAATAGTAAAAAGAAGGTGAAGAGAGAAAAGTGTGGTAAGGGAGGGAGAAACACGATTTCAATTTTGTTCAATTTTGTTCGATGTGCATAGATAAAAAAACAAAAATAAAAACCCAATTTTTACTGTGACTGAAGTTCTTGGTGGTGGTGGGCATGGAGAAATCAGGCGATGTTGCACTGCTGGATCGTGCGTCCCGAGCCACTCGAGGCAAGAGGTTAACCAAACTCCTAGACGATGAAATCCAAGAAGATGAATTGTTCTGGAACCAGGACGCTCTTAAAGAGGAGGAAGAGGACGACAACTACCAAGAGGAACCTGAGATCGCCGATGAGTTTGACTCTGATTTCGACGAAGATGTATTTCACAAACCCTTTTGGGTTTTTTTTTTTTCTTCTTATCTTTTTGTAATTTCACACTCACGCCATTGATTCAACACTTTCTTCAGGAGACTGAGCCCGAGGAAGAGGAGCCTGACAAATATGACGCTGAGGACAGGTTTCTTCTCTCCATTTTCTTGCCTCTTCCTTCCCTGCCTTTTCTGTTTCTGATTGTATTGTTTGTGTTTGAAAGAATGCATAAAAAGAAGCGACTGGTATTTCCTGGGAAGACTCTGGCTGTGAAGAAGAAAAAGAAGAAAACTTTATCGAAATTGGAAGGTTCTCCGAAGGAGGATGAGCATTCTGGGAAGGCTGCTGAGGATCAGCAGGATGAGACTGGGGAAAGAATGATCAGGAAGTCCACTAGGACTTCTGTCATCGTTCGCCAAGCTGAGAGAGATGCCATTCGTGCAGCCCTCCAAGCCACTATCAAGGTCCATTCTTTCTCTTCTCATTTTTCTCACTGCATGTGGTTTCTTTATAGATGGTAGTTTCCTTTTGTTAAACTCATCTGGGATATGCTCATGAGATAACCTTAATGATTTTTAGTTGTACTATTTACCTGTGATTCAACTTTGTACATTGGGACAGTGGAACTTTATTCATTTATTTATTTTCTGGGATAAAGGTTTTGTTTTCGTTATCACCTTAGAAAAGTTACGAACCTCTGGTCTGAGAAGATTTTATTTATTTTTTTGGGTTTTGGGGGTTCAGCCAGTCAAAAGGAAAAAGGAAGGCGAGGAGAAGAGGATGACACAAGAGGAGATGCTTTTAGAAGCTGCTCAAACAGGTTAAGATTACAACTCTTTAACATCTACTGATTGCGTATTTGTCTTGTTTGAATTCCGAATGTCCTTCAGTGTTTAAATTATAATTTTGACTTTGTAGAGATCATGAATTTGCGCAATTTGGAGCGTGTTTTAGCCAGAGAGGAAGAGGTTAAGAGAAGAGCAATTGTGCATAAAAATGTTTATAATGGTCCACAGATACAGTACATTTCAAAAAATGGTACGATTCCTATAGTGATAGTGTCTTTGGACAGGCACTGCATTAGACCTACATTCTTAATTTGTTAATATTGGTTGCTGTTGTCATTTTTCATCCGGCTATCTGTTAATGTTTCCCAGGCTGCTCCTATTTAGAGTTCATTAAAGGGTCATCATTCCACTCAGAGATTTCCACAGGGCCTGTACAATGTGAGTCCCTCTAAACACGTGTTGAAATAAGATTGACAATTTGGTTTACTTTTATGTTGAAAAATATTGTATATAATGTTCCTTTATGCATTAATGTTGCAGTGAGTGAAAATTAAATTCCCAGCGAAATTGTTAAAGCATTGTTTTCATACTACATTCACCAATTAATAGCGTTTTTCTTTTTCTGATTCAGTCTAATTTAGTTACTGATGAAAACATCTACATGCATTGAGGTTTGAATCGTTACCCATACAATTTTTTGCTGTAATAGAGAAAACTCTCTGGAGTTTTGCTGGTGATATCATTTTAATAGTTTAGATTAGAGAGATAGTAAATGCTGAGTTGGAGTTGCGAAGAAATATTTTGGTTATTTGGAGACCAGTGAATTTTGATTCAGTAGCTCAAAGACAAAATATGTGAAGTTTAATCTTGATTGGGATAGTGGATGATAGTATAGCAGTACCAAAAACAGAGTGCTTTAGATGTAATTCAGTTGTCAAATAATCCAAATAGAATATATGAACAAGAGAAACGTTTAAGGTGTTTCTATGACCTTAAAAAGCCTTACGTTGACATTGAAGATTTGCCAAATTATAGTTAAATATGCAATTTTGTATGTAGATCAGGAACCTGGGCAATAAAGTGCAATCCTAAACAAAAGTCAAGGTTGAAAAAATGAGAATGAAGCGGTGGATGAGTGAATATATCAATTTGAATAGGTTAGGGAATGAATTCATTTCGAAGAAGTTGGTGGTGTAACTTGTATAAATAAAAATGATGGCTTCATTAGGGGGAAAATTGGTATGGCAACTAAATAGGGTAATGGACAGTTGATGAAGATAGTTCTGGGATGTGAGAGCAGATGACTGCCACCCACCCAGGTAAAATGTGAAGTTAAGATAAGATGACACCAATTTAGAAATGGGTAGGAGGAGGTCAGAAACAGTGTGATGAGACTTGAAAGACTGTTAAGAAGAATTTTAAGGCACACAGCTTTGTGAATATATGATATAATACGATAGAAATTCAGAAGAAGAAAAAAGATGGAAACTGCAGAATAGAATCAAAAGAATAGACCTGTATTGAAGAACAAAACAGATATGAAGAACGTAATTCTCCCCAATGGCTTCTCCTTCCCAAAAGATCATTTGATTCACTCACTGTAACTGTCAAATTCACAGAATACCCTCCCAAAATTTTGATTCCCTTATAGTTATAAGTGAGCTCTTCTAGCTAACTAAGTAGTCCAACACTCTAACAAACTAATGGGCTAACTAACTAACAGCTTTCCTTATACAACTCTCATCATACATCCCAACACGATCAAGGTCAATGATGGAAACAATGTAGCTGACTTCACTCAGCAGGAATCAAGCTTGGGTATTTTTGTATTATTATTGCAACATACCAAGAGTTCCTACATTCCACATAAAAGATGGTGTTAGGAATCTCCGTGAAATATCCTAACTGACTCACACACTCAGTGTTATAAACTCTGCACCACACAGATGAGAGAAAGAATGAGTATATTATATACTGTATTGACATGTGTATAACACATGTCTATCGAGAGCCTAACCTCCCTCCACTGGGTCTAATACCGGCCTATACAAGTTTGTAATTTTCTGAATGAAAAACAATACAATGCTTATCTCCTTTTATACCCATATTTCCCACAAATACCTTGCCTTTTCCTAAGTGCTGAGTTAGGAATTCTACTCCTCTACTCTCTCTTCTTCCTTCTCACTTAAACCTTCCAGCCTCTAACATTAACCCCATTCTGAAGATCAACCTTGTCCCCAAGGTTGAATTCTGGAAACTGCTCTTGAATAGTAACCCCGGTCTTCCCATGTCGCACCATCTACTCCTCCTTCATTCCATTCGATCAACACTTGTTCTCGTATCTCCTCTTCTTTCTGCAGCTATTTTCTGTCCAGCAGCACACGTATTGGCCAACAAGTAGGACCCTCCACCAGTAGATCAGCTGGTAGCTCCCTCTCTACACTCTTCGCTCCAATCGCCATCTTCAACTGCGATGTGTGGAATACGGGATGAATCCTAGTAGTGTCAGGAAGCAGCAAACGGAAGGCCACCTCCCCCACCTGTTGCACCACTCTAAAAGGCCCATAATATCTTGCTGCCAGCTTTGGGTGTATCCTGGTTGGCATGGAGGATTGTCTGTGAGGTCTAATCTTTAGATAGACCTAATCGCCCACCTTGATTGTCACTTTTCTTCTGCTGCGATTCGCTTGTTTGGTCATAGCATCCTGGGCTCTGGTTAGATGGAACTTCAGTTGCTGAAGAGCCTCATCCCTGGTTTGCAAATCCTGGGCCACTTGCCTCCATCAAAGTTTTCCCTGGGACAAATCTGATTAAGGTTGGAGGTGCTTGCCCATAAACTGTTTCCCTCCATAACTCCGATCACTCGCCACCCAGATCCGGCAGGTCGGACCACTTGTTATCAATCTCCGTGAAATATCCTAACCGACTCACACACTCACTGTTATAAACTCTGCACTGCACAGATGAGACAAAGAATGAGTATATTATTTACTGTATTGACATGTGTATAACACGTGTCTATCGAGAGCCTAACCTCCCTCCACCGGCCTATACAAGTATGTAATTTTCTGAATGAAAAACAATACAATGCTTATCTCCTTTTATACCCATATTTCCCGCAAATACCCTGCCTTTTCCTAACTGTTGATGCAGTTAGGAATTCTACTCCTCTACTCTCTCTTCTTTCTTCTCACATAAACCTTTTAGCCTCTAACAGATGGCCATATGAGAATATTGACTAAAGGCATTTCTGTGAATTTTACTTCCTCTGCACTTTGTGGTAGAATACTATCTTAAACTATAGGAAATGGAGAGACATAAGTTGAAATTATGTGTTTCTGAGACAACATAAATGGTTTATTTATATTGAGAAAAAAAAATCAATACAATAAGTAGAGGAGATTTGGTATTTTCTAATAATAAAGATATTATTCAAGAATAAATAAAAATGTTCCTAATAATACATATATAATCTAGATATTCGTGATTATAAAAGATTTGTACCTTCTTTCTATAATTATAATTGTTGAAAGTTCCACATCGACTAGAGATAAGGCCAATTCATAGTTTATAAGTGGGTGCAAACCTCACCCTACAAGCCGATTTTTTGGGGTTGAATTAGGCTTAAAGTCCTCTTCTAACATGGTATCAAGTAAGGATGGGACTTGTAGTGGCTAAAAGCGACAAACTACAGGGATTAAATTGCCATCAGTGACTGATGAGGCCTATAGTGGTTGAAAGATACTCCCCCTTACGGCGAACGACGAAAACTATGAAGGTGGAAGGTCATAATGATCTCCTTTATTCATCAAAGGATCGCTAGGAACCATGGTTGGATTGTGTTGAGAACCGTAAGGATGACAGATTCAAGAAACAAAGATTGAGACTTATGATGACATTAAAGGCCAAAGACAAGTTGGAGGTCCAAAGGTTATGTGCTAAACTACTCTCAAATGGTGCTACTTAGCACTGTATCACAAGAAGTACGGGCTAAACAAACTACCCTTGAGCCCAAGGAGAAAGTGACCAACAATGATTGAAGAAGAAAGTGACAAAGTGGCGTCAAGAGCGGTTTGCTGACTTTGAAATCAGGAACCAAGGACGTATATGGACTCAACATGATTTGGCGAGTCAAACAATGATGAAACATAGATCTAAATGACTAAGGGTGGCTTGTAAGGTTGAGTTAGGCTTAAAGTCCACTTTTAACATGGTATCAGAGCCTATCCTAGCAATAATTTGTTGTTTGTTGGGCATATTGTTCCACCCGCTATCGGGTCGTTATCGGACCACCCATTAATAATGTCTAATCCCACACTCGAGATGTATATACCTCGGCGTGAGGGGTGTGTGTTGAAAGTCCCACATCGATTAGAGATAAGGCCAATTCATAGTTTATAAGTGGGTGCAAACCTCACCCTACAAGCCGGTTTTGTGGGGTTGAGTTAGGCTTAAAGTCCACTTCTAACAATAATGTAGGATCTTGTGTAATGAATTACTCTCTAAGATGAGAGCATCTAGAGTCTGATAGCTTAGATGATTTGATAGACTATGTTGCTTATGAGAAGTGTCTATTTGGTTATATAATCCAGCGGTATTCATGCTTATTAGTTGGTGTACTAACAAGTTTATGTTTGTATAACTATTTTGTGCAGTTAGTTAGGAGCTATTTGGTGCTTCTATCTAACTTGCAATAGTCTCGTAACACTCTATTTGAGTGCTGCTATCTTGTTGATAGCGTAGAGGATGATACAGACAAATTCTTTCTTTCTATCTTGCTTTGTGTTTTTTGTGTTCTTCGTCTAGAAGGTGTGTTTTGCAACCAATGTTTCACTCGTTCTTCCACTGTTCCTGGGCTCATTCTGGCACACTGCGTAACATATAACATACTAAAAGCACCATGTAGATCTGAAATATAAATAATTAAATAAAACACCCGCATGTGAGGTTAGTCTCTGGTCTGGCGAGTTAAAGGAAACACCTGGTAGGACCAAAAGTATTAAATAAAACAAATATGAAGAATAATGTGCCTATTCTTTTTTTTTTTAGTTTCTTCTATTTTGAAGATAAAGCTTCAACGAAGTATGTTTTAACCTTCTTTTTTCTTTATGATCAAGCAAAATATGTCTCTATGTAACATTGTTTTACAATTTTTTATGATATTTATAACTTTTTTCAGATCCAGAACAACCTGTTTGTGCGATTACTGGTTTGCCTGCCAAGTAAGATCTCATATATCGATTTCACAGTTCTTGCTTTTTCCTTTCCTAATGTTGCATTTCTTTGTTAAAATTGCCATTCGATAGCTTGTATTCTTGTTATTTATATGTCATTACGGACTTTGGTTTTTTTCTTTTTGGGGGATGGGAAGTTTAGAGATGCTTTGCTTGCAGGGAACAATCGGTTTATGAATTATATGGCAAATTGTTTCCACTTTCTTTTTGTGATCAAATTGGGTCAGATTATGCTTTCATTTTTATTACAACACTGGTGGTTCTTGCTTGAATTTTCAAATTGCAGCATTACTATCTACTACTGTTATGAATAATGATTGTCATTGATTATAATCACATCATTTGAAAGATTTTCTTTAGTCTATTCCCACTTTACCCACATATTGTTAAGGAGTTCTCTCTGGAATAATACAGGTATCGTGATCCAAAGACTGGCCTGCCATATGCTACAAAAGAAGCTTTTAAAATAATTCGAGAACGGTATGTCTATAATGAGTTGCAAATAGTCTTTCTTTTTTGCTAGTATTTCTCACATTTACCCTTTCCAAATAAGTTTTTTAACAGCATATATTTCAATTTTTTATTCTTTTAGCAAGTCCTCTGTTTAACAAAGTGATTTGACTAAACTAATATATTTTTTAGAATTCAAGCTAATATCCTGCATTTTGCTTTACTGGAGTGATTTGGTCAATCTACAATAGATGACTTCTAGACCAGATCCTACCCTTGCGAAATTTTGCTACTGAAGTTGCTATAATATAAAATTGTTTAAATTAAGAATTCCCTCTGAACTTGATTTGTGTTACTCTTTACACGAAAAAAATTCTTTAGTTTAGTTGTTCTATGACAAAATGTTTACAAATTGGTCCTTGCTATATTTTTGGTCTTATATAGCCTTTAATTTGGTCCCTATGGTTCTTTACTAGTATACTCTACAAAGTCTCGTTTTAGTCTATATGCATTTTGATTGCAACACGTCTGTTTTTTTGTTTTGATCCCCACTTAAAAGTAAGCTCTAATGTTGTTATAAGTTCATCAAATGGTAGGACCAATTTGTAGATATTTTTTATGTAGGAATCGAATTGAGGAGTATAGAAAGTAAAAGAAAAATGTGTCAAGTATAAGGATTAAAGTCTTGTATGTATAAATTTTATTTACTAAAAATAGTATACTTTCGCATTCTAGTGGAAACCAATAGGTACAGTTCAGGTGTGTAATCATAAAGACGAAATAATATGATTGAAAAATTGATGCTTAAGTGTAATAAACCAGTTCTTATATTTATTTTATTTAATATTTTTCTTTTCATTAATCTTGAAGTTGGTATATATAGTATGTTTGGAAAACCAATGAGTGGGTGTTTGATATAAAAATTGTAATAACCAGTGTTATCGATATCTGACAACGAAAAATATTGGCGACCCAAAAATCTTTTATTATAATGAAAACCATGATGGGTTATGACGGAAACATTGCGGTAAAGAGAAATATAAAACCACCACATATAATTCTAATGCAAAAGTAATTATATTATGTCTAAAAATTCAAATAATCATAACATCTTGTCAAAACACCACAATGGGGTATATCCCTTCTCCTCTTCCCCATCATAATTGTCTTCAATATTGTCATCCAATGGGGTATATCCCTTCTCCTCTTCCCCATCTGAGAGACTCTTCTCAAAGTTAAGTAATCTTTCAAAATTAGAATTAGAGCTATCATGCAATTCATTCTAAACCCCAATTTGAGTCTTCTCTTTACCCTTCCCTGTGGGTTTTGGAGTTGGAGTTGCACCTGGACCTTTCTCAGAAGCATGAGAAGATCCAATAACAATACCACCACTTGATGGTTGCTTTCTTTTATTGGTTGCTTGTCTCTTTGTATAAACTATTGGTTCTCCAATACTTGAAGCTTCATAAACAGTTGCCTAATTAAGAGTGGGATCATCATCAAAAACCAACTCCCCCCACTTTATTATCATTATCATCATCAACTTCTACCACTAACCACTCATTACATTCATCAATGGCATTCAATACAATAGGGTCTATTTCATCCCTAATATTGTATCTTTGAGCAAGTTGTTGATTATACTTTGTGTAAACCAAATCATGCAACCTTTTGTGGTTCAGCCTATTCCTTTTCTTTGAATGACTCTGCATTATGAATAAGTAAAATGTGAATTAATTTCTTTCTACACTCTACAAATAAGATAATAATGAAATGAGTCATGTCTTATTACTTTCTCAAAAACACTCCAATTGCACTCACATCCCATGAACTACATGTCAAACTTAAAATCTTGATTGCTAGCTTTTGTAAGTTGGGAGCTGCATGCCCATAATTCTTCCACAACTGAGTTACAAAAGCAAAGAAAGTAACTTAGAATGTAACCATTATATCTTACTGCAATTTAGAAAGCATTCTAAGTGGAGTTGTGGTCTTCCATGATTCTTTCGCAAAATCATTACCAATGAGACTTGCACTCTTATAAAGAGACAACTTAGTTAAAACTTTTTGCTGCACATCTTACTTGGCACCAACCTGTTGCTGCAAGGATATGATCCATCCGTAACTTCCAAATCGTATTCCATGTCTGGGTTGGAATAATAGAACGCTGGGTTCAAAAAGTGACCAGCTGCATGCAACGGGTGATGAAATTGACATTTCCATCTATTATCAATGATTGTAAATACATCATTGTATTTACTTTCATTGTTGTTGAATGACTTCATTATTGTTTCCTTGGCTTTCTCCATTGCTTCATATATATAGCCCATACTTGCTTTTCTTTCCACATCCACTAGACGAAGCACATGAACAATAAGAACCATGACTTTGATAGTAAATATCATATGATTCCAAAATGAAGCCATAAGAACAATTTTTGTGGCCTCCCTCCCTTAGCTTCCTTAGATAGCTTGTTATTTCTCCATTCATTAGAAGTGAACATCTTTCTCAAATTTTCCCTTTTTTTGATGCAATTTGTAATGATAAATGAGAGGTAGCAAACCATTTACAACATGTCTCAGTCATTGGTGTATAATAATTTTGTCGTTCCTAAACTTTAGAACAGGTTTCGTAAGCATGAAACATCTGTTTTAAGGAAGAGTGAATGGTATTCTTAAGGACCATGCATAACTTAGCATCAATTTTTTTCCAACGGAAAATTCTTCGAGAGGAGTATGAGTCACTCTGAGTAAGATGATTAAGATGCCCCTGACTCTCAAACCAAAGTTTAATGTCCGATGCTCAAGTCGCATAATTAGTTTCATCTAACTTATCAATAGACAAGTGTACATTGACATAATTAGTATAGATTGACATGTCAAACACTATGCCGGTAGAAGAGGTATTCAAGATGCTTTAATCAAGGCAATAAACATAAATCTTGGAAGAGGAGAATGAGGAGACCTAGTGTAGGTGATCGTTGTTGAAAAGGAGCAGGGACGTGCTGCCATGCGTAGTGGGAAAGCCTAGGATTGCGAGGGGCATGTGAGGGCGCATTGGAGCTCCGATGAGGATGGTCTCGGTGGCACAATGGTTGCCTGGCTAAGACGAGAAAAACCGTGTGGTTGCCAATTTGAATGGATCTTCGACGAGGACGATGACGAGGACTAACATTGGCGGCAACGGTTGCAGTGGCAATGAAAAAATTTGTCAAAAACTCTGAGGCTCTAGATACCGTATTGAATATAATGAAAAACTAGGTTTTGGGATTAATCACTTTTGTGTAGAAAAAACACACAGGGTACTGTATTTATAATAAATAAAATATGCATTAAATTCAAAATACAAATAATGATAAAAAGTAATAATAACATATGAACTGATAAAATGAAAATAAAAGATAAAAGATAAGATATCTAATATGTCTAACAAGTATCAATGTTTTGTTTCTAACAAATTTAGTTTTAAATTTGTTTCATATATCATACATGTTTCTTTAAGTCTCATAAGAATAATTCAATTCAATTTGAGAAGGTCAATCTATGAACAATTTAGCTTTTATAAACTGATCCAATTTAGTTTAGCTTTTACAAAAAGAGAAGGTTCAAGTATCTTAGTTAAGTTCAATTGAGTTTAGTTCAGGTATTGTTGAACAGCTCTATTTGGGACCATCCTGTCTAACTGTAAGATGAAGTTTCAACTTAGATGTTCTTGTTCATTTTGGTATATGTTTTGAATATACTGTGGAGATCTGGTAATATAGTGATTGTTTACTAATTGGTTTGGATTGATATTAATGGGGGATGAGGGATTGTTTTGCAGCTTTCTGAATGAAAGTGCTAACACCAGAAAGGAGATGAGCATGGGGGGCTTATATGATTCTGTTTCTGGATGTGGTTTTTCAATGAAGCAAAAGAGATCAGTAATGCCAGATAGAAACGTCAATCCAGATGTTCGCTCCTTAGCTCGTTTTCGTAGAATTCCTGTTTTTGAGGATGAAGATTCTGACTAGTTGCCTTGGTAATTAATATTTTTTGCCTGCATAATGGTCCATCCTGTTAATGTCAGTGCCTCATAGTGAAAGATGTCATAGTTGTACTATATCATGATCAGGACCTCAGGTTGACATAATATTATTTTTTTCCCCAAATGGCACTCTTTGGTGTTAAATTTATTCATGTAGCATATTGTATAGAATATTTACATCATTAGCATAGTTATATGTACATTGCCAGAATTTGATTCTTAGGAAGCCAAATTCTGGCCATTTTCTTTGTATTTCCCACTGGAAAACCAGTCCAATTCAATTCCTAGAAAACTGAATTTTGATCTGGCATTTCTTATTTTATTTTGAAAATTATTTTAAAAGAGGGAAGGAAAATTTTCAAAATTAAAAATTGAAATTAAAATATATAATAGAAAGTGTTTAATATAATTTAAATTTGGATTTGTGGATAAAAAAATAAGTAATAGAATAAAGTGCTTAAACTGGATAAATTTTAAATTGGGTTTGTAAATAATATATAGATTGTTGTTATAATTATTTTAATAAATGTGTATGATGTTAATTTTTTAAATGATGATGGAAATTAAAAGGAGTTCTTAAAGGTTTTAAATAATAAATTGGAAATGTGAAATTATTCTAAATAATTGTTAAAATTATTTTATGTCATAAATTTTGTTATAAAAGTTAAAAGAAATTATTAATAATGAATATAATTGGAAAATTATATTTTAGTACAATGATACATTTATGTAATAATATATGGAATGGCTTATTTAAATTATATATAAAATTATATTTAATAAATAAATACTTTATTATTTAGTTAAGAGTAATTAAAATTTTATTTATTTGATCGTCAAATATGTATGAAAAGAAAGTACACGAAACTAAAAGAACATAATATAATTGAAAAAGATAGATACATCTTTGGAATTTAAGATGTTGGGTTGGTCAATGTATCATATTGTGGGTCAAAAATCATTTCATCATATTGAAGGTCCTATACATCTTCATGTTGTACGCTTAGGTGAAGAAGTTGAGTCTATTTCCAGTGGTTCATCGTTTGTTCGGTATCATTGTTAATTTTTATTTGTACGGAATTGTAGATGATGTTTTGATTAACAATTTCAATTAGATGTAATTAGTTGATTTACATTACTTATTTACGGTTTTGTATTGTAGTGCTTTCATTGTGAAACAGTTTATTGAAAGAGTGGTTGTGTTGAATTGTCATTCTTCCGTAGTTGTAACTTTGTAGGTTAGATTGTAACTTTTTTTATTTTTTTTTATTATGGTACCTTGTTAGATAAGTCATTTGGCGTAAAGTATTGCTTTTGTGGAAGTTATAAAGTTAGGATGTGTTGAAGGGCTTGAAGTAGGTGAGTTTACGAGCCTCATAATTTCTTTTGTAGATCTTCTAAACTTAGTGTATAGTTTAATCATTGTATTAAAAGGAAATTAAGACTTATAAGCTATCATTTGACATACATGAACATCTATTAACATTTCAGTAGCATCATACTTAATTAGATATGTAACTCTAAGCTTAGGTTGGTTGAAGTACAACTTCAACGTTGAGACATTGGGAAGATCCAAAGTAATGCTCATTTTTCTTTACAACTCAGTACAATTATACGAGATCTGAAACAATTTAAGAGACAAACACTAAAAGTGGACACCTTCCTCACTTTATGTAATTTGACCATTTGTAAACACATCAGCACAATAAAAATTGGAATAATTTTGTCTTCTATACAAAATTGGTTTGTGTGAAAATGAATATAGATGTTGTAAACATAAAGACCATTTTCTCTATTTAGTGTGTGAGGTTTGTTTTTACTCAACGATTTTGTTGTCATAGTTAGAGTCATTGCCATTGTCGTTGTCATTCAGGATATCAGTTTCAATCGGCGTCTACGATTTTTCTCGTCTCGATCAAGTGACCACAACGTCGTCGAGATCGCTACCATCGAAGTCCAGACTCGCTCTCATGATCACTTTCGCCATACTTTCTAGTCGCTCGTGAGTACGGTACATGTGTCGTTGTCTCTTGTGTTGACCACCTTCGTTGGACTTGTCGCAACATTCTCTCTCTACATTTGGCCTGGTTATGTTGATTGAGCCTTTTTTGGATTTTAGGATTTTACTCTCTCTTGTTTGTTCATGGCTTTTGACTTCTCTTCTGTCACCAGTACGTTTGACACTATCACTAGTATGTTTGACCCGTCCATATATACTAATTATGTCAATGTTCATTTATCTGTTGATAAGTTAGAGACATTATTAATGCGACTTGGGCATTAGAAGTTAAACTTTGGCTTAAAAGTCAAGAGTATATTGATCATATTAATCAGAATGTGATAGTTTTTTATTCCGATGTGATTACTTATTGGTTGAAAATTGATGCTTAATTATGAATTGTTCTCAAACGTACCCTTCCCTCCTCTTTAAAACAAATTTTTCGTTCCTACGAAACATGTTTTGAAATCTGGGAACACGCCAAGTTATTATATATGATTGATACTCAACATCTTTATGGTGTTTGTGATGATCTTTTCAATGATGTTGCTCCTCGACATCAGGACTCTATGACTGATTATGTGGGTAAAATTTATGCTCTTTTTCATGAATGTAATGAAGTAATGCCTCCTGCCTCTACTCCTGCCCAAAAAATAAAGCAACGCTCAAAGTTCTTTATGTTATTGGCGTTGCACTGCCTTGCTGATGAATATTCTCATATTTGTGATCAAATTTTGGGTTTACCTGTTTTTTCCACTCTAACTTCTACTTATTCTACTCTTTTTGCATGTAACTAGTAAACCCATCAATGATACATCTATTTCCTCTATGTTGGCATCTCAACGTCATGATCGTAATCACTCTCGCAAGCCGATAAAAGGACATTTCAAGTGTGGCCATTGTGGTAAGCCACAAGATTGATAGGCGTTATGCATTACATGGTCGCCCTCCTAGATTTGCTGCTACTGTTCAGACTGCTTCTCCCTAACAATCACCTACCTGGGATCCTCCTTCATCCGATATTACTGATGACTGTGTTATCTCAAATTCTTCTTTGTTCTGTGTTTGGACTTGATGCAAAGACTGTCGCGAATAGAGGGGTGAGTCTCATGGTCGAAGATGGCCTAGCCGTGGTGGTTTCCATCTTTAAGAAAAATAGTGTGGTTAATACAATTTCTTTTCGGTGACAGTTGGTTTCGATTTTCCTTTGCTCACGATGAGGAGCCGTAGTGGTTACTGGCGATGTTGGACCTTGGGCTGGTTCGGTCTAGCCCTAAATAGCTCGGCCTACAGGGCCAAAAGTTTGGACCTAGCTTGGTTTGCAGGACTCATAATTTTGACATTAATTAATATAAATAATTTGTAAAAGGAGAGAGACGAAAACATTAATTTATAATAATAATTATTATAATATTGAAAATAAAATTATTATTATTTATCTAGCTAATAATGAAATGAAATTAGAAATAAAATTAATTGGAAATGAAAATGGAAATAAAATTAATTGGGTTTGAAAAGGAAAATAATGAGGCTATAATGAGTAATTGGATTAATAAGTGATTTACTGTTTTTGACTTGATATTGAGTAATATATTTTTGTGACCTATTGTTTTAGTGGAATCTTATATTGAGATCACTTTGGAACATAGATGACTTTTTATATCTTGATGTGTGAATGATAAGAAAGGGGGTGTAGATAGTATTTCTTTTTACTATTGTATGTGTCTGGTTGAAATTGTTAACACTAATATGGGAAGACCCATTGAATAAGTTATGATTTTATTAGTTAAGGGTGAAGTTGAGGTCTTGTTTGTGGTATACACCTTAGGAGAGGGACATGTCTATCTTGTTCCAAGTAAATCCTGAGTTTGAACTATCTAACGTTTGATACGGGATATGGGTTCTCTTTAGCCTTGTGTGGGAAAAGAGAGTGACATTCGAGTGTTGTACCTTCTTTGTATTGGGGAATTGATGTTTTGTCTAGTCTTCGTCTTGTTGCTAAGTATAGGACCTAGTGCACGATGTTCCGACATTTTTACTTGTAAGTCTTTGTGGAGCAGGGAAACATGTTGTTTAGTCGTGAGGGTGGGACGAGTTGAAAGAACCTGTATGGGGAAGCTACAAGTGGCATGGTTACGAGCCTGTTTGGGGAAACTACAAGTGATTTGGTTACACGCCTATGTATGGGGAAGCTACATGTGGTATGGTTGGGTATAGCAGATAAACCAAGGTTCTTCATGATGAGGTATGGGATTTGTAACGACAATGTGTTTGGAGACGACGTTCATAAGGATAACATTGTTGGTATGATATGACTGATGAGGATGTTGGCGATGATCATGGTTTAGAAATGATTATGTTAGTAAAGATAACATTATAAATGACGGTTTGTTCTTAAGTTGTGCTTACTTGCTATGTATATGTTATGGTTATTGGTTGTGTTAATGGTAGCTTACCCATATTTGTTTGCGTTTGTAGTTGTGTGTGTCTTGGTTATACAAGAGCATGGGTTGTTGCAAATGCTCCAAATACATGATAGAGATGCGAGAGTAGGGAACAATCTTGGTTTATCTAAAGTTTTGTACTTTAAATTTTAGAACCATTGTAATTGGGTTTATTTTATAAATTTCTGGATTTTGTAATTGGATAAGTTATTTGGTAAAGTTAGAACCTTCGTTTAATTTCGCACGTTCTAAATGTTGAAATTTGTAATTAGTATTGTGTTTCGCATTAAAAGGATTTTGAGACATTTTACTTTAAATACGATTCATGACACCCTAAAATCGAGGCGTTATAGTGAGTGTCTTCTTCCTCAAGCCTTATCTTGAAATAGCTCTGAAGTGGCATAACACCACTAATATTTGGTTGGTGAGCTATAATGCCTCCCTAAGTGGTGTGGCTTCATCAAGAGTTCCCTCTTCTATGTTCCATTTTTTCCCATCTTCCTCCTCTTTTGTTACTTTTATGTTCATTTACTTTTGGCCATTTACGTTCCTTTGTGTTCTTGTGATAATTTTCCATTAAGTGAACTTCTCCTCTTCTCTTTGATCCTTGGAAATGAATCTTCACATCTAGATAACATTAGTTATCTCAATATCCAGTGGAGATCTTCCTTGTTCTTGTTTAATCAACATCACACCATATATTGTTAATTCTTAAATGGGTCTTTATCATTTGGTATCTAGAGCCTGGGTTATTCTAATATATCATGTTTTCTCGTCTCGACCTTAAGCCTTTTCTTGTAGAGAAACATGAATTTGAATGATATTATGAGAGAAGTGGAAGAAGAATCACCATTAAATTACACACCTAGCCAAGGAGAAGCCTTGATTAAACAACACAACAATGAATCGACCTTGGTGAAGTTGATTCAACAATTGAAGGTGTCTAGAAGAGAAAACATAAATCAAATCCTAGAAGTTAAGCAAGAAAGTCAAACACAACTCAAGGACCAAATCCAAAGGCTTGAACTAGAGAGGCCACAAAGAGAAACGAGGGACTAGCTAGAGAATAAGATAGAGAGAAGGCTAGAAGGAAGTCCTCAATATGATGAGTCCTATGGTGGAAAGGAAAGAAGGCATTATCATGGAGATGATAGGAGGTAAATTCTCTACCAAGGAAGCCACCAACATTGATCCAGATCCCTAAGTTCAAAGGAGATAATGACCTTGATGTTTACCTAGAGTGAGAGCAAAAATTTCACCAATTTTTTTTATACATCAACTAGAGGATTAAAAGCAAATATATTAAATATTGGTACAATTTAAGGGACATGTCATTACTTGATGGCATCATTTGTGTATGAGCTTACCAAGAGTAACTCATGGCTTTTTGGATGGATAATAAAGGATTAATGTGCAATAAATTTATACCCTCCTACTATAGGAGGGATACTCTTTTGAAGCTCTACAAGCTTCAACAAGGATCTATGTGTGTGAATGACTATGACAAGTTGATGGAGTCTTTACTCCTCGAAGTGGATTTATAATTTGAAAGTGAAGAGGATAAGGTAGCTAAATTTTTAAGTGGGTTTAGGAGGGAAATGCAAGATGTAGTAGAGTTTGTAAGAAATGTTATGCCTTGTTTCTCAACACTAAGAGAGAGAGAGAGAGAGAGAGAGAGAGAGAGAGAGAGGGGGGAGGTTAATTGGTTTTTAATAAAAATGCTTTCTTTTCTATCTTTTTGGAAATCTTTAGAATAATCTTTAACACATAACACAATAATGAAAATAATGTAGTAAAGGAGTTTAAGGATAGAAAACAAACAGTTTTTTATATTGGTTCGGCCTCAATGTCTACATCCAGTCTATTCTAATCAACCTTAGATTGAAAGACCTTCCACTATAAAGAATTGAGTTTTTACAGCAAGGCTTTATAGAGAACACCTCTCAAATGTAATCTCCTCTTTAACTCACCAATCTAATATAGTAAAAACGCACCGTGCAGAAAGAACAATCTTTTTCTTTGCAGTACCCCTTTGAGACCCTTCTCAAAGTCACAAGAACAACAAGTTCTTCTTCCTGGCAACATGCACAGGGACACCAAAATCTCTTGATTGCAAACAAAGTTTTGATCAAGAAAGTAAACACCTTAATGTGCCGTAATTGATCAGCCAATAAACATCCAAAGCAATTAATGTAATCAATTGCACATAAATTGTAAGTTAGATTATTTGAAAATATGATCATTGTGACAGTTAGAACATCTCTTAAAAAATGTTTTCAAAGAATACTAGACTTAACCGATTAAGTAAATAGTGAAATCAGTTAAGTATTATACTTAGACAATTTTGAAACCTTTTTCTTCTCAAAACTCATCACAACACATAGCAAACAAGTGTTAGAAAAGACACGAGTTTTAATCGATTATACATATAATGTAATCAATTAAAACTGTGTAGTTTGTCACAGTTCAAGCATTAGCTATCTGATGAACTTAATTGATTACATAATCACTGTAATCGATTGCTTCATACAAATCTACTTTGTGCAAGTGGTTTTAAAAAATGAAAACATGAGTATGCATACAACAAATGCAAAGTCTTATATGACCATACAACCCAAACAATTCAGGAAATATATGTCTTAAACATAAAGAAACATTTATGTTGTTGTCATGGAAACATATATGTGTTGTCATCATCAAAATCCAAACACATAAGGGATTGGGTTTAGCATTCACATTGCTTCCCCTATCAACAATCTTCCCATTTTTTTATGATGCACAACCATAATGTACAACACAACCATGATGCACAACCAGAAATTATTTTTCCAGTTATTTCAGTTTTACCAATTTCTAATTTCACTAATTTCTCCCCCTTTAGGCATTATCAGAAAAAGTATCTTGAATTTGAAACAGAATAGCATCCAGAGATACATCAATATGTATTTTTACATATTAATATCAAAAATTGATGCTCCCCCTATCATTGTGCAATAACTCTAATTTCACTAATTTCCCCCTTAATAATTTAGTAGCACTGCTAACAGTAATGAATGTATCAGGTATGTAACATATTAAGAACTCTAAATCAGATTCAAGCATATAGCAGATTTATTAACATGTATCAAAGTAATAAGTAATGCTTGAAGTCAATGGATTTTAGTTTGCAACATTTAGAATACTCAAAATGATTAACAACGGATATGATATAACGAGTATAAGAATGCATGAAATCATATGTCATCAGAATGAATGCGACAAAATATATGATTTAGTAGAAAAGAAACTCAAACCATATTCTCGAGGATTAATCGATTTTACTACTTTTGCAGTCGATTAATATATGTAGAGCCACTTATAGTCCATTTCAAATCAATGCAAATTCATGTAAGTATATTATGTTCAATAACAGACCTGCAAATAAAGTTCTTCTCAACTTTGTTGAGTGTTAGTACAAAGATAAAGTACAATTGTAAAATGATAGAATTGTCAATTGAGTATGAGTGTGTAAATAAGTATTTGATAGTGAATTTTTTTAATTTTCACTCATACAACTCATTCAACATATATAATCAATGTTATTTTATGCAGTTTTGATCAAGTATTCCAGTTCATTCCTTATAGTATAAAATCTCTCTTTATTCAGAAGCTTTGTAAAATTATCAGCCCATTGATGTAAGGTATCCACATATTCAATTTTGATTTCTCCTTTCAAAATGTGATCCCTTATAAAGTGGTGCCTTATTTCAATGTGCTTGGTTTTGGAATGAAGTACATGATTTTTTGTTAAATTTATGGCACTTGTGTTATCACATTTCAAAGGTATATGATTTTAAAGTATGTGATAGTCTTCTAGTTGAATCTTTATCCAAAGAGACTGAGCACAACAACTTCCTACTGCAATATACTCGGCTTTTGTGGTGGACAGTGCCACACAAGCATGTTTCTTTGATTGTCAAGACACTAGAGAACAACCTAGAAGGTGACATATACCACTGGTGTTTTTCCTATCTAGTTTGCAACCACCAAAGTCATAATCACTACAACCTTCTAGAAAAAGATTTGGACCACTAGGGTACCATAATTCAAGACTTCTAGTTCCCTTTAGGTATTTCAAAATTCTTTTTACAACAGTAAGGTATCATTCTTTTGGGTTACATTGAAACCTAGCAGATAGGCAAACACTATGCATTATATCAGGACGACTGAAAGTGAGATAAAGTGAGGAACCAATCATACCTCTGTATAGCTTTTGATCGACAGAATTACCTTTCTCATCCAGGTCTAGATAACAATTTGTTTCCATTGGTGTGACTGCTTCTTTGCACTAGCTCATTTTAAACTTCTTCAGTAGATCAATGCAGTATTTTGACTGGTGTATGAAGATGTCATTCTCATCTTGTTTGACTTGTAGTCCAAGAAAGTAGGTCAGTTCTCCCATCATAGACATTTCAAATTCATCCTACATAATTTTTGAGAAATCCTTGCATAGAAGTGGATTAGTAGATCCAAATATAATGTCATCAACATATATTTGTACATATAATTGATCTTTACCAAACTTTTTAATGAAGAGAGTTGAGTCAACTTTACCCCTTAGGAAACCCTTTTCGATTAAAACTTCACTCAATCTCTCATACCAGGATCTTGGTGCTTGCTTTAATCCATACAAAGCTTTTCTCAGTTTAAACACATGATCTGGAAATTCAAAATCCTGGAAGCCAGGGGGTTGTTCAACGATACTTCTTTCTTGATGTAGCCATTCAGGAAAGCACTCTTTGGTTGTTTGTTTTGTAGGGTAAACTTATGCCAACAACGAGGAGGATTACATTACTTAGAGTGGAGGAGAGGCTTAACCTTAGGACCACTCATGAGGGGTTCATAGTTGGAAATGGGAGAAGCTTGGAGTTTACCTTTTCTTTTAGAAGTCAAGGACACACAAGAGAAGGCTTGGAGACTGATGAGTGCATATTTATGCCCACATTTATGCTTTAAAATTCAATTTTTTGATGGGATAATTGTGCTTAAATGGTTTATTTTAAGTGAATTTGTGATGATTGGAATTGTTGGGTTTGGGAAATAAAGAGACGTAAAAAGTGAATTTTAGCGCATAAATTATTATTGGATGTTCTAATGTTTATTTATGCAGCTGAAAATATAAGTTTTATTGGTCCAAATGGCAATTCAAGGCCTAAAATCAGATTTTAATTTTGGAGAATTCTGAAGGAGCTAAAATGCAAATAGAGAAAATTCAGGATATTTGTGTAATTTTGGAAAGTTAGAAAATCTAAAAGATAAAATTCAGTTGTTGAATTTAATTTGGGAATATCAACAGAAAATATCTTCCAAATAATTTTATCATTATCTAAATCTTTTAGTTATTTGGAAGATATAGGATATAAGATAATTGAGTTAATATCTATAAAACTGATTTAATCTAATGAATATTTGAAAGATATAATATATCAACGGAAAATATCTTATCAACAAACTGTTTAGAGTCCAAGCCCAATCAAGCCTATATAAAGAGACCCAAAAAAGGCAGAAAAGTGGACTTCATTCAATTCATTCATTCTCTCATACTTCTCTCACTTTTCTTTCATCTTGTATTCAACTTCATTCATGGAGAGCTAAGCATCTAGGGCTATTCTGCTGTAATTTCATTATGGATTCTGAGGTTAGATTGAGTTTATGCAATTGTTTATTTTGATTATTGATTTAAGTTGTTCTCTCTCTATGTCTTTCATCTCTCTATCAAATTAAAAGCAAAGATTTTTGCATCATAATGTGTTTGAATCTACATGCATATTGATTATATGAGTTCTAGGGTTTCTAGGTTTAATTGAGAATCTACTTTGATTTAATTTAGGAACTTTCATATGATTAAATGGTTTGTACTATCAATTGAGAATGTACTTTGATTGATTAGTAATAATTTCAACTATAATCAATTGAGAATTTACTTTGATTAATTAGCTTTTAATTTGGTTTGGAGATTTAAGAATAGACATGATTAAACACAATAGAATTTGATTGAGAATGTACTTTGGTTGAATTTATTGTGAATAATCTAGAAAGGTTTTGCATTTGATTGAGAATTTACTTTGGTTAAATGCACGATCGCCCTCAAATTAATTAAGAATGTACTTTAATTAATTTGAAACTTAAACAATAATCAATTGAACAATTATCCGTGAATAATCGATGACGAATCTACCTTGGAAAAGCAGTGGAATTAGTCTATTTCATCGTAACTGTTTTTAAGTTTCTATTTTGTTCTTTAAACATTCTCTAAACATTACTTTTATCCATAAGCATTGCATAGCATTCGTAAGAGTCAGATATTCAAAAGCAATTTCGTGTTCGTTGGGAGACAACTCAGGGTTACTTTAGCCCTATCTACTTTCTTGAATATTACTAGGCAATACTGAAGTTGCCTTGAAAAGTAGTATTAATTTCATAGCTTCAACAACAGCTTATCAAAGACCAAGCTAAGGTTCTCTCATTTTCAAGACACCTCCTTTAAACCTAACTTATAGATGCTCAATTTATCTTTTTATGTGTACACCCTTTAGTTTTGTGTTATTATTAAGAGACTCCTCACACTTAATTATATAAGGGGATCTTCAAGACTCTTTAAAGAGTTGAATATTTTGAGTAAAATTATTTATATTTGACCACCTTTATGAGAGAGCTTTCCTTGTGAGTGTCTTCTTTCTTAAGCCTTATCTTGAGAATAACTCTTAAGTGATGGCAACACCACTAATCTTCGGTTGGTGAGCTTTAATGCCCACCTAAGTGGCATGCTTTAATCAAGAGCTCCCCTCCTCATCTTCTATCTTCCATCTTTTACCATCTTCTTCCTCTTATGTTACTTTTATGTTCATTTACTTTCAGTTATTTATGTTCCTTTATGTTCTTGTGTTAATTTTTTATTAAGTGAACTTCTCTTCTTCTCCTTGAGTCTTGAAAATGAACATTTACATATAAATAACCTTAGTTATCTTAATGTCTAATGGGGATCTTCCTTGTGTTTTCTTGACCACCATCACACCATATATTGCTGATTCTAAAATGGGTCGTTATCACAAGTTAGAAAAAAAAAACCCTAATGTTCAAAATGATGACAAAAATAAATCAGTTGGAGTAAAGACCCTAAATCAAATATAAAACAAACATCAAATATCAGTTCAACCATAAACCTGAATAAATGAAAAACATAGAGGAAATAAAGAAACCACCATGGAAGACTAAGAAAGTTATATCAAGAGATGAAACCATATAACAAAAGTAAGAACAAAAAACCTAAATTTCAAAATGAGAAAAAAATTAGTTAAAGCAATGAAGCATAAGATCAAATGGGAAAAAACATACCCAATCCATACATACAAGAAATAAAAAAACAAAAATATCTTCAAATCTATAAAAATGACTTGAAAAAGGAAAGAAAAGAAAATAAAATCATTGAAACACACAGAGAGCCAAAGCGAAAGATGTGTGCTACGGTGAGAGCAAAAGAAACAATATGAGAAACTAAGAGCGAAGAAAGTGAAAAGAGATGGCGAGAGATCATGAGATAAAAAGGGTGAAAGGATGAGTTTGAAAACAAAAGCAATAAGGTTTGAGAGAGAAAAGAATGAAAGGCTTAGAGTGATGAAAGTGCGAAGAGACGACATGAAATGGTGAAAGAAAAAAAAGGTGAGAGGGTGTATCTAAATAAAAAAAGAATAAGGTTTAGAGTTTTAGAAGATGACCGATGATGTTTGAAAAATTTGTACATGTGCCAAAAGCATATGATATTAGGTGTTTTATACTTAAATGGATATTGAAAAATGTTATATTTTTGTTACTTTTATGTGTTATTTAAATTGTCAAGCATGCTTTTGCTTTTTATGTTTATTCTATTATATTTTTTAATAGATATTATTTTTAAGTTATGATATAAAATTCATACAGAAAGAAACACAAATTAAAAATGAAAAAGAAAATAGTATATAAAATATTTGAAACTAATGGAGAGATACTCCTTGTAATTAATAAAAAATAAATAAAAGTATAAATGTTTAGAATATTGGATTTTGTATAATTAATTTTTTTTCTAACATAATTATTAAGACAAGATCCTTTATGAATAATTTATTTTATAGTTTAACAAAATCATCTAATGAAATAGTGTTTATCAAAAAGATTATTTAGATTACTCGCAATAACATTATCCTAAACGATATAGTACATGGACTACGCTAAACTCTACTAAACGTTTAACATTTTAAATCCAATGTACGAATAATAATTTTTGTCTATTTTGTAGTTTCTCTTTATCTATGTAGATCATTCATGGACAAATGCTTTATTCAAAAGTTCTATGCTGATTCAGAAAGACATTGAGAAATACAAAGACATTCTAGGAATGTTTTTTCAATGCTTTATGTCTGACCAATCCGTACAACAATATAATTTCTTTACACAAGCAAAGTAGCATCTGATAACATACAAAAGGCTACAACAACTCTTTCAAAGTCAATGTTCTATAATTACGTATCTTTTTCAGTGTTGCCTATAAGTAGAAGATTGCATGAAAAATAAAATAACAAGAAAAAAATTTAATTGCACATATTCTTACGCTGCCAAAATTCTCTGTCTTTGATAGTGCGTCATCTAACTTTAAGAAAATCTCTTTGTAACAAGTTTTTCAAATCTACTTTGTATTGATCAATATCCTCTTTAAAAAAGTTTTTCATATGTACTTGTTTTAAAAACACTATGTTGTTTTTGGATAATCAAGAGTGATTTAATTCATTCGGTTTGTTTAACTCAAGGGGAGTTAAATGGTTTTAGCCAGTTAAGCTACTGTAAAACCAAGAGTAGTGAAACTTATTATAACTTGTTAAAGTTAGTGCAACCTTTTAAGAGTATATAAAGGAGAATTGAATAGCTCAAATTGAGTCAACCAGTATGAAAAAGATATTTCATCTTTACTATCTTTTGTTGTGTTTCTAAACGCTTTCATAAATCCTTAAGTGTTCAACACTATCTGTAGACTGTCTAACCCCTACAAAACCTCCCCATTCCCTCACCCCCTCGCTTTCTAGAATTTGTTTGTTACTTGAGTTGGTATCAAAGTTAACCTCTTAGGGTTAGTTCATCGTTGGACTAGATGAACAATCCAAATTGCAATGAAAAACGAATGATTCACCATCAATACTTGTCCTTTATTCAAAGGGAAAAAGTTTAATTATTTGAAACAAAGAATGACAACATTCTTTAAATCTTGCCACATTGATATATGGGATGTTGTTGAAAATAACAACTATATATCCCTCAATAAAGAATAAAGAAGGATAACCCTTGCTAAGAAGCCTATAGTCAGATGACTAAAAATAAAGATACATTCTTAACTGAAGCTAAAAAACTCTCTAATACGCGTTGTTTATGAAGAAAAGTAAGAAGGGATACGCATGTAACAATATCAAGAAAATGTAGAACACGTTGATGGTCATGACGATTCTAATGAAGTCAAAAGGAATAAATTTAATATGCTCATCAAACAATATAAGTTATTCATCACGCTGGACATAAAACATTAAAGCTATGTTAAGGCACTTGACAAGTCCTAAAAGCCCCTGTTTCTACAAATAATATATAACAATGTACACATATTATTTTTCTATTTTAAGTATAAAAAAATATAATAAAACATACAACGAAAAAAAAAACAACAGAGACAAAAGGATATTTAAAAGTAGTGGAGGAAAAATATCAAAGAAACTAACAAATAATAAAGAGAAATCCTAAAATTGAAACGAAAGACAACTGCTCACATTCAATTATAACCTAAAAGTGTTTAGAAATATTTGATTCTACATACTTAATTTTTTTTAAAACAACTTCAATATAATGTATTATATATATATATATATATATATATATATATATATATATATATATATATATATATATATATATATATATATATATATATATATATATATATATATATATATATATATTGATTGCATTGTGTTAGGGATAACGATGATCGGGACCATAGCTTACTGATTTCAATTGTGTATTAGGAATGATCGTGATCCAGGAGTTAGGTCGAGCTTCTATTTATACAATCCAAACCAATCCACCTTAATTAAGTGAAGTGGGTTAACTAATTAAAAAAAAGTTTATTTTTTAAATTTAGAAATTAAAATCTTTTAATTTTTTTGTTTTTAAATCTAATAATTAATTTCCAACTTTTAAAAGTATAAGCATACTCTTGTGTTTATTATTATTTACTTTTAATATGTTAGCCATTCAGTAAAGTAATTCAACAAGCCGACTCATTTATAAACTATTCATGATGGCTCTATTAACTCACTTAATTAAATATTTTTTTTTAATTTAAAAAAATATCAAACTTTTTTGAATTCAAATTTAAATAAATTTATGTATAAAATGATATTAAAAGTAAGAGACAATTTAAAATAAAAGAATTATATAACTCAAAATCATCTTAAATTTTAAATATAATATAAAACAAGAAATACAAAATAAATATATAATAATAATAATAATTTTTATTATTTATTTATTTATTATATTAAATCTTAAATGAATAAATATATAATATTTTATTCTATGTTATAAATTATTTTTTTATTTATTGTTATCTATAATATAATAAAAAAGAATAATAATTAAATATATGAAATACAAAGTAATAGTTAGGTAGAATGATGAGTTAATCTTATTCACCACATAATTTATTTGAATAAGTTGATTCTTTACATAATTTATTTGAATAAGTTAAATTTTTAATGAGTGAGATTTAAAATTGATCTGATTTAAAATTTTAATATTTTTTAATCCAAGCTTTCTTAAATATTTGATGGGCTGGCACACTTTCAACCCGCTTTGACTATATTTCATGTACTTTCAAACATTACCACCAAGTTATTGTGAGGGATTAACACTAAGATCCTTCCAAATTTCATTCATTGTTTTCTCTTTTAATTTACGAAAAAGTTGTCTGATGAGCCAGAAAGGCGCCAACGCAAAACACAAGACACAAATTTTCTATTGCTTAAAATATATCATTGGGACCACGTGACACATGCAAATATGAGTTGCCATGGTTCATCGATAAATTAATAAATAAATATATGTTATTATCATGGAAGATTAATTTTATTTGATGTTAATTAAAATCAATTTTAGTTGAATTAAATGTTTGTTCACATTTATGTTAGATTATTTATGATTTTACTCGTATGGTACACATGCTAACTTGTTTACAATACATGTTTAAAGTTAAACACTATTATTTAACAATAATTGCTATTAAATAAAAATAATAATAATAATAAACTATATAATATAATGATAATTGAATTTAGTTAATAATATATTTATTAAGCATTTAAATATTTACGATAAATAATTAATAACAATAAATGATTGTTATTTATTTATAATTAAGAATCAAACCAGTTATAGATTTAAAATATGCAATATTTTCAAGTATTTAACATTAATTTTTTATTTTAGGGTCAAAAAATGTATTAATACATTAAAAAGAAGCACTCATTCAATCTTTTTCTATTGTCTTTTGAACTCTAGAAAATCTTCTACAACAGTATCTTACTCAATTTTCTATCATCTTTTGGTAGAACCATAATTTCCACTCTAGAAGTACATTACTTCTTTTCGATAAGAATACACTGTTTATTTAAGAAATATTTGGTTAATAGTCTAAAATTTTTAATTTTATAATTGATTGTATTTGTATTTGAAAATGTATCTTTCATTTTTTAAATCTCAATTTCATATATATAAATTATTATTTAAGAAATATAATTTAAATAAGTTAATTACATAATATATATAAATAAATTATTATAGATTATATATTCCAATTTTATAAAAATAAATGTATTCCAACAGAATTGTTTCAAACACGTTTTCTGACCACAAATAACTTTCATGTCATTTTAAAAAAATTACAGTAAAATTTAGTATTCGTCCAAAACAAATGTGTTTCAATTTAACATCTATTTTTTGAAAATAATTACTTTCAAAATTAATTTTCTTTTGGGAAAAAGTGATAAAAGAAACAGATGCAGTGGTGAGGTTTGTTTATTAAATAATTGTGGATAAAGATTTTTATAGGAAATAAAATGAATATTACGAAAGTTCTATTTACAGGGATACGTTAGACAATAACGTGTAGCCAGCACGACGTTTGGATTTCCGTTAATCCTTTCTCTCTCTTGTGTTTGAATCCAAATTATTTCAGAATCGCCGGCCACAAAAATAAAACCCAAACAACAACAATAATAAATAATAAATTGTAAATGGTTCCAGAATAGGGGAAAAAAGACTGGAATATTAGGGAGAAACGATAAACGAAACAATAATAATAAGTTATATACATTAAATTGGATTCTGTTACTCTCTTTCTTTTCCCACAGAAGACGAAGATCGAACCAATCTCCTTCCGTTTTGTGTAGAACCAACCATTCATCCTGCGATTCCATGGTGGCGAGAGGCGTGCCGGCGATGACGTTGGCGGCCGTGGCCGCCCTTGACTTAACGGAATCCTCCAACTGGTGGCGGGACATCAACGAGTCTCCGCTCTGGCAGGATCGCATCTTCCACCTCCTCGCCATCCTCTACGGAATCGTCGCCGCTGTTGCTCTGGTATTTCTTCTACGACATCCTTTTCACGTTTCTCTGTCCCAGATTTCTCTTTCGAGTTCCGATAGGGTTTTCTCTATGCTTGTTTTATTATTTGGTGATTGTTGTTATTGTAATCTTACAATTTTAGGTTCAATTAGTGCGAATACAATTGAGAGTGCCAGAATATGGTTGGACCACGCAGAAGGTCTTTCACTTTCTCAATTTCTTGGTGAATGGGGGTTTGTATCATTCTAGTCTAACCTTTTTCTTTCGTGACCTTTTTCTTTTGTTTGTATTTTGTAAGTAAAAAAATTGAATATTTTCCTTTGTACGATGCTTCACGATTTTCTGGCACAAAGTTAACGCTCTTTCTGGTTTTGCAGTTCGGTGTTTTGTTTTCGTCTTCCGTCGGGATGTGCAGAAGTTACAGCCAGAGGTAGAAATAATTTGTTTCAGCTTTCTTTTTTTTAATTCCATCATAAATTAAGTTTTTTATTCTCATAGCTAATGCTCAGCCTCGTGTGTAGATTGTTCAACATATCTTACTCGACGTGCCTAGTCTTGCTTTCTTTACAACCTATGCTCTATTAGTACTGTTCTGGGCTGAGATTTATTACCAGGCAAGTTCAACTTGCGGTGATGTGCTGCTTTTCTTTTTATTAGCGTGGGATATTGCTATTTCGGTGGGCTGATTATTGGTCTATGATGTTACATGTTTTGCAGGCCCGCGCTGTATCTACTGATGGTCTCAGACCAAGTTTCTATACTATTAATGCTGTGGTTTATGTTATTCAGGTGAAAAAGTCTTGCCCATATTGCACTTGTTACTGTTCCCACTCATCCCAGTAGGATGTGCTTCTTTTTGAGACCATGGATTTTGCCTGCGGTCTGTTTCCATTTTTAATTGCATTTCTTGAATTTTGTGTCAATCAATACGATACTGAAGCTATAAAGGTACAGCTAGAGCTGTATAAGATGTGTTGGCCCTCCTCTCCTTATGCTTTGTAGAAATAGTCCTTCATATAACATTTCTAGCTGTACCCATTTCTGATAGGAGCTCCAAAATCCTCCAGAGTTGTTTCTTTGTTAGATCTGTTTCAAGTTGAACCCATCCATCTACTACATGTTTTTCCTCAGAAGAGAACTGTTTGATGCCCAGGCTTGTGTGTTAATCTTAATATCAAATATATCTATGATTAGTTAGAAATGGTGGGCTGTCTTGGAGGTTATAGAAAGTTCTAGCTTTCTTTAATTATTATGGATGAAGAAATCATTGCTTCTAATTACTGCTCAGCTTCCACCTAAAACTTCAAATGACTGTTACTAGAGGGTTTCCTAGCCTAGAAATGTGTTCTACATCATAATCTGTTGATTTTTTTTATTTTTTAGGTTTGGGGTTCAAAATACAGAGAGGTTAATGCTCTGATACCAAGTTATATAGTCATTGGTTCAGTGTTGGGGAAGAAGCAAAAGAGAAAGACAAGTCTAAAAGCTATAAACTGAAAATATTATTGACAGATATAACGTGTTCTAATACAACTAGTACAAGCTCAAGTCTACTAACAATATGCATAACGACTTTGTAACGGCAACAATCAAGACATTCTAAGATAATATAAAATATTTTCTATTGATTAAGAAAATATTTTAAGTTTGTGTTTTTCACTTCATTTCTGTCTTCAATTTGATGTTTCGTTACTGAGTCAGCATACCTTTATTATTTTTTCAACTTTTCTGTGGCCAATGTTTTGGTGTTCTATGATATCTATTTGGAGTTTAACGTTGACTGGTTTTGTTTTGTAGATTTTCTCTTTTTTTATTTTTATTTATTTTGGTAAATGCTAGAGTATGTCTCAGTCAGTTAGAACTTAGAGCTGTCCACATGCATTCTGTTACGTTTCTGTTCAGACTAAGTGGCAGTTGTTAGATTTAATTAACTGTAGTGATCTATGAATGGGAATCTTCTGTACATCACAGATTATCAGTTCAGATATCAATTATTATTATTCAGATTTCTCTCAATCTCTCTGTCATGGCACTCTAACAGTAAATTCTTTTTCATGCATTACAGATTGCTTTATGGTTGATATTATGGTGGAAACCTATCAGCGTGCTTGTCATCCTGTCTAAGATGTTCTTTGCAGGTTTAACTATATTTATGATTTATGAAGGGTTAACTATCAGATTTTACGGATCATGATTTAATCATGTTTTCCTATGCATATATGTAGGTGTCTCTTTGTTTGCAGCCCTTGGCTTTCTTCTCTATGGTGGGAGGTGATTGTCTATTTCAATTTTCAATTACATCTGTTGTTATTTGTTTATATTATGCAATGAAATTAATGTGTATGAATTTAAGAATTACTCTAAGTTTGGAATTCTGCCATGTCTGAACTCATAAGAGAAACACTTAAAAAAATCAACTCATTAATTACTAGATATAGCCAATGGAATTCTTCAAATATTTACCACCTTTTTGAACGGATGAAATTTAAATAGTGCAAAATCATGGCTGCCCTACACATGTTTTGTTTGTTAGGATTTTGTCTGTATGTTGGCCCCTTCCGCGAAATTTGTATGGTCATAACTCTCAATAGCAGCTAAAATGTAAGTTAATAACCTTTTAGGGGAAAATGAAGTTGTAGACAGTCGAAATGGTTTAATGGGCTCCTGTATATTCTCTTGCTTCTCTCTTCTGTCCTCTCTCCTGACCATCTCAAACTACAATGTTTCTATTTTTATTTGTATATTTGATCCTTTTAACCATCTTTCTTTCAATCTACTCTCTTCTACTTTCTATCTGTTTATTGAATTTCAGTAGTTGTATTTTTGAAGTGTCACTGTTAAAAAGTCTTATATTACTATTTAAATTGTTCATTGTAAATCTAAAGTTTAATTATTATGAATTTTCATTATAATTAGTTTATATATTAAATAAATATTTATTATGAATTAAATTACAGTGTAGTTTATGTATTAAAAATATTGACTATGGTTTTTAATTACATAAAATTAAATATTTAGGTGGCATAATCAAGCTAAAATACTAGTTTTGATATAATGATTGTTAACCAAAGATCTATACAGAAAAAAGTTAACATTTTCCCATTGACAGTCATGATTCTTTTTGTGATATAATGTGATGCTAAGAAGATTTAATGTCATCAAATGGCACCAAAGAAGAGGCCTTGGAATGCAATTCAAGCAAGTGTAAAGAACCCTTGAAAACAAGTGCTTTCTGCTTCAAAGCACCAAAAAAACTGCACATATCACACTCTCACACTATCTAAGAACTTTTTTCCTTGACAGCTCTGAAGTACTTTCTCATGAAAAGCCCCAAAATGATCATTCCTGAAGAAAGTAACTAATTTAAAATGCTGAAATTAGTGGGTCGTAGTTTCAGAGCTTATGTTGTACATAACAGGGTTGGCTACAGATTATTTGAGAAATAACTTGAATCGATACTATCCAGTACTTAACCTCAAGAAAGATTTCTGAATGGGACAAAGGGTAGCTTTGAGAGCCTGGTGAACTCCTCTGAAAATGAAAGGGGAATTTACCAGCCACTTGTTATATTCTAATTTCACCAGTCTTGTATTAGTATGTTTCATCTCCTCTTCCATCTTTTGTATTTCTTTTCTGACCTTGTTCTATGACAGACTATTCTTGATGCTGCAACGCTTTCCTGTTGAATCCAAAGGCAGACGGAAGAAGCTGCAAGAGGTGTGTATTCTGTTTTACAAGGAATTTTTTCTATATTTATGTGGTCTGCTCCTCACTGCTCCCCTTCCTTTACCCAGAGTTAATCTACCTGATCTTTCTAATGCAGGTTGGCTATGTGACTACCATATGCTTTTCATGTTTCCTAATCAGATGCGTTATGGTTAGCCTCTTTTTCTTTAAAGAAAAAAGTGATTCCTATTATGGTTCGTAAATTGAGTTTGGTCATATTTTGTTTTCAGATGTGCTTCAATGCATTTGATAGAGCTGCTGACCTTGATGTCTTGGACCATCCCATTCTGAATTTTATATATTACCTGGTGAGTTTGTATGTTTGTGTGTATTTCTTCATTGTGGTACTATGTTTTTTCTATATTCCCCACTTTTTCTCATAGTTGTGCTCTTCAAGTTGTATCGTTTCTATATTTAGGTCTATTTTTGGCTTATATGGTTCATCTTGGTTTGAGATTAATTCTGTAAGCTCTACACATTCCCTTCTTATTTTGTTGGAAACTGTTAAATTCCATGCATTGGTTTTATGAACCTATATAAATTTGTCATTTCTTTTTGGAACGTAATTTTAGTTTAGACTTGGTTCTCAGTAGAGGCAAGGGAACTGATAAATTGGATAATCAAGTAATCGCTCTTTCAAATCCTCCAATTTATGCTGTTGTTAGGGGTGTGTATCCCGAGAAACTTTTCAACTTCTGGTGGAATTCTTTCTCTTGGAAAATGGCTAATTAATTTTCTGAAGTCAATTTTAAAAGGAACTGAAATGATTTATGTTATTGTGATTGCAATTTTCTCCGCTCTACTCGCTATAGATATTTTATGATTGCTCTCAAGGGTAAGTAATCGAAAAGGGGGTTTGTTCCACTTGTCCTTGGTCATTTCCCTCATCCTTTTTACATTTTTGTGCAGTTGGTGGAAATATTGCCTTCTTCTTTGGTTCTTTTCATTTTGAGGAAGCTGCCACCAAAACGTGGTATCACACAATATCATCCCATTCGCTGAAAAGATAGCATATGGAGAAAACTCAGTCAGGATTTCCTTGGTGGTTCTGTGATTTCTTTGAAGTTTCTCGCACCCCAAGGAAAATTTCTAGAGGCACAGAAGTCAGTCTTTCTTCTGTTGAGTGACAAAGCTAATATCATTGTTTTAATGTTCTCCTAAGGTTTGTAGGTTTTCAAACGTGACATTTTTATGGATTGTCAAACATGGTAGATTGTTATATAAGTGATATTTGCATTGTCTCTAGGAAAATGTGGTTGCCGTTTCAGTCAGATTCAGCAATTCAACTCAATGAGCAACCTTTTTTGGGAGAAAAGGACACTGATATATTGTATAATAGTTTTCAAGTCTTGTAACTGCTACAAGTTGGTGAAATGTATTGTTCCTTTTCAGTCATGCTCCTGCTAATTCATTCAATTCTTTTATATCCCTACTTCCATTTCTTCGGTGAATTTGGCGAGGGCTAATTAAATTTCTATTTTCAGTGATATTACTATCCTACTTTTAAATTTCAACGATGTATCTGATTATCCCTAAAATTTTAACCGCGACTGAGCTAAACGGAATTTTCCTTATTTTGGACGTTCTATAGCATTCATATTTGAATCTACATCAACGTAGCCGTTTACAAAATCCAAAAATTTTAACAGTAGCAATACATTAATGAATTTTCAAGTTGAATTGTACCTTGATAAACCATCATGAAATATCCACACTAAGATTATTAACATACCCAGAAAACCAAAGTATTCAGAATTTGGAAGCATGCACGCAATAATCTTAGACGATCAGAGTTCATACCTGGGACAAATTTGCTGGAATATTAATCAAAATATTGCATCTGGTTAGAGTTAATTGAAGCTCTTGGTTGATGAGGACTCAGTATTGTGGATTAGCCATTTTAGCCAATCGTGTCGTCTCCAAATAGCATTGGTATCAAATATATGCCGGTTGGTATTTGAATGTTTGGTTTGACCTGGTTCATAGTTAACGAAAAGAATGACAGGTTTGAATTATTGAAAGAGAAGCACGTTCATAGTTAACGAAAAGAATGGTAGGTTTGAATTATGGAAAGAGAAGCACGAGAATATCAGGAAAGGCGTTTGGTACGTTTAAAAATTAGTTTAAAATTTGTTCAGAGTGTTTGCATATGTAGGTGTATCATCTGGAGTTCTAATCAGCCACCCAAAGCATCCTTCGTGCAGAGGGTTCATATGCATGAGTTTTTATGCTTTTTTTTAACATGGGAAGACTATGGGTGAGAAATTAAACCTAAAACTATTTCAATTGGGTGGTGCCACCACATGAAGAAGTTAAAGATTGGCACTACAATTAGTCTAAAATAGAAGAAAAAAAAAGAAGTCATTTACTAAATCACAAATTTGGATGGTTTTTATATTGAAAAAGTGAGTTTAGTATAGTATATTTCTTTAATCAAGTACTTGTTTGTTCTAAGTCATACTAAGAAAATATAGTTACTAGAGAAAAAATTTAATTTTATAACTTCACTTACCATAAGAATGATAACAAAATTATAAATATGATAAGATCTTATATGTCAGTTATAATTAAAACCAACGTAACTAGAATCAACATAGAAAATAGGAGCGATGACAATTTTATAATAAAATAGATGTTTTATATTGATTATACTTAAACTGATATAGAAAATAAGAACGATAACAATTTTGTAATAAAATAGAAGACGTATTATGTCTCTCATATCTAGAATCTACATAGAAAGTGAAAGCATAGATTATTTTAAATTTAAAATAAAGATATTATGACAGTTCTTCTCTAAGATTGTCATAGAATCTTTAATTTTCTTCTTTTCGTTTCTTCCTTTTCCTTGCACTTGGTACTCTTTTGCACCCTTGCACTTCACCAAGCTATCACCCTTGTCTTCTCCCATTCACTACACTTGACATTTATTTTTGTGGTTGTTCTTGCCTTTAATGCTCTCACAACTATCTTGTAGACGTTGTGTTTAAGGTTTGGACATTTCCTATCTCGAGGGTACTCCTTTTAGGCTTGGTCCCCTACTTGGTTTTAGTCTTCACCTCAGTAGTCTCACCATTATCCTTCGTTGTTGTTCTCAAACCTCTCCTTTGCTTTGTTTCATTTCTTCTGGTTCTCAGGTTAGGAATTTTGGTTTGAAGGTTATTTGATATGCATTTTTTATTGAAATTAGTTGTATAACTTCTATTGAGTTTCATGTTTTCTATTAGTGTATTTGAATATTTTTAGTGTTGTAAATGTCTACATGAATCAAGAATAGGTATACGTTTCTCACAGTTTCTAACTTAATAGATAATCAAGAAAATTCCAAAATTTTAGTCCAACTCGATGGCCTTAGAAGCAAGCCAGGAAATCATTTTACTCTAACTCAATAGAACTTGCTACTACACTTACTTTTATTTCTTTCAACCTCCACCTCTTCGTTTCACCTTGATTATAACTTTGCACATCTCTTGTCTCTAGATCTATGTGTTGCTTCCTTACATGAAATTGAGATCTAGGTTTCCAATTAAAATTATTGAATTTTGGTGCAAATAAACAAATCCATTCATTAATTATTTGTGTTGTGGTTTGGTGGTAAGGCTAAGTTCACAAATTGGACTATGGTTGTATCTTTGCTCCAAATAAAAGTATAGGAGTTGGTTTATAAGCACAACAATGGATCAAAGTTGGATAAATTTTATATGCACAACAAATGAATATGAGAGTGGAATAAATTTTTTTTTTGAATTTGGAAAGATGAATGTTTTGGATAATAATGAAAGATTATTTTGCTCGTGTATTAATTGTTTGAATGAGCGAAAACTACCAACCAAAGTTATTTGAGAGCATGTTCTTTGTGATGATTTCCTAATGAGATACACAAAGTGGACATGACATGGTGAATTAATAGACATGCCAAGTATGCATGAGTCTCAAGAAGAAGTAGAAGAAGTTGATTTAGAGATCTATCATCAGTTAGAGGAAATATGATGGAAACTCATCCAGGAAGTTACAACATGAATCATGGCTATGAGAATGGAAAAGGAAAAAAGGACTTCAAAGAACTCTTGTTTTGTGGAAGATAGTGTTTTATCTTGTCTTTCCCTTCTCTTAGCATTATAAAAATGTAAATAATTATTTTCTTTAGGTCTTGCATTTAGGCCAAGCTTACATTTCATTTGGACTTGTATTTTGGCCATTTTTGTTAGCTAGTCTCTGATTAATCCCATAATCAATTAAAATAGAAACCATCCTAAAAAAAGTTTGGTTTTTTTATTTAATTGATTATGGGATTTACAAAATCGATTAAAACAGAAAGTTTTTTGCAGAAATTACAGTTTTGAATTTTTAACTTGATTTTTTAGTGACTGTGCAAACTCAGATATCTTTGGGCTTGCTTAGACCTCAAATAACCATTATAACCTTACTTAGAGCATAAGGCACCTTGAAAGGTGCATGCATCCTCATTTTTGAAGGTTTAAAGATTTTAAATTCATTATGTTTTCTTTCATTTGGGTTAACTCCTCCATTCTATAAAAAGGAGTATCCAAGCTTTGTAAATTCAGCTTGAAAATAATATAGAAAAATTCTGCCAACTTTGCAACTCTCCCTTTCTAAGTTCACTAGGATAGTTGTCTTCTTGACTTCTCCTAAACCTTTTCCTTGAGGGTTGGCCCAACCTCCTTCAAGATACACATCCAAACCACTTTCCGAACACATTCTTTGTAAGATCTAGGAAAACTTATTTGAGCACTTTGGTAAAAGAAGTTTTTCATGTCTTTTATTACCATTAATATATTTTAATCTTATTAAATATTGTTAACACAAATATAAACACCTCAAATGGAGATATACATTGTCATACAGAAATAACACAAGCAAAATAAAGTAGTAAACCCACAAACTAAGTAATACAAACGAGGGAAGTTAAAACCTCTGTAATTGTCAAATTGAACAAGGTATTAACCCTTAAAAAAGTGAAAAAATGGAGATAATTTCTATAATAAAATTGTTGAAAATAAAGGAGGTTTAAAACCTCCACAAAATAATAGTCACTAATAAAAGAGGTTAAAACCCTCCACAAAAAACATCAACAATATAAATCCAATATCAGGAATCACACTAAACCTTTGCAAATAGTTTGTGGCAACTCTAACTATAGAGAGTTAAAAAAAACCCCGCAAATTAAAAAAAATTATATGGATAATATCAATTTTTTTTAATGAAAGTTAAGAACTTGTGATATCTTTGTGATCTCTTCATTTAAGATCTTAAAGTCATTAGTTTAGTAAAGGAAACTTGAACAACCAACTAATCATGTTTATCTATGTTAGGAAAAATAAAAAAATTTGGAATCAAAATTCTTTTTATTTCATTATTTTTTTATTGATATTTCTTAATTATATAGTTGAAGTTTTAATACATTAAGACATATTTAAACACATTAAATAGAATCATGTGAGTTGTCTAACAAATTTAATTAATTAAATTACAACTTCAACATGATAAAATCACTAAATTTAAGTCACTTTAAGAAATTCATATAGATTAATTATCATTTAATTAATTAAAATAGTGATAGGTGCACACACTACCATGGTTAAAGTAAAATTAATATATTAAAACAAAGCGCAACTCAATTAAAATGTTTTTCATTGTAAATCCAAATGTTTTTTAAAGCATTAAAACTAAAATCAACATTTCAAATAACTTTAAAACACTTCCAAATGAACACTTTGATTCAGTACAACATTTATTAGTTTTAGGGGTTAAATATGTTTTTAGTCCCTTAAGTATCATGCTATTTTGGGTTTCGTCCCTCTTCCAAAGGTTTGTTCATTTTCATCTCCTTCCTTAGGAAACTCAAATTTTTAGTTTTCAAAAAGTAACAACGTTAAATTTTCTCTGAGGTGGCTAACGGTGTGTCACGTCTAATGCCAACTTCTATGTTAAGTGTATGCCACGTTGCTAACTTTCATGTTAAGGGTGTGTCACGACGTCACCAAAGTTGAGACAGAAAGATCTACGTTTGTCGTTTTCCCGAACGACGCTCGACTTCGACGGTGTTATTCTCCTCACACTCTTATTAGATCATAATTTCACTTGCTCTTTGTGCGTACACTAAGCAAGAAACATCTAGCCAATATGATCCTAAACTAAAAGTAACATCATGGCAAATATAAATCTCAAAGGTTGTGTCAATACACAAACATGATCAAGTTTTGTACGACCAACATTGTACCACTTTTAAAGCTTAACGTTGTCACGAAGAAGGTGTACAAATCATGTGACTTAAATTTTCCTTAAACATGAAGAGACTGCAGACACTTTAATCAGATTACAACCCTCACTAACCATGCTGCAAACTCGTAATGAAATGTTGACCTCCAAAAATTCTTATAGTTTATAGCTACAAAAAAAAATCTCCTTCTCCTCCTAAACTCCCTCACTGAATACCAACCTTTTTCCTTTCCCCTTTCCCTCCGACCTCAGCATCCTCAATTTCTTCCAAAAATCCTCCACGTTGTAAGTCTTCAAGAACCCTGCCGAAACTATTACCGTCGACTCCTCATCTCTTTCCCGAAAACAACATGATACTTGAGGGACTAAAAACATATTTAATCCTAGTTTTAATAACATTTTTCTAGTTACATTTTAAAATTGTTATTATGTATAAATTTTATATGTTATAGTAACATTTTTTAAAATCGTAGATAAATTAGCGTATGGTATAACATCCTTTTAAAATCACAAGAAAACACTAGAGGAGATGGATAGTGTTTTTTTAAAAAAATCGTAAAGCATAATGGATTGTAAGAGATATGTAATTCAAATAATATGTTTAGGTGTTGGTTTTTATGAAGTGCATATATGAAAAATGATTCAAAGAATAAAACACAAATTTTATAGGTTTAATATCTTTTTTGTCCCCAAATTTGTTGAATAATGTCAATTCAGTCCCTTGTTTTAAAAGTGATTGAAATTGGTTCTCATTTATTAAATTTTGTGTCAAAATCGTCCCTTCCGTTAAATAGAAATAAACGGAGTTAAGAGATTGATTATCTAGCCAAATGTAGTGGTAACGTGTCATTTTTATATTATTTTTATATTGTATGCTGTGACATGTTATGTTGTCAAGGGTTTAGCTGGATATTGTCATTTTTAAATTATCAAAAATTATATTGTTTGTTACTCACCCTTCCAAATACAACATCATTCGTCCTGCTTTCATCACACTACTGCCACCACCCACTACCGTTTCGCCTCTGCCTCCGTTCGCCCCTGCTTACATGACGTTCACTGAATTTGTCCCAGGAAGACTGGGCAGCCAAATCTTGTCTTTGTAAGATCCTTGAAAATATTTGTAAGTTAAAATACTAGATAAAAAAAAAATGAATAGTAAATTGTGAATAGTAAAAAGTGAATAGTAAAAAGTGAATAGTAAAAAAAAAAAAAATAAATAAAATAAAAATATTTTTGGAAAGGATAAGTGTTCCACGTAGCTTTGAGATCAGAATTTATCAAATTGCAAATAAAAAATTATTTTTGTAATAGTAAAATGAATAAAAAAATGAATAGTTAAAATGAATAGTAAAAATGAATAGTAAATGTTTTTGCTATAAATAGCCAAGGGGGGAGGCTGAAAATTTACACCAAAGAACTTAGAAAATTTTTGAGAGAAGAGAGTTGGAAGAATTTCAAATTTTGCAAAGGGGATATTCTGGAAGTTTTCAGAGGGCGAGGAGATTAAGTCTGTAATAGAGGTAAGGGAAGCTAACCTTGAGTATCTCCTTTTGTATTATCTTAAGCCTTGAATATGCTATATTTTGCTTTTGTCTGATCTTAAATCTTGATTATGGAGTATTTTGTTTCTGTATGATTTTGAATTTAAATGAGAGTATGTTTTTGTGTTAATATCCGAGTGTGATAGTTGTAAAACGTGATATTGATTATGTTATGCCATTTGTATGTTATTAGTTGTTTATTTTTGTATTTTGGAAGGATTAGAAATTGTCTAACCGGCTCTGCCAGATTCAATTTCTTGTTTCCCCAAACATTCTATTGTTTTCCTTATTTATTTTTATTGTATTTTGGAAGGATTAGAAATTGTCTAACCGGCTCTGCCAGATTCAATTTCTTATTTCCCCAAACTTTCCATTGCTTCAGTTATTTATTTTATTGCACTTTTGGAAGGATTAGAAGTTGTCTAACCGGCTCTGCCAGATTCAGCTTCTTGTTTCCCCAAACTATTTATTGCTTTACTTATTTATTTTATTGCATTTTTGGAAGGATTAGAAGTTGTCTAACCGGCTCTGCCAGATTCAACTTCTTATTTCCCCATACATGTTATTGTTCTTGTTATTTAATTATATTGTATTTTTGGATGGATTAAAATTTGTCTAACCGGCTCTGCCAGATTCAACTTCTTATTTCCCCATACATGTTATTGTTCTTGTTATTTAATTATATTGTATTTTTGGGTGGATTAAAAGTTGTCTAACCGGCTCTGCCAGATTCAACTTCTTGTTTCCCCATGAATTTTTATATTAAAATTATTTTTATGATTGTCAAATATTGTATTCTTCTATGACCATTTATTGTAATGTTTTATTATTGTTAATTGTTTATAATTATCTTGTATGAATTCTATTATGGATGTTTATTGTGATGAATTTATTGAATGAGTTTGTTGGCTGAAATTGATCTTGTTGGGAGGTTTGGAATAAGGGTTCTGTAATAACTTGTATATGGGTATTAAATAGATATACAGATACTGGTTGAGATTGTTGTGAGAGGAAGTAAAATTAAGCATTTTAAGATTTAGAGCATAAGAAAATAAGGTAGATAAATTAAATAAATAAATTGTTAATTATTGAGGACCTCCCTTTGTTGGTAGGATAGAGGAACCTTAAAAACCTGAGTTGGCACATCCCTGATCATAGAGCAGCCCTGGCCTGGTCCAGTCAGTTGTGACTAGTCATATGTGCTGGCGTCGAAGGTGAGTTTGATGCGTTCAGACATCTGGGTCCTCTCCGGTGACCAATTGGGGTAAAGAAAAATCTATAATAGGATGAAAATAAAATAAAACAAATTGATTGTAGATGCATAATATTATCATGGTAAAAATTTCATATATATTTTATTTATCATTACATTGAGCCCAGACTTTAATATGTAGTTCTTAAGATATGTTGATATATTTTGGTTGATCCATGATCTTTGTTTGGTGAAAATATGTTGAGTTATACTCGTTATGGGCAAAATGAGTTTATAATATGAAGTATAATATCTGGCAATATGTTTGATTTATTGATACCAAAACGGGTGATTATGAATTCATGATTAAAGAATGAACATGATTGAGTTAGGTGGATAAGAAGGTATGAATTGTTGGTTTTATGAAATGTTGGGGTGGATATGAGAAATCATTACTTATGAAATGATGTTTACTACCGGGAGTAGTTTGTTCGAGTTATACCATGAGAGTTTGGTATGTGCAAAGTAACACTTGAGGTTTATGAAAGCAGGCAGAAAGTGTTCTGACCATAAGGCTTTGACATAAACATATGATTCGTAAGTTTTATAGAAGCAGGCAGAGAGGGGTCTGACCATAAGGCTTCAGAAAGTAAGACATAGTATATAAGTGAGGCTTAAGGAAGCAGGCAGAGAGCGGTCTGACCATAAGGCTTCATGAGTAAGCATGGAACACTTGTAAGATTTATGGAAATGAGAAAGATGATTTTGATAATAATGAATTAATGACATCGGAATAATGATATTTTATCAATTGCAGAAATACATGATTATAATATTTTTATTACAAGTTTAATGATTTTATGATATGGTTGGCTTACCCTTATTTGTTTGTGCTATGATCATATAACTCATGTTATATGTGATTAGATAATGTTGCAGATGTGGTTGATAAAGCTTAGAGATGAGAGAGATGCGGGGAAAACCTTTCAGGGATTTTTGTAAAAAGAATAAATTTGTATTGGGAAGATTATGTTGTGTAAAATTTAAAAGTTGAAATGTCAACGGTGAAGACTATATTGTTTAAAGTTTGTAAGTTTGGTATTGTACTTTGGAGTAATTGAAATAAAGTTTGATTGTTTATATGAGGTATCAAATTAATTTAGTCTCTACTATCAGTAATACCCTTTAAAATGTTTGGGTGTTACAGTCTTTGATTCACTTTCCAATTTGGGAACCTTCTCTTTCAGCTTCGCCTTCCAAATCCAAACCTAGAAAAATTCATAACCTTCTCTTTCAACTTTCAACCTGGACAGTGGTTGATTCCACCTATGCTCAATGGGCCACACGTGTCTCACGAACACCAGGAAAAGTGGCGGTAAAGAACCCAGTTCGTAGATCCGGTCGCTCTTCTGGATCTCTATCCAGCTCTCTATCCTTCTACTGTAATTGAGTTTTCGTTACCACACCAGATTTATCACCATCACACTCGTGTTTCGCAATGTCGTCTACAACAACTAGTTATGAATTTAGATATATAAACCCCCACGCAACTCTCGAGAATAAAGGTATTCTCGGGAATGGAGGGTCGATTAGAGGCACATTTGCTGGCAATGTAGAATGGGGTGACGCGACAAAAGGAGAGTGGCGACTTCTGGAGCGGGAGGCGGAGGACGACGTTGAGGTGGGAGGAGCCAGAACATCTCCTTGGGTGTGAAGGGAGAAGATAGAAGTTAAGGTTGGGTTTATGTGAGGCAGAGTAGGGATGAGAATGAGAATCAATGTCTTTCTCAATTGGAGACTGGATGATGTCGTGGGGTCAAAGCGGGCAAGGAGAGAGAAGACGATGGAGAGGAATCCATGCTAAGGTGCGCACTGTTTCCTCTTCCTCCCTTCCTATGCTTATGTTTCTTCCCTGTAGTGATTCTCCATGAAATGTGTGTGCTATTGATGATCGTGGATGGTTCAAGAAGAGAGGTGAGAAATGAATTTTGTGTGTGGAATTGGGAAGTCTGCAGCTTTGATTGGTGGTTGTGGAGGTGCTTTGTGAGTTTAGGGTTTGGGTGAATGGAGGTGATGAAGTATTTGTATGCTATTAGGGAGTGTGGATGGTTTATGAAGTGAGGAGAAGGGACTTTTGTGTGTGGAATTTTGCAATGTGCGTGGAGTGATGAATGAGTGCTAGAATTTGTGGAGGTGGGGGAGACATCACTAGTGCACTCAAGCGATATGGCCTCGGTTATTTTCATTTATAGACACCGGTTCTGTAACCGAGGCATATACAGACGAGGTAAAAAGTTTACCTCTTTTTGCCTCGGTTGCAAGCCGAGTTAAAAAGCGGTAGGATTTTGCCTCGGTTTCTGCTTAGCTGAGTCAATATCTCAGATTCTACTGCCTTGGTTGGGATTGAACCGAGGTAGTATAGTGGTTTTCGAGCTACATTTTTATCTCCATTGTTCTTCTGATAATGCACAAAACCTTTCGGGTCTTCTGATAATGCACCAAACCTTTCGGGAACACAACAATTTCATCTTTCTTAATGGACTTTGAGATGAGCTTGTTGACCGTGGCGATAAACCCCATGTCTAATTGACCATCCAACACAAAAAAAATCTAATTACACACCTTGTAAGCAAATTCATTCACCTTCACACATGAACACAATTAATTACACACCACTGGTTACTGCACTATTTTCCTAAACACAACTTTGGCATACTTATTTGAACTATAAGACAAGAGACAGAAAACTAAAATGGCGGTGAATGCAACACAAAGGTCTTGAAGTGTGCGGCACAACAGAAGGTGGACTTCCTCACGGTCTACTACCATCAAAAATTGCATAAGACCCAACTAAGCTCAATCTGCCCCCAACCCAAGAGTTTACTGTCATCTAGTCTGAACTTGTTTGTCGTCATTGGCTACTGGCTACCTCGAAGGTGGACTTCCTCACGGTCAAACCCAACACAAATGCAACGAAGCTCTAAGCTCTCAAAGAAACCCAAACGCAGATCAAACAAAAATCCTAAACCCAAATCTCACCTTCTCAGACCGAGACATTCTCCGCTGCAGAGACGCCAGCGAACGAATCAACATGAGTTCCCTAACGCCCCCGTCCCCGTCCTCGCGTCGTTCGTCTCCCTTACAGAGCCACAGAGCCGCCATTCGCTTCCTCCTCCGCCACCTCAATCGTTGTTGCCTCTGCCGCTTCTCCTCCTCCGCCGCGCCCTCCGCATTTGCCTCTGCCGCTTCTCCTCCTCCTCCACCGTCATCAAACCCTAATTTACACCACCACCATCAACATCAGAAAAACCCCAATCACAAGTCGTCGCACTCACCTTTTTCACCAAAAACCTCGATTGACGCACCATCTACCACCGCCGCCAACCTCCATGTTCGTCTCCATGGCGCAACCCCGTTCAACCTCCATGGCCACCGCGAATCAGCAACCTCACTTCACTCTCAACGGCCACCGCTTGCTCTTCCCTCCGGAGGCAACGCACTCTCAGGCGAGGTGGAAGCTACACTCGCAGCCGTCGCACGACAAGGTGGAAGCTGCGCTCGCAGCCGTCACACGACAAGGTGGTGGTGGCTCCCGGTTGTAGGGTTTTGACGAACAAAGAGGAAGGCGAAGGGATCTCGTTTGCGGCTTCGGGTTTGGTCACCTTGAGTCTTTGCGTGGAGGAGATTTTGGAGCAGTAGGTTATGTTTTTGGAGTAGAGGAAAATGGGAAGGGGTCGGTTGTTTCTCGAGGAAGATGAAAAAATGAACTGCTCTAGGTTATGTTTTTGAGGCAGAGTGAGGTTAAATTTCATAGATATATGCCTCGGGTTCTAGTCTCCACCGAAGCAATACTCTCCACCGAAGCAATACTACCTCGGGTTAGCCGAAGCAATACACATATATGCCTCGGTTCTACTCTCCAACGAGGCATATAATCCTCAGAAAAAAATTAAAAAAAATATGAAATGATTATACGCATCGGTTCTGAATGAACCGAAGCCATAGACTCTGTGCAGACTTCAAAGCGGCTTTTAGGCATCGGTTGTAGTATTAACCGAGGTAATATGCCTTATATGCTTCGGTTCCCCTTAAACCGAGGCGTATAAGTTCGCTTAAACTACAAAAATGCCATCGTGTTTTGATAGGCTTGGATTTCACCTAAACCGAAGCATATAACGCGAGTTAAAAAACTGTTTTTTTACTAGTGCATATGTGATTAGCAGAAAAGAAAATGTCCTAAATCGATTTTTCTCCAATTTCAAATACTTAATCTTTAATATCTAGTTTAACTTCTAACATGTCACTGTGCATATAATATAAAAATAACACGTTATCATTGCATTATGCCACATCATCATCTCATTATCCCATTAACTCTGTTTGGTTATATTTAATGGAAGGGACTAATTTGACTCAAAAATGTAAAAGTAAGAACCCATTTCAAACATTTTTCTAACGAGGGACTAAATTAAGATTTGCCAACCAAATTGGGGACAAAATTGGGTATTAAACCAATTTTATACTAATTCACTCAACCTAAGCTACGTCTAATTCTTCCTTAAAAAATCTAAAGGGGTTCCACTAATCTTCAAGAAGATTACACAAATTTTATCTCTCCAGGTTTACAAAGAGTATTAGCAGCACTTCTGATTCACCTAATCAACACGATTAGTCCTAATTTAACCAAATCTTGTTTTGTTTTCAGAAAATCTTTTAAAATGAAATAAATTGTTTAAATATAAATAACAAATTGTTTAATCTTTTATTTAAAATAGTTAACCACATTTGTATATTTCTCCTAATTATTAAAATTTCTAGGATCTCACATCCTTCCACCAAAACACTTTTCATTCCCGAAAATGTACTTACAAAAATAAAGTATTATTCTCATGTTTTTTTATGATAAGACCAAAGAGAAATACTTAAAATTATAGTTAAACAAACACGACACATTCATACTTTAATAGACAATGCACAACTGTTATTATAAATATTAATACACATCATATTTGCAAATAAAAGAAATAATAATAAAATAAACATATATTATGTATATAGCAATAATCAAACACATAAACTTCAACCATAACAAAAAAACTATAACCAATGATACTATTTTAATAATAATTATCTTTTCTTATTTGAAATAACGACTTTCATGCTACCCTTTCTAAATATTTAATTTTTTTTATCTTATATTTCCCAACCTATAACAAGAAGCTCTAATCAATTGTGTTATTATTCACTTCTATAATAATTATTCTTTCTTATTTGCGGACTCCCATAACTACCATACTTTTTAAATATTTAATTTTTCTATAACTTACACTTATAACTTACATAACTACTCAAAGTTACTTTTGGTTATCTTCTCTTTATTAAGATAAATCACACAAATATTATTCTTTTCACTATTTTCATGACACTTATATTATTGTCATTATTGGCAATAACAAGAAAAAAGTGTTATTTTGAAGACATGAGATAAACTATGTAAAAGAGAATATGAAATCTAAACGCTCTCTGTAGTCACAACAGAATTTACATTTACAATTCACTCTTCTTTTTTTCTTATCTGATGATATAATGAAGTAGTGTAACACGAAAATGTACCTAGTATCGTTTGTTGTTTCTACATGATAAAACTTCTATTTATAAGTGAATTGAATAAGACTGTTGAGCATTGCCTACAAATCCTTAGTTCATGTGTGTTATAGCTTTATTAGGGTTTGATATATTTTAGTTTTTTTGTAACACTCACCCAACTATATATAAAAATACCTTTCGTTTTAAACATCATTTAGCATACATTTTCTTTCACCATTTAGCATACATTTTTAAAGATTATATGATTATTGAATATGTTTATCACACTTATGTAATAAACATTAGTTCATAAAAGATTCATGTTACTTGTTATGATTAACACGAGTTGTTTTATCAACATTGTTATAGGCTGTAAAAACTAGATTGTCACGAGTAGTATACTATTGACGTCCAAGTTAAAGATTGAAAACAATGGTCTGGTCGTTGTTGTAACAATGATAATCCTAGTAGTGAAACGACGGAGACAATATTGACATAATATTGATAGTAATGATGATATTAAACAATGAAATAAAAATGATGACAATATCTATATCTATAACAATGGCTAAACAACAATAAAGTAATATAATACGGTGAAAATAATATTAGTAAAACTGACACGATAACAATATTATTGATGATAAGTAATTAAATATGATAATACCTTTATTATGTTACAATATTGATTTAAAAAAGATCAACAAGGAATTTACTTTTTTATAGAAATAATCTTCTTAATCGTGAGAATATTTTCGTAGTTGAAAATGAAATCAAAGAATAGATATAACAATCAATATACTCTGTACATGTTTGTAGAAACAATCCTAATATGCAGGATGTTTACCAAACGCTAAATTGTTCACTTTAATGAAAACAACAAAATTATATCCAGTTGTCTAGTTAATCGGATTTTTATTTTGCCCGACAAATTTAATAAATATTATCTTAAACTTTGGTTTTGTGAACTTAACATTAAAGCCACCTTAATTCAAAGCTATTTCAAGATAGCCCAACCACAAGCAGGAGTCTAGAATCCGAGGTTTATAAAAAAAGTCTTATTGAAACATTGATATAACAATTTAAAACATTGTATCTCAAGATTCTGAATCATAATATAATATATATGAAACAAAGTTAAAACAAACTTTAAAAAATAATATAATTTACGAAAATCTACAAAAGAAGTAAATTAAGACATTGTGATATACGATGAGCAAAGAAATATAATTGAAGAGTATAAAGAACTAACCAATGATTTCTACGGTGCTAATTGAGCAGATGAATTAAAGTATATGAGATAAAACTAGCACGTGAATGCAAATGTTATTAACTTTCTAAGGTTAAAGGCCTGCACCACTCTGCACGACATTTATATGCGGAGAGCACAGCAAAATGCCCCACTGATCACATAAAAATATCCATTAAATTTGATGAAAATACAGTAAGAGTAAAAAGGACTAATTAATACAAGAAAACAAACTGATAGTGATAGCTGTTCTGAGTTCTACAACCAAATTTTAAGCAGAAATGCTGCCCAGTCAGAGAGAGAGAGAGAGACCTGTATGAGACTTGATCATGAGTAGGACACGCTCCCTTTTTTCTCAGAATTTCCACGCTTATGAATGAATGACACCAATCTTCTTAGCAAAATCATCCCCATCTTCTTCATCCATGTACTCTTCCTCCTGATTTTCACCCTCTTCACCTTGTTCATACTCGTAGTAACCCTCATCACCTTGTTCATACTCATAATCTCCTTCTCTCTGATCATCACCTTCGTAATACTGATCTTCACCGGCTTCATCGTACATTCCCTCCTCGTATTGACCATCAGTTGCACCAGTCTCTCCTCCAACTGCATCAGTGACCTCAACCTTGGATTCTTCATTATTTTGATTGTTGACATATTCCTTGATCTCAGACAGCACACCGTTTTGTGTGTTCGTGACCTGGGTAGGATCTGAGCCATTGGTAACTTCTTCATTTTTAATATTAGATGATTTGCCATTGCTCGAGTCTGCATCAGCTCTGCCTCCAGGTCCTCCTCTTTTCTTCTCCTTCAAAATTTCACTGAGAGGCTTTGGACCATCAAACTGAAGATCATCTTCAGACTGTGGGTGATCATCTCTTAAAGTTCCTCTCTTTCCCAGGGGTTGTGGTTCCCTATTTTCAGGGTTCCTCCCATTTTTAAGCTCTGCCAGACTTTTTGGCCCAGCAAAATCACTCCTATCACCACCTATTAGTTCTCTCCCCATTAATCGATCCTTTGAGTTTCTCCTCTCATCATCTTGCAACCTTCCTCGCATTCTATCATGGATCCTTCCTTGCTGAGTGGCCTGCAACCTTCCAGGCAACAACCTGCCTCTAATTCTCCCTCTGTCATCCCTCTCTAGCTGATCAGCACCACCATTTGCAGGAAGTTTTATTCTACCACGGAAGCGATTACCGAGGGAGCTCTCATTCAGAGGTAACTGGAGTGAGTCCTTCCTAGAGAAGGATCGATGACTTTGTTCCTCACCATGACCCTCAAGGGCATAATCATGACTGACAACAGATTTCAAACCATTGACCTTTCTGCGCTTGGATAAGTGATGTCGGAGATCTGAGACCTCAGCATTTTCAGGACTACCAGATCTGCGGCGAGTCCTTCTGTCTAAATGGGCCGAAGCCTTCCTGTGCTGCTCCCACAGATATGGTTCCTGCGTGTGATCATATGACTCATAACCTTGGGGCACACGAAATCTTTCCCGATCAATATCAGCTGCTAAACCATATTCACCAGAATGCCCTAAATCATATTCGTTCAAAGAGTCTAAGTTCCTTTCATCTGGACCTCTTGCTTTACCAAATTCATCTTCCCCATGATAGTAATCAGAATTCCTAAGTTCATCGGCTACAAGGACATCGAACCCAGGAGACGATTCTCTGAGAAACTCATCATTGTCCTTGCCACTGTGGAAATTGTGATCATCTGGCACACGAGCTTGATGCAGACGGCTTGACCGGACTACAGTAGGGCCATTGGTTACTGGTGGAGAACTTGTCTTAAATCTAGAAGCATCATTATCAAATCCTACAGAGGGTGGTGGCATTTCCTTCTCCAATTCAAACATATTTCTTTTAGGAGCAGATTCAATTTTTGGGGCAGGTTTAGGTTCAGGGACCCCACCTGACTTTGCAACACTTCCTTGGGAAGTTTTCCTTTCCTGAGTATATTTTTCATTGGTTCCAAAAGGCTTCTTAAAACCTGGATTCTCGGCTCCTTGGCTGGTAACTGGAACCTGAGCAGCTACTTTATTACCAGTGCTAGGAGCAGGAGGTCCATGCATGAAGGCACATCTGTCACCTTTTAAGCAAAGCCCCTTTTGGAAGAAAAAGCAAGGGACAGCTTGTTTAGTGGAATTATAAGATGCATGTGTTGCAGATGCTGTTGGAATCTGTGATGGGGGTGCAGATACAGATGGTCCACCAGCTGTTGCTGCCTGCGTTCCTAACAAGCCATCAAGAGGCTGAATACAAAAACAAAATGCAGTTAGCAAAGTCCATACAATGAGACAATAACAGAGAAAAATAGACAAGTAAGCCCAAAATTGACATGAAAGTATAAAATTTGGTTTTCATGAATAGAGACTCTCACCGGATGACGAAATGAACATTTGGGATTCAAACAATTGCCACTCAACCAATAACGACAATCCCTAGGATTAACACGTGCATACTCACTATGGCGGTACTCACATTCATTTCCCTGTTCCAACAAAAGGAAAACAAATCAAAATGCGCCAGCAACAAAATCCAGAGTTAAAAATGTTTAGATGATAAGACAGCCTCACATTCTTGATAACCAATGGTTGCTATTTCGGATATGCAAAAAGCATATATCGGAAAGTTGCAATGCTACATACAATAGTATACTCACGACAGAAAAAAACAAACAAACCACAGCATCACAACGGCACAAAAAGAACAGGATGACAGTAAAATTACTCGATCTGTTTGCCAAGAAGAAATGCCACGACACATTTAGAAGAACTAAGCAAACAAGTACTCGCATTTAACAGAAAAACTATGGAAACAAATATCAATTTCAAGTAAAATGTTGCAGTCGGTTAGATGATAACGGTAAAATCTTCAAGGATTACGCAAAACAGTGCCAGCAACAGTAGTGGACATCCTAGATCTTGCTAACAGAACACTATTGAGACTAATCGATCAATATGACTCGTATACGCTCTTGTCACCACGTAGTAGCACTCTGTTAAACATTTGGTTGTAATGAAAGTTCATTCATTAAGCAAATTTCATGCTTTGCTTTCAGAAACAACCAGAACACATTGAATAACACTTTAAACCATCCAAAAAAAAAAAGACTAAACTTGATTGATCCAACCTTATTTTTTTCAGCGGGATCCACACAATTGACCTAACTAAAGAAAATTAAAAAATTTTAAAAAAATATTATATCTAATCGTAATAGGGTTCAAGAACTCCGTTCTCCCTCATTCCCCTCACCCTATCAAATAAAAGAGAAAGGGGCGAAAAAATACAAAAAAAAACTAAAGCCAAAAAAGATCAAATTAGTAAACAACGATCAATAATAACAGTTTCACAAAAACTATACATCAAAAAACGCAATCCGAAAAAGAGAAAGTAAAATAAAACCCTCTCAATCCACAGAATTTCCTATCACCATCCCCAATTTTGAAAATTCGATAATTCATACACAGACTTCCACAACCCCTTTTCCACAAAATTCGATTTCCCCATTGAAAATAAATAACCACAAAAACTATTTGCAGAAACATACGAATCTGAAAACCCTAAAGCAGAGAATTCCGAAAGCGGCAAAAAGGAGATTTCCCCCCTCTTTCCTGTAAAAACAAAAAGAAAGTGCCAGAAAGAACCTTTTTGCATGTCAAAGGAGATGCAAGGAAGTAGACACAATCGGTGTTCCTCTTCAAGGCCTCATCTTGCGAAGAGGGTGCGGGCTGTTGAGGCTGAACCTGAAGCTGTGGCTGTGGGGTAACCATAGCTATCGTTGAAGTTGAAGTTGAAGCTGAAGACCCCAACCCAACCGGATGAAAAAAAACACGAAGAGGAAGGAAAAGATCAAATCAGAGACAGAAAGAAGGAGAAGAAGATGGATCCAAATCTCAATCTGAGAAGAGAATAAGTAGAGAGAGAGCCGCCACAGAAATTGGGGTCAGAACTTAGAGAGAGAAAGAGAGAGAGAGAGTGGGTTGGAGTATGTGAATGTGATGGGCTTATATGGAGCATAGAGGAGAGGGTAAGGGTGAGCCTAGCCTGGTTTCGGCTTCTGTTTACATTTTTATTTATTATTTTTGTAGAAATTCGTATTAATATGTCTGTTCTGTGTTTGTGTGTTAATGATTCTTTTTCGATGTTTCATACCAAAAATGTAATGGGACACTTGCCTTCTTTCTGTTGGTTCGTCATCTTTTCTATCTCTCTCTATATATATATTTTTTCAAACTATAATGCCAATGGGATAATATATTTGAGTTTGGATAATAAATTTCAGTTTGAGTTTACATTTTCATGTCTTAACCATAAATAGTATTAATAGCACCAAAAAATTCCATTGAAAATTAAAAGAATTATTTTTCATATACACCAAAACTAACATAACATTATATTAGTCGAGCACTTGGATATATAATCACCCTTTTAGATTACAAAGGGGAAAGGATCAAATATTCTCATAAATTTTTTAATTAATCCTAATGGTGTTATTACTTTATCATCATTAATGAAGTAAGTTAGTGTTGAATTTGAATTCTCTAGATTTTATTTTTATATTAATTTGTTCAGTGTAGTTTGTATTTTTGAAGTTTGGAATTTTAGAGTGGATATTTAAAATGTTTTTGTTCGGGAAAAAATTAAGAAAATTTTCGTTGTTACTGGACTAATGTTTATAAGAAAAGTTAATTATTATATCTAAAGTATTGTTTGTTTTAGAATTCAAAAATCTTTCGCATTATTTATAATTTTGTTTTTAAAAATTACTTTGAAAAATTGAAAAAAAAAAACTGTTATTAATTTTGACCCTTATATATCATAAGACTGAGATACCGAAATAAATTATAATATATCAAAATTAATATATTTTGAAGTCATACCAAAAAAATATATTATAATAAAAAACTAATAACTTGAAGTAAATAATGTTGATTTTCAATATATTATACAATGTTTTGTGATCGATATACGTATTTTTATGTAGGTTTAATACCTCTTTTGGTCCCTCGAAAGGAGACAAATGTTCAATTGCGTCCTACGTTTTTTTCGAAGTTCAATGTGTTCCCGACTTATGAAAAAAAATGTGCAATTAAGTCCTTTTTGGTAACGGTGTTAATTTTTTAACGGGCCAACTAACAGGGTGGACTGAAGTTTGCAAGGGAAGGTTAATACATGGCAACCCTAATTCCCAAACCCTAGCTTCCTTGTGCCGTCAGCTACCCTCTCATCTTGCCGCAACCTCGCCTCACGTTTCAGACTCCCTAAAACTGTGATTTAGAAACCATGGTTGAGCTATCAGAATTACAATTTGGATCTGGAATCTCTGTCTAGATTTCTTTTCTTGCAGGTGCTCGTGCTTTGCGAAGGTGGAGAAACCATGGTGTGCAGGTTGCGATCTGGAGGTGCGGCGTGATGGTTCTACCGTGCGAAGAAGATGATGAACATTGGCCATGGTGGGTTTCTATCGTAGGGGGAGATGGCGCGATTTAGGTCTGGTGGAGGCGTTGATGGCTAGCTCAAGGTTGGGCGAAACTCACGAGCAGATGAATTGAAGAGTTGTGGCGGTGATTTAGGTTTCGAAAGATTTTTGGAATTGGGGATTTCTTCGTTTGGGTTTCTACAGGTGTGTGCGAGAGAGTGCTCTTGCAATGGTCATGGTGGATGACGGTCGTTGCAGCTCTACGGCGACTTGAAAAGTGTCTCATGGTGGAGATGGAAGTCGAGGAAGATGCTGAAGATGATGATGGAGGACACGCGACTTTGGCGTTCGAGTTCTGTATTGGTGATGGTGGTGGCTATCGGCGGCGACACTAGTGTTGGGTGATGGCGAGGTTGCGGCAAGACGGCAGGGTGGCTGATGGCGGCCTACGGTTGTCCATGGTGCTAGCAGCACAAGGAAGCTAGGGTTGTGGAATTAGGGTTGCCACGCAACTGTACACGTCATTAACTTTTGTCTAGTGTGGAATTAGGGTTGCCACGCAACTGTACACGTCATTAACTTTTGTCTAGGGAAAAAGGACTTAATTGTACATTTTTTTCATAAGTCGGGAACACATTGAACTTCGAAAAAAACGTAGGACGCAATTGAACATTTGTCCCCTTTCGAGGACCAAAAGAGGTATTAAACCTTTTATGTAATATTGTTTTGATAAGCTTATTGTTGAAATCTTAATTTTTAATTTATTATGATAATTAATATGACTTTATAAATAATTGATGTCATTTATAATAATTATTAGATATGTATTTAAAATTTATTAATGAATTTTTCCTCATAATTTTTATATGATTTAATAAATTGGTGATCTTGATTATAATGATAGATTATCACTTATGATACTGGATTAAGTATTTATTTGAAGCTTATTAATGAATTATCTCTGTTTCTTTATCTTGTTTAATAATATATTATTTTTAATTATTTTATTGATTTTTAAATAAATTGATGTATTAAGTATATTTTCTATTTATCAATTTAACGCAAATTTTAATATGCGATTGGTCTATTTAAAACATGTATTTTACTTTGAAACAGTCGTTTTCATAATTATATTTATTTTATAATGTAAGAAAATATGAAAATAACTTTAAATGAAGGAAGATTGAAATTAAATTTTAAACTTTTGGTCCTAATCTTATATAACTTTAACTTTTGTTATAACAATTAAATAACCGTTCAGATACACATAAACGTAATGTCTACATTTCAAACATCAATAAAATTAGTATTTACATACACATAGAATTTATTTTTCAAAGTAAAATTTAACTAAATCATGTACTCAGCAGATTCCTACCAATTCAAGACGATGTAGAAAGCATTCCACAAGCTTAATTCTTATCAATAAAATATTGCCTCTCGGATCTCGTCATTTGATTTGATTTTATTTTTTTTGTAAAAATTAATTATATGGATGAGTGTCTTCTACTAGTCACATTTTCAAGAAAAACATAAAAATCACGACATCGTATATGATTAGAGGACGTTCAATAATATATAAGTTAAAAGTGTTAGAGAAGAGAAACATTCACGCTTAAAATTTCTATATTGACTTGTTTGTAAATTCAAATTAGATTCAATTGTTAATAAACATAGTAAACTTTTACTAACAAACTATCCTATCGTTATAAAGTATATATACTGAGTATTGTTTGGATCTTAGTTATTTTTAGCTAAACTTTAGTATTATATGCATCATTATAATTCCTAGTATTATTTGAATTACAATTGTTATGATATAAAATTAAGTATTATCTTAATCATAATCACTTCTATCTACACTGACAAGTATTGTTTGGATGTAAGTTATTTTTAGTTAAATATGATCAATTGTCAGAGCCATTAAAATCCATTCAGGATTCGCTTTAGTGAATTGCACGTGTCAAGAGAGAGGCTCGACACTCAGCTGACGGAAGACAGGTGTTGGCAGATGAGCGGACACTAGTTTTGACGTGGGAAGCAAAACTTTGATTTTCAAAAAATTCACTCCACTCACTGCATGCATCCTTCTTCCCTAGATTTTGAAAAATCACATTCTCTCTTCCTTCTCTCTACATCTCCTTCATCTTCTCTCTAAGAAAACACTCAATTTCTCTTCTCTGATCACCATTCAGGCACCACAGAAGCACTTCCGACGTCAAGAGTTTTCGGTTTGTGAAGCTGAGCTAGTAAGTTCTTCCCTTCTTTCAGTCGTGCGTTTTTCTGGAACATGCAAAGCAAGTTCTGGTTGCATGAGTTCAAAATCTTGTTGAGACATTTCTGGTCTTTTTGTTTGGTTTAGTTTCATAAAGAGTGGACCGTAAGATTCTAATATTTTTGGTGGGTAGCTATTCTACACTAGCTGAGCGTTCGATCACATTAGAGGTAAGGGAAGCTTATATAATTTAATTTATATGTTGTTTGAATTGCATGTACGTTCGTTGAGTTGATGAATTAATATGAAGGATGAATTTTGATATGTTTTGACTATACGAAGTATGATTGTTGATATGTTTGACTATATGAAGTATGATTATTTGTTATGCTATGGGTGTTTGAGTTTATGAAAATAGATGTTGAGAAATGAATTGAGATAAATGATTTCTAAGTATGAAATTTCCCTAAGATAATGTGTGTTCGTTACTGAATGGTCTTTGACTGTTCGGTTTCTATAGAGGACTCGTTTAGAACTGGATTCTTTCTTTTGGAAAGAATTTATGTTGAGGACGAGCGTCTTCATCTAGTACAACTTGTGTACAGGCGTTCCACCAGGGATATCATTTCCTTGGTATTTTAAAATAAAATTAAGTATATCTGTGTAGTAGTATGTTCGTTCGTTCTTGAACATTAGTAAAATGATATTCTACTTTCACCAAGCGCTCGTATCATTTAATGCTAGGGCTTTCACTAAGCGCGCGTACGATTTAGAGCTAGGTCTTTCACCAACTGTTCATACTATTTCTTTTTGGGTCTTACATCAAGCGCTTATTCTCTTTTCTATAAACTACCTTGATGAAAATATCGTTCGTCTAAATTCAATATTATACTCTCTCTACCGTGTTTGGTCCTTGACTGGCATTCGGTTTCTTGATGTTAAGTTCAAATAAGCTAAGTATTTATAAGCGTTCGGTTTCTTCATGTGATTATTCGATGTATTAGTCTTTGAACTTCTTGAAGTGTCTGTCCCCATTGGTTTCGGCCTAGAGTCTTAGTAATTAGCCTGGGCTTGTCGGCGTTCGGTTTCAACTCTCAAGAGTCAGTTCATTAAATTGGCTCACTTTGTAAATAACATTTGTTTCTATTCTTTCTTGTGAAATATGGTTGTACTTGGTCTTCTTCCCAATCCCGATGGTAATTCTCCCTCGATTTTGATCTATTATGGAACTGGTAAACCTTTTGGTCTCAGTCCAAGTGTTCGGTCTCGTTAAGGATTAAAGTTAAACGTTCGGTATTTTTGTATCTTAAGTAATCTTAGTTAAAAATTGAAGTTGAGAATGGAAGATGATGGAATATGAGGTATATGAAATGTATTTGAATTATGGATGAGCGTTACGGGGAGGAATAGCTCATGAATGTATATTGAAATTTGGTAAAGTATGAATGTGGGCATGCTAAGCTGGCGGTTCATCCTGATGTTTTGTGATAAGTCGTCCTCACGTAGAGGACGGTAAGTCATGTATGAGAACGGCAGGAGGTCCTAGTCCTTATGGTTAATTTGGACAGATAGACTAACCTCGGGTGACACCTGTTGAGGGTATCCCAGTTACTACATCACCCGGGTGCATGAGCGTCATAGCTACACAGAATTCATACAGTCCAGACAATCAATCTAGTATTAGGCTTGGTATGAACGAGTGATGAATTATCTTGTTTTGTTTTGATTGTGTGAAATATATGTTTACATGAATTAAATTACATAAGCTTACCCTATGTCTTTCTGTCTTGTCTGTTTTGTACGTTCGGTTGTCTTTTTGTGCAATGATCATCCATGTGGATGTGAGCAAAAGGAGACGAGCTGCTGGAAGAGGCGCTGGAAGAAGAAAACTTAGTAGAGGTAGAAGTTAAGACCGAACAGTAGAACCGTTTGGTCAGTAGTTTAGTTGGATAGTAAGGTGATCGTTTGATTACCTTTTCCCTTTGTTTTATATGACTGACCGGTGTTGGCTTTTGTAAACCGTTTGGCCAGAATAGCTTACCTTGTACAGTTTAAGTTTGTAGTTCTTTCTGTAAGGTCGTTCGGCCATAAGCGTTCTTCTATATTTTTTAATGTAAGACTGATCTGTAATATTATTTAATGTGATTATTCTCTTATATAGTTTTAGACTGTATTTTTAGGATGTTACATCAATACTATTTGAAACTCAACTATTTGTAGCTATACAATTTTGCTTTTGCAAAAAGGGTGTGATCTAAATTATCAAATGTTTCTAACTAAAAGAGGTAACATCCTAAGATAAATACATGATTTAGAATATTTTTTTAGGTTTTCAATGAACACAATAATGTTCTTTCTCACAAACTAGAAGTTGAAGACTACTTTAAATAATGTAAGGTTGTTAAGAGTGTTATCATTGTTGTCTTTCCTTTTTTCTTATAGATATTTTATATATAGAGGTCAAGGAGAACAAATTTATTACAAATCCTTTTTTAGATGTTGTGCATATTGGAGTTCTCTTTCTTGTGTTTGTTCATGCACAGGTGTAGAAATGCATTAAATTTTTTTCATACAACAACTAATGCACATAACTTCTTGTCTTGATGTAACATCATGGTATATAACATGACTTATAAGGCTTAGCTCAATTAAAGGAGTTAAACATATCATACGAAAGATTAATAGTGACTACTAGTGACTACTAGTGTCTAAACAAAGAATGTGATAAAATAAGCAAGGAAGAGGTGGACAATGTCATGGTTGAAGTTGATTGAGTGATAAAAGTTTACAAATATTTGCAAGATACTCTTGTAAGATGGAAAAAATGAATATATTCTTTGCATAAATAAAACAAGCACTAATAATATTTGAGATGTAGCATAAAAATACTTAAAATTACACATATTTGTTGTTTTTCCAAGTGTTAACTTACATGATGAAGATATGTATGAAAGATGTTATGCATTTATTAGTGGATGGAACACTTCCGCCTATCGTGATGCAATGCGTCAAAAAATCACAATTTATACTTTCTTGTGCAATAGACTTAATAAAAATAAAATTTGTTGGACTTTACTTTAACAATCTCTATTATTTTATGGTGATTAAAACAATAGATTTTAAATTTACATATTTTCAAAAAGGTATTAGATCATCTTCTTTTATGGTGATTAAAACGATAGATTTTTAAATTTACATATTTTTAAAAGGGGTATTTCATTAGATAAGTTTAAATCTATTCAAATAAATAATAAATATACTAACATAAGTTTGATGAGATTTCAAACTTTATCACTAGATTTTCAGTATAGTTTATTATATCGGAAAGATATAAATCTTTGTCTATCATTATAAATTATAATGAACAAAAAATCATTTTATAAATTCATCCTTTATTACTTAATCTATTACAAATTATCAGAGTAAAAACAAAAATTTATAAACAAGAAAAACTAAAGATACAAAATATTTATATTCTTCTTTTTCTTCGTTACCCATCGAATGAACTAACATACATCTTTAAGCTTTATCTATTATCCCCTTAAGAACCACCAAAAGATGACCTTAGTCTAACTTTTCTTCATCTGACAAGAACAATTATTTCTTTGGTTAAAAGACTCTAGAAGAATTGAAATGATTGGTGAAGATTCAAAAGTGATTTAATCTCTATTGATTATGATATTATTGTATGTTTTCTCTCACTTGATTTGATCTCATGTTAAAAGCAGAAAAATCCAAATATTTGAGAACTTGCTTATATAGACAATTCTTTTTATTGATTAAAAGGTGTTTTATATTTGTTAAAGTATTCTTGGTTGGTTTAGTAAGAATGTAGGAAACATTTCAATCTATTAGATTATCAGTTTATTCAATTAAAATCACTTATCTTTCTATTTTAATTGATCAAACTATGACATTTAATTGATTAAAATCACTAAAGCTCAATTTGTGTTGTGAATATTTTTGTTTTAATTTGTTAAGCAATGAATCAATCAATTAATATTACTTACATGTAATATTAGCATATTCAAACATAATTTCAATTGATTAAATCTCTTAATGCTTTCTTTGAAGGTTTTGTTTTAATCTATTAAAGGACTTTTAGTCCATTAAAACTCTTTTATATGTTTCTATATATTTCTTTCGTTTTAAAACCAAATTACATGAAACCAAAACTATTCTTGTAAATAATTTTATCATCAGAGAAAGAGTCTCTCTTGAGTTCAAAACCTTTTTTTGGAGCTTTCATTTACAAAGAATGATCATCATGGTTGGAAGAGAAAACAATTTCTCACGTAATTTAACTTTTTACTTTTGTGCTTAATTGGTTCTAGGTGATATTATTCATGTTTCCAATTCAAACTTTCAATTTATGTGTTGTATCAAGATAAGGTTTCCAAGTTTTCTTTGTAACATGGTGTGTGAAATCAAGTATTGTAGGGTTCAAGATTTGGTTTCTTGTATGGTTTTTGTACTATACATGGGTAGTCGATCGTCTAGGAGAGGACTATCTACACTGACCGGTAATTCAATGATTGTGAGCCATGTAAGATGAATATTGTTAACAACCAATTAATACACTTGTTGACCATATTAGTGGGAAATATACGGTATTTGTGGGCAGTTAGCAGGTATATTATTAAATATTAATGGTTTGATTGTTGTATCAAATATGAATATACGACATTATTACCATATTCAATATGAATTAATGAGCTTGATTGTCATAAGCCCTATAAATATAGTGTTAATGTCAAGGTAAAAACATATTGATCTATTATAATAAAATATATACATCTTTATGAAACATATCACTGTGTGGCCGAGCGACATCCCCATGAAACCACAGGGGAACCAGACGTGTAGACGTGCGCTCGGCCTAGACATTGCTACTTCATATCAATACCAGATTTTGCAACAAGAGTACAAAATTCCATAATAATTTCTAAAGGCATGTCTTTTGTTTTGAGAACTTTGAGGAACGTTTAGCCCTACATCTAACCTTGTCAGATTCCAATACTTTTTATTATAATGGTTTAATACCTATTTTGGTCCCTCTTTTCGTAGGGTCTGTTCAAAGTGGTCCTCCTTTTTTTTCAAAAGTTCACTAACATCCTACTTCTCGCAAAAACGATGCACGTTAGTCCTTTTTGGTTACGGCGTTAAAAAGACTAACGGCACAGCTGCATAGCTGGCACAAAACTGATGAGTTGTACAGTTTTGGTTGAGGTGACACTGTGAATTGCTGATATGTGTTAAAATAAAATAATTTAAAATGATTTCAAAATAATTTAAAATGATTTAAATTAATTTAAAAGATAGGGTTAAATTACATTTGGGGTAAAATCTCCTCGCAATTTCAGGGCGATTTAGGGTTCAACAATCAGCTTTCCAAGGGTGCAGATTTTGATTATTGGTGAAATCAAGTTTGTGGTTCGTCCAAGAGCGTGGTTCGTTCGTCAGTGCTAGTGAGGTTAGTGATCGCATTATTGTTCTTATGTTGTTGTTATAGTTACTGATCGCATTACTGTTCTTACTTATGTTGTTGTCTTTAATGGGTGGATTTTGTATTTGTTGTGTTTAAAATATGATTATATTTGTGGCGTGGTGGGGGTTTTATGGAAAAAGTAATCGCGTTGGGTGTTGAAATTGGTCCCATGCTGTGTTAATTTAAGTTAATGAGTGGTCCCCCTTTTCCATTTGCAGTGTAGGGATGTCTAACGATAAGTTTGAGGTAGTGGTCCACCACGATGGGACCTTGATAAAGGAAGTGCCCTTTAATTATATAGGTGGGGAGATATGTTATTGGGACATTGACCCTGATACATGGAGCTATTTTGGAGTAGTAGGTTCACTTAAAGATTTGGGTTACATTGAAGTACATGAGTTATATTACAATATTGAACATGTTTTATATAAGCTATTTGACGATAAAGGAGTTTTGAACATGATGAATGTGGGAAAATTGTTGGGGAAAGTCAAATTATATGTTGTACATAAAGTGAGAGAAGCAGTGATTGTAGAAAATGAGAATGAAATTCTTTACCTTTGCCAAGGGCCTGCATAGAGTGGTGAGGGTAGTGGTGTTGAGGTTGGTGTAGAAGGTCCTGTTGAAGTGCAACAGGAGGTTGAGCAGGTTGACACAGAGGGTAGCGTGAAGGTGGAGCAGGATGGTGTACTTGGGGTGGAGGAACTGAGTGGAGTGGAGGAAGAAGTAGAAGTGCATAGTGAGGAAGAAGTAGAACTGCAAGTGAGGAAGAAGTAGAACTGCACAGTGAGGAAGAAGTAGAACTACACACTGAGGAAGAAGTGGAAGTGGATACTGAGGATGAAACACATATTATTGTTGAAGAGAACTTGGAGGAGGTAGGTGATTTGGGTATTGGTTTGGACAATAGTGATTTAGAATACAGGATGGAAGACAATGATAACAAAGCATAAGGACATGGTAGGGGGTTGTCAGATGATGAATGGGAGTCAGATGTGCTGTTAACTCTAGATAATAGTGGAAATGAGGAGGATGAAACTGAGGATAGACCAAGTAGAGGTCCCATTCCTACATTTGGGAAAAAGAAGTCAATGTCAAATTACAAATGGGAACTTTGTACTATATTTACCGATAAGGATGAGTTTAAGGAAGTCATTAGAAGCTATGATATTCATGCTGGGAGGGCTCTTAAGTTTGTAAAAAATGATAACCGTAGGGTAAGGGTGAGATGCATGGGTGGGCTAAAAAAGTTTCCATGGGTAGTGTCAACACTCAATTTCGTCCGGATAACTAAATAATATAGGTCTTTTCTTTTTGATTGTATCTTATTTTATTTTATGTTTTTTTATATAATTTTAATTATGTTTTTATTATTTTATTTTATTTTGTAAAAAAAAAAAGGAGAAAATGTTCCTTCCTCACGCACACTGACACACGCTCCCTAGCTCTCCACCCTAACCACCTTAACAAACATCACACACATCCACTGATTTTTCTGGGTCCCGGAAGCCAAAAGAAATCATTCGACCATTCCCCCAACCTTCATCCTCATTCCCTCACCCCATGACCATCATCATTCACATACGGCCAAACACCCATCCTCCATATTCACACACTTCCTCACACTACCTTCTGTTTCTTCCTGAGATCTAATCTTATCAGGATTTTGAATCCTCTCCAAGCAAACACCATCTCCAATATCATCATCTTCATCTCCAACACCACTTTCCGACCAACCACTACTTCCCGACCAACCCCCACCTCAACCCACTCTCACCCTCAGAGACCTCCCAAAAAAAACTCACACAAGTTCTCCTCCTTCCCTTTCCCTGGTTCTCACCGTCAATCCAATGGTGTCGTTCTCATCAGAAGAAGCCGCAACGTCAGGGTCTCCGCCATGGTTGTCCCTGTGGAGCTCTCAGACCGCGACTCGCTTGTGAGGTCCGCCAACATCTCTCTCAACGACAAGGTCGTGAGCCAGTACGCCACGCTTCTCGCGCCCCTCGCTGTCGACGCTGTCAACAACAACGACTACACCACCAAGTGGAAGCGCGACGAGGAAAAACACAACGATAGGCAGATCCTGGTTTTTATTGAAGGAGGTGCGATTCCTGTTTTGGTGAAGCATCTTCAGGCGCCGCCTCTGATTGACCGTGGCCAAAAGCCATTGTCATTCAAGCACGAGAGAAGAAGAAGATTCGAAGCAGATCGAGTCGGTAGTCAGGTTCCAATAAAACTCATGCATTTGGAAGAGCTCTGCCAAAGTTAGAAAATCTGAAGAAAATGTTCCTGGTGGAAGGCCCGATAGGATACAGTGGGATGATGATTGTTCTTGGAACGAGTGGTATTTTGCAGAAGATCCTATTAAAGGTTTTGAACTGATTGAAATATGGTTAGAGGAAATGGTGGAAGCGCCGACCATTTGTAGCTTGCCGGTTTGGAGAAAAGGGAGGTAGCCTCTTTTCTCTTACCTACGCTTAAAAAAAAAAAAAAACCTAAAAGGGTTTGGGGCTTGGCCAGCGGGCTGCCAGGGGAAGGTTTTTACATCTACACCCCTATCCTTATTTAATTGTTTTTTTTTTATGCTCTTAGTATTTGATTGGGGTTGTTTCGTTTTTTTTCTTTTACTCTTTTAGTGTTTGTCTGACTATTATAATATTTGTCTTGTGTTTTGTATTTTATTTTTATTTGTTTATTTTAAACTTCAATTTTATTTGTTAATAAAAAACCGATGCAACCATAAAAAAAACTAAAAGACAAAAAAATGAAAAAGGTACAAAAGAAAAAATATATAAAATTGCAACATTATAAAATGGTTTGAGTTTTTTTAATAGTAATGTTATTTCTTTAAGCAATTGTTTTCTAAAAAATATAAGATTAAAATTAAGAAATAGTTTTAGTGTGTTTTTAACATTTAGTAAATTTGGTTTATTTTTATTTTTATTTATTTTGACATCCTTAAAAACACTTGCGTAAATAATTTTACTGCTTTTTTTTTTTATTTTAAATAATTAAGTAAATATCATTTTGTGTTACGTGAATAATTAAGTAATTATTATTTTTAGATTTATTTTAAATATGCATGAAAACATTATTTTAATATTATAAAAATCTACAAAAAAAATAGAAGACAATAAATAAAAATAATAAAAATATTTTAAAGGTTTAAGCACATGTGTGACCGCTCGCGTCGTCCTTGTGCTAAAAACCTCTTTCTTCTTTCTTATAAAAAATTACAAAAAATACGTTTTGAAGGTTAAGCACACGTGTGACCGCTCGCGTCGTCCTTGTGCTACCTTTTCTTCTTTCTTAAAAAAAAAATTATTACAAAAAATACGTTTTGAAGGTTAAGCACATGTGTGACCGCTCGCGTCGTCCTTGTACTAAAAACCTTTTCTTCTTTCTTAAATAAAATTACAAAACATACGTTTGAAGGTTAAGCACACGTGTGACCGTTCGCGTCGTCCTTGTGCTAGAAAACCTTTTCTTCTTTTTAAATAAAAATTACAAAAATACGTTTTAAAGGTTAAGCACACGTGTGACCGCTCGCGTCGTCCTTGTGCTAAAAACCTCTTCTTCTTTCTTATAAAAAAAATTTAATATAAATAAAATACGTTTTAAAGGTTGAACACTCGTGTAATCGCTCGCATCGTCCTAGTGTTCAATACCTTTCTCTCTTATTTACGTAATATTAAACGAGGGTATGAGTGCTCGTGCGATCGTCCGCATCAGCCTAGCACTCAATACTCTCAAGTTTTCCTAAATAAGCAGATAACGGTATGAGTGCTCGTGCGATCGTCCGCATCAGCCTAGCACTCAATACTCTCAAGTCTTCCTAAATAAGTAGATAATGGTATGAGTGCTCGTGTGATCATTCGCATCGTCCTAGTGCTTAATATCGTTATCTATCTTTTAAAAAAAATAATTAAAAATATTTAAATATCATTTTAAAGGTATGAGTACTCGTGCGACCGTTCGCGTCGACCTAGTACTCATTACCTTCTTTTTCTCGAAAATATTAAAAAAACATAAAATCCTCAAAAATTAAAAACATCTGGTTTCAAACAACAAATAGAATTTCTAGCTAGAACTACGTAACCCTGATTTCTCATTCTGAATGAGAATACGTAGGAGCAAGGTCAATCCTTGTCGGGCCCAAAAAACTAAAAAATATATTTTGTTTATTTAGAATTTTATTTTTAGGGATAGTTAAACGTTTTGAAAACCACATCCAACTCGCGTATTTAGTTAAAGGTACTGCCTTATGGGCAGGCGTGGTAGGGTGCTAATACCTTCCCTACACGTAACCGACTCCCGAACCCAGAATCTGGTTTTCGCGGACTGTGTCTTATCATTTTATGGTTTTTCCGTAGTTTTCCATAATAAACTATGGCGGCGACTCCAAATCTCTTTTCAAAACCCGTTTCTTTTTGGATCGTCGTCCCGTCGCGATTCCGGTTGCGACAGGTAGCTTATTGTGGGTATTTGTCATCACGCAAGATTTGACAGTTAAGGAAGATTATTGATGTTCATTCTTGCAGCAGGCAACTGAACATTAAAATGATGAATAGTAAGTGGTTGAGTCATGAATGAAGAAGCATATATATACCTCTTAGTCATTCCCCCGAGGTACATTCTTTCCATTACATGCACAAAGATTCTGCATTACTCATGTTTGGTAACCCATTTTCTTCATTCTCGTGCAATAGGTATTGGTCAAGAAGTAGGTTCAAAACTCAAGCAATGTGTGATACTCTGGATAACAACATCAGTGAAGGATTCAACAGTGTTCTTGTTCGGTCCAGAGGAAAACCCATTATAACCATGTTGGAGGATATTAGATTGTATTTGATGAAAAGATGGGCCACGAACAGAACGAAGGTGGCATCTATGGATTTCAATGTCTGTCCAAAGATCAAAAAGAGACTTATGAAGGAATGTAATTTGTCAAGATATTGGATCCCAAGGTAATATTGTTCTTGTGCCTTATTTATGTTCATATCCAGTTGTTGATGTGCCTTATTTATGTTCATTTATTCAGTTGGTCTGCAAGAAGGATTTTTGAGGTTAGGCATGTTTCAGTCACTGGGAACAAGTTCATAGTGGACCTGGACAATGAAGAATGTAGCTGTAGGAAGTGGATGATCAGTGGCATCCCATGTTGTCATGCAGTTGCATCAATGAACTATTCAAATGTAGATCCAGAAACTTTTATACCAATTTGGTTCAGGAAATCCACATATAAAGAGGCATATGCATCCATCATCTATCCTGTGAATGGTCACTTCCTATGGGAAAAAACTAGTTCTCCTGATGTACTGCCACCACTTAAGAGGAACATGCCTGGGAGACCAAAGAAAAAAAGAAGAATGAAGCCATGGGAGCTAACGAAGGATGGGACCCAAATGAGTGTTGGTGGGCAGCGAAAGAAATGTAGCATCTGCCGTGAATTGGGGCACAACAAAAAAGTGCGCCCTTTACGTCCAGCCATCATAGAACGAACAGAACCAGCACAGGCACAAAGTCCACAGCCCCTTGCACCTTCACGCCATCAAGTCCCCAATCTCCTCACTCACCACAACCAAGTCAAGATTCCATCCGAGATTTAACTCAGCCAATACGAAGGAAAAAGTTAAATATTAGAAGAAAAGATCCATAGATTTAACTGAAAATTTAGATGTATTTGGATGTATTTTGTACTCTTATTAAGTACTTTAATTGTGTATGTTGAATTCTTATTAAACACTTTAATTATGTATGTTGTACTCTTATTAAGCACTTGAATTTTGTAGTGGTATTAAGCACTTTAATTAAATATGTTATTATAGTTGTAGTGATATTATGTTGTCATATTTGGAAGTAGTGATATTATGTAATTATATCTGTTTTTTGCCAGGTATCCTTAATATGTATTACAATCATATACGTAAGGGACCACCTTGAACAATTTTTAAAGGAAAGAGGGACCACCGCGAACAATTATTAAAGCAAAGGGGACCACATTTAACATTTTTAAAACGTATGGGGGACTAAAATGAACTTTATTGCACGAACTCAGATTTTTCACTCATATTACAACACCAACTGATATTACATCAACAAAACATGATGTTAAACACCTAAACCATTACATGAACAAAACATACATTGCACATTGCACACCTAAGATCAAGCTAAACACAGCCACAATGTCATAATGTTCAACACAATAACAGCAAACACAACTCAGAGTAATAACTTTATCCTTCTCTGCAACTCTTTCACATTATTTTCCAGATCAAATATCCTGTTGCTTTGTCTCACAATTGTACCATCTCTATCATCAGCGTTGTCCTCAGAACACCACCTGAAAAAATTACATGACATCCTAATTCAAAATCCACCCTATTATTCACCAAGAACACAAAAATGTTAAAACACATAAAATCCAATACACATAAAAGTCACTACGGTATTCAAAACACCTTGTAATGACGACATCCTCAAAATTTCCTCCCAGCATTCCTTGAAGTTCTGGCAACTTTTATTACAGCAATATCACCATAGTGACAAATAGGGGTTATCCCAACTCCCCTTGAAACAACACCGTGTGAGGATTGCGAAAATCCTTTGGACGTTGCCTTCGAACAGGAAGAACAACTTTGTGATCAAGTCATCCCTAACCCTAACCCTTTGCTTTTAAATTTCGGAACAACAGTAGCACGAATCTCCAACAACCCTAACCTTTGCTTTTAGATTTGAGAACAAATGTAGCACAAATCACCAACAACCCTAACTTTGCTTTTTAATTTGGGAAAAACAACCATGAATCCCTTTGCTTTCATGATGAATTAGCAATTCGCAGTGCCACCTTAACCAAAACTGTACAACTCATCAGTTTTGTGCCAACTGGGCAGCTGTGCTGTTAGTTTTTTTAACCCTGTAACCAAAAAGGACTAACGTGCATCGTTTTTGCGAGAAGTAGGATGTTAGTGAACTTTTGAAAAAAGGAGGACCACTTTGAACAGACCCTACGAAAAGAGGGACCAAAATAGGTATTAAACCTATTATAATTTATAAATTATAATTTTTATTTTGTTTAATGAACAGGAAGGTTCAGTCCTACGTTCAACCTTGACAGGTTCCACTTTTCATTGTAATTTATAAATTATAATATATTTGTTTAACTCATATTTTTGTGAGTAATATTCTGCACAGGAAGGTTCAGTCCTACGTTCAACCTTGACAAGTTCTACTTTTCATTATAATTTATAAATTATAATATATTTGTTTAACTCATATTTTTGTGCGTAAAAAAATTCTGAACAAGAAGGTTCAGTCCTATGTTCAACCAGGTTCCAATTTTCATTATAATTTATAAATTATAATATATTTGTTTAACTCATATATTTGTGAGTGAAAATATCCTGCAGAGGAAGGTTTAGTCCTACGTTCAACCTTGACAGGTTCCACTTTTCATTATAATTTATAAATTATAATATATTTGTTTAACTCATATTTTTGTGAGTAAAAATATCTTACACAGGAAGGTTCAGTCCTACGTTCAACCTTGACAGGTTCCACTTTTCATTATAATTTATAAATTATAATATATTTGTTTAACTCATATTTTTGTGAGTAAAAATATCCTGCACAGGGCGGCCAAGTGACCAACTCACTTGTGTCTTCTATTGATCTACTCACTAGCAATCCCGGGCGGCCATACGAAGACATTCAACTATGGTTTTCTAGTGACTAGCTCACTAGCAATCCTGGGCGGCCAAGTGATCTCACTTGTGTCTTCTAGTGATCTACTCACTAGCAATCCTGGGTGGTCATACGAAGACATTCAACTATGGTCTTCTAGTGACCAGCTCGCTAGCAATCATGGGCGGCCAATTGATCAGCTCACTTATGTCTTATAGTGATCTACTCACTAGAAATCCCGGGCGGCCATACGAAGACATTCAACTATGGTCTTCTAGTGACCAGCTCAAACCGCTCCTACCACAACTCAACTACAAAAGTTAAACCCCTTTGCACCTGCAAACAGCTGCTCGGGGCTTGGGGGGCTTAGTGTACTATACATGGGTAGTCGACCATCCTAGGAGAGGACCATCTACACCGACCGATAATTCAATGATTGTGAGCTAGGTAAGATGGATGTCGTTAATGACCAATTAATACACTTGTTGACCATATCAGTGGGAAATATACGGTATTTGTAGGCAGTTAGCAGGTATATTATTAAATATTAATGGTTTGATTGTCGTATCAAATATGAACATATGACATTATTGACATATCCACTATGAATTAATGAGCTTGATTGCCATAAGCCCTATAAATATAGGGTTAATGTCCAGGTAAAGACATCTTGATCTATTATAATAAAATATAGACCTCTTTATGAAACATATCTGACTTGAGCGTCAGAGTGTCTTCTGCAGGTCGGCAACCCATCGGAGTGGATTGCGTTCTCGGAGAGGATTGAACGATAAAAAAAACAGAACAAGGAAGGACGAATGACCCTCAGACCAATTCTACCGAAACAATTTTCTTCCATTGCTGAGTTATGTGCTTGTAAAACCCCAAAATCATAATATAAACTTGGTTGGTGTGGCTAAGCGAATGTAGCTCTTGGTATAGGGTAACCAACATGAAAATTATTGTGCCGATATCTCTCTCGCTATATCTCTTGTATTCTTCAATTTTTTGTTATTCTCATTATTTGCATTGCCTATTGTAAACTAGATTCATTTATTTAAAGATTTAATAAGCTTTTCGATATAAAGATTTGCTGAAATTATTCTTAGTTTAATTCACTCTCTTAAACTCAATCTTTAAAACTAACAATATGTTTATCAAAATGGCTAAAAACAAACTTGCTTTTGCCTAAGGTGACCACTAATTATTGGAGGGTTAACCATCAATTTTAAAAAGTTAGAATGACAGTCTTTATTGAATTCATTGACAAAGGAATATCTTATGGAACTATGAATGATCATTTCATTCTTATGCATACTTTTTAGAATATGATTCAACACAATCTAAAAGTTGGATTAATTCTTATTAAACAACAAAGCATAAAGCATGAAAACACTTCATCTATAAGATGCAAGTTTTATGAAAGAAAAATCATGAGTCACAATGTGCTTCATTTTATAGACGATACAATATGTGTTTACTTTGCTTCATCTGTTAAGAAAGTTCTCATTAAACGATATATATATATATATATATATATATATATATATATATATATAATAAACAATGTTGAAAACACCATATATTTATTTATTTATTTTTCTATAATAGGTATAACTTGTTTATATTGTATGCTGACTAATTTCTCATTATGACTTTGGTATATAGTCTCGGAATATCTTTTGTATTTTTTTCTTTCATTCTAATAAAATTGTGATGATAAACGATGGATAAATTTTGATACGTAAATATAAATGAGATGTCAATGTTCATAGTAATATATAATATGAGCTTACTTGGAAGATGCTAATTCAAACTAGTTTTGAATAGAGTTTTACAAATTTTGGATCGAGACTAAATTCTACAAATAATCATGAAGCCCAGAAGAAATTTAGAAGATATAAACGGAATAAATAGCATAGCACTTCCAAATTGCAATTATTATGCAGAACAAGGTAACGTTTTACACCAGGGAGAAAATGCAATAGGCATATTTAACATGATTGAGGGTGTAAGCAGCAAAAGGCATTGAAAGCCAATAGAACAAAAAAATTAAACATTGAAAGGGTTTGACTTTTCTTTTAAGAGCACCAATTGCAGCAAGAAAATGATAAATATGAGGAAGGGACATGACCAGTTCTTCGTATATATTCTGCTTGCTCTTCAGTTTTTGCAGCTTGATGATTTCTATTGGCTTCTGCTGCTGCTCGTTTTTCCTCAGCTTTATGCCTTGCCGAAGCTAAATTATTCATTAGCTTATCATGTGCCTTGCTACGTATTCTCTCAACTTCTACCTGCAATCAATGATTATAATTATGGTAATAACAATTACTTGTTATTATTATAAAAATATTATACTTTTGGGCTACTAACCAAAGTTTGTGTTTTTCAATACCATGTACCATTATGATATGACTACTTCATTTATTGTTGAGAAAGTTTGCTAAAATGTTAGAAATCTAATAAAAAGTCACCACTGCTTACTATTTTCTACTTCAACATCTCGTTTCCTATTCAAATGTCAAACAAACTCTCAATTCAGCAACCCATCACATAATAGTTGTTCAAACTTTCAAGTGTGTGCAACTCAAACACCAATACTATATTGTGTTGAAACTCAACTTCATTTAGAAGGAAAAGGATTGAACTCCCTATAATATGGTATTCTACTAGAAGTTTGATTTGGTGTGTTATCACAATGCGCAATTTAAAGTGAAAATGTACAGTCTAAATAAACAAGCATAGACATCTTCTCTTAGCATACCAGAAGAGATATCTTTACACAGATCTATTTGACATTCATCTAAACTGGTATGGACATGACTGAAGCTCAATCTTTTAGGCCCAAAAGGACAATTAAGAGGAACTGCAATTGTTAGCATACTTATTGTTTATAGGAGAATAACTAGATTCTATATAATATGTTTGTTAGGATTTCTCAGTGAATGTAAACATATTCTGTTAGGAACCCTCCCATTCACCTCCTTTGCATCCAACTGACTATCTTGTTTAGTTGGAAAATTACATGGGTTTCTCTATAGTTTGAAGTAACCTACTCAAACTTGGTTTGGTAAATTCAGTTATATTGTTAGGGTATAAGGTGGGAGGTAATGATAAGGGTTGGGGGGAATGAGAAGGAGAAGAAAGGTAGGAGGGAAATGAGGCCGAACAGTATTGACCGTGAAGGCCGAACGGTGACAATGGGGGCGACCAGACCGAACGGTGGGAAGCAGGAAGCGACCAGACCGAACGGTGGGAGGCAGGAAGCGACCAGGCCGAACGGTGGGAGGCAGGGAGCAACCAGGCCGAACGGTGGGAGGCAAGGAGCGACCAGGCCGAACGGTGGGAGGCAAGGAGCGACCAGGCCAAACGATGGGAAGCAGGGAAGGACCTGAGTCAAACGGTTGAAGAATCACCATCTTAACCGCGCAGCGGTTACCGGGGGCGAGAGCTCATTACAGTAAAAGGAGTCACAATAGGAGAGAATATTCAGTATAAGTTAATTAGAGTATATATATATATATATATATATATATATATATATATATATATATATATATATATATATATATATATATATATATATATACCTAGGAAATATTCAATATAAGATATTTATAATTAAGGATATATGTTAGGATAATATACGGGGGATATTCATATATTAAATATAGAGATATTTATATTAAATGCAGATATATTCTAGGGAAATATTTAGTAAGAGATGGGGCGGGAAATAATTAGTATAAATAAAGCTAGAGTCTAGGGTTAAGGGTATGCTTTTGTGTGTTTAACATATGGTCTATGTTCAAGATATTGTTATTATAAGAAATGATATCGCTAGAATTGCTCAATTAAAAAGACATTATTCAGCCACTATCTAAAATACTTCTTGGTATTGAAGTGACACAATTAAAAGGTGTCATCATTAAATAAAGAAAATATGCTTTTAATATTTTGGAGATAGGCTTGACAAATTGCAAGCTAATTAATAGTCCTATGGACTCAAATCAAAAGTTAATGAGACCAAAGTGAACTTTTCTGACCCAGAGATATATAGAAGGTAGGAGGGAAAACTCATTTGTCTCACTATAACAAGACCTGATCTTTCTTATTTAGTGGGTGCAGAACCCTCACATTGATCACTAAAATGTTGTGGTTCACATTCTCATATATGTAAAAGGGAGACCAGAACAAGGATTCTTATATAATAACAAGGGCAATACTGTAAGTCTATGGATATTTCTATGCATATTGGGTTGGTTGTCCCATTGACAAAAGATTTACCACAAGATTTTGTGTATTCCTTGGAGGGAACCTTATATCTTTCAAAAGTAAGAAACAAAGTATAGTCGCTCAATCTAGTGCAAAAGCTAAGTATAGATATATGGCCCTAGCTACATGTGAAAATGAGTTGAAGTTGCACTGTGATAATCAAGTAACTCTTCATATTGTATCCAATCCGAGGTTTCATGAGAGAACTAAACATATATAGATTGATTGTCATTTGTTAGAAAGAATTTGTTGACAAAAGATCTTATTATAGAATTTGTCAGCTCTAATGAACAACTCATACATTCTGACTGAATCTCTAAGAGGACCTGGGATTTAGTTTATATGTTCCAAGCTTGATGCACAAGATCTATATGTTCCGGTTTGAGGGAGAGTGTTGAAACGGAATGTTATTTTACTAATATTTCCTTTGTGTACCCAGCTTTAGGGTTAGGTTTTAGGCATGTGCATTGCCTCCTTTTGTATCCTATATATTTACATCAATAAGAAGCACAACAATGCAAGGATGTACACTATTTTTCTATCCATCTTATTTGTTCAAGTCTCTTAACACCATTGCTTCCTTCTTTATCTTCTGAATACAATATCGAGATAGATATTTCATTAACAATCACCTTCCTAGTTCCTATGGCTAGACATCATAAATCACAATTATCATATGTTTGGAAGTTAGACAAATAAAACTTAAGATTAATTATAACCATAACATACAAATTATTACTTTTGCATTCTTGACATGTTACAGTAAACTGTTCACTTCTGCAGAACATTGAATAGCAGATCAAATGGTTCGTGCATGATATTTTCAAAGAAAGTATAGACAAAATTGAATTATTAAACTGAGATACATTTCTGCTAGACCTGTTACCTTTAAACCCTATGACGTCACAACTAGCAAGTTTATAAAATTATGGTAAGATATGGATTCAAATATATCAGATTTTCTCCTGTTTGCCATTAACAAATTTTACATTATTGTTTTCTTATTCATATCTTTACACATATGTTCCCATTGTTACCTGAACATATTTTTCTGTAGTAGGATTAGAAGTTAACGTCCAAAGGATCGTCCCAAAAGAAACTAAATTAAAGAACCATATTGGAAACAACAAAATCAGTAATGATACCTCAATTTTTTTCATCTTGGCTTCTGTTTTTGCTTTCTGATGATTTTCCCATGCTTGAATTTTCATCTCCTCACGCCTAAACCTGTGTAATTAACACCATATTCCTGCTTCAGAGAATTTTAGTATGTAACCACGAAAAATAATCTTAATGTGTTTTAGAAACTGTTTAAATGCCCATAAAAAATCGGTCTCATGTTTTGAAAATGTGGTTAATTATATTCAAAAACTGTATTCATCTTTCTTCATCTTGTCACAAACATATCCATGACTAAGGGAGGGAAGACAAGTTTTTTAAGCTACTATTTCAGAAGAAACTGACATGAAAATTAAATACATACCTATAGGCTACAAACTGCACACATTATCAAAGAATTCAGATACTCTGGCCTTAAATACTTCCTTTGTTTCTAAATTTTTCTTTTGGCTTTTATTATTTGTCTCCTGGTTTTCATTCCATGTGGGATAGATATATAATTGCAATCACTTTCAAACAAATGTTAGGAAACTGATTAATGGAAACATGGTCAAAAGGAGTAAGGCAACAATGACTATCTTCTAGGGGTCTGCATTTACACCACCAAGAATGATAATCTTTTCTTTTTTATCTTGGATCACTATCCAAGTGACATGATTGGAATCTACACAAATCAAAGAATTAGTTCCTTGAAGTTCTGCACTGTAGTTTATAGTGTTCAAGTCAATTTTGTAACCATATTTCTTTCCTCTGCTATATCTCTTCCTTTCTTTTCACATTTCTTGCCTAGATTTGTCATCACTAAGTCATTTATGATGATTTTTTCAAACACAACATAGGAATCCAGGTACCTAATTATAAAGAAACCAGGGAAACCAAACCACAAACATGAAAAAGTTTTAAAAAAGGCTACTTACAGAAGAAATGTTGTAGAAATATTAAATGCCTTGGTCCAGATTCTACGACAAATATTCATTGCTATCTTTGTAGCAAAAATTAAATAGACAAATGACAAAGAACAATACACTAGAAAGCTTAACCTATTATATGAAGCAACTTCAATTCTTCTACTTTTATATCTTAGAGATTTCACATGCTCTTCTGGCCATGCAAGAGCTTTAGGGCAGCACCCTTTACTTTATGAAATTTAATTTAAAGATGAAAAAACTGGGTATGTCAACGGATTTACATCCCTAAAACAGCGTAAGTTACATGATAGTATAAACTGACCTGGCCATATACTTGGCCTTCTCAGCTTCCTCCCATGCTGCTGCACGTGCTTCAACAACACTCTTAGGCGGTTCTGGTTTTGTTTTGAGGGAAGTGGATGCATCCTTATCCTCCTCTTCTTTGCTGGCCCAGGCAGCAATATTCATTTTACCAAGTTGTGTCCCAAGGACCATTATTTCACGCCTGGTTTTCATTTGTAGCTCTTTTTCGGACAATTCATTCTTGTTGAGATTCAGATTGTCACCATGCAGATCAGTTAAAGTAGATGCAGGGGATGATCTAGGGGGAGTAGAAGGCCGAGAAGAGTTAGGACTGCGCATTGGTGTTGTCGCCCTCACAGGGGTACCTGTTCTTGAAGGCTCCTGGCTAGCAATAGGGGTCATTTCGGTTCCCATATCTCTCATTGATACAGACCGAGCAGTTGAAGGGGGAGGAACAAATGTTGTTGCATTCTGGATGGTAAGAGACGAATTGTGCTGGCTAAGGCTAACTGTAAACATAAAATAGCAGTCCCATAAATGAACTATAGTTACTAAAACTAAACACAGTTTATTTAATTCCTTAATGAAATTGTCTGTAGTATTATCAACTTCTAGTTGTAGGACATCCCTTTCAGACAGAAAGACTTTTCAAGCAATTAATAACAAGGGATTTCATAGCATTAAGGTCTATTTTTTACCATAAATAGAAGAAAAATGCAATCAAACATACTGTCTGACAAAAGTAGCAGAAAATTCAAATGTATACATTTTGAATAACTAAAAGTTTGTTTATATCTCCAGTAATGAATTCCAGAACACAATCAAACATTTACCACAAGAACTTGCAATTGCATAGGGATCAGCCTCCCAACTCACAAATTTCTGTCCTCCACTTTCCATCTTAGTTTGATTTGTATCAATTTGCTTGGTATCCGGTTCATCTAAAGCAATTTCTCTTTGATCTGGAACTTCAACAACGACCTTCATTGAAGGTTGCCGGCTACCAAGACTACCAACCTTACGTGGACCTACATGCCCACCTTGCCCTTGAGCCTGCCCTTGAGCCTGCACTGTCTTTGGCCTGTTTGATGTTGGACTTGCTATCCACTTCTGAGCATCATCCCATTTAGATGGTGCTGGTTTTGAGAATGGTCTCACTGGCACTCTCTGTGTAGACCGCTCGGCCTTCTGAAATTCAAACACTGATGATGAGATGCTCATATTTTCATGCCCACTATCATAATCTGAAGAAGGGTCTTCTAAGATTCTATTCCTTGAAGTCACTGCAGCATTAGCCTTCAGAAAACGATCATCACCAACTGCCTCTATGCTACTGGTGCTAACTAATGCAGAAGTTGAATATTCAGGAAGGACACTCACAACATCTACATCTTTACAATGATCAGAACTGCTACCCCCTGTAACAGATATGTCAAATAGAAGTAAACTTACTACTGCTGCCAGAGTGGGAAACACCATTCATTCTATAACAATAACAAACACTTACATATTTGACACTGCCTATAAATATCATTGTATAAACTAATCAACCAAATCTTTAGTTGAAACAAAAAGAAAGATAGGCACTACAAGCTTTAACTTGTAGGTTACCATATTTGAGATAACAAGTAGCCAAGTACACTGTACGTGAACAAAATTCCGGTCCCTTTTCTTCATTTTCTTCTCCCTTTTTTTAGATAATTTAAAACATAGTATACGTCTAAATTTTCTCACGAAACTAAGGGAGATAAATTAAAATACCAAGCAACAATGATAATGGAGAAACAATAATAGTAAAAATCTTACAATTTGAGAAAGTACACATCCTTCAGATTTACAAAATCGAACCTTGAGGGAGGCATTACATCGATCAAGATAAAGAACCAAGAGCATACGTACCAGATTCATCCATGTCCGAATTCTGAGATCTCGTGGTGAATGTAGAATCAAGCTCTTCCTCTCCTTTCCGCTTCTTCTCCACGCCCAGTAGCATGTTCCTCAATTTTCCAGGTGAAAATCCCCCACCACCCTGCAAACCCAAGTTTCCATAAGGTTAAAGGCAAATCAAAGAACCCCAAAACCGAACAGATCAAAACAAGAGTTCACACTGTGCAGAACAGTAAAAAAATGATACTCACTTTCTAAATACAACACAACACGGGTAGGAGAGAAATAGTGAAAAATGCAAATCAAGCAAAAAACAAAAGAGGTGAAGTGGATGAAAGAGGTGGAAGAGAGACCTGAGGCTTTTGGATCCTTTCGTAAACCATAGTGGATAAATGGGGCGTCCTGGTGAGAGAAAAAATGCAATCTTTACACAATGTAAGGAAAGTTCATCTGTGCCGTAAGCTTGCAAGTACTTCTTTGGGTTTGAAGCTTTTGAGTTGCAAAAGGGAGAGTGTTCCCTAACGTTTTCAACTTTCGATGAGCAGAGAGAGAAAAAGAGTTGGAAGACAAGAAGATGCAGTGAGAGCCGGACCTGTCTCTGCCCTGTTGTTTGTACTACATTGGCTTTTGGGGCCCACTTTCCACTCTATATATAATGTAATCCCTTGTGTTGTTACTTCTTTTTAAGTTCAATCTGCAGTGTGCAATTATTACCTGTCTTGTAATGCAAAATCTATCAAATTTAATAAGTTTAGTCACGTCAAATTCATCATAAGAGAGGTGTTTAGCTTCCAATTACCCAGTCATATACTTTACTTCCTCAGAGTTAAATTTAAAAATACAATAATTAATAGTTAAAGTGGGGTTTCATATTTTTCTCCGACCGCGTATACTTTCTTGCATAGGATACAGCGGAAGTCAATTCACCTAATTAAGTGATAGATTGTTACTTTAGTATTTAGTTTATTTATATACTTATTTTAAATTTAAATTTCGGAATTGCAATGAAATAACATTTTGACAAATAATTCATTGTCAATTCATTTATAAGATTTGTATGATTTGAGGTATTAATCTAAATGTGGTTTCATATAACGAAATATATATAGAGAGATAGTTTTTGAAGTGAGTTTTAATGTAATTGAGTTATAAATCGTCGTAAAAAATGAAGTTTATTTATAAAATTTCTAACGCTTAAGTTAATAAGAGTATTTAAATGAATATTTGAGAAAAAAAAAAGAGGTTATTGTAAGAGTTTGGAAATTTAACACCGTAAACCATCTGTCAAATCAAAATTAATGCACTAAAATCCTGCTCAGACCATTAAAAGCGCACTCACAAACTCTGATGCACAATTGCCAAGTGTCAAATTGGAACATTCGAAAATCAGTAGTGGAAGACAGGTGTCCGTATGAGAGTGCGCGACCGTTTTACCTTGGGAAGAGAAAATGATTTTTCTGAAACACTTCTTCCCACTCTCTGCATGCACCCTTCTTCCTCTTGAAAATTGATTTTTCACATTCTCCTCCTTCTCTCTAGAAAGCTTCCATCTTCTCTCTACTGTAACTCACCACTCTCTTCTCCGATCAACATTCAGAAACTATAGGAGCATTCTCTGAGTCGTGAGCTTCAATTTGGACCGAACAAATCCAAGTTCTGAAACCGGTAAGTCTCTCGACCCTAGACGCTCGTTTCTGGGTTACATGCAAAACCAAGATTTGGCTGCATGCTAGGGAATAAGCTAAATTCTTCTGCATTTTCTTTTGGTTAGACTTAGTTGGAGAACTTAAGAAAATCGTTGAGGGTAGAAAGCCATAGTTGGACGAGTCAAAATCATACTCTTAGGACGTTCACCATTGATCCAGGTAAGGGAAGCTTATTTAATTTAATTGATACTTGTATGTTGTATGAACATCCGTTATTGACTGAATGTATGAGATATATGTGATTGATTATGTATGATGATGGTTGATATGTATGAATGTGAATATGGATAATTATTGTAGAGTATGAATTGTTAATATGAATCCTATAAAGTATATGAATTGATAATTGATATGAAATTATAAGATATCAACTGTATGAGAAATGTTGAGTTAGAAATAGATGAAAAATCTGAATATGACTTTCTTACTATGATAATGTATGCTCGTCATCGAACGGTCTTCTACCGTTCGGTTTTCTAGTAAACAGTTTAAAATGGAATTCTTTCATTCGGAAAGAACTCTGGTCGAGAACGAGCGTCCTCCTGTGAAATGCTATGTTTGAGCGTTCGTCTCAGCCTAGCGGTATCCGAGAATCTGAAATAAAATAGTAATATATTTATACCCTCGTACTTTAAAATAAGTAACGCTCGGTCTTACACCTAGCGTTCGTAATAAGTAATGCTCGGTCTTACACCTAGCGTTTGTAATAAATAGCGCTCGGTCCTATACATAGCGTCCGTCCTAAGTAGTGCTCGGTCTTATACCAAGTGCTCGTATTTTTGTATAATCAACCTTGATAAAATAACGTTCGTCCAACTATAATAATATTTCCCTTTTCTTGACGTACGGTCATTTACTGGCATCGGTCTACCGTATGTGATTTACTCTAAAGATAGTTCTTAATATTCTTGGTTCTCCTCCTTACATTGGATCCGGTCTAAGGTCTCCATAATGAAATTTCTTTAAGTACCAGTGTAAACCCAAACGAGTTAGTTCATTTAACTGACCCGCGTAGAAAGTAACGTCCGTCACAGATTTCTTAGTTCATTTCGTCCATTTTCTTATTGTTCGTCCTCGTCCTTCAGAGGGCTGAACGTTCGTTATTTTATGTCTTTGAAACTAAAGATGAAAATGATAATAAAGTACAAGATTTTAAAGGGTGAACATTATATGGAATGATTATACGATTATGGAATTTGAACGAGCATTCCAGGGAGGAACGACTCCTGTATTAAATATTGGATTTGGTAAAGTATGACTGTGGTTATGCTAATGCTGGCAGTTCATCCTGATGTTCCGTGAGTACTCGTCCTCACGTAGAGGGGGTAGGTCATGTGTGGGAACGGCAGGAGGTCCTAGTCCTTAGGGGTACTTTGGATAGGGCTAACCTCGAGTGGCAGTTGTTGAGTGTATCCCAGTTACTACATCACTCGGGTGCAAGAACGCCTGTAGCTACACAGATTCATATAGTCCGGACGGTTTGTCTAGTAATAGATTTCGTATGATGTTATATGTTGAACTATATGCTTGTGTGGATTGGAATGTTTATTTTATATGTTGATATATGAATTAAATTACATAAGCTTACCCTTCGTTTTTCCTTGTGTTGTCTCTCGTCCATGTACGTCCGTCATGTCATTGCAATGATCATCCGTGTGGATGTGAGCAGAAGGTGAGGCATTACTAGAAGACGTTATCGAAGAAGAAAAGATGGTAGACGTGGAGGTCAAAGCCGAACCCTAGAGCGTCCGTTTATTTATAGATGTTAGTTTAATTTTTGAACGTTTGGTTATTTAATTTTGTAAAACCGTTCGTTCCGAACTTCTAGTATTTCTGAATTACTGTATGGAATTCTGTACTTAGGCCTTTTGGTTTATGAACTCTAATTTTAGTGTAAGACTGCATCATGTGAGTGTTAAATGTAATTAATTCTATTATATGGTGATTACTGTATTTTGGGATGTTACAGTTATCAAACAATTGTACTTCTTTATAATAATATATGGATATCGAGTATAATAAAATATGATAAAATAATTAGGTTAATTACGAATGAGTTTTGTTTATATCACATAAATACTATCATATATCTATCAAAATATATTAAAAAATAACTAAAATATTATATGAATCTTATTATTATTATAATCTTTGCAATGAGTTATACATTATTTTTATTATAATAAGTTGATAGATATTATTAAAATAATTACCTTCATATCATCATTATGTTTATTTAAGTATAGTGTGCCAGTTTTTATGAGTTTTATCTATAGTCATACCTAGTTATGTATCTAGGTGTCGAGGACAAACCATTAATCTTCATGTATTTGTGTGTCTCGTCCTTATTATAAATAGATGATAGTGAGAGAGATCAATTAAGCCCTTAGAAATATATTTTACAGTTTCAAGCTCAAGTTGATATAAGTTGGTTTCTGTCTAGTCACATGTGTCAACACCTATCATTGTTGTTTGCAACTATCTAGTGTCACTTGTAGTTGTGCAATTGTCTAATGTCATTTGTCGTTGTTCGCCATTGTCTAACATTGTTATGCCATTATCTATAGTTGTCCACCGTAGTTTGTAATCATCAGCACCATCAACTTCTGTTCTTTGTCATGTCGCCATTGTCCGTCATCAATCACGATCACAGTTGCTTTTGGTGACCACCGAATTTGGTTCGTCGCGATGACCAACCTCGTCGGTATTGGAGTCCAATTCTCCTCCACGTGTTGTCGTGTGCATCACCTTTGTGCGTCGTGAACAAGCACGTGTTGTTCACGCACCACCTTTTGATTGTTGGACCGCCGCCACGCCACCTCCATAGTTGTCGTCAGACTATACTCTCTCTACTCTGCCCCTCGGAACCTTGTTTTTGTTAAAGTCCAGAAGCACCCTTTTGAAAGTCACCTAGGGTTTTCAATTTTTCCTGGCTTGTTCTTTGACCCTTGATCAAAAATGGCATCTAGAAGTGTCATTTCACTCTTTGGAAGTCGCTCAATTACTTTCGAAAAACTAAACGGCAAAAATTACCTATCTTGGTCTACTGCCATTGAAATGTGGTTTCTTGGCTAAGGACATTATGATCACCTTGAGCAAGATGGCAGCCATGTACCCACTGAAAAATTTGTTCAGTGAAAACAAATAGATTTCCATTTGTGTGTCCTGTTATGGCAATCAGTAGAACTCAAACTTCTTATTTCTCTTAGAGCTTTCAAAACTTGTCACTCCTTTTGGAAGAAAGCTCAAAACATCTATGCCAATGATATTCAACATCTCTATGACACGATAAACAAGCTTACATCTCTTAAATTGGCATACCATAGTATGGTGTCCTTCATGATTGAAGTTTAATCTGTTGTTGAAGAATTGAGGATGTTTTTGGAAGTGGACTCTTTGAAGGATATCAAGAAGAAATTAGACAAATATTATATGGTGTTGATCCTTCGTGCTCTACATCCAGACTTTGATCATATCAGAGATCAACTTCTGACCAGGCAGGAGGTCCCTTCCATGAAAACCTTGACAACTTGCCTTCTATGTGTCCTATTGCCTCAAACTCAGGAAGTTCATGAACGAGTGGAACCATCTGTCATGTTTGCCACATGAGGAAGAGGAGAACGTGGCACTAAAGGAGGAGGACGAGGAGGTCAAGGACGTCCTCAAAGCACATATTGTAAAAGGATGGATCACACTCACAATAATTGTTATTCCTTACATGGTTTTCCTTCCAAAATCGCCAATATCTCCAAGGCTGAAACTACCAACGCCAAGTTTACTAAGGATGAATATCAAGAGTATATACGATTAAAGTCTAACAGCTTGACATAAACATCTCAATCTCTTAGTACATCAACAGCCTCCATTGAAGGTCATAATTCATTGTTAATTAACTCTGGTGCTTCTGGTTACATTTTTGGTAATACATCTTTATTCTTATCCATTTCCTTTAAAAAAAAACCTTATTTCATAACCCTTGCAAATGGTTCTAAAACTTCCTCAAAAGGAGTCAATCATGTTTCCTTGTCTCCCTCCCTAAATTTGAACTCTATCCTTTTTGTCCCTAATTGTCCTTTCAATTTAATTTTCTTAAGCAATTAATCAAAAGGTTAAATTGTTTAATAAATTTTGATCACAAATCTTTTGTTATACAAGAGTGTTGTTCAAGGAGACAAATTGGAGAAGGATATGAAGCTGGAGGATTATACCATTTTGGATCTCGTCTAAGGGTGTCCTGTGTTGCTACTCCTATTCCTAAAGTGCTACATGATCATCTTGGCCATCCTTATTTGTTCAAATTAAAGAAAATGTGTCCTGAACTTAGTGGTCTCCAGACCTTAGTATGTGAGTCATGTCAACTAAGAAAACACGTTAGATCCACATTTTCCTAAAAGGTCTCAATCAATGTGTAATTCTAGTTTTTCAATTATCCATTATGATATATGAGAACCTAGTCACGTCTCCCGTTTTGGTTTTAGATATTGTGTTACCTTCGTTAATGAATATTCATGATGTACTTGGGTTTATCTTATGAAAGATTGCTCTAAATTGTTACCCATCTTTACATATTGAATGAAATCAAGAATCAATTTGGTCAAGTAATCAAAATTTCAAGAAGTGATATGCCAAAGAGTATTTCTCATCCATCTTTTCTGCAATCTTGAGTTTCCATGGTATATTACATCAATCTACTTGTCCTCATATACTACAACAAAATGGTATAGCAGAAATAAAAAAATAGACACTTGGTTCAAAACTGCTTGTACCATTTTGCTTGGTGCTATATTCATGTCCATCATTGGAGGGATGTCATCTTAACTATATGTTATCTTATTAATAAGATGTCTTCCTCCTCTCTCAATCATAAAGTCCCTTTATCCATTCTATTTCCCAACTATCCTCTCTTTCACACATCTCCCCGAGTTTTTGGATGTGTATGTTTTGTTCATGACATGTCTCCAAGACTAGATAAACTCTTTGCTGATGCTATTAAATGTGTTTTCTTGTGCTATTCTCGACTCTAAAAATGATATCGGTATTACATGTTTGCCAATGTCACATTTTTTGAACAGACATGTAACTGGCTTAGGCAAGACTCCCATGGTCAATTCATCAAAAGAAAGGCAAACATGTAACTTAGTGAATAATGTCACATACATAAAAAAAAATCAAATAACCCTCTCACCCATGACATACATTGTCAATGGAGCAAGCCCTTTGGACCGAAATGATATCATCTCAGCACAACCTCCAAGTGTATGTATGTTAACTTGGAAGGATCAAGTTGTAAAAGATCATTGACACTTATAAAAATACTTTTTTACTCGAAAATCTACCTACTAATACCCTCCTTTCAAGGGCATCTCATTTTCAACCCACTTGGGGCAGAATCACCTTGGTTCTCCACACCAATATCCCCACTATGACATGATGCACTTGTAGAAGACTTAACCCTCTTCTTATACCTATGTGCCTTATCGACATTACTCAATGTCATACAAGAAGTGTTGGACGAAGACATACTTGAAAGAGAAAAACAATGCAACGCTTTCTACTACAATATATCGCCCCTCAATAGTGTTGATACACACAAATTTCAAATGATACACCCTGTTTCATCATCAATTGTTAGATTTCATAATATCAAATGATCGCAATGACATGTTGTTGCTTTTCTTAAGAAATAACTCGTTCTAACACACCCTGGACTTATCAATCAAGTTTCTTTGCCACTATGTTTCTCAAGATTGGGAGGCTATAATACTTGTGGATGAAGGTCAAGATAGCCATAGAATACAAACTTTCTCTACAAAATGAGATTCTCATATTTGGAGTATATCGTATGTAACCGAGATGATCTTGACCATAGTAGTAGGATCAAGCATGAGTAAAAGGGAGATTAAGATATAAGATGGATTAGCAAAATCCTAAACAACTTAAGAGAGGTACTAGGTATTCTAGGCCCTACTAGGTAAAATCCCATAAAACCACTATAAATAGAATTGTTCACAAGATAATTATTACGTATTAATTCTAGCATTTATTACTGTTATAAGCATGTATCTGACTTTAGTATTGAAATGTCTTTGTAGGCATATTTTTACTCTAACATTTAAGACATAGTTACATGACACATATTGAAGTATCTTTATACTTAGAGAGGATCATCTCATATTAAAGGAAGAATGCTCAGGAGTACTTGTTCTGTGATCTTTCTAAAATATATATCGATCCTGTAAGAACACATACCTTTTATTTCTTTTACACTCCTTCAAATTTATCTCTCAATTCAAATAAAGTATGTATGCATGAGTGTTCTTTTTATTTAATAATGCAGAATTATATAACTTCAATTTTTCAATTTTCCATACCCATACTACTTTCTTATATTAACAGCAATGCCACACTTGAAATTTAAAAAACAACGTTAGTTATATGGGAGTTACCGAAACTTAACTTTCTCCAACTACAAACAAAATTAGATTCAATTTTGTGAATGTGTGTGTGCGCGAGAGATTGAGTTTAATTTTTATATTTCAGGAAAAGATAAGTTTGTGGACACGTTTAAGTATTTTCATTTACGTGAAAGGGCGTAGTGGTACTTTTTTTTAATAAAAGTGCAAACTACATTAAAATGCTAAGTGCGAAGTACTTACAAGCTAAAATAAGGAAAATTTACACGATTATATTTTGGTGCATAAATATAGTTATCATCAGTTGTTGAGCTACTTGAACGATTATTCATGTATAGAAAACATATTATGTTACTCCTTACTAACCAAACTTTAAAATTCTAGTTTATATCATGTGGCATCAACATTAATGAAGGTTATGAGAAACAAAATTGGATAGTAACAAGAAATCAATTTAATAGTGTCATGTTTAGTATATAGAAAAGGAACCTAAAGAATAGAAGAACAAAGAAAAAAAAATGAAAAATAAGTAAAAATAAATATTTTGTTGAAGTGTAATGAATTAGAAGAAAAGTTAAGAGAAAAATGTTCATGTCATCGGGGTAAAATTAAAAACATTTAATCAATTATTTATTTATCTTAATAGATTATATGTGTATAACATATTTCCTACAAACTCAAATAATTGATTATATTTGTGATATTTAACTTTCAGTAAATACACAACATATGACATAATAGATTTACACATCTATTAATAAAAAAATACACTTTTTTATATTAATTACCATTTTAAAAATTAGTAATATGATAGATTTTTTTTATATAAGTGAAACCTACATAAAAAAAATATACTTTTCAATGATTATAATTATAACTAATTTAATAAAAACTATACATTTTATATCGGTTATGATATCAATTCTGATAATCACTCGTTTAACCCTAAATTTATCATTATAAAAAATTATACTTATAGCATATTATCCATATCTTTAAATTATAAATTTAAATGTTTTTAAATGTGTTAAAAAAGTTGTCTTGTATCTCAAACCAAGAGAGATGAATTGAATTTTGTTTTAAAAAATTAATATTTTCAAAAGCTTGGAAAATCTTCTTTTAAACATTTACAAATATACTAAAATTTTGGTTTAATTAGTTATTGAGTATCTCTTTTGGTCCAAAAATGTTAAGTTCGAATATATTTAGTTTGAATTTGATCCCAATTTGTAAAAAAAGTAATGCAATTAGATCATTGTTGTTAATATTGTACAAAGAGATTTAAAAAATCGTCACTTGTTAATTTGTTGTTTTTTTTTAAATTTTTATAATTTTTTTTAATTTTTTTAATTTTATTTTCATTTATTTGAAAAAAATCGATGTGTCAGATCAAAGTTGTGCCACGTGACATTACCAATATCACATTGTGCCACGTGGCATTACCAATATCACATGACAATAGTAGTGTGATGTGACAGTATAACATGACAAAGTCTCAGTTTAGTCCTTGTTATTATGATTCAATTTATATTTTATTAAAATGAGCAATGTTGTTATCTACAAATTAAAATAAAATTTATTTTTTTCATAAATCATATGTTACTATTTTTATTAAAAAAGATTTTTTTATTAAATATTTCTTGAACATATTTTTAAACTAACTTCATTACTTTCAAACAAATTTTTGTTAAGATTGAAGTATATAAAAACTATTATATAAAAACAAATTTTGGTTAAAATAGTTCAAATATATAAAAATTATTAAATTTATTAATATAGATAAAAATTTTAGACAAATGAATATTTACATATATTTATTAGTCAAACAAGTTTAGATAAATAAAAATTTATTTTAATTAATAAAATCATCTCTAAAATTATTAGAGTTTGTTTAAATATAACTTCATAAATATTTAATAAAATATAAATTTTAATAAAAATATGAGCATAAGATTCATAACAAAAAGTAAATTGTCTTAATTTAAGGAGGAAACATATTGCTCCATTTAAAAAATAATTGGAACTAATTTGAATTAAAAAAACAAACATAACGACTAAATTGAGATTATGTCACATGCACTATCCTGTCACATTACTACTGCCACATCACACTAATAATGTCATATGATACAACTTTGATTTGACATGTGAAAAATAAATTTTCCAAAAAAATATTAAAAAAATAAGTAAAATAAAAAAATTACAAATTGACATATGACATTGTCTTTAACAATGTTTATACAACACTAACGGAAATGACTTAATTGCATCAGTTTTTCACAAATCGGAACCAAGTGAGACTAAAAAAATTAGAGGACCAACTTGACATTTTTTAACCAAACTAGGGACAAATGACTAATTAAACCTAAAATTTATATGCATCTTTAAAATTGTACTATGTACACCAGAGAACATCTTGGCCACCTAGGCCTATATGTGTTTGGCCCACATGTTGTAAGGACATGTAATATGCCTTGACGATACAATGACAGCTTGACAAACACCATATCGATTGGGTCAACCTATATGGCAAATATGGACTAAGTTAATATTACATTTAAGGCATGATTAGCATAATGATAACCCAAAGATTAATCAATTAACTACGCGGATCAAGCTCATCCATGTAAAGGCTCATAAACACAATATAAATAGTATAGTACATAAGGTAAATTAATTACATTCACTATTACTATATTTATTATCATTTAACACACTTGGTTAACTTGAGCGTTAAAGTATCTTTAGCACTCACATATCCATTCTATTAAGAGAAAGAATGACCTACGATATCTCAGTCTGAAGGTGTGAAGTTAGAGCTAAGAACATGTTTGGAGTGGAGTTGGAATATTTTTAAGGTATATTCAGCTTTGTAAGAATAATTGGCACCTATCGTGGGGCTGACATATACTTTGTGAAGAGAACGTTTATGTTGTCTATAAGAAGCATGATAGTTGAAGCAAAAGAAGTAGGACCTTCTTTGCTAACATAGACGTGATGTTAAAAGTATAAAGGGAAATGCAACAAGAGTTTGCATAATTCAAGAAAATAAGTACTGAAGAGATGGATGCCTTGAGGAAAGAACACCAAATTGAGGAGGGAAGTATAGACTAATGACAAGGGGAATGAGAAGGATAACCTAGAGAATATAGTTTCTTTATAGAAGGTCATGTTGGAGAACAAGGAGGGAAATGGTAACAACACCAAGACATAAGGCACAATTAGTACCTTGTTTGTGACATGAGGAAGTCAATGTCATCCCTTTGTGGATGACATCACGAAGGTATCCCTCCCAAACAACTAGGAGTCTTTAAGAGTGGATCAGTATGATGGAAGTACCAATCCGAATGAGTACGTTGATGTATATGTCACACAACTCAACTTGTACACAACTAATGATGTAACTATGTGTAGTTTTTTTTCCTAACACTATTGGTTCATTTGCTTGCCTCTATTCTCCATAGATTGCTTCAACACCTTGACATCGTGTTTTGGAACTCAATTTGCCATTAGTTAGCCACAACATCTAACTTCTTTATTGCTTGTGAATATAAGGCAAGAAAAGGGACAATCCTTATGTGCCTTCATGAAGTGATTCGACAAGGTTGTTCTTAATATCATAAATCTCAAATCTGAAGTAGCCTTGCATCTCATGGTCACGACATTGAGGTTAAGACCTTTTACTGATGACTTATGCATGACTCCAATTGCCAGCTTGGATGAGTTGAGGCAATGGTTGCTAAGTTCATGCAACTTGAGGAGTTAAAGGAGTTCAAAAACAAAGTGAAGGCAAAAACAATGCCTAGTGAGAAAAAGACCTTTGACCGAGATAGTGGAGATAAAAGGACATTTAGGCATATGGAGCATAAACCTACTCAATTTTCATGATACACCTCTCTCAAAGACCCAAGATCTCGAGTGTTGGATGAGGTGTTGTAAGCATACCTCATGTCGCCGCTTAGGAAATCACAAACATTACCGAATGCATATATGAAGAAGAATTGTAAATATCAATGTAACTATGGGCACACCACTAATGAGTGTGCAACCCTTAAGGATGATGTCGGTAGCTCACACACTAAATTGATGAGGTATGATGATAGGAGGGAAAGTCATTGAGCTAAAGAAAAAGAAATTCTAAGAGTTAGAAAAGAGGAAGCTAAAAGAGAAAAGGAGGAGAGACAAAAGAGAGAGAAAGAAGAAAATGAGAGAAGAGAGAAGGAGGAGAAACAAAAGAAAGAAAAAAAAAAGAGATTGAGAGAAAAGTAAAGGAGAGGAATAACTCCTACTAAAAAAAGAAGGGCTACTCAAGACACCTCCCACCCCTACAATCATAATTGAGTCAAGAGTTCTAAAAGGAGTTTTTCAAACTTTGAACTCTTATCCTTTTATTAATGATTCTCATTTCTTGATCCCAACCCTTACTTTTTAAAATCTTTTACCTCCACTTTAACTCCCCATTGTTTTTAACTCCTCAATAACTTTTGAAAAATCACACTTTAAGTTGTTGTTACTTAACAAGTTACAAATAGCTCTAGGTGAACAAAAACATTTTTGTAAAGTAGATCTTATTACTTTTGAAAAAAAAAAATCTAAAGAAACTAGAACAAGAGGTATTCAGTGCTTCAAGTGTTTTGAAAGAGGAAACATTTCTTTTGAATGTCCTCACAAAAGAGCCTATATGATTGTCATTCTTCACCAGGTGAAGAAAACGTTTTAGAGTGTGTAGAAAAAATAACTCCCTTTCATGAAGAAAGCAAAATATTTTTTTCTTAAAAAGGATTTATTCATTTGATCTTTACTTTAGATATACATTTACCATGGGAATGAAATCCATTCAAATTTTCTTTAATGGATCTGTAGGTACATCTTTGATCTAGGAGGAGATCAACAAGCAAAGTTATGCTTCCTTAAATATCTTCTTGATTTGAGGATAAATCATTTCTCAAGAGGGAGGGTATGATTGAAACCATCCAAGGAGCTTGATGGAGATCCATCAAAAGGAGCTACAACTTAAGCTAGGGCTAGGAGAATGGACGATGAAGAAGGATTTCAAGGACTTCCACTCTTGTGGAAGATGGTGTTTTCAAGCTTGTTTTTGCTTTCTCTTGTTAAGCCTTGTAAATATGTACAAAAGTCTTTGTTTAGGCTTTGTATTTTGGCCAAGATATCTTATCATTTTTAGACTTGTTTTTACGTCAACAATTTCCACAATTCAACTACAACAACTCAGAGATCCAAAAGCTATGTGCTTATAGTTAATGGAAAGCTATTTGAGTCTAGCTTTCAAACAAAAAAATGATCTCATTTGGAGCTCTATAGAGAAAGTTATGGTAAAACACTCAGCAAAGGTCAGAGCTAACATGATGATGTCTTGAACAAGTTTTAGGCTTGTTTCTTAAGTTGGGCTTGCATAGGATGTGATCCAACTTGTTTTTAGCCTTAAGATACTTGAAGAAAGACTCCCTTGCATGTGATTGGCCGAAAAAAAGGCAATATGTGATTGAATGAAGGAAAGGTAAGATGTGATTAGATGAAAAAGAGGCAAGAGGCTCTCATTAACCCCCCTTGGAAAAATAAGCTTCTAGGTTATTTTCAAATGCATCTACTCTAGTTCTCTCCTTCAACTATAAAAGGAGAAGTACCCCTCTTATATTTTCTTAGAACTTGAATAATATTAGTGAAACTTTGCCAAATTGCAAGACTCAATTTTCTAAGTTCTATTGGAGTTGTCTCTTTTCTAGACTTCTTTTACCTTTTCCTTCTAGGTTAGCCTAACCTCCTTCTAGGATGCTTCATTTACCCATTCATCAAGCCATTCAATCTCCTTCTAGGATGCTTCACTTACCCACTCATCAAGCCATTCAACCTCCCATTCTTCATGCTTTTGTGCCTTCATCTTCTTCATCAAGGGATCTTCATCAACTTGCTTGAAGGAACTTCCATCAATGGAGAGTTTGAATATGCTACATCATGCTCCAACACAATGGAGGTTTAGCTCCTCATGAATAATGGAAGAAGTACATGAAAATAGGAGGAAAACATCTCCTAATCCTTTAAAGACGTGTCTTTGAATTACAAGGATATATGTGAGAAGACTCACTAGAGTCTCTCTCTAAAATCACTCTAAGAAAGCCTAAAAAGTGCTTGTATTTATAGACATTCGCAGCACGACTCAAGCGGTGGTTCATGACTCTAGTGTTGAGGTTTCCTTCTTTAGTGGATTTCCTCTATGGCTCAATCTATGAAGATCTAGGATAAAGTTGTTTGTAGTTGCTTAAAGTGAAGTACTCTCTCATGGCTCAAGCTCAAACTCATGGCTTGAGGAAACATTCTTGAGTGGGTTTTATCTGTGGCTCAAGCCCTTAGGTGAGGCTACAGTCGTGACAAGGCAACTTCATCAAAACAATATTGAATTTATTCTTTTTTTTCTTCTCAATTCATAATTTAACTTATTGGATTCATATGTTCCTACAAAACAAGTGAAATTGGGATAAATATCATAGATTTTATATACAATCCAAACAAGATAAATGCTAATTTAACAATGAAAATTACTAATCTCAAGCACTTATCAAATACCATCCTAGATTTGTTAGTTGAAAATTGAGTAGTCTGCGAAATTGCTGCTATGCAGCAAACGACTAGAAGATACAATGCTAAGTACTACTGAAGGTCTTTAAGAAAGGTGAACAGGTATGACACATGGCCAGTAATGCCAAGAAGACTGAAGGAAAGTTCTCTGCCAATTGGGAAGGACAATACTGAATAGAAGATTTTGGCAAAGGTGCTTAAAGGCTTCAATACTTGTTAGGACAACCTATGTCCAACACCTACAATGTAGCACACCTGAAATTTTATTTCAAGTAAGCATTGTAACCTATAGCGTACTCGTTCCTTACTCGGTCTTTTTCCTTAAGGAGGGTTTTGGCCGAAAAGGTTTTGGCGAGGCACATAATTGTCAGAGCAGCTGCAGGGGAATGGTTAGCGTGGGATAACAAGCCAAGAGGGGGGGATGAATTGGTTTTAATAATAAAGTGTGCCTTTTTAAATTTCTTCTAAGTTTTACTTACTAAGCATATAATATAAATGAATAACAAGAGTAAGGTTGAGAGAAATTTGCACAGATGATTTTATCTTGGTTCGGATCTTATCAATCCTACGTCCAGTCGCTTATCTTAAACCAAGATAAACACTTCACTAATCACAAAACGATTACAAATTACAATCACAAAGAAACAATTTGTAAAAGTTTAGAAACCACCTCTCTTGATACCACAAAAGATGAACTTGCACCTCCTTTAAGTCTTCACAAAGGATGAATCACTTCCTCCGAATACTTCACGAAGGATGAATCTCTTCCAAACACTTCCTTAGTTGCACCAAGGATGAACTAGTTATTCCTCTGTCACCGCAGTAGCACTTCAACAGCTTCGCAGACAACAGTTTCCTTAACTGAGCAAGAGTACACACAATTCTCAATGATTTCAGAGATCTAGAGCACAAGGGAAGAGTTGTTGTTGATGGAAAATGAGAGCCTATTTATAGACTCAAGCAAATACTCCTCCGTTCTTCATTTCAAGCCATTTAACGCTTTTAATCGATTAATATCTTTGTTAATCGACTAAAACGAGTGCACCGACTAGTTTTAACGGCTATAAACTCTAACGGTCACTTTTAATCGATTAATTTCCATTTTAATCAATTAAAGTAAGTTTTAATCGATTATTACGAAGCCAGCTAGAGTTTTTCAGCTGTTTTAATCGATTAATACGGTACATTCTTAACTCCAAACATCAAATTTGAACTATGAAAGTACATGGAACCAAAAACTACTAAGAATCTAAGTCCTAACCACTTAATTACAATTATTACAAAAGCTTTATATAATAATACAAGTCTTCAAATTATCTTCTTGAAACTTATACTTCCTGACTTGATTTGGACATCATCAAAACTTCTTCATCATTTTGCTAACAATAATCAATAAAACGAGAGGTTTCACCCATTGTTGAGACTTTGGCAAGTGTACCAAATCGTTTCAAGTAATAAAACCGGTAAGACCGGATATCGTTTCCCAAGAGACTCGTGTCACCACACAATCGTATAATTTCCAACTAACTTAGACTAAATAATGCTTCATAATTTGGGTTTTAGTGCAATTAAAGTAAACATGAAACATCAATGATAAAAGTGATCTTAGATACTCAAACACATGGAAATGGAAAGATTAGAAATGATATGGAATGGTATTATTGGGGGGTATGATTTCACCTACTTCACTCTTATGTAAAAAAAATCACGTTCTCTTCATTAATATGCCAATGTCAATCTACTAAATTACTCAAACCCAATCCCTTGGTAGAGAGGGTCTAGACTTCCTCATTAGGCTCCAATCCCTTGGAAAACCTAACAATTATTTCCACATTAAGAATTGAGATTTAAGACAACCAAAGGTCCTAGTTGTATCCCTAGATATTATTTCCTTTAGGTGTTTAATCTAGTTCAAGGTTCACCCAACATTTCCCAATGTCAAGCAAACCCTAAAATCATGCCATGGGTAGCAACTTCACAACAAGCATTAAGAGAAGAAATTAAACACTAACAATCAATGAAAGAGGCATATATTCATTCAAAACACAATAGTTTACATAAGAGTTTAGTGGCTACATCAATCCCCAACAACAATTAAACTAGCTCTCCATGAATGGAGAGCTTGAGCTTACAACAATGGTGAAAATGGAAGAAGGAAGAAGACCCGAGGGTGAAGAAGGACTGATCCCACAACTCCTAGCTCGCCTCCAAGAGCTCCAAATGAGAGAAATCGTGTTTGGGCAGCAAAAGATGTCATGCTCTTCGTGCCTCTGAGTTAAATAGGGCAAATCTTCCATGTCAGCAAAGTTGGCGCTCCAACCCCCAGAAGAAGGGGGGACTCAGGCGCACGACAGTCATGATGCACTGGCGCTCAAGCCCCCATAAGCTAGGGGCACCCGAGCCAACTTCAGCAGAATTGTGGTTCTTCATTTGTGTTGTTTTTCTTGCTTTCCTTGCTTTCCAGTGTCTTCATTTGATGCATAGACTTCTTCCAACTACTTTAAGCACATGAAAGCAGGGATTAATGATAAGAATATCTCATTAAAGCTTAAGGTTCAACCACTTAATAAACTAAAAGAAGACTAGGATTTACAAAGCAAAAAGTTAAGGAATGATTGACATTTTCTCTTAATTCATTACTGAAATCATGGTAAAATATGTCATTATCACCCATCTACTGAACCATTTTCTGCTTTCTTATTAACTTAGAATGTTTTACAATTCATCAAAGTTCCCTACTAGCAAGGTCCCGGTTGAACATGTTTCGTAGTTGCTTGATGACAACCTAGTTAGTCCTGGTTGTGAAGTACCTAAACAATACTGGAAGGAGGTGGGAGAAGAAAGAGGGGGGGGGGGGGGGAGGGATTGAATGATGTTAATGAAAAATTTCTTTTCGTAACTCTTATGATATAACACATTTATCGAGTTTTAGATTTAACAAATGAATACTTAAATTCTAGACTATGCAAATGATTCCGAATGAAAATTGTTTTTAACATGATATTTGGAACGTACACTATAGTCGTAATTTGAAATAAAAATGCAACTGCAAGTTTTATGAGAAACGCGTTTAGACATAAAGATGAACAACAATTGTATATGTATTTTTATACTGGTTTACTCCAATTGAGCTTCATCTAGTCTCCTCCGCAAAGGGTTCCACTATAATCTTTAATAAGATTACAGTTGAATATTCGCACAACTTCCTGTCTTCTCTGAGTCTTCAATTAGAGAATAAATTAAATACAAATAAAATGAATTAAATTAAATAACAATTTTAGGAAATAAATTAAATACATATTCCATGTAATAAACTCAGTCACATCACCAGTACCACATCAACATATCTTAACGTCGTTTTTGTCTACTCAACAAAAATAATCCATTTTTCACACATTTTAAAAAATTAAAACCCAACTTAAAATTTGAAAACCAAATTAATTACAAAACCAAAGGTTTTAACCTAAAAAACTATTTCATATCCACAAATTATTTATTTCTTTTTATTCAAATATAACTAATCATTCTTTAATATAGTTAGATAGTTTCACTGAAGTTATGATTCTTAAAAAAAGTATTAAACATTATTATTGTTTATTTGCTTGGAATTGTTTTTGCTAAGAAAGAAATAGAAAGGTGAGTTGGAAACTATATTTTTTTTTTCAAAAATCCCTGTATTTTTTCATCTTTGTCACATTTCATTTTTTTTTGCGTTTTATAATATAGATTAATTTGGAATATTAGAAACAAAACTTATTTTATCATTATTTAAATTCATAAACTAAAATAATAACTTTGCCCCAAATAAATATGTGTTCGTTCTTAATATTAATGTCAATAAAGTTAATTATCGGTATAGTTTATTTTTTGAGAATCTGTCAAAATAATATCTCTAGATTTTAAAAACATGAAATAAATATTTAAAATTGAAATTCATTACTTATATTAATTATTTCTATGAACTCCGTTAACTTTTTGATTTATACTCCGTTATTAACAGCACTATTGTAGTAATTTAGAATGAGTGTAGTTATATATATGAAAAATTAAATCTCTATAATTTTAATTTGAATATTTATCTGCATTTTTTAATTCCAAAAACTACTAACATAGTCTCACAATTTAAAGTATTAAAACAGAGATTTACTCCAAAGTTAATTTCACACGTTTATTTTTTAGAAAAAAAAAAGTCAATTAAAATTGACTATGACTATGAAACTTAACTGAACAGAACGAATGAGCGTAGCTTCCATAAACCCTAGTAGCAATATTCCATTCATACTTCTAGCAATGAAACCCTTGTTATTCTTTGAACATCAATCCCCGATATGAAGGGTGAAAATCCAGTTCACGTTGTTTTCACTAAACATGTTACTTTTTGCGCGCAACATCGGCGGCAAGGTCTTACTGCGAGTAAGCTCCTCCTATTCCTCATCCCTTCAAAACCCTTTTCCCCTTTTCTCCACTCCTTCATTCCCCTCCACCAAAAATTCAATTTTTGCTCGCCCTGTGATTTGGTTCACCAGCTTTCTGTGTGTTATGAGATGCCCATTTGTCTCTAAATCTTCATTTGATGACATTGCTTCTGAATCAATGCGTAGTTTCTTGCAACAGGACGGTCCCCACATGTTTGATTCGGCGCCGGCACCCATTTGGGTGTCTATGGTTTTGGAGAAGCTGAAAGGGGACCCAAAATCCGCCCTTAAGTTCTTCAAGGAGGCAGCGGCCCGAGCCGGGTTTCGCCATGCCGCGGAATCTTATTGCGTTTTGGCTCACATTTTGTTTTGTGGGAAATTTTATCTTGATGCCAGAAATGTAATTAGGGAATGTATTTTGTTGAGGAGGGAGTTTCCAGGGGTTGACTTCTTTGATGTGTTGTGGTCTACAAGGAATGTTTGTAGGCCTGGGTTTGGAGTGTTTGATACTTTGTTTAGTGTTTTAGTGGGTTTAGGGATGCTTGACGAGGCTAGGCAATGCTTTTGGAAGATGAACAAGTTTAGGGTTCTGCCAAAAGTGAGGTCTTGTAATGAGCTTCTTCACAGGTTTTCAAAATCAGACAAAGGGAAACTGGCATTAAGTTTTTTCAAGGACATGGTTGCGGCTGGCCTCGAGCCTTCGGTTTTTACGTATAATACAGTTATAGGCTGTTTGGCCAGAGAAGGGGACTTGGAAATTGCTAGTAGTTTGTTTGAAGAAATGAAAGGTTTAGGTCTTATGCCGGACATTGTCACTTATAATTCTCTCATTGGTGGTTATGGAAAGGTAGGGTTATTAACCAAAGCAGTTATTGTATTAGAGGAAATGAAAGATGCAGGATGTGAACCAGATGTGATAACATACAATTCTCTTATTAATTGTTTTTGTAGATTTGAAAGAATTCCTCAAGCATTTAACTATCTGCATGAGATGAAGCAGAGAGAATTGCAGCCAAATGTTGTGACTTATAGTTCACTAATTGATGCATTTTGCAAGACAGGCATGATACTGGAAGCAAATAAATTTTTTGTTGACATGATACGGGTGGGTCTTCGACCCAATGAGTTTACATATACCTCTCTGATTGATGCAAATTGTAAAATAGGCGATCTCAGTGAAGCGTTTAAATTGGCAAATGAGATGCAGCAGACTGGGGTTAACTTAAATATTGTCACCTACTCTGCATTACTTGATGGTCTTTGTGAAGATGGAAGAATGAGAGAAGCAGAAGAATTATTTGGGGCATTGTTGAAAGCTGGATGGACTCTTAATCAGCAGATTTATACTTCCCTTTTTCATGGATATATCAAGGCCGCTATGATGGATAAGGCCATGAATATCTTAGAGGAAATGAACAAGAAAAACCTCAAACCAGATGTGTTGTTGTATGGAGCTAAAATATGGGGCCTTTGCAAACAAAATAATATACAACATTCTGAGGCTGTAATTCTAGAAATGATGGATTGTGGTCTGACAGCTAATAGTTATATATATACAACCCTTATGGATGCATATTTTAAGGTTGGGAAAACCACAGAGGCTGTTAATCTATTCAAGAAGATGCTAGAATTAGGTATGAAGACTACAGTGGTAACGTATGGTGTACTAATCGATGGTTTATGCAAAAAAGGTTTAGTTCAACAGGCTCTTAGTTACTTTGAGCAAATGACTCTAACGGGTTTGCAACCTAACATCATGATTTTTACATCTCTGATTGATGGTCTCTGTAAAAGTGATTGTGTTGAAGAAGCCAAGGAGTTGTTCAATGAAATGCTGGATAAGGGAATCAGTCCAGATAAATTAGTTTTCACTTGTTTGATTGATGCGAACATGAAGCATGGAAATCCCAAAGAAGCTTTGAATTTGCGAAATAAAATGGTTGAAACAGGTATGGTGCTAGACCTGCATGCTTATACTTCACTTATTTGGGGTTTTTCTCGTTATGGTCAACTACAACTGGCAAAGTCCTTCCTAGATGAGATGCTCAGCAAAGGCATTATTCCTGATCAGGTTCTCTGTATTTATCTATTGAGAAAGTATCGTGAACTAGGAGACATCAATGAAGCTCTGACACTTCATGATGATATGATGAGGAGGGGCCTAATTTCCGGGACTATTGACATAACAGTTCCTTCTGTACACAGTTGAGGGATATCATGTTATAAGCACGTGGTTTACCATCTAGATTCCTTCGTTTTATACGAGTGTTCAATGGCATCATTGAAATGAATTTGATGTATTATTATATAAAGGCAACTGGGTGTTCTGGTTGATTCAATCTCATTCTCAAGACAGTGGATTGTCTATGATGTAAATCCTGAGGTTTTGGGACTCGCACATCAATAATCATGTTCTCATGTAATAATCAAGACAACCATAAGGTGATGTTTTCCTTGTATGAAACCAATTGGCAAATATAATAACTAGTAAGTTCATAATTACAGCTACTGGACACTTTTCTTATATATACTTGGATTTATTTCCATATCAAGTTACATAGTTGATGCAAGTTTTCTTAGAGTCTTATTCCTTTTGATACAGTGCATTCCTTCAACATTGCACAAGCTTAGTGCTTCCTAATCAGGCACTGATTTTCGGAGAGCAGCAAACCTTTAAGTGGCGGATGTAGAAAAGTTCAGCGATAGGGGGATGCCCTTTTCACCACTTAGATATGCAAGGTGTGTGATACTTTCTTTTGCATCTTATTAATTTAATATTTACATATTGGTCCCTGTACGGAAGCTTCTCTGTTTCATGAGAAAATGTATTTACTCTTAAAATCTTCCATTACACAGTTCATACAGTTCTAAAGTGATTTTAATATTGGTAGTACTTCTTAGTTTAATCTAACAAATCAGTTTATTTGCTCGGAGATTATGATAGCTTTTCGTTGCTAATAAATAGGAAACTCTAAGATAGTTTTCTCCCATATATATTTCTACATATTTAAAGCTAACAGAAAACAGGCTGATTGTAAGCAGTATATTATTATCAGGTTGTTCACTTGTTTGGAAGCTGAGTCGTGATATGCAACTGATACGGTCTCCTTTCTTAAGCTTTGTGCAAGCTGCTTCTAGATGACATGGATCCGAAATATCTAGAGCTATAAACTTGTGAATCTTCAATGGGTGGACGTATGTATGTATTCAGGTTTCTCTTCTCTCCCCAACCTTGTAGCTAACGATGACAGATACAGTCTAAATATCAGGTGTATATTTGCATTTATTTATTTTTTATTTTTTTGGCATTGAAAGCTTTGGGCATAGAAGAGGTTGTCTCATTTCAAAGTTACTAGACTCAAGGATGTTTTACTGTTGTACCGACAAATAACTTGCTAATAAACGAGAATAGACCACCATTTTGGTTCCCGAAAGTATATGGTGTTTGGCACTCTAAGAAAATTCCAAATAAGTTCTTCAATTTTTCAGTCCTTTGACGACTTACATCTCAGGTCCTAAATTTAACTATTTATTGTTGTTTCGGTTACAGAACATGTTAAAATTATTACTGAAGTCACATTTATTTTTGAACTTTAGACCAATGTAATTTACGGATGGCACTTTTAAGGACTTTCTTGCTGACAAAGACAAAGGACTTTCTACCGTATAAGACTAACATGATAGCATTGTAGACTTTCTGAGATTGAAATGATCATTTATTCAATAAGAAGCACAGAAAATGAACAACTAAATGGAACAATGTGCCAAAACAATACAACTACGTTATTGGGGTATGTCAAGCAGTATTTCCACACCTATAATGCTTGTGAGTATCTTTTATGACTATACTATCGTGAATCTCACGCTCATATTCAGTGTATGTGGTGGATACATAATCCTATAGTGAACAGGGGAATAGTGCACTTTTGAGTGAAATATGTTTTTTCATTTTAAAACAGTGTTGTGTTCCTAAATTAATTCTATTTCTATTCTTTCTTTACACTTTATAAAAGTAATGTAAAACATTTTTTAGCAAATGACAGATTATATCGTAATCTATTGTAAAATTCTATTTCTCACATGAAAAATACTCCACATCTCCACATGTCATTTGCTGTAAAAATTGTTTACACTTTTATAAAACACAAATTTTTAAAAGTAATTTTAGAACAAAAAAAGATATTTAATTCTTAGTTTTTGTGAGCATAAGGAAACTCAATGTATACAAACCCAACGATTTCTGTCTATAAAGCTCTCATATGATGTGAGAGATGAAATCCAAAGAAGGAATGGACCACAGGACATTAATGTAAGATGTGGAATCCAAAGAGAAGAAAATGGACGAGACCAAAATAAAAGATCACGATGAATAGCATGTTTAGATTTTCTTGTTCTTTGTCTGCTAATAATAACTGATAACAAAAGATGCAGCAATAATTCCCCTCTCCTCATTTCACCTGAACCTGTCGGCGTTGTATTTATTTGGTTGGCTCTACTTTCCCCACTGAATGCTATGTTTCAGTAAAGATAAAGCCATTTAGGTGTTGTTGTTTGAAAAGGAAATGTAAGAAATGAGGGAGTGTGGGAATGTAGAAGGTAGAAACAAAAAATGTGATAGGGTCCTTAACAGAGGAATCAAGGTTCATATTTGGTTTGTTACAATTACTTCCTGACGAATCATAATGCAAATGAAATGAAATCATTCGTTTTGTCCTGCTTTTGTACAATCAGGATGCATAATTTGTATTTACTAAAAACAATGTTATATTCCTTTTTATTTTTGGCAAAGTTGTTACCATGCTTTTCTGTACAGTGTCCGCCAGTTTATTTGATCCACTATTTACTATTGATGAAAATTTATGGAAATTCTTAAATTCATGTTCTTCTTTCATTTAATGAGTTTCTTTAATCATTTTTGTAATTTTTAATAAATCCTAATCTATAACGAGGAATGCGTTACTGTTTGACGGATATTACAATAAGACAATAATTATGAAGTCTATAATAATCAAACAATTACGATAATAGAAAATATTCTACAACTAATAACAATATACTATTATTATTAAGTTTAATTAAATTTCAAATTTATTATCAATTTATACATTTTTAGTTAAAATTTTATTACATTTTTATGATATATTGAGTACTGAAAAATATTATATTTTTTAATTAAGTAAATGTCATCATTATGTTTTTAACTGATGTGTCAACTTACTTAATTGTTGTCACGGTGTAATTTTAAAGTTTTATAATTTATAAATTTTAGGTTTAATGTCTCCGTAGGTCCCTATTTTGGTCATGAATTTCAAATAGGTCCTCGTCATTTTCGGCGTATCAATTGAGTCCTTGTTTTTGTAAAATTGAATCAATTACAGGCCTGCCGTTAATTTGGACAAACGGCCGTTACGGTATTGGTTAGGTGGCATGGTTGAGTGCAGACGTGGCATTTAAAACGGTTATTGTATAAAATAATTGGTATGCACGTGGGTTTATTAAGTTTTGGGTAAGGGTAAAGTAGGAAATTTGAAAAAATTAAAAGGGCAACTGAGATTGGGGAAAGAATTAAACCTTTTTATTATTAGGGTTCGCGTGAGAGGGCAAACATCGCGATCGTAAGTTCCAGACTGAAGCGGCAGAGTGCATGCAGTGGGCGGTGTCTGTGGGTCCTTTTATTGTTGGAAGCAAGAAGCTGAAGCACGTGGTCAGTGGAGGTTCATCTAAAGGAAGGTAAGTGTTTCTGCTTTATTGTATTGGTTTTGATTCAATCGAAACTACAATCACTTGTGGTGGTCCCCCATTGCTGTATGCTTTGGTCTTTTGATTGCATTTTGGTGGTCCCCCATGTATGTTTAAAGTTATTTGACTTTGTCTGAGTGCGTATGTTTAAAGTTATTTGATCTCTGTGCCTGTTTTAATATATATTTTTTTTGTCGTGATATGTTTTCATAATAGGTCTGTAGATATATTTATTTTGTGTTGTGCGTAATGGAGGACGGTATTGTGTGTGTGTTCCACCATGGAGGAAAGTTCATTAATGATAGTACCATAAAGTATGAAGGGGAGACAACAACTTTGTCCTTTGACCCTGACACGTGGAGTTTTTTTGTGGTTGTCAGTGTAGTCAAAAGTTTAGGATATGAGAATTTTAAAGATTTATGGTACTGTTTAGGAGGGGGTTTAGTGTTGGAAAATAGGTTGGAACAATTGATTGATGACAGAGGTGCCATGCATATGGCTAACTTAGCTAGGCTTAATGGTGAAGTTCACTTATACGTTGTCCATGTAGTTTCTGATCCCGAAGTCATTCATATGCTTGAAGACATTACTAATGATGAAGGAGAAGTTGAAGGTAATGGTACAGTACAAAAAGAGGTTGAAGAAGATGGTGATTCTGTTAAAGTAAATGGTGAAGGTGATGGTGACTTACAAGAGGTCAATGTTTGTGAAGAAGATGGTGACGGTGTTGAAGTAAATGGTGTAGTTGAGGGTGACTTACAAGAGGTCAATGTTTGTGAAGAAGATGGTGACGGTGTTGAAGTAAATGATGTAGTTGATGGTGACTTACAAGAGGTGAATGTTTGTCAAGAAGATGGTAACCGTGTTGAAGTAAATGGTGTAGTTGATGGTGAGTTACAAGAGGTGAACGAGGGTGAAGAAGATGGTGGTGCTGTTGAAGTAGAGGTTGAAGGTCATGGTCACGTACAAGAGTTGCATGAGGTTGAAGAAGAGCAAGAGTTGAATGTGTGTGAAGGAGTCGTGGAGGATGAAGTTTATCTTTGTAGTTGGAGTACATCTACTGAAGAAGTAGTAGTAGATGTGAGTGTTGAATGTGATATAGATGGTGATGTAGATTGTAATGTCGAAGTAGAAGTAGAAAGTCTTTATGATAGTGATGATGACCGTGATAATGTCAGTGTTGAATGTGATGATCATGACGATAGAGGATTGTCAGATTTTGAGTGGAAATCTGAGGAATTTCTTAGTGCAACAGATAGTGATGAAGAGGTTAATGACAGTGAAGGTTATGGGAGGTTTGGTATTTTTTGTATGCCAAAAAGTATGGTAGACTTTACATGGGAAGTTGGGACTTTTTTTGCAGAAAAGCAAGATATTTTAGATGCTGTAAAAGGGTATGCCTTGGAAAATGGGAGGAATATAAAGTTTGTAAAAAATGACAAGAGAAGATTGAGGATGAAGTGCTTTGGTGCAAAAGGAGAATGCCCATGGACCATATACTTTGGTTATATGGAGGCTGTAAAATCATGGCAGCTGAGAACTAAAAAAGACATTCATACATGCAGCAGGGAGTTCAACCTGAAGTTAGTTGACGCCAAGTGGTTGAGCAAAAAGTTGGTGAAAACAGTTCAGGAAAATCCTAAGATGAAGGGTGTTGATATTCGTGAAAAAGTTCAAAGGAAGTGGAACAAAGGTATATCAAGGTCTATGGCTTATAGAGCCAAAGCTATTGCTTCTAATGAAATTGATGGGTCCTTTAATGAACAATATAAGAGGATATATGATTATGCGCATGAGTTGTTGGAAAGAAATCCAGGATCTACAGTTAAGGTCCATGTTGAGAATAATGAGGGTGAGTTAATTTTCAAGAGATTTTACTGTTGTCTGAAGGCATGCAAAGACAGTTTTGTCTGCTGTAGGCCAATAATTGGATTAGATGGAGCCTTTTTGAAAGGGAAGTATGGTGGTGAGCTGTTGACGGCTGTTGGGAGGGATGGAAATGATCAAATGTTGCCCATTGCATATGCGGTGGTAGAAGTCGAAAACAAAGATTCATGGATGTGGTTTTTGGAACTTTTGATTGATGATCTTGGTGGTGGAGAAGTGTGTTCTTCAATTACTTTTGTCTCCGACCAACAAAAGGTAATAATCATATTTAAATTGCTTCTTCCGTATATTGGTTCATTAATTTGATATGGTGATAAATCATTTATGTTAACACCACAGGGTCTACTACCAGCCATACAACAGTTACTCCCAGGTGTTGACCAGAGATTTTGTGTCAGACACTTATATTCAAACTTTAGGAAAAAGTTTCCTGGTAAAAATCTGAAACAGCTGATGTGGAGGGCAGCTACTGCCACACATCCACAAAACTGGGAAAGGGAGATGAGAAACATTAAAGATATAAATGAAGATGCATTCAAGCATTTGATTGCCATCCCTCCAAGGTTGACAATTTGTATTAATTATTTTTTCCCTTTGTATATTATTTTATGTTTGTCTATATTAGTTGCAGTTTTAACATGTGTATATATCATCTGTTGTAGATATTGGTCAAGGTCCAGATTCAGTCCAACACCAAAATGTGACACATTGGTCAACAATATCAGTGAGGCTTTCAACAGTGTCTTGGTTCACACCAGGACTAAACCAATCATAACAATGCTGGAAGAAATTAGGGTATACATTCTGCACCTGTGTGAGGCTTGTGCAGGTGTTCCAGTGGTGGGAGGTGGTGCATGGTGATGTGATGTGAGTCCAAGGAGGGTGGGGAGACCCCTCATGAGTTGGAGGAGCAAGCTGTGCAAGGAATGAGTGAGAGTGATGAAAAAAGCCTCTGGTAATCGATTACAGCACCCCTGTAAATGATTACCCGAGAGAAATTGAGAATTTGTACAGAAAGTCCAACACAGGTACTCAGTCAGATGAACACAGGTCACCATTGGCCAAAAAACTGAGTTTTAGGCAATTCTGCACCTGTGTGAGGCTTGTGCAGGTGTTCCAGTGGTGGGAGGTGGTGCATGGTGATGTGATGTGAGTCCAAGGAGGGTGGGGAGACCCCTCATGAGTTGGAGGAGCAAGCTGTGCAAGGAATGAGTGAGAGTGATGAAAAAAGCCTCTGGTAATCGATTACAGCACCCCTGTAAACGATTACCCGAGAGAAATTGAGAATTTGTACAGAAAGTCCAACACAGGTACTCAGTCAGATGAACACAGGTCACCATTGTCCAAAAAACTGAGTTTTAGGCAATTCTGCACCTGTGTGAGGCTTGTGCAGGTGTTCCAGTGGTGGGAGGTGGTGCATGGTGATGTGATGTGAGTCCAAGGAGGGTGGGGAGACCCCTCATGAGTTGGGGGAGCAACTTGGGTGAGATAACATGTTGTAAACTTTGACCTTTTATGGGTTTTTTACTGATAACGTTTCCCACCGACCTCCAAATGATGTTATTCATTTTTTATTAGAAACTAGACTCAGAAATCTTTCCAATGACTACTAATTTGTAATTTTTGTACATCTGAGTTGGTACAGTTTATTCTTTCAAGTTAGCGTTTCATATATTTTTGCCAACTCTAACCTTTTCTTGTTCTTATGCTCATAACTTTCTCCACCGAACTCCAAATGAGTTGACTCTTGTTTTGTTGGAATATATACTCAAAGACCTTTCAAATTATGCCTTGATTTTATTATAATGTTGCGTTCATTGGACGTTGGTTCTCGTGGCGAGCGTGAATTGGACGTTCGTTCTCGTGGAGAGCGTTTGTTAAGTGCAAAATATTAAATCAGCCAATACAATATGACAGAAGATACATCAGCCAACATCACATATCATCCAACATGGTACCTCCCATTTTTAAAACCGGGTACTAAATTGCAAATTACCTCCCAACATGGGGACTAAGTAGGTAATTAAGCCATTCTATAAATATGATTTAGCATTATAACAATTGTGTAATTTAGCAGTAATTTTGTACACAGTATATGGACTGAATTTATAACAACTCTTCCATTTCATTCATTTCATTAATTTCATTACAACAGACCAAACCTACAACAAAGTTACAAGGAATCATCCTTTCGTCATCAACATTGAAACTAAAACTATCTGTATTACACATAAAACAGACACCAACAACATCACCACCTTCATCAACTTTTCAACAATGAAAACTGATTTTTGTAAATTCAGTATCATTTTCCTAGTACTATCCATGTCTTCACTCTTCACTAGTGTTTCTTTCTTTCCTTCACTGTTGAACAAACTTCCCCTTTCGTCACCACCAATATCATTGCACCATTCGAAGAAGTTGCAACCACTTTCTTCACCACCATTCTGTAAAAACAGCATTCAACTTCATTAGGGAGTACCACCTTCTTCTCACAAACAGTACCAGAACTTGATTAGGTTGAGTTGAATCTAACATACCTTATACTTGGAGCATCCCCAAAATTGCTTGCCCCGATTCTTCGTAGTTTTGGCAGTTCTCACCACACAACTTTGACCACAGCAGCAGATCGGTGAAGGCCTACCATTTTCCTTCCGCCTGGCACTGCAACTCGATGAATACCAAGAGTGCTCCTTCTACATTCTCTTCGAACAACTAGCACTACACCCAGCTGCGTCGAAAAACTACAACTTCGACCTCCTACTTCGAATCGAACAAAGAACGCGCACCCTCCCACTTCGAATCGAACAAAGAACGCGCACCCTCCAACTTCGAATCCAACAAAGAACGCGCATCCTCCAACTTCAAATCGAACAAAGAACGCGCACCCTCCCACTTCGAATCCAACAAAGAACGCGCACCCTCCCACTTCCAATCGAACAAAGATACACCTGATTTTTGGATCCAACTTAGGATCCCATTTTTGGCCTCTCACGCGAACCCTAATATTAAAAACCCTCAATTTCTTCCCCCAATCTCATGTGCATTCATCAATTAAAACCTGTTGGCCTTGAATTTTTTCAAATTTCCTAGTATGCCCTTACCCAAAACTGAATAATCAGACGTGCATACCAATTATTTAATACAAAAACCGTTTTAAATGCCACGTCTGCACTCAACCATGCCACCTAACCAATACCGTAACGGCCGTTTGTCCAAATTAACGGCAGGCCTGTAATTGATTCAATTTTACAAAAACAAGGACTCAATTGATACGCCGAAAATGAAGAGGACCTATTTGAAATTCATGACCAAAATAGGGACCTACGGAGACATTAAACCTAAATTTTACAATTTTAATTTTTGTTACTCTGAGCAATTTCTTGATTAGTATGCACTTAATAAAAATATGTTATAATTTTTCTTTTGCACCCAACAACACTACAACTAGACTCAACTCTCGTTGCTAAATTTTGTAACTCTTTACCCTTTCCACCGTAACTTTCCCACCAAAGATATGCAATTTCAAATAAAAGGCCAACATAAATGTGATCTTGATTGTTATTATATGTATCAAATTGTGAATATTAATTAAACGCTTTACTAGCTTAATTCTTCTTTGTTATATTTTTGAAAAAAATCCTTGGACATTTTTTTAAATTTATCAAGCTGTTGATTAAGTTCAAATCTAATATTTTTATCTATGATTATTTTTTCCATGGTCTCATATAAACCATATAAAATTTCACTATCCACATAAAATTTTTTGTCATAATAAAATATGATAAAAAGAAAAAGAAATATTAAAATAAAAATAGTTTCTACAAGACTAGTCAAGTACCAATAACTCCAAGATAATTCCATCATTCGCTTCATTCTCTACAATTCGCTTATGGTTATCTTTAGTTTGTTCACTAATATAAGTTTCTCGTTCGTCCAAAGTTGCTCTTTGGTGAGAGTATTTCGATGCTTAACTCACAAAGAGTCTGAACACTCATGTCTTAAATGCAACAATCAATAATTACCAACTACCTTACTTTGACCCCTATTTATAGAAATTGTGATGAACTTTTACTTACCATTGGCCAAATTATGACACATTCACACCTTAATCATAATTACTAGACTGATTTGAGCTAATATCCTAACATGGTCTTAACTATGCTAGTTATACTCCCGATTGGTAATTCTATTGATCGGTCGACTTTCAAAGGAACTCGCCTTCGAAGTGCAATGAATGGAGTGAGAGAGAAACTAAAAGCCATAGATGAAAGATTACAAGTTGATCAATGATGGAAAAATATAGAGCATGAGTGAAATGAAAAGGTCAAATATTATACAACATGATGGAGGATGCAAGTAACAACAAAATTTGTAGAATTACTTTTACCTATTAATTCCACCATCCAATTCCATCCAGGATTTCCTAAAACTACAAAGTGTAGAACACTTCATCATAACATATAAGACATGTTTGTTATTAGAGTTAAGAAAATGTATAATGATTTAAGTCAGCTAATGAATGACAAAGCTAGGGAGAACTTTAGAAAAGATGATGAAAATGGTGATTGAGCATAACTTTGAAATGAAGCAGATGATGGATGACATAAATAAGAGGTTTCAAAATTTGATAGTTGATGTGAACGCATAGGATTCAAAGATCAAATCAACAACCAATTATAGAATCACATTACGTTGATATGACTAGTGATGGACATATACATCTTACTAAAGGTATTGTTGAACCTATTAATGATGCAAGAACAACGTCAACTACTTCAAGTGTAGATGTTTGCTCATAAGATATTATTATGAGAACTACTAATGATGCTAAAATTGAGTTGAAGTCACAGGCTCCATACATCAAGTTTGACGATGTCAACAATGAAAATAAATCTAGTGGTGATATTTGTTGACTTGGTTACAGAACAAAAAGAATAGTTGTGACTTTTTTTTTCCTATTTCTTGCTTCTTAATCAAGTAAAAGTAATTATCTTTACACTGTAACAAGTTAGTATGGTGTTAAATCTACCAAACATATCAATCATATAAGTCCAAGAGTTTTTAATTTTAATTGAAAATTTACTTTGATTAAAGTTAGAAACTTCCCTGTGATTGAATGAGTTTTAGCCAATAATTAAGAATGTACTTTGATGAAAGGTGAAAATTTTAACAAGAGGTAAAAGAATAAACATGATTATGAATAGGGATATTTAATTGAGAATGTACTTTGGTTAAAATTATTATGATTAATCTACAAAGTTCTTGCTTTTAATTGATAATGTACTTTGGCTAATAGTGAGAATGGCAACAAATTAATTAAAAATTTACATTGATTAATTTAAAAATTTAAGACAATAATTAATTGAATAATAATATTTAGATATCCAGTGATGAATCTTATTTTGAAAAAAACAGTGAAATCAACCTATTTTTCTTTTATTCTTAACTTTATATCTTTTTAAATCTTTTTATAAATTTATTTCTTTTTATCTTTTGTTATTTTGTTCTTTACTCTTTATTTATCTTTATCTTCGTTATTTTTTTTATTTTACTAACCGTTTTATAGTTTTTATAAGTAATTTGTTAAGAATCAATTCCTTGTTTGTTGGCAGATGACTTAGGGTTGAATTTACTCATTCTCTTTTGTTGGCTATTATCTTAACAATGCTAAAGTTACTATAATTTAGTAGTATTGATTTGATCACGCCAATGACAACATTATCAAAGAGGCCGGAGTCTGCATGTGGGATCAAAAATTTTGTGGGTCTAGCTGGCTACTAGAGGAGATTCATAGAAGGGTTCTAAAAAATAGTGGCACAATTTTAGGTATTCATCGATGACAAGAGCTTGGCGTATTTGTTTCATAAAAAATAGTTGAATATGAGGTACAGGTGGTGGATGAAATTCTTGAAGAACTATGACTTTGAACTCCTATATCACCTAAGGAAGACAAATGTGGTGGTTGATACGTTGAACAAAAAGACAATGCATGTGTCATACATGATGATCAAAGAGCTTGAGCTTGTTGAAAAGTTCAGAGATCTTAAGTTGCAGGTGGAATTTGTAGCATATTTCATTATATGTAGTAACATGACTATATCTAGTGATTTTCTAAGTTTGATGAAGGAGAAACAAATGTTTTATCCTAGCCTATGGAAGATAGTGGAGTTGGTTAGCACAGAACATGCTAAAGAGTTTGTAATGGAGGAATATGTAAAGACCTAAAAAATGACATTTTAAAAGTAGTAGTAGTAGTTTAAAATTAGTGAGATTCAATTATTTTAATATTAAAACTATTTTAATATAAACATTTTTGTTATGAATGAGTTTCATTATTTTAAAACATACTATCTCGCTAAAAATCACTTTTCTAAAGTTCTCTGATTTCTTACTAGGAGTTCTCATCCTCTGTTCGCTTGATTGAAGAATTGAGACCATAATATTAATTCTGGTGGTGAGCTCTTCAATTTGGATGAATAAATTTCTCAAATAAAGTAAGTTGGTTTTTTGCTCCTCTTTTTGGTACATTTCATTCTTCCTTTGCATGAGAACTTGTTGTGTTTGCATGTGACGTTTGAGTCTTTTATAAGACTCTCTACTGATCAATGGTCCTAATAGTGTACGTTGATCGTGTTTCTGTTGTTCGTCGAAGCAAATAGGATTTCCTATGCGTTTGGAATTATTTTAGGCTTTCTAGAATGGTTTGGTCATCTATTAGGTAAGGAACGATAAATACCTTGTTTATAAGTTTTTCTACTAAGATAATTTAAACTTGCACGTCTAAGTTACTGAAATTGGTAATTTAGCATGTTGAAATTTTGTTGTGTTTGATGGTTATATGTTGCTTGATCTTCTCTGAATTGGGCTTGAGTTGAGAAACTAAGGATCTGACCATTTCAATAAATCGGTAGGCATTCTGACATTGAAAATTATTTTTGAACCAAGTGAGAGATATCAATTTGATCATCTGATCAGGTTCATGTTTCCTTAAATCATAGATTTGAATATGCTGGTTTCTGACATGGTGTTGAATGGAACTAATATGGCATTGACCGTAAGCTTGGTTGTGAAGGTCTAAGAGCATTTAAGCTCCAGACTGTTGAAGACCATGTGTATGCCACCAAGCGACAAAAAATGCATTTGGTCTGGTGTTCAACGATGACTTTGTTCTATTAAGCATCAATTTTCTCTATAGGTCTGGAACCTTTTTCATCTTAACTGACTAAGAGACATGTTGGTCTCGCTGAGCGAGAGGTTTTGCGAGAGCCCTGGTGATGAGCGCCAGAACTAGCGTTGAGTGCTCCCTTTTGCGAGGGTTTTACATTGAGCATCAGTTTGAGAACCAATGTGGTTTTATTTGATTTTCTAATATTGGATTGTTTGAAATGGTTTACCAGGGTTTCTATGTATGGTTATTATGGATTGTGATGTTTCAGGGATTGATAACATGATTGTGAGTATGTATGGTGTTTATTCTTGTATGATATAATTGTGAATGTGAGTTTGTTAAATCATGGTATGAAAGTGATGATGAAGTAGTGATTTCTAGGGAGGTAATTTTGTGGAATGTGTGTTTCACTAGGGTGTGCCTTGAGGTAAGGACTTTTCCATTTGGTGTAGTTATCCTGAACTCTACTAATCATTCACACTCATGTTGAGGAGGATGATTAGGTGGTGAGAGTGACATGAGGTCTTGTCATAAGGATGACCCCGTGGTTTTTATGACTGTGACAAGGACTAACCTTGTGTATTTCAACTTGACAGAGTAGTATGTTATCACCACAAGTGCATGGCTTTGCTAGTCTGACACAAGGGCATGTATCCGAATAATTGAGTCTAGTATGATTCTTGAAATGTGATATGGTTATTTTATGAATGAGTAATGTATGATAATATATCTGTATTTGTTTCATGAAAACTTTTTTAGTACATTAGCTTACCCTTTCTTCTCTATTTGTTTGTCTGTTAGTTTCTTCTTATTTGCTATAATCACCTTAATGGTGTGAGAAGGTGAGGATGTTCTAATTGATCCGGTACAGGGTGAGGGAGATGCAACAACCTAGTTAGGAATTGTTATATTGTCTATAAGTTTCCTTCTTTTGAAAATTCTAGCTTCCTATTAGTGTCTATATATTATTTTGTATACTCAGTACATGTTTCACGGATTACTATAATATAGTAGTTATGTTTCTATTTCACTTGCATGTTAATTATAATTTATATAACTTTTATTTAGTATTTTTTCACTATTAAATAGGATGTTATAGTAGATGGTGTGTTGAGGTTCAAAGGAAGAGTGTTTGCCAGACAATGTTGAGTTGAAGAGGTTAATCCTTGAGGAGGGACATCAAAGTAATTTTAGCATGCATCCAGACATGACTAAAATGTATCAAGACCTCAATGAATCTTTTTGGTGGTCTGGTATGAAGAGAGATGTGATGTATGTCTAACCTATCAAAGAGAAAAAGTGGAGCATCAGAGACCTAGTGGGTTGTTGTAGCAGACGGAGATCCCCAAATGGTAACGAGATAACGTCTATATGGACTTTGTTACTCGTTAGCCACAATCAGTTAGAGGTAAGATGCTATTTGGGTCATAGTGGATACGTTGACAAAGAGTGCTTATTTCTTGGTAGTAAATCTAAGGATGTCTATGCGAAGTTGATATAATTGTACATAAAAGAGATAATGAGGTTGCATGGTATGCCAACAATAATTATGTTAGATAAAGATCAATAATTCACTTTTAGATTATGACAAATTCTAGGAGGCGATGTATAGTAGGTTGAGGATGAATTTTACCTATCATCCTCAAATAAATGGTCAGTTAGAGAGGACAATCCAGTCGTCGGAGGATTTGTTGAGGACCTACGTCTTATATCACCTGGCGAGTTGCGATGAAGAACTACCTATGGTGGAGTTCACCTACAACAACCTTTTAGGAAAGTATTGGTATGACAACCTACAAGGCTTTGTATGGTAGGCGATGCACAACTTCTTTATGTTGGTATCTAGAAGGTGAAGTTGTGTTGGTAGGTCTTGAGCTGTTGCAACAAACGAAAAAAAAGGTGTAGTTGATACAAGAGTGGTTGAAGTCTTCATAGAGTAGCCTGCAATTTTCTTTAGTTTGTGCATGTCTCCATGCATGTGAGCAGTCCTCCATTGCATGTGTCATCATTTGAGTGTTCTATTATACTCGCTATTAATCAGTAGTCTTAACAGTATGCCCTGATCATGTTTCTGTGATTTGTTGGAGCAAATAGAGTTCTTTGAGCTATTGGAGTTGTTTTAGCACTCTTAGAGTTGTTTGATCATCTAAAAGGTAAAGGAAACTAACTACCATGTTTTATAGTTAATAATGTGTTGTGTGTTTGTTTTGGTATGAAATTAGTAGTTTGGCATGTGGAAATTCGACTGTGTTTACTTGTTGTATGTTGCTTGTTTTTTGTTGAATTGGTGTTGAGTTGAGGGCCTCATGATCTGGCCATTTGAGCAAATTGGTATGCACTACTGAAACCTATTTTTGAACCATGCACTAAGTCAGGAATACTAATTTGATCATCTGAATAGGTCTTTAGTTCCCTAAAATACAATTTTGAAGTTGCTAGTTTTAGATATGGCATTAAGCGTAGTGTGGTCGTGCAAGTTTGGAAGCAATTGTGTTTTAGACCGTTGATCGCTAGCTTTCACCGTTGAGTAGCCATTTCTGCGGTTGGTCTGGCGTTTAGTGGTGATAGAGTACCGCTGAGCGCTAATTACCACTACAGGTCTGGAACCAATTTAATCTTTTTTCGTTGCACAACAGGTTGATCTTGTTGAGTGAGGCAATTTGTGAAAGCTTTGGCGTTGAGCTTTCTCTTTTGCGAGAGTTTTTGTGTTGAACGTCATTTTTATCACCAATATGGTTTTCTATGATTTTCTAATTCTTGATTGTTTGAACTAGTTTATTATGGATTTTATGTATGTTTAGTGTGAATTCATGATGCCTCATGGATTTACAAAATGGATATATTTATGAATTAAGTGTGCTGTGAAAAGAATTTCAAGGAGAAATTTCTTGTAATGGGTTCAAGTAAGTATATGTATTGATGTAAGGATTTCATATTGAGGATTATCCTAACGCTCTAATAATCATCCAATCTCAAGTAAAGAAGTATGTGATTTGTAGAGAGAGGAGCAACAAGTCCTAGTCTAGGGGCTTTCTCTTGGCTTAAGACATTAACAAACTAATCTTATGTGTGGTAGCATAAAACCCATTGGCAATGACTCTAGAGAGTAGTAGGGGCTACAACAAGAGCATAACCTTTCAGAGTTTGACATCAATACATGTATTTGGATGGTCAAGTCTATAATGAATAAAATTATGCCTTAGGATTGATTGATATACTTTTGTTTATGTGTTAGCATTTATATTTCTGTTGTATGAATGCTCTTTTGGTAAATTAGATTATCCTTCTATTTCTGTATGTTTTGTTGTGTTTGTCTTTTTTGTTTGCAGTTATCACCTTAATGGTTTGAGCAGTCTTTGTGGATCAGGTGTAGGATGGTGATGATATGAAAGCATAGAATATGATGTAGTTTATGTGTACATATCAGTTTTTGAAAAACTCTTGTCTGCTTTTGGTTTGGTGTAATACCATTATAATAGTATAGGATTCTTTTATATATATATATATATATATATATATATATATATATATATATATATATATATTGAGTTAACTATTTTTTATATTGAATGTGTGATAATTCTTATAATAGTTGAATATTATAAAAAAAAATGGAATGTTATAGACGTTATACAAAATTGAACTCTTAACCCTAATTATAACAATATAATTTGGATTAAAATTACAAAAGAAAAAGGTTATACAAATTAACAAAGTGAAATTATTAACGAGAAGAAAAGGATAAAACTATTAACATGTATAGGTAGAGATAAATTTTTGATTCCAATATAACAATGTCTTTTTTGGACTGAAAAATGTGGAGGCTATATATTAACCACTAACAAACTATATCTTAAGAGAGATCTGAGGAAAAAGTTTAAAAGTGTACGTGGATGATATGGTAGTAAAATTGGAAGGGATAATTTATAATGTTAAAGACTTGGAAAAATTCTTCACAATGGTGTATAAATTTAAGCTGAAGCTGAACCCAAAAAAGTGTATGCGTCTTCTGACAAACTTAGATATACATATATGTGAACTTTATATTTTTAAACATATGACTAATAAGAGTTCAAATTGAAATAAAATTAATTAAATAAAAAATATTTATTCTTCAAAGATTTTCTATTAATATGAATAATAATTGTTTATAATAAAATTCAATCATCATGAAAATAAAATGTATTCATCAACTCTTCATTAAATAGTTTCACACATTTTCCATACAAATAAATGTATTTCAATATGTTCAAAAGTTTTAAATATAAACCCCTTCTGGAAAATTTCTTTGAATTTCAATATTTGAGAAATTTAAAAGATAAAAATTTAAAAATATTTACCATGTTAATTTTAAAATAATTTTGAATTTTAAGCCATATTAATTTGATATTAACATATATTAACAGATAATCCAAATTAAGGTACTAAAAAAATGTTAAAAAATTATTAACCAATTAAAATATTAAAATATATGAAAAATTGACATTTCAATATACATAATATTTTATGATAATTATAATTAATGTCATTATTTAAAGATGTTCTTAACATACTACAACTTAATCCAGACGAGAATCATTTCATATCTAAAATATGATGAAAAATGTGTTAAATTGATAATATATTCCCAAAACCAAACAGATGGTTTAACTTAAGAACGAAAATTTTAAACTAAGTTTTGAATTATTTTTTTTCATTAAATTTTGATAAAAAAATAATTTTAAAAAAAATATTTTGGTAGTAATTATGGTTATTATAATAATTATCAATATTTTATATGGAAATATATGAATAATAAGTGTTCAAAATTTTTAAAATATTAATTGAAATAAAATTAATTCAATCATAAGATTTAATCTTCAAATATTTTCCTATCAATAGTAATAATTCTTATTTATAATTAAAGTTCAATCTCCATTAAAATAAAATGTATCCGTCAAATTTTCCTCAAATAGTTTTACATTACACATTTTGCATACAAATCAAATATGTTAAAAAATTTTAACTCTTATTATTCATATATTTCCATACAAAATATTGATAGTTATTATAATAACCAAAATTACTACCAATATATATTATTTAAAATTATTTTTTATCAAAATTTAATGAAAAAATTCAAAAAGTTTTAAATATGAAATCACTTTTAGGAAATTTATTTGAATTGAAATATTTTAGAAGGTTAAAAGATAATAAATTCAAAATATTCATTATATTTAAAATAAATTTAAATTCATGTTAATTTGATATTAGTAGTGTTTCCTATTTTAATGGACATAATATTAAATAATATATTTATCAATTTTATAGTTATTTTCATGACAAAAATCAAACTAAATAATCAACCTGGATCTAAACTTTTGAGCTGTAAAATAAATGAGGAATACAAATTAAAAAAAAAGTTTAATATATCATTTGATCCCTAGTTTTGGGCTTTTCTTCAAAGTCTTCCTATCCTTTAAAAAAATTTAGTAAGATCTCATATTTTGTTAAAAATGGTTCAAAATGGTCATTTTGACTTACGGCGTTAAAAACAAAACGGTGTAATTGTCTCTGTGGCAAAAATTGAATTATGTGTACAGATTTTGATTGTGTGACAAGGTAAGGTGAATTGAGTTGGCAAGGTATGTGGAAATGTTAAAAAGTTTAAGTTATTAGGTTAAAGAAAAGGGATAAGGTTTGTGCAAAATCAGAAACCCTAATTGTCAATTTGCAATTCACAAACAATCAGAAACCTCGTCTCTATCCCAACATTTTGGTAACCATCACCTCATTGTTGTCTTCTTCTTCACCTCAAACACCCAACACCAAAAAAAAAATCATTCAAAGAGGAGGAAGAAGGTTGAACAATAATTGAGAAAAGGGACTAGTGGTAACATTGGTGGAGCTCTTGGCCAATGATGTGCCTTGGAAAAGATGCAACAACACCGACGATCACGTATGGCTCCAACGCTAATGGCGAGGTGAGAAAAGTGAAGTCGTGGGTGAAGGTGGTATTGTAGTGGCCTCATGCAAAGAAGATGAAGGTGGGTGCGGCAGGTTTCCTTCTCTTTTTTATTGTAGTTGAATTACAAAACGAATGAAGAAAGAGAGATTATGAATGCTGAAACGAGATTCTTCCAATTGCACCTTCAACGAACCATGAACCCAAATTGAAGATCACTTTCACCAGATTCTTGAACCCCAAATCGCGAATGGATTCTACCTAATTGTAATTTTATTTAACCCTCAGTTAAACTTTTTCCACGTCATTCAATTTTATTTTTAAAATTTACACATTAAAATATATCAAATGTGCCACGTATTGCAAAATGTACACATCATTCACTTTTGGCCATAGAGGCAATTGCACTGTTATGTTTTTAACGCCGTAAGCCAAAAGGATCATTTTGAGCCGTTTTGAATGAAATATTGAGCTTTACTGAACGTTTTTAAAAGGTAAGATGACTTTGAACAAAAAAATCCAACACTAGAGACCAAATGATGTATTAAACAAAAGAAAAACGTTAACTGAATAATCCACATTTTGTAAATAAATTGTGAACATTTTTTTAAAATAACTTTTCTTAAGAAAAATATATATTATAGTAATTTTGTTTATTATAATCATTACTATTATTTATCAAATATGTTATAACATCATTTTAATAGTTTATAAAACAATATATGTTCAATAAAAAGGAACAGATAACTAAAAAAAAAGATTATAAAATCTCAATTACAATTATCCAAACATAATGATAAGATCAAATTATATACACAACGAGCTTCTAAAACTACAAATGTCTATACATAAGCTAAGAGTTTTACACAACATCACATATGTACATATACATAAACCACTGAAACATCACTCTCGACACCTAACTCTTACTCCACTGAAACATCTTCATCTGCTCACACCAATTAGGTGATCATTGTAAAAAAGAACACAAACAAACATACAAACAAAACAGCAGTGTAAACTAATTTTACCAAAGAACATTCATACAATTAAATCACAAGAATATATAACAATTATACTCTCAAATCAATTAAGATATAATCATGCACATCACCTCTAGACTTGACCATTCAAATACAAGGTATTGATATCAAACTCTTGGAGAACCAAACAACTTGTCCACTTAAGCTACCACACAAGGTTAACCCATCAAACATCTATGACCAAAGAAATGTCACCAGACTATAGACCTCCTACTACTTATCATTCATACTATATCCTTCTTTACTTGAGCTTAGGTGGTTATTGAAGTATCATAATCATTCCCCATTTCGAAGCCCCTACATCAAAACATCACACTATAGAACAACAACAAGGATTTTCATTTGGAATTCCTTTCACAACATACTTAATCCATACACACATCAATGTTTATCATCCATAAAGCATCAATATTTACAAACAAGTATGTAGTAAATATTCGTAAGTACCAACTATCCATCGTGGTTTTATCCGTAGATATTCACAAACGCAATTTTTATTTATTTATACAAGTATTATTATACAAATATTGCACTATAATCAATAGCCTATTCTCTTCTATAAAAGCAAATGTTTGAAATCATATGTACATGAGAATTTACTTAGAGAGAAGCTGGCGCGTTATGATAATTATGTCGAATGATTTCTTTCGTAAACATAGATTAAAATTTGTTAACACTTAATTGAACTATTTTAACTTTAAATGTGTGATTACTTCCTATTTTTCCTTTTACTTTTGAAATTAACTTATTCATTAATATTTTATTTTTAAAAAATTAACACAAATAACTTCTAAAATCGATTTGATAGCATTAATTTCTATAAGTTAATGTAAGAATAAATTATTTTTAGCTTATCAAGACATCAATTTTATTTCTAGAAGTGATTATGAAAATATCCTCTAAATTATGATTTTTCTTAAGGTTAAAAAAAATATTCAATCTACAACGTACATTTAATAAGCCGAAATCAAGGGTCATTATGGTTTTCAATTCATACTGCCATGCTTCAGAGGACGCTAGCTATCCGCTGGTAGTTTCCGTATTTCCAACCAAGTTAGCATTGATCACCATTGGAAGTGAAACCAAAAGAGTGTAATCCATAATAAGTTTCACTTATTTTACCACATCCACGTGGTTAATTATTAGAAATATTTAGTTAGACCGTCATGCTACTAAAACAGCAAACCCCCACCGCCCCCCCAAAAAGAAAAAGAATACAAACAAATTGTCAATTTCACGACTTCATGAAGTTCGTCATTCTGGTTCGCAAAACTTACAAGTGCAAAAACCTTAATAGATAGCTATAAATCTACAACTATTTACCAGAGCACACCTTTCGAGTAAAAACTATACTCTTTTATTTTTTATTTGGCTAAATACATTTTCTCAAAAAAAAAACTACGAATACTAATAATATAAAAAACCTGAGTACACCTGTGATAAAAAAAATGACGAGGACAAATGCTATATGGACTAGTAAAACTTGTCCAATCCTACTATGTTCCTAACCTCTTTGAACCACACTCGGAGCAGAACTTAGACGTTTCCCTCAGATATGGAGCCCCACATTCATCACAAAACTTCGCCGGAGTTGTTGGCTGTATCATAAGCAGCAACATGATACAATTCAGCTAAAGAAAAAGTAGTCTAAAGAAATGTCAAACAACTAATATCATTAAAATAAACCATTTGTTCAAGTGTCCCCATATCATCATAATGATATTTAAACGTTTGCAAGGTCATGTGCACATATTGATTCCTAGTACGCATAACAAGGCAGACAAAGCGAAACCTTATGAAGTCCTAAAGAGAAATCATAAACTGTTATTTACTTTCATAGTTATGTCTAAATGTTAAAAAGTTATGAGATCTTACCAAATACAGATATGAGGCAAAACGGCATGAATAGGTTGGTCTTACCACACTTAGACAGGCATATTGAATTGCAAAATCTCTCACCTTGCTTAATAAAACAAAATCTATCAAATAAACTCACCATCATGTGCAAGCGTCCTCCAACATGGCCACCAGAAAGTGGTTGTAAGCAAGTCATGTGTTGAGACATTGATATTGGTTGGTGAGCATGAGAAATTTCTGATAGGTGTGAGGGAGGACCACTTTGAGTGTTCTGAGAATACGGCCCAGCATGCTGACTTTGGTGCATAGTTGAATTGTTCTGGAGAACTGGGTGAAACTGAGGTTGATGTGGAAATGATTGCAAGTGATGTTTGCACGGGGTTTGCTGCTGGTTTTGTGGCTGGTAAGAAAAAAATAATTCATCACTAGAAGTAACAGGAAGAAAATGTCCCAAGATTCACACCAAGAAGCCAAAGCAACTGCTAGGCATGAAAATATAGGGTAAACAAACCCAATTCCCGGAAGTGCACAAAAGGCAAAGGAAGCTCACGCTCAGTGCTTAAATGTAACTATTCTAAAGTTATAATATCGGGAGACACCAATCACCCCTAGCAACAAATTGATATTTGATCCAACGTAAATTAATAGAGCACTGATGCCATCTGTGGGACCTATCTAAAAGAGTTCTCTGAGGTCATGACAGACATACTGTCAGATATAGGTTGGTGTTAGTTTGACAGCGAGAAAATCAGTTAGGTCGCTTAGGAGGGTTCAAAACAAATTAAAGAAATAATGCATGCTTGCATAGAAAGAAAAAAGGGGACCTGGGACAGGTGTCATAAGTGAGAGAATTAGGGGATTTGGGCTTTGAGAGGTGAATAAAGTTGACGTTTTGCAAACTTGTGGCTGTGTTCAGAGTAGATCTTCCCTACTATTGGTAAAAAGATATCAATCTTCTAGCTACTGGAATGTCCAGGATTTCATCATGTCTCTCAATTGCAAATGAGAAGCATAAATGATGATGCCAACATTGTAATCTTCACTTGAGATTCTGAGAGGGGTGCTAAGCATGATAAAAATGTAAAAGTTTTTCAGGGATTATACAGCCTTGAGCTCTCTAATTACAACGATTAGTTTTTCCGGTGGGGTTGTCTTCAGGTTCTTATCTATTGCCCAAAACTTCTATCTTAGTTGTGGAAAGTGCATACTGAAGGATTCAAGAACTGTTGGAGGGGAGAGCATTGATAAATTTCCACTACTTAATAATTAGTTACGATAGTGAGCTGGGAGATAGAAAATACAATGCATGTTGTCTATAAATAGTAAGCAGGTTGAGTGAGAGATCTATCTTTCCATTTGAGAAAGAATAAGACACATGAGAGTGGAGGTAGAACATGGTCTCTCAAATATCCTGAATATTCAATAAATTCATTTTTGTTCGTTTCTGGTCCAGATTCAATCAATTGGTATTACAGCTCCATTCTGAGAGCAGCACTTTGACATGAAAGGAAAACAGGGAAAGCTGTAGTTAGCTGTGGAAGAAGAGGAAGGATATGTCTATCATTGAAACCAAGAATGGAAGGTTACTCACGTTAGCAAATCTGAAGCAAATGGGGGAAGGAGGGGTGTCTGTTAGGATACAAGGTATATGAGAGAAAAAGGTATAGGAGAGAAGGAGAAGGCCAAACGGTTGGAAGTGGAGAGAGGTCAGGCCAAACGATGGAAGGCAGAGATAGGTCAAGACGAACGGTGGGAGGCGGGGAGAGGTCGGGTCGAACGGTGGAATGCGGAGAGAGGTCAAGCCGATAAGGTGGAAGGCGAGGCGAGGTCAGACCGAACGGTGGAAGGCGGTGAGGAGTCGAGCCGAACAGCTGAAGGAGGTGAGAGCTCGAGCCAAATGGTGGGAAGCAGCAAAGAACCTGAGCCGACCGGTTGAAAAAGTTACTATCCTAACTGGTTAGGATATGCGGGAAATATTTAGTATATTTAGAAGAAATATATTCTAGGGAAAGATTTTATTCTAGAAAAATATTTTATTTAGAACAATATTCATATTTTATTCTAGGGAAAGATTTAGCACAAGATGGGCAGGAAATAATTAGTATAAATAAAGTTAGAGGCTATTGTTAGGGTTCATGCTTTTGATTATTGAGTCTTGTGACAGGCGGCTATGTTCCTGTGAGAGAGGTTATGCTCCCAAGTAATTGGAGGAGGTTATGCTCCCAATTACCCTTGTTTACTTTTGTTTATTCAGATATTACCATCAATAAAAGAAATTCATTCGTTCATTATCATTCGTTCATTGTCTTTTCTACCTATTGTGATCGTGTTTAATTACGTCTCCTACTCGGATACGTAACAGTGTCACAGAGGTGTTCGCTTAAGCAATTCCAACCTGAGTACAATCCAGATCTTTGGGTTGAAAACCAAGAAGGAGAACAAGAACTTTAGAGAAAGGAGACAAAAAGGGTAACAAACAAGAAGGAGAAGAATCGAAATCCTGGGTAACAAAATAGAAGAAGGTTCTTGAGTTCAATAAACAAAAAGATAAAATGAAAGTCTAGGGATCAAAGAACCCAGATCCATGGCAATGGAGAAGAAATTGAGCAAAAATAATGCAAGAAACCAGAATGATGATAGATTAGACTTGATCGACCTTTGGTGTGGAAAGGGAGTAGAAAAAATCAAGGTGCAAATTACTTTGTTTAAATTGTTTAATTTATTTTTAATAAATTTATGCATGAATTGTTTTAAAAATAAAATGCAATAGAAAGGAAGAAAAGCTTCCATAATTAATTATGGCATTTCAAAAATCACAAGTTTCAAATTGAGACAAATGGATTATGTTGTAAGATATAATTGATTATGTTGACACCAATAAGCGCTCTATGTGAATAGGAGGGTGAGGCGAGAAGAAGACAATGGGGGAAGAGAAGTCGAACGCCACGAGGGGCAATACAGTTGGAAGAAACAAGTGGAGTTACCAGTCTTCGAGAGACTCGACCTGCTGAATTGGATCAACCGTGCCGAGAAGTTCTTCGAGTTACAAGGGTGGCGGAGGAAGAAAAGGTGTGACTGACATATATAAGTATGGAGGGAAATGAGAACCGTTCTTGGGAAGGATTAAAGAATGCCTTGGTGATAAGGTTTGGGGGCCAAAACAGAGGCACCGTTTTCGAGCGACTGGCGGCGTCCCAACAGACAGGGATGATGGACGAGTATGTGCAAGATTTCGAAGTATTGGTGGGACAAACAAAAGGGTCGTCGGAGGAGTAGTTGTTGGGGTATTTCCTTGTGGGTCTTCAAGAAGATATTCGCAACCAAGTGTGAATCCAGGATCCATAGGAATTAATGGCTGCAATGAGAATAGCGAGGGACGTGGAAGAAGCCTGCCGGAGTAATAAGGTTGGGAATTGGAGTGGGGCCAAGAACCCATCGTCTTGGGGACGATGCACAGGGGGAGGAGGTACAGTGATCAGAACTAAACCCAACCGAATTAACACAAGTCGACAAGGGGATCCGAGAGCATGTGTTCGATCAAGAAGGAAGGACCTCCAAGAGATGTGACAGGGAGGATAGGGCATACTATGGGGAGCGAATATAAAGGGAGAGGGGTGAGGAACCTACCATACCAAGAGTTCCTCAAACGACAGGAAGAGGGTCGTTGTTTTCGTTGCGGAGGGCCATTTAGGCCAGGCCATCACTGTCCGGAGAGAAGCTTAAGGGTGGTGATTCTGGGAGAGGACGAAGAGGAAGAAACCGAGGAGGGCGAGGTGGAGATAGACCAGAAACAACTAGAGTTGTCTTCCTTCTCGGCGGGAAGGCTCACGCAGCCAAAAACAATGGAGTTACAAGGAAAAATAAGATCAAACACAGTGTTGGCTCTGATCAATAGTGGTGCAAGCCACAATTTCATATCCCAAAAGTTAGTGGAGGAATTGGGATTGGAGGTAGACGACACCAGGCCCTACCAGGTCAGCATGGGAGATGGTCAGAAGAAGAAGACCCAAGGGCGCTGCAAGGGGGTGTTACTACAATTGGGAGAAGCAGAGATTGAGGAGTTGTACTACCTGTTCGAGTTAGGAGGAGTGGATTTGATTTTGGGGGTAGATTGGCTCACTAAACTAGGAGAGGTAACTACAAACTGGGGAAAGCTAACCATGGTTTTCAGGCAAGGAGGAAAAGAAGTGACAATTCAGGGGGATTCTACACTAGCCAGGGAAGTGATCGCGCCAGGGGGGGCGTTACTAAAAATGACAGAAGTGGAGGTGGTCACACTAGTCTGGAGTCTGGGACGGATGGAGGCAATGGGGGAAGACGAGTCTGGCACCGAGCTAACAAGGGAGCAAAAGGAGGAATTGGGAAAGGTGTTGGAGGAATATGATGAGGTGTTTCAGGAGCTAAAAGGGTTGCCTCCAGATAGGGAGATGGTACACAAAATACCTCTAAAGGAGGGAATTGATCCTGTTAATGTTCGCCCCTATAGGTATCCGCATGTGATGAAGGGGGAGATTGAAAAACAGGTGGAAGAGATGTTGAGAATGGGGATAATTAGACCCAACACAAGCCCATATTCAAGCTCAGTAATATTGGTCAAAAAGGACAAAAGTTGGAGGTTTTGCATAGACTATAGGGGCTCTTAATTGAGCCACTATCCCTGATAAATTTCCTATCCCAGTGATAGAGGAGTTGCTTGATGAATTGAGGCGAGCTTGCTACTTTTCGAAGATCGACTTAAAGGCAGGTTATCACTAGATCCGATGGAAAAGGAGGATATTCAGAAGACGACCTTTAGGACGCATCAAGGACACTACGAGTTCCTTGTTATGTCATTCAGTTTAACCAATGCACCATCCACATTTCAAAGTGTTATGAACGATTTGTTAAAACAGCACTTAAGGCAATTTGTATTAGTATTTTTCGATGATATACCGGTTTACTGGGAGGAGCATTTGGAGCATTTGGGGCGAGTATTAAGCACTTTGATCCAGCATAGGTGGGTGGCCAACCGTAAGAAATGCAAGTTTTGCATAATGCATATCAGGTATTTGAGGCACTTGATATCTGATAAGGGAGTGGAGATGGACCAGAAAAGGTGAAGGTTGTTCTGGAATGGGCAGAACCAAAAGCCTCAAGGCACTATGAGGATTCCTGGGTCTTACTGGATATTACAGGAGGTTCATTAGGGACTATGGGAAAATAGCACATCCATTGACAAATCTAATGAAAAAAATGGGGTTTTATCTGGTCAAATTCAGCTAGAACAACCATGGAGAAATTGAAGGAGGCAATGACCATTGCGCCCGTGCTGGCATTACCTGATTTCACACAATAATTTCACATTGAGCATGATGCATTTGGTGGGGGAGTAGGGGTTGTTCTCACCCAGAATAAAAGACCCATTGTGTTCTTCAGCAAAGCACTATCTGAAGGGTCATTGATCAAGTCGATTTATGAGAAAGAGCTCATGGCGTTAGTGATGACTATACAGCATTGGCGACCGTACCTCCTTGGGCAGAGATTTGTGGTGCACACAGACCAAAGGAGTTTAAGGTATTTGCTGGAGCAGAGGATTACTACTCAAAATCAACAAAACTGGATAGCAAAGCTTTTAGGATATGATTTTGACATCATATACAGATCAGGGGCGATGCACAAAGTAGCAGATGTTTTATCCAGAAAAGGGATGGATGAAAAAGAACATAAGGGGGTGAGAGTAGTAGCCAGACCTTATTGGCAAAACTTCTAGGAGGTTTTAGGAGAGGTAGAGGAGGATGAAACTCTGAAGAGAATTATGGTGGACCTAAAAGTAAAGCCAGATTCACATTCAGCTTTTACAATGGAGAATGGCAGACTCCATTATAACGACAGACTAGTGTTGTTAGCCAAATCATCTTGGATTCCCAAGATCCTAGCATAATTTCATACTACCACCTCTGGAGGGCATTCAGGTGTGTACAGGACCCACCGCAGAATAGCATAGTCATTATATAGGGTGGGAATGAAGAAAGCAGTGACGAAATATGTGGCTCATTGTTTAATTTGCTAGCAACATAAATGCTTGGCGTCCTCACCCCAAGGTTTGTTGCAGCCTTTGCCTATACCCCAAGCGGTCTGGGAGGAGATTAGCATGGATTTCATAGTGCGGCTTCCAAAGTGGAGAGGCTATGATGTTGTTTTAGTGGTGGTTGACCGATTAAGCAAATACGAGCATTTTATTCCACTCAAACACCCATACATAGCTCGCACCATTGGTGAGATTTTTGTGAAAGAAGTGGTGAGATTACACGGAGTGCCAATATCTATAGTAAGTGATAGAGATCAATTATTCCTAAGCTTGCTCTGGAAGGAGTTGTTCAAGTTGCAAGGCACCCAACACCAGATGAGTACGGCATATCACCCGGAGTCAGATGGCCAAACGAAAGTGTTGAATTGAGTTCTGAAGGGGTATTTGAGATGTTTCGGCTCTGAACAGCCAAGGAGCTGGTGTTCCATTCTACCTCAGGCCAAGTACTGGTACAACACCAGTTACCAAGGTGCAGCTAAATGCACTCCGTTTGAAACTGTGTATGGAAGAGCTCCCCCAACTCTTACAAGGTTCATTCCAGGTGAAACAATGGTGGAGGAAGTAGCCCAGGAGCTACAAACACGGGATGGAGCCCTTCAACAACTCAAGCACCATTTGAGGAGAGCTTAAGACTTAATGACTAAGTACGCAAACCGTAAGAGGAAACCAGCGGCAATTAAGGTCGATGACTTGGTCTATTTAAAAATTAGACCCCACAGGCAATCATCCATGCTAGTGAGATTGCATCCGAAATTAGCAGCCCGATATTATGGACCTTTCAAGGTGGTGCAGCAGGTGGGCAAAGTAGCTTTCAAGTTGTTATTGCCAGATACAACGAGGATACATCCTGTTTTCCATGTATCTCAGCTAAAACTGGCAGTGGGAACAAAAAGGGTAGAGAAGGATTTACCAGCCGATTTGCATATGGAGGGACCTTCATTTTGGCCTAGACAAGTTCTGGATAGAAGGCACAAACAACAAGGAGAGGACGATAGGGAGCAGGTTTTGATAGAATGGCAGGAAGGTGGATAAGAGGGAGAAATATAGGAAGATCTCGTGACGATTTGGGATCAATTCCCTGAATTCAACCTTGGGGGCAAGGTTGATCATCAGGCGGCGGGTAATGATAGGGTCTGGAAGGTGTATGAAAGGAGGAGAAAGAATAGAGAAAGTTAGGAAGAATATGTAGGAGCCTAACTATTTTATCAATTAGGAAAGGGCGTGGGAATGAAATACTATAAATAGTTTCCCTGTAAATCTGTTTAGGTAGATTTTGTATTCTGTGTAAAGACAAGACTTTGGCCTGTGGAGGGGGGTTAGGCTCCCTATTAGCTTACCATATGTGTACATTTGTTGTTTTGTTAATAAAGAAGTTCTATTCTTTCCTTTGGTGTCTTACTATTGAGTGTTTGCGAGGGTGCGAGATAAGGTTTCATTTACCATAAACCTATCATCCAACCCACCAAGTTCTATGCCAAATATATGAATTTGTTAGAAATCCCACATTGATTAGAAATATAGTCAAATAATAGCATACAAGCGAGGGAAAACCTCACTTTATAATTCATTTTATAACAAGGTTTATTAAAAATATTGTATCATCTACTATTGAGCCGCTAGTAGATTACTCGCAAAAGTCCAGTCTCACCATTAAGATGTCTAGTTTTCAGCAAGATAGGATGTGTAGAAGATCTCACATCGCCTAGATACAATCAAATAATAGTATATAAGTGGGTACAACTTAACCGTACAAGGTGATTTTATAAGGTTGAGTTAAACATAAAATTCACTTTGTAATAATTGTTGAGGAACAAAGTTTGGGTTTCCCGCTATGAGCTTTTTTGGTCCTTCAAAGGGCAACCCATGTTGTTTGTTAACTTGCTATTGCATTCCTTACTAAGAAAAAGATACAAACAATTGCTAGCAACAAGACCTTGGTGGAATTGTGTCAACAAATGTTAAGGGCCTTTACACCACCCTTCTAACCTTGAGTACCAGGTGAGAATTTTAGATGTTTGTTGGTGCTAGTTCCTCAAGGAGAATTGATAAAGCTATTTAATTTAGGTTAGCTTGCCTGATAGTGTTTGAAGAAAAAAGGTATTTTGCATATAAATAAGTGGGGCTGGGAGAAAGGGACACTCTTTCAGTGGTGAGATAATTAGGCCTATGGGCATCAGGAAGTGCAGACCCTCAGTTCTGCAAATTTATAGCTGTATTCAGGGGAATTCTCTTTATTCACTGCAATAGGGAACTAGGTTTCTATCACAAAACAACAATGACAATAATATATATCAACTTATATATCACTTACAGAGCGAAATCCTTGAGTAGTAGCCAATGTAGTAGAATTTTCCGCCCCAGTATAACTCTAAAAAAAGTCAAAAGTCAATCAGCATAAGGACCAGATAATATTAGGGAACAAAGAATTGCAGCAACTACAATGTATACATCCTGTAAATAGTCTTTTTACTTTTCATTTAGTATAATATACATCATGGCATATCAATAATACATGCAAGTGGCAGATTACAAAAGTACATCATCTTCATCATGCTAGTAAAACTCATCCCAAAGGCATTGTGCACAAAACTGCAGTAGGTCATGTATTATGCATCTTAAAGGAAGAAATTCAAATGCCAAAATGAAGCACATCACATACATGGATATCTGGAATGCTTGAAAGTGAAATTGAAGCACCACGCCTGTACTTGTGTCTTGGAGAGTAAAATTTGTAATCACTAGCTGTGATAGCAACTTCACTCCTACCCGTCAATCTCCTAAACCTAAAACCAAGTGAGACCAAGCGTTACACACTTTGCAAAGTTCAAATAAATGTTCAATCTCTATCTCATTGTATTATTTAGGCTCACCAATAGTTTCTGAATAGAGAAATAGAAAGACCTAGGCTAAAAATAAAGTAACCCATAAGCAAGTCAAATATCCTAAACCTAAAACCTAGTGAGACCAAGCATTACATACTTTGCAAAGTTCAAATAAATGTTCAATCTCAATCTCACTGTATTGTTTGGGCTCATAGGCAGTTTCGGAATAGAATAATAAAAAGGCCAAGGCTATAGATAAAATAAACCATAAACAGGTCAAATATCTTTAAACATGTGCTTTCTTAAAATGGCATGGGCAAGTTTGACAAAAGAGTATCTTAACCGTTCAATTAATGCAGTAAAAGGCCTATGCTAGCAAAACACAAACCATCAACAGATAAAAAGTCTCTACCAACGTATGTTTTTAAAATGGCACAAGCCAAGTTAACAAAAGACAGAACTATTTCTAACTCAATTGCAATTAGCATGACAAAATTTTGACGTAGCAACAAACGACAAACAAAATATGAGTACTATTTCTCATGACACAATAGGATTCTGATATAAATAAAATAGTTCAATTCATATTTATATAATACAGATTATGATAGCTTCCTGAATTGGGAACCCAATCAAAGACTCTCTCACTCACCAAGAAGATACAAGAGAGAAAACTGAATATTATTTCCAGTAAGAGTATATGTACATAAAGAATACAGAGGCTTAACCCTCTCCACAGGCTATGGGTTTCCTGCCCTGCATCAGAACTGCCCCCAACCCTCGGCCAGAGGTGTCGCATTCGATGTGGAAGGGCTGCTGGAAATCTGGCAGTGACAGCACTGGGGCTGTGGTCATTGCTCTCTTCAAAGTTTGCCAAGCCTCCTCCGCCTTCTCATTCCAAAAGAACCCACCTTTCTTCAGTAGCTCGGTCAACGGTTGGGCGATCTTACCATAGTCTTTCACGAATCTTGTGTAATAACCCGTCAACCCCAGAAATCCTCTCAACCGCTTCACAGTTTTTGGCCTCTCCCATTCTAGGACGGCTGCCACCTTCTCACCATCCATCTTCACCCCTCTGTGGGAAATAACATATCCAAAATATTTTATTTCAGTCTGCCCAAACTCGCACTTTCTCCTGTTTGCCACCCAATGATCTCGTTCCAGTGTTGAAAGAACGCTTCCCACATGCTCGAGGTGCTCCCCCCAAGTTTGGCTGCAAACTAGGTTGCCATCAAAGAAAACCAGAACGAACTTCCTTAGATAGGGCTGGAAGAGGCTATTCATCGCACTCTGAAACGTCGTCGGCATGTTGGTGAGCCCGAAAGGCATTACTACAAACTCGTAATGGCCTTGGTGCATTCGAAACGCCGTCTTCTCGATATCCTTTTCACCCATAGAAATCTGGTGGTACCCCGCCTTCAGGTCCACCTTAGAGATGTAGTGTGCCCCTCGCAACTCGTCCAGCAATTCTTCAATGACCGGGATGGGGAATTTATCCGGCACCATAGCTCGATTTAGTGCCCTGTAGTCGATGCAGAAGCGCCAGCTGCTGTCCTTCTTCTTCACCAAAATGAAGGGGCTCGAATAAGGGTTGTGACTCGGTCGAATCACCCCCGTTCGGAGCATCTCGGCGACATGTTGTTCTATCTCTCCCTTCATTACGTGTGGGTACCGATAGGGCCTAACGTTGATGGGATCCACCCCCTCCTTAAGAGGTATATGATGCACCTCTTCCCGGTCCGGCGGCAACCCAGTGGGTTCAAAAAACACCTGGTCATATTGGCCCAATATTTGCTCCATCTCTGTCCTCTGTTTCTCAGTGAGGCCTTGGCAATACTGGGTACTCTCATGGGCCTCCAGCGAGCCCAATTACCAAACCAGTAGCCAAGCTTCCACACCAATCCCCATAACTTCATAGTTTTGGGAGAGGTTAGCCCGCCGGCAGAAAGAGTCGATAGTTCCATCTTGGCGAGATTCAGCTCGGTTTCCTCCTCGGCCCCATCTTCCTCCTCCTCTTCGGCCATGATCATCATTCTCAAACCACGCTCTGGGCATCGGTGGCCTGGGAAGAACAGCCCACTGCACCGGAAACATCTCCCTTCCTCCCTCCTCTTCACAAACTCCGAATACGGAAAATTGCACGTATTCCTCTCCTTTCTGTCGCTGGTGGTTCTTGCGGCGCCGCCTCCTTGGATCGGCCCTTTCCTTACGGACCCAACACTTTCGGCGGCCCTTCCCCGATTCTGCATGTCGCGTTGGGTTTCCACTCGCGCCATTACCCCCGTCGTTCGTCCCCACGAACTCTGACTTCTGGACGCTGATCCTCCTCCCGTCGTCGCAATCGTGCATAATTTCTCCACATCCCGCGCGACTCTCATGGCCGTCATCAGGTCTTGGGGGTCATGCGGCCTGACATGGTCGCCCACCTCCTCCGGGAGTCCCGCCATGAAGTAACCCAAAATCTGCTGCTCCAGAATCCGGGTCGTCTGTCCCACCAAGACTTCGGACTCCCTGACATAGTCCTCTACCGCCCCCGCCTGCTTGATGGTCGATAGCCTCCCATATATCGTTCCTCGTGTTCCTCCTCCGAACCTAATCCCCAAAGCTCTCTTCAACCCCTCCCAAGAGTGGTTCTTGGTTTTCTCCCTCCAAAATCGGAACCAACTTCCCACATAACCCTCCATGCTGATGAAAGCTAGTTGCAACTTCTTCTCCTCCTCCTATACCTTCTGCACCTCGAAAAAATTTTCTGCCCTACCAATCCAATTCCAGGGTTCACCTCCCTCGAACACGGGTAGCTCCACCTGTTTTCGCCAATTCATCATGCCATCCTAACGCTCTACTCCCCGTCTTCCTCTTTCCCCTTCCGATCCGCCGTCGTTATCATTTATGGAGGATTCACTACCCTCACAGCGCGGCCCGTGTGGGTCTTGTTTGCGATCTCCCAACAATTTTAGAATCGCTTGGATGTCTTGGCGCATTGCCTCATAATTCTGCCTCAATGCTACAGTCTCATGCCGCAAGAAGACCGTATCCGCCTTCGTCTCGGCCAGCATAATCTCTACCGCCTCCAGTTGACCTTCTACCGCCAACACTCTGCCCTCCATCACGTGTGTACGTCACCCTTCCGATTGGGGATCCGACAGGTCGGACCAATTGATAGGTTCCTGAATTGGGAACCTAATCAAAGACTCTCTCACTCACCAAGAAGATACAAGAAAGAGAGAAAACTGAATATTATTTCCAATAAGAGTATATGTACAGAAAGAATACAGAGGCTTAACCCTCTTCACAGGTAATAACTTGTCTACAATCAACTCAAAAACCAGATGCCTTTGTCAACTAACTATCCTCTATTTATAACTATCCTCTCCCGCCCCCTCTTAACTATTACAAACAGTTAAGTATTAACATCTAGTTAGTTTTCTTTCTCCTCTCATATACTATCCATTTCTGCTTATGCCTATCAGGTTAGCAACTAAAAAAAAAGTAACTGAAGAAATTCAAAAAATAGAATAAATTAAGGGGAAATGCCTAACACCCACATGAAAGACATATATATAGAAATCATTTAGCCATGGCTATCAATAGTAAAGTATATAGGTCTAATTAGCTAGTAAAACTGATTCGAGTAATGCAGAATTTTCACTTATGCTACAAAATCAATACTTCACATCGCCAGTCATTTGAGATCCATTCATTTCATGAAACTCTTATCTCTGAGGTTCCCAACACTTTCCACTAACTTGAAAACAAATCCACTACAAAAGTGCATTATAATTCATGATAGAATCTAAAAGGAATTCAAGCACTTTAGGAGTTAGTTTTATAATTTTTTTGCATAGAAAAGCGGGGGGACTTGTAAATTCAGATAGAAAAGTCTATTCTTCCAAAATCACTTTTAATAAATGTATCTTCTCTTGGTAGCACCGGATATGCTAAATATCAGTGTCAGCAAACTATACCCAATTCAATGGCATAGGAGAATACATAAATACAAAAATTACACAAATTTAGAATTGGTAGTTTTCATAGAATATAAATGAGAAATTTATGCCGCATACTAAATGTTATTATCTGCTTTGCAAGCTGAAGAACTACAGCAATTTCCACAAGAAACTACTTTAGTAAAGTACAATGTAATCCAGAATTCAAAGCATGTATGTTTTACATCAAATATGTAGGATTTGGATACCTCCATAAATCATTTTAAATCACCCAGCTCCCACTAAAGTCAAGTCATTCATTTAGGAATTGATACTTAGTCGGATAAGCACAAAGAGTCAAAGAAATTTTCTGTAGATTTATGGATCTCAGACTTTTGTTTTCTTGATTATTCAGATCTAGGTCAAAAACAATATCTTTCTTATTTTGGCATATTGTTTGGGAGCTAACTGAATGTTATCTTGTGGAATAATCTGTCTAGACTTCTTGGTGAAGAATAGGGGTATGCAAACAACAGATACAATTTCATGATGTTTTCAATTCAATAAAAGACGGAAAATTTTCATAGCAATGTCTGGTTTATGCAATTCTTTGGTGTAATTTTAGAAGATAAATGCTCATACTTTAAGGATGTATCATTACCCAAATATCACTAAACGGGATATGTTTGCAATATTGGATTTTCTCAAACCTGTTGATTCTAACCGTATGTGAAAACCTGTCAGGCCTGCAATGCAGGATTAGTTTTCAGCATAATAGGCTGAAGGATACCCATGATAATAAAAAAAATATTGGCTTCTGTAAAAGGAAATCTCTTAATAGGCAGAGAGATTGGATTTCTTTATAGCAGATCAGAATCAGTTCAGTCCACTGTTTTCTCTTGTATAGAAAGCTCCTCTCCCACAAGGATATCTCAATTTTCTTACTTATTACATAAAAGGCATACGCCACACTACAATTGTGACAAGATGAATGGCACCATTTGCCTTTCAACCTTGGACCATCTCTATTGTTCTGTGCATCTGTTTTTCTAATTAAGAATTTAGGTTAGAGAAAATCATATCAATGATTAAAGGAAAAAGGACTCTTACCTAAACAAATCTTAACAATCAAAAAGCCAACCACAAATTAAAAGAGTATAAACGAGAAAACAACAATAAACTTACCACTCAGCATCATCAATTGGCACATTATTTGGTTTTTCAACAATTCTTAACCCATTAACCACCACAAATCGAACACGCTTCTCTTCTTGTATAACTAGCTCTGGGAATCTTGTCCTTGTCTCCATAGACGTCGCCAATTCTCTTCTCTTAAATGTATATGGTCCTGATGAGGGGAAACTCAGACAAAAGACAATGAATGTTGCAATCAAACCAAAATGTTGTGAAAAAGGAAAAACCAAACTCCCTAGTTGCACATAAGCACAATTTCTTTTTTTGAGTTATTATATATTGAATAGAAAAATTATCTTCAAACAACTAAATTGCTCCCAAAAAAAATTAAAAAACTGAAGTAAGTTAAATCTGTCATTAATAAACAGAGGTACAAATAAGAACTCATTACCTTTTTTAGGAAATTTCTTAGCCAGTCTTCTGTACAAACCACCGGCAGCTTCAAGGGCTACCCCAATTGTCTTCTCCCGAATACCATTCAAGGATGCAAGCCTATTATTCACATCGCTAACTAAACTTTCATACATATTCGCCACATACATCAAAGGCAGAGCAAAATTTGGGTCTCCTTCATATTGGATCTCTCGGGTCCTCCTTTTACTCATTTTGTCTTGGCCAGCGTAATCAGCCTCAGAATCAGGCACCTCAATCACACGGTCATTGATAAAATGGTCCACAATAATTTGCAAAAACCTCGCCCTCGCGGATTCAATAGGCGAAACATCTAGTTCCAAGTTGAACCAAAATCAATTCACCTTAACTAGTAACTCAACCTCCACCATAAAAAAAAACATACAAATCCAGAACTTAGTTCGATAAAAGCTAAAAGAGCTTGCGAGAGCTTCTCTACTGAAAAAGAACTCTAAGAAAATCTTCTAGCTTGTATCCAAAACATTTCGCAACTGGAACAACATCAGAATTCAAAGTTTAAGCTAGTTTTTTTACCCTCAACCGTCAAGATATCGTAAGAAGTTGTTCTAGAAGACTCGTTGGTATCGAGACTGGCGCGGTCTTCATCTACCTGGACGTTCATGCAATCCTAAACCAAAATTGAAGAAATGTCACAATGGTAAAATTGAAATTAGAGGAAATAAAAAAAAAGATAAAGAATTAGATGAAGACGGCACTCACGACGGCGGAGGCGGAATCGTCATTGGGGTTGTCGCCGGTGGTGATGTGATCGATGGCGGAGGCCGCGGTTCGGGCGTCGACGGCGTTGAGGACATGGAGAGGGCTCTCGATGAAGGAAGAGGGAGAGTTGAGATTGTAGTGCTGAACGGGAACCCTAGCACCCATCTTAGGAAAGGCTGTTGATGGAATTCGCGATTCAGCCAAAGTCGATGGGTTGCGCGTGGTGGTGGTTCTTGAATGTGTCACTGCAGAAGAAGGGTTTGGAAGAGAGAGAAAGCATGGTGGAAGGAAGAGAGAGAGAGAATGTTAACGGCTATCCAGAGATAATAGAAGAAGAGGAAAAAGAAGTTGAGTCCAAACCTGAGGGTGACACCGTACCTGAGGTTTCCGGTGCTCGAAGCAGTTTCCAAACCTGACTTCCATTTCGGCTCTAGTTAATACTTCATTGACTCTTCACCCTTTCTTTTATTTTATTTATTAAATAAAAAATAAAAGAAAATGTATAGTTGTTAAATGTGACCATTTGACAGTAAAGTGTAACTTAAAATAAATTTATGCATCAACTATAAACGTAGAAATATAATGTACCAATAAAATATCCCTTCTTAATGTATTGACATTAATTTGTTCTTTTTTTTATCTAAAATACCATTTCTTACCTATTTGTATTTGTCCACATGTTGTTTTTAGAACTGAGGGTCGGGATGTAAGCTTTCTGGAAGCTTTTGGAAATTGAAATCTCTTAACATCCGGCGCATCCCTGCTAAGTTTCCTTCCTTACAAATGTTAAAATTTATGATTGGCAGAAATGTAATAAAGTCTTTAATCAAAACAGTTCACAACGCGTTACAATAATAAAGCAGCAGCTTACCTGAATTAGATAAGGAAGAATAAATAAATAATCTGAGTTGGTATATGATCTTTCTTCTTTAGATCACCTTTAGTTTTTAGAATTTTTTTTAGTTGATATTTTTTAGTTTCAATAATTATAATTTGACATCTTCAACAAATTAAAATTATTGTTGGTCTCTACACAATATTATTTCATGATAAATATACCCTTAGCCATATTTATCTTAATTAGATCACTTTATGAAGTAAACTAATAAAATATAATGGTCCTAAAACATTTAATATTATTATATACATATGACCCAAATTGCTAACATAGAAATTTGTATTGCATGAAAGACGACCAAACCTTCTTCCACTCTTCTCCATTCCTAAACTTAAAAGGCACTCCTTTTTATCAACTTCGCCCTTTTCTCCTATATAGACCCTTCATCAAACCATAAGTGATGGCAATGTTCTAGCTAGGACAAGCCAAATCTAGAAGCAACCAAGCCATGCTCACGGTTTTGATGATAGTTTACGGAATGGTGGTGGATGAAGATAGAAGGCTCACAGTTTTGGTGTGTTGAATGATGAAGGATGAAGTGTTTAGGTTTCTCTAAGAGAGGTTAAGCCAACTCTTGGAGGAAGGTGGCTAGAGGAGGCCACTTGGGTTGCTCTAGCCTAGGGTGACCTTAGAAGAGGTTGTTGCACAAAATGGCAGCATAACTTTACTATATTTTCCAAGGTGATTACATAATGGAGAGCACCTATATTTATAGGCTAAGGTGTCTCAAAAATGGGCTGAAACTTTAACCTAAAAGAGCCACCTTGGTTGGCTTGGAGAGCAAGGAGAAATCCTCTCTAATAAGAAAGAGACAAGTGGAAAAAATATCTTCTCAAATGAGAGAGTGACATGTGGCCACTACCTATGGAAAAACTCTCCATTCCTAGAGTGACACATGGCCACTAACTAGGAAGAAAACTCTCCAATGGGAAGCCTCCACATCTCTAGGACAAAATATTGCTCCCTTGTCCTCCAAGCTTAGCCAAAACGTTGACTCATTGGTCAACACACACATTTTGGACATCCAAGCATAGTCAACTTTGGGTCTTGGCCCTTTGTTAACTTGTTTGGTCAAAATCTTATTCTACTTGGCCTAAAATACAAGGCCCAATAGAAATCTTACACTACTAGACCCATAATAAAAAGTCCAAATAAAATCTAGACTACTTGACCCAAAATACAAAGCTCAAATGAAATCTAGACTACTTGACCCAAAATACAAGACCCAAAATACAAGACCCAAAATTATTCTTACTCTTATAAATCTTCATGATAACTTAAGATGATCCAAGAGAAAGAATCTAGACCCATCTTCCATAAATGCCTCCAACACTTCATGAATTTGTTAGGTCATGGCAAAGGGTATGCCATGATTAAGTGTCCTGATTAAACAAGGTAATATTTTAGGATTCATGCGACAAGATTTTAGCATCAAGTAATTGATTTGCCTTTTTTTTACTTTATGTAAACTTTGTTTTTTCAGTTGTTTCGTAAACCTATTGATGTGGGTTGAAGAAAAGGTAAAACATTTCGTTTTTAGAAGGCTTTGCTTGCATGATAAAATGTCCTTACACTGATTAAATATTACTATTAAACTATTTGAAATGACCTAGTTGCTATTTAGTTCTTAAGAAGTGAGAATTATAACTTTCAAATGCAAGTAAAATGCTTCAGATAATTTAGACATGAAATTTCAAAATTGCTTTTATGGATTTATAGGGTGATATACCCACAATAGGAGATGGGGGCAAAGAGTTGAATACATATTGTTCAAATTTGGTGTATAATAAATAAATAAATGAAGTTAAATAGATATTTTAACTAAAAATAATATGTTTTTATTAATTATACAATTTAAAAAATTTATTTTGTAAAAAATAAAATTTGGTAAATAACTATTCAATTAAAAAGATATTAAATAGAGTTATGTATATTGTTATATACTGGCTATTATTATATATTTTTTATATTATTAAATATTATTTGGGTGTCTCAAGTGTTGAAAGCAGAAGATGAATATTTTTGGACAAAACACTCTATTGACTGGTATTTCATACTTGATTTTTGTTTGCTGATATAAGTTTTGTGGTTGTTGTATCCACTTTCAATGATGGTGGTTTACCACAAGAGCAAATGACTGACGTTGAGAAAGATATACAACATTACAAATAATGATAAAAAATCAGGAGAAGTTTGAAATAGTCTTTTAGTTTTATATTTTTCCTTTTCAATAAAATTTATGGTTATAAAATTATGATTTTTTTTATTGAGATTTCCAATAAGTTTTATTATAGAATGTATGTTAATTATAAATTTTAGAAAATTAAAAATTAAAGTGTTATATATTTTTATACCAGAGCAATGGTTTTGTATCATGGGGAACGTGGGGATTAAGCTTATTATGCATATTTTGTGTATTGTGTATTAGAATACGAATGTGTTGATGTGTTTGTTTTTAACTACATTTTGTAGTATTTTTTTAGGTATTATGAGAGGAAGACATAGTAAGAAAGATATTCCTATCTTTTTACTAGCAAGTATTTCCAAAGATGAAATTTGATTTTGGTGAAAGAATGTGATACTTGAAATTTATATTAATTAGAATAATAAATGAGGTTAAATAAATATTTTAATTAAAAGATAATGTATATTTAATTTAAATTTTATTATATTTTATATATTTTTTGAAATTTTATTTTAATAATTTATAAAAGTATATTTTTTTAAATATTTGTGAATATTCGAAGGTATTTTTTAAGCGGATATTCATGCGGGTGATAGATATTTTTTTTGTTGGATCAGATTGCGGGTAGGCACTATCCGTATCCGACTCGATTCGTTACCATTCTTACCTAATACACATAGGACTGAAAAAAATAATTGATCTATATAAACTGCAATTAATTGTATCATATTATACTTAAAAAATTTATTCATTTTTACTAAAAACTAAATATATTATTTTGCAATATTTTGAAAATTTGATTTAAGTTCAGTTAACTGTTTCAAAACCATATGGATGGTTTCTTCGTTACTCCCTCATCTCCAATTATGGTTTTTCCATTACTTCCTCATTTCCAATTATTCTTATATTGTGAACTAAAGAAAGTTCAAGTTTTCTAACTATATGTACACTTAATACTTTTTTCTATTATCTACAAATATGTGTTCAAAATTATTATTATTTATACATTGTATAAATTAAAAATTGTATTATATATAAAAATATATAAAGAGATATAACATTTTATTGTAAATATTTTGCATATTTTATTTAATCCCTATAAATACAATTTTGAATTATTACTCTGGTGATCTAATTTTTATCTAAAATCTTAGATTTTCCATGTTTTACTTTCTTAATAGTTATGGGTTCCAAATCATTTAGGTTTTTTTATTATATTGCAGAGATATTTTATTTTTATCATTTAATCTCATAAATAATTTATATAAAATCTAAAAATATATAATTTATTTTAAAAGACAAAAACAAAGAATAATATTTAACTCAAAATAAAATATTTACAATAAAAACTACGTAAATAAAATTTGAACAGAAAAACAAGAAATCTTGTAATAAGTTCTTCTAACCCAACAAACTCAACACTTTCAAGAAAGTATTATTATTTCTAACAAAAACAAATATTGTTTTACCAATTATATTAAGTAGTTCAGTTATTAGTTAATTGATATAAATTTAACTTTTTTAAAATTCAACAGTTAAACAATATAGTTTATATATTATATTAAATAGTTTAGTATTTTTAGTTTATTAAAATTATGTTAACTATAGTTTAGTTAGGTATGACCAGTCCTCATCACATACATAAAATGTATCATAAGCGTCATTATATACAATAAATGTGTATTGTCTAACTCTCCAATTCACGGAGTTACCAATGCTTTTTAAAAAGTAAGATGTTTTAAAATTCTCGTAACATGAAAAACGATATTAATTAAAAATTTTGACATTTGAAATCAACAACGAAGTCCTAACTTTATAAAAAATATAATTCAATTACAAATTTTTTAAATTAAAAAAAACCAAAAAATATAAATAATTCATTTACCTTGTTTCTAAAATGTACAGCACAAAACTTTAAATAAATCACCACTTTTCTTTATTTTCAGGTCTCTATCATGTATCTGAAACATTTGCAACATCCTTTATTCCCGTATAACTAAATATCATACGATTATCACAAGACACACACAATCATATAAATAAATATGGGTAAGCTATAGTTAACACTACCAATAACAATATAATATAAACATAACAAGTAAGCATAATTTAATATCCAACATCCATCTACAACACTATCCTTACGAACATTATCATTTCTACACCATGATCGTTGTCAACACCTTCATCAACCATATCATGACCATATCGTCAATGTCGTCCAAATCAACATAGTTTCCAAACACATCATCATCACGAATCCCCAACCTCACACATGTTATACCAAACAGGTTGACTTAAGTCATCTCACCCTTGCTGCTAAAGGACTTGTTTCCTTACTCTACAAGGACTTACGAGTAAAATTGCCAGCACATCGCACTGGATACTATACTCAACAATGAGCCAAAGACCAGGCAAAACATCATTCCCCTCATACAAAGAGGGGGCAACACTTGAACGCCACTATCTTTTCACACATAAGGCCAAAAACAACATTTTTCTCGTATCACACAATCGAAGGCCCAAAACCCAAGATTTACAAGATATAGGATAGACACATCCATCTCCTCACACATATATTACTAACAAGAAAAACTCACATATCTCAACTTCACCCTCAAAGATATATTATATCATAACATCTCCCTAAATGTTTCAAATTTTCCCATGTGAAAAAATGCAATCGAGAAACCCATCTACAACAAAAAATAAATCAATGGCAAAGTTCACCAACACATTCATCACCTACATCATCAGCCCAACAAAAACCTTAAATGAAACTAATAGAAACCTTACCTTCGTCTTCACCATGGAATTCCTTCTTCTCAAGAAAAAACTCATTTCTCTAGAAATCGTGATTCCTCCGTTAAGCCTGACTCTGTCAAACATGCCAAAAACCCTTTGTAAGCCACGATTCCAACTTTGTTTGCTCGCAACCACCTCTATTTGTTTAGCCACGATTCCAACAATGCTCAGGATTTTAGTGTTTCACAGTCCCCTTGCAACTCACCTCTGCAACTTCAAATTAATAGTATTTGTCAAAATGGGTTGAAATTGTGAGTCAACCCAGTCCACCACGGGTTCGGGTTGGCTTGAAAAAAAAAATGTGAAATTTTGATGCGAACCAATTTTAGCTTGATTCATTAAGAACCCGACTCACCCAGGTTGAACTAATGGTGAGTCAGGTGGACTCCCTAACCCATTTTTTTTTAATAAAATGAAATTAATTAATTATTCAATGAAACTAAAAACATTTCAATTCAAATCCTTAATTATCTATGCAAAACCCTTTTTTATATTAATTGGTTCAATTATTATTGTTTTAATTTGATCGGTCAAAATAACATGTTATAAGAATCTTGGAAAAAGAGGGTGAAAAAACGTTAAGTGAGCCAATGAGTCAACCTTTTTAACGTACCAATTCATGATGGGTTGGATCAAATTTAAATTTTTTTTTACTTACTTATAAATGAGGCTTACTTATAAATTAACTAGGTTGAGTTGATTCACTAAATAACTAACCCGTGTGGATCAGGTTGGATGACCTGTTTTTACACCACTTATTTTTGTAAAACAATCCCAAATTCTTATAACTTCGATACATTTTAAAAAATTATTTAATTAAAAAAAAGGAAGAAAATATGTGTTACACAGGTGTTAAAATCTCATACACTAAGTTAGAATATCTATTGCCACGTATGATCAAGTTAAGGTTTTCTTAAAATATTATTTAATTAAAAAAGAAGACATGTGTCACACATATGTTAAAATCTCATGCACTAAGTTGGAACGCAAATTGCCACATATGATCAAGTTAAGGTTTTCTTAAAAAAATATTTAACTAAAAAAAGAGAAGACAACATGTGTCACACAGGTGTTAAAATCTCATACACTAAGTTGGAACGTTGATTGCCACATATTATCAAATTTAACAGCGTTGAAAAATAGAGACCAAAGTTCTTTGAAAACATGAGAACCAAACATGCAAAAGTTTCAACCAAGGATCATTGCCAATTTTACGCCAAACTTCATGCAGGGACCAAAACCCTTTTTCCCTTTTCCAACTTCGCAAAATAGTAAAACATATCTGATAACTGATTAAAATCGAAGATCAGAAATTATTTTAAAAAATGAATTTAGGTATCTAAAACAAACTTAAACTGACTTGCATAACTTAAGAGTAGTACTAAAACATTGATCAAAATCACTGTTAATTTTTTTTCCCAAGATAAAAGCATTAATCAGTGTGCCAAACGTATGCGTTTGATTGAGAATGAGATAGCCAAGGATGTAAACACTTCAATAGGCATTGCCAAAATAGTATACCGTAAGTCTGAACATGCAAACTTCAATCACACAGTGGATATTAGTGAGTGAGAGATGACAGATAAACTCATATTCCAAGCTAATCTGAATCTGACATGAAACCATAAAATATTCGCCCATCTTAAAGTTGTGACAAGAATTTTAAACTATCCTCAGACAGCACAAATTATTTAGGCTACATTGAATTCTGAATTTCAAGAAAAGATTATTTGACCATAATGTACAAACAAAAGAAATAAGCACCGAAAAAGCTGCAACAGTGAAGTGAGTTCAGCGTCTCCCTGATGCAACCGATTCGGTATTAAAGAGATACTTCACTCGTGACAGAACTGAATCATGTGCCGGATCATAAGGATGGTCTTTAGAAGGGATTTCGAGAATTGCAGGAACAGGCTTGTTATAACTATCAACCAAAAACCTTATCATATTTGCAACCTGCACAACGAAAGAAAGTCAAAGATCTTTGAATTTTTGGAAAACATGCAAGTAGAGCACGGGTTGCGGGTAGAAGGGTCGTAACCCAAGCTTACTGAACAAGTAAAAGTCATATATGCGCGAAGATGGAGAACAAAAGAATAAAGTAAACCAAATACAATTTGAATCTCAGGCAGGATAACATGAAGGCTGCAAGAGAACAAAAGAAGAAACGAAGCTAATAATTGAACCAAATGTGAGAAACCAAGTAACGTGGCAACATTTAAACACAGTATTACTTCTGAAAAGCAGCTACTGGGAGTGATATATTGCCCCTCGGTCAGACCAGTAAAACTCAACTATTGAATGGCATTATTCATCGTGCAATTTGTTCATTAAAATCCTCATGCAAGTTTGGAATCTCCTTCCAGATTGTCCGAATTCTCACGACAATGACTTTGATTACGATGCAGAACATGTGCTAAACTACAGCTAACAGTAAATAAATAGGCTTACAAAAATAATAAGATCTGTTTCAGTCCATATGAAGTAGGAAAACAAATGCAGATATAGTGTTAATTAACAAGCAAGTACACAACAGCCTGAACCATTTACTATAATCATGAAATATGTACTTACATATTGGCTAATCATCACAATTGCAATATCCTCCCTTGTTGTAAATTCTTTGAATGCATCCTCAATTTGTTTGACAGTTGTTTCTGAAAACCAAATCAAGACAAAAGAAGAACATAAAGTAAAATCAACTTGATTCCAAGCTGATCAAACATAGAACGAGACACTTTTGAAACAAAAATGTTAGTGTAAATCTGTAGTACCCCAAGCACTATCTGCAGTTTTAGCCGGATCAAACCAATAGTTTCTAGGATATCCACTAATAACCAGTGAGAGAAAAAAATGGATACACAATAAAAGTATAAATCAAATTCTTACAATGACAAGTGTCTATGGCTATAAAAAAGTATTCCCTATCCTTTCTCATGTACTGCAGATAAGGAATATGAACTTTCATATAGAAAACCTTTAGGCCTGTTTTCTTTCTTTAAAACGTTTTGTTTCAATTTCCTATTTTCACTAAATTAGGAAAATGTTATTTTGTTTTAAAAAATTTATATTCCAAATGTGAAAACAACCGGTGCAAAACTTCATAAACAAGAAACAAAGTGAAAAGAAGGTAGCATTTTTGTAACTGTTAGTGAAAACAACCTGTACAAATTTTTAATAGAACACATACCGTAACAGGAACATATGTATATTTTTCTTTATTGGGTATCACAATTTGGATGGTAACTAAAAAGGGTAGGGAGTCACTTCCTTCCCAATGCACAATTTAACAATAAAAAGATTGTGGTTTAAGGGATTGATACGAAACATACACAAAAGATTATAGAATAGCAGGCAAAATACAGTTCAATGGCATACTTGCATCCACAATGAGGTAATTTGTCTTCCTACGTATGTCAACATTTCCCACTCCAGCCAACAGAAACCCAACTACAGTGTCCTGTGTAAAGTAAAGTAGTCATTGTAAACCTTTAGTATGTTTTAATCATTTCAATCATAATACCAATTACAAAAAATTACAAAAATAACAGAATGGGGAACTGGTGCAGTCATTGGAACATTAAAACATAATCTTAAAGTATAAAATATCTAATAATTGGTTTCAATTTTATTGGGGCTAATTTCTTAGTAGAATGGCTGTTTATTTTTAATTCTTTTAGTAATGTTTAAGCAATAGGGATATTTCAAAACTCTTCTGTTAAGGTTGTAAAGTCAAGAATTTAGTTGTGTTGAACTGTCAATGTATGGGTTTTTTAGTTGTTTTTTCTCTATTTTGGGGTTCGATTATGTTGGTTAAAAGATGAACCTTTAATAGGTCGGACACCACTACTTAATTGATGCACTCAACTATCATATTATGAATAGACGATCAGCTTACATCTTACCATGGCAGTAAATAGATCTCTCTTCGTGCATCTAAGTGTTATGCAATCAATCAAATGCTTGATACCCAAGACCCTAAGTGTGACACCTCGGTTAATTTCTCTTTTACCCAAAATTTCTAAGTCTTTCTTTTTTCCAGTTTTTCAGGTTACATATTTAATTCTTTGGATGAGAACAACAACTTCACGACTCCATTTTCTTTTCCAAAATCCTTGTAATTATTGCTTGGTCTACTCAAAGAACTGTCAAATAATAAACAGCCAAATTAGCTTCTTGCACAGCATCTAAATTCTGATAAACTTGACTCATGAACAACCAAACCTATCATGGCTTACAACCCTCGGCTTCATATATCCTCAGGAAGCTAGTAACTCAATCCACTGTTATTATAACTCAAAATGTCTGAACCGTATAAGAAACTTTAAGCGTAACCTGCCAAATCGTAAGCCTTTTTATTGCTCTGTACCGAGTCACAGAATGGAATATATTTTTAATTTTTAATTATCCCGCATGCAGTGGTGCTTAATCACGAGCAGACTGATGGCAAAAGAGAGCTCCAAAATTATTGCAACTTTCTCTTTGCGGCAATCATAAACAAACTAGATAGGATGATTTCGTAGCAATAAACCCCACATAAACATTGCTGGATCCTAATTATAATATCATCTACTTTAAGTCTTTTAGACAACATGATCCCAAGATAGAAGACAACTTCTATATTTGCACAAAATACTCAACAATCATATCTCACGAAGCAACGATCAGCATAATTCAACTGAACATACTCTAATTTCCCAAGTTACAAATTAAAGTAGAGTTAGTGAGTTATATTTATACTCAATACTTATTTCAACCTTCACAAATTGAAATTATAAATGTGCCCGGGAAAACTTAAAAGGCATGCATCACAAACACGCAGTATTTGTTGTTCCGCAGTAAAGAAAGCGTACAATCTCCGCATTCATACCTCATCTGCAATCATGGCAATGAGTGCTGAATTGTTGCTAGGAATTTGAACTCTGTTGGCCATTTGGTATGACTACAGGTAAAAATGAAACAACAGACGTCAGGGGTATTAGTTAGAGAGTAACCATTATAAAGCAATAAAAATTAAATGATATTTCCTTCCTAAATCAAATCATATTATCCATTCATAATTTTTTTTTTCATGCAAAACTCCTCTCGGAATAATTTACCCCAATTTTTAATGGGAATCCCAAAACTAACCTCACCAGAAAATTGTAATTCTAACGCAATCTGAGTGCTTCTAAACAGTAAATAATCACAGATCTTAGACACTTTAGACGTGATCCACTAAAATTACGATCCCTTTACTAGTCGTTAATCGCAATCAAAAGATCTATACATTGACAAATGGAATACGAATTGGAGCATACGTACAATAACCTAGACTCTACTTCAGTGAATTTAAACGAATTATGCACAGAAATTCCTCATAAAGGACCGAAGTAACCGATATGAGCATCTAAAGAACTGAATTCCAACCCAGAGCATAGAATAAATAAAACGCACCAGATCGGAAAACCGACAAGGCAGAGGGCGGAGACAACGGAGGATCTCACAGAGTACGGCGGCGCGTGGATGGAGTCAGGGAGGAGTCCGGTCTTTTGTGGAGCTCCAACAATTATGAGTTCTATCAGTTTCGAAACCTTGTTCTCTCACCCTTTTTCAGCCGTTTTAATTTTCTATTTTTTTCCCTTTATTATTATGCAGTGTAATGAAAATTAAAACTCCCTTTTTTAGAAAATGTAAACCAGTCTAACATTATTATAATCTCAACTAATTTTTCATAACATAACTAAATATTATATTTTTACATATTAAGAAAACAAATATATTGTAAGGGTAAAATCATAATAAAATGTGAAGATTAAAAAGCGAGTAAAGAAATTTGTCCTTAATAGTCATAAAAAAATTATTTATAATAAATAATAATTATATTTAATAATTATAATATTATATAATTAATAAAAATATTTATTTCATATTATTTTTTATGTTATAATACTTATAATATCTAAATTTTAATTATATCTTTGACATTTATTATCATAAAAAACATATCCACATGTTCATAATATTGTATAAAATATTAACTAAAATCATAATAGACACCAGAGTATTGACTGTAATATTCAATTAAATATTTTATTGATTTATTTCTTAAATTTATTTAAAAAATTTCAAAATTTAGTAATTTTCATATAATATTTTTCAAATGTCAAAACTTTATTTATGAAAATATATAAATTTGAAGAAGCTAAACATAATAAAATTAAAAGAAAATATTTGTATTTTTATACTCCATCTTATATATGAGATGAACATGTTGGCCTTCTATAATTGTGAGAACAAAAAGATGAGGAATTAAGAAGAATGAAGTAATCTAAATCATGTATGGATATGTTGTAGAGTTGTCAATTTCGCCTCTCTCAAATGGTTTAATACTGATTCACACATGTTAGAACTAGCAAAACTCATGAGTCAAAAAGTCTCTTTTAAAAAGAATTACGGAGCCAAAATATTTACAAAAATGTTCATTTTTTAATACAAGAAAAAATATAATTAACTCTTAATTTGTCATAAATCTAAGTACTTTTAATTTGTGAAAGAACTATATACAAACATTTCAATCAAACTAACATAGACTTTGTAAGAGGTTTCAATAAACTTGGTTACTTCCTTATATAGTTTTTCTTGAGTGGTAATACATATTTAGTTTTCCTTGACTAGTTAAACATATTTGTAAAGTATATGAAATAATAATTTAATTTTGTTGTGCGAAAAATTCATCTAAATCTAAATAAAACATAAATAAGACATCTTTTTTTATTATATGTTGCTTATTTCTCTATAATAATCAATATACATATATAATAAATATATATTTAGTAATTATAAAAGTCTTTAGTGTGAATTTTATTAAAATTAATTCAATATTCTCACATTTTGGCTAGATTATACGTTTCTTCTCTCGTGTTTGGGAGTTTATCTTTTTTCTTTAGTTAATTTATTATTATTCCTTATTTGTATTTTGAGCTTAACCCATATTTCTTTTATTATAAATAGAGTACCCTATGTGTATATTCATCACAAGGGAGATTAATCTCATAATATTAAAGTTTAGGTTAGAGTTTATCCTATCGAAATTTGTTAGGCATATCATTCCACCCTCTATTAGGTCACTATCAGACCATCCATTAATGTATAGTCTCATGCTCGAGATGTATATACCTTGGCCTGAAGGGGGAATTGGAAGTCCCACATCGACTAGAGATAAGGTCAATTTATAGTATATAAGTGGGTACAAACTTCATCTTACAAACACATTTTGTGGGATGGAGTTAGGCTTAAGTCCACTTCTTAATATGGTATTTAGAGCTTGGTTCTTTTGAGAAAAAAAAATGTCTCTGCCACTACACCTGTCACTGCTAACAGTGGCGTCGTTTACTATTGTCGGCAACATCATCGTCTACCACTGTCACTACAAGAGTTCTAGTTTCGACTGATGATAACACGATTTTGATTCTTTCGGTCAAGCGACCACCGTGTCGTTAATGATGCCTTCATCGGAGCTCCTACACGTTCTCAACACCTTTTGAAGTTGCAGATCTGCTTTATTTTCTATCATGTGTGGTGGCACGTCTTGTGTCCTCTCAAGCAGCGATTCAGAGCGTCAAAGTCATTGTTTTACTTTTTCAAGTTCGTTGTGTGTGGTTGCATGTCCCGTCTCCTCTCAGGCACCTATCAGAGTGTCGAGGTTGCTCCTTTTCCTCTTTCAAGTGCCTTGATTGGAGAATATTTGATTTTTAAGGTTTCTCTTTCCTGTTCAACAATGGTTTCTTTCGTTGTTGTCTCTTCTGAACTCCCTTCTATTACCATTGCATTTGACACGTCCAGATATGTTTTTTCTCCTATGGTAAAGATGTTTTCTGTTAGTTTATTTATAGCCGTTGTGACTCTTCAACAATGACTTCTTTATCCACTCGATGTTAACAATGCATTCCTCAATGACGATTTGCAAGAAAAGATTTATATACAATAACCTCCCAAATTTGGTGCTCAGAGGGAGTCTTCTGGGTTGATATTTTATCTTGTATGTCGTCTTTGCAAATCATTAACAATTTGGTGTTACTCGAATGCAAAAACAGATATTTTCACTAATTCTTTATTAATTATATTAGTAACAAGTTTGTAAGCTCGGTACATATGAGCTTGAGAGAGTGTGTTAAATATATTATATTTATCTTATCTTTATCTTTTATCTTTAGTTAGTTTGTTATTATTCCTTATTTGTATTTTGGACTTAGCCCATATTTATTCTAGGTTTAATACCTCTTTTGGTCCCTCGAAAGGGGGCAAATGTTCAATTGTGTCCTACGTTTTTTAAGAAGTTCGATATGGTCCCAACTTGTGTAAAAAATGTGCAATTAAATCCTTTTTAGTCACGACGTTAAATATTTAACGATGAAACTGCTCCTCTGGACTAAACTTGATGAGCTGTTAATTTTTTCTCTTACGTGGCATGGTGACGGGTCAATTTTGAATTTTAAAAAAAAAATTGCTTGACACATCATCTTCTTCTTCCACCTCCACCAATCCTGAATTTAGGGTTTCTTCCCTCCACTCCTTTGTCTACCACGACACTCAGAGTCATGTGCCGCCGTCTCCTTCTTCCTCCCCCTCTCCTCCCCACAAAACCCACAAGCTTTCCAAGCACGCCTCTCCCTCCCACTCCGATTCCGCCGGCTCCCACCTCCATTTCCACTCCAACTCCGATGATCTCTCTCCAAAATCTTATTTCCCTGGTTATTCCATACCAAGATCAGATTAAATGATAAAGATTAGTGTTTCGTGTTTAATGGAATGGAGATAAAGCATTTTCTTTCATGGAATTGATTAAACTTGGGATTGTAGTTGGTAAATGAATCTTATCTGATATGTTAACTTTGTTTTGTTTCTGTTCTTTTTTCGATTTTGTTTCACTAGTCTTTATCCCCGTTAAAGACCTTACCAACTACAATGATCTCTCCATTGAGGCGTGGCTCTGAGAACGTAGATCCTGATGCTGTATCAATTTGTTGCCGCAATGTATGCAGAACTACAAGCGAGAAGTAGCACAAATGTTGAAAGAAACTGAGAAATCAGATATTGAATTCAAATCAGAGGCAAGAAGAAAATCAGGTACTGTTTGTAGGTTCTGACAGAATTGGCAAGAAGAAAATCCTCACTGCAAATGGTTTGCCAGAGGACCTCAGGTACCTCCCCAAGGATGTGAGAGAAGAAACCCTAAATTCAGGATTGGTGGAGGTGGAAGAAGAAGATGATGTCTCAAACAATTTTTTTTTTAATTTCAAAATTGACCCGTCACCATGCCACATAAGAGAAAAAATGAACAGCTCATCAAGTTTAGTCCAGAGGAGCAGTTTCATCGTTAAATATTTAACGCCGTGACAAAAAAGGATTTAATTGCACATTTTTTACACAAGTTGGGACCACATTGAACTTCTTAAAAAACGTAGGACACAATTGAACATTTGCCCCCTTTCGAGGGACCAAAAGAGGTATTAAACCTTTATTCTATTATAAATAGAATACCTCATGTGTATATTCAACATAAGGGAAATTAATCTCATACATAGTTTTCATTGTATTCAACAATCACAATGTACTAAGTACTACTTTATTAAATGCTACATGTTTTCCTTTCTAAGAAATTGATAAATTTAATAAATAGATTATAGTTAGTAACTATATTAAACTATATATTTTATATTTTATTTAATAACATAATAATAAGTTTGATATAAAAATCTTGATTTATATATAATAAAATTACAACTTGTTAGACTATCTCATAAAATATATAATGTTATACGTATACATAAATGATATTGTTTTTAAGAGTTAATTAAAGTCTTAGAGTAGAGTTAAACTCACCTTAACCTTGACCTTAACTTACTTGAGAGGGGATTTTTGGTGTTGTGGTGTTTTTTTGTCCTCACTTGAGGGGCCTTCCGAAAGGAATTTTTTTCAAGGGTGGGCTAGGTTGGTCTATGGACCATGGATCAAATGACTGTTTCTCCCTCCACCACCCCGTCTTTTTCCTCCACCTCCCCAACTTTTTCTAAATTCTAATTTTATCCTTTTTACTTTTACCTTTGCTTATTTTACTTTTTATTTTTTAAAACCTTAATCTCCTTTCACTCACCCTTTCTCTTAGAGGCAAACCCCGACCTCCCACCCCCACTTTCACTTTCTCTCTTTCTTTTCAATTTTCACATCCGTTAACACCATTCTCCATTTTCACCTTTTCTTCATTTTTTATTCTCGAAAGCTTAGTTACGTTATATTGTATATGGTTTGATCACTTTTGTCATATTTTTTAAAAAATAATGGAAAGAAGTTGATAGTTTGAACAACAAATTTCATGTTATAGCTCATCAACATATGTAGATGTGAGGATTTCGCAATGTGGTGTAGGTTCAATAAACTAGTTTTGATATTCAAAGTCACAGGGTGTGATATATGGTGGTGACGTAGAGAAGGCGAAGGGGACTCGTAACATTGTTGGCGAAGAAGATGGTAGGAATTAATTAGATTAGGTGTTAACGGATGTGGAAATTGAAAAGAAAGAGAGAAAGTGAAAGTGGAGGTGAGGGGTGGGGGCTTGCCTCTAAGAGAAAGAGTGAAAGTGAAAGGAGATTAGGCATTTAAAAAATAAAAAGGGTAAGATTGAAATTTAGAAAAAATTGGGGAGGTAGAGGGAGAAGATGGGGTGGTGGAGGGAATAACACTCGGATCAAATTGACAACTTTAGTTGCAACATTCATTTCGTAGCACTAACATTTTTCTAACTCTGAAATAGATAAGGAAAGAAACTTTTCTGGAAGAACCTTCATAATTGATGTATTTCCAAAATGGTTATAGTGGATTATCTTGTTTCTTTAGGAAGTGATATATTTTAAGATAATTATTGCTAAATCAACAAACATGTCATCTATAATTTGTGATTAATTACAATTGGTACGAAATTTAATATGATAAATGTTAAAGTCAATAAATATAGTATGTAATCAAAGACCCTTTGGCTTTGTCAACAATGATCTCTTCTTAGGACAATTAATTACACAACACATCTTACATGCCGATTACCGAGGACTAGATAAATCCTAGTGAAGGTTAATAACGAACTTACAAAAGCTTACCACTATTTAGTAGAGGCTAGAAGTCGACTGTTACCTAGTAAAGCTTATTTACTAATGGCTAAGTACTATACGTTAAAGGTTATAACTATCTACCGAAAATCGAGAACTACTTGCCAAAGGTAAACATCTGCCAAAGGGTAAGTACAATGCATAACATGTTGAGTACCACATACTCCCTACCAAAGATCAAGCACTCTGATGATGGACGTGTGTCTTTTACCATGAACTAAGTGTTACCAACTACTATTTGATGTTGCCTACAAATATCAAATTACCATTTGCCGAGAACTATATGCTTTCTATCGTTATTTTGTGTCATTTTTCAAAGATATTAATGAACCACATACTAAATAACATAACTAAACTAACTAACCATCATCGTAGGTAAAATGTGTCATTGGAGCACTAGACCACTAGGCCCACACCTAGGCCCATTCAAACAAAGGTCCACAAGAATTAAAATATTGCTATAAATACAACAATAATCAGGTTTTGACTTAATTTTATGCATTAATTGCCATTTTGATTGTTCTCTGAGAGCTAACTTGAGCATTGAAGAATCTTCTGTAGTAATAATATTCGTTCTCCTTGTGGAGAACAAGTACCGAGAGGCGGAAGAGAAAATTATTAACAAAGTGAAGGTTAAAGAAGTTCCTGAAGTTGAAATCTCTTTATAGGGTACCTCTTTCGCTTTGTAAGTACAATTGAAGCTCACTATGGATACCTTTAATCAACATCAACAATATTTGTAATATCATACGCTCCCGCATAACAACAAAAGTTATACAATTATCGCACAACACAAACAAACAAGAAAGAGTGAGCTAATATAAACAATATTAGATAACATACAATAATCATACTCACTCACTTTACACAAAACATTCATTTCAATAACCGAGTTAACTCCATTAACATGTCACAAGATCAATGTCACCTCAACCAAAACCAAACCAAAGTCACACCATATCAAAGTGATTCCAAACCACATGTCATTCTCTTACAGTTTACTTTACACAACCTATTTGCTAAAACAGGACGGTTCATGTTGTCATATTATCACTACAAGGACTTGTCTCCCTTACTTCTTAACGAACTTGGTATATGATTTTTGTATTAATTTTAAAATACTAGGATATTAAATGTATTATGAGAAAAAAAGTTAACTTATATTAATTTTCACTCATCGAGTTTTATCGCTTAGTATTATGTATTCTATGTAAATAGGTTTAAAAATAGATAACACAATTTTGAAAGATTCACCAAAAAATAAAGTTTTAGATAAAATTGACAGTTTATTTGAATCTATATATAATCTCTTGATCAATAGTATGATACTTACTCCTATTATTTAGATATCTTTTTATTGTAAATTTTGTTATCCTTATATCTTTGATGTGTTATGCCCATGTCCTCTTGTTATATATTTATATATTACTTATCCATGAAAGAACATTTTAATCATTTTAGGTGTGCTTTGGAAACCTTAAACAAAAATGTTTATTAGAAAACCCAAGTTTTTGCGTGAATAACATTATTCTTAGGATTTGAGAAGGGTTAATGCAAATAAGGCAACGTCCACCAAAAATCCTACTACACTCACGAAAGTAAGAAGTTTTCATATATTTACAAATTTCTGTAGAATGTTTGTATGAGACTTTAAATTATTGAAAAAGATGTTGAGTTTAAACGGGGGTTTGGAACAATATAATATTTTCATACAATGCATTATTCTCATTTGAGGTTTAACTACTTTGATTAATTATATTGACTAAATGGATTTATTTTTATGTGAATCATTAAATTAAGATGAAAACAATTTCATTTTTCCACGTGTTATTACAGTTATAAATTTTCGTACGAGAAGCTCTTAATAATATCATTAGTAAAATTTGATTAGTCTTGGCACATCATATTTTGATATATAAATTATTTTAATTAAGTGATGATGTGAAAGTAAAATTTATCAATATTCTACCATGTCTAGTTACAATTACATTTTTTGATAACTTTTAATTAAAAGTCTTTAATATAAGTAAACATTTTCTAGCATCTAATAGCTACTATGCCTCAATTATAAACGTATAACATATTCCGCAACAAAAGGCAATTGATTAATTGCATAGCACAACATCACACTAACATGAAAGAGTGCTATTCTCACCTTTTTTTATTGATTATTACATATAACATATATTAAAGAGTGATCTTCTTTAACGATTTAATGATATATTTTATTTGTAATTTCATCACTTCTCACTCCACATGACAAATAACGATTCACTCAATAAAATTTATTCGAAACAAAGAACCAACAAAAATAAATAAAATTTAACCCAAAATTAATATTAATCAAATTAATCAATTTTTTTAAAAATTCCCTATAAATTAAATACATAAAAAAAATGTGTCCACGAGAAATCGTGTGTATTAAAATACCTACCACCAGCTTTCACTCACCTACCATCCACCCACCGTCCAATGGAGGCTTCCCTATTAAAGCTCATGTTCTACTGTTTCAACAATAAAAAAACGTTTTCGGTTTACCATATATGTTTATTTTAACATAAAATATATAAATAAAATTGACTTTTAACCTAAAAAGAGTAACCGATGTTTAAACCCCAAACAAACTAACCCAACCTTCTTCTTCCTTAGCATTATTCTCTCCGCTCAATCCACTTTGTGTAAACCCTAATTCCACGATGTTGACTTCTGCATCGTCCTCCATCTTCTACTTCATCCCCACTCCAAAGCCCTCACATTCTTCTCGCTTCACCGTTCGGGCTCACTCCAAATCCCCCGCTCTCCCCAACCTCAAAGCCCTCGCTGGCGCCGCAGTCTTCGCCGCCGTCGCCCTCCAATTCCCCTCCGCACGCGCCTCTCCCCCGCCTTCGCCCCCTCTCCAAACCGACCACCGCCACGAAGAATCCCTCACGCCGCTCTCAGACATCCTCGAAACGAACGTCGAGGCCCTCGCCGCTCTCAAGTCCCTCCTCCAGCAGAAGCTCGAGCTCGGCGAGGACGACGAGGCGCGGGCCATCCTCAAGCGCCTAATCGCCGCGCAGCCTGACGTCGTCGACTGGAAGTTCCTCGCAGCGCGCCTCGCCGCCGAGACTGGCGACGCCGATGGTGCTCGCGCGTACTACGAGGAAGTTCTGGCGGCAAACCCGCTCTCGTTCGAGGCGCTGTTCGAGAACGCACTGCTGATGGACCGGTCAGGGGAAGGGGAGGCGGCTATGCGGCGGCTGGAGGAGGCGCTGCGCGTGGCCGAGGAGGACAACAAGAAGAAGGAGGCGAGGGACGTGAGGCTTATCATAGCGCAGATCATGTTTCTTCAGAAGAATGTGGATGAAGCGTTAGAGATTTATGATCTGCTCACAAAAGAGGATTCGAGTGATTTCAGACCTTACTTTTGCAGAGGCATGATTTATAGCTTGCTTGATAGAAACGAGGAGGCAAAGGAGCAGTTTGCAAAGTACAGAGAGTTGAGTCCCAAGAAATTTGAGGTGGATGGGTATTTGAGAACTCCTTTGTCAAGGATGAAGCTGTTTAGCACCGATGAGAGCTGAAAATTTGTCAGTGACAGTCATAATAATAGTAGCAATAAATTTGCGGCAACTGGAATAATAAGGATGGTAAACTGAGTTGGATTCTTTTGTTTTTAGCTATGCTGTATTGCTTGCTATACCAGGGTTGAATGATGGGTGATGGGTTGAATGATGGGTGGGTGTAAAGCCTTCTATTTTTAGAGTAAATCAAAGAGAAATAAGAATTCTTATTATTGAATTCGGTTGCTGTTGGAACTGATGAACTTGACCAAGCTTTTGGGATTGCTTGGCTGTAACATTAATTTCATATTAGTTCTGCTATGATTGGATTATTGTAGTAAAATCAGCAGCTATTACTGTTTTTGTGATATTTAGACTGTTACATATCAAATGTTTGGTTTTGTGTCTCTTGTGGGATGGTTACCTTTATATTGATTTGGTGATTCTGTAAGCCCAAAGGACTAGCTTTGTCCGTCCATCAAAGATTCCAGCCACTATACGAACACTTCAAATTGGATTCCAAACACACATAATGGTTTGCTTCTATCTTTATAATAAGAGTGAGTGACAACTGTTAGGTTATTATTTAACTCTTGAGAATGAATTTAGAATCAAATCAGTTTATGTTAATCTTGTTTGGAATTTTGCATTCGTTTTCGGATGATAAAGAATAAAAATTATTCAAGTAGTTTTATTTTGAATGTGATTATGAATGGAAGTGTATTTTGATTTAAAGTGGAATTAAGTAGGCACGGCACGTTTATGGGCGAAAAGTTGAATTCGTGGTTTTTCATGCAGGTTCAGTCAAGCTCGTGTAGAAACTTATCTAACACTGGATTAGTGGAAATCACTTCAAACGAAGGAAGGAACTACGCAAAAGGTTAGACTGAAGCTTTTCAAAAGCGACAATGTTATTTCTTTTGAAAAAATGTGTCTTGAAAAAAATTCAGCTATGCAAGCATGCCATTAATAGCTTTTTGTTTTTAGTGGACGTTGGTCAGATTTGCAAGGGCACAAACAATCACACTTTTAAATCATTTCCCATTTTCACGTCAAAACCAGAAATATGCAGTAGCTTTGGAACGAATTTTGGAATGGCCAAAAATCAAAACATGCGGAAACTGCTTCTGATGGACATGGTTTGTCACATTTGCGCCAGACACGCATAAACTTGCATATGGGACTTTGATTACTTCAACAAGAGACCTTTTGGTTAAGAAATTAAAATAGGAATACTTATATCTATATTTCTTAAAAGATATATGAAAATATACCCATTTCATAGAATTTAAGCAATATTTTTAGAAATATGAAAAGTTAACCAAACATTTTACGACTTGTCCGACCGCAGTGAAATATGAAAATTTTCCATGATGATATCTGTTTGAAGTATGAGATCGAGTCTTTACATCAAATTAGTTGGTTACAACTGTTCACTCACAAATGCAAGTTTTAATAGTTGGTCTGTGAGTATTTGGCAAAAGTATTTAAAGTCAATCCGATTCAAATTTTAAAGATGATAAATTTTTAATTGAAATTGTCTAATTAAGGTATAAACATGATTAAAGATGATTTATCGTCAAGTAGGATAATTTTAAGTTAATTTGTTTCAATTCAACGTGTAAGTCCTATATTGCAAAACCTATTGCTTTCGAAGATTATGGGTGCAAAATCAGATGCCTTGGCTCGCAAGAATTGGATAGAGATTCTGTGGAACGGTTTTTCACCAAACCGCAATGTGCAGTTGTAGCCTTTCGCAAGTCAAGGCATCCTCAATGCCCTTGAACGGTCCCCGCACCTGCAAGTCTTGGGGTTTTACTGTGTGGATTTTAAGCGGGCATGTGCTTGCTTTTCCACTCTATAAATAGCCTTTGTGTTCATTCCACAACACAACATTTTTTCTCATTTTTCTTTTCTCTTAGTTTCATCTTTTCTCCTTTTCTTTTTTAAAAATATCTTGGATTTATTTTCTACTCTTTTTAGAGTTTCTTTTTAATTTTGGTATCCTCAGAAATTTCTAGAAAGTTTCTATTATATTTTGGGAGCTTTCACAATATATTGTGAATAAGTCTTTAAGAATAGTAATTTACATGTCTCGGAAAATCTTTGTTTGTGATTTTTATTATCTATTGTAAGCTTTTGCACAACAATCTTAAGGACTTATGGTTGACATCAACAATTCAATCTCAGAGAATCATAATATTGTTTATGGAACTCAGACGGTCATCACAAAACCTTTTCCAGATGTATCAAAAATTGAAGTCTTTCTTAGTCAAAATTTTCAGTGCTAATAAGAACGTGTATCAACCCTTTTAAACATGTACGAAGTCGCCTTTGTTCTTTCATCTACAAAAACTTGACTTTAGTCTACCTCTAAATTCAAAACAAGTTAAAGATTGGGTACATGGAAACAAGACATGCTGACATATTTTACTTAGTGCACTCTCTAATGATTTTTTTGATGTGTACTATTCCTATAAGGAGGCGAAAGACATTAGGAATTCGTTAATTCTCAAATACATTACTGAAGATATCGTTAGGCAAAGGTTCATTATTATCGTTGGGAAATGATAGAAGACAAGGTCATAAAGTCTCAAATCAATGAGTATAACAAGCTACTCGAAAATATCAAAGCGGGGAATGTTCTTCTATCAAATGAATTTGTTTCAAAACTTCTGATCGAGAAATTGCCGCTATCTTGGATGGATTACAAGCAACAACTGGAATACAAACACAAGCAGATGTCACTTTCAAAGCTGATCACTCGCATAATTATTGAATATACCAACAGGAAAGAGTGTGCTACTACAAGGGCCAAAACCTTGTCTGCAAAAGAAAATATGGTAGGAGACAAACCTACTCCAAAAAAGTACAAATACAAACTTGATCACAACAGGAAAAATAATTTTCGAAAATCTCGTCCCAACAAATCTAACCACACCTTTAAGAAGAAAGTAAATTGCTTTGTATATGGAAAGTTGGGCCATCATGCACCATAGTGTAGGCGTAGAGCAAGAAACGACAATCCTCCTAGGGCAAATATAGCCAAAGGAGATGACATTATTATTGCGGTCGTTTCTCAAGTAAATCTAATGACCAATGTGAGCAAGTGGGTGGTAGACTCTGGTGCTACCAGACATATCTGCGCAAACAAAAGTGTCTTTACCTCTTACACTAATGTAAGGGATGAAGAAGAACACGTCTACCTCAATGATTCCAAGACCATTCTTGTTCTAGGAAAAAAGGGAAAGTTCTTCTCAAGGTCACATTTGGAAAGACTCTAGCCTTGAGTGATGTGTTAAATGTACCATCAGTTAGAGTTAATTTAATCTTTGTAGCACTACTAAGTAAAGTGAGGTTTAAATTGTCATTCGAGTATGACAAGATTGTAATGACAAAAAACAATGTTTTTTTTTTGTGGGGCAAGAGATATTATTATCAAGGTATCTTTGTACTCAATATTTATGAGAATATTAATGAATCTTCTTCTTCTGCATTTATTGTTGATTGATATGATATATGACATGCTAGATTAGAACATGTGAATTCTTCTTATGTTATGAAATCACAATGACTAGGATTAATTAATTTGTGTGATAAACAAAGTAGTAAATGTGATATATGTGTAGAATCTAAAATAACCAAGAAAACATTTTATCCTATAGATCATCAAACCGGATTTTTAGGGCTAATTCATATTGTTGTAGCTGCTTTAAAACAAACATGTCTAGAGGTAGTAAAAATTATTTTGTAACCTTTATAGATTATTATTTTAGATACACTAAAGTGTACGTAATCAAACATAAAGATGAAACATTTGATGTGTTTTTAACCTGTAAAGCAAAAGTAAAGAATCAATTAAATAAGAAAATTAAGAGGATCATATCAAAAAGAGGTGGTGAATATGTACTCTTTAATGAATTGTGTTAGAAAATGTATTATTTATGAAATAACCCCACTATATTCACCTAAGTTTAACGGAGTAGCCAAGAGAAAGAATATAATTATTAAGAAAATGATTAATGTCATGCTTATTAGTTCTAATGCACCTAATAACCTTTTGGGAGAAGCTCTACTTACTGCGTGCTTTTTATAAAATAAAATACCTCATAAGAAAAATTGGTAGAACTCCCTACGAGTTGTGGAGAGATTATCAACCTAATCTTAAATATCTAAGAGTGTGACGGTGCCTAGCTAAGGTAATGTTACTTGATCCTAAGAAAAGGAAAATAGATTCTAAAACCTCTTATTCCATGTTCTTAGGCTATGTTGAACATAGTGTTGTCTATAGGTTTTTGGTTCTTAAAAGTGATATACTTGAGAGAAATTCTATATTGGAGACGAAAAATGCTGAGTTTTTTGAACATATGTTTCCCTTAAAGGTTAGTGAGATGTCTCAAACTGTTGATAATAATAATAGTGATGCATTGCATGAGGATTTAAGAAGAAGTAAAAGACAGAGGAAGGAAACTTCCTTTGGTAATGATTTCTATACCTATCTAATTGATAATGATCCAAATAGCTTATAGAAGCTATAAATGCTCTTGATGTTGAACAGTGGGATAAAGCCATTAGGACTGAAATTAAATCAATTCAAAAAAATAATACTAGGACCTTAGTAGATTTGTCTAAAGGAGCAAAACTCATTGGTTGTAAGTTTATCATTAAGAAAAAGTATCACACTAATGGATCCATAGAGAAGTATAAGGAAAGATTAGTAGCAAAATGTTTTACTCAAAAACCAACATAGATTATTTTGACACTTATGCCCCTATGACTAGGAATTCCTCTATTCGAGTGTTGTTAGCCTTAACAACTATCCATAAGCTAGTGATACACCAAATGGATGTTAAAACTATTATTTTGAATGGTGATTTGTAGAACGAAATTTATGACTCAACCTGAAGGGTATTATACCTAGTTAAAAGAATAAAGTATGCAAACTTCTAAAATATTTGTATGGGTTGAAACAAACACCAAAAAATGACATGAAAAACTTGATAATGTATTGTTATGTGATGATTTTTCCCTAATGATGCTGTTAAATGTTTGTACTCTAAATTTGAAAATGGTGATTGTGTCATTATATGCTTGTATGTGGATGACATGTTAATTTTTGGTACATGCAATGAGATTGTCTCTAGAACTAAAGTGTTTCTAGGATCGAACTTTGAAATGAAAAACATGGGTGAAACCAATGTAATTTAGGTGTTGGAATCATAAGGAAGGGATATGGTATATTGTTATCCCAAGATTAATACATTGAGAAACTTCTTAAAATGTTTGGGTATTATGACTTCAAACCCCGTGTGTACCCCTTATCTTGTTAACTCTAAATTGATGAAAAATAGAGGATAATCTATCTTGTAGCCTTAGTATGCCTAGATAATTGAGAGCTTACTACATTTATGAGCTTTTCTAGACTGATATTGCTTATGTAGTAGGTAGACTGAGTAGGTGCACTCAATGTCTAAATCAAGAACATTGGGATGCACTTTCCAGGCTTATGAGATACTTAAGAAGTTCAATGGATTAAGCCATTAAATACAATAGATTTCCCATTGTACTAGAAAGGTACAATGATGCTAATTGGATCTCTCATTCAGATGAGACAATATCAAATAATGGTTCGATTACATGGAGATCAGTCAGGAAAACAATTATTGCAAGATCAACAATGGAATCTGAGTTTGTTACTTTTAAGATGACTGGTAGTGAGGTTGAGTGGTTGAAAAATTTCTTAGCAAACATTCCACTAGGAATGAAATCAACCTCATCTATGTCAATACACCGTGATTCCTAATCAGTAATAGCTATAGCTAAAAACAAAAATTACAATGGAAAAAATAGACATATACAATTGAGACATAATTTGGTGAAGTAGTTACTAAAGAGTGAAACTATTTTCATTTATTATGTGAAGTCAGAATGAAATCTACCAGATCCTCTAACAAAACCCTCGGAAAGAAATATGATCTTAGAAACATCGAAGGAAATAAGACTTAGGCCACTAACAAACAAACAAGTGATGGTAACTTAATCTTTGTGATTGGAGATCCCATGAATAAGGTTCATATGGATAAAAACAAGTCACTTGTTAGTTCTGATTGGACTAATTTGATTTTAAATCAAATATGTCAATTCCTATTGTGTGTGTGAAAGTGTTACAAATTGCATTATAAGATGTTAAACTTTGTAATTAAAATTTTATATGTTGTAAGAATTTTAGTTTAAACAAATTTTTAATGATTTTCATATTCTTTACGGGTGGTGTATGATTTGTAGTATATACTTGATGAAATCACCTATATGAGTGTCAAGTGGGGTCACTTGCAAGAGATCTTGGCATGACCTCTAAAGCACTCATGAAGACCGGACACACGCATGACTTAATAACCACATCACAACGATAACATCAAAGACTGTGGGGTGTATTGTGATTGATAAACTTCTAACACACAAAAATGTCCTTGGTTCATATAAATCGTTATACTAACTATATTGTGTGTTAAGTTTTTCGATCTAGAATTGGTTCATATAGTTTGCTATATCTGATGCATTACATCTTATAAAACCCAGGAAATCTTTTTTCTCTTTCTTTCAATCTTTCTTTCTTGTCTTTTGTAATGTGTGGGGGATTGTTATAAATTATATATTGGAAAAATTATTGCTTCCAAAGATTGTGGGTGTAGAATCGAATGCCTTTGTTCGCAGGAATTGGATGCGGATTTTGTGGAACGATTTTTTACCAAACCGTGATGTGTGTGTTAGCCTCCCGTAAGTCATGGCATCCTCAATGCTCTTGAACGGTCTCCGCACCCGCAAGTCTTAGGATCTTACCTTGAGTTATGGATTTTAAATTGGCTTGTGCATGTTTTTCTACTCTATAAATAGAGTCTTTGTGTTCCTTCCACGACACAACATTTTCTCTCATTTTTTCCTCTCTTAGTTTCATCATTTTTTTCTTTTATAAAAATATCCTAGGTTTATTTTCTACTATTTTTAGAATTCCTTACTAGTTTTAGTATTTTCATAAATTTATGGAAAGTTCCTGTTATTTCCTAAAGAATTTATGCAATACACTGTGCATAAAATTTTAAAAATAACTACTTGTACGCCTAAAAATTCTTTGTTCGTTATTTTTATTATTGTGAGCTTTTCTACGAAAAATTCAACGTATCGATCTTTATAGTATTTAAAGTTATAATACTTTTATTGAATGGTTGGCCATCCAGGTGTTTTTTACCGGACGAAGATATACCTGAATTTCATAAAATTGGGTTGAAAAGAAACAAATATGCATGATTTACTTTTACTATAAAATGACCAAAAAATACGTGTAAGTTCTACTTACATTCTGAGAAATGATAATGGAAGATACGAGGGATAAAGTAAAATTTTCAGATAATTTAGTCTATTAAATTTGAAGTGGGTGATTTATTTCACATTCATGAGTTTGGAATCACTTTTTCCAAATAAAATAGAAGAAAGTCAAAAAGGAAAATTGTTCTAACACTCCTGGTTGAAGCAGGACACAAGACCATCCGGGTTGAGCGGACAGAGCAAAATACGACACCTGATGGTTTGTGTCGACCGACTGGAAGGAAGGTCAGGGAGAGTAGGACGAAAACTATCCTAGAGGAGAGTACCACAATAAGCAAAAAGATGGTGGTAAAGGCTAAGAGCACTAGCAATTTACTACTGTTTGTTCCTGCTATCTTGGAGGTTCATATTTCTGAGTAGTTCGTCTCACTGTAGTTCAAAATGTACGATGGGACAACTAACCCGGAAGACCACATCAAGACATTTACCAATCGGATAACGTTTCATACTTGGAACGACGCCATCTGGTGTCAAGCCTTCTCCTTATCTCTAGAAGGGGAAGGGTTAGAGTGGTTCAATTCCCTGCCTCTTAACTCAATTGAGAACTTTGAAAGACTTAAGCGCATGTTCGGACAACAATTTGCGGGCAGCCAGGTCCAAGACTTGACCGTTTTTGCGTTGGTAAACCTTAAGAAGGAGAAGGAAGAATCATTGAGGGCATTCATGAACCGATATTAGAAGATCGTATGGCGGGTGAAGGACCTCAACCCTGAACTCGCCTTGCAGTATGTACTCTCTACCCTCAGGCTAGGACTGTTTGTCGATAGCATTTGTCAGCGAGGTCATAAGGGTGGAGGAGATGAAGGAGGTTCATAAGAAGTAGAGACCGGAGGCGACGGGTGAGAGGAAGGATGGAAAAAAGTCGAGCGGTTTCCCGAAAAAGCAGGGAGTATCCAAATAGAAAGAACCACCTAGGGGGGCCTGTTTTCAACAATACACCCTGTTGAACGCGACTCTAGGCTAAAATTTTGCAGGAAGCTCTTAGCATAAAGCTAACTCCCATGCCGAAAAGACGCCCTACACCGCCCGGTGCGGACGACAATAAACGTTGTCTATACCGCAAAAATATGGGTAACTCTATGGAGGAGTACGTGACCTTAAGGGATAAGATTGAAGAGTTGATTCGGGCAGGGCAACTGAAAAAAGGAGTAAAAATCGATCGCCAGCTAGAGCTATCAGAGCGAAGTTCGAGACGGAGGAGTCCAGACAGGAGGGAATACTGTGGACGGTCGCGGTATAACGAAGCCAACTGTCCATGAACATCTAGAAGGAGCAGGAGTCGCAACTGGAGCAACAATCGCCCCTTACGCGGGCATATTAATACCATTTCAAGAGGCTTCGCGGGCGGCAGGTCCTCTTCGGCAACCAGGAAGCGTCATGTCAAAGCTCTCTGGACCGTCCATGCTATGGATAAGCCTAAGAGGACCGCCCCTAACCTAGAGCAGGATGATCCTGTGGTCATTACGGTGGAGATAACCAGGTATGGGGTGAGCAAGGTGCTTGTAGACAAGGGCAACTTTGTCGACATTATGTATTGGAAGACGTTCCAACATATGTTAGAAGATTGATTGTGCCCTAAAACGAGCAAATAGTGGGCTTCGTAGGAAAACAGGTGGATACTTGGGGGTACGTGGAGCTTCGTACCCACCTCAGGACCGGTCGGGAGAGCGAAGATTAGTGGGTGCGTTACTTGTTGGTTGAAGTCAACACGCCTTACAACATGCTACTAGGCACCATGTTTTAACGCTTTCGGCGCTATTGTATCAACCCCTCATCTAACAATGAAGTACCCCTCGGACAGAGGGATGATCTGTATCGTTCGGGCAAAACAAAAGACGGTTCGCAAATGCTACGTCGTCGGCCTAAAGCTCTATGCGCACACGACTAGGAGAAAAAGGAAGCGATCGGAGGTCGCAATGGCGAATTTAGACCCACGAACAAACACGGAGGATTGAATGGAACCTTTGGGAGAGGTGCAGTCGGTTGTCATGGGGAAAGATGACTATCAAGTTACCACAATGGCTAAAGGGCTGGGACAAGGGGTCAAGCGGGAGCTGAGGTCCTTCCTTTGGCGTAATCACGATCTCTTTGCCTGGACGACGGTCGACATGCTAAGGATCCACCCCTTGGTCACGCCTCACAAGTTGCGCTTGTTAAGGTAGCGCGACCGGTCACCTAGAAAAATAGGAGAATAGGAGACGAAAAGCGGCGGGCTGTGGAGGAAAAGGTAGGCAAGCTGTAGGAGGCAGGGTTTGTGAGGGAAGTAACGTACACCACGTTGCTCACCAATGTAGTTATGATCAAGAAATCCAGTGAGAAGTGACACATGTCCACTGATTACAAAGACCTGAGCAAGGTCTGCCCCATGGATGCATATCCATTACTTAGTATTGATGGCCTGATTGACAGAGCGTCTGACCATGAAACATTTATGTTAAATTTCAGTTATTATTATTAGTTTAGTCTTTGTTTTTTTGTGATTTTGATCAAGTGATATGTTATAATTTTTCTTAATGTATAAAAAAATTAGATTTAATTAGAATTTAAAAATTTGAATTAAATTGACATTTAAAATATTTCTTTATTTGAATATTTGTATTTGTTTGTCCTTTATATTTTTTTTAGAAATATTTTAAAATTTTATCAATTAGGTTTGTTTAAATTTACAAAGTTAATAAATGTTTTAATTCTCATGAATTTTACTTAGTATTTTAATTTGGAACGTACATAATTATAATTTTTTTTAAATATTTGATATGGAAGAAACAAGAATTTCATTTTTTAATATTGAATTGTTTAATAATATTATGTTTCTTTATCGTAATTTTTTTATTATTTTATAAAATTAATTAATTGATATTGAAATAGTAAGAAAATAGGTACAGGTACGTGTATATCAATTATTCAATGAGATATATTAAGAGAAAAATTTGATATATGCTAGATATAGGTATGAAGAGAAGGATAAATTTGTTGTCTGGGTCGGTATGGGATTGTGAAACTGATCATTCTCTCACCTCATTATAATTCCTATGTAGACATAACAATGGATCGGGTCGGACACATATAGTGCCTACCTACTACTGGACCCTAAGAAAAAAAAATCTATTTGTAACCTACTCTTTTATTCATTAGATAGATGTTTAAAAAGTACTAAATATTCTAAATCTATGGGTATTTATGAATATCCTTAAATATTTTTATAAATTTTTAAAATAAAATTAAAAAGATATATAAAATATAGGCTTAATAGTCTTTTTTGTCCCCAGATTTGCTTATTTTTCTCAATTAAGTTCTTCTTTCTAAAAGTGTGTCAAATTGGTCTTCACTTAGTAAATTTTGCGTCAACAAAGTCCCTTCCGTTAAATAGAAACAAACAAAGTTAAGGGATTGACGATCTAGCACAGTATAGTGACAACGTGTCAATTTAAAGTTATATGCGTGGTGACATGTTAGTGTATTAGAGGTTGACGTAAGATTGAGTGTTTTTAATTGGAGAAAAAATTAAACTTCATCCAATTAGAGATATTTTTTGAAGGAGACGATGCATACACTTCTGGATGCGCAATTGAAGTTCCTTGTAAAAAAACACAAGCAAATTCTTCACACCTCCAAAATCCCATCTTCCTCATCCTCTTCCAATTTCTTCCTCTCAACCCTTTTCTTCACCATCACCAACAATATCACCACCACCACCCTCAAAACCACAATCGACCCAATAATAACCCCACTCAAAACCTTTCAATCAAACACCTTCCTCCTAGATCCCCCACTCGGAACCCTAACATGCAAAACCTTACGCTCACCATCGGCAGTTAAATTCTGAAAATTCGAAAGCGAACCATAAAATTTCTTGCATAACCCATTATGCTTTTCGAAACTCAACCCAACGCACCCACAATCACCTAAGCACTCACGCTCGCAAAAGCTTCTAGAATTCCCCTTAACCAGACTCACATTCCCGAATCCAAACCTCACAACTTCAAGATCTTCAAACCCATCATCCCCATCACACCCGGCGTCCACACGGTGACAACCTTGAAAGTAATCACAAGAACCCCACGCATGACCATCCAAAGGCTCAAACCCACTCACAGATGTTGGATGCTTCCCCAATGCAAACCCCGAACCCCCGTAGAGTCCTCGAACCTAGCATAGAGTCTCCGGCTTGAACCAAAACATCTGTCAGGACCTCGATTGGCTATTCCATGAGTATTGCTTAACTTGCCCGAAGGGCTTCAAGCGGAACATCGTCGGCGGTCAGAAGCTCGTCTCAATGGTGCGTTCAGAGAAACCAAAGGCTGCAGCGGGGGTGAATGTCGCGGCGAAGTGAAAGACGTAGAGGTAGGAGAGCCTTGGGTCCGAGGGGGAGTCGAAGGTCTTCCTTGAAATGAAGCTGTCGAAAGTGAGGAGGACGAGGTTTCCGGAATCTAGAAGCCTGAGGGTGAAGTTGGTGGTGGTGGCGGCGACGACGGATATCTAGAGAGTGGTGTTGAAGTGGGTTAGGAGTAATTGACTGGTTGGGGTGAGTTCAAGGGATGAAGCGACTTGGGAGGGGGAGGGATGAAGGCGGTTGACGACCCGGATAGTGTTGGAGTTGGGCAAAGAGGTGCGGCAGATGGCGAGGTAGAATTTGGACAGGCCTGGGCCTGGGAAGAAATTGAAGAAGCCAAGTTGGAAAGTCTTGTTGAGGTTTTTGCAAAGTAGCGTTACCTTGGAAAATGATGGTGGCGGAGAGGAGGAAGTGTGGAGAATGAGAATGAAGAGAAGAAAAAAGAGGAACATTGGATGAAGTTTAAATCGACACCCAATCTTACGTCAACCTCTAATTTACTGACATGGCACCACGCATACAACTTCAAATTGACACGTTATCACTACATTGTGCTAGATCATCAATTCCTTAACTCTGTTTGGTTCTATTTAACGGAAGGAACTTTGTTAATGTAAAATTTACTAAGTGAAGACCAATTTGACACACTTTTAAAAGGAATGACCTAATTGAGAAAAATAAACAAATCTAGAGACAAAAAAGGCTATTAAGCCTAAAATATAATATAAATAAAAATTTAATTTTAATATATTTAACCTAATAAAAAAATAAATTAATTTTAGTTTTAATTAAATTAAATTTAATAAAATATAAATTAATTTTTTATTTTAATTGTTTATAATAATAAATATCCATAAATACTAATAATCTTCTAGGAATTTCGTCCCCAACTGAGATACGAAGAAGAACCCAACTTTGTCCTTAACTGAGATGACGAAGAAGAACCCAACTTTCGTAATCTGATTTCAATCACCCACACTTGTGCCGATCACTTAATCTCATTCCACAAATTAAACAAGCAACGTGACAGATACTTAAGACGAAAGTTGGCAGAAGAGCTGGCCTCGCCATTTGCCAGATCAACAAAAAGTTGACGCCGTCCATTTTTAAGGACTAATATTACATGTTTCAATACTACAAGAACTAAAAGTCATCAAAGTTTTGAATAGGAACTAAAACAAAAAATCAGTAATACTTGAGGGACGAAAAACATATTTAACTTTTTTTATTGTATTATAAATAAGAATAAAAAAAATGTTTCAATAGAGCAAAATATTATAAATTTATTTGTTCAAAACTATAATTTTGTAAATGGATAAATGGTACAAAAATTATTAATATTATAAATTTATTTATTTATTTATTTTCTGAGTTTGTTTTGAAATTACAGTTGAACTCTACATGAATTTTTTTTATTTTGAATCATCTTTAAAGTTTAATATTAGAATAAAATTATTTAAATTTAAATTAAAAAAATGAATTTTTTATTTAAAAATAACTTATAATAATTAAGTGAGCCAATTCTGGTGTGCCAGAACCGTGGCCGTTTTAACAGTACTAAGTGTAATGTGAGTGCGTAATTCCTTTAATACCCCTATTTGAACATACTCTATCGTGGCGTCCCCTAAAATTGAGGATTCGAGAAAGAAATAGGTTTGGTCTGTGCGAAAGTTTGTGGAATCAAGTGAAAGAGGAAAAAACGATGGTTCTCAGTGCAACGACGATCGGCGCGTTACTTGGTTTGGGAACCCAGATGTACTCCAATGCTCTCCGCAAACTCCCCTACATGCGCCGTATCCATCTTTCTCTTTCTTTCTGTTGTTGACTGCCAATTCTTCAATTTCATTTTTCATTCATTTATCGGTTGGTGTATTTGGGTGTAGATCCGTGGGAGCACGTCGTGGGAATGGGTTTGGGCGTTGTTTTTGTGAACCAGCTTTTCAAATGGGACGCCCAGCTCGAACTGGACCGCGACAAGATGCTTGAAAAGGCCAAAGCCGCCAACGAAAGACGTTACCTAGGTTTTCTTTCGTTTCATTCCAAACGTTTTTTCAATTGCCCATCCCAAAGCCTCAATTGCAGTTGATTTTATGTTTTCCTCCTATCTTTAGTAATTGTGAAAATATTTTGGTTTTTGGGGCTGTGGGGAAATGAAACTGCCTTGGATTGGCCTTTGCAATGGTTGTTTTTGATTTTTACATGTGTTGGTGAGAAAAAGAGAGAAGGTTTGCATATGAGAGCATTATTTGAATTGAATCACGTCCCCCTTTTGTCCATTTTGGAATTGGATAGGTAGTCTCAGTTCAGAGTGTTTTGAGGAAGATGTTACTGATTCATTTGCTCTTAAGCTAATGCAGTATGCGAAAATTCTCGATTAGAGGAGAGGGTAACGTGAACAGTGAATACTTGAATGAAAATATTTTGATAGTTTGGTTTTAAACTGCCATGATGTAGTTTCATTTGAAATGTGGCTAGCTAAAAAAAGAATGTGATTCTTTTTTAAGGCTAGGGCGTGAGTGATGATTTATTGGAATACTTAATTTTTGAACTTGTAATAACCGTGGGGCTACTACAGTTTTAATGCAATGAGATGGCTTAAGATTTTTGCCATGCGTAGTGAGATTTTGGTGACTCATCTGATGCTTTGGAGACCTGATTGCTCCAGCAAGAAATTCTATTCTTCTTAGGTTTCTCATTGTGTTATTGATTCTTTTTCAGCTTTTCAAGTCAAGAGTTTTATATTTTCCATCGTTTTATTGTTTGACCTTTTAGAATTTTATGGAAGCTTCTGAACCATGTTCCTCATCATCAACTTAGTATTTATGCTTTACATGTTTTTGTATTGTCAGCTGCTCTGTAATTGAATGCTTTGGAGGTGGTGTTTTTGGGTTGTCATTTGTTTACTTTGGTGTTTTTACGTTGTCATTTTATTACCTCATCGCATCTTATTATTTGTGATATTGCATTGCAGATGGAGATGATGATTAATGCATGTCCTCAAGGATAGTAGCAGTGAGTGGAAATAATCATGAAATATGTTGAACTTGTTGCTTTTGTTTTCTGATTTCATGGTGTTATGTTTGTAAAGGCTGTTAACTTTTTCATGCTAACCAGCCTATTTTGTGCACAAGCATTTTGCAAGCAGTGAAATTATTATAGATGATAATGTTCTGGCCTTGGCCTTGTGGTTTGGTTGGTAATAATTAAATCACGGTATTTGTGACTTCAATTCCTATATTATCTTATGTGTTTGCACTTTGTTTATTTCGGAGTATATAACATCCCTTGGGAGCAGACATTATAAAATAATCGTCAGCTTGTGATTCTCACTGTATTGTTGTATTCGTTGTTATAAAAATTAATTGCCAAGAGATTTGCAGTTTCAATGCTTGTAAAACTTTAGAAACTTAGTGTCATTTTTCTAAGAATGACAGTAGCTTTTGAAGACTTGAACCAACAAATTTATATTTGTTATGAATGGCTCTTGTAGTGGTATGAATTATTTTTATGACTGCCCATTTAACTTCCACATTATGTATTTATTACTCTTTGATATAGAGTAACCTGAGTTATGTTTTCCATCTAAAAGCAGAGTATTCTACTAGTGAATAAAAGTATGAAAATATTATATTGGTCATTCTGTCTTCTATTTTTATCTCTACTCTAATATCGTATGTGATCAGTGAAAAACTGACATTTTCCTTAATATCTTCTTATTGTACAATGATCAATGATTATTCATGCTTTGTTATTTGATTTATTATATTTAATTTTATAGATGCATAGTATTTCAAAACTAGAGATGAATGAGTTCCATCCAGTGAATCAATTTGGCTCATAGGATTCCAACTGAATTGGGTTAAAAACAGTTTAGTTTTTTTTTTTTCAAATGTAACTCAAATTGAACTCTATTTATTTAATATGTGGGTTAAATGGGTTTAGTAAGATTGAAAGTGAGTTGCCTAGTAATTTACAAACAATAACATTTATTAATTTTTTTTTATCATTTTTTAACATGTTTTTTGTTATATTTATTTATTATTTTTAATTATGTAGGTTGATATATTTTGTCAAGTTATTTTTGATATTTTAATTTTGAACAATTAACTTTATAATAATATTTGTTGAAATAGATGAAAACTATGCTTGTAATGCTATAAAATTTGAATCCAGTTTATGTACTTTAATTCTGTTACAATAAATATATAAAATAAATGGAAATAGAAAAACATCTTTAAATAATTTAACTCAATAACCAACTATTTTGTAATTAGTTAGTTAAGTTGCATTACAAAATTTTTAGGCACAAAAATGTGAGCCGGATTTAACGGATTCAAGTTTTGCTCAATGGTGAGTCAACTCGGTTTAGATAGTTTGTAACATGTGTATCCAAAAGACTGTATTATTTGTCACATTTTTATAGCAATTTCAGTTTGTACTGTTTTTCTGTTTTATTTTATTAATTTACTTATATATGTTTTTTAATTTAATATTCTATTTTCCCGTGATATTTATGAGAATGCCAAATGTTATATGGGGGAAAAAAAATTCTCTATCTTGAATATTATATACTGAGTTATAATTCTTCTAAAACCTCGTTATTATTGAATGCATTGTGCAATGTTTAGAATTATTTTTTGTTTTATTCTCATACTAGATTAGGTAGAGAAAACAATTTCTGATGATGAGATGCTAAAAAAGATATTCTCTATTTTTATAGCAACTATTTTGCTCATGTAACAACAATATCATGAAAAAGGTTTTAGAAATTATTATTAATTAATTCAATGTCTTTGTGTGGCTAAAAGTAATAATGAGCTTTTGATAAAAAATAATATTATGATATTCTGCTCTAGTTTCATAAGTGAATATAACAGTATATAATTCATATTTTAATGGTAAGAGTGATACTAATAATCATGATTGTACAATTGTATTTTTTTTTATCACATAACAAAATAATTTTAATTTAATAAGAATAAAATGATCTTATTAAGAAAATATGAAAGAATAAAAAAAATTGCACCCCCTACATGTATATATCTATAACCATTAAAAATTAATTTTATATTCGTAATTGATTTTATAGTATACATAATTTATTTCTAGTTTTATGCTTAGAGATTTAACACAACCTTCTATTCATACTATTTATAAACAGAAAAACTAATTATAATTCATAACTATTAGTAAAAAAATTTGTTTATAATTGTAGTCTAGACATTTTAGATTTTATTCTTATTAATATCATTTATTTTATTATTTTTAAAATAATTACTTATAATTACTTTATAATTATGTGCTAAAAAGTTAAAAATATTATTTTATAATAATTTTTATTTTGATATCTAATTTTTTTACTATTTTTTACATTTTTATATGATAAAAAAAGTAAATATACATGTTCTTTTATTATTTGTAAGAAATGTAGTTTGGAAGCACTTGGATTAATGAAAGACAATTAATCTTAGTAAAAGATTATATGAATTTGTTTTTTCTTTGTTGGAAGATATGATAAAATTTGGTTATTGGTACTTGAAACTTATCTCTTGATATTCTTCATGTTTTTATATGAAATTTAAGAAAACTCAATGTTATATTCATATTCATGGTCTTCTATTAGAGTATTGACAATCAAAAGCAGTTTTTTCTATAGCATGTGGTATTAACACATCTTTAATTGCATCATGAATAAGTCATGTGATTTCTTTGTTTGTGTTTTAGTTGATATTGATTTGTTATCTAATTTACCGAATCAAACTATGGTAGAAAAGACTAAGATTTGTAATTTTTCAATATAATAAAAAATATGCATGAAATTAATTTCCCTTGTATTAAATACACATACAGGGTACTTTATTTATAATAGAAGAAATATGAGTGAAATCAAAAATACAAATAAGGAATAATAATAAACTTAACTAAAGATAAAAGGTAAAAATAAGATATCTATATAAGATATCTAATAATCTAATATATCTAACATTCTCCATCAAGTTGGTGCATAGTAATTGTATGTACCAAACTTGTTACAAATATAATTAATAAAGACTTAGTGAAAACCACATGTTTCTACACTCGAGTGATACTAAATTGTTAATGATTTGTGAATATGACATACCAACCTAGAAGACTCCCTATGAACAACAAATCTGAGAGGTTCCTCCATATAAATCTCTTCATTCAAATCACCATTAAGGAACTCCAGTTGATAAAGAGACAATTGTTGAAAAACCACCATGGCTATAAATGAACTAACAGAAGCCATGTTTTCCATTAGAGAAAAAGTACACATGGATGAAAGAAGCCATGGATAAAAATGAGATAGGAACCCTAAAAATCAAAGATTCTCCAATGAAAGCACCTGAAAGAGGAAAAAGAGGCAACATCGATGCTTTGAATCACTACTTGAGAGGAGATGGGACACGCCACCACGCACGACGGAAAATGGAACATATCTACAACTTTGAAAGCTGTTGAGAGCATGTGGGAGTTTCGATGAAAGGGTCGTTGACGACATAGTAGTCACCTAGCTAAGAAGATCAAAACTGTGTGGTTGTTAAATTGGAACTTTAGCGACGACAACCGCACTTAGCGCCACCACCAACAGCGGTACACGATGCCACTGCCGACAGAGGTGGCAAATATTTTTTTATAAACACTAGTAAAAAATGACGTTTTTAACTTGCACATTATGCTTCGTTTCAGACAAACCGAAGTGTATAAAAACACGGTGGTAATCTCATAATATTTTTGAACATATATGCCTCGGTTCACAAGGAACCGATGTTTAAAGATTGTATTGCCTCGGTTGCCAGGGAGAACCGAGGCATATAACCCTGCAAAAAGCATAAAGGTCTGACTTATCAACTGACACCTTTTTGGGCCTCGGTTTGCAGAAGTAACCGATGCATATAGCCCTACCAAATCCTCTGCAATCATTGTTATTCACTGCTATCACTGCCACATGTTTAGTAGAAGGCTTACTACCTCAGTTCTGCTTAGAACCGAGGCAGTATGTCTGGCCACGTAACTGTTGATCTGAAACTGAAGGTTCTAAATTAATAAAACGTCAACTGATACTACCTCAGTTCGAGGTAAACTGATGTTGTATGGTGTTTTTGCTTCAGGTGAAGTGCGAACTGAGGCTTATAGTTTGAAATTATTTTTAAAATTTCCATTTTCTGAAACCTTTAGGCATCTGTTGAGCAAGAGAACCGAGGCAATAGTGTTGTATTGCTTCGGTTAAGAGAGGGAACCGAGGCAATATTATTTTTTACACTATTACTCCAGAAGCGCGAACAATTTTCTTCACGCGAACAATTTTCTTCCTCCCTCTACGAACAATCTTCTTCCTCCCTGCAAACGCCTCGCCACCGCTGCAGCCTTCTTCACTTTTTGTCGCCGACCTCGTCACGCCTCCTTCTTGCTGTCCCAACACTCTCGTCGCGCCTCCTTGTTGTTGCGCCACCACCCTTGTCGCGCCTCCTCGTCGGCGTCGCAGGCGCACCTCCTCCTCCTCACGCCTCATCCTCGTCACATTTTTCTCGCAGAACTTTTCTTCCTCCTACATTGCTCTCGCACTCTTCTTCCTCCATTGTTTCGCTCTCGCTTGCGCAAGGTTTTTCTCGTTGCCTCCATTTTGTGCATTGGGGCAACCATCGTCATCTCGATGCTTCTCGGTTCTGGTACACTGTTGCCTCTTCCTCCATTTGTTTGGCACTTTGGTAGTTCCATTTGTGTCCTGCGTTGGTGCTTCCATTTTAGTTGCGGCTGCCTCCATTTTCTGTCTCGTGAGTTTTGTTGGTGCTGTTGGCCGTTTGCTGCCACGCTCCTAAGTATTTTACTTCCTCTATTCTTTATTCTTTGATTTAATATTGGGTTGGTGAAGTAATTTGCGTGTTGGGGAAGTGGGAAACACATGGATGAAATTTAGGATACATGTTGGCATAGATGATTTTCATGTGCTGAAATTTTAAATTAAGTTAATGTAATTGTTAAATAAATTACTTTTGTATGATGTTTGAACACGTGGATGTTTTGGTTTGGATTTTAAATTATGTATGATGTCTTGATGTATAATGTGAATTTTCTCATCATGATGACTTGGTGTACAATGAATAAGTTAAAGTTCAAATTTGTCACATTGTAGATAAAAAATGAAAAAGAGTGATTTTGAATATATACAATGATGATAGAAAGTTGATTAAATTAAATGAAGGGGATTTAATTAGAGATATATAAATTAGGGGAATGGAAATTTGAATTGTTTGTATTAAATTGGTTGATTTGGTGATGAAATAAACTTTAGGAATCATGACAGTAATTAATGTGTTGTTTGTTTTTGTCCAGATATTGTATAGTTGACCGACTTCTTAAACGCGAATATTCTCTATTGTTGATCGGCTTTCATGCTCCCAGGTTTCTATTTTTAAAATTTTCTCTTATGCTTGAATATATTGTTTGCTTGAATATATTGTAAGTTGCATATGTAATTATTTGTTTGGTTGAATATATTGTTGTTTTGAATTAGCCTTAATTTCCCGTTTGAGATTCAATACAAAAATTATTTATTATCTCTAGATTCTTTTGAACAAATGTAATTTTTACAAATGAATAGAGAGGAGATAGTAAGTTTAATTTACAAGTATTGAATCTTGAATTGTCCGGTTGGACAATTTAGGAAAAGTAATAAATTTTTCATAGTTTATTAATACATATAAATTTTAATATGCATGTCTTAAATTTCATGAAAATTTGTAGTTGTGTTTTGTATTGATGTTCATGAGTGTAATATTAATTTCTTTTTGTCATATCGGAGAACACTGCTGTCTGATTTTGTTCATTGCACAAGTCTCCTCCCAGCCCTTTTAGACATGTAGTAGATTGGTAAAAACCTCAATGTTTCAACTTTTTTTGTTATATAAATGTATGCTAAAGCCAATTTTTTAATAGTTCCCTTGCAACATATGATGTTGTCTAGGAGATCTACTGCTACAATTAAAAAGCTTGCATGAGTTTCTCTTAAGATTTGGTATTTTAGTCCATACTTTGTTATTAGTTTAACTTTGTATATTAGATTGATTTATGATTATATTGAATTGATTTATGCTTCTAAGAAGTTGATTTATGATTTCATTGAATGCATTTATGTTTTAATATAATTTTTATTAAATATATGCTTCTGGATTGTTCTGGCTATAAAATTATAAGCAGATCTGTTTTTGTAGTTGGGATGTTGCAGAAACAAACATGTTCTTAAAAAAAAACAAGGGAATACGCCTCGGTTGTGACTGTAATTGAGGCAGAAAGTCATTTACGACATCAGTTCATGCCACAACTGAGAAATAAAGAAAAAAAAATAAAAAATAAAAAACACTCTACTGCCTCGGTTTAGGTTCCAACCGAGGTAGTAGATGACGACATACTGTCTCGGTTCAAAAGGAATCGAGGCGTAAAGTCCTTCCAAAAAAAAAAAAAACAAAAACCCTACTGCTTCGGTTACCTGAGAACTGAGACAAAATGCTACCTCTTTTTGTCTCAATTCACAACCAAGGTGAAAATGAGTAGACTTTTTGACTTGCCTGTATATGTCTCGGTTCAGAAACCACTATCGTTTCTCCTGACTGCATTAGTGTTCCCTTCTACGGGTTATTAGTCTTTAGATTTGGTTAGCACATTATACAAATAGATTATTTTATACCTTCCTTTTAATGATCAAGATTTAAATATTATAGTCGTTTATATTGAGTGCTTTAAGTTTTTTAGAGTTGACATCTTCTAATAGATTTTCTTTTTCATAAACTAATGTATCAATGGAATGGAACGTTATACATGCATAATGCATATGAAAATCTATGAAAAACATTTTAACTTTTTAAATAAATATCAATGTATTAAAGGATTACCTTTTACCAGTGTTCCTATATATCAATCATTGAAATTTTGGTATCGAATAAGGAGGGAATATAATCCACGTACCATTTGTTGTCCTTCACCGGAGAAGATCTTTTGACGTGATTTGATCACTTAAAATATTCATTCATTCAGTAATAAAGAAATTGAATGGTGAACCATACTTTTCAACACAAATTTTAGATAATATATTTGTAAATTTTTTGCTTAGAAATTATTTTGAGTATTCATTTCTATTTTCTATGATTCTAATTCACACTTAACTTCAAGGCAAACTAGAAAATAGAAAATACTCACATCACATGTATTAATGGGTACTGTATATTTAACTAAAAAAATGTTTTCAAAATGTTTTTGCTCAATAAAATATCAAAATTTAGTGTTAATCTTTCTAAAACTTTTTTTATTGTTTTTAATATCTTTGATTTTAAAATGTATCATTTTGGAGTTCAAAGTATCCTAGGTACCGTTTTATGTGTAAAAGGCAGTTAGTTGATAACGCTTGATAAATTAAAAGTGATGTATCTTATTAAAATTAAAAAAAAAAGTTAAAATGGAAATTCAAAATTTGTTAAATAGATTATAATATGTCTTACCATAAAAATAAAAATAAATAAAATGGTGTACTAGAAGTCAATGTACGGTCATGAAGTTTATCATGGATTGGATTGGCCCGTGAGCTACATTGGATAAGTTTTAAAGACCTAAAGGGGCTACTTTTTTGTGCATTAGTGGCTTTTTATGATTCCATTGCATCCCCTAATTGAGTTTTGGGTGTTGCTCCCTCCCCCAGTCTTCTCTCTCCACTTCTCCAATTATCTTTAATTCCAATTATACTTTTAAAGTTAAAATTTTTTACTTTTATTATTTTATTATTTTAATATTTTAATATTTAAATATAAATTAATATAAATATACATTATTAAAATACATTAAAAAGATATTCAAAAATAATAAATCAAAATATTAAAATATCTAATAAAATAATAACAGAAACATAAAATTAAAACAAAGCTTAAACGGATGACATCCTTCAACGGATGTCAACATCCGTTTAAGGCGAAACGGATGTCGACATCCGTTTTGCCTTAAACGGATGTTGACATCCTTTGAAGGATGTCATTCGTTTAGGCTTCGTTTTCATTTTACGTTTTAGGGTTAAAGGATTATTGGAAGGATTATTGGAAGGGTTTAGGGTTTAGGATTATTGGAAGGATTATGACTACGTATCTGGAGAGGAACCACGACAAGCACACTACACCACAAACGCACTGCACCACTTATTGCACCGAAAGCAAGAGGAAGATTGCTTGATAATTCTTTTCCCGATCACTGAGCCTTGCAGAAAAATATTTTACTCATACAAGAAACTACGTAGGTTATCAGTGAAATATGTTATAAATGAGTAAAATTAAAAAACAATAATTCTAAAAATAAAATTTTACTGAGGGACAAAATAATAAAGGGGAGGTGAAGGGAGTAGGCTGTGGTGATGGAAGGAGTAACACCCTTGACTTTTTTTCATCATATTGGATTTGAAGTATGCTTTTCCTCTTCGTTTTGGTACATTCAAATAAATCGATACATGCATCATAGGATATTGATTATATTCCTTTTGACAGTTATCTCAATACTATTTATTTTCTCTTTCTTTGGTAACCCATTTGCTAAAATGACTAATTGATGGAACTTTGAGTAACAAGTTTTGAGATATTAATGAGTTATGGACATACTATAATAAGATAGCACAATAACATTTTTAACCTAAAATTTTAAAATAATAGGTTTATTAGTTGTTCTCTCTCTATATATATTTATTGTCAATATTACTTGTTTTTAATTAATATTAGACTTCTAATTCACCTTAAATTTCTAATAAATATGTTTATGTTCATAAAACTAATTTAAAAGATAAGATTGGCACTCTATACAGTATGATTTAACCTTATTTATACTCTATGTGCATCTCTAAGAGCTTAGTCTCAATCTATATAAGTGTTTTACACTAACCGATTCGAAATATTCCAAGAGATAACAGTATCAATTATGGAGTTATGAATCAGAATTAGATTAAAAATTTTGAAATAGAGGATTGGTATGGAGCCGTGGACATAAAATAAACCACATGAGTTAATTAACATTTGTTTTGCCATCAATTAGAATAATAGTACATTATAGAGTAGACAGAGCATAAAAAATGCTTTTGGAGTAGCCAAAAGGGTTACGTGCAACCAATAATAAAGACGAAACGCTACAAAAGGACATCTGGTTTGGTAACTCAAACCAAAACAAATGCAAAAAATATAGGATTCAATTCAATTCAAAAAAATTCTTTTATTTGATCCTATCTTAAGTTTCTTGATTTATTTGTATTCTATTGTATATAACAGAAACAGAGTTTGGGTTGGTTTGAACTTAAAACAGTTTAAGTGGCTTCCGTGGGGATGAAATTGATTCGCTGAGCAAGACTCTGTTGACTTTGTTAAAGCAAAGACAGAACAAGATTTGAAAAGCTATGCTGATACAAAAAGTTATTTAACACACAAATATTAGAAGAAAAGAAAGAGAAAGCAGAAGAAAATGATTGATTTGACGATGAGAAATGAAAAGCAATAGTAGTAATAGTTATTACCAACGCCAAATACCTAAACTCAGTTCATCGAGATTTAAGAAAGGATATTGGTATTCAACTGCTCACTTTCTCATTGGGTCTCATTTATGTTCAGCCACGACACTAAAAAAGCAAAACTGCTACACCTATTCCTCAATCATCACTGTGCCTCACCCAACAACTACTGCATTCTCTTTCATTATTTCATACTTTTTTCAATTCTATTTCTTGTTTCTTTTCTTCTGATAGTCAATCTTTGACCACTGTTACATTAATTATATGTGCTCTCTTACTATATTTACTATTGGACCTTTTTCTTCCCTTATATTTCCCTTTCTGTCTAACGTTTTCTGATCCATGTTGACCTTTTTGTTATCAGATTGTTTCTTCTTCATCTAATGCTTCCTCTTCTCTTTCAATGGGAACGGAAGGTGTTTGACTTTGTTGTGTTCTCATCTCTAATTTTTCACCCTTACCATGCGGCAGATACCACTCATCTCCAACTCATGCCTTGCCATGCATTCATCTATCTATATACACTTCCATCTTGACATGTACACACTTCAAAAGAACCATAAAAGCATAGCTCACCCCAGCATCAGAATTTTCCCCTGCTCTCGTATTCATCATTAGGAACTTTCATTGCTACTTGAAACAAAACAGTCCTGTGTCAAGTTTGAGTGTCTCAAAGTTGCAAAGTAGAGCAACCCAAATGCCACAAATAATGAGGTTTTTACCTCTCGTAGTTGTGTTGGTTTTCTGTTTTTCTCCTATGCTGGTAGTCCTTGGTCTGGGCTCAGATCACACTACTTTGGGAGTGCTGTTGGAAGTGAAGAAGTCTTTTGTGAAAGACCCACGAAATGTTCTGAGTGATTGGACAGAGGATAACATTGACTACTGCAGTTGGAGAGGGGTGTCATGTGAACTGAACTCAGACTCAAACACAATTTCAAACTCTTTAGATGGTAACTCCATGCAAGTGGTGGGTCTCAATCTTTCTGACTCGTCACTCACCGGGTCAGTGTCACCTTCACTCGGTCGTTTGCAAAACCTGCTCCACCTTGATCTCTCCTCCAACAGCCTCACAGGTCCCATTCCACGTAATCTCTCCAACCTAACTTCCTTGGAATCTTTGCTTCTCTTCTCCAACCAACTCACGGGTCACATACCCGAAGAGTTCGGCTCGCTCAAGAGTCTCCGAGTCATGCGACTCGGTGACAATGCATTAACGGGAACGATTCCCGCGTCTCTCGCCAACCTGGTCAATTTGGTCAACCTTGGCTTGGCTTCCTGCGGACTCACCGGGTCTATTCCAAGGCAACTTGGTCAACTCAAGCTCATGGAGAATCTGATTCTGCAAGACAACGAGTTGATGGGTCCGATTCCGACCGAGTTGGGGAACTGCTCAAGCCTCACCGTCTTCACTGCAGCTAACAACAAACTCAATGGATCAATACCCATTGAACTGGGTCGACTCAGCAATCTGCAAATTCTCAACTTTGCCAACAACAGTATATCTGGGAAGATTCCGAGTCAACTCGGTAATATGAGTCAACTCGTTTACCTGAACTTCATGGGGAACCAGTTAGAGGGTACCATTCCTCCGTCTCTAGCTCAACTGGGTAATCTTCAAAATCTGGACTTGTCAATGAACAAGCTCAGTGGAGGAATGCCAGAGGAGTTGGGCAACTTGGGTGAGCTGGCTTATTTGGTTCTGTCTGGTAACAACCTTAATGGTGTCATACCAAGGACCATATGTTCCAATGCAACAAGTTTGGAGCACTTGATGTTGTCAGAAAGTGGACTTCATGGGGAGATTCCAGCTGAGTTGAGTCAGTGCCAGCAACTGATGCAACTCGATTTGTCCAACAATGCACTCAACGGGTCCATACCTCTTGAGCTTTATGAGTTGCTGCGGTTAACTGATATCTTGCTGAACAATAACAGCTTGGTTGGTTCCATCTCTCCCTCCATAGGGAACCTCAGTGGCTTGCAGACGCTAGCTTTGTTTCACAATAACTTGGAGGGTGTTCTGCCTAGAGAGATTGGAATGCTTGGCAAGTTGGAAATTTTGTATCTTTATGATAACCAATTGTCAGGGTCTATACCTACGGAGATTGGTAATTGTTCTAGCTTGCAAATGATTGATTTCTTCGGAAACCATTTCAGTGGGGAAATTCCAGTCACTATTGGAAGGCTGAAAGAGTTGAATTTCCTTCACCTTAGACAGAATGAGCTAGTTGGTGAGATTCCAGCCACCTTGGGTAATTGTCATAAACTGAGCATTCTAGATTTAGCTGACAATCAGCTCTCAGGTGCAATTCCTGCAACGTTTGGATTCCTCAACGAATTACAGCAACTCATGATCTACAACAATTCCCTTGAAGGTAATCTCCCTCACCAACTGATCACCGTAAAAAACTTGACCAGAGTGAATCTTTCTAAGAACAAATTGAATGGTAGTATATCTGCGTTGTGTAGCTCTCAGTCATTTCTTTCTTTCGATGTTACTGACAATGAGTTTGAGGGTGAAATTCCTTCCCAAATGGGAAACTCACCCTCCCTTGAGAGACTACGATTAGGTAACAACAACTTTTCTGGAGAAATTCCAAGGACATTGGGAAAAATCCGTGAGCTGTCATTACTAGACCTCTCAGGAAATTCACTCATTGGACCAATACCAGCTGAGCTTTCTTTGTGCAACAAACTGGCTTATATTGATTTAAGCAGTAACTTTCTTTTCGGACATATACCATTATGGCTTGGAAGTTTCTCTCAGTTGGAAGAGCTCAAACTCTCCTCCAATAACTTTTCTGGGCCACTTCCATTAGGCCTATTCAAATGTTCTAAGTTGCTTGTTCTCTCTCTAAATGACAACTCCGTGAATGGAACTCTCCCATCTGATATTGGTGAACTTGCAAACCTAAATGTCCTCAGACTTGAGCACAATAAGTTTTCTGGACCAATCCCTCTGGAGATGAGCAAATTGACCAAGCTTTATGAGCTCCGACTCTCAAGAAATGGATTTAATGGTGAGATTCCAGCTGAGATTGGAAAACTTCAAAATCTCCAAATCATTTTAGACCTTAGTTACAATAACCTCTCAGGTACCATCCCACTTTCTCTTGAGAAACAGTCAAAGTTAGAAGCTCTTGATCTTTCCCACAATCAACTAACTGGAGAAGTCCCTCCACAAATTGGGGAAATGAGCAGTTTGGGAAAGCTTGACCTCTCTTACAACAACCTTCAAGGAAAATTGGATAAGCAGTTTTCCGGTTGGCCAGACCAGGCATTTGAAGGAAACATACATCTTTGTGGAAGCCCTCTTGAGAGCTGCCACAGAAATGACGACTCTGAAAATGCAGGCCTGAATGAATCAACAGTAGTGATAATCTCTTCCCTTTCGACTTTCGCTGCAATTGCACTTCTGATACTCGCAGTCCGAATCTTTTCCAAAAACAAGCAAGAATTTTGCAGGAAAGCCAGTGAAGTGAATTATGTTTACTCCTCTTCTTCTTCATCACAAGCACAGAGAAGACCACTGTTCCAACTAAATGCAACTGGAAATAGAGATTTCAGATGGGAAGACATCATGGATGCTACGAACAATCTAAGTGAGGACTTCATGATTGGTTCAGGCGGCTCAGGGAAAATCTACAAAGCTGAATTGGCATCTGGAGAGACTGTGGCTGTCAAGAAGATTTCATCAAAAGATGAATTTCTGTTAAACAAAAGCTTCATAAGAGAAGTTAAGACACTGGGGAGGATTAGGCACAGACATCTGGTGAAGCTAATAGGATATTGTAGCAACAGAAACAAAGCAGGTTGGAATCTGTTGATATATGAGTACATGGAGAATGGGAGTGTTTGGGATTGGCTTCACGGGAAACCGGCCAAGGAGAGCAAAGTAAAGAGGAGCCTTGATTGGGAGACAAGGTTCAAAATTGCTGTAGGATTAGCTCAAGGAGTGGAATACCTGCATCACGATTGCGTCCCAAAGATCCTTCACAGGGACATCAAATCCAGCAATGTATTGCTAGACTCAAAAATGGAGGCGCACTTGGGAGATTTTGGACTGGCAAAAGCACTAACCGAGAACTATGACTCTAATACTAATACTGACTCTAATTCTTGGTTTGCTGGCTCTTATGGCTACATAGCTCCAGGTAGGTGATCTAACTACTGGTTTGAATTCACCTTTATCTTACATTATCTTTTGCCTATCTTTAACCACTGAACAAACTTGTTTGCTATTGGCTTTATTTTCAGAGTATGCATACTCCCAACGGGCAGCAGAAAAAAGTGACGTTTACAGCATGGGAATAGTACTGATGGAACTTGTTAGTGGTAAAATGCCAACAAATGAAATTTTTGGAGCTGAGATGAACATGGTGAGATGGGTAGAAATGAACGTGGATATGCATGGTTTTACCAGTGAGGAATTGATAGATCCTGAACTGAAACCTCTTTTACCTGACGAAGAGTTTGCCGCATTCAAAGTGCTTGAGATAGCCTTGCAATGCACGAAAGCTACACCACACGAGAGGCCATCTTCGAGGAAAGCATGCGACCTTCTCCTCCATGTATTCAACAACAGGATGGTGAACTTTGAGAAGATGAATTTGGAGCATTGCAAATGAATTTGTTTTCGGAGGATTGAAACAAACCCTACTAGCATTATGGAAAATTTATGTAAACGATACTCTTTTTTTTTTTTCACATTACATAGAGACATTGCATACCTGCCGTTGTTCAACAGTTCCCGACTGGCAGCCAAAATTGGCAAGATAATATCATCAATTTTCAACTGTTCATGCTGAATGCTGACGGTTTAATTCCTCCGATGGAATGCTGACGGTTTAATTCCTCCGATGGAATGCTGATCTTGAATTAATTACTAACCGTGTTGGGATGTTGAAGAAGATGAATTAGATTATCATACAATTAATTATGCAATATATTAATTCAAAGTATGAAATTAATAAAATACAATTCAAAAATTAATAATTAATTTGTGAATGCTATTGGTATCATCAATCTCGTCTTCATATTAAAAATTATATATTATATAATTAAAATGAAACTAAAATTATAAATATAAAATTTTTATTTTTTTTAAAAAATTAAGCATTTATAGACCAATAACTTTAATTTTAATCTATATTTCTAAATTTTGAAGAGAAAAAAAATTACACATGAGTTTTAACATCATATTATATTGATACTTTTAATTTTTATGTTTAGCACTGAAAATAGACAAAATATATAAGCAAGATTGAATTGTGTACAATAAGCTTTTGTAATAATTTACAAGGACAATGCCCTATCAAATGATTAGACAAAGTTTTAGTATGATAGATTTGGTGTCAAAATATATTTTCTCACGAATCTTTTTAAAAAACAACTTTGGCTTTAATATTGAATTCTACAATATGTAATTGAAAGAGTTAATATAATAAGCAGAGGGATTTGCTATGAGTACTTTTATAACGGTTTGTCTATCAACTAAATGTACATCTAATTATTAATAAACATAATCATGTTTTATCAGACTATGTTACAAAATATAAAAATTAAGTTTTATTTGGATCCCAACCTTTCTTAGCTAAATGAAAGAATAATCATATTCCTAGTCAAGATTCTGAATTTGTTTACAACAACAATTATTCTTAGCTAAGACTCTTATTATTGTATTGAGCAACAACTACTCCTAATTAAAGACTAACAACTACTAACAAAAAAATATGACAAAAACATAGCAATTTACTAACTAAAAGAGATATTGTATCCTAAGACGAAAAGATATGGACTTCTCTTTTAGATTGTTGAAGAACATTTTAGTGTTTTATTAATTTACTAAATTTGTAAGATATTTTACATAAACTTCTGTAGGATTGTTTGTGAGCAAAATTTCTTAGGGAAAAAGTTATTCTTTCTTCAAATATTACTTTTATACACATAGATACTAGGAACACTACTCTTTGTGAATATTTTTCTAGCTTATATTATAAATGGAGAAGTTATGTTCTTTATATTTGACCTCATAAATGTTGATGGTTACAATGTTCTTCATACAACGTTTAATTTAAACTTCTACTATAAGTATTTTGATATTTAGCATAACTTAATCATGTCTTTATCAAGTTTTTTTTTAACTTTTATTGAGAAAACAATGATGAGTGTATATTACACCCTATTTTAGTTACATAAAATATTTTCTTAGATATTCTAATATTTATTGAAGCCGATGAAGTTAAGATTAAGCTCCTTTAAAAATGTGAAAATAAATTGATTAAAGTTATCAACCACTTTCAAAATCAACAAGTTTCAAGAAATTATGTTCTACACCTCCTAGTTTACTCATACACTCCCCTTTTTTCAAATAGTCACATAAAACTTGTTTTTGCACTCCCTAATATATCTACTTTCACCCTTCCTACCAATCACAAAATTAGGCCCAACTAGAGAATGCCACATGGCACTATCCTACACTCTCAAAATCTGTTCAATCAAAATATGTCATGTATTATAATCCATCACTTTTGAAGCTGGCCAATTAGGTGTCGCTACGTCATCATCTTCAACCTAGCATTCCCTTTCACCACTTACAAACAAGGTTAACCTTCACCATGCTAAGCAAGCCCATATCTCCTCCATTAGAATGTAACTCTCGCGCTAGCAATCATTGAATCCATTGAAGGAACTAACATTGCCATTACGAGACCTCAATTGGATTATCCTCAACTTTTCTCTTGAAAAGGATTATATATACTCATATCATCATCAACAAAATAATATCAACTTGGTGTGATTTTATTGGTTGATTTAACATTTGAATATTGTACTCGTTCACATTTGTAATCAATTGTTCTAATTGATTATGAAAACTTTGGTTCATGACATCCATCTTTCGTTTGAATTCTTTTATTTGTTACTGAGTTTCTTGATATGTGTTCATCAACTTAGCCATCATATTTATCATTTTTGTTAGACTTGGATCACTAGATGTTGCAAAAAGGTGATCCAAAATATGGGTCATAAGGTTGTTCACGGTTGAAAATATTGACGATAACTCCATTGAAAATTACACTATTGATTATTTTCGTATGAAAACTTATTTTTGTTTTTTTAAAACAAAACTATGTAAAAATTGTGATAAAAAGAAATTTACCAATTAAGATAACTAAATAAAATAAAATAAATGTTAGAAAAAAAAAACAAAGAAAGAGAAAATGCAAGTAATAAACAAAAATAGTTAGCTATATCAACTTTAGTATTGTCTAAGTAAGTAGTTAACAATTTAAACATGGTAAAGTTAAAAAATTCAATTCTTATAAAAACCTACACATGTGGTTAAATAACAAAATACAAATAATAAAAGATAAATATAAAAATATAATCTAATGCAATTAGTTACTCTAAAATGATATGATAAAATATGCAAAAGATAATATGCCTAAAAGTATAAAAACTCACAAAAACCATAAAAAAGAGGAGAAACTCAAAATGAACTAATTAATCGGTTTAAACACAAGACTGATTAGTGTAAAAGTGTGTAATATGAGCAAACAAGGCTTTAATCGGTTAAAAAGCCAGACCAATAAGTGAGAATGGTGGAAAACCTAGGAAGAGATGTTATAAGGCTTAGGATCTTGAAGAATGAAAAGGAACGGAGAGATTTTGAGAGGCTAAACTAAATGAAAACCTATTTTTTTTGGAAGGAGACGCAAGAAGAAGATTTGATGATGAAGACATTTGAGAATGAGGGAACGCAAGAGGCTAGGGTTTGGAACTCAAAGCAGAGAAAATGAAATGTTGCTTGGAGAGGTAGTGCTAGAATAGTTGGCGCATTTATGTAAGCCACGTAGGATGAAAATGTGGCAAAAGTAGTGCTAACAAGTGCGCGGAGCAACTAAAGATGTGGCTGCTAATGGAGATGCCTCGTGGAGGAGAGAATTAATGGAAGCACAATGAGAAATTAATGGAAAATGAAAATGGAGGTGTGTACTTAGAAAGTGGCTATAGGGGATCCCTAGTATTCTCTCTAGCCTCACTTTCAAGGGAGAACTATTTCTCGTTGTCAGAAAATCAATTCTCATTCATCTCAAAAGTGTCAATACAATGGTGGAGCTGGGTATTTATAGAGACCCATACTCCATGCAAGCTAAAAGCGTATAGAACAAAATGTAAAAATACAAACTAGAGGACATTGAGGAAGGTTTATTAGACAATATTACATCAGTCTTCTTCGTTTCATGTTATTTAATTAAACTTCAAAACCAAGACTAGGGTTTCTACTAGACGAACTTGTCTTGTAACAAGCTTGTCGCACCTTGACAGGGTTTTCTTCATGTGACTCAAGCCCCAGATTTAGTGTTGTAGCCATGCTAAACTAGTTTGTTGTAAATGCTTAAAATTCCTTTATTTTCTTCATTTTTGTCACTTTGATTCTCTACTTGATATCAAGAACTGCAAAAAAAAAAACTAAATAAGGTTGAATTAAACATATCTAAATAAAATCGAAACAAGATATATATATAAGTGCCAAAATTATCTTAAAATTCACTTAAATTAGACATTTATCACTTATCCTTAGACTCTCTGACTTTGTGGTGCTGGGTGTGGCTTCTATGGTGGTTGGCGCAATAATTCATCTAAAACTTCACAGCTCTTCTTTTCTCTAGATTTCCAACTTCCTTAGTTTAAAAGAAAAAGGTTCCTATTCAAATAGTAGACGCAAAATAATGGGGATTGATGGTAAAACTAGATTGGTGTAAGTGTAAATGTAATTATTTACAAAAAGTAAGATAAAAATGAAGATTAAGTAGGCTAAAGCATGAGAAGAGTTAATTTTGTTAATATAAGATAAGTAAAATAATAGTAAAAATTAACTTTATTACACTACACAATCCAACAAGTTTTAGACAATAACTCTTACTTTAAAATATATCAGAATCCTACCTATCACTACTTCACCCTCAAGTCTTAAGCAATAAGACTTACTTCAAGGTAGATCAAAATAATATCTACTGGTATAACTGCTCAAGTTTTCAGCGATATAATACTTATTGCAACTTAGAATTCTACCTATCATTATATAATCTCTCAAATCTTGAGTGATAAAGTTATGTTAGAATCCTACTTATCACTACATATATATAACTCCTCAAATTTTAGTAATAAGACCTATTTAAAGACAACTCAAAATCGTACATATCATCATCGTAGAACCGCTGAAGTCTTAAGTAATAATACTTATTTAAAGATAAATTTTGACTACGACAGTTTTTTTTTTCGAATTATTTTAATTTTTTCTTACCATAGTAATGTTATTCCATGTGCCCCTTTAAATTGAAACAGAAAATTGTATATATATTGAACCAACAAGTTAACATATTTACAAAGATGTAATAATCTTAAAAGTTTGCTACCTCTTCCATGTGTTGGGGGACTTAAAGTAGAGGATGTGATAATCCTTGGAATATAAATCCCTAAAGCACTCATGTAAGGACTTGATTGTCCCGTTCCAAATTCTTGCACTGATATGTGAATTTGCCAAACTTTTAACATACTTTATTGTCTCATCATAAAATTGTAATTCCGTGAAAAGAAAAGATATTCATTCAAAAAAATCATAATTTAATTATAATAAAATCGTAAATTTGTTGTGTTGCACTTTCTATGAATGATTCCTCCATCCAGCACCTCCAATAGATACACTTCTTGGCCGCAATTTGGATAGGTGTGTATCACTTCATCTAAATATTGCTTATTGAAGTTGACTAAGAATGCAAATCTTAACTCTTAAGTACTCTCATGGAAAAATTAGGGACAGACATGACACCACTTATAATTTTCTCTTATCATTTGTATAGACATGACTACTTATAATTTATTAACACAATAATACATTTTTTTAATAAACTTTGAGACCGTAATAAATAATTAAAATATAAAAACTTAATTATAAATGTCTTTATATTTTGACAAATTAATTATTACGTGAAAAAAACAAACATAGAGAAGTGAAATGAAAAAAATATTAATGTTTCGATTGTGGGGTTGAGTCATTGAGCACCTTCACAATTTTGCCTTCTTGTCGTCCGGTCTCACTCCAAGCTCTGCTGTCCTACTCTTCTGTCCGGGAGGGAACCTGTCAAAGATCCTCCGATGTCAAAGTCAATATGTGAACCGTTCGGTAATTCAATAGAACAGTAATAAATGTGCAATAAATGCAACATACCTATCACTTACCTTTAACCTGTATTTATAGTTTTTGCCATGGGCTTGTGATTAGTGAGAAGTTAATCACGACTCAATTTTAGCCCAATAGCTCTAATCGCTGCTTACCTTGATCATGGTCTTAATGATCCAGATAACTTGTCGGCCGGTCTTAGTGCCACCGTCCGATTAGGTTGATCCTACGTGGTCTTCCTTGGACCGTCCGGCCTGTATGGTACACAAGCCCCCCAATCCCTAATGCGCGTAGTGGACGTTGGGTTTAAAGCTGACTAAAATGTTGGTTGCGGGTGTGGGAACTCCTTTTGCAGACCGTTCGTCCTTGGTAGTGGATTTTTGTTGGTGGATACGACATGTGACTACCGGTTCGACGCTGTTGAAATCCTACCGACCACCAACTTTTGAAAATGGGTTTGGGTGGGAAAACATGTGTCATGCGCGTGATGGTGGGAGCTAAGGCATCTCCGCATCCGGACCGTTGATCGTGGTAATTTTTTGATGGTGAAGATCCATATACGGTTATAAAAAATTTTCCCATAAATACAAGTGGGGACGCTGTCATTTTCACTCTCAGTTCTTTTTCTTCCATCTTCAGAGTATTCTTTTTCCCTCAGGTAATAAATGGCGATCGTCCATGTTGCGTCTTCTTTGGAGTCGTCTGGCAGAAGCGGCGGGGGGTTGACGGGTGGTGATGGCGAGCGTGGTTCTTCTCCGAGCTCGGTGTCGTCCTCCTTTCTAGAAGAGTTTGATCGGTCGTCGGGGTTAAGCTCTCTTGTACATAATGAGGATCAGTCGCCGAAGCCTAACTCCCCCAAGTATGTGGATAAGAGGATTATCTTTAGGATACCCATCCATCTTCTCAAGGGTGGTATTCCTGTAGATGATGTGTCATTGGAGCCGGTTGGTAACGTGACCGCTATTCCAGGGTAAGACTGGGCGCCGCATAATGCTAGTTTGTTCGCATCGGACTATGGTACTAAGAAGGCGCTTACGTGGAGAATCGGCCGGCTCTACCCATTTGGTGAAAGTAGTCAACCGCTACGAGGAGGAATTTCTTCTACGATGTCCATCCCCACTGAGTGAACGACCAGGGTGACATCAAGGTGTGTGGTGGGGCGTGCGTGCTGTTGGTGTGGGCTTGGCATCTGAGGCACTTCTAGACAAAAGACTTAGCGTCTTCCTTCATGGTCGACCAGTAGTACCCCGCCCATAGCACCCGAGCTTTCAAAGCTCGACGACTGGTATGGAATCTGCAGATTCCATTTTGGAGCTCGTCCATGACGTATTGTACTTCTTCCTTGGTGCGGAATTTGAGGAGGGGGTTGGAAAACCCCCTCCGGTATAGGTCGTCCCCTACCATTAAGTAGCGGGCAATTCTCTTGGGTTCGGCCTGTCTAATTGATTGGCTTGTGATAAGTTGTCGTTAAAGCTATCAAATTAATACTACATTTCAAGGCAACTTCAGTATTGCCAAGTAGTATTCAAGAAGGTAGATAGGGCTAAAGTAGCCCTGAGTCGTCTCCCAACGAACACAGAATTGCTTTTAATTATCTGACTCTTATGCTATGCAATGCTTATGAATAAAAATGATGTTTGAAGAATGTTTAAAGAACAAATAATAAACTTAAAAATAGTTATGATTAAATAGGCTAATTCCACTGCTTTTCCAAGATAGATTCGTCATCGGTTATTCACGGATAATTGTTCAATTGATTATTGTTTAAGTTTCAAATTAATTAAAGTACATTCTCAATTAATTTGAGGGCGATCATGCATTTAACCAAAGTAAATTCTCAATCAAATGCAAAACCTTTCTAGATTATTCATAATAAATTCAACCAAAGTACATTCTCAATCAAATTCTATTGTGCTTAATCATGTCTATTCTTAAATCTCCTAACCAAGTTAAAAGTTAATCAATCAAAGTAAATTCTCAATTGATTATAGTTGAAATTATTACTACCAACCAAAATACATTCTCAATTGATAATAAAAATCATTTAATCATATGAAAGTTCCTAAATTTAATCAAAGTAAATTCTCAATTAAACCTATAAACCCTAGAACTCATATAATCAATATGCATGTAGATTCAAACACATTATGATGCAAAAATCTTTACTTTTAACAAGATAGAGAGTGAAAGACATAGAGAGAACAACTTAAATCAATAATCAAAGTAAACAATTGTATTAACTGAACATAACCTCATAATTCGTCTTGGATTTACAGCAGAATAGTCCTAGATGCTTAGCTCTCCATGAATAGAGTTGAATACAAGATGAAAGAAAAGTGAGAGGAGTATGAGAGAATGAATGAAGTGAAGTCTCCTAGGTCTCTTTAAATAGGTTTGATCGGGCTTGGACTCTGAGTATTCAGTTGATAGAATCTTTTATCTTATATCTTCCAAATAACTAAAAGATTTAAATAATTATAACATTATTTGGAAGATATTTTCAGTTGATATTCCCAAATTAAATTAATTCAATAATTGAATTTTATCTTTTAGCTTTTCTAAATTTCCAAAATTGCACAAATGCCCTGAAATTTTCCCTATCTGCACTTTAACCCCTTCAGAAATCTCCAAAATTGCTCAAAGGTCCTTGTTTGACCAGCTTTGACCAGAGGAAACTTGTTGACTAAATTTGACGTAGGGGGAGACGTGGCCAATGAGGTGCTTCCACGTGTCCGCTACCTTTCCACCCAAAATTAGGGTTCTGCAGATTGGGGAAAAGGAGCTTTGTGCCGCTGCGAAAGAGAGAACGCATTGTTCTCTATGCGAGACCATGGAGGCTTCTGTTTCTGGTTTTCCTGAGTGCAGGTTTGAAGATGAATGGAGCTTGGATGGCAGCGGCGTGATGGTGATGAGCATGGTGCGCGACGGAGAGGTTGGAGTGCGCGACCTGGGAATCGCTTTTGATGGTGGCGCGACTGGGTTCCGAGAATGGAGAAGATGAAGATGATCGTTCCTGGGCGGCTTTGGGTGTGCGCGAGGAGGATGGATCTGGTTAGGGTTCTTGCAGGTTTCGAAATTGAAGGCGAGAGTTGGTGAAGGAGATGACGGCCATGCGAGGAGGTTCTCTCGATGGTGGTGTTTCGCGAATATGGTATTCGCGGCGGCTAGCTGGAACTTGTGAGAAAGAAGATGAAGATGGCACGGCAAAAGTATGGTGGTGCGCGAAGTTGCGGCGCGACAGAGGTTGAAGGAATCGCAACCTCGAAGGAGACGAACGGTGCTCCGGCCATGGTGGCGGCACGGATGGAGAGGCGGCTCGCAGTTTCACGGTGATGTCGCGGCGTCTTGGTTGAGGCACCGTGGTGGTCCGTTGATGTGCCGGCGAGAAAGGAAGGAGATGAGGTTCTGGCCGTGGCGGCGACTTGCGGCATTGGCGGGAGTGGAACGAAGGCTGACGGCATTGGCGGCAAAGGTTTCTGTGGAGAGGGTGGAAGATGATGCTCATGGGTTAGGGCTGACGTGGCAGAACATGGTTGGCTAGATCTGTGTGGGGAGGATTTGGACACATGGCATGATCTGGTGGAGTCTAGCTTAGGAGGGGTATGGGTAGGGAAATTTAGGAGGTGTATTTAGAATAGGGTTACTGTTTGACTTAGTATTGGACCTGTTTAAGAGAAGAGGGGTGTATGTAGGGAAATTGGGAGGTGCAAGGTAAAAGTTGCCTGTTTGGCCCATCTGTACATTATTTTCCAAAGAAAACCTGATTTTGGGTCTTGAATTGCCATTTGAACCAATAGAACTTATAATTTTAGCTGCATAAATAAACGTAAGAACATCCAAGAATATTTTATGCGCTAAAACTCACTTTTTACGTCTCTTTAATTCCCAAACCTAACAATTCCAATCATCACAAATTCACTTAAAATCAATCATTTAAGCACAATTATCCTATCAAAAATTTGAATTTTAAAGCATAAATGTTGGCATAAATATGCACTTATCAGCTTGCATCTTGCTGGGCCATTATTGCTCGAATCTCTGTTCACTAGTCCCCGACTTCATCCTTGGATGCTAACAAGCACTTCACTAATGGCTACAGTAACATCTGACGTATGATTATCGTCAACTACCCCTTCTTTTTCCCCGAACTTAGCTTTGACAACATGTCTTCCCATGTGTTTTCCTCGCGGGGGATGTGTTGGATATCGACCTTATCAAATAATTTCGTTAGGGCAGTTGCTTTATGGAAATACCGGAGGAGGTGTTCCTCTTTCACCTGGAAATCTCCGTTCATTTGTCCTACGACAAACTGAGAATTCGTCCGGCACATAACCTTCCGAGCCCCCATATCTCTCGCCAGTTCTAAGCCGACTATCAGGGCTTCATACTCTGCCTGATTGTTGGAGGTTTTGAACTTGAAGATTAGAGAGTGTTCCAGCATGAAGCCGCTCGGACCCTCCAGAACTATCCATGCTCCGCTCATAGACCGCCCTGATGCGCCATCCACGTAGAGATTTCATTCATCATTGACCGCTGGGGGCAACTCAGCTATAAAATCGGCCAAGTGTTGGTCCTTAACCGATCCTCTCGACTCATAACGCAGACCGAACTCAGACAATTCGACCGTCCATCCTACCATTTGTCTCGCCAAATCGGGCTTCCTCAAGATCTTAGATATAGGAAAATTCGTTCGGACGACGACCTGGTGACTTTGGAAATACGGCCTTCTCCACTTGCTGATATCTTGTTTCAGCCTCATGGAGTGTCCGGCTTGTGAAATACACGAGCCTAGGTTCGGGTCGCTCTTGAAGCAACGCAACACTGATTGTTGATTCTGCGACGCCCATATAGATTTGTAAATCTTCTCTGGGTGTGGGACAGTTCATTACTAGTGGATTCATCAAGATGATCTTCACATCCTGGAACGCTTCTTCGCACTCAGAATCCCACATGTTGTTCGACCCTTTCCTCATCTTCCTTAACACTAGTCGCACTTTCTCAGCCACCTTAGGGATGAATCGCGATAGTGCGGTGAGTCGACCGACCAATCTTTGGACCTCCTTAAGGGTGGTCGGGCTTTGCATCTCTCTTCAACACGGATGAACACTTGTCAGGGTTGGCCTCGATTCCTCGGGCGATAAGCATAAATCCGAGAAATTTTCCGGCAGCCACCTTGAATGTGCACTTTGCCGGGTTTAGCCTCATCTCATACCTTCTAACTTGTTTGAAGACTTCTTCCAAATCTCTGACGTGATGTCGTCCGTCGGGGGAGCGGACGACCATATCGTCGCCATACACGTCCATAAACCGACCAATTTGCTCAGCAAAGATCATATCTATTAGACTTTGATACGTGGCTCCGACATTCTTCAAGTCGAAAGGCATAACTTCATAACAAAATTTTGCCTTATCGGTGAAAAATGTTGTCTTCTCCCGGTCAGGTTCATACATAGGTATCTGATTATACCCAAGGTATGTGTCCAGAAAGCTTAACATCTTGTGGCCCGAGGCCCCGTCTACTAATGTGTCAATGCTCGACAAAGGATGGGAATCCTTAGGACAGGCCTTATTCAAGTCAGTATAGTCGGTGAACATGCGTCATTTTCCACTAGCCTTCTTAACCATGACCACGTTGGCGAGCCAAGTGGTGTACGTCACCTCCCTGACAAATCCTACCTACTTCAACTTCCTTACCTCCTCCTCGACAGGTTTCTTCTTCTCCTCCCTCATCTGTCGCTTCTTCTGTGCCACCAGCCGCGCTTCTCTAAACAAAGCCAACTTGTGTGTCATGACTGAGGGATGAATCCCTGGCATGTCGGCGACCGTCCAGGCAAATAGGTCTCTGTTTCTCCATAAGACGGACCGTATCTCTCTCTACCCCTAGCTCTAACCCCCGAGCCATAGTGTTCGTCCATGGGTCAAGGTTCGCCATTGTCACTTCGGACCTACTTGTCCTTCTCTTAATCGTGTGGGTATAGAGTTTTAGACCTGCCACGTAACATTCTATGGATGTCTTCTGGTCCGCTCGAACCGTGCAAATCGCTCCTATGTCGAAGAGATACTTTAATGTGAGGTGAGGGGTCGACACGATTGCTCCGAAAGCATTCAGACATGGCTGGCCTAGGAGAACTTTATAGGAAGTGTTAGCTTCAACCAACAAGTATCTAACTCTTTGTTCCTCACTGTCCCGGCCAGTCCCAGTCGTGTGCGCAAATCAACATATCCCCTCTTGTCGACCCTCTCTCCCGCAAATCCCATGATTTGCTCATTGTATGGGACAATCAGGTCATCTGAGATGTCCATTTGTTGGAAGGTTTTCTAGTAAATGATGTTTACTGAGCTTCTTTGGTCAACCAACACCTTGCTGACGCTGTAGCGGGTGATTTTTGTAGTTACTACCATTGGGTCATCTTGATCGGGGTCAGGCGCATGAAAATCTTCGTCCGAAAAAGTAATGGGCGACATCATTCTTCGTGGTTTATCAACTGCGTGCACGGATCGCAAGGCCCGTACATGACATTTCCGAGTGGACGACGACGACCCTCCTCCCTCGAAACCGCCGGATATCGTTTTGATGTGCCCTCGTAGGGGGGCAGTCATGGCTTCTACTATGGCTCTTGCTTCGCCGTCTTTCAAATCGCGGACGGTCTGTCCGGTCCGCCTAGACCTTTCCTGTCTCTCAGGTCTTCTGGAACTAGTCCGCCGAGGACTTGGTCGATCCAAGGGTGCTTGGGGACGGTCGATTTTTACGTACTTCTTCAACTATCCTGCCCGGATTAATTCTTTTATCTTGTCTTTCAGAGTCACACACTCTTCTGTGGTGTGGCCCATGTTCTTGTGATACAAACAATGTTTGTGGTCATCCGCACTTGGCGGTGTGGGTCGTTTCTTTGGATCTCGGATCAGGTCAGCACTTAAGGCTTCCTGAAAATTTTTCGCCCGAGGGGCGTTCAATGGGGTGTACTATTGAAATCGCAGTCCCTTGGGTTCTCGCTGCTTGAACTCCTATGGCTTGCCGGTTCAACCATCCATCCTTCTTTCGTCAGTTCTCCCCCCTTGACCTCTTGTCCTTCTTTCTTATAAGATTGTTTCATCTCTTCTACCCTCATCTCATCAGCCGCCCTCTCTCTCAGTTCCTCTATAGGAGCTCGTTGGCAAACGCTATCTTTGAACGGCCCAGGCTTGAGGGCGGGCAGGATGTATTGAAGGGTGAGTTTCGGGAGTAGGCCCTTCACCCGCCGAACCATCTTCTGATAGGGATACATGAGCGCCGTTAAGGTTTCTTCCTTCCCTTGCCTCAGGTTGACTAATTTGAAGATAGTCAAGTCCTGGGTACTACTACCTGCGAACTGCCGATTAAACATACGTTGCAGTCCCGCAAAGTTCTTTATGGAATTTGGAGGAATGGAATTAAACCATTCCAGCGCCTCCCCCTCTAGTGAGAGAGAAAACGCTCGGCACCAGATGGCGTCATTGCCTGTGCGGAACGCCATGGTGTTCGAAAAGGTCTTGATTTGGGCCTCCGGGTCCGTCGTTCCGTCGTATATCTTGAACTGGGGAGGGACGAACTGTTCTGATATGTGGACGTCCATTATCACCTGGACGAAGGGGAGCAAAGTGGATGAGCTCTCGGTTTTTATTGCTAATTGTTTATTCGTTGTGGCGCTCTTGGCATGAATGGATTTGGCTTTACTTCCTTCGACTTCCTGCTTAGTCGGCTTCCACGTTTCATCTGATGAATCGTTATGCTCGATTTTATCTTCCACAATAACTTTCCTGCACTCCTTACCATGCTGCTTTCCCTCCTTCTCTCTTGCTCCTGACTTCCTCTCCTAGGCAATTCGAGCCGAGCATTTAGCCCTTACTGCTACGAGTTCTGCTTCGTGGCGCTACTGCATCTCCTCCATCTTTTGTTGCAACATCCGAATCATCTCAATTGGGTCATCAACACTCATGTTTCTCGTGGTCACCATTGGGTTTATCAAGCAACTCGGCCCCACGGTGGGTGCCAAAATGTTTCGGTTGTAGGGTTGAGTCACTGAGCACCTTCACAATTTTGCCTTCTTGCCATCTGGTCTCGCTTCAAGCTCCGTTGTCCTGCTCTTCCGTCTAGGAGGGAACCTGTCAAAGATCCTCCAATGCCAAAATCAGTATATGAACCGTTCGACAATTCAATAGAACAATAATAAATGTGCAGTAAATGCAACGTACCTACCACTTACCTTTGACCTGTATTTATAGTTTTTAATATATTAGAACTGTCTAAACAGAAGAGATAAAAGTACGAAAGATTGAGCACGTGTCCAAGACTCGGACATCAGTTAAAGTTGGAATGTTAAGATGGCATGTGAGTGTTTTTGTTTGTGATGGTAATTTTGTTTTTCTGTTTTTTTTGGAGGGATGTTTCAGCTAGTTATTGAAATTTGTACACCTTGTTCCATTTGAATTTTAGCACGTACTCATGAAGATACTATTTAGACCCTCAGTTATTTATCGAAATGATTAGAAAAAAAAATCATGAATATTTCTAATCGAAAAGTAAAAATAAAATAAAATAAGGATGAGGAGGAAAGTAGGATCATTACAATTTTCAATGCTTATTGCTATTTCTCTGTTTCTTCTTCCAACAATTTCTAATTTCTACTTGGCTTTTTATCCTACTTACCTCTCTCGTGATCTCTAAAATACTTGAAATTGTTGGAAATGTTACACTTTTCTCTTTCGTGAAAGTAGGTTTTAATTGAGCCTTGAATTTGATACGGTAATTAGTACTTGAAAGAGGAGTGATAGTTTAAATGAAAAGGTTAAAGTTATGGCCAAGAAAACAAATGCTGTTATGTAAAAAAGAAAAAAAATAAATTTGCTAGGCACAATCGTGAGTCGTACCTTCCTATATTTTGTGGGACATCTCCGCAATTGTTTAGCACCTTGTCGATGATTTTTATTCATGGTTTTGGATTAAGAAAAGTTCTTGTTTTGTGTAATTTAATGTGCACCACGTTAATTACGTGGGCCATTACTGCCTCTCACTTTAATAACATGTTAAATAGGGTGAAAGCAATTTTCTTTCCCTTACTCTGATATAGAACTGTGTTTATATGCCACTTGGCACTTGCTGTGTGCTTCCACCTGTGTATGGTGTATGATTACTTTAGATTTGGATGCCATCATAGCAATGCCATAGTTGCAATCACATTGGCACTCATCACAAAGAAGTTGAATATGACCATGCAGAAATTTTCATCAATCCCTGCTTTCCCTTTTTATATATATTCAGGAGACTTTCTCTTTCTCTCTTTTATATGAACCTAAACTTCTTTTTCATTATATATACCCCACTACCTTCAACAATTATCTACCTTCTCTGTCACCTTGAGCTCCAAAAAGTTTTTCACCATATTTGCATATTCACATTTCACATATCCCTTTCACTTTGCTGCTGCTGACCCTTCTAGCTAGCCATGATTCTTGGATGATTTTCATAGCCACTTTGTTTTGCATGGCTGCTGATACAACATCTTCCTTCTCCACTTACATGGTCCTCTTTGTCTCTTTGCTCCTACTTTCTCACTTCACCATGGCCTTGCTAGAACAAAACTTCTCTCCTTCAACATCAAACAAAGAGGATGCCGAGAACAGCAACACCAAGGTAGTTGCTTCAGCAAGGGAAGACAGTGAACAAAATTCCAAGGATTTGAAAGTAGGAGAAACGGGGAAACGCATCATTCATGTTCCAAAGAGAGAGCACTCTCAATCTCCAAACAGGATCTTCAATGCCAGCGCTCATGAAGTCCCCAGTGGTCCAAATCCCATTTCAAACAGGTAAATTCGGTAGTTGAAGAAAGAAGATCCACAAGAATGAACAAGGAAAGAAAAAGTATTGTTACCAACCATGGTTTATGGCTTTCACATTATTTTTTTAAAACTTTTTCTTTTCCCCCTTTTCTGGGTTTTGTTTTTGTCCATTTGCAAAGGATTATTTTGGATTTCTAAGGCTTCATAGTTGTTTGATATCAGTGAAGTCTTTGTTCACATTGTTGTTATGAAATTGAAAGCATGATCATGTACCGATGATTTAAACATGAGAGGATGTGTATAAGAGATTCTATACTTGTTGTCATCATCATGTTATGTTATTGGATAGCAAGGAATGATTCAAATTTGTAATGGTTTTGGGTCCTTTTGTTCACGATGAGGAGGGTGCTCACTGCACACTATAGTGAAAGGAAATGTAGAAAAGAGCAAGAAATCATCCTGAACCACCATTGTTTTGCGTGAAAAAGTTTACATGGAATTGGCATCCAAAGTAGCGTTTGAAGGGTCAATTTCTTTTTTCCTCAATACCCCAAAATATCCTCATCACTTTCTATGGAACTCCCTTGGTACCCTTTGTCCCATTCCTTTAAAACTGAAGCAGACCATGGCAAACTTACTCAACTCTTGTATATATCTCCATCCGGTGTCTCTTTCTTCTTGTTGGATAGTGGTAGCATAGTACATACATACCTATCTTTTTCATTAATCATCATAAACTGACAAACTTAATTGGAAAATTTACTGGTTAATTTTTGTTGTTTTCCCTTGTCTAAATTGTGTGTATTTTGTTTTTGGTACCTATATTGGTACACTCTTGAATCATGATTTCAAAAGTTGGGATAAAGCTAAGATTCCAAAGTGATAGGCATCATAAGCTGTCCTTTACCATTTTGTGGGATGAAATGAGTCCACATTTCAAACAATTTGTCAGTTCCACGTACTGAATTCATTGTCAAATCTCATGGAAACAACGCATGGAAGGACATTTTCAACCACATTAACCCATCTCATACATGAAACTCAAAATTAGAGGCTATTTAGTTTGAGAAAATTGTCTTCCATTTTCCCTTTGTTATATATTTTCAAAAGTTTCTATATGAAATAGTGAAAACAGCTTTTTATTGTTTTCTGATTTACTTTTTTTTTTCTCATATAAACTTCAGAAAATAGGAAACAAATTTAAGTTTCAAATCTAAGAACACGACTAGTAAGAGTAGGTACGTTAGATCTCTTTAGGCAATGCGACATGATTTGGCCTTCACTTTTGATTGCAGGGTTCTTGTCACTTTAATAAGTTATTAGGAATCAACTTAACTGCTTTGTAACACTAGGACTCGGGTGAGTGTTAGTCATACATAAAAAGAGATAAAAAGAACTGGTTTCTTGCTTTGCCAAAAGCAATCAAAGTGCTTTGACAGCTTTCCTTTTACTGATTGTTTCCTTTATTTGGTTATTTCCATTTTTCTTCTGTGTTATTCACCCTCTTAGTTTGAACTTCAGAGGAGTGTTTTTTCCATTACTGCTCATAACTGTTCAACTTTCGGGTACAATTTCTATGCTAATGAAATCAAGGCTGGATAATCAATAAAATAGAATGTTAATGACTTAGTTATGAATTTCTCCAGCAAGTTCAACTTTAACATTTAATTTTAGAATTTCAACTATATGTAATCTATGCTCTAAACTCCAAAGGAAAAGAAGGAAACTTTCCCGCTCATGGCTTTGTAAATCATGCTTGGCTAACGAACTCCACATCGAACAATAGCACTGAATCAGGAGGAATGATACATGAACCTGAATCAAACAATGTGTAAGTTTTTCTTGTCCAAGAAAAATGTTAAAAAAATAAAACCATGCAGAAAAAGAATATGTGAAAAGTGTCCTTGTCCATAAAGCAATGCATAATTCTGAAGATTACCACCAGTCTGATCAACCGCTAAACCCTAGCACTAGTTTAGATCCAGGCTACAGCAGCTTGGCATGCTTTCCTTGGTTCCTGCTTCTTTACAGAATTTGCTGTAAATATGTTTTCACTATTGTTTTATATACATCTTTCTACAGTGATGTCTGGGCATGGTATTTTCCCAAATGATCTTTCTTTAAGAACTTAATTCAATGGTTCCAATTTCTCTATTATTGAGAAATAACTCTTGAAAATTATATATTTAACAAGTTCATGTGAGTTAGCAGAGCCACTATTAAGAAAACTTCCTGACAATTATCCTTTCCATAACATTAAGTGTGCATTTTTCTTGTTAATTCTCCTGCACTGCGAAGTTAACAGAAAAATAAAAAACAGAGAATATAGCACGCATTGAATCTATTCTCTTCTCTTATTCTGCATTGTTATGTCACTTGCCAAGTGCCACAATCATCATACTAAGCTCTTGTATATTCAAAACTAAGAACATCCTAAACTAAAGTAACCAGTAGTTTTCCATGATAACACAATGGATGAAAATCAATTAAAGATAAAGCTCCAACATAATCTTTAATTGACCGAGCTTCACATAGTACAAAACAACCAAAAGCAATCAAAATTTCATCTCCATTTTCCTGGCAAATATAATGTCAAAAGAAAAAGTATTGTTTGGCAGCAGAAAACAAAAGGAAAGAAGTACTTGCCTCCTCGACAACCAGCTCCTCTTGAGCCATATCCAAGTTCTGGAGGAATCTTCAGGGTACGTTTCCCTCCTATGTTACCAAAAAGTAAACAATTTTACCTTGGTATGTCAAAAAAGAATGAATTGACACCGATAAAAAAAAGTACCTGCAAGCATGGCAGGAACTCCATCACCTCCAATAATGCCTTCATCCCAACCTTTAATCACCTATTTGATTCATGGATAACTTTTAATTCCCGAACAAGACTGTACAGAAAAGGTACTCTATTGTTTGAGTACTTATGATTGGTGACGCTCATTAAATAAACATGGAAATTTACTCTATGGTTTTCATTAGCAAACAATTCTCAAGAAGCAATTTTACTTCTGATTTCACCAGTTATATCTACCCTAGAGAGAAATTTTCATACTATCAATTATCACAAACTATCATATGTTAAATTTGTTGATTTTGACTATAAATACTTCAAAAATCCTAACACACATAGTTTATAATTAGTTGTGATCAGTGTTGTATATTGCTGCCTATAGTTACAGTGTATGAAAAAAATGTAAAACGTTAGTAATCATACCTCTCCAACACCAACGCGAAACGTTAGTGGCTTGCCACGATTATAGCTGCTGTCAAAAACTTTCCCATTCTCCAACCTCCCCACATAATGCGCCTGGAAGATAGCATATTGGTCAAACAGAACATAGGACTTTACTCAAAGTGGATAATGTCAGTAAATGACCAAAACATCCCAAGCTCAACACAGGCTCTATGTGAACCTTCACTAACACCACATTTTTTGTTACATTCCATCTTCAATGCATTAAGTTGGATGTATCACATATATATTTGTCCGCCTTACATCTATTGTTTTATTCAGATGTGAGAATATATAGTCTTATGTATACTATTAAATCCACTTACCACAAGAGACAGTAGTAGTCGTTTTTTTATGTGTATATGCATCTTAAAAAAAAATTATACAACATAACATTAGTTTAAATGAGATTTACAACCACCTATATACTTTATTTTAGTTATATCTCTGTATGATTTAATCTTCAATATACTCTTCTACATAGAAGACTAAGCATCTAAAGAAAAAAAAATAATTATTTACAAATGGTTTGATTGCAATTGATATTAAATAATAAAATAGTTCCAATAAGTTTTATTATATAGTTTTCGAAGTATCCTAAAAGTAGGTTTTAATTAAATTCAACAAAAGTAGATTTTAGTTCAATCCAACTCACATATAGATTTTAGTTCACTCCAACTTCACAAAAATGAAGGTTTTGCAGTCATGACTTCCCTACTCTATTTTAATTCATGTTTCTAAATTACTCCAACTATAACATATTATTAAAAGCATATGAAAAGAGTAAATAGGATATACATTAATAATATCATAATAAAAAATTTATAGTGTAATCTAATAACAAACTATAGTAAGTTTTTTACTTTCTAATTTATTGACAATCTAAAAGTTTGCACAGTTCCATCCCATGACCAATAAACCTAAATGAAAATACCTTAATAAGTTGTCCCTTGACTGCCTGAGGACCTGCTCCCACAAGTTTATCACAGAAGGCAAGACCAGAAGGTGCCACTTGAAATTCACATGGAGTTTCAGCTGCTGGTGATGAATTTAAGGAAGAATAAGCAAGGACAGCATCAAATGCAAAAACGCCTATGACAGTTCTTCTCTTCACGAGGCTCTCGTCCGGTGCCACTGTTACAATTGTTGTCGGTGGTGGTGTTTGTGGTTGAAGTTGGAGAGCACATTTCACATGACGGTGGGAACTAACAGGAGATGAATAATTGTTACAGATTTGGGGTTTCAGGGAAGGAAGGCGTTGAAGGGAAGGGAGGCTTGTTCCAACGGAATAAGGTGCCGCTAAACCCATCTCCACCCGATAAACGAATGGTTCTAGTTCAAATTGTTTCACGTGGTTGCTTTAATATTAATAGAAAAAATGGCTAAAGAGAGCATTTTTAAGTTTTTTAAATCAGAAACATAATTAATTATTTAATATTTACCCATATTGATTAAAATTTACCCGTATTGGCCATGATCATGGGAACATCAAAATTATAATTTAAAATTTAAAACATCACAATTGTGAGATCTTTTACTACTTTAACTTTTCATAAACTAATTTCAAACTCCTAGAATATATAGAAGTGAAAAATCTAACCATATGGGATATGTCCTATTTCTTTTTTATTTAGACAAGTAACAAATTACTAACAAGCGATTAATTCAAAAGGAGAAATATCTTCGTTTGGACTCATACTTATTTTTTAAATTAGACTGATATGGAAAATATTTTAGCTGTAGTGTTGAATGTTTACTTAAACAATTCTTTTTTACAAACTTCGATGCTTGTTTTAGTGTACTTGGCTAGCGTGTTCTTCAACTGACTAGAAGTATCATTAAAGGTTTTTCAATGTTAAAGTTAGTTAAAGTTCGATCAAATAATTAATATTATAATAAATTCGTAGTAAAAATTTCAATAAGTATATCTTTAATTTGTATTTAAAGTTTTCTTCATAAACTTTTGATTAGAGTCGACCTAATCATGGTTCAATGTCTTTTAAACTTGATTATTGATTTGTTTAGATTAATTAGATGTTTAGCTGATTTTGATCCTCATTGATCAGTTTCATCCATGTCCAAACGATTAGTCATCTTATTGTGATCGATTTGTACCGATTAGTATATTCAGTACAAAAAACATGTTATGGTTGAATGCATGTAAGTACTATATTTTTTAATGTTAACTTAATTCATTCAATGACAAGTGAACCAATCATATAGTAGTAAGTAATAAGTAATTATCATTCTCCCAAAAGGATTAAGCAATACATGACAATGATTGTAATCAATAACCAATTTAGACAAGAATATTTCCATAAATTGTGTTATGTTTAAGGAATTAAAACAATTAAAACTCTTTTTGGGATTTTTTTCAAACACTTACAAAACAAAATATATTAATAACAGATATGGTATGTTATTGTTAGGGTTAAACTTTGTCAAACCTCCCTCACATGCATTTAATCACTCCACTTCTCTCCATTTTAATGCTAATGTCAACTTACAAATTTACTCAAACCCTAATTCCTCAGTAGGATGACCCCAAGTTTCATCATTAAAAGTCAATTTCTTGAACCCTCAATAAGTAATCTTTTCTCAATGGGTTTTAAACAACTAATGAGTCAAGCTCCTAAGTACAAGCTTCATTAGGTATTTTGTTTCGGTTTTGGATAGAGTTGTCAAAATGAGTCACAACCCGCGGGCCAACCCGGCCCACCACAAGTTCGAATCGGATTGGGTTTGAAAAAATTATACTTTTTTTATGCGGGTCAGATTTAAACCTGGGTCATTTAAACCCGGCTCATGCGGGTTGAACCTGTGGTGGGCCGGGTTGGCCCACCAACCCACCTACCTAATTTTATTTTATTAAAATTAAATTTTAGTCTTATAAAGAAATATTTATTGTTTTTTTTTTGCGTGAAAAAATTATTTAAATTTTTTTTTTCAAAATTAATTAAACATTCATGTTAGGAGTGAAATTTGTTTAGATTTGAATTATCGAAAGTTTGTAAATTTTTTTATTTAAAAAAGTTGTAATTAAGTGAGCTAGTGAGCCAACCCGTTTACCCACCAACCCGTGGTGGGTCGGGCCGGGTTCAAATTTTTTTGGTTCGCTAATAAATGAGTCGGATTGGGTTGACTCACTAAGTAACCAACTAGTGGTGGGACGGACCGGGTGGCCCGTTTTGACAGGTCTAGTTCAGGATTACAAAAAATATTTTTCAATACTCCATGAATCAAATATCAAGTTGTGGATAAACCACAACAAGCATAGCAACAAAATATTAACATTGATAGAAAGACATGAATATATATATATATATACACACACATAATAGTACCAATTACATGATAGTTCAATTGGTTACATCTAATCCAAACAAAATGGGTTTAGCTTTTCATTATCATGGAGTGACCAAAAGGAAAAGATGAACAATGGTGGAAGATGAAGATCCAAGAAGAAGAATTTAAAGTACTAAATATTTCCAACAATCCACCACCCAATTTAAACACTAACATAAAATATATCATATTTCAAAACAAAATATAGCATAAACCTTTTTTGTTTGAGCCTTATAATTAATTCTTATAAATTTCTATTTGAGAAAATGTAGAGACTTAATTGTTTTCAGCTAGATTTCCTATAACTGGTTTTTAGTATATAACATACAATATCGATGTTCATTTTAAGTTCTAATAAGTGGTAGGACATTATAACCTTGTGCATGTATCTTATTACATAAATATCACTTAAAGACTTACTCATGTTTTACAATGATAATCTCACTGTCACACTTACTAAATAAACTCTAAAATGGTGGTTTGAGACTCACATCCCTACCTTAATTATCGTTGAATTTAATTTATTTTTTATAATATTTATCACTAGTAAAAACTTAATTTATCATTTAAAAATATGTTAAATATGTTTTTAGTTCAAGTATCATGCTATTTTGAGTTTCGTCTCTCATTCAAACGTTTGTTCATTTTTCATCCTCTTCCTTAAGAAAGTCAAATGAGATGGCTAACTCTATGTCATCTCCATTTTGAGTTTCGTCTCTTTCATGATAAGTATTTTCCACGTTTTAATTTTTTTTTTGTGAAATCGGAATACGGGTTTATTTCGTTGAAAAATTAGGATTCTTTAAATTTGATGTTGGACTTAGAAGATCAGAGAGACGAAGAACATTGTCGTCAACGATACCATACTCCTTAATCTGGGCTATCTCTTTCGGAAACCAACTTCTGCTTTTTCACCACGAAGCCTTTGTGCTGTTGAATCCTCATTTTCACCAAAGCAATGGAATCAGACTCCAACACGCGCATTGGGGTTACAACGCCATCCACAATTAGGTAAAATCAAGATTGGCTCACCAGAACAATGTCCCGACTGCCCTTCATATTACCCCTTCTCTTCGAAAACTGAACTCAAAGCAAACTCAGCAATTCAAATATCTCAAAGTCAATCACTCTTTTACCCTTTTTCTTGTTCCAGGTTCCCAATTTGCCTTACCTTATCCTACTTGTTTTCTGCTTTACTCCGAAATTTGTTTTTTGATGATACAACTCAATGGGACCCAAAGAAACAAAACAAAGAACCTGTTTTTGAGGTGCCCAGAAGGAAATTTTGATTGTGCTGTGGAAATGGACGATGGAATGAAGAATAACGGTAATAACAAAAACAAAAGCAATAACTCTCAAATAAATGGTGGAAGTGAAGCAAGCGAGAGGGGACTCTTACCAAGAGGAAAGAACCAAAGGAAAAAGTGAGAATGAAGAGCTTAAAAAGAAAGGATGGTAGCATAGAGCTTTTCTGCAATATGATTTTAGATAAATACTAACATGTTTAGTGCTAGATCGAGGAATTAATTCTGACTCCAACGTCAAATGTAAAGAACCCTAATTTTTTAAGGAAATAAACCCTTAATTGAAAAGAAAAATAGCAACCTGATACACACTTAACGCTGGCATAAAAAATGACACATTGTTAGCTATCTTAAAAAACAATTAACATCGTTGTTTTTTTTAGAACTTCTAAGTTTCTTAAAAAATATATAAAAATCTTTATAGAAGTAACGAAACTCAAAATAGCATGATAGTTGAATGATTAAAACCTATTTAATACAAAAAAAATTACTTGAATGATTAAAACCTATATTTAATCCAAAAAAATAAAATAAACTGCATTTATAAAATAAATAAACAAGATTATTTTATCAAATAAAATAAATTGTGTTTAAATAAAATAAACTATATTTGAATAAAATAAACTTTTCTTAACAAATTATTTCAAAGTTAAGATATTTTTTTAAGATTCTTCCTTTTTCAACTTATTCCAAAAACTTCTATCTTCTTTGCTCTTCTTCGTTTTTCTTTGTTCTTATTTGTTCTTCATCTTTCCATTTTTTTCATATATAGGGTTTTCTGTGTTTTTTTTTTCTTTCTTCCACAACATATTTTTTCTTCCACACAGGTGTCTTCTACTACCAAATATTTCTTCTTTATTTTTCTTCTCTATAATTGATATGAAGATATCTATGGGATTTATAGAGTAGTTTTTTTTCTCTTCTAAAATAGGATATGGGAACATGCCATTTTTTCATTCTCTGGATTTATGTTATTTTTGTTCAAGTTATCAGCTCATTTCAGAAAACTCTCTCCATTGATGATAATGAAATATACTTTAGTGTTGTCTAAGGTGAAAAAAAAAACGGTACTGTGTATAGAATTTGTGTATTGAGCAAAATATTTATTACTTTTACATATGCTCATTATAGTACTAGTCAATTTCTAATGGTTCTTCAAATACAAGAAATGCATGAAACTATTATGAAGTTAAGTGTTGAACTTATGACAAAAATTACTAAAGAGAAAATATTTAAAGAACGTATAAAACAATAAGATGACCGAATGAAACTTATTTTAAAGCACGTTTTGTTGAATTTTTTTTATGTCAAACCACTGTGATCCTCCTAATAATGAAGATGATATAGTAAACTATACTAGTGATGATAGACCGGCCCAAAAGACCATTAGTTTGTTTAGTTATATGATGACTATAAAATTTACGTATTCATTTGAAATTATTTTTATTTTAGTTTTATGTTACATCATTTAATATGAATACTTTTAACTTTTATACTACTATTTACTACTAGTTGATAATTATTTATCATCATTAGCTTTTTAGCATTCTTAAGCAAGTAACAAAATTGTGTATAAGCAAGTCAAAAATAGTACATTAAATTGGTTTTTTAGTCACTAAACATTTTCAAATTTTTTATTTAGTGACCAAACTAAAAATTTTCAAAACTTTTTATTTAGTGACCAAATAAATTGGTTAGTAAATGTTTGTATTTTTTCCACCAATTTAGAAAAACAATATTTTAATTTAATTAAATTTATATTAGCGACCCAATTAACAACCTTATTTATCAACATAATTCATATGCAAAATTGGTCTTCATTGCTTGGACGTGATCAAATTTTAGTGTTTCATTAGCAACCAACATTTCAATGGTTGTTTAGCAACAAAATTAGTGACCATTTTTACAACACAATGCGATCACAAAATTGGTCTTCATTTTTTGGATATGGCAAAAGTTGTAATAACTAATTAGCAACACAATTTTTTGTGGCTATTTAGTAATTGAATTAAAAGTTGGGCACTAAGAGCTTTACGATTAGGGTTTTGCTACGCCTATTTTATTGCCATTTCATTTGTAAAGACCTTTAGCGACCGATTTAAGCCTTTTAGTGAACAAAAAAAGTGGTCTCTAAAATGAATTTTTTGTAGTGCGACTTAACCATGTGATCTCCAGCATGTCCAAGAAGAGGGTCGTGTTTGGTCCATAAAATATATATGACATGATGTCATGCACAATAAATCCTTCTTTTTTGTGTCCATATTCATGTTGTGTTAGAAGCACAAAAAATGTCACTTTTGTGTTGCGTCCGAGCTTCATAGGATGAATGTCCATTATTGCAACTAATTAATGGACTTTCGTTTTATTTTCCTCAATTACTCAAGTACTTGTTGACGCATCAACCCTTCGGTAAGCAAATCCACAATATTTCTTTATGACTTTACAAAGTCAAGAGAAATAATACCATGAGTAAGTAAGTTTCTCATAGATTTTTGTCTCACTCTTATATGCCTTCTTTTTTCATTAAGATTTTTGTTAGAAATTTTATATATAACAACTTAAATGTTAGAATGCATTGAAAATATGAGGAATAGACTTGTTTCATATTGGTAAATCATATATATTTTTTTTAAGAAATTTTGTCTTAACAATAGCAATATCTAAAGTAGTATTCTCTATTTCCATGAAATAATAGTTTTGAGTAGTAGATTTATATGATATTGCATCTTTATCCACAGTAAAAACATAAAACAATTGACATTGTGATATCAAAATATGTAACTCAATATGCATCAATATATTCTTCAATAATCTTATGAAATTTCACATAATAAATGTCATAAACAGAAGCATCACAAATAACATTATCACATACTAAAGGCATCCACCCATAAAATATATTCTTCAATAATCTTATAAAATTTCACACAATGAATGTCATAAATAGAAGAATCACAAATAACATTATCAGATACCAAAAACTATCACCTGTAAAAAACTTACTTGAAATGACTCATTCATAGAAAATAGAAAAAAATAGAAAATAATAATAAAACAAAGATATGAATAAAAAAATTGATCAATTCAATTATTTCTTATAACAAACAATAATAATATATGATAAATTTTAAATGAAGAAAGGACTATGAAGAGTTTGAGTTGAGATATTAATCCTTAAAGTGAAAATGGTCTCACCACTGCTCATGACAAGACAAAAATAATATGCATTTTTTCTTCCTAGATATAATAACCCATTAAGTCAATAAATGCAACAAAAAAATCTCTCAACTTTATGAACACTAATATTTTAAAAAATAATATAAAACAAAGACTAAATACTCGTCTATATAAACTATCGTATTTGTTGTATATTTTCTTCACAGAAATAGGTTGTATTTATTGACACAAGAGATTAAATAGTAATCAGATTGATTCAAATAAAATAACAAATAATAATAATAATTATTAAAGTAAAATAAACGTAATACATTTAAAAAATATTTATTTATGAATAATATTTACCCATAAAATTAATAGTGCATAAAAATATGAGTAACTGGTAAGATAATTTATTTATGTATTAATTTTTTAAATTATAATAAATATTTTCAAAAGAACAAACACAAATATGATAACTACATCAACAACCTTAGCAAGTTTTAGAGAGATTTTCGGGACCATTTTGAAATGTTTTCATAATTTTTTTTAGCTTCTAGTTGCACGACTTATCTTAAAGTATTTATCATGGATTGAAGATAATTTGGAGTAGAGGTTTTAGATACAATTCTCTAAGAGTAATTATAAGTTGACACTCTTTGGCTCATTTGTGTTATTTAGTTAACACACTTGGTAAGACCATTACTATTGAGAGTATCGTTATATGAGACCATAATTTTCTTTTTGTGACTCTCTTTATACAACATTATTTTTATCATATTCTTACAATTTCTACTCTAATGCAAAAATCTTATAATATTCACTTTTAATAATTTTTATTTACTTATTAGCATAAGAAATATTCTTAAGATAAAAAAAATCTTTTATTCTTATAATTTAAAATCTTGTTTAAAAATCTAAAATCTTAAATTTTTTATGTAACATTAACACGCTTTATGGAAAATGTATCTTATAAAACCTATATTATAAACTTATATCCTATATATGAACTTTACACTACCTATGTTCTTGGGATTTTTTTCTTGGACCAATTCTTGATTTTATTAACATCATTGGTTCGAAAGAAAATTTATTTTCCATAATATACCTTTTTACTATTCATGTGGAAAATTCGATTTGCGGAAAAACAAAATCTGATCATGGTTATGTTTGTGGTGTAGACTTTCGACTCTCCATACAATATATTATTATCATAATTTTTCTATTATCATACCATAATTCAAAATATATTTAAATTATCTTATTTATTATATTTATTCTTCAAAACTTTTACTCCTAACTGATTTATAAATATTAAATTAAATATATTTTTTAATTTTAAATTCACATCACACTATCAAAATTTTAAATTTATAATAAATCATTTTCAATAAATAAATATATAAATTATAATAAACAATTTTTTTAAATTATTCAATTTCTTAAAATTAGAAAGTAAAACCTGCCTAAAATTTGGTTACCAGGGTGCAAAATTCCACTTTAAACCTTTTTTATCCTGTCGATTTAGGCAATTCTATTATGGCTGTTATGTCCCTCTTTTTTGTAAATTAAGTACCTTCACTTCGGTAATTGTTTCTCTATATCTTTTGATTTATTTCTCTTCATTGTTTATTTTTTATTTTTTAATCTGTAAGGTTTTGTTGCTTTTTGTTTTTAAAAATCTCAATCCCCTCAACGATTTTTTTTTTTCATTTGATTAATTATTTTCTTTTGCATGCTCTCTTTATCTTACAATTTTTCAAGGAATTCATCAACGTTGACTATAACGTTAATTCTTCCCATAATTAAACTATATGCTAATAATATTCCAACTTATTTATGATGTGATTTTAATGTATACATAATTGTTTATATTGGTTCCTGATGAATATATATCCTTTATTTTTTATTTATAATATTTTAAATATTATTAAAATAACTTACCTTTTTAAATAAATGGTTACAATGTATCAATGTTAGTCTAAATAAAAACACAATAACACAGTACAAATACAAACATAATTTTAAAAAGAACAGAAACTCAACACAATCAATAGTTTGAAAAACAAAACTATTTAAATTTTAAAATTTAAGAAATTGTTTTAATTTTATTTTCCACAGTTATTTTCTAAGTTAAGAGTTTTTATTTTCGCCAAAAGGAAGAATGGAACACGGCTTGAAAAACTTGAAGGATTGGGCCGATAACCCATATAGGCCCACCCATAATTCATTTGCTGTAAAAGACTATTCTATCCTCGTGCAATTTCCCTTCTCTTATTAAAACCTAACAAAGCCTCGCGCAGTAAACCGCGCCTCTTTCATAAAGCACAGTCCGCAGCCGGAGTTTGCATTCGTTTCTGGTGCTGTCTGTTGATTCCACCAACCAAACAAGGCAGGTAAACAAACATCCTTATTTTGTGTTCATTATCTCTTTTATATTAAATTTCGTGTTCAACTTTTGCCTTTATAAAAGAAGAAAAAATAATGGACTTGTTCAAGATTATTTTTTGTAAAGTGTAGTTGAATATTATGATTTCCCCTTCTTTGGGGAAGGGTTTTGATTGCTATTATATATTTTTTTTTCTTACATGTTACATGCGTTCCTTCTGAACTCGTGTTAGTGTTAGGTTAATTCATTTTGTTGGATACCACGTGCTACCTATGTGTGTAGTTTGATCAGTTCTATGGCGTCTTTGTGGAAGTTATAATACAGAATTTTTTGTTTGGTAAAAAAAATGTAACAGGAAAAATTCAAACTATTGGATTGATACTTGCTGTTGCTTTTAATTTTCCTAACGCGGGCAGAGAATTTCATGGAATTCATTTGTCGTCCGTATATACAAGATGTTATTCTTAAATTTGGATTTCAAATTGGTTCTATTAATTTTGAAATATCTGAATCAGTGGAATTTATTTAAATAAATTGTAAAATTTGTGCCATATACTAGAATTCATTAAATTGAATTACTAATTACTGATGAATTTTGTTCTTAGCAGGCCCCAAGTAATACTGTGAAATCCATATTGAAGTATAGCAAGGTGAAAGAAAGTACAAGAGAATGGCAAAGTCTTTGAGATCAAAGAAGGAGAAGAGGCTGAGGGCAATTCGAAGGGAGCTTGTTGAACCTTTCTATGACAAGAAAGAAGCTGCTAAGCTGGCTGCCCAGGAGGCTGCTCTTGCTGCACCGAAGTTGGAGGTTCCTTCGAAATCAAATAATACCATGGAAGTGACCACTTTCACTAGCAACACCAACATGGGTACCATATCACTTCTTTTACTTAATAATTCATTATTTTATACCTTCCCTCTTCTAGAGTACTATTGATCTTATGTTTGTTTTTATGATATAATGTTATTTATGTATATATGTCGAGGTTGATTAGAGTGAATTGATCTTGTTCTAATTGTTACTATGCTCTACATGAGTAAGCAAGAGTTAAATCGGTCACTCTGTTCTTCATGCTGATTGGAACTGTGTTTAAAAGATGGCGGTGCTCTATCCTGCTTATCATTTGTGATCTTTCTGAGCACCAACCATATGGTTGTGAAAGCTATGTTGCATAGTAAAAATGTTTTGTTCTAATTGTTACTATGCTCTACATGAGTAAGCCAAGAGTTAAATCGGTCACTCTGTTCTTCATGCTGATTGGAACTGTGTTTAAAAGATGGCGGTGCTCTATCCTGCTTATCATTTGTGATCTTTCTGAGCACCAACCATATGGTTGTGAAAGCTATGTTGCATAGTAAAAATGTTTGCTAAATGAAAAATCCCAAATTCATACTTTCCTTTTAGTTATTTCTTGGCATCTGATAACCTTGCAATAAAAATCTAATAAATTCTGTTTGCTTTTAAATTTCAGAGGTGGAGATGGCTGACAGCAGTCAAATCATGGCTTCCTTAAAGCCTGTTGGTGGAATAGGGAAGAAAATGAAAAAGAAATTGAAAATAGCTAAAAACAAGCGCCGTGGTAAGGGAAAGATCGGGAAGCGCAGAATATGACTCCAAGTAAAGAATGGTAATGATATGTCATTTATTTGCCGCATGAATTCTTACATTACATTTTCACACTGCACATTACATCCATTGGTTTCTTATTTTGGAAATTTAACTATCAAGATTTATAGAGAAATGCAAGTTAATCAAATATCTAGTTTTTAGTTAAGAATGTTAAATCTATCTGTTAGTCCCTGGTATGTTTTAGGATTTTTTAAATATGTCTCGATAATTTAAAACTTTTTAAGTAGGTCCTGTATATTTAGCCAAAAGTAGCTGTAATATTCCTGATCAATGATCGTTTTTAATACGGACCTGTTTCAAAATTTCAAATAGTTTAGGACCAATGTTTCTTGTTTTTCTATATTCTTAATCCTTTAACTGTTTCGTAATTTTTAAATAGATTCTGTACATTATTGGGGATTCAAAATTTCCACCTAGTTTAGAAAGAACCTTGACACGAGGATCCACCAATTTTAAGGAACAAATTCTTGATCTACTGAATCACTAATTCAGTATGTTATGGCATTTTGACTTTATAATTTATGTGACTTTTTTACTGTTATAGACTACTTTTGAACTTTATTGATGTGAGTTGACCATCACGAAACTTTTTACAATTTCTCTTTTACATTTCTTTTTACGAAAGACTAAATTCTTGATGGTCTACTCACGGCAATAAAGTTCGTAAGTGATGTATAACAGTAAAAAAGTCACATTCGTAGTTAAAGTCAAAATGCTATGACATACCAAATTAGTGACTTAGTAGATCAAGAATTTGTTCTTTAAAATTGGTGGATCCTCGGGTCTAGGTTGTTTCTAAACTAGGTAGAAATTTCCTGATGGTCTACTCCAATAAATTTCAAAAGTAGTCTATAACTAGAAAATGTTTACGTATTAGCTACGTATGAACCTTGGATGCCTGATATCATAAACATACAAAGTTATGGAAAATACATATAAATTTAAGATATAATGCTGTTTCGATATGTGGACATATATACAAGATGAAATCATGTGATATTTAGTGTAAATTTTGAGAACTGGGAGTACCATTAGGAACTTTTTTATAAGACTTCAAGAGTTAACTTTGATTGATCCAACCAAAAGTCTTAAAATTATATATGTGAAGAGAGATCAAGTGACTCTTGGAATAGTTCTAAGAGTGTATCCTCCCTTCTGACTTGTTTATTTTCTTGAAGTCTAATGGTTATAGTGAATAATCAGTCTTAACCTTTAATTTTGAAGAAAAATGAATGGCAAGATGTTGAATAACTCTTTTAGGATTACTCTTACAACTTGATCCCTCTTAATATGTTTTTTATAATATAAGTAAATCTTATCATTCAAATACATACAAAATTTTTCAAAATTAGTTTAAAATATCTGCAGGATAATAAATCGATTTGATTAGAATTTAAATTGTGAGAAGTTGGTAAAGGTTACCAAATTTGACCTTTGGTATCATCTGATTGTGTCGTGTGTTGTTATTATGAATTTAATAAATAGAAGAAATGTTTTGTTGAAAATCAGTTTAACTTTCCAACATTAATTATATCATGCTTTATTCCGATGATTAACTCTGCATTACATTATTAGTTGTGAAAATCTTGGCATTATCCTGCATAACTGTTTTGCACGAGCTTTGTGGATTGTAAGTTGGCCTAAGCAACCTTCATTGTTCTTTGTTTGCTTTTATAGGTTGTATTGAAGCTGCTTAAGAGCTCCTGTGCTTTTTGTCTTGATTCATGAATAGTGTTCAAATTTTGACAGAAGATGAAAACCATTGACATCTCTATTGTAAGCTAAGAACCCTTATGAAAATGGCCTTGAAGAACTAGCCAGCCATTTGAATTCCTCTAAGAAATTTACTTTTGAAGTTTCTACCATAATTTAGCACAAAACTTGTACACTTTTACAAATTTTATTATTGGACGTTAAACTTTATATGAATCTTTATTATTAATTGACAGTCATTACTAAAGGTTCACAGACGTTGTTAAAATTATACATACATATTTTCAGTCTAAAGTGAATATGTATTATATTTTAAATTAAATGTGTTATATTACTTTTTTTTTAATTTTGTAAATATTATTACTTTTGTCAATATTACTACTTAAATTTCAAAATTTTACATTGTTTATCATTTACTTGATTGAATATTAATTTACTAGTGATGTGATATGTTACTAATAAATTAGAAAATGTTTGATTTCATGTTATATGGGTTAGAAATAATTCTGTACAATATTTTTAAATATGAAACTACTTATATATATATATATATATATATATATATATATATATATATATATATATATGTATTTTGAATGCAAATAAATAAAAACAATTATATGATAAAATTATTTTAAAATATTTTAGTGAAATTATTTTAATTTAATTCGTGATAATTTAAATATAAAAAATAAGAATTCTCAATATGATAATTTTTCAATAATTGAATTTAAAAGCTGCTTTATTAAAATTATGAAAGTATTTCAGAAGATTCATATAAAAGTACATAAATTTTCTAGTAATATTATTTTTGATTCATAAATATTTTAAGTAATTTATATTTATATATTTATCTCCTTTATGTTAATGTTGTTTAAAAATCGTTAACGTATCAGAAAGATGAAACATATATACTTTGAAGATAAAATTTGAAAAATAAATCAATAAAATTTGTGAAGTTAAATATTTAGTGATAAAATATATGCACTAAGCCAATCAAAATATGAATTTGATTTTCAATGAAAAATGTATTGTTTTGTTTCGACTTTATTTTTTGTTTTAATAATTTGAAAATAAATATTGAAAATAATAATATAATAGAAATGTTTGAAAATAAAATTAAAATATTATTTTTTTATTTCTCGCTCTCATAGCCATGAGTCACTGACAATTTTTGCTCGGAGAATTGCTGTGTTTCTCCATCGTAGTAACGTGGAATTGCTGAAGCAAAACTTGTCATGGATGCTATGCAACTATATCATAGTCTACAATGATTATTAACAAATGCAGACTTAAAGCTCAAAAAGAGAAATGTTCGTAAAAATCGATCATCTATAAAATGATGCAGAGGTCCCTATATTCTATGTCAAATAACTTCATACCATTGTCCCTAGTCTATCTGGGTTGGAGCCAAAAAAGTCCATAGAATAAAAAAACTCTTTATTAAAAAACTCACAGGCCTAAAAACCCCTAAAGCTCTATGGCCAGAGTCAGCCATGGACTTTCCTTTTTACAAAATTTAACGTACATAAACATAATATCATCATACAAGTAATCACAAATGTATTTTTTATCCAGCTTTCATTTTATCTTTGTTAATAATAACTTATAACCATGATTCATGTATAATTATATTTTTTTACCAATAAAATTAATTTTCTATTTCATAACTGTTTCTATATTAATTAGTTTAATAATAATGCTTTTATACAATTATTCCTTAATTTCCAAATTTTGTTTTGATAAATTTTCATCTTAGTTTTGGTTTCTTAATTTTGGTTTGTAAATTTGACGGTTTAGAGATATCCACATAAAATAGGTTTAAAAGTTAAAAAATTTAATTTGTAAAATTTTGATGGACTAACGAATTTATTTATAGATGGTAATCTATTTTGTCATTAGTTTAAATCAATATCATTCGATTAATATTTGTGATCAAAATTACATTATTTTTAATTGGTATGAACATGTTAAAATTTTGACTTAATAACTTTTTAAATTTTCCAAATTTAATAAAATTAATATTTATTATTTACAAAGTTATATAATTCTTTTTAAAAAAATTTTATGAAACGTATAATTTAGTCATTCACATCCATTTATATATTTTTATCTCTTTTTCATATATTTTATATTATATTCATTTGTCTTTTTTATTAGTTTCTTATTAAGAGACATTGATGTAATTTATTTATTATTATAATTATTATAATTTTTATTAGTTTCTTATTAAGTGAAATTAATTTTAAACTTTACAAAGTTTGTGGTTTAATTTTTTAATGTATATATATCTATACAAAACATTCAACAAAAGAATTTTATATGACAAACTATAAAAAATAAAAATTTTACACCGATATTAAAAATTCATCCCATCAATAGATTTGAATTTAAAATCTATCCATAATTAATATTTCAAATATTTATATAGATATCAAAATTCGATTATTGAAAAATCGAATTGTGTTACTTTTATAATTTCTTTTTTGAAATTTTTTTCATTTTCTTTTAAATAAAAATAATAATAAAAATTTTCTTTTTTTAACTTTCCAAAATAATAAAATTATATATTTAAAATATACTTATAACTAAAAAATTATTTTAAATAAGTTTTTATAAAATCAATATTTATAAATTTATATTTAATTAAAAATATATTAAATATCATGTAAATTTTGAAAATTATTGAACTTGTAAAGTAAATAAAAGAAATAACTAAAAAAACATTAAAAGTGAATTAATTTAGTTTGGGGACTAATCCCATCCTAACCCTACCCCAGCCCACTTTTATGTGGGGCTTTAGGGGTTGGGGCTTTTAAAAAGCCCCCTATTAAGGGGGCTAGAAAATTGAAGCTTGATTTTAGAAGGAGTTAGGATCAACCCATGGGTCAGGGGCTTAAATGACACTTCTATTGTCAACTATGTTAATTATGGTTAATAAATTTAAAGATAATCAATTAGTGAATGGATAGAAACTTCATATACTTGATTTTTCTTTATTAAAAGATATGCTTCTAAAAGAAAAATAGATTACCTAACTAACTGAAACTATAAAATGAAAAAGATATTTTTATCAATTAGTATAAAATATAAAATTACACATACGTATCCTAGTAAAATAATTGAAAATTATACAGTAGTTTTAATGATTGAATAAAAATACCAAAATACAACTTATCACGTTACGTGTGAAAGACAAATATTAATATAATGGCAATTACATGATAAAGATAGTCTTTATATAAAAATTGTTTAATATCTTGCAATCGTTCCAAAGGTTAAACTTTGGTTTACTTGAAATGATTAAAAAATAAACAACTTTTTGTTTTTAAATAACGTGTCATCTACCACGATGAAAACATAGATAGAAACTTTCGTTAAAAAGTCTAAATTCAAGTGTATCTCCATCAATTATCACCATACAATTTTATTTAAAACTCCCTTTTTTAATTATGTAAATGAAATACCATCATCCCTTAACTTCCCCAAATATTTTATGTACCGCATATAATATAAACAAGTTATTAGTATAGAAAATTAATACTGGTTTCAGGTTTTTTTACTAACTTTTGTTTTAAGTATTTAATTTTTTTAAAATATTTATTAAATTAATTTTTTTGGTTAAAATACATGAAAAAAATATTAATTTAGATTTACTTTTGTAAAAACTTAGAAAATAGAGTATTAGAGTAGATAGATGTATTAAATTAATGAGACGAACATTTTTATTTTAAAATAGTCTTATAATATAAATAGAAATTTCTAAGTTCATTATCTAAATCACCTCTATCTTTCTAAAACACAGTTTCCTTTCTTTTCTCTCTTTTCTCTCTAACTTTTCTCACGATTGGAGTCTCTGATTGACGATCAGGAAGCGCCTAAACGATCCTGGTGTCAAGGGCAACAATCTTGACTGATCAATTTCTTATTCTGAGTCGGCAAGTCGTTTCTCCCTTTTTCCCATACGTTTTTGAACCTTGATCATGCAATTGTTTATGTTTGCATGTATCTAACAGTTTCTTTCTTCAATTCTTAGCTCAATTTAGGTTCTAAGAGCTCTTCTCAATCACCAATTGGTGATTTGTAGGGTTTCCTAGTTGCGGTGCAAGCATTGATTTGAGTTTTTCTTGAGCTGGGCTGTATATTTCTGAGGTAAGGGAAGCTGGAGTACTTTGATTTTTGAATTTTTTTGTGTGTGTGTGTGTGTATATATATATATATATATATATATATATATATATATATATATATATATATATATATATATATATATATATATATATATATATATATATATATATATGATAAGTATGTGAATCATGACCGTTAAACTAAAATTCTGTTTTAAGGTATTCTTGAGATGTATTTTGAATGTTATGGTGTGCAAATCGTTGAATAATGAAATTTAACTTGATTGAATGATGTTTAATGTGTGATTGGATGTGTTAGAAGTTAGAAATCTGTGATAATATGAATTGGTTGTGAATTGAGTCATCTTGTTGTGGTGTAGAGTAGTTTATGCTTGTTTAAGTCAACCTAGAGGAAGTGAGGTAGTGAAAATGAGAACTAGGAGTTAAGGGCTAAATTGGTGTGTTGGGATAGTTTGGGTAGGTCAAATGTGACTTTTTTGAGTCACCAAAATGGTCAAAAACATGTTCAAAGTGGTATATTGTGATTTGAGTCCCTAAGTTGATGAATTTGATGTTTTAGAGTAAGAATTGATCCATACACACTTTAGATTGATAGTAGGAAGGTTTGGAATCACTTAGGCAAGTCTAATTAGGTGTATAATACAATCTAGGAGTGTTAAAAGTTGAGAAAAATAGTTAGAAATTGTAAATGGTGTCTGAGTTGCACACTTCTGCAGAATTTCGTTCTACAGATTACGTAGACTCGCTGAGCGAATGGTTTCGCACAGCGAGTCCTCATAGCGAGATGCTCTCTGCTTGGGCATTCGCACAACGAGTTAGTGCACTGTGTGAATGGTTGGAGAGGGTTGCTCCCTTCCTGATGATTCGCATATCGAATCTGGATGTTGTGCGACTGGTGATGGTTTGGGATCACTGCCAGTTTAATTCGGATAACAAAAGGGGGTGCATAGCGAGTGATTGAGGGTTTTGGTCTCTGTTTGGGCTTTCGCATAGAGACCTGGGGCGCTATGCGAGGGGTTAAGGTATGGTACCTCTGCGAGTTAATTCGCACAAGGAGACATGTCGCTGTGCGAGAAACTCCTGGTTTCGCCTTGCGAATAGGATGCGCAGAGCGACAGATCTGAGTTAGTCTACTCTTTATTTCTTTGTCTTGAGTTGAATTAAGTTAAGTGTTGTATGCATGGTGAAGTATATTTGAGGGTGTATGATAATATATAATTGAGTATTATTATGAGTAAATTTATAAGGAAAAGTATGTGATTTAAAGTGGTGAATGTAAGCTTTAGTGTAAAATCTCTTAGTGAGATTCCAGGTTGTTTAAAATGAATTCAGGAGCTCAGTCCTTGGGGTTATCCTGAAACTCCAATGGTCTTTCATTCTCAAGTAGAGAAGATTGAACCATGTCGTGAGGAGTAGCAGGAGGTCTTAGTCTTGGAGGCTTCTAGTATGCTCCAAGGCGTGGTACAGACTAAGGGCGAAACCCATTGGCAATGACTTTCTAAAGCAGTAGAGGCCACCGCAAGTACATGACCCGTCATAGCTCGACAATCATTTTAAGTCTGGACAAGTCAAGTTTAGAATATAACATGCTAGGATGTTTGATTTTAGTTAGTTTGCTTGATTTATCTTGAGTATGTCATGTGCTATTAATTTGTATGTTTTCTTTTATATCTAGCTACCCTTCTGCTTGTGTTTGTATCTTGTATGTTTGATGTTCTTTCTGTGCAATGATCACCCTATGAATGTGAGTAGAAGGAAATGAGGTGACTCTGGAGCAGGCTTTAGAGGGTGAGGATGCTACTGCTTATTTTAGTTAAGTTTTTATTTTGGGAGTATAGTTTTGTAATACTTTTATGTATATAAAGTTTTAAATTCTACACTTATTTTGGATGACTTAAAGTTTATACTTCCTGTATTTAATTGTTTTATTTTATTATTTCTGTGACTACTATTATATGATTTATTATTGTATTTTGAGATGTTACAACTTTTGTCTAAATTTTTAATTATTATTTTGTCTCTTAATTCTTTGTATTGTAAGAACCTATATGTTTTTTTATATCATACGGTGATATATTAGATCAAAATATATAATAGAAGAAATTGAATATATAACTACAAATACACAAGTTGTAAATTTGAGAAAGATAATAAATAAGACTCAACTGAAAAATTGAATTTATCAACTACCTAATTTAAAAGAAAGAAAATATTAAAATACTTAAAAAATGTTGATAGGAAAACGGAAACATATTTATATATTATATCAAGCCATTTATATGATCTATTGAAGTAAAATTCTAAAGCCTCTTACACTATTGAAAATGAAAAAAAAAAAACAAAAAAAAAGCACTTCCCTTTACTTATTTTCCCTCTTTCTTTTTAAGAAAAAGTATACAAATTAAATAATAGCAATATCTGGTTAAGGGAAATGATCATCCTCTTCTTAAAAAGAATCTATCTTCACGTATAGGACTAACAGAAAGGCTTGAACAATTAGACAATTAAAGGAATTTTATAGCAGTTTAACTGTAAGTACAACCATTGATTCTCCATTTGTCTATTATCACTTGTCCTAACTATATTATTTTTATTGTTTATTATTATCCTCTGTGCTAATTAAACAACTATATATTTTTATTTGTAAACTTTGTTTTTTCTTCTTTCTTTGGTATCAATGGCCACACTATTGGGTTTGGTTTTTATTGTATAATAACAACTATTTGAAGTGGAAAAAATCGTAAAATAAAATACAAGTAGAATAAAAACGTTATTTAAATATAGATAACTTACAAAGAAAAATTGTTGTATAATATAAATTGAGTACTATTTCACTTGTAATATATGAATGGTAAGTACACGATAAAAAGATTTGATTTGATAAAGGAAATATTTATGTTATGCTGACTATTTCTTGCTCACTAATAATAAAGGTTCAAGGAACAGAATAAAAAGTTAGACTATCGTGTCCTTTGATTTTATAAATTAAATATATCAAGTTAAATGAGTTCTTATGGTCGTAAATGTATCATATTCTTTATCATACAAGAGAAATTAATTACATTACTTTTAAGTTATTGATGATTTTGATATGTGTAATCTGTTTGTTAAATGGTATGATATAGTTGAAATTGTTGAATTTGGTTGGTGATGGATAAAGGATTTTGGCACACAAAAGAAAGATAACTATGATTTTTTATTTTAATGAAAAACAAATCAATCCTTTATTTATATAAGGGTTAAACAACATATTTAGTATACAAAGACACAAAGCATAAATGGTAAAACAATAGCAAGATAGTTGTCATATGTAATAACTTTACAAGTCTGGCTTAACAACACGTAAACATTCTAAAACATTCAAATACACCTTTTTAAGTCAAACTAGATTGTTCCAATAACACCAATAAGCTTACTAAGACTCTTGAGTCTTTCGAACTTCAGAGCCTTAGTTAGAATGTTGCATCTATGTCTTGCAATGACATAACTTTAGCCTTTCATTCTTGACTTGATCACGAATATAGTGAAATTTTGTTTCAATATGTTTACTCCTTCCATGAGAGGCAGAGTGTTTAGCTAGATCTATTGTAGATTTGTTGTCAATACAAAGTTGTATCTTCCTTGCAAATTCCATCTTTAATCCCTCCATCATAGACTTTAGCCAAAATAGCTTGACATGTTGCCTCACATGCTGCTATATACTTTGCTTCACAGGAGCTTAAAGCTACAACAGGTTCCTTGGTTAAACTCCATGATATTGGTGAGTTTCTAAGAAAGAACAAATAACTCTCTATGCTTTTCATGTCACACTTATCCCCACACCAATCTACATCAGAATAAGTTGTTATTCTCATTTCCACACCTTCTCTTCTTCATGAAAAAAGAATACCATAGCTGTGTGTCCCTTCTTGATGATCCCAAGATACTCTCGTTGAAGAATTCTCACACCACTCTGGATACATTCTTGACACCAAAGAACAAACTAGAGAACTAATTTTTCTCACTCCTTACACTCACAGGTTTTGAACTCAGCTCTTGATACCATAAAGGATTTTTGCACAAGAAAGAAAGGTAACATGTATGTATTTCTTATTTTAATGAAAAACAAACCAACCCTTTATTTATATAAGGTTAAACAAAATATTCAGTATGCAAAGGCCAAAGGCAGAAACCGCAAAACAATAACAAGACAACTATCATATGTAACAACTTTACAAGTTTGGCTTAACAACACATAAGCATTCTAAAACATTCAAATAATGGATGTTTGATATGGTGTTGGTGTTGATTGAAATTATGTTGAATTAGGGAATTGAGAATCTAATCAATTAAGCTAATTGGTATGTACCTGACATTAAAACTGTTTTTGAACAAAATATTAAGAAGGAAATACTAAATTGACCATTTGAATATGTTTCATTTTCAAAAATCGCAAATTTTGCATAAACTATTTTCTAATATAGTGTTGAACAATGGTATATTGGCGTTGAACGCTAGTTCACTTAACATGTCTGACAGTATTTTAGCTCTAGACTATTGAACACTAGTTTTGAACTGATGAATGTTGTATATTGCGAATGGTAAAGCAATGAGCAAATCTAGGGTGTCACTGAGTGCTAGTTTTGCTAATGATTTAGCATTGAGCCGTGTCAGGGTGTTGTTAAGCGCCATCCTTGTATTGTAGGTCTGAAGCTTTTTAACTCTAGGGCACTGAACTCCAGAAAGTGCCAGTGAGCGTGACTTATTGCTGGAAGAATAGCACTAAGCACCATAACTGGTGTTGAGCGCTACCTTTTGTGAGAAGTTTGGTATTAAGCATCACTTCTGAGCGCAAATATGTATATGTGAATTTGTTTGTATTCTTTGAATGTTTGACATAAATTTAAAATGAACTTTATGCAAGTGAATGAGTATTATGATGATCTATTGAGGTGATGATATTTTGTGGATATGTGTGGTGATGGTGTTGTGAGAATTTTAAGGAGAAATTTTTTATGGTGTGATGTGTTTGTGTATGCAATGACATAGAGAGTTCAGTATGGGTGAGAGAATGATAGGAGGTCCTAACCACTAGAAACTACTTTGTTTATGAGTAGTAAGATGATAACCTCTTTGTTTATGACTCTACAAAGTATAAATACTACTACAAGTGCACGCCTACTATAAAACCCAAATTCAAAGGCAAGTATCTTTATAATTGATATTAGTTTGAGCAGTTTATGTGTATCTATATGATTTTTTGTATTTAATTCATGTTTAAATTTTACTTAATGTGATTTAATTGTTTATGAAAACTCTTTTGTACATTAACTTACGCTGTTGTCTCTTGTGTGCTATTTGTTTCTTTTGTGATCATCACTTTATTGATGTGAGTAGATAAAGAATAAAGGTTGAAGCATTTCTAGTGGAAGATTTGTTGTTGCAAAGTATTTTTTCATGATTGTCTAATAATTTTCTTTAATTAATTCAAATATATTTTATAGCATAGTTATTTTTTTATAACTATATTAATATTTCATATGTTTATAATTTAAGACAATTTATTTGTTTTTTCAATTTTATAATATCTATTTTATAAAATTGTAAATTGTTAAAATTTAGATATTATATTTATAAATAAAAAATTTAAGTAGAAACAGATTTCTCAGATAACCAAAATCTTTTGTGGTAAAGGAGACAAATATATTTGGATTGAGTTAGAAAATATAATGCCAAATTGGAAGTTAGTATCATCCATATCATAGTGGTGTTTGCCGGCATACAGTATTGTAGAGTCAGACCTTCTACTTAATAATATATAAATATCATATTTTATATATTCCTTTGTCTTGTGGAAGATACCTAAGATCTCACATATCCTCTGCTACCTATGTGTCTTTTTCATATGATTCCGCTATATATTTTGTCTTCCGTACATAATTTTTTCCTGCTAAATCTATTACGTTAATTGGCAAAGGTTTTGGGAATAATCTGTCTTGTCGAAACAACAAAAAATGGAGAATAAAATTAGTGTATAGTATATCGACGCATATTTTAAAAACATCTTATCATATTAATTGTAAAAAAATTATTTATCAGTAAAACCTTAAAGATAATTAGTATTTATATGTAAATGCGTTTTTCTATGTCACTCTCAACCAATTTTTCGAAATAGAAAAAAGAGACAATAAAAGTTAAATGAAAATATTCTCTCCTGATCTCATCGTACTTAATTACTTGTTTAGTTTTTAGTTAGAAAATTTCAAGTAAGTATCTGATTTTGAAAAATATTTCAATTAGATTTTTTTTATAAAAAATTACTAATAGTATCCTCGACAACGTGATTTTTAGATTTTTATTACCACATGTTAGATCTTTTATGATATATGATATTGTAAATGTTGTAATATCATGTAGTCATTTTTCTATTTAATTTAATTCTAGTTTTTTTTAAATATTGTCTCTTTTTAAATTAATATCAAACTTATTATTTATATAAATGTTATTATGATATTTTTATTAAAAATTACTTTTTAAACTAGTATATTATTACATATTATTGATTCATGTTTTGTTAATTCATGTTTTTTTATAAAATTAAAACTAACTAAATATAAATATTTTTATAAAGAAAATAAGTATTTGAAACTAAGATATTATTAATCCATGTTTTTAATAAGAATAAATTAATTAATATCATTTATACAAATAATAAATTTAATCTCTTCTTATAACCAAATTTATTATATTTGTAGAAACATGAGTTAATATAAATATAATAATATAATATATTAAAAATTTACTTTTAATAAAAAATATTAGTATAATATTTATATAAATAATAAATTTAGTTTCAAAAAAATATTATTTTATTTTAAAAAATTTAAAACTAAATTAAATAAAATATATTAAATTGAAATCGAAGCAATGACGTTTAAAAAAAAATAACATTAACAATGCTACTTCACTGATAATACCACGTATTACACTAAAAATTTGATATGTGATAACAAAATTTTTTACAAAATAAAAAAATGAAAAAAAAAACACCTATTAACACATAACATGCCACGATGATAGTAATTTTTTAAAATAATCTAATTAAAACACTTTTAAAAAATTAGAAAAAAACTGAAACTTTTTCTAAAATAAAAATCAATTTAAATTTATTCAACCAAAATAAATACAAACAAAGAAATAAGTCTAAGAGAAATAAATTGCAGAAAATGAACGACACGTGGACTCATTTTGTGGCCAATGATACTCTTCAAAAGCAATCAGGGACCGGCCTTCAATTACTTTAATAATAAATAAAATAAAGGAAAAGCTTTTGTATTCTTATCATATAATTTAATTACTTAAGTTTTATTGTTTAGTAAAATTTTATTTTTATCTTTATCCTCATATTCAGTGAGTTTGTAATTTTTATTCTATTTTAATTATTTTTTGTAAAACACGTATATCATAATAGGAATTGTACTGTATTGCAAATATTAATAAAATATATTTTTTAACATTAAATATTAATAAAGTATTTAATATTAAAAGAATATATTTTTAACGTTAAATATAAAAAAATATAATTATATAAGTATTAACTAAGTATCAAATAATAATTGGTTAAATGTTAATGATTATGAAAAAAAATATATTAAATGTGTGTCTAAGAAATAAATTATGAAACTAAAGATTAAATAATTAAGTTTGTTAGGTTATCAAATACATTAAAGTTGTTTTAGTAATTTGAATCAGAATTACTATAAGAACAAAAATGAGTAGATGTAAATTAGAGAGTTTGAAGTACTTATTATAGTTATCTCTTAAAGGACACATTAGAAGGTTGAAGAGAAAATATATTTAAATTGTATTTTCTTTTAACTCTTAAGTTATGTATGATGCCACAACTTTATATAAGTTTGTTTCTTGAAGGTGTAACAACTAAATCCTATTAAGTAATTAATTTAATTATGTAAATTTTGCATTTTTTATAGGTCGATACTACTATTATGAGATACATTTTTCACCTTTTAAACTAGTAGGCTAGAAAGACTTTATATCAATGGTGCATGTCACTAATTCTCATACACTCTTTTATTGATGTCTACTCCTTTGATAACTAGACAAAGGGGCATTTGTATATGCCATATTGTCTAGGTATGATAACTTGATATAGTGGAATTTAAATGTCACATTTTATCAATCTTTTCAATATTTGGATATAAGGAAATTTAGACATTATTTATTTTGTATATATATATATATATATATATGTTGACTCTGTAGAAGGGTGTTAAGATGTAAAACATTATTGATTGGAAGTGTCTCTCCTTAAGCATGTGAAAGAAAATGCAATAATATATGTCAATACAATGTCTAATGATTTGGATATATAGTTTGGGAATAAATTTATATTATTAAGAACAATGATATGATGTGAGTGGAATAAATTAGTCCTAGCTTGGACATTGTTGAAATATTATTGATGATTAAGTGATTTTTATTTTATGTTATGAAAATGGGGATAGATTTGGTCCGAAAATTACGGAAATGGAAAATTTTAAAATATATTAGAAATTTTAGATAAGTCATGCATGGAGATCACAACTTCAATAAAAGTTGTGTTGAAATAAAATGACTTTAAATTTTTATTTTAAGAGATCATGCATTACAAAGATAATTTTAATGAAAAATTTCAAAAGAAGAAATTTTATGTTGGCTTAATAGTCAATTTTGTCTCTAGTTTCGTTGATAAATCTCAATTTAGTCCCTCGTTTTAAAAGTGTTTGAAATATATTCTCATTTTTAAAATTTTGAGTCAAATTAGTCATTTCCGTTAAATATAAATGAACGACGTTAAGGATTTGATGATTTGGCAGAAAATAGTAATAATATATTATTTTATAAATATATTTCTCTCCTTCTTTCTCTTAATACAAATTCCTAGATGCGTGAAATAGTGTGTCACTCTAGACCATTTATACTTTTCATACTATTTATAATTTCACTTCCCAATAACTCATTTCTCCAATAACTTTTACTTTTATTAAATATTTATCGTTCATAAATTTAAATAATTTTATCTTTTTGTAAATATATATTATTTTAATTAATAATAAAAAAGATAATGAATGTTATTAAAATCAGATAAAAAAAAGATCTTGTTTATTATTCCTGTTCTTGATTTTAAATTGTTCTTTCTCTTTTCTAATATATTTATTACTTTTTTTTTCCTGTTACCCTTATAATAACTTTATTTATTTAATTTAAACATGTATTTAATGTATTAGAAGAAGAAAAATGTGTAAGAGAAAAAGTTATACTATTTTATTAGAGTGGTTTTTTATTATATTTATAAAACAACTTTTAATTACACATAAAATAAGTTGGTAAAATATTACTTAATAATAAAGTCATAAAAAAAAAGTAATACTAATGATTATAAAAAAATTAATTTTAATTATTTAAGTCTTCATTAAATACATCTAATAATGTAATTTCAATTTTTTAAATATGAAATTAAATGATGAATTCTAACTTCAACTTATATTTATTTAAAAAAATTATTTTTTCTTTCAAAACATTTTATAGCATTAAATTAACTTAACTCAAACGTCTCCTAAATATTATTTCATTTAATATATATTTGTTTGATCCCATGGATTCCTAAAAGAAGAAAAAACAGTGCATCAATGATTATTTACAATTCAGATATTAGTATTTGTTAGTCAAACTTAGTCAGTCACATTAATTTTTGATACAAAATAATTACAAAGAGTATGCAAAAAAAGTAGAAGAAAAGTAAAAGAGAGTATTTAAAGTAGAAGAAAAGTAGAAGAGAAAAAAAAAACTGACAAAAACCTGTATTGCACAGAAAATAGAAGAAAAGTAGAAGAGAGAGAAAAATAGTTAACGTCGTTTGTATGGATTTAACGGGAGGGATTTCATTGATGCAAATTTTATTAAGTAAGGACATAATTAACGCACTTTTTAAAGGATGAACTAATTTGACATTTTCGAGCGAAACTTAGGACAAAATAGGGTATTAAACCAAATATGTTTGAGATGATGAATTTTAACTTTTTATTTTAAATTAGAAGTTTTGATATGGGAACACGACTTAAGTATAAATATGAAAAAGAGAAGTAATTGGACATGTCTTAACAAAAGGCGAAATAGATAGCAACATAGGCAATGAGGAGAGTTAGAGAATAACATGACTTATGTTAATGAAGTTGTGATTTCCTTGGACGACTTACTTAAAATTCTTAATATATTTTAAATCTCTCCATTTTCATAAAAATAACAAAATATCTTGGTCATTATTGGACAATACTTACATACCATGTACACTATTTAAGCTTATTTGTACAACACTAAACTCAATGTAGACATAAGTTATTCACTACTTAGTCATGTGCATCATCAGTATAAAACACTAGTCATCCATGATCAATGACACTAATATCATTGAAATATAATATTTTGTGATAAAAAAATTGTCACGAAATATTAAAGAGTCGGTCACAGAAACATATGACAAAAAATGCCACCACTTGTCACAAAAGAAGTCTCACGAAAGCTTTTATATTGAAAACATCACTTTGTCATAAGCAGTGATGATAAAAAAATTCATCATGAAAATTTATCTATTTGTGAAAAAAGAAAGTCTAAGATTTTTAAATAGTGAACCATCATAAATTGTGACAAAAATTGTTTGTTTGCTTAAGAGAGTATGTGGTGATGTTAAATGAACCTAGTTCAGACAAAAATATATCACTTGAAATGACATAGAAGAAAATGCAAGTGAAAGAAAAAAAATTGTTTAAAGCACTCGTTTAAGCACTTTGAACGAGATAGTTATTTATTGTTTAATGTGAGTTTACACACACTTATTATACCGAGTTTGATCCTTTGGAACAACAACTTATTGCTTAAGTGACGATGTGAGAATGTGTCACCTACAATTTGTATTTGACAATTAAGCGACATCCATTTGAATGATCTCTTAAGCATGAAATATGCAACTTAAGCTTGGCATTATGATTGCTAAGCCTTAAAGGTAGTTCATTTAATCATGAATTCAATAAGCTTAAGAAACTCATTAATCTAGCTTAAGTGTAGGAAGTTGGTCACTCAAGTATGAAACTAAAGAGGTAGGTTAAGCATGACATAAAATTGACTTAAAGTTTTTAAGCACTTAGCAAGTATTTAATGTAGTTTACTTGAACTATTAAAATAAAGAACATTGCACTGATCAATATTTAAATGAAAAAAACTACTAATAAATATTATAATAAAACATACAATCATAAAAAATTATGATGTTTATGAATTATTTTCCATGTCATAAAATCAATAGTAATAAATATTATAAATGAATAAATATAAAAAAAATATTTGTTATCATATTAATGATCATGGTGTTGTTCTCTTATATAAGGATGAGTTTTAATTTGCATTAAAGAAGATGATATTAGTGATGAGAGATTAACTAAAAGAATTGATTAACATAAGATGTGTCATTTACTATGTAAGTAAATGTGACTCTATTAGTTCTTATTTTCATTAAATAAGTTGCAGACAAGATGTCGCACATGTTCAAATTTATATGATGTAATAATATTTGAAAAACTTGAAAAAGAAGGTTTGAAATTTTAACTTAATTATCCTTGTTACTATGGGCTCATAACCGACCGAACGGTAAAGGTGCAAGAGAGTCTCTACATCACTTTGGGCTCATATACTACCAATCGGTTAGGACGACATACGACCCTAAGGAACTGAACGGTCAGCATGCAGGAAAAAGTCTCTTAGTCGTTTTGTCCCGAGATAACCGTTGAGTAGAGTTAAGACTCAATAAATGTGACAACGACTACCGTTAAATAGTTAAGGTTTGCATTAATGACCATTAAGAGGTAAATTAATTGGTTAGATTCCTTTAAACTCTATAAATAAGGGTTTAGGTTCGAGGTAAATTCACGTTTTGCTCACTACTACATTATAAAAGGCCTACAGAGAAAATTTCTGACTTGAGAGTCAGAGTGTCTTCTGCAAGTTACCCCCATTTGGTTTTCGGTTAACTAGAGCTAGGAGAAGCAGGACACTCGGCAGCGACAGCAAGACGCTCGGTCGCGATAGGAGGACGTTCGACGGAGATCCTCGTCCCATTTTAGCAGAAACATTTTAGCACCCACTGTGAGGCCGAGGATTTTGGAAGACACCCTAGCAAGTCCATAAGGATGGCTTAAGACCCAATGGCGTTTATGTAGGAGATGCAGAGGAGGATGGAAGCCATGTAGGCTAAAATTAAAATTCTAAGGGCCGAGCGGGATGTAGGACGTAGGGACCGTGACGTGGGGCGGAGGGCCCGTCCAATCAAAGGTCGACTGCACCCACTCCGACGCCCATAGTGGAATTCCCAAACTTTGATCAGGAAGACACTGATCAGGGGGAAAACACTTCCCGAAGAGGTCATGTCCGTCCAGTTCATGCCGCTCGGGCCAGGGCACTTCATCCCTTTACAACTGCAGTCATGGAAGAGCAAATGCCAAAAAGGGCGCTCCCAGTTCTGGAAAGGTATGATGGATCGGGGGACCCGGAGGAGCACCTAAGGTCATTTATTGACGCCATGGCAATCTATTCACCTAGTGAAAGGGTTTGGTGCAGGGTTTTTTCCCTGTCGGTTAAAGGAGAAACTTTGGAATGATTTCACTCTCTTCGTCCCATAATCATTTATAGTTTTGCGACTTTGAGACGCCTGTTTGAACGACAGTTTGCTTCCAGTAAGATGCAAAACCTTACGTATATGGAACTTACTAAAATCAAACAGGGAAAAGATGAAGACCTAAGAGACTTCATGGACCGGTTCAATCGGACCACATGGCAGGTGAAGGGTGTTGGTAAGAAGTTCATCATTAGCATCCAGTCAACAGCCTTAAGGCCATGCTCCTTTACGAATAACTTATTTGCTTGGCCACTTTTAATCATGGGAGAATACAGGAGAGGGCCGCGAAGTTCATTCGAGTCAGGGAGATGAGGGTTGTCCAAAAAAGGCAACACAAAGAGAATGATTCACCTTCGGCAAGCCAGGAACGAAAGGAGGGCAAGCGAGCGTGCACTCAGGACCAAACGACATAGTCGTGGCAAAAATAGAGATAAGCCCTATACTTGCTTTATTTTAGTTTAAAAAATTGTGATGTAATTTGCAAATCGGATATTATTATCAAATGATTTCCATCAAAATTTTTAGTAAGTTATGTGAACCGTTCGACCAAAGGAAAAGGTTCTAGAAATAACTTTAATCAACCGTCTGGCTCAAAGAAAGAGTTCTAAAAAGAACTTCTAAGTTCCAAGGAGAACTCCTATCAACCGCTCTCACATTGGCATCTTCGACCTAGGGAACGTTGCAAGTGAACTCCTAGTGTTGACCGAACAGTGAGGAACGCTCTTCGTGAACTCTCACCTTGATCTTAGGGAACGCTCCAAGGAACTTCTAAGATCTAAACTGCTCGGTGATGAACGCTCTTCGTGAACTCTCACCTTGATCTTAGGGAACGGTTCAAGAGAACTCCTAAGATCTAAACCGAACGGTGAGGAACGCTCTTCGTGAACTCTCACCTTGATCTTAGGGAACGCTTCAAGTGAACTCCTAAGATCTAAACCGCTCGGTGAGGAATGCTCTTCGTGAACTCTAACCTTAATCTTAGGGAACGCTCCCAGTGAACTCCTAAAATCTAAACCGAACGATAAGGAACGTTTTTCGTGAACTCTTACCTTGATCTTAAGGAACGATCCAAGTGAACTCCTAAGATCTAAACAGCTCGATTATGAACGCTTCCGTAACTCTCACCCGAGCATCTTCGATCTTGGGAAAGTTCTAAGCGAATTCCTAGATCCCCTGCTCGGTAAGGAACGTTTTCGTAGTGCTCACCCGAGCGTCTTCGATCTAGGAAAAGTTCGAACTCCTAGATCCCCCATTCGGTGAGAGATGGTTACGTGGCTCTCACCTTAGCATTTTTGACCTAGGGAACGTTCCAAGGGAACTCCTAGTGTAAAAACCGCTCGGTTGGTAAGGAACGCATGCTATTGTATGAATCGTCATGACCCTTGAAAACTTAGGTAAAATCCTTTGTCGATCGGTATAACTTGACAAACCCAACATAATATCAAAGATTTTGCCAGGGCTTAGGGGGCTTATGTTACTATGGGCTCATGGTTGACCGAACGGTAAAGGTGTAGGAGAGCCTCTACATCACTTTGGGCTCATATACTACCGATCGGTTAGGACGACATACGATCCTAAGGAACTGAACAATCAGCATGCAGGAAAAAGTCTCTCAGCCGTTCGGTTCCGACAACCGTTGAGCATAGTTAAGGCACAATAAATGTGACAACGACTACCGTTAAACAGTTAAGGTTTGCATTAATGACCATTAAGAAGTAAATTAATTGGTCAGATTCCTTTAAACTCTATAAATAAGGGTTTAGGTTCGAGGTAAACTCACGTTTTGCTCATTACTAAATTATAAAAGGCCTACAGAGAAAATTTCTGACTTGAGCGTCAGAGTGTCTTCTATAGATAACCCCTCATTCGGTGTTCGGTTAACTGGAGCTAGGAGAAGCAGGACGCTCGACAACGACAACAAAACGCTCGACAGCGACGGAAAGACATTCGACGAAGATCCTCATTCCATTTTAGCATAAACAATCCTAATCTAAAAACTTGTTCTCTTTTATTCATTCTTCGACATCTTAGCATATGTCATGAGATGGATGAGTTTGATATGTGAAACTTTATCAATACTAAAAATATACGTGTGATCAAGTGTAAATAAAAAAGATGAGTGTGAGTGAATGAGATGAGTATAAGTTATGATTATGAATGAAATAAGAGAGAAAAAAATATGAATGAGAAGATTTATCCTCTTTAAATATAAATCTTAGGATTAAAACTAGTTAGCATATAAATTAACATTGACCATTAAAGATATTAGCGTCTAATTGATCGACACTAACCTAAATAAATAATAAAAAAAAATAGTATCAACTTAATTAACGTTAACTTAAATAAATATAATTATTGAAAATAAATAAAATTAATATAAGTTATACTAAATAATAACCTAGTTTGATTTACTATTTATTTTAATTAACATTAATTTAGTCTGTACTAAAGAGACTCTAACGTGAATGTTTTTACTTTTAAGAAAAATTAACAATAGTTTTCATTGCCTTATAGTTGACACTAACATATATTTTACTCTTTTATTTTTTAAAATAATAATAGAAAATTCTAATGTGGAAATTGTGTTTATGATTACATTTTGAATTATTGGGACACTTCGTTTTTTGGGATTATTCATTTAAGATGAATATTTTTATTGTTTTTAATTATTTAGATATTTTAAATAAAATATTTATTTATTAATTAAGAAATGATAATTTTTAAAATTATAATGAAAAATAAATATTTACGCAAACATTATTCGAAATTTAATTTATATAAAATATTTAGATCGTGAAAAAATTAAACAAAACTTTATAAAATCGATAATATGTAATTATAGACTATTAAAGTGTTTAAAGTCATGATTCAATAATTAATTATGTGCTTATTTATTATTTTACCATTTTGACCATACTGATATTTCGAGAAGTGACATAAATAATCATATCGAATACTTTAATATTTTCATATTTTTAAATTTCCAAAATTTTAAAATATTTACTGACTTCATTAGAACTTAACATTTTTTATAAGTGTTTTGGCATCTCCTAGTGTTGATACGATGAAATCCATTATCGATAGGCCAAGTAGAATTTTGATTATTTATTGTATTTTTGGTGTTTTTATATGACTTAAAAAGATATTAAAAGAATTTAACATATAAAAGTTAATATATTTTGAAAGTGAAATTAAGACATGCTTTGGGTGTATTTTTTCCATGAGTCTTCATCTAGTATCCTATATTTTATAAGACATGCTTTAGGTGTATTTTTATTAGTATCGTCAAAATGGGTTGAAATCCGTGAGCTAACACAACTCATCACAGGTTTGAGCCGGGTTGGTTGGAAAAAAATGTGAAAATTTTGACGCAGACCAATTTTGACCCGGCTCACTCGGGTTGAACCCGTGCTGAGCCGGGTTGGCTCACCAACCCACTTTTCTTTTTTATTGAAATCAAATTAATTAAATTAATTATTGAAATCCTATTTTTTTATTGAAATCAAATTAATTATTCAAAACATACAACCTTTACTTCGCAGTAGAGCTTTTCGTTGTGTGTTGTGTTGTTGTCTATCCAAAAGTTCTCCTCTGCTATATATTTTTGTTAACGACTATATGTAGTTTCTTGGTCAAACTGTTGTGTATGTCTCATTAAAATAAATTGGCAAAATTTTATGTGTATGTCTCATTAAAATAAATTGGCAAAATTTTATGCATAGCTTAGAATATATAACAATAGAGTTTTTGTTTCATTTTCTTTTATATCAATTGGTCCAATTATTACTATTTCAATTTGATCGATCAAAGTAATAAGTTATAAGAATTTCAAAAGAAGAGGTGAAAAAAAAGTTAAGTGAGCCAATGAGCTAATCCATTTAACTCACCAATCCGTAGTGATTCGGATCAGGTTCAAATTTTTTCGACTCTCTAATAAATGAGCCGGATTAGATTAACTCAGTAAGTGATCAACTCATGGTGGATCAGGTTGAGTCGAGTTATGCGTCTTGACAGCTCTAATTTTTATATAAAAAAAAGTGTTTATGGACAAAATTTAACTTATCTTTAATGTTCAGTAATAAAAGTAAAAAATTGTATTTAAAACAAAATTGCATACACAAGCCATGCATGGAAGGTGATTTGGCAAGAATGCAGTACTATAAATATGTAGTTGAATGGGCAAAGACAAACACAAGAATAAGAAGCTTCAATGGCAATTCCCATGGAGATCCCTTTTCTTTCCATCTTATCCTACTCTTTCCTCTACCTCCTTCTCTTTCTCGTTTTCCAGCTTCTTCTCCAAGCCAGAAAGTTCCAGAACCTTCCACCAGGTCCACCCTCTCTTCCCATATTCGGCAACCTCCACCACCTCAAACGCCCCCTCCACCGCACCTTCAAAGCCCTTTCCGACAACTACGGCCACGTCATCTCACTCTGGTTCGGATCACGCCTCGTCGTCGTCGTCTCCTCCCACTCCCTCTTCCAACACTGCTTCACCAAAAACGACGTCGCCCTCGCCAACCGGCCCCGCTTCCTCTCCGGCAAATACATCTTCTACAACTACACCACCCTTGGCTCCTCCCCCTACGGCAACCACTGGCGCAACCTCCGCCGCATCACCGCTCTCGAACTCCTCTCCACACACCGCATCAATACCTTTGCCGATATTCGAAGGGACGAAACGCACAGACTCATCCGGAAGCTCGCTGAGGACGCGTCGAGCGACTTCGCCGAAGTGGAACTCACTTCCAAGTTCTACGACATGACGTTCAACAACATAATGAGGATGATCTCAGGAAAGAGGTACTACGGTGATGACTGCGACATGGCCGATGTGGAAGAGGCCCGGCAGTTCAGGGCCATGGTTTCGGAGCTTCTGAAGCTGTCCGGCGCCAATAACAAGAACGATTTCATGCCCTTACTGAGGCTGTTTGATTTTGAAAACCTGGAGAAGAGGCTCAAGAAGATCAGTTCCAAAACTGACACCTTCTTGAATGGACTCCTGGAAGAACAGCGCAGCAAGAAGCAAGGTGCAAATACCATGGTTGATCATCTCCTCAGTTTGCAGGAATCGCAACCTGACTATTACACTGACCAAATCATCAAAGGCCTTGCTTTGGTAAAAGTTTTCTCTGTTTCATACTGTTTTTCTTTTGTTTTCTCTATTCTTTGTGAACGTAATTAATCTAGTTGAGTTACACTAAAGGGCATGCTGGTTGCTGGAACTGATTCATCAGCTGTAACTTTAGAGTGGGCATTATCTTGTTTGCTGAACCATCCAGAGGTGTTGAAGAGGACAAGGGATGAATTGGAAAAACAAGTGGGACAAGAGCGTTTGTTGGAGGAGTCTGACTTACCAAAACTACCTTACCTTAAAAACATAATCTTTGAGACACTTAGGTTGTATACTCCTGCCCCATTGTTGTTGCCACACTCATCTTCAGAAGAGTGCATGATTGGGGGATTCAAAGTTCCACGAGACTCTATAGTGCTGATAAATGCTTGGTCCATTCACAGGGACCCTGAAGTGTGGAGTGAAGCCACAAGTTTCAAGCCTGAAAGATTTGAAAGTGAAGGTGAGTTGGAGAAGCTAATTGCGTTCGGGATGGGAAGAAGGGCTTGCCCAGGAGGAGCCTTGGCTATGCGTGCACTCTGCTTGACTTTGGGATTATTGATTCAATGCTTCGATTGGAAACTATTTGGTGACAAAGAGCTCGATATGAGAGAGGAAAATGGTTTCACTTTGTCCCGTTTAATCCCATTAAAGGCCATGTGTAAAGCACGCCCAGTCATCAACATGCTTCTGGACTGATTTCTTTAAGCTTCCACTTTTTACTTTCCAACAATAAAATGAAAATTAGTAATTTTATAAATTTATATGTAATATTAATATAACATCTCGAGAAAACCATACAACACAAATTTGAAACATATAAAAAGAAACATTACGTTTGTAGCATAGATTTCAAGTCATTTTTCATCCTCTTGTGCAAGAAACAAAACCATATAATTGTGCATTGTTTTGGTATGATGACCACAGTTGCCAATGAGACCTATCATTAATCAAAAATAGTTAGTGGATTACTTGAATAAACTTTAATAAAATTTTACATTTTGTAATACATACCCATCATTGCCTTCATCACCATTGTTTCTGTCAATGTTTTTTAAACCGTGATAAATCACATGTTGGACACAACTTTAGTGAAGCAAACTCCTTTATGTACAAAACACAATCATTAGGATAAACATGTATGTTTTGATATTCCAGATCCATTGGACATAAAATTTTCTTCACCTCATAATTACGGAGGTAGAGTGTTATTTCCTGGAAACATCTCCTTCAAAAACCTCAACAACTCTATGAAACTTTTATCGGTCTATCCATTCCTTGCTTTTAAACTAAACAATTTCAAAGTTGCAGACAGACGTGTAAAGCTAGAGCATCTTAGATACAATTCTTGCTCTGAATCATTCTTAAGATAATCATACAAATTAGTTCTTCCAAAATTTTCTTTACCAACATCATGTTCTCTAAATGATCACTCAATCATTCTTCCACATAATATGTTCCTCGTGATGTTGTAAGCTTGTCTAGTACTTCTTCATACCAAGTCCAAATTGTATAAGTTCTCATTATATCGAACATGAATAGATGGTCACGTATATTGCCTAAGTGTTGAGGTATTTGATTAAGACAACGAACACAAGGACAAAAATATGTCTCGTTCATAGAGTTTTTGTTTTGTTGAACATAATGCAAGAACTCCAAAACTCCTTTTTCATATTCTTGACTAATGTGACGTTCATTCATCTAGCTTCGATTCATACTATGTTCGCAAAAAACTTCATCAATCTCAAATTTTTAACTCTCACAAGGTTAGGCCCTACCCATTCGAAAACAATATTTTTCATAATTTCTACACATATACAAAGAAGTCTAACATGATAAATTTGATAAGATTTCGACAACATTTTGCATTGATCTCCGAAAAACACAAAATGAAAGTGGTCACAAATGACCGCAATCAAATATGCATCAGGAGAACAATACAAATAATCTCAACCTAAATTTTATCAAACTTATCCATAAACTTCAACTTCATTTTCCTAAACTATTTAATTAGACAATTCGAAATTTAATACAAACGATCAAAAGCTTAATTGCTTGTGTTAAATCTTAAACAAGAACTAAGTTTCACTCAATGATTTCATACTACAAATATATTCAAAATTTAATCAACAATATATTGCGCAAATTCAATATAAAAGGTTTACCTAGCATAAAAATCATAATTAACACATCAAACTTAATCAATCATACATACTCAAGATATAATGTGTAACACAAAAGCTAAAAATCACATCACCAATACTCAATATCCGATAACTAAAAATCACATCTCAAATAACCAATAACTAATGATCAATCACATCTCAAAACTTAAAATCACATATTCAATAACTAATAACCAATAATCAATAACCAAAAAACTAACCTTCTTGGAGAGGCCAAAAATCTTTTCAACGAAAGAGTGGAGGAGGGAAGTTGTTTCCAAGCATTGGATATTGGACACTCAATGTCGCCACTGAGGTCCATCAACTTACGCACAAAACTGCTCCATAAGCCAAAATTAAACAGTGCAAAATCGGTGTAAATCAAACTAAAGTTAATCGGTGCAAACTAAATAAATTGAAAGAAAATCAATTAAACTTACCTTGCAACAGCAATGGCGAACAAGAATGAAGCGAAAACCCAAACAAAAACGTGAAAGAAAGTGAGGCTCGCGTTCTGAACTTTTGGGGTTTAATAAGGCATTTGACGTCGGCCCTTCCCCCTCCCTGACGTCTAAATATCATAAGACGTTGCCTCCCCTCCATAGTCGACGTCTATTCGATAAAAAAAAAATCAATATTGGTGCCACTTTTAGGTTATTTTCACTGCTTATTGACTTCCGAGGAAGAAGATTTGATGTCTAATGTGTATTATACGTCCGACTCTACTATGTCTGACGTCTAATTGCTAAAAATGTGACCTTTCAGTTCTTATTTGGCACGTACTGGCATAGGGTTTGACGTCTTGTATGATGGGGTCTACTTCTTAGTGCACAAAGACGTCAAGGGAGCTAGTAGCCAATATCTCTAAGACTATTTTATTTACAAAATTGTCACCGATCATTTTTTACGTTGTTATTCTTGTATGAGAAGCGCGTGACGTTATATGTAATTTTTTGTACTAGTGAAATATAATCATTTTTCCTCCATTACAATAAATCAACTTCATGTCCTAATAGTTCATCAAATTTTATTTAGTGTGCAATTATTTGCATTATTAATAATATAAAATAAATGTTTAAGTTATGTATATGTAAATGTATTTATAATTTATTCTTAAAATGTATTGAAAAAGATGTGATAAAATCACCTCACCCATTATTTCTTATATATATATATATATAGGGATTTGCTAACGCGCGTACGCCTGTTTTTCAGTTGGTACATTTTAGCAATATGTACCGGATTTTAGTAGACAAAAATAGCCTTATATATATGGATTCTAAGTTTTAAGGTTAAGGGTATTTTAATAATTTTCATTCTCAAAACTTAAAAAAAAAAAAACCCAAATCCTTACTCACCTCTCTCATTCATCTCAATCTTTTCTCTTTCATCTCTCTCACTCCAACCTTTTCTCTGTCATTCATATTGTAGCCTCAATTGAAAAATCCAAAAACACTTGCCTTTAAACAATTTGCCTTTGTAAAGAGTTGAGTCATTGACATATTCACCTTCAGACAAAGGTTCATTCAAGATCTCTTCAATTTCACCATCTTCACTAATCTCTCTAATTTCATCATCTGCATATGTTGAATCATCATCTCTAAAAAAACCCTCGAGGCCAATTACAAATTCTTTCGAATGTCATTATGCCTGTGAAAATTATATACAACAAAAATTATAAAATGAAAACTCATTATGAAGTCATTTTTTGTAAGAAATTGTTTAACAGAGTGTTTCTGATTTTTTTCCAAGCCAATTACCAATTCCTTTTATGTCATTATGCTTGTGAAAATTAGATAAAATTAGATAAGACAAAAATTATAAAATAAAAACTCATTATAAAATCATTTTTTGTAAGAAATTGTTTAACAACGAGTATTTCTGATATTTTCAGATCAATTACCAATTCCTTTATGCTTGTGAAAATTGGATAAAATTAGATAATACAAAAATTATAAGATGAAAACTCATTATAAAATCATTTTTTTTAAGATTGTTTAACTGCAAGTGTTTCTGATTTATTCAATTGGGGTTACAGCAAGGATGACAGAGAAAAGATTAGAGTGAGAAAGATGAAAGAGAAAGGATTGAGAGGAATGAAAGAGGTGACTAAGGGTTTGGGGGGTTTCTTTTTTTTTTTAGTTTTGAGAATGAAAATTATTAAAATACCCATCACCTTAAAACTTAGAATTCATTATATATAAGGATATTTTTGTCTACTAAAATCCGGTACACATTGCTAAAATGTACCAACTGAAAAACAGGCGTACGCGCGTTAGCAAACCCCATATATATATATATATATATATATATATATATATATATATATATATATATATATATATATATATATATATATATATATATATATATATATATAAAATAAAAGAATCAACTTTTAAAAATCAATTTTATATTTATTGGAATACGACTCGAGTTAACTTAACCCTATTTAGTTTGTTAACTATTGATTTTATAATATTAAAGTTGTTATAATTAAGTAGTGTTAATTTGATTGTGTCAATGACAATGTTATCAATGTGTTTCGTTCTTTCATGAAATGTAGGATTGTGCGCAATGTGTCTAGTTGATTAGTTGTCACAATAGATGACAACTTGAGAAGTGGAATGAACTTGCAAGTCATGAAGAAGATAGTTGAGCCATTTAAGCTCACAAGTAATGCTAGCAAAAGCCCTATATTATGCTTCTAATGAAGATATGGATACAATGATTTGTTTCTTTGATTTCTATGAAAGTAAAGAACTTTATAAGAAGATGCAATACCTACTAATAAATCGAAGAATGTGTTGCAAAACTTGTTGATGATATGTGGTTGGTTCCTACACAAATTAACTAAGTAAATGTACAAAATAGCTAATATCATATCTAGTGTATGATAAGTATCACTAATTCAACTAAGGGATATTACCTCAGTTGTTTTGGGTTTATAACAGCGGTTTTGTAACCGAGGTATATTCAGGTCAGGTAAAAAGTCAAGATTTTTTGCCTAGGTTCAAAAAACCCAAAACAGTAACGCGATAAAAAAACTAAAAAATTGGGTCTATTGCCTCGATTCTAATTTGATCCGAGGTTGTATTCTCTTAAAATTAATTAGTTAAAGGGTCTATTGTCTCGGTTGGATTCAAAACCGAGGTAATAGACCTGATTTTGCCTCAATTTTTACTAGAACCGTGGTCTAAAGTATATTGTTTTTTTAAAAAAATTATTGTTTGTGTATCACATAAACATATGAAAAAATTTTAGAAACACAAACAAACGCAGAAAACATTATGTTCTATTTATTGGGAATTTTTTTTTGTTTTTTTTTCACACTTAAAAAAAAATATTTAAAATAGTTACATTTTGAATTTTGAGCGGAAAATTTTTGTGCACGAATTTCATGATTTTTTGGTTCTTCATACAAATTTTCATTTCATTTAGAGTTCGTTTGAGCATACTTTCAGTTTTACATATACCTATGTTTTTATGTGTATGGTGTATGAAGAACAATCAACCAAACGAAAACTTGAAAAACCTAAAGCGAAACTAGCCTTGAAGGTGAGTTTGGGGCTGAAACGAAACGAAATGAACATCCTAAAGCGTCTAGTCGAAGAGCTGAAGAACACCTGTGCACAAAATCAGTCGGTGAAAACGAAAGAAAATCATACCTAAGCACTTAATCAACATAAAATAAAAGAAAAATAGCAAGAAAAGTTGAAGAGGATGGCTGCGAAAATGGAAGAAAGAGAGCAGCGGCGCACACCACAAAGAGAAAAGCTTTTGTTTGAAAATGCATGTTCGCAAAATTTAACCCTAAACAGATGTTATTACCTCGGTTATTTTTTTAACTAAGGCAATAAGGGTCTATGACCTCGGTTTTATAAAGAACCGATGCCTAAACCTTCTAAAAAAAATCAGTTACTTTATGCCTTAGTTCTCTAAAAAATCAAGGTCGTACACTTTTGCAATAATTACAAAAATGCCACTGTGCCTGTTTTAGGCATCGATTCTTTTTGAACCGAGGCATATACCTTAGTCGAGAATTACAAAAATACAACCGCGCCAGTTTTAGGCATCGGTTCTTTTTGAACCGAGGCATATACCTTTGCAAAAACTTACAAAAATGCCACCGCACCATTTGTTGCTTCGATTCCAACTAAACCAGTGTCAAATGTGCGAGTTAAAATCCATTTTTTTACTACTGTATAATTGAAGTACCTGAAAAACACTAGAAAGGGAATTGAATAGTGTTTTTGAAAAAAAAATTGCAACCCTTCTGATATAACATGTTGTCAAGCGTATAAAATATTCTTTCTACTACAGTATTTGTAAAAACCTCCTTTAAAGATAAGGATCATTTAGCTTAGAGGTTCTTATATTTTTAAAAAATAAAGTCCAACTGCAAGTTTTCTAGGAGGATCGAGAAGAGAGAATGACACAAGAAATTTTATACTAGTTCGCTCTAACTAAGCTACGTTCAGTCTCCTCCGTAGAGGGTTCCGTTATAATCTTCACATGATTACAAATGAGTATTAGCACCACTCCTAGTACTCAACTACCTCGCCGAGATTTCTTTTGAGTATTCAAACCACTCCTGGTATTAGAGTATCGCGTCTAGATTCCTCAACTCAAAAGAGTTTAGTTGTAAGTAGTTTAGTTATATTGAAAATTGCAATCAAAGATTGCTTACAAACATATTAGACTAAATCTCTCCACGAGAGGGTATGAATATAATACAATACAATTTAAACACTCTTAGTTTCTCTATATGATCTTACAAAAGTAGGAGATTTGATTCTTAAGCTTGAAAGTATCTCTTTTTCTTTTCTTTTCTCTTCTCTTTTCTTCAGCTCATATATAAAATTTTCTTTGAGCTCTTTTTCTCTCTTCTTTTATGTAGGATGGATATGGTGTTGTAAGCTTTGCTCACTTACTATCCTTTATTATATTCTGTTGATTTTCTTCATGAGAGATTATTTATAGGCTTGATGAATATTTATCTGTTAGACAGCGTTTGTAGTTCGTAGCCTTGATGCTTGTATTTTCTCTTTCTTCTTTTTACAACAGTCGTTTATTAAGCCAACTTTGTTAAAGCATACATGTTTTTTCAGTTGCTTGAAGTAAGTTGTACAATTTTTTTAGATTTTGCTTCAAGAGAGAAACATTTCATGATTATCTCTTTTGTCTCTAATGTCAACATTTGATTTTTGATCTATAGCATTATGGATGCGTGTAGAATAAGTTGTGTCTAAAATTAGAATAAATTGTGCATGCAACAATATGACTTTTCTTATGACTTTTATTGTTTTTGAATATTGACATTTAATATCATTTAATGTTTGTTCATATAAAAAAGAAGTATTTTTTGATTTTATACCATTAAGCAACTTTTTACAATTAAGCTCTTTTAAATTAAAAGAGCTAAATTAGCCTGTTATAATGTTACACTCTTTTCAACTATATCAAATTCACGTCATATTTGTCAAATCAATATCATATTTGTGATGACTATATCTTTAAAACATTATTTTAATATGAATAATTAGAATCATTTTCCTTGTACGAAAGAAGATTTCAATCACTTTTGATTGGCACTAGTTACTCAAACATGGATGCGGACTATATGAAAAATATTTTCTTTAGCTTTTTTACATTCTTCTCTTGTGAGCGAAGGGTAGTCTAATAATCAATTTCTTTATAAGAGTTATAAAAACCTAAATTGAAATTCTTAACTGAAATTTAATGCACCAGTTTTTTTAAAAAAAAAAACATGATAAAAAACTTGGAAGGAGATAATTCTAACCTGACTGCCACTAAGAATAAGAGAGATAGTCACAACAATAAGGCATTTAAAACATTTTTTTATGTCAGTTATTTTAAATCGGATATAAAAATGTACCATTTGACGTTGATTGTATCAATAATTAATGTTGATTGTTATTTTTGAGATGGTAAGATAGAAAGCACGGTGTGCATTTAATGCGTCATCAATATGGATACGAAGAAGAAGAAAGGCTTTTAAAACGTTACTAGCTATTTTGTTTTAATTGAAACCAATATCCTTTTCACCTTTCTTACTAAATTATCTTTTTCACCTTTCCTTCTAAATCATTATTATATCCATTATCTTTTCCACCTTTCTTTCTAAATCATCTTTATATCCTAAGACTTTTAATTTTCATTAAAGTATTTACAACGAATAATTTCTTTACAAATATATAGACGTCCTCGAAAGAATGACAAAAGGCTATGAAATAGTTATCAACACTATCAAGCCACTTTTCTATGTGAAATCAGAAAACCAACTTATTGAGAGATAATGACAAGCACATCTTAATAATTTGAAATAAAAGACAAATCTGTGATAAATTTGATACACACCTATATTTTGAGTTATACAAAAAGCATCAGATAGTAATTGTCCTCGTCCACACTTCCTTTTCTATGAAAACAAAACACAGAAGACGTTAAATATGCACCTACCTACTCTACCTTTATTAATATATGCTAACGTACGTTACCTAGTGTCATAAATATATTCTAAAGACGGCCTCATATCATAATCCAATATTTTCTTAATACATCAAATGTACTAACCTATCGGATATATTTTATTATGGAATATTGTGTGTTTTATTGTTTGGTAGTTCTATTAAGAATTTATCTTGAAAAACACTAATAGATCAAGAGAGAAACTCATTTCACCATTTTTTTTCTCATCCATTACAAATCTAAACAAGAGTTAAGTTCAGTTATAAGTTGAATTATGCTATAAATTCGTGTCCAAACTCATAACCCTAGCAATAGGTAAAAGTAGGAACTTGCCCCCATGGTTCCTTTGGTTTATTACTCACTCCTTTTTCTTGCTTCCATTTTCACATTCAAATTTCTTCTACGAAGAAGAAGGCTCGAAAACCTTCCACCACATCCACCAACTCTTCCCATTATCGGCAACCTCCACCTTATCAAGCCACCGCTTCACCGCTCCCTCCTCAGCCTATCGCAACAGTATGGCCCCATCTTCTCTCTCTGGTTCGGTTCACGCTTTGTGGTCGTCATCACCTCCCCAACCTTGGTTCAAGAATGTTTCACCAAACACGACACCGTTCTCGCCAACCGGCCACGGTTTCTCACGGGCAAGTACCTCTTCTACAACTACACCAGCATGGGCTCCTCCCCCTACGGCGACCACTGGCGCAACCTTCGCCGCATCATCACCATCGATGTCCTCTCCACGCAGCGTCTCAACTCCTTCTTTGAAGTCCGAAGGGAAGAAACCGTGAGGGTCGTACAAAAGCTTGTTCGGGAAACGAGCAAGGGCTTCGCCCTTGTGCAGATCAGACCCAGGTAAGGATCGTAAAGAAAGTGACAAAATTTGCATCTTTCACGAATCTGATACATCAACCAAGTAGAGACTGAATCGATTGTGCAGGCTGACGGAGATGACATTCAACAACATGATGAGAATGATATCTGGGAAGCGGTACTACGGTGACGACGGTGACGTGACGGACGCGGAGGAAGCGAAGCAGTTCAGAGCCATAATCACGGAGGTTATGTCGTTGCTGGGTGCAAACAACAAGGGAGACTTCTTGCCTTTGCTTCGATGGTTTGATTTCGACGGTTTGGAGAAGAGACTGAAGTCAATCAGCACCAGGGCTGATGCGTTCTTGCAGGGACTCCTTGAAGAGCATCGCAGTGGAAAACACAAAACCAATACCATGATAGAACATCTCTTGACCATGCAAGAAACGCAGCCGGAGTACTACTCCGATCATATTATCAAAGGCCTTATTCAGGTAACACCACAATTCAACATCATTCGTCGATTCTTCTGAACCTATTCGTAAAAGATACTTGATTGAATTATAGGGTATGCTTCTGGCTGGAACTGACACAACAGCAGTGACTATGGAGTGGGCAATGGCATCTCTGTTGAATCATCCAGAGATATTGAAGAAAGCACAGGATGAAATAGACAACTGCGTTGGACAAGATCGCTTGGTAGATGAGTCAGACATTACCAATCTTCCTTATCTTCAAAACATTATCTACGAGACACTTAGATTGTTTTCTCCAGCTCCAATGCTATTGCCTCATTATTCTTCAGAGCAGTGCACTCTTGGGGGCTTCACTGTTCCACGAGACACCATAGTGTTGATCAATGCATGGGCCATTCAGAGAGACCCTCAAACTTGGAGTGATGCGACATGCTTCAAGCCCGAGAGATTTGGACAAGAAGGGGAAGCAAACAAGTTAATTCCATTCGGATTGGGAAGAAGGGCTTGTCCCGGAATAGGTTTGGCGCATCGTTCTATGGGCTTAACTTTGGGATTACTGATTCAGTGCTTCGAATGGAAACGACCAAGTGATGAAGAAATCGATATGAGAGAGAATAAAGGGGTGGCAATGCCAAAGTTAATTCCATTGGAAGCTATGTGTAAAGCACGACCAATAAGCCAGAAAGTTATGCAGCAACTTGCTACTTAAATCTCCAATCAATCATGCGTAATTGCAGACTAATGAAGGTTTAGTATCTTCAGCTACATGGCCGTGAGACAGATCCAAGAGGGTTTAGTATCATCTTAGTAAAGAATGTGTTTGGTAAGATGTTTTTGTAAAAAAATTGGTAAGACGGTAAGATGTCTCAAAAGTAATTTTCCTTAATACTTTCAGGTTAAATCCACAAGCTACTTAAGTTCTTTTCAGTGTCTAACTTATTTAATTTTTTTATTATCATGATACATTTTCCTATTATTTTTATTTTTTATCTGTTATTATCTATTTTTAATTTTACATATACAATTAATCATTACAATATTTTTAATATTACTGGATTACTTTTTATTTCTTTAATAGTTTAAATTAAAAACAAAAAAAATTATAAATTGAATTAACTTGTGTTTCGTTATATATTATAAGAGTTGTAAAACTAGTTTAAATTAAGAAATACAAAATTATAAAAATAAATAAATATTCAAAATTGATTAATACTAGTTAAATTAACTTATTTTAATAAAAATACTAAAAATATTAATAAAAATTTATCGATTTTTAAAATATAAATATATGTTGTCTAAAAAACTATAATATTATTTATACAATAAAAGTAAAGTAGCTAATATTTTTTTAAAGTTATTATCAACTGATTTTATTAAGCAATTCTAATCTAATAATTAGTCAAGTTGTCAATAGAAACAAATAAATTAAGAATTTAACAACTAACTTACGGGTTATCTCCTAACTTACAAGCTAATTTTACAAAACACACCAAAAGTGGAATACATATTGAACTCGAGTTTAAAATGTAAAATTCATGTTGATTTCTACCAAATTTTATCTGACTTGAAATAATTCAAAAATAACCTTTTCACTAATTTAAGCAAAGCCACACCAAAATAAGTTATTAATTTTAGTCAATGTTGATGTAAAGTTATAAATAACTAATCTTAATCATTATGTTTTTTTTCATGTAGAGAGTGAAAGAGTTCGTGTTAATTTAAAGAAATTATCAGAGTTGACCAAACAAATTTGTAGGTCAACCTTTTCAATATATAGTAATATCGTTACAATAAAAAGCAAAATTATTAAGATAAAATATGTTGGTAATAGTGAAACAAAATTACCAAAAAAAACTGATGGTAACATTATTTGTAAGCAAAATTATCAATCAAGTAAAATTCGTTAGTAATAACAAAATTTGTTTGTAGAACAAAATTACCAATAGATTACTAGCAATCAAATATTGGTTGATAATAATAAATTTTATCAATAGATAAAAAAAATTTATCGATAATATCGACAACTAAAATTTGTTGTTAATTATTCTTTGTTAATTATTGACGATAAAATTTTTTGGTAACTTTTCTTCTTCTCTTTCCTCATTTTTTTGTTCTTCTCCTCCTATCATCCTTCTCTTTCTTTCTCTCCTCATGTTGTTATCTCTTGGTTTAATAGGTTCGGAAGTCCCTATATTTGCAGGTTAGTTTTAATTGGGTCCTTCAATTTTGATTGTGATCAATTGAGTCCCTGTTTTGGTAAAATTGAATCAATAATGTCATTGCCGTTAATCTTAGTAAACGGTGTTAACTTTTTAGCGAGGTGGCATGCTGAGGTGGCTTTTAATTAGCATGTGGCACGTTGTGTGGAAACCTTCTCCCCTTCCCCTTCCCCTTCCCGAAACCTTCTCCCCTTCCCCTTCCCCTTCCCGAAACCTTCTCCCCTTCCCCTTCCCCTTCCCGAAACCTTCTCCCCTTCCCCTTCCCCTTCACCTTCTCCCATCTTTGGGAAACTTTCTTCTCGCCCTCCCACACCCACGCCATCTCCCTATCGCCGCCATGCCCCTCCTCCTCCACCTCTACCTCGGCGACAACTTTTTTTCCGGTCAGATTCCTCCTGAATATGGCACTTGGCAGCACCTCCATATTATTTTTATTTTTCTCAAATCACTGTCAGACATTACAACAAATAACACCAACATTGCATATATGCGATTCCAACATAAAAAGAAATTGAAAAAAGAAAGGAGTTGCTGCAAATGTTTGGACTGGTCAGGAATATTGCTGCAAAAAGAAAGGATAATAATAATAAAAACTTTACAAAAAAAGTAAACACTTAATTATGCATATTGCAAAATAGTTTGGAAGAAAAAAAAGTGTCCAGAGAGCAATATCGATGTCATAGCACTCTTTTCCCAGAAGCTGCAGAACAGAACAAATAAAAAGAGGACAAAAAGAATAACAAGGAAGGAATTAGGGGTAAAAATGAATGGAGTGTGTGACCTTGTCGCGAACCCAGCCACCCGCGACATAGAGCTAAGATCAAAATGGTGAAGAGTGGCAAGAAGCCTATCAAAGATGCTTCTCTCGGTATCAGATATGTCGATTCTGTCACGAACCTGAACCGTAGACATTGGTGCGCCACCGCAACTCCGAAACGACGGCGGAGGGCGAAGTAGAGGTTGAGGGGGTTGTGAAGGAGTGCGACAGTAATGAGACGGCGAGCGACGATGAGAGATGTGGAGGCAAGGGAGGTGCGCTTGACGGTTGGATTGAGGGATGGACGTGAATGTAGATGTTAAAGAGGTAGGTGTGGGAGGGCGAGAAGAAAGTTTCCCAAGGATGGGAGAAGGTGAGGTTGGAGTTGGAGAGGAAGGGGAAGGGGAAGGGGAGAAGGTTTCGGGAAAGGGGAAGGGGAAGGGGAGAAGGTTTCCACGCAACGTGCCACGTGCTAATTAAAAGCCACCTCAGCATGCCACCTTGCTAGAAAATTAACACCGTTTACTAAAATTAACGGCAAGGACATTATTGATTCAATTTTACCAAAACAGGGACTCAATTGATCACTTCCAAAATTGAAGGACCCAATTGAAACTAACCCGCAGATATAAGGACTTTTGAACCTATTAAACCTTATCTCTTTTGCCATTGTGACAAAATTTAATTTATAGGACATATTATGTCAAATTTTGCAATAAATTTGACATTCATTTTACTAAAGAATTTAAAATTTAATTGTCGACACATTTATTGTTTAAATAATGAATTTATTGAAAAAAAATTAATTACTAACAAATTTTAGTAAGTACTGGTTGTGATTTAAAGAAAGTTCTTCACACATATTTCATACTTCTACTAGGATCATACAATCCATGTCACAATGCTAACATTTGTGTTCCTTCCCATTTCTTCCTTTAGATTGAATCTCATGACAACTTTGAGATATCTTAAATATGGGATTTTTAACATGTTTCAGCTATATTCAAATTTCAAAAGCATAACTTGTACATTACCTCTTTGAAACTCTTAACAGAACAAAACAGAATTACAAATTATATATAAAACACAACCATTTAAATTTAACATTTAAGAAGAATCAAACAGAGAATTGACAAATAGAAGAATGATAAATTTAACTCACAAGAGAAGAATGATCCATGATTCCATAATCCTTAATTTATTGAAGAAAGAAGATGAAGAAAATCCAAAGTGTGAAAGTGAAATGCTTACACTTAATAAATGGAGATGAAGAGGGGCCATGAAGTAATTACAACAATCCCATTTTGATGCCATAATTTCACCAAATCAAAGTTCTTTTATATAACCAATATTGAAACAAATGAATGTAAATGTCACCCTCTCATTACTCCGATCACAAGCTCTTGTTCCATTACTTAGCCGTGGGCTATTCATGTTGCCATTCTTAACACTCTGAAAAGAATCTCTCAATCATAAATCAATGTCTGAGTATCTTCAGAGTGACTCATGAAATCTTTATATCCAAAGCATAACAATATTATAGATCCTCTCTTTCAAGAAAAGAACGAAGCTTGAAGAAACATACTTTGTTTTTGAGATCATTAAACTCAAAGAATGTGCAGTCCCAAGTATAATTAAATAGATGATAGATAAAGTAACAAATTCCAGTGCGGCATTTGTTTCTGAGAGTCCACTCTGCACCGGGAAAAAGGAATCAGAGGAAGGGTATCTCTTTCATTCAAACTTTAGCAATGGTAATAAATATTTTGAATTAAAATACATGCTTTTGAATAGAATCATCATCTTCATTAACAAGATCGAGAATCCTTTTTTCAGGGTCTACTATCCCTATAAAACTTTCAAACTAATGATACTAATTAAACAGAGAGCATATAGCCCTCAAGTACTCACATTACCCTATTTTCCACGGTCTTAAAAAAACTCCAACAAAAACATAATGAGAAAAAAACATTTCACCGAAACATACCTTAAATTAGGGTTTTCCGATCTTCCAATTTTAGGGTTTTATGAATGAACCATGAGAGAAGCTATTACCAGATGAAGCAACTCTGTGACCGTGACGCCGACTGATGGACACAAGCAGTAATAGCGAGAGCGAATGAGAGCCAGAGGGAGTGATTACGAAAGGGACTCACGGCGAGACGGTGGCATGGACTGTCGGCGACGGAGAGTAATGGTGAGAAGGGACTCAGGCAAGATGGGTGAAGCCAGCAACAGTGAATGACGGACTAAGCTGAGAGTGAACGAGAGTGGAGGCAACGGGAGGGGCTGAACTGAGAGTGAGCAAGAGGGAGTCAGACTTGGGCTTTGTATATCAGTTAGTGAGCTCGGAAGGCTTCGTATATCTCTGGAGAAGGTGCGACAATCTCCGGAGAAGAAAGGAGAAGAAACCGTTGTAAGTGATTAAAGCATTTTCATATAGTAGTTTCCTCCCTTGTCAGTCTTCGTGGCATTGTGATTAAAGCTCATTGTACCCATTTAGAGTCATCGTCGCTGACCAATTTAGAGTCATCGTCGCTAGTCATAGCTGCTCTAAGTGTTATCGTCGTTGGTTGTTCTCAAAACCACCAACATTAGAAAGAACTATTAAATAAAATCATTGTTGGTCATTCTTGGTTTGATACCAAAAACGACGATTTACCCTTTGACAGTTGTTAAAAAGGAAAACTTTCCACTATAGTTTGACTCGTCATCAATTATTTTAACTTATAATAATGATTCAATTAATGAAAGTTTCAGGACTGTCTTTGAAAATCTTTTTAATCATTGTTAAAATCCTCGTTTAATAGAGATGAGAAACAATAAGAACGTTCATGGACAAAGCAAAAATGAAGAAAGTATTCTATTCATAATAATGTACGCTACATTTAATTTAAGATCATAATGCAATCTATTTATCAAGTTTATTTATTGAAGTTAAGTAAATACTTTTTGCGAAAAGATTTTGAATTTTTTTAAATACATTAGTAAATTATTGATTATTAGGTTAAATAATATCATTGATCTATTTTTATTGAAAAATCTAAATTAGGTCTCTTTTTTTATGCATCTCAGTTTGAGTTCTATTGTAAATTTTTTTATGTAATAAGCTTCTTTCCATTAGTACAATACTAATAATATTAAAAACTTGTCACGAGTTCATGACTTTTTTTTCAAAAGTAAATTTTTTTCACGTGACATTGTGTCATGTGGTAGTGAAAAAGGTGATGGCAATGCTCTAACTAGGACAAGCCATATCTAGAAGCAATCAAGTCATGTACTCAATATGCTCACGATTTTGATGATAGTTTGCGGAATGGTGGTAAATGAAGATAGAAGACTCACAGTTTTTGTGTGTTGAATGGTGAAGGATGAAGTGTTTAGGTTTCTCTAAGAGAGGTTGGGCCAACCATTAGAAGAAGGTGGCTAGAGGAGGCCACTTAGAAGAGGTTGTGTGCACAAAATGACAACATAACTTTACTGTATTTTTCAAGGTGATTACATGATGTAGAGTACCACTATTTATAGGCTAAGGTGTCTCAAAATGGGCTGGAACTTTAACCTAAAAGATCCATCTTGGTTGTCTTGGAGAGCAAGGTGAAATCTTCTCCAATAGGAGGGAGACAAATGGCAAAAATCCTCTCAAATGAGAGAGTGACATGTAGTCACTACCTATGGAAAAACTCTCCATTCCTAGAGTGATACATGGTCATTAACTAGGAGGAAAACTCTCCAATGGAAAGCTTCCACATGTCTAAAACGAAATTCTTCTCTCTTGTTCTCCAAGCTTAGCTAAAATGTTGACCTCTTGGTCAACACATCCATTTTGGAGGTCCAAGCATAGCCAACTTTGAGCTTGACCCTTTGTTGACTTGTTTGGTCAAAATCCTATTCTACTTGGCCCAAAATACAAGACCTAATTGAAATGCTACACTACTAGGCTCATAATACAAAGCCCAAATAAAATCTAGACTACTTGGGTCATAATACAAAGCCTAAATAAAATATAAACTACTTGGCCCAAAATACAAGGCCTAAAATTATTCTTACTCTACTAAATCTTCATGATGACTTAAGATGACCCAAGAGAAAGAGTCTAGGCCCATCTTTCATAGATTCCTCCAACACTTCATTAATGTCTTAGGTTATGGCAAGGGGTATGTCATCAAAAGGATAGTGAGTCTCAATTTGGTTTTTATTTTTTTATTGTTTCAATTCAGTTCCAATTTTTTTGAAAAGTAAACAATTTCGTCTCCCTTGAAATTAAAATGAAATTTAACTTTTATATAAATATTTTACAAATATTTGACTTGGACTTGGGTTGATTCTTTGACTCAAGTCAACTTAATGCAACCCTTTGACTCGAACTGACTCATTCAACTTTTGGCATAGACAAACTCAACTCTACTGCTGATTTGTTTCGACCTTATTTTTGGATGACTCAACACAAACCTGAACCATCTCTCCTCTACCTTAAACAGATTACACTTAAACTAGTCATCAACTATCTTTACTTAACTTATATACCTTATTTTTTATTTTTAAACTCATCACAATCAATAAAGTAAGTTGGACTTAAAATGTAAGAATATTGAATTAGGTTTGAGATAAATCTATTTTAATAATTTCAAATTAATATATTTAGATTATTATAGATTGAATTTCATAATTTATAATTTTACATATGCGGTCGTACTACATTCTCCCTTCTTGTTAAGCTTTCAGATCATCTTTATGTGATGTAATCTTATTTAGATGAATTCGTACAAAATTTTGTATTATTACATCTTTATGTGGATGTAATCTTTCAGATCATCTCTTATTAGATAATCATGCAATTTTTCTATAAAATTATCATGCGGCCCCACAAACATCTAATTGTGAAAATATTTTCAAACATATTTTAAATAAAGTCTATTCAATTTCGTCTAGAACTAACATATAACTTTAAAGATAGTCAATGCAATCTCTATAGTTGTCAATTGAGATAACTGTAGTTTACTATAATAAGAAAAGAAAAGGTAAAGCTAGTATGCTTTTTCCGTTTATAAATATTGTAATAACTTACCTTTAGTGTTGATAAAAATTCTGGTGAATATGTAATTAAGAAGCATCTAAGAAATTTAAGAAATATAATAAATGTATGACATTAATTTAATATGGACTTTGCTAATATTATTTAAACTAATTAATTATAATTTGCTTTGATAAATATAAAATTTAATAGTATTTTGTAATTAATTTAGTCATTCGAGTGTATTATTGCTTGTAATAAATATCGTATTTATTCAATTATTGCCTTCTCTATATATGCCAAAAACCACACATATAATAAATTTAATGAATACATTATTTAATAACATTATTAAAATTTATTTAATTTCAATAAATAAATTTATTATTATGTTATAAATTTTCCTTAATTATATGTATTGATGATTCGATAAGTATTTGCCTGTGAATAACTTTATTTTTGTGGGGGAGTTATTACATATAAAAATATTAATAAAACTTAAATTTAAAGTAAAATTATGTTTTTATATTATTTACTAAGTTTGTTCTTTTATATATATATATATATATATATATATATATATATATATATTTATATATTAGATTATATTTGTTGTATAATTTTTAATACGTTCTCTTATATTAAAGATAAGAAGTATGAGAATTGAAAGGACAATATAGACCCAAATTTCAACTAAGATATAATTTTATTAATTCTAACATTATATTAAAAAGAAAAAGATATACAATAATTCATTAAATCAAACAAAACAACTTACATGTTCTAATACTATTTAGAAATTAATGAAAGCTATATATATAAACATACTATAAACGAATGAAAATGAAATGGAAACAAAAACAAAAGGAATATTCAGTGTGTGCGTGTGTGTAAAAGGTAAATTGAATATTTATGAATATAATTTTACCGTAAAACTATGTTTTTATATAATTGACTAGATTTATTTTCCTTTACATACCGTAAATTGATTTTTTATTTAATTGGTGAGAAATTTCCAATACATTATGTAGGACATCGAGCATTCAAAAGAACAAATAATTGGTGACATAATATGTTTAAATCTAACCTAAGATAAATTTATAATCACTCTTATATACTAAATTAAAGAAAGATATACAATAATTCAGTATATATAACTTATTTATACTGGTTCACACAAAAAAGAACGCCATGTATAATGGTAACATATATAAGAAAATAAAACAAACTTATTATACATTATATATGTATATTGGAAATATCGCATTTGATTAGAAGTAAGACAGATTTATAATATATAAGTGGATGCAAAATTTATTTTATACTTTAATTTTATAAGGTTAAATAAAGATTAAAATTTAATACTTAAGATAATATTAGAGTTGTCTGAAGTTTATCTTAGTGAAATATTTTGTTTGTTAAGCCTATTTTATCACTTATTATTATATCACCCACTAATATTTAATCATACAGTTGATATGTATATATGTCTTGACATGACAAAGGATATCATGAAAATCACATATCAATTAAAAATAAGGTAGATTTACAATATATATACATAGGTGAAAATCTAACTTTACAAACTATTTTTGTAAGGATGAGTTAAATGTATTAATGCATGATATTTAAAAACTACATAATTGATTATAGAGTTAAATATGTTTTTAGTCTATAAACTTTGACAAATTTTAAAAATTAATAGATATAGTTCTCATTTGACATTTTAAACTAGTGCTTAAATTGTTTCTGCCATTTAACATATTAAATGTCAGTCTAATATTTTGTTTAAAACAAAAGAAATTTAATAATGTTATCTTAGAAAATTTATATATATTCATTTTCAAAATTTGAGATGAAAATGTATCAAAAGTTTAAAAAGAAACAAATTTCAAATTTATGTCCAATTCAAAGGACTATAAACATATTAAATCTTAATTATATATATAGTAAATAATTAACTATATGTAATATCTATAATATCTAATTATATTTTATTCTAATATTTTGACTTAGTTAACATTACTTTAAAATATATTTTTTATTTTGTCTTTACACATATTTTTTTTCTAACGTACCTATGTTGATTACCTCTTTATAAGATAGAAAATGCACGCATTAATTTATAATATAGAAGTGAGACAAAATTCTTTTTATTATAGCTCTCGAGTCATTAAGAGTATTTGTTAAATAAATTTTGTCGTGTATAATGCATTTTTCTATGGAATTTTCTTAGACTTTGTTTACTTAGAATGAATTTGGGAGAGAGTGATTGAATGAATTTTAAAGTAATTTTTTTTTGTTTATTTAAGTGAATTTGGAGGTAAGTGAGAGTGTATTTTGGAAGTAAATTTTTTTAATCTGTCACAAACTTTACTTCCAAATCTATTCTTACTTACCTAAAAATTCACTCAAATAAACAACAAAAAAATTTACCATCAAATATTCTCAAATCCATTCAATCACTCTTGTTCAAATCCATTCAAGTGAAGAAGGGGTTAATTCCCTTTGTATTTTCAAAATCCGGGAATATATTAAAAATCTTGTGTGATATGATCAATTTTTTAGTATATAAATAAAAACAAATATGCCATTTTTCTAAAATTGAATTAAGTTAAAAATTTAACATTTTAATAAACTCTTCTTAAGAAATCAACTCTAATTATTAAAATGTAATAAATTGGTAAAATAATATATTTTTAAGTTGTACACATACACCAGACTTAACTATATATTAAAAAATTCAGAAATGTAAAAGATATCTTAAAAAATCATTAAACTTTTAACTGAGTTATACGTTTTTTTTATCATTTGACCTGTCGATCAGATTTCTGGTTAGTCAAGAAACTGACTTATATGGTACAAATTTGTACTTATTCCTTTTAGTTAATTCTTACTAACTTTCGTAAGAGAAATCAATATTTTTTTGTTTTTGTAGATATGATGTTCATTTTTATATTAACTTTTCTAACAAAATTAAAATTGTGAAAATATAGTATTTTATTTAAAACTTAGTTGACTGGTTTAAGACAAAGCTAAATTTCAAATGATTTTGTCTTTTTCATTTCCCTCTTCAATTTTTCCTCTTCCATTACAAATATTTAACTGCATAAATCAAATTATAATATATAATATATAATTAGGATATAAATTGTATGATTTAAATAAATTTTATATGGTTAACTTAGATTTAAATTGATTTCCTAATTCATTCAATCATTTCTATAAAATTGAATTTATTTGTAACTATTTTTCTACTTTTGATCTTGATCCATCACTCAGTTTTCTACATATTCATTCACTCTCGAGAAACACTTTTCTTTCAATGCTTTGCTTTAAGTTTGGTAAACTTACGAAAAACTGAAGTCTTTGAAAACCTTCCTTAATCTTAATTTTCCCAAATTATATTTTCCATGTTGGATATTGTTCCAGAGAATTTTGTTTTACATTCCATAAAATCTACAATCTAAATAATTTACCAGAATTATACGTTAATAATCCTTTGACATTTAGGGTTTTATAGATTTGGTCAAATTGAGCCGTGGGGAGAAGTCACACGTGGGAACTTGGTCTAAGCCCTTGTGAAGTGGCATATAAAAACATGCAAAGAGTAGTGAAAGAAGAGTTAAGAAAAAGTGTGTGCAGGTTCATTTCCTTAGTGTAGGGTTGAAAGAATGAGTGGTTCAAAGTTGAGTGATTCAGATCGTGATCAACAAGGTATTTATCATTGCCGTCATCGTCATGATCCAGAAATAATAGCTAGACTCGAAGAGTAAGATCACCAATCTTCTGTTCTTCACAATTTTCTTATTTTTAGTGTCTTCATTCAATGGAGTCTTGTTTTAGGGTTCCTAACACCAATACTATCCCTTACAACCATTAAACAATCCAATTTATTACTAATTTAATGTTATTGCATATATTATTTCAAAGTTAAATATCACGTTGGACAAATAGTGATTTTTTGAGTTCTTTTTCACTCTTGGATTATTGAAACATTATTTTTCTTTATACTTTTCACCCAAACACACAACAAGCCATTTCTTGATTCAATTTTAATTTTTACATTAGAAATTATACAATTTCTTTTTTTTTTTGTGAGACTTTTTCAAGATTTTGTTTTCTTTTATATAATATTTTTTCATGTTGTTTTTGCAAATGATGGATACTTGTAGAAAATAATAGAATAACTCATTCTTCTGTTGACAATAATAATTAATAAATGAAAAAAAAGGATTATGACTTAAATAGTTGTGAAATATAATTTCTTTATTTTATTTACTGAATTAACTAGTTTATTATTAAGAAAACTACTTAATTTAAAGTAAAATATTAAATGTATCTAAAATTAGGTATGTGTTTTTTTCTAAAATTATCACTGATATTAATTTGGAAATGCCTTTTTATTTCGTTTCTTCTTCTAAATATCCTTACTGGTTTTACTTCTTTTAATCTCCCTCGCCAGTAATATATGATTAGGAATAGCAAACAAATAGATGAAAATTAAGGTTTGAAATTATTGTGAATATTTAAAAATGAAATGTTTTTTATTAATATTTATTTTTATTTTAACTTATTTATGTTTTAATATTACTATTATTTATTTTTAATATTATTATTATTACTGTTTTTTTCTTGGTTATACGTGAGAATAGGCAAACTAAGATTACCGAAGCAAGTTTTATTAGTAGAGAAGAATAAAATAAATTGATGAAGTAGATGATAAAGAAAATTAGAGAAGTACATAAAAAAATATGATAAAAATAGAGGTTTGATAAAGAAAGTTAGATGAAAATTAACTTTTTTATTATAATTTATTTCTTAACTTTTATTATTAACTATTATTGACTGTTTTTAGTGGGTATGAGGGATCCGTTATTTTTCTTTTGGGAAGTTTTTGTACACATTATTCATTAACTTAATCAATTAATACCTTTTTTCTTATTCTCGACCATTTTCAACCTACCAAACAGTGCTATCCAATGAGCATAAAATGTCAATCTATTTCATATATTATATATTTACATTTATATATTGAAGCCAAACTTTAAATTTTCTATTTACAAAATGATCAGAGAAAGTAAATGTGTTAATAACTCCCAAAAATATCATGCAATAAAAATATCTTAGATCATACTGTCTATAATAGGTGAATCTTATTGAAAATAATTACAAAAATCTATTGTTTTTACACTCGTAGTTTATATAGAATCTTCGGTAAAAATCGTAACCAATGATAAATAATATGTATTGAAGTATAACGTGAGAGATTCATTTCAGTCTTTTTTATTTTTAAATTCTTTTATCAGACTAATTATATCTCTTGATAACTAGTTCTATGAATATTTTCCTATTTTTAATTTAAAATGTTAACACATGTTATCACATTATTAAAATACGGTTACTAAGTCAGCGTTTTTATTCTACAAAAGTGCTAAAGCATATTTTTCTTTAAATTTTGTTAGAAGTGCTTTATCTTATTACTATTTTGAAAAATAATACCATGACACATTTTTACGTTCATTTAACACATAGTATCAAGATAAGATGATTCTAAAAGTGTAAAATTTTGTATTTTTTTAAAAAAGAAAAAAGTAAAAAATAAGCATAAATATAAAAAATTTAAGTGGGTAAAAGAATCATTTTGTACTATTTTTTCCATTTCGTATCTCTTTCCTTCCTTTTCATACACCAAAATGTTTAAGAGAGGCGTCGCAATATTTGCCTTTTTTAATTAAACCTTTTTCTATTTAAATCACTTTCTATGTATACCAGGTTTAGATACTAAAAGTATCATTCTCTAATCAAAATTTAAATAATACTTTAATAATCTATACATAATGTACTGCATTAGGTGTTAATATATCATGGTAAAACTTTATTGAAGGTTTCATCTATGTGCATGCATATATTGTAATTTCTGGTATCTATATATATATATATATATACATGACCTTTTGTTTTTGGGACTAAGATGGGTACTGTTTTTCACCATGCAGGTAGGAAGGTAGATACAGAGGGATTGGGAACATTTTGGTCGGTCGCTGTTTATTTTTTTATTTTTTATTTTTTATGTACAGGGTTCAGTATTTATACACATACACACTGAAAAACAGTACTCAAAATATATAAAGAAAACTGCATAGAAGTTCTATCCCAACATATGTATATGCATCCATAGAGACATAAAATAGAATCCAGAAGGTTCAGCTGGTGCTCGAGCTGAACAGCTGAATGGTTTTGGTTATTCCTCAGAAGTTTAAATTTAACCAGTTTAATATTTCATTGGTTTGTGACCCCTAAGAAATTTCATTGTGATATATATGTCTTATATTTTAGATTTATAGATGTAAAAATGAGATTGAATTTAGATATGTTTCATGTGTTTATTGATGTCTGCATTGGTTATGGATTTCTTTTATCTGTTGTTCATACCTTTGACCCAAAACCTTATACATGTAATGCTTTTAGCTGTTAGACAGTCAACACTCTCTCAATAACCTAACTGAGATTTTCCTTTTCGAAACTCAGAATCTTCAAAGAATGCTCACATCCGGACGAAACACGACGCCGTCAAATAGGAGAGGAGCTCGGGCTCGATGCTAAACAAGTAAAGTTTTGGTTTCAGAACAAGAAGACACAGTTAAGGGTTAGTCTATAGTTTTTCATGATCATGCTTAGTTAGTTAACAATAATTACTATTTTGAACAATGATTTCGTGCAATTTTCAGACCAAAAGTGAGCGATTAGATATCAATGCTCTTCGTCTTGAGAATGAAAGAATACAATCCGAAAACCGTATAATGAGTGAGACTTTGAAGACCATAGCATGCGCACCATGTGGGGGTCGATCCATGAGACAAGAAGAGAGAGAACTTTATTTGCAAATCTTGAAGGTAGAAAACATTCTATTAATCAAAGAGGTTAGTAAAAAGTATATTAATTAATTGCTTCTCTTGTGACGTGAATCTCACACTGTTATGCATAATTTTTCAGTGTGAGAGAGTAGTTTCATTTATGGCAAACAACGGGATCAATCCAGAACTCCTTCCGGCTGTTCCTTCTACTTCTTCTTCTTCTCCACTTGATACCTTACGAGCAACTTTGCTAAATCAAACGGTTGGAACTTCACGAAATCAACCCATTCTTATTCATGAAGAGTATATTCCTTCCCCTTCTCAACATAATATTCCAGCAGTTAATCAAGATAATTTTAATCATGGTCATAATCAAGAAATTCCTGATCAACATGTTTCTTCTCTTACTCTTACTGTTACTTCTCCTGCCACTGTTGATCCCTTTCGCAGTCAAGATGACCCTCTTTTGATTTCTTGTCTTGAATATAATATTCCAGCTTTGGTTACTGCTCTTGATCAAAATATTCTCTCACTGGCTTCTACTCGTAATCAAAATAATATTAACCTTGATGTTGTCGAGAAACAAAGCCAAGGACTTAATCCATGTCTAAACGTTCCTTCTGTTACTCCTACTACCCTTGATCAAGATAATCCACATCCTGGTCAAGACATTTCGTCCATTCTTCAGGATCATACGCCATCTCTTGATCTTGATCTGGATGCGATACTTCACATTTTGAACAGCGATGTGGTATCCCAACCGAAGACCAGCGAAAATAAAGATACGGAAAATGCACGAATGTTGAAGATTGCGAATAATGCAATGGAAGAGTTGATGAAACTCTTAAGTATGAACGAACCCTTCTGGTTCAGGTCTCTTGTGGATGAGAGATTCGTTCTTCAGCGTGATTGCTACCAAAGGATTTTTCAAAGGAGTAATAGCTTAAACGGACCTCATGCTCGAGTAGAATCTTCCAAAGATTCACGAGTGGTGAAAATGAGTGGGACAGAGCTTGTGGAAATGTTTTTAAATTCGGTCAGCACTTCTATAACTCTATATTCCATCAAACATTTTATTGGTTGTCTGCATATTTGAAATATTATAACACTCTTAAAATATCATATACGCTTTGATCTTTGAAGGACAAATGGGCTGATCTATTCCCAACAATTGTTAAAAAAGCTGAAACAATTGAAGTACTCGAAAGTGGTTCGTTAGGAAATAGAAATGGAGCTTTGCAGTTGGTATGTTTTCCTGAAAACCTTCTTTTATGTGGGTTTACAATAATCTCTTTGGATTAGGTGATAAGTCAAGAATATTGGTACAGATGAACGCAGAAATGCACATTCTTTCACCTTTGGTTCCAACTCGGGAATTCAGCTTCCTTCGTTATTGTAAACAAATCGAAGCAGGTGTATGGACCATAGGGGATGTGTCAATTGATTCTTCGACACACAAAATCTCTAATGTTTCCAGCTCTCGGAGGCTTCCATCTGGATTGCTGATTCAAGAAATTGCTGATGGATTATGCAGGGTTAGTAAGTAAATTACATTATCTGTGACTTCTTATAATAGATCTTTTCATTCATTGCTGCATTGTTGAGAAAACTCCTATGTTTAATTTTGACAGGTTTCTTGGGTGGAGCATGTGGAAGTGGATGATAAGATGCAAACTCACCATCTTTTTAGAGATCTTATCTGTGGCAATAATGCATATGGAGCAGAAAGATGGGTTTTGGCACTTGAAAGAATGTGTGAGAGAATTGCAAGTGCCTCAGCCGAAACCATACCTCGAAGTGACGTTGGAGGAGGTTGGTTACACTTTGTTTTCTTCGCTCCAAACCCTTATTCTCGTTGATCTATTACCATTTGTTCATATATGAAGTTTATGTCATTCGTTTTTCTCAGTGATTAGGTCACCTGACTCAAGGAGGAATATATTGCGCCTGACTCGTCGTATGGTGAAATCTTTCTGTGAGAGTTTGTGCATGCAAGATAACACAAGCTTCCCACACCTAACCAGGATGAACAATGGCGCCATTAGAGTTGCTATTCGAGTGAACATGAATGGGCCAGGTGAGCCTAAAGGCATGGTTCTCAGTGCAGCTACCTCCTTTTGGCTTCCAATATCTCCACAAGATATTTTTGACTACTTGATAGATGACAGGAAACGAGCCAAGGTTCAAACCCTAAACTTATATAAAGCATGCATTCTGTTATTTGATGGTAAATTTTTTAACTTTTGCGTAGCAAAATCATCAATGCTTCCATGTTATTTTCGTTGTAGTGGGATGTTCTATGCTCTGGAAATGCAGGGCACGAGATTCAACGCATCACAACAGGTAGTAATCCTGGAAACTGTGTTTCAATCATGCGGGTACGTACTTGTTATTTCTATTTCAGTTTCATGTTTTCCTGCTATATTCAGAACGTTTTTCAATTAGACTACGTGAAACATATTATGGAAACTCAGAAATACGTGATTCAGATTGAATAAAATCAAGGAAACACTGTATAAGCTATCACTTCTAGAACCTTTTCTCAATTTCTTCGTCATATCTTCTCTTCTTTCCATCTCAAACTCCATTTTCAGACAAACGTTTAACAGAGATCTAAAAATTGCTTTTCTTTTAAACAAAAGGCGACATGCAATGCATGCCATTCAATAAATAAATGGAAAAAAATTCGCACCAAATCAAAACTCATGATGTCTCTGAGGTTTTGTTTTACAGAATTGATATATGAGAAGTATCATAAAAATTGATTTCAATTTATTCATACGCAGCCTTTCATCCCTAAAGAGAACAATATAGTTATTCTCCAAGAAAGTTATGTAGATGCTTTGGGATGTATGATGTTATACGCTCCTTTTGATATGAAGGCATTGAACTACGTCATGAACGGAGAAGACACGTCACTGTTTCCGATTCTTCCCTCTGGCTTCACCATATCCAGGGATGCCAAACCAGATGTTCCTGAAGGACAATCTGGAGAAGTTGGCAAATCAGAAGGTTCGTTGGTCACTCTAATGTTTCAAATTTTGGCTTCTAGTCCATCTAGAATGAGCATGGTAGACATCGAATTTGTAAGTAATGTTAATGCACTTGTGACCTCAACAATAGAGCATATTAAAGATGCTTTGAATTGTTCCCATTCAAAGTAATGTCTTTTCAAGATGTACATTACTTTTTGGAATGAAAGGAAACATCGAGTTTTTGTTTATGTTCTAAAACGTCGTGACTTATATTTGAATTCAACATTTCCTTACTTTGTTTTGTTTGTAACCATAAATCAATGTCGTAAGATTAATATAAGTAATCTTTTTTGAAAGGAGAATTTCTACTGTTCCTGCCTTACTAATGGAGAAAAATGAATTAGGTCTGAAAAATTTCTGGGTTTTTTTAACTGTGATATATTGTAATTGAGAGATATGATATAATCTAATAAGGAAAGTAAATATCTTCAGAAGAATTAAGCTATCTGGGAAAATAAGAGTTTATCTCAATATTGTTAGAAAAATGACATTTGTCCTTATGATATATTTTTATTCCACGTAAACTTTACCATTTATAGAATTAAAATTAGTTATTTCATATGCATACTATAATTGTCAAAATGGGTCACAACCCGTGGACCAACCCGACTCACCACGGGTTCGGATCAGGTTAGATTTGAAAAAAATTTATTTTTTTTATGCGAGTCAGATTTCAACCTGGCTCATGCAGGTTGAATCTGTGGTTGGCAGGGTTGGTCAACCCACCTACCTAATTTTATTTTATTAAAATTTAATTTTAATTTTATAAAAAAATATTTGTTATTTTTTTGCTTGAAAAAATTATTTAAGTTCTTTATTTTCAAAATTAATTAAACATCCATGTTGGGAACAAAATTTGAAAGTGAAATTTGTTTAGATTTAAATTATAAAAAAGTTTGAAATTTTTTTTATTTAAAAAAAATTGTAATTAAGTGAGTCAGTGAGCCAATTCGTTTACCTACCAACCTATGGTGGGTTGGCCAGGTTCAGATTTTTCTGATTCGCTAATAAATGAGCCGGGTTGGTTGGCTCACTAAGTGACCAACCCATGGTGGACCGGGTCGGGTGACCAGTTTTGACAACTCTAATACATACTATAAGGTCTCTAATTATTACAAATCAAACATTATAATAACTATAAATTCGAAAAACATAACAAAATAACTTCTTGACTCTTCTTCTTCCAATACAATAATTAGTGTCATTCAATAATGATTTGATAACCCCTAAATTTAAGTTTATTTTTATAAACTTAAATTTTGTTTCCTTTCATCCCATATTCTTTCTATATTCATGAAACATTGCTGCAAGCAGTGGTTTCATGAACATATACACTACTACAAAAATGAACTTAAACGTATGTCATTTTGGACATCAACGTCATTCTAGGAGACATCATTTTAATGTCGAAGCTCAAGAACATACGTCAACAATTTTGTGAAACTTTTATCATTTCATCTATACCTTGAGTTTTGTTATCAACATATTCACTTACTTCAATTACAAAAATCAAGTAAAAATCAAACAAACTTGTCTAAATATTATATATAGAATGCTTGATAGAGTTAAAGGGAAACATTGATGGGAATTGAACCGAAACGCCTACACTTACACAACCCAACCATCTACCATTAAGCTCAATTAATTTTATTGAAAAATAATACAAACATTAATATAGAATTCTTTCTTAAGACATTTTCGAATTTTTAAAATAAACGCAATTATTAATTAATTTTCATCCAACTCCTAAACACCTTTATCATCAAATAAAATACCATAATTAAATATTTAATATTAGAAATTATCAAAATAAAAATAAAATATATGTTTATTTTATCCGAATGTCAAATTACACAAATCAAACTCAAAAGAAGAATTTTTGGTTCACTCATATGACGTTGGGCGTCATTGATCACGTTAGATGTTGCTAAGAGAGTAGCTTCTCTGAATTGGTTGTCCTTAGGCGAGCCAAAGTTACAGAAATCATTGACTTAGTGTCGTTAAACGTTTATTAGGATCGTTGGACGCCAATTGTGCAAGGGTTCTTTGTTTGGTTTATCGTTGAATGCAACTTTTGGTCGTTGGGCGTCCTTTTCAAGATTTAGATCACGAGAGCTTTAGTTGTGGTTTCACTAGAAGAGCCCTAGGCTGGTTGGGCAACGAAGTGGCGTTGGGCGTCATTTTACCTAACGTTAGGTGATAACCCTCTAAAGCACTAGTGCAGTCAAGGAAAACAACATGGGTTATTTTCGCCTATAGGTAGCGGTTCCGTAACCAAGGTATATACAGGTGAGGCAAAAAGGTGTAAGCTTTTGCCTCAGTTCCTACTGAACCGAGGTAGTATGTCGGACTATACTGCCTCGGTTGGGACTTGAACCGAGGCAATAGAGTGTTTTTTATTTTATTTTTTCTACGTTCGGTTTTGCTAGCTTTTTTGCCTCTCGCGAGACTGATCAGTTGTGACTTACGTCCACCGTCTAGATTGCTTCGAATGTGGAAACCACCATAGCTAAACCAAACCACAAAAGAAAATACAGGAGTAAGACCATGAGATCAAAAACCCAACTCGAAATGAAAACCCTAAATCCTTAAATCGCAAAATTAGATAACAAGAACAAAAATTCCCAAAATCAAAGAACAGTTAAAACCATAATTTCAAATCTCAAGATGTGCTTAAGATATTGAAGTCGTCTCCCTTCCTGCATAAAAGAACCAACACTGAGAAGCGAAATGGACTTTTCCCTCCATGCGAAACACGAACCAGAGTTGGAGAAGAGGAAAAGGAGATTTGCGCCTCCCTCACTGTGAGGCGAAACGAAACGAGAAGAAAAGAAAAAGATGAAGATGGGTGCTTCCCCCTTCTTGTGAAGTTGCGACAGAGGAGTGAAGAAGAGAACAAAACATTGAGCGAAGAGAACCCCAAGGGTGAGAGAGAGCAGCGACACAAAACCTAAACGATGGTATTCTATCTAAAAGTGCCTCTCTTCGCAAAATTTAAACCTAAACGCATGTTATTACCTCAGTCCGTGGGCAAATCGAAGCATAAAACGCGTATGACATCAACCAAGAGGGAACTGAGACAATAGAGGTTACCAAAATGGATTTTGGAACATTCGATTTCAGAGGATGTGTGCCTATGGCAAGACATACTACCTCGGTCCGTGGGCAAACCGAAGCATAAAGAGCCTACGACATCGGCTAAGAGGGAACCGAAGCAATAGAGTTTACCAAAATGGACTTTGGAACGTTCGAACTACCTTGGTTCTGAGCAGCAACAGAGGTAGTATACCCGTTCAACATCGGCTAAACTGGGAACCGAGGCAATAGAGGTTACCAAAATATATTTTGGAACGTTCAGTTTCAAAGGATGTGTGCTTGTGGTAGGACAGAATGAATTAGAACGTTCGGTTCAAAGGATGTCTGGTTCTGGCAGGAGATACTGCCTTGATTTTGAGCTGCAACCGAGGCAGTATAACCGTTCGACATTAGTTCTCAATGAACCGAGGCATAGAATGTTGCCATAACTACGAAAATGCCATCGCGTTATTATATGCTTCAGTTTTTGCGAAACCAAAGCATATATAGTGCGTTAAAAAGCTCATTTTTTACTAGTGAAGAAACCTCTGGACTAGTAGCATTGGACAAGGTTTTATGGCGTTAGGCGGTATCAAATAACTTATCTTTTATTGTGTGGAACTTTATCATATGTGACTTGGTGATTATTGGAATGTATTGAATTTTTTAGGATAATGAGTTATCTTGAGACTTTACTAATCATTCATACTCAAATAGAGAATGATGCATTAGGAGGTGAGAGTAGTAATGATTACATTCATGACGTGAGTATATGAGAATTTAGTTTTTGAGACATCTCTATAGGAAGATGTTGGCATTGTGGTATAGATGTTTTGCAGCACACTTTCTAATTTATTTTTTGAAAAACTTTGTATATTCTTTAGTTATATCTTGTAGTATCTTTTGAGGTTTGTATATATGTACTACTTATTTCAGTATATATTTTGAAATAGATGTAATAGATTAGTCATATATATTTTGTTTATCATGCTCCGTTTTTATCAATTATATAATATTTTATTTAATAGTTTTATATTATTAAATGAGATGTTACACATAGTAAATGCATAATATTATACTTACATATGATTCCTCTTTAGCAATTGTATGACAATACAATTAAAACATATCATTCAAGAGTAATCTAGAGTCACATGTAATTACTCTGGGACTTAAAACCTAAAAAGATGACAAAAATGTGATTTACTCTATTTGACTTTTTTATTAGGTGGTTGCATAGCTCTCTTTTCAAATATTACAACTGTGATTCTTGATTATCAAATAGCTAAAGAATGAGTGAGATAAGTTAGAGAGAAATCGGAGAGAATTTAGAGAGTTTAGTTGTAGAAATTGTGGTTTTATAAAAAAAAAAAATATTAAAAGTTTTATATAACTTAACTCTTTGACATTAACAATATTGTAGTGTTATATTTTTAATTCAACTACCATTTTTATAGGTCATTACATGCTTGAACCGTAGATTTAATATTCAATTCAATGGCATGCATAATTATATATTTTGGGATTTTATCCACATTTATTGTTTGAATATATATAATTTGAAGATTCTAAATGTATATTTTTATGTATATAAAAAATGTTTATTATGTGCCAAACAAAAGTGCGTACTTCAGTTAAAAAGTTATTAATTACAATAAAGGTAAAAGAGTATTATTATTATTATATGAGATACAACGATAAAACGCGAAAACAGTAACAGACTAAACAGAATCAGTTTATACTCCTAATTAAACGTAGCTTTAACTTGATATACTTGTAACATTGAAAATGTGGTGGACTGATAAAGATTATATATTATCAAAAGCCATTTGATTCCCGTTGAACGAAGAAGTAGAATTGAAATTTGAACTTTCTTTTTCTTCTTCCAGATATCAATCTTTCGTCTTCCAGTTACTAATTCAACTCATACAATTCCATTTGCAGATGTTCTTGTTCCATGAAAACAGAATTATATTTTCTAACTTAGCTTTCTCAAATATGGTACACATTCAATAATTTATTTTATTTAGCATAGTTCTACCTTTTCAGTGACTTAGCTATTTGCAGCCTTAACTGTAGTAGGTTGAAAAAAATTGCAAACTTCTTTGTATCCTCGTCTTCATAATAAAAGTTCTTAATTTGCCCAGAAATTAACAGGATTAATGCCTTTTCATTTTTGGTTTTTTAATATTGGCACAATTTGTATTTTTCAAATCCCTCCAAACCTATATGAATTGGCTTATACAAACATTCTAACAGTTCACTTATTCTCACACTCATCAGGAGTAAAAAGTAATTGGCTTTCTCTTCTGAAAGTTGGAAGAATGTCCCAATCAAACTTGAGTGGATCAAGCGATGGTCAGCATCACAACCCGTAAGATCAATCCTTCTTCAGAGAGGGAAATTATTTTAATCATTTCTTGATGTTCTTTGATTTTGAATCTCATTTGATATTTGATTGTAATGCTTGTTGTTTAGTTTCGATATATTTTATTTTAGATCTATAAGATTGATTTAGTGATAAAAGTTGAAAAAAAAAGATAGAAAAAATTGTAGGATCCTATTAATATTTGGAAGATAAATAAAATTGGTTTGAAAAATTTGAAAGAAAAGATAACAGAGTGAAAAAGGGTGAGTTTAACTTCACCTTTAATAAAAACTAACAATTAATATTTGTGGGCATGGGCATCTTGTTCATTGATTTATTCACGATGAATTGTCCTTTTTCAATATTGTTAGTTTCAAGAAGTTGCCATGCCATTGGTAGTTTTTATGTTGGAATTTACAATAGGTTTGTATACTTAAATAGATGTATTGCATGAAAAATATGTAGCTCTGCCAAGTAGTGAAAGTCCTGCAATTTATTTGAGACATGCCTTAAAGAAAATTTATAATCTCTTCAAAAGTTAACACTAAATATGCATTTATTAAAGTTTTAAATTTGATTCAATATTTCCTTTGAATGTCTGCGTTACATAATCTTCCAGAAAATTTAAAATCACACAAGAACGTTATATATAAATATATAAGGTCATTTTTCACTCGTTCCTGATTATCAAAGGAAAAACATTCCTGATGTGGATAATCAAGGTATAAATACTCCTGCCCGGGACCTTGAGGATAACAAGCCCAATGATCTTGATCAAGAATTGGATGCGGTGATTCAAATCTTGAACAACGATGCCTTATTCAAATCTATAGCAAACGAAAGTAGGGATTTGGAAAGTGAAGTTATGAGGCTGATAGCAAATAATGCTGCGGAGGAGTTAAAGAAGCTTTGTACAAGGAACGAGCCATTCTGGTTGAAGGATGTGAACGAGGGGAAGTTCATTTTTCAAAGTGATAAATACCGGAGGATACTTGACAGGAGATATTGCTTGACAGGACCAAATGCACGGGTAGAGTGCTCAAGAGATTCAAGATTAGTGAACATGAATGTTGAACAACTTGTTGACATATTTTTGGATTCGGTTTGCTCTTCTAACCATTCTTAATATTCTGTCCATTCTGCATGTTTCAATCAGATGCCATGCATTAACTATAGATATTGTGTAATGTTTCTAGGGCAAATGGTCTGATCTATTCTCAAGCATTGTTAAGAAAGCAGAAACAGTGAACCGTTTGTCAAGAGACCGAAACGGAGCTTTGGTGTTGGTATGTTTTCCTGAAAACTTCCTTGATAAGATTTATTTTTGGTGCAATATGAGTATTTGATGAGTAAGGAGTGTTTGCACAGATGAGTGCAGAAATGCAGATTATTTCTCATTGGGTTCCAACTCCAGAATTGGTCTTCCTTCGTTGTTGTAGACAATTTGAAGATGGTGCATGGGTGATAGGTGATGTGTCAATTACTTCCTCAAAACACAAAAGCAGTGGTGGTGGTTGTCTTTGGAGACGACCTTCTGGGTGCCTCATTCGAGAAATTAATCAGGGATTCTGCTGGGTAACTTCATACTTCTATTAAACTTTGCTTTTACTTTTCCTCAAAATGCTTAAAGAACATGCATGCCTTATTGTACACTCAAACAAACACTTTATCTGTATCCCTACAAACCTTTCCAACTTCAACATAACCTTATAGGTAAACCTAACAATAGTCACAGTCTGATTTAAGCCTAACAAGTTGATATAAACATTTTCAAAAACATAATTTGATTTAGGTGTCTTTAATTTAACATATTTTTTGATAATTCAGTGCTACTGCCTGCAGCAAATTTTATTCTTAGAACCATAAAATTTAAAAACACATTTAAATTTTTACATTCATTTCACGTAAATTTTTTACATTCATTTTATGTTATTTTTAATTATTTTTTACTCTCTTCTTTTTTTTAAAAATACAAAATTTTACATTTTTAGGATATTTTATTTTTATATTATGTATTAAATAAATATAAAAATGTATCATTGTACCATTTTTCTTAAAATTATTGTACCTGAAACATGTCACCGTTTTCTCAATTTTTATGCTCTATGTAACAATGAAATATTTTACTGTTCATTAATCTCTTTCAGATCTTTATTATCATCCTAGAGTTATATGAATTTTATTTCCTTAAGTCGTTTACTGTTGACAATTTTTTTTTATTTTTTTAATTTAAAGACATATTTTTTTATTCTAAGAAAATATAAAAATGAATATTTAAAACTATAGAAATATAAAATTTTGTTTAGAAAAAAAATTAATTATGAAAAAATATAAAAATGGAAATTTAAAACTAAACAAAATACCAAATTTTTTAATTGAAATTTAAAAAATTTGTAAAATTGAAAAAGCATTAAAATTTATTTAAAAAATTTATCTAGAAAACAAATATAAAAATAGAAGTTGGACCTTTTCTATGTAATTTTATTTTAGTTTTAATAAGTTTGAGTATTACAAAATTAGTTTTTTTTAAAAAAATAATTTGAACAGAAAAAAATTTAAAAATCCAGTTCAAAATTTGGTTGCTTGAGAACAAAATTTCAATTGATTTTTCGATACTGAATGTCCACATTGAATGTAAGAATTTTGCTCCTAGAAAACCAAATTTTAACATTCATGTTGAAAAAACAACTCACCAGTACAAATAAGGAAAATGACATCGGTTCTTTTAGTTTATAGGCACCGGTTATAGAACCGGAGCATATTTAGACGAAGTAAAAAATATAGGTTTTATGACTCGGATTTTGAACCGAGTCAAAAGGGTTCGAATTCTGCCTCAGTTCATGTACAACCGAGGCAGTAGAGTGTTTTTAATTTTTTTAATCTCAATCAAAATCTCTTCTTGATTCGTCGTCTGTTCTTCGTTTTGTTGTATCATGTTCTTTTCCTTTCTCTTTTCTATGTTCTGAACCATAATTTCTTTCCCAGATTTTCAACCTCAACCCCAACCTGCACTAACAAAAACCTTTCCAGATTTTCAACCCCAATCATCACCATCCACCATAAAAGCTTTCCAAGCGAGCAATCAGAAGAGGCAGAGAAAACTAAGAAGCAGTACCCCAAATTCAAGAGGCCAATCCAAACCGCACCTGCAGAGAAACAGAGCCAAACACCCAAGGCAGATAAACATAACCAAAAACAGATCCACCGGCTACGCCCTCGCCGCACCGTCGCTGTGCCTCAAAACCTCTTCCACAAACAACATAACTCCTTCCTTCTCCCCCATTTTCCAGTTCAAGGAATCACCTTTTCAATCATGCTAAAACCCGAATCAATCTCTTCAGCCAACCGAATGCTGGTCAGACTCTGAAAATCGCAAAGGGGCAGCAGTGCGTTCGCGTCGACGTTGTCGTCCTCGGCCTCCGAAGCAGAGTCGGACGGTCCCACCGCAGCGGCTCCGGCTCCATCACGGCACGGTCCCACCGCAGCGGCTCCACCACGGCACGGACCGCACCAGGCGGTCCACAAAAAAAGAGGAAGAGGTTTGTAGATCTGAGAAACAAAAAAAGAGGAAGAGAAAGGGGATAAGAGTTGAAGAATTGTAGATCTGAGAAAGGGGATAAAACCCTAGGAGCTTCACTCCCAACGACCACCGCTTTATCTCCCTAGGAGTTTCACTCCCAACGGCCACTGCTTCATCTCCCTAGGAGCTTCACTCCCGACGACGGTGGATGAGAGGGGTAGAACCAGAGAGAAAACCGGCGCACTAGCAGTATTGTTTGGAAGAGTGAGAGTGGAGGAAGAAGCTGCAGGCGAGAGAGAGAGAGAGTATTGGAGGAAGAAAGCGCGAGAATGGAGGAAGAAAGCGCGAGAACGAGGTTAAGAACCTGGACGCTACTGACTCGGTTATTCAATTAAACGAAATAGTAGACCACTATGTGCCTCGGTTCTCATAGCAACCGAGGCTTATACACTTTATAAAAAATAAAATAAAAAAATTATTGATAGTTATATGCCTCAGTTAACTGTTAAACCGAGGCATAAACATGTTTTTACACTGGTTTTTCCCAAACCGAGGTAATAGGTCAATCTCGAAAAACTGAAAAGTCTGTTGCGCAGAGGGGTAGGTGGAATTGCAGGGTGTTAGGCATCGGTTGTGTACTTTAACCGAGGTAATAAAATTTATACGTTTCAGTTCCCTTTGAACCGAGGCGTATAAGTTCGACTAAACTACAAAAATGCCACCGTATTTTGATAGACTTCGGTTTTGCCTAAAACCGGTACCTATTGTGCAAGTTTAAATAGCGTTTTTTTACTAGTGACTCCAACTATTCTATGTCAAAAAACATTAAAAAAAACTGCAGAAAAAAATGCAAAGAAAAAACATCTCCACATTTGAATAATTAAATATAAAAACACTAAATCTTAAAAATATTTCCTTTCACATATTTAAATACAATAAAAATAATCAAATTCATTTTAAATATCTTAAATAGCTATGTTGGAAAAAAAAACTTCGATTATGTAAAAAAACATTAAAAAACTGCAGAAAAAATGAAAAAAAAAACTATATCCACATTTGAATAATTAAATATAATGCAATTTCTCAAAATAGAATATTAAATTATAAAATAGTTATCATATAATTAATAAAATAGAACAATCAAATGAGAGATACAAAACATAATTATAAATTTAACTTTGTATAATTCAACTTTGAACAAAACTATAAATTTATAGAAACTAGTCTATAGAAGATTAAACATTTATTGTCCCGTCATCCAACGCCTGCTCTAGAGATATCTCCTCACCCTCTATTCACACTCATGGGATTATCATAGCCAAGATCACAAAGCACAAGAATATATAAACAAACACAAATAAAAGGGTAAGCTAGTGGAAAAAAATACCTTAGAATAATTAATACATCAATGTTAATCACGAAGTTCCAAGAAAAATTAATCACACATGCTACACATCTAATCCACCTAGATTTGACTCATCCAAATATTGTATGAATATCGAATTATGGTAGTTTATGCACTTGTAGTGGTAATACAGATGGCATATCCCAAGCTACCACACACAAGGTGAGTCCTTTAACAAATGTCTTTGGCCAAAACAAGGCCCCTAGACAAGGACCTCCTACTACTTTCATGACATGCCTCACCCCTCCCTATTTGAGAATGAATGATCATTAGATTGTCAAGATAAACTCTAATACAAAGCTCCATACTTTCATACACACAAAACATAGTAACCATCAATAAGAAGTTCCTCCTTGGAACTTTTTTTCCACAACTTTCCATTCACATAGATAACATATAAACATCACATGCTCAAAGTATTTCAAGAAAAAAAAATTATTGATAATAATCTGGAAATAATAATCACATAATAACACAACTTTCTTCATAGTAGCTTGATACTCACCCTAGGCACAAAAAACAATCTCGAAACCCCCACCAACAGCTTTAGAAGGATCCAAAACTCCTACAACGACTTAAAGAACATTCAGAACCCTGAATTTGATATCTCAAACCACATGGTCATTACCCGACAATTTGTTACCCATACAATCTTTTAGCTAGACAATCTCTTACCCAAACGACTTTTTCCCAAACGACTCCTTACCAAGACGACTCCTTACTCAGACGACTCCTTACCCAGGCGACTCCTTACCCAGACGACTCCTTACCCAGACGACTCCTTACCCAAACGATCTTTTACCTAGATGATTCCTTCCCAGACGATTCTTTTCCAAGCAACTCCTTACCCAGACAATCTCTTAACCAGACGATCTCTTACCAAACGATCTCTTACCTAAACGATTCCTTACCCAAATGATCTACCAGATTTTTGTACAATAAGAGATTAACTAAGCTCTAAAAGACCCTAAGATAGATTCCAAATCTGCAAACTTTCTCCACAACCATGATCTTAAAATCTTACCTGTTAAAACCTCCACTTTTATGCCCAAAACTCACTCTTCTTCTAATTTATCTCATACCCAAGTTATGTAAAAACACATCAGCTCAAACTCACTAAATCTACATTCATAAATTCATTTAATAAACAAATTTTAACAACAGTAAAATAGACACACCAACTTGCATCAGTTTTCAATTCAATACACCACCTTTCTCAAACACCCAACATACCGTTCACGATTTAATCAAAGTTCACAAATCAATCATCACATCATCATACAAATATCAAATATTACATGTATACCAAATTCAAACCAAATAAACTAGCTTCCCTTACCTAGTTGACGCTCCGAAAATTCTAAGAACTCTAAAATTCCTCCTACGGTTCTAAGATCTCTACTTGCTCCTATAATTCATGACAATTTGATCAAAGTATACCCTCATTACCACTAATCAACAAAGAGTCTTAGGAAAGACTCAAACTCCAAATGAGTAAAGAAAAAAATGACATCCAAAGACACTCAAAATTTAGAGAATGAGAGTAGAAACCAACTTACCCTATAAATGAAATCAATCGGTTAGAAGTGAATATCTCACCTCAAGAAATCATAACCGGTCTCTAATCTTTCAACAGGGAGTCAAAATTTCTAGAGAGAAGGCAGAAAAAAATTTAAAAAAAGAAGTTTTAGAGAGAAAAATTCTTAGATAATGAAACTTTTGATCAAAAAATTTTATTTATATGATTGATATTTTTTAAATAAAATAATAAAGTATCATCATCTAAACCACTCTACTACATATAATACTCTATTTTTTTGGAGGATCCTACGTATAAAAACACTAAATCCTCAAAAATATTTCTTTGCACATATTTAAATACAATAAAAATAATCAAATTCTTTTCAAATATCTTAAATACCTATATTTTTAAATTTCTATTTTTTTTTCTTCTGAAACAAAATTTCTGAAATAAATTTCTATAATTTTTCTATTTTTAAAATTTTAGAAATTTCAAATAAATTGCTATATTTTTAAATTTCTACTTTTATATTTTTTCTAAATATTTAATAAATTTTAATATTTTTCTATTTTATAAATTTCAATTAAATTTTTTTATATTTTTTTATATTTTATTATATTTTTATATATTTTCTAAATAAAAATTATAAGCAAAATGTCTATATTTCTATAATTTTAAATATTATTTTTATATTTTTTTAGAAAAAAATAATTAAATTATATCTAAAAGATCTAATTGAGGAAATAAAATAGCGGTGGATCTAGAATGATATTATAAAGATGTGAAAGGAAAAATTCATGTTATATATAGTTAAAAAAGAAACATTTTGTTGATATTAAGTTTAATTATATGATAGGTTTGTTGGGTGGAGCATGTGGAAGTGGATGAGAAGATAGAAAATCAGCAGGATTTTAGAAATGCTATGAGCCAAACCAATGCCTGTGGAGCAGAAAAATGGCTTTCTGCACTTGAAAGAATGAGTTTCAGATTTCCCTAGAAGGAACTTATCTAACTAAATTATTCTTTTAGGTAATAAAAATTTTATTTTTATATTTCCTTATATAACATTTTCTGGAATAGATATTTTTTTATTATGAGGTTTCAACACTGAATTTTAAATAATACTTCATTTATTTTTATTAGGATCAAGTGGTGTACACAATAGTGTACCAGATATTTACCCACTTAAATATATATCAAATATAAAGATATAAAGCTAGTTTGTTTTTTTAAGTAATTAATAATTGCACATTTAACAAAATAATGTGAAACATTTTAATAAATCTTTATTTTAAATTATTTTTTTCAAAATACATATCAAATTTAAGCCTTACTTGTATATTAAATCTTGGATAACTTTGAAAATTCTAATAAATTTTTATGATCTTTTGAGTATTCAGTAAAAGTTTAAATAATTTTTTTGTTCTTTATTTTGTCGATTTTATTTAATGTAGAATTTAAAATTTATTTTATTTTTTCTTCTAATTTTAAAAATAATAAAGAATTTTCTTTCTAATTTTAAAATAGAATTTTCCATTTAGTTTTAAAAGTAATAAAGGATTTCTATCTAAATTTTAAAATAATTAAAATTTTTCCTTTTAATTTTAATAATAATGAAGAATTTTTAATTTAATTTTAAATCCAAATTTGACATGTAACATTGATATTGACTTGACACTGATACACTTGACACAAAACAACATTAAGATTACTATATGATATAACTTGACACGTAATTTTTTTTTAAATTAATAAAAATTATAAAAACAATTTTAAAATCACAAACAGACATACAATACACATGATTCAACTTCCATTAATAATTTAGACACTATCATTAAGAACAAATTAAACATAATTTACTAAAATAGATACCACGTTGAAATAAACAAAAAATGAGTTTCAATAAAGGAGACCACAATAGAACAAAAAAATATTTAAACAAATATATGCTACATTGTTTTTTGTTAATGGAATGACATGAGGATTAAGTGTTTGATATAGTTATTATTTTGTTATGTAAAATCATTGTTGTGATATGTTATTTTATTATTTCATAATTTTACAATTTTATACCTCTGAACTAAAATCAAGCGATTAAATTTTGTATAAATAAATCTAATTAAAATTTGATTTTCTGGTTTGAATCATTTATATATTACTACAAATGAAATTTGTTCAAGAAGATGAAACTAAAATGTAATAAATGGGTTAATTTTAGCTACCACTTAATTTATGCACTTCTATTACGGACATCCAATCACATTAGGCTTCCATTTAATATCCTATCATTCAAAATTAGCTACCTTACTATACTTTTCCTCCCCTACAAACTTTACAAAATTTAAAATTGCAAAATTTATTCCTAAAAGATTTAATCACTCATGGACATTATTTAGAAAATAACTTACTTCTAAGTTATAAAACTACAAAGTTATAAAATAATAAAATAATAAAGTTATAAAATAATAACATAATAAAATCATAAAATAATGAAATTATAAAATTATAAAATATTAAAATAGCATGTGACGATAACTCAACAACGTGACATGACAAGATAATACTTGTAACACCGCATTTTAGGATATCACAATTATAAGTAAATATTTAAAATTTTAAAATTATAATACCATTGTAGAAATTCAAATTCAATAAGTCTTTAGAATTAATCAAAATAAACCATAATTTTAATTAATTACAAAATAAAACTCCAAATAAAATAATTTATTCAAAATAAAACTGTAAAATTCTCCAATCAATTCATTACGTTATAGTGCATCCGAATTTTCCGCATTATCATATGCTCTTGTTATATGATCATCGGACACACATAAGCAAACACACACAACAGTGAGCTAACTGAAATTAAATATAATCCAAAATAAAAAAAACTCACGAATACCAAAAATTCATCTCAATATTAAAGATACCAATAACTTAAACATGTTTACATATCATTACCGCAAACCAATGATTTATACCATACCACCTACTCCTTAGAACCAATCAGTTCAAGTCTTCCTATCATCATAACAAGACCTATTGCCCTTATCCTTTACGAACTTACGAATAAAAACTTCAATGAATCTTACACCGAGCACTATACACAACAACAAGCCAAAGTAACAACAAAACATCTTTCTCCTCTCCATGCATTACACAAGCGAGGAGGTACGAGACTCAAACTATTCTCTTCCACTACATCGCACAGGTGAAGATAACCTTTTTCCACTACATCGCACATGCGAAAGAGTCATCGTTGGATTTACTAGGTACGACGAGACGATCCTACAATAACATGTCTTATCTTCACATGTATACAACCAAACGACAAACTCACATATTCTCAACTTCACACACGAAAACATGTTGTCTTGTAGCCCATTCAAAATCATTTCTCACATAGTGACATTTTGATGGAAGCTCCTTCAAGTTCTAAGAAAATACAATAGGGGTGCTTCTCCTTTTATAGTTGTAGGAGAAAGCTAGAGTACATGCATTTAAAAATACCCTAGAAGCTTCTTTGGCCAAAGGGAATGAATGAGAACCTCTTGCCTCTTTTTCATCCAATCACATCTTGTCTTTCCTTTATTCAACACTAGTGTAAAATACACTTTTTATACCTATTAAAATAGACTTTTTATACCTGTTTTTGAGTTGGAATAGAAACAGGGGTATATAATGTTTTCACTTTTTTACACCTGTTACAATACAGGTATAAAAATATGATATTCATACCTAGCATCCAGGAAACAAGTTTAAAAGAATCACACTTTTATACCTACTAGTCATAGAACAGGTACAAAAGAATCTCACTTTTATACCTAGTTATGTTATAACTGGTGTAAAAAATTCAATGCTTTTTATACTTGTTTTGGCTTTAACCGGTATAAAAAATGATTTTTTTTTAAATGTTTGATTTGTTTGTGTTACTATCGATAGCTAGATCTGCCTAAAATTCAATTCCATAATACAATCTAAATAATTAATAACAAACAAAATAATTAATATTGTTTCTATTAATACATCAAAATATAATATTTATCTAACAAAATTTCTAAATATATATTTACATAACATAGTTACTTAAGATCGTTACATATAAAATAATTTCTAAAATCAAAATGTAATATCGAAACATCTAATCATTTACAAATGGTTAAAAAAGAATGCACCCCAATGCTTCTGAACATCCTTTATGACATGTTGCTCCATTAGAGATGTGTCATCAAATATCTACACATTGAATAGTTTGAGTCAAGTAAAACATTAAATATTTTCTTTTCCAATGAAATGTTTTCTTTTGTCTTATTTCTCAATAATACATGTTTCGACTTTTATTATTCTACTTTTCTAAATTCTAAACAGATACACCACCTTTAAAACTCATGATTCATACTTTCCTAAGGTTCATAATTTTTTATAATTAAAACTGTAATTATTTTAAAATAAGGTAATATTATACATTGATTATTTTGAAGCGAAAAGAATACAATTTACCTCTTCAACTTTGTTGGTAAGTGAGATTTTAGAACATGTTAATAATCATTGGAGCAGAGGGAGCCTAGTTAGAGGGTGGTCGAGATTGGTAACATGTACAACAGACAAATCTTAACAGAACATGTTAATAATCATTTGGGATTTAGAAATTAAATTATTAAACTAAATGTGTGTTTAATTTGTGGTTTAGACATTCAATTGTTAAATTTAATTTAATTTAAGCACCATACCTTAGAAGTGGTGCTTTAAAACCTGCAAAACAGATTGAGCGTGTGAAGTTAGATGAAGATAATAAAACTGATACACAAAACAAGGAAGTAAGAGAAAGGAACCAAATCACATATACATCAAACCAAAACCAAGTAGAAAAACAACAATTCTAGACGAGACTTGGCATAACCAGACAGAATTTAGCAATGTGACCAGACTTACCACAATTGTAGCACTTCCTCGATCTGCATTTGTTTGCATGGTGATAATGCTTACCACACTTAAAACACTCAACTCCTGATTGATCTCCTCGAACTTTCCCTTGTCCTCGGTCACATTTACCTCGTCCTTGGCTTCCTCGTCCTCTGCCTCCAAGACCTCGGCTTTGATTAATCCGAATTTCATTCGAGTCAAATTGTGTCTATAGGGCTTAATTGAGAGGCTTCTAATGACCCAACAAGTTCATCTACTATGAGAACCAACAAATCCTTCGATTATTCGATGACGCACACGATACTTTCGAAATCTTTTGTAAGGGATCTCAAAATTTTTCCCACAACCTAGCTAGATGACATTTGTTCTCCATTCCTGTCGAGTTGATTGGCCACCTTCTCCACTTGAGTTATGTACTCGATTATATGATCTTTGGGCCCCATCTTTAACTATTCAAACTCTCCTCTAAGAGTTTGTATTTGGACTTGTCTAATGTGATTATCACTTTTATACGCGACCTTCATTATCTCCCAAGCTTCCTTTGTTGATGCGGCATTCGCTATTTTCTTGAATCCTGACTCATCTCCTGCATTGTAGAGAAAATACAATATAGACCCATCTCTTGGATGTGTTTTCTTCAATGTTGTCATCTACGTCACCGTTTGATGTTCGTCTTCATCAGATTCAACATACTTGTATTTCATCATATCCCAAATGTCTTGGGATCTCAATAACGCTTTCATTTGTAGACACCAATGATCATAATTAGTTTTTCTCGTAAATTGTGACACCCTCGTACTATTAATAATCTTTGACATCTCTCTAACATAAAACTCAACCACTCATTTTTTTTGGGTTAAATATGTTTTTAGTCCCTAAACTATTGGCTGTTTCTGGTTTTCGTCCCTCTTCCAAACTAAGGTACAATTTGGTCCTCAATCTTTAAAAAACGTTCGTTTTAGTCGAAAAAACGAACGTTTTGAGGACTAAAACGAGGACCAAAAACAAAATTTTGAGGACTAAAACGAACGTTTTTTTAAAGAATGAGGACCAAATTGTACTTTACTTTGAAAGAGGGACGAAAACCAGAAACGGCCAATAGTTTAGGCACTAAAAACATATTTAACCCTTTTTTTTTTCTTTCATAAAACTCTGGTACCACTTTGTTAAAGTAATCTCTCACGGACACAGATCATAAAAAAAAAAGCTCCCGCTGCACACGTACTACAAATATTTCTCTTTCGAATAAAACAAAAAATTTGCGTCACTCTAATAAAACTTGCTTTTCATTAATGTAAGAGTGGCTTTAAATAGCCATTGGCCTTTAACAAACTTAAAATAAAAACTAAAATATGATATTCTTTCTAATTCACTCCTGATAAACGTAAAGATAGATTTGACTCAATAATAACCGAATAAGAACTATCCGAATTATAATTGTACCCTAAATTTAAAGTTTATCTGGTCTTTCTCAAAAATCGTTTCAGGATTTAGTCTTTCATTCTTAAAAGCTTTTTTTTTCAAATATTCTACAAAATAGTCAGCTGCATACAATCGCATATATAATTTGTTTCTTCATTATTTAACTTTAATAATTTTTGAACTAATTTATTAGTTGGTGATTGGTTAAAGTCCGATATGTTATTCTCACTCAATTCCAATCATCACACACCTAGTTTCATAAGTTTCTTTACACATACTCTGCATTCTATAATTATCTCCCTTTCAAACAAATATTCTATGTGATAATTCTATTTTACAACAATTTTTATACAGAAACCATGGTAACACACCTTGATGTTTCATAGTCTCAATTTCAAATCTTAATTATCTCATTAATTAGATTTCTTGAGAACAAAAGTGTTATGTAACACCAAAATAATCATAACTCCAATAGATGAAATCGACAAATCTAAATTTTTCTTACAACCTATTCAAACTTTGATTGTATAAGTCACAATATAATTACATATTTTGGCATGTTTAGTCTATAAAATTAACTACAGCCAAAATTAAATATATAAAAGCCATATAGTTTGTTTCCATTTCCGAAGCAAGAAACATAAGAGGGAGGTATAGGAATATAAGAAACCACATTAAAAGAAGAGAAAAAGGAAAAAAATAAAAGTATAATAAGGAAAAGGGTATTCCTATAAGTTAGTTTAAGTTACAAATGTGCATGGAGATGAATTTGTAGGTGGTGTGGGGGACCACAAGTGCCGTTAATTACACATTTTAGAATCCAAACTAACGCGCTTTCTTCTGCAATCACCTTTTGTGTGAACCATTGCTTTTCTTTCTTTTTCCTTTTCTTCCACGACATCCTTGCTTCTCCATAATTCCCACTTAAGAATAATCACTTGTTGTCACACATTATCATGAATGGCTACTGAAGCCATGGATTAGCATGTGGAATATGTTTTCGACAAAATATACTTAGGGTTTCTGAAATTACTTTCGAATATATAATATATAACGCATTTTACATCATTTTCATTCTTCTATTTTTAATATCCATTTTCTTTCCATACCCCAAATATATCAACGATAAATATATATTATTAATTTTAAACATCTATTACACGTTAGTTGGAATAGGAGACAGGATTAACGTATGAATTTAGGACATTGTTTAAGGAAAGAGATGAAGATGTCCATCTCAAAGAACAAAAATTAAGGAGACAGTATGCAGAATACATTTTACTGTGTAATATTTTTAGGTAAGATGTTAAATTAGTTTATAGACATTATCAGTTTGGTCTTATTCGCCCTTATGATTGAATAAAAAAGTATACAAGGTTTAGGTAAATACATTGAATTAAAGGAATTTAAATTGTTTTTATTTTAAATTATTTAATTTTTAAAATAATTTTTTTGGAATAAGAAAATTTTAAATAATTTCTAACAATTTTTTATTCAAAAACATATTTTTATAAAATATTTCAACTTTTATGTAAAAATTTGTTAAGAAATCCTCCTCCAAAGCACCCTATAACCTTTTTATATATTTTGTTATTAGTGTATATATAGGTGTAAAAACAAATTGAAAAATGCATCGTGTCTAAAATCCTTATAGAGTGTTGAGACATCATAAAAAAGTGTTAGAGACTAAATTAAGAATAAATCGTATATACAAATCATAAAAAAATGCATCATATATATATATATATATATATATATATATATATATATATATATATATATATATATATAAAGTAATGAGTTAATTATAAATAAATGGTATAATAAAGTAACGCTTGAACAGTAGAGAGACTATAATACAGTTTTACATACAGGAAGTAAAATGAAAAGTTACATGGGAAAACATTACGTTATTTGTTTAAATTAATTAATATTCAATTCAATGCCATGCATAATTATCTCTTATGAGATTTTATCCACATTTATTGTTTTAAAATAATTTGATGATTATAAACGTATTCTTTTAAGCATATAAAAAATGTTTATAGTACTTATGTACCCAACAAATTGCATAAGTTATTATTTAGGTTTAATAACTTATTTTGTCTTCATTTTTTGTGAGTTGTATCAATTAAGTCTCTCTTTTTAAAAAGCATTAATTGTATTTTTATTTAGTAAAATTAGTTTCAATCAAGTCTCTTCCGTTAAGTACATACGAACGCCGTTAACTTTTTTCTCTCCCCTTTCCTCCTTTGTGCAAACAACAGTATTTGTCATACCCATATTCAGGTTCTTTTCTTTTGTCTTTAGATGATGTTAAGAAACATTATCAGGACTTTTTTAACTATATAATATCATATTTATTACTTAAAAAATTGAATAAATATATTTAAAAAGTGATTTCTTTTTTATACAGCATACAAAGGGTTGCAGGATAGTTCCTAATATCATGGTAATGTCTTTTTTTCCTGAAAAGAAGCTTAAGGTTGGAAGAAAAAGTTGTTGCACCGAAAAGACTACATACATAGTAGTGTATTTTTAATTATGTTTTTAAAATTTAAATATAATTTTATTTTAATTTCTTTAAGTTACTTAAATTTGATTATGATAATTATAATTTTTTTAGATAAATAATCAATTTAGTACCATCAACATTAATATATTTTATTTTTAATGTAATAAATAATTATAATTAAAGTTTTAGTAGAAAATTTTATTTTTATTAATTTTGTTTGAATTCTATTGATCTAATTGAATTGTTACATATATTATTAAAGCCAAAAAATATATATTTATTAAAGGTAAAATTAGTATTAATATATAATTAATTTTTAAAATATATTTTTTATTTTATAAATTTAAAATAATTAGTGATTGTTTCAAAATTAACTAATTATTAATATGTTGATAATGATTATTTTTAATAAACTCACTTAATAAACGCATGCTTAATTATATTGATCATAAACTTTAAACAAAAACAATAAAATTATTAAAAAATTAAATTTTTTATTTTTTATTTTAGAGTAATTAAGAAATAAATACCTTTTAAAAAAATTATAAACTCACTTATTTTAAAGGAATTAAAAATATATATTTAGATTTATTTTTAATCAATTTTTCAAAAAAAATCTTTTAATTAGCAAGACTTTCAATTTATTTTAATTATAATGTAATAATTAAAAAAAATAAGAGTGTAAATATAATTCAGTGAAGTATAATTCTAATTTTTATTTATAACTCTAATTTTTCTGACTACAATACTCAGTGAAGTATATTAAATTTTACTGGGAAAAATACAATAATTTTGATTTATGTGAAATATAATTCATTGTTTTTTATCATCTTCTTACATATACTTAATTTATTTTTTTATTGGAGAGAAAACTTGAATTTAGTATATTAAATCATTTTTGAATAGGGAAGTGAATAGTTATGGTATTGAAGCATTAATTAAATAAATAGAAATAAGAGATGTATGTATTAAATTGAGTTAGATGTCGGTTGCACTAATCACCAATGCTGCAAACACTGATAAAAAAAACTAATGTGTTCAGAAAAACAGAGAAAAGAGAATAAAAAGTGTTTGCCAGATCATCAATTTTTAACTCTGTCTGTTTCTATTTAACGACAGAAAAAGACGAAGTTAACGCAAAATTTATTAAATGAAGACAAAATTGATACTTTTTTAAAATCAGGGACACATAATCGAAACTATTAAACCTAATATTTATGATAAAGGGTTTCTTTAATTTTGTTTCATAATAGTAATGTTTTCACCCGTATCTATAGACTTTTAATCGAATCATGTAAAACTTGTGTAATGTGTTTATAATACGCGCATTTGCTTTAATTACTCACATTTATCAAAGCACTTGGGAAATGGGATGAAGATAGAAGATGTTTTGAAGAATTTTATATAGCTTATTAATTATCTATTAAACAAATACTTTGTTTTATTGATGAAATATAGAAATTATTTAGACTTTTAGAAATTACTAGAACTAATTATTTTTGTCACATTCTTTTTGTTATACAAAAATGTTATTTTTTTTCAGTTCTAGTTTTTCATGCATGTAATCAAGATTGTCTTGTAAGTTTGTAATCAATTGTTTCTTCTATAGTTAAAAACAAGATTAAACATGTACATAAAGTGATTTATATATGATATTTAACATTTTACAAATAATTAAATTTTCAATCTTTTAAATATTAAATCAAAAAGGGTTCAAAGGAACAAATTATTGATTTATTTATTTTTTTAATGTAGCTATTAATGGTGCATTAGTTTAATTAAATGTGTCTTCTAAATTACAGTGGTCCTACAAAGTTATGTGTGAATCAGAGAATGTGGGACCTGAAAGCAAGATCTGACTGAACTGTTTGTAACTGAATGATTCTTTTTCTTGTGTTCCAATTCCTATGCCTAAAAGATTAACTAAACAGTGAGATATTTGCCTTTTTTTAAGAGTCACCCTAGTTCCTACTTCTCCTCTACTTTCTCTCATCCTTTCTCACAAGAAACTCTCTAAAGAAAAGAAAGAAAAGAATTCCAAATCCCTCTGGTTTTCTGTATGAAACTACTGCTTTCTACTCTGCATATTATTTAGTTTCCTTTCCTCCTACTAGTATAGGTAATTTTCATGTTTGCAAATACAGTAGCAAGTAATTACTTTCTTCATTCAATAACATAGACTTTTCAATTTGGTGTTAGAGCCACCTACAGCAAAACAAGATTCAAATGATCAAATCTCAAACAGTTTTTTCAATGAAAGCTCAAATTCTGGTGTCCAAGTGCTGTTGTGTCTTTTTCCTGTTTTTTTTTTCATTTTTTCTTTCTTGGGTGATATTTTTGTATTCACTCACATGGTGTGTTCTTTTTGTTTATTTTAAATATCTGATTCTGTTGATTTGTGTCAACTACTGCAGAGAGAGTAATGAGTACAGGAGACAGGCCAAAAATGCATGAGCAAACTGGTTGCTTTGATCCCAACACAATGGAAGAAAGTATACCCTCTCTAAAGGATAATTTCCCTCAAACTCTTGCAGACCCTCTAACTCCATCATCACATATGGTTGTAGATAACACCACAAACACTGATAATGGCCTTGAGGAGAATCTCAGGCTTTCTGTGGAGGAGCTCTCCTTTAACCATCACAATCTGCAACACCAAGATATCTCCACCTATGCAAGTGGAGTGACTCCCACATCTGCTAGTGACATCCCTCATTCTCAACAACATCTAGGTTTGAACATGGGAAACTCCTACATCAACAACACCAGCAACATGGATAACCATTTGGTGCAACAGGTCATTGATGTTCTTCCCTATCAGCAGTCCACTTGGGACCCTACTACTGTTCAGGAATTGCCAGACGTAGCCTATGCTAATCAAATAGAACAGCAACAAAATGAACAGCAATTTCAGCAAATGGAGACTCAAAACTGCAGCCAAAGCTTCAACCCCTCTTCCATACTAGACCCTCCTTACCCTTCACCAGATCTCCTAAACCTTCTCCACTTACCAAGATGCTCAGCCCCATCTTTGCACACCAATCCCACCGTTTACCTCACAAACCCAAATCAGAACACACCAAACTTTCAGAATCCACTGGCCTTTCTTGGAGACCTTCCAATAGGGTCAGACAACAACACAAGTGCATCCTCAGTTTTGTATGATCCTCTATTTCACCTTAACCTTCCTCCACAGCCTCCAGCCCTTAGAGAGCTGTTTCAGTCTCTACCCCGTGGCTACAGCATGCCAACCAACTCAAGGAATGGTTCACTCTTTGGAGGGGATGAGATTGAGGGAGACGGGAGCCAGCTTGACATGGGAGTGCTGGAATTCAACAGGGTCACTCCCACTGTTGCCAAAGGAAGAGGAGGAAAAGCTACCAAACATTTTGCAACTGAGAAACAAAGAAGGGAGCAACTCAATGGAAAATACAAAATCTTAAGAAATCTTATACCAAACCCCACCAAGGTACACGTCCTCTATGAATTTTCTGACTAATACAGAACATACTACAATTCTTTGAATTGAATATACTTTTAATTCCTACAAATGTAACCATGTCTCCAATTTTAACCCCTGAAAAATAAGTATATTCTGATCTCTTGTTTATGAAAATATGTTAGATACAGCCTTTTGTCCTTCACAAAAGATGTATCCTTTTGGTTCCATGTTTGTGAAGTAAAGATCATATAAGACTCATTTCTATATGTGAAAGATAAAAGGAAATGATTTTTTTATGAAGAATTAAAACTGGACATTCTCTTAACTACATGGACTTAAAACATATTTGAACTTTCATTTTACTATGGATCAACTGGTCAATCTTATTGGTTGGGTTTGGTTAAACACAGATTGATAGAGCCTCCGTGGTGGGGGATGCCATTGACTACATAAGAGAGCTTATTAGAACAGTGAATGAACTCAAACTATTGGTAGAGAAGAAAAGGTATGGGAGAGAGAGGTGCAAAAGGCCTAAAACAGAAGAAGATGGTGCTGAGAGCTGTAACATAAAGCCTTTTGGTGATCCAGATGGGGGCATAAGGACCTCATGGCTCCAGAGGAAATCCAAAGACAGTGAGGTTGATGTCCGGATTATAGACGATGATGTCACAATCAAACTTTTCCAGAGGAAGAAAATCAACTGCCTATTGTTTGTTTCCAAGGTTCTGGATGAACTTCAGTTGGAGCTTCATCATGTTGCAGGTGGACATGTTGGTGAATATTGCAGTTTCTTATTCAATAGCAAGGTTGGTATATATAATTTGTCATAAAATTAGCTAGGTAGTTATAATTATGAATTCTTTTCAAGAACAGAATTGTCACTTTCATTTGATTGTGAGTTTATTTTTGACTTGTTTCACTGAGACAGATAATTGAAGGTTCCTCAGTCTATGCAAGTGCCATAGCCAACAGGGTCATCGATGTTTTGGACTGTCAGTACACGGCATCAGTTCCACATACAAACAGCTACTAGAATAGTGTGAAGATCACTCAGTCACCAAATGTTTGAGACAGTAACCTACAATAATAATAATAATAATAACAATCGTTATAGTATTAGTATTAACTAATAAGTTCAGGAAGAACTCAAAAAATAGAAAATTTTAAATGTTTTACAGTTTGAAACTCTCATTCATAATAAAATTTCTGTAATGATCATATAAAGTTATTGTTAGATTTTGTTGGGGTATGTTGTTTTGGTTACTGCTAGTCAAAAATGTTGTTTTGTTAGCATATTTTGACTGGCCATTGTGGCTGAACATGAAGATATGAATGCTTTAGTTTTGTTTTCGTAGTATTTGGTTAATTAGTTAAGTCATGCCTGAGCTTCTAGGAATAACTCCTTCAGTATACTTATAACTTTCCATTGTTCTTAATTTTCACGAAATGACATGAAATTTCCATGTCTATACAAAGATTTTATTATTATTAGAGTTAGTACCAATAACCAAGTAGTTTTAACTAGTTTTTTCTTATATATTCTCATTTCTAATTTAAGCAGTACCAGTCTTAATATCTGTTATATGATCTAAATAAATACAAAATATATCTCACGAAGATCTAAAAGTGGAGAACCTACATTGCCATTCTAAAACAAACAAAAAGAAAATAAGTGATGTGAAATAAAAATAAATAAAAAGTTAAAGGAATCAGCTCCTTGAATTTGCTTTGTTTTTCGAAATTTAGATTCTAACACAATTTTATATAAAGTTTTCATCCATGTCAAACTTGTGTAATATAAATACATGCATGAGTAATTTAGATATGACATTATTTAAAACTCTCATCATATGAAATGATTTTAAATTAGCTTACAAAAGAAAATCCATAAGAAAAAATTAAATTAATTCTATAAAACTTATTATATGAATTACTAGTAAAACTTCCATAAAATAAAATAATCAAATTTAGATTTAATTTTAACTTGAAGTTTTCCATAAAAAAAACTATCTAGCTTCTAATTAATTTACCTTTTTATTTATATATACTATTTCAACTTTGTACAAAATAAATGTTTAATTTTTAAACGATAGTTAACATGTATATATCAAGAAAAAAAAATTAAAAGTAAATACTTTTATCTATAAAAAAATAAAGACTATCTAATAAAAATATAAATATAATATTTAAGTTAGCAATTATAATTATAAATACATATAATATAAATGAGAAGTGCAACTAATTTATTGAAAACAAAAACATAAATTCTTCAGAAATTTTAGTTCATATTTGTCTGCCTTATGGTCATTAAATCTAGATAGAACCTAAATTTCAATAAATAAAAGAATAAAGAAATTAAATTAAATTAAATTAAATTATGAAGTAAGTTAAGGGCATTATTTAGATGAATTTCTCCGTATCACTTTTAATTAAAAAAAAATACCTAAATAACTTTGTTATAAGCTAAAAAATTTCTGTGCTTAAGTCATTTTATAGAACGTTTATTGGATAACTTTTTAAAATATTTATTTTTAACCTGCATAAGCTAATTATATCTTACAAAAAACACTTATTTTCTTTCTTTTTCTTTTACTTCTATTTTAGAAGTGTTCATGGATAAATTCATCCAGACGGATCCTAATGTTTATAATTTTTTCATAAGTTAATTTTTACATATGAAGAAGCTTATTTTATTTTTTTTATATTATTAACATTTTTGTGTACCAAAGTTGCAAAACTTTGTCTCTTCAAAAGGGAATTTAAACTCTCGATAAATACGAACTCAAAATTTAAAAATAAAATGGCTCCACTTGCCTAACAAAGCACGGCTAAATTTAACTACAAAATGTATTGACAAATCAAACACCCAGCCCATATTTGTTGTTAAGTATATGTTGTTACAAGAGAATTAAGGAAAGGTTACCTCCAAGATAAGGGAATAGAAAAGGAGGAAATGAGAACTGAAAATGATCACTAACCTATATATGTAAACTTTCCAAGGTTAGCAAGAAAATCTCATCTCTATTAAGTCTGGCTCCATGATTTCCAGGCTTTGGTAACCTTTCTAGCAAGGTACCTGCTTGCATTTACTGCACCAACAGCCAGAAGACCAGATACAGCCTGCCTTGCACTTGAAACCATTACTCTACGCCTCAGAATTCTCTGTAAGCAATTAGCAGCTTCCTCTCTTACTCTGCTTCGAGTATCATTTATGGCCCTTCCTGAAATCATAATACCCTATTTTTATAATTTGACACAAATCACTATTAAGTGGTTATCTTGCAAAATCCCCCTTCCCTTTTCTGTGATTTGGACCTTAACAATATTAGCAGTTAGGAACTAAAGCAATAATTCAGAAATACGTCTAATAATATCAAAAGCATACCAGTTTCCCGTAATTTTTCTTTCACTCCTTCCTTCATTATGATTTGGTTTCTGATTGACGGAGGAAGTGCAGAAACTAGAGAATAATCAACTGATAAGTCACAATCCTGTTTTGGAGAGTAAGGAAGTTTCTTTACTTTATTTAAACTTTGAATATTCGTTTTATACAACTTGCCTGCTTTTGCAAGGTATTTTGACTAACAAATTTTCTATGCACTAAAACATTGGGAAGAAGCTTTTCCATTTAGTAAACGACCACGAGTGTCTTACCTTATCAATAAATGTGATGAAATATATATAAAGAAATAATTTCTAAAGCAGCAAGAAAAGCTACAAGATATAAACCTCAAGAATGTCTTCAACAATTAAATAGCACCCAAAGGTTAAAATTAGAGCATGTAGAAAAAGATGAAAGGTACAAAATAACAGTAAAACATTGTTTATATTTCTTCTTCACAGAAACTACAGAAAGAAAAATGCATTCTCATGCCAACATCAAGTAGCACCAAATAACAAGATGGACATAAACAGAACCAATCACATGTCCATGCATTATGGGATACATGCCTTGAATTTTTTGTAATAAAAATTTCAAGGGAAGTGAACCGATTCCGGGTTGGTAATAAAATAGTCAATTATCAATACAAGTTTGCTAGTAAAATATAATTTTCAAGAGGTAAAACTTTAGCATAGAGTTTATGGCACAACAAAGCTAAATTCCTTCAAATTCATGGAAAGGCAATGGGAGAACTACCATTCAGGATACATAGTTAATAATTATATAATTCCAATTAACGACAAATGAACCATAAAAATGGCTTATCAGATATTTTTTAGTGTTTTTAATAGTGTTTAATCCATTGTCCGAAATTGGAAAATTTTAACACTTCAAATATCAATACCATATAATAAAGACCTGAGAGATATGTATTTGATTGTTGGCAATTGATGAAAGTCTCAATAACTTTTTAGCCTCATATTCTTCAAGAAATGGCTTATACATTGAGTGGAATAGATCAAACTGCCCAGAAACGATCTTCTTCACCTGGACAGATTGTGAACAAAAGGAACCTCAGTAAAACATATGGCAACCGGATCCATATTTGCTCAATTCCTTCACAAAGAATATCCCACAAATGCAAGCAGTTTTCAAACAAGGATCTGTCAGTCCCTAAGAGAACAAAAGAAATACGAGGAAGGAAAGAATATGGGCAGATTCAGCAAAACAATATTCATAATTTCAGTACATAGTGCTAATCATATTGATGAAAATCCAACTTGACTGTCAAGGATGGGCAGACATATCAGTGAAAGGACAACTATCCAATGTTTCACATCTTCACTATAAGAAACAACAAACAGATAACTTATAATTCAGAAAAGCAGCAATTTCTAAAGCATGAGCCCGAATTTGTGACCAAATTAAGATATAACCTCTGTAGACACAAGTTCCTACATGGGATGGTACCAAGTAATCATGGAAATTTAAATATAACTGAATTTTAAAGATATTAAAATTTCCATACCACATCCTACTCTAGTAACAACCAAGGAATACCTTGTTTTTATCCTCGGCAAATAACATGCGTACATCCCCCATGTACGAGAGACTACATACTTTGGCATACAGATCTGCCTGCAAGGGATAGTTAAATCAAATCAGTTGTCCAACTCGCAAAGTAAATAATTTAATAAGAAAAAAGTATACCTCTGTGAATTCCGATGGAAGCAGGAGAAGAGCAGCTGACACTGCAGCTCTCAAGTTAACCGAATTGGTGCTGTTAACATCTAAATTATCAACAACAATATGAACCTGAGTGAAACACATCCAAAAACATAGGGACCAAAATACGCCTCAGTCATGGATTCAATTTATCAGGTAAATAGAGGACAGGCAAACTATGAGATAGATATCTGAAACTAGCACTAGAGCACTGTTACAGGAATTTTTCTATATCTCGTTACGTCATATGATATGCATACAATACAAGTATACAACACAGGACTTTTCTTGATATGGGATACAGGGCATAGACTTAGTAGGTTTAGTATTTAAAATCCATATTCATCTGGAATTTTATCACCACGTATAAACATCCAATAATTCCATAGTCTCTTTTGCTAATTTTAGAAAACTAGCCAGAGCCCGTAATTTCTTCTATTTATTATTTTTCCTATCTGAATGATAATGAGATTATGAGAACTAAAGGTTATTTTTCTTCAACCTTTTCTTATTTTTTACCACAGTCACCTTCCTCTCCCTCCCCTTCTTTGCAATGCCAACGTCTCTTTTTTTCCCCTCTCTGTCACTAGAGTTCTGTGTTTTTAGATCTACCTACACTCACGATAGTAGTCTGCAAATAAGATGTACATTATAAAGCTTACAAATACTAGTTATTCTACTTTAAATCTCTCTAATTAAACATGAGAAAATATAAATCATCATAAATGCTATATATAAAATATCTATAGTTCTCATAGTTAGAGAATGTTTCATATAAGAAAATTAAGAATCTTGTAAAAAATAAGCTTAGAGCACAAGGAATATCAAGAATCAAACGACTCAAGACATGAAGAGGATAAAAAGCGTATAGCATACCGGTTTCTGTAAACGACCGCACAAGTAGAATTTCTCCCAATAGTGTACATCTTGAAGTAAGTCATGCATTCGAACAACACCATACTTGAACAGCTGCATAAATTTTCTTGTAGAGACAAGGAATTCGTGAAAAATGTAATCTTGATTTAACAATTAAGCCAAAAAACATATGTTAATAGAAAACTAAAAATATCCCAGCATTCTGAAATAATTTCTCTGGAAGGTGAGTTTGCAGGAACTAAACTAAAGGTCTCAATCACATACTACACACCCCTAAGTCATGATAAGAGGTTATCGATACCTTTCCATTCCAGCTAACAAAAGGGTTGAAATGTACTCCCACACCAATTTCATCAGCAACTCCCGTAATCTTAAATGTCACATCACGATAAAGTATGAGATAAGATCGCCATCCAATAAAACCCAAGCCAGATACGAGAGGCCACAAACAATGAAAATGGAACTAAATTTGAGCAAGTACCAGTCTCTCCCCACCAAGGTGCACCATCCAGGACGCATAGTGATGCTTGTTCAATTTAAGATTCTTGATTGATGACATTGTATGAACAATAAAAGGAAAAACAAAAGATATCAGTGGGGCAATCAAACAATATCAAGCAACTCATAACATAAATAAATAACACATCATTAGTCATAATCACATATCAGTACCTCAGAATGCCACTGTTTGGGATCAGCCACACCAATAATATAATCTGTCATGGTAGTCTAGAAACACAAAAGCACAGAACAGAGAACAAATATTAAAACAACAATTAAAGGAGAGTAAAAAAAAAAGAGGCCCATAATAAAGAAGAGGACCCGCAAGCAAAAAAAAGCTATGGGTTGAACAAAAGACGACCTTATCGCAGTTGGATGGATGAAGAGATGATCCATAGACGCAAGCAAATTCAACAGGGGGGAGAACCTGAAGAAAATTGCGATATGCCGCATTGTCCATAATGCCAATGGCTACAAACATGGTTATCAACTCGTTAATTTAGACGATAGCTTCCGACTCGGAAGCAAGTTCGATTTTGATGTAAACTCGGTAAAATCGGGATAGAATCGGTGAACTGGGCGAAAGTCGCCATTTTGCAACCGAGTTGGAGAGTTCGAAGAGAAAATTTTTAAAAATCCGACAGTGGTTTGGTATGCGAAAGTGAAGAAAACTCACTTATTAGGGGATCAGGATTTCATTCTTCTACTGCCCCGCACTGGTTCGTACCTTCTTCTGAACCGCTAGCCGTCGTCGAGTCACAAACCACTGCTCCCCTGCACTGCTTCGTAAGTGGTATTTTAATTGCTCTCCATTGCACTTATTTCATTTATGGTCTACACCATTGCAAAAAAACAATTATATTATATTTTTATTAACTTTTACGGTTAGGAATTAGAAATTATTTTTAATTACTTAATAACTATATAATATGTTTTTAATTTGCATAATTGAAAATTGAAATCAGGAATCAATTTGAAGTAGGTTAGAGAATGCATCGAATTCAATTAAGAACAATGCAAGTGTGTCTTTATATACTAAGAGTAGAAGTATAAATAAAAAGAAAAATCATGAAAACAGATATTTGAATTGTGTGAACTTAAATTATTTTACTTAATCGATAAATTTATGAAATATAATTGTTTTAATTATTCTATTGAAATATAATTACGTGGATTTTAACTATTTTACTTAATTATTTTATTGAAATATTTGAGATGTTATTTAAAAAAAAAAATACATGTGAAATAGCTTTTTTAAAACGTTGTCGTCAAAAGTTTGGTGATAGTAGCTTGACAAAGACGAAAGACTTAAAACTCAAGTGTTTGGGAAAGTGAAGGATCAGTGATTTTGAACAGTTTAAGTGCATCGGAGTCAAAAACAGAGAAGACAAAAATAGCAAGGAAAACGGGTAACCGAATGGCCCAAAAGTTAATCTGGCCCGATTTGTTTTACCCATCTCGCCATTTTGAAGTATTATTACCTATTTTACTATAATTTTAATTGGATTAAATAAATATCGAAAATTCTTTATGATTAGTCTAATTTTGAAATTAACTTTTGTGACTTTGACTATTTCAGCTCAAATAGAAAACTCAAAGTGATATTTAATAGGCTTAATACATGTTTTTGTTCCTCTTTTTAAGGGAAATGTTCACTTTCGTCCTACCTTTTTCAAAAAGTTCAATGTGGTCCCACGTTGTGAAAAAAGTGTCCAAGTTAATCCTTTTTGGTCACGGCGTTAAATATTTAACGATCTTGCTGCCAGCTAGGACTGATGTGTGCAACGTGGCTTTTTACCTGCGTAACGTGGCAGTTGACGTGATAGTGGCAGTGTAAAAAGAAGAGTCAAAAGAAGGAATTTTGGAAAGAAGAAGAGTTCCTGTAAAAAGAAAACCCTAACTCGAAAAAACAATCGTGAGTCAAAAGAAATGCGAGAACAGAAACCCTGTGCTGCGTAGTCGCTAGAGATGCTACGGTCATGACCACTGCACCCGCGAACCAGAACAGAGAGGATGAGGATCTCCTGCAACGTCAAGCTCGAACAGAGAAAAGAGGGAGAACAAAGAGAACCCCACTGCTACTTGCACAACAGGAGAGTTTTCCCTAGGGCTGGGGTTGTCCCCGAACCCGAAAACATATATGGGAAAGAATAAAGTTGCTCCCCTAGCAATCCTTTTGCGCGAGCTCCAAGACTCCCAAGCCGCCTTAAGTTGGGGTTTCCGCGAAGAAGAGGAAGGCAAACAAAATTGGGGAAAAAATTCTTCAGATTAGGGTATTGAGATGAATCAGCATTTGGGGTTTAACTAGAGTAATTAGGATTCAATTGGTTTAATTAAATTTCTCACTTAGAATTAGAGAAATAATTAAAATTTATCACTTAAAACAGAAATTAACAACCCCAAATTATTTTTAATTAACGTTAACAGGAAATAAAAATTCTTACTTTATATAACAACCCCTAATTAATTTTAATTAACATTAAAAGGAAACCCTAATTCTTACTTTATTTCTAAATACTATTAAAAGGAAACCTAACCACTGATCTATTCCTTCAACATTTTGGAAGAACTAGAAATACAAATTGGGTGATGAAATCTGCAGAGCAAATTGTGCGTTTATCCTTTTTGAGAGGGAAAAAGGAAGCTCCACACTACTCTATTCTACATTTAATTGTCAAGTTCTTGTAATTCTTACACCTAACAACGATATACCTGTTTTCAGTGTTTAAAAAGGAAAAACAGAGCCAGCAAAAAAAGGCCGTGGGAGGATTCTCCATTGATGCTTCTTCAACCAGGGGCTTCGACGACAAAATTACACTCTCCGTTCTCATCACTTGCTCTTCAAACCCTAACTCAGAATTTTTTAATCACTGCCACTGCCACATCAACTGCCACGTTACGCAGGTAAAAAGCCACGTTGCACACATCAGTCCTAGCTGGCAGCAGGATCGTTAAATATTTAACGCCGTGACCAAAAAGGATTAACTTGGACACTTTTTTCACAACGTGGGACCACATTGAATTTTTTGAAAAAGGTAGGACGAAAGTGAACATTTCCCTTAAAAAGAGGGACAAAAACAGGTATTAAGCCTATTTAATAACTTATCCAACGTTATTAACTATGATCTTGTTGGTGCCATTAAGAAGTGTGTAGAGGTGTGTAATAGGTTTTGTTTATTTCTTTTTTCAAGTAAATGTTTTTGTAAAATCTTATTTTAATAATATTCAATCAGTGAAAGAGATATTATGCATAAACAATTAAAAGAATAGATAGTTCCAAAAGAATATCTATATAATACTATTAGAATTATAATATATATATATATATATATATATATATATATATATATATAACATCAAATATACATATATAACATCAAATATACATACATATTCCCACATCTCATACCTTAAGAGATCTATTATACTGAAAACAAAAGCGTAAAACTTTCTATTTTTAAATTTTAACACCATTCACACCTATTAAAATGGTCAATCATTAAAATAGACTAAACTAAAATCCAAAATTTAATCCTTACAAATAATTGTTACGAAATAAAATTTTACATTATTAATCCAAAAATGTTTTCATTACTCTGACATTCTCATCGTTTTATTCATCAACCGGAACATCTTTAGAATCGTTTATTTCTGTATAATAAAAATTATATGATCATCGCACAAATACAAACAAATAAAGATGAGCTGACAGAATAAACATAAATCCACAATATATCAGTATATAACAATTGTCAAGTAAATCCTACACCCTAACACCATCAACCACGATCTAATTAAGCCATACATTTATTCTTTTCAAAGTCATGCTTATACTCAAATAAACCATGTCAACAACACCAATTATTTCCACCATATAATGTCTTATGTACTCTAGTCACTCGTTTTGTAAAACAGGGTCCATTAACCAAAACAAGGCTTACTTACCAACGTATGACTTTCCTATTCACCAAAACAAAGTCTACTCACCAAAATAGGACTTTTCTATTTACCAAAATAGGGCCTACTCACCAAAGCATAACATTTTTGTTCACCAAAACAAGGCCTACTTATTAAAGGAGGACTTTCCTATTTACCAAAATAGCACATACTCACCAAAACAAGACTTTCTTGTTCACCAAAACAGAGCCTACTTACCAAAGCAGAACTTTCTCGAGCTCGCCACCAATGAGTACGTAAGAAACAAAGTATCAACAATTACACGCAACCAACACCACACAATGGTTCATCGCATAAACATTGCAACTCATTCAAAACCACCACTTTGTCCCACTCAAAGATTACATGGCATAAAACACCACAATCCAAATAAAGGAAATATGTCCAAACGTATAAGTGCATTCAATACACACAACACATGCCCAAGTCTCACTTCTAAAACTCATATCCATGTACAATACCCAATGACAATGTTAACCCCATGATAAACTTTAAAACACAATCCCACCATTACCACACCATCTTGAAACAACAAAGAAACAAGATAAGCATTAAAGCACCATCATTTGAAGCTCGTATAATAAGATGAAAATAAAATTCCTGCACTTCCCCAATCAATTCCATACAACACATTGCCATTTACACCACATGCATGGCCCACCAATTGTAACTTTCACATGCATCGAGATTAGCACAAACACCCAAATGCCAATGCTTATTCACGTAAAGGAAGATGCAAACCTTGAATGAAACATGCAAGATATAAAACTAAACCCTTAACTTATTTCCATGGCAACCACCTATCATGTGCCCAAACCGAACCAAAACTCATTTTAAAACTACCATAACCACTCACATACCCTAGGGAAGTTCACGTAACTACCACCATATTGGACCACCAAAGCCCATTACCTTGTACAACCCCTCCCCCCCTCGACCCCCGCCCCCTCACCAAAATTATGAAAAACAAAGAAAGTTCCATGCACCCTTTCATTTATATTATACCCATATCTATATATACCAATATGCAACTCAACTCTACATGTTCAAATTACAAAACTGTCTACATATGAAACCCATGAACTAACCTTACTCATGCATAATCCCTTTAAAATAAACTCAAACCCTAACCATATGCCTCATGCATGATCAATCTGCACCTAGACCCAGGTAGTGTAGCCACCACAATTAGTCTGAGAACTTAACCAATCTTGACCCCTAAGACATGCAACAACCCATACTCATGTCCCTTAATGCAACCAGTGTGTCCAAGCAATGGTTTAGCAAACACAAACAACCAATACATGAAACCTCATGCCTTCCTACATGAAAAACACTGAAAGAATTGCGACATAACAAGAAACCCTAACCCCTTCCTGTTTAAGTGACCATTAGAATTCATGCACCATGCAAGACACATATAGAAACGTAAAAAAAAAACATGCCAAAAATCTACACACAGCCCAAAAGACCCATGCATTCACACATGAACATCAAGAAACCCATTGCACCAAACCAAGAAACTCATGTTGCACATGTATAGACCCAACCATGCATTCACACGTGAACATCAAGAAGGAAGGAGACCATGCGATTTCATGCAACCAAGGCAATCATACATATAAAAGTTAACTTCCCTTACCTCACAACTAAGCAAAACAACTCTTGCTCTACCTTCCACCCATACACCTTGTCTTTGGCACCTTAGATCTCTTCCTCTTAAATTCCTCTTCAATAACTAGGTTTTTTTCTTCTCTTATACATCCCTAAACCTAATATTTATAACCCATAATAGGCCACAACTCCTTTGCCTTCACGTAAAAAACTAATAACACTCACTCAATGTTTTAGACTTTTAATAAAATTAAGGAAAAGTAGAACAAGAGAAAAAAAACTTATTTTTGATGCATTGGACCACTACCACACCCATTTAACCAAACTAGGCCAAAACTAGTTGCCCAACCCAAGTCACGGACCACACAAGGCTTAGCAATGTACAATTGGGAAATAAATTCCCGAAAGTGTCATTGCAAGCTTCGAAGAGGGGTCTCCACGCACAAGGAAGTTGGATCAACTCCATCATCACTCCCAAACTAATATGTGGCACAAAAACAACTATATAAACCATATGTTAAACCCTTTGGCACCAAAACAAAATATAAGAAAACACACATATATGGATTATTTAATGCATTATCCTCACATAACCAAACTATAACAAAAATATTCCCTATTTTACTTATCCTCACACAATAAAAATATTCTCCATTTTCCTCGAGTCTTACAACATACATGTATTGATTTCGATCTCTGGCAAGTTCTACACTTGTAGTGGTAAAACAACTTGTCCGCCTAAGCTACCACACAAGGTTAGTCCGTCAAGCTCCAACGGTCAAGGAACAGTCCATAGACTAGGACTTCCTGCTAATTCTCATGACATAATCCACTCTTCTTTACTTGAGATTGCATGGTTATTGAAATGCCAGAATAACCCATAATACAGAATCCATACATCAATATATACACTATTGAACACCACCATAAATTCTCTCCTCTATATTTATGGGATTACGTCAAACACATATATCATACACATTACCAATCACAAACTCATCATCATCACTATATCATACTTGGAATAAACATCATTCATGCTCACACTCATCTTAGAATTCATATAGCGCCATTTATATCAAATTAATATATATATATATATATATATATATATATATATATATATATATATATATATATATATATATATATATATATATATATACTTCATTCCAAACAAATCAAGAATCATGAAATCACATAAAACATGCACTAACTTTGAAATAAGAAGCGAGCGCGAGGCCTAACGCCCAGCCCCAAAGCTCTCGCAAACACTCTCGTCCAGTGAATTAGGGAGAAAAGGTTACAAACCTACAAGGGAAGAAATGTCGCTCAACACTCAAAAGAATCAATTATTGTCCTCGAATCCAGAGGCTCTCTGACTTTGCAGTGATCAGCACCACACAAGGTCGTTCCACGCCACAAAAGAAACCAAAACCTTCAAATCTGACTTTAATTGCACTCAAATCCAAAGGACCAAATGGGCATTCTTGGCATTGTGATTGATTTGAAAACATGCTTAAACATCAAATTGAATATTAGTTTAATCAATTTGCCAACGACTCAATCCATCAGATCAAACCAATATCAAACAAAGTTCAAACATCAATTTATCATGCCAAATGACTAGAATTCAGTAATACAAATAACTAACTGAGTCCTAAATTTCATAAACTCAGACCACCAACATCAAGTTCATTCAACAAACAATCATCATAGAATTTCACATGTTATACCACCAATTCTAGACTAAAACAAGCACACATTCAACAAAATTAACATCAGCAACTCCACATACCAATTTATCAATTTTAGACCAACTCAAACATGCAACACAGTTTATTAAAACATCAACAATATCAAAAGTGGTAATTATCTTCCCTTACCTAACAAATGACCAAACCGCTCTAGAAAGCCTAAAATAGCTTCAAACACACAAAAAGTCTTATTTGCTCCTATAACCACATAAACACTATCATAGTACACTATTAGAACCACTGGTCATCAAAGAATCTTATAGAAAACTCAAACATCACATGCACTCACAAAAGAATCACATGAAAAGGAAGACAAACCAGACCAAAAAGATAAGTAGAAAACCAACTTACTCTATCTGAAAAACTGATCGGTCTAGATTGAAGAGCTTGCCGCCAGGATCAATCCTATGGTCTTAGTTCTTAAATCAAATAAACAGAAGACGAGAATTCTTATAGATAAGTTAGAAAACTCTAGGAAAGTGATTTCTAAAAGGATTATATGTTTTAAAATAATGAAACTCGTTGATAACGAAACTATTTATATTAAAATCGTTTGATATCAAAATAATCAAGTCTTACTACTTTTAAATCAATACAACTTCTAAAATACCATTTTTTAAATCAATACAACTTCTAAAATACCATTTTCTTTGTCTTTACAATTTTATTTTCTGATTTCTTCGGAAAAACAACACAAGTTAATATAGTTTTACATGTATTAATTTATATGGAAAATATATAATTATGAAGAATTGTAATGTTCGGTATGGAACATTTTATGAAATTGTATATTAGCAAATATTTAATTAGAGATCATCAATTATATTTTGACAACGATATTGAATTCTCATTTTTAAACACTTTAATAATCCTTAGTAAACCAGGTTTGTTTGAAAAAATAAAATAAAATATCCATTTATTATAATTTTTAATATATTTGGGTATTATTTCAAGAAACAGAAGAAGAAAAAATAATTTTCTTTTCCTTTTGAGAAATAACTTGAAGTTGCTTTCCATAAAAAAAATGCAGCATAAGAAAAAAAAAATTAAACAATAGATGTGTTATAACTTTTATAGATAAAGTTATCTCCAAATTTTGTAGGATCTCACGTTTTTTAGACCCATATAGTTGTAATTATTTTTATAGCTGTAATAATTTTCATCACTACAATCCATTCTGAAACTTGTATTATTTCTTATTAATTCCATCTTCTAGGTACGTTTATGTTTCATTTCTCTCTATGATTTTGAATTTATTTTCTCAAATTACAGAATCATCATTTAAAAACAATTACTTTTTTAGAAAAAATATAGACTAAACGTTTAATTTTAACGTCCTTTACTTAGCATAAATGTGTGGAGGAGTTACCTCGTATTTTAAGTTTACGGTCTTCGTTTTTACATTACTATACTTTTATCATTTAATATATGTTAAAGAATTGATTTTGCTTATAATACTTTCATTTTTGGAATGTCAAAATTGCTTAAGAGAAAAACAGGTATTCATACGTGATTTGTCAAATCTTCGGCATTTGTCATCAATCGTGTTGCTACCTTTACGTTGATTATACATGTGCTTGATTAAAAAAAATTGCTAAAGATGATTTGTGCGACAAAAGTTGCCTTGAACAAATAAAATTTGGGTTGAAGGGAAAACTTATTCACATCCTTCAAGGTACATAATTTTGTTCATGGTAAACAGAATTGACCACGTTCCAATGCTCTAAACGAGCCAGTAACTTAGCCGCATTCATGGCCTCCCTCTTCTCTTGGTTTGAACTGTCTGATGAATTCTTCTTAGAAACTTCTCCCCCATCATTCAACTTCCGTTGCAAGGAAAAAACCCCAGAACATACTTTTTAAGCAGAAAATAGGCCTCAGCTTCTTATTTTAACAAGTAAAACACAACAGAGAGGCTTTTTTAATTTTGATTAATTTTCACAAAGGAGAAAACTCATACCAGAAAAATGATCCAATTATTAAACCCAATCACTAATTTGAAAGAGATCTACCTTCCTTTCTTTAGCATTTATGACAATACAAAAAATATCAAGTTTAAAAAACTATTTAACAGAAATTAAGAATCCCAACTATTGAAAGATCTGAGTATCTCGAGAGAAAGCAGGAGGGGAGGAGATGAAGGAGAAACACAGATTCATTTTTAAATCCAACCATTTAAGTTCATCTAACCTGGATAAGAGAGATGACAACCAGAACAAAAGCATTGACGTATTGACACTTGCATTCCATTCTTCACATTACTATGTTAAAAGCTAAATTAAGACAGTTTACCCAGCTTAAAGAAGAGTCATTATTTATGACATCTAACACTTATTTTACTTTTGTTCTTTTTGGACAATAGCTATCGATATAAGATAGAAATCCACTTACTCTCGGAGCAACCCAAATGAGAACAATAGCAATTTTTGGTTGAATTGATTGGAGAAAATTTACATATAGTATCCTCACAAGAAGCATCATACAACACAACCAAAAGGTTCCTCATGCTGATTCCATAAAAATTCTCAACCAAATAGCCAATCACAAATCAACTACCTTACATATTTCTAATAAAGCATTACAAAATATGTACATTAAATCAAAGTCAACAATTATTTATCTACTTTTATCAGGTAAGAAATAGTGTTTAATACTAGAACCTCGTTTAGCCACATTGGGCCGCTTTTGTGGCCTAAGCAAGGTTCGAAACTCTTGCTGAATTTCTGGTGGTAATTCATCAATGATAGAGGGATCGATTTCATCAATATTATAACTACTCCAAGCTTCCCTCCCTTGTGATACACCTACACTACATCCATCCTTGTTGGTATCAATCACTTCATTACAAGTTGAATAACTATCATCAGCTGACTGAGATCCTGCAGTATCAATGAAATTAGCATAATAAAAAGGAATTGAAACTCAAATATAATACAAGGAATGGGATTATAAAATTACCAAGCGATATTTTAATATCATGGGCATTTGAAACATTCTTCTGCTCCAATGAAGACCGGGAATTATGGTAATTATTGAAGATATTTATAATTGAACAATTCTCCTGTAACAAGAACTCTTATACTGTAAAAACTTAAATGCAATAGATTCATTGCTGAAACACCACATCTTTATATCAGCATAAGCTATTAGAATTTATAACTCTATTGGTTATGGCAGCAATGCTTTTCATATCCGAGACTTCTGCAGTAATACACACACACACACGTATGTATTAAACATTAGAACAGGCAGATTGGGAGCTAAGATTCTGAAAACTAAACTATGTCAAACCAGACTGCACATGAGACATTATCCCCACCATTTACAAGTAAAAACCAGTAATGAAATGTCATTAAAGTTCCCCACTGAAGCACCACAGCATCCATTCATTCCAGCATCTATAAAATATAAGACACATGCATTTTAGCATCAAGCTGTGTGAAATGAGCGTCTTTGGCTTATTTGGGCATCGCAAAAGTTGAATAGTGGATCACTCTTTTTCTTTTCGACATAGAAAAGATATGTTGCGAGTAGTAACTGGACATAAATTGTATATTCATGTCTTCTTTAATAATGAAAACCATATTGGTTTTGGAATTAGCAGAAAAGTATTAAAGAAAACTTTAAACTACATGACCTTGTAGAAAAGTAATGCACTGACACCTGGTCTCAGACCAATGTTTACAAGTTGAAATAAATAAATTTATATACTGCAATTGGGTCAGAATTATGATGCAACTGATGTTGAGGAAAAGTAAGTCATTTCTGGCTAAATTACCAACTTAACCAGTATCTTCAAATTTACAGAACTATGTTATGATTAGAATTTGGAACAAAGATAACTCTCTTGGCCAAAAACACAACTCTGCATCGTAGATCCTTGCATAACATGATTAAAACTGATTTGAAGTTTTTATATTCATGATTGAATTTAAGATACCCAAAACTATGCAATCAGTAGCTAAATAGTGTCAGAGAGCATACATGAAGCATCTTTCCTGCTCTCTTTTTCTTCCCTACTGCTTTCAAACTAGAGACATTTGAAACATGACTAGGATCTTTTGCAGGTAAAACTCTATGTGGCTCACCGTCTGTCATTCTGTCTTCACTTCCTGAAATGAAAAAATTATCAAATCTCAAAAGGAGCCAATAGAAGGGAGAATGAAGAACTAAAACCGGTATTCCACAGTACCAGAGGGTGACATGAAGGAGGATTCTTCTGTCAAGCCTTCCGCTTTACTGGACAAATGATTCAATGGATCCTGCAAAGGAAAAGGATAAATCCCTGTGATCATTACTAAACATGAAGCATTTGCATATAGAGAACAAAAGCAATAGGTTTGAACTCAGATGCACATGCACATTGATTATTAACAGTCAAGAAGAATATCGATCAAACTCTTGTAATTGAATTTATTTACAAATATAATAATCTTGCCTACATTCAAGTTTGTTTTTGAGCTCTTAGCTCTCAACTTTATATCTTAGAAAGCCTACCTCATTAATGCACCTCTTCCTTAATGGACCTAGTAGTATAAGCTTAATTCTCATTTCTCTGAAAGTCATACATTTTGCTTTAAGACGTTTATCCATGAAGAAAACCCATTAAAATGAAAACTAATATTGAAGTCTGATAGAGCACCAATAAGCAAAATATCTATCATGATTCATGAGCAACTTGAGTTTTTGGATACTTTCATATTTTATGATTATTTATACAAGCATGACGTGTCTATATGCTAACTGGTACAAAATATTTCTACCAGATCCTCACATTAGTCATTAGAAACCTTCAAAATCAACCCCACCTCGTAGTTTTGCCACTTCAAAATCATCCGGTAAATATCTCTTTTGCAAATAATTTCAAAAGACATTGTTCTAATTGGGTTATAATATTACATGTCTTTACATGAAATCTGACCATGATATATACTTGCTTTGATATACCTGTGGATCCAAACATGCACTAGAATGCTTCATTTCTGTGTAATGAGGATGTTGAAGCTGTAAATCATAGGGAACCATTCCCATACAATTTTCACTACCTGCTTAAGCATATAGCCTTCATCAAATTATATTTGAATGCAAGAGAATCGGTATTTTAATAATTAAGCAACCAATGAGATGATGCAAAACCTGAAGGTGATGATGGTACAGCTTCATCAATGACAACGTCTATTGATGGATTTGATGTAGAACTGGATGAAAATAGCCCTCCAAAGTATTTAGCAATTGAATGTGTCCCCTAGACACAAATGCCATTTAATACGTATATTTTTATTAACACTATATGATAATAAAAGGTACCACTTGCTAAGGACCAACCTAAATTGGGAATGTAAAACTGCAAGGCTCGTGTTAACTAGTATAGACCAAACACTAAATACATATCGCTCAGAAATACCAAATACTAGTAGTAACGGTATACTTAATAATCCAGGTTATTACATTTCAAATGCCAGTAATGTTCCTCAATGCTTTAAAGTGATCCTATATCAGGAAAATTTAGAAAATGGAACAGTTCTAACTTACAGATGGTATAGACACAATTTTACTCGCAGAAACAGAAAGTGATGTCACTCCCCAGTTGCTATTTTCGTTTCCATGAACCTTAAAGCTGTAGGAGCCCAAAAAATCACGCAACCCAGCTTGAAAAAGAATTAGGGCGTCCTCTTGAATCTTTCTAGTCCCATATCTTAAAGGACAAGATTTAGAAGGGAACTTTCTAAGTGAATCTGAATCCCCTGTCTGCAAGATAAAAGCTCATACAAAATATACATAAAACAAAACCACTGAAGAGGGTAAAAGAAAAGTTGGTAAGAAGATATGAGAAAAAGTAAACAATGAACAAATTTTCAGAGTAAAGAGAATCATGTAAAGACCAGTCACAGAAGAACCACCTTATATGCTCTAGCATGTAGCGTCAGTGTCTGTGCAATCCGTTTGTTTTGATCCAGATCAGAATTAAGGCGTTCATTCAGCTCTTCACACAGTTGATTAAGCCAATGTTGAACCTGAAGATAAAAAATAATCACAAAAAGAGATGTCCAAGGTTGTGAAACTACTCAAAACAAATCACAAACCTGCAAATGACAGCCAACAGAAACTCCGAAATAAAATACACAATATTTATGAGAGCAATAAAAATATCTGACCCAAGGAGGCACTAAGAAATAAAGCACAAGCAGTTTTCATTGTGCATAAGTAATAAAATGTTGCCGAGTGCAGCATCACCCAAAATAAAGTGCTACTGCTAGGAGGACTGCTCATATGAGAGCTCTTACCGAATCAATTGTCTTCAAAGCCTGAGGCCCAGGAAACGTCTTGCCAGAACCATGGCTCTTGGGAAGTAGTCGCCCCTCAACTTCTTCCCCATTGATTCCTCTTGAAATATTCCACAACCAAGTTCTGTAAAGCTGTAAAAAGTAGAATCAGGAATAGAATACCAACAGATTGCAATGAAGAGAATCAAAAAGACAGTAATGAGCAATTAACAAACAGATAAAAAATGCAAGCCATTAGAGGATGACACAAAAATTGCTATTTAAATGAGATCCCAATATTTAAATAAGCAAATGATATTTTGGTAGCAGATATGATATAATATTATCTATATCTACATATACATACATACACACACATATATATGTGTGTAACATGTTGTAATTAGAGGAAAATCTTCCTAATTAGAGAAAATATCTATAGAATCTTCTTAATTAGAGAGAATATTTGTAGGGTCTTCTAGATTATTTTTCAGTATATTGTTTCCTTATTTCCCTTTTTTAGAAGATTAGATTGTTATAAATAGAGGTAAGGAGAATGCAATAGATATGAATGATAATAATAAAATTCATTCTCTTTTCAAGTTGGTATCAGAGCTCCCAATCTTGGGAGCTCCGCTTTTGCTGCAACAGGAGTCACCGTCGCCGTTGTCAAATATTCTATCATTTATGACTCTTGATATGAAAACTTATAAGGAAGAACTCGAGCGTTTGAAAGCAATGGTTGAATCAATGATTAAGATCTCTGGATCATGTACTTTGTCCATGAAAGGTAAGATTTGTCTCAATATTGATGGTCATGTGTCTCAAGGTATTTGGATTCTTGATTCAAAAGTAACTAATCATATGACACCTTTGCGTTTGTCCTTGGACTCATATGGTAAAACAAATAAAGAACAACTTATTACAGTTGTGAATGACAGGGTATACCTATATGCGGCTCTAGGAATATAATTTTGGATTCATCTATTGTATTAAAGGATGTTTTACATGTTCCACAATTAGTCAATAGTCTTATCTCTGTGCAAAAAACTCAAGATTTAAATTGTTCAGTAACATTTTTCTCAACTTATTGTGTTGTGTTTTTCAAGACTTTGCCACGGAAAAGACAATTTTAACTGCTAAGGAGCAAAGTGGGTTGTATCTGTTGGAATCTGATGACCAAAGCAAAACAAAAATGAGTCAACAAGCTACATCCGAGAAGTGGGCAAGTTCCCAAATATGGTTACATCCTTCATTTAATCTTACCAAGTCTTTATTTCCCCATTTGTTTACCAAGGAGTCTATTGAGTCTTTTAATTGTGATATTTGTCAGTTGTCAAAACATCATCGTGCATTTTATCCTATTAGTAATAAAAAGAGTACTTCTCCATTTGACTTAATTCATTTTGACGTTTGGGGACTAGTCGTAGAATCTATTTTCGGAGCCAAATGGTTTGTTACCTTTATTGACGATTTTACCAATGTTATGTGGACATACCTTATGAAAAATAAATCAGAAGTTTTCAATAATCTTTGTTAATTTTTTTCGTCTTGTCCAAAATCAATTTGGAAAAAATATCAAAAGAATCAAGTCTAATAATGGTACTAAATATATGAATCATGAATTACTCAATTTTTTGTCTCATAATGGTATTTTTCATGAACAAACATGTGTAAACACCTCTCAACTAAAGCTCTTCTTTTTTAAATGTTTGTTCCAAAAAATTATTAGGGAGAAGCTGTGTTAACGACCACATATCTCATCAACAAGTTACCCACCCGTATCTTAAATGGCATTAGTCCTATAGAGACTCTATTGTCTTTTGTTCCTTCTTTCCCCCTAATAACGAGTCTACCTAGTCAAGTCTTTGGATGTATTGTTTTTGTTCACTCTCATCATCTTAACTGTAGTAAATTAAATCCCAAAGCTCATAAATGTATCTTTATTGGGTATCCTGTTACCAATGAGGAGCATTGGTGTCTTGAAGACAATGATTTTGATGATGTTACAAAGTGAATATGAAGACCCTTGTTGATAGATTTCTGAACAAGAAACCTAATCAAGGAACACCCTTACACACTCTCATACCAGTATAACAGAAAGAATGAGTGGAAACTTGTATTATTCACAGAAAAGAATAGTCTATACAGTCAAGATACAGGGGCATAATCCCCTTCACAAGTCTAAGGGCCTGTCAACAATCAAAGTTCCAAAAAGCTTCCTTCTAACTAAACAAACAAATTATTTATACAACCTCTTTTCTCGCCCTTCCTAACTGTTATAAACAGTTAGGTTATAAATGCAAATGTTAAGTATTCTTCTTTCTTCTTTTGTACACCCTCCATTGCCTATCATTACCCTCCGCCTGAAGCTCAACCTTGTTCCCAAGGTTGAAATCTGGGTATTGATCCCTGATGGTCACTTCATCTTCCCAAGTCGCCCCATCCTGACCACCTTCCTGCCATTCTATTAACAACTGATGCACTCTCTCCTCCCCTTACTGTGTTTCTCTTTTTTCCAGAATTCTGACTGGCCAAAATGAGGGCCCATCTGCCTTCATATCTTTTGACAACTCCTTCTCCACTCTCTATTCTCCTACTGCCTTTTTCAACTGTGATACATGAAACACCGGATGCACGTTGTCTCTGGTAACTAGAGCTTGTAGGCCACCTCCCCCACCTTTTGAATAATCTGGAATGGCCCAAAGTACCTAGCCACCAACTTCGGGTGAAGTTTGGTTGGCATTAGGTCTGCCGGTGTGGTCTTATCTTTAGATATACCCAATCTCCAACCTCGACATTCGCATGTCTTCTTCCTTTATTGGCCTGTTTCACCATCAACGCATGAGCCCTCTTTCAATGAAATTTTAACTGCCTTAGAGCTTCATCCCTGGTTTGCAATTCCTGATTCGCAACCTCCACTAAAGACTCGCCCGGTATAAACCTGTGCAAGGAAGGAGGAGATCTCCCAGCTTCAAAAGGGGTACACCTTATTGCTCCTTGATAACTGGTATTGTACCAATACTCAGCTCATGGTAAAACTGTCATCCACCCTCGGGGTTGCTCAGAACAGAAACACCTTAAATAGCCCTTCAACACTCGGTATAGCACCTCCGTCTGTCCATAAGATTCCGGATGGTACCCCGTGCTCATCTTCAGTTGAGTGCCCTGCATCTTGAACAACTCTTTCCAAAAAAATACTCAGAAACAAGGGGTCCCTGTCGCTTACAATGGAAATGGGTACTCCATGCAGTCTGACTATTTCCTTAACAAATATGTTTGCAATAGTACAAGCCGTATAAGGGTGCTTCAGTGACAAGAAATGTCCATACTTGCTAAGGCGATCTACCACAACCAAGATAGCATCATAGCCCTGTGATTTAGGTAGCCTCACTATGAAGTCCATGCTCAACTCTTCCCAAATAGCATTGGTATCGGTAGAGGCTACAAGAGTCCTTGTGGAGATGAGGACAAGTATTTGTGCTACTGACAGACCAAACAACCGGTAACAAAATCGGTCACATCCTTTTTCATACCAATCCAATACAAGGATTGAGCTACCTTGTGATACGTCCTATACACCCCGGAATGTCCCCCAATCTGACTTAAGTGAAACTCTACAATTAATTTGGGAACCCATGCTGATCGAGCTGAGATTACCAATCGACCCTTATAGTGCAGCCTTTCCCGTTCTAGCGTATAAGTTGGGTGAGTGTTCGGATCCCTTCTAATGTCATCTACCACCTTTCATAAGATCTCATCCTCCTCCAGTTCCTTCACAATTTCCTCAAAATCTTGCCAGTATGGTCTGGCTACTACACATAGCCCCTTCTCCTCATCGATATTCCCCTCATTCTTCCGGGACAAAGCATCTGCTGCTTTATTAGTAACCCCTGCCTTGTATACTATCTCAAAATCATACCCCAGCAACTTAGCGATCCAATTTTGCTGATTTTGAGTGGTAATGTGCTGTTCTAACAGATATCGGAGACTCCTCTGGTCGGTGTGTACCACAAATCTCTGCCCCAGCAAGTAGGGCCTCCAATGTTGTATGGCCAGGACTAAGGCCATCAATTCCTTCTCATAGATGGACTTGTTCAGTGTTCCTTCCGATAGGGTCTTACTGAAAAAGGCAATCGGTTTCTTCCCTTGGGTAAGGACTGCTCCAACTCCACTGCCAGACGCATCACACTCGATGTGAAAATGCTGACTAAAATCTAGTAGAGATAGTACTGGGGCAGTAGTAATGGCCCTTTTCAACTTGCTCAAAGCCTCCTCCGCCCTCTCGTTCCACGAGAACTCCCCCTTTTTTTAACAATTTTTTGTCAAAGGCTTGGCAATTTTTCCATAATCCTTGACAAACCTATAATAGCCAGTCAACCCTAGAGGCTGTAAGAGGCTGTTCATAGCACTTTGGAATGTGGCAGGCCCGTCGGTAAGGCCAAACGGAATTACCATGAACTCATAGTGACCTTGATGAGTTCTAAATGTGGTCTTCTCTGTCTCTTTCCCCATTCGAATTTGATGGTAGCCCACCTTCAAATCAACCTTAGAGAAATAGCTAGCCCCCCTCAACTCATCCAACAACTCTTCAATTACTGGTATAGGAAACTTGTCTGGCACTGAGGCACGGTTTAAGGCCCTATAATCTATGCAAAACCTCCAGCTGCCATCTTTTTTTTAACTAATATGACCGGGCTCGAGTACGGGCTATTACTCGGCCTGATAACCCCAGTTCTAAGCATCTCAGCCACCTACTGCTCTATTTCTCCCTTCATCACGTGAGGGTATCTGTAGGGTCTAACATTAACCAGATCGGTCCCCTCCTTGAGTGGTATGTGGTGCACCATGCCTTGGTCAGGCAGTAACCCGACAGGTTCAATGAATACCCCTCTATATTGATTCAACAACTGTTCCATCTCCCAGCCCTGTTCCTCTGTTAAGCTCTGGCAGTTCCTAACATTCTCATCCATTTCTACCATGCTCAACTCCCAAACCAACAACCACGCCTCCACTTCACCCATCTGGATCAAGGCTCGCGGTTCCATCATCTTCCTTTCCAGGGTCCCCTTTCACCATTACCTTTCTTCCCTCCTGATGGAACACCATGGTTAAATTGCCCCAGTTTACAACCACCTCCCGCAATTTCTCCAGCCATTCCACGCCCAATATGACATCCACCCCTCCTAGTTCGAACAAATAGAATTGTTCTACAATCTCCGTTTCCCTCACCTTTATCATCACTCTTTCACAACGGCCCTTGGTTCTTTTCTTTTGGCCATCTCCCAGGCTTACCAGATAAGGAAGGGTGTCCTCTATGGCCAATCCCATCTCCTCCACCAGACTCTGACTGATGAAATTGTGGCTAGTGCCACTGTCAATTAAAATCAGCACTTCTTTGTCCCCTATACTCCTCCGCAACGTCATCGTTTATGGCGGAGTTAAGCCTCCAGCTGAGAATGCCGATAATTCCATTTGCATATGATTCAATTTTGTTTGAATCTCGCCCTCTTCCTCCTCTTCTTCGGCCAATATCAACATTCGCAAGCCTTTCTCCGGGCATCGCTGACCTGGACTAAACATCTTCTTTTCACGAACTCCAAGTAAGGTAAGTTTCGTACATTTCTCCCTCTACCATCGAAACTGGGTTTCGCTATCCCGCTTCCTTGGGTTGCCTCCTTCTTCACTGATTTGACACTCTCTGCGGCCCCCCTCGACCTTGCGTGTCACGACTGGGTTCGATTCGCGTTACTTCCCCTGTCGTCCTTCCCCAAGAACCTTGGTTCTTGGTCGTCAACCCGCCACCGATCTTCGCGCTGGCGAATAGCTTCTCAACGTCACGCGCGATTTGCATGGTCGTCATCAAGTCTTGCAGATCATGAGGTCGCACGTGGTTGCCAACCTCTTCCTGAAGGCCCGCCATGAAGTAACCCAGGAGTTGCTCTTCGGGAATCCGGGTCATCTGTCCTACCAGAACTTCAAAGTCCCGAATGTACTCTTCCATTGTCCCCGCCTGCTTAATGGCCGCCATCCTCTCAAAAACTAACCCTCGGTTCCCCCCTATGAACCGAATCACCATCGCCCTTTTTAATCCTTCCCAAGAATTGTTCTTGGTTTTCTCCCTCCAAAACCGGAACCAATGTCCCGCATACCCCTCCATGCTAATGAAAGCCAAGCTCAACTTCTCTTCTTCGTCCACCCTCTGAACTTCGAAAAAAAATTTCGCCCTATTGATCCAGTTCAAAGGACCGCCTCCTTCAAACACGGGTAACTCAACCCATTTCCTCCAATTGGATTGCCCTTCTTGATTCCCGTCACTTCTTCCCCTCTCTTCGTCGTGTCTACCCCCGTTATCATTAACAGACGACTGACTTCCCTCATTGCGTTGGCCGTCCTGGTGGCAATTACGATCCCCCAACATTCTCAAGATCGCCTAGAGATCCTGGCGCATCGCTGCAGAATCTTGTCTCAATGCCTCAGTCTCATGTCGCAGAACCCCAATATCCGCCTTCATTTCTGCCACCGCAATCTCTACAGCTTCCAGTTGTCCTTCTAGCGCCACCAATCTTCCCTCCATCATGCATGACTTCTCCCTCTCAATTTCGGATCCAAGAGGTCGGACCAAATTGATAGGTTTCTAAACAAGAAACCTAATCAAGGAACACCCTCAGACACTCTCACACCAGTATAACAAAAAGAATGAGTGGAAACTTGTATTATTCACAGAAAAGAATAGTCTGTACATTCAAGATAGAAGGGCATAATCCCCTTCACAGGTCTAAAGGCCTGCCAAGAATCAAAGTTCCAAAAAGCTCCCTTCTAACTAAACAAACAAACTATTTATACAACCTCTTTTCCAACCCTTTCTAACTGTTATAAACAGTTAGGTTATAAATGCAAATGTTAAGTATTCTTCTTTCTTCTTTCGTACACCCTCCATTGCCTATCACTTGTTGTCTTAAGTTTAAAAGCACTCCTGTATGTTGGTCCGCGAGGAAAGGGTACAAGAGCCCAGATGCAAACTGAACGGTATATAACAGTTGAAGACCGAACGGTGTTGAAACATAGGCCAAATACAGTTAAAGGCCGAACAGCGTATAGCAGATGAAAGCCGAACACAGTTGAGGGCTAAGCAAAGCTAAAAGGTTGAACGACATATAGCAGTTGAAAGTTGAACAAAACAAATAAACACAACACATGTACAAGACCGATGATGACCAAGACTGAGTAGTTCGGACCGAGTGATGAAGGGCATGACCGAGACCAAGTGAGGTATGACCGAGACCAAGCGAGGTATGACCAAGACCGAGCAGTTAGCACCGAACGCTGGAACACTGTGAGGAACCAAGCCGAACGACAGAAGGTGATCAGGGGTCAAGCCGAACAGTGGAAGAAGGTGAAGAACTGGAGCCGACCGGTTGAAGAGTTAAATATCCTAATTGTTCCAAGTCTCGCATATAGTCGATTATCAGTTACAATAATCGATTATCACTGGCAGTTGTAATGTGTCCTTTTAGTTTCTGGACCTTGCACGAACCTTAGGCTATAAATAGTGTTTTCCACGGCTCTTAGAAAGTAACTTTTCATTTAAGAGTATTAGAGATTTGTGCCTAAGGGAAACTCTGTGAATGAAAAGGATACTATGCCATTTGAGAATACAGTGTGTTTGAGGAAGTTCTCAAGTGATAGTTCTTGCTCTTGTCAAGTCTTGTGAATAGGAGAAGCTCGCGCTTTGTTTGTCAAAGGTCAAAGTGATTCTCTTCAAGTTGGTAAAGTTGTTGCTTTCGGTTCGTTTGTCGAAGGAAGTTTCTTCCGATTTGTTCGTCAAAGGAAGGTTTTGTGGTTCTAAATTTCCATTCACTCTATTGTAACTGTGAAACTATTTTTAGTGAAAAAGGTTAATCACTATTATAGTGATTAACGACTGGACGTAGAATCTTTTGATTCGAACCAAGATAGAAATCATTTGTGTGATTTTTCTACTCCCTATACTCTTTACATTTTCTGCACATCAACTGTTTGATAAAACGTTTATAAGAAAATTAAAGGAACCATTTTTTAAATTGACCGAACACGCTCATTCTGCAATTTTATTCCGTTGCGCGACTCAACAATACCGGTTGCTTTAACCAATATATCCTTGTAATAAAAAAGGGTACAAATGTTATCATCCTCATAGTCGTCGCGTCTTTATCACCATGATGTCCCCTCTCATGAAACACAATCCTTTTATGTCAGTCCACCTCTTCAGGGGAGAAAGCACTTGAAGTGGATGAACTCTCCTTGTCATTGCCATGTTTGTCTTTGCAGGATGCCTAAGATCTGAGCAATGAAGATACCATAGTCCACAGTGAGGAAGAAGAGGAAGAAGACAAATTTTTTGACAAAATATGAAAGAAGAAAACAACCCACATCAACTCTTGAACAAGAAAAATTGTCTAATCCGAAGGTGAGGATCCCTAAAGAAAACAAAAGGAGATAGTATTACTGAGGATTTACCCATTGCATTGAGAAAGGAAAGAAGATCATGTGCTACATATCCTATTTTTCAATATGTTTGCACTAATAATCTCTCTGATAAGAACGGAAGCTTTATTGTTGCCATTGATGCCAGATAAATTCCTACCTCAATTCAGGAGGCCATGATACTTGAACATTAGAATCAAGCCATCAAAGAAGAGATGAATGCATTAGAAAGAAATTCAATTTGGGAGATTGTTGATAAGCCAAGAGACAAGAAGGCACTAGGGTGTAGATGGATATTCACAATGAAACATAAGGCAGATAGGACAATAGAAAGATATAAAGCTATATTGGTGGCAAAAGGATATATCCAAACTTATGGGATTGACTATGAGGAGACGTTTGCCCCAATGGGAAAGATGAATGTAGTTCAAGTTGTTCTTGTTTTGGCTGCTCATTTTGGATGAGACTTACACCAATTGGATGTGAAGAATGTCTTTCTTCATGGAAATCTAGAAGAGGAAGTGTACATGGAGATTCCCCAAGGTTTTGAAGTGAAAAATGAAAGAAACAAGGTATGCCTCCTAAAGAAAGCATTGTATGGTCTTAAGCAATTCCACAAAGCATGGTTTGGAAGATTTACAAAAGCAATGGTTTCCTTGGGATACAGAAAAAAGCCAAGGAGATCATACTCTATTCATAAAGCACTCTTCTATAGGTCAACTCACTTTATTGCTTGTTTATGTGGATGATATGATTATTCAGGAGATGATGAAACAGAAAAATTGGCATTAAAAGAAAAATTGGCAGCCAAATTTGAAATGAAAGACCTAGGAAATATGGACGTGATCTCCTTAGATATTTTCTTGGAATAGAGGTTTCTTACTCCAAGAACGGAATTTTCATCTCCCAAAGGAAATATGGACTTGATCTCCTCAAAGAAACAGGAAAACTAGGATGTAGAACCTCAACCGTTCCTATAGTACAGAATCACAGAATTGGAAGTGAAGAACATGCTCCTGTAGAGAAGGCTCGATATCAGAGATTGGTAGAAAAATTGATTTTTCTATCACACACGAGACCAGCCATTGCTTATGCAGTTAGTGTAGTGAGCCAATTTATGCATGATCCAAGACAGAGACAAAAGGGAAGACACATTGACTATGAAAATATATACTGATGTTGACTATGCAAGTTCTATTACTGATAGAAAATCTACTTCTGGGTATATTGTGTTTCTTGGAGATAGTCTAGTAACATGATGGAGCAAAAAGCAAAGTAGAATATCTCGTTCTAGTGCAGAAGCTGAATTTTGAGCTCTTGCTCAAGGAATATACGAAGGACTCTAGATAAAAATCATTCTGGATGACCTTAAAGTAAAGGTGGACAACCCTGTGCAACTACACTATGACAATAAGTCTACCATGAGCACTGCCCATAATCCAGTACACATGATAGGATCAAACATATTGAGATTGACAGACATTTCATCAAAGATAATCTAGACAGAGAATATTTTATTACAACTCATGTTCTTACAAAACATCAAATAGTGATAGGATATAGGGTGATATGATATAATTGGTTTAGGATAGAAGGAAGAGAAAATGAGAGGGCAGTTAGGGGGGAAGAGTTGTTTGATAGTTAGTTAGTTAGTGGGAAGGGGAAGAGAGACTCTATAAATAGGGTGTGTGTTCTGTACAAGGGGCATTATCGATTTTTGTTCTAGTGGAGAGAGAATTTGGCTCCCTTAGAGGTGTGGGTGTATTGTACTGTTGAGAGGAATTCAATACAGATTCTTTCTTTGTTACTCTGTGTTCTTGCTTGGGTGTGTGCATGTGGTGTTTTCCATAGGTTTCATATCTAGAAACCTAACAAAATTGGTCCGACCTGCCAGATTTCTTGAGGAGAGGACGATCGGATCAAAGGTTGCGGATTAAGAAGTGATCAAGAAAGGGTGGAAGCATGGAAGGAAGAGACAATACCTTGGAAAGGAGGACCAGCGAACAAAAAATGAGCAAGGTAGAACCGAAAATGAGCATGGCAAAATGGAGAAGAAATATGCAAGAAATGCGGCAGGAAACCAGAGAACTCTTGAGAGTTCTTGGAGGAAGGACGTGGAACCAGGAAAAAGGATTAAAAGGCAATCCAGGGTCTGTAAATAGAGATCAAGATTCTGTGAACAGAGGAAAAATAGGAACCAGCAAACAGAAAATGAGTAGGGCAGAACCAAAAATAAGCATGGCAGAATGGGGAAGAAATATGCAAGAAATGCAGCAGGAAACCAGAGAACTCTTGCGAGTTCTTGGAGGAAGGACATGGAACCAGGAAAAAGGATTAAAAGGTAGTCCAGGGTCCGTAAATGGAGATCAAGATTTTGTTAACAGAGGAAAAATATGAAGGAGAGGAATTTCTTCAAGATGTGTTGAAAGGAAAGAAAGAAGGAAAGATAAGTATGGAGAGTAGGCAAGATAGTCTGCTAGACATCAAGAAAGCCAAGAAACCTTCAGATGGAGGAGAAAATTCAAACAATTGGGAGAAAGAAAGAGAAACATATATCAGTGCAAAGAACAAGGTTGACCAAGACCATGAGGGGGATGTTGTTACCATTACAGGGAGTAGTGTCAGAAGTTGTTGCTTTGAGTGTTGATTGTTTTGCAGGACTTAGAGGGAAAGATAGGAGAGAAGAAAGTACATGTGAAGGGGAAGGCAAAGACAAAAACTGTGATGGAGACATTGTTGGTGTTGCTACCCAGGAAGTGGCAAAAGTTGTTGTTTTTAGGGAAGATAGTAGGGGTAGGTGGTGGAGTTCAAGTCAAAACAGTGAAGGAGGGTGAAGACAGAGGAAAGAAAGCAGAATATGGTGGGAACATGGTGACTATTATGGCTGGAAATAATGTAGAAGATGCAGTTGTTTTGAGTGGGGAAAAATTCATCCAAGAATTCAAGATATGGTTGTCACAAACATGTAAAACACCAGAAGACCAATGGCAAGGATATTTCTTTGCAGGGCTGCAATACAACATTCAGAGGAAACAATTTGCTCAACATGATGATGATGAAGAAATTGGATGGTCAGATCAACCAGTTCTTTCCTTTTTAGCTTCTAGGATGAACAAATATGGACAAGGAGAGGGCTTAGCCAGTGCTGCTGCTATAAAAATAAAAAAAAAATAAAGATTTTGGGGTTGAAAGCAGAGAAAAGAATTCTTGATCATTCATCAGAAAATTGTTAAAATCCAGGCCCATGTAAGTGGTCACCAGCTTAGAAGGCACTATAGAACAATCATATGGTCCATGGGAATTATGGAAAAGAAGCAACTCTTAAAGGAGACAACAATTCTTTCATATAGACCACCACCCAAGCCTCTAGACCTGAATTAAAGGGCAGTAGCCAGTGGGTTCCCTTCATATGATAACACGATGATGAAGAGGAGCCATGAGATCAAGCTTCCCAGTTCCAACCTTGAGGGCAAGGTTGTTCTGTAGCGGGGTGAAATGATAAGGTATAGAGTGATATGATATAATGGGTTTAGGATAGAAGGAAAAGGAAATGAGAGGGCAATCAGTTCCAACCTTGAGGGCAAGGTTGTTCTGCGGGTGAAATGATAGGGTATAAAGTGATAGGATATAATGGGTTTAGGATAGAAGGAAGAGGAAATGAGAGGGAAGTTAGGAGGGAAGAGTTGTTTGACAGTTAGTTAGTTAGTGGGAAGGGGAAGAAAGACTTTATAAATAGGATGTGTGTTTTGTACAAGGGGCATTATTGATTTTTGTATTCATTTGGGTATAGACGGGATATTTGTTCTAGTGGAGGGAGAATTTGGCTCCCTTAGAGGTGTGGGTGTATTGTACTACTGAGAGGAATTCAATAAAGATTCTTTCTTTGTTACTCTGTGTTCTTGCTTGGGTGTGTGCGTGTGGTGTTTTCCATGGGTTTCATATCCAGAAACCTAACAAATAGCATATATTTTTACAAAACTCCCTCTCAATAGATTTCAAGATCTTGTAGACAAGTTGGGAATGATTGATATTCATTTACCAATTTGAGAGGAAGTGTTGTAATTAGAGGAAAATCTTCCTAATTAGAGAAAATATTCATAGAATCTTCCTAATTAGAGAAGATATTTGTAGGATCTTCTAGATTATTTTTCAGTATGAATGATAATAATGAAATTCATTCTCTTTTAACGTATTGATCCCATACCACTGTAACATCATGCTAAAAGACAAAAACTCACCCAGTATTGATCCCATACCACTGTTGTAACTTCTCCTCTGAAAACTGAAGCAGATCTCCGACGGTGTTGACACCAAGATCACTCTGTAAAGAACTCCCCAACTTTCCCCCAAGGTGTTTCCTGCAAGTCAAGTTTTCTTCAACAACATGCTTTATGATATAAAAGACCGTGATCAAAGAAATTTCAAAACAATTAGAAGAGTTACATGAAAAATTGTATCTTCATAAACTTGAAAAAAATGTAAACTCAAGACAAAAATGGATAAGATTTAATTATGAGTGAAATACATGATAACATACAATGACATTACATTTTCTTTATTGGTAAAGTCTCAAGTAACTGTTCAACTGATGAGTGTGGCACAATAGTTTGTTGAGCAGGTTTGTTCATAGGACTTGCAAGTTTAGCCAGCATCTGAGAAAAGCACCAGTTATTGACCGTATAAAAAATATCATGGAACCTTAGGAAGAAATGTTGTCAGAATTTAGGACAAATAATATATGGATATATTAGTATACCAAGACTGCCTTTACCTTATTATGAGCAATACCGGCAGAGCATGTGAATTCTGTCTCTTTCAGCACCTGCATCCTGAGGTCACTAACAATGAGAGCCCCACAAGCTAATAGCTTATCTTGGTAACTAGCATCACTTCTACAAAGCCACTTCCTAACCTCTTCTTTGCCATCACTTCCATCCTACATAAAAAACCAGTTTCAGTACAGCCATATACTCTCATGCATGTGCTGCCATTAATTTATTAAAGATCAGGTAAGTTAATCGAGCGCATTAAAATTGCCATAATCAATGGTCCTGATACTGATAAATGGACAGGACTGTCAAGCAAGTTAGACAGGTATTTCAGTAAACAGGTAAATGTAAACTCTAACTGAACTGAAGTTTCAAGTTATACTGTATTTAATTATTGTTTCTTACACATTAAAATTAAGATCCAACTCCTGTTTTACTTCTGAACCAGAGAACAATTTTTTTTCAGTGCACTAAGACTTACCTACTAAATAAAATATTTTCTTTTAAGACAGATAAAGAACATAAATATAAACAAAAGAAAGAAAAAACTGTATTTTGTATCTTGATATTAACATTAATAAAGCAATCTCAGAAAAGGCATGATAGTAAGTATAGCCTCTGACCTCAATTTCCAGCCCCAAAACATGAGACTTGAGAACTTCAACCTCAAAGTCTTGCATGCTTTCTGGAGATGCTTCCATCAGCATGGTTTCAGCAGCATGAGTTAGATCAAGATATACCTCATCAATCGAAGCCCTCTCACAGCGACCCTTTTGCGAAAGAACTGAAACGACCTGAAATTTTCGAATTTGGGCACAGTCAAAACAAGGGAATGAATGACTCCAAAGGTCAACAATCATTATGAAATGCCAATGACACGCACCTCTGAACCCGCATTCCTATATGAGTTGAGATCAGCCTTACCACGTGCTACCGGAACTTGTACCAGTTGAATTTGCGGGCATGCCTCCTTGGCTTCATCGCCACGCATTGAACTAAAACAACGCAGCTAAGGTGAACATTAAAGCAGATAATAAAATAAATAAAAAGTAAATAGCCAGCTTAGTATCTCAAATTGTGATTCATTGTCACTTTAATCTCTAGAATTAACAAAATTTTAAAAAGTTCCCGGAGTGTAATCCCTGATTAGTCCAAGGTCACATTCAAATAACTTAAGTGATCCTATTAACCCATTGAGTTTAAGCACTTAGACGAAACAGAACCCGATTTCAAACTAAATAGGGAATTTCCCCTAAAATCAAGGGTTTTATTCAAAACTACCGTTTGACGCCACATCTGCGAGCCTCATAGCTGACAGCAATGAGAGCCCCACCTTTGTATGAATTGTACTGTATGACTGCAGTGGGCAAGCCTCTTAAATTTGGTTGTTTTCTCTGTTCCACTACACCAATCAACAACACCATCATCATCATCACCGTATAATCACACAAATTGGGTATTGCTTGAAGGAGATTCACTTGAGAAATGAGAGAGAAGAAAGGAACCTTGAACGTAGAAGCAATCCATGTCTATGTGAGCAATCACTCTTGCATCGCAAGTCTCTCGCCTCGCTACCGGCATATCTTCTACAACCTTTCTTTTTTCCCTCCAAATCTCTTTCCCTTCTCTTCCCTATTTATCTCTGCGAGTTCTTTTACTCTTTTTTTTCTTCAAAATTTATCATTTATGTACCGAAATTTTTAATTTGATAATTCTTTTTAAGTTATTTTTAAATTTTTAAATATAACTATTTGGCTGAGAAAAAAAAATTATTATCATTTTTTTCTATGATAATAAAATTATAATTATAAAAATGTAAATAATTTTTTATAATTATATTATTAATAATTTTTATTTATTCTATAAATAATTAATTATTATAAATAGTTCATTTAGTTTTGAAAAAATAGTTACTTAAAAGAAGTTGTTTAAAAGTAAAATTGATAAATAAATATTTTAATTTCAAAACAATTACTTACTAAAAGATAAAATTGATAAACTAATATGTGTGTTTATTTTATTTTTTATATAATTAAATTATAAGTATAAAAATGATAATTTTAATGACTATTTGATTGTGAATATTCTGAAAAAAAATGTTAATGTTAATGATAAAGTTTTAAATGTTAATGAATATATTCTTCAAATATATTTGATCGTGAATGATGAAATATTAGTATTTAAATTGAATTGAACAATATATGATTGATGATAATGGGATGAGTTTGAATTAAGGTAGAATATATATGTATGAGATAGTGCGATGATTTAAAGTTGTATGAGAATGTGATGACCTTGTTTAAGATTACGAAAATGAACCGGGTATGGTTTTGAAATAAAAAGATGGGTGTGTAGCTTATTAGAATTAAGATGTTAGTCACAATCAACTATTCTATGTGTGTAAGTGGCTAATAAGGTTATGGTATGAGCCATAATCTACTATGATATTATATTTATTGTATGAATGTTGTGAATATAGGGGCTTCTAAAGAGGGAGTATTGCATTAATATGATGTTAGATGGTGTATTGAGCGAGATTTTTTGTAAAGATGAACTCTATTAGTATCAGACTCATGTAGAGATGATATTTAGTGTTGAGAGGGGAGCATTAGACTCCAAACATATTTAGTTTTTTATGATAAGTGGTTGATAATGAATGGAAAATGTTCTAATCATTCCTGCATAACATAATTGGTAAATAAATGTTTAAAACATTAATTATGTTTGTGTTAGATGTATTAGTCATGAGTAGATGATGAAATAGGCTTAAACATGTCAAGAATATATATTTCTGGTGGTATTTACCGATTACATAAGTAATATAATTTATTAAGAGAAGTCAGAAATCATATAAAGCAAAAATAGGGCAAAACTATATGTTATAGTCGATTACATAAGTAGCATAATCGATTAAAACAGAAAGTTAGGCATAATCTATTATGCAAATAGTCTAATATGTTAGACAATGAGAAAGAAAGCATAACAAAGCATAGTGTGATTCTAAATCGATTACATAAGTAACATAATTGATTAAAATAGAAACAATTATCTAATTCATTATGCTAACAACCTAATATGTTAGGTTAGTTTATAGAAGCAATATAAAGCATAACTGTCATTTTAATTGATTATATAAGTGACATAATCGATTAAAACATAAAGAAAAACATAATCGATTATGATATTAATTTAATCGATGAAACTGCAATAGAATCTGATTTTCTATATAAATCATATTAGTGGCCTGACTCATTAACATTTTTAATTGGCAATATATTGACATTTTCTCTGAGTTTGAGTATAAACATATTCAATAAGATTTCTTAGAGGTTTGAAGCTACATTTGCGAAGAAGAAAACAAGAAATTCATCAAGACTCAAAGGAGCTTACTCGTGCTGACATATCTACACTATTTGAGTGAAATATCTTTAGGTTCTTACACATTTTGTTTGATTTGATACCTGTGTTGTGTAGGCCAGGTTTGAGAGTGAGTGTATTCCTCTCTTGTATTGGTTGTATTAGATTTGAGTGTGGTGATGATATCAATTGAAAGTATCATTGTATTCTTGAACTCAAATATTGATTAGTGGATTACCCTAACTAAAGTTGTTGAGGGAATATTGGATGTAGGCTTCTTGTAAGAGCTGAGCTAGTATAAATCTTTATGTGCTTTAGTATTTCTTTTATATTTCTTTACTTAATGATTCAAACACGTTTGACTAATGATTTCAAGATTAAAAATTCTTTAAAGATTTAAAAAACTTTTAAAATATAACATTTATTTTTTAAAGTCAAAGGATGTTTCTATAATATGAAGTTCGGTATGAAAAAAGACTAGATTATATATATATATATATATATATATATATATATATATATATATATATATATATATATATGAATTTACCCTTGTTATTCTTGAGATGGACATTGAATTTTAATATTTAAATTTATAGTTATGGTCCATGAGAGATGAGAGAGACATAACAAGTGTTGTAACATCCTACTTTTAGAATGTCACGAGTCAATAATAATTTTTTTAAAACAGATAACATAAAAGAACATTCATATAAATCTTAGACTAAGGAATTAAATAATAGTCCATTAAAATCCAATAAAAAGACTTTTATTACAAATTTGTAACTTCTAATTCAACTTCCAAAACAAATAAACTCAATTAACTGAAAATGTTCAAAAGTAAAACAAAAGAACTTTTCCCCAGTTTCAACCGAGAAATCACTAACACATAGAGATGGCAACAGCGGCAACGGCAGTTGCATCGGTAACCCGTGAGACGGTGGCGGCCATGTGAGATGCAACGATGCGAGATACGACGGCGACAACTCCAGATTGAGAGGTGACGGCGACAACGCCATATCAAGAGGCGACACTGCCAGATCGAGAGGAGACGGATGATGCTAGATCGAGAGTTGACCTGCCCGATGACGGCGGAAGATTGAGAGGCGATGCAGCGACAAATCGAGAGGCGAGGCGGCGGCCTATGAGAAACCGCCTACGGGAGGCGGCGACTTGCGGGAGGCGACGGTCTGCGGGAGGTGAGGCGACGGCTACGACAAAAGAAGAAATCTCTAAAGATTGAAGAAAATAAGAGAGAAGGAGAAGAAAATAAGAAAGAAGGGTTCTGTTTTGAATAGAAAAAGAATATAAGAAGAAAGATAACCACGAAAAAGTTTAAGTCTGATAGCAAATTAACTATTGCAAGATTAAAGTATTATTATATTAGAAAAGATTTAAAATTTTAATTTAAGTCGGTTAACAAATTCAACCGATACAAAAGTTAAGTTGGTTTGTATTTTAACATACTTAAAACTAAAATTTAAGTCTGTTATAAAATTAACAGACTTAAAGCGTGAATTTTTATTTATTAAAATGTCACTGCATATTTATTAAGTCTGTTAATTTGAAAACAGACTTTATTGGACAGACTTAAAATATTGATTTTTTACTAGTGAAAACACACTCAAATCATCCAAAAAGACATAAAAAATGACCTTAAGGGATCAAGTCCTTCCAACTAGCAAGTCACACATTACTTTTTGTTCAAACCAAAAATTAGCCCCTAATAATTGATTATAGGGACCCTGTAATCGATTAGCAAGGCATAACTTGAACAAAACTGGTCATAGACTTCACCTACCTTGGTTCAAAAACATATATGGGTTTTGACATTTGCTGACTACTTTAATCATAACTTTTCCCACAGACCTTCAAATGATGTGATTCTTTTTTAATTAAAAAATAGACTAAAAAAATATTTCCATTGACTACTAATTTTTAATTTTTAAACATCTGAGTAGATACAGTTAATTCCTAAATTTAACTTTTTCTATATTCCTACCACCTCTAACCTGTTTTGCTTTTAACTTTCTCCATCGAACTCCAAATGAGTTTATTCTTTCTTTATAAGAAACTAGACTCAAAAATCTTTCCAATGACTACTAATTTGTAATTTTCCCATCTAAAATAAAAAAACATGAAACAATAACTTGAAAGTAAACTCATTTAGGAAGCTTAGAAAAATGTTGTTTTTGGGAAATTAAATGCAGCTAGTACAATGGTCTAAAAATTATAGGTTGGTAGTCATTTGAAAGCTCTTTGAGTCTAGGTTCCAACAAAACACGAATCAACTCATTTGGAGTTCGGTAGAGAAAGTTAAGAGCAAAGCAACCAGCAAAGGTCAAAGTTGGTAGAAATATATAAAGAGATAATTTTAAGGAATAAACTGTACCTACTCAAATGTCCAAAAACTACAAATTAGTAGTCATTGGAAATATTTCTAAGTCTAGTTTCTAATAAAAGAAGAATCACATCATTTGGAGGTCGGTGGAAAAAGTTATCATTAAAATAGCCAGCAAAGGGCAAAGTTGATAACATGTTATCTCACTCAAATTGCCTTTTAGGAGTGATGTTCTCACCTGGATACTGCAGAACAAGTTTTTGTTCAAAATCAGATTTTTGTTCGTTTAATCGTTTACAAGGCCCTTGTAATAGATTACAACTTACAAAATGGCCTACACTTGTTTTAGGCCTTTACCTAACTTGGTCATGACACCAACATTAGGTCTTTCCTTCACCAAGGACTGCCCAAAACCTAGTCAGGCTCTAGTCACACTTAAACACTAAAAAGAACTCTCATCCATTCAAGAAATATGAAAAAATTACGTCAAATGTCTTTGGCTTTTTATGTGCCCGCAGTTGGGTCCTGCAGCACACGTTTTTGTACAAAACCAACTTTTTGTTTGTGTAATCATTTACAAGGCCCTTGTAATCGATTACAAGGTACAAAATGGCTTACACTTGTTTCAGTACTTCACCTAACTTGGTCATGACACCAACATTGGGTGTTTTCTCCACCAAGGACTGCCCAAAACCCAGTCTTCAGGCTATACTCACACTTAAACATTAAAAAGAACTCTCATTCATTCAAAAAATATGAAAAAACTATGTGAAATGTCTTTGGCTACTTATGTGCCCACAGATGGGTCCTACAGCACAAGTTTTTGTATAAAACCAGATATTATTTCGTGTAATCGATTACAAGGGCCTTGTAAACAATTACACGAACAAAAATCTGATTTTGTACAAAAACTTGTGTGGTAGGACCTAGTTGTAAGAACATCACTCCCCAAAGGCAATTTGAGTGAGTAACATGTTGTCAACTTTGACCTTTGCTGGCTATTTTAATGATAATTTTTCCCATCAACCTTCAAATGATGCGATTCTTTTTTCTTATTAGAAACTAGACTCAAAAATCTTTCCAATGAGTACTAGTTTGTCATTTTTGGACATCTGAGTAGGTATAATTTATTTCTTAAAGTTAACGCTTTGTATATCCCTGCCAACTCTAACCTTTGTTGGTTGTTTTGCTCTTAAATTTCTCCACTGAACTCCAAATGAGTTGATTCTTGTTTTGTTGGAATATAGACTTAAAGAGCTTTCAAATGATTACCAACCCATAATTTTTAGACCAGTGTACTAGATGCATTTAATTTCCCAAAAACAACGTTTTTCTAAGCTTCTTAAATGAGTTTACTTTCAAGTTATTGTTTCATGTTCCTTACTTTAGATGGAAAAATTATAAATTAGTAGTCATTGGAAATCTTTTTGATTCTAGTTTCTAATAAAAAAAATGGAGTTTGATGGAGAAAGTTAAAAGAAAAACAACTAGCAAAGGTCAGAGGTGGTAGGAATATATAAAAAGTTAACTTTAAGGAATTAACTGTACCTACTCAGATGTCCAAAAATTACAAATTAGTTGTCATTGGAAATCTTTTTGAGTCTATTTTTTAATAAAAAAAGAATCACATCATTTGGAGGTCTGTGGGAAAAGTTATGATTAAAATAGTTAGTAAATGTCAAAGCCCATATATGTTTTTGAACCAAGGTAGGTGAAGTCTATGACCATTTTTGCCCAAGGTATGCCTTGGTAATCGATTACAGGGTCCCTTTAATCGATTACTAGGGGCTAATTGCTGGTTTGTACAAAAAGTAACATGTGACTTGCTAGTTGGAAGAACTTGACTCACCAAGGTGATTTTTTATGTCTTTTTGGATGTGTTTTTACATGATTTTTCTAGTTGGGTGTGTTTTTACATGATTTATTCCATTTTTTAGATGGATGATTGATTTTATTTATTCATACTGCGAAAAACGTCCATTCTAAAAACCAACTGAATGGTGTCTTTGCAAATAACTTCCATTGGTGCAGGGTCAATCTTCCATTAAAATCACCAACATATTTCGTTTTGAAAGAATGACACATATTGAACTGCATGAAAAATAAATCAATGACCAAAGCGTAAAATGAAAATGGAAATGGGTATATTGAAAATACTAAAGGGTAAATCAAAATGGTGTAAGTGAAAAGAGGGGAGGGGAAAGGGGACATAGGAAAGGAGAAACGGACAATGCAAAGGGGAAAATGAATAACTTCTTACCTGAGTTTTCCATTGCTTTAGCGAAGTCTCACTAGATTGTCTCACCGAAGAAGATGACCTTTTATGCGTGCTTCATGAGAGAGAAAGGAGAGGAACCACACATTGTGAGAGAGGGGACACATAAAAGGAAAATGAAAGTGGAGAGTAGAGAGAATGAAAGCGAAAATGAGGGGTATTTTTGGAAACCAAATTCCAACACCCTTGCACGCTAGCTTTTTCAAAAAAATATTATTTTAAATGACCCAATAGCATTTTGAAACCTATCTGTTGTCAAAATGTCGGGATCCAATTTCGTTATAGCTTCACTTGATATACTCAAAACTGATAAATATTAGCTTCAAAGATTTACTTGCAAACCCACCTTGATTGTATGTTCTTTCATTTTAGTGAGTTAAAACCCCGTTCTATAAGCTAATTTAATCACTAGAAACAAAAAGCAATGCAACCCAATAGAATTGTCTAAACTTTTCTGGTATAGCATTTCTTCCCAACCTTCAAACCATCTCCCATGCAACACCCATCAGGTTCTTAAATCATTACTGTCAAACCAAATAATAACATGACATGTACCTAATCACTACACGCAGGCAAGGCATATTCATATTGCACCTATGGCCTTATATTATATGCATCGTCGCATCAAAATGTGGCTACAAGCATAGAGTCTAACTAGTCAGACACTCGCACTATAACAATCTCAATTAAACACATCAGAAAACCCATGCAATGTCTTCTCTATGATAATTTTTTAGAAAAAGAGTCTTGATGAGTGCATATTTATGCCCACATTTATGCTTTAAAATTCAAATTTTTAATGGGATAATTGTGCTTAAATAATTGATTTTAAGTGAATTTGTGATGATTGGAATTGTTGGGTTTGGAAATTAAAGAGACGTAAAAGGTGAGTTTTAGCACATAAATTATTCTTTGATGTTCTAATATTTATTTGTGTAGCTGAAATTAAAGCTTTATTGGTCCAAATTGCAAATTAAGACCCAAAATCAGATTTTATTTGATAAATAATGTATAGATGGGCCAAACAGGCAGTCTTTACCCTTGCACCTCCTAAAATCCCTACACACTCCTATTTCTGAAACAGGCCAACAACCAAGCCCAAACACTAAGCATTTTCTCCTGCAACCCCTAAATTTTCCTATTCCTACCACTAACTAAATCGAACTCTTCCAGATTCTACCATGTGGCAGACCACCACTAATACATCCAACCACCCAGATAATGCCACGTCGCCATCTTCTTCAACCTTCGGAAACAAAAACCCTAATCCAGGCAAACCTTAGCCGCCGTTCTGCTTCCGCCAAGCCATGCCCCGTCGCAGCCATTATCATCGTGCCACCACGTCGCAAATCCAAACAACCACGTCGCCGGCCACCATCTTCTCTACAGCCAACCCCAAACCAGAGTCGCAAGCCCTCTATCACTCTCCTCCTCCGTTGCGCACCACGCTGCTATCCTCCATGGCAGCCATCGCATGCCGCATACCACCTTCTTCCACGGCCAATCATCATCTCAGACCTGCAAATCCAAAAATCCAGAAACCCAATCGCGATCTTCATTGCGCCTCTCCTTGCGAGTTCACCAATCTCGAACCATCCATCATCTTCATCATAACACCACCGCGAACAACATCGTGCCACCCATAAACGCGATCTCTCTCATCAGGACACCACGCTGCCGCGCCTCCAGCTTCTTCCACGCACAACCACCATCACCCAAAGCCGCCAATATCTGCACAACCAACGCCATTGCAAGATCAATTCTACCTTTAGTCTTCATCTTCGAGCACCATGGGAACCTGCATCAAAGCCATACCTGCAAGAAAAGAAACAAAATAGTCCAGCAATTCGCGACAGCGGTGTCGGAAACCCTTCCTCTTTTCCTCATGACGGCGCAGGAGCAAAGGGGAAGCCCTTTCCCCAATCTGAAACCCTAATTGGGTGAGAAAGTGGGCTCCCACGTGGGAAGCTCTCATTGGCCGCGCCCTTCCTCAAGCTGGTCAACACTGCTTAAGTCTGGTCAAAGCTGGTCAAGAGGAGTTCTAGTGCAGTTTTGGAGAATTTTGAAGGGGCTAAAGTACAGATAGAGAAAATTTAAGGGCATTTGTGCAATTTTGGAAAGTCAAAAAAGATAAAAAATAAAATTCAGTTGTTGAATTAATTTAATTTGGGAATATCAACAGAAAATATCTTCCAAATAATGTTATAATTATTGAAATCTTTTAGTTATTTGGAATATATAGGATGAACTATTTTATCAACAGAATATTCAGAGTCCAAGCCCAATCAAGCCCTATATAAACAAACCCAGGGGAGGTAGAAAAGGACTTCATTCATTTTATCAAACTTCTCCACTTCATTCATTCATTCATTCACCACTTCTCTCTCTTATTTCATAATGTATTCAACTCCATTCATGGAGAGCTAAACATCTAGGGCTATTCTGCTGTAATTTCATAATGGATTCTGAGGTTAGGTTGAGTTAATGCAATTGTTTATTTTGATTATTGATTTAAGTTGTTCTCTCTCTATGTCCTTCATCTCTCTATCATATTAAAAGTAATGATTTTTGCATCATAATGTGTTTGAATCTACATGCATATTGATTATATGAGTTCTAGGGTTTCTAGGTTTAATTGAGAATCTACTTTGATTTAATTTAGGAACTTTCATATGATTAAATGATTTTTACTATCAATTGAGAATGTACTTTGATTGGTAGTAATAATTTCAACTATAATCAATTGAGAATTTACTTTGATTGATTAGTTTTTAACTTGGTTAGGAGATTTAAGAATAGACATGATTAAACACAATAGAATTTGATTGAGAATGTACTTTGGTTGAATTTATTGTGAATAATCTAGAAAGGTTTTGCATTTGATTGAGAATTTACTTTGGTTGATTGCATGATCGCCCTGAAATTAATTAAGAATGTACTTTAATTAATTTGAAACTTGAACAATGATTTGTGAATAACCGATGATGAATCTATCTTGGAAAAGCAGTGGAATTAGCCTATTTCATCATAATTGTTTTTAAGTTTCTTATTTGTTCTTTAAACATTCTCCAAACATTACTTTTATTCTTGAACATTGCATTGCATACATAAGATTCAAATATTGAAAGGCAATACTGAAGTTGGGAGACGACTCAAGGTTACTTTAACCCTATCTACTTTCTTGAATACTACTTGGCAATACTGAAGTTGCCTTGAAAAGTAGTATTAATTTGATAGCTTCAACGACAGCATATCAAGTCTCCATTAAAAAATCATTCCCATCTCCCTATTAATTCCAAATGTTTTTATTCCTATAAAATGTACCATTTTAACAAAATTCCTACCATAGGCATTCACGTTCAAACTCAAACTCCTAACTTACTCTTGGTTACACCAAAACCACTGTACCCCAATACTTCTAACAACCCAATATGAGATTTCACATGTGTTTTCTTCCACCTATGTCAATGCCAAAATATACCCTAGTGAGACTATTATACCCTAGATCCACTACTAACTTGAACAATCCTTCTCGATCCAAGACAACAGGCCTAACACCACTGGTCAAGTTAAACATGACGAGCATTACAAAACATTGGGGGATCAAAATTCTATATTCACAAATTAATATCTATATACCTGAATTTCTGTGTTTACATCAAACCCTACCGGAAGAATCATATAACCCTGTCTTATACTAAGAAAAGAATACATGGGTTCACGAAACCATTCATCACAATATACATTGCATCTTCATAAAACAACAAGTAACATTGACATAAATCATACAAAGAGTCACAATAAGAATATCAATCGCCAAGCACATAATAATGTTAAGCTTCCCTTACCTTATATTGTCATAGCTTAAGTTTATAAATATATATTATAAATACATTGATTAAACAAATCTAACAATACACACTAGACAAATATAACAAAAAAATTTATACGGAAGAGTATAAGAAAAACCATTAGACGAGTCTAAGAATAGACATTAAAAACGAGTCTCTCCATACATTAATTGGATTAGTAGAATAAAACACATTAGATGAGACATTCCATACAATGATTAGACGAGTCTAAACATACACTAATTATACGAGTATAACAAAACATATTAAACAAGTTTAATAATATACATTAGATGAGTTTGTTCTTATAATCACTAAACAAGTAAAGAAAAACATTAGATGATTCATTTCACACAATGATTATGCGAGTTTAGAAATACTCATTAGATGATTTTGTCCATACCCTAATTAAAAAATTTTGGCAAAAAGTACTAGACGAGTTTGTCCATACACTGATAATACAAGTATGATATTACATTGCACAAGTTTGTCTGTCTATATACAAATATACGAGTCAATTAATACACATTAAATGAGTTTGTTCATTCGCTAATTAAACAAGTTTTTCAATATATATTAAATAAGTTTGCACATACATGAATTAGATGACTATGTTCATACATTAATTAAACGATTCTAACAACAAACATTAGATAAGTAATATACACGGATTAGACAAGTTTAATAATATATATTAGACAAGTTTGTCTATACACAGATTATACAAGTTGTCCACTTATTGATTAAATGAATCTTGTAATACACATTACACAAGTCTGAACATGCACTAATTAAACGAGTATATCAATACACGTTATACAAGTGTGTTTGTGTATTGATTAAAAAAGTCTAACAATATATATTAGGTAAGTTTGTTGATGTATTGAATATATGAGTCTAACAATATACATAAGACTAGTATTTTCATACATTGATTAGAATAATTTAGCCAATAATTACACAAGATTGTCCATACAATAATTAGATAAGTATAAGAAAAAATACTAGACAAGTTATTTGATGCGTTGATCAGATGGATATAACAAAAATTATTAGACAAGTTTGGAAATACATTGATTAGATGAGCAAAGGAAACAAATTAAATGGGTTTGTCAATGTATTGATTAAACAATTACAACAATACACATTAATCTAATCATTCATATATTGATAGACAACTCTAGCAATATATATTAGATAAGTCTTTCTACACACAAATTAGAGACAAGTTTATTAATACTTATCAAACGATGAATCTTGCAATACACAATAGACAAGTCATTTCATATATTGATTAGACGAGTATTATAAAAAAACATTACATAAGTTTAACAATACGCATTAGACGAGTTTGTCCGTATACTGATCAAATAAATATAACAAAATATATTAGACGAATCATTTTATACATCAATTAGATGAGTCTAAAAGTATACATTAGATGGGTATGTTTATATATTGATCAGATGAGTCTTGCAACACACATTAGACAGTTTGTCCATACACTAATTAGACCAATATAAGAATATACGTTAGATGAATCTATTAGTACATATTATATGACTCTATCCATTCTATGATTATATGAGTCTTGCAATATATATTACATAAGTTTGTCATATATTAATTAGACAAGTCTAACAATTCATACTAGACAAGTGTCCATATACTTATTAGACAAGTCTAACCACACATATTAAACAAATTTGTTAATGCATTAATTATATAAGTCTAATAATACACATCATATACTTATTTGTATTTTGAGTTAACTCTACATATTTTTGTATATCTTTTAACTTTTAAAGAATCTAATATATTTTTGCACATGTTTTATCTTTTATATTTTTACAAAGTCTATTATTTATATTAGTATAAACATAGTAACTTTTTAAATATATAAATTATTGTTAAGGTTGATTTTATTTAAAACTTAATTATAAACTTAAAAATATTTATTATTATTTTCTTAATCTCTAATTTTTTTTTAAAAACACACAAACTAACAGCTATCCTCGCATAAACATGGATTTAAAACTAGTTATCATAAAATAATAATAATAATAATAATAATAATAATAATAATAATAATAATAATAATAATATAACACGTGCATATGTTTGCTGTAGGACAGTATAAAAAAAGCTCTTATGCTTCGATTTCAATACACAGAACAATTTATTTACAGTAATGAAGTTCATGCGCTTCAACATTTGTATTTGTGTTGTTTTTTAATTGAAGGCTATCTCTTAGTTTTTGGTTTAGGAGATTTTGTAATTACTTATTTTAATAAGTAACGAAACTGTCTCAATTTAATAAAAATAAAATTATCTTATTAAAAATAAAATTTGTGTCAAATTGTATAAGGGTAGAGATACCTTTCAAATATGGATATGTAAGTGTCCAATAATTTTTCTGGAAAGATTTTATAACAAAAGTATACATTTTACAAATTTTCTCCTCTCAATAAAAAATATTAGCACTTAAGTATTTAATTTTCGACTTTCCCCGTTCTCCTCTTTAATTTCTTCCTTCAACCACGTGCTTTAACATGATTTTTCTAGTTAACCATATTTTAATCCACATTATTTTTTTCTAACACTTACATTATTAAAATGAGTCGTTTTAATTAAAATGATTCACTTTAAATAACAAAAAATTATAAATGGAATTTATTAATTAAATGAAAAATACCAAGATTCACAGAAAAATAGTTAATGACGAAATAAGTGTTTGAAAAAATACGTTATAAAATATTCTAATAATATTTATGAGAAAAGTCTTTTACTAGTATTGTGGGTAGATTTAGTAATTGTGAGTGTAGGAAGCAATAGACAATAGCGAATAACAAGAGGAGTGAAAAAACCACTAAAGCCCTAATTACCCAAAGCTGTAGTATGCAGTGAGATCGGAGGGAGAACCGAAAGGTGAATGTGGCTGAGAAAGACACCACCGGTCTGTTCGAGGGATAGGAAAAGCAACACCAACACCCAAAACGGAAAGAAAGAGAACCATTGAACCACGGAATTGTTAACCAGGTGCGTTCTGCATAAATCTTTAGCCAGGAACAAACAAATCCAGTGTCGGTCTTTTTTTTCTTTTTGCTAGTGTCCAACAGAACTCGCTGAATCGACTCTAAACTCATGAGCGATTTGTCGTACTGAAAAACGATTTTACGTGCAAAGTTGATTAGGTTCGAGGGTGTGGGAATGTAAACTCGTGATGAATCGCGATTTACATAACCCTGATTCAGGAGAAAGAGATAGAGAGGAAGTCCGGTTTTGAAAAACATTGATTTTAGAGCAGGACCAACACAGAGAAAATTAGAAGCGTGGAACAGAAATACAAGGTCAAGAAGTTGGTATTTTGGTACAGAGTTTAGAAGCATACACGATTAAAGGTCGTTTTAAAAATGCATAGATTAAATACTATCCAGAAACAGAACAAGCATCTTCTTGTTATAATGAAGAAAATAACTTAGATTCTTACTGAATGCTTCCTTATTTTCATATTTGAATTCTACTACATATTCCGTACATATATAGATTTGTTGATCATGTTACTTTATTTTCCACCCAGTCAAATCCATACTGAATATCGATAACACAGACTCGGTTCAAAGAGATAGGTGAATCAACATGATGATAATACATGGTCTAATAGAAAAATGATATTGTTAAAGTTCCTATTAAAGAACTAAAGTTTGTAGTGGCTATGTACAAACATTATTCAAAGTCCCAGTTTGCACGCACCCAGCCAACATAGTCTCATTATCTTCATCATTTTAGAGCATTGTCTTCAAATCAGTTTTGGCTTCCTCCAAAACCCCAACTTGTCAATTCTTTTGACCTTTAAGGCCTTCAGTTAGTGAAAAAAATGTGTGATCATGTGGACAGAATCGACAAATTAAAGTTCTCAGATCTACAGAATGCCCTACCTTTCAAGGACGCGTCAAATTAATTTATCACATGGTTGGGTTTTACCACCACTTCCAGCATGAGCCTAACATACTAAAGGGAATTAATATATTATGAGTATATATTCATAAAGGGTATTAACGCCCCCAATACTCGATGGTCCCCACCGACGGCTGAAAAGAATTCACGTAAAGCTTCTCAACTCAACACAGTGGTCTAGTCCTTGGTATCAACAAATTCACTCCATTTCTTCCGATGCTAATGTATTAGTACAGGTGTACCTCATTCTTCTTCTGCCGATACTCTACCTAAGTATGTATGGCCAACCTCTCAGGTGTGAATAGTTCCTTTATTGGCTATAATGTATAATAGTTAGTTCTGGACCTTTTGAACAACAACAAAAAATGAGAGTTAAATTTGACATAAAAATGAAGTAGAAATTAGGTTGAGTAGGATCTAATGTAACAATACTAATAAGGTGAGAGCTAAGGGCGATTTGAAATGCAAATCTCAACAGCAAATTGCCCTTGCATTGCCTTTTGCATTAGTTATTTGTTACTTATTTGCAATTTGGAAGAAAAAAGAGTACACATACACAAATAAATGAAAAACACTAAAGTGGGTCAACCATTATTTAAAATTATTTCTCCTCTCATGTTAATTTCATCTTCTCTCATCCTCCCCTATCTTCTCAACCAAACATACTGAGGAGAATTTAGAGGTCTATGGTTTGTTACTTTGTTTATTAACATGATTCGCAAAAGAACATCATGATGCTCCGCGTTCATGTCTTATGCTTTGTAATAATAGCATTAAGCACAAGGCACTACTGCAGTATTTTAAGTTGTTTTGGTGATCAAAATGACCAACTGCATTAGATTGTTGTGTTGACCGTTCATTTATAACTGTTCTTCATGTGTAATTTATTTTTAATAAACAAAGTTTTCAATTATGGGTTTTTATTACATGTTGATTTATCTGTATCAATTGAGAAGGAAATTTACATTTTCCTGGATATATGTGAAGTTGAAGGATAATGGGTCGGAAAGCTGGTACGCTTTTTATCAACCCCAAGAGATTTGGTTCACTTCATAAGCCTTGCATGAAGGAAATGGCAATGTTGCTCAATTGTATGGCTGCAAACCACAGCGACATGGAAGCCTGTGCTCGTCAGAAGGAGCTATTAAATGCCTGTATGGATTCTCAGGTAACATGAACATAGTTTGATTAAAACTAGCATCTTTTGTTGCCATCTAACTTTTTCAGGTTTACACTTTTAGTTGCTTTTACCTTTTAACATTAAAATTAAGTAGTGCGAAAAAAAATCACTTCAATTTTGTTTTTTCAGAGTAAAAAGAACAGAAAGTCTTGGGGAAGTATCAATTATCAACTGCAGAGGTTTAACCGAGGAAGGAAGTAATTCCAGGTTTTCGGATATGTATTGTTTTTACCATTCAGGATCGATATTTGGAAAGCTTGGGGTGTGTTATGCACTGCTTTGGTTGTCAACCTAAGCTAACCAACTGTATTCTCTCTTGAAGTATCTTGATGATGAAACTTCTACTTTTTGGTTTTTTAAACCATTCAACTAAGTTGAAAGAAATGGCGGAATAATGTTGAAGAATACCAGTGTAATTTATTACCTGTATCAACTAAAGTTTCAGTATGCTGCATATCATTTATGACACCACCACACAATGTGATATTGGCACTGCCTGTTAAAAAAATATTTTATAATTGATGAACATGAAGGTTGTTTATGTTGCATTGTTTTTCGGTGATGGAGTGTTGATGGCTGTTGATCAATATAAGTAGTTTTGGAACATTGGCGATACATTCTCTAATAATCCAATGATGATGGTGGTGTGCGTATGCTGGTCATTAATGCTTACCTGCTGCTTTATTCAAACGTATTTAGGAAGATTGGAATATTTTAACCGGATTAGTATTATTAGCTTTAGAGGATGATATGCATCAACAACACAAAATGAGCTTCCTATTCTAAGTTTTTGAATTCAGCTCAAGCTCATCAAGTTACAGGAGGATGATGTTTGAGTTCTGCACGTGTGGAAGAGAACCTTTCTCATCTGAGTTTGAACCTGTTGGGATAACCCAGGAGTTTCTACTGCGTAACTCGTATTTGGAGTTGATGGTAGGTCTTGTGAGTTGAGAATGTAAGAATTCTTTTACTGAAAGACCAACTACGAAATCATATAATTGCTGTCTTTAATTTGACTAAACCATTTGATTAAACATCTAAGGAGCTACAACTTCGTCTTGTACATTCAACCCTTCTCCCTGCACCTCTAAGTGGATCATTGTGCCATTCGGTAAAATGTAAGAAAAAAATAAAAGTTGGGTAAGTAGTAATTACTGCTTATTGAAACGCATTTACTTCTACGTTTGTTTTTATATTTTGTTGTTGTTTTGCTTTGTTTTTGTTTTGTCGCCTTTGTTTGTGATCTTGTTGTGTGGTAGTCAGTTTTGTGTTACTTTTTTTTGAGTCTTGGTAAGTTGACGTTCATCTTCTTCATTTGACATCATACATGTATAAACGATTAAGTTTGTTTAGTTTGATATAGTTATTTTTAGGTTTAAACCCTCGGATGATTATCATATTTGGAAAGAAATTTCAACTGGGTTTTCTTGTTGAAAACAGTCTTAATTGGATCTTAAATTTGAAAAATCGTAACAATTAAGTCTTTTTCGTTAAGTATTGACAGACAAAGTTAACAGATCCTGAGGTGTTGCACAATTAATATGCTGATGTTAATTGTTTTATTATGTGGAATTTTTATTTAAATTAAGGAATTTTGACATCACGAAATTTAATTTGTTTATGTTAAAATAATATATTAGGAATTTTGTTTTCTTTAGATTAGGACTTTCTAAACTAAATAGGGTTAGAGAAAGAGGGATTTGTGAAGGGAATTAGGGATTTAGAATTCGAAGACGAGAGGATTAATCACCGTGCATTCTTCACCTAGTCAGGCCATGGGCCTTGTCGTCGGTCGCGGGTCACTCCTTCACTTTTTGTGTTATTTACGCGTGAGGTTTCCCTTACTCTCCCATTTTCAGATCTCCTCCCACATCTCCATCAAGGTTCTTTACACCAAGACTAGATCTCATGGCTGCATGTGACAGAGCCACCGTCGTGACTGGGTACCATCGACGTGGGTCACTTTCGTTTTCTATTCCGCTAGATCGCGTGGATTATTTCCTCTCCTTCATTGTAAGGCCTTCCATGGCCAACACTGTTGGCAACTTCACATCGCGCCAATACTATCGCGATCAGGGACGTCTTCGACATCACCCACCACCAGAGATGCCTCTAATCAGAGTCTCTTTCAAAACTGGTTTGGGATTTTAAGGTATTGTTCTAATTAGTGGTTGTTTGTTGCAATTAAAGGTGAAAAGATGATTGAAGAATGAGAAGAAGAAAATGGAATTTAGATTGGGAAAAAGACAGTGCTTGTTTTATGTGGTTGAGGTAGTCGGTGAATGATTGTTCTTCTAACTTATGGTGAATGATTATTCTTCTAAATTGCCTTCTTTCAACTCTAATTGCTGTTTCAAATTTGCAATTTCAAGTTTGCAGTTTCAAGTACATTAAACAAATTTTTAATTTAAATCATAATTCCAGATTATAATTTAAATCATACTTCCACATAATAAGATGATCCACCTCAGCATATTTACTGTGCACCATGCCATCACATTTAACGCCATTTTTCTGATCATTTAACGAAAAAGGGCTTAATTGTTACGATTTTTCAAAATTTAATACCCAATTGAGACCGTTTACAACAAGAAGATCCGCTTGAGATTCTTCTACAAATATAAGGACCATCTAAGAGTTTAAACCTTATTTTTACCATATACACTGTTTAGGAAACAAACTAAATTTTGAAAGCCAGTTTAAAACGTTATTGATTTTGAATCACTTAATTTCAAAACTAACTAGATTTATTTATGCTTCAAGACTTTGTTTAACCAATACGTTGAGGGGGAACAAATTTTGGGGAGTCTCCTATATTTAAAGTTTAAAGTTTTCTTAAATTAAAATCTTTTTGTTTATGATAAAAAAGGGGAAGAAACATTATAATAAGAACTATTATTGCTTAAAGCTACTAACATCGTTATGTTTGTTGTAAGTTTAAAACTATGCATATAAACAAAAAGACTTTTCATCAAAGAGATTTTTTATCATTATCAGAAAAAGGCAGATTGTTACCCTTGAGGAACATTGATGTCTTGAAGTAATTTTGATGATGATACTCTTGAAGACTTGAAATTTTTTTATTATCAATGTTAAAAGCATTCTTTGTAGAAATCATTGTATAGGAATCTCTTTACATCTGTAAAAGCACTTAAAAGTTTCATGTCTAATAATTCCTTACGTCAAAAATCGATTATCCAAGGGAATAATCGATTATCATAGGGGCTAATCGATTATCACTGTTTGGTTTTATATTGTCCAGGGTGTGGCAATAATCGATCATCACTAAGGATAATCGATTATCACGTTTTCTAAAACCCCATAACGGCCTCAGATAAATTATTTTCACTTATGGTAATCGATTATCACTGTCAATTGAAAACAAGTTTTTCAGTTTCTGACCCCTAGCTTATATACACCTTTCCTTAACCTTTAATAAAAAAACTAAGCCTTTTGAGAATTCAAATTTGTTCTAAGGAAGTTTGCAAGCTTTAGATTGAGTTCAATCAAGTTTTGTGAAAAGGAGAAGCTTGTGTTTAGTGCGTCTAAGGTCTGAGCGTTTCTCTTCAAGTTCATTGAGCTAGGTACTTTCCATCGTGTGTTGAAGGAAGGTTTTTTCTATTTCTAAATCTTTGCATTACTTTGTTTGTAATCTGATATTAATTTTTAGTGAAAAAGGTTAATCACTCTTTATAGTGATTAACGACTAGACATAGAATCTATTGATTTGAACTAGGATAAAATCCTTTGTATGCTTTTCTTCAACTCTATAACTCTTGCTTATAAACTATTCAATAAAAGTTGCAAAAGAAAATCATACTTTTTAAAACAACCAATTCACCCCTCCCCTCTTGGTTTTTGACTATATTCACGCTCTTTAAACGTTTCGTTGCGCGATACCAATCTCATTATTTTCTCCTTTTAGCATCAACAGCCATAAAACGCTTCGTTGCACTAAAGCTGATTGTGCTAAAACGACATGTTTCATACTTAGAGCACCAACCTTGCAATGTTGACCAATTTCAACCCTTTTGACCAAGGGCTGATATTCAAATAAGAAAAAGGAACAAGGATCAGAGTGCAATTAATGAAAGAAGAAACCTATCTAAAAGCAAAAACTAATTTTTCTCTTTTGAAAAAAGAAGGGCATTTTATTAATTCTAAAAATCCATTTAAAAACACCTTTTTTAACTACATTTTTTACAAAACTATGGATTTAAAGGAAAAACTTAAAATTGTTATAATTCTAGAAACTTAAGAACTATAATGAATTAAAACAGACTACTGAACATAGAAAAAGATGGAAAACTTGGGAGTTATCAAAGGAAAAATACAAGCCTATGAAATACTACACTACTAAAGGCAAAATACAAGCCATGAAACTTGTTATACTCTTTTTGGACAAAGCTATAAACGAGCCAATAAATGAAATGGTTTCCTTTAGCCAAACATCTTGTCATCCTTTTATTCTCTTCATCCTTTGCCCTATATATCATCACATCACATAGTTCAATCCACTTTGGGGCCTAGGAATTGTTATCCTTGGCTCTTCTCTTATCACGACCCTTAACATAAGTAACTCCATTTTTTGTCTATATTCCTCTACACTCATGTTCTTTTGTTGGAGGCTGTGGAGCTTGTCAATTAACTCCCTATATATCATAGTAAGAAGGTCCATGTCTTCTCCTTAGGGCTAACCTAAGCTCATCCCAATATCTTATTTAGGGTTGATGATGTATTCTTAGGTCCTTAACCAAGGTAATCCACAAATAGATTACATGGCCTTGAAAGCTTAATCTAGCCATGGGAACTCTTCTTTCCTCACTTATATGGTGACACTCAAACAATTGTTTAACCTTCATCTCTCAATCTAAGTATTCTTCTATGTCATCCTTTCCATGGAAGGGAGGAAGGTATGTCTATGGGATCTCCTAGGTAGGGATTGGTAGAAGTCATCATTGTAGTGACTACGGTAAAGCTTATGTCCACTAGGAGAGGAGGATGTTTCTCTAGTGTACCTTATTTTTCTATGTGAGGATTCTTCTTCTTGTTTTCCCATGTTTTGGCTCACCATGAATTAGGAAAATATATCTGTCAACTAAATTATCTCTCTCTTTTGTTGTTGGAGTTCATCTATAAGATGCATGCCCTCTTGGTTATCCATCACACTACCATGTACACTAGAATGATGTGAATGGTCACTCATGTTGTGAAGTAAAAGTAGTTTACAAAGGTTTTCAAAAGAACTTCACAATTATGAATTAAAAATGTTTTCACAAATGATTTTCTTCTTTTTGGTGGAGGATTTCTGGAAAGAAACAAGGTGTAAATGTGTTCCAAGTAGCTCCCAGGAAGGAGATGTGAGTTACAATGGACAAGCTTAGAAACCAAGTCCTTCCTCGACAAAATTTCCTTATATTACCTTTACCTAAGCTTTTAGGTAAAAATCTTCCAAAACACTTTATCAAATGCAAATGTAAGAGTGCTCCTAAGCTAAAGAAAGGTTTATCTAAGATTATACAAACACAACTATATAGCATAGAGATTTAAATAAAAGGAAACAAAGCAAAGAATAAAAGGAATGTGAATAGAATGTAAATATGTTAAACGGTCTTATGTGAAAGTGCAAGTGAAAATTTGGAGCCCCTTGACAGACTTACATTTTTAAAGGTGGAATTAATACTATTACAATAATTTAGCTATGGAGATGGGATTGTACCAATGAAATCTTCCCAAGACACAAAGCAAAGAAATAAATGAAACAAAATTACAAATCAAGAAAACTAAACAACACAGGTTTCATGATATTGAAGCAACAAAAGCAATGTGCAAACATCATTTTCTTCTTCCTTCTTAATTGTTTGTCCTCTCCTTGTGTTTCACTCCCAAATTCTTCTTTATATTTTCTCTTTTCGAAGCCAAAAGGAAACCCTCTATCTTCCTTCAAACTTTAAGATGCAACCTTCAATGATATTCAAACTCCAAAAAAGGAAGCACAAACCCAAGATGTTTCAAGCCCTCAAAAGGCCAAGAAAGAAAGAAAGAAAAGCACGATTTGAAAGGTTAACTCAAAGGGAATAGAAATGGACAAGACGTAAAGAAGGTCAAGAAAAGACAATATAAAAATAAGGCATAAAAACATGTAGGCACTAAAATGGAAATTCGTAAGAATGATGCTAGAATGGATGAAAGAAACCAAACCAAACTAAGAGTAAAAATATGTGATGATCATTGTTAAACTCTTTGGCAAGTGCACAAAATCGTTCAAGTAATAAATCGGGGTAAGACCAGGTGTCGTTTTCCCAAGAGACTCGTAATACTAAAAAATTGTGCGATTAACAACTCATCTAGACTCAAGAACAACTCATCATTTAAGAATATGTGCAAAAAGATAAATTCACAAGTAATTACAAGGTTGGACTTTGGTATTGAAGGCACTTGGAAATGGAAAAGACTAGAAATGGTATGAAATGACATTGTTAAGGTTAGTTTTCACCAATGCACTCTTGTGTATAACCAATTTCATCTCCTCTCTATCAATTTACTAAAGTCAATCCACTAAAACACTCTAGCCCTAATCCCTTAGGTGAAAGAGCCTAGGTTTTCCTTATCAAACTCCAATCCCTTGGACAATCTAACAAGCAAACCCGCATTAAGAACTAGGATCTAAGACAACATGTGAATCATATCCCATCCCTGGCTCAATGACCCACAAGGACTCTTGTTTCAGTTCAAGATTTCATATCCCATCCCTGGCTCAATGAAACCCCAAAATCAAGTCATGAACGTCCCCATTACATGCAAGCTTTAAGATCGGAAACAAGAATACTAGTATAGATAGAAAAGGCATTTATAAATACAAAACAATCATTCATTACACAAGAGTTCATAGGCTACATCTAACCCTAACAAGATGAATTTGGTTCTCCATTTCCATGGAGAACCCTAAAGCTTACAAACATGGAAGATGGAAGAAGAAGGAGACCCATAGGAAGAGGAGGAGATGTTCCCACAAGCTCCTCGCACCCTCCATGAGCTCCAGATGTGAAATCGTGCCTCCAAAGAACCAAAGACCCTTTTTTTCTTTCAGCCTCGTGAGTATATATACTGCCCGAATTCTCGCTTAAGCTAAATTATTCTCGCTTAAGCGAGAATAAACTTCTTGAAGAAGATAATCATTCTCGCTTAAGCTAAATTATTCTCGCTTAAGCGAAAATGACTTTTAAATCAATGACTTCTTGAATCACTGAGGTTCTTCAATGTAATGGAGGATCTTCCTAACATCAAAATAGATCAAAAAATAAGGGATTAGAGTATTATTTACGTAATGTAGCTCAAAATATAGATAAATACTAAAACTAAATAAAAGAGAGGATTTAAGCAAGTAATAAGCTAAAGAAGAGTTGATTTTGCTACTAAAATGATGCTTAGATAATGGTAAGAATTAGCATTATCAATCATAGCCAAGGAGAAAGAAGCTTACGATAATCAAAAAGGGTTTATAAACAAGACCAAATTTCAAGATCAAAATGGGTTTCTAGTTGTTGTTGTTACTTTCTTGTATCTCTTTTGTCTTTACTTCTTTTTGTCCCTTTTCTTTTCTTCTTTTCTTTAACTTTTGTGTAGGGGAATAAACTTTTTTTCTTATATCAACTAGACACAACAATAACCAACATAATATTTTTTCACTTTCATACTCATTATCAAAGGCTAAGACAATAAAAAATTCATACTAAATCCTAAGCAATCGAGTAGAAGTTGACAATTACAAAGAAGACTATGGAATCCTAACTCTAAGAACTTGTTTAGAAACTAAAAACAAGTGTGAATCAGGCCAACATACCCACACGTAAAACCCATAATTGACACAACATAAGAACATGAAAATGGGTTTTCAAACTTTGGTGTTTTGTAAAATGAAAATAAAATGGTAAAACGAGAAAGTAATGACAATTTGGATTCAACAAGACTTTAGATAAAACAATAAGATCATAAAATCAAAGAAAAAGTCTAAAAAATATAACCCATACCCATGAAAAATAGAGAAAAATTGTGCAAATATTCATATGGAAAATGGAAATCCTAAAACACAAACATGGATGATTCAAGAAGAATAAGTAGTTTGAATAAAATTTAAAAACACATGAACAAATATATGAATCAAAACACAACATAAGACATGTAGGAATAGACAAGACAACACGAAATGGGTAAAGACATACAAAAAAATGGGTAAGAACCAAAAAACATGTATTTCTTATAGACCTCCACTAAAAGTAACCTTAGCTTTAGATACTAATTGACGGAGGCTCCTTCAATGAAGTTGATGAAGATCCCTTGATGAAGATGATCAAGGTGTAGAAGCATGAAGAAGAAGAGATGAAGTGGCTTGATGAATGGGTAAGTGATGCATCTTTGAAGGAGGTTGGGCCAACCTTGAAGGAAAAGATAGAAGAAGTCTAGAAAAGAGACAACTCCAAGAGAACTTAGAAAAGTGAGAATTGCAATTTTGGCAAAGTTTCACTAATGTCATTCAAGTTCTAAAATCTTACAAAGGAAGGAGCTCTCCTTTTATAGGAGAAGAAGAACCCTCTAGAAAGAAAATAGTATATGCACTTGAAAATAACTTAGAAGCTTCCTTATCCAAGGGGAGGAGGGGTGAATGAAAGCCTCTCCTTTCAACCAACTCCTAACAAATGTCCAAGGGAGATGCATGGGAGCCTCTCCCTTAAGTGACCGACCAAGGGGGGTGTCCCTTCTCCATTCCAAGTTTAAAGGCTCTTTAAGGCCCAAATCAAGCCCAATTAGGCATTAAACAAAGTCCAAGGCCCAAAAGGTGGCACAAATCTCCTCTAATTTGCGTAAAGCTACTTAACAAAACTAAACAATGTTATTGGCCCAAATACAAGGCCTAAAAGAGAGTTATATTACATATTTACAAAGTTATTTAAGAGAAAGGAAAAGCTTAGTAATTGATGCCCCATAAAAGTAGAGTTTCTGGAGCTTCATCTTCCTCTATGCTTGATGAATCAATATTTTCTACACTTCACTTAGTTTATTGTGCTAAAATTAATCAAGGAATTGTGCTTAATTGTCCGATATGTTTCCATTTTTGCTAATTGTGCTTAATTTGATCAGAAATTCTTATTTTACTTAATTTGAATTATCTGAGTTAATTATGTGCATTAGCAATTGAGGGAAAATATTGGAATCACAAATTGGGACTTCAAGAAAAATGAGACATTAATTTTATTTTATTTTAAAAAAAGAGGAGCTTGCATTTCATTTTTTTGGAGTGAACTTGGAAGGCATTTACTTAGCCATGGCCGTGACAGAATTCATTTTGGTATTTTGTGTGCATAAAGAAGGGTGTTCAAACACCAAGGATTTTCTTTGAATAAAATAATAGAACGGTGTTGAATCATTAAGTGATGCCAGAGTGATTCACGGATGGGAATGAGCCAAAAGTGTTGATTAATTTTGCTTAAGGAAGTAGTGCTTATTTCATTTTCACTTGGAGAATTTTTCTTTGGCAAGTCAACAAAGGAATTAAAGGAGGGACCACCATGTTCAGCCCACGGTTTTTTATCAAATGAATAGCATGATCCATGACCAATCCACGTTGGCAGCAAAGCACACATCACACGGATAAGACCTTGATTGGAAATGCTTATGAAGAAGTGGTACAAGATGGGAAAAGGAAATACAATATTAGGTGCTAGCTACCACAATAACATTTATCACTAAAAAATGGATAAAAGGAGATACATGGGCTGCACACGTGAAAGTGGGAGCCACCATATAGTCTTGGAGAATTTTGTTATGAAATGTAAACACCTGAAGCTGGATGGAGAAGGGGCCACCTCACAGATTTCTTTATTTTGTGGCTACATCTCACGTAAAAAAGGAGAAGAGTGGAAGGCTGAATTATTTTGTTGAAGAAAGGGTGCAACAACTGGAGACTTTAACAAACAACCAGCAGCTCCCATCTAGCACATCTAGCAGCAGCATGTCTCGGTCCAGCTGAGTTGGAAGCAAGAGTGTCACGGCCTTGGTCTGTTGGAAGCGGAAGAGAAGATGGAAGCTTGTAGAGGAGCATGTAGCAACTTGGAGAGAATGGAGGTACATAAGAACCCAACTCCAGCATTAGAAGGAGAGCTGCACCCTGAAGAAACTAGGAGAAAAGCAACTCACACCCAGCAACAACACCCAAGGGAGCAAGCAAAGAGGAAGCCCAACCACTGGAAGGGAATGTCACGTGAATTTTGGCTGAATCAGATACAACAAAAAGAAGGGTCCCTTGCTTTGTCGGACACGTTCATAACAGCACTAAGACTTGGAGGATGTTGGCTATAAAGAGGAGAGCCGTGGGTGTAGAGGAGAAGCAGACTTTAGTATTAGTTTTGAGGATTGCATTAGTGTAGTGTAGTATACGAAGTTTTACGTTGGTTTCATTTTTCCTCCCCTTTGGGAGGTTTTGGATTTGTTCTTATTTTCTAATTTGTTTTCCAGTTTCAATCTGTACGTTTAATTTCCAAGTTGTTTTTCTTAGTTTGTTTTTCAATCGAATTTGAATTTACAGTTTGCATTTACAATTTTACCTCCACGTTTAAAGCTGCAAGTTTCTGGTTACATCAATTTCCTTTAAGTTTCCTTGCACATTTTAATTTCTGTAAGAATTTTATTTGTTTTGCAAATTAAATATTTCTGAATTTACCGTTTTCTACACATTTACTATTTCATGCAATTTATTTATCGTCTTACTGTTTTAATCTTGTTTTTACAGTTAATTAATTTTACTGCTTTCAGTATTTAATTTTTCTGCACAACAACCTTTCAAACCCCCCCCCCCCCTCCACTTTGTGTTAGATCTGAGACTGAACCAAAATTGGTCCTTGAGAGACGACCTAGGAGTCACATCCTAGTTATACTGCATTCTTTATCTGTATCAAATTTGTATGACCGCGACAGTCGTATCAATGCTCTTTGTCATTACTCTTATGAGTGGTTCAATATGTCCTTTAGATAATTCTCCTCAAATTGCCTCATCTGTCGTCTACTTCGACACTTAGGAGTTCGAAAAATCATTCACTGAGTGAAGAAAGAGGTTGAAAAGCGTAAAGAATGAAGATATTTGTTTAAAGAAAGATACTAGAAATAGGAAAGACAAAGAGATGAACCCACTTTCATCGAGAATGATGACCTTCAGGAGAGTTCTTCTTCGGAAAGGCGGTGGTGAGTGATGGAATTGGAAGAAGAAGAAGAAAGAGCAACATCAGAAATTCCCTTTAATTCAGACTTCAAAAATCTTTCCAATTTTCTTTTTTAAAAATGTTAAATTTCACGTCATTGAGTTAAGTCATTTAAAAATTACACAACATGCAATGTTTTTTTTTAACGTTGTTCAACAAATTTAATGACAAAAGTTATATTACTTTAATTTTTCAAAATTAAAGACTCAATTGAGACAAAAGTTACATTGCTAATTTTTCAAAATTAAAGATTCAATTTAGACAAAAAACTTTCAAGTTGAGACAAAAAACTTTCAAGGATCGACATGCAATTTTCAACAAAAACAAGAAACCTGAATAATGATTAAACCTATTTATTTAATAATTGTATCTTGTTAAGTAAGATGTTACAAATTTTTTAATATAATTTATAACATTATTATTGCAATACGGTTGTAAATATTTCTATTATAATATTTTTATTTTAAATAAAATAAAAAAATACTAAATTTAATTTTTAAATTATATTGCTTTAAAATCATAAATTATTTTTTATTTTGTTGCTTCTGCTATATAAAGTTTAAATTTAATATTTTTAATGAATTATTTTAAATTATTTTTTCATAATTTTAATTTTAATTTCATTTTTTTTATTTTTCTTCTCATTTTGATGAAACAAAATATAAAAAGGGTCAAACATAGCATCAATAATGTTCCAATAAACCTATTTAAAAAAATAATTCTGCAATAAATATATTTAAATAAATTTTCTTCAAAAAATATTATTTTTTAAAAATCACTTTATTATGCTTGGGTCTCGTTTAAACACGTAATTGGGAGTGAGATCCAATATCTGGTAGGTGAAGTCTTCCATAATTCAATCACACCTATCACGTGGTAATTATTCTAAAATATTTGTTGGAACAATTTTTCCTTTATTATGTTTAAAAAAAAATATTGGTAAGAAAAATTGTATAGAGAGCAAAAACGTCTAACAACTTTTGTTTGAAAATTTAATCAACAAACATTTAACGAAATAACGTTTATAACTTAAACTGTATTTACGTTTAATACAAACAGTGTTTAACAATGTAAACAAATGATCTATATTTAGCCAGAATAATAATTTATAAAACCAAAATTGCGTTATAACATTTCAAACCTATTTAAAAACAAAGTTATTATTAAATGTTGTATCTTTTAAATGTTATGTTACTTAAAAGAACAGTGTATTAAACGCATAATACACAAAAACATGAATCATCACTCTGTAAATTTTATAATATTAAATATATGTACAATTTGTATTTCTTTTTATATATTCTCTTATGCAATCACAATAATACCAAATTTTATTCAAAAAGATCAGAAAAATGTTAAGATAAAAAGATATTTTTGAAATATTTTGTTAAATATTTTTTGTTCTGAAGTTGTACATGCTATCTATACAAAAGCATGATTACTTTGAAGTTGTTTTGCACTGACTTCATATCTAAAGGTTAAAAATTTATCTTTGAATCTTACGTGTTCAAGTTTCCATCCTACCTAGTACAGAAAAAAAAAATATTGAACACGCCTTATTTAATTCCGTCTTCTTCAATTTTTTCTGCAATAAGATCGTCGGTCCCACGGACAGCTATTAAAAAGTAGGAAATCTATAGTAATATTTTTGGTTGTGTAATGACTATTTTTTAATTTAGAACAATGATATGCATATATTTTAATTTTATCTATCTATTATTATTCAAAATTTTATCTTTGTTTTCTTATCATATGATATTATTTGTAAATTTATCAGTTTTTCTTTCTAAAATATATTTTAAATATCAATGTATGTTTTTGGTATTCAAAAACATATTTAAGTAAATAATCACAGAAAATTAAATTAAGTAAATTTTTTAAAAAATTTTAAAGGACGATTGTCACGTCTCATTTAATACACTGCTGAGTCACCTGTCAGCTTCCATAAATACACCCACGCCACACGTTCAGTGCATTTAAACCACACTCACACACTCTGACGCATGGTTGACAAGTGTCATTTCGGAAGGTTCGGAAGTCAGTTAGTGGAAAACAGGTGTCGGCTGGAGAGGGGGACGTTCGTTTTCAAATGGGGAGCAAAACTGAATTTTTCAGAAAAACCCTTCACTCTCCTCTGCATGCATCTTCTTTCCAAAAACTTGATCTTTCATCTTCCTCCGCCTTCTCTCTAGAAAATCATTCCTTCTCTCTTCTGCAACTTACCATTCTCTACTCCGATCAACGTTCAGGCACCGTGGAAGCAGTCCCGGAGTCATAAGCTTCATTTTAAACCGAACGGTTCTGGATTCTGAAACGGGTAAGTTTCACGTTCTTAACTGTTCGTCCTTATCAACATGCAAGCCTAACTCTGGATTGCATGCAATCACCTTATCTGAACCAATCTTGGTTTTCTGTAATTTTTAGTTGAAGAGTTTGATTGAGCGTTGTGGGTAGAAGAGATTTTAATTCTGAAAAACTGAGTTTGAGTCTGAAGAACGTACGCACACTTCTATAGGTAAGGGAAGCTTATTAAATTTAATTCTTGAGTTATACTGGGTTGTATGAATGTTCTGTGAAATATATTAAGTATGATTTATGGTATTTGATTTTGGTATATGATTATGATGATGTGATGATGCATGAGAAGTATGGAATGTACTATGATAGAAGTAATTAAATGTATGGAAGTTTATACTGAAAAATGAGTTTACTGTAAGTGAGATTTTGAATATGAGATTTCTATGATAATGAACGTTCGTTATTGAACGGTCCTTGACCGTTCGGTATTCTTAGTAACTTCTTTGAAAAAGCTGAATTCTTTCATTTGGAAAGAATTTTATTTGAGGACGAACGCCCTCTTATATTAGTCTTACGTTTGAGCGTTCGGCCAAACGTAGATATCCTGAGTGTTGTGTGAGAAATTGAGAAGCCTGAAAATATACATTCGGATACTTAGTCATTTTGTTAAAAACATAACTTTACCATCTCGTCTTATATAAATCCCTCTTTCTATAATTTTGAATCAGCGAAGGGTCTCGACCCAAAAGCGTACGTCTTAAGTGGCGCTCGGTCTTATACCGAACGCTCGTTCTTTCCGTAATTACCAAACGAGTAGAAATAGCGTTCGTCCAAAACTTTCATAGCGTTCGTCCAAGACTTTAGTAGCGTTCGTCCAAAACTTGAATAAATACCTATTACCGCGTTCGGTCATTGACTAGCGGTTAGTCTCTTTGATAAAATCATACTCGGTATAATTATCTAAACACCTTGTGGTGTCTCTATCCATTTGGATTCGATCTAAAGTTGTTGTACTTAAATTATTCTAAGTATCATCTGAATTGTTATAGAATCAGTTCATTTAACTGATTCAAGTGGTCAAAATGTCCGTCATCGGAAAGGTATTCGTTTCCTTCTGTTCTGAAACGAGGGTTCCTCTATATTGTTTTAACGTTCGTCCTCATTTTGAAGAGGGCTGAACGCTCGTTATTTCATGAAAGTGGAACGAAAGGTGGAATTGAGATTAATGTGGAAAATTATAATTAATGAACGGTATATGAGGTGATTTAACGATTGCGGAATTTGAACGAGCGTTCCAGGGATGAACGATTCTTGGATGAAAGTTGAGATTTGTAAAGTATGAATGTGGTAAGCTTAGCTAGCGGTTCATCCTGATATTCCGTGGGTACTCGTCCTCACGTAGAGGAGGGTAGTTCATGCGTGGGAATGGCAGGAGGTCCTAGTCCATAACTGTAACTTGGACGGAACGGACTAACCTCAGGTGGCAGCTGATGAGAATTCCAGCTATTTCACCTGGGTGCACGAACGTCGTAGCTACACAGAATTCATACAGTCCGGACAGTTTGTCTAGTATCAGGAATTGATTGAGTGAATGAATTGATTGAAGTATATGTTGTGACTTATTTGATTTGTTTGATATGTTATGAAATGTATGTTGTACTTGAATTAAATTCAATAAGCTTACCCTTCGTTTTCATTGTGTTGTCTGCATCTGTACGTCCGTCTTGTCCTTGCAATGATCATCCGTGTGGATGTGAGCAGAAGGTGATGCATTACTGGAAGAAACGCTCGAAGAAGGAATCCTAGCTGAAGAGAATTTAGTGGAGATTGAAGTGAAGGCCGAACAGTAGGACGTTCGGTTACATGTTCGTTTAGTTAGGTTAGCGGGCTGTTTTAGAGCGAACGCCCTTTTGCTTTATGATAAGTATTTGAACATTCGGTATTTAATTTTTGTAAGCCGTTCGTTCGTGTTATTCAGTGAACGCTCCTTATTTGTGTATAGTTTTGTAAGGCCGTTCGGCCAAGAACGTACGTTATTTCTTTACTGTAAGACTGATTTGATATATTAATATATGTGATTATTCTATTATTATTTGATGACCGTATAATTAACGATTAAGTAAATTTTTTAACATGAAATTGTACTTATCATATCGACAATTTACTTAACATGAAATTTTTTAATATATATTTTTACTTTATCTGTACGAAGGATATCATTATGAAAAAATGTTTCTTTAGTTTTAGGTTGTGAATTAAGCAACTATTTTATTTTTTATTACATATATATAGGCCGACAAAAGAATCTTTCTATAAACACGAGTTTTGTGCATGAGTTGATAAATCAACACTTCTGGATGTTAACGTCAAGCTGGACGATTTCCGCATTAAATTGCACTTATCATATCGACAACCAACCTTTATATATATATAAAGCACGTCTCTCAGCTCCTATTTCACCTTCACCTTCTTCACTGTTATTGCTCTTTTATTTTCACTGTCTTTTCATGATAGTAGAAAGTGAAACACAACATTAAACTCGAGACTACTATAAATTAAACACTTAGCACTTCCATATAAACAACAAACCATATTCACAAAAATGAAGTATCTAAGCTCCTATTTCACCTTTGCTACCGTCATTGCTTTTTTATTTTCATTTGAACCTCCTTCCCTTGATACTCGTGAAAAGTTTGTTCAATGTCTTTACAACTATCCCCGTCTCTCCAACTCAATCCCCGATGTTGTTTACACACAAACCAACTCTTCATACTCCTCTATACTGGACATGGCCATTAGAAATTATAGGTTCTCCAATTTAAGCTCAAAACCCCAAGTCATTGTCACGCCACTCGACGTTTCCCACATTCAAGCCACCATAATGTGTTCCCAACGCCATGGCTTGCAGATTCGAACCCGAAGTGGAGGCCATGATTACGAGGGTCTCTCGTTCCTTGCCCAGGTTCCCTTTGTCCTCATTGATATCTTCAACCTTCGAAATATCACAGTTGACGTAGAAAACCAATCTGCATGGGTTGAAGCTGGGGCAAATCTTGGTGAACTTTACTACACCATTAGCCAGAATAGCAAAACACTAGGGTTCCCAGCGGGTGTGTGTGCCACTGTAGGCACTGGTGGCCACTTCAGCGGTGGTGGTTATGGATCCTTGATGCGTAAGTACGGTCTTGCCGCAGATAATATCATTGATGCTCACATAATAGACGTGAATGGTAATCTTCTTGACAGAAAAGCCATGGGTGAGGATCTGTTTTGGGCCATTAGAGGAGGTGGTGGAGCGAGCTTTGGAGTCATCGTGGCTTGGAAGATAAAGCTAGTTCCAGTTCCATCAACTGTGACAGTGTTCAATGTTGCAAGGACATTGGAAGAGAATGCAACCGAGATCATTCAAAAGTGGCAGCTTGTGGCCAATAAAATGGACGAGCGCATATTCATTAGGGTGGACGTGAAAAAGGTAAATTCAGTTGAAGATGGAAAGCAAACAATACAAGCAAATTTTGTGTCCATGTTTCAAGGAGGTGTAGAAGAACTTATTCCATTGATGCAAAAGAGTTTACCGGAGTTGGGTTTGGACAGAAAAGACTGTACTGAGACTAGTTGGATTGGTTCAGTTGTTTTCGCGAATGCTGTGTTGCTTGGATCTAAAATGAATGAAGAGCCTGAAGTTTTGCTGAACAGAAGTCGATTTCGTCCAGGAATAAACAAAGCAAAATCTGATTATGTTAGGAAACCCATTCCTATTGATGGATTACAAGGGTTATGGCGTTTTCTGTATGAAGTTCCAGATGGTGAGCTTCAATTCGCCCCTTATGGAGGCAGAATGAATGAGATATCAGAATCTGAAATTGCATTCTCACACAGATCTGGAATCATATTTCATATTCACTATGTGGTCGTTTGGGAAGAGGAAGGGGATGAGGCTGCAGAAAGGTACATGAATTGGATTAGAAAGTTGTACAAATATATGGAACCTTATGTTTCACAGTCTCCGAGAGCTGCATATCTGAATTACAGAGACCTTGACATTGGGGTTAATAACAATGGCTACACAAGCTACGACCAAGCCAGCGTTTGGGGTCTCAAGTATTTCGGTAACAATTTCAGGAGATTGGCTGAAGTGAAGACCAAGGTTGATCCTCACAACTTCTTTAGAAACGAACAAAGCATTCCTACCCTATCCGATGAAGAAAGTTAAATTAACTCTAAACCATCTAGTATCTATAATTGGAATGGAATAAAATAAATTATATGCAATATGTACTGAATGTATAAACATTCTATTATGATATATATATTTTTTTCCCTTATTGTTCTTCAATTTTTTTTGCCATTATTAGATAAAACTAATATTCTCTGTCAAAATATAAACGGATTGAAAAAATTAATTAAAATATAAACTTCTTTATCATTCCTATATGCATATTTGATTATATATATATATATAAAGAATCACATCAATGTTTAGTTATAATTAAATTTTAATTATTTAATTATCATATATGGAATATCTGCTTGATTTATTATGATGCGTTTTTTACTTCACAAAAAGATGTTGAAATACTTTGTTTCCTCAATAAAGTTTTGCTGTAGTTCACCTTCGACGTACAAGATTTGAGAGTAAATAATAGAGTTGATAATGTGTTTAAACGATGGAAGTAATATTTAAAAGTAAAAAGAAAATTTTTGTTAACGAGTCTCGTTACTTAAAATTCATATTATCTTATTAAAACTAGTTCTTTTTTTATGATCTTCTATCATCTTTTTTAGTGTTCTAATCGTTAGGTGATTTATTTTAAGATTAGAAAGTATCTAAGTGATCACTACAACAAGGTCTTCATTCCTATAAAATCAATTATTGTTAAATAATAAATGAATTTATGCTCTTTTTCTCTATTTTTTATGTTTTTTTATGTAGGTGAGCTTAACTCTATCACATGTATCATCTACGTCTTCCATTAGGTTTTCTATTGACCAATGATTTTAACAACGTACTTTGATCATGATTTTGTGTTTGTGGGGGCAGATAGAGTTATTTGATCTCTAGTGTTGTTTTGAGTTCTTTTAGGGTTGTTGGACTTTCTAACTATTAAGGGAAGCTATTTCTTTTAATGTTTTTTACTATTTTGATATTTTGAAATAGTATACTTAAGTTGAATTAATGAATTGAGTTGTTGGATTTGAGATATTTTGAGTTTGCTGAAGTTCTATTGTGTTGTGATATACTTGCTTGAACTTTTGGTTTGAAAATCTTATGGTTTAGTTTGAGAAAATATTGATGAAACTGCTTGTTAAATGGTACTTGCAAAATGAGCAAAATCGATATCCAATATAAGGCTTAAATATGTTTTCCAAACAACCACAATTATAAGGATACCAATTTGGTCAATTGCATAAGACTTGAGTACACGCAGATCAAGAATGAAAGTTACTGGTTTTTGATGTGGAATTAAGGGTTTAGAGTGGCACCGGGCTCCAAGGCATTGAACGACCAGTTTGGGAATTGAGCTGCAAAGTTAGTGGGCTCTTTGTGTTTTAGGCACTACGGAGCACTCTAGGTCATTGAACATTATGAAATTAGTGGGCTCTTTGTTTGGGTTGACACTGTTTGTTGGGCGCTTAGCAGTTCTTGGTGGTGTTGAGTGTCACTTCTTCCCTATAAGTCTAGAACCCTTTTTCTCTGTAATTCGTTGAGTGTCCTATTTCGATTTTGTTTATGCTTTTTGTGTTTTTCTAATTCTTGTTGGTTTGAACTGTTTTATATAGATTCAATGCTTAATTGTGTGGAAATTATGGATGTTTTATGTTTGATGAATGTATCTATTGTTAAAGAATGATGTGAAAAGAGTTCCAAGAGAATTTCTTGTGGTTGTTTCAAACAATGTATGTATTAATGTAGGGCTTACATTTCGGGGGTTATCTTGACACTCTAATAACCAACCAATCTTACGTGGAGAATGATGAGTTATGTGTGAGAAGTAGCAGGAGGTCCTAGTTTATGGTATGGTTCTTTGGCCATAGGTAGTAGACAAACTAACCTTGTGTGGTAGCTTGGGTGAATAAGTTGTTTCACCACTACAAATGCATAAATCGTCGGAGTCCTACATTAATATATATATTTAAATGGTAGAGTTTATGTGTATGCTTATACTGTCGCTTGAATTTAGAGTATAATTGTTGTATTATTGATCTAAAATACATGTTTATTCTTTTGTAAAAATTAGGTTATCCTTTTATTTGTTTGTATGTTTTATTGTATTTTTCTTTGTAATAATCATCTTGTTGGTGTGAGTATAGAATAATGTTTTAGTGAAACAAGACTAAAAGGTGACGAAACTTATGTATAGACACTAAAATTAGTTTTATGTATATTTGTAATTTTGTAAAACTAATTCCAAACAAATCAGACTATGTATAAATACTCTTAGTTTTTTTAACATCATTATATGTAGTTAGATATTATGATTATGATTAAATAACTATAATGATATTTTATATATTTTATTTAAATTAATTGTTTTTATTTATTGGATATTTGACGCTTTCGTAATAATGTTAAAACTATTAATATATAATACATTGAATGCAAAAGCAAAAATTTGAATGAGATGGAAAGGAATTGAGAGAAAGATATGTAAAAGAAAATAATATAAAGATAAAGACAACATAAAAGGTCAAACAAACCGGCAATTAAACTGGAATTAAGGAACACTTGTATCTCTGTGGTGAGGGCCATACAGTTATCAATACGAAAAAGAAAGAAAGCTCTCCGTGTATTATTTTCAACCTCAAATTTCAAGGAATATTAAAAGTAAAAAAAAAATACTTTGTTTCCTCAATAAAGTTTTGCTACAGTTCACCTTCGACGTACAAAATTTGAGAGTAAATAATAAAGTTGATAACGTGTTTAAATGATGGAAGTAATATTTAAAAGCACTACAAGAAAAATCACAATTACATACGGTCAAAATCTGTATATAACCTCCAAAATCCGTATATAAAATGATATTACATACGGATTATATACGGACAAAAATCCGTATATAAAAAAAGCGTAGGTAAATTATATACGGATATATCCGTATATAATTTACATACGGAAAAATCCGTATATAATTTACATACGGAAAAATCCGTATATAATTTACATACGGAAAAATCCGTATATAATTTACATACGGAAAAATCCGTATATAATTTATATACGGAAAAATCCGTATATAATTTATATACGAAAAAATCCGTATATAAAATCTGTATATAATTATATACGGAAAATCTGTATATAAAATCCGTATATAATTATATACAGAAAATCCGTATATAAAATCCGTATATAATTATATACGGAAAAATCCGTATATAATTTATGATTTTATAAAAAAAAAAATAGGTGATTCTACATCTGCATTTAATAGTTATGAGTTTCAATAGCTGATAAAAGTCAACATAACTAACAAATTGCCAAAAATCATCTAATATAAATAAACATTTATAACTATTTAATAAAAGATATAATCCACTGAAAACTTTCAACATTTATAAAAAATAAGACATAGGTTTCGAGCTAAATGGTTTCTATATATGCAAAAGTAAAAAAGTTGTACAACAAAATATATAAGGATCCTATACTTGAATGAATAAATAAAATATCTGTCCAAAATGGTAAAATATCAAAGTCTAAAGGCAGAGAAAGATGTTTACAACAACTACAATATCTTCTCTAGATAGAAAAAGATGTCGCCTTGCGCTATCCTTTTCCAAACATGATGTCTAGTCCATTGCTCGGTTTCGCATAATGTGAAATGTTATAGGGTAAAAAGCTATCACCGTGTCAATAGTTGTCAAAGCAAACGGCTCCAATACCATCACTTTGCCCCAACCTACAATAATAAGGAGAAAAAGAAATACAATTAATACTTTTAAAAAATTAATTAAAAGATTCTACACTTAACTCATTAAATTAATAGAAATTTATTATGTCACTTTTTGCGAGGAAGACTTTTTTCTTATTTTCTTTTCTTAAGAGTTTTTATCTAAAATATTATGAAAAAGAAGTCAACTAATTAATAACAATTGAATCCAAATTTGCAACAAGATTATACTAAAATCACAAGGTATGGTGCATAATATTAGTTCAAACTTCTTGGTACATTCACACGTTCATACATCCAAATATAATTAATTTTGCAGCAATCCAGTTAATACTTTTAATATAATATACTAATAATCCCAAAGGAAAAAGTTTATTACAAACCATCTAATATATATATATATATATATATATATATATATATATATATATTATAATATTTTACACCCAAAATTTGAAACGAAAACTTATCTTAGCTTGCTATATAATATATAACGTAATAAATGTAATATATATAACAATATATCAATCAAGACTAACATCTCATACAATAAATATATATGCCCTGCATCCACACTACACAAATATATATTAAACAAGATTTTAACCAACTAATACAATAAAATATTTATGTAGCATTTGAATCAACACAACAAACAATTTTCTGCAGCATTTTTATATCCAAACATCAAATAATTTCCTGCAACATTTTTATCAAAACAACAAATAATTTTCTGCAGCATTTGAATCAAAACAGTTTTTCAGCAGTCTAACTAATTCAGTTCAAATATATACACGTTCATACACTCCTTTATTCTTGACATATAACCATCCCATAAAGAAAACCCATTCTAATATTTCATTCCCAAAACAGAGCATACATCATATACTTACTTTTTCAGACTCATACATGTCACTAACTGCAGCCCAAGCAAAGATAACAACACCCATACACATCTATTTCTCAGAATAAATACATTCATACACTTATTTCAGTTATTATCAACAATATTATAAAATTTCCAGAATCCAAAGACACCATTACAATTCGTAGGACAACAAGATACAAGATCAAAAGCAATTTAACTCTCCCATACCTTGGCCTTTGTTTTCTTTTCCTATTTTCGTTAGCTCTTGAGACTCTTTTTCTCTCTTTTCCAATGTTTGAAGCTCCACCAACTAGCCTTTTATCATCAAAGTGGTGGCTCTAAACCCCAAACCGAGAATCTTCAACTCTTGTATTGATGAATAGTTTAATAGCTAGTGTTAAATCCAATTAAATGACCTAAGATAATGAGAAACCAAGTTATAGAAAGAGTCATAATATTATAGTTAAAACTGGAAGGTTTATAAGAAAAATAAAGATAATTTATCTTGTTATAAAAAATGTATAGTAAATTGTAATAAGATATTAACTTTTAAAAGTGAACAATATAATAATTGAATACAAAAAGTAAAGTGTAATAATAAATTAAGATGCTTAACCTCTTCATTAGAAATCTGTATTATAATGAAGAAAATAATATCATAAGTTTCCCAAATCTCACCTGGATAAATCAAATCTCATCTTTAATGTAATGGAATGAACTAATGGTCATAAATACTATTTGTCTAAAACTGACACATCACAAATTAAATTAAATGGTATAAATTTAAAAACATAATCAATAATTTATAGAGCTTTATTATAAGAAGTGACCTTTGGATCTGAAAAAGTGAGGCAACCAGTACCAGCACTTTCACTCCCAGCCTTCATTCTCGTCTCTTCACATCAAAATAAAAACAATGAAGTGTAGTATAAGATTTGATAATACAAAATACAGAGTAGGAATATTAGTTTCAGTATAACTCATTATGCAGTAACATCAGTACTCATAAACTATAAAGACACAAACACAATCAAATATGAGCCATAAATTTAGTTTCAAAGAATAACTACATGAGCAAGCTTATTTATAAACTTACAGGTATGTTAAAGTGGTAATTCTTCCTCTATACGAATTTCCCCTAACAAATGATTGCAGGGTTCTTTGATCTATGTTGTGAATTCTAGAAAAAGGATGCCTTTAGAACAATATTTTCAACTTTGTCAACACCAAGTTTTAATAGTAATGTGTAACAGAATAATAGTAACAAAAAAGGAATGCTCATAAGACCATTGAAATGGAAAAACATATGAACAATTAACGAAAATAAAGTGTTCACTAGAGTCTGCAATTGACTTCTTTAAAATTTCTAATGCACGGGTTAGTCTTTCAAAATTTCTAATTAATCACAACATTAGGTTAATTCTTAGAGATTTTAAATTGTACCCTTATTACAAACAATTTTATACCGTTTTTAAAACCGGTGTGAAATATCAAAAACTTTTTATACTCTCGGCTCCTGTACCTACTCGAAAATATCTTTTTTAATATGTATAAAAAATCTTTTTTTGCACCAGTGACAGTTTATGCAGAATTCTGAGACAATATACATAGCAAACCACAACCAGAAAAATTTCGGGATTCTAAAAGTTAAATAAAATACCATCCAACAAGTTTCAGCCACTGTAATTTACTAAAACACTTTTTAAAACAGTTATTGCACCATAGTTAGGCTTAAATAACTTTTAAAACCAATTTGCACACTTGATACATGCAACAGACTTCCTCAGGAGGAATGGAAAAAAAAGATTTATGAGCACTCACACACCATATTTCATTTCCAAAACAGAGCATACATATTATACTTACTTTTTCATACTCATACATGTCACTAACTGCTAGGGCTGGGCAAAGTATACTGCACTGCACTATACTATAAAAATTTGCAGTTAACTATAAAACAGTTCTCCTAAACTAAACTGAACTAAAAATAGTTAGGGTGAACTGAACTGCACTAGTTTTTAGTCTACTCATAGTACAGTGCAGTTCAGTTAACTAATCTTGTTGCACAGCACTACTTTTCATTCCAAATGCATGCAGTATACTTATTTTATAAGTCAAATCTGATTAAATCAGATACTTCCGAGCTATTTTAAAATTCAAAATTTTCTACATGAAAAATAAATAGGTTTCAAAAACCTGCATTATATAAAAATGCAGGGATGAAGTCGATCTGAATCATTATGATCTCGTATCCAATAATAATACTGCGATTAAATAATTGCAAAATCAGCACTTGAAAAATCAGCAACAACAGCAGTGCAATTACAGCACTTGAACAATTGTTGTTACAACACTTGAACAATTGCAAGATCTGAAACAGCAAAAACATTTGGATCAAAAACAGCAACAAGTATATCAATATGATCAATAGCATAAACTAAATCAAGAGCATTGGAAGTGAAATCAATAATAACAGTGTCAACACTAGGCTTAATAAGATCAATATGTATATGATAAATTGCTGACAACATATTTTAACGTGATCTGACATATATGATAAATTGCTGACAACATATTTTAACGTCATGAGAATGTGGGAAGATAATCTAAACTGGGAATATCAATGATTTCATACAACTAAAGTTTACTGTAATACAAAAAATAATCTCAGCACAAAATTCAATTTTTTTTTCCCGAAGTTATTGAATAACAAGTGAATACAGACATGGATATTCAAGTTGTAGTATGTTTGGTTAAAAATCACGTATTCTTGAAAAGCTCTCTCCATAACCATAACTGAATGAAATAAGCTATTATTGTGAACCAAAAAAGCCATCAATCATCTAAAAACCAAAACAGTCCTCACAAAAGTTTAATTGCCTTCAAACTCAATATACAGTAAAACAAAACCACTTAGTTGAATTTTTCTCTACATTGAACTATGTTAAAAAATCACAAAAGCACACAACTAACTCAAGCCATTGATTTTATTTTACTTCAATACAATATATCAAAATCTGTCCACGTAATTTTATTCACAAACCAGATACAGACTAGGAAGTGAAGCCCGTAAGCATGAGTTGGAAAATATTCTTTTAAAAAGAAAATCAACTTTGAATGCAAAATGAAATGGGGATAGTTATTAACAAGTACCTGTTATCATTGGTAATGTCTATGGCCTCTGTTGGTCTCTGAAGTTAAGAAAATGAAAAACTATATTATATTGAGCCAAAACGAAAAATCCAAGGCAGACAAGCCTTCCACAAGACCACATAATGACAGAAAATAATACCAAATTTAGTTCAAGTCTAAAAAGAACTGGTCCAAAAGAAAAAGAACTGGTCCAAAAATCTCCTCCTGCAATGATTGATATACTCAAATTTAGTTCAAGTCTAAACCAAGGAGCAAGAATGAATAAAGAGTCACTTTTCAAGGCATCATAAGAGTTATACACAAAAATTATACGCATAAAAGGTTTCATTTCTTTAACTGGTATTTAAACTGTTTGTTACCCACCAAACTGAACGATGTTACAATGTTTTGTTATGGGAATAAAAGGAAGCAGAGTGTATATATATATATATATATATATATATATATATATATATATATATATATAAGACTATACGACTGATAGCTGTAACGAGATTGTATTCAAGAAGTCTGATAAGCAACATTATCAGACTTGCAGGCATAAAGTCAAAATCAACATTATCAAAATTGGAAGCAAAAATAACATTCAAATCATCAAAAACAACATCATTAAAAGAAGAAGCATCAGCTAAAATATTAGAATCATGAACAATAATAGCTGGCATGCTATCCTGTTTTTCACTCCAATCTGCAGTTCGAGAGGATTCTTCTGTTTGCCTCAACCAAACTTCTTAGGAACACGATAATAATGAAGGAATCGTTATGTGATGACTGAGATGATTTGGTAGCAAACAACCACATGTAATATCCAAAAAAGGGTCTCACATAACTAGTTGAAAATTCAAAGAACTCAACTATTTTCCTTAGGGTTAAGAGACACAATCCATAAAGTAAGAAGTACCAACATTATATTGCACCATAAACACCTTAAATTCATCAATCAAGCAGAAAAATAAGCACAAAAAATGAAAAGGGACAATAAAAATGGCGAAAAGAAGAAACCCCACAACATTAAAATTTCATAAATCATAGGTTTAAGGAAAATACAGAGTAAGGCGGCAGCACATAGAGGCAGAGACAGCACAGACAGGTAGAGACAACACGGAGAGGCAGAGGCAGAGGCAAAAAGTGACAAGCTGGAACACAATAATCGAATCACTACTTACCTCGACGGTCGGTATGGCAGTGAACAAGACAGGCCCCTCGACAGTCGATATTCAAAACTCAAAACAGAGAACAATCAACTTGAATCAATTCAAGACAAATGAATAGAAACAAGGAAAGCAATACTTACCTCATGTAGCGTGCTCGACCTTGCTCTGAATACCACTCGATGGAAGAGCCTCCAACGACATGACCAGAAGAGCAACGTGGACTCGACTCGAACTCATTCGAAGCTTCCTTGATGAGGAAACGTAGTGGAATAATGAGACGAACTCGAGATCGAGACTGAAACGGAGAATGAACGGAAGAAAATGTTAGAAAACCCTAAACGAACGGATAAAAGCTAAAACGATTGGGGAAAAACTCTAAAATGGAGGACGAACCCTAATCAGGACCGAAGGAACCCTAAAGAGGGGGAGAAACTCAATATGAACCGATTAATCAGTTCAAACGCAAGATTGATCGGTACAAAAGTGTTTAAACGGTGCAAATGGAGGTTTAATCGGTGGAAAATTGAAGAACAAACGGTAGAAAGGCGATTATCATTGGACTCGCGAGTGATTTGTGATGCTGCTAGTGGGAGAGAGAGGGAGAAATCGCAAGTGCTTTGTGAAGGCGAGCGAGAAATCGCGAGTGCTTTGTGAGTGTTAGGGTTCGAGAGAGTGCTTTGTGAGTGTGCGAGCTCGAGAGAGGTTCATAATGAGTGTGAATACGGGTTTCCAGCTTGACTTAATCAGAAATTCATTTTTTAAAAAAACATATTTCCCATATCCGTATATAACATCTGCAGCTAACATTTGATTTATATACGACTCTAAATCCGTATATAATGATTTGTATATAATTTCATAATTTTTTGTAGTGAAGTAAAAAGAAAACTTTTGTTAACGAGTCTCCTTACTTAAAATTCATATTATCTTATTAAAACTAGTTCTTCTTTGATGATCTTCTACGACAAGATCTTCATTCCTATCAAATCAATTATTGTTAAATAATAAATAAATTTATGCTCTTTTTCTCTATTTTTTATGTTTTTCTTATGTAGGTGAGCTTAACTCTAACACATGTATCATCTACGTCTTCCATTAGGTTTTCTATTGACTAATGATTTTAACGGCGTACTTTGATCATGATTTTGTGTTTGTGGGGGCAGATAGAGTTATTTGATCTGTAGTGTTGTTTTGAGTTCTTTTAGGGTTGTTGGACTTTCTAACTATTAAAGGAAGCTATTTTTTAATGTTTTTTACTATTTTGATATTTTGAAATAGTATACTTAAGTTGAATTAATGAATTGAGTTGTTGGATTTGAGATATTTTGAGTTTGCTGAAGTTCTATTGTGTTGTGATATACTTGCTTGAACTTTTGGTTTGAAAATCTTATGGTTTAGTTTGAGAAAATACTGATGAAACTGCTTGTTAAATGGTACTTGCAAAATGAGCAAATCGATATCCAAGATAAGGCTTAAATATGTTTTCCAAACAACCACAATTATAAAGATACCAATTTGGTCAATTGCATAAGACTTGAGTACACGCAGATCAAGAATGAAAGTGGTTTCTGATGTGGAATTGAGGGTTTAGAGTGGCAATTAGCAATCCAAAGTCAGAGAGCCACCGGGCTACAAGGCATTGAACGACCAGTTTGGGAATTGAGCTGCAAAGTTAGTGGGCTCTTTGTGTTTTAGGCACTACAGAGCACTCTAGGTCATTGAACATTATGAAATCAGTGGGCTCTTTGTTTGGGTTGACACTGTTTGTTGGGCGTTGAGCAGTTCTTGGTGGTGTTGAGTGTCACTTCTTCCCTATAAGTCTAGAACCCTTTTTCTCTGTAATTCGTCGGGTGTCCTATTTCGATTTTGTTTATGCTTTTTGTGTTTTTCTAATTCTTGTTGGTTTGAACTGTTTTATATAGATTCAATGCTTAATTGTGTGGAAATTATGGATGTTTTATGTTTGATGAATGTATCTATTGTTAAAGAATGATGTGAAAAGAGTTCCAAGAGAATTTCTTGTGGTTGTTTCAAACAATGTATGTATTAATGTAGGGCTTACATTTCGGGGGTTATCTTGACACTCTAATAACCAACCAATCTTAAGTGGAGAATGATGAGTTATGTGTGAGAAGTAGCAGGAGGTCTAGTTTATGGTATGGTTCTTTGGCCATAGGTAGTAGACAAACTAACCTTGTGTGGTAGCTTGGGTGAGTAAGTTGTTTCACCACTACAAATGCATAAATCGCCTGGGTCCTACATCAATATATATATTTAAATGGTAGAGTTTATGTGTATGCTTATACTGTCGCTTGAATTTAGAGTATAATTGTTGTATTATTGATCTAAAATACATGTTTATTCTTTTGTAAAAATTAGGTTATCCTTTTATTTGTTTGTATGTTTTATTGCATTTTTCTTTGTAATAATCATCTTATTGGGGTGAGTATAGAATAATATTTGAGTGAAACAAGACTAAAAGGTGAGAAAACTTATGTATAGACACTAAAATTAGTTTTATGTATATTTGTAATTTTGTAAAACTAATTTCAAACAAATCAGACTATGTATAAATACTCTTAGTTTTTTTAACATCATTATATATAAAGTTAGATATTATGATTATGATTAAATAACTATAATGATATTTTATATATTTTATTTAAATTAATTGTTTTATTTATTGGATATTTGACGCTTTCATAATAATGTTAAAACTATTAAAATATAATACATTGAATGCGAAAGTTTAATCACGTTAACAAATTATTGTGAAAAAATTTGAATGAGATGGAAAGGAATTGAAAGACAACATAGAAAAGTCAAACAAACGGGCTTTTCGAAAATAAATTAAACTGAAATTAAGGAACAGTTGTATCTCTGTGGTGAGGGCCATGAAGTTATCAATACGAAAAAGAAAGAAAGTGAAGGAAATCTGCCTCCTCCTCAGTGTATTGTTTTCAACCTCAAATTTCAAGGAATATTAAAAGTGAAAAAAAAAAAAATAGCATACAACTAACACATGCTCAACTACCTTTCACTTGGTATTGCAGGCAGGAATTTGGTAATTTAGTTTTTAAATAGAGTGTATTCAAAATAAAAGATAAAAATAATAAGTTTGCAAGGAAAGAAATGCCTTCAAAATGCGAGTGTCAAAACATTGAAAATTATAATTCATCAATCTTTATACTTTCTCTACATTGTTAGAAGATTTATAGGAAAAACAATATCAAAAAAATTAAATCAATTATTAAAAATTTAAATTGATTTTATTTTATATTTTAAAACTATAATGTAAGATATAATAATTAAATATTTCTGTTTATATTTAATAATTATATAAAATAATAAAAAATAATATGTGTTTATCTAATAGTTATAAATAATTCCATGTTATTTTAATGTAATTTCATGAATTAAATTTTTTTATTTTAAATAATAACAATAATTTTATTTTAACATAATTTATACTAATAATAGTTTATTTTAAATTACATTTTAAACACTAAAATAAAATTATAATTTTATTCTTTAAAATATTTTTTTTGTTTATTAAACCATTCACATCACTCCTAAATTTTCTTCTCATTTTCTACCATGTTACACTTAATCTAAATAACGTCTAAATGTGAGAATGTGGAATAATGAATTTAAGAAAAACAAAATATAAGAAAAAAGTGGAAGTTGAAAAATAACTAAAAATATATATTTAATTTTGTGATAAATTAAAAAAAATATTTTAATTAATAAAATTATAAGATTATAATTTTATCCTTGAAGTTAAAATTAGTTTAAAATAAAAGTTAATTATTTTCATAAGTTAAAAAATGTGTTATCATTTAAAAAAATTAGCAATATTAATTAAAATAAAAAATAATTAATATAAATTAAGTTAAAATAAAACAGATTCATTAGTTTAAATAATATAAAAAATAATAATTTTAATAAGTAAAAATATTTCAATTTAAAATATGATTGACTAAAATTAATTTAAATTTAATGACTTCTTAAAAATTACGTCTTAATTCATTAAAATAATTTTTTAAAAAAAGTATGAAATAAAAATTGATAAAATGAAATAAAATATGATTTTTTAACAAAAATCCAGAAAAAATCTATTGTCACTCAACCAACGATAATCAATTGCGGTAAAATATTTGACCCGTGTATTTATATCTAATGGTCATTATTGAATTTTGTCGAAATAAATAAAAACTAAAAATAAAAAAATAATAAAAATATTTTTCATTTCATAAAACATTAATGTGTTTCTATTTCTACAATAATTCCACCTGTCATTTTCTTTAATTTTATTTTTATAATAATATTATATAAATAAATATATAATTAAAAATTATGTGAGTACAACTTTAAAAAATAATAATAGAAAAAAATTAAAATAAAAAAATTTAATCTCTCAACCATACCATTATCAGATTACACAGAGGAATGAAGAGAAAAAAAGGAGTTATTTCACAGGCTATAAAGGAACCATACCATTACCAGATTCAGTATTCCCTCAATTTCTTCCCCAACCAATTATTGAAATTCTCCAAAAAGTTTCGACAACTTTTTCAAACAGAAAAGTAAGCCTACCACCATACTGTCTTCAAACCTACACAAATTTCCAACTTTAGACCAGCGCGTCGTCTACGGCTTCTTACTCTATCAGATTCATTATTCAGAAAACCTTTATCATACGAATTGAACGAATAAGTTTAATCATATTATCTATTCAAAAAGAACAAAATCCAAACTGCCAAAATTTCATCAAATAAATTAATATAATTCAAGAAGTAAGATAAATCAATACAATCAAACGAGAAAAATAAAATTTTGTTCCAATTTATATCCTATCTTAGAATCAACTTTCAGTTTTTCTAATTTTTTGTTCAATTTCTTTCTATTGTAAAAAACAAATCTAAAAAATAAAAAATATGCAAAAGTGATAGAGTGATTATACCATGTCAAATGTGTTTGTCTTTTTTAAGTGTGTTTGTCTTTTTTAAGTTAGTTTTTTCCATAGTACAATCTTGAATTACGGATATATCTATTTCACGTTCCTCGCAAGGAATCCTCCCGGATTTAAAGTTCAAAGAGTATATGGCCAAATTTTTTTCATATCAAAATAAAAGTTTTTTTTTTCCTTATTTTCTTCTTAACAGAGGTAAGTGGCGTTGTTCTATCTGGGTTTCTCTTTCATACCTTAAAATGAAGAAAGGTTAATAACAATTTTTTAACCGATATACCCCATTATTAGTGACATTATAAAAATTTAAACGAAAGAAAAAACATGAGCAGGATCCCGTGGCTTAAAAGAAAAGCAAAATTAGAAAAAAATAACATGAAGAAAAAGAGCGAAGAGTAGAGAAAGAACTTAACGCAAAAAGAACAGTGTACTATATGAAATATACCGATCGCAATTGATTGTCAGCAAATACTAATAGGTGATTGCCTACAAATATACGACATTAATGATTAATTATTGGGTTTGATTACCTAAAATATATTGCATTAATGGTTAATCAATGGACGTGGTTGTTACAAGCCTTATAAGCTAATGACCAGGTACAATCAACATTTTCTATCCTAATAAAATATAGATATCTTTATAAAATATATCTGACTTGAGCGTCATAGTGTCTTCTGCAGGTCAACAACCCATTAGAGTGGATCGCGTTCTCGGGGAGGATTGGAGATCAAAAGAAAGCAGAGCAAAGAAGGACAACCGACCCTCGAACCAATTCAACCGAAACAGAGAGTAAATAAAAAGCAGAAAAAGAGCAAAAAACAAAAATCGCAAGGTGAGTGTAATAACAAATGAAAGAAGGGAAGGAAGAAGGAATAAAAAGGAAATGATTGAAAGAAAAGAAGCCTCACAAATTCAGAGGAAGAGAAGATTGCGCACTTAGAGGCTCACTCACTCAAAAGCTCTCAAAAAAAGTTAGAGATTTCCTCACAAACTGTCAAAGCTCACTCGCTCAAATCTCACAACTCAAGATGACGTTTAACGCGTTTAAGCTCTCCGTTTATATTAAAATAGATTCATTGTGTCGATAGTTCCAATTACCGACTGGAGCCTTCAATGGTACCATTTTTTGAAAAAGTTAAAAAAACAAAAAAAAAAAGCATAATATATGAAAATCAATATTGTTTTGTTTCTATTTTTCATTTATTTCATGGGATAAAAAATGTTTCAAATATACATTTAATTCTTTTTATTTTTTATTTTTCTGTTGTAGCATGCATATAAATTTATTTTCTTTATATTTTTCAAATTGATCTAAAATAATGAAATTTCAAAATAAAATGAAAAAACGAAAATCAATTCAAATAAAAAAAAATTCATATTTTTCCAAGTTTTTCCACTATGACAGAGAGAATAATTTTCGAACCCATAAGGCCTAGTTGATATGCATGGTTTCCTTGGGTCTAATTTCTCTAAAAATTTCAAAAGAAAAGGAAAAATGAAAAGTAAATAAATAATTAAAAAAATAGAGAATGAAAAAAATACAAAATTCATATTTTCCAAGATATTTTGTTCCTCAATGGGATATCGGAGAACAGGTTCACAAGCTCATTAGGCTTAGTTTTCATATATGATTTTCCTTGAGCCTATTTCTTTGAAATAAAAAAGAAAAAAACTTCTTTTACATTTCAAAATTTTCACTTGACATCATATTTTTTGAAATTATTTCAAATAAACTCAGAAATTAAAAATCAAAAACATAATTTTCCCAGTTGTTTTCATTATAAATTAAAAAAAAAACAAAAAAAAATTGAAAAAAAAAATGAAAGTAAAAAGAAGAAGAGGAAGAACAACTCTTTATCCTATTAGGCCTACTTGCTATGTATGATTTCCCTCGAGCCCAGTTCCTCTGAATTTATTTCAAAAATAAAAGGAGGTAAAATGATTTCTTTTAACATGTTTTCATATTCATAATTTTATTTTTTTTCTTTTCTTTCGTGATAGAAATATTTCGAAACATACAAATATTTTTTTTTATAATCTTTAGCCTAAAATTTATAGCATGTACATAAATAATTTTTAATTTTTTCATATGTATGGTCCTCTTCTTCATTCATATGAATGACCTATATATTCATGAAAAGAAAAACAAACAAATTTTGAAAACGGAAAGAAAAAGAAACAAAATTATATTTTTAGATTTTTATTCTTACCTTTGACAAAAATAAAAATAGCTCTCAAGCACATCAAACCCAATTGTAATATGTGATTTTCCTTGAGTTCAATTTCTCTAAAATTAAAAATGACAATAAAAAATACAAAAAGATTTCTTCAAGACATTCTTTGAGTAAGACTTATCAAACCCATATTAGCAATTTACTTTTGTATGCTCAACCTTGTTGCGAACTTGATAGGTTGGTTTAAAGATTTTTCCTCTTCTTTGCGTACTTTCTAACCTTTAAAATCAAAGTCTTTGTAGTTGTTGTTGGAGTTGGAATTGTTGCCTTAGTAATAAGTTTTCTAAACAAAATTTACTAGTGCATTAAGATTTATGCTCTTGAGACTAGTTTGATCAAATAGTCTGACCATTTTATGATTATATTTAGAATGGTTTAAATAATTGATAAGTGTTTGATATTTTTGAAATTGAATGTTTAATTAACACGTATCTTGTTTTGATTATGTATAAATTATATGATAATTACCCCCAATTTTACTAAATTTGAAAAAACACAAGAATTCAAGGAGTTAAATCTATAAATTGTAGAAAAGAAGAAGAAATCTAACCATTTTAGAAGAATCAGCCTTACCACGGTTGTAGCACCACCTGAGATCTTGAACCACAAAGAAAACTCATCCATGAAGGATTCTTTAAGCCATGAGCTGGAGCTTGAGCTTTAGAAGAATGCTTCAATATTAAGTAACCTAGAACAACTCTAGCCTAGGAATTCATAGCCTAAGCCGTGGAGGAAACCCACCAAGGAGGAAACCTCAACGCTAGAGCCATGAACCATCACTTAAGCCATGACGCGAGAGTCTATAAATAGAACATTCTAGACAGATTCAAAAAGAGAGGTGGATCAAGAGAGAACTAGAGAGAGAAAGGAATTTGGTTTTAGCCTTCTTAGGGTGATTTTAAAGAGAGACTCTAGTGAGTCTCTCATACATAATCCTTGTATTTCATAGACACATTCTTACATGATGAGGAGATGTTTTCCTCCTTCTTGCATGTACTTCTTTCCATATTCATGAGAAGTTAAACCTCCATTGTGTTGAAACATGATGTAGCATATTCAAACTCTCTTATATTCTTTGACACTTTCATTTATTCAGTTTTCATTTGATTTAAGTAGTTAATTGATTTATGCTTTATTGTGGGATGAACTAATCTCTTATCATGTTTAACTGGCTTAAGATTGAATAGAAGCTATTCTTGAGTTGTGGTCCAATTAGTTTTCCTATATGATTCTGGATGAAAGAGGCCAGAGATGTTCAATTGGAATATAGTTTTATTTGTAATGCATGAGAGTTGTACGCGGTCACTGACATGTTTTATACTAGACAATAGGAAAAATACTAGTCTTTGGGTAGTGGGATGGGCCTAGAGTACCATAAAGCGCACCCCTAGGACTTGATCACTTGAAGTTGCAAGTTTGAAGGAAAATATGATACAAGAGAGGAGGGATATATGAAATAAGACTCCAACAGAATTTTAATACTATAATCACTTCTTTGATAGCTTAAATCGATTTCTATATTAAAGTGACTCTTGACCTCCATACTCACACTTTTTACATAAAAACAATCTCATATCAAATCAAACTAATCACAACACAATTATTTCCTCCAAATATCTATGGATATGACACTTGTTTACTACAATAAACCTAGTATACTTGTTGGCATACTTTTGATATTGGTAACCAGAGCATGTAACAATAATCATATCAGAGTTGTAAATAAGATATCCTACAAGCTTAAGTTTGTCAGTGAGATTCTTCATCTCTCCTTTTCTGATGTTATGAAACTCAAATCATAAGTGATTTCAGACCTTGTGTGAGCACCGACTAGACTTTGAGTTTCATCCTAAAATTGTTTTAAGGTTTCACAATATAGTAACTATGTTGTTATTTCAACAATCATTAAATTCATCAACCATCCAAAGAGTTGAGTCATGGGCCTACCAATCGTCAAAGCATTTTTTGCTTGATTCTGCAAAATATTGAATTCTTCAAGGCACTCCTTTGTCCTTAGCATATACCAATCAAGTTTACAACCTTTGATAATAAAAAGCACCAATGATTTCATAGTAGATAGTTGTCCTTGTCAAGCTTAACAAATACAATGGATGAGAAATCATTTTTGCTATTTGAAATTGTAGTGAATGTCATGGTTTGTATTGGATTAAGAGCCTTTAAGACTTAAATGCTCTAATACCATATTGAGAAGTAGACTTTAAGTCTCACTCAACCTTACAAAATTGACTTGTAAGATGAGGTATGCACCTAGTTATATATATATATATATATATATATATATATATATATATATATATATATATATATATATATATATATATATATATATATATAGAGAGAGAGAGAGAGAGAGAGAGAGAGAGAGAGAGAGAGAAATTAACCTTATCACTATTTGATGTCAGACTGCCAATACACCTCCTTAAGATGAGCAATATACATATTGTGTGTGAGACTAAACATAATGGTATGTCTAATATAGGGATGACAATGGGTCAGGTTAGATACGAATAGTGTTTACCTGCAACTTGCCCGCTACCCGCACGAGCACTTGTTTCAAAAAAATTTGCAGATATTTTAAAACCTACGGGTACCCACAAATATCAAAAAATATATATTTTATACATTTTTAAAATAAAATTACAAAATAATATATGAATTTTAATATAAATAAAATAAAACAAATTAAAATTTAATTTTAATTAAATTGAATCTAATAAATATAAGTTAATTTTATTTTAAATTAAATTTATTTAAATAAAATATAAATTAAGTTATTATTTTCATATTTTGCGTGTAACTCGTATCCGCAGGTCGGGTTAATATCTGCACTCGATCTGTTTATAAGCGGGGTATTATACAACCAAAACTACACTCGTAACCCAAGTTAATTCGCGAGGTTTTTTAAAACCACCTGTAAGATACACACGAAATACGTGTAGAATCATCATTAAGACCATCATACTTGCCGACCATCGATGAACTGATCGGATTAACCAACCAAAATTAGCTTCAGTCATTATATATTGAACAGAAGCAAAAGCTTCAGTAACGGTTGGACGATAATAAAAAGTCATAGCAAATCCTGTTGCTACTTGGACTAAAAAACAAGTAAGTGTAATTCCTCCTAAACAATAAAATATGTTCACATGAGGCGGAACATATTTACTGGTTATATCATCGGCAATCGCCTGAATTTCAAGACGTTCTTCGAACCAATCATAAACTTTATTGAGATAGGTAACCCAAAGGAACCCCCCCAAAGAACCGTATATGCGAATTTCATCTCGTACGGCTCAAACAAAAATAACCCAATATTTATTGTAACAAAAACAGATATCTGTAATAGAAAGTTTGAAACTGCTTTATTTAATCCTATGATTCTAATTTTCTCTTACGATAAAAAAAGAAAAATACGAAAGCTATTCTTTTTTGTTATTGTTATAATGCCAAAATATCAAGTCGGCACACTCGTCTTTATGGTGATCTTTTAAGGCCTCTTGAATATTCTTTACTTCATTTTTTTATTTGTATCATATATCCGTCGTGGATTTTATCCTCATGTATTCCTGGGTGTAGATCTTTTTGCCATCTCTAATTGGGTGTTACTCCCTCCACCACCCCAAGTGCTCCTGCACCACCTCACTATTTTTTTTTATTCCAAGAATATTCTACACCTCTCTACTATTTTCTTTTATTCCAAAAGTACCCTACACCTCCCCACTATATTCAACAATCTTTCTCTTTCTCTCTCCACATTAATGGAGCATTCACATGGCTCAGGTTTAAACTTGTGATATATTGCAAAATTTTATTTACACTTTCCCTTAAATAAGTTTGATTTAATCTTATTTTCACTATTCAATATATTTTTTTTCTTCAAATTACTTAATAAATGATAAAATTTTGTTCTAAATTTCTAGAAAAATGTTTATATATATGTGTGTGTTTTTTTTACATTTAATATCTATAATTTTTAAAATTATATTATGTTTTAACTTACCGACATGTTTGACTCAAAATAACCTGAATAAAGTATTTAATTTATTAGATAAATAATATAAAAATATTATTAAATACTTAAAATATAAAAGAAAAGTTATTTGTTAAAGATTTGGAATTTATTTAGTTCTTTTGTCATTATAAAGTCAGTATATAATAATAATAACAATAATAATATATTGGTTTAATAGGTTCGGAGGTCCCTATATTTGTGGATTCGTTTCAATTGGGTCCTCCAATTTTGAAAGTGATCAATTTGGTCCCTAATTTAACAAAATTGAGTCAATAATACCCTTTCCTTTAAATGCAATGGACGACATTAACTTTTTAAACATGTGGTATGTTGAAGCATCCTTCAAATAAAACTGTGCAACCTGCAAATAAAAGGATGCATCAACATGCCACATGTTTAAAAAGTTAATGTCGTCCATTGCATTTAACGGAAAGGGTATTATTGACTCAATTTTGTTAAATTAGGGACCAAATTGATCACTTTCAAAATTGGAGGACCCAATTGAAACGAATCCACAAATATAGGGACCTCCGAACCTATTAAACCTAATATATTATTTACTATTATTATTATTATGTTTATTATTTTGTATTTGCATTTAATTTTTAAGTTTATAAAATAAAAGTGGTAGAAGCACTAATATTGAAGTTTCCTCTAAATTTTATATTTAAGTTCAAATTTAAGTCATATGAATACTCCATTAATGTAGAGAGAGAAAGAGAAAGATTGTTGAAGATAGTGGAAGGGGTAAGGTACTTTTGGAATAAAAGAAAATAATGGGGAGATGTAGAATATTTTTGGAATAAAAGAAAATAATGGGGAGATGTAGAATATTTTTGGAATAAAAGAAAATAGTGAAGAGCTGCAGAAGCACTTGGGGTGGTAGAGGGAGCAACACCCTCTCTAATTTGATAACAACCCAATAACAATAGGCCCAATAAAAAAGAAATTTAACTAGGATAAACTTTTAAGTCATGATTCTGATACTAAAATAAAAAATAAATATATTGAAGGTAAGAGAATAATGTATTACTGATATAATGGTAATAATTTACATATATAACACATGTTAACATGATCCTATGATTATTAAGTAACAATTAGTTTTACAATCATTGATTAACAATTTCATTAATTAGTTTTAAAATCATTGATTAACAATTTCATTAATTATAATGATTGACAATATTAAAAAGGTAATATTGGATACACAAATATAATCAAATCAAGGGATCTTGTTTCTATCTGCGAACAAAGTCAGAAATCCCATGACTCATGCAGGAAACCCATGACTTGCGGATGAAAATTCTCTAGCTAAGGAGAAATCCATGTCTTGCAAAGAGAATGAACGATCCAACAACTATTGTGGAACAAATTCACAATTTTGGTGGAGAGGATCTTGCACTAATTGTGGAATAGCTTCCTTAGAACAACTTTTGTGAAACTCTGCTACAAGATTGACACCATATGTAAAGAAATCACTAGAAAAAGAGAATTCTTACAAAATCGTTGTAGAATGAATCACAAAAAAAAGAGAGGAAAAGTAATGCTGCAATTGCGAATGTCAATTTTAAAGAAAGAGCAAAACAAGTCATAATAATCTATTTTTATAACACTTCTAAATTACATAATCTTATTTCAAAATAATACAATACCTCGTATATAATAATTGAACTTAATTATGTTACTTCAACATAATTGACATTAGATACTTAAAAAAAAAACTTAATTGTTCATTGAAATTAGCACAAATGAATGTGAGGAGGAATTAACATGGCGATGTTAGTGTTTGAGTGGAATGGTCCACGGCATGGCATGGAAATGCAAGTGGTGATGATGCATAATAATGTCATAGGTAGGTAGGGTTATTGGGTGAAGGTAGAGTGAGCTTATAGAGAAAAACTTGAGAACCACTTTACAGTTTTGTCAGTTCGATGGTTCCTATGTAGCCCTTGTACCGTGTTAGTAAACTAGGTTTGTTGGATCTCTACATTTTCCATTGCACTTTACCCCATCATAGGATGCTTCTTAATTCCATTTCGTTTTATACTTTATTTAGAATCAAACTGAAATAGAACATCCACAGTAAAGAAATATATAGAGGTACAAACAACAGAGTAAAAAAGTCATTTGATAATTATGAAAATGTTTCTTCATTTTGATAGATAGATCAAGTATGAAAAAATATTTTTATATTAATTCCAAAATTTAAATTTAGAATGTAGACATCCTCCTCTATTATATATTTACTATTTAAAAGTTAAGAATATAGGTTAGTTTATATTAAAATATGACTTTTCCTTTTTTTTTCTTTTTATCCTTATAAAAAAATTATAAAAGTTAGTTTCAGGTACTTCTGAATAAATAAAAACAAATAAAAACCAACCCATGTTTTTATAAACACAACTTGCCATATTTTGCAATTTTTTAAAATTTAATATGATATAATTTTTTCCTTAGTGATATTGATCTAAAAATTTCAATTTTACTAAATATTAGTATTTATTAAAATATAATCATTATTTGAATAATGTGTTTTGTTCTATTTACATTTGTCAAATTTAAGATTTTAAATATTCAAAATAAATCTCAAATCTATGGTATATTCCATAGATTAACATTTATTCGGTATATTACGAATTGACCATTTAGTGAATTAATTTAATTCGACTCATTTATTAGTGAGTGAAAAAAATTTAAATTTGATTTGACTTATCATAGCTTGATTAAACGAATTGATTCATTAATTCAAGTTTTTTTTTTCAATTTAAAAGAAAAGTAACATAAATAATATATTATTTATTATGTTTGTAAACTATTATTCTCCATACTACATAGATGAAAAACGTTCTCATCTTTAACATAAATAATATATATATATATATATATATATATATATATATATATATATATATATATATATATATAAAGAAAAAGAATTAATTTTAAAATTTTCATTTTTTCATAAGAAATGCTTTATTATGATGGATATCAATCCAAATTATTATACTCATCTTTTAATATTTGATTGTCAATAAAATATTTACAAACACCTTTTTAAATACATTTCGATTTTAATTGGTTGAGAAAACATCAAGTCGCATTTGAAATATTATCTGTTTTAAAATTTAGAATTCTACAATTTTATTTTGAATTTAAAGATGTTTTTGAGAAAAATATATTTAAATTAACTTTAATTTTAAGTTTTAAATAATATAAGGGTATTAGACGTACGGAACATTAATTGACATAACAAAGCAACAATGAATATAATCAATATATCCGTATCCATTATCTATTGTTGGATACTTGAAGCATGCAACTCTAATTATGGTATAGTCAGCTCAAGCTAGGTTTTGTTTTTCGTATTCTAGACACTTTAATATCACACACACATTAATTGGTCTCAGTATTTTGACTATTTATATAATATCCTTTTATCCCCTCATTTTAAGATATTACACTTTTCTTTTTCTAGTTTATCTCATGTTAGTGTTCCACACACTTTTGTTTTTTTTATTATATAATATTTCATTTGATAGCTTAGAATTATTAAAACATCATATAATCAATACTTAAGAATATATAACTCAAAGATATATACTGATATTATAGTCATATATATTATAAATTATATATATATATATATATATATATATATATATATATATATATACTGTTATTATAGTCATCAAATAATATATAATATGATTTTACACAATTAAAAAATAAAATTATACTAAAGTCTATAAAAAAAACTTATACAAAACAAAATCATTCTAAATTATAGTAGATTACAATCATTATCCTAAATTATATCAACAACTATATTATTATGTGTTCATATAGAAACAAACAAAATAAACAAAAAAAAAAGTAAGATAATGTGAAGAAAAAGTATTCGTTAATTAGTTTATTTTCCGTTAATTCAAGTTTAAAAAATAATTCTATTTGATAAAAACATCTTTACTAGTACTTCATTTATGTTGTAAAGTATTTTTGTACAAAATAATATTTTTTTATTTATTTTAAAGTGACAAATAACTTGAAATAAAATATTATTCTGAAGTGAGAAATAAAATGAAATAATGAAATGGGAAAGAATATTAAAGGGAGCCAAATTTGAAGTGAATACACTGGAACAAAATACACTTAATGGAGAGGAATACAAATAACATATTTTTCTGTTTAATTAATTTACATGGCATGTTTCATTAATATCATTGATTAACTTTTTTCCCAAGATATTAAATAATAGGAAGGATTTACAATAATATATATATATATATATATATATATATATATATATATATATATATATATATATATTCTAATAAGTTTCAATAGCATACTTAATAGAACATAAGAAAACTGAGATTTAAGAAGAAAAAGAAGTGTCGAATTAGTGTTTATAATTATTATAAAACTACAAAAATGTCATCCGATCAGGAGGCATTATATGAATACTTCTATCAACAGAAAAAATATAATATATAATAAAATAGAGTAGGAAAATAGAAGGAAAACACAGATGTTAATTAATAAAGTTTTAGAATGACAGAGTGTGACCAAAATAAATATGAAGAATATTTGGTAGCAGAAGATCGAAGTGCTTCAGTTTGCAATTTCAATTAGGAAATCATCTTTGGATATTTTGTACATAAATTTTGTTTGCACTCTCTTATCTTCCACTACACTGCGTCAAGTTGATGTCTACGTCGATTGTGTAAGTGAAAATTCTTAGCAGACACGGCCCAGCAAGGGGTTCTGGTCAGTGTCAAAACTGCTACACATCAGTAGTGACACAATCCCAGCATGAGATTTGGCACATTATAACATTACAAGATTACTAATAAGAACAAAAAAAAAACCTATAAGATTAACGAGGAAAGTGAAAAACATTAGAGACAGGTTTTTTAGTACATGGTTATGTAAATATTAAGAAGGAGGGTTGCATTGTTTGTTTGACTTTGTGTGTGGAAATTAAAAAGAAAAGGGATGGTTGAGTTGGGGATTGCTTGGGAGTGAACATAATTTACTAAAAATGTTTGGTTAGGCTTTTTCTGAAAATGGAGATTTCTTGAAGGAACAGAAAGATTTCGAAAGCAGAGGATGAACACTTTTTCCATAAGTTGAAGGAGTGTTGAATGGGAGAGATTGACACGAACAAGACAGCGTGACAGAAGAGGGGGGGAAGGGGGGGCTTTTCTGACTGAGATTTGCTTCCCTTAACAAAACCAAACAAAAGCCAATTGGGTGAGATAAAGGGAATATTATGACTCATAGAAAGAAGAAAGGAATAGTGAATAAGTTGAATGAATGAATATGATGAATAAGAAAGGATGATGAAGGAACTAATATAGCATGCTAATAGTATATAGTATAGCTTTGTGTATGGCATGAGTACAGCTAGCTTTAGCAGCACCAAAAGCTTTTCCTTTTGGTAGTTCACGCCTCCCTCTGCTCTGTAAACTGTAAAGAAACCTATCACTTCGATGGGATTGGACGTATGCATGTATCATCTGACACCACACTTTGTATCATTCTGATTTTATTCATATCATTTCTTCACCAACTCATCCATAAATCAACATATACATAACCTCCTCATGCATTAATCATCAATTTTTTTTTCATTTAATTACTTCTTTCTTACTTGTTAGAGTTTTAGTAAAAATCAACAAAACTATAAAATGCCCTAAATCCTCAAGTTGTTTTCAGCAGTAACTTTTATAACAAAACTTGAGCAAAAACCCTAAAAACTGTAAAATTATTTTCATGAAAGAGTCGTGAGTTTTCAGCAATAAATATATTATGATATAATGACTTTTTTTAAGTAAGATTTGATGCACCTTTTCCATGCTAGAGTTGTCATCTACATACATATGAAGTGTACTTCTCATTGATGGCCTTGTTTTGTCCCTTTGTGGGAATAACCTGCGTTTGAACAAGAGCAACGAGAAAAAGAAAAAGAAAAAGGAAATGCCGCTACTCTTTGAGATTTATGACAGAGAAATTGGTTTGGATTTGGATGAATATTGAATCAACACTCATGAACACTATTTTATATGCCCCCATGTGTTTGTCCTAGCAGGGTGTTGCGCTTTCATCAATTGCATCTGTCTCACTTTTCTGCCACTATGTCCTTCCAACCTCGGCCTTGACAAAACAACACTGAAATGATAGATGCATTCATCAGAATCACTTGCCTTTTCTTTCTCTTTCTTTCTCATCCTCCAAAAGATGCCAACACACAGAGATATGCATCCACTAATTAATTAATTATGCTATCACCAAATGAACAATTCAACAACCCCAAACATGTTTTTTCATCTTATATATACACTTGTCCCCACTTACCACCAATGCCACAACACAACACACCAAAACACAACACCCAATAATTTCTTTCTTCACATCATAACCACCACCAACTTCTAAATCCCACGTCTTTTGTTCCATTTCTGGTTGTGTTGCATCACACTTCTTCACTTCCAAAACCGTCTTCCCTTCTCTCCATTCTCCAACACCCCACTGAAAATGAGGAACAGAAACAACCATCCCAGGTGATTGCTATAGCTAGGAGGAGTCAGCAAACAACATGACAACAACAACAGCTTCAACAATTATCCTTCCAAAAGCCACTTTTTTCGTTTTCCCTTGTGGAAGCTACACTGCTTTCCCCTCTTAGGTTATTCCCTAAAAACATTTCCACACCCATTTTCCTCACTATTACGCAGCAAAACAAGAAACCATGCATAACCTTTCCTTTAACATTAAAGGCAAGCCTATCTAGCATAAAAAAAACTGCACTACACTCCTCAACATTTCCCATTTCCTCCACTCTTTTACTTTGTGTTTAACCAAGCAAACACAGATAATCTTATACGTATCCATCTCGAGCCAACCGAATATATTTATATATGGAAGGTTTTCACCCTTCTATGACGTCTCCTTTTTCGTACACATTCCCCATCAGTGGTGCTGGAAGTAGTACTACTACTAGCAATCTTACCACTGGCACTTACAGCACTTCTAGTCTATGGATGAACAGCAGAATATGGAGCAAGCTCCCTCAGAGGCTTCTCGACCGTGTCATAGCCTTTCTTCCTCCACCAGCTTTCTTTCGTGCACGTTGTGTTTGCAAGAGATGGTATGCCCTTCTCTTCTCCAACACCTTCCTTGAATTATACCTCCAAGTCTCTCCACACCGCCACTGGTTCATATTCTTCAAGCACCACAAAACTCGCAAGAGCTACATCTACAAGAACAACAACAACGGTAGTGGCTGTGGACATGGTGCAGCCTCTTCCTGTGAAGAAGGGTACCTCTTTGATCCCTCTGACATGGCATGGTATCGCATTTCCTTTGCTTTGGTCCCTTCTGGCTTCTCTCCAGCCTCTTCTTCTGCTGGTTTACTTTGTTGGGTTTCTGACGAGGCTGGTCCTAAGACCATGCTTCTGTGCAACCCTTTGGTTGGTTCTATCACTCAGTTACCTCCAACGTTGAGACCTAGACTCTTCCCTTCCATTGGCTTAACCATCAGCCCCACCTGCATAGATGTCACTGTTGCCGGGGATGACATGATATCTCCTTATGCAGTGAAGAACTTGACATCTGAAAGCTTTCACATCGATGGAGGAGGGTTTTACTCCTTGTGGGGCACAACCTCTTCTCTGCCTAGGCTTTGCAGCCTTGAATCCGGTCGAATGGTTTACGCTGAAGGAAAGTTTTACTGCATGAATTGCAGCCCTTTCAGCGTCCTGGCTTATGACATCACATCAAACAACTGGTTCAAAATACAAGCCCCAATGAGGAGGTTCCTTAGGTCTCCCAACCTCGTTGAGTGCAAGGGGAAGCTGCTTCTTGTTGCGGCTGTTGAGAAGAGCAAGCTGAACGTGCCAAAGAGTTTGAGGGTGTGGAGTTTGCAGGCTTGTGGGACGATGTGGGTGGAGTCAGAGAGAATGCCGCAGCAGCTTTATATTCAGTTTGCTGAATTAGAAGTTGGAAACGGGTTTGAATGTGTAGGGCATGGGGATTTTATTGTGATCATGATTCGTGGAACAGACAAAGCGTTGCTGTTTGATATATGCAGGAAGAGGTGGCAGTGGATTCCACCTTGTCCTTACATTGCACATGATGGCTTTGAATTGCATGGTTTTGCATATGAACCTAGACTCGCCACTCCTGTCACTGGTCTCCTTGATCAATTGGCTCTTCCCTTCCACACTTTTGGTGCTTAAATCAGAAAATCATTTTCAACTTTGTCATATATATTCTATGATTTAATCATGCCATGGTAATCAAGGAATGCATGTCGCATATTAGCTAGGAGAATGCAAAACTAATGATGTCTTAGTGATTTGGTTTGTAGAATCAATATTAACGTGTCACTACACTGGTTAATTACTTAGCTGTTACAATATTTCTGAGGTGCGGTTTGAAATCTAATCAACTAAGTTGTGAATGCAATTTTAAATGGCCTCTTTTTACTGTTATCAGCTTCCACATGCAGCAGCTAAAATGTCTATTAGTACATTTTATTTTCCTGCTCCCTCCAATGAACTCATTGAATAAGGTCTCATGGAGAAAGTTTAATCAGTGATGTATTATCATATATACCGATATGATAAATTTTACCTTGTTTCCACTCATTTCTTCCTGACTTCTAGTGAGCTAAATCAATCTCGTGACCTCTGAACTTCTAAACTGGACTAATTGTTTTTGCATCCAAGAGATACGCTGTTGCTTCTTTAACAAATTATTCCACGTTTCTTCACTGATATTGATGCAATATTTACAAGAGAAATGATATATAGTATGTATACTTTTTGTATATAATTATTTGAAAGCTTTGGAGTAAGTAAAACAGTTTTCAAATACTATTATTCTAAAAGACATGTCAATTACTATATAAATAAGGATTTCAGAACATTATTTCTCTTTTATAATATGTTTTTATAATTATCTTTTTATCATTATTTAAATTACTCGTATTTTTTTTTAAATTGAACTGTAAGAATTATTTATTAGAATTTAGAGTTTAGGGTTTATACAAGTTTATTACGAATTTTATGAATTTAGCTCAAAAAGTTTGATAATAAGTTAACATAATTTTGCTAAACGCATCAGAATTTAATAATTAATTTGAAAATTTTAAAAGGGAGTAACAATTCTTATATCCCTTTGACAAATTCAAAAGTTTTACAATGTAATTAACAACTAATAAATATTAGCTTCATCTGGTAAGAATATATGCTTCCAAATTTTGACACAAGTAAATACTACAAAGTAGCATTAAAATTAAGCATTTTTTATCTATTTTTTTAGTGTACACTAACTTCTGAATGTGTTTGGTTTTCATTTGAATTACACAACTTACACTTCACATATAAAGGAAGTAAATTAAAATGTTGGGATTCGAGAAATATGGAATCAAGGAACTCAATGTTTTATAAAATCTTTGAATTAAAATCTAGATATTATAGTTTATAGTATTTAAGTTATAGGCTTAGGGAGAAAGATGAATTATACAACTTTAGGAAATGGTCAACATAGAGTTGGAAGCCTTAGAAGAGAGAAGCAATATGCAGTACTCTAAGCACAAGGAAACATCGATTCTAACAAGTCATTTGTTTCACTTCCTAAAGACATCACTAGAATTTTGAGATATCTATTGTGTTACGTACTCATGTTGTTGTCTGTGCTTGCTCAAATTAAACTTTATACAGCTAGTGAATTCTTATGATATATTTAGTAAGCTACTAAGGTGAGTTCTCTTGGAAAGTTTTGAGAAATATCGTCATTTCTTTCTTTCAATTTTGTAAATAACTCTCATTTTATATACTCTTTCTTGCTAATAAAAAAATGTGTTCAAAATCAGATAGAAAAAAAAAAAAAAAGAGAAGAACAAAGTGAGTGTGCGGATTACTGATACACAGTACATATATATAAGACATCGAATCATGTGCAGAAAACTGTTGGACATATATTTTGGTTTGACCATCTGCAAAATGGTTGAATTGCAAACTATCAAACTTCAGAATTCTCAAAACTACATGTGTGTAATGGCCATATATATATATATATATATATATATATATATATATATATATATATATATATATATATATATTGACCAAGCATGCAAGAGTTGAACCAATGAAATTTAGGTGCTTCCGAAAAAATCTTCAAAGAAAGATGTTTGAGCCCTTCTAGCTATTGTAATTTGTACCAGTTGATAATTCTGAACTTAATAAGGTTGTTGTGTTTGAGTTTATCTTAATACTGCATGCTACAGTATCATTGGTCTATGATCACTGCACAACACCCCAAATCTCTAATGAACTATGATGGCTTGGTATAAAAGAAAACTTTTGTTTTAGAAGAAGGTGTGATCTACTGTTCACGATTGCGTGTTAATGATTTTTCCCCTAGTATTGGTATTGTGGCTAATTTGGGAAGGTCAAATGGATATAGCAGTAAGAAACTTACATTTATGCTTATATGATTCCCACGTCTCTAATTGAAATTCATGGTTTTTTTAAAGTGGATTCACTTGTACACAACACTTTTTCTTTCCTTTTTAATTCTAGCACCTCTCATGAGTATTCTTACTCCAATGTAACATCTCTTTTCAAGTTCTTAAATAAATTTCTTTATTTTCGGTTAAAAAATCGCATTTTTATATTTTATCAATAATTTATTTATTAAGTTAAAGTTATTTAATTTGCAGAATAGATAAAATATTAAAAATATAAGAGATTTATTCATATTTTTCAAAATATTTTTAATAATAATAAAAGTATATATTTAACTATGTTAAATTTTATTTAAAAACATTGAAAACAAACATAATTACACAATTAGATCAATGCAAAATTCTAAAGTTAATAAATATTTACACAATTTAAAATAATTAATTCGGTAATAGTTCATCACTACAAAAATATTTTTTCTGTCATATGACAAAAATGTTGTTACAAAAAGTGTAAGTTCAGTAATTTTTTTGTAACAAGTTTGTGTCTTTTTTAAACTGTGTATCAATCATTAAAATTATGTTAGTGAGAAATATTTGTATCATCAAATGTTCATCTTTAAAATTGTACATCACAAACTTTATTACAAAAGGTATTAAAAGAATGAGTGATGGTTTTTGTTTCTCACAGCTAGTGTGTCACATAAGTGATCATAATAAAACATATTGGATATATATTAACAATGTTTAAAATTTGAGATATAGAGAAAATTCAAATGGTTACAAACCCATGACATATAATTTAAGAGGACATATAAACATAAAATTCCTTAAGGCTTTTCAAATGCTCTTATAGAGTTGGTGTGGTGTTGGTGCTTGGATTTGATGCAATAAGACAATAATTACAATATAAATAGAGTAATTAGGATTGACAAAATAGAGCAAAATTAATGCCTCTAATAGAAATTCTTAAATGGTTCATTGCACACAAAGTGAATTCTTGGTTCAAAGCATTTTAAGAGATTGATACAGAGAGATTCATGTGTAATATTTACTTTTAATTTTCATTTCACTGATGAAGCAACTAACTTATTTGTTTAATTTTAGAAATAAAAGATAAACTTCATTCCAACATGTTGATATCTTTTTCAAAAGACTCATGACAACTAAAAATGACTCTAAGTTCACAAAATTATTGAGTTGGATAATGGTTTTACCACTTCAAGCTTTTAATACAGTAATTCATGTGAACAATTAATATTGAATCTCACTTTGATTATTTTTTTCTTTCAGGATGGTTATGAAAAACTTAATGCTCACTAAGACTCCCCCAAGTCACATTGAAAGATGGTGTGTCCAGTCATCCATTTGATGATGTCATATTATGCAATCTTGTAAGAGGATTGAACAAAAGAGAAAGACTTTATATATGGCCTAGGATCAACAAAGTGAAAAATTCATAAAACCTTCAACTTCTTCAAATGTCATCACATAAGGAGAATTTCAGTGAATGAGACATCTTATATCTAACTTATTTACTTGACATGATAATTGCTCGAACATGAGTTACATATGTTTTACTAGTGCAAAAAACTTCGATGTCGGTGTTTTTTGGTCTTTAACGTCCAAGCATAAGCCAACAACATATCGAAAGACATTAATTTGACGTCAGAAAATATCATCGACGTTTTTTGATGTTGGAAAACTATGCACACCAACATCCTATGACGTCCACACAATCCTCTTCACACTTAGTGGAGATCCAAAGGATGATTTTTGTAGAATGAAAAGGGGATATTTGACATCTGAAAATGGGATCACCAACGTCAATATCGTTGAGTCACACCTTCTCGTTCAGATAAAATTTCCCCCTCGAGTGGGCATTATAAGGGATTTGATATCGTAATATGCACTTTTTGATGTTAAATTGACATTGAAAATGGCAACGCGTGATGTCAATCAACACCTATTAACATCAAGTAGTGCAACGCCCGATGCTTTTTAGTATATTTTTTTTTATAAAAGCTTCGTTTTTTCAATATTACCACACCTGAAAATCAGAAAACCAATTTTTGCATTTGATATTTCCCGAAATTATCAATTCACAATTCAAACTACAACTAAAGCTATGACAAATAAAACTAAAAACTAAAACTATCAATATCAAAACAAAAAGAATTGAAAGTAAATTATTTTAGCCTAACTCCATCTCTTCCAAAGATATGTTGCTCAATCCTGTCTTAGCTTACTACTAATTGTGGCATCTGTTAATGCGGAATGATTGTTGAACTGCTATAAAAACAAGAAAACTTGGCTATTATTTTCATTATAATGTTCAAAGTTGAATGTGATTTGTAAGATTTCAAAGTTAAATTATTACCTCAGTCCAATCATCTCTAATACTTGCTCGGATGATAGTCTTCATCCATGACATTATGTAGTATCTGCATGCCCAGGAATATGTTTGTTTGTTGCATTAAACATGGCAAAGAAAATAGTCAAATATTATGGTCTAAATTTCACATATGAAAACTAATAAGTTAAAGATCAATGAAGGCTAACCTTTGGATAAATTATTTCAATTTGTTGTGCTATTGGCCTAGCCACAACTCTAAACTAATTTAAATCATTTGAAACATAAGTTAATATATTAATATGAGAATAAATTGATATGAAAGAATTTAATACTTATGTTTGTAACAAGGATTTCAATTAAGAATTCATCTTCCTATGTAAGGAACAAAACCAAACAACTTGACTTGTCTTGGTATGATCACCATCCCTTGTCAATGGCTCCTATCATGAATAAAAAATAGTGAGTCAATTAATTAAATGTTGATAAAAGTGTACAATATTGAGTAACACATATCCATCAATATATGATGCGATATATAACTCTCTTTTAGACTCAACCATTCATGTTTATATATATGTTTGCTTGTTTTCTACTATGTTTCTAGATGGTTGAATGTCCTGGATTTAAGAAAGCCACACACCATTGTCCGACCTTGGTCCACTATGATAGTGTCCATGTACCTATAACAATAAAGTTAAGTATATATATATATATATATATATATATATATATATATATATATATATATATATATATATATATATATATATATAAAAAGTAAGTATTTTAATTTTTAAAAAAGGAAAGATAATTAAAAATCTTACATCCACCATAATTGTGTGACTGAAATATTTAACATTCTTTCTTAACCAACGACCTCCAGTGCATCACTTAGAGTAATATACAATGGCACATGACATTGGAAGCCAAATACTCTTAACTCTCACTCCAGCTCTATCGGTCCTTTATTTAACCTTTCATCAACTTACCTAGAGGATCATCTTCTTCTGTTGCCTTATCAAGTTTACACCAATATGGAAGATTAAAGAATATTGATCATTTTTCCCAAATGTTTTTTCAATGGTCTGCTTTTCATGTTTTCTGAACACAACATCAATGTTCTTCACCTGATTGCATACTTCTTTCCCATTGCGAGGACTGGAAACAACATCATCTTCAAGACTTCCATTAAATTCTTTTTTCAATTTACAATAAGGGTGATTTCAAGGAAGGAATCTTCAGTGTCTTGTATACATAGGTTTTTGCCTATGCTTCAATTGAAGATAACTAGTATTTTCTTCACAAATGGGATATGCAAAATGACCTTTAACACTATAACCACTTAAGTTTCCATATGCTGGAAAATCCTTTATGGTGCAAAACAACATTGCACGCTAACAGAAGTTTTCTTCTGAATATGAATCGAAGACCTCAACGTCCTCTTCCCATAACATTTTTCAAATCATAAATGAACGATTTCAGATACACCTCAATGTCATTTTCAAGTTGTTTAGGACTCGATATCATCATAGATAACATCATAATATATTCTCTTCATGCACAACATAGGAGATAGATTGTAAATCATCAACACATGGCTCCCTCGTAGTAAACAATATTTGGCCAACACCACCCTTGGTGGCTAGGTATGCTTTTAGGGTTAGAAGGAGACACCCTTGGCCTATAAATAGAGGTGTCACCACCCTTGTATTTCATCTTGGATTAATGTAATGTTATGCTAGCAAATTATGACCATACACATAATAGATCAAGACTAGAACAACCCTAGAGGTCCCTCTAGTCACATTTCATATTGAGTGGGTCTAACCTCTCTTTGAGTCACCAAACATCACATTATATCCACCTTCTCGCCAAAATCGTGAGCATATCTCCTCACCACCACCATTTGTGCCACCTTGGACCTTCCTTTCCCACCATTTTTTGCATCGTAATACTCCAAGGGACCATCTTCTTGCTTTCTTCTAAGCTTTGGCCCAACCTAGCTAAGGAGGTTGCTATCAACAGAGAAGACAAAATATTCAAAGCTAAAGAGCTCAGTCTAACGAATATATTTTGAAGAACATTTAAATAGAAGATCATTCAAAGAAAGAATTAAGAGGATATAACTTACAATGAAAATATTAATCCTATGATAATCGTTTAGAAGAAAAGTGCAGAGAAGCTCAAGCTCAAAAACAATATAAGAAGAGAAAAAGAAAAGTCAATAAATACTCTCAAGCTTCATTTTAGTATTTGCTTACTGTTGTAAGAAGAGAGAAAAGAGAAAAGAGAGAAACACCTAGCAAGTCTATAGATTGTATTGTATTAAACACATATCCTCTCTGTGAGAGTTATTGTCTAAACGACTTGTAAGCAATTGATTGATTCCAATTCTAAAGAGAATTATAACACTTGTTGTGTAACTCAAACGAGTTAAGGAAATCTAGGCAGCGTATCAGAGGATACCGAGATTGTTTAGTATTAGGAGTGGTGAAACTAAACCAGTTTAGGGTAATCGAAGTTATTCGCTGACAAGAGTGGTGAAGAATACTGCACAACAAAGAATGGGCGAAACTGAACTAGACAGCGTATCGGAGGATACGTAGAGTGCCTAGAGATACCATAAGTGGTGAGAATACTCAATTGTAATCTTGTTGAAGATTATAGTAGAACCCTTTAAGGATAACAAGAGATTGGATGTAGCTTAGTTGGAGTGAACCAGTATAAAAATATTTGGAGTTTATTTTTTACTTTTGTGTGAACACTTCTCTTATTAAGCCTACAATTGCATTTTAGTTTTGAATACAAGGGCTTCCTATACTGATGGAAACCTCCTTGGCTAGGTTGGACCAAAGCTAGGAGATGTGCATGGAGGGTGTTCCTTGGATGAATGATGCGGAAATGTGGTGGTGGTGGTGGTGTAGTGTTTGGTGGCTCCAAGAGAGGTTATGCCAACTCAAGGAGGAAGGTGACTAGAGGGGCCTCATGGGTTGCTCTAGTCTTGATCTAAGATGAGTAATATGATAAAAAATGGGCAATGTAACATTACTCAACATCAAAGATGAAATACAAGGGTGGAGACACATCTATTTATAGGCCAAGGGTGTCTCCTTCTAACCCTAAAAGCATGACCTTCCACCTTTGCTCTCATTGGAAAAAAATGAGGTCTTTTAAGGAGTGGACAAGTGTCCACAAATCCTCTCCAATGATGGGAGGACATGTGGCCACTCACAAAACACAATCCTCTCCATTCCTAGAGTGCCATGTGGCCACTACTAAAAGAAAAAACTTTCCACTCCTAAGGTGCCATGTGGCTATCTTTTAAAAAGTAAATCATCTCCAATGGAAGCATGACACATGGCACACACTTTCCACTTGGTTTGGATGTCTAACTTTTAAGGAAAATCCTATGCTACTTAGGCCATAATACAAGCCTTAAACAAACCTACACTACATGGCCTAATACAATGACCTAAATTCCTACACTACTATTCAATCCATGCTTCATGATGGCTCCAAAGGTGGTCTACAAGGTAGAGTTGACACCATCTTCAAGGATGACTTTAACTCTCTTGAAAGTGATTGACCATGGCTAAGGGATTTTCCATCATTCCCTCCCTCTTGAAAAGGATTTGCCCTCAAATCTTCAACATGAAACAAGGCAAAATTCCTTATCTTCTTTGGAGTTTTATGTGTTTTTCCACCAAGGTCAAATACCCATTTTATTACACAAGTTAGAACAAATGTTATAATAGCGAGTAAATGAAGAATATAGCTCCCAATAATAATACACCTTAAATCAAATGAGTGATCAAGGTCTTAAAGAGTAAGAGCATCTTTGAAGCTTTTATTTGTCTTGTGTTGAATGTATATGTTTGAAAGATTATCCATTCCAAGTTCCATGATAATTTTTTTAGGGATATGCCATCACATACCAAACTATTGTTCATTAAAAGGAAGTTCTTACAAACACTATAGTGAGTATTCTGAATAACACATGAAAAGAATTTATTGTTTAAAATCATTTACAAGGTCGAACGTTTAACAACTACTTGAAAAATCATGTACTCGACTAAAGGGCTATATTAGGAAAGTTGCGGAAAAGTTTTTCCATTAACATTATTCAACCCCTCTTCTAGTGTTTTTCAGGAACTTCACCTAACCCCTACCAAGGATGGAGACACATGCTTAGAGAAAATAAAATTTTTAGGAGGAAAGTTTCTTCACTTTCTTTTATTTGGTTTAGAGTTTCTTCTTCTTGTCTTAAAATAAATTCTATACTCATAAATTACTCCTTTGTTTTTATAGGATTGTTCTTAAACACTCTTAGTTTGCTAAGGGGCACACCTAGATGGTTCAAGAAGGGCCTTAGAGCTTGACACAACATGTAAGGCTGCGTTTGAAGAGAAGAGGAGCCTAATTGACCTTCTAGATAGTAAACAAATGTGAGAGAGAGCCTTGGAGAGAAAGGAAGACTTTTTTGTATCTTCTAGATGACTTAGGCAGTCTTAGAGAGCATGGCGGCCTAGGTTGCCTTAGTTTTTAGAACAAAACATTTAGTATTTGCTAAGAGGTCCCTAACCATGCTTATTTAAGGAAGTCTTTAGACCACATGTAAAGATTTGATTAATGTTAAATTGGGAGACACTTTTGTGTGCATTTGTGAGCTTTGCTCTTGTGAGAGTGTTCCATTCTTAGTCTCATCTTGAACCTTGGTTAAAATGGCAACAACCACCACTTATCTTGACTTTGGTGAGACTTTGTTCCACCGCTTATCTTGACTTTGGTGAGACTTTGTTCTCCTAAGTGGCGTGTGATGAGTCGATATTTTCTACACTTCACTTAGTTTATTGTACTAGAATTAATAAGGGAATTGTGCTTAATTGTCCAGTATTTTCCCGTTTTTACTAATTGTGCTTAAATTAACCAGTAATTCTTATTTTAACTAATTTGAATTATCTGAGCTAATTAATTGTATTAGTAATTGCAGGAAAAATATTGAATAATATTTTTGGAACATTTGAAAGAGCATTTTGTACACCGAATTGGCTAAATCAGTAGAAGAGAGCAACTTAATTCTTTGATGGTTTCCTAATGCATCTCACGGCCATGATTGAGTGTGTACGTTGGAAGTGGCAACCAATGTTTCCTTTATTTTAATATTGTGGATAGACATTACGTGTGAAGTAGAGCACAAAAGGAGTAATGTTCGGCACCTAATACATGAAAGCCTTTTGGTTTTATTTTATTTTATCATTATGAAGGACAAGAAGGAAGTGTATTACGGCTGCAACATTATAGTGGAGGCTGTTCTGGAAAAGTGATTCACGGCCTAAGACAAAATGGAGAAATTTCCTAGAAAGTGGGAGCCACCACCTATTGAAAGTCACGGTTTTGAGTGGGAGAAAGCACATCTCATCTTTATGTGTTATATGGTGATTTATTTTGTTTATGGCACATTTTTCTTTACTACTTTCACGTGGAGGTGGCTGGAAGAAACACATCACACGTCAATTACACAAAGAGAATCTCCTTTCCGTAAAGCACACATCACTCACGGTTTTGATTCAGCGTTTAGTTTGCTTGGCAAAACTCATAACGAGCATCTGATTGTGAGTGCACGGTTACATTCAAAATGGTGGCAAGGGGCAGCACTTAGACGTCTAGCTAAGGGATGCAGCAGCCAGTTGATCCAGGGAGAAACTAAAAGCAGCAGCCGCCACCCTTAAGGGAAGATCATCGTCTTGCACTTAGAAGAAACACACGGCTGCCACATGTTGAAGGAGTACTGTCATGGCTTCATGAAGAAGACAGAAGCAGTCCTCGGTGCAGCAAAGATAACCAACCACAGACCATGAGACGCGACTAGTAGCAGAGAAGATAAGCATGGTGATTGAGTAGAATGGTGTGCACGGTTTGGAAGAAAGCCTCCTCGCTGCAGCTGCTGTTTTTATTTTTAGAAGCAATGGAAGGAAGCAGATCACACTTTGCGTTGGAGAAGAAAAAAAGCTGGTTCCTTTTCTTTCCTGGAGTGAAGCGGTGATTCACGGCTACTGGAAGGAGCGTGCGCACTTCTTTTGCTTTCATTCATCATAGTTGCACGGATTTTATTCCAGCAGCTGCAACATCCTCCACCAGTACAGCACAAAAGAGGTGTCTCGGTAGGTTTCTCCCATGCAGCAGCAAGCGTCAAATGGAATTGGAGCTGGCTTGGGAAGAGCTTCACGGCCTTTAGCATCCTCCCATCCAAAAGCAGATCACGGGTCCAGCTAGCTTTGAAGAAGCTTCAAGTATCCAACAAGGAGAACCACCGAAAGAGCTTGGAAGGTGTCACGGCCTGCAGCACTTCACGCCCATGGAGGTAACAGCTTGGGCCAGCACAGCAGCAAACACACGGCCATTAACCAAGGGACCACCTCATGTTCTCTTTATTTTGTGGGTGCAGCTACGTAAAGAAAGAAGAGGAAATGAAGTTGGTGGCTCTGAATTTTATTAAACTAGTATTATTAAGGGAAGTGGTTTCACGTCCCCACATGTGCAAGTTCAGATTTTTTTTTTTACCATTCTCTTCCACTCCACACGGTTTAGCACCTTCAAAATTGAAAAGAATTAAGCGGACAACAACTTGGAAAAGCCACCACCTAATGAGACTCACGGGCTGAGTGAGACAAAATCCAAATGATAGATTGAAGGAGAATATGTCAAGAGAAGTGGCTATATAATGGAGCAGCAGCAACACATCAGAGGATATTAGATTTTAGGAGTAGGAAGCCACGGTCCTGGGAGGAGGCTGTGGCCTCTTTCTTTTCCATTTTCCAGCAGCCAACTCTTACTTTCTCATTTTCCAGTAGCTCTCTGTTTATTTTTTCAGCAGTGTAGAATTTTATTTCTGAGTGTGTAGTGTATCACAGTATTTGAAACAATTTGTTCGTTTTATTTTTATCTTTCAGTATTTTGGAATTTTAATTTAAGTGTTGAATGTTTGATGAATTCCATTTCCAGTGTTTTATTCTATCTGTTGTATTTTACAGTTTAGTATTTTCTGCACCGTTAAATTCTGTCATTGTGTTTTACTAGTCATGTTATTTTCAAGAATCGTTTTTACGGTTTATTTTTACTGGAACTATTGATAAATTTTAATTACACTGTTGTTTTGTCTTCTGCATATTTACTGTTCTGTGTTTTAATTTCCAACACTGTAATTTTTCCATTGTCTGTTTTTACCATATTTTTTTACCGTTCAGTTTTTACCACTGTTAAAATTTATTTCAGTGTTTTTAAATTCAGTTATGTTTAAATTTTAATTTAATTTTTACCGCACAAAACATCTACAAAACCCCCCCACTTTGTGTAAAAAAAAATCTGAGATTGAACCGCCACATAATTGGTCCTTGAGAGACGACCTAGGAGTCACATCCTAGTTATACTGCATTAATTTCTGCACATCAAATTTGTATGACCGCGACAGTCGTAGCAAATTTTGGCGCCGCTGCCGGGGAACCAATGACGGTTTGGTTTTAGATTTTTGTTGTATAAAGTTTTGTTCTGTTAATATGTTTGTTTTGTGTGTTTTGTCTTGTATATTTCTGTAGGCGACAACGACACCTTCAGCAAATTTTGGCGGCGTTGTCACTTCAGATCCAGGTTTTTGTTTTAGATTTTTACTGTGTTAATATATATTGTGTATATATGTGTTTAATTGTGCTATGTTCTGTATTTAGTTGTTATTAAAAAAAAAAAAAATTGAAAATAAAAAAAAAAAAATTTTGTGTTCCTGTAGCATGTATAAATGTGTTGTGAATTATCTGTTTCGTAATTTTTAGTATTTACTTTTTATTTGTTTTATTTTTATTTTTCGATGTCTACCTATTTTAATGTTGTGAATAATGCTTATTCTGCCAATGTCTGTGATTATGATTCTTATTCTGCATATTACTTTGATTTTAAATCTGCTGATTTTTATGATGAGAACAATATGTTCCATCATCCAATTTCTGAGAGCTCTCTTTGGGAGCCAGTTCCACAATATGAGAGTCAGCAGTATGATTCTCCTATTCAAATAACTTCTCAGCCTTCAACTTCTGAACCTACATTGAAGGAGTTATTGGAGCAGATGACCATGCAGAACATTCAGTTTCAGAAAGGGAACATGCAGTTCAAGCAAGAGAGCATGGAGTTCCAGCAGGAAACTCAAGCTGCCTTGCAGAATCTGAGTGATCAGATCAGGCAGATGGCCACTCTTGTACCTGAGGAGACTGATGAAAATTTTGGGGACCCGGCAGAAGTAAGCAGTAATCCTGAACCAGGTAGACCACCTTCATCTTCCCACACTTTAGAAATCTTCAAGGAAGAGGAGGTAAGCATACCACAATTTGATTATTATGTTGATTGTGATGATGATCGGTATGCTAATGACTATATTCTTGCTGAGTCTGATTTTAATTTTTCCTCTGTGCATGATGAGAACCGTTTTTTACTATCACATTCGAATGGTTATTCTTCATGCACTGAACATGAATCTGAGTCTATGATTAATATTGCATGCAATTTAGAAATTGATTCATGTTATGAGGTTGTATCTAAGGCTCAGTATGATGAATTGGGATTCGGTGTTATACCCCTGCATGAAATCTATGGAGTGCCAAATTGCACTAACCATGCTGCAGGAGGTACGTATAAACTTGATGAGCAGACACCTACAATTGAAGACAGAGATGCGAGCACCCAGAACGATTTCAACAGGCACCTGTTGAATCTATTCATCAACAATAATTGTTTGGATCCAGTCGTGGAAGACATTTCACTGCTCGATCAAATCTGGAGGATGAAGCAGTTCGTCCTCAACAATTTCATACTGGATCCTAAAGAGAAGAACATCTCCCTACAAATCCAAAATTGGCAACTGCCACCCTGACCAGGGAAGTTTTCTTTTTCTTTCTTCCCAGTTTTCATATTTTTAGTGCACTTGTCCTTTATCTGTTTGTTGTTTTAGTTTATGATCTTATGCTTAGAAAACATTTAGGACAGTGTAGTTTAAGTGTGGTCTCGGGAAGATTCTGATTCTTGTTTTTCTTTTAAGTTTGTTTTTCCTTTTCTTTTTAGTTTTCGAATTATTATTATTATTTAAAAAAAAAATATTTAAAAAAAAAAAAAAAAAAAAAAAAAACATAAAAAAATTTTCTGTTGTGATAAAATATTTTGTTTTAAGCGTGCCAAATCTTTATTCCGATATGTATATTTATTTCTTAGTTTTTGAGTTGTTATCCCTTAAAAAAAAAAAAAAAAAAACAAAATCAAAAAATTGTTTTGCGTAGTCATGATTTTTTCGACCCTCAGTATCTTATTATTTCATACCAATAAAAATTTTCACTTCAGATCTCATTTATTTTCCTTATTTTCCTTCACTGTAAATACAATTTCTTAGTTGTTTTCATACAGATCTTTGATTGCAAATTTTTAGACTAAGAAAATATTTCATTCATAATAGCAAAATTACAGTAATGGAAAATAGGAGCTTGAACAGATCTGAACATAAAATTGCAGTAGATATATATAAATAAAAGATGTTCGGGGGAGTCGATTTTTAGTGATCGTTAATATTACAGACCAAAACAACATAATAATAAAAAAAAAAACATAAAATTAAAAACATAAAAAAAAAAACATAAGTGTTCATATTACAGCCCATATTCTGGCCACACTCGGCCAACAAAAACATAAAAAAAAAAAAAAAAAAAACAAAAAAACATTAAAACTGAAAGAATTCACGAGCTGGTTGTGGTGGTCTAAGGGAGAGCTCCGTTGAGGGAGCTCTGGTTCGGAATGCGAGCGGAGGCTTTGGTGGAGGAATTTCTCGTTCATTTCTGTCGTCATCGATGATGATCGGAACTGGAAACAAATTCAGCAGCCTCGGTGCCCTCATTATCACCCAGTTTTTTTCTTTCAAACAAAAAAAAAATAAAAAATAAAAAATAAAAAAATAAAAAAATAAAAAAATAATAAAAAAATAAATAACTTGTGTTAATTATAGAAGAGGAAGTGAAAATTTTCAATAAAAATGGAGGTGTGATCAGAGGTCTTACCGTACATGTACAGCGGCAGTTGTGAAAAGAGAGTGCCAGTGGGGTCTATCTCCGCTTGCCAGTGCTTGACCCGATTGCCGTGGTTGTTGAACCAGCAGTGTACGTTGTATTCAGTGGCTTCGCCGAAAGCCCTTAGTCGAGACGCGATCTCGACGACTTGCGCTCGGCTTGGGTGTGTGACCCCATAGTTGAATATTTTGGTCATCATCTGGATTTGATCGTCGGTTGGACGCCACCGTTGACTGGTATATCTCTCTGATTCCGTTTCACTCATCCTTCCTCTCGTAATATACAAATACATAAATAAAAAAATAAATAATATAAAAAGCATAAAAACATAAAAAAAAAAAAAAAGAAAAACAAAACATAAAAAAAAAAGAAGCATAAAAAAAAAAAAATTAGATTAGTTCTCTGTTTTCTTTATTTGATTCTTGTTTCCTTTCAAATTTATTTTGTCCTGTCTGTCTTTGATTGTTTTTGTGTCTGGTCTCAGATCTGTTTCACGGTCCTTGCAAAGGGTCCTAAACGGATCTACGTCCAGTGTCCTTGTCCATATTGTTCTTGTATATTATGTTTATGTGTTTAGTTTTAAGTGGGGTACGTGGCGTTGTTCTACCCGATTGTCTCTGCAATCGAAGGGAGATTAACGTCTGGTTTCCAGCCTATATACCCCTTAGTTTAAGACAGTGTGTTCTTGTTTTTGTTGTAGTTAAGAAAGAAAAAATTTGAAAAGGAGAAGATAGATCGGGCAAAGAAAGAGGGAGAGCAGGCAAGAGATCAGGAAGAAAAAAAATGGAAAGCAGGAAAGCAGGAAGGTATAACAGCAGAATGAAAGATCTAAAAGCTTTAAAGAGAAGCAGAACATGGAAAGCAAGCAGATAGAAACAGAGATCCAGGTGCTGAGGACTTACCTGGAGTAGTAGGGCTTGCAGAGGCTCCTTGAGGTTCTCAGACTCTTCAGCAGGCGAAGTGGCAGGGGCTCTACGCAGATCTCAGACTCTTCAGCGGACGCGGGGGGAGAGGCTCCCTGCAGAGATCCAGACGCTCGAGAGAGTAGAGAGAGAAGAGAGCAGAGAAGAGAGCAGAGAGAGGAGTAGAGAGAGAACAGGGAAGTCAGAAATGGCGCTCTGACGCTGAGGAGGTACCCTTTTATAACCAGATTGTTTCCACTGTAGCAACAGTTCCGGTCTTTGCCACCGAGACTGTTGCCACAGTACCGGTTTTCCCCTTTTCCAAAATAAAAATAAAAAAAAAAAAAAATTTAATTATTAGCATCTACTGATGGGTGCTAGGTGTTTTAGACATCGGCTGATGGATGTCCCTGATAACATCTACTGATGGATGTTACTGAAAAATTTCTTCCCATTTTTCCTAACTTTTTATTGCACTTGTCTATATTATTTGACTGCTCTGAAATTGATAATCTGATGATTGTAACACACTGAGGACATTGTGTGATTTAAGTGTGGTCTACTGGGAAGAAATTCTGATTTTTCTGATTTTTCTGTTAGATTGTATTTTGTGTGTTAAATTTTTTGTTTTTGAGTGTTAATTTTTTTTCTGTTTTAAGTTGTTTTTAGTTGTTTTGTGTGCAATAAATTTTACATTTTTCTCTTGATTTCTGGAGTTTGTCTAAGTTGTAGATTTTTCCTTCACTTCATTAATACTTATGGTTTGAAATCCTTGCTTTTCTCTGCTTGGAAACATGATTATGTGTTTAAGAGGTTGATTTGATTGTAACAAATGCCCTGTGTGAGAATTTGAGCCACTTAATTTTCTTTCTTGTGTGACATGTATCTTGATTGCTTGCACATATGCCTTGGCTTGATTCTTTTTGATAATTCTTGATGGATATGCATGTTTAGAAAATGATAAAGGCATTTTATTTCTTTAGCCTCTTTAGCCAAATAAGCCTACCCTGTTATTATCCTTTGATAACCCCTTTGAGCCTATACTTTCCCCATTTATTTGTGTTGAAGCTCATATACTGACCCTAAGTGAAAAACAATGATTACCTTAAACTTAGGAAAGTCTGGAGCTACAGAAGTGTTTTGAGAATAAGTGTGGTCTCCTTGGGAATTCTGATGAATTGGCTAGTTGGTTCCTCATCATGTTTTGAAATGATAATTTATATCCTGTTGTGTGAAAAAAAAAAAAAAAAAAAAAGAAGACAGGATGAAAAAAAAATATTTGATGAGAAAAAGAGAAAATTGAAAAATAATTTTATGAATAATGGAGTCGAGAAGAGGATTGAATTAGAGGTTTGGGTGAGATTTCACTGTGTTTACATTTTTTTCCCTAGTGCACCTCTATTTCTTCTGAGCTATAGCTACTTATCCAAATTTATCCTCCCATGTCCTTGGCCCCATTACAACCCAGTAAAGACCTTTTGATCTGAAGATGCATATGTTTTAAGTATTGATAATTAGAAGCTTGCCAAGTCTGCTTGTGTTTGTTTTCTTGAGTACATTGAGTGACAATTATTTACCCTAGACACTAGAGAGAAACACTGTAGTGCATATGTGAGGTTCTGTTATTTTTTGAATCACCTCTTAAGCTTATTAATTATTTTTCTACGTATTGAATTGCTTGGATAATTTCTATAAGTATCTACTTTTCTTGATTACGTGTTGGATATTTTCTACTTCTTTCCTCTGTCCAGACTTTTTGAGAACTCTGTAAATTCTTTTTATTTTTCTTGCGAGTTTTTATTTTCTGTCTGATGAGTTTTTGTGTCATACACCTAAAGGTCCTTTGAACCATTCCCTGATTTGCGTCTTGATTTTGCCCAGGAGTGCAAAAGACTAAGTGTGGTCTATTTTGATGAGTCGATATTTTCTACACTTCACTTAGTTTATTGTACTAGAATTAATAAGGGAATTGTGCTTAATTGTCCAGTATTTTCCCGTTTTTACTAATTGTGCTTAAATTAACCAGTAATTCTTATTTTAACTAATTTGAATTATCTGAGCTAATTAATTGTATTAGTAATTGCAGGAAAAATATTGAATAATATTTTTGGAACATTTGAAAGAGCATTTTGTACACCGAATTGGCTAAATCAGTAGAAGAGAGCAACTTAATTCTTTGATGGTTTCCTAATGCATCTCACGGCCATGATTGAGTGTGTACGTTGGAAGTGGCAACCAATGTTTCCTTTATTTTAATATTGTGGATAGACATTACGTGTGAAGTAGAGCACAAAAGGAGTAATGTTCGGCACCTAATACATGAAAGCCTTTTGGTTTTATTTTATTTTATCATTATGAAGGACAAGAAGGAAGTGTATTACGGCTGCAACATTATAGTGGAGGCTGTTCTGGAAAAGTGATTCACGGCCTAAGACAAAATGGAGAAATTTCCTAGAAAGTGGGAGCCACCACCTATTGAAAGTCACGGTTTTGAGTGGGAGAAAGCACATCTCATCTTTATGTGTTATATGGTGATTTATTTTGTTTATGGCACATTTTTCTTTACTACTTTCACGTGGAGGTGGCTGGAAGAAACACATCACACGTCAATTACACAAAGAGAATCTCCTTTCCGTAAAGCACACATCACTCACGGTTTTGATTCAGCGTTTAGTTTGCTTGGCAAAACTCATAACGAGCATCTGATTGTGAGTGCACGGTTACATTCAAAATGGTGGCAAGGGGCAGCACTTAGACGTCTAGCTAAGGGATGCAGCAGCCAGTTGATCCAGGGAGAAACTAAAAGCAGCAGCCGCCACCCTTAAGGGAAGATCATCGTCTTGCACTTAGAAGAAACACACGGCTGCCACATGTTGAAGGAGTACTGTCATGGCTTCATGAAGAAGACAGAAGCAGTCCTCGGTGCAGCAAAGATAACCAACCACAGACCATGAGACGCGACTAGTAGCAGAGAAGATAAGCATGGTGATTGAGTAGAATGGTGTGCACGGTTTGGAAGAAAGCCTCCTCGCTGCAGCTGCTGTTTTTATTTTTAGAAGCAATGGAAGGAAGCAGATCACACTTTGCGTTGGAGAAGAAAAAAAGCTGGTTCCTTTTCTTTCCTGGAGTGAAGCGGTGATTCACGGCTACTGGAAGGAGCGTGCGCACTTCTTTTGCTTTCATTCATCATAGTTGCACGGATTTTATTCCAGCAGCTGCAACATCCTCCACCAGTACAGCACAAAAGAGGTGTCTCGGTAGGTTTCTCCCATGCAGCAGCAAGCGTCAAATGGAATTGGAGCTGGCTTGGGAAGAGCTTCACGGCCTTTAGCATCCTCCCATCCAAAAGCAGATCACGGGTCCAGCTAGCTTTGAAGAAGCTTCAAGTATCCAACAAGGAGAACCACCGAAAGAGCTTGGAAGGTGTCACGGCCTGCAGCACTTCACGCCCATGGAGGTAACAGCTTGGGCCAGCACAGCAGCAAACACACGGCCATTAACCAAGGGACCACCTCATGTTCTCTTTATTTTGTGGGTGCAGCTACGTAAAGAAAGAAGAGGAAATGAAGTTGGTGGCTCTGAATTTTATTAAACTAGTATTATTAAGGGAAGTGGTTTCACGTCCCCACATGTGCAAGTTCAGATTTTTTTTTTTTACCATTCTCTTCCACTCCACACGGTTTAGCACCTTCAAAATTGAAAAGAATTAAGCGGACAACAACTTGGAAAAGCCACCACCTAATGAGACTCACGGGCTGAGTGAGACAAAATCCAAATGATAGATTGAAGGAGAATATGTCAAGAGAAGTGGCTATATAATGGAGCAGCAGCAACACATCAGAGGATATTAGATTTTAGGAGTAGGAAGCCACGGTCCTGGGAGGAGGCTGTGGCCTCTTTCTTTTCCATTTTCCAGCAGCCAACTCTTACTTTCTCATTTTCCAGTAGCTCTCTGTTTATTTTTTCAGCAGTGTAGAATTTTATTTCTGAGTGTGTAGTGTATCACAGTATTTGAAACAATTTGTTCGTTTTATTTTTATCTTTCAGTATTTTGGAATTTTAATTTAAGTGTTGAATGTTTGATGAATTCCATTTCCAGTGTTTTATTCTATCTGTTGTATTTTACAGTTTAGTATTTTCTGCACCGTTAAATTCTGTCATTGTGTTTTACTAGTCATGTTATTTTCAAGAATCGTTTTTACGGTTTATTTTTACTGGAACTATTGATAAATTTTAATTACACTGTTGTTTTGTCTTCTGCATATTTACTGTTCTGTGTTTTAATTTCCAACACTGTAATTTTTCCATTGTCTGTTTTTACCATATTTTTTTACCGTTCAGTTTTTACCACTGTTAAAATTTATTTCAGTGTTTTTAAATTCAGTTATGTTTAAATTTTAATTTAATTTTTACCGCACAAAACATCTACAAAACCCCCCCACTTTGTGTAAAAAAAAATCTGAGATTGAACCGCCACATAATTGGTCCTTGAGAGACGACCTAGGAGTCACATCCTAGTTATACTGCATTAATTTCTGCACATCAAATTTGTATGACCGCGACAGTCGTAGCAGCGTGCCTTCCTTTCTCCCCCATTCCCTTTTTATTTTCTCCATCTTTTACTATTTTAACTCACGTTATCGTGTTTTTTGTGTTTTTTTTTTCAGTTTTAATGCTTTCACAACTTTATTGATCATTGTTGTTATCTTCCATTTTTTTGTTCAATTGAACCATCTCTTCTTCTTTTTTGAGCTCTTTAAAGTACAACTTCACATTTAAGATAAACATTTGATTATCTTACTAATTTTAAAATTAAAAATCTTTAAAACAAATACTTTGCCCTACTCATTCTAAATATAAGATAGAATCTATATCCGTAAGTGTTTCCACTTACATTAGTTTGAGATAATGTAAAAGGAAACAAATGTATAATTATCTAGTTAAGATTAAATGCCTTTATAAGAATTTTATTTCTTTTTCTATGTTATGTAACTTTACCTTTCAAATATAATACAATTTTGTTCTTCTTAGTTATTGGTTAGACACAACACTCTAAACTTAAAAAAAAAATCTTAGAAATTTTTTGAAATTTTCCTACTACTCTTGAAAGAAAAATGAATAAGTTACATAAATATTAGAAGAGTGAAATAAAATAATGAAAGTAATCCAAAAAGTTATATAATTCAAATAAGTGTATTTTAGGAAGTAAAAATTCACATATTCAACTTCTAATATGTTATAAAGTATATCTAGTTAAATACTAATTTTCTTTTAAGATTTTTGACAATAAATTCTAGTCCTATTTTTTATGTTGAGAACCACTTAGGAAGATTAGTTACATTAGTTTGATCAAATATCTAAAATATAACGTAAAATAGAAGTAGTAACATAAATTATAATTAATGACAACCTTACTGTAACCAGTGGACCTTAAAAACATGTTTATTATTGTGCTTAAGTTGCTCAAAATTCCCTTGAGAAATAACAACAAAGTTTTACTGAAGTATTGTGCTGCAGGGTTTGTAATTATCTTCTCCCTTAAGTATTCTGAACTCCTCTCCAAACCAGTTTCCAAGAAATGCCTTCAAAACTAAAAACCACAAATCAGGTTTTTGTCCAAATTAGGAAAATTTACCTACGAAAATAGGCAATTTTTTGGAAAATTACAGAAATAGGAAAGTCGTGGGGTCCAGACGATTTTTAATAAAGAAGTCGTGTGTCCCCTGCATGACTTTACACTGTTCATTTGACCAGTGTTGAAGTCGTGCACCCTAAAAACAACTTCATGGTGTTGTAATCGATTACGAAGCATTGTAATCGATTACAACATGATGAAGTCCTGTCCTCTCTACACGACTTCACTTTTGTAGGCAAAAATTACTCTGGTAACCAGAGCGTTATGTGGGCAAAAACTCCATGTTAATCGGTTACAACAACAGTGTAATCGATTACCAAAGTGTTTGGTTGTTTGTCATTATAATTTATTGAAGCGAAAAACAAAAGAAAAAGCTAAAACATTATTTATATGAAATATTAATATTAATTTATTAATTATTGATTGGATTACAAAATGGTAAGATTAATAAATAACTATTGACGAAATGGACAATTTCCCCTATGATGACCTTCGTTACGGCAGTAAAAGCATTTTTTTCGGCTGATCTGGAGTGGATTGATCCATCTTATTACGAATCCTATTTGTAGATGGTCTTCTGGATGTCTTGCGTCGCATTTGAGGATTTGGTATGAAGTTTGGACCTGTATACGCAGAACAATAATCTTCATTTTGGATCGGGTGAAATTGTACTTCATATGCCTTGTAAATGTTGTTAAGACTATACACTGGATCGATGACTTGGGTTAGTGGTATATGGGAATATGCACAAACGACAATGACATGATGACATGGGAGACGAGTAGCTTGGAAGTGACCACAATCACACCACCATTAATTTAGCTTAACCTTATACGAAATTGGATGTGGGTGGTATTGGTGAGGTGTTGAAATTTCTTGAACATCAAATTCAGAATTTTCACGGTTGTAGCGATGAACATGACAAAATGCGGATTGTTGTTGATTTTTTCTAATAATGTCGGTGATTTCTTCAGGAAATTGATGGCCTGATTGTAACATGTAGTTTGCTTTTAATCCTCGTTCAACAAACCATGATTGTGTCCTCTCAAATGTTGTTCTGATGAGAGCACAAATTGGTAATGAACGTGTTCCCTTTAAAATGGAGTTCATGCACTCAGCAAAATTAGTGGTCATATGTCCATATCTTCTCCCTCCATCAAAAGCTTGAGACTATTTTTTTAATGCAATTTTATCTATCTAATCAACTTGTTGTGGGTATTGGTCTCTTAGTGCAGTAAGTTTTGTCGTGACAGTGGGTTGCTTAACCTCGTAAGTTGTAAGGACGTAATAAAAAAATGTACAATTATGTTAACAATGTATATACAGTAAATTGGTAGTAAAAAAGTTTGTAGTAGTACCTAAATTGATGAATTATTTTTTGAAGTCCTGATTTTTGAATTTGTTGTTGAAGTTGGAGGCTAGATGACGTATGCAATAAACAGAGTTCAAACCATCTTCTTCCCAACCAACTTCTTCTGATCTTAAGGCCGATAAAATACCATTTTCCATGTTAGTGATGATGCAAATATTTTGTTGAGGGCAAACATGTTCTCGAAGTAGTTGAAAGAACCATATCATGGCTTCCTTTGTCCCACCTTCTACAATGGCAAATGCCAATGGAAAAAGATTTCTATTGTCATCCTGAGCTATGGCGGTGAGCAAAGTTTCATGATATTTTCCTGTTAGAAATGTTCCATCCACTTGGAGAATGGGTTTACAATATTTGAATCATTCTATGCAAGGATCGAAAGACCAGAAAACTCTTTCCATAATGTCCACTAGGAAACAAGTGCATTGTAAACAAACTGCATAGTAAAAGCCTTCTATTTTGCTATCCAAGCTTTTCTTATCCGAATCGAGCTTTAATATTTGTAATCAAACTCTTGATGGGAATGAAGGGGTTTGTCCGGACATAATTTGATACGATTGCGGCAATGTGAGTACTATCAATATTTGTATGATCTTAGATAGTATGTTTGAGAAACACGTATGTTGTCCGTCAATATTCTTGATTTCCCAATATTTACGGACTTTGCTATAGGCTGCCCTCAAACGCCATTGACAACCATTGTGCTATTCCAGACATCGAATAACAAAAATGTTAGGCTTCGATTCAACAACGTTGTATTTGTAACCGTTGGTGATGTGATATTGTTTAATGCAACAATAGTTTCCTCCTTTGACTTGAACTACATACAGTCATGCAGCTCTGGAATGACATGTTGAGATAATTGTGTCATGTGGTCGTCGTCATTGTGTTCATTACCAAGTATGTTATCCAATTCATTATTTGTGTTGAATTCATCAACATTATCTAATATCAAAGGTTCTTCGTCAATGATCTGCGATGATGAAGATGATCCGAAGTTCCACGATGACATTACCAAATAGTGGTTCACGAGAAAAAGAAAGATTGAAGTAAGATGAAATATGTTGATTGTTGAATGTCAAATTTGGTTGTGAAGATGGAATAGTGAAAGAATGGTATATATAATGAAATTTGAAGTTTGAAGTTCAGTTTATGCATGGAAGCTGTTACGGTTTGAAGTAGGTAAGTACTACTTCATTGGCACCATCAACTATGTATACAATTGCATGCGCATGCAGTGAGTTATTACATTTCATTGATTCAGTATAAAATATTCAACTTTCATTTACCGTGCATAGCTTTTTTATTTGATTGAGTATTTTTTTTTTTTGAAAAAGTAAAAGATGTTGAGAGATGTTTTAATAGATGTATAAAAATGTTAACTCATTAATATAATAATTTATAATTTATAATAAATAAAAATTATTTTAATTTTCTATTTATAAAATTAATTTGTTGAATTTTTAAGACTTAAAAGCCTAATTTCATTAATTAAAATTGATTTAAATAAAATAAAAAATGAAAAAAGTGATTTGTATGAGGTGTACGACTTCATCTATTGAAGTCGTCTACCCCACAATTTCACTTTTTTTACTTTTTATTTTATTTAAATCATTTTTATATATTAAAATTAGGTTTTTAAATAATATAATTCGAAAAAAAAAATCAAAACAAGTTATAAAAATTTCATTTCAATAAAAAAATTAAATACCATTTTTTAATCACAAATGTTAAGAAATTTACGTGTAAAATTGTTTTAAACCACTTAATTCATGTATAAATATATTAAAAATATAATTTGTATTGATTTATTTATAATGAAAATATAAAAAAAATTAATTATGTACAATGTATTTAAATAGTTGTATGAATTTTATATTTATTTTCTATTTATAAAATTAATTTATTGAATTTTTTAAGACTTAAAAACCTAATTTTATTAATTAAAATTGATTTAAACAAAAAAAAATTGAAAAAGTGAAGTTGTAGGCATGCACGACTTCATCTATTGAAGTCGTCTATCCCACAATTTCACTTTTTTTATTTTTGTTTTATTTAAATCATTTTTATTTATTAAAATTAGGTTTTTAATTAATATAATTAAAAGAAAATAAAAAAATAAAATAAAATTGTAAAAATTTCATTTCAATCAAAACAAATTTAAATACCATTTTTTAATCACAAATGTTAAGTAATTTATGAGTAAAAAAATTTTAAACCACTTAATTCATGTATAAATATATTAAAAATATAATTTGTATTGATTTATTTATAATGAAAATATAAAAAAATTAATTATGTACTATAGAGGTATTTAAATAGTTGTATAATTTTTCTATTTATTTTCTATTTATAAAATTAATTTGTTGAATTTTTGAAGACTTAAAAATCTAATTTCATTAATTAAAATTGATTTAAGTAAAATAAAAAATAAAAAAAAGTGAAGTTCTAGGGTGCACGACTTCATCTATTGAAGTCGTTTACCCCACAATTTCACTTTTTTTATTTTTTATTTTATTTAAAATAATTTTAATTAATAAAATTGTGTTTTTAATTAATATAATTAAAAAATAAATAAAAAAACGTATTAAAAATTAGAAAAGTTTCATTTGAATAAAAAAAATTATTACAACAATCAACTTATTATAAACATTTTAATATAAACAATGTAGGATTTTAAATATTAATTATAGTAATATATATGTATTTGAAAGTAGGCATTGACTTTTATTTTTAGTCTTCTTATTCACTCTAACTGCCTTCTTATTCACTCTGCATGCCTCTCTTCACTTCTGCACCATTATTGATTCCTTCACGCTTCACCAATTAATTTTGATTTTTTCTCTACATTGCATCTTTTCACGCACATGAAAGTGGGCATGGGCATTAATGCTTTGTCAATAAATTGGTGGAGGGAAGTTCAGCATTGTATTCTCATTATGTTTTCTTTGTTCTATCACGATGCAATTTAGTTGTATTCTTTTCTTTTACATCAAAGTCGAAAAAAAAAATTTCGTAATGGCTTTCACACGTCATCTTTCCGTCGATATGTGTCTTCTATGTCTTCAAGATAAACACATTGTGAAGGCAATTTGGGAAGGCACTGAAAGAGTTCTTCGACCAAGAAGACGTGCAATCTGGATAGCTAACCATGTCGATGAACTCGATCAAAGAGTCATGAATATACTAGAAGCAACAGGGTTTAGCCATATTTTGAAAGTTTCAAATATGGAAATAAATCACCTGCTAGTGACTGCTTTGGTTGAGAGGTGGAGAATGGAGACTCATACTTTCCACTTGCCTCTTGGGGAAACCACTATAACACTAGAAGACATTGCATTGCAACTCGGGCTTCCGATTGAAGGTCATATTGTTACTAGCATTAGTAGTGGTCCTCTTACATTTTTTTGTCAACATAGGAGATGTTCCTCCGAAGAACAATGTGAGAGGCAACAAAATTAAATTATCTTGGCTGAATAATACATTTCGCCAATTGCCTCAAGATGTCACATATGAGGTTATTCAACAATACGCTAGAGCGTATATGTTGATGATAATTGGCAGCATGATAATGCCATATACATCTGCAAGTATGGTTCATTTGATGTTTCTGCCCCTTTTAGCTAACTTGTAGAACGTGTCAAACTATAGTTGGACATCTGTAGTGCTTTCCTGCTTGTATCGTGCCCTCGATCATGGTACAAGGCTGGATCAAGACAATATCGGAGGGTCCATGATATTGTTACAATGCTGGGCATGGGAAAGAATAACATGTATTTTTCCGTTGGCGAAAAGATGGTGTCGAACAACGCAGTCAATATTCCACGACACCACAACTGGACAACAATTTCGTCAAAAGTTGGACGACCTGTCACCTAAACAGGTATTGAACATTTCCTATATGTATGTGTTGTCTTTTGGAATAAATGTATAAATTGTATTGTTACCAATAATCTCAAGATTTCAATTCATATGGATTCCGTACAAACGTGATGATATTCGTCAGATGATTCCAGTCGATCTGTCCCCCACTTGTCGAGCAGTTGTGCCTCTCATATGTTTCTCTGTTGTATAATACCAACAATCGGAGCGTGTCATGCATCAATTTGGATTTCGACAGACTGTCCCGCAAACACCAATTAATCTAGATGACGTACATAAACATGATATGAGAGGACGCGCAGATTGGAATTGGCAAGAACACCATCAATAGTGGATTGCATTATTGAATAACCGTCACAATCGTGTATTTAATGATATTTCATTCAACAGAAATGGTCACTTGCGCGACGAGTCCGAGTACATGCAATGGTATATAAGTCATACAATCTGCTATGTTGCTTCCATTGAAGAGTCAACGGACAAAGAAGTACAACAATATTTTGATATTTTAATTTATTAAAGGTTGTTTAATCCTACCAACCTAACCTAAACATTGTCTTCAACAGTATGACATGGATCCTCAACAACAATTTCAACCACCATCTACATACCGTTCATCATCACCGTACCATGACTCACAAAGGTCTTCTTCTGACCACCTACATTATCCATTATCCAAGCTTCCAACAACACATCCAACCAACATCATCGTATTCTCAGGTTGGAAGCTCTTACGGTTATTTTCCACCATCAACACCGTTTAATGCGGGTCCTTCGAATTATTTTGGAACCTCGACAATGACTCCACCGTCTTCATACGGACATGCTTCTTCATCACAAAACGTTTATCGACCGACCGTAGATTTCCAATACTAAGAACAGTCGATTGAAACTCAACAGCGTGATGAAGACAAAGACACACAGACTTTCTCACCACAACAACAAAGGCGAGGACAACGACAACAAAGAAGACCAACTTGTGGGACTAGAGGACATAGATAGATATGAACTAAAACTGTATTTAATTATCTACTTTGTATATTTTTCTTGAATTATGAACAAAAAATAATGTCATAAAATTGTTTTGTCATTTTCAACTCATTTTCAACTAATTTAACATGATTGGACAACACTTAACATTTTGTCACTACAAATACAAGCAAACATCTTGAAGTTTTCCACACAAACTAAAAACATAACTTCCTCCTACTTCTTATTTCCTCTGAAGTCATATCCAAATTCCCATTCAATTTCAACTCATTCCAAACTTCATCCCCTAGACAAAATGAACACGTACGATAATGAAGTTTTTGGCATGAATGCCACAGACACAAAACCTATATAACTCATACCTAGTTGCCTTATTTCAAGACGACGATATTAGGAATGACGATCAAGGGGTAGAATTTATATCTTAGCATCCAAAATTGTTTCGCATCCCATACGATTGCACCCACAAACTCCTTAAGGAAAAAGTTTGCATAGCGTCTGACAAACCAACTAACACAGCGATCAACAAGTTGTACCTCCGCCGACCAACAATTCATGGTGATCAAACAATCTCATATGAAGCATTTAAGCTACGATCAGACGAAGATGTCAGACAAATGATAACATGTAAGTCTCAGTTTCCCATTAATGTAGTGATAGAAATTTATGTTACATGGGTAAGATCTCCGGACCAAATCATGGCTCTTATGATTCCAACAAATGCATCATCTTCATCTACGACACCAACAACTGACACTCTGAACTCACCGACAATAATCTATTTTGGAGGTCAACTGAAAGGTGCTGAAATCATAGAAAGTCGGTCTAGGTACGGGCTCGAATTCCGATCAGATGCAAATTTCTACACCTCAATCAATCACAATATATCATTCAATGAACTCCAAACTCAAATAAGTGAAATTGTCCAATGTGGAGACAGAAAAGTTGTCACCTTTATTGATTATCGTCATCCAATAAAGATATGTAACAACCACCTCATTCATGATACAACTTCCATAAAATGTGATAATGACATTGCACAAATGATTGGACGTTGGCAAAAGACACAAACTATTGACAGCTCTGTGAAACGTCCAAACACGTCTCAGTATATTGAACTTTTCATTCAAATAATAAATATTTGTCCTCCAACTGACTTTGAGCACTACGCGGATCTGAAAGATTGGACTTACAAAGACGAACACTGAGAAACAATAAGAAGATTCATATATCCAATTTGGCAATAATTTCTATTATTTAACACTCTTTATATTGTTTGAAACTGTTTACACCTCTTTAAGACTATAACTTAAATGACTGTAATAATAATTTTTTATGTTTTGTAATATTTTTAAGTTTTAAATGAAGTTATCCTTTTATTATATTTATAATTAGTGCTATTTTTATTTTTTATTATTCTATATGTCAATACTAAATATAAATTTCAATTAAAATTCTTAAATTAATATTTGTATATAAAGATTTTAATTTCTATTACATATCATTAAAAAAAACAAATATATACATAAATTATATTGTATAATGAATTAAACTAAAACCAAAATAACAAACAAATGCATTTTTAAACCAAAAGGACCTGGTAATCGATTACAAAAACCCTGTAATCGATTACCGGCGAAATCCTACCCTATAAATACAACTTTTTCTCTCTCCTCACAAACACTCACGCTTCCCACTTGAACAATAGCAACTCTCCACCATTACAACACCACCTAAACGTCCAAAATCCCACCTTTTTTTACTCTTTTCACTTCTAAACAACATTTTCTCATTCTTCTTTCAATTCTCTTAAATTTCCACCGATTGGAATCTCAAATGACAGAATCTTCAAAGGGAAAGGGTTAGGGACTCATCTTCTACTATTGTGGAACGTTGCCAGCGTCAACCTTCACCGACTAAAACCTCACCCTCACCTTCACCACCACCGTCACCGACTCCAGCACACCAAAATCTTCAATTTTCGACCCCTGTACTCTAGGAAAGGTCTTTCTCACTTTTCAGTGATTGTCACGTCTTTGACCCAAAATTCCTAGATGAATAATATTTCATCGATCATAATTTTGAATTTTTCCACATGATGAGAAATTTGGGCTTGGATAATTTTGTTTGTGATGGTGTTGACTACTACCCTGATTTAGTACGTGTCTTTTATAGCAACATCAAATTTTCTGATAATGGAACCATTAAGACTGAGGTAAAAAAATGTGAAAATGATTATCAAGCCTAGCCTATTAGCTTCCATAGCCAACATTCCCTCTATTGGTTTGAACTTTGAAGGTAAATTAGTTGAGGAATGAGAGGATCAATACAGTATGGACGTAGGAAGAGACTTGATTTGTTTGCCACACAAACCTCGTACTAGTAGAATTCTAATCGGCTCTATGACAACTGAGGCTAGAATATTACATTACGTTATATGTTGTGTTTTGTTTCCATGTGTTTCTAACTTTGCACAGGCTACCGAGGAAGATATACTCTTAATGTGGATTATAATGACGCCAAAGCAGATAGACTGAAGCCATCTCATCCGACATAGGATGAAGAAGGCTTTGAGGCTAGATGCTCCTTTACCATATCCATTTTTGGTCACCCGGATCCTACAAAATTTTCAAATTCAATTGGATGATGAAATACCTGCCCCACGTAACAGGCATATGAGAATAGGGCACACAACGATAGACTCCTTTGGATTGACCCAAAACGCTAACGACAGATGAGTTCACAAAATTCTCCTCCTCCTCCTCAACGCCATAATGAAGCACGTCCTCAACAACAACCACCACCACCCCTTCTTCAACAACAAACTACTTCATTTGATGACGTCATGAGGGGATCAATGATCTCCGAACATTTGTTGTGGAGAACTTCAATACTATGAATGAAAGCATGAATGCAAGATTTAAACAACTAGAGCTGAACATGGGTGGCCGCTTTGATACAATTGATGCTCAAGTTGAGCATCTAAAACACGACATTGGCTATCTGCGACGTCATTTTGGTCCACATGATGGATCATCTTCCTAGATACATTTAAATTTTATTGTAATTTCGTCTTTTTTTACTTTTAGCTTTTTGCTTCTGTAATGCATTTTGAATTCAATACAATAGTTCAAATCATTTATGAGTTTGTCTTATGCTTTTACTTTGTTGTATTTACATTGAAAAAATAACTCTTCCTAAACATAACAATACATCACAATGTCATTAACAACCATGTGTGCTTACAAAAATTAAAATAATTACACATAATAAACTTGTAATGATGCTTTACAACAAAAAAATAATTTTATTCAATAACCATACACTCTGGTAATCGATTACACTGTTGTTGTAATCGATTACCAGAGAGTTTTTGCCCACATAACACTCTAGTAATCTATTACAACAAGGTTGTAATCGCTTACAAGGGAGTTAGTGCGAACTGAACATACTGGTAATCGATTACAAGAAGGGTGTAATTGATTACTAGAGTAATTTTTGCCTACAAAAGTGAAGACGTGCAGGATGACACGACTTCAACACGTTGTAATCGATTACAATGTTTCGTAATTAATTACAACATCATGAAATCGTTTTTAAGATGCACGATTTCCACATTAGTCAAATGAATAATGTGAAGTCGTAGAGGGGACGCGACTTCTTTATTTAAGTTGTCTGGATACCACGACTTTCTTTCAGAAAAAAAAAAATTGTCCATTTTGGTAATATGACAGACAAATTTGCCTAATTTGGTAAAAAAAACCCACAAATCAAGTAAAAATATAATAATACAATTGAAATTTAAAATAAACCATTTACGTAAAATTTAATCAAAATAAACAAAATTAAAGTCCAATGATAATATTTCAAATAATTACATAAAAAATTCTTAAAAAAAATATGTTTAGATGATAATTATAACACTGCAAAGTATATATTAGTTATCATCATGATTAATTTATGACAAGAGCCTCGCTGACACTTTCAGTGAAATTTCAATCTCAGTCACTATGTTTTTTTTTTCACTTATAAAATCAGCACAGAATATACTATTTAAGTGATATAAATTCAATTTTCAATTTTCATTTTAAGAAATTCAACGTGCATTTCAATATTTTATGGAAAAAGTTGCATTCATAGAAAACAAAACATAGAATCTGCAAAAGTTTCAAGAAATTATACATATCAATGTAATTAAAAAATAAAATAAAAACCATACGTTAATCTTTACAAAATAAATGTGCTAACTAAATGAAGAAAACAGAATATAAAAAAGAATTCAATACATGTACCAAAAAATGCTATTGATAAAATTGAAGCTCTCTTATCTACAATTTGCCAATGCGTTACGCCGTGTGGGCATTTCAATCCATTAAGTCCCAAAAACATAGACAGTGAGACCAACACAACAACCTCTTCCAGTTGCAGACTAGGCTTCCTTATGATTATGATGGGAATTACGTGTTTCCCAACTACTAACGTTCTTTTCAAACCTCAAAAGCTATCTGGGAATTTCTCTATCCTCTGTGATAACGTTCGCGGTCTCAGTTTCCTCACTCCCAAACCCCACCTTCGATCCTCTTATTCAAACTTAGGAAATGGTGTAAAGTTTACATCTTTTTCAATGTCCAAGACAACCCATTTGAAGGTCTCGCAAGATGCACTCTCTCCCACAGAAGAATCGCTCTCTTCCTCTCCTCAGGTAATTGGAGAACATGACTTACTCGTTGTGGGTCCCGGGGTTCTTGGTCGTTTGGTTGCTCAGAAATGGCATCAGGTATTCTTTAATTTTCTTCGGCCAATTCACTATCGTACATTGGAACGCTAGTTCATGCAATTCTTTGTTAAGGACGAATATAACATTATGGTTTATTGACATTGTATTCAGAATTTACTTGTAGCAGAATAATATATTTTGATGTATGATGAAGTTGTTGAATTTTTAGTAATTACTTTATAAGTCATATTTAAGGTGATTTCTATTTGGTTGACGATGTAAAAGTTTTTACGTTGCTATTCTTATGATTAGTCGATATTCAGTAGCTGGTTATCTATATGTTTGTGTCTATTTATGTGTTTGCAAGCAGGAAATTCCAGATTGTCAAGTTTATGGTCAGACAGTGACCACTCATCATCACAACGAGTTGATACAAATGGGTATTTACCCGTCTTTGAAATGGACGGAAGCTACTCACAAATTTCCAAATGTCATTTATTGTGCACCACCTTCCCGCACACCGGACTATGCTGGTAATGTTAGGTGAGAAATCTTCAGGGTATGGCAACATGGTAATGAGTTTGTGCAAGGCTTAATATACCAGCAGTGTGGTCAGTTAGTTTGGTTTGTGCTAATGCCCACCTTTGTTCTGGATAATGGATTTAGCTCTTGAGGAGTGTTCTTTATGCTCTGAAATCAGTCTTTAAACTCCTACAGATTGTTTTTGTGCTGATATATGATGTATGGTTTTGATGCTTTCTTATTGGTTGAATATCATGGATGAGGTTTAAGCACACCAATCTGTATCTCAATGCAAATCTTGTTAATATCCCATTGTACTTCATTTATATCCTGTGACATCTTTTCTTCAGCACGATCATGTAACAGCTTAACATACATTTCGTGTAATAAAAGCTTTTTCACTGAGAATGACCTCAAATTCTGCTAAATGATCTTTGAAACTTAATAATCATGAAATTGCACTCCTGGAAAATCTATATTTTTGTTGTACTTTTTGTTGTTTGTGTGTACCTCTTGTTAATTTATCCGTCGGCTCAAATTCTTATAAAAAGATTCAAACTTTTAGTTAGAAATAGTGTCGAGATAGTGAAAGTTATGTGCAAGATATTTTTAAAATACTAATAGGAAAAGTATTATCATAATGATGATAGAGTGAGAAGAGATTGGTTGCCGTGTAAATTTCTGTGGGCTGTGAATGCTTTTATTGGGGACTTGTTCTATGTATGAAAAGATTGAGACCCAGTAAATAATGTCATATGGAGGGGGCAGATGCAAGGTTGATAAGCATGTTGAGTCAAATCATGTCAAATTTATGTGTCATTTGTTTGTGTTAGTTATAAGAATCTGTCAAGGTATGCGAATAGAGATTTGAGGTACTCTCTAGCACTGACTTATAAGCCCTTCAAAAATAGAATATGAAATTATTATTTAGAGAACTAATAGTACTTCTCTGAAATGTTTTTAGTGGTTTGCTCTGATATCTATCAGCAAATAAGTTTTAATGTTTAAAAGTTGTACCCGGGGAACAAGATTTACAAAGGGTTGGTGGTTTGGACTTCGGGATGAAAGGGAAGGAAGGGTAAAATTTTCATTTCTCATAAATATTCTCTAATCTGATAAAGAAAATAAATGAAAGAAATAAAATGATAGACTAACATAATGTCCTAATATATTTGGTATATAAAACTTATATTGCTATCTTAATTTAAAAATAAAAACGTTTCCCTCCCTTCCCTTCCCCTCTGAAGGCACAAGTATTAATTGTATTCAATCTCAGAATTCTCATTCTTGATAAAGAACTTGACTTATTGATTGCATTTTTACATGCATCCTATTCATAGGATGGGCAAGGTTATCTCATGTTTACCATGAGTATTCTGTTTGATTGCTTTCATCATTGCCTGTAGTAACATTGAGTTGATTGGTCAGATCAACTTGGATTTTCTACTTAAAGAAAATGACAGTGCAGTAGTTGTCTTCTTATGAAATCATTTACTGATGTGGATGGTCAACTAATCAGATTGGCTGCATTAAGCTGGAATGGGGAAGGTTCTTTCTTGTTTACGTCAAGCAGTGCTCCATATGATTGTAATGATAATGGAACATGTGATGAGGTGCGTTATACATCCAAACTGTCATATTCTCTTGTTGCTTCTCTGTTTAATTTTATTTGATTTGAAGGAGATAATTACAGTGTACATGGTGGTGATACAGGCTTCTTTTTTCCAAATAATGTAATGAACAAATTGTTTTAACTACACTTGTGCAATCACAGTACTTCTATTCCTGTGTATCTTATTCCATTTGCCAACCGATACTGTTAGATTTTCCCTTTCTACGGTCTTGAATGTTTGTTGATTTATCCTCATGTACTTCACTTTAGGATTCTCCAGTTTTGCCAATTGGGAGGAACGCCAGGGTTGATGTCCTTCTAAAAGCTGAAAATGTGGTACTGGAGTTTGGTGGCTGTGTTCTGAGATTGGCAGGACTATATATATCCTTGGTTATGTTCAAATTATCAGGATTGTAGGAATTTGTTTTTAACCTCAGCAATCTTTGCCACTATGCTTTGTTTATTTCAACCTTAACCAATTTTACAAAGAAGATAGAGGTGCACACAATTATTACTTGGAAAAGGGTACTGTTGATAGTCGTCCTGATCACATCCTGAATCTTATACATTATGAGGTCAGAGTACCATTTCCTCTCTGTTTATTTCTGTATTCACTTCCCTTTTTGGTCCTGTAACTTCTATTTAATATCATTGAACCATTGAAGTGTACTCTGTTGAGAGCTAGTGAAAAAATGTTCAGGTGGTGGTGTTAATGAGTTTCAAGTAGAAAACTCACTCAGCCCTAGTTTACTGATTTCTTCAAGAAATATCACAATAGGAAATAGAGTACATCCATTTGATGGTTTAAACATTAAATATATTTAAAGCAGAAAACCGAAAATGAATTGGCAGATTGCATACCTGGAAAACTGGGCAAGCACAAAAATCAACTATGATACAGTGAGACAAACTGAAATTAAGACAAAAGCTTAGTGCTTATTCCGACTAGTTTAGTTCTTTATTTTTTGTGTTTTTGAAAGCATCTGAATATAGCAGAGAGAGCTTTGGGCTCCCGCAACCTCTAATATGCAGCCACTGTAATATAAGATTTGTGAAAATTAGATTATTTCAACTATCAACGGATTACATGTATATAGTTGATTATTGTCATAATTAATTATAGTTAGAATTGGACTTTTTGTTTGCATAAGTTTGTTAAAACGTGGTTTTGTGATAGCTATTTTTTTTTAGAGGTGTAAAAACAACTTCTACACAAGAAAGAGTATTATGAAAATGAAGGGAAAAAAATCTTTAAAAATAAAACAGTTATAATCTTTTAGATTCTTAAAAACTTGTTTTTCAGAAAAAAATTACAAAATTTTAGCTGTTGCCCCAAACATCGATCTTATCTTAAACATATTATTTTCACCTAAAACAACTGATGTATTTGGGAAACAGCTTTCCTAGACGAGCTCTAAGTAGTACTATACTTTTACCAGTTTGGCCAAAATTGGGACCTATGTCCATTCCCAATCATCCGTTGGTAATAACGTTTTTCTAATCCACTATAGCCTTTCCAGGCTTTGTGTTTAGGTATTTACCTCAAACTCTCAGAGCTACAGTTGACTCAAAACAGATAACTGTCTAATAATATTGGTTGGATATGGTTGCAACACAGTGTCATGCTGTCATTTTTTATGGTTTAAAGTTGTCTTAATTTTGCTAGCTTTCTCATCTCTTCTAGGAATTTCTAGAAAAGTGTTACTTTGACTGCACCTCAGCAGACTTATCTCTCAACATGAGCATTCTTATCGAGTCTACTGGAGCTTGTTGAATCTATGTACATTTGAAAGCATGCTTCTAGTTTGGTTCATGGACTCTCATTTTTGTTTTAAGTTTTATAAGCAGTAGCTGCTTGGTTTTAAGCAAATATAAAATGCAAGGCTAGTAAAAACTAATACTAAATTTGAAGATATGTTTATAATTATCACATTATCTAAGAAACCTTGAGCCTATATATTCTAAATGAGGTCTTCCTCTGTTTTCTTCTACATATCGTTTTCTTAATGTATTTAGTTTTGTTTTATGATAATGTTAGAACCGGTGCTCATTTTTTATGTTTCCACAACAGGATGCAGCTTCCCTTGCAGTTGCAATCTTGAAGAAAAAATTCCGTGGACAGATTTTCCTTGGTTGTGATAATAATCCTTTGTCTAGGTTAGGTGCTTTATCTTTAACTTGTCAAATTAGACTCTGAATATTTAAAGAACAATCTCAAACTAATCATGGGTTTGCAGGCAGCAAATGATGGACCTGGTTAACGAAAGTGGAAAATTCAATAAAAAGTTTGATAAATTTACTGGTGAGTTCTTTGATGGTGAAACATATCTGGAACTGATACTGTCATATTACTTCATTGTATGTTAATTTAGCCGAAGCTGTTATCCTTTTTACATACTGTGTTGATGAAAGTCGTTTCAGAAATGAACAAGCTTACTATACCTGATGAATTGTGATTATATGACTGTAAGAAACACACACTTTTTGATTTTGAAAGCATAATGAATCTTGGTATATTTTGCTTTGCAGGAACAGATGATCCTCTAGGAAAAAGATTAAACAATACAAAAACCCGACAGGTGGTTGGGTGGGAGCCCAAGTACTCTAGTTTTGCTGGTTTTCTAGAGAGCAGTCTGTGACAAACTCTTGAATTTGTCTATTGTTGTTCACTCTGATTAATTTGGAAACCACCATATATACATAAGGTGCTTAGTTAGGGAATTCTTGCTGTAGATGGATAGTTCATGCATACCAGTCACAACTATGCAGTGTGAACATTTTCCTATTTCTTGGGAAAAAGGATGATCAGTTATTGAACTGTTCTGAAACTGTTTCATATTGCATGCATGCTGTAGATGGAATATGGATAAGCTAGTAGTAATCTTTTATAGAATACATTCTTAGTTAGGAATAGAAATGACAAAAATATTTATGTTCATGGCAGCGAATAAAATCTGTATCCGTATCCAACTCGATCCATTATCATATATGATCTTTCTATATGAGAAATTCAACTGACGAGAAATTTGATGGGAGGGAGGAAGAAAGTGAAGGGATGGATATTGAAGTTGGTCCAGTTGTATGGCAACACGTAACAGGTCTTACGTAAACATGGGTGGAAGCTTGCAAAGGAAATATTGGTGCAACTAAACACTTTAACAATATTTATATTAATTGTCACCTTTTTAATTTGTTAAAACAAAATTTTAACCGATTAAAATAACTTAAAACTGATTTAGTTTAGTGATTTAACATTTTCAAACTGCATCACTTTGCATATAGTTTTTTTCAATTAATTAAAATGTGTTTTATTATATTAAAAAAGAGTTTTATAACCAATCTAACTCATTCAATTTTGCACTATATTAAACCAGTTTCTTTTAAAAGTACGCAAACATTTTAAAAATAGTAAGAGTTGTTTGATTAATTTTAAAATTACTTCTCGAATTTTTTTTAGTGAGTAAATAGATTAAAACATAAGATTAAGAACAAAATATTTAAGAACATTCATTATTCTTCATTTACAGTTATGGACTTAAATTTTTTAGTGATCTTGTTTTTATAAGTCGTTGATTATTGATCGAAGATGTTTTTTTTTTATTAGGTTTTATGTATGAGATGGTGCAAAATTTAAGATCTTAATTTAAGATCACTCGTTGTTTAGAACAGGTTTTTTATTTTCTAATCTCTAGCCTATATGTACAACTTTTATAAATCTTTAAGGAAAAATCGAAACTACTTGATAGTTTTCATCGTGTGTCGAAAGAAGGTGTTTTCTGTTTCTAATCACTTTGATTGTATTTTTTTATAGTGATTAACGACTTAACATAGAATCTATTGATTCAAATCAGATAAAAATCATTGTGTGATTTTTCTCTATTTTTATAATCTTTGTTTACTTACTGTTCGATAAACTTATTGAAAGAAAATTATAATTTTTAAGATCATCCTTCCCCTCTTGGTTATTGACCGTTTTTACGTTTTTAAAAGGTTTTGCTACGAGATACCAATCTCAACATTATCTTTCTTTCATTTTTTTTTAAGTTTTGTAAAAAAACTTGAAAGTGTAATGAATTAGATTTGTGAGAGTAGTTGAACATCTTAGTATAGTTCTGGTGTAAAATTGAATTAAACTTTGGTGCTATTTTCTTCTTTTTTTATCATTATATATTTATTAATTTTTAAAATTAAAGAACAACAACAACAACACTTTTTTTTTCAATAAATTAGACTCTTTTTTATTTTCGAAATTTACTTTAATTTTCCTATAGAAATATATCATGCATTTGTGATAATCTTTCGTATAAGTTGAGTCCCTCTTTGAGCTCAATATTTTATTCTAACAAACTCAATCGGTTTAAAGAGATAAGACATTGGTTAATGACTTGTTATATAGTTTGATTTTCAACTAAAGAGTCATTTGAACTAAACATTATCAAACTAGGTTGAATTTGGTTCAATGTACAAAACTCAAACCAAAATAGATGATTTTTGTTACTACAAAATTGTAAGCAATTTAAAAAAGAATGCCAAACATTTTATGATGAAAAATTACAAAGTAAAAAGTTTTGCTTTAAATGATTCTTTTTATAATTATACTCATATTTACAAGTTAAACTTTCTTTTTTATTTGTATATAAATTACACAATTTCATAGTTAAAAACTGCAACATTCAAATATGCTACGATGTTAGAATAAGCACATGTACTCTAATTACAATACGTTGAAATTATAAAACAACTTTCAAAAGTCACATCTCATTTCTTTATTTTCAAAATTAAATTTAAATCAAACAGCTCGGTTAAAGAAAAAAAAATAGTCTAAAAGATATTTGATTTTCATTTTTTCAATTTGAACACCGGACTAGCGTGTCCTTTCATTTGAAAATTAAATTAATAACATATTTTTTCATTGGTTTACAAAATATTTATTTGATGATTTAAATATTAGCTACCAATTAAATATTTTCAAATTCATTAAGCGATATATAAATAGTGTTTATGTTGATATATCGCAATTTGATAGGGTAAATTCATGTCATTTGTCATTAGTGTTAGTGTTTAAATAAACAAATTACTTTGTATTTTAACACTAAAAATTAATTTAATATTTCACTAATACTTGATTCGTATAAATACATTACTTTAAACGATAATATTAGTTGTAGAATATACGTCATAATTTTATAAATCCAAGTTAAAAGGTTTTTAGGTTTTCAAAATTTTAAAGTTTCAACTATCACCAAAGCGTTTGTAGTCCAACGGTTAGGATAATTGCCTTCCAAGCAATAGACCCGGGTTCGACTCCCGGCAAACGCAATATTTTACTGCGATAAGCATTAACTTTTTCAGCTTTTTTTCATACAATGTTCGAATAGTGCCCAATATTTCAGATATAAGTACAAGACATTCCAATTACCAATTGCTATTTATATAGCTAGTGACCAAGTCAAAATCGCGATGCAGTTTATTAGCGTGACTCTTGTAAAAAGCTTAAATTTGGATCCAATAAAATGAATTAGATTTATAATCTAAATATAGTCTATTTAGTTAAAATTAGATTAATGTACTTTGTCAATACGATTAAATTTAGTGAATTAGACTAACTTGAATCGATTTTTTTTCTGGAACCATTATGAGTCAACTATTCATTGTGGTCGCTTTGGATCGACGTTTAATTGAGATCAATTAGGTTTAATATTCGACTAAGACCGACTTAAGTTGATCTTCATTTAAAACAGACTTGAGTAGATATTTGGTTTGAACCAATTCGAGTCGACCTTTAACTATAATTGACTCGGCTAACCTTCTATCAAGGTGAACCCATTCAAATATGGCATGATCCTCGATCATCTTAACTCAACTTATATATTCAAATTGATTTTGGATCTTCAGACTAAAAATATAAATCAATCTAAACTCAATCAAAATCTAATAAGGATTTGGATTATTATAAATTAAAATGAGATTTCTAGAACAAAATTTTCTTATTATTGTTTAGATGCAATTAGTAATTAGTAATTGTTGGAGTGCAGAGAGCAATGGCCCCTTTTTAAGTGACAATGATTTTGTACGTGTGAATATAAATTTAATAAAATTTATTGAATCCACATTTCTCTTTCCGGTCTTGACTATCATGTTTGTTATACTCAATCCAGTATTTCCCTTTCGTATTATATTATATATATGCCAAATTAATAATTCTTACAATGGAAGAATATTCTTGGTAAACATTATACATCAGGTACAACTATGAAAAAGCAAATAAAAGTCTACCCTTCTCTTCCTTCTACATTTTACAAGCTCCGTTTTTTCTCCACAAAATTAAAAGCAAGAGACCATTTTCTCCCAACCCATCATTTAGTCAGTGTTGCATTGTTGACAGCAACGGTTGTAATCTGGAGTAAACACCCACTTAAGCAAGCAGAGCAGGGATTTTTCTGAATAGAAGTTCTTGGACCAAAGCTAAAGAAGGTTTTGTCATCTACCAAGGATCATAATGTACCTAGAGGAGACTCCTGTGCATGATCATCTACCAACCACAAGCCATAGTCACGAAACCGCTTTATTTTCTTCTCAAACCCAACTATATAGTTATTGTGAATGATAACATGCATGCCTTTAGTTTCCTTCACCCATGTCTTGTTCTTGAAATATAATCCGCCGGTGGGGAATGCTGCCTGTGGCAGCAGGTACATATCAACCTGAAATGGAAAAACTAATCATGAAAAGAACTATATATACCATGTACATATTTTAGATGTTCTAAAAACTAAAATAATCCCACCATCTCCTTCTAGGTGGCAAATAAATCCATGATTTAAAATGGTTATATATCAGACTAGAGATCAAGCTTTAGAACAAAGAACCTTTGAAGAACATTTGGAGACCAAAATGACAGATAAAAATAATGAAACACTGAAACATAAGCCTTAAAAGTCAAAGTCACGTTTAAGATATGATTTACTCTGTAATGCCTGATAAACCACAGAACAATCAATAACCAAAAGGAAAACAGAATTTTTATAGTAAATTACAGTATAATCAACCAATGCATTTATTTCTTTATTATTTTTATAGTAATATGCCACACAAATAATCCAACAAACGAAAAAAAAAACAGCATTTTTATGAGGATAAGGTTACGTACTTCTAAGCCTCCACCGAACCCCATATTGGAAGGAGACCAAAGCCTCATTGGACCATACTTATTGAAGTTTTAGATCTAAGGAATTTCAAAACATGGTCATGAATAGAAAATAGAAGTAGCACCTGGATAGGCAATAAGGTCAGACTAGATAGTTGACACCAATTAAACTGTCAGGTCACAAGGACAGACTTTCTACTTAAGTTTATAATAGCATGCACTTTGCTAATTTATCAGAATTTAAAAACAGACTTTACTTATTAGTGATTGGCCTTTATGCCTATGCGCCATTATTAGAAACAAAAGATCCTGAATCCTGATTGACTATCCGAACAAGTTCCTACCATATATCAGTATAATTTGTCTACATAAGCTATATTGACTAGAAGGAAGTAAGAAAATACAACAAACCTCTTTAGCAATCTTCATCAAAGCCCAGTTAAAAGCAGGCTGGTCATTAGATTTCACAGTTTTAGTCCACGGTTGAATCTGAAGTTCCTCAATCCACTTTTTCAAAACTAGCTTTGCTTCATTGGTAGGGTGGAGGAAAATCATGCAGCTACAAATGTAAGGACGGCCTTTTTTTCCTGGTGGTGGTAAATCGTGAGAATGGTTCAATGGTTTGATCTGATCTCAGAAAGAAATTAAAAGATAAAGTCAATAATACAAAAATAAAATGAACTTTCACACTAAAATTGCAAACATATTCAAACAGGGAAAATGATAAAGAATAAGAGACAATTTACAAACATCAGCACAAACCCAAATGGATTACAATGAAATCTCCTTTGACATTATTTGATTAAATTTATGCTTATCTTCTTCAGTCTTTCAGAGACAAGAAAATCCTCAACGGACCAGACAAGGAGGATATTTATATCATTGAATTTCTGGATATTCATTTCAAGTACTATCATGGATATCATGATGTCTTCTCTGCAAAATTGATTCATACATTCACTAAAAATGGGGTTTAAACCAAAAGCAGACAACAGATAACAATGTTTATTCCAATTATCAATCATAACAAACATTATCACTCTATCTCCACACTATTCATTAGGCAATGACGATGAAGTGAAGGAAGGTATAGCATGATCAACCCAAGTCTTGTGTTAAAATTAAAAATTTTGGCGGTACAATATGGAATTACTAACTATGTATGAATAATAAGCAAAATCAATTTGGTTTTTGAAGTGTATTCCCGATGAAATATCTAGTAATAAATAATAATATCAACCATCACTTCAAAAACCATGTATTAATCCTTATGTCTGTCAATCTTGGATCAACCTTCACTTATTGCATTAATCCAATATCTGACAATCTTGTAAAAGATAAGCCATGCATCATGTGTCATCAAATCAAACATAGTGAAACTATAGAAACCCCAGCACCAATTTTTCACAAAAATGATTTCCAATATGAATTTATATATATTGCTTGCTTTAACCTAGACAAAAACATTGATGTAACTCTTTGTTATTCTATAAAATAATTGAAATCAAGGCAGAAGGAAATGAACTTATAAGAGAACACTCACTGTAGTCATATCATCAGTAAAGTACACATCATGGTTCCCTACAAGATAAGGAAATGGATCAGCCAACCAAACCATATCAACATCATTGTACATCACACTATATCCAAGCTCCAAAATCTTCAGCAGATGTCTAGGCCTCCTGGCTGTAAAGTTGAAGAAACCCTATATAGCGAAAAAAAACCAAGCACAGGTCAGAAAAGCAAAGCGCCACAAAAAAGTAATAAATAAAATCAACTTCTTATTATTGTTTAAGCACATTGCGAGAAGTTGTGCTTGGAAGAACTTATTTACAACTTATTTGAAACTTAGAAAAGCTTATAAAAGTAAATGATACACTTTGATAAACTATTTTCGGGCAATGTCAATAAACTCTTGAAGATAACTTATGAAAGCAATTTACAACTTATATGAAACTAGTTTAGCCCTATTTTATTCCTGTTTAAACAAACTTCTTAATAAGAACTTAGAGATAAATAAAATAAGAAGACAAAATGAATTAAGCTTCTCCCATAAGTTTAAATTAACTCATGCATAAATTACTATATAGAGCTCTTTCACTTGGAAACACTAAACTTATTTTAACTTGTGTATAAACTAATTTTAAGTTATGAAAAAAGTTAATTCATTTTACCTTTTTTATTTTCTTATCTTGTAAATATTTATTGAAAAATTGATCCACACATCCACTTACTTACTCTTTGATTATACAAACAACTTCTAAACAAGTGCTTCCAAGGCAAACACTTTTAACTAGCATACACTTCCTATTAGTACTGAAGGGTAGCCCCTTTAAAAATCAGATGTTCATGGTGACTTTCACCATATCATCTCTCACCCAATGTGTTGGCAACCAATAAGGTTAGCACTCTACTTATATATTGCAATTTGATCACGTCTTTATCTCTAAATGATGCGAGATCTCCAACAACCCCTCACCCATCGAATACCGGACAAGTCGATCATGAGGACTGGATATCTTCATCGTGAGAATAAAGAAGACCCAATTGCAGATAACATAATAGACTCAACAAATTTCACTGTAATAGATTTTGATTCGGTCTTATTAAAATGAACTTTAAGCCTAAGTCAGGCTCATGAACCCTTTCTCCTCAATAGACTCACCTGCCGGTTCTAGATTTGCACCTTAATCTAACATATAAGTAGCCTTTTATACAACCCCGCTCGAATGAAAGCTCCAGTAGTTAAAACTAAAGCACAAGAGCAGTAGGGGACTCCAAACCAAAAGAATAGTCCATTGGATGGAAAGGTCTCAAACCTTAAGTAACACATGATGTAGTTATTGTATTCAGAGTGAAACTCCTAACATTTCCTATTGTTATTACTGTATAAAGGAATCCAGTTAAATGCAGTGAGAAAGAAACCTGAGAGCCAAACTTATGGGCAGCTTCAGCATCAAGAACGGGAGGAATGAGAACAGCGTGGCCAGGCCAAAGATCATTGACCCGGTGGAGCGAGGCGTAGTCCTCGGCAATGACAAGGACCATATCCTGGCGATCCTGCATGGCTATACTAATCAACCAGTTGTTGAGGAAGGGCAAGTAGGGTTGGCTGACAATGCAGACGATGACGGAGCCATTTTTGGCCACAAAGGAGAGAGCTTGTTCCAGTGTGTAGTGGTCCCATTTGGAAGCTGAGGTTGAAGTTAAAGTAAAGGAGAGAGCTTGGGGCATGCCGACCCAGGGGCAGAAGACGCCCACTACGACCACGAGAGCGAGCAGGGCAAGGAGGGTGGTGGGGCCCAGAACGGAGGAGAAGGGTCTCTTGGAATTGGTTGAAGATGAAGCTGAAACGGGAAATGGGTTGGAGAAAGGGTTCTGCAAAGTTCTCTGGTGGAGGAAGGAGGACATTGCTGATCGATGCAGAAACAAAGAAGATTGGGAATTTCTGCAGAATGAGAACGACGGATTTCTGATTCACTCAGATCGGATCAGAACCCTGCTGATTCGACTGCCTTTCTTTCTTCTTTCTATCGCTTCGGTTCGTTGCTAATCTTCACTCACAAACTTCACTCTGCATCTTTAATCCTATTTTTTTCCTTGTCGTTACTTTTTATTCTATCACTTTATCATAAAAGTGACAGAATAAAAGTTAAACTTAAAAATAAATGTTTATAAAAAATATATAATATTCACATCTCCTTTCTTTATTTTTCTATCACTTTTTAACATATGTATACAATGAAATATTTTTACACGAAATATTTTTACACTCTCATTTACTCTCCCTTCTTTGTTTCGATAATAGGTTCATTAAAACATTATTAATGTCAATCATTATATTTTTAAATATTATTTATTTTAAAACTCAAAACTCCATCAAGATCTTCTTATTAAATACTCATTTCTTAATTTATCATTCGATACATTTTAAAAAACAAATTCCAAAATAAGTAATATCTCAAATACGATAATTAACTCTAAACAAAATTTATTATTATACACATTTATATTTTTCTTTCATATTATTTCACAACAATAATGTGTTAAAAAAACAAATTAATTTGATCATAACAAACAAAATAATTTGATCATAACAAACAAAATAATTTGATTTGTCTAATATAATCTATTGTGCATTCAACGAGTATTATAGAAAAGTCAAATCAAGTCATTTAACAAAAAAAAGTATAAGTTATGTTTGAAATACAAGTAACAAATGAATTCATGTTAGATGTATATTATAAATAAACAGAGGAGTCCTCAAAAGATGTCAGATGAGTGTTGTAGAGCTTATATAGATTTTCAAGAAGTGTTAAATAATAACCTTGACAAGTTTAGATAACCATGTTATCAATAGGCACTCTTTAATATCCATTCGCTTCCACTTACAATTTCATTTTGAGTCATTTTAAAATTAATTTTTTATGCTTTCACTCGGTGAAGAGAAATCGAGGGAGAGTGAGTGGATGGATTTCACGGGACTTAGGGATGAATTAATTGTTGTTTATTTGAGTAGATTTGGAAATAAATGAGAGTGGATTTAGAAGTAAAGTTTATAAAAAATAGTGTAAAATTTCATTAATGTTATAAAGGGTTAAATATGTTTTTAGTCCCTGAACTATCAAGCGTTTTTATTTTTCGTCCCTATTTCAAACTTTTCACGATTAGATCCCTGTCCTTAAGGAAACCATTATTTTTGGTCCTCCAATACAAACGGCGTTAAAATTCGGGTGATGTGGCTAACGTATAGGCACGTGGGATGACAGCTATCGTTTGTAACATTTGCCACGTGTTAAAACATTTTAAATGGAAATTGATTAGTGATTAAATGAGCTGACGGAGATAAGGGATTGGATCTTCTTAAGTGAATCAAAGACGAGGGTTGATAACTTTGTTTTATCTTGAACGTGAGTCGCGATTAGGGTTGATAACTTTGTTGCTCCAGTGTTCGTTTGCATTGTGTGTGTGAGGAAGGCGATTCGAAGAAGGTAATTTTGTTATTTTCGTTTATGTTTACTGTCACTCCATTGCTTATTGTGCATTGTGTGAGTAAAATTTGCATTTTACAATGTAGGATTAGCAATGGTTTTTGATTTTTCTCTGCATCACATGGGGAAGTTCGTGAAGAATAAGGGAATAGAATATGTGGGAGGAGAAATACATGTTATAAAAGGAATTGATCCGGACAGGTGGTCTTACTTTGAAGCAGTGGGATATGTTAAAGAATTCAAGTATGATGCAGAGTTCAAGTTATGGTGGAAGGGGGCAAAACAAAAGGCGATGAACAACCTGAGATTACTGAGTGATGACAGGGAAGCACTGTTCTTGGCTAACTATGCAGAGGCAAATAATGATGAGGTTGAAATCTATGTCCAACATCTACAACCTAGTCAGCCAGATGAAGTTAAGTTTTCGTGTTTTGGTGAAGAGGCAGTACAGGAGACGGAGGAAGAGGTAAATATGGAAGAAGAGGTGGAAGATATACATGCATATGTTGTTGAAGAAGATGCTATTGTGGATGAAGAAGTTGGTTATGTTGGTGAAGCACATGGTTATGTGGATGAAGAAGTTGGTTATGTTGGTGAAGCACATGGTTATGTGGATGAAGAAGATCATGCAGTGGATAAAGAAGTTAGTTATGTTGGTGAACCACATGCTTATGTGGCTGAAGAAGATGATGCAGTGGATAAAGAAGATGGTTATGTTGGTGAAGCACATGCATATGTGGCTGAAGAAGATGATGTAGTGGATAAAGAAGATGCTTATGTGGCTGAAGAAGATGATACAGTTGATAAAGAAGATGGTTATGTTGGTGAGGTGGAGGGGAATGTGGAAGTAGAAGATGTCCTAATGGATTACGAAGAAGAAGAGGGGAACGTTGAGGACGAATATGTACAGAGGGGTGAGGAAGAGGGCAATGTGGTTGAGGAAGAAGTGATGGAAAATGTGGATGATAGTGAAGAGAACAGAATGGAAAATGATGATGATGGGTTTGGGATGGAGGATCAGAGGGTGGAGGAAGAAAGAAGAAATATTAATCCTGTTTTAGAGAGGTGGAATACAATGAAAAAGAGGAAGAAAAGTGTGAGGAGAAGAAACGGTGGTGGTGAGGGGTCATTTATGGTTAACGAAGATGTTGGACACCATGAGCATGAGATAAATGAAGATTACAATACTGATGAATTGTCTTCAAATGTGGATAGTGATGAGGCTATTATTGATAATAGGAGGAAGTTTCCAAAGTACAGAGCAGATGAAATGACTAAGAGTTTCAAATTTACATTGGGGATGGAGTTTAAGTCATTGAAAGATTTTAAAAGTGCCCTACAGGAGCATAGCGTATTAAATGGCAAAGAAGTGAAGTTTGTTAAGAATGATTTGAAGAGAGTGAGGGCAGTTTGTAAAAAGGGATGTGGCTTTGTAATTATGGCTAGCAAGGTAGGAGGAAGGGAAACTTTTAGAGTGAAAACTCTCGTTGGACGTCACAAGTGTGGAAGGGTTTTTAGTAACAAAAGTGCAAGTGTGCAATGGATTGCACAAGTATTGGTAGACAGATTTGTGAATGTGGGAGGCATGACAGTGAACCAAATCATAGATGAAATCAAAAAGTCCTTTAGTGTTGGAATTACTCCTTGGAAAGCAGCAAGAGCAAAGGAAATTGCTATGGATTCTTTAGTGGGTGATGGAGAACGTCAGTATGGACGTTTGTATGATTATGTGGCTGAGTTGCTAAGGGTAAAGGCTGGAACATTCAAGATTAAGGTCAATCAACCCCAACCCACTTTGCCACGACGGTTTGGGGCATTTTACATGTGTCTAGAGGGTTGTAAAGAGGGGTTCTTAGGTAGTTGCAGGCCATTCATTGGGGTAGATGGTTGTCATTTGAAGACAACATATGGAGGTCAGTTGTTAGTGGCAGTGGCAAGAGACCCTAATGACCAATATTTCCCCCTAGCTTTTGCTGTGGTTGAAAATGAATGCAAAGAGACATGGAGATGGTTTTTGACCCTGCTGCTGGGTGATATTGGGGGAATAGATTGTCAACGGTGGATCTTTATTTCGGATCAGCAAAAGGTAAGTTACTTTATACATCAATATGTTTTTTAATTCCCTGTTTTATTCAAATTGTTAAGTTACTTTAGTAAAGGTTGTTGGCATTTGTTGGCAGGGATTAATGGCCGTATTTGATGAGATTTTGAATGGGGTGGAGCACAGGCTGTGTTTAAGGCATTTGTACAACAACTATAAGAAGAAATTTGGTGGAGGACTACTCATTAGAGACCTTATGATGGGGGCTGCCAAGGCAACATACTTTCAAGACTGGGAAAAAAAAATGGGTGAGTTGAAGACTGTGAATTGTGATGCTTATAATTGGTTAATGACAATTCCAACTAAATCTTGGTGTAAACATGCATTTAGTGCTTATCCTAGATGTGATGTGTTGATCAATAATTTGTCTGAGTCATTTAATAGTACTATTTTGCTGGCAAGAGACAAACCTATAATTACTATGATGGAATGGATTAGGTCATATATTATGAGTAGGTTTGCAACACTTAGAGAAAAAGTTATCAACTATCCTGGTGATGTTATGCCTAAACCGAGAAAAAGACTTGATAAGGAAGTTGAAAAGAGTGGGAATTGGCTTCCAGTTTGGGCAGGGGGTGCTAAATTTGAGGTCACTCATGGCTTTACAATGGACAAGTTTGTAGTTGATCTTTCTAATCATACTTGTAGTTGTTACTTTTGGGATTTGGTTGGAATACCTTGTAGACATGCTGTTGCTGCCATACATTATAAATTAGAAAACCCAGAAGATTATGTTCATCCATATTACAAGAAACATGCTTATAACACTTGTTATGCACCTGAAATAATTCCAATCAATGGACAACAACTTTGGCCTACATCCGACACTGCCCCACTACTACCACCCACTTATAAAACACCTCCTGGAAGGCCTAAAAAGTTAAGAAGAGAAGCTGATGAATATGTCAGCCATTCAAAGTTGTCCAAGAAAAATATTGGTATGAAGTGTAGCAGTTGTAATGCATATGGACACAATGTAAGAAGTTGTAAAAAGGGGCAGAAAAGCAAGGTATTTCCTCCTGAACATGTTATTTACAAGTTCATTTATTTATATTTATGTCAAATCTAACTACCTTAAGCCTTTCACAGGACACAAGAGGCACATCTGCAATGGGAGGATCTGCAACAACTGGAAGGACAGAATCTGCAACAAGAAGTGCATCAGGTGGAAGGGGAGGATCTTTATCAACTGCAAGGGGAAGATCTGCATCAACTGCAAGGGGAGGATCTGCAAGAAGAACTGCAACGGCTGTTGAACCATCTGCATCAACCTCACAAGGTCAAAGAACATCACAACTTAGAGGGGTTGCACATATGCGTCAAGGGGGAAGAAGAACATCCTCAAGATTGGCTGCACAATTTCTAGGGTCTCAAGCCAGTTGCACTTGACATCCACAGACTTTTTTTAATGCTATAATGCTTTAACTGGTTGGGACCAACTTCGGGAGACCATTTGTAATGGGCACAGTATTTTTTGGACAACTTGTTTGTCATATAGTGTACCACATCCAATGTTAATTAAAGTACTAGGGGACCACTTCTTGTGTTAATTAAACTGCTCGGGGACCACTTCTGTAATTTCTTGTGTTGTTTTGTTGAATGCAATGCCTTAACTTGGATGACATTTTACTCTTCATTGTCCCCTGTCCATTTCAGTCATTGTGCTTTAAATTACTTGTTGGATTACTTTTTTTCAAAGCAGTAGGGTGTTGGCATCTCATAATAATCTTGCAAGATTGATGTTATAAGTCAAAAACCTTAGCAGGTTCAACACTGGTGCTTTCTGCTGTCACATTGTGCTTTCTGATGTTATAAGTATTTTTGTCACATTTTTATATAAACCATCCACATCCAATGATACTTGGTCATTCTTTATAATGCTTTTACTGGTTCAAGACTTCATTCACATGTCTTGGCAACTTCATTTTTATAATGCTTTTACTGGTTCAAGACTTCATTTTTATAATGCTTTTACTGGTTCAATTATGCATACCACTATAATGCTTTTACTAGTTGACATTTTGGGTGTAACTGATTTTTATAAATTATGCTATAAAACTCTTTGATTTAAAATAACAACTATAATCACATAACAGAAATGCACATAACACAACGTATGATGTCCACATTTTATTCAATTTAAAACTTGAAAGTACATCCACAACACAACATTACCAATCTAATTACAATTTATCTTCAGCACAAACATAAAACAAAACATCACTGTTAATGCCCATAATGACAGTACAAACAAGACCAACATCATTTTGAACTTTTTTCTCTCTTGCTCTAATTTCCTCTTCAACATGTCCTTCTTCTTCCTTAGATCCAACACAACATTTTCAATACAGACTTCAACTTCTTCACTCCTCCTTTGTAAGCTTCCTTCAATTTTCGAGTCTCCTTCATCAACCCATTCAAAGTAGTTACAACTTGAATTACTCTGCAAAAGAAATTACAAATCACGAATACAAACTTCATCACAATAAGTAAAACATTTTCTCACTTACTGCCCAATTTCTACATCTATAAAACAGTCTCCCTTTGTTCTTCAATGTAGTTGCCTTCAACAGCAACAATCTTTCCCCACAACCACAATTTCTTGTAGCTAAGTCAGAGGAGGATCCACATGTTTGGGACATTCCAGAACCAATACTCCTTCGCGTGCAACCATTTCCTCCTCTGTCAGCTTCCATTTCCCTGATACAGTAATTTCCAAAGTAAATCAACTTCGACTACTCCCAACAAAAACCCTATATCCCAAACCCATCCATTCAGACGAAACGAAAGACGAAAATCAACTTACGTGACCATTTACACCAATGTTGAAGAAGATGAAATCCAACCTTTTGCGGTTCACTGAAACCTTCTTCCCAGCTGAAATTATGTGCTTATCATCGAAACCTTTTGAAGAAGATGACCCTCGTCTTTGATTCACTTAAGAAGATCCAATCCCTTATCTCCGTCAGCTCATTTAATCACTAATCAATTTCCATTTAAAATGTTTTAACACGTGGCAAATGTTACAAACGATAGCTGTCATCCCACGTGCCTATACGTTAGCCACATCACCCGAATTTTAACGCCGTTTGTATTGGAGGACCAAAAATAATGGTTTCCTTAAGGACAGGGATCTAATCGTGAAAAGTTTGAAATAGGGACGAAAAATAAAAACGCTTGATAGTTCAGGGACTAAAAACATATTTAACCCATGTTATAAACAAAAAAATTTAATTGGTAAAAATTAAATATTACCAAAATACCCCTAATTATTAAAATAATATAAAATGATAATTGTTAATGTTATATTTAATTGTAAAAATATTTATAAAGAGTAAAAAATTAATGTTAACTATTATTATTATTATTTTATTATTATTATTATTTTATTATTATATTATTATTATTTTATTATTATTATTACTATTATTATTATTATTACTATTATTATTATTATTATTATTATTATTATTATTATTATTATTTCATCCTGTAAATCATTTCAGTTAAACACACTATATTCAAGGGTGAAATTATAAATGTTGAGAAATCCTTGCAAATCTGCGCATAGATGAAAGATTGGAAAATTCTTTTATCCTGTAAATCTGTGCTTTCAAATGCGCACAAATCTTTAAAAACGAACACAAAAATAATCTGAAATCCGTCTTCACATTTCATCGTGCATAGTAAATTACCCCTGAAGTGAACAGAGGCTTAAGGAATAAGATGTAAGTCTTGTAAGAAAATAATAATAAAATATATTAAACATGTTGTTGAAGTAATATTCTCTAAATATTTGTCAAAAAGAGCACTAGTGTAATACAAAGTTGAAGAATAAATACACTTAACTTTTATAAGATAAATGTGGTGCTAGATGTTAAGAACTCATACTAACATATAACTTTATTAGAAGTAGGATGACGATGGTCGTGTCGGATATGAATTCTGATTCCTAATAAAAAAAAAATTATATTATCTGTTAATCGTCGGATTTCCACTTAAAAGATATTTTTAGGTATTTTAAAATCTGCAAATCCTCGTAGATATTTAAAAATATTTAAAAATATATATTTTATGAATTTTTAAAATAAATCTAAATGAAATTACAAAAAATATAAATAATGTAAATTAAAATTTAATTTCAATTAAATTTAACTTAATAAAATATAAATTAATTTTAATTTAAATTAAATTTAACTTAATAAAATAAAAATTAAATTTTTATTTTATTGTTTACGGATAATGGATATTCGCAACTACGGATAATATGATATCCGCACTCAACCCATTTATAAGCGAGTATTAGAATATCCACTATCTGTGACTAATAAATATTATGAGTACTAATTATTTGTCGCAATCTTTTTTTTGCAACCCACGAACATAGATATTTTTGTCATAGCTAGAAGCACTTAATAATAGCCCATTTGTTTTACATAGTGAAACCTTTTCTTATTAGCAATGGAGAAATGGACATTGTTAGGTTTTTTAATGGGGAATACACTAGGAAAATTCGACATTAATGAGTCATGAGTAAACCATATGAGATGCTAAAACAATATCTCAACTCAATTCCTTGAGACAACGTGTTTATGAGTCATTCTCTTTTTATATTGCTTATCTCACTCATTTCTACCTAAATTGGGTGACCATATTCACACCTTAAATTTCCTATAAATTTTCTCTCAAGTGTGAGTCTTTATTACAAATTGCAAAGTACTCCTTGAAATTCAAGTGTTCTACCCATGAGTGTTTTACTCATATAACATTTTGAGGATGTTTTCTTTTGTATATGTTGTTTAACTTTCTCATTTTTATTCAACAAAGGATTCAAAATAACACGTGGATCCTTATAATATCCTTTTCCAGACTAAGTTTCTTATACATTGGTACACTTCCTTCTTAATCATTAAAGTCATGTACATAGCTTTCTTAGAAGCAGCCAAGGAGATATTATGATTGAAGAACCTTCTCAAAAAATTTGGAAAGAAGGCAAGATGATTTTTTTATTATTTAGTGATAGTTAGAATGTTATATGTCTTTCTAAAATCTAAGCTTTCATTTTATATGCAATCATATTACTTGAAGTATTATATTGAGACCTCATAAGTGTTAGAAATTTGTCTTTGTTGAAGATTTCATGATCAAATAATCCAACTAATATGTTGACCAAGATTGTCATAATTGATAAGTTTAGGCTTTGGATTACTTTAATATTTTTTGTTAGAGGTGTAATTGTAATGTTTTATATAGATCAACTCATGATTCTTTGTTTTTTAATCTCCTTAATATATTTTTCCTTGAAATAACAAATAGTGATATTACAACTAATGATTTTTCTTCAAGTATGATCTAATATAGATAGAGAATCCTAAGTTTGTTGATTCCTTGTATTCAAAGTTTTTTTGGAAGGCAGAAAAAAAAACATGTCTTGTTAAGATAAATATCAATACTAGATAAAAATTGTTTTTGTTGACGGAGAAAGTACCAATTTGGGAAGAACTCTTACTTAATGGAGAGTTTGCTAGAAATCTAAATGTGAATTTGAATCTCATAAAAATAAGAAAGTTAAAGAACAAATGAGAAAAAAACTCAAATTTATTATTCTAAAATTTTGAATTAGAAATTGTATTGTAATTTTTTATATATGTTGACATGTGACTCATTGATATTGAATCTCCCTAATATATTGATGGCAATGCTCTAGGTAGGACAAGTCAAATCTAGAAGCAATCAAGCCAACAAGAACAAGATGCTCAAGGTTTTAGATGGAATGCAAAATGGTAGTGGTATAAGGTGGAGGTTGTCATGGTTTTGGGTGTTTGAATGGTGATGAAAGGTGTGTTTGGTGGTTTTCTAAGAGAGGTTGGACCAACTCTTGGAGGAAGGTGGCTAGAGGAGGCCACTTGGGTTGCTCTAGCCTAGGGTGACCTTAAAAGAGTAGTATGACACAAAAATGACAATATAACTTTACTCTAAATCAAAGGTATTTACATGCTGTAGAGCACCTCTATTTATAGGCTAAGGTGTCTAAAAATGGTCTGAAACTTTAACCTAAAAGAGCTACCTTGGTTGGCTTGGAGAGCAACGAGCAATCCTCTCCAATAGGAGGGAGACAAGTGGCAAAAAGCCTCTCAAATGAGAGAGTGACAAGTGACCACTACCTATGGAAAAACTCTTCATTCCTAGAGAGACACATGACCACTAACTAGCTGAAAACTCTCCAATGGGAAGCTTCCACATGTCTAGGACGAAATTCTTCTCCCTTGTTCTCCAAGCTTAGCCAAAATGTTGACCCCTTGGTCAACACACCCATTTTGGATGTCCAAGCATAGTTAACTTTGGGCCTTAGCCCTTTGCTGACTTGTTTGGTCAAAATCTTATTCTACTTGGCTAAAATACAAGGCCCAATTGAAATCCTACACTACTAGGTCCATAATACAAAGCCCAAATAAAATCTATACTACTTAGCTCAAAATACAAGACCCAAAATTATTCTTACTCAACAAAATCTTCATTATGACTTAAGATGACCCAAGAAAAAGAGTTTAAGTCTATTTTCCATAGATTTCCAACTTTTCATGAATGTTCTAGGTGACAAGGGTATGCCATCACATATTTCGTGAAAAATTACCAAAAACACATTGTCCACACCTATTTGTTATTTCTACTCTCCTAATTTATAAATGTCGCATGATGATTGAATAGTAGTCTTGAGATGTTAAAATTTCATATTAATAATGTTTAACATGATTTAAAAAATCCAACTAAAACATTTATGATGCTTTCAATGTCGGATATGTTAAAATTAAATAATGATACAACCTTTCATATATATATATATATATATATATATATATATATATATATATATAATAAAATCTGATGATTATGGATAACCATATTTGAAAAAAAAAGGAGAAATTAAATAGAATTTGATAAAATGTACGGTAAGTTAGTTAAACTTTTATTAACATGAGTAAACAACACAATTATGTTACTTAGAATATTTAATTAGTAAAAGGATAAACTAAAAATAGTTGTATACAAAAATGTATATCTCCTTTATAAATTGCTATAAATATAATATTATTTATAATATTTTAAGGGTCAAAATCCATTTAATTTAAAGGGCAAGCTATAAACGATCTGAATCAGCTATGTAGTGAGTATTTTTATAATCAAAATGTTTCAAATTCAAGATACCTAAAACGCAATTACATTAAAAGTTTTTATGTGCACTTTAATATAGAAATTTGTATTATGTATGTCCACCATGAGACACAACAGAGACAAATCTGCATCCTCGAAGATATATAAAGAAAATGAGTTTTCTATGTGATAGGAGAGGGTTTGGCTTATTTCTAACTAAAAAACCAGTATGTGAACAGTTGAAGTAGGACCAAAGCAAAAAAAAAAAGGCCAATAATGTATAACATGGAACTCTAGACTGTCACAAGTTACTGATTGTTTTATAAGATTTGCTCTCTCTATTCTTCCATGTGCATATTGCACTTTTTCACCTTCCCCTAGTGCATTTTCTGTTTTTGGCGTTGTCAACAAACAAATGTAAACTTGCGTAGTTGTGTGCATAGTGCATGATCAGTGTTTCAATATGTTTCATGTTGATGTATTTAGAAGCAGAACAGAAAAGAAGCCTCCTTTGAGTCCAAGCAAGAAAACCAAAATAACATTCTCACCAATCGCTCCCTTACGTCTCTTAGACTCAAACCAACCACTCTCCAACGCACAGTTTGGTAGATACACACTACTCTTCCGTATGATTATTATTATTCACATAAACTCTTTCACAGTTTCTTATAAAACCCACTTCTACAACAGATTCACCATGGCATTGAACTCCATGGCTGCTTCTCATTCCCATTTCCCAAGTGATTCAGGCCAGGCATTGAACTCCTCCCTTTGGTGCAAATAACTTGTTTTGTTACTATGAACCTTAGAAAGTCACGTATTTAATATGATGTTTACTATGTTTGTTCTGATATAACAGCATCGACCTCCTACTCGTCAATCTGCATCAAAAGTGTGTCGAGTTTGTAGTGATCAGATTGGACATGGGGAAAATGGAAAGCTTTTTGTGGCTTGCCATGTGTGTAGTTTTCCCGTTTGTCAACCCTGCTATGAGTATGAGAGGAGTGAAGGGAACCAGTGCTGCCCTCAGTGCAACACCCGCTATAAGCGCCACAAAGGTTAACTTAGCTTATGATCGTTGGTTTTTTACTTTATTGTTGTTGTTATTGTAAGAACTTCATTTTTTTTTTTGGAAAAACTAATGTGATAATATGGCATTGGCTTCCCTGCAGGTTGTCCTAGAGTAGCTGGTGATGATGAGGAGCATTCTGATGCAGATGATTTTCATGATCCAGATGAGAAACATGATGCCAATCATTGGGTAAATTTTTAATAATATGATGGCAAAATCTTACTTCTTGTACGATTTTTCAAATATCTCACATGATTTTTAATAACAAAAGTAGAAAATCACGTTAAATTTATAATACAAACAGAAAACTAGAACAGTGATGCATTATAATACAATCACATTCAATAATACATCACAAGCTCCCACTTTATATGCTATCTGTACAATAATGCTAATCTTGTGCTCTTATTTTTTATCAAAGTTCCAATGATACGTGCAATGCTGACATTGTTCCTTCCCTTTTCATGTAATCTCACAGATTAGGATTTATTAAAATGAATGAGTGTTGCTGTGGCTATTCTAATTGAATAGAAGTAACCAGAGATCTGAGTGGTTGTCTGTGATTTCTATAGGAAAATAAAGACCACAAGGAACAGCAGTGGCATCCGAAAGGTCAAGCTTTATCTTCAGCAGGAAGTGGTAAGTCAAAACTGTTACGATCAATCGCTAATTATGTTCAATGTAGGTGATTTTTTTGGACATAATCTTTAATTTATGAAAGCTTGTCTGAGTTGATCTATTGTTCTGCAGTGGCTAGTAAGGAATTTGAAGGGGAGAAGGAATTCTTCAGTAATGGAGAATGGGAAGAAAGATTAGAGCAATGGAAAGCCAGGCAAAAAAAGAGAGGTATTCTTAACAAAGAGGAAGCCAAAGATGACCAGGGAGAAGATGATTACCTGTAAGTGCACTTTTCAGTATAAGTTGAAAATATCTCATTCTTCTGTATACATGAGATTAGTCTAGTTTGGTATCCATGTAAAATATGTGTAAGATTCAGGAACTTACCATATACAGTTCAATTTTGCAAGAATATAAAAAATAGTTACGTGTCACATTATGCAGTGTGATAAATTTAGTTTCTTATGAATTCATGAATCTACAATGCCTTACAAAATGTAAGTTATGGCTTCAAATGTATGTTGTAGAACAATTACTACCTTGAAACATGATGCAGGCAATTTCATTTTTGCACCTTGCAGTTTGGCTGAAGCTAGGCAACCATTGTGGCGTAAGGTTCCAATATCTTCAAGTCTAATCAACCCATATCGCATAGTCATAATCATGAGGCTCTTTATCCTCGTTTTCTTCCTCCGTTTCCGTGTCTTAACTCCAGCATATGATGCATATCCACTGTGGCTTGCCTCTGTGATGTGTGAAGTATGGTTTGCACTGTCGTGGATACTTGACCAGTTCCCCAAATGGTTCCCCATAACTCGTGAAACTTACTTGGATCGCTTGTCCATGAGGTTTGAGCGTGAAGGGGAGCCAAACCTTCTAGCCCCAGTTGATGTCTATGTGAGTACTGTGGACCCTTTGAAAGAGCCTCCCATTATAACAACAAACACTGTTCTTTCAATCCTGGCTGTTGATTACCCGGTTGACAAGGTGTGTTGCTATGTATCTGATGATGGTGCGTCTATGCTCCTTTTTGATGCACTTTCAGAAACTTCTGAGTTTGCACGAAGATGGGTTCCTTTTTGTAAGAAGTATAGCATAGAGCCAAGGGCACCGGAGTTCTATTTTTCTCAGAAGATTGATTACTTGAAAGATAAGGTGCAGCCTACCTTTGTGAAGGAACGAAGGGCCATGAAGGTAGGCCATAAAGATAGGACAAAAAGGTTGCTTGTTTCTAAGAAATTATTACATGATCAAACTATTATGATCTGTTATATGGAGTGGAAATGAAAATTTTAAACAATATTTAATGAAAAGGACTCGTATATGTTGCTGTTCAATCTCTTAATGAATCCCTTCGAAAGACCTAACATAACATGATGTTGGTAATCTCTACTTGATATATAATGGAAATCCTTTATCATTTTTTTGCTTCATTTATAACTGTTCTTCTGTTTTTTTTTTCTCCACTGCAGAGAGAATATGAAGAATTTAAAGTAAAAATTAACTCCTTAGTGGCAAAAGCTCAGAAGAAGCCGGAGGACGGGTGGGTGATGCAGGATGGAACCCCTTGGCCTGGCAACAGTACTCGTGATCATCCAGGAATGATTCAGGTTTGGCTATGATTCAAATCCTCTTGCTAGTTCTTGTGTTGTGCATTCTTCATTGTCTAATCATGAAGGAATAAATAAACCATAATATAGGAACATTTGAATATCTATAATTTTTGTCCCTCTTGGTTAATTCTTCGAGAAAATAGAGAAAAGGAAAATATAATAACGCTTATGATTTACAAATTTTCCTTCCTTAGATTGGAAAAGCTGGTTCTCTGGTGATGTGGTTCATGAACTTACCATTGCAGGTGTATTTAGGAAGTGGTGGTGCACTGGACGTAGAAGGCAAGGAACTGCCACGGCTGGTGTATATTTCACGTGAAAAGCGTCCTGGCTATAACCACCACAAGAAAGCTGGTGCTATGAATGCTTTGGTAGGTACAAAATAGTAACATGTATAACAAGAAGAGTAGAAATTATGTCTAGAATATGACTTTTCTTTGTTGTCTATACTTTAAAGGTTCGAGTTTCAGCTGTGCTTTCAAATGCACCTTTCATGCTGAATCTGGATTGTGACCATTACATAAACAATAGCAAGGCTATAAGAGAGGCCATGTGCTTTTTAATGGACCCCCAGATAGGAAAGAAGCTCTGCTATGTCCAATTTCCACAAAGATTCGATGGTATTGATCGTCATGATAGATATGCTAACCGCAATATTGTATTCTTTGATGTAAGTGGCGTTCATCTAAACTATGTAACTTAGTATATGCAAACAGCATTTCAATGATGACATTTGATGTGAGTTTTCTATGTTTCTTACATGTTAGATAAATATGAAAGCCCTTGACGGGATTCAGGGTCCAGTTTATGTTGGAACTGGATGTGTGTTCAATAGGCAGGCACTATATGGATATGATCCACCGGTATCTGAGAAAAGGCCAAAGATGACCTGTGACTGCTGGCCTTCATGGTGTTGTTGTTGTGGTTGTTCGAGGAAATCCAAGTTAAAGAAGAAATATGGTGGAAGAGGGGGTCTCTTTAGTAGATTATACACCAGGAAGAAGAAAATGATGGGGAAGAACTACGTTAGGAAAGGGTCTGAGTCCATGTTTGATCTTGATCTTGAAGAGATTGAAGAAGGGCGTGAAGGGTATGGCGAGCTAGAGAAATCATCCCTCATGTCCCAAAAAAAGTTTGAGAAGAGATTTGGGCAGTCACCAGTTTTCATTGAGTCCACTTTGATGGAAAATGGTGGACTTCCTGAAGGCACCAACAGTCAATCGCTAATTAAGGAAGCTATTCATGTTATAAGTTGTGGCTATGAAGAGAAGACTGAATGGGGAAAAGAGGTAATCGATCTCATTAATTACAATAAGACTAATCTTTTAAGATGAAGGAAGTTTTGGTTTTGCTTGATGCTTCATTTGGTTCTGTTAGTCCTTTTGACAAATTTGTTTGCATGCAGATTGGATGGATATATGGCTCAGTCACAGAAGATATATTAACAGGGTTTAAGATGCATTGTAGAGGATGGAAATCAGTATACTGCATGCCAAAAAGAGACGCTTTCAAAGGATCTGCCCCAATAAATCTATCAGATAGGTTACACCAAGTTCTGAGATGGGCCCTTGGTTCTGTTGAAATTTTCCTTAGTCGCCATTGTCCATTGTGGTATGGCTATGGAGGAAAACTGAAATGGCTGGAGCGGTTGGCTTATACTAATACCATTGTTTATCCATTCACTTCCATCCCTCTACTTGCATACTGCACAATTCCAGCAGTTTGTCTTCTCAGTGGAAAATTCATCATCCCAACTGTAAGTACACAACTGTTACATCCTTTTTTTCATCATTTTACATGGATAACTAGTTTTCTTTGCTTTATTGTGATCACTTTCATCCCTAGTGCTCCAGAAATTATCACATGGTTCTGGGTTGTTATCAATCTTAACACGACATATAATAGAGATTTTAAATTCAATCGATTTTAGAGATTCCACATACAGTATATAAATAAATGAATGTAAATATAAGTCGCTCAAAAGTGCTACTCTTTGCAGTTGACGAACCTTGCTAGCGTATGGTTCATGGCTCTATTCATCTCCATCATTTTAACTGGTGTGCTAGAGCTGAGGTGGAGTGGTGTGAGCCTTGAAGACTGGTGGCGCAATGAACAATTTTGGGTGATTGGAGGTGTATCTGCTCACCTTTTTGCTGTATTCCAAGGTCTCCTTAAGGTTCTTGGAGGAGTGGACACCAATTTCACAGTGACAGCCAAAGCAGCAGATGATACTGAATTTGGAGAGTTGTACCTGTTCAAGTGGACAACACTTCTGATCCCACCAACCAGTCTTATAATCTTGAACATGGTGGGAGTTGTGGCTGGAGTCTCTGATGCCATTAACAATGGGTATGGTTCATGGGGTCCTTTGTTTGGGAAGGTATTCTTTGCTTTCTGGGTTATTGTCCATTTATATCCTTTCCTCAAAGGTCTCATGGGAAGGCAAAACAGAACTCCTACTATTGTTGTCCTTTGGTCAATTCTTTTGGCATCAATTTTCTCTTTGATTTGGGTTAGAATTGATCCTTTCTTGCCAAAACAAACTGGCCCAGTTCTCAAACAATGTGGAGTAGAATGCTAAGGCACTGGAGTTGCATGTGTGTACAAAGGGACCACTTCATATTCACCATGCTCGTGTTTAGGAAGTAGATTAAGAGTACTTTATTCATAGTAGTGTACACACATAAATGTAAAAAATCTGCATCAAAACCACTAGAATGGGGGCTTCAGTTCAATTACTTCCATTAAAAGAGAGAAGAGTCCAAGGACTAAATACTTTGTTGTTTCATTCATTATTTTTAAACAAAAACCAGAGATTTTAAATTTATGCAACATACTTATCATATTTTAATGATAAATATAGATTTTTGTGTTAGTCACTATTATTCCTTTTATCTTATTAGTACTAATAATTTGAAATTATAAAATTTTATGAAATTATAAAATTTTATGAAATTATAAAATCATAAAATTATAAAATATATTCAGTGAAGAATTTTTTAATTAAAGTTTTGTTGTGAAATTGTTAATCTCTAATTTCGTCAAAAAAATATATATTTAAAAAAATTTAAAAGTAGATCGGTAAGAAATTTCTAAAATCAAAGTGAAAATAAAACATGTTGAAAAGGAAAATAAAAAATATTATCAATTAGATTTTCATTTATTTTATTAATTAATTAAAAACGGTTGTTGACGTTGGAAAAGTTGTTTTTTATGTTTTTGGTTTAATAGCCAATTTAGTCCTCACTTTGGTTGAAAAATCTCAATTTAGTCCCTCGTTATAAAAGTGTTTTGAATTAGTCCTAACTTTTAAAATAGTGGGTCAGATTGGTCCTTTCTGTTAAATATAAGTTAACAAAATTAATGGATGATGATGTGACACAACTTAAAGCTAACGAGGGACCAATCTAACACATCAGCTTTAAGCTGTGTCACATCATCATCCATTAATTTCGTTAACTTATATTTAACGAAAGGGACCAATCTGACCCACTATTTTAAAAGTTAGGACTAATGTAAAACACTTTTATAACGAGGGACTAAATTGAGATTTTTCAACCAAAGTGGGGACTAAATTGGCTATTAAACCTATGTTTTTTAGAATCTACTGTTACAGGGCATATTCATTCGTCCATCACCTTGAGCTTCTTCTGACAATCCACTATGATTCAATTGATCTTTGCATAACCACACTTCTTTGTCAAAAAAACCATCATTTGATTTGCTTACTCAAGGTAAGATTTAATTTCATTACAATCTGTTTCTGTGGGGATGTAGAGACCAAGATCCAAACCTAACAACTCTGCGCTGCCTCCTCCCTATGCTGCTTTCACTGTGCTGTCTTTCTTTCTCTCTTCTCCGGTTCTCTGGATAATGTGGGCTGGGTACCTGCAAAGGCACTCCGACGCTCAAGTCAACAGGGGTATCCTTAGAACAGGAAAATCTTTCTTAATTTTCTCTTAGGGGAAAAAACGTACCTTTTTTCTGGTGTGCTATGTGTATTTAAAACAGTAAATTAAACCGTTACCTGACAATTCGGTCAGTTATTGAAGTTGACTGTGTAGAAGTTGTAACTGCTAGATCGTGTACTGATACTGAGTCAATTGCTTCCGTGATTTGCGGCGTTGGTTAGCTAATATGCATAACTGCTTATCTGTAACCGCGTGCTACGATATCGCGCTCTGTATGTCGACCGTCCTGTGTGTCGACATGAATAAGCGACTTGTCGTGCGTCGTGCGAACGCTACCTGTCGCGACATCACTGTTTGGTTGTCGATCACCAAGTGGTCGACGACAATACGCGATCGCACAACGTTACGACCTTAAGAAGGTCTCGCATTGGTTTAACTGTCGCCTGGTCGCCCGGGTTACTGGTCGACCATAGGAGGATTAGGTATCCTATATTACATGCCCCCCAAGTCCGAGTAAATGGACGACAGAATTACGAAGGACTTTTGAATATTGTTTGAAGAAACGAGGAGACGCGGAGGAAACGAGGAGACGTGGGTGACAGCTGTGCGTGGCGTTACAAATTTTAGGGTTTTCCCGCGCCTTTAGGGAAGTGAGGGGACGCGTATTAGTAGCCGTTAGATTAAAAAGAATCCTACGGCGCCTGACGATTAAACGGTTTGGCTTCTTCAACACGATTCAGAAGGGGGTTAGTCACTTTTGCAGAAGAATAGACATTGAGAGTGTGCACTGCGAGCGAGATTGTTTCTTCTTCAGTCTCATTGCCTTTGCTGCTACGAGAATCAACCAGGTAACCCTAAAATCTCTTTCGTCTTAGTGTACTTACTGTTGATCATGGAAGGAAGAGGGCAGGACACCGGTGGCGATATGCCGGGGCCGTCATCCACGGCGGAATGTCCTGAGGTCACCACTATACCGTATGGGGAGATGGCGTTTGTATATGGAAATGTATGCAGCGAGGGTCCAGGGGGACGCATGATATCTCCGATTAGCGGAGATGAGTACGCTTGGGCGGCGCGTGAGGTTAAGGAACTGAGAAGTCAATTTAGGAGTAGGGCTGTAATTACGGATTGGATTGTGAATAGTTGTGTGTTGAGGACCCTAGGGTATCAAACCTGTGTGACGTTGATAGCGTGCCGGGATGATGAGAGGGTTTGTTATGGGAGGGAGAATGCTTCTGATGAATTCTTTTACTGTTATGTTGCGCTATTCTATGATTTGTATGTGAGATTGCCGTTCACCACTTTCCAAATGGATGTTTTGCACACCTTGAACGTTGCACCGAGCCAGTTGCATCCCAATAGTTGGGGGTATGTACAGGCTTTCGGGGTGTTGTGTGGGGCGCTAGGAATTAGGCCCACTGTAGGTTTATTTTTGTATTTCTTTAGGTGTCGTCCGCTTGCGACGAAGGGGTGGGTGTCATTGATTTCAGAACCGGGTAACGCGCTACTAGAGCTTTACCTGCAGTCGTATAGAGGGTTTAAGGATAAGTTTTTTAAGGTGTCGATCACCGATGTTGGTCGAAGGTTCTTTTTCGACGGTGAGGGGAATCCCAGATTTCCCTTATATTGGACGCAGGATCCTCTGAGATTTACCTCGTGGTCTGAAGATAAGATGACGATTGAAGAGTTGGAGGCTTTGAGTGTGTTGACCTCGTTGTCGCGCCCCTTCTCTTCTCGTCAGATTATAGATTGCCTCGAGTTCGATGACGCGGGGGCAAGGGTGTTTGGTATGTGTCTTTGCTTATCATTTTGTAAATTGCTTTGTTGTTGCTGACTATTGGATGAGTTTTGGTGTTTGCAGAGATAATGGGGAGAAAAGGGAGTGGTCGCAACTGGTTTCAGGCAATTGGAAACGAGAGGGCGGAGGGTAGCCGCCCGGGGTCGTCTACTGGACATGCTGTTGGGCATCAACGCCCCCAAGGACCACCAGCTAGTCCAGTTCCAGTCGTAGTGTCGACGGCGACTGAGGAGACGACTGCTGCGGAGGTGCCGTTTATGCGTAAAAGAAAAACAAAGACGGTCGACGCCAGCCGCGAAGCATCCAAGAAGAGGAAGGAAGTTGTTGAAGAAACTGAGCGTTCCATCCCGCTCGGCGTATGGGATCCTGCATTCACCTTGGGTCATAAGGTGGATCTGAATATGGACACCGCGGAGAAGAAGGTAATCAAAAACATGAGTGAGCAAGAGATTGCTGACAGCTTGTTGGAGATGACAACACGATCGCAGGCGCTGGCTTGGCATCTGGCTTATGCCTCGGATAGAGGTCCGATGCGTGTTGAGTTAGAGAAGGTACGTGCTCAACTGAAGGAACTGGCCGAGACCCATGCTAGCTGTGAAGCCAAACAAAAGCACGCAGAACAACTTCTGAAGGAGGGTGAGATATTGTTGAATAAAACTCGGGAATCCGGTTTGGCCCTCCAACAGGAACGTGATCAGATGGCGAGGGATCTGGAGCAAGCGAAGAGATCAATGGTGATAGTGGCCCGCGAGAGGAATGCGTTGAAGGCAGAGGCTTCTGAAAGAAATGAGTTGGTCGAGGAGCTAAAGGATGCGATCATGCTCGAACATGCCAAGGGTTTCCGGAAGGCTTTGAGGCAAGTCGGGCACTTGCTCCAGGTATCAACCAAGGGAGTTGAATTTGACATCCGGAAGGATGTGCATGAGGGTCATCTGAAGCCCTTGAATGAAATTCCTGAAGACGCTGTCCTAGAGGGTGAAGAGGATGAAGAGGTGGTTGCCAACAATGAGCCTGAGGGAGGAATGGAAGTGGACGAGCCTGCTACGGAGACTGTTGGAGCTGTTGATGGCGACACACCTAACATCATAATAGATTAGGATTTGCAAAGGACCTGTATATATATACTTGAATTTCTAGTTGATGATTGTGAATATCAAATTTGGATAATTTGTGAATGCTTGACGTTGAAATAGAGTGTGTTGAACTGTTTGCATGTTTGGCGATTTTGTCGTTTGTTTAACTTAGCTGATTCTGTAGTTTATTTGTTGTGGTGTGCGCTAAGCGTGAATGTCGAACGTAATGATAACACGCCGTGTGACCGTCGAGAGCGATGGTCGAGTGGGGAGAATACTGGGTGTTCTAGGGAGAACATCTACCAGAGGGAGTGTATCCCAAGCGGATTGGGTGTTCAAGGGTGAACATCTACCAATGGGAGTGTATCCCGAATTAGCTGGGTGACTTGTTTCCAATTCACTTGTGTGTGGAAGTGTTCGTGACGACGACCCTGGGACTTGACATTGAAGAAATGATAAGTGACACTAAGTATTAATTATAATGAGATGTACCCTTTGTTCGGAAAAGGAATTACGAAATGTTGTAAAAACAATCAATAATAAATGAACGCTAACTAAAGTAGTATTTAAGGTGAGTGGCATTCCAGGTGTTGGGCATTGGTTGGCCATCAAGGAGCTGGAGTCGATATGCACCGTTCGACATGTCCTCTACCACTCGAAAGGGTCCTTCCCAGTTAGCTGCGAGCTTGCCGTGGGCTCGATTCTTCCTAGCCTCTCCCCGCTTTCGCCACACCAGATCTCCACTTTTGAAGGCTCTAGGCTTGACCTTGGAATTGTATCTTCGAGATAGCAGTCGCTTCTGGGCCTCTGCGCGGATGGTGGCGATCTCTCGACGTTCTGGAAGGATGTCGAGATTCGTCCGCAACTGTTCTTCATTAAGTGACATATCAGTAATATGACGCCTTAATGAGGGCTCGCCTATCTCGACTGGGAGCATGGCATCAGTGTCGTAGGTTAAGTTAAATGGCGTGTCTCCTGTAGATCCATGGGGAGTACATCTGTATGCCCACAGGACCTCTGGTAGCTCTTCCACCCATAAACTTTTGGCTTCACCGAGTCGTTTCTTCAACTCTGTCAGAATGGCTTTGTTTGCGGCCTCGGCTTGGCCGTTTGTTTGTGGATGCTCGACTGACGAGGTGACATGCTTGATGCCCAAGTTGCTAAGGAACTCTTCTAGCTTGCGCTCAATGAATTGGCGACCGTTGTCGGTGATGATCTTCTGAGGGAGGCCGAACCGACAGATGAGACGCCAAATGAACTTCTGCACTCGTTGGGCGCTGATGACGGACAGTGGCTCAACTTCTATCCACTTTGTGAAGTAGTCGACCGCCACTAGGAGGAATTTGTTTTGCGCTTTGGCGACCGGCAGAGGTCCAACTATGTCGAGACACCACTGAGCGAATGGCCAAGGAGAAACAATATTATGCAAATCTTCGGGAGGTGCATGGATGTTGTGACCATGGGCCTGATAGGAGATACATTTCTTGACAAATGTTTCACAATCATGGTCGAGTGTGGGCCAGTAATAGCCTGCGCGGAGAACACGTGCTCTCAGGGTCCGCTTGCCAGAGTGAAAGCCGCATATCCCTGTGTGTAACTCACGTAGTACATAGTCTGCCTCTTCCTCTGATATGCACTTCAACAGAGGAGTGCTGTGGCCGCGACGGTATAGGTCGTCACCTATAAAAATAAAACGCGCAATGCGTTTGGAATCAGTCACTGTAATGCGATCTCCTTTATCCTGCTTTTCCATGAGATCTTTGATCTTCTACCGCCAGTCTGTTACGGGTGTCGACATATTGGTGGCGAAGGTTTCCACCACAGGATGGTCGAGTGTTATCCTAATGATGGAGGACAAATGTGCTCGCTCTTTAGAATGCGTTAACTTAGACAAGAGATCCGCTCTTGCGTTTTGTTCCCTGGGTACATGGATGACACTAACATCGACGAAATTTTGCAGTAAGGTCTGAACCTTGTGGAAATAGCGCAATAGTTGATTATCCTTGACCTGATAGATTCCATTCACGTGGCTAACTACCAATTTTGAGTCCATCCGACACTCTAAGCGATCAACCGAGAACTCTCTAGCCAGGGATAGGCCAGCAATCAAGGCTTCGTACTCGGCCTGATTGTTGCTAGTTGGAAATTTGAATACGATGGCTTGCTCTATGACTACACCATCAGGCCCTTCTAGGACGATACCGGCTCCTCCCCCCCTTTGGCAGAGGAACCATCGACGCTGAGTATCCACTTTGACGCAGAGTCCTCTGGGGCATGTGTTAACTCAGCTGCGAAATCTGCCAAATGTTGGCCCTTGATAGACCTGCGTGGCTCGTAACGGAGGCCGAACTCTGATAGTTCAACGGACCAAGCAACCATTCGTCCTGCCAGGTCTGGCTTGCGGAGAATCTTGGCGATGGGGTGATCCGTGCGGACTACCACCTGATGGCTCTGGAAGTATGGTCGAAGTCGACGAGAGGCCGTGAGTAGTGCCAAGGCGAACTTCTCAATTCGAGAATAGCGCTCCTCAGCCCCTTGCAATGTACGACTGATGAAGTAAATTAGCTTAAGGGAAGGCGCTTCTTGTATCAAGGCGGCACTAACTGCATGCTGGGAAGCTGAAATATACAGCTGTAAGTCGGATCCCTCGTCTGGTCGAGCCATAATTGGAGGACTGGTTAGGATGTGTTTGATGGTGCTGAATGCTGTCTCACAATCCTCGTCCCAGTGTTGAGTGGAGCCCTTTTTCAAATTCTTCAGGATGGGCTTGATGTGCTCAGCCAGCTTTGGAATAAACCTGGACAGGGCGGTGAGGCGACCCACTAAACGTTGTACCTCTCTTAGGGTCTTTGGAGCAGTCATGTCGAGTACCGCCCTGCACTTGTCTGGATTAGCTTCAATACCTCGACGTGTAAGCATGAATCCTAAGAACTTTCCTGCGGGGACGCTGAAAGTACATTTGGAAGGATTGAGATGCATGTTGTACCATCGGAGTTGGCTGAAAACTTCCTTCAAATCCTGTAGGTGTTGTTCCACAGAATTGCTGCGAATGACCATGTCGTCGACATACACGTCCATGCATCGTCCTATCTGATGATGGAAGACTTTATCCATGAGGCGTTGATAAGTGGCCCCGACATTCTTCAATCCAAACGGCATTACTTCATAACAGTAGTTAGCGCGTTCTGTGATGAAGGCTGTCTTGCTTTGATCGGGATGATACATTGGGATCTGGTTGTACCCCGAGTAAGCGTCTAGGAAACTCAATATGACATGACCCGAAGCTCCATCTACCAGGCGATCGATGCTGGGCAGGGGATATGAATCTTTGGGACATGCCTTGTTGAGATCAGTGAAGTCGACACACATTCGCTACTGACCGTTCGACTTTTTGACCATAACTACGTTCGACAGCCACGTAGTGTACGTTAACTCCCTGATGAACTGGGCGTTCATCAACTTCTCGACCTCAACTTGAATGGCCTGACGCTTTTCTTCTCCAAACCTTCGTTTCTTCTGGGCGACCGGTCGTGCCTCCCGGAAGATTGACAATTTGTGGGCCATAACTCCTGGATGGATTCCTGGCATGTCAGCAGCTGTCCATGCAAATAAATCTGCATTGCTCCGTAGTATATGACCTAGGTCATGCTCTTCGCTCAAGGCGAGGTCCTCGCCAATGCTGGTGGTTTTAGACGCATCATTCGTCAGGGATAGGAGTTTGACTTCGCCTTGCGGATGAAGACGTTCGTCTACATTGGTCCGGGGGTCTAAGTCGACTGCCGCTGTCTCGACTCCCTTTACCCTCTTAGTTGGAACGAAGGGGGTGACTTTTAGCCCGGCGACATAACATTGTCGGGCTGTTCGTTGATCGGCCCTCACGGTACAAATAGTACCATGATCTGTCGGGAACTTCATGGCGAGGTAAGGAGTAGAAACGATTGCCCCGAAGGTATTCAGGCAAGGTCGTCCTAGCAGGGCATTGTATGACGTGTTTGCCTCGACCAACAGAAATCGAACTCGAAGCTCCGGTGCTTCTCGACTTGTTCCGAGCCGAGTTCGCAGGTCAAGGTACCCCTTGGTGTCGACTCTTTCTCCTGAGAATCCTACAATTTGCTCATTAAATGGGGCGATGAGATCTTCCGACAGGTCCATTTTCTGAAAGGTAGACCAATACAGAATATTGACCGAACTCCCCTGATCAACTAGGACTTTGCTGACATCGTACCGAGCTATATTAGCTGTGATAACCATGGGGTCGTCGTGATCAGGGTCGGGAGCATGGAAGTCCGCGTTCGTGAACGTGATGTTGGGGATTGATCGAGACTGTCGCTCGACCATATGAACCGACTTCAACTGTCTCAAATGTCGCTTCCTTGCTGATGCCGACACGCCTCCACCGGCGAAACCGCCAGATATAGTGTCGATGCGTCCTCGAACTGAACGCTCCCTCTCAATCCGTCGAGGCGGGCTACGTGATCGCCTGCGGTGTCGATCATCTCTAGGGGGTGATCGTTGGGGACTGCGCCTAGAAGGTTCTCTTCGACGGGGAGTGGCTGCTCTAGTTGAAACTCTCTCCTTGATGTAATTCTGGAGATAGCCTGCACGAATGAGTCGTTCTAACTCGTCCTTCACCATGTTGCACTCTTCCGTGTCGTGCCCATGCTTCATATGGAACCGGCATGTTTTGCTATTGTCCGCGTTCTTTGGGGTGGCCTTTCGCCGCACGGTCAAAAGTTCGGCGTGTAGGGCCTCTTCAAGTACCCTCGCCCTTGGTGCGTTGAGGGTCGTGTAGCGATCATATTTAGACGTCCACCCCGACTCTTTCCGAGGTGCTCGGTCTGGCCTGTAATCGTTGGGGGGTCGTTTCGTTGGTTTTCTTGTCTCCTGGCTGGGGACATCCTGATGGTGCTTCCTTTTGGAATTACGATGGTCTTCGATGCGGATGAACTTTGCCATAGTGGATTGCAATTCTTCCATGGATGCTGGAGGGTCAGCATATAATTGTTCCGCGAACTGCCCCGGCCTTAAGCAGGATGACAGATTGCTGATGATAAAAGTGGGAGTAATATCCGGCACACGCCGGGCCGTCTCGATGTACCGCTGCATAAAAGCTTTCAGGGTCTCATCCTTCTCCTGCCTAGTATGGACAAGCTCGGTAGCAGTCATCCTCGGTTTTTTATTGGCTGCGTACTGCTTTCGGAATAAGGATTCGACGGTTGCGAAACAATCCACGAAATTCCGAGGAAGTTTATGGAACCATTCCAGAGCTTCACCCTTGTCAACACCCAATTTTGTCCGGATAAATATAATTCATCAAAAAAAAACATAAAAACACCAAAATGAAAAACACTATTTATTTTACTTTTTGCACCCCCAAATTTTCTTTTAAACACTTAATCCAATGGCCCAAAATAATCTCACTTTTTTACTTCCTCACCACCCATCTTTTCTTATCACACCCCATTCTCCACATCACCATCCACCTCACCCTCCACATCTCATTCCACATCACCTACCTTTTTTTATTTACTTTTTCCACATCATTTCCATATTAATTTTATATTTCAACTTTTCTAATTTTTCCACTTACTTTTTTTAATTATATCTTCTCCATCAACATTTTTTATTATCCATTTTTCCACACCTAACTTCTCCACCAACTTTTTATATTATTTCTTTCACTTAATTTCCACACCTAATTTCTCCACCAACTTTTTATATTATTTCTTTCACTTAATTTCCACACCTAATTTCTCCACCAACTTTTTATATTATATCTTTCATTTATTTTCCACATTAACTTTTACTATTCACTATATTTTATTTTACCTAATTTCTCCACCAACTTTTTATATTATTTCTTTCACTTAATTTCCACACCTAATTTCTCCACCAACTTTTTATATTATATCTTTCATTTATTTTCCACATTAACTTTTACTATTCACTATATTTTATTTCATCTAAATTTTCCACCAACTTTTTTATATTATTTCTTTCACTTATTTTCCACATTAACTTTTACTATTTACTATATTTTATTTCACCTACTTTCTCCACCAACTTTTTATATTATTTCTTTCACTTATTTTCCACATTAACTTTTTCTATTCATCTTTTTTTAATTATATTTTATTTCATCTAAATTTTCCACCAACTTATTATATTATTTTTATTCATCAACTTTCTTCATCCTTAACTCTATAAATACCTACATTCCTTTCATTTCACACACACATTTTTTTACACAAGATCCATCTTTTTTTTTTCTCTCTCACACCAAACCTTTTCATTTCCACCCCAAAACAAAAAAACAAGAGAAAATTCTTTTCCTACACCCTTTTATTCATATTTTGAACCCCATTAGGCTTTGGCCCATTCGGTTTTAAACCTTTTCTCTCCTAGGCGCACACCCCACTTTGCATCTTTACACCCCTGCAAACAACAAGAAAAGGGCCTCCGACCTGACCAGCACCTGCTATGCGACACCCCTAAACCTCACAGTTGCACTCCTACCATCCGTTGGGCCTGAGAACCGGAGTCTTCCGACACACCTGGTTTTTTTTCTATACACCCCTATCCTTATTTAATTGGTTTTTATGCTCTTAGTATTTGTTTGGTTCCGTATTGGTTGCTTCATTTGTTTTATTTTTTATTTTCTTCACTCTTTTAGTATTTGTCTCACAATTATAATATATTTCTCGTGTTTTGTATTTTATTTTTATTAATTGGATTTGTTTATTTTAAACTTCAATTTTATTTGTTAATAGAAAATGACACAACCATAAAAAAAAACAACAACCTAAAAAAAATGAAAAAGATACAAAAGAAATAAATATATAAAATTGCAGCATTATAAAATGGTTTTAGAATTTTTTTAGTAACGTTATTCCTTTAAGCAATTGTTTTTTTTTTCCTAAAATATATAAGATTAAAATTAAGAAATGGTTTTAGTGTGTTTTTTTTACGTTTAGCAAATATGGTTTATTTTCTATTTATTTTGACTTTCTTAAAAACACTTGTGTAAACAATTTTACTATTTTTGTTTCAAATAGCTAAATATCATTTTGTGTTATGTAAATAACTAAGTAATTATTAGACTTTATTTTAAATATGCATGAAAAATTTATTTTAATATTGTAAAAAATCTAAAAAAAAAAAAGAAAACAATACACATTATTTTTACATAATATCCATCTATTCTCTCTCAAAATCTCTTCATTTCATCCCAAAACTCTACTCAATTTTTCTCTCACACTTTACCGTTTCCTATTCCCTTCAAACATAGTAAATTTCATACCATATTTTTATTATAAATTCATCTTCTCCACCATTAATCTATCTCTGCTCACAACTTATTACGAGCAAGGTTTTATTTCATCACACAAATCTTCAACAAGGTACACATTTTCTCTTCATTCTATTTATATATGCATTTTGATCATTTTTTTAGTCTATGAATTTATCCTGTTTTCTACCACAATTTTTTTTTGTGTCTTTTCATATTTTTATGTCATATATATCTCAACTCACCTTTCTTCTTAATAAAAAAAAATAAAAAAAATGTAAAACTGTAAAAAACATGTAATGTAATAAAAGCGGTATGAGTACTCGTGCGATCGTACGCATCAGCCTAGTACTCGTTACCCAAAATATAAAATAAACAAAAAAGCCGTATGAGTGCTCGTGCGATCGTACGCATCAGCCTAGTACTCATTACGCAAAACAATAAAAAACTATAAAAAAGCCGTGTGAGTGCTCGTGCGATCGTACGCATCAGCCTAGTACTCATTACGCAAAACAATAAAAAACAAAGAAAAAGCCGTGTGAGTGCTCGTGCGATCGTACGCATCAGCCTAGTGCTCATTACGCAAAAAATCTAAATATTACATCAAAAAATACCAAAAAAAATATAAAATCTTCAAAAAACCAAAAACATCAACACTTTCAAGCCAACAAACAATATTCCTGGCCAGAACTACGTGATCCTTGATTCTCCATCAAAAGTGGAGATACGTAGGAGCAAGGCCAGTCCTTGTCAGGTTCACTTTCCCAAAAATCCAAAATCATTTTCTCAAACAAATTTCTCAAACAAATTTTAAAGCAGTTTTCTAAAAGAACTACGGAACCCTGATTTCTCATTCTTAATGAGAATACGTAGGAGCAAGGTCAATCCTTGTCGGGCTCAAAAAACTAAAAAATACATGTTGTTTCTTTAGAATCTTATTTTAGGGGATAGTTAAACATTTTGAAAACCACATCATATTCGCATATTTAGTTAAAGGTACTGCCTTAGGGCAGGCGTTGTAGGGTGCTAATACCTTCCCTACACGTAACCGACTCCCGAACTTAGAATCTCATTTTCGCAGACCATGCTTTATCATTTTATGGTTTTTCCGTAGTTTTCCAGAATAAACTATGGTGGCGACTCCAAATCTCTTTTTCAAAAACTTGTTTTCTTTTTTCGGGTCGTCGTCCCGTCGCGATCCCGGTTGCGACAACCCTTAAGAGATAAAGAAAAAACTCTGCATATCACCGGGTCGTTGTCAGTATAGAATGCCATGGCATCTATAAAATTACGTAGATGGTCATCAGGATCTTCAGAGCCATTGTAGCGTTCCAGGGTTGGGGGAGGCTTGTCTGGCATGTTCGCTTGCATGATGGCCTCTGTGAATGGAAGCAGGTTAGTGAGGCGCATAGGAGTAGGCCCCCTCCTTCCTCTGCCAGCATGATCGGAGGCTCCCCCATGATGGCTTGCGTCATTATCCTCTTGTCTGTTTGAGGCAGATAACTCTGGTGGTGGGATCTGTGCTCTCAGCGCCGCCATCTCCTCTGCATGTTTATGCTGAATCTCCTGCATGGTTTGTGCCTGTGTCTCAATCTGCGCTTGCAATTGCCTGATCAAATCGTGTGTATTAGTATCTTCCATCGCTCCGGTGGTCGTTGTTGGGATAGTAAATCTCGGGCCCCACGGTGGGCGCCAAAATGTTTCTGTGGGGATGTGGAGACCAAGATCCAAACCTAACAACTCTGCGCTGCCTCCTCCCTATGCTGCTTTCACTGTGCTGTCTTTCTTTCTCTCTTCTCCGGTTCTCTGGATAATGTGGGCTGGGTACCTGCAAAGGCACTCCGACGCTCAAGTCAACAGGGGTATCCTTAGAACAGGAAAATCTTTCTTAATTTTCTCTTAGGGGAAAAAACGTACCTTTTTTCTGGTGTGCTATGTGTATTTAAAACAGTAAATTAAACCGTTACCTGACAATTCGGTCAGTTATTGAAGTTGACTGTGTAGAAGTTGTAACTGCTAGATCGTGTACTGATACTGAGTCAATTGCTTCCGTGATTTGCGGCGTTGGTTAGCTAATATGCATAACTGCTTATCTGTAACCGCGTGCTACGATATCGCGCTCTGTATGTCGACCGTCCTGTGTGTCGACATGAATAAGCGACTTGTCGTGCGTCGTGCGAACGCTACCTGTCGCGACATCACTGTTTGGTTGTCGATCACCAAGTGGTCGACGACAATACGCGATCGCACAACGTTACGACCTTAAGAAGGTCTCGCATTGGTTTAACTGTCGCCTGGTCGCCCGGGTTACTGGTCGACCATAGGAGGATTAGGTATCCTATATTACACAATCTATAAATACATGAACATGAGCTAAGGTCAATTTCTTACTAGTGAACCAATGAGTTGTTACCAATACATAAATTTATCAATAAAAATATCATAATTTGTTTATACAAACATATTCGATATTTAACATTTTATTTTTAAAAATGAAACAAGTAAAAATCACTACTGCAAAGTATGTTATTTTTTAAATTCAACGTCTAATTCAAATTCAATGTCGTCTTATTGGGAGACATTAATTAATTTGATGTCAGATTCCCTTTTTCGAATGCCAATTTTGGCATTGAACCACTCCTAAATCGACGTCAATTTCTTTTTAAAAGAAAATTAATTTGTTTTTACAATATTACTACACCTAAAATACAGAAAACAATTTCAACACGTCACAAAATTGTATATACTATGAGTTTCAAGCAATGAAGATTGGACACTCAATGTTGCTGTCAAGATCCGTCAACTCGTACACAAAACTACACCATAAGCCAAAATTAATCGCTGCAAATGAAATTTAATCGGTGCAAACTAAAGTAAATCGGTAAAAAATAAATTAAATGAAAGAAAATCAATCAAACATACCTTGCAGCAGTAATGACAAACGCGAATGAAACGAAAACCCAAATGAAAACGTGAAAGAAAGCGAGGCTCGCGTTTCGAGTTTTTGTCGGCCCCCCTCCACCACCAATGTCTAATTGCTAAAAAAATCCATTTTTGTGCTACTTTTAGGGTATTTTCGCATCTTATTGACGTTCAAGGAAGGGAATCTAATGTCTGAAAAAGTAACATTTCAATTCTTATTTTGCAGCTTCTAGCATAGGATTTGACATTTAGTTTGGGGGGCGGCGTCTATGTCGTAAAAAAATTAATATTGTCGCTTAAAATGAGGTATTTTCGGACCTTTTTAAGGTTCGTGAAGGGGGAGCCGATGTCTAATTCGAGTTAAACGTCAGGGTCCTCTAGCTAACGTCTAAAGGCAATCAAATAGTGACGTTTTAGTTTTTTATGCAAATCATTTGACGTCTGACCCTGAGAGAACCGACGTCTATACCTTATTTGATATCTGACCATGGTGGAATTGACATTTATACCTTATTTGACATCTGACTCCGGAAGAACCGACGTCTATAATGACATTTCATTTACAAAATTATCACCGATATTTTTTATGTTGGATTTTCTTTCGTTAGAGATTAAACGTGTGACGTTAAACATTATTTTTATACTAATAAACTTACCCTCTAGTTATTTTTTCAACCATTTTAAATATTCAAAATTATTTATTCCAAATGTTCCTTTTCTAAGTTATATTCATAAACAATAGAACAAATTAAGTGTATTATTAAGTACACATAAATGAAAATTATACTATCACAAAGAAATATAACAAATTATATTAAAAATTTCATGTGAGTTTAACAAAATTACGAATATATTTCTGAAATACATTAATACACTTATAAAACACATAACATATATATACCCATATAAAAACTCCAATATAGTATTATCATATAGACAACACATACTAATTTATTAAGTGAAATACTGAAATATAAAATATAATTAATTTTTTTTAGAAAATGTAACTATGACTCCTATATAATTTAAAAATAATATTTAAAATTAATTTTTAATCAAACTTTTAATTATATTTTTAAAATTTACATTTATTAAACGTACAACTAATAACTTTTAATAAAAAAATATATTAATAATATTAATTATACGTATGAATTTTGAATATGCAATTAATTGTACAACCAATACATACATATACCGATTCTTACTATTAACATACAATTAGTATATATTTAATGTACATTAATATATAGATTATATACATTAATGTAATGAATCATAAGATATATAATATTGTACATTAAATATTCCTATGTATATAAAATTCTAATTAATAAATACATATTATTTATACATATTTTTATATTAACTGTACAATTACCTATGATTTCTATATACATTTTTTTTAAAACTATTTCTCATATTATATACATATCAATTAACAATAAAAGAAGTTTATTTATTGATCATATCAGTTAACAATAAAAGAAGTTTATTTATTGATTATATCAATTAACAATAAAAGAAAGAAGTTTATTTAATTATTAGTTGCAGAGATTCTATTTATAACTGCTCTCACTTTTAAGGCATTTATACGGACCTGAACCCACCTATTCAATGACCCAACACATGTTATTATAAATACTCATACTTCAAACTAACAAAATGTTCATTCTGCCCACTCTCTCACTGCTCTACCATAACCAGAACAAAATCTCCTTCCTTTTGCTTATTTTAACAGTGTGTTTGAGTGTTTCAAGATCAATGAGATTCTTAGCGGTGTGTTTTGTCTTCTTATTTCTGGTGTTACAAGTAACAGACATTACATGTTTCACTTTCAGCAAGGAGAAAAAGCTGTCAGAATTCAGGGCCAAACGTGAGCGAAAGATTCAAGATTTAGCTGCAAGTCCTTTGGCATCACCATCCGCTTCATCAGAAACAAAGAGGGTAACTAAGACACAATGCATTGCAGAAAAAAGAGTGTTTTTTTCTTCTTGTTTTAACTGTTTGTGACAAGCAGTTAATGACATTGTTTGGTGTTGTTTGTGTTAGAGAGGGAGAGTGTTGTACGTGAGTGAGTATGGTGCGGATCCAAGTGGAAATGAAGAGAGTGGTGATGCCATTTTGAAAGCAGTGGAAGATGCTTCTAGTTTGCAGAAGGGTTATGAGATGGTTGCAGGGGTGAATGACCTTGGAGGAGTTGTCATTGATTTGGAAGGTGGAAACTACAAAATCAGCAAACCCATCACATTCCCATCAGGTGTTGGCAATATTGTGGTTAGTATCTATCCATCTATTCTCTTCTGTGGTGTTTTTTTTAATGGAAGATCTTATTTTCTTTTCATATTTTTACAATGTTCAAGCATTTGGTCAAATTATATTTTTAAATACACTTTTTATTTAGTATTTACAAATAATAACTCACATGAAAAACCAGGGCATTAACTGAGGACATTTTTGTTTGAATATATACTAGTATTTTAGTTAATTTTAAAAGTAACGTTTTATTATTTTAATTAGTCTTTTGAAATGTGATTGATGCTTGCTATTAAATTTAAAAATAAAATTGTCCTTTTACAAATATAAGAAAAAAAAAAAGAGGCACATCACTGGATCGGTGTCATAAATTATCTGTCTGTGTTTCATAAATTATCTGTCTCTGTTTCCTACCGACAACTAACAATTTCTTAGAAGATGTTTATGTAAAATAGTATTATCATAGAAATTTGGAACCATTTTTGCCACGTTCCTTTTAAAGCTTTCATTAAAAAAACAACTATTATGTTGCTACTGTTTACTTATCATATGTAAAGTAGATTACCTATGATACTTCCGATATATATAATAAGATTTTTCCTGAGAAAGAATATCATGAAATCTGCAAAAGATTAGCCCACAGCATAAGTAAAAGAAGTCAGAGAATCAGTGACCAATCTTAAGAAAAGCTTTTGATTTGATCTACTACCATACTACAGTTCTTTACCACATTCAAATTAATCAATCTCTCTGTTACTAAGCAACAATTTTCTAATTTTGTGATGAGATAGAATCTACATAGTGGCTATAGTTATTTCCATGATGAATCTTGCACTTCTCTTTTTGTGAGCAACAGCCAATTTAGTGTGTAACTTTGGCACAACCTTTTTTTCGAAAAAGAAAAAACAACTTCCTCGTATTTTTTATATGTTAAAGCTTTGGTTCTGAAAAATTCACAAAGAGTATTATTGATTAGGTAAGAGAAGGAACGTTGAGAGCATCTGATAAATTTCCTGGTGATAGACATCTAGTTGAGTTATGGTCATCAAAGACTGGGAAAGAAGGCAATGGTGGAATTTACTATGAAGACATAACTTTCAGGGACATTCTCTTTGATTCAAGCTACAGAGGAGGAGGGATATTGATCATTGATTCTGCTAGAATCCGGATCAACAATTGCTTCTTCCTTCACTTCACCACAGAAGGAATTCTGGTCCACCAAGGACACGAGACCTTCATCACAGATTGCTTTCTTGGACAACACTCAACCGTCGGAGGAGACAAAGATGAGAAGCACTTCTCAGGGGTGGCCATCGATCTTGCTAGCAATGATAATGCAATCACAGATGTTGTAGTTTTCTCAGCAGCCATTGGTGTTGTTCTAAGGGGTCAAGCTAACATTTTAACTGGGGTGCATTGCTATAACAAGGCAACAGGTTTTGGTGGCATAGGGATATTAGTGAAATTGCCTGGTAATTCTCTGACAAGAATTGACAACTGTTATATGGATTACACTGGAATAGTGATGGAAGATCCAGTTCAAGTTCATGTCACAAATGGGTTGTTTCTAGGGGATGCTAATATTGTATTGAAGTCTGTTAAAGGTCAAGTTTTGGGTCTAAATATAGTGAATAACATGTTCAATGGTGACCCCAAAAGAAAGGTTCCTATTGTAAGTCTAGACGGGGAATTCAGTAGCATTGATCAAGTGCTGGTTGATCACAACCTTGTCAATGGGATGGGCTTGAGATCAACGGTTGGGAAGTTAACTGTCAGTGGAAATGGCACAAAGTGGGTGGCTGATTTTTCATCGGTTTTGGTGTTTCCTAAGAGAATTAGCCATTTTCAATTTTCATTTTACGCTCAAGATGAGCCTAAGTTTGTAGCATTTTCTGTGACCAATGTGTCAGATAACGTTGTTGTTGTGGAGAGTGAGAAAGAAGCGAAAGGGTCTGTTTCCTTCACAGTCGAACAATAAGAAAGAGGGATTATATTGTATTCGATAAATAATGTTTTAGTTAGTAATTATTGTAATACTAGTAATTTAAGTGTTTTCCCAACTATGTAGTTCATTGCAACTGAAATTGTCAGGTTCCTTTGTTCAAGAGACTAAAGAGAACACACTCTTCTAACAATAATATTCAAAATAGTAAAAGATGAAAATGTGTATGTATATTATTGAATATGTAATCTATATCTAGAAGAAAATACAAGTAAATATTTTCAAAGGAAGCCTTCCTTCGGGCCAAGAGGTCTAGTCTAAACTAAAATAAAATCAGTCAATTCAGCCTTTATTTATACTCTCTCTCCTCCTAACATTAACTCTCTACCGTTTGGTATTATCACTTTATATCGTTCGGCCCTTTATTCCCTCCTCCCTTACAACTACCATTCGGTATTAATATATATATATATATATATATATATATATATATATATATATATATATATATATATATATATATATATATATATATATATATATATATATATATATCAGTCTTTACTTCCCTCCTCCCTTGCAGCCACCGTTCAGTATTAATATATATACCGCTCGACCCTTACTTCCCTCCTATTTTATTCCTCCTCTCATATACTTTTAACTTCCTAACATTACCCTTCCCTTCAACATCAACCTTGTCCTTAATTGCTCTTCCTCCAATGATATTAGATGCTCACCTTCCTGTAACTTGTTCGCACTCCTCTCACTAGTGTAATGCGTTCTCCTCAATGGATGTAGGTGTGGTACCTACGAAGATACTCCGATGCTAAAGTCAAATATGAGCTGTGGAACCTCATTTCTCAAAACTAGTAATCTTTCTCACAATATGGTCTTTTTAGTCTTAGAGCAAAACATACCTTTTTTCTCTAGTCTTTGTTGTATTTAACGTAAAAATGTAAAACAAACTGATTACCTTAAAATCCGGTTAGTTGTCGTGATCCACGTTATTCTTAAAATCCGATTAGTTGCCCGCGTAATCTGCGTCTGTTATTTTTTACTATTTCCTCTTTTGCTGGATTATTGATCCAATTACTTAAATGTTGGGCTAATTGGCCCAATGTCGCTTGACTGAATTGAGCGTCCACTGAACCCGGTTTGGTCGGATTGATTGAGTGTTGTGTGCGCTGACCTGATTATCGTGGTTTAACAAGCGCTGACCTGATTATCGTGGTTTGAAGAGCGCTTTTAACTTTGGTTGAATTGACGAGCGTTTGATATAGTTGGGGATCGTTTCTATAGTCACTACAAAAAAAAAAGGGTATTACCGAAGGCCAAAAGCCCTCGGAAAATGGCAAAAGCCCTCGGAAAATGCCATTTACAGACGGCTTATCGACGGCCAATCAGCCCTCGGTAAATCCCTTGTCGCTAACAATTACCGAAGGCTTTTGACCTTCGGTAATTACCGAGGGCCTAAAGCCTTCGGTAATTACCGAAGGCCTATTTATATCAATCACACGCAGCTTCTTTGACGCACTGCACATCCAACAACCTGAGCCCACTGCCTCATACTTGTCTTCACGGTCTGAGGGTTATCACCTTCATAATTAATTCACATCAAACAATTATGTTTTACTACATTACTCGGCTTAATTTAAGATACACGCACAAACATTTTGACTTGAAATATCAGACCACACGTCAACATTCATATTTTCTTTCCATTTTCTTTAGAATCAAACAAGAAACACATTATCATCAGTGTATCCTTCTTCTTTCTCGTGATACAGCTTTAAAGACAAGTAAATCTAACCTAGATTCTTCAGTAGGAATCCAATTCCAATATCTCCGGTCATCAATTCCAGTAATCGCCATCGCCATCGCCCTCGCCGAAATCGACATGCAAACCCTTCCCGTGACTCTGTCCAGCCACACTTCCTGCAAAACCCTAAACAATCACTAAAATCCCTAAAAGTTTCAGCAGCCCCTAACTAACCAAAAAAAAACTGACCTGGAGAGCACCACCCACCTTGTGGCCATCGTCGAAGGGCAGGGGCCGTGAGAGGAGCGCGAAAATGTCCTTCTTCGAGAGATTCCGGTGGCGCTCCGACGGGAACAGATCCAACAGATCCTGGTAGTTGCGCGGCAGCTTGGCCTCCCAGACTGAGTCTGAGGAGGCGGCGCCGCGAAACGCGCGGTTAAGGCGAGCGAGGTTACAAATCTCCGGTGGGCGCTGGTGGCGGTGGTGCATGGACGTCCGGTTCCGGTGAATGGAAGAGGGAAATCCCAGGAAGAGTGGCGGTGGCGCGGGGACGGGAGTGAAAATTTGGGAGAAGCTTTCCCAAAAAGCATTTGGAAAATGGACGAGGGAAATCCCAAATTCAGATTTTATCAAGTGAATGCATATACCGAGGGCCAAAAGCCTTCGGTAAATCGTGTGTGTATTACCGAAGGGCAAAAGCCTTCGGTAATGACCAACTTTAATGACCGTCGGGAAATCCTTCGGTATTGTCATTTTTACCGAGGGGTAAGAGGCCTTCGGTAATAATCCTTCGGTAATGAATAAATTTGTAGTAGTGAGTGGATAGAGCGATCGGTCTTGGTTGTTAATCGCTTGGTTTAAATATCATACTATACATACATCAAACAAAACTGACGAAAATAAGAAGCAAAAGTGACATTAAGCCTATTTTTTATATTAATATTTTTAAGTTTATAATGAATAAAAACTTTACATACAACATATTATTATTCAAGTATTCCTTTTTTATGAATTTTAAATCCAGTTCAATACTTTTAGTACCAATTAAAAGAGTTTAACATGATTAGACTAAAGTGGCAACTTATACTTTCAATATTATTTACTGTTATTTTTGTTTTGTCTTTTACAGGACTAAGTTAGGTGTGTGGGAAGAAATCTCTCGATCAATAAATGTTTTTACAAGAGTGTTTGCAATTGAAGAATTAAAATTGCTCAAATAAAACACAACAGGAGTACCTTCTAAAATATAAAACCCATATTAATACATCGAAATTGGAAAAACTGTTACTGTTTCAAAACTATTCTTATGAGTATTTTAACATAATTCTGTCTGGTGTGAAAACAACAGGCAGTGCCTTTGAGCAAGGTGCTTGTGTTATGGCTGTTGGAAATGGAGATGGTGGAAGAAAGAACAACAAAGTCTGATTCGGCTTCTTTTGCTCCTTCCATTGGACATTTCACCGAGACAACGTGGTAGTAATAATGGTGGAAGAAAATGATTACAAACGAAAAGAGAAACTTAATACTACTATTAGGCAAGTCTCCACTACATCATGGTTAGCTTCGATCAAAAACCTGAAGTCATAAGTGTGCAATCGAATGTAATCAACCTGTGATAATGGACTTACGGGGATGCCATTAATATGTTGAAAATTTAGCTTTTCTTTTAGCATAGCAGGGATTTCTATTTTATGTTTTTTACTTGAGCTTTGTGGTTAAATGATTGTATTGTATCATGTGATCAATTAGGGAAGCAAACGCCATCCTAGTTTAGTTTCAGGAATTTGTATGTACAGAATATGGTAATTTGCTTTTTAAACAGATCCAAACTGCACAAAAAGTTTGCAGCCAGACCGTTTTCTGATACATAACAGGGCAAATCTGGTACTAAGGAGCAGGAAAACCGTGCGATTGATGGAAAATTTAGCTCTCATGTAATTTATCTTTTAGGTTTCTTACTGATATTACATTGCATTATCGGATGAGTATGAATTCAAGTTAAAAAGATTGCAAGAAAAGACATACAACAAAAGACATGCGAACTATTTTAATTACATCAAAATAGTTCAGATATCACTCTTATTATTCCCAACAAATTTATTTAAGCCACAAACATTATAAAGAAAAATCATAAAAAGGTTGGGCTGTGGCAACACTCGCTACACAAAACAATCGATCTTAACTCAAAATTACATGGTGGTTTAATCAAATAAAATAAAATGGCTACAGGAGTGTAGGGTGTTTCATTTTACTACAAAACATAGACAAGAAAGAGAACAAAGTGAATAACAATGAAAATATTACTCCAAAGCAAGCCTCGCAAAGTGCTCCTGGGAGCTCCTGAACCAGAACCACTAGATCCTCCTGAAGGACTCGGTGGCACTATTTGAACACAATCAGAAACAATCAACCATGTCATTAGCTGTGAGTAAGTAAAGTCACATTTACCATATACATATGTACCTATGCAGGCATATATGAAGCAATTTTCTCTCAGGAGTGAGACAAACAAGAAATTGAAGTGATTATTGGGTCTAACCTGCACAAGTGTTCTGCGTTACAAGTTCTGCTGAGATATTGTTGAATGTATAACCAGTATAGGCACAGACTGTGCGGTTGCAGGAATCAGTAGAGGAAGTGGTGTTGCCAATGGAGACGTTGCTTGAACATTGCGCAGGAGGGCAGAAGGACCAGTTGGTAGGTTTGAGGTTGGATTTCTCGCATTGTAATCTAAATACATATTCAACATAAGAAATGACATCACACGTATCTAACACCAACAAACAAGGAACACAAATCAAAGGTACATAAAAGTATTAACATCATATGTGAACACCAAATATGGGTACTCACATGTAGTTGTTGCTGGACTCACAGCTGCATTTGACGCATTCGTGGGCAGTATAGGCGTAAGAAGAATTTGCAAGAAGCAATGGATAGTCCAAGGAATCATTTTTCACACTCGAAGAACAAGCTGCCACAACCAACAAATTCAATCACCCTAACATTTATTCGATGGAAATAAATGGTAGATACTGTTAAAAGTCTCAACTAATCATAAAGTTAATTTATAATATATAAAATGAGTGCAAATAGTTAAATTTAAAATCCACATTTTAACATGACATAAAAATAATAAATTAAAATTTCTTATTTGTTAAATCTATTTACAAATCTCACAGGCCGGCTTTTGTATCATGAAAAAAACTGATCAATCAAAAAGACTCTTTTCAATAAATTACATTAGGGACTTCGGTTGACTTGATGAATCAGGGACAAGGTACACGACAACACATCAATCAGGACCAGGAGGTAGCGTAGACATGTTTTCTTTGTGTAAAATAGAGATAACGTGTAATGAGATTTGAATTTAAAATTCCGTACCCATATATTATCCAACTTAATTATACTTACAGATTGGATCAATCCTAATAAATTAACACTATCCAGACACGAAAGAAAAACAATTGCACTCTTCGCATATCTAATTTACATAATAATTCATTTGTTTTAATCACTTTAAATCCTAGGAAGTGGATCTCTGCATGATAGTTTTCTAACAAAAAGTTGTTTGCATAAAAAAGTAATAGAGATGTTTGAAAAAATATAGATATAAGAAAAAAATAGTTAAATATATTTAGCTCTTTCAAAACTAAAATAAATTTATACCTTTAATTTTAGAGAAACGAAATGAAAAGTAATTTTATAAAAATTAAGTTCACGGGATTAATTTTAAAAGTAGAACAGGTACTGAACTTATGTTTTTAGTTGAAAAAGTTGGATAGACTTGGCTATGATTTTTGAAAAAAAAAAATCGAGTGATAACTTAAATTTGACAAAAAAAAAAGATATTTTTTTAGTCCTTATTACTCAATTCTATCTTTCTCCACGTTTTAGAATAAATTGATAATTTGTTTCCTTCTCATAAAAATGAGTTTTTTTATTAATAGATAGTCAGAAGAGAATTTAGAAAAAAAGGATTCAATTTGATATTAATATACTAATTAAAAGGATATTATTGAAAAATACTTCCAGTTCCTAAATAACAAATTCAAGAGACTAATATGGCATATTTTTAAATATTATTAACTAAAATAATATTTTGAAAAAAGTACTTTTAGTTTTTAAATAATAAATTTAAGAAATTAAAATCATATATTTTTTAAGAAAAAGAAAAGAAAAGAAAAGAAAGTCACTTTTAAAAAATCAAAATGTAAAATCATGGTTGGTGAGTACAAAGGTGTATATTTGGATTGGATCAATAAATCTTTCATTTTCAATTGGTGTATCCCTAATTATCATTAATTGGGATTGGGAATGCGTTTGCAAAGAGCGCAATCACAGTTTGCATGTGATGGAATCGAAAGAGAAAAGAGATGAAAGTGGTAGGTTACCTCGAAGAGGAACATCAAGAATCTGACCGGCCTGAAGCGTTTTAGGGTCGGAAATGCCATTCAGAGTGAGGAGGGTCTGCTGAGTGGTGCCAAATTGTTCAGCAATTCCCTCCACCGTGCTCCCCGACAACACCTGGTGCGCATAGTGCACCACTCTGTTCCCATCCACCGCATCGCAGCTACACGGCAGCGGAATATAAAGCGTGGCCCCGGCGGTGATGTTATTCTCGTCCGGTAACTTATTCGCCGCCGTGATCTGCGGATACTTAACCAAACCCCCAAACGTCGTCGTCGCTATGTCGTACAGCGTGTCCCCCTTTTTTATCTTATAAAGTGGAACCCCGTCCGAGAGTCCAGTCCCGTTGCTGCACCTGCACGGGAGCGGCACCTTCACAACCTCGTTGGGCCCCACCACGTGGCTCTTTGTGGTGTTGCTTGGGAGGTTGTTGGCGCCTAGGATGTCCACAAGTTTCTTCACGGTGAAGAGGGTTTGGATGTCGCCGAGGGTGGTGCCGTTCGTGTGAGAGTACCCTATGAGGGCGCCACACCTTGAGTTGTTCGCGCTGTTGCACACGAATTGGGCCTCCGGTTGGGCCTCTACGCTCGCCACCACCGCGATTGCAACCACCGCTACAACTCTCGCCATCCAAACAACCCCTTTTTGAGCACCCATTTTCTTCTACTGTGCCTCAAGGAGAGGGTTTTCCAGACTTTATAAAGATAAGGTACGAGCTGAATTATGCGTCTATGACTTTCTGTTTGGGTTGGGTCTTGGTTTCATATGTGTGATGTGGTTTCCACATAAGTGCTGTGTGGGCAGAAAGTTATTCAACTAATAAAATATTGAGGAATATGCATAAAATAGCTAGGAGGAGGCAATTAATTTGAAGCTTTTAGGGAGATTGTAGCTGTGAAAAATAGAAATCATGTGGTGTTGAATTTTCTTCTGTCATAAGTTGGAACGATTGGGGATAGATCCTGGAAACTGCACTTCTCACTTGCTCACACAACACTGCGTCAGAGTGTTGTTACTATGACTTTTGTTCCTCAGCGCATACTATTTCAGTTGGTGCCACAAGTTAAAGTTAATTTACGCGTTTAACATTTATTTGATTCTTTAAGAAAACAATAGTTGTACTAAGAAGGAAGGCATGTTACCTTTAGAAAATTCAAAATCAAGCATTGTGTGGTCACATGGGGTTGACTCCGAGTCCTTGTGATTTTACAATTCTTTGCTTAGACTAACATTTGACAAGTTTTGCAGTGTGAGAATGAGAATTGAAGGATAGAGGAAATTTCATGTTGCAAAGATGGTTTAGAAATTAAAATGGTTTTGCAACGGTGATCATAATTTATTTGTCTATATTGAGATTTGGACCATTCAACTCTTGTCTAGAAAAATATTGAGCAGATAGGGACGTCACTGGAGTTATCTTCGCAAACGCGTGTTCACAGTTTCCCTTGTCAGGAAGTCGCCTAAGATGAAAGAATGAAAACGACGGAAACACAAAGAAACAAGGAAAGTTAGTATGAAACCAGAATCTCGGGTGCGAGACTTTATGGTGGGTTCTGTTGTGTCCAGTACGTTCATTTTTATTGATTTTAATTTATTTTTTAATTATTAGTTAAATAAAGTTTAATTGATGAAAGCTTAAAATATCAAATTATAAATATGAATATTATATGTTTTTAATATATATATATATATATATATATATATATATATATATATATATATATATATATTTATATTTGATAGTGAAAATATAATATTAGTTTGTACCAGTAATTAAAAACACAAATACTAACAAGAGTCTACAAAATTCACATGAAGTTGTTGACCAAAATATCTTGAGGTGGACCGTGCCATACTTCAATATTTGAAATTCCATGTGAATATGACTATAATTTACATCAACGCTGTCCTTGTTTCCAACTATGGAGAGATGGTGAACGAAGATTTAGGAAGAAAGTTCAAATTTTGTTAAATTAATTCATTCTTAAAAAACACGTCAATTACGTCTGTACAAATGGCATTAATTAAAGAAAGAGATAAAACTAGGGACAAAATAGAGTATTAAACTTAATTATTATGTTTGGATACAGTGAATTCAGTGGATGTGTGAGAACAAATTGGTTCAATGATAGAAAAGACAATCTTTGCGTGAATGAGGAAATTTGAGAGTAAAATTATACATTTGTCTCTGATACGTTCAACCTGATCATTTTTAGATTAGTTAAAATTAATTAAAAAAAAAAAGATGTTCATAATATTATTGTAATTATTAATTTTATTGATATTATTATTTATTACAATTATTATTGATATTAGTATTTATTATAATTATTAATTTATATAGATTAATTATATATAAGGGTAATTTTGTAATTTTATTTTTTATCTTTTAAATTATTTTTTAATCTATCAAATGAGTTAAATCACTCTGGAAATTTATTTTCATTTTACTTCCAAATTAAATTTGTCTAAATTCACTTAGTCACTTTGTTCCAAATTTATTTTTTCAAAAGAACACACAAAGTAAAAAAATTCATCAAATGAGATAGTTTTTGTTTTAAAACTTATTTTGCATGAATGTCAATATTTGCAATGACATGAAGTATATACATATATTATATTTATAATATTATTTATTTTAATAGATGAATCTTGACCTAACTTTATTATCAGATTATTTTTAAGAAGGACAACGTTAAAGAGTGAAGTAAAAAAATTATTTTAAATGAAACTCGATTCTATATCCGAAATAATATATATATATATATATATATATATATATATATATATATATTAATTGAGACAATGACACTTCTAATATTAATATTATTTTTGTAACGAAAATACGTGTTAAAATAATGAATAATACAATTTTTTCAAAAGAAAAAAGAACTTAAAGAACTAGAAAAACTAGGGTGTCTATTAGTTTGGGACAATTTTTATTGCCATAAAAAAAACTAGACAAGAAAGAAAGGGCGTGTATTATTTCCCCACTTACAGTTGTTATTGTCATCAAATAGTATTAAGATTAGATAGATATATTAAAACTTTTATAGATAATTGTGGATGTTTTATTGAAGTTGCCCATGGACCTAGATAGAGTATTAAGAATATATATATATATATATATATATATATATATATATATATATATATATATATATATATATTAAAATAATGATATTGAATACTTAGTGTTAAAATAAGCTAAAAATATAAATAGAAGTTTTAAAACATTCAATTCATTATATCATTACGTTCTATCTCTAAAAACACTATCTTCTACCTTTTCTTCTCCTTCTTTAAAATTACTCATTGTTGGTTCATTTGATCAGTGATCAAAACCTCCCTAGGCAATCCTGAGATCAAGGGCTTTATTTTCCACCGATCAATTTTGTGTTTAGAACTGGTAAGTTTGTCTCTCTTTAAATCTTGAAATTTCTGCAATTTTTGGTACATGCAAGCACTGTTCGGTTTTATATGTGTTCATCTGAGTTTTGATTATATTTATGGTTTGTTGGTTGGTTTCCTTTCACCAATCCAAAGTCTGTAGGCTATCCTAGGATCACTTCCGGTTTAGCAAAATTGTGGAGAGGTTTAAATCTCAAGTTGCTTTGAGCTAAGGGAAGCTAGTTAATTTAATTGTTTGGTTGATGATGTATGAAAATGTTGTTGATGATTTTGCATGTGTGAAATTGAATGATTTGATGTTTGGTGATGCTTGTGTGGACTATTAGATGCTATGTTCATGAGGGTTGGGTTTTTGCAGAATTTTGGTTCAATGGCCGAGTGATTTGTGAGGAAGTGTGATGGTGAAATTGGGGAAATTGTGTTCGGTGTGAGTTTGGTTTGTATAGAGAATCTGGGCAAGTTATTTAGGACTCGTTGAGATCCTTAAGTCACTCAAAACTGTACTAAAACAGAGATATCTGATTTTCGGTCATTGAGTTCATGATTCTATAGAACTGAATCTCAAATCTGAAATGAAACTCTCTAAATGATGTTAGAAAGGTTTAGGTACTCTTAGTTAAATGTAAGGATATGTATGATTCATGTTTGGATGATTAGAAGTTGGGAAAAATGTTTAGTTTTGGTAAAATCTAGCTTGTTCATAATTCTGCAGAAGTTCTGCAGAATTATGCTAAAAGCTGATTTGACCACTCGGTCATGTTCAGGTACTCAGTCATTAATTGGGTTCAGTCTCTTTAGTCTTACACGTTGTCGCAACCTGAATCGCGACAGGATGACGATCCAAAAAGAAACGGGTTTTGAAAAGAGAATTTGGAGTCGCCACCATAGTTTATTATGGAAAACTACGAAAAACCATAAAATAATAAGACACGGTCCATGAAAACTATATTCTGGGTTCGGGAGTCGGTTACGCGTAGGGAAGGTGTTAGCACCCTACAACGTCTGCCCTAAGGCAGTACCTTTAACTAAATACACGAATATGATGTGGTTTTCAAAATGTTTAACTACCCCATAAAATAAAATTCTAAATAAACAAAATATATTTTTTTAGTTTTTTGGGCCCGACAAGGATTGACCTTGCTCCTACGTATTCTCATTCAAAATGAGAAATCAGGGTTACGTAGTTCTTTTGGAAACTGTGTTGAAAATTTCGTTTAGGAAATTGTTTGAGAATTTTGTTTGGAAATGATTTTGGATAATTTTGGATTTTTGGGAAGTGAAAGAGAAAAGGTTTTTAGCATAACGACGATGCGAGCGACCACACATGTGCTTAACCTTTAAAATGTATTTTTTTGTATTTTATATAAAAGAAAGATAAAAGGTTTTTAGCACAAGGACGATGCGAGCGATCACACATGTGCTTAATCATTAAAATATTTTTTGGTATTTTTTATGAATGAAAGAGAAAAAGTTTTTAGCACAATGACGATGTGAGCGATCACACATGTGCTTAACCTTTAAAATATTTTTTAGTATATTTTATAAAAGAAATAGGAAAGGTTTTTAGCACAAGGACGCGAGCGATTACACATGTGCTTAACCTTTAAAATATTTTTGGTATATTTTTATATATATTTTTTTTTATAAAAAGGGGAGAAAATGTTTTTAGCACAAGGATGATGTGTGTAATCACACATGTGCTTGGTCTTTAAAATATATATTTTTTAATTTTTGAAATATTTGTATTTAAAATGAAAATAGATATTTAAAACAGAAAGATCAAAAAGGACAAATAAAATAACAAGATAAATAAATAAGGATAAACATAAAAAAATAAGATAAAAAATAAATAAAATAAAAAAACAAATAAAAAAGTGTAGAGGTGCTTATTAACAAAAGGGAGCGAGACTTAGCAGAGATAGGGGTGCAAAGAAAGAAAAGAGCTTTTTAGGCAGAATGGGCTTAAGCCCAACTAGGGCGGGGTGCAAAACCTAAAGCCAGGGGTGCAGGCAAAAAGTTCTTTTTATTTTATTTTATATTTCGTTGTTTTTGAAAGGGAAAGGAAATGGATCCACTTGGCCCAAGGTCTCTTCAGCACATTAGGGGTTCTGCTTCCACAACTTCATTTGCTCTTACCCAAAAGGGAGAGACCCTTCCCTAGAGCATGGAAGAATGGCGCCCGCCGCACACCCATGCCACAACCTTTGCCGAATCAACCACACCGACCACCGCAAACCGAGAATCAGGGCGACATCGATCGCCGTCAAGGTCGTCGCCGGCGGCTGCTCCTATCTCTCTCTCGTTTCCCTTCGAAAACGGTAACCCAGGGAGAGGTTTGCCTCCACAAGCTTACGCACACGGGCCGCCGCCTCCATCGAAACCGCCCACTGCGAGTCGCAGCTGAAACGTCGCAAGCACCCACGCTCACCATCATTCGTCACCAGAGCCACCGTCAGCCACGGCGCTGGGTTCCCCTTTTTTCTCTTCTCCTCGCGCGCGTACAGCCACTTCCGCCAAACCGGCTACCGCAAAGAGGCCCTCTGCCCGATCCTCGCTGCCATGACGACCTTCTTGCTCTACCTGCGATGCTGCCGACGATGTGGGTCGCCACCGCGGTCTTAGCCAGTCGCCGTATGCCATGGTCCAAGGCATCGTGAGTACACTACTCTCCGCCGAGATCTTCACCGGCCACTTCTTCTCTTCCTTTCTCTTACCGCGTTAGAGGGAAACCCTCTAGCTCCTCCACCGCAAGTTTTTCCTTGGCATGGAGTTGACGAGGAGCAGACCCACTCCGATCAACGGTGGCAACAAACACTAACAGCTGTGATTTGGGCAATAAGATGATGCAGGTACGAAGCAGAAAAGCAAAGATAACCGAGTCCACTTCAGGATCAGAGGAAAAGAAGAAACGAAATCTCGAGTGCTCTTGGGGGAGTACTTGGTGTTGAAGTCATGGAACCTGAGAATGTTGAGCTAATGCTAAGGTCCGAAATGGCTAATCTGGTGCCCTTGTTTGAATGCAATGGACACGACTACTTCTCTTTTCCATTTTCTTATGAGAGCTGATACGAAAACCCCTCTACTGTTTCCGTTTGCTTTTTATTACATGTTTTCTGGGTGCTAAAGGGTATGAAGTTTTGATGTTAGGTAAATGTATGCCTATCTTCTATTGTTAGTTAAATAGATGAAATTTGCAGGCACAGAAACTGCATTTTGGGTGCAGTTTTGATTAACAGAGAAAGGCAAACAAACACAACCACAGAAACTGCATTTTTTTTGTCTCTTTTCTTTCTTCATGTTTCCATTTTGCAGTTGGCTGATGCTCGTTCAAAACTTTTTTCTGTTCTTCCATGTATTTTTACCGCTGTCGCTTAAAAATTTTTAACAAGAAAAACAAGTAACTTTTTCACGTTGCCACCCTATAAACACATTCTAAGCTTTCACTACAACTGATCCCTTCAGGAGGAGGGAATAGAGTTCTGATGGCTTCAGGAGGAGGGAATAGAGTTGACTTGAGATTTTACTTTTCCTTTTCTTTCACTTCCCCTTTATTTTATATAAAAAGGTAATCTTTTCTTGAATTAAAAAAATAAAAATAAAACAAATAAAAGGAAGAACGACAATACGAAAAAAATAAAAGTAAACTTAAAAAGAAAAATAAAATGAAATAAATCAAAATGGAATAAAATAAAATAAAGGTAAATCAAAGAAATAAGATAAAATAAACAAAATAAAAATAAAACCAAATAAAATGAAATAAAAATAAAAACAAAATAAAATAAAATATAAACAGGAGAGGAAATAAATAAAAACGAAAAATAATAGAAAAAAGAAAACGAAACAAAACCACATTTTTTTTAAGATTTCGTATCAAATTTATCTTTACCCGTTTATTTTATTTTATTACCTCTTCTTAACTTTAGATATTTTTTAACTATCCGGACAAAGTTGGGTATTAACATACGTTCATGACCGTTCGATCTTAGGTAGGTGGTTGCTCTTAGTAGTGTTTGGTCTTGTACTAACACTCGGTCTCTTAGCAGTGCTCGGTCTTGTATTAGCACTCGGTCTCTTAGTTGTGCTTGGTCTTGTACTAGCACTCGGTCTCTTAGTAGTGCTCGGTCTTGAACTAGCACTCAGTCTCTTAGTAGTGCTCGTTCTTGTACTAGCATTCGGTCTCTTAGTAGTGTTTGGTCTTGTACTAACACTTGGTCTCTTAGTAGTGTTCGATCTTGTACTAGCACTCGATCTCTTAGTAGTGTTCGGTCTTGTTATAGGGATTGCTCTAACCTTAGTCCTTGGTCTTACAGTAGTATTCAATCTTGCACCATTATTCGGTCTTGTAATAGTATTCGGTCTTAACCGTGTTCGGTCTTTAATAAGCCTTACCTGTTAATGACCGTTCTGTGATATTTTAGTAATCGGTCTTATATTAGTATTCGATATCAACTCTAAGTGTTCAGCCTAAGCTATAGGTGTTCGGCCTAAGCCATAAGCGTTTGGTTTGACTTAGTACTTGACCTAGTGGTAATATTAGGTCATGTTATGGTACTCGGAATTCTCTAGTTGTCGGTCATTAATAGTGCTCGACCCTCTCTTCAGTTGTACCTAGTATTGACCGTTCGGTCTCTAGTGTTCACAGGAGGTTCGGTCTTACATGAGATTTCTCATTGTGGTTTGAGAACTTAATAAATTTAGTTATATGAATTTTTTGTGCATAAGTGATGGGGTGGTTATTTTATTAAGGTATTATGTTCCAATTGGTGTGAAAGAGAATTCCAAGGAGGGATATATCGGTGCTGGTTATCAAAGTGGTAAAGTATGAATATGGATAGTAAAATCCACGACGTTTATCCTGAAATTCTGATGATTACCAAAAATTCAAGTAGAGATGGGTAATGCATTGTATGAGAATGTCAGGAGGTCCTAGCCTATAGGGTCTTAGGTGAGTTATAACGAATTAACCCCAGGTGGCAGCTGATGGTTTTCCAGTTACTACACCCCCGAGTGCACGAACAGCCTCAAACTACATATTCATACAATTTGGATGGTCAAGTCAAGTGTTCGGTCATTGCCTGTAATGTATGGTCGGTCATTCTATGCTTGAAATGCTTGGTTGACACATGCTTATGTATTTGTTTAATTTGCATGATTAGTGTAATCAATTAAATTACTCTAGCTTACCCTTCTTTTCTGTCATGTTATGTTGGTTTGTTTGGTTTTTCCTTTGCAATGATCATCTTGTGGATGTGAGTAAAGGGAGAGGAGTTTTCGTCTGGAGCAAGTGCTGGAAATTGAAGATCCATCTGTTCAGCATAAAATCGTTCGGTCTTGTACATCATTCCGTATCATCATAAAAATTTTGTAATGTTTTAATTTTTTGATTATTTTAGAATAATTGTAAGTTAATTTTATTTACTATTATGTATGTCTCATTGATATATTTTGATACTATATATACTTTTTGGGACGTTACACAATGAATCGTTAATTCTAAATCACTTTAATGAATAGTGCAATCAAAGACCGAAGAAAAAGCAAACATAAGAAATAGATTGAGAAAGAAAGCGATAATGTAATTGTTTTGTTAATATTGTATGAAGAAATTATACTAAAGATAAGCCACAGAGCCAGCACCATCTTTCTCCTGAAAAAGACACATTTGAGATGAATGAGTAGCGGCAACCTCACGCCGCGCATTTACTGCAAAAAACAAAGTGAAGAAAATAATTGTTAGCGTTAGTAGATTCAATCATTCGCACTTCTATCACATCACGACACTTCTTTCTTCAATAATTCTTAGACCCAAACTCATCAAACTTTTTTTTTTAATTAAGTTTAATAATTTCGAAACTCTTTATTTGTCTGTCAGTCACCGTATTTTCAAAAAAAACTCAATTAGATTTCTTTTTACCTCATCGTTAATAGTAATGAATATGTTAAATTTGTTGTCTGATGAGGTAAGCTAACATTTAATAATCATAAAATGTTAGTTTATTATATTACTAGATAATAAATTTAATATCATCACAACAATTAATGATGAAATCGGTATTAACTTAATTTTACATAAAAATAATCAAATTCAGCCTTTTGAAAATAAAAAGACTTAATTAACATGAATATGAACAAATAAAAACATTCAAAATAATTAAACCTTTTAATTAATTATTCTATAATTTTATAATTCAAATTTATAACATCAAACTTAACTTTAAAACTAAATTATAACTTTAATATGCTTTTGCTGAATTTAATTGAGGTAGGTCGATTATAAGGTTCTCAAAATTCGAGGAGTTACTTTTTGTTAGTGAAAAAATTTTAAATTCGAAAGATAAACCAAGAAAGATCTTTTTATAAAAGATCCTTTTACACTTGAATCAGTAAAAGTTTTAGAATTTATAATATATATATATATATATATATATATATATATATATATATATATATATATATATATAAATTAAATGTTGAAACATGTGGTATTCTGAGGAAGTTTAGGTACTCAAATCACTTAAACTTTTTTAAGTTAAAGAGTGGCACAAGTATCTTAAAACTAAAATCATTTGACAAGATTGAAGAAGAATCAAAATGAAGATGAGTTGCTTTATACAAAAGGAAAGAGAGGAGTGGATTATCAAGTAAGCATATTATGTGTCCATATATGCCAAGACCGTATCAACTTATGCCATCATTTTCTTTTAGCTATTAGGTAAAAGTTAAAGTGTGATTTTAAGTTTGATATTTATTAAAAATAATAAAGTTAAGTAATACATAAAAAGTAAAATTCATAAATTTAATATTTTCAAGGTTAATAATAAATAGAATTTAGTAATTTTGTGTGTGTTGGTAATCTGTTTAGTTTTTAAAACACACTGAACATTAATTTTGCTAATATATTAGGGTATTTTGAAGACTGAAGCGACAGTATTGAAAACTCAGTAGAGAATCTAAATTCGTAAGAGATGATTTTATAATTTTTTTGCAAGAATGGTTTATTCATTAACAGTAACTTTTTTTTAAAGTTAGTTATAAATTTTATATCGATTAAGAATAAAAATAATAATTATAATATATAAATATGTTAGAAATTAGGTAATAGAAAAATAATTTCTTAAAAACACACACTAATAAATAAGAATATAAATTTAAATAAAAACATACAATAAATTTAAAACTTAAGTTTAATACCTTAAGGTCTTCATCCACCAATTGAACAAAAGTATTATTTCTTAATCTGAAAATTTTTTAACAAAAATTACAAACCTTCATATAATTTTTTTGGACAATTTTAAATTCTTTTCATATAGTTTTTTGTGGTAAAAATTGAAAACTCTTCTCATGAAATTTATTTTACAAAAAATGCAAACCTTTCAATGACATACACTTCATACACCTAAGATATCTATTGAGTTGTGGTGGCAACTTCAAAAAAAACTATTTATTTTTATAGTATTTTTTTTATTGTTGTCCTCTTCATATTACTCTATATTGAACTATGGTGAATACCCATTTGAGAACCAATTTATTACACTTCATCAAATGCTTCACATTTGCTCTCGCTACTAGTGATTTACACAAATTTATTGATAGTGACAATTTTTCTTTATCATTAGTCATCATCGTCTTATACATTAGACTCGTTGTAGGAAACTTTTCACATCATTGTTGTAATTAACAACTCATTCCTTAAGGTGAATCCATCACCAACATGACTTTAGTAAAGCCAAACTCAACCATATATATATATATATATATATATATATATATATATATATATATATATATATATATATGTGTGTGTGTGTGTGTGTGTGTGTGTGTGTGTGTGTGAGTCATTGTACAAAAATAATGATCAAGACCAACCTCTCTCCAAAAGCTCAACACACAAAGTTAGAAATCACACATGTGAGCATGCCAAATTGTTCCTCTTCCTCTCTTTATAATTTCTTGTAAAAATGGTTCATAATTCATTAATACTAACTTTTAAAAAAAGTTATAAATTCTATATCGATTAAGAATAAAGATAAAAATTATAATATATAAATATGTCAAGAATTACACAATAGAAAAATAAATTTTTTAAAGAAAACCCATTCAAATAATAGTACGTATAAATTTAAATAAAAAGACAAAAAATTTGATGTGATTCCCCGTCTTAATTAAGGTTTACATCCTTCCATACTTTACAGAACAGAAGTATTATTACTCAATATATAATTTTTTGAGAAAAAATACAAATTTTATTTTTCGTATAATTTTTTTTGTTGAAAAAATTGCAAATTTTTGAACAGACAACTAACCAAGTAATAATAATTCAGAAAAGAACCCTTTATTTTTATAGTGCTATTTTTGTTACTTTGTTTTTCATATTATACTTGATGTGAAACTTCAATGAATAATAATCACTTGAAAACCAACCAATAGATATGATTCTATCAAGTTATATTAGATATAAATCCACTTTCTAAAAAGACACACCAATTAGGTTATTTTATGCTTATGTGTCGATCACTCCTTGTTTCTCACTTTCTTTATTACAGTCAAATTTCCTCGTCACTTCATCACCATGGCAGAAACTAACTCTGAATCTCCTACACCTTCGTCCTTTGGTCCCATGAGAAGCATACCATGTGATGACCAAGTTGGTGGGTTTGATTGGATGGTCCTTGTGGCAGCCATTCTATGTGCCTTGGTGTGTGCTCTTGGCCTCAACACGATGCTGCAATGTGTATTCCAATGTGCTTCTCGTGTTCTGACGCAACCTCGCCAATGGATGGCTTCTCGCAGGCTGAATTCTGGTCTGAAGAGGAAGGAAATGGTGGGTTTGCCAACCTCAACCTTCACAAACTCTTCCTCTCCATCTTCACCTTCTACCTGTGTCATTTGCTTGGCTGAGTTCTCTGATGGAGACCCTATAAGGTTCCTCCCAAACTGCAAACACTTTTTCCATGTTCTTTGCATTGACAAGTGGCTCCTTTCTCACTCTTCTTGCCCTACTTGCAGACACCTACTCAACCCAAATCATCACCATCTTCACTCCTTACATACTGTCATAACAACTTAGTCATCTATTTTGTTATCTTCCATTTAATACAACTATTGTTTCTAACATACCTCTTTTTTTGGATATTCAATGCAAAAGCAACGTAGAATTGGACTCAAACATGAGACCATTCTTGCACAAGTATCTATCAAAACTTTCTCCACTTTATTTTGTTTAGCTATCTTCGTTCAGTTCTCATTTTGCAAGCCCTGCATATGAGGACATGTGAACAAATTATGATGTAATTTTAGCAAACAAAAACATACAAATTCAATCATCATTATTATATTATACAAGAAGCTCAATCACAAAATCAAGTTAACCCTGCTTACATCCCTCACCATTAAAATCTTCCTGTTGCTGGGATACTATCTTCAATCTCAGCTCCACTATTTTGATAAAGATGGTTGGCCTAAACACTTCATGTGCTATATGGCAGAAGCTTTCCAACCGTGTAAAGAAGTTAAAATTACAACACAAGAACCTCAATAAAGATAAGCCTATTTCCAATTACATTTCTGAGATTAAAAAAATCTTTGACTCTCTTGCTGCCATAGGTTATCCGATCTCTGATGCAGATCATACAGAGGCAATTATTGATGGCTTACCAACTGAATATGATGTGTTTGTCACGTCTATTCTCTCTCGCATTGATCCCTACAGTGTTGAAGAAATTGAGGCGCTGCTCTGTCTCACAAAACGTTCGGAAAAGCATATTCACGTTGAATCTACCATTCAACTCAATTCTTCTACGTCTTCTTGGAATCAATACAATCGCTGCAACAACTCTGATCGTCGAAGACATTCACGAGACAAGCTGATTCTGAAAGAGGAAATCGTTTTCTTAATTCAAGAAACTCATCCCAACAATCTTCCTCCTCTCAAAATAACTCCAGGTTACGCTATCAAATCTGTTCAAAGCCTAGTTTCGCCGCCTTCAACTGGCATAGGTTTGATCATGAATATCAACCTTCAATTTATGTCAACAACTCTCAGGTTACTTCTAACCAAACTTCAGTGATCATCTTTCATACATATCTTCACCATGCTTCCAAGATTGTTTCTCCTTCGGTCAATACTATTTCTTCTACATGTCCTGTTTTGGATTTATGGCATGCTAGACTTGGCGATGCGTCTTTACCAGTAGTTAAACGTGTCTTACATACATGCAATATTTCATATAAACCTCAGTCTAGTTCTTCCCTTTGTAATTCCAGTGTGTAGACTATAGACCGATGGGTCAACGCAATCCGATCGGTCAATCACTTAAAATGTCAATCTTGATAACTCCAAAACAATGTTTTAAAATTAAGTTGGTAGTAGTTTAGTATTTTACACATTAAAGATGTTACAACTTGATTAAGAAGATAAAAATATACTTATGAGATATTGGGCATCATTAAGTCAATCTTAATAAAAACTTGTTTTGAAATTTATAAATACAAAAAGATAAAATAAGAAGGTAAGAAGTTGTATTTATTAAACATTTAAAAATTAACTGAAATAATTTATCGATATAATTGAAAATTGTCTTTAACATATGCACTAACTCGATTTTGAACTTTAAGAAAGGAAGATCCCATAAGACATTGTAAAAGATAAACAATTTGTAGTTAGAAAAGTGATGTAAAGTTTGATTTTCATATTATCATATTTGTTATGTTAATGGAGAACATTATTACATTTTGTTTGTTGATGTATTTTTGTCAGGACCATTAAATTCAGAGAAAAGTGGAATCTAGGTGTATGCAGCTGGTTGGACCCATCGATTTTTTACTGTAGTATATAAGTAAACTTTTCAAACTTTGAGACCACTTTCTGCATGCATCTCTTCTCTCCAAATTTCTAAGTTTTTATTTTCTCCTCCTTCTCTCTAAAATTTCTCCTTCTCTCTACAAATTCTCATCTTCTTTTTCTTCTGATCATCAATTTAGATCGTGCCTGAGTTTCCTGGTGGCAAGAGTTTCTCTTTTCACCAATCAAGTTGTTGTTTGGAGTTAGTAAGTTAAATTTGTAACGTCCCGGCAACTCGCAGGGACCGTTGACTGCCCCCACAGACCACCACCAGGCTTTCGAGTGTGCTTTGTCCTCACTCGCACACTTTCCGGAAAAACTTCCCAGAAGGTCACCCATCCCAGAATTACTCCAGGCTAAGCACGCTTAACCATGGAGTTCTTATGAGTCAGGCTACCGAAAAGTAAATGCATTTTGGTGATATGAGTAGTCAAATCAATTCCTTTAAGCTATCCTTCAACCGTATAGTCCCATACCTATACAGTCTCCAAATCCCTCTCATTCCGGTGTATGTTCGATTCATCCATGTACCCCTTCCACCCGAAGCTGCCAGGAGCCGCTCCTTGTCTGTGCCCCCTGCACCATGCTTCTTGCACCGGCGTCACTCCCCGCCCTCGTCTCCGTGCCCGGGTGTCACATGCCCACCAGCTTCCGCTCTGGTTCGTCCTCGAACCACACCGTACTGGGAGAGGCTAGGCTCTGATACCAAACAGTGTAACACCCCGATTTAGGCGTTACAATTTATATTCCACAAAATACATATATAATTTATCTTTAACAAATTTCAACCCAACAAAATATTACGTTCTTTATTACAATACAAGTTTTCTGAAAATAAAATTCCACACATTTCATAAACTTCTGAAATTTAAAATTTCACACAGTTCGGAAATTCAAACATAGATTTATTTTAGAAAGTCCCCATGTCTCCTTTTTCCCCACAGATCTCTCATCTTCTAAGCAAGTCCAGAACCATCTGCTAATTCATCTGATATAGTTTCTGCTCCCGTATAATATCACACATTATACGATCATTGCATTCACATGCACAAACACAAACAGTAGGGTGAGCTAACCAATTCAAGAAGTATGCATCATCCACAATCTTACTAACATCACAAGTGTGGCAATCATTCAAATACATGCATCTCAAACATACTCAAAAACAACTATTGCACTGATACTTTATAATATTTCTTCAGTCAAAATCATCAGTCGATTCACTAGAGTCAATCTAACATATTATTAATCTGCTTACTTACCAAAGCACAGCAGTCAACAATCCTTCTGTCTACTTACCAAAGTAGTATAACCATGATATACTGATTACTTACCAAAGTAATCTAACAAGGTGGTTTTTATTATCTACTTACCAAAGTAGTATAACAAGGTGATATTGTCTACTTACCAAAGTAGCACAATAAGGTGATACCGTCTACTTACCAAAGTAGCACAACATGGTAATACTGTCTACTTACCAAAGTAGTACAATGAGGTGATATTGTCTACTTAACAAAGTAGCACAATAAGGTGATATTGTCTACTTACCAAAGTAGCAACACAAGGTAATATTCAGCCTACTTACCAAAGTAGTACGTTTTATATCAAATTCACCTCTCATTTTCCCACCTACTTACCAAAGTAGTGTCCGGCTTCAAACCTTTCCCCTCTCGACTTACCAAAGTCGTAGGAAAATAAATAAAATTCAGGTTTACAATTATGGCAATAATGTCTATACTACCCATCCAAATTTACCATCAACTTATTTACAATTCATGATTTAACTCAAGTAATTATGACAACTCAGAATGTTCAATATAATTAAATTTTATAATATAAAATATATTATATTACTCATCCTCCAATTTCCAAAATACAACTACACATACAATTTAAGGATATAATTATCCAAGTTTTTACTCAATGCAAATAAATTTACTATTTCGTGAAAAGATTTTTTCTTTACTCATATCATTAATTACAGATCTGAACCAATCAAACTAATAATCAGCATGTTTAACTCATATGATAAAATTTTCAGTCCAATCCAATGGTTAATGAGGCGGAAATCATAATTTTTGTATAAATGATCCAAAAACATAAATTAAGCAGTATTGAGATCCCTGAGAAGATACGAAATTAATATCTCTTAATCTGTAACTCCGATCTAAAATCCGAACGGTCGAAGTATTCCACTATCTCTTAGGAACAACATACTAAAAATTCAGGGTAATCCAACGGCTAACTAAGTAGATATAGAGGTTTTACCGAGGTAACTCAGTGACAGAAATTTAAGTGGTTCTCGGTTTAACTCAAGATACGGAATTAATTCCTCTAAGCACAGATATCCAATTCCAAATATGAACGGTCAAAATCACCTAATATGTCTTATGAACTACATACTAAAGTTTGGGCTCAATCTAACGGTAAATGAAATATATATGAAATATTTACCATGATAGCTTAAGAACAGCAATACAGTGTTCATCCGATTGTTTCACACTTTCGAAATTTCTTTCTCTTAACATAGACCTCCAATTACCAATCCGATCGGTCAAATTGTATTAATATGTCCTAAGAATCATATATCAAATTTTGAGGTTGATCTAACGGTCCAATAGGTCAGAATCAATATTATACCGAGACAACTCAGTAACAGAACTACAGGGGTAACTAATTTACTCAATCTTGCAGGATTTATTTCTCCAATTACAGACTTCTAGTTTCAAATCCGAACGGTCAAAGTTTAGTAATAGATCTTAGGATTCACATACTAAAATTTGAGCTAAATCCAACGGTGAAAACAATTAATAGAAATTTTTCACCACAGTAACTCGAAAATGAGAAATTATAATCTTGAAAACCAAATTTTACACAAGTCAATATATAACTACCATTACCAAATTTTAACACATTCATACTCATATTCATGATCATAATCAAGAAAGGATTAGCTCCCCTACCTCTTCTCCTTGCAAGAAATTCTTCACTCTTGATACTCCTAGACCACCACCTTTGCTTGTTTTCACTCTCAATTTCAAAGAAAATTCTAACTTAAATCTCTCTTCTCTTTTTCCTCCTCTCTTTTGGCCATAAGAAGCTTATATCAAGAGAATGAAGCCTCTTGTAAGATGCTTGCCGTAACACAATGGAAGAAAAAAAACAAACAAATGAAAGGGATGGGTCCCCTTTACCAAAACATGCACCCATGTTTTATGGAAGACAAAACATCAACCTCCATGTTTTTTTTTTTTCCATATTAGTATTAATTTTTTTTTATTTAACTTATAATTATGTCCCTCCTTGTAACCAAAGATGGCCAGCACAAATTGCATCAAACAAATAATTAATACAAGAAAAACCAAGCTAAACAAAATGGTAAAAAAATACAAACAATAATCTTTATCTTACATATGAATGCACACCATAATTAATTGTTCAAAACCACAACATTCATAAAATTATTTTGATTTTTCCATGGGTCTTACAAAATTCACTCATTCCTTGAAGTTTCTATATTTTCTGATACATGCAAGCATTGTTCAACTTGCATGTGTTCATCATCTACTTCTCTGAGTTTGTTTTCTATCTTTGATTCTCTGGTTGGTTCCTTTTCACCTATCAGAAAGTAGTAGGTTGCCTTAGAAGCTGTTTTCTGGTTAGTCAACACAGTGGAAGCTTAGGAAGTGTCTGGTTTATTAGAGGTAAGGGAAGCTAATAATTTAATTATGTTTATTTATGATTGAAATGCTTGGTTGAACGTGTATGTGTGAATAAATTGATATTTGTTTGTTTTCTGTGTATTGTCGAGACCTATGAACTTGTTGAGAAGTTCTGTAGAATTGTAGGGAATAGAGTGTTCATTATCGAACGCTCGGTCAAGTCATAAAATCGGGTTTAGTAATATTAGGTTTTTTAGTGATATTTTAAATTAGTGTTGTTGGTTTAGTATTGGCATTCCGTTTTAAAAATACTTGTTTTCAACCTCAGTGGTCTTCGAGTTGGTATTAACGTTCATCCCTAGTAGTATTATATTTAGCGTTCAGTTGTAATAGTATACATTATTAATAGTGATCGGTTTGATTGGTCATTTACCGGGTTTGGTCTCTTTATGGTTACCGATGTTGAACGTTTGGTTTTAGGTGTGTTGGTTGTTCTTTGTAGCGCTCAGTCATGTATTACTTTGGTAGTGTTTGGTCATATACACATTCGGTATAAAATCTTTTAGCGTTCGAATTGAGCTATGAGTGTTCGGTTTAACCTCTTCAGATATGGGCTAATTTCTTAGTAGTTGGTTTTTATATAGTGGTCGGTCAATAATAACATTTGAGTATTTCTTTAATTTTATTTATTATGGACCGTTCGATCCTCTCAGTTGGGTGGTGTGAAGGTGTTCGGTCTCCAACATTCACAAATTCTCTTTGTTCTATGAATGAAAATATAACTGATGAATGACTGTTTACGTTAAATATGAGAATTTTGATGTTCAAATACTGTGAAAGAGAATTCCAAGGCGGAATGTCTCGTGGATGTTTATTGAATTGTAAGGTATGAATATGGATATACTAAGCTAGCATTCATCCTGAAATTCTATGTGTATCATTCTCACGAATTCTCACATAGATAGATATATTTCATTCGTGAGAATAGCAGGAGGTCCTACCACCTCAAGGTGCCGAGGTAGGTATTATAGGATTAACCTAGGGTAGTAGCTTGATTGGTGTTAGCTGTTACACTACCACAAGTGCAAGAATGACTGTAGCTACATATTCATACAAATCCGGATAGTCAGGTTATAGTGTTCGGTCTATATATGAATTATGATGTTTATTTTGTATATGATTGCTTGTATTCGGTGTTGGCATGAGGTAGCGTTCGATATCATATTGTTTGAACTTGTATGAAATATTTAAATGTGTTTTATAATTAAATTACATTAGTTTACCCTACTATCTTGTTTTGTCTTGTATTGTACGTCCGATTACCTCTTCTTTTGCAATGATCATCCTGTGGATATGAGAAGAAGGCGATGAGTGTTTAGTGGAGCAAGCGTTGGAAGACGATGGTCCTGCAGCTTAGTTAAGACCGTTCGATCATTAGACTAAGCTTATCTTTTGTAAACCGATCGGTTTATACAGGTTGTTGTATAACCGATCGGTATAGGATGATTTGTTTAAATCTAGTAATAGAACCGTTCGATTTATTTCCTATGTTTTGTATCAGACTTATGGTATTTTGTAAAGTTTTTAATTTTATGGTTATTTTGGATAAGTGTAATGTTAAATAATTTACTAATTCTTGAAGAACTGATCTATCATATTATTATATGTGATTAATCTATAATATAGTATTATGCTATATTTTGGGATGTTACAATTTTCCAGATATACATGGGATTACATGTTGCATGTTCAATCTCGACCTCTTGATATGTTCATCAGTTTTAAAACCTTAATTGAAAATCATCTAGGTCATACCATTAAGGCTATTCAAACATACAACACTCGATAATTCATATACTTTGATAATTTTCTTGTTAAAAATTGTATCTCCCACTGATATAAGTGTCCCTATTCACATCCTCAAAATGCCACTGTAGAAAGAAAACAGAAACTAAATAAATTATTTGCTCGCAAATAAATAAATTCAATTATGACATATACCATATAAAAAAAATGTATCGCATCAATTAGAATTACAAATTATTTAAAGTTGTTGCTAAAAAACTCAACTATTTTAAGTTGAACAGAAATTGACGATGAAAACATATAATATTTTTTCACACTATAAATACATTTTATAATTAAATTGATAGTAAATAAACATATGATGTATGACATATTCCTCTATAAGTGGATATTCTCTCCGACACATCCAAGTGTGTGATAAAGCCACATTGATCCTGTGAGTTAGTGAGGATTAAGATTTGGTGACTTTATGAGCAGAAAAATAATAAAACCCTACAACTTTACATTTGAATAAGATGAAAGGCAATGACCAAAAGTTCCCACTTATGAAAGATTTATGCTTTGTCTCAAACAAAATAGAAAGGATAATAGATTGGGCCCACCATAATCACAATAATGAACAAATTAAAACAATTCCGACAGCATGCATGATCAAAATGGAGACGACATCACTCATCAAAAACCAAGTTCCTGCAAATATAGACAAAAATCTTAACGACTAGTTTTAACTTCAACTGTAATGGAGTCAATAGCAGAATAATTTGAGGTAGTGTGGATCTATGAAATTTTAATAAATATTAAAGTAAGTTGGCCTAATTAATAGTTCCGTTGTAGTCTAGTTGGTTAGGATACTCGGCTCTCACCCGAGAGACCTGGGTTCAAGTTCCGGCAACGGAATGGTTCTTTTTATTCTAATTTTGTATTGCTATTTAGTCATTTTTACGGGCAAACATCGAAATTAGATAAGTTGCACTATTGATTTCATGGAGTTTTTTTATTTTTGTTATTTTTTCATTTTTACATTTATATTGTCGTGAAGATGGATAAAAACATGATATTTTTTTTTCCAAGAATGTTAATAGTTATCGTTAGCTATAGGCATAAATGATCGATCAATCAAATCTCAACTCTTATTACCATGTTACTACTCTTCATTTCTTTTCAAATATTTGTGAATTATAACATTGAAGTACTTTGTTTGTCACGACATAGTTCTCTTTTTTTTTATATGCTTTAAAGCAATTTATAGAGAATTTTCATGAATGAATGTTGTTCATTGTATCTACTTTAAAGACATTTGGAACAAATCTTTTCACTTAAAATTTTTGGTTGATTGCACGAGTCAAGTTAAAAATACGAAGACATGAAATAGAGCTAGAGAGACTCTAAAGATAGAGTTGAGCTACAAATATTCAATGTTAGATAAGTTAACAAGTTGTTAGATATCATCAAGTCTTAATAAAGTGACATACCATTTTTACACTTTTTTCTTTTTGATAAAAAATAAATAAAATAAGAAAAAAAAATTCTTAGTATAAAGCGAATTAGTTCAATCAATTTTTATGTGATAAAGCTTGATAGTTAGACACATTTTATCATGAGTATGAGTGTAAGTTTTTTTATGTGTTTTGACAAATATAAATCATCATCAATATATGAATCAATACATGAATCAATATAGATATATTTTATATTTAAAGTTTAATATGGAGGACATAAGGATTTTTTAGTCAATTTTCTATTAATGAAAGTTAAAGATGCGTAAAGTGTGAAATTGAATTAGAGATCTTCTAAGCATAGAGTTGAGCTAGAGGTATTCTAAGTATAGAGTCGATAAAAAAGTATTTTAAATGTAAATCTAATTTAAAGATGTTCCAAGTGTGAAACAAGTTAGAAATGTTTAAGGCAAAAATACTTTAAAGGTAGAACCAAGAATATCCAATTATAAGTAACTTAGTAAGATGTTAGACACAAATTATGATAATATATTTTATTTACAGTTATTATTTTTAAACTTTGAGACAATGTAATTAAAGTAATTTTATTTTCTCTGTTATTTCATTGGACAAATGTTTTTGAAATATTATGTTATGCACATTTTAAATGTTGAGGTTTTTGAAAATACGTTTCCAAGTTATGTTAAAGTTTGAAATTTTACGATTTTTGAATAACCTGGGACACCCTGGAAATTGGAGGTGTTACAATTTGTTGATGATGGTGATGTTGATTTTTGCATGGAGGGCTGTGTTATATCTTTTACCTTATTGTTATTAAATTTCGTTTTTAAATTTTAGAAGCAGTAATTTATCTTCAGGAAGGTGCATGATTCTTGGGATAACAATTATCGTGACCAGTCATCACAGCTTATTTGTATTGTTGCATAAGTATGGAATTCTTTTATAACTTTCTGCTAATAAACTATTAAATAATCAATCTGGGTATTTAACTACTCAAAAATTCATTTCCTTAATATTTTTGTGGGAAATACTCATTTCATACCAAGAGTGAAATCTATTTTAAAATTATTTTCCTATCCGTTATGAATATGTTTTAATATTATCCTATAAATCCAAATTTGATTATCATTTTCATTAAGATGTTGGATCAAATATTCAGAGTCTAACGACAACCTTTTCCAAATATGTTGACAAAAGGCTGTAATAAATAATTGATATGTTCCACATGACAGTCAAAATGGAAAAATGATTTATTCATTCCTAGATGATTCACAAAAAACACGTCCTTGATTGTATTTTCGACACTAGTATTTGTTTGATAATTTCAGAAATCATAGCATCAACCATAGCAATGTGCTTGGTGAGTTGTGGGGATTACAAACTTTGCTGAAGATAAACTACTATTTCTAAAATGTAAAAACGAAATTTAATAACAATCAAGAGAAAGATATAACATAGTCTTCCCATCAAAAATCAACATCAACATCATTAATTATTTTGTTATTAAAGTCACAAACAAATAAACGAACACAACAAGAGAAACAAATTGTGGTGTCACGGGTTATTGTATATAGGTAAGAGAGAGGATGAAGATGAGAGAAAAACAAATTGGATAATTAGATAAGTAAAAAAAATGGATTAGGGTCAGGTGAGTGTTTCTAATTTTTTTAATCTTAAATTAAAAATGAAAATTATTACCGTGTATTTAAAGTATGTCTTTTTTTATAAGTGATAATTTTTTTCTCCTTTAAAACTTGTACACTTATCTAAAATGCACCAATTGAAAAAAAAAAAGTTTACATTAGCAAACCCATATATATATATATATATATATATATATATATATATATTAATATTATAGTGTAATAAATATTTTAAAATTTAATAAGTATATTTTGTTTGGGTTTAATGATTTATAAAGTCTATTTTGTTGAAGTGAAATGATAAAGGACAATTAAAATAAAGAAAAAATGTTTAAAATAAGAAATAAATAGTATATTAATTAAAATTGTTAAAATTTTGAAAAATTATTAAATATTCTACTTATTTTTATATATTTTTATTGACGTGGATATGGAATTGTGATATATTAAATTGAGTTGATTATGGAACATATGATATATAATAAATTGAGTTGCCATGGCGTTAATAATAAAATAATCGTTATAACTATTTTTTACTTTTTAAGTAATACACTATTTTGAGAATTCTTATTTTTTGTGTAACTAAATCTTTTTGATATAAAATTAATATCATTTTAAATTTTTTAATAAAGAAAAATATTATTTGAAATAAAAATAAATATGAATATTAAAAATATTGTTTATTAAAATTATATGAAAATTTGTCAACTATGGAAGCTATATATGTTATTGAGTATGTTTGGTCTGCTGGTTTTAGAAGACTTTAACTAATATGAATCTTCTTTAGAGTGTTAGACTTTCTTGTCCCACTACGTGGTTTCTTAATGCTTAGTAGAAAAAATAAAATAAAATTTGTACTATAATTGAATTAAAGGTATCTGATATCTTTTGAGAAGAAATTGTGCACATAAGTGTACTAATTTAGGTTTTGAAAACAAAAAAGATTTTAAATGATATTATGTTAAGTCTTATTAGTTTGAATTTTTTCCATAAGAATCAACTTTTTAATTTTAGAGTTGTTCAGCTTTTTTGGAAAGTTTGTTTTATATTTTTTATATAGGTTTTGGTTTGGTCTTCTCTTGATTCTTGTTCGTTGTTTATTTTCTAAAAGTTTATTTTTCAATGACAAATGATAAATATGTTGTTGTAAAGTTACTGATATTGTAAAATACATATTGGTGTTTATCATGAATTTTGTAAACAAGAAAAACAAATCAATATAACTAGATAAATTTATTAATATTAAAAGACATATAAATTATTCTATTAATATTAATTATTCAGGTGTTAAATATGTTATTTGTTTGTGAACTATCAAGTGTTTTTGAGTTCAGTTTCTCTTTTTAAAGTTTGTTTTATTTTTAGTCTTCTCCTTAATAAAACTGTAATTTTTAATCCTCAATGACCAACAACGTTAATATTTTTATGACGTGACTAACCGTGTGCCACGTGTATGGCCAATTCTTATTTTGTTTTTGACTCTAATTAAAATTAAAAGAAAAAAACACTAAATTTTATGGTCAAAATTAAAATATCTTTTCTTCTTCTTTCATGGATTCATCTTCTTGGGATACTTTTTTCTTCTTGGGATTCAACAACCGTGCCACCTCTACCTAAAGCTACCGTCAACAAAACTGACATCGCCTTCACTTTACTTCACGCGACATCTTTCTCGTTTCTAGATCCACGACAACGTCAACCAACGAGGCCTTGTCAGCGAACCACGCGACTTCGAGCAATTGTTGTGTCGAGATCGTAGTACGAATGAACCTTTGCAATGAAGTATGTTTAATGAATTGCTTGGCTTTTAGATACTCAAAAGCATTCATATTCAAATTTATAAATTGTTATAATTTGTTTCTTAATAACATGATTAAAGGCATTATAAAAGACTAGGAACTGATTTTGTGATTTACACCCCTTTTTCATTTTGAATTTTGGGTGATCTTCAAAATCTGTTTTTTTTTATTCAATGTTGCATGACCCTGCCGTTAGACCGATTAGTAAATTGGGCCCACATGCTTTGGAGGAACTTGATAATGCTAATTCTCACCATTATCTAAGCATGAATTTAAGAGCAAAATCAACTCCTTTCTAGCTTGTAACTTGCTAAATCCTCTCTTTTATCTTAGTTTCATGAATAAATGTGTTTTAGGCTACATTGATGAGATTTCATCTATAATCCCTTTATTTTGTAGTAATACAATGATTGGAAGAACCTCCACGAAAAGTATAAAGCTGAACTAACCACAGAAGCAAGCAGATCTGCACAAAATAGAAGAAAACACAATGCTGCTGCAGAGACTCACGCCGGGCGCCTACTGACCTGGGCGGCGCCGGGCGTGAGGTAGCTGACCCATGGCGCGCCGGGCTCCGGTATGTCGGGCCGCCGGGTGCGACTTTTTGCTGATGTGGCAGAAACGCTTTATTTAACCCTGGAACGCGAAGGGCTTCATGTCTTTGGTTCTTTGGAGGTGCGATTTCACGGCTGGAGCTAATGGAGGGCGTGAGGAGCTTGTGGGAACATCTCCTCCTCTTCCGTTGGGTCTCCTTCTTCTTCCATCTTCCATGTTTGTAAGCTTTAGGGTTCTCCATGGAAGTGGAGAACCAGATTCGTTTTGTTAGGGATTGTTGTAGCCTATGGATTCTTGTGTAATGGATGATTGATTTGATTATATATATGCCTTTTCTATCAATTGCTAGTATTCTTGTTTCCAATCTTAAAGCTTGCATGTAATAGGAATGTTCATGACTTGAATTTGGGGTTTCATGGATTATGGGGACGTAAGATGGAACCTAGAACTGAAACAAGAGTCCTTGTGGTCATTGATTCTAGGGATGGAAGATGATTCACATGTTGTCTTAAGATCCTAGCTCTTTAATGCGGGTTTGCTTGTTAGATTGTCCAAGGAATTGGAGTTTAATAGGAAAAACCTAGGCTCTTTCACCTAAGGGATTGGGGCTAGAGTGTTTTAGTGGATTGACTTTAGTAAATTGATAGAGAGGAGATAAAATTGGTTATACACAAGCGTGCATTGGTGAAAACTAACCTTAGCAATGTCATTTCATACCATTTCTAGTCTTTTCCATTTCCAAGTACCTTCAATACCAAAGTCCAACCTTGTAATTATGTATCAATTTATCTTTCTGCACTTGTTCTGTAAATTGATGTTATGTTCTTGAGTCTATATGAGTTGTTAATCGCACAATTCTCTAGTATTACGAGTCTCTTGGGAAAACGATACCCGGTCTTACCGGTTTATTACTTGAACGATTCGGTACACTTGCCGAACCATCAACAAGTTTTTGGCGCCGCTGCCGGGGACTCGTGTCAATACTAGACTTTTGTGAGGTTTCTAACTTATGTAGACTTGATTTGTATATAGAACTAACTCTTTTGTTGTAAATAGATTTTCAATTTTACTTGGGCTAATTTGTGGCTTTAGCCTAGTTGTGTCTAAGTGTATGCAGGGGATGTTCATACAAGGAGGACTGCAGCCTCAAAAGCATCATGAAGACCCTGAGATTGAAGGAAGTTTAGGACACAAGGAGACAACTAGCTTGAGCACTACAAGCTGCCCAAAATTCTCCCTTCATTGAAGACGCTCCAAGTGCTAAGTGAAAGATGAAGAAAGGGAGAAGGAAAAGAGAAAGACTAGTCACCACCACCCTTTGATGAGAGACAAGGAACTCAAGCCTAGCAAGCCAAAGTTGATCAAGAGGATTGAGTATTTAAAGATGTCAAAGTAGTGGAAGGGCAAAAATGAAGAATTCAAGCTTTGAGAGTTGATTTGGTGGCTAGAAAGTGGTTCAAGAAGAGTTGGTGGAAGGAGCACACCAACATCAACTTTTGCGCTTCAATGAGTAATCCGTCAAGCTAATGACGTTAAACAAGCGCTTTTGGGAGGCAACCCAGTTTTCTTACCCTTTTTATTTGTGTTTGTGTGATTGTTGTGTCATTTGCATTAGTAACTTATGTTTTGACTTTGTGACTTGTTGCATTTTATATGATTTTTGAGTTGTAATGTGTTTTTGTGGTTTGTTTGGTGTGTTTTCAAGTGTTTAAATCTGTTCTGACATGTTAGAGGTTGCTCTAGGATGTTTTGGTGTGATCTTAAGTGCTTAAATATGATTTGGATGCATAAGTGCAGTTTTGAGTTGTAGAGTAAAAAACTTTGGAAATGTGCATTCAATTCACCCATTCATGCATTCAATTTCATTCCTTATAGTTTAGACAAGTTTCAATGATGAAAACATGATATTCTGGATTGATTTGAGTGTGAATAAGGGTCATATACCAAAAATCACAAGTTGGGAAGCTTAATTTCGAAAACTGCAGAATTCTGCAGTTTTCTGCATAATTCACGCCTGGCGCCTCCTGATCAATAGGCGCCTGGCTCAAGTAGCACCTGGCTCGGTTCACGCCCGGCGCCTCCTGCTCGGTAGGCGCCCGGCCCCAGCAGCACTGGTTTAAGCACAAAAATTTTTTGCTTGTTTTTTGTTTTTGATTGTTTTGCTGCTATCTTTTGCAGATGTCTTTTAGTGTGTTTATGGATTCTTCTCTTCAGTTGTTGACTATGGGATGCTAATTTACTTTGAGCTTTCTTGTGCAGAATAACATCTTCATTAAGACTTTACAGGTTTGAAAACCACCATTGGTCAACCCTTGAGGCATGCGTGAGTTGAGCAACCATATGACTTGAAGATTTTACTGCTCATGTACCATGGCCTGGGGGCCAGGCCCCTACTGATGGGGGAGGTGGAGCAGTTGCGGAGTATAATCCACTGTTGGAGGAAGATGTTGCAGATGAAAGTGAAGCTAGTGTCCTACACTGCTGGAGATGCAAAGAGTCCATTTTAAATCGGTTTTTCAGTTTTAATTTCATGTTTTATCTGTTTTCAGCTTTTGTGTTTTTGATTTCTTTTTTGACTTGCCTAGTGGATAGTTCTTGTGCAATTGGTCTGGTGATTTGAGTGAATCATTTGTTATGAATGGAAATCTCTTGTGCTTGCTCTTTATCCATGAAAATTGTTTTGAAAATTTGATTGAGATTATGTGGTTGAGCTTATTGAACAGAGATTGTGGTTGCTTGTATCTGTTTAGATAGATGCTTGTTTTTAATTGTGATCAATATTCTTGGCATGATGTTTATCAAATTTTGGAACCCTGAGTAAACCTGTGAAATGTTGTGCCTCAGAGTTTATTGATGAATGTTATTACTTTGGAAGCACAATTGATTTTGCCTAAGTTTCTCTATTTGAACTAGTTACTTGCATGTTACAAATGATCAAGGCCATCTTGTTCTTCCACCTCTTCTACATTTTGAGCCTAAAAGCCAATGTATAACCTTTGAACCTTAAAGAAAACTTTCTCATTCCCGAAACCTTAAGCCTATTGAAAAATCCTTAACCTCCTTACCTTGAGTTGAGATGCACATATATGTTAGAATGAGGAGAATGGTTTAAGTTTGGGGGAGTTCTTGTCATAAGGGGAGCATTGAGAAAAACAATAAGTTGAGTTAAAAAGAAAGAAAAAGAAGAAAGAAGAAGAAAAACATGAATTCAATGAAAAAGAGTTGGGAAATAGGTTGAGAAGTGGTTTATTCAATTTTGGAGTAAAAGAGATACTATGCTATATCATGAATTAAATTGTTTGGTCTTTTATCTCAAGGTGCTTTGTTGTCCAGAAAAACCAATTTTTCTTCTTAGCCCAGCCACAATACAAGCTTCAAAAAGTCCTTGTGATGTAACTTGCTTGTTAATGTGTTTGATATTGTTGAAACAAAAGGCAAAGTTGATTTGTGTAACATTGTAATAGTCGAGAGTAGACACACATCCTTATACACCATTGTGCTTGAGTGAAACACTTTCCTTGGTGAGGATTGGTTCCATGCACTCATTGAAAACAACTTGCCATGTTTATTGATCTATCATTTGCATCTATCTTGTGACTTTGAAACTGTTAGCACCATGATTGAAGTTTAGCTTGCTAAGACTATATTGTCTCTTGAATGTGATTTATAAGTTGAGCAAGCATGATTGATTTGGTTTAACTGATTGAAACTATGCTTGAGTTGCTAGACCATTGTAATTGAATTGGTTGCTAGGTAAGGTACTTTTGCTTGAGGACAAGCAAAGTTGTAAGTTTGGGGGAGTTTGATAATGCTAATTCTCACCATTATCTAAGCATGAATTTAAGAGCAAAATCAACTCCTTTCTAGCTTGTAACTTGCTAAATCCTCTCTTTTATCTTAGTTTCATGAATAAATGTGTTTTAGGCTACATTGATGAGATTTCATCTATAATCCCTTTATTTTGTAGTAATACAATGATTGGAAGAACCTCCACGAAAAGTATAAAGCTGAACTAACCACAGAAGCAAGCAGATCTGCACAAAATAGAAGAAAACACAATGCTGCTGCAGAGACTCACGCCGGGCGCCTACTGACCTGGGCGGCGCCGGGCGTGAGGTAGCTGACCCATGGCGCGCCGGACGCCGGTATGTCGGGCCGCCGGGCGCGACTTTTTGCTGATGTGGCAGAAACGCTTTATTTAACCCTGGAACGCGAAGGGCTTCATGTCTTTGGTTCTTTGGAGGTGCGATTTCACGGCTGGAGCTAATGGAGGGCGTGAGGAGCTTGTGGGAACATCTCCTCCTCTTCCGTTGGGTCTCCTTCTTCTTCCATCTTCCATGTTTGTAAGCTTTAGGGTTCTCCATGGAAGTGGAGAACCAGATTCGTTTTGTTAGGGATTGTTGTAGCCTATGGATTCTTGTGTAATGGATGATTGATTTGATTATATATATGCCTTTTCTATCAATTGCTAGTATTCTTGTTTCCAATCTTAAAGCTTGCATGTAATAGGAATGTTCATGACTTGAATTTGGGGTTTCATGGATTATGGGGACGTAAGATGGAACCTAGAACTGAAACAAGAGTCCTTGTGGTCATTGATTCTAGGGATGGAAGATGATTCACATGTTGTCTTAAGATCCTAGCTCTTTAATGCGGGTTTGCTTGTTAGATTGTCCAAGGAATTGGAGTTTAATAGGAAAAACCTAGGCTCTTTCACCTAAGGGATTGGGGCTAGAGTGTTTTAGTGGATTGACTTTAGTAAATTGATAGAGAGGAGATAAAATTGGTTATACACAAGCGTGCATTGGTGAAAACTAACCTTAGCAATGTCATTTCATACCATTTCTAGTCTTTTCCATTTCCAAGTACCTTCAATACCAAAGTCCAACCTTGTAATTATGTATCAATTTATCTTTCTGCACTTGTTCTGTAAATTGATGTTATGTTCTTGAGTCTATATGAGTTGTTAATCGCACAATTCTCTAGTATTACGAGTCTCTTGGGAAAACGATACCCGGTCTTACCGGTTTATTACTTGAACGATTCGGTACACTTGCCGAACCATCAACAGAACTTCTACCAAAGATTACTCTCTGGGTGAAGATGTCTGAATTCAAACGAGTTAGTTTTGTGAATTGTGATATTATAATTTTTTTTTTGTTTTTTATATATCACCCATAAAAAATGGTGATGGGCAAAATTTGTAGATGTATTTTTATGGTTTCTTTGTGTAAATTTTTTGGACCGTGACGTTGGGTAGAGGTGGCACAATTGTTGGACTTGATGTCTGCCATGATTGGTTAAAGATGGAGAAGAAAAGAGTACCCCTATAAAATGAACTCATGAACAAAGAAAAAAATGGATTCCAATATTCACTACAAGAAATGCGTTAATTACCGAAGGATTAATACCGACGGCCAAAAGTCATCGGTAAAGATGATATACCGAAGGATTTGCCGACGGTCAATTAAGATGGTTATTATGGAAGGCTTTTGCCCGTCGGTAAGCAACAACGAATTTATTAGGCTACAACTTGATTAAGTTAAGTAATCATTTAAAATCTTATGATACACATTCTCATTGGAATAAGAAGGGTAAAAGTACTATCAACACTTAGAACCTACAAAATTTGTGTAAGTACTCTATAAAAGAGGCCTTCACTAATAATAAGTTGTCTCCCCCAAATTAAATACACAACCCCCTTAGGATGTCTAAGGCATTTAAATACTAAGGACGTCTCTTTGCATGACCCTTATTGTATGCCTATCACAGTAGTGTTTCAATTGCCTTGCATGTTTGACTTAAGTAGTAATAGGTTTATTTCTTATGTCACATGGAGTGTTGTTGTTTTGGCTAAGTTTATCTTTGTTTAGCTTGTCACAGAACATGACCCATTTTCCCAAACATCGTTCATGGATGTATGACCATTGTTATAGTGGAAGGAGAGGTTTGACGGAAGCTTTTGTCGTCGGAGTTGAAGAGTTTGTGGAGACTGCTCGACGATATCAATATTATGCTCTTGATGGAGGGATTCAATGCCCATGCAACAAGTGTGAATGTACAAGGATTTTGAAAGATGAAGTCGTCAAAGTTCACCTATACCAAGAAAGGTTCATGCCTAATTAGATAGTTTGGACATTGCATGGTGAATAAATTCCTTCTACCTCCATTGTAGCTGAAAAACGGCTTGGATCAGGTTCAATCACTATTGTACATACATCTGAGATAGATCAATTTGCTTATATGCAAGAGATGGTCGACAATGATCTTCGTATGCATGCTGAACAAGAAGCAAACGATAGTTGTAATGAAGAGTCTCCAAATGAAACCACTCAAAGATTTTACAATTTACTGACAAATGCAAATCAACTTGTATTTGAACGTTCATCTGAGTCAAAGAAGATTAATTGTTGTATTAATGAATGTATGTTATTCTATGACAATGAGAGTGGAAAAAATGATGCATTGTTGGTTGAATGCAAGTTTTGTGGCTCACATCGATATCATACGATGCATGCAAGATGAAGGGAAAAAAAAACAATTCCCTTAAATTCCATGTTCTACTTGCTTATAATTCCCAGATTACAAAGAATGTTTACTTCAATGCAAACATCACAACACATGACATGGCATGATGGTAACAAAACTGAAGGAGTTTTGTGTCATCCTTCTGATGGTGAAACTTAGAAGCACTTCAATCGTAAACATTCATCCTTTGCTAGTGAACCGCGTAACGTGAGACTTGGGCTATGCTCTAATGGGTTTACGTCGTACATTCAGGCGTTTACATCACCATATTCATGTTGGACGGTGATAGTTACCCCATACAATCTACCACCTGAGATGTGTATGACAAAGTCTTACATGTTTTTAACATGTATAATACCAGGTCCATCTAATTCCAAATCAGCGATTGATGTTTATTTGGAGCCTTTGATTGATGATTTGAAGAAGCTATGAAATGGTGTTTGGACGTATGATGTTTCAAGGAAGCAAAATTTCCTTATGAAGGCATTTTTGATGTGGACTATTAATGACTTTCCAACATATGGCATGTTATCTGGTTGGAGCACGCATGAACGATTAGCTTGTCCACATTGGATGGAGCATACAAAGTCATTCCAATTGAGTTATTGTCGGAAAAGTAGTTGGTTTGACTGTCATTGACGGTTCTTGCCCATTGATCACCCCTTTAGAAGAAACAAAAAGGCATTTCACAAAGGGCAAGTTGAAACGGATATGCCCCCGCCAAAGTTTACTGGATCACACGTTTGGAGAAGAGTGAAAGACTTGCCAAAAAGCATATGATAGAAGAGTTTGGGGAGTGACATAATTGGACTAAAAGAAGCATATTTTGGGATCTTCCCTATTGGAAAGACAACTTGCTAAGACATAACCTCGATGTCAGGCACATAGAAAAAAATTTCTTTGACAATGTCTTCAACACAATTATGAATGTTATTGGGAAGACAAAAGGTAATGACAAAACAAGAAAAGATTTACCTTTGTATTGTGGGTGAAAAGACTTAGAGTTGAAGGCGCAAGCTAACGACCGATTGTTCAAACCAAAAGCAAATTACACTATGTCAACGAGGAAAAAATAGTTTCTGGATGGATCAAGGAGCTTAGAATGCCAAATGGATATTCTTCTAACTTGTCCAGATGTGCCAATGTTCAGAGCAGTACTATTCACGGGTTGAAGAGTCATGATTGTCATGTATTCATGAAGACTTTTATCCCTCTTACATTCAATTATTTGCCAAGGCACGTGTTAAATCCATTGATAGAAATCAGTAACTTTAAAGATTTGTGTTGCACGACACTAAAGGAAAATTCCCTAAGAAAGATGGAAGAAAATATTACAATTATTATCTGCAAATTAGAAAGAATATTCTTTCTTGCATTCTTTGATCCAATGGACCATCTTCCAATTCATCTTGCATATGAAGCTTGGCTTGGGGAACCAGTGCAATACAGGTGGATGTATCCCTTTGAAAGGTTTATGGGAGAATCCAAACGTTCAGTTAAAAATAAAGGTAAAGTAGAATGATCAATTTGTGCAACTTACTTGCACATAGAGACAACATATTTTTGTTTGCATTATTTCAAAAGCTTCGTGTTGTCCCCCACTAATGTCAGAAATGAAATACAATGGCAAGCTGAACCATGTCAAGGTGCATTATCAGTTTTTCGACAATCAGGCCGTCATGCAGGGAAAGAATTCACTCATTGGTTAACTGATGCTAAATTCAACTATGCTCATGTCCATGTCGTAATCAATTGCAGTGAAGTTAAGTCGTACCTTGAGTATGTCATCATCCAACTCTTACCTTTGCAATGGTTAAATTGTTATACACTAATTGATTTCATTCTTGGACATCTATTTTAGAAAATTTAACTAGCATTTCAAAAACATTCCAATTGAGTTATGCAAAATACCATCTTAAAAGTTGTATGCAATTATTTTACATTCACTTTAATTTGTATTTATCCTTCCTTAGTCCTTTCTATTGTTTTACTTTATTTGTAACCATTTCAATGCAGTAATAACAGGAGAAGGTTCTTTACGTCCTGATAAAGGAAAGGGGGTAGCAAGGCCTAAAAAGAGGCATCGGTTGGCACCACACTATGTACTTAGGGTGCCTGCTACACTACCTATCACTGCTGCCCCCAGTCCATCGTCTGTGGGACCATCACATGCAGCAGAACCCCCCCCCCCCCTCTCTTTTAGCTGTAGACGACATTCATCATACAGTACACCCTCCTACTCCCCTACAACAGACCCTTGTCCTCCCCCTATAACAAACACTCTTCCTCCCCCTGTGGTATTACTTCCACTCTTTCTCCCCCTGTGGTTATTACTTCCACTCCTCCCCTTGACCTTACTTCTATACCTTCTTCATCTCCTATATCGGCTTCTGAGACCGCCATAACATCTGCTGATCCAGATTCAGCTGGTGATGTTGTTGACTCGCCTCTCCATGATCGACCATGGATTGAGCCTTTTGGTCGAGGGTAAGACTTTAATCCCTTTTTTAATTATTTTGATGTTTTAAGTTTGCCTTAATGTGATTGACTTTTTATATTTTTATATGCAGGTTTTTTTTTTCATCCAGGGTCCTTCCCAGGTCATCACACGATCAATTAAGCAACAATATTTGAGTCCATGGCCTACTTGGGGAGCAATACCTGTAGACGACAAAGAGTCATTCTAGCAGCGTTTTAAGGTGAACAACCCATTAAACTAATTGTCATTGTTATTTTAGTATGTTCATCAATCAATGTTTCTTTTATTTATTGTAACAGATGAAGGTGTAGTGGAAACCTGAACATGAAACTGCTATGCAAAGAAATTTTCACAATAAAGCATCTCATCGGCTGTCAGAGATGTTTAGGGATGGCCACTTGGTAGAGGAGCGGCCTTACTGGGTGGGCGAGCACATTTGGAACTCTTTACTCGCTCATTGGAATTCAGTAGAGTTTCACAATACGTGTGCTAGAGCCCAAAAGAACAGAGCTTCTGAAAATCGTGATTTGAGACAATAATACACTGAATTGAGCGCTTGGCAGGGCTACTACAACAACGTGACCAGGAAAATCGTGATTTGAAACAAGAATACACTGAATTGAGAAACGAGTTTACAAAATTTAAGTCCTTGGTCATGAGAGCGCTGCTTGAAGCTTCAGACATTTATTCTACCGTCCCTCCGACCTAGCCATGACCCTCCCCGTCACCCGTCATCCCTCAGTAGCCCACATCAGTGCAGCCGACATCAGTCCAGCCCACACCAGTCCAGCCATCTATAGAGCAGCAGGATGATAAAGATCATTCTGATGATGACTATGTAGATTATTAGTTTTATTTTGTTATTGAACATAGTTGTTCGAACATTTGGATGTTACATTATGATTTTGTTTCATTACATTTGCTAGATGAACATATTGTTTTATGTTTTATGTTTCATGTTTCATTTACAAATACAAGTTCTTAAATTTCAACAATACAAATGATGTTATTATATTGTTGTTTACTCCATTAATGATTGGATGATTTTGGGATGTATAATATGGAGGTCTATCTGTGGTTTGAAAATGTTATGCAGGTTTGTCTGTGTTGTGAACATGTTATGTAGGTTTGTATGGTTAAATAACAAATACAAATATCACTTAATTTTGTCTGGTTCTTATCGAAGGACTTACCGAAGGCTTTTGCCCTTCTGTAATTACCGAAGCCCTTTACCCTTTTGTAACGCTAGTAATTGTTAGCGTCGAACGATTTATTGATATAAAACTGACCATCGCTAATCCGTCGATAATAGAGGCATTACCGACAGTATTTTGGCTGTTTCTGACGGAATAAGGTCGTCGGTAATGCCCTTCTTTTTGACCCTACAATTTATTTGTTTGTTTTAATTTTAATTATAGTTAGAAACAAAATTAGAGTTGACTTTGCACGTGACAATTAACGTTGCTGTTGTTGATTATGAAGAACTAAAAATTACATGTTTCATTAAGCAGAATGATAAAAATGAAACCAACTTTAAAATAGGGACTAAATCCAAAAACGCTGGGACTAGAAACATATTTAATCCATTATTTAATAATTTGTATAAAATTTATCAAAAATAATAATTAAAAAATTAAATTTTCCATAATTTCAATTTTTAAATAAATTGAAAAGGTAGGTAGAAAGAATTCTGACACTTTTAAATAAAATGCATAAAAAAAAATTTTAGTCAAATATTCTTATTTCAGAGGTGACAGAAGGACAAAGTTAAAATTTTTAACAAAGTTTGAGGTGCAGACGAGATTGAAAATGTGCAGATCTCTAATTATTATGCTTTACAGAATAATTTATAACAAAATATGTAACAAAAAATTAATAGTAAAATATTATTTTTTAATATAATATAGATGAATTTTTAATAATTATTAAAATTAGTTTAAACTTAGTTTATTTATTTTAATTAATTTTATTATTGTGTGAAAAATATATTTTATTAAAAATATAATAATTTAAATACATTCTCATACTAAAAGTTATAAAATATTATTATTTAATTTTAGAAAATAAAATATTAATATTAATAACTCTAATAAATAACACGACACATTAATATGTCATATAGAAATAGTTACACAACCAAATTTAATTATTTATAAATTTTGTCTTTAATATTTAAATTAAAACATATAACCTATTTTAAATGGTATTTATGACATGTTTATTATAGATGAAGTGAACTAATCCTTACAGCACATAACAGCATATAAAAGTATCAATCCTATAAAAAGAATTAAATAATATATTCAGTAATTAAAAATTAATCTTTTTTAGTGGATCAAATATAATATGGAATATAAGAAATTTTTTAGACATAAGTTATATCAACAAATTTTTCTAAATTTATATTAATCAAAAAATGCTGTTTATTCTGGGATAGTCAACTCTAATACAGACTAAATGGTTGATGACGATTTACATTTTTCTAAACAATTTAGACCATTTCTCCCACTTTAATTATATTAGGAAGGTATTTTCAACAGTTCAATATTAATTAAGTTGAGTTAAGTTTCTGTAAAACTATATATTTAGTTATTATATATATTTTCTTTGCACAGTTTTGTATAAAAGTTTTAGTGTCGCAAGAAAAAGGGTTATTCTTTTTCATAGTATCACCACAAAGGATGTAATAAAAGAAAAAGAAATTAAAATTTACAAAATAACAAGACGAGGGCGGGAAAAGGATAATGCTAACGTGGAAATGGTTTCCCTGTTAAATGACAAGTAAGCAAAAAGACAATCACCTCGTTAGTATCGAAGGTGACACGTACTCTGCATGCAAGCAACTCTCATCTCTTTATAATCTGAATCGCACTCATCCTCATCCACCACACAAACAAAACTCATAAGCAATGCCAGGCCTTACCATCGGAGACACCATTCCTGACCTTGATGTTCAAACAACTCAAGGCAGAATCAAACTTCATCCCTTCTGTGCTGATGCATGGACCATCCTCTTTTCTCACCCAGGTTCTAAGTGTTTTCTTCTAAACATTCTTCTTTTTATATCAGTTTTTTTCTTTTTTTTCATGGTTTTGCTGATTTTATAAATGTACATTTTAGGTGATTTTACCCCAGTTTGTACCACCGAGCTTGGCAAAATGGCTGAATATTCCAGTGAGTTTTCTCAGAGAGGAGTGAAATTATTGGGTTTATCCTGTGATGATGTAGAATCTCACAAGGAGTGGATCAAAGACATCGAAGCCTATACTGTGAGTTTATTTCACACTTTTAACACGCAGATCTAGTTCATCCTAATATGAATATACTGTTACTGTGGTTGTGTTTGCATGCAGCCAGGTTGCAAAGTGAATTATCCAATAATCTCTGATCCCGAGAGAGAAATCATCAAGAAACTGAACATGGTTGACCCTGATGAGAAAGACTCCACCGGAAACCTGCCCTCCAGGGCTCTTCATATCGTGGGCCCAGATCTGAAGGTGTCATTCTATTTTCTACCTGTTAAACTAATGAGTTCATATATTTTTTATGTTGGTGACATTGGTGGGGTAATGCAGATCAAGCTGAGTTTTCTGTACCCTGCAACTACTGGGAGGAACATGGATGAGGTGCTGAGGGTGATAGAGTCCTTGCAGAAGGCCTCTAAGTTCAAAGTTGCAACCCCAGCAAACTGGAAGTCAGGGGATCCTGTTGTCATTTCCCCTACTGTAACCAATGACCAAGCCAAAGACATGTTCTCTCAAGGCTTCCAGACGGTTGATCTCCCATCAAAGAAGGAATATTTGCGTTTCACCAAAGTTTGATTACCAGGAGGCCAAGACAACAACCTTATTTTATATATGTTTTGTTTGCTTCAGTTATATCATGTTGCATCCTCTGTTTGTCGTATTGTCGTATCTTTTGTTTTGTTTAGGGGTATAATATGTCCTGCATCATATCTTTTTGTTCACTACAGCTATCTCATACCTCCACGGTATTTGTTTTAATTTTAACTACTTTGCCCCTTTAATGACTTCTACTGTTCATATATAAGCATATATTTCTTGCCACTACTCCTTCAAGTCAATGAAAGCTAGACTAAAATTAAATTAATCAAACAAACCATTATATCCATATGTGCCTGCACTTTTACAATATACTTATTCAAGAAACTAAAATTAAAATCAAACAAATAGGTATACCCATGTTTCAGGGTAAAATGACAAGAAATGGATACAATGACATGCAAATTGGTTTGGAAGAAGGAATGATTTCAGCTAAACACCTCACTCAAGAGATTTTTTTGAATAAATACATTATTGATTTCACTTCAAACAAATGCTAATACTATTAAACTCTCTAAACATCCATAATCTCACAATTTTAATTCCATTTTGTGCATAAAGAAACCATTTATTTATGGGACTAGAATGTAGGAAGCTTCTTAAGAACAAAGCTAAATAAATCAACCTAAAGGTTGAAACTCAACTAGCGATGATTATATATATACGCATCATCATCATGCTTCATTTATGAACTTATTCAAGGAATAAGAGTACAAAAAAAAGCTATAAAAAAAAGTGTATAATATGATATCTAGGTCGAACGATTAAGATAATTAACCGATCTGTTAACATTAATGTTAGGCTATAATTAGACTAACATATAAGTTATTAGAGTGTTGCTCCCTGCACCACCACCACATGCTCCCTGTACTACCCCATACCTATTTTATCCTTGTTATAAAAACGGATGTCAACATCCGTTTCACCTTCAACGGGATGTTGACATCTGTGAACAGATGTTGACATCCGTTTACATATTATATATTTTAGTTTATTGTTTTTATTTTAAAAAAATATTCAACGGATGTGGTACATCCGTTTAATAGATTTTTCAAAAATATTTTAATTATTACTTAAAGAATAATACATAAACTAAATTAATAATAATTATTTTATTAAATAAAATAAAATTACTTTTTATAAATAATTAAATAATAATTTAAAAAAATTAAATAATATTTATATATTAATTTAAAATACAATAGATTAAAAAAACTAAAAAATTAAAAAAAAAACTCAAGGGATGTGACACATCCGTTGAAGATGACATCCGTTTAAGAAAAGAGGTGGGGATGTAGGATATTTTAAAATATAAAGGATAGTTTTGGAATTTAAAAAAAGTTTAGTGGTACACGGAACAATATGGGGTGATGTAGGGAGTAACCTCTTTAATCCCCCATGTCAAACTTTATTGTGTCACATCCATTGATTTTTTTTTAATTTATTGTATTTTAAATTAATATATAAATATTATTTAATTTTTTAAAATTATTACTTAATTATTTATAAATTAATTTTATTTTATTTAATGTAATAATAATTATTAATTTAATTTATGTATTATTATTTAAATCACAATTAAAATATGTTTTATATCCGTTGAAGTTTTTCTTTTTTGAATTTATTGTATTTTAAATTAGTATATAAATATCATTTAAGTTTATGAAAATTATTACTTAATTATTCATAAATTAATTTATTTTATTTAATAAAATAATTATTATTAATTTAATTTATATATTATTATTTAAATAATAATTAAAATACTTTTTAAAAATTTATTAAAACAAATGTGCCACTCCGTGAATTTTTTTTTCGTTTCTAGTTTTTTAATTTAACATATTTTAAATTAATATATAAATATTACTTAATTTTTTAAATTATTAATTAATTATTTTTAAATTAATTTATTTTATTTAATAAAATAATTATTATTAATTTAATTTATGTATTATTATTTAAAGAATAATTAAAATATTTTTAAAAAATTTATTAAAACGGATGTGTCACATCGTTAATGTGGCGACATCTGTGAAGTTTTTTATTTTTTAGTTTTTAGTTTTTTAATTTATTATATTTTAAATTAATATATAAATATTATTTAATTTTTTTAAAATTATTACTTAATTATTTATAAATTAATTTTATTTTATTTAATAAAATAATAATTATTAATTTAATTTAAGTATTATTATTTAAATAATAATTAAAATATTTTAAAAAAATTATTAAAACGCGTGAAGTTTTTTTTTTAGTTTTTTAATTTATTATATTTTAAATTAATATATAAATATTATTTTTTTTTTTTAAATTATTACTTAATTATTTATAAATTAATTTTATTTTATTTAATAAAATAATTATTATTAATTTAGTTTATGTAGTATTATTTAAACAATAATTAAAATATTTTTGAAAAAATTATTAGACGGATGTGTCACATCCGTTGAAGATTTTTTTTTTCTTTAAATAAAAATAATAAACTAAAATAAATAATATGTAAACGGATGACAACATCCGTTGAAGATGAAACAGATGTTGACATCCATTTTATAACAAGGACAAAATATGTATGGGTGGTAGCATGTGATGGTGGTGGAGGGAACAACATTGAATATTAAAGTCTTTAATCCATCTTGGCTTGTCTCGTTTAAATTGGTAACCTAAAGGATAATTGAATTGTCAATCATTTTTATAAAGAAATTAAAACAAAGTTAATTTTATTATATTAATTATAAAATTTAAATATATGATAATATTATAACTTAAATTATTATTTCCTACAAATTAAATTTTAACTATTATTTATTGTTGATTAATTTAACATCTAAAATTAATAATAATAATTTCAATCTATTATGTTAGAAACATTAATTAATTAATTAAGATTTATAAAATATTTATTATTTTTTTTAATTTATATATATATATATATATATATATATATATATATATATATATATATATATATATATATTAATTCAGGTTTAATTATAGTTCTCTATTTTTTTCATTCGAAATCGTAAATTCATCTTTTTATTATTTTTTGTCATTTTTTTTTCTCAATTAGATTTTTAGTTTCAAAAAATTGATGCAATTTGGTTCTTTTTGCTAGTAATGTAGTAATATCATTAAAGATAGTGTAACGTGTCAATTCCTTATTGGTTTTTGAATATTTTTTAGTTTTTTATTTTTAAGGTTTAAACCCTCGAATGGTTCTCATATTTGTATGAGAATTTCAGTTGGGTCCTCATATTTAAAACTGTCTCATTTGGGTCATAATATTTGTAAAATTGAGTCAATTTTACCCTATTAGTTAAGTTGTCCGAAACGGTGTTAAACTGTGATGACGTGTTTATGATGATGTGCATTATTTAATTAGGTGAAATTTTTATTTAAATTAAAAAATTATGACATGTGTCAGCCCCTTCCCTACCCAAAATTAAGGTTTCAGATTGGGGGAAAGAAACTTCTACTGTTGCACCATCACGCATGAGAGAATAGGGTTTCACCTCTTCTCCCTTGCCGCGCCATGGAGATTCATGGTTGTGCTTCTCTTTTTCAATTTCACAGAGGATACACGTGAATCAAACTCATGGTGTAAATTAGGAAAGCTTGATGAATAGATTTTGCAGGGAATTTTCTACCAGTATTGGGATACGAAGGTGGAGGCTTGGTGGTCACGGTGTTGCGGTGGTGATGAGATGACTGCGTAGGGTTCGCAAGAGAATTGGGGAAAATGCTATTGGGTTTTGTTGTGTAGGTATGTGCGATAGTGGAGATGAAGGAGACGAACACAGTGACATTGACGCATGGTCGCGGCGATTTGCGATTGGGTTTTTCTTATTGTAGGTTTGTGTTGATGGTGGGGAGAGCATGATTCTGGGTTGGTTTTTGATGGCTTCGAGTTGCAAAAATGGTGACTGGCCGTGAGCGTGGGCCGCACGATTATGGAGAATGCCATGGAAGATGCTTGTGAGTTGGCTCGTAGAGATTATGGATGTGTTCGTGGAGATTTGCGAATTGTAGTGGTCATGGAGGCATCATTGAGCTGTTGGTCTGATGCGATGGAGAAAATTAGGTGGTGGTGTGAAGCCTTGCGCTGTTGATGGCGGCTGTTGTTTGAGGAAATGATAGCAAGGTAGGCATTGTTTGTATTGTGAAGAAGATGATGCGTTGAAGCTTAACGATGACGCAGAGGAGGGTTTCTAATGAAGGTTGGAGGAGAACGAATTAGGGTTACGCAACGACCTTGTGGCATAATGATGGCGGCACAATTGCGGCACGGTGGCAAGGGTTATGGAATTAGGGTTTTGTGGAGAGGATGATGATGTGACAGCAAAAGTTATCATATTCCACGTCATTATTTGAAATTTATTTCCACTTAATAAGATCACACATATCAGTATCACTACATCAGCAGACTTTAACGCCTTCTGGGACAACTTAACAGATAGGGTAAAATTAACTCAATTTTACAAATATTATGACCTAATTGAGACAGTTTCAAATATGAGGACCCAATTGAGATTCTCATACAAATATAAGGACCATCCAAGGGTTTAAACATATTTTTAAATAAAAAAAATTGTCATGTACCAAACTATGTCACATGAAAAATGATAGTGTGATGTAATAGTGACAATACCAAATATCATTGTTTTAATCTCAGTCATTGTATTTTTAGCTTGTCTCTATTTCGTCTTTTTTTTAATTAAACAATTTCATCCCTCCTCAAATTGAAACAAAATTTAATTTTTATATAAATGTTATATAAATATTTTTATTAAAATTGATATATTTATTAAATATTTTTAAAAAGATTAAGTTTATTTATATTAATATTTGACATTGAACTTTATTTAAAATTGTTTTTAAATTTTACATTTGAATTTGTTTTAATATGTTATAAAATTGTTTAAAATTATTTTAAAATTTTACTTTTAAATTTGTAAAATTGTTATTTTTAAACCAACTCAAACATTTATATAGAAATTATTAATAACTTTATTTTATTTTATTAATGCAATTGATAAACAAGTTTAGCATAATTATTAGTTGAAAATAATTTTGAATCTTTTTCTATAAACTTTACTTTCTATTAACAACTTGATAACAATTTTAAATAAAAATTAATATAAAATTTTAATATAAATAAATTTAATGTTGTTAAAAATATTAATTTTGATCCAAAAATTTGTATAATATTTATATAAAAATATAATTTTGTTTCAATTTGAAGAGAGATAAAATTGTTTAATTTTAAAAAATACAATTAGGACTGTATTAAGATAAAATAAAAATACAAGGACTAAATTGAGACTAAGACAATGATACATGGTATGATAATGACATGACACTTCCATTGTCACATTCATTGTCATTGCCACATGACACAACATAAGTTTGACATGTGAATTTTTTTTAATTTTTAAAAATAGAAAATAAAAATAAAAATAAAGATTAAATATGTTTTTAGTCTCTAAACTATTATGCGATTTTAGTTTTCATTTTTCTCCGAAATTTTGATCCATTTTTATCCTTCTCTTATTAAAAAGTTTCATATTTAGTCCTTCATGACCAACATTGTTAATTTTTTTCTAACGTGACTAACAGTGTGTCACATGTAAGGTAAATTTTAATTTTATTTCTACTTATAATTAAAATTAAAAGAAAAAACAATAAACTGAGAGGTCAAAATTGAAAACTCTTTTCTTCTTTGTACATGATAATGACATATGAGAAATGACATGATAAAGACATATGACAAATGGCATGATAAGGACATATGACAATGCATTACCACGTTCATTGTCATTGCTATCTGACACAACATAAGTTTGACATGAGACAATTTTTTCTTTAATTTAAAAAAAAATAAAATAAAAATAATTTTTTTTAAAAAAATAAAAAATATTAAAAAAAAGTCATGAACTGACATATGACACCTTTTTTAACTGTGTTGGTATAGTACAAACAGAAAGGACCAGATTGTATCAATTTTTTCAAATTAGGGACTTAATTGAGACAAAAAAAGGATTGATTTGTAATTTCGAACAAAAATGGAAATAACTGGAATGATTAAATCTAAAATTTAAAATTAAAAGAAAAAGTTGGTGGTTTAGCTCACCCTTTAACAAGATATATTAAAATTTCCAGCCCCTTATTTTATGATCCAATCATCCCTCAAAGAGCAAATGACTAGATAAACTGACTCATCGTATCCTGTTTAATTAAAGGGAGAGAGAAATGCATAAAATAGAAATTAAAGGGAGAGAGAAATGCATAAAATAGAAACCTCTTGTATAGACTCAATCAGCTAGAGCATATATGGTTTTGAAGTTTAACAACCGATATTAAACGAAATCATCTTGAGAAATCAAATGGAAAGAACAAAATGAAAGGAGTTATATAAGGCTACACCAGGCGCTTAAATATTAAATACTGGAAGAGATAAGCTAAAATGACAGACGTATCCTTGAGAAAAAACATCTAATCAATAAGAAAAGTCTACATACACTTGTCAAGACATTATACCTAAAGTCATACATACACCCAAGAAATTATGGGTATAAAAGTGTCTAAGTAAACCTTACAAAGTAATAGGCGCAAAAATCTATCAAATGAAATAGACTTCACAACATCGTCTAATGAACATATGCAGATGTCACTCCGCTCTTAAGAAAAGATATAATACAACACTGTTGACTCACAATTAATCAATATTACAAGAGGAAGGGAAAATTGATAAGAAAATATCGTTTGTGTGGCAGAACCATCTAACGCCTTCATATTTTGAAGTTTAACAAAAAATGACAAATGAAATGAGTATCCGACAAAGTATTAACTTTGTGAAATCAACATCGTTGAATTAAAGACATCATATGAAAAAACATTAAGACATGAATAAACAAAGAAAAGTTTTAGTAAAAATGTTAAGACCAAACGATCCTATTGTCAGAAAACACATTACTAAACGATATGTTACTATGAAAAGGTCAATGTGTAACACCACCATTTCTGAGATGCCACGTGTTATTAAAAATCGATAAAATTCAAAATTTATCATAGCAAGGAAACATACTTAAAAAAATCCTTATTCAAACATTATTTCGAGTAATAAAATAACGAAGGAAATACTTTAATTATATTATCTTAATTTGTAAAACAAAATAGCTTTAAATCAATCCCAACGTTATTTTTCATCCTCTCTCGTGTCAATCACATCTCTGAAACATCTGTAACATTATTTGCTCACGTATAACACATTATACGATCATCGCTGATAATTTCATTCACAAACACACAAACACAAACATGTATGGAGTAAGCTACCGATAAAACAATCATAACAACAAGATACATACATATTGATATTGATTATATCAATCATAATCAAACACACAACAAGATACATACCTTCTTATTATACCAACGATAATCAACCACATAATAATATACATACCTTCTGATTATATCAATCATAATCAAACACCCCATACATAGTAGTAATAACAATAGGATCATAATCCTCTAACATAAACTATTCAATCATACTGAATTACTCGATCATCGATCTCCGATCTTTGAACTTCGATCATCGATCCTTGATCTCTAACCATTGATTTCATCACTAACATCTCACACATAAACCCTTGGTCTATCCACTCATTAGCACCCATGCTAACTACTTACTATAAACCATTATAGTAACACCACTACCAACATAACATAACTTGGAGCATCTCAAGTACTAGGATCATCATCATAGATACACCACCATCATGACTATCCCAATCATGAACAACACAATGAGCATCAACGTACCATAATACCATAGTGGAAAAAGTGCATCTCACTCTTGTACCCTACCTCATCGATTGTAACCACTCCTACAACCCACTTGTAGCCTCCCCTACAAATCATCTCCTTCCAATGCACAAAAAGCAAAAGGAAGTACATATCCGCATATAGAACCAGGATTTATGAGGAATAAGTAGACTTATCCCCCACTCTCATGCTCATCAATCACATACTCAGGTACATCCCAATAATCACTCATACGCTCCACTCTCAATCAAGGGTCAAATTGACCCTAAACATAACCACTAACCTCAATCTCTAATTATCATCATGTTCCACAACTCCTTAGGCTTGGTTTACGTCTATTCTTCATCAACTTTTCCATTTTTCACCAAAATGCACTATGATAATCGATTATCACTTAAGATAATCGATTATCTCAGTGAAATTTACCCAGAAACATCACGCAGGAAGGGATAATCGATTATCATCCCAGATAATCGATTATCGAAGTGAAATTTACCCAAAAAATCACGCAGGAAGGGATAATTGATTTTCATCCTAGATAATCGATTATTTCTTAAACCACACTCAAAACAAACACATAGATAATCGTTTATGACTAATGATAATCAATTATTGTCGAATCGAAACATATTCTGGACACTTGAATAATCCAAAACCCATCATTATGCATATTATACCCAAACAAACCTAATATTCTACATATGATTATCAAACCATCTTTATAACATATATTTGCATGGTAAAACCCTCAAGTATCATAACTTTGTTCCTCCTTAGCATCAATACCCATTATGAGATAACCCAACAAAACTATACATATTTTCATAGGGAAAATCCAATACAAATATTACATCAACCATGTCCTCCTGCATACACAAACCGTAACCCAATAATAACCACATACAATCATAACCATAATCATGTACACATGCATCAAAACAAGGATTATCAATCAAGATAATCAATAACATATAACATAAAATAACAAGCAAATAAAGGTAAGCTTCCTCATACCTTGGTCAATCCTAAGGCTTTATCTATAACTCTAAAACAACATCAATTTTCCTTTGCACTAAGGTTTTTTTGCAGCTCTTCCTCTTCTCTCCTAGAAAACGTCTTTCTCTCCCCTTATCTCTCTTTTTCAATTTTTAGATTTAGAGTAGTAATATGTTACCTTTTTTCCTCTTCTCTTTTTATTTCCCTTCACTTTATCTCTATCTTTTTGGTTAAAATAAAATTTCTCACTTAACTCTAAAAACCACCAAGATTTTATCTCACATTTTATCTCAACTACTTTTTAAAATATCAACAACTACTAAATCTTTCAAAATCCATGTAACCCTTATATTTTGCAGATTTTATTTGCATTCTTTTACTTTCTACACCCCTTAACTTAATTGTTGCACCATTTAATAAGGGTAAAAAGACTCTTTTGCCCCTAGGCCAAAAATACAACTAAAATCTAAGTTTCTCCTAAACTCTTTTCCTTGGGAATTGAACCTACATTCATTCAATCTAAATAACATTCCTACCAACAAATCAACACATCACATTGGTAATGTCTCACACACAAAAATCACCAAATCAGTAACATATAAATCATGTGTTGCACTTTATCAATAATAACATCAAATAATTAACATAACTATTATAATTCTAATAAACATCTAAACATTAAACACCGATTACCAAAAATTATTACTCAAATCTCAAAACCACTTTATTCCCTAATTATTACATTTTTCTCAGGTCTTACACTTTACTCTTCGTAGGCTATTCTCTTTGTATTTTATTCTCTTGATTCTTTCTTTGAATCATATTCTATTTAAAGGCTTATCAAAAGATATCCATTAGACTTAAATTTTGCCTTGATTCTTGTGTCTTCTTAGTCTTGTCGTGTGAAGCAAACGTTGATTAAAGTCAACTTGTCAAAGCAGGCTTTCTTTTGCAGTACTTTTACAAAAGTAGGTTGTACTATTTATCTAGCACGACTTCTGATGAAGATAATATTCTGTGAATGTCTTCTTTGTTTTGAATGTCTACTTTTGGTATGTATCTGATGGAGCAGGTAGATGCATGTAGTAGGTTATCTGCACAAAGTAGAGTAGATATGCATGCACTAGATATGTCTTTTCTTTTATCACTTTTGTTGTTTTTGAACAATGAGCATTTAATGGCATTCAATGCTTGTTCAAAACAACAAAGTGCTTTTTACATTTTATATCATTTGGGTAGCATTTTATCATTTAAGCTTTTTCACTAAGACACCAAACATGATTGAAGACTTCATCGTTGGACGAAATGAATGGTTTAGCTCATGGTATCGTCTAGTCTATTGTAAATGCTTCAAGATTCTACTTCCTTCAGCAAGAGCATTTAGCTATTTGTCTTCCACAAGTTTTTGGAATATTAATTGAGACTTTCGAATGGCTTACCAAAAACATTATCTTGACACTTTTACATCCTTATCTATTTGAGAGTTTGACTAATTATCGTTTGGTATAGTATAGCTTCTGCGTTTAGCAAGACTCGCATTAACGCTTTAACTTTGGGAATCGGTTAGTGTTGTGTCTAGTTTTATGCTTAAGTGTTTTTCTAAGACTTTTCTAGGTTACTAGATTTTCAAAGTATTTAACTTATCACCTATGTTTCAGTTATTCTGATATTCTAGTGATAACCTATCCAAATGCTCATTTTGTTTAATATTGTTTTGTTAAACTTTAAAACATATGAGAGCGTTTAGACATTTTAGTTTTATAGACGATTTTGTCTTAACATCGATTAGTATCAACCTTTTAGCTTCTTCTCATCCTCATTCGACTTCATGAATGACCATTCAACCTCTCCCAAATGGTCTCAATTAGTATAGCCTCATTTGGCTCCATCATCTCAGCCTGATTTAGCTTTAACAATATCAATTGCTCGGTCTTACCTGTTTGGCCTCAGCGTAGCGTGATTCGAATCCTTAGCATCATATAGCTTCATCGTGAATGACCAATCATTTTCTCTCGCATAGAATCAGTCAACCTCCATCTTGGCCTATTTCGACTTTGTCATATCAGCCTTATTTTGGCTTCATTAGCTTGATCGATTAACATCATCAACATCTTAGTCTAATTTAGCCTTAACATCTATCAGCCTCGTTCAGGCCTCAACATGTTGGCCTTGTTTGCCTTCAAGATCTCTCGATGTAGTTTAGATCTCAAGCTCGGCCTTGTTAGGCCTCTAGCTCAACCTTCTTAAGCGTCAATAACTATCAGCCTTGTTCGTCCTTGTCATCTACTTGACCTTGTTATGCCTCAACATCTCGACCTTGTTTAAACCTTAACATTTGTCGGTTTCGTTCAGGCCTCAATAGCTCCTACTCTTTCAGGACTCTAGCATGTCCTTTTCAGGCCCCAATAGCTCACCCTAACCAAACCTAAACAACCCATCCTTTCTAGGCCTCAACAACTTAGTCTCGTTCAAGACTCACAATCTTAACCCTTGATTGACTTCTTTTAACGAGCACTTCATCTATAAAATAAAGGTTTTCACTTTTAAACTTCTACTTTACTATTCTACAATTCTATTTGGATACTTTGCAGGCAAGTAAGTTCCCTATTGCCTACTTAAGTGGTGTTGGTTGAAGTAATCAATGTACAACAAAGCGCACGAAGTTCAAACTAAGGAACCCCTCTTGATCGGATTATAACGTTTGACATACTTAAGCGCCAAGTACCGAACAACCCAAATCCCAACCCCTTTGCAAATTATTCAAGCTCAAGCTTGGGCCTTGTGTACCGTATGTCCGTTTAGTTGAGTTCCTCCAATCGAGTTCCTAGGGTCGAGCTCTCCAGGTCGACCTCCTACAAGGTGAGCTTTTTAGACTGACCTCTTATAGGTCAATCTCTCCAGGCCGACTTTCTCCAACTGAGTTTCAAGGTCAACCTCTCCAACACTAAGCTCTCCAAGACCAAACCCCTCCAAACGAACTCCAAGGTTGAGCCTCTCCCGGGCAGAGCTCCTTTGGTCGCCCACTTTGGATCAACCGGTTATAGCATGAATGATTGATCACAACATGGTCAAAATAAACAACATGGTTGATCGGTCACAACATGGTCAAACTAAGTAGCATGGCCAACTGGTCACAACATAGTAAAATTAATAATGGTAATTCTCGAAACAATCGGTACCGTTATAAAGTCGCACAACGGAATAAAATACTCGGAAAGCGTGTTACGGTCACAAATCAAGTTATGATGGTCCGTTTTAGAAAATCAATTTTCTTAGAGAAAATTTAACAAACACTTGATGTGCGTAAAACAGTAATGAGTGTAAGGAATAGAAAAATTGACACTGGATTTTTATCCTGGTTCGATTCAAAAGAATCTACGTCCAGTTGTTAATCACTATAAAAAGTGATTAACGATTTCACTAAAATCAGTTTCAACAAAATACAATTAAGAGTGAATAAAAAACAGAAATATAAAACCATCCTTCGACCAACGAAATGGAAGCAAGCAATCTACACTTTCCTTCGACTCCGGAACAGTGCAGAACAGTTCTTCCTTCGACCAATGAACCGGAAGAACAGTAGCGTTGCCAACTCGAAGAGAATCGCTCTGACCTTTGACCCACAAAGCGAGAGCTTCTCCTTTTCACGAGACTTGACAGTACAATGAACTAGCTTACGGAACTGGTGAACGGGTCGCACCGCTCACAAAAGTTGATTGCAGATATTAATGCAGTACAGACTAGGAAGTGACTCCTAGGTCGTCTCTCAAGGACCAATTTTGTGGTTCAGTCTCAGATTTAACACGAAGGGGGGGGGGTTTGTAGTGTTTTTGGTTGCGGAGAAAATTAAAATTGACTGAATTAAAAACGTTGAAATAAATTTTAAAGACTGTAAAAACTGAACGGTTAAAGGCAATAAAAATAGAAAACGTCTGAAAATAAAACGAACGGTAAAATTCAACAGATAAAATAAAAAAAACACTTAACTGAAAATAAACTTCATCAAAGAATTAACACTGAGAAATAAAATTTCTGGTACAAATGAAAATAAAATGAGTACACTGTGACACATTTCTACTGAACTAAAATTACATTGTAGTGTTTGGAAAATGGAAAATTTAGAGGAAGAGAACTCCTGGAAGAGAAGAACCGTGCCCCTTCCAGGCCTCCAAGGCCGTCTACCTCTCTGCTTTGGTGCTGCATTCCTTTTATAAGCAATTCTCTCACCAATAGTCTCCTCCCGTGAGCATCTCCCCATTTGTTAAGAATCCTTCCCGTGAACTCCTTGTTTGAAAGTGGCCCCTCTTTTCCATTCTGCATTTGATTCATTCTTCCAAAACCAAAGAAAAATTTCTCCCATCTCCTAGTTGGTGGCTCCCACTTTTAATTAAGATGTTTTGCCAAAATAATTTGTTTATCATGGGGCCGTGTGAAGAATAAAAAATTTATCATTCTGGGGCTCTCCCTTCACACATCCGTAGCCTCCCCTTCAACCATCGCATCTCTGGACAATCTTCTTCCTCTTTATATGGTGGGTGTGAACTGCTGGATGCTTCTCTTTTCCATAAGAAAATAACTTGTTGATGGTGGCTGGAATAAAAACCCGAGAGATGCCTTCAACATGGATGGGTGCTTGCATGTCATCATGCAGTGAATGAAAGCAAAGAGGGTCCTCCACTGTTAACGTGAGTGCTTCCTTGCTGGACACCTTTCAGCTGCTTCCTTCTTTCCAAGAAGGAAATTACACATCCATCACTGTTTCTTCATTCTAAAAGAAAGGAAGAGAAGCTTCTCATCCGTATGCACCTACCACTACTGGACGCAACTCCTCAAGGGCCGTGAGTTCCTCCAAAGCTGCTGGACTTTGTCTTGCTGCTGTTTCTGCATAAGCTCCATCACCGTGACACCACTCTCTCCCTCTTGGTGGCTGCTCCAAGTTGCTGGATGTTGAACATGTGAGTTGTGTAGTGTGCTTCCTTTCTCCAGCTCTACTCTCCTTCCAGCCGTATGTGCCCCTTTGCTTGTGCAACTCTCCAAAATGAAGACATCTTTCTCATAACCTGCTGGAACGTAACTCTTTTTGAGTGATGTGCTGGACGTGATGTGTAACACCCTAATATTTTAAAGGGTATTACTGATAGTAGAGACTAAATTAATTTGATATATTTTATAAACCATCAAACTTTATTTCAATTCTCCCAAAGTACAATACCAAACTTACAAACTTCAAACAATATAGTCTTCACCACTTAACATAAATTCGAATTTCAACTTATAAGTTTTACACAACATAATTTTTCCAATACAAATTTATTCTTTTTACAAAATATCCCTGAAAGTTTTTCCCCGCGTCTCTCTCATCTCTAAGCTTTTTCAACCGCATCTGCGACATTATCTATTCACATATAACATGAGTTATATGATCATAGCACAAACAAATAAGGGTAAGCCAACCATATCATAAAATCATTAAACTTGTAATAAAAATATTATAATCATGTATTTCTGCAATTGATAAAATATCATTATTCCGATGTCATTAATTCATCATTATCAAAATCATCTTTCTCATTTCCATAAATCTTACAAGTGTTCCATGCTTACTCATGAAGCCTTATGGTCAGACCGCTCTCTGCCTGCTTCCTTAAGCCTCACTTATATACTATGTCTTACTTTCTGAAGCCTTATGGTCAGACCCCTCTCTGCCTGCTTCTATAAAACTTACGAATCATATGTTTATGTCAAAGCCTTATGGTCAGACCACTTTCTGCCTGCTTTCATAAACCTCAAGTGTTACTTTGCTCATACCAAACTCTCATGGTATAACTCGAACAAACTACTCCCGGTAGTAAACATCATTTCATAAGTAATGATTTCTCATATCCACCCCAACATTTCATAAAACCAACAATTCATACCCTCTTATCCACCTAACTCAATCATGTTCATTCTTTAATCATGAATTCATAATCACCCGTTTTGGTATCAATAAATCAAACATATTGTCAGATATCATGCTTCATATTATAAACTCATTTTGCCCATAACGAGTATAACTCAACATATTTTCACCAAACAAAGATCATGGATCAACCAAAATATATCAACATATCTTAAGAACTACATATTAAAGTCTGGGCTCAATGTAATGATAAATAAAATATATATGAAATTTTTACCATGATAATATTATGCATCTACAATCAACTTGTTTTATTTTATTTTCATCCTATTATAGATTTTTCTTTACCCCAATTGGTCACCGGAGAGGACCCAGATGTCTGAACGCATCAAACTCACCTTCGACGCCAGCACATATGACTAGTCACAACTGACTGGACCAGGCCAGGGCTGCTCTATGATCAGGGATGTGCCAACTCAGGTTTTTAAGGTTCCTCTATCCTACCAACAAAGGGAGGTCCTCAATAATTAACAATTTATTTATTTAATTTATCTACCTTATTTTCTTATGCTCTAAATCTTAAAATGCTTAATTTTACTTCCTCTCACAACAACCTCAACCAGTATCTGTATATCTATTTAATACCCATATACAAGTTATTATAGAACCCTTATTCCAAACCTCCCAACAAGATCAATTTCAGCCAACAAACTCATTCAATAAATTCATCACAATAAACATCCATAATAGAATTCATACAAGATAATTATAAACAATTAACAATAATAAAACATTACAATAAATGGTCATAGAAGAATACAATATTTGACAATCATAAAAATAATCTTAATATAAAAATTCATGGGGAAACAAGAAGTTGAATCTGGCAGAGCCGGTTAGACAACTTCTAATCCATCCAAAAATACAATATAATTAAATAACAAGAACAATAACATGTATGGGGAAATAAGAAGTTGAATCTGGCAGAGCCGGTTAGACAACTTCTAATCCTTCCAAAAATGCAATAAAATAAATAAGTAAAGCAATAAATAGTTTGGGGAAACAAGAAGTTGAATCTGGCAGAGCCGGTTAGACAACTTCTAATCCTTCCAAAATGCAATAAAATAAATAAGTAAAGAAATAAAACGTTTGGGGAAACAAGAAATTGAATCTGGCAGAGCCGGTTAGACAATTTCTAATCCTTCCAAAATACAAAAATAAACAACTAATATCATACAAATGGCATAACATAATCAATATCACGTTTTACAACTATCACACTTGGATATCAACACAAAAGCATACTCTCATTTAAATTCAAAATCATACAGAAACAAAATACTCCATAATCAAGATTTAAGATCAGACAAAAGAAAAATATAGCATATTCAAGACTCAAGATAATACAAAAGGAGATACTCAAGGTTAGCTTCCCTTACCTCTATTACAGACTTAATCTCCTCGCTCTCTAAAAACTTCCAGAATATCCCCTTTGAAATTAGAAATTCTTCCAACTCTCTTCTCTCAAAAATTTTCTAAGTTCTTTGGTGTAAATTTTCAGCCTCCCCCCTTGGCTATTTATAGTAAAAAATTTTACTATTCATTTTTACTATTCATTTTTACTATTCATTTTTTTATTCATTTTACTATTACAAAAATAATTTTTTATTTGCAAATTGGTGAATTCTGATCTCAAAGCTACGTGGAACACTTATCCTTTCCAAAAATAGTTTTTTTTTTTTTTTACTATTCACTTTTTACTATTCACAATTTACTATTCACTATTTACTTTTTTTTTTTATTATTTAGTATCTGACTTACAAATATTTTCAAGGATCTTACATGATGCTTCTTTTAGGTGGCCCCCTTCCTTCCATTTAAAATGATGTTTCGTTGATGCATGTGGACTTGAGTTGTTAGCAAGCCAAAACCGTGAAAGTGGTGGCCCCCTCTTTCCTTTGTCATGCTTTTCTAATGAGAAGTGGTGGTTCCCATTTTTGTTTTGTTACTACCATATAAGTTTTTGGAGTCTTCATGACACCGTATGCACTTCCATTTTCAAAGCCAAAATCATCCAAAAAAAAATTAATATCCTTCTTCATACTTTGCTTTTTGGACATAACCGTGAACAATTCATTGTATTCTTTTTCCCTTTCCAACAAAGAAGCAACAAAAGGCTTTGTTCAAAAATTAAATGGTAAGCTTGTGGATTCTATTTCCAGCCGTGAAAAAACATCCCATGACTCAAGGAATTTGATGCACTTAAACCAACTCCACGTTTTCCACATATTAATACACATTAAATCAATGCAGCATAGCTTCTTTCGAACATAGTGTGTAAATGAATATCCTTCCAAATGTCCTAAAATATTTCCAAAATTTTCCTGTAATCAATAATGAAAATAATTAGCTCAGACAATTCAAATTAAGTGAAATAAGAATTTCTGATCAAATTAAGCACAATTCAGAAAAATGGGAAAATATTGGACAATTAAGCACAATTCCCCAATTAATTCTAGTACAGTAAACTAAGTGAAGTGAAGAAAATAATGATTCATCAAAATAGACCACACTTAGTCTTTTGCACTCCTGGGCAAAATCAAAACGCAAATAAGGGAATGGTTCAAAGGACTTTTAGGACCGGTGACAGAAAACTCAGTAGATAAAAAAAATAAAAACTCACGAGAAAATAAAAAGAATTTACAAAATTCTCAAGAAGTCTGGACAGAGAAAAGAAGTAGAAAATATCCAACACAAAATCAAATAAAGCAGATACTCACAGAAATCATCCAAGCAATTCAAAACATGGTAAAATAATTATTCAGCTTAAGAGGTGATTCAAAAATAACATAACCTCACAGATGCACTAATAGTGTTTCTCTCAAGTGTTTAAGGTAAATAATTTCAACTCAATGTACTCAAGAAAACAAACACAAGTAGACTTGGCAAGCTTCTAATATCAACACTTAAAACATATGTATGCTCAGATCAAAAGGTCTTTCAGGGTTGTAATGGGGCCAAGGACAGGGGAGGATAAATTTGGATAAGTAGCTATAGCTCAGAAGAAATAGAGGTGCACTAGGGAAAAAAATGTAAACACAGTGAAATCTCACCCAAACCTCTAATTCAATCCTCTTCTCGACTCCATTATTCACAAAATTATTTTTCAATTTTTCTCTTTTTCTCATCATTTTTTTTTATCCTGTCTTCTTCTTTTTTTTTTTTTTTAATCACACAACAGGATATAAATTATCATTTTAAAACATGATGAGGAACCAACTAGCCAATTCATCAGAATTCCCAAGGAGACCACACTTATTCTCAAAATACTTCTATAGCTCCAGACTTTCCTAAGGTTAAGGTAATCATTTGTTTTTCACTTAGGATCAGTGTATGAGCTTCAACACAAAGAAATATATACAGTATAGGCTCAAAGGGGTTATCAAAGGATAATAACAAGGTAGGATTATTTGGCTAAAGAGGCTCAAGAATAAAATTGCCTTTATCACTTCTGAACATGCATATCAACAAGGATATCTAAAAGAATCAAGCCAAGGCATATGTGCAAGCAATCAAGATACATGTCACACACAAGAAAGAAAATTAAGTGGCTCAAATCTCACACAGGGTATTTGTCACAATCAAATCAACCTCTCAAACGTATAATCATCTTTCCAGGCAGAAAAGCAAGGATTACAAACTATAAGTATTAAGTAAGTGAAGGAAAAATCTACAACTTAAACATCATCCAGAAATCAAGAGAAAAATGTAAAATTTATTGCACACAAAACTCGATAAAAATAACTTAAAACAGAAAAAATTAACACTCAAAAACAAAAAATTTAACACACAAAATATAATCTAACAGAAAAATCAGAATTTCTTCCTAGTAGACCACACTTAAATCACACAATGTCCTCAGTGTGTTACAATCATCAGATGATCAATTTCAGAGCAGTCAAATAATATAGACAAGTGCAATAAAATGTTAGGAAATGGGAAGAAATTTTCAGTAACATCCATCAGCAGATGTTATCAGGGACATCCATCAGCAGATGTCTAAAACACCTAGCACCCATCAGTAGATGCTAACATTTTTTTATTTTTTATTTTATGTTATTTTATTTTATTTTTATTTTTATTTTATTTTTTTTTTTCTGAAAAAGGAGACCGGTACTGTTGCTACAGTGGAAAGCAATCTGGCTATAAATGAGGCACTCCTCCGCGTCCAGCGCCATTTCCTGACTCTCACTCTCTCCTTTCTGCTTCTCTCTGCTCTCTCAACTCTCTCTGCTCTCTTCTCTTTGCTCTCTTCTCTCTCTGCTCTCTGCTCTCTCTCGAGCGTCTGGATCTGCGAGGAAGCTCTGTCCCCGCGCCTTCTGAAGAGTCTGAGTGAGATCCGCGAGGAGCCTCTGCAAGCCTACTTCCCCAGGTAAGTTCTCTGCACCTTGGATCTCTATTTCTTCTTTTTCTGCTTAAGTTTCCAGATCTTTCACTGCTTTCTTTTCCTTTCTCTGCTTTCCAGTCTTTCCCTTTCAGTATTTCCTTTATTTTTCATCTCTGCCCTGCTCTCTTTACTGCTTTCCATCTTCTTTCTGCTTTGATCTCTTGCCTGCTCTCCCTCTTTTCCATTTTTTTATTTTTATTTTTTTGAAACTGAAAACACTTAAACACATAAAACACAACTGTCTAAAAACTTAAGGGGTATATCGGCTGGAAACCAGACGTTAATCTCCCTTCGATTGAAGGTATTGCAGAGACAATCGGGTAGAACAACGCCACGTACCCCACTTAAAATTAAATAAAACACAGAAACATAATATACAAGAACAATATGGACAAGAACAACCGGACAACTGGACGTAGATCCGTTTAGGACCCTTTTGCAAGGACCGTGAAACAGATCTGAGACCAGACACTGAAACATCAAATACAGACTGGACAAAATAAATCTAAAAGGAAACAAGAACAAATAAAGAAAACAGAGAACTAATCTAATATATTTTTATGCTTCTTTTTTTATGTTTTGCTTTTCTTTTTATTTTTTTTTTTATGTTTTTGTTCTTTTTATTTTTATATATTTTTTTTATTAAGTTTTAGAATATTTCAAGAGGAATGATGACGAGTGAGATGGAATCAGAGAGATACACTAGTCAGCGATGGCGTCCTACAGATGATCAGATCAATATGATGACCAAAATCTACAACTATGGGGTCACACACCCAAGCCGAGCGCAAGTCGTCGAGATCGCGTCTCGACTAAGGACCTTCGCAGATGCCACCGAATATAACGTGCACTGCTGGTTTAACAACCATGGCAATCGGGTCAGGCGCTGGCAAGCGGAGATAGACCCCACTGGCACTCTCTTTTCACAACTACCGCTATACATGTACGGTAAGAACTCTCATCATACCTCCATTGAATTTTCCATTCCTCTTCTATTATTAACACAAGTTTTTTTATTTTTTATTTTTTTATTTTTTTATTTTTTTTTTGTTTGAAAGAAAACAACTGGGTGATAATGAGGGCACCGAGGCTGCTGGATTTGTTTCCAGTTCCGATCATTATCGATGACGACAGAAATGAACGAGAAATTCCTCCACCAAAGCCTCCTGTATTTCGAACCAGAACTCCTTCAACGGAGCTCTCCCTTAGACCACCACAACCAGCTCGTGAATTCTTCCACTTTTAAAGTTTTGTTTATTTATTTTTTTTTTTATGTTTTTATTGGCCGAGTGTGGCCAGAATATGGGCTGTAATATGAACACTTATATTTTTGTTGTTTTTATTTTTTTTTATGTTTTTATGATGTTTTTGTTTTTTATTTGGTTTGTAATATTAACGATCACTAAAGATCGACCCCCGAACATCTTTTAATTTCATATATATCTACTGCAATTTCATTTTCAGATCTGTTCAATCCCTTTTCTCCATTACTGTAATTTTTGCATTGATGAATGAAATATTTTCTTAGTCTAAAAATTTTCAATCAAAAACCTGTATGAGACAACTAAGAAAATATATTTACAACGAAGAAAATAAGGAAAAAGATAAGATCTGAAGTGAAAATTTTCAATGAATTATTGATATGAAATAATAAGAAATTGAGAGCCGAGAAATTATGGACTACACGCAAAACAATTTTTGAAAATGTTTTTTTTTTTTGTTTTTTTTTTTAAGGGATAACAACTCAAAAACTAAGAAATAAATATACATATCGGAATAAAGATTTGGCACGCTTAAAACAAAATATTTTATCACAACAGAAAATTTTTTTATGTTTTTTTTTTTTTTTTTTTTTTAATTCATGCTCACAATTTTAAAAATGAAATAAACACAACCATGAAAACACACCAGAAAAGCTAAATAATATGTACATAATGAGGAAAAAGAGTGCTCCCTGGTCATGGTGGCAGTTGCCAATTCTGGACTATCAGTGAGATATCTTCCACCTCAGGATCCGGCGAAGATGTCTTCAGGAGCAGCTCGCCCAGTACTGCCCTCTCACTTGAATCAGGACAAATCCCAGTAGCCACGCCACTTCTCCGAGCAAGTTGTTGAATCAATAAAATCAGGAGCCTTCTGTCCACCAGCAGTTGTTGAGTCTGTGACACCGGAGTAATAAGAGAAAAAGCAGTATACTTTCCTTCATCTATCATTATTTCCTCTATGTCAGTACCTGTATTCTCATTTACTTTTGTAACCTGGTCATCAAACTCATAATCAATAGCATTTGTTATGAATTTAGAATCTGTTTGTAACACATAATCAATTTCAATACAAATCGGGCAAGAACCAGATTCACAATCACATTCACAATTCTCAGAAAACTGAGTCAGATCAATGTTTTGTTCTAACTCTATCATGTTATGCGACTGCAAAATTCCTGTCTCAAAATCAATATTGACATATGCATCATCAACAAAATCCACATTCAGTGCAAAGCTATTATCAATGGGAAATTTATCACTGTAATCATGTTCATTCAACACAACATTTATACCAATGGTTTCAGAGACTAATACTGAATCAAAAACTTTAGAATTGTCAATCAAGTCTGTATCAGTTTCAATCCTAAAACCTGTAGAATCATTGTGCAACAAATCACAAGCAATTGAATGTATAGGCAGATCTGGTAAAGAGCTTGTAATCTCAGTTTCAGAATAAACATGTTTTTGTTCAGAATAAATTTTCTCATGAATTTCCAATTCATCAACTGCACATTCAAGTTGAGGTACGTTTACCTCCACGGGGGAAGATAAGAATGGTCTACCTGTCTCAACAGTGTTACTCATACCTGTCTGGTCCTTAAAATAATCATCAACAGTCTCAGGTGCAAGAGTGGGATCATAGAAAGGTAGGAAAGTGGGTGTAGTAGTAAACTCATAGCTTTGCTCCTCATCTTCTATGTTGATGCCACTATCATCTTGAAAGTGTTGAGTGGCCATCTGCCCGATCTGATCAGTCAGCTTCTGAATGGCAGCTTGAGTTTCCATGCTCTCTTGCTTGAACTGCATGTTCCCTTTCTGAAACTGAATGTTCTGCATGGTCATCTGCTCCAATAACTCTTTTAATGTAGGTTTAGAAGTAGAAGGCTGAGGAGTTATTTGAATAGGAGAATCATACTGCTGACTCTCATATTGTGGAACTGGCTCCCAAAGAGAGCTCTCAGAAATTGGATGATGGAACATATTGTTCTCATCATAAAAATCAGCAGATTTAAAATCAAAGTAATATGCAGAATAAGAATCATAATCACAGACATTGGCAGAATAAGCATTTTTCACAAAATTAAAATCGGTAGACATGGAAAATAAAAATAAAAATTAAACACTAAAAATTACTAGACAAACAAAATACAACACATTTATACAAGCTACAGGCACACACAAAACAGAACATCAACAAAACTTTTTTTTTTTTAAAACACAGCAACTAAATACAAAACACAACACGATAAAAATATAAAAGACAAAACATATATTAACACAACATAAATTAACACAACATAAATTAACACAGTAAAAATATAAAACAAAAAACCTGGAACTGAAGTGACAACGCCGCCAAAATTTGCTGAAGGTGTCGTTGTCGCCTACAAAAATACAAAACACAAAACATGCAAAACAAACATATTAGTAGAACAAAAATTTACAAAACGAAAATCTGAAACCAAACCTCCATTTATTGGTCCCCGGCAGCGGCGCCATTTTTGGTGAACGGGTCGCACCGCTCACAAAAGTTGATTGCAGATATTAATGCAGTACAGACTAGGAAGTGACTCCTAGGTCGTCTCTCAAGGACCAATTTTGTGGTTCAGTCTCAGATTTAACACGAAGGGGGGGGGGGTTTGTAGTGTTTTTGGTTGCGGAGAAAATTAAAATTGACTGAATTAAAAACGTTGAAATAAATTTTAAAGACTGTAAAAACTGAACGGTTAAAGACAATAAAAATAGAAAACGTCTGAAAATAAAACGAACGGTAAAATTCAACAGATAAAATAAAAAAAACACTTAACTGAAAATAAACTTCATCAAAGAATTAACACTGAGAAATAAAATTTCTGGTACAAATGAAAATAAAATGAGTACACTGTGACACATTTCTACTGAACTAAAATTACATTGTAGTGTTTGGAAAATGGAAAATTTAGAGGAAGAGAACTCCTGGAAGAGAAGAACCGTGCCCCTTCCAGGCCTCCAAGGCCGTCTACCTCTCTGCTTTGGTGCTGCATTCCTTTTATAAGCAATTCTCTCACCAATAGTCTCCTCCCGTGAGCATCTCCCCATTTGTTAAGAATCCTTCCCGTGAACTCCTTGTTTGAAAGTGGCCCCTCTTTTCCATTCTGCATTTGATTCATTCTTCCAAAACCAAAGAAAAATTTCTCCCATCTCCTAGTTGGTGGCTCCCACTTTTAATTAAGATGTTTTGCCAAAATAATTTGTTTATCATGGGGCCGTGTGAAGAATAAAAAATTTATCATTCTGGGGCTCTCCCTTCACACATCCGTAGCCTCCCCTTCAACCATCGCATCTCTGGACAATCTTCTTCCTCTTTATATGGTGGGTGTGAACTGCTGGATGCTTCTCTTTTCCATAAGAAAATAACTTGTTGATGGTGGCTGGAATAAAAACCCGAGAGATGCCTTCAACATGGATGGGTGCTTGCATGTCATCATGCAGTGAATGAAAGCAAAGAGGGTCCTCCACTGTTAACGTGAGTGCTTCCTTGCTGGACACCTTTCAGCTGCTTCCTTCTTTCCAAGAAGGAAATTACACATCCATCACTGTTTCTTCATTCTAAAAGAAAGGAAGAGAAGCTTCTCATCCGTATGCACCTACCACTACTGGACGCAACTCCTCAAGGGCCGTGAGTTCCTCCAAAGCTGCTGGACTTTGTCTTGCTGCTGTTTCTGCATAAGCTCCATCACCGTGACACCACTCTCTCCCTCTTGGTGGCTGCTCCAAGTTGCTGGATGTTGAACATGTGAGTTGTGTAGTGTGCTTCCTTTCTCCAGCTCTACTCTCCTTCCAGCCGTATGTGCCCCTTTGCTTGTGCAACTCTCCAAAATGAAGACATCTTTCTCATAACCTGCTGGAACGTAACTCTTTTTGAGTGATGTGCTGGACGTGATGTGTAACACCCTAATATTTTAAAGGGTATTACTGATAGTAGAGACTAAATTAATTTGATATATTTTATAAACCATCAAACTTTATTTCAATTCTCCCAAAGTACAATACCAAACTTACAAACTTCAAACAATATAGTCTTCACCACTTAACATAAATTCGAATTTCAACTTATAAGTTTTACACAACATAATTTTTCCAATACAAATTTATTCTTTTTACAAAATATCCCTGAAAGTTTTTCCCCGCGTCTCTCTCATCTCTAAGCTTTTTCAACCGCATCTGCGACATTATCTATTCACATATAACATGAGTTATATGATCATAGCACAAACAAATAAGGGTAAGCCAACCATATCATAAAATCATTAAACTTGTAATAAAAATATTATAATCATGTATTTCTGCAATTGATAAAATATCATTATTCCGATGTCATTAATTCATCATTATCAAAATCATCTTTCTCATTTCCATAAATCTTACAAGTGTTCCATGCTTACTCATGAAGCCTTATGGTCAGACCGCTCTCTGCCTGCTTCCTTAAGCCTCACTTATATACTATGTCTTACTTTCTGAAGCCTTATGGTCAGACCCCTCTCTGCCTGCTTCTATAAAACTTACGAATCATATGTTTATGTCAAAGCCTTATGGTCAGACCACTTTCTGCCTGCTTTCATAAACCTCAAGTGTTACTTTGCTCATACCAAACTCTCATGGTATAACTCGAACAAACTACTCCCGGTAGTAAACATCATTTCATAAGTAATGATTTCTCATATCCACCCCAACATTTCATAAAACCAACAATTCATACCCTCTTATCCACCTAACTCAATCATGTTCATTCTTTAATCATGAATTCATAATCACCCGTTTTGGTATCAATAAATCAAACATATTGTCAGATATCATGCTTCATATTATAAACTCATTTTGCCCATAACGAGTATAACTCAACATATTTTCACCAAACAAAGATCATGGATCAACCAAAATATATCAACATATCTTAAGAACTACATATTAAAGTCTGGGCTCAATGTAATGATAAATAAAATATATATGAAATTTTTACCATGATAATATTATGCATCTACAATCAACTTGTTTTATTTTATTTTCATCCTATTATAGATTTTTCTTTACCCCAATTGGTCACCGGAGAGGACCCAGATGTCTGAACGCATCAAACTCACCTTCGACGCCAGCACATATGACTAGTCACAACTGACTGGACCAGGCCAGGGCTGCTCTATGATCAGGGATGTGCCAACTCAGGTTTTTAAGGTTCCTCTATCCTACCAACAAAGGGAGGTCCTCAATAATTAACAATTTATTTATTTAATTTATCTACCTTATTTTCTTATGCTCTAAATCTTAAAATGCTTAATTTTACTTCCTCTCACAACAACCTCAACCAGTATCTGTATATCTATTTAATACCCATATACAAGTTATTATAGAACCCTTATTCCAAACCTCCCAACAAGATCAATTTCAGCCAACAAACTCATTCAATAAATTCATCACAATAAACATCCATAATAGAATTCATACAAGATAATTATAAACAATTAACAATAATAAAACATTACAATAAATGGTCATAGAAGAATACAATATTTGACAATCATAAAAATAATCTTAATATAAAAATTCATGGGGAAACAAGAAGTTGAATCTGGCAGAGCCGGTTAGACAACTTCTAATCCATCCAAAAATACAATATAATTAAATAACAAGAACAATAACATGTATGGGGAAATAAGAAGTTGAATCTGGCAGAGCCGGTTAGACAACTTCTAATCCTTCCAAAAATGCAATAAAATAAATAAGTAAAGCAATAAATAGTTTGGGGAAACAAGAAGTTGAATCTGGCAGAGCCGGTTAGACAACTTCTAATCCTTCCAAAATGCAATAAAATAAATAAGTAAAGAAATAAAACGTTTGGGGAAACAAGAAATTGAATCTGGCAGAGCCGGTTAGACAATTTCTAATCCTTCCAAAATACAAAAATAAACAACTAATATCATACAAATGGCATAACATAATCAATATCACGTTTTACAACTATCACACTTGGATATCAACACAAAAGCATACTCTCATTTAAATTCAAAATCATACAGAAACAAAATACTCCATAATCAAGATTTAAGATCAGACAAAAGAAAAATATAGCATATTCAAGACTCAAGATAATACAAAAGGAGATACTCAAGGTTAGCTTCCCTTACCTCTATTACAGACTTAATCTCCTCGCTCTCTAAAAACTTCCAGAATATCCCCTTTGAAATTAGAAATTCTTCCAACTCTCTTCTCTCAAAAATTTTCTAAGTTCTTTGGTGTAAATTTTCAGCCTCCCCCCTTGGCTATTTATAGTAAAAAATTTTACTATTCATTTTTACTATTCATTTTTACTATTCATTTTTTTATTCATTTTACTATTACAAAAATAATTTTTTATTTGCAAATTGGTGAATTCTGATCTCAAAGCTACGTGGAACACTTATCCTTTCCAAAAATAGTTTTTTTTTTTTTACTATTCACTTTTTACTATTCACAATTTACTATTCACTATTTACTTTTTTTTTTATTATTTAGTATCTGACTTACAAATATTTTCAAGGATCTTACATGATGCTTCTTTTAGGTGGCCCCCTTCCTTCCATTTAAAATGATGTTTCGTTGATGCATGTGGACTTGAGTTGTTAGCAAGCCAAAACCGTGAAAGTGGTGGCCCCCTCTTTCCTTTGTCATGCTTTTCTAATGAGAAGTGGTGGTTCCCATTTTTGTTTTGTTACTACCATATAAGTTTTTGGAGTCTTCATGACACCGTATGCACTTCCATTTTCAAAGCCAAAATCATCCAAAAAAAAATTAATATCCTTCTTCATACTTTGCTTTTTGGACATAACCGTGAACAATTCATTGTATTCTTTTTCCCTTTCCAACAAAGAAGCAACAAAAGGCTTTGTTCAAAAATTAAATGGTAAGCTTGTGGATTCTATTTCCAGCCGTGAAAAAACATCCCATGACTCAAGGAATTTGATGCACTTAAACCAACTCCACGTTTTCCACATATTAATACACATTAAATCAATGCAGCATAGCTTCTTTCGAACATAGTGTGTAAATGAATATCCTTCCAAATGTCCTAAAATATTTCCAAAATTTTCCTGTAATCAATAATGAAAATAATTAGCTCAGACAATTCAAATTAAGTGAAATAAGAATTTCTGATCAAATTAAGCACAATTCAGAAAAATGGGAAAATATTGGACAATTAAGCACAATTCCCCAATTAATTCTAGTACAGTAAACTAAGTGAAGTGAAGAAAATAATGATTCATCAAAATAGACCACACTTAGTCTTTTGCACTCCTGGGCAAAATCAAAACGCAAATAAGGGAATGGTTCAAAGGACTTTTAGGACCGGTGACAGAAAACTCAGTAGATAAAAAAAATAAAAACTCACGAGAAAATAAAAAGAATTTACAAAATTCTCAAGAAGTCTGGACAGAGAAAAGAAGTAGAAAATATCCAACACAAAATCAAATAAAGCAGATACTCACAGAAATCATCCAAGCAATTCAAAACATGGTAAAATAATTATTCAGCTTAAGAGGTGATTCAAAAATAACATAACCTCACAGATGCACTAATAGTGTTTCTCTCAAGTGTTTAAGGTAAATAATTTCAACTCAATGTACTCAAGAAAACAAACACAAGTAGACTTGGCAAGCTTCTAATATCAACACTTAAAACATATGTATGCTCAGATCAAAAGGTCTTTCAGGGTTGTAATGGGGCCAAGGACAGGGGAGGATAAATTTGGATAAGTAGCTATAGCTCAGAAGAAATAGAGGTGCACTAGGGAAAAAAATGTAAACACAGTGAAATCTCACCCAAACCTCTAATTCAATCCTCTTCTCGACTCCATTATTCACAAAATTATTTTTCAATTTTTCTCTTTTTCTCATCATTTTTTTTTATCCTGTCTTCTTCTTTTTTTTTTTTTTAATCACACAACAGGATATAAATTATCATTTTAAAACATGATGAGGAACCAACTAGCCAATTCATCAGAATTCCCAAGGAGACCACACTTATTCTCAAAATACTTCTATAGCTCCAGACTTTCCTAAGGTTAAGGTAATCATTTGTTTTTCACTTAGGATCAGTGTATGAGCTTCAACACAAAGAAATATATACAGTATAGGCTCAAAGGGGTTATCAAAGGATAATAACAAGGTAGGATTATTTGGCTAAAGAGGCTCAAGAATAAAATTGCCTTTATCACTTCTGAACATGCATATCAACAAGGATATCTAAAAGAATCAAGCCAAGGCATATGTGCAAGCAATCAAGATACATGTCACACACAAGAAAGAAAATTAAGTGGCTCAAATCTCACACAGGGTATTTGTCACAATCAAATCAACCTCTCAAACGTATAATCATCTTTCCAGGCAGAAAAGCAAGGATTACAAACTATAAGTATTAAGTAAGTGAAGGAAAAATCTACAACTTAAACATCATCCAGAAATCAAGAGAAAAATGTAAAATTTATTGCACACAAAACTCGATAAAAATAACTTAAAACAGAAAAAATTAACACTCAAAAACAAAAAATTTAACACACAAAATATAATCTAACAGAAAAATCAGAATTTCTTCCTAGTAGACCACACTTAAATCACACAATGTCCTCAGTGTGTTACAATCATCAGATGATCAATTTCAGAGCAGTCAAATAATATAGACAAGTGCAATAAAATGTTAGGAAATGGGAAGAAATTTTCAGTAACATCCATCAGCAGATGTTATCAGGGACATCCATCAGCAGATGTCTAAAACACCTAGCACCCATCAGTAGATGCTAACATTTTTTTATTTTTTATTTTATGTTATTTTATTTTATTTTTATTTTTATTTTATTTTTTTTTTTCTGAAAAAGGAGACCGGTACTGTTGCTACAGTGGAAAGCAATCTGGCTATAAATGAGGCACTCCTCCGCGTCCAGCGCCATTTCCTGACTCTCACTCTCTCCTTTCTGCTTCTCTCTGCTCTCTCAACTCTCTCTGCTCTCTTCTCTTTGCTCTCTTCTCTCTCTGCTCTCTGCTCTCTCTCGAGCGTCTGGATCTGCGAGGAAGCTCTGTCCCCGCGCCTTCTGAAGAGTCTGAGTGAGATCCGCGAGGAGCCTCTGCAAGCCTACTTCCCCAGGTAAGTTCTCTGCACCTTGGATCTCTATTTCTTCTTTTTCTGCTTAAGTTTCCAGATCTTTCACTGCTTTCTTTTCCTTTCTCTGCTTTCCAGTCTTTCCCTTTCAGTATTTCCTTTATTTTTCATCTCTGCCCTGCTCTCTTTACTGCTTTCCATCTTCTTTCTGCTTTGATCTCTTGCCTGCTCTCCCTCTTTTCCATTTTTTTATTTTTATTTTTTTGAAACTAAAAACACTTAAACACATAAAACACAACTGTCTAAAAACTTAAGGGGTATATCGGCTGGAAACCAGACGTTAATCTCCCTTCGATTGAAGGTATTGCAGAGACAATCGGGTAGAACAACGCCACGTACCCCACTTAAAATTAAATAAAACACAGAAACATAATATACAAGAACAATATGGACAAGAACAACCGGACAACTGGACGTAGATCCGTTTAGGACCCTTTTGCAAGGACCGTGAAACAGATCTGAGACCAGACACTGAAACATCAAATACAGACTGGACAAAATAAATCTAAAAGGAAACAAGAACAAATAAAGAAAACAGAGAACTAATCTAATATATTTTTATGCTTCTTTTTTTATGTTTTGCTTTTCTTTTTATTTTTTTTTTTATGTTTTTGTTCTTTTTATTTTTATATATTTTTTTTATTAAGTTTTAGAATATTTCAAGAGGAATGATGACGAGTGAGATGGAATCAGAGAGATACACTAGTCAGCGATGGCGTCCTACAGATGATCAGATCAATATGATGACCAAAATCTACAACTATGGGGTCACACACCCAAGCCGAGCGCAAGTCGTCGAGATCGCGTCTCGACTAAGGACCTTCGCAGATGCCACCGAATATAACGTGCACTGCTGGTTTAACAACCATGGCAATCGGGTCAGGCGCTGGCAAGCGGAGATAGACCCCACTGGCACTCTCTTTTCACAACTACCGCTATACATGTACGGTAAGAACTCTCATCATACCTCCATTGAATTTTCCATTCCTCTTCTATTATTAACACAAGTTTTTTTATTTTTTATTTTTTTATTTTTTTATTTTTTTTTTGTTTGAAAGAAAACAACTGGGTGATAATGAGGGCACCGAGGCTGCTGGATTTGTTTCCAGTTCCGATCATTATCGATGACGACAGAAATGAACGAGAAATTCCTCCACCAAAGCCTCCTGTATTTCGAACCAGAACTCCTTCAACGGAGCTCTCCCTTAGACCACCACAACCAGCTCGTGAATTCTTCCACTTTTAAAGTTTTGTTTATTTATTTTTTTTTTTATGTTTTTATTGGCCGAGTGTGGCCAGAATATGGGCTGTAATATGAACACTTATATTTTTGTTGTTTTTATTTTTTTTTATGTTTTTATGATGTTTTTGTTTTTTATTTGGTTTGTAATATTAACGATCACTAAAGATCGACCCCCGAACATCTTTTAATTTCATATATATCTACTGCAATTTCATTTTCAGATCTGTTCAATCCCTTTTCTCCATTACTGTAATTTTTGCATTGATGAATGAAATATTTTCTTAGTCTAAAAATTTTCAATCAAAAACCTGTATGAGACAACTAAGAAAATATATTTACAACGAAGAAAATAAGGAAAAAGATAAGATCTGAAGTGAAAATTTTCAATGAATTATTGATATGAAATAATAAGAAATTGAGAGCCGAGAAATTATGGACTACACGCAAAACAATTTTTGAAAATGTTTTTTTTTTTTTGTTTTTTTTTTTAAGGGATAACAACTCAAAAACTAAGAAATAAATATACATATCGGAATAAAGATTTGGCACGCTTAAAACAAAATATTTTATCACAACAGAAAATTTTTTTATGTTTTTTTTTTTTTTTTTTTTTTAATTCATGCTCACAATTTTAAAAATGAAATAAACACAACCATGAAAACACACCAGAAAAGCTAAATAATATGTACATAATGAGGAAAAAGAGTGCTCCCTGGTCATGGTGGCAGTTGCCAATTCTGGACTATCAGTGAGATATCTTCCACCTCAGGATCCGGCGAAGATGTCTTCAGGAGCAGCTCGCCCAGTACTGCCCTCTCACTTGAATCAGGACAAATCCCAGTAGCCACGCCACTTCTCCGAGCAAGTTGTTGAATCAATAAAATCAGGAGCCTTCTGTCCACCAGCAGTTGTTGAGTCTGTGACACCGGAGTAATAAGAGAAAAAGCAGTATACTTTCCTTCATCTATCATTATTTCCTCTATGTCAGTACCTGTATTCTCATTTACTTTTGTAACCTGGTCATCAAACTCATAATCAATAGCATTTGTTATGAATTTAGAATCTGTTTGTAACACATAATCAATTTCAATACAAATCGGGCAAGAACCAGATTCACAATCACATTCACAATTCTCAGAAAACTGAGTCAGATCAATGTTTTGTTCTAACTCTATCATGTTATGCGACTGCAAAATTCCTGTCTCAAAATCAATATTGACATATGCATCATCAACAAAATCCACATTCAGTGCAAAGCTATTATCAATGGGAAATTTATCACTGTAATCATGTTCATTCAACACAACATTTATACCAATGGTTTCAGAGACTAATACTGAATCAAAAACTTTAGAATTGTCAATCAAGTCTGTATCAGTTTCAATCCTAAAACCTGTAGAATCATTGTGCAACAAATCACAAGCAATTGAATGTATAGGCAGATCTGGTAAAGAGCTTGTAATCTCAGTTTCAGAATAAACATGTTTTTGTTCAGAATAAATTTTCTCATGAATTTCCAATTCATCAACTGCACATTCAAGTTGAGGTACGTTTACCTCCACGGGGGAAGATAAGAATGGTCTACCTGTCTCAACAGTGTTACTCATACCTGTTTGGTCCTTAAAATAATCATCAACAGTCTCAGGTGCAAGAGTGGGATCATAGAAAGGTAGGAAAGTGGGTGTAGTAGTAAACTCATAGCTTTGCTCCTCATCTTCTATGTTGATGCCACTATCATCTTGAAAGTGTTGAGTGGCCATCTGCCCGATCTGATCAGTCAGCTTCTGAATGGCAGCTTGAGTTTCCATGCTCTCTTGCTTGAACTGCATGTTCCCTTTCTGAAACTGAATGTTCTGCATGGTCATCTGCTCCAATAACTCTTTTAATGTAGGTTTAGAAGTAGAAGGCTGAGGAGTTATTTGAATAGGAGAATCATACTGCTGACTCTCATATTGTGGAACTGGCTCCCAAAGAGAGCTCTCAGAAATTGGATGATGGAACATATTGTTCTCATCATAAAAATCAGCAGATTTAAAATCAAAGTAATATGCAGAATAAGAATCATAATCACAGACATTGGCAGAATAAGCATTTTTCACAAAATTAAAATCGGTAGACATGGAAAATAAAAATAAAAATTAAACACTAAAAATTACTAGACAAACAAAATACAACACATTTATACAAGCTACAGGCACACACAAAACAGAACATCAACAAAACTTTTTTTTTTTTTAAAACACAGCAACTAAATACAAAACACAACACGATAAAAATATAAAAGACAAAACATATATTAACACAACATAAATTAACACAACATAAATTAACACAGTAAAAATATAAAACAAAAAACCTGGAACTGAAGTGACAACGCCGCCAAAATTTGCTGAAGGTGTCGTTGTCGCCTACAAAAATACAAAACACAAAACATGCAAAACAAACATATTAGTAGAACAAAAATTTACAAAACGAAAATCTGAAACCAAACCTCCATTTATTGGTCCCCGGCAGCGGCGCCATTTTTGGTGAACGGGTCGCACCGCTCACAAAAGTTGATTGCAGATATTAATGCAGTACAGACTAGGAAGTGACTCCTAGGTCGTCTCTCAAGGACCAATTTTGTGGTTCAGTCTCAGATTTAACACGAAGGGGGGGGGGGTTTGTAGTGTTTTTGGTTGCGGAGAAAATTAAAATTGACTGAATTAAAAACGTTGAAATAAATTTTAAAGACTGTAAAAACTGAACGGTTAAAGACAATAAAAATAGAAAACGTCTGAAAATAAAACGAACGGTAAAATTCAACAGATAAAATAAAAAAAACACTTAACTGAAAATAAACTTCATCAAAGAATTAACACTGAGAAATAAAATTTCTGGTACAAATGAAAATAAAATGAGTACACTGTGACACATTTCTACTGAACTAAAATTACATTGTAGTGTTTGGAAAATGGAAAATTTAGAGGAAGAGAACTCCTGGAAGAGAAGAACCGTGCCCCTTCCAGGCCTCCAAGGCCGTCTACCTCTCTGCTTTGGTGCTGCATTCCTTTTATAAGCAATTCTCTCACCAATAGTCTCCTCCCGTGAGCATCTCCCCATTTGTTAAGAATCCTTCCCGTGAACTCCTTGTTTGAAAGTGGCCCCTCTTTTCCATTCTGCATTTGATTCATTCTTCCAAAACCAAAGAAAAATTTCTCCCATCTCCTAGTTGGTGGCTCCCACTTTTAATTAAGATGTTTTGCCAAAATAATTTGTTTATCATGGGGCCGTGTGAAGAATAAAAAATTTATCATTCTGGGGCTCTCCCTTCACACATCCGTAGCCTCCCCTTCAACCATCGCATCTCTGGACAATCTTCTTCCTCTTTATATGGTGGGTGTGAACTGCTGGATGCTTCTCTTTTCCATAAGAAAATAACTTGTTGATGGTGGCTGGAATAAAAACCCGAGAGATGCCTTCAACATGGATGGGTGCTTGCATGTCATCATGCAGTGAATGAAAGCAAAGAGGGTCCTCCACTGTTAACGTGAGTGCTTCCTTGCTGGACACCTTTCAGCTGCTTCCTTCTTTCCAAGAAGGAAATTACACATCCATCACTGTTTCTTCATTCTAAAAGAAAGGAAGAGAAGCTTCTCATCCGTATGCACCTACCACTACTGGACGCAACTCCTCAAGGGCCGTGAGTTCCTCCAAAGCTGCTGGACTTTGTCTTGCTGCTGTTTCTGCATAAGCTCCATCACCGTGACACCACTCTCTCCCTCTTGGTGGCTGCTCCAAGTTGCTGGATGTTGAACATGTGAGTTGTGTAGTGTGCTTCCTTTCTCCAGCTCTACTCTCCTTCCAGCCGTATGTGCCCCTTTGCTTGTGCAACTCTCCAAAATGAAGACATCTTTCTCATAACCTGCTGGAACGTAACTCTTTTTGAGTGATGTGCTGGACGTGATGCTTCTTTTAGGTGGCCCCCTTCCTTCCATTTAAAATGATGTTTCGTTGATGCATGTGGACTTGAGTTGTTAGCAAGCCAAAACCGTGAAAGTGGTGGCCCCCTCTTTCCTTTGTCATGCTTTTCTAATGAGAAGTGGTGGTTCCCATTTTTGTTTTGTTACTACCATATAAGTTTTTGGAGTCTTCATGACACCGTATGCACTTCCATTTTCAAAGCCAAAATCATCCAAAAAAAAATTAATATCCTTCTTCATACTTTGCTTTTTGGACATAACCATGAACAATTCATTGTATTCTTTTTCCCTTTCCAGCAAAGAAGCAACAAAAGGCTTTGTTCAAAAATTAAATGGTAAGCTTGTGGATTCTATTTCTAGCCGTGAAAAAACATCCCATGACTCAAGGAATTTGATGCACTTAAACCAACTCCACGTTTTCCACATATTAATACACATTAAATCAATGCAGCATAGCTTCTTTCGAACATAGTGTGTGAATGAATATCCTTCCAAATGTCCTAAAATATTTCCAAAATTTTCCTGTAATCAATAATGAAAATAATTAGCTCAGACAATTCAAATTAAGTGAAATAAGAATTTCTGATCAAATTAAGCACAATTCAGAAAAATGGGAAAATATTGGACAATTAAGCACAATTCCCCAATTAATTCTAGTACAGTAAACTAAGTGAAGTGAAGAAAATAATGATTCATCAGGAACTTCCTCAGATCACACTGTATTCTCACAAGCTCAGTAGTCTTTCTAGGAGTTTTGGAACTCACCTATATAGCCCACTGGTCTAAGTTCGCAAAGATGAATTATAACTGCCGCAAATAATCGATTATTGTTAGTGCTAATCGATTATTCGAGTCCGTTACAGGGTTTTCAAAAAGTGATAATCGATTATCCTGAGGAATAATCGATTATTCCAGTGACTTTGGCAGTTCTCATCAAAACTGTGATAATCGATTATTTGGAGTAATAATCGATTATTCCAGAGCAACGAGGTTTTTCAGAAGGGCTCAGGATAATCGATTATTGCTTCTAATAATCGATTAAATGCGTAGCAGTTCTAGAAATACGAATTTTTCTAAGTATTACATGTTTAAGGCTTTTCCTAATACATTTATTAACTACAAATTGCTTTTAAAACAACTATAACAATGTACATCTTTCAGCATCATCAAAACTATTTATTTTCAAATTTACCAATGCTCTTCATTGGTAACAGTAATAATAAATCAACATCTTAACATAGATTAAGATATGATTAGATCATAATTAGACTAACAAAATGATGAAAACTACTCACAACTATTATATATAAAAATTTCATATATAACTTTAACATAACATACCCATAATATGAATTGATTGCTAACTAAATAGTCATCTACTAATTTTAGTATCGAAATATATCGTATAAATAGTATTTGAACAGATTTTAGACAATGTTAAAAAGAAGTTGAAAAACAAACAATTAACTACCCAGAAACTATCCTATCTATAACACAATCTGCACGGTCTATGACAACTAGTCCAAACTCCAAAACGATAAATAATCTGAAAAGATAATAAGTAAAAAAGAAAGGAGAAATCATGTTACAAAAATGTTGTAAATGTTTTCTTGAAATTAGAAATGATTTGGTAACAGTATAGAGTATCCTTGATGAAAAGTAATAAATGTTGTCTTGAAAGTATAAATAGTGTGGCACGTTATTAGTAATAATACTTTACAATGTAATTGATGGTAGAGAAAAAAAGTAATAAATACTCTCTTTAAAGTAGAAATAGTTTAGAATAACATTAGTAATTACTTATACTAGAGACCATCGATAGTGGAAAAAAGTTATAAATGCTTTCTTGAGAATATAAATAGTTTTAAATAAGATTACTATTTATTAATGCTTTCTTGAATGTAGAAATAGTTAGGAATAACATCAATAGTTATATAGATGTACCTTTAAAAGTAGAATAAATACTCATTCGACAATATTATTTAATATATGAAACAATAGTTTCTATAATTTACTTGTTATGAAAATGTTCCACTTAATTTATAATTTTAAGATTAAATAAAAGTCTCTTGCAAAATTAAAATTGTTAAAAGTATATTCTTTTCCACATTATAAAACAAATTAACGCGATTTCTAATATAAATTGTAATCACTCACTTATTTAAATTTTTGTCTTAAACGTATTTTATTTCATTAATTCACTATTTTATTTTCAATATATTAATAAAATATTAAATTAACAAACTAAAAAAATATTTTAACGGATTAATTTTTCATTTTTTAAATAAAAAGCGTTTTTCTTTTTTTGTTTTAACTTATCTTTATTATATAATGTGATCCATCAATGATTTTTTTTTACTTTAAGAAAAAAACCTGCTGAAATTCAATTTTACAGTAATATTTAAAAGAAATACACGCATTCAATTATCTTCCACTTTGTTTTTTTCTTAAAATCTAATTAATATCTCATTCTTCTGTTATAATATTGTAAATTGAATTATTTAATGAAGTTTTAATCAATTTTAAATATTTTTTTTATCCAAATAGCATATTTGAATCTAAAATTTACTTGTGTCAAATATTAACATAATAGTATAGTTTCTTTTTTAAGGTTAGAATTTGGTTATGGGAAATTGAATTATGAATTGTGTAAATCTCCTTTTATTTTTTAAATAAAAAATATAAATTCAGTTCAAAATTTAAAATTGAATTCTAACTTATATTTCAATATTTTTCTTTTAAATTATTGTTCAAAATTTGGTTTTGCTCTAACCTAACTCTGATACATGTTAGAAGAAGATTTTAAGTCTAATTCAACCCCACAAAACCAGCTTGTAGAGTGAGATTTACGTATATTTATATACACAATTGGTATTATCTCTAGTTGATGTAGGATTTCTAACAAACACTAAGTAATTTTATTGTCCATATATCATATAAACATACCGAGTATAAAAGATCAATAAAATCATGAAAATATTTTTACAACCACAAAAAGAAGATTATGTTTACCTTTGCATGAAAATATTTTTACAACCACAAAAAAGAAGATTAGGGTGTAGTAATATATAAATGTTGAATGAAGCTATTACAAAGCGTAGGCCCCAAAAGAGACCAATTTCTGCATCTCATCGCACAAAATGGGAATAATGTACCCAGATAGGGACGAATCCTAAAAGATTATCACAGAGAACCATCATCAACATAATAATGTTCTATCATATATGTATAGTATATCATATATCATATATATTTCATCTAATATCTTGTATCTGTAAGCCACCTTATATATATATATATATATATATATATATATATATATATATATATATATATATATATATATATATTTGATATAAGTAAAATGTCTGGTTTAACTGCATTGATATTCAGAAAGATCGCCCACTGCCTCAGGGTCACCTTCCCTTAAGCAATTGATTGGAGGTATAGTCAAGGTCTCCTGTGTCCCATAAGCATTCCAGCAAAAGGGGTCATCAAGCAATGCTCCTTCGAATGGCAAAAGCTCAACCTCAGACAGAGTGATGTTTGTGCAAGCAACACTGTCACTGCAAGCAAAGTGAATAGGAGCTGTTCTCACATCATAGGTGCCCTTTATGTTGCTGTACGACACATCATTCACGTGCACAGCTGAACTCTGGTTTAGGCATTCCTTTGACAAACAGTAGTATTGATCGATGATGATGCAGTTCCCAACGTTTTCCATTTGGATGTTATCAAATCTCAGACCTGTCACTGATCCCATTCCCCCTTGCCATGTCTTGATTCTTAGTCCGTTGTCTGATTCTCTTATGATGCTGTCACGGACTGTCAGGTTTGACACACATGCCTGAGAGTTGTGCACTCCAAGACTTCCAATGCTGCACAAACAAATTACCATCGCACAAAAGTTATGCCATACTCCTTCCAAAACTATGCTTGTCTTAATCATGTACTTTTGTTTCAAAATTGCTGATGTTTAACAAATTCAACATAACATTTCTAATGTTTTTTTCAAGTGGTGGTTCTGCATTGTACCTAATCCCGTGGCTAGGACCACAAGTTAAACCTGCTATATCCACGTTTGAGGAACCGGGTCCAACTGAAATGCAATCGTCACCTGTTGAAACCATGTGATTATGTTATGGCATAAGTAAAAAACAGTGAAATGTTGAACCAATATATCAAACGGGGTGCGTGAACATTGCAATATAGTCAATACCATTGCTTATCATGGAGTTATAAATCCCCACATCTTTGGAGTTTTCTACATGGATTCCATCGGTGTTGGGGCTCAGTTTTGGTGAAGAAATGTAGAGCTTATCAATCAGCACTCCTTGGCAACCATCAAACTTCATGTGAAACTGAGGACTGTTTTGGATTTTAAGCCCATTCACCTTCAAATTGGAGCTCATGAAGAATCGTATCATCTACAAACAAAAGAAGGGTAAGTCCAAATTTATAGATACCTTAACAGTTAGTAAATGCACGAGCTTGGTTGAGTTTACTTACAGCTGGACTACCACATGGTCCTGACAAAGTTTTTCCATTGGGACCCTGAAAGTGCCATTTTTTAAGCAGCATTTAGTATATGTTTCCGTTCAACTTTAAATAACCACAACAACACAAATTGAGGGAAGAATGCACACATTGATAGTGTTAGTGACAAGACAAAATGTTTACCCTGTGAGGTTTGCAAGGGAGATCCCACCATTTGTCTCCATTCCCTTCTATTGTTCCAGTACCATTTAGAGTCATTTGGTCAAGTCGGTAAAATACAAGCCATTGGTTTCTACTATCTTTTTCTGGCCATGAATTTGGTCCATCTGGTGCCATCAGTGTTCCATCCACCTGGTTATTTGTCTAACTTTTTAGCAAACTGAAATACTTTCATTATCATACATAGGCAGTTAAAGTTAAATGATCTTAACCTTGTGTACAAGGTTGAATTGAAGGGCTAATATTAACTTCTCTCATGTCTCACACATGAAACAAAAATACTATGTGAAGTGAGCATTTAAGAAGCATTCTTACTTGGAATACCAATCCTGGCTTGCATGGACCTGAAAAAATAGTGGAAGTGATCTTAAAGATGTAGTTTTCTGGAGCAAGAAGAATTCCAGACTCCACAGCACATGCTGCTTTCCATGCTGTCCTGAATGCAGGTGTGTCATCAGCACAACCATCTCCAACTGCCCCAAAGGATCTCACATCAAAAACACAGTCAGAAGAGGAGGTTTGGTTATCATTTGGATAAGGGTCAGAAGGAACGGTGGGAGAATCAGCAGGGGGTGGAACTGAAGGGTTTGGGTTCTCTGGCTCAGTGGAAGAATCAGAAGGAGCAGTAGGAACAGAAGAAACTCTCCTCTGCTTGCTGTGATGGTGGTATCTTCCCTCCACATTTCCAAAATTATGGTTCAAAAGGGTCACAAAGATCCATAGAGTAGAACATACACGAACTGTGAGATCCATGAGGGGGTAGTTTGTGAATATTTTGACTCTGTGAATGTGTGTGCCAATGTGGGAAGGACCACAAAATGATGCTAAGTTGTTTCTGTAAATAGACCAAAACTTCTAATTCAGAATTTGTAGTTCTTGAGATAAATGGATGAGAATGAAATAGAAGAATGGAAAACGTTTAATGCATATCCAGAGGAAGCTTTGCAAAGATCACTCATATTTATATTGGAAAACTTGTATGATATGGAACACAAGGAATGCTCAAACCATAAGGATGCCACGTGTAGAGTTCATGTTGGTTGAAAAGGCCAGAGTGTCAAAGAAACTTTAAAAGGTACTTTTAGAGGTAAGCATTATGTTTAAAGCTCTACTACATTCAAATTCAAAAAGTTTATTTGTTTGATAAAGTTAGGGAAAACAATTTACATGTTTCTTTTTCATGTTCTTCCTCAATTGAAATTGAATTTTATCTCAATATTTAACCTTCAGTTTAAGCTTAAAAGTTGTTTTGGGAGCTAGATTGAGAGGGAAAGAAATGAGGATACCTTTTATTTATATATTAAGATAATTAAATATTATTTCACAAAGATTTTCCATTTCCTACTTTTACCAATCCGTTATGTTCTTCCTATGTGGATGAAAAAGTTCATCTTTTCTGGTACCCCATGCCACGTCCTTTTCACTTACATTACTCAATCTTATACATTTAACAATTTTCAGTTACTAGGCTATTGTGAAGCAAATTTTCTTTTACTTTAACCCATATCCAATAGAAAAATCCATTTTGAATTCTTAACATATATTTTCTTAGTTTATTTGTGTTATATATATATATATATATATATATATATATATATAACTGATGATTCTTATATATATGAGACCATATATAATTATAATTAGTCTATAACAAAAAGAAAAATAGTTCCCTTTGTAATAAAGAGACAACAAGTATATTAATTTGACCTTTGAAAGACGGTGAATTTTTTAGTTGAAAAGAATAAACAAGCCATGTGGTGTATTTTCCAAGAAAATATGAAAAACCATTCTAAACACTGTTGTCTTCAATCTACATGTCCTGTCATATGTAACATGTTTTTCTGTATGTTTTCCCTGAGAAGAGGCCAAATCAGTGCTTGCATTGCATAGCTTCTGATTCTGAAAACCCTATAAGACATTGCACGTTTGTTCTGGCTAAAAGTTAATAAAACCAGATCTGTAAATTAAGCACACACTGTCAGATTGTAAGCAGTTCAAAATAACAAACCATCATGAAGAAATAATACAACAAAACTTTCATGGTGTCGCACAAATCCTCCATTCTAATTTCAATTATGCTTCGTATCTTCAACTAATGTACCTGTTTGACTGATAACAATAAGAATGTTTTAAATCTTAAAAAGTTAACTCTAAGATGAGGTTTTCTTCACATATATGTTATCAATTCATTTTATTTTTAAATCTTTCTTTTCCATCTTATCTCTTTTAATATCCAAACATGAGAATTCATTATGATTTAATCTTTCACCACAAAACAATAAATATCATCTAAAACATACTTTCCAATTAAGACATGACAGGGTTTTTGAAATGGTAAGGCAATTGAAGCATCACGCACGTCACGATGAATTAATTATCCTATGGAAGTCTCGTTCACATTGTTATACTAAATAATATTTGCTTGTTCTGTTATGGCATGACCAACTTGCAGTCACAAAAGAACACGTAGAAGCCTATGAGAGAAGGATAATTCATTAATATTTTGGCACAGAAAAGAATTTAAAATAAGCATCAAATTGGGTGAATATGGTATTGATGTAAAAGCAATCCATCCCGTGACTCTTTGTTGTTGTTTAGCTCCTTGTGGCCAAGAAATTGTAGGCAGCATATATTAGGTGGGTGACCATCGATTTAACTTAACCCATTCACGGGTGACACAATTCATGTTTGATTAAATGTCACCAAAAGAAAAAGAAAAGAAAAAGAAAAAGAGAAAAAGAAAAAGAGAAAAAGAAAAAGAAAAAGAAAAAGAAAAGAACGATACAAAGTAGTGGCATGTAATAGTAATACACAGTCCTAATATCAAGGTTTAAAGGTTAAAAACTGCAACTATGCATTAGTCTCGTTTGTAGTATGTAATATTTTTACTGCAATAAGATTCCATAACCCTTTTAGAAACCATAAGATCACTCAACTATCTGTCAACATGACCACTCAAGGAAACATATTAACAAACAGTGAAAGAGCAATGGACTTTGTGACTTCACCTGAATATGAGTGTTTGTTTGCTCTGAAATTGCTTGGTTCAGGAAGTTTTTCTGTAAGCATGCAAAGGCAATGGTGCATGTAAACAAATTGTGATGATGCAAAAAGACTGAGTTAACTAAGTTAAAGTTGAGTGTGAAGAGGGTTTTATAGAGGTAAGATTTTGACAGATAGTGGAATTGTTGAGCATGCATGCATTGCTTCCAAGTTTGTCATAATCTGTCACGTGTGCAGTCTCACGGGTCAGATAAAGAGAAAAGGGAGATTCCAAAATCAAATATAAACACAAAAATTATGAGCTTAACTGAACAAAAGTTTGTGATCGAAGAGATTCTGTAATGTAACATAAAGGTGAACACTTTTTTGTGTGCCCTCACACATACATTGGCAGTTGCCAGTTTGTGGCTCTCGATTAACCACGTGGCGTCCTCATACTCGTAGCTACTGGTTCTGTGCCTTCTTCATAACGGAACAATGAAAATATATAATGATATTTCCATAATATTTTAACATAATTTATTTATCATTGGTTCAAAATTACTTCAAAATTAATGATAATAATTATAAACATTAACATAAACCAATGATATATGTAAATAATATTAAAATGTTATAAATAATATTGTTAAAATATTATTGTCAATGTTATATACAGATAAAAGAAATAAAAAACTGAACTTACAGAGAAGAAGATATAGACAAGTTGAAGTCTTTACTAAAATATTAGTCCCTGCTTGTTTTTGAGGAATAAGAGAAAGAAAAGTGTAATAAAATAAAGGTTATTTTTTATTCCTATTGAAAAGTTTAATTAAATTTCTAAAGTTTATTTGGTTCAGTTTTTTAATTTTGAAAAATATCTAATTAGATCATTTTCATTAGATTAAATTAGATTTTTATTAGAATTTATACATCAAATTATCCCATCTACAAAATAAAATTAATTTAAATATTTGAATTTTTTAAATAAAGTGATTTGATGTATAAATTTTAACGTAAATTTAACAAAAATAACCTAATTAAATTATTTTTAAAAAATTAAAACACTAATTGAATTAAATAAAAATTAAAGATTTAATTAATTTTTTTTTATAAAAATTAAAGGAACAAAATGGAATTTTATTCTAAAATAAATAAAGTGGGTAAAAAGAAAATTATAATAATAAAAATGACAAATATCAATATTTATATATATATATATATATATATATATATATAGATAAATATATATAAAATTAACAATATTTAAAACTTATACGTATCTATATCTATTTATATTTCATCACATAAGTAAATTTGAACAAATATTTTTAAGAAAAATTTTAGAAATATATAATGAAAATAAAATTACCTTCTCATTAACTTAAAATTAATTTTTGCATATTTAAAAAAAAAGAATTTGAAGAAATTAAATAAATCTTAATTTTTATTTTATTCCTCTTGAAAACTCTGATATTGTGTATCCAAGAATATTGTGGTTTGTAAATTTAATTATTTTAATATTAAAAATTTAAAATATAAATAGAATTTTTATAAACGAGTTTCATTATTTAAAAATATTATCTTTCTAAAAGCTTTTTTCTAGATTTGAAAATATGTTATCTCTCTAAAAACTTATCTTTGGAGTTCTATCCCTCCTTTCTAGTTTTTCTTACTATTAGTTTATTTGTTTGAAGATCGAAGACACTAAAAACATACAACTTCTTTAAAACCCTTTTACGTAAAGCTTTCTCCCTCTTCTCTGGGTTTTCTCACCATCAGTTCATATGTTTGACAATCAGAGACTATTAAGGTGATCCTTGTGATGAGCTTTTCACTTATGTATGATCAGTTTCTTCTATAAAGTAAGTTGGTTTCTTGTCACTTTTCTTGGTTTTATTTGTTCTTCATTTGCATTTGTGGTTGACATGTAGGTTTTGAATTTTCTTTTCTAGTATATGTTGATTAGTGGTTTTAATGGTGTATTATGATTGTGTTTATATTTTTCATAGGGGTAGTTTGACATTTTTTCAGGTAAGAAAAACTAATTGCGTTATTATTAATTTATAGACTCCTTTTAATTGATAATTATATGTTTCTATGATATTTGGTTTGTCTGGTTAAATTATTTGATGAAATATGATATGTGGAGTTAAGTAGGATTTTATTTGGTTTATATTAATTGTATTTTGAAATTGGGAATGTTGTCTGGTTGGTATTGAAATTGATATGAATTGAGTCATTGAGTAGTGTACAATTTGATGCATCTGTGATTGTTGTTGGGCTATTTTATTTATGTTTTCTTTGGTATGTTTAATGTGTGACTTTGTCAGTGTTAAAATGATGGTTGATTTACTATGTTCATTTGAGAATGATTGACATTAATCCCAGGAGGATTAGTTGTGATATATTTAATATATATGGATTTAGTATTGAAAGTTATCATGTCACTCTAATGTATGTGGTGAGAGATGCAAAAGGTTTTACTTTAAGGGCCTTTACTTTAGCCAAAGATAGTTGATGGACTAACTTTGTGTGTAGTAGTTTTGGTAGACAAGTTATTCCACTAACAAGTGTATAATTCGCTAGAGTTTGATATCAATGCATGTATCTGAATAAGTGAGTCTTGTATGAGTCTTCATGTGTAATATGTTTGTTTTATTGAATGAATGATGTGTGATGATAACTTTATGTTTATTTTATGAATATTCTTTTTTTAACATTAGCTTACTTTTTTCTTTTGTGTTGTTTTGTTTATATGGTAAGCTTGTTTGCAATTATCACATGGTATGAACAGATGATGATGATGATGTAGCAATTAATGCAGTGCAAGATGATGATAGTGTTGTAGTGTAGTTCATACTATGATTATGTTAGGTATATAATTTTTTCTTTTTAAAAAGTTTTATTATATTATTGATAATATAATATTTTTTAAATTGTATTAAACCTTTTATATTATAGTTATACTTATGATAACTATAATAACATTATATATTAGTGAGTGATACGTTGTCATATGATGTTTCTTTTTAGTAATGATATACCATTCATTGGAATGTTACATATTGAAGGTAAAGTTATTAATTCAGAGATGTCACCAAACACAAAACAAACTTAGTGAGATAAGCACGACTAAGACATTTAAATAATTGGTTGTTAGAATCAGAGTATTGCGAAACCAAGGAGGTATATGCTTGGTATTAAATTATAGAAACGGTGTGAAACGGCTAAACTATTAAGGAAAAATAAATAAATCACATTTTAGTCTCTTTTAAAACAAAAATAACGCAAAATATTAATTTTTTTAATTTTAGATATCAAATTGTTATTATAAATCATTATTTATGCATATTACTAAAATTCTAATTTAAGTATAATATATAGAGAGAGAAAGGGAGAGAGATATTTTTATGTATATATAGTTGAAATCTAAGATTATTTTATCTTATCTTAAAAGATGTTTTATAGGTAACTTTTTATATTTATAGTTTTCTTTAATTAAGGATTAAGTTTTTTATATTATCAATATTATCATTAAATTTGTAATTATTGATAATTAATTTTAATTTTTTATCTATCGATAAATTTATTAATAATTATAATTTTTTTATTTGTCAATAAATTTATTGATAATTAATTATAATTTTTTATTTGCCGATAAATTTATTGATAATTACTTTTATTAACGTATTTTTTTAGTATTTTTAGTCATTAGTAATTCTTCTATAAACATGAGTTAGCAACAAATTTTTTTTATTTCTAATAAATTGGATTCTTGGTAATATACCATTCTCTTGTAATAAAAACTCTTATATCAATTTTGATAATAAAGTTTTGAAACTATAATTACTAAATATTCTATCAAAGTTTTAATATTTTAATTACAAACTAAACCTCTAATGATCGATAGTTGTTTCTTTCTGTAATGCTCTTAATGAAAATACAAGAAAGAAAACACATGATTCTTTATTCTCATGTACTTTTGTCACAGAAAATAAAAAATAAGTGAGAAAAGGTTTAAAATTAATTAAATGTATATTTTATTGTTTATTAAATTAATTAGATGAATGCGAATGGTTAACGAACTGGCTTTCACCCTTTTCACGTGTTGGTGTCTTTTGTTCTTGTGTGTGTCACGGACTCAGTGGAAGGGAATAATAAAAGAAATGTTAATTGGGTTTTGAATAGATTTGTATTCCATTGGAGTGAGACAGTGACGAAGACAGCAAATGTATGAATCGAATCGTGAGGAATAAAACACATGTAAGGTTTCATCACCTTCTTAAGAACCCATTATTTTAACTTCTTTTAATAATTTTCTGCATTTGTCTTAATCAAACATAGCCATTCAACCGGATTTGGCTCAGACGTGTTTAAGGAAAGTTGCTGCCTGTTCCACCTTCACTCTCTCTTGTCCCAATTCTCACTTTCATACTAACCACTTTTACATTTTTTTTATTCACTATATTATATTTTCTTTTAATATTTGTTATTAATCTTAACAAAATTAACAGACAATATTAAATAAACTTTTCTTACAAGATTTCATTAAAAAATTTGTTGATTTATGAGAGATTTGATTTTATGCAACTGCAGAGATAAATAAGAGTTGCATCTTAACATTATTGAAGGATGGGTTCATCATAACCAAATATCATTAGTTCAGCTTTTTTAATCAACCATCATCCCTTTACCATGTAATTGTGTTTTGCATTTTTCATACAACATCAAATGTATAATGGTGCTTCAAACTCATGAATGAAAATCACCTAAATCTTTGTAATAAAATTTATAACTGTTGTAGCCCTACAGATAGATCAAGTTAATTTTATTGTGCCAAAATCAAGAGTGCATAAAAGATTACATCAAGTATAGTATTGCATCAATATTATTACAAAAACATGTTTCATCAAACCCTAACTTGTATAGCCATATTTTTATAAATTGATATTTGTTACTTCATCATTTTCTGTTCTACAGCTTCCCTCAATTATGAATTTTGATCAGTACCAACAATCTACCACTTCTTCTTGCTCTGGCAAATTCCACTTCTTTGGGGGTCCTGAGGCCCTTGGGGTTGCACCAAAACAATCCCAACCCAATCTAGCAATTTCCACATAGATTGTTCGACCATAAAAATCCTGTAGAAAATGGACAATAAACACATCAAAAGGGAACACTCAATTGCCAATGGATTTTATCATCCAAATATCAAATACCAAATACGGACTAAAAATTACCTAGATAGCATGTTGTGCCAAATATATACACAGATAGCAGGGTTTGTTCTTTTTCATATCAGAATTCAGTTTTCAGAAACAAATTTTTATTTTCTTTTTCCTTTTTCATTTAAAGAAAAGGGTAAAGATATTTAAAAAAAAAAATTGAAAACATAACCCATTTCAAAATTCAATGCTATCTGTGACACAGTATGTTATCTGGGTAAATTTTAAATCCAAGAGTACTATTTGGGTGAAAAAATCATTGCCAATGTGATGGCTGGCAGAAGAAGGATGAGGCATGAAAATTTGAACCTTCTGATCCATGGTTTCTAGTGCAAGCATGGCATCATCTTGGCATGTATATTGAATGAAAGCAATACCCTTGGATCTTTTCGTTTTCATATCTTTAACCATTTTAACTGCACACATAAAATGCATGACCCAAGAGGTGAGTTAGAGTAGTAAAAGTCATGATGTAAACCATCCCAAGACTCACACCATTGTGAACAATGAGAAAACTTGGGCATTTACCTTCAGCTATCTTTCCAAAATTAGAAAATTCCTTTTGCAAAGTAATCTCACCAGTAGAATAGGGTAAATCTGCTTCCAGATAAAAACAAGTAGAAATTGATGTAAAAAAGTAGGTAAGATGCAATATCTGAAATTAATATAAATCTGCCTCCATGGCATGGAGACAACATAAGTCAAAAATAAAAAAAGGGCACACAGTCATGCAGATTGATCACTGATGAAAATTAAGAACTGCACAAAGTAAAGAAAATCTCCACCAAACAACAATACATCAGAACTATATCAGTAAAAGACACCGTAGATGGAAACTAAGCGGATAGATATGATAGATGCTTAGTGCTTTGAAGCTAAATGCTTCTCATATGTTACTGGAACTTTTATGATTAGAAGTCAAAACCAGTAATGATAATATAGTAGCTAAAGCTAAGTCAAATATTGTCTAATTAGATTAGACACTTGTCTGCACGGCAGATACATTAACTTGCTAGATATCAAATTAACAAAAGAGCAGTGTTGTTAACCAGATGATTTCGTAACAGACACCTTTGTACTTCTATTTATCAGGTAGATAATTGGCAAAAGTGATTCTGTTATTACTGTACAAGAACATTTTTACTAGTCACTGTAACAAGGACGAAAGATCAACAATCCTCCTAAACAAAGAAACCGTCACAACTATATATAGAGTCTAGAAAAGTATGTTCATAACGTACTACCTCTACACCAACTATGGCTAAGAATTCATCATCCCCCCCTTTTTTATTCATAAACTTTACAACTTAGAGCAATACACTGAGCCAATCATTGCCTATCTGCACAATAATGGAATAAACTATAAAGAAATATAATAAGGCAATGACATCAACATCCTGATATGTCCCCTTTAATATCTGATGTAGTCTTTCAATCTACTAAGGTCCCTGGTATCACTCTTATGGGTCCATGTACTGTCATTTGTCTACCCCAAAGATGTTCAAATAAAATTTTGAAGAAAATAAATTTTCCAGCATAAAGCACAGAAACACTGAGAAAGCATGAAATGTAGAAAAAGGCAGAAAGAAAATATAGTCAGAGCTGAAAACGATCTCCAGTACCCTGGACTTAGTCCCTGTTATAAATCCCAAACATAGACAGTAACCCCAGTTGCCAAAATGGAGCACAAGGCCCAAAAGGCTCGTACTGAATGTCTGAAACCAAGTAGGACAAAGAACATCTAATAAAAGCCTGATACCTAAGATATTGACAATAACTCAGATGTGGCACACCATAACTAGTATTCTTTGATGATTCTGTTTGATTTACTGTCAAAAAATCAAATAAAACTATACAAATTATTAAATATAATAAAAATTGTATGGGATTAATCTCCTTTATGTAGAAAATATACATAAAGTACTGTACTTATAATAAATAAAATATGGGCTGATAGGTTCTTGAATCAAGAACTATCCCGGCACTTTAACCCCACTCACACACAACACAGAAAAGAAGAAACAGTTCTGTATATTCTTCTATATGAATCACACTTTCAATTGTACAAGACCTCCCAAGGGATATCTCCCTCCTCCACAGGATATAAAATGTCCTGCCAATTCAAAGAATGTTCCAAACTGAAAAACTGTACAATATTCCTTAAGCCTTTTATATAGGCTTCCTCTTTCCCTCCAACTAACAAAACTAACAGACTACCCTTGTACCCTGCTAACTAACATATTAATTCTTCTTTCTCCTTTCATAAACCCTCAGTATTCTACCATTGACTAAACTCAAAATACAAATAAAAAATAATAACAAAGTAACTAAAAATAAAAGATAAAGATAAAATATCTATCTAAGATATCTAATAATCTAATATATATATAATACTCTTCCTCAAGCTGGTACATACAAATCATATATACCAAGTTTCTTACAAATATAATCAATTTTCAGTCCTCGCAAAGACCTTGTGAAAATATTTGCTAACTAAAATGTGTTTGGTTCTCTCATGAAAGACAAGATTAGAACAAATATGAAGAGTAGCCTCATTGTCACATATAAGTGTCATTTAAGTGACATATCCAAATTGTAACTCTCTAAGCTTAAGCCAAACAAGCTCACAAGTGGCTCAGGCCATAGTTCTATATTCTACTTCTATACTAGATCTTGCCACAACAATTTGTTTCTTGCTTTCCCAAGAGATTAAGTTACCTTCTATTAGAAAGAGATCTTGTCCAACCAGCATATGAATAACAAACAACTCAAGATTATTGGAACCATATAACAACCATTTTTCCGAGAGCTCCTTTAATGTAATTTAATATACAGATAACTCTATTCCAATGATTTTCACATGGAGAATTAAGAAATTGGCTTACCACACTAACAACAAAAGAAATGTCAGGACGAGTAACTGTAAGATAATTTTATTTTCCAACTAGTCTTCTATACTGCTTGGAATCTGACATAAACTATCCCTGATTTGGTAGAAGTTTAGTATTAAGATCCATGGGTGCATCAAAAAATTTTGAATTCATTTATCTAGTTTCCTCCAAAATATCCAATGCATACTTCCTTTGAGATATAAGGATACCATTGTTGGATTGTGTCACCTTAATACCTAAGAATATTTGAGTTTGTGTTTGAAAATGGTGGCAAAGATGTTGTTTCATCTGAGAGATGCCATGATTGTCACTAATGATGTCATCAACATATACTATCAAGTAGACACATCCCCCACTCGAGTGATGATAAAAGACTAAATGATTTACATCACATCGAGTCATACCAAATTGTTGAACAACTAAAAATCCAAGGTTCTCCAATCAAAGCACCAATCATAGATCATGAAAGAGAAGAAAGAGGCAACCTTGACACATTGGATCACTATCGGAGAGGAGACAAGACACGCTGCCACGTGGGGTGGATAAAGGGTGCAAATCCAAAACTTTGAGAGGCGTGTGAGGACGCATGAGAGCTTTGATTAAGGCGTCGTTGACGACATGATAGTCGCTTCGCCGAGAGAATCAAAATTGTACGGTAGCTAGTCGAAATTGGAACTCTGACAATGTTAAGGGCGACAATGGTTCAAGAGAACTCACAAGCTCTTCTACCATTCTATTGCTCATATGACATTCTCAGCAACCTCAAGATCTTCTCCAGAGCTCAGCTGGTGGACAACATCTCACTATTTCAGCTAAATTGGTTCACCTTGAACCGATGATAAACTCGAAAACTTCTTTTGTCTCCTTCAACCTCATGCTCTCGAACTCGTTCAGAAGTGTTTGAAATTGGACTTGTTTCCTCGCTCATCTCCCTTGTACACTTTTTCCAAAATATCCCACACTTATTTTAAATTTTAGCAATTGTTATCTTTTAAAAGACAGACTCATCAACAAACACTTAAGCTCTCAAGCTCTAATGCCAATGTCAATTTGATGACAAGTTTTTCTTTTGTGTGAATATTCTGATTCACTTTTCATTCATTAAACAAAAAATAAAATTGTGAACGTATGTATACATTGGAATGGCTTTCCACCTATCCATTCTAAAACTGCTAAGAGATTAACTCTCATTTAAGTTTATTCAATAACCTTAACCCTCATTTAAGTTTATTCAACAACATTAGCTATCATTTAACTTTATTGGCCATATTAAAAGCCTTGTAAAAATCATCTTCCACGAATGAAAAGAATAATTTTCATCTCTTTGGACTAACCAACCAACCCAAAATCTTCAGAGGCCAAAATGGTGTTTTACTCAGCACTTAATTTTTCTCATACCCTTAACCTTACATCTCCCACCAAGGAACTAACATTCTCCTGCCTACACTTTTTTGTAGCATAAACTACCTAGAGCTGGCAATGGTAGATAACAGTTAAAATGACATCTAATCTCTCGGTGCCACACCATAAGTAAAATAAGTATCATATATGACAAGGCTTTCAAGTGCAATAAATAAACAAATGTCCTTATATTTTCTCCTTAGAACTACCCACATCACCAAATTGGGTGGCGTAAAAATTGCTGCTTTGTAAGGAAAAGGGTATAAAAAGGAGCTAATTCTAAATTGAGTGTGTATCCATAAGGCTCAAACAACACAAGAACAATTGGAAATGAGATGGGCATGAATCAAACACACAAATAAACGCTTCAACTAAATGAAATTGAAGGGTAAGAGGGTGAGAACGAATATTACTCTTAACAACAATTTTGCTCGCAAGAGGGTAGTCATGGCGCAGAGAAGATGCCCTGAGCGTAAGAAGAGAAGGTTTTACAGTTGCAGAGGGTTTAGCGAAGCCAGGGAAGGAAGGAGCCAACATACTCATCTCCATCACCAAAACCAAATACGGGCTTTGATTCTTATGAGCACAGCGAACGAGGTTGTTCTAAACTAATTTGATTTCATAATTTTAAATTTCGTTATATTTTTTTATCACAATTATTAATCTTTTATCAGTTAGTTTTAAGTATATTTTATCTTTTAGGGTATATTACATGTTACTCTTTTAATTTTTTTTTTCTTTTAACCTTCACAACGTTACTTGGTTTTATTTTATTTCTATTGTTTTTAGAGTATATTTTATTTATGTCAAAATGTTACAATTTCGCAATGTTTTATTTTATCTTTTAGAGTATACTTTATCTTTTATTTTAATAAATGTAACATTATTCATAATAATTCATGAAATTCTCTTATAAATACAATATATAAAGGATGACATATCTCAGCTTATTTAACTGATATTGTAAGACTAAATTAAATTTAATTTTCACTGTTTCAATAATAATTTAAAAATAATATTATAATATAATTAAATATATTTTTAATTATTTTAACAAAAAATTGAAATTTGTTATTTATTCAGTGATATAATTTGATCTTTAAACTTAAAAATAATTGTCTTATAACCTAATTGAATTCAAAATTTCTTACATCGAATAACGTTTTACGTTAATGTTTCAATTGTTCATAGTTTAAATATTTACGTGAAGTATAGTTTACAACATAAAAAATTTAAATATGTATTATATTAAATATTATAAAGTTTTATAATTAGATATATTAATCGATAAAGAGCCTAATCCTTCCCAAAAACAACGTTGTGCAGCAGTAGAAATGGACCACAATACATACTCTACTACCTCATATTTTTACATTACAGAAATAGTTGAATAATAGCTGTAAATATCTAGCATTCTTCTAAAATATGATGGATTGTATAGTGGTTATTCTCCTTTATTCGTTCTTATCCACATGTTGTAGCAGTATGTATGATGTACTTTTCTTTCATCACTAATATATAGAATTCATTCCAATATCCTCTCTTTCTTGCCTTTCAGTCTTTCCCTTTTATGGTATCAAGAGTCATTCTTTGACATATCAGGCTCAGCTTCTACTACGTCCAACCTAGGGTCCAATGAAAATTCTTCAAATCCCCCACCAGCCCCCACCAAAAATCCTTCTAGTCTATATCACATACACCCTAGTGAAAGTCCATCATTCGTCATCTAGCCCTCGTTGGCAACAATTATCATTCCTGGTCTTGGTCATTTCGCATGGCCCTTGTCTTCAAAAACAAAATGGGGCTCCTCAATGGTTCCATTTCAGCCCTTGCCGCCACAAACTCATTATTCCCTCAATGGGAACGATGCAACACACTCATCATGTCCTAGTTATTGAACTCTGTATAACCTTCCATAGCTCAAAGTGTGATCTACCTTGACAGAACTATGGACATTTGTATCGATCATCGTGAACATTTTTCCCAAAGCACTTTACTTCGAATCGCAGAACTTCAAGAAGAAGTATGTTTGCAGTTGTTATGCAAAAATGTGTCATACACAGGACTTCATCATCAGGTTCCTTAAAGGTCTTGATGATCGTTTTTTAGTGGTTCGGTCTCAAGTACTCCTTATGGAACCCCTACCGTCCGTGAATCAGATTTTTTCCTGGTCATTCAACATGAACATCAACAACCAGATGTTGTGTTTTTCCACTAATGAGCCTAACTCGTTTGCCAATGCTATCATGGACAGAGCTCGAAGTACCACAAACAAAGCCAACTCCTCGAAAAAGTGTAGCTATTGTCATCATCCCTACCACACAATGGATGTTTGCTATAGCACGCATGGTTAACCACCGGGTCATCCTCGTTATCCCGGAAGGCCAAAATTTAATCCTTGCACTGGTTCTTCAGCTCACAGCGCCGTTAGTGATGCTTCTTCCGTTGAGGAGAAGGAGACCAATGAGAGCTCCACTCAAGATTTTGGGCTTAATCTCACTAGAGCCCAATTTCAGCATTTACTTAGTCTTCTCCAGCACACTCCTCCTTCTGGTAGTTCGAGCTCAATAAACAACAACCAGCCCAAAAGTGTCAATCTCTTTCTAAAGAGCCCAATCCCTTCACTTGGTTCCAATTTGGGTATCCCTTTCATTTTTTGCGCCACCACACACGTTTTTTCTCACACATGCAGTATCTTTTTCTTCCACTTCACCCCCTAGATTGTAGATTCAGGGGCTACAGACCATATTGCATCTTCTCTTGTTTTATTTCAAGTCTAAACCAAAATCAAACGCACTAAAATAAATTTACCCAATGATGCCTCTATCATAGCAAATTTTTCTGGCACCATACATTTTTCTCCTTCCTTTGTCATCCATAATGTTCTTTATGTCCCAGAATTTAATTTCAACATTTTGTCTAATTCCAAATTGCTTTCTATTTTTTGTTATTAACTCAATTTTTCTCATGATTCTTGCCTAATACAGGATGTGAAATCCTTAAGGATGATTGGTTTGGCTAAACTACAATAGGGTCTCTACTATTTGGTAATCAGCAAGGGACCTTCCACCTTACACATTGTTCCATCCTTTGTCAACTCCTCCACCACTAGTCCCATCACCATGAACAACATTTGGCATTTTAGATTAGGACATATATATATGGGAAACGTTTTCATATTTTACATTAAAAATTTCCTTTTATTTCTAAAAATTTCAATGAAACTTGTGATGTTTGTCATTTGGCTAAACAAAGAAAGTTGTCTTATTCTTCTAGTAATAGTAGAGCTTTCAAAATATTTGATTTAATTCACATGGACATTTGGGGACCCTTTTTCCAAAGCTTCCATTCATGGTCACAAATATTTTCTAACTATTTTTTATGATTATAGTAGATACACTTGGGTTGTTTTACTAAAATCAAAAGTGGAAGTCCATCCGAATGTTCAAAATTTTGTTGCTCTCGTTGAAAATCAATTTGAAACAAAGGTTAAATGTATTAGATCAGACAATGGTCCAAAATTTTTCTTAAAATATTTCTTTTCATCAAAAGGAAATTTGCACCAAACCAGTTGTGTTGCCACTCCACAACAAAATGTCAGAGTTCAAAGAAAACACCAACAAATTCTCAATGTTGCCAGAGCACTCATTTTTCAATCAAATGTGCCAATTCATTTTTGGTCCTATGCCATCAAATACGATGTTTATCTCATTAATCGTGTTCCTTCTCCTGTAATTCAAAATAAAACTCCTTATGAGTAATTACACAAACAACAACCATATTTTTTCATGATTAAAATTTTCGATTGTTTATATTATGCGTCCATACACACACATCATAACAAAATTTGACCCACGTTCCAGACGTGGTGTGTTCTTAGGTTTTCAAAATGGCACAAGAGGTTATGTTCTTTTGGATTTGGATACAAAAGAAAATTTTATTTCTAGAAATGTGTTTTTTCATGAAATGATTTTTCCTTTTGCTCTAGATAAAGAGCTCAATCTATCCTTGTCTCATCCCAGACCCAATCCACCCAATCCATCCTTGTCTCATCCTAGCCCAACTTGGTCTTCATCAGACATTGATTCCTACTCACCCATTATACCCAAGAGTCAAAACCAACATTATGCAGCCCACATTCCTCTACAGAAAGTGTTGCAGCCCCAAATTCCCCTCTCGTGACCGAGCCAAACTCACCCAATTCACCTCTTATGACTGAGTCCCCCAATCCATCCATGTTCGAGCCCAATTTTCCCTTCTCCTTTCCATCTAGTTCATCCTCCCTAAACGAAACCATGCGACAACACAATGAACCAGACCAAACAACGCCCCTTCTTCGTCGCTCAACTCGCCCACATAACACTCCACCTCACCTTGCTGATTACGTCTGCAATTTTACGCCAACGCAATTATCCACAAAGTGTTTACATCTATTGGAATTTGTTCTTAGCTACACTTTTGTGTCTCCTTCTCACTGTCACTACGTCATGTCATTTGTTTTTTGAGCAAGAACCCACTAATTATCAGGAAGCCATAAAGCAACCTTGTTGGAAGGAGGCTATGAAAATTGAAATAGAGGCTCTAGTGCTGAATAAGACTTGGGATATTGTTGAAACTCCTCTAAATGTCAACCGATTGGGTGCAAGTGGGTGTACAAAATCAAACGACGACTAAATGGGACTGTGGAACGCTATAAAGCCCGACTTGTAGCAAAGAGATTCACACAGATTGAAGGTATCGATTATTTCGAAACTTTCTCTTCTGTTGTAAAGATGGCAACCATACGACTTGTTTGCTTTGGCTTCTGTCAATAGATGGCATCTTCAACAACTTGATGTTGGTAATGCGTTCCTACATGGTGAACTTTCTGAAGATGTCTACATGGTTGTTCCTCCTAGTGTCATGGGTCACCACAGTTCACTGTGTTGCAAATTAAAGAAATCTCTCTACGGTCTAAAACAAGCGAGCATGAAATGGTATGAAAAGATGTCTCTCTTACTCTTATCTTGTGGATATAAACAAGCTCATGTTGATCACAACCTTTTCATTAAATATGATGCCTCTGATTTTACTGCTATGATCATATACGTGGATGACATTGTTTTAACTGGGAATTCTGTGCATGAGATTGCCCATATTAAGCAAATATTATATTCACATTTTCATATAAAAGATCTTGGTCTTTTGAAATATTTTCTAGGTATAGAAGTTGCTCATTCAGATGCAAAAATCTCCTTGTGTCAACGAAAATACTATTTAGATCTCCTTAAGGATTCTGGTATGACAGGATCTAAACCATGTTCCACACCCATGGACAGTGCACTTCATTTGCATCAAGATTCCACTGAACCTCTTGTTGATCCACTTTTGTATCGAAGACTTGTTGGTCGTCTATTATATCTTACAAGCACATGTCCTGATATCACTTTCACCACACAACAACTAAGTCAATTCATGAGTAATCCTACTCAGATGCATCTTCAAGCAGCCATGAGGGTCCTTCATTATCTCAAGAGTAGCCCCGGGAAAGGTCTGATGTTGAGGCGTGATTCTCCTATCCAAATTCTTGGTTTTAGTGACGCGGATTGGGCGATCTGTGTTGATTCAAGAAGGTCTGTTACAGGGTATTGTTTCTTTCTTGGAAATTCCTTAATTTCTTGGAAGAAAAAAGAAGCAAAACACTATATCTCGCTCATCATCTGAAGCTGAATACCGAGGCCTTGTTTCAGCCACTTGTGAGTTACAATGGTTGAATTTTCTACTTAGAGATCTAAAAATCCCTTGTTCCAAACAAGTTGTTTTGTACAGTGACAATCAAAGAGCATTGCATATTGCAGCAAATTCTGTTTTCCATGAGCGGACAAAATATCTGGACATTGATTGTCACCTCGTTCGTGAGAAACTACATGCTAGCTTGATGCGATTAATTCATGTGTCATCCTCGAACCAGCAAGCATACATCTTCACAAAAACTCTCCCTCCAAAGTTGTTTAACTTAAACTTATCCAAGTTGGAGTTAATCAACATCTTCCTACCTCCAATGGGGGCTAACAAATAAAGAATCCAATCCATCCCAAAAACAACATTGTGCAGTAGTAGAAATGGACCACAATGCACACTCTACTACCTCATATTTTTGAATTACAAAAATAGATTAATAATAGCTATAAATAGCCAGCTTCTTCTAGAATATAATGAACTGTGTATAGTGGTTATTTTCCTTTATTTGTTCTTATCCATGTGCTATAACAGTATATATGATGTATTTTTATCAATAATATATAGAATTCATTTCAATATCCTCTCTTTCTTGCCTTTCAATCTTTCTCTTTTATATATAGCACTAAATAGGTATAAAAGCAAATATCTAAATATTTTGAAGCAGACGTTAGTCTGAATCCCCGTGCATCAGATTCAAAGTAGAATTAAGGACACAAGATACATCTTTTAATCCGTCTAAATGTTACCACAAAATAACTATCTTTGAAATCATACTCAACTCTTTTCTTTTCCCAAGAAAAAGATCCACCGATATTCTAAAGTTTGTTTTCAACCACTGTCTCACCTGAGAAGGAAATAAATCTTACTCTTCTCTTACAAAACCTTCAAATTTTATTGAACTGTCAAGTTAGAAATCACATTTCGAATCTATCAACCTAGAAAAAATTGCATATAAAACAAACATTGAGAACTTATAAAGTTTAAAAACTACTTTAAAAATATTTTTTTTTTTACTTTTAAAAACATTTTCTTTAAAACAACTGAAATCAGAATTGTCAAACATTTTCTTTACTTTAGGACCATTTATGAATTTAAAACGACCTTAAAGAGGAAAACTTGAGATTTCCCAGAACATATGTTCACAGAACAACCTGGTATTACTGTGCTATCGGATAATCCTTATGTCAATTCTACAAAAGCATTGCTTATGATGATCATTCACAAGTCTTTTGATTCCTTTATCACTATTATCAATTCCATTTACATAAAAAGTTGTGATAAGATAGTTAATCTCCTCGGAACAAATCCTAGAGAGGATCTTCGTTTATCTAAATCTATTAATTATCAAGTAATATATATGGGAAGTTACCTTGGCATTTTAAAAATCGGATCGCACTACCTACAAATTTCAACTGTGGTTTGGTGAACAAAACAAAGCCATCACTAATTGCTTTGTATAAATGATTAGTCCGCAAAGTAGCATTCAAGAACATCTCAACATCCCATATCACATACATTCACTTTGCCAAACTACATCAAATAATAAAAAACCTACAGTGATTTAGTTCAAAATTTACTCCGCAAAGCTTCCTCTAATTTTCGGAAAATCACAAAGAATGCTCCTGCATAGAGAATAACCCAAAACTAGACAGTTATTACTATATAGCAGAGGTGCTGCCACTTGATCTTAACCATAGCAATTAGCAACATATCAAATGTAGGAACCAATGTCTAAGGTACAAACATGTGACATGTAGGAAGCCAATGACAGTAAAAAAAACAAGAAATTTTCAGTAATGTGGTCAGCAAATTATCAGACTGATTGCATTTATTTTATGATGCACATCAAACCCCCCTAAGAAAAATAAGTTATTCCACCAAAGCTATTTGTAGTTTCTAGACAAAAGTGCTACACTAAAATAATGGAAAAAACATTTAGAAAAATTAAAATTGGAAAAACAGGTTATAGAAAAACCTGATAACGGGCTATCCTTGTCTTGTAATGAGCCTTTCACCAACAGTGTCCCAGGGATTTGCTGAAAAACCTGTACGATAAGATACATAACTTAAGATCAACGTAAATTCTGCCAACCAAAGTCAATTTTGAAAGCCAGGTAAGAAAAGATAACAAGCATACTGATATTCGAAAGTATAATCTCTCGAGAGAAAAATTCAAACTCGATTCATTAGATGTCTCTCTTGTAGGTTGGCAATCAGTGGAATCATTGACAATTGTTAATTCATTCCTCAAGATTGAATCACACTCATCTTTTGTTACTGCAACCTATCATAATGAGATCGTGATTAATAGCTATGGTAAGGACATTAAATCAGAATCTGAGTCTTAAGAGTGACTGATCTTACATCCACTGTGAAAGAGGAGGTATTCAATGAGCAGGATAGACCATATGAAGAGAAGTGAGACTTAACACTTTCCAACACATTAATGGCACCATGTTGGCGTTGAAGACCCTGAAAAATAAATCTGTTTCAACACATTCGAGGAAACAAAAAAGTGACCAGATACATGAAAATGTTATAGGTGTAATTAATCACTATGTCAAGCCAATTTAACACGTACTTCATATAATTGAAGATCTTTTTTCACTACAAGAAAATCATTAAATAACAACCCAATTTTAGAGACTAAAATAATTAGTCATTATATTGCATAAGTTAGATATCATTTTATAAATTAAAAATTATTAATATCTAAAATAGTCTTTATTATTAATAAAAATTTATAATTGATTGAGTCTAAATTGGTCTCTAACATTAACTACTAAAGTTTTACTTATTTTTATTTATTATTATTGATTCTAAATTAGTCTCTATTTTTAAATTAGAAACTAATTTAGAATCAATAATAATAAGTAGCTAAAAACATTGGTAGCCAATGCTAGAAATTATTTTATGTACCAATAATTTTCAGTTTATAAAATGATGTCTAATCAATATAATAACTAATTAGTTTTTGTCACTAAATTTGGTTGTTATTTAATGATTTTTTTGTAGTGTTCACACTGGAAATCAAAAGAACATTTGTCCCTACAGGAAACACAAAGATATTGGGGTTCCTACATGACAACCTTGTATGCAAAGGATGTATGCACTACCAAGAACTGAATTCTCAACCAACTAGAGGTACGCATCAAATAACGTAACCTAACTATAATACACAAGAACAATTGCTTTCGTGTTTAATAGTTGTCCAAGCTTCTGAAGTTTGAACTTAACCAGTTGTACTTCCATCTAGCAGGAAGTCTCCTCAAGTTAGACACCATGCATATTATCTCAGAATATGCACACCCTTCTCAAGTTGATGATACAAATCCCGAGCCTTCTAGTAAGCAGACATATTGCTCTTAAAACCCTTTTTTGAATTAAATCTTACAAATTGACACAATTGCCACCTTCCAATACATATCCTATAATAAACCTTAAATGACTCTATTTTACAATAGATAAATGGATCTGTGCAACATCATATTATTAATACGATTGCACAATTCAATGATATGTTATTTTCTACTTCTCTTAAATTCTCACGAAAAATTTTACATTCATATAAAGCTTAGCTTTTTGAACTAATCCTATTTTATGATTGCACAACTTTATTTATATAGTTATTTGTTAAGAAATAGACTTTAAACTTAACCCTACAAAATCAACTTGTAAGATAAGGTTTGCACTTACTTATATATACTGTGAAATCGCTTTATCTCTGGTTGATGGGATTTCCAACACACCCCTCTCACACCAAGGTATATACATTTCATGCGTGAAACTGAACATTAATGGGTGGTCCGATAGCAACCTAGCAAGTAGAAGAATAATTACCTAACAACAAATTTCCCTAGGATAGACTTTTAAATCATGACTCTGATACTATGTTAAGTAAACTTTAAGCCTAACTCAATCCTATAAAACCGGCTTGTAAAATGAAGTTTACACCCACTTATATATATTATGAAATCGCCTTATCTCTAGTCGATGTGAAACTTCTAACATTATTTAATTACTTCATTTCCAGTCTTCTAAAATAAAGGGTTTGAAAACTCATAATAACTAATAATTTTTTAGTGAGACTTCTAGTAAGTTGTTTTATCTATTTCTAGTTCAAATAATTCACAATGAACACTACATGTCTGATTGACATTTGAAGTAATTTTTCATTGCCTTCTAAATCCTACTATTCACTGCAAATTATGATTCGCAGTTCAAAAATAAACACAGCAGCAGTCCACGTTTCAAATGGTGATTTCTAAAGCTTTGGTTTTTAACCATGCCAAATAGTGTTGTGTAATCCATGTATATGCATGTGGGTTTGAGTCTAGATAAAACAATGACATAATTGCAAAAATGCAATATACATACTAGTACAGTCTACCTCAAGCGTGAAGGATGTGTTCCTTTTATTGGATAAAGAAATTGATGACTTCTGCACAGGTGGCAAGAAAGACCAAGCAAGCCCCCACCGGCATGTCCTGCCTTGAACAAATTCAGTTGTCTTCACTATCAAAACGCCAACCCCCCAAAGTTTTGATACGAGGTACTTAAGATTTGACTTTTTACCAACCATTGAAGTGAACCACCTGTGAACAATTAAAATGAACGAGTCCATATTTACTACAAACACGAGGATGTAATTGCACAAATATGAAAAACCAGGAATTATTTTTATAAACAAATAGAAATTACCGAAAATGCTGTTTCAATTGTGTACTATCTTCAATGATACGAGTAATGAAGGCCCTTTCACCGCCAGGACAAACCATTTCACGAGAAGTTCCACCACAAGCCGTTTTGGGATTGAGTCCAGCTTCCTCCAAACTTTCAAAAAATGGTGGATTGCACATACAAAAATCAAACTTCTCACCATCCCTGACCACACCAACAAGTATGGGAGGTCCACGATAACTCTTATTCTCACAGGCATGCAAATCAAGAGGCAAAGGAGCTACCTCCATATCAGTTTTTTTGCACAAAGTTATCTGGTCACTGTTCACTAAATCTTCAACTTCCACACAGGGAGCATTATTGTCTTGAACCCTTCTGATTTCAATCAGCTGAGAAATATGTGGATTACTACTAACATTTTTTTCTGCCCACTCAATTGCTACATCAGTTACATCTGCAGTCGGTCAATGAAAGCAAATTTAAATATCAATTTTGACAACAGTTACACAAACTAGACTGCCAAAAACAATGAATAAAACTTGGACAAATTTTCTTATTTTATTTTTGGGAATCCAAGGTATCCCAAGATGAGAGGTGAGAACTAATCCCTTGAGATACTAAAATTCATCTTTTAGCCTAAACCTCCAACAACATTCTTAAGGGGCATTGTCACACCATGTTGGTGTTCCTTACATGCTTGTGGATGACTTTCAATACCCAGGGTATCCACAGTTGAAGGTCAAGAATTAAGCCTTCGAGGTACTAAAATTCATCCACAGTTGAAGGTCAAGAATTAATCCTTCGAGGTACTAAAATTCATCCAAGAGATTGACTGATAGGTTTCTTGTTAAAGAATTCCTATCTCTCACTCAACAACTCTCGGAAACAGTACAGAAAGTCTGTATAACCTCTGATATTATTGACTTTCAAGAAAGAATGCAAGAATAGGAAGAACAAAGGAAGCTTAACCTTCCCCAACAAGGATAACCAAATCCTGTTTTAGAAACTACTAACAGTCCAATCCCCCTCCCCTTATTCCCCTTAACTATTTATACACAATAAGTGTTCCCCTTTTCTAACTGTCAGACAGTTAGGCCAGCTAATGCAACTAACATACTCACATACTCTTCTTTCTCCTAACATACACCCTCATCATCCTATCATTGACCTATCCCAATAGATATATTTTCACAAAAATTGACTAGAGATTGAATCCCTGGCCCCGTGCCTAACCGACAGATTTATTACCTACTAACCATGTGAAACAAAATTGGTGTTCCTAGTGTGCTTTTGATTATATTTTCTGATGAAAATTAAAAATTTACCTAGCAATCTTTACAATCCTTCATTGGGCACATTGAAAGACTAAAGTTTAAATTTTAATAGAAAAATAAAATCAAAATCATATAGAGTTACATCTAACTCATAATTTTGTCGAAAACAATATACCTGATCCAACAAAACTCCAGCCATGGAGGGAAGCACCAATAAGAGGGTAAATGCAACTAGCTCCAGTTCCTATGTCGAATCCCCTGACCTTGGAATCACTTGAAATGTTCCCAGGAATCATGTTAGATAAAAGAAGATGTTCAAGCCAGTGAATGTAATTGGAGCGGTTGGGCACAGTGGGACAGAGTTGTCCATCGGGAATCCACCTGCCAAACAGATAGCATCAGCAACAGTATCAATATATGATTTAGCAGTGAGAGAGAAATAGACAGACGCAAACCAAGTCAAAGTGTGACGATGATGGAGCAAGATCCGTGTGAGTTCACGTGTGGCGTTGAAGTCGGTCCAATCAATGGTGAGGCGCATATGAGAAGGTGAGGGTTGGACGAATGACTGGAAGGAAGGGTAGAGAATTGCCAAATGAGCAAAGTCTGGTTGGCTTTCTGAATATACAATGTCATTGCTTTCTTGTTGCTGTTTGTTTCTCTTCCTTTTCTTGCTCCCACCCATGTCTCTCAATCCAACCCTTTCAACTTTCAAACACAACTTTTTGTTTCTAATCGCATTCACACAATGTTCAAGGTTGTGGATTGAAATTGAGAGCACATTGTATGAAGTCAAGGTGCCATTTGCACATTTTCCTCGTCAGAACTGGTGTGGTGTTCAAGATTTTAAAACCCGCCTGTTGTTTTTAATAAATATCAACTAAACTTCATTTCCCATGTGCGAATTTGACTTAGTTATGGAAAAGTGTTAAATGCCTGAAGATATTGTACCATTTTAGTTAGATAAATTCACTAAAATTCAATCTTCAATGTTGTAAATTTTGGTAAAAAAAATGCATATACAAGATGGCATACCAACATGAATAAAATTAGTAAGTGAGGTTTTAAGGCTTTTTTAAATTATAAGACATCTCTAATGGAAGTTTTTCTCCAATGGATGGTTTATTTATTTAAATCAGAAAAAAGAATTGTACAATAAATAGAGGGGATTTGGTATCTTCTATTAACAAAGATATGACACATAAATAAATAAATAAATAAATCCTAATAACACATATAATCTAGATATTCTTGATTATATAAAATCAACTACTTATTTATATAATTATAACAACTGCAAAATGGTACTTGAGGACGAAACCTCCACTACAAGGGTAGAGGAAGACTAAAAAGTAGAGGGAAGAAATATAATCCGAGAAGAAAACAATCTCTAGTACACTGGTCTAACCCCCTGTCATTTGTCCCAAACTTTGCATGGAACCCCAGTCACCATAATGCTCATACTGAAAGTCTAAAACCAAATCAAATGAAGAACTTTCAAGCAAAATATGTTTAGTCTGTAGGCTTCCACTTTTCTTAGTTGTTTAGGCTAAAACACAATTTTGGTTCCCCAATGTTTTCAATCCCCAAGCCTGATACTCTTATTTAAAAAACAGAAATATTTAAAATCACTAATTTTAAAAAAACTAGGTGACTAAATGTCCCTATTTTGAAATGGGGATACAAAATTGGCCTTTTAGACTGAATTTTATTATGTAATAAATCTTAAACTGACAAGTGGATAGTGATCCAAATTTTAAATAACTCCCTTCATTGAGATATCATTGGGGAATGCATTGAGAATCACATAAAAGAATTATTTTGTAACACTTTTTTTCATGGATTAGATCCCCTCTTCAGATCCCCTCTTCAATAGGAAAATGAGTTATTCTGAAAAGAGCACAAAGCATCCTCAAACAACCAGTCTCATTACGAACTTACTTGGCACAACTCACACGACATAACTAAAAATCATCATAGGTTCAAAAGAAGAGGATTTGGAGAAAACCATATATTTATGTTGAAAAATGTAACATTTTGCACCATCAAAGATGCCACACCATAATCCCGAAAAAAAAATTACACCAAAAACCTTTCCCTTACCATCCCAAAATTAACTACTGAGGAGAAGCGCCAAGATGTCTTGGAATCACTACTATACCCCTTTTATGCAAGACAATAATGTATTCTTCCCATTTTGATGAAACATCCACATGAACAGTAAGAGACTAAGGAAGAAGTACTAGTAACATCATAATAGTGCTTTGATATGACTACTTTCACATCATTACGTACTCATTGTATAATTATTCTTTTCCATCATAGCGGTTAAGAGAAAAATAATAGGGAATATTGATTTTCTAACACTTTCAATTCTGGTATGCAAGAAAAACAATGAACTTAGTGAAGCAAAAGCAGGCAATATTCACGTGACCCAATTCATCCAATGTTCATAGATATCATAGATTCATGCTATCATGTTGAAACTTCAGTTCTATGATGCACGGGAACTTCTTGCAAAGTTATCTTTGAAACTTGATTTGATACCCCTCATTATTCCAATTTAGTTCACATTATAAAGCATCAATCACCAGAGATTGACTGCAAAACTATGTACACTGCAGAACAAACAGAAAACAAGTACAAGCATTCGTCAAACAATTCAAATAGCATGCTTCATCTATTTGCCCCAAGAATGATCCAAATTTATCTAATAATCATAAACATATCAAGCCCAACAAAAAACCCATGTAAAAACCATCTTCCAGGAATGAAAAGGATAGTTTTAATCTTTTTGGACTAATATCCACAACCTAAAATCTTTTGAGGCCAAAATGGTGTTTTACTCAGCACTTAATTTTTCTAGTACCCTTATAACCCTAGATCCCCACCAAGGAACTAGCAGTACGCTGCCACACTCTTTTGTAGCATAAACTGCATAAAGTTGACAATGGAAGATAGCAGTTGACAATGACATCTAAACTAAATGCTACACCTAGTATCACTCTGAAAAAATCACTATCCTCTAATATGTACATATAAACTCCCTTGGCATAACAACCAAAGAGACACCACTAATTCTCAGGAAGAGGCTATGAAGAAAACCATAAATCTATGCTTAAACATAAAACAGTTTGCACCATCAAAATATGCCACACCATAATCCTGAAAAACAATTACAAGAAAATCCTTAAAATCCCTGACCATCCCAAAATTAAATAATGAGAAGAACCAAGATGTCTTGCAACAAGCACAATACTCCTTCCCACAAGACAATAATGCATTTTTCCCATTTTCATAAAGCATCCGCAATAAAAATACAGACTTAGGAACAATATATGGATATTCAGTAATAGCACTGCTTTGCTACAACTACTTTCATTTCATTCCGCACTCAGAGTATAATTATTGTTGTCTATCAGAGAGTGGTTAAGAGGAAAATAACAAGAATACAACAATTATAGTGAAGCAAACGCGAGCCAGACTCAACATTCACATGACCCATTCCAGACTTTGTTCATAGACGTCATAGATTAATATTATCATATCCAAACCTCACCATGATGCACGGGAGCTTCATTTGTAAAGTTATCTTTCAAACTTGATTTGATATTCCTCATTACTCCAACTTAGTTGGTATTAGAATGCATCATTCACTAGAGATTAATCGCAATACTATATACACTGTATAACAAACAGAAAACAAATACAAGAATTCATCAAAAGTTACATAACCTGCTTCATCTATTTGCCTCAATAATTTTTCAATGTTACCATTTAAAAACAAATGTATCAGTCCAAATCAAAAGCCTTGTAAATATCATTTTCCACGAATGAAAAGAATAATTTTCATCTCTTTGGACTAACCAACCAACCCAAAATCTTCAGAGGCCAAAATGGTGTTTTACTCAGCACTTAATTTTTCTCATACCCTTAACCTTACATCTCCCACCAAGGAACTAACATTCTCCTGCCTACACTTTTTTGTAGCATAAACTACCTAGAGCTGGCAATGGTAGATAACAGTTAAAATGACATCTAATCTCTCGGTGCCACACCATAAGTAAAATAAGTATCATATATGACAAGGCTTTCAAGTGCAATAAATAAACAAATGTCCTTATATTTTCTCCTTAGAACTACCCACATCACCAAATTGGGTGGCGTAAAAATTGCTGCTTTGTAAGGAAAAGGGTATAAAAAGGAGCTAATTCTAAATTGAGTGTGTATCCATAAGGCTCAAACAACACAAGAACAATTGGAAATGAGATGGGCATGAATCAAACACACAAATAAACGCTTCAACTAAATGAAATTGAAGGGTAAGAGGGTGAGAACGAATATTACTCTTAACAACAATTTTGCTCGCAAGAGGGTAGTCATGGCGCAGAGAAGATGCCCTGAGCGTAAGAAGAGAAGGTTTTACAGTTGCAGAGGGTTTAGCGAAGCCAGGGAAGGAAGGAGCCAACATACTCATCTCCATCACCAAAACCAAATACGGGCTTTGATTCTTATGAGCACAGCGAACGAGGTTGTTCTAAACTAATTTGATTTCATAATTTTAAATTTCGTTATATTTTTTTATCACAATTATTAATCTTTTATCAGTTAGTTTTAAGTATATTTTATCTTTTAGGGTATATTACATGTTACTCTTTTAATTTTTTTTTTCTTTTAACCTTCACAACGTTACTTGGTTTTATTTTATTTCTATTGTTTTTAGAGTATATTTTATTTATGTCAAAATGTTACAATTTCGCAATGTTTTATTTTATCTTTTAGAGTATACTTTATCTTTTATTTTAATAAATGTAACATTATTCATAATAATTCATGAAATTCTCTTATAAATACAATATATAAAGGATGACATATCTCAGCTTATTTAACTGATATTGTAAGACTAAATTAAATTTAATTTTCACTGTTTCAATAATAATTTAAAAATAATATTATAATATAATTAAATATATTTTTAATTATATTAACAAAAAATTTAAATTTGTTATTTATTCAATGATATAATTTGTTCTTTAAACTTAAAAATAATTGTCTTATAACCTAATTGAATTTAAAATTTCTTCCATCGAATAATGTTTTACGTTAATGTTTCAACGGTTCATAGTTTAAATATTTACGTGAAGAATAGTTTACAACATAAAAAATTTAATCAAAAATTATATTAAATATTATAAAGTTTTATAATTAGATATATTAATAGATAAAGAGTCTAATCCTTTCCAAAAACAATATTGTACAGCAGTAGAAATTGCTCACAATGCACACTCTATTACCTCAGATTTTTACATTACAGAAATAGTTGGATAATAGCTGTAAATAGTTAGTATTCTTCTAAAATATGATGAGTTGTATAGTGGTTATTCTCCTTTATTCGTTCTTATCAACATGTTGTAGTAGTATGTATGATATATTTTTCTTTCAACAATAAGATATAGAATTCATTCCAATATCCTCTCTTTTTTGCCTTTCGATCTTTCCCTTTTATGGTATCAAGAGTCATTCTTTGACATATCAGGCTTCTACTACGTCCAACCTAGGGTCAAATGAAAATTCTTCAAATCTCCCACCAGACCCCACTAAAAATCCTTCTAGTCCATATCATATACACCCTAGTGAAAGTTCATCATTCGTCGTCTAGCCCTCGTTGGCAACAATTATCATTCATGGTCTCAGTCATTTCGCATGGCTTTTGTCTTCAAAAACAAAATGTGGTTCCTCAATGGTTCCATTCCAGCCTTTGTCGTCACAGACTCATTATTCCCTCAATAGGAACGATGCAACACACTCATCATGTCCTGGTTATTGAACTCTCTATCACCTTTCATAGCTCAAAGTGTGATCTATCTTAACAGAACTATCGACATTTGGACCGATCTTCGTGAACGTTTTTCCCAAAATGCTTTACTCCGAATCGCAGAACTTCAAGAATAAGTCTATTTGCGGTTGTTCTGCAAAAATGTGTCATACACAGGACTTCATCGTCAGGTTCCTTAAAAGTTTTGATTAGTTTTTAGTGATTCGGTCTCAAGTGCTCCTTATGGAACCCGTGAATCAGATTTTTTCCATGGTCATTCAACACGAACGTCAACAACCAACGTCAACAACCAGATGTCGTCCGTGCCACACCATAAGTAATATAAGCAAAGGGATGATATATGTGACAAGGCTTTCAAGTGCAACAAATAAACAAACGTCCTTATATTTTCTCCTTCTCTCTCTACCCACATCACCAAATTGGGTGGCGTAAAAATTGCTGCTTTGCAAGGAAAAGGGTATAAAAGGAGCTAATTCTAAATTGAGTATGTGTCCATAAGGCTCAAACAACACGATAACAATTGGAAATGAGATTGGCATGAATCAAACACAGAAATACACGCTTCAACTAAATGGAACTGAAGGGTAAGAGGATGAGAACGAAAGAAGGAGCCAACATACTCATCTCCATCACCAAAACTGTTATACCCCTTTTGTTGGAATTAGGAATTTTAACTCAAAGCATAATTTTGTGATGGTGTCAAACTATTAAAATGGTAGTTTTTCTTAGTAGTCTATGTAGACTTGCCAATTGAAGTAGCAGTTCACAATGATTTTTTATTTTTTTAATCCATTTTATGTCTTTCTTCAGGTATTTCTTATTTGTCTTATTAAAATTGTTTCTAAGCTTTGTTTCTTGTTAGGTTTTATTCCGTGTTCCCTTGGTTTTGATTTGAATTTTTTCTTTAAGTTTTGCTTTTTGTTTATTTTGAAATGTTAATATGTCAAAAAAGATAAAGTTGTTATTTTTATGATGTACAAATAGAGCCGTCAAAATGGGTTAAAACCCGTGAGCCAACCCGACTCACCACGGGTTTGAGCCGGGTTGGGTTGAAAAAAATGTCAAATTTTTTATGCGAGCCAATTTTGATCCGGCTCACTAAGAACCCCGGCTCACATGGGTTGAACCCGTGGTGGGTCGGGTTGGCTCACCAACCCACCTACTTTTTTTAATTAAATCAAATTAATTAAATTAATTATTTAAATTCTTTTTTTTATTAAAATTAAATTAATTATTCAAAATGTATAACTTTTACTTAGTAATATGTCTTTAATTATTTATTACTTTATGTTGCAATATTATTAGTTAACACTATTTTTTATACTATCGTAGATGGAGATAAAGAAGAAGATGCTTCAAGAGAGCATAATCCTGTGGATTTATAATAGATGTTTCATTTTCTTTTATATTAATTGATCATATTATTACTGTTTCAATTTCATGGATCAAAGTAACATGTTATAAGAATCTCGGAACAAGAGAGTGAAAAAAAACTTAATTAAGTGAGCCAATGAGCCAACCCGTTTAACCCACCAACCCGTGGTGGGTCGAGTCGGGTTCGAATTTTTTCGGCTCGCTAATAAATGAGCCGGGTTGGGTTGGCTCACTAAGTGACCAACTCGTGGTGGGTCGGGTTGGGTCGGGCCGGGTTACCCGTTTTGACAGCTCTATGTACAAATCAAATGCTGGTACAAGTATCTATGATAGTATTAAGTCATGTTGATAGAATAGTTGTTAGAGTATATTAGTTGCTTAAATATATTAATTGCTTATTAAGTTTATAAATGTTATAAGTCAAGTTAGAATGTTTTTAAAATTAAATTAATCACAAGATAATCAATTAAGATTAGTTTTTGTATGAAAAAGATTCAATTTAAATTATATATGTGTCATTTATTTGTACTAATGGATTAACTTACTAATCTAATCTATTAAAATAGAACACATATACAAGATTCAAAGTTGAAAGACATTAATTGATCACGTTATTTTCATAATCGATTAATATCATCAATAAACAAGTTTGTCTTAAGAAACCAGTTTCCTTCTCATTCTTAACTATGATTTTTGAAATAAAAAATAAGAGAGAAATATATGAGAGAGCAATTTTTCAAGTTTCCATCTAGATTGAAAGAAGATTGGATTGGTTCTAAGATTGAGATGTAAAATGTACACATCATACAAGTGTATTCATTTCATATTTTTTGTTTGTTGTTATTCTATATCTCCTTCACTTTGTAAGTGATAAGTTGAGGTAATTATGTGTAGCAATACCTTGGTTGAAAATCTTAAGTATACTTTAAGTTCTTGTATATCTAGAATGTAGGTTTTACATTGACGAATCTTATAATCCTAACTCTTGATATGTTAATAGAATTCTAACTAAGGTTGTCAGAATATGGATGTAGATTCTTAAAGAATAAGTATAAAACTGTGTTTCTTGTTCTTTCTTTCATCATCTTTTAGTATCTTGATAATTGTAAAGGTTCCAAAAGGTAAACATTTTATCTTATACATGTTAATTGATTAAAGATTTTAAGACCAATTTTAAATATTAAAAAAATTCAAATTATTCAAAACCCTATTCACTCCTCCCTCTTGGTTGGAAAATATTCTAACTATTTTAATAAAGTCTTTTATTCTTTGCTTCCTTTGGCCTTCTTTCAGTTTTTGTGTATAACTTTGGCGTAGACTCTCTTTGGAAATAGACCATCACTTAAGGTAGCATATTATGGAGTGGAAACCAAAGTGAAACTCAAAACTTGAATGAGCGATCAAAGACTTGAGAGAAGACGAGCGAAACACATTGGGGAGGATATCTCTTTCTTGTTTTGTTGTACTTGCATTATTTTTGAAACACTTCGTATTCAGAATAGTTAGATGTGTTAGAGGATTCTTTGGTATTCTTCTATCTCCTATCCTACTTAGGTGTATTGGAGAAGTCTTTAGTATTCTTCTATCTTCTAATTAAAACTTTGTTTCAATTTGTTTCAATTAATAAAAGTCTTTAGATGATGAACATGTCTTGAAGGTTCACAAGTACCAAGAAACCTTCTTATGAAAGTTGAATGATACACCACTAAAGATAGTAGTAAAACATGCATTATAAAGAGATGATATTTGATAAAGCCCGCAAGTTAAACAATAAAGAAATGTTCCTATATTTTCTCCTTCTCATTACCCATATCATCAAATTGGGTGGCATAAAAGTTGTAACTTCACAAGGACAAAACAAAACGAATAAAAAGAACCAAATCTAAATCTAGTATGTCTCTGTTGGAATCAAACAATAAGAGAACAATTGGCAATGACATGTGCATGAATTAAACAAACAAATACACGCTTAAACTAAATGAATAGAATTAAAAGGATTACGTGTGAGAGAAATGAATATTACTTTTAACAACAATATTGCTTGGAAGATAATAGTCATGGGATTAGAGAAGATGCCTTAAGCGATTATAAGGGGTCTTGCATAGCCATGCACCGGAGGAGCCAGCACACTTGTCTTATTGTGAAATTTAAGAACCCCAAATTCCTTTTTAGAAGAAAACAATCCCTTTTAGATTACCTCTTTGTAGGGAATTTTCAGATTCAACCAATTCAAAAATAAAATTATTAAAAATTTATCTTAAAAATGGATAATCAATTGATTTTTCTTTTTGTATTAATGTAAATTTTTCTACAACAGAATAATTTGGTTTGCTTTGTAGTTTGACATTTCAGAATATTATTATATTATATATTATATTAGACATTTTCAGAAGCGTTTGGAGAGCTTTTAAATGGAAAGCAAGAAGGAAAAATTATTTTTATACTGCTTCACTCAAAACTGAGTTATGTCTAGTTCACTCTTAAAGGGGTCCGCTAATCTTTCAAAAGATTACAAGCAAGTTTGACCTAGTTTGACAAACTAACCTAATTTATTAGACGAGTTTCACCACTCCTAGTATAACATTAGTTCAATTTAGTAGATTGGTTAACTTTTCTAAGTTAAACTTACAAGTGTTTACTTTTGAAATATGAGTACATGTCTTTACTCTATTCAAGAGGATATAAAATCAATACAAAGAATACCTGAAAACTTGTAAAAAAACTTTTCTTTTTCAAAGAAGAAGTCTAAACAACAGAAGCTTAAGAGAATGTTGACAATGTAAGAGCAATAATAAATCTTTTTATTCTTGTTCTCTTTTCATGTGGTCTTCTTTATATAAACTTCTTCGAAAACGATATGTTACTCAAAGCATTGACTTCCACGTAAGAATGTAGCCTTGTAGTACGAGGTCAAATGTTATGTTGCTTCTTGTAGAGGCAATTGTGTTGCTTGTACGAAAGAGATAGACAAAAGACATAAACGAAACATTCCAAGAATATCTTCATATCTCTTAACATTCTTCTAATCTGATGCAGAACTTTTGAATAAAGTTTTGTACTTATTTGATTTGCACAGAAAAGGAGATCACAGTACAATATACAATGGAGTACCAGTTCGTACATACATTAAAAGCATTAAATGTTTCTTAAACATGGACAATGGAGTACTAGTTTGTAGATGCAATGAAAGCATTAGAAATTTCTTAAGCGTTTAGGAAATGTACGTGTATAAGCATTTAAGCATACTACATTTTGTTTAGGCATAGTCTGTTTGAGTAACGTTTAACATTTAGGATATCGTTTATGCATACAACGTTTAATGAACTTATCCTAGGTGATTTATTTGATTAAACGTTATTTCGTTATATGTTTTTGTTTTACTTCAAAGCAAGCTTTGCTTATATGATCTTGTCTTAACATTCTGGCCCTCTTTTATGTTTAACAAATACATATGTTAATACGAAATAGGTATCACTGAAATTTGTTGAGATATTATAAATGTTTGATCAAAGCATACATATATTGATTTAGGCATTTCTTGAGTTCTATCATGGTAGTCGTTTCTCTATCTTTTTCATAGAAATATTCATACTAGCATATTGAAACAATTAATCAGATCAAGTATGATACATTAGATTATATTCGAAAATGTATCAAAGAATTTGTGAATATGTATCAGAGTATTAATGATGAATAACTATAAGAGCATTCAAACATAAATATCATAGCATTAACATTATATCTATTATCACATAATTGAGTTAAGCTAACCAAATTATGTTTCAGGTCATCTACTAATAAAACATTATCAATAAGAGGAGAAGTGTTTATACTTATCCTTCCAATGCCTATGATCTTGCCTTTTTATTTCCTTAGAACGTTCTCGTTCCTCCTTTCTTCTTCTTCAAGCTTTGGAATATACCTTTGTCTTGTCATGTGACGTGAGCACCCATTGTCTAGATACCATGACAAGGGTTTCTTTTCTTTGATTAAGCATAGTTGCAAGAGAAATAATTTTATTCTTAGGTACCCATCTTGCATTGGGTTCTATTTTATTAATCTTTTGTATCTTTTTCTTTTCAAAAGTAGAGGCATAACTATAGGATTTCTCATTAGATTTAACAAATTTAACAATTTCGATTTAAACATATAATGAAATTTTTTTGCCTTTGAATCCTAGTCCTCTCTTGTCAGAAGGATGTCTACAACCTTTGATTAATTCCTTCGAACGTTCTATTCAATATCTTAAGTAAAGTGTCATTTTTAGTTGAAGGAATTCAACGCATTTAGCGTCTTTTTCCATGGTTGAGTTTTGCTTAAGCTTTTCATTTTTCAAAAATAGATTTTCAACTTAAATTCTAGACTAAACTAGCTTCCTTTCTATGTCTTATTCTATTATTTCAACTAGTTTCTATATTGTTTTCTTAAATTTTTGTAAGTTTATGACAACTTTGAAGAATTTGACAATAAATCATTTTATAAGCTTAAATTATAGAGTGTAAGTCAGTAAAATCTACTACTTCAATAAAGTCATCAAACGAACATTCAATATTGTCTACCATAAGGTAAATATTAGCTTCTTTTTTCTTCCTTTTCTTCGAACTTTGAAGAATTCAAGTCTTCCAAGTCATCACGAGTATCTTCTTTTTCTCCTTTTTGGGAAATACTATTTTCTATTTAGACTTTTCTAAGTCAGGACATTCAGCCTAAAGTGTCCAGACTTCTTGCATTCATACCACACCACTAGCCCTTCATTATGCTTGTCTTTTTTATCACTTTTGGAGGTTGACCAAACACGTCTTCCTCTAAACAAAGTATTTTATTTCTTGTTCCATATTGAATGGATCTTTCTCGAGATGAATGGTTGTTCATCTTCTTCTTCATTTGGTTTAGCTCCTTTTATGGTTCTTTTGCTATGAAGGCTTTGGTAAGAGTCCTTCTCAACGACCTCTAAGCCTTAAGAGAAATGATGTTCTCTTTCTTCAACATCTCGTATTAATATCAAGTCTTGTTATAACTCTAGCTCGTAAACTTTAAGGATGTCAACAAGTTCTTTAATACTTAAGCCATCAAGATTCTTGAAAGTTTTTAAGGCAGTCACATACGACCTCCACTATCTAAGAAATCTACACAAAATTTTTTCAATATGATCAAAATTATCATAAGACTTATCTAGCAATTTTAATTCGTTTAAAATCATTTGAAATCTACTAAACATTGTATGGATGCTTTCATTGTTCAGCATTGTGAATAGCTTGATCAGAGCATACTGAACTTATTTTTTTCATCTCATTAGATCCTACGTGATGATCAAAGTGTCCTACATTTCTTTAACACCTTTGTAAATAAGCTTTTATGTATTTGTTTTCAAAAAAACTTTACAAGTTTTAAAGTTTAATAAATATTTCTGCTTTTGTTTGTCTGACCATACGGAAGAAGTAAACCGGTCTCTCCAATGAGTGTGTTTAGTTCTCCCAAGCTAATTAGTAATGGGTTTCAATACTCAAGATAAAATAAATATTACTATTGTCAACTTCTAGCTTACAATTATATAAAATCATTTTTAAACTGAAGCAATATGTCATTCATTGGTTCAATTGAGTAGTTTTAGAATTTGAATTCAAGTGGAGTCATGCCTTCAAATTCAATTTGTACAGTTTCACAAATTCAGAACATGATCAAAATCACAAAACACAAATAAGTAACCTATGTATAACAATTACAATTTCAATTTCATTGAGTTAATCTATTAACTAAATTTCTTAAGATTTTTAAAATATATCACACTTATAAAACACATCAAACTAAATCACAACCCCGAAGTCAAAATATTATGTAAGTATATATCACACCGTAACAAAAACTTTTAAAAGTACATTTTCAAAACTCAGCATTTCAATGAAATCATGATTTTGTATATTAAACTAAATAAATTTAATTCTTAAAAAAATACCAACAGGTATTTTGTATGTATTTATAGGAAACAATTGCAAGTTATACACAAACGGGTAACTAGATAGGTAGTTTATCTAAATTTGTGCACTACAAAAGAATTCTCTAATGAATGAACAATTTCTTTCTGAAGAAAAAAGCATCAATTATGTAATTCAGAGTATGTACATACTCAATCTTATTGGTAAATTCTAGAGCTATAAGAGGCTGTTTGGCCATAGAAACTACATAAAAAAAAATAAGATCGGATCAGATTGCAAAAACTAGACACAGTATAAAGGCGGTCAGAAAACTCCCAAACCAGGCATGGCAGAATTATACAAGAAAAAAAACATTCTAGCCATTCTTGCTTGGAGAGAATCAGAATAAACCCAACCAACACCAAAATGCCTCATTTTGATGAAATAGAGCCCACAACATATCGACAGATCAAACTCCTGATGAAAAAGAGAAGGGAACCATCAGTCATTCTTCTAACAAAATTAAAAACAAAAAAAAATCTGCATCAAATACAACTACTAAAAGTCCCTCCTTTTACTTTAATCTTTTAGGAGAAAGTTTGAAAATTATTAACTCTCCCATGGTATCCAATGATATTTGAACAAAAAAACATATGGAGTTTGGAGATTTATTGGAATACTTATGTAAAGAAAGAGATGTCTGACCTCCGAATGACAAGGTTGGAGACCCATGGTTGGATGGCTGTGAAAAAATATCTCACCAAAATACTGATTAACCAAAACCAAATCCTTCACTAGCCTCATGAATTGCAAGTAACATGCGTTCTTGAAGTTGTTCTTTAGAGGTATATTCAGGAAGGTCAAGTTGATTGAAGCTGAAGTCGAAATTGATTAGGAATTAGCATGACTGAAACTAAAAATGCAGACATTGCAGTTGTACTAAACGCATGGATGTGCGCAGTCCATATATAATAATTACTCACCAAGTATGGGCTGATGGCAGACGATCTGGAGCTCCATATGCCTTGTGAATTTGAAACCTTTGCGGACCAGAGATTCCCTGCAAGGCCTTAAAACCCTCCAACGGAACCTGAAAAGCAGGTGACATTGTATTTTAAAAGAAATTAAATACCCCTAACAAAGTTAAGTACTTTTACCCTAATTTGACAAACAATATGAGAAACACCAGGACATATTCTCACGAAAACAGTTTTCTTATATGCCCTATATGTTTAGAGTAACCTTAGCATGTGATAGAAATATTTATTTATAAGATGACAATTTGATGTTTCCACTAGATCACCTTAGATGTTCCAGTCACAAATTGCAGTAATCTTGCCATGTCTTCTTTGTTGAAAGTTTTAACCACTTCCCAGAACCACTGAACAACATTTGATGCCACTGTATAGCCAGTATACTCAGTGTTGGCCTTCAAGTCATCCACTGTAGGGAGAATAACACCACTCAGGTGCTTCATTGGTGATTAAAAATACAGAACATAATTTAAAGAATGATGAAACCAACTCACAGTCGATTTCTGGGAGACCACTTATGAGAAGCTCAAGCTCTTTGTCATTAAATATGGATATAAGTTCTCGTGGCACTAATTCATTAAAACCTTCCAGGAAGGAATTGATTTGAGGACGGATGGCATTTGTCAAAAGATGGTCAGCAACTAGATCAACATACTCGTGCTTTGTTTCTTCTGTGACTCTTATGTTCCTTCCTCCAGGTTTAAGCTCATAATCGGTGACCTATTTCAGAATTGCGGGAGAGACACCAAAAGCAAAACGGTAAGGAGAATTTATCAAGAGTTAATATACTGAAATTGAAAAAAAAAAGTCAGAATAAAGCCTAAAGATTAAATGCAACAAATCTACTTTCTTTTTAACCTAGTACGCAAGTAAGACATGATAAGCCAAAATAAAATGCTCTTTTACCTCATTCTTCTCATAAAGAATATGTTTTTCCTCATCGGCATCCATGCTAAATGTCAGATCAGGAACATCACTCACATCATTCTGTTATGTAGATACAAAAAACAAAATTAAACAAAATGCATACAGAAAACATGTCATGAACCAAAATGGACTGAAATAAGCATGTTCAGCAAAGCTTGTTAGAGATTGAAGTGGCAGCTTAAAATACCCAGTCATTTAAGTTTGTATCCTATCCAATTATGTCCATTGATTACCCTCCAACCTAGCTAAATTAACAGTTTCTAAAATCACAAATTTGTAAATAACTTGCCAAAACACATGCACCTCCAAAGTCACTCTGTCCATCTCACTGCGAAAATTTTCCAGCCCACTTATCTCTATGATGAGGCTGACACCCTCAACACCCACAATCAGTCTTATCGTACCCAATGACACTCCTAGATGGTCTGGCCCATAAGTGTGTCTAAAGAAAATAGACAATAAAGTGTTAAAGATTGTAAATTGAAACTCACCTCCAACATCCATTTCAAATTCTTATAGTAATCAGGATCAACAGCTTCAATGTCATGGTATGTAACCTTAACACCCAGTATATGCTTATAGAAAGATCGAGTAAAGTAAACATCCAGCAGTTGCCCATCAAACAAAGCCTTCCCCACCTGCATGTAAGATCAGACAACTGTCAAATATTCAAAACCACTCAACTGTTAACCTAAGTTTAATATTGGTGTCACAGGCAGTTATAACCATATATCACCCAGAAAAATAAAAAAGATTGGGGGAAAGCTGGGTTCTCTATTATCATAAGACCACACATAAAAAACCTTTTGAGAAACATACCACTCGGCCCACAAACTTGAAATATGAGAGATGTTCGGTCTGATATACTGAATTCGGGTTTGGTTGGAAAGTTGCATTGTTACCCACTGTTGTGAAAAGTAAAGCACCTTTGTCAAATATGACCCTCGATAGCAGCTGATACCATTCTCTGGTGAGACCACCTGCATCAATACCTTCTTCACCTTGAAATTGAACATTTAACCGCCCCTTTAGATCTTGAGTAGGACGCATCCTTAATTGATTATAAGAGTCCTCCAAAATATAAGCCCGCCTTACACTAATTCGCAATGGCCCAGACAAGTGCTGGTCATGTTGTTGCCTTATTCTTGAGCGGAAATAGGCTCTCTTGTTATCAAAGTCAATCAACCTCGGTGCCTTGAGCATCATGGAAAGTGATTTCTCCAACAAACCTGGGTTTTGCCTAATGAAAGCATTTGAAAGTCGGCGATGCTTCTCAGCAAATCTTGTGAAAGTGATACCCCCATCCAATTTTCGCTGTGATTCTCCACCTTTTATGCTCGTTGAAGCTGAACAACCAGCAGATTCCTTGACTTCTCTAGCAGTCACATTTCCATGGTCTTGCTGCATGAAGGATTCATTTGCTTGTAGCTTTTCACACAAAACAAAGAAAGCCTCGATAAAAGGCAATAATCTCTGTGTCCCAGGAGGAAGAGGTGGTGAAGTAGAAGAACCTTGCAAATTCTCAGCAACATTTATGTTTGATACGCTAGGAGAGAAAGAGCTCTGTCCAAGCTGCATCTCAGCAGCACTTATACAATTACTAAGTTCTTGCCACAATGGCTCAAGTGCAGTATTTAAATTCCAAATAGTTGCTTGATCATCATGTTGATCCACACTATTATCCATATCCATCTCAGCCACAGTATTAAGTGAAGTGAGAGAACTAAGAGCTTGCAAAACACGTAGAATGGCTGCACCAGCCATAGAACCAGCACTCAAACCAAGCATATTTGTTTTCTGTAAGGTGACAAGCTCGCTTATGGCTGAGCCTGTCAAAGCATGAGCTGATTCTGAAAGCTCTAAAGTAAAAAAGTTCCTATGGGATGGAACAATGAAAGCCAACTTCTTCAGCACTTCACCAGCAAGCATATACATTTTATCCGAGAGCCTAAAATAATGTCAAATTAGTCACTTTTATTCATCACAACTTCAGAAAAATATGGAGATGGAAATGAGAATTAACAGGTGAGACAGTATAAAGACAGTTTTTCAAAGTCATCTATTCTGAATAGCATAGTTAAAAAAATGAGAATATATTTGAAAAGGTTAAGAGTGGCACCCTTCACGACCAAGAAGACTGCACAAATTCCGCAAATCAGATTGTGGCAACTGCAAGAAGATATTGTACATATCTATACTCTTCTTCCCTTCAGAATGGCATACATGCATATCTGCACCCTTATCTTGTTGATTAGAGTCTGGCTCCACTAAAGCAGCATCCTTCTCAGTATTACTTGGGACTTCACTGGCTGACAATTTTTGGGTATCTGCCATTTCTTTTTCAGACTGTGATTGACTTTCTAATTTTGAAGCTGCAGTATCAACTATAACTTGAATCAGGCCCATTACCTGCTCAAGATGAGCATTGCTGCGTAAAAACAGGGGTCGACTCAAGAGCTTCAGAAAGAGGACTAGAGGAACAACCCCAGTCTGAGATCTAGAGGGATTTAGTGAAGGCCCCCCTTCAATAACCTTCTCTTTCCCTTTCTCATTTGTATGCACATTAACTGGACGTGAAGAATCAGGAATAATTGATTGATCAAAATGAAACAACATTTTTGCAACAGCAGAATGATTTGTGGCCAAATAAGTCAGAATTTCAAGAATTCGGCGGAACACAAGGGGAGGAAGACCTAGAATGAAGACATGATGAGAATGATCAGTGATTCAGTAAGCAATAAACTATAATATTGAAATAAGCACATAATGATTCTATCCCAGACAAAGTACAAATGTTACCATCCAACAATTGAGATTGACCATAAACTGTGTTTGAGTGACAACCAAAAAGCCTCTGGGAATTTAGTGTTGCTGATCTACTTACAGAGCCTTCAGCTTCAGGTTCAATCATGTCAAGCAAAAGATAAATAAGCGTGGCCATTGTAACACTATGCGCACATAAGTTTAACAAGAGCCTCTGCAGAAGGCCCTTTCCAAGAGGCTGAGAAGAAGATGGAAAAAAATGTTACGAATTTATTGAAATCACAGATAGAAACATCCCAACTACAACCTATATGTCTGATCACACATATTGATTCATACATACTGATTCTTGTAATAAATATCTACAGAATAAACGGTAGGCACAGCATTAGGAATAAAAATAATGCATCTTCATATTTAAAATGAGGTAAGACAGACTACTACCAGGAAGAGATCCAAGTTACCTGTGATAGTCGCAGAAGCCGAATCAAAGCTTTGAGTGCAGTTGCATCAAGTAGTGGCTCACCTTCAATCTCTTTCACCTTTAAGCTATCTGTAAGAGCAGATCTCCTCCCTATTGTAACTCCAACACCCCGATCCATCACTGGCCGCCTATCAAATCCAAGACCATTTCTTCTATTGTTAAGCCTGTGGCTGCTACCAAAAAGGCTTCGAGCTTGGTAGTGACTCATTGCTCGATCCCTCAATATTTGAGCTTCTGCAAGCAATGGAGATGGCAGTGCTGACAAAACAGCCTCCGAAGAAGTCAAAAGAACCTATAACAGAAAATCCAAGGATAGAAATCATCTTGTCATATTTCATAAAATAGAACTTCCTCAACAATTACACAGCAAAAAACTAAGATTTAAACCTCTTCACGCAAATCAGCAGGAAAAGTGGCAATTATAGAGGCATTATCCATGTCAACTGGCTGTCCTTCGGCCTGCTGGGCTACCCTTTGAGCTCTTTGTTGGGCCAACACCTCTGCTTGAATATCAGGAGGAAGAGCAGCTAAAAACTCGGGATCAATATCTTCTGCAGAAGGTGGAGCATAGGAAGGTGGTTGAACAGACTGAGCTTGTTGGGATGCTAGAACTTCCGCCCTTAGATCTTCAGGCAGAGCCTCCAAAAACGTAGGGTCAATTGTATTGGCACCAGAAGCTTCATTATTTGCACTAACTTGGTCAGCCTGAGAAGCATCTAGAGCAACCTCTGTGTTCTGAGCTGATAACAACTCATCCCTCCTGTCTTCAGAAACAGCTGGTTGCTCTGATTGATTTCCTTCAGCGTCAGTACCACCCATATCAACATCAGCACTAGCATAAATTGATGCAGCATGGCAATCACCTGAATTAGGAGTTTCAAAACCAGAGCCTCCTAAGTTATGATCAGTATGCTGCCCATCAGCAGTTGATGATCCATTGCATTCCATGGATTCAACTGGTACATCCTGGATGGTAGTCTGCACATCAGCAGCCCTTTCACATTGTATAGCAGCATTAGAATTAACAGATGAATTAACAAATATTTCCACATTCTCATCGGGAGTAACATTTCCTTCAATTACTGGGCAATCAATACCATTTGGTATGCTGTTCAATGAAACTGGTTGAACTGACATAGGCTCATTAGCTGGCAGGTCTTCACCAGTATCTCTAGCAACTGAGTCAACATTAATTTCTTCACCATTACCATTTTCTTGCTCCTGACTTTCAATCTGCTGACATGTAGAGTCAGTTCCTGCAATTAATATTGGACCATCATGAGATGCAATTGCATCAGACCTATTCTCTTGTTCTCCAGAATTTTGTAACTGTGGCTCAACAGGACTGCTTGCAGGAGCTATACTGTTCAATTGGGCTAGGAATTGTTCCTCTACTGCTTGCGCAATGGATGCCGCTTGAGCACTTCCTTGTGGCTGACCATCATCAGTCCATCTACCATTACCTAACACTCTTCTTCCAGGTAGGTGCAATGAGCCCATGCCGACAGAATAGTCTGTCAAGGGAGGAGGTGCTGCACCACCCAGACGGTCACCAAACAGACTACTAGTTGGCACATGATCATATGGAAGAATAGGTGCATCAAACATGTAAAAATGAGCCACATCAAGATTCCCAGATGACATGGTTTCTGAATCTCGGGATGTAGAATTACCACCAGACGACCACATTGAGACAAAATCACCAGTTGGTGGTGGTCTAACAAGAAGAGGATGTTGAAAACCATTAACTTCAGTAGCAGATCTCTCAAACGAAGACCTACCAGTTTGACGACGACGCTCAAAACTCTGAAGACGAAATAGGTCATCCACATTTACACCTTCAAAAGGCTCAGCAGCCACATCTATGAATCCAGGTTGTCCAAGTATTTGCAAGTGATCCAAGCCATCAAGAGCCTCCCTCCACCTTACCTCAATGACACGATTCTCATGAAAATCATCATCATCTTCATCAATCATCTCATCATTATATTCATCTCCAAAGCCAACATCATCATGATCCTCCACATCAGTGTCTGCCAAGGACATCATGCCCCCACCATCTTCAGCAATGTCCTCGTCTTCATCCTCTCCATCATCATCATCTTCATCCTCATCACCATCGTCACCCATATCATCATCTTCATCACCCATATCATCATCAGCCCTATTTTCAACATGAAAAGTCATCTCAATTTGATCTGGGTTGTGCAAAACACCGCCCTCTCCCATCTCTTCACGCATGAAGTCCATTCCAAGTTCCATTGGTGGGTTTTGAGACAATGTCCCATCTTCTTCAACTCTCATATCTTGCTCCACTGACTGATTTGGATTATCAGCACAATCATCACCTTGAGAAGTTCCTTGATCATGTGCATTATCCATTGTATCTATGATTGCTTCTTGGCTGCCCACATTTTGATCATGGGCCACTGCTTCAGTTGCAGATGGTGCTGTTATTTGATCATCAGATCGATCATTTAAACCAGCAGATCTTTTCTTTTCAGTCCCATCAGATTTAAATATTTGCTCACTTGCATTAGCAGCTCTTGTAAGACCTTCTAAACCTTTGAGTATAAGATTCACAATTTTGGGTGCATCAGGATGATCCAGATCAACCACTTGTAGAATACTAGTAAGACACTGAATAATTCCCCCATCTATCATGCTCTTAGCAATATCAGGTGAATATCCAGAACCAGGTAAGCTACCAGATGACGAATTTTTTGACAAGATAGAATACACTAGATCAACAAAAGTGAATAACCTCTTATCTGGCAATAAGATGATTCTCATGGAATGGCTCTCAAAATTTGAAAAGGACATCAATTCTTTAACAAGTTCATTTGTCACTCGTTTACGCCCTTCACCAGATCGACCACACAAAACTACCAGGAACCATGAAGCCTTTTCAGATAACTTACCTCTCCAATCATCAGGTCCTGCAGATTTATCAACAGAGAGTGGTAACAACCGATGTAATACATGGTGGATAATACCACTTTGTCCAGATGGTTGATTAGATCCACGAAATTGACACATTTCAGAATCACGTCTAAGTATAACACCCACTGCATGCCCATACATCAGAAGAATGTCACTCAGTAACTTGAGAACAAAAGTCACCTTCACTAGTCCTGTAGACCTTTCAGACTCAGGCTCTAATGACCCAGCCTCGTCAACCTTAGACTTACCCTTCACTTTCAGGGTAGGTTCATCTATATCCATGAATGTTGAGTCACGCTCAGATTCTTCCTGAGCTTTCAAAGGTGGGTACTTAAGCACAATCTCCAGAAGCTGATCAATTACTTGAGTGAGATTAACAGGAACCTTTTTGTGGCTTTTCAAACATTTGCCTGGTCCATCATGAGACTTGCTTTCAGATATCCGGACACATTCATTGGAAGATAACCCAGCCTCAACACTAGATGACTTTGACTTTTCTTTTTCTTTCTCCTTTGACAAAACAACAACAGTCCTTCCCCCTGATGTTTCTATCTGACAAACTGCTGCTGCAGCTTTCATAAAAACGTTAGGATCCCTGGAGATAACAGGTGCCAATGAGGTCAAAAATGATCGAGGAGAAACACGCCCTGAATGGCGATTTCCACTTAAAGTTTGCCGTATCTCCAACTCCATGGCTGTCTGCAGTGTTTGGGGATCTTCAAGGAGGTGTCGGACTATAGCTGACACAACAGAGTCATACCCAGGGAAAAAGCAAATCCTCGGAAGATTAAAAAGAGCAGCCAGACCTCCATTTTCAAGAAACTGCAAAGCTAAAGCATGTGTTTTTGTTAACCTAGCACATAATTGCAGAACTGCCTGCATGACTACAGCAGGAACATGTTGTTTTATCAAATCACAGGCAACATCCAGCAATTTATGACTCTCTTCAACAGTTGCAAATCCAGTAGATTTTCCCAGTATACTCTCAAAAGCCATTGAAGGTTCTTTCTCATTCCCATTTGAATTTTTTTCCTTCGGTAAAACTGTATCAGAAAATTGCAGAGAACCATGCTCCCCTGAAGAATCAGGCAGGGAACCAGTTTGAGTTCCTTCCATATTTTCAACTTTTGGTCTTGACTGCACCATTTGATCCAATATAAGTAGTAAAGCACTAATGCATTTTGGAACTGGTAGTTCTTTTCCCAACTCTTGCCTGCCTTTGAAGTTAGTCAAGATATCTATAATGGTAGATATAATGCCATTCTGGGCAGCAATTTCTCGAGTACTTACATCCTCAAAAAGAAGAAGTGCCAAGATATGTGCTAACACACTCAATGCACAATTATCCTGGGAAAAATCCAATGGACAAAGTTTTAGCTGCTGCATAAGATAAGATATTACCTTTGGACGATCATCACCTTTGTTCTGACTGCAAAGTGTCACAAGCAAATCTGTCAACTGAAATGACACTGAATCACTAGTCTGAAACAACTTGACAGATGCAGCAAGTATATCATCAACCGGAGGTTTCTTTACATGTCCCTCTTCAGTTAGCACGTCTATAGTCTTCTCAGCACTCTCAGCTTTAGTAGATTCCGAACTATTTCCTAGGGATAGAGCAAGTGCCCGAGCAAGTTCATCATCCTCCTGGACAGGATCATCAGCATGACTAAACAGCCACTCCATGGCCATTTCAACACTGTTTGTTTCAACTCTTCTCAACGCTTCCTCAGCCCTTGCCCTTGAAAAACCCATCTCAACAATAGTGGCAATGGTTGCCTCATCAGGTGGAGGGGGCATTCGTTGGTTTGTGCTTCCCCCAATGGTACCACGACTTCGCTTGACATCTCCAACACCAGAGTATACATGGGTAACAAGTGAAATAATAGATGCAATGAAACCAGGACTACAGCTACAAAACATGGGATGATTCCAGACTGGTAGAATTACATCCAGAACCTGAGATTGCAACATACGTACAAAAACTTCTGGGTCTCGAGGGACTGGAAAGAGTCCAATTGAGAGACCAACTGCAACTGGCTGAACAAGAAGCTCTGCCTGAGATGCCGAGGTTGGGGACAAAAGAAGAGAAGAATTTACAAAATACTCAAGCAAACGACAGTAGCTTTGCAATGTATCAAGTAGCCATGTATTATGGGACAATTTACCTCCTCCTTTTTTACCAACATCAATGTCTGATGAAGGAAGAGAACATGGAAGTGTCCATAGCAACTGACTAGTAGCTTCAAATGTTGTGAGGAGCTCTTTAAAAGTTCCATGGACATAAAAATTATTAACCATTGCAGTATAACAACTCCGGCGCCTGCTGTCAAATGAGAGAGCAGCCATATCATCCACAACCTTCCCAAGATATCTACATTTTACAGAAAGTGACATTTCAAGTCCAGAAGCATAAGTAGAATGCCCAGAAAAACTAAGAGCCTCAAGAAAATTTGTAGCTAAAACAGCTCCAAGAGTCTTTGAAGCTGAACTGAGTGACCCAGAATCAGCTCTGCGACGATTTGGTGAAGTGAATCCCTTCACAAGGGCAGTGAAGAAAGAGCGCAAAGTTGATGCCAATTTGTTAAGAATCTCTGAAACAATAACATCAGGGCTTTTCTTTTTCAGATCTTGGGACGATGGTGCTTCCAGTGCACTAGGAGGTGTTTCTGAATCAATATTTAAAGCTTCCAAATGACGACCAGCCCTTCCACCTCGGATGCGGGATATTCCATGCCGACTTCGGCGATGCAAACTTTCTCCAGCGCGAACAACAGAAAGGAATTCCCTTTCCCCACTCCACAGGGAATGTGGACCATTCCTAGCAAAAACTGGGTTTGTGTATCTTACTGACTGGATACTTGAATCATCGTCACTCTCTCTTTCAATTGTTGTAGATGGAGGTACCTGTGAAACCTCAGGCTCTTGATCAGCATTCTTCCTTTCCTCTGCCTTAGAATCATTGCACAATGATATTTGCCAAATTATTTCCTTGTAAGTTTTCCCAAGATCTTTCAACACATCGGCATCTGATGTGCTTAGTTCAGAGACAACAGTGCTTGTTCCCTTCAACAAAAATACAGAAAGAGTTAAGACAGCTTCAAGACTAGCAAGATATTTCAACACCTTTGTCTGCTTTGCAGATTCCACTAGAGCAAGTTGGGTCCCTCCCACCAAATCTAAAAGTTCATTAGTAGATTTTAGATGTTCCCTCAAGAAAGAGCATACAGCCCGAGCAAGAGAAACATAATGCTGTGGTGAGAAATTCTTGAAGGCAACAGATATGCTGTGCCCAACAGAAACAGATGCTGGCATCAAAGGTAATGTAACTAACTGGAGAATAGCTTCAATTCCTTTTTTCTCAACAAATATCCGACATGTGTCAGCATTCTGAAGAACTGTCTCAAGTAGACGAGCAATATTGTTAACACAATCTGGAAGAAACAACTCAACATTCACCATTGACACATCAGGAGATGGCTCAGAATTATGCTCTGTGTCATCAGCCTTTGAAGACTCATTGTTAGGTAAGATCACATTCTTGTCCTCACCATCCATTTCCATTGGAACCAATGATGAAGAGCTTGGGTCAGAACTCGAAGATGAGGATTCCACCACAGAACCAATTTTTGAGATAGTTTCCAGAATTTCAACTAACATTTCCACTCCAGGCCCACGCAATGAAGAAGCATGGCGCATTAATTCATCCAATCCACTAGACAAAGACGCAGGTGTGTCCCCAGCCAGAGCACGTAAATATGTTTTAGAAGTAAACACTTTCACAAAACACCTCAAAGAGTTCCTATCTTTCACAGCCTGCAGGCCATTACTATTTAAGCACAAGGCATCCAAACACTGGGGGATGCAAGTAATGGCTTCTGAAGAGTTGAGAACATCATCCATTATAGCATCCAAGAAGGCAGATGGAAGACCAGCTGCATCCAAAACAGGATAACAAGTAGGATCCTTTTGTATTAAGTCACTCATAACAGTAGCTGCAAGAGAGAAAACTCCACCACCAAAATCTTTTGCCCTTCTAAAAATTATGCATAAGCAATGAGGCAGAACATTCTCTTCAGATCCATAGATACGAGCAGTATTTCCAGGGGCATAAGTTCCCAGGGATATAGCACGCAATAAAGCTTTCATTAGCAACCTACGGTGATATGAAATTAATGGTTCAGAATACAATGGTTTTTGCACATCATCCAGCCCAGTTGAAGAACTTGTAACCATATTTACACTTCTTGCACTAGACTCAGATTTTTCATCTGGCTGTTTTCCACCATTTTCTACATAGGAGACTTCAATCTTTAAGCGAGAGATGGTATCATCCAAACCTCCCAAATCTCTGAATAGAGCAGCAGCTGGATTACTGTAATCCATAAAAGCCTCTAAGATGCGCACAGCCTTTTCAACCAAATGCAAATGCTGTGGGTTCGTATCTTTAAGGAGGGGTAGCAGAGTAGGAATAAATCCTGCTTCACGCATGGCAGAGCAACCTGATGATGTTGAAACCAACACGGTGACAAGAGACAAAAGAGCTTCAGCAAAATGAACTGACCATTTTGAGGTATCACTGGTAACAGAGTCAATGGCTTTTTGCATCAGGCTAGATAAAATGCCAGGATGCCCACCAGATGTAACTGCTGTCTGTACTGACTGCTGACGAGAACGATCTTGGCAAAGAGCAGCTAATGCATGCAAACATAAAATCCGAATTTTCTCCAAAACTGCATCTTCATAGCTCAGTAATGATACTAATTCATTGATAAATCCAGGCTCAGCATTGAAGAACGAAACCAGGTCATCAGCATCAGCACATGCTTGAATTAGTACTATGAAGGCATACAAGCGAATGCATGTATATTTCTGTCTAGAAGCCAAAGAACCAAAAGCCCTAGCGAAACGTAGTCTTGACAATAAAGAAAATCTTAAACTGGCAGGCACCTTATATTCCGTAACTAACTTGTGCAAAAGCTCAAGATCAGTTTCCACACGTTTGTCAATATCACTTAAGTGTATAATTTGCAAGCCTTGGACCAAGGGTTCGGCCACTTTAATGTCACTCTCTGGCTCATTTACAGCATAAAATTCAAAATGAAGGGTACAACCCAATTCACACGCAATATGGTCACAACCATCAGGTACAGCAGATGCAATCAATCCAAGTCCTTCCTCCTTTCCACCCCATCCTTGGGCAAGAGCATACAATTTTGAATTCAAGGAAGAGTCTCTTATGGAGTACTTTCCAACTGTTTTCTTCAAAAAGGTAGCCAAAGTGTCTAGGCTAGCCTCAACCACATCTGGATCAGTAGATGCAAGCAATGCAGAGAGATGCTGCTGCAGACACACAAACACATGCAGCATCAGTACTAGAGGCATGAAAGTCATATTTCAGAATAAAATACATAAAACAGATCACTGATAAAAAAATGGTAACACAGAAAATCAATATGCTTATCTTAGGTCTCATTGTTATGAAGATGAAAAGTATTACTTAAGGGAAGATGCCATACCTCATATGAACTATAGAAATGTTTATTTGTGCAATTATCCAAAACTGTTCTGATGACACGAAGAATTTGAAGAATGGCTTCTCTAGGGAATGGAGGATCCAAATTAAGAAAATCATCATCAATCAGCAAATCCTTCCTTGGTTTTATGTACTTCTCAAAGTATGAATCAAAATGGTTAAAAAGGTCAACCCAGTGATGAAAATCTCCCTGTACAAGAAAAAAAAAGCTATGAATCAAGCACCTCAAAACAAACGTGTGATCTGCCTAAGACAACAGCATAAAATTACCTTATCAAACTCCCAAACAAAACCCTTCAAAGGTTCTTCTATCTTCTCAAGTGGAACTGAAGTAACACGATCAATGAAACATCTAATTTTGGGAGGCTGAAACCAATCAACAAAATGGTAATTCATACACTCTTTCAATTGATCTATCAATATGACCATCTCATACTGAAATTAAAATGACAAACTACTAAAAAATATAACTAAGATGATAAAAGAGCACACACTAAACAACTAAACTCATAACCATGTAAATGTTCAAAGAGTACAGAGGCAATTAATTAAACACATAACTTTGCATATTAAACATTGAAACTGATTTCCAGCTGCTAAATAGAAATTGTAACAAAACCCAACTCAAAAATGCTTTACCGATTGCAAAAAATGCAAAGTTACTTAAAGAACCCTCGTAGAATGCATTATTCTAGTTCTCAAAGGAAACCTCTCATCAAAGTATGAGACTGAATTAACTGGTAATGCATTGACAATATGAATTTAGTCAACATGGCTAAAGTGAATTAAAATAAAACAATAAAAACACACAAACAACAATTAATAACCGATTAGTTTAGGTAGCTGAATCAATTGAACATAGGTGTTGGCATCCATCAAGACCAAAATATTTAGAAAATATACATAGAAGCTTTAAAAGTAATAACATCACATCTTGCGTCTTCAAAATTGTCATCTCCAATCCAATTTAAGCAAATTATGATTTCCAAGTCCATAGAAGTGTGGAGAATACTATATCTATGAATAGACTTGTCTACAGCAACAGGATTAATTTCCTTCTGAAGACATTTTGGTTTAATATTCAGAAAAAAAAATATCTGTAACATATTATAAAGTTTTTTGTTACGAAAAATTAAAGTGTCAATCTATTAAAAGGTACATGTGTAATATATAAAAGTTGTAACAAGGAAATCTATAGGTGTGATGCTTTAGAATTGTGAAACAGGGACTAGATATCGATAGAAGAAGCAAAAGATAAGAAAATACACATCCTATATTTGAACATTAGAATAGGAATTAATCAAACTACAACCAAGTCAAAATCAGAAACTAAAACATTTATTAATCTTTAAAAATCATAGAGCATATGCAACATGCCTACATGATTGTGGCCAATTGTTGGTTCGTCAATTGTTACAACCAGAACCTTAGGTTACGCTATTGCCATCAGTTGACAAAGTATTGATCACTTTTTTTCTTCCCTTGAGAATTTCTAAAATAAAAATCATAGTATCTCCTATGAGGAGAAAAAAATCTTCCGCTAAAAATTATATCATACATAACAAGAAAGGATAAGTCACTAAGGCTCCAATAAATAGTCAACAATACAACAAGGAACTGAAAAAGGGTAAAATTCATCTCAGAAAAATCCTTGCTTGCCAACACCAACAGTAACATCAAAAGTTCCCCCATCAATAAACTAAATAAAATTGCATATAACAATTTGCACACAAAGTTGTATTTAAACAAGGATAGCTAATATACAAAATGACAACAAGAATATTTCATGCTATGCTATTCCCTGATTTTCAAGTCAATTGCCCCTTTAATTTCAATGCAAAATACAACAATACCAAATTTTCATGAATCCATGCAAAATAAGAAACATGCAATTCAGACCAAAGAAAGAGTCACCAAGTTTTTTTTTCCTTCACTTAAGAATTTCTAAAATAAAAATCATAGTATCTCCTATGAGGAGAAAAATTCTTATGCTAAAATTGATCAACAAAAGTTAGATCATACATAACGTCAAAGGATAAGTCATTAAGGCTCCAATAAGTACTCAACAACAAGACAGCCAACATAACTGAAAAAGGGTAAAATTCATCTCAGAAAAATCTTTGCTTGCCAACACCAACAGTAAACATCAAAAGTCTCCCATCAATAAACCAAACAAAATCGCATATAACAATTTGCACACAAGGTTGAATTTTGAAAGGGATAGCTAATATACAAAATGACAACAAACATATTTCATGCTATGCTATTCCCTGATTTTCAAGCCAATTGCCCCTTTAATTTCAATGCAAAATACAACAATAGCAATTTTTCATGAATCCATGCAAAATAAGAAACATGCAATTCAGACCAAAGAAAGAGACACCATGTTTTCATTCAGTATCGATCACTTTTTTTCTTTACTTAAGAATTTCTAAGATAAAAATCATAGTATCTCCTATGAGGAGAAAAAATCTTCGACTAAACTTGATCAACAAGTTAGATCATACATAACGTGAAAAGATAAGTCATAAGGCTCCAATAAATACTAAACAATACGACAGCCAACGGAACTGAAAAAAAAACGATAAAATTAATCTCAGAAAAATCCTTGCTTACCAACCCCATAAACATCAAAAGTCCCCCATCAATAAACCAAATAAAATCGTATATTAACAAGGATAGCTAATATACAAAATGACAACAAACACAATTCATGTTATTCTATTCCCTGATTTTCAAGTCAATTGCCCCTTTAATTTCAATGCAAAATACAACCATAGCAAATTTTCACGAATCCATGCAAAATAAGAAACATGCAATTCACACCAAAGAAAGAGTCACCATGTTTTCATGGTAACAGTATCGATCACTTTTTTTCTTCACTTAAGAATTTCTAAAATAAAAATCGTATGAGGAGAAAAAATCTTCAGCTAAAACTTGATCAACTAAAGTTAGATCATCATAAAGTGAAAGGATAAGACATTAAGGCTCCAATGAGTAGTCAACAATAGACAGCCAACAGAAATGAAAAAGGGTAAAATTCATCTCGGAAAAATCCTTGCTTGCCAACACCAACAGTAAACATCAAAAGTCTCTCATCAATAAACCCAACAAAATCGCATATAACAATTTGCACACGAATCAGTGAAAACTCAAGGAAAATGGAAATAATGGAAATAATATAAGATTGTTGCAACCAGAAATTAAAAAGACAACCAAAAAGATAAAAAATAATTAAAAATAATCCATAAACCCCAACAACAAAAAGACTGAATTAAGGAGAAGTAACCTAGAATCGCAAAATTGATCAATAAACAAAAGAATCGCGTATAAATGAACCATCAGAAAAAAAGAGAAAAAAAAGGAAACCAAAAACTAACCACTTCAAGTGCCCTTTTCCTCTTCAACTTCATCTTGGAACTAAGAGCATCGCAGGTAAGAAAAGAAAATAGATTGTGAGAGTTGATCAATCCCCGACCAACAATCGAGAATTGATCCTAATTCTGGAAAGGAATGAGAAAATTGAAGTGAAAGTGAGGAGAGAGAAGGAGAAGATTAGAGGAAGCGAGAAACCCAACTGAGAGAAGAAGCTGCACACAATAACGTGGTTTACAATTCCAATACCCTTCTATATATTTACAACAAAACTATCATAAATTAAATTAAATATAATATAATAAATAGCACCACCTTATTATTAAACATAATAATTAAATATTATTATATTATTATATATTATTATTAGATGAAGATTGAAGAGGCAAAAACAGAAAATGTTGATATTACATAATTTTGTTAAAAATATGTTCCATCACTAATTATATTTTTTTCTTTTTTTTTTTGGATTCCTTCCTTCTTTCTTATTTAATATCTTTTATACACTGGATAATAAAACACTGTTATTTTTTTAATCTTCCACACTACCCTGATATTGAAAAACTATTTTTGTTTTTAATCTTCCAGAAATGGAATATATCCGTGAAGAAGAAAAAGGAACTGCAAGGTTTTCTTTTTATACAAAGCAATATTATAAGTTTCAATTATCAAAGTTTTGGTTATCCTTTTATTTTGTTATTAGATTTTTTTTAATCTGTCCTGTCAAATCGTCAATTTGATTTTTAAGATTCCAAGTTTTCAGTTTTTGTTATAAACCAAAACAAACATCAGCATCCGCAGAGCTTTTCATGGTAAAGCACTGACTTTTCTGTTTTTACAAATACTTTTTTTTATTGTGAAATCACTGGATTTATGAAGGTAAAAATATTATAAGTTCATGTTACTAAAATTGAAAAATATACTTATCTACATTAAAATAGATCCATCTTTTAACACATAATTTTGATCATATTTCACTTATTTTATGATCCGGTTGTTCAATGTTAGCCCATTAAAAATAACACTTTTTTAAGTTTGTTAAAAAAATAGCATATGTAGAAAATACTAACGTTAGAAAAGTAACATAAATGTAAAACTATATTTATTTAAAGTTATAGTCAACAATAAACTTTAATATCATGCTTTTTTTTATCAATTTGTTATCACACATTTTTTAAGTATATTTTCTTCTAAAAATATTTAAATTCACAAGCTTTTATACTAGTATATAAGACATATGTTTTCTCTAATATTTTATAGAAAGAATCAATAATTTATTCTAAAATGTATTATATAAAATGACCAAAATGTTATACCATCACCTAAATAAAACTTCAATATGATTTGAAATCATACAAACAATATTATGGTATTGGGTTTAAATTTCGTTTATCAAAATAATTAAATTTGAGATTTTATGCAAACTGAAAAAGAATATAAAATTGTAAATAATGAAATTGTAATCTAATATAAGAGTCTATAAATATAAATATATATATATATATATATATATATATATATATATTTAATATAAACAAGAGAGGGAGAATAAGTGTAACATACCAAATATTTAATTTTTTAATTGTAGATTAATACAAACAAATGAGTTATGTTAAGGTTGTATAATTAGTTAGTAGTTAGATTCAAATTTATATTTGAATATTTGAGTTAATAAGATCGATGTGATTTTGATTTTTATAACAAGAAATAATATTAAATTTTTTTGTTATTTAACAAATTTTCTAAAAGAGAAATATTTTCAAATTTGTATAACTAAATGTGTATAATATATTATTATTATTGACATTTTTTTAATATTTTACTAGACACACAAAATAAGTTCAAAGTAATAATAAACACGTATTAGAAATGTTAGCCAAAAGACATGAAAACTAGACAAGTCTCTCAAAGAAGCATTATATGCAAGATCACGAAGATAAAATAAGTCTCTTAAAGAAGCATTAGACCTATCATCATAATGATAGAACAAGTCTAGATGCCTATGACAACTACATTGAGACCAAATGATCATGCACTCAGTTGACACTCTCAAAAGCTACAACCCAAGGACACATGGAAGATTATCTATCCTAAAGGTAAAGTCTCATGAATTTCAATGATAATCCTAACATTCAAACAATCTACTTCTAAGAATTGTGTGTTCATTTTAATGTGGTCAATAGAGATAGTTATTCAAAGAAAATTTTCCCCTCACTTAAACAAAAGGTGGTATATAACATCAAATGTTAACATAAAATCCAACATATCTCATAAAGCTCTAACAAAAAGGACAAAGTAAAAGCCTTAAATTACAACAAATTTTTGCTATGATTTTTATAAATAGAAGACATGTCATGCATATGAAGTTAGACGCAATTTGCTGGAAAAATAAACATACAAGCACTTATTTAAGCTTTCAATTTTTAACTAGCTTCTTAGTGCATATAAAAAAATATTTTTCAGATAATGTGAAAAAAAGAGCTTTATTGTACATTTTTCACTCTTGTGAAATAATCTCTTAATAAAACAAGCAAATATTTCATATTCATTCATTTGAATTTGAATCTTGTAATCTAAACAACTTCCTTATTATGTAGTTTGTTCGTAGAAACCTTATGTACTCATTTTAATTTTATGGGAAGTTAACACACAAATAAAAGTAACTTTGTGTATTTATGGTAAGTATAAATGTTATTAATTGATTGATTATTGGAATATTTTTTGTTAGTATTGCAAAACTATATGTAACACTTGTTAGAGGTGAACCAATATAAAAATAAAATATTCACTATGTTTTTCTTAAACATGTTTTTCTCTTGGGTATCATAAAATATTTTTGAAAGTATTTGTGAAAGTTAGGAAGACACAATAGGAAATCACAAATTAACTTGATTAACATAAACATCCATGTCATCATTGGGGTCTATGTGTCCTTGATTCCATCAATAAAGCGATGTTGGTGTGATTCTCCTTAGGTTAAATAGGTGTAGGAAGAAGTCTTGATCTACAATCTAACCTTTTGAGTGTTTTCAATCTCCATTCTTGTGACAAATGAATGAGCTTGAAATATAGGGGATTAGTAATAATTGGGTGTTTCTCCTTCCATCCTTTAAGGCCCTGGTTTAGGACTTTAGAGATTTCATCAAACTTCCTTCTTATTTTTTCATTTTCTTATTTCAGCACATTTTCTCCTCCATATCTTCTGTTCATTGAATTCCTTTCAGGTTTAATGAGTAACGTCATATAGTATGTATGATTCTCCTGTGCTTTTAGTATTCGTTGTCATCTATTATCGTTCATGTTCTTCGTTGATACCACGTTGTCTTCTAATATTTTACTTAAGCTTCACAATGGACACCAAATATTCTTACAAGAATCGAAATAATCTTATAAGGTTGATTCTTCTTTTCAATTTTTCTCTTTCATGCTCACTCGTATTTTTTATTCTTTACATATATCAAATGTTCTCTGTAAACTTCTCTATCTAAGATAGAGTGGAATATTTCCAAAATAATTCAAATTAACAAAACATATAAAAACTATAATAAATAAATAACAACATGAAATATTAACTTATTTTATAATATTTTAGTAAATATGTCTTGATTAACTCAATCCAATAAACTTATTAACTAAATGTCTTGATTAACTTAATCCAATAAAATTATTAACTTATTTATAATAGTTTAGTAAATATGTCTTGATTAACTCAATCCAATAAACTTATTAACTTATTTATAATACTTTAATAAAAATGTCTTGATTAACTCAATCTTAATAGTTTAGTAAAAATATATTAATTAACTCAATCTAATAAACTTATTAACTTATTTATAATACTTTAATAAAAATGTCTTGATTAACTCAATCCTTAATAGTTTAGTAAAAATATATTAATTAACTCAATCCAATAAACTGAATACTACGGTACATAGTTGACATAATCTTAAACTTAAATAGTAAAATAGTTCATGAGATGAGTTTCACACATAAAAAATAATTAAAGTTAATCCTACTGTATTGTATAGACCCAAAATTTAGTTAACGATGTATTGTATTCGTGATCACTTTTTAAATTTAATTTTTTTTATTTGATATTAATTTTAAATTATATTTTTCAATCTCAAATTAAATTTAAATATTGTATGTTGCTACTAAATATTTTACCGACATTATATTTTTGCAAATGTGACTTGTGATAACATTATATAGACGATTCAAAATCATGGCACTAGGGGTGGGCAAAGTATACTGCACTGCACTATACTATAAAAATTTGCAATTAACTATAAAACAGTTCTCCTAAACTAAACTGAACTAAAAGTAGTTCAGGTAAACTGAACTGCACTGGTTTGTTCAGTAAACTAATTTATATTACACTTTGTGCTCATTTACTGAAGTGTACTGGTTTTTATATTCTCCGTCTTGTTTGCAGAAAATAATCTATGGCGAAGAACCCCACAAAACTTCAGCAACAATGGTGGCAGCTTCGGCATCAGAAAGAGAAGCTTCTCTGACTCTCACCAAAATCTCCGGTTTAACTGCCCTCTTCTCTCTCAGCCCTTCCCCAACCTCCAACTGCACCGCAAACTTTGCTACGCAGCTCGCAAAAGGGCGTCTTTCCAAAACCCCACAAACTCTTTCTTTCCCAATCTCAATCAAATCGCCACCGTTCTCCGACCTCTGCAACTCTACCAGCTTCTCCACCAACCCCTCCTTCACCATAGCCTCCACCGCTTTCTTGCGTCCGAAGTACCCAATCTCCAACACACACTCCAATGCCAACACCTGCAGCTGCAAATCGCAGGAATTCAACAGCGCTATCACCCTCGGAATCTCGCCGTTCGATTCGATCTCGTCCACCAGAGGAGACCTAATAGACGTGATCAGCGAGCACAACACCTCTACCGAGAGAACAGAGCCCATCGAAACTGTGGTTCACAGTTAACTGCACTTAAATTATATACAATTCAGTTTGTTTTAACTGAACTGTAAAATGGTTTAATTAGTTTTAATTAAAATAAGTTTAGTTTTTTTAAGTATAATATAATTCAGTTAATTGTAGTTTCAGTACAGTTTGATGGATTATGCCCAGCCCTACATGGCACGATATTGTCTTCTTTAAGAAAAAAAGTATAAAAAAGGAAATACTAAAGAAAGTCACTAAATGAAAGAAAAATAAATGTTTAGAAGAATTAAATAAAAATATGTAAATTTATAATCAAATAACAAAAGGTGAACTATTTAATCTTTTTTGCACAATTATTTACACATTTCTTTTATTCTAAAATTACCATCTATTGCTATTTCTTTCATTTTAACCTAACTGAATACAATTTCTAATTGATTTCTCTTTTACTTTTATTTAAATATATTATTTTTAATTTATTTTAATGAAAGAGCTAAATGAAAAATATTCCTATTATCTCCGCTTCTTAATGCTAAAAAAGTAAAAAAAAAATAATTATTATTAAAATAAAACTTTACATTAAGTTATAATTTATTTAAATGAAATGTTATTATTGAAATATAAACACACAGACCAATTTATATGTTTGTATTGATGATTTTTTTACTGGAATTTGCCAATCATAATGTTTTCCTTTATACATGATAAAAATTTATTTCAATAACTAAACCTATAACTTTTTATTTGCATGTTAAATTGATAATTGGGTTAAACTTCTTAAGTTGTTTCTGTGATTTTTTCTAGTTTGATTCCTGTTTTATTGGATTCTCCAATTTAGTCTTAAAAAATGCAAATTTGAGTTAATTGGATCTTTGTCATTAAATTGGGTTAATGGGTTAACTTTTTGATGAGCTAGCACCTTGACGTGATAAACTTTTAGTACGTGGCATTCGAAGGTTTATACGTAAAATTTCATAATATTAAATATTTTAAAATTAGGGTTTGTTGGTGGAATTTCTGGGTTTTGCTGTATGCAGGTTTCATGGCAACGCATGGAGGTGGCTCTTGAGCAAGTTTATTCGAACAATGGTGAATTGTTATGGCTGATGACAGTGGCAATTTACGACGAAGAAGTCGCTATTGGAGGTTTATTGCATTTTTGTGATTCTTGTAAGAGAACCAAATTTGCTCGCAATTTGACCTCGCCTCTCTGATACGCGGTTAGGGTTCAAAGATGGTAGAGGATGAGATGTTGATGGCGGCCTAAAGGAGATTTTGCATCGTCCTGAGCGCAAACGAGATTTAGGGTTCATCTGCGTTTGATTTGGAGTTTTCTGATTCTACAAGTGTTTCGCGAAGATGAAGAATTATGGTTGCGACAGCGGCAGCATGGTGTTTGGTGGCAGTTGTGAATCGTAGATGTATTCTACAACGGCTTGTGCGCATACTTGGAGCGGTGATCAAACTGAACTGTTTGAATCTCTCTCGCAACAATCTTTCTAGAAGTATTCCATCCAGTTTTTGAGGCATATCAAATTTGATTTCGTTCAACATATCATACAATCGGTTAGAAGGGCCACTTCTGAAAAATGGAGTCTTTCTTAATGCTTCAATTGAATCATTGAAAAATAACACAAGTTTGTGTGGGAACGTCATTAGGTTGATGCTTTGTCCAGCCAGCCACAATGAATATTGTGCGGGGTGGGTGTTTCAATGTCGAATATCTCATAGGTGTCGGAGGACAGGGAAATGTTTACAAGGCTGACTTCCCTTTAAGTGAAGTCTATGCGGTGAAGAAACTTCATCCAGGAACAAATGGAGAAAAGCCTAATTTTAAAGCTTTTGAGAATGAAATTCAAGCTTTGACCGAAATCAGGCACCATAATATTGTAAAGCTTTGCGGGTTTTGCTCACATCCATTACTCTTATACTTAAACTCTTATATTCTCTCAAACAATCATCATTTTTTTCTTCTACCCCTCTTTCACTTTCTGCCAAATCAATTATCCTTCTCAAATGTGTAACCCTGAAAATGGGGAATCAAACACCCAGATCCCTGAAGATGGAAAAAAGTTTTAATCTTTTCAGGTATAATTCATTGATCATTCATGTTCAATACCCTCTCCGACATGGGTGGCGGTGGCCAAGTCAACTCCACCGCATCCAATAACTCTATGAGAGATGCCATGTTCTTGTTCAAATTTTAGAAACCTTATTTTTAAAATGTTTATTTTATCAAATTCCACGTACAAAGGTCTGAGAAGGCCACATCAACGTCCCACCTCATAAAAAACTTAACCCAGTTAAGCTAATTTAACAGCAGAAGCCTAATTGACTCAAATTAGCAATTTTTAGGACTAAATTGGATAATTGTTAAGATGTCGGCAAATGTACCTAATCGTAACAAGTAATATAAAATGGTAAGACCAAGTATCGCATCCCAAAAGACTCACGACACTAAATAGTCATGTAATTACTTAACTAATTAAGACTTAAGAACAATTTTTGGGGTTTTTGAATGCAAATGCAATAAAAATAAACATGAATGCAATTTGATCAATTGAGGCTAAACACTAGAATGAATGAATGAACTTGATAATATGAGATGATAATTTTGTTAGGGGTTTAGATTTCACCTAATCACTCTCATGTATATATTAATTCTTTTTCTTCATTAAATTGTTAACATCACTCTCTAAATTACTTAAAACTCGATCCATCGGCGAAGAAAGCCTATCCTTAATTACTAGACCACAATCACTTGCATCCCTATTAATTAATTATGCATTACGATTAGGAGCTTAAGACAACCAAAACTCATATCCTCATCCATGAACAATACTGCTTTTGGAAGAAATTCTCCAGATCGTGATTCGTAAGATAACTCCCGATACTCAAACAAATCATAAAATAATGTTATGAATAATCAAAACATAACAAGCATAGAGCAAAGGAAAAAATCCCTAACAATTAATGAATTATGCATATTATAACTTAGAACAAATTCAAATACATGAGAGTTTAGAGGTTACATCTTCCCCAACAACAAAAGAGTTTAGTTTCCCATCGTCATGGAGAAACTAGGTGTACAATAGAATGGAAGAGATAGAAAAACCCTAGAAACTAAAGAGGAGAACTCCCGCATCCCCAAATCTGCCTACAAAAGAGCAAAACGTGTGTTTTTGTGTTCAATTCATCAAGAGATACAATCCCTAGGACGTCCAAGTCTTTAAATAGATAAAAAAATAACAGAAAACGGGTCCAGGCCCAACATGTTGGCTCTCAACGCCCTCATTTAAGGCGCCTAGCAAAACTGCAAGAAAATTGGTGCTTAGCGCCCCTAAAAGGGCACTCAAGTTTTGTGCGATACATAAAACTGGCACTTAGCCCCCCTTTCTGGCGCTCAACCCTGACTGGCTGGCGGTCAGGGCCCCTTTCTAGCGCTCAGCTTCAGCTTGACTTTTTTGCATTGCGTCTTTTTCTCTTTTTCTGCATTCCAACTCCTTGTTACTTTATCTTTTAAATCATTCCAATAACCTAAAAAATCAAGGGAATTTAGTGATAAAATCATCAAGTATACCCTCTACTCACTTATTCACAAAACTATACTAAAAAACATGAGTTCAAGCAAGCTTCTAAGTCCAAAAAGGTTGATTTAATGTCAAAATTGAATCACAGATAACAGTATGTTCAACTGTTATCAATAATCCAATCAAACGAGGATCAAACTAGGAAAAACCCACATAAATAGGGACAACTTAAGGGGTTTAACCTTATTTTGAAATCTATAAATATAGGTTTGAGATAAAGAGGTAGGTGGTGACATTTAATACGTAATAATATCTAGAACTGTCAAATCTTTGCTGACTTTGGCATTGGTGTGCTTTTGGAGATAACTTCCGATCTTAACCAAATGAACAGCTAGGACGAACAATAAAGTAAGGATAAGTGCTCAAACCTTTAGGACATTCGTTATATTGTGACAAGCTGACCTTGACCTTATAATCGAATCATTTTGGCACCCACCATAGGACATGAAGATTCAGAAGACAACACAATGGTAACCACAAGGAACATGAGCATAACAACATCAGGAGAGTCAAGCATTCAGTAAGATCTTATGGACTTGATAAGGCAGATGCAATGTCAAATATAGGAGATGTAAAGGAGGCATGAAGAAGAACTGACGACTTTGAGGGTCGAGAACGCTACCCCACGCCACGAGAAGTCCGTCTAAAACTCTATGCCAAGAGGTCCTAGTCAGTCAAACCTGAACAAGGAAGTAGAAGAATCGACCAAGATAGTCTAGCAAGGAAGTACAAGAGCTAATAAGGGGGCTCCCTCGATAGAGATGCTTCACACGATCAATTTGTTTTGGTTCAACTCAACAATCATGGAGATGCCTATGCTCGAGCAGTGGACGCCTCTTACCTTTGCCAAGTATGATGGGTCAATTGACCCCGATGAACACTTGAGAATGTTCATTAACCTTATGGCATTCTACATATTGAGTGACCCCGTGTGGTGCAAAGCCTTCTCACTATCTCAGTTTTGGTATGAAACTAGGCAAATTTGAAGTATAAATTACCGATTTAGGCGAATTACGAAAACAGGCAAGTCGTGAGGGGTCCATATGACTTCAAATGAAGAAGTTGTGCCCCCCTGCACGACTTCACCCATACATAGTGGTCAAAGGTGAAGTCGTGCACTCCAAAAATGATTTTAGGGCATGGTAATCGATTACCCGAGCTTGTAATCGATTACCACGCTTTTTCCCATAACTTATTATAATGAAATAAATTAATTTTATGCATTTTTATTTATGCAACTACAATAATTTTGGTTAGAAATTATAAATGATTTTAATTAATAAAGAAATTAAAAAATAAAAAAAGTAAAAATGTGGGGGTGCATGACTTCAATAGGAGAAGTCATCAACCCCCCTACAACTTCAATTTTCTTTTAATTTTTTGGTTTAATGTATTCGGATGTCCCTATTTCTAGGATTCTTATCAATTGGGTCCTCCTATTTTGGAAGTGCTCAATTGGGTCCCTAATTTGACAAAATTGAATCAATAATACTCTTTCCGTTAAATGCAATGGACGACGTTAACTTTTTAAACAGATGGCATGCTGAGGCATCCTTTTATTTCCAGGTGGCATAGTTTGAGCTTAATACATAGATTTTATATCATTTTAAAGCATTCGTAAGAAGTTGGATTTATTTAATCCCTCAATTTGAAGTCAAAATCCCTAAATTAAAAGGGTGTGTTAGGAGGTCAACCTTGTAATTCTGTGACACGGGTGGCTGTAGTGTTGTTGGAGCTTGTGCTTGTTCTGGTTCGAAGACAATGTTGAAGGAGCACTCTTATTATTCATCGAGTTGCAGTGCCATGCGGAAGGAAAATGGTACGTCTTCACCGATCCGCCACTATGGTCAAAGATCTGTGGTGAGAACTGCCAAAACTATGAAGAATCGGAGCAAGCAATTTTGGGGATGCTCCAAGCATAAGGTATGTTAGATTCAACCTAATTAAGTTGTGGTATTGTTTCTGAGAACACGACATTGTTCAATGGTGGTGAAGACGGTGGTACTCCCTAATTAAGTTGAATGTTGTCTTTATAGAACGGTGGTGAAGACGGTGGTTACAACTTCTTCAAATGGTGCATTGATATTGGGTTTGACGAAAGGGGTAGCTACTTCAATAGTGAAGGAAACAAAGAAACTTTGGTGAACAGTGAAGACATGGATAGTACTAGGAAAATGATAGTGAATTTACAAAAATCAGTGTTCATTATTCAAAAGCTAATGAAGGTGTTGATGTTGTTGGTTTCTGTTTTATGTGTAATAGAGATAATTTTAGTTTCAATGTTGATGAGGAAGGGATGATTTCTTGTAACTTTGTTGTAGGTTGCTTCTGTTGTAATGAAATGAAGAGTTGTTTCGCAATTAATGGAGTTGTGCTTATAGAATCTGATATGTGTTCATTAGTAAGCATAGGATGATTGTAATTTGACTTGAATATAAAGAATTGGTTTACATAGAATTGAGTTACAAAATTAGTATAGTAATGCACATAATATGTTAAGGTAAGGAAGAAAACATTGCAGTGTTCAGCTTGATACTTCTGTTTCATATAACTTATCAAACCTTAAGTGTACTCAGTCTTGTTTTATATAACTTGATATTTTATCCTTATCAAACCTTAAGTGGTATGAATCATTCCATAAAAGCAAAGATACCATTCCATAAAAGCAAATATAAACATCAGAATTGGTTACAACACTGAGATAAACATCAAGATTGGTTAAAAAAAATATGTACTGAAATTGTGACATCAGAATTGGGTCAACATCCATAAAAAAATGCTTACATCATTAGGTGGTGTTCTTTCGCTCACGGAGTTGAGGGCTTCCTATCCATCCGATTAGTTTTCGATTTGGATGGGTAAGTCAATTTTTCCCCTTTTCTTGAACCTAGGGCATGCAATTGTACTGGTTACATGCAGCTGGGTAGTATTTCCTTTTGATTTCCTGCATGTTCTAGCTCTAAGAGTTGTTTCCATCACCATTTAGGTGGTTGTAAGACACTGTTTGGGTTTTCTTTGTGAAGGCACTATTAGGGTACTCTAGTTGGCTATAATGCTCAACTTCAAGGTAAGGGGAACTAATTATTTTTGTATGAATTTATTTTATAAAAATATATGCATATGAATGTTGAACTGGTGTGCTCTTGTGAAACTGTTTTATGACTTTTATTGTATTGGGTGTTATAACTGAAACTGTGAAATTTTGCATGTTGTGATGTGATGAATTTAATCTGTTTTGAATGAGTTTGTTGGCTGAAATTGATCTTGTTGGAAGGTCTGGAGTAAGGGTTCTGTAATAACATGTACATGGGTATTAAATAGATGTACAGGTAGTGTTTGAGGTTGCTATGAGAGGAAGTGAAAATATTAAAATTAGGCATTTCATATTTAGAGCATAAGAGAACAGGGTAGATAATTTAAATAAATTAATTGTTAATTATTGAAAGCCTTTCTTTGTTGCTAGGATAGAGGAACCTTAAAAACGTGAGTTGACACATCCCTAATCATAGAGCAGCTCTGGCCTGGTCCAGTCAGTTGTGACTAGTCATATATGCTAGTGTTGAAAGTGAGTTTGATGCGTTCAGACATATAGGTCCTCTCCGGTGACCAATTAGGATAAAGAAAGATCTCTTAAAACAAATTGATTGTAGATGCATAAAATTATCATGTGTTAATTTCTAGTCAATTATAATTTTAAAAAATCAGTCACTATGTGTTTGGAATTCAAAACAAGGATCCATATATAAATATATAAATATATAAATATATAAATATATAAATATATATATATATATATATATATATATATATATATATATATTATTACGTAGCTAATATATATTTAATATAATATTAAACTAATATATATTATATTAAATATATATTAGTTACGTATCATATATATATATATATATAATATGTAAATATATATATTTATAAGATAATGTACGTATTATATATATATATATATATATATATATATATATATATATATATAAATAATATAATGTAAATATATATTTATAAGATAATGTACGTATCATATATATATATAATAAAGTAAGATAATTGTTTATTATATTGAAACGTGAGTGTTAATCAATAATTATATTATTTGTAGGTATGTATAAATTGATGTATTTTATGAGTTGTAATGGATTAGTTGGAGTTGTTTGATTCTTGGTATTGATTAACTTAGGTTCAATTGTGGAGATGTTATTTTTATAATTTGTAAGTGGTGAGTGATGTATATTGTTGAGATTGTGTATATGTTGATTTTGGCAGAAAGTATATGATTACAAAGTGATGAAAGTATGATCCAAGTTGTAAATCAAGTTCCATCAGGGTAGGATCTCTTGGTGAGATCCTTAGTGTTTTAGAATGAAAGTAGGAGCTCAGTCTTGGGGTCATTCTGAAACTCCAATGGCTAATCATACTCAAGTAGAGGGATTAATCCATGTGGTGAGGAGTAACAGGAGGTCTTAGTCTTGGGGGCTTCCAGTATGCTCAAGGCCCGGAACAGGCTAACCTTGTGAGTGTGGCAGAGTGGGGAACCCAAGTTTCATAAGTCACCACAAGTGCAGGACCCGCCATAGCTCGACTATCATTCTAAAGTTCGGACGAGTCAAGTCTAGAAGATAACATGCTAGGATGTATGCCTTAAACTGTTTTGATTTAAGTTAACTCTTGTATGTTATATGCTTGATATGATGCATGCTTTTATATAATTAGCTCACCCTTGCTTGTTTGTGTGCTTGTTGTATGTATTTTTTTTTTGCAATGATCATCCACTTGGATGTGAGCAGAGGAAGATAAGGTTTCTTTGGAGGCAATATTGGAGAGAAATGAAGATGATGCTGCAGCTTAGACTCATTAGGAATTCTTAGTTCTCTTATGTAATTTTGAAGAACCTTGTTATGTTTTAAGTTTCAAATTCTGGGCATATTTTGGAATACTCTAGTGCTTGAAGTTTTAATTTCTTAATAAATTCTGGAAGACTGTAACCTTATAATACTTTAAGTATATCTCTTAACAGCTTTCTAATATTATAAATTGGTGATGTCTTTGTATATATATCTGTTATATATTTGGGATGTCACGCCCATTACATTTAAAAATGTGTTTTAATTTTATTTTGTGAAATACTATTATTTTAAAATAGTAATAATAATTTTATCTTTAAAAAATTATCAAGAATTAACCATATTTAATATTAAAATTTAATATAGATATTTTTATTATTAAATATTCTTCATGTTTTAATATGTAAAGTTTAAATTGATATTGTCTAATAAATAATTACTCTAATATTATGTGCATAGAATTTCATTTATAAAAATTATATTTAAAATAAATATATCTATTATTTATTAAATTTATTTTATTATCCATGCTTACTTTGTTGAAAGTATCCCAAAAGTTTTATCCATTTTTCCTTGTTTTTAAACTGATATAGAGTAAAAAATATAATTTCAACTCTATTATTCAATTTTTAATATATTATTATTTTAGTTCTTAAATAACATTATCAGTTTCTCAAATTTAAAATATTTATATCAAACTCTAAAATGTTAATTATATATAAAATTTGAAATTTTTTTATTAATCAATTTAGTTTATGATATACATTTCTAAAAATTATTTTAAAAATTCGTTAATTTTTAAAATAAATAAATAAATATTTCTTTTAATGGGTGTACTTAGACATAATTTAACCATCATTAAAAAAATTCTAAAATACTTTTAACATATTTATTATTAAAAAATAACATATATTTCAAGTATTGATTTCTTTTTGCAGTACTATTTTTTTCACTCTTAATTTTATCATTTTATAATTTATAATTACTTGGTCATTTAATAAATTATTAAAGAATAATTTATATTTAAGCATTGATTCTTTTTATATACTATTTTTCCATTTATATTTTATCCCTTTTTAACTTATAATTACTTGATCATTTAATAAAATTACATTCTAAAAAATAATATTTTACTTTTATTTATTAAAATCATATTATTTTAAAAATAATATATATTCATTAATAATACAAATTGTTTTCCTTATCATATAAAAATTTGTGAAATAATAATTTTTAGCTTACAAAAAATTGCCAATACAAAATTATATTTATCAATTTTATAAAAACTTTGTTATTGTTGAATATTCTTCATATTTTTATTATGTCAAAATTAATCTCATATTATTTAATAAAAATTAACATGAATAATGTATACATAAAACTTTGTATAAGATTTAAATAATTAAATTTCTAACAAAATAAATTAAAATATTGAATTTAAAGGTTTAAAATATTCATTTATAATAAAACAATTATACTTCTTAATATTATTATTTTTGTATTCGATTGAATTCATGTTCTGCTTTCTAACTTGAAATTGTGAGAGCTAGTGATTTTAATAAGACTAAAAATCAAAAAGTAAAATTTAAGAAAATAATTGTCTTAAAATATAATGTATTTATATTGTGACGGATACTTAACAAAAAAATACTTGTTTTTAAAGTATTAATTCCTTTTTTAATAGTTTTTTTTTCATTTTTAATTATATCATTTTCATGATTTCTAATTACTTGGTTATTTATTAAAAATAAATTTTAAAAAATAAATTTTATTTTTACTTCTTAAAATAATAATATTTAAAAAATAATTTATTTTGATTGATAACACAAATTGTTTACTTCGTGATGATAAATTTGTCTTAAAAAAATGTCAACATAAAATTACATTTACTTATTTTATTAAAATATAATATCAATATTGTTATTGTTGAATATTTTTTATATTTTTAGTATGTAAAACAGTTTGTATCTTGATTATACGAGTTTAGTAATAAATATTAGATCAATAATTTATATACTGATTAAACCATTCTAAAAATATACCTTAGACAAGTCTTTCCACATACCAATTGGACAACTCTATTAATACACATTAAGAAAATATAAATATTAAATTTTAAAAAATAGATTTTACTTTTATTTCTTAAAACAATATTATTTAGAAATAATATATTTTATTGATAACACAAATCGTTTACATTGTTGTTAGAAAAGAAATCTCGATATATCAAGCCAAGAGGGGTGAAATGAATTTCAAAAGTCTTTTAAATCTTTAGCTTAAAATCACTTCTCAATGTTGTTTGAATCAATCAAGTAAAGAAAAGTAATAAAGAGACTATAACACACAAAGATTTATATTGGTTCAATTCTTACAAGAAACCTATATCTTGTCTTCCCTCCACAACCTTAGTTAAGGGATAATCACTAATCAAGATTTGAGTTCAAGAATACAATGATGCACTCAATTAGAATCCTCACCAACACTCAAACCCAATACAAAGGATACAAGAGAGGATCACCCTCACTCTCTCCAACCTTGGTCTACCCAATAAAAGTAACAAATCTAAACAATGTAAAAGAACCTGAAAGAAATACACTCAAACAGTGCAAATTATTATGAACATGTAAGCTCCATTGAGTCTTGATTGATTTCTTGTTTTCTTGTTCACCAATGTAGCTTGAAATCTCCAAGAACTCTTCTTGGATGTGCCTATACTCAAACTCAATGAAAGTGTTAGTATATTGCAAAATGAATAATGTATTGAGTCAGGTTTCAAATCTGATTTATATATAAAATCATATTCTTTCGGAGTTTAATCGATTAGATTAATATCTTAATTGATTATGTAATTGTTTCCGTTTTAATCGATTATGTCACTAATATAATCGATTAAAATGACAATTATGCCTTACACTTTTTCTTTTGACTTACCTAATAGATTAGGTTGTCAGCATAATGAATTAGACCAAAGTTTATGTTTTAATCGATTATATGACTAATGTAATCGATTAAAATTAAATTATGCCTTGTTTTTCTTCTTTTCACATTGTCTAACATATTAGATTATTTGTATAATGGATTAAGCCTAAGTTTCTGTTTAAACGATTGTGCTACTTATATAATCGATTATAACAAACATTTTTGCCTTGTTTTTGCTTTCTATGAGTTATGACTTCTTTTAATAGATTAGATTACTTATGTAATCTATTAATACTACTAAAACTATGTAATTTTGAATTATTTAAGCCTCTTTCATTTATCAATTCATGATCTACACATATAACACAAATTTGTCATTCATCATAAAAAAATCTCATCAATTTTGGAGTTTAATGCTCCCCTTTCACTAATCATCCCCTTTTTTAATGATGACTAATAGTCCTCCATCAATTCTCCACCTTTGGACATAAGAAAAAAATGGCTAAACAACTAACTGTGAAGGATTCAACAGTAAATGATTGACATACCCGATAGTTCAATAAAACCATATATGCAAGGAATCATGCAAGCAGATAGATGACTTAATCGATTATGACCAGTTGTGCAACTAAATGTTCTAGATTCACCAAGTGATAACGAATATCAATTTTATGATCAAAGTGGCTCAATTATGAGATAAGTCATACATATAGCAAATAATGAAATGACATTGAAAATTATTTATGCTCATAGTGAGTAAATTTTGTACATATAACAATGTGTAGTATTACTTAAGAAAAGAACAAAGTGCAATGTATTCAAAACAAATATCCAATTAACTGTTCATATTTGAACTAAACTTCTTAACTAAACAGTTAGATATGAGAGAATGTTAACATAGTCATAATATAATTGAAAGTTCTAAACATCCAAAATAAGTGTAGTACTAAATGCATTATATTAAGCCTTATGGGTGAAGGAGTACAAATCTCCAAAAAAAAAAAACTTACAGATAAACCACATATCTATTCTAATATGAAATATTTACATAATCTTTATCTTTCATATCCTCTTCTCCTTCACTTTCAATGTCTCCTTCTTCCTCATCTTAATCATTATCTTCATCCAAGTTTTGATTGTCTAATTTTTTCTGGATGTAAGCAATTAATTTTACAAGTTTATCAAATCTATAGTTGCGTGAATTTGCATATGCCTAACCATATATCTTTCAAAATCAGTTTTGGGCCTAAAGGAAGGTACAAAAGTAGAAGCATCCACATTAAGTGGCTCAACATCCTCCCCCTCAGTGGGCTGATGTTCATCCTTGAAAGGTCATCCTGTTTCACTTTTCCTTAATCCCATATGATGTAAGGCAAGCTTAGAGATGACGTTGGTCTTGTTATAGCCTCTTGTAATCTCATTTGTGAGATCAACATTATAATGTCGTATAACTTTGGATAGGAAAACAACATATAGAAGACAAGTCATGTTTTGTTTTGTGATATTGAGCATATTATCAAATATAGCTTATGTTTAGACAGTCTAGATTCTCCTTTTTAAAGCATGAATAAGATAGATGTCCTTAGTGGTCAATTGAGCATGATTGCTCCCCCTGGGAAGTAGAATCCATGTTATCATGAAAGCACTCAAATGATCATCTCTTTTCATTTCCCCTAACCTATACAAAGTGTAATCTCTGACCACTTTAGGATGCATAAAGGACTCTCACTAGGTTAGGATACCATTCTCCAAAACACAAAATACTTCTTCATCCAGTCTAATGTTGACACCCTTTACTCTAAAACACAAAATACCATCAACAACTTTTAAGTTTGCATAAAGGACTCTCACTAGGTTAGGATACCATTCTCCAAACATTTCCACAAATTCAGCTAATCCTTGGTACTCTAGCCAATCTTGGAAGATAAAGTCTTCTTTATGAAAGAAAGTGATGCCCATGTACTTATGAGGAATGATCTTACGAATGCGCTAGAAGCAAAAAAAAAATTGTTTGAGCTTCATCATCGCTTATCCAACTAGTAGGACTAGCAAATCTCACTTTATGAGCAACCCTTTTGGTTCGTTTGGAGGTGGAAGCCATGAGGGTAAGAATGATTAGGGTTTGGTGATTAAGGTTTAGAGAGATTTGAATCAAAAGATAGGTTAGGGTTCTAAGTTTCTGGGAACATCTTAATTGATTGAGGTTGCAACTTAATAGATTGAGAAAGATATGGGAATTTCATTTGTATCAGAAACAACCCATTAAAAGTTGTTTTAATCGATTTGTATTTTAATGTAATCGATTAAAACAAAGATAACTCCATAATCGATTAAGGATTAGGTCTAATCGATTAATTTTATGACAAACCCCAATTCTAGTAAGACCAGAGAAAACACCTAATCGATTATGATATTGTCTAATTGATTAAAACTTGCATAATTGTTTTTTTTTTATCAATTTTTCATACTTGTGATCTTTATAGATGTAAGTTTATGCAATGTTAAGATGCTTTGAACAATTATAATGTACAAATTATGTCAAGAATGTCTAATTCATTCCTAATAGTGTAGAACATCTCTTTTGATAGAGGTTTTGTAAAATTATTTGCCCATTGATGCAATGTGTCTACAAATTCAACCTTGCAATCCCATTTTGATACATGATCTTTGATAAAGTGATGCCTTATTTCTATATGTTTGGTTTTGGATTTTTGGTTACATTTATTGTACTTGTGTTGTCACATTTTAGGAGAATTTTATCTAGATGAATATCATAGTCTTCTAATTGGCTCTTATGTAATCAATCAGAACCAACATTTTTTTCCCTATTTTTGATTTCTATGAGTTTTGGTTTCTTTTAATATATTAGATTACTTATGTAATTGATTAATACTATCAAAACTATGTAATTTTAAATTGTTTAAGCTTATTTCATTTATCAAATCATGATCTACACATGTAACACAAATTTTTTATTCATTGTAAAAAGATTTCATCAATTTTGGAGTCTAATGCTCCTCTTTCAACAATTGTGATAATAAATTTGTCTTAAAAAATTGTCAATATAAAATTACATTTACTTACTTTATTAAATTATAATATAAATATTGTTATTGTTGAATCTTTTTTATAATTTTAGTATGTAAAATATTACTTGGTATCTTGATTAGACGAATCTAACAATATACATAAGACGAGTAATTCATATATTGATTAAACGATTCTATTAACATATATTAGACAAGTCTTTTCATACACAAATTAGACGAGTCTAATAATACACATTAGACAAGTTTGTTCATTCACTTAATATATAAATGTTGCATTACATGTTAGATAGTCTATACACTTATTAAATTAATATCGTGAAAAACATTATACGAGTTTAACAATACACTGATTAGACATATGACAAAAAAAATTAGATAAGTAATTACATAAGTTGATAATATAAGTTTAAGAATATACATTAGAGGAATATGTCCGCACACTAATCAAATGAGTCTTCCAAACACATTAAACGAGTTTGTCCATGCACGGATTAAACGAGTCTAGCAATATGTTAGGTGAGTTTTTTCATATAAATATTAAATAAGTTTATTAATACACATTAGACAACTTTATCCATTTTTTGTGAGACGAGTCTTACAATATATATATATATTAGACAAATTTATTCGTATATTGATTAAACAAATCTAACAACAAATATTACATGAGTTTATCAATACATTAATTAAATTTAGCAATACACATTAAATCAATATGTTCCTAAACTAATTTATATTTTTAATGAGTTTACTCTAATTTTTTTTGTACACATGATTTATATTTTTAAAGAGTATTCTATGTATTTTTGCATATGTTTTATTTTTTGTATTTTTACAAAATTTACTATTTATATATTTCTTTTATAGGCATATGAATTTCTAAATCTATAAATATTTTTTACATCAACTTTATTCAAAGCTTAATTTTAAACTTAAAAATATTTATTATTTATTTTTTAACCTCTAAATCTCTTTCAGTAAACATAAACAAAAGATCAACTCGTTACACAAGTTTAAAACTAGTAATATAAAAAAATAATATACTAGGAAATTTATTTTTATTATATATGTTTATTTTGCTGAGAAGTGTCTTTAAATGTGGTTATTAAGTCATTTGATATTTTTAATTTACCTTTTTATCCATATCTATTTTGCTGTATTATGTTCTTATAATTAATTTACTCTTTTACCCATTTGTTTTAAATTAAAATATCTTATGCCAATTTCTTTTAACTAATAAATTGAAAATATACACTTTAACTCATGACATGCATACTTAAAATTTATTTAAAAATTAGTTGATTTTTAAAAGTTTTTTTCTAACACTTTTATTATGTTAGAGAATGTCTTATATTTAAAGTATTAATCTTTTTCTATACTATTTTTTTAATTCTACCTTTTTATGCTTCTAGTTCCTTAATTACTCAACAAAATTAAATTTAAAAATATATTTTACTTTTATTTCTTGAAATAATATTATTTAAATATATATATATATATATATATATATATATATATATATATATATATATAAATTATTTATGAATATTATTTATATTTTTAGTTTGTAAAAATTAAACTAATATTATTCATTAATCATATCTCTCCTAGTAAGGTTTTAAGTAATTTATTATAATATAAAAACAATACTAAGAAATTTACTTTATTAAGTGTGTTTATTTCGTTAATAAAATTATTAAGTCGTTCGATATAATTAATTTATCATTTTATCCATATCTATTTTTGTTGTTACATGTCCCTAAAGATCTAATTTACTTTTTTATTCATTTTGTTTTTAAAATTAGAATATCTTATGCCAATTTCCTTTAACTAATAAATTAAAAATATCTACTTTAATTCATGACATGCATCCTTACAAATTATTTAAAAAGTTAGTTGATATTTAAAAAACTTTTTTTTCTAACATTTTGTTAGAGAATAACTTATATTTAAATTATTAATTTTATTTTTTATATATTTTTTCATTTTTTAATTTTATTCTTGACTAATAATGTTATTCTTGATGTTTAATTTTAGTATGTAAAAATTAAACTAATATTATTGATTAATCATATGTCTTCTGATAAGGTTTTAAGTAATCTATTATAATATATTAAGTCATTTGACATTATTAATTTACTCTTTTATTCTTTTTGTTTTGAAAGTAGAATATTTTCTGTCCATTTTCTTTAACTAATAATTTAAAAATATATACTTTAATCCATGCATCCTTACACATTATTTTAAAAAATTAGATCATTTTTAAAACTCTTTTACTAGCAATTTTTATTACGTTAGAATAATTTTTTATTCAAAGTATTAATTATTTTTATTATTTTAATTCTATTTTTATTATTTCTAATTTATTTGACTATTTAATAAAATTAAATTTAGAAAACTATGTTTTACTTTACTTTTTAAAATAATATAATTAAAAATAAGTATATATTTATTAACAATACAAATTATTTATGAATATTCTTCATATTTTTAATATGTAAAAATTAAATTAATATTATTCAAAAAAATTATCATTATTCACGTGTCTCCAAATAAAATTTAAAATAATTACATTTTTGTAATACGATAAATTAAAAAATTACATTTAATAATTCACTTCAAAAGATTTAAAAAATTTGAAAAAGATATTTGTGATGAAAAACAACATACTTTTTAATATTATAAATTTTATTTTATATTGAAAAACAATATATCGCTTACATGTTTCTTTTAATACGTGTTTTATTGTGTTATTACTGGAATACCACCACATTTGCATTTTAAAAAAAATTAAACACCCGAGTTGACTAGCTTTTCTTATTTATTATTTTTCTCGAACCAAACAATGCCTCTGTATTATTTAACGCGGTTTAGATTTTAACATTTATATTCGTGATAAGTGTAAACGTAAAATGAATTTCTTATAGTTAATGCAAATTCTTTTAAGCATCTGTGTGTTTTTGAAAATATTTTTCAATATTGTTTTTGGCAATGGCATGCATATATCATAAAGAAATGAAAGAAAAAATAATAAAACTATTTTTGGAAAGTTATGACATCCTTTAGTGGAAGCAAACTTGTCTTTATCTTAACCCTTTTACTAAAATCAGTCAAAACTTTTACTAAAAAGCCACTTTTACGATTCATTTAGCATCAAATTATTTGATTTATTACTTTCCTTAGTTTATTGAACTCAACTTTGCTAAAAATTGAATCCATAAAAGCTTACAGTTGTTTATAATAAAAATAATTCCAAACTATTTAAAATTTTTGAAAAGCATCTCAGCATCATAATCACTTATTTTGAGTTGTATTTATCTACTCTTAAGTTTTGCATATGCTAATTTGCGGCGTGCATGTCAGGTAACCTTTAGATTCCGATTACGGTAAAGAATGAAATAATAAGTAAATAATTATCATTTTTACGTTGAATCTCATACTTCGTCTCAGAGACACTCCATATAAATATGATAAAAACAAAAATAAAATCTACACCTTTATTTATTAAAAAATCAATTAGTCGGATAATATTATGAATTATAAACAAAATATCTTAATAGATAACCTGTGTTAATGTTTTCCCTTTTCTTCAATTTTCACGTTTCGGAGCTTATAGTACATGCTTATCTGTTAACGTATTTTCTCCTGTTACGGCATTCTCTTAAATAAAATAATACAGTATGCATGTACCTTCGATCTATGCACTATTATCTCTAACTATTTATCTAGTTAATATTATATATCTAATTATTATACGGACGTTGATCAGATATTAAAATGAATTATTGGATGAAGTATTTGAATAGGAACTTACTTACGAGCGAAGTAATGAATTTTGTATATGGTAGCTTTATTCCATGTTTAGACAAGATTTGATTCTTCTTTAACAACAATCACAAATTCCATAATTTAATCAATACCTTAAACAAAGAAAAGCCCTACTTTAACATCGTTTAGACACTTTAAGCATACTTTTTATCAAGCAATTTTTTTAAATAAAGTTTTTACTCCTAATGCGTCTCAAAATAAAATTATAATTATAATTAAGATTAAATGGTTAATTAAGTCTTTCAAAGTGTTTGATAAAAAATAGTTGTCGAAGGTGTGAGATAATATTAATTTAGCTTTTAAAAAATATGAAAAAAATAATTTAGCTCGTAATAATTATGTTGATATTTATATTTAGGAACTATTTTTTACTTTTAAATTTATTACATAATTTAATGTTAAGTGTTTCAGGATTGGATTGAGCTCAACATTTCAAGTATATATAATAGTCCAAAGGGTTTTATTGTTATTTTTCATTCTTTGTGTATCGTGGTGTTCGTCCAATATTGTTGGAAAGACACTTTTAGGAGATGTTATGATGTTAATGTCAATTCGAGTTTGTCACTTTGAGTTTGATAGTTTAGATATTAAATGCGTGATAAATGCTACTATCTCTTATTTTCAAACATATATTTGTAGATTTCATAGTGAGTTTTCAATTAGCAACGACCTAATTACAGTCCAACGGGTGTAATAACACTTTATCTTAAGTCAGTCAACATTAAGACTAATCTCCTTGGAGGTTGACCGTTCGGTCCCAACTCCTGGCCACACGGTCGCAAGGGTCGTCCATAGAGATATATGAGTAATGGTTAATGGTTTGGTCTATGACTTGATTGGATGGTCATACAATACAAGGTCTCCCAAGCCTCAGTCTGCTATGATAGTCGAAGGGGTTTCTAACAGGATCGATTCTACTCATTCGACTATCTCCTAGACCGATTGGTTAAGACTCTTTCAGCTTTTTGAACATGCAGCTGTTGAAGGAAAGATATAACCATTGGGGGAAAGATGCATGACACTTTGAACCTCACACCATTGGAGAGATGAAAATTTGGATGTTGCAAATTGTTAGATCTGCCTTGATCCAACTGTTGCCCGTTAGGATGTTCCACTTGGCTATAAATAGTGGTGGGCCTCGGTGTCATTTTCACCATCACTTTCAATTTTCCTTTCATAACCGAAGGTCCATCCTTTATTTGCTTTCAGGTAATAATGTCAATTATTTGTGTGTCTTCGTCTGAAGAGTTCGAAGCAAACGACGATCGAGGGTACACGGACAACACTTCTTCTTCATCGTTGATGTCAATATCAGCTTCGTCCTCCATTCAGGATCAAACGAACGAGATGCACATTCAGATGACGAGGTGGTCGTTGAACATAAAAATAAGGTTGTGCCACTTGATGATGAGGAATCAGCCGTGTCGATAGATTGCTTCATTTAAGACAGCTAAGTAGAGTTGTAACCCACCCTGCAACTAACCGAGCCATAACGGGCTGGGTGGCTGGTGAAGTCTTTATTTCCATGAACACAAACTCAAAATACTCGTCTCATTTGATGGAAGAGCGCTTCTTCACAGTCTTTAGGACAAGTTTTATCTCCTTGACTAGCTTGGGATGAAATGGGAGAGGGTTTTATCTTCATTGTTGCATCTCTTTAAGATTTTGTGCTCCTCATCTCTAGGATGGTTGAGCATTTGTTCAGCTTTGCCTCAGTGCCTCGTGTGGTGAGCATGAAACCTAGAAACTTCCTCACTCTAATGCCAAGCATGCATTTGGAGGGACTCAGTCGCATACCTAATCCGATCAAAGACTTCCTCCGTGATGGTCGACATAGACTCGAGATTCTTATGCACAAGGTGGACCATCTTTAGAGCTTCCATGTGACGCTTGCAATAACTGAAAAACACTAGAAGGGGGGAGGTGAATAGTGTTATGGAAAACATTTTCACAAACGTACGTTCAATAACTTTTGGTGAGAGTTAAATAGTTTACACAAGTTGTTAGACACTCGATTTATAAGACATTGTTTTAAATGTAACATGTTTAAGGGTAGGGTATTTCTAGGACGTTCAGCAAAGCTACTATAGTGTTTTAAGAAAGACAACTGCTAAGAAAAATAATGCTTAGTGACAAGAGCTTTATAAACAATTATGTTGATAAGCAACTGCATAGTTTGTAAGTAAAATGTTTTGCAAGGATGAAGCAATAAGCACACAAATATTTTATACTGGTTCACTCAACATAGTTACGTCCCGTTGTTCTCTAAGACCTCTTAGAGGGTTCCACTATAATCTTCAACAAGATTACAACTGATTATTAACACCACTGTTGGTTACACCTAGTCAATCCCAATAATCCACGTTACACTAATTTGAACCAAATATCACCCACTCCTGGTTGCATAATATTCTTTACCACTCCTGGCATCTCTAGACAATCCTGATATCTTCCTGATACGCTGTCTAGTTGAGCTTCACCCAAACCTGATTTTCACTAAACAATCCTTGTATCAACCTGATACGCTTCCTAACTAGCGTTTAACATAACTGAGTTAATTAATAAGTGTTTGAATTCTCTTCAGAATGTGCAATCAATCAAATTACTTATAGGTCTTAGACAATTACTCTCATAGAGAGGATGTGTTTATAATACAATTCAATTTAATAGACTTTGTAGGATTTTCTCTCTACTTACTAATGTAACCTTATAACTCTATGAAGCTTGACAATATGTTCTTTCACTAGTATGTGCTTTGCTTTTCAAATATTATTTTCGTTGTTCGTGCGTCTATTCTGTTGATCTTCTCTTCAAGGATCTTCAATTTGTAAGCTTCATGAGAAAATATCTGTTAGATAGTGCTTGTTTTTTATCTTCGGATTTCTATAGCCCTTTTGTAGGTAGCAGCTATAGGTTGAAGTCAACTTGTCACAACACACATGCTTTTTCAGTACTTTATCAAAAATAGGTTGTACGAACATTTCAGCGCGACTTTTTATGGTAAGAACATTCGATGAATGTTTTCTTTGTCTCTAACGTCCACTTCTAACTTTTATATGATATAACAGGTGGATACTTGACATAGACAATTGCAAAGAGTACAATAGATACGCATGTAGACAAATATATCCTTTTTCTTATTACTTTTGTTGTTTTGAGACGTTGTGCATGTAATGCTCTTTTATGCGTGCTCATAACCACTGTGTTTTTCAAGTTTAAACAAGATTTTATCGTTTAAGCGTTTTTGAAAAGATACCAAGTAGTTCATAAAGGTTTCATCGTTAGATAAATATATCATTTTGTAACAAGGTATTGTTTAGCCTATACAAGACATTTACTAACAACGCTTCGTTTAGAGATCTTTGTTCAATATAAGAGTGCGTTTAGCAAGGTGTCGTTCAACACATTTATTTTTTGGAGCGTTGTTTATATCTTTTAGCATGTTTACCATAAACATCATTTTGCAAGATATTGTGAGTGCTTGTTCAGCATTGTTTAACAATGTATAACAAGAGCATGTTTAGCAAGGTATATACAATAGTCCAAAGGGTCTTACTATTATTCTTCACTCCTTGTCTGTCATGGTCGTTTTTCCAATACTACTCAAAGGGCACCTTCAAAATATGTTCTATTGAATTTGACAGTTTAGACATTAAATGCTTAGTAAATGTAATAATCTATCTCTTTTTCTCAAACCTGTATTTATGAATTTCGTAGTAAGTCTTTGATTGACAACAACCTAATTACAATCGAACAAGTGGTAATCATACTTTATCTTAAGTCACTCAACATTAAGGTTAATCTCCTTGAAGACTGATCATTGAGTCACATCTGTACACGATTGTAAGGGTTGTTTATAGAAATGTCTGTGTAATGATTGATCTTTTGATATGTGACTTGACTGAACGATCATACAATAAAATAAGTTCAACAAAATTGTTATTATTTTTTTAGAAATTCGAATATATACGATTTGGTTAGACATCCAAATGCACTGCACGAAGGTTTATGAATCCATTATTTTTTTTAAAAAGAATGTAATGTAATTTAAAAAATATATACAAATAAATTTTCAAAATAAATTGAGAATTAGAGGGTTAGGTTATCTTTTATTTTTTTATATGATAAAATTATTTTAACGTAAGAAAGGTTAAAATTGTTTCATTAGAAAATCAAGACCAAAGAAAAGGCACTTAGGAAGTGGTATAATACAGCTTATGATTTTATAATGTAGATGTAAGAATCTTGGCATTTTAATGGTTTCAATAAATCTTCATTGTAAAATCAAAATCCGCCATCAGCAAAACCGAGTAGCTTAGTTCACACTTGTTTTGCATCTTCCTCTGCGCCGCCGTCACCGCCCGCCATCGGCAGAAGCTCTCATCTTCAGAGCAAAACAATGGCCTCATTTGTTTCTACCGATTGTATCCTCCCCATTGGATTTGTGCGTGGCCAAGATGGTTCCTTTGCTACAACCAGCATTTTACATTTTCATAATTCTCCTAAAACCCTAAGCCCTCTCTCCTTTTCGCTCTCTCTGCGTGGTTACATTCCTAATCCTTTCTACCATTTTGGTTACTGCTCATATTCGTGGTCAACGAAGAATCTGATTTTCCTGGTTTTGTTTAATTCTCTGATTTCTTTCTTGAGCTTCAGAAATTAAGCCGAGCGTTGCTGTTCAGAGGAAGGGTGGATCTTCTTTGACACAGACAAATGCTGTGCGGAATCTGACAGGTTCTGTTACCAGAACCCAAGGACTTCGTTTTGCTGTGGTATGTATCCATGTATACCAAAATTATTAGGTTATTTTGTTAGTTTTTTCCCAAATATTTGTCGGAAAAAAGTTTTGAAGTTAGCTTTATAACAATAGCCTTTTGAAAAAGCTGACATGAATGAACTTTTATAAATTAACTTGTACAATTTTTAATTTATTGAAAACTTTATCTCATGTTTTTCTTATGGTATAAGTACGTATGCCGAAGTTTATCTGAAAAGAAATGTCAAACTGATTCTGGCTTTTTGTCTTAGGCCATGAGTTTTGTTGGTCTTACATTATTGTCCTGCGTTGTTTTCCAGTTGGGCAGTGTGTCTGCCGTACATATTGTGTTAGAAGGGGGAAAAGAGTGTCAATATGAATGAAATATTATTCTTGGAGTTAGGGCTTGTTGCTTTTAGTTTTTTAACAGAAAACCCTTTACATTCAACACCTGTTGTTGGACGCAAGAAGGTTAGAGAACTTAGTGGGTCTTTTATATTTGGGGTCCATAGTATAAGAATTGGCAGAGTGGAGTTTCACTGGAGGCATGTGGGGATAAGGACTAAGGTGATTGAAACCTTAGGGATGGGTGGTTTAAAGAATCATTTAGGTTTTCATTGGCTGAATTATTTATGACGTCTTCCAGAAATCGGGTCTGGTAGAAAAGCTAAATAAAACAAGATAGTAATTGAGAGGAAGAGAAGGGCATTGGCATTAATGGATGATTTCCCTCATCATTGCAAAATTTGTGGTATTAGGCTAACGAGAACAGTTTAATAGACACTTGGAGTGGCATAATCTAATTAAGGCATTAAGAAGTTGGGATGCTAAGTCAGGTAATTGGATTGACTGCTAGCATGGCATAATACTCATCTGGTTGGAGCTTACGTACTCTATTGATGTACATGACAAAAAGATAGATAGATCTCAATTGGATATAATGATTTTAGCAGATGAAAACCAATGCTCGTCAAGCTATTTGCAGATGTGTACATTCAGGAAAGGAATGAGTGGATGTTCAAAGAGATCGTTTGCATAAGCCACGCAGACAGCCATAAATAGATGGAAGTATGGATCATTCATGTTGGATGCTTATCAGAGAGCTTACTTGTCACCAATTCGGGTACTGATTAATTGTTTACTCTTAGCATTTGATATATGCTGTACACAGAAGCTTGCCAACAGTACCCACACTGTTTATATTATGTACTAAATTTTGACAATCTTTTAACTGGTCAGTAGAGAAGACTGAAGAGGAAGTAAGTAAAGGGGTAGAGAATAAGATATTATCCTAAAGAAGGCACCGAAAATATGAGAGAGAAAACATCGCAGGAGAATCTGATGAGCACACTGTTCTCTATGTATTTGACACACAGTTCCCTCTAAAGCCATTGCAGACAAGGATCACAAATTGATACCACCCAATTACTCCATAGGAGTATACACCATCAAAGGATGTTTTTATACTTCTCCTAGACCGAAAATGGTTTACTAGTAATTTGTCCAAATCTTTGAACAAGAAAAACTCTAATTCCCCCACAGAATACTAAAAAAATTGTACCTAGATGTTTGTTAACGGCACAAAACAAACATCTTTGTGTGGCCATATGTGTAACGAATTATTTTTATTACTCCTATTAAACACAATAGGCCAAATGAAAGACTTCCCCTCAGAAGGAATCCTGAACTTCCGAAGTTGGATTGCAAGAATAAAGTTCACTTTTTGGAGTATGCATGAGGAACTCCAACATAGTGCCCAAACACTTTTCAACAGATGAAGATGATAAAATGATGAAACACAGCAAGGGTGAATTCCAATTTTAAAGCTTTTTGGTGATTGATTAAGGCTTTGACAATAATGAAAATTTTAAGAGGTGGAAGTCTTTTGGAGAGAGTGGAAAATGAAAATGGAATGGTGTTGATAGAGGAATATGAATTAGAGAAACGTGGTAGTGAATCACGCAGAAGTTATGATATTCTGTTTCAAGATTTTGCATTTATTTTCTACTTCAAACTGGATTGTACTTGTAAGTTTTTCTAGTTCTCTTTAGTTTCGTTTCTCATTTCCATTTTTTCTTTTAGGTTGTTGCACGATTTAATGAAATCATTACTAAGCAGCTCTTGGAGGGAGCTTTGGGTACTTTTAAGAATTATTCAGTTCAAGATGAGGACATTGATGTAAGTGAGCTGTCTTGTAAATTCTTGGAATATTGATTATTTGTGATATACACTGTTTCAATTATAATTTGGTTAAGTCTCCACTTAGCATACTTTTTGAAATTTATTTTTGTTTTCTCACTTATTCTGTTATGTAAATTATTGAGTTTTACTGAATATGAAGTAAAGCAAATTTATGCACCCGTCATAGGCTAAAACCTTGAAAGCACATATGGCATAGAACATGGATATAATATGGAAAATTTAAAAAGTTCTTGGACATGATATGGCTATAATTCAAAATATAGAATTAAAATAAAACAAAAAATTTAAATGAAATAGAATCAATGTTATAACAATGAACCAAGTCATAGTAGATACAATAAATGCAACTATTTATCCATTTTTTTTTGGCTTGTAAGAGTTTAAGAAATAAATGTAAAATAAAAATTGTAAACTGCAGCAAGTAGAATTTGAAATGTCTGACTAGAGATGTGTTTGACCCAGGTAGAACATGTCACAACTACTTTTGAAGGGCCCATGCTTCCTTGGCTAAAACAAGAGGCCGATCTTTTCTTTTTTGTCATTCATATTTTTCTCTAATCATGCATTGGAAATTATAAAATATTTACTTCTGTATCTTATTGCAAACTTTTGCGTTTATTTCGTTTAGTTTTAGCTTGGAGTGTTAGCTGTATAATTTTTTCACCCTTGGTCATGATTTCGGACAAAAATAGTGCAATTGCTGTATTTGTAAGAGTTTAAGAAATAAATGTAAAATAAAAATTGTAAACTGCAGCAAATAGAATTTGAAATGTCTGACTAGAGATGTGTTTGACCCAGGTAGAACATGTCACAACTACTTTTGAAGGGCCCATGCTTCCTTGGCTAAAACAAGAGGCCGATCTTTTCTTTTTTGTCGCTCTCATATTTTTCTCTAATCATGCATTGGAGATTATAAAATATTTACTTCTGTATCTTATTGCAAACTTTTGCATTTATTTCGTTTAGTTTTAGCTTGGAGTATTAGCTGTATAATTTTTTCACCCTTGGTCATGATTTTGGACAAAAATAGTGCAATTGCTGTATTTGAATACTGCAGGATTTGTACATGCTTTGTTCATAATTTTCGCATCGCCTTCTGCTGGATTTGAATACTGACAGAAATTTGTTACTTTCTATTCTCCCTTAGGTTGTGTGGGTACCTGGTAGTTTTGAAATTGGTGTAGTTGCTGCAAGACTAGGAAAATCAGGCAAATATCATGCAATCTTATGCATAGGAGCTGTGGTATGATAAAGCTTGATGTATATTTGAAATCTTTTATAACATTTTTATGATCAATGGGTATCCATTATCTATATTTATGTCTACTAAATTTGAGTTTCTACTGTGACCAAACTTCTTGTTAACAGATACGGGGAGACACCACCCACTATGATGCAGTTGCTAATTCAGCAGCATCTGGAGTGCTTTCAGCCAGTCTAAACTCAGGTAGTATTCTGTTAAAGTTAATTGTAATCTCAAGATTGGAACAGATCATATTTGAGTATTCAATTGCTATCTGTTTTGTTGAAAATGAAACATTCATGCAACATTTGTATCACAACTTGTTTTTATAGAATCTAGAATCAAGGTTGAGAAGATACTTGAAATTTGAGAATTATTTTTTAAATGGTTGATTATTTTTTTCTTTTTAAGTCAGTAATACAATTCCTGTGTAAGTTAACTTTGACATTGATCTTCACTGAATAGATTACTGAAGCTTTATGTTTCCTCTAAGCTTATCAGTTAAGCTAACACCTATTTTTTTCTTTTGGTCTATGAATGGGACATTTATTACTATTGTCACTTTGTTAGTATTTTTTTTCTTCATTAATTAATCAACAGGGAAAATTAAAGCATTTTGAGATGCCTTTGCAGGTGTTCCGTGCATATTTGGTGTCCTAACATGTGATAACATGGATCAGGTAAGTATTTGCTGTGAAAGTTATGAAATATGTTCTTGCAGATGAGACAAATGATTACTTTCATTTCTATTTGTTCTTCTTGGCTAAGTGCAGGCTCTAAATCGTGCTGGTGGCAAATCTGGAAATAAGGGTGCTGAGGCTGCATTGACTGCAGTAAGTTGATAACTTGATATTATGAAGTAATTATGCAATATTCATTTGAAAATTTACATGAAGCTGTCTAGAGATTTATACTCATTGTCTATTGTAGTTTTCATGTATCTTGTCCTCCTGTCTTTGTATATGTCATGAACTAATTACGGGAAAAGGTCAAATTGTCTTTGTATATGTCATGAACTAATTACGGGAAAAGGTCAAATTGTTAGGTGATGGTTAATAAATAATCTGAGTTTAGTACTTTGAACATAAAACTCATTTTTATAGCATGTCATAACTCAACCTGTTAGGATATAGGATGATAGGTTTAGGATAGAAGCTGAATGGTAGCGGGGACAACCGAACGGTATCAATAGGAGAGACCGAGAGGTAGCGATAACAAGCCGAGCGGTTGAGGGGTAGAGGTTTCTGTTGAATAGGGGAGCGTGTCAGAGCTGCTTTAAATAGAGCTCCTGTAACTTTGTATGGGATATCAAGTATATTTTTGTGTAAAGACAAGATTCTAGCCTGTAGAGGGAGGTTATGCTCCCAACCAGCAAGGTTATGCTCCTAACCCATTCTTTGTACAGTGCCTATTCGTTCTGAAATAAGAGAATTTCTTTCATTCATCTTTGTATTCTGTTGGGTGAGAGTGTGCTTGGCTAGGTTTCAGACATAGAAACCTAACAATTTGGTTCGACCTGCCGTTTCAAGAAACTGCCGTAAAAATAGGAGAAGAGTGCCGGAGGATCAAGACGGGATCAAGACGTTATCAAGAAACTGCCGGATCAAAATTGGGTGCGAAGCGAAGATGGAGGGAAGCACAAAGGGACAATTGGAGGCTCTGGAGATTACGATGGAAGGGATGAATGCGGAATCTGCTGCAGTGCGCCAGGACTTGTAAGAACTAATGAGGATGATGGGGGCACGGGCTCACAACAACGAGGGACAATCAGGGGGAAGACAGGCTTCCGTAAACGGGAACCAGCGACAGTGCGAGGAAGATATTGGAGGGAGAGTGGGTGGCGATCATGGTGGGACCTGAACCCACGATCACCGCGGCGATCACCAGGAGGTACAGAGTAATTGGAGGAAAGGGTGGACTTACCCACGTTCGAAGGGCTGAAACCACTCAATTGGATCAATCGGGCGGAATGATTTTTCGATATTCAGAAAGTGGTTGAGGAAGAGAAGGTGGAACTCGCATACACAAGCATGGAAGGCAGCGCTGGGTACTGGTTTAAGGTTTGGAAAGAAAAGGCCAAGAATCGTTCTTGGGAGGGCCTTAAAGTAGCCATGATTGGCCGGTTTGGAGGTGGGTTTCGGGGGACGGTGTTTGAACGACTGGCGACGCTGCGACAGGAGGACACCATGGAAGATTATGTCCAACAGTTTGAGATATTGGTGGAGCAAGCCCGTGGCGTATCGGAGGAGCAGGTGTTGGGATATTTCCTCGCCGGACTGCGTGAGGACATTAAGGGGCAAGTTCTAATTCACGATCCGCAAGAGCTGACAAACGCAATGAGAATCGCGTGCGACGTGGAGGACGCAATGCGTGGAGCGAGAGGGGGGAGTTGGAATGTGACCAAGAATTCTCAATCTTGGGAATGAGCGATCGGGGCAGTAACAAGAAATGAGATCAGTCGCCCTAATTCGAGTCGACCAAGCGGGGCAAAAAGCGTAGGATCGGTGAGAAAAGAAGAAGTCGAACGAGTGCCAACACTAGACCAAATGGTATGGGCGGGAGCGACAACATAAGTCGAACGGTGAGGAACCTGCCCTATCCTGAGTTCCTGAAGAGAAAAGAAGAGGGGCGATGTTTTTGATGTGGAGGACCATTCGCGCCCGGTCACCATTGTCCAGAAAGGAGCCTGCTGGTGGTACTCTTAGCAGAGGATGAAGAAGACGATTAAGGGGAGGATCTGCCACTGCCCAAGCCTCCTGATCAAGCTTACCTGTTTCAACCTTGAGGACAAGGTTGTTTCGGCCGGGGTGTAATGTTAGGATATAGGATGATAGGTTTAGGATAAAAGCTGAACGATAGTGGGGACAATCGAACGATACCAATAGGAGAGATCGAGCGGTTACGATAACAGGCCAAGCAGTTAAGGGGTAGAGGTTTCTGTTGAATAGGGGAGCGTGTCAGAGCTGCTTTAAATAGAGCTCCTGTAACTCTATATGGGATATCAAGTATATTTTGTTGTAAAGACAGGATTCTAGCCTGTAGAGGGAGGTTATGCTCCCAACCCATTCTTTGTACAATGCCTATTTGTTCTGAAATAAGAGAATTTCTTTCATTCATCTTTGTATTCTGTTGGGTGAGAGTGTGTTTGGTTAGCTTTCAGACATAGAAACCTAACACAAGCTAACTACCCCGAAGAACATAAGATGTTAGGCAAAGGCTCATGATTGATTTTATTACATCTCTGTGAATGTATCTCTTCTTTGTTAATGAATTTCTTTTTCTATCAAAAACTCAGCATAATTGCACTTTTGGTTCCTCTATTATGAATAAGGCACTTTTCTTCTTATTAGTGTTTGCTCAAATTTAATTTATCATTTTTTAGAATTACTAAAATCGAGCCCCATAGTCGGTTTCCTTCTTCCTTAACTCTTATAATATAAGCCCTTAAATGCTCATTTTCTTTTCAAATAATTTGGGTTGGGTCTTATTTTTATGGAAAAATATTTGAACGGATCCCATTCAAAGGCTTTGGTAAAAGTTTGATAACATTTGAAAGATTTCGTAGGAACCGATTTTTTGTTTTGACGAGGGAAAAGTATTCTGATATTTCAATTGATGTGTTTTGATCATAAGAGGATTTAAAGTGTCTTAGATTAATCTGTGGAGATTTTAAATAGAAAAAGGGGATTTTGTGTGGATGAAAACTCAAAAAGGACTTGATAATACCAATTCAAAGAAATAGGGAATAAGTTTTAGCAAAATGTTTTACATTAGTCACATTGGAGGTACTAGAGGTGTAATACAGCTAAAAGAGGTTATAGAAAGATACCTCTGAATCGTTTATTCCAAGTTTACATCTTCTATTCAATAATTAACGTGTTCACAGTTTGGTTGGATTAGTTGAGACAAAAGAAACATTTGATTTGATCATAAAACAAACTTATGATTTGGTGGATCAGTTTGCAATTTGTATCGCATCAGTTAATTCTGTTTTTGTCTTTTTATTTAAGGGGAAACACTTAGTTCTTAATTCGGAAAAAGGGAAATTTCATTGAGTAGAGGGTGAAAGTAGAGCCTCAAACCAATACATGAATTTTTCTAGTGGATCTTGCAAGGGAAAAACATTTATTGAATTAAAAGTAATATACATAATAGTTATTGGATGAAAACTTGTTCAAAGTATTAAAGCTCATTTCATAAATGTGAGTATGATCTAAATTACAAATCACATGTCAATATAATCTCAAGTTTATTTGAGAGTAGTGTAGGAAAACTTTCTTTATTTTTGTGGTTCGCATGTTTTAGGTTCGTTTTAGACTTGGAACAGAATAAAAAGGTGTGGATTTTGCAATTTTCACTATTTTAAGTTAATTGTTGGGCTTAGAATGGTTTGGATTGATTCTTCGACACTCTTCATTATATCGGAATAAAGTGTGCTTTGAGAAGGGCTGGGTTTAGCATAGAGCTTCATCCAAAGTGGTCAATTATTGGACATTTAAAAGGTTATTTCTACCTGCACTCCCATGGGTTCTTCCTAAACCTCCATGGGGGTGTGTAAAATACAATAATGCCCTTAGTCTCTGTCATCTTCTACATTGTCTGTTGGTTCTTCTCCGTCCTCTTCTGCCGCTGCCCCTCTGGTCTTATTATGGTTGCACCTTTTCTACTTTCATCCTTTCTCTACTCAGAAGATGTCAAAATACTACTGCATTCTGATGGAATTCTGATCTCAACAATAATTTCCGGATTGTGTAATTTGGAAGCATTTGTTTTTGTGTAATTTTAGATTGTGCAATTCGGAAGGTTTTTTTATGCAAAAATTGACTTTCAGATTGTCCAAACTCAGTCAAATGCTTTTGGAGTACACAGTCTAGAAGTAAAAAATGACTTTTGAAAAGTCAATTTTGACTTCCAGATTGTACAATCTAAAGATCTTCCAAATGATCTTGAAGTCATTTTTTGAATAAAAGAAGAGTTTTTAGATTTTTTGAATAAAAGAAGAGTTTGGAGAATGGACAATTCTGAAGTCAGTTTTTCATAAACCAGAATGACAAAGTGGCATTGTCATATTGGTAGGGGTGCAGAGGAAAAGTAGAGGGTGCAAAAAGAAATTCTCCATTTTTTAAGAATGTGGTAAATGTCGAAAGTTAATCTAAGCCCAAGTAGGCAATCATGTCTAAAACTCTTACTCTAAAATGAGATGAATTCACATTACACGACCATTTTCAATGTAATTAGTTATCAAAATTGCGTTGTAAATTGCATGTCAGCAAAGAAATTAATACACAAGGCACTGAATCCTGAATCATTCATAAAATTTCTTGAAAGATTGCAATAGGTATTAGTCGAGCTACTAGGATATTTACCTTACTCTTTGTAGTTGAATAAATGTTTTATGTTCTTAAGTTATCTGTGTACAGATTGAGATGGCATCTTTGTTCGAGCACCATCTGAAGTAGTCTGTGTTATAACCAATGAGAGCGTTTGTCGGAACGGCATGTAATTCCCAATTTTCAAATTTTCATCTCCGGATTGCTTTTGTTGTAGTTTCTATATGTTCTCAAACTATTTAGATTATGTTTGGATATTCAATGGCAAGTGGAATGTAACAGGATGCAATGGAATAAAATAAAATAAAAATATCATTATATTGTTTAAATATTTTTTTTTTGGAACAAATTAAGTTTTCATTGAACTATTTCACTGTATGATATGATAGTATAATTATTACTGTATTACTCTTACCGACAAATGTTTATATCTATAGCTAGAAAATATTAGACCAGTACCAAGGTTTGGAAATATATCGGAATATATTTGTTACAAATTGATAAGCCATGTCACTGACCCTTAACATGCTTATGTCTTCCCTTTCTTTCCTACGAGTGTGTGCTTGGTTACATTTTGATGATTCTAACCATGGAGCAACACAATCATCAAGGAGCCTTTGACTCTCATAAAACTTGTGAAGAAGCTCTTAGTAATTTTGGGTCATATAATATATATATATATATATATATATATATATATATATATATATATATATATATATATATATATATAATAATAATAATAATAATAATAAATTCTTAAATATGTTAGGTTATTATATTTTATTAGTTAATTATAAAGTGATCTAATTAAGTAAATGTGGTTAAAGACATATATGTTATGGAAGGTTTATTATGTAAAGATTCATAATAATTTTAATTTGTTGAAAAGAGTCAAATTGAAATTATTGAATTTGAGAAGAAGTAACTAACAAAAATTAGAAAAAGGGTTATGGTCTCCATTTGTGAACATATTCATTATTCTTATTCTTTTTTTTTTATATCCCCATTACTAGAGAAAAAGGTGGAATATAAGGTGTTTTACAAGGGGAAGATCACATAGTAATCTATGTTGTTTTATTAATTGTTTTCAACGGTTAATCCTTTTATGTTTTCATTTTATGTTTTAAAGAAAATTGGAAACTATTCTATTTTGTAAGAGTTTATTGCTTATTAATTCATATTAATAATTAAGAGCAATAAACTCTTTTAAAATAGAGTAATTCTCAATTTTCTATAAAACCGAAAATAGAAACGGACATAAAGGATTGACCATTGAAAAAAATTAATAAAACAATATCTAATGTATATTGGTCTCTCATCTTTTCTCGAAAGAACATTTTACATTCCCTCTTGATTTTCTCTCTTGATGGGGATAGAGAGAAAGGAATAGGAATAATGAGCGGGCTCACACATGGGGAATAAGATCCCCTTTATGTAACCTCTATCGATTACTTTTCTAAGTTTTAATAATTTCAATTTGGTCCCTTCAACAAATTAAAATTATTACCGATCTCTATACAATAAACCTTTCATGACATATAACTCTTAGCCATAATTGACTTAATTAGATCACTTTATAATTGACTAATAAAATACAATGGTCCTAACATATTTAATGATTTCTTATATATATATAAATCCTTATAAATGTGTTAGACTTTTTGAGTTCAATATTGTCATTATGTACCTTGAGCATTTCCAAAGTTTGTCCATTGATTATATCTGCATGTAGAACCAAAACAATTTTCATTGCAATTAAACCTGACAATGATCATTAATGCTGATATGGATTCATCATGAAATGTGTAGCTTAAAAATTACATGAACGTGATATGTACATGTCTATTTTCAATTTGCCCTTACTTTATCTCAATGAGCTTAATACAATAACCTTAATATACAAAGTGTAATTTATGAATAATAAACCATAATGTATGCATACATGAAAACCAAACATAGAACACAAACACACAAAAATGACTAACTCTCACTGAACCGAAGATTCTTCAAACTGTAAAACACCCATATGAGAAATATGTTTATGAAAGATTTTGGCTGTAAAAGCCTATTAAGAGGATATACCATCAAAGAGTTTGTCCTTAAGTGTTCTATGAAAATCCATCCACTTTGTACCCTTTCTTTAACAACCAGGAACTTGGTGTCAATGTGTTTGACTTACTCTAGCTCATTTTGTTGTTAAACTACAATACAATTAATTTGTTGTCACAGTATAACTTAAGTGATTTTTCAAAATCTTTCATAATACGCAACCCTAAATCAAAAATCAACTATATATCTTGATTTGATGTCTTAGAAGATGCTACAAATTTTGCAATCACAATGGATAAATTCATAAGGGTTTGCTTGGTACTGGATCATGAAACCACACCACCATCTAGTATGAAAATGTAACCTGAAGTGGATATTAAACTATCTTGACATCTTGCAAAATTGTTAGAATACTTGATGATCTCCAACTGGTCTGACCCTATATACATAAGCTTATAAACCTTTGTTCTCTTGAAAAACTTCATAACTTTTTTGACTGCTTTCTAATTATCCATTCATGAATTGTTTAAATATTTGCCTAAAGCCTCAATTATGTATGTTATATGTAGATGAGTACATACTTGGACATACATCAAATTTCCTATCGTTGAATCATAAGGAATTTTTTGCATTTCATGAATTTCTAAATTTTCTTTTGGGCATTGATTGAGTCTGAACTCGTCTCCCTTAGTAACTACAGAATCTTGGTCTTAAATATTTATTTACTACTCATGGGCTTCATACATTCTAGTAACGTGACAAGTTTCCAAACCTTATTGTCTTGCATGAATTTATACTTCTCATGAATCACAAGTTTCTGTAGATCTTGAGTTTGTTCTTATAGAGATTTTGAACTTGTTAGAAGTTTTGAATTTGCTAATCATAAGAAACTTTATAGATCAGATCACTTTCACCGATTCTTCCTCTAACCTTATTCTCCCCCTAAACTCAATATCCTTAAAGAATATAATTATTCTCTTCTCAGAGATATTTTTAGTTTGAGATTATAAAAATTATATTTCTTGATTTTGTATTTGTCTCTGAAGTCAATATTATGCTTAATATCATACAATTTTGTAATTATATAACCAATGGATCTTTTATTATAGTGCTTAGGATAACTTTTAATCAAATAAAGTTTAACAAAATAAAGGGATTTTTAATCAAATAAAGTTTAACAAAATAAAGGGATTGTAGAAGATCTTTCTTAAAAAAGATCTTCAAAATAAAATATCGAATTAAGACACATAAAATAAAGAAGACCGATTTAAAGATTTTCCTAAATATAGTACTTGATTTAAACTAATTTCTTCTCCCATACTCATAATATCTATATCTATAACTATTACAATGGAGATTACTTTATAATTGTTTATAACCTTTATTTTTGTGTACTTAGTGTTAATTTCATTAGTGAAAACACATACATTATTTATATATGCATTTACTTTTATTTCATAATAATAAAAAATAAAAATTAATTTTATTATTAAATTTATAATAAAAAAATGTAATTTCATTATTAAATTTATAATAAAATAAAAGTAAAATGTAAGTATAAAATGAATAATATTTATTTTATTATAAGTAGGTCGTTTTATTTTGGTAGTTATTGAGTTTAAAAAATAGTTCCAATATCAGAAGAATAAAATAATAAAATAGTTTATATTAATAAAGATAAAATTGATACTATTTATATTAATAAAATTTAATTAAGTTTTGAGTTATGATAAATTTGAAAATTTTAATTAGTTTCTAAATCTTTTTGTTTATTGAGTTCACAGTTTTAAAACTTTTCAATCAAGTCATTACATTTACAATTTTATAACTTTATATTTTTATATTTTATAATTTCGTAATTCATAATTTTTTAATCTTATAATTTTATAATTTGTAGTTGTATAGTATGATAATTTTATTATTTTTTAATTTTATATTTGTTGGAACAACCGGTATCGTAGAGTCGCGCAGCGGAATAAAAATTCGCGAATAGCGGAAAGCGTGTTCAATCACAACTCAAGTTAATATGGTTCGTTTTTTATAAAATTAGTTTTCTTAGAGAAAATTTATCGAACAGTTGATGTACGAAAGTATAAAGAGTGTACGGAGTAGAAAAATCACACAAATGATTTTTATCTTGGTTCAAATCAAAATATTCTACGTCCAGTCGTTAATCACTATGCATAATGATTAACCTTTTTCACTAAAAACAATTTTATAGTTACAATATAGTGAATGCAATAAGAATGATAAAACCTTCCTTCGACGAATAAACCAGAAGGGTGCTTCCTTCGACCAATGAACCGGAAGCGAGCAACCACACTTTCCTTCGACCAACGAATCAGAACAATGCTGTCAGAATCTTCCTTCAACCAGCGAACCTGGAGCGAGCAACGTTGCCAAATTGAAGAAAACTGCTCCGACCTTTGACACACAAAGCGCGAATTTCTCCTATTCACGAGACCAGACAATGCAATGAACCAACTTTTTAGAACTTCCTCAGTTACACTGTATTCTTAAAAAGCTTAGAGTTATTTTCTAAAGTGTTTGGCGAAGGTATATAAAGCCTACTGGTCCGAAACTGAAAAGACACATTACAACTGCCAATGATAATCGATTATTGTAAGTGATAATCGATTATATGAGAGACTTGGAACAATTTGGATTTTTAACTCTTCAACCGATCGACTCGAGTTCTTCATCTTCTGCGACTCGGTTTGATTTGTCACAGCCTCCTACCGTTCGGTCTTCAACTATGTTTGGCCTGAGCCCTTGTCACCTTTTGTTGTCCGGCTTGGTTACCTATATCTTTCCAACGTTCGGTGCTAGCTTCTCAGTCTCAGTCATTCCTCGCTATCGCTCGGTCCGAACTACTTGGTCTCAGTCAAGTCTTAAACCGTTCAGTCATGCCTTGAACTGTTACAAACCATTCGGTCTTTTACTGTTATGCTCCATTCAACCTTTTATCAGTGTTCAGCCTTCAACTATGTTCAACACCATTTGGTCTTTTACTGCGTTCGACCTTCAATTGTTACACTTCGTTCGGCCTTCAATTATTATGACCGTTCGATCTCCAATTATTACGACCATTCGGTCTCAGTTATGCCTTTGCTCTCAACTTCAGCGTCCACCCGCTCGATCTCGTTCATGCCCCACTTGATCTTGGTCATGCCTTCTACAATTCGGTCTTAAGCTGTGTTCGGCCATGAATAGTGTCCGACCATAAACAATATTCAGCCTTTATCTGATTGTAGTAGTTCGGTCTTTGTCTGATAGTGACCGTTCGATCTACAACTTACTTTTGTTCTTTTTCTTCGCTGATCATTGTGCAGATATGCTTTTAAACTTGATGCAACAAGAGTCTTCATATTCTTCACTTAGTAGCATCATCAAAATTACTAACTTCAAAACACTAATGCTCCTCATCTGTAACAATATTTTTTTCATTTTATAATTTTAATTAATTTAAAAAATGACTTGTTTGTTTAGAGAATTTTTTATTTCAGCGTGGTTATGTAAGAAAATATTATATAATAGCATTTAAACTTGATAGGAATTGTCACATCACAATTAATAAAAAAATATGTCTTAAGATTCAATAGATAAGTTTTAAAACTGAATAGAGATTCGAATTTGTCTTAATTATCGGTAAAAATAAAATTGATTGTAAAATGTGTATACGAAAATAATGGGAGAGTTGCTCCCTCCACCACGAGCGCTTCTCTCAAAAATTTTTTTAATTACAAAACTCTTCCATTTTACTTTAATTTTTTACTTTTTTACCTTTTTATCAAAACCCTAAATCCCAATTTCATTTTCACTTTGGCGCAACTCCACCCTCCTCCACAAACTCTCACTTTCAAACTTTTCTCGTTCTCGTATCTGATTCTTCTAAATTCCTTTTCTCCTCCCGTTTCCTTTTTTTCCAATCCTTTTTCTTCATAACAGTTTTCATTTCATTCGTTCTTTCTTCTCTGTTTCGATCTCCTAGTTGTGCGGTGGTGCTGTGTTGGTGGTACTTTAGTGGTGCTTCGTGTATGCATCTATTGTGCACATTTTTTCTTTAGTCCACGAGAGAGGTTGGTCATAATAGACATTTGATTTTAATTTTCATGTATTGGAATATGTTGTGTGCTAGATGTTTGGTCGCTGCCGTGCATTTTCTATGTTTGGTAGCTGAGTGTTTGGCCTTGAACAAATGTTGATATCCATTTACGAATGTTGATATCCTTACGAATGTTGACATCCATTTAAGACTCCAGTGAATACCTACATCCTTCTCCAACGAATACCCACATTCGTTACAGTGATAGGTTTATATATTTAAAAAATCTACCACCTTCAACTATAAGAACCTTCTTGCACCACTCCAAAGCTTTTTTGCTACTTCCTCTAATAACTAGAGAACCTTCTTGCATAATCAATGCTATCTCCAACCAAACACACCACAATATTCCACGCTATACCACATTTTCAGCAAACAAAAATTAGAGGAAGAAAAAGATCCGAAGGAATTTCATTCAATGGAATCAGTGGAATGTTGTGGAGGTGCATTGATACAGAAACATTAACAAAAGTAGATGATTGTTGGGTAAAAATGAGTCGGGTTGGGTTGGCTCACTAAGTGACCAACCCGTGGTGGGCCGGGTCGGGTCAGATCGTGTGACCCGTTTGACAACTCTAATTATTGAGGACAAAAAGGGAATGGAAAGGTGGAGGGGAGTAATGGTGGAGGGGAGTAATGGTGAAGGGAGCAACTCCCAAATAATGGTTATAGAAGATTATACAAAATAATATTCTTTGATAATAATTATTGATAATGATTTTATATATTTTCCTTTTGGAACTGTTGTTTTAAATTTAATATTTACTTCCAAAAATATCACATTTATAATTAATAAAATAAATATAAAGAAGACAAATTTAAAATATATAAATAAATACAGATCACATTTTACCAATTAATTTTATAAGAGTTAAATTAAATTTAAAATTCACTTTTTAATAATAATAAAATATAAAAACTCTTCCGTTTATATATTACTATTATTTTATATTTATTATACTTTTATTATGAAGAGATAAAAGTAAACACAGGTACAACTACTCCATGTATTTTTGCTAGTAATAAGTAACTAACATGCCTTTATCTTAATACCTTTAAATCAACTTAAATTTATAGTTTACATTATGTAATTTTCAACAATTTCATATTAGAATCAAACTATCTCGGGTTCAAATTATACATTATCTAAAATTATATCTCAGATCGCATAATTGAGAATTAGGTAATCGCGTTTTGGATTAGAGAACAAGAAATAGTGTTCCGAAGTAAATTTAAAATAACATTCTAAATTGTGTAATTTTATTTTGGATTACATCATCTAAAGTTATATTTTAGATATATTATATTAAAGGCAAGATGGTTATCTTTTATATTATGAGGTGAGAGAAAAAAATATATGGAGATGAAAAAAGTAAGTCGTTTTTCCTTTTAGAAATGTGTTATATGATGGAGTTTTGAAGGTTTAGAGGCCTTGATTCCCAATTTGTTTCTTCTATTTAGGTAAATGAATATATAAATAAAATAAATTTTTTATTTTATTATTGTATCATATGCACCGGGCGGTCTGAGAGCATTATAACGATTGGTGTTTCTTCAATCTTTTTATTCCTCTGATAGCATTACCGGACAACTGACATCAGCAATCACCACACATTGTGCGACCCGACTATTCATCCTCCTGCTCGAATGAGTAATGACGGTATACTGTATGGGCGGCGGTGTAAGGCCGGCCGGTCGGTAACCTGGATCATTAAGACTAAGATTAAGGTAAATGGTAATTAGAGTCATTGGGCTGAAATTGGGTCGTGATTAACTTTTCACTAATCCCAAGCCCATGACGAAAACAATAACTACAGGTCAGAGGTGAGTGGTAGACATGTTGCATTTACTGCACATTCATTACTATTTCATTGAATCGCCAAATGATTTTTGTACTGACTTTGGCATCGGAGAATCTTTGACAGGTTCTCTTGGACGGAAGGGTGGACAACAAAGCTTGCTAAAAGACAATTTGTAGAGGAGTTTGGTGACTTAGTCCCAAATAACCGAAACAATTACATTTGACTTTAAAAAATTTGTATATTTATCTTGACACTTTAAAAATATGGGTTAAATATGTTTTTAGTCCCTGAACTATCAGACGATTTTGTTTTTAGTCCCTGCTCAGAACTTTGATGGTTTTTAGTCCTTATAGTTTTGAAACTCTGAGTATTAGTCCTTAAAAATGGACGGTGTTAAGTTTTTGTGGATGTGGCAAACGGCGATGCCACGTGAGCTGTGATCTCTGCCTTCACTCTCTGCCACGTGGAATGTTTAACTGTTGAACTTAGATTAAGTCAGTTAAGCACTTCGTGATGTTTTTTATAAATGAGATTTGAAGAAGTTTGGTTCTTCTTCGTGGCTGCAGCTGAGGAGAAAGAACTTGGGTACATTTGAAGGTGAAAGAACTTGGGTACATTGTTGAGGTAAGTTCGTATGTTTTGGTTTTGGTCTTCTTCTGTTCTTCGTGTAAATATGAGGATTTGGGATATAGGGTTTCTGTGGGCACCAAAGCTGATGAAGGGATTGTTTTGTTGTAGTGAAATGAAAGGTGACAATGGAGGAAATGGTTGGACGCGAAGGTCAATTGGTTCGTCTAAGTCGCAAAGCTGTGGATCATCTTCACGGCTACCTTCTAAATTGTGTGGTTGTGGTGAAGCATTGTTGGTTTTGAAGGCAACTACTGTGAAGAACAAAGGAAGATTGTTTTATAGATGTAGAAATTGGGCAGTAAGTGATTAAATATTTCATTTCATTTGTTGAATTTTGAATTCATCCTGTGTTGTTTTGATTGCAGAGTAATTCAAGTTGTAATTACTTTGAATGGCATGATGAAGGAGTTTCTGAAACTGAAGGAAGCTTTGAAAGAAAACTTGAAGAACTTCAAATGTGTTTGGAAAATGAAAAACTCGTATTGGATCTAAGGAAGAAGAACGACAAGTTGAAAAGGAAGTTAGAAGAAGAGAAGAAAGTTGGAAAAATGATGTTGTTGTTGTTTATCTTGTCATGGGTTTTCTTTTGTATTATGTTTTTGTTAAAGATGAATTGTAACTAAGAATTATGGTGTTGAATAAAATGAGGATTGTCTGGAAATTGTTTATGTTGTTGTTTGTTTTCCCTTTAACATTGGACTGTTACTGTTACTAGTGTATTCATTTATGTTGATAAAGAAAACAGTTCACAGCATAAGAAAGCACAGGCAGAGTATCTGTAAATGTGGACTTGGAATAAATAAAGTTAACTTGCCATTATGCAAAGATGGAATACAACTCAAAGTTTAGTGGTCCCTTTGAAAATGAAGTGGTCACATACTATTAAATAACATAAGTTTAGTGGTCCCTTTCCACTACAAAAAATATTAAAAGCAACCACACCAACCACTGTAGCCAGTACTATAATTGTTCCCTTAGTGGGTCACTTTCAATTACAAAATTCAATACAATAAAGGGTTGGAACAAAGGCATCTTCAATTGGTACTAGCTTGGGACCCTAGATGTTGTGCAGCCAGTCTTGAGGATGTTCTTCTTCCAGCTTCGTGCCCTAATGCAGGTCCTGCTCCACTGGCACTTCTTCTTCCCCTTGAGGATGTTCCTCCTCCTTGGTGACTTGATGCAGCTCCTGCTTCACTGCCAGTTTTCTTCCCCTTGATGCAGCTCCTTCTGACCTTGATGCAGCTCCTTGAGAACCTCCTGCACTGGAAGTGGCCCTTGTGCTGCCAAATCCTCCTGTACTGGAAGTGGCCCTTGTGTTCTGTAAATGGAAGTAAGCAACATTGCAATTGTAAGATTGTAAATAAGTTTGAATGTGTAAATAAGTGAACCAGTAAAAGATTGATTTTGTACCTTTTTGTTTGCCCTTTTACATGTTCTTACATTATGACCAAATTCATTGCAGCTGCTACACTTCATAAGAAGATTCTTCTTTGATAATTTTGTATGAGTGACATATTCATCAGCCTCCCTTCTTCTTAGTTTTTTAGGCCTCCCAGGGGGTGTTTTATAAATTGGAGGCAGTAGGGAACGAAATTCAGAAGTAGACCACAGTTGTTGTCCATTGATTGGAACAATCTCAGGGCCATAACAAGTGTCATAAGCCTCTCTCTTGTAATAAGGATGTACATAGTCTTCAGGGTTTTCTTGTTTGTAATTGATGGCAGCCACAGCGTGCCTACAAGGAATTCCTACCAAATCCCAAAGGTAACAACTACATGAATGGTTACTAAGGTCAACTACAAATTTATCCATAGTAAACCCGTGAGTGATTTCAAATTTTGCTCCCCCTGCCCAAGTTGGAATCCAATTTCCACTCTTCTCAACTTCCCCAACAAGCCTATTTCGTGGTTTAGGCATCACAACCCCTGTATATGTCTTTGCTTTTTCTCTAAGTGTTGCAAACCTCCTCATAATGTAAGTTCTAATCCATTCCATCATAGTTATGATAGGTTTGTCTCTAGCTAGTAAAATTGTACTATTAAATGACTCAGACAAATTATTTAACAAGACATCGCATCTAGGATAACTACTAAATGCATGTTTACACCAACGATTAGTTGGAATAGATAGCAACCAATTGTAAGCATCAGTGTTAACATTGGACAACTCACCCATTTTCTTTTCCCAATCCTGCTTGAATGTGGCCTTTGCAGCCCCCATCATAAGATCTCTAATAAGCACTCCTCCACCAAACTTCTTCTTGTAATTGTTATACAAGTGCCTTAAGCACAATCTATGTTCCACTCCTTCCAAGATCTCATCAAAAACTGTCATTAGTCCCTGCAAACCATAAAACTTTGTCATTAGTCCCTGCAATTCAGAAAAGGTCTTGCTCAAGAGTAAGTATTCCAGTTGCTACTGTATAAAAATAGGGAAATATTAAAATGAAGATACCTTTTGTTGATCAGAGATGAAAACCCAACGTTGACAATCAATTCCTCCAATATCTTCCAGTAGTAGTGTCAAAAACCATCTCCAACTCTCTTTGCATTCATTTTCAACCACAGCAAAAGCTAGTGGGAAGTATTGGTCATTCGGGTCTCTGCCCACTGCCACCAACAGCTGACCCCCATATGTTGTCTTCAGATGACAACCATCTACCCCTATGAAGGGCCTGCAACTTCCTAAAAAGCCTTGCTTACAGCCCTCTAAACACATATAGAATGAGCCAAATCTTGGAAGCAAACTTGGTTGGGGTTGATTGACTTTAATTTTAAATGTTCCAGCCTTCACTCTTAGCAATTCACCCACATAATCATATACACGACCATATTGTCGCTCTCCATCACCAACCAAAGAATCCAAGGCAATTTGCTTTGCCTTTCCAGCTTTCCAAGCAGTGATTCCAACACTGAATGACTTCTTAATGTCATCAATTATTTGGTTGACAGTCATGTTAGCCACATTTACAAACCTATCTACTAATACTTGTGCAATCCAGTTCACACTTGCACTTTTGTTTCCAAAGGTCCTTCCACAACTGTGTCGTCCAACCAAGGTTTTCACCCTAAATGTTTCCTTCCTTCCTACCTTGCTAGCCATAATCAGAAAACCACATTTGTTTTTACAAACTGCCCTTACTCTGTTCAGGTCATTCTTCACAAACTTAACCTCTTTTCCATTTAATACACTATGCTCCAATAGTGCATTTTTGAATTCCTTTAAAGAACAGAACTCCATCCCCAATTTAAATCTGAAGTTCTTGTTCATATCATCTTTTCTAAACTTTTTAAATTTCCCCTTTGACCTCACATCCTCATCACTATCTACATTTGAATCCAATTCATCACTGTTGTATTCTTCATTGATCTCATGATCTCCAACTTCTTCATTCAGTAAAAATGAACCTTCCCCAACATTGCCTCTTCTACGGACACATTTCTTCTTCTTTTTCATTCTATTCCACCTATCCAAAACTGGATTAATGTTTCTCCGAAATTGGTCCACCCTATCATTCTGAACATCAAACCCATCATCTTCATTAGCCATTCTGTCTTCTTCACTGTCATCCATACATTCTTCAGCTGAAGCTTCTACTTCCCCCTCAACAACATTCCCCCCTTCCTCTTCTTCCCCAAGATAATCATATTCATCACCAACAACAAACTCTTGTTCTTCCTGACCCATTTGAACATCTTCATGTTCATCATGACCATCACACTCTTCTTCTTCCTCACCCATTTCAACGTCTTCATGCTCATCATCACCATCACACTCTTCTTCCTCACTCATTTGAACCTCTTGTTGTTCATGACCACCACCAAACTCTTCTTCCTCACTCATTTGAACCTCTTGACCACCACCAAACTCTTCTTCCTCACCCATTTGAACCTCTTGCTGTTCCTCACCCATTTGAACCTCTTCTTGTTCCTCACCACCATCACACTCATCCTCCTCACCCTTTTCAACCTCTTGCTGTTCATGACCACCATCACAGTCTTCCTCACCCTTATCAACCTCCTGCTGTTCATTACCACCATCACAGTCTTCCTCACCCTCTTCTAGACCCATTCCACCCTCTTGTACAATCTCATCCACTTTGGAAACCACTTCCTCCGTGTCTATGTTTCCTTTTTCAACATCACCCTCTTCCACTTCCTCAGCCACTTCACCACAACTAAGAAAGTGAACTTCCACTGCCTCACTAGGAAGAACATGTTCAACATAAATTTCTACCTCTTCGTTATTCTCCTCTGCATAATTAGCCAAGTACAGTGCTTCTCTGTCATCACTCAATAAGCTGACATTATTCATCAGCCTTTGTTTGGACCCCTTCCACCAAAGTTTGAACTCTGCATCATACTTAAATTCTCTAACTATTCCAACCGCTTCAAAATATGACCAACGATCTGGATCAACTCCTTTGATCACGTGTATCTCTCCTCCAACATACTGTAACCCCTTATTACTAACAAACTTCCCCATGTGATGCAAACAAATGTCGAAAACCATTTCTAGACCTACATTCACACATCAACGCTTTACGCACAAATTGGAACAACCATAACCGAAAAACAAAAACAATAGCTTAACTTACCTTTAAGCTTGTCTTTACGCTTGTCTTTGACGACCACCGGAACAACCACCGCAACCACCACCGCAAGGACAATCAAGATACAATGCTTCCTGTCAAAGCTTTCCACTATAATGCTTCCAGTAAAACTACGTTTTCCCCCCAATTGAAATATTTACTTTTCACAAATTCTGAACCCTATATCTAATTTCAATCAACAACGTAATTAACTGACTTAATCTAAGTTCAACAGTTAAACATTCCACGTGGCAGAGAGTGAAGGCAGAGATCACAGCTCACGTGGCATCCCTGTTTGCCACATCTACAAAAACTTAACACCGTCCATTTTTAAGGACTAATACTCAGAGTTTCAAAACTATAAGGACTAAAAACCATCAAAGTTCTGAGCAGGGACTAAAAACAAAATCGTCTGATAGTTCAGGGACTAAAAACATATTTAACCCTAAAAATATTTGATCTGACACTCGATAATAATATTATAATATTAGGATAGACATAATTTATTTATTTTTATTTTTATTTTATAAAATACTATAGAGTTGTCATTTATTTGGTTTGTTATTTAATTTAGATGTAGATTTGGAATTGTAGGGAAAGAAAGACTTAAAAATATAAATGTTTATTTTAATTTAGCTTTTTGTTTGAACGGTTGTTTTAGGTTCTTTTTGGCAATTTTGTTAATATGGTGCAATTTGTATTTAATAAGTGACATGATTTTACTGTGAAGTTGTGTTGATTCTACAACTTCTATAAGTGGTGAAATTGAATGGGCCAAACACGATTTTATTTATGTTTAAATGGGTTTTTATTGTTATTTTTTTAAAAAAAAGTTAATGAAGTAATATGTGGTTTGCATTGATATAAATTGAAGTTATGACATGACTTTAATATAACTTAATTTGAATTGAAGTTGTTTAAAGATGATACAAATTTAGTTGTTTTTATTTTGTAGTGATATCGTGCATGTGTGACATGACTTTTGCATGAGTTATTTTTTTAGTTTTCGTTTATAAAGTTATATTACATTTATATATTAATAGTTTCTTGATTATTTTGTGAGATTTTGAAAAGAGTTAAAAATATAAATTTGACACCAAAACTAAAAAAAATAAAAATTCATGATGTAAATTATAATTAAGTTATAACATTATTGTCTATATGGACAATTATCTCTAATTTGACCTTCATTCCAATTTTTTTTGTTTGCTTATTTAGGAGTGACTTATCCATTTCATTATCATATCACAACATACTAAAGTCATACCAACCATTCAAACCTTGATTAAAATTTAAAAAAATAATAATAACAAAACGTAATACAGCTTAAATGAAGTTGTGTTTGAGTCACACAACTTGTGTGGGGCCAATATACACGGATATGACTTCTTCTTGTTTCACTTAAGCATAACTTACTCATGTTCCTATTATTTTTTTAAAATGCCTATTTACTTACAAAGTAAAATTGCATCATATCATATTCGTAAAGTTGGCTTTTTTTTAATTTGAATGATAGATAATTTAGTTTGATTATGCATTACTAGAATGACTGATTTTGTGTATTTAAATTTGACGAAGAATCGACAAAGAGATTCATTTTATTTTACTATTTATGTCATATATATATATTATCATATTTTTGTAAAAAAGAATAAAGTTTGCAATTTATGTTACCATCTCAAAATTTAAAATTTTGTAACATATTTAATTAGTGGCGTGCCCATCAAGAATATCAAATACATATCTTCTGCGAAACTTCATTTTCATAAATGACATATTAAAAAAATATGGAGTTCAAAGATGATGCCATGTTCTTAAAAGAATACATTTTATTTTGCACGTGCAATTAAATTAATGCAGTTGAATTAGAGTGATTTAAAGAGTGATGCATGTAGTTAGTAGAAAGACAAAGTACACAAGGTTTTTGAAAAACAGCAATATGACTTGAAATTATGTTTGGTTTTACTATGATTTTGACCAAGACTCCATTATTTGTTTACTGTTTTAAATAACTAATATTAAGAGATGTTGTTATTGCTAAGCTTTCTGGGTGTTCACCAATTCTTGATTCACTTGTGAACTTAGTTTTTTTGTTCCATAGTAATTCAGGTATTTTATATTTATATTTTTAAAATATAAATATATAATATGTATAACATTTTATAAAAAACATTTTTATTCAATTAAACAAATAACATAATTTTAATAAATGTTAAATTCTCAAGTTAAATTCAGAATTAGTAAAAACAACTATTTTTAGAAAATAAAAAATTAATCCAAAATTATGGAAGATTAAGAAAAGAGAGAAGAACACACACACTTACATTTCTTTCTTTGAAAACACAATAATACACAAATTAGTTCCGCTCCTCCCACTTTCTTCTCTCTCTCTCTCTCTCTCTCTCTCTCTCTCTCTCTCTCTCTATATATATATATATATATATATATATATATATATATATATATATATATATATAATATAATTCCGCATTAACTTTTTATCCTTTAAAAAGAGTTTCTTTTTTAATTCTGAGTTCGTCGGAAAATCTTAGAGTTTCGGTTGGATTTTGGAGAATTTGCACATATATAACGAATAAATCCTTAAGAATAATAAATATATATACTTTAGAAAATCATCTAGTTCGAAGTTTACAATATGAACATGAGTCGTAATAAACTCACCTTAATTCATTATTTTTAAGTTTTCTTATAAATCTTGACATTTGTTTAGATCAAATATTCGTTTTTGGTGGAATATATTTAATGAGGATTCCAGGAGGTTCTTGTATTGTTGATGTATAGATTCATGTGTGAAGTTGATTTTTTTACACCTTCTGGTTTGCTAATCATAATGTTTCTTTTATAAGTATATTTTCTTAAGTTAAATTCATTAGTTTATCTTTGTTTGCATATGTTATTTTTCATTGTGACATGAGATTATTTAACTTTATTATCTTCTGAAAATCTTGATATAGAAAGTTTGTGAAAGAAAATGCAATCAAGGATCTGAAGAAGATTGAAGGATACAAAGAAAAGAATAAAGAAAGTGAATGGATAGAATAAACTAAAGCTTATTATTACAGGCTACGAAACACGAAGTATTGCTTAATTTTATGATATATAACATCTGCATAGAGGTGTTGACTGAAGATGAATTTCCTAAGATTTTCATGACACAAACAAACCTTGGATGTCATTGGAGATGGCATTCACGGTTAGTTCATGCAAAATAAAATCATCATCAAAGCCAAATCCATTATCCATCCAGCTATCCCAAGATGGAACACAAAGCTCACTACTGCTTTTGACATGCTCTAACCAGTATTCACTGTGCTGCTCTCTCATGATCAAGTGCTGTTGTGGCTGAGAAACATGGGGCATTGGTGTGGTTACTTTTGTTATCTCTTGTTTGCTACCTTGTTGGAAATTTAGGGTAATGGGACCCTTATGGATTGCAAGTGACATGGTTGTTGTTGTGGAACAGCCAGTGAACTGTTGTACCAATGCCCTGAAATTGGAGGTGTTGGCTTTCAGAAGGGTAACGGGAGTGGTCTTAGAAACCCTAGATCTCCTTCGAACTGGTTTGAACGCACAACCCTTTGGAGTTAAATTGTGGCCACCACTTGTTCTGTTGTTATTGTGTGATGAGTTGCTCTTTGATGATGACATGCATATGCTTGAATCCATGAATCCTTCTATGAATGGATCAAGATCATCCACCAGAAATTGCTCGTCAAACTGCATGCCCTGATCATGATCGGTGGCAGTCATGTTCGTGATTTTGTTGAGTGTTTAGACTTTGTTTTCTGAGATTGAGAAAGAGTGCAAAAGTTTGGTTGGTATATATAGCAAGTGATAGGGTGAGAGAAGAATATAAAGTCTGAATAAAACCAATTTTGTTCACACTAGTATCTCTGTTCACGATCACCTCTTCTTATTTGTCTTTCCATCTACACAACAATTAATATTTTTAAGTATTATATTCTTTCATGTATATCTTTTTCTTTTATAATATTTAATTTTGGGAGGATAACTTAAAAACTACATTGCTTTAATAATTCTTCATATGTCTAACCAAATATATTGTTTCACTTTTTTGGGAATATATTTACTGAAAAATGATTCAATTTACGTAAGTAAAATTCACATGAAATATGAAAGAAACTAAAGCTTTCTTGCAAATTCTTAAACCAAATTGAGTAGTACTAAGCAATAGTAGAATGGTTTTAGGTGATTAATGAATTATATTTAAAAGAACAAACATGTTGTATTAATTTATGTATATATCCATATATTAAGCATATGTACCAAGTAATTTTGAAATAACTTAAAGAAGTTGTAATATAATGAAGAAGAAGAGAGAAAGAGTGTGTGTAGGTGTGTTTGGTGAAAGCAAAGATTTTCAATTTTGACCATTCTTTGATGGAGACGGGGGAAACTTATTGGCCAAGGATAGGTTGTTTCCAAGAAGTGGCATGCATTACTTAATATATAGTATCACTCATATTCATCATGCAATCACATCACTCACTCTTCTTAATATATACTATCACTTATATTTACCAAAACAATACTTTATGAAAATAAAAACAATCCTACTACTAACAATCACTAGGAAAAAAAAGCTATTTTAACGCGCTATATACGCCTCGGTTTTATTGAAACCGAAGCGTATAAAAGCGTGGTGGCAATTTTGTAAATACTGAATGATTATATGCCTCGGTTATTTTTGAACCGGTGCCTATGTCTGTTACTGTCTCGGGTAAAAGGACAACCAAAGCATAAAAGTCATGTCACTTCACTACTGCCAAGGAATTTTTTTTTTGACAAAACGCTATTACCTCGGTTCAACTCAGAACCGAGGCATAATATGCGTTACTGCTTCGGGTACAGGCCCAACCGAAGCATAATGGACTGCCCCTTAGGTTAAAATCTGAAAACGCTTTTGTCTTTCTCTCTCGCATGGGATTTTCTCTCGCACGCCTCTCTCATCTTTGCCTCTCCGTCAAGCCATCAAGATGGTGTCTGCCTCCCTCCGCCGGTGCTTCTTCCAAGGACTCCACGGTGCCTCCAGTTCTCTCGTTGCTGCCGCTTATTCCTCCGACAACTGACACCGTGGCTCTAGTTCTCACCTCTCACCGATCTCTCTGCTCTTCCTCCGATTCTAACTCAAACCCTCCCTCCAGACCCTCCCAACCCATCATCATCCAACCAGTTTCCTACCCTGTCACGATATGGGGCACGTGAAACGATCTCCGGCCGCATCGACCACCTTCAGTGGTCCCCCGACGGCCTCCGAATCATTGCCTACGGCGAAGGCCTAGAATCTTCTCGAAGCTTCTTTGTGTGTGTGATATTATGTTTGACTTCGTTTATACGTGTGTTGTTGTTCTTACTGAAACATGCTTTGAGTTCTTACTATGCTATGAACCCCCAAAATGAAGCCTTGAGTTCTTTGTATGCTTTCTGTGTTGTTGTTCTTACTGAAACAGGCTTATTGGTTGGCTGACAATGAAGAGATGATGCCTACTAGCTTTGGAAACGTTAGAAGATCATTTCACAGTGAATAAATTAAAAAAAAAAAAAGTTACCGCCTCGATTACTTAAAAACCGAGGCATAATTCATTCTTTTCTGACCCAGTTCATAACTGAGGCATAAAACCAATGTCTTATTACCTCGTCTGAATATGCTTCGGTTATAAAACCGGTGCGTATAAACAAAAGCAATCGGTGTCGTATCTTCGTAATGCAGTAGTAAATGTAGTTCTCTTATTTATGTATTGCTATCATCAATGTCAGATTTCTAAGACATAATATTTTATTTAATTTGTTTGGAATGCGATCATTGGAAAATAACAAATGAAAAGATTTCTTTTGTTTACAAGGAGTAACAAAGTTTGAATTTAAGAATCTCGCTCTCAACTATTTTGTATTAATTGAATAAAAAAGTATATTTATAAAGCAATTTTCTTGAAAGAAATTTAAAAAAGAATATATTTACAAAGCAATTTTGTTAAAAGAATTTAAAACTTTTATTTCTGAATTTGGATTTTCTTTTATTTTTTTACTGTTTTTTTGTTGGATCTTTACAACACACTTATATGTTAATTTTGATATTTTAAAATACAATATAAAAATATTTTTTAGTATATTAAAATCAGTGTGTTTTTTAAGTTATACCAAAACAAAAGTCTAAATTGATTATCACTGAGCAATTGATTAACATATAATATTATCTTCTTTAAATAATTAAGAAATGACGTAATTCATTATAAACTATTCTTCCTAAGACTTCTTCTTACTCAATCAATCCTATTGAATTTAAATAAATTTTATGTATCTCTCGACAAATTATTCAAAAATCTCTTATTTTCTTGGTTTCGATATTGTATCTGTGGTTTCCTTCTAATTATTACGAGGTACTAGTTATGAAGAGCAAAAAAGACAATATATGTTCAAAAGCTAAGTTTTAAGGGTTTTTCATTTTTTTATTAATTTTATTTTGTATTATCATTCGATTAAGGTACATAAATTATCTATCTAAAAGTCGAAGACGATCAAACAAAAATAATCATTCAGAATAATCAATTCAAAATAATCATTCAAAAATAATTACCTAAAATAATCTATTAAAAGGTGATACGTGCATGATCGATATACATAAAGTACATTATTCTTACTAGATTTAAACTTACACTAAATTTCTTAAATGAGATTTGAGATTTCAACTTTTTAGTTGCAGGTTTGTTTCCCCGAAACTTTTGTCCTTGTTCATACGTGGTCAGCCTTGAATTTTATAACACAGTATAGACTGAAACGTGGTTTGAGGAAGTAGAAGAAAAGTTTGACTTGTCTTTGTTTCTTCTTCTTTTTGTTTGCGAAAATCAAGTGATGTTGAAAATGGAGTTGATGTTGTTTTTGCCTTATCTTTGGGGGCAGACACTTTCCCCTGCAATAATAATAATTGCCATTTCAAAGACCTCGTAAATTACGCAATGTCATTGAACTCTTCAACTCATTAAACAAACACTAAACTACTAAAATAATTTCTTACTCAAACATTTGGATTTCGCGTAAACTTATTCTCACATTTATTTGTTCGATTTTAAATATCAATAAAATTTTAATTTTATTTTGCTCATTTCTATTTATTGATATATGTTAAGTGATACACGAGTGACATATGTATTTATTTTATTTTAGATAAATAACTTTTTTATAATAATTATTTATATGTTTTTGTTTTGTTTTTAGTATAATAAAAAATAATCTTAGTATAACAATTTTTTTAATTATGTTTGTTTTGTTTGAACTATTTAATATTTGAGGTAATTAATTGAGTATGTGTTTGAGCTTTATAAATTATCTTGTGTGTTTATTAAGAGAAAAATTAAGGTCGATATGGAAGAAGCTTTTTGCTCTTTATTTTTTTTCCTTTTAAAATTAAGGTTGGATGTCAGCAAATTGAATTAACACGTTATGAAAGTACAAATGCAAAAATGTGCAAAATAGGAATGTTGACATATAAGTAAGGCAATCAGGTATCTACACAAAAAAAAGTATTGAAAACAATCTCACGTTACACATATTTTTTATAAAGTTGAATTTCCTATTAATTGATAATTGAAGGGTTTAAATAACCGTAATACTTACAATATTACAGAAATAAAAATGGATTAAATATGTTTTTAGTTCTTAAACTATAAAGTGAATTTATTTTTAGTCTTTCCTTCAAACTAATCTACATTTTGATCTTTCTCCTTGAGGAAACTATAATTTTCCGTCCTCCAAAATCAATAGTGTTAAAAATAAGCTAAGGTGGCTAATGGTGGTGTGTCACATCATTTTTTTTTCTGACACTAGTTAATCTTTCCCAGCTCCTTTCCCTCGGACTCTACACAAGTTTAAAAACATATTTAATCCAATAAAAATAAACATTGAAAATAAAATATCAACTATCTTAAAAATAAAATCTTCTTAATCTATCATAAAATAATATTATATCTAGATAAACAGAAAATCATAACTACACATCTCTATTTTATCTCTATCAAATCAAACTAAATATTACTATACCCAAAACTAATAAAATAAAATTTTACCAAGATTATTAATAAAACCCTAAAATTTAAGTTTATCCCAACAAACTCTCCTATAAACTTAAATTCTTCCTCCCTTCATTCGTCCATCATCCCACACCGGGTTTGCTTCTTTCAATCATATTTGAGTTGGTGTTATTCAAGCTCTTGCTAGTCATATCTTGTTTCAAACATTTTCTCTCCAAGATTTTTAGCTCCAGTTCATACAACAGGTTCTTTTTTGCTTTTACCTGGGTTGTTAGACAACCACGCTTATCCTTTAAATACAGTACCTGATTTTTCATAAAAACTAAATTACCTTTTTCAATTATCGACCCATGCTTAAAATATTGCTCTTCAGCTCTGGAACATAGTAAACATCCCTAATCTCTCCAACTCGTCTATTCTTCTGCATATGTCAGATTTTTCCACACCATTTCACGACCCCCTTGGAGTCATCTACGAAAGACATAAATTTGGCCTTCACCTTGGTGAGTTTATAAAAAAAAGTTCTCGTTTCCACAGATATGATTGCTTGCCCTAGTATCTAGATATCATACCGAATTAGTAGAAATCTCATCAGCCTTCATTTGTTCTTCATCTTCTTCTTCCCTATTTTTATCTAGTACAAGAATGTTATATGTTATCTCTTCCTTTTGAAGAGTCGTCTTCTTTAGCTCCTCAAGCTCAACCCTCTGTTTATTCATAATTTCATTAGCTTCATCCAGAAGCCTCCCTATCCGCTGAATCTCTTTATCTTTTTGTTTGAGTTTCTTTTCCACATTTGTCGCACCTTTTACCGAGATCACTTCATCCATTATTGAGACCGAATTTTCCATGTCCATTGTATCCGAGCTCTTTGCCAGCAACAGTTCTTCTACATCTTCAGGAGATTCGTCTCCCCCTTTGTCTCTGCCTTGCAATACTTTGCAATATGGCCTGTCTTACCAAAATTGTAGCACTTGCTTGATCTACACTCGTTTGCATAGTAGCCATACTTGCCACACTTAAAACATTCAACTCTTGACCAATCTCCTCGGCCTTTTCCTTGTCCTTAGTCACGCCAATTCTGCTGATCGGTTTGCTCTTCATTATTATTCTCAAAATTACCTCGGCCACATCCACCTCGTCCTCGACTTCCTCGTCCTCTACCGCTAGGACCTCGACTTTGAGTAATCTGAGTTTTATTCGAGTCAAACTGTACCTGTAGTGCTTGATTGTCGAGTTCAACCTGATCATCCCAACTTCTTCTCTTTTGTTCGTGGGCTTCTAATGACCCAGCAAGTTCATCCACTGTGAGAACCAACAAGTCCTTCATTTCTTCGATGGCACACATGATACTTTCAAAATCTTTTGTAAGGGATCCCAAAATTTTTTCCACAACCCGGCTAGATGGCATTTGTTCTCCATTCCTGTCGAGTTGGTTGTCTACCTTCTCCACCCAAGTTATGTACTCAGTTATACGTTCTTTGGACTCCATCTTCAATTGTTCAAATCCTTCTAACATGGATTTTTCAATGTTGTCATTTGTGCCACCGTTTGATGTTCGTCATCATCAAGTTCAACATACCCATCTTCCACCATATCCCAAATGTCTTGGGATCTCAACAACGCCTTCATCTGTAGGCACCAATTATCATAACTGGTTTTTCTTGTGAATTGTGGCACACTCATACCATTGACAACCTTTGTCATCTCTCTCAAAAAATCAAGCACTCACTTTTTCTCTCACGATCTTTGACTCTCTTCTCTCTCTTTTTCTCTCTCTTGTACTCAAAGCATAAAGCTTTGATACCACTGTTAAGAAAATCTCATGCTACACACACTCTGATATTTTCCTAAAATTGAGTCTCTTATTCATTGATAATTGAAGGGCTTTAAATAGTCGTGATACTTACAATATAGCGGAAATAAAAATAAACACTGAAAATAAAATATCAACTATCTTAAAAATAAAATTTTCTTAATTGATCATAAAATAATATTGTGCCTAGTTAAACAGAAAATCATAACTACTTATCCCTATTTTATCTCTATGAAATCAAACTAAATATTACTATACCCAAAACTAATAAAATAAGATTTGAACAAAATTATTAATAAACATAAAATTTAAGTTTATCCCAACAAAAGGAAAATATAAATTATTAAAACAAAAATGAAGAGTTATGCTATTATTAGATTTTGAAATCCGTCTATTAAAAATGTTACCAAATTAGTGAGATTTCAAATTCACGTTAACATCAAATTTACTAGTCACCTTGTGAATACCTCTTATGAAGAATATGTTAACTTGTTAACAACAGAGGACAAACTAATGTTAAATGTAGAATAAATTTTAAAGGAACAAAAATGAGATGAAAACAAAGAAAGAATATGAATATTATCATAAGGAGCTTTGGTGCAACCATTTCACTTAAATGAATCTAGAAAAAAATTGATGCTGGAGTCCAAAATTGGTGTTTTGGTACAGCTTGATGCTTTCACAATTTGTCATTTAAAAAGAGATGGAGCTGCTGAAAAAAAAATGATAAAAAACACAAATATAATTAAAAACACACAATATTCTAGGATTAACCAACAAAATACAATTTGAATGTTTTAATAACATCTGTGCTATTGTAACATCCCAAAAATATAACAAATGTATATTATGGTAGTCCATAATTCTGATATAGGAGAACAGTTAGGAATCAAACTTGCAGCTAAAGTCTTAATAATTACAGTCATCCCAAAAATGACTATAATTTAAAACTTTAAACACCCATAAGAGTATTTCAAGATAACACCAACCTAAATTTAGAAATAAAAAAAAATATACTATACTGCATCATCAGCATCCTCCAACTCTTTCTCCAAGGGAACCTCTTCGACTTCTGCTCACATCCAAGTGGATGATCATTGCAACAGAAACATGACACAAACAACAGACAAACACAAGAAGAAGGGTGAGCTAGATATACAAAAATCGTGTTATACAGTCACATACAATAAGCAATTAGAGAAAGATATACTAGACCACACAAACATAACTTGTTGCACTTGACACTTGACTCGTCCGGACTTAGAATGATTGCCGAGTTATGGTGGCTTATGAAACTTGGGTTCCCCACCCTACCACACTCACGAGGTTAGCCTGTTCCGGGCCTTGAGGCATACTGGAAGCCCCCAAGACTAAGACCTCCTGCCACTCCTCACCACATGGTTCAATCCTCTCTACTTGAGAATGAAAGACCATTGGAGCGTCGGAAAACCCCCAAGACTGAGCTTCCCTGCAGATCATTCTAAACACTAGGGCACCACCATGAATCTTCTCCTTGAAGATCATGGAATTACGTCCAATGACATAGGGCACCACCATGTAACCTCCCTTTGAGGTCCATGGAATTACGTCCATAACATAGGGCACCACCATGTGACCTCCCTTTGAGATCCATGGAATTACGTCCATCAACCATACTGTTACACTTACGCCAAACACAACTTTGTTTCATACATGCTTCCAAACTATATTTCACATTCAAAACAACATACCTTCAATCATGTAGCAAAATCAAGCCACCCAAATCAGTTATATAGACATACATACATCTTGGCAGTCAAACAACATCAAACAACTCAAACAGATGAGGAAAAATGTGAAATTCACTGCACTAGGTCGCACAGCGCACCAAAGTGCAAGGCAAGACAGCAAAAATTTGCATAGCGCACCACCCTTGGTGCGTTGAGCGAATTTTCCTGACGGGGGAAGTGTTTTTCAGCTAAAATTCGCATAGCGCACCACCCTTAATGTGCTGGACGAATTTTTCTGACAAGAGGACAGCTAAAATTCGCATAGCGCACCAAGTTTGTGCGCTATGCTAAACTAAAATTCTAATACACATTATCAGCCTCTAAACCCTCGCATAGCGTCCCTAATTCGCTATTCGGATTAATTTGGCTAATTTTCCAGGCTAGCAACAGTCACAAAGTGACTATATTCGCTACGCAACTTATCAAACAGAGAGCAACCCTCTGTTATAATTCGCATCGCGTACAGAGTCGCTATGCGAATGCCCTGACAGAGAGCACCTCGCTAGGGTGACTCGCTGAGCGAAAGGCTTCGCTCTGCAAATCTGCAAAATCTGTAGAATGAAATTTTGTAGATTTGCACAACTCTACCACTCCAACTCATTCTAACCATTTTGGTGAAGTTCTCACACCCCAACTAGAAATATATATTGAATTAAACATGTCTAACTGATTCTAACCCTTCCTAGCATCTTTTTAAAGTGTTTATGCGTTGATTTATACTTGAAAACTGAAAATCTCACAACCTAGGGGCCCAAATATAATTCTACCACCTTGAGTCTGATTTTGACCATTTTAGGGGTCCAATTAGGTCCCAATTGACTTGCCTAAGCCACATAAACTGACCATAATGATTTGTAATGCTCAATTCTCAATTTGACCACCTTAGTTCCTCTAATAAGACCCTAAACACCCCAATTCACTTAAGTGTTGTTCTAATCACCTATTTAGCACACTTCACTTCATTCAGCCATTCAGTATCAGTCTCAAACCTTATCTATACCAATTCATATGTACAATTCCACAGATTCACTATTAGACAGGCATTTGACCAATCGAGTTCACATACAACATTTCCAATTCTAGTACAAACAACACCTATACATAACAATCCATACATACGTTATTTCCCCACATTAAACAACAACTTATCTCATGCACACCCTAATCTACAGAACAAAAAGCAAGATTCAGCTCCCCTTACCTTGAACTTAAGCAGCACAACCCACTAGAACGCTCTAACAGTACCTCACAGCAAGGACCTAAACAGTGCCCTACAACCACCAAAAATGTGACGAAAATCGCTATTAGAGCTGGGATGGACAGAGAAAACAAAAGGACAAGCTACCAACTGCATGCAACCAGTAAAGTGGCATGCCCTAGGTTCCAAAACTAGTGGAGGAGAAGGGAAAACGACTTACCAGTCGGAATGAAGAAAACGCTTGGTAGAAATGGAGCTCTCTACGTCGCGGATGCTTGGGCAGCACCTAAACCAACATGCAACGAGAGAATTTGAGGGAATGGTAGAGGGAAATGTGAGTCTGAGTTTTAGAGAGAGAAAGGGAAGTTGAGATAAGGAACTCAGATTTTAGAAAGGTACCTTACTAAGGTCATAGTACCCTTAGCCTTATGGGCTTGACTACCTCAACATAAGGTCCAACTGCCATAAAATTTCAGGCCCTTACAGCTACAATCAAAAACATTAATGCTACAACTCAATAAACTAATTTTTAACAAAAACATAATTTTTAATGCAACAAAACAAACAACAACACCATAATTTTTCCAACTTTTATCTATTTATGTAATTTTCTCTTCAACTTCTCGTTCTTCTTTGTTAGGTCTAGAAGAACTTTGTCTCTTTCAAAACAAACTTCATTTCCTTCCAATTTGTTTTTGTAAACTTACTTCAATTTCAGATTTTCCTTCATCAACCCATTCAAAGTAGTTACAATGTGAATTACTCTCTAATAAAAATTACAAACCATTAATAAAAACTTTATCAGTATAAGTAAAGTATTTTCTCACTTACTATCCAATTCCTACATATAAAAAATAATCTTTCTTTGTTCTTCAAAGTAGTTGCCTTCAACAACAACAATCTTTTCCCATAGCCACATAATTTTGAGGATGAAGACAATCAACATGTTTGCTTAAAAGTGTGGTATGAAGGGTGAAGATCTAAGACGAGATCATCATTTAAGATTGAAAGAAGGATGAAGAACAAAAGGTTGGATTTTGTCTTCTTGAGCATTGGTCTACTTGGTCATGTAAGTTCATTTTTGTCTTTCGTGTGAATACAGGGATGAATTTGGGATATAGGGTTTTGTTGGGACTAAAGGGAACCAACTTCATTTACTTTTGAAATCACTGTTGAAGGGAATGAAAGCTAACAGTGGAAGGTTGCACGCGAAGGAGCATTGGTTCAGGAATGTCCCAAACATGTGGATCCTCCTCTCACTTAGCTTCAAAAATTTATGGTTTTGGGGAAAGATTATTGTTGTTGAAGGAAACTACATTGAAGAACAAAGGGAGATTGTTTTATAGATATAAAAATGGGGCAGTAAGTGAGAAAATTCTTTACTTATTGTGATGACGTTTTTATTAATGATTTGTAATTTGTTTTGCAGAGTAATTCAAATTGTAACTACTTGTGGTCTGTTAAAGGAGTAAGGTAGTTAGAATTCACATACTTGTAAATAACTCAACTTGTAAATGACATCACCAAGAATAATATTGTGATGACCTTGTTTTTCTGCCCCTTTTTACAACTTCTTACATTGTGTCCATATTCATTACAACTACTACACTTCATACTAATATTTTTCTTGGACAACTTTGAATGGCTTACATATTCATCACATTCTCTTCTTCTTAATTTTTTTGGCCTCCCAGGAGGTGTTTTATAAGTGGGTGGTAGTAGTGGTGCAGAGTCAAATGTAGGCCAAAGTTGTTGTCCATTGATTGGTATTATTTAAGGTGCATAACAAGTTTGATAAGCATGTTTCATGTAATATGGATGAACATAATCTTCTAGGTTTTGTAATTTATAATATATGCAACAACATGTCTGCAAGGTATTCCTACCAAATCCCAAAAGTAACAACTACAACTATGATTACTTATATCAACTACAAACTTGTCCATTGTAAAGCAATGAGTGACTTCAAATTTTGCTCCCTTACCCAAATTGGAAGCCAATTCCCACTTTTTTTAACTTCCCTATCTAGCCTTTTTTTTTTGGTTTAGGCATAACATCACCAGGATATGTGTTTACTTTTTCTCCAAGTTTTGCAAACCTACTCATAATGTATGACCTAATTCATTCCATCATAGTAATTATAGGTTTGTCTCTTTCCAGTAAAATTGTACTATTAAATAACTCAGACAAATTATTGATCAACACATCACATCTAGGATAAGAAATAAATGCATGTTTAGACCAACATTTAGTTAGAATTGTCATTAACCAATTATAAGCATCAGTATTCACATTCTTCAACTCACCCATTTTTTTTCCTACTCCTGAAAGTATGTTGCCTTGGCAGCCCTCATCATAAGGTCTTTAATGAGCACGCCTCCACCGAATTTCTTCTTATAGTTGTTGTACAAATGCCTTAAACATAGCCTGTGTTCCACCCCATTCAAAATCTCCTCAAATACTGTCATTAATCCTTGCAAACAAATCACATAATCTTTTAATACATAATCAAATTATACATAATGTGATAGGGGTTGAAAAGTGTATGAGAGGAGAAGAAAGGCAGGGGGTAGTGAGGTCGAACGGTATTAACCGTTAAAGCATTCCCCTCTTCCTCTTGGTCATCCATTAGGACATCTTCTACTTCCACATTCCCCTCCACCCCACCAACATAAGCATCTTCTTCATCCACTACGTCATCTTGTTCACCAACACATGCATCTTCTTCATCCACATAACCATCTTCTTCCCTAACATAAACATCTTCTTCATCCACATTAGCATCTTGTTCACCAACATTAGCGTCTTGTTCATCCACAATAACCTCTACTTCGTCACCCATATTCACCTCTTCCTCCATCTCCTGTATGTCCACTTCATCCGCCTCTTCACTAAAACTAAGAAACTTAACTTCAACTGCCTCACTAGAAACGTGTTGGACATAGATTTCAACCACGTCGTTATTTTCCTCTACATAGTTAGCCAACAACATTGATTCGCCATCATTACTGAGTATTCTCAAATTGTTCATCAGCTTTTGTTTCGACCCCTTCCACCATAGCTTGAACTCTACATCATATTTGAATTCTTTAACAAATCTCACTACTTCAAAGTAAGACCACCTATTGGGATCAATTCCTTTTATAACATGTATTTCTCCTCTCACATATTGTAGTCCGTTATTCTTCATGAACTTCCCCATGTGATGCAGAGAAACGTTAAAAACCATTGTTAATCCTATATGGTAACATGAAAATTTTACACCCAAAACAAAGCAACAGTAAACCAAAACCAAAAGTTAAAAATTACCTTCTTTGAATCGTGTTTCTTTGACACCGAATGTAAAAACCACTAGACCCACAATATGGACTCACAAAAAGCGCTCAAGAAAATTGATGGAACACAAACTTACTCACGAACCGTAATCGCAATTTACCTTGAACCAAAAAGACAATTACCAACCCTAATTTTGATGCGCGTCAAAAAATTCTAATTTAACTTAGTAAGAACCCTAATTTCATTCATCTAATTTAATCATTAACCACATGTCATCAAACATGTAATCATATGCGGCAAACGTTAGCAAGGAAACATGTCATCACACGTGGCCAGACGTTAGCCAGCTCGGCCTAATTTTAACGCCGTTGGTTTTGGAGGACGAAACATTATAGTTTCCTTAAGGATAAAGTTCAAAGTGTACCAAAATTTGAAAGATGGACTAAAATTAAAATCACTTGATAGTTGAGGGACTAAAAACATATTTAACCCTTATTTAAATATATCTTTTATTATTTCTTTTCTATTCATATGCTTTGTTTCTTTATTACCTTTTCTACCAAACATATGATAAGAACTATTATATAAGACTAAGTTAAAAATAAATCATTATTCTTTATGAACTCACAAGATTTATAAATATATCTTTTTATTATAGGAATTATTACTCAATACGCAATATTATTTTACAATTTTATATTATTTATCTATTTATATTGATTTAAGTGTTAAAGAGTTTTTATAAGTAGAATTGTTCTTTGTTTCTGTGAGTGAGTCCAAGCTACCATCGCACTACCTCATAGGTTCATATGTTGAATATCTTTATTTTCTATCAAAGTACATGTATTGACTTGAAGCCAAATGTAAACCTTAATATTTTTACACCCAAAGATGTTAAATCCATATGCCATTACAACCTCCATCAAAAAGCACATGGAAACTTCTTAAATAAATCTGAAGATAACATCCAATGAATGGTAACATGATATAATAATAAGTTGACAATTGACTGAAGCATATACAAGTATAGCATCGTGTCACGTGACACGATGCTAAATTGACACGTGAACCTTTTTTAATTTAAAAAATTAAGAAAAAAAAAGTCATGAACTGATATTTGATAATTTGTTTATGGTTATTAACATTCTTTTAAAAAACTAAATTAAACAAAATTAACACAAAATTAGAACCAAATTAAAACAAAATTCAACAAATTTAATAAAACTAAAAACCAAATTATATATATATATATATATATAATTTCCTTATAAAAATCACAATCATTCTTAAGATAATCATACCCAACAAACCAATCATTTCAATTGTCTGCATTTGTGACAATTTGGGGGTTCATTCGTGAATTTAGCAAATAACATAAAGTCACAACTTTTCAAAGTCAAACTTCCCTTTTCACCGAACTAAACCATTTTATTCCTCGTGTTCTTGTTACCAATTCATCTAAACAAGGAAACCTCCAAGAGTTTCTATAATATATTTTCAATATTTCACTTTTTCCTACAATATATTTTCAATATTTCATTTTCTTCAACTTTCAACAACTCAATCATTTTGTTCCCCAATGAAAAAAAAATCACAAATGTTTTTCTTTTATGGATCTCACATAGAATGTAATTACACCTTTTCATCAAGTAAAACAAACAAAAACATTGAGCTTTTATAATTATTTTCCAATTTCGTTATCTTATATCCAAACTAAAAAAAACCTAAGATATAACTCAAACTAAGAAAAATGTCGCACTTAATTTAAAAAAATGGTAGATAACTAAAAATTGAAATATTAAAATTGTAAACAAATTAAGTTCTTTTTTAAATATAAGATCAAAATTACAATTAAGCCAGAAACAATTATGGTAAAGAAGATAGTGTACAAAAGTTTCACCAGATAACATAAATAATACTAATCTCTTAGAATATTTTCAATAAGAAAATTTTTATAAAACTTTTTTATTGCTGAAATATTGTTTTAAGGTTTTCATAAATATAATTATTTAAAAGTTAAAGAAAAATTCTTATATAATTAACCTTATTTAAATTTTAAAAAATGTTTATGAATGATTCAAATCTATACCAATGCCTTGTTTGGAAGCTTGAAGGTCAATAGTTCAATCACACAACCATTCATATATCAAGAGTGAGCAAAAGGAATTTTTTTTTTTCAACCTCACACCTAATCCTTGAACAATAATGTTTACATGGAAAACAAGATAATATAAAAACGTTCGGATATGACAAGGTTTCAATCACATTGACAATCAACTTTTAGTGAAAAATGATGAATACATTAGTATTTTGCATAAAAACTAAATATTTTTAGATTTATTTAACCTTAAAACATTTAAGATTCATAATAATATAATTTTCTGTTTAGATAAATTATATAGAACTTAAAGTTAAGTTGAGGGTGAAGAGTATAAGTATTCTTGTAAAAATGCATTTATAGAACTTCTGATGCTTTAACATGTCACATAATACAAATGGATTTCTAGAAGTTTTAATGTTTTCATTTTTCAAATAATAAAAATGAAGATTTCAAAAATATAATTATAAACTTTAAAGTAATTATATGCTTAGTTATCTATTATTACTATTGAATTTGATATGAGTCTTTTGTGAGAGAATTATTGGAAAATACATTATTAATGAAACTTGAGTGTAATAGATGCATAAGAAATTGACATCATCTTCAATCTAAAATTTTAAAGTAATAAGTTTACGAGTCTTATTTATTTTATGATGTTTAACTTTTTCACATTTGAATTTCTAAAAATCTTCTTGTCAAATTTAAGTCCTTTTACATTGTTACTTTTCCTTGAGTAAAAATATTTTAAACCACAAGTACTCTTTTATTGTATATGGTTTATCATAACGAGACACACTTGTTGAATCTCCTCAGGAGCATGGACTCGTGTGAGCTGGTCACCAAGACAAACATTTGTCTTTCATACCAAATGTTGGAAAGATAAAAAAAATAACAAGCGACCCAAATAAATCTTCTCTACACAAATAGTATGCAAAATAATGAGACGTACAAAAAGAAAAGAGAAATCAATAGACACCAAACTTTGTAAGGTGAAAAAACTTTAATATGAAAGAAAACTTCCACTAATAATAATTAATGAGTACAATAGAAGTTCTCTTGTAAATTTCAAAGATAAAAAAAAAATACTCTCTTCACCAATAAGGTGGATAACAACACAATAAAATCTTGATAGCGTTTTTACTAAACCAACCTAATTACTTTAAGTCTAACTCAACCCCACAAAACCGACTTGTTAGATAAGATTTTCACCCACTTATATATTTTAAATTGGCCTTATCTCTAGTCAATGTGAGACTTCCAACACACCCTGTCACGCCGAGGATATACATCTCAAGCGTGAAACTATACATTAATAGATGGTTCGATAGCGAGTTAAACAATATGCCCAACAAACAACAAATCTCGCTACGATAAACTCTAACTTGACTCTAATATCATATTAAGAAGCGGACTTAAGCCTAACTCAACCCCACAAACCGGCTCGTAAGATAAGGTTTGCACTCACTTATATATTCTAAATTGTCTTATCTCTAGTCGATGTTGGACTTTCAACATCTATATCTTACATTAGTAGTCATGGATCTGGTACGAAGTTCAACACTACATAATTATCAACAACTTGGTTTCTTATATACGTTTAACTACCAAACTCAATAATGAATCCTAAACGTCAAGGAGGTCTAGTAGGCGATATACTAAGTCACATTGATATTCAATTAAGTAATTGATTCATTTTAGTTCTCTCATGGAAACTATAATATCATGATCATACCATGTAAATGGAGTGCAAATTAACATATATAAAACAACTTTTTCTTCACCTCCTTCGTAGTATTATAAGTGTATTTTATACTTAATTAGAAAAATATGAGAAGTTAGCTGATCCGTTAATTAATCTATGAAAAAATAGATCAGATTTAGTTGTTGAATATGTAAAACTAATAATAGGTCGTAATTGCACACCTTTTTTACATCTTCAAAAGTTAAAATTAACATTTTATCTTTTACAAGACTAAATTGATAATTTGTCTTAAATTAGTCATTTTTCCCAATTTATTAGCATTGTTTGATTCCAAATTGCGGCCTAGATTTTAATACAAATTATGAAATGTCAAGGCAATATGTTCAAGGTCAAGCAATGAACTGAAAAGTTAATGAAAGGTTAATGCTACTTAAAGATTATGAATCACAGCAATGCTTCTACTTTTTCATTAAACACAGATTTGACCTTTTCCATAGAAAATTGATCAATTTATACAAGACATGACCAACAGCTAATATATAAAAACCCGTAAATGACTAAGAATCTATACAGAAACATGTGAAATTGAGTGTGTGGACAGGAAGAGCTATGCAATTTCAAAAACCTTTACAACGAATTGGCAGCTACAATTACAATGGGTCATCAAATTGATTTGTACCCATAGAAGATTCTCTGTTTGAATAATGGTTAATTTACAAGAATTTCAAGTATTGTGGTGAGTTTGGGCCTTGTATATCTTCTCAAAAGCAGAGAAGAGCATACCACACTAACAGATGACATAGCCATGCATGCACCAGCAAGCCATGGTGGCAACTGGATCCTCAAAGAAGGAAAGAAAACTCCTGCAGCAACAGGTATAGCAACAACATTGTATGCCATCGCGAATACATAATTCAATCGAATGCGAAAGAAGGTCTTTTTGGAAAGATCAATGGCTGTGATCACATCTTCCAAGTTATCTCTCATCAGTACGTAGTTAGCAGCTTCTATTGCCACATCTGTCCCTGCCCCAATTGCCATACCTACATCTGCAGCAGCTAATGCTGGCGAGTCATTGATTCCATCACCAACCATTGCAACTATACTTCCATCCTTTTGGAACGAACGAACAACATCAGCCTTTCCTGCAGGCATAACCTCTGCCCTAACATCTTCAATCCCAACCTGTCACACAACCAATCAACTTAATTCTCATACTTATTATAATCCCTTTCAAATATATTGGTTTTCTTTTTAAGTACAAGTCCAAATTTCAAATGCATCAACTAAGAAATCAAACTCCAAAATTATCACAATGCCATACTTTTCTGAGAAAAAGGGAATACTATATATATGCTAACCTCCTTGGCAACAGCTCGAGCTGTTCTCCAGTTATCTCCTGTAACCATAACTGGTATGACTCCCATTTTCCGGAGGCCCTCTATAACAACCGAAGCTTCTCTCTTGAGTGGGTCTGCAATCCCTAAGACTCCAGTTAATACATCATCATATGCTACCAGTATCCCTGTCTTTGCACTTTCTTCAAGCTCTACAACAAAATTTTCCACTTCCGTAGAAATATCTATGCCATTTTCTTCCAGAAGCTTCCGGTTACCAACCTGTTCAAATAACGAAAATAGCTCTTAAACCCAATAAACAATATACTGCCTCAAACAAGCAACTCTCTGGAAAAATAGCTTTTACACATAATAAAAGACTTAGCACAATTGCGAAAAGACTTTACCAAAATACGCTTCCCATCTATAAAACACTGGACACCCCGTCCTGGTAGAGCAGAGAACTCTGAGACATCATAGAGCCACCCTGACTTGAACACTGCAGCATCATTCTTAGTACCACTGGCAAGCGAAGACTCATCAAAGAAAAGAAAATGGCGGGCATATTGCAATATTGCTTTTCCCAGAGGGTGTTCACTGCTAGCCTGAAATTGAAAAAAAAGAAAAAAAGATATTCAACAAAATACAGTTGATTCCTCTAATAGGCATCACAAAAAATGAAAGTGTGAAATTTTCTGACAAACAAATAGGATAAGATGATACAGCGTTAAGAATATTTTTCTTAATCTAGTTTCAGAATGCCAGTACTCGTGGGGAAGTTGAGCAGTCTATGTCGAGTAGGGAGAAAGAAAATTAGAAAAATATGGCAATCTTATAAATCCTCTATGATTAAATCAAGGCTTAAATAGTGTATTTCCGACAGTACACTATGTAGAATGAGAATCAAAGAAATAACATCATCAAGAAATTGAAAGTCACCTCAGCAGAAGCCACCAATGTAAGAAATTCTCCGCGGTCCATTCCTGTGAATACCCTTGCAGCAGTAACAGTGGATTTCCCCTGAGTTAGAGTGCCTGTTTTGTCAAATATGACATATTTCACCTTCTGAGCCCTTTCCAAGGAGTCTCCTCCTTTAATTAACACGCCATTGTTGGCCCCAACCCCTGTTGCCACCATGACAGCAGTTGGTGTTGCCAAACCAAGTGCACATGGACATGCAATCACCACAACAGATATTGAAAACATAAGCGCAAAAACAAAGTGATTTCCATTTTCTGGCAGCCATTTTTCTGGATATGCTCCAAGAACCCCAGCTATATACCTACAATTTTAGACAGAAGTAGTGATAAGAATTCCAATTACACATTAGAAACAAGCCTTTTTAAGTATGCAAAACTAGTCAAGCTAATCTCACCAGCACAGTAGTGTCAATAATGACAAAATCACAACCGTAGGAACAAATATGCTTGCTACCTGCAAGCCAAAAGAATTGCACCTGAGTTTATATCTAATATTAGTCATTTGGGCGCCAATCAATCACAAGATTATAAAGTCACGGTGTAGAAAGGACAAAACAAAGCTGCTGGAATTATGAGTAAAGACTAAGACCAAAATAAATGAATTCATTAACTATCCCAATTTATGAACAATTTCACAGAAGGAACTTCAGTGATCAGAGGTGAGGCATCAAAATATTAGTCCAACTCTGCAAGCTTAATCGGGTTTGCCAATTAACAGGAACACTAAATCCTTACTCCTTAGTAATATCTTTTACAATTCAAATCAGTTGATCATCAGTTAAAAATCTGAAATTATGCAGTTGTCATTTGCTTGGTCATCGAGAGACATGAAACATTTTACTTAACTTCAGAACTGAATCATTACCTAATATGTAAAAATGCTTAAACAGAGCATGACAAGAATACTTACATAATCAGCAAACTTTTGAATGGGAGCTTTGGACATCTGAGCTGTCTCCACCAAACTAATTATCTGACTCAAAACTGTATCTGATCCTACTTTGGTGGCTTGAATGTGAAGGGCACCATGCATATTAATTGTACCTCCAATAACAGATGCATTCACCTCCTTCGAAACGGGTGTTGATTCACCTGTCACCATACTCTCATTTACATAACTTGAGCCCCAAGTAACAATACCATCAGCAGGAATCTTTGTACCGGGAAGAACTTTTAATGTGTCACCAGGTTGAACGAGTAAGGAATCTATTTCCCTTTCTTCAATAGTTCTACCACCTAGAAAACAAAACATTTGTTGGCAAGTTTTCTAATCTGATGCATTGCAATATTAGATTATATATAAAATCCCCTTTAACAGATTTTCCCTCTAAAAATAAAAATTCAAAACCCAAGCTGTTTCCCCTTTGTTCTCTTCGTAAGAAAACAAAACACATCAAAAAAAGTGGCATGCACCTTTATCTTTGACAACCAATAAAGCTGTTGCTGGAGTAAGTTCCACTAGCTTCTTAATAGCATCAGATGTCTTTCCCTTGGCAAGGCACTCCAAATACTTGCCGAGCAATACAAATGTTATAAGCATAGCACTTGTTTCAAAGTATGTTGGAGACCAAAATCCTGTAAGGGCACCGTATAGAAGAGCACAAACGGAATAAACATAAGAGGCTGTAGTTCCCAAAGCTACCAGAACATCCATGTTTGTTGAACCATTTCTTAGAGCTCTTCCAGCCGCTATATAGAAGCGTTTCCCAATCACAAATTGAATGACACTAACCAACGCCCACTTCAACCAATCACCCATGAGAAAAGGCCCACATCTCCAAAGTAACAAGGAGTAAACAAACGGAATATGAGGACAGATTACCCCAATGAAGAATAGAGGAACCTGTGCATGAAGAGATAATCAGTACAAATGAATGGATGTTCAAGATCCTAAACAAAAATATGGACTTTTAACACAGACTCAGACGCTAAACAGAGTTTCGTTTTCATATCTACATAATGTGAGAGAACTCGTAGTGATGTGAGCACTTGCAAAAGAATTCCCTTCCGCAGCAATCTCACTTTGCTTTACTTATATGTTTCTACGAAGAAAAAGAATCATATCGTTTTTAGGTGTCTGGGATATCTCTTGCCAAGAGTTAGAAACTAATACCTCAAAGCAAAAAATCCATTTAAAAGACTAACCTTTGTCAACAAACATTTTTCCATATACACGGGACCTAGGGGTCTAAGCCCAGATAACATGAAGACTAAAAATACAACCCCTAAAAATCATGAACTCATGGGATTTTAACATTTATTCCAAATACCCATTAAGAAAGCTCGCCGTAAAGTGAAAAGGAGGACAAACAACAAAAGAAAACCAGACCAAAAATACACAAACATCACTGAAGAATAAACAAAGTGACATCAAAGAGATACTCACACTGAGAACCAGGCTGGAAATGAAAAGCCGAAACATATTTGAGGTTTCCGAACCATCTTTGGAAGCCATTCTAGCGTATGGATTCCTAACATGCAATCTAAACTTACCATTACTTCCCAATTGGATCCCATCAACCAATGACCTCGAACTAATAACTTCAGGGTCATAAGCCACATCAAGCTCATTCAAAACCGGGTCAAACCGAAACTGCCTTACCCCTTTAGTGCCACTGAGCATCCCTTCCAAAACCTGAGCATCACCCAGAGAGTACACACCACCAACCCCCAACATAACCTGATCCTGCCCATTACTCTGCACAAACGAACCCTCGAAACCAGCGTCTTCAATGGCCGCCACAATATCATCTTTGCTAATCACATTGGGATCATACTCAACCTCCCCCAATGAAGTAGCCAAAGCCACCACCACTCTTTTCACTCCATTAAGCCTCCTCAAAATGCCCTCAACGGAATTCACACAAGCCGCACACGTCATCCCGCCGATCGTAAACTGCCCCACCACCACGGCGGCTCCGCCGCCGCGGTCAGCCGGACCAGACTCCGGCAAGATCTCCGCCTCAAAACCTGCGTCTTCAATCGCATTCTTAATGTCGTCATCCTACGCTTAATCAAAAAAACACATAATCAAACCATCACCGAACGTAACACCTTCCCGCAAATCAAACTGCAAAAACGAACCAGGAAGAAATCACAATGGCGAACATTATACCAACCTTGACGAGGCTCGGATTGAAAATGACGTCAGCTTTGTTTTGAAGAAGAGCAACGGAAGCCTCTGTTACGCCTTTAACGGACCTGAGAGCGGTTTCGACGGAGTTGGAACACGCGGCGCAGGTCATGCCGGTGATTCTGACCTGAATCCGCTTCGTTTCATCGTGTTCGATGTAGTGTTTTTCGTAGGAATCGAGGAGGCGAACATCTTCGAGTTCGTCGGAATCTTTGCCGGCGCCGGGGGAAGTTAGTTGGAGGTCTCCGGTGCTCGGCGCCATGAGGAGAGAAAGAATGTATCAGGAAAATCAGAAGGAAAAGAAATATATATATATATATATATATATATATATATATATATATATATATATATATATATATATATATATATATATATAACAAAGGAGGGAAAAAAAGGCAACGAAAAAAGGGTTATTCGGAAAATGAAAAAATATGTTTCGGTTTCATGGTTTTTGGTGGCGAAAGCAATAGTTTAACTAAGTGGAAGGTGGAGGTGGGGTTGGAGGGAGATTTCTGAGCTGGTTTTCCCGTTTTGCCCTTGTACTTCTGGTGTTGGTTTTTTTGTACTGCGTTTCCAAGCCTAGGACCGTGTTTGGTTCGCCAACGCACGCCTTGCTTCTGTTTTCGTCAAAAGTCTAGTTTTACGGTTGCGAATCACGTCTTGGGAGTTTATGCTTCTGGCTGGCTGGCCTGCCGGTGGGCTGGTCAAACAACGTCAAAAGTGCGTTTGGAAAGGGTTGTCAAAGTCATTTGATGTGGCACCGCTGATGCCATAAAATCTTAAATAATTGAATTGGTGCCTTCTTTTGTTAAATATAGAAAGGGAATATTTGACATTGGAAATCTTTAAAGCAAGATGAGTTCAATAAATGAACGTGGGCAATTATGCAATACAACAGCATGGCATGGCAATGCTTCATTTCTTATATGAGATTCAGATTTAGATTTGCTTAACTTGTTTTATTTTTACCCTCCCAATAAAGAATAAAAAAAAGGACTTCCCATGGTTGAATTTTCTTTGCATAATCATATATGAGCTTGTTTTAATTGTTTAGACTTTGTTCCTGTGTGCGGGTTTGGTTCATTCAATACAAACTCACTTCAACTTTGGCATATATTAAGGATTAATTATTTAATAATGGGTTCTGTTTTAATGCACTCTTTTTTGTTCTGTATTACACCATTTGTTTATTTATGAGCTTGTATAAAATAATAATTTGATATTTATTATGCATTTGAATGAATACTTTAAATTATGTCATCACTCATACGAGAATAATCATGTTTTCAATAAGTTTTTTTTAAGTGTACTCTTGTTTGATATTTTTTATCATTAAATATTGACACATCAGGTGCTGATTATAACTTTGTTTGTGTTGTTGGTGCATGCATGCATAAAATCATTTTTTGTGCTGAACATTATAATTTATGTTGTGTATGAAGTCATTCCAACATCTTATATTCATCTTTATATAATAAAGTCTTTGGCAAGGAAATCATATCAAATAAAAGACTTGAGAGATAGATTCTAGTTGATTTTAGTTGGGGAAGGGTTATTGATAACCACTTAATGATAGTGTAATGTTAGAAAAAAAAGAATATTGTAAAATTTTGAAAAAATAAATGGGTGGGAGATATACTTTGAGGGATAGGTTTCCAAGATTACTAAATCAAAACCACTAAGAAAAAATAAATAGAATAAGTTGGGTAATGGAGATATGGATCTTGGAAGTAGAAACTACTTTGGAGGAGAGAAAGATTTATATAGAAAAAATATAAAGAACAATAGATTTATCAACTAATTTCTATTGAACATTTTATGAGAGAAAAAAAAAGGACATAGGGATTTGAAAATTTGATGAGGTTGGATTATTTTTTTGTCAGCTATGCATATAACACTCTGCATATGAGTTTGAAAATTTTTGGACATCCATGATATTTCTCTTGAACTTAGCAAAAATACGTAACCATAAGTGTTTTTAGAATCATCCTCATCTCCTACGTAATTAGAATTTATGAAACTTCTTATTCCTTCTTGTAGAATATCCCAAAACTAGTAGTCCATTTTTCAATATCTCAAGATTCTTATAGCAACTTGTAAGTGCATCTTTGTTGGCTTAGACATATACCTGCTAATTAAGCTTTCACAGGTTTACTCTCTAACATTGAAAACTTCTTCAACACATCATTGCCCTATTTTTATTTACACACAAAAATTCCATTTGGTTTTTTGTAAGACCTTAATGACATGGAAGAATCTCATCTTCCGTAAATCAGTTATATCAAAGGCCTACATCATATACTTCTTGAATTTAAGCATCATACCCAAGTCATTGCGAGTATAAATCAAATCATCAACGTATATACTAACGATCAATATGTTTTCTTCAGTGTTTCTTTTGATGAATAAGGTATACTCACTTGGACATTTTTGAAAGCCCTCTTGCATGAAATGTGCTTATATACAACTGAACCAAGCCTTTAATGCTTAACTTAGATTGTACCAGGCTTTACATAACTTTTAAACCTTGTGCTCCTTTCCATTTTTGACATAGTCCTTTAGTTGTTCTATATACACATTTTCACTTAACTCTCTAGGTAAGAATGTAGATTTTACATCTAGTTGAAATATGTCTAATCATTTTTATTTGTAAGTTTCGTGTATCTGTGCATGCAACGGGGCAAAGACCTCAGAAAAATTAATTTTGTATTATTGAGAATACCCATCACATAACTCATTCAATTTTGTCTAGCCATTTGACTCTTATAGTTCTAGTTCGAGTTAGCAGGTCCATTAGTCCCATGTTTGATTCTTTTCAATTGAGTTTATTTAGCTATTCATATTCTCTCTCCATTTCTCGTGTTTAAAAATTTTCTTGAATATAATTGGATTTTCACTTGTGATATCTTGTATTATGTAGGCTGCTACCTTAGCTTCTTTTTCACTTAATCTTTCTCCAGTGACAAATTCTCCCATCTAGCTCGACTTCCTTCTTTCTCTCCCTTGAATCATATGTTTTTGTGAAATCATTGTGTTCATTATGCTCTCTATTTACACCATCACTATTAACTTCAATATCTTCCTTAAACCCATTTTCACTATTTTCATAGCTATTTTCCTCCTCAGATTCATCACTACGTAACTCATCATCACCCTACAACAACTCAATTTCTATTTGCTCTTTATAAGTTAAACCCTAGTCCCAACTCTTCTCTTCTTCAAATATAACATCTTTACTAACAATAATCTTCTTTGTCTTATGATTAAATAGACGATGACCCTTTTACTCTTCACTAACAACACCCAATAAAATACAAGGAAAACTTTTATTGTCAAGCTTACTATTGTTGCCTCTAGTATGTGCATATGAGCTAAGCATCCCAAAATCGAAGATGCTTTATTGAAGTTTTGATTACAATCCAAGCTTATTGTGGAATGATATTCCTTACAACATGTGTTAGATATCGGTTCAATAGATAAAAGGTCTAGTTTACCGCTTCAGGCCAAAAGTACTTGGGAACCCTTTTGTAGAGAGCAAACAACATACTATATTCATAACAGTTATGTTTTTGCATCTTACAACTTTATTTTGATGTGGTGTATATGCTATGGTAAGCTGCATTTTTATTCCATGTTCTTCACACAATTTAACTGGAGAGAGTTAAACTCTCATCCTTTATCCATTCGTAAGCATTTGATGGATGCTTCAACTTCTTTTTCCACCATTTTCTAGTAGGATTTGAAACACTTCAAAGTTTTAGATGATTCCAAGAGAAAATAAACCCAACCTTTACAACTATAATCATTAAGGACGCATAAGAAATACCTTTTCCTACTAAAATGGGTTATATTAGACCATAAAGATTTTCATGTATGAGTTCCAAGACTTTGTTAGTGTGCCATTTACTTGCCCTAGGAATTGGATTACGATATTGTTTGGTAGTGAAACAGTCAACACACATGATACCATAGTTGTTGAGTTCATGCAATATATGAACCATTTGTTGTGTTTGTAGTGTCTTCCAGCCTTTGAAGTTTAAGTGGTCAAACCTTTGATGCCAAAGGTAAATGAGGTCAGAAGAGGTGCGTAGACATTCTTGAATAGGATGGGTGATAGATGTTTCATTGAAGAGAATAAATATACAATTTACACTAATAATATCACTTATCAACTTTGAAGTAACATGTAAAAAAACAATTAAAAAGAATTATGACAGATACATTGTCTTTAATAACTTTTATATACTACTAAAAGAAATGACATAATTGTATAATTTTTCACACATCAAGATAAATTAAAACTAAAAACCTTGAATGATCACCTTAATGTTTTGAAATCAAAAGAATAATTAAACGTACCTTTTATTATAATTTTATGGGGGAATATCTTGAACACCTTTTCCACAACATGAATAATAGTTAATAATCCAAACTTTTTAAAAGTGAACAAATCCACATTGTTTTCAAACAAAGTTGTTAACCTTCTTCTCGGTTCGGTTAACTAACTACTTATGCTTTCAACCAACATAGAAAAAAGCTAAAGCATATTTATTTTTAAAGCAACATTTATAATATGACGCAGACACTATACCTAACTGTTCCATATTTTCTAGAAATAAATAAAACTGTATGTTCATCTTCGTCTTCATATTAGCTCAACAAACAAAGCAAATTATAACATAAAGTAATTTTCTAATGTATTCCTTACACCTAAACCTGAGATCAAATTACTCTCTCACCCTCCAACTATTTGAGAATTTGTGTAGTACAATTGTACATTTCAATGTTGACAAAACCTATCACAAATTTGACTTGTTGAAGCAATCTATTCTGGGGTTTCACATCTTCATACTCTATTCTTTCTCATATTCACATTGATCTTTTTTTTTTCAGTCATACAATATTTTTGTGATAATTATTTATAAAGATATATTAATTGTTCCAAATTTATCATTATTTAATGTGCTTGAAAGTTTCAACGAAGAAGTATGAAAAAAATGTGAAGCAATTCTATTGACATTAGACACATTAATTGGCTGGTTTTGTGCCATCTGTTTAAGTTGCGCATTTTCTATGAGAAATCAAAATTTCAGAAATGCAAATATCTTAATTTTACTATTTGATGAATAAATGAACGCCGTATCAATTTTTTATTGGAACAGGAAACCAATCCCTTCTATCGTTTGCCGTTAAAATTAGCGTAATTAAATGTTTTGAAAATCTTTATTTATTTAAAAATTCATTTTGTTAATCATATTTTAATATATATGTATATATATATCAAAATTATATTTGATCTTATAAATATGTTTAAAAATTTTAATTGATTAATTAATATTTAATAAAATAAGTTAAAAAATTATTACTTTTGTATGTCAATTTTTTTCTATTATAAATAATAATGAAAATTAATTTATAAGCATTGCTTAATTAAAATTAAAATAATATTACATATTCTCATTTTTAAATAAGATAACACCAAAATTTAATATATTAACATATTTTAATTTTAATTTGTGATAGATTACCAAGTCAATCTATTTGTATGTCTTTGATACACTGAATTAACAGATATAACGAGTTCAAAATACCAACTCAATCCATCAAATTATAACGAACTGGTAAATTAGATGTAACCTATTTTATTATCGTTACATTTTTTATATAATAATTTTGATTAGAAATTGACTTTATAGCATTTAACTTCCTATTAAAAGAATTGGTGGACATATTACATTAATTATATAATTTGGATTCCAGTTATAAAATAAAATTAAGTTAAATGTAATTAAAGTAGAAAAAGATGGGTAGTGTTTAGTCATTCACATATTTCTATTCAATGTGAATTTGACTTCCAATTAAATCTAAAAGAGTATCAAACATACCAAAAAATGAGATGATAATTTAAAATCATTTAAATCCTGCAAGTGGAATTCAAACATATTTATATTTACGAGAACTGTTATTGTGTACTTTATATGGGAGACTTTTTTCTCCTTATCAATTTCTCCATGTTTGACTAAAGACTATTCTTGCTCATACGAACTTCATTAATTCCAGAAGCTTTTTTCGTTCACCGATTTTTCAGTATTTGAATCATTCCTACGACATGTTAATCGATAAGTAAATGTTAATTATACTACTAAATGCCAACACGATGTCAGTTATCTAGATTTATATTATTTTGGATTAACTATTTAAATATTATTTAATCACTATATTATTCGAATTACTCCATACTTATTTAGATAACTAATGAAAATGTTATAAATATGCATTGACATACCAACTATCTATACGTAGTTGTTTGACAAATAATACTTGGTTATATTAGTCATTAATAATTGTTTGACAAATAATACTTGGTTATTAGCCAATGAATGCTAATCAAAGAAAACTTATATTTAAGTAAGGAGTAATTTGTTAAAAGAATATTTATTTAAGTCAAAAGTGACTTGTGAAATAATACTTAAATCAAAAGTGATTTGGTAAAAAAAGTACTTTAATGAGGTCAATTAGGAGTGACATATAGTTGAAAGAATACTCAAATTAAGTCTCAAATGACTTGTTTATGAATGCATATTTAGTCTTTAATCTTAATTGGTTTTTTTCCTTTAAAATTTTGTTAATCAAAATTTGTTATAATTGAGTTTATTAAGCATAAGATTCAAAAACATGTTAAAAATAATTTTTTAGTTGTATAAATATATTTTTTTTCATATTTTTAGGTGTATTAGGGTAATTTTTAGTTGCATAGACAAAATAATGGAAACTACATTTTCTTTGAATGGGAAGGTTGATTGCCTCCGTCCAAAAAGAAAACCATTACCGATGCAAACTTGAAAGTTATTGACTCATCACAAGACAATCATAGATAAGAAGGAAGGAGAGGAAGTTTATTTGGTTTACATAAAAGTAAAATACCTTTATTTACATCCTATTTTATTATATATTTGAAATATTTATATGATTTTGTAACTTTATATGAGTGTTTGTCCTCATTTATGAAATAGCAAAAAAAGAGAAATCATTTCAAACTCTTATTCATTTATTTCATTTTCTTTTCAAAAGGAAGAATACCGTTGTGTGGATGCAAATGAACATTAATGGTTGAAGCATTAATCTCTCTGATATTGGAAAGTGTTTGGCCATTCTAAACATAAAAAGGAAAAAGAAAAGAAAAGAATGGATTAGGTTATGGCATGGAAATAAGAGAGTAAGAAAAAGTTGGTTTTGTGGAAAGCACTTATAGGACACTGTTTTGGGTGGAAGATAAGGTATTGCAGAGTTTCCCTTTAGTAGTTTTGATTTTGGTTTAGGTTAGTGGAACGTGTATCTTGATACTACTATTTTTGTGATAAGAGCAAGTGGAGAAAAATGTCATCATTCCAACAAAATTTGTCACGTACAATGAGAAAAAAGTGCTTTTTTTTTTCTCTTCGTTTTTCACACTCAACCTTTTCGCGGGACCAATGTTTGGATGTTTATTTACCCATTTCGTCATTCTTTACTTTCGAGAGCACTCACAAAAAATGAGACGATGACCATTCACATAAGATTGAGACAAACTTAGGTATGTTCTTATCTTTTTTTTTTTAAAATATTATTATTGTATAGGTTTTTGAGATTGAGTCTTACTAATGTATTTGTATTTTTATACTTTAGACATTATATTTTTATAATTATATCACAATGATTTCTTTCTTAAATAATGAATTCAATTCCTAAGTTACGTAATATATTATATTTTTATATACAAATTAAAATATTAATGATCGATTAAACTAATGGCGTGTTTTATTATTGACTACATTACTTTTTGCATTTTTTTTATGTCCATTAAGGATGGTTGGTTGATTCCAATAATAAATTTCAAAATTATTTCATATCATATATAATCTTTTATTCAATGTTTTTCAAGCATAGATAAACTAGCAATCAATTTAAGAAAATAAGTTAACTTTTTTTGAACAAAATGAGAATAAAAACCACACGAGTAAAAAGATGTAAAAACATATATTTACGTGTGGAAAATTTTAATTGTATTATATAAACATTAATTTTAAATTCATAAAAAAATAAATTGATCCAAATTAGACTGATTAAAAAAGACAGATATAAACTTTTAAAAAATGATACTAAAAAATAAATATTAGAAATAAGGTTAAAAGACCCAAATTATAATTTGACGCTTTGTTATATTACGCTGTCTTCTATTTAAGAACTAAAATATATAATATAATTTTTTTAAACGAATATATAAGAAAATGTAACCATTTGAAAATTAAATTAATATTGTTACAACCTACTTAAGTGTACAATTTATTTTAATAATTGAATTGACGTTGCTTATTTTGCACAAATTAAATTGATTGAAATATAATACTTAAGTTAATTAGGGTGGTAATGTGTGACAGGTAAGGCGGGTTGCCCTGTAATGAAAAATACGAAGTGGGTTGCAGTTCTATATTTGTTGGCCTGCATAAGTTCGACCCACATAATTCGTAACTTGTACAAGTCTTTGGTTTGCTCGCCTGCAAATAATTCAAACCTCTAGTTTTTTTCTTCCAAAACGTGTCTCACTTACTTATTTTTTATTTTGCGTTTTTCATTTCTCTTTTACTTTCTTTTTTCTTTCTCATGAAAAACATCATAGAGCGCTTCATTCATCATCTCTTTTCATCTCGCAGCTACACACTCACACTGTGGTTTCAAACACTTTAAGCATGACTATTAAGTTTGATGGAAATCTAATAGTATATAATTTCAATCACTTTATTTTGCTAAAATTGTTCAACCATTACATACAGCTGAAAAAAATAAATTTCATAAAATATGAAATTTGTCATTAGTTGAGAAAAAAAATATTCAAGTCAAGTATGTGGGCCAGCCTATGAACCCACTAGCCAATTCCAATGGATGGCAAGTTAGTATTTTCAGCCCGCATATTTTATGCAGAGCAAGCCAACCTGATCCGTATATTGTGAGCCAAGTGCGGGCTGGGCCTAAACAGGTTGGGTTGACTCCTATTGTCACCCATAAAGTTAACACTTCTCTATTGTCTTCTCATTGAAGCCAACACCATTCATCCACATAATATATAAATTATGAAAAATGAGTTTTAGTGACAAAAATATAATAGTTCCAACATCAAACTTTAGACATTATTTAAAATTTAAGAAATTAAATTACGTGGTTCATGAGAGTATAATATGTTGGTCTCAAACCCATTTTAATACGTAGTCTCGTTATGACACCAATTGCAGTACACATATCTTTTTATTCCTTTAAAACTGGTATCAAAGCTCCCATTAGGCATGCTACATACGCCATTAACTTACTTATGAAGAAAGAACCTTATGAAGATAAACAACGACAAACTCTCTACAAAAATCCATTTCTTTGACGGTCATCATTATGACCATTTGAGTGAATTGATGGAGAATCTTCTATGTGCTAAGGGTCTGACTCGTGCACAATTGGAGTAGTTGGAGTAGTTGGAGAAATCCAGAACTAAAGATCACAAAGTCAAGAATAACCTTTTCAAGGCCATCGATAGATCATTTTTCGTACACATTTTTGATAGAAACACATCCCAAATTGTTTGGGATTCCCTGAAAAGAAAACTTGGAGGAAATTATCCTGTAAAGAAATTGTGTTTAATGCATTAAGAATGGAGTTATAGGTTCTTGAAATGATAGAAACTGAAACCATCATAAAGTATTTTCCTAGAGTCATGGCAGTGACAAAAAAAAACGAGAAGTAATGGAGAACTTATGCTTAACTTAAAGGTGGTTGAAAAAAATACTTCGAATGTTGACAACATAATTCACCTATGTTGTGGTTTCGATCAAAGAGTCAAAGACACAAAGGCAATGTCTATTGACAAATTTCAAAGATCTTTAGTTGTCCATGAGCAAAAGTTTAAAAAGGTCTCCCGAGATAATGAACAAGTACTCACATCGATTAGTAGTCTAGCTAGAGGCAGAGGAAAAGGAAAAGGAAAATATTGAGGTCGTGGATGGGAAGAGGAAGACAATTTTCTTCAAAAGCCATTGTGGAATGCTTCAAGTGCCACAACTCGGGACATTTCTAGTATGAATGTCCTCAATGGAAGAAAGAAGATTCAAATTATCCGGAGTTAGATGAAACGAAAGAACTTCTTCTAATAGCTAATTTAGAAAAGGAATCTAAAAGGAATGACTCTTGGTTTTTGGATTTAGGGTGTTCTAATCATATGTGTGGCAATAAAGGTATGTTTGTAGAAATAATATCTAGAGATCAACACTTTATCACATGTGGAAACAATCACTAGTGCAGAAAAGACTTTAGACGTATGTTATTTTGGGCTTTTTACCTCTGATCCCGACCTGGCGTCTATTCGGGTGACGTTGATGGGATGTCGGACCCTAGTCAGACGTCTATATAAACATCTGACCTGTACAGATTGGACTTCTATATAAACACCTGACTTGAACAAATCAGACGTTTAAAACGTCACCGTATTTGATTGGATCTTTCTCCGCTTGAGGCCTCTCGGGTTCTCCTAGCTCATGGTGATTTGAGTTTACAACTTTATATTTTAGTTGAAGAGAATGGATTGTACGTTTTTTTTTTATTGGATGATTTTAAAAACATAGTGGAGGAAATTGAAGGAGTGTAAAACACAAGAAATCGTCATCCAAGAACGTCGCCCAAGGACACGAGCAAAATTGCACCAAAACCCAACGAAAACGCATTTTAATCGGTTCAAAAGAAAGATAATTCATCAAAGAGTAATGTAATCGGAAAAAAATTAATTTAAAATGGTGCAAAAGTGAGAAAACGAACCTGAAAAACGTAGCCCGTGAAGAGAAAACACGAGGAAGATAATGAACAGTGAGTGTGCATAACGGCTGCCTCGAGTTCACAGTGTTTTAATGCAGACATTTAGAAGTGACTTTTTAAATTTTTAGGCTGAGTATTTAGAAGTCGGTTCCCCATAACAGACGTCTAAATGACTTTCGAAGTCAGAGTGATGGGATCAGACGTCTAAATGTAGTCCAAAAGTGACTTATTAAATTTCTGGGATGAGTATCTAGAAGTCGGTTGCCCCATAACAGACGTCTAAATGGCTTTAGAGGTCGGAGTGGCGGGATCGGACGTTTAAATGGTGTCCAAAAGAGAGTTTTTAAATTTATGGGCTGAGTATTTAGAAGTCGGTTCCCCCCATAACAGACGTCTAAATGGTTTTAGAAGTCGAAGTGGCGGGATCAAATGTCTAAATGGAGTCAAAAAGTGACTTTTTAAATTTCTGGGCCGAGTATTTAGAAGTCGGTTATCCCCATAACAGACATCTAAATGACTTTAGAAGTTGGAGCCCCCATAACAGACATCTAAATAGTTGTTTTATTTACAGAAAATGTCACTGGTCATTTTTTACATTGGATATTCGAGGATCAGACATCTAAAGGATGACGTTAAAGACCTTTTCTACAGAAGTGCGTGATACCACCTTAATATAAATATTTACATATAAATCATATTTATAAATATTTATAAATATTTACATATAAATCATATTTATAAATATTTATAAATTTCTTTACTCTACTTACCAGATCTGTATATAAATATTTACATATAAATCATATTTATAAGTAAAATTACGTTTCTCAATTCCTAAATTTATGATGAAAATGAAATAAGAAAATGTACATGAATTTGTCTCGAGAATAACGAAGGTTATGAGATTAGTAAAGGATATGTATATTCCAAATATATAATACCTTATTCTTTTTTTGGTTTTTTATGAAATGAAAAGGAAAATAATGAATATTAGTAATTCATGATATATATTGGTTTTTTTTTCTTTTGATGAGATGAAAAAGAAAAGAATGAATATTAGTCTTTCATGATATATATGTCAATAATCCTAATTTTATATTATTAAATAACTTTAATATTTATGGATAATAAAATAATGACTCTAATTTGATTATGTAATATATATATATATATATATATATATATATATATATATATAAACTCAAAATTGTTAAGATGATAAATATATATTTTTACCATTCTTATAAATATGTTTGACTTTATGAACTCAAAATTTGTCATTAAATATCTTGAGCATATTCTAAATCTTGTTTGTTGACTACATCCATACATAGAACTAAAATAGTTTTCATTTCATTAATCGCAACTAAACCTTTCAATGATCACAAATGCAGATAGAATCAAATGACACAGTTTCATCATGAAATGTGTAGTATGAAAATACATAAAGGTGACATGTACACGTTTATTTTCAACTAGTCCTACTTTATCTTGATGAGATTATTCATAAACTTAATATACAAAGTGAAAATAAAACATACATGTATATAACCAAATATGTCCAAAAGTCAATGTATACATATAATCAAACATAAAACACATAAAAGTGACTAACTTTCACTAAACCCAAGATTCCTCAAATTGAAAAATACTACTCATGAAATATCTTGGATGGAAGTCACTTAGTTAGAGGATTTGCTATCATGAAGTTTGTCCCTAAGTGTTATATGGAAATCTATCCACTTTGTACCTTTTCCTTATTAACTAGGAACTTGATGTCAATGTACTTCGACATAGTCGAGCTCTTATTGTTGTTAAAATACATTACAATTGATTTGTTATCACAATATACCTTAAGTGGTATTTCAATTCCTTCCACAATTTGCAGTCCTATGATAAAATTTCTCAGTCATATTCCTTTATTTGATGCCTCATAGCATGTTGCAAATTATGTTATCATAATGGATGAAGCAATAAGGATTTTCTTGGCATTGAGCCAAGAAATCGTACCTCTAGTAATGGGACAAGTTCCCAAACCTTGATGCCTTGTATGGACTTATACTTTTCATTCATTGTCTCAATCTATTTTTTTAGTTGGAATCATTGCATAGCTTCATGGAAGTTTAATGGTTCATCTTCCATAATACCATTATTTTTCTCATTTTCTTGGAGAAATACCACGTAATCATCTAGCATAACATCTCTATTTTCTCTCATGGATATTTGCAAAAGTATTGACTCATGAAGCATAGGTTTTTAAGGATCTTGAATTTGTTCTTCATAAATAACTAAATTATCTTGAGTGGGAGATTCGATAATAATATCTTGTAAAGGTTCTGAACTTGATTTATCAAAACAATTGTATGAATTTGGATCTAGAATTATTACAAATTCTTCCTCTAAGACAAAGTCTCTAAAATTTAAAGTCCCTAGATCTTTTAGTTTATAAGGTCTTGTTTCAATTAAACACCTCCACACACAAAAATGTTTTAGACTAGACTTTTGCCTAATCCAAACCTCATAAGGTGCTTTGGCAGTTGCCTTAGTTAACACTCTGTTTAAAATGTAAGTTGCAATCTTTAGTGACTTTTCCAAAGTGACTTTGACAAGGTAAAATGATAATTCTTACTCCTTACTGAATCCTTAAGAGTTCGGTTTTGCATTTCGGCCACACCATTCATGTTGGGTAACCCCAACATGATGTACTATGGCACAATTCACATTTCTTTATATATTTGGCAAAATGTCCTGGATGTTTTTCACCTAAACTATGATATTTACCATAGTATTCACCATCATGATCAAACTTGAGACTCTTAATTATTTTGTTGAGTTGATTCTCAATTTCAACCTTAAATGATTTGAATACGTCTAAAGATTGAGATTTTTCATGTATAAGATATATGTGTGCATATATAGAGTAATCATTTATGAATGATATAAAATATTGTTAACCATTACATGAAGGTATGACCCACAAATGTTCGTATGTATCAATTTTAAGATGTTAGCAACTCTATATGCACCTAATTTCTTTGTTTTGACATGTTTATCTTTAATGCACTCAACACAAACATCAAAGTTTGTAAAGTCAATGGAATCCAAGATCTCATCTAACATAAGTCGTTCAACTCTACTTTTATATATGCAACCTAGACGTCTATGCCAAAATGCTCCTAATTTAGTATTGCCAATTTTATGCTTAGTACCACGTGATTTCGTATTTCCAATAACATTTGAATTGAAAGACAAAAGAACCATTGTTTCCAAACAAACACAAATAATCCAATTTGTCCAAATAAGAAACTAAAACCAAATTTCATCTAAATAACGACACAACAAAAGTGTCTTTCAAATCAAAATAAAAATCGGGGTATAGTAATAATATAAAATACCATATAGCTTCCACCTCCACTAGTTTTTCATCTCTAACACATATCCATCTTTCAAAATCCATTAGGTTCTAGTAGCTTAGATAACCCTTTATTAAAACACTAATATTAGTAGTGGAACTACAATCTAACCACCAAGTATTTCTAGGTACTGAAGCTAAATTGACCTCTGCACAAACAAAAACGACTCATGCAATTTGAGTGATCTCACTCCAAGTGTTTCTAGGTACTGAAGCTAAATTGACATCTGAACAGACCAAAGTAAGATCACACTTGTGACTCATGCAATTTGAGAGATCTCATTTCTCCTAATCTTTCCTATCTTTAGAGTTACTAGAGCTCTTAGGAGATGTGGGTTTCTTAATCCTTAATTAGGGTCAAGATTCATGCAGCCAAGAAGAATTTCCATGTTCTCTTTTTTAGTCCTTAAAATTTGTCACATTAAGAACTAGAACCGAATTCGTATTAGCAAATATTGAAGCAATAATAACTAAATTTAGAACAAGACAAATAATGTAATTAAACTCAAATAATAATAATAGTAATAATAATAATAATAGTAATAATAATAATAATAGTAATAATAATAATAATCAATATATTCAAACAATGACATAACTCATCTCAAGACACCTAATGCACCATCAATATCAAATCTTTGGACAATAATATTAATTGCTAGGAGGATCTTGTAATGATCAAAACATTGATAATAAAACATGTCAACCAAAAAACCTATCTTTGGACTAATTTGTCATTAACAAGCAAAACCTCATAACTATCACACATTTACTATTAAAAGTGTGTATGTAATATGGTCAAATATTAATCTTCCTTAGAGTGATCATTACTCCCATGGATAAATAAAAATACAAACATTTAACATTTTTTTATGAACAATCTACTCAAGTAAAGTCACTTTGACAAAATGACTTCTTGATTCAACATACTCATTAGAAAAATCTAAAACTTCCAAAATTTGAACATATATATATATATATATATATATATATATATATATATATATATATATATATATATATATATATATATATATAATATAATAAAATGAATAGTAACGATGTTTTTTCTAACGCCTTCTATTTTCATATTAATTATTAATCATATTTGAATTCCATAGTTAAATATTTAACATAAATAATTTTTTTTAAAGAATCCTTGAATAAAATTATACTTTATTTTTATTTTAATTAGTGAATTTATACTATATAAATAGTTGAGTATCTTATAAGAAAAATAATTTACAACATAATTTTAGTCCCTTAACTTTCAGTGAAAATTAAAATTAGTTTATCTTTGAAAATTTGGATTAATTTAGTCTCGCGTCTTTAGAACTGCGTAGATTTAATCCTTTTAACCAAATTTTTCTAAGCTTATTTGATGTTTCAAACACGTTTCTCAATTAATATTGAAGCCAAAATGTGTCAAACGGGGTCAACAACTCAAATGTTATCATGAAACGCGTTTGAACCGTCAAAACATAATTTAGTTAAAAAGACCAAATCCACGTATTTTTAAGGACTAAATTGGGTCAAAGTTTTAAACAAGAACTAATTCCAATTTTTTCTCAAAGTTAAGGGACCAAAAACATATTTAACCCTTTATTTAAATATTTTTTTATAAGTAAATTGAAAAATTATGAAAAAGGGCTTTGTAAAAAATTAAAGGATGATTTAGAGGTGCAAACTAGTTCCTATATACATTCCTAAGTTACCTCAAGCAAAAAATTGTGATTACAACCTCATAAATCATCATATTATGTTGAAATTTTTAAAGAGTACTATAGAAATATTGTTCTCCATACCGGTGAGATTTACAATTATAGGTTTATGCTAAGAAAAATAATTCACGCATTTTAGTGTAAAAATTAGGTCTCCAAATATTTAGTTCTAAGTTGCTTTAGTAAAACTTTTATTATTGCTTTGATATGTTGGATAGGGATGAAAATTTTATCAAAAGTTCTTAAGATTTATTATTTCATTTTAATCGTTGGGATTTCTTATTAAGGGTATGTAGTTACAAAAATAACTTTTGCAGTTAAACTAACGTCACCAAATTTTTATTTTAGTTACTTCAACAACAATTTGATTCTAATTTTCTTAAGTGTTAGATCAAGCTAAAACTTTTATAGCATGTTTTTAAGATAATATTCTTCAGGGTAACGTTCAGATTTATATTTAGAGGTCTGTAATAAGAAATATCATTTTCACATTTAGGATAAGGTGTAAAATACCATGAATACTAAATATTAAAATATTTAAATAGGAGTGATGACTTTAAAATTGTATGCTTATGAATATGTAGGAAAAATAAATATTAAAATAATATTATAATCATAATATAAATTATTTTATCAGTGGTAAGTGGAGAAGTGAAACAAGGTCAGTTTTGGTACTTGCATCCACAAATATTTCTTTTTCATTCTTCTTTATTTGTATTTTCTTTCTAAAAAACTCTATCCAACAAGATTTTAAAGTTGTTTGGAGAAATTATTTCATCAATTGAGAAGTAGAATTCACTTAGATAAGTGCTTTTGAGACAAGAGAAGATAAACATTTGTATTTTTATATATTTTATTTTTTTATATTTATTTATCTTAATTATGTGTCATATTCTCATTTTTATTTATATTTATTATTTTGTTCACGTAATTTGTTTAGTGAGTATTCATAACCTCGTTTTTTTTATATATTTTTATTTATTCAGTGAGGTGTTTATAACCACATGTTTATTTATATTTATTATTTTGATTATTTAATTTATTTAGTGAAGTGTTCATAACCTTAATTCTTTTTATTTATTTAATTTATTTAGTGAAGTTCATAATCTCATTTTTATTTATATTATTACATTTATTTCATTTATTTAGTAATATGTTTATAGTTTCATTTTTATTTATATTCATTATTCTTTTTATTTAATTTATGGTTTAAACCCTCGGATAATTCTCGTATTTGTATGGAAATCTCAAGTAGGTCCTCATATTTTCAACTGTCTCAATTGGGTCTATATATTTGCAAAATATCTCAATTGGGTCTAAATATTTGTAAAATTGAGCCAATTTTACCCTAACCGTTAAGTTGTCACAAACGGCGTTAAAATGTGGGAGGTGGATATTTTATTAAAAAAAAATATGCTGTCAGTAATGACATAGAATTAAATAAATTTAAAAAAATAGAAAAATTATGCAATTGGAAGCTCTTTGTTTGTTGTAGGTGGATGAAGGCAAACCTTGCTCTCTTTCTCGAGAAAGAATACGATGGCCATGCTCAACCAAATTCTGAGATGGCTGAAGAAACAAAAGGTACTGAAACTTGTATGCACTCAATACCTCTTTCAACCATTTAATGGGAAACTGGAGTTGGTGGAGCACCGGCAAGGTCGAGCTCCACCTCTCTCGGCTGGAATCTCATGTGTCATTGTTGGTTCTCATAATCACTTCTATTTATTCCTTTTTGTTTGATAATTTCGTGAAGGGTAAACCAGATGCATACAACGAGATCCAACAGGCCCAACAAGGCCACCTCAAATCCACCAGGTCATCCCAAGCCTGGGAACTCCACGGTCATCCATCACCGCAACCTCTATGGCTACTCGGTTTTGTAGTAACCACCCACAGCCACCCCCGAACCAGGACCTTAAAATGCATAAGAACTCAAAATTTCTCAAAATATAACCCTCAATTTCAGAGACGAATCTCATATCACAGCCATCAACCTTAATCGAACCACAAGAACATGGGAAACCCAATTTCAAATGGAATGAAACCCTACATCTGAAGTTACAGAAGAAATCAAATGATCAAACAAAAAAAACCCCCAAATCTTCAAGAACAACTGAAACCATGATTGCGGCGTGAATCAAAACCTGCATAACAGGAAATCAAAATCATCCACCCAAAACGCCTCGCCATATCACGAGAAAGGAGGAACTCTACCAAGCCCGGCGAAGAAAGAAAGAAAGGACGTCTCCCTGAGTCGCGTCATCGCCTCCTTGAGTCACATCATCTCCTCCCTACAACTTTTGAACAGAACCAGCAAAAAAAGAGGGGAAAGAAAAAAAACCCTCTACACGTAATAAAATATTTTGACATCAGCGTATTAATTTTTTTGAATTTATTAAATTTCATGTCATCACTCGCAAGATATTTTTTTAATAAATATCCACCTCAGCACATTTTAACGTCATTTGTGACAACTTAACGGTTATGACAAAATTGGCTCAATTTTACAAATATTTGGACCCAATTTAGATATTTTGCAAATATATAGACCCAATTGAGACAATTAAAAATATGAGGACTCACTTGAGATTTCCATACAAATACGATGATTATTCGAGAGTTTAAACCTTTAATTTATTTAGTAAGATGTTCATAATCTCATTTTTATTTTTATTTATTTAATTTATTTAGTGAGGTTTTGATAACCTTATTTTTATTTATATTTATTATTAAGTCTATTTGATGCATTTAGTAAGATTTTTATAATCTTATTTTTATTTATTATTTTAATTTATTTGATTTATTTAAGTGAGATGGTCCTAACCTTATTTTTATTTATTATTTTGATTTAATTAATTTAGTGAGATATACTAACCTCATTTTTTTTATATCTTTAACATAGTTATAACTATTTATCTATATCTTTTTATTTTTAATATTTAATAATTATATATAATGAAATAAAATTTTGTCTTATTGTAGTTCGAGATGTAACCTTGGAGATTGAAATGAGTATATATTAGTTCATTTATCTTGATTAACCACTACTAGAAAAATTTGAATTATTATAATTGAAGGTGTAACTTTTGGGGATTGAAATGAGTAGATTATTAGCTCGTTTATCATGACTAACCACTACAAGAACATTTATGTGAATTTTTTAAAAAATATTATAAAGTAAAATCAATGAATTTATCAATAAGTTTTGGTATATTATTTTGATATAATACGAATTGTTTAAATTAAGTTAATAATAATAAAATTACATGTATTATGATTCAATGTCAATTATTTATCCCTGATTTTGAGTTTGTAAGTGCATAATTATTAGTAGTTACTAATTGATTGTGTTCTTAAATAATTATGTATGTGCATAATTGTAGATGATTATCTATGGTCTACTGTATATAAATATTTTGTTAAAAGTTTCATCGCAATAGTACATTCCTTATTAAACTTTTTCTTCCATTTTTTTTACAGAACGACTCAAACAACCAAAAATATAAATTGTACTACGTTACAATAAATAAATAATAAAAGAAGATACATAATTCAAAGAACTATAGATTATGTCAACGATAACAATTAAGTATAATAAAAATTCTAACTATGAGAAGTCCTAAGGTGAAAGTTTTTATTTTCTTTCCTCATCCTCCTCGAACCTCCATGTCACCTTTCCTTATACAATATATATATATATATATATATATATATATATATATATAATAACAACTATAAGTCCAAATAAAAAAAGAGTAAAAGGTTCCAATTTAAAATATAGAAATAGAAACACAAATAAAGAAAAAGAATGGAAGGAACAATTAATTACTATCAAGCTTATTGGTGCAAGGTAGTTCTATAGAAGGAGATGAATAGAGTTGGTAAACATTTTATATAATTTATTAAGTTGTAAAATAATCAAGACAAGAGTATAAGAAAGAAATTGTATACATAAATTTATATTCATACTAAGACTACATCATGTCTTTAAACAACCTGTTTAAGATATTTCAATAATCAAATTCTTTAACTACAACATGTATAGCTCTAAGTTACAATGAGTATCAAACTCTATAGGTATAGTTGTCGATCTCCTTCCTAAGATTGAGAATCCTCAATTAATTTAACAAGATAAACTCTCAAATAATAGAGAACAAATAACGCTCACATGGTACACTTCACTTTGTAAAGGATATTAAAATGGTTAATCACACAACCCAATTTCATACAACAAATTTGAATTTGAGTCTATAATCTCATTGTCTTTTGTCTTTGAATCTTCTTGTATTCTGTAATTCTCTTTGTGCTCATTCTATCTCATCATTTTTTGCTTCATCTAAGTCTTGGTATGTATAGGAGCGGTAAATAATATGACTGTTGATGTATATTCATCTGAATATCTTCAATATTTTCATATCGTTTCGCATGGAAAGTCTTAATATATATTTTTGAGAGTATTTGCTTCTTTGAAAGATTTATTCCTTCCTTTCTTTTAATTATTCAATTTGAATTTTCATTCTTCAAATCATATCATCGGTGTAGCTTTAAATGTGATCATTTAGAATATTCTCTTACTCGTGATTGATTTTAAATATCATTCACAATCTTCAATTAGCGTATATATTCTTCATATATTTCTTCCATCATTTATTCAATAAATGTTAATCTTCTATGGTTTTGTCTTGATTGCAACACACCAACCACATTTGTTTGTTTGTCATGATGGTACATGATATACTTGTTTTTATGTACATGAAAAATGCATCAATCGACACATATACTTTATCCATCACAATTTCTATAATACCATATTTGGAATCTAATCATGTACCTCTTCTTGATATATCAAACCAATAACAAAAACTAATACAACTTTCTTATTAATGGTTGAAGAATTGTACTCCACCTCATTTACGTCACTAATGTAATATACATTTTTTTACTAAAGTTAAAATAGATTTTATGTTAGTTTTTGAACCAACATAGATACAACTTATATAAAAAATTAATTTTTTTTATAATAGTTGTACAACTATAGTAGAAAAACAACTATGTCAATTATAGGACAATTTACAGAAAAAGCAATTCAAATGTGTCATATATGATGATTAAAATTATACCAATCATAGAAATTCCCTTTTTATGACATGTGGACTCCTCATTTACATCACTAATGTAATATACATTTTTTTACTATAGTTAAAATGGATTTTATGTTAGTTTTTGAACCAACATAGATACAACTTATATAAAAAATTAACTTTTTTTATAATAGTTGTACAACTATCATAGAAAAACAACTATGTCGATTATAAGGACAATTTACAGAAAAAACAATTCAAATGTGTCATATATGATAATTAAAATTATACCAATAGAAATTCCTTTTTATGACATGTGGACTTTTATCTATCATAAAATGTATTACTTTTATGATTATTATGTTCACATTTGTAATATAAAATAATTTGTATGATACATTTAATTTTGACCGTCATAAAAAATCTTATTTTTTAAGAAAAAATGGGATGTAATTCATTCACAACATGCATAACAAATACTCTACACATTAAACATAATTGCCAAATAGATATTTCAAATAAAATCTTATAAATATAGGACATAAACAATTAGAAATTTTATTGAAAATATGTTCAACTACTTACAAAACTTTTAACTATACAAAATTTGTAGTCTTAACATTATCATTTATAATAAATACTTAAAAGAAATTATGTTCACTGCTCCGAGCCTTGTAACACTTCATCCTTCAATGAGGATAGGTCACTGAATATCTACATAGGTAGATGTTTAGATGAAACTAACATTAGATATTTAACATATTTGACTTAATTATATATTATCTTCTAGCATGAGTTAATAATATTTGCAAATATAATTCTTACCATTTGACTTATCACATAACTTTAATAGTTGATTCTACAAAAAATTAATGCACATCAAAATTATAATTTTTTTAATTGACAATATTAATTATTAATATGTTTTAATGAAAAAAATTGAACCCACTATCTCTTTCTTATCTTTTCTAAGCCTATTAAATAAATCATAACTCCAGATTAAAATTGCATTAATTATTAAATTTAGTAATATAGGAAATACAATAATAAAAAAATAATAAAATACTTAGTTGTCTAATACATTTTTAATTTTCAAACTTTTAATTTTTTTTTATACAATAGACATAAAAGAATCACAAAACATTGTCAAAAGAATAATTACTATTATTTGTTATTATCTCCTACAAGGTGAAATATTAATAGTAACAATCAAATTTTACATAATCGTGTGCCTAAATTTTATTGACTACATATCAAATTAGAAAAGAATAATGAAATAATGAACTTTAAATATAAAGTCAACTATTAAGTCATTTCACAAAAATCAGACTATCTCTCTTCACAACACTTTTAGTCTTAGCAATCAACAAGTAAAAGAGTTATACAATGCAATTATCCATTAATCACATTAATATTGAGTCTATATGTATTTTTTTCTTAGGTTCACTCTACTCTTTTTTACCTGATTAAGATTTTTGTATATAATTAAATATAGGGATAAATATGTTTTTTGTCCATCAACTATTAAGCGATTTTATTTTTCGTCCTTCTTTCAAATTTTGGTACACTTTAGTCATTGTTCTTAAGTAAACTATAATATTTAGTCCTTTAAAACTAACAACATTACATTTTTGATGAATTGGCTAACGGTGTGCCACGTTTTATGCCATGTTTCATGCCACGTTAGAAATAAAAAATGTGAAATTCAAGTGAAAATACCATGACTAACAGCCCTCTTCCATCTCTGGCCCTCCACCCCCGACACCATACCTCTGTCCCGTCCTTCCACCTTTGCTCCATCGCCCTCCCCCACCCTCGGCCACCTTCCACCGCCTTTCCGGAAAGCCTCTCATCCTCATTCTCTTCGTCTACAATGACCCAATGGGGCACTCCCCTTTGCACCATCTCTACCATCCTCACCTTCCTATCCAAAGCTTTGAGATTTGTTCCATGGTAAACTGTAACAGTATCAGGACTCACACCCAAACCCAAATAACTCATTTTTCACTCTCAGATCAACACTCTAGTACAAGACGAGAAATAGTAAGACAAAACAAAAGTGAACAATCAAGAGGTCTCCACTATTATTTATATAGAACACAAATTTCCTAATGAATGATGATGAAACCTACTTGAAAAGGCAATTGAAGCGTGGCTGCCAAGTGGTCAAAGCCTAGAACTGAGAAGACAGAGAAGAGAACACGTATTGACAAAGGACACTCCACTCAACCATTAAACAAAAATGGGATTAATAAAGAACATTGTTGTTATTTCTAGTTCTGTATTTAAGGTACTAAATCGCAAAAAAAAATGTGGATTTTAGACCTTCTTCAATTTATTTTTTCCCTCTGTTGACAATTTCTATAGTGTGTCTAACAAGGTAAAAAGTGCCTTATTCTGGTCATTTAATGGTCGTATGGTGTAGTTTTATGATGTCCCATTTTTTCTAAGCCTCAACAAACAAACATGCAGTAAGTGAACACTCAAATATAAAGGTGCATCTTGATCATTTAAAAAGGTTTTCGTTCAAAGAGCTTCGAACTGCAACAAACACGCAGGAGTGCGACCCATAGTGCAAATTTCTAAAAGGCATTGTGTCGAATAGATGGCATGCGTTTTGGCAGTGATGAGCCATTGAGAATAGAACTACTGCAGCTTGCTACCTTGCATCTTAAATATCTTCAAAATGATATTGTCCATCATAGGAAGGAACCGATAAAGTTTTGGTGAAATCATGTTAAGCGAGAATACACAACCAACAAACAATGGGCATTTGTGAATGTTTTCCATTTCTTGGAGGCATATCAAGCCCCTGAAAAAATAATACTCCAAGTTTTTGTTGCTCTTCTCAGGACTTGCAAACCAGAAAATAAAATGTTGGTCAAGCAAGCTCTAGACATTCTAATGTCAGCACTGCCACGACAATGCAGAAACAGAGCCATCAGAGGAATGCATAACCATTATCCAGCTACATGGATCAACATAACTAGAATCCCAATTTTCCATAACGTTGTGAGGTTCAGTCAAGTCACCCTTTATGGCTATCAGAGCTATAACTGTTGAAGGAACAAACAAAAGAGGGGATAAGAAGAGAGAGGATTGACACGTTTGAGAAAAATGAAAAATGACGTAGCCTACCATTAGTCAACTCAGCCTATTTTTAACGGCGTTAGTTTTGGAGGACGAAAAATTATAGTTTCCCTAAGGACAATGATCAAAGCGTACCAAAGTTTGAAAGAGGGACGAAAAATAAAGTCGCTTGATAGTTGAGGGACTAAAAACATATTTAACCCTTAATTATATTAACTGGATATTAAATTTTTTTTATAACATTTAGTAAATTAAAGAAATAATAGAAATTGATTAGAAAAAGTGTGTTAAAAATAAAAACAAAAACAATTTTTTTTAATAATATATTTTCCTACTTAATATTTTTCTAAAAATACAAATTGAAGCTTATCTCTTATCAATGTCATAAAATTATATAGCATCACAAATTATATGTGTTAAAAGGTATATTTCAGATTTTATAATTGACATTGCAGTTCTTGATCGTACTTTTACATAAGTATATATCTTTTGTTTTTTGTTCTATTAGAAATGGTATCGAGAGAGTTAGAAAAAGGAAGCGCGAGCAGAGAGAGCTAGGGCAAATGAAAGCCCCCATGGTAGGAGCAGCTGGGCAAAGGATCGTGGAAGCAGAGGAAGCCCAAAAGAGGTAAGTAAACTGATACAAGAAGGCCTAGCACCATTGGGCCTATCATAAGAAGATGGACATTAATAAGGTTGGAAGGTGCCTAGGAAAGTTGCCAAGCAAAGAGGCCAAGAAGAAAGTATTGTGCAACCAACCGTGTAGCACCTTTGAAAGAGTAAATTCAACATTTTCCATGTCCATTATGCAGCCACCAAGATTGTCCATGTGAAACATGCAACCAGCCACATTTTACATGTTTCTCACGTGGAACACAAGCCAAACCATTAAGCTTCTTCACATGAGCACATTTTCCATGTGCAACACACGGCCAACAACATTCTGCACATTTTCATTTAGCTTATGCACATTGTAAATATGCAGAATACATTCCACATTCTCAAGCTTCTCTTCCTATAAAAGAGAGCTTAATTCATTGCAAAAGTTAACTTGAATTGATATAGTGAAATGCTTTTGGATTGTTTCCAGCCACTACTTCTTCAAATTCTTTGCATTGTGCCACTTTAGCACACTTATCCTCTAGCTTCCTTCCCTCTTGGAAGGTCGTCTGAGCTAGAACCTCTGCCTACACACTCCAAAACCGCACCAGACAATTCATCAAACACCTTCCGTGCGCCTCCAACTACATCTCTGTTTTCCAATTCCGCTGCCACCTCTGGTCTGAGAAGTTGCTCATTCTTGAAGAGTGAAGCTGCTTCCATCATAAACACTGCAAAACTTGTATATTTTGTGTATATGTTTTTATCTATTACAAGAGAGAAAAATAGAAACCCTAGTTTATATAGGGTTCCTGTAAATCTAAGGAAAAGAACAAGAATGGGTAAAATCTTCAAAACCTAACTAAATACAAACCCTAACTGACTCATTATTGCTTTTAAGGAGCAACTAACATAACTACTTTGATAGCCTTCCCTCAAGATGAATGATGCATATTGACTAATCCAAGCTTAGGGATGATAGATCGAAAGTGAATAATACGGTGAGGAAATTTTGTAAAAATGTCGCCAAGTTGTTATTTCGAGCGAATAGAGAGAAGGTGCAGAAGGTTGGCTTGGATCTTCTCGTGCACAACATGCTAGTCTAATTCAAAGTGTTTTGTCCATTAGTGGAAGCTTTGATTGTGTGCTATGTGCCTGACAGATTTGTTATCATAGTAAAGGGTAGTTGTGGCAGCAGGTTGGATGTGAAGATCTTGAAGAAGATAGTGAAGCCATTGTATCTCACACACGGTTGCAACAAGAGCACGATACTCAGCTTCAGTAGCGGGCCTAGAAACAATATTTTGTTTCTTAAATTTCCATGATATGAGAGAGGAACCTAGGAAGATGCAGAAACCTATCAAAGTAGTTATGTTAGTTAGTATTGCTCCTTAGGAGCAGTAATGAGTCAATTAGGGTTTGTAATTAGTTAGGTTTTGTTTGTCAACTGTGTTGGCCCAAACTTTGGTTTCAATGTTCTAATTGGTGAGGTCAGAATCTTGTTTTTCTTGTCTTTCTTGTTGCATGATGAGGGAGAAGACATGGTTGATATTGGGAAGAGGCTCCATGAATAAGATTTGTGTGCTTACAGTATTATAACTATCATTTAGGCCCTTTAAGAAATAAACAACATGTTCCACGTCTTTGTATTTGTGAGAAATTTTAGACAAGTCACAATTGGAAGGGACATCACATGTACAACATGGTATGAGTCTAAGAGACTCCAATTCTTCCCATAGGATCTTCAAATTAGTAAAGAATTGACTTACATTTCTTTCTCCCTACTTGATGGAGTGAATGACTTGAAGTAAGTCAGAAATCTTGAAGTAATCACCTTTTAAAAACCTTTCTTTCAATTCATCCCTCTGTTTCAATTCATCCCTCTCTTTCTGCAATTTGTGAGGAAAGAGTCTTGATAATCCAAGATAATACCATCATGTTACATCTTTCCCAAGAATCAAATAGGGGGTCATTTCTTTAAGGTTTCTTGATTCCCCAATCTATAGATTTTATCTTGTTCTTGGAGAGAAGGACACTTCTCATGTTTCTGCTCCAAGATGCATAATTGGTTTCATTTAGAACTTGAGAGATGAGGGTGAGGCCTGGATTCTCTCCAGGGTGTAGGTAGAAGAGGCTGGAAGGGTTGATGGACTGGTCCATGTGCTCCATAATTCCAAGAACCAAAGAAAGATGGGTTAGACACTAGGATTCAAAGAGCTTTGGTGCAATAGAGGCAAAGCAGACAATATACCAGCTTTGATACCATATTAGAAATGGTATCTAGAGAGAGTTAAAAGAAGGGCAGCACGAGCAAAGAGAGCTAGGGCAAACGAAGCCCCATGGCAGCAACAACTAGGCGAAGGAGCATGGAAGCATATGAAGCCAAAAGAGGTAAGTAAAACACTACAAAACTTGTATATTTTGTGTATATGCTTTCATTTATTACAAGAGAAAAAAAGAGGAACCCTAATTTATATAGGGTTCTTATAAATATGAGGAAAAGAACAAAAATGAATAAAATCCCTAAAACCTAACTAATTACAAACCATAACTGACTCATTATTGCTTCAAAGGAGCAATACTAACTAGCATAACTACTTTGATAGGTTCAATGCATCTTGATCCTTGTAGACTTTCTTCTACTTTTGAGATTTTTAAATTACTAATATTGTAGAAAAAAAAATTTTGATTTATGCATTAATTCTTATATTACTACAAAATCCTTGTTTTGTAGTTTTTTATGTAAGTATGGAAGTTACGGTGCCTATAATAGGACAAAAATGTTGATTTGTAATATTTAGAGATAATGTATTAATCAGAGACAAATACATTTCCAGAGTTTATTTTTAGCGTTAACGGCAGTTTTAACCTCTGGAAAATACATTTTTTGCAGTTACAAAAACGTTGGAAAAAGTGTGGTTTTTCTACTCTTTTTAGTATTTTTATTTATTGTTTATTTATTCACATAAAATTGTTTGACTATCTCAATTTCAAGTGATTAATCGAATAAGTCCATCATTTAGTAGGTAATTTTTAAAAAAAAAAAGATATATTTAATCTCTTTTATACTTAATTTTGTTTGAACTTTAGAATATTTTGTTTCGCTCAAACAATTTTCATTATCTCTCAACGATTTATCTAATTTGATATCTAGAAATTCTTTAAGATCTCTAAGGTATTTTCCAACTTATCGTAGCCTTATACATTTTTTTCCTTTGTGCAATTTCGTTTGATTTTAGGTATACAATTGATCAATTTTTCATTTATTATAATATAATAATTTAATGTTATTGTCATAAAGTTCGAAAGGAAGATATATGTCTAAACTCAAATTATTATTAGTTTAATATTTTGATATGTGTGATTTCATGTAAGTATTGTATTATAATCTTTATTAACGTATAAAGAAAAGATATTTCATTTTAATTTAAAAAAAGGATGTATAAAGATATTTTGAATATTTTTAAACTTGAAATTTTGTTTTCTTTTTATAACTTTTTAAAAATATATTTTAACTTTATCAACTTTATTTAATTAACATATTTAAAATCAATGGATGTTTTGGTTATTATAAAATTTTATGTGTGTAATTACATAATATTTTTTATAATTCTTTCACTTTTATTAAATTGTTGTTTGGTACTCTCGTTTAAAACTTATATAATTATTATTTATTTCTAAACATCTGATATTGAATATGTTCGTTTTGGTATTGAACATTTGATAATATTATATATTTTTTTAGTGATTTTGTTATAAAAATTAATTAATTGCTATTGAAATTGTAAGAATATAGGTATGAGTATAAATACGAGTATCTTGTTATCGAGTGATAATGGGAAAGAGACAAAAGTTTCATACCCATTGTATTTGGGGATGAAAATGAGTATGATGTTTTACTTCCAGGATATATAAGAAAGAGATAATAAAATTTATCTTAACTCGTTATGTTGTCAACGTAGATATGAACTCTACTATATTCCCTTGACTTGTTCCATGTACATGAGTGTAAAATTTGTATTTATTTACAAATAATGTATATGTTTTTTTTTTCACACCTTAAAGAAAAAAGTGATAAATATCTCATATGTTGATTCCTAATACATAAAGAATTTTTTATAAAGCTACAAACCTTTCTAAAGTATTAATGTATTTGTTGACAAATCTTTCTAAACTAGAACTATTACAAACTGAATTAACGAAACATGCAACATCAATTTTTCTACATTACATCTCATATTTTAATATCACCCTTCTTCATCGTCATCTTCATCAACAAGCTGCAAAACTTAAAATAGAAAAATGTCACTTTATAAAATAAAGATAGTTAATTATCAAGTTAATTGATATCATAAGTATGTATGGCTGTATTGCTGCTTGCAATAAGTATGGAGTTAAATTGAAACACGATATAAAACATTATGAAAAAAAATATATAGAAATTGGTAGTTTTAATTTATAAAATCCGTATTATAATGGTAGTTTTAATTTATAAAATCCGTATTATAATGGTAGTTTTAATTAAAGGTGAAGAATTAAAATAAATGCATAGAGGGAGTGCAGTAAGTAATCACTAAAATTGGTCATTATCCGAACCACTGAAATTAGGTATATTTGTTTGTACATGGGAATGAAATAAAAGAAGACAATCAGTTACATAAATAATGGGTCAACTCGGACTAGAAGAACCGAATAATGTACCAAATTTCTCATTCTCTACGCACACAAACTAATCCCGACAAACATTTTTCCAATTAATTATATTAAGAAAATTTACATCTACATAATATCATACATATTCAACAAGTAGAATTAGACTAATCCCATTAAAAAGTAACATAAATTTTAATTATACTTCTTCATCATAATTGTACCGACCGGGCGGGTCACAGAGCAATACCGGTATCAACCCAATCGTCAGTGTTTATCATACGGACCGGTGGTCCAGAGAGCAACGCCGACATCAACCTAACCACAGACGTTTCTTCAATCTTTTTTACTATGTTTTCTGTCTCTCACTCACGGCACTCAAATTCCTTTTTCCTTCAAGTTTGGTCCTCTCATAGCATTGCTACACAACTTGCATAAACACTCACTACGTATTGTTCTACTCGATCATTCATCCTTTCACTCGGGTGAGTAATAACCATGTACCGTACGAACCGAGCGGTCCAAAGGGAGCAGCGCTGAATCGATTTAACCGGACGATTGTACAAGATCGGCCGGTAGGTGAACTAGGTCATTAAAACCATGATTAAGGTACATAGTGATTAGAGTCATTGGGCTAGAATTGGTCGTGATTAACTTTTCACTAATCACAAACCCAGGACGAAAACTATAAATACAGGTCAACGGTAAGTGGTAGATAGGTTGCATTTACTACACATTTATTATTGTTCTATTGAATTGTCGAACGGTTCGAATACTGACTTTGGCATCGGAGGATCTTTGACAGGTTCCCTCCCAGACGGAAGAGCAAGACAACGGAGCTTGGAGCGAGACCGGACGACAAGAAGGCAAATTGTGAAGGAGTTTGGCAACTCAGCCCCATAATCGAAACATTTTGGCGCCCACCATGGGGTCAAGTACTTCCTAAACCCAATGGTGACCACAAGAAACATGAGTGTTGACGACCCAATAGAGATGATCCGAATGCTACAACAAAAGATGGAGGAGATGCAGCAACACCATGAGGCGGAACTCATAGCTGTCAGGGCAGAATTCTTGAAGCACCACCACACTCACGGCTGAAGATGAATTATTTTCCTCATTTTCAATCTTACTAAACACAAAGTTCACCACACTCTCACGTCACAATTCTATAAAAGAGAAGAAGAAGTGAAACATGAGAGACAACCCAACGGTAGTAGAACGTAAAAGACAACCTGGGAAAAATAATAAAGAGAAAGAGGAAAGAATGATAAAGAGAATGAATGTCCACATGAGATTTTAAATAATATTAACCCTAAAATTTTAATAAGGGTAAAATAGGAATGAAAAAATAAAGAAAAGAGTAAAAGGAGAATGGGGTGGTGGAGGAAGCAAGTGTTGGTGGTGGAGGGAGTGACACCCAAAATAAAATTTGAACTAAACCCAGAAACATCTTGAGTGTTTCATCCTACACCTCCAAGATCTCATCCTCCACCTCCAAAAATTTCACTTTTAACCTTCTGACATCTCATCCTACACCTCCAACTTTTTCAAAACTTTATTTTTAACTTTAATAAATATTTTCCATTTTCTTTTCTTTTTTACTAAAAACAATCTTCACTTTCTTAATAATAATTTAATTTAATTTAATTTAAAATTTAAGTATTATTTAAAATAGTTTTGTATTTTAATAATTATTAAAAAAAATTTATATTATAATAATTGTTATATTAAAAACATAAAATAAAATAAACATAATAATAATAATAATAAATTTGATTTAATATATTCAAATATATTAAATTATAATAAAATATTAAAATAAATTAAATAATTATTAAATTTTAAATAAAAATGAAAATTTTAAAAAACTTATTTATATATTAAAAGCTATAAAATATGTTAATACTTTTGCTTTTTATTTAAAATTTAATAAATATTAAACTTAAATAAAAATTATAATATTACTTATTATATTTTTATATTTTAATAATTAATAAAATATAATTTATATTTTTAAAATAGTTTTATGAAGAAAATTGAAAAATAATAACTAAAATAAGAATAAAAATGAAAATAAAAATAATACTTAAAATTATATTTAATATATTTAAATATATTTAATTATATCAAAATATTAAATTAAATTTAATAATTATTAAAATTTTAAAAAATAATTTTGAAAAATTTGATAATCGGATATAAGTTATGAATCGGATATCGTGGTTTTTAAAATTTTATTTTATATATAAATTTTAATAATTATTTAATTTAATTTAATATTTAAATATAATTTAATATATTTAAATATTTTATTTAATATAATTTTATTTGTTATTTGATAAATAGTTGTTTTAAAATTTTGTTTATTATTTAAAATTTAATAATTATTTAATTTAATTGAATATTTTAATATAATTTAATATATTTGAATATATTAAATATTTTATTTAATATAATTTTATTTTTTTGTTATTATTTTTATTTTAATTATTTTATTTTTATATTTTTAATATAATTATTATAATATAAATTATATTTTAATAATTATTAAAATATAAAATTATATTAAATAATATTAGAATTTTAAATTTAATTATTATTAAGGTGGGGTAGAGTTTTTTAACAGGAAAAAGAAAATAAAATAAAAATATATTTATTAAAATTAAAAGTAAATTTTTTTTATAAAATTAAAGATGTAAAATAATAATGAGATGTCATGGAATTTTTGGAGGTGAATAAACACTCAAACATCAGATAAAAGGCCATTAGCCGGGAAGTTCGCAAACTGGCCCAACTATAACAGGCCTAAACCCAGAAGACGGAAAAGGGTTTTGGCATTTGGATATAAAAATTGAACTTAGGGTTTGGAAGTGCACTTGTGCAGAGGAATCGCGGCAGAGACGAAAGCGGAACCCTAAAGCAGAGGAAGATGGTGAAGTTCCTGAGGCCAAACAAGGCAGTGATCGTCCTGCAGGGCCGTTATGCGGGGCGGAAGGCTGTGATCGTTAGGTCCTTCGACGACGGAACCAGGGAGCGCCCCTATGGCCACTGTCTGGTTGCCGGAATCAAGAAGTACCCTAGCAAGGTCATCAAGAAGGACTCCGCCAAGAAGACGGCGAAGAAATCAAGGGTGAAGGCCTTTGTGAAGCTGGTGAACTATCAGCATCTCATGCCCACGCGCTACACGCTCGACGTAGATCTCAAGGACGCCGTCAACTCCGACGTCCTCTCCTCCAAAGACAAAAAGGTCACCGCTCTCAAGGAGACCAAGAAGCGCTTCGAGGAAAGGTTCAAGACCGGCAAGAACAGGTGGTTCTTTACCAAACTCAGATTCTGATCACCTCTACATTTTTCTTAAGCCTTTCCTGATCTTACTTTTTCCAATGTAATCGAAGATCTTATGAGATAGTTTTGTTATCTTCTTTTACATCCGTTGCACCTTTTATATTAATATTTTGGGTTTTTTTAATCAATTTCTGATCAACATTTTGGTTTTTTTATAGTAAAGAATTTTGATAGACGTCTCCGTTTAATTGGAAATTTTATGTTTTTGTTTTATAATTGCTGCGTTGTGGTTGTGATTGTGGTCTTATGGTTGTAGTTTACATGATTCAGCACATTTTTTTCACGGAATTAACGAACGTGTTATAGGCGTGATTGTAAGATAAAGTGAAATTACATATTGGATTTATTATGTTCGAGAAATTACATATTGGATTTATTATGTTCGAATATGAAAACCGATTTATCAATGGTGGTAATTTTACGTTTCTGTGGGCATTATTGATGTAGAATTCGGGAATAAAGATGACTCGTGTAGTTTGGCTCTATCGGGGCATCGTGGTCACAAGTTCCCCACTCTTTGGCCAAATGGCCAACTCAGAACAAAGCATGGTTAATGTTCCATTCTATGTACGTGTCTTGCAAAGTACAGAATCCAATCCCCAATTAGAATCATATTTGTGAACTTGGTGACGCTTGTGGTTAATGTCTCCAACTGATCAACTGCCTTTCTGACACTCAGATAAAATGATCAAGTGCAACCCCCAGTTCTATCATGTTAAAAGAGAAAAATTCCTAGTAATCTCATAAAGTTATAAAAAAAAAAAGGTTAGTATAATCATTTTGTTATTAAAGTTTATATAACTAATTTATATAATTCAAGTATATCAATTAAATTCTTACTTTTATCCAGTGTAAATGTCAAGTTAATTTTAGAATAAAACGAAGTTATCACCATTGGAATCATTCTCTTACTCTGTTTATTTATCTCGCTAATATCAATTTCATATACCTATTATGCAGTTGAGAAATTATCTATATAAGTATCATTGTTCATATAAAAATCTTCCATACAATTTGAAGTTTTTGTTTAATTGAATGAACCCTTGAGGTGTGCAAGCATAAAGAAACTTGGATAGTAAAGTGTACGTAAGCTTTCAACACAATTAGGCCTTGGACGGAATAGTCTAGAACGTTACAATATTTGGAAGAGACAAGACAATGGCTTGATAACTTTGACAATCTAAAGCAGCCTGAGGTGAAACTCATTGCACTTCACAAAAGGCGTACTACGTTGCTCGGAAAGAACAAAGCATGATTTAAAATTATCACTTCTTAAAAAGGGAGCTCAGAAACCATGAAACAACATTCAAACTACGACTCTTACGATACAAGAATTAAGTATAATATAGAATGACAAATTTTAAGAATCTCCAACTTCTCAATATTCTCTCTTTTCTGAGATGGAAATTTTAAAAATACAATCAAATGATGAAGGTAGGTTCCACTTCCAATACTATGCCAACCAGACAATAAGGAGGGGGTGACTTGGTCTTCTAAGCAGCTACAATTAATCATTCTGTACTTCATCGTCCATTAAGCAACATTCTCACCTCAATCAAAGTCAGTTCTTCCTGTGACGAAACAGAAACATCTCAATTTATTCAACCAGAATGTTTCTCTTTAGGGTGGTAGGGGGATATCCCAGGAAACAAGTTATCAAGTGGGAGAAAATACATAAACAAGAATGTTTTTTTCATGCATATATGTATGTAAAAGAGTAGGTTCGAATGTGTTATCTGTCCACACCTAAATGCATAACTACAGAAGGAAAAAAAATACATGTAACATTATACAACAGATCAATAATCACATTCAGAACAGAGCATTACAACTTGAAGAGGGAGATAACAGCCTCCCAGTGCATGCTCATATTCACAAAGCATAACATAAAGTAAAACTCCGAAGGATTACTTGAAGAGCTTCTCTGTGATATTGGTCAATCGTGCAACATCAGCACCTACAAGAACATCGGCCATTTTTCCATTCTGAAAGAAATGAAGTGTAGGCTGCAGAAGGTAAAAACATTGCTATAAGTTATAACCTTTAGGAGGAGGGATATTACAGTGAAGCGTTTAAGATAAGTTTGCAAGGACAGAGATAAAGCATTTTCTACTGTCTCCACTGAATATTAAAAAAATGAGAAATGGCGTGTTAATTTATGCACATGTAAAAATCTGAAGAATCGCCTTAGTCAGAGAAGAATTAATGCACCACGAAAAGTTCTTAAGCAAGGGAAGAGCTAAATCTTAGAGTACAAGTAAAGAATTTCATGTTAACAAAAGCCACGCAGAGATTTACAGTCTGAAATTGCCACAATCTTCGGTGACTTCACAATTATATATTGATATTAAAAACAACGCTACTGTAGCACACTTGTTCAATGACAGATAAATCACTGTAAATTTAAATTGATAAGGCATATTTAAGTCAATTGACAATGATAGCATAGCTTACCTAACTGAGCATGTATACAAATTACAGCTAGGTCATAGAAAAGAGATATATATAAGTGGCCTAAGCTTTCATTGAATTTAATCTAATTTTCAACCTAACTCAATCCATCCCAACCATAATTGGTTTGAGTATAGATGGGTTATCAGATTAAGTAATTAGAAAACATTATCACCCCTTAAAGAAAAATACCTCAATAAATAATTTTAATATTTCTTAGTTCTTAAAATCTAAGGATGATAATTATAAGATATACATAACCAGTAATTCTAAAAATACTGGAAAGTCAAAATAGCAATCATAAAATAATATTCATAGATATGTTTTGCAACTCAGTGAATGGGGTCCCAAGACAAGAAATTATAGATAATATTCTACAATGACATTGATATTTATTTGTTATAGCATATGCGAGATGAAACATTTATCCCTAGTATTCGTACAACAATATTCATATAATAAATCATAAAACTGGTTTTACACAGTAGATTTATTAGAAAATTAGTATTTTTATTAAAAAGTTGTGGTAGGTCGGATTCATTAGGTTTAAAACTCCCTAACCCAATGTTAATTGGAAGCACTAACAAAAAACTAACCCAACTAAAACTGTAAAAATGTAATTCGGTTGAACGGATTTGGAAGCACACAACTCACTTACACTGCTGAACTAGAATAAGCATGATATATTTTTTATATTAAAGCTTGAATTTTAAAGATTTGGTGATTACAAGCTTGAAAATTTGATCCTTCTAACCACAATATGCTATGTTGATGATCACATTAGCTTTGAAGATGTTGATCTTGTGTTTGATCTGGGTTTAGGTTGTAATTTGTGGATTTGATCTCATAAGTGCTTCCTTTAACTTAATCATTTGTTAAGTTGGAAAGCCTTTGAAAGTGTTTTGGTGCCCTTTGTGGTTTTTAGTTTTATTTTAATAGATTAAAGTGTGTTTTAATCCGTTAAAATGTTTAGATTTGTTGGAAAAGAAAGAAAGAACATTTGAAGCGCTTCATATAACGATTTAATCAATTATAATCACTTAAAATCCAAAGCTGTCCATTTGGCTGTTTTAATCTATTAAAACGAGCTTTACATAGATTCACTTATATCTTTTGCTTTTACTGTTCTGCTTTAATCAATTCAACCCAGTTAAAACTGATTTTAACATATTAAAATATTGTTTTAACCAATTAAAACCTCGAGAGCTTAGTAAGCTCTATTTTAATCAATTAAAACTATCAACTACCATAATCTTTATATCTCTCTAACTTCAAAACCATATATGATATGCAATTAAAACCATTATTTTTTAAACTAAAACACTTTGCCTACAAAGAGAGACTCTAACCTGAGATTAAAAACACTTCTTGGAGCCTTCTTGCTTTAATCTTTGGTTCAAATCCTTGGTTTAAGAAGTTCACATTGTAATAACCTTTATATTTTTTCTTCTGATAAGACTTTTAAGGTGTATGTTAGGAAAAAGGTTCAAATTAGAAGTTACAAAACAGTTAACAGTAGTTGGACAGTTTATGGGTGGTTAGAGTGTTATTTACGTGTTATCTTTTAAGGAGGAAACGGTTCCTGCTGGTGGTGGTGTGCATTTTGTTTCAAAACAGGGCTTGTCCTGTGTAGAAGGGAATTTCTTCCTTTGGAAGCTGTTGGATGTTTTCTTGTATTATGTTTTTCATAATTAGAGTGTTATTTACGTTCTGCAGGAAGATTTGTGTGTTAATTTCTTAAACTGAATTATAAATCTGGTTTCTTCTCTATTGTGTTATATCTTTGTCCAAGTGATCTTGTTCCTTTTCTGTAATTTCTACGGTGTATTCATCTTAACTAGGGCTGTCAAGTGTGTTGTTTGTGATAGGGTTTCATAATTGTCGCTAGAGATCTTGTATAGTTCAAGATCTAGTTGTGTGTGTATTGTATTTTCTAGTTTTCTTAAGAGGTTCTTGTGAAACTTGAAAATACAGTAGATTGGTCTAATCAGGGTGATTAGGTAACTAGATGTAGCTCTTGTGATAGAATAAACCACCACAAATCTTGAGTCTCTCTCCTCTCTCTTTTCTTTACTTGTTATACAGCATATTATACTTCTCGTATATCTTGTATCTTCAATCTTGCTTTAAATTGATATGCTGTGATTTTGATCAATCAATTCAATAATAATTTGTTATCCTATTTTGAAAATTGGTGATAGTTCAATTCACTCGTCCCATTAAGGTTTCACCACTTCGTTAATGAAATAATAATCCACTGACAAAGATGTTTACCACCAAATACATTAAAAATTTTCAAAGCAATAATAAAAAGAGAGAAACGAACAAAAAGAGGCATGCATTAATAAAAACGGATGAATAAACAGAGGGAGAAGTTTCAAATTGTTGATTAATGCCTGATATGATTCACAATCTACAACCAGATTTTATTGTATACATGTGCAAAAGAAAAAGGTTTTATCACCACAAGCAGTATTTGAAAATAAATTTCTAACACCAATGTCAAATAAATTACCACAGATGTAATCTGCAATTTGCCCAATGTGCCTTGAATTGCTTCCTGGGAAAAGTGAAAGTGAATGTTTAAGCTCCTTGATACATGGAAACTTCTTGATGCCATAAATTATTAAAATTATGCAAAACATACTTTTAAGTTTAACACGCAAAAAAGTAATGAAAAAGGTAGAAACCACCAAATGCCCAAACCCAAGTCTCATACTGACTATAAATAGTGTCAAAAAACAATATATAAATGAGAGTAATCCTCAACTTGCAAGCCAATTTTATGGGATTGAGTTAAACCTAAACCATGTTATAGGATGGTATCATAGTCTACTCTAGATCCACAAAAAGGGTCACTTACCATGCTATCCACGTTCCAAGCCCCTTAATGTTGGATATGAGGTGTATTGGGAAAAAACCAAGTCTATATAAATGAAGGCAATCCTCACTTTACAAGTTGATTTTGTAAAGTTGTGTTAGACCTAAACTACTTTGTAAAAGTAGCAACAAAATGAAAAGTACAAAGCATGTAAATCTGATCATGTGATTCCTTGTAAGCATTTACGTCAATATGTTATCATATCACTTTTCAAGATCTTAGTAAGCATGTCTTAACTTGTGACTTATATTTTTTTTATATATTAACAACAAATGGATAACGAGTCAGTGACTACAAGACATGCATACTTATGTGTCCTACATTCATATTTATAACGCTAAAAATATAATTAGACTCATGCAGAATATAAATTTTAAGCTATTTTCAACTGTACGGTACATCTTATTGAAAATTCAATCTAAGATAAGAAAAAAGGAAAAAAAAGTGGCATTCTGAAATCTATTAAATAAATTGTAGTTTTGCTCATGATTCGAAACCACAGATCACACGATTAATATACTCCATACCTGATCGATGTCAATCTTATATGTTGTCACATGAGGATACTTCTTACTGAGCTCCCCAACTATAGGAGAAATAAACCTGCCTAAACAGAAGTATACACCACGAAAACAGTGAGAATTTTTCTATTGAATACAGATATCAAGAAAAACATATACAAACAACAAAATCATATACACCACCTCTTTGTGGAAAACCAATAATTTATGGCATGCACACCATCCACATAATTTTTTCTATCGGCCAAAAGATGAATTACTCAACTTAAACAAGAGAAAAAAACTGGTTTGTAAGTTTAGAGTACATCACAAAACATATTCTCTTTAGCGTTTCTGAAAGAGTTGGCGATCTCACATTCACTGGGAGCATAATTTATTGTTTGGTATCATAGATACACCAAATACTCTCAAATTATGTGATCGCATCCTCATTGTTCTTTTGCAATGGTCACACACATGCATCACCAAGAATAAACAGCACAGTAAAACAATTACAATTCATTGGAAATATCTAAGTCAACATAAGAAAGGGTCACCGCAACTTACAAGGTCCACACCAAACCGCAGTGAAATAGAAGACGGCGTGCAACGAGTTATCTATTGAACAGAATTTCACCAGGTAGAAAAATTCAGCTCTTTATAGATTCATCCACATATAAAAGAATAACAAAACAGAAGAAGAATAAAGTATATACTTACAGACCTGTACAAAAACCTATTTGCAAATTCATGGAATAACAAACTTCTATAAGAAAATAGCAACAAAACATAGACATACCTTTGACTTTGGTAAGGATGTTGTTGAACTCTTCCTCTGAATTAACAAGAACAACATCAGACGAACCTGAAAATAATTCACCAATAGACTTAGTTATTCCGACGCAGTAAAATAAAATTAAAACAATTAAATATATAAAGTCGTTTTCATCAAGTGGAAATAGTATCAGTAGGAAGCGAATTCAGATATAGAGGTTAATGCAAAGGTGAACAATGCACACAGCGCAGCAAGTAAAATAACGCGATTCCTTTCGTTTGCATTTAAAATCAAGCAATGCAGAACGTGTGTGTGTGTCAGAGAGAGAGAGAGACCTGCGGCGGAGGAGAGGGAGCGGGAGTGGTGGAAGGATGGGAGGAGAGAGAGTTGAGAGGAGGCAATTGCGGTGGCAAAGAGAGATGGTTTGGATGGGAGTGAGAGAAAGCGGTGGTGAGCGTTGAAGAAGATCGGCCGAACACTATTCTTTATCGCATGTCGAAGAGCCAAAGATCGAAACAACCAGTTTCTCGTCATCGCTGATTCTGCTTCTCTTCCTTCACGCTTCCTGTGCTTTTCTTTCTCACTTCACAACTTTCCCCACAATAAACGATATACTCTCTGGGTTTAGGTTTAACATAATTTTTAATATATTTTTTATTATTTAGTTAAATTTTATTAGAAGCAATAAATATTAAAAACAAATGTACTGCAGTAACAACATAAAGTGAACAAACCACTTTGACAATTTTAATAAGCATACCCAGTTTTATTTAGATAATAAAGAATTGAAAAAAAAAACTCATCAAACTTGTAATTTTACTTAAAAAATCAATTTTAAGATAAATGTTTTATATGTTTTTTTATTTACTTATTCTCTAAATAAATTTTATTTAGCTTTATTTTGAGAATTCATATTTTACTTTAAATCAATCCTTTTATATACATTTTTTTTAAATTAAAGAAATTTCATATAAGACATTTTCAGTAATAGATTTTATAGAAATCTTTTCCAAAATTTGACAATTCTTTCTATGGTCCTGCAACATTTTTTTATGGTTTGTATAATATCATATCAATTTTATAAAATGCCTATGCTCCAATAATAATAAAAAATTAATATTATGAAAACTTCGTATTTTTATTTTTTAATTAATTATGTTTTTTAAAAAAAGGTGCACTTAATAATTTGTTTAAGTCTATTGGAGAATGTGTTTTTATTGTGGAGGAATAGCGTTTTTCTTAAGTTGAAGATGGATTTCTCTAACAATAAATCTCTTCCAAAATTGATTTTTTTTTTTCAAATCAAGGAATGCATTCATAAAGTAAATATAAGTTTTAAGTATATTTTAAAAAATAGTTTAATCACATGTAAAAGTTTGATGCTCGAAAATAATTTAAAATTATGATTCAAGAAATTCAGTTGTACTTTTCACCAAATTAAATTAATACAATATAAGCATGGGAAGAGAAGTGTACTCTGAAATAGTATTTTTAAAAATGATTAAATTAATTTTTATCCATTTGTTATTGTTCATCTTTTAAAAATACATTTTTCTGTTCCATTCTCATATTTCTGTCATCACATGACAAAATCATTGTTAAATAAGTGAGAATAAATTTATTTATTTCAAATACGAAATAAAAAAAAGTGTTATTAAAATTTCTCCTTCAACTTATTCATTCCTTTGAAATCATCGATTTAAATCTTAAGCTTGGTCACTAGTTCAAACAAGGTATCTTCTTTTTCTTAATAATACTTTTAAACCTGGAATAGTATCTAGTAAAAGAACTTTTTAATATAAGGTTTAAAAGTTAAATAGAAGTAAAAATAATATTAAAAGTATTATATAATTAGTATATAAAATAATATTGAAAATGTAATATCATAATTATAATTTTGTAACTCTAAAAAATAAAATACAATATGTTTATGTAACATCCAAATTTTCACAGTATTCTCATTGAATTTGTCACGTCTTCAATAATATAAAACAGTTAACTTAAGAAATGATATAAAATGCTATTACAAATATTCATATAATATTTATAATACTACCAACAATTGGTATCTTTTCTCTAATCAAAACATCCATTAATACTAGTTTACTTCAATGTTGACACTAAGCTCACTTGATCTTCTTTATCTCTTGAAAAACTTATAATTTATGATGTAATTTATCTGAATTTAATTTTTTTTTAAAAAAATCAAATTTATTTAAACTAATATTTATTATAAAATTTTATTCAAATTATACCCTAAAATTAATTTTTCCATATTCATAATTACTCACTCTATATGAAATAAGAATTACTTTTTTAATCTACATTTTAATAATTATATGATCATTATTTAATCATAATCATAATCATTATTTAAACCATATCATAAAATAATCACATATAATAATATTTCAGTTTAGTTTTACACTAAGAAAGCACATGGTTACGATCGAACGACCTTACAGAAAGAGTTGCTATATAAAAAAAATGAAACATAAGCACAAGTTTGACCGAACGGTTTACAAAAGTCAAATACCGAACGGTTACACATATAAAGATGAGAAAGAGGTGAAATACCGCCTTATTACAAAAACTATTCTACTGACCGAACGTCCTACAGTTCGGTCTTAACTTCAATGTTCACCAAATTTTCTTCTTTCAGAGTATCTTCCAACAGCGTCTCTTTCTGCTCATATCCACATGGATGATCATTGCAACGACAAGACGAACGTACAAGACGAGACAACACAAGGAAAACACAGGGTAAGCTTATGCAATTTAATTCAAGTATACACATACATTTCTCACATTCAAACACATAAGATACATTTCAACCAAGGCCTACTACTAGACTGACTGTCCGGACTGTATGAAATTTGTGTAGCTACGACGTTCGTGCAGCCGGGTGATGTAGTAACTAGAATACTCTCATCAGCTGCCACTCGAGGTTAGTCCTATCTGTCCAAAGAACCCCTAAGGACTAGGATCTCTTGTCGTTCCCACACATGACCTACCCTCCTCTACGTGAGGACGAGTACTCACGGAACATCAAGATGAACCGCCAGCTAAGCATTACCACTTTCATACTTTACAAATTTCAATATTCAGCCAAGAGTCGTTCTCCCTAGAACGCTCGTTCAAAATCCACAACCTTTCATTCATCTCATATACTCTTCATCTTTTATAATTCATTACTTTAATGTCATTTTTATCCTAAATTCTAAGAACTTCAAATGCAGAACGTTCAACCCTCTTCAGAATCGAGGACGAACGATAGGAACAAGATCGAGAAATCTCTTGTTCTATAATAGAATAAGACCGAAAGGGTTACTGTTAGATTTAGGAAATAAATCAGGTATAATTATACAATATATGATGAATGTTACTTACAACAGGAATCAATTAAATGAACTGACTCTTGTAACTCCAACCAACACTCAAAGAATACATGAAGCACGAGAACTCTAGATCAGAGACAATGAATGTAGATGTGTCAAGACGTTAAAGAACCATATGTAGAATAATTTACATACAGAAACCTAATGATGGTCAGTGACCGATCACGGTAAAGGAGATTCAACTGAAATTGGACGAACGCTATTTCATCAAGATTGATTAATAATGAATAAGTATAAGCGCTTGGTATAAGACCAAGCGCCACTCATTACGAGAGCTTGGAGTGAGACATATTACTAATCAAACTTATCCTATAGACATTAATAATAATAAATATAATAAGATACGATGGAGATAGTGTTTAAGAATAACTAAATATACAAATACAGGTTTACAAAATTTTCAGTTCATCACAGAATACTCAAATGTATCTACGTTTGGCCGAACGCTCAAACATAGCACTATTAAAAGAAGGCGCTCGTCCTCAACTAAAATTCTTTCCAAATGAAAGAATTAAATTTCATAGAAGTTGACTAGAAACACCGAACGATTAAGGACCGTTCAATGTCGAACGTACAATATCACAGGAGAATTTCATAATCAGATTTTAATTACATTCAAACTCATTTCCCAGCATATAACTTCATAATTTCATACATTCCTATCTTAGCATATTTCATATCCAACATACATCATATCATAAAAATCTTCCTACATCATAAAATCAAACATCACAAAATCATGCTCCATTTCAATTCAAAGAACGTTCATGCAGCACAACAAATATTCAAATTAAATTAAATAAGCTTCCCTTACCTCTAGCGTGAACGATCGTCCTAGAGGCAGAATACATTTAGCCTGACTAAAATTTCTTCTACCCTCAACGCTCAACGATTCTTCAAACCAAAACAAACGACAGACAAACTGTTTTAGAATAATACTATGAACTCATGCAACCAGGAGTTGGTTTTGCATGTGTCAGGAAACGAACGACTGAAGAAAAGAAAGACTTACCAGTTCAGAACTTCAAACTTAGGACGCCGAGAATGCTTCTATGGTGCCTGAACGTAGATCGAAGTAGAGAAATGGTGAGATTTCTTAGAGAGAAGAGAGGACTTTTTAGAGAGAAGAAGGAGAATTTGAAAGATCAGGTTCTGGGGAAGAAGGTGCATGCACAGAGAGTGAGACAGTGTTTTTCAGAAAAATCAGTTTTGCTTCCCACGTTCAAACGAACGTCCGCTCCTCTGCTGACACCTGCCTTCCACTATCTGATTTCAAATTTCTCGCTGCTTGACACCTGGCGTCCGTTCAGAGGATTTTGGGTGCGTTTTTAATGATTCTCACAGTAATACACATATTTGTATTCCCTAAATTGAATTTAAACTCTTCATAAATATAAATATATTTTCTAGAACTAGAAAATAAATATTATATATAAATATAAATAAATTTTTTTAGTTGTGTCCTTAAAAACAAAATCAAAATTAATATGTGCTAGAAAGGAGTGAGACCCATGAATTCATAATTAGGTCTAGGCTATTGGTTCCTGCACCCCACACTTACTATTTTTACCTCCACAATAAGTTGAAAACAATCCAATATTATTTATTACTTTACCACGCCACTAAGGCTGTTGTGACAGTTATTGTCACCTCCACACCGTCATTGCAGCTGTTGTAGAAGTAGAAGAAGGGTAGAAAAAGAGAGAAAATTAAAAACAAATCATTTAAAAAATTTCTTACGTGTTGTAAATTTCAAAAAGTTTTTTTGAAAATTTTATTTCAAAATACATTTCATACATTTTTGAAAATTATCATTCATAAATTTTATTTTAAAAGTTTTATTTCATAAATTTTGTTTCAAAAATACCATTTCAAAGTATTTAGAAAGTTTGTTCTAGAAAGTTTTCTAAATATTAAATCTGAAAATCACCTCATTTTGAAAATTTGAGGGGATGTGGTAAGAAATTGTTGGGTGCAGGAAATAAAAGCCCTATGTTTATTCCAAACATATTGGGCATAAAGTGGGCTTGGTTACCATTCAAAGCCCGGCCGTGTAGAATGTCTTGAGATATTTTCTTATGAAAACCTTAAACATTAAATTCTGAGAATTCTAGGGTTAGGCGGCAGCATCTGTGTGGTACTGTTGTGTTTCAGGTATTCTTTCTTTCAATCTTTCGCTCTATCTTTAACACTTACTCTCATCGTTTTACTGAAACTCCATTCATACTTTTGCTTACAATTTTTTTTCCTTATTCCTTTGAAACGAATCCATTTACTTTTAAAAAAAATTAAAAAATTGGGCGTACCTGTTTTCCTTCATTATCTACACTGGTGAGTTAGAGTTTGTGTCTAGGGTAAATTAGTTGGAAAATTGGGGGATGGGGGGGTGGTTAAAGAAATTGGTACATTTTGGATACACAACATCACTTTGTTGATGAGATGGATCTTTGGGTGTATAAAGGCGGTGCACCATGGATCACCTATTAATGTGCTGCACAATTTGTCTTCTGGTTCACTATTATTTTAACTTAGAAGTGTTTTATTTTTTTCATTTGGTTCACAAATCAACCTCAAATACTCTTTATTTCCTTCAATGAAAAATTAACAAATGTATAGTAATAAAGAAACAAAGCATGTGTTATCTGCTGTTGTTGACATATGTGGCGAAGACTGCTGAAGTGGTTTAATTTCTACATTTTTTTTTTATGTGTGTATTTCAAAACCAACTTATTTTGGTTTCCTTTGGAAAAGTTGTTGCATGATGGAGTCAAATCAGCCACACTTAACAATCGTATATTTAAGATACTTTTAAGAATTTTTGTACATTTTTCATGGAATCAGCATAGTGTGGTGTAGACTGCAGAAGTGGTTTAATATGTATTTTCTTTTTTGTTGTGTATATTTCAAAACTAACTTATTTTGAATTCCTTTGGAAAAGGTGTTGCATAATGGAGTCAAATGAGGCACACTCATCCATGGAAGTTGAAAAAGTCCCATCAGAAGGCAAAGTTTTGCCACCAAAGCCAAAGTTTGAGGCTTTGAAACCTCATGAGATGTCTGATGGTCAGGTTCAGTTCCGCAAGGTGAATGTTCCACCTCATCGATATACCCCTCTCAAGAAAGCTTGGATGGATATCTATAATCCCATATATGAACAAATGAAAATTGATGTGCGTATGAATCTGAAGGCTCGTAGAGTTGAGCTTAAGACAAGGGCTGATACACCTGATATCAGCAACCTGCAAAAATGTGCTGATTTTGTCCATGCTTTCATGCTGGGTTTTGATGTCATAGATGCCATTGCTCTTCTGCGTCTGGATGAGCTCTACGTTGAGTCCTTTGAGATCAAGGATGTTAAAACACTTCGAGGGGATCACTTGTCTCGAGCAATTGGGAGGTTGTCTGGTAAAGGTGGTAAAACAAAGTTTGCAATTGAGAACGCTTCAAAGACTAGAATCGTGATTGCTGACACCAAAATTCACATATTGGGATCTTTTGCCAACATAAAGATTGCCAGGGATTCTCTTTGTAGCTTGATTCTTGGATCACCAGCAGGAAAAGTGTATTCCAAACTAAGAGCAGTTACTGCTAGATTGGCTGAAAGGTTTTGATCTTTTTCTACTTATGCCATTGATGATTTATTGTGTGTGAAATTCAAATCATTGTTGTGAATGTAGAGCATTAATGTGAAAGGGAAGTTTTGATCGAGACAGTGAATACATTAGATGTGATAGAGTTCATTTTTGTAGTTTCTTTTCTACTTTCATGACAGAAAGTTAATGAAATGATAAATAGGTTATTTCTTATTCAATCTTTTTTTTTTTCAGTTTTAAGGAGCAAAATCGAATTAGACGAGTCCAGTAAAATGAGAGTCTAAAATTTGAATTTAAAAAGTCTGTGATTTTTTTTAACTTTAAGAAACTCTCAATAGTTAGTAATAATTTATGTTTAAAAGTTTATTCACAACTACTTTAATTGTGATAATTTTAATTTATTATAGATTTCATTTGTATAAAAAAAATATCATGTGAATTGCATAAACCAAAATAGTTCTTGATTTGCATCAATTCTATTATAGATCATCTAAATTAAATCACAGGTTAGATTTTAGTCACTTGATTTGCATACATGAATATTTCACCTTAAAAGCTTTTTATTTTTATCGTGCATGGACAGGAGCATGATCCAAAATTTTCTCCCTTCACTTATAAATGTACACACAATCTAGTGTGTGTATATATAAATATGTTTGTAGGAGTTATCTATGGTTAAAGGTCCAAAATGTTAGAAGATCATTTTCAATAGCGAAAGGGAAAAGGAGAAATTGATTAGCTTAGTTGGTTTAAAGAATGTGACACCATAGGCTTTTTCTCCCAGATGGTGTAATTCGTATAAGAAATTGCATAAATGAACAACTTTTAAGAAAATATCTATATGAAAAAGTCGTATTTGCTTGGTACAACTTCATCATGAAGAAGTTGTATGACTTCAATATGACTTTAATAAACTAGAAGAAGTCTTTATGGTCTGATTAGTCTCCGCTGTTATCAAATTTCAACCATGGCGAAAACCCGTAACGGGTTTCAAATGAATATGACTTCAATAAATTGGAAGAAGTCTTTATTGTCTCATACGGTTTCTTTGTCTTTTTACATGTTTTGAAGTTTCTATTGTCAACAGTGTTATCAAATTCCGGCACAAAAGCTTGTAACCAGTTTTCAAACGAGTTTTCAAGACGTCGCCACAGTATGCATGTATAACGCAGACTACACAATAAATATATATGGAGTTCACTTCCGGTACAATTATGTCGAGTCTACCACTCCCTATTGCTCTCCCAAAGACCACAACTAAAGTCCTCAAGGTCAGCTCCTAAAGTCCCCTCAGGATTAGCTCCTAAAGCCCCTTTAAGGCTAGCTCCTAAAGCCCCTTCATAGTTAGCTCCCAAAGCCCTGGAGTTAACTCCCAAAGCCCCCTCACCTCTAACCGTACATTTTTCATTCGCATATCATCACATCACATATAGGCATTACGTTCATAATAACACGTTTCATTTTATATGATCAAATAACCACAAACTTAAATTTTCATCATTACTTCATGCAATATATAAGGTGACGTTTAACACCCATAACTTAACACATAATTGTTTTAACAACATTATCATACAAATATAAAATGGAACAATCATGTATGACATATATATATATATATATATATATATATATATATATATATATTAACAACAGAAATCCAATCAATGATCCCAACAGTCCAACTAAAGAATTATACATTTCAATCTCCCTCTTAACTCTCCAAAGTTTGTCTTAACCTAATTTAATAAAGAGACGCGTTTAACCCTAATTCTAAAGTGTGTAGGTTCATCTTCCATGACTTTACTATCATCACAAACTCTTACCATCTAAGGAGTCACATCTCTTTATCTTATTAACCATTTTATAAAATTTAATATTATTCTCTAGATTTCTACATATAACCAAGGAAATAAACACAAATCAAAATATTATAAGTAAAACTAGAATTCAAAACCTCACCCTCTAACACAAGGCTTTTTTAATTAAACAAGCTAAATGATATTTTATATAATAATATAATAAGGCTTAATATCTTACTTGGTCCTTATATTAAGTGGTTTTTTTCAGTTTAGTACCCAGTTTTCAAAGTGCATACATCAAGTCTCAAAGTTGTCAAAATTGTATAAATCAAGTTTATGTCGTTAAATGGACAAAAACGAAGTTAACTTCATGTGGCGAATGAATCTGTATTTTTTCTTCTCTCTCCCGTGCAATTTTTTCATACTTTAATTAATATTTACTTAGTTGTCTTAAGACTCTAGAAAAATAATTTTTAACAAACTAAATAATTTTTAACAAACTAAATAATTTTTCACAAAAATCATTTTCATTAACCCACTAGCTATTGTTTATCTTCACTGTTGTTGTTGAGTACACAAAGGAGGAAGAAACGAAATTCAAAATACCAGAACAACATTTTGTTTTTCAGTTTTCTACTTTCACCCATTACACAGTCTTGTAACTCCACTTTCTTCTTACACCAATGGCCGCCATAATTTCACGAAGACTAAGGTCAACGTTAACCTCCTCGCTCCTAAAACCCAATCGTTTTTCTTCATCTTCTTCAATCAATTTGTTTTCCCAAAACCTTAATTTCTCAATTTTCAAACCCTCCCAAAATCCATTCTCTCATTTCATCCACTTCACCTTTCTCTCATCAAACTAATTTTCCTTGTCTTCTTCATCTTCAAACTCCGATGAAGCCCACAAGCCAACCCCGGACCAAGCCCAAAGCTTGTACCCAAGCCAAAACCCAAACTTCAAGCACCAGGAGATCGAAGGCCCTGCAGTGGAACGAGACCTCTCCTCGCTGGTGACCGAGACGCGCGTGGTTCTAGAAATCGAATGCTCACTGCATTGGGTTTGGTTCACCTCGCTCTTGGCGCGTGGATCACATACCTGACGAAATTAAACCCCTTAATGAAGGTGTCGGTGCAGAGTCTTGCGACGTTTGCATTCCGTTCTCGTTTCATGTTGCGACGCACGCTGAAGTCGGTTGTCTTCTTCAGGAAGATGGAGGAAGACAATGTGAAGGCTTCCAAAGTGCAGAAAGAAAGAGAAAAAGAAAAAGAGATTTCCTACAATTATGAAAACAATTGATTTAAAAAGAGAAAAAGTTGGGTGACGTAGGAAAAGCAAATTAGAGAGAAAAAAAAGATTCATATTCCTTTGCCACTTAAGTTGAGAGTTAACTATGTTTATACTAAATTAACGTGACTTCATTCATATAATTTTGACAATTTTGGGACATGCACTTTTAAAACCGAGTACTAAACTGAAAAAAATCACTTAACATAGGGACCAAGTGAGCTATTAAGCCTAGTAATAATTTAAATACATATTACTATTTATTATTTATTTTATCTCATGTAAATATTTTTCTTGGATCTTACACAATTCGATCTTCGGTCCAAATCGACTTGATTAAGCTTTTTATTTATGTCGATTTGATTCGACCTTCGTTAGTATAGTCAGAGGAGTGCAAATTTAAATTTTTTATATTTTCTAGGACATTTGAAATTCTTCTATTTATTCTAAAAAAAATTCAATTTTTTTAATTTTTTTATCCAAACAAGCAATTCTAATGTAAATTTTTTTAATAAATAAATGAAATATTTTTCTGACTTACCCAATTCAAACTCAACATAAAAGTCTAAGGTGTTGTTAACGGAGAAATTTTTCTTTATTATTCTTATAAGGCTTAATACAAATATTGGTCCCAATTTTTGTCAACTTTATTCGAAATGGTCCTAATTTTTTTATTATGTTCAATGTTGTCCTAAATAATGTAATTTATGTTCAATTTAGTCCTTTTTGCAAACGACGTTTAAATTGTTAACGACATATTGTCCAACTGTGCAATAAGTGAATGTCATGTCATTTAACTGTTGACCTGCCTTGCCACGTGGTAGCCCCTTCCCCACCCAAAAAATTAGGGTTTATGAATGCAAGGAGGAAAGGCTTCCATACGCCTGCGTCGCTAGAGGAAAACTGAAGTTTGCGATGGTCCAATTGACCATAGTGGGTCTGTCAGAGTTTCACAGAAACGAGAGCGAACTCCTTTCTCGCAGTGCGACGAGGGTTGTAGCGGTAGCGCCTCCGCGAAGGTTCAACCTCCGACATAGTCGCGATGCGAGAAGCCTACCATTCTCAGGCAGTTTTGCGACAACAGGACTCGCGATTAAGGGTTTCAATTTGGGGGTTTTTGTTGTGTTATCTGGTTTTTTGTAAATTAGAATATATGATTTTCGTTTCAAAATTGATTTGGGAAATTCTTGGTTCTTCTCGGTTTTACAAGTGGTTAGGGATTTTGTTCTTCCTTGTAGGTCTAGGTTTTGGGTTTTGCGAAGTGGGGGATGAGGGTTTAAATTGGGAATGTTAAGGTTTTCTAAACTTGGAATGAGGGTTCTTCTCTGTTAGGGATGAGGGTTCTTCTCTGGTTTTCCATGAATTTGTTTTTTCGTTTTGAGGTCATTTGATTCGCGATAATGGGTTTCGTGGTGGTTGTTATTGGATGCATGGGTGGCGCCAATGAAGGTGTTGGTAGGTGGCCATGGATGATTTTTTTAGGTGGTTGTTGGACAGAGAAGATGATGGAGGTGCGAAGATGGTGGTTGGCCGTGACCGTGGCAGCGACGGTTACAGTTAAGTGGTGGCTAAGGTTTCTGTGTAAGGGAAATTAGGGCTTCTGGAGGTAGGAGATGATGATGACGTGTCAAGGGTGATGTGTCATTTATTGCACAACTAGACATTGCGTTGTTAACAATTTAAACACCGTCTGCAAAAATGACTAAATTGAACATAAATTACATTCTTTAGGACAACATCGAACAAAAAAAAATTAAGACCATTTCGAATAAAGCTGGCAAAAATTGGGACCAAAATTGGTATTAAGCCTTCTTATAAATTAAGAAACAAACGAAATGCGTTTAGGAAATAAATGAAATGTTTCAGCAAATGCAGAGGGTAATAGACAAAGACCTCTTCTTCTTGCACCCCTATAATTTTGTAGTGCACATCATAATATTTAAACAGGTTTAATACCTATTTTGGTCCCTCCGTTTGTAGGGTCTGTTCAAAGTTGTCCTCCTTTTTTTCAAAAGTTCACTAACATCCTACTTTTCGCAAAAACGGTGCATGTTAGTCTTTTTTTCTTACGGGTTAAAAAGACTAACAACAGACTTGTCCCCTGGCAAAAAGTTGATGACTTGTACATTTATTGATGTCGTGGCATGGTGAGGTCATTTGATGACTTAATTTTTTAGAATAAAAGCAAATGATGTGGAAATTTTGTAACAGAGGGTTAAAAGAAATTATTGATTCGTCCTTTGAGCAAAGTTGTTGTTCCCAAATTTAAAAGCAAAGGATTAGGGGTGTTGGTGATTCGTGCTGCAATGAGCAAAGTTGTGGTTCCCAAATTTAAAAGAAAAGGGTTAGGGTTGTTAGTGATTCGTGCTGTAGTGAGCAAAATTGTTGTTCCCAAATTTAAAAGCAAAGGGTTAGGGTTAAGAATGACTTCTTCACAAAGTTGTTCTTCTTCTTTGAAGACATGGGGCAAAGGATTTTCGCATTCCTCACATGGTATTGTTTCGAGGGGAGTTGGGATAACCCTATTTGTCACTGTGGTGATATTGTTGTAACGAAATTTGCTAGAACTACAAGGAATGTTGGGAGACAATTTTGGAGATTTTATGTGTTGTTCTTGTAAAGGATGATTATTAGTTTCTGCTATAATTAAAATGAACAATCTGGGTTCGTGTAAAAAAGTTCGTTTTAGTCCCCCCAATGGTTTAAAAATGTTAAATGTGGTCTTCCTTTTCTTTAAAAATTGTGCAATGTGCTCCGTAACGTATATGACTATCATACATATTAAGGATACCTGACAGAATATACTATGAGATATATGTTTATGTTGAACAGATAAAGAAGATGACAGTTTATGCCATTGAGGAAGCTGTCACAGACCTAAAAGCTTTACTAAAGTTTTCATGACTAGTTGAAGGCTGCTTTCGTACTTCATTTTTCCTTGGTTGCCGATACTCTAGATGATACATGTGAGACTTCTTTATTTAATGGATGTCTTTATTCTTAAATAGTGAAAGCCTCTTAGGATGCTTGCAACAACATAAAAAGGAGGAGAATTCATTTTTTCCCGCAATCTGCAAGTACGAGAAAAACCTTCATTCAATCTCAATTTCCTTTTTCCTCAACCTCAATCACACAACCTGTAAAGAAAACCCTAAAATCCCAAATCAGAAAACCCCTAATTTACAAAAACCCAAATTGCAGCATCACTCCACCATATTCGTTTTCTACACCTCCAGACAACCTTGTCATTCATGACGAGAAACACCTATAAATAAGGGTTATTCCACCTCCCCTCGAAGCACCACCATGTGAGGAAGAACAACTTTGCTCACTTCAGGGACGAATCAACAACAACCCTAATCCTTTACTTCTAACCAATTAATTCAATTTTAACATTTGTACACACCTTGCCAAGTCATTCCAACTCAGTGTGCCACGTAAACAATAATTATACAAGTCATCAACTTTTTTCCCGGGGGGCAAGTCTACCGTTAGCCTTTTCAACGCCGTAAGCAAAAAGGACTAACGTGCACCGTTTTTGTAAAATATAGGATATTAGTGAACTTTTGAAAAAAAGGAAGACAACTTTGAACAAACCCTACAAACCGAGGGACCAAAATAGATATTAAACCTATTTAAAATGATTTTGGAAATTTTCCCTTACAAACTTTTTAAAATTTGTAGAACTTGATTTATAAACGAGATTTTTGAAATGGGATTTTCTGAAAAAGAATTTTAGAACAATCTTTGAGTACACTATTTTTTTAAACAAGTGTTTTGGAATAAGTTTTTCAAAATATGCAAGATGTGTTCCACAAACAAACCATCAAAAGAAAAATGTTCCCTTTGATTCAAACCGCAACCAATTTTGTTGCTCCTTGATCATTGAATACAAATAAACAAACTGAAGAAGAATTAAAAAATCCTTAAAATTGAAGAGCATATAAAACTATAAATAAATTATTAAACCACAAATGTTATCTTTTCTTCAACCCACAACCATTTTCTTCATCTTTTATCATCAAATAACAACATCCGCTATTCATTTAATAAATAAAATCCATACAAAAGAAAACAACAACGAAGGCATATAACAAAATCCAACACAAACAACATATAATCCTGCGGATGAAGTCTTTGCATAAATGTCAGTCATCTACAATGTTCGCACGAAAAAATACCAGGACATTGCATTCGAATAAATGATAAAAGACAACAAAACCATTGAAAATCACAACCGCAAGCACACCAACATGGACAATATTGTCTTCTCCGGTTTCTGTCCCCAATGGAAGCAATAGAGAAGCAAAAACTGTTAAATGATAATAAAACCAACAAATGGACATGTGTGCAAATATCAAGAAAGGACATTGTAGGTTTTTCCCTAGTGTATTTTTTCCTCAGTTATATAGCTGATAAAATTATAATTTAAATTGATGAAATTATTTTAAATCAAAATGTGGTTTGTTTAAAGTTAATTTATGAAAAAAGGGGTCCCAAATAGTAGAAAGGTCAGGGGTATGGAGAGTGAAACAAGTGTAGCGAAAAGCAAAAAGCCCAAAACTGAAACGGATTGTATAACTTCACTGTGTCTGTCCGGTGCATGGTAGTAGGAATCTTTGTCAAAACGGAGGGCAATTATATAATTTCAAATTTGTTGTATTGTTTCTCGTCTTATATTCTTCTCACTTCAACAAGACGCTCTATTAATTTCCTCCCTCAAATCCGCTCCCAAAATCACTTTACATACATGATGGAAACAAACATAAATAAACCATGTTTTTTCATTCCTAAGTACAATAGATAGGCGGAAGCAAACAATATAAATATAATGTAATAAGGAGAACATGGAGAAAAAAAAAAGAGAGTAGATAACAAAGAAATAACAAAATTATTATTAAAAAAATGTAATCATAACTTTATTATAATTATTTTAAGATAGGCAAAAGTTAATAAAATAATTGGTGAAAAAAATTACTTAAAAAGAGTTTGATTAGAAAACTGTTTTAACTATTTTTTTAAATAAATTTTTAATTTTATTTTAAAATTTTAATTTATTTTTAATTTCTAAAACAATTTTTCTTTTTTTATTCTAGGAAAAAGATACAATGTTAATTTAAATTATTCATATGTGTAAAAAATGACAAACATAATTATATAAATTATATATAAAAAAGATAAAATTAAATGTTAACAATAAATATATTAAGAGAAACATAGTTCTCAACCGTTTTTAGTTCATATAAACATAAAACCATTGATAGCAAGATTTTCATATAAATTATAACATTTTTGTGAAACTAGAGATAGAAGATTTCTCATTAATAAAAATTAAATTTTGTGAACCATTAAATATAATATTTTTCCTCTTATTAAATTATAAAAAAATGTTTTACATCTTTTTTCTTTCTCTCTTTCCTTCCTTCCCTTTCTATATTTTTATCTTAACATTTTCATTCTTAAGGCCTTGCTTGAGTGGATTTGAGGAGAGTAATTGAGGAGATTTAAAAGAATTTGAAGATAAATTTTTTTATCGTTTATTTGAGTGAATTTGGAGGTAAATTTTTCAAATCCACTCTCATTTACCTCCAAATTCACTCAAATAAACGACAAAAAAATTTATTTTCAAATCCTTTCAAATCTCTTCAATTACTCTCCCTCAAATGCAGAGAATAAGGCCTAAAATGGATTTAATTTTATGGTGTACACATTTTACTCTTTAATAAATAATGACTGGGTATTGCGCCTTGACCTCTCTTCTTTCACTTTCAAAATTGAAAATGTAATCTTCAATTTTTTATTAAATTATTTTTTTTACTTTTCTTTACTCTCTTCACCTTTTTTATTTCTTAAATGATTTTCGAAAACTGATTAAGAATTCAACAATTTAAGGTTTGAAATAGGTTTTTTTATTTATCGGCGTCCTCGAGCTCTTAACCAGCTTTCGGAAGCTGATTAAGAAAAAAATAAAAAATGTATTTAAAATAAATAAATATAATTAAAAAAATTAGTGAATAAATGTTAATGCTGTCAAAATGGGTTGAAACCTCTGAGTCAACCTGACTCACCACGGGTTTGAGCCGGGTTGGGTTAAAAAAATGTGAAAATTTTGATGCGAGCCAATTTTGACCTGGCTCGCTAAGAACCTGACTCACTCGGGTTGGGTTGACTCACTAACCACCTATTTGTTTTATTAAAATCAAATTAATTAAATTAATCATTCAAATCCTATTTTTTTTATTGAATATTAAAATCAAATTAATTAAATTAATCATTCAAATCCTATTTTTTTATTGAAATCAAATTAATTAAATTAATTATTTAAAACGCACAACCTTTACTTCGCAATAGAAGCTTTTCGTGCTGCATTGTGCAGTTATCTATCCAAAAGTTCCCCTCTACTATATATTTTTGTTAACGGCTATATGTAGTTTCTTGGTTAAACGGTTGTGTATGTCTCATTAAACTAAATTAGCAAAATTTTAATGCTTGATAGCTTATAATATATAACAATAGAGTTCTTTTGTTTAATTTTCTTTTATATCAATTAGTCCAATTAGTACTGTTTCAATTTGATCGATCAAAGTAACATGTTATAAGAATCTTAGAAGAAGAGGGTGAAAAAAAGTTAAGTGAGCCAATGAGCCAACCCGTTTAATCCACTAACTCGTGGTGGGTCGGGTCGGGTTCAAATTTTTTGGCTCGCTAATAAATGAGTCAGGTTGCGTTGACTCACTAAGTGACCAACCCGTGGTGAGTCGGGCCGGATTACCCGTTTTGACAGCTTTAATAAACATATTTTGAAAAAAAGTACTTCAAAATATGTTTATTTAAGTTTAAGAAAAAAAAAGTATTAAATCTAAAATAAAAATAAATAATAAATAATAAATTTTGAAAAATAAAAATAAAACAAAGAAAAAAAACAATTAACAAAGTTTAACAAAAATTTAACAAAAGAAAATTACAACCAAAAACAATTACAATATTTAAAAAAATCAACTAAAATTAAACAATTATAAATAAATAACAAAAATCAATACAATTTCAAGCAAAAAAATATTTTTTATTTGGTTGGTATTTTTAAATTTTTTATTTGATTCTTTTAAATATTGTAATTGTATTTGGTTGTAATTTTTTATTTTAAATTTTTAAAATATTTTTTCTGTTGTTTTGTTTGTTTTATCTTTATTTTTCAAAATTTATTATTTTTTATTTTAAATTTAATACGTTTATTTTTTTAAACGTAAATATGTTTATGGAATAAACATATTTGAAGTATGTTTATTCTATTTCTGAACTACGTTTTTTTCAAACATATTTTAAAATATGTCTTTTTAATTAGTTTTCGAAAATTGGTTAAGAACTTATAGACTTTCGGAAATGAAAATTGGTTAAGAGTTTACACACTTTCGAAAACTAGACTAGTTAAGAATTTGTAGGCTTTCGAAAATCGCTTAAGAGAAAAAAATATTGCAAACCTTAAATTATTACATTCTTGATCGGCTTTGAGTAAGAGATGCAATGAGTGAAGAGAGAAAAAAAAATAATAAAACATTAAAATCATTTTGGAGGTGCGGAAAAAAAGAGAGAGGTGCATGGTAAAGCTCCCCTAATTGTTTACAAACTTTTCTTTTTAATGATTATCCTTTTAAATATTTAATCATTTTAATAAAAAAGAGTGAATACGTATAATAATAATGCATGTGTTTTCAGCTGTTGTTATAAAAAAAAATATTAAATTTTCGTTGATGATATTGAAGTGACCTATTTACCATTTAATCTCCTAAACTTTCCTTTATGTTACTTTAAATAAAATATATTTCATTCAAGTATATTGAAATCTTTTTACGTACTCACGACTTTCCCATATGTTTTATAGTTCATATGTAAATACTTTTTTTGTCCTTAACAAATCAATCAGTTAATACGGGCCAGAAGCAGCAAGGCCTATAAACATTTCCTATTGGGCCTAATTCAGAACCTGATTCAGCAGAGTTTCTTGAGAACTTCTTATAAAAACCCTAAAAACCCAATTCTGAGAGTTTTAGGGTTACGCCGCAGTATAGCTGTTTGTGTCGTGTGTCAGCTGCAGCTTGGAACGAAGATGGTTAAGGGACGCCAAGGAGAGCGCGTCAGGTATTCCTCCTTTCATTTCCACGAGCTATAGATTTCGCCCATTGCTAAATTCTAAGCTTTGTCTTTTTTTTTTTGAAGCTCCAATCATAATTTTTTTTTACATTCGATTCCCTATTCCTTAAAACGGATTCGTTTATTCTGTTTTTAAGAATGGACGTACCCTGTTTTACTTTATTGTCTGCATTGCTGATTTGTTATTTTGCTCACTAGGGTTCTTGGAAGTTGAAGAGTTTTGGTTTATTGATGGTTGTTAGAATTGGAATGTAGTTGCTGTTACAGATTTAAATGGTTTTATGGGTACTCACAGAGAAATATGTATGATATGTTAACATTAATTTATTGACCAGTTGGTTATTTTTTTGAGGGAGCAAGATAAAATGATTTGAATACTGGTTTTTGTTCTTGTATTGATTCATATTTTATTCGTTGCTGTATATATTTATTTTCCTATTCAACCATTCCTCAATGACTTCATGAGTTGTAACATCACACCCCCTTTTTCCTTTTGTTTTAGACTCTATGTGAGGGGTACAATCCTTGGATACAAAAGGTAAATGTTTCTTGCCTTGTTGGTTTTATTTTTATGTTGCTTCTCCATTGCCTTGCTAGTTGCCTTACACTGGGAAATATCTTTCAGGTCCAAGTCAAACCAGTATCCCAACACATCCCTGATCCAAATTGAGGGAGTGAACACCAAAGAAGAAGTAGGATGGTATGCTGGCAAGAGAATGGCCTATATTTACAAGGCTAAGGTGAAGAATAATGGGAGCCACTACCGTTGCATTTGGGGTAAGGTTACAAGGCCTCATGGTAACAGTGGTGTTGTTCGTGCTAAATTCAAGTCAAACCTTCCTCCCAGATCAATGGTAAATATTTGAAAGCACTGCTTTTTATCAATTTGGTTTTTTAATGGTTTGTGATGTTCTTGAGTTTTGATGCATTACAGGGAGCACGGGTTAGAGTGTTCATGTACCCAAGTAACATCTGAGGTAATTAGGTTGTCATTTGTCTTTTTGGCTTCATATTTGGAAAAATTCCTGTTGTATTCCCTGGCTTATGTCATTGTGTGGACTTCACCTTTAAATCTCAGATGTGGTTCTTGACATATATATTAATTATGGATTTGTTGTACATCGATGCTTGACTTGTTCTGTTGTTTTTCCTTTTAGATTTACTCTCTTATAAGTTGCTTGTATAATATAAAAAGTTGTATGCCAATATTTATATTCACGTGATAGATAAAAGAATAACCTATATTGCAATACAAAATGGTAAGTGTAATATACAATTGTGGTTTTGTATATCTGCCCATTTTATGGTGCATTAATCTACAAAGGATTCGCGTAAGACAGGGTCTGTTGTTTGGAATGCTATGAAAGGTTATGACATACATTGTTTATAGTGATGTTTTATGTAATTTAAGAGAGTTGTCTGGCTTATGGTATTCTTAATTTCCTGATATTATTGTTTGATTATGAAAATTGAATATGCTTGTGGATATCTGGTTTCCTATTTGTTCATGAAACTGATGTAATTAGTACTACTTACCTGCTTGTGTTTTATTAATTTATATTACATTCCCCTTATTGTACATTGATTTCTTTATTGCAGATACAGGTGAGAAGTTCCTCAGTAGAATTCACAGCTTATTTGTAGGCACAAGGATTTTTGTTTCATCTTTCGATAATCTTGTTATCTATCAACTTATGAGAATTTTCTTTACGGTTTAGATTTCATGGGACCGAATGGTTTTGCCCATTGTCTTGGCTACTGTCTATGAAGATTATATATTCGTTGCTATGAAGTGTGTGGATTTAGTTACCTCCAAAGTTTACATTTTTGAGTCTGATTATTTGAGTATTTGCAAAGTGTAGCTTAATTACTGGGTATTTTTTCTTAGAGCTTTTCGCTTCTGCATTGTTTTTGATAGTGTTTTGATTAGTGTAAGGGGAGATAAATATGATTGATGGAAATAAACGTTACAGGTGGAAGTGGATAAATTATAAGGTGAAGTTAAAGATGATGTTTGACTAAAATGAAGAGAAGTTTTAAAGAATTGAGAAATAAATATATATATGTTTTCTTATTTTATTTTCACATATCCCAACTATTTAGGTCTGTTAACTATTTAGGTAGAACCTCTTGGCATGAAAAGTAATAAAAATGGATTAGTTCTGACTGTAGCTGGTGTTCTTCATAGATAGCGATGCAGTTTTTTATGTTTATGAATATTGGTTCTTAAATTTTAGTCGGTTGAGATTATACCTCTTCTCACGGAACAACTTCTTGTGGTTACAACTTGGACTAAAATTATAGCACGAATAGAAATGTGGTTTGAGTTCTCCAAAATTTACGCGTGCTATCAACTAGTTTCAAGTTTATTTGGGCCTTTAAAAAGTTTTGTTCTAAAGCTTCCATATCGTTTAGAAGAATTTGTATGATTTCAAATATAGACAACAAATTCGTAATCCTTCTTAAAAGAAACATTGATATATGAGATGAGGGTAACAACTTTTCTCGGTTATCCATCTTCATTTCTTTCAGTTGAATTGTGTATTAAAATTTTTATGATTAATTGAAGCACTTGATTACAAGGAATGTGTTTATCATATGATTGCTGTTTCGGTGGATAATTTTGGGACCGAGAGACTAACCTGTTGATGTGTTTGGGCCGCTCGCTCGCTTTCAAACTCCTGCTATTGGCCGATCGGTGTTGGCACAAACCGATCGGTCTTCCTTTTGACGTGGCAGGATGTACCTGCAAAAGGTACTCCGACGCCCAAGTTAGGCGTGTGATTTGAAGAGCCTCGGCTCTTAGTTGAATATTTAGTGAATAGTTATCACCATTGAATATTTGAGAGTAGCGTAGAGTGAATAATGTGTAAGTGGAACGTACCTGGCTTTTTGCCCTTCTTAAGCTGATATAAGCCCAACAAAATATAAACAGAATAAGATATAAACAGATTACCTGAATATCCGGTTGGTTGTTTGTAACCACTCGGTTAATATTTTATACTATACATTATGCCCCCCAAGTCCGAGTTAAGCGGTTGGCTTTAGCCGTGGTTAACTATAGGACTGATGAGTGAGGGAGGCTGCATTTGCGGAATTGAAAGCGTTTTACCGCTCGACTTTCAACATTAACCGAGCGGGATTTATCGCTCGTCCTTCAACAGGAACCGAGAGGAATTTACATCTCGGTCTTCGACATTAACCGAGAGGGCTTTACCTCTCGACCTTCTACATTAATCGAGAGGGATGACCCTCGACTTTAACCGAGAGGGATTTACCTCTCGACCTTCGACATTAACCGAGAGAGATTTACCTCTCGACCTTCTACTTTAACCGAGAGGGATTTACCTCTCGACCTTCGACTTTAACCGAGAGGGATTTACCTCTCGACCTTCGACATTAACCGAGAGGGATTTACCTCTCGACCTTCGACATTAACCGAGAGGGATTTACCTCTCGACCTTCTACTTTAACCGAGAGGGATTTACCTCTCGACCTTCGACTTTAACCAAGAGGGATTTACCTCTCGACCTTCGACATTAACCGAGGGGGATTTACCTCTCGACCTTCAACTTTAACCGAGAGGGATTTTACCTCTCGACCCTCGACTTTAACCGAGAGGGATTTACCTCTCGACCTTCGACATTAACCGAGAGGGATTTACCTCTCGACCTTCGACATTAACCGAGAGGGATTTACCTCTCGACCTTCGACATTAACCGAGAGGGATTTACCTCTCGACCTTCGACATTAACCGAGAGGGATTTACCTCTCGACCTTCGACATTAACCGAGAGGGATTTACCTCTCGACCTTCTACTTTAACCGAGAGGGATTTACCTCTCGACCTTCGACTTTAACCGAGAGGGATTTACCTCTCGACCTTCGACATTAACCGAGAGGGATTTACCTCTCGACCTTCGACATTAACCGAGAGGGCTTTACCTCTCGACCTTCTACATTAATCGAGAGGGATTTACCTCTCGACCCTCGACTTTAACCGAGAGGGATTTACCTCTCGACCTTCGACATTAACCGAGAGGGATTTACCTCTCGACCTTCGACATTAACCGAGAGGGATTTACCTCTCGACCTTCGACATTAACCGAGAGAGATTTACCTCTCGACCTTCGACATTAACCGAGAGGGATTTACCTCTCGACCTTCTACTTTAACCGAGAGGGATTTAACTCTCGACCTTCGACTTTAACCGAGAGGGATTTACCTCTCGACCTTCGACATTAACCGAGAGGGATTTACCTCTCGACCTTCGACATTAACCGAGAGGGATTTACCTCTCGACCTTCTACTTTAACCGAGAGGGATTTACCTCTCGACCTTCGACTTTAACCGAGAGGGATTTACCGCTCGGTCTTTGACCTAGGAGTGCTTCCTAGGGAACGGGCTTTACCGTTCGGCTTTGAGAGGGCTTTACCTCTCTCCCGAGAGGGATTTACCGCTCGGTCTTTGACCCAGGAGTGCTTCCTAGGGAACGGGCTTTACCGTTCGGCTTTGAGAGGGCTTTACCTCTCTGCTTTGATCTAGGAGTGCTTCCTAGTGAACGGGCTTTACCGTTCGGCTTTGAGAGGTCTTTACCTCTCTACTGAGCGGGATTTACCGCTCGGTCGCAGACTTGAGCTTTAGTGTTGACGACGAAATTCTTGAATGAAACTGGTAACTTAATGTTCGAGCATGAATTGCTCAGTTTTATTTATTGCATAATGAATGTTTAAGAAAATAACAAAAGTCTAAATCAAGAATTTAAATATGATATTAAATAGAGATTTGGATTCCTCTCTTCAGTTTATAACTCCGCGAACCGATCGTTCACGATGTCGAGTAGGACTGTGACTATAGTCGCGCCCCCGTGCGTTATTCCGATACGTTCGTTCGGGACTTCTTCTTTTTTCCTGTATGTACTTACGGAGATGTCCTGCCCGAATGAGACGTTCTATTTCGTTTTTCAGCGTAATGCATTCTTCTGTAGTATGCCCACGATTCTGATGGAAATGACAGCTCTTCCTTTCATCTGCATATCTTGGAGATGGTTTCGTTTGGAGTGTGAGAAGTTCAGTGTTTAGAGCTTCTTCAAGAACTTTTGCCCTAGGTGCGTTGAGGGTTGTATAGTGATGAAACTTAAACGTTCGGGGAGATTCCCCAGCTTTACCATTATTGTTGAACGGTCTTTTACCGTCCTTTCTACCTTCGGTTGCCTCAGCTTCTTGTTGTCGCTTTCTTTGTGAAATTCGCATATCCTCCATGCGGATGAATTCTGCTATTCGTTCTTGGAGCTCCTCCATAGTTTTTGGCGGTCGTGCATATAATTTCTCAGCAAAATACCCTGGTCTTAGACATGAAGGCAAATTGGTGATGATAAAAGATTGACTTACCTCTTTAACTCGTCGTGCAGTTTCCATATACCTTTTCATAAAGGCCTTCAAAGTTTCTCCCTTTTCCTGTTTAGTATTTACCAATTCCGCTGGCGTTACTTCCTGATTACGATTGGAGGCGTATTGCCTTTTAAAAAGGTTTTCCACAGTGGCGAAGCAATCCACTGTGTTTGGGGGAAGAGTGTTATACCACTCCAATGCTTCGTCCTTGAGTGATAAGGAGAAGGCTCTGCACATAACTGGATCACTGTCCGTGTAGAACATCATTGCATTGGTGAAAATCCTGAGATGATTGTCGGGATCTGTCGATCCATCATACTTATCCAACACGGGAGGGTTCTTCTCTGGCATTGGAGTTTGCATGATGATCGCAGTGAAAGGGAGCAGACTGGAGGGCCGATCGGTTCGTAAGGGGGATGGCTCCCTTCTTCCCCGATCGTTCGGGTTAGTATGCCGAGATGGCTGCTGATTACGACTTCCAGCGTTATCATTGTGTTGGTTGTTACCCCGATCGGCTGTGGACTCCGAGTGTTGTGCGGACCGTTCGGCACGACCTCGCTCTGCTCTCAACATTGCAATTTCTTCTGCGTGCCTTCGTTGCATCTCTTGTTGTGCGTGCGTCTGCGCTTGTATGGTTCTGGCTTGTGCCTGTATCTGTGCTATCAAATCTCTGGTGTGTTGTTCTTCCTCCATGCTCCTCGTGGTCACCATTTGGGTTTGCTGCTCGGCCCCACGGTGGGCGCCAAAATGTTTCGGTGGATAATTTTGGGACCGAGAGACTAACCTGTTGATGTGTTTGGACCGCTCGCTCGCTTTCAAACTCCTGCTATTGGCCGATCGGTGTTGGCACAAACCGATCGGTCTTCCTCTTGACGTGGGAGGATGTACCTGCAAAAGGTACTCCGACGCCCAAGTTAGGCGTGTGATTTGAAGAGCCTCGGCTCTTAGTTGAATATTTAGTGAATAGTTATCACCATTGAATATTTGAGAGTAGCGTAGAGTGAATAATGTGTAAGTGGAACGTACCTGGCTTTTTGCCCTTCTTAAGCTGATATAAGCCCAACAAAATATAAACAGAATAAGATATAAACAGATTACCTGAATATCCGGTTGGTTGTTTGTAACCACTCGGTTAATATTTTATACTATACAATTGCTAACTAAAAGAGATGAGTTATAAGATGAATACGAACGTATGAGATTGATGAACTATACAGAGGTAAGAGATTACCCTTTCAGAATTGCTGGTTGAATTAACTTTGATAACGTAATCAGCTCGACTTGTGCTTCCAAGTAGAACTGTAAGCCAGCTCTTTTAAGATTTGACTCTAATTCTTACCGATTGGGATAAAAAAAGTTTATAAAACCAAACAAAATTCTTTATTAACAAAGTTTATAGGATAAAAACCTCCAAAACTCTATGGATCAGGGTCATGGACTTTTATTTTTATTAAATTTTATATACAGAAACAGAAAATCATCGTACAAGTAACTTTGTCTAAATCTTCAAAAAAAATCTCACCTACTTACATTAGATATTATGAAAGAATCCATTGAAAAATAACTCCTATTTTGAACCTCCTGTACACCATAATTGACAGGAAAAAAACCTTAATGCTACAAATACAAAAATAATAGTAAATATAAACATAAAAATAAAATGGGAAATGTTAAACATTGGATACTGTACAAAACTCCTTTCAGAAAATTAAGGTAATTAGTTATTCCATAAGATAAACCTTTGTCCAAGAGATAATTTTTTTTTTGACCAAAAATAAAACTTTCATCTTTGCCCGATGTTTGTTCCACTCCATTACAGTTTTGCATGTATAGAAATGAAGCAAATCAAATCTATAGTAAAACATAGCCGTTTGGCCCCTTTCTAAACTCTCAGAAATAAACATGTTCATCCACTAATCTGTGTAATTGAACTGGATCCCTCGAGGTATTCTAACAACCATACCAAATCAACATAATCATAAAAAGTTAGCATATCTACATATTCTTCACAGTTGGATCGATTATTTAACATGACACAAAGAGCAGAAGCATCAAATAACTTCCAAAGTCAAAAGGAAGAGAAAAGGAAGCAAGAGTACTATCAAACCTTGAACACAGATCTTCTGAGAGACAAATTGTTGCCAATAGGAATAATTATAGCCACCTCCTAAATCCCATAAAAGTCTTGCTACTCGTTAGTTAAATTTCACGCTCCAACTTATAAAATGAATTCTCATTTAAAACTCCACTCACGTTAAATTTCTTAGCTTTGGCTTTCTACAAACACATCTCCACACACCAAAAAGAAAAACCCAAAACGAAAAATAGATAAAAGAGAAAGTAAAAATGAAAAGTTGGAATTTTGATTCTGATTAGAGTGACCCGTTGATTCTGGAAAGCTCAAAACAGTGACAACATGAAAAAAATGACAACATGGAGAAAAGGAAATGAGTGAAAGAGAAGTACCTGAGACAAAATCAAATGAAACATTCTTTATTAAATGTTGAAGACTTTCAACTTCTTCTAAAAGTTTATACGTATTAATTCTCTCATGACCAAAATCAACAATTTCATATGTTACAAACAATTGAAATACAATCAAACTACTAGTCTGTAATTAATAATTTAATGTGAAGTAATTTTAAAAATACTAACATATAGAATCACCGCTAAGATTTTCAGAAAATCTATATAGCCAATTTTGAGTACAAATCAACATTTGCACATGTTCAGGAAGAATGAAAATCGCTAAAAAGTACACGCCCACCTTTGCTAAAAGCTGACTCTGATGCCATTGTAGTAATGAGAATACTAAACACATATCGAGCCATTATAGACAATATAACAATTTTTTTCTCATTAGTCTTCCAATATATCAAAATCTTCACTGTCTTCATCATCATCTATTGTTGGTTAATCTAAATAAACATCTATCTCGTTCTTTCCAATGATAGATTCTGATTCATTTTTATACACCTTAAAATCCTACCAAGCATTACATATAAATTATAAAAACAAAACTAGAAAAACTGAAAAAAAAAATGAACACTAGGTATAAAATGCTTATCAAAATAATCCTTGATCTTTTAAACTTTTTCCCTTCAGTATTGGATTGAGACATCAAGATGAATTTAGTAGGTGATTTGAAAAGAGAAACACTAGGGATAGAAAAGTTCTTTACATATTCTTTAAATAACCTCTTGAATTTCTCTAACACTTTCTTTGTTTTCTCTGCCTTGGTTAGATGATTCAATTTTTTATAACAATATGTTGTAAAAATCAACTTTTAGTCGTGGGTCAATAATAGCTCCAAAAGCTAACCCAATATTATAATCCTTCCAATACTTTTGAAACTTTTCTTCCATATTCCAAGCCATATCCTTTAAGGTGACATCTTCATTCAACAAATTCTCTTTAATGATAAGTTGAATTTTCCAAATTTGCATAAAATACAAATTTGAAGTGGGATAAGATGACCCAGACATCATGATTATAATCTCTTAAAATGGTTCTAAGAATTGACATATTTTCTCTCCCTGTTCCATTCTTCAGAAGATATGGACAATTTTTATAATTTCTATCAACCATTTGAGAATTTCAAAAGCTTCCTTATATTTGATTGCACTTTTAAGCATTAAATAGGTTGAATTACATCTTGTAGTGACATTTAATCTCAAATCCAGGCTCATATTTATGCCAACATCACTAACACATTCTTTGAATTTGAGAGTTCTTCCACATGATGATTTAACATACTTAATACTCTCTCTAATACTTTGCATTCAAATAGAATTACCAATGTTTTAATACTATATATCCTATTTAGACAAAAAATAAAATGACAATTATATACACACCCAAACAAATTTGATAATATTTTAATTAAATTTTATAAGTATTTAAAATATTAAAAACTTATAAATTTATGTTGTGTTCAAAGGTAATCTTACAAGTACAAATTATAATTCTCGTAGAGAGGATAACTTTTCAATACAAATAAATTTGACGACTTGTAATAAACTTTTCTTTTTCAAAGATAGTGCTAGACGATGAAAGCTTGAAAGAGAATGATAACATAAAATTCAGAGCACATTCTTCTCTTATTCTCTTCATGCAATCCTCTTTATAGTCTTCTTCGAAAAAGATCCGTTACTCATAAGTATTGACTTTTTCGTAGGTAGGTATCCTTTTGATATGAAGTCAGATGCTATGTGCTTATGCAGAGATAGGTTTTACATATGAGCAGAGCGTAAAACACTTGAAGAAACATTCGTAGAATGTCTTTCTATCTCTTAACATTCTTCTGATCCAATGCAAAATATTTGAGAAAACTTTGTACTTTTTGTGATCTGCACAAATAAAGAGAACACAACACAACATACAAAAGAGTACTATATGCACATGCATTTAATATGTTAGACTCTAAGCATTTAGACAAGGTACGTGAACTTAATGTTTAAACAATTTCTATTTTTAGAGTAACATTGAGCATTTAGGATAATGTTAATATGATTACAACATTTAACAATCTTATCCTAGATGGTTCATTTTATTAGATGTTATTTTGTCAAACATTGTTTGTTAAACTTCAAAATACGAGTTATTAGACAATCTTGTCTTTTTAGACGATATTGTCTTAACATAAATAAATTATTTTGTATAGAGGTTATACATTATATTATTTTTTTCATTTGTTATTTAATGTAATAGGCAGAATAATTCTTTTGAACGCGGGTATTATGTTACGCATGGGATGAAGACTATTATTAGGACTGAAATCATTAAAGATTGGATAGATATATGTAAACATTTATAACTTTTTTTTGAATTATATGGTTTGAAAAACTTTACACATGCTAATTGTATAATTGATTTAGGACTTTGGTTCCCCAATATCAATGAACAACATGTTGGAAAATAAGAAGAAAATGAACAACTTATCTCTTCAAACATTTACAATAACAAAAAAAATTAAGTTTGAAGTAGTTTTCTTTCTCTTTAAGTTAGTTATCTTTTTTTATACATTATATATATACTTTGACTTTGTTAAATGTACTGTAAATGTTATATGAGAAATATATATGTTGTTGTGAAAGTGTTTTTGGCTTTCAAGTTTCGGTTTCATCATGCCAAACCAACATAATTTTTAAAAGAATTGTAATATTTTACGTTTGTTATTACATTAACAGACATAAATTTATGTATTTAATGTCATAATAGATATAGATTTTAGTACTAAAACGAAGGTAATATAGGCTAAAATTTGCCTCTGCCCTTTATATGTTAGATATAAATTTATGTCTGTTATACGAACACCAAACATAAATTTATAAATTTATGTTTACTGAATCTATGTTTGACCTAACCCAGACATAAAAAACAACTAAAGATATCATTCGTAAAAAGTCTTTTCTTTATTAATAATAATTTTCTTATACTAAAAACATGATATTGATAGCATGCAATATTAGAAAAAAAAGTTTGGTATTATTTGTCGAATCTTAACTACTATTCGTGAGTCAACTCTAGTGTTCTTTAAACGTTTAATAAATTAAAAAAGGGAATTTGTATCTCGTATAAAGCAACACATTGCTTGTTTCAACTTCACTTAATGAGATTTCTTATGTTCCATGGTGAGATGTTCTCGTAATGATTAGACATTCTGACGCTTGATATGCTAACGATGATAGGATTGTTTTATGTTATCTTTATCACACTTAAATGAAACCATTAATCTTGTGAGACTTTTGATAGAAAACTAAAATTAACCCATCATTAGTAGAAATTAGATTTTATAGAACTAAGAAATCATCTAAGTCTGTAGACTTTACTGGAATTTGACTTAATGTTAAACATGTAAAAGTATATCAAGTTGTTTTTACTATTTTTCTTTTTCTATATAGCTTTTTGTTTTTTTTATTTTTACAGAAGTTAAATATGTTTTTATTTGCTTAACTTTAATAAGAAATTAAAATTTGTTTCTATCTTAAATTTTGATACATTTTAATTTTTAAACTTTAAAATGAATAGATATAATTTTTTTAATCTAATTGTATTAAATTTTTTTAATATGTTAAACATGATTTTCAAGTGACATTAAAACTAGTCAAGTCTGATGTAAATAATTCAAATGTTAAATTAAAATATGTTTGACATGTCAAATGTTTTTTTAATATAATTAAAGTAAAAGAATTATTTCCATATATGTTTAGAGTTTAGAGACGTACTAAAGTTTCAGAACAAATTTCAATTTCATTTGAAAAGACTAAAAATATATTTTAATCCCTTTTACAAAATAATTGAGTTTGTTCTCTAAACATAATTTAATTAAGATAAATAAGCATGTTATGAATTAATGTTACCATCGATTTGGTACGGTTACTCTATGATTAATTTGTTACAATTACCCATTTGATTGATTGTACTCTTGATGAGATTTAACTATTTGTAACATTTGAATTGTATCATTTCGGCTGTATTTTGTATCTATAAAATAAGAGTTTTCCTTATAGTAAATAAGATACAAAAAATGAGTTTTCATTATCTCTTATTTTCTCTTATTCTCTCTTCCTTCTATTCTTATTCTCTCTATTATCAACTTTATATTTTATAACAAGTTATGCACTCTAACCAACTAAGCTAGGTAATTATTTATTTTATAGAGCAATTTATGTTTATACATTATAAGCCATATTATATATATATATATATATATATATATATATATATATATATATATATATATAAAACTATGATTTTCTTTCCTTTGTATTCTTCATAAGCAAACTTATATTTAGTTCACATTTTATGGTTACAATGTTTACAGCAAATTAATACTATGTTATTAATTTTATAGTTTTTATAAATGAAATAAGATTATTATTATTAATTTTTTATATACTAGTTCAAAACATGTTAAATCTTGCAAAATTTGAATTTGTGGACCTTGATATTACGAGGAACGATTACTTATCTTGGTACTAGATGTTGAAATACATTTAAGCAATAATCTTAGTGAGATCATTAAAGAAAAAATAATTTCACAAATATTTTGAATTAATTTCATGCCATCTTATGGCTCAACTAAATAATGAGATTTTGTTGAAAAATCATGAAACATGCCCAACTGATTCTACTCCATTCACAAAAGTGAATGCAACAATATTTAATACATATTTTCATGGTCTTGGTTATGACCTTCGGTGTGGTCAAAATTGTAACGCCCCGGCAACTCGCAGGGATCGTTGACTGCCCCCACACTGCACCATGCTCCCCGCACCGGCGTCACTCCCCGCCCTCGTCAGTGCCCGGGTGTCACATGCCCACCAACTTCCGCTTGGTTCGTCCTCGAACCACACCGTACTGGGAGAGGCTAGGCTCTGATACCATCTGTAACGCCCCGGCAACTCGCAGGGATCGTTGACTGCCCCCACAGATCACCACCAGGCTTTCCAGTGTGCACTTTCTGGGAAAACTTCCCAGAAGGTCACCCATCCCAGAATTACTCCAGGCTAAGCACGCTTAACCATGGAGTTCTTATGAGTCAGGCTACCGAAAAGTAAATGCATTTTGGTGATATGAGTAGCCAAATCAATCCTTTTAAGCTATCCTTCAACCGTATAGTCCCATACCTACACAGTCTCCAGATCCCTCTCATTCCGGTGTATGTTCGATTCATCCATGTGCCCCTTCCACCGGAAGCCTGCCAGGAGCCGCTCATTGTCTGTGCCCCCTGCACCATGCTCCCCGCACCGGCGTCACTCCCCGCCCTCGTCAGTGCCTGGGTGTCACAAAAATCATGCTAGTGATCATGGTTGTGGACATGGTGATAAAGAAAATTTCAAAGAGACATTTTATTATAAAAGTGGAACAATAATTTTTAAAACGGAAAATAAAAAGATGAAAATAATGACAAATAAAATGAAAATATAAGTTATCATTCTAGTGGTAAAGGCTATTTGAATCGTACACTAAATAAGGGAGTTAAAAACTAAGGAGAAGAACATAGAATCACATTTTGTTTATGAAGATGGTGATTTTGATTATGACCACATGGATGCCACTCATCTTGTTATTGTTTTTTTCTTTCCTAAACGAGATGAAAACATTGTGTTAGAAATACACAACAAAATGTTTAAAGGTATGAACAAAAAAAAGGGTGAATTAGTTTATTGATTAAAAATTGTGCCTTTTAAAAACTTTCCATTTTTTAAATCTTATTTCACAATAAAAACGATTCCTTTAAATATTAATAGTAAATAAAGAATAGAGGGAAAGAGAAAGCTTGCACAAGGAATTTTATACTAGATTGGATCAAAAGACCCTACCTCAAGTTGTTAATCTCTCTTAAAAATGGATTAACCAATCACTAAAAATAACCAATAAATTACAATCACAAAGAATAAAGTTAAGGATAGAAAGCACCTCCTTCAACACAAAGGATGAACAACACCTCCTTTGATACACAAAGGATGAACAACTTTCCTAGCAACAACAACAACAACACTCAATCACAAGACACACTTAGTTAAAGTTCTTGCTTTACCCACACTAAGTTTCTCAAAGACCTTTTTCAGTTTCCTTTAGGCACACAACTCTAACACTCTTAGTGAAAAAGTTCTCTTAATTGGTTTAAGTTAAGTATTTGTAAACTCTTACATTTGAAAATTAGGTCAGAAAACTAAGAGTCATAACTACCACTGATAATCTATTGTCATAAATGGTAATCGATTATTCCAAAAACTATTTTAAATAACAATTTCTTACTATGATAATCAATATCCTTAGTGATAATGGATTATCCTCAGTGATAATCAATTATCATAGAGACATTTTTTTGAATTCTTGATTTTAATTGAATAATCGATTATCATTAGTGATAATCGATTATCATATAGGCTTTTATGAAAATGAAATATTTTCTTAGTGCTCTGCTACTTGGGTTCTACCTATTGACTCTTGAACTACTAAATTAAATACAATACTCATATATTACAAGACTTTAACAACTAAATTCTTAGGACTTTAATGTATCTCTTGAATCCAAACATCCTTTAAATCTTTAACACTTTTTCATGAAACATCATCATCAAAATCCTTTATTTAAACATTATATCCATCTTCTTTTTTTCTAACACATTGATCACCGTGCTGGAAGTGTTAAAGAAATTATATATATATATATATATATATATATATATATATATATATATATATATATATATATATATATATATATATATATATATATATATATATAAAAGGCAGGCAAAAGAAGTTTCTGTGCGATGATGTTTTTGATTCATTATTATTATAATTTAATTTAAAGTGAATTTTTTATAGTATTTTTATTATATATATTGGTTTAAAATATGCGTGTCTAATGTTCGTATTATGTATAGGTATAAAAATCAATTTTTCTTTTGTATTATAGAATGTATATGTGAATTGAGTGTATGATGAAAATTTATTATTATATAGATATTATATATAGTAATTGTAATGAAGATATTCAAATATCAATATTATACATTATACATATATTACAAATGTATATATTTTAAGTTAATGATACATTAAAATATACATATTATGTGTAAGAGTGTGAAATCGGGGCTTTGATATGAATTTGTAGTTTTGATTTTATTATACTATACATATATAAAAGTTCAAAGATTTTCGGAGATAATGTTTTATGCTTAATTTTATTTGATATTATGTGATAATATATGAGAGTTGACTAATTTTGGGTGGTATCTACAACGAGTTGAGGCTATTAAGTCAATTAAAATTTAATTATATATATGATTATATGGTATGTAGTAGAGTTGTAAAGATTAATAAAAAATATTGTATCTTGTTGATAGTGCAACAATTCATTCAATTCTCAAGAGTAATAAATATTTCTCTTGCTTGATTATGCGAGAAGTCAATATTAGCATTATTTTGCTTACTACAAATATAGTTGAAGGCTCTCGAAGAGCTTCTATACTTCTACCAAGAAGTCTAATAAAAATTTATTAAGTTCCAAGGATATTTGTCTAAATGGATATCATATTAAGAAAAACAATGAAAGTGATATGAAAATATTTATATAACTAGACTTGGGTTGAATAAAAAATGTGTATTGGAGAAATGATCAACCATCTCTTATGGCTTGAACCTACACATATATTAGTACAATTAAAATCCATGTCTTTGTAAACCAGAAGTTTACAAATTAAAATCAATTCCTTATTTGGCATGATCAGTTGGGTCATCCTGGATATATCATGATGCAAAAAATATTTGAAAACTCATGTGGACACCGACATAACATATTTGTTTATTATTAACTTTCAATCAGGCATTTGCAAGGTTATTAGCATAGTTAATTAAGTTAAGAGCTCACTTGCCAAATTATCTAATTAAGAAAATTTGTCTTGATAATGCTGGTGAATTTACATCTCATGCTTTTCATGAGTATGGCAATTGGAATTAAAGTTGAACATCTAGTATCACATGTTCATACTCAAAATGAACTTTCATAATCATTAATAAAATGTCTAAAACTGATTGCAAAACTATTAATTATGAGAGTTAATCTTGTTAAGACAAGATCGTCTAAGAATCCTTTATTTTGAAGTTTAGCAAAAAAATTTAACGAAATAATGTCTATCAAAATGACCGTCTAGGATAATGCATTAAACAATATCTATATCTAGTCAATATCCTAAATGTAAACAATATAGAATACTCTAACAGACCAACATATACAGTACAATACACAAACCATATTAAATAATATAATGAACATATAACGTTTTAAATCCAAATGTACGAATAATAATCTTTGTTGGTCATGTTGTTTCTCTTTATTTGTGTAGATCCATAAAGGACAAATGATTTATTCAAAATTTCTCTGTTGTTTCAAAAGAATGTTAGAGATATGAAGACATTCTGGAAATGTTTCTTCAATGCTTTGTGTTTACCCAATCTATAGAAGAACTACTTGCATATATTATCATACTACCAAAATTCTCTTTCTCTTGCATCGTTTAGGTCTTTGAAAAAGAAAATTCTTTGTAACAAGTTTTCTAGATATACTTTGTATTGATCTAAATCATCTCTAAGAGAACTTCTCAATTTTGTACTTGTTTTTTGGAACACTTTAATTTTTTGGATAATCATAATTTAAAACACATGGTTGTTTAACTCAAGGGGAATTAAACGCTTATAGTCAGTTGAACTATCTTATACTAGGAGTGGTTATGCTCATTGTAAACCAATAGTGGTAAAACTCATTTTATCTTTTAAAAGATAGTGAAATCCTTTAAGTCTTAAAAAAGAACTGAATATAGTTTAGTTGGAGTGAACCAATAAAAAAACAAGTCTTCTCTCTATTATCCTTTTATTGGCTTTCTAAATGCTTTCAAAAAGTCCTTAAGTATCATATCTTCCAATGGCTACTTGAGGATATGCAATTTTGTATGTTCTAGTATTGATTCACATTAGACTAACAAGTTATCACAAATACTCTATTATGTAGTTGGTTTATGGTCAACAACCTAATATTTCTCATTTTAAATTTTTTGGGTCTATTGTATATGTTCCAATCTCCCTATCAAAAAGTACTAAATGGGTCCTAAGAGACCATTGCAAATATATGTTGGATGCGATTCTTAATAAAATATCTTGCACCATAATAGGAGACTTATTTACGGTTCGATTTGCCGACTGTTATTTTGATGAATAAGTTCTTTCAACATTATGAAGGAAATAAAACAACTGGAAAAATATATTGGTTCGAATGAATTATCATTATCTCATTTTGATCCCTGTACAAAAGAATCTGAACTAAAAATTTAAAGGATAATTCATTTACAAAAACATTTAGTTAATCAATTACCAAATATTTTTACTAACATAAAAATGATAACTAAATCAAATATACCAATTACTAATACTCCAAACAGAATTAATATAAACTCTTAACATGCTTAAAGTGCGGTACGCCTGTTCATTCCAAAGACACACTTGAAGCATGGTAGGCTTATTGGTTCCAAAGATAAAAATCCTTGAATGAGAAAAGGAGCTAAAAAGCAAGATGACATAATCGAAAAGATGAAATAATTAATGATTTGGTTCCAAAAGAACTTCAGGTATTTGAAATTGTTGAAAATGATAAGATCTGAGTACACTACGTCATCAACAAGATAATATGTAATCGCAATAAATTCAACATTAACGAGAATTTTTCATATAATACAGTGATGGATGTTATGAATATAAATAAGGATTAAGAACCAATGAACATTGAAGATTGTCGATAAAGAAATGGTTAGCCAAAATGGAAAGATGTCATAGAAGAAAATTTAGATTTGCATGCTAAACGAAAGGTTTTTGAACCTATAGGTCGCACTTGTATTATTGTTTTTCCTATTTAAAATGTCTTTTTCCTAAACGCTTTACTTGAGAACACATGTCAACCAACTATCTAGACCGTCTAACCCTTACAATATTTATTAAATTTTGACTCACAAAAAGTTTTGAAACACTATTCAACACTATCATAGATGACATAAACATCATTGGAACTCTTGATGAGCTCACAAAGGCAATTGATTGCTTATGGAAAGAATTTGAGATGGAGGATCTTGGAAGTACAAAGTTTTGTTTGGGATTACAAATTGAGTAATAAAAGGTGTTTCTTTATACATCACGAGACTTATATAATTTAAAAGATTCTATATGAACAAGTCACATCCATTATGCACTTCAATGGTGTAAGATCCTTGAAAATATTTGTAAGTCAGATACTAAATTAAAAAAAAAAAAAGTAAATAGTGAATAGTAAATTGTGAATAGTAAAAAGTGAATAGTAAAAAAAAAAAATTATTTTTGGAAAGGATAAGTGTTCCACGTAGCTTTGAGATCAGAATTCACCAATTTGCAAATAAAAAATTATTTTTGTAATAGTAAAATGAATAAAAAAATGAATAGTAAAAATGAATAGTAAAAATGAATAGTAAAATTTTTTACTATAAATAGCCAAGGGGGGAGGCTGAAAATTTACACCAAAGAACTTAGAAAATTTTTGAGAGAAGAGAGTTGGAAGAATTTCTAATTTCAAAGGGGATATTCTGGAAGTTTTCAGAGAGCGAGGAGATTAAGTCTGTAATAGAGGTAAGGGAAGCTAACCTTGAGTATCTCCTTTTGTATTATCTTGAGTCTTGAATATGCTATATTTTGCTTTTGTCTGATCTTAAATCTTGATTATGGAGTATTTTGTTTCTGTATGATTTTGAATTTAAATGAGAGTATGCTTTTGTGTTGATATCCAAGTGTGATAGTTGTAAAACGTGATATTGATTATGTTATGCCATTTGTATGTTATTAGTTGTTTATTTTTTTTATTTTGGAAGGATTAGAAATTGTCTAACCGGCTCTGCCAGATTCAATTTCTTGTTTCCCCAAACGTTTTATTTCTTTACTTATTTATTTTATTGCATTTTGGAAGGATTAGAAGTTGTCTAACCGGCTCTGCCAGATTCAACTTCTTGTTTCCCCAAACTATTTATTGCTTTACTTATTTATTTTATTGCATTTTTGGAAGGATTAGAAGTTGTCTAACCGGCTCTGCCAGATTCAACTTCTTATTTCCCCATACATGTTATTGTTCTTGTTATTTAATTATATTGTATTTTTGGATGGATTAGAAGTTGTCTAACCGGCTCTGCCAGATTCAACTTCTTGTTTCCCCATGAATTTTTATATTAAGATTATTTTTATGATTGTCAAATATTGTATTCTTCTATGACCATTTATTGTAATGTTTTATTATTGTTAATTGTTTATAATTATCTTGTATGAATTCTATTATGGATGTTTATTGTGATGAATTTATTGAATGAGTTTGTTGGCTGAAATTGATCTTGTTGGGAGGTTTGGAATAAGGGTTCTGTAATAACTTGTATATGGGTATTAAATAGATATACAGATACTGGTTGAGGTTGTTGTGAGAGGAAGTAAAATTAAGCATTTTAAGATTTAGAGCATAAGAAAATAAGGTAGATAAATTAAATAAATAAATTGTTAATTATTGAGGACCTCCCTTTGTTGGTAGGATAGAGGAACCTTAAAAACCTGAGTTGGCACATCCCTGATCATAGAGCAGCCCTGGCCTGGTCCAGTCAGTTGTGACTAGTCATATGTGCTGGCGTCGAAGGTGAGTTTGATGCGTTCAGACATCTGGGTCCTCTCCGGTGACCAATTGGGGTAAAGAAAAATCTATAATAGGATGAAAATAAAATAAAACAAGTTGATTGTAGATGCATAATATTATCATGGTAAAAATTTCATATATATTTTATTTATCATTACATTGAGCCCAGACTTTAATATGTAGTTCTTAAGATATGTTGATATATTTTGGTTGATCCATGATCTTTGTTTGGTGAAAATATGTTGAGTTATACTCGTTATGGGCAAAATGAGTTTATAATATGAAGCATGATATCTGGCAATATGTTTGATTTATTGATACCAAAACGGGTGATTATGAATTCATGATTAAAGAATGAACATGATTGAGTTAGGTGGATAAGAGGGTATGAATTGTTGGTTTTATGAAATGTTGGGGTGGATATGAGAAATCATTACTTATGAAATGATGTTTACTACCGGGAGTAGTTTGTTCGAGTTATACCATGAAAGTTTGGTATGAGCAAAGTAACACTTGAGGTTTATGAAAGCAGGCAGAAAGTGGTCTGACCATAAGGCTTTGACATAAACATATGATTCGTAAGTTTTATAGAAGTTGGCAGAGAGGGGTCTGACCATAAGGCTTCCGAAAGTAAGACATAGTATATAAGTGAGGCTTAAGGAAGCAGGCAGAGAGCGGTCTGACCATAAGGCTTCATGAGTAAGCATGGAACACTTGTAAGATTTATGGAAATGAGAAAGATGATTTTGATAATGATGAATTAATGACATCGAAATAATGATATTTTATCAATTGCAGAAATACATGATTATAATATTTTTATTACAAGTTTAATGATTTTATGATATGGTTGGCTTACCCTTATTTGTTTGTGCTATGATCATATAACTCATGTTATATGTGAATAGATAATGTCGCAGATGCGGTTGAAAAAGCTTAGAGATGAGAGAGACGCGGGGAAAAACTTTCAGGGATATTTTGTAAAAAGAATAAATTTGTATTGGAAAAATTATGTTGTGTAAAACTTATAAGTTGAAATTCGAATTTATGTTAAGTGGTGAAGACTATATTGTTTGAAGTTTGTAAGTTTGGTATTGTACTTTGGGAGAATTGAAATAAAGTTTGATGGTTTATAAAATATATCAAATTAATTTAGTCTCTACTATCAGTAATACCCTTTAAAATATTAGGGTGTTACAAATGGTAGTAAGGTCGTTAGATGTTAAAAAAAGACCATTTTAGACCTCAAGAAAAGGATGAAGAACTTCTTGGTCTGGAACTCCATATCTTAGTTCTATAAGAGCACTTATGTTTCTTGCTAAATATACTCGACCTAATATAGCAATTGTTTTGAGCAAGATATAATTCTTCACCTATAAGAAGACATTAGACGAGAGTAAAACATATACTTCATTACCTTAAAGGTACTATGAATATGTACTTATTTTATCCAAATTATTCAAAATCATAACTAATGGGATACACATATGTAGGTTATTTCTCAAATCCTCACAATGATTGATCACAAATAGGATATTTGTTCACATGTGAGGACACAACGATTTCATGGTAGTCTGTGAAATAAACCATAAAAGCAACATTGTCAAGTCATGCAAAAATTTTAGCATTACATGAGGTAAGTTGTGAATGTGTTTGGTTAAGGTTCATAATTCAACATGTGCGACAAAATTATGGTCTATCCTTAGGAAAAATGAAATCAACAACCATTTATGAAGATAATAGTGCATGTATTTTTTATTTAAAATAGAGATATAGAGTTTCAAAAGATTCATTCATGTGAAAATCTGATAAATCTATTTACAAAGTCTTTACCAAGGAAAACTTTTGAGCAATTGGTTCACAAGATTTAACTTCGTCATCTTAATTATGTGTGTTTACATGAGAGAGAGAAGGGGGGGGGGGGGGAGGGGGGTAATAGAATATGTGATGAAGAGTATTATGAATTAATGGTTGTCCATTTATTTGCTACGGTTACTCATGAGCGTGTTACTCCCTCCACTACCCCATCTTCTCCCTTCACCTCCCCAATTTTTTCTAAATTCCAATTTTACCCTTTTCACTTTTACTTTTACTTATTTTTTTTAAAACCCTAATTTCCTTTCACTCTTTCTCTTTGAGGCACCCCGACCCCCCTCCCCCACCAACTTTCACTTTCTCTCTTTCTTTTCAATTTCCACATTCGTTAACACCATTCTCCATTTCTGCTTTTTCTTCATTCTTTATTCTTGAAAGCTTAGTTACGTTATATTGTATATGATTTGATCACATTTGTTATATTTTTTAAAAATTAATGGAAAGAAGTTGACAGTTTGAACAACAAATTTCATGTTGTAGTTCATCAACATATATGGATGTGAGGATTTCTCAATGTGGTGTAGATTCAGTAAACTAGTTCTGATATTCAAAGTCATAGGGTGTGATATTTGATGGTGACGTAGAGAAGATGAAGGGAACTCGTAACACTATTAACGAAGAAGATTGTAGGGATTAATTAGATTAGGTGTTAAAGGATGTGAAAATTGAAAAGAAAGAGATAAAGTGAAAGTGTGGGTGAGAGCTTGGCTCTAAGAGAAAGAGTGAAAATGAAATGAGATTAAGGTTTTAAAAAATAAAAAGTAAAATAGGTAAAAGTGAAAAGGGTAAGATTGAAATTTAGAAAAAAATGGAAAGATGGAGGAAGAAGATGGACTGGTGGAAGGACTAACACTCTACTCATGATTGATTTATTTGCTACAGTTACATCTCTTTTTATTTTTCTTCTTCTTCTGTCTGTTATAACTTTATATATTTTATAACACTATATTATATATACAATTATATTTTTTTTTTCAGAAACATTGGACACTGCATAACTAAAAATTCTATGCATACTTATAAATATTTTGTATAACATTCGATGCATGTATTTCTATTATTATTTTGTTCTTAATTTTAATTTCTTAATATAAATGAAGTATTAAAAAATATGTTATTTTTTTAAAAATTAAAAAATAACTCCCCTCTCAATATATTGGTTATTTTTATTTACTATATCTAAAGTTAATATATTTGGAATCAAATTAAGAGAATATGTTTTATAATTCATCGAAAGAGTGCTCCTCCTGTTCTCTTTTTCATCTTCATCCTCTTTTTTCTCTAGTTGTCACTGTCCCTACATTTATGTTCTTCCTTCTTTTTCTTTTTCTTTTTCTCTTTCTCTTCATTTTTCTTTTTTCTTTTTTCTTTTCTTTCTCTTTTATGTTAATTTCATTTATAGCAAATATTTAATCGGATTTGATAGAAAAATTAGTACAAATTTTATCAACCATGTATTCAGAGAATTATTAGTGAATTTAAAAAGTCTACAAAGTTTTAAAAATACAATTATTGATAATTTTATCAAACAATTTTTAATATTTATCAATGAATTTGTCTACAAGTTTTATCACAATATGGTCAAAGTTAAAGGAGAAACTTTGACACCCTTTTTTCGATGAAATTTATCAACAAAAATATCCTTCAATAATAAATTTTTTTATTTATCAACATATTTAACTAATGAATTTTACCAAATTATTCATTTTTGATTGATGTTTATATTCATAATTAAAATCTTAAAATTCATTACTAAAATTTGTTACTAAATCAGAATTTACAACAATTGTTTTTACATCAATAAAATTCATATGTAAATATTACTTTCAGATTTGATTAAAAAACATTGAAAAGTTAGTAAAAAGAAGACATAAAGAAAGAGGTGTAATAGAATAACTTCCTATTGAAACATCTTTTTTTCCATGAGTAAAATTTCATCGACGACGAATAACTGTGTATGCTTTAAGAAAAACGAATACTTAGTGTATGTTCTTATAATTTATTGTTATGCCAACTTTCACTATAAAATCATGACATTTGTTATAGTTATATTAAATTAATAATTGCGTTTTGTTTTTTATGGAAAACAATTATAACACTTATTTTCTTCAAATATATTTGTACTAACGTTTTGATACCTTACATGTAATTGTAAATGTTTTGTATAAAATGGGATGCGTGTATAGATATTACTATTTGAGTCTCAAAGTAACTATAAATTTAGAATAATCATATCAATTAAGAATAAAAATAAATATGTAATTTATTAACAATATTTTCAAAAACAACTTCACTTTGATGCATTATTTTTATTTACTGTAAAAAAGTAATATAATTTATCCGGAACCAAATTAAGAAACGGAATCCAAGTTATATTGTAAAAATAATAATTATATTATTTTATAATAAAAGTAGTGGACAATTTTAATTTTTCTAAAATGAATTTAGTATAAAGGAAAAAAAAAATGCAATCATTCAAACAAGGGTATGCTTGCATGATTGTTGGAATATTCAATTAAGTACTAATACTAATCATTATAAGATATAAATATGTAGACAATATTTACATTACAGTTTTTCAAAATAAATTTCCTTTTTTATACAAGGAATTATAGTATAAAAACACTTTTTATGCCCATATATACCTATAATTATTAATCTCCTCAACATATCTTTCCTATAATTTTATGCACTATTAGTTATTATACTTTATAACACCGTTATCACAGATAAAAATAAAAGGAATCAAACACACAAAATACACGGTAAACTAGTATTTTAAAATTTGACATATAGTATATTAAATCATATATTTAAACTTTCATAAGTTATGTATATCATTTAAATTTCACATTTCATAAATTCATTAAACATATATAAAAAATAAGAGTCTAATTCTTAGTGATTGCAGGTCATAAATCACATACATTAGTATAACCAATATTTTGCTTTACTTATTTAACACTGAGTTAAATTAAACTTATATACACAAACTCTGATACTACCTTCACTATGCTATTACGGCTGCAAGTTAGTGTGTGTATATAAATACACACAAACTCTGATACTACCTTCACTATATTACTGCAAGTTACACACTTGATACTACCTTCACTATATTATTACCACTGCAAGTGTGTGCGTGTACATGATATACATGTGGGTGAGCGTGTGCATGTCGAACTCGGCTTAACACGTCAACCACATAACTGAGCCGACTTTTTAAACACGTTTGAAGTCGACTTTGGTAGCCCACCAATGTTCAATATTATGTCGAACTCCTACTAAGTTTGGGCTTTGTAATGACAAATTAGACATCGGCCATATAGTTTGACTGACATCATAAACGCATTTAAAGTCGGATTTGGTATCCCACTAATCTAATATGATGTGGAACTACTATCGAGTTGGGATTGTGTACCTACAAAGCTTGGGTTGATGAGCTGTCGAGCTTAGGCTGTCAAGCTGCCAAGCTCGAGCTACTCTGTGCAGAAAGGAATCATATAAGTCAGAAATTCTCAAAGTTGATGTTTATAGTTGTGTACAAGGTAGTCAAGTTGATGAATAGTCGTCGACCTGTGTTGGAATCATTAAAAACCTCAACCGAAAAGATTTTTGTTGTCCATATACCACTTTAAACATCAAAAGGGCCACATGAAAGACAAATGAATGTGTTCAAATCAATAAAAAATGGATTTTTATTACCCATTAAACTTGGTCATATGTTGTTTTAACACTTAAAAAACACATTAAGAAAGTGCATTTTGCTCACTTTTTCTATGCGCTCACTATTCTCAAGCTTTCGAACACACTTCATCGATAACTTTAACATCCAACAAAGGTAATTTTTGCTTCTTTTAAAATAAATGCATGTTCATTCGATGCTTTGGGTATGATTTTCTTTCATTTTAACTGATTATTTTCATGTATGAATACTATTTTAAGCAGGGCGAGTTCTCTTTTCTTTCTCACTAGCGACTACTCCTCTACTATGGCATTGACACCACCCTCAAATATATACAGTTAATTTGGTTTTTGGTGTTCAATGTACATTGTACTTTTTTATAAATTGGTTGTTGGATTTCATTTTGGTGTTTTTCTTTGCAAAATTTTGAGATATTATAGTTTACATATTGTTATCCAAATTTTTGTAGGAATTTGATTTGATTAAATTGTATTTTTAGTTTTCATTGTACTTTATCTATTGTTTCTTGTATGTTGCATTGGTTATATTTTGTCTCCATCATTATTGTTTTTATATTAGACAATTTTTTAGTGTGTTTTTTGACATTTTAATTTTTTATTAAAATTTTGAAATATTTCTAGTATGAAATGATAATTAAACACTGAGTGAAACTTAGTTCTCGTTTGAGATTTAAAACAAATGATTAAACTTCTACTCATTTGTATTGAATCTTGAATTGTCCGATGAGATAATTTGAAAAAATTATTTTTCATAATTTGCTATAAAGTGTACATTAAAATTTATAAATTTAATTTTGGTTGAGATCATTTTGTATTATTCTCTGTATGTATGCTTGATTGTGATCATGAGTGATCATTTTCACTTTATGTATTTCGAATGCGAAATGATGCTGAAATTTTTATCAAATTTATGATGTTAGACTTTTTTGTATATGTGTTAGCAAATTATGAAAAATATTTTTTCTAAATGGGTAGGGCCTAACCTTATGAGAGTTAAAAATTTGATATTGATAGAGCTTGTTACGAACATAGTATGGATCGAAGCTGAATGAATGAACATTCCATCAATGAAGATTATGAAATGAGTTTATGAGTTCTTGCAATATGTTCAAGAACATGCAAACTTTGTGAACAAGTCACATGTTTGCCCTCGTGTTCGTTGTTTTAATCAAATACGTCATGACTTGGACAACATGCGTAATCATCTATTCATCTTTGGTATAATGAAAAGTTATACAATTTGAACTTTTCATGGGGATGTATTACATTAACCTATAACATCACAATGAACCAATTATGTAGACGAATGAATGAGTGATCATTTAGAGAGCATAGTACGTGATGTTGGTAAAAAACGTTTTGGAAGAGCTCACGTATATCACTAGTGCAGGAAAGGGAAACGACAACGATTATTTTTGCCTTTATACAATGGTTCATGAACTGAGGTATATACAGGCGAGACAAAAAGGGGTAGGCTTTTTGCCTTGATTCAGAATCGAGGCAGTATGTAGGAGTCTTTTGCCTCGGTTCAAAGGAATCGAAATAGTCTTTTTCCTCGGTTAGTTTTGAACTGAGGCGGTAGATGTCCTTTTTTTCTTCTTCAGAAAATGAGGTCTTTTCCCTATTCAAAATCATTTTTTTTAATTTTTTTATATGCAATGGATAGATGCATTAACGTAAGTTTATCATATTCCTATTCAAATGCATTGTTTCTCACTTCAACGCCACATAACCTACTTCACCAATGAAATAAAAATGCTAACAGATCAAATAAAATTCATCACATTAACATAATATAATGTAATAAAATTAAAATGCTAGTGTAATGTTTTCATACTTTATATTAAATCAAACAATAAAGAGAAACAGATCGTGGCTTTGCAAACGGCCGAGACGACAACTAATGGCCAGTGGTGGTGACGAGTAATCGAAGGCGATAACAAACAACAAAGGTATTGACAAACAGCTGGTAGTGACAACAAATAACGCAGTTTGCGCGAGAGAAATGGAGGATACAACGTTCACGCGACAAAAATGGAGCCAACGAAGATTAAGACCACACCAGACACTTCGCACGAGAGAAATGAAGGCTACGAACCAAGAGCTTCGCTTGAGAAAAGAAGAGGAAACAATAAGGAAAAAGAAGGAAATAACAAGGAAGAAGAAGAAAACAACGAGAAAGAAGAATGGACATTAGGTTAAAAAAATTTACGTTTTTGAGAAGTTAAATATCGAAAGAGATACTACCTCAATTTTTTTTTAACTGAGGCAATATATTATTTATCGCCTTGGTTATTAATGCAATCGATGCCTAAAACCCTTTTCACATCAAAATTTTCAGGTGCTACACAGGACATACTGCCTTGGTTCTGTGTAAAACCGAGGCAGTAGGTCCTTTTCAAAAAGGCGTCAGGCCAAAAGTCTTTTTTGAAAAAGACATAAAATTTTGCAGGGTTTTAAGCCTCGATTGCTAATTTAACCGAGGTAATATGGGTTTTCTGTCTTGGTTCCCCTTAAACCGATGTGTATAAGTTAGTTAAAATTATGATAATGCCAGCGCGTTTTGAAAGACTTCAGTTTCTTCTAAACTGAAGCCTATTGTGCGAGTTAAAATGTAGTTTTTGCACTAATGTATGATTATCTTAAGAACGATTCAGAGGAAGAGTTATATCTAGGATGCTCTAACTTTACACAATCATTAGTAACTTTTAAACTGTTCAATTTAAAAGCAAGGAATGAATGGATTGATAAAAGTTTCATAGAATTGTTGGAGTTGCTTAAGCAAATGCTTCTAGAAAACAACACATTACCTATTCGTAATTACAAGAAGAAGAAAATTTTATGTCCAATGGGTTTGAAATATCAAAAGATACATGCTAGTCTCAATGATTGTATATTGTATAAAGACAAGTTCATTGAAGGCATGTCCAACATGTGGTATATCACAATTTAAAAAAAATTGATGGAAATAGTGATGATGAAAACATAGGTGGTCCACCTGTTAAGGTAGCGTGGTACTTGTTTATAATACCTGAAATGATTGTTTTTCATTATAGTTAATGTAAAGAACCCACAATAACATGTTGATGGAAGAAAGTATGATAAATCTTCACTAGTGCAAAAAGGACATTTAATTGTTATTTTGGCCTTTTAACGTCAGATCCAGATCCAACTTCTTTGTGGGTAACGTTAATCAAACGTCGGACTCCACAGGTCCGAAGTCTTTATAGATGTCGGACGTGCATTAATCGATGTCTAAGTGCTCTATAGACGTCAGACATGGCATTAACTGACGTCTACTGCAACTTGTGTCTTTGGGTAGCGTAGTAGCACCTTCTTCCTTTGCTAGTTTCGTCATGGAAAAGGTTGGGTCTTTTGGACCTCTTGTGGCATTTCAACCGAAAACCGAATCTGAGTCCTTGCCTAGTTCCATTCCAACCGGCAATGAAAACGAATATGGTGACTTGAGAACTAGGCAAGTACCCAGGTTCGGTTTTGGGCTGAAACGCTATAAGACATCCAAAAGATGCAAGCTTTTCTTACGAGGAAACTAGCAAAGGGAGAATGTACTACTATGCTACCCAAAGACACGAGAAAAACTATACCAAAACACAACAAAAACTCACTTTAATCGGTTCAAATGGAAGATAATCAATCAAAGACTAATTTAATTGGAGTAAAAGTATGTTTAAACGGTTCAAAAGAAACAAAAACGCACTTGGAATTGCAATGTCGCAGAGAGAAAAGGCGAGAAGGAAGACAATGAAGTGCGCGTAACCACGAGTTTGATTTCTGATTTAACAACAAACAAGACGTCGGACACCTAGAGAGCCAACATCTATTCTCGCCTAGACGTCGGGGCCCTCACTAATATGACGTCCAAAATAAATTTTCACCTACCCTAACAGGCCATTTGGATGTCGGATGACGGGATCCGACGTTTATATGGCGGAAAAAAAAGAACATTTCATCTTCCTGTCAGACATATACACATCCGTTAGGAGGGGCACCGACGTCTATAATGGTATATAGACGTCGGGGTGGCGGGATCAGACGCCTATAAGGCAGAAAAAAAGAACTTTTCATCTACTTGTCAGACATATAGACGTCGGGGCCCCTTCTAACAGACGTCTATATGCCTAACTTATTTACGAAAAGGTCACCGATCAATAATTTAATTTGGTTATTTTGTGATCCGATGTCTACGGAATGATGTTAAAGACCAATTTTGTATTAGTGCTTCTTTGACATCCAACTAATTTTTTATAATAAAAAAGATTGATGAAATATTATCATAATTTAGGTTTTAGCTTATATTGCCACACATGTTATGACTTTGTTGAATTTAGATTTTTTATTAATTTTTATTCTGTCCTTCTATTACTGTATTTTCAGTGTACATTAACTTTTGACATTTTAAAATATATTAAGTTCTTTAATATATCAAAATATTTTAAACACAATAAAAAAAAATCTGAATTTGACTTTGTTCCAACGCAATTTTTTAACAAAGTTTGGAATGTTTCAAAGGGAGAGCCACAGAGAAGTAATTGACCAAGAATAATAGAGCAGTTTTCCACTAAAAGATAATATTATTCTAAGCATAGGATTATTTGTGGACATTTTTTTTTTTATTTTTGTCATGTTTGTGAGTGATTTGGGTTAGTCTAGATTCAAGCTTACAAAACTTAATTTGTGTTGTTTGTAATAAGCAGGAACTAGTTGTACCTTAATTTTTACTTTAAAGAATATTTTCCATCTGAGTCTCTGGCATATGGTGTGATTTGAAAATGAAAAGAAATAAGTGACACACAACCCAAATAGGTGGACAACAATTAGTGTTTCAACGAAGTTAAGGCATGAAAATAGTTAATTATATGAAAAACTTTCATATTGTGTATGTGTGTTGTTATAAAGAAAATAATTTTGACATATACAGAAAATTAAATGGAGCAGGATAGCCATATACGTGGTGCATACAATTATTACAGATACATACGAATGTGGGAGGTTTTGGTCAAATAAACAACCTAGAAACTCAGAAACAGATTTAATAAGAGACCGTACAAAATATGAGAATATAAAAAGAAAACTTTAAATTTAACTTCATCATATAAAATTAATTTATATATAAGATAAAATTTATATTTATTTATATATTATATATTATAAATTTACATTATCTTTAATTAATATAAAAATTTCACTATACTCATTTTAGATGAAGATATACATATATATCTTAAACTTGAAATTAATATTAATAGATAATTTAATATTATTTTAATAATAAAAAATAAATTTAATAAACAAGAAATTTTATTAGGAAAGTTTTTGATTTATTCTAATATTGTTTTGATAAATAAATTTTAAATTTAATTTAATATTACAAGACTAAATCATTGTATCTAATCTTCTTCTAATTGATATGCGACTTTCAATAAATATTAAATAATAATCCATCTTATTACTTTATATTTATTTTCTTTTACTTTATTTTAAATGTTAAAAGAAGATTCTTCCAAAAGCCAATGAAAGTGATATTAAAGAAGATTGATTCTCAAAAGTTTAGTAGCAATTATTGGATGGATTATCTTCAATTTACGTAATGTTGAGAATTAATTATTAGGTTTAAAAGCTAACATGCTTTCATTTATCTTCTTTTATATAGTAAAAACACTTTTTTTTTTATCATTATCAGTTTTACCTTTAGGTCATGAATAATATAAAAAATTAATTTTAGTGTGGGTCAAGCAAATTAATGTATGGTTGTACTTTTTTCTGAACTCAAAGTTTGAGATTTTTTACTTCGTGTTTCAACGAGGACTATTGGACATCCAAATATCAAATTAAATCTTGGGAGCTCTAGGAATTCTTTTGTTGGGTGACCATTGGACTCTTTGAATGCTTAGGTTAGTATCGAGTGTCACTTAGTGTTGTGTGTTACTCTTTTAAGAACTTCTTTGTTTGAGTTGTACGCAGCGATTATGAGTGGTGTTGAATAGTGATTGAGTAACTTTAAATATGTGTGATAAATTGTATAATTGGGACTTAGTCTTGTTGTATAAAAGCTGACAGAAGTACAAACGAAATTTTCTGAGGTGTGTAGTTTTACTGTTTTTTGGGACTTATCCGCGGTGTATTGCGCAAGTTCCCCAAGATACAATAGGAACTTCCCAGAATATTTCTGAGGATATCAGAACTAGTCAGAATCTCTAAAAAGTGTATAAAAATAACCTAGAATATTTTTAAGAAAGGAAAAGAATAAAAGAGAATGAGAGAAAACTTATTTTTTGGTGTGTTTTGAAATGGGGAAATAGCTCTTTATTTATAGAGCTAGGAAAGAATAAAATACATAAAAGACAATAAAGGCAAACAAAATAACGTTGGAGCACTAATGTTTTTTGGTTGTTGCTCATTACAATTTTTTAATGTTGCAATTAATAAAATATTTCTTTACCGTTGCCAACACTAACGTTCTAAAAATTCCAAGGCTTTAACTTTTGCAATATCACTATATATTATAACAATCCCCCACATATTGCAAAAGAGAGTTGAAAGAAAAGATAAAACTTTTATTCTAGGTCTTAAAGGATGTAATGCAGCAAAGCTGGTATAGCAAGCTATATGAACCAGTCTTAGATTGAGATACTTAACACACAGTGTAGTTGGTATAGCAAGTTATATGAACCAAAGACACTTGACATGTGTTAGAGGTTTATCAATCACAATACACCTCCACAATCCTTGCTGTTATCGCTATGTTGCGCTTACTAGGCCATGCGCGTGCCCGATATTCAGGAGTGCTCTAGAGATCATGCCAAGATCTCATGCAAGCGATCCCACTCGGCACTATATAGGTGATTTCATCAAGTGTATGCTGCAAATCATACACCACCCATAAGGGATATGAAAATCATTAAAAACTTTGTTTAAGCTAAAACTCTTTCACCACATAGAATTTTATTGACAAAGTTTATCCTTCAATAATGCAGTCATCCTTCAATAATGCAGTCTCTAGCACTTTCACACACACCATAGGAAGGGACATAATTAACCAATTTAGTGCTATCAGAACTAACAAATGACTTGTTTCTACTCATATGAACCTCATCACTTGTTTGTTTGTAAGTGGCTTAAGTCTCATTCCCTTCGATGTTTCTAATATCATTTGTCTTCCTAGGGGTTTTGTCAGAGGATCTGCTAGATTTCATTCTGACTTCAAATAATCAATGGAAATAGTTCTACTCTTTAGCAATTGCTGCACCAAATTGTGTCTCAATTGTATATGTCTATTCTTTCCATTGTAATTCTTGGTTTTTGATGAAAGCTTGCTATGGGTGAGACTCATTGAACCAGGAAGCCAAACAGAAAATGTTCCAGTGAGCAGAATGAAGGCATCGGAATTCTGAAATAGATGCAGAGAATGGTATGGTTTCAGTGAAGAATGGAGTGGGTTAGAACCTCTTAGCTCAGAGGGTCTTCTACTTTGGAAGGAAGCTAGAGGTAAGGAGAAAGAAAGTGAAGAATTGGGTTGACTCAAGAGCAAAGGTAAGTTGGAATTTCATTTCTACAACAATTATACTAAGCTCAAAAAGTCTCTACAAAAAGGGGAGGAGGTCTCCTATTTATAGGAAGATAAGAGCCTCAAATATGAAATGAAATTCAATCCAAAAGCAAATGAAATTAAAGAAAAAGGCGCCAATTTGCTTCAGCTTCAAACATGCCTAATTCCAACTCAGCAACACACGTGAAACAACATCAATTCTGAAACGCTAGGCTAGCTAGGTTATTGGCTGAGCTTTTGGATAGCTTTGGCAGTAAGCTTCTCCCTCCAAGTCTCTCTTTTCACGTGCTCAAATGCTATGTTGGCAGCTTCTCCCTCCAATTTTATTAATCCTACAAAGCACATATAAACATATTAAAGAGAATCTTACTAAGACTTAGAGAAAGAAAATTAAGAAAGAGTCTTTAACAATCCTTCTTCACTTTCCTTTCTTACCCTTAGCTTAAGTTGATACCCCTTTGAATGGAATGCCCTAAATGGGTTTCCATCATACCCTCCATCTTGAAAAATGATTTGTCCTCAAATCGGAAAGATATGAAGAAGCACAACTTTGGTTTGTTACTTTCCTCCTAGATCAAAAATATATCTACAATAAGCATCAAATATATCTCTAATTAGTATCAATCCAAGAAAGAATTTTGTTATGGAAGTAACTTTACAATAAAGACTTTGTTTTATAGTTTTAAAGAAATCTGAAAGTCCTAATTCACAAGTCACTTTTCTTTTATCTTGAGTTTCTTGTATCCCTAAGGGTAACAATAACTCAAGATTTAAATTGCCATATTTTGAAGAGGGTAGTATAATGATAATTGGTGTGGCAATTGGTTTGAAAGAGAAGTTATCATGCAAAGACTTAAAGATAATTGAAGAAGAATTAAAGGATTGGAAACCTTCCCTTTTTGGTTCCCTTTGAATTGTAGGAGTAGAATTTGCCATCAGTAGCAAATGCTCCTTTTCTCTCTTTTCTTTTTCTCTTCTCTCATCTTCTGCTCTCTTCTCTTCTTCTCTCTTTCTCTTTTCTTCTTCTATCTTTTCTCTCAATTCCTCTTCTCTCCTTCTAGTCTCTCTCTTTCTTCTCTTATCCAAGAGTTTCTCAAGTTTTTCTTTAAATTCAATTTCCCTTCTAGAGAAACCATCTAGACCTTTTATAAATGTTTTTCCCTCTTGAATGAGGTGTCAAATTAATTCTAGGTCTCTCTTGGCTGAAGGAGGAACAAAGTTTCTTCTCATGCAAGCTCTTAGCTCATACCAATCATGAATGGAGGATTTTCTACCTTTCTTGACACTATATTTCCTATGACTCCACCACTCACTTACATGTTCTTCTAATCTAGAAAGATATATGTTAAGAGCAAAGGATTCACTATCTTTAGCAAGAAAAGGATGTATTTTATCAATTTTTCTTTCCCAAGCTAAGTATGTTAAAACACTAATGTCTTTACCAAAAAATGGAATATCTTTCCTAGCTTGACTGTACCTTTCATCCTTCCTTCTTTCTTTTTGTTCACACTCATTTTGATTTTTCATGTATTGGGCAAACAAGTTCCTAAGCTCACTCATTTCTATTCCTCTCTTGGTGATCATGATTTCCTCATACATCTTTTTAATTTCAAAAGTGGATTCTTAGTTTGAAAAGGTTTAAGATTTTACCTAGAGACAATTCCCAGGTAAGAGAGATGAGCCAAAGGCCGTTTAAATACTAAGTCTTACCTAGCCAGAATGTCTAAGGTTACTTACTTGACCATTTTCAAAGTAAGATTCACTATTGAATTTAAAAAAGATGTATGATTTTATACCACGGAGACTAAATGCTATGCAATCCTATAAACCACGAAGACTTAAAAAAACAAAAAGATTAAGCAAGAAATTAAAGAAAGCAATAAAGATGCAAGAATGTAAATGCTAGACGACCCTAAGTGAAAGTGCAAGTAACACTTAGAGCCCCTTGACACACTTCCACACTAAAAAAATGAAATTGGACTATTACAATGTTCAATTGTGAACTTGGAGTTGCTTCAAGAGCATTTTTCCAAGTCACTTGGCTCAAAAACAGCAAAAAAAAAAAATACAATTTCAAACAACAAATTCCATGATATTTGGTGTAAATAAACTTGAAATGAGGCCTAGAAGTGATGTGAGCTTTGTCTTCTTGCTGCTGCAGAAAGCTACTCAAAATGAAGGTGTGAGTTGCTCTTTTTCTAGGTTTGAAATGTCGCTGTAACAGAGTTTTTCAGCTGCTGGACAGTGGTGTTTGGGCTGCTGGACAGTGGTGTTTGGGCTGCTGTTGAGTCTTCCTTCTTGCTCCACTTTCAATTCTCAAACCACTTCGTAGAAGGCTACCAAAATAGGAGTAGGTCTTTGGTGCTGGATGCCCCAAACAACTTGCACACACACTCCAAAACTCATTAGAAATCACACCAAACAGATTAAAAATCTGCACCAAATTTCTGCACACTACACCAATATAGGCTGCTGTATTGAACACTTTAGATGCCAAAAAATAGACACAAACAATTGGAACAACACACAAATGAAAGTAGGTACACAAGAGGAACTTATCAAAGGCACTAGAAGGGATGAAGAAAGCAAGAAAAACACAAGCACAGTTCAGAAATTATTCCAAATGCAAACTGTTTGATAATTTTTAGAAGTGTTTGCTAAAATGCCCCAATAAATTTCAGATTTTGTGTTTTTGATTTTTCAGGGTCTGTAATCTGGATTGGTTGGTTCTAACATCTTTTTAACACTTGATACTTCTTCTTTTGATCATGTATTTTCATTTTTAAACATTGAACCAACTTTTTCACAATCCAACAATGAATTTTACACTAAAATTACCAAAATAATGGCTGGAAAAACAGAAACTGCACTAGAAAAATGAACTAAAATGGTGGTTTTGGAACCCAAAATGAGTGGTAGTGATTCAACAACTTTGATGAATGTTCAAATAACTTTTCTTGGTGATATTAAACATGTTTAAACTCTTAAACAGCAAAAACAATGATTAATATTCATAATCACTGATCCACTTCCATTTTTAACTCAAAAATGATGGTTTAAATATCCAATCTGCATATAAATTCATTTTTGACCAAATGAGCAGTATTAACAACTTTCAAACATCCATTTAGACTTGCTCAAGCTTTCCAAAAGCACAAAAATAGCAGGATTCGAAAATCACCCTTGCTATGGCCAAATTATGCAGCAAAAACCATCAATTAACCAACCAATTTTAGTTTTTCATGGATTCAAAAACTGGACAACAAAGGAATTGACTTTAAGAAGTGTAAAAGCACAGATCTAAGCTAGATTTAATATTCTTAGCATGACCAAACTCAGATTAAACCAAATCAAGTATATCAGCACTGTGAAAAGCTAGAAGTTCAAGCTGAAATGGTGAATGGTTAAGGATTTTGAGCAACCACACTATGCATATTGCATTTTAGTGCTTGTTTCGGTTTGCTATACCTTAAGACACATTCAACAACATCACACAATGTTGTACCAAGCTCCAGAATCAAAAGAAAACCACTGAAACAATTTTAGAAATTTAGCACCAGATTTAAATTCTGTATCAGAATTCTCAATGGAAAACAAATCAGATTTGCATTTTGATGCTTCAGCTTGTATAACCCAGGCTAGATCAAGTCCTCATTGCCTTATTTGGTATATATACAGCTGTTTAGCACTTGCAAATCAATTAAAACGAAATAATCTAGCAGAAAAGAAAACTGAACAGAGACAAAAATAATACTGCAATAGTAAATTGCACAAGACTTAAAACAATACAGAATCGAAATGTAAAGCTGGAAATGACCTAACAAAGGAAACTAAAATTGAATACTGAAAAAGCAATACAAAATTGAAAACAACAGCTAAACAGAAACAAAAAAAGCACAAACTGGACTGAAAACAGAAACAGAAATAACACAAAGTGGACTGAAATTAAATCGCAGAATGGAAAGACACTTAGCTATGGTTTGCATGGACAACCAGAGCTCTAGATACCACTTGATGGAAGCTTGATATGGGTGAGAATCGTTGAACCAGGAAGCCAAACAACAAACGTTCCAGTGAGCAGAATGAAGGCAGCAGAATTCTGAAATAGATGCAGAGAATGGTATGGTTTCGGTGAAGAATGGAGTGGGTTAGAACCTCTCAACTCAGAGGGCCTTCTACTTTGGAAGGAAGCTAGAGGTAAGGAGAAAGAAAGTGAAGAATTGGGTTGACTCAAGAGCAAAGGTAAGTTGGAATTTCATTTCTACAGCAATTAGACTAAGCTCAAAAGTCTCTACAAAAAGGGGAAGAGGTCTCCTATTTATAGGAAGATAAGAGCCTCAAATCTAAAATGAAATTCAATCCAAAAGCAAATGAAATTAAAGAAAAAGGCGCCAATTTGCTTCAGCTTCAAACATGCCTCATTCCAATTCAGCAGCACACGTGAAACAACACTAATTCTGAAATGCTGGGCTAGCTAGGTTATTGGCTGAGCTTTTTGATAGCTTTGGCAGTAAGCTTCTCCCTCCAAGTCTCTCTTTTCACGTGCTCAAATGCTATGTTGGCAGCTGCTCCCTCCAATTTTATTAATCCTACAAAGCACATATAAACATATTAAAGAGAATCTTACTAAGACTTAGAGAAAGAAAGTTAAGAAAGAGTCTTTAACAATCCTTCTTCACTTCCCTTTCTTAGCCTTAGCTTAAGTTGATACTCCTTTGAATGGAATGCCCTAAATGGGTTTCCATCAGTTTTAGCTATAACGATTACCGATTGGGAATCACCTAGTGGAATGTTCGCTAAGAAGTTTTTCAACCACTGAGCCTCATTACCAGTCATCTCAAGAGCAAAAAACGCAGATCCATTGTTGATCTTGCAATAATTGTTTGCCTTACTGATCTTCATGTAATCGCATCACCCCCAAGTGTGAATACATAACCACTAGTGGATTTTGTCTCATATGAATCAGAGATCCAGTTAGCATCATTGTACCCTTCTAGTACAATGAGAAATCTACTGTATTCAATGGCATAATCCATTGAACCTCTTAAGTATCTCATAGGCCTAACAAGTTGATGAATCATTATTTTCTTCACTTCACTTAGCTTATTGTGCTAGAATTAATCGGGGAATTGTGCTTATTTGTCCAGTATTTTTCTGTTTTTGCTAATTACGCTCAATTTAATCAGAAATTCTTATTTTAATTAATTTGAATTGTTTGAAAGTAATTATTTACATTATCAATTGTAGATAAAATTTTGGAATTATATTTTGGGACATTTGGAAATATCTCACTTCTTAGAATTTTTAAGAAGTAAAATTGGTTTGGGAAATATACACTCCACACACCCATTCACGGTTTAGTGAAAGCAAATAAAAAATTAAATGTTGAATTCTATTGAAGTTGGTCACGACGTGTGCAGGTTTCTTTAAGCATTTAATTGTGGATCTTAGATTTGGAAAAGAAACTCACGGAACAAGGAGCTCACTTACTGATTTCTCAATTCAATACACGGACACATGGGATCCCTTGCTCAGTTTTGCACGTCCAATTGATTGAAGAATATTATTCAAGATTGCTAAAGGAGAAAGGGAAATCATGGGGCCACCACTCACGGTTTTATTGAAATGCATTTAGTTGATGGCTTGGCAAAACTCATGCGGTACAAATTCAAAATGTAGCATGCATATGGACAAAAGAGGGGGCTGCCACTAAGAGAGGAAATATTATTCTAAAAGCATAAAGGATGACACATAAGGGGCCACGTTGAAGGAAGGAAGTTCACGTATTTAGAGATACTAAGTCTAGAGAAAAGATGTTTGCCACAAAAGAATATTTTATTCTAGCTTGAAGTGGTACACATGAAAGGGCTGCACTTCCACGCTAGCAAAGAAAAGGTGAAGAGCTTGTTACTGTTGGAAAAAGATACAAGGTGCCTCAGCTTGGAGCAGGTCCAGCAAGCAACGTCCAGCACGTTGGCAGCAGCATGGTGATTCATGGGAGTTGATCTAGAGGCATGGCACTTCACGGCTGGAAGCACTAGGAGCTGCGAGAATTTTCTTTGGCTTAAGAAAGGATGTAGTAAACCATGAAGCATAATGGAGGGGGCCACCACTTGGTTGATTGAAAGCTCATAATAAATTCCATAATGCTAAGGGGAATGCCACGGCACAAGAAGGAATATCCAGCAGCTGCCACCTACTTGTTACAGACCTATATTTCTCATGTGGAAAGCTTCACGGTAGCACACGGTCCAGCAGTGGTGATTACACACTGCCAGCAGTACAACATCTTGAAGCCACTACCGAATGAAAACAATAGAAGAAGTCCAGCCACACATCTAGGAGCATTAAGGAAGCACTGCACCATCTAGCATTTCAAACGGTACGACAGTTTAGTAGCAGAGAAGATAAGCATGGTGATTGAGTAGAAGCGGTGTGCACGGTTTGGAAGAAAGCCTCCTCGCTGCAGCTGCTGTTTTTATTTTTAGAAGCAATGGAAGGAAGCATATCACACTTTGCGTTGGAGAAGAAAAGAGCTGGTGGTGTCACGGAAAACACAAGCAGTGGTGAAGTTCTTTCATGTGCTGTGAGGAACTTGGCTGGAAGAAGAAGCCAGAGGAGCAAGCTGCCATGGCTGCTTAGAAGAGTGAAGAAAGAAGAGTTGGCTTCACAAGGAAAATGGGCAGCAGCAATAAGCACCATGAGATTGATGAAGAAGCTCTTGTTGCAGCATTGCAACCAGCCACACGCACATCTTGGAGTGTCCAGAGGAAGCTCACGGTCAGTAGCAAGAAGAGGTGGGGATCACGGCCAAAATTGCTGAATTGAAAAAGGATGATTCAGCTGATTGAAATGGAAAAGGAGGGGACCACATTGAATCAAAAGAAGGTCACGGTTTTACATTTGTTCACGGGCTGCCAATCCAAATTGCTGAATTGAAGGAGGATGTTGAGAGTGTTGACACTATAAAATGCAGCAGAGCAGAGAAGTAGAAGGCATTAGATTTTAGTGTAGTTTAGGTGTAGTGTAAGAAACACACGATCTGGGAGGAGGCTTCTGCCTCTTCCTTTCCTTTTCCAGTTCCATTTTCAAACAGTGCATAATGCAATTTCATTTCTGAGCGTGTAGTGTATTCTGAAACAGTTTGTTAGTTTTATTTTGGAATATTATTTTTAAGTGTTAAATCTTTTAATGAATTTCATTTTCAGTTCTGTGCTTTTATTTTATCTGTTGTATTTTATCGCTTAGCAGTTTCTGCATTGTTAAATTTCGTCATTACATTTTAATTTCAAACGTCGTTTTTAATCTGTGATAAATTTTATTTGCGATCAAGTGGTTCTATTTTTACTGTTTTCTATCGTTCAGTTTTTACCGTGGTTAAATTTTATTTCAGTGTTTTAAATTTTGTTTTATTTAATTTCCAGTTCCTTTTTTTATTTTACCGCACAAAAACAAATCATAAACCCCCCCCACTTCGTGTTAAATCTGAGACTGAACCCAATATTGGTCCTTGAGAGACGACCTAGGAGTCACTTCCTAGTATTATACTGCATAAATTTTTGTGCACATAAAATTTGTATGACCGCGACAGTTTTACCAAATTTTGGCGCCGTTGCCAGGGACCAATGAAGTTTCAGTTTTAGATTTTTGTTCTGTTAATATTTGTTTTGTTAATATGTGTGTTTTGTGTGTTTTGTCTTGTATATTTCTGTAGGCGACAACGACACCTTCAGCAAATTTTGGCGGCGTTGTCACTTCAGATCCAGGTTTTTGTTTTAGATTTTTACTGTGTTAATATATATTGTGTATATATGTGTTTAATTGTGCTATGTTCTGTATTTAGTTGTTATTAAAAAAAAAAAAATTTAATTAAAAATTTTTACTATTGATGTTCTGTCTTGTGTGTGCTTGTAGCATGTATAAATGTGTTTTGTTTTATCTGATTCGTAATTTTTAGTTTTTAGTTTTTACTTTTTATTTTTCCATGTCTACCTATTTTAATGTTGTGAATAATGCTTATTCTGCCAATGTCTGTGATTATGATTCTTATTCTGCATATTACTTTGATTTTAAATCTGCTGATTTTTATGATGAGAACAATATGTTCCATCATCCAATTTCTGAGAGCTCTCTTTGGGAGCCAGTTCCACAATATGAGAGTCAGCAGTATGATTCTCCTATTCAAATAACTCCTCAGCCTTCTACTTCTGAACCTACTTTAAAGGAGTTACTAGAGCAGATGACAATGCAGAACATTCAGTTTCAGAAAGGGAACATGCAGTTCAAGCAAGAGAGCATGGAGTTCCAGCAGGAAACTCAAGCTGCCATACAAAATCTGAGTGATCAGATCAGGCAGATGGCCACTCTTGCACCTGAGGAGACTGATGAAAATTTTGGGGACCCGGCAGAAGTAAGCAGTAATCCTGAACCAGGTAGACCACCTTCACCTTCCCACACTCTAGAAATCTTCAAGGAAGAGGAGGTAAGCATACCTCAATTTGATTATATTGATGACTATGTTGTTGAGAGGTATGCTGATGACTATATTGTTGCTGAGCATGATTTTAATTTTTCCTCTGTGCATGATGAGGACCGCTTTTTACTATCACATTCAAATATTTGTTCTCCATGCACTGAACATGAATCTGAACCTGTTATAGATATTGTTTCTACATTTGAAACGGATTCATGTTATGAGGTTGTATCTAAGGCTCGGTATGATGAATTGGGATTGGGTGTTATACCTCTGCATGATATTTCTGTGGAACCATTTTGCACTAACCATATTGCAGGAGGTACATATAAATTTGATCAGCATGCACCCACGCTGGAAGACAAAGGTGCCAGTACATACAGCAGTTCGAAGATCAAAAGGCACCTACTGAATCTGCTCAGTGACAATATTTGCTGCTTAGATCCGGCGGTGGAAGATATTTCTCTGCTTGATCAGATTTGGAGGATGAAGCAATTTTTCCTCAAAATTTCCGTCTTGGATCCTGAAAAGGAGAACATCTCCCTACAAGTCCAAAATTGGCAACTGCCACCATGACCAGGGAAGTTTTCTTTTTCTTTCTTCCCCGTTTTCATATTTTTATTGCATTTGTCCTTTATCTGTTTATTGTTTTAATTGATGATCTTGTGCTTAGAAAACATTTAGGACAGTGTAATTTAAGTGTGGTCTCGGGAAGATTCTGAATTTTGTTTTCTTTTATGTTTATTTTTCCTTTTATTTTTCTTTATTAGTTTTCCAGTTATTATTTAAAAAAAAAAAATTTTTTTTTCTTTTCAAATTTAATTGTTATGAGATGTACATATATTTATTTTTCATATATTTAAAAACGAAAAAAAAATGTGTTTTGTGTTTTATTTGCTTCCTCATTCTTAGTGTTTTTACTAAAAAGAAAAAAATTTTTTTTTTTTTAAAAGCGTGCCAAATCTGTATTCTGATATGTATAATTATTTTTTCTTAGTTTTCACATTGTTATCCTTATAAAAAAAAATTCAAAAATTCAAAAATTGTTTTGCGTATTCTTTGATTTTATTTCGACCCTCAGTATCTTATTATTTCATACCAATAAAAATTTCATTTCAGATCTCATTTTTGTTTCCCTTATTTTTCTTCACTGTAAAATAATTTCTTAGTTGTTTCATCAGATCTTTGATTGAAAATTTTGTTTAGACTAAGAGATATTTCATTCATAATAGCAAAATTACAGTAATGGAAAATAGGAGCTTGAACAGATCTGAATATAAAGATGTAGTAGATATATATGAAAATAAAAGATGTTCGGGGGTCGATCTTTAGTGATCGTTAATATTACAAACCAAATAAAAAACATAAAAACATAAAAAAATAAAAACAACAAAAATATAAGTGTTCATATTACAGTCCTTAATTCTGGCCACACTTGGCCAATAAAAACATAAAAAAAAAAAAATAAATAAATAAACAAAACATTAAAACTGGAAGAATTCTCGAGCTGGTTGTGGTGGTCTAAGGGAGAGCTCCGTTGAGGGAGCTCTGGTTTGAAAAGTCACGAGCGGAGGCTTTGGTGGAGGAATTTCTCGTTCATTTCTGTCGTCATCGATAATGATCGGAACTGGAAACAAATTCAGCAGTCTCGGTGCCCTCATTATCACCCAGTTGTTTTCTTTCAAACAAAAAAAAAAAAATAAAAAATAAAAAAATAAAAAATAAAAAACTTGTGTTAATAATAGAAGAGGAATGGAAAATTCAATGGAGGTGTGATCAGAGGTCTTACCATACATATACAGCGGCAGTTGTGAAAAGAGAGTGCCAGTAGGGTCTATCTCCGCTTGCCAGCGCCTGACCCGATTGCCATGGTTGTTAAACCAGCAGTGCACGTTATATTCGGTGGCATCTGCGAAGGTCCTTAGTCGAGACGCGATCTCGACGACTTGCGCTCGACTTGGGTGTGTGACCCCATAGTTGTAGATTTTGGTCATCATATTGATCTGATCATCTGTAGGACGCCATCGCTGACTGGTATATCTCTCTGATTCCATATCACTCATCCTTCCTCTCGTAATATACAAATACATAAATAAAAAATAAATACATATAAAAAGAACAAAAACAACAGAAAAATAAGCATAACATAAAAAAAAAAGCATAAAAACATTAAATTCTTAATTCAGTGTTTTCTTTATTTGTTCTTGTTTCCTTTCAGATTTATTTTGTCCAGTCATGCTTTGATGCTACAGTTTTTTGTCTCAGATCTGTTTCACGGTCCTCGCAAAGGGTCCTAAACGGATCTATGTCCAGTTGTCCTGTTGTCCTTGTTCTTGTATATTATGTTTATATGTTTATTTAGTTTTAAGTGGGGTACGTGGCGTTGTTCTACCCGATTGTCTCTGCAATACCTTCAATCGAAGGGAGATTAACGTCTGGTTTCCAGCCTATATACCCCTTAAGTTTTAAGACAATTGTGTTTTATGTGTTTTAAGTGTTTAGCAGGTGAAAAATAAAGCGAATAAGAGCTGAAAAGCAAGGAAAAGAAAGCAGAAAAAGAAAAAAAAAAATGAAAGATCTGGAAAGCAGGAAAAGGGAAAGGGAGAGCAAAACAGAGTAAGCTTAAATGAAGGAACGAAAATCATAAATAAAAGCAGAAAAAGCAAGCAAAAAGATAAGAAAGAAGGAAAGAAGGAAGGTGCAGAGGACTTACCTGGAGAAGTAGAGCTGGCAGAGAAGCTCCTCGCGGATCTCAGACTCTTCAGTTGGCACGGTGGCAGAGGCTCCCTGCAGAGATCCAGACGCTCGAGAGAAGAGAGGGTAGAGAGAGAAGAGAGAGTTGAGAGAGCAGAGGAGTAGAGAGAGAGCAGAGGAGTAGAGAGAGAAGTGAGAGTCAGGAAATGGCGCTCAGACGCGGAGGAGTGGCTCATTTGTAGCCAGATTTCTTTCCACTGTAGCAACAGTTCCGGTCTTTGCCACCGAAACTGTTGCCACAGTACCGGTCTTCTCCTTTTCCAAAAAAAAAAAAAAAAAAATTAATTAATAAATAAAAAATAATAAAAATTATTAGCATCTACTGATGGGTGCTAGGTGTTTAAGACATCTGCTGATGGATGTCCCTGATAACATCTGCTGATGGATGTTACTGAAAAATTTCTTCCCATTTTTCCTAACTTTTTATTGCACTTGTCTATATTATTTGCTGCTCTGAAATTGATAATCTGATGATTGTGACACACTGAGGACATTGTGTGATTTAAGTGTGGTCTACTGGGGAGAAATTCTGATTTTTCTGTTAGTTTCTGTTAAGTTTGTATTTTGTGTGTTAAATTTTTTGTTTTTGAGTGTTAAATTTTTTCTGTTTTAAGTTGTTTTTAGTTGTTTTGTGTGCAATAAATTTTACATTTTTCTCTTGATTTCTGGATGATGTCTAAGTTGTATTCATTCATGGTATTACTATTATCATTATCATCAACAGGTTGAGACATTTGACTAACATTTAAGGGAAACACATGTTTAAAAAACTCATCATTTTTCATCTCCACTATAGAATTTCTCTCAAGTATGTTACTTTTAACAACTAGAAACCTATAGGCAGCACTATGTTCAACATAACCTAAGAACATACAATCAAATGTTTTAGAGCCTATTTTTCTTTTCTTAGGATCAGGTACCATCACCTTAGCTAAGAACCTCCACACTCTTAGATATTTAAGGTTAGGTTGGTAACCTGGTATTCTATTTTGTAGAAAACATGTAGTAAGCAAGGCTTCTCCCCAAATGTTATGAGGTGCACCAGAACTAACAAGCATAACATTCATCATTTCCTTAAGGGTTCTATTTTTTCTCTCAGCTACTCCATTAGACACAGGTGAATATGTGATAGCTACATCCTGGTACAGAATGCTAGAACCGGGAGTTATCGGGAATGCGTGCAGCGGCAACGGAAGAAGATGGAATAGAGGTATGGGTGAGGTGTTGTTTGGAGATGGTTCTAGCTTAAACAACCCTCCATCAAAGGAAGTAAGCTAGAGGGGATTTGGGGGAAGCGCAGGGAGGTGACTTTCGACATGAGAAATAGTTGGAAATGCATCAGCAATTCAATTCTCAGATTCATCAAAAGTGTTTCTACAAGCTACGCAAAGGAGAATTTATAGTTGATTCTTCATGCTTTGTACGGTGCAGATTAAAATAAGAAATACAAATCTTCAACCATGTGGCAAGGTGTTTGACGTGTGAAGGTGTTCTAGAATCAACACTGTAACTCGTAGAGTGGTGTGGAAAGCATCAGCCGTGCAGGATGTGCTGCGTTTGCTGAGCACAAGAGGGTTTGTGTGTTGTGCACCACCCTTCTTTATTCTTCTCTTCTTGAGCGTTGTCTATCCTTCCCCTTGTGCTGGCTTGGTCCATGCTGGCTCATCTGATTGGTCTCCTAGTTTCCACTCAAAGCATGCAAAGAGTACTTGACCTTCTGGAGAGGGATCTTCAAGGTCTTGTTGGAGCTTTTTAGCCATTCCTCTAGTGATGGGACCTTGATGTATCTTGGTGCTTAGCTCCCGCGTATCAATATGGTGGGGTCACTTCATGAATAATACCTTCTTTAACACAAAAAGTCATTAAAGAGCACATACTAACCACCTCTATATGATATAATCCTCTTAATATTTTAATTCAATTGATTTTCTACTTCTGCTTTATAGGTTAAAAACACATCAAAGGCTTCATCTTTACGTTTGATTATGTAAACTTTGTTGTATCTAGAATAATCATCTATAAAGGTCACAAAATAATTTTTACCTCCTCTAGACATGGGTTGTTTCAAATAAGCTAGATTAGTATGAATTAACGCTACAATTCAGTTTGGCGTTCTATAGAAAAACATGTTTTCTTTGTTAATTTAGATTCTACACATATATCACATTTACTACACTATTTATCATGCATATTAATTTATCCTAGTCGTTGTAATTTCAAAATATACGAGGAATTCCCATGACCTAATCTAGCATGCCATATATCATACGAGTCAACAATATAAGCAGAAGAACTTGATTCATTAATATTTTCATAAACATTTAGAATGAAGAGTCCTTGATCAAAATATCCCTTCCCCACGAAAACATTGTTTTTTGTCATAATGATCTTGTCAGACTCAAATGACACTTTAACCCGCACCTTTCCCAATTGTGCTACAGAGATTAAATTAACTCTGATTGATGACACATGTAGTACATCACTCAAGGCCAGAGTCTTTCCAGATGTGAGTTTAAGAAGAACTTTCCCTTTTCCCAGAACAGGAGTGGTCCTGGAATCTCTAAGGTAGACGTGTTCTTCCCCATCTCCTACACTAGTGTAAGTGGTAAAGGCACTTATGTTTGCACATATATGTCTGGTAGAACCAGAGTCTACCACCCACTTGCTCACATTGGTCATCAGATTTACTTGAGAAACGACCGCAACAATAATGTCATCTCCTTCGGCTATATTGGCCTTAGGAGGATTGTCGTTTCTCGCTATACGCTTGCACTGAGGTGAATGATGGCCTGAATTCCCACACACGAAGCAATTTCCTTTCTTCTTAAAGGTGGGTTTAGATTCATTGGGATAGGATTTAAGAAAATTATTTTTCTTTCTGTGATCAGGTTTGTATTCATACCTTTTGGGAGCAAGTTTTACTTTTACCATATTTGCTTTTGTAGATAAAGCTTTGGCCCTTGCACTGCTTCCTATTGGTATCTTCAATTATTATGTGTGTAATGAGTTATGGTAGAGATATTTGTTTGTGCTTGTGTTTCAATGTTTGTAATCTGTCCAAGATGACGAAAATTTCTCGATTAGAAGTTCTGAAACAAATTCATCCGGTAGAAGAATGTTTTCTGCTTTGATATCTTCCAGTAGCTTGTGGTACTCATTGATTTGAGTTTTTATGTCCTTATCTTCAATCATCTCCCAACGGTAGTATTTCCCTATGAGGAATCTTTGTCTGACGACATCTTCGACAATGTATTTAAGAATCAATGAGTCCCAAATCTCTTTTGCTTCCTTGTAGGAACAATACACATCGAACAAATCATTAGAAAGTGCACTAAGCAAAGTATGTCGACATATCTTGTTTGTGTAAGTCCACTCTTCAACTAGTTTTGAGTTTGAAGGAATAGTGGAGTCACGCTTCGGAGATGAAAGAACAGTAACAACTCCATACATGTCTAAAAGGGTGGACACGTGTTCTTGACAGTGCCGAAAATTTTGTGCAGAGAAAACCTCGATTTTTGACACATTCTAAACATGTATATTATAACAACTCCATACATGTCTAAAAGGGTAGACACATTCTAAACATTCCAAGACTTTAACTTTTGCAATATCACTATATATTATAACAATTCTAACATTATTAATATTCAAACTCATGTAGAGTAGAAAGGATTAGCAGGAGGTTCTGATCAAAAGAACAATTTGAAGTTTTAGGGACCTAGGATTAACCTTATAGGTGGAGACTATCCATCAGAGGTGCTAAAACTTTCAAGTAGTTTGACATCAATGCATTTTATGTAGATGATTGAGTATATAAGAGTCTTTATTTTTGTGACTTGTGTTTTTTTCTATGTTTAATCCTTTCAGACATCCCTATTTGTGTAGGTTTGTCTTAAATAGGTCATCGTATTCTAGATGGTCTCAATTAGGTCCCTTATTGTGTAAAATTGAATCAATTTGGGTCTCGCCGTTAATTACGCTGGACGGCGTTAAAAATTATGGTTCATAGCTTGGTGACCGAGCAAATTTTATTCATGCGGCAGCATTTCAACACTGAGCTGGATTTTATTTATTTACAGTTTTAAAAAACTTTATTTTAATCAAAACACAACATTTTAGTTAGGATTACTGGTTTGATTGTTGAGTGCGTGCTAGATTGGAGAAATTTGGGAAACCACAACAACCAAGCCTCGAAAAAACCACAACAACGTCATCCTCCATCGTTGCCAGTACCTCGCACCATCACCACGCATACGCCGCTGCAAGGCCGCCACCACCGTTGTCGTGCTGCGAAGCCCTTTTCAGGCTATTGCCACTGTAAGAATTGCGCCACTCAACGCGTGAACCTATAACCACTGCACCGAAAACATGTTCGAAATCTAAATGAAGCAAATCGCGTCTCCGCCTTTCTCTAATCACCTCTACCCGCCACCTGCATCACCACCATGAATCTTGATCTTCTCCAACAAAACACCATGATTCCACCCCTGAAACCCACAGAAAAATCCCAAACTGAAAGAACCCTAGAAACCTAAATCACCACCATGACAACCTCTACATTCTCGCTCCTCGCCGCGACCAGCACTAACGCGAACCCAACCAACCATTCAAACCTTCATCTCGCCACCATAGAGCATCAACAACGTTGCAGAGGAGAAGAGGCGAAACCCTATCACGAAGAGAGGTAAGGGCTCGAACCCTAGCGCGACCTTCCTTGCCCCCGTCGCGCAACCTGCCTCCATCAACCTTCGCCTTCGTGCTTCTCAACCATCCACAATCCGAACCTACAAGAAGAAACCCAGAGAAGAAACCCCCAATTTCCAACCACAACAACGAAGCTGAAAAAATCCTATTTTTTCCACTTTCCCCAATCTGACACGTATTCAACAATCAAACCACTAATCCTAACTTTTAATCAGTTTTCCCTAACTAAAACGTTGTGTTTTTATTAAAATAAAGGTTTTTAAAACTGTAAATAAATAAAATCCAGCTCAGGCGCTAAAATGTTGCCACGTGAATAAAATTTGCTCAGTCACCACGCCACGAATCATAATTTTTAACGCCGTCCAGCGTGACCCAAATTGATTCAATTTTACACAATAAAGAACCTAATTGAAATCATTTAAAATACAAAGACCTATTTGAGACAAACCTATATAAATAGGAATGTCCGGAAGGATTAAACTTTTTTTCTAAAAGTACTTGGATTGCTTAATATGTCAATACTACACATCTATTTTATATATGATGTATCTTTTGTATATTAGCTTATCATTTTCTTTTTGTTGGTCTATTTTGTATTGTGTTCTTCTTACGCATTTGTTACCTTTATCAGGGTAAGCATAAGTCGGGTTACTTCTAGAAGGAAATGGTGACGAAACTATATGTAATTCTAGTATTGTAATTCTTTTTGCTTAAGGCTTTTTTGAAAGACTTTCATCTTTCTTTATCTTGAATATAATTTTTTCATAATTCAAATCATTCAACTTTTATCTAGAACAATTCTTTTATTAAGGTGTCAATTTTTAATAATCTTCATACTTATATTTTAATCAATATGTTACTCTTAAATAAAATGAATGATATTTTATTACAAATACTAGAAAGACAAACATCATGTTATTAGAAGTATAATAAGCATGAGTGCTTTTAAAGATGTTTTATTAGAAAAACATGTTATTATTATTGTTTTATTCAAAACTTGAAAAGATAAATATCTATGTTTATATTAAAGGAGTGTGATTTTTTTTAATGTAATTTATGTATGTAAGTGTAATTCTTAAAAAAAGTAAAATAAAACAATACAATGTATAACGTTAATATGTAAACAATTGATAATTGAGTAATAAAACATACAATTAAACCATTAAATTTTGAACTAGTTATAATTTAACACTCTAAATAAAGTAAAAAAGATGAGATTGAAATAATGTAAAAGATATAAATGTAATGATTTAACTATAAAATGAAATGAAATTTTTATATTTTAGTAATGAAATATTTTTAACAACCTGTCTCTGTTATTTTGAATGATAGACTGCAAAGTAATTGTAGAATGGAACGTCCTATACATCAATAATGTAAAGTTCTGACATTGAAAAAAAAAACAATGTATATAATTTGACCACAATGATTGATTCCAAGGTACAAAGCATTTTTGCTATTCATACCATACTTATAGAGAACAAAATTTAATTTTAAACTTTCACATTCTTCTAATATTATATATATATATATATATATATATATATATATATATATATATATATATATATATATATATATATATATTAAATTTTAGGAACCAGGTTTATAGGAACAACTCTACTATATATATATTTTTAGTCTATTTTTTGGGTTAAAATATTGCATATATGAGAAAAATTTACTTATATAAAACTATTGATTATAATTGACATTTTAATGAAATTTTAACTAAGGACACTAAAGAGTTTATGTGATTTTTTGGGATAAAGTTGACATCATGTAGGTGCCATATATAACTTGGTAAGACTTTGAAAGACCATAGTGAACAATGAGTATTCTCATGTGTGTAAAGGTGTTCATAATGTTGAATGAATTTTTTAAGGTTAAGATGTTAGGAACAAAAGGATGTATGAAAATCAAGTTTTCATTTCTTGTGTAGTATTATTACTACGTGTAAGATAAAAATAAAATTCATGAGATCTATATTTTTTTTGTTATTGCACTAAAAAGCTTTTAACGTATGTCATTTTAGACCTTTGACGTCTGATCCCGACCCAACGTTTTTCTGGGAGATGTTAATGGGACGTCGGATTGCAAGGTCAGACATCTATATAGACGTATGATCTGTAGCAGGACAGACGTCTATATAGACATCGACCTGTGGCAAGACAGACGTCTATATAGACGTTTGACCCGTAATAGGATTGACGTCTAATGACCTGGGACAAATTCTGGTACTGATATCCATTAAACATCTGTGTGTGTGATGAGAGGGTCGCACCTCCCACAAAAGTTGTGCATAAAAGAATGCAGTATAGACTAGGAAGTGACTCCTAGGTCGTCTCTCAAGGACCAAATTGGATTCAAGTAATAGGTCGAACACATTAGAGGGGGGGGGGGTTTGTGAAAGATTTTGTGAATGCGAGTAAACTAAATTAAAACACGAACATAAACACGGATGTAAACACAAATATAAACACAAAATTAAAATGACAGGTCACTTAAGCTAACATCGTAACTAAAATATCACAACCACGAAAAATAGAGGACATTAAAATGAAAAGTGTTTAAATCAAATTAAAAGTGCAACATTGATCTACACAATTAAATGCAAACATGAAAATGGCAGGCAATTGAAATGAATGCTTAAAGAACATTTAACATTAAATACTTGAAGTAGTAGGAAAACTAAACCACTTGGCACTACTCTGCTTCATCCAATACTGTGTAGCTTGAATTAAATAAAAGAAACTTTAATCCCTTGAGCGTGCTGCACCAAATGTGACACCAAGGGCTTCATTCTCCAAGAAAGAAATTAAAATTTCATTACCACATACCCTGTGCTGGACGTAGTAGTGCTTCTAGAATTGAAAACGCATCTTCTCCTAAGTTGGACGCTACAACCAAATTCATATTCCAAATAAAAAAATATGAAATCTCCTAATCTGGGCGTAACAGCTACCTATCCTGAACGTGAGCTCACTGAAATCAGCGCTGCCTAGAAGAATCTCGCTTGTCTCCCCTAATTCAATGTCCGTGTGCTGCTTCCTTCAAGCCTAAATAATTCTCCTCGGTGACAGCTGGAACATATAGTCGTGCTTCCCATTCCAGCCCCCGTGCAGTACTCCTTCCAGCCGTGACACCTAATCCTATTTTTCCAATTAGAAACGAAAACCGAGAGCTGCTGGACGCTTGTGCGTGTCAAAAGCCATCCCGCATGTGCCTTCTATTCCACTTGAATGAAGATTGAAATTAGTGCCCCCTTCTCCATCATCAATCACCGTTGCTACTGCTCCATGTGCGTGCTCCACTTCTTCACCGTGCACACCATACTTCTTGCTGCCAATCAGCGTTCGCGTGACAGCTGCTGCCATTTCTCCATTCAACACCGCTTCATTCTTCAATTGAAAGCCTTGGTAGTTGCTGGACTCCACTGGACGGTGCTTGCTGGAATCAAGCTCCAAAGGTGCATAAACCAAGTTGAAACAGCGCTTCCTATTCTCCAAATAAAAGTCAAAACCGAGAGCTTTTTCCAGCTAGAAGAAAACCAAGCAAACACCGTGCCTCTTCTTCTAAATAAACAAAATTGAGCTTTTCTAAAAGAATTTGGATCCCCTCTACAATGTTATAAACCTTGCACTCTTCATAACGAAAATTAAATAAGCATTCTCATGAATCCAGCGCTTGCAAAAACTGAAATGGAAAAATTCAAAGTGTGCTTTTCATTCATGCTAAAAAAATGTTCAAAGCAAAAACTCAGAACCAAAACCGAGTGTGTCCGAGTGAGTGGCAACTCTCCTTCTTCTAAGGCCGTGTGTCCCTTTAATAGGGTTGGGGTCCACACAATAAAACCCTAGGTCCAAGTCATTTCCCTTCACATTTTGGGTCTAGTCTACTTTACCAAAAATTGTCCCAAAATATAAAAGTTGATACATAAATTTTAAACTACTGAGTTACAATTTAATTAATTCTAAAATGTCTGTGTGGAGAGTCTTGAATTTATTTGGCATTCTTCCTGATGTCCCAAAATGTATTTCCGAAATTTTCCTGCACTTCAAAAATGCGCTTAATCAGCTCAGAAAACCCAAATTAGCGCAATTACAAATTTCCGACCAAATTAAGCGCAATTCGGAAAAACGGGGAAATAACAAACAATTAAACACAATTCCCTGGTTTATTTAAGTGCAATAAACTAAATATAATTCAAGAAATAACGACTCATCAGTGTGCACTAACATACATCTATAGACGTCGGATTGGATACTAACAGACGTCTAATGGGTGTTTTTTGGTTTTAAATTAATTTATTTTTGCAATAAAACCACATCCGAAATACAAAAAATTGTCCAAGAACAACATAATATGAAATATATATATATATATATATATATATATATATATATATATATATATATATGCATTTCAAGTTAACAAAGTACTAAAAAACAATCCAAAACCTAAACTATCAAAAGTTAAAGTTAAACTAAATGTTCATACCAATAATAAATGTCCCTAGGTCCATCTTTGTAGAAGATAAGCTGTCAACTCCTATCTTATCTTCTAAATTGCATCCTCTGGTATAGGAGATATACTCTTGAAGCGCTGCAAAATGAAGAAAGATTCATTATGTTTGCATATGTTCAAAGATGAATTTTACTTTTGATGTAAGAATCATTACCTCATTCCAGTCATATGTAATGGCAGTTCGAATGATGATCTTAATCCAAGACATCACATAGTAGCCACATTCCCATGAATCTAGTTGCTTGTTACACTAAAATGATAAACTAAATAGTCAAGCATTTAGATCATTCAATAACATAGAAAATGAATTAGAACTATAAATGACTTACAACCTTTGGATGCAGGATTTGAACTAGCTGACCTCGGGCTTTACCCACAACTCTATTTACATTGAAAACACAAGGTAATATTAATATAACTATATTTCATAAAAATTGAAGGTCAACATGAATTTGAAATATAAAAAGAGAAACACTTACCCTTGAAGCATGTTTTTCAATTCAAATTTCATCGTCCTATGTAGCAAACAAAACCATATAATTTTACATTGTTTGGGAATGATGACCATCAGCTGCCAGTGAGACCTATCATGAATCATAAATAGTTAGTAAACTAATTAAGTAAACTTTAATGAACTTTTACATAAAACAACTCATACTCGTTAATGTATGACACAAGGTATACGTCTCTATTTGACTTAGCCATCCATGTTTGCAAATAATTTTGTTTGTTCTCAATTGTGTTACCAGAAGGCTGAATGGTCTGAGGTTCAACAAATCCGTACATGGAAGACCGACCTTGGTCCACAATAACTGTATCTATATACCTAAAACAACAAAGTTAAGTTGTTAGAAACTAAGAATCTAAATAAAACTAATATGGAAGACAAAATTAACTATCTTACATGCACCATATTGAAGGATGGAAATATTCAACATGTTGTCTCCCTCAATGATCTCCAGTTCATCATTGTATGTGATATATATGGACATATGGGGTGGGGGGAGGGGGGGTGGAGGTCAAGTACTCTCAAATCCCAGTACACTTGTACTGGTCCTCTGTTTAACCTGGGTAATTGTTGATGTGATTCCTTACATTTCTGAACACGTTAATGAAATAAAGGCAACACACCTAAGAATGAGTGAAAATGGCATCTTAATGAACATGTCAAAACCTTCTTACAATGGTTTAAGAAAAAGATTTATGCGACTCCAAATGTTTCTAAAAATCTATTGAGGCTATCTCGTGGGCCGATCATAGATGTCATTACATATGGTGGGTACTATATAAACAATATTTCTAAAGACAAAAATTCAATCACAACATCCATGAGTTATTTTGGAATAACACAAGAAATATGAGAACTTGATTATGTCAGTTTTAGAGTCCCAGTTTTCAAGTGTAAATGGGTTGATATAAATTATGGTGTCATGACAGATGAATTTGGTTTCACATTAGTGGACCTTAACAAGCAAGACAAATATTCTATGTAAATGATCCAACAAATAAAAAATGGCCAGTGGTTTTGGAAGGAAAAAACATGCACGAATATGATGATGAAGATATACTTGAGGCAACATATATTGCATCAAGACCCACTGAAGACAAGGTTGATGACATAACCAATGACATCCACGCAATTCGTAGTGATCACAATGAAGGGATCAGGGAGAAAATAATATCTTAATAGGTTTTGTGATATTTTTTTGTGTGACTTTAAATGTTGTTTTATTCATCATATTTGATGTAGTATTAACCTTGTATATAATTTTCAGGTATGTCGACCTCGAGATCAGGAAAAACCGGACGTGGTCGATCTGTCACATGATTGCCAGATGTGACATCCTGACGCGTTGATGGCCAGAGGATACATGTTGACATTGACCCGAGATCAGGTGTTCCATCAGGGTCAAATGCTGATAGGTTTAGGAGTTATCTGGGTGTGTTAGAAAAAACCCATGTTTCTATCCTTCTTGCATCTTGGGATGTCGACAAGAACCTTTTATGGCAAGATATTCAAGTATGTTTACACCCAAGAAATTTGATATACTTTTTCATTGTTCTTATTATGTTTTAAACATGTTCTTTGTTTTAAATAGCACAATTATGATATTCTAAACACTGGTCAAATTATAAAGAAAGTGTTATTCCATGTAGCGATCAGATGAAAGGATTTCAAGACAAGACTGACACGTCTATATGTCTTTGGAGATAGACAACATGAGAATCCATGTGACAAGTACAAAATGACAGAGGAGGAGTGAATGCAGTTTCGTGCATCTAGAGAGTCTAAGGACTGACAGGTTTCTTTCTTAACATCTAAAGAGTCTTTAGGTAATGCATTTTATTATGATTTTACACTTATGAATATACATTGTTTCATAGGGTAAAAGGTTAGCCGCCCAAGAAAGGAAAAGGCTAAATGATGCACCACACATGTTATCACGAGGTGGTTATGAAAAACTTGAGAAGAAGATGAGAAAAAGTCAAGCGGAGGCCTTAGTTCGTGAGTCCCCTGACCTAGCACATGTACCTGCTAGGTACGAGTTGTGGAAGGCTGCTCGGACTAAATCTGATGGGAACATGATATCTTCCTCAACTACCTTGATCTCACAAAGAATTGTATGTTCAAACCAAATCATTGTTTGATTGTGTATTTATCATCGCATGTATTCTATGTAACAACTTTTTTAATATGCAGGATGAGTTGGTTGAACAACAAACTCAGGGAACATTTGTTGCCCAAGGTAGGGATGACATTCTACCAACGGTCATTGGAAAGCTTAAACACCCATGATGTGTACATGAAGTTGGTGGGGGGATTGGTCTTCGTGACTACTTTGGCCTTACACAAAAAACCACTAAATCCATGAGTTAGGAGGCATTGAGGAAGATGGATCTTCAGTGGGAGAAAAGGCTCAACCAAAGCATGAGATCAATGGAGCAACGATTCATGGAGCAACTACAAGAACAAAAAAAAAATACAAAGAGCGCTTGAAGAGAAGCTACATTCCATGACACAGGGCACCATGGGGTTGCCCATTGAAGCTCCAATAGCACCTCGAGTCAACACTAGAGGATCATGCTCTACTGTAGACCTTACTGAGTATAGTGGTGAGTATGAGTTGTTGGTTGATGGGGATCTCCCATGCATTATGGCTGTCAGACGAGTACTTAAGGAAGGCCAGACTATTCATGGTATTCCCCTATTACCCCACCATGTGCATGTGACGATTGATGAGGTTCAGGATCCCTAGGCTCAGGTGCTTGTACCCACTTCAGAAATTCTTTTTGTGGGGGAGGTGATGTGATCATAGATAGGGCAAGTGACAAAGAAAATAAAAGGATGATAAGAAGCATGGCTAAAGGAAATCATTTCACTTCTTGTCTTCTTTACAGGTTTGTACAAAAAGAGTAGTATAGCTTTCATGGGCTTGTATTTGCCTCTTTTGCTTTCTTTTCGTTATTTCTAGTGAAGAAACGTTTATAAACTCTTCTTTTTCTTTTAGTACAAGCAATGTGGGACTTCACATAGCTTGGACTTAAAAGAAAAGAAGAGTAAATAGATTTCTGTAGCTTGTAGTGTAAGTAGTCATGACTAGTTTTAGTTTTTGAACTATAAGAGAGCTAGGAAGCTTATAAACCCTTTTGGAATGGAAGAATTAAGCAATGTGGGACTCCAAGTACCTAGGGACGCTGCTGCAGCTGCTGACCAAACCTTGGAGCCTTCCAAGTCCCACATCTCTTGAAACTCTTCACCAAACTCATTCCGAAAGCTATATAAGTAACCTAGGGGGTCTCCTTTGTACTCACCTTTGAATGAATGAACTTTTAAGAGTGAATTGCAATCTTGCTTTTCTTCTTAGAGATAGTGATTTATCTCTTAGTCAATTTTGAGATCTTATCTTAATGCAAATCAACTGTTCCAACTCTCGACACTTATCTTGGAATCCTTTTCAAGTGGTGTGACTACAACACCTAAGTTTTCCATCTCTTTTCCCTTATTCGCTTTTAATTCAATTTCATTCTTAATTTTCATTAGTTTACTCCTCTCTAAGCATGTACTTCCGCATCAGAAGGTCATAGGAACATTTATAGTCTGGCCTAGAGCATTGATCATGTCACACATTGCTACATCACATGTATAATATTTTTATTATTAGTATTTCTATGTTAAATTTAAAAATATTTATTGATAACTTTGAAATTTTTATCATCAGTTCATATGTCCTCAGAAGTAGTCGATGCATGAGGCAGTCATAGATGAAGATGATGAGATGGCTGCAGCGGAGGATGATCCTCTAATGAGCTTGATAAACTTCTTTTCTACTAACACTTTCAATTCTCACACCTCGAACACCCTTACCTTCATATTTTCCTTCATGTCTACTCTTAGGAAGTCCCAGTGGTTCACAACTTGGCATATAACTTAAACAAAATTCAATGGCTTCTTCTACAACGTACCGTTCTATGATTGAAGCTTCTTGTCGATACTGATTCTTAACATATTCCTTTAAGATCTTCATGTATCTTTTAACAGGGTACATCCACCTTAAGAAAACTGGCCCATATATTCGAATTTCTCTGACTATATGAACAATGAAATGAACCATGATATAAAAAAAAAGAAGGTGGAAAATACATCTCCAATTCACACAATAGTCTTATTCCTTCATTTTTCAATTGATCTAAACCTCGAGGGTTAAAAACTTTCTTGCAAATGACATTAAAGAACAAACTCAAACATGTCATAATACCTCTAACATAAGTAGGTGATATGCCTCAAATAACAATTGGTAACAATTATAGCATCAATACATGACAGTCGTGAGACTTTAAAACAACTAACTGTAATTCTTGCATAGAAACAAGATTACTAATATTTGAAGAATAATCTTGTGGAACCTTCACTCTTCTTAAATAGTTACAAAAACTTTGTTTTTCTTTTTTAGAAAGAATGTGACAAGCTGGGGCAGATAGGTGCGTCTTCCAATTGACTCTGGATGTAACTCAGAATGGATTCCCATGTCAGCCAAATCTTGTCGTGCTTTTATTCCGTCTTTGGTCTTCCGTTTCATGTTCAATAATTTGAACCAAAATGTTATCAATCTTATCCAAAAACTCCAACGTAAATATTATAGCAAATTATGAAAAATAATTTTCACAAGCTATTCAATTGGACAATTCAAAATTTAACACAAATGATTAAAAGATAATCGTTTGTGTTAAATTTCAAACGGGAACTAAGTTTCACTCAATGATTTCATACTTATAACATGCCAATCATAATAACATGACAAACTTTATCGCATGTTTTAACTAACAACTCAATTACATGCATACCCAAAAGCCAATAACATGCATATCCAAAAGCCAATAACATGCAAATCCAAAAGCCAATAACATGCATACAAAAAAACCAATAACATGCATATACAAAAACTTGTAAACAAGAAAGCTAACCTTCGTAACAAATTAAGAATGTAGTGGAGGGAAATGGAGAGTGCAAAATGCAAGAAATCGCAACCCAAGAATGCCGCCCAAGAACACGAGCAAAATTGCACCAAAAGCCAACGAAAACACATTTTAATCGGTTCAAATGAAAGATAATTCATCAAAGAGTAATGTAATCGGAGTAAAATTATTTTTAAACGGTGCAAAAATGAGAAAACGAACCTCAAAATCCTAGCCTGTGGAGAGAAAATACGAAGAAGATGACGAATAGTGAGTGCGCCTAACTACTGTTCGCGTTTTGTGGTGTAAATGCAGAGTTTTAGATGTCAGCCCCCCTTCTAGCCGATGTTTAAATACCTTTACACGTCGGCTCTCCTCTGTAGCTGACATATAAAGGGTTTTAAAAATTAAATTTGGCGCACTGTTTAGACGTTCGGGGTGGGAGTGGCCGACGTCTATGCCCTATTTAGACGTCGGGGCTGACCAAAAAACGTGTAAAGGCAATGGAACAATCACTTTTTGCAGTCCATTTGGCGTCGACGGAGGGGACCCGATGTCTATAGCTCATTTAGACGTCAGAGTGGCGGGATCGGACGTCTAAATGAAGTCAAAAAGTGACTTTTGGGATTCAAAGCTTACCATTTTCGAGTCTACTGTTGGTGGCCGACGTCTAAATAGGCTATAGATGTCGACCACCATGCACCCCGACGTCTATATTGAATAAAAAATTATTATTTTTTTACTTTTTCGCATATCTTTGGCATCCAATTAAGGACCAACGTATATGAGTTTTTAGACATCGGAGATCTCATAGCCGACGTCTAAATGAACATTTTATTTATGAAAATGTCACTAGTCTTTTTTACGTTGGATATTCGAGGATCGAACTTGTAAAGGGTAAAATTGAAACTCTTTTCTGTACTAGTGTTGTCTCAATTTAAAAGTAAAGAGAATGAAAAAGATTAAAATATTTAAGTTAAAATTAGATAATTTAAAACTTTTATAAAGAATAAAAATTTGAAAATTGTCATATTTTTTATATTTTAAATTTATGATTTTTTTTCTTTTATTTTTTATTTTTACTCAATTTTACTCTGGATATTGATCAATCAATTTTTGTTTAAATATTGTTGTCCCTTAAAATTGAAGAATCATCCTCAACATCATTTATTTGTTTGATTTTAATGAAAATTTACTTCAAACTACAGTCGATTATAATTATTTATTAGTATATTTTTTATCAACGAGCTACTTTTTAGACTATGTTGGTTAAAGGTTTTTTTTTTTTTTGTAGTCTTAAGCGAACTACAATTATTTTTTGCAAATGTCAAATGTAACATAATAAAAATATTTTTTACTCTACAATAATGTCCGAGTTTAACATCTCAACTTTAAAATACATATACTACTCAATAATGCTATATAAAACATACACATTCTCTTTATATACTCATTATTTACAACAGGACCTTAAGTCCTCAAAAGAATATTACATGACTTATATTGAACAAAATTTTTTATTTAAAATCCAAAGTAACTCTGATTGTTATACGTACTTATATTATTTAAACACCAACACATGATGTAATTGTTACCGTAAAACAAAGAGTCTTTTATACATATTTAAAAGAATTTTTTATATTAGTTCTAAAATTTGAAACAGAAATATATAAAGAATTTAATTTTCTATACCGATTAAAAGTATAATTAATATAAAAAAAATTGTCCAAATCATGTCAAAATTAAAAAGTTTTCATTCTCAAATTCACACAATCCATTATTTTTGTCAACACAAAATCATGTCTAACAGAAATAAATTTTTTTAAGTTGTCACGTCAATACAATTCTATACTAATTCTTACAAATTTTATTTCCAAATTCACTCTCATTTACCTCTAAATTTACTCAAATAAACGACAAAAAATTTTATCTTCAAATTCTCTCAAATCCACTCAAAAGAACAAGCCCTTATTCAAATCTAGTTCACAATGTGTCACACAAGGAAAGAGAAGGAAGTGAGGGTGAGAGAAATAAAAAATAATTTTTTTTATATTAGTTATAATTAGAATCAATATACAAAATTTTCTTATTTAATAAAAAAAATATTATCGCATTGACTTTTTATATCAATTATAATTAAAATTGATATAAAAAATTTTCTTATTTATTACAAACATGTCATTGCATCCACTTTCTATATTGATATAACTAGAATCGGTATAGAAATTTTTTTTTATTACAAAAATTTCACCGCATCCATTTTCTATACTTGTAATAACTACAACAGATATAAAACTTTTTATCTTATTTATAATTATTGATAACGGTTGAAAAACCGTTATTTTTGTACTTAATTTTGATAATCAATCAACCCTTTTTGACTTAAAAACTTGCTTTAACTCATGTTTTTGCTTTAGTTTTGTGAATAAGAGAGTTGAAGGTGAATTTAATGGTTTTATGCTAGATTCCTTTGATTTGTAGGTTATTAGAATTATTTGAAAGAAGAGTTAAAGTACCGAATGGTTGAAATACAGAAAAGTCATCCAGTCAACCAAAAAAGTCAACCAGTCAACCAGAAAAGTCAACTAGTCAACCAGAATGCAAAAAGTCAACTAGAGTGCAGAAAAAGTTGCGCTGAGCGCTAGTTTTGAAGTGTCGAAATCTTCGCTGAGGGGCAAAACTGTAGCTGAGGGGAAAAAAATAGAAGACACGCACTTACAGCTTAGCGGTAAATACCGCTGAGCGCCATTTTTATGGGCTTGGGCTTATTTTGTGTAATTTTTATAATAGTATATAAGGTTTTAGTCGACCTAGGTCAGTCATCTTTGGCTGGAACAAAGCAGAAACACACTCTTTCACCCCTTAGACGAGGATTTTGGATGTTACAACTCCTTTCTCACCTTTCTAGGGTTTTATCTTTCACTCTTCCATTACATTTCATCTAGTTTCACCATGAATATGGTGAACTAAACTTATTTTTTTGTTGGGGAATCAATGCAATCCTTGTGAAACTCTCATGTATTGAATTTGTTCTTTAATATATATGTTTTCTTTCACTAATTGATTAGGGTTTTTCTCATTTGCTTAATGCTTGCATTGTTTAACTCATTCATAGGATGATAATTGGTTTTGTCGATATGGACACATACGGGGAAATCTAAATCTGGGGAATCTCTCCCAACAGTAGTATAAACCTAAACATAAGAGTATGATGGTTGGTTTCCTTTAAGCTTTTGTGCTTTATAATGCATGAATAATTGCTATGGAGATAAGACAATTAAACTAGTGATTGTGATTAGGCTTTCTTCGCTGAGAAATCGGGTTTAAGGTAATTTAGAGAGTGACATTAACATTAATGAAGAAAGATGAATTATTGAATACATGAGAGTGGACAAGGATGAAATTGATAAACCTCAACAACATATTCATCATATATTTCAATTCACGTGTTTAGCTTCTTCTTTTCCATTGATCAATACATGCATTCATATTTACATTTCAGTAATTTGCATTAAAAATCTCAAGGAATTTTTTTTACAAGACTTAGATAATCAATAAATCACATAACTGTCTGACCGTGAGTCTTTTGGGAGAATGATACTTGGTCTTTCCAGTTTTATTACTTGATACGATTCGATTACACTTGTAGAGGGTTCACAGTTATGTGATTATACCACTTTTTATATCTAGTAAATTATAACTAGTATAAAAAGTATCTTTTTGTACTAATGAACACAAATTATCAAGGAAGACATTCTTCAACATATTTCATAATGAACAACATCAATTAAAATGTTCCATAAATGTTAGAAATTGAAATGTTGTATGTTAGAATACTTAGTCACCTTCTCAATGCACAATGTTACTGCCACAATGTCTTCCAGAAACACAAATACATAATCATGATTCACAAAAAGAACTAACACTCCATGTTAGAGAAATTGATGCACCTACTTATTCAAGTTTGATGCATAAGCCTTCTTTATCTTCAAAGAGTATGATGTATTGATTTAGGTGATCAGATCATTAGTAAAAGTAGGATATCTTCTTTACTTAATCATGTTAACACCTTATCAAAGAGGCCAATTCTTATGCCGCATAGACCAAATACCATCACAAGTATCCAAACACATTCTAAGGACCACATATCATATAAACATTATCTTCATATGTGTATTTCACCTTTTATTCCAACAATACCTTTGTTATGCCCATTAGACACATATCATCCATATCATACATTAATTATATATATTGTAACACATATAATTAATCAGATAAATTTTTACATCATCATCAATAAATAATTAAGCACATGTATAAATTTAAGAACATTTCATTATAGTCATACATTGACTGAATTCCTTTTGATTTTTCTAGAACGAACCACTTTTCATTATTGGAAAGGACTTCCTCACATGAACACTATCCAAGCACTTCTAAGTGAGATACTTCCATATATCAAAACTAGGTTTTATCCTTCCTCGCTTAAATGTCAATTTCCACACTTGGGCGTGCTTATCACGCTTGAGCGATATACACATGTTGAACTTCTTCCAAAAAGTTCTAGCATATCAACGTAGTCATATCCTTCGACAAGAGAGAGTTATCTTGACTTTTTTTCTCTTTTGAGCATCACTCCCCATCGCCTAATCATTTACATTGTCATTTGAGAAAGGATAAATGATAAGTACACTAGTGCAGAATTGACCTTTAACGTCACTCCATAGACGTCCGTCCACGAAAACTCCAACGTAAATAATTGACCGGTGGCATAAATGTAAATAATTGAATGTGGAGACGTCCGTCCTAGAGGGAGCCGGACGTCTATAATATAGTAGACGTCCGTCCCCCTCCAGGACGGACGTTCAAGAGGCTGACAGGTAGTGAACCCATCAGCCTCTTGAACGTCCGTCCAGGAGGGGGACGGACGTCCATATATAATAGACGTCCGTCCCACTCCAGGACGGACGTTCAAGAGACTGAGATGTCAGCCTCTTGAACGTCCGTCCTGGAGGGGGACGGACATCCATTAGATATGGACGTCCGTCCCTTTCCAGGACGGACGTTCACGAGCCTGAGGGGTTGTACGACCCTGTCAGTCTCGTGAACGTCCGTCCTGGAGGGGGACGGACGTCCATATCTAATGGACGTCCGTCCCCCTCCAGGACGGACGTTCACGAGACTGAGGGGTTTTACTACCCTGTCAGTCGCGTGAACGTCCGTCCTGGAGGGGGACGGACGTCCATTATATATGGACGTCCGTCCCCCTCCAGGACGGACGTTCACGAGCCTGAGGGGTTGTACAACCCTGTCAGTCGCGTGAATGTCCGTCCCCCTCCAGGACGGACTGACAGGATAGTACAACCCCTCAGTCTCGTGAACGTCCGTCCTGGAGGGGGACGGACGTCCATATATAATGGACGTTCGTCGCCCTCCAGGACGGACGTTCACGAGACTGAAAGGGTCGTACAACCCCTCAGGCTCGTGAATGTCCGTCCTGGAGGGGGACGGACGTCCATTATATATGGACGTCCGTCCCCCTCCAGGACGGACGTTCAAGAGGCTGATGGGTTGTACCACCCATCAGCCTCTTGAACGTCCGTCCTGGAGGGGGCCGGACGTCTACTATATTATAGACGTCCGGCGCCCGCCACAACGGACGTTCAAAAAACGTTTAAAATAAAGATACACACTTCAAAACGCGAACCCGCGAGGAGTTATGCGAACCTTTCCCTCTGCGCCTTGCATTTCCAGGTTGGTTTTTATGCGTTTTGGGCCATTTAATCTTACTTTTGTTCCGATTAAATTGTTCAGTGATGACATATCTTTCATTTGGACCGATTAAAATTCGTTTTCGGTGTATTTTGGTGCAGTTTGTTACGTGTTCTTGGGCGGCGTTTTTTGACCTACATTTTTAGGTCGTTTACTCCTCCATTTTCATTTTGAATCTGTTCTTCAGACGTGTTGCAGTGCACAAACAAACGTTCGAACCCGTAATCCTAAATAACCCTAACCTGTAATCCTAAATAACCCTAAATAAGCCGTCTAATAAAGCCCTTTATGCAGTAGTATATAGACGTCCGAGAGGTTCATAGCGGACGTCTATATAAACATCCGGGCGGACGTCCATATAGACGTCCGTTGTGTCAGGTCGGACGTCTACATAGACGTCACCCGAATAGACGTCCGTTGGAGGTCGGACGTTAAAAGGCCTAAAAAACGGACGTCTATACCCCTTTTTGCACTAGTGGTATAATCATTACATATCACATTTAAATTGTACTTGAGCAATGAACCACGTCTTGAGTGATATTTAGCCTAGGATCCCTATTTTCAAATACTCCTTAAATAATAAAAATCAACTCCTAATAACTTTACTTATCATCATCTTATTATTCCCAAAAGACATTCATAAATAAATATATATATATATATATATATATATATATATATATATATAAAATCATTCAATAACAAATAATAATCAACACATTGACTAAATGCAATTATTAACCATTCTTACTTAGATATATGTCAACTAGTCAAAAGCTTTATTTATTTTATACTTTCATAAAATTCTAACAAAACTAACCCCTCACCAAGAAGAATAAAAGAATATATGATCTTAGTAAGGATTGAACCATTTATCAAAACTCAACTCCAAGACAATTATACTCCTTATCCATTAGCTTGATTATTATCATAATATGATAAAATAATAATGGTAAAACTTTTTCTCTAAGAGCTTAGATAAATTTAAGAGAATAGAAGTTTTAAAAGAGATAAAGTTATAAGTGGCTAACATCTATTAATAGTAATAAATGTTGTTTAGTTGACCTTAACAAGAGTAATTTGTTTAGCTCATAATAATCCAATTATTTATGCTCTGGTATAAGTTAGAATTGGTATTTATTTGATTTCTCTCAAATGTTTAGATGCGATTATTTCTGGTACCTATCAATTTTAATTTCTTTTACCAAGATTTGTAGTAGTTATTTTAGTCTATGTAAATAAACTCCTTTTTACGCATTACTAATTGTTTAGCGGTTAGATTTATATTTAATATTTGTATATAGTTATTATTATTATATTTAGTGGTCATTTTTATATTTAATACTTTTTAAATAATTATTATAACATTCTATTTAAATAAAAATATTAAACTTTACTTTTAAATTGTCTTAACTAAACAAAAAGTTTGAAAAAAAAATTAAATATTTTATTTGAATATATTTAAATTAGGTAAGAAAATATACTAATAATAACCGGTACAATTCTAGAGTTTCAACCAATTCTATAATTATTTTTGCGTTAATTTGTTATTTTTAACAATAATTATGATGAAGTTATTTATTTCAAGTAATGGATTCAAAGTGTAATATTTAGTTTTTACTTTTCATAAATAAGATATGTATCACTGTTAATTATTACATTTCACTTATGTTGAGCTTTCAAATTTTGTAATCATTTATTATTATATGAAAATTTATAAACAAAATTAAAGAATAAAAAAATGTAAAATACTACACCAATCACGTAATAAAAATCGCACTTTTCAAAATATAAAAAAAAACAATATTTATTATGAAAAAACATATAAACAAATAATAAAAATAAATATTAAACTAACTTTATTATTTTCTCTTGCTTGCTTAAGCCTATGTTCGCTCAACAAGCTTATGCTCACTCAACAAGCCTATGCTCGCTGAACAAGCCTATGCTCGCTGAACAAGATTGCAGAATGCCAATTCTGCAGAATGCCAATTATGCATAATTATGAACTTACCAACTTCAACTTCTTTACTTAAACCTCACTCCCAATGTACAATTCTCCAATTCTTGCCATTCTAAACTTAAATTTTGAATTCACACTAACCTGTTTATGACTAAGTTTAACTCGCACTTTGATCATTCTGCCAAAACTTCATATTTACTAAGACTAATTCACCACTTATAAGCTCATCATTTCCTTTTACCCATTTCTAATTTTAATTTGACAAACCAAGTATCTAAGCAAGTCTCGAATGACCTAAAAAATGACCTCAAACCCTCACTTTCATCACATTGGTGCAGAAACGGCTTTTTACGTCCGATATTTTGGCCTTTTGACGTCCGGCGTGCGCCGGACGTCTATGCGGTAGACGTCTCTCAGACGTCCGTCCTGGCAAGACGGACGTCTATATGAACGTCCGCTCTGCCTGAGGACGGACGTTTATTATAAACGTCTGCTCTGCCTGAGGACGGACGTTTATTATAAACGTCCGCTGCATCAGGACGGACGTTTATATAAACGTCCGTTGCCTGAGGACGGACGTTTATTATAAACGTCCGCTGCCTCAGGACGGACGTTTATATAAACGTCCATTGCCTGAGGACGGAGTTTATTATAAACGTCCGCTGCTGTCTGAGGACGGACGTCTACCTTGCTGAGTTCTTTTGGTGTAGGGCTGGGGTGGGACGTCCGTATGTGCGCAGACGGACGTCTATAGACGTCCGACTGTACACTAACGGACGTCTAGTGGGCGTTTTTTTTTTAAAAATTTGTTTGTTTTTTCAATAGAACCACACCTGAAAAACAGAAAAATGTCCCAGAACAATTCTCCAATAACATAAATATGCGTTTTATATAAACAAAATTCTACTTAATGTTCAATCCACTACCAAACTATTAACATAAAAATAAAACTAAAACCAAACAATGTTCAATCAAGAAGAAATATAACTATTCCTAACTCCATCTTTGTAGAAGATAAGCGGTCCACTCCTGCCTTATCTGGTTAATTGTGTCTTCTGTAATAGGCGATGTAGTCTTGAAGCGCTGCAAAATTCAAGAAAGATTCATTATTGTTTCATATATAGTTGAAGATGATTTTGATTTGTAATGTATTGAAGGTATACATCATTACCTCATTCCAGTCATCTGTAATGACAGCTCGAATGATGGTCTTAATCCAACACATCACATAGAAGCCACATTCCCATGAATCTACCTGCTGGTTACACTAAAATAACAAACTAAATAGTTAAAAATTTAGATCATTCAATAACATAAATGAATTAGAAACTATAAATGACTTACAACCTTTGGATACAAAATTTGAACCAATTGACCACGAGATTTACCAATAACTCTGTACAGATTGAAAACACAAAGTATAATTAATATGACTATTTTATCATAAAAGTTGAAGGTTAACATCAAATTGAAGTCATTTTTTGGAGAAACACTTACCCTTGAAGCATGGTTCTCAAGTCATTTTTCATCTTCCTGTGCAACGAACAAAACCATATAATTTTACATTGTTTGGGAATGATAACCATCAGCTGCCAGTGAGACCTATCACGAAGGACAAATAGTTATTCAACTAATTAAGGAAACTATTATAATAAACTGACCACATATAAAAACACGTACCCGTCAATGTATGGCACAAGGTATATGTCTCTTTTGGACTCATCCATCCATGTTTGCAAATAATCTTGTCTGTTTTGAAGTGTGTTACCAGACGGTTGAATGGTCTGAGGTTCAACAAATCCGTACATGGAAGACCGACCTTGGTCTACAACGATTGTGTCCATGTACCTAAAACAACAAAGTTAAGTCGTTAGAAACTATATAAGAATGTAAATAAAAGTAATATCAAAGACCAAATTGACTAACTTACATGCACCACAGCTGAATGATGGAAATATTCAACATCCTGTCTCCCTCAATCACCTCCAATGCATCAGAAAATGTGATATAAACTGGCACATGTGGGGGAAGACCAAATACCCTCAAATCCCAGTATAGTTCTAATGATGCTTTCTTCAATCTGGGTAATTTTGTCACTAACTTTGATATAGGATCATCCTCTGCTTCAGCCATGTCATCATCTTCATGTATGATTGTATCATGAATTGGCTGCTTCTGAGGACGTGTGAACTGAAGATAAGAATTTACGTGAAAGCTTTATAAACAATTATATGAAGACAATTAACATAGAAATACTAAGGAAAAAGACATTATACCTGTGGAGTCGCGATGTGGGACATGATCAATGCTCTAGGCCAGGCAATAAATGTTCCTATGGCCTCCCCCACAAAGTTAATTTCTGGAGTGGGTACAGGCACGTCTGCTCTTTCCCGATCCTGAGTCTGAGGCCGACATACCTGAAAAATTAGACAACGTTAGTAATAATTCAATTATGATGGACATACATATAAAGTCAATAAAAGTGAAAATATTAACCTATTAATTAATTGTTTTTTCCCAAATGCCTTCGTTGTGATCACTACGAATTGCTTGCATTACATCGGCAACGTCATCAACTGGGTCTTCAGTGGGTCTACATGCAACAGATGCTGTCTCAAGTATATCAAGAGAATCGTCATCATCATGTCCATGCATGTTTCTACCTTCTAAAACCACTGACCATTTGTTATTCGATGGATCACTTACGTAGAATATTTGTCTTGCTTGACTAGCCATGATAAATGGTTCATCAGTGTAATTCATCTTGTTCAAGTCTACCAATGTGAAACCAAGGTCATCCATCATGACACCAGAATTTATATCAACCCATTTACACTTGAAAACTGGTACTCTAAAAGTAACGTAATCAACTTCCCATATTTCTTGTATTATTCCAAAATAACTGATGGATGCTGTGATTGGATTTTTGTCTTTAGCACTAGCAAAGTGCACAGACTCAGCTTGTAGTGTGACGCCACTATTTTGAACTCTGCTTTTTTCATCTTCTACCTTTGTCTGAAAAGAAATATTGTTTATATAGTACCCACCATATGTAATGACCTCTGTGTTCGGTCCACGAGATAACCTCAATAAAGTTTCAGAAACATGTCGCATACACCTTTTTCTTAAACCATCCCAAGAAGGTTTTCACATGTTCATTAAGATGCCATTTTTCACTCATTTTTGGGTTTGCTGCCTTTATTTCATTAACGTGGTCAGAAATGTAAGGAATCACATCAACAGTGTTGTTTAAGACGTACAAATGAGCTTGGTCAATTTCTTTTCTGGTAACACTTTGAATTGTCACACCTCGAACACCCTTACCTTCACATTTTCCTTCGTTTTTGCTCTTGGGAAGACCGACGGGTTCACAAGATGGCATATAACTTGAACAAAATTCAATGGCTTCTTCTGCAACGTATCGCTCTATGATTGAAGCTTCTGGTCTATACTGATTCTTGACATATCCCTTTAAGATCTTCATGTATCTTTCAACTGGGTACATCCACCTTAAGAAGACCGGCCCACATATTCGAATTTCTCTGACTAGATGAACAATCAAATGTACCATGATGTCAAAAAAGGAAGGTGGAAAATACATCTCCAATTGACATAGTAGTCTTATTCCCTCATTTTCCAATTCATCTAAACCTCGAGGGACGTGAAAAGTCGTTTCTGCACTAGTGTCATCGACCCTCTATTTTAGATTTTCACTAGTTAAAACCTCTAAACATGACCCAAAACAGCATAAAACTCCACCTATCAACCATTAATCAATTTCACTTCATATTTTGCTTAACTAAAGATCTAGATAAGTTTAAAATAACCATAAAACAAACCCAAAAACTTAATTTCTCCCATTTAACCATTACCTCTACTTCTCACCTATTAAAACTCTCATTTTAGACTAAAATCAACATGTTTTCTACGTCACAATGCAACATCAATTTTCTACTCAATATAACTTCAAAACTCAGTATCAATAAATTATAAAACAAGTCATATACTACAATTTTTCACAACAAGATACCACCTATCATCAATACATACAACTCAGTCCATAATTAACTCATTTATGCTATTACATACTCAATTCATCATGTTATTCATTTAACACCATAACAATACCAATTTCATTTGAATTTAAACATACCAAACAAATTCCAAATATACTTTAATTTTATAAACAATTAATTAACTTCCCTTACCTGGTTGGAAAAGCTACAACAACTTTATGAAGCATATTATCCCTGCCTCAACTTAGATAAATGTACATACAGACCATAGAAACATTATCAGGGTAAGACTTTAAGACCACTGATTGACCAAAAAACTAGAAAAAGAGAGTTAATGACACATGTGTAAAATTCTCTTTGCATCTATCTTTGAATCATTATCAGAGTATGACTTTAAGACCACTTATTTACAAAAAACTAAGAAAAGAGAGTTAATGAAACATGTGTGAAATTCTCTTTACATTTAAAACCAAAGGAAAAGGAGCATAAACTAACTTACCTTTTACGGAAGATTGATAGTTGAAAGTGGAGAACTCACTGTAGTGATCTCCTAGGCACCTTTTGATCGTCAAACAGATGTATCAAGAAATAGAATTCTTAGAGAGAAAGGAGAGAAAACTTAGAGAATGAGTTTTAGAGAGATGATGAATGATTTAGATAATGAGACATGTTTATCAAATTGTATTTATATTATTTGAATTATTTTAACATTAAAATATTTGGTCCCATTATTTTAAAACACCTATAACTCTAATACTCCATTTTTTAGGTTCTCACATAAAATTTGAAAATTTTAAATTACATATATATATAGATATATATATATATATATAATTTATTTTATTTTTCTTTCTCAAGAATGAATTTAAAGTGATGTCACTTTCTACTTTTTCCTTTCTTGTTGTATTTATTAATTCCTAAATTAAATAAAACGTTTAATCATTCAGATAGTCCTTATTTTTAATTAGTTTTATCAAATAGGTCTCTCACTTTTTTTTTGTCTCAATTAGGTCCTTATTTTTGAAAAATTGTACCAATTAGGTCATTGTCCTTAGATCCGTACTAACACCGTTAAAGAGGTGCCACATGTCAGCTTGTTATTTTTTTTGAAATTTTTAAATATTTTTTAATTATTTTATTTTTAATTTTTAATTATGTTTTTTCAATAATCTTTTTTTGCCACATGTCAAGCTGACATGTGCCATGTGGCAATGACAGTGTGATATGGCACTGACAATGCCACGTGTCACTATCAAACCATGTGTTATTGCATTTATCTCAATTTGGTCTCTATATTTTTATTTTGTTTCAATTTGGTTCCTACATTAAATGATTAAAAGATTAAAATAAATATATTTATTTACTTGAAAGGGTTTCGAGAAAGTTGACGCACAAATAATTTTAGAAGATTTAATTAAATAAAATAACAATATGTATGTTTTCCAAATTCTTATCCTTAAATCGGTTTTTGTTAAGTGAATTTTTAGTGATGATGTATTCCAAGATTTAATGTTTAACTCCAAAAACATTTTATGAATTGTTGAGGAAGTATTGAGACTATTTTTGTGTCAATCACGTTCACAAAAATATTTATTATTGGTATGTTAATTTTTATAGTTTGCTCGGTCTTATTATTTAGGTTAATGATTTCATTTGTTGTTTAATTTTGTAGAAAATTTTTAAATGTGTTTCTTTATTTTTATTTGACTCAATTTAGTTTTTGTTTTGAAAACTTTAATGCAAATAAGTTATTTTTTATTAGTACTACATAAATATCAATTTGTATAAAAAAAATTCTGATATACAAATTAAATTTTGTTTAAATTTGGAAAGGAACAAAATTGTTTAATTTAAAAAAAATAGAACTAAATTGAGATAAAATAAAAATAGATGGACCAAATTGAAACAAAATAAAAATACATGTACCAAATTGAAACAAATACAATGACACGTGGCTTGACAGTGACACATGGCACTATCAGTGTATGTCACACTATCATTGCCACTTGACACAATGTTAGCTTGACACATGACAACAAATTTTATTTTTAAAAAAAAAATTTTAAAAATTCAAAAAACCCACGAAGTGGCACATAATATTCTTTTTAACAATGTTAGTACGAAACTAACAACAAAGACCTAATTGCTTCAATTTTTCAAAAATAAAAACTCAATTGAGACAAAAAAAGAGAGCAAGAAACCTAATTGAAAAAAGACACTGAAAATAGAGACTATCTTATTTAATAAACCTAAACAAAACGATACTTCATCTTGTGCTTGGCTGAGTGTAACATCCCAAAAATACAGTCTCAACTATATAATAGAATAATCACATTTAATAATAACTCAGATCAGTCTTACACTAAAATAAAGCGTTCGACCAAGGCCGAACGACCTTACAGAAAGAAATTACAAACTTTAAATTGTACAAGATAAAAAGGTCTGACTGAACGGTTTACAAAAGCCTATACCGAACGGTCAAAATAAATCAAAAGGGGAAAGTGATCGAACGACCACCTTCCGTTCAACTAAACTATGGACCGAACGTACTACGATTCGGTTCTCACTTCGACCTCAACTAGATTATCTTCCTCTAGCGCCTCTTCCAGCAGCTCGTCTCTTTCTGTTCACATCCACACGGATGATCATTGCAATGACAAGGACGAACGTAAAAAATAAGACAGGACAGGAAAACACAGGGTAAGCTTATATAATTTAATTCAAGTTCAAACATACATTTCTCGCATTCAAACATATAAGATATATTTCATCACACGTTTCAACAAGGCCTAATACTAGACTGACTGTCCGGACGGTATGAAATCTGTGTAGCTACGACGTTCGTTCACCCGGGGTGATGTAGTAACTGGAATGTTCTCATCAGTTGCCACCCGAGGTTAGCCCTATCTGTCCAAAGTACCCCTAAGGACTAGGACCTCCTGTCGTTCCCGCACATGACCTACCCTTCTCTACGTGAGGACGAGTACTCACAGAACATCAGGATGAACAGCCAGCTTATCATAACCACATTCTTACTTTACAAATTCAATAATCATCCATGAGTCGTTTCTCCCTGGAACGCTCGTTCAAAATCCATAACATTTCATCCATCTCATATTCTCTTCATCTTTCATTATTCATCATTTTAATTTCATCTTTGTTCACCGATTTTTAAGGACATCAAATACCGAACGTTCAATCCTCACTCAGAACGAGGGTGAATACTTGGAATGAGACAGAGAAGTCTCCCGTTCCAGAATAGAATAAAACCGAGAGGGTTACTGTCAGGTTGAGAATGAAACCGAGTACCCTTTATACATATCCCAAGAACGAACGTTACTTACAACATGAATCAGTTAAATGAACTGACTCTCGTGAGCTCAAATCAACACTTCAAAGAACATATCAAGTACTACGGCTCTAGGCCGGAACCAATGAATGTAGACACGTTAAGATGTTTAAAGAACCATACTTAGAATAATTCACATACAGAAACCTAATGTGAATACTCAGATGCAATTACGCTTGGCCGAATGCTCAAACATAGTATTACCACACGAAGACGCTCGTCCTCAACTAGTATTCTTTCCAAATGAAAGAATCCAATTTCAGTACCGAACGTACAATTTCATAGTGGAAATTTCATACCAGAATCATTTATATTCAAACTCATTTCTCGACATATAACTTCAAAATTTCATACCTTCATATCATAGTAAATTTCATATACTTCATACATCAGAACATAGCAACCATCATATTTCATATAGTCAAATATCTCAACCATTCATGCTTCATTTAATTTAACAAATCAACGAACGTTCATACAGAACAGTAAACATACAAATTAAATTAAATAAACTTCTCTTACCTCTGAGCGTGAGCAAACGTTCCCAGAGGCAGAATACAATTTCACCACTACCGGTTTCCCTACCATCAACGCTCGACAATTCCAACTACACCAAGTGACAATCCAACACTATCAGAGCCACTCATTTTGAGAATGGTGATCAACACAGGAACCCAGAACTGGGTTTGCATGTTTAGGAAACGAAAGAATGGGTGAAAAGAAAAACTTACTAGCTCAGTTTCAAAAACCGAACGATTTATCTGGAAGCTCTTGACGCCAGAAGTGCTTCTACGGTGGCTAAATGGAGATCTGAGAAGGGAAAGGGAGTGCGTTCTTAGAGAGAAGATGAAGAGATGTAGAGAGAAGGAGGAGAGAATGGGATTCTTCAAAAATCTGAAAAGAGAGTGCATGCAGAGATGGAGTAGATTTTCTGAAAATGCAAGTTTTGCTTTCCTCGTCAAAACGAACATCCGCTCATATGTCGACACCTGCATTCCACTATCTGATTTTCGAATCCTCTTCGCTTGATACCTGGCGTCCGTCATTTGAGTGTCGAGCCTCCCTCTTGACACGTGAACTCCACTAAAACGATACGTGCGTAGATTTTACTGATTCTAACATTTAGCCATTTCATTTGTATGTTTGATTGATTAAAGGTATATTTTCTTAGGACAAAATTAGTTAACAAGCGTTTAACTTTATGCAGTTTATTAATTTTTAAACATATATTCTATGTATAAAAAATGAAGTTGTTTTAATATAAGAGATAAGATACCAAAAGCACACTAATAAATCAATTTTAATAAAAATTAATTTTACAAACAGCAGAAAACACTGAAGTTAGCTAGATACTGTTGTTTAATTTTCATTTTGTGTGCATATTTATCAGCTAAAATTGGTGCAAACCAAAACCTGTTTCAAATTTTTAAAATTATGTTAATCAAGCCATATATAATAATAATAAGAATTGTGGAAAATATATGTATATATATTTATATATGGTGGAGTAAAAGAGAGGGTGAGATTAATTTAAAATTAGTATCCATGAGTGAAAGTAGATGTATATAGAGGAGGATTGGTAATTGAGTAGTGAGTTTAAGAGAAAGTAGAGAGAGGAGAGAGATAGAAAAAGATAGAGAAAGAGAGGGTGGTTGTTTGGATCAAAGATCAATGAAGGGCAGTGGCTGCAGTGAAGCATCATCTGGTGGAGGAAACATGAATGTGAAACCTGCATGGCTAGAGAAGCTTATGGCTGAGACATTCTTTGGCAATTGTGGGGTCCACCAGAATCAAAAGAAGAACGAGAAGAACGTCTTTTGCTTGCACTGTTACCTTAGCATCTGCCCCCACTGTCTCCCTTCTCACCGTTCCCATTCCCTTCTCCAGGTATCAGTTTAACTATCTTCGTCATCGTCACAATTTCACTTTCATACCCCACATCTATATATAAATCCACCATTTTTCTTCTACTTCTTCTTCAATCTTTTTATATCATTTATTCCACCAAGTTCTTCCATTGTCGGACACTCATGTTTGAGGTGATTTGCATGTGCTGCTTTTATGCTTCTTCTGACTTGGATCTTGGTTTGCATGTGTTGTTTTCTTTCATTATCATTATGTTTTTACTGACATTCACTTTTGGAGAATTTCTGATAGTTTTTCTTTGATTCTTGTAATTTTTCTTTTTGTTATCCCTTGAATAATCAAGATGACTGTCAGATATTGAAAGTTTTCATATATATTTCAGAAGTGAATTTTTAACCAAAATTTCGACCTGTTTGGATAAACTTATATGGAAAATTTCAACACGAATCTTGTGGGATGTTTGGGAATCGGGAATCCCTTTGCATTACTGCAATAAAGAGTTCATCACTTTCTGAAACATACAATTAGAAAGTAAGATTCTGTGTCAAGTTTGTTTTGTTTTCTATTCTATCTGTCAATGGAATTCACAGTGCGCCTTGCTAGAATCTGTTTTTGCTAGTTTATACTTTGATGTCGTTTGTTTTTCCACTAGAAAACAAGTACATGATTTTTATATGTTCTTTTCAAAAAAGAAAAAGATAAAAAAAAAGAGTTACCAAATTGAAATTGGTCTCAACTTCTTTCATTAATTCTCTCTGTACATTGAACTTTATTTTCTACTTAAAAACCATTGAGTTTTGTTTTTCTAAAAATTGAATGTGTCTCTCTTGTTAACCAACAGTGGTTGTCTCCATGTATTTATTGTTTTCACACATATAAACGTATATATGCATACATTTATACATGGTTTCCCAGAAGGGTTCACCATGTCTTCTTTGATTTTCACTTGTTGGTTTTTGGTTTTTGTCACATAAACGGAAAATCTCTTTTTTATCCATTTTCTCCTGTAAAGGTTCCTCAGCTGTTCCTTTCATTGAAAGCGAAAGCTTTGACCAAGTTGTTCTCAATTCCCCTTATGTCTCTATACTTTATTATTATTATTATTTATCAACGTTCGCCCAACTTCTTCTAAATTACTAGTATTCACCACACTCTCCCTCAATTCTAATATTCGAATGTTTAATAAGATTTGCTAGGAATGATTATTTGAAGTTTCAACTTTATTTTTAACCACAAATCTTTTACATTGACATTATTTTATATGTTTGAGTTGTTCTGTTTAAACTTTATCATATTAAATATATGTGAGTGATCAGATTCTAAACATGTTGATAGTAAAGTACATTAACATTTTGTTTAAAGAAGAAGAATATAAAAGATAAAAAAGAAGTATTTTTTTTTCATAAATTAAAACTAATTTATAATATTTTTAAAAATGTTTTTTTTTTAATTTTATTTATCTTGTAGAGGAGTCTCTTTCACCGTTCAAATTCAAATTCAATTCACACGTACACAAACCCATTATTGTGTTCTTTCGTTAGTGAATTAATGTGAATTATTATTTAATAATATGTGTGCATTCATGCATGTTCAAGTTCGTGCGTGTGAGATGCAAAAACTAATGGAGGTTTTTTATGTCATTTTGTATAGGTGAGAAGGTATGTGTACCATGACGTGGTTCGATTGGGTGACCTAGAAAAGCTCGTCGATTGCGCCAATATTCAGGTCGGACAAACGTAACTCTTTTCGAGAAATCACATAACCTTATCTGCCATAAAAAAATAAAAAAAGTTTCACTAATGAGCAAAATTAACTCAGTATCTTGTGTGAAAAGTGAACGATGATGACAGATAATTACAACAATAATTAGAGTGAGTTTAACGCAATAGATGGTTTGAATTGGATGGCAGCCATACACCATTAACGGTGCCAAAGTGATATTCTTAAATCAGAGGCCACAGTCAAGGTCATTTAAAGGCACTGCCAACACTTGCTGCACTTGTGACAGGATTCTTCAGGAGCCCTTTCACTTCTGTTCTCTGTCATGCAAGGTTTTTGTCTCATGTCACTGTTTATCTCTCTTTCTCTCTCTTTTTCTCTTTTTCTTCTCTCTCAACTTCTTATTTTCTTCTTTGCCTATTGACTCTTACAAACAAATTACTGGTCAACACTTTTTTAAACTAAATACACACCATGCTCATCTAACACAAACTACCATTTTCTAATCAATTATATAAAGTACAACATCAAACATAGTTGTTGTAAAGAGAACTTTCTTCTTTTAGTCAAACTAATTACTTATGTCCATTGCGAAATTCAGAAAGTATTCTTTGCATACACTATTCTCTTTTTCAAGTTCATGACATTTTTCTGTACCCAACATCAATTTATCAAAACCAAGATAAAAAAAAAGGTATTTTTTCTTTGGAGATAGATTACATTTATAATTTTTAGTTGTAGTCTTAAAATTATATAGATACTAATTACTCTTTTGTTACATTTTTAAATGATAAGACACTTTTAAGAAAAAAAAAAGTGAAGTAAAAAGAAGTAGAATGAATGAAAAAAAGTGAATCAAATTTTATAGGGTTTGAGTGGAAGGTTTATGAAGAGGTGGAACAAACAGAAGTGTGAGTGTATATATTATGATGACACATAAGGTCCTACTAATATTTTTATATAATCCAAAACAAGATGGTATATATGACATTTTCTTAATGGATCCCACAATTTTTACACTTTTCCACATATATAATGATGTCAGTTCAAGAGATTTTTTTCTATGTAGGACTCACCAAACTTTCTTTTTCTTTTTTCGCTTTTTTCTTCCTAAACTTTTTAGTTATTCCTAAAGGTAATCTTTCTCAGAAACTTTTTCTTACAAACAATGAAAAATGATTATAGTATGATGAGAATGAGAAAAAGAAAAAGATATTTTTTTAAAGAAAGTAAAATACTAAATAATTATTTTTAACTTTTAATGGTATCATCTTAATGATTTTATCATATAGAATAAAAAAAACAAGACCAACTAAGAATAGTATATATTGTTGTCTTGAAAACTTGAAATGTGACTGGAAGGAAAGAAATAAACAATGTTACTAGATGCAGCAGCTTTAATTTTATGTTTCTGGTGTTGAGTCTAAAACCATAGTTGAACAAGATACATTTGTGAAAATGAAAAACAAGGTTGTAGCCGGCCCACAAAAAAATAATTGTGTGTAATGGCAGCAGGTTGATCACATGGTATGTGATGTGAGGGTTTGGGTCTGAAGCATTATTGAATCTGATCTTACATTTTTGCAGTTTGAGGGTCTAAGTGTTGATTGCTATACCCAATTTGTCCCCACTTCCTCTGAGGCTACCACTAGCATGGCCAACAACAACAACAAGCAGAACACAAATGGCTTCTTCATCTCTCTTGGAAGCAGAAGAAAGGGGGCTCCCCATAGAGCTCCTCTTTCCTAGCCAAAAATAATGGCTACATTAATTGACATTCAATTCTGAACAAATAAATGGGTCTCAGTTCTTCTGTGCATCCTTTCTGTTGTTTGCTTATGTGTTTGAGTTATGAACCGCACCTGCATTTGATTTGTAGATTCTTTTCATTGCCATCTCAGGTGGTGGTTATTCAAGCCACTAATTTTGTGTTTAGGATGGAATGAAATGTACTCATTTTTATTGCCTGCTGTTTATCAAATACAATGTTCTATGAACTAAGTCTTGTTTCTCACACTGCATCAGGATCATTCTTTCTCTTTTCTTTCTACAAAAATTTCAATAAAAAATAAGAAAATAACTTTAACTAAAAATATAAGCAAAATTTAACTTTATATCGGAAGACTAACTTGTGTTCTAAGAATACTGTCTAAAGTATATGATAACTACACCTTTGGAAACATTTTGTAACTCTTTATAGATTCTTAGATGAAGATGAAGAAGGTTCTGATATAATCTATTAGGGAATATATGTTGGATGAAGGATGTATCAATCCATAGACCAATTTCGTTTTAAACGGGTTTTATAAAATTTAGAAAAGATGTTTTAAGTCACTACTTGATGGTTCTATAATTTCACTTATGTTCATTTGTAGTAGTCTTTTACAATTACTAGACTATATCATTTACCATTGATATATGTAGTTACAGTGGGACCAAATACATACAAGTGTATAAATTTAGTTAATACTTATAAAATATGCTTTAACTTATTTTTCTGTTACACATGTTTCACAAATAAGATTGTCTTTTGAATGATATAACCGACCTATTATGAGGTTATGTTTTTTCAATTTTGAGAGTATTCTTCAATTGGTATGACCACACTTTCTATGTAGACCTAATGATCTTCCTTGACAGGCACGAGGCATGAGACATTTTGAGGTAATATCTCATGAAAATTATCTTGCTACTGGTAGTAAATAATTAAGTTTCATTTTAGTTTTTACTGTGTTAATATTTGTTGAACATAACATCACAACCACTGTCAAGCAATTATTTATGCTAAGTAGATCGTATTTCAAACTCTATTATTGTTGCCACTCACAAAAACACCTATTTTAGATTTATGCACCAATACAATATTATGTCTTTAACATTAGTATGTATTTTTTGTTCCTTTTTAAGAACACCACGGTGCATGTTTTGCATTAGTAAGAAACTTTTTTTCTTTGTACCAAATTACAATTTTATTATGGGGATTTTTTACTAGATGGTCAAGGCATTTTCCATTATAAACAATTGACATAGTAATTTGCTTAGGGAAGGTTTTTTAGCCAGTGCACTACCTACTATCTTATTAACATCTTCTACTTATGACACTTCAAGACTTTCGGTTTTCAAAATCACTTCCACTTTTAGCTTTATGAAAGATGTGTTTTAATTTCAAAATTTTGTTTAAGAATCTTATTCTCTTCACATAGTGTTTCACACAGTGCTTAAGCTCAAGCTTCTTAGTCATAATTGTAAATTCCTTTTTAAGGCCTCAAAAGGTTGGGAAGTAATAGAGATATTTTCGTCATATGATTGTGTATCATCACTGTCATCATAAGATTGTTATGATGATGTGTAGACGTGAGACCAACATGAGATTTTTCCTCTTTATTGTTCTTCTCCTTGTCCTACTTTTGACACACTAACGTATAATGTCCAAATTTCTTGCAGTCATAACATATACACTTTTCATTATGTTCTTTCGATTCCTTTGGATTGAACCTTTTCCATTTTGTGAATCTCCATACTTTTTGAGCATCTTCTTGAACATGTACATCTGAAAGGAAAAGTTTTCGTAGGGGATATGATAAATTGTTGATGACACATTTTATACATATATTTATAGTTTTGTTGTATAATAAATTTTTCATATGTTTTATTTTTAATTTTTACATAATTTTCTTTCAATAGTAATAATAAATTAGGTTCATTGTATATTTTTTTTTAATTTTATATTTTTAACTTTACTCACTATTTTGGTCATATTTTTAACATTGAATTCTAAGTTTCAAAAGATTCAAAATGGATATATGGTTTGCTGGATTTGTAATTCTTTGCTATTTTCTATGATATTTTGAAATTGGGACAAATTTGTTGAAATTTTGTGAAAAAATCATGCATATTAGATTTCCATTTGTTTTTACAGCCTATATATAAGGCTTAAATGTGCTCAAAACAAAGAAACAAATGACAAATATTAGAGCTTTAATTTTCCTCTTCTTTTTCTCCCTCTTTTATTCTTTTTCCTCTCGTTTTTGTTGTTGTTTTTTTATATTCTCCTATTCTCTAAGTTTTATATTTTTCATGATGGATGGATAAATAAATCTGAGATCAATTCATGGAATATATACCAAATAAGTTGAATTGAGTTTTTCACCAATTATTTTTTGCTTTGAGTGTGTTTTTCTCTTCTTTAATTTTAATGTATCTCTTTGTGATATCAATTAGGTTTCTTTAAATATGAATTGCATTTAAGGATATTAAAATTTGATTGGTATAATTCATTAATTCTTGAATTAGTTAATAGTTTAAATTTAAATTCGAATATTTAAAGAACTATGATAAAAATGATTGTTTAGTTCATGAATATGTGGATTAAACGGCTTTCATCTTCTTAATTTTCATATTTGATTTTTATTTTGTTTTCTTCAACTTTTATGTATCAAATCCCGAATCCTCAATTTAATATGTACAAGAAGAATATTGGAGATTGAATATATAATCAACATGCATCTTTTTAGAATTGACCTATGTTGCCTTATTCTGTAAAAATTTTAAAAATCTTATTACCTTTGATTTCATTAATGACAAGTGAAAATCAGTTATTTGTAGAGCTTAAGAAGGCACCATCTTCTTTTGTTTACACTACAAAAATTCATATTAAATGTGACGGTTTTAATATAACAATTTTTAAAAATTGTCACTTTTTACAATATACATGATAATTTCCTCTAATTTTTATTTTCCCAAACTCAATCACTCCTTCCCCAAAAGTCAATCGTTCCCTATCATTTCTCTCCCTCAAACTTTCAAAACCTTCATACTTTCAGAATCCTTAAATTCTTTTAGTCTCACATTCCTTCCACCAAACCCTTCAATCCTCTCCCGTGTATCCAAACATGTTTCCCTACACTCTCCCCTTCTACTTTCATCAGTTTCTTCCACCCTTTCATAAACCTCAACGCGCTCAAAATCATGTTCTTGTTTCGCAATGCCATCATTTTTAGCGTTTTGAAAGGGTTTTCCAACGTTGTCACGAGCTAGAATAATCATGTTCTTGTTTCGCAATGCCATCATTTTCAGCGTTTTGGAAGGGTTTTCCAACGTTGTCACGAGCTAGAATAAAAAAGCATGATCAATTTTATCGTAGTGTTTGGAATCCTTTTAGAAGAGAATGATCTAGTTATCTAAATAATTATATTAATAATTAATTCATAGGTAAAATTTGTTTGTAAATTAGAATTTGTATTATTAACGAATATTTTCATCAATAATGTATTTGATAGTCAATACCATTAGTAAATTTTGTTGGTAATTAGTAATTTTTAATACCAACATATTATTTTGTTGAAAAATTTGTCTAGTGCAGCAAATTTCATATTAAGTTTATATATGTTAAAGGAAGATGAATGAGAAGAAGAGAAGGAGAAGGAAGAAGAGGATGCAAAAAGGAGAAAGAGGAAAAAGAGAAGGAGGAGACATAGTAGTGACAAAGTTGTGATAGTGGTGGTGGTGACCATGGTAGCGGTCAGAGTTGGTGAAGGAAGAGAAAGAAAGAGGAAGAGGGAGTAGAACATGAGTAGGAGAAGTCAAAGACAACGATAACAGACATGGCAATGATGACAGTAGAGGTGTGACGAGGAAGAAAAGAAGAGAAAGAAAAGAGAAGTAAGAAGAAAAAGAGGAAGAAGAAAAAAATGAAAAAGAACAAAAAAGAAGGTGAAAAAAGAAGGTACAATCACGACAAATACCAATGGATTTTATCAGTGTCTATAATATGTTAATAATTACCAACATATATTTACTAACAAATTTTGCTATTTATTGATAAAATTCATCAATGATCGTTTTACTGACAAATTTTTTATCGTTGATAATTTGTCTGTAAATTTAAATTATCAACAGATATTTGCTATTATCGATGGATTATATTCATTAGTAATATGTGATTTTCTTGTAGTGTTTTAGTACTCAGCGTTGAGTAAAGACTAAAGTTGTTGTTTTGAGAAATTAAAAAGCTTGGATTTTCCAATCACGAGATAAGGAAAGAGATCTCGCAAGTATGGAGATGGAAATTGGAGAGTGTTTTTCTCATTCAATTTATACTCACTCTCAATGCTACATTTTTCTCTTTTACTTTTTCTCTGCGATTTTGCTCCAAAGTTCCTCAACACTTCAAACCAATACCTCAATGGTTTCTCTCATGGCAAGTCTTTCACTCTCCGATTTTCGCTATTTTAATTTGCACCTTTCAATTATTTCCTCCGATTTTTAAATTTCAAACAATCCTGTTATCATTCTTCCTAAGGTTTTTAGTTTCACTTGTGCCTTTAAACCCTAATTTTTGTTCTTGCATGCTAGGGAAAATCCAGAGTTGGCTCACCTCAAGCCATTGTGATCTATGCTGAACAATCTCATGCAAGCAATATATGTGTTTTTTTTTTATATTTTTGGTGTTATTTTTTGTTGTTCTTGAAATGTTATATGTTTTTGGTGATTTTGCATGTGCTTAAACAGTTGAAGACTTTATTTCCATTTACATGGCCTTGATGCTTTAGATAAAGAAATTGTAGCTCTGCAAATGTAATTAAAGAACCAAGGCATTGAAGGGGGAGCATATGATAAAGAGCAAGACGAAGAAGAGGAGGAAGATTATGAATGCTTCTGTTACTATCTCATTTTTTTTAACTACTGTGATTTGTTTTAAGTTGCTAGTTTGTTGAAAAATTACTTTTGGTTTCACGCTAGATAACTGTATTGGACATGTGTGTCCTAAACCTCTAATGTTAGTCTATTCATATGTCTAGGATCTACATAACTATCATCCATAGTATATCATTGTCTTGCCCTATTTTTTTGTAATGTCCAAGGGGGAGAAAGAAAGTGTTTAATGATGCAGGAATAGAAAGAACATATGATGGAATTGGTCATCATAAAAAACAAGAGAGATTATTTAGAGGGGGAGTCTCTCACTAGTACAAAAATAGCACGTCACACGTTCAACGTCGAATTACTGAATAACCAACTTTAAAAATGAGCGGTGACATTTTTGTAAATAAATGCAATTATTAATCGTCGTTTAGAATTATAACTCGACATAAAAGAACATAAAACGTCAAATAACTTTTAAATTCGACGTCAAAAGGTTAGTGAATTCAATAAAAATTTGAGTGGGAGATTGAAAATTCATTTACTTTTTCTTAGCGCACGATACCCTCTTCTCTTCTCAAACTTTTATCAAACGAAGTTTGACGAGCATCATATGTAATCTTTCTTTTATTTAATACAAATGCATGCTAATTAATTACTTTATGTTTGATTTTTGTTTGTTTTAACCGATTATTTTCGTGCTATTGTCCTTCATAGACGCATTCTGCTTTCTCTCTTACTTTGACGAAACTTTATTCAAACGAACCCACCTTTTGAAGGTAGCTTTTGTTTTCGTCTTTGTTTTGAAGAATTTATTTGTTGAACTTGTTTGTTGTTTTTTTTTCTGAACTTGTTTGTTGTTGTTTACTTTAACTTGTTTGTTGTTATTGTTTACTTGAACTTGTTTGTTGTTGATTATTATTGTTTGATGTTGATACTACACTACATATTCATAGTTGATGCTTTATAAACTACCAAAAACTGAAATTTGTTATTTTTTTGCTTTTCAGGTTTTGTAGAGTTGTAAAAAAGGATCACAATTAATTAAAAAAAATAAAAAAAATATTAATTAACATTGAATATTGACAAAAGTTGACGTTAAATTAATGTCATATATTAACAAAATTTGATGCTAATTTAACGTTGAAATTTTTAAATTCGACGTAAATTTAACGTCTCCTGATATGACGTCGTTCGCGAATTCGCCGTTAAAAGCCCAAAATATTCAACGTTGTATGCGATTTTTGTACCAGTGTCTCAAGCTCTTACACCTAGAAAAAGGTGTGATAAAGTTTGTGTTTTTGATGATGAAGTTGTTAATGTTCTTTCCTAAATGAATAGATTGTTATATTAAGTTAGATCCCATATAAATTTCATGTAAAATAGGCTTTTGACCTATTAGAAGGGTTAATCTAGGCTTAGGATCAAAACTGCACATGTTTGGGCCTGTGTCACTTTTTTAATCGATTAAGTGTATTCCTTAATTGATTAAAGTTGTGAACATATTTTAATCAATTATGTTATCATAATTTATTAAAATAAGGCTGAAGCACATCAGGCATTTGCTCTCTGTTTTAATCGATTAAGATAAGGACCTAATTGATTAAAACAGTGGGTAAACCTTAATCGATTATAAAAATAACATAATCGATTAAATATACCAATTTTGTGCCTAGGCTATATATATGTGTTCTAATTCTTTTTCAGGTACAAAAACATTCTGATATTGATCAAATTGAAACAAGAACACATTATGAGTTATCTTAGAGCAATCTTGGAGGCATCAACCATTGTTTTAAAGAAATTAAAAGGTCTCTAAGGGTCTAAGAGAGAAAAAGTGATCAACCAAAAGATCTGCATTGTCTTTCTTTGTGAAATCTGCAGTTATGTGCACCAAGTTCTATACTCCTTGTGTATTCTTTGTGTTAGTCTTAGTTGGGTAGGCAAGACTCCTAAAGAGTGTATGCATAGCCTTTTTAGGTTCACATTTTTGTGTATTTAAGTGTAGTGAGAATACATTGAGTAAATATTGTATTCTTGACTTTCAAAGATTAGTTAATTTCCTCCAACTCAGGTTGGTAGAGGATGACTTGATGTAGACTTGCTTAGAGTCAAACCACTATAAATCTTGTTGTGTTATGTTGCTTTCCTCTTGTCTATTTCTTTGATGGTTAAAAATCTTTTGAAAACAATGCAAAATTCCAATCTAGAAATTGTTGCTTGATATACATCTCATCTTCCCAAGTAGCACCTTCTATTCCTCCCTCCTACCACTGTGTCAAAATTTGTGATATCTCCTCGCCTTGTTGCTATCTCTTTCTTCATTGCAGTACTTTTAAAGGCCTGTATAATGGTCTATCCATCTGTAATCCCACTAATAAACTGCCTTCCACCTGATGATTCTTCACCGTTATTTTCAATTGCGAGACATGGAACAGCAGATGAATCCGGGCAGTTGCAGGTAATTATAGTTTAAAAGCTACAAATTCTACTTGCTTTTCTACTAAAAAAAAAGGGTCGATAATACTTAGCAGACAACTTGGGATGCAACCTGGTAGGCATAGAAACCTGCCTATGTGGTCAAATCTTGAGGAAAACCCAATCCTTAATTCTGGACTTCTTCCTCCTTTTGTTCGCATATTGTTTCATCTGATCCTACGCTCGATTTAAATGATGTCGTAGTTGCTTCAATGCTTCGTCTCTAGTTTGGAGATCTTGTGCCACTGCCTCCACTATTGTTTCCTCGGGAACGAACCTGGTTAGGGTGGGAGGCAACCTCCCATAAACAGCCTCAAATGGAGTGCATTTCAAAGCTCCTTGATAACTAGTATTATACCAGTATTCTGCCCATGGCAGCACTGCATTCCGGTTATGAACAAAAGCACTTCAAGTAAGTCTCTAGAATTCGGTTCAATACCTCTGTTTGACCATCCGTTTCAAGGTGGTATGCGGTACTCATTCTAAGCTGAGTCCCCTTCATTCTAAATATCTCTTGCTAGAATATGCTAAGGAAGGTGGGATCCTTGTCACTCATTATTGAAAGAAGTATCCCATGCAACCTAACCACTTCTTTCACTAATATCTCAACTATCATCTTGGTTGTATACGAATGTTTTATGGGTATGAAATGACCATACCTACTCAACCTGTCCACCACCACCAAAATCGTTTCATATCCTTGAGATTTGGGTAATTTGACCACGAAATCCATACTTACTTCTTCCCATGTAGCCTTGGGAATTGGTAAAGGTTGGAGGAGTCCTTGTGGAGATGAAGCCAGGTACTTATGTTGTTAGCATATTACACAAGCAACCACATACTCCGTCACCATCTTCTTCATACCCACCCAATGGAAAGCTTAGGCAACCCTTCTATATGTTCGGTACACTCCAGAATGCCCCCCTGTTGATGTGTTGTGAAACTCTGCCAGGATTTTCGGTATCCATTTCGATTTAGCTTAAAAAACCAACTTCCCCTTGAAATGTAACCGCCCATTCTCTAACGTGTAAGCAGTATGGGAGTTGGGATCAGCTTCCACTTCCCATATAATCTTCGTTAAAGCCTCATCTCTCTCTACTTCATCCACCACCTCATGGAAATCTAGCCAATAGGGCCTGATTATCAATTGTAGAGTTTTTTCTTCCTCTTCCCCTTTCTCGGCTTTTCGGGACAGCTCATCAACTACTCGATTAGAAGCTTCGGTCCTATAATAGATGTTAAATTTGTACCCCCATTAATTTGGCAGCCAATTCTGCTGGTTTTGTGTGGTTATACGGTACTCCAACAAGTATTTTAAGCTATTCTAGTTTGTATAAACACTAAACCGTTGACCCAACAGATATGGACGCCAATATTGAATAGCCAACACCAATGTCATTAATTCCTTCTCATAAATCGATTTCCCAATGAAGATCCTGACAAAGCTTTGCTATATTAAGCAATTGGTTTCTTACCATATGTCAACACAACCCCTAATCCCTTCCCCGAAGTGTCGCACTCTACTTAAAACGTTTTGGAAAAATCTGGTAATGCTAACACAAGGGCAATGGTCATTGCCCTCTTGAGCGTCTACATTGCCTTTGCTCCCTTTGGTGACCACTCAAACTTTCGTTTCTTCCGGAGATTAGTGAGGGACCTTGCTATCTTTCCATAGTCCTAGATAAACCTCTTGTAGTATCCCGTCAACCCCAAAAACCCCTCAAATCTTTAATGTTGTTGGGTTCAGGCCACTTCATTACTACCGCCACCTTCTCTTCGTCTATTTCGACCCCCTTTCAGATATCCTATGCCTCAAGTATCAAATATGTTTCCTATTGTTGAAATATAATGTATTTTCTAATGGGGTTTTTAGAGTGGGCTTTTTAGGAGCCCTATGTTTTTCCTTTTTTATGTTGATCTACTATCCTTTAAATAGGATAGTATAGGGTGAAGAAGACTAATAATAAAATATTTTTAGTTTCTCTTTCAATTCTAAGTTGGTATCGAGAGCCAATTAGGTTTAGTTGTCCGCTGCCATTATCTATTGTTGTCCAGTGTCGTCGTTGCTGTCCACTATCTGTCGCCGGTGTCCAATGCTGTTGTCTGTCGTCGCCACTGTCACAGTCACAGCTTTTCCTTCGGCGAAGTCAAGGGTTAGGTGCGCCTCGACGAGCGCGACCCATCCCTGTTGGTCATCGCTTTATTCTTCTCCCGACGCGCCGTCACACACAGCTTCTTTTCGGCCAGTCTCAGGTGCGTGGGCTTCACGTGCCGCCTGTCCCATGCCAAAACATCACCACACCACTGCTGGTCGTTTTGCCTTAGTCTCCTGAGTGTGTTGCGGTCCTGTTTTGTTGTTCCGTTGACAATAGCTTTGATCTAGGGTTTCTTCCCTTAAATCAGTTTTTCCCTCTTCTTATTGTCTTTAGAATGACTTCTGGTTTTTGAACACCTTCTCTATCTACTACTCCTACCATTACTTCTGCAAAACTCAATTGGAAAAATTATTTATCTTGATCTTCTTCTGTGGAGTTATGGTTTCTTGGTCAAGGATACCATGATCATCTTGAACAAGATATTTCCACTGTACTCGATGAAGAGAAATCTCAATGGAAGAAACTTGACTTTCAATTATGTGTTGTCCTATGGCAATTTGTCGAACAAGAAGTCTTAAAAATTTTGAGACCTTACAAAACGTGCTCCTCCTTTTGGAAAAAAGCACAGAATATCTTGTGTCATCCCTCTCATCTCCACACGAAACTCTTCCATCGTTGTTTCACCTTGCCTTCCATCGCGCTCTCTCTCCTGACGTTTGGGATCTGACAGGTCGAACCAAACTTGATAGACTTCTTCAATCAAGAAGTTGATCATCCCTCGATAATACTCAAGAACAATTAAAAACTCAAGAACAATTAAAAACTCAAGAACAATTAAAAACAATGAATAACTCTCATGTTATTGAATCAATCAAAGAATTCAATATACAATGGGTTCTGTCAAGGAAGCCTGAACCTTCCTCCACCGAATAAAGTTTTAGTACAATTCAAAGAATACATAATCAATCCCCTTCTCCTCTCAACTAACTTCTATTTATACTCTCCCCTTTTCCCTCCTAACTCAACTAACTAATATCCTACTGTTTTCCGCCTTCCTTACTCTATCTCCTTCCCTCCTTTCTTATTCTTTCTTTTGTACACCTTTAATTCTCTACACTTTGGATGCTAAATATTCGATTTCAAATTTAGCATATATGTTCAACTGCAAATTTTCAACAACATTTGCATTGCTTGACTATATATTCACAATTTATTATACAGAAAAACTAAGTGATTAGCTTAATAGTACTAGAAAACCTGTGTGGCAGGGCCTATGTCCAGTGGCACAACTGAGCCAGGTTTAACCACAACTTCTTCAAATTCATAACTGTTAAGCCTTAAGCTCTCTATTTCTTCCACTGGCCACTGAAGCAAATGGGCTCTAGTTTTATTGTCAAAAACCATTGTTCCTGGAATACTCTGATTTCCACATGAAAATACCACATGCAGTGCTTGTGGTAAAGTCAAGCACCCAACCCCACTATTTCAAGCACTAATATTTAGAGGGCAACCAAATATAAGAATAAAGTAACCTGATTGACCAATCCACATCTACCAAAATGTTTGCAACGCAAATACCACAAACAAAATAAATAAATCAAGAGTTTGTTAGTATTGTAACCCTGCCTTCCTAATCTCTGCAATATGCATTAGTGCTATTCGGAGAACCCGAGTGATCAAACATCATGACAGGACAGTCTTATTCTGAGAACAACCTAATACAATTATTAATTCTTTTTCAACACATCAAAAACTCAAATTTATTACCCCAACTCTTTATTGCAATGGACACTGTTATTCTGTCTTCCCCTTAGTTCTTAATTTCCATTTTAGTATAACCCACATCATAAAATCAACAATAATATTACATTAATTAGAACAAAATCCATTTTACTTCTTTCTGATTGAGATTAAAACTTTATCGTTATAATATACAGTAAAAAAGTACATCATAGTTATGATATACAACTAAGGACAGATAGATACCAAGTTTATATATCAAGATTACCAAAAAAACTGATGCGATATTTACCATATTCAGAAAGCTAACCTCCAAGAGCTTGGATTGACCTTTCTGATCCCAGTAATTTGAGATCAAGTTGATCAGTACCAAAAACTTCACCAGATGCAAAATAAAAAGAAGCCAAAAACAATTAAGTCAAAAGGACAAAAAGCTAAAAATCATGTGTATCTGGAATGTATAGGAAGCGAAAAAGACCACACAGAGAAAACCATTAAAAACATACCACTAAAAGATTCTTCGAGCAATCCCAAAATCATTAGAAACATACCACTAAAATATTACCAATAGTATCAAAGTTGTACCTGTAATAAAAAACTTAGTGTTCAGTTGTACCTTAGTGTTCAGTTCAAGATTAAATAAATGAAGAAAGAAACCACTAAAGCTGACTAACTAAGAAAGAAAACCATTCAAAGGTTCCAAAGTTCATTGAAGAACTTTCATATCAAAAGGCAATTGTCTTGTCATTTTATAATACATGTGTAACTATAATGAATAAGCTACACTGAATAACTTATTCAGAAATCACAAACTTAGGGCTCTACTCTAGAAACTGTCATCACTATACCCTTCAAGATAAAATCATCCGATTTCTATAACATGTGTTAGGTTCAAATCAGAGTGCGTTTGGTTAATACATGATCAAATAATCCAAAAAAGTCCTTCAGAGTGAAGGAAAGTTCACCCGAAAAAATAATATATAACATAATAAAATCTAACCTTCTGCCAAACACTATCATTGACGTGAACGAAATGTGCAGTGATTAAAATTGTGAGACAAAAGTAAGCCTATAAGAGCATAATAAAAAAAAATAAAATGTTTTTTTAACAATTTTTTTCACTTTTTTACAATAGACTATTTAATAGCTTGTGTGATTCATCCGTTTTAAATATACAAGACAATAAAAATAGTTACAAATAGTCTATTAAAAATTTGTTAAAAAAAAAAGTTAGTAACATATACTAGTCCATAAAAAAACACAAAAAAAAAAGTATAAGGAGAGACAGATGTATATTCACATAGATATGAAACTCTTGACAACTGAGTAAATAAGATTGTTCTGCAAAGGATTAGAAATGTCTGCGAGAGAAAGTTACACACAAAATGAAATACAATTAAACCACAACTGAAAACGAAAACCAAAGGAAAAGCGAGAAAACCTACCTATGAAAATGGAAGAATCTCGGAAATGCCAGTACACGAGAACCTGTAAAAACGAAAATAGCAATTAATAATCAAATGCCAGAACCATTTTGATAACCTGTGAAAATCGCAACAATGAGAGAAATATGAAAGGGCGACAGAGAGCAAAAAGAGAAAATGGGAGTGAAAACAAGAAAACTAAAGGAGAGTGAACCACTGAGATCGAAATTCAAACCTATGAAGATTGTTGCCAGGAGCGAGACAAGAGAATGCGTGTGAACTAAATGGAGAAGAGAATGGACACTGTTTGACTATTGAGAATGAGAGGAAGAAGTTCTATAATTTGAGAAAGTGGAACTAACCGCCAATTATTTTAATTTATTATAAAATTGCTTTCATATTTTTAAAATAATAATTATGATAAAAACAAAAAACATTTTATATAATTCATAACAATTCTTAATTTAATATTAAAAATCAAGAACTATTATAAATATAATTACTTTAGAATAATTTTATATAACAAGATCCACTTGAATTAGTTACGGAAGGTTTTCTAAAAAAATAATATACATGTACTTTTTTGCAATAAATCATTTTAAAGAAAAATTACATATATTTTCATAGAAAGAAATTGACAGAAAAAATTGTAAGTAATAACTAATTATTAATGTAGTAAAACTTACAATTATCAGTAATAATTTTCTGCAAATAATTTTACACAAAATTTTTTAGGTATTTCCTGCAAACTATAATTCTAAAAATATCATAGATATTCTTTACTAAAAATATTTCACACAAAAAATGTAAGTAATTTTTGTGAATAACCTTTTGCAGGAAAATTTGTAAGTAATATCTTTTTTGCGAATAACTTTATATAAAAAAATTTGCAAGTATTCCATGCAAAAAAATCATGATAAAATTCTTAAATACTTGGTGCCAAATATATTTTATATGAAAAAATAAATGAATTTCATGCCAAAAAGTTTCAAAGAAAAATATGCAAGAACTTTTTACTAAATTTTTTTCATAGAAAAATTGACATGTAAGCATTTTTACAGTAGTGTGTTTTGTGTTTTTCATATCATTTCCGAAATAGTAGCTTTTGTTTTCTTTTATTTTGTGAAACTATGACAAGATGTATAGAATGATATTTATTTCGACTTTGATAGGTTAATAATGTTTTGATAACAACTTTTCAGTAACGGCTACCTATTATCATTATACCTATTATCATTATATAGGCATGTTTGAATTTAATTTTTTAATTTAAAATTATAAAAAATTAATATTATTGGCAAAAATTTCTCGATAAAATAAAATTAATGATGAATTAGTAATGGTCAAAAATTTGTTAGTAAAATTATTGTCGGTAAATTTTATCGATGGATTTTTATTCTATTGGTAAATTCGTGTTAAATACTGGCAAAAGATTTCATCGGTAATTACCGAACGAGATAAATATCACGATTTAGTTCATTTTCTTTCCCACTCTTCCTTTCTTTCTTCTTCTTTCTTTTATTTTTACCAATCTAAAATCGTTGCATGATGGTGGAAAACATTGGCTTTTGGTCATTATAGTGGAAAGAATACATTTTTTTCAATCCAGAATCGTTACAGTGGACAAAAACAATTTTACCAATCCTTCTTCTTTCTTTCATCTTCATGCATTTTTACCAATCTAGAATTGTTACAATGCTTATTAAAGCATGAAAAGATAAGAAAAGACACATTGTCTCTCCACTGCAAAAGTTAGAGAAGAAGAAGATGGACTGGAAGACCTCAATGATGTCGGTGGAGATAGAGATGGCGGTCAAGCTGAGCCGAGATGGAGGTGCGTCAAAGCTACAATGACCTAAGCTGAGATGGATACATGGGTGAATGTAGAGGCTCAATAGCGCAATGAAAATTAACACTGCGAGAGAGGGCAAAATACATAATGTTTATCGCTGACAGAGGGCAAAATGAGCAGGAAAATTACTGCTCTTTCTACCGATAGACATTTCGTTCGGTAAGCGAAATATGTATTATCGATGGATTTTAGTGACGGTTTTTCGTCGATAAGTGAAATATACATTATCGACGAATTTTCCATCGGTAAAATCTGTCGGTAAGTAAAAAAAACGAAAAATTCCCGCTCTTTTTACCGATAGATTTTACCGACAGATTTTGATTTTTGTTTTCCCAACAGATGCATTACCGATGGGTGTTTCCATCGGTATATGAAATATGCATTACCAATGGACCATTTTCATTTTGCTTTTCTCTCTTCCACTTTCATTTTGCTTCTCTCTCTTCAATTTTCATTTTCGTTATCTCCATTCTTTCTCCTTTCTCTCATGGACAATCATCTTCTTCGGCGATAGAAGCTCTAGTAACCCCTTTCCCTTTTCTTCCACCGTCATCGCTATCAAGAGGTTGCCTTCCTTCGTTGGGGTGCTATGTTTTTTCGATTGCGGGTTGCAGGTTGGGAAATGGAAGCCTTCGCTGACTTTGGTCATGGAAGCAAGGTATGTCCGCTATCCCTTCTCATATTTTTTCTTTTCCCTTTTGCGTTTCCTCTTTTCCCTTTCCCTTTCTCATTTTGTGTTTCGTGGTTTTTTATTTGATTTTTTCATTATTATGTCGTGATAAGTTTATTTTTTATGTAGTTGTGTGTGTGACATTCTTTCAAAACCAAGTTAGTTTATGCTTTGAATCGAAGATTGACTCTAGAGCAACGAAGCATTATTTAAAAGACATCATTCGATTAGTTTTTAGAATTGCATGACAATGTTAAAATTAGTAGGAATGTGTTAAATGAGTTATGTGTAAGATGGTTTGACTATAAGGGTGAGTTTTGTTTTGGAGAAAAATTGTAGAATTCAAGGAAATGGATGTGTGCTTAGGGTTAGGGTTGAGTTTACTTGGACATAAAATTGATTTAAACGAGTTTGCGGCATTTAGTGAATGCACAAGATGTTGAAAGTGGTCCTCCATCATAAAATGACATAAGAGATCAAGCAAAAGAAATAAGTCTGATTAGGAAAATCAGTAGAAAAAAAAAAGGAAAGTGTGTGTATGTATTTTTAACGTTAAACCAAACATTGAATGAAAATGTTGGTAAATATTACTTTGTGTATTGTTATTTTTTTATTTGTCACTATAAGAAAAACAAATTGTATTAAATTACGAGATTATAAATGCACGTGGACATTGAATATTTGAATTATTTTCAAATCACATATTCCATTTAAGAATTTATTATAATAATGACAATTACCAACATAGTAATATAACAAGAATAATAATGTTTCAACAAGTTACTGTTTGTATTAGAATTGTTTTCTAATAAACAATACGACATTTTAAGTGATATTATTTACATTTTTAAAACATCACTTCATAGTCTGTATTAAATGTTCAATGTTGTGGCTCGCTTAAAACTACCATAATAGGTAGCAAGATTTGTGATTTATTTTAGTATTATGAGTTTTTAATGATAAGCAATTGTTTTTATTCCTCTAAGTGTTTGTATCAAATTACATTTTGATTTTGTTTATTTATTTTATTCAATTTATCTTAAGTTGTGTTTGTTTATTTATTTATAATTATGTTATTTAATTTACTTCAATTATGCATTGGTTTTTTATATTAATTTATAATTTTGTTAATTATTTATTTATGGTATTCTGACACATATCTAGTTTTTTTAAAGTCCTTGTTATTTTCTTATAGTTTATATTGTATTATTTTATGTATCATTCTTTTTATAATTTCAAGAAATATATAAAATAATAATAAAATAAAGTAAAAGGAAACCTCTTTTTATTCAACGAATTTGAATAAAAGAAAGTTACTTGTGTTGTTTTATTACTATTTTTTAACTTTTTTATATGTTCCGATAATGTATAAATTATTAGTCAAGAAAAATATGATATATACTAATGATCATTATATTATGTTATTCTTAAAATGTCCAAGAGTATGGTAATTGAAAAAGAGTTTTACGTTTGGTTACAATATGTTAGTTGACAAAGAGTTTTATGTTTGTTTACAATAAATTGATACCAACCAAACTAATGCATAAGTATTTGTGTTTGGAAAGTCATAATTTGGTAAACTGCAAGATACTAGGATGAGGGCTAAGAAAATATTTATCAATTAAGTGGATATTGGGATAGTTCATAATATCACCTAGACTAGGATATTTATCAGTAAAACATAGAATTATCTAATACTTGTTCAACATTATCAAGTTTAGTTTGTGTGTATGTTCACACACACTCACTAAGTAATCTTGATAATGTTGAATAGATATCAAATAGTTCTATGATATTTTGTGATTATTAGAAAGATCATATAAAATCTCTTTAAGTGTATCTAGAGTTTTAAGAGTAACAATGAAAGCATTAAATATAGATATTAAAAGAGTGATTGAGTGTTACGCTTGAAAGAATGTGACATGAGTAGAAGCTTTGAAGGTTTACAAACTAAATCCAAGTAAGGGAAGCTAATATTTTGTATTTTGTTTGTTTACTTGTACGTGTTTTAAAGTTAAGAACAATAATGTTTTGGGCTTTCATGGATATTTTCAATTCATTTTTAAAGTTAAAAGAATGAAATTGTGTGAAATTGCATGAGGATGTCATTACATGGGTTCAAAAGATAGGTTTTGTTAAGGTGAACATATTTTTTTATTTTTGAATATTTGTTTGCGATTGGTTTCACCATAGCAATGGAGGTTGTCCTCTGAGGGTGATATGTTTTTTTTATATGATATGATATGTGCTTTTTGGATGACCCATTGTGGGTGATAAATACAAGTTGGATTGCTTATATACATGTATACATCTAATATATGTGTATGTAAAGCATGGCTCTACACGGGTGACTCTTAAGAGGTGACTTCATTGTCCTTAATGACCATGACGATCTTCAAAATAGGTGTATAGGTGTATATAAATTTAAGGGGTTAAATAAAATAAAATTTAGTAAATTTTTCTTAAAAAAGAATTTTATTTCTATGTCAACTCTTGTTTATGTAAAAAAACAAAAATTGGGATAGGGAATAGGAAGGGGAGACAAAGCTCTCCTAATCAATAAGGAAACTTTGTTAGTGTTGGTGGGTGATGTATGATACCCAGGTAGTATTGGTAGTATTATGTATTGGGTGATAGTGATAAATTGAGGGAAACTTACATTTTGCCTTAGCAACAAGTGTATATTTGACTTGGTAACATATTCTTTGTGCCACTTTGGCATTTGTTGGAAAAGCTGACAAAAATAGTATTTCCTGAGGCGTGTAGAGTCACTGTCCTTAAGGACTTATCCGCAGTGTGTTGCGCAAGTCCCCCAGGATACAACAGGAACTTCTCAGAATGTCTGAGGATCTCAAAACTAGCAAGTAACTCTTTAACAGAGTATAAGAATAACCCAAAATAATTTTAGAAGAGAGAAAGAGCTGAAGAAAGAAATTCAGAAAAGAGAAAATGAGAAAGGGTAAATTTTTGGTGTGTCTTGGAATGGAGGAAAAGTTCTCTATTTATAGAGCTAGAAAAGAATCAAATAAATAAAAGAAATTAAAAACATTAAAATGTTAACGTTGAACCAATTAATTATTTGAACGTTGCTATTAAAAATTTTCGTTGGCAATTATGAAATGAATCTTAACGATGCCAAATACTAACATTGCAACAACGTTTTCATATTTTGCAATATAATAATAATATATTATAACATTTGGAACATAACACAATTAAGATATAGTATATTTAAGATATGTCAAGTGTTAGCCTTTAATGGAATCATTAGTGGAAAATATACTTTTTATAACTGTTGAAATTCACTAGAATAAAAAGTGACACAATGGTAGTTTTGTAAATATGAGAAACTTTCTATATCGGTTATATAGAGAACAAGTATAGAAAGTAACATTATGGTAATTTTGTAAATATGAGAATCTTTTCTATATAGGTTATATTAAGAACATGTATAGAAAGTTGCACGATGACAGTTTTATAAATATGAAAACACTTTTCTATACCGAATGTAGTCAGAACATGTATAGAAAGTCTTTTTTCTATACATGTTAAACTACAACATGTATAGAAAGTCTTTTTTTCTATACATGTTAAACTAGAACATGTACAGATTATTTTTCTATACCGGTTAGATATTATAATCAGTATAAATTATTTTACATTTCTATTCATTTTTTCTTTCTCGTTATACTTTCTATGATTTCTTTCTCGTTGTCTTCCTTCTCCTTCTTTCTTTCTCATTCTCCTCGTTCCTTCGTTCTCCTTCTCCTTCATTGTCGAAGCTCTTGTTCGACTCATTAGTGGCCATTGTTGAAGTTGTTCATTGCACCAATTGTAAGTACTTAATCTTTCAGACTATAAATACAATTATACAATTTATGATATTTTATAAATTTAACTTGTAGTGTTCATGTTAACTGGGAGCTTTAAGTGCGAATATTATGTCATCAGGCATATGTAGAAAATTATATCCGCAAATGTCGTTGACTCATAGAATTTGATAACATGAACATTTTATAACTAAGATCTTAAGTCATTAATATTATAACTTAACTCAAACTATTCTTTTAACCGTTTGTAGATTATTAGATGTTTCAATAGTACATTTTGAGTTTAGGAACTATTTTATGTGTAACTATGTTAGGTAAATATATTTAAGAACTTTGTTAGGTAAATATTACATTGAAAAACTATTTTGATTTGTTAATAGAAGAAACAATATTGATTATTTATACCGTATTCTAGGATTAAATTTTATGCAAGTCAGGATATGGATTGTAGCAGATACAAATCAAATATTCTAAAAAAACATTGCTTTTTATATCGTTTAAAACATGAATAGGTATAAAAGGCATCTTTTTATACCAATTAAAATAATAACTTGTATAAAAGGTTCTCTTTTTATACCTATTATAACACCAACATGTATAAAAAAGTGAGTATTTTTGTACAATGATGGAAATAAAAGGAGACTTTTTATACATGTTCTCTGAATATTTGATATAAAAAGTTAGACTTTTAAACGAGTTCTAAGCAAAAATGGTGTAAAATGTGGGACTTTTAATACTAGTTCAAGTGGGAGATAAGGGATTTCAGAATTTGGGTTTTGAATAAGACGACCTTTTCCTTTTTCATTCTTATTACTTTTTCAAATTGAAAAAGTAATAAGAATGAGAGGTGTTAAGCTTTTTATAGTATTTGAATAAAAAGTTGAAACTTTCTATATCTATGTTTCTATACTTACTTGAAAACTGGTATAAAAAGTATTTTTGAATACTAGTGAAACTTTTATGATGATTTAAAATCTTTAAAAGAAACATTTCAAATTAATTGTAACATGATACGTGGCTAAATATAAATTTACTTAAATTCTTATGGATGATATGATATTATGATGTTATAATATGATTATAAGTTTTAGTTTCATTAACAACAATTTTCTTACTCATAATATATTATGATATCATATTTATCATTTTTAATAAATATAATTGAGTCTAATGTTGAAAAAGTATTATATGAAAAAAATTATATTTAGTTAAATAGTTAATTTTTGAATTAAATATGTTTTTTATTCTTAAGTTATATTTATTATAAAATATTTGATCCATGTACTTTAGTTATTGTAAAAAATTATTTCCAACAAATTATAGTGTACGTTATACTTTACTTTACCATAAAACTTAGTTGGTCATATATATAAAAACCACTCTGCATTTCAAATATTAGGAATGATGTTTTACATTGATTTTCATAAAATAGAAGGATTAAATGTAGGATGGTTAAAGTGAGCGGATTCAGCTTACATGGGAATGGCTCACCATGAGTTTAGTTCACTCGATTCACTTTTTGGTCAACTAGAAATTTTGTAGCATAGTTCATAGAGTAGAGAGTTGACTCATTTATTAATGTTTTGTTTTTACAACTTATTTTAATATTTCTTGTAGTATAATGAAAGTGGATTGACTATATTTATAATTCATTCCTTTTATAGTAGTGAAATCAAAAAATGTTTACTCCATTCTTCAACTATTATTATTGTTGATAGAGGAGTTATGTGAAAGTTAAACTTATATATCTCATTTTTTTTTTATGATGGCAACACAAAAATGTTTTAATAGTTTCTTGCACACATTAAGCAAAACTGCTATTTATATATTTGATTGTGCTTGAACTATATGTTATGCATATTCATTGTGTTTATATCTGTGATTATATCTATGATATGCATACTCATTGATTTTAGTTGATAAAACTCTTTGCATCATGTATATCTGGATAAATAAATTGTTTACATAGTTTATAAAATTTGTTTGAATTCATCTAATATCAGTACATGATTAATTGTAGCAAACTACTAGTTTTGACCAATTACATTATGTGGACAATCGATTAAAATTCGTGTCTTTGCTTATACTTGATTATTGAGTGCATTGATGAGTTTTGAATGAAAAAATTTTCAAATTTGCTTAAGTATGGTACTTAACCAATTACACTTTTTTCTTAATCTATTAAAACACGTGTGTTTTGAAAACTTGTTTTTTAATAAGTCATAACTACCATAACGGTCATATTTTTAAATGTTATGACTTGCATTAATTACATAATCGATTACATACAATACTTATTCTGTTATATGTGTAAAATGTAATTCTTTTAAGGAAGTATTACTTGTTTAACCGATTACATTAATAGCGTAATCGATTAATTTACGACAATACTTTTATATATATAAAGAGACGCATAACTCTTTCCATTAAACAACTTTTTGAATCATAACTTTCATATTTGATAAAGTTTGTTAAGTTTTTAGTTGCATAAGCATCTGTTCTTCAAGAATCAAGAAGAATTTCATTTGGAAAGAAATCAAATCAAGGATTCTTGAAGAGTTGTTGTGCTTTCAAAGTCTGATTAATCTGCACTGTTAGGTGTTCTTCTGGAAGATCATAATCGTTTGCAATATGTTGTGATTGTGGTTCCCTACTGCTGAAGCCAGGAAGAGAACTTGTGGAGTTCTAGTTACTTTGAGTGTGGTATCTCAAAAGGGTTGGCAAAAAGAGGATTGTTCTTTTTGGGTGTATACTATAGTAGATTTGGAGTTAGAGAGGATAGTACATTAAGAGGGAGTCTATGTGTTTCTTACTGTAGAACTCAATCTATATGGTGGAATTCTTTCAATTCGGGTTGATTGAAAGAAGACTGGATGTAGGCTTGGCCAAACCAGTATATATCTTTGTGTGACTTTCTCTATCCCTTTACTCTTACATTGTTATTCATTCTTTATCACTTGCATTCCAAGAAAGGTTCAAGGATTTTGAAAAGAGTTTTAATAGAACAAATTTTATAAAGCAAAGTCAATTCACCTCCCTCTTGGTTGAGAAACTTGACCTACTATTTTCTACAATTATTATTAGAGATGACAATGTTGGGTGGCTTGCAAGCCTGTAAAAGAAATGTAAAGTGGGTTGAATAATTTAGCACACTAGCTCGCTTTGGCCCATCCCACATAACTTGTAGCCTATGTGAGCCAATAATAGTTGACCCACATTTAGCTACATAACTCGAATAAATTGAAATTCCTAAAATCTAGCAGCATTAGCATAACATATTGTGTGTGTTTCTTTTAGTCAACTTGCTCATTCATCCTCATTCATTCACATTCAGTTCATCTAAAAGTAATTCCTTCGTTTGTGTTTATTTCCTTATTTAATTATAGTTCAAAGTCATTTCTATTTTTAACAAGCTTGTAGTTAAATATTAGAAATTATAAAATTATGAATATTACTTATTTTAAGAAATAAGCTTATAAATTATAATTTCTATTAATTTAATCAAATAAAAATAAAATTATTAAAATCTTGCACCCTAATATTTTACAAAAAGAAATTACAGAAACAAATAATTTCTTATGTTGGTCGCCGATAAGTTTGCAAACCTATAAACCAAATGTTATGTGGGATGGGTTAAAGAAATTAGTTCACATCTTCTTATTGGAGACAGGTTAACCAAACCTACTTTTAGCATCCAAATGTAGGTCAGGCAAAAATGGATGCTTAGACCCTGATGCCATCCCTAATTATTATAATTATAATAGTTAAAAATTAAAATATGTGTATATCTTGACAAACAAATAAAATAAATATTTAAACTATTTAAATATTATTAAACAATATTATAGTATTTAAAAAAATTAAACTGCAAGCCTATATAATTAGAATTAGTGAATAATTATAATAAAAAACCTATAAAAATAGTAAGAATACTAATAAAATATGTTATTATTGAGTTATGATTTAATCCAACTTTAATATCACTTAAACTCGATTAATTTGTAGAATAAATGAGTCATGTTTAATTCAATCCACTATTTAAGAAATGTTTAATTATTTCGGAGGTCCCTATTTCTGCATATTCGTATTAATTGAGTCTTCGTATTTTGAAAATTCTCAATCGGGTCTCTATTTTGGTAATTGGTAAATTTGAGTCAATAATGTTCTTTCTGTTAATTGTTGTGGACCTCGTCAACTTTTTTGTCTGGTGGCATGTTGAGGTATCCTTTAATAACCACGTGACATAATAAGGTGTCATTACGTGGATTTATTTTAAGTAGGAATGGAAAACAATTTAGACGTGGTTGGCCTAGTGGTCGGTCTGGTGGTCGATACGGTGGTCGACCACTCAGCCTGGTGGTTAGTATGGTGGTTGGTCGACCTGGTGGGTGCTCGGCCTGGAAGGTGGTCAGTTTGGAGTTCGACATAGTGGGTGATCGACCTGGTGGTCGGCCACTTAGTCTGGTGGTCAGTCTCCATGCCGCTGACCACCCATTAGACTGACCGACCAGCAGGCCGAACTCCAGGCCAACCACGTCTAAATTGTTTTGCATTCCTACTTAAAATAAATCCACGTAATGAGAGCTCAGTATGTCACGTGGTTATTAAAGGATACATCAGCATGCCACGAGGCAAAAAAGTTAACTTTGTCCACAACAATTAACGGCAAGAATATTATTGATTCAGTTTTACTAAAATAGGGATCCAATTGAGAACTTTCAAAATACGAGAATCCAATTAATACAAATATGCAAAAATAGAGATCTCCAAAATTATTAAACCTTTAAAAAAACTAAAATTTTCATAATGGAATAATGATACACTGAGTTCACTCATATTAAAACACGATATCTTTAACTAAATATTTTATAATTTAATTTATGGATTAACATGATTTTGAATATAATTTGAGGACCAAAAAATATATAACTTTTAATTTTATTTATCTTTTTGGTCTTTAGTTGTACCAGTAATATATAATATTAATTAATATTAAATAAATGTTTTAATTTATAATTCTAAAGAAATAAATAGCTCAAAATTTTAATTATAAATCAATAAATGCTTTTAAGTTTTTTAATTATAAAGCTATAACTTCTTTAAATATTTTTAAAAATTATAAATAATGAATTTAAAGCATTTATTACGCATTAATATTTTATTTTAAAGTAATAAATGCTTTAATTAATTGTTATCATATCTTTAAATAATTATATCATTATAAGCTAAAATCAGAAAGTATTCTTTGAAAAGCTTTATCAGGGGATACTCTAAGAATATTTCCTATTTAAAATAATTTATGTATGTGTGTGTTAATTTTCTTTTTTAAATTTCTCACAGATTTATTTTAAATAAATAATAAGGTGTACATAAACATAAACAATTACTTTGTAAGCAATGTAGTAAAATATTTAAAAATGAATTATTTAATAAATATAAATATAAATGCTTTAATTAATTGTTATCATATCTTTAAATAATTATATCATTATAAACTAAAATCAGAAAGTATTCTTTTAAAAGCTTTATCAGTGGATACTCTAAGAATATTTCCTATTTAAATATAATTTATGTATGTATGTGTTAATTTTCTTTTATAAATTTCTCACAGATTTATTTTAAATAAAAATTAAATAAATAATAAGGTGTATATAAACATAAACAATTACTTTGTAAGCAATGTAGTAAAATATTAAAAAATGAATTATTTAATAAATATAAATATAAATAAAGTCCAATCCACTCAATTTTATTTAATATTATTATTTTTGAAAATATAATTATATTTAAATCTGACATCATTCCAATAAATAGGATTAATAACAAGTTAAAAAAAGTGTTTCTATATTTCAGGAAAAAGAGAAAAAAACAAAATAAAATTGTGGGAGGGACCGAAATCGGCACACAACCCAGGAAGCCAAAACGCCGTGTGGCAATTAATTGAGAAGTAATTTTGGGATGAGTAATTAAAAAAAAAAGGAAGAGAAAGGAAAATGGGCACAGCAACAGTTTGGTGGAGAGCGAGAGCTATAAGTGCAGGAGTAGGAAGCGATTGGAGGTTGTCCGAAGCCAGAATCCGTAAAACGTGCATTAGCGTGTCAACGAGAAGTAGTTGCTGTTCATCGCCACTGACACTAATCGTTTCTTCAATGCCTTATGAGAAGGAGCTCGCCGCTGCAAAGAAAGCAGCCACTCTCGCCGCTCGTCTCTGCCAGGCACTCATCCGCAATTTCTCTTTACTATCGCCATTTTCATAAACAAAAGAAAAACCCTTGTTTTTCGTTTAATTGAAATTCTAAACTAGTTTTATTAATTACCAATGGATGCTGATTTATTCTTCTTTGCATGCTCTGTGCAGAAAGTTCAGAAAGCTCTTCTGCAATCCGATGTTCACTCAAAGTCAGACAAAAGTCCCGTTACAGTGGCCGATTATGGTTTGCTATTTTAGTCCTGTTACCATTGTGTTTGGTGTTAACGTCGAATCGATTTTTGTGCAAATGCTCACATTGACAAGTTAATTGTAGTTGGAAAATGAGAAGTTTAGTTGTTAGTCGACCAAGTAGAATTAGTGCTGATTGTGTATGATGTTATGCTCTTGGACTAGTTGTTACGGGTACTTTTACCGGTTGGATTATGTTTACATAATTAGAAGCTGAAGAATGGGAGCGGTGTAAGCTTTTTAGTTTTCTTCACAAATCCTTGCCATATTTTTTCAGATGTATAATCCAGGGTTACTGATTTGATCAGAACATTTCGTGCATGTTGTGTAGTTTATCAGCTCTAATTCAAGGGGCTTTGAAATAAGTTGTTGTTCCTTGTGTCCAGTTCTGAGTTTATCGCACTCTCAAAATTTGTTTATTTTTTTCCTTATAATAGTTATAGATTATGTGTCCTGTGAATATTCAACTAATTCAGTTTACAAGAATGAGCCAGCAAATTTTACCAGTATCATTGTAGTTTTGAAATCTTTTGCATTTCTTCAACGAGAGTAGGGGAGTTGTTCTTTAATAATATTTCTACAAATACAAGCTCTACACCAGTGACTTAATAGTCGTAGCATGCTTGTTTTAAACCATGCATTGAAACTCTCTTTTAGTTGAAAAATTGTGATGATTAGCTAGTATAAGCCAATTGTTGTAAGTCATGTTTGATGATTTACTATGTATTACCCAAGGTTGGTTGGTGTAAAGCATATTTCCTTACAGGACAGACATGAAGAAAGACCTTTCACTTGTATAAATTTGCTTCTATGTTATGATAGGCAAGTATGCAACTATAGCAGATGTTTTGTTTGTCTTCCCTCACTAATTTATATATCTCCTTCACATCATGTATTGTTCTGCTACGTGTCTCCATATTCTAGTAATCATTTTGCTTGGACGCAAAGAGGACCTAATTATAGTTAGCTCAACCAGAAGGTTTTTGGGAAAATTGTTCTCACATAAAAACTAGTCCTTATGCACATTAGTTGAAATTCCTGCTACCACCACCTCAATAAATAGTGGATCTTCCATATGTTCTTTCATATGTTCTTTCTAATGTGGCGATTTAAATTGCTTCTACAAACATTTTTTGAAAGATCTTGTAATATTTTGGGCTTGTGCTTTCATTGCCTATAATATGGATCATTTGTGAAAAAGAAAGTTATTTACAATTTTAGCTGTAATTTTTTTCATTTTATATTATTTGAGTTGCTAAACTTGTTCATTGAGGTTTAGATGAAGCTTCAATTCACTTCAAATAAATCAGGTTGCTTTCTTGTGGTTTACAGGTTCACAGGCATTGGTCAGCTTTATACTTGAGAGAGAGCTTCTTTCTGAACCATTTTCAATAGTAGCCGAGGAGGTGAAATTGTAAATTCTTACAGGTTTTTTGGACATGTAGACTTTGCCTTCATTTCCGTGCTTGGGTATAAAATCCAATTTTAAAAATTCAGGATTCAGGGGATCTTCGTAAGGAAAGTGGCCAGGAAACACTGAAGCGCATTACAGAACTTGTCAATGATACTCTTGCTAGTGAAGGATCAGATAGCTTTCCTACTTTAACAACAGATGATGTGCTTGCGGCCATTGACAATGGTAAGTCTGAAGGTGGTCCAGTTGGACAGCACTGGGTTTTGGATCCGATAGATGGTACAAAAGGGTGAGTATTATTTTTTTACAAAAAAATCCATTCTGAAGTAAATTGTTTACTGTTTGTCGAATTTCATTATATTCTTTTTCTAAAAAATGTTATGTTCTTGCAGCACGAATATGTTTGTAATATCTCATTTGAAACATATATGAATTTATCTAGTATTATTAATCTGATTATTATCTGAGATTGCAGTTGTCATTCAACATCTTATATTGTTTAAGAAGTGTGGACAAAATAATTGTTGAAATCAATCGACTATCACTTCAAAGTTCCAACCAACATATAGCTGTAATGGTGATTTTAATTTTGAAAGACATTATTTATTACCTGGCACGGTGAAATTGACTATCTAAAGGACCATTTAATTTGAGAATTGTTTTCTGTTTTCATTTTATATTTCATTTTTAATTAGAAAAAGGCCACCTTCTTTTCATTTTACTTCCCGTTTTCAAAAGTTTGTAAGGTAAACAGGAAAAAACAACTTATTATTTTCTACTTTCATTTTCTTTTGTCACCGATTCCTGTACCAACTTTTAAAATCAGGAAACAAATGAAACATAAAATGATAATAAAAAACCTTGAAATCTATTTTTTTACTCATAAAAATTTGATAATATAAAATATTAGTATTTACTTTTATATTCTTTAGTTGTCAAATTAATTGAACATTTGATTAAATAATTATTTTTCTTCGTTATTTCCAGTTTTACTGTCGATATTTTTATACCATTTGTTTCACTTGCATTGTCACTTATGGAGATCGTGTCATTGAGTAGCTCATGCTTCTGAGATAACATAATAGGTTTGTAAGAGGAGACCAATATGCTATAGCATTAGGTTTGCTACATGAAGGAAAAGTTGTATTGGGTGTCTTGGCTTGTCCAAATCTTCCACTGGCATCCATTGGCTCTAATCAGCTTCATTCTTCAAATGAAGTTGGTTGTCTCTTCTTTGCTAAAGTTGGTGAGGGAGCATATATTCAAGCACTGGGTGGTTCTACACAAACTAAGGTTGATGCTTGCAAATTTTTTTCATACTTGTCACTTTGGTAATGTCATTTGACAGTTGTGCCATGTCCAAATGATCATGCAGGTCCATGTTTGTGATGTTGATAATCCAGAGGAAGCATCATTTTTTGAATCTTTTGAAGCAGCACACTCCTCGCATGACTTGTCTGGCTCCATTGCAGAAGTAATGTTATTTCTATAGTTAGCACATTTGTCTTTTTCATTGTTTTTTAGCTTTTTCTCTTAGCTCTCTTAGATTTAATTACACACAATTCTTTAACGTTACTTAATTAACAGAAACTTGGTGTCAAAGCACCACCAGTCAGAATTGATAGCCAAGCAAAATATGGAGCTCTGTCAAGAGGAGATGGGGCTATATATTTGCGTTTCCCTCACAAAGGATACCGTGAAAAAATATGGGATCATGCTGCTGGAAGCATTGTTGTGACTGGTATTATTTTTCATTAGTTTTTCCTTCCTGTTCTGAAGTATTTCTTTTAATGAACAATTTGACCAATCTTTTCTTGGTAAACATGCTCTGCTTAAAACGAGTGTTATAACTGTCCAGAATTGGTCATAAATAACATTTGGCCTATGTTTATGTTTATCAAGTCCATGTCCTGGTTAAAACTTAACTTGGATCTGGACTCTCTTCAAATTCATATAGAATATAGGATATGTTTCTGGAATGTTTTAATGTTTTCTATTATAAAGTAAGACTTTAACCCTAACTTACTTTCACAAAACTAGCTTAAAAGTTAACATTTGCATCAATTTGCATATTATAATTTGGTCATATCTCCATTTGCTGTATTGATGTGAGATCATGTTAGGTTTCCGTAATTGAAAACCTAATTTCCCTTCTATTGCGAGTCTCAACAAGAACACAAAGCAGAAGAATGAATGAAACGTATTGATTTATTTGCACATTAACAGTATCAAAAGTCAATGTACAAGTATGGATGTAAGTATGGATAACTATGGGAACCTAATCCCCCTCCTCAGGCTAAAGCCCTGACTATACGAGTAAAATATAACCTAATCCCACAGACTGACAATTATTCTATTTATAATAGGTTCTTTCCACCCAAAACCGTTAACATAGTTGTGCTTTCCATTGTTCAACCGAACGACTATTGTTCAACCGAACGGCTACTTCACCATCTCCCTCAACCGTTCGGCTTTCACCTTATGCCCCACCTGTTCGGTGTTCGCCTCATGCTCCCACTTCTTGTGACCGCTCGGTCCCTGCTGCTCCCCTTGCATGTGACTGTTCGGTCCTTTCTGCTCCTTCCCTGTTGTCCTTAGCGTTCGTTTCTTTCTTCTCTCATGAACTTTCCAGCTCCTATCAGATCACCAATGCACTCTCTGATGTAGTGAACTTAACATCTTAAGTGTAGAACTAGATATTTGTGAGTGTCCGAGAGGGGGTGACATGATAGATCTAATAATCCATGTTAAGAAAGGATTTATACTATCTTAGAAAATGAACTTTAAGTTTAACTCAATCTTTTAAAAGCAGCTTATAAAGTGAGGTTTGCTCTCACTTATATAATATAATTTGATCATATATATAATGTCCTACACTTTCCTTGTCGTAGGTAAAGTTTATACATTTTAACAAATTTAGGAGCTTGGCAACTTTTATAAACCTTTTTTCTTTGTGATTATTAATGCTTTTAGCATGTTGCACCCTGGAACGTGATGCCAAGGAACTCTAAATATGAAGTTAAAACTAACCTTGTTTAATAAGTTCTAAGCCATTTCCATTATTAGTTTGTGGTAATGAATTTTAACACCTTGAAGGGAAATAATGAAGGCTTTCAAGGAAAAGATAACGCCGGTCTCAAATGTGATGTTAATGGAACATAAATTTTGATTTGTAGGATTAAGTTTACTTCATTGTGAAATTCAATGATAGTTGAATCTTTATAAGTATTTTAGGGGTTATGGTTCAATTTGATTTGCAGTTAGGAAAGTGATAGATATTTGTGATGTGAATATCATCTAAAATATTTTAAGATACACGGAACTCATACATGTTACATACTCAATTCTTACTGTAGAATTTCAAATTTAAACTATGGAATTTCACTGGTAAAACGATATTAATATACTTTAAATACTTTTTTCATGATGAAATCTTTAGAGATTTTGGCTGCTCTTCTCCTAACACCTTAGAGGAGTTTGATTTTCGGTAGGGAATTAGTTATTCATTTTCCAAAGCCGAGGGCACCTAAAATTCTTCACTAGAGATTATGAAGTACAAATCTTAGAACATGTTTCCAAATTACATTAGTGTCCAGCTCAAATTAAACCCTTTTAAATTGCTTCAGTTGAATAGCCAACTCTGTATGACAGTGGTTGCATCTTACAATATTCTATTTGGTCTGGACTGTATAATAAACTGTTAAAGTGCTGGTGAATAATTATATTTCAATCTGTTTATGTTTGACTTGCCTTTATTATGTTACTTAGCATTGATCTTTCTTTGGTCTTTAATGGACAAGAAAGATAATTTGAATGCACGACTATCTCTTTGTTGCTCGTGGAAGGTCTGGGGGGAGGGGGAATCGAAACGTTGTATGCACTCATTGTCATTTCCCTTTAATGGGAAGACACTTGATGTTTCTTAAATAGAATGAAAACAAGAAGAAAAACTGCAAAGTAAAGAAAAATATTTGTAAGGGAGTAGGTACTATGAGATTGCTGAAGATTTGCTTGTTGAGAGGAGTGCGGTTTTGAATATTCTCTGTGTGGATTTAATATTCCTGCGCACCCAGCACAACTCTTCATTACAGTGATGACATTATCTCATGGATGAGCTTTGTATTCCTATCTCTTGTTTTTTGAATGACTTATGTACGCATAATATTGGAGTCTACTGGTAATTGTGACTTTCATTGACAATGAACTAATATTTAGGTTCGTCCATTGCTTAGATTGTGGAATGTGTCTTCTAATCTTCTATAAATGTGATTGGACTTTTGTAGAAGCTGGAGGTATCGTCACGGATGCTGCGGGGAATCCTTTGGACTTTTCAAAAGGAAAGTTTCTCGATGTTGTTTCTGGTATTATTGTTACAAACCAGAAATTAATGCCATCGCTTCTAAGAGCAGTTAAAGAAGCACTCAATGAAAAAGCATCATCCTTGTGATTTCCATTAAGCTTGTTTACTTTGTGGTCGGTTCATTATATGGGACCTTCTCAATGTGCTATATTTCCTTCGTGATCTGAAGAACATGATTGGAAATGCTCTCATTTCCTCTTTGAAGCAGATTTCTGCTCTTGTTTTTTCTCTGCTAGTCTTTTCCTGACATGTACTTTTCTTTTTCTATTATTTTCTATCAATAAGCAGAGATCTTCGTTTAAATATGCTTGATAATTAATTCTTCTAGATTAACTTGTCAGAGGTGATATGATTTCAATGCATAGTTGATCCAAAAGTACCCTAAAATTTAGTGAATATCAGTATAATAAGGAAAGTATCGCAATCAGAGGCCTCGTATATCACAACCTGAGTTTGTTTTGCAGCAAATATGAACTTGGAAGCATGGAAATGCCAACTCTTGAATATGGCCTGAAAAGGTATATTGTTTATTCCAAGGATAGTGTATAAACTTTAAGGTAAACAATTTAGTGCCTGTTTATGTTTCCCACAATGTTATAATAAATACAGGATTATGAAATATTCTTTGGAAAGTTTTAAAGGAAAATAAGCGGTTGAAGATGAAATTTCATATCTATTATGCTTGTTTTGGGTGAAATTCTTGGAGAACTGTTGCTAATTTATCAGTCTCACCTTTGAGGTTTCAATGGAGATCAATGCAAGTGATACACTTGAATGGGTTAGCGCAAGAGGATTGATGAACAATTAAGGTAATGGGATTTGCAGCGTGAAGAGAGATAAAAGTAGTATAGCTGACACATAAGTGACGCCGGATGTGCGGATTTTTCCAAAAAGTGAAAAAAAGCTAAGCCACAGTGTAGACTTAAAATGAAAAACATCAATTGCCCCGTCGATTTCACATTTTCTTGTTTAAAATATAAATCTTTCAGAAAGAACAAAAAATCAAACTTAAAAATATTTAAAAAATACATTTTCTATACAGTGTTTGATTGTGGATTGAGGAGTGGATTTGAGGGAAGGAGAGGTAATGAATTTGGGAGATGGAGAAGGTACTGTGCTGTTGTTTGGATCAGGCCTAGTGCCGGTGATTTGCAGGATTGCAGGGAAAAGATCCATGACCCAATAGAAGCGTTTTCGCTGAGGAAGCCACGTCATTGCAGTGAAAATTACTTATTTGACCCTTCACTTGCTGTTTATTTTTCCTGTTCTATTTATTGTTCATGGTCGTGTGATCCCACGGTGGTGGCGGTGCTGGTTTCACGGGGTTGTTGTGGTGTCATGGTGGGTGTCTTGATGTCGTGGTGGAGGAGTTGTTCTGAAGGTGGTGCTCCTGCGGTGGTGGTGACGATGAAGCCTTTAGCAACTGTGTCGGTGGTCGGAGACGAAACTTCACCGTGGCTGAGTGGTGGGCCAAGAAAGTAGGCGAAAAAGAAGAAAATCATCTGAAACAGGAAGAAGCCCTGATATAAGAATGATAATGTCATAAAATAATAAAATAATAAAAATAAAATAAATAATAATCAATCATATTTTTGTAACTTTAGATATCATTTACTATTTCCATTTAAATTTATACTACATTTATGTATAATAGTAATCGTATAGTCTTATTCACTAAAACATTTTTTAATCTATCATACTTCTATACGAATTTTCATAAACTTTCATTTCAAATCCATTCAAATTATATAATTATTTTAATCCAAACAATTTCATTTTAACATTTGTTTTCTCTTAAATTAACATATCCGTCTTCAAATTCAAACATATAATAAGAGATTTGAAATAACAGTTTTAAAATAAAAGTTTCTAAGAGTTTATAAATAATACGATGAGCGATAAATTAAAAAATTATTTTAATTGATTAAAATATATAATTATTAAGTTATCCTTATTAAATAAATGCAATATAAATTTAAATATAAGTATTAGAAATTATATTAAAATAAAAATGAATGTTATTTATAATTTAAAAGATGAAAAAAATAAAATTAAAACTTATAAAAGGGTTTCTAGAAATAATTTTTAAATACATTTTTTAAATAATAATTTGCATATTATTATTTAAATTATTTTAAAACAAGTATATCAAATAAAAATTTATACAATCATCATAAAAATTAATAATAATATTATTTTATTATTATTATTAATTATATTAATCCTATTATTTTATTAACGTTTTTGGATTGTAAAATTTTAAATAGGTTAAAACTTAAAATAAAATATTGGAGGTGTGTATGAGAATGAGAGGTGGATGATATAAAGACGGGGTGTTGACAATAAGGTTGGTATTGCCCAAACTCTATTTTATCTCTTTTTCCTTCACGACCCTGACACCAAAAGAGAAGGCTCAAAAGAGAAGGTAAGTCATCCCATTTCCTTCATTTAGATTCACTATGGGCGAGTGAATACTGAGAATGTCACTAGTGAAGGTGTTTTGGTGTACAATAAATATCCTTGTATCTCACATAATGTGTTGTTACCAATTAGGAGGACTGGTATCTTAAAGATATTATGATTTTAACGATGTTACAAGATGGAGAACTTGAAGACTCTTATTATATTCACTTTAAAAGCATTTTATAGAATAAATTGTATATGAATATATTTATTGATGTAAGAACTCTTAGAAGTTTTTCTGTCTAGAGAAAGTTTGCGCAAATAATCGATTATTTGGTGTAATAATCGATTATCACGAGCCAAAGTAGAAAGAGATTGCTCGTGCAAATAATTGATTATCTCACAGGATAATCGATGCTCACTGTTTGATTTAATATTGTCAAAGTCGTGCAAATAATCGATTATTCCTTAGAATAATAGATTATCACTTCTTGAAAAATTCATAACGAACACAAATAATCGATTATCACTTTTGATAATCGATTATCACTAGCAGTTGTGAGATGTCTTTTCAGTTTCTAACTCTACACGAACCTGGGCTTATAAACAGAGGTCTTCACAACTCTTAGAACTTAACCTTTCATTTGAGAGTATTAGAGTTGTGTGCCTAAGGGAAGCTCTCTGTGAGTGAAAAGGGAGCTAAGTCATTTGAAAATACAAAATTTGTCTAAGGAAGTTCTCAAGTGTTAATTTGCTCATAACAAGTCTTGTGAATAGGAAAAGCTTGCGCTTAGTGGGTCAAAGGTCGAAGTGGTTCTCTTCAAGCTGATTGAGCAAGTTCATCTTTTCGTTTGTCGAAGGAAGGTGTTTTTTGTTCTTACTCTTTATTCCATGCTATTGTAATCTATGAACAATATTTTAGTGAAAAGTTAATCACTGTTTATAGTGATTAACGATTGGACATAGAATCTTTTGATTCGAACCAGGATAAAATTTTATGTGTTGATTTTCTTTAACTCTATCTCTTTAGCACTCAAATTGTTTGATAAAAGTTTTAAAAGAAAATCAAGATTTTAAAAAAGAACCATTTTATCTTTGCTATTGACTGTAACATGCTCTTCCGCTCTAAAAACACTTTCCGTTGCGCGAGACGCTGGTACCAACAATTGGTATCAGAGCTTGCTTTGATAGTTTTTCAAATTTTTCAAAAATGGGTGGTCATAACTAAATGTACGCTGAGGGTGTTTCTATTGGAAATAAGAATGCAAATATTTTTGGAGTCTATTGACAGGGGTATTTGGGAAGCTGTTTTAAATGGACCCATTGTTCCCACCGTTATTGTAAATGATATGTAGGTAGAAAAACCTTATTTACAGTGGACTATGGAAGAAAACAGAATGACACAATATGATGTTAGAGCTATAAATATAATTTTATCTACACTAACCCTTGATGAATTCTTCAAAGTTTTTGTTTATGAAAGTGCTCAGGAAATGTGGGAATTTTTAAGAGTCACTCATGGTAAAGTCACAAATGAGGATAAGTTGACATTGTTTGATACAAGCTCTACATCAAACTCCTCAAGCTCAAACGATTCAAATGAACAAGAAATCTATGTTTAATTGTCAATAGTGAATCATCTAGAAGCCAACACTTGAAGAAAAAGAAGGACAATCAAGGCTCCTCTTCAAGCTTCAAATGTTATAGATGTGGTGAAAGAGGTCATGTGAAAGCGGATTGCTCAAACAACAAGAGAAAAAAAGAAAGAAAGGAAAAGAAAATTCACAAAAAGAAAAAGGTCTATATTGCTTGGGAGGATAATGCATCAAGCACCTCTAGTACAAGTGATCTGTTGAAGAAGCAAACTTGTGTTTGACATCTACTATTGATGACAATGCAAGCCAAGTAAGTTGCTCTAGCCTTGCACTAGTGAATTTGATGTACAAAAGGCTTTTCTTGAATTACTTGATGAGTTTGATAAATTGAATGCTGCTAATAAAAATTTGAAAAATGGATTTAAAGATTTGAAAATTACATATGAGAAGGCATTGGATGAAAAAGTTAATTTTAGGAATAAAATCTGCAATTTAGAAATGAAAGAGCCTTTAAATGTTAAACATTTTGTTAAGTGTTTTTAATGTAAAAGTTACATGCTTGATATCGATATTTTTGAAAATCTTCTTAAAGTTGCAACTAGAAATGATAATGTTGAAATGCCTATACCTTTTAAAAAGGTTAATAAAAATAAAATTGTGCATAAAAAGAATAATCAAATTAAAAGACCTCGTAGGTATGGGTTGAAAAAGGAACTGTCTTTTATAGAAATCCAAATGTTGTCACATGTTTTTATTGCATAAAAAAGGGGCACACTTCAAACAAATGTAGAATGAAACATTTTGATGTTCTTAATGGAAAATATGCTTGGACTCCTGTTATAAAGTAATTTGTCTCTAACCTTAAAGGACCCAAATGAGATTGCAAGTTAAGTTTTCAAAAGGAAAAGAAAGCTCTATGGTATCCTAGTAACTTTTAAGAGTTCTGAAACTAATTTATGAATGCTAGATGTGTCTTAGGTTGAAAATTTGGCCTAAATTTGTGTTTTTCAAAAAGTAACTTAAATAATCGATTACCAAGGGTGATAATTGATTATCTCAGTCTCAAAATATGAATTTTGACAATTTGGCTCACAAATAATCAATCATCATGAGTGATAATCAATTATCTTAAGTTTAAACGTAAAAGAAAAAAACATTTTTAAATTTTTTTTAAAACTATTTTTTTTAGAGGAATTTTTCATTTAGGGGGAGTAATATATTTTAAAGGACCTAAATTCTTTTTAAGTTAACTAATTTAGGGGAAACATAAAGATTAAATTATTTTTTTCATGATAAAAAACATAGGGAAATTTTTTTTATTGACATCTTATGTGATAACTGATACCTATTTAAAGGGAAGATATATAAGTTTGTTTGATATCTTGTTATTTATCTCTATTCTAGATCAATTACTTTTTTCCCCTTATAATATTTGATTTGCATTCTAGTACTCAACAATCTTATAATACTTTAATAATATATTTCTTCTGTTGAGGGAGAGCACCATTTGAGGGGAGTTCTTCCTCTTATAATTCTTTTTGCTTTTGATAAAAAAGGGGGAGAAAACTTCTAAATATTACAATTATTACTAACATGTTTGTATATTTGTAAGTTTGAATTTGTGCAGGAAATTAGAAATGCTTTTAAACAAGAGATTTTTTATCATCATAAAAAATGGGATATTGTTACCAATGAGGAGCGTTGGTGTCTTGAAGATATTATGGTTTTGATGATGCTACAAGATGAAGAACTTGAAGACTCTTGTTATATTCACTTTAAAAACATTTTGTAGAATAAATTGTATAGGAATATCTTTCTTGATGTAAGAACTCTTAGAAGTTTTTCTGTCTAGAGAAAGTTTGCGCAGATAATCGATTATTTGGTGTAATAATCGATTATCACAAGCCAAAGTAGAAAGAGATTGCTCGTGCAAATAATCGATTATCTCACAGGCTAATCGATTATCACTGTTTGATTTAATATTGTCCAAGTCATGCAAATAATCGATTATTCCTTAGGATAATAGATTATCACTTCTTGAAAAACCCATAATGAAAACAAATAATCGATTATCACTTTTGATAATCGATTATCATTGGCAGTTGGGAGATGTCTTTTCAGTTTCGGACCCTGCACGAACCTGGACTTATAAATAGAGGTCTTCACAACTCTTAGAACTTAACCTTTCATTTGAGAGTATTAGAGTTGTGTGTCTAAGGGAAGCTCTTTGTGAGTGGAAAAGGAACTAAGTCATTTGAGAATACAAAATTTGTCTGAGGAAGTTCTCAAGTGTTAGTGTGCTCATATCAAGTCTTGTGAATAGGAGAAGTTTGCGCTTAATGGGTCTAAGGTTGAAGCGGTTCTCTTCAACTTGATTGAGTAGGTTCTTCCCTTCGTTTGTCGAAGCAAGGTGTTTTCTATTCTTACTCTTTATTCCATCCTATTGTAATCTATGAACAATATTTTAGTGAAAAGTTAATCACTATTTATAGTGATTAACGATTGGACATAGAATCATTTTATTCAAACTAGGATAAATTTTTTAGTGTTGATAAAAGTCTTAAAAATCTCTTTAGCACTCAAACTGTTTGATAAAAGTCTTAAAAGAAAATCAAGATTTAGATAAAAAAACCATTTTATCTTAGCTATTGATCGTAACACACTCTTCCGCTCTAAAAACACTTTTCGTTGCGCGAGACGTTGGTACCTACATGTGTGAATTCTTCCATTCTACTCTCATGTACTTTGAAATCCATTCAAAAACATTGAAACAAACTTAGTAGGAACTCCAAATCTTCCTCACACTTATCCTTTAATAATGTCACACCCTCAAACAAACAAACTTAGTTTACTTTTTACTTTCCATGACTAAAATTTAATATACTTCACAGAGATACTTTGACAATGGTGATCGGTGCACAATCCTCATATCCATACCTATGGAGAAAAGCATTGAGATACGTATCATATCATATGTCATTATGAAGAAGAGGAAGAAACATAAAAACACTATATGTGTATTATTAAAATGAATGTACTGTTACAAAAAGAGAAAGACAAGTATATATATATATATATATATATATATATATATATATATATATATGTCTGTGCGTGAGAGAGAGAGTATAAGAATAGAATAATAATAGAAAAAATAGAAAGTAATAAAGGAGGAGCGAAGCTAGTTATGATTTAGAGTTCTGCCCCCTTAACCTTGGCATAAATATCTATGTTGCCAAGCTTGAAATTGATATGGTGGAAGGAAGAAAGAGGAAGCTGCTTTGTGAGAATGTCAGTAAGTTGGAGAGTGGAATGAACATGAAGTAGTTTGACGATTCCTTGCTGAACTTTCTCGCGAATGAGGAGACAGTCTATCTCAATATGTTTTGTGCGTTCGTGAAAAACTTGGTCAGTAGCAATTTTGATGGTAGAGTGGATATCATAGAAGATAGTTGTCGCAACCGGAATCGCGACGAGACGACGATCCGAAAAACAAAACGGGTTTTGAAAAGAGATTTGGAGTCGCCACCATAGTTTATTATGGAAAACTACGGAAAAACCATAAAAAACAGACACGGTCCACGAAAACCAGATTCTGGGTTCGGGAGTCGGTTACGTGTAGGGAAGGTGTTAGCATCCTACAACGCCTGCCCTAAGGCAGTACCTTTAACTAAATGCACGAATATGATGTGGTTTTAAAAATGTTTAACTATCCCTTAAAATAAAATTCTAAATAAACAAAATACATATTTTAGTTTTTTGGGGCCCGACAAGGATTGACCTTGCTCCTACGTATTCTCATTCAAAATGAGAAATCAGGGTTACGTAGTTCTTTTGAAGCTATTTGAGAAATGTTTTTGTAAATTGTTTGAAAATTTGATTATGGATAAATTTGGATTTTTGGGGAAGTGAACCTGACAAGGATTGGCCTTGCTCCTACGTATCTCCATTTTTTGATGGAGAATCAAGGATCACGTAGTTCTAGCGAGATACTATTTGTTGTTTGAAATTGTTGATGTTTTTAGTTTTGAAGATTTATATATTTTTTTGATATAAAATAAACGGAAAAGGTATTTAGCACAAGGACGATGCGTGCGATCACACGTGTGCTCAACCTTTAAAATATTTTTGTAATTTTGTTTAAGAAAGAAGAAAAGGTTTTTAGCACAAGGACGACGCGAGCGGTCACACGTGTGCTTAACCTTCAAAACGTATTTTTATACTTTACTTAAGAAAGAAGAAAATGTTTCTTTTAGCACAAGGACGACGCGAGCGGTCACATGTGTGCTTAACCTTCAAAACGTATTTTTGTAATTTATAAAAAAGAAGAAAAAGTTTTTAACACAAGGACGACGCGAACGGTCACACGTGTGCTTAACCTTTAAACGTATTTCCGCAATTTTACTTAAAAAAAAAAGGAAAAAAAGGGTTTTTTAGCATAAGGACGACGCGAGCGATCACACGTGTGCTTAACCTTCAAAACGTATTTTCGTAAATTCTTTTATTTAAACTATAAATATCGCATTATTCAATATATATTTTAGGATAAATAGATATCTAGAATAAATAGATAGAACAAAATAAAATAAAATAAGACAATAAAAATAAAAATAAATACAAAAATAAAAATAAAATAGATAAATAAATAAAACAAATGAAATAAGATAAACAAAAAAAACAAATAAGTAAATAAGAATAAAGCAAAAAAAAAGGGGCCTCCGTTGAAGTGGCCGAACGTACGTTGGGAGAGGATTCAGAATAACGAGCGCTCATTTGGGAGAGTTGACGAACGTACGTTGAGAAAAGGAGCTGAATGACGAGCGCTCGTTGGGGAGAGCGGACGAACCTACGTTGAGTAAAGGAGCCTGGATGACGAGCGTTCGTTGGGTGATAATGCGAACGTACGTTGAGTAAAGGAGCCTGGATGACGAGCGTTCATTGGATGATATGACGAACGGACGCTGAGAAACAGAGGCAGAATGACGAGCGCCCGTTGGTGGTATGATGAACGGACGCTGGGAAAGGGGCTGAATGACGAGCGCTCGTTGGGGACGAGCGTTCGTTGGGTTAGATGACGAACGGACGTTGGGAAGGAGGCTGAATGACGAGCGCTCGTTGTGGATGAACGTTTGTTCGGAAGATGAGGCTGGATGACGAACGCTCGTTGGGGATGAGCGTTCGTTCGGAAGATGAGGCTGGATGACGAACGCTCGTTGGGGACGAGCGTTCATTGAGAAGATGGTCACCAAATGGTCCGTCCAAGAAGTGGCCGGACGGACGTTTGGAGAGGAGGCCGATGACGAACGTTCGAAAAAGGCCAAATAACGTTCGTTTACTCTGGGCTTGGCCAACCCGGGTGGTTTCTAACCTAGAATCCCCTAGGGGTTCGGCATCCTCCCCTCCATTCCTCACCCACTCAAATCCAACACTCTCCCGTAAGCTCACTCCCTCAGCTCACACTCTCTCCAGAGACCCAAGGTCTCTTACTCTCTCCGCAGGCCCACCGCCGCCTATGCCAGCGTCGGCCACCGCTTGTGCCGCTGGAGCCCTCGTCAGCCCAAGCCGAGTCCGCAAGCTCTTTCTCTTCTCGCGCGGCTCGGAGACGGGTTTCTGCTTCCTCTCCCTTTCTTCTTCACGCAAGACCCAGACTCACCGCCAACACACGCGGTTGCCGGGGGAGCTCCAGATTCGACGCCAGTGATAACGGCGACAGCCTTGGTGGGTGCTTGGTTTAATTATTTTTCATGCAGGAAAATGGCATTGGTATGGAGTTTTGTATGAAGGATATCAGTTTACAGGTCTGGATTCTGCAAAGAGAGCATTGGTCTCTTGTTGAAGGTCGTGAGGCGTGTTTGGGTTGTTGGGAATGGATGAAGGAGATATCTGCAGAGTGAAATGGAGGCCTTAATGGTGTTTTTGTGCGATGATAGGTGCAGTGGATGATGGGTTATGTTCTTTGATGGAGGTGTTCATGGGTGTTGGAGATGATGGAGAGGAGTAGAGGATCCAAGTGGTTGATGGAGGCTTGCGAGGGAGGGAGACAAAGGTTGGAGTCTCCATCGTTACAGCGGGCATAAGCTAGGGAAATGGGTGAAGTTGAACATGATGTTGATTTGGCCGGTGGGGGAAATAGGAGAGAAGTGTCATAAGAAGGATGGGAATGAAGATTTGATTGAGATGAAGATGGTGGAAGGATGTTGGTTTAAGATTGGGAACTCAGACAAATGAAGGTTGCAAGGGTGGAGGATGGTTGAAGAGGATGAAGACACTGTTGTTCTTCTTTCTGTTGTGTTTCCCTTTTCTTTTGTTTTTTTGGTGAGTGTCCAGTTTAGTGATAGTTCAATGTTGTTCAATGTTGGTGATTAAAGATGGGGGTTTGGTTGTTGGGAATAGCCGTGAGTGTGAGAGTTAGGAAGGAGAGAGGGAGCGTGGTGAAACAGAGAATGAATGGAAGTGGAGGTTCGTTTAAGAGGGTGAAGACACTGTTCTAGTGTTATGTGGGGAGGGTGATGCAACTCAACGACAATCATATGCAAGCATGGCAAATTCAACAGAGATATGTGCAAGATGGAGTGCAGGGCAATACTTACCTCTCGGAGATCCGTTTGCTCCTGTCGCCCCTGCCTCTCCAATGAATCTCCCTTGCCTTTGCTGTGAAAATCTCTTCTGGTTCTCCTTTGCAGATGCCCAATGCTGAAGCCAAATCCTCCTCAGCAAAAAATCAAAAATCCTTTTTACTTTTCCTCCCCAAAACCCAAAAAAAAAATCTGCTCTCCGTGGTTGTCTTTTGTGCCATTCTCTGTACCAAAACCGTACACCCAAATCGCGCCTCTGCCATCCGCTCTCTGCAGAAACGGTTTCCTGTCCCCCTCCCCGCACACACAGTGTTTCCTCTCTTCTTTTTTTCATACGCTTTTCACTAAAGACAAAAACGCCCCGTTTTCCTAATTCTTTTCTTTTTTTTAGCAATATTAATTAAAATAAGTAAAGGTAAAACTAAAAAAACAAAAACTAAAGACATAAACTGAAGAACTAAAAATATTCATTCATAAAAGAAAGATAGAATAAAATAAAATAATAATAATAAAAAATAAAAAAAATAATAAAAAATAAAAAAATGAAAATAAATATAAAAAGTTAAATAATAAAACATACGAGAACAGTCTACGGTAAAGCCAAAAAACCCATCCGGACGAAATTCGGTATTGACAATGGTGGCAGGTTGGGAGAAAGGACGGTGAAGGTCGCTTATAATATGACTAAGCCATTGAATTTCTTATACAGTTTGTGCAACAACATGATACTCATCTTTAGAGGAGTTACGAGAAATAGTGGATTGCTTCTTGGACTTCAATGAAATTGGTGACTCTTCGAGGTAAACAATATAGCCAATGATGGATTTTCTTGAGTTAAGGCATCCAGCCTAATCAGAATCGTTGTAAGCCTTTAAGGTAACATTGCTGGTTGCTTTGAGAAATATTTCCTCACCACGGGTGTTTTTGATGTAGCGGAGAGTGTGGAAGGCAACTTGCTGAGGAGCTTGAGTGGGTGAAGCAGCATACTAGTTGAGACGATGAACAACATAAGTGATGTCAGAACGAGTGTTTGTGAGATAAATGAGGCACCCAATCAAGCGGCGAAGGCAATGTGATCAGTAAGTGGTTGTCCTTTAGAAGAGACTGTTGTGGAGAAATTCATAAGTGTACTAACAAGGGCAATGACGAGCATTCCAGTTTCGCTGAGGAGGTCCAGTGCATACTTGCACTTCAATAAATGAATTCCTGTAGAGTTACGAGCGACCTCGAAACCCAAATAGAAGACAAGTTACCAATGTTTTTTATTTTGAATTTCTCATTAAGTAGAGTAGTAATATTATCAATTGCATGCATTTTATTGCTAATAAAGATTATATCATCAACGTAGAATAATAAGATGGTGATTGTGTCACTGGTGTGATGAGTAAATAAAGAATGAATATCATATGTTTGAGTAAATGCATAAGAGAGAAGGAAGGAGGACAACTTGTCATACCATTGTCGACTGACTTGTTTCAAGCCATAGAGAGATTTGTGTAGGAGACCTACTTGGTTAGGAGCTGAGAGAGTAACTCCAAGTGGTGGATTCATGTGGACTTCTTCATTTAAATCACCGTGTAAAAATACATTGTTGACATCTAGTTGCCTTAGATGTTAATTCTTTGTAGCAGCCAATGAGAGGATTAACCGAACAATAGTGAGTTTGATAACTGGTGAGAAAGTGTCAAAGTAATCAATACCTTTCAATTGTGTATACCCTTTAGCAACGAGATGAACCTTGAATCTGTCAATCATGCCATCGGCTTTGTGCTTATGGCTTGCTTTGGGGAGGGAGAGTAGTGAGAGTCCAAGCCTAGTTCTGGTCAAGGGTAGTGATTTCAGCTTTCATAGCGGCCATCAATTCTCATGTTGTATAGCTTCTTTGTAATCAGTGGGATTGTGGGTGCTATTTATAGAAGAAATAAAAATTCTATATGCAGGAGATAGTTTATCAAGACTGAGCACATGTTCAATAGGATGCTTGGTTGTAATGGTACTATAGAATGCTATTTGAAAGTATTTTAGATATACATGTATGGTTCTAGTGTGAGTAGAACGCTTAGGGGAAAGAAAATTGTTATCTATATCCTCTTCATTATTATTAGGGGGAGAGGGATAAGTAGGAATGGTGGGGGGTTGGACTAATCAATATCGTGCAGAATGAATGGTATTATGGTGTAATGATAGAGGTAAAGTAGAATGCAGTGAGGAAGTAGATGCCATATCAGGAAATTCATTTTTATAGAAAATAACATTTATAGAGATGTGAATATGATGAGTGTCAAGGTTGTAAGTGATGTACCCTTTTGTAATTGGGTGAAGACCATGCAAAACGTTGATTGTGGCACGTGGATCAAGTTTGTTTCTATGAGAGTGAAAATTGTTGGTATATAAAGGCAGTCAAATACTCTAAGTCTTGTGATATCAAAAGTTGTATGGTAAAGTTTGTCATGTGGAGAGTTGTTATGGAGAAGAGAGATGGGCATAATATTGATGAGAAGAGTGGCATAATTGAGGGCATATGTCCATAATTGAGTGGAAAGTTTGGAATGAAAAAGCAAGGCCCTAGTGACATTTAAAAGGTGTTGGTGTTTTCTTTCAACAATTCCATTTTGTTAGAGTGTTTCATTATAGGAAGTTTGGCAAATGATGCCTTGACAACTAAAATAATCACGCATAGCAAATTCTTTCCCATTATTAGATATGAGACTTTTAATGGTGGTTTGAAACTGGTTTTTGACGTAAGAAATGAAATGCAAAATGTGATTTTATGTTTTAGATTTAGCACACATTAAGTGAACCCATGTGTATCTAGTATGATCATCTACAATAGTTTACTATGAGGATGTATAGATGTAGTGGAATATGATCCCCAAATATCTACATGTATAATATCAAAAGCATGTAAAGCAACAAAGTTATGTGAAGTAAAGGGCAAGTTCTTTTGTTTGGCAATGTGGCAGGCATTACAATTTTCTAGTCTAGAGTTTATGCACAAACAATTTTGTTTGAGAATCTCTAGTCTCTTATCAGATAGGTGGCCTAAACAATTATGCCAAATGTTGTTGTTAGCAACAATATGTGGTTGTTGTGAACTGGTAGAATGAATAAAAGGAGTAATAGTGAGGACAAGTTCATGAAGACCATATAAATCAACATGGAGGTCAGTTGAACCAATGTTGTGGTGTGTTGTTGAATCCTGGATGAAATAGTGTGAATTAGTGAATGTCACGAAAACATTATTATGTAAAACCAGTTTGGATATAGAGATGAGATTATAACAAAAATCAGGAATGTATAAAACATCTTTTAGGTAGAGCGTATCATAAAGCTTTATGTTTCCTTTATGGGTGGCTTTTGTGGTGATGTCATTGGGAAGATTAATAGTGACAAGTGTAATTTGATTATAGAAATGGAAATGTTTAAGGGAAGAAACAAGTTAGTGGCCCTATAGTCCAAGATCCATGTTGTGATACCTTTTTCAACAGTAGAGGTGGAGGTTAAAAGGGTTTTACCTGTGTCATGGGAACTTGAAATCATGGATCCGATTTGAGGATTGAAGACAATGGCAATGTCAGTAGTGGGGTTGATGAGAGCCATGAGGTCTTGATACTATTATTTAGTGAGGCGCACTTCAGGATCATAGTTATTTCCTTGACTATCATTGATGAAATCTTGACTTTGGGAAAGGAGGCTTTTACCATTGTGAAATTTGTGGCCGTGTGGGAATCCATGCTTCCTGTAGCATACATCAATTGTATGGCAAGTCTTGCCACAGTGAGAGAAAGATTTCTTATTTAAGGAGAGTTTTGGAGTAAACTTATGTTTCTTGAAGCACATAATGTCAGTGTGGTCATTCTTGCCACAAAAGGAACAAACCACAATACTTATGGTTGCAATGACACTTTTAGATTCTAGGCCATTTAGAAAGTTGTTATTTATCAATTGTCTTTCATGTTGCATGACATATGAAAAAGTTTTGGAGACATGGGATATAGGGTCCATTAAGAGGACATGGGATAGGATATTATCGTACTACTCATTCAAGCCTCGAAGGAATTGCAATGCTTGGTCTTCATGCTTCCTTTGTTAGATAGTTGAAAGCATTTTACAGGAGCATTTGTGATGAACGGGTCGCACCGCTCACAAAAGTTGTGCATAAAAGAATGCAGTACAGTATACTAGGATTTGACTCCTAGGTCGTCTCTCAAGGACCAATATTTTGCGGTTCAGTTTTAGATCTTTTTCACAAAAAGGGGGGGGGGTTGATTGGTTGTTGTGCAGAAAAATACGGAAAGCAGTAAAATTAATTGACTGTAAAAACAAGATTATGCAGTAAAATTCCGAAAACGGTAAAAACGAAATTTTGACAGAATTAAAATTGCAAATCTGAATTTCATGAACTGAAAATAATTGCATTCAAAATCTTAAACGTGAAAACGGATGTAGTGCGTAAATAAAAATCAAATCCAACAACATCAATTGGAAATTGCAGCATGAGATTACAATTAACATTCAATCCTTAAAACTGAAATTCTGGAAACTGGAAATTGAATCAAACACAAAACCTCCCCCAGAGGGGAGGAGAAAACCAGAACGTAAATTGCACTCCTAACTCTACTCCTAAAATCTGATACTCATCCAGGCCTCCAGACGTGTCTCTCTACTGGAATTCCTACCCCTTTTTATATTGGAGGTGCTCTCTTTCATTTTCTCCCCTGTTAGCTTGCTCCCGTGACATTCAAAATAAAATAAGATGGGCCCTATCTTTTCAGATGAATCACGTGAATGGCTCCCTTCAACATTCCATTTTCCCTTGGACGTGAATGCTCCATCTTTCAATGTTTCTCCCTTCACACATGCAGCCAAGATTCACGTGAAATCAGCACTTGGTGAAGCACTTTCTCCCTTCTTTCTTCCAATGGCTGGACACCACTCCATCTCCTTGGATATTAGCTGCTGCCATTCCTCAAAAACAACCGTGAACTTCCAATAAGTAGTGGCTGGAACATGGCTGGACAACCTTGATCTTCTCTCCAATCTCTTGTAACTGCGTAAAGAAAGCTGCTGGAAGGCCACTTGAATCAGCTGGGAACATGAAGTCCAGCTTTGTTGGGATGAGCGTGCCGCAGCCTCCTTCCAGCCGTGAGCTTTGTGTGAAGTGGAAGAGCAAAAGAAATCTGCACATCTTCAAGCCAAAGTACCGTGAGCTTTGCCAACCATGAGTGGTGGCTGGACTTTCCTTCCAAGTGCATCCACTTCTTCCAGCTGCAGCCCCCTTTTGCTTCCAATAACGTCCGTGGTTGCTGGATGTGCTGCTGCCCAAGCCAAGAAGACCGTGAGCTTTCAAGTGGTGTGGCCGTGGAGCTTCTATCTTCAAAGCCATGAGTTCATTTCAATATGGCCCCCTCTTTTGTTTTCTTCATTTTGATTGTTGGATGAGTGCAGTGAAAATGTGACTCCAAATATGCTGCTCCGTGTTAATTGTCTCCAATGTGCTTCCAAAGTTGGCTCACCAATGTTTCAGCAAGTGTGGGCCGTGTGCTTTTCCATTCACCAATTAATCACCACTTTTCCAAATTGTTCACGTGACCTTTGTGCTATTAAAATGTAACTTGACTTAGTGTGTTTTCTGAGATAAGGCTAGTGAAATCAGCAATATCTTTTCCCAAGCCAAATTTTCCAATCCTAGGTGGCGGCTCCACTTCCAAAAGATAAAAGAGATTCCCCATTATTTGTGTTTGCAGCCGTGAAGTGTTCACCTTCTTTCCATAATTTCTTCAACCAAAACTAATAAGGGGGCCCTCCACTGATTGATATTTCAGCCTTGACAATACTAAAAAAAACGTGACATTCCATGGGTGGTGGCTCCCACTTGTATTTGCTTTGGTTAATGCTTGTTGTAAGAATTGTACATATGGACAAGGTGTCAAACCAACTTTCAATTATCTTCCAAGTAAATTAAGAAACCGTGAGCTGCATTTGGAACGTGATCCCTTTCATTTTGCTTCTTAAAATTCAAAAAATATTTCATCACAGATCAACACACAGATTAAATCACTACAGTGTAGCTTCTTCCCAAACACAGTGTGTGAATGTTCTTCCAAATGTCCTAAAATATTTATAGAATTTTCCCTGCACTCAATAATGTAAATTATTAGTCTCAGATAATTCAAATTAATTAAAATAAGAATTTCTGATCGATTTAAGAACAATTCAGAAAATTGGGAAAATACTGGACAATTATGCACAATTCCCTAATTAAATCTAGCACAATAAACTAAGTAAAGTGAAGAAAATAATGATTCATCAAAATAGACCACACTTAGTCTTTTGCACTCCTGGGCAAAATTAAGACGCAAATCAGGGAATGGTTCAAAGGACTTTCAGGGAAACGACACAAACTCAGCAGACAGAAAAATAAAAACTCGCAAGAAAATAAAAAGAATTTACAGAATTCTCAAGAAGTCTGGACAAAGAAAAGAAGTAGAAATTATCCAACACAAATCAAATAAAGCAGATACTTACAGAAATCATCCAAGTAATTCAAAACTTGGTAAAATAATTAATCAGCTCAAGAGGTGATTTAAAAATAACAAAACCTCACAGATGCACTCACAGTGTTTCTCTCAAGTGTCTAGGGTAAAGAATTTTCAACTCGAAGCACTCAAGAAAGCAAACACAAGTAGACTTGGCAAGCTTCTAATATCAACACTCAAAACATATGCACGTTTAGATCAAAAGGTCTTTACTGGGTTGTAATGGAGCCAAGGACAGGGGAGGATAAATTTGGATAAGTAGCTATAGCTCAGAAGAAATAGAGGTGCACTAGGAAAAAAAATGTAAACACAGTGAAATCTCACCCAAACCTCTAATTCAATCCTCTTCTCGACTCCATTATTCATAAAATTATTTTTCAATTTTTCTCTTTTTCTCATCATTTTTTTTATCCTGTTTTTTTTTTTTTTTTTTTTTTTTTTCACACAACAGGATATAAATTATCATTTCAAAACATGATGAGGAACCAACTAGCCAATTCATCAGAATTCCCAAGGAGACCACACTTATTCACAAAATACTTCTATAGCTCCAGACTTTCCTAAGGATAAGGTAATAATTTGTTTTTCACTTAGGATCAGTGTATGAGCTTCAACACAAAGAAATATATACAGTATAGGCTCAAAGGGGTTATCAATGGATAATAACAAGGTAGGCTTATTTGGCTAAAGAGGCTCAAGAATAAAATTGCCTTTATCACTTCTGAACATGCATATCAATCAAGGATATCTAAAAGAATCAAGCCAAGGCATATGTGCAAGCAATCAAGATACATGTCACACACAAGAAAGAAAAACAAAGTGGCTCAAATCTCACACAGGGTGTTCGTTACAATCAAATCAACCTCTTAAACATTATAATCATCTTCCAAGCAGAGAAAAGCAAGGATTTTAAACCATAAGTATTAATGAAGTGAAGGAAAAATCTACAACTTAAACATCATCCAGAAATCAAAAGAAAAATGTAAAATTTATTGCACACAAAACACACTAAAAACCACTTAAAACAGAAAAAATTTAACACTCAAAAACAAAAAATTTAACACACAAAATACAAACTTAACAGAAACTAACAGAAAATCAAAATTTCTCCCCAGTAGACCACACTTAAATCACACAATGTCCTCAGTGTGTTACAATCATCAGATGATCAATTTCAGAGCAGTCGAATAATATAGACAAGTGCAACAAAAGTAGAAAAATGGGAAGAAATTTTCAGAAACATCCATCAGCAGATGTGCAAATCACCTAGCACCCATCAGTAGATGCTAAATTTTTTTTATATATATATATATATATATATATATATATATATATATATTTTTTTTTTTTCAGAAAAAGGAGACCGGTACTGTGACAACAGTCTCGGTGGCAAAGACCGGAACTGTTGCTACAGTGGCAGAGCTATCTGACTATAAAAGGGCACTTCCTCAGCCTCGAGTGACATTTCTGATCCCTCAGCCTGCCTCTACTCCTCTCTTCTCTCTCAACTCTCTCTGCTCTCTCAACTCTCTCTTCTCTCTGCTCTCTTCTCTCTCTCGAGCGTCTGGATCTGCGAGGAAGCCTCTCCACCCCGCGTCTGCTGAAGATCTGAGATCTGCGCAGAGCCTCTGTCCTTGCGTCTTCTGAAGAGTCTGAGTGAGATCCGCGAAGAGCTTCTGCAAGCCTACTTCCCCAGGTAAGTCCTTCTTCTCTAAGGATCTCCCTTTCTTTCTGCTTGCTTTACTTTTCCTGCTTTCCTGTATTTTTCTTCTCTGCTTTCCTCTTACCTGCTCATCTTTATTATTATTATTTTATTTTTATTTTTTTTTAATTTAAACACTTAAACACATAAAACACAACTGTCTAAAAACTTAAGGGGTATATAGGCTGGAAACCAGACGTTAATCTCCCTTCGATTGAAGGTATTGCAGAGACAATCGGGTAGAACAACGCCACGTACCCCACTTAAATAAACACATAAACATAATATACAAGAACAATATGGACAAGAACAACCGGACAACTGGACGTAGATCCGTTTAAGACCCTTTTGCAAGGACCGTGAAACAGATCTGAGACCAGACACTGAAACATCAAATACAGACTGGAAAAATAAATCTAAAAGGAAACAAGAACAAATAAAGAAAACAGAGAACTAATCTAATTTTTTTTTTTTAGTTCTTATTATTTTTATATTTTTTTTATTAAGTTTTAGAATATTTCAAGAGGAATGATGACGAGTGAGATGGAATCAGAGAGATATACCAGTCAACGATGGCGTCCTACAGATGATCAGATCACGATGATGACCAAAATCTACAACTATGGGGTCACACACCCAAGCCGAGCGCAAGTCGTCGAGATCGCGTCTCGACTAAGGACCTTCGCAGATGCCACCGAATATAACGTGCACTGCTGGTTTAACAACCATGGCAATCGGGTCAGGCGCTGGCAAGCGGAGATAGACCCCACAGGCACTCTCTTTTCACAACTACCGCTATACATGTACGGTAAGACCTCTGATCACACCTCCATTGAATTTTCCATTCCTCTTCTATTATTAACACAAGTTTTTTATTTTTTTATTTTTTTATTTTTTATTTTTTGTTTGAAAGAAAACAACTGGGTGATAATGAGGGCACCGAGGCTGCTGAATTTGTTTCCAGTTCCGATCATTATCGATGACGACAGAAATGAACGAGAAATTCCTCCACCAAAGCCTCCGCTCGTGACTTTTCGAACCAGAGCTCCCTCAACGGAGCTCTCCCTTAGACCACCACAACCAGCTCGTGAATTCTTTCATTTTTAATGTTTTGTGTTTTTTTTTATTTTTTTTATTTTTTTTTTATGTTTTTGTTGGCCGAGTGTGGCCAGAATATGGGCTGTAATATGAACACTTATATTTTTGTTGTTTTTATTTTTTTTTTTATGTTTTTATGATGCTTTTGTTTTTTATTTGGTTTGTAATATTAACGATCACTAAAGATCGACCCCCAAACATCTTTTAATTTCATATATATCTACTGCAAATTTTATTTTCAGATCTGTTCAATCTCCATTTTTCCATTACTGTAATTTTTGCATTGATGAATGAAATCTCTCTTAGTCTAAACAAAATTTTCAATCAAAGATCTGTATGAAACAACTAAGAAATTATTTTACAGTGAAGAAAAATAAGGAAAAATAAGATCTGAAGTGAAAATTTTTATTGGTATGAAATAATAAGGTACTGAGGGTCAAAATAAAATCAAGGAATACGCAAAACAATTTTTGAATTTTTGAATTTTTTTTTTATAAGGATAACAATGTGAAAACTAAGAAAGAAGAAAAAAAAAATATGTACATATCAGAATACAGATTTGGCACGCTTTAAACAAAAAATTTTATCACAAATTGTTTTTTTGTGTTTTTAAATTTTTTTTTTTATTTATTTATTTTTTATTTTTAAAGATAACAATTCGAAAACTAAGAAGAAAAGGAAAAACAAACTTAAAAGAAAAACAAAATGCAGAATCTCCCCCAGACCACACTTAAACTACAATGTCCTAAACGTGTTCTAAGCATAAGATCATCAGTTAAAACACTAAACAGATAAAGGACAAATGCAATAAAAGTAGGAAAACGGGGAAGAAAGAAAAAGAAAACTCCCCTGGATTATGGTGGCAGTTGCCAAAATTGGACAATCAGGGAGATGTTTTTCGCCTCGGGATCCAGTATGAAAGTGTTGAGGATGAACTGCTTCATCCTCGAGATCTGATCAAGCAATGAAATGTCTTCTATCGCTGGATCTAAGCAGAAAAAATTGTTGATGATTGGGTTCAGCAGGTGCCAATTGATTTTCAAACCGTTTTGTAAGCTTGCACCTTTGTCTTCAATTGTGGGTGTTTGTTGATGCAATACATGTACACCTCCTGCAACATGGTTAGTGCAATGTGGTTCCAAAGAGATGTTATGCAGAGGTATAACACCCAATCCCAATTCATCATACTGAGCCTTAGATAAATCCTCATAACATGAATCAATTTCTAAATTGCATGCAATATTAATCATAGATTCAGATTCATGTTCAGTGCATGAAGAATAACCATTCGAATGTGATAGTAAAAAGCGGTTCTCTTCATGCACAGAGGAAAAATTAAAATCAGACTCAGCAAGAATATAGTCATTAGCATACCGATCATCATCACAATCAACATAATAATCAAATTGTGGTACGCTTACCTCCTCTTCCTTGAAGATTTCTAGAGTGTGGGAAGGTGAAGGTGGTCTACCTGGTTCAGGATTACTGCTTACTTCTGCCGGGTCCCCAAAATTTTCATCAGTCTCCTCAGGTGCAAGAGTGGCCATCTGCCTGATCTGATCACTCAGATTCTGCATGGCAGCTTGAGTTTCCATGCTTTCTTGCTTGAACTGCATGTTCCCTTTCTGAAACTGAATGTTCTGCATTGTCATCTGCTCTAGTAACTCCTTTAATGTAGGTTCAGAAATAGAAGGCTGAGGAGTTATTTGAATAGGAGAATCATACTGCTGACTCTCATATTGTGGAACTGGCTCCCAAAGAGAGCTCTCAGAAATTGGATGATGGAACATATTGTTCTCATCATAAAAATCAGCAGATTTAAAATCAAAGTAATATGCAGAATAAGAATCATAATCACAGACATTGGCAGAATAAGCATTATTCACAACATTAAAATAGGTAGACATGGAAAAATAAAAAGTAAAAACTAAAAACTAAAAATTACGAATCAGATAAAACAAAACACATTTATACATGCTACAAGCACACACAAGACAGAACATCAATAGTAAAAATTTTTAATTAATTTTTTTTTTTTTTATTTTCAAATTTTTTTTAATAACAACTAAATACAGAACATAGCACAATTAAACACATATATACACAATATATATTAACACAGCATAATCGAAAAACACAGCAAAAATCTAAAACAAAAAACCTGGAACTGAAGTGACAACGCCGCCAAAATTTGTTGAAGGTGTCGTTATCGCCTGCAAAAATATACAAGACAAAACACACAAAACAAACATATTAACAGAACAAAACTTTATACAACAAAAATCTAAAACCAAACCGTCATTGGTCCCCGGCAACGGCGCCATTTTGATGAACGGGTCGCACCGCTCACAAAAGTTGTGCATAAAAGAATGCAGTACAGTATACTAGGATTTGACTCCTAGGTCGTCTCTCAAGGACCAATATTTTGCGGTTCAGTTTTAGATCTTTTTCACAAAAAGGGGGGGGGGGTTGATTGGTTGTTGTGCAGAAAAATACGGAAAGCAGTAAAATTAATTGACTATAAAAACAAGATTATGCAGTAAAATTCCGAAAACGGTAAAAACGAAATTTTGACAGAATTAAAATTGCAAATCTGAATTTCATGAACTGAAAATAATTGCATTCAAAATCTTAAACGTGAAAACGGATGTAGTGCGTAAATAAAAATCAAATCCAACAACATCAATTGGAAATTGCAGCATGAGATTACAATTAACATTCAATCCTTAAAACTGAAATTCTGGAAACTGGAAATTGAATCAAACACAAAACCTCCCCCAGAGGGGAGGAGAAAACCAGAACGTAAATTGCACTCCTAACTCTACTCCTAAAATCTGATACTCATCCAGGCCTCCAGACGTGTCTCTCTACTGGAATTCCTACCCCTTTTTATATTGGAGGTGCTCTCTTTCATTTTCTCCCCTGTTAGCTTGCTCCCGTGACATTCAAAATAAAATAAGATGGGCCCTATCTTTTCAGATGAATCACGTGAATGGCTCCCTTCAACATTCCATTTTCCCTTGGACGTGAATGCTCCATCTTTCAATGTTTCTCCCTTCACACATGCAGCCAAGATTCACGTGAAATCAGCACTTGGTGAAGCACTTTCTCCCTTCTTTCTTCCAATGGCTGGACACCACTCCATCTCCTTGGATATTAGCTGCTGCCATTCCTCAAAAACAACCGTGAACTTCCAATAAGTAGTGGCTGGAACATGGCTGGACAACCTTGATCTTCTCTCCAATCTCTTGTAACTGCGTAAAGAAAGCTGCTGGAAGGCCACTTGAATCAGCTGGGAACATGAAGTCCAGCTTTGTTGGGATGAGCGTGCCGCAGCCTCCTTCCAGCCGTGAGCTTTGTGTGAAGTGGAAGAGCAAAAGAAATCTGCACATCTTCAAGCCAAAGTACCGTGAGCTTTGCCAACCATGAGTGGTGGCTGGACTTTCCTTCCAAGTGCATCCACTTCTTCCAGCTGCAGCCCCCTTTTGCTTCCAATAACGTCCGTGGTTGCTGGATGTGCTGCTGCCCAAGCCAAGAAGACCGTGAGCTTTCAAGTGGTGTGGCCGTGGAGCTTCTATCTTCAAAGCCATGAGTTCATTTCAATATGGCCCCCTCTTTTGTTTTCTTCATTTTGATTGTTGGATGAGTGCAGTGAAAATGTGACTCCAAATATGCTGCTCCGTGTTAATTGTCTCCAATGTGCTTCCAAAGTTGGCTCACCAATGTTTCAGCAAGTGTGGGCCGTGTGCTTTTCCATTCACCAATTAATCACCACTTTTCCAAATTGTTCACGTGACCTTTGTGCTATTAAAATGTAACTTGACTTAGTGTGTTTTCTGAGATAAGGCTAGTGAAATCAGCAATATCTTTTCCCAAGCCAAATTTTCCAATCCTAGGTGGCGGCTCCACTTCCAAAAGATAAAAGAGATTCCCCATTATTTGTGTTTGCAGCCGTGAAGTGTTCACCTTCTTTCCATAATTTCTTCAACCAAAACTAATAAGGGGGCCCTCCACTGATTGATATTTCAGCCTTGACAATACTAAAAAAAACGTGACATTCCATGGGTGGTGGCTCCCACTTGTATTTGCTTTGGTTAATGCTTGTTGTAAGAATTGTACATATGGACAAGGTGTCAAACCAACTTTCAATTATCTTCCAAGTAAATTAAGAAACCGTGAGCTGCATTTGGAACGTGATCCCTTTCATTTTGCTTCTTAAAATTCAAAAAATATTTCATCACAGATCAACACACAGATTAAATCACTACAGTGTAGCTTCTTCCCAAACACAGTGTGTGAATGTTCTTCCAAATGTCCTAAAATATTTATAGAATTTTCCCTGCACTCAATAATGTAAATTATTAGTCTCAGATAATTCAAATTAATTAAAATAAGAATTTCTGATCGATTTAAGAACAATTCAGAAAATTGGGAAAATACTGGACAATTATGCACAATTCCCTAATTAAATCTAGCACAATAAACTAAGTAAAGTGAAGAAAATAATGATTCATCAATTTGACGTCACAATTGCGGGTGGGATCAGGGCGGAAGTTCTCTAACTCATCCCATATGGTGCGCAACTTAGTATAGAATTCACTTACGGTGTGGGTTCCTTGCTTTAAGGAGGAGGCTTCTTTTCGTAGCTCTAAGTGTGATGAGTGCATATTTATGCCCATATTTATGCTTTAAAATTCAATTTTTTGATGGGATAATTGTGCTTAAATGGTTTATTTAAGTGAATTTGTGATGATTGGAATTGTTGGGTTTGGGAAATAAAGAAATGTAAAAAGTGAATTTTAGCACATAAATTATTATTGGATGTTCTAATGTTTATTTGTGCAGCTGAGAATATAAGTTTTATTGGTCCAAATGGCAATTCAAGGCCCAAAATTAGATTTTATGTGGAAAATTCAGAAGGGGCTAAAGTGCAAATAGAGGAAATTTCAGCGTATTTGTGCAATTTTGGAAAGTCAGAAAATCTAAAAGATAAAATTCAGTTGTTGAATTTAATTTGGGAATATCAACATAAAATATCTTCGAAATAATTTTATCATTATCTAAAACTTTTAGTTATTTGGAAGATATAAGATATAAGATAATTGAGTTAATATCTATCAAATATTCTTTAAAAATGATTTAATCTAATGAATATTTGAAAGATATAATATATCAACAGAAAATATCTTATCAACAAACTATTCAAAGTCCAAGCCCAATCAAGCTTATATAAAGAGACCCAAGGGAGGCAGAAAGAGGGGGGACTTCACTTCATTAATTCTCTCATACTCCTCTCACTTTTCTTTCATCTTGTATTCAACTCCATTCATGGAGAGCTAAGCATCTAGGGTTATTCTGTTGTAATTCCAAGACGGATTCTGAGGTTATGTTCAGTTAATGTAATTGTTTACTTTGATTATTGATTTAAGTTGTTCTCTCTATTTCTTTCATCTCTCTATCTTGTTAAAAGCAAAGATTTTTGCATCATAATATGTTTGAATCTACATGCATATTGATTATATGAGTTTTAGGGTTTCTAGGTTTAAATTGAGAATCTACTTTGATTTAATTTAGGAACTTTCATATGATTAAATGGTTTTTACTATCAATTGAGAATGTACTTTGGTTGGTAGTAATAATTTCAACTATAATCAATTGAGAATTTACTTTGATTGATTAACTTTTAACTTGGTTAAGAGATTTAAGAATAGACATGATTAAACACATTAGAATTTGATTGAGAATGTACTTTGATTGAATTTATTGTGAATAATGTAGAAAGGTTTTGCATTTGATTGAGAATTTACTTTGGTTAAATGCATGATCGCCCTCAAATTAATTGAGAATGTACTTTAATTAATTTGAAACTTAAACAATAATCAATTGAACAATTATCCGTGAATAACCGATGACGAATCTATCTTGGAAAAGCAGTGGAATTAGCCTATTTAATCATAACTGTTTTTAAGTTTATTATTTGTTCTTTAAACATTCTTAAATCATTACTTTTATTCATAAGCATTGCATTCATAAGAATCATATATTCGAAAGCAATTCCGTGTTCGTTGGGAGACGACTCAGGGTTACTTTAACCCTATCTACTTTATTGAATACTACTTGGCAATACTGAAGTTGCCTTGAAAAGTAGTATTAATTTGATAGCTTCAACGACAGCCTATCAAATTTGGCGCCGTTGCCGGGGAATACGGTTAGTATTTTGAATATTTAATTCTTATTTTTATTTTTATTTTTATTTTTATCTTTAGTTTTTTTTTACGCACATACATTTAATTTAAATTGAGTTATTTTGTAACCTTTAGTAATTCTTGTTTTAGGAAAAATCTTTGTTCTTGTTTTTATTAAGAATTTCTTTTGAGAAATACTTGAGGCTAGTTTGAATACACTCTGGCTAGGAAAGACTTGGTACTTAAGTTGTCCATTGTGACACACCTCTCTTTCCTGGGAGTGGATCCAACAACTCTCTCTTATCTCTTATTTGAAATCTTTCTCTAAAGCAAGAACAAAAGAAAAAGAGAAGTCAAGAGAAACAACTTCAAGCAGATTACGTAGTGCATGACCAGAGCTAACCCGGGAGAATTTTATCAAATTAACCCGGAAGTCGAAAGGAATTTGCGTAAGCTGTGGAGAAGATTGAAATTTGGGTGTTCTACTGAGGGAACACTTCCTACATCTGAAGTCATATCACCTTCATTATCTCCCATCACAAACATACCATATAATCCTTTACCTGATCCTAACCCAAACAATATGGCACAAAGAACCATTAGACAGTTAGCCACCTCCCACAATACAGCCATTTGAAGCAACATTGAATACCCTAATGAGGAGTGGGAGTTGAGACCTGATCTGTTAAATGCGTTACCAAAGTTCAATGGGTTATCAAGGGAGAATCCACACAAGCACTTAAGACAATTTCACATGTTGTGTGAAAATTTTAGATCTCCCAGGATCACAATAGATTGCCTTAAAATGAGAGCTTTTCCATTTACTCTTCAAGGCGCAGCTCAAGATTGGTGGTATTATCTCTCTACACGAATTACAAATTGGGAAACTATTGAAAGACTCTTTCTTGAGAAGTATTTTCCTGCATCTAGATTATCAGCCATCCGCAGAGAAATTCAAGATATAAGACAGAGAGATAGAGATAATCTTAGTGAATATTGGGAAAGATTCAAGAAACTATGTTCTTCATGCCCTCAACTCCAAATGGAAGATTTTATTCTAAGCTTTTATGAAGGCTTAAGTCCTACTGATAGGTCATGGGCAGATGCTGCAAGCGGAGGATCTTTCTTAGACAGGTCACCAGAAGATGGTATAGATCTAATAGAACGAAAGGCAATAGACAATCAACAGTATGGCATAAGAGAAAACTCGACGAGATTGATAATGGTGCAGTTGATGGAAAGAGGATAGATGAAAGATTGAATAAGCTAGAAAGCAAACTCGACGAGATTGCAAGTTTGTTTAAAATCTCAACTCCACAAATTGTTAAGAAGTGTGGAATTTGCATTTCAACTAACCATTACACTGATGAATGTCCTAGCTTGGTGGAAACTACTGTGGAAAACTCATCTCAAGCTTTTGCTACAAACATGATTGGAGGAAATAGACCATACCAGAATTATCATGATTCGTCCTCCAATAGGTATCAGCAGAACAGACAACCTTATGTTCCACCTCAACAAAGGCAGCAATCTCAGCCTGAAATGTCAATGCAAGATTTCATGAAAACAATAGTTGAGCAAAATTCAGAAATAAAGAAATCAATTGTAGAGTTGACTCAGAGGGTGGAAAAATTAGAGGCTAAGGAGTCAAATAAACTACCTGCACAAACAATAATCAACCCCCAAAATGTAAGTGCTATTACTTTGAGAACGGGTAAGCAAGTAGAAGGCCCTGAAGGAGCCCAAGAGGATGAAGATAAGGAGAAAGAAGGAGCGCAAATTGATGACAATGGAGGACCAAGTGAACCATCACCTGAGACTACCACTGATAAATCCAGGTTAGTATTCTCTAACTCTTCTTCTAAAAATTCTTCTTCATCTTATTCTCCACCTCCTCCGTATCCAAATCGATTGAAACCGAAAAACAAAAATATGGAGGAATTAGACCAAGAGATCTTAAATACTTTCAAAAAGGTGGAGATCAACATTCCCTTGCTAGATGCTGTTAAGCAAATCCCTGAATACGCCAAGTTTTTGAAAGAAACTTGCACAAATAGAAGGCGTTTTAGGGATAATGAGGTTGTGAATTTGGGAAGAAATGTGTCAAGCTTGATTAAGAAGCATATTGAAATACCACGAAAATGCAAGGATCCAGGTATGTTTTATGTTCCATGTGTTATTGGAAATTCAAAGTTTGACAATGCCATGCTAAATTTAGGGGCTTCCATAAATGTAATGCCTTTATCAGTGTTTACTTCTCTATCTTTGGGACCTCTTAAGACTACTGGTGTGGTCATTCAATTGGCCAACCGTAGCACAATTAACCCTACAGGTGTGCTTAAGGACGTCCTTGTTCGAGTAGACAAGTTAATTTTTTCTTGCAGATTTCTATATCTTGGACATGAAGTGATGAAGTTGCTCCAGCAGAAGTAAGGATTGAAGGTAGTGGAATGATGAATTGAATCATGAGCAATGTTGAATATGGCTCACGAGAGGCAGTGGCAGCGGACTGAGATGTGATTTAGCAGCAGTAGTATAGTTAATGCAGTAGAGGCAGATCTGGATGCAGAGATGGATATAGAGATGGATGCAGAGCTCTATGATGAATGGATTATCTAACTCAGAAAGCCTTCACTGGAAGGAAGCTAGAAGGAGAAGGAAAGCTCAATAAGAGGTGACTTTTGGCAGAGTTCTGGTTGCTGGAAAAATGCATCAGCATAGTAAAACTCCATATATTCAAAAGTGAACTTCAAGCTTTGCTTATGAGATTTTATAGATCAATCTCAAAGCTTAAGCAAGCCTTTTACACGTTTTCTTTAGATCTGAAATGTTAACCATGTGCTAAATGTGTGGCTTCTAGAAAGCCTTATGAAACACGTTGATAATTGAATTTTACATGTGAAGATGAAAAATTACTAATGCCACCCCATAGAAGGATAAGCACACCCCTTCTTGTGTGTAAATGTCCATTTTACCCTTCTCCATGTTTTGGCAAATTTGTAACATCTTCTTGTTCTCCAATTTTCCATCCCAAAATAGCAAATAGTATTTGACCTTGGGGAGAATACTCATCTTGGAGCTTTTTGGCCATTCCTCTTGTGATGGGTCCTATGGTGTTAGACCTTCTTGTATCATCCCCTCCCTCTTGAGAAGGATTTGCCCTCAAATCCAAAAGGTCTTCATCTTCACTATCAATTCCTGAAAAAGGTTTAAGATCAGATACATTGAAGGTAGCATGAACACCATATTCAGGAGGAAGATCAAGTTGATATGCATTGTTATTAATCCTCCTTATCACTCTAAAAGGTCCATCTCCTCTAGGATTGAGTTTGGATTTTCTTAGTTGAGGAAATCTTTCTTTTCTACGATGAATCCAAACTAAATCTCCTTCATTGAAGATTACCTCTTTCTTGCCCTTATTATGTTGCTTGGCATATTTCTCATTTTGTTGTTGAATTTGAATTTTAACCCTTTGATGTAATTCTTTGATAAATTTAGACTTAGATACCCCATCTTGATGAATAAAATCAATAGAATTTGGAAGGGGTATTAAATCCATGGGTGTCAAAGGATTAAAACCATAAACAACTTCAAAAGGAGACAATTTAGTAGTTCCATGAACTACTCTATTGTAGGCAAACTCAACATGAGGTAGGTACTCATCCCAAGATTTGTGATTTCCTTTAAGAACTACCCTTAGTAAAGTGGAAAGAGATCTATTGACTACTTCAGTTTGGCCATCTGTTTGAGGATGGCAAGTAGTAGAAAAAGATAACTTAGTCCCTAATCTAGACCATAAGGTCTGCCAAAAATGACTAAGAAATTTTGTATCTCTATCCGAAACTATTACCTTAGGTAACCCATGAAGTTTAACCACATCTCTAAAGAATAACTTTGCAATGTTGCTTGCATCATCTACTTTGTGGCAAGGTATAAAATGAGCCATTTTGCTAAATTTGTCTACCACCACAAAGATAGAGTCAAAACCCCTAGAAGTTTTGGGAAGACCTAACACAAAATCCATACTTATCTCTTCCCAAGGGTTTGAAGCAACATTCAAAGGAGTATAAAGTCCATGAGGCATTGATTTAGATTTAGCTTCTAAACAAGTTATACACTTAAAGCAATGCCTTTGAACACCCCTTCTCATGTGAGGCCAAAAGAATTTTTCTTTCAACATGCCACTTGGGTAGGAGTCAAAGGATGAAGCACAAACTTCTTCTCCTTTTGATGGATAGTGATGGTATTGGTTAGACCATGATTGATAGTTTGATGATCAAATTGCCATGGTCTCCCCAATAACACATGACATGCTTCCATGGGGACTATATCACATAAAACTTCATCTTTGAAGTTCCCAATGGAAAATGCCAACTTCACTTGATTCTTGACTATTATATCCCCATCTTCATTTAGCCAATGAAGTTTATAAGGTTTTGGATGGGGTATAATATCAAGCTTCAACTTCTCAACCAACCTTGTGCTACAACAATTGCAACAAGATCCACTATCAACAATGAGAGAACAATGATTTTCTTGAATTTTACATCTTGTGTGAAAGATGTTCTCTCTTTGTGATATGTGTTCAAGACTTGGTTGGTTGCTAAGTATCCTTCTCACCATGAGAAGTTGCCCATCATCAGCATATATCTCCTCTTCCCTCTCTTCTTCCTCACTTTCACTTGTACTAGTTGGGGTGTCACTTTCACTACTATAAATGTCCTTGCCTTTCAAAATAATGTTTCTTTTTGTAGGACATTGAGTAGCTACATGACCCCTTCCGAGACATTTGAAGCATTTGATTTCACTTGTTCTGGTGTGTGAGGGTGTTTCTTTCTTGGGTCTTTCTTCTATTTTGGCTAGAGGTTTAAATGGCTCTTTTTCTTTAAAAATTTTCTTTTCAAAAGTAGGTTGAACTTGAATTCTTTTAGAAGAAGATTTTCTCAAGTTTTGTTGTTCTACCTTTATACACATTTGAACAAGATCATTCGAATCTCTATAAGGTAGAAGTTCAACCCTATCTCTTATGTCAAAATTGAGCCCACTTAAAAATCTAGCTAAAGTAATTTCTGGACCCTCCACTATGCCTGCCCTCATCATATACAACTCCATCTTTTGTCTATATTCCTCAACTGTCATAGACCTTTGTTGTAACCTTTGGAGTTTATCCATGAGTTCTCTATTGTAGTAGGAGGGAATGTGTCTCCTCCTAAGGGCAGACTTGAGATCATTCCAATAGTGGATGGGAGGGGCTTGATGTCTCAGCCTCTCTTTGACTAAAGCAGTCCACCAGTACATTGCATACCCTTGAAAGCTTAGGGTAGCTAGAGAGACCTTCCTCTCTTCACTCACTTGGTGGCATTCAAATAATTGCTCTACCTTCATCTCCCAATCAAGATAAGCCTCTACATTGTCCTTCCCATGGAAGTGAGGCAACACAACATTGACTTCTTTAGGGGGTGGGGGTGCATAAGAATTTCTCCTATGCCTTCTAGAAGTAGAAGGCTGATGAGGGTAATAATCACCCAAACTCATAGACATCCCTCCCTCTTGAGAGTTTTCACTCTGACTTCCCCTAGACTTACTTTTCCTTATCATTCTCAACTCATCTTGAATAACAGCATTTTGAAGCTCTCTATTGACTTTCTCTTCATTCATTTCTCTTCTTATTTCCTTGAATTCATTAACTAAAGTTTGAAGAGAAAAATGTTCTTTTTCACTATCACTAATCCTAGGAGAATGCCTTCTAGACATTATGATGGACTTAAATGTTATTCTTGAAGTAAAGACTAGAGATTTTCACTTGAAGCAATATTCCAGGTAAGGGAGGTGATTCACTAGGAATGCTTAAGTACCAAGCCTTATCCTTGCCAAATATGCTTCTTGCTACTTACTAGAGTCCTTAGATCAAAATCACTCTTAAATCCACCTAAGTCTTAAAGACAACAAAGAAATCACAAAGTAAAGAAAAGACACAACCTAACTCTAAATTCGGACCCCTAAGAGAGCTTCCTATTCGCACAAGATATATGCTATCTAGTCGAGAATGGAACAAGTAATTAAAGTGAGGTCTCCTAGGTGAGGCTTAGACTTTGGATCTAAGACACACTCACCGTCTACCAATTTTAAAGTGATGAGACTTTTAGTCAAGTTAGCAAATGAGGGAAGAACACTTATGAGCTCTTCCACTTCACTTGCTTGAAATGGGCAACTTACAAAATTGAAAAAAAGAAAGTAAACACCAAAAATATAAGGGAAACAACAAAATTTGGGAAAACAAGGATGTGGTTGAATGTGGCAGCTTTGGTTACTCTCAAACAAGTAATGAATCAGCTTGGATTCATGCAATTCTCTCAACTGCAAGTGAATTATGCTGCTGTTGCAGCAACCGGTTTGATGCAAACCAGTGAAGAATTTGGTTCTGCTGCACCAAAAATTTCAGCCTCAATGTTGATCTTTCCTTGCTCCAATCCACTTCCTAAGATGCTACCAGTGTTGTAGGACCTCCTGAGATAATTCTGCACCCAACAAAGAGCTCATACAGACCACCAATAATCAATTATTAAGCCAGAAAATCAACACTGCGGCTGCCAGAAACTGTTAAACCAGAATGCACAACTGTAGTTTTATCAAACAGCTTATGTGCAGGATTTCAAACAACTTAAATCAATCAATTAATCGGTTTCCAATGGATGGTGGCACTCAAAATGAACTTAGGAAAGGATCTAGAGTAGATTTGAAAAGCAAGAAACAAAGATAAGTTGCAGCTTTGATCAATTTCGAAATCAAATGTAAACTAGGCAAAGTGTTTGACAAAATGCCTAGAAGAAAGCTGAAAAAAATTGTGCATCAGAGTTTTAATTTTTGCTTGGCACTGGTTCACACAGCTTTTTACAATGCAGTGTATGGTAAGATTGGAATTGTGCACTTCTTTTAATTCAATTGAACCAAGCTTTTGCTACCAATTCTGAACCAAATTTGATGCAGTAATCACAATCAAGCTTTCAAATTAAAATTCTGCAACTATACTAGAAAAAGATGCTTAAAAATTGATGGTTTGAATGGTCATTTTGCACAAACAAATTTGGACTCTTAATTTTATGATTTGAGCAAATTTGTTTTACCAAATATGACTTGTGCAAACTGCCAGCAGAGGCTAAATGCTCTTAAATCAAAATTTGACTATTGCAGTTGCTCTTTCACACCAAATTTGGCCAATTCACCATCCAATTTTTAGCAAAAGAATCAAACTGATATGTAATCAATTAAAATGACTCTAGGACAGCAAATCAAACTTAAACAAGACTCTAGGAAGGACTGAAAAGATATCCAAATATGAGTTCTAATCTGGACAGATTCAAAATCAGAAAAATGACTCAAACAATGATGATTGCAGTTTGGTCAAGCTGCTTACACAAGGATTTACAGATTCTGCAGAATGGTGCATCCAGTTTTAATGATGTTCGTATGGTTTGCACATACAGCAAATTCAGCACATCAACACAGCCAAGGATGATGTTTCCATACAGTGCAGTTTCAGAGAAAAACACAAGTGCAGTTTCAGAGAAAAACACATGAAAAACCAGATTTAACACAGAATTGGATAGGCATCCATTTTTGGCACTGCACTGTGATGGACTTCAAGATGCACTGAGCTCTTTAATCATTGCTCATCTGATGTGCCTCTATTGAAAATCCAGTCAAACACAGCAGATTTATCCCAAACTAGTTTCAACTCAGAATTTTGACAAAATAAACCAAAACACAGTACTAGACATGACATAATTAGATTTCTAAATTAAAAGACTAAAAGCAAAGAATTGACCGATTAAAATGATGAACAATAAAGCAATTAAAAGCTGGAAACAACAAATTTCTCAATTGAAATCTACTGGAACTGTGAAAACAATGTAACAGTACAACAGAAAACAGAAAACAAGAATGGAAATGTTGACAGAATGCAGCAATGAAAACAGATACTCAGTTGGAGCGTGATGCAGAACCAAGGCTCTGAATACCACTTGATGAAGTTGCTCCAGCAGAAGTGAGGATTGAAGGTAGTGGAATGATGAATTGAATCATGAGCAGTGTTGAATATGGCTCACGAGAGGCAGTGGCAGCGGGCTGAGATGTGATTTAGCAGCAGCAGTATAGTTAATGCAGTGGAGGCAGATCGGGATGCAGAGATGGATATAGAGATGGATGCAGAGCTCTATGATGAATGGATTATCTAACTCAGAAAGCCTTCACTGGAAGGAAGCTAGAAGGAGAAGGAAAGCTCAATAAGAGGTGACTTTTGGCAGAGTTCTGGTTGCTGGAAAAATGCATCAGCATAGTAAAACTCCATATATTCAAAAGTGAACTTCAAGCTTTGCTTATGAGATTTTATAGATCAATCTCAAAGCTTAAGCAAGCCTTTTACACGTTTTCTTTAGATCTGAAATGTTAACCATGTGCTAAATGTGTGGCTTCTAGAAAGCCTTATGAAACACGTTGATAATTGAATTTTACATGTGAAGATGAAAAATTACTAATGCCACCCCATATAAGGATAAGCACACCCCTTCTTGTGTGTAAATGTCCATTTTACCCTTCTCCATGTTTTAGCAAATTTGTAACATCTTCTTGTTCTCCAATTTTCCATCTAAAAATAGCAAATAGTATTTGACCTTGGGGAGAATACTCATCTTGGAGCTTTTTGGCCATTCCTCTTGTGATGGGTCCTATGGTGTTAGACCTTCTTGTATCATGAAGGATGATGAAGGAATCAGTCCAACAACTATTATCTTGGGAAGACCTTTCATGATGACAGCACGAACCAAGATAGATGTGCATGCAGGATCATTGACAATGGAGATAGGAGACGAGAAGGTGCGGTTCAACTTGTTGGAAGCTGGGAAGCACCAGATTAAAGATCATTCTTTGTTTTGTATTGATTTATCAAGTGATGTTGTAAACAGTTTTTCTTTTTCAAATATGTCATCCCTAATTTTGGACGAAAAAGGAAACTGTAAAGCAGGTGATATTGAGGATGCGGTATTAATAGATGATACCTCAGTGGCGTCCGAGTGTGATGTTGAGGTCGCTGAGATGACCTTAGGCAGTAAAATTTTGCCATCTGTGGTGCAGCCACCAATTTTGGAGTTGAAACCTTTACCATCCCATTTAAAATATGCTTATCTTGAGAAGGATGAGAAACTCCCTGTTATTATATCTGCATTGCTTACTGATGAGCAGGAAAAACAGCTATTACAGGTTATCAGAGACCACGAGAGAGCAATAAACTGGAGTTTAGCAGATATTCTTGGTATTAGCCCTTCTTTTTGCATGCATAGAATACTTTTGGAGGAGGATGCTAAACCAGTGAGACAAACTCAAGGAAGACTGAATCCTCAACTGATGGGGGTTGTAAAGAAAAAGGACACCAAGTTGCTACAAACAGGTCTTATACATTCAAATTCTGACAGCACTTGGGTAGGCCCTATACATGTGGTTCCCGAGAAATATGGAATCACAATGGTCAAGAACGAGAAGGACAAGTTGACTCTTATTCAAGACAGAAGTGGGTCAAATAATGTAGTAGTTGACCATCTTAGTAGGATTGAAAAGGGAAAAGATAACATTCCTATCCAGGATGACTTTTCCAATGAAGTCCTACTAGCATTCCTTCCACCATGAAGGAGGTAAGTTCCCTTATACTTTTTCTTTGCATTTTATATATAAGGCATACATTGAGGACAATGCATAGTTTAAGTGTGGGGGTGTGGGGAAACAATTAATTTTGTTCCCTATTTTGTTTGTCTATTTTGTTTGTTTTTAATAAATATTTGCATTGGATTTGAGAGTTTGAATCGGTAACTGGAATGATCATGAATTCAAGAGAGAGAAAAATGAGTCATGTTGGTATGAGTGGATTACTTCTATGATTTGCTGATTGAGTTGACTAGAGAATTTCCTGATTAAATATTTTGTGAAAGAAAATTGAAACCATGTGAGTTTTGGGCTTAATGTTAAGGATGGACCACCATGTACCATACCTATTTTTTTTTTGTGATTTGCCCATGTTTTATTGATACTCTAATAGTTAGCTTGATTCTGTGTTGTGCAACTAATTTGAATATGCATGATTTGATATGATTGAGGCATTTCTTGTTTTAGCTACTTGGCCAAATAAACTTGTCCTAACATTAATCCATTGGAACCCTTTTTGAGCCTTAAGCCTATTTTTCTTGTTTCCAGTCATTGTCAAATGAGAAAAGAAGAAAAATCATATGTTCCTTACCTTAGGAAAGAAGAAGGAGTAATGGATTCTGTTAGAAGTAAAGTGATGAATAAGTGTGTGGGTGAGTACCTCACCCACAAAATAATAAAAAGGGAAAAAAGGAAGATAAAAAGTTGAAAAGAAAAAAAAGGAGCTAAAAAAAATCTTCCTTAAAAGAGCAAGAGATAGAGTTGATTTTGAAATCAAATGTCATCACTCTTTCTTATCAATTTCAGAAACTCAGAAATTCCAGAAAAATTCCCTACCTTTACCTTGGCCTCAATAAAACCTTAAAAAGCCCTCATGAACAATAATTGCATGTTTACTGAAGTGTGTGAATGTTAGAGTCTTGCTAAATATCAAGGGATTCTACTTACATGGGTATTTTGAGTGTAAACACAAGCCAAAAACACTTGAGAGAATTGGAGAGAAATAGATACATGTTGACTTGAGTGTTGTCTTTCATATTTGATTTTCTTGGGAATTCAAAAAGGTTAACTCATGTGTGAAGAATAAAGTGATTCCATTTGCATGTCCATGACAAAGTAATGCCTAAATGATTGATCTATGTCTAGTGCTACTCATTCTTTTAATCCAAATGCAAATATGAAATAAAATGACTCAGAACAAAGTTTTGGAATTAATCAATTTTGCCCAAGAGTGCAAAAGGATAAGTGTGGGGGTGTGATGAGTTGATGAGAGGGTCGCACCTCCCACAAAAGTTGTGCATAAAAGAATGCAGTATAAACTAGGAAGTGACTCCTAGGTCGTCTCACAAGGACCAATTTGGGTTCAGTTTCAGATCAACACATAGTGGGGGGAGTTTTGAAATGTTTTTGGTTGCGAAAAAACGTAAATGTTCAAAGTAGTAAATTGACAAACCAATTAAACAGTAAAACCGAAATCACAGTGAGAATAAAATGCGGAACAGTAAATTGCAAAAAAAAAATGCACAGTTACGGAAATTGAATTTTTGAAAGTTAAATTATTTCTAAAAATTCCTAAATGCCGTAAGCTTCCCCTCCTTCTTTTAGGTGTCTAATCCAAAGAAATATGGGTAGTTTCCTACGCATGCTATGTGTTGCTTCCAGGAGGTAACACCAATCCTTCATTCAATAAATCAATGCTTCTCCTTTCTTTCTCCAACTCACTGTGCAGCATGCTCCTCAAGACGCCACAGCTTTTTCTCAAACCGAAATTGCTTCCAGCCGTGGCACTTCAAGCCTCAAACACGTAACTATGCACACCCAACACATAACCTGCCTATTCACTTTCTACATTCAACCACTTTAACTCCAACACATTCCAAAATGAATATTCTAGTCTAAAGCAAAAGTTGATGGCTTGTCACCGGTTCTGGGCCTTGTCCTTCCAGCAAAATTAAATTGAAATGAAGTCCATTAAATTACTATAAAGTAATGCACATTAAATCAACTAGTCATTCCAATTTGTATGTACTTCCTCGGTGCAGGCAAAGAAAAGAAAGGGACTCCACTTACGTTCACTCCATTTCACCTCTCAATCTCCATCTCGGGATTTTCAAATTGAAAAGTGTGTTGCTCCCTTCTCCAGACCGTGATAGCGCACACCACTAATTCACCTACTCTACTCCTTCAATGCATAAATCAAAAGTCATTCTCTTTTCTTCCAGCATGGTCCCACCGTGACACCTACTGCAGCTTGACCGTGCCACCTTCACGTTTCAATCAACGTGTTCCTTCTATTCTCCAAAAGCAATAAACCTACTTTCATCTTTTAATACTGAATAGTCACAAACATACTCACTTGCATTATCCACCGCAGCAAACTGAGCAGCCCTTCCTCGCTTAATATCATCACCGCTTCACTTCTTCCACAATCAGTCACCGTGCTTCTTCTTCTATGCACACCACTGCAGCCCAGCCAAGACGGTCCTTTCCCAAGCAATGAACTAAACCTCTTCTCTCAACCAATTTAGTGCAGCAACGTGCGTGCACATCTCTTCTCCACATTCCCGTGCTGACACCTTTCTTCTCCAACGCCCATGAGTGCCGCGTGTGCTTTTTCCCTGTCCGTGTGCTTCCAGCTCATCCTAATCACTTCCTCAACTCTCCATTTCCTCTCAACGCTACTTGCAGCCGTGACAGCAGTGTGCTATTATCTCCAGCTCCCGTGCAGTACTCCTTCCAGCAAAGATGAAAATGGCCGTGTGCATCACTTCTAATTAAAGAAAGGAGATAAATGAATCCCGTGCACCGTTCAGAAACCGTGAAAGGAAAGGAGGTTCTGGAATGAAACAAAAAAATCGAGAGCTTGCAAAAAGGAAATGAAAAAAAAAATTCAAATGTGCTTTTCATTCATGCTCCCAACGTTCAAGACCGAGAGAAGAGAAACTCAAAAAAACAGTGGCCAAAACAAAGTGTAAGTGGTCCGTGTCAAGTGGCGGCTAGGGATTTCCAAGAGCCGTGGGTCACCTTTAATAAGGGTGGGGTCCACACAAAAGAAAAACCCTAGGTCTAAATCACTAACTTCTAATTTTTGGGTCTACTCTAATTTACCAAAAATTGACCCAAAATATAAGAGTTGATACAGAAATTTTAAACTACTGAATTACAATTTAATTAATTCAAAAATGTCTGTCTGGAGAGTCTTGAATTTATTTGGCATTCTTCCTGATGTCCCAAAATGTATTTCCGAAATTTTCCTACATTTCAAAATTGCACTTAATCAGCTCAGAAAATCCAAATTAGCACAATTACAAATTTCCGATCAAATTAAGCACAATTAACAAAAACGGAAAAATACCGGACATTTAAGCACAATTCCCTGATTAATTTTAGCACACTAAACTAAGTGAAGTGAATAAAATATTGACTCATCAAAATAGACCACACTTAGTCTTTTGCACTCCTGGGCAAAATCAAGACACAGATCAGGGAATAGTTCAAAAGACATTCAAGGTATGACACAAACTTAGCACACAGAAAACAAAGACTCGCAAGGAAACAAACAGAATTTACACAATCCTCAAGAAATCTGGACAGAGAAAAGAAGTAGACAATTCCAACACAGAATGAATCAGAGAAAGCAGATACTCATGAAATCATCCAAGCAATTCAAGACATGGCAAAATGATTAATCAGCTCAAGAGATGAATCAAAAGCAATAGAGCCTCACAGATGCACACAATCAGTGTTTCTCTCAAGTGTTTAAGGTAAATTAATGTCACTCAATGCACTCAAGAAAGCAATCACAAATAGACTTGGCAAGCCTCTAATATCAACACTCAAGCCCATACGCATGTTCAAATCAAAAGGTCTTTTCATGGTTGTAATGGGGCCAAGGACAAGGAAGGATATATCTGGATAAGAAGCTACAAACCATAAGGAACAGAGGAGCAATGGGGAACAAGTGTAAACACATTCAAACACACCCACAACCTCTAATTCCATACTCTTCTTGACTCCATTATTCACAATTATTCACACATTTGTTTTTCACTATTTTTCTGCTCTCTTTTTTTTTTCCATCCTGTCTCTTTTCTTTTCTCTCTTTTCAAAACAAACTGTAAAAGAAAAGATACACATATATTTACCAAAACAAAACAAGAAGAGGAACCAATTAGCCAACTCATCAGAAACCCCCAAGAGACCACACTTGTTCCCAAAACACTTCCTAAGCTCCAAAATTCCCTAAGGTTAAGGTAATCATGGTTTTTCACTTAGGGCTAGTGTATGAGCATTCGAAATAAAGAAGTGGGGGAAAGTATAGGCTCAAAAAGGGTTTTCAAAGGATTAGAACAAGGTAAGCTTATTTGGCTAAAGAGGCTCAAGAACAAAACTGCCTTTATCACTTCCAAACATGCATATCAATCAAGAATTATCAACAAGAGTCAAGCCAAGGCATATGTGCAAGCAATCAAGAGACATATCACACACAAGAAAGAACATAAAGTGGCTTAAATTCTCACACAGGTCATTTGTGTCACAATCAATTCAACTCTCAAACATCATGATCATCTTCCAAGCAAAGAAAAGCAAGGAATCCAACATCTCAGAGTATCAATGAAGTGAAGGAAAACTGACAACCTAACCTCAATCCAGAATTTATGAAAAGCGTGCAAAACTGTACACAAGACACAACAAACTACATAAAAACCGAAACATGAACACAGAAACAACCTCCCCTAATAGACCACACTTAAACGACACAATGCCCTCAGTGTGTCACAATCAGTAGATCAAACAATCAGAACAATCATCAGATATCGACAAAGTGCAATAAAAGTGAGGAGGGAAGGAGAAAAGAAACTCCCTGAGTCAGATGGGAGGATAGGTGGGGTGGACCAAAGACGTCTCCTCCACCACTACATCCACCAAAGAAGGGTTGCTGAGGAAAGGCTTCAGTCTATGCCTGTTCACCTTGAAGCTTTTAGCTGTAGATGGACCTTGGATCTCTACTGCACCATAAGGATATACATTAGTCACAACAAAAGGGCCAGTCCATTTTGATCTCAACTTACCACCCATGAGGCCCAGTCTAGAGTTATACAACAAAACCTGTTGGCCAACCTCGAAGTCCTTTCTAACAATAGAACTATCATGGAACTTCCTTGTCCTTTCCTTGTAGAACTTCGAGTTCTCATATGCCTCTAATCGGATCTCATCCAATTCATTCAGTTGCAACTTTCTTTCCTCTCCAGCTTGGTCCATGGAGAAGTTGCAAATCTTCACAGCCCAATATGCCCGATGCTCAATCTCGACCGGTAGGTGACATGCTTTTCCAAAGACAACCCGGTAGGGAGACATCCCTATCGGTGCTTTGTAAGCTGTCCTGTGAGCCCAAAGAGCATCGTCCAACCTATTGCTCCAATCTTTCCTGTTGGGCTGGACAATCTTCTCCAAAATCCTCTTAATCTCCCTGTTGGAGATCTCATCCTGCCCATTTGTTTGGGGGTGGTAAGGTGTAGAAACTCTGTGCGTCACCCCATATTTCTTAAGCAAAGCTTGCATGGATCTGTTGCAAAAATGGGTTCCTTGATCACTAACAATTGCTCTAGGCACTCCAAACCTGCAAAAGAGGTGAGATCTAACAAAATCTACAACAACCCGAGCATCATTATTCCTGGTGGCTCTAGCTTCCACCCATTTTGAAACATAATCCACAGCAAGGAGAATATAACAGAAACCAAAAGAAACAGGAAAAGGACCCATGAAATCTATACCCCATACATCAAACACCTCGCAGAACAACATAGGTTGTTGAGGCATCTCTTGTCTCTGTGAAATTGATCCTCCTGCTCTCTGACAAGGCTCACAAGTGCTGCAGATCTTTTCCGCATCTTTGAAGATGGAAGGCCAATAAAAACCACAGTCCAGCACCCTGCGAGCTGTTCTCTGTATCCCCAGATGACCACCAGGTGAGGAGGCATGACAAAACTGCAGGACCGAGTCAATCTCATGGTCCGGAATGCATCTCCTAGTAACCTGCTCACTGCACAACTTCCACAGATATGGGTCATCCCAAACATAATACTTAGCATCACTCTTAATTTTAGCAATCTGAGCACGTGATGCTAAGGGAGGAAAAACAGAAGCAACCAAATAATTTACAATGTGTGCAAACCAAGGAGTGGGGTGAGAGTAAGAAATCATCAACAAACTCTCGTCAGGAAAGGTATATTGTATGGGCAACACATCAGCTTCATTCTCAGCTTTTTCAATCCGGCTTAGGTGGTCTGCAACCAAATTTCGTGCTCCACTCCAGTCTTCAATTTGCAAGTCAAACTCTTGGAGCAGTAGCATCCACCTAATCAATCTAGGCTTTGACTCCGCCTTTTTCAACAGAAACGTTAGAGCTGCATGGTCAGTATACACAATAACAGGTGATCCAAGCAAATATGACCTAAACTTATCAAGGGCAAAAACAATTGCCAACAACTCTTTTTCAGTGGTGGTATAATTTGCCTGGGCAACATCCAAAGTGCGTGAAGCATAGTAGATCACTCTCGGCAGCTTGTCAATTTTCTGTGTCAAGACAGCCCCTAATGCATAATTAGACGCATCACACATGAGCTCAAATGGAGTTGTCCAATCCGGTGCCTGAATGATAGGGGCGGTAGTCAAAGCTTCCTTCAGGCAATCAAACGCCTGCTTGCATCTTTCATCAAAAGAAAAGTCAATATCTTTCTGCAGCAGTCTGGACAAGGGAAGCGTCTTCTTGCTGAAATCTTTGATGAAGCGCCTATAGAAACCTGCATGTCCAAGAAAAGATCGCACCTCTCGCACGCAAGAGGGGTAAGGCAACTGCGAAATCACAGATATCTTAGCAGGGTCTACCTCTATTCCCTTTTCAGAAATGATATGCCCTAGAACCAAACCTTGTCCAACCATGAAGTGACATTTCTCAAAATTGAGAACAAGGTTTGTTTCTATGCATCTTTTCAAAACTTTTTCCAAACTGTCTAAACATGCATCAAAGGAGGATCCATACACAGTAAAATCATCCATAAACACCTCTATGCAATTCTCAAGAAAGTCGCTAAAAATGCTAAGCATGCACCGCTGGAAGGTACCAGGGGCGTTGCATAGACCAAAGGGCATCCTCCTATAGGCAAAAGTGCCAAAGGGGCAGGTGAATGTGGTTTTTTCTTGATCCTCAGGCGCAATATTTATTTGAAAGTAACCAGAAAAACCATCAAGAAAACAATAATGAGATTTACCTGCCAGGCGCTCCAGCATCTGATCAATGAATGCCAGGGGGAAATGATCTCTCCTGGTTGCTTGGTTGAGCCTCCTATAGTCAATGCAGACTCTCCAACTGTTCTGTACTCTAGCAAGGATAAGCTCATCCCTCTCATTCTTCACCACAGTGAGGCCAGTTTTCTTGGGCACAACATGGATGGGGCTAACCCACTGACTGTCTGAAATAGGGTAGATGATCCCAGCTTGCAAAAGCTTGGTCACTGGTGAACGGGTCGCACCACTCACAAAAGTTGATTGCGAAATTAATGCAGTATATTTTCTAGGAAGTGACTCCTAGGTCGTCTCTCAAGGACCAATTTATGGTTCAGTCTTAGATTAGTCACGAAGTGGGGGGGGTTTGTGAATGTTTTGATTTGGTAAAATAAATTAAAACTGCACTGGAAATTAAACACAACTAAATTTAAAACACTGAAATAAAATTTAACCACGGTAAAAACTGAACGGTAAAAGACAGTAAAAAAAATAGAAAACATCTGAAAATAAAATGAACGGTGAAATTCAACAGATAAAAACATATAATTGGAAATGGAATTAAAAACAATAAAAATAAAAATGTTTGACTGAAAATGAAATTCAACATTAAAATAAAATTCTAAACCGTAGAAGTAAAATTGAAATGAGCAATGCTTCAGAAATAAAAACTACATTTTTGGATGAAATGGAAACTCAGCCCCTGGAAGGGAGGAACCGAGAGTTGCTTCCTAAACTTACTCCTAATCCTAATTCTAATCCTCAAACTCTACTAAAATCTACTCTGCATGCTGCCTTCCTTTTATAACCAATACTCTGACCAACTCCCGTAGCATAGTCTCCTCCCGTGAACTGCCTTCATGTTTCGTTTTGTCTTGCAGTAGGTTGAAGACTTTCTTTCACTCCTAATATTGCCAAAGAAATAGAATGGTCCCTCTTTTGTTTGTCTTCTTCTTCAATTTGCAGCCGGCTGTAGCTTCTCCATTCTCCCAAATTGCTGAACCATTCTTACCAAAGCTTCACTCACGGCATCCCCTTAATCAATCACCATGCAGCTGCTGGTGTTGTAAAAATCGTGAGCCACTTCCCTTGGATGTGAGTTGGACGTGCTCCTTCCTTCACTGCTGGACCATGTAAACCGTGAGCTCCTCTCTAGCCGTGCCAACACCTCAAGCTTTCTCCTTCTCATTTCAACGTTTCTTCCTCTGGATGCCAAACCTCTGTGCCTTCCTCCCTCTTGGTGTCTGTTCCAAGCTGGATGCTCTTCATTTTGCTACTGGAACGCAACTCTCTGCTGCTGGAATCAACCGTGATAACGTGCACACCAGTCTAGCTTTTGTTGCTGGAATAAAAATCAGAGAGAGAGACCCTCAACGTGGATGGGTGCTCCTCCTTCTTTCTTCCAATGGCTGGACACTGCTGCACATCTTTCTGGATCTGCAACCAAGCTACTGTGCTGGACCAACCGTGAGCTTCTCTTCCCATTGAAAATCTAGAACCGAAACTTGTGTGGGTTGGAAGAGATGGAGAGTTAAAATAAATCTGCACTCCAAGCTTCTAAAAAAAAAACGTAACCTTTCATAAGTGGTGGAAGGATCCATAAACCGTGAGCCTTGAGTGGAGAAAGCATGTCAAAAATTCTGCACACCAAGCCAAAGTGATTAACGTGAAGTGGTGGCTCCCATGTGTTGTCTAGCTTTGCAAAATTCTTCTCTAGAAAGAATGCAGCCGTGGCCTTCATAGGTGGTGGTCCCCTTCATCTTTTATTCCATCATGTGATGCCAAAATGAATGCATAATGTGTTGTCTCCTTTGGACAAAATAAACAAAACCAATTCATGTTGCAATTCTCTCCCATGGCCGTGACTTCTCAAGGAATGTGGTCCCCCTTGTTATTCTACTTTAAACAAAATCAGCATTTCATTTTGAAGTTATCCCATGTGGACTTTCAACCATGTGGTAGCCATTTCCAAGAATTACATTTCTATGCATTGTTTCCTTTCAAAACCGTGAGCTCCACTAAGTGATGGTCCCCTTCTCTTTTCCATTCAATACATGTAATGCTTGCTGCAACAAAAAAATGAATGGCCGTGTGGTGCATTTTTATAAGCCATTTTATGCTTCTTAAAATTGAATAAATGAAGGACTTGCTTCCCATGAAAGTTGTGCTTATGTGAATGTTTCCAAATGCATGTCTACTGTAAGTGCACCTCCAATGATCAATTCCAGCTATCACAAGTATCAAACAACAAGCAAACAATTTAGAAGTCACTCAAACAGTAAACACAAGACTGACATAGGGGAGTAAAAAAAAATACTGGGAACAACACATAATGAATTTGAACAAAATAAAAACTATACGTGAAAATAGACATCCAGACGAAACTATGAAAAAAAACTGCATGGAAAACGGATAAGAATTGATCTCGAACGAAGACACACAAGTTGACACAACATTCACGCAGCAACCAGCGCGAAAATTCAAATGGTTGAAATGAATTTGGCTCAATTTTCATTTCATTTAGCCTTCAAATGTCCCAAAAAGATATCCAAAATTTTCCCATAATTAATAATGCAAAATAATAAGCTCAGATAATTCAAATTAGTTAAAATAAGAATTTCTGATCGAATTAAGCACAATTAGGAAAAATAGGAAAAATACTGGACAATTAAGCACAATTTCCTGATTAATTTTAGTACAATAAACTAAGTGAAGTGAAGAAAATATTGGTTCATCAAAATAGACCACACTTAGTCTTTTGCACTCCTGGGCAAAATTAAGACGCAAATCAGGGAATAGTTCAAAGGACTTCTAGGAAGGTGACACACACTCAGCACGCAGAAAACAAAGACTCAAGAAAAATAAAAAGAATTTACAGAATTCTCAAGAATTATGGACCGATGAAAGAAGTAGAAATTTTCCAACACAAAATCAAGAAAAGCACATACTTACAGAATCATCCAAGCAATTCACAGTATGACAAAATGATTAATCAGCTCAAGAGGTGATTTAAAAATAACATAACCTCACAGATGCACTAATAGTGTTTCTCTCAAGTGTTTAGGGTAAATAATTTCAACTCAATGTACTCAAGAAAACAAACACAAGTAGACTTGGCAAGTTTCTAATATCAACACTTAAAACATAAGCACGTTTAGATCAAAAGGTCTTTACTGGGTTGTAATGGGGCCAAGGACAGGGGAGGATAATTTTGGATAAGTAGCTATAGCACAGAAGAAAATAGAGGAGCAATGGGGAAAAAGTGTAAACACAGTGAAATCTCACCCAAACCTCTAATTCAATCCTCTTCTCGACTCCATTATTCACAGAATTATTTTTCAATATTTTCTCTTTTTCTCATCAAATTTTTTTTTTCCATCCTGTCTCTTTTCTTTTCTCTCTTTATCACACAACAGGATATAAATCATACTTCCAAAACATGATGAGGAACCAACTAGCCAATTTATCAGAATTCCCAAGGAGACCACACTTATTCACAAAATACTTCTATAGCTCCAGACTTTCCTAAGGTTAAGGTAATCATTTGTTTTTCACTTAGGATCAGTGTATGAGCTTCAACACAAAGAAATATATACAGTATAGGCTCAAAGGGGTTATCCAAGGATAATAACAAGGTAGGCTTATTTGGCTAAAGAGGCTCAAGAATAAAATTGCCTTTATCACTTCTAAACATGCATATAAATCAAGTATATCAATAAGAATCAAGCCAAGGCATATGTGCAAGAAATCAAGAGTCATATCACACAAGAAAGAACATTAAGTGGCTCAAATCTCACACAGGGTATCCGTGTTATAATCAATTCAACCTCTTGAACACATAATCATCTTTCCAAGCAGAGAAAAGCAAGGATTGCAATCTATAAGTATTAAGTAAGTGAAGGAAAAATCTACAACTTAGACAAAATCCAGAAATCAGGAGAAAAATGTAAAATTTATTGCACACAAAACTCGATAAAAATAACTTAAAAACAGAAAAAATTTAACACTCAAAAACAAAAAATTTCACACACAAAACAAATAAAATTCAGAATCTCTCCCAATAGACCACACTTAAACTACACATTGTCCTCAATGTGTTCTAAGCATACATCAGCAATCAAAACAGGAAACATATTATGGACAAGTGCAATAAAAGTAAGGAAAAAGGGAGAGAAAGAAAATGCAAACTCCCGCAGGTTATGGTGGAAGCTGCCAATTTTGGACTTTCAGGGAGATGTCTTCAGAATCCAGCAAGGAAGTTTTGAGGACGAACTGCTTCATCCTCCAGATCTGATCTAGCAGTGAAATGTTTTCCACAGATGGATCTGAGCAGTGATTGTTGATGAGCAGGTTCAGCAGGTGCCTATTGTTGTTGAAACAGTTATGGGTACTCGCACCTTTGTCTTCAATTGTGGGTGTCTGCTCATCAAGTTTATACGTGCCTCCTGCAACATGGTTAGTGCAATGTGGTTCTACAGAAATTTCATGCAGGGATATAACACCCAATTCTAGTGTAACAGGCTGAACCTTAGATACATCCTCAAAACACGAATCAATTTCAAAATTAGAAACCATATTAATCGCAGACTCAGATTCATGTTCAATGCATGGAGAATAATTATTCGAATGTGATAGTAAAAAACGGTTCTCATCATGCACAGAGGAAAAATTAAAATCAGACTCAACAACTATATAATCATCAGCATACCAATCAACAGCATAATCAACAGAATAATCAATTTGCGGTATGCTTCCCTCCACTTCCTTGAAGATTTCTAAAGTGTGGGAAGATGAAGGTGGTCTACCTGGTTCAGGATTACTGCTTACTTCTGCCGGGTCCCCAAAATTTTCATCAGTCTCCTCAGGTACAAGAGTGGCCATCTGCCTGATCTGATCACTCAGATTCTGCATGGCAGCTTGAGTTTCCTGCTGGAACTCCATGCTCTCTTGCTTGAACTGCATGTTCCCTTTCTGAAACTGAATGTTCTGCATGGTCATCTGCTCCAATAACTCCTTTAATGTAGGTTTAGAAGTAGAAGGCTGAGGAGTTATTTGAATAGGAGAATCATACTGCTGACTCTCATATTGTGGAACTGGCTCCCAAAGAGAGCTCTCAGAAATTGGATGATGGAACATATTGTTCTCATCATAAAAATCAGCAGATTTAAAATCAAAGTAATATGCAGAATAAGAATCATAATCACAGACATTGGCAGAATAAGCATTTTTCACAAAATTAAAATCGGTAGACATGGAAAATAAAAATAAAAATTAAACACTAAAAATTACTAGACAAACAAAATACAACACATTTATACAAGCTACAGGCACACACAAAACAGAACATCAACAAAACTTTTTTTTTTTTTAAAACACAGCAACTAAATACAAAACACAACACGATAAAAATATAAAAGACAAAACATAAATTAACACAACATAAATTAACACAGTAAAAATATAAAACAAAAAACCTGGAACCGAAGTGACAACGCCGCCAAAATTTGCTGAAGGTGTCGTTGTCGCCTACAAAAATACAAAACACAAAACATGCAAAACAAACATATTAGTAGAACAAAAATTTACAAAACGAAAATCTGAAACCAAACCTCCATTTATTGGTCCCCGGCAACGGCGCCATTTTTGGTGAACGGGTCGCACCGCTCACAAAAGTTGATTGCGAAATTAATGCAGTATATTTTCTAGGAAGTGACTCCTAGGTCGTCTCTCAAGGACCAATTTATGGTTCAGTCTTAGATTAGTCACGAAGTGGGGGGGGTTTGTGAATGTTTTGATTTGGTAAAATAAATTAAAACTGCACTGGAAATTAAACACAACTAAATTTAAAACACTGAAATAAAATTTAACCACGGTAAAAACTGAACGGTAAAAGACAGTAAAAAAAATAGAAAACATCTGAAAATAAAATGAACGGTGAAATTCAACAGATAAAAACATATAATTGGAAATGGAATTAAAAACAATAAAAATAAAAATGTTTGACTGAAAATGAAATTCAACATTAAAATAAAATTCTGAACCGTAGAAGTAAAATTGAAATGAGCAATGCTTCAGAAATAAAAACTACATTTTTGGATGAAATGGAAACTCAGCCCCTGGAAGGGAGGAACCGAGAGTTGCTTCCTAAACTTACTCCTAATCCTAATTCTAATCCTCAAACTCTACTAAAATCTACTCTGCATGCTGCCTTCCTTTTATAACCAATACTCTGACCAACTCCCGTAGCATAGTCTCCTCCCGTGAACTGCCTTCATGTTTCGTTTTGTCTTGCAGTAGGTTGAAGACTTTCTTTCACTCCTAATATTGCCAAAGAAATAGAATGGTCCCTCTTTTGTTTGTCTTCTTCTTCAATTTGCAGCCGGCTGTAGCTTCTCCATTCTCCCAAATTGCTGAACCATTCTTACCAAAGCTTCACTCACGGCATCCCCTTAATCAATCACCATGCAGCTGCTGGTGTTGTAAAAACCGTGAGCCACTTCCCTTGGATGTGAGTTGGACGTGCTCCTTCCTTCACTGCTGGACCATGTAAACCGTGAGCTCCTCTCTAGCCGTGCCAACACCTCAAGCTTTCTCCTTCTCATTTCAACGTTTCTTCCTCTGGATGCCAAACCTCTGTGCCTTCCTCCCTCTTGGTGTCTGTTCCAAGCTGGATGCTCTTCATTTTGCTACTGGAACGCAACTCTCTGCTGCTGGAATCAACCGTGATAACGTGCACACCAGTCTAGCTTTTGTTGCTGGAATAAAAATCAGAGAGAGAGACCCTCAACGTGGATGGGTGCTCCTCCTTCTTTCTTCCAATGGCTGGACACTGCTGCACATCTTTCTGGATCTGCAACCAAGCTACTGTGCTGGACCAACCGTGAGCTTCTCTTCCCATTGAAAATCTAGAACCGAAACTTGTGTGGGTTGGAAGAGATGGAGAGTTAAAATAAATCTGCACTCCAAGCTTCTAAAAAAAAAACGTAACCTTTCATAAGTGGTGGAAGGATCCATAAACCGTGAGCCTTGAGTGGAGAAAGCATGTCAAAAATTCTGCACACCAAGCCAAAGTGATTAACGTGAAGTGGTGGCTCCCATGTGTTGTCTAGCTTTGCAAAATTCTTCTCTAGAAAGAATGCAGCCGTGGCCTTCATAGGTGGTGGTCCCCTTCATCTTTTATTCCATCATGTGATGCCAAAATGAATGCATAATGTGTTGTCTCCTTTGGACAAAATAAACAAAACCAATTCATGTTGCAATTCTCTCCCATGGCCGTGACTTCTCAAGGAATGTGGTCCCCCTTGTTATTCTACTTTAAACAAAATCAGCATTTCATTTTGAAGTTATCCCATGTGGACTTTCAACCATGTGGTAGCCATTTCCAAGAATTACATTTCTATGCATTGTTTCCTTTCAAAACCGTGAGCTCCACTAAGTGATGGTCCCCTTCTCTTTTCCATTCAATACATGTAATGCTTGCTGCAACAAAAAAATGAATGGCCGTGTGGTGCATTTTTATAAGCCATTTTATGCTTCTTAAAATTGAATAAATGAAGGACTTGCTTCCCATGAAAGTTGTGCTTATGTGAATGTTTCCAAATGCATGTCTACTGTAAGTGCACCTCCAATGATCAATTCCAGCTATCACAAGTATCAAACAACAAGCAAACAATTTAGAAGTCACTCAAACAGTAAACACAAGACTGACATAGGGGAGTAAAAAAAAATACTGGGAACAACACATAATGAATTTGAACAAAATAAAAACTATACGTGAAAATAGACATCCAGACGAAACTATGAAAAAAAACTGCATGGAAAACGGATAAGAATTGATCTCGAACGAAGACACACAAGTTGACACAACATTCACGCAGCAACCAGCGCGAAAATTCAAATGGTTGAAATGAATTTGGCTCAATTTTCATTTCATTTAGCCTTCAAATGTCCCAAAAAGATATCCAAAATTTTCCCATAATTAATAATGCAAAATAATAAGCTCAGATAATTCAAATTAGTTAAAATAAGAATTTCTGATCGAATTAAGCACAATTAGGAAAAATAGGAAAAATACTGGACAATTAAGCACAATTTCCTGATTAATTTTAGTACAATAAACTAAGTGAAGTGAAGAAAATATTGGTTCATCAAAATAGACCACACTTAGTCTTTTGCACTCCTGGGCAAAATTAAGACGCAAATCAGGGAATAGTTCAAAGGACTTCTAGGAAGGTGACACACACTCAGCACGCAGAAAACAAAGACTCAAGAAAAATAAAAAGAATTTACAGAATTCTCAAGAATTATGGACCGATGAAAGAAGTAGAAATTTTCCAACACAAAATCAAGAAAAGCACATACTTACAGAATCATCCAAGCAATTCACAGTATGACAAAATGATTAATCAGCTCAAGAGGTGATTTAAAAATAACATAACCTCACAGATGCACTAATAGTGTTTCTCTCAAGTGTTTAGGGTAAATAATTTCAACTCAATGTACTCAAGAAAACAAACACAAGTAGACTTGGCAAGTTTCTAATATCAACACTTAAAACATAAGCACGTTTAGATCAAAAGGTCTTTACTGGGTTGTAATGGGGCCAAGGACAGGGGAGGATAATTTTGGATAAGTAGCTATAGCACAGAAGAAAATAGAGGAGCAATGGGGAAAAAGTGTAAACACAGTGAAATCTCACCCAAACCTCTAATTCAATCCTCTTCTCGACTCCATTATTCACAGAATTATTTTTCAATATTTTCTCTTTTTCTCATCAAATTTTTTTTTTCCATCCTGTCTCTTTTCTTTTCTCTCTTTATCACACAACAGGATATAAATCATACTTCCAAAACATGATGAGGAACCAACTAGCCAATTTATCAGAATTCCCAAGGAGACCACACTTATTCACAAAATACTTCTATAGCTCCAGACTTTCCTAAGGTTAAGGTAATCATTTGTTTTTCACTTAGGATCAGTGTATGAGCTTCAACACAAAGAAATATATACAGTATAGGCTCAAAGGGGTTATCCAAGGATAATAACAAGGTAGGCTTATTTGGCTAAAGAGGCTCAAGAATAAAATTGCCTTTATCACTTCTAAACATGCATATAAATCAAGTATATCAATAAGAATCAAGCCAAGGCATATGTGCAAGAAATCAAGAGTCATATCACACAAGAAAGAACATTAAGTGGCTCAAATCTCACACAGGGTATCCGTGTTATAATCAATTCAACCTCTTGAACACATAATCATCTTTCCAAGCAGAGAAAAGCAAGGATTGCAATCTATAAGTATTAAGTAAGTGAAGGAAAAATCTACAACTTAGACAAAATCCAGAAATCAGGAGAAAAATGTAAAATTTATTGCACACAAAACTCGATAAAAATAACTTAAAAACAGAAAAAATTTAACACTCAAAAACAAAAAATTTCACACACAAAACAAATAAAATTCAGAATCTCTCCCAATAGACCACACTTAAACTACACATTGTCCTCAATGTGTTCTAAGCATACATCAGCAATCAAAACAGGAAACATATTATGGACAAGTGCAATAAAAGTAAGGAAAAAGGGAGAGAAAGAAAATGCAAACTCCCGCAGGTTATGGTGGAAGCTGCCAATTTTGGACTTTCAGGGAGATGTCTTCAGAATCCAGCAAGGAAGTTTTGAGGACGAACTGCTTCATCCTCCAGATCTGATCTAGCAGTGAAATGTTTTCCACAGATGGATCTGAGCAGTGATTGTTGATGAGCAGGTTCAGCAGGTGCCTATTGTTGTTGAAACAGTTATGGGTACTCGCACCTTTGTCTTCAATTGTGGGTGTCTGCTCATCAAGTTTATACGTGCCTCCTGCAACATGGTTAGTGCAATGTGGTTCTACAGAAATTTCATGCAGGGATATAACACCCAATTCTAGTGTAACAGGCTGAACCTTAGATACATCCTCAAAACACGAATCAATTTCAAAATTAGAAACCATATTAATCGCAGACTCAGATTCATGTTCAATGCATGGAGAATAATTATTCGAATGTGATAGTAAAAAACGGTTCTCATCATGCACAGAGGAAAAATTAAAATCAGACTCAACAACTATATAATCATCAGCATACCAATCAACAGCATAATCAACAGAATAATCAATTTGCGGTATGCTTCCCTCCACTTCCTTGAAGATTTCTAAAGTGTGGGAAGATGAAGGTGGTCTACCTGGTTCAGGATTACTGCTTACTTCTGCCGGGTCCCCAAAATTTTCATCAGTCTCCTCAGGTACAAGAGTGGCCATCTGCCTGATCTGATCACTCAGATTCTGCATGGCAGCTTGAGTTTCCTGCTGGAACTCCATGCTCTCTTGCTTGAACTGCATGTTCCCTTTCTGAAACTGAATGTTCTGCATGGTCATCTGCTCCAATAACTCCTTTAATGTAGGTTTAGAAGTAGAAGGCTGAGGAGTTATTTGAATAGGAGAATCATACTGCTGACTCTCATATTGTGGAACTGGCTCCCAAAGAGAGCTCTCAGAAATTGGATGATGGAACATATTGTTCTCATCATAAAAATCAGCAGATTTAAAATCAAAGTAATATGCAGAATAAGAATCATAATCACAGACATTGGCAGAATAAGCATTTTTCACAAAATTAAAATCGGTAGACATGGAAAATAAAAATAAAAATTAAACACTAAAAATTACTAGACAAACAAAATACAACACATTTATACAAGCTACAGGCACACACAAAACAGAACATCAACAAAACTTTTTTTTTTTTAAAACACAGCAACTAAATACAAAACACAACACGATAAAAATATAAAAGACAAAACATAAATTAACACAACATAAATTAACACAGTAAAAATATAAAACAAAAAACCTGGAACCGAAGTGACAACGCCGCCAAAATTTGCTGAAGGTGTCGTTGTCGCCTACAAAAATACAAAACACAAAACATGCAAAACAAACATATTAGTAGAACAAAAATTTACAAAACGAAAATCTGAAACCAAACCTCCATTTATTGGTCCCCGGCAACGGCGCCATTTTTGGTGAACGGGTCGCACCGCTCACAAAAGTTGATTGCGAAATTAATGCAGTATATTTTCTAGGAAGTGACTCCTAGGTCGTCTCTCAAGGACCAATTTATGGTTCAGTCTTAGATTAGTCACGAAGTGGGGGGGGTTTGTGAATGTTTTGATTTGGTAAAATAAATTAAAACTGCACTGGAAATTAAACACAACTAAATTTAAAACACTGAAATAAAATTTAACCACGGTAAAAACTGAACGGTAAAAGACAGTAAAAAAAATAGAAAACATCTGAAAATAAAATGAACGGTGAAATTCAACAGATAAAAACATATAATTGGAAATGGAATTAAAAACAATAAAAATAAAAATGTTTGACTGAAAATGAAATTCAACATTAAAATAAAATTCTGAACCGTAGAAGTAAAATTGAAATGAGCAATGCTTCAGAAATAAAAACTACATTTTTGGATGAAATGGAAACTCAGCCCCTGGAAGGGAGGAACCGAGAGTTGCTTCCTAAACTTACTCCTAATCCTAATTCTAATCCTCAAACTCTACTAAAATCTACTCTGCATGCTGCCTTCCTTTTATAACCAATACTCTGACCAACTCCCGTAGCATAGTCTCCTCCCGTGAACTGCCTTCATGTTTCGTTTTGTCTTGCAGTAGGTTGAAGACTTTCTTTCACTCCTAATATTGCCAAAGAAATAGAATGGTCCCTCTTTTGTTTGTCTTCTTCTTCAATTTGCAGCCGGCTGTAGCTTCTCCATTCTCCCAAATTGCTGAACCATTCTTACCAAAGCTTCACTCACGGCATCCCCTTAATCAATCACCATGCAGCTGCTGGTGTTGTAAAAACCGTGAGCCACTTCCCTTGGATGTGAGTTGGACGTGCTCCTTCCTTCACTGCTGGACCATGTAAACCGTGAGCTCCTCTCTAGCCGTGCCAACACCTCAAGCTTTCTCCTTCTCATTTCAACGTTTCTTCCTCTGGATGCCAAACCTCTGTGCCTTCCTCCCTCTTGGTGTCTGTTCCAAGCTGGATGCTCTTCATTTTGCTACTGGAACGCAACTCTCTGCTGCTGGAATCAACCGTGATAACGTGCACACCAGTCTAGCTTTTGTTGCTGGAATAAAAATCAGAGAGAGAGACCCTCAACGTGGATGGGTGCTCCTCCTTCTTTCTTCCAATGGCTGGACACTGCTGCACATCTTTCTGGATCTGCAACCAAGCTACTGTGCTGGACCAACCGTGAGCTTCTCTTCCCATTGAAAATCTAGAACCGAAACTTGTGTGGGTTGGAAGAGATGGAGAGTTAAAATAAATCTGCACTCCAAGCTTCTAAAAAAAAAACGTAACCTTTCATAAGTGGTGGAAGGATCCATAAACCGTGAGCCTTGAGTGGAGAAAGCATGTCAAAAATTCTGCACACCAAGCCAAAGTGATTAACGTGAAGTGGTGGCTCCCATGTGTTGTCTAGCTTTGCAAAATTCTTCTCTAGAAAGAATGCAGCCGTGGCCTTCATAGGTGGTGGTCCCCTTCATCTTTTATTCCATCATGTGATGCCAAAATGAATGCATAATGTGTTGTCTCCTTTGGACAAAATAAACAAAACCAATTCATGTTGCAATTCTCTCCCATGGCCGTGACTTCTCAAGGAATGTGGTCCCCCTTGTTATTCTACTTTAAACAAAATCAGCATTTCATTTTGAAGTTATCCCATGTGGACTTTCAACCATGTGGTAGCCATTTCCAAGAATTACATTTCTATGCATTGTTTCCTTTCAAAACCGTGAGCTCCACTAAGTGATGGTCCCCTTCTCTTTTCCATTCAATACATGTAATGCTTGCTGCAACAAAAAAATGAATGGCCGTGTGGTGCATTTTTATAAGCCATTTTATGCTTCTTAAAATTGAATAAATGAAGGACTTGCTTCCCATGAAAGTTGTGCTTATGTGAATGTTTCCAAATGCATGTCTACTGTAAGTGCACCTCCAATGATCAATTCCAGCTATCACAAGTATCAAACAACAAGCAAACAATTTAGAAGTCACTCAAACAGTAAACACAAGACTGACATAGGGGAGTAAAAAAAAATACTGGGAACAACACATAATGAATTTGAACAAAATAAAAACTATACGTGAAAATAGACATCCAGACGAAACTATGAAAAAAAACTGCATGGAAAACGGATAAGAATTGATCTCGAACGAAGACACACAAGTTGACACAACATTCACGCAGCAACCAGCGCGAAAATTCAAATGGTTGAAATGAATTTGGCTCAATTTTCATTTCATTTAGCCTTCAAATGTCCCAAAAAGATATCCAAAATTTTCCCATAATTAATAATGCAAAATAATAAGCTCAGATAATTCAAATTAGTTAAAATAAGAATTTCTGATCGAATTAAGCACAATTAGGAAAAATAGGAAAAATACTGGACAATTAAGCACAATTTCCTGATTAATTTTAGTACAATAAACTAAGTGAAGTGAAGAAAATATTGGTTCATCAAAATAGACCACACTTAGTCTTTTGCACTCCTGGGCAAAATTAAGACGCAAATCAGGGAATAGTTCAAAGGACTTCTAGGAAGGTGACACACACTCAGCACGCAGAAAACAAAGACTCAAGAAAAATAAAAAGAATTTACAGAATTCTCAAGAATTATGGACCGATGAAAGAAGTAGAAATTTTCCAACACAAAATCAAGAAAAGCACATACTTACAGAATCATCCAAGCAATTCACAGTATGACAAAATGATTAATCAGCTCAAGAGGTGATTTAAAAATAACATAACCTCACAGATGCACTAATAGTGTTTCTCTCAAGTGTTTAGGGTAAATAATTTCAACTCAATGTACTCAAGAAAACAAACACAAGTAGACTTGGCAAGTTTCTAATATCAACACTTAAAACATAAGCACGTTTAGATCAAAAGGTCTTTACTGGGTTGTAATGGGGCCAAGGACAGGGGAGGATAATTTTGGATAAGTAGCTATAGCACAGAAGAAAATAGAGGAGCAATGGGGAAAAAGTGTAAACACAGTGAAATCTCACCCAAACCTCTAATTCAATCCTCTTCTCGACTCCATTATTCACAGAATTATTTTTCAATATTTTCTCTTTTTCTCATCAAAATTTTTTTTTCCATCCTGTCTCTTTTCTTTTCTCTCTTTATCACACAACAGGATATAAATCATACTTCCAAAACATGATGAGGAACCAACTAGCCAATTTATCAGAATTCCCAAGGAGACCACACTTATTCACAAAATACTTCTATAGCTCCAGACTTTCCTAAGGTTAAGGTAATCATTTGTTTTTCACTTAGGATCAGTGTATGAGCTTCAACACAAAGAAATATATACAGTATAGGCTCAAAGGGGTTATCCAAGGATAATAACAAGGTAGGCTTATTTGGCTAAAGAGGCTCAAGAATAAAATTGCCTTTATCACTTCTAAACATGCATATAAATCAAGTATATCAATAAGAATCAAGCCAAGGCATATGTGCAAGAAATCAAGAGTCATATCACACAAGAAAGAACATTAAGTGGCTCAAATCTCACACAGGGTATCCGTGTTATAATCAATTCAACCTCTTGAACACATAATCATCTTTCCAAGCAGAGAAAAGCAAGGATTGCAATCTATAAGTATTAAGTAAGTGAAGGAAAAATCTACAACTTAGACAAAATCCAGAAATCAGGAGAAAAATGTAAAATTTATTGCACACAAAACTCGATAAAAATAACTTAAAAACAGAAAAAATTTAACACTCAAAAACAAAAAATTTCACACACAAAACAAATAAAATTCAGAATCTCTCCCAATAGACCACACTTAAACTACACATTGTCCTCAATGTGTTCTAAGCATACATCAGCAATCAAAACAGGAAACATATTATGGACAAGTGCAATAAAAGTAAGGAAAAAGGGAGAGAAAGAAAATGCAAACTCCCGCAGGTTATGGTGGAAGCTGCCAATTTTGGACTTTCAGGGAGATGTCTTCAGAATCCAGCAAGGAAGTTTTGAGGACGAACTGCTTCATCCTCCAGATCTGATCTAGCAGTGAAATGTTTTCCACAGATGGATCTGAGCAGTGATTGTTGATGAGCAGGTTCAGCAGGTGCCTATTGTTGTTGAAACAGTTATGGGTACTCGCACCTTTGTCTTCAATTGTGGGTGTCTGCTCATCAAGTTTATACGTGCCTCCTGCAACATGGTTAGTGCAATGTGGTTCTACAGAAATTTCATGCAGGGATATAACACCCAATTCTAGTGTAACAGGCTGAACCTTAGATACATCCTCAAAACACGAATCAATTTCAAAATTAGAAACCATATTAATCGCAGACTCAGATTCATGTTCAATGCATGGAGAATAATTATTCGAATGTGATAGTAAAAAACGGTTCTCATCATGCACAGAGGAAAAATTAAAATCAGACTCAACAACTATATAATCATCAGCATACCAATCAACAGCATAATCAACAGAATAATCAATTTGCGGTATGCTTCCCTCCACTTCCTTGAAGATTTCTAAAGTGTGGGAAGATGAAGGTGGTCTACCTGGTTCAGGATTACTGCTTACTTCTGCCGGGTCCCCAAAATTTTCATCAGTCTCCTCAGGTACAAGAGTGGCCATCTGCCTGATCTGATCACTCAGATTCTGCATGGCAGCTTGAGTTTCCTGCTGGAACTCCATGCTCTCTTGCTTGAACTGCATGTTCCCTTTCTGAAACTGAATGTTCTGCATGGTCATCTGCTCCAATAACTCCTTTAATGTAGGTTTAGAAGTAGAAGGCTGAGGAGTTATTTGAATAGGAGAATCATACTGCTGACTCTCATATTGTGGAACTGGCTCCCAAAGAGAGCTCTCAGAAATTGGATGATGGAACATATTGTTCTCATCATAAAAATCAGCAGATTTAAAATCAAAGTAATATGCAGAATAAGAATCATAATAACAGACATTGGCAGAATAAGCATTTTTCACAAAATTAAAATCGGTAGACATGGAAAATAAAAATAAAAATTAAACACTAAAAATTACTAGACAAACAAAATACAACACATTTATACAAGCTACAGGCACACACAAAACAGAACATCAACAAAACTTTTTTTTTTTTTTTTAAAACACAACAACTAAATACAAAACACAACACGATAAAAATATAAAAGACAAAACATAAATTAACACAACATAAATTAACACAGTAAAAATATAAAACAAAAAACCTGGAACCGAAGTGACAACGCCGCCAAAATTTGCTGAAGGTGTCGTTGTCGCCTACAAAAATACAAAACACAAAACATGCAAAACAAACATATTAGTAGAACAAAAATTTACAAAACGAAAATCTGAAACCAAACCTCCATTTATTGGTCCCCGGCAACGGCGCCATTTTTGGTGAACGGGTCGCACCGCTCACAAAAGTTGATTGCGAAATTAATGCAGTATATTTTCTAGGAAGTGACTCCTAGGTCGTCTCTCAAGGACCAATTTATGGTTCAGTCTTAGATTAGTCACGAAGTGGGGGGGGTTTGTGAATGTTTTGATTTGGTAAAATAAATTAAAACTGCACTGGAAATTAAACACAACTAAATTTAAAACACTGAAATAAAATTTAACCACGGTAAAAACTGAACGGTAAAAGACAGTAAAAAAAATAGAAAACATCTGAAAATAAAATGAACGGTGAAATTCAACAGATAAAAACATATAATTGGAAATGGAATTAAAAACAATAAAAATAAAAATGTTTGACTGAAAATGAAATTCAACATTAAAATAAAATTCTGAACCGTAGAAGTAAAATTGAAATGAGCAATGCTTCAGAAATAAAAACTACATTTTTGGATGAAATGGAAACTCAGCCCCTGGAAGGGAGGAACCGAGAGTTGCTTCCTAAACTTACTCCTAATCCTAATTCTAATCCTCAAACTCTACTAAAATCTACTCTGCATGCTGCCTTCCTTTTATAACCAATACTCTGACCAACTCCCGTAGCATAATCTCCTCCCGTGAACTGCCTTCATGTTTCGTTTTGTCTTGCAGTAGGTTGAAGACTTTCTTTCACTCCTAATATTGCCAAAGAAATAGAATGGTCCCTCTTTTGTTTGTCTTCTTCTTCAATTTGCAGCCGGCTGTAGCTTCTCCATTCTCCCAAATTGCTGAACCATTCTTACCAAAGCTTCACTCACGGCATCCCCTTAATCAATCACCATGCAGCTGCTGGTGTTGTAAAAACCGTGAGCCACTTCCCTTGGATGTGAGTTGGACGTGCTCCTTCCTTCACTGCTGGACCATGTAAACCGTGAGCTCCTCTCTAGCCGTGCCAACACCTCAAGCTTTCTCCTTCTCATTTCAACGTTTCTTCCTCTGGATGCCAAACCTCTGTGCCTTCCTCCCTCTTGGTGTCTGTTCCAAGCTGGATGCTCTTCATTTTGCTACTGGAACGCAACTCTCTGCTGCTGGAATCAACCGTGATAACGTGCACACCAGTCTAGCTTTTGTTGCTGGAATAAAAATCAGAGAGAGAGACCCTCAACGTGGATGGGTGCTCCTCCTTCTTTCTTCCAATGGCTGGACACTGCTGCACATCTTTCTGGATCTGCAACCAAGCTACTGTGCTGGACCAACCGTGAGCTTCTCTTCCCATTGAAAATCTAGAACCGAAACTTGTGTGGGTTGGAAGAGATGGAGAGTTAAAATAAATCTGCACTCCAAGCTTCTAAAAAAAAAACGTAACCTTTCATAAGTGGTGGAAGGATCCATAAACCGTGAGCCTTGAGTGGAGAAAGCATGTCAAAAATTCTGCACACCAAGCCAAAGTGATTAACGTGAAGTGGTGGCTCCCATGTGTTGTCTAGCTTTGCAAAATTCTTCTCTAGAAAGAATGCAGCCGTGGCCTTCATAGGTGGTGGTCCCCTTCATCTTTTATTCCATCATGTGATGCCAAAATGAATGCATAATGTGTTGTCTCCTTTGGACAAAATAAACAAAACCAATTCATGTTGCAATTCTCTCCCATGGCCGTGACTTCTCAAGGAATGTGGTCCCCCTTGTTATTCTACTTTAAACAAAATCAGCATTTCATTTTGAAGTTATCCCATGTGGACTTTCAACCATGTGGTAGCCATTTCCAAGAATTACATTTCTATGCATTGTTTCCTTTCAAAACCGTGAGCTCCACTAAGTGATGGTCCCCTTCTCTTTTCCATTCAATACATGTAATGCTTGCTGCAACAAAAAAATGAATGGCCGTGTGGTGCATTTTTATAAGCCATTTTATGCTTCTTAAAATTGAATAAATGAAGGACTTGCTTCCCATGAAAGTTGTGCTTATGTGAATGTTTCCAAATGCATGTCTACTGTAAGTGCACCTCCAATGATCAATTCCAGCTATCACAAGTATCAAACAACAAGCAAACAATTTAGAAGTCACTCAAACAGTAAACACAAGACTGACATAGGGGAGTAAAAAAAAATACTGGGAACAACACATAATGAATTTGAACAAAATAAAAACTATACGTGAAAATAGACATCCAGACGAAACTATGAAAAAAAATTGCATGGAAAACGGATAAGAATTGATCTCGAACGAAGACACACAAGTTGACACAACATTCACGCAGCAACCAGCGCGAAAATTCAAATGGTTGAAATGAATTTGGCTCAATTTTCATTTCATTTAGCCTTCAAATGTCCCAAAAAGATATCCAAAATTTTCCCATAATTAATAATGCAAAATAATAAGCTCAGATAATTCAAATTAGTTAAAATAAGAATTTCTGATCGAATTAAGCACAATTAGGAAAAATAGGAAAAATACTGGACAATTAAGCACAATTTCCTGATTAATTTTAGTACAATAAACTAAGTGAAGTGAAGAAAATATTGGTTCATCAGTCACCTCCTTCTTGATGACGTCCATGATCACGGGGTTTTGCCTTCTTTGTGGCTGTCTCACTGGCCTTGCCCCATCTTCCAAAAGAATTCTATGCATGCATGTGGATGGGCTAATACCAGGTATGTCAGCCAAACTCCAACCAATGGCCTTCTTGTGCTTCCTCAGCACACCAAGCAACTTCTCCTCTTGAACAGAATCAAGGGAGGTGGAAATGATCACCGGTTTCTTCTCATCATCCTCCAAGTACACGTACTTGAGGTTATCTGGGAGCTGTTTCAACTCAAGAGTAGGTGCCTGCAAGTCAGATTCATTTGTACTTCCTACAAAGTGGTTAGTGCATTCTGACTCCAAAGAATTCACAGGTAAAGGCGGAACACCTATCTCATCACGCTCCAAATCCATATCCATGACAATTACATTATCAACATCATCCATATCAAAAACATCATCAACATCATGGATATCAAAATTCTCTTCAAAATCAACCTCATTCTCAAATTCATATTCAATGCATGTATGTAGAGAAGATAGAAAAGAATGCTCTTTCTTATGCAAAGAATCAAAATCATCAACAACATATCTATCAATAATGTCATCCAATGCATCGATCCTAAACAGAGAATGGTCCTCAGCTGGAAATTTCATTGCATCAAGGATATTAAAATGAACAACAATATCAGCAAATTCCATAGACAAAGTTCCAGCATACACATCAATCTTAGTTCGAGCAGTTTTCAAGAATGGCCTGCCTAAGATAATGGGAGCGGATCCATGAGAGAATCCCTCCTCCATTTCCAAAACATAAAAGTCAGCAGGAAAAATCAATTCACCAACCCTAACCAAGACATCCTCTACGAAACCTGCTGGGTGGGTAACACTCCTATTGGCCAACTGAATGATCACACCCGTGGTTTGCAAAGGACCAAGAGACAAAGATGCATATATAGACAAAGGCATGACATTAACAGAAGCACCCAAATCAAGCATGGCATTTTCAAATTTATTGTTTCCAATCACACAAGGAATGCAAAATATACCTGGGTCCTTGCACTTTTCAGGGATGTGCGGGACCGACTTACCAATAAGCGCAGATACATTCCTGCCCATGCTAATCCTCTCATTTCCCTTCATCTTCCTCTTGTGTGTGCACAGCTCCTTCAAGAATTTGGCATACTTCGATATCTGCTTGATGGCATCAAGTAGAGGTATGTTCACCTCTACCTTCCTGAAGGTCTCCGGAATTTCCTTATCCACATCTTCCATCTTTTTGCTAGGAAGTGCCCGTGAAGGGAATGGTAGAGGGATAGGTCGGTCAACCAATGGAGAAGGTGCGGCAGCGGTGGTGGTGGAAGAGGGAGAAGATCCACCTGAAGAAGAACCACCGGCTGGAGAAGAAGATTCACCCACCTCAAATGCCTTGCTCGGACCGTCATGGTCGTTCTTTCTAGGACAAGTAGCAGGCATGGGTGTACGTGTAGAAGCGGGCTCTGAAGGCACAAAAATTTGCTTCCCTGATCTAAGGGTTATGGCACTCACATTCCTTGGGTTCTGCACAGTCTGGGATGGTAACTTATCCGAATTCTGAGACTACGCTTGGTTTATCTGAGTAGCCATCTGACCCATTTGGTTAGTGAGACTCTGTATGGAAGCTCTAGTCTCCTGCTGAAATTGCATGTTATCTTTCTGAAACTGTAGGTTTTGCATAGTCATCTGTCTCACTAACTCTTCCAATGAAGGTTTAGACGAAGTGGAAGGGTGGGCAGCTGGTTGGGCAGGTGCCTCTTGCTGTTGCTGTTGTTGTTGCCTCTGGTGTTGTTGCATAGGTGGAGGCACATATCTGTTAGGTGCTCCAGCATTCTGGAAAGGTGGTGCCTGCTGTTGATGCTGTGGCGTAATGTTCCATTTCAGATTGGGGTGATTCCTCCACCCTGGGTTGTACCTGTTGCTGGATAAGTCATGATTTTTGCTGTTGTTGCTGCTTATTGTTGTAGATGTTCGTAGCATAAGCCTGAGGCGCATCAGAGGCAGCAGATTGCTGCAAAGAAGGACAAGCATCTGTATAGTGGTCACTGGAAGGACAAATAGCACATAGCCGTGCAACAGATGCAGATGGAGCTGCAGATCTCTGGTTGGTAGTCAACTGTGTCACCAACTTCGTAAGAGAGTCAATCTTTCCTTCCAACTTGCTTTCAACAGTTGATAAAGACTGGGCAACAACATCATGTACGCCCCTCACCACAATGGCATCATTCCTGGTGCTAAACTGCTGGGAGTTGGAGGCCATCTTCTCAATCAATTGCCTGGCCTCAGCAGGTGTGGTGTCTCCAATAGCTCCACCACTGGCAGCATCAATCATACCACGGTCCATGTTGTTCAAACCTTCATAGAAATACTGGACAAGGAGATGCTCAGGTATCTGATGGTGGGGACAACTAGCACAAAGTGTCTTGAATCTCTCCCAATACTCATATAAGTTCTCTCCACCAAGCTGCCTAATCCCAGTTATGTCTTTTCTGATAGCTGTGGTCCGGGCTGCTGGAAAAAATTTATCTAAGAACAGCCTCTTCAGATCATCCCAGCTAGTGACGGATCTAGGCGCCAAACCATACAACCAATCCTTAGCAACATTTTCCAATGAATGAGGGAATGCCTTCAAGAAGATGTGCTCTTCAGGAACATCATGTGGTTTCATACTAGAACAGACAATGTGGAATTCCTTCAAATGCTTATGAGGACTCTCACCTGCAAGACCATGAAACTTGGGCAACAAATGGATCAGTCCAGTCTTGAGAACAAATGGAACGTCCTCATCAGGATATTGGATGCACAAGCTTTCGATATCGAAATCAGGTGCAGCCATCTCCCTAAAAGTCCTCTCACGAGGTGGAGGTTGTGCCATATTGTTCTCAGTGTGAAAAACAACAGAATCAGAATCAGAATCACGTGCAGATGCAACCGATGCAGTAGATGCAGTATGCACAAAGTACTCAGCAGTGGGATGCACAGTATCCAATGGAACATACTCAAAAACAGACTCTAAAGATAAATTTCTAGAATGCCTAGCTAACCTATGAAAAGTTCTATCAATCTCAAGATCAAAGGGTGGTATAGGCCCAGGATTTCCCCTAGTCATGCACTAAGTCACAACACCCTAAAATCATGAAACGATATCACAAAAATTTTGAACACACAAAACAACCTAAACAAACAAATCACACACACTCAAACATACAAGACCAAACACAACACACAAACAACACATTATCAACACAAAAGACCTAAAACCGAACCGTTGATCCCCGGCAGCGGCGCCATTTTGATGAGAGGGTCGCACCTCCCACAAAAGTTGTGCATAAAAGAATGCAGTATAAACTAGGAAGTGACTCCTAGGTCGTCTCACAAGGACCAATTTGGGTTCAGTTTCAGATCAACACATAGTGCGGGGAGTTTTGAAATGTTTTTGGTTGCGGAAAAACGTAAATGTTCAAAGTAGTAAATTGACAAACCAATTAAACAGTAAAACCGAAATCACAGTGAGAATAAAATGCGGAACAGTAAATTGCAAAAAAAAAATGCACAGTTACAGAAATTGAATTTTTGAAAGTTAAATTATTTCTAAAAATTCCTAAATGCTGTAAGCTTCCCCTCCTTCTTTTAGGTGTCTAATCCAAAGAAATATGGGTAGTTTCCTACGCATGCTATGTGTTGCTTCCAGGAGGTAACACCAATCCTTCATTCAATAAATCAATGCTTCTCCTTTCTTTCTCCAACTCACTATGCAGCATGCTCCTCAAGACGCCACAGCTTTTTCTCAAACCGAAATTGCTTCCAGCCGTGGCACTTCAAGCCTCAAACACGTAACTATGCACACCCAACACATAACCTGCCTATTCACTTTCTACATTCAACCACTTTAACTCCAACACATTCCAAAATGAATATTCTAGTCTAAAGCAAAAGTTGATGGCTTGTCACCGGTTCTGGGCCTTGTCCTTCCAGCAAAATTAAATTGAAATGAAGTCCATTAAATTACTATAAAGTAATGCACATTAAATCAACTAGTCATTCCAATTTGTATGTACTTCCTCGGTGCAGGCAAAGAAAAGAAAGGGACTCCACTTACGTTCACTCCATTTCACCTCTCAATCTTCATCTCGGGATTTTCAAATTGAAAAGTGTGTTGCTCCCTTCTCCAGACCGTGATAGCGCACACCACTAATTCACCTACTCTACTCCTTCAATGCATAAATCAAAAGTCATTCTCTTTTCTTCCAGCATGGTCCCACCGTGACACCTACTGCAGCTTGACCGTGCCACCTTCACGTTTCAATCAACGTGTTCCTTCTATTCTCCAAAAGCAATAAACCTACTTTCATCTTTTAATACTGAATAGTCACAAACATACTCACTTGCATTATCCACCGCAGCAAACTGAGCAGCCCTTCCTCGCTTAATATCATCACCGCTTCCCTTCTTCCACAATCAGTCACCGTGCTTCTTCTTCTATGCACACCACTTCAGCCCAGCCAAGACGGTCCTTTCCCAAGCAATGAACTAAACCTCTTCTCTCAACCAATTTAGTGCAGCAACGTGCGTGCACATCTCTGCTCCACATTCCCGTGCTGACATCTTTCTTCTCCAACGCCCATGAGTGTCGCGTGTGCTTCTTCCCTGTCCGTGTGCTTCCAGCTCATCCTAATCACTTCCTCAACTCTCCATTTCCTCTCAACGCTACTTACAGCCGTGGCAGAAGTGTGCTATTGTCTCCAGCTCCCGTGCAGTACTCCTTCCAGCAAAGATGAAAATGGCCGTGTGCATCACTTCTAATTAAAGAAAGGAGATAAATGAATCCCGTGCACCGTTCAAAAACTGTGAAAGGAAAGGAGGTTCTGGAATGAAACAAAAAAAATCGAGAGCTTGCAAAAAGGAAATGAAAAAAAAAATTCAAATGTGCTTTTCATTCATCTCCCAACGTTCAAGACCGAGAGAAGAGAAACTCAAAAAAACAGTGGCCAAAACAAAGTGTAAGTGGTCCGTGTCAAGTGGCGGCTAGGGATTTCCAAGAGTCGTGGGTCACCTTTAATAAGGGTGGGGTCCACACAAAAGAAAAACCCTAGGTCTAAATCACTAACTTCTAATTTTTGGGTCTCCTCTAATTTACCAAAAACTGACCCAAAATATAAGAGTTGATACAGAAATTTTAAACTAATGAATTACAATTTAATTAATTCAAAAATGTCTGTCCGGAGAGTCTTGAATTTATTTGGCATTCTTCCTGATGTTCCAAAATGTATTTCCGAAATTTTCTGCATTTCAAAATTGCACTTAATCAGCTCAGAAAATCCAAATTAGCACAATTAAAAATTTTGGATCAAATTAAGCACAATTAACAAAAACGGAAAAATACCAGACATTTAAGCACAATTCCCTGATTAATTTTAGCACACTAAACTAAGTGAAGTGAATAAAATATTGACTCATCATGAGTGCATATTTATACCCATATTTATGCTTTAAAATTCAAATTTTTGATGGGATAATTGTGCTTAAATGGTTTATTTAAGTGAATTTGTGATGATTGGAATTGTTGGGTTTGGGAAATAAAGAAACGTAAAAAGTGAATTTTAGCACATAAATTATTATTGGATGTTCTAATGTTTATTTGTGCAGCTGAGAATATAAGTTTTATTGGTCCAAATGGCAATTCAAGGCCCAAAATCAGATTTTATGTGGAAAATTCAGAAGGGGCTAAAGTGCAAATAGAGGAAATTTCAGCGTATTTGTGCAATTTTGGAAAGTCAGAAAATCTAAAAGATAAAATTCAGGTGTTGAATTTAATTTGGGAATATCAACAGAAAATATCTTCCAAATAATTTTATCATTATCTAAATCTTTTAGTTATTTGGAAGATATAAGATATAAGATAATTGAGTTAATATCTATCAAATATTCTTTAAAACTGATTTAATCTAATGAATATTTGAAAGATATAATATATCAACAGAAAATATCTTATCAACAAACTATTCAAAGTTCAAGCCCAATCAAGCCTATATAAAGAGACCCAAGGGAGGCAGAAAGAGGGGGGACTTCACTTCATTCATTCTCTCATACTCCTCTCACTTTTCTTTCATCTTGTATTCAACTCCATTCATGGAGAGCTAAGCATCTAGGGTTATTCTGCTGTAATTCCAAGACGGATTCTGAGGTTATGTTCAGTTAATGCAATTGTTTACTTTGATTATTGATTTAAGTTGTTCTCTCTATTTCTTTCATCTCTCTATCTTGTTAAAAGCAAAGATTTTTGAGAATTTACTTTGATTGATTAACTTTTAACTTGGTTAGGAGATTTAAGAATAGACATGATTAAACACAATAGAATTTGATTGAGAATGTACTTTGATTGAATTTATTGTGAATAATCTAGAAAGGTTTTGCATTTGATTGAGAATTTACTTTGGTTAAATGCATGATCGCCCTCAAATTAATTGAGAATGTACTTTAATTAATTTGAAACTTAAACAATAATCAATTGAACAATTATCCGTGAATAACCGATGACGAATCTATCTTGGAAAAGCAGTGGAATTAGCCTATTTAATCATAACTGTTTTTAAGTTTATTATTTGTTCTTTAAACATTCTTAAATCATTACTTTTATTCATAAGCATTGCATTCATAAGAATCATATATTCGAAAGCAATTCCGTGTTCGTTGGGAGACGACTCAGGGTTACTTTAACCCTATCTACTTTATTGAATACTACTTGGCAATACTGAAGTTGCCTTGAAAAGTAGTATTAATTTGATAGCTTCAACGACAGCCTATCAAATTTGGCGCCGTTGCCGGGGAATACGGTTAGTATTTTGAATATTTAATTTTTATTTTTATTTTTATTTCTATTTTTATTTTTATTTTTATCTTTAGTTTTTTTTTTACGCACATACATTTAATTTAAATTGAGTTATTTTGTAGCCTTTAGTCATTCTTGTTTTAGGAAAAATCTTTGTTCTTGTTTTTATTAAGAATTTCTTTTGAGAAATATTTGAGGCTAGTTTGAATACACTCTGGCTAGGAAAGACTTGGTACTTAAGTTATCCATTGTCACGCACCTCTCTTTCCTGGGAGTGGATCCAACAAGTCTCTCTTATCTCCTATTTGAAATCTTTCTCTAAAGCAAGAACAAAAGAAAAAGAGAAGTCAAGAGAAACAACTTCAAGCAGATTACGTAGTGCATGACCAGAGCTAACCCGGGAGAATTTTATCAAATTAACCCGGAAGTCGAAAGGAATTTGCGTAAGTTGTGGAGAAGATTGAAATTTGGGTGTTCTACTGAGGGAACACTTCCTACATCTGAAGTCATATCACCTTCATTATCTCCCATCAAAAACATACAATCTAATCCTTTACCTGATCCTAACCCAAACAATATGGCACAAAGAACCATTAGACAGTTAGCCACCTCCCACAATACAGCCATTCGAAGTAACATTGAATACCTAATGAGGAGTGGGAGTTGAGACCTGATCTGTTAAATGCGTTACCAAAGTTCAATGGGTTATCAAGGGAGAATCCACACAAGCACTTAAGACAATTTCACATGTTGTGTGAAAATTTTAGATCTCCCAGGATCACAATAGATTGCCTTAAAATGAGAGCTTTTCCATTTACTCTTCAAGGCGTAGCTCAAGATTGGTGGTATTATCTCTCTGCACGAATTACAAATTGGGAAACTATTGAAAGACTCTTTCTTGAGAAGTATTTTCCTGCATCTAGATTATCAGCCATCCGCAGAGAAATTCAAGATATAAGACAGAGAGATAGAGAGAATCTTAGTGAATATTGGGAAAGATTCAAGAAACTATGTTCTTCATGCCCTCAACTCCAAATGGAAGATTTTATTCTAAGCTTTTATGAAGGCTTAAGTCCTACTGATAGGTCATGGGCAGATGCTGCAAGCGGAGGATCTTTCTTAGACAGGTCACCAGAAGATGGTATAGATCTAATAGAACGAAAGGCAATAGACAATCAACAGTATGGCATAAGAGAAAATTCAGTGACTTTGTTGAAGGGAGTGCATGAAATTGATAATGGTTCAGTTGATGGAAAGAGGATAGATGAAAGATTGAATAAGCTAGAAAGCAAACTCGACGAGATTGCAAGTTTGTTTAAAATCTCAACTCCACAAATTGTTAAGAAGTGTGGAATTTGCATTTCAACTAACCATTACACTGATGAATGTCCTAGCTTGGTGGAAACTACTGTGGAAAACTCATCTCAAGCTTTTGCTACAAACATGATTGGAGGAAATAGACCATACCAGAATTATCATGATTTGTCCTCCAATAGGTATCAGCAGAACAGACAACCTTATGTTCCACCTCAACAAAGGCAACAATCTCAGCCTGAAATGTCAATGCAAGATTTCATGAAAACAATAGTTGAGCAAAATTCAGAAATAAAGAAATCAATTGTAGAGTTGACTCAGAGGGTGGAAAAATTAGAGGCTAAGGAGTCAAATAAACTACCTGCACAAACAATAATCAACCCGCAAAATGTAAGTGCTATTACTTTGAGAACGGGTAAGCAAGTAGAAGGCCCTGAAGGAGCCCAAGAGGATGAAGATAAGGAGAAAGAAGGAGCGCAAATTGATGACAATGGAGGACCAAGTGAACCATCACCTGAGACTACCACTGATAAATCCAGGTTAGTATTCTCTAACTCTTCTTCTAAAAATTCTTCTTCATCTTATTCTCCACCTCCTCCGTATCCAAATCGATTGAAACCGAAAAACAAAAAAATGGAGGAATTAGACCAAGAGATCTTAAATACTTTCAAAAAGGTGGAGATCAACATTCCCTTGCTAGATGCTGTTAAGCAAATCCCTGAATACGCCAAGTTTTTGAAAGAAACTTGCACAAATAGAAGGCGTTTTAGGGATAATGAGGTTGTGAATTTGGGAAGAAATGTGTCAAGCTTGATTAAGAAGCATATTGAAATACCACGAAAATGCAAGGATCCAGGTATGTTTTATGTTCCATGTGTTATTGGAAATTCAAAGTTTGACAATGCCATGCTAGATTTAGGGGCTTCCATAAATGTAATGCCTTTATCAGTGTTTACTTCTCTATCTTTGGGACCTCTTAAGACTACTGGTGTGGTCATTCAACTGGCCAACCGTAGCACAGTTAACCCTGTAGGTGTGCTTGAGGACGTCCTTGTTCGAGTAGACAAGTTAATTTTTCCTGCAGATTTCTATATCTTGGACATGAAGTGATGAAGTTGCTCCAGCAGAAGTGAGGATTGAAGGTAGTGGAATGATGAATTGAATCATGAGCAATGTTGAATATGGCTCACGAGAGGCAGTGGCAGCGAACTGAGATGTGATTTAGCAGCAGCAGTATAGTTAATGCAGTGGAGGCAGATCTGGATGCAGAGATGGATATAGAGATGGATGTAGAGCTCTATGATGAATGGATTATCTAACTCAGAAAGCCTTCACTGGAAGGAAGCTAGAAGGAGAAGGAAAGCTCAATAAGAGGTGACTTTTGGCAGAGTTCTGGTTGCTGGAAAAATGCATCAGCATAGTAAAACTCCATATATTCAAAAGTGAACTTCAAGCTTTGCTTATGAGATTTTATAGATCAATCTCAAAGCTTAAGCAAGCCTTTTACACGTTTTCTTTAGATCTGAAATGTTAACCATGTGCTAAATGTGTGGCTTTTAGAAAGCCTTATGAAACACGTTGATAATTGAATTTTACATGTGAAGATGAAAAATTACTAATGCCACCCCATAGAAGGATAAGCACACCCCTTCTTGTGTGTAAATGTCCATTTTACCCTTCTCCATGTTTTGGCAAATTTGTAACATCTTCTTGTTCTCCAATTTTCCATCCAAAAATAGCAAATAGTATTTGACCTTGGGGAGAATACTCATCTTGGAGCTTTTTGGCCATTCCTCTTGTGATGGGTCCTATGGTGTTAGACCTGCTTGTATCATCCCCTCCCTCTTGAGAAGGATTTGCCCTCAAATCCAAAAGGTCTTCATCTTCACTATCAATTCCTGAAAAATGTTTAAGATCAGATACATTGAAGGTAGCATGAACACCATATTCAGGAGGAAGATCAAGTTGATATGCATTGTTATTAATCCTCCTTATCACTCTAAAAGGTCCATCTCCTCTAGGATTGAGTTTGGATTTTCTTAGTTGAGGAAATCTTTCTTTTCTAAGATGAATCCAAACTAAATCTCCTTCATTGAAGATTAACTCTTTCTTGCCCTTATTATGTTGCTTGGCATATTTCTCATTTTGTTGTTGAATTTGAATTTTAACCCTTTGATGTAATTCTTTGATAAATTTAGACTTAGATACCCCATCTTGATGAATAAAATCAATAGAATTTGGAAGGGGTATTAAATCCATGGGTGTCAAAGGATTAAAACCATAAACAACTTCAAAAGGAGACAATTTAGTAGTTCCATGAACTACTCTATTGTAGGCAAACTCAACATGAGGTAGGTACTCATCCCAAGATTTGTGATTTCCTTTAAGAACTACCCTTAGTAAAGTGGAAAGAGATCTATTGACTACTTCAGTTTGGCCATCTGTTTGAGGATGGCAAGTAGTAGAAAAAGATAACTTAGTCCCTAATCTAGACCATAAGGTCCGCCAAAAGTGACTAAGAAATTTTGTATCTCTATCCGAAACTATTACCTTAGGTAACCCATGAAGTTTAACCACATCTCTAAAGAATAACTTTGCTAAATCTGTCTACCACCACAAAGATAGAGTCAAAACCCCTAGAAGTTTTGGGAAGACCTAACACAAAATCCATACTTATCTCTTCCCAAGGGTTGGAAGCAACATTCAAAGGAGTATAAAGTCCATGAGGCATTGATTTAGATTTAGCTTCTAAACAAGTTATACACTTAAAACAATGCCTTTGAACATCCCTTCTCATGTGAGGCCAAAAGAATTTTTCTTTCAACATGCGAAGGGTCTTTACCCCAAAATGTCCCATTAATCCTCCCTCATTGATAACTTTTTGGCAAGTATACCAAATCGTTACAAGTAATACAGTGATAAGTAAAGTATCGTTCTCCTCAGGGAATTTGTGTTACGTTATTCAATTAAAATTTATTTATCAAAATCAATTTGAACAAAAAAATATATGTGAATTAATAGTCTCAAACTAGATGACAATTTAAAATTGAAATTAAAATTTAAAGAAAGCTTCATTGGAATTGACTTCATGACCACATTACAGTAACTATTCTGAGCAATATAACTTGCGTTCAAACATCAACATCACAGTATCTTGGTTTAATTCCTTAAAACAAGTTCTAAAGAATTATGTTCAATTATTAATTCCTTAAGTAATTAAACATAAACTTTGCATTAAGAACGATGTTATTGATGACCAGGAGAATTGAAACTATTCCTAGCATCTTTCCTTCTGGTTGCTTTTCTTACATTAATACTCAAATTTACTTCCCAGTACAATTTAAATATAAAAACAAGTTTATTTTACTTCCGTAAAATAAAATAAAAAGTAAACAAGAAAAGCATATGAACACAATTTATATTGAACAGGAAAGATTACATCAAATGTCAGCCATTACAGTCAATTCCAACGAATAAAAGTTTAGCCTATCCTAGACATCACAAACATACTCATTTCTGCAATTCCTTGCATGATGTGTAGTCTTGATGTCTTCAGAGAGGTCTCCTGATGGTCTCCTTGTTCTCCAGAGCAGTCTCCAAATTTTTCTCTTCAGTCTGATGTCCCCTCTATCCTCCAAAGCACGTCTTTTAAGAGACAGTTTATTTCTCATAAAACTGCTCCATTCGCTCAGCGCACAGAAACAGATTCGCTGTGCGAATTAAAATTAATTCAGCACTCAACTGCACCAACTCGCTAAGCGCACAGCCTCTGGTGCGCTGTGCGAATTGCAACTTTTCATTCTTCTCAGATGTCATTCGCTCAGCGAACCAATGGTGGTGTGCTGTGCGAATGTATTTTCCTGGCTTTGCGAATTTTGCTTCTGCTATGCGAGAATTGGCTGACAGATTCACTTTTGTACAGCTTTTCCTGAACAATAATTTACAACATAATCTACTTCCTATTACGACTTTTCACTGAGTAATAATGATGGACAAATTTATGATCACCAAAATATGATGTCACAAACTTGTTTCACAATCGGCAAGTATGACCGAATCGTTCAAGTAATAAACTTGGTAAGACCAAGTATCGTTTTTCCCAAAGGACTCACGGCCTAGTTTAGTTATATGATTTGTTGATTAGCTAAGACTTAAGAACAAAATATTTGAAGTTTTAAATGCAAGACAGAAAATAAACATGTATGCATGAAGTTTTGATCAATGGCAAAAACAAAAGATAAACACTTTCAATGAAATATATGAATGAATATGTTGTTGGGGGTCAATTTCATCCTATCCACTCTCATATATTTTAGGAATTCAACATTCAAATCATCATTGTTAATGTCACTCTCTAATGTACCTTTCTAGAAGGCTTCTCCCTAATCACGAGTTCATACAATTCCTAGCATTCCTAATGATTAGTTGATGAGTCAATATTTTGTTCACTTCACTTAGCTTATTGTTCTAAAATTAATCAGGGAACTGTGTTTAAATGTCCGATATTTTTCCGTATTTGCTAATTGTGCTTAATTCGATCGGAAATTCTTATTTTAATTAATTTGAATTATCTGAGCTAATTATTTGTATTAGTAATTGCAGGGAAAATTTTGGAAATATAAATTGGGACATTTGGGAAAAATATTCACACACTGTGTTTGGAAGAAACTGTATTGCAGTGATTTAATCTGTGTGTTGATCTCTGATGAAATATTTTTTCTCAAATTTGTAGAAGCAAAATTGGCTTGGCAACATACACCACACGTAGAGCCCATTGGGAATTCCATTTTGCAAAGCTTTACTTTAGTTTATATTTTAATGAAGTGTTTTTGTAGTGCCATTGCTGCAACCAGAATTCGCACGACCAACTCATACTAAAAGCCTATTCATTTTGCCAAATGATGAAGAATAATGGAGGGGACCACATTGGAAGGCAAACCACGGTTTTTGAAGGAAATTGGCATGCCACATGGATGAAGCATTCTCGGCAAAACACATACAAAATGGGAAGCTTAATTCTGTTGGTGGGAGACAACATAAAAGAGGTAGGGCCACCACCATTTGTTGAAGGAAAACCACATGAAGGAAATAAACACACGGCCAAAGCCATCTTCCATGTTACATGTTATATTTTATTAAATTAAAAGATGAAACTTGATGGCCACTTCACGGTATTTCACAACAAAATTGGACAACTTCTTCTCTTGCTTATGGGACAATAGAAATTTCTTTCATTCATGAAGAAGTGGCCAAAGAAAGGAAGCAAACTCACGGCCTTGGCTAGCATCATCACATGTTTTCATCACATTTTTCTTGGCTGCAACGTGAGGAAGCTTACATGCTACATCCAAGGCAAACATAGTAAGTCACTCCAACACAAGAGCACATATCCAGGAGAAGTGGGAGGCAGACACACATGTAGAGGAGAGCTTGATCGGCCAGCAGCAAACACAAAAAGCATTGATTTGGTCCAAGACGAATTTGCAAGTCCAGCTGTCACTTGTTGATTGGAAGGGGGATGCATGTTTGGTTCAGAAACATCTCTTGGTACATGGGATTCTGGCGAGGATTAGGAAAAATGTTTTTCTTGAGCCAAGCAGAGGACAACAAGGAAAAAAAAGTGGACGGCCTTGAGAAGGGATCTATCTAACTCTCGGCAACTTCGGTTTTGAGGGGAGCTCTTGGTATATTTTCCATTATTCTACACACAGAGAGGGGGGACAGAGGAGTACACTGAGCATGGATTGAGGAAGGAGAAAGCAACTGGTGTGGCATACTGGAGGAGAAGCATACGGCTAGGAGGAAGCAGGCACCACACTTGTTTGTTCTTTTACTTTGAGTATTTTTACTTCAAGAGATCTGTAAAATATTTCTGATGATGAATGAATTGGTTGTTGTTTATTCCTCTTGTTGAATGATATTGCATCTTCATTTGATTTTCTGCATAATTATACAATCTCCATTCTGTAATTTGTGGGAAAGGGCACGGTTTTGTGTTGGACCAATGATTTAAGTTCATTTATTTTGCTTTAGCAGTAGAGTAGTACACTGCCGTCACCTAATCAGTAGAAAAACTCAAAAAGAAAGTTGTTTATTTGATAAGGGAGTTCTCGGTTTCTTTCATTTACAGAAGCAAGGTTTCACTTATTTTAGTTCCTTAGATGATAGAGAAGAGTAGGATGGTATAACTTAAAAGAAATGAACCAAAAAAAAAAATTGTCAAAATTGAGAAGAAGCTCTCGGTGTAGAGGAGAAGAGATCCGTGTGCAACTTTGGAGGTGTTGATTTGTTTTTGCTGGTTTTCTTTGCTGGAAAGTAGCTCACGTAAGGAGGAAGAGTAGGACTTGTTATGAAGAGGAGAAGTGATGAAACCGTGGTTGAACATGGAAGAAAGGAGTACATGGTTGGAAGAGAAGCATGAGTGCACGGCAATGTGGAATGGGCGTTAATGGGCGTTAGTTTCCAGCAGCAAATGAGGAGTATATTTCATTTAAATTGGAGAAGCAATTGGATTATTTAAGTGGAGAATGCAGCTGCAACAAGTCAGAAAGTTTAGATAGAAAACTAGTATGGTGGAGTCGTGGACAATTCTTTCATGTGAAGAAGAAGACAAAAGCTTTGGATGCATTTTTCAAGGATGAAGACTAATGTGAATGAAGGAGTGGCCCACGGCCTTTGATTGAATTTCTTTATCTTTTGTTTGGAATGGACATTGAATAGGAGTAATGGTTTAACGTAGATAGCCTTCTTGCTGAATGGTTTTCAATTGCTTTTTGCAAAAAGAGTGGACCATGTGTTTTCAATTGCTTTTACAAAAAGACTGGAATAGTGATTAAAATATGGTAGAAGTTGGAAGTTTATGGAATGGAGAAGAATGCAAATTGTTTTGACTTTGCTTGCAACACATAAGTGTCTCACGGCCCAAAAGTTGTTTTTACAACCATTTCCAAATTTTTCAATTTCTTTTGGTAGATGAATTGGTCACAGTTAATAGTTGAGAAGTTTTACTGTCTTTCATTTCTTTTGCTTTAAAATATTTTACATCATATGTTGAAATGATTTTCTGTATTTTTGTTTATTGTATTTTGCTGCTGTCATTTTAATTCTGTTTCCATATTTGAATTTTGTTATTTTCTGTTTTTACTGCTTACTGTATTTTAGTTTTCTGTATTTTCGTTTTTCTGTATTTTCTGTTTTCTGTTCCAGATTTGTTTTTATTGTTTCATGTTGCTGTAATTTCGTTTTCACTGTACCAATTTCGTTTTTATTATTTTAATTTCATTTTACTGTCTTGAATTTTATTTCAACGCGTTTTAATTCAGTCGTGTTTTAATTTCATTCGCAACCCAAACTTTCACAAACCCCCCCCCTACGTGTTGACCTGAGACTGAACCACATTTGGTCCTTGTGAGACGACCTAGGAGTCACTTCCTAGCACTGTACTGCATTTTAATTGCACATCAAATTTGATCGGCCGCGACAGCTGTATCAAATTTTGGCGCCGTTGCCGGGGACCAACGGTTCAGTTTTGAGTCTTGTGTCTGTGTTGTGTGATTTGTGTATGTGTTTGTGATAGTGTTGTTTTGCTACCTTGTGTTTATTTCTGTGGTTTGAATTTTTTGTGCTATTGTTTCATGATTACAGGGTGTCGTGATTTAGTGCATGACTAGAGGAAATCCTGGATTCATACCACCCTTTGATCCTGAGATTGATAGGACTTTTCATAGCTTAATTAGGCATTCTAGGAATTTGTCTTTAGAGTCTGTTTTTGAACCTGTTCCATTAGATATTGTGCATCCTACTGTTGAGTACTCTGTGCATACTGCATCTACTGCATCTGTACTTGATTCTGATTCTGTTATTTTTCACACTGAGAACAATATGGCACAACCTCCACCTCGCGAGAGGACTTTTAGGGAGATGGCTGCACCTGATTTCGATATTGAAAGCTTGTGCATCCAATATCCTGATGAGGACGTTCCGTATGTTCTCAAGACTGGACTGATCCATTTGTTGCCCAAGTTTCATGGTCTTGCAGGTGCGAGTCCACATAAGCATTTGAAGGAATTCCTGGTTGTTTGTTCCAGTATGAAACCGCACGATGTTCCTGAAGAGCACGTCTTCTTGAAGGCATTCCCTCATTCATTGGAAAATGTTGCTAAGGATTGGTTGTATAGTTTAGCGCCGAGATCCATTGCTAGCTGGGATGATCTGAAGAGGCTGTTCTTGGAGAAATTTTTCCCAGCATCCCGGACCACAGCTATCAGGAAAGACATAACTGGGATTAGACAGCTTAGTGGAGAGAACCTGTACGAATATTGGGAGAGATTCAAGACACTTTGTGCTAGCTGCCCCCACCATCAGATACCTGAACAACTCCTTATCCAGTATTTCTATGAGGGTTTGAACAACATGGATCGGGGTATGATCGATGCTGCCTGTGGTGGAGCTCTTGGAGACACCACACCTGCTGAGGCCAGACCATTGATTGAGAAGATGGCCTCCAACTCCCAGCAATTTAGCAACAAGAACGATGCCATTGTGGTGAAGGGCGTACATGATGTTGTTGCCCAGTCTTTATCAGCTGTTGAAAGCAAGTTGGAAGGCCAGATTAACTCTCTTGCGAAGTTGGTGACACAGTTGACTGCCAACCAGAGATCGGCATCTCCATCTGCATCTGTTGCGCGACTATGTGCTATTTGTCCTTCCAGTGACCACTATACAGATGCATGTCCTTCTTTGCAACATCCTGCTGCCTCTGATGCGCCTCAGGCTTACACTACAAACATCTACAACAACAGGCAGCCACAACAGCAAAATCATGACTTGTCCAGCAACAGGTACAACCCAGGGTGGAGGAATCACCCCAATCTTAGATGGAACAATGCGCCACAGCAACAGCAGCAGGCGCCACCTTTTCAGAATGCTGGAACACCTAACAGATATGTGCCTCCACCCATGCAACAACACCAAAGGCAACAACAACAGCAACAGCAAGAGGCACCTGCCCAACCAGCTGCCCAACCTTCCACTTCGTCTGAACCTTCATTGGAAGAGTTAGTGAGACAGATGACTGTGCAAAACCTGCAGTTTCAGAAAGATAACATGCAGTTTCAGAAAGACAACATGCAATTTCAGCAGGAGACTAGAGCGTCCATACAGAGCCTCACTAACCAGATAGGTCAGATGGCCACTCAGATAAACCAGGCGCAGTCTCAAAATTCTAGTAAGTTACCATCGCAGACTGTGCAGAATCCAAGAAATGTGAGTGCCATAACCCTCAGATCAGGGAAGCAGATTGTTGTACCTTCAGAGCCCGCCTCTATACCGACACCCGTGCCTGCTACTTCTCACAAAAAGGAGGACCAAGCTGGTCCAAGCAGGACATTTGAGGCAGGTGAATCTTCTTCTCCAGTCGGTGGTTCTTCTTCAGGAGGATCTCCTCCCTTAACCACCACTACTGCTGCCACACCATCTCCATTGATTGACCGACCTATCCCTCTTCCATTCCCTTCACGAGCACTTCCTAGCAAAAAGATGGAAGAGGTAGATAAAGAAATTCTGGAGACCTTCAGGAAGGTGGAGGTGAACATACCTCTACTTGATGCAATCAAGCAGATACCAAAGTATGCAAAATTCTTGAAGGAGCTGTGCACACACAAGAGGAAGATGAAGGGAAATGAAAGGATTAGCATGGGAAGAAATGTATCTGCACTTATTGGTAAGTCGGTCCCGCACATTCCTGAAAAGTGCAAAGATCCAGGTATATTTTGCATTCCTTGTGTGATTGGAAATAATAAATTTGAGAATGCCATGCTTGATTTGGGTGCTTCTGTTAATGTCATGCCTTTGTCTATATATGAATCTTTATCTCTTGGTCCTTTGCAAACCACGGGTGTGGTCATTCAGTTGGCCAATAGGAGTGTTACCCACCCAACGGGTTTCACAGAAGATGTCTTAGTTAGGGTTGGTGAATTGATTTTTCCTGCTGACTTTTATGTTTTGGAAATGGAGGAGGGATTCTCTCACGGATCCGCTCCCATTATCTTAGGCAGACCATTCTTGAAAACTGCCCGAACTAAGATTGATGTGTATGCTGGAACCTTGTCTATGGAATTTGCTGATATTATTGTTCATTTTAATATCCTTGATGCAATGAAATTTCCAGCTGAGGACCATTCTGTTTTTAAGATTGATATGTTGGATGACATCATTGATAAGTATGTTGTTGATGAGTTTGATTCTGTGCATAAGAAAGAACATTATTTTCTATCTTCTCAACATACATGCATTGAATCTAAATTTGAGAATGATGTTAATTTCGATGAGGATTGTGATGTCCAGGATATTGATGCTATGAATGATATTGATGATGTTGTTGACATATACGAGATGGACAATGATTTGAATTGTGATGAGATGAGTGTTCTGCCTTTACCTGTACACTCTTTAGAGTCAGAATGCATTAACAATGTTGCAGGAAGTACACTTGAATCTGACTTGCAGGCACCCACTCTTGAGCTGAAACAGTTACCAGATAACCTCAAGTACGTGTACTTGGAGGATGATGAAAAGAAACCGGTGATCATTTCTACCTCCCTTGATTCTGTTCAAGAGGAGAAGTTGCTTGGTATACTGAGGAACAACAAGAAGGCCATTGGTTGGAGTTTGGCTGACATACCTGGTATTAGTCCATCCACATGCATGCATAGAATTCTTTTGGAAGAAGGGGCAAAGCCAGTGAGACAGCCACAAAGAAGGCAAAACCCCGTGATCATGGAAGTCATCAAGAAGGAGGTGACCAAGCTTTTGCAAGCAGGAATCATCTATCCTATTTCAGACAGTCAGTGGGTGAGCCCCATCCATGTCGTACCCAAGAAAACTGGCCTCACTGTGGTGAAGAATGAGAGGGATGAGCTTATCCTAACTAGAGTGCAGAACAGCTGGAGAGTCTGCATTGACTATAGGAGGCTCAACCAAGCAACCAGGAAAGATCATTTTCCCCTGCCATTCATTGATCAGATGCTGGAGCGCCTGGCAGGTAAATCTCATTATTGTTTTCTTGATGGTTTTTCTGGATATTTTCAGATCAATATTGCTCCTGAGGATCAAGAGAAAACCACATTCACCTGCCCTTTTGGCACTTTTGCCTATCGGAGGATGCCCTTTGGTCTATGCAACGCTCCTGGTACCTTTCAACGGTGCATGCTTAGCATTTTTAGTGACTTTCTTGAGAGTTGTATAGAGGTGTTTATGGATGATTTTACTGTGTATGGATCTTCTTTTGATGCATGTTTAGACAGTCTGGAAAAAGTTTTGCAAAGATGCATAGAAACAAACCTTGTTCTCAATTTTGAGAAATGTCACTTTATGGTTGAACAAGGTTTGGTTTTAGGGCATATCATTTCTGAAAAGGGAATAGAGGTAGATCCTGCTAAGATATCTGTGATTTCGCAGTTGCCTTACCCCTCTTGCGTGCGAGAGGTGCGATCTTTCCTTGGACATGCAGGTTTCTACAGGCGCTTCATCAAAGATTTCAGCAAGAAGGCGCTTCCCTTGTCCAGACTACTGCAGAAGGATGTTGACTTTGTTTGTGATGAAAAATGCAAGCAGGCTTTTGATTGCCTCAAGGAAGCTTTGACTACCACCTCTATCATTCAGGCACCAGATTGGACAGCCCCATTTGAGCTCATGTGTGATGCATCTAATTATGCATTGGGGGCTGTCTTGATACAAAAAATTGACAAGCTGCCGAGAGTGATTTACTATGCTTCACGCACTTTGGATGCTGCCCAAGCAAACTATACCACCACTGAAAAAGAGTTGTTGGCAATTGTTTTTGCCCTTGATAAGTTTAGGTCATATTTGCTTGGATCACCTGTTATTGTGTATACTGACCATGCAGCTCTTAAGTTTCTGTTGAAAAAGACTGAGTCAAAGCCTAGATTGATCAGGTGGATGCTACTGCTCCAGGAGTTTGACTTGCAGATTAAGGACCGGAGTGGAGCACAGAATCTAGTTGCGGACCACCTTAGCAGGATTGAGAGAGCTGGGAATGAAGTTGATGTGCTGCCCATCCAGGATGACTTTCCTGATGAGAGTTTGTTGATGATTTCTTCTTCTCACCCGACTCCTTGGTTTGCACACATTGTAAATTATTTGGTTGCTTCTATTTTTCCTCCCTTAGCATCACGTGCTCAGATTGCTAAAATTAAGAGTGATGCTAAGTATTATGTTTGGGATGACCCATATCTGTGGAAGTTGTGCAGTGACCAGGTTACTAGGAGATGCATTCCAGACCATGAGATTGACTCGGTCCTGCAGTTTTGTCATGCCTCCTCACCTGGTGGTCATCTGGGGATACAAAGAACAGCTCGTAGGGTGCTTGATTGTGGGTTCTATTGGCCTTCCATCTTCAAGGATGCGGAGAAGATTTGTAGCACTTGTGAGCCTTGTCAGAAAGCAGGAGGACAAATTTCACAGAGACAAGAGATGCCTCAACAGCCTATGCTATTCTGTGAGGTGTTTGATGTCTGGGGTATAGATTTCATGGGTCCTTTTCCTGTTTCTTTTGGTTTTTCCTATATTCTCCTTGCTGTGGATTATGTTTCAAAATGGGTGGAAGCTAAAGCCACCAGAACTAATGATGCTCGGGTTGTTGTGGATTTTGTTAGATCTCACCTCTTTTGCAGGTTTGGAGTGCCTAGAGCAATTGTTAGTGATCAGGGAACCCATTTTCGCAACAGATCCATGCAAGCTTTACTCAAGAAATATGGGGTGACGCACAGAGTTTCTACACCTTACCACCCCCAAACAAATGGGCAGGCTGAGATCTCCAACAGGGAGATTAAGAGGATTTTGGAAAAGATTGTCCAGCCCAACAGGAAAGATTGGAGTAGTAGATTGGACGATGCTCTTTGGGCCCACAGGACTGCATACAAAGCACCGATTGGGATGTCTCCGTACAGGGTTGTCTTCGGAAAGGCATGTCATCTACCAGTTGAAATTGAGCATCGGGCATATTGGGCTGTGAAGACATGCAACTTCTCTATGGACCAAGCTGGAGAGGAAAGGAAGTTGCAAATAAATGAATTGGATGAAATCAGATTGGAAGCCTATGAGAACTCGAAGTTCTACAAGGAAAGAACCAAGAGGTTCCATGATAACTCCATTGTTAGAAAGGACTTCGAGGTTGGCCAACAGGTTTTATTGTATAACTCTAGACTCGGCCTCATGGGTGGTAAGTTGAGATCAAAGTGGACTGGACCCTTTGTTGTGACTAATGTTTATCCTTATGGTGCAGTAGAAATCCAGGGTCCATCTGCAGCTAAAAGCTTCAAGGTGAACGGGCATAGACTGAAACCTTTCCTCAGCAATCCTTCTTTGTTGGATGCAGTGGTGGAGGAGACGTCTTTGGACCGCCCCACCTACCCTCCCAACTGACCAGGGAGTTTTCTTTTCTCCTTCCCTCCTCACTTTTATTGCACTTTGTCGATATCTGATGATTGTTCTGATTGTTTGATCTGCTGATTGTGACACACTGAGGACATTGTGTTGTTTAAGTGTGGTCTATTAGGGGAGGTTGTTTCTTTGTTTATGTTTCGTTTTTTTTTATGCAGTTTATTGTGTCTTGTGTACAGTTTTGCATGCTTTTCGTGAATTCTGGATTGTGATTAGGTTGTCAGTTTTCCTTCACTTCATTGATACTCTAATTTGTTGGATTCCTTGCTTTTCTTTGCTGGAAAGATGATCATGACGTTTGAGAGATGAATTGATGGTGACCATATTACCTGTGTGAGATTTGAGCCATTTAATGATCTTTCTTGTGTGTGATATGTCTCTTGACTGCTTGCACATATGTCTTGGCTTGACTCTTTTTGATGATTCTTGACTAATACGCATGTTTAAAAGTAATAAAGGCATTTTGTTGTTGAGCCTTTAAAGCCAGATGAGCCTACCCTGTTTTGATCCATTGATAACCCGTTTGAGCCTATGTTTTTCTCCATTTCTTTGTTTTGAAGCTCATACACCAGCCCTAAGTAAAAAAAAAAAAAAAAAAAAAAAAAAAAAAACCATTATTACCTGAGCCTTAGGGAATTTTGTAGCTTTGGAATTGTTTTGGGAATAAGTGTGGTCTCTTGGGAAATTCAGATGAATTGGCTAGTGAGTTCTCTTCGTATCTTGTTTCTGTTTGTAAATATGTGGTGCATCTTGTCTCTTGAAATTGTGTGTTGAACAGAGTAAAGAAAAGAGACAGGATGAAAAAAAAAAAAGAAAAAAAAAGAAAAAAAAAAAAGAAAAAAAAATTTTGAAAAACGGTGAATAATGGAGTTAAATAGAGGATAAAATTAGAGGTTGTAGGTGAGTTTGAATGTGTTTATACTTGTTCCCCATTGCTCATCTGTCCCTTATGGTTTATAGCTTTTTATCCAGATATATCCTCCCTTGTCCTTGACCCCATTATGACCATAAAAAGACCTTTTGATTTGAACATGCGTATCTGATTGAGTGTTGATATTAGAGGCTTGCCAAGCCTATTTGTGTTTGTTTTCTTTAGTGCATTGAGTGACATTGATTTACCTTAAACACTTGAGAGAAACACGAATTGTCTACATCTGTGAGGCTCTGTTGCTGTCGATTCATCTCTTGAACTGATTGAATGTTTCCCTTGTACTGAACTGTTTGGATGATTCTTTGAGTATTTGTTTTCATTGATTCTGTGTGGGATTCTGCCTATACCTTTTACTGTCCTGATTTTGTGAGAATAGTGCAACTGTGTTTCTGTTTTTGGAGTCTCTACTGTCTGTCTGTCGTGTCTGTGTCAGCTTCCTGATGTTTGAGGGTTCCCTGTTTTGCGTCTTGATTTTGCCCAGGAGTGCAAAAGACTAAGTGTGGTCTATTTTGATGAGTCAATATTTTGTTCACTTCACTTAGCTTATTGTTCTAAAATTAATCAGGGAACTGTGTTTAAATGTCCGATATTTTTCCGTATTTGCTAATTGTGCTTAATTCGATCGGAAATTCTTATTTTAATTAATTTGAATTATCTGAGCTAATTATTTGTATTAGTAATTGCAGGGAAAATTTTGGAAATATAAATTGGGACATTTGGGAAAAATATTCACACACTGTGTTTGGAAGAAACTGTATTGCAGTGATTTAATCTGTGTGTTGATCTCTGATGAAATATTTTTTCTCAAATTTGTAGAAGCAAAATTGGCTTGGCAACATACACCACACGTAGAGCCCATTGGGAATTCCATTTTGCAAAGCTTTACTTTAGTTTATATTTTAATGAAGTGTTTTTGTAGTGCCATTGCTGCAACCAGAATTCGCACGGCCAACTCATACTAAAAGCCTATTCATTTTGCCAAATGATGAAGAATAATGGAGGGGACCACATTGGAAGGCAAACCACGGTTTTTGAAGGAAATTGGCATGCCACATGGATGAAGCATTCTCGGCAAAACACATACAAAATGGGAAGCTTAATTCTGTTGGTGGGAGACAACATAAAAGAGGTAGGGCCACCACCATTTGTTGAAGGAAAACCACATGAAGGAAATAAACACACGGCCAAAGCCATCTTCCATGTTACATGTTATATTTTATTAAATTAAAAGATGAAACTTGATGGCCACTTCACGGTATTTCACAACAAAATTGGACAACTTCTTCTCTTGCTTATGGGACAATAGAAATTTCTTTCATTCATGAAGAAGTGGCCAAAGAAAGGAAGCAAACTCACGGCCTTGGCTAGCATCATCACATGTTTTCATCACATTTTTCTTGGCTGCAACGTGAGGAAGCTTACATGCTACATCCAAGGCAAACATAGTAAGTCACTCCAACACAAGAGCACATATCCAGGAGAAGTGGGAGGCAGACACACATGTAGAGGAGAGCTTGATCGGCCAGCAGCAAACACAAGAAGCATTGATTTGGTCCAAGAAGAATTTGCAAGTCCAGCTGTCACTTGTTGATTGGAAGGGGGATGCATGTTTGGTTCAGAAACATCTCTTGGTACATGGGATTCTGGCGAGGATTAGGAAAAATGTTTTTCTTGAGCCAAGCAGAGGACAACAAGGAAAAAAAAGTGGACGGCCTTGAGAAGGGATCTATCTAACTCTCGACAACTTCGGTTTTGAGGGGAGCTCTTGGTATATTTTACATTATTCTACACACAGAGAGGGGGGACAGAGGAGTACACTGAGCATGGATTGAGGAAGGAGAAAGCAACTGGTGTGGCATACTGGAGGAGAAGCATACGGCTAGGAGGAAGCAGGCACCACACTTGTTTGTTCTTTTACTTTGAGTATTTTTACTTCAAGAGATCTGTAAAATATTTCTGATGATGAATGAATTGGTTGTTGTTTATTCCTCTTGTTGAATGATATTGCATCTTCATTTGATTTTCTGCATAATTATACAATCTCCATTCTGTAATTTGTGGGAAAGGGCACGGTTTTGTGTTGGACCAATGATTTAAGTTCATTTATTTTGCTTTAGCAGTAGAGTAGTACACTGCCGTCACCTAATCAGTAGAAAAACTCAAAAAGAAAGTTGTTTATTTGATAAGGGAGTTCTCGGTTTCTTTCATTTACAGAAGCAAGGTTTCACTTATTTTAGTTCCTTAGATGATAGAGAAGAGTAGGATGGTATAACTTAAAAGAAATGAACCAAAAAAAAAAATTGTCAAAATTGAGAAGAAGCTCTCGGTGTAGAGGAGAAGAGATCCGTGTGCAACTTTGGAGGTGTTGATTTGTTTTTGCTGGTTTTCTTTGCTGGAAAGTAGCTCACGTAAGGAGGAAGAGTAGGACTTGTTATGAAGAGGAGAAGTGATGAAACCGTGGTTGAACATGGAAGAAAGGAGTACATGGTTGGAAGAGAAGCATGAGTGCACGGCAATGTGGAATGGGCGTTAATGGGCGTTAGTTTCCAGCAGCAAATGAGGAGTATATTTCATTTAAATTGGAGAAGCAATTGGATTATTTAAGTGGAGAATGCAGCTGCAACAAGTCAGAAAGTTTAGATAGAAAACTTGTATGGTGGAGCCGTGGACAATTCTTTCATGTGAAGAAGAAGACAAAAGCTTTGGATGCATTTTTCAAGGATGAAGACTAATGTGAATGAAGGAGTGGCCCACGGCCTTTGATTGAATTTCTTTATCTTTTGTTTGGAATGGACATTGAATAGGAGTAATGGTTTAACGTAGATAGCCTTCTTGCTGAATGGTTTTCAATTGCTTTTTGCAAAAAGAGTGGACCATGTGTTTTCAATTGCTTTTACAAAAAGACTGGAATAGTGATTAAAATATGGTAGAAGTTGGAAGTTTATGGAATGGAGAAGAATGCAAATTGTTTTGACTTTGCTTGCAACACATAAGTGTCTCACGGCCCAAAAGTTGTTTTTACAACCATTTCCAAATTTTTCAATTTCTTTTGGTAGATGAATTGGTCACAGTTAATAGTTGAGAAGTTTTACTGTCTTTCATTTCTTTTGCTTTAAAATATTTTACATCATATGTTGAAATGATTTTCTGTATTTTTGTTTATTGTATTTTGCTGCTGTCATTTTAATTCTGTTTCCATATTTGAATTTTGTTATTTTCTGTTTTTACTGCTTACTGTATTTTAGTTTTCTGTATTTTCGTTTTTCTGTATTTTCTGTTTTCTGTTCCAGATTTGTTTTTATTGTTTCATGTTGCTGTAATTTCGTTTTCACTGTACCAATTTCGTTTTTATTATTTTAATTTCATTTTACTGTCTTGAATTTTATTTCAACGCGTTTTAATTCAGTCGTGTTTTAATTTCATTCGCAACCCAAACTTTCACAAACCCCCCCCCTACGTGTTGACCTGAGACTGAACCACATTTGGTCCTTGTGAGACGACCTAGGAGTCACTTCCTAGCACTGTACTGCATTTTAATTGCACATCAAATTTGATCGGCCGCGACAGCTGTATCATTAGTTCATAGGCTCAGGAGCTTAATGACAACCAATGTAATATTGGGAGAAATTCCCCGGATCTAGACTTCCCCGTACGTTCCCGTATCGGCAAAACCAATAATCATGCATTGAATGAGTTAAACTATGCAAGCACTGAGCAAAGAGGAAAAACCCTAACTAATGATGAAAGAAAGCATAAGTCTTAATTAAAAGATGCAAGCATAAATTCCATATATGAGAGCTTCAAAGGATTACATTGATTCCCCAACAAACATACAAGGTTTAGTTCACCATATTCATGGTGAACCGAGATGAACAATGAAAGAATGAAAGAATAAACCCAATAAAGGTGAAGAGGTAGCCTGAGCATCCAAGATCCTCCTTCAAAGGGGTGAGAGAGAGAGTGTTTGCCTCGTTTCTGCCAAAGATATAAACCCTAGGACATCCTAAAGCTTATATACTATTCTAAAATTACAAAGAATCTAAGCCCAAGCCCATAAGTGTGCCGCTCAGCGGTAAAGTACCGCTCAGCGGTGAGTGCGCGTCTCGTTTCTTCCCCTCAGCGGCCATTTTGCCCCTCAACGGACCTCCCGTGACCTCCTGAGTGCCGCTCAGCGGTAAAGTGCCGCTGAGCGGTGACTTCGGCTTCTCCTTTTGCACTCTTTGATTCCTTTTCTGATTCCATCTCTCTCCTTCTTCACTTCTTTCACTAAATTCACCTTAAAACCTGCACAAAAACACTGAAATCAAGCATAAACCTGTCCAGCTCTCTTATTTCTAAAAATATGAATAAAAGTATGATTTCAAGCTAGTTTCTAAGTCTAAAGGTTGCTTTTAGTATCAATTTTAAGCATGAAAATAACAGTTTTTCAACTGTTATCACAACCCCAAACTTAGAACTTTGCTTGTCCTCAAGCAAACAAAATGTAACTCAATCTCCAACCAATTCATATGATGGTTCACTCATTCAAAAATCCTCTTTTTCAAGATAAGTAACAACTTCACTCAAACTTATGATCAAGAGTTCATTCAAGATGTGCACATGCTTTAGTGTTCAAAAAGTCATTTAAATTCCAACAAATGCTATTTTTCATGAATGATCAATCAATTAAGCATGGATGTTCATGTGCTTATGGAATATTTCCTCACTAGGTAAAGTGTTTCACTCAACACACAAGTGTATAAGAGGTAAAGTGTTTCACTCATTCACTCCACTATCACAATGTTACATGAATCAACTTTGCCTTTCATTTTACCATAATCAAAAACATTCACAAGCATGCATCATCACAAGGACTTTTCAATGGCTTATAACGTGGCTGGGCTAACAAGAAAATTGGTTTTTCTGGATCACAAAATCCTTGAGTTAAGAGAATCATATCAACACAATCATCTTATTCATTCCCAACTTTCTTTTGCCTTTGCATTTGCACTGAGCTTTGCTTCTTTTTCTTTTCTTTTCTTTTTCTTTTTCTTTGCATATTCTTACTTTTTAGCTCTTAGCTCAATGCTTTTCCTTTTTCATGTTTCCCCAACAACCCCAAACTTGAACATTTAACAATACCATACAAGATCTTCTACTTAACTCAAGGTAAAGATTTTCAATCAAGGGTTTTCAGTGTATGTTCAAGGCTAAGGGTTCAAAGGATAGAACACAACGTGTTCTCTTTTAGTGGGCTAACTTTATGAATTTGGCCAATAAAAAGGGTTCCAACAAACGGCCTTGATCATATGATGCAAAACAAGCAATTGATTCAATCATAGAAAACCTGGGCAAAATCATTCATGCTTTCAAAGTAATAGCATTCAACAATAATAACTCTAGAGCTCAAAACCTCACATATAAGCTCATTCACATTTGACATACACATCCTGCTTAATTTCAAAACCACAATCATGATATCATGCATTTGTTCACAAAGCTTGTGAATCACCTGTATAAGCATTTTAATGTGCACATCATCTCAACATCAATCAATCAATAAGCATCATCAAGCATTACTTATCAAACAATCACAGTTAATAACAAACCATCACACAAACCAGGTTTCCAATAGAGTACATCAAACCCTAATCTAAAAACAAAAACAAATAAGTTCAGAAAACTTAAACCAACAAAAGCATAATCATATGATAGCATTCATCAGTAAATGCTATCTCAACTCCTCATCAGTTTGAGCTGTCCTCTGTATCTTCTTCTTCCTCCTCCTCATCATCATCATCAAATGCATCCTCCTCCTCAGCTTCATCTTCTTCCATATCTCTAGCTGAAGCTTCAGCTGCTCCAGCTCCTCCTCCATGCACTGGTTCTTCTGGCCAAGCTACTACATTATGGAATTCATCCATGGTCCACCTGTGGGCTGGAGGTGTATCATACATCCCCACTATCATCTCAGCAGTGGCCACCTGCCCTCTGTGAATGGACTGCAACTGAGCACCTATAAGAGACATATACATGTCCCTCATCTGGAATGGCTCTGCTTCATGTGTATCAGCAGATGTCTGGCTCTGTGCTGGCCCTCTCTCTCTACGAGCTCGGCGTGGTGGAACTGGCTGAGCTACATCCTCACCTCCACAGTACTGTCTGTAATAAACCTCATCAATAGCTTTTCTTGGCCTCTCAAATGGTGAAGCAGAAGTGTCCACCCCAGCTAGCTTGCAAAGGTGAGTGATCAAAGAAGGATGTCCTAGTGGTGCTTTGTTGTTTGAGGTGTTAGCACACACACTAATCTCATCAGCTATCACCTGCCCAATATTAACATTCAAGTTTCTGATAGCACAGTAGATGAATAGTGCCCTGCTGAGAGTAATATCTGACACATGTGAACATGGCTGAATGTTGGCATGAGAAAATGCCATCCAATACTTTGCAAGAGGATTCAGATCCGTCCTCCTAATGTTAACCACTGAGCCAGATCTATTCCTTTGGAAGTGTCCTCCAGGTATACACAGTACTCTCTCCACATCCTCAAAATCAGCACCTTCCTCCATGCAAAGAGCAAACTGGCATTGCTCACCAGCCCACACAGTATCCAGGAAATTGTTGATAGAATCAGGATCATACCTGATAGCATGGCCTCTGACATAGCCCAAATAATTCTCTGCTGGATAATCACCAATCTTCTTTGCATTGGTGTAAAATTCCTTGACCACAGCTATGTTGGCAGGTGCAGGATAAGTAGCTAGCTTTCCCCAGTCATTCCCTAACACTTGCTCTCCAAATTAAGGAGCAAAGTTAGGTATCATTCCAACTTTTCTCTCCATCAAGAGTCTCCTGTCCTGAACCACCCTAAAGTGCTTCTCATGTTTCCTAGAGAGGAACCTGCTAGAGTGGGGTTGCTCTGGTTCCTTTTCCTTCCTCTTGGTTGCCATGGTTTTCAATCTCTTTCTTGAAGAGGAAGCCATTCCTACATTCAAAACACAAACAAAACCACAGAACATGATGTTAATCATTAGTAAAGCACACAACACAACTCCTTTCGAAGCTAAACCACCGCTGAGGGCCAAAATTTCCCCTCAGCGCCACCAGTGCCACATTCCAACACGCAAAAACTCAGAAAAACCAAATCTGGCAGAGTGCCGCTCAGCGGTAACTCTGCAGATTTTTGAAAATCTTGTTTTAAAGCTGTCCTAACTCCACCCAAATGCAATTTTCAGTTTTCCAGTTCATAATCATGCAGTTTAATCGGTTCAAACATCAAATATATCATCAAATCATGCATAGAAATCAAAACCCCTAAATATTCATGCTTTGACAATCACATTCAAAATCAAGAACCCTAGAATGAACAAAATGCATTTTACTTACTTGGGTGGCGATACTAGATGCAATGAGGATGCTTCCAAGCTAGAATGCTCTCTTCCAACCCCAAACTTTGATGGCACACTAGTGAAAAAGTGAGTGGAAGAGAGATTTTCTTAAGAGGTAAGAGTAAAAAGATGTGGAAAACCTAGGAGAAGATGTGTGGAAGTGTTTGTGCAGAGAAGAGCTTGAAAATATGAGAAATTGCGCAACTTAGGGTTTAAAAATACCCTAATGGGCTCGGGTCCCGCTAAGGGGAACTTAAAGCCCATTCTGCGATAGTACCGCTCAGCGGTAAAATACCGCTCAGCGGCACTTTCGTGATGTGCTCCTCTCCTTCTTTTCTTGACCTACATGCCTTCCCTACATGCCCCTCATTGGTTCCCTGCAATTCAATGTTTAAAAATGCTTATGCAAACCCTAACTAAAATAAAACAAACAAAAACAATCAATCAACTGGGTTGCCTCCCAGGTAGCGCTTGTTTAACGTCACGAGCCTGACCCAAAATCCACCAACACCCATCAGTAGGTGTTTCAAACTTACCAACACCCATCAGTAGGTGCAAAATTTTCTCACCAACACCCATCAGTAGGTGTTACAACTGAGTATCCTTCAGTAGATACTTAACCACCTAGCATCCTTCAGTAGATGCTAGATCCAACAAAATATTCACAAAATAATATCCACACATTAAAAGTTACAAAACCAAAATAAAACAAATCAAAAGTTTGTGAATCCACTGGGTTGCCTCCCAGCAAGCGCTCCTTTAACGTCATTAGCTTGACCCAATAAAGCTCATGTTCCATCTTCTTTATAGTTGATGTTGTCCTTCCACCAACTTTTCAACTGTTTCCTTTGGACTGTTTTGGTTCTTCTAGAATATGGAGACTCTATCTCTATCATCTCCTTCTCTTTAAAGCCCTTTATAAACCAGAACTTGTTCTTGAGTCTTACAGGTGTGCCAAGTTGGAGTTTTCTTTTCTTCCAGTCTCTAAGAATTTCTTCTCCTTTTCCAATCTCTTCTTCCTTGGGTACCTGAAAAAACAAACAATGGTTACCTGAAACTTCAAGATTTTCATCTTTACTTCTAGTTATGGGTGCATCTCGAAATGCAGCTTTATAACTAGCCTCTTCCTCCTTTGCTTGTATCTCATCTTTGAAGACATCCACCACCACTCTTTCCTCTCTGTCCTGGAGCACCACTATACCTTCATTAACATCTATGATAGCTCTGGCCGTTTTCATAAACGGTCTTCCCAGTATGAAAGGTATCTTTTCGGTCTCCATCTTCATCACCACAAAGTCTGCCAAAAACTGAAGTTTGCCAACACAAACTACAATGTCTTCTGCAATCCCACATGGCTCCTTTGAAGATCCATCAGCCATTACTAGATTAATCTTTACAGGTTTCATTTTAACATGGCCAATTTGCTCCAATAGAGAAAAAGGCATCAAGTTAACACTTGATCCTAAATCAAGGAGAGCTTTCTTCACCTTTTTCTTCCCTATAGTACAAGGGATAGAAAAACTACCTGGATCTGCTGCTTTGGGTGGGAATGACTCTTTCTTAACAGTTATACACTTTTTTTCCTCATCATCTCTACGTCTCTTCCTTGTAGAGATTTCTTCATCAGATTTTGTATAAACTGCAATTTTCTGTAAAATAAGTTCCCAAGGTGCTTCATTATCCACCATTCTGAATAATTCTGTGAAGTCCATTTGTTTCTCTTGATTTGTTGGAAAAGGAAAAATGTCCTTTCTTTCTTCTTCTCTTCTCTCTTCTGTTTCTCCTTCTTCTAACTCAATGATCTCTTCATTCACACTCTTGACCACTTTGCACTCTTCTCTAGGGTTAACCTCAGTATTAGCCTGTTGTGACTTTGGCAAGTGTACCAAATCGTTCAAGTAATAAAACCGGTAAGACCGGATATCGTTTCCCAAGAGACTCGTGTTCTAGACAGTCGTATAATAACTAACTAATTTAGACTAAAGAATGATTCCAAATTTTTGTGGTTTATGACGATTAAAGTAAAGATAATGCGGGAATGATAAAAGTTGATCTTTGATAACTTAAACGTTAGAAATTCGAGTGATTAGAAATGGTATGAAATGGTATTATTGGGGGTATGATCTCATCTACTTCACTTTTGCACATACAATTCACTTTCTTTCCATTAATTATCCAATGTCAATCAACTAAATTACTCCAACCCAATCCCTTGGTAGAAAGAGCCTAGACTTACTTCTTAAACTCTAATTCCTTAGAAAATTTAACAAGTTCATCCGCTTTAAGAGTTGAGATTTAAGACAACCAAAGGTCCAAGTTCTATCCCTAGATACAATTTCCCTTAGGTATTTAATCCAATTTCAGATTTACAAAACATTTCCCAATATCAAGCAAACCCTAGAATCATGCAATGGTGGAACACAACATCACAAGCTTTAAGAGAAGGAATTAAACACTAGAAATCAATGGAATAGACATATAATCAATCAATTCAACTGTAATTAGCACAAAAGATCCGTGATTACATCAACCCCCAACAATAATGAAACTAGCTCTCCATTGTCATGGAGAGCTTGATCTTACAAATTGATGAAATGGAAGAAGGGAGAAGACCCAAGGTGGAAGGAGAAGTGTTTCCACAGCTCCAAGATCGCCTCCAGCTGCTCCAAGGTGTAGAGAACGCGTCTGAGCTGCCAAAGATGTCAACCCCTTCGCGTTCCAGAACTAAATAAGCCGTTTCTGCCACATCAGCAAAAGTCGCGCCCGGCGGCCCGACAAACAGGCGCCAGGCGCGCCCTCGGTCAGCATTGTCACGCCCGGCGCCGCCTAGGTCAGTAGGCGCCCGGCGTGACTCTCTACAGCAGCCCTGGTTCTTCATCTTTTCAGCTACTCTTCTCTCTTTTCTTGGGTTTTGGCAATGTTCTTTGGTGAGTAGCTTCTCCCAGCTTCTTTGAATGGGGATTAGCCATCAAATGGGCTAATTACAACTTATGATGTAATCACTTACAAATAACAAGAAATTGAGTTAAACAAGACTAGAAGTAAAGGAAGAGTTGACAATTTCCATCAATTTGATGTTGGATAATGACGTAAAATTGGTCATTATCAACTCCCCCAAACTTAGAACCTTGCTTGTCCTCAAGCAAAAGGTAACTATCCTAAAAAACAATCATTCAAATGCATTGGTTTCAAATTTGAGATATCCTTTAAGCTCATGAAGTAAAAATCCTGTGTTTGCATCTAATGGAAAGAACATAATGGATATATACAGCTTTCATCAATCAAGCACAACAGTGTTGTTCACCTATCAACAATTATGATCACAATGCAAAGGGTGAAAAGAAGTCAACAAAGATGACAGAGTGTTTCACATGATGTATGGAATCAATCCTCACCCGGAAAGTGTTTCACTCTAATGCACTGGTGTATATGGGTGTATAAAGCTCACTCTGCAATCATATTATCACACAATTTAACTTTGCCTTTCGTTTCAATCAATTCAAAATAATTTACAAGCAAGTTGATATCACAAGGACTTTGATTGGCTTGTATTGTGGTCAGGCTAAGAAAAAGTCATGGTTTTCTGGAAATCAAAGGTTCTTGAGCTGAGAGATTACATAATTCACTTCATGTATATAAGGTTCTCCTTTGCTCCTCATGGATCATTACCAATTTCAAACTTACACCCAACTATTTTTCATTCAGTACTTTTCTTTTTCTCTTTTTCTTACTTTTCCATTTTTGTCTTTTTCTCAATACACCATAGTTTCCCCCCAAACTTGGATTATTCTCCTGTAATGTCGATGCATGTTCTATTCAGCTCAAGGTACAAAGTTCAGGGAATTTTCAATAAGCTTAAGGCACAAAGAGGAAAGATCTTTTTACATATATGGTTGAATGGCTAATGTGTATGTAAGGTGAGAAAAGAATGCCTTGATCAAATTCAACAAGCAAGCAGATAGTTCAAATCATAGAAACTCAGGCAAAGTCAATTGTGATCTAGCATGATAGCATTCGCACATAAACAAAATCTGAGGCACAAATTCTCACCCTGTTAATCAAGATTCCATACTTTGCCAAAAACAATGTCATGAATATTCACTGCAATTGATTCCCTAAGCATTAGCATAACTCAGTGAAAACATCCACAATCAATGCTCAATTAACTCAACTATTTCCACACATTCAATCACATAAAGAAAGCATAACAACCAGATTTTCACATATCATCAACTCATACTGTCAAACCAAATGCATAGAAAATGTTTATGAAAAGGTATGAAAAGGTTCCTAAAAGTAAAAAAAAAAAATTGAAAAAAATGAAAAGAAGAATAAAGAAAGTCGACTACTGCTGTGATGGCCCATCAATCAGTCTGAGTCCTCCTCATCTACCTCATCATCGTCCTCCTCCTCCTCGTCATCATCATCCTCATCCATAGCAGCAGTGCCATCCTGAGGTCTACCCCCCCCAGAAGGAAAGGACTGGTCCCCAGGCCAAGCAACGAAGGTGCTGTACTGGTCGGATGTCATAAAACCTGGATGGGATGCTGCATAAACATGCCTCATCATCTCTGCATGGGCCTGACCGATCCGGTTCACCGCCTCCAACTTTGATTCAATCAGTGCAAGTCTCATGTCCATCATCTGGTAAGGATCGGACGTAGGTGCTGGTGGTGGTGGCTGAGGACGTCTGGGGCTAGGGCGCTGTCTGGCATGCCTCCTTGGTGATCTGGGTGGTGGACTGGCAACTCCATCATCTGCATCCAAACAAAATTGGGTATATGACGGACGGGTCGCACCGCTCACAAAAGTTGATTGCACGAAAATAATGCAGTATATTTTCTAGGAAGTGACTCCTAGGTCGTCTCTCAAGGACCAAATATGGGTTAAGTCTTAGATCTAACACGAAGTGGGGGGGGTTTTGTGAATGGTTTTGTACGGAAAACTAAAATAGCAGTGCAGAAAATGAAAATGCAGTAAATATTGAAATTACAGTAAATAATAGAAAACCAAAGACAGTAAATTTAGAGAATGGTAAAAACGAAATTTAACTTTTTAACATAACCAGAAAATGTAAATCAACAAGTGCGGTGAAAATAAAAATTGAAAAACAACTGAATAACGTTTGAGAATGTAAATTGAAAACATAATTCTGACAAATTTAAAATGCTCAACTGAATTTTATGGCAGAACAGAATTGGAATTAAAATGCAAAATTGAGATTGTAATTGACAAACTGCAGTAAATGGAACGTGCAAATGAAATCAAACACAAAACCTCCCCAAGAGGGGAGGAGAAAATCAAAGCATTGCTTCCTAAATTCCTACTCCTCAAACTCTAATCTAAATTCTCCTACTGAAATCTCCTAAATTCTCCTTTTGCTTCAACGTGGTCCCATGCCATTTACAAAGTTGATTCCTTATATGGTTTTCAAACCACTTCCACGTGAACTAAGTCACCAAATAGGCCACCAATAAAAAAATAACTTAGCATAACAATTTAGAATGAAATATGCTTCTCCAAAAGAAAATATTTTGTTGGACCGTGATTTCTTTTTAAGCCAGCAACATGTATCTCTCCAAAGCTTAAAACATAATAGATGCAAATTTCTTTTTGTCTCAAATATTATCCAATAATTGTTTCTGTAATCAATAATGAAAATAATAAGCTCAGATAATTCAAATTAATTAAAATAAGAATTTCTGACCAGATTAAGCTCAATCAGTAAAAACGGGAAAATACTGGACAATTAAACATAATTTCCTGATTAATTTTAATACAGTAAACTAAGTGAAGTGAGAAAAATAATGATTCATCAAAATAGACCACACTTAGTCTTTTGCACTCCTGGGCAAAATTAAGACGCAAATCAGGGAATGGTTCAAAGGACTTTCAGGGAAACGACACAAACTCAGCAGACAGAAAAATAAAAACTCGCAAGAAAATAAAAAGAATTTACAGAATTCTCAAGAAGTCTGGACAAAGAAAAGAAGTAGAAATTATCCAACACAAATCAAATAAAGCAGATACTTACAGAAATCATCCAACCAATTCAAAGCAGGGTAAAATAATCAATCAGCTCAAGAGGTGATTCAAAAATGTCAAAACCTCACAGATGCACTATAGTGTTTCTCTCAAGTGTCTAGGGTAAACATTTCAACTCAATGCACTCAAGAAAGCAAACACAAATTGACTTGGCAAGCTTCTAATATCAACACTCAAAACATATGCACGTTTAGATCAAAAGGTCTTTACTGGGTTGTAATGGGGCCAAGGACAGGGGAGGATAAATATGGATAAGTAGCTATAGCTCAGAAGAAATAGAGGAGCACTGGGGAAAAAATGTAAACACAGTGAAATCTCACCCAAACCTCTAATTCAATCCTCTTCTCGACTCCATTATTCACAAAATTATTTTTCAATTTTTCTCTTTTTCTCATCATTTTTTTTTATCCTGTCTTCTTTTTTTTTTTTTTTTTTTTTTTCACAACAGGATATAAATTATCATTTCAAAACATGATGAGGAACCAACTAGCCAATTCATCAGAATTCCCAAGGAGACCACACTTATTCTCAAAATACTTCTATAGCTCCAGACTTTCCTAAGGTTAAGGTAATCATTTGTTTTTCACTTAGGATCAGTGTATGAGCTTCAACACAAAGAAATAGATACAGTATAGGCTCAAAAGGGGTATCAAAGGATAATAACAAGGTAGGCTTATTTGGCTAAAGAGGCTCAAGAACAAAAATGCCTTTATCATTTCTAAACATGCATATAAATAAGGTATATCAAAAAGAATCAAGCCAAAGCATATGTGCAAGCAATCAAGATACATATCACACAAGAAAGAAAATAAAGTGGCTCAAATCTCACATAGGGTATTTGTCACAATCAAATCAACCTCTCAAACGTATAATCATCTTTCCAGGCAGAGAAAAGCAAGGATTACAAACTATAAGTATTAAGTAAGTGAAGGAAAAATCTACAACTTAGACCTCATCCAGAAATCAAGAGAAAAATGTAAAATTTATTGCACTCAAGACACACTAAAACAACTTAAAACAGAAAAAATTTAACACTTAAAAACAAAAAATTTAACACACGAAATAAATACTAACAGAACTAACAGAAAAATCAGAATTTCTCCCCAGTAGACCACACTTAAATCACACAATGTCCTCAGTGTGTCACAATCATCAGATTATCAATTTTAGAGCAGCAAATAATATAGACAAGTGCAATAAAAAGTTAGGAAAAATGGGAAGAAATTTTTCAGTAACATCCATCAGCAGATGTTATCAGGGACATCCATCAGCAGATGTCTTAAACACCTAGCACCCATCAGTAGATGCTAATATTTTTTATTATTTTTATTTATTTATTTATTTTTTTTTATTTTTATTTTTGAAAAGGATGACCTGTACTGTGACAACAGTCTTGGTGGCAAAGACCGGAACTGTTGCTACAGTGGCAGAGCTTTGGCTACAAAAGGTCCGCTCCTCCGCGTTGAGCAACATTTCTGAACGCTCATTCTCTCTCTACTTCTCTGCTCTCTCAACTCTCTCTGCTCTCTTCTCTCTCTGCTCTCTCTGCTCTCTCTCGAGCGTCTGGATCTGCGAGGAAGCCTCTCCACCCCGCGTCTGCTGAAGGTCTGAGATCTGCGCAGAGCCCCTGTCCCTGCGTCTTCTGAAGAGTCTGAGTGAGATCCGCGAAGAGCCTCTGCAAGCCTACTTCCCCAGGTAAGTCCTTCTTCTCTAAGGATCTCCCTTTCTTTCTGCTTGCTTTACTTTTCCTGCTTTCCTTTATTTTTCTTCTCTGCTTTCCTCTTTCCTTTTCAGTATTTCCTTTATTTTTCATCTGATCTCTTGCCTGCTCTCCCTCTTTTCCATTTTTTTTATTTTTATTTTTTTGTAATTTAAACACTTAAACACATAAAACACAACTGTCTAAAAACTTAAGGGGTATATCGGCTGGAAACCAGACGTTAATCTCCCTTCGATTGAAGGTATTGCAGAGACAATCGGGTAGAACAACGCCACGTACCCCACTTAAAACTAAATAAACACATAAACATAATATACAAGAACAATATGGACAAGAACAACCGGACAACTGGACGTAGATCCGTTTAGGACCCTTTTGCAAGGACCGTGAAACAGATCTGAGACCAACTGAAACATCAAATACAGACTGGACAAAATAAATCTAAAAGGAAACAAGAACAAATAAAGAAAACAGAGAACTAATCTAATTTTTTTTTTTTTTATGCTTCATTTTTTTTTAGTTCTTTTTATTATTTTTTTTTATGTTTATTTTTTTCTTTTTTTTTATGTTTTTGTTCTTTTTATTTTTATATATATATATATATATATTTTTTTTTTATTAAGTTTTAGAATATTTCAAGAGGAATGATGACGAGTGAGATGGAATCAGAGAGATACACTAGTCAGCGATGGCGTCCTACAGATGATCAGATCAATATGATGACCAAAATCTACAACTATGGGGTCACACACCCAAGCCGAGCGCAAGTCGTCGAGATCGCGTCTCGACTAAGGACCTTCGCAGATGCCACCGAATATAACGTGCACTGCTGGTTTAACAACCATGGCAATCGGGTCAGGCGCTGGCAAGCGGAGATAGACCCCACAGGCACTCTCTTTTCACAACTGCCGCTATACATGTACGGTAAGACCTCTGATCACACCTCCAATGAATTTTCCATTCCTCTTCTATTATTAACACAAGTTTTTTGTTTTTTATTTTTTTATTTTTTTATTATTATTTTTTTTTTGTTTGAAAGAAAATAACTGGGTGATAATGAGGGCACCGAGGCTGCTGAATTTGTTTCCAGTTCCGATCATTATCGATGACGACAGAAATGAACGAGAAATTCCTCCACCCAAGCCTCCGCTCGTGACTTTTCGAACCAGAGCTCCCTCAACGGAGCTCTCCCTTAGACCACCACAACCAGCTCGTGAATTCTTTCATTTTTAATGTTTTATGTTTTTTTTTTCTTTTTTATGTTTTTGCTGGCCGAGTGTGGCCAGAATATTAATGAGGACTGTAATATGGACACTTAAATTTTTTTTTTTATTTTATTTATTTATTTTTTTTTATTTTATTTTATTTGCTGGACTGTAACCTAAACGATCACTAATGATCGACTACTGCCCGTGTTTTATTATGTGTTTTTTTTTTTTTTAATTTTATATTTAAGAGCTTAAGACAGATGTTTTTCGGTGTATCAAGTTATCAATACAAGTGCTCAAATTAGTATCTCAGTCCAAACCTCACCTCTCTGCCTTTTACTGTAAATTTACTCTCTGATTTTTTTTTTTTTTTTATTATAACAAAAAACTAAATAAATAAATAAAAACAGAACACATATTAACGAAACAAAAGACCTAATACTGAATCAAAATATCAAACCAAATAAAACACATATTTCAAAAATAGCAAACAAAACACATATTTACAAAACATACATTAACAAAATAACAGACCTAAAACAGAACATAATTTTTTTTTTAATTCATGCTCACAATTTTAAAAATGAAATAAACACAACCATGAAAACACACCAGAAAAGCTAAATAATATGTACATAATGAGGAAAAAGAGTGCTCCCTGGTCATGGTGGCAGTTGCCAATTCTGGACTATCAGTGAGATATCTTCCACCTCAGGATCCGGCGAAGATGTCTTCAGGAGCAGCTCGCCCAGTACTGCCCTCTCACTTGAATCAGGACAAATCCCAGTAGCCACGCCACTTCTCCGAGCAAGTTGTTGAATCAATAAAATCAGGACCCTTCTGTCCACCAGCAGTTGTTGAGTCTGTGACACCGGAGTAATAAGAGAAAAAGCAGTATACTTTCCTTCATCTATCATTATTTCCTCTATGTCAGTACCTGTATTCTCATTTACTTTTGTAACCTGGTTATCAAACTCATAATCAATAGCATTTGTTATGAATTTAGAATCTGTTTGTAACACATAATCAATTTCAATACAAATCGGGCAAGAACCAGATTCACAATCACATTCACAATTCTCAGAAAACTGAGTCAGATCAATGTTTTGTTCTAACTCTATCATGTTATGCGACTGCAAAATTCCTGTCTCAAAATCAATATTGACATATGCATCATCAACAAAATCCACATTCAGTGCAAAGCTATTATCAATGGAAAATTTATCACTGTAATCATGTTCATTCAACACAACATTTATACCAATGGTTTCAGAGACTAATACTGAATCAAAAACTTTAGAATTGTCAATCAAGTCTGTATCAGTTTCAATCCTAAAACCTGTAGAATCATTGTGCAACAAATCACAAGCAATTGAATGTATAGGCAGATCTGGTAAAGAGCTTGTAATCTCAGTTTCAGAATAAACATGTTTTTGTTCAGAATAAATTTTCTCATGAATTTCCAATTCATCAACTGCACATTCAAGTTGAGGTACGTTTACCTCCATGGTGGAAGATAAAAATGGTCTACCTGTCTCAACAGTGTTACTCATACCTGCCTGGTCCTTAAAATAATCATCAACAGTCTCAGGTGCAAGAGTGGGATCATAGAAAGGTAGGAAAGTGGGTGTAGTAGTAAACTCATAGCTTTGCTCCCCATCTTCTATGTTGATGCCACTATCATCTTGAAAGTGTTGAGTGGCCATCTGCCCGATCTGATCAGTCAGCTTCTGAATGGCAGCTTGAGTTTCCATGCTCTCTTGCTTGAACTGCATGTTCCCTTTCTGAAACTGAATGTTCTGCATGGTCATCTGCTCCAATAACTCCTTCAATGTAGGTTCAGAAGTTGAAGGCTGAGAAGCTACTTGGGCAGGAGCATCATACTGCTGACTCTGATATTGCTGAACTGGTGGAACCGGCTCCCAAAGGGAGCTCTCAGGAATTTGAGGATGATCCATATTTTTTCTCAGTATTAAAATCAGCACAAGAATCAGAGTAATATGCAGAAAGAGAATCATAATTACAGGCACTTGTAGAATAAGCACTATTCACAAAATTAAAATAGGTAGACATGGAAAATAAAAATAAAAACTAAAAACTAAAAATTACTAAACAGATAAACTAAACACATTTATACATGCTACAAGCACACACAAGACAGAACATCAATAGTAAAAAAAAAATAATTTTTTTTAAATATAGCAACTAAATACAGAACACAGCACAATAAAATATAAAAGACAAAACATATATTAACACAACATAATCGAAAAACACAGCAAAAATCTAAAACGAAAAACCTGGAACTGAAGTGACAACGCCGCCAAAATTTGCTGAAGGTGTCGTTGTCGCCTACAAAAATATACAAGACAAAACACACAAAACAAACATATTAACAGAACAAAACTTTATACAACAAGAATCTAAAACCAAACCGTCTTTGGTCCCCGGCAACGGCGCCATTTTGACGGACGGGTCGCACCGCTCACAAAAGTTGATTGCACGAAAATAATGCAGTATATTTTCTAGGAAGTGACTCCTAGGTCGTCTCTCAAGGACCAAATATGGGTTAAGTCTTAGATCTAACACGAAGTGGGGGGGGTTTTGTGAATGGTTTTGTACGGAAAACTAAAATAGCAGTGCAGAAAATGAAAATGCAGTTGTTAAATAACTACATAAGTAGTTTTTATTTCTTAGATGATTTATTACAATGTGTGATACTCTATAAATAGAGTATGTAGTAGGTGGGAATTAATCCCAACCATCAAAGTTGGGCTACACAGTAACATGCATAATACATTTCAACACTCCCCCTCAAGCTGGAGCATATAGATCATATGCACCAAGCTTGGAACATATAAACTGAATTCTGGGCCCTCTTAAAGACTTAGTCAAAATATCTGCAAGTTGTTCATTAGAACTGACAAATTCTGTAATGAGATCCTTGGACAATAGCTTTTCTCTGATGAAATGACAATCAACTTCTATGTGTTTTGTTCTTTCGTGAAACACTGGATTGGAGGCAATGTGAAGAGCTGCTTGATTGTCACAATACAACTTCATAGTCTTATTTTCACAGAATTTTAATTCCTGAAGGAATTGTTTGATCCACATGAGTTCACAGGTAACCAAGGCCATAGAACGATATTCTGCTTCTGCACTAGATCGAGCAATAACACTTTGTTTGGCTACTTGCAGGCACTTGACAATAGTGGTACTTGGGAACTTGTATCTCTTCCTCCTGGTAAGAAATCTGTGGGATGTAGATGGGTTTATGCTATTAAAGTTGGTCCTACTGGTGCAATTGATCGGCTAAAAGCTCGTCTAGTAGCAAAGGGATATACTCAGATTTATGGTCTCGATTATTGTGATACATTTTCTCCTGTAGCCAAAATCAGTAGTGTTCGTCTTTTTCTTGCCATGGCTGCCATTCGACAGTGGCCACTTCATCAACTGGACATTAAAAATGCCTTTCTTCATGGTGATCTGGAAGAGGAGATATACATGGAGCAACCTCCTGGATTTCGTCGTGCTGCTCAGGGGGAGTCTAATTTAGTTTGTAAATTACGTCGTTCACTTTATGGTTTGAAACAATCACCTCGAGCTTGGTTTGGTAAATTTAGTCGTGTTGTGCAACAATTTGGATTGAAACGATGTGAATCGGATCATTCAGTATTTTATGGGCATTCTACTCCTAACAAATTTGTTTATCTTATGGTCTATGTTGAATCTGATCAGGCTTGGCCTATTGCTCTTCGGAAAGGTATTCGATCAACTCGTAATCCTTATCCTGTTTATAACTTTTTAAGTTACCATCGTTTGTCTCCTACCTATTTCTCCTTTGTTTCCTCTCTTTCTAACATCAAAGTTCCTAATAATGTTCGTGAGGCACTTGATCACCCTGGATGGCGACAAGCCATGATTGATAAAAAGACACACTTAATAGACTTTGGAGAAAGTTTATCAAGACCAGGAGAGACATTATGAACAAAACAGGTACTCCCAAACACACGTGGAGAGACATGATATAGAGGATCGTGTGGAAAAATTATGGAGTAAGGAATCTTATTATGAAGAGAAGAAGAAGGCATCCTATTTATCAAAAAACAGGCAGTGAGGACAGCATCCCCCCAATGATGAATAGGAACATTAGTATTTAACATCAGGGAACGTGCAGTTTCAATGAGATGTCTATTCTTTCTTTCAGCTATACCATTTTGTTGTGGAGTATGAGGACATGTTGACCTATGTAAGATTCCTTTAGATGATAAAAAGGATGAGAGTTTACTAGAAAAGTATTCTTTGGCATTATCACTCCTGAGAATTTTAATTGTCTTTCCAAATTGGTTCTGAATTTCATTAAAAAAGGACATAAATATGTCTAAAAGTTCAGATCTCTCTTTCATTAGATAAACCCAGGTACATCTAGAGAACTCATCAATAAAGGTAACAAAATAGTTAAAACCAAAGGAAGTAACACGACTTGGTCCCCAAATATCAGAGTGAATAGTGGAAAAAGCAGAATTACATCGTGTCTCAGATGTCTTTGGATAGGAAGATCGAACATGTTTCCCTAACTGACAAGACTCACAATCTAAGACACTAATGTTTTTAAGATTTGGAACCATCATTTTTAATTTAGACATACTTGGGTGACCTAAACGATCATGCAAAAGTTTAGGAGATAAAGTTGAAAGACAGGAAACAGATGAACTAGGCTTTAGATAATAAAGTCCCCGTGACTCACGTCCTTCCCCAATCAGACGTCCCGTTCCATGTTCCTGTATAACAAAGGAATTTGCAGTAAAAGTTACGGAACAATTTAGTGAACGAGTCAATTGACTTAAAGAGATTAAATTATAAGGACAATGAGGAATGTACAAAACAGAATTTAAATTTAAGGAAGGAGATAATGAAACTTTGCCAATTCCTCGAGATGCTACTTTGGATCCATTGGCAACAGTAATTAAATTAGGAATTTTTTGAGAGGAAATGGAGTAAAATGAAGGGAGGTTACCAGAGAGATGATCTGAAGCACCTGAATCAAGTATCCATGAATTTTGACTTTCTCTAGTTTGAGAAATGCATGCAGTTGACATTAAGGATGATTGATCAAGATTGGTAGATTTTTCAGATTTGAACCTTAAAAATTCTCGATATTCTTCGTCGGAAATTTTAGATTCTGAATTATCAGATCTAGACACCTGCACAGTTTTATCAGGAAAACCATGTAAAGAATAACATCTTTCCTGGGTGTGGCCAATTTTCTTACAGTATGAGCATTGCACACGCCCACTTCGACCTCCACGACCTCCTCGAGTACTCCTACCTCTTCCTCTTCCTTGTGGAAATACCATTGCTGCAGTTTCAATAACATCAGTTGAATTCCCTTCTTTCACTAAAGTAGGTACTCGAAGGAGTCGAGTAACCAAATTATCCATTGACGGGATTTGATCTCCTGCTAAAACTTGATCACGGACATGATCAAAATCAGAGTGCAAACTTCTAAGAATTAAGACCATGTAATACTTGTCAAGTCTTTTGTTAATACTTTCTAATGAATCAGCTACGAAGAATGTTTTTAATTCTTCTACTGCAGCTCTAGCCTTTGCTATATGAGAAATCATATCGTGATTGACTTGTTTGAGAGAGGATACTTTTTCGGTTGCATCAAAAAGTCTTTGTATATCATTAGCAAAAATATCTTGAGCTCTTTTCCAAAAAGAGAAACAAGTCTTGTAAGGTCTCATTATATCTAGAACTTCTTGTTCAACCGATTGCCACAACACAGCACATAACTGGAAGTCTAGTTTCTGCCATTGGGGTTTTTCTTCCTCCGAGACCATAGATGCATCTTGTTCAAGGTGATTATGGTGTCCTTGACCAAGAAACCATAATTCCACCGCAGAAGACCATGACAAATAATTTTTCCAATTCAACTTTGCAGATGTAATGATAGGAGTTGCAGAGAAGGAAGAATTAATTCCAGAAGAAGCCATTCCAGATCTGAAAAAAAAAACTGAAACAGAGACAAATAGCTTTAGGGAGAAAAACCCTAGGTCTTGAACAAAAACACCAGAACACAAAACGAAGTGCCTAAACACGCTCAGGGAGCTCAGGCGAGACGACTGGTGGAGACGCGGTGTCGCTCTGACACCGGGAGGGTGGCGCGTGAGATGCACGCGCCTGAGACTCGCCGGAGAAAGGTGGCGCGTGTGGGAGCGTGCGGAGACGAATGAGACGGCGACCACCAGGGTTGGGTCGCGCTTCTCAGGGCGAACCTAACCCTTGACTTCGCCGGAGGAAAGGCGACGGTGGACAGCGGCGGTGGCGACGGCGGCGGAGGTGACGGCAGCGGTGACGGCGGCGGTGGTGACGGAGATGACAGAAGCCAGATTTTGTCCCGCTCTTGATACCATGTTAAATAACTACATAAGTAGTTTTTATTTCTTAGATGATTTATTACAATGTGTGATACTCTATAAATAGAGTATGTAGTAGGTGGGAATTAATCCCAACCATCAAAGTTGGGCTACACAGTAACATGCATAATACATTTCAACAGCAGTAAATATTGAAATTACAGTAAATAATAGAAAACCAAAGACAGTAAATTTAGAGAATGGTAAAAACGAAATTTAACTTTTTAACATAACTAGAAAATGTAAATCAACAAGTGCGGTGAAAATAAAAATTGAAAAACAACTGAATAACGTTTGAGAATGTAAATTGAAAACATAATTCTGACAAATTTAAAATGCTCAACTGAATTTTATGGCAGAACAGAATTGGAATTAAAATGCAAAATTGAGATTGTAATTGACAAACTGCAGTAAATGGAACGTGCAAATGAAATCAAACACAAAACCTCCCCAAGAGGGGAGGAGAAAATCACAGCATTGCTTCCTAAATTCCTACTCCTCAAACTCTAATCTAAATTCTCCTACTGAAATCTCCTAAATTCTCCTTTTGCTTCAACGTGGTCCCATGCCATTTACAAAGTTGATTCCTTATATGGTTTTCAAACCACTTCCACGTGAACTAAGTCACCAAATAGGCCACCAATAAAAAAATAACTTAGCATAACAATTTAGAATGAAATATGCTTCTCCAAAAGAAAATATTTTGTTGGACCGTGATTTCTTTTTAAGCCAGCAACATGTATCTCTCCAAAGCTTAAAACATAATAGATGCAAATTTCTTTTTGTCTCAAATATTATCCAATAATTGTTTCTGTAATCAATAATGAAAATAATAAGCTCAGATAATTCAAATTAATTAAAATAAGAATTTCTGACCAGATTAAGCTCAATCAGTAAAAACGGGAAAATACTGGACAATTAAACATAATTTCCTGATTAATTTTAATACAGTAAACTAAGTGAAGTGAGAAAAATAATGATTCATCAGTATAATACCCCATATCAATCGGTTTCCTGGGATGCTCGAATGGTGGAGTAGTAATATCCACTCCTTCTTGCTTGCAGAGATGTGTGATCAGAGATGGATGTCCAAGGGGAGCTTTTGTTGAATTCGCACAGTTGCGTATCTCATGAGCAATTAGCCTCCCCAGGTTTACAGAGCGTCCAGTTAGAATGGCATATAAAATGATAGCTCTGTTAACCGTGACATCAGAGACATGTGTGCACGGTGAAATGTTGGAATGCACAAGAGGCATCCATAGACGGCTGAGAGAATTGAGATGTATCCTCTTTACATGAAGAGGTTGTTGCTGCCGATTTCTTTGAAATGTGCCTCCTGTAATACATAAGGCCTGCTCAATCTCCTCATAGTCTAGCTCAGTCGCCATCAGCTCATCGTAGCCACATATCTCATCATCATCTTCCCACTCCGTGTTGAGGAACTCATTTATAGTGTCAGCATTGAATGAAATTCGCTGACCACGCACATAGCTCCAGAAGGGTTCTGCGTCCGGAGAGAAGGATTTGGCATTGGCATAGAATTCCTGGACAATGGCTATGTTGGCTGGTTCTGGGTATGTGGTTAAATGGCTCCATTGCCTCTCTATAATCTCATTGGAGAAGTCTGGCACATCTTGAGGTAGAAGGGTCACTTTCCTCTCCATCAAAAGTTTTCTGTTCTGGACATTGGAGAAATGCTTCTGATGGTCCTTAGTTAAGAAGATATCAGAGTATATCTTCTCTTTCCTTCTATTTTCCCTGAGACCAGCAGTGGTCTTAGTTCTCTTGGACCCAGATGAAGAAGCCATATCTGCAAAATAAGGTAGAGTCAAAGAAGTTACATGTTATTAGATTCATGAATGAATTCATCAATAACTTTAATCTTCATGCACCCAATACATTCAATGATATTCACACTAATTATACATTCAAAATTGAGCAAAGAAGGGCCATGATCAGTGCAAATTGGAAGCCAAAACAGAAAAACAGCAAGAAACAATGAAGCTGTCAGGATCAGTCACGCCGGGCGCCGCCTCAGTCAGTAGGCGCCGGGCGTGACAGCAGTTTATGCAGATTTTGATTGCAGCCTCACAGTTGCTAGCTCAGTTTCCAGACATTGAAATAAGCTTAAGCATTTTAAATATGCATCCTTTAATAAACCAATCAGCACAAGTCAAGGTACAAGCTTAAATTCTCATGAATCAACACATGTTCTCAACTTTATATAGCTCAAACTCAGATTTAATCACAGCTCAGTCAAGAATTCAAAACAATTAACATTGAACCAATACACACAAGCTGTAGGACACACCACAACAAACATCAAAACTGGGCAGGGAAAGTCGCGCCGGGCGCCACCTCAGTCAGTAGGCGCCGGGCGCGACATGCAATTTTGGGGTAAACCCAGATTCTGCATCCTAGCCACTGTGCGTGTGTGTATTTGTTCAAACAGGTCAATAAGGCCACGAAATTAATGCAACAAAGCAGCAATAACAAACCACACTCAATTTGAATTGAATTAAACTACCCTAGGTCACATTCAAACCATGTACATGATGAACAACCAAGGCTAAGTATTGTGAAGGAATTTACAATAGAAAAGAGTGAAAAGCCTACTTGATGTGTAGAGAATGTGATTAGCTTGGTGTGGAGACGTTTGCAGTGGAGGAGTGCTTGGGTGGAGAGGTGCCGAGAGTGAGGAAGGAGAGAATGGAGTGGCTCAATAGTGGTGGCAGCAGCAATGTGGTGTGTGGGCTGAAAATTTTTGAGAAGGAAGTTGAATGTGGTGTTTTGGAGTGGAGGAGAGTGAAACCGTGAGAAAGAGAGAAGAGGGAGTGAGTGAGAAAGTGCGTGAGAGTGGGTCAGAGGTTGGGTGTGGGTTTAGGTTTAGGGTATTTTAATTTGGGCCTCACCACTGTACACTCAGAAATTAACTGCAGAAGTCGCGCCCGGCGCCTACTGGATCATACGGCGCCCGGCGTGAGATTATGACTCAGCCAGGTGCAGAATCAGAGAAGTGTGTGGCCAAACTGGACGAGCTGGCGCCGGGCGACCCCTAGTGCTTGCGGCGCCGGGCGTGAGTTTCTGCAGAATTATGCAGAAACTGGTTTTTCAAGTTACCTAACACGGGTTTTTGAGAATTTGAACTTCAAATCACTTGAGATGCTCCAGAATCTCATATTATCATTAAACAAACTTGTTCAAAACCTAAGGAATTGAATTTGAGCATTCAAGTTGCAAATTGAAGTCATTCTTTCAAAACTTTAAAATTCCACAAGTTAGGCAACATTTTTGGCTTTTGGCTTGAGTAAGGTAATTTGAAATCATGTAAAAACAGCCCAGAAAATAGCCAAAACAGTTTCACATCTCCTATTCACATCAATTCACTATAGCCTTCACATATTTAACAATCAACTCTACAAATCACCTTGGTTGTTCCTCACACAAACATGCTTCAAAAACAATTAAATCACACCACACAAAACAACAAACAAACAACTAATCAAACAACACTCAAGAATTAAAATCACACAAGAGAAAAGGTTAGAAAACTGGGTTGCCTCCCAGTAAGCGCTTGTTTAACGTCATTAGCTTGACACCATTAAGCTCAAGTTTGATTCTTGATGTTGGAGTGCTTCTTCTTATCATGACACCAACATCCTCTCAGCAATTTCCTAGTCACCAATTTGACTCTCCTAGAATATGGAGCCTCGATCTCAAGTACTCCATTTATCTTGATGTTCTTGATGACCCATAACCTATTCTTGAATTTCACTGGTTTGCCAGGTTTGGGCTCATCGCTTGCTATCACAGAATTTTGGTGGACTAGTTCTTCTTCCTCTCCTTTTACTCTTGGGGATAAACAGCTGAAGCTCCTCTTGACCAACTTGGCAGCTTGCTCTGTTAGACTAGTAATTGATAAAATTTCATCAGTGGCTTCAATACTAGTCTCTTTTTCATGATTTTGCTGCTCAACTCCAAAGACGTTGAAAGTTACTTCCTCATCTTGGTTTTTCAATTTCACTGTTCCTTCTTCCACATGAATGACAACCTTAGCTGTCTTCATGAAAGGTCTTCCAAGTATGAGTGGTATCTCGACATCTTCTTCTATGTCCATAACTACAAAATCCACCGGGAATTGGAGTTTATCTATTTTGACCACCACATCTTCCACAACACCATACGGATACTTGATGGATCTATCCGCCAGCTGCAACATCATTCTCGTAGGCTTGACTTCAAGACCACCAATCTTCTTAAGTATAGATAGGGGTATCAGATTGATACTAGCCCCCAAGTCAACGAGAGCTCTACCTATCTCCTGGTTTCCAATAGTGCATGGAATGGTGAAACTCCCTGGATCTTTAAATTTTGGAGGAAGATTCTTCTGCATGATGGCACTGCAATTTCCCTGCACTTCAATTGTTTCCTCATCTAAAAATTTCTTCTTGTTGAGGATTTGCTTCATGTACTTCGCATAAGCAGGAATTTCTTGCAGTGCTTCGGTCAATGGCATGGTGATCTCAAGTTGATCGAATATTTGCTTGAACCGAGCTAACTGTTTCTCCTTCCCTTTAGTAGATGGGATTTTTGGGTAAGGGAGGTGTTTCACTATTTCTTTCTCTTTTTGGTTTTTCTCTTTTTCAATTTTTTTATTCTCTTCTCCACCTTCAACAATCTCTTCTTCACTTATTTCTTGATCTTCCTCTTCATTCTTTTCTTGTTCTTTTTCTTCTGGCTTTTCTTTTTCTTCTTCTTTTCTTCCAACCTCTTTTCCACTTCGTGTGAATATTACATTACATTCTTCCTTGGGGTTGACTTGCGTATTTGCAGTAAATTGTCCACCCTGTTGGTTTGCTAATTGCTTGGCCAATTGACCAACTTGCACTTCCAGATTCTTTATAGATGCATCAGTGTTTTTCTGGTTTTGGATGGACTACTGTATGAACATTTGCAAGGTATCTTCTAGCTTTGAAGTCCGATCATTTTGAGGTTGATAATGCTGGGCAGGTTGATATGGATTTTTACTGCTAGAAGTGGTGAACGGGTCGCACCGCTCACCAAAAAATTGTTTGCACAGAAAATAATGCAGTATAGTTTACTAGGAGGTGACTCCTAGGTCGTCTCTCAGGGACCAATATTGGGTTCAGTCTCAGATTTAACACGAAGTGGGGGGGTTTGTGAATGTTTTTGTGCGAAAAAAATAAAATTAAAACTGGAATTAAAACACAACTGAATTTAAAAACACTGAAATAAATTTTAACAGTGGTAAAAACTGAACGGTAAAAAAAATGGTAAAAATAGACAATGGAAAAATTACAGTGTTGGAAATTAAAACACAGAACAGTAAATACGCAGAAGACAAAACAACAGTGTAATTAAAATTTACCAAATGTTCCAGTAAAAATAAACCGTAAAAACGATTCTTGAAAATAACATGACCAGTAAAACACAATGACAGAATTTAACGGTGCAGAAAATACTAAACTGTAAAATACAACAGATAAAATAAAACACTGGAAATGGAATTCATCAAACATTCAACACTTTAATTAAAATTCAACACTTGAAATAAAATGAAATGATTAAACTATGAAATGAACTACACGCTCAGAAATGAAATTACATGCACTGTTTGAAAATGGAACTGGAAAAGGAAAATTGAATCAAATCACAACCTCCCCAAGAGGAGAGGAGAAAACCAGTACGTATTCCTAATCTCTAATTCTAAATCCTAATGATTTTTTTCCTCTGGATGCTTGCTTCTTTTATAGCCAAAACTGAGAACCAACTACCGTGTACTCTTTCTTGATTCCAGCAAGTGTTTTGTCTTCGCAGTCCGTGAATTCCTTCCCAATTTTAGTCATGCCAAAGAAATAGGGTAGGACCCTTCACTTATTATATTCTTCTTCCATTCGGTGGATTCTCTGTTGCTGCCAAATTCCTTTCAACCAACCGTGAGCTTCATTCTCTCCAAATTAATTCAGCAGGCCGTGTGTGTGCAGCAGCTCTTGGACAAACTCACTTCACGTTGCTCTTCTAAGTGTGGATGTGCAGATTTTTATTCTCCTCTTTCCAGCCTCTACAAACTCTAACATGCTGCACCTTGGACTTCTAAAAGAAATTGTAATGTGCTTTTCCCAAGTGTGCAGCCGTGAGCTATCAAGTGGTGACCCCTTCTCTGTTAATCTGTGATGCAAGGCAAGATGCAAGCCAAAATGAATGGAGAAAACCGTGAGCTTCCCTTCATCTGCAACACTCCATTTATTCTCATCCAAGGTGGCTGCTGCTGGAACGCTGCTTCCTCCAACTTCATTTTCATCAATCTCCAAGCATGTTGTCCGTTCAAGAACACCACTCTTTACCTCCAAGCCTGCTGGATGGTTCTTGCACTTCTTTGATGCTTGTGCAGGCCGTGAACTCCTCTTCATGTGATGGACGTGAGTTTCTTGCCAAACCGTGAGTGGTGGCCTCTTCAAATTATGTGCTACGCTACTGCTGTCCAAACTATCATGTTTCTTCTGCTGGATGGACGTTGGTGTTGCTTGTTCTTCTTTGCTTGGACTGCTGGAACGTGTCAATCCTGGATGCTGCCGAGAAGTGTTGGATGTTTTCTTCTCCAACTGCTAGGCGTGAAGAATTTCCTTGTGCTTCCTTTCTTCAAGTTTGGTGGGTGGAGTCTGAATTGATGCTGGAACGTGTGAAGGCTGAATGTGGAACCTAAACAAATGCACCCTACCACTTCCAATTGAGTTTTTGTTGCTTGTGCAATATAAATCAATATTCTATTCTTTATTCTTCAATCACCAAATGCATCTGGAACAAAAGAAAATTGTGCACACCATCTCCATTTCAAATGAAAAGATGATTTACTAAATGGTTAATGGACCCCATAGGTTAAAGATGTTCCGATTTCCTCCAAATTAATGGTTGCTTTCTCCCATAATTCAAAGTCACGTTCCAGCCGAGAAAGGTGGTTCGCACTTTTATTCCAAATGTTTGCCAATGTGAATTGTCTATGGGCCATGTAACCTATTACATCCAATGTCGTGACACTTTTCATCCAAAGGCATGGCATCATCTATTTTCTACCGTGTGCACCTCTAAGTGGTTTTCCTCCAAGAGTGAATAAACCAATAATATAACCTGTGACACGCATAGCACTTAATTCTTCAGCCGTGTGGTGTATTAGTTCAAAGTTAATAATGATATTTCTTCCAAGTAAATAACCGTGTGCAAATGAATATTCTTCCAAATGTCCCAATTTACATTTCCAAAATTTCCCTGCAATTATTAATGCAAATAATTTCTCAGATAATTCAAATTAACTAAAATAAGAATTTCTGATCGAATTAAGAACAATTCAAAAAAATGGGAAAATGCTGGACAATTAAGCACAATTCCCCGATTAATTCTAGTACAATAAGCTAAGTGAAGTGAAGAAAATATAGACTCATCAAAATAGACCACACTTAGTCTTTTGCACTCCTGGGCAAAATTAAGACTTAAATCAGGGAATAGTTCAAAGGACATCAAAGGACTGACATAGGCGCAGCATACAGAAGACAAACACTCTCAAGGAAACATATTTACAGAGTTCTCAAGAAATCTGGACCAATGAAAGAAGTAGAAATTTTCCAACACAAAATCAAGAAAAGCACATACTTACAGAAATCATCCAAGCAATTCAATACATAGCAAAATGATTAATCAGTTCAAGAGGTGATTCAAAAATAACAAAACCTCACAGATGCACTCAGAGTGTTTCTCTCAAGTGTCTAGGGTAAATAATAATATCAGCTCGATGTACTCAAGAAAACAACCACAAGTAGACTTGGCAAGCTTCTAATTATCAATACTTAAAACATATGCAAGTTCAGATCAAAAGGTCTTTACTGGGTTGTAATGGGGCCAAGGACAGGGGAGGATAAATTTGGATAAGTAGCTATAACTCAGAAAAAAATAGAGGTGCACTAGGAAAAAATGTAAACACAGTGAAATCTCACCCAAACCTCTAATTCAATCCTCTTCTCGACTCCATTATTCACAAAAATTATTTTTCAATTTTTCTCTTTTTCTCATCATCATTTTTTTCCATCCTTTTTTTTTTTTTTTTTTTTTTTTTTTTCTTTTTTTTTTATCACGCAACAGGATATAATTCATATTTTCAGCACAAGATGAGGAACCAACTAGCCAATTCATCATACTCCCCAATGAGACCACACTTATTCACAAAACACTTTTATAGCTCCAGCTTTCCTAAGGTTAAGGTAATCATTTGTTTTTCACTTAGGATCAGTGTATGAGCTTCAACACAAAGAAATATATACAATATAGGCTCAAAGGGGTTATCAAAGGATAATAACAAGGTAGGCTTATTTGGCTAAAGAGGCTCAAGAACAAAAATGCCTTTATCACGTCTGAACATGCATATCAATCAAGTATATCAGAAAGAATCAAGTCAAGGCATATGTGCAAGCAATCAAGATACATATCACACACAAGAAGGAAAATTAAGTGGCTCAAATCTCACACAGGGTATTCGTCACAATCAAGTCATCCTCTTAAACACATAATCATCTTTCCAAGCAAAGAAAAGCAAGGATTTTAAACCATAAGTATTAATGAAGTGAAGGAAAAATCTACAACTTTAGACATCATCCAGAAATCAAGAGAAAAAATGTAAAATTTATTGCACACAAAACTCGATAAAAATAACTTAAAACAGAAAAAATTAACACTCAAAAACAAAAAATTTAACACGAAAAATACAATCTAACAGAAAAATCAGAATTTCTCCCCAGTAGACCACACTTAAATCACACAATGTCCTCAGTGTGTTACAATCATCAGATGATCAAATTCAGAGCAGTCAAATAATATAGACAAGTGCAATAAAAAGTTAAGAAAAATGGGAAGAAATTTTTCAGTAACATCCATCAGCAGATGTTATCAGGGACATCCATCAGCAGATGTCTAAAACACCTAGCACCCATCAGTAGATGCTAAAAATTTTTATTATTATTATTATTATTATTATTATTTTTTTTTTTTTTTTTGGAAAAGGAGAAGACCGGTACTGTGGCAACAGTCTCGGTGGCAAAGACCGGAACTGTTGCTACAGTGGCAGAATTTTGGCTACAAATAGCCACTCCTCCGCGTCCAGCGCCATTTCTCAACGCCCATTCTCTCTCTACTCCTCTGCTCTCTCAACTCTCTCTTCTCTCTGCTCTCTGCTCTCTTCTCTCTCTAGTGTCTGGATCTGCGAGGAAGCCTCTCCACCCCGCGTCTGCTGAAGATCTGAGATCTGCGCAGAGCCTCTGTCCCTGCGTCTTCTGAAGAGTCTGAGTGAGATCCGCGAAGAGCTTCTCTGCCAGCCTACTACTCCAGGTAAGTCCTCTGCTCCTGGATCTGCCTTTCTTTCCGCTTTTTCTGCTCTCTCTCTCTGTATTACCTTTATTTTTCATCTCTGCCCTGCTCTCCCTTTACTGCTTTCCATCTTCTTTCTGCTTTTTCCTTTCATTCTGCTGTTATACCTTCCTGCTTTCCTGCTTTCTTTCTTCTCCTTTTCAATATTTTCATTTTTTTTTACTTTTTTTTTTTGTAATTTAAACACTTAAACACATAAAACACAACTGTCTAAAAACTTAAGGGGTATATCGGCTGGAAACCAGACGTTAATCTCCCTTCGATTGAAGGTATGGCAGAGACAATCGGGTAGAACAACGCCACGTACCCCACTTAAAACTAAAACACAGAAACTGAATATACAAGAACAATATGGACAAGGACACTGGACGTAGATCCGTTTAGGACCCTTTTGCAAGGACCGTGAAACAGATCTGAGACCAAAAACTAAAACATCAAATACAGACTGGACAAAATAAATCTAAAAGGAAACAAGAACAAATAAAGAAAACAGAGAACTAATCTAATTTTTTTTTTTATGCTTCTCTTTTTTTTTTTTTTTAGTTCTTTTTATTTTTTTTTTATGTTTATTTTTTTTTTTATGTTTTTGTTCTTTTTTTTTATTTTTTATTTAAGTATTTGTATATTACGAGAGGAAGGATGAGTGATACGGAATCAGAGAGATATACCAGTCAACGGTGGCGTCCTACCGACGATCAAATCAAGATGATGACCAAAATCTACAACTATGGGGTCACACACCCAAGCTGAGCGCAAGTCGTCGAGATCGCGTCTCGACTAAGGGCTTTCGGCGAAGCCACTGAATACAACGTACACTGCTGGTTCAACAACCACGGCAATCGGGTCAAGCGCTGGCAAGCGGAGATAGACCCTACTGGCACTCTCTTTTCACAACTGCCGCTGTATATGTATGGTAAGACCTCTGATCACACCTCCATTGAATTTTCCATTCCTCTTCTATTATTAACACAAGTTTAATTTTTTTATTTTTTTATTTTTTATTTTTTTGTTTGAAAGAAAACAACTGGGTGATAATGAGGGCACCGAGGCTGCTGGATTTGTTTCCAGTTCCGATCATTATCGATGACGACAGAAATGAACGAGAAATTCCTCCACCAAAGCCTCCGCTCGTGACTTTTCGAACCAGAGCTCCCTCAACGGAGCTCTCCCTTAGACCACCACAACCAGCTCGAGAGTTCTTTCATTTTTAAAGTTTTATGTTTTTTTTTTTATTTTTATGTTTTTGTTGGCCGAGTGTGGCCAGAATTTGAACAAGTACTGTAATAAGGACACTTAATTTTTTATGTTTTTAATTTTTTTTTTATTTGGACTGTAATATTAACGATCAATAATGATCGAACCTCGGACATCTTTATTTTATTTTTATGAATTTTTATGAATTTGAACAATTTTTTTTTTAATTCATGCTCACAATTTAAAAATGAAATAAACACAACCATGAAAACACATCAGAAAAGCTAAATAATATGTACATAATGAGGAAAAAGAGTGCTCCCTGGTCATGGTGGCAGTTGCCAATTCTGGACTATCAGTGAGATATCTTCCACCTCAGGATCCGGCGAAGATGTCTTCAGGAGCAGCTCGCCCAGTACTGCCCTCTCACTCAAATCAAGACTTTTCTTCCTTCTTGTCCGAGCAAGTTGTTGAATCAACAAAATCAGGAGCCTTCTGTCCACCAGCAGTTGTTGAGTCTGTGACACCGGAGTAATAAGAGAAATAGCAGTATACTTTCCTTCATTTATCATTGTTTCCTCTATGTCAGTACCTGTATTCTCATTTACTTTTGTAACCTGGTAATCAAACTCATAATCAATAGCATCTGTTATGAATTTAGAATCTGTTTGTAACACATAATCAATTTCAATACAAATCGGGCAAGAACCAGATTCACAATCACATTCACAATTCTCAGAAAACTGAGTCAGATCAATGTTTTGTTCTAACTCTATCATGTTATGCGACTGCAAAATTCCTGTCTCAAAATCAATATGGACATATGCATCATCAACAAAATCCACATTCAGTGCAAAGCTATTATCAATGGAAATTTCATCACTGTAATCATGTTCATTCAACACAACATTTATACCAATGGTTTCAGAGACTAATACTGAATCAAAAACTTCAGAATTGTCAATCAAGTCTGTATCAGTTTCAATCCTAAAACCTGTAGAATCATTGTGCAACAAATCACAAGCAATTGAATGTATAGGTAGATCTGGTAAAGAGCTTGTAATCTCAGTTTCAGAATAAACATGTTTTTGCTCAGAATAAATTTTCTCATGAATTTCCAATTCATCAACTGCACATTCAAGTTGAGGTACGTTGACCTCCACGGTGGAAGATAAAAATGGTCTACCTGTCTCAACAGTGTTACTCGTACCTGCCTGGTCCTTAAAATAATCATCAACAGTCTCAGGTGCAAGAGTGGGATCATAGAAAGGTAGGAAAGTGGGTGTAGTAGTAAACTCATAGCTTTGCTCCCCATCTTCTATGTTGATGCCACTATCATCTTGAAAGTGTTGAGTGGCCATCTGCCCGATCTGATCAGTCAGCTTCTGAATGGCAGCTTGAGTTTCCATGCTCTCTTGCTTGAACTGCATGTTCCCTTTCTGAAACTGAATGTTCTGCATGGTCATCTGCTCCAATAACTCCTTCAATGTAGGTTCAGAAGTTGAAGGCTGAGAAGCTACTTGGGCAGGAGCATCATACTGCTGACTCTGATATTGCTGAACTGGTGGAACCGACTCCCAAAGGGAGCTCTCAGGAATTTGAGGATGATCCATATTTTTCTCAGTATTAAAATCAGCACAAGAATCATAATTACAGGCACTTGTAGAATAAGCACTTTTCACAAAATTAAAATCGGTAGACATGGAAAATAAAAATAAAAATTAAACACTAAAAATTACTAGACAAACAAAATACAACACATTTATACATGCTACAGGCACACACAAAACAGAACATAAAAATAATTTTATTATTATTTTTTTTAGAATTAATTTTTTTTTACTTTTTTTTTAATTAACAGACATAATACATACGACACACATACAAAAAATAGAACATCACAACACAATTAAACATGCTACAGGCACAAACAAGACAGAACATCAACAAAACTTTTTTTTTTTAAATATAACAACTAAATACAAAACACAACACAATAAAAATATAAAAGACAAAACATATATTAACACAACATAATCGAAAAACACAGCAAAAATCTAAAACAAAAAACCTGGAACTGAGTGACAACGCCGCCAAAATTTGCTGAAGGTGTCGTTGTCGCCTACAAAAATACAAAACACAAAACACACAAAATACACATATTAACAGAACAAAAATTTACACAACTAGAATCTAAAACCAAACCGTCTTTGGTCCCCGGCAGCGGCGCCATTTTTTGGTGAACGGGTCGCACCGCTCACCAAAAAATTGTTTGCACAGAAAATAATGCAGTATAGTTTACTAGGAGGTGACTCCTAGGTCGTCTCTCAGGGACCAATATTGGGTTCAGTCTCAGATTTAACACGAAGTGGGGGGGTTTGTGAATGTTTTTGTGCGAAAAAAATAAAATTAAAACTGGAATTAAAACACAACTGAATTTAAAAACACTGAAATAAATTTTAACAGTGGTAAAAACTGAACGGTAAAAAAAATGGTAAAAATAGACAATGGAAAAATTACAGTGTTGGAAATTAAAACACAGAACAGTAAATACGCAGAAGACAAAACAACAGTGTAATTAAAATTTACCAAATGTTCCAGTAAAAATAAACCGTAAAAACGATTCTTGAAAATAACATGACCAGTAAAACACAATGACAGAATTTAACGGTGCAGAAAATACTAAACTGTAAAATACAACAGATAAAATAAAACACTGGAAATGGAATTCATCAAACATTCAACACTTTAATTAAAATTCAACACTTGAAATAAAATGAAATGATTAAACTATAAAATGAACTACACGCTCAGAAATGAAATTACATGCACTGTTTGAAAATGGAACTGGAAAAGGAAAATTGAATCAAATCACAACCTCCCCAAGAGGGGAGGAGAAAACCAGTACGTATTCCTAATCTCTAATTCTAAATCCTAATGATTTTTTTCCTCTGGATGCTTGCTTCTTTTATAGCCAAAACTGAGAACCAACTACCGTGTACTCTTTCTTGATTCCAGCAAGTGTTTTGTCTTCGCAGTCCGTGAATTCCTTCCCAATTTTAGTCATGCCAAAGAAATAGGGTAGGACCCTTCACTTATTATATTCTTCTTCCATTCGGTGGATTCTCTGTTGCTGCCAAATTCCTTTCAACCAACCGTGAGCTTCATTCTCTCCAAATTAATTCAGCAGGCCGTGTGTGTGCAGCAGCTCTTGGACAAACTCACTTCACGTTGCTCTTCTAAGTGTGGATGTGCAGATTTTTATTCTCCTCTTTCCAGCCTCTACAAACTCTAACATGCTGCACCTTGGACTTCTAAAAGAAATTGTAATGTGCTTTTCCCAAGTGTGCAGCCGTGAGCTATCAAGTGGTGACCCCTTCTCTGTTAATCTGTGATGCAAGGCAAGATGCAAGCCAAAATGAATGGAGAAAACCGTGAGCTTCCCTTCATCTGCAACACTCCATTTATTCTCATCCAAGGTGGCTGCTGCTGGAACGCTGCTTCCTCCAACTTCATTTTCATCAATCTCCAAGCATGTTGTCCGTTCAAGAACACCACTCTTTACCTCCAAGCCTGCTAGATGGTTCTTGCACTTCTTTGATGCTTGTGCAGGCCGTGAACTCCTCTTCATGTGATGGACGTGAGTTTCTTGCCAAACCGTGAGTGGTGGCCTCTTCAAATTATGTGCTACGCTACTGCTGTCCAAACTATCATGTTTCTTCTGCTGGATGGACGTTGGTGTTGCTTGTTCTTCTTTGCTTGGACTGCTGGAACGTGTCAATCCTGGATGCTGCCGAGAAGTGTTGGATGTTTTCTTCTCCAACTGCTAGGCGTGAAGAATTTCCTTGTGCTTCCTTTCTTCAAGTTTGGTGGGTGGAGTCTGAATTGATGCTGGAACGTGTGAAGGCTGAATGTGGAACCTAAACAAATGCACCCTACCACTTCCAATTGAGTTTTTGTTGCTTGTGCAATATAAATCAATATTCTATTCTTTATTCTTCAATCACCAAATGCATCTGGAACAAAAGAAAATTGTGCACACCATCTCCATTTCAAATGAAAAGATGATTTACTAAATGGTTAATGGACCCCATAGGTTAAAGATGTTCCGATTTCCTCCAAATTAATGGTTGCTTTCTCCCATAATTCAAAGTCACGTTCCAGCCGAGAAAGGTGGTTCCCACTTTTATTCCAAATGTTTGCCAATGTGAATTGTCTATGGGCCATGTAACCTATTACATCCAATGTCGTGACACTTTTCATCCAAAGGCATGGCATCATCTATTTTCTACCGTGTGCACCTCTAAGTGGTTTTCCTCCAAGAGTGAATAAACCAATAATATAACCTGTGACACGCATAGCACTTAATTCTTCAGCCGTGTGGTGTATTAGTTCAAAGTTAATAATGATATTTCTTCCAAGTAAATAACCGTGTGCAAATGAATATTCTTCCAAATGTCCCAATTTACATTTCCAAAATTTCCCTGCAATTATTAATGCAAATAATTTCTCAGATAATTCAAATTAACTAAAATAAGAATTTCTGATCGAATTAAGAACAATTCAAAAAAATGGGAAAATGCTGGACAATTAAGCACAATTCCCCGATTAATTCTAGTACAATAAGCTAAGTGAAGTAAAGAAAATATAGACTCATCAAGAAGCTTCTTGATTTTGTCTCCACCCTTGATTGGAAGGATTAGGGAAATGATTGTTGAAGAAGTGTTGCCGTCCTTGATTTCCCATATAATTGACTTCTTCAGGTTGGGACGTACTAGGACTTTGACAATGGCCGTTGGGGTGGTTATCTCCACAGAAATCACATCTCATTACTTGATGATGTGGTTGAGGTTGAGCTTGCATTGCTTGTAACTGCTGAGGTAGTTTGGCCATATGTTGAGTTAAGAGTTCCATTTGTTGAGCCAGAAGTTTATTCTGTGCAAGTAAAGCATCCTGGGCACTCAGTTCATACACTCCTCTCCTCTGTGCTGGATTTCTCCCATGTTGGCTTCTCATGTCAGTAGAAGCCATATTCTCTATGACAGCAATGGCTTCATCAACAGTCTTGAAAAGTACTGAACCACCAAAAGATGCGTCTAGTATCATCTTAGTATGAGGTTGCAAACCATTACAGAAGGTCTGCACTTGCATCTCTAGACTAAATCCATGACTAGGACACTTTCTCAATAAAGACTTGAATCTTTCCCAGGCTTCACATAGTGGTTCCTCTACTCCTTGTACGAAGGTAGCAATGGCAGCCTTCACCTCTGTGCTCTTTGATGGTGGAAAGAAGCGTGCTAGAAATTTGTATTCCACATCCTCCCAGCTCGTAAGACTTTGATTAGGCTGTGACTGGAGCCAAGCCTTTGCTTTGCCATTCAGAGAAAATGGGAAGAGTCTCATGTACAACGCTTCTTCATCCTCCCCTTGTACACCCATAGTGCCACACAACTCATAGAAGGTGACCAAGTGCGCATGAGGGTCTTCATTGTCCAGGCCAGAAAATTGGTTCGAACTGATGAGCTGGAGTAGAGCAGGCTTCATTTCTGCCAGCTTGTCACTCATAGAGGGCCTCACAATGCTAGAGAAATTTCTCGGGCTTGTGTAAGTGATTGAGTCCCCTATGGTTCTCCTTGGAGGTGGTCCTGCGCCAGCCATCCCGTTCACAGAAGAAGAATCAAAAGACTCTATGTCTTGATTGTTGAAAGAAGATGAAGATTGCGGGGCAGCTTGTTGACTTAGAGCTCGCTGTCTCCTGGTGTCACTATTGTTTCTACGAGCTGTTTTCTCGATCTCAGGATCCACAAGGAGTGGTTCAGATGACACAGTCCTCCTTGTACGGATGTTTCCCTGCATACACTAGAAAACAACCAAACTCGTGCCACAAGTCAGCCCAAAAATAAAGATAATAATTACAACAAAATAGAAAATTATACACAAAAGGATAGAATCTAAATCGGTTAAAAATCACACAAAAGTCTAGTTTAACACGGGTCCCCGGCAACGGCGCCAAAAACTTGTTGTGACTTTGGCAAGTGTACCAAATCGTTCAAGTAATAAAACCGGTAAGACCGGATATCGTTTCCCAAGAGACTCGTGTTCTAGACAGTCGTATAATAACTAACTAATTTAGACTAAAGAATGATTCCAAATTTTTGTGGTTTTAATACGATTAAAGTAAAGATAATGCGGGAATGATAAAAGTTGATCTTTGATAACTTAAACGTTAGAAATTCGAGTGATTAGAAATGGTATGAAATGGTATTATTGGGGGTATGATCTCATCTACTTCACTTTTGCACATACAATTCACTTTCTTTCCATTAATTATCCAATGTCAATCAACTAAATTACTCCAACCCAATCCCTTGGTAGAAAGAGCCTAGACTTACTTCTTAAACTCTAATTCCTTAGAAAATTTAACAAGTTCATCCGCTTTAAGAGTTGAGATTTAAGACAACCAAAGGTCCAAGTTCTATCCCTAGATACAATTTCCCTTAGGTATTTAATCCAATTTCAGATTTACACAACATTTCCCAATATCAAGCAAACCCTAGAATCATGCAATGGTGGAACACAACATCACAAGCTTTAAGAGAAGGAATTAAACACTAGAAATCAATGGAATAGACATATAATCAATCAATTCAACTGTAATTAGCACAAAAGATCCGTGATTACATCAACCCCCAACAATAATGAAACTAGCTCTCCATTGTCATGGAGAGCTTGATCTTACAAATTGATGAAATGGAAGAAGGGAGAAGACCCAAGGTGGAAGGAGAAGTGTTTCCACAGCTCCAAGATCGCCTCCAGCTGCTCCAAGGTGTAGAGAACGCGTCTGAGCTGCCAAAGATGCCAACCCCTTCGCGTTCCAGAACTAAATAAGCCGTTTTTGCCACATCAGCAAAAGTCGCGCCCGGCGGCCCGACAAACAGGCGCCAGGCGCGCCCTCGGTCAGCATTGTCACGCCCGGCGCCGCCTAGGTCAGTAGGCGCCCGGCGTGACTCTCTGCAGCAGCCCTGGTTCTTCATCTTTTCAGCTACTCTTCTCTCTTTTCTTGGGTTTTGGCAATGTTCTTTGGTGAGTAGCTTCTCCCAGCTTCTTTGAATGGGGATTAGCCATCAAATGGGCTAATTACAACTTATGATGTAATCACTTACAAATAACAAGAAATTGAGTTAAACAAGACTAGAAGTAAAGGAAGAGTTGACAATTTCCATCAATTTGATGTTGGATAATGACGTAAAATTGGTCATTATCATAGCCCCAAAGTTTCTGTTTGGCCTTTCTTCCAATTGCTTGGTAATCTGACCCATTTGAATCTCCAAATTCTTTATAGCAGCTTCAGTGCTCTTTTGAGAAGATTCAGTTTTCTGTATGAATTGCTGAAGAGTTTCTTCCAACCTTGTTGATCTTTCATTAAGCATAGATAACTGTTGCCACAAGGTTGGTTGTTGCTGCTGCTTATTATATTGATTAGCTTGCCCAGTTTGTCCTTGGCCAATGCTTGGATGTGGTTTCCAACCCTGATTATAATTCCCTTGACGGTATGGAAATTGATTAGCCATGAAATTAACATCCTCCACGGCTTCCACTGGAAAAGCACATTGACCATTGATATGATCACCTCCACATAATTCGCACAACTGGGTTTGTACCTGTGCAGCAGATTTCAACTCTTTGGGTAATTAAGCCAGAGATTTAGTCAGAGTCTCCAGCTGTTGAGTTAGAATTTTATTCTGGGCTAGCAAGGCATCATGTGTTTGTAATTGAAGAACCCCTTTTTGTAACATAGGAGCTCCTCCTTCACTATGCAACTCGTTATCACTAGTAGCCATGTTTTCTATAATTTCAGTTGCTTCCTCTGGATTTTTCCATTTTATATTGCCTCCTGCTGATGCATCCAGCATCATCTTGGTTTGTGAACCAAGCCCTCCAAGGAAAGTTAAGACTACTTCTTGATCTTCGAAACCATGCGTGGGAGTTTTACGCAATAAGCTTTTGTACCTGTCCCATGCATGCCCCAGTGATTCTTCCATGCCCTGCTTGAATGAAGAAATCTTTTGCTTTCCTTTAGTCACCTTAGATTGTGGAAAGTATTTGTTTAAAAATTTTGTGACCACTGCTTCCCACTCTGTGAAACTTTCTTCTGGAAAAGAGTTCAACCAAAGCTTAGCATTGCCTCCCAATGAGAAAGGAAACAAGCTAAGTTTGATAGCTTCGTCTGGCACCCCATTAATCTTAACTGTGTTGCAGATCTCATTAAAGGTAGTAAGGTGCTCATATGGGCTTTCATGAGATAACCCATTAAATTGATTACTCTTCACCAGTTGAATCAGTGCTGGTTTGACCTCCATATTGGCTGCATTGACTCTAGGTCTAGCTATGCTATTAAAGTGCTGAGGTCCAGCAAGATTAGTGTAATCTGCAAGAGTTCTTCTAACATTATTGCCCTCCATACTTCCTGTGCTATGAACAGAACCTTGTGGTGATGATTGTAAGAGAGTTTCTGGAGAAGGAAAAAGTTCTCTAGACGTTCTGATTCTTCTCCTCCTTCTACTCTCGTCTAGACCTTCAAGAAGAGGTTCTGTTGTTTTCTTACTCCTAGTTCGAATTGCCTCCTGCATACACAAGAAAACAAAACCCTAGAAAATATTTGTTAGCACAAAAAGATATAGAAAAAGATATATATTCAGAAGATAGAATAAAATAAGATAGAAGAAAATAAAATCTAATCTAACCTAATAAAATAAAATCTAATCTAATCTAAAAAGATAAAAAGATAAAATAAAATCTAATCCAACCTAAAAAGATAAAATAAAATAAAATCTAATCTAATCTAAAAGGATAAAAAAAATCAAATAAAATCTAATCTAAAAAAAATAAAATAAAATCTAATCTAACCTATAAAAGATAAAATAAAATAAAAACAGAAAAAATAAAAACAGAAATTCAAAATTAAAGTCAAAGATAATCAATAATCACACAAATTAACCAGTTAAACCACGAGTCCCCGGCAACGGCGCCAAAAACTTGATGGACAAATTTATGATCACCAAAATATGATGTCACAAACTTGTTTCACAATCGGCAAGTATGACCGAATCGTTCAAGTAATAAACTTGGTAAGACCAAGTATCGTTCTTCCCAAAGGACTCACGGCCTAGTTTAGTTATATGATTTGTTGATTACCTAAGACTTAAGAACAAAATATTTGAAGTTTTAAATGCAAGACAGAAAATAAACATGTATGCATGAAGTTTTGATCAATGGCAAAAACAAAAGATAAACACTTTCAATGAAATATATGAATGAATATGTTGTTGGGGGTCAATTTCATCCTATCCACTCTCATATATTTTAGGAATTCAACATTCAAATCATCATTGTTAATGCCACTCTCTAATGTACCTTTCTAGAAGGCTTCTCCCTAATCACGAGTTCATACAATTCCTAGCATTCCTAATGATTAGTTCATAGGCTCAGGAGCTTAATGACAACCAATGTAATATTGGGAGAAATTCCCCGGATCTAGACTTCCCCGTACGTTCCCGTATCGACAAAACCAATAATCATGCATTGAATGAGTTAAACTATGCAAGCATTGAGCAAAGAGGAAAAACCCTAACTAATGATGAAAGAAAGCATAAGTCTTAATTAAAAGATGCAAGCATAAATTCCATATATGAGAGCTTCAAAGGATTACATTGATTCCCCAACAAACATACAAGGTTTAGTTCACCATATTCATGGTGAACCTAGATGAACAATGAAAGAATGAAAGAATAAACCCAATAAAGGTGAAGAGGTAGCCTGAGCATCCAAGATCCTCCTTCAAAGGGGTGAGAGAGAGAGTGTTTGCCTCGTTTCTGCCAAAGATACAAACCCTAGGACATCCTAAAGCTTATATACTATTCTAAAATTACAAAGAATCTAAGCCCAAGCCCATAAGTGTGCCGCTCAGCGGTAAAGTACCGCTCAGCGGTGAGTGCGCGTCTCGTTTCTTCCCCTCAGCGGCCATTTTGCCCCTCAACGGACCTCCCGTGACCTCCTGAGTGTCGCTCAGCGGTAAAGTGCCGCTGAGCGGTGACTTCGGCTTCTCTTTTTGCACTCTTTGATTCCTTTTCTGATTCCATCTCTCTCCTTCTTCACTTCTTTCACTAAATTCACCTTTAAACCTGCACAAAAACACTGAAATCAAGCATAAACCTGTCCAACTCTCTTATTTCTAAAAATATGAATAAAAGTATGATTTCAAGCTAGTTTCTAAGTCTAAAGGTTGCTTTTAGTATCAATTTTAAGCATGAAAATAACAGTTTTTCAACTGTTATCAAATAACATGAATAATTACAGAATTGAGATCCTTTATAAGTGTCAAAACATCTGTTTTTCACACTTATCACTCATGTGTCTCTTTAACAAGGAGTTTTCTATGTGATCCTTGGGAAATGTAAATTTTGCCTTCTTTAAAAAGATACCCTTCTTTCACATAGAATCCTCCTTGAGGCTTATTGAGACATTCCTCATAGATATGAGCAAAATCAAGATCTTGTGAATATAATTCAAGAATGTTATTAAATCCAAGAATTTGAGCTCCCAATGTGGCTAATAGATTAATTTTTCTTGACAAAGCATCAGCCACCACATTGGATTTTCCTTTCTTGTATTTAATAACATAAGTGAATTGTTCAATGAATTCCAACCACTTAGCATGCCGCTTTTGTAACTTGTGTTGACTCTTCAAATACTTAAGTGATTCATGATCACTATGAATGATAAACTCCTTGGCAACAAGGTAATGTTCCCAAGTTTTAAGAGCCCTCACAAGTGCATAGAGTTCTTTGTCATAGGTGGGGTAATTACAAGAGGCACCATGAAGTTTTTCACTAAAGTATGCAATTGGGTGTCCTTCTTGTAATAATACTGCACCTATGCCAAATCCTGAAGCATCACATTCTAGCTCAAAAGTTTTGGAAAAATTTGGCAAGGCTAGAATGGGTGCTTGTGTGAGCTTCTCTTTGAGTAGCTCAAAAGCTTTTTGTTGTTTATCCCCCCAATGGAATGTAACATCTTTTTTCACCAACTCATTGAGGGGTGAAGCAAGACTAGAGAAGTTAGGAACAAATCTTCTATAAAAGCTTGCCAACCCATGGAAGCTCCTTACTTCTCCTACATTCTTTGGAGGAGGCCAATCTTGGATGGCCTTTATTTTTTCTGGGTCCACATGAACCCCATTTTTGGTAACCACAAATCCAAGAAATATGACACTATCAACACAAAAGGTACACTTGTCAAAGTTTGCAAACAATTTGTGTGTTCTAAGAATTGTTAAAACAACTCTCAAATGATTTTCATGAGTTTGCAAATTTTGACTGTATACCAAGATGTCATCAAAGTAGACAACTACAAACTTCCCAATGCAATCCCTAAGGACATGATTCATAAGTCTCATGAATGTGCTTGGAGCATTTGTAAGACCAAAAGGCATAACTAGCCATTCATATAATCCAAACTTGGTCTTAAAGGCAGTTTTCCATTCATCACCTTCTTTAATTCTTATTTGGTGATAGCCACTTTTTAAATCTACCTTTGAAAATATTTGTGCTCCATGCAATTCATCCAACATATCATCAAGCCTAGGAATGAGATGTCTATACTTGATTGTGATGTTGTTGATAGCTCTACAATCACAACACATGCGCCACTTCCCATCTTTTTTTGGGACAAGCAACACTGGTACAGCACATGGACTTAGACTCTTTTGAACTAAGCCTTTATCTAGCAACTCTTGGACTTGTGTCTCAATCTCCTTAGTTTCTTGGGGGTTTGTCCTATAGGCTAGCCTATTAGGAAGAATTGCCCCTGGAATGACATCAATTTGATGTTCAATTCCTCTTATGGGTGGAAGCCCTTTTGGAATTTCTTGGGGGAATAGATCATCAAATTCTTTCAAAAGTTTTTGAATAGATGGAGAAAGAGTTGAAGTCTTTGAATCACTAGATGTGCATGTAAGTGTCCCTTGACAAAGAAGAAGATATGAAGGTTGCTCAACTTGAAGTGTATTGATTAAAGTCTTTTTGTTTAAAAGGACTTCATGTTGAGTGACCTTAGGTGGCACATTTGTTGCTATACCCTCCTTTCTTTTTGACTTTTTCTTTTGAGCATGTTCTTGCTTTCTTAAGGACTTCATTTGTGCTTGATCCTTAGCCACTTGGGTAGGAGTCAAAGGATGAAGCACAAACTTCTTCTCCTTTTGATGGATAGTGATGGTATTGGTTAGACCATGATGGATAGTTTGATGATCAAATTGCCATGGTCTCCCCAATAACACATGACATGCTTCCATGGGGACTATATCACATAAAACTTCATCTTTGAAGTTCCCAATGGAAAATGCCAACTTCACTTGATTCTTGACTATTATATCCCCATCTTCATTTAGCCAATGAAGTTTATAAGGTTTTGGATGGGGTATAATATCAAGCTTCAACTTCTCAACCAACCTTGTGTTACAACAATTGCAACAAGATCCACTATCAACAATGAGAGAACAATGATTTTCTTGAATTTTACATCTTGTGTGAAAGATGTTCTCTCTTTGTGATATGTGTTCAAGACTTGGTTGGTTGTTAAGTATCCTTCTCACCATGAGAAGTTGCCCATCATCAGCATATATCTCCTCTTCCCTCTCTTCTTCCTCACTTTCACTTGTACTAGTTGGGGTGTCACTTTCACTACTATAAATATCCTTGCCTTTCAAAATAATGTTTCTTTTTGTAGGACATTGAGTAGCTACATGACCCCTTCCTAGACATTTGAAGCATTTGATTTCACTTGTTCTGGTGTGTGAGGGTGTTTCTTTCTTGGGTCTTTCTTCTATTTTGGCTAGAGGTTTAAATGGCTCTTTTTCTTTAAAAATTTTATTTTCAAAAGTAGGTTGAACTTGAATTCTTTTAGAAGAAGATTTTCTCAAGTTTTGTTGTTCTACCTTTATACACATTTGAACAAGATCATTCAAATCTCTATAAGGTAGAAGTTCAACCCTATCTCTTATGTCAAAATTGAGCCCACTTAAAAATCTAGCTAAAGTAATTTCTGGACCCTCCACTATGCCTGCCCTCATCATATACAACTCCATCTTTTGTCTATATTCCTCAACTGTCATAGACCTTTGTTGTAACCTTTGGAGTTTATCCATGAGTTCTCTATTGTAGTAGGAGGGAATGTGTCTCCTCCTAAGGGCAGACTTGAGATCATTCCAATAGTGGATGGGAGGGGCTTGATGTCTCAGCCTCTCTTTGACTAAAGCAGTCCACCAGTACATTGCATACCCTTGAAAGCTTAGGGTAGCTAGAGAGACCTTCCTCTCTTCACTCACTTGGTGGCATTCAAATAATTGCTCTACCTTCATCTCCCAATCAAGATAAGCCTCTACATTGTCCTTCCCATGGAAGTGAGGCAACACAATATTGACTTCTTTAGGGGGTGGGGGTGCATGAGAATTTCTCCTATGCCTTCTAGAAGTAGAAGGCTGATGAGGGTAATAATCACCCAAACTCATAGACATCCCTCCCTCTTGAGAGTTTTCACTCTGACTTCCCCTAGACTTACTTTTCCTTATCATTCTCAACTCATCTTGAATAACAGCATTTTGAAGCTCTCTATTGACTTTCTCTTCATTCATTTCTCTTCTTATTTCCTTGAATTCATTAACTAAAGTTTGAAGAGAAAAATGTTCTTTTTCACTATCACTAATCCTAGGAGAATGCCTTCTAGACATTATGATGGACTTAAATGTTATTCTTGAAGTAAAGACTAGAGATTTTCACTTGAAGCAATATTCCAGGTAAGGGAGGTGATTCACTAGGAATGCTTAAGTACCAAGCCTTATCCTTGCCAAATATGCTTCTTGCTACTTACTAGAGTCCTTAGATCAAAATAACTCTTAAATCCACCTAAGTCTTAAAGACAACAAAGAAATCACAAAGTAAAGAAAAGACACAACCTAACTCTAAATTCGGACCCCTAAGAGAGCTTCCTATTCGCACAAGATATATGTTATCTAGTCGAGAATGGAACAAGTAATTAAAGTGAGGTCTCCTAGGTGAGGCTTAGACTTTGGATCTAAGACACACTCACCGTCTACCAATTTTAAAGTGATGAGACTTTTAGTCAAGTTAGCAAATGAGGGAAGAACACTTATGAGCTCTTCCACTTCACTTGCTTGAAATGGCCAACTTACAAAATTGAAAAAAAGAAAGTAAACACCAAAATATAAGGGAAACAACAAAATTTGGGAAAACAAGGATGTGGTTGAATGTGGCAGCTTTGGTTGCTCTCAAACAAGTAATGAATCAGCTTGGATTCATGCAATTCTCTCAGCTGCAAGTGAATTATGCTGCTGTTGCAGCAACCAGTTTGATGCAAACCAGTGAAGAATTTGGTTCTGCTGCACCAAAAATTTCAGCCTCAATGTTGATCTTTCCTTGCTCCAATCCACTTCCTAAGATGCTACCAGTGTTGTAGGACTTCCTGAGATAATTCTGCACCCAACAAAGAGCTCATACAGACCACCAATAATCAATTATTAAGCCAGAAAATCAACATTGCGGCTGCCAGAAACTGTTAAACCAGAATGCACAACTGTAGTTTTATCAAACAGCTTATGTGCAGGATTTCAAACAACTTAAATCAATCAATTAATCGATTTCCAATGGATGGTGGCACTCAAAATGAACTTAGGAAAGGATCTAGAGTAGATTTGAAAAGCAAGAAACAAAGATAAGTTGCAGCTTTGATCAATTTCGAAATCAAATGTAAACTAGGCAAAGTGTTTGACAAAATGCCTAGAAGAAAGCTGAAAAAATTGTGCATCAGAGTTTTAATATTTGCTTGGCACTGGTTCACACAGCTTTTTACAATGCAGTGTATGGTAAGATTGGAATTGTGCACTTCTTTTAATTCAATTGAACCAAGCTTTTGCTACCAATTCTGAACTAAATTTGATGCAGTAATCACAATCAAGCTTTCAAATTAAAATTCTGCAACTATACCAGAAAAAGATGCTTAAAAATTGATGGTTTGAATGGTCATTTTGCACAAACAAATTTGGACTCTTAATTTTATGATTTGAGCAAATTTGTTTTACCAAATATGACTTGTGCAAACTGCCAGCAGAGGCTAAATGCTTTTAAATCAAAATTTGACTATTGCAGTTGCTCTTTCACACCAAATCTGGCCAATTCACCATCCAATTTTTAGCAAAAGAATCAAACTGATATGTAATCAATTAAAATGACTCTAGGACAGCAAATCAAACTTAAACAAGACTCTAGGAATGACTGAAAAGATATCCAAATATGAGTTCTAATCTGGACAGATTCAAAATCAAAAAAATGACTCAAACAATGATGATTGCAGTTTGGTCAAGCTGCTTACACAAGGATTTCTAGATTTTGCAGAATGGTGCATCCAGTTTTAATGATGTTCGTATGGTTTGCACATATAGCAAATTCAACACATCAACACAGCCAAGGATGATGTTTCCATACAGTGCAGTTTCAGAGAAAAACACATGAAAAACCAGATTTAACACAGAATTGGATAGGCATCCATTGGCACTGCACTGTGATGGACTTCAAGATGCACTGAGCTCTTTAATCATTGCTCATCTGATGTGCCTCTATTGAAAATCCAGTCAAATACAGCAGATTTATCCCAAACCAGTTTCAACTCAGAATTTTGACAAAATAAACCAAAACACAATACTAGCATGACAGAATTAGATTTCTAAATTAAAAGACTCAAAGAAAAGAATTGACCGATTAAAATGATGAACAATAAAGCAATTAAAAGCTGGAAACAACAAATTTCTCAATTGAAATCTACTGGAACTGTGAAAACAATGTAACAGTACAACAGAAAACAGAAAACAAGAATGGAAATGTTGACAGAATGCAGCAATGAAAACAGATACTCAGCTTGAGCGTGATGCAGAACCAAGGCTCTGAATACCACTTGATGAAGTTGCTCCAGCAGAAGTGAGGATTGAAGGTAGTGGAATGATGAATGGAATCATGAGCAGTGTTGAATATGGCTCACGAGAGGCAGTGGCAGCGGACTGAGATGTGATTTAGCAGCAGCAGTATAGTTAATGCAGTGGAGGCAGATCTGGATGCAGAGATGGATATAGAGATAGATGCAGAGCTCTATGATGAATGGATTATCTAACTCAGAAAGCCTTCACTGGAAGGAAGCTAGAAGGAGAAGGAAAGCTCAATAAGAGGTGACTTTTGGCAGAGTTCTGGTTGCTGGAAAAATGCATCAGCATAGTAAAACTCCATATATTCAAAAGTGAACTTCAAGCTTTGCTTATGAGATTTTATAGATCAATCTCAAAGCTTAAGCAAGCCTTTTACACGTTTTCTTTGGATCTGAAATGTTAACCATGTGCTAAATGTGTGGCTTCTAGAAAGCCTTATGAAACACGTTGATAATTGAATTTTACATGTGAAGATGAAAAATTACTAATGCCACCCCATAGAAGGATAAGCACACCCCTTCTTGTGTGTAATTGTCCATTTTACCTTTCTCCATGTTTTAGCAAATTTGTAACATCTCCTTGTTCTCCAATTTTCCATCCAAAAATAGCAAATAGTATTTAACCTTGGGGAGAATACTCATCTTGGAGCTTTTTGGCCATTCCTCTTGTGATGGGTCCTATGTTGTTAGACCTTCTTGTATCATAAAGGATGATGAAGGAATCAGTCAAACAATTATTATCTTGGGAAGATCTTTCATGATGACAGCACGAACCAAGATAGATGTGCATGCAGGATCATTGACAATGGAGATAGGAGACGAGAAGGTGCGGTTCAACGTGTTGGAAGCTGGGAAGCACCAGATTAAAGATCATTCTTTGTTTTGTATTGATTTATCAAGTGATGTTGTAAACAGTTTTTCTTTTTCAAATATGTCATCCCTAATTTTGGACGAAAAAGGAAACTGTAAAGCAGGTGATATTGAGGACGCGGTATTAATAGATGATACCTCAGTGGCGTCCGAGTGTGATGTTGAGGTGGCTGAGATGACCTTAGGCAGTAAAATTTTGCCATCTGTGGTGCAGCCACCAATTTTGGAGTTGAAACCTTTACTATCCCATTTAAAATATGCTTATCTTGAGAAGGATGGGAAACTCCCTGTTATTATATCTGCATTGCTTACTGATGAGCAGGAAAAACAGCTATTACAGGTTATCAGAGACCACAAGAGAGCAATAAACTGGAGTTTAGCATATATTCCTGGTATTAGCCCTTCTTTTTGCATGCATAGAATACTTTTGGAGGAGGATGCTAAACCAGTGAGACAAACTCAATGAAGACTGAATCCTCAACTGATGGGGGTTGTAAAGAAAAAGGACACCAAGTTGCTACAAACAGGTCTTATACATTCAAATTCTGACAGCACTTGGGTAGGCCCTATACATGTGGTTCCCGAGAAATATGGAATCACAATGGTCAAGAACGAGAAGGACAAGTTGACTCTTATTCAAGACAGAAGTGGGTCAAATAATGTAGTAGTTGACCATCTTAGTAGGATTGAAAAGGGAAAAGATAACATTCCTATCCAGGATGACTTTTCCAATGAAGTCCTACTAGCATTCCTTCCACCCCCCTCATACTTTTTCTTTGCATTTTATATATAAGGCATACATTGAGGACAATGCATAGTTTAAGTGTGGGGGTGTGGGGAAACAATTAATTTTGTTCCCTATTTTGTTTGTCTATTTTGTTTGTTTTTAATAAATATTTGCATTGGATTTGAGAGTTTGAATCGGTAACTGGAATGATCACGAATTCAAGAGAGAGAAAAATGAGTCATGTTGATATGAGTGGATTACTTCTATGATTTGCTGATTGAGTTGACTAGAAAATTTCCTGATTAAATATTTTGTGAAAGAAAATTGAAACCATGTGAGTTTTGGGCTTAATGTTAAGGATGGACCACCATGTACCATACCTATTTTTTTTTTGTGTGATTTGCCCATGTTTTGTTGATACTCTAATAGTTAGCTTGATTCTGTGTTGTGCAACTGATTTGAATATGCATGATTTGATATGATTGAGGCATTTCTTGTTTTAGCTACTTGGCCAAATAAACTTGTCATAACATTAATCCATTGGAACCCTTTTTGAGCCTTAAGCCTATTTTTCTTGTTTCCAGTCATTGTCAAATGAGAAAAGAAGAAAAATCATATGTTCCTTACCTTAGGAAAGAAGAAGGAGTAATGGATTATGTTAGAAGTAAAGTGATGAATAAGTGTGTGGGTGAGTACCTCACCCACAAAATAATAAAAAGGGAAAAAAGGAAGATAAAAAGTTGAAAAGAAAAAAAAGGAGCTAAAAAAAAATCTTCCTTAAAAGAGCAAGAAATAGAGTTGATTTTGAAATCAAATGTCATCATTCTTTCTATATCAATTTCAAAAACTCAGAAATTCCAGAAAAATTCCCTACCTTTACCTTGGCCTCAATAAAACCTTAAAAAGCCCTCATGAACAATAATTGCATGTTTACTGAAGTGTGTGAATGTTAGAGTCTTGCTAAATATCAAGGGATTCTACTTACATGGGTATTTTGGGTGTAAACACAAGCCAAAAACACTTGAGAGAATTGGAGAGAAATAGATACATGTTGACTTGAGTGTTGTCTTTCATATTTGATTTTCTTGGGAATTCAAAAAGGTTAACTCATGTGTGAAGAATAAAGTGATTCCATTTGCATGTCCATGACAAAGTAATGCCTAAATGATTGATCTATGTCTAGTGCTACTCATTCTTTTAATCCAAATGCAAATATGAAATAAAATGACTCAGAACAAAGTTTTGGAATTAATCAATTTTGCCCAGGAGTGCAAAAGGATAAGTGTGGGGGTGTGATGAGTGCATATTTATGCCCATATTTATGCTTTAAAATTCAAATTTTTGATGGGATAATTGTGCTTAAATGGTTTATTTAAGTGAATTTGTGATGATTGGAATTGTTGGGTTTGGGAAATAAAGAAACGTAAAAAGTGAATTTTAGCACATAAATTATTATTGGATGTTCTAATGTTTATTTGTGCAGCTGAGAATATAAGTTTTATTGGTCCAAATGGCAATTCAAGGCCCAAAATCAGATTTTATGTGGAAAATTCAGAAGGGGCTAAAGTGCAAATAGAGGAAATTTCAGCGTATTTGTGCAATTTTGGAAAGTCAGAAAATCTAAAAGATAAAATTCAGTTGTTGAATTTAATTTGGGAATATCAACAGAAAATATCTTCCAAATAATTTTATCATTATCTAAATCTTTTAGTTATTTGGAAGATATAAGATATAAGATAATTGAGTTAATATCTATCAAATATTCTTTAAAACTGATTTAATCTAATGAATATTTGAAAGATATAATATATCAACAGAAAATATCTTATCAACAAACTATTCAAAGTCCAAGCCCAATCAAGCCTATATAAAGAGACCCAAGGGAGGCAGAAAGAGGGGGGACTTCACTTCATTCATTCTCTCATACTCCTCTCACTTTTCTTTCATCTTGTATTCAACTCCATTCATGGAGAGCTAAGCATCTAGGGTTATTCTGCTGTAATTCCAAGACGGATTCTGAGGTTATGTTCAGTTAATGCAATTGTTTACTTTGATTATTGATTTAAGTTGTTCTCTCTATTTCTTTCATCTCTCTATCTTGTTAAAAGCAAAGATTTTTGCATCATAATATGTTTGAATCTACATGCATATTGATTATATGAGTTTTAGGTTTTCTAGGTTTAAATTGAGAATCTACTTTGATTTAATTTAGGAACTTTCATATGATTAAATGGTTTTTACTATCAATTGAGAATGTACTTTGGTTGGTAGTAATAATTTCAACTATAATCAATTGAGAATTTACTTTGATTGATTAACTTTTAACTTGGTTAGGAGATTTAAGAATAGACATGATTAAACACAATAGAATTTGATTGAGAATGTACTTTGATTGAATTTATTCTAAATAATCTAGAAAGGTTTTGCATTTGATTGAGAATTTACTTTGGTTAAATGCATGATCGCCCTCAAATTAATTGAGAATGTACTTTAATTAATTTGAAACTTAAACAATAATCAATTGAACAATTATCCGTGAATAACCGATGACGAATCTATCTTGGAAAAGCAGTGGAATTAGCCTATTTAATCATAACTGTTTTTAAGTTTATTATTTGTTCTTTAAACATTCTTAAATCATTACTTTTATTCATAAGCATTGCATTCATAAGAATCATATATTCGAAAGCAATTCCGTGTTCGTTGGGAGACGACTCAGGGTTACTTTAACCCTATCTACTTTATTGAATACTACTTGGCAATACTGAAGTTGCCTTGAAAAGTAGTACTAATTTGATAGCTTCAACGACAGCCTATCAAAGATGCACAACAAATCTCCCTAGAAGAATCTTGATTTAAGATCGTTTTAGATGGCTTGAGCATCTTCCATCCAAAAAACGTTGTGTCTGTTTTTTGTGAAACTGAGTAAACCAACCAAGAAACCACCATGTTTTTGTATCTCTTCTAGGCATTGTGAGAAGGATCTCCTTAGGGTGGCTCTACAACAATCCCGTCGATGAACTGGGCTTTGTTCTTGGCACTAAATGCAATAACCATGGATTTGTTTCATGCATGGTAATTGGTTGAATCGAGAAGAGGGGAAACCAAGGAGGTGGTTGGGCTCTCGCTCGAATGGAGATACAAAAAGCTTGAAGGTTGGTTATTCTCATCAGTCATAGTGCAAGAATTTAGTACAGAAGAGGAAAGACTCACAAGAAGTCAAAAGAAAAAAAAGGGAAAACAAAGTTTGTTGGCGTAACAGAACTCTTTAAAGGAAGAACTCTAATACATTAACAGAGATCAATGGTGATCAATGCACAATCCTCATATCCATACTTATGGAGAAAAGTATTGAGATAGCGTATCATATCAGATGTCATTGTGAAGAAGAGGAAGAAACAGAAAAGCACTATATGTGTATTATTAAAATGAATGTACTGCTACAAAAAGAGAGACAAATATATATATAAAGTAATAAAGGATGAACGGAAGTAGTTATGATTTAGAGTTCTGACAACACTTATTAATTTATAGGCTTAATACCAATTTTGGTCCCAAATTTTGTCAACTTTATTCGAAATGGTCCTAATTTTTTTTCTGTTCAATATTGTCCTAAAGAATGTAATTTATGTTCAATTTAGTCCTTTTTGCAGACAATGTTAAAATCGTTAACGGCCAGTTGTCCAACTGTGCAAAACCCAAATGAGATGACATTTAACTACCCAGGTGGACACCTTAAGACACAATGAGGTGGATTTATTGAGTTTTTTGAAAATGTATTTTTGATTAAGGTCTCAGTTTGCCAGACTACCATCTTCATGCATCATCTTCCTCGCGCTTCCAAAACCTTAGGCCGCCACTACCGCTGCGTAGCAACGCCCATTTCAGGAAGTCGTCACCGTAAGAATCGGGCCACTCAACGCGAGAACCTGCAACCACCACATCTCCATCCGCGACGCCTTCAAACCTACAGCAAATCACAAGTCTTCCTCCTCTAGCACCAACCTAAATCACGAGTTTCACACAACATTCATAGCCAACAACGGAATCTCCATGGCCGCTGCTACTACTACCACTCTCCCTTCTTCAACGCGCCGTCGCAACACAGACCTCCATCATCCTTGCCAACCCCAAACCTGTAAACCACAAGAACCAGAAATCTGCAGGACCACGAGCTTAAATCACAAATCCCTCTGGTGAACCGATCAACTCCCACGCTTCCATCGTTCGGTAGCCTTACCCCTTCAACCCTTTGGTAGCCTCACCTCTTCAATCGTTCAGCACACACCTCCATCATCCTCTGTTGTATATGCAAAGATCCATTTGAAATGACGAGGTTGCGCTGTTCGGAAATGATGACAGCGCCGCCACCTCCTCTACCTCATCCTCCGCCTGCAACAGTTGTGCATTCACATTTAAGCCCTTGGAAGAACCTCCCAACTCAAATGATAAACTCCCTACACATGACCGCACAAGACCCATACACTTTCATTAAACAAATGGCATTTTTTTTAGAATCCACCTCATTGTGCCTGAAGAGAATCCACGTGGACAGTAAAATGTCATCTCATTTGGATTTTGCATAGTTGGACACTGTGTCATTAATGATTTAAACGTCATTTGCAAAAAGGACGAAATTGAACATAAATTACATTCTTTAGGACAACATTGAATAGAAAAAAAATTAAGATCATTTCAAATAAAACTGACCAAAATTAGGACCAAAACTGATATTAAGCCTAATTTATATTATTATATATAAAAATATAATATATGACTAAATTAATTTTCGTTTCATTATTCATTGATTTATTTATCTATCTTATTCAATTTGGTTGTACAATTAGTTCAAGTTTTAATCAAATTCTTAAATTAAAATAATGAGAACACCGTATTCATCCAATTAATCAGTAACAAATAATTAATAAAAAAATATTGATGGCTTTAATTTGTATATAATATAATTTATAATAAATGCATATTGACAGTTTATAAAACTATATCAATTTGACCATAAGGAACAATATTTTAAAAATGAAAAGACTTGATTGAACATTTTAAATGGTTATATTGTTATTTTAATTAAATCTTAATTGAAATTTTTATCAATAGACCAACTTAATATGTAAGGAGTAGTTTCAAGTTTCCTGCTTAATATGTGATCATAAGATGGAGTTATCACTTATGATAGTTATATATTTTCATGCATACAACTTTGTTCCACCTATACTACAACTATTTCATCTTCCGTACCGATTTTAGGAACACAATCTAACCAAGATGAACCACCGTCACCTACCCAACCTACACATCACCGTTTCGACCTTAACAACACTTGTTTAGGGGAATGGCAAAATGACATACAGTCATACAGTGAACTATTAATCGGTCCATCCACTTCACAATTTTTCCAATATCTCCCACATCAAAACACAGAACCCTCATCCCCTCATACTTTGCAAGAAAATGAAATATTAGGTTTACCTTTATCGTCATTAGATCCATTTAGCAAGGATGAGGATGAAATCCTAAGCCAACACGATCATGATGAACAACAAAACTTAGATATCCCCTCCATACAACAATAACAACAACCTTTTACAGCTATTCCATACAACCCACCCCAACACTTCCAATCCTATGAAGAATTTCCCTTACATTTACAACAATATCCTCATGCATACGATCACCATTCGGTTTTGCATGAAACTTTCGACCATCAACCTAGAACATTGACTCAGGGAATGAGGTTCCAAACCACGGAACAAGTCATTGATGCTCTAAACGCATTTCACATACAAAACCATTACACATATAAAACGACACATTCTAACACAACAAGGTTGAGGGTGCAATGTGTACATCAACAGTGTTGATGAATCATTATTTTCTTCACTTTACTTAGTTTATTGTACTAGAATTAATTAGGGAATTGTGCTTAATTGTCCAGTATTTTCCCATTTTACTGAATTGAGCTTAATCTGATCAGAAATTCTTATTTTAGTTAATTTGAATTATCTGAGACTAATTATTTACATTATTGAGTGTAGGGAAAATTCTGTAAATATGTTGAGACATTTGGAAGAAGGACTTAATTTTTCTGTTGGGATGCTATGGTTTCATTTATTGAATAAGAAAGGCACCAACATCTCTACTGATTCAATTGCACACAGCTAGACCCATTGGAAAATTCATTATTGGCAAAACATGAAAAGCATCTACGTTTCCACCACATTCAAAGTGCAACCACGATTTTCTAAATTTATTTGGAAGATAGCAAGTTACACGGCCCTATATGACAATTCTTTTGGCAAGCATGGGAGCCACTACCTATGGAAGGCCACGGCAATATATCCAGCACAAAAGGAAAGGTCAATTGGAATCAATGGAGGGGACCACGTAGTTTTCCATCAATTAACAAGCTTTATGAAAGTGGCCACATGGAAATCAACTCACGGTTTTGGAAAATATTGGCAAAGCATTCAGCACAATTAAAAGAGAAACCACTTTGCATATTTTGGCATTTAGTGGATGCTTAGAAACACATCTCGGTCAGAGTTCCAAAATGAAAGTATTGGATTTTATTAAATTAGTATTAAGTTTCACGAGAAAGGTGTGCAGATTTTTGGCTTTGACCGTGCTCTTCCACATTTGGTTTTGGAATTTCATTTGGAAACTAAGCTCACGACCAAGGGATGGGCTGGACTTCACTCTGCAGCTAGCATCACGTCCAGCTAGGAGAAGAAGAGAAGCTCACGGCTGCCAATTAGGTTCCTGCGAGACCCACAAGTAAGCTCATCCATATCCATCCAACTATCTCCACCCGTTCAGAACATTCAAGCTGCTGCTGCCACAACTGCAGCAACTTCCATGGTAGGAGTCCTTGGTCTTTCAAATATCCAACACAGCAGCTGTTTGGTTCAGAGAGAAATGGTCCAACAACAGGATAATTTTCCTTCCAAAGAAGTTCCAAAGAGAAACAAAATGGAGGGACCACATGTGTAAACTCTCGGCCTTGCACAAAACAAATATTGGAAAAGTGGAATTGGTATCCACGAAAAGTGCAACTGAAGAATGAACTTGGTCCATCCGGCAAAGCCACAGAGAGAACACGTCCAAGCGACCCATAGTTGGTGTGCACGGTGCTGCAAAGGAGAGCATGGTGATTGAGTAGAAGCGGTCTGCACGTCCTGGAAGAAAGCCACCACGCTGGAGTTGCTGTTTTTGTTTATACAGAAAGCTTTGAAGTGCAAACGGATGAGTGGGAAAAAGAGAGGGCAGCAGTTCATGGCCATGGCAGCAGCTTACATCTTAGGGGCTGGACATGTGAGGATGTCACGGTCTTGGCAGCAAGAGGAGACACGGCTTGGGAAGGTCTTCACAGCCAACACATTGAAGAGGGCAATTCCAGTAGCTGGTCCGCACATTTGGAGGTGCTGTCACAACTGATCCAGCAAGCAAATTCTGCAAAGAAGAAGAAGCACACGGAAGAAGCTTCACACTCACGGCCTGGATGGTTTCACGTCCAGCAGTCAAGTTGAGAAGGGAGAAGAGTGCTGGAATGTACACAGCTGAAGAAGAAGACAAACATGGAGGGCCCTCACCCTATTTTCTCACGGGAAGGATTCTGAACAAACAGGAAGATGCTCACGGGAGGAGATTGGTGAGAGGATTGCTTATAAAATGGAGCAGCAGAGAAGGAAGAACATCATCAGAATTTAGGAGTAGAAATTAGCAGACGTTCTGGCTTTGGTTTTCTCCTCCCCTCTGGGGGAGGTTATGTGTTTCTTTATTCCAATTCAAGTTGAATGTTAATTGTAATCTTCATTCTGCATTTTCCAATCAATCTTGTTGAATTCTATTCTCATCTACTACGTATTACAGTTCATTTACAATTCCGTTTTCAATTTTAGATTTTGGATGCAATTACTTTCATTTTCTGTGCTATTGTGAATTTTAGTTTTGCATTTTAATTTTGTCAAAATTTCATTTCCAATTTATAAAGTTAAATTCCATTTTTACCGTTTTCCAAATTTACCGTTTTTCTGTATTTTCTTCATTCCTGTCATTTACGTTTTCTGCACTGTTGTTTTTAATTTTAATTTATTTTACCGCACAAAACATCTACAAAACCCCCCCCACTTTGTGTAAAAAAATCTGAGATTGAACCGCCACAAAATTGGTCCTTGAGAGACGACCTAGGAGTCAAATCCTAGTAAACTATACTGCATTATTTTATGCACAACTTTTGTGAGCGGTGCGACCCGTTCATCAAATTTTGGCGCCGTTGCCGGGGACTAAGAAAATTTTCTGCAAATTTTTAGACTAAGAAAATATTTCATTCATAATAGCAAAATTACAGTAATGGAAAATAGGAGCTTGAACAGATCTGAATATAAAGATGCAGTAGATATATATGAAAATAAAAGATGTTCGGGGGGTCGATCTTTAGTGATCGTTAATATTACAAACCAAATAAAAAACAAAAACAACATAAAAAAAAAAAAAAAAAAAAAAAATTTAAGTGTCCATATTACAGTCCTTAATTCTGGCCACACTTGGCCAATAAAAACATAAAAAAAAAAAAAAAAAAAAAAAAAAACATAAAACTTTAAAAATGGAAGAATTCTCGAGCTGGTTGTGGTGGTCTAAGGGAGAGCTCCGTTGAGGGAGCTCTGGTTCGAAAAGTCACGAGCGGAGGCTTTGGTGGAGGAATTTCTCGTTCATTTCTGTCGTTATCGATAATTATCGGAACTGGAAACAAATTCAGCAGCCTCGGTGCCCTCATTATCACCCAGTTGTTTTCTTTCAAACAAAAAAATAAAAAATAAAAAAAAATAATAAAAAATAAAAAACTTGTGTTAATAATAGAAGAGGAATGGAAAATTCAATGGTGGTGTGATCAGAGGTCTTACCGTACATGTACAGCGGCAGTTGTGAAAAGAGAGTGCCAGTAGGGTCTATCTCCGCTTGCCAGCGCTTGACCCGATTGCCGTGGTTGTTAAACCAGCAGTGTACGTTGTATTCAGTGGCTTCGCCGAAAACCCTTAGTCGAGACGCGATCTCGACGACTTGTGCTCGGCTTGGGTGTGTGACCCCATAGTTGAATATTTTGGTCATCATCTTGATTTGATCGTCGGTTGGACGCCATCGTTGACTGGTATATCTCTCTGATTCCATATCACTCATCCTTCCTCTCGTAATATACAAATACATAAATAAAAAATAAATACATATAAAAAGAACAAAAACAAGAAAAAAAAAAGCATAACATAAAAAAAAAAAAAAACATAAAAACATTAGATTCTTAATTCAGTGTTTTCTTTATTTGTTCTTGTTTCCTTTCAGATTTATTTTGTCCAGTCATGCTTTAATGTTTCAGTTTTTGGTCTCAGATCTGTTTCACGGTCCTCGCAAAGGGTCCTAAACGGATCTATGTCCAGTTGTCCGGTTGTTCTTGTCCATATTGTTCTTGTATATTATGTTTATGTGTTTATTTAGTTTTAAGTGGGGTACGTGGCGTTGTTCTACCCGATTGTCTCTGCAATACCTTCAATCGAAGGGAGATTAACGTCTGGTTTCCAGCCGATATACCCCTTAAGTTTTTAGACAGTTGTGTTTTATGTGTTTAAGTGTTTTTCAGTTTCAAAAATATGAAAAAAAAATGAAAAGGGAAAGGGAGAGCAATATAGAGAAAGCACAATAAAGAGCAGAAAGCTGAAAATAAAGAAGGAACAGAAAGCAGGAAAAGAAGAAAAATGAAAGATCTGGAAAGCAGGAAAAGGTAAAGCTTAAGAGCAGAAAGCTTAAACGGCAGAAAGAAGGAGATCAAAGGTGTAGAGGACTTACCCGGAGTAGTAGGGCTTACAAAAGCTTGACGCAGATCTTAGATGCTCCGAAGGCACACAGGCAGAGGCTCCTCACAGATCTCACTCAGACTCTTCAGAAGGCGAAGGGGCAGAGCTTCCTCGCAGATCCAGACGCTCGAGAGAGAGAAGAGAGAAGAGAGCAGAGAGCAGAGAGTTGAGAGAGCAGAGAGTTGAGAGAGCATAGGAGAGAGCAGAGAGGAGAGAGTGAGAGTCAGGAAATGGCGCTCAGACGCGGAGGAGTGGCTCATTTATAGCCAAAATTCTGCCACTGTAGCAACAGTTCCGGTCTTTGCCACCGAGACTGTTGTCACAGTGCCGGTCATCTCCTTTTTCAGAAAAATAAAAAAAAAATAAAATAAATAAAAAAAAATAAAAAAAATATAATAAAAATTAATTAGCATCTACTGATGGGTGCTACGTGATTTAGACATCTACTGATGGATGTCACTGAAAACATCTACTGATGGATGTTACTGAAAATTTCTTCCCATTTCCTAACATTTTATTGCACTTGTCTATATTATTTGCTGCTCTGAAATTGATAATCTGATGATTGTAACACACTGAGGACATTGTGTGATTTAAGTGTGGTCTACTGGGAAGAAATTCTGATTTTTCTGTTAGATTGTATTTTGTGTGTTAAATTTTTTGTTTTTGAGTGTTAAATTTTTTCTCTTTTAAGTTATTTTTATCAAGTTTTGTGTGCAATAAATTTTACATTTTTCTCTTGATTTCTGGATGATGTCTAAGTTGTAGATTTTTCCTTCACTTGATTAATACTTATGGTTTGAAATCCTTGCTTTTCTCTGCTTGGGAAGATTATTATGATGTTTAAGAGGTTGATTTGATTGGAACGAATACCCTGTGTGAGATTTGAGCCACTTTATGTTCTTTCTTGTGTGACATGTCTCTTGATTGCTTGCACATATGCCTTGGCTTGATTCTTTTTGATATATTTGATTTATATGCATTTTTGGAAGTGATAAAGGCAATTTTATTCTTGAGCCTCTTTAGCCAAATAAGCCTACCTTGTTATTATCCTTTGATAACCCCTTTGAGCCTATATTGTATATATTTCTTTGTGTTGAAGCTCATACACTGATCCTAAGTGAAAAACAAATGATTACCTTAAACTTAGGAAAGTCTGGAGCTATAGAAGTGTTTTGAGAATAAGTGTGGTCTCCTTGGGAATTCTGATGAATTGGCTAGTTGGTTCCTCATCATGTTTTGAAATGATAATTTATATCCTGTTGTGTGAAAAAAAAAAAAAAAGAAGACAGGATGAAAAAAAATATTTGATGAGAAAAAGAGAAAATTGAAAAATAATTTTATGAATAATGGAGTCGAGAAGAGGATTGAATTAGAGGTTTGGGTGAGATTTCACTGTGTTTACATTTTTTTTCCTAGTGCACCTCTATTTCTTCTGAGCTATAGCTACTTATCCAAATTTATCCTCCCCTGTCCTTGGCCCCATTACAACCCTGAAAGACCTTTTGATCTGAACATGCATATGTTTTAAGTGTTGATATTAGAAGCTTGCCAAGTCTACTTGTGTTTGTTTTCTTGAGTGCATTGAGTTGAAACTGTATACCCTAGACACTTGAAAGAAACACTGTGAGTGCATCTGTGAGGTTTTGTTATTTTTAAATCGCCTCTTGAACTGATTAATTATTTTTGCCATACTTTGAATTGCTAGGATGATTTCTGTAAGTATCTGCTTTATTGGATTTGTGTTGGATAATTTCTATTTCCTTTCTCTGTCCAGAATTCTTGAGAACTGTGTAAATTCAGTTTGTTTTCTTGTGAGCTTTAATTTTTCTGTCTGTTGAGTTTTGTGTCACCTTCCTAGAAGTCCTATGAACCATTCCCTGATTTGCGTCTTAATTTTGCCCAGGAGTGCAAAAGACTAAGTGTGGTCTATTTTGATGAATCATTATTTTCTTCACTTTACTTAGTTTATTGTACTAGAATTAATTAGGGAATTGTGCTTAATTGTCCAGTATTTTCCCATTTTACTGAATTGAGCTTAATCTGATCAGAAATTCTTATTTTAGTTAATTTGAATTATCTGAGACTAATTATTTACATTATTGAGTGTAGGGAAAATTCTGTAAATATGTTGAGACATTTGGAAGAAGGACTTAATTTTTCTGTTGGGATGCTATGGTTTCATTTATTGAATAAGAAAGGCACCAACATCTCTACTGATTCAATTGCACACAGCTAGACCCATTGGAAAATTCATTATTGGCAAAACATGAAAAGCATCTACGTTTCCACCACATTCAAAGTGCAACCACAATTTTCTAAATTTATTTGGAAGATAGCAAGTTACACGGCCCTATATGACAATTCTTTTGGCAAGCATGGGAGCCACTACCTATGGAAGGCCACGGCAATATATCCAGCACAAAAGGAAAGGTCAATTGGAATCAATGGAGGGGACCACGTAGTTTTCCATCAATTAACAAGCTTTATGAAAGTGGCCACATGGAAATCAACTCACGGTTTTGGAAAATATTGGCAAAGCATTCAGCACAATTAAAAGAGAAACCACTTTGCATATTTTGGCATTTAGTGGATGCTTAGAAACACATCTCGGTCAGAGTTCCAAAATGAAAGTATTGGATTTTATTAAATTAGTATTAAGTTTCACGAGAAAGGTGTGCAGATTTTTGGCTTTGACCGTGCTCTTCCACATTTGGTTTTGGAATTTCATTTGGAAACTAAGCTCACGACCAAGGGATGGGCTGGACTTCACTCTGCAGCTAGCATCACGTCCAGCTGGGAGAAGAAGAGAAGCTCACGGCTGCCAATTAGGTTCCTGCGAGACCCACAAGTAAGCTCATCCATATCCATCCAACTATCTCCACCCGTTCAGAACATTCAAGCTGCTGCTGCCACAACTGCAGCAACTTCCATGGTAGGAGTCCTTGGTCTTTCAAATATCCAACACAGCAGCTGTTTGGTTCAGAGAGAAATGGTCCAACAACAGGATAATTTTCCTTCCAAAGAAGTTCCAAAGAGAAACAAAATGGAGGGACCACATGTGTAAACTCTCGGCCTTGCACAAAACAAAAATTGGAAAAGTGGAATTGGTATCCACGAAAAGTGCAACTGAAGAATGAACTTGGTCCATCCGGCAAAGCCACAGAGAGAACACGTCCAAGCGACCCATAGTTGGTGTGCACGGTGCTGCAAAGGAGAGCATGGTGATTGAGTAGAAGCGGTCTGCACGTCCTGGAAGAAAGCCACCACGCTGGAGTTGCTGTTTTTGTTTATACAGAAAGCTTTGAAGTGCAAACGGATGAGTGGGAAAAAGAGAGGGCAGCAGTTCATGGCCATGGCAGCAGCTTACATCTTAGGGGCTGGACATGTGAGGATGTCACGGTCTTGGCAGCAAGAGGAGACACGGCTTGGGAAGGTCTTCACAGCCAACACATTGAAGAGGGCAATTCCAGTAGCTGGTCCGCACATTTGGAGGTGCTGTCACAACTGATCCAGCAAGCAAATTCTGCAAAGAAGAAGAAGCACACGGAAGAAGCTTCACACTCACGGCCTGGATGGTTTCACGTCCAGCAGTCAAGTTGAGAAGGGAGAAGAGTGCTGGAATGTACACAGCTGAAGAAGAAGACAAACATGGAGGGCCCTCACCCTATTTTCTCACGGGAAGGATTCTGAACAAACAGGGAGATGCTCACGGGAGGAGATTGGTGAGAGGATTGCTTATAAAATGGAGCAGCAGAGAAGGAAGAACATCATCAGAATTTAGGAGTAGAAATTAGCAGACGTTCTGGCTTTGGTTTTCTCCTCCCCTCTGGGGGAGGTTATGTGTTTCTTTATTCCAATTCAAGTTGAATGTTAATTGTAATCTTCATTCTGCATTTTCCAATCAATCTTGTTGAATTCTATTCTCATCTACTACGTATTACAGTTCATTTACAATTCCGTTTTCAATTTTAGATTTTGGATGCAATTACTTTCATTTTCTGTGCTATTGTGAATTTTAGTTTTGCATTTTAATTTTGTCAAAATTTCATTTCCAATTTATAAAGTTAAATTCCATTTTTACCGTTTTCCAAATTTACCGTTTTTCTGTATTTTCTTCATTCCTGTCATTTACGTTTTCTGCACTGTTGTTTTTAATTTTAATTTATTTTACCGCACAAAACATCTACAAAACCCCCCCCCCACTTTGTGTAAAAGAATCTGAGATTGAACCGCCACAAAATTGGTCCTTGAGAGACGACCTAGGAGTCAAATCCTAGTAAACTATACTGCATTATTTTATGCACAACTTTTGTGAGCGGTGCGACCCGTTCATCAAGTGTCTATGGAACTATCAAGCATCCTTTGTACACGAGATCAAGTCTGGGAAATCAGAAAAATTGATGGTGCACACACATGTGCATCACAACTCATCACACAAGATCACAACAGGCTGGGATCACGAATCATTTCCCATCACATACGTGAGATGGTCGAATCTGACCCATCCACACCAATTGCAACCATTATTGTTTCCATCAAGATCTCTATGGGGTACACTACATCCTACATAAAGGCTTGGTTGGCTAAACAACATGCAATTGAACATGTGTATGGAAATTGGGAAGAATCATTCAACAAATTGCCATGCCTACTACATGTCATGCAAACTTTTCTTCCCGACTTTGTGTACAAATTGAAAACAAATTGCCATGCCTACTACATGCCATGCAAACTTTCTTCCCGACTTTGTGTACGAATTAAAAACACAACCAATTAATGATGGCCAGTAGATCCGTCAAAACCAACAATATTTCAAAAGACTTTTCTGGACCTTCAAATCTTTTGTTGATGGATTTGCATATTGCAAACCGTTGGTGCGAGTGGACGGAACATTCCTGTACGAAAGATATAAGGGGACTCTTCTGGTGGCTGTTGTAAGACCCTTGTAAACTCAAAATTTTACCAAGTTGAAAAAATTTCAAGTTGTAATGTAAAATAGAATGCTGTCAAAATTTGACATGGTTTACTATTTTATTTATAACTTTTTATACAATTAATATTTTGGATTGATTCTTTTCCCATTGGAAAATAGACTCAAAACGCTTCGATTCGAGTACTCATACGCCTAATTCCGACTTCGGGAAGGGGTTCAACCGAACTGTCAAAGTTGTGCCAGATGTGCTGTTTGAGTTTTTTTTTTCTTTGCTGGAACAATCGATTAACAGCTGTAGTTAATCGATTGTTACAGAGAAAATTTCGTGTTTTAGCCTCTGGACTCGTGTTAATCGATTAGCACTTGAGTTAATCGATTAGCTACGTCAGTTATGGAAACATAACAGCCTGGAACACGTTTTTTTGAGCGTGCAAGGTTGGGGAATCTTCCCACAAACCATTCTTTCCGGATTTTGGGGCTGGAAAATGGATTAGGATGGCCAGATGTTGGTCTTTTATTGCTAAATTACAATATCTTGGGTCCTTGCATGTCTTGGAGCCATTTCTTTAAACCCAAATCAGATTTGGAAGTTTAGGGAGAGTGGAGGGCTTTTTGGTGTGAGGAGAACGAAACTCTAAGTGTGCAGAGGTGTTGGAGCTTGCTTGGTCTACCAAGGAAAGGAGGAGTTACTCTCTTGGAAGAAGAAGTTAAGATCTTCAAGAGGTAAGGGGAGCTAACTTATCTCTTCTATGATTATTTGTGTGCAGAATTTACTTGATGAATATGTGGTTTCTTATGGGTAAATGTTGAGTATTAAGAATTTGAGAATGAGAAATTGGGATTATCGTATACATAGGCATGCCATGATTTTAATTGGCGGACTTGAAGGGATCCTTGTGTTACAACTTTGATCTATGAATCTTGATTAAGTTATATGATGAAATATTGGTGGAAATTGATGGATCTATGTTGAATTGATGGTGGGATTTCATTCTTTTATGTTGGTATATGTGGATGGAAAGTTTTGAACCAATTTGGTCATGAAATGGGGTTGTATATATAGAAGTTTATCTCACTGTATTTTGATTTGCGAAAATGGATTGAAGATTGATGAAGGTGAGAGTTATATGAGTTGTTTTCAGATTTGGATGTGGCACAATTTGGGATTTTGAGTGGTGGAAGCTACTCCTTTCCTTTGTTTTCTTGAATTTAGAAAGTGGTATGTGCAAACTGTTTTGGGATAAGTTGCAGTACGTTATTGATCTGTTTTGGTGTTTAAAATCTTGGAGGAAAGATCATTGTTGGGTGCTGAATGTTGAGTTGCAAGTTGTTAGAAAATTACGCAGGGATATGTGGTTGTTGGATAGTTAAAAGAATTGATTTTTGCATGAGAAATTGGATAGGATGATGTTATGACATTTCTGGCTGATTGTGGAGGGGTAATAGACTCCAAATATGTTTGAAAACATGTTAGAAGTGTTGAATATGTACTGGAAACCAAATCTGGAAAATTCTGGGTGAAAAACCAGAATCTGGTTGCTGTCACGGCGCTCCAGCGCCCATTTATCGCGCTCCAGCGCGCGATGGTCAGGTTGAGTCGCGCTCCAGCGCCCTCTGGTCGCGCTCCAGCGCGCCTGAATACAGCAGCATGCTGCAGATTCTGTTTTTAGGAGTTTTGGGGGTTCTGGATGTCCGTTTCCGACGTTCTTTAGTTCGTTTTGGGGGATTTTGACCCTTCCGGAGCTGTTGGTGATGGTTTCAAAGCTGTTTGAGTTACTTAAATATGGGTATAAAAAGGATATAAAGAAAAAGTGTTATATATAAACTATTTTGAACTGTTTGATGCATTTATTGAATATAGAAATGTTGTATGATCCATATGAAATGGTAAAAGGATATGAGGATGAGGTTTTCATGGTTAAGTCTTGTTGAAACCATGGTTGGATATGAATTGATTATGAGTTTCATGATGTATGAGATGATTATTGGATGACAATAAAAATGTTGGATCTGTGATGGATTTAAGTTTATTGATTTTTGGAGGATTGATTATCATGAATATGAGAAGAGTCATGGTTGAGAGTGAAAGGATTCATAGTGTTGGCTTGAAATACATGTGCTGAAAAGTTTAAGGTTAGGTTGTTTAATCTTGATTTTTGTGATGTAAAGTGTTTGAAAAATGTAGTTTTTGATGAAAGTAGGTTTTGGAATCATATTATGTGTGGTTATGATGGAAAATCTTGGTTTTATACCACTGTAAGAAAGGGATTGCGAAAAATAGGAAGTATTGGGGTCTTGTATGCTGTCTGGACCTGTTTCTGGGTAAATTACGAACTGCTAATCGATTAACATGCAGTGTTAATCGATTAACACGCACCTGCACTTTGCAGAATTTGTTTTTGATAGTTTTGGGGGTTCCAGATGTTCGTTTTGGACGTTCTCTAGGTCGTTTTGGGGGTTCTTGACCCTTCCGAAACTGTTGGTGATGGTTTCAAAGTTGTTTGAGTTACCTAAATATGAGTATTAAAAGGATATAAAGAAAATGTGTTATGTGTACACTGTTTTGAATTGTTTGATATATCTATTTGATATGGGAATGTTGGGTGATCTGTTTGAGATTGTAAATTGATATGAGAGTGATGTTTGGATGGTTAAGTACTGTTGAAATCATAGTTGTATATGATTTAATTATGAGTTTCATGTTAAAAGAAGAACTTGAATTGTTTACAATTTGGTATTGTGATGCTTATGTGATGATGATATGATAGGTACGTTATGGTATGGTTGGATTGGTATTATGAGGATTATTGGAGATGTATATTTTTGGCTGGTTGGTGTCATTAAAATGAGTGGTGGATAGTAAGCGTTGTGCGTGTTGGCCTGGGGAATCTCTTTAGGTGAGTGATGGGGGGTATACTTGCACTTGTCCGGGGAAGCTCTTGTTCAGAGTGATGGAGGGTGACATTGTGTACTTGCCCGGGGAATCTCCCTATAGAGTGATGGGAAGCAGCACTACACATTGGGGTAATGTGTAACCGCCCGGGGAATCTCTTACATTTATGTAAGAGTGATGGGGGTGACGTGGGGTACTAGTCCGGTGAAGCTCATTACAAATTTGATTGGCGTTGTGCTTGCGGGCCCGGGGAATCTCTTTAAGTGAGTGATGGGGGGTATACTTGCACTTGTCCGGGGAAGCTCTTGTTCAGAGTGATGGAGGGTGACATTGTGTACTTGCCCGGGGAATCTCCCTATAGAGTGATGGGAAGCAGCACTACACATTAAGGTAATGTGTAACGGCCCGGGGAAGCTCTGAAAAGAGTGATGAGAGTGACGCTAGTACATATTGGTGTATGTATTTTGATTCGTCTGTAATATTGGTGGATGTAGTCTGATTTATTTTGTAATGCATATTGGTGTATGCATTTTAAATTGATATTTTGATACATATTGGTATATGCATACGGTTGGAGCATAATTCGTACTTGGGTATATAGTTTGATCTGGTTAAGGTGTGGATGATAGCATGTTATTATGAGTATGTTTATGATGTATAAGAATTGTATTTTTGTTAGCTCACCCTTGCTTGTTTGTGCATGTGAATGCGATGATCGTATAATGTGTGATGTTATACGGGAGCAGATGTTATTACAGATGTGATGGTTGATGCTTCTGAACATGCATAAAGGATGAAAGAGAGATGGGATAGAGGACTTGGGAATGTATTTTAATATTTTATTCGATCCTGACTATTTGAACAATTTTATTTTCGGAATAATCGGTTTGTAATAAATAACGTACTATTTATCCGTTGAGGTTGAATATTAAAAATTTGAATTTTTACTTACGTGTTTTACGAAAAAAAAATTAGTCGGCGTAACACCAAATATCGGGGTGTTACACTTGTGGTATCAGAGCAGTGATTCTTTTTCGAAAATAAAATTTTGGGGACTGGGGAGTGAGAAATTCTATCATGCATTCTTGTAATTTTCTTGTTTGTTTATTGATTGTGTCATTATTATGCGTGTAAAGAGCACCATGTCTAGGAGAACTGAGAATGGAAACTCTCACAATGTGACTGAGAGAATCGAAGGAGTTGTTGGTGCTATCGAGAGGGTGGTTGACATCCTACACCACAATGCTATGACTGGGCCGAGAGACCAACCCGGTCTGACCCATTTTATGCGCCATAATCCCTCTAAGTTTGATGGGAGTGCCAACCCTGACGAAGCAGATTACTGGATCCGTGAAATCGAGAAAGTCTTCGAAGCAATCTCTTGCCCAGAAGACAAGAAGGTGATTTTTGCAGCCTTCCTACTGACTGGAGAGGCTGAATACTGGTGGAGCGGGGTTAAACGACTGATGGAGACCAACGGAGAAGTTCCTACCTGGGATAGTTTCAAACTCCAGTTTCTGGAGAAATATTTTCCTAGAAGCGCAAAGTTCGCAAAAGAGATTGAATTTCTGAGTTTACGCCAAAGACAGATGTCTGTGCACGAGTACGTGGTGAAATTTGATCAACTTTCGAGGTACTATTCACAGCCCCTCCCAGAAGAATGGAAGTGTCAAAAGTTTGAAGAAGGCCTAAGACATGAGCTGAAGAAAGCCGTTGTACCATTGAATATTCGACATTTCTTGACTATGGTGGAAACCGCTAAGAGGGTGGAGAGGCTGGAGACAGATCCAGAGAGGATTATTAGACCTCATAGAGGAAGCTCATCCGGGACTAAATTTCAGAAGAAGCCCTATAATCGACCACATAGGCCGCAACAAGGACCAATGAAGTGTTTTAATTGTGGAGGAGCGCATTTCAAGCGTGATTGTCCTCAACTCAGGGGAACAAAACCATTTGTCAGGAGATGCTTCATTTGCAATGAATCGGGACATTATGCCAACATGTGTCCCAACAGGATGACGAATAGTGGACTGAAGCCACAAGTCTTAACAGGAGCGAAGCCTCAAGCTACAGGGAGAGTGTTTGTTATGACCGGAGAAGAGGCTACTCAGTCAGGTAACCTTATCTTAGACACTTGCATGATACTTGGAAAGTGTGTACATGTTCTGTTTGATTCAGGAGCTACGCACTCCTTTGTATCCTTGTCTTGTTTGGAAAAACTTGGTTTGCCAGTAAGTGATCTAGGATGTGAGCTAGTAGTTTCGACACCAGCATCTGGACATATAACAACTAGTTCAGTCTGTGTCGGATGTCCGATCTTCGTAGCAGGGCGCAAGTTTAAAGTAAACTTGATTTCCTTGCCTCTTCAAGGTCTGGATGTTATTCTAGGCATGGATTGGTTGACTGCAAATCACATTCTTCTCGACTGTGGACGACAACAGTTGGTGTTTCCGGACTCTGACGATTTTAAGTTGATCACAACTAAGGAAGCCTTGAAGGAGGTCAGTAATGGAGCCACATGTTTTGTAGTGATGGCTCAGGAGAAGAAGAAGAGTTCTGGAGAAAAAGCAATGAGAATCCCAGTGGTAGAGGAGTTTACGGATGTCTTTCAGGATGAAATTCCAGGATTACCACCAAGCAGAGAAGTAGAATTCTCCATTGATCTAGTCCCAGGAGCTGGACCAGTGTCTGTGGCCCCGTACAGGATGGCTCCGGTAGAATTAGTCGAACTAAAGAAGCAGATTGAAGAGTTGTTAGAAAAGAAATTCATCAGGCCAAGTGCTTCACCTTGGGGGGCACCAGTACTATTAGTAAAGAAGAAGGATGGAAGTTCGAGGTTATGCATTGACTACCGGCAGTTAAACAAGCTGACGATCAAGAACAAGTATCCATTACCGAGGATTGAAGACTTGTTGGATCAATTGCGTGGAGCTAGCGTGTTTTCAAAGATCGACTTAAGGTCTGGGTACCATCAGATCCTAGTGAAGCCTGAAGACATACAGAAGACAGCCTTTCGGTCACGTTACGGTCACTACGAGTTTGTGGTGATGCCGTTCGGAGTGACCAATGCTCCTGCAATATTTATGGATTACATGAATCGAATCTTCCGGCCTTGGTTAGATAAGTTTGTTGTTGTGTTCATAGACGACATTCTCATTTATTCTAAGGATCAGAAAGAGCATGCTAAACATTTGAGGACAGTGTTAGAAACACTCAGGGAGCACCAGTTGTTCGGGAAATTATCCAAGTGCGAGTTTTGGTTGAGTGAGGTACAGTTTCTAGGTCATGTGATTTCTGCCCAAGGAATTTCTGTGGATCCAACCAAAGTAGAAGCAGTGTTGAAGTGGGAACGTCCAAAAACAGTATCCGAAGTGAGGAGTTTTGTTGGCCTGGCCGGGTACTACAGGAGATTTGTCAAAGATTTCTCAAAGATATTAGGTCCACTGACGCAGTTGACTCGGAAGGACCAACCATTCTCTTGGACAGACAAGTGTGAAGCAAGCTTTGAAGAGATGAAGAGAAGGCTGACAAGTGCTCCAGTGCTAATGATCCCAGATACTTCGAAGGTTTTTGAAGTGTTTTGCGACGCTTCACACCAAGGACTCGGATGTGTGTTAATGCAAGAGAAGAGACCAGTGGCCTACGCATCGAGGCAATTGAAGATACATGAAAGGAATTACCCAACACACGACCTCGAGTTAGCCGCTGTTGTTTTCGCTCTGAAGGCTTGGAGACATTATCTTTATGGATCACGTTTTCAGGTCTTTAGTGATCATAAGAGCTTGAAGTATCTTTTCGATCAGAAGGAGTTAAATATGAGGCAGAGAAGAAGGATGGAATACTTGAAGGACTTTGACTTTGACTTACAGTACCATCCAGGAAAGGCAAATGTTGTTGCAGATGCTTTGAGCAGGAAGCGGATACAGATGTCAGCTATGATGGTTAAGGAACTAGAGCTAATCGAAAAGTTTAGAGATATGAACTTGGGTTTACAGTTGAACCAAGATCATATTTGGTGTAGTCATTTGAAGATCACAAGTGACTTCTTGGAGAAGATTAAAGTAGAGCAAAAAGAAGACGTAAACTTACAACAGACGGTGGAGTTGTTAGGGACAGAGCAGGCTAAGGATTTTAGTCTAGGAGCTGACGGAGTTTTGCGGTTCAGAAACAGGGTGTGTGTTCCAACAAAGTTGGAATTGATAAGAAAGATTCTGGAAGAAGGACATAAGAGTCGTCTTAGCATACATCCTGGTATGACTAAGATGTACAAAGACCTGAAGGATTCTTTTTGGTGGACTGGAATGAAAAAGGATGTGGCGGAATTTGTCTCCTCTTGTCTAACTTGTCAGAAGGCTAAGATTGAGCATCAAAGACCAGGAGGAATGCTGCAACAGTTAGAAATTCCCCAATGGAAGTGGGATGACATATCAATGGACTTTGTGACTCATTTACCAAGGTCCCCGAGAGGTCATGATTCTATATGGGTGATTGTGGACAGGTTGACAAAGTGTGCTCATTTCTTACCCATCAACCAGAAGATGTCATTGGATAAGCTTGCAGAACTTTATATTAAGGAGATAATAAGGTTGCATGGAGTACCCAAGAGCATTATTTCAGATCGTGATCCAAGATTTACGTCAAGATTTTGGAGGAAGATGCAAGAATCTTTGGGTACAGAGTTAAGGATGAGTTCAGCTTATCATCCCCAAACGGATGGACAGTCTGAAAGGACTATACAATCCTTGGAAGATTTGCTGAGAGCATGTGTACTGGATCACTTAGGAAGTTGGAGTGAGGTGTTACCTTTGGTGGAGTTCACATACAACAATAGCTTTCATGCGAGCATTGGAATGGCACCGTATGAAGCTCTCTATGGGAGAAGGTGTAGGACGCCTTTGTGCTGGTTCCAAGATGGGGAAGTAATATCGGTAGGTCCAGAGTTGTTACAGAAGACAACCGAGAAGGTTAAGCTGATACAAGAAAGAATGCGTGCAACACAGAGTAGGCAGAAGTCTTATGCAGACAAACGACGGAGACCTCTTGAGTTCGAGGTGGGAGATCATGTTTTTCTGCGAGTCTCTCAGATGACAGGAGTTGGAAGAGCCATCAAGTCAAGGAAGTTATCTCCGAAGTTTCTTGGACCATTTCAGATTATCAAAAGAATAGGACCAGTAGCATATGAAATTGCACTACCTCCTCAATTGGAAAATTTACACAATGTGTTTCACGTTTCTCAGTTGAGGAAGTATGTGTCAAACCCTGACCATGTGCTCGAATTGGATGATGTCCAAATCAGAGAAGATTTTGTCAGAAGCGGCTGCAGCAGATGGGTTAGCGTGGAATAACAAACCAAGAGGGTTTTCAATACTAACGTGTGCCTTTTAATTTCTACTCAATTAAAATTACTTAGCAAATAATAAAGACAATAAAATAGAGTAAGGTTGAGAGAAATTTGCACAGATGATTTTATCCTGGTTCGGATCTTACCAATCCTACGTCCAGTCGCTTATCTCAAAACAAGATAAACAATTCACTAATCACAAAACAATTACAAACTACAATCACAAAGATACAATTTGTAAAAGTTTAGAAAACACCTCTCTTGATGCCACAAGAGATGAGACAACACCTCCTTTGAATCTTCACAAAGGATGAACACCTCCTCCGAATACTTCACGAAGGATGAACACCTCCTCCGAATACTTCACGAAGGATGATTCTCTTCCGAACACCTCCTTAGACACACCAAGGATGAACCGGCTATTTCCTCTGTCACCGTAGCAGCACTTCACCAGCTCCACAGACAAGAGTTTCACAAGCCGAACAAGAACACACAAGTCTCAAGAATTTCTGAGTATTTGAGCACAAGGGAAGAGTTTCTGTGTCTCTAGATTTTTCTTCTTGAGAGAAAATGAGAGTCTATTTATAGACTCATCCAAAGACTCTTCCATTCACTAAAAGACAAACTTAACGGCTAGTTTCTCCAACGGCCATAAACGGCTAGTTTGTCCAACGGCCATAAACGGCTAGTTTGTCCAACGGCCATAAACGGCTAGTTTGTCCAACGGTCATAAACGGCTAGTTTCTTCAACGACTAGTTTCCCCAACGTCCGTGTTAAGTGCGATACTCTTACCGTTAACCGTCACTATTCACGTGAATAGTGTTACTATTCATGTGAATAGTACTATAGTGTTTTGTTGCAATGATTTACTATAGTAATTTTACAAAACACTTTTCTTTTTCTAATCTAAGTCCTATACATATTTCTAAGAGTATTACAAAAGCTTTCCATCACAATATAAGTCTTCATAACATCTTGAATCTTGATTTCTCTTGACTTGATTTGGACATCATCAAAACATCATCTTGATCATTTTGCTAACAATCTCCCCCTTTTTGATGATGATCAAAAACTCCTTGATTTAAAGCTTTTGGTAATAATCTGTATTTAAAACACAACTTATGGAAGAAAGAGTGCATTAGTGAATAAGCACAAATAGTACAAATAGGCAAATAAGCTTTAAACATTTTCTCCCCCTTTTTGATCATAATTAAAAAGTTGTGTTGATGTTCTCCCCCTAAGATAATACTCCCCCTTAATAAAAGCATGTATGCATATGAGCTAAAAATATTTCAAATTTAAAGATTCATTCAAACATGCACAATAGGATATTTAAAGCAAATATTTTTAGGAGAAAGATCTTATAAAACATTGTTTAGATCTTTATCTTGAGGATTGTCATCATTATTTGCTTCATTTGTTGTCTTCTACAAATCTTCGTCATTGCCTGCATGTAATTCAACTGACTCAAGAGGTTTTGCCTCAAGGTCTACAATTTCATCAAAGACAACATGCTCACATAAAAATTTTTCCGATTGAAAACTATATATGCTTTGTATATTAGAAGATATAAAAATAGTTTTACCGGTCTTGAAAAAATTTTCTTAAAATTTGTTTTAAAGAAATTCTTAAATTTTTAAACAATAGGTACCCAACTACTTGTATGGGTCCTTTGGATTAGATTTAGAAAAAAGAAATTATTTTATAACCCAAACATATCTACCACTTGGAACACCATAATGCTTAATTTTACATTTATTAGATGTATGACCCTTTTTCATACAATAAAAGCATGATACAACATTTGTGTTCCTATAAGTTGTTCCTTTTTCTACCCAAGTTCTACGGGTTCTATGATTGTGTTTATTTTTAATTCTAGGAACATACTTATTTTTAACAACCTTATTTTCATTATTTTTACTACATTCTCCTGAGGTTGTTTCATCTAGTAGTTTCTTATAATTAACACAAGATGCACATTCATTACTACTAGTAAATTTACCCTTTTCAAAAATTAAAACTTTATTTTTCAAATCTTTATTTTCTTCAAAAGTATTTTCAAAATTTAATTTTAAATTCTTATTTTCTTCAAGAATATTTTCAAAATTTAATTTTAAATTTTTGAAATCCTTTTTCAACTTCTGATGGGCTTTATCTAACTTTTCAGATTCTACTATTAAAGCAGCATAAATTTCATGCAATTCATTTTCACTAATTTGACTATAATTATCAGAATCGCTAGATGTACTTACTTGGCTTCCAGCGTCGTCGTTCACCACTAAACAGATGTTTGCTTCTTCATCTGAGTAGCTTGAATCTGAAATGGTCTCATTGTCATCTTCCCATGCAATGTATGCCTTCTTTTTCTTGAAGAATTTCTTTTCTTCACCCTTCTTTTGATTTGGGCAGTCTGCTTTTAAATGTCCCTTTTCTCCGCAACCGTAGCATCGGTAATTTGAGGAAGATACTGGATTATCTTTCTTTTCATATCTAAATTTTCCTTTACCTTTAGACTTCATGAACCTATTGAGCCTTTTTATCATGAGTCTCAATTCTTCTTCTTCGTCTGAGTTTTCATCTTCCGATTTACCTTTGCTTCTTTCAACCTCCGACTTTAACGCCAAACTCTTCTTGTTGTTTTTGGCTTTTGATTCTTCTTCATCAAGTCTTCCGAGGTCAAGTTCATGCTCTCTCAACTTTCCAAATAATGCAGCCATGGTCATTGTGTTGAGATTTTGTGACTCAGAAATTGCAGTCACTTTTGGTTGCCAAGACCTGTCTAAAGATTTCAAAATTTTTATATTAAGCTCATCAGTATCGAAAGACTTACCTAGTCCAATAAGATGGTTTACGATGTTGGTGAAGCGTTTCTGAACATCTACTATTGTTTCCCCTTGCTTCATCCTGAACATCTCGTATTCCTGGATTAAGGTATTCTTTCTAGCTCTCTTAACATCATTTGTACCTTCATGGGTTACTCTTAGTACTTCCCACATTTCTTGTGCAGTTTTACAAATAGAAATCCTGTAAAACTCATCAACAGTTAAAGCAGATGAAATAATATTACGAGCTTTTACATCATTACCAAATTTTTTCTTATCTTGAGCAGTCCATTGGTCACGGGGCTTTGGTTCCTGCATATTGTTAGTTGGAACAAAAGGACCAGATGCAACAGCATCCCAAATATCTATATCAATAGATTCCATAAAAATTTGCATTCTAACCTTCCAGAATGCGTAATTTTCACCTGTGAATAGTGGTGGTCTATTGATAGAAGCACCCTCTGCAAAGGTTTGATGTGATCCTGCCATTTGAATGACTATCAAAGCAAGCTCTGATACCAATTGTCAGAAGCGGCTGCAGCAGATGGGTTAGCGTGGAATAACAAACCAAGAGGGTTTTCAATACTAACGTGTGCCTTTTAATTTCTACTCAATTAAAATTACTTAGCAAATAATAAAGACAATAAAATAGAGTAAGGTTGAGAGAAATTTGCACAGATGATTTTATCCTGGTTCGGATCTTACCAATCCTACGTCCAGTCGCTTATCTCAAAACAAGATAAACAATTCACTAATCACAAAACAATTACAAACTACAATCACAAAGATACAATTTGTAAAAGTTTAGAAAACACCTCTCTTGATGCCACAAGAGATGAGACAACACCTCCTTTGAATCTTCACAAAGGATGAACACCTCCTCCGAATACTTCACGAAGGATGAACACCTCCTCCGAATACTTCACGAAGGATGATTCTCTTCCGAACACCTCCTTAGACACACCAAGGATGAACCGGCTATTTCCTCTGTCACCGTAGCAGCACTTCACCAGCTCCACAGACAAGAGTTTCACAAGCCGAACAAGAACACACAAGTCTCAAGAATTTTTGAGTATTTGAGCACAAGGGAAGAGTTTCTGTGTCTCTAGATTTTTCTTCTTGAGAGAAAATGAGAGTCTATTTATAGACTCATCCAAAGACTCTTCCATTCACTAAAAGACAAACTTAACGGCTAGTTTCTCCAACGGCCATAAACGGCTAGTTTGTCCAACGGCCATAAACGGCTAGTTTGTCCAACGGCCATAAACGGCTAGTTTGTCCAACGGTCATAAACGGCTAGTTTCTTCAACGACTAGTTTCCCCAACGTCCGTGTTAAGTGCGATACTCTTACCGTTAACCGTCACTATTCACGTGAATAGTGTTACTATTCATGTGAATAGTACTATAGTGTTTTGTTGCAATGATTTACTATAGTAATTTTACAAAACACTTTTCTTTTTCTAATCTAAGTCCTATACATATTTCTAAGAGTATTACAAAAGCTTTCCATCACAATATAAGTCTTCATAACATCTTGAATCTTGATTTCTCTTGACTTGATTTGGACATCATCAAAACATCATCTTGATCATTTTGCTAACAGATTTGTCATTGGATATGAAACCTGTGCGAATACTGGATGTTCAGTCAAAGCAGTTGAGAGGGAAGGATATTCGTACAGTGAAAGTATTGTGGAATGAGAAGACTGAGGAAATGACTTGGGAATTGGAAGAGGAAATGAAAAATCTTTATCCTCATCTTTTTGGTTAACAAGTACAATTTTCGAGGACGAAAATTTTTAAAGGAGGGGAGAATGTAAGACCCTTGTAAACTCAAAATTTTACCAAGTTGAAAAAATTTCAAGTTGTAGTGTAAAATAGAATGCTGTCAAAATTTGACATGGTTTACTATTTTATTTATAACTTTTTATACAATTAATATTTTGGATTGATTCTTTTCCCATTGGAAAATAGACTCAAAAAGCTTCGATTCGAGTACTCATACGCCTAATTCCGACTTTGGGAAGGGGTTCAACCAAACTGTCAAAGTTGTGTCAGATGTGCTGTTTGAGTTTTTTTTTCTTTGCTGGAACAATCGATTAACAGCTGTAGTTAATCGATTGTTACAGAGAAAATTTCGTGTTTTAGCCTCTGGACTCGTGTTAATCGATTAGCACTTGAGTTAATCGATTAGCTACGTCAGTTATGGAAACATAACAGCCTGGAACACGTTTTTTTGAGCGTGCAAGGTTGGGGAATCTTCCCACAAACCATTCTTTCCGGATTTTGGGGCTGGAAAATGGATTAGGATGGCCAGATGTTGGTCTTTTATTGCTAAATTACAATATCTTGGGTCCTTGCATGTCTTGGAGCCATTTCTTTAAACCCAAATCAGATTTGGAAGTTTAGGGAGAGTGGAGGGCTTTTTGGTGTGAGGAGAACGAAACTCTAAGTGTGCAGAGGTGTTGGAGCTTGCTTGGTCTACCAAGGAAAGGAGGACTTACTCTCTTGGAAGAAGAAGTTAAGATCTTCAAGAGGTAAGGGGAGCTAACTTATCTCTTCTGTGATTATTTGTGTGCAGAATTTACTTGATGAATATGTGGTTTCTTATGGGTAAATGTTGAGTATTAAGAATTTGAGAATGAGAAATTGGGATTATCGTATACATAGGCATGCCATGATTTTAATTGGTTGACTTGAAGGGATCCTTGTGTTACAACTTTGATCTATGAATCTTGATTAAGTTATATGATGAAATATTGGTGGAAATTGATGGATCTATGTTGAATTGATGGTGGGATTTCATTCTTTTATGTTGGTATATGTGGATGGAAAGTTTTGAACCAATTTGGTCATGAAATGGGGTTGTATATATAGAAGTTTATCTCACTGTATTTTGATTTGCGAAAATGGATTGAAGATTGATGAAGGTGAGAGTTATATGAGTTGTTTTCAGATTTGGATGTGGCACAATTTGGGATTTTGAGTGGTGGAAGCTACTCCTTTCCTTTGTTTTCTTGAATTTAGAAAGTGGTATGTGCAAACTGTTTTGGGATAAGTTGCAGTACGTTATTGATCTGTTTTGGTGTTTAAAATCTTGGAGGAAAGATCATTGTTGGGTGCTGAATGTTGAGTTGCAAGTTGTTAGAAAATTATGCAGGGATATGTGGTTGTTAGATAGTTAAAAGAATTGATTTTTGCATGAGAAATTGGATAGGATGATGTTATGACGTTTCTGGCTGATTGTGGAGTGGTAATAGACTCCAAATATGTTTGAAAACATGTTAGAAGTGTTGAATATGTACTGGAAACCAAATCTGGAAAATTCTGGGTGAAAAACCAGAATCTGGTTGCTGTCACGGCGCTCCAGCGCCCATTTATCGCGCTCCAGCGCGCGATGGTCAGGTTGAGTCGCGCTCCAGCGCCCTCTGGTCGCGCTCCAGCGCGCCTGAATACAGCAGCATGCTGCAGATTCTGTTTTTAGGAGTTTTGGGGGTTCTGAATGTCCGTTTTGGACGTTCTTTAGTTCGTTTTGGGGGATTTTGACCCTTCCGGAGCTGTTGGTGATGGTTTCAAAGCTGTTTGAGTTACTTAAATATGGGTATAAAAAGGATATAAAGAAAAAGTGTTATATATAAACTATTTTGAACTGTTTGATGCATTTATTGAATATAGAAATGTTGTATGATCCATATGAAATGGTAAAAGGATATGAGGATGAGGTTTTCATGGTTAAGTCTTGTTGAAACCATGGTTGGATATGAATTGATTATGAGTTTCATGATGTATGAGATGATTATTGGATGACAATAAAAATGTTGGATCTGTGATGGATTTAAGTTTATTGATTTTTGGAGGATTGATTATCATGAATATGAGAAGAGTCATGGTTGAGAGTGAAAGGATTCATAGTGTTGGCTTGAAATACATGTGCTGAAAAGTTTAAGGTTAGGTTGTTTAATCTTGATTTTTGTGATGTAAAGTGTTTGAAAAATGTAGTTTTTGATGAAAGTAGGTTTTGGAATCATATTATGTGTGGTTATGATGGAAAATCTTGGTTTTATACCACTGTAAGAAAGGGATTGCGAAAAATAGGAAGTATTGGGGTCTTGTATGCTGTCTGGACCTGTTTCTGGGTAAATTACGAACTGCTAATCGATTAACATGCAGTGTTAATCGATTAACACGCACCTGCACTTTGCAGAATTTGTTTTTGATAGTTTTGGGGGTTCCAGATGTTCGTTTTGGACGTTCTCTAGGTCGTTTTGGGGGTTCTTGACCCTTCCGAAACTGTTGGTGATGGTTTCAAAGCTGTTTGAGTTACCTAAATATGAGTATTAAAAGGATATAAAGAAAATGTGTTATGTGTACACTGTTTTGAATTGTTTGATATATCTATTTGATATGGGAATGTTGGGTGATCTGTTTGAGATTGTAAATTGATATGAGAGTGATGTTTGGATGGTTAAGTACTGTTGAAATCATAGTTGTATATGATTTAATTATGAGTTTCATGTTAAAAGAAGAACTTGAATTGTTTACAATTTGGTATTGTGATGCTTATGTGATGATGATATGATAGGTACGTTATGGTATGGTTGGATTGGTATTATGAGGATTATTGGAGATGTATATTTTTGGCTGGTTGGTGTCATTAAAATGAGTGGTGGATAGTAAGCGTTGTGCGTGTTGGCCCGGAGAATCTCTTTAGGTGAGTGATGGGGGGTATACTTGCACTTGTCCGGGGAAGCTCTTGTTCAGAGTGATGGAGGGTGACATTGTGTACTTGCCCGGGGAATCTCCGGATAGAGTGATGGGAAGCAGCACTACACATTGGGGTAATGTGTAACCGCCCGGGGAATCTCTTACATTTATGTAAGAGTGATGAGGGTGACGTGGGGTACTAGTCCGGTGAAGCTCATTACAAATTTGATTGGCGTTGTGCTTGCGGGCCCGGGGAATCTCTTTAGGTGAGTGATGGGGGGTATACTTGCACTTGTCCGGGGAAGCTCTTGTTCAGAGTGATGGAGGGTGACATTGTGTACTTGCCCGGGGAATCTCCCTATAGAGTGATGGGAAGCAGCACTACACATTAAGGTAATGTGTAACGGCCCGGGGAAGCTCTGAAAAGAGTGATGGGAGTGACGCTAGTACATATTGGTGTATGTATTTTGATTCGTCTGTAATATTGGTGGATGTAGTCTGATTTATTTTGTAATGCATATTGGTGTATGCATTTTAAATTGATATTTTGATACATATTGGTATATGCATACGGTTGGAGCATAATTCGTACTTGGGTATATAGTTTGATCTGGTTAAGGTGTGGATGATAGCATGTTATTATGAGTATGTTTATGATGTATAAGAATTGTATTTTTGTTAGCTCACCCTTGCTTGTTTGTGCATGTGAATGCGATGATCGTATAATGTGTGATGTTATACGGGAGCAGATGTTATTACAGATGTGATGGCTGATGCTTCTGAACATGCATAAAGGATGAAAGAGAGATGGGATAGAGGACTTGGGAATGTATTTTAATATTTTATTCGATCCTGACTATTTGAACAATTTTATTTTCGGAATAATCGGTTTTTAATAAATAACGTACTATTTATCCGTTGAGGTTGAATATTAAAAATTTGAATTTTTACTTACGTGTTTTACGAAAAAAAAATTAGTCGGCGTAACACCAAATATCGGGGTGTTACAGCTGTGGTACAAGATGGGAGAAACAACATACTCCCCATTGCTTTTTCTATAGTTGAGGGTGAAACAACAGATGCTTGGTTGTTTTTTCTAAAAAACCTTAGGAGACATGTCACACCTACACAAAACTTGTGCTTAATTTCAAATCGTCATAACTCCATTAGTGCAGCATTCAACAGACCAACCAGTGGGTGGACCGAAGGACAATGTGTGCATGTGTATTGCATTCGACACATTGCACAAAATTTCCCTCGAAGATTTAGGGATACAAGTTTGAAGAAGGACCTTGTCAACATGGGTAACTATCTTTTTAAAAATTTTAACCAATTAAATTTTGTCTTTATTATTCTTCATTATTCGTAATTATTACTATTTTCTTAAATATTTTTGCAGCATACGCAATGACTGAGCTGTGATGTAACTATTACTACAATATTATTAGGGAAAACAATCTCGAAGCAACAACTTGGATTGATCAAATTCCAAGACAATAATTCACACTTGCGTATGATGAAGGTAAAAGATGTGGTCACCTAACAACAAATCTAGCCGAAGAAATTAACTCAATCCTGAAGAAGACAAGAAATTTACCAATCTCCTCCATAGTATTGGCCACATACACAAGATGCAACTCCTTTTTCACAGAAAGAGGAAAATAGATAAGTGCAATGATAAGTGTTGGTCATGTTTATTCTTAAAATGCCACAAAGGTCCTACAGGATGCTGACTTGAAATCAAACACCCACAGGGTTGTTGAATTTGATGATAGAAATACAAAAAGATTCAGAGTTAAGGAGATGGTAAACCCAAGAGAAATACGACCTGTAGGAAAATTTGTTGTCAGATTGGATGAACAATGGTGTGATTGTGGCAAGTTTCAAAAGATTCATCTACCGTGTTCACATGTCTTAGCAGCTTGCAAACATGCTCATCACGACTTTAACATTTACATCAATCCTTACTATAGGTTGGATGTCATCATGAAAGTTTATAATAATATGTTTGGGGAGCTACAACATAGAATATTGGCCATCATACCAAGGCACAGAAATTTGGCCTCATCCAACCACAAAAAGGAATGCAAAGAGTCGACCAAAATCATCCAGAATTAGGACTGAAATGGACATCAGGGAACGAGCACACCCACGAAATTGCTCATATTCTCAAACCCCAGGCCACACAAGAAATCATTGTCCTCAAAATCCTAACATTAGAGGGTCCACATCCCATTATGGAGAATGATTAGTTAATTACTACTTTTAATGTTCGATGTAGTCATAATGCCAACCATATCTCATAATTTCTTATGTAAGACAATTATGTTAAAATTAAAGAAAATGTTTCATTCACTAATGTCAATCACTTCGTCCTCTATTAAAGTTAATTATTGTGTCTTTTGTCAAAAAATGAAAAAATTGACCCAAAACAAACCAAAAACCATCGTGGGAGTATAGTTCAACTTTATGTACAAATGACCACTTTTCCTCTGGTAATCAATTACAGAGGAAAAATGGTAATTTGTACAGAAACTTCAACTAGACTCACCAGGTGGATGAACAACACTCCCCAAGTTTGTTTTTTTGACCTTTGTTGGTTGTTTTGCTCTTAACTTTCTTCACTGAACTCCAAATGAGTTGATTCTTGGTTTGTTGGAATCTAGACTCAAAGAGCTTTCAAATGACTACTAACTCATAATTTTTAGACTACTGTACAAGATGCAGCTAATTTCTAAAAAAAACGTTTTTCTAAATTTTATAAATAAGTTTACTTTGAAGTTATTGTGTCATGTTTCTTATTTTGTATGGATGAGTAAGTTTTGTATGGATGAGTAAGTTTAATGCTCATGAGTATGTTTAGTACAACAATAAATACATTAGACCATTTAATTGTTGAGTGAAAAATCATTTAAATACTTTCCTATAAATGCTTAAAAAAGTTTTTTAAAAAATATTTAAACATAAGATTTTGACCTGAAATTATAAAAAAAAAAAAAATATATATATATATATATATATATATATATATATATATATAAAAGTCAGAATTCAATTTCCAGAAACGGAATTAAGTTTATATAAAAGAAAATCTAATTTAGAATTCGGTTTTCCAGAAACCGAATTCTCACCAAAAAAAAAGGTGTTATTTAGATAATTATAAAGCACAATGTGTCGAAAATATAAATGGAATTTGCGCTATGTCAGAAAAAAAATCTCTCCCTATAACTCTTCCATTAAACGTACTTTTACAGGGACTGGGGAAACAGATTTGAAAACGTAGTTTAACTAAATTTTTTGCGTATCGTAATACATGTATATACGAATTGTTTTCGATGTTAAGTATCTATGCAGTACGTGTCCCTTTCGGCTTTGTGTGAATTGTCTGCCATCCTATATGCACGTAAATTTCTAGATCTGCAAAATTTGTTTTTTTATTTTAAATGAGAATTTTGATTTAGCATACACGAGCATCTTACGTGTGCGTACGTAAAAGGAAAATACGAAAATGTGCAATGATAGGAGAATGAGGGTGGAATCGGAATTTCACATCAGCGGGCCATGGCATGACAAGATATGTTTATGATATTGATAGAATCAAGAGCATATCCGTAGATATAAATTTGACATATGCTTTTGCCTAACTCCAAGCTATTGCTCTCCACACCAATATGCTTGGGTCGGTTGGGGGTGCTATTATGGTAATCTGTCAAAATTAAATTATTGCAATGTGCTTGCTTAAAGAATCATCCAAACAATCTTATATAATGTGTCCTTGTGGATAGTGTGTGGTGTGGTATGGTGGGTACTTCAATTTAAATGCTTTTTTACTCGTGTTGGGTGACTGGACTGTTCAGGACTTCAACCGACTGAATGAGATGATTATTTGGTAGTTATGATTATTTATTATAAAACACCCCAAAAAAGAATATGCAAGATTGGTACTATTGCTCTTCATCAATATCAGAACAACAAACATCTGTCAAAGTTAATGAAATGCTAAGACTCAGAAACTTGCATTGCATGCTTATTAATTATATCAAAATGTAAAATAAAATCATTCATTCTTTGTATCAATTATTGAGATGTGATAAAATAATTAAATGTTATTAGGAAATAATTTGTCAAAACTTTTATTTTATATTATTTTATGGTTTGGTGAAATTACTAAAGGGAATTTGATAATGACGGCAGCAGCATAATCCAGATGTGAAAGGGAGAGGGGTATTTAGGTAATTATGAGAGTGACTGAAGGAGGGTGGTTACCGATTTGATTCTTGTCTTCCTCCTCACTGTTCCCCTGTCTTCATAACAAACCATCTATTCATAACAAACCATCTATACATAACACCAACACTCAATCTCACTCACACTCGCTATCTTCACAATTCGAGATCTGAATCCAAATCGAAGAGAGTGAGATAGATAGCGTGTGAGAGAGATTGCGAAATGAGGGAACCGTCGTCGGTGGGATTCGAAGGCAACGGCATCGTTTCTCCGCCGCCCCAAGCTCTCCTCGAGAGACTCAAAGACTTCGGTCAGGAAGACGCTTTCGCCCTCTGGTATGAGCTCTCCCCCGAGGAACGCGACCTTCTCGTCAAGGACATTGAGGTGATTTATTTTCTTCCCGATCCAATTCGCTCTCTGAGTCTCTGAATAGAAGCGCGAGCTTCAGATTCGCTACTTGACTTCGTAGCGTTTCTTGTTTTCTTGTTTTCGGATCCTTTTATCTTTTGTTTTGTTTTGTTTAACTAATGTGTTCCGTGTGCAGAGTTTAGATCTTTCGCGAATTGACCGGATTATTCGGTGCTCGCTGCGATCTCAAGGTTTGGATGTTAACTAGTGATTGTGTGTTTGTTAATTAATCCAATCGATTTCTTCTCTTCATGTGCGTGATTGTTTGTCTGCCTCCTGTGGCTGAACTGTGATTGTTTGCCAGGACTGCCGTCGGCGGCCATTGAGCCTGTGCCGGAGAACAGTGTATCCACCGTGGAGGATAGAAGCCAAGAGGATCGCGAGAGATGGTGGAAAATGGGGTTGAAAGCTATTTCAGATGGCAAGTTAGCTGTGTTGCTTTTATCCGGTGGCCAGGTATATCCGAATCTGTTTTGGACGAACATATGCACATGCTTCTAATTTTTTTGTTAACTTTTTTAGTGATTGGAAGATAATGAATGATAATAACGATGTGTTATTTTAGTATTGTTTGATTCAAGTGGGTGCCAGTTATGTATATGTTTAGAATCTTTGGATAGGCACATTGGTGTGTTATAGTCATGTTTTATGCTAAATTTATTATACTCAGTGCATAATTGATAATGATCATGATACTATTGATAATCACTAAAAGAAATTATACTACCTCCTCTCCTATTTATATTTCTAAGACTTTCTAGAAAATTGTTTGCATTTTTATATATGAGTTTTTTTAATTGAATGGAGTATTGATTATTTTTATAAAAATATCTTTAGTTAAATTTTTTAAATAAATTATAAAAGATTTCTCTATTATGATTTAGACTATAAAGATTTATGAATATCAATGTCTCTAACAGATATTTTAATCATATATATATATATATATATATATATATATATATATATAAACTTTAAAATAATGATACAAACTGATGAATTTATTGTTTTCGGTTTATCTAATTAATTTTCTTAAAGAATGTGATTTAGTTAAAAAAAATCTTAGGATTGGAGGAAGTAGTATGATCGGCAATCAGTATCATTTCTCTGTATTTCTATCATTATTTTGTTATTATGCTTACTCTTTTTGGGAACCTTCTCCGTTAGAGACAAAGTAGAACTCGGGGTCATTGCTTTTGATTGTCCCTAAAAAGCAGCATCATTAGCTGCAAAGGTGTGATTGTAAGAGCGGATGCTCTTTTATGTATTCTTTTTAACTTTAGTAATCTGCTTCGATGTGTTATGGTACAACTAATATAATCTCTTTTGTTTTTAACTTAAAATATTCTTAGGGGCATAAAAGCAGTCGCTTTAACCTGATTTATTGTAATCAATCATTAAGTGCAATAAAGTTGCTTTATGTTATGGGGTTGCCCTAGTGTCTCTCTCTCACCTCAATAAAAATATATCTCGATAGATGTCTTTTGCCTTTTTTTTTCGATATTTCTTTACTCGACAAATTAAGAAGTCTCCCTTTGGCATAGGCAAATCATGAAACTAAGTGTAGTATCATGAACTAAGTGTTACATTTAGTTGAAAAAATTAAAAAGTAACTAATTTTTTATATGGTTATGCATTTGTATTAGAGGTTAATGTTGATCCAGTCCTTACTTCATCTTAAATTTTGATATTATACATTTGTTTTCTTTACTCAGCACTTTTTGCAGCATGTAGTCAGGAAATGTTAGCCTGATGAATTGTCTTATGCTTTCTTCTTGGTAATTTTTTACACTGGACTTTTCCTGTGAAGCACAAGCACCTACAGTAAATTTGGACAACAATTTAATTATAAACATTTACTTGTAGCATGAAATATGTTACTACTTACAAATGATATATGATGCATAAAACAAATCTTTTACAAAAGGCAGCTGGAGGAAAAAATCTTTTGGCCTTGATTTATTTTGATGCTTACTGTCTTCAGTCTCAGAATATTAGCTATGTATCACTATTACATTCTTAGTGGAACTGGTGCACCTGGATCATTTTTACGTACCATTCAATCTTCATTCTTAACTGTTATGTTACGTTGTTGACCATCTGTTTGGCTGACTTAAAAATGTCCCAAAACTTTAAATGCAGGGTACTCGACTAGGAAGTTCAGATCCAAAAGGATGTTTCAGTGAGTATTCTCACTTGATACTGAAAGCATATTACTTTAATCTAAAGTATCTTTAGTTGGCCTATTGGATCAGTTTTTAGAGAAAGAGAGGCATAATACTTCTGAAATGCTTCTTTTATGCATCTAAATGGGATTCCACACAAACTGTAGATATCTTTTGGATAAAGGTAGGGAATACAAGTAGAAAATATGATCTGAAATATAAGAAAGCTCTCAATTTTTATAGGTGAGTCGAAGCTACAGAGACTGAAATTTCCCCAATATATTCTCTCTCGCCCCTTATCTCTCTTCTCAGCCCTCTATAAATTTCCAACTCCCCCAGTCTACTTCTCATCCTTTCTCATAATTGTTCCCCTCTTTCCCATGTTCCTTTTATTTCTTATATTACTGAGAAATTTATAAAATCCTACATAATGTTAAAATCATTATTGTTTGTTTAAACAGTTAACAGGGTATGATATGGTTATCACTGCACATTGTATTCATCATTTGGTTCATATACTCATTTGTTCTCTATTTTGTCCTTATTTTTACTTTGTATTTCTTTTTTCATTCAGTTCATTTTTCATTTATCGTGGATTTGAGTGATGTTTATAATTTACAAATTATGTATTGAAATTATGTATTGACGTACTCACTCACTCTTCTATTTCATGGTAAGATTATTATAATTAGTAATTAGAACCAATAGAAGATGCTTATTTCAGGCAAACAAGTTTTAGGAAGATTACAACTTTCTTTGGTCTAAATGAAAACCAGGAAGCTTCTATTTATATGTAGATTCTTTAGTTAAAATTCTTCTGGTTAGAAAGAATACAAAATATACTCGGCATAGAAGCAGAAAGGTGCTTGTTGAATGTTGAGCCTTGATGGCACACTAGCAAGTTGATATTTGCGTGTAGAAGTAAAAGGTAGCTAATAATTTCTGGTTATGTGATCACTTTGATTTTTACTGGGTGTAGATATGAATACTAAGTTCATTTCCTCTCAGCTTGAATTCCCATTCCCTTTCCTCTCTAGTATTTTTCATAGTTTTACTCCTAAGTTTCATCTAAGTATCAGTCTGCGTTTCTGTGAAATTTTTATAAGCCTTTCTGTATTTATTTGTCACTTACTATTTTATTTATCTCAAAAGTAAGTTACACGTTATGGTAATTTTGTCATTTGAAGGAACTTGAAGGGTAATCATGTTGTCTTATTATAATTGAAAGGTCTGCTTGTAATTGTGTGTTAGATTAGTATTCTTATTTATAATGAAGAGATACAACAATAAAGAATAAACTAACATTTAGTAATAAGAAATATTTGGTAAGATATTTTTATCAAATCATATCATATCTAATGTAATATTCAAATTATATTTCTAACACTCCTTCAAGTTAAAGTTGAAGCATATGTATAAGACAAGCTTGTTACAAATGTTATTAACAGAAAATCCCGAAAGAAAGTCATGTTACTGGAGTCGATACAGTAAATAATTACAATGATAAGCTGGCCATATGTACCATATGAGTCAATGTATGCCGGAGGGTATGGCAGCGGTCTAAAAAACAGAGGCTTGGAAAGTGCAGTGGTTGCCAAGAAGTGAAAAATGCCTTGAGATCAGAACGGCTCCGGTAAGAGAAAAATATGTTAGGTGAGCTCAGTGGCTACCGGGAGGTTAAGATGTTCAAAGGACACAGCGGCTGTCAGGGGACAAAAATGCTTGGAGAGCATGGCAGAACATAGAGGCTCGGAGAGTGGGACAGCTGCCGAAGCAAAAAAAAGATCTTCGAGGCGTGGGGACTACTAGAGAGTAAAAATTATTACATTAGGTTGGATATTGTTTACTTGACAAAATCCAGGCCAATTCACCTAGAAAAAAAGTCAAGGCCTAACAGTGAATTAGTGGTAACACAGGTCACCAAGTATAATACCTCTACCATATTGAAAGGATTGTAATGTTTACTGTATTCACACATTAGTATTATTATTCATAATGAATAATAATAGAGAACAAAATTAATATTTAAATATGGAAAATATTTGGTGAATTGGTAAGATTTTACTGTCTACCATATATCATATCTCTCTATTTAATGTTATGTTTAAATCATATCTCTAACATAATTAAATCATATTTCTAACAATTATGTTATATTTTAGATATTGGACTTCCATCTGGAAAATCACTCTTCCAACTTCAAGCTGAGAGGATTCTGTGTGTCCAAAGACTAGCGGCTCAAGCTACAAATGAGAGTAAGTTCCACTTGTCTTGCTTCAGTTTTTTCATGCATTCTTCTGTTACATTCTCATCAGTTTATGTATTGCAGATTCTGCTTCTTCGGTACAAATACACTGGTACATAATGACTAGTCCATTCACGGATGAGGCAACACGAAAATTCTTTGAAAGTCATAAATTTTTTGGTCTCGAGGCTGAACAGGTAAGATGTCTAAACCATTTTCTGACACTATTTTAGTACTTGTTTTACCATCGTTTACTTACTATAGATCTCACCTCTTTGGTATAGGTTACCTTTTTCCAACAAGGAACTATCCCTTGTGTTTCTAAGGATGGCAGATTTATTATGGAGACTCCATACAGGGTGTGCTCTCATTCTTTTACTGAGTTCTAAATACGTTTTCTTCGGAATTTTTGGTTTCTTTAATGGATGTTAATTAAAACATTGAAAAATGAGGGTACCAAGAACTTACCATTCAACCTATTATTTCGGATAAATAATTTATTTATTTGATCGTGTTATTATGCCACAAATTGGAGCAACTGTATGCATCTCCTTAAGTATTTCAAAATTGGAATTTGGCTGCTGTTGCATATCAGTGTGTGACTAGTTCACGTTGAAGTGTCCTGTAAAAGTACACGTAACAAATAGCTTCTGAAAATAAGAGAATACACCACATATGATTCTTAACTAAAACGCTTGTGATTGGTTGGTTAGGTAGGTGATAGTAATAATGAAATTCGTTACTGCTTTAGGTGTCACCCTGGTAGAGTCTTTATCTTGCAAGCAAGTCCACTGGCAGATGTTTTTAAATACTTTCCAAAGAATTATCTGGGAATTAATTAACAATAAACAATTGTGTCTAATTTTCTTCTGCTCCTCCTTCAAGTTTTTTTACAATTTAACATTGCTATTTATTGCCTTCTTTTCACAGTACTCACGAATAATAAGAACACATTTATGTGTAAAAAGTTGGAGGGAATGTGAGAATTGAGTTTTCATTTTGGGCTGGATTATGTGCATATTTGGTTTTAAACAACCGGGACTACTTAAAATTGAGGATTTCTAGTTGGAAAGAAAGATTTACTAATCCATATGTTGAAATGATTATAGAGTATTCAGGGTTCCTTAATCCTTATGGCATGACATTTTTAAATTTGGGCATATGATTAAGACATTTAAGTAACAAAAGTAACTGGAGACTAAACTTTAAAAAAGGCCTTGATTTTCTAACTTTCCCTTCAATTCTTTTTGGACATGTGAAATGTAAATTTATCTAATTAGAGAAGGAGAAGTCGAAGACATGATTCTTTATGCCTAATTTTTGGTTTTGTTTTAGTTATCTAGCTAAGTTTTAACTGTACCTCTGGTTTTATGTTCCTATTTTTGAATTGTATGTTGGTTAATATTTGAAACTTTTAAAGCCAGGTAGCAAAGGCTCCTGACGGGAATGGCGGGGTGTATTCAGGTACCTAGCGGGTTTATATACACGAGTTATTATTTCATATTCAAGTCTGTAATGCTTACATAGACTGATTTGCTTTTTTTAGCATATTGGTTGGTCAAAATTGAATATGTTGGAATACCTTTTTTCTTTTTTCTGTTCAGCTCTGAAATCAACCAAATTATTGGAGGACATGGCCTCAAAAGGAATTAAGTATATTGATTGCTATGGAGTTGATAATGCACTGGTAATTTAATTTTTTTACCTATGTTGTTTCTTTTGTTAACCAGTGTTCCTGGTCAGCTATCATTTCTCATTTGAAGACGTTTTGATAAGGACTTGTGAAACAGGTTCGTGTTGCTGATCCAACATTTTTAGGCTACTTTATTGATAAAGGTGTTGCTGCTGGTGCAAAAGTTGTCCGCAAGGTAACAGATAAATCATGTAATTCCTGTTGAGATAATTTGTAGAATACTCTCTCAATTTGAGAGGTCAAGTTATTTACTGCTTATATTTCCTATCTGTGCAAAGAATGAAACCTAGCTGTGTGGATTTGCCTTTTCACTAAAATTATGAACATTGTATTCAATTCAGGGAGTTTATTCTTGAACAAATGGGGAAGATCTAATGCTTTGTTGTCCAGTTGTAGATTAGTTATGACTGTTTATGATTAGATGGATGATATGATAAACTATTAGGCTGTTGATAATCACTCTTCATATGTTTTTTCCAGGATGCTTCGTTGTTTAGTTCCTTTATTTGAATCTGTTGTCGTTGTTACATTTCCATTTCCTACATCGCAGTTAGATTGTATTATGATGATGATTGAGATGATACCCTATTATAAATAGAATGGCTATCTCAAATCCTCAATTCCAAACTTAGCTCTGCGAGGGTGGCATGCCAAAGCCTTTCAAGGATGGGGCTAATGTTGGACATCTGAACATGTATGCTTCATGCCTAGGATTAAACATATAGAGTATACAGTTTGCATGATTGAATTTAAACATATGCAAGTAACCTGTATTAATACTAGTTAGACTTTGAATCAAACTGAACTCAGTCCCTAAAGGTAGATAAGGGGAGAGGATTTCCCACACCTTAAAATGAATTTTTTGGCCATATTCATCCTCGCTATCATGTCACATCTCATCAACCTTGATTAAAAATTCAATGCTTCAGGTCCTTCAATGAATATGCAGAAAGAAGATATGACAGTAAGAATACACTTGAGTGTTCTTGTTTCTCCTTCTACCAAATACACTGATAATTATGTTCTTATTTCCCTGGATTATAACCCACTTTATTATCCCTATACTGTGATTATTAAAACAAGGTCAGTATCTATTAATTATTGATAATTTTCTGTCTTCTATCTGCATGGTTATGTTGCCGTACCGTTCATGGGGAAGAGAAGAAAAAGCTATTTGTTTAAGACATACTAGCCTAGGAAAACAACGGAAGCATGCATTCAATATATATACCTAGCTGAATTCTAATTTGCTTGGAGTTCTGTATCTTGTGATGTTGGTAATATTCCGAATCAGTTATTGATGAAAATTGCATGAGACGGATGAAAGTAGTTTTTTTCCACTTCAAAACCAGTGATTCAGTTGAGTTTGTTCTTCGCATATTTTATGGTATTAAATTTTCATTATATACAGGCATATCCACAAGAAAAGGTTGGTGTGTTTGTACGACGAGGCAAAGGTGGTCCTCTTACCGTTGTTGAATATAGTGAATTGGAGTCATCACTAGCTTCTGCAGTCAATCAAGCAACTGGCCGTCTTCGTTTTTGTTGGAGTAACGTTAGTTTATTTGTCCTCTTTCTAATTTCATGGGTTTTTGCTTTCTGCATTCAATCTGCCATAAGCTTTGAGGATCAGTACCCTTGAATTTTGGTTATGATCTTCTAGAGTAGAAAGCCAAGGTTGAAGAGTTAACACCCTATGTTAGGAACCTAGAAAAACAGAAAAGAAAAAAAAAACATAAGACAGATAAAAGAAAGGATGAGGGTTTGACTACTTTCGTAATGTTTATTGAAGTGCTAAGAAAAGGGAGAGAATTCTCCGTCCAAACTTTTTCCTTTTTCCGAACAAAGCTAATGCTCAGATCCCAAATGGTAATTTCAGAATGCCCACACTTCTATACCCTCTTCTACTGTTTCAGCTTCCCTACCTCTACATTTTTAATTGCCTAATACTCCCTGGTCATATTACTACACATCCTAAATAAGTGGAAACCAAAGGTATCAACTGTTGATATTAGCTTGCTGAGATCCAGACAGGGGAGAGGAGTTTTTGCGCTTTGATATGATCAGATATTCTCTGTTAGCAAATGGGAATACACCGTTGGAGACCAATGGAAATTTCTAAAAGAGAATATATGATCATATCAAATGTAAAAAGTCCTGAATCTCTTCTGATGATGAGAATTACCTTCTAGTTTTGTTTCCTATTATTTTGTACCAACGCTGTCTTCTCTGTGCATCCATCTGGTTGCCATCACAGTGGCTTTTGTTGATATGATTCATTACTCAATTTCTTTATAGACCACACGAAATTCGTAAAGGTCACATGACAATGACGCAATGGTCTCAATTAATCTATTTCTCTAAACCCTTTAAGGGGATAAGCACGAGTTTTTATCAGGTCATGTATAGATCTTGAAAATATTCGTACTTTAGGTTTCTGATTAATCTTGTGATTTCAGGTCTGCTTACACATGTTCACTCTGGATTTTCTGAACCAAGTAGCAAATGGCCTTGAAAAAGACAGCATGTATGTTTGTTGCCCTCTTCATTCTAACTTCCCTGCCCCCATTATTTGTTCTCCTTCTCACTGTTTTGAATTTCAAATGCGAGAATTATTAATTGCAAGCCATGCAACCTGGTAGCCTTAAGGTCATATAACCACATATTTGAGTTAAAAAAACTACTTCGCTACTTTAATCTGATAACATGGATTACTCAGGAAGATTAATCACACTATTCTTCTAATGCCTGATTTATCAGTAGTTAATGAATCTTGATGAAGTAAAAAAGCGGTTGAGTTACCTTTTGACTTCTCTGGGTCAAATAATCTGCCATCTTTTAGGAGTTTTATATATGTTGATCCGAACGTTGATTTTATGCGCAGTTATCATCTCGCAGAGAAGAAAATACCTTCCATACATGGATATACAGTGGGATTAAAACTTGAGCAGTTTATATTTGATGCGTTTCCATATGCTCCTACGACTGCACTTTTTGAGGTGACTATAATTCTAATTTTTACTTAAAATGGTTAGTTCATTTCTTGACGTGATGTATGTTTAGGATGCTACTCTTATTATTGCATATTTTATGCATTCCTGCTCAGGTATTACGGGAAGAAGAATTTGCACCGGTGAAAAATGCAAATGGATCCAATGTTGACACTCCAGACAGTGCAAAACTGCTTGTTCTTCGACTCCATACTCGATGGGTAGTCGCTGCAGGTGGCTTCTTAACACATTCAGTGCCCTTATATGCAACCGGTAAGTTATTACTCCACAGCCTAGGAGAGAATAAATATAATTGTGGCTGGACTATTGTCCTCACACACACAATCTTCGACAGAAAGAGATCGAGAGATAGTATTTTTCGTTACAAAGATTATTGTTTTACTTAACTCTTCTTTTTCCTTTCACGAAATGTCATTATCCCTCATTCAGGTGTTGAAGTGTCACCACTCTGTTCGTATACTGGTGAAAACCTGGAACCTATATGTCGAGGAAGAACATTTCATGCACCTTGTGAGATCACATTCTAGTTCCACCGTTCGTTCGTGCGGCTTTGCTGTGACCTACACTACCATGAGGGAGTTCTCAGTTCCATACGTGTTGCAATATTAATTTGAGCATGTCACTCATCATTCACTTGTATCAATGTATATTATCTTCTCCAATCTGTTTCTGATTGGCTTTTGTTTTTTTTTTTTTTAATTTTTTGGTTTTCTCTTTTTTGCCACTGATCTGTTCTAGTATTGCTGAGGAATGTACATGTATCATAATTTTACCGAGCATTTATTTACCCAAGCAGACTCAAATATATCGCCCCATTTCCAAATTAATTCACGTCATACCATTTTAGGGCACTATTGAAATTTCACCACTTTGTGGTAAAACGGGGAATAGAGGTGTAAGGAAATAACCAGGAAACGGCACAGAAGTATGTAAATCCCTGCCCGTTCTGCAAGCAAACTAACTATCCATGTAAGATTAGAGTTAAGTGTTTTTAGTATTATGTTGGAAAATTATATTTTACATATTTAACAGAGCTTAGAAAAATTATGTTTTTGAACACCCTTTATATAAATATTCTTGGTCAGTTTATTTTAATACATTAACAATACAATTTAAAAATATTAATATAATTAGATGTTAAATGATTATTTCGTTAGTGTAGGTTGGTTTTAATTGTCTATCTGTTTTGTTGTTGTTAGTCATATTCACATGGTAAAATTATTTTCATTGTCACCTGGGTTGCTCAATAAGATGAAATATCCAAAATTTCACATTTTCCTATGCATTTTACCTGGTGCAAGTCCTGTCCCATTTTGTCTTTGTTGATTCACACATTTACTTTTATGCATGATATACCATTTTGTTCCCTTAAGGATTTGAGGTTAGTTAGATTAATCTTATTTTAAGAGAAGAGAACGGTAGTCCTTCAAATATGAAATTAATTATCTTTAAAAGAATGTTAGATCAATGTATTCATGAAATAAGATGTACATTTGAGGTCAAATTTCATTATCACATCAAATAAAATTTCTTGATTTTATTTACCTTTAGGCTAAAGATTTATTTATTATCTCAATCACGCGTAATTATTTAAAAAATAAATTTGACGATTTGTAAATAGATTGGTGTAATTTTTTTTAATTAACGAATATGAGTGTTTTTAAAAAAGAATACAAAAATATAAGTTACTTCTGGGTGAACGAGCTCTCTTTAAAACAAATTATCAGGTAACAACTTTTGGAGTTCATAGAATTTTAATATTTTTCGAAAAATACGATATTTTTTAGTGAAGTCACTGTACGTTAACGAATTATGTTTTAAGTGACGTACTCACAGGTTCTTTTACTATTTTTTGTTTTAGGCTTTTTAAGTGAACTTTTATTTAATTATTAACTGTTTACATTAAATGACCTTTCTATTGTTAACTTTTACTTTTATGATAAAAATAATAATAAAATTATTATTAATAATATAATTTACAAAATTCTATTGAAAATAATTATTTTGGTTTTAAAAAAATTATTAAATTTTGAAAAATGGATAAAAATATTAAATTAAAAAATTATCACTAAAAGGGTAAAATAATAGTAATTATTTTAATTTAAGAAGTGGTTATTTAAAGGATAGAAGTATAATGTATACACCAAATAAGAGATTCTTTTATAATAGTTATTGTACAATTTGAAAGAAATTAATTGGTGACAATCATATTCAATTAATCATTTAGTTACATTAAACAAGTCAGTTACATTAAACAAGTTAATAATAAGATTTAATAGAATTAGATAGTTATTAGATGGACTCTAATAAAAACAATTATGAAAAAAATCTATAAATAAACATCAAAATTATGGTGGTGAGATTTTTATTACACATTTATTATAACATTAATTACTAAACTGGTTGAATGCCAAATGGATTTAAGCATCAAAGTATTTTTAGCAAGTACACCTACTCAGTTAGTGTATCCAAATAACAAGGAAGGAAGCGGAAGAGTAAGGAAGACAACTTGAAGCAAACACTCGTTCTTATATACACGAAACAGTTTGGAGGAACGTTGAGAACTTGGACTAGGAAAGTCAGCATAGCATCGGTAAGATTGATCAATGTTCTCTCTTCTGCCCTATGTGAAGGGCCTTCCCCTTGAGCGACTCTAGCACCACCTAGACCTATTGGATATCTGTCCAATAGCTTCTTGAAATAATTAAGGTTACGCGAGTTAGTGTGGGCCATGATATTTGCAACAAGAAAGAGAACTTAACCAAGTTAAAAACTGATAAAAAAATGTATGAAACAAAGAAAGACAATTTATCATAAACATCCTAGTCGAGACGTTGGGAATGAGAACACTTTAAAAGCTCTTTAGTCGAGAGCTTATGAGACAGTTGCTCCAAAATCTCAAGAGTAGCAAATTCTTTGAAGGTCATTGTAGATGACTCCTAGAGGTCAATTTGAGTGGGATTTTAAGTCCAATACAAGGGGAACATAGGTCAATCATCCCCATCAAAAAGTAGCTTGCGGTCTTTGGAGGTGATGGCGATCTTGAAGGACTCATCATTTTCAGTTGTTTGAACGAGTTCGGTAGTGGTGAAGGAATAAGGCAAGGGTAGGATTGATACCCAAAAGCCTTACACAAGACGTTGAATGCCTGCATAGCTGCCTAGGCGTTCGGATGGAGCTCCACGGGAGCAACGTTCAACTTTTGTAGGACTCTGATTTTGAAGTCATCAAGTGAATCTGTACATGCAAGTCTATGAAAAGGCAAGAGTGGACAAATAAGAAGTCTTGTTCAAAGTTCCCTTTGTTGTAGCATACTCGATCATTCCCTCTATAGACACAAAGATGCATAAAGTCGTCTACCACGTTGTCCATTAAAATGTAGGTCCGACCGGCGAGCTCCACCAAATCATTGCCCCACTTGAAGCGGGTGGCATACTCACGTACCTTGTGTGCGACCCACACATATATGGGGACTTAAGGCAGATTTTGTTCGTCCCATTCAACAATTGTATCCACTTGGATTTCTCCAACAGTGTCGTCGCTTCCCCCACAACCTCCTCCCTTGAACCTTACTTTCCAATCGAACCTTTATTAGTAGGTTGAATAGGTGTTGTGATACTACTTACAGACATCAAGCTTTTCTTGGACAACTCCTAACCACTCAATAATTACCTAAGCGAGAATAAAGATGCAAAAAAATCATCAGCATATCCTTGCCTTCCCGACTAGAAGAGCCTACCGAAAATATGTTGATAACCTTAAGCAAAAAGAATCGAATGTTGAACGATGTGCAGATGAGTGTCAGCAAAAATGGTGAAAAGGACAAGTCTATTTGGCCCCTATCTATAGAAATTCTTGAGGACACGTGACACCCTCACAACCGTTAAATCACACATCATCCAACGAATGGGCTTCAAAATCTGCATCAAAAAGAACATTTTGAGGCTTCACATCACCATGAGAACCCATCAACAAAGCGACGAATAGAGAGAACCATTCCATCTTGGAAGGAGGCTTTGAACATGAGGCCATATCTTCCCTTGCTTAACACTTTCTCTTCATTGAAGTTTCTTGTTGCTTCCAATGTCTCCGCGTACGTGATCTTATTGTTGAACATCACTAGCTTTGGTCCTTTGTTTTTACTACTCCCTCTACTACCTGCACTTGTTGAAGGGCTCTGTTTCTTCTCACCTGTCACCCCTTCTCGAAGCTTCTTTCGCTACCTCAAGAGGCTGTAAACATACCCACAACAACACAACACCAAAAGGCACAAGCCAGGCACTCCTACGCCTATCAACATTATTAACCTTATCTTCTTTCTCCTTCTCACCTTTGCACATTCCCTCTACAAGGGCTTCCCACACAAACCTTGGTTCATTGCAAACATCGAAGGGTTATTGAATCTGGCACCAAGCACGTATGGAATCTCACCCTCAAGATTATTACTAGACACGTTTAAATACTCCAAAACAAGAAATGCTTGACAGTTCAACAGGAATTTCCTCATTTAAAAGATTTGAAGAAAGGTTCAACGTTGTACCAGCAAGGACCGGATGCCGTATGGAAGGACGCCCACGTCATCGAAGCAGCAATAGACCGTCCGCCCATTTCAGTAGTCGAGACCTGGGAAACTTTTCTATTGATTAATGTGGAGGATTGAACATAACAGGGCGGACGCCCATGTAATAGGGCGGATGCCCATGTCCCATAAATCAACACCTGCCCGAAGCCGGCCGCCCAGAGGATAAATCTCGCAAAAACGGTCGGCCATTTTGCTAATCAACTTGGTTTAAGGTAAGTAGAGACTAGAAGCTATTGGGCTGTTTGGGCCGTGATTAACTTTTAACTAATCCTAAGCCCATAGCGAAAACTATAAATACAAGTCCAGGGTGAGTGGTAGATAGGTTACATTCTATCCCTGAATGAAAGCCATTGCTCTGAACTGACTTTGGCATCGGAGAATCTTTTGCAGGTCTCCCCCCTCTGGATCAAAAGGGAAACCAAGAATCTAAGGAGAAAGGACTAGCTACAAGAGCAAGAACGTAAGAGAACTTGGAGATTTAAGATAACACAGCCCTATACATCCGAAACAAACATGGTCAAATTATACAGTTTTGACATCCAACACGAGTGAACCCAATAATCCTCTGCACCACGGCACAGGACAGCCTATGTTGATCACATTGTCCTGGAGCTTCGATCATACATAGTGCACGATACACTAGTTGTAGTACACGTGGGAACAACCGTCAATGGAGAAGGCTTCCTTGGATGTTTTGGTTTCAGCACAAATATCACAGTTGAAGGGGTCTGCGTTGGAGGATTCTCCCCTAAACTTTTTCCATTTGCCAAAGGAAGTGTTTGCGGGAGTGAAATTGAGGATACATAAATCATCGTCGTCCTCGGTGTCAAAAAGGTCAATGATGTGGTTTCATGGTTGAGAGGGGTTGTCGACATAGTCATGACTAGCAGCAACAATGGTGGTGGCAAGGTTTGAGGATTGAACATTTTGGGGATTTGAATGAGCCGAGAGAAGCGTGGCGTAACCATTGCACAGTTAGCATGCCACGAGAGAGTAAATTTAGCATTGTCTAATCCAATTAGTGACAAGGTTCCAATTAATTCAATTTTAAAAAAATATACACTTTATTGAGATAAAAAAAACTATAAAGATCTATTTGAGACGATTATGAAAAAATAGACACATCCAAAATTATTAAACCTCAAATATAAAATAAACTGTACCATAAAGTATAAATATAAATATGCTAATCTCTTTAAAAATAATTTTAACTTCATAACTTTAAATAAAAAACATAAATATATAAAAAACAAACCGAATTCCTAAATTTTAATTTTCAATTATTATAGTTTTACCACTTAATTTAAAAAAAATACCTAAATAAAAATAATTAACTATTAAATATTACATTTATATATGTTGATTAATTAAGAAATAATTAAAATACTCTCGTATTCAATTTTTTTCCTTCTTAACGGTGATGAGATGTTAAATTGAGCAAACCATAGAAATTAAGCTACGTGTCATCATGAGATGTTATTAGTCAGATTTTATGGCCAAAATTTTAATCAAATTCCATGTGGTTGAGCATTTCTTTCACGCCAACGTGCCTTTCTTGGGAGCAAACGTTTCCAATTATATTTTACTTTTTATTATAAATAACAATTTAGCAAAGTGTTTTAAAAACTTATTTGCCGTCATGTTTTTTAAAGATTCTTTTTCATAATAAATAAATAAATAGGATGCTAAGTATTCAACAACATCACAGAACTAACTAACTTCATAATTTATTTGCCAAAAATTAATTTTAAATGTATATTAAAATAATAATATCAAGATTCAACGTTAAAGAAACTTAAAAGGAAAGAAGGAAAAATCTGAAATATGAAGTTCAGACAGAAGAGGGACGAATCAAACGTTAGAAAACCGCCACGTATGAGTTTCCTGAACCATAGCCACTTCCTCTAAAACCACACAATAACACCTTCTATCGTCACCTTCCTTTGCACCACCAATAAGGTCTCCAGACCTTCTAATTCTCTACTCTCACTTCTCTGTCACATTTTACTTTTAAGGTACGTGCTTCTTTCTTTTGATTTTTTTTTAATTTTTTTTGTGTGATTTTTTTCTCTACTATCTTAAAGCTTACTTGGTTGTTCATATATTTAATTTTGTGTTAATTGCCTTCAACTTTGTGAATTCCTTTTAAAGGCTCATTTTTTTTTATATCTTTCCGTCAATTGAACTGGGATTTGCTGGTTTGATGCTTTTTTTCATTCAAGAAATTTGCGAACTTTAGAGTGTGGTTTGTTTGTTGGTTCATGTAATAAGAAATGAGAAGTTTTTTTTACAATGATAATGATAGTATTTAAGAGAGCCCTTGTTTTGGGTTGGATGCTGTTGTTGATATAGATGGCGGCATCATCTGCATGCCTTGTTGGGAATGGTTTGTCTACAAGGGGTAATAGAATAGCTCTTAACAAGGACTTCAATGGAAGATATATCTACTCATCTTGGAGACTTTCATCGTTGAACAATAACAAGGCGTCGAAAGTATTTTCCATAAGGGCATCCTTAGAGGAAAGGCAACAAGAAGGGAGAAGGGGGTTTCTGAAATTATTGCTTGGAAATGCGGGAATTGGTTTGCCTGCACTGTTGGGAAGTGGCAAAGCTTATGCTGATGAACAAGGGGCTTCCTCCTCCAGAATGTCTTACTCCAGGTTTCTAGAGTATTTGGACAAGGATAGAGTAAAAAAAGTGGATCTGTATGACAACGGAACCATTGCTGTTGTTGAGGCTGTTTCTCCTGAATTGGGGAATAGGGTGCAGCGTGTTAAAGTTCAACTCCCTGGACTTAACCAGGAGCTCCTTCAGAAATTCAGGGAAAAGAATATTGACTTTGCAGCTCATAGTGCCCAAGAAGAGTCAGGTTCTCTTTTGGCTAACCTGATTGGGAATCTGGCCTTCCCTTTGATCTTGATTGGAGGCTTGTTCCTTCTCTCGAGACGTTCAGGAGGAATGGGAGGTCCTGGTGGACCAGGATTTCCTCTTGCTTTTGGCCAATCTAAAGCCAAGTTTCAAATGGAACCAAACACTGGAGTGACATTTGATGATGTTGCTGGGGTGGATGAAGCCAAGCAGGACTTTATGGAGGTGGTGGAGTTTCTGAAGAAGCCCGAGAGGTTCACTGCTGTTGGGGCTCGCATACCTAAAGGAGTTCTTCTTGTTGGTCCTCCAGGAACTGGGAAGACCCTGTTGGCCAAGGCTATTGCTGGTGAAGCTGGTGTTCCATTTTTTTCAATATCCGGTTCTGAGTTTGTTGAGATGTTTGTTGGTGTTGGTGCTTCTCGAGTTCGTGATTTGTTCAAGAAGGCCAAAGAAAACGCCCCTTGCATTGTCTTTGTTGATGAAATTGATGCTGTTGGAAGACAAAGAGGAACTGGAATTGGTGGAGGAAATGATGAAAGAGAGCAGACCCTCAACCAACTTTTGACAGAAATGGATGGTTTTGAGGGTAATACTGGCATCATTGTCATTGCAGCAACTAACAGGGCAGACATTCTTGACTCTGCCTTATTGAGACCAGGACGGTTTGATAGACAGGTATGACTATATTATGAAATGCCTAATGCTTTTTGTTAATGAGTAAATTACTGAACATCAATGCTTCTGCAGGTTACTGTTGATGTTCCAGATATAAGGGGTAGGACCGAAATCCTAAAGGTTCATGGTAGCAATAAAAAGTTTGATGATGATGTTTCTCTTGATGTGATTGCCATGAGAACGCCTGGTTTTAGTGGAGCTGATCTTGCAAATCTCTTGAATGAGGCTGCCATATTAGCCGGTCGACGTGGAAAGACAGCAATTTCCTCTAAAGAGATTGATGATTCCATTGATAGGATTGTGGCTGGAATGGAAGGAACAGTGATGACAGATGGGAAGAGCAAAAGTTTAGTGGCATATCACGAAGTTGGTCATGCTATTTGTGGGTGAGAAATTTGACTTTCCTTTTTGTCTTTTTAAATACATGTTTCAAGATTGCAATCAAAGCAACGTATTTAGTCTTCATGACTTTCTATGCAACACTGAATATATCAGCTTAAGCAAGCAAAACTACCATTGTTACGTGTTAAGTGGCAACATTTGAAAACCGTTTCAGTATACAATTCCCCAAAGCCTCTTCTGAAACATGTTTGTGCTTGTTTGTAGAACTTTAACTCCTGGTCATGATGCTGTGCAAAAGGTAACACTAGTTCCTCGTGGTCAAGCTCGGGGTCTTACATGGTTCATTCCTTCCGACGACCCAACTCTTATCTCTAAACAACAACTCTTCGCAAGAATTGTTGGAGGACTTGGTGGTAGGGCTGCAGAAGAAATTATTTTTGGTGAGCCTGAGGTTACAACTGGAGCAGCTGGTGATTTGCAGCAAATCACCGGTTTGGCAAAACAGGTACTTGCCAATCATATGCTCTTGAAAGAATGAATGATGATGTTTCTGAAGGATTAACCTTTTATCTTTCTTCTAGAGAAGTCTTCTTATTTTCTTATATTTACCTCCTATGCTACCTTAATTAGACCTTATATGATACTCTTGCAGATGGTAACTACATTTGGAATGTCTGATATTGGGCCTTGGTCATTGATGGAACCATCAGCACAAAGTGGGGATGTTATCATGAGAATGATGGCAAGGAACTCAATGTCAGAGAAGCTTGCAGAAGACATCGATACTGCCATCAAGAGGATCTCAGATGAAGCATATGAAATTGCCTTGGAACATATAAGGAACAACCGTGAGGCAATAGACAAGATTGTGGATGTCCTTCTGGAGAAGGAGACATTGTCTGGTGATGAATTCCGTGCTCTACTGTCTGAATTTACTGAAATTCCAGCTGAAAACCGTGTCCCTCCAACTCCAGTACCAGCCACTGTTTAAATACCTTATATGAAACATCGTTAATATGTACTATCTTTTAGAATACGAAATTCCCTCTACAGCCTGCTCCATATTTGTGAATGATTAAAGATTCCACCTTTTTCATTTTCCTAGTGTTTATAAATGACAATAGAGAGTATATATTCATATATATGGAAGAGAAAATGATAAGTGTAAAATAAATGGTCTATACGTCTATAATACAGTGTAACTTTTGTTAACAAAGTTGTAACTGCAATGTTTTAAGGCCAAATGCTAAGTCACTGTTTTGTCAGTTAGGTTCAGAAATTTTCTTTCACCATTAGATTAGACTTTTGCATTCGTAGCAATAACAAACAAGAAAGCACGATAATAAAATTGGAAGAAAACAGTTTTATTCATATTGGAAGGTTCTATAGCCAGGTAATATCAAGATATAATTTATCATGGCCATTTTTTCCCTGCACCCCCTTTTTTTCTTCCTACACTCCCCTAATATTTAAATCCTACTTTTGCCCTTAGTGGATTAAAAGCTCTAATTTGGTTTTCTCTCGCATCTTCCCCTCTCTTCTCCACGCTGCCGCTTGAACCCATTTCTCTGCATCCCATCTCCACTCCATTGCTCTTGCCAACAAACAAAATGGACATTTCTCTTATTGTCTCACATTCCCTCATTTTCTAATAGTTCGGTGGTCCTTATTTTCTGCACTGTTGCACCTTCAAGCCGCACATCCATAGCAAAGAAAAGGCCAGGTCCACCACCAAGTATCGGATTGAGGAATCTGGAGTGCATTTCCAGATCCATAACTGTATTATGGATTGGTCAATCCATAAGTTGTCTATGTTTTATGGTTATGTTTTTAAGCAGTTTTTTATTTACATAAATTAGGTCAGTTATTGACCTATTCTTTAATGAGTGGAAGCTATATTTTAGCTTATGATCTAGTTAGGTACAACCTACTAATTCTTGCATGAAAGTAAGGGGATTATAAAATGTAATATTGTTTCAATTTTTTATTAATACAAAGTGGTATAGGATTCTAAATATTATTCTACCTTATTTGTGTTGGCAATTTGGTATCAAAGCTCCTCGTAGGCCCGGACTACAAAATCAATGAGTGAAAGTGAGAGAAAAATATGAGATCCTAAAATTATGTGAGATTGAGTGGAACATTTGTGAGAATAGGAGTAAAGCATAACAATGGCAGAATTCATCAAATACATACAACCTAAGATCTCAAAAATTGATGGACACTATGAGCATTGGACAAAATTGATGGAGAATTTCCTTCATTCAAAGGAATATTGGGGAAGGAATATTGGCATGCAGTGGAGCATGAAATTATAGTCATTACAAATAAAGCAAAAGCAACCAAGGCAAAACTCAAGCTTTTGAAGGAGTAGAAGCAAGCAGAAAGATTTCAAGATAAAAAATTATCTTTATCAAGTAATTGATAAGGAAATTCTGGATTCTATTTTAAATGATAAGACAACCAAAACTATATGGGATTCCATGAAGTAAAAATTTTAGGGCTCAACTTGGTGAAAAGAGAACAATTACAAATCTTATGTAAGGATTTTGAAACATTGCTGATGAAGGAAGGAGAGTTAGTGAATTCCTATTTTGGTCAAACTCTAAAGATAGAAAAAAGTATGAAAACATGTGAGGAAAACATGTAGGAGAGTGTAATAACTACAAAAATCTTATGGTCTATGATAGCAAAATTCAACTATGTGGTGTGTTCTATTGAAGAATCCAATAATATGGATACCATGACAATTGAACTACAAAACAACCTACTGGTTCATGAACAATGAATAATGTTCTCAACAGAAGAGGAGTAAGTAATGCATATTATGACTGATGAGAAGAAACGGAAGAGATAGAGGAAGAGGGAGAAGTAGAGGAGGATCTTCCCGAGGCATAGGAAAGGGAAGTCATTCATTCAATAAGGCTGAAATAGAATTCTTCAAAAGTTATAAAAAGGAACATTTTCAATATGAATGTCCTATGTAGGAAGAAAGCGAATTATGTTGAAACAAAGGATACGATGGAACAAGAGGATGAGCTCTTGCTAATGACATTTTTGGAACTATAAGAAGGAAAGACGGATGAGTGGGTTCTAGATTTTGGATGTAGTAACCACATAGGATTGGATCTCAAATTAGATGAGAACTTTCGTCATAAAGTAAAGCTCGACAATGATACCCACATAGATGTGACGGGGAAAGGGAGTGCTTAGATATCATTGAATGGTATCACAAATGTTATTACACATGTATTTTATATTCCTGAGCTCAAAAATATTTTATTCAGCATAGAAAAACTTTAAGAGAAAGGGTTGACCATAACCTTTCAGAACAACAAATGTAATATTATTCATCATAAAAAGGACTAGATTATACAAGTAAAAATGAACGGAAACATGATGTTTGTACTCACAACCACTAAAGGAGTAACAACCTATTGTGAAGTGGATTTGGGGCATGATACTCAACTATGGTATAATCGGTTATGACATTTTAGTTATGATGGCTTAAAAACATTGTTCACTAAACAAATGGTGACAGGGATGCCCCTTATCACAACTCCCAAGGATCTATGTACATAATACTTGGCAGGAAACAACATTGAAATGCAATGTCAAAGAAAATCCTTTGGAGAGCATCAAAGAAGTTGTAGTTGGTTCATTCAGACATATATGAGTCTATTCAGCAAACTTCGAACATTAATAAGAGTTATATCCTAAGTTTTATTGATGATTTATCCCATAAGACTTAGGTATACTTTTAAGTGAGAAATTAAAAACTTTTTCTTTATTTAAATGTTTCAAAACGCAGGTGGAAAAGGAGGATGAAGAAAACATACTTTGCTTGCGCACAAATAAAGGGAGATAATTTACTTCTAAGGAGTTTGAAAAATTTTGTAGAAACCAAGGCATTTAAAGATAATTAACAACTGCCTACACTCTTTAGCAGAGTGAAGTTGTTGAAAGAAAGAATAAAACTATCATGAATAAGGTTCGATCAATAGTAGTTGGAAGACAAGTTCCCAAATTCTTTTGGCAAAAGTAATAACTTGGTGTATTCACATTCTTAATAGAAGTCCCACAATAGCAGTAGAAGATAAAACTCTTGAAGAAACATGGAGTGGAGTGAAATCTTCAGTTGATTATTTTCGGGTATTTAGTTGTCTAGCCCATGTCCATACACTAGACCAACAACAAATCAAATTTGATGATAAAAGTAATAAATGCATTCTTTTGGAGTTAGTGACGAATCCAAGGCTTATAAATTATTTGACCCAATCAATAGGAAGATTATAATAAGTAAGGATTCATTTTTTGAACAACAAAAAGGCTGAAATTCGAAGAAGAGTAGAGAAGAAAATCATTGAAAAAACAAGAAACAAAAGTTGTCAACATTGGAATAAATTCCAAAATTGAATTTCAACCTCCACAATTGAAATTCTAGTTGAAGGGAAGCCTAGAAGTTCCAGGAAAGAACTAGTGTGGATGGCAGATTATGAAAAAGGAAAATGCTTATCAAATGATGAAGTAAATGCAATGTTTGTGGCTGTTGATGACCCTATAACCCTATAACTTTTAAAGAAGCTATTAAGAGTAAGAAGTAGATAGATGCAATGGTAAAAGAGATGGAGTCAATATAAAGGAATGATACATGGGAGTTGACAGATTTACCTAAACGGGTAAAATCAATTGGAGTAAAATGAATATTCAAGACAAAGCTTAAGGAAAATGGAGAAATTCACAAATTCAAAGCAAGGTTCATAGCACAGGTTTATGCACAACAATATGAAGTAGGCTACACTAATGTTTTTGCATTGATGGCTAAAATTGACACCACACACATAATCATCCAATGGCTGCACAAAATGGTTGGATTATCTTTCAATTAGATGTGAAGAGTGTTTTTCTTCATGGAGAGCTCAAAAAAGAAATATATGTTCAACAACTTGTTGGATTTATGAAGATGGGAGAAGAAGATAAAGTATATGCTAAGGATTTTTTTTATCTTGGTTTGACATGAATGATTGTAATGCAATCAAGAATCCAATTATTCTTGGTACAAAATTGTATAAAATAATGTAGGGAATCAAATAGATGTTACGTTGTTCAAACAAGTAGTTGGAAGCTTCATGTACTTGACTGCAACCAGACTTGATCTAATGTGTGAAGTTAGTTTAATCAGTAGATTCATGGCAAATCCAACAGAAACTCACTGGTCTTCATCCAAAAGAATACTAAGATATTTAAGGGGCACCACTAAACTTGATATTTTCTACAAGAAAGGGGAAAACACAAATATTATTGCTTATATATATATATATATATATATATATATAATAATAATAATAATAATTTTGCTAGAGATTTAGATGATAGATAGAGCACATATTGTGACACCCGGGCACGGAGACGAGGGCGGGGAGTGACGCCGGTGCAAGAAGCATGGTGCAGGGGGCACAGACAAGGAGCGGCTCCTGGCAGCTTCGGGTGGAAGGGGTACATGGATGAATCGAACATACACCGGAATGAGAGGGATCTGGAGACTGTATAGGTATGGGACTATACAGTTGAAGGATAGCTTAAAGGAATTGATTTGACTACTCATATCACCAAAAATGCATTTACTTTTCGGTAGCCTGACTCATAAGAACTCCATGGTTAAGCGTGCTTGGCCTGGAGTAATTCTGGGATGGGTGACCTTCTGGGAAGTTTTCCCAGAAAGTGTGCGAGTGAGGACAAAGCACACTGGAAAGCCTGGTGGTGGTCTGTGGGGGCAGTCAACGGTCCCTGCGAGTTGCCGGGGCGTTACAGATGAGATGATGAATGAAGAGATAAAAAGAATGATATAAATCGGGCTACTTTGATAAGTAGGCAGATTAGATGGTATCAGAGCCTAGCCTCTCCCAGTACGGTGTGGTTCGAGGACGAACCAGAGCGGAAGCTGGTGGGCATGTGACACCCGGGCACGGAGACGAGGGCGGGGAGTGACGCCGGTGCCAGTCAACGGTCCCTGCGAGTTGCCGGGGCGTTACACATATGATTTTGTGTTTTCTTTAAGGTCTAGAGAAGTTTCATGGTCTTCTAAAAAACAACAAGTGATAACAACATCTACCGTAAAAGCTGAGTGCATAGCTGATACATCATGTACATGCCAATGTATCTAGATTAAAAGAGTATTGAAGACTTTTGGATTCAAAGAACAAAAAATTACTCTAGTTTTATGTGACAACAGTTCAACCATTATGTTGTTTGGGAATCCAGTATTTCATGGAAGGAGTAAACATATGGATGCTATATTTCATTTTTTAAGAGATATTGTCAAAGAGGAAAGCATCAAGTTAAGCTACTACAACACTTAAAATTAATTGATCGAAATGGTTTTTTTATTGAGCCAGATGGACTATTAGTAAATTAAGCCAAATGAATTGTTACGAGATTGAACCAGATGAGTTGTTAATTATAGGCATTTGATTTTGATAATTGTGAATTATACTTCTCAATTAACATTTATGCACGCACATATGACTTTGTGTGAGCGAGAGGTAATATGACAATTGTAGAATATTTGAGTCTATTCAATATATTAATCTTTTTGAAAGTAAAGTCAAATGTTTATAATATGAATGTAAACCAAATGTTTTTTTATTGAGCCAGATGGATTATTGGTACATTAAGTCAGATGAGTTGTTGGGACATTGAACCATGTGAGTTTTTAATTATAGGCATTTGATTTTGATATTTGTGAATGATACTTCTGAATTAACATTTGTGTTGATAAATGAGTGTATAATGTTTTATAAATCAGTAACTTACATTTTCTTGTGTCTTTGTGAATTTCAACTACAATAATAATGTAATATACAATAACATATTATGTTTTAGAGTTGAGCAAAAGAAATATATGTATATTTATATATTTATTATTGTTTTCTTTCTAATTTTTTTAGTTGTTTATTTAAAATATTTTATTTAAGAGGATTGTAATATATAAAAGAATTAATATATATATATATATATATATATATATATAAATGATAAATATCATAATGTAACTATTAGGTAGTGTAAGAACCGAGAATTTATAAAGAAAATTGGAGAAAGACAAGTGTATGCACTGGATTGGACGGTTCGGTTTTGTTAGTTGTATATAAATGAAAGTTTCAAATTTTGTTTCATTCTCTGCATGCACGCTCTCTCTCCAAAATCTTGATCTCCCATTTTCTCCTCCTTCTCTCTACAAATCTCTCCTCTTCTTTCATCTGATTTCCAATCAGACCAAGCTTAAAGTAATTTTGGAGTCAAAATCATCCTTTTCCACCGATCAAAGTCTTCTTTAGAGCTGGTAAGTCTCGATTCCTTGAGCTCTTGTGAGATTCCAAAACTTTTGACATATGCAAGTCAAGTTTCTGGTTGCATGTGTTCCTCAACTTCCTCTTCCCATTTCTAATCATATATATGGGCTTTTGGTGGGTCTATTCTTATCAATCGGTGAATTTTAGGTTCTTAGGAATTTCTGGTGGTGAGCGAATTCTGCAGTGGTTGAGAGTTCGGTTCGGTCAAAGAAGTAAAGGAGGCTAGTTAATTTAATTTCTTGGTTTATGATGTATGAAAATGATGTTTGATGGTGTTGCATGTGTGTGAAACTGAATGATTGTGTGTTCGGTATTGTTATTGAAGACTCTTAAGTGATGTATTCATGTTGATTGTGATTCTGCATAATTCTGGTTCAGTGGCCGAGTGATATTGGGAGGAAGTGTGGTGGTAAAAATGGAGAATTTGTGTTCGGTGTGAGTTTGGTCTGTATGAGGAATCTGGGTGAGTTGTGTTAGACGTATTTAAATCCTTAAGTCACTCAAAATTTTACCAAAAGTAAGAAATATGATTCTTGGTCATTGAGTTCATGATTCTGCAGAATTGACTCTCAAATCTAAGATGAAACTCTCTAACTAATGTGAGGAATGTATAGGTTTGTATAATATAATTTGGGAGGATTAGAAGTTGGGAATAAATGTAGGAAATTGGTAAAGATTGGTGTTGATCATAATTTTGCAGTCATTATGCAGAATTATGCAGTTCGTTGAGGGTCTTTCATTGACCATTCGGCCTTCTCCTTGTGTTTGGCCTTGACTAAGTTCTGCTTATGTGGAACTTCAGTTAATGACCGACCAGTCTTGTATTGGTAGTTGAATTTAAAAAGGTGTTCGGTTTAGTATTTGTATTGGTATTCGGTCTTAGTTGTGTTCGACCTCTTATGGGCCTTACCAGTTAATGACCGTTCGGTTATGTGTTAGTATTCATTTTTGTATATCGTTTGGTCATACTGTTGTACCGTCTGATCCTACACTAGAGCTCGGTCTTTTAGTGGGGCTTGGTCTTCATTTAGAATTCAGTCTACATTGGTACTCGGTTTTGTTGGGGGTGTTTGGTCTAATATTGGTTCTCGGCCTTGCTATAGAATAAGAATGCTATAAAATCAGAATGTTATAGTATTTGGTTTCACTTCTAGTAGTCGGTCAATAATAGTGCTCGACCATTTCTTCAATATTACCTAGTATGGATCGTTCGGTTCTGTCCTTTAGATAGTGAAAGATCGTTCGGTCTCGTACTAAGTGTTCGATCTAAGTTATAAGAGTTTTGTCTAAGTGATTAGTAATCAGTCATATTCATAGGAGATAGTCGTTACCGTTCGGTTTGACCTTACTAGGAAGCTTTTGGTCTAAAAAGGGATATGGTTATATTGTACTACGAGTGTTTATTTCAGTGATTTAAATGTATTATGCATGAGAAATAATGTGGATATTGTAGTGTGGTATGAGATTTCTAAAGGTAAATATGAAAGAGAATTCCAAGGAGGAATGTCTCGGTGGTTGGTTTTCAATGTAATAGTAGTGTATGAATATGGATAGTGAAATCCACGACGTTCATTCTGACATTCTAATGGTTACCAAGTCTCAAGTAGAGATGGGTAATTCATGTCGTGAGAATAGCAGGAGGCCCTAGTTTAAGGGGAAAGACCTTAGGTGAGGTATAACGGGCTAACCTCGTGTGACAGCTGATGAGTTTCCCGTTACTACACCCACGAGTGCACGTATGACCAAAGCTACATATTCATACAAGTCCGAACAATCTAATTAAAGTGGTCGGTCAATATGTGTGTATATGTTTTATGCATGTGTATGAGTGTTTTATTTGTTTATTGAATTATATGTTAACATGATTATTAAATTACACTAACTTACCTTATTTTTCTGTTTTGCCATATTTACCCGTTCGGTCTTGTACGTAGTTTTGTGTTTGAATAGGTTCTTGCTTAAAGTTTTAATTTTATAGTTATTTTAGGATAACTGTACTGTTAAAACTTTAATACTAAGTGAATAACGCGTCTGTCATATCAATTCATATAAATATTCTATTATGTAGTTATACTATATTTTGGAATGTTACAAGTTATTACATTTGAAAATATCAAATGTATCAACAAAGAAAATATTTTATCATTTAAAGTAAGAATTTAACACATTACATATTCAAATAAAAGTTATCAATAAAGATGGAAGTTATTCATTATGAGAGAAGTTCAAAACTTAAATCTCTCACCATATATAAGTTATTTTGAATATAGAGTCTAAAATTTTTAGAAAAACATGTATTTTGTAAATTGCCACAAGTAAATATTTTTTCAATAGTAATATAAGAATAAATAATTGTTGAAAAATATTTATATATAATTTGAATGTAATTTTTTTCATAGTGATAATCACTAAGTGTTAGACTTAAAAAATAAAAAAGATGAGAATGAAAAAAAAAGTAATTATGTATTTGTTCATATGACCAATCTCTTTTATTCCATATGTAAATTCTTAAATTTTCCATTACAATTTATTCTTTTACTCTTCCATTTAAATTTCATATTCAATAAAATCTTGCTTATATGCAAACTCTTTATTATTTATTGTTGTCTAAATCATCTTTACCTTGTTCTTTTGAGTGGATTTGAGGGGATTTGAAGATAATTTTTTTTGTCGTTTATTTGAGTGAATTTGGAGGTAAATGAGAGTGAATTTGGAAATAAAATTTGTGAGAATTAGTATAAAATTGTATTGACGTGACAAATTAAAAAAAATTATTTCCAAATTCACTCTCATTTAAAGGACAAAAAAATTTATCTTCAAATCCTCTCAAATCCCCTCAAATTTACTCCCTCAAATCCACTCAAAAAAACAAGGCATAAGTTTTAATTTTAAATTACAATACCATTTTTCTTCCCCATTTTCGTGATATTTTAATTTTATTAATTTTTTCATTTAATCCATTTGTATAATACGTGAACTTTGCATTTTAATTCTACTTTAAAAATCGAAAATCTTTTATAAAACTAAGTTTGTAAAAGTTAATTATTTTTAGGTCTAATTAGAAGATAAAATATTATAAAAAAAATGAAGAAATGGAATAACATTCATGTATATTTCCATGCACGTAATCTTCATTCCAATCGATATACATCCATTTACAATCAGTAATTAGTTATATCGGTTTGTAAGAAAATTTTTTACTTATTGTTATGGTTAATGGGAAACGTTAAAGAAGACAATTAAACAATTATACACATTCCTTAGCCCATGTTTCATGCATGGTAAAGTTTGGTTTTTTCTCGTAACAGTTTCTTTCGAGTGCGTGTGTGTGTGTTTGCGCCCACCAGTTTTCCAAATTGCAATCTCTGGCTTCTCCACAAATCGACTTGCAAAATGACCACTTTTCGGATGGCAAAAGAACAATTTGCCACCTTGTGTTCAAGAGGGCACGTAAGAGAAGCTTTTGAAAGCTTTGTATCAGAGATATGGGCAGAACCCCATTTGTTCTCAAACCTCCTCCAAGCGTGCATTGGGTTAAAGTCTGTTTCTTTGGGCAAGCAGCTTCACTCTTTGATATTAACTTCTGGTTGTTCCTCAGACAAGTTCATTTCCAACCATCTCCTCAACCTCTATTCAAAATTTGGGGAGCTTAGAGCCACTGTTGCTTTGTTTGATCGAATGCCCAGGAGGAACATCATGTCATGTAACATCATGATCAAGGCCTATCTTGAAATGAACGACATCGAGAGTGCTAGGAACCTGTTTGATGAAATGCCTGAAAGAAATATTGCCACGTGGAACGCGATGGTAACGGGTTTGGCCAAGTTTGAAATGAATGAGGAGTCTTTAGTCTTCTTTTCGAGAATGAATGAGTTAGGGTTAATGCCAGATAAGTACTCTTTGGGTAGCGTGCTCAGGGGATGTGCTCATTTAGGAGCTTTGTTTGCTGGCCAACAGGTTCATGCCTATGTTATGAAATGTGGGTTTGAGTTTAATTTGGTTGTTGGATGCTCTTTAGCCCATATGTATATGAAAGCTAGAAGCATGGACGATGGGGAGAGAGTTATCAATTGGATGCCAGATTACAATTTGGTTGCTTGGAATACACTTCTCGCTGGAAAAGCTCAAAAAGGGTCCTTTGGGGGAGTTCTGGATCAATACTGTATGATGAAAAAGGCAGGTTTTAGACCTGACAAGATTACTTTTGTGAGTGTGATCAGCTCGTGTTCGGAGTTAGCTATCCATGGTCAAGGGAAGCAAATTCATGCTGAAGCAATCAAAGCAGGAGTTAGTTATGAAGTTTCTGTAGTTAGTTCATTGGTTAGTATGTACTCTAGATGTGGATGTTTCCAAGAGTCTTTCAAATCTTTTCTGGAATGCAAAGAGCGAGATGTTGTGTTAGGGAGTTCAATGATTGCTGCTTATGGGTTTCATGGTCAAGGAGAAGAAGCCATCAAACTTTTCAATCAAATGGAACGAGAAAATCTGCCAGTAAACGAGGTCACTTTCTTGAGCTTGCTTTATGCTTGTAGTCATTGTGGAATGAAGGACAAAGGACTTGATTTCTTTGATGTGATGGTGAAAAAATATGGACTCAAGGCTAGACTAGAACATTATACTTGTGTGGTTGACCTACTAGGCAGGTCTGGCTGTTTGGAGGAGGCAGAGGCCATGATACGATCCATGCCTGTAAAAGCAGACGCAATAATATGGAAGACATTATTATCTGCGTGTAAACTCCACAAGAATGCTGAAATTGGAAGAAGAGTTGCTGCAGAAGTTCTTACGATCGATCCTCAAGATTCAGCTTCATATGTTCTACTTGCCAACATTTATTCTTCAACTAAGAGATGGCAAAATGTTTTTGAGGTAAGGAGAGCCATGAAAGACAAGATGGTGAAGAAAGAACCAGGCGTAAGTTGGGTAGAAGTGAAGAATCAGGTTCACCAGTTTCATATGGGTGGTCAATGCCACCCAAAACATGTGGAAATTAATCAGTATCTGGAACAATTAACTTCAGAAATGAAGAATCGGGGCTATGTACCTGATACTAACTCTGTTTTGCATGACATGGACAATGAGGAAAAAGAACACAACTTGGGGCACCATAGTGAGAAATTGGCAATTGCTTTCGCTTTAATGAGCACCCCAGTGGGAGTGCCAATAAGAGTGATGAAAAACTTGCGGGTTTGCAGTGATTGTCATGTTGCCATCAAGTACATATCAGAGATAAAAAGTGTAGAAATTATTGTGCGGGATTCTAGCAGGTTTCACCATTTCAAAAATGGTACATGCTCTTGTGGAGATTATTGGTAATAGTTACCCTTGATTTCCGTTTCAGATTGTTCATGATGTTGCATAATTTTCAGGTAAGAGGGACTAAGTTCTTGCTAGTTTCTACAGCACTGGTCTATCAATTTTATTTTCATTTATATCATCACAACCTTATAGTTAAGGCTTTCATATAATAATTTCCACATTCATAAGTGAGACTTAAAGTTAAAAGGGGATTATTTATGGTCAAATTTCAATAAAGGATATTGATTAGTGATGGCTTCTAACCTCTGATGTTAGCTATTGTTGGTGATGGCTTCTAACCTCTGACTGTTCGGATTGTATGAATTCTGTGTAGCTACGACGTTTGTGCACCCGGGTGATGTAGTAACTGGGATGCCCTCAACAGCTGTCACTCAAGGTTAGTCTGTTATACTTCGCCCATCTTAACCTTATGGACTAGGACCTCTTGTCCTTCTCACACATGATTTACTCCTCTCTACTTGAGAATGAGTAATCATAGAATATCTGGATAAATGCCACCTTAGCATGACCACATTCATACTTTATCATTCCATAACAATTCCTGAGATATTCCTTCTTGGAATACTCTTTCATATCCATACTATTCCATTCATATGATATTTTAAATACCATCATACTTCACATTACATTCCTCATCCATCATATCTTTAAATAAATATCATCATAATTAATCATCAACATAGTCATACCTCTTAAACTAATCTAACCGAACACTTAGTGTAAGACCGAGTGGTCTTTCACTTATCTACAGAATAGGACCGAACGGTCCATACGAGATAAGACTCATCATAAGCCTAACACTTATAATAATAATAAGGAAAGATTATTGGATAACTACACAGAACTTCAATAATGTTTGGAATACTATAAAATACATATAATTAAATCTGACTGAAGATAAGGAAAGTTTTTATCAGAGACCTAAGAGTTTAAACCGAACACTACAAACTAGAGCCGAACACTTTGAAGTTTGGCCGAACACTCTTAATACCCAATGCAGATATATTATGGAATATATTGTAGAACTGAGCGCTTATTTTGAAGCCGAGCACTATTGAGACCGAACGCTTGGTTTATGACCGAGCACTACTGAGATTATACAATGAAGGAATATATTCTAATTACAAAAACATATGACTTATTTTCAATAAACGATAAATAAAATCTTTAAGAATTTAGGTATTATTGAATATCTTAACTAAGCTGATTAAAGAAGTATAAATGAGAAACTATACGTAGACCGAACCCTTATTTACATGTATAATAATACAAAACCGATCAGTCATTAACTAAAATTCTCTACAGAAGAAGAATCCAGTTCAGACCGAATGCTCAACGGAAACCGAATGGTCAATAATGACTCTCGGTATCAAACACAGATTACGCAGAAAGCTGCAGATCAAAGACCAAACCCTATATCAACCCAGTTTACCTCAGTTATAAATCATCGACTCATATAAACAAACATGCAGTAGCACCAATACTTCATATTCATCAAATAATCAAACAAACATACAACCATTCATAATTGATAATCTTAATCAAATTATATAAGCTTTCGTTACCTCTTAACTCAGCCGAACGCTCACGCTTGCAAAATAATGGCTCACCACTATAAATTCTTCTACCCTTAGAGTTCATCGATTACGAAACTGAACCAAAATAAAATACTAGAATTGCTATCAGATTTTCATAGAAGAAAAATGAAAGTCTCATGAAAACAAAAACTGAGTTTGCTTGTGCCAGAAAAGCAACAGTGCTATGAGAGGAATGAACTTACCAGTTCAAACCAACAACTTAATCGGTGCAAAGTGAAGCTCTTGGCACCATGAGGACTCAGGCTCTGCCTGAATGATGATCAGAAGAAGAAAAGGGTAAGATTTTGTAGAGAGAAGAAGAAGATCGTAGAGAGAAGGAGGTGAAAATGAAAGGTTCAGAAGGTTGAAGATGAAGGGTGCATGCAGAAAAAAGTGACACGAAATTTGAAAGTTTAAGTTTTACATCACCGTCAAAACCGATCAGTCACTCAGCTTCTCACACCTACCTTCTATTTTCTGATTTTCACTAACACCTGACTTCCACTCGCATGCGATTTTTAAGTGTTCTTATGCCTGTTATCAAGTAAATTAGGTCTAATCTTTATAATCACTTTCCAATCTTCTCGTAAGGATTTGAAATAATAAATTATGAAATCCTCTCCATTCGTCAATAGAACAAATCGATATATTAAATCTATTTTTAGTAACTTAATATATTGAAATTATTTTAATCAAGCCTCACTCTAGATATCACTCTTCATATTTGTTTTAGAATTTAAGATAATTATATATTCAACACATAAAGTATGGACGTTAAGAGCGCTACCAAGATAAAGAATAACAGATAATAAAAAATTCTACTCATTAATAATCAATAAAAGATGATAATTCAATCCCAAAATTGTGAGACATGATAACTTATATACAAATAAAAGTCAATAAATTAACAAAAAACGTTGTTTCTCTAGTTGTCTATTTCTTACTTTAGTATCTTTCAGTACGGGGTTACCATCTACGAGGTTAATAATTATTTTACTAGAGAATATTTTTTTTTTCTAAAACTCAATTATTCCCAACAAAGTTAATGATATCCTATTTATTGTGTTTCCAACTGTTAGATATTAAGATGTGTGTTTCTGTTATTTGGGATTAGTCTATTTTGTATTAAGAGCATTGGCCCATATCTTACAATATAAATAAACTACCCTATGTGTATGCAAAACACACAAGGGATATTTTCTTCCAATCTTCTCTATTTCTCATATGGTATCTAGAGCACAGGAATAGTTCCAGTCAACTCCACGGTCTCCGGCACCTATCACTGTCGTCGTCGTCACCGCCGCCGCCGCCGCTGTCGCCGTCGCCGGAGTTCCAGAATCGACCGGCGACCACACCATCGGGATCGTCTCGGCCGGGCGACCACCGTCGCACGAAGATCGCGGCGATCGGAGCACCCACGCGCCACTGCCGCCGCTGCTGCCGCGCGTCGCCGGAGCTTTCCGCCGCCGATCAGCACCGCCGTGATCGCCTCCTCGCCCTCTTTCCGGATCTGTGGTCGTTGCGTCAATCGGAGCACTTTGAATTTTTAGGGTTTCTCCCTCTCTATGGCGTCTTCCTCGTCTACAAACACCTCTGTTGGTGGCTCATCTTCTGATCCCTCAATATATACCAATTATGTGAATGTACACTTGTCCATTGACAAGTTAGATGGCACAAATTATGCAACATGGGCGTCCGACATTAAACTTTGGTTGAAGAGTCAGGGGTACTTAGATCATCTTACTCAAAATGTGACTATTGCTCCCATAGATGACACTTCCCGCTGGATGAAAATTGATGCTCAGTTATGTATTGTTATAAAGTCCACCATTCACTCCTCACTGAAACAAATGTTTCGATCCTATGAAACATGTTCAGAAGTATGGGCACAAGCGAAGTTGTTATACACCAATGACACTCAGCGTCTTTATGGTGTTTGTCAAGACCTATTAACTGTTATTGGTCCGCGCAATCCTGGTCCCATGGCAGATTATTTGGGTAAAATTCATGCCCTTCTTCATGACATTAATGATATATTACCTCCTGCTTCCACTCCTGCTGAAGAATTGGAACAACGATCAAAGTTCTTCATGTTGTTGGCATTATACGGACTCTCTGATGATGTTTCTCATGTCCGTGATCAGATTTTGGGTTCTCCTGTCATACCCAACTTTACTTCTACTTGTTCTGCTCTTTTGCGTATACCGAGCAAACCCGTCACTGAGACATCCTCCCATACTGATGATTCCTCTGTTATGGCTGCTCAACGTGATGATCGAAGTCGGTCTCGCAAGCCAAGTAAAGGACGTCCAAAATGTGACCATTGTGGCAAGTTAGGCCACAAGATTGATAAATGTTATGCTCTCCATGGACGTCCTCCTCGATCTGTAGCAATGGCAAATTCTGATCCACCTCCCCGATCACCGTCTGCAAACCATCCTACTTCATCTAATACCATGGACAAACCTGCACTCTTCAACGAATTTCTCAGATGGTATGAGGATCATCAGCACTCTGGTTCCACTACATCTGCATCTGTTGCACGTACATGTACACCTTTTGTTGGTCTAACTCACTCTCTCGGACCTTGGGTCCTTGACTCAGGCGCCACCGATCACATCACCGGTAACAAAAAACAAAAAATTTTTTGAGGTTCTTGCGCCTCTCAAAAAAAAAAAAATTAAAAAAGGTTTTCAATTCACGAGGTTCATACACCTCTCCAGCGATGTTCATAGGGTATGACACACCCTCCACAGGTGTCACGAATCTTCAGCAAAATCCACAAGGTTGCTACATTCTCTACCAAGTACGCTTCGAGGTAATCTCTTTCATTTTCTTTGGAACAGAACAAAATTAGTGTCTTTATTTTTATCTAACTTTTACTATGATAACACAAAAACTCTAAAGTTCATTTTATCTAGCAAAATCTAAATAAAGAGGGACAGCTGTCAACACTCAATTTCGTTCGAATAAGTAAATAAATAAAAATAAAAAAAATAAGAGAATAATAATTAATGGTAGATAAAAAGGATAAAATAATAACAATAATACCAGACACAATATGTTTGAAATGCTAGTTTAATATGGTAATAATTTGAATTAATATTATGCTAATAATTATAAACAGTAATTAAAATAATATATTAATATAATTTGCTGCGTTAGTTGCTTTTAAAATGGAAAAATATATTTTCTAACAATAATTATAATCAATGTCTTGAATATTATTTTATTTGTTTTCTGGCAACCAATATCATTTATTTCCCTATTTTGTTCATCCTCTTAATTCACATTTAAGGCAAGATTATCATAATATTACAATGTGTGTATATAAATAAGCACCTTGTGATAGAAAAAAGGGACTTAAAAAATAGAGAGAAATACTTTGAAATAATAGAGATAGAAAGAGTACGGAAGAGTATAGAGAAAAGTAAGTTATCACGCTAGAGGAACTCTTCCAAAAGAAACTACCAAGGGAGAACTAGGGGAATACTTAAAGCCAGAAAGGTATGTCATCTCTGCATCATTCTCTTTTTATTGTACTTTGAAGGTTTTTGTTAAAATATTTTATTTTTTTACTATGTATCAATAATGTTTTTTTGTATAAAAAAAGGAATATCTTTTCGCGTTTTTATCATTTGTCATATCTCTCGCATCACGTGATATTTATTTTTTTAAGAAATAAATTATAAATAAAATTTTCAAAACAATTAAAAAGAAATGATTTCTTATCACGTATTTTCCTATACAAAAATAATCATAAGTCATAAAATAAATTCTATACGTACTCGTCGGCCTATGGCCAGTTTCATTCCTTTTTTTCTTTTTCCACCATTTTCAAAATAAAAGAATTTCTTCAAAATAAAAAAAACAATGTCAATCCTAATCGAGTTCACTTTTCAAAAATCCAAAATAATCCATAATAATTTTCAAACAACTCACAAACCTTTTTTCTAGATAAAGAACTACGCGATACTTGATTGTCCATCATAAATGGATATACGTAGGAGCAAGGTCAATCCTTGTCGGGTTCATAAAACAAAAAATATTTTTTTGTTTCTTAATAGTTTTCTTTATATTATTATTTTGTTTAGGGAAAATTAAACATTTTGCAAAACCACGTCAACTTTATACATTTAATTAAAGGTATTGCCTTTGGACAGGCGCGATAGGGTGCTAACACCTTCTTTACGCGAACTGATTCCCGAACTTAAAATCTAGTTTTCGCAGACCATGTCTTATTTTTTGGTTTTCCATAGTTTTTCCATAATAAATTATGGTGGCAACTCCCAAATTCTTTTCCTAAACCCGTTTGTTTTCGGCTCGTTGTCCTGTCGCGATCCCGATTGCGACACTCACCACTCCTGGTTACAACGAGTATTAGTACCACTCATGATCCCTAATCAACACGACTAGACTAAGTTTAGCCACTCTTGGATCTATTCCTAAACAACACGTCTTTGCCGAGTTTACTCACTCCTAATTGAGTATTATATGTCACTCCTTGCATCCGAGTATAACTCACTTTTGGTTGAGTATTATCTGTCACACCTGGCATCCGAGTATAACCCACTCTTGGTTGAATATTATTTGTCACTCCTAGCATCCGAGTATAATTCACTCTTAGTTGAGTATTATTCGTCACTATTAGCATTTGTGTATAACCCAGTCTTGGTTGAGTATTATTACCTAATCAATCTTGATTAGTCCAAAGTGTTTTAATTCTCTTTAGAATTTACAACAAATCCTCGACAAGATTCTTACAAGATACAAGTTAGAAGCTTTCAATGAGAGGATACATTTTGAGTACAATATAATCTAAAATATTGTTTGGTTACAAACTTCGATAACTCTCTAAGAGATTATAAGTGTATTGAAGCGTAGTCTAATAATTGTGAGGTTGTTCCTCTAGATTGAAGAACATTGGACGATCTAGACTTGAAGAGCAACAAAGTTTAGTTCAACCATATTTATTGTACTTGCTCTTTTTCTCTTATTTTCTTCTCTTCGAATGAAGTTGTGCCCTTTTTTAGTGGAAGAGCATCAGACAATATAAGCTTTGAGATAGAACAAAGTTGATGATGATTTTTATTAAGCATTCTATCTCTTTTTCTTTTTCATTTCTCATTTCTTTTTGGCATCTTCTTCAACAACCTCTTTTAGAATAAGGAGCGTTTAGATTATATGAGCATTGAGATAGAGATGATATTCTAAAGCCTTTCTTATATCATCTTTCACCTCTTATCTTTTCTATTCCAACAACAACTTCTTTTCAGTTGATCTTTCTTATATAGCTTCTCTTTAAATATGACAGTTAGGTACTGAACTAAAAACTTGATAGGCTTTATAGATTGTAACTTGGTCAAATCTAGGTCTACAATATAAAGTAGTAGAGTTTTTTCGTGTAAATAGTTTGTACGGTTTTCATGTATAAAAAGCTTTAATGAAAAGATACAAGTATGTGAAATCAAATAAATGCAAGTAATTTATATGTAAACTATATTTGTAATCAATGCTTTTATTAGTGTAGCCTTTTTAAAAGATAATTAGGCGTAATAAAAGAGTTGTAGCAATCACTTTAAAATATTGTGTTGTTATCATTCCAATGTTCTCACATGTCAAATAGTTTCAAAAATTGAGATAAAGTACTTGTGGCTCTATCCAATCCCCATTTCAAGAGCTCATAACTACTTCATCAAAACAACCTTCTTTATCTTTCAATAGTCCATGCAAAATTGTTTTTGTGCTCACATTTAAGTGACACAAACTCGAGAAAAATTCATCCAAAATGATGTTTAGCCAATAATCTTAAGTAAAGGAAATGTATATTTATTAATTTTATATGAACTACTCATAAGTAATATGTTAAATACATTGATTAATTTAACTTAAGTTTGGATGTATCTAAACATAATCTCTAATAACTCTTAAACTGATACCTTACATCTGTGCATTTGATTTATGGTTGTCAACAACCTACTTATGGACTTTACCACACTCTTCAACATATCAATGAACATGAAATTTTCATTAGTTTTTAATATATAGATATATGGATACTTTACCAATATACATATCAATTTGTGATATGTACAAATAAATTTGATTATTCATCATCAACCATTACTCATTAGTTTTATTCCTAGTCTAAAGGAGCAATCATATTTCTTTCATTACAATAAAAGCTTGTAAATTATTTTTGCAACGCCTATTTGTTACCTTTATTATAATATAACAACGTATATATTTTAATCATGATTGACTATTGTTGTATTTGACTTGAATATGACTATAACAAAATTCAAACATAAAGATAAACATTAAGAATGCATCATTATAATTCCCATTAATTATTTCATTCATAATCATTAACAAAAAAAAACTTTTTGTGTTGGTTATTTTAAATTGTTTTCATCTATTGTAGGTTAAATGTAATTCCGGGAGACATAAATTTTCATTTGTTAGCTTAATAACAAACAAATTTACATTTTGTTGCAAAACATAGATCAGTTGGATTTATAGTAAACATAAATTTACATCGGTTGCCTTTATAAACAGACATAAATTTATGTAATTTTTTTCTCAAATCTACACTGAATTTCTTCTTCTTTGTGTTTTTTTTTTCTTTTTCTCCTTTTTCTTCTTCTTCTCCTTCTTCTTCTACTTCTTCATCTAATAAATCTCAAGAAAGACATTCATACATAACAATGTTTAAGTTTCCCCTAAGACAATTACACACGCCAACACTATAGCAAGAAGGATGAAAACTAAATTCAATACAAAAAATATTCAGAGGAAAATATGTTTCATAGTGAATGGCACATAAGAATGGCTAAAAATACAACTTTTGATCTGCATTGGAAATCGTAACTCGCACAAAATAGTCGTCACCGTCGAGAGAGAGTTTCACACAATAGAAAAAGGGAGAAGAAATGGACATTATAGATTTTTATAAACATATTTATGCCTAACTCAAACATCAAACATAAAAAAGGATTTTTATTCTTATTCTAGGTCAAACATAAACATAAATTTGTGTCTATTATATATGTTTCATAAGTAAATTTACGTCTGATCAGATATAAAAATTATTTTTTACGTCAGACACTTATAAATAAAAATAAATATTTACTATTCAATTACAAAAGTATTACCTTGTATTTTTTTTATGTATATAACATCCCAAAAATACAGTAATAAACCATATCATAGAATAATCACATATAATAATATTTTAGTTCAGTCTTACACTAAAAAAGCGCACGGTTACGGCCGAACGGCCTTACAGAAAGAGTTGCTATATAAAAATGAAACATAAGTACAAGTTTGACCGAACGGTTTACAAAAGCCAAATACCGAACGGTTACACATACAAAGATGAGAAAAAGGTGAAAGACCGCCTTATTACAAAAACTATTCTACTGATCGAACGTCCTACGGTTCGGTCTTAACTTCAACGTCCACCAACTTTTCTTCTTCCAGAGTATTTTCCAACAACGTGTCTCCTTCTACTCACATCACACGGATGATCATTGCAACGACAAGACGAACGTACAAGACGAGACAACACAAGGAAAACACAGGGTAAGCTTATGTAATTTAATTCAAGTATACACATACATTTCTCACATTCAAACATATAAGATACATTTCAACATACATTTCAATCAAGGCCTACTACTAGACTGACCGTCCGGACTGTATGAAATCTGTGTAGCTACGACGTTCGTGCACCCGGGTGATGTAGTAACTGGAATACTCTCATCAGCTGCCACTCGAGGTTAGTCCTATTTGTCCAAAGTACCCCTAAGGACTAGGACCTCCTGTCGTTCCCACACATGACCTACCCTCCTCTACGTGAGGACGAGTACTCACGGAACATCAGGATGAACCGCCAGCTAAGCATTACCACTTTCATACTTTACCATTTCAATATTCAACCAAGAGTAGTTCCTCCCCGGAACGCTCGTTCAAAATCCACAACCTTTCATTCATCTCATATACTCTTCATCTTTTATAATTCATTACTTTAATGTCATTTTTATCCCAAATTCTAAGAACTTCAAATACCGAACGTTCAGCCCTCTTCAAAATCTAGGACGAACGATAGGAACGAGATCGAAAAATCTCTTGTTCCAGAATAGAATAAGACCGAAAGGGTTACTGTTAGATTTAGGAAATAAATCAGGTATAATTATACAATATGTGACGATCGTTACTTACAACAGGAATCAGTTAAATGAACTGACTCTCATAACTCCAACCAACACTCGAAGAATACATTAAGCACGAGAACTATAGATCAGAGACAATGAATGTAGATGTGTCAAGACATTAAAGAACCATACGTAGAATAATTTACATACAGAAACCTAATGTCGGTCAGTGACCGATCACGGTAAAGGAGATTCTACTCAAATTGGACGAACGCTGATTCATCAAGATTGATCAATTAGGAACGAATACAAGCGCTTGGTATAAGACCAAGCGCCGCTCATTACGAGAGCTTGGGTTGAGACCCATCACTAACTTAAACTTATAATAGAAGCATTTATGATAATAAATATAATAGGATACGATAGAGACAGTGTTTAAGAATAACTAAATATACAAATACATGTTACAAGATTCTCAATTACTTACATAACTCTCAGGTATGTCTACGCTTGGCTGAACGCTCAAACATAGCACTATTACAAGAAAGCGCTCGTCCTCAACTAGAATTCTTCCCAAATGAAAGAATTCAATTTCAACCAGATTTACTAAAAATACCGAACGGTTGAGGACCGTTCAGTACCGAACGGTTGAAGACCGTTCAGTACTGAACGTACAATTTCATAGTGAAATTTTCATACCAGAAGTATTTATATTCTAATTCATTTCTTATCATATAATTTCATAATCTTTCACATTCATATCATAATCATTTTCACAATTCATAACATCAAAACATAGAGGTTTCATACATTTCATGCATCATAACATAACTCAATCATTTTCATATACCATCATTAAGTCAACGAACGTCCATTTACAATATAAACATGTAAATTAAATTAATAAGCTTCCATTACATCTAGTGTGAACGTACGTCCTACAGACCAAAACTCAGTTCGCCGAAATACGATTCCTTCTACCCTCAACGCTCAACCAACTCTTCAAACTAAAACAAATAATAGAAACCAGGATTTGTTCAGACAAGATGATAGCTTGCAACCGGGACTTGAGTTGCATGTACCAGAGAACGAACGACTAAAGACCAGGAAACTTACCAGTTCAGAAATCGAAACCAATTGGTTCAAACTGAAGCTTGGGACGCCGGAAGTACTCCTACGGTGTCTGAATGATGATCGGAGAAGAGAAAGGGTGAGTTTTCTTAGAGAGAAGACAGAGTATCTAGTGAGAAGGAGGAGAAAATGAAAAGTTCAGAGTTTGGGAAGAAGGGTGCATGCAGAAGAGAGGGGGATGGAAGTTTCAGAAACAATCATTTTCTTCCCATGTCCAAACGAGCATCCACTCTTCTACCAATACCTGCATTTCACTATCTGATTTCAGAATCCTAGTTACTTAACACATGGCGTCCGTTCAAAGGGTTTTGGATGCGTTTTTAATGATTCATGTCTATAACTTACATGTTAGTAAATTGAAAATATGGTAATCTCCTCGTCATTGAAAAAAAAACAGTGAACTATAATAAAAAAATATACACACACGATGGAAACGTTTATTATATATATATATATATATATATATATATATATATATATATATATATATATATATATATATATATATATATAATAAAGCATTTTCTATACTAAAAATAGCATGTCTTTATGCAACTTAAAATATTTAATACATAATGCTTTTTAATTATATATTTATGATAATAATTCTTTGGTGTATTCTCTTTATTCTCGTAAGAAGGTATTTTAAAGAGTGGATATTTTATTCCAGCCTTAAAAAAAGTCTCTAATGCAATAGACCCGTATTTTAGATTGGACTTTTTCCTGTGGTTAAATATTAATAATTATTGCCATTTTTTATGTTAGAAATTTCCAATTAAATAGAATAAAAAAATTAATATGAAAATTAAGTTTTGGAACTTTCTACTTAATATTCTAGGGTTTTGTATTACATTCTCCACTTACATTTAGCTCTTAACCGTTCTCTCATCTTAAATAAAATAATAATAATAATAATAATAATAATAATAATAATAATAATTTAATATCTCTGCTGAGAAGAAAAATAAAAATATAGTGCAGAGAATCTATTTGCTCTTTGAATTTGTTGGAAGTTAAGTGAATCTAAGATGCAAGTTTAACTGCAGCAGCATATGCATGAGAATTGTTTGAATAAAGCCCACGGAACATATTCAGCCATCATTATATTATTCTTGCTTCCTCAATTATTTCACTCTTTTTCTTCTTCTTTTTCTCCACTAACTATTTCTTACTACATCAAATTTTAAATTAATTGTGGACATGTCTTTATCATGAGGCACTAGTCAAATGGATAATTTATTTTTATAAAAAAGCTCAAGTATTAAGTGATGAAATGCATTGATTTTTGATAACTTTTATAAAAATTTGAAATTTTAGAAATTGATAATATAATTTGTTTACTTCAAATTATATCATTTTAAATTATATTAAAAGGTAAGAACTTAGAACTCTTCATACTTTATTCTTTTTTCAAATTCATGTTTATTTCATTTATATTTTGTTATAAGTTTGACTTTGATTAGAAACTTGATTTCAAGCTTTAGTAGAGTTTGAGTTGTCATCAACTTGATATTAACTTTTTTGTGATCGGGATGAAAAAATATTTCTTTCATATCATAATTGATTTTGGTTATTATTTTGTCATCACTAAAATCAATTTTGTTATCGGTAAAAGTTATTACTTCTTAGTTAACATTGGTTAGGAATTTTCAATTGAAATCCACACTATTTTTCAGTTTATATTAGATACTATTTTTAGATTACATCAATAAATGTTATTTTTAATTTATATCATTTGAGATTGTTTTTCAATGTCAACAAAAATCTAAGTTATAAAAGTAAGTGAAAATGCTCTTATTAAAAATATAATTCAATATTATAAAATAAATTATTACGATAATATTTATATTTACTTAAATACTACTTATTGATTTTATTTTTTAATCGATGTAAGACTTTTAATATCTATTACCTATATATATATTCTTGCCTCAAAACTAAACACTAATAAATAATCTAACAGATAAAATAATATATTTATTAAACTTCAAACTTTTTATTATGATTAACTTTAATTGATGACTCTGATTTTGTGATAAGTTTTACCATAAAAAATTGAAATCTCTTTATTTGTAATATCACAATTTTTCTTACCATTCAACTATCATATGATTTATTACACTTTAGTAACATAAAGCAGTTAACTCAATAAAAACATATAAGACGTTATTACGAATAATCTAAAACTAACTTATAATAGCAAAAAATATATATAATTTGGATTATTATGAAATATTACACTAAATCAAAAGTGTAATAGGGTAATTACGAATGAAACCTAAGATTAAACATCCACTAATACAGAAAAGGCCATAGACGTCTGTTCTTTCGCCCTTTTGACGTTCGATCTTCCCCCGACGTCTATGCAGGTGACATTACTCAGACGTCGGGGGCTCCAAACCGGACTCGGACGTCCGTATAGACGTCCCGTGTGCCAGTACGAACGTCTATATAGACGTTCGCCCTGAAACACCGGATGTCTATATAGACGTCCGCCCTGAAACATCGGACGTCTATATAGACGTCCGCCCTGAAACACCGGACGTCTATATAGACGTCCGCCCTGAAACATCGGACGTCTATATAGACGTCCGTTCCCTCCCCCCGGACGTCCAGTTGCTTGAATTGTATGTGGTAGGGGCTGGGGGTGGACATCCGTGGGTGCATTGCCAAACGTCCGGAGACGTCGGTTGGTGCACTGTCGGACGTCTATAGACGTCCGTGCCCCTCAGGACGGATGTTTAAGGGGCTGACATGGCAGTTGAAGCGTTCATTTGTTCAGCCTCGCAAACATCCGTCCCTCTCGGACGGACGTTTATAAGACGTCCGTCCGCCCACACAACGGACTTCTACAGTTTCACTTATTTACGAGTATGCCACCGGTCACTTTTTTACGTTGGGGCGAATATGGACGGACGTCTATGGGGGACGTTAAAAGCCAATTATGCACTAGTGATCCTACTCTACGTCTCAGCTCCACCTCTTCTTAGCACTTGCTTACTAGAGACGTCTCTCTAAGCTCATACCATTTAGGTGATCATTGTAAAGGAAAAGAAACAAAACAGACAAATAACACAGAGAAAAAAGAGTAAGCTAATGTACAAAAAACAACCAGAAATCATGTTTATAGAATTAGACATATAACATAGATAAAACAATCACTTTTATGTCATAAAATGTTTCCCTCTAGACTTGATCATCTGGATATATGTATTGATCGAACTATAGGGGCCCTTTCAAGCATCTACGACCAAACAATATCACCACACTCCAAGGTTAATCCTTTCAAGCATCTATGACCAAAAAATTAACCAATAGACTACGAACCTCCTACTACTCTCCACCACATAATTATCCTTCTCTTCTTGAGATTGAAAGTTATTGAGAGCATCAAAATAACCCCTAATTACTAGCTTCCTATATCAATACATACACTTACACAAAACCATTTAAAGGAATTCTCCTTGAGCTCCTTATAACAATCATTCACATGCCATCATACTTTTCAACCATATCACAAAATATAAGATAAACCATTTTACCCTTTACAACTAACCATAGTAGAGAAAATAAATTAAAATATCCAAGAGAACTTCAACCCTCTCTCCCAACGAGTAGTCTTCACTCGCCCAACAAGAGCATAAATAGTGAACTCCACCAACCCAGCGATCTGGCTCGCCTAGCCCCTAAAACTAAAGCCAAAACACCCTACAAACTTGCTCAACGAACCAAACCACTCGTCCAACGAGAGTAGAAACAGTGAGTTCCACTAGCTTGGCGAGTTGGCTCACCTAACCATTGAAACTCACTGCCTAAACACTCTCAATACTCGTCCAGCTAGCCAATACATTCGCTTAGCGACACTGCACAATTCTGCAAAATTTTCACCCCTCAACCTTGAAAGCCTATCTTAGGCATTACTACCAACTTCCACCACTTTCATTTGATGTTCTAAGACACAATTGACCTTTTCAAATGTATAGTATTCAACTTAGACCAAGTCTAACTCTATTTTACCAAGAGATTTAAATTAACTAAAAACACCATTTTATAGACCATAAATCAATTCTATCAATTCTTGCTCATAACTAAGCAACTTAGGGGTTGAACAAGTCCAAACTGACTAAAAAACATACCACAAACCCTTCATTTTGCCTTAAACCTTCTACTTCTAAAATTTACTACTAAAAAGCTCAAAATACACCTAAAAGTCATTGAAAAACACAGCCTATCATGTACTATGAAATTCTAAACTAATTTGAAGTTCACTCATCACCTAAAGAAGTCTCAAATAACACTACCATAGATCCCAAACTCTCATTTCTTCCTTTTTACCATTTCTTCTAAGACGCACCTATCAACACCACTCCTTTTTTACCAATATGATCCAAAATTTTGCAAATACATTTCCATTCAACATTTCAACCAAAATATAACAACATCATTTCATAAAACCTCATTCACAAGTTTATCCCAATCAATCACATACTCATACAAGACATCAAACATCACACAACTAATTCTACTCAATCAAAACACAATTATCCCCAAGTCATTCATCTGTAATATAACTAAATCATCTTATCATTATAGAATTATCAATCATACTTGAAATTTAATATTCAAAACATAAAAACTAGTTTTCCTTACTTAATAGAAAACCAAACCACTCTAGAAAGCCTATAATAACTCCTAACACACAAGAAGCTCTATATGGTCCTACAAACAACAGAAAGACGATCAGGGTACATCGTTAGAACCAATTATCAACAAAAACTTAAATTAAAAATTCAAAGAATATTTTAAAAATAATGAAACTCGTTCATAATGAAACTATTTATATTAAAATCATTTAATATTAAAATAATTGAATTTTACTATTTTTACACCACCATCATTTCTAAAATGACATTTTCTTGGGTTTTATATTATTCATCAAACTATAAATATAAATACATATCACAACACATTATTACACAAATTAAAATCAAAATTGCAGCCATTAAAAGTGTTGAATTAAACTAAGAATATATATCTTAATTATAATAAAATAATTAACCATAAATAATAATAAATAATAATAATAATAAATTATACTATATTTCAGTTGCTAATAAAGATATTTTATTAAAATGAATAAAATTATTTTCAATTAGTATGTAATTAAGGTTCTCAACCAACGTTTATATATTTAATTTTCTGATTCAAATTGTTAAAATTATTTATTTATTGATATTTATTTAAGTTTTCTGAATTAATGTTGGTAAAATTATTTCTATGTAATAATTGTTTGAGCTCTTTTCCTGCACCTTCTAATTCTCATCATGCATCCTCATAATTACTTTAATGCCCCTCCGTGCGTACTGAGCATTAATGAAAGTTAACGATGACATTAAAATTGTTCTCTTTTTCACCAATCAATTCAACTATATATATACTTGTACCTCCCCCGGCTCCCCACATTTTGAAAACACACTGCAACTTACTCGTTTTGCTAAGTTTTTCTCTGTTATTTTTGTTTATGCTTGTGTTCATTGCACTTGTGGTCCCTATGGTCATTGGTGGGCATTGGTGGGCATTGGTGGTTACGGTGGTGGTTCCTATTGTAAGCAAATCTTTAATTTTCAATGAAAACAACACACAGCATCTTGAATTTTCATGATACTCACAATTCCCACAATACACAGTAAAAGAGAACTAACTTGGATTCATTGTGCACTTCTTCCTGTTTCTTCCTGTCAAATGTTCTCTCTCCTCTTACTCTTCTTTAATGCCTTCTGGATGATATAGAAGTTGTAGGATGGTTTTCTCTGTCAGTTTCTCTTCTTTCCTGAGAACGTTACGTTCTCTATATCTCTTCAGAAACTTAATGTGTAAACCGAAAAAAAAACTTTTTCCTCTTTTATGATATTTTAATTAACTTTAATAAAATACCAAAATGCCCTTTTGGAGTGAGAAGAGAGGGATTAACTTTAATAACTCTAAAATAATCCCAATAACTTTAATACTTTAATATTCTAATAATCATCACATTAGAATCCTTACATTAAAGTTATACTTTAAATTACATGAACCAATGTAAATTATTAATATAATTTAACATTCTCCCACTTGGTTCATGTGATGACTTGAAGATCTAAAATAAACTTTAAGTGCGCACCATTCATTAGAATTATCAAGTCATCATCCTTATATGAATTGAAATAATCGGATCATGGTGGGCAAAAGTCATGATCGACAAGATTCCTTCCATGTATCACATAATCAAAACAACTCAACATAACTTTAATCAATCTTATAACTTTCATGTCTCTAAGGAGACCTATCATGTCACCACAATCAATAATACATGTATATAATTTAATGTGGATAACAATAGAATAAAGAGAAACATAACTTTAATTGAATTCACAAGTGTCATGACAGTACAAGCATATAACTATACATATCTATATAGATAGATAACAACATCATGTTAACATTGACTTATCCATAATGCCCATACTTTCAACATGGCCAATAAAAGTTTTGGGCGGTAGTCCTTTAGTTAACGGATCTGCTATCATCAAATCCGTACCAATATGCTCAATCAACACTCTATGTTTCTGCACTTCTTCTTTGACTGACAAGTACTTCAAATCCATGTGTTTAGCACCCTTTGAGTACTTATCATTTTTAGAGAAGAAGACGGCTGCGGAATTATCACAATAAATCCTTATCGGCCTAGCTTTACTGTCAATAATACTAAGCCTTCGATACAAAGTTCCGCAACCACAAAGCATGAACTGTGGCCTCAAAGCATGCCACGAATTCAGCCTCCATGGTGGAAGTAGCAATGACTGATTGTTTTGCACTTTTCCAAGAAATTGCTCCTCCAGCCAAAAGATAGACATACCCAAATGTGGATTTTCTTGAATCCACACACCCAGCATAGTCTGAATCCGAATAGCCAATCACTTCGAGATGATCTGACTTTCTATAAGTGAGCATGTATTCTTTGGTACCTTGTAAGTACCTAAGAACTTTCTTTGCAGCTTTCCAGTGATTCATTCCGGGATTACTTTGATATCGGCCTAACATTCCAACAGCAAAACTGATATCTGGCCGAGTACAAGTTTGAGCATACATTAAACTCCCAACCACTTACGCATAAGGAATAGACTCCATGGCCTTTCGTTCCAAATCATTCTTGGGACATTGCATTTGACTAAACTTGTCTCCTTTCTGAATTGGAACTATTCCAGGAGAACATTTTTCCATTCTGAATCTCTCTAACACTTTATTAATATAGCCTTTTTGAGACAAACTTAACAATCCTTGTGATCTATCACGGAATATTTCTATTCCTATCACATAAGATGCCTCATTCATATCTTTCATTTCAAAGTTGTTAGAGAGAAACTTCTTTACATCATGTAACATACCAATATCATTAGCAGCAAGAAGAACATCATCAACATATAGAACCAAAATAACAAACTTACTCCCACTGACCTTTATGTATATACACCGATCAACGGTGTTCTCTACAAAACCATACGAAGTTATGATATCATTAAATTTTAGATACCATTGACGGGAAGCTTGTTTTAGTCTATATATTGATTTCTTTAATTTACACACTAGATTTTCTTTTCCTGTTATGGTGAAACCTTCTGGTTGGTCCATATAAACTTCCTCTTCTAAGTCATCATTCAGAAAGGCGGTCTTTACATCCATTTGGTGAAGCTCTAAATCATAATGAGCGACCAAAGCCAAAACAATTCTCAAAGAGTCCTTCTTAGAAACAGGAGAGAAGGTCTCTTTGTAGTCAATGCCTTCCTTTTGAGTGAAACCTTTGGCGACTAATCTAGCTTTATACCTTTCAATATTGCTTTTTGAGTCATGTTTAGTCTTAAAGACCCATTTACAACCGACTCTTTTTGAACCCTTAGGCAATTCAACTAGATCCCATACTTTATTGTCATCCATTGATTTCAACTCTTCTTTCATAGCATTCAACCAATTCTCTGAATTATTACTTTCCATGGCTTGTCTGAAAGAGACTGGATCTTCATCAATGCTTAAGTCACATTCATGTTCAACAGAGTAAACCACATAATCATTCGAAATAGCAGGTCTTTTCTCCCTTACAGACCTTCTTAATGCTGCTTCTTGTGGTTCCTCTATCAATTGCTCATTTATGACTTGCTCATTGTCAACTGGCTCAACATTTATATGTTCATTTTGTGGGATTGGAACATTAATTTGTTGTCTCTGCTTGTTGTGTGACTGTGATACAACAAGAGGGATAACAACTTCAGAAGAAACACTATCAGTATGCTCTTGAATGTCCACTATTCGTGATTCCTCACTCCCACTAAATTGACCATTTTCAATGAACCGAGCATTTCCAGACTCAACTATTCTTGTACTATGGTTAGGGCAATAAAATCTATATCCCTTTGACTTTTCAGGATAACCAATAAAGTAACCACTAATGGTTCTTGCATCAAGTTTCTTTTCATGTGGATTGTATAACCTTACTTATGTTGGACAACCCCAAACATGAAGATGTCTTAAACTGGGTTTCCTTCCGGTCCATAGTTCATAAGGAGTTTTAGAAACTGCTTTGCTAGGAACCCTGTTAACCAGATATACAGCAGTCTTTAATGAATACATCCACAAAGATAAAGTGATATTACTGTGACTTAACATACTCCTAACCATATCCATAAGAGTACGATTTCGTCTTTCTGCTACACCATTTTGTTGTGATGTACTGGGCATTGTATACTGTGCACATATACCCCGACTTTCAAGGTACTTTGCAAATGGACCTGGACATTGTCCACTCTCATCAGTTTTACCATAATATTCACCACCTCTATCAGATCTCACCTCTTTTACTTTTCTATCTAATTGCCTTTCCACCTCATTTATGAACACCTCAAGGGCATTCACTGATTAAGATTTTTCATGCAATAGATATATATATAACAATAACGTGAGAAATCATCAATAAAGGAGATAAAATATTTTTCACCATTCCAAGATTTAGTGTCAAAAGGACCACAAATATCAGTGTGTATTAACTCAAGAAGTTGACTGCTTCTTGTGGTGGGATTCTTTGATATGTGTTTTGTTTGTTTACCCTTAATACAATCAATACATACATCCCAGTCATCAAAATCCAATTGAGGTAGAATTTCATTTTTTACTAACCTCAACATCCTTTCTTTGGATATGTGACCTAATCTTTTATGCCATAAGAAAGCAGAACATTCCTTTCCTGCACTAGAATTTCTATCAACAACATGTTCAACATTAAACAGGGATTCAGAAAAATTAACATCAAGATTTAAACGGTATAAACCATCCAATAATGTACCAGAACCATAATAGTACGAAAGTTTATACAAATGAAAAATACCATTTTCAATCCTAAAGTTAAAACCTAAACAATCCAACTTTGCAACAGAAATCAAATTTCTAGCACAACCAGGAACATAAAGACACTTTTCAAGATTCAGACAATAGCCAGTGTCTAGAATCAATCTGTAAGTCCCAATTCCTTCTATTTGTGCCTTCATTTTGTTCCCCATATATAAATACTTTTCAGTTCCTTTTATGGGCTGGATTGAAAGGAATCCTTGCATAATATTAGAAACATGAGTAGTAGCTCCAGTATCCAACCACCAGGTATTATTAGGCACTTCAACTATATTTGCTTCAAAACTTACAGAAACATAAAAAGTACATTTCTTTTCGAACCAAGATTTTCTTTTCGGACAATCTTTCTTGAAGTGACCTACTTTCTTGCAAAAGAAACATTTCTGGTCCTTCTGGATACCGCCCTTATTCACTTTCATTGGGGCTTTGTCCTTCTTGTTCTTCTTTCCTGATTTACCTTTACTGAAGCTAGCACCTTCATGAGTTGTGAGATGGATAGAATGATCTCTCATTTTCTTTAATCTCCCTTCCTCTTGAACTAACATGGCTTTGATTTCTTGGAAGTTCCACTTATCCTTAATAGTGTTATAATTCACTTGGAACTGGCCAAATTCAGGAGAAAGAGAGTTCATGATGAACTGTACTAGAAAAGACTCATTCACCTCCATTCCCATTGACTTCAATCTTGCTGATATATTAGCCATTCCAGTTACATGTTCATGTATGGGCTGTGACCAGTCAAACTTTTTGGTAGTCAGCTCACTCATAAGAGTTCCCACAATAGACTTGTCAGTTATGTCTGATTGTGAATACTCCTTGATCATTTTCATGAATTCCTTTGCGTTTTCTGTTTTGGGCATGGAAGGCTTTACGTTCTCTGCCATAGACATGCGCATCAAGTTTAATGACAACCTGTTAGACCTATGCCAAGCCTCATAAAGAGACTTTTCATCACTTGTACTGGTCTTTGTAATGGCTGCGGGCATTTCATCCATCATAATAGCCATATCCAAGTCTAGAACACCCAGTTGGAACTGGATTTGTTCTGACCAATCGGCATAATTGAGCCCATTAAACTTGACGACATTGTTGCTCAAACCTGCTAAATTCATGTAAGCTGGAAATAATACAGAAGCTCATACATTAATGCTTTGATAAAATTAATGGATTCAAACAAATTACTACACTAGTCATACATTCAAGTTCACCTTTGGGTGACACTTAAACTGATAGGTAGTCAATAAAGTCATTCATTTAAGTTCACCTTTGGGTGATTCTTAAACTGACAAATTCCATATATATACTTTAATAAACAATCAATCATACTTAAGTCTATATGTATGCTATCTTTCGATATACACACATATTTACTAAGTACATGAAATGTCTTACTTTAATGTCATCAATTATAAACCATGGTTCACCTTTGAGTAATCCATAACATCCTTACATCAATGACTAATTACTCTCCGAAATTCAACATAATTGAATTTCCTTCTTCCAAAACATATAATTCATAAAACAAAATTATATCATGCATGTCAGTAAATGTACTTTTCAAATTAAAAGTATTTGAAACTTTAAACTTTTAATTCACAATTAATTTGCATTCAATGCATAACAATGTTAAAATATACATGAGCACAAGAACACTGCCGCAACAATAAAGTTGCTTTAATGCAACAATGAATAAAATAAAAAAAATTGCAAGGGATTGAATTTTCTTTTATGCAGGTTTTATTTGGTTACTGCACACGAAATTTCAATTTTGGTATAAAGCAACTTTAATGAACTTTAATTTTATGCACAGATAAAAAATGTGATAATCAAAATAATCAAATAACTCGGTGCTTCCAAGATAAATGAAATTCACGTTATAGTGAATTCAAAACAATTATGCAACATTATTAGTAAATTCGCTCTACTGCTTTTCCAATTGGCTTTCTTTTTCAATTCAATTAGAATTGACATTTACGGCATCCACCGGATGGTTTCATGTAATTGCGACAACCAAAATTAAAATAAAATCTTGATCGCGACTTCTTTTCAAATTCACAAAGGAATTCAACTTTCATTTGTGCCAATCAAAACAAACGATTAATAGCATAAACAGTAAAATTAAACATCTGAAAATTTAAAAGCCCTAATTTTATAATTCAAAAATTAGGGTTTCACAAAATTGAGAAAATTACCATTCATGGAGAATCATAAAATTCAGAACCGTGCTCTGATACCACTTGTAAGCAAATCTTTAATTTTCAATTAAATGAAAACAACACACAGGATCTTGAATTTTCATGATACTCACAATTCCCACAATACACAGTAAAAGAGAACTAACCTGGATCCATTGTGCACTTCTACCTGTTTCTTCCTGTCAAATGTTCTCTCTCCTCTTACTCCTCTTTAATGCCTTCTGGATGATATAGAAGTTGTAGGATGGTTTTCTCTGTCAGTTTCTCTTCTTTCCTGAGAACGTTACGTTCTCTATATCTCTTCAGAAACTTAATGTGTAAACCGAAAAAAAAACTTTTTCCTCTTTTATGATATTTTAATTAACTTTAATAAAATACCAAAATGCCCTTTTGGAGTGAGAAGAGAGGGATTAACTTTAATAACTCTAAAATAATCCCAATAACTTTAATACTTTAATATTCTAATAATCATCACATTAGAATCCTTACATTAAAGTTATACTTTAAATTACATGAACCAATGTAAATTATTAACATAATTTAACACCTATGTGTTATTGGTGATGGTCCGATGGTGGTGGTGTTGTTTCTGGTGTTGGTGTTGTGCGTTGCAGCTTAAAAGACTTCATTGAAAGTAAATTTTAAGTTAAAAACCCTAGTTTCAAAGTTAGGTCACTAACGTTTGAACGTTGGTTGAGAGTTGTTGCAGTTCGAATTGCGACAAACCTCACCCAACATTTAGACGCCAGCGAAGTAAACTTTGAAGTTCGGTTACTTTGAAGTTCAGTTAAGTTTCAGTGTATTTTTAAATTTTGGTCATATTATTTTAATTCTTTGTATTTTATGTGTTTTTATGTATTTTTTATTTGTTATGTATTTTATATTTGATTTGGTTTTTTTATATATATTGTGTGTTTTTATATAGATTGTGTTTATATTTCATGAGTTTTGATGTGTTTTTATATGTTTTTTATTATGTTGTTTTTTATTTGATGCTTTTTTATAATATTTACTTTTATAATTATATATATATATATATATATATATATAATAAATATTATGTAAAAAAAAATTTATTTAAATTATAATATGTTAGAAATTCTTAACCGAAAGTTGGCTTAAAACTTCGAGTTTTAATTATGTGGTTTTATATGTTTAATATTTGTTATGTTTTTTTAGCTGTATTTTTCTTTCGGTAATGTGTTTTTATACATTTTTTATTTGTTTAATACTTATTATGTTTTTCTGAATATATATTATTTGTTTTACTGTTTAAACTTATATATATATATATATATATATAAATATATATATATATATATATATATATATTACAATATGTATGTTTAAAATATTTTGTGCTTAAATTATAATATGTTAGTTTTATGTACATCATTTAAATTGTAATATTGTTTGCTATATTTTAATTTTTATGTTTTATTTATTATGTGTTATTTTTATTTAATAATTGTTATGTTTTTTTTTTATATATTATGTTGTTTTTGTTAGAAGTTATGCATCAACTAGAAATAAGGACAATTTATAATATATAAGTGGATGAAAAGTTTTGATTTTTTTTTTTGACAACACAGATTCCATTTATATTTACCAGAGAATAGCATATTTTGCTTTATAATTACCAAGATAGCACACTTTTTTTCTTAGATGGAAACTGAATTCTAAGTTAGATTTTTTGTATATATAACCTTAGGCTAGAAATCGGTTTTTTGATAACCGAATTCTGAGTGTTATATATATATATATATATATATATATATATATATATATATATATATATATATATATATATAATAATTTTAGGTCAAAATTTTATGTTTTAAATTTTTTTTTAAAAAACATTTTTTAAGCATTTATATGAAAGTACCTAAATAACCTTTCTACTCAACAATTGAATGGTCTAATGTATTTATTGGTGTACTAAACATTACCCATGAGCATTAAACTCATTCATCCAAAATAAGAAACATGAAACAATAACTTGAAAGTAAACTCATTTAGGAAGCTTAGAAAAACGTTTTTTTTATAAATTAGCTGCATCTTGTACAGTTGTTTAAAAATTATGAGTTAGTAGTCATTTGAAAGCTCTTTGAGTCTAGATTCCAACAAACCAAGAATCAACTCATTTGGAGTTCGGTGGAGAAAGTTAAGAGCAAAACAACCAACAAAGGTCAAATAAACAAACTTGGGGAGTGTTGTTCATCAAGTTGGTGAGTCTAGTTGAAGTTTTTGTACAAATGACCCTTTTTCCTCTTGTAATCGATTACCAGGGAAGAAAATGGCTAGCAATGCTTATGGAGCTCATCTAACTTATATGAAAGCACTTAAATGACCTTTTCACTCAATAATTCAATGGCCTAACGTGTTCATTGATGCACTAAACACCACCCATGATCATTAAACTCACTCACACGTCTAAAATAAGAAACATGAAACAATAACTTGAAAGTAAACTCATTTAGGAAGCTTAGAAAAACGATTTTTTTAGAAATTAGCTGCATCTTGTACAGTGGTCTAAAAATTATGAGTTAGTAGTCATTTGAAAGCTCTTTAAGTCTATATTCGAACAAAACAAGAATCAACTCATTTGGAGTTCAGTGGAGAAAGTTAAGAGCAAAACAACCAGCAAAGGTAAGAAAAACAAACTTGGGGAGTGTTGTTCATCCAGCTGGTGAGTGTAGTTGAAGTTTCTGTAAAAATGACCATTTCTCCTCTTGTAATCGATTACAAGACCCCTGTAATCGATTACCAGAGGAAAAATGGTCATTTGTACAGAAAGTTGAACTATACTCCCCAATTGGAACAACAACACTCCCCATGATGATTTTTGGTTTGTTTTGGGTCAATTTTTTCATTTTTTGACAGAAGACACAATAATTAACTTTAATAGAGGACGAAGTGATCTACATTAGTCAATGAAACATTTTCTTTAATTTTAACATAATTGTCTTACATAAGAAATTCTGAGATACGGTCGGCATTATGACTACATCAAACATTAAAAGTAGTAATTAACTAATCATTCTCCGTAATGGGATGTGGACCCTCTAATGTCAGGATTGTGAGGACAATGATTTCTTGTGTGGCTTGAGGTTTGACAGTATGAGCAATTTCTTGGGTCCTACTTTGTTAATCTTATTCATTTTTCTTTTTTTGGAGTTTGGTGCATGGTTATAAGTTTTCTCTTTAGGTCTAACAAAATAATCAGTTTTGTATTTGGATGTACTATGAGTGATGTTGCCATTGAGTCCTAAACTACGTTTTTCAAACAAATGCTTACAACCTTTGACTAGACGCCCTAGATATTCATTTCCTTCAAACGTTCTATTTAATAGCTTATGGGGTGTCATTTTTTTGTGTGAGATTTTCGATACGATTAACATCTCTAGCAATGGCTTACTTTTCACTAGCTTTTCATTTTGTGAAATGAGTTTCTCAGTTTCTCTTTTCGAAATATGTAACTTTCGTTCCAAGTTGCTGTTAACGGTTGAAAATACCGTTATTTGTGATGTATTTTTGATACTAAATACACCCTTTTTCATTTTAGAACAAGCACACCAACGAAATTGCTCATATTGTCAAACCCCAGGCCACATAAGAAATCATTATCCTCACAATCTTGGCATTAGAGGGTCCATATCCCATTATGGAGAATGATTAGTTAATTACTACTTTTAATGTTCGATGTAGTCATAATGTCAATCGTATCTCAGAATTTCTTATGTAAGACAATTATGTTAAAATTAAAGAAAATGTTTCATTCACTAATGTCAATCACTTCGTCCTCTATTAAAGTTAATTATTGTGTCTTCTGTCAAAAAATGAAAAAATTGACCCAAAACAAACCAAAAACCATCATGGGGAGTGTTGTTGTTCCAATTGAGGAGTATAGTTCAACTTTCTGTACACATGACCATTTTTCCTCTGGTAATCGATTACAGGGGTCTTGTAATCGATTACAAGAGGAGAAATGGTAATTTTTACAGAAACTTCAACTACACTCACCAGTTGGATGAACAACACTCCCCAAGTTTGTTTTTCTTACCTTTGCTGGTTGTTTTGCTCTTAACTTTCTCCACCGAACTCTAAATGGGTTGATTCTTGTTTTGTTCGAATCTAGACTTAAAGAGCTTTCAAATGACTACTAACTCATAATTTTTACACCACTATATAAGATGCAGCTAATTTCTAAAAAAACGTTTTTCTAAGCTTCCTAAATGAGTTTACTTTCAAGTTATTATTTCATGTTTCTTATTTCAGACGTGTGAGTGAGTTTAATGGTCATGGGTGGTGTTTAGTGCATCAATGAACACATTAGGCCATTGAATTGTTGAGTGAAAAGGTCATTTAGGTGCTTTCATATAAATTAGATGAGCTCCATAAGCATTGCTGGCCATTTTCTTCCCTGGTAATCAATTACAGGGGTCTTGTAATCAATTACAAGAGGAAAAAGGATAATTTGTATAGAAACTTCAACTACACTCACCAGCTGGATGAACAACACTCCCCAAGTTTGTTTTTTTGACCTTTGTTGGTTGTTTTGCTCTTAACTTTCTCAACCGAACTCCAAATGAGTTTATTCTTGTTTAGTTGGAATCTAGACTTTCAAATTACTACTAACTCATAATTTTTAGACCACTATACAAGATGCAACTAATTTCTAAAAAAACGTTTTCCTAAGCTTTCTAAATGAGTTTACTTTCAAGTTATTGTTTCATGTTTTTTATTTTGTACGGGTGAGTAAGTTTAATGCTCATGGGTGGTGTTTAATGCACCAATAAATACATTAGACCATTCAATTGTTGAGTAGAAAGGTCATTTAGGTATTTTCCTATAAATGCTTAAAAAAAGTTTTTAAAAAAAATATTAAAACATAAAAATCTAACTTAGAATTCAGTCACCTAAGAAAAAAAAGTGTGCTATCTAGGTAATTATAAAGCACAATATGTTATTCTCGTAAATATAAATGGAATCTCTGCTATGTCAGAAAAAATATCTGTAAACATCACCTTACAAGCTGATTTTGTGGGATTGAATTAGGCTTATAATACACTTCTTAACATGGTATTAGAGTTATGTTAGAACCTATCATAGCGATATTTTTTTGTTGGGCATAAAGGTGTGTTAGAAGTCTTACATCGACTAAAGATAAGACCAACTTATAATATATAAGTGGGTGCAAACTTCACCTTATAAGTCGATTTTGTGGGATTGTGTTAAATTTAAAGTTCAATTCTTAACCGTTTTACTTATATATTTTAGATATTTTATTTTTTTATAAAATATTATTTTAAGTATTTTGTATTTAATTTATAATATATTAATGGTTTATATACACTACTTATAATATTAATGTGTTATTAATTTCTTAATATGTCTTGTTATTTTTTTATTTCGTTTTTAATATTTTTGTTATTTATGATGTATTAGTTAATTTTGTAGGTGCTATTTTTATGTAGTAGTTATTATTTTGTTATTGATTTTTTATTTTTTATTAAGGTTTTAATGTTTTATACGTGTTATTGATTTTAAGGTATTTAATTTTGAATAAGTTTTTTTTATTTAGTGTATTTAGTTTGTAATATTTTTTTGTTATTTTGTATTCATTACATAAATTTTTTTATGTGTTAATTTTTTTTCTTTTAATTTAATTTATAATATCTTTATATTTGATAGTTTTTATTTAAATTTTAAAATATTTTATTATTATTTATTTGTTATTTATTACATCTTTTATAATATGCAATAATATTTTTAGAATTTAATGCAATAATTTATTGTTTTTTTATTTAATTTTTAATTTATGTCGTAATGTTTATAATATATGTTTTTTTATTTATTATATAAAGTTTAATATGTTAGGTTGCTTTTTTAGTAGTTAAATTTTAATATGTTAATGTTTATTGTAGGTTGTATTTAATATTATAAGATGGATAACTATTGATTTGAATTAGTTATTTCTCAAATAAGTTTTTTCACGTGACGATTTAATTGACTTGGTTCAAAAGATTGCATTCGACCTTGGATTTGTAAATTGTCATTGTAAGATCTAACACAATAACGAGTGAAGTTGGAAGAAAGACATTCGTTTGGTTAGGTTGTGAAAGGAGTGAAAAATATAGGAAGTATAAATCAGATGTTCAACTTAGTGTGTTCGACACAAGAAAATGTGAGTGTCCATTTAAGTTGAGGGTAAACCTAAAGGAGAAGGTTGGGTCTTAACAATTATGTACGGCTATCACAACCATGAATTAACACAAAGTTTGGTTCGTCATCCTTTCGCTAGGAGGTTAAATATGCTAATGAACACTCAATTCTTTTTTACATGACTAAAAGTTTAGTAAAACCCTCAAATATTCTTTGACTCTCAAATAACATAAAGATGATAATGTCACAACTGTTACCAATGAGGGGCATTGGTTTCTTGAAGATATTATAGTTTTGATGATGTTACAAGATGAAGACTTGAAGACTCTTGTTGTAGTTTCTTTAAAAGCATTTTGTAGAATCAATTGTATAGGAATAACTTTGTTTATATAAAAATACTTAGAAGTTTTCCTGTTTAGAAGATGCTTGCGCAGATAATCGATTATTTGGTGTAATAATCGATTATCACGAGCTTTATTAGAAAAGAGTTGCGCAAATAATCGATTATTGCTCAAAATAATCGATTATCCCTGTTTGATTTAATATTGTCCAGGTCGCGCAAATAATCAATTATCCCTCAGAATAATCGATTATCACTTTTTGAAAATCTCATAACGGACACAAATAATCGATTATCACTTATGATAATCGATTATCATTGGCAGTTGGGAGATGTCTTTTCAATTTTTGACCATGCATGAACCTGAGCTTATAAATAAAGGTCTTTACAACTCTTAAACTGTAACTTTTCATTTGAGAGTATTAGAACTATGTGCCTAAGGAAAACTCTATGAAAAGGAATCTATGCCATTTGACAATATAGAATTTGTTTGAGGAAGTTCTCAAGTGATAGAGTTGCTTAAGTCTAGTCTTGTGAATAAGAGAAGCTCGCGCTTAGTGTGTCTAAGATCAGAGCGGTTATCTTCAAGTTGGATGAACAATTTCTTCCGTTCGTTTGTCGAAGGAAGGTTTTTCCGTTTGTTTGTCGAAGGAAGGTGTTTTCTATTATTTGCTTATTTTGATTATCTGATTGTAATTTGCAAACCATATTTTAGTGAACAAGGTTAATTGTAAGACCCATAAAAAATATATACATAAATATATATTTTAGTAAATTTCAGCATTTTATTAGTAATAATAATTTTAGTGGATAGAAAAATGTAAAATTTGGATATAAAATTATAGTAATTTTAGAAGGAGAGGTTCAAATTTTTGGTAACTTATTTAGTAAATTTTTTAAATTAAATAGTAAAAAGTAAATAGTAAAAAGTGAATAGTAAAAATAAATTTTCAGCATTAAGATTCCTTAGCATGGAAGAAATTAGTAGGTAGAAACTAGGATCAGATTTGGTGAGTAAATGATTAAAATATTATTTTTTAAATAATATTAAAATAATAAATAATATTAAAATATTAATGAATAGTAAATTTTTTTTACTATAAATAGCCATGGGAGGGAAGGGTATTTTGCACCAAGAGAAGAGGAATCAAGTGAGAGCTTGAGAAATAGAGAAAAAAAAAGAGTTAGGGAGAAATTTTTAGTTGCAAGAAGAGTAGAAGTTCTGAAGGGTTTCGGGGAAACAAATTCGGAGCAAGAAATTAAGTCTGGAATAGAGGTAAGGGGAGCTAATCTTTCTTGTATATGATTTTTATCCATGTTATGATAATGAATATGAGTTATGAGTATGTTAAAATTTTGGTAATGGTAGTTATCTATTCACTTATATAAATTTAGTTTTCATGATTATAATTTTCTTATTTTCGAGTTAGTATGGTAAAACTTTTCTTTTAATTATTTTGACCGTTGGATTTAGCTAAAATTTTAATATATGAGTCCTACGACCTATTTCTTCACTTTGACCGTTTGGATTTGTAATTAGAAGTCTGTACTTAGAGAAATAAATCCTGCATGTTTTAGTAAATTAATTACCCCTGTAGATCTGTTACTGAGGCATCTCGGTAAAATATATATTATGACTTATTTGACCGTTAGATCAACTTGAAAATTTTATATATGATTCCTAAGATATATTAATACACTTTGACCAATCGGATTTTTAATTTAAAGTCTATGTTTGGAGAAAATAATTTTTAAGTTTTGAAAAATCGGATGAACACTATATTTCTGTTCTTAAGTTATCATGGTAACAATTTCATATCTATTTTATTTACCGTTAGATTGAGCCCAAAATTTAGTATGTAATTCATAAGACATATTAAGTCATTTTGACCGTTCCGAGTTGTAATTAAATGTCTGTGCTCAGGGAAATTAGTTCCGCATTTTGAGTATAATTGAAAACCACTTAAAATTCTGCACTTGAGTTACCTCGGTAAAACCTCAATATCTATCTAGTTAACCGTTGGATCAACCTGAAATTTTAATATGTAGTTTATAACAAATAGTGAATTATTGTGACCATTCAGATTTGAAATCGGAGTTACAGATTTATAGATATTAATTTCGTATCTTCTCAGGGATCTCAATATTGCTTAATTTCTATTTTTTTGATATCTATATTAAATTTCGGTGTTAATATTATATGTTGTTGTTTTAAATCTGTAAATAAGAAATTTGTTAAAAACTAGTTGAGGAACGCTTTGGCTAAGGAAAGACTTGGTACTTAAGTTGTCCATTGTGACGCACCTCTCTTTCCTGGAAGTCTACTCGACAAGTTTTTAACTTAAATCCTATTGAACAGATTATGTATTGTTAAATTATTGTGTAATATATCTTGTTGGAATATATTCAGTTTGTATGATTTCTGAAATGATTGGATTTTATTACATTTGAATTTATGCATCTGAACATTGATTGTGAATTATAATGATATGATTTATGTGGAAAGTATGTGAATATATGTGATATAGTTAATTTGTATGACTCTTGGGATGGATGGACGTGATGCATATTGGTATATGCATTCTGATACGTTGTTGATGCATATTGATGTATGCATTCTAATTTGGTGCATATTGGTGTATGCATTCTGATCTGTTATTGATGCATATTGGTGTATGTATTCTGATTTGGTGTTTGATGCATATTGGTGTATGCATTCTGATATGTTATTGATGCATATTGGTGTATGCATTCTGATTTGGTGTTTGATATATATTGATGTATGCAATGTGGTTTAGTGTGTAACTCATATTTGTTTATATAATTTGATCTGTTAAAGTGAGCATAGTATGGTTTGGTATTGAGGTATTGTTATTGTATTGATTGTTAGCTCACCCTTGCTTGTGTGTGCATGTGAATGCGATGATCGTATAATGCGTGATGTTATACGGGAGCAGATGTTATTACAGATGCGATGGCTGACGCTTTTGAACATGCATAAAGGTCGAAAGAGAGATGGGATAGAAGACTTGGGATTGTAATTTTAGTGTTTTACAAATTTATTTCGATCCTGACTATGTGGACATTTTATTTTCGAAAGAATCGATTGTAATAAATAATGTACTATTTTCTGTCTATGTTGAAGTTTAAAATTTCAAAATTTCTACATTTATTTTTTTTTTACGGAAAAATTTAGTCGATGTAACGCCAAAAAACTCGGGGTGTTACATTAATCACTATTCATAGTAATGAACGAATGGACGTAGAATCTTTTGATTCGACCCTTACTCTTTTAGCATACAAACTGTTTGTTAAAAGTCTTAAAAGAAAATCATAATTTTAAAAGAAACTAATTTTAACTTGGCTATTGACTGTAACACACTTTCTGCTCTTAAATCAATATTTTTATTCCACTGCTCGACTCACTAATACCTACAACAACTGTAAAGCAAATATATACTGTGAGGTACACATATAAATGATCTTTGAGAGGGTCGAGAACTGAAATGCAACAATTGATGATGATGTTAGATAGAGATAAATATATCTAGTAGAGTATATCTGTTTTGGACAATTCTGACGGGTTAGTGATCTGTTTTGGACACATTTTGATTTAGTGCACTTATTGGATTCATTGGGCGATCCACGCGTTGTTGTAGAGTATACCTTTTAATGAACGTCATTAACAATGTATTTCCTCATATGTATCAAATGCTTTGTACCTCCCACATACAAATTATTTAACAAATTATTCATTTCAAACATATTCAAAATAAAAAATAAAGTCAACAATTACCAAATAAGTAATAAAATCAATAAAACTAATAATTAATAAAAACAATAAAATATATAAATAAAATTACAAATTAAAATTTAAATAACAAACAAAGAAAAAAGTTTTAACAACTTTAAATAATTAAATAATAAACAATACGTAAATAAATTTAAAATATGACACAAATTACAAATTCAAAATAAAAAATTTAACGAAACAAAAATATTACATAATATATAATATTTAAATAAATATATAACAATTATTTATTTCATACATATTTTAAAATATTACAATATATAAATACAGAAAAAAATAAAAAACTTAACAAATTAAAATTAAAAGCAAAATTAAAATAACAAAAACAGAAAAAAAGAAAAATAAACAAAGTAAATCTCGAAACATGGCATCGCCTTCTGCGGCGTTCGAATTTCGATGACGCCTTAATCGATGTTTGAACGCCAACGAGACCGTAATCGTAATTCGAACTTCGGTTAACTATTACGATTAAGGCGTTCAATCCAAACAACGACAAATTCATACATCTGTGGTGATGGACGACTTCAAATGCAGATATCAAGTTCCCAGTAGAGGTCACAGATCGAAAGAGTTGCGCCAAATGAAATGCACCCATTGAGTGGAGGAGGACAAACTTACACAATCAGGAATAAGGGAGGGTGTTGGGATGAAAGCGCGAGAGAGGGTTTTATTTACATAACCACGAAAGTGACTATTTGGAAGTGTAAGGTTTTGGTTTTAAATTTTCAATAATTTTAGTTAAAAAATTCTTCATTTGCAGATTTTCAAAAGGTTATCAAGGTAATTATGGGATGCAACGAAGGGCTTTGGATGTGCATGTAATAGCTTTTATATTTGAAAGTAATGGTAATATTCTAATCAAATAATAAAATAAATTTTGATAAATTTAAAATAACAGGCAATTCAAATGCATCATGTCGTCATGATTTGAAATTTTTTCCCCTAAAACTAGGTTTAGGTAGGAAATTTCTTATAATTTTGATTAGGGGATATAAGTAGCTCTTGGCAACCCAAATTAGTGTATTAGGTCTATACATTAGACTCATTCCTATTTCTTGCATTATCAAGTTGTAGACTATTAAAATTCAAACAAATAATTATGCATCATTAAAATTGTTGCTTGGATGAAGCCCCAACTGAACACGCTTTTTTCAACACTCATAGAAAATTGCATAGATAAGATTCAGCACAAATAAAAGACACTTTACCTCTGTCCTATGATCTGGAAATGGTCCTTCCCTCCTTTCACTTGCAGTCTGACACTGCACATGATTCCATACCTTATTTCAAATTCTCCATTAACACTTCTATTCATAATTAATTTGAGAGAGTAAATTTGAAAAAATTTGAAGATAAATTTTTTTGTTATTTATTTGAATGAATTTGAAGGTTAATGAGAATGAATTTAAAAATAAAATTTGTGAGAATTAGTATAGAATTGTATTGAGGTAATAAATTAAAAAAAATTATTTATAAATTTACTCTCATTTACTTCCAAATTTACTCAAACGATAAAAAAATTTATCTTCAAATCCTCTTAAATTCTCTCAAATAACAATGGCTTAAGGTTAAAATTCTTCATAAACATGGTAATGCATTCTTCACCATCAACACTTTCAAATCAACACCATTAATAAACTCAAGTTCTTGTTTTATGTAAGTCCCACGGTATCCACTAAATGGTCACAAATTAAAATCATTTTCATTTACTATTAAATTTTAAATTATTAGTTTAAACCCTCGATTGGTCCTTAAATTTGTTGAAAAATCCCAAGTGGACCTTTGTATTTTAAACAGTCTCAATTGAATCATATTATTTATAAAATTGAGTCATTTGAGTCTAAATATTTAAAAAAATTGAGCCAATTAAATTAAATTATGTTTATTAAATCTTCACTGACAATGTTAATAGCGCAATGTCAAAGTGATTATGTGAAATTTTTATTTAATCTAAGATATTGTGACATGACAAAATGTGTTAGTTATCTTCACATTAGGATCCACCATCACCACCACCGCAGCCGCGGTCACCATTTCCACTATCTAGATCCTCTTTAACCACCACCGCGGATCGAGCAATATCAGATCCATAACATGCAGAGAAGCTTAGATGAACAATCCCAAAAATTCCCAATCAAAACTGAGAGTCTTGCACTGTGATACGCCGGAGGACGAAAACCCTCGTTGCTGTAGAGACATTGCCGCTGAGACGCCACTAACCCAAAAATCATCTCTCTTCGCTGCAACTTGAGTGCTTGACAAACTATATTGCGGAATTGTCTCTCTTGGAGTACAATATGCTTTGTTATGCTCCATCACTTATAGCCGCTTGTGTAATTTTTTTGGCCAAATTTATAGTTTGTTGAAAGTTGTGATTTTTGAGTAGAAGGGTTGGCAGTTGTTGAGTCAATGGAAGGTGTTGATCAAAGTAATTTGAAACGAAATGGTAGTGGTATTGGTTCATCATCGGGAGCAAATCTCAGACCCCCAACTCGATTGAATATTGTTGTGCCTATGGTGTTGCAGAGAATCAGAAACCCTATGGTATACCACCCTCACACCCTAATTGGAAATGAATCACCTAAACTTCTTCCTCTGCAAAACCGGGGTGGTCAACACTCGCCTAGCAATTCATTAGAGGGTAAGACATCTGAAACAAGCATAGAGTTTGGAAATTGTGAATTCAGCTCGGAGGAGCTAAAGAAAATAAAGGAGAATGATAAACTTGCTGAAATTGCCATGGCTGATCCTAAACGTGAAAAAAGGTAATAATAGTCTTATGTTTTACTGTTTTTATGTTGTTCTCATTTGGTGGAAAACAACTAAAACTCTAAAATATTTGTCTAGGATTTTGGCCAATAGGCTATCTGCTGCTTGCTCGAAAGAGCGGAAGATGCGATACATTTCTGAATTGGAGCTTAAAGTCCAAACACTTCAGACAGAGTCAACCACATTGTCTACTCAATTTACCAAATTATAGGTGTGTGCCTTCTGAGTTCAGCCGATATTTTTTGTCAAATTGTCATCTATATTTTACTGTGATGAATAAAATGTTCCCTTTCATCATTCCTTTATTCTTTTTCTCTCGTTTCTTTTGTTGTGCTTGTCTGCATATGGACAATTCAGAGCTTAAAAGTGAGAACAATGAGTACAAATTGAGGATTCAAGCCTTGGAACAACAGTCCCAACTGAAAGATGGTACGGATTTACATTTTCTTCTACTTAATGTATTACCTCAAATCTGTGTTTGCTTATTCTAACCAGTAAAGTGTGAACTTTGTTGTTTTTGTACACACCACTTTTACATATGATCGGGTTCAATGATGTCTGCTTTTCATTTAGTAAACAGATTTTATGTGCTAACAAGGTTTACTACATGACAATTTTTAATGAATACAGATAAACTAATCAAACTTGTTCTGGTCCTCAACATGTAAATGGCTGATGTGGTAACAGGTCTAACTCAAATTTGATTTCAGGGAGAAATACAGCTAGCACAAGGTAAACAACTTCTGCTAAATTTGTTGTTCCTATCTGTGATATGTTTTGAGTGATTTCTCACAATTTATTTGTGTTTCAGTACAAATATGTGGCCAAGAAGTACTACCCTCCTTCAATACCCCCAGAATTTTTCCAGCCTGATTTTCGGTTGGTATATAGGCTTAAATTGACAAAAGTTCTGGTCTCCAGAAAAGAGCTTCTCTTACACTAAAATAGCGTCGCTTGGGGTGTACTGAACGATGGGATTTGAAGAACCATGGGCACATGACGTTGTCAGCAAGAAGACAAAAGTTTTTGAATATTTGGTGTTTCATTGGACGGTAGTTGGTGGTGGTGGTGACGCCGGTAGAGCAACGATGGGGAGGACGTGGAGGGAGAGAGAGGAAAAGTTCTTCTGATCAAAAGTTTCACACACATTTTTAAATGTTACGTGGAATTGAGACGGTAAAACACATTATTCAGTCAATTTAATCACAATGACAAATTGTTTTAAAAATAATTAGAGCTCAACTCAAGTTAACTCCGTCGTTTAAAATTCTTTAACAAACTTGAAAATCAATCGAAGATTTAAATCTAAATTATTTTACCTTTTATTAGACGAAATTGATTCCAAGTATGAGAATTACCCATTATAGTTTCAATTTATCAATTAATTCACATCACACCTTTTTTCCATTTAATCACGTATTAATTAATCTTTATTGCTTATCTAAAGTATCTAGGATATAAAGGTCTCTCCCTTTTTATCATATATATAGTATATATAGCATCGTAGCATTATTATTTGTCATATATAAACTTCTTTAATTTCTTATTTAATTGTATCAATTAATAATAATTGACATCAGATGGACTTTCATTAAAACAAAGTATTCACAAGAATTTGATGCTTTAAAATAAGTTCTACAAAAACACCATATAGTTAATGTTACTAATAAATTCTTTAGCAAGACAGACATAAAGTCTTTTCATACAGCTTGTTCTTTCATTAAACTGCTAATGTTTTTCTTTTTTATTTCACGAAAATAATAGTAAACTAGAGATATAAAACAATTTGAGTACTTATATTTTCCTTTATTTTACAATAAATGATAAGTAACTACTGATGTAATTGTTCTGTGAATAATCATCAGTTTGAAGACTTTGTTTTTTTTTTATTTGGGAGAGATGATTTAAATGGATTGGAGAGTAATTTTTTTGTTTTTTTTAGTGTATTTATGGATAATTGAGAGTGAATTTAGAAGTAAAGTTTCTCTGTAAGATTTGATTGATGTGACATATTTAAAAAGTTAGTTTAATTAGTAGAAATTAAAGATTACCAAAATACTCCTAGTTATTAAAGTAATATAAAATGTTATTTGTTAATTTTATATTTAATTATAAAAATGTTTATAAGAAGAAAAAAATTAAAATTAATTATTAAAATGTAAAAAAAATATTAATTTAGTAAATTGAAATAATAATAATAATAATAATAATTAATAATAATAATAATAATTATTATTATTATTTAAATAATATTGCAGAATTTGAATACACTGGTGTGGATTTGAATATATGCTATCCGAATACATGATGTGGATTTTGGTCTTTCTCTTCAAAATTTGATTACTGATACTGAATTACTCCATTATCAAATGGAAGGAGGACAAACATATAAATTACTCATAAATCACCATAAATCCTTGCACATGTGCGATGATTCAAAAAGTTATATATCCTGCAAATCCGTGTTTTTTCCTTCTTCCAAATCCTTGCAAACGAACATAACACACAACCTAAGACTTTTATATATTTTTTAAAATTACTATTGTATAATTACCATTGTTAATTAGAGTAATATATATTTTATTCCTCTTAAAATTTTAATGTTTATAATTAAAATAAATTTGTTTTCTTAAACTATAGCTGTGATTATGAAGAAAGTTAGAAGAAAAATATGACCAAAGTTCTATCGGAAAACAGAATTATGTCCACCAAAACCATCGTTCAAAAGCCTACCTACCATAAGTAAAACAAACAATCTTAATTTCAGAGTTGAAAAGGCCACATAAGACTTAAAAAGTATGTTTATGACGAAATGATGACAAAGATACCCAATTCAAAATGAATACTTTCAACTATTTTGTAATTTAGTTATTATCAACAAAGTAAAAAGAATTATATATATGAATTAAACAACTTTTTTAAGAGTAAAAATTAGAAACATATTTTTGTAATTTGTCTTATATTCTCAAACACAGTAATTAAAAGCAGCACGGTAATGTAGTTTGAAACTCCATTATTTGAAGTATGTAATAAAAAAACTCGATTGAATAATTTTGATCTCTTAAATAATTCTCTCAAACAAACTCTTGACCAATTTTAGTCATCCAAAAGATTGCAATAAACCACTCATAGAATTTTGATGCAAGTTGGCCAATTCTAGAACTTCTTTTAATTACTATTTTTAATGTGCATCTGAATTCTAATTAGAAAAATTTAGACTAAAATAAATCCTTTAATTTTTCTTAAAAATTTAATTAAATCTTTAATTTTTATATAATTCAATTCAGCCTTTTAGTTTTTAAAAATATTCAATTAAGTTATTTTTATGACATTGATATTAAACTTCTGTTAAAATTTATACACCCAATCATTCTATTAAAATATAAAATTAATTTGAATATTTAGGTTTTTTAAATAGATTTGATGTATAAATTTTAACAAAAGCTTAACATTAATCTAATGAAAACAACCTAATAAGATTTTTTAAAAAAAATTAAAATATTAAATTAAACTAAATAAAAATTAAAGATTTAATTAAATTTTTATAATAAGAGTACACAAATAGAATTTAACCTAATATTTAATAATAGCGGATAAAAGGACAGCACGATGGTAAAAAGTATAAAAGTAAAGAAGAAAATAAATAAAAAATAATAATACAAAAACAAATAATAATAAAAAGCTACTCTTTGGTCCCACATCCACGTCTCTCTCTCTCTCTCATCTCCCTGTTCTACATACTCGCACATTCTCTCTCTATATTATAGTTTGGAAATATAATACAACTCTATAGTTTTGTTCTTCTGGGTTTGTCCCTCTCTCTCTCTATCACTCTGAGATTTTTTGTCTGCTAGCTTTCAAGAGAAAATAGTTCTCACTTACCGTAAAAGGCTAATACAAGCTCAGCAGAAGGACACTCTATTTCTGTTCTGTTGCAATCTTCATTTCCAGTGAAGAGCCTTGCATGTCTTTGCTCATCCCTTAAATTTTCAGGACTCAGATTGAGATGGATTTTTAGTTTTCAAGACCTCGGAGGAACAAAAGAAAACTTTTTTCAGACACTTAACTTTAGAAATTTCAGCAGCAATTATCAGATTATGCGACGACTGGTGGGGCTTGGATCAGATAACACCTGCAAACAAGAAGGTTTCCTGTTTTTCATCAAAAGGGTATAGTTGCATGGACCAAATTTGCGTTTCTCAGTTACCAAATTTACATTTTTATTAGGGTATTTTTCTGATCAAGATAATTTTCAATCTTAATTTGTATTCTACCATGCATATGTATGTAGGCTTGGAAAAGTTTGATACTTTTTATCCTAATTTCTGATTAAGTTTTTGGTAGTCCGAGCCTAGTCAATATAAGGGTGTAGATTTTTGTGTTGATTTTCGTTTGCAAGTTGGCATTTTTTCTCTCATCTTTTTTTCATAGATGCTATGGACTTCTAATTCAATTTTTGTTTCTTTTCCAGATGTTTTAGGGTGGTTTGGATCCGTGGTTGCTGTTGGCATGGATTTCAAGTGACTTCAAATTTAAGGCCCGAAGGTTTTTCTGTCAACTTTTTCTGTTTAATTTTCTCAAGGGGTGTAGCGACTCTTGAAAAAGGAGAACATAAAGCTGAATAGCTGTACCGGTTAGAAACTTACAAGTATCTGAGCTGAAAATGAGTTCAAGAGTAGATACTGATGAAGATAGTGATATCAAAGGTAGCATGTGGGATTTGGATCAGAAGCTTGACCAGCCTATGGATGAAGAGGCAGGAAGGCTTAAAAATATGTACAGAGAAAAAGTATGAAGCATCATTGCACCTTGGTTTTACATTCTTTCTCTTACTGAATTTGTCTTGTCATTAATGTTAACTCTTGGGGGGTGAATGCAATTGATGATTTATAACTATGGTTCTTTCTTAACTTGTACAAAAATTAATAATTGCTATGTTGAATTGTCAATCCAACATTAAAAGTTTAACTAATATAGCTATCCTCACTTAGGCAGCTCTGACACAACCGTGTTGTTATGCCTTGGTTGGTGATGGTTTGAATTAGGAAGCATTCTCTTTGCAGCATACAGTAACCCTAATTTTGTTTGTCCGCTCTTATTATTAGTTTCAGTCCACTTAAATTGTATTCTTAGTTGCTATTGTCAAGGACTTCATTAGAACACAAATTAAACGAAAACTAGTGTTTTCCTTTTAATCAAGAAAGATTTTCTGCTTTTAAAGGCACTACGGAGCATATATTTGAAACCGGTCAGCAACTGTACTTTGGTTGCGAAGTCAAGGTTTTTGAACTCTCTACAACTGCAATTGGGGCTGCACCAGCCACATTTGTCCACAATGTCCTAAAATATCGAGATTTGTGATGAATTTGAAACCGTATTTGTCTTGTTCAATAGACAAATACTTAGAGCAATTGCAGTTGGGGCTGCATCAACTGCGTTAGTCTGCAATTTTTTCATAAAATCAAGGGACAAACTAAATTGTGACTATGGCCACAACTGTAACAACAATTTGAAGCCTTATTTAAATGGCAAATACATAAAGCAACTTGAGTGTGTAATGTCAATTTGATAAGGAAATCCAGCTATTCTGGTGTTACACAGATTACAGAGCACAGATAGCATCAATAAGCTGTTAAGTGATTTGGTATGGAATTCTTTGTTAACACAGTTTTATTTGTTCAGAAATTTTCTGCACTGTTGCTCCTGCGGCTTTCATTTCAGAGTCTTGGGGTAGTTTATGGAGACTTGGGCACTTCACCTTTGTATGTTTTCTACAATACATTTCCTAATGGTGTCAAAGATCAGGAGGATGTAATCGGAGCTCTTTCTTTGATTATTTACTCTCTTACCTTGGTACCACTCCTCAAATATGTTTTTGTTGTATTAAGAGCCAATGACAATGGGCAAGGTATGAATTATTTTGTTCATCTGTGGTGTATATGTTTAAGATAATACTTAGTACAAAATTATAACTTTTCTATGTGAACAACTCAGCTACGTGAATCTGGTTTTAATGATATTTTCTGTAAAGAAGATTCGCACAACATACACCCTGTACTAAATATTTGTATCCCAATCTGAAATGGGAGGGATATCCTAATACCAGAAAAAATTACCCCTTGCTTTATGCCTTCCCTTGGATATCTGCAGTATTTTATTATTCATTGTAAAATTCCTTATAAGTATATCAGATTCACAGTTTAGTGAAGAATGATGATGTTTCATTTTTCACTTACAAGTGTCTTGTTAATTGATAAATTATCCAGTTTCCTTTCATAATTTTAATTAAATTCACAAGTTTTTTTTTTTTTTCTTTTTTCATATAGGTTGCATTAGATAGATATGCTTGCTTCAGACTGCTGATCTTTAATGAAGTTTAATCAAACTGACATTTGTGGAACAGGTGGAACATTTGCACTTTATTCCTTGCTTTGCCGACATGCAAAGATAAAAACCCTTCCCAACCAGCATCGAACTGATGAAGAGCTAACGACATATAGTCGGTCTACATTCCATGAAAGGTCCTTTGCTGCAAAAACGAAAAGATGGTTAGAGGAACAAGAATCTGCAAGGAGTGTCATTCTTATTCTTGTTCTTGTTGGCACCTGCATGGTTATTGGAGATGGGATTCTTACCCCAGCTATATCTGGTATGCCTTCTTTCTGCAGCTGATTTTATTCCCATTTTATTAAGAATATTTCAATAATTAGAGCTTGCTTGTTGTTTACCAAAGATATCTATCAATGCATGTGCTTCTAAATATTATGTGTGCATACATGTGCCGACTTACCAAACTGTGGAAGGTAATTAATCACAAATTCCTTTTTTGGGATGACAAAAAAGAACAATGATGTGGATACAAATTATTGGTAAAATGACCTTGTATTCTACTTGTAATAATAGAGTAGGCAACAAAGATGTATTTAAAACTGAAGCTTGAGAGGGACAAGGAATTCCTGATCTTAGTACACTACTTAGGAAACCTGTGTTCTTTCTAGTTGGTTCATTACTTCTTACGAATATGACTTTCGATTCATTAGATGCGTTAGAATAGATTCAGAATAGGTTAAATAAACATTATTCAAATGCTGCTTTGGGTAGTACCTAACTGTATCTAGGTTTACTTGTCTTTTAATTTTTCCTTTTTCATCATCATATCACAGATCTGTTGTATATAAATATGAGCACCTAAGAGAGACCTTTTCTACTCTCAAAATATATTGTTGTCTCTTTATTTTCTCAAGTAGATGTATTATTACTGATTGTCATGTGCCTAGTTTCAATTTTCATGTAAAATACAACTTTTCTTATGTTTCCCACCATATATGTGCAAAATACTCTATTTTATTCATCACTTTCCCGTTATCTGATTCCCACACCATATGTATACCTTAGAAAGATTCTGAGAAAACACTATGCTGTAAGGATACAATTCATTTGAAACCTGTAAGGATGTAGTATTATTATTTTTTTTCTCTTGAAAGACTACAGCGGGATAGTCGGCCTGTTGATATTCCTATTTTGGTAATTTTAAGGCTTGATTTGGTAGAGGGAATTTTTTTAGCTTAAATATCGTTATAAATTTTAAATTTCAATCTGGCATATCTTCTTTGCTTGATATGTCAGATGAGCTTGAGTTCATATAACATAACGGATCTTTGAAAATATTGTTTTCACCATTTCATATACAAATCTTTCAAAATATAATAAACATAATGAAGATAAAGTGACATGTTTGTAGTAATGATACAGAAAATAAACACTTTTTTTTTCTTTAATTTCTGAAATCAAACAAGCCTCTACTTCTTTCTTGAAGAAAAAAATTCCATTTAAGTTTGATTATGTTGTGTTGCAAATTTGCAAAGGAATCCTTACCAAATTTTATTATTGCTAACAGGTTTTTGTTTTCATAGTATCAGCTTTAACAAACTCCAGTTATTTTAAGAAGAGATTCATAACCGTATCTTTTGTTGTAGTTTTATCAGCTGTTGGTGGCATCAAGGTAAACAAGCCTACAATGAGTAGTGGTATGTTCCTTTCCTATAACTATTATAAGACATTGTTTTAAGTGCTACTTCTCTGTGTGCAAGTATTTATTGCTTGAATTCATTTAAAGCTCATAGGTCTTGAAAAGCTTCTTTCTGTCTGATATAGGTGTTGTAGTGCTGGTTGCTGTGGTAATATTAGTTGGGTTCTTCAGTATGCAACATTATGGGACCGATAAAGTTAGTTGGCTCTTTGCTCCAATTGTCCTTCTTTGGTTTCTCCTAATTGGAAGTATAGGTATTTTTAACATCTGGAAGTACGGAAGCAGTGTTCTAAAAGCTTTTTCTCCAGTATATATATATCGCTATTTTAGAAAAGGAGGAAAAGAAGGCTGGACTTCCCTTGGTGGGATCATGCTCAGCATAACAGGTATTATTCAATTTCATTGTTATTGATTTCCTTTGCATATTTCAGAATTATTAAAAAATGAAGTGACAATTTATAATTTTGTACTGTGCAAATTATCTTGTGATGACTTATATCAGGGACAGAAGCTCTTTTTGCTGACCTAGCCCATTTTCCGGTCTCAGCTGTACAGCTTGCATTTACTCTAGTTGTATTTCCTTGTCTTCTTTTAGCCTATTCTGGTCAAGCTGCTTATCTTATGAATAATTTGAGCCATTCTCAAGATGCTTTTTACCGTTCAATTCCAGGTTAGTCATTTTTCACTCTACTGAAATTTTTGTCTGTGAATTGTGATTTACCTGTAGGATTTTGAAAATTTTTGAAAATCCCAGAATCAGTGTTAAATTGATTCCAGAATTATGTGGCTATTATTTGCATATATGTTACTATTAGAATATTTGTTTTTAATTTTTATTTTAGCTACACACCTGTTTACTGGCCTAAGTTTAGGAGTTTATTTTTTTTCTAATTTCTATTTTCTATATTGACAGCTAGCTCTTCTGTGTGTATATTTTGATTGTCAATGATGAAATAAGGATGTGATACAAAATTATCCCAAAACCTGTTTCAGGAATATATTCTGATAATCAACAGGTGTATTGACACATTAAGAATTGAAAACATAATGGATGCTTCTGTGCTTTTCCCCCTCCTATTTTCAAATTTATGTTAATTAATTTATTATACTTTTCTTTCTATAGGTTACAATGAAATCATTCTTGCGTTTTGCTGGATTTTGTTAAAAATGTAACTTTTCCTTATCAACTCGAATGAATGTAAGCTGATAATACACATCCCAAAAGGACAAAGTCATGCCTTAGTTATTATACTGAGTATATTGAGAGTCATAAATGATGTCTTGTGCCTTTTGGTTAAGATAGACTTTGGATATACGGGCTATTTCTGTTATATGTGTGTGAGAGAGAGAGAATTTGTATGAGTACTGAAACCTAACCTGTGTTGGTTTTTCTTTTTAATATCTTCTCTGTTTCTATATTAGATAACTAGAATGTCTTGCCTCACAGCACCACCTCATTTTTCTATTGCAGAATTTAGCAAATCAGGTTTATCATTTTTGTTGAATAATGTGTTTTACAAGTGTTTAGTGGAGATTGAATGTTTTTTTAAGGTTTATTAGGAGTATTTAGTGGTATTTATGCGACTCTTTATAGTTGTAACTGTTAGAGCACTCTTATAGTATCTAAGAGTTAATTTTAGTCAGTAAAATACCTTTGAATGTACTACATAATGGAATCAATAGAAAAGAAAAAATATGGAAAGAAATACAATCAAAATAGAGGTCAATTCAATTCTTAAATTATCTTCCCCCTGTTCTCAATTTTATACTGCACAATTTTACGCCTATGGAATACCACCAATTTTATGTAATGGTTACAGTAAATTGTTGATTTTGAATACCAACTTTCTTGTTTCTTTTCTCATTGCTTGCTTATATATTAGAGCTGCCATGGTATATTTTTGCATATAAACCTATTACAGAATTGTCTACCTTTTTTGTTTGATGATGCAGATATATTCTCCATTTTTTAATTGTTTATATATTAGATGCTGATTATCCATAGTATTGCAGATAAAATATACTGGCCAGTATTTATTGTTGCAACATTGGCAGCCATAGTTGCAAGCCAGGCCACAATAACTGCAACTTTTTCAATTATTAAGCAAGCCCTTGCTCTTGGATGTTTCCCTAGAGTAAAAGTTGTATATACATCAAAGAAATTCCTTGGCCAGATTTATGTTCCAGATATTAATTGGATCCTTATGGTTCTTTGCATAGCTGTCACTGCTGGGTTTGAAAATCAAAACCAGATTGGAAATGCATATGGTAAGTTTTCTCCTTGCTGAATGTTAAGATGAATATTTTTGTTGCTTTTAGCATGCAAGTGATGTAATTTTTTCAATTTTAGGCTTGATAAGAAGAGAATTGAAAGGATCTTAATACTTCAAAAAGAAAATAAAAAAGAACAAGAAAAATGAGATAAACTTTTACACAAGTCAAAAGATTAGCTTTTGGAGAAGCTAATATGAAAAAGCTTCTACAAAATTAACTTAGGAGAGTCTGTTTGGACAAACTTCTTTATAAAGACTTCCAGAAGAGAGAAATAAGAGAAAAAGTGAAACAAACTTCTCCGTCTCACGCACAAGTGAAAAAATAAAACTTTGAGAAATCATATGAGAAAACTTCAATGACATTAGGCAGAAGCTAATTTTAACTTATGGAGGATTCTGTCTCATTTTTTCTTCTTTTTTTCTCAATAGAAGTCCTAATGGAAAAGTTTGTCTAAATAAACCATTATACATAAACTAATTCTAGCTTATAGAGAAATTAATTTCATTTTTTCTTTATTTTATAAGTGCTCATGAAGAACTTTTATCTAAGCAAACCCTTAGTTTTCTTTTTTTTGTTTATTTGGTGGAAGTATTAGTAAGTAATTTCATTTAGTATCTTGCATCAACTAATGAGCACTACACCTTAGCGTTAACATTACATTATGTAGTACAACCTTTGTGCAGCTTGTATATCCCATTTAGACATATTGATATTGTCCTATAAGTTTATGTGTGTTCATACACAAACCCTAGCATTACTGCTTATGCTTTGTGCATCCCATTTGAATATCTTGGTGTTTTTGGTCCTTTATGAAACCCATTTAAATATGCAAGATGGATAATGAGGATGAGCCTTGGAGCAACAGAAAGGTTGCTGCATTGTGACCTGGACGTCACAGGTTCAAGTCCTGGAAACAATTCTGCTTTGTGGGGGGTTTAAGGCTGCGTTCACTTACCCTCCACATACTAGGTGAGAGCCCTGTGCACTGGACCACCCTTTATATTTGTTTGCAAATGTTAAAATGCACAAGAAACATTGTTAGAGGAACAATCAAGGGACAGAACTGTGAAATGGGATTGACTTAAAAAAACCTCATTGGCCTCCTTGTACATGCACGTATTACGGTGTTTACAAGTGTAGTACATACACTGACAAACCTAGCCTATACTAAGATAAGGTCAAACACACTAGTTATCATGTTTATAAACTCCCTTGCAGCAGATCTTTGTAGTACCTTTCTTGAGATGATTTTCACTTTGTAGGGTCAAAACCAGCACAGAAATAAGCTTGATGTGTGCTCCCTATGAAGGCTACTGAATGTGATGTGACTCACTGGGTCATACAAATTACTTACAGCTATCAAGAAATAGAGCCTATTTGTGTGAACGGGAATTGACCTGCACCAGCGCAGCAAGGGTTTTTCAATTCAGTTTTAAAATTTGTTTAGGGTAAAGGGATCTACCAAAATATAAATCTAGGTATTCCTTATGGCGTTAGATCAAGATCTCATACGATGTTGGTGGGAATCACAAGAGATGGAGAATGATAAATGGAACCAGTCCAACCACACACCAAGAGAAGCCCTCGTAAAAGAAAATCTAGACAAGAACAGATAAGAGGGGATTAAAAATTCCTTATAAAACTATATAAGCAAACTACAGCAGCTAAAAATAACAAAAATATATCAAAGTTTCTCAATCTCCCATAACTCAATAATTAGGCACGCATAGAGAGAAAGAGGAGCAAGAGGTATATGGATATGGGAACTAAATCTTTACCATAAGATCTAACCACGATTGTGTAAGATTAGAGGTGTTTATCTGGAAGGTGGGTACCCTTTATTTTAATCTCGAGAGAATTTATGCAACCAAATATTTTCACATAAACCAATATGATCTTTTCTCATATCATAATGGTTGAGTAAATTTTTCAAAATAGCCCCATAACATTCTTTCCCTACCTTTCGTATTTTTGTGTTTCAAAACAACACAGTTTAGGAAACTTTGTAATGCTCTTGGACATGTCTAATTCTTTTGTTTTACAGTGTCGTTACAGCCTTTCTTCCAGCATGCTGGTTATATTTTGTGATGCTAGGAACTCACTTGTATATTTATCGTTTTCATAACAGGTACTGCAGTTGTGATAGTAATGCTAGTTACAACATTCCTTATGATTTTAATCATGATACTAGTGTGGCGCTGCCACTGGATCATTGTCCTCATCTTCACTAGTTTATCATTGATTGTGGAATGCACCTACTTCTCCTCAGTCCTCTTCAAAGTTGATCAGGGTGGGTGGGTTCCACTTGCAATTGCTGGAGCATTTCTGATTATTATGTCTGTTTGGCATTACGGCACTGTGAAACGCTATGAGTTTGAAATGCACAGTAAGGTCTCAATGGCATGGATTCTGGGTCTTGGCCCAAGTTTAGGACTTGTCCGGGTTCCTGGAATTGGATTGGTCTACACAGAACTTGCAAGTGGAGTGCCCCACATTTTTTCTCATTTCATTACCAACCTTCCAGCCATTCATTCTGTTGTTGTTTTTGTATGCGTGAAGTACCTTCCTGTCTACACAGTCCCAGAAGAAGAGAGATTCCTTGTCAAGAGAATTGGACCTAAGAATTTCCACATCTTTCGATGCGTGGCACGGTATGGCTACAAAGACCTGCATAAGAAAGATGATGATTTTGAGAGAAAACTCTTTGAGAATCTGTTCACATTCGTTCGGCTCGAGTCTATGATGGAAGGGTGTTCAGATTCAGATGAATACAGTTTGTATGGACAGCAAATAGAGCATCCAAGAGATGGCCTTTTGCATAACAATGGAAGCACAGTTTCTTCCATTATGGATTTAACAATGTCTTCAGTAGATTCAATAGTACCAGTTAGATCACCACATGACATGAATATTACTGTCAGGTCTTCTGGACAAACAAGCAACCAGACCGAAGTAGATGAACTTGAATTTTTGAATAGCTGCAGGGATGCTGGGGTGGTTCACATTCTAGGAAACACAGTTGTGAGGGCAAGGAGAGAATCAAGGTTCTACAAGAAAATAGCTGTTGATTATATATATGCATTTCTTAGGAAGATATGCAGGGAAAATAGTGTGATCTTCAATGTTCCTCATGAGAGTCTCTTAAACGTTGGTCAAATTTTCTATGTATAGTAAATAGCCCGTCCTTCTGTGATTGCCATTTTTTTGCGAAGTTGAGCTAAGTGTAGCATAAGAACAACTAAACTTTGCTTATGGTAATCAATGTTTCTGTTCGGAGGAATTGACTTAGAAGAATGGTTTTTTGGCAATTATCTCTTAAAAATAGAAACTATTGGTCCCAGATGGCTAACTTGATTTTCAACTCATTTTTCTGTTAAAACTTGGTTGTTTTACTCTTCTTCCATTTCATGCTGCCTAAATCCTTCAGATAGGAAACATGAATGTTTAAAGTAAATTACATCTAACCAACCAATATTTGAAGTTTGTTTATTTTCAATACCAGTGCTACCTTGTGGATTCAGTGAACAGTTCCCACATCAGAGGTTAGGTAAGGTGACCACCTGCAAATTATGGGAAAGTTTGGTAGAGTTAACAAAACTTTTCCTAATACATTGCTGATGCTTTTTAAAGCATGGGGGACATAAGTAGAACAAACTCAAAATTATAGGTGAGTTTGGCACAACTAAGCTCTAAGTTGTTTGGAATCTAAGTTGTTTGATGTTATAGGATTGTGCTGTGTATTCTCTACTTTCTGTTTTCTTTTTTAGTTTTTTTTTTCTCCATTTATTGTCACATAATGCTAAAACTGAAAGCCAAGGTGCCGGTTTAGCATGGTTTCTACATATTAAAAATATTGAGTAGATAATTTTGTTTTGCTTTTAGTATGATTTAAAAAACAGAAGTTATAATCCTAGTACAAAATTTTTAATTTTGTAAGTTGTTTGAATTTTGTTCGTAGTTGAGATATGAATATGTATTTAGTATTTAATAATTATTACATATTTGTTAAAAAAAGTTAAGTTTAATATGAAAACAGATTTAATATATTTTAAAATTTTGAAATCAATGTATATATGTATTATAAAGACATGAAAAAAAAAAAGCTAAGTAGAAAATTCAAATTCTTGGTCAAATAAGTGTTAACATTTTGTGTAACCTTCTTTCACTCTCAAGGGAATATTTTCGCTGCTTCTGATTAGTGTAATTTTAGATGTGTTGTTTTTCTTTTACGACCCGCCCCATTTTGTTTTGTTCTTTTATGATCCTTTTGTATGATTTCGACTCTTCTTCTGGTTTGATTTTGAATGAAATTTCTAATTTGTTATTGAGTAAAAATTAGGAGTTTCTTGTTCTTTTAAAACCGTAATTCAATTTTTGTTAAAGCCATAAAATTTAATTTTGATCTTTTATCTAAATAAAAGTAATACATTTTTGTCTTGGCAACACTTAACATTATTTTCAGAACAATCGTATTTATTATATTAATACACTAAATTTGAACAAATGAAATCAGCTGGATTAAAGTAACTTTTAACCTAAATATCATATTTGTTTTTAATATTTGTAACAATAATGTCTTTAATTTTCCTTGCAATCATAATCTTGCTTTTTTAATCCGGATTTCAATTTTCAGCTAGAATATAAATATTAATTTGTTATAGATATATAGTATATGGTTTTTACTTATATTACAATTATAACGTATTTATATTTTATATCTTTTGGCGAAAAAAATTTCGCTAATTTTTTTTTCACGAACATTATTACTTTGATTGACCGCATATGATCGAATAGTATTATAATGTTAACATTTTGCTTATAAGATCAATTTCTATATTAGAAAAAGATGAATATTCAAAATTATGATTTGCTGTTTAATTTTATTCAACAAATAATTTTCTTTTGGTGGTTGTCACTCTTTACTAGAAAGTATGAGTAATATAAGAATATAAAATATCTATATGATTTGTTGAAACTTGTTGGGATTTTACAAGATTAAATTTTATTTGCTAAAGCTTCAGCTTCTATATATGACAGTAGCCACGGTTCTCCAAAGTTTTTTCATTTAATGTTTTATATAGTTTTTAAAATTATATTTATATATTATTATATTATTTATATTAATTTTTCTACATTAGAAGTTATGATTTACATACCAATAATTAATAAGCATTAAGCTCTTTAATCAAAGGAATTCCCAATATTCTATAGGTGAAAACGTATTTGAAGTATTAAACTTTGGGAATAATAAGTAACCTGAATTGATATTTGATCTTTCATCTTTAGAATACCTTAGATTTCCTCTGTATTTTCTCTTCTGATGATGATAAAGAGAAAAAAGCAGGAATAATTCGATGTACTCATAGATCATGTCAACTAGACTGTTAGTTAAGATAATCTACAATTAAGCTAAAGAGGAAAGAGTTAATATGAGATTAATAGGTTACGTGTCTCAAGTCCATCCAGGTAAGAAATTATGAACAATACTATAAATAACACATTCAATAAGGTATTAATTACGTTTATTATTACAACATTAATTACATTATAACCCACTTGTTGACTTGATAGACAAAGTGTCTTTTGTAGGCACATAACCCCTTGTCAGCTGAGAGAGGACAAGTACTCTTGAGGAGGATGAATACCCTTAAAGTTGAAGGCTTGAAGCGTTTGTCAAAGTCTTTGTAGAATATACTTGGCTCTATAAGAACAATTAGCGCCCACCGTGGGAGCGACTTATTTTATGTGAAGACAAATGTTCATGTTGTCTATGAGAAATAAAATGGCTAGAGCGAAAGAAGCAAGTGTTAGCAAAATAATGAAGATGAAGTTTTGATGATGTCCAAATCAAGTTAAGAACAACCAAGACTCATGAAGAAAGATCTTTGAAGAGTTGTAATCAAGAACAACCAAGACTCATGAAGAATGATCTTTGAAGACTTGTAACCTTTTGTAATAATTGTATGAACATAGGAAAATTAGTAGTTTTATGTATGCATTCAAAAGTGATGTAAAAATAAACCAAAAGCAAAAATTGTGCAGTGCTAATCGATTAGCAAGAGGTGTTAATCGATTAGCGTTAATCGATTAACAGAGGGTGTTAATCGATTGTTCCAGAGACGAATGGAGAAGCACAGCAATGCAGTGCTAATCGATTAACATAGGGTGTTAATCGATTAGCGTTAATCGATTAGCAGGGGCTGTTAATCGATTAACACAATGACCGTTTGAAAAAACTAGCCGTTTTTAGAGCCGTTGGACTATCCGTTGGGGTGTTAATCGATTAACCACTGTAGCTAATCGATTTACACAGACAGAAAGGCTGAAAACGAAAAATGGAAGAGTCTTTGGATGAGTCTATAAATAGACTCTCATTCTTTGGATGAGTCTATAAATAGACCCTCATTCAAATGGCGGGATCATATCAAACATTCGCAGAGGGTGCTTCTATCAATAGACCACCACTATTCACAGGTGAAAATTATGCATTTTGGAAGGTTAGAATGCAAATTTTTATGGAATCTATTGATGTAGATATTTGGGACGCTGTTGCATTTGGTCCTTTTGTTCCAACTAACAATATGCAGGAACCAAAGCCCCGTGATCAATGGACTGCTCAAGATAAGAAAAAATTTGGTAATGATGTAAAAGCTCGTAATATTATTTCATATGCTTTAACTGTTGATGAGTTTTACAGGATTTCTGTTTGTAAAACTGCACAAGAAATGTGGGAAGTACTAAGAGTAACCCATGAAGGTACAGATGATGTTAAGAGAGTTAGAAAGAATACCTTAATCCAAGAATACGAGATGTTCAGGATGAAGCAAGGGGAAACAATAGTAGATGTTCAGAAACGCTTCACCAACATCGTAAATCATCTTATTGGACAAGGTAAGTCTTTCGATACAGATGAGCTTAATATAAAAATTTTGAAATCTTTAAACAGGTCTTGGCAACCAAAAGTGACTGCAATTTCTGAGTCACAAAATCTCAACACAATGACCATGGCTGCATTATTTGGAAAGTTGAGAGAGCATGAACTTGACCTTGGAAGACTTGATGAAGAAGAAGCAAAAGCCAAAAACAACAAGAAAAGTTTGGCATTAAAGTCGGAGGTTGAAAGAAGCAAAGGTAAATCGGAAGATGAAGACTCAGACGAAGAAGAAGAATTGAGACTCATGATAAAAAGGCTCAACAGGTTCATGAAGTCTAAAGGTAAAGGAAAACTTAGATACGAAAAGAAAGATAATCCAGTATCTTCCTCAAACTACCGATGCTACGGTTGCGGAGAAAAGGGACATTTAAAAGCAGACTGCCCAAATCAAAAGAAGGGTGAAGAAAAGAAAGAAAAGAAATTCTTCAAGAAAAAGAGAGCCTACATCGCATGGGAAGACGACAATGAGACCATTTCAGATTCAAGCTACTCAGATGAAGAAGCAAACATCTGTTTAGTGGTGAATGACGACGCTGGAAGCCAGGTAAGTACATCTAGCGATTCTGATAATTCTAGTCAAATTAGTGAAAATGAATTGCATGAAATTTATGCTGCTTTAATAGTAGAATCTGAAAAATTAGATAAAGCCCATCAGAAATTGAAAAAGGATTTCAAAAATTTAAAATTAAATTTTGAAAATATTTCTGAAGAAAATAAAAATTTGAAATCAGATTTTGAAAATATTCTTGAAGAAAATAAGAATTTAAAATTAAATTTTGAAAATATTTTTGAAGAAAATAAAGATTTGAAAAATAAAGTTTTAATTTTTGAAAAGAGTAAATTTACTAGTAGTGATGAATGTGCTTCTTGTGAAAATTTTAAGAAACTACTAGAACAAACAACCTTAGGAGAATATAGTAAAAATAATGAAAATAAGGTTGTTAAAAATAAGTATGTTCCTAGAATTAAAAATAAACATAATCATAGAACCCGTAGAACTTGGGTAGAAAAAGGAACAACTTATAGGAACACAAATGTTGTATCATGCTTTTATTGTATGAAAAAGGGTCATACATCTAACAAATGTAAAATTAAGCATTATGGTGTTCCAAGTGGTAGATATATTTGGGTTGTAAAATGATTTCAAATTTTCAAACTAACCCAAAGGACCCATACAAAATAGTTGGGTACCAAATGTTTCATATTTAAGAAAATTCTTTTTTTAAAAAAAATGTTTTTGTTCTAAATATTTGAAAAGAAGAATTAAGAAATTTTTATTCCAAGGTAGATGGAACTATTCTTTTAATATACAAAGCATATATAGTTTTCAAACGGAAAACATTTGAAATAGAAGATTGTATGCATGTTGTCTTTGATGAAATTGTAGACCTTGAGGCAAAACCTCTTGAGTCATTTGAATTACATGCAGGCAATGATGAAGATTTGTAGAAGACAACAAATGAAGTGAAGAATGATGACAATCCTCAAGATGAAGATCTAAACAAAATGTGGAAACAACCTAGAGGATTATCATTACGAAATTGGAGGCATATCTAAAGGGGTTCTTTATGCTTTTATGTTTTTTGTAGTGTGTGTGTTTTATATTTAACTTCCTTGTATGCTTGCCTCTTTGAATTCAATAAAATGTATGTTGCTTTTCTTATTATTTCTATGCATATATCCTTTTATTAAGGGGGAGTATAATTTCTAATAAATTTAAGGGGAGCAATTATACATCACTTTTTAATAATGATCAAAAAGGGGGAGAAATATTTAAAGCCTTAAATTTATTTCTAAGTTCACTAACAATTGTTTCTTCCTTAAGTTGTATTTTAAATACAGTTTATTACCAAAAGCTTTAAATCAAGAAGGTTTTGATCATCATCAAAAAGGGGGAGATTGTTAGCAAAATAATGAAGATGAAGTTTTGATGATGTCCAAATCAAGTCAAGAACAACCAAGACTCATGAAGAATGATCTTTGAAGACTTGTAACCTTTTGTAATAATTGTATGAACATAGGAAAATTAGTAGTTTTATGTATGCATTCAAAAGTGATGTAAAAATAAACCAAAAGCAAAAACTGTGCAGTGCTAATCAATTAGCAAGAGGTGTTAATCGATTAGCGTTAATCGATTAACAGAGGGTGTTAATCGATTGTTCCAGAGACGAATGGAGAAGCACAGCACTGCAGTGCTAATCGATTAACAGAGGGTGTTAATCGATTAGCGTTAATCGATTAGCAGGGGCTGTTAATCGATTAACACAGTGGCCGTTTGAAAAAACTAGCCGTTTTTAGAGCCGTTGGACTATCCGTTGGGGTGTTAATCGATTAACCACTGTAGCTAATCGATTTACACAGACAGAAAGGCTGAAAACGAAAAATGGAAGAGTCTTTGGATGAGTCTATAAATAGACTCTCATTTTCTCTCAAACTTACCTACAACCAAGCAGAGAAACTCTTCCCTTGTGCTCAAATACTCAGAAACTCTTGAGAATTGTGTGCTCTTGCTCAGCTAAGGAAACTCTGTCTGTAGAGTTGGTGAAATACTGCTATGGTGATAGAGGAATAGCTGGTTCATCCTTAGTGTGTCTAAGGAAGTGTTCGGAAGAGGAAGTCATCCTTCGTGAAGTATTCGGAGGAAGTGTTTCATCCTTTGTGAAGATTCAAAGGAGGTGTTGTCTCATCTCTTGTGGCATCAAGAGAGGTGTTTTCTAAACTTTTACAAATTGTATCTGTGTGATTGTAGTTTGTAATTGTTTTGTGATTAGTGAATTGTTTATCTTGTTTTGAGATAAGCGACTGGACGTAGGATTGGTAAGATCCGAACCAGGATAAAATCATCTGTGCAAATTTCTCTCAACCTTACTCTATTTTATTGTTATTATTAATTGCTAAGTAAGTTTAATTGAGTAGAAATTTTTAAGGCACATGTTTTTAGTAAGAACCAATTCACCCCCCCTCTTGGTTTGTTGTTCCACGCTAACCCATCCGCTGCAGCCGCTCTGACAGAAAGACCCTCTTCGGTTGACATAGTCGCCATCTTAGAAGCCTAGGTGAATACACAATAGGAGTTTGCTAAGTTAAATAAAAGGAGAGTTGAAGAGACGATGCCTCAAGGCAGGAGAAGACTAGACTAAAGAGGAAGATGTAGGTTGAAGATAAGAAGATAATGGAAAGGAGAAGAGACTCCCAAGATTGTTCTCTTGGTGCGTAAGACCCCATCTTACCAATGCACAGTCAATGAGAATAAGGGATAAAGTAGTTCTAATATTAGAAGAGCAACTAATGCCTCATTAGTGGCAAGAGGAGCTCATCGAAACCTCTTTGTCAACGACATCATAGATACCCCTTTCCTTAAGCAGTGTAATCGCCATGATGACAACACTAACCTAAATGAACACATTGTCGTACACATCACCCAAGTGAATTTCTACTTGATTGATGATGATGTCATGTCTAGGGCCTTGCCAACGACCTTGAAAGGTCCTACTCTATAGTGGTTCACCCGCCTACCCACTACTCCATCGATTGCTTTGATGCCCCGATATTGTGTTTCACGATGAAGTTTACTACTAGACGACACCATCATCTCACCTCCTTGGCAGTTGTCAAATGTCAAGTAAGAGAAGCGAAAATCTTTACAAACCTTCATCAATAGGTTCGGTAAGGTCGGGACCTTTTGCAAGTGATTTGTATATGACGCTACCTACAAGTATGGATGAGTTGTGGCAATGAGCCGCTAATTTTATGTGACTGGAAGATATGAGGGACTATAGGGAAAAGATTCAAGATGATACCATGATGATAGAAAAGAAAGGGATCGACCGAGACATAGCTTAAAGGAGTAGTTCCCATAAGTGAGCGCCCAAGCCTACTCATTTATCATGCTACATGCCTTTGAATGCTCCCAAGTCTCGTGTGTTAGAGGAGCGCTGTCGACATACCTCATACCGCCACTTAGAAAATCTGAAAACCCGTTGAATGTCGATGTGAGTAAGTATTGCACGTATCACCATAATAATGGAAATACTATAAATGAGTGTGTTGTGCTCAGGGATAAAGTCGAGGAATTAATTCAGGCTGACCACCTTAAATAGTTTATGAGATGTGATGATGAGAGAAGCTCATGTTTTGGATACTAGAGGTTTGATGACCAAAGAGAAGGTTAGAGGGATAGAGAAAAGGTAGAAAATAAATAAGAACCAGCGTAGTGTGAGGAGAGGTGCTTTGAGGCTAAACCCTTTTTGAGGAGTATAATTAATACCATATCTGGAGATTTCACTATAGGTGGATCCTTATCTCCGATTAGGAACAAACATTTGAGGGTCGTGCAGTAAGTTAATGCAATATCCAAAAGCTTTAGGAGGAAAAGGATTCCCCTTATCACCTTCACAAATGCTGACTTTCAAGGAGTGGATCCGGATCAAGACGACCCTATGGTTACCACGGTAGGGATTGAAAACTTTGTCGTCAAGAAGGTCTTGGTCGATTAGGGCATTTCAATAGATATACTCTATTGGAAGACCTACAAGAAGTTGGAGTTGGCAAAAGAGGTGATGATCCCATATGATGAGCCTATATACGACTTTTCAAGAGAAATAATGTCCTTCAAGGGATATATAAACCTATATACCACCTTTGGAAAATGTAGTTAGTTAAACACCGTAAGAAAATGGTACCTAGTTATATACAGAAACACATCTTATAACATCATATTAGGACAACCATCACTTAACCTGTTGGGTGCCATCGTGTTCACCATCCACCTCGCTATGAAGTTTCCATTCTTATTAGAGGATATTATCACGATCCATGGTGATGAATGCATATCTATGTCCTCATTTAACTTTTAATATTGGATTCTTAATTGGTTTCTATACTTTAATAGAATATTTTAATTAGGATTTGCTATAATTGGGTTTATTTAGCATGATATACAAAACATGTTAAAAATAACTTTTTAATTGCATAAATGTTCTTTGGATATTTTGAGGAGAGTTAGTACTGCTGCAGCTAAGTTGAGCTCATGGAGGTATGAAAATAAATTGGTTAAATTTTCACAACACCTTAAAGATAAATCCAAGAATAACAAATAATAAAGACCACAAGGAGTCAACCAATCATAACATGGAAAAGTGAAGAAATTTGGCTAAGCCAAGAAGAGGAAAGTTGGAACAAAAATTAGATCTTTTGATTTTCTCTATTTTTTCTACTAAAAGGCTTTGATAATTGATAAATGTTTATGATTACATATAATTTGGGGAAAACATATCGTAAGATATTTTATTTGATATTGTTAAATAATTACCTTATTAACTATATCAATAAATATAAAAAGATAGTATTTGTCAATTTTTTTTTAATCTATCAAATATCTTCTCAAATATTTTTAAATATCCATAACAATCAAATATATTTTGAAGATATTGTATTATTTACAAGATAATTGGAGGAAATTACATTATCATAAAGAAGATTACAATAACAGAAAACTTGAAACATAGCTCAATCCAATTTCTTTGTAAAGAGACTTAGGAAAACATATTAAGGGAGCTTAGGAACTCTTTGGGAGTTCAAATTTCGTGCTCCCTCTCTTCTCTCATGTTCTCCACCCTCTTTTTTTATATTTTCATGTTATTTCTACATTCCATGGAGTGCTAAGCCTTTAGGGTTGATTCTGTTGTAATTTCTTAATTGGAATATGAGGTTAGATGAATAAATTTTTTTGTTTCTTTATTCTTGTTGTGATTTATTTTTATCTATGTATTTTTCTTCTTAATCAAGTAAAAGTAATGATTTTTACATTATAGCAAGTAAGCATGGTGTTAAATCTACATAACATATCAATCATGTGAGTCCAAAAGTTTTTAATTTTATTTGAAATTTTACTTTGATTAAATATAAACTTTCATATGATTGAATGAGTTTTTGCCAATAATTAAGAATGTACTTTGATTAAAGGTGAAAACTTTAACAAGAATTAATCAAGAATTTACTTTGGTTAATTAACTTTTTACTTGATATAAGAGGTAAAAAATAGACATGATTAAACATAGTAATATTTAATATGTACTTTGGTTAAATTTACTATTATGAAGCTACATAGTGAGAATGACAACAAATTAATTGAGAATTTACATTTATTAATTTGAAAATCTAAGACAATAATTAATTGAACAATAATTTTTAGATAACCAATGATAAATCCTATTTTAAAAAGCAGTGAAAAAGCAGTGAAATCAACCTATTTTCTTTATCATTGTTTTTATCTTTTTAAATATCTTTATAAATGTTTTTCTTTCCATCTTTTGTTACTTCGCTCTTTAATCTGTTTTTTTATCTTTATCTTTATTATTTTACTGACCTTTTTGTATAGTTTTTATCTTTATCCTTTTTATTTTGTTGGCTACTATTTTAATAATACTGAATTTGTTATAGTTTAATAGTATAAATATGCATTCATCACACCCCACACTTATCCTTTTGCACTCTTGAGCAAAACTTATTAATTTCAAAACTTTATTCTGGATTAATATTCATATCAACATTAAACCAAAGGAAAATAACTTCATTAGAAACTAATCAAATTTCTAAATCAAGTTGTCATGAATCATGCAAATGGGAAAACTCTATTTTAAAAATGAGTTAATCTTTTGAGTTTACCAAGAAATCAAGTATGAAAGATATCACTCAAGTTAAAATGTATATTTACTCACCAATGCTCTCTTAAGTGTTTAGGCTTGTGTTTGCATTAAAAAACTCATGTATGTAAACACACCATAACTTAGCAAGATTCTAATATTCACATACTTTTGGAAAACATGAATTCAAAGATCATGAGAACTTTTCAAAGGTTTTAATGTAGTCATGGAAAAGGTACGAAAAATTTAGGATATAGAAGCTTAAAAAATTTGGAAAGAAAAAATTAAGGAGCAAAGATTTTCGAAAACAAATATATTATTTTCTTTCTTCACTTGTTGAGAAAACAATTATCCTTCTTTTTCTACATTTTGTTTCCCACTTTAACTTTTTCTTTTCTTTGTTTTTTTTTTCCTTTCACCCTTTTCTTTTCCATGAAATTTTTTTCTTCCTTTTGCCATTTTTATTATTCTATGGGTGAGGTACTCACTAACACACTTTATTCATCACTCATTCTTAACACAATCCATTAGCTCTTTCTTTCATCCTAAGATAAGGGATAATATGGTATTTTTCTTTTCATGATTTTGCAATGAGGTTCAAGAAAAAGAAGTTAAAGGCTCAAAGGGTCAATCCATGGATTAATATTAGGGTGGACTTATTTGGCCAAGTACCTAAAAACAAGAAATGTCTCAATCATATCAAATAATGCATATCTACCTAAGTTGCAGAGAAAAGAATCAAGCTAAATATTATAGTATAAACAAAACATGAGAAAGTCACTCAAGAAAAATAAGAACTCACAAGACTAAAACCTCTTTCACAAAAGATTCAACCAAGTAGTTCTCAAATTAACTCAATTAATAATTTATAATTATGAATCAATAAGGCTATCTTCTAATCAACTCAACAATCCATTCAACATAAAACATGACTACTATTTCAAGATTATGACAGTTATAATTACCAAATAAAATCCTAAAATCCAATGTCAATATGTTTTATTAAAAACAAGAAGACATTGTTGGATGAATTTTGTAAGAGAAATACTGTGGAAAAGTTTCACCAAGTAAAAAATTTAATACTTTCTCAATTTTCTCAAAAACAAATCATGACTTTTTTAATGGAAATAAAACAAAAATTGAAAAATAGAAAACAAAAAAAAATCTAATTACTATTCTTCTCCCTAACACTTATTTCAAAAATTATCTTTTATAAACTTATTTCGGGGAGGAGACATAATACTTTTGAATCTTTTGGCTCAATATGGTCATATGTTAAAATTTATTTTCTTTAATTTTGTGAAGTACAAGTCATTGTATATAATTTTATTAATTTTTAAATTTTTATTTTTAATAAAAACAAATATTTTTAAAATTTGAATAAAAAAATTTCTATTTATGCTAAAAATAGAGAATAAACTTGCATACATATTTAAATTTTTATCAACAATGATATCAAATGAATATAAATCTAACCTATTTTCTCATTATAACAATATTTCTTTTTATTCTGTAGCTAAGTCAAGAAATATCACCCACCGAAAATTTATTTCCATTGTTCACATCAACAAACTTGATCTGTGGAGAATGTGGCTTCAACTCAATTTCAACATCATCAAGTGCATTAGTATTGTTAATAGGATTATCAATAATCCTCATAATTTGATCTTGTGAGCAAAAATCTACACTTGAAGTAGTTGACTCTGTTGCTTCATCATTAACAAATTCAACAACATCTTTAATATAATTTGTATGTCCATCAGTAAACATATTAACATGATGTGAATTCTATAATTGATATGATCTTTTAGAAAAATTAGCTTCCACTCCACCCGACCTCTTTCAATTCCTTAATATTTTTCTTCAATTCAATATTCTCAACCCATGCCTTAAAAAGAATTTGAAACTCGGGATCATTTAGTTAACATATAGTCAACTTACTTATATCAAGCGCAATTGTAGGTGTGACAACTTGAGGAAAGTAATCATATTTCATTTAAAAATCACATTGTTAATTATTTTTATTAGAAAAAATATTTTTAATTTTTGAAAGAGATTTTTTTTTAAAAAAGGAATAAGTTGAAAGCTTGTTGAGTAGACTTCTAGGAAAGAAACTTTCATATGATTGTGTGAGTTTTCTCCAATAATTGAGAATGTACTTTGATTAATGGTAAAAACTTTAACAATAATTAATCAAGAATGTACTTTGGTTGATTAGTTTTTTACTTGATATAAGACGTAAAAGAATAAATATGCTTAAGCATAGTAATATTTAATGGAGAATGTACTTTGATTAAATTTACTATGATTAATCTACAAAGTTATTGCTTTTAATTGAGAATGTATTTTGGTTAAGAATGAAAATGCCAACAAATTAATTGAGAATTTACATTGATTAATTTGAAAATCTAACACAATAATTAATTGAACAATAATCTTAATCTTTAAATAACCAATGATGAATCCTATTTTGAAAAACTTTGAAATCAACCTATTTTCTTTATATTTGCTTTAATGTTTTTAAATCTTTTTATAAATTTATTCATTTTTATTTTTTGTTATTTTGTTCTCTAATCTTTTATTAATCTTTATCTTCTTTATTTTTTTTGTTTTACTAATCCTTTTGTATAGTTTTTATAAGAACTAATTTGTTAAGAATCAATTTCCTGTTTGTTGGGAGACGACTTAGGGTTGAATTTTCCTTTTCTATTTTGTTGGCTACTATTTTAGCAATACTAAAGTTGTTATATTTTAGTAGTATTAATTTGATCGCGTCAACGATAGTGTTATCACATGACAACTAGAAGACGATTCGGGAATGCTATATTGTGAGCCTACGACTACTAATCCCACCACTCAACACCAACAACGTTGAGTAGGCAAGAATAGGCGACTCAACCTTGGAAGGGATGATCTCGACCCCTAAGTAGACAACAACACACGTATGGAAGTTGTTGGAGAAACTAAAATGTTTCCTCTACAAGAAGGTCGAAGCATGAAAACAGGGGTGACAATGGATGCGAAAGGAGAAGAGATGATAGGAAAAATTTTAACCGATAATGCCGACCTGATTTCATAGACCGCAACTAACCTCCAGGGATCGACCCTCGGCTAGCCTCCCACTATCTATCTACCTTCAGCAATGCCAAAACAGTCTCACAAAAGAAGAGGAAGTTAGGAGAAGAAAGAAGGTTGGCCACTAAGGTCAAGGTGGAGAAGTTGTTACAAGTTGGATTCGTCAAGGAAGCATGTTACATAACATGGTAGGATACTATTGTGTTGGTAACAAAGGCCAATGGAAAATGTCATATGTATGTAGACTACACAAACCTCAACAAGGCATGTCTTAAGGATGACTATCGATCAACTAGTAGATTACACAAACACAAACAAGTAAGGGTGAGCTAACATAATAAACATCAAAACATCTATAAGATATTAAACTTAATCATCAAGTTAATACTATGATTCTATCACACCAACCACAACCCATTCAAATGCTAGTCAAACAATCTCCAACCTAATCCTTTATTTCAAAAAGAAACCACGCTAACCTCAAACAATCTTTGAGACCCTATGTCATCCCAAAGGAAAGTCAACCCAAACACAAACTACAATCAAGAAATGCCAAAACAAACATTGTCCTTCTATACCCCACCGTACAAAACCTATTCACCAAAATAGGACACTTGTTCGAGCGGTCCTTCATCGTAGCTTTGGATCTATATCCCTTGTTCCTCAATGACTTATGAGTAAAGTGTTTGTTGTTGCTCACAACCAGCATTATACTCAGAGCGAGCCAAAAACCTATGGGCGAGACATTCATCCCTTTCTATTCGCTCCAAAGAGGAAAGGGCATCACTCAAATCTCATCTCTTCTATACCCCACCGTACAAAACCTATTCACCAAAATAGGACACTTGTTCGAGCGGTCCTTCATCGTAGCTTTGGATCTATATCCCTTGTTCCTCAATGACTTATGAGTAAAGTGTTTGTTGTTGCTCACAACCAGCATTATACTCAGAGCGAGCCAAAAACCTATGGGCGAGACATTCATCCCTTTCTATTCGCTCCAAAGAAGAAAGGGCATCACTCAAATCTCATCTCTTCTACTGCCTCTCATGGACGAAGAGATTCACCTTTTTATCTCCTCAAAAAAGGAAAGTTGATTATCTTTCTACTGCTTCGCAAGATGAAAGATACAACCCCATATTTACGAAGTATGACAAGGAAACACAACAACCACACATCATTACAACATCTAACAACTCGACAATCACTCATAGCACCTCAACCAACATCCAAAGGACTCATAACACACCATAAGTAACTCTGTCTTACACCCATAAGCTCAATAATCACTAGAAATAGCTCAACAACCTCCACCAAAAGCTTGACCAGGGTCTAAAACCCTCAGGCCGACCTATGGACTACCTATCCCAAATAACCAATTAGCTCACCTGGTTACTCAATAATCAAGATAAAAGTCACAAACCTACAAATTTACAGATGTTGCTTGATTTAATTGATTATGGTAGTTACATAACCGATTAAATTCATCAAACTTCTAAAAAATGGCCAAAATACAAAGTCCAAAAGAAATATATGTTTTGGCCCAAATACAAGGCCTAAAGAAAGACTTATTACATAAAGAAAAGTATAATCTTGTACAAAATATACTACTCCTCATGATATTTACAATCAAAGAAAAGGATTAGGTCTTGGCACTAGTCCATGTTGTATCTCCTTGGATTTCCATTAAGTCTTCTCCTTCTTCATTTGTCCCACATCCATGCTATGTTGAATACTCAAACTAGTACTTGTGTCTAGCTTTATGCATTAAATCAATAGGTTGATAGTCTTCTCCTTCTTCGTTTGTCCCACATCCGTGCTATGTTAAATGTCGATTATAAGTATGTACATATGCTAGAACTGTTTTTGTCAAACATTATGTTTGAATTGATAGGAATAATCTATCCCTAGTAGTGGATTAGGAGTTTGTGCGTTGGGGTGATGTTTTCTTAACAAGCTGAGGTGCATTCTTTTCCACACTCATCATATGTTGCTTTTTTGCTAGGTGCTTTGAGGTATACTTTATTTATGACCCCTTTTGAAGTTACACCCATACATATTTCTTTATTTGCGTTCATCTTATATGTCATCTAGACTCATGCTATACATCCAAGAGATTTTTTTTGCCGTACATAAAGTATGAACTTATGAATCAGACGAATATGCGTAGAAAACAAAAGAGAAACTTTGTCACAAAGTTGGTTGAGACAATAACTATTTTCTTTGAGTTTATGGAATCTTTAACATCATTTTATCTCTTTTGTCTTTAGAAATTTGCTTTGTTTTGATTGTAGAATAGTTACGATAAACTGATTATAATTCTTTATATTCTCTTTATGCTAGGTTATGAGTGTTATTTTCTCTTTTAGTTTTATGCAATTTTAACCTTTACTTTTTTTTTATGTGTATAAAAGTTAGAATATTCCAAATATTTCTTTATTTTATATATTTATATTGTTGATAAAAAAATTAAAATCATTTATTGAATGAATATATCACTTTAAAGAAAATGACTTAAAATATAAAATAAAAAGTATCAATAAAAGTATTCGAAGAAGTATGTATTGGATTAGCTTCTAAAACTCTTATTGATCTACAACTAAACGTTAATTTTATAATATATTGTTATAAAAAGTTAGATCTTCTAACTTATAAAAGAAAAATAAGAAAGTGTTAAGAAAAGTTAAAAATGTTGTGTGGAGAATATGAATAAAACTTATCTACCCTATTGCTTCTCTTTAATATTTATTTTTTCTTATGCAAAACAAGTTGCTCATAATTTAATTACAGTGTAAAAAACATGTATTGTTTATTGTGAATAATAGTGTTGAAATCTGTGATTTAATATGATGGTAGATATGTGGGATTATATTAATAAACGTATGATGAAATGATTAACATCATTTAACTTTTTGGCTGCACATGCGAGAATGATGCAGTGATCATAAAAGAGTGGTGTTGTCAAAGCTTGATCGTTCCGCTAACAAAATAAAGCGAAAGTAAATTAATTAGTGCTACCAAAACTGAATCTATGAAAAAGGTTGAAGTGATAGTAAAGGAGAAGAGTGGGACCCACTAATAGTTTTACATTAACGAGGCACTTCAGTTAAAGTATTTCTCTCTACAGTACACTCACTGACCCACTCCTACCATATGCAATTGTCATGCCACTTGCTACTGAGCCATTTACACTATTATTTCTATAATTTAAAAATTCATTTTTATTAAACCTAAGATTATATTATATTAGTTAAAATTACTCCATTAAAAAATATTTAAAGAATTCAATATGCGATAATTTTTTTTCATAGACCAAAAATTACACCGATAACTATATTTTTGAAAATCACATACAAAACATAAAATATAATCTGACACGTTAAACCAATCACGAAAATTTTGAAACATTGTATGTGAAAGAACAAAATAACTAGGTTGGAGAAAATTTGTAGAGCGTGGTGGTGACAGGAATGAAATCGAATCAGCTCGTACAAGACAGGGATAATATCTATCTATTATTTTATTCGTGAAAAAAAACTACTTATCTTTGTGAATATTTTTAAAAAAATTATAAATCTTTAAAATAAAATTTAAATAAAATTAAAAATATAAATATAATATAAATTAAAACTTAATTTTAATTAAATTAAATTTAATAAAATATAAATTAATTTTTAATTTTAATTAAATTTAACATAATAAAATATAAATTAAATTTTAAATTTAATTATTTACGAGTAATAAATATTGATAAATATGAATAGTGTGATATCTATATTCCCCATTTACAAATAATATAAATATTTATAATAAATATCCATAAATATTAATTATTTCAACCAATTTTATCAACATATATTTCGAGATAACTCTAGCTATTATTAGGAATAACAACGGATCAGATTGAGTATGAATAATGCCTACCCAATTTCTGACTTGTCGGATAAAATTGTACCTCTTGATCCGTTACCTGTGCGCGTAGGGATGACAATGGGTTGGCTCAGACACGAATAATGTCTATCCGCAACCCGACCCACATGCAAAAAATCGTCCCGCAACCCAACCCGCTACCCGCTGGATATCTGCATAAAAAAAATTCGCGGATTTTTTTCAACCCGTGGATATCCGTTGGATACCCATTTTCAACCCATAAATATTTAAAAAATATATTTTTGAATTTTTAAATAAGGTTTAAATTAAATTACAAGTTAAAGAGAATAATTTAATATATTTGCTACATATTAAAAAGATACAATATAATTTTTAAACAAGTTAAAGAAAACAAATAATGAACAACTTTTGAAAAAAAATTATGAGGAAGAAACACCCAACTGAAGTCTCAATATAGTCACAAGATTAACCAACAAATACCTAACAATGTATGAAACAAGAGAGATAAAAAATTTCCAAGAGAACGCAAACAGGAACCCTAAACCCAAATTCCGAAAACGAACGCAATCACATAAATCTTCAAACCGCGATAACCACCAGGGTCTTCAAAAATCCAATCTGCATCAATGAACTAAAATCCAAAAAAACTCAAAACACTCATTCGAATCATAACCCAAAAATCACGTCACCAATCAACAGGGAAGAAATCAAGAAACGAACTCCCAAAATGCGTATCAAAACGTACAATAGAAACCCCCAAAATCAGAAGACAAATAAAACCCTAATTTCAAATCCCAAATTAGAATAAAACCCTAATCAGAACCAAGAGAGAGAGGAAGAGGGAACAGAGCCTACTCCCTACGCGAGCTAAACCAGAAGGAAGAAGAAAAAAGTCATCTGTTAAGAGAGAATTTTCTAATGGGATTCTATGTATATAATGGTATTCTATGTATATGTTTGATATCTCTATTAGGGTTAGTTCAAAAGTAATGTAACCCCTTTTTTCTTTTCTTCTTTTTAAGAAAAAGGTAATTGAAAGGAATCCTAAGTCATTGTTATTAAAATTTTCCATTTTTAAGAGTAATAAAAAAATTTAAGGTTTAATAGGTTCGGAGGTCCCTATATTTGTGGGTTCGTTTCAATTGGGTCCTCCAATTTTGAAAGTGATCAATTTGGTCCCTAATTTAACAAAATTGAATCAATAATACCCTTTCCGTTAAATGCAATGGACGACATTAACTTTTTAAACATGTGGTATGTTGAAGCATCCTTCAAATAAAACTGTGCAACCTGCAAATAAAAGGATGCCTTCTATTTGGGTAACGAGTATCCGCAGGTTGGATAGTATAATACCCACATCCGACCCGTTTAGAAGCGGGTATTAAAATACCCTATATCCGTTACCCGCGGGTAATAAATATCTGCAGATAGTAACTATCTGTCGCGGGTTTTATCCGCGGATGCAGATTTTTTTGCCATCCCTACCTGTGCGGATACCTGTTTAGAAAATACTTGTAGGTATTTTAAAATTCGCGGGTACCCATGGATACCTGCAAAAAAAAATATTTTATACATTTTTATAATAAAATTTAAATAAAATTACAAAAAATATATATAATATAATATAAATTAAATTTTAATTTTAATTAAATTTAACCTAATAAAATATAATTTTATTTATTTTTTAATTAAATTTAATAAAAAAAATATAAAATTAATTTTTTTATATTTTTTTTGCAGGTAATGGGTACCCGCGGGGTGGGTAGTATACTACCTGTACCCAACCTATTTAGAAGTGAGTATTAAAATACCCGCTACCCGTTACCCGCGGGTAGTAAATATCTGCGGATAGTAACTATCCGCCGTGGATTTTACCCGCAGATACCCGTATCCCAGATTTTTTTGTCATCCCTAGCTACCATGCTTTAAGTGTTTTTCACTACACTTCTCCTTTATAATTACGTTGCATCCACAACCCACCAAATTTACTTCATTTGAAATTTTAGAAACCCTAGCACCGCATTCCCTCTCTTGCTCTCCACTATGCATGGAAATCTCTTCCTCTCTACTCTTATTATAGCAATAACTTCGTTCTTCATCCTTCATCACACTCAACACTAGGTTGGTTTTCCTTTTCCTTTATTGGTTCATATTTCCATTTAAAGTGTAATGTATATGGATGAATGTATATACGTATTTGGTTTTAGTTGAAAACTTATTTAAACGTGTATCTATGTGTAGTTTTCGACAAAAATCGGTCAAGGGTGTACCAAATTTGAAATTCAGTAAGGACTTAAATGGATTTCAAGATTTTGTGAAGACTTCAACGGATTTCAAAATCTGGATAAGCTTTCGCTGGATTTCAAAATATGACTAAGTCTTATTCGGATTTTGATATCTAGTGAAGCCTTAACTGGATTTTGAAATTCGTTGAAGTCTTTGTCGGATTACGAAATCTAATAAAGCCTTAACCAAATTTCAAAATTTGTTTTGTATATATATTTTGTTTTAATATTTTTAATGAGTGTTTTAATATTTGATTTTTTGGTGTTTTAATATTTGATGAATTTGTTTGTTATAGATATGATAAGCACACTAGGTGCATCTACCTATCGGGGTGAGAGTTCTTCACAAGATTAACGAAGGAGGAGACATACGACATCAACTGGTAGAAGGTGGCATGACGAAGTTGATGCTAATGTTCATGAGTAGCACGATGATGTTATTCAACAGTAGAATCGTGTAGTTGAGCAGTAGAAGGATGCTGCTCAAGAATAAGACGAAGTAGGTGGATTTTGAAAAGGTCTACATGATACATCACTCTTGACTTATGATGTGGATCATGTTACATATATGTTGTGGCAAGTCCAGGTTAGTGCAATACTTGAATTTTTATGGATAATAAGTTGTTTGAATGAACTTTATATATGTAACTTTTTTTGTAAGACTTAGGGGAGATCAAGATGATTTCCCATGGAAACAACACAAATAAATTTGGATCATGTCATGAGGCAATTCAACATTTTGTATTGAAATATGTTTTGATGCCCTTATGTGATATTTCTTACGATTGTGCTGACAAGGGTTTGATATTGGCATTAGCTAAGAGATAACATTTTGAGACAAACTGTTTTCATGTACTAGTGGGTGAAATGACCATCACACTAGAAAACGTGTCAGCTCTACTATACTTACCTATAATGGAAAAATTATGTCCAATCAAAGCATTGTAAGATGTTTATAATGAGTGTTGTGAGCAGCAAAAGTGAGAGCAAGCCACATAAGAATACTTGTTGCATCTAGTTAGATGCACTATTTTCCCAGATAAGAGTGCCACTTTGATTCCTGTATCCTACTTTGTGTTTTTTAGATACTTACATGCATCTGACGGGTAAGCCTAGGAAGTTCCTGCACTAACCCACTTGTATGAGCAACTCAAAGATGCTAGCTTTGCTGAGACAAAGAAAATGGTTGGATATCTAACTCTTTTAGAGGTACACACATATTTTGCACTTTGATTTCATTTATAGTTTCATTTTTCACCATGCTTTAATTAATTTTTTTGTAGAGTTAGATTTATGAGCAAATCCCTAGGATGAGAAAGAGACATTTGTTGCTGACTTATGATGAAGATAGACAAGGAGGCAAGTTTCTAGCTTACTCAAGGCCAAGACACATTTGGATGAACTGATATGATGGGGTCATCTAGTGCCCATATGAGCCACATCGGGCTAGTTGTTCACTTCTGGCCATTAATATGTTTTCTAGCTATATAAGAGTTGGTTAGATGGTTCACTGACATTTGCCTGAAAGTGTGTTAAGGTAGTTTGGATTTGAGCAGTTGATCCTATGGTCATTGAACATTGTTCCAGAAGTCGACATAACAACCATTGATGGTTCACTGACATTTGCCTGAAAGTGTGTTAAGGTAGTTTGGATTTGAGCAATTGATCCTATGGTCATTGAACATTGTTCCAGAAGTCGACATAACAACCATTGATGATTCTGGGTTGCACTTTGCAGATCACGTGTTGGTGAATGTGATACCTGCCTTATCTCCATGTGCTTATGTTTAGGGATACTTGTAGTGGTTTAAAAGGGTACCTCATCTCCGACGACAGCCAACGGCTGACGACCGACAAAGTCTTGTACCTCAACTTCGATGACATCTCCCAAATGACATTCCTGTTTGTCGTAGATAGTTGTTAGAATGTGGTTTGTATGTATATAACCGTACATTTTTTTATGTCTTAAAGGATATTTAAGAATGTTAATTAATTTTTATGTGATTGTCAATGCAAGGATCTATGAGGGGCGTCATTAGAATCTTATAGATAGTGATTTCTTGTTGTGATGTGAGCGAGGAAACTATAGGCTGAAATCGTACTAACAATGCCTTACAAATAACTTGAGAGGCGGCTGAAAAACACTAATCCAATAGTAGAGGAGGTTGACATGTACGTGGTAGATGCTCATAATCATTTGGGTAGCAGACTCTTATATTATGTATTTGGTTGATTTGGATTATTTGTGTAATATTTGGAACGTGAGAACCTATTTTATTTATATAATTGAATAACTTTGTTCTTTTTTACATAGTTAATATATTTCTTGTAAGGATGTCAATTTTTATATGCATGAGAGTGGAACGTTTTGCAATGAATTAAGAACAATCATAAATGTTCAATTATACATAAATACACGCTCGCGTCTTAGGATAATGATGGGTTGACAATATGATATCTACCATGGGTAAAGGACAACCTTATTGTAGGTGAACCTGTAAAGCTATAACTAGTAAATGGAAGTTACTTTATAATGGAACAAAAGAAAAATAACTTACTTACGTGAAATGACATCCATGAATGTGTTCAATACATATTAATTGATGTTGTCTTATATCAGAAGGCGATGAAGTACATAGTAAAAAGATCATATAATTCTGACCATATGATAAACAAACTAATATGACATTATATCGGTTAACGATAACATACCAATGTTTGGTATAGTCATCCACCTGTCTATATTATTTTTTAAGTTATAAAACAATTTTTTATGAAAGAAAAATGTATGACATAACGAGTAAAGTGCCAACTATTGCAATGTGTACCACATTTTGTGACTTGACTAACAAAGACATGCTTAGTTCATTCTAGTCGCGTAGATTCCGACTAGTCTTGCATATTCATCATGTCATTGACTAAGTTCTTTAAACATGTCATGTCAAAATATGAGGGTTCACGCTTTGTAGACCTTTCAGTTTGATTAACATTACTCTTTTTGTGAACCCTTCATTTTAACTTTATGTAATGGAGGTACCGTAACTTTTTTTTGATGTTCACTTTTCCTCGAATGTTAACCTCTTTGAAATGTTTTTGCACCATATCAAGTTCATGTTGTATGCATAACTCTAGTTGCAATTCATTTGATACAATATTTGAAAAGTTTAATCTAGTACACATGACATGAATTTTAGTCAGAGGAATCATCCTATGATCATATCGTGCTGATTCACAAGCACATGGTAGACCATACACTCGTCTCAAGGTGCATCTATAACTTAAATATCCAATCATATATGCTTTACTCGATCGAATTTATCAGCAATGAAATCCAAAGCATATCTCAATACACATCCAATTAGTCTTTTATATCTGGTTCCTATAAAAGCTTCATCCTAGGATCATATCGTGCTAATTCACAAATACATGGTAGACCATATGCTTATCTCAAGGCACATATATAACTTTCAATGTCCAATTCTATATGCTTTACTCGATCGAACTTGTCAGCAATGAATTCCAAAGCATATCTTGATACATGTCCAACTAGTCTTTTATATCTGGTTTCTATAAAAGCTTCACTCATAAGATTAAGACTTTTTTCAAATGACGTCTTTATCTTATTATATTGTAGAATGATGACGTTATGAATGATATCCCAACATGAACAAGGTCTCTAGTAATACTCCCCAATAGCCTTTTCAGGATCCCGTGACAAACTTGACCCTGATACAAATGACATGAACAAAATCAAAAAATATATAACAAAAACAACTACATAAAATAACATTAAAAATACATGTTTAATGTTGTGTTTTCTAAATGTATAATTTTGTTTGTCCACATCTTTACAAAGTATGTCTTATACGAAATAATTGAAGTTTGATTCACATATTCAAAGAATAAAGGTTATGAACTAGAAACATATTGAAGGCAATGAACATAGTCAGTAAATATTGACTCTTACTCAGAATCTATGACATTTTTCCATGCTTCCATCATGACATTTCATGCCTCTACTAACATTTTGCACTTGGCTTTTACATTTTTCGAAATGTGACATAGGAGATGTTAACATTCAAGGAATATAGTGTCAATGACATTCATCAAAGTCGGGTCTTTGTCGCTAAAAATGAATTGTGGATCACTCTCATATGTTATAAATAATTCTTTAAGTCTTTCCAATGCCTAAGTGAAATTATTTTCATGTTCACTTGATAAGAATGCAAAGCTACTGAAAAATGTCAACCTTGTAGATGTTACCCCAACCATCTTAAGTAATGATAGTCGATATTTGTTGGTTTAATATGTCGTATCAATCAACAAAACAATATTAAATGTATTGAACAATTTGACTACATTAAGATTTTTCCTAAAGAAGTCACTTACCACCTTATATTCATCGACATATATACTCCAATGGATGTATTTATCACGATCCAACATCATAATTAGTTGTTGCAATTTAGTTCTCGACCCTCTCAATAATCATTTGTAAGTATACCTTGTATTATGTATTTGTTTGATTGTTGTAACATTACAATCACTATTTTGTTTCAGAGTTAGCAGAATACTTGCAAGCTTGACTTTAGTCAGATTAACAAGTAACAATTTTTCAGTAGGATTGAACTTCCCAAAAAAAGGGTGACCAACTAAACTCTGTACCAAATCATGATTATGATATCACATATAACATTCATTACCTACCCTTCTCCATTAGTATTTGGCTTGCCTCTCAATTTAAAAGGGCCCTTGCATTTTCTTGTGCCGTATATGCTAGGTTAAATATCAGGTTTGTAATTCCTATACTTTCCATCTCTTTCACATCCTAACAAGACAAACTTCTTTCTCCCAAGTTCACTAGTAGCTTTATGAGATCTTATATTTACGACAAAAAGCCTAAGATGAAAAGAAATCTCTTGAACCCATTCAATTAAGTCATCACATGTGAGAAATATTTGATCAATTGTAAAATTTTGTGTATAATCTCTCTCACACACTTCATTGATGAAAGGAGATAAATCTGACACAAAACTTGAATTTACAAGTAAATTCATGAAACCAAAAAAATAATGTTCCATCTTATAAACACGTATAACATAACATCTTTAACACCCAATACCTTACTTCATTATAATAATACTAATAATAATACCTCAACAAATTTTATAAAAAATAGAAACAAATTATAAATAAAATTAAAAAGAAAAAAACATAAAAGAATAAAAGAATTGAAAAGTAGTAATTGAATTTCGAAAAGGATAAAAGTGTAAGGAGTGAAGGAAGTATAAGAAGGAGGGACTCCATGCTTCGCTAAAGAGATAAACCAAGCTTTACGCACACAACAATTTCAAAGCATATTAAATTATTTAAAGGTTGCAATTAACAACTTTTCACTGTAAAATTATTTAAAAAATTAAAAAAAGTAAAAAGAAAAAAGAAACAGAAGATATTCTATATATATTTACCTGCAGAAAGGTACAAAGAAAACTGGAAAAAACAAAACAAAAGCATTGATGCATGACATATACTACTGCTTTTTCCCTGCCATCAGTCCATCACCTTGCCTCATTATTATTTGTCATCAAATCAAATGTAATCATTTTTCTTATGCAAAATCAAACACTACATTTCCATCCATACATAACTGAATCTAATCAAATTATACTCATCACGTGGCTGATGTATATTGCAGTCAAGCCAACTTATTTATATACATATTCCTATTATTGTTCCTTTACTTTACTTTTTTTTTATTCACAATTACTCATTATAAAATTTTATTTTCATACCTCTTTCTATCACACATTCATCATATATCTTTTCCACACTTTTTCTCTCCACCCTATTATAAAAATTCTCAAACGCAAATAAAGTTTCTCCAGTTACCTCTGCCTCTACCCAAGGGTCATGTGATACCACTGTGCATATATATATATATATATATATATATATATATATATATATATATATATATATATATATATATATATATATATATATATATATATATATATATAATAAATAAGTTATTCAAACAGTCAAAGAATGCTTCTATAAGAGAATAATATATGATTCACATTCCAGAATCCACACTACTCTCGTTTTCACCCGAATTGAAATCACTCACTTACTTCACTCCATCGTTCACCATCATCATCAACAGGAACACTGAACATTCATAGATACCTTTTCCACAAGTTTATGACACAGAAAATGTGGCCTTTAAGCTCTGAAAAGAACAACAGCAGCAGCAGCAGCAGGAAGATGCAAAATGAATCTGGCAGCACCACAAGCGCCACCACCAACACTGCCGTGGCAACGAAATCCATGGTGTCAGCATGCCACTGTTGTTGTTTCGTGACGAAACTGATGAGGAAACTGAAGAGACGTGGGCGCACACTGCGACCGAAAAGTGCGAGTCGACAAGGTTCGTTCCAATGCCGCTATGATCCGTTGAGTTATTCCTTGAACTTTGATTCCACCGGATGTGGCAGCTTAATGGATGAAGATTACTACAAGTTCTACGCTTTCTCTTCCAGGTTTGTGGCAAATCCAAGAACAACTTCTTCATGCCCCGTTCTTCAACTACAATCAGGGAATTCCCATTAACCACCACAATCAATCTCTTCACCTTTTTCTTTCTCAAATCTCAAACCCTCTTTCCAATGATATAAAGATGGGTATTGTAGGGATCTAATGTCTACGAGCTTCTTCCGTAACATATATATTGAATCTATCAGTTATCTTATCGTTAATTTCGTTTAACTTCAAACATATTTGTTGCTAACATCTTCAGATGTCTCATTTCCAGTATTAGATTTTCATGGTTTTGAATTTGCTCTGTCCTCAACATGGCATTTTACTACTACAAATTAATTTAAATTTCATACTAATAAATTAACGAATCTTTCTATTTAAATCTTTTCTTCTGTCTGAAACTTGAACAATGAATATACATGGTCAAAAGAGAAAGAAGGAAGGCAAAAACTATAAAGATGAATTGAAAAACAAAGCCTAGGAGCTTGAGCCTACAATTATTTTAAATAGGATTAAACAATATTCAGACCATATGGATTTATTCTTTGGAATAAAGTCAAACGATGTAATTACGTTAACTATTATTGGATGATAAAATATTCCAGGCATATATACACACACGTAAATCAAAGATGTTGAAGAGTTAATTATATTATGCCAAAAAAATATATATAATTAATTATAATTTTTTAGTTTGAAATATATTTTTCAAATTAGTTCTAATTTTAATATTCAATCTTTGATGTAAGATTATTAGACTTGATTATTTACATATTAGAGGGTAACTTGAATAAGCTATTTTTAAGCACACTTTTGTGTCTTGCATAATTCATGAAAAAGAAATTTAGTATATTTTAATACTTAAGTCAGTTTAAACTTCTCATTTATTTATTTATTTTATTATTGCTTCACATTATACATCAACCCTAGCAATTCTTTTAACTATAATTAATATGATTAATTACGTTAATTTTAATAATCTAAACAATAATTTATTTTTATATCTTTTTATTCATAAAAAATTAACTTTAACATATTTATTTTATATAAATATTAATATCATATTTACTCAACTTATTTTAATTTTTATTGGTAGTGATAATCTCATGTAACAAAAATATAAAATATTAAAACAAGATAATTGTTGTAATATTTATATGTTTTTTCTTGAATATTTTGATTATGCAAACTAATTTACAATACGAGATGGATCAACAAAATTAATCCATAAATTTTATAAGAAAAATGCTGGAATGGACTAACTTACATTATTATTTCTACATGAAATAACGTATAAAAAAAGTATATCTTTCTTAATAATCAATATCACATACTCATTTCTACTATCGAAAGAAAAAACGTTAAAAGTAGGAAAATGAAATAGCAGTATTAGTTATATGGAGAATGGCAATGAGTCAAAAAGCGTAGCATGGGGATGTTGTAGTTCCTAGGTTGAATGTGCGGAGTGCAATGAATGTTAGCATTGATGATGTGCATAAGCCATTGTTATGAAGTATTTTAAAGAAAGTGCGATGCAGAGAGAGATAAAAGGATTTCATAACTAAATGTAAATTTCTTTTCATAAATTAGTTTTATAAAATTTCTTTTCATAAATTAGTTTTATCTGCACAAAAATATATATTCTGATTTCAACAATACAATTTACTAATCAAATCCTAATTAATTGCAGGAAAATTAATTCTATATCAATACCACAAAATACACAAGCCATGAAGATGGAGAAAATTTTAGGATGAATTACTTGGGAGCGTGGCAGGGAGAATGAAAGCCGAAATTGAAATGGAAGCACCGGCACGGCGACTGACAACAGCGGCAGACGCAACACCACCAACAGCCGCGACGGAGATGGAAGCAAAGCGAAGACAGCGAGAATGAAAGCCGAGAGGACACCTTCCGATGAACGGTGGTCACGCGCGGAGAGGAAGGACGACGACGATGAACGGTCACCGGCAGACGAGGCGACGACGAAGAAGCGAACGCAGCACTGGTTCTGAGTTTCGTTTTCTCTGTAGCAGTGAAGAAGACGAGGAAGGCGGTTCGTTTTGCGAAAGCAATTTAAATACCTTACTGCCTCGGTTCGTTGAATAATCGAAGCATTAAAGCACTTACTGCCTCGGTTCATTGAATAACCGAGGCATAAAACACTTACAACCTCGGTTCAGAGTAACCCGATGCCTAAAGAGAAGGCCAAATGTCTGCCACATCAGAGGATGGCAGAGGCATTTGCAGGGTCTGATCACTCTTACTGCCTCGGTTCGCCACTTAACCGAGGCATAAAACGCTTACCACCTCGGTTTACAGTAACCCGCTGCCTAAAGGGAAGGCGAAACGTCTGCAACGTCAGGGTCTGAGCACTCTTACTGCCTCGGTTTGCTTCATAACCGAGTTAGTACCTATTAATTGCCTCGATTCTCCTCAGAACCGAGTTAGTAGCCTTGTCTGACAGGTGGTGACAGGATGGGTGGCAGGTTACTTTTCATAAATTAGTTTTATAAAATTGAATTAGATTTTAAATTTATTTTTTATTATACATTTCATAATTTTTAGTGTTTTCTTTTTTTTTCTCTTTTTATATTAACATAAATAAATAAATCAACTATATATGTTTCATATTTTTCTTTTTCTATTTTCTCTTACTATTATGCAATACAAGTTTATAAAGTCATTTTCTTACGACAGAGGGAAAAATAGTTTAAAGGAGAATATAGGATAAAAATAAATTATACAATAGAAAGATATAAAGGAAAAATAGACTGTGAAATTATATTGCATATATAACATTATTATTTTTTTCTTTATATATTGTGGATATTGTTTTTTGGGAGTAACGGTCAACAAATTCAGCACCAACACCCATGATTTAAACATATACATTAACTATATAAGTTTGTATGTCTGTTTAGTTTTTGATTTCTTAATGATTCCATGCACAAAGATACAGGTGACAGCAAAATCCATAACCACAACACAATTATTTTTAAACTATTCTCAACATACGTATTCAAGTTTTAAACAATTAGTTTTAAACTATTAGTATGGTTATTCTTTTATTACTAGTTTCTCAAGTTATGAAAGAGTTTTAGACTTTATAAATAGGACGTAATTCATATGATTTTTAGCTATAAGATTCTAATTTATTATTTCTAAAATTATAATTTTTAACTTATTAAATTAAAAATATTTAACGAAACTAATTAGAAATCTTGTTGATAAATTGAAAAATAATATAAAAATATATAATTAAATCATTTTTATCATGTAAATAAAGTTTGTATTTTTTAAATAAAGATATTTTTATTTAAACAAGTCATTTTATTTAAATTAATTGATTTAATGACTATTAATTAACTTAAACTTTTATTTGGGTTTAAAAATTGAAAATTTATTGTATTTATCAATTCAAACTAATGTCACATTTCCATTTTGTAATGTTAACTTTTTTTATTTGAATTTCACAAAAAAAAAAAAATAACACAACTATTCAATATTTTTAAATACACTTTTATATAAACCCAAACTAGTAAAGAAGATAATGTTATGGTCTAGGTAATAATTCAAAATAAATAATAATATATAAATTAAAACTAGTAAAAATAATATTAAGATATAAAAATATTAATAAATGAAAATTGACCAAGTTACGATCTAAAATCTAAAATCTAGCTAAAGTAGTTTGTAATTTATAAACTATTAATAAACTTGAAATATTTACTAAATATCTTTTTTGTGTTCGTTAAACTAACTTATAAATTAGCTTTCTTAATCCCATCATTACTACTATATATATTTACTTCTCCTTAATCTAATGTGTTTGTATAATTCCCACAAATTAGTTAGATTATTAGACCACTTTCTTTTTTTTATAGATTTTATTTAAAGATTAAAGATGGTTTGGCACAGTGTATTGCTAGTGATGTCTGCAGCTACAATAATAAATCTCTGTTATATTATACAGCACAATATGATTCTGTTAGTTTATACTTGTTTATATTATTGCTGTGGAAATTTAAATTTGGGTATTGGCAGAGAAATATCATATCATTGAATCAGTGCTACGCATGAGTTAGTATTAGACACCAATTTTTAATCACACTTAGTTGAGAGGATTTGTAAATTTGAACCAAAATTCTCCACAAAGGGTAAACAACCACATTTTTTATCTACATTTTTAATCGTGACAATTAGAATGACAAAATAATCCGCAGACACATAGTTACTATCCGCGGGTAACGGGTAATAGGTATTTTAATACCCGCTTCTAAACGAGTCAAGTACGGATAATATACTACTTAATCCGGGGGTATCCGTTACCCGCAAAAAGTAATAAAAAAATTAATTTATATATATTTTTATTAAATTTAATTAAAAATTAAATTTAATTATATTTTATTAGGTTAATTTTAATTAAAATTAAATTTTAATTTTAATTTATATTTAATTTAATTTATATCATATTATATATTTTTTGTAATTTTATTTAATTTTTATTTTAAAAATGTGTAATTCTTTTTGCGGATATCATTGGGTTTTAAAATACCTATGAATATTTTTTAGACGGGTATCCACGCAGGTAGCGGATCGGATAACATGTACAGTTTTATCCGGCGGGTCGGGTTGTGGATAGGCATTATCCGTGTCCGACCCGACCCGTTGCTATCCCTAGTGACAATTAATCTCTAATTATATATAACCAAAATGTTGTATTTTTGTAAGTCAATAAATTAAATAGATTTTGACAATGATAAAAAGTTTTACCATGAAATTATGTTAACAATAAAATGCATCAAAAATAATGTAATGTATGAATTTAGTATATATTAGATTCAATTATATCTTTTTGAAATATTTTATTTGAATAATATTAATTATGTTTGTAATGATATAAAAATGATTATTTTTTCTTATAATTAAATTATTTAATATTATTATGTTGCATTGTATCCTACTAATTGCAATTTATATCTTCAAAATATAACATTATTTATGCCATTACTAATAATTACGAAGATTTACAGACAACAGATTGAGAGAATATTTTAAAATCATATGAAAACACTAAAAGGGGTAAACAGTGTTTTCAAAACATTTTACAAATAGTGTTTGATAAGAGAGGAAAACACTAAAAGGGATAAATATTATTTTCAAAACCTTTTACAAATAGTGTTTGATAAGCGAGTGAATAATATTTTCAAAAGTAATGTCTGACGAGTGTTTAAAGGATTAGCATGTAGGCATGCTTTTAGATTGTGATGTTTTTATAAAAGATTTGAAGAAAGGAAACCCCTAAGATGCAACTTTTAAAAACTTTCTAGAGATGTCATGGTTTTTCTATAATGTTTATTTTCAGTGTGCTCCCTTTACTCTTAGTTCCTCTTGAATTGTTTGACCTTTGTATAAGAAATATCTTCGTATGAAGTATCAGAGCAAATGTGATATTTTTCAAAAACTTTCTTTAAAGTGTTATGTTAAAATCTATATTTTTAGCTTTAAGATTTTCATATCAAATCATTGTATCAAAGTATTATTGCATTTTAACAAGGAAGTATTAGAGCGAATGTGATTATTAGACATTCATCAATGCAAACATATCATCAGTTTTTCATGTACCATAATGTATATCATCTATCATTTTAGAGTCTTATATTATCAGAGCATATTATATACACATCATCAAACGATTATCATTTTGCAAGGAAATGACTTTCTTAAGTCATAAATATCTTATCTAACACATATCTTTGTACCAGAGCACTAATATAACACAAACTTATATATAAGAGCATAGGTATATTTTATATAACATATTTGAAACAAACGCAGATATTCATAAGAACACAAATATCAGATTTAAGGCATAGATTTTTTAGGCATGAATATTTATATGTTAGAGTAGTCTTTGTAGGATTTGAAGCAGTGTGTACCCCCTCTGATTTGGATAGTCTGTGAAGTTTGTGTCAAAACAATTTATAGTAACCAAAACTCATATACAACATTTAAGGCATTAGAGCATCAATGTGTATCAAACAAGTATGTTGTAAATGCTTAGTTACTTCCATAAGTCAAGAGTATGTGAAGCAACAAATATGTAATCATAAGATTATTTTAAAGTGATTTGTTCAACAAATTAAATAATGAACTACAGAGAGAATGTGATATATGATGCATGCAATGTAGAGTCTTTAGTGTTTATCATATTTTTCTCCCCCTTATTTGATAAACATCAAGAATAGGAGGAAAGTCAATTACTGCCTAGAGGGCAGTAGTGGTGGTTTATTTGTTTTGGGAAGAATTTGGGCAAGGACATTGTTTATGTTGGTCAGAAGTGTTTGGAAGTTGGCTTGCTTTTCTTCCCTATTTTCTTGAGACATCTATTGATGTTTGTTTTTAGTTATAATCTGTTAGGTTTGTTAGGATTTCTTACTAGTAATCGATTACGACACTTCTGTAATCGATTACTAGTGTTTTAAGTGTGCAAGAACCACCCTGGTAAGCGATTAAAAGCTTGGTGTAATCGATTACCAGTGTGTTTTGGTTGGTTTATGAAAATTATTTGGCAATTTACATATTTTATATATTATTTGTGTTATACAAAAAAAGAAATTGTGGTTATTATTTAATGAATGGAGACAAATTTGAATAGGGAACATCAAATTCAGAACTTTCACGGTTGTAGCGATGAACATGACAATATGCGGATTGTTGTTGATTTTTCCTAATGATGTCGGCGATTTGTTCAGGAAATTGGTGGCCTGCTTGTAGCATATAGTTCGCCTTTAATCCTCGTTCAACAAACCATGATTGTTTCCTCTCAAATGTTGTTCTGATGAGAGCACATATTGGTAATGAACGAAAATGGAGTTGGTGCACTCAGCAACAATGTCAAAATGATTATCAACAACAATGTGTGCTTACAAATATTCAAATCATTACACATAGTTAACTTCAAATAATGCTTTACAACACAATAGAAATTTTCATAAACCAACCACAACACACTGGTAATCGATTACAACAAGCTTGCAATCGCTTACCAAGGTGGTTCTTGCACACTTAAAACACTAGTAATCGATTACAGAAGTGTTGTAATCGATTACCAGTATCATTTTTGCCTACTACACTAAAGGCGTGCAGGGGGGTTACGATTTCAACATTGTGTAATCGATTACAGAATCTTGCAATCGATTACAGTACCCAGAAGTCGTTTTTGGGGTGCACGACTTCATCATTGGTCAAATGAACAGTGTGAAGTCGTGTAGGAGGGGCACAACTTCTTCATTTGAAGTCGTTTTGGCCCCCCACGACTTCATATTTGGTCAAAAATTGCCCATTTACGTAATATTCTAGGCAAATATGCCTAGTTTGGTGCAAAAGCCTTCTTCTAGTGATACACTACTATTGAAAATCATTACTTGAGGCAAATATGGGCATAGATCTATCCCTTTTGGTAGTATGTTGAAGAGGCATCGTCCAATGGCATTATGAGATGCCAAAAAGGTAACATTAGACTCATCAAAGTGATAAGTTCTTCTTGATTCGTGACTGCACATTCTTAGAAGAGTGACGCTTTCACTAGGATCTTCAAACGAACTATTACTAGACGAAACATGATTTTCGTCTTGAGAGTCTGATTTCTCTTCAAGATGTACATTAGGGGAGAAGGGCTTCCTTATCTTTCTCGCCTTCTTCTCTTTTAACTCTGTTGGTCGATGGTGTTTGTTGGATGCTCTAACCGTTAATGTTTGAATCGTTAAGGCTTTAGAAAGTTCACTAGGAGTTGTTTCATCAGATTGTACAAGTTTCTTTTTAGCTTCAATCACTACAGGAAAAAGCGCAATTTACCGACGGCATATTACCGAAGGCTTTTAAGTCGTCGGTATTAAGATGATTACCGAAGGCTTTCGAGCCGTCGGTAACATTCTCGGTGATTTAAGTTTGAAATTGGGGTTTTCGTTTCCCAATTTCATTTTCTTCACACTTCGTCGCTTTCGTCATTCTTCGTCCCTTTCTTCACACACTTCCCTCCCTTTCTTCACGCACAAAATTGGCGTGCTTTCTTCCCTCCCTTTCTCGGTTAGAAGATTGGAGCATTGGCGGTGGATAGGTCACTGGTGTTGATCGCGGTTCCTTCACGGTGCGTCCTGGTTTGGGGAGTCTTGGGCTAGGGTTTGTCTCAAGTTTATTCTGTGTTGAAGGAACTTGGTTGAGGGCTGGTGGTCTCGAGTTTATTCTGTGTTGAAGGAACTTGGTTGAGGGACTTCGTTGGAGGGGTCGTTGTGGGCTTCTGTCGCTGTCGTGCTCTACAAGGGCTGCCATTGTCAAGGGCTATCTTAGTTGAGGTAAGTTGTGCGTTTAAAATTCATTCTCAATTACTCTTGGACGTGCTTTATTGCAGTTGTATCAAATTAGGGGATGTCATTGCTGTGGTTTGATTAACTAAGGTCATTAATTGGACAATGGATTATCTATTTCGGTGTTTTAAGCATGAAGGGGGCATTTTGTTGCGTGATAAAATGTCATATCCTAATTGAGGTTCTAATTGTGCACATTGGTTACTGATATAATTGGAAATTGGTATTTTTATTGTATTTCAGTGAACTCTTAATAGTTTTGACTACTTTGTTTGGACAATTTAGAACTATTATATAGTGTTATTAATAGGAGGGATTGATGCATATGCTTTGTGTTGAAAAGAAAAAAAAATTATGCATAAAACAACTTCATATAGTCTGATCGTATTAGTGTTTCCTGGTGGCTGTGATTATTGCTTCTAAAGTGTATATAATTTAATTATGTGGTTAAGTCTGTGTCTGATGTTTCGGTATTCAGTGGAATTAGTTTGCTTATAATCTGTCCACAACCTAGTAAAGTTTACATGGAAGTTAAGTGTAGTTTTACTTAGATACCTGCTGAATTGAAAAGAGAAAATTGGGATCTGATATGATTGTGGTGGCTATAATATCTCAGTTAGTTCTATTGAATGCTAGCAGTTTTGCAATTTTCTTTGATCTATTATATTCTAGATATATGCAGAGACGTTAAATTGGGGTTTCAATTGTGGTTATGTTGAGTAGTTGTTAATGAATGCATGCTTACGTAGTAGAATAGAATGGGATTCTAAATCTGGTGTGATTAAAAGGGTACTTGTATAAAAACTACTTTTAGCTTTTGAGTTTGTTTTCGATGGTTGAGTTGATGTTGCTGAATTTTGAATATTATGTTGTGTGATTGATATTGGATAAATTATGGTATGATTGTAATTATTCTGCTGAGTGAGAGTAACTTTGTTCTGCTTCAACTTGAAGTCAGGGGATTCATTTTTGGTTCCTCAATTGCGTTAGGCAGTGTTGTCAAGTTTATTCCTTTATGCAAACCTGGAAAACTGCCAGGTATATTTGTGTTGTGTTTAATGTAATTGAGCACTACTATTAATCTTAATTAATCTGTTTTAATTTAAAACTAGAATGTACCAAACATAGGCTAAAAGAAATGAAGAGCATTTTAGGTGGATGACGGGGTCTATTCTGACTGGAAAGGCCTTGTCATAGTCATATATAGTTTCATCATTCATTATTTCTTTGGGTTTGTTTTATTGTCAAATAACTATCTAGAAAACTTGTAAAACATAAAAAATAGATAAAAAGGAAATAGATTAGGATGCAAATGTGTATTTTGTTTTACAGACCTATAACTATCTACACCAGTTGTAATGGACTAGAAATGACAAAGAATTGAGTGAAGTTTTGATTCCTAAGACAACTTCTAAAAATCACTACTCACATCTCTAAATTTGGCACTTAAAACATAGAAAGTGTACTAAATAGGTCATAAATTCGAAATTCACTTAAAGTAACCTTAGAATGTGTAATCTTCATATTGTAACAAGTTTAAACTAGTTAAATGAAGGTAAGAAAGAAGTGAAATTGGTAGTGTACCTAAAACTCAAAATTGGACTACTTAAAACCTACAAAAGTGTACTAAATAGGTGAGAAATTGGGAACTCACCTAAATTAGCATAAGACTGTGTGTTCTACTAATCCTAACAAGTTTAAAGTTGTTAAATGAAGTTAAGAAACATGTCAAATTATATGAAGTAGCTAAATCTCACAGTTTGGGTACTTGAAACCTTAAAAAGTCAAGTAAAATGCTGAGAAAGTGGCAATTGACCTAAAGTAGACTAACAATAACTAATGTTACTATCCTAACAATTCTAAAATAGTCAAATGAAGCTAGGAAACTACTAAAAAGCAAACAACTACCTAAAACTCAAAGTTTGAGTAGCTAGAACCTAAAAAAGTGTACTAAAAGGGTGATTACTTATCATTTTTCGTTCTGCTGTGATTCTGTGGTGTTTGGAAGTTTAAACAAGTTCAAATTGATGTATTAAAGCTGTGAGAACCATTCATATAAAGTTAGAATCACCTGTATGCAATTGAATATGTCAAACCATCATATTTAAGGCATTTTTGGAACTTGGAAATTGAATATGACTTGTTGATCTATTTTGTGTGTAATTAGAGTTCAAACGAGTGTATTTTGATGAATTAAAATTGTTGAAATGATTACCAAAGTGTAAGAATAGCTTAGGCACAAAATCACTTCCAAAACCACCAATTATGAGTCAATTTTGGGAAGTAGAAAGGTGATTTTCAGTAACAGTTTGGTTTTGAGTTAAATTTGAGTTTTAACATGTTTCAATTCATCAAACAAAGTTGCTAAAGTAGTTAGTTTTGATCTAGAGTTGTTGTTGTGTAATTTTGACATTTCTTCTGTTTGGCATTTAGACCATGGCTGAACATCTTGCAATTTTATTTCCTTGCAGATACAAAGTTATCAAACCTATATCCCTCCTAGAAAAGTCTACTAAAGAGGTGAGTATTGAATTTTCCCTAACATTGCTTTTATTGTTTCAACAGGAAGAATTTTCTACGAGACTTTCACAGGTTAGATCTGAACATGAGTCAGCTCCTACACCGGATGATGCGAGTAATGCAGAAGACGACATCCGTAGGACACGGTGCTGGGTCGACATCGTTGGTGGGAAGAAAAAGGGACGAGTGAACGGTGTAGGAAAACTTGCTGCAAACTATACATCATCCAGAGGAGGTACTCTGAAGCACCAACCTTCTTCTTCCACCACTACTCCTGACGAGGTCGTTCTCCGCCTCACGCAGGCGCTGCAGCAACGTGACCAGGAAATCACTGATCTGAGAGCAGAGTTTACAAACTTTAAGGCCTTGGTCATGAGAGTGTTGCCTGAAACTTCACAGAATGAATTCAATATCCCTCCCACCCAGCCACCACCCTCCTTGTCACCCGCTGCCGTTGAGTAGCTCACATCAGTCCAACCCTCATCAGTCCAACCCACACCAGTTCAGCCATCAATAGAAGAGCATGATGATGAAGATCATTCTGATGAAGACTATGTACATTATTAGTTTGATTTTGTTTTTACTTAGCATAGAAACATTTGGATATTACAAACATTTGGAATTTAGATCATTTCGATGTTAGATCAACTGGATGACTTTGGATGTTAGAACTTCCCTATTGGTGTTTTATGTTTTAACTATAAATTACATGTTATATGGATTAATGCGTGTTATTTCTTAATGGATGTTCTATGGGTATTGATTAGTGATTGCATCTTTGAGATGCACATTATGCAGATCTGTATGTACTTGAAAACTGTTATGCAGGTCTGTTTGTGCTTGGAACTATTATGCAGGTTTGCTTACGTGGTTAGTTTCATAACAAATACAATAATATGTTATTTTGTCCTACAACTTACCGAAGGTTTTTTCCCCTCGCTAAATACCCATCTCAGGTAATTACCGAACGCTTTTGGCCCTCGGTAATTACCGAAGGGCAAAAGCCGTCGGTAAATGTTAGCGACAAGGGATTTACTGAGGGCTCTTTGGTCGTCGGTAAGCCGTTGGTGAATTTCTTTTCCGACGGTTTTTAGTTGTTTCCGAGGGATTATGGCCTTCGGTAATGCCCTTTCTTTTTGTAGTGAATCTTTGTTAAATTTTCTTATCTTAGTAGTTTCTACCCTTCATAGTCTTTTAGGTCTTGACGACTTTTAAGATCAGATTTTAGAGATGTTAGGGTTGAGCTGAAACATGTTACCTTTAGGGACTCTTTTTTGCTAGTGTCCATGTGAGGAGGATTCAACCTATCATCCCTCATAGTAACAATCCTTGCAACATCCAACTTAGAAATTTTCATCATTTTCTTTTCTTGCAGTTGCATTTGAGGAATGTTGTTAATGTTGAAGATTATCCTCGAGAAGAACCTCTTACCAGAATATTATTTCACACAGAGTCTGGAACCTTTTCAGATAATAGATGGTTCACAATTAGAGGTGGCAATTTGACCCATGACTCCGGGGCTAGCCCTAACCCACTCTTGAAAAAGCCCCTTCTTAAGAAGCCCCTCAAAATAATTAAAAACAAATGCAAACCACACACTTAATTTTATACAACTAAATAGTATTAAAAATTTATTTTACTGAAATATTATAAAAATGCTTTATTTTGTTGTCAATTTTAATTAAATTATGTCTCATGTTGCAAACACCAATTATTAGAAAATTATATATAATTAGTAATATCAAAATAACCCCAAAGAGAGATAATAACATATTAATTTGATTTAATATTTGCACTGCTTTTACAGTTCTTAAAAGGAATCACTGTTTTGTTTCCTCGACTTCTAAAATATCACTCAATCTGTTTCTAAAATATCACTCAATCTGTTTCTAAAATATCACTTAGTCACTGTTTTGCTTTTAATGTTCTTGTTTATTTAATGTGTAATACTTCCTTTACTAGTTATACACGGTTAAAATGAGATGATACATAATTAATGTGATAACCTATAAAATGAAGTGTTGAAAGTGATAGGTGTTTTAAAATAATGAGATTGAACATTTTAATATTAAAAAAATTCTATAATATAAATAGAATTTGTAGGAAATTCTAGAGTCCCTTGTACTTGAAGCAACTGCGGTGTGTTCCTAGAGATTGATAGTTCTCTTTAAGGTAAAGGAACCTGGTAACTTTATGTTGATTTTATATTTATATGATGGGAATCATTTAAGATTGGTCATAGATTTTGTTGGTCCCCCACAATATCAACCATTTGAAGAATCTATTTCTTCCATGTGCAACCCAACTTTCTTTTTATTTTTTCAAAATTAAGGCTTTTCCCTCAATAACATGGTTTCCTTTGTAGTTATTTTAGTTTCACACGTTTATGCACACATACACACAAAAGTTTATTTTAAACACACTAACACCAAAATAGCTTTTAACCAATATACATAAAAAATAAAAATGAAACTATTTATGAAAGAGATAGAGTAAACATGTGTCGCTGTGAGGGTGAGGAAAAGACAACCATCGTCGGAGAGGGAAAAAAAGAGAACTCAGCAATGCTCTAAATGATGTCTATACACGAAACAAGTCGGTTAAAATAAAAGAAAATCATACATAAAACCATCAGTGAACAAACATTTGTGTTAAGTTGAAGAAACATTACGTTTGTTGGTCGCCAAAAGCTTCCCTGGAGACGTTCAACTCACAAAGAAGAAAGTGCGCACAATAAATGAAAATGTAATAACCAATATATATATAAAAAACCAAAAATGAAACTAAGCGTGGGGTTAGGAAGTAGACAGATGTCGTTGTGAGAGGTGAAAAGAAGACAACCACTGTCGGAGAGGAAAAAAAGAGAACTCAATGATGCTCCAAATGGTGTCTATGCACGAAACCAATCGGTTAAAATGAAAGGAAATCATACATAAAGTCATCAAACAACGGATATTTGTGTTAAGTGGAAGAAACATTACCTTTGCTGGTCATCGAAAGCTTCCTTGGAGATGTTTGACCCGCAATGAAGAAAGTATACGCACAAAAACAATGAAGCAAATGTTTTTTCTCGCGCTCTCAAAACATATTCGCGCTCAAATGTTTATCAATTTGAACACCAATAAACGTTTGTTCTTTGACTAATATACGTGATAAAAGACAATTAATGTTTGTTCTTCTGAACAACAAACATAAAGGGTCTCTTAAAATATCTTTTTACTCAAATTTTTATGAACTTGAACACCAATAGAAGTTTGTCGCTTGACCAAGAGACGTTAAAAAGGTAATTAACGTCTGTTCTTTGACCAATAGAGTTGAAAAGGCAATTAACGTTATTCTTCTAACCAACCAAGTTTAAAGAGTCTTTTAAAATATTTTGGCGTTCAAATTCATATTATTTAATTACCAATAGACGTTTGTCTTTTTTATCATGAGACGTCGAAAAAGCAATTATCGTATCTTCGTCTAACCAATCTAAAGAGTCTCTTGAAATATTTTAGCACTCAAATTTTTGTCTAGTGATTGTAAGCCTTAATTTAATATAAATAAAATATTTATTAAATTATGTAACAGTAAGAATAATAATAATGTGTGTAAAGTGAATTAAATTATTTAAAAACAAAATATTGAAAAATATAAGTCTTATTATTTTAATCTTTTCTTAATATATTTTAATAAATATATATGCTAGCTTTAAACTCGGGATACTTTTTAATCATTCTTCTATGCATTTTATATTTAATTATTTTTAGTTTAACGTTAAAAATGTAAAATTAATAATCCGTTTTTATATAGCATACAATTTAAATATATATTGGACGATCTTACTTTTGCTGCGGTGGAATAGATATATAAAACAAAATGCATTTTAAAATTTTGTGTGTTGACGCTACTAATGGGTGGGTGGTTGCATGATAATTAAGTTGGAGAATGTTAAAGTTAGCAGATGAAGAGAATGCAGAGAAGAAGTACTAGAATTACAGAAAAGAAAAAAAGCAGCAGGTGAAGAGAAAAGAGAAAACATACAAGATATACATAAAATATATATTATTTATAAGATTGCCCTAATCATTTATTAAAGATGAAAGGAAGGAGATGATGGAAGGGAGAAATGAAATGGAAAGGAGAGTAGAGATTAGGGCACAAGTTTCCTTTAACTTAGGGGACAGTGCTGGTTGAACCTCCTGGCGGAGGAGGAGAACAAGGGACAGGCCTTAAAGCTTTTACAAAAATGTCTTGAACCGAGCACAAAGAATCGAAAGGATTGGTCAATTGCATGAGCTGTCGTGCTGCTAGTGCTCCCTCCATCATGACTGAGAAAGAAATAGCAATCACAAAAGCCAAAATCATCCATTTCTTACACTCACTCCTCATATCTATGTTTTCTTTAATTTCTAGCATATTCCACACACTTTTACCTTCCCTTTTATACACATAAAATAATGAAATGAACCAACAAATAATTCTTAACATTATTAATACGGTTTGTTACGTGTTTGGCAATCCAACATTAATATGGAATGAAGCCAACACGTTACTCTATGGTGAAGTAGTTATATTATTCTAATGCTTCTTAGTTACCCAAGTTACCACAACAAATTTTCTGAGAGTGGTGACTGTATATTTTCTCATTTAAACGTAAAAAATAAATATAAAGATAAATGTTTTCTCATTTACAAAAACTTATTGAAAATTTTCAACTCTTTACAACCATCTTTTCTTTTTTTTTCTTGAATTTTATCCCATAATGTTAAAAATAGCTAGCATACTGATTGAAATATATGAAATTATAATATATAAATAAATATATATATAAATTTTATTTTATAAAATTATTTTATAAACTTAAATTAAATTTGTGATTCATATAATCAAATTATATTTATGAAATTGAATCAATATTAGTGCACCATTTGTTGCATAGTCTTCCCCACGCTATCAATCATTTTGAATAATCTACGTTAGTGTAGCGAAAAGTTTTAACTATTTTCGAGGTTATGCTTTGTTTCAATATATACGCTTGTTAACATTTCTATAAGTGTACCGAATCGTATCAAGTAATAATAAATGGTAAAATCAAGTATAGTTTCCTAAAGGACTACTCTTAATCACTAGTTTACAGTGTCTTGTCTTCATAGCAATTATTCATACATTACATTCGCACAGAAGCTTAAAGGCAACCGATCCTCCTATTCTTATGTTTAGGTAATATTGCTTCCGGGAGAATTTTCTCAGTTCTAGATTTTCCTGTATGTGCCCATATTGACAAAATCAAAGATCATGCAATTGAATAAGTTAAACAAAGCATGCAATTTACCTCACATAGAATTTGCTTATAATAGAGTAGTCCACAAGACTACTAATCTTTCTCCTTTTGAGGTTGTCTATGGTTTTAACCCTCTCACACCTCTTGATCTACTACCTTTTCCAAAATCATCTTTTTTTCTTCATAAAGAAGGAGTTTGTAAAGCGGAGTTCATCAATCAGTTACATGAAAAGGTCAAACTCCATATTGAAAAACAAACTCAAAAATATACCGAATACAACAACAAAGGGAGAAAACAATTAACTCTTAAAGAACGAGACCTAGTTTGGCTTCATTTGAGAAAGGATAGATTTCCCTCTCAACGCAAGTCCAAACTTAGTCCACGAGGTGATGGTCCTTTCAAGGTGGTCAAAAAAATAAATGACAATGCATACATGTTTAGACATTCCTGAAAGTTATGATATCAGTCCTACTTTTAACATCTGCAACTTAATTCCTTTCACAAGTAATGCTCAACAGGAAGAAGCAGATCTGAGGACAGATCCTTTTCGAGAGGGAGGGACTGATGGAGGACCATCTAAGATACAAATAGGACCTCTAACAAGAGTCATGCCTAGAAGGATTCAAGAAGAAGAAGGATCACTCACCACTTTACTCCTATGGAACATCACTTATTAATCCTTTCTTCGCTTTACTAAATACATTTACATTGTTTTGTAGGACAACAATAAAATTTGGGAACCATGCCTATGCATCATAGAAAGCTTGACAAAGCAAGAGAAAGCAAGGAAGACAAAGAGGAGTACAATTTCAACCATTACGACGCCCAACGTTTTTTGTGCAGCTTTATGTTTTCAACACGTGATTTATTAGTTGGCTTTTGAAACTTGCACATTGAGCTTTGTAGCTTTTCCAAACAAACTTCTTTTGTATTTTTAGAAGGTTTCAAGGCAAGTTTTAGAGTCCTCTCTTCATCTATAAAAGGTAGGTTCTTCTCCTTTGTAAAGGGAACTTGAATGCTATAAAGAAACGCTGTTGAGATTCTTCCAACCATCTTTCCTTCGAGTTCATTGTCTTGTGCCTCTTTAGCATGTCCTCATCTAGCTTCCTTCCCGTTTTGAAGGCTATCTGAGCTTGAGATACACTATACACAAATCCAAACTCCACAAAACCTTACATCAAACACTTGGCGTGTGTCTAAACTTCCATCATTCTCCTCCAATCCGTTGCTGAATTCTGGATCGTGGAGCACTCTCGCTTGAAGTGTGAAGTCGTTCCTATCACAACCCCACCAGAATTGTGACCTTGCGAAAAGCAAAAACCCAAGAGCCCTAATCTCAACTTTTCCATGTTCGCTCTAGAATCCAATTTCCTTCATCACGCCACCGAACAAACTTCATCATCTTCATTCACCTAAACTCAGGAAAACACAGAAATTGTAAAACGTAGTGCCTTCACGAACTTCGTCTTAGTAGGAAGTCGTCCCCAATGCACGAGTTTCCCTTGGCGGCGCATGCAAGCATTCTCCCAATTCGAAGCCTAAATTTTGGCTGGGGAAGGAGCTGCCATGTAACATTCCCTAATTGGCTGGTCATATATGGTCAAACAACCAAACTCTGGCAAACTAAAGGGCTGAATTGCAATTTCAAAAACTAGAGAAAGGGCTAAATTGTAAACAGAGCAAATTTTAGGGGCTTTTCTACAAATTTTGGAAAATTAAGGACACAAATAGAATTTCAGAGATAACTCAGTTAATATTTTAAAGATAATTAATTTAATATCTATACAATATTCTTAAAAACTGATTAAATTTGTTGAGTATTTAGAAGATATAAGCGTAAAGTATTGAAAAGCAATTCCATATTCGTTGGCAATATTGAATTTGCCTTATAAAGTAGTATTAATTTGATAACTTCAACGATAAATTATCAACAAGAATAGGTATGGGAAACACTGGGAAACTAGTGTGGCAATTACTTAAAAGATTCAAAAGTAAGTCAAAGAGAAAAGAGGAGAACCTAAGGAGAGGTCTCGGGTTTTGGTAATCTGTGAATGAAGGGTGAGTGAGGGAGTCTTTAATGAAAGAGGACGGTAGGATAATATTTTTGTTTTGGGACTCATGTTAGGAAGTGAAAAGAAGTGTGGAAGAGGGAGGGTTGAGTTTTGGGGTTTTTGTGTGAAAGGAGGGGAGGAAAGTAGTTTTGGAAAAATGAAGAAAAAATTAATGGTTGGAGTGTGGGAGAAGGTACAAGTGTTGTAGATAATGACGGAAAAGTATAAGGGAAGAATGAGTGGGTTTTATAGAGAAAACAATGGACTTATTTCTTTCTTGTGCGTGAAGAGCAATGGTAAACTTGTGTGCAAATTATTTCTAGGATCGTGTGATGAAGGAGTGGTATGTGTGGTGTTTTAGAACCTTGTTTTCTTTTTTTGATGTGGGTCCACTTGGGGTCACTTGTTTTCTATTTTTTATTAATTTAATTGAATAATTATCGTGGTGTTTTAGAACCTTGTGTTTGGTTGGTTAATGCATATTATTGAGACTATGTATGAAATGTACTGAGAATTGAGTGTATAAACCTTGTGTTTAGATGTGAAATGACTGTTATTGAGAATATGTATTGAATTGTGATGCAAATGTAAAACGATGTTATTTCCTTGTAATGTTGTCGGTTGAATGAGCTTTTTGTATTCTGATAGTTAAGGAGTGTTAATTTTATTTCTCTTGTTTGGAGTAGCTGACAAGAGAAGGAAAATTTTATTTCCGAGAATTTTTATATTTATATTTCATTGTAATTTTCAGACTTGGGAATTTTTGTAAAAATTACATTTTGAGTTCTCATGTTTTTTAAGGACATTGTTTATAATTGTGGCATGCTTCCACAATATACCTAAATAAAGATTTTGATTATACAAAGAAGATGTTTATAAATTGTGTTAAAAAAAATATACATGTGGCATCCCACCAGAGCTGTTACATCCTCCAATTATCTTCTAAATAATCCAATATCTTCAAGAAATATTTCATTGTCATGAAGATCTAAAACTATTTGAGAAGATCTTTGCTAGATTCAAAAACATTTGGTAAATATATTTTTTTGATATTTACTAATATAGTTAAATAAGGTAATTATTTAAAAATATCAAGTAAAATATCTAAAGATATATTTTCCCAAATTATCTATTATCAATTATCAAAGCTTTTTTGTAGAAAAAATAAAAAAAATCGTAAGGGCCAATTTTTATTGTCTGTTACCTCTTCCTAACTTAGTCAAATTTCTATGGTTTGGCTTAATGTGATTTTGATTATTTATTATTTTTGAATTTATCTTTTAAGTGTCATGAAACTTTAACCAATTTATTTTCACATATCTATAAACTCAAATTATAGCTAAAATTGCACAAATACACCTTAAAATATTTTTAACATATTTTTGTATATGATGTTTAATAAACTCAATCATAACAAATCTTATTTAAAATATTCTTTTATAATAAAAAAATCAATTAAAAATTTAGTATTACAAATTAAATAAGAACATATAAATATCATATATATATATATATATATATATATATATATATATATATATATATATATATATATATATATATATATGTATGTATATATATATATATAACCCAAATTAATATGTTATGATATGATCTCGTAGAATTTTTATATAATATTTAGGATTATTACTGTTGGTGCAAAATATAATTTAATTTAACACCGGTTTTGTTTGGGATTAAAGCGTAAGAAGATATGAGGTAAGGACCCTAAAGAAATTATGACGATATTTTAAGTGTCATGAAACTTTAATCAATTTATTTTCACACCTTTATAAATTCAAATTAGTTAAAATTGCACTAATACACCTTAAACTATTTTTGTATATTTTTGTATATGATGTTTAATAAACTCAATCATAACAAATCTTATTGAAAATATTCTTTTATAATAAAAAAATCAATTAAAAATTTAATATTAAAAATTAAATAAAAACATATATATATATATATAACCCAAAATTAATATGTTATGATATGATCTTGTAGAATTTTTATATAATATTTAGGATTATTAGTGTTGGTGCAAAATATAATTTAATTTAACACCAGTTTTGTTTGGGATTAAAGCGTAAGAAGATATGAGGTAAGGACCCTAAAAAAATTATGACGATATTTTAATCTTAAAAAAAGTGGGTGCAGAGACCCAAAACATAAAAACGTGAGCATGAATTCACAAAAGAGTTGACTAGTAGTTAATAAATGTTTTTCTAATTATGTGTACCTTCTAAAGCTAGATTAATACTAAAAGAATCATTTTTAATATTTTCATATTTTTGAAGAAGGTAATTCTTGTAAAAGTTAACCAATTATATTATAATTGGTAAAAGAGATTTAATATTAAATTTTTTTAATTATTTTCAGTATTTTTAATATTTTATTAAAAAGTATTAAAAATATATGTACACTTCGTTATCACTATATATACTTAATGTTATTGAATATTATATTAATTAATTATTAATATGTTTAGTTAGGTGTTTGACAATATTATTCATTATTGCTACGGCTCTAATCTATGGTGAAAAGTAGTTATTAATTATAATGATTCATAGTTACCCCAAGCTACCACATTATCCAGTGCCACAACCTTTGATATTGTAATTTTACCCCTAGAGTGGTGACTGCGTTTGAATATTTCATCCTCCGTTTGAGTGTTAGAATTGGTCAACTAAACAAAGAGAATTGCATCCGGTTCAGAGAAAATTAAAGATGTTTAATTCTTGGTTTCACAAAAGAGAAAATCAACAATATTTTAGAATGTTTAAAAATAAGAAAACGAAGTGAATGGAGAATATTGTTTATGTACACTTATAAATACATGTTGCGTATTCCTTTGTAATTCATTCCAACAAGTAGAGAAGAAACGTATGCAATAATAAGCTAAGAGAGAGAAAAGTGAATTTGTTTCTAAATTTTTCTTTATCAATAATATATTTGGAGTATAATTTCAAAAGTTTAATTTGAGGGTTATTATTCCGTGTTTGTATTTTTCTCTCACAAATCTGATTAAGAGAAATTGTGCATAATTTTCTAACAACTGGTATCAGAGCCGATTGTTATTATTATAATCAACGGTTCAAAGGGAGTTAGATTATAAGTGGGAGAAATGGCTGCAGATGAAGGAAAGATAAAAATTGAGAAGTTCGATGGTACGGACTTTGTGGCTTTTTGGAAGATGCAGATTGAAGATTATTTGTATCAGAAAAAGCTATATCAACATCTCTCGGGGCATCAACTAGAAAACTTGAAGGATGAAGATTGGACTCTTCTCGACCGACAAGCTCTCGGAGTTATTCGATTAACATTATCCCACAATGTTGCATTTAATATTGCAAAAGAAAAGACCACAGTAGATCTTATGACAGCTTTCAAGTATGTATGAAAAGCTGTCAGCCTCAAACAAAGTTCATTTGATGAGGCGGTTATTTAATTTGCGGATGTCAGATGGCGCAATGGTAGCACAGCATCTTAATGAACTCAATATAGTCACAACTCAATTGAGTTCAAATGGAATCGAATTCGATGACGAAGTACGAGCCTTGGGGAGTCTAAAAGCGTAGCATGGGGATGTTGTAGTTCCAAGGTTGAATGTGCGGAGTGCAATGAATGTTAGCGTTGGTGATGTGCATAAGCCATTGTTATGAAGTATTTTAAAGAAAGTGCGATGCAGAGAGAGATAAAAGGATTTCATAACTAAATGTAAATTTCTTTTCATAAATTAGTTTTATAAAATTGAATACACTTTTATATAAACCCAAACTAGTAAAGAAGATAATCTTATGGTCTAGGTAATAATTTAAAATAAATAATAATATATAAATTAAAACTAGTAAAAATAATATTAAGATATAAAAATATTAATAAATGAAAATTGACCAAGTTACGATCTAAAATCTAAAATTAATCTAAAATCTAGTTAAAGTAGTTTGTAATTTATAAACTATTAATAAACTTGAAATATTTACTAAATATCTCTTTTGTGTTAGTTAAACTAACTTATAAATTAGCTTTCTTAATCCCACCATTACTACTATATTTACTTCTCCTTAATCTAATGTGTTTGTATAATTCCCACAAATTAGTTAGATTATTAGACCACTTTCTTTTTTATAGATTTTATTTAAAGATTAAAGATGGTTTGGCACAATGTATTGCTAGTGATGTCTGCAGCTACAATAATAAATATCTGACAATGAACTCTTCTCCACATTAAATCATATTCACATGCTACTTTTACATTCACTAAATTAACTTTCTTTATAAAAGTTAAAACTATTTTTTTCTTAATCAAAAACTCAGTGGATATGTTATATTATACAGCACAATATGATTCTGTTAGTTTAAACTTGTTTATATTATTGCTGTGGAAATTTAAATTTGGGTATTGGCAGAGAAATATCATATCATTGAATCAGTGCTACGCATGAGTTAGTATTAGACACCAATTTTTAATCACACTTAGTTGAGAGGATTTGTAAATTTGAACCAAAATTCTCCACAAAGGATAAACAACCACATTTTTTATCTACATTTTTAATCGTGACAATTAGAATGACAAAATAATCCGCGGACACATAGTTACTATCCGCGGGTAACGGGTAATAGGTATTTTAATACCCGCTTCTAAACGAGTCAAGTACGGATAGTATACTACTTAACCCGGGGGTATCCGTTACCCGCAAAAAGTAATAAAAAAATTAATTTATATATATTTTTATTAAATTTAATTAAAAATTAAATTTAATTATATTTTATTAGGTTAATTTTAATTAAAATTAAAATTAAATTTTAATTTTAATTTATATTTAATTTAATTTATATCATATTATATATTTTTTGTAATTTTATTTAAATTTTATTTTAAAAATGTATAATTCTCTTTGCGGGTATCCTTGGGTTTTAAAATACCTATGAATATTTTTTAGACGGGTATCCGCGTAGGTAGCGGATCGGATAACATGTACAGTTTTATCCGGCGGATCGGGTTGTGGATAGACATTATCCGTGTCCGACCCGACCCGTTGCTATCCCTAGTGACAATTAATCTCTAATTATATATAACCAAAATCTTGTATTTTTGTAAGTCAATAAATTAAATAGATTTTGACAATGATAAAAAGTTTTTACCATGAAATTATGTTAACAATAAAATGCATCAAAAATAATGTAATGTATGAATTTAGTATATATTAGATTCAATTATATCTTTTTGAAATATTTTATTTGAATAATATTAATTATGTTTGTAATGATATAAAAATGATTATTTTTTCTTATAATTAAATTATATGTTGCATTGTATCCTACTAATTGCAATTTATATGTTCAAAATATAACATTATTTATGCCATTACTATTAATTACGAAGATTTACAGACAACAAATTGAGAGAATATTTTAAAATCATAGGAAAACACTAAAAGGGGTAAACAGTGTTTTCAAAACATTTTACAAATAGTGTTTGATAAGAGAGGAAAACACTAAAAGGGATAAATATTGTTTTCAAAACTTTTTACAAATAGTGTTTGATAAGCGAGTGAATAATATTTTCAAAAGTAATGTCTGATGAGTGTTTAAAGGATTAGCATGTAGGCATGCTTTTAGATTGTGATGTTTTTATAAAAGATTTGAAGAAAGGAAGCCCCTAAGATGCAACTTTTAAAAACTTTCTAGAGATGTCATGGTTTTTCTATAATGTTTATTTTAAGTATGCTCCCGTTACTCTTAGTTCCCCTTGAATTGTTTGACCTTTGTATAAGAAATATCTTCGTATGAAGTATCAGAGCAAATGTGATATTTTTCAAAAACTTTCTTTAAAGTGTTATGTTAAAATCTATATTTTTAGCTTTAAGATTTTCATATCAAATCATTGTATCAAAGTATTATTGCATTTTAACAAGGAAGTATTAGAGCGAATGTGATTATTAGACATTCATCAATGCAAACATATCATCAGTTTTTCGTGTACCATAATGTATATCATCTATCATTTTAGAGTCTTATATTATCAGAGCATATTATATACATATCATTAAACGATTATCACTTTGCAAGGAAATGAATTTCTTAAGTCATAAATATCTTATCTAACATATCTTTGTACCAGAGCACTAATATAACACAAACTTATATATAAGAGCATAGGTATATTTTATATAACATATTTGAAACAAACGCAGATATTCATAAGAACACAAATATCAGATTTAAGGCATAGATTTTTTAGGCATGAATATTTATATGTTAGAGTAGTCTTTGTAGGATTTGAAGCAGTGTGTACCCCCTCTGACTTGGATAGTATGTGAAGTTTGTGTCAAAACAATTTATAGTAACCAAAACTCATATACAACATTTAAGGCATTAGAGCATCAATGTGTATCAAACAAGTATGTTGTAAATGCTTAGTTACTTCCATAAGTCAAGAGTATGTGAAGCAACAAATATGTAATCATAAGATTATTTTAAAGTGATTTGTTCAACAAATTAAATAATGAGCTACAGAGAGAATGTGATACATGATGCATGCAATGTAGAGTTTGAACATACAGAACTATCATATACATAAATGATATGAGTTTAAGTTTTTCTTACCATTGATGAAGTATGCGTGCAGGTCTATCATATCTCTCTCTTCTCCTTCTTCTAGATCCATAGCTGGATGACGCTCCTGGAGCCACGCGTTCTTCCTAGCTTGCAATGGAGGCTAGATAATGGTTAATGTAGATAGGCTTAAGGAGGTGTTAGTTGGAAGAGTGATCAAGAGTTGTGGCTGAGAAGTTGTTTGTTGAGGGTTTGATTGAGAAGTTGAGATTTTGACTTGATGTGAGGAGCTAGAAATTTGAGGAGCTAGTATTTCTAAGGATAAGGGTTGAGATTCGTGGAGGTTTGAGTGGTTGGGTCAACATATTCAATGGTGAAGATGGAGGTATTTGGAATTAGAGAGGTAGGAGCTTCTTCTACAAAAGTTTATTTAGGTATGGTAGGTAGGCCTAGGGTTGGAAGGCAAAGTATAACAGGTGATTCATACTTGGATAATTCATCATCTATAGTAGTCATCGTAGAAGTTGTAAATAAGTGTACTACTACACGACACATAACTTCTTCTAGGGCTTTTGCACCAAACTAGGCATATTTGCCTAGAATATTACGTAAATGGGCAAATTCAATTCAAAATACCAAAATGGGGAAGTCATGGGGGGCCAAAACGACTTCATATGAAAAAGTCGTACGCCCCCTGCACGACTTCACACTATTCATTTGACCAGTGATGAAGTCGTGCATCCTAAAAACAACTTCTGGGTCCTGTAATCGATTACAAGGTACTGGTAATCGATTACACAATGTTGAAATCGTGAGCCCCTTGCCCGACTTCAGTGTAGTAGACAAAAATGCTACTGGTAATCGATTACGACACTTCTGTAATCGATTACCAGTGTTTTAAGTGTGCAAGAACAACCCTGGTAAGCGATTACAAGCTTGTTGTAATCGATTACGAGTGTGTTTTGGTTGGTTTATGAAAATTATTTGGCAGTTTAAATATTTTATGTATTATTTGTGTTATACAAAAAAAGAAATTGTGGTTATTATTTAATGAATGGAGACAAATTTGAAGAGGGAACATCAAATTCAGAATTTTCACGGTTGTAGCGATGAACATGACAAAATGTGGATTGTTGTTGATTTTTCCTAATGATGTCGGTGATTTGTTCAGGAAATTGGTGGCCTGCTTGTAGCATATAGTTCGCCTTTAATCCTCGTTCAACAAACCATGATTGTGTCCTCTCAAATGTTGTTCTGATGAGAGCACATATTGGTAATGAACGAAAATGGAGTTGGTGCACTCAGCAACAATGTCAAAATGATTATCAACAACAATGTGTGCTTACAAATATTCAAATCATTACACATAATTAACTTCAAATAATGCTTTACAACACAATAGAAAATTTCATAAACCAATCACAACACACTGGTAATGGATTACAACAAGCTTTCAATCGCTTACCAAGGTGGTTCTTGCACACTTAAAACGCTAGTAATCGATTACAGAAGTGTTGTAAACGATTACCAGTATCATTTTTGCCTACTACACTAAAGTCGTGCAGGGGGGTCACGATTTCAACATTGTGTAATCTATTACAGGATCTTGCAATCGATTACAGGACCCATAAGTCGTTTTTGGGGTGCACGACTTCATCATTGGTCAAATGAACAGTGTGAAGTCGTGTAGGAGGGGCACAACTTCTTCATTTGAAGTCGTTTTGGCCCCCCCACAACTTCATATTTGGTCAAAAATTGCCCATTTATGTAATATTCTGGGCAAATATGCTCAGTTTGGTTCAAAAGCCTTCTTCTAGTGATACACTACTATTGAAAATCATTACTTGAGGCAGATATGGGCATAGATCTATCCCTTTTGGTAGTATGTTGAAGAGGCATCATCCAATGGCATTATGATATGTCAAAAAGGTAACATTAGAGTCATCAAAGTGATAAGTTCTTCCTGATTCGAGACTTCACATTCTTATAAGAGTGACGCTTTCACTAGGATCTTCAAACGAACTATTACTAGACGAAACATGGTTTTCGTCTTGAGAGTCTGATTTCTCTTCAATATGTACATTAGGGGAGAATGGCTTCCTTATCTTTCTCGCCTTCTTCTCTTTTAACTCTGTTGGTCGATGGTGTTTGCTGGATGCTCTAACCGTTAATGTTTGAATCGTTAAGGCTTTAGAAAGTTCACTAGGAGTTGTTTCATCAGATTGTCATAGATTTTGTTGGCTTGATTGGAAATAGGAATATCTATTTTAGTAGAAATTATGTTTTGCATGTTTATAATTAGCTTTTGGATGTTTGATACTTCGATGGATGTCTTAGACTATAATGATTCTATTTGAATTGAATTAGTTATGAAATTTTGTGGTTTTGAATGTTGGTGATGTTCATTTGAGTGAAATATTGAGAAAGAAGTATTAAGATGATTTATAGGTTTATTTTGATTTAAAATGAAGGGGTTTTAACAAGTGAGTTTGAGAAATACTGGCCTAAGTGGAAAAGTGACGAGTTAGGTTTTGTTCTATGGTTAATCAAAACTTTTTTGAATTGTTAATTAATACTTTTTTTAGAATGGAGTAGAGGACACTTGGTTATGTTTTCAATGGTTTTTAAGTGTATTTTAGAGGTTTAAAGTAGTGAATTTTAGAAATTATAGGTCTATGGCATATTGGAGGAGCTGGGGTTTGTGGTTGAGTCTAAAACTAGATATGAATTAAAACTTGTGGAGTTCAGTTTTGGTCTCTAAGGTGAGGTTTTAATTGTTTTATATTGAAATATTGTTGTTAAATAGTTGAAAACTAGTTTAAGTTGGGTTATACACATTTGGTTTAGGTCCATGATAATTTAGAATCAAATATAGAAGTTGGTAAAAGTGTTTAGAATTGGCCCAAAAGAGGTTAAAGGTGCAATTTTTGTAGTTTTAGTGTTGCAAAATTATGCAGTCTCGTTGAGCGAGTGTATTCGTTAAGCAAATAAAACTATATCTAGCTAAGCAAGTGTAGTCGTTGAGCGAACAAAACTCATTGTTTCTGTATTCGCAGAGCGAGCCTTAGTGGCTGAGCGAGTGGGATGACATACACTTTTAGTTAAGTGAGCAGATCTGGTGGCTGAGCGAAAATATCAGAATTTTCACCTAATTTTTTATATTCTTCTTAAGTTGTGTTCAATATATGTAATTGTTTGAATGATTGGCTTATAATACTTATTGTCAAGTATGAATTGATTTATAATATGCATTGGAAACAAGATTATCTATATGATTATGTATGATATATGATGATGTTGATGAGTTATGTGTTCTTTTCTCTTATATGATTTGTTAAGCATGTAAAAATTGGTTCCGTGAGGAAGACACTTATGGATGGTATAATATATTGGTGTAGGAGCTTTGAAATTGGGGAAGGTTTTCTGACTCCAATAGCTATCCGAGCTTAAGTAGAGTGGGTTGTTTATGTGGTGAGGAGTAACAATTGGTCCTTAGCCTTGGGTCAGATTGACCATAGATGTTTGACGAATTAACCTTGTGTGGAGATTTTGTGGTATGTTGTTTTACCACACATGCGCCTCAATAGTTTGACACTAATATATGTATCTGGATGGTCAGGTCTAGTGTTAGGAGTGTGTGTGTTAATTATTAACTTGATATTAGAAATGCATGTTTGTTAGTTATAATAAAGTATGCCTAACTCTTTAAAATTAGCTTACCATGTTTGCTCGTGTCTTGTTTGTTCTTATTTGATTTTTTTCCTTGCCCATAAACACTTGATTGGTGTAAGTAGAGGAGGAAGTCTCATTTGAGTAGGTGTTGAGAGTAGAGGATGTTGAGGCATAAACACTTATTTTTACTAGCTTTTGTTATTGTACTTTTTAATGAACCTTAAATTGAAGGATTATATGTTATTAGAAATAGAAACTCTGGCATATAAAGTATAATTATATTTTGGATTACTATAAATCATTTGTTTATATGACCTTAGTTAATTAATTGTTCTTGATTTTAGTTAATTAATTGTTCTTGATTATGAAATGTGATATTTTCTTTTAAATTATAAATTGAAATGTTACAATTAAATAATTAGACTATGACAGATAATGATATCATTTATGTGAGAATTAATTATAATAATGACAATAAAAAATTTCATAATATAATGACAATAACTTCAATTTTAATTGTTGTTTCTTTGAATTTGTTTTTTAATATTACTTCAATTTTAAGTGAAATTATTTACTCATATAGACTCTCGTTTTATACATATATTGTATACATATAAAATGGTGGTTATTGTGGTGATTTATCATAAACCGCCATAAACTTTATGGTGGCAAAATTTATAGCGTTTTTGAAAACCATCACTCTAGTAAATAATATGGTTTAAAAAACGATGCAAATATAAAAATAATCGTTACTACACTCGTTTTTTAGTGTGTCACAATCAATATAATTACATGTATGTAAAATGAATTAAATTATTTTAAAAAAAATAAGAAAATAAATCTTATTATTTTAATCTTTTGCTAATATGTTAGCAAACCACCACGCTAACCTACGATGAACTAGTTATTATAGTTACAATGCTTCATAGTTACCCCAAGTTACCACAGTATGTAGGGCTAAAACATTTGACAGTGTCATCCAATAAATTTATTTTACTTTATTACTTTTAAGTAAGGTAGTGGCTTCAATTTAGATGAAACTGTATTTTTTGTTCCCATAAAATTACAGGTAAACAATAAATATAAAGATACACGCGAAAAGTCGATGTACTTCCAACGTTACAACCATCTACTTCCTTTTGTTGAACTTTTCCATAATATTAAATATCATATTAATTACAATATATCAAACTACATTATATAAATATATATATAATTTTATTCTATAAAATTATTTTATGAACTTAAATTAAATTTAAACCCACTTTTTAAAGTGATTTATGTCATTTAAATATAAAATAAGATATATAATCAATTTATATATGTGAAATTGAATTAATATTAAAGGGCACCATTTTTACATAGTCTTCCCCCGGAGTATCAACCATTTGAAGAATCTATTTCTTCCATGTGCAACCCAACTTTCTTTTTATTTTTTCAAAATTAAGGCTTTTCCCTCAATAACGGGGTTTCCTTTGTAGTTATTTTAGTTTCACACGTTTATACATACACACAAAAGTTTATTTTGAACACACTAACACAAAAATAGCTTTGAACCAATATATATAAAAAATAAAAATGAAACTATCCGTGAAAGTGATAGAGTAAACATAAAATTAAAAAGAAACATTTCCTTTGCTGGTCATGGAAAGCTTCCTTGGAGATGTTTGACCGCAATGAAGAAAGCATACACACAAACACACAAACACACAAAAACAATGAAGCAAATGTTCTTTCTTGCGCTCTCAAAACATATTCGCGCTCAAATGTTTATCAATTTGAATACCAATAAACGTTTGTTCTTTGACCAATATACGTGGAAAAGGACAATTAATGTTTGTTCTTCTGGACAACAAACATAAAGGGTGTCTTAAAATATCTTTTTACTCAAATTTTTATGAACTTGAACATCAATAGACATTTGTCGCTTGACCAAGAGATGTTAAAAAGGTAATTAACGTCTGTTCTTTGACTAACAGAGTTGAAAAGGCAATTAACATTATTCTTCTAACCAACCAAGTTTAAAGAGTCTTTTAAAATATTTTGGCGTTCAAATTTATATTATTTAAATACCAATAGACGTTTGTCTTTTTTTATCATGAGACGTCGAAAAAGCAATTATCGTATCTTCGTCTAACCAATCTAAAGAGTCTCTTGAAATATTTTAGCACTCAAATTTTTGTCTAGTGATTGTAAGCCTTAATTTAATATAAATAAAATATTTATTAAATTATGTAACAGTAAGAATAATAATAATGTGTGTAAAGTGAATTAAATTATTTAAAAACAAAATATTGAAAAATATAAGTCTTATTATTTTAATCTTTTCTTAATATATTTTAATAAATATATATGCTAGCTTTAAACTCCGGATACTTTTTAATCATTCTTCTATGTATTTTATATTTAATTATTTTTAGTATAACGTTATAAATGTAAAATTAGTAATCCATTTTTATATAGCATACAATTTAAATATATATTGGACGATCTTACTTTTGCTGCGGTGGAATAGATATATGAAACAAAATGCATTTTAAAATTTTGTGTGTTGACGCTACTGATGGGTGGGTGGTTGCATGATAATTAAGTTGGAGAATGGTAAAGTTAGCAGATGAAGAGAATGCAGAGAAGAAGTACTAGAATTACAGAAAAGAAAAAAAACAGCAGGTGAAGAGAAAAGAGAAAACATACCAGATATACATAAAATATATATTATTTATAAGATTGCCCTAATCATTTATTAAAGATGAAAGGAAGGAGATGATGGAAGGAAGAAATGAAATGGAAAGGAGAGTAGAGATTAGGGCACAAGTTTCCTTTAACTTAGGGGACAGTGCTGGTTGAACCTCCTGGCGGAGGAGGAGAACAAGGGACAGGCCTTAAAGCTTTTACAAAAATGTCTTGAACCGAGCACAAAGAATCGAAAGGATTGGTCAATTGCATGAGCTGTCGTGCTGCTAGTGCTCCCTCCATCATGACTGAGAAAGAAATAGCAATCACAAAAGCCAAAATCATCCATTTCTTACACTCACTCCTCATATCTATGTTTTCTTTAATTTCTGCATATTCCACACACTTTTACCTTCCCTTTTATACACATAAAATAATGAAATGAACCCACAAATACTTCTTAACGTTATTAATACGGTTTGTTACGTGTTTGGCAATCCAACATTAATATGGAATAATGAAGCCAACACGTTACTCTGTGGTGAAGTAGTTATATTATTCTAATGCTTCTTAGTTACCCAAGTTACCACAACAAATTTTCTGAGAGTGGTGACTGTATATTTTCTCATTTAAACGTAAAAAATAAATATAAAGATAAATGTTTTCTCATTTACAAAAACTTATTGAAAATTTTCAACTCTTTACAACCATCTTTTCTTTTTTTTTCTTGAATTTTATCCCATAATGTTAAAAATAGCTAGCATACTGATTGAAATATATGAAATTACAATATATAAATAAATATATATAAATTTTATTTTATAAAATTATTTTATAAACTTAAATTAAATTTGTGATTCATATAATCAAATTATATTTATGAAATTAAATCAATATTAGTGCACCATTTGTTGTATAGTCTTCCCCACGCTATCAATCATTTTGAATAATCTACGTTAGGGTAGCGAAAAGTTTTAACTATTTTCGAGGTTATACTTTGTTTCAATATATACGCTTGTTAACATTTCGGTAAGTGTACCGAATCGTATCAAGTAATAATATATGGTAAGACCAAGTATAATTTCCTAAAGGATTCACGGTGTAGACAGTTATGTGATTTCTTGATTAAATTAGACTTGTAAACAAAATCATTGTGGTTGAATTGCGAAAAATAAACATGAATATAAGTTTTGATCAATTGGATTGAAAGATGCAAAAGTGATTGATGTAAAATATGGAATGATGATGTTGTTGGGGTTTTTGACTTATCCTATCCACTTTCATGTATTCATGAATTCATCTTTCTTCATTAATGCCTATGCATCTTAGATTAAATTTGTGATTCATATAATCAAATTATATTTATGAAATTAAATCAATATTATGATATCAGTCCTACTTTTAACATCTGCGACTTAATTCCTTTCACAGGTAATGCTCAACAGGAAGAAGCAGATCTTAGGACAGATCCTTTTCAAGAGGGAGGAACTGATGGAGGACCATCTAAGATACAAATAGGACCTCTAACAAGAGTCATGCCTAGAAGGATTCAAGAAGAAGAAGGATCACTCACCACTTTACTCCTATGGAACATCACTTATTAATCCTTTCTTCTCTTTACTAAATACATTTACATTGTTTTGTAGGACAACAATAAAATTTGGGAACCATGCGTGTGCATCTTAGAAAGCTTGACAAAGCAAGAGAAAGCAAGGAAGACAAAGAGGAGTACAATTTCAACCATCCAACGTTTTTTGTGCAGCTTTTGAAACTTACACATCGAGCTTTGTAGCTTTTCCAAACAAACTTCTTTTGTATTTTTAGAAGGTTTCAAGGCAAGTTTTAGAGTCCTCTCTTCATCTATAAAAGGGAGGCTCTTCTCCTTTGTAAAGGGAACTTGAATGCTATAAAGAAACGCTGTTGAGATTCTTCCAACCATCTTTCCTTCGAGTTCATGGTCTTGTACCTCTTTAGCATGTCCTCATCTAGCTTCCTTCCCGTTTCGAAGGCTATCTGAGCTTGAGATATACTATACACAAATCCAAACTCCATAAAACCTTACATCAAACACTTGGCGTGTGTCTAAACTTCCATCATTCTCCTTCAATCCGTTGCTCAATTCTGGATCGTGGAGCACTCTCGCTTGAAGTGTGAAGTCGTTCCTATCACAACCCCACCAGAATTGGGACCTTGCGAAAAGCAAAAACCCAAGAGCCCTAATCTTGACTTTGCCATGTTTACTCTAGAATCCAATTTCCTTCATCACGCCACCGAGCAAACTTCATCATCTTCATTCACCTAAACTCAGGAAAACACAGAAATTGTAAAACGCGGTGCCTTCATGAACTTCGTCTTAGTAGGAAGTGTTAGAATTGCTGCAGCGGAATTATTAGCGTGATAACAAACCAAGAGGGGGGGTGAATTGGTTATATTATTTTATTATGCCTTTTTATATTTTTCTCTTAATTTTTCTTACTAAGCAGATAATTAAAAATAAATAACAGAGTAAGGGAAAGAGAAAAATTGCACAGGTGATTTTATCCTGGTTCAGATCACTAGGATCCTACGTCCAGTCGCTTATCTCAAACAAGATAAACCTTTTTCACTATCACAAAACAATTACAAATATTAGTCACACAGAAAAATAATTTGTAACAGTTTAGAAATTACCACCTCTCTTGAAACCACAAGAGATGAACTTACACCTCCTTTGAATCTTCACAAAGGATGACCACCTCCTTCGAATGCTTCACGAAGGATGATTCTCTTCCAAACACTTCCTCAGACACACCAAGGATGAACCAGCTATTCCTCTGTCACCGCAATACCACTTCAGGACGTTGCAGACAAGAGTTTCCTTAGCTTCAGCAAATTCACAGAGTTCTCAAAAGAGTTCAGAGTACTAGAGCACAAGGGAAGAGTTATTTTTGAGAGAAATAGTGAGCCAATTTATAGACTCAGCCTAATACCCTTCCATTCTTCGAAAACGGGCCATCTAACGCATTTAATCGATTAACATAAGTATTAATCGATTAAAATGAGTACAACGGCTAGTTTTTCAAATCTGAAATCCCCAACAGTCAGTGTCACTAGTGCAGCGAGGGGCTTTTACCGCGGTTCATTTTCACTATACGTCGCGGTTTCGGAACCGCGGCATATTCAGCCGCGGTAGTAAGTCAGACACTTTAGGCCGCGGTTATAACCGCGGTATATAACGTGAGGAATATGCAGCGGTTGTGTAGGAAACCGCTGCCTAAATTCATTTTTTAAAAAAAAAATTAAAAAATACACTATATGCCGCGGTTGAACCGCGGCATATAGGCCAAAGCATATGCCGCGGTTAGTGTCAAAACCGCGGCCATATGTCTCGTTTTAAAAAAAAAAACGAATCACTATATGCCGCGGTTGTGGTTAGAACCGCGGCATATTCCCCTGCAGTTTTTTAAAATTGCAGGTCTGTTTTTGTGATATCCTATACCACAAAAACAGACCTGCATATAAAAACATGTACAGAAATTCAATTTCAACATAACAAACACGTGTTCAAATGTATTTCAACATCAAATAAAGTACAAAGTCTAAGAAAATTCTATCTAATCAAATGCATTGTTTAAATCTAAGAGCTATTGTATAATCTAATGATATACTTCGCAGCAGCGTTCCTAATGAATAATAGTGACTTCTCAGGAACTGGTGTAGTAGTCTTGAATCTCTGCAAAAGACAATTCATATTAATTAGTGTATATGAATTCAACATTTGGGAAATATCATATAATTTGTTAAAGTTAAATATTACCATTTCCCAGCGACTTGTGATGTGAGAACGAACAATATGGGCCATCCAATACATTACATAGTATCCGCACTCATATGACCCATTTTGTCTGTTACACTACAATATATCATCACAGTTGATAATAGTTAGTGAATAACATTAAAATAAAGCAATTATAACAAAGTATGACTTTAGCATATGTCAAACCTTGAGAGAAATCCAAGCAATCTTTCTACTATTAACAATTGATCTCCCACCCATCATCATACTTGCTGGAATAGAACTGTATATAAAAAAAGGTTTTAGCATTCATTTATATAACAAAGAAAGTCCAAACATTGAGGTTCTTACCAATCAATTGCTTGTTTGAGTTGTGTGGGAGGAGGCCTGTGCAATGAGCAGAACCACAAAGCATAGTTTTCTTGTATAGACATAACAAGAAGTTGCCAATGGCGCCTGAAATTCATAATAACGTAACTATTAAATATTAAAATCACATATGGAACATTATTATGTTAACAAAGTTCACTTACCCGGATATATAAGGCAAAAAGTATATTTTCTTGCCCCTTCCAAAACTCCTTATCAGATGCATGTTGATATGCTCAAAATCATTTGATTCATGAATTGATTGGGGATCAATGAATCCATAATCATCAAAACGCCCCAACTTATTACTGACCCCAGACATATACCTGAAATCAAAAATTAACTTTGATATAAGGATACTTGATATATAAATCATTTTTATATATAAATAATTGGTCATAAACTTACATCGTCCATAGTTGAATAATTGTAATATTCAACTCTTGTGTTCCCGACGCAAGCTCACAGAAATCTTGGCTATTAAGGTATATTGGGACCTCAGAGCCATGCCCAAATACATTAGCATCATACTCAACCTCCAAAGGATTATCATCAAGGATGTCAGCAAGTAGATGCAATGAAGAAAGAGGGTCATCCTCAGATAGAGGAATCTTCTGTTGTGCCTGCGTCTGTTGTTACATGAAAAGATAAGATAAGTTTTGACATCAAAAACCTTTAAAATTGAGAAGTGTAAAGAAGAATTTCATACCGAGGGGTCAGAAACTGGTTTAACCAAAAATTTAGGCCAAGTGATAAACGACTTATATGCTTGTTCCACAATGAAAATCTCTTCCGTGGACAGTGGAACCGAGGCATCTGGTATGATCATTTCATCCACTGAGACCTTCACCTCATCCTCTAATAGTTGCATACCATGCCATACAGTCGCTGACCTAAACTCTGTTCCACGAGCTACCAGCACCATCTCAGTATCTTCTAAAATGTATAGCAGACATGGACTACCATCGTCCATGTCATCCTCTGGGATGGCTGATGCGGAACAACTTCCTTTGCCGCTTCTTCCTGTCAGAGTAAATGTTAGATTATACAAGAGATAGAAATAATTGCATATAAATGTTTATTAAGTTTACCTGTGGGAGGGGGAGGGATAACATGTTCCTCTATAGGAGACTGCACCGGGCACATGCTCTGAAACTACTCCTGGTATAGCATCTGGAATTCAGCCCTCACCTCGGCCCTGATCTCCTGCATAAGGTCTTGTCGGACCTTTTTTGTGATCTCTTCTGTCATCCTTTGTGTATCGCTGTATGAATATGAAGGCTGACGAGAAGAGCTCCCAAAATAATCTGTAATTCCTACTCCAGGACCTGCAGAACGTACACGTCCAGGGTGCTCAGGTCGTCCAATTGCAGCAGCAAGAATATCCTGGCGACCCTCTGGAGTGAATTGGCCTTGGGAGCTCTGCTCAACCAAGGCGTCCTGTAACATTACAAAACACCATTATTATTTAAATAGTTTAATGAAGTATGTATAATGACAATATTTATTATTTTAGGAACAGTGATAACTTACAATTTTTTCAGAAATCTCTCGTGCAGTGTCGGAAGAGTAGGTGCCCGATGGTCGCATACGGGCCAACTTCCATTTCTCATGTCTAGACGGTGGAGAAGGAGGCTGAGGAGGGCTACCACTCTGAGATGGTGGTATAACATCTGCCTTTTGCTTGAGGATTTTCTCCTCAAGCTTCCTATACCCACCACGAGATAATAGGTGGGGGTTTTTGTTCTTAGCACTTGTTCCTTGTGCTTTGCTTCTAATTGCCTGTCACATACACATTAATTAATCAGTTCATATGATATATATTTGTTAATGAGGAATTGAATAATATGAACTACACTAACCTGCCATTCCTCTGACATCCGACTCTCTTTAAAAAGCCGCCAAGTCTCTTCATCAATGGACTTATATGAACTACATGGACTTTTATGTTTAAGGTGTCCAAAGATGTACCTTGATGTCAACTTGCTTTTAAAGTTTCTGAAATTTTCTGCAACAGTTGACAAACACTTATTTCTAAGTGTTGGGACATTTGGAATGTCAAATGTCATCTGAAAAAAACATAATAAAGTTGTATTAGTACAAAATAATCAATATAAACAAATTTTAATTCAAATGCTATTAACTAACTTACCAATATATCTTGCCAAATAATGTTCCGATCACCCTCGGACACATGATCAAAAGATGGAATGAGAATGCTAATCCTATCACGTGCCACTACTCCAAGGTATGATCGGAAGTCATCTGCATGGGGGCCAGTTGCCACACCCGTGGTGACATTCACATTCACCGGAGTTCTTTCACCACTATTTTTCCTGATTAATAGTTGTTTCATCCTAGTGGGTCCTCTAGTGGATCTGGTTGGGGGAGCCTCATCCCCTGAAGAATGTGGATGATCAGCCATATATCTGTCAAAATAAATAACAACATTAAATTTTCTTTCAAGACTTATGTAATATCATATAAATTAACAAAACATGTAATAGTACAGAAATTGAAAATTCATACATAAAGATATGGATTCATCATATGTATATTCCCTCATCATGATCTGACCGAATTGCATGTACATCATCGTCAACTACAGATTGGTCATCCAAATTTGTTGTAGTTTGAAATGAATGGTTGTCAGCAATATCAATATTAATCAGATTGTCTTCGTTAACTTCAATTTGTTTTTTGCCTTGAAGAGCAACATACCAATGGTCAGACGCAGGATCTTTGACATAAAAAACTTGAGATGCTTGATGTACCATGATAAACGGTTCGTCTCGATAACCCACCTTGCGAAAATCAACCAGTGTCATACCCGAGTCATCTATTTTCACACAACACTTATTGTCAAACCACTTACACTTGAACAATGGAACAGAAAACTTGGTGTAATCAACCTCCCATATCTCTTCTATTATACCATAATATCTCATTGATCCAAGTACAGGAGATTGATCTTTTGATGTGGAAAATTGAAGTGACTCAGCTTCTAAACTGACTCCACTATTTTGTACTGTGCTTTTATCATCCAAAGTCTTCGTATAGAATGTGCAATTATTGACTTCATAACCTGTACAACACACGACATCAAACTTCAAACCATTTGCAAGCCACAATAAAGTTTCAGAAGAATGTGGTTCTTTGTCAATTTCAGATTTGAACCAAGACATAAATGTTTTGTTATGCTCCATCAATTGCCATTTCTCTGATTGTCTTGGATTTTTATTCTTAAAAATGGCTTTGTGTGCTTCCAAAAAAGGGATCACCTCATCTGTGTTGTTCAATATATAAAGATGCGCTTGCAACAATTCTTCGCGATCTTTTGTCACTACATTGACACCTCGGATGCTTTTACTTGTAGAAAATTTATTCAACCATGTTGTGCGAGGAACTCCTATTGGATTCGTTGATGTCATGTAATCTGAACAAAACTCGATACTTTCTTTAGCAATATACCTTTCAATCATCGAACCTTCAGGACGATATGGATTTTTAACGTACCCTTTCAAAATCTTCATATAACGCTCAATAGGATACATCCATCTTAAGTATACCGGTCCGCACAACTTGATTTCTCTAACCAAATGAACAAGTAAATGTACCATGATGTCAAAAAAAGATGGAGGGAAAAACATCTCTAGTTGACACAAGATGATAACAATCTCGCCTTGAAGTTCATCTAACTTTGTAGGATCGATGGCTTTACTACATATTGACGAGAAAAATGAACACAACCTGTTTATGGTGTGCCTAACATTTTTGGGCAAAATTCCACGAATAGCCACCGGTAACAACTGTTGCATTAAGACGTGACAATCGTGAGACTTCATGCCAACAAGCTTTAAGTCCTGCATTGACACTAAACTCTTCATATTTGAAGAGTATCCTTGTGGTACTTTGATACTCTTTAAACATACACAAAAACTTATCTTCTCTTGTCTAGACATTGTGTAACATGCAGGGGGCAAATAAGTACGTTTACCAATCTCCTTGGGTGCCAACTCTTCTCGGATATTCATGTCAACCAAATCCAAACGAGCATTCACTCCATCTTTTGTCTTTCCCTGAATGTTGAGTAATGTACCAATCAAGCTATCACACACATTCTTTTCTACATGCATCACATCTATGCAATGTCGAACATCTAACTTTGACCATTATGGAAGATCAAAGAATATTGATTTCTTCTTCCAAGGGGTCGTTACAGATGACTTCTTCGATGTTTTCCCAAATACATGATGTATTTTATTAACTTTTTCAAGAACTTCAAGGCCAGTAAGTGGATTTGGTGCTTCGTCCCTCTCTTGATCTCCATTGAATGCTTTTTTTACACTACAAGAAATAATGGAATTAGATACGGAATATTATATACGGATCTAGAGTTGTATGTAAAGTGGGAATTATATACGGAAATTATGTACGGATGTTAAAGAAAGGCATTATATACGGATATTATATACGGAATTTTATATACGGATTATCCGTATATAATATCCGTATATAATGTTGGCGCGGGGTGGCGGGAAAATTACCCAAGGATAGGATCTGTATATAACCTGTATTATCCGTATGTAGTTGGAACCAAATTTTATCTGCAGATGTTACATACGGATTTGGGAAATAATATTAGAAAAATGTATTTCTAATTACGCTGAAGCTGGAACCCTACACTCTCAGCTCGAGCTTTCCTCTCATTCGAACCTGGTGCTTTGTTTTCACTTGAACCGTGGTGCATTATCATCTCTCTCGAACCCTGTCGTATCCATTCTTTCGAGCCCTTTCGGTCTGGTTGTTATTGTCTCCATCCCTCTTCGGTGTGGCTTTGGTTCTCTCTGTTTCGAACTTTGAGTTTCATCAATCCTTCATCAAACACTGTCGTTGGGCCTCATTGTTCGGTGCGGTGCCGTAGTTGGGCGCTGAAAGAGTAGCTTCATCTGGTAAGTAAATTGTAATGCTTAGTAATTGTTTAATGGTGAAAATCGTGAACCCTAATCTCATTTTTTTGTGTTTTATTTGTCACATCTATGGTTCGGGTCGCAAGCCGTGGTTGGAGTGTTTGGAAGCATCGATTGAGGCTACTGTGTGGCGGGTTAAGTAGATTCCTACTGGTTTTATGGACTGAGACATATAGCATCTGAAGTTGCGAATGTGAGTGAGTTCGTTTGCATTTAAAGTTTGTTAGATGTAGAAAAATGATTTGTATTGTGTTATTTTGCTTCGTTTGGTAAACAATATGTTGTTTTGTATTTGAATTGTATAGACTGGTACGATTCTTTCTTCTTTAGTGTCACAGTGACTAAGTCTCTTTCCTTGTCAAGTGGCTGGGCCTGTAAATATTTAATGCAGTGCTAGAATGTTCTGTATCAAAATTTAGTATTGCAACGTACTGAAGTAAGCTTAAGTCCCTTTTGAGGTTGTCATAATTGGTGTGGGTTGGTAGTAAAGGAAGAAGTTGGTTTCATGCATAAGTTCTTTGTATCAAGTACTGGTTAGGTTATATATATATCACATAGTTGGAAGAAAAAGGGAAGAAGGGTAGAGTGAGGTGTGAACATTGAAGGGAATGAGAGTCGATTGGTAGAATAATTATGGAGAAAGGAGGTGGTGGGTGTAGGTGTTGTGGAAAAGGAGTATGAGTGGAAGAGAGGGAGAGGTTGGTAGAAATTAAACGGCAGGTAAACAACGACAGAGACTAAATTGCAGCAGAAATTAAAAACAGTAACAAAATTGCAGCAGAAATTAAAGACAGACAACCTACCAAGACGGGTAGAATGATCATCATCTTGAAAAACTGGTTTGAATATTGTATGACCAAGGAAGAGACTTCTCAAGAAAAGCTGCTCAGAAGAAAGTTTATGTGATGACAATAACTAAAACTTCTCCAGGCTAGTCAAGCAGTAGCATAATTGAGGAACTCAGAAATGGAAATTGAAATTAATGGTTGTCAAGACTAAACAGAAACAGAAAATACCATGACTATTAATCATGATTGGAAGAGAAATTACCAATGTGATATGATATGATTAATGGTGAGAGGAGAATATCGCAGCAGTGATTCATCTGTGGTTAAAGATTGCATCTTTATTTCATATACCAGGCGACTATTGGAAACCAATAGGCCAAAATGAAAAATGAAAGAAAGCAAAGATGAAGACTTCAATCAAGTAAATTGGAAAGGGCACCCAGGAGAAGATCACTGTAAAAAGAATAGTGAAACAATTTCATGTAGATGGAAGAAGATAAGAGTTTTGGCTGGTGTAATTGACAAAAAAAATCATGGAGATCAAACATTGTAAAAGTGTAATTTTATATTTTAGTGACAAAATCAAGCAACTAACATTGCAAGTGTTCATGTAAATACTCATTTTCTCCCTTCCCCCCCCCCCCCAAGTCTTAACTAACTCCTTTGATTTTAAGTACTCAATGAATGATCCACCTCATACAAGCAAACCCCACATGTGAAATCACACTGTAATCTTAAGAGCTATAAGCATAACACTAGTTAGATAATGACAGGTCTAAAATGAAGATAAGAGGAAGGTTTCAAAAGAACACGTGGCTAATGGATATTGGCATCTGCAAACAGCACCATTCAAACAAATCATCTCCATGCATATCATACCTCATTGGACTGTACTTTCAACCATGCACGTAGTGCAGGGTTCTCTAGCTTCTGGATAAGTACTCCAAGGCAAGGGAAACCTGGGAGTAAAAGTACATTTTCAGACTCATTTGATGGCATTGAGAGGCATAATTATGGATGTAACATGTTATTTGGCAAGAACTTTTCATGGTTCATACCTGTTATTTCCCACATTATCTAGTTATTATTAATGGGTTGTCTACATTGTGCTTATTTACTAATTGATGTGTGAGATATTTTCTTTAAAAGATATACATTCATATGAAATGCAAGTACATCGTATTGTTGTTCATGAAATTATTGAAAATTTGATGCACCCTGTCTTTTGTTGAGGTATGCTAGTAGTGTACTCTGTACCATATTATGCTTTGAAATTTATTATATATGTAAAACCATGATTTGGTTAAATTTGCATTTATCTTTGATTGTACTATTTCTAAATTTTCTTTTCTTCTATTGTATAAAAATATATATTATGTTCAAGAATATGGCATCAGGTCCTTCTGGCCCTCCTATTCCACCTTCAGGAAATTCTAATAAGGGCAAGGGGAAGAAATCTTACGTAGTGAAGTTGATGACACGTTTCAATAATGAAATTGGTTCAACCAGTCAACCAACTACACCTACCTCTACCTCTACTGGTAGATCTGTTCCACCTCCATTAGTTGTTCCTGCCTTCACTCCCACTCCACATCAAGTTCCTACATCTTCACCTACCTTTATTGGTACATCTCTTCCACCTCCAATACAAGTGCCTGGCTTGACACCCACTCCATACCAAGTGCCTCCTTATCTTCAGGCTTCACTCTCTCCCAATGTTGGTTCTAACCCATCAACTCCCACAAATATTGCAGCATCACTTGGTATAGAGGATGCAGATCCACATTCTAGTTCAGCCGCCAATAACATGGAAGAATGTTCCAATAGTCGTCCAATGATTACACCCGTTGGAGGAGGGTAAGAAAAAAAATAACTCAATTAATATATACACAATTCATTGTTGTATTATTGTAATGTTTGAGTTTAATTTTGTTTTAGGTTTTATCCTACAAAAACTGCATCCAAGGCAATCACAGCAACCATCAAGGAACAGCTTGATGAGCCATGGCTAACATGGGGTGCAATCCCTAAGTCAACCAGAGATGTCTTCTTCGAACGTTTTAAGGTAAACACTTTTCATTCCTAATCCTGTTGTTACAAGTCAATAGTTGGTGTCCTGCATTTAATTTATACTTTGAACTTCTTTACTTATTCAAACCTATTATTTCTAATATAACAACAGAGAAAGGTTTCATGGAAGCCTGAGGATGAGGAAAAGGTCAAAAAAAATTATCACACCAAGGCATCTCATAGACTCTCAGAGATGTATAAAAAAGCTAGAACTCTAGGAAAAAGACCTGATTGGCTGGGGGACGATACTTGGAATGCTCTTTTGGAAAAGTGGAACATGCCACTTTATAGACAAAAGTGTGAAACGGCAAAGAAGAATCGGACATCTGAAAAGGGTGGATGTTTGCACACTGGAGGATCTATAAGCGTGCATGAACATGCTATTCGTTTGGTATATAACTTGTACATTTTTTTCATTATATTTGTAATCATAAACTTTACAAATATTTATTAACAACTCCTTTTGTTTGCAGTCACAAGAGCTTGGTCGGTCTGTGCATGTTGATGAAATATTTCAGCAGACACATATTCGTCAATCAACGGGAGAATTTGTGGACGAAAGGTCTAGGCGGACCCATGTAAGTTTGTACTAACTCTATCACATTATAAATTTTCGTTTTTTAAACCTCATGTGTAATGATAATATTTATTCATTTAACAGGAACAATTTGTCGCAAAATTTTCTCAAATTAGATCTGAGACTGCATCTGTTGGTGTCTCAACATCTTCTCCTCTAGACCCTGCGGAGGAGGAAAGATTGAGAAACAGGTGTTGGTTAGAGGCTGCTGGTGGAAAATACAAGGGACGCGTATACGGCATTGGAAATGTCACTTCCCAAGATGACTGTGTTGATAGTTACATCCAACAGACACAGGCATCTTCTACTGCTCAACCTCAAAATTCAGAAGAAATTCTTAACCTGAAATCGCAGTTACAACAATATGGTCAGCAGCTTCAAAAGTTTGAAGGCTTTATTGGCGTCCTCCTGCCATTCCTTCCGCCTTCAGCAGCCGCGGCTGCACAACAATTTTTAAACCTTCAAAATCCTCAAGTTCAAAATGACGTACCCAATACAGTCCAACCAGAACAGCAACCTCCAGAACAGCAACCACCACACCAGCAACCACCACATGAACAACCAGAAGATGGAAATGATGATTACATGCATTATTAGGAATTTTATAGAACTTATTTCCATTACTGTTGAACTTATTTAGAACCACAACTACAATCTGTTTATGAACTCCAAATGTTGTAGTTATATTTACATTATACAATATTTATGTATTCATATACAATGTTTTCTTTGTGGATAAGTGTATTTGAAAATCTTATTAAATTTATATGTCAATGTGCAATGTATAATGTCCAGGTTTGCTTGTAACAATGCTGAATATTCACTACAATGTCCAGGTCTGCTTGTATACTGTGCATGGAGAACTGTTATATACAGAGAATTTATTTAGCTCTCGTTAAACCATTATATACGGATATATCCGTATATAATTTCCGTATATAAGTTATATACGGATAGTTCCGTATATAAGTTATATACGGAAATATCCGTATATAACTTATATACGGAAATTATATACGGATTTTTCCGTATATAAGTTATATACGGATATTTCCGTATATACGTTATATACGGAAAAATCCGTATATAACTTATATACGGAAATTATATACGGATTTTTCCGTATATAAGTTATATACGGATTTTTCCGTATAAAACGTATATACGGAAATATCCGTATATAACTTATATACGGAAAAATTCGTATATAATTTCCGTATATAAGTTATATACGGATTTTTCCGTATGTAAACTTAGCTACGATGGTATTATATACGGATTTTTGTCCGTATGTAATCCGTATATAAACACAGAATATATACGGATTTTGGGTCTTATATACGGATTTTTGCTGTATGTAACACAGTTTTTTCTTGTAGTGTTAACCTTCGATATGGATGATTACGTCTTAGAAATCTCCGATGACGCAGATACACCGTCTTTCTTCCATGTTTCAATTGATGAGCTGCAGTGTTTTCTTCACATATAGGACACGCTTTATGACCCTTGACACTGTATCCTGACAAATTACCATAAGCAGGAAAGTCATTAATGGTGCAAAATAACATTGCACGCATCATAAAAGTCTCTGAAGCGAATGCATCAAATATTTCAACCCCATCAACCCACAAAACCTTCAAGTCTTCAACTAGTGGGCTTAGATAAACATCTATGTCATTTCCAGGCTGCTTTGGACCAGATATCATCATAGACAACATCATGTACTTCCTCTTCATGCACAATGCAGGAGATAAGTTGTAAATTATCAATATAACTGGCCAACAACTGTGATTGGTACTCAGATTACCAAATGGGTTCATTCCATCAGTGGCTAAACCAAGCCTAAGATTTCTACACTCTTTACCAAATTCGGGGAATTGTCGATCAATATTTTTCCATTGCTTTGAATCAGCTGGATGACGAAGCAGCCCGTCAATTTTTCTCTCATCTGCATGCCATCTAAGATTTTTAGCATCTTTGGGATTCGCAAACAAACGCTTAAGTCTGGGCACTATTGGAAGGTACCAAACTACTTTCAAAGCAGATCCATTTTTTTCTATCTTACCATTATCTTCACTATTGTTTTTTGACTTGTATCGTGATAAGCCACATTTTGGACACTTTGTCAAAAATTCAAACTCTTTCCTATACAAAATGCAGTCATTGGGACAAGCATGTATCCTTTTATACTCCATACCCATTGGACAAAGAATTTTCTTCGCATCATAATTACGAGTGGCCAGTGTATTTCCATCTGGCAACATTTCATTCAACAACGTCAACAGTTCTGTAAAACTCTTATCAGTCCATCCATTACTCGCCTTCAAATTCATGAGCCTTAACACCGCTGATAAACGTGTGAACTTAGTTGAACCGACATACAAAGGTGTTTCCGCATCAGTCGACATCGTCTCATACACATGAGCTTTGGCAAAATTTTCTGCTCCAACATCGCGGATCATGTCCTCCAATTTGTCTTCATCCGGTCGATCTTCTTCCATGGTGGAATCAGTAACATTTACACTTTGAGAATCAGTGGGAAAATCCATTTCTTCGCCGTGCCAGATCCATGTTGTATAGCATCTTAGAAAACCATCACATATAAGATGTTCTCTAATTTGAGTTGCGTTCAACTTTCTCCCATTCAAACAGTTCACACAAGGACATCTAAACTTCACTTCATCATCAGTTCTCCCCTCATTACGTTGCGCAAATTGTATAAATTCCTCTACACCTCTCTCGTACTCAGCACTAATACGTGGTAAATTAATCCAATTTCGATCCATATTCCTAAATATTACATAAAAAGATAAGCTACTAAAAATCAAACTTGCAATTTCATACATATCATTGAAACTTAGTGAATAATATTTTAAGGTTTATAAATAATACAAGAACTACAACACACATTACCAAAACTATAGCAAAAACCATACCATACATTACCAAAACTATAACAATTTCATGCATTATCAAAATTAAACCAAAAATTATACCATACACTACCAAAACTATAGAAACTTCATACATTACCAAAACTATAGCATTATCCAAAAACTAATGAAGAAATCACGTTAAGAATGCAAAAGGGCATAAATACCTGGAAGAGGAACGGCGGAAACGCTTGGTGCAAAGTCGCAGCGGAGAGGGAATGACGAGTTTCAAACCTTTTTTATCGGCTAAAACTGTTTCAAACGCGACACAAATGAGAAAGGACCGAATAATTTCAAGTTTAAATGGTGCAGAAACGCGTACCTGAGATGATGGCTGTCGGAGGAGAAGAAAAACGCGAAAACAGAGCTGCGCGCGATGAAGAAGACGACATTGTTCCAACGTTTTGTTTTTTAACTCTGACTGGGGAATCTACCGCGGTTCACTACTTAACCGCGGTATATAATGGGTATATGCCGCGGTTTAACTCCCAACCGCGACATATACTAATTTAAAAAATTATCCTAAATGGCATTTTTGAAATTATTTTTAAACTATATGCCGCGGTTGCCCGCTGAACCGCGGCATATACATCGAAATATTTCAAATATATATTAAACTAATTTCAGATATGAGAATATGTCGCGGTTGCTCGTAGAACCGCGGCATATACCCCCTGTAACGTGCTCAACACAACTGTCTCCCCAACTGCCTTCTGGGGAATTTCAGAAGTTACAGGGGGTATATGTCGCGGTTGTTCAGAGACCCGCGGTATATACCCCCTGTAACTTCTGAAATTCTCTGACTGGTAGAGAAGTTGAGAAGTTACAGGGGGTATATGCCGCGGTTGTCCATAGAACCGCGGCATATACCCTTGTAACTTTTCAAATTCTCTGACCCAGTCAGCACCTGCAATAAATTGTCAGGGGTATATGCCGCGGTTGTCCAGAGAACCGTGGCATATACTCTGTTATTTAATTTTTTATTCATACGTGGCGTCAAAGGCAATGGTTGACTGGACTATATGCCGCGGTTGTCCAGAGAACCGCGGCATATATGTTCGTTTTATTTACAAAACTGCCACCGCGCACCATTATGTTGTGGTTTCTGTTGAACCGTGGCATAATGTGTGCTGTAAAAGCCCAATTTTTTACTAGTGTGTTAATCGATTATTCTCAGGATTAATCGATTAGCTAATCGATTATTATACACTTTAATCGATTATTCCAGTGGCACTTGAGTTTTCAGGATCAGCCTCGGTTTTAATCGATTAAAACTAGGTTTAATCGATTAAAACAGAATGTTGACGAATCTCAACAGCATTTAAATGTAAATTACAATAATCACTCCTAATACATTTGTGAGCACTACTGCATCAACTTAGATTATTACAAAAGCTTTATAAAAATACATAAATCTTTAATTTGTCTTGACTTGTGCAACTCTGTTCATCATCAAAAGTTCATCTTTGATTTTTGCTAACAGGAAGTCGTCCCCAATGCACGAGTTTCCCTTGGCTGCGCATGCAAGCAGAAGCAAGCATTCTCCCAATTCGAAGCCTAAATTTTGGCTGGGGAAGGAGATGCCATGTAACATTCCCTAATTGGCTGGTCATATATGGTCAAACAACCAAACTCTGGCAAACTAAAAGGCCGAATTGCAATTTCAAAAACTAGAGAAAGGGCTAAATTGTAAACAGAGCAAATTTTAGGGGCTTTTCTACAAATTTTGAAAAATTAAGGACACAAATAGAATTTCAGAGATAACTCAGTTGATATTTTAAAGATAATTAATTTAATATTTATACAATATTCTTAAAAACTGATTAAATTTATTGAGTATTTAGAAGATATAAGATGAAATATCTTATCAACAGAATATTCAGAGTCCAAGCCCAATCAATCCCTATATAAAGAGATCTAGGGGAGGCATAACTCCTTCATTCACTCAGACTCCTCAACTAGAAACAATAATCCACTACTCCTCTCACTTTTATTTTACCATATATTCCACTCCATTCATGGAGGGCTAAGCTTCTAAGGCTATTCCATTGTAATTTCATTATGGATTATGAGGTTAAGTTGAATTAATGTATTTGTTTCTTTCGATTATTGATTTGATTTATCCTTTTTCTATGTCTTTCATCTCTCAATCACATTAAAAAGTAATGATTTTTGCATAATAAGGTGTTTGAATCTTCATGCATATTGATCAACGAGTTCAAGGGCTTTTAGGTTTGATTGAGAATGTACTTTGATTGGATTTAGCAACTTTCATATGATTAAATGTGTTTTTGCTACTAATTGAGAATGTACTTTGGTTAGTGGTAAGAATATTAACTATAATAATTGAGAGATTTACTTTTAATTTGGTTGAGAGATTTAAGAATAGACATGATTAAACGAAATAGGATTTGATTGAGAATGTACTTTGGTTGAATTCATTGTGAATAATCTAGAAAGTTCTTACATTTGATTGAGAATCTAATATTTGGTTAATTGTATGATCACCCTCAAATTAATTAAGAATGTACTTTAATTCATTTGAAACCCAAACAATAATCAATTGAACATTGATTTATGGATAACCGATGATGAATCTGTTTTGGAAAAGCAATGGAATTAGCCTATTTTATCATAAATGCTTCTACGTTTCTCATTTCTTCTTAAATTAAAGTCACGACATTCTTCAACATTAAATTCATTAGGATAGATTTTCATTCTCATTTTTAAGCATTGGATAGCATTTACTAACCTTTACAAAGTTTTTCATAAGCGTAAAGTATTGAAAAGCAATTCCATATTCGTTGGCAATATTGAATTTGCCTTATAAAGTAGTATTAATTTGATAACTTCAACGATAAATTATCAACAAGAATAGGTATGGGAAACACTGGGAAACTAGTGTGGCAATTACTTAAAAGATTCAAAAGTAAGTCAAAGAGAAAAGAGGAGAACCTAAGGAGAGGTCTCGGGTTTTGGTAATCTGTGAATGAAGGGTGAGTGAGGGAGTCTTTAATGGAAGAGGACGGTAGGATAATATTTTTGTTTTGGGACTCATGTTGGGAACTGAAAAGAAGTGTGGAAGAGGGAGGGTTGAGTTTTGGGGTTTTTGTGTGAAAGGAGGGGAGGAAAGTAGTTTTGGAAAAATGAAGAAAAAATTAATGGTTGGAGTGTGGGAGAAGGTACAAGTGTTGTAGATAATGACGGAAAAGTATAAGGGAAGAATGAGTGGGGTTTTATAGAGAAAACAATGGGCTTATTTCTTTCTTGTGCGTGAAGAGCAATGGTAAACTTGTGTGCAAATTATTTCTAGGATCGTGTGATGAAGGAGTGGTATGTGTGGTGTTTTAGAACCTTGTTTTCTTTTTTTGATGTGGGTCCACTTGGGGTCACTTCGTTTCTATTTTTTATTAATTTAATTGAATAATTATCGTGGTGTTTTAGAACCTTGTGTTTGGTTGGTTAATGCATATTATTGAGACTATGTATGAAATGTACTGAGAATTGAGTATATAAACCTTGTGTTTAGATGTGAAATGACTGTTATTGAGAATATGTATTGAATTGTGATGCAAATGTAAAACGATGTTATTTCCTTGTAATGTTATCGGTTGAATGAGCTTTTTGTATTGTGATGGTTAAGGAGTTAAGTGTTGTTTAGAGACAGAGATTCGAGTGTTAATCTTCCTCCTGTGTTGGAAGTCCCACATCGACTAGAGATAAGGCCAAATTAAAATATATAAGTGAGGTGCAAACCTCACCCTACAAGCCGGTTTTGTGGGGTTGAGTTAGGCTTAAACTCACCTTCTAATATGGTATCAGAGCCATGGTTAGAGCCTATCCTAGCGAGTTCTAAGTGGGCATTCTATTCTTCTATTCCACCTGCTATCGGGCCGTTATCGGACCACCCAATTTCTACTATCACGCACGAGATGTCTATACCTCGGCGTGAAGGGGGTGTGTTGGAAGTCTCACATCGACTAGAGATAAGGCCAAATTAAAATATATAAGTGAGGTGCAAACCTCACCCTACAAGCCGGTTTTGTGGGGTTGAGTTAGGCTTACAATTTTTACATATATATAATTTATTTTCCGTTCATATCTGTGTATTTATCTTCATATATTTATATTCTATTTTTATATTTATATTCCGTTTATATATTGTTTCAAACAATTATATATATGTAAAAATTGTACTCTCTTCTTATGGAATAAGAAATACAATTCCTATCCTTTCTTTTCTCATAACATGGTATCAGAAGAAAATTAATTTTTTATCACGTTCTTCCGCAACCAATTCTTTTCCTGTCCAGATCTTCATTTTCTACCTTTCGTTCTTGGCTTTTCTGCCTTTTTCTTCTCCTTTTATGGCCACTCCCTCTGTTATTCTCGCATCGTTTCCTGCCAATGATTATGGCCGGGGAAGATCTTCATATCAAGGTTCTCAGGCTCGTTATCAAGGCTCTCAGGCTCGTTCCTCAGGGGGAAGGTTTGGTGCACCTCGACAATGCACTCACTGTTGCAGGACAAACCACACCATTGATAGTTGCTTTCTAATACATGGATTACCACCTGATCTCAAATCCAAAAGAGTCCACAATGTTACAACAGATTCTTCTACAGTAGTTCGTTCTTATAATAATTCTCCGGCACAGTCACATTCCGCAATTTTGGGACTTTCTCAAGAGCAAATTCATGGTTTATTGGCACTTCTTCCTCAATCTAATCCCACAATCCCATATTCTAATAATCTAGTGAGCTCTCATAATGCTTCCACTTCTTCCCAGGCTCAAGGTAATATCTATTCCAAATGGATTCTAGACACTTGTGCTACTGATCATATATCTAATTCTTTGTCTCATTTTATTTCTTATCATAGAATCTCACCAATTACAGTATCACTACCCAACAAGAACTCTTCATTTGCTCATTTTTCTGGCACTGTTTCACTTAGCCCACACCTTACTTTACATAATGTCTTGTTTATTCCTAATTTTTCTGTCAATCTTATTTCGGTCACAAAGTTAACTAAATCTCTATCTTGTAAACTTAACATTTCTGAATTTTCCTGTGAAATACAGGACAAGTCAACCCTGCAGATGATTGGGAAAGCTGAAGAAAGAGATGGCTTGTATGTCATGATAGTTCCTGCACCCACACCCCTTGGTTCACCAGCTGCTATTACTTCTGAGAATTCTATTGCTTGTTCTACAATAAGACATAACTCTATAGATATTTGGCACTATAGACTAGGGCATCCTTCTTTTTCTTGTTATACCAAATTACGCAACATGTATGCCACTTTACCCAATACAAAATACACGCATTGTGATGCTTGTCATTATTCTAAGCAAAGAAAATTACCTTTTCAATTAAGTACTACTGTTTCAAAAGCTCCTTTTGATTTAATTCATGTTGATATTTGGGGGCCCTATAGTACTTCTTCTGTTGATGGTTTCAAATATTTCTTAACTATAGTGGATGATATGTCTAGATACACATGGATTAAATTAATGACAAGTAAATCAGATACAAGATCACAACTTATTGGCTTTGTTTCTTATATAAAAACACAATTTGGCATTGATAAAAGCTGTTAGATCAGATAATGGTAATGAGTTTGCAATGACAGATTTTTATAGACAAAAAGGGATACAACATCAATTATCATGTGTTGAAACACCTCAACAAAATGGAGTCGTTGAGAGAAAACATCAACACATTCTCAATGTTGCTAGATCTTTAATGTTTCAATCCCATTTGCCCATAATTTTCTGGTCTTTTGCTGTTCGTTATGCTGTGCAACTCATTAATATTTTACCTTCCAAAGTTTTGACATATTTTTCTCCATCTCAGCTGTTACACAATGTTAAACCTGACATTACTTACTTATGAGTTTTTGGCTCACTTTGCTATGCTTCAACTCTTCAAACTCATAGAACAAAATTTCAACCTCGTGCAAGAAAATGTGTTTTACTGGGTTTTAAAACAGGAGTGAAAGGCTACCTTTTGTTAGATTTCAATTCTAGGGAAATTTTTCTATCAAGGAATGTAGTATTTTATGAAAATATATTTCCTTTTCTTACTAGTGACAAGCACTCACCTATTAATACACAAAATTCCTTGGATTTTGTCACCAAAATTATTTCACCTCCATCACCTCTTTTCTCAGAAGTTACTGATCAACCCTCTTTACCACTTATATCTCCTCCTTCTATTGTTTCTGACCCTGTTATTTTCTCTTCTCAGCCTGTTTCTGTTGAACCTGTCACTGCTACTCCACAAAGGAAATCAATTAGGCCAAAACATTCACCATCTTATCTGCAGGACTATCATTGCAACATGTCATCTACTTCTTCCGCCACTCAGTCATCCACAGGTACCTTATATCCCTATCTCTTCATATCTATCATATGATGCATTATCATCTCTTCATAAATCATATGTCCTTAATCTTTCCCAAGTTAGTGAACCTAAAACCTATAACCAAGCCATCAAACATGATTGTTGGAGAAATGCCATGGATCAAGAAATTGCAGCTTTAGAAAATACCAAAACTTGGGTTTTGACTAATCTACCTAATGGAAAGCAACCTATCGGATGTAAATGGGTATACAAAATAAAGAGGCATGCTAATGGGAGTATTGAACGATACAAGGCAAGGCTTGTAGCCAAAGGCTACACACAACAACAAGGTTTACATTACTTTGAGACTTTTTCACCTGTTGTCAAACTCACAACAGTAAGATTGGTTCTAGCTTTAGCAGCTTCCAAACATTGGTATTTACATCAACTAGATGTAACTAATGCCTTTTTACATGGGGATCTAGATGAAGAAGTATACATGTCTCTTCCTCTTGGTTATAAATCTGAAAAACCAGGACAAGTTTGCAAGTTGTTGAAGTCTTTATATGGACTCAAACAAGCCTCTAGACAATGGAATTACAAGTTGACAACTACTTTACTTTCTTTGGGCTACACACAATCAAAATCAGATTATTCACTTTTTGTCAAAAGTGATTCTGCTCATATTACCATCTTACTTGTTTATGTAGATGATATAGTTTTGGCAGGTGATGACATCCAGGAAATCCAAACTGTGAAGGCTCTATTGAATGCAAAGTTCAAGATTAAAGACTTAGGCCAACTCAAGTATTTTCTGGGCTTAGAAATTGCAAGATCTCAACAGGGCATTAATTTGTCACAAAGGAAGTATGCTCTAGAGTTACTAGAAGATGCAGGATTGTTGGGGTGTCAACCTGTTTCTACTCCTATACAGCCAGGCACAAAATTTTCCAAGACAGAAGGGAAACCCTATTCAGATGTGCAGGCCTATAGAAGACTTCTTGGCAGGTTACTATATCTAACCAACACAAGACCAGATTTATGTTTCGCTGTTAGTACTCTCAGTCAATTTCTTTCCAATCCTTTGGAAGATCACTATGCAGCAGCAATAAGAATCCTGAGATATATCAAGAACAATCCAGGACAAGGATTATTCTTTCCCTCCAACACAGAACATGCTCTCAAGGCTTTTAGTGTGTGACTGGTTTGTGACTGGTTTTAATGTGACTGGTTTTAATGTGTTCTATGGTGCATCATTAATTAGCTGGAAATCCAAGAAGCAAGGTACTATATCTAGATCATCAACCGAAGCAGAATATAGAGCTTTAGCTTCCACAACATGTGAAATTCAATGGCTTCTGTATTTGCTCCATGATTTGAAACAACCTCTACCACAACCAGTTTCTCTGTTTTGTGACAATCAATCTGCTATACAAATTGCACAAAATCCAGCCATGCATGAAAGAACAAAGCATATTGAAATTGATTGTCATCTTATAAGAGATAAAGTTCAAGCTGGTGTAATTAAGCTCATGTCCATTCCTACTTCAGCACAACTTGTAGACATTCATACTAAAGCTTTGCATCCAGCACAATTTCAATCTTTGTTGTCCAAGCTGAGCATTAAGGATATATATGCTGCAGCTTGAGGGGGGATATTGGATTTAATTTATTTTCCGTTCATATCTGTGCATTTATCTTCATATATTTATATTCTATTTTTATATTTATATTCCGTTTATATATTGTTTCAAACAATTATACATATGTAAAAATTGTACTCTCTTCTTATGGAATAAGAAATACAATTCCTATCCTTTCTTTTCTCATAACATCCTGCACGAGGAAATAAAAGGGTTAGATGTCTCGCCCAATGACTTCAGCTCGTGCTGAGTCTAGTACACCGGTGCGTGTAGTGTCGGTGGTTTTATTTGTTAGTCCTTGAGGAGTCGGGGATTTAGGTATGAATTTGAGATGGAGGACGACTCGAATTGTCCTGTTTTGCGAAATAGGTTGGTAGGACAAAATGCAAGGAAACTACATTGGTTTATGAATGGTATTGTTGTAATATAATTTCTTTATTAGGATGAGATGCTATGACTTGTTATAGTTTGTGTTTATAATGTTGTTATATTGTGTTATATGCTATAACGTTTTCTGGTTACTCATCCTTCCCTGTTGTGGTTGTGGTTTCCAGCGCGAAGTAAATGGTGTTGCAGATAAGGCTTGTTTGGAGTAGCTGACAAGAGAAGGAAAATTTTATTTCTGAGAATTGTTATATTTATATTTCATTATAATTTTCAGACTTAGGGATTTCTGTAAAAGTTACATTTTGAGTTCTCATGTTTTTTAAGGACATTGTTTATAATTGTGGCATGCTTCCACAATATACCTAAATGAAGATTTTGATTATACAAAGAAGATGTTTATAAATTGTGTTAAAAAAAATATACATGTGGCATCCCACCAGAGCTGTTACATCGTCCAATTATCTTCTAAATAATCCAATATCTTCAAGAAATATTTCATTGTCATGGAGATCTAAAACTATTTGAGAAGATCTTTGCTAGATTCAAAAACATTTGGTAAATATAATTTTTTGATATTTACTAATATAGTTAAATAAGGTAATTATTTAAAAATATCAAATAAAATATCTAAAGATATATTTTCCCAAATTATCTATTATCAATTATCAAAGCTTTTTTGTAGAAAAAATAAAAAGAATCGTAAGGTCCAATTTTTATTGTCTGTTATCTCTTCCTAACTTAGTCAAATTTCTATGGTTTGACTTAATGTGATTTTGATTATTTATTATTTTTGAATTTATCTTTTAAGTGTCATGAAACTTTAACCAATTTATTTTCACACCTCTATGATCTCAAATTATAGCTAAAATTGCACTAATACACCTTAAAATATTTTTAACATATTTTTGTATATGATGTTTAATAAACTCAATCATAAAAAATCTTATTTAAAATATTCTTTTATAATAAAAAAATCAATTAAAAATTTAATATTAAAAATTAAATAAAAACATATAAATATCATATATATATATATATATATATATATAACCCAAATTAATATGTTATGATATGATCTTGTAGAATTTTTATTAGGATTATTAGTAAAATATAATTTAATTTAACACCAATTTTGTTTAGGATTAAAGCGTAAGAAGATATGAGGTAGGACCCTAAAGAGATTATGACGATATTTTAAGTTTCATGAAACTTTAACCAATTTATTTTCACACCTCTATGAACTCAAATTAGTTAAAATTGCACTAATACACCTTAAAATATTTTTAACATATTTTTGTATATGATGTTTAATAAACTCAGTCATAACAAATCTTATTTAAAATATTCTTTTTTAATAAAAAAATCAAATAAAAATTTAGTATTAAAAATTAAATAAGAACATATAAATATCATATATATATATATATATATATATATATATATATATATATATATATATATATATATGTATGTATATATAACCCAAATTAATATGTTATGATATGATCTTGTAGAATTTTTATTAGGATTATTAGTGTTGGTGTAAAATATAATTTAATTTAACATCAATTTTGTTTAGGATTAAAGCGTAAGAAGTTATGAGGTAAGGACCCTAAAGAAATTATGACGATATTTTAATCTTAAGAAAAGTGGGTGCAGAGACCCAAAACATAAAAACGTGAGCATGAATTCACAAAAGAGTTGACTAGTAGTTAATAAATGTTTTTCTAATAATGTGTACCTTCTAAAGCTAGATTAATACTAAAACAATCATTTTTAATATTTTCATATTTTTTAAGAAGGTAATTCTTGTAAAAGTTAACCAATTATATTATAATTGGTAAAAGAGATTTAATATTAAATTTTTTAATTATTTTCAGTATTTTTAATATTTTATTAAAAAGTATTAAAAATATATGTACACTTCGTTAAATTACGTGATTACTTGTCAATGGTTATCACTATATATACTTAATGTTATTGAATATTATATTAATTAATTATTAATATGTTCAGTTAGGTGTTTGACAATATTATTCATTATTGCTACGGCTCTAATCTATGGTGAAAAGTAGTTATTAGTTATAATGATTCATAGTTACCCCAAGCTACCACATTATCCAGTGCCACAACCTTTGATATTGTAATTTTATCCTTAGAGTGGTGACTGCGTTTGAATATATCAAACTATACAACCATATTGTGTTGCTTGGAGAAGAAATTGTCTGCTTTGTGGTCTTCTGTATGCGCTTTATCGGATTCTTTTCTCTCATCATCTCTACAATTCAACTCGAACAAACCAAAAAATTGTCTTCTTGTAAGATAAGTTTTTACTAAAATTGAATTTTATTCTAGTAAGATTCGATTGTATAGAAAAACAGTTAAAAAAATCAAGTTAAGATTGTATTTGTTGTTTCTCTATATGTCATGAGATGAGAAGTTGTCAAAAGAGAATCAGATTTGCACCAAACTAACAAAATCCCATAAATGTTTAGACCTTTGAAGAAAGAGTACGGCACAGAAAAGGAAAGAAAACTAAGTGTTTATGAGTGCTTTGGGAAGAAAACTCTAATGTTGAAAAAAAAAGGAGAGAAAAAAAAATTACTGTCTAAAATATTCATATCTCTTACACGACTATGGCTAGGGTGAACACAGAATCCATTTCCCCCGTAAGGTTCAAAGTGCTCTTATAGTATTACTCTAACATCCTAAAAATATTAGTTTTCTTGTTTCTAATTTGATCCTAGTACAAAATTAATATAAATATAATGTATATTTCATCTAAGAAGTGTATCATTATTTTATTTTAAGAAAAATAATATTAATATTACATTAATAGGAGGATCTTTGGTACACATATTTCTTAATTTCTCATGCTCATATTTGAAGTCTCACATTTGTTCTTCACTATCATCTACACGATCTTTTACAAAGACATTTATCTCATTCTCTCCTTCTCATGTATATAAGTTCAAGATATATATGATCATTGCAAGTGAGTGTTAGAATTGGTCAACTAAACAAAGAGAATTGCATCCTACATACAGAGAAAATTAAAGATGCTTAATTCTTGGTTTCACAAAAGAGAAAATCAACAATATTTTAGAAAGCTTAAAAATAGGAAAACGAACTGAATGGACAATATTGCTTATGTACACTTATAAATACATGATGTGTACTCCTTTGTAATTCATTCCAACAAGTAGAGAAGAAACATAGGCAAGAATAAGCTAAGAGAGAAAAGTGAATTTGTTTCTAAATTTTTCTTTATCAATAATATATTTGGAGTATAATTTCAAAAGTTTAATTTGAGGGTTATTATTCCGCGTTTGTATTTTTTTCTCACGAATCTGATTAAGAGAAATTGTGCATAATTTTCTAACAACTAGTATCAGAGCCGATTGTTATTATTATAATCAACGGTTCAAAGGGAGTTAGATTATAAGTGGGAGAAATGGCTGCAAATGAAGGAAAGATAAAAATTGAGTAGTTTGATGGTACGAACTTTGTGGCTTTTTGGAAGATGCAGATTGAAGATTATTTGTATCAGAAAAAGCTATATCAACCTCTCTCGGGACATCAACCAGAAAACATGAAGGATGAAGATTGGACTCTTCTCGACCGACAAGCTCTGGGAGTTATTCGATTAACATTATCCCACAATGTTGCATTTAATATTGCAAAAGAAAAGACCACAATGGGTCTTATGACAGCTCTTTCAAGTATGTATGAAAATTCGTCAACCTCAAATAAAGTTCATTTGATGAGGCGGTTATTTAATTTGTGGATGTCAAATGGCTTAATGGTAGCGCAACATCTTAATGAACTCAATATAGTCACAACTCAATTGAGTTCAGTTGGAATCGAATTTGATGACGAAGTACGAGCCTTGATACTTTTGTCTTCTCTATCGGAAAGTTGGAATGCTACAGTCACACTTGTGAGTAGATCATAAGGCAGTAATAAATTGAAGTTTGATGATGTTCGTGATCTGATTCTTAGTGAAGAGATTCGACGGAAAGAGTCAGGAGAATCTTCAACCTCTTCAGTTTTGCATACAGAGTCAAGGGGAAGAAGTTCGAACAAAGGATATGGACATGGAAGATCCAAGGAAAGAAGGTCCAATTCTAAGAATCACCGTAGTTTCAAAAACTCCTAGACAATTGAGTGTTGGAATTGTGGAAAGGTGGGACACTAAAAAAATCAGTGCAAGAATGCACGGAAGAATCACGAGGATAAAGCATAAGCAAATGTTGCTTCTACCTCAAGAGGAGAAGATGCATTGATATGTTCTTTAGAAAACAAGGAAGAGTCTTGGGTGTTAGACTCTGGAGCATCCTTTCATGCCACCTCACAGAAAGAATTCTTCGAGAATTATGTTCTTGGAAACCTTGGAAAAGTTTACCTAGGTAATGAGTAGTCTTGTGAGATTGCTGGTAAAGGTGTGGTGAAGATTAAGTTAAATGGGTTTGTATGGGAATTGAAATATGTTAGACATATTCCCGACCTAACAAAGAACTTAATCTCAGTAGGCTAATTGGCCAATGATGGCTACACAACAGTCTTCCATGGTGATCATTGGAAGATTTCAAAGGGTGCAATGACAATTTCTCGTGGTAGGAAGAGTGGTACTCTCTACAAGACAGAAGGAGCTTGTCATTTGATTGCAATTGCAATGAATGAAAATCCTAACCTATGGCACCAGAGTTTAGGTCATATGAGCAAGAAAGGGATGAGGATCATGCACTCAAAGGGGAAACTACCAAGTCTTCGATCAATAGAATTTGACATGAGTGAAGACTGTATACTTGGAAAGCATAAACGAGTAAGCTTTCAAAGAAGTGGAAGAATCCCAAAGAAAGAAAGACTTGAGCTTGTTCACTCTGATGTTTGGAGTCCAACAACCGTCTCATCCATTGGTGGTAAGCGATACTTTGTGACTTTTATTGATGACCACTCTAGGAAGGTATGGACATACTTTCTTAAAAATAAGTTTGAAGTATTTGAAGCTTTCAAAATTTGGAAAGCCATGGTAGAAAATGAGACAGGATTAAAGATAAAAAAGCTTAGATCGAATAATGGTGGTGAATATGAAGACACTAGATTTAAGAAGTATTGCTATGAGCATGGGATCAGAATGGAGAGGGTAGTGTCAGGTACGCCTCAACACAATGGTGTGACAGAGCGTATGAATAGAACGTTGACAGAGAAAGCCAGAAGCTTGAGTTTGAAATCAGGCTTACCAAAGCAGTTTTGGGCAGAAGCAGTCAACACAACAATTTACTTAATCAACTGAGGTCCATCGGTTCCATTGGAGCACAAAATACCAAAAGAGGTATGGAATGGTAAAGAGATAAAACTATCACATCTCAAAATTTTCAATTGTGTAGCATATGTGCACATTAGTTATCAAGGCAGAAATAAGCTTGATCCTAAATCGAAGAAGTCCACTTTTATCGGTTATGGTGAAGATGAGTTTGGCTACAGGTTATGGGATAATGAAAATCAAAAGATGATTCGTAGTAGAGATGTGATATTCAATGAAAAGGTGATGTATAAGGACGGGAACAACACATATAATAACTACTTAGAACAGAGTAAACCAGTGTTTGTGGAGATGGATAATGTCCCAGAAACTCCTGTAATTGAGACTCCTCAGTCAAAGGAATCATGTGAAAATAATGATAATGAAGAACTTGACACACCAGAACTTTCTATTCTAGCTCATGTTTTGCGAAGGTCTTCTCGATCTCAGGTACCTAATAGAAAATATCTGAATTATATATTGTTAACTAATGAAGGGGAGCCTGAAAATTATGAGGAAGCATGTCAGGTGACAGATGCTAGTAAGTGGGAGCTTGCCATGAAAGATGAGATGAAGTCTTTAATGTCCAACCTGACATGGGAACTAGTAGAGTTACCTGTTAGGAAAAAGGCACTTTACACCAAATGGGTGTATCGGGTGAAGGAGGATCATGATGGGTCCAAGAGATACAAAGTCTGACTAGTTGTCAAAGGATTTCAGCAAAAGGAAGGAGTTGACTACACTGAAATATTTGCTCCAATTGTAAAACTCAATACCATCATACCTGTTTTAAGTATTGTTGTCAGTGAAGGATTATACCTTGAGCAACTAGATGTGAAGACTGCATTTCTTCATGGGGACTTAGATGAGGAGATTTACATGCATCAACCTAAAGGCTTCTTAGAAGAAAGAAAAAAGAACATGGTGTGTAGATTAAAGAAACACTTGTATGGTCTGAAACAAGCTCCAAGACAGTGGTATAAGAAGTTTGAAAACTTCATGCACAAGGAAGGTTTCCAAAAGTGTAATGCAGACCATTGTTGTTTCTTCAAGAGATATAAGTCCAGTTATATCATTTTTCTACTTTATGTTGATGATATGTTAGTAGTTGGTTTAGATATGGATGAGATCAGAAGTTTGAAGCAACAATTATCAAAAGAATTTGACATGAAGGATTTGGGTCCAACAAAAAGGATCCTTGGAATGCAAAAGTATATTTTGCAACTATCTCAGACAGAATACATTAACCATTTTTTGCAGAGATTCAACATGAGAGACGCCAAAGAAGTTAACACACCTTTGGCCAGTCCTTTTCTTCTATCCAAAGAACAGTCCCCTTAGACAAAGAAGGAAAAGGAGTCCATGGCTGAAATTTCGTATGCTTCAGCTATTGGAAGTTTAATGTATGCGGTGGTCTGTACAAGGCCAGACATTGGTCATGCAGTGGGAGTTGTTAGTAGGTTTATGTCAAATCTAGGTAAAGCTCATTGGGAAGCTGTTAAATGGATTTTGAGATATCTATGAGGCACTACAGAGAAGTGTTTGTAATTTGGCAAAGGAGAGTTAAAAGTACAAGGTTACATAGATGCAAACTTTGGAGGTGAAGTAGATCACCGAAGAAGTACTACTAGTTACATTGTCACTGTTGCTACTACAACTGTTAGTTGGATGTCACAGGTGCAAAAGATTGTTGCTTTATCCACTACAGAAGCTTGAGTACGTAGCAGTAACAGAAGCCAGTAAAGAATTAATATGGTTTTAAGGATTGTTAACAGAGTTGGGATTCATCCAAGAGATGAGTGTTTTGCATAGTGATAGTCAGAGTGCAATACATCTGGAAAAGAATTCAGCATTTCACTCCCAAAACATATTGATGTTCGTTATCACTTCATTAGATCTTTGCTTGAAGATGGGGTGCTAACATTGAGAAAGATTCTCGGAAGTAAGAATCCAGTAGACATGTTAACGAAAGTGGTAACCATTGACAAACTGAAATTGTGCTCAACTTCAGTTGGCTTGCTACAGTAATAGACTACAGAAGATCGGTGCAATGATTAAGGTGTGAAGGCAAATTAAAATTAGTCTTCAAGTGAGAGATTGTTAGAATTGGTCAACTAAACAAAGAGAATTGCATCCTCTGTTGAGAGAAAATTAAGGATGCTTAATTCTTAGTTTCACAAAAGAGAAAATCAACAATATTTTAGAAAGCTTGTGATGGCAACCCCTTTAGGGACTTCCCATCCTAAGAAGTATCAACTTAAGAATAAGAAAGGGAAGTTGAATAAACAAAAGTTCTTTTCTTTCTAAGACTTAGAATGTTTACTTTACTAAATATATCTACATTGTTTTGTAGGACAATAATAAGGCTTGGAACCATAACCAAGCAGCCAAAGAAGCTTGCAGCCGGTACCACTCACCAATGTCCAAGTTTGAAGCACATGTTATATATGAAACACAAAGCAACCGTGTAGTTTCATCTCTTTTGAGCACGTTTTCAAATGTTGTGAACATGGAACATGCAGCTTAGTCCGTATAGCTTCTCCGGCATGTCTCTCTTACATTTCCAGTAGCTTGTTAGGCACGTTTGAAGGCCTCTCTTCATCTATAAAAGAGAACCTCAATCCATTGTAAGAATAACTTGAATTGAAGTAAAGAAATGTTGCCAATTTCCAGCTATTACTCTCAAGTTCACCTCTGTGCTTTGTTATCTAGCACCTCCTCTAGCTCCTTTCCCCTTTGGAAAGCCTACTGAGTTAGAAATCTACCAAAACACTCATCCAAACACCACTAGACAATTCATCAAACACCTTCCGTGCGCCTCCAACTGCATCTGCATTTTCCAATTTCGTTGCCACCTCTAGTCTGAGAAGCTGCTCATTCTTGAAGAGTGAAGCTGCTTCCATCAGCTTGAAAATAGGAAAACGAAGTGAATGGAGAATATTGCTTATGTACACTTATAAATACATGTTGTGTATTCCTTTGTAATTCATTCCAATAAGTAGAGAAGAAACGTAGACAAGAATAAGCTAAGAGAGAGAAAAATGAATTTGTTTCTAAATTTTTCCTTATCAATAATATATTTGTAGTATAATTTCAAAAGTTTAATTTGAGTGTTCTTTGTATTTTTCTCTCACAAATCTGATTAAGAGAAATTGTGCATAATTTTCTAACAGTGAGCACCAAAACACCCCAAAAGAAATAAAGGATAAGTTTATTTACTTTTAAAAGTTTTATCATAATTTTTATAAAGATTTAAATAAATTTTGTAATAACTATTTAAGAAAATTGAGTTTCATTAGTCAATACATTATATCGTATCATTCATATAGTCATAATCATCTATTAAAACTTTAACATGATTTAGACTTAATTATTGGAATCCTCATGTGTTGAGTTGAATACTGGTGTTAGTCATCACGTTTAAATAGTCTAAATGTTTCATCCAGTTGGCCAATTACACCGACCTCAACCTTCATTGGTAGATCTATTCCATCTCCATTGGATGTTGTTGGCTTGACACGCACACCACCCCGAGTTATTATTGATCGATGCACACCATCCTTTCCCGTGTTGTTTCTAATCCATCAACTTCCACCATCGTTGTTGCACGATCACCTACTACAAAGCATGCAAGCATACATTCAAGTTCAGCAATGACTGAACTTGAGGTTGAGGATTCCAACAATCGTCCTATGATTAGACCTATTGGAGAAGGGTAACAAAATATATAATAAATTCATGTATATGAATAATTTCCAAGAAGATCCTTTACATGGGGAAACCTCCCAGATTTATTGCTTAGGGGGAGTTTTTTGGGTTGGTATTTAGTTTTCTATGTTGTCTTGCAAATCAATAACATTTGGTGTCACTCGAGTACAGAAGCAGATATTTTCACTAAGTCTATGGATTATATTAGTAACAACCTTGGTACATACGATTTGTATGCACTAGCTTGAGAGGAAGTGTTAGATATATTATCTTTTTATTTTCTTTATCTTTTATCTTTAATTAGTTTGTTATTATTTCTTATTTGTATTTTGGGCTTAGCCCATATTTCTTTTATTATAAATAAAGGACCCTATGTGTATATTCAACACAAGGGAGATTAACCTCATATATAATTTTCAATATATTCAACATGGTATCAGAGTTATGGTTAGAGTCTATCCTAGCGATATTTGTTATTTGTTGGGCATATTGTTTCACCCACTATCAAGTCGTTATCGAACCACCCATTAATGTCTACTCTCACGCTCGAGATGTATATACCTCGACGTCAGGAAGTGTGTTGGAAGTTCCATATCGACTAGAGATAAGACCAATTAAAAGTATATAAGTGGGTGTAAGCCTCACCTTACAAGCCTGTGTTTGTGGGGTTGAGTTAGAGTCTATCCTATATAAGTGGGTAGCCCATATTTCTTTTATTATAAATAAAGGACCCTATGTATATATTCAACACAAGGGAGATTAATCCCATATATAATTTTCAATATATTCAACATGATATTAGAGTTATGGTTAGAGTCTATCCTAGCGATATTTGTTGTTTGTTGGGCATATTATTTCACCCGCTATCGGGTAGCTATCGAACCATCCATTAATGTCTAGTCTCATGCTCGATATGTATATACCTCGACGTCAGGGAGTGTGTTGGAAATTCCATATCGACTAGAGATAAGGTCAATTAAAAATATATAAGTGGGTGTAAACATCACCTTACAAGCCTGTTTTGTGGGGTTGAGTTAGACTTAAAGTCCACTCCTTAACCGTATAGAACTCAATATTAGGAAATTAGGAGTCTTTTGCATGCCATTGTGACTATAGGAAAATGTTCGTTAAACATGTTGATAGCATTTTATTTTACCAAGGTAATTTTTTGTGTTAGTTTTAACTGGACTAAGGTTTGACTCTATTTTGTAATACTTGCAAACAAAAGATAGTACTTCAATTTTATTTTCTTTTCTGTCACGACCAAAATGTAATTTTTTCAATATGATTTCAAATACTTTATTAAGACGGTGTCTCGAATAGAATGATAAATTTTATATAAGTATTATAATTTAAAGTAGTGAGAAAATTAGTGATTCTTCTTTGTCATTTATTAATTTAAATTTGACATGATGACTTTTTAAGATGTTAACAATTGAGAGGTTCACATAACTGGTTTTCTTAACCTTGTGGTCTTGGGTTTGGGCCTCACGATGGGCATCATTTGTTTCGGTTTAATTGGGGTTTGAGATTGTCCGTCTTCAATGTTAGCCTCTTCCGTCTGTAGATATGACCTTCACTATGTCAATCCATTCGTTCAGTGTTTAAGTTATCCTCTCGGCCAGGGGTGGTCCTGTAGAAAATACTCTAACGCTCAAGTCAAAAAAAATTGTCCCTTTTGTATTCTGATGGTAATTTGGAATAAGATTATTTTACCTGAACATTAATATTGTATTTATTGGCCTAATAATTGTCCAGCCCATTAATTATATTAATTATTCATTAATACAATATATTTGTACAATATAATCTGTCAATCACCCATAAATACCATATATTTGTCTTTGATATGGTCATTAAAATATATTAACTGGCCATTAATGACATTCATCTTACCTAACTCGCGATCATTGGATTATCGTTTGGTGCAGTGACACTCTCCTCAAACGGTGGACTAGCCAGGTAGTACAGAAAACAACCAACATACAAGTGTAATGTTTGTTTATGCGTGCAAAACATGCTTACAAATACTGTGATCAATTATTGTGCCAATTTTATAATATATAAACCAACAAATTCTTATCCAAATATCACTTTTTAATCTTTATTATTATTAAGTATTATTAGTAGTAGTATTAGTATAATCTATTACAGTTATTAATATTGATATTATTAGCTAATGATCCTTTATATTAGTTTAAAAAATCAATATTATAAGAATTCTATTTATTTTTAACTAATTTATTTTAAATGTATATCCATAATTAATTATTTTACTTCTTTTATATTATCTAACTCTGTATTTAAATATTATATTAATAATTATATAATTGTTATACTTAAATATAATGACATAAATGAATTATTTTTTAAATATAATAATAATTAATTAATTTTTTAACAAAAATTTAAAAAACTAACAGCAGTGTGTGGAGTCTATGACTAGTTTACAATAAAATGTCTTTTTTTTCTATTTATTTTATAGATCAGTACGATTATGTAATTAATGGAGGTGAAAAATAAAAAAAAAATACGATGATAAAAAAAGTAAACATAAATTTACACATAATTGAATTGTAAAATGCGTAATTAAATTTATTTTATGTACATACTTTCTGAATAATGAGATCTACATAAGAAAATTAAGTAGAATTAAACTTATTAACCTGAATGAAAAAATATGTAATGAAAAAATTACAAAATTAATTGTTGGTATATCAAACAAATAACATTATATTTAAGAAAGAAATAATTTTATATTTTTTTACTAAAGTTTCCAAGAAAACAAGAATGAACGCCAAGTTTAAAAAAACTGTCCTTTTTATTTGAATTAATAAAAAAGAATAGTGAAAAGATAGAATTTATAATATTTGATGAGAGGATGCAATAACAATAAAACATAAAATATAAGGCTAAGTCACATAAAGATTTATATATATTGAACTTTTTAAAGCAATAAATTTATGTTTTTTATTCTGTTCCATTTTTTCATATTTAGTTAATATTACTGCCATTTTAGTAGAATGTTTTTCAAACTAAAACTAAATAAATCTTGCCTAGAAGTAACAATTTTTCAACACACACCGAATGGAATATTAACTTCATTATCAATTGAATAAAAAAATCGAACACAAATTATCTACAATAATTTTGTTAAGTACTTTTTGCATATTAAAAAATCCAAAACTAAAAAATTATCCCAACCTAAATTTGCAGTTAATCATCCCCTGATAAATAATAATTATTTCATAATATATATGGATATAGGGTCCAGAGAATTTGAAATATAGTCCAACCCTACACGTGCTTAATTCCCATCTGGGAAACAAAATTCAGAAAGTTTCTTAGTGATCAAGTCAATTCAATCAGATAGACACAAATAACAAGTTAAAAATATTTGTAGATCATTAATTTTGAAACAAAAATTCTATATCACTAAATATAGAAAAGTAATTGCTTTTAAATTCTGATTGAACATCAATGGAACTGAACTCTTGGTCAAAGATGATGGCTTCACGCCCTCACCTCCAAATTACTGTTGATGCAACATTGACCATGTCACGGCAGAACCATACTAATGTTGTTTTCACCATGCTTCTTACTCCATTCTTATGAAGCAATGGAGTAATATGCATTGTAATAATGAATTACTATATTTATATCTGGTTCGAATAAAAAAAACTGCCATGCTAGACAAAGAGGGCAAGACACAATATCCAGCAAGCAACACTATATTTCATTTCACTTGGAGAAAAAACTTTACATGTTCTCAACAATCCTATATTTGCTAGTTCACTCACTGTCATACCTACAAAAATTCTAGCGCATTGGTGAAAAGGCTTCAGCAGCAAGAAAGAATTGGTTTCATCTTTTATCCAAAATACTACAGTTATGTTTCCTGATCTCTCACAGCATGGTCTGAGACAGTTCCCTCAGATGACACCTCCACTTCATCGGGCCGTTCAACCCGAGAGGGATCCGACTGAGTCTTGCTGGAATCTCCACTGTCAAGGTCGTGTACTTGCTCTTTAGGTGGACACCAAATTTTTGGTGAAGCCTGCCTAGGATTCTTATTTCTAAAGGCACCTTCTGAGTCTTTGAATTTGGCCCTGCCAACAGGCCTTGGCAATGGATGCTTGCTGTCAAGAAAGTTTGAAGAACCGGTGGTGATCGGTGGAAGATGGGGGCCGGGAGCAACACAGGATGCAACCAACTGAAGAACTTCAGGAGATGGAGACATCCCTGAAATTGCTTTTTTTGAAGAGTGCGACGAGTTTGCCACTTTCAAATTTAGGGAAGGCAAGTTAAGGTCAGATTCAATCTGCTGAGGTCCTAGAGGTCCTGTCTGAGAAAGTAGAGGCAATGGCGGGCCCGAAGGAATTGAGCTTGAGGCACCATTATCAACATGGTGGCTGCTATGCAAGTCTCTGCTGTTTCCAGCAAAATCTGGAAGACCCCGATTGAACTTCTGTGATCTTCTCTTCTTTTTCTTTTTGACACTACACCTGGGGTCCTTTGGTACGGAAGGAGGTGGTCCAGGAATCACAAATGGAGGAATTGTGGGCTTATCTTCCCCATATAACAGACGAACTGATTGAGCAATGGCTGAAACTGTGGGTGGCAGTTCAGGATTGGGAAGTTTGGCGGGGGAGCTAACAGCTTCTCGTAACCAGTGGGGAAGCTTGTCTTTTGAAGTACTGCTTCCACCCACTTCCTCTACTTTTGAATGCAAAAGATCAGATCTTATGGGGTTAGATAACAATCCAGAGCTAGTAGATTCGCCATTAGCTACATTAACATGATTATCACGCATATCATTTGGTGATCCATCTAGAAGTATGGGCAATTTTCCACGCTTGGTGTTTCCTTGGTCATCCTCCTTCTGCTGTGCATCAATGCTGCCTGAGCAATTCAAACCTAAAGAGCCCAAGGTACTGGTTCCAAAAGAATTGAGCAGAAAAGGTCTTTCAGTCAGTACACTGGAAGAAGTACCTGGTCTATCAGATGTTTCAGCAGAAGCACCTTCAGGAAATTTAGATCTGTTTTTATCATAACTCCAAGATGGAAGAGATACAACGTGATCATTTTGCATACTAGGTCGGTCCAATGCACTAAAATGTGACAGACTAGATGCAGAATCACCTATCCCTAATTTCATGTCAGTCAGATGGTTATGAAATTTTGGTGGCAAGAGAAATTTGCTTCCATGCAAGGCCCTTTCCATCATGCCATCAGAGATTGGAAAATGTGCTGATTTGGTAGACTTTGTCATCTTGGAGGATCTTTGCGTAGGAAAAGGAGGCCCCTGAAAGACCTTTACCTGTTCCTCTTCCCACCTCACGGATAAATCCTCGGATGTTTTATACTTTGAAAACTTTAACTTGGGATCTCGGATCATGGAATCCCAATTACCTCTTCCGTGCCTACGAACACCAATCCACAGGGAATCAAGCTCATCTTCAGACCACCCATCGGATTTTGATTTCTTTTTCAATAAATTACTTGATCCAGATCCAGTTCTCATCATTATGTTTTCAAGCACCTTTCTATGGTTCTCTGGGAAAGATGAGAACGTGCTTGACCTTTGCCCCAAACCCAAAGTAGGGGGTACATCCCTGTCTTGCTGATTATATCTGAATAAATCTTCAGGGGGTATTTTGAAATTAGGCAACGCTGGCATTGTCGGAAGGTCTTGCATAGATCCATTCAAAGATTCAAGTCTTCCTCCTATAGACAAATTAGGCAAAAGGTCCAGATGTGAATTTGGTATGCTCTTGGTTGTAAGTGGAAACCTGGCCAGCAACCTTTCATCAAATGGCAGGTTTGGCAATGCCACCTTCTCCTGAAAATGAGAGAATCTAGCACCTGAATTCTCAAATGCATCAGATTCCTTTCCTTGCACAGAGGGTGGAAACTGCAAAATAAAAACAAAAAGAAAAGGATACAAATCATAAAGACACATCCGTAATGCCACCTACAATTGACAATGAAATCCACACATGTATTAAGAGATCATACTGGAACAAATGGGAGACTGTTATCAGGGATGGTATGTTTGAAACTTGGGTGTAAATTTTCTGTAGATGTATCTGCCAGCTTGGTATTTGCTGCCACTTCCTTACTTCTCACGTCAGCATCCATTGATGCAAGACTAAATGGAAACTCTTGTCTGGATCCATGTCTATTTTGTCTCCAATTTAACTTTGAAGTATTGGTTTCTGATGACTCTATTTGTTTTGCATTGGGAGCACAAAGCCCTAGTACGGGCAATAAATTGTTCGTGGACATATTGTTCGTCATGCTCAGCCCCCCCTTAGGATGACTTGGAAGAAAAATATCAGGGAGAGAACGGCCTAGGTTACTGACAGAAGCATCAAAGTAACTGCTCATTTTATGTTTGGAAAGCTTGTCAATCCTTGATAAAGAGTCCGTGTTGCTATTCTGAGCTTCTGAAAGTTGTGTGTATTTGCTGTCCTCTAAGTTTATAGAAGTCAACTCTTGAACTGAGTGTGTTGGTCCAGCCGCTAGATCCCCACCTTTGGCAATGGCTGGAGAATGTGAGAGTAACTCATTACTTAGAAGACCCTCAGGATTTGCTTCTTTAATCGCCTTCCTTCGGGCAAGTACTTCCTTTTGCCGAGCTCGGAGTTTAACACTGTAAAACAAGAGTAAGTGAATATTCAGCATCAGAAGCCCATTAATCATAAAAGCTTACTACTGGTATACAGAATCTATCACTGCTGGAGGAATATCTTGGTCCGCTAGTTTGAAAATAACTGATTAAAATACTTGAACCACAACTAAATAATCACATCAGTAGAGATAGTTCTGAAGAGGAACACCAATATACTAAAAATTGTTTAGAGGAAATTAAAGCATGGGTGTTGAAACTACCATAAACAATTTATAAGCAGCATGTAGGACTTGCTTAGAGCTCTAGCTATATCTTTTCCAGAAGTTAAAATTAAGGTATTGGAGGATTATATTTACATATGAATTAAACAACTCCATGAAAAAAAAAGAGGGAAAAAAACTATATGCATTAAAAATCTACTATATAGAAAAAAAAGAAGGAAAACAAACACGGAGACAATTTATTAGAGCACACAGAAAAACAAACTTAATAATAGAATAATGCATTGTAATCACCCGCACATTGTCAAAAGAAACACTTGAAAGAATCCTATGTATTAGATCAAAACGAGGTCATACAGACAAACTAACAGTACCAATGACAGACACCCATTTCAAAATTGTATAAAACGAGAGGCTAGAGGAATGATGATAATAGATTGAAAAGTGAACATGTATACATTTCCTTTAACAGTATTCAATAACAGTGAAGTAATTCAGAAAGTTCAAGAAACAAAGTCATACTATTTTGTCTTATGGGCCCGTCCTGCTGGTGTATATTCACGCTCAGGCTCTGGTTCTGGCTCTTTTTCCTCTTCACCGCCACTCTGGTTGAACAAGCACACCATTAGAAAACATTAAAATAATACCAACAGAGTTTCTAAAAGAGTTAAACTAAACGTAAATGAGCTAAAGTGATAAAACTGATTAACAGAAGAAAATTTCAGTAGTTAAAACATCTTTTTATTTGCATTTCATTATTTAAAAAAAAAAGAAACTTTGACTTCCTATTTTTTTTTATCTTATTTTAATCCCTCGTTATTGAATTTCAGGGAAAAATGCTGAAATGAAAGTCCAAAACCCAATTAAACCAACATTTCAGTTTTATTAGATTTATATATCTGATAAAACACATGCGAGGATACTTTTAGAAGTATGAGAAACAAAACTTCATCTCCCATCACTAATATGCAGAACCAAATACATAATTAAAAAATATTTATCTTGTAAACTTGAACGTTATACTGGTGAGTAGAATCAAAGCAAATCACCTCACTCATTGTTTCACTTGGATGTGGAGCATATACTTCCCTGTAAGAAACAGCTTTCCTCTGCCGCTTCCCTCGACCAAGAGCTGCTTCCTCTTCATTTTGATATTTCTCCCACCTACAAACCAAGTTAAGACAAAAATTGAAGGTAAAACATGTTAGTCATATCACTTGATAGCTAACTATGTCGTCAAATGCTTGACCATATATGAATTTAAAAAAATGTACTATCATCACTTGTAGAGATAAAAATTAAAAAAGTGGCTTCCAATAAGCATAGCTCCTTTAATATCATATGCTCAAGAGTTCATTGTTTTAGTTCTTATAAATAATAATTTCCTACTATGTTAGAATTGTAGTTAGGATTTACATGGGTGCCTAAATCCTTTTTTAGTTTACAATGATATGCAATATTTGTATGCGTGAGTGTTGTGCCGCTTCATATAACCAAGACAAGACTGTAGCCAAGAACCTGTTCTTTAAAGATTTTAAAATGTTATTCTAAGTTACAAAAGGCTGTCAATTAAACTAATTTCATTTAAATTCATAAATTCCTCCAAATTTTGGAACAGGAAGGACATGCTGAATGGAAGCGAGAATTTCCACTGAGGATGAGAAAAAAGGTGTCTTTAAAAGAGGTAAAACGAACTGACATATTGGATCTTTCGGTAGTTGGAGAATAGCATTGGGATCTCTTTTGAAGGTGAAAATATTCCATAAAAACACATTTAATAGCCTTTGCAGAGAGTCTGTCTAAACCTAGAGAGACATTATCACAAACAAATAGAACCAAACACCCTAGGAGAGACCTGAAATAAAGGAAAATTTGGAAAAATAATGAAGTGGGGAATTTGATTTTCAAGAGAAAGAAGGCATTCTATTTATTAGAAAACTGGCAGTGAGAACTACATCTCTCCAATGATACATAGGAAAACTTGTATTGAACATTAGATAGTGTACAGTTACAATGAGATATGTTACAAAATAGACTTTAAGCCTAACTTAACACTACAAAACTGACTTTGTAAAGTGAGATTTACACTCACATATATACTCTAAATTGGCTTTATCTTTAGTCCATGTAAGACTTCCAACACCCTCTCCCCTCATGTCGAGGTATATACATCTTGTGTGTGGGAATAGAAATTAAAGGAATTCTTGGAAAAGGTTTGTTATATTATTCCAATAACTATACAAAAGTTGTTTGCTATTTAGATACTGATTAGGCATGCTCTCCTTCTAATAGAAGATCTACCTCCGAATATTGTGTCTCCTTTGGTGGTAACTTAATCTCTTGGAAGAGTAAGAAACAAAGTGTTGTAGCAAGATCCAACGCAGAAGCTAAATAAAAAGCTATGGCCTCAGTCACTTGTGAACTTGTTTGTTTTAAGAAATTGCTTACAAAGTTACAATTTGGAGATGTCACTAAAATGACACTCATGTGACAATCAGGTGGCTCTTCATATAAGTTCTAATCCTGTCTTTCATGAAAGGACCAAACACATTGAGATTGTCATTTCATTCGAGAGAATTTTGTATATGGAGACATTAAGATTGAGTTTGTTAACTGTTGTAATTTGAGATAATATCTTTAGAATCTTCCTAATTAGAGGAAATAAATATATAATATTTTATTTTATTTCATTTTCCTAGTTTTCCTATTTCCTTTTTAAAAGAATTAGATTATTACAAATAGAGAGTATCAGAATGTACTTTTATAATTGAGAATAATAAATCAGTCTTATTTTTTCACTTGGTATCAAAGCTTGTCTGATCCGCTTCCGCTGTCTTATCTGTCTACCGGCGGTTGGCCGCTGGTGGCCCCCTTATTTAACATGTGTTTTTAATGCACTTCAATTGCCCTAGTCAAGTTTTGCCTTAGAATTTTGGCCTTTTTTGTCCAGTATTACCAAATAGAGAGTTATTGTTTCTTTTCTTCTCCCTGACTTCATATCTCTCTTGGCACATATCAGTCAACCATGCGCCAGGGCTCACCAAAAGTAAGCTTCTTTGGATGAGTTTCGCCCTCTTTTTGGGTCGCTGAGGAAGCTTGCACCCCTTCATGGCTAGAAAATCTTCCTCTTTCTCCTTACTTGAAAGAGTGATGTAAAGCTTCGACCACATTAGGGCTCGCTCCTCGTTGTTGTTACCGTCGCTGGCGACTTTTCCGCTCTCCTCAACCGAACCCCTCGGCGTGTAGTACTGGTCCTCCTTCTCTGGCGATGCTGATTTCCTGGTCTCGCCGACCAATGATCGGATCTCTTCGATGTGTACCACTGCTCTCCGCTATCGACCACCGTCTACCGCCGGCCATCGTCGCACTTTCGTTCGATGACCAGCGGATCTAGACCGCCTCCTTGAGCGATGACCAACCCCGCCGGAGCCAGGACCAGACTCCGCTCAAGTCTTTAGTTGGTCTCGAGTGCGTGTTTGTCATGCGTCGCCTTCTCGGTGTCGGAATCGCAACGCGCCGCTACCGGTGGTGTCGCCGGACCTCCATCTCTCTGTTCTGACCCTCCGTAGCAGCCATGGCTACCATCTTCATTGTTTGCACAGCATCTTCGTCTTCTCAAAGCACACTTCTGCATCGTCGAACCTCCTCTCGTTTTCTGTGTTTTGGTTTGGTCTTTCATCCTACCCTTTGTCGTCCTCTCCGCTGCTTTGATGCCGCTGATGCCACAGTCGGCGCTTGCGCAGTCAACCGCCGCTTCCTTGTTGCTCCGCTGATTCAACTTGTGAGCCACTAATGTGTCTCCACCATCTGGTTACAATTCCATGATTCTCTCTTGCAAGTGTTCTCCTATCACAGGAAAACAGACCCGGCCGTTTCTTGTATGCACCACTTAATTCACTTTCTTGTCGGGTTGACGTGTTCAAGGTTGGGGGATCTCATTAGACCCCGGACTCTTTGGACGCCACTGCCTCACTTCATTGGTCTTTTGATGCCATAATAAGTTCTAAGTGTTTTGCTTTCTGCCAGGTGAAAGGATCTTTCCACCATCAATGCATTGTTGTAAAACCTCACTGAGAGTTGTTCTATGAGACCACCCGCTGATTTGACTCGTTCGATGTTAGGGGTTTCAAATTTGTCCCCAAGAAGTACGGATCGGTTCTCACCAGTTCTTCCACCTACACGTTCTGTTGTTCAGTCGTGAGAAGGAGAAAGTTCCAGCAGCTATAAGGTAGCGGAATCTCTGCAGGATTGTTGTTGTTAGCCGCTACAGAGAAGTTCAGTTCCTGCAAATTTGTTGTTGTTCAGGCAGTTAAAGTCCCTGAAGGTTTGTTGCTGTTCAGGCAGTTATGTCCCTAAAGGTTTGTTGTTGTTTAAAGCAGTTAAGTCCCTGAAGGTTTGTTGTTGTTCAGGACAATTAAGTCCTTGAAGGTTCGTTGTTGTTAGGGTAGTTAAGTCCCTAAAGGTTCGTTGTTGTTAGGGCAGTTAAATCCCTAAAGGTTCATTGTTGTTAGGGCAGTTAAGTCCCTAAAGGTTCATTACTGTTAGCCTTCGAAGACCTCCCATATGTTACTCATGGAAATCAAGTTCTTGAAGCTTTGTTGTTGTTTGCCAGTATTGATGGCAATTGAGTCCCTGCAGTTTCTTGCGATTCACCACTACATGCCTTCATCCATTCTTGCAATTTGTTGCTGCAAGTCATCATCCATTGTTAATGGAAATCTCTCTTGTCCATTGTTGTCAGTTTCATGGTGTTAGTTTGCTCTTGTTCATTGCTGTCCAAGTTGAAGTTTCATGGTGCAAGTTCGCTCTTGTCCATTGCTGTCCAAGATGAAGTTTCATGGCGCAAGTTCACGGTTGTCCATTGTTGTCCATTATCTCTGATTGGGTTTGTCTATTCCAAGCTTGGTTCATACAATCTTGTACCAGTTTGAGGAGGAGTGTTGTAATTTGAGATAATATCTTTAGAATCTTCCTAACTAGAGGAAATAAATATAAAATCTTTTATTTTATTTTACTTTCCTAGTTTCCCTATTTCCCTTTTTAGGAGAATTAGATTATTACAAATAGAGAATATCAGAATGTATTTTTTTATAATTGAGAATAATAAATCATAAATCAGTCTTATTTTTCCACTTTAACAAAATGATTAGTTACCAGATATTTTCACTAAGTTTTAAGGGGACCAAGAATTGATTAAATTTGTAATGAGCTTGGTACATACGATTTATACGCACCAACTTGAGAGGAAGTGTTAGATATATTGTGTTTTATGTTAATTAGGGAAACATACAACACAATATATCTAACAAGATATATATTCTTCCTCTATGCAATGTCATTTTGTTGAGCAGTGTCGGGATAGGTGATCTAACACAAAATACCTTGTAAGAACAAGAAAGAGTAAAAGGTCAATAAAAGAACATTTTTTTAGCATTGTCATTCCAAAAGATTTTAACTATTTGGACATGAATAAGGACAAAAATCCATGTATGCCTTTCATTAAATAAACTCAAGAACAACATAATAACTATTGTAATTAGAGGAAATATCTTCTTAACTAAAGAAGATATCTATAGAATCTTCCTAATTAGGGAAAATAGATGTGCAATCTTCTAGATTATTTTGTTTCCCTATTTTCCTATTTTAGAAATTAGATTGTTACAAATAGAGAAAAGGAGAATGTAATTGATACAATTGAGAATAATAAAATCATTCTTATTTTTAACATAGTATCCGGGCTATGGTTAGAGGCTATCCTAGCGATATTTGTTGTTTGTTGGGCATGTTATTCCACCCACTATCGGGTCATTATCAGACCACCCACTAATGTCTAGTCTCATGTTCGAGATGTATATACCTCAGCGTGAAGGGGGTGTGTTGGAAATCCCACATCGACTAGAGGTAAGGCCAATTTAGAGTATATAAATGGGTGCAAACCTCATCTTACAAGCCGGTTTTGTGGAGTTAAGTTAGGCTTAAAGTCCACTTCTTAACATGGTAACTAGAGCTCTTCTTTTTCAAATGTTTGTTCCAAAACATTACTAGGGAAAAGTTGTGTTAATTGCCACATATCCCATCAACAGGTTACCCACTCGTATCTTAAATGACATTAGTCCTATAGAATCTCTATTGTCTTTTGTTCCTTCTTCTCCCCTAATGACGAGTCTACCTAGTCGAGTCTTTGGATGTGTTGTTTTTGTTCACTCTCATCATGTTAACCGTGGTAAATTAGATCCCAAAGCTCTTAAATGTGTCTTTATTGGGTATCCATCTAATAAAAAAAGGTACAATTGTTATCATTCACAGAGTCGTCGTGTCTTTATCACCATGGATGTCACCTTTCATGAAACACAATCCTTTTATGTCAGTCCACTACTTCAAGGGGAGAAAGCACTTGAAGTGGAAGAACTCTCCCTTATCATTACCATATTTGTCTTTGCAGAATGCCCAAAATCTGAGTAATGAAGCTACCATAGTCCACCGTGAGGAAGAAGAGGAAGAAGACATTTTTTGGCAAAAAAAAAATGAAAGAAAACAACCCACTTTGACTCTCGAGTAAGAAAAATGTCTAATCTGGAGGTGAGGATCCCTGAAGATATCAATGAGGAGGTAAGTATTACTGAGGATTTACCCATTGCATTGAGAAAGGAAAGAAGATCATGTGCTAAATATCCTTTTTCTCAGTATGTTTGCACTAACAATCTGATAAGCACAGAAGTTTTATTGCTGCCATTGATGCCACAAAAATTCCTACCTCAATCCAGGAGGCCATGAAACTTAAACATTGGAATCAAGCCAAGAAAGAAGAGATGAAGCAATAGTAAGAAATTCAACTTGGGAGATTGTTGATAAGCCACGAGACAAGAAGGAAGTAGGGTGTAGCTGGATATTCACAATAAAACACAAGGTAGATGGGACAATAGAAAGATATAAAGCTAAATTGGTGACAAAAGGATATACCCAAACATATGGGATTGACTATGAGGAGACATTTGCCCCAGTGGCAAAGATGACTACAGTTTGAGTTATTCTAACTTTGGCTGCTCATTTTGGATGGGACTTGCACCAACTGGATGTGAAGAATGTCTTTCTTTATGGAAATCTAGAAGAGAAAGTGTACATGGAAGTTCCCCCAAGTTTTGAAGTGAAAAATGACAGAAACAAGGTATGCCTCCTAAAGAAAGCATTGTATGGTCTTAAGCAATCCCCTAGAACATGGTTTGGAAGATTTACAAAAGCAATGGTTTCCTTGGGATACAGAAAAAGCCAAGGAGATCATTTTGTATTCATAAAGCACTCTTCTATAGGTAAACTCACTCTATTGGTTATCTATGTGGATGATATAATTATTGCAGATGTTGAAACAGAAAAATTGGCATTAAGAGATAAATTGACTGCCCAATTTGAAAAGAAAAACCCAGGAAAACTCAAATATTTTCTTGGAATAGAGGTTGCTTACTCCAAGACTGAGATTTTCATCTCCCGAAGGAAATATGTACTAGATCTCCTTAAAGAAACAGAAAAGTTGGGATGTAGAACCTCAACAGTTCCTATAGAACAGAATCACGGAATTGGAAGTGAGGAAAGTGCTCCTATAGAGAATGCCCAATATCAGAGATTGATAGGAAAATTGATCTATCAATCACACACAAGACCAGACATTGCTTATGCAATTAGTGGAATGAGCCAATTTGCATGATCCAAGAGAGAGAGACATGTAAGCAGTTGACAAAATTCTCCCATACTTGAAGTCAAGTCTAGGAAAGGGGCTATTATTCAAAAGGGAAGACACATTGACTATGAAAATATATATTGATGCTGACTATGCAGGTTCTATTACAGACACAAAATCTACTACTGGGTATTGTGTGTTTCTTAGAGATAGTCTGGTAACATGGAGAAGGAAAAAGCAAGATAGAGTATTTCGTTCTAGTGAGAAGTTGAATTTCAAGCTCTTGCTCAAGGAATGTGAAGGACTCTGGATGAAAATCATTTTAGATGATCTTAAAGTCGATGGATAACCTTATGCAACTACACTGTGACAATAAGTCTGCCATGAGCATAGCCCATAATTCAATACAACATGACAGAACCAAACACATTAAGATTGTCAGTCATTTCATCAAAGATAATCTAGACAGAGGCTTTGTGATTACAACTCATATTCCTACAAAATTTCAAATACCAGATATTTTTGCAAAAGGGCTCCCTCCGGTTAGATATCAAGATCTTATAGGCAAGTTGAGAATAATTGATATTCATTTACCAACTTGAGGGGAAGTGTTGTAATTAGAGGAAATATCTTCTTAATTAAAGAAGATATCTATAGAATCTTCCTAATTAGAGAAAATAGATGTGTAATCTTCTAGATTATTTTGTTTTCCTATTTCCCTATTTTAGAAGATTAGATTGTTACAAATAGAGCAAAGGAGAATGTAATTCACATGATTGAGAATAATAAAATCATTCTTATTTTTAACTATAACTAACAATCATAACAAATGCAATACCCTTCTAACAGAATTGCAACAGAATGAAACTAAGTTATTGGCTGCCACGTGGCTTCCTTATTGATTTCCTATATCAACAAGTTCTGCCCAAAAGACGCTGACAAGACCGACAGCAGTGGTCGAGTGTGATTCTGACATCACAAAGGCAGCACACAGGATACACAGCCTACTGATGGGCTGACAGAGATCAGCATATGACAGTCTGTCATGAAGCTTTTGGTGTACCAACCACTGGGGATTGCTCTTGCCGCTCAAGGCACACTTAACCTTGACTTTGCTGGACAAAACAGTGGTGGATGGCAGCCGGAAACAGTGGACAATTGATGTCTGATGATAAGAGAAGAAAGATAGGGCCCTCTGTACCAACTTGAATTAGGATATGATAAAAATCAGTGAATACCTTTCCCAGCTGCTGTGCATTTTATATATACGGAAAAGAATAATATAATACAAGGAAAAGTTATATATATCCTATAGCACTCAACTCAGTTACATATACCCAAAAGGAAGCATTATAGAAGTCGTACATTATAATAACAATCATAATTTTAACAGAGACAATAATGCTACTTACCTCACACGCAGTAGTTTGTCCCATTCATTTTCTTCATTGACATTCACTGTGTTATCCTCTCTCTTCTCAGAATTTTGTGCACACATGTCATCAGTCCCATCAGGAGGAGATTCACCCACTACATGCTCTTCAGTTGGTTCATCATTCCACTCAAGGGCCTAAATAAGAAATTTTAAGTCGCAGAGCTTAAAGATTCAATTATATCTAACCACAAGAGCACAATGACACAATTTAAGAAAAAACAAAAGGGAGGACTTAATTATTCAATTAACGTGATAGAATCAAAGCTTATGAGAGAAAGAAACTTGAAGAAAAAGGGAAACACAGTGCATGAGGCTCCCAACAAGTGCAGTTTGGGGAGTGTATACATACACAGTCTGACTCGCACAAGTAGATAGATTGCAGGATTTAAACACATGACAACCATTTCACCAAGGCTTGCCCTTAGAGAAAGAAATATGTATCATATTAAAAATAAATGGAATAGATTTCATAGAATTAAGTACACAGGGGAAAGAAGCATCAACAAATTCTTAGTTTAGATTGTTTACATGTTAATCCTATAGAAAACTAAAAAACCATGTATAGGGTAAAGTATAACCATTAGTGACAACAGGAAAACTTCAATCATCATATAAGCACGCAAACTTTAAAGAAGCTTTTACAAAGCAAAGGTACCTAACCTAAGAAAGGGAAAAAAAATAAACCCCCCCCCCCCCCCCCCAAGAGAAACAAAAACAAAGGATAACGAACAAGAATCCAAGAATGCCCAAAAGGCCTGCCACACGACTAAATTTATTGCCACATTGGTAATATTCTAGCTTCTACTGAAAGTCCAAAGAAAAATACTTTATCAACTAGAGTTAATCAATTATCTCACCTTCACTGAACCCAGCATATCATTCTCAGAATCCCCTTCAGCATTATCAGTTGAACCATCTTGAAGATTTGAACGATCAAGCAATTTTAAAATAGCATTTTCATCCCACAAAATCTTGCTGTTGCTATCAGTACACTTATCCTTGTATACATCTCCCAGACCACCAGTCCTCTTCCTATGCTTATGTTCTACATCTGCTACAGGCTCATCTTTGCTACTATTGTTGTTTTCACTCATGTCTTTCCCATTCAGTCCTGGAGAATCGTTGAAGAGTTCCTCAGTTCCCCACTTTAAAATATCTTCTACTTCTTTTTGTGATCCAGACTTATTTACAAAAAGCTGGTCAAGCATCAATTTCTTCTTAGCAAGCTGCAAGATGCGCTCTTCAACACTAGCACGAACCACAAGCCGGTATACCAAAAGCCTATTAGATTGTCCAATTCTGTGTGCTCGATTCATTGCTTGGATATCTGCATGGGGGTTGAAATCAGAATCATAGATGATGACAGTGTCAGCAGTTGCCAAATTTATTCCAAGTCCACAAGAGCGAGTGGATAACAAGAAAACAAATCGACTTTTGTCTTGGTTAAAGCGTGAAATTGCTGTCTGGCGATCAGCTACAGAAACAGATCCATCTACCCTCTCATATGTTTTAGGCCCAAACTCTATAGTCAAATAATCCTCCAGAATGTCAAGAAGCTTGGTCATTTGAGAGAAAATAAGAACTCTGTGACCTTCCTTGTGTAAAATCTTTAGCATAGAATGTAGAAGAGTCAACTTAGCTGAAGCCTTTATTCTCATTTCATGAAGGAACTCGACAGAACCAGATTCAGGCTCAGTTCCTGGTATGAGGTATGGATGATTACAGACCTTCCTCAATTGCATCACAATGTTCAGCATAGACTGTTGGGCAACCCCTTTTCCAATATTCCGCAATATCTGATAATTCTTTGTAAGCATTGCACGATAATATTCAGCTTGGATGGATGACAACTCAACAGGAACCATTCTTTCTGTCTTGGGAGGGATATTTTGCATGGCATCCTTTTTAAGTCTACGAAGCATGTGAGGAGCAACAAGTTTTTTCAATTCATCAACTTTCTCTGCAGTCGTAAGATCATTAAATTTCTCCTCAAAAGAAGATAGAGAAGGAAATGAAGCTGGCTGCAAGAAGTTGAGCAAGTTGTACATCTCGCCGAGGTTGTTCTGGAGAGGAGTACCTGTCAACAGTACACGGTGTTGGAAAGAGAATGTATTTAGCAAACTGAAAAGCTTACTTCCAGAATTCTTCAGTCGATGGCCCTCATCAACAACAAGAACTTCCCAAGGAACTCCACGTAAATGGGAATAATCAGCAAGAACCATTTCATATGTAGTTAAAAGCACATTGAATTTATAGGCTTCCGTTTTCTTACTCAATCCACTTGGATCATTAGCATGCCATTCATACTGGCGAATTATGGCTCTAGCCTTAGCACAGCCATGATATTCAACAACGTTCACATCTGGAGCCCACAGTGAAAATTCAGCAAGCCAATTAGGCATTGTAGAAAGTGGTACCAAGACCAAGCAAGGAAGTGAAACTTTGAATTCAAAATACAACGATGAAATAAAAGCACAAGCAGATACTGTTTTCCCAAGTCCCATCTCATCAGCAAGTATCACATTTTTGGATTTATACCAGCATTTGCGCAACCAGTTCAGCGCCTCAAGCTGATGAGGAAACAAAGAACCACCTTTCAAATCCTTAGGTTGCTCTGTAAGATTGAAAATATCATTTTGATGGTCATTGTTTCTCCTAGTTGAATTTTCCTTTGAGGAATCCTTTTCCAACGTCAGAGTTTCAAGCTTATTAAAAAGTGTAATCAAATGAGAAGAATTTTGAAGCACTGGTTCATCTAAACTTTCCCAAGTGCATTCATCATAAGGCAGTCCACTCCACTTTACAAATCCTTCAGATGTTCCATGTTTGGAAGTTTGAAGGGCTAGCACCCGCTGAGGCTGCTTCCAGCGCTCCTCACAAATATTAATTATTGCCATCCCATACTTTGCCTTATAATTTTCTAGTTTTCTCTTTGCAAGAACTTTTAACTGGGATTCAGAAATCCAACTATTATGAATATGAGACTTTCCTACCCATTTAACTAAAAATTCATAGAAAACCTCCTCTCCATTTGGACCAGCACAATCAATTGCATTACCATCCTGAGCTTTTTCATCAATATTGCCAGTCATCCCCTTCTCCACATTCATTTCCTTTTGTTCTGTTTCAATAGAGACATGTGTTTCACAATTTTTTGGAAGCTCGCTGTTATCCTTGCTCCCTAAAGCAACATTAATGCTCTCCTCTATCTCAAGCTTGTCATTTGGTTTTTTCAACTGTTCAGCAGATACAGCAGAATCATCTTGATCTATACCATCCCTGGCACAGGAACCTAAATCATCAGTGGTTTTACTCAATGAATCAATAAGATTTCCTTTCTTACTTTCTTTCGTTACTGATCTTCTGTATACATGAATTGTTTCCACTCTATTAGTGTTTATCAACATTCCTTCTTCATCAGAAATCTTGACGACATTTTGACGATCATCAACATGATCTTCAGTTGATTCTGCATCCAGATCATTAGCACAAGTAGAATTATCCTCTAAAAGCCTGGTCTGATTTTCGGATATGACCAGATCACCAGAAGGCGAGCCGCCCTCAATATTCAAAGACAAATTATTTAATGAATTTGTATTCTCACCATGTATTCGACACCCTAAAACCCGATCAACCTGTGAGATGGATATGCAAGTAGAGTGAGTTATGATAATCCCATAAAAGGTGCCAGGTGAGGTATTTTCTTAAACATACAAAAATGCAAATCATCAGACACAAGATCTTTTTAGAAGGCTACCTGCAGAGACTCAACAACGGCGGTACTATTTTCATGCATCAAAGTTTCATCTACACGATTCTGTGCTTTATCCAGTTCATTTGATGTGTCTTTCATTACCCGAAGAAACTTCTGCATCCAGGAGAAAACAAATCATGCCTACAGTGTAATAAAAATATAATAGAATCTCAACAATTATAATACTAAACATATTTTAGACAGTATATTTAATATAAATCAATGATAGGAATGTAGAATTTGTTGTAATTAGAGGATATATCTTCTTAATTAAAGAAGATATCTATAGAACCTTCCTTTTAGAGAAAATAGATGTGTAATCTTCTAGATTATTTTGTTTCCCTATTTCCCTATTTTAGAATATTAGATTGTTACAAATAGAGGAAAGGAGAATGTAATTTACATCATTGAGAATAATAAAATCATTCTTATTTTCTACTAATACATTAAAATAACAGACTAAACATGGCTGATCTGGTACCTATAAAACACACTACTACTGTCATCCTAAATCCAACCCAATGTAGCAAAACCTTGCATACTTTGTGTTACGTGCTTGGCCACGTAACGTGTCTACTCTTATGAACGAACGTACTCACTGAAAGAAATGCTTTATAATTGCAATGCTGAAAGACACAAAACACAGCCAATGACTGGGAGCAGGTTCTCCTTCAGTCACCCGAGAGCTTAACCTCTCTTACAATAATAGATAATAAAACGTATCCCCTAATCTCTACGAGTCTTCCTATTAATATTAATCACTCCTTCCATAAAAGGTAAGGAATAATTAGTAATTATAATTATTTGGAAAGAATCACTCTATCCTTATTTACTGTATTTATTGCTAATTTACTCTGCTGATCACACCTCCCCTACGTCCCGCCTGATCCTCTGCTTGCCAAAAGGGCGAACGCTGTTACGTCCCGCCTGATCCTCTGCTTGCCAAAAGGACGAACGCTGTCGTTCCTCCTCATTGCGGACGCTCGTCCTTATTTAGGACGTTCGTCCTCGCCCCTTACTCTGGACGTTCGTCCGTGTCTTGCTCGTCCATGTTTGGACGTTCGTCCTCGCTCCTTGTTGGGACGCTCGTCCTCGCCCCTTGCTCCGGACGTTCGTCCATGTTCTGTTCGATCGTGCCGCTCGTCCTTCTCCCTTGTTGCCTTGCTCGCTCGGCCTCCTTCCTCCTATATCTCCTTCTTTCATACACTCGCCAGGTCCTAACATTACCCACCCCCTGAAGATCAACCTTGTCCCCAAGGTTGAAGTCGGGATACTGGTCGTGGAGGGTAAGGGCGTCTTCCCATGTTGCCCCGTCAGGATCCCCCTCTTGCCATTCGACCAGGACTTCCTGTCGTACGTCCTCCCCCTGTCGTACTTGCCTGCTATCCAACACTTTGACCGGTCGTGGAGACGGTTCCTCCATCTCCAAATCTATAGGTAACTCCTGTTCGACCTGGTGATCCCCTACTGCCTTCTTTAACTGGGACACGTGGAACACGGGATGGATCCGTGCTGCTGCTGGTAATTGCAGCTTAAAGGCGACTGCTCCGACCTGCTGTATGACTAGGAACGGACCAAAATAACGAGCAGCCAGTTTAGACTGTACCACGGACGTCATCGTCGTTTGTCGGTGGGGTCTAATCTTCAAATAAACCCAATCTCCCACTCCTACCTGGGACGGCCTTCTCGTCTTGTCTGCCTGCCGTACCATTACTTCTTGGGCCCTGGCGAGATGGAACTTCAGCTGGCGGAGTGCTTCATCTCGTGTCTGTAGCTCCTGACTGACGGATTCCACTAATGTTTCTCCTGGGACGAACCTATGCAGTGAGGGAGGTGGCCTCCCATAAACAGTTTCAAATGGAGTACATTTGGCCGATTCCTGATAGCTAGTATTGTACCAGTATTCCGCCCATGGTAAGACGATGCTCCACCCCTTGGGTTGTTCGGAACAAAAACATCTCAAGTACCCTTCTAGGATCCTGTTGAGGACCTCGGTCTGCCCATCCGTCTCAGGGTGGTAGGCTGTGCTCATCTTTAGTTGAGTGCCCTGTAGTTTGAACAGCTCCTTCCAAAAATTACTTAAGAACAGTGGATCCCGATCACTTACTATAGATAATGGCACCCCATGTAATCGAACAATCTCTTTCACGAAGATTTCAGCTATAGTGCGTGCAGAATAAGGGTGTTTTAAAGGTATGAAATGACTGTATTTGCTGAGACGGTCCACCACTACTAATACAGCATCATATCCCCTGGACCTGGGTAGCTTAACAATAAAATCCATGCTTATCTCCTCCCAGATGGCGTTGGGAATGGGTAACGGCTGCAGCAGTCCTTGCGGTGATGAGGTTAAATATTTATGTTGTTGACAGACTAGACAACTGGCAACGAAGTCTGTCACTGCTTTCTTCATGCCCACCCAATAAAGAGATTGCGCCACCTTTCGGTACGTCCGGTAGACCCCTGAGTGGCCACCTGTAGGTGTGGAATGGAACTCGGCTATTAGCTTGGGCACCCAGGCCGAACGTGCTGACAGTACGAGCCTCCCTTTATAGTGTAAGCGTTCGTTCTCCAGTGTGAACGAGGGGTGGGAATTTGGGTCTTTCTTTAAGTCGTCAATCACCTTCCGTAACTCCTCATCCGCCTCCACTTCCTCCAAAATTTCCCTGAAATCTTGCCAATATGGCCGAGCCATCACCGTCAGTTCCTTCTCGTCCCGCGACTCATCCTCATCCTTGCGTGATAGGGCGTCCGCTACTTTGTTGGTCACCCCGGATTTATACACGATCTCAAAGTCATATCCCAAGAGCTTTGCAAGCCAATTCTGCTGATTCTGCGTGGTGATGCGTTGCTCCAGGAGGTACTTCAAACTCCTCTGATCCGTGTGAACCACAAACCGTTGCCCCAAGAGGTACGGCCTCCAGTGCTGGATGGCCAGAACCAACGCCATTAGTTCCTTCTCATAGATTGACTTTCCTAACGATCCGTCCGACAACGCTTTGCTAAAGAAAGCTATGGGCTGCTTTCCTTGCATGAGTACCGCTCCAATTCCCCTCCCGGATGCGTCACACTCAATGTGAAACGGCTGGTTAAAGTCCGGAAGAATCAATACAGGAGCGGTCGTTATTGCCTTCTTCAGCTGGAGCATGGCTTCTTCAGCTTGTTCCGTCCATACAAACGACCCTTTCTTAAGAAGGTCGGTCAAGGGCCGGGCAATCTTCCCATAATCCTTCACGAACCTCCGGTAATATCCTGTCAGCCCTAGAAAACCCCTCAGAGCCTTCACCGTCTTCGGTTTCTCCCACTCCAGCACTGCCCGCACCTTGTCCTCGTCCATCTCTACCCCCTTCTCTGATATCCGATGGCCTAGATACCCTATCTGAGTTCTGCCGAACTCGCATTTCTTCCTGTTGGCTACCCAGTGATGTGCTACTAGCTCTCTTAACACCGTCTCCACGTGCTCCAAGTGTTCTTCCCAAGTTCGGCTATACACTAGTATATCATCAAAAAATACCAGTACGAACCTCTGCAGATAAGGCTGTAACAGTTGGTTCATGGCACTCTGGAAGGTAGCTGGCGCGTTGGTTAGGCCGAACGGCATGACCATGAATTCGTAGTGGCCTTGGTGCGTCCGAAAAGCCGTTTTCTCGATGTCGCCTGCTCCCATTCGAATCTGATGATAGCCGGATTTTAAATCCACCTTTGAAAAATATTTGGCTCCCCTCAGTTCGTCCAACAGTTCTTCTATCAATGGAATAGGGAATTTGTCCGGTACTGTAGCTCGGTTGAGGGCCCTGTAGTCCACACAAAATCTCCAACTGCCATCCTTCTTCTTTACCAAGATTACAGGGCTCGAATATGGACTCGTGCTGGATCTTATAACGCCTGCTTTCAGCATTTCCGCCACCTGTTTCTCAATCTCCTCTTTCATCACATGAGGGTATCTGTATGGCCTGACATTTACGGGATCCGTGCCTTCTTTTAGGGGAATTCGATGAGTCATTCCCCTCGCGGGCGGCAGACCTTCCGGCTCGTGAAACACTTCCGCGTAACGTTCCAGGATACGCCCCATGTCGAACGTCTGCGTCCTAGACAACCCTGGACCGAACGTGTCTTTTTCCGGAACGAACGGTCTTTGCTCCTCCTCCTTTTCTGTCTCACCCAGCTCCCACATCAGTAACCATATCTCAACTTCCTTCATTTTAAGCAACGCTGCAGGTTCCACTAACCTCCTAGTTAGCGTCGGATCTCCCTTGATGGTCACCTTGGTCCCTGCTTGTACGAATGCCATGGTTAGCTGTCCCCAATTTATGACTACCTCGCCCAGCTTGGCCAACCATTCCACCCCCAGTATCACATCCACTCCTCCCAACTCGAACAGGTGGAAACGTTCCTTGATCACAATCTCTCCCACTTGAACCGTGACGGTTTCACAGCACCCTCTTGTCTCTTTCCTCCGTCCATCTCCCAAACTCACCCTGTAGGGTGGAGTATCCACTACCGGTAATGCTAGCTCGTCTACCAATTCCCGGCTTATGAAATTATGGCTGGCGCCACTGTCAATTAGAATCAGAACCTGTTGCGTCCCGATATGTCCATGCAGCTTCAGCGTTCTGGGTTGGGTGAGCCCTCCTGCTGAAAGAGCAGATAGTTCCATTTGTTCACATTCAACCTCCACCTCTTCTTCCCCTCCTGGCTCCTCGTCTTCGGCCAATATCAGCATCCTAAGCCCTCTTTCGGGGCAACGATGGCCCGGACCAAACGGTCCTCCGCACCTAAAACACCTCCCTTCCTCCCTACGTTTGACGTACTCCGCGTACGGTAAATCCCGCACGTTCCTGCTTTGAGCGTTAGAGAACGTACGCTCACCTTCTCTCCTTGGGCCTCCTTCCGCGTTCGCTCGGTTCTGGTTGTAGCGGCTAGGATCTATCCTTACCACTGTACCGCTCGGTTTTCCCCACGTTTGCCCTTTGTTGACGTGTCCTCCACTACCCCTCGTTCCTGCTTGGAACGCCTCGACGTCCCTGGCTAGTCTCATGACATCCATAAATTCCTTTGGATCCAATAACCTGAGTTGGTTACGAATGCCCTCCTGTAGGCCGGCCATGAAATACCCCATTAATTGTGCTTCGGGTATCCCTTCAGCTTGGCTCACCAACACCTCAAATTCCTGGATGTAGTCCCCCACGGATCCTGACTGCTTACAGGATGCCAGTCTCTCAAAGACCGTTCCTCGGTTTCTGCCTCCAAACCGAACCACCAACGCTTCTTTCAATCCGGCCCATGACCGGTTCCTGGCTTTTTCTCTCCAAAACCTGAACCAGTGCCCTGCAACCCCCTCCATGCTGATGTACGCCAGTCTCAACTTCTCGGCCTCGGGTACCCCTTGTAATTCGAAGAATTTGTCCGCCCTATAAATCCAGTTCATAGGCTCACTGCCTTCGAACACGGGCAACTCAACCTTCCTTCTCCAATAGGGCTGCTCCTCTCGGCGCCCCCCCTCCAAGCCCCCACCATCCCTCTCTTCCCCGTCATTCCGTCTTCCATTGACTGACCCCTGACTACTATCAGGGTGCCCTTCATCCCGTCGACCTCGCTCCCCTAATATCCTCACCAGTTCCTGGGCTGCAGATTCCAGTCCGCCCATGGAGATTTCTAGGGTCTCCATTCTCCCTTCCATAGCATTCAGTCTCCCCTCCATTGCGTTTCCTCCCTCCACTAGGATCCGGCAGTTTCCTCCCTTGACGATCCGGCAGGTCGGACCAATTGTTACGTGCTTGGCCACGTAACGTGTCTACTCTTATGAACGAACGTACTCACTGAAAGAAATGCTTTATAATTGCAATGCTGAAAGACACAAAACACAGCCAATGACTGGGAGCAGGTTCTCCTTCAGTCACCCGAGAGCTTAACCTCTCTTACAATAATAGATAATAAAACGTATCCCCTAATCTCTACGAGTCTTCCTATTAATATTAATCACTCCTTCCATAAAAGGTAAGGAATAATTAGTAATTATAATTATTTGGAAAGAATCACTCTATCCTTATTTACTGTATTTATTGCTAATTTACTCTGCTGATCACACCTCCCCTACGTCCCGCCTGATCCTCTGCTTGCCAAAAGGGCGAACGCTGTTACGTCCCGCCTGATCCTCTGCTTGCCAAAAGGACGAACGCTGTCGTTCCTCCTCATTGCGGACGCTCGTCCTTATTTAGGACGTTCGTCCTCGCCCCTTACTCTGGACGTTCGTCCGTGTCTTGCTCGTCCATGTTTGGACGTTCGTCCTCGCTCCTTGTTGGGACGCTCGTCCTCGCCCCTTGCTCCGGACGTTCGTCCATGTTCTGTTCGATCGTGCCGCTCGTCCTTCTCCCTTGTTGCCTTGCTCGCTCGGCCTCCTTCCTCCTATATCTCCTTCTTTCATACACTCGCCAGGTCCTAACACTTTGAGAAACACTTATGCCTCATTTTTCTTTTTTTTTCTGCAGTGTGTAATACACCTAAATTTTGCTCACAGAACAAGTATCTAAACGGAACAATATTTAAAATTTATCTCCTAATAAACAACAGTACATTTACACAAATAGTCTAATTCAATAGTCCTTTATCATATCCTAGTATTTGGCCAACAGTAACGTCATTATCAGCCTGCACCATTATTCCTTATGTTTGAATTTGCCAATTTTTCGTTTGCATTTCCTAGCTTATAGCTTACAGTGGCCTAAGAGATTTGGACAATACATATAAATGAAATGTTGGCTAAAATTCCCTACTAAAATGAAATTTGAGTTCAGGGTGAGTTATGCCTTGTAAGAACATTACAGTTTCAAAATGCCACACATAAAAACCTCTTCTATTGCCCATTTGAATCACCATAATTTAAGACTACAATAGTTAGACCCTTTATCATTTAGACGTTATAATGTATCAGTAATTAATTTCCAGAAGATTCGTAAACTATAGAGCCACCAAACCTATGTGATAATTTAAAATAGTCATGCTTTAACAACAGCGCTGTTTAATATAGTATATCATGGTCCAGAATTGATGTCAACAGAGACAAAAACAAAATGCTCAAACTCAACATATTTTAAGATAAAATGGAAATTTGAAATATAATATGAATCAGATCAAATATGTTAAGTTGGTATTAAGTATACAAACATTTTTACTCCATAAATATAAATGTCAATATTATTATGACAGGATTAGTCATGGTCAATATTATTAAAATGATATCCATATTTAAACTAACAAGTAAATAAAAGTGTTTAATAGAGGAGGAACAGGTACCTCATCTTTCTGCTGGACTTGAGAATTCTTGTTTCCAACATCCTCTTTTGGTATAGATGCAGAAATGCTATGGGTTATAGACTTCTGCTTCTTGTGTACTTTATTATTCCCAGACTTGGACTTTGTAGAAGAAGGATTGACAATTTTTTTGCCCTTTTCAGTCTTTTGCTTTTTTTGACTAGTATTATCGTTAACAACTTTATTCTTCCTTTTTCTCACGTCCTCTCCACTAGCAGCAATAGCAAGAACAAGTGTTTTCCTTAAAGGAATCTTATTGCAAGGTGAAGAAGTCTTACCCTCTAGTTGTTCATCATTTGCTTCTAAATCAGTAATTTTAGAGAGCGTTAAAACTACCTTGGCTGGTGAAGTTGACTTCCTGTCTACAGGGGAGTCTGTTGGGGACAAGCTGGATTTCTTTTCATCAGCATCCACACATGACGAAGTTCCTTCCATAGGACTCCCAAGAGACGGGTCAATAGGTTTGTCACTACCAGTTTCATCAACTGAGGAAGACAACAATTTCTTTCCAAAAAATTTGACTCCCACAGTTGAAATAGATTTCCCTTTGCTTGAGGACCTTTTCTTTGAAATAAGTTTGCTTCCAAAAAGTCCAGATACTTTTTCAAGGTTAAGTGAGTTGATTTGGCCTTTTGATTTTGTAGGGACAGTCTTTGTCCTTGCTCGTTTTGAAATTGGATCCAGGTGGTTTATGGGCTTTAGTTGATCCTTTTCTTCAAAGCAACTTGGACATTGCCACTTCCCATTAGGAATGCGCTTCAAGAGATAAAATCACAAATGGTCTCAGATTCAAAAAATCCAAAGAATCAGGACTTTATAGTTGAAAGAAAGCATGCATGAAACCAGAACTGAACATACCTTAAGAGGGGGATCAAGACACTGTAAATGATATGTGCGAGGACAGCTATCACAGCACAATAAGTTGCCACCAACATCACAGATCACGCATTCATAGTAATACTGGATCATAAGTTTACTATATTATGTTAGAGCAACTAAATGGAAATAATAATAAAATATTCTAGATTGGAATCCCAAAATATTCTTCATATAATAAATAAAATATTATTTAAGGAAAGTATGAAAATTGGAGACTGATGATAACGCAATACAATACAAACATATTATTGAGATGGCAATAACATCCAAATCCAATCCCATTGTATATATCCCAAAGATATTTTACTAGAAGAGATTATGTGAGAATGATAATAAAGAGGCGGAAATAACAATACATGCTCTAAAAGGTAACAAGAAAGACTAGACAAACATAATAACATAAGGAAAGCAAGTACACCATGGCCCTATGGGCCCATCTGGTTAAACTTCTCTATATGCTTTTAGGAGAAGAAAAAATAAATAAACTTCTCTATAAGCTAAAACCAACTTTGCATAAGTGAAAATATGATTTTGGAATAGCTAATATGCAGAATATACTTCTGCTTCAAATATTTTCATGTAATTCCTAACCAATATGAAATAAATGCATAACATTGACACATACATCTTAACTAAATCTTCTAAGCTACCAGACAACGCAAAAAGTAGTGGCTAATTGTATAAGGGTATTTGAGCAACATGATACAATCCTATAAAAATTAGAGAATATGCTGAATTCTGCATATCCAGGTAGCACATTGATCTCATTTACAATGTAATTACAATCAATCAAGAAGTAATCAAACAGCTGATTAGGATCTATTCAATAATTAATTGACAGCAATGACTGTAACTAAAGGTGACCATATATGTATATACACACATGCACTAAATACCTGTATATCGGCAAATCTAACATAACATTCCTTTTCAAACAAGACCATGCATATAATGTATGTTCTAAACTTGTTATGAGTAAAAATCAACCCAAGGCTCTCTGTGACTAGTTTTTTTTCAGTCTGTGTGACTAGGTAAATAAGCCTGCTAGTAGGCGTCAGGTAGTGGTACTGTAGGTTATATCCAGATCTTTATTTTTCTGATGTGAGACTAGACAATGGTCAGAAGTAGCTTCAGTGGTCTGGTGAAAGACAATAAAAAAATAAAATAAAAATGTTAAATTCAAATGGAGAAAGAAAATACAGTTGAAGACGTACACTTCGGCGCCAGTTTGACCTGAAGGTGCTTCACCCAATGTAAGGGTAATTCAAGTTCTGTGTAATCATATCCCAGTGCTAACAAGGCTATACATGAGTTTGGCATGTTTCCATACAAAGATGTCAAATACACCCATGGCCAGCTTCAGAGAGTAAATTCAGCAGTAAGAAAACCATGCAGTGGGTAGACTTAAAGCTAGGGTTGTTGATACCGGAGAGAAGGCATCAGCACCCACTTCAAAAAGATACTTGCATGGCAATGCATGACAAGTGGCAGGATTCTTAACAGTTTTAGAAGCAGTCAGAACTCTGAAGAGACATTCTGAATTTAGGTCCCAGGTTTCAAAGGCATTTATGCCTCCATAGTCATTATCATACCAGAGGGAACAGCAGTTTGAATGAGCTTTTAGCTGTACTCAAAGACCAAGATGATGGAGCTGCTGCGCATTCAGCAAATGAATCACACTATCACGTGTAGACTACACTACCTCCTGCACCTCAAAGTAAATTGAGTAGACTGAACTTAAGTACATATGGGTAGAGGATTATCTGGACAATGATTTTGGGCTAGTCTATGGAAGAACCAGGTTGAGAACATGCCTCAGACTCCCTTATGCACCAGTGAGGAATGACTGGTCAGATTTCAGTAACTCACATGTGGTGACACATCAGAGGAACATCAGAGATCTTCCAGTAGTTGAGTAATTTGAGGCAAGCAAACAAGATTGTTGGATCATTCAGAGTGAATAAAACATCCATTAGGTGTGGGTGAAGAAGTCAAATCATGAGGAATAGAAGAAAGTAGCCAAACACCCATGAAAGGAGAGAAAAACAAGCTTAACAACTGATTAATGGAGGAAAGAACTTCGAACAACTGTATATTGGAGGTAAAAAAATAAGGTTCCCGTGGCTAGAATTAGTTCACAATGGGAAAGTAAGAACCATCAAAAGAAAACCATGAAAGAGAGTTCGATAGTTTTCAAAGTGGAATAGTGCAAGAGTACGTCAGAAAAATATTGCTTTCATACCATGCAAATAATTAGAGTATGGAGAATTATGTGTATCAGGGTTGAACTCTAATCCATTGGTTAGTATATGGCAATCAATAATGAGCTAAATTATTAGCTCATTTGCAGCCTATCAGTGACACACACACATCAACATTAAAATTGCATTTTTAGACAAGCTAAACCTAACACTTATTCTTTTAAAAAATTACAAGAAGCAATAATATCATTACTTACCCCCCTCTTTGGACATCAGAATCTAGAAAGCCCCTCAATGGTGAAGTTGACACACCAAACATGAGAACAAAGGAACGTAGCAGCAATTGTCTAGACCCAGACAAAAGAGAAAACCCATACATCAAATGATGCACTAGGAAATATTCAAATTCTCAAATTAGCACTCAAATTATCCCAAGGGTTACAACCACTATTTATTATAATAAAGCATTTGCTACTAAAAAGGAAAGGATAAATAAAAGCCCAACACAACTTTATGACATTCTACAATTTTCAGTTTTAAATTATAATAAAATCTAGCTCCCAAAAGGACAGCATAAATAAAAAAACTAGCATAATACCATAATATCCTCAATTAAAATAAATAGCCTACAGACGTGTTGTAATATAGCCTAAATTTAGCATTATACATTTTGAGAAAGTCACAATCAATTTCCTTCAAATATCTATATCTCTGGATCATTCTAGGTCAGAAACCACTTTCATTTAAACTACATTGATAATACAAAAATGTTTGTCTTAATAAAGTCCCAAACGCTGTTTTGTAAAAAGCTCTAGTCCTAATAAGAAAGCTTTGCCTTCTTTTTCTTTAGTTCACCCTGCTATTTGGGGTCCCTCTCATACTATTACCCCTTTAGGTTTTAAATATTTTGTTACATTTAATGATGATTATTTTAAATGTACTTCAATTTGGCTAATGAAGCGTCAACCAAAGGTGTCTTCTATATTTCAAATGTTATCTAATGAAATAAAAACACAATTTGGTATACCCATACATGCTTTTAGTAGTGACTATGCTCGTGAATATTTCTCTAACCAATTCATGAAATCTAGTGGTACCCTTCATCAAAAGCACAAAAACAGACATTTTATTGAAATACACTTCTTCATAGTCATCTTCCTCACCATTTTTTGAGGGGATGTTGTCCTTACAAAAATGTTATCTCATTAATCGGATGCCATCATCTGTCCTTAATGATCAGATACCCACTCTATCAATTTTCCTTATTTGCCTCTATACAATCTTCCTCCACCTGTTTTTGTTTCCACATATAACCACAAAAACTTTCTCCTTAGTCATTCAAGTGTGTCTTTGTGGGATATCATCACTCTCAAAAAGGGTATCAATGTTTCTCTTGATATCTCCATAGGTATTGTGTCTTTTGGCATCTCTTTCTTTGAGTTTGTTCCATATTATACAACTATTCATTCGAATGATGACATATGTACTCACATTCCCACTACCATCAATCTTGCTTCATCAAAACCAGATGACTCTACCATAACTCGAGATGCTTCTCCTACACCACTTCAGGTATATCAACATCGTTCATGACCTATTGATATTTCAGTATGTGATCCATATTCAACAGATATAGTGGATGTCATGCTAATGTTTCCCGAAGCCATCTCCCATACAGAATTTGGTCCATCTAAAACTGATTGGTCAATTACTATTTGGAAAGGTACACATTTTACCAATAATCATTTTCCTGCTATACAAACCTTAGTTATCATAGGCTTTCCCCCATACAATATACTTGTTTGTCTCCATTCATGTTTCTAAGTATCCAAGTGAAGTTTTATCCCAACCAAAGTGGCGATAAGTAATGATTGATGAGATGTTTGACCTTCAAAGTGATGGTACGTGAGAATTGGTTCCTCTTCTAACTAGCAAATCAACTGTTTGGTGTTGATGGTTGTACTCTCTTAAAACAAGACATGATGGTAACATTGATCACTATAAAGCTCGATTGGTTGCCAAAAGACAAACAAAAATCCAGGACCAAGAATACACTGAAACTTTCTCTCATGTTGCAAAATTGACATCTATTCGACTTCTCTTTTCCATTGCAATTATTCACCACTAGACTATTTCAATTAGACATCAAAAATGCCTTTTTACATGGTTACCTTACAAGTCTACATAGAGCAATCTCCTGGATTTGTTACTTGGGGGAAGTCATCTAATATGGTATCTCATCTACTTAGGTCCCTATAGGTCTCAAGCAATTACCCCATGCATGGTTTGGGTGTTCTCGGACTGTCATCTAGCAGTTTGGAATAATACAAAGTGATGTTTATCATTCTTTGTTCTATCATCATTCTCCCCAAGGGTGCATCTATCTCATTGCATATGTGGATGACATTGTTTTCACAGGTAGTGATAAGGAGGGTATTGTACAATTAAAACAGTATCTTGCACACAAGTTCTTGGACACCTAAGGTATTTCCTTGGTATAGAAGTGGCACAATCCAAGGAAGGTTGGGTCATATCTCAGAAAATATTCTCTCAAACATTCTAGAAGAAACAGAGATGATAAATGCAATGGATCCAAGTGGCAAACTTGTACCTGACCTAGGAGAACGTAATTCCAATCCTAGGATATACAAAAGGTTAATTGGTAAGCCAAATAAAGTTTCATTTCCAACCAGATGAGTCATCGGTTCCATAATTCATAACAGAGTTAATGACATCATCCCAAGACACATGCATTCCCAATTTAATATTCTCAAATTTCAAAGCAATAATATTCTACATTATTGTTTCAATTAAGAGGTCATTGGACCTATAACCTGCTGCTGGTTTGTTTAGGAAATTAAGGCAGATAATTCTAAGGAGACAAATCCCTGTGATTATGGGTGACTAAATACATCAACCTAGTCTTTATAGTGAGATACGATGGAGATAAAGAATAAAATTATAACAAACATGAAACATAAAACATCCTAAAATACAGAATGAGCACCACGATTTTAATATATAATGACCAAATCACCTACAAGTCCAGTTTACAGTTAAACTAGTTGAACCAGCCAGTCCAGTTCGAGTTTAATAACATATCTACATAGATGTCAGGTATTTCTTACATCTATTGCTCTATATTAAGACATTATTTCACACAAATTATCACAAGTTACATTGGTCAGATGCCATGGTATACTTAATGACAATACTAAACCATTTTACTCTTCATAAGTTGGGTTTCCAACATCCCCTCTTTTTGCCTAATGCAATAAATAAATTGGATTCAAAAAGTTAACTTACCCCATCATTTCCTTTCTTCTTAGATGACATTTGATCAGTAGGTACTTCAGTCTTTAGCGCACGTTTAGCTGAAGCATTTCTAGAAGATTCAGATGTTAGTGAATTTTCCTCTTTACTATTGGACTGGTCTTTACCAGAGGACTGATCTAGTCCAAAAGGAAGCTTTCTCCGCTTACGCTTTAAAACCCAGTTCCTGTTCAGCATTTTAGGTGCTGATGATTTGTTTTCCTTCATTGTTCATAGATGCATCCTGCATAAGCAATGAGCACTTTGACCATCAGCATGTCATCATGAGAAAAATGAAAATTCAAAGCATTTTAGCTTATAAAACAGCATTAACATGCTTGCTCATTAACAGAGTGCACAGAAAACAATTAAAGAAAGTACTACAAGCAAATAACATGGAAATAAAACAGAAAATAGTTTTGAGCAATAACTAAAAATTAAATTAGCCCTGGTAATCAACCGTGTTTATCATATTATTATAAGTAAAGTTCAACCATTACCAAAAAACAAAAAAAAAAACTCAGACGTGTTCTCAACTAGAGAAACATTCTTTTAATATATTCAAAGTATAAATGTACTTTATTTAGATAAACAAAGAATTTATTAAGAAATAAAGGAGAGATATAAATGCAAGTGAATAAGAAATCCTAAGAAACTGAAAACTACACCATGAGAGAGAAAAAAACATGAGACTAGGAACATTAAACATGTAGCATAACATGCCTATCTCTCTGATGATCCTTCAAAGATGTCCCCTTGAAAAGAACTTTGACATAACACTACAAACAACTAACATGCATTCAACCTTTTTAAAACATTATTCATCGTATCAAAGACACTATTCATGATCACTTAATATCACTCAACATGGGAGCATGCAAAAAGGATTCAAGAGAGAATATGATACCACATTTCATAATCACTCAGCAGGATTCAAAATATCAAGTTTTCATTTCAATCTATTCTTCTTTCCCCCAACTGCGATCATCAAAAACTGTCTCTGATCACGTATCCATCAGCTGATTGAACAAAGTTCATTATCTTTGAAAACAAAACCAGCATAATAAGAATTTTTTTCCTTAAAAGGAAAGGTTTGATGGTAGCTAAATGGGAATCAGTCCAAAAAGCTAGTCTTGAGTTGAAGCTTCAGAACTCATGTTTGAGACTTTAGCTAAAATAGATGGGCTTTGATTATAGTCAATGCAGTATTATCCAAGATTCAACAACATTATAAGAAAGTATATGTAAATCCTGTCATCTGAGGTGTGACTTATTCCAAGATCTAACAAATTTGGAAAATCTAGCCTATTTAAATGATGAGATAGGCCTTAGGTAAAACTGAAACCGGGGATAGTTGAAGTGAATAACATGATTGCTGTTGATAGAAAAATGATTTCTAACCTGCCCATTGCTACGGCAATGAGTCCAGTCAAAGCAAAATCAATTGCAGCAGACAAAAAACTGTGAGCGTGTGGTTGGAAATCATGTTAACATCAGGTAGCAAGGCGTAGCAAAGAATGTAGCAATTAAAAAGGCCAAGCAGCGGTGCATGATGTAACAATGACAAATCAAAGCAAAAGAGATACTTCGCATAAGAATGATAATTTACAGCATCAAAAAACCAATCAAGCCTTTTACACTTAGGAATGAACATTTCAGGACCAAACAAATAAATTCTCTCCCCCATTGCCCCAGAAAAATATCAAACAAAAGCCATTTGATTATCATTTATCACTCAGAAATATTTGGACGAAACACTTATTCAAGGATAGATTAACATGAATAACAGCATTACCTTCTACTACAAGAAAGTTAGAAACATCGAATCAATCCCATACGCCAATCCTGTGACAAATGTTAGCATACGGTAGTCCTCAATGCGCAACCACATTCATTCCAAGCGAAAAAGACATCCAAGAATAAAACATACCATTGTCCCTAAAAATGAATTAAAAGACTATACAACGATAAATTTCCTCAGCTTCTGTAGATTCACAACTCAATTGGTATCTACATTCATTCCTCAATCAAAACAAGATCAGATCATTCAATTAGCACAGACAGACTACTATCACGTAAAAACTATTAATCATGATGAATCTGAATAAGCATACACAATCTCTATCAAAAGTAAAACAAGCAGCAGCATAAACAATGAACAAAAAGTCAGAGTATGTCCCAGCACACCAGAAACAAGAAACACAACAAAAGCCACCAATCCACACCCAACAAACGGTGAAGCATTCCGCACATTCAACTCACACAAAAACCCTCAAGTCCCTTGGAGGAACAAGTGGAGTCAGAAAGCAACACAAAATTCAAGTAACAATCCTGCTCATTGAACCAACAAAATCTGCAAGCATGAACAACAATCACAGGCCAAGTAGCTTGAAAATCAAGGGACTCAACTAACACAAAACCAACAGACCCAACTGAAATTGAACATCAACAAGAGGCAAACACAAAACCCCAGAAGCCAAATTCGAGCCAAAACAACAAATGAAGAGCAAAGATGGAAAATTGAGAAGCATACCAGGCTGGGCTACGGATCAAATAGCAGCACGAGCAAGGATTGCATGAGAAGGAAAAAGGGAAAGTGGAGAATAGGGAGAGAAGGTATTAGGGCATGGATGCAAGGAGATGAGAGATACGAGGAAAGAGAGAGAGAAAGAGGGCAGACAAATGAATAAATAGAGAGAGAAAAAGAGATAGCTGTTGTTGTTGTTTGTTGATGTTGTCATGTAGAGAGAGAAAGACACACAAATACGGATTCGCCGGGGTCATAGGACGGGGTTACTCTCTGACATGGCAGGAGAGAGAGAGAGTTGTTGTGCTCTCTCTCTTGCTCTTTGTTGAAACCCCAAACCACTCTTCCACTCCAACCATGCCACGTGGCACAACCACGAGCCTTTGCCTTTCTTCTTGCATTCTCCTTCTTCCCTCACAACACAATCTCTTTCTGTTTCTTCTCCTCATCACATTCCCTTCTCTTGTTTCCTAAATCTCATTCTCTGCATTATCACTTTTCGCATAATCAATTTCCCACAAATTTTCCTCAACTTTTCCCTCCCTCACTCCTTTTTTTCCTTCACAAAATATGAACTCAGGGACCCAGCAAAAAGACCACTTGAAAGTTGGTTAAAATTTTCGAATTTGAAGATCCTTCAAAAATATCGGTAAAACAATTTTATCTTATTCGAGATAAACAGAATTATCTCTAATTTAAGATATATCATAAGATTATTTATTAACAGCAAGTCTCTCTCAATCTTAAATTAGAAACTACTAGGTTAGTTTATCAAAAGTAACTGTTTTTTTGTTTGGTTTCTTCATGAATTGCTTGTGGGTGTCATTTATAATGTCGCTGTTTTATTAATTTATGAGGAAAATCTATTTCAAACTGTCAATTAATACCTAAGCTAACCAGCACTTCTACACTTAATTGAGTTTCTGAATCCAACAACTATTTCGAGATTGTGTTTTCAACCTCGTTTTTTCTCTGTAACTGCTTTTACTGCTGAATGTATATCACTGTCATAAAAAATATAATAATCTAATTAAGACGTATTTAACGTTTAATTTAGTCACAATCTATGGTTACTCAACATGGTATATTAGTGGAACTACTCGTGTCTCTAGCAGTCAAGTATTGGAAAAATAATGCAATCATTATATTTTTCATAATAATGCAATCATTTAAGTCATTTTTTTTTCACTAAATGTGGAATTTAATCTATTGGAAATATGTTAAATACCACAAAATTTACAGAGTATATTAGAAATATATCCTGAAAGATATATTTTCTTTCTGAAAAGATAAATATAATAATTGCCAAAATTTAATATTCCTTAAAGAATCAATAATCATGAATATAAAAATTTAAAAGTGGTAAAAAATTAAATTCGCACGTGGTATTATCTTTATCGCCCTTCTAACTAATTTAGAATATTATTAAATCGATAATAAAAAAAGAAATCAATGCATAATTAAACTTTTCATTTAATACTTCTGTCAATACAAATGAGAATTAGGGAAAAAGTTAAAAAATAATAATAATAACATTAAATTGTGTATTTCTTTTTTCCTATTTCTATTTAGTAGATTATTTATGGTAAGGCCAAACGAAACAAAAAGCATTGTGGAACGCTATAGAGAATGCAACTAATAAAATCGGTAGTTGATTAGTGGAATCCACGTAGGTATGTGTGTTATGATTATTAAATATAAAAATATGGTCAAATTTATAAAAAAAATTATACATAAAAAATTTAAAAATTTATAATATTATAATTATAAAATAGGAAACTTTGTAAATTTTCATAAAGACAAAAACAAAATATTTATAAAAGATAATTGTAAAATATTTTAATTTCTACTTAAAAATATTATTATAATTATACAATAAAAATATTTTCAATTTTGTGGACAGTTTTCTTAGATAATAGAAATTAGAAAGTTAGTGAATGAATATAAAAATACAAAGGAAAGAAGATATACAAAAAGTGTGCACCAATAAATGGTTATTAGAGGTTATAAATTATGGTTTTTACTGAAATTTTACCATGCCAAAGTAAACCACAAACAAGGAAACAAATTGCATGTAAAATTTACAATATGTTAAATCCTTCAAAAACAAAAAGTTTCACCTTCCTCTTAAAGTATTAAAACCGCATTTCTTATATAGTTATCCTATTTTATTTATTGGTGAAGTATATTTTTGTTATCTTAAAAAAATTGTTTAGAAAGTAGTTTGAAAAAATTCTATTACTTTCTTTTTCTCTGCCATTATTTTTGAAATTGTTTAGAAAGTGTAATTCTTGTAATATTTGTATTTTGTTTGAGGTCCTTTATTCAAGAGATCAAATGAGTTTAGTGATGGTCATCCATCATTCAAGTTATGTTATTCACTTTTTTTTTTGTCCAAATCATGTGAGAGTACTTGTTAAAGGGGCTCCGACTTTCAAGTGAACAATTTTGCAAAATAATGTTTTAATAAAAAGATGAGTAATCAAAATATATCCCCTGTTAAACATATTATAATGGTCTTACAATTAGATCTGACTCATTAATTATCAATAAATTGTTTTCATTATTTCTATTAATTTTCAATTAATGACTATTATTGTTATTAACCTGTTATTGCTTAAATTAATTATCAATTAATGATTGTTCCAGATCGGTCGGTCATCTCCTCGCTAGATGGTCGACCGCGTGGTTCTTGCTTGATCAGGTGGTCATATAGTTCATAGGCCCCCAAGCCCAAGCATGATATAATGTGCAAAGGAGTTTTAGGTAGTCTGCTTCCGATGCGAATTAGTTTTACCTTTGACCCTTGTCTTTGTGTGCTATTGTATGTTGACCAAGATTTTGAGCTTCATCGACTACTCGTTGTACATAAGACCGTAGTTAACAAGCATTCTTTGATTGCTCGTGGATGGCTTAATAGGAGTTGAAAAAGTTAGGAGTTGAAAATCGTTCCCTGACCACCTATGAAGGGACTGATAAGAGTTTGAAAAATGTTCTCTGCTAGTTGGTTGAAGGTAAGTCAGGAGTTGAAAAATGTTCCCTGACCACTTGTGAAGGGCTTAGAAGGAATTTGAAAATGTTCTCTTCCGGTTGGTTGAAGGTAAGTCAGGAGTTGAAAAACGTTCCCTAACCACCTATGAAGGGCTCGACAAGAGTTTGAAAAACATTATATGTTGACTGGTTGAAGGTAAGTCAGAAATTAAAAAATGAAGATGACAACAATCTCCCTATTGATGTGGATGTGGGTGCTCAACTTGACGAAGAGCTCGTACATCTGACCAATATTGGTTGCATTGTCGTGGGAGTAAAAGACGATGGACTTAGTGGTGGGGTGGCGAACGTAGACGATGATGATCTCCATGAGCAGTAGCCCCGTGGCCTTCTTCTTCACTACCTTGTACAACGGCGGACTTAGAGGGAAAAATGCCAATTTCGCCGCCATTGAAGAAGTCATGCCACCAATCTTCTTCTTCCTTCCAAAAAATGACTAACTCACTTTAGTGGCTTCGATTCTCACATTACACAGTAATAGTGCTAGGGCCAGGTAACTATTTTCCATTGTACCGCTCATCTGGTTCCTTGTGGCTACAGGGGGTTGCCGCTCAGCCCTACGGTGAGCGCCAAAATGTTTCAGGTAAGGTGTTGAGGTCCCTTACTTAAAGCACTCAAAGTTGTCCTGAAAATAGGATGACCTTCCTGATGATCTTCCATCATCCAAGTTACGTTGTTCGCTATCTCTCCTTCTTATCCAAGAAAAAAGTAATTAGAAGATTTAATACCTAGTTTGGTCCCTAGGTTTGGTAGGTTTGTCTAAAGTGGTCATACCTTTTTTTAGATGTTCATAGTTGTCCCATATTTTGTAAAAACGGTTCAAGTTGGTTGTTTTTACTTATGGCATTAGAAACATTAATGGTGTAATTGTCCCTTAGCTAAAATTGAATGACTTGTCCAATTATTGATTGTGTGGTACGCTGAGGTCAATTGAGGTGTAAATTTTAAAAATAAAAGTTAATGACGTGGGAAAGTTAAAGTTAAGATTAAGGAAAATTACAATTAGGCAAGATGCCATATTCCAAAAAATCCTAAAAGCACAATATTAGAATACAATTGCAGATAATCCCAAAACGTGAAATCAGAAAATGAAACCCTAATTCGAAAACCCTAACTTCCAAATCGCATTAACAATCTGCGGAGGAGAAACAAGAGATAAGAAATTCCCACATCAAAACCCTCAACCCCAAACAAAAACCCTAAAATCCCCAAATCATAAGATCACGAAGAATCCCAACCATTGTGTCACCAACCTGCAAAGAAAACAAAACAGAAACACGAAAATAGGTATTAAACTTAATCATAATTAATTACCTAACCTCCCCTGTATTATGTAATGCTATCAAAATGGGTTGTAACCCGCGAGCCAACCCGACTCACCACGGGTTTGAGTCGGATTGGGTTTGAAAAAAAATGTAATTTTTTTATGCGGGTTAGTTTTCAACTCGGCTCACTTAGAACCTGACTCATCCGGGTTGAACCCGTGGTGAGTTGGGTTGGGTCATCAAGCCACCTAATTTAATTTAATTATTTATTATTTTGTGTTTCAACATTATTAACTAGCATTTTTTTTATTATATTGTAGATGTGGATAAAAAAAATGTTTCAAAAGAGAAAAATATTATAAATTTATCTATTCAAGACTCTAATATTATAAATGAACAAGTGATACAAAAATTATCAATATTAAAAACTTATTTGTTCTCCTTTTAAGTTTGTTTTTGGATTACGCTTGGATGGTATGATATTTTTTTTATTTTGAATTATATTTAGAGTTTAACATCATTTTAAAGTTAAATTTATTTAGATTTGAATTAAAAAAATTATAATTTTATTTTTATTTTAAAAAGAACTTATAATTAAGTGAGCTAGTGAGCCAACCCGTTTAACCACCAACTCATGATAGGTTAGATCATGTTCGAATATTTTTGGCTTGATAATAAGTGAGTCGGGTTTGGTTTAGTCACTAAGTGACTAACCTGTGGTGAGCCGGGCCAGATCGAGTCAGGTTACATGTTTTGAGAGCCCTAGTGTAATAAGGAGATTACAATTAGATTTGACCCATTAATTACCAATAAATAACTTTCACTATTTCTATTAATTTCTAATTAATAATTATTATTCTTATTAATTGTCCATTAATAATTGTTATTACTCAGATTAATTATCAATTAATGATTGTTTTCGAACCGGTCGATTATCTGTTTGTTGATTCTTATCCAACTGATAGTCCTACAATACATATTTAATTATAAGTTAATTATATATATATATATATGTATATATATAAATTGATTAAATTAATACTTAACAGCAAAAATAATAATAGGATAATAAGAATTCCTTGATTGTTAGTTGTATAAGTTACCAATATATAAGAAAAAAAGAAAAGAAATAATGACAGTTTTATACAAAATATTTTTAAATAGTGATTACATCTAAAAAGATATCAGTTAAAAGAATTATATAGTTAAAAAAATAGTTAATATATTATAAATGGTAAAATAAAAATTATGCACGAAAATAAAAATTGTATCTTCTAGGTATAGATTATTAGTAAAGAGTTTTTTTTTTCAATTATTATTTTTATTATTGTTAGATATATTATATCTTTTATCTTTATCTTTTATCTTTTAGTTAATTTGTTATTATTTCTTATTTGTATTTTGGGCTTAACCCATATTTCTTCTATTATAAATAGAGAATCCGATGTGTGTATTTAAACACAAGGGAGATTAATCCCAAATATAGTTTTTCACTATATTCAACATGGTATCTAGAGCATAAGGTTTTTTTGTTCGTTGGTCCTGCCCACTACAATCGTCGTCATTGTTAGAGTTGTCGTCACCGACATTAGTGTCGTTGTCTCCATCGCCGACCACCTTGATTGGGCCTCTTTTGAGTTCTAGGTTTTTTTACTCTCTTGCTTGTTCATGGCTTCTAACCCGTCCATATATGCTAACTACGTCAAGTGCATTTATCTATTGATAAGTTAGATGGTACTAATTATGCGACTTGGGCATCAGACATTAAACTTTGGCTTAAGAGTCCTTAATCATATTACTCAGAATGTGACAACTATTGATTCCGCTGCAGTTACCCATTGGTTGAAAGTTGATGCTCAGTTATGCATTGTTCTCAAAGGTACCCTTCATTCCTCTTTAAAACAAATTTTTCGTTCCTACGAAACATGTTTTGAAATCTGGGAACACGCTAAATTATTATACACTAATGATACTCAACGTCTTTATGGTGTTTGTCATGATCTTCTCAATGTTCTTGCTCCTCGACGTCAGGACTTTATGAGTGATTATATGGGTAAAATTCATGCTCTTTTTCATGAGTTTAATGAATTATGACCTCTTACTTCTACTCCTGCCAAAGAAATAGAGCAACGGTCAAAGTTCGTCATGTTGCTAGCATTGCACGGCCTTGCTGATGAGTATTCTCATGTTCATGATCAGATTTTGGGTTCACCTGTTGTTCCCACTTTGACTTCTACTTGTTCCACTCTTTTGCATGTACCTAGTAGACCCATCAATGATACATATGTTTCCTCAGCATTAGCATCTCAACGTCATGATCACAATCACTCTCACAACCAGGAAAAGGACGTCTCAAGTGTAACCATTGTGGAAAGGTAGGCCACACGATTGACAGGTGTTATGCATTACATAGTCGCCCTCCTAGATCTACTGCAATTGTTCAGACTACTTCTTCGTCACAATCACCTACTGGGATCCTGCTTCATCTGATATTAATGATGACTCTGTTATTTTCAGTAAATTTCTCAAATGGTATAAGGATCAACAACCTTTTAGTTCCACTGCATCTGTAGCACACACAAGTACATCTTTTATTGGTCTGATTCCATCTTTTTCTTTTGACTCTTGAGTTCTTGACTCGGGAGCCACAAATCACATTACTGGTAACAAAACTTTGTTTTCCTCTTTGTCCTCTCCGAATCCTTTACCTTATGTTATAATGGTTGATGGATCTAGAGTTTTAACTCATGGTGTTGGGACTGTTAATATTTTTCCTTTTTTATCCATTGATAATGTTCTTTATGTCCCTGGGTCTCCTTTTAACTTATTATCTGTCAGTCGTCTAACTCGTTCTCTTGATTGTGATATTTCTTTTGACAAAGATTATGTTTGTTGAGACAGGTGACTGACACCGGATGTGAGTCTCATGGTCTTTATCATCTTCGCCCCATTACACATATTGGGGCAGTTATGGAGTCTTCATCTCTTCTTCATGCTTAGTTCGATCATCCCAGTCTTGCCAAACTACAACAACTTATTCCTAGCTTATCCAAGTTGTCCAATTTGGTCTGTGAGTCGTGTCAATTAGGAAAATATATTCGTAGTTCCTTTCCTCGTAGTGTCTCACAATGTGCTTCGTCTCTTTTTGCCTTATTTCATTCTGACATTTGGGGACCTAGTCGTGTTAAGTCTAATTTAGGTTTTCAATATTTCGTTACCTTTATTGATGATTATTGTAGATGTACTTGGTTGTTTTTAATGAAAAACTGTTCTGAGTTATTGTATCATTTTCAAACTTTTTATAATGAAATTAAAACTCAGTTTTGTGTTTCTTTTCAAATTTTGCGTAGTGATAATGGTCGTGAATATCTTTCCCATTCTTTTCAACAATTTATGGCTTCTCATGGTATTCTCCACCAAACTTCATGTGCTTATACACCCCAACAAAATGGGGCGGTTGAACGTAAAAATAGACATCTTATTGAAATAACTCGTACTCTTTTAATTCATGGTAACATTCCTTGGGGTGATGTTGTTCTTACTGCATGTTATCTCATTAATCGCTCTTCTGTTTTAGAAAATAAAATACCTCATTTTATCTTATTTCCTCAAGAACCTCTTCCCCCATTAGCTCTAAAAGTTTTTAGGTCTACATGTTTTGTTCATAATTTTGGTCCTGATCTTGATAAGTTAGCTCCTCGATCACACAAATGTGTTTTTTAGGCTTTATTAAATCAAAGAAAGGATATAAGTGTTTTTCTCCTTCTCTTGATCATTATTTTATATCTACAGATGTCACCTTCAATGAGTCGTCCTTTTATTTTAATGATCATTCTTCTTCTGATATGTCTCCTTCTAATACTATCAATATTCCTGTTGTTTGTGATCCTCCAATTGTGCCTAGTTCACCAGACGTTTCTCAACAACCACCAAGTGACTCAATTGAAGTGCCAACTACCTTGTCTCTTCCGGCTCTAACAACTGAGTCTACCCTTCCAATTGCCCCTCGAAAAGGTATACCACTACAAGAATAATTGATATTACCGACAATCATAACTCATCGGTAATGTATAAAATCTGTCGATAATTGTCGTTTATCGACGGCTTACTAACGGTCAAAATACTGTCGGTAAAACCGTTCTCGGTAACCTTTACCGACGACCTTTTCAGCCGTCGGTAATTATCGAAAGCTTTTGGCTTTCGGTAAATCCGTCGGTAATTACCGAAGGCTTGTGGCCTTCGGGAAATCCGTCGGTAATTACCGTGATCTGGTTCATCTTCTTCGTCTTCCTTCCTACCTCCGTGTCATTTTCTTTTTGTTTTCACGAACTCCACCACCAGAAAAGCATCACGCCAATAACAAACTCATTTCCAAACAATCAAACAACCAATTTATTTTCAATAGTTAAAATCGTAGAGAATCATGGAGAGTTTCTCTGCAATTCTCATATTTGTAAGAGAAAGAAGATGTTATTAGGACCGGTGATGTTCCTAATCGCACAGATCAACTTTGCAATGGCTCGCCGAAAAAGTTGAGCTCGCCGAAAAAGTTGAGCTTGTCGAAAAGACTAAAAAGTGAACAATGATGGGTTGCAACAGTGGCAACCCTGCGATGGTGAAGAGCAACGGTGATGAGACTACGTGACGGTAAGCAAAAATTAGAAGGAGAAATGAGTAGTGGTGGCAAGAAATACCGGTGACCAAACATTGGAGGGTGGCATTGCCAGTGGGAAGAAGTTGTACACTAAGATGGAGAGAAATGAAAAGGAGAAAAGAGTGTGATGTGTGCCACATATATGGCACTAGAGAAAAGAAGTACCCGCTCTTTTTACCGACGGCCAAAAGCCTTTGATAATCCGTCAGTAACGCCGTTAACTGGAGAAAGAGCGGAAATATTTTCGCTCTTTTTACCGACGGCCCAAAGCCTTCGGTAAATTCATCGGTAAGTGACATACACATTAACGACGACCAAAAGCCTTCGGAAAATCCGTCGATAATGTGCATTTCACTTACCGATAGATTTACCGAGGCTTTGGACCGTTGGTATAAAAAAATAAAAAAACCGTCGGTGAATCCATCGGAAATTAAAATATATCGACGAATATATATTCGTCGATAAAAATCCGTCAGTAATATTAATATTTTTGTAGTGTACGTTCTACCAATTATCCCTCTCCACATTATCTTGCTTTAAGTTATCATAGACTGTGTTCACCTTTTTATACCTGCCTTTCTTCTATTTCTTCTATGACAATTCCAAAATCTATTACTAATGCCTTAGCCCATCCTGGTTGGCATCAGGCCATGCTAGATGAACTAAGTGCTCTTTAACATAGTGGAACTTGGGAGCTTGTCCCATTACCGTCTAAGAAATTTGTTGTTGGTTACAGGTGGGTTTTTGCTATCAAAGTTGGTCTTGATGGAACTATTGATCGCCTCAAAGCTCGTATTGTGGCCAAAGGTTACATTCAAATTTTTGGTTTGGATTATGGTGATACTTTTTCTCCAGTGGCAAAGATGGCATCTATTCATTTATTTATAGCCATGCGGCTCTTCAACAATGGCCTCTTTATCAATTGGATGTAAAAAATGCATTCCTTACGAAGATTTGCAAGAAGAGATTTATATGGAGCAACCTATAGGATTTGTTGCTCAGGGGGAGTCTTCTGGGTTGGTATGTCGTCTTTGCAAATCCTTATATGGCCTAAAACAATCTCCTAGGGCCTAGTTTGGAAAATTTAGTAATGTTGTTCAACAATTTGGTATGACTCGGTGTGAGACAGATCATTCAGTCTTTTACCGTCACTTAACTGTTGGATCTGTCTACTTAGTAGTATATGTTGATGACATTGTTCTTACAGGCAGTGATAGTCATGACATCTCTTAGATGAAACAACATCTTTGTAACCATTTTCAGACCAAAGATATTGGTAAACTTAGATATTTCTTGGGTATTGAGGTGGCACAATCCAATGATGGTATTGTTATATCTCAAAGGAAATATGCACTAGATATTTTGGAGGAAACTAGGTTGATGAATTCAAAACCTGCGGGCACACCCATGGATCCTAATACTAAACTTCTACCAAAACAGGGGGAGCCTATGTCAAATCCCGAGAAATATAGAAGACTAGTTGGAAAATTGAAGATAATTGGAATGCTGTTATTCGTATATTAAAGTACATTAAAGGATCTCCTAAAAAAGGGTTGTTATATGGTTATAGTAACCATACAAGAGTAGTTTGTTATTCTGATTCTGATTGGGCAAGATCTCCTTCTGATAGAAGATCTACATCCGAATATTGTGTCTCCATTGGTGGTAACTTGATCCCTTGGAAAAGCAAGAAACAAAGTGTTGTGGCAAGATCTAGTGCAGAAGCATAATATAGAGTTATGGCTTCAGCCACTTCTGAACTTGTTTGGCTTAAGCAAAACACAACGTTTTGATTTTTAACATAAACAGCGAACGTTTTATGAGAAGGAGGAATCCCTAAATTGATGAGGGTTTTGTCGAGGGTTGTCTTTTGTGGTTCCAATTTGGCGGACAATAGGTATCATTTCTAGATTTGCGAGTGATCTATCGGTGGTATTTCGGTAGAATCAAGAAGGTGTTGGTGGTGAAGCACGTGGAAAGCAGTGGCGAAAGTGTTCGAAGTGAACCACGTGTTCAGGTTAGTAAATGTGCTTTTGATTGAATTTTGTGATGATTTTGTCCTTTATGGTTGTCGTAACCTGTTGTGTGTTGTATATTGTTTCGTTTTCGATTGCAATATGGTCCCTCGTTATTAAAGCGTTGTTTGATTGTCTTTTTCAGTGGGTTGTGGTTTGTATATATTGTTAATGCTTTTTTTTGTGGTCTGTTGCAATGTGGTCCCCCATTGTTAAAGTCTTTTCTTACTTTATAGGTTAAAATATAATTGTTGTGTTGTACGTAATGGAAGGAAATTTTGAAGTTGTTTTTCACCATGGTGGAATGTTCATAAATGAAGGAAAACTTAAGTATGAGGGGGAGAGTACAAGTTTATCCTTTGACCCAGACATGTGAAGCTATTTCCTTGTAGTCAGTGTAGTAAAAGGTCTAGGTTATGATGGATTTAAGGAGTTGTTGTACTGTGTTGGTGGTGGTTCTGTTTTGGAAAATAGGTTGGAACCTTTGTTGGATGACATAGGAGCCATGCACATGATTACCTTAGCCAGGCTTAATGGTGAGGTCATCTATTTGTTGTTCACAATGTCTCTGAACCTGAGGTGATAAATATGTTAGAATATATTCCTCAAAATACAGATGAAGTAGAAGTTAAACCTGTTTTAGAAGAAAGAATTGAGGCTGATGATGTTGTTGAAGGAGAAATTGAAACAGAGGTTGGTGGGGGTGAATGTGAACAACATAGTGAAAGACAATTTGAGGTGGCTGTTAATGAAGGTGAGAGAGGCCAGTGTGATGGAATCAATGAAATTGTTGTGGTTTCAGAAGAAAGAGTTGAGGCTGATGATGTTGTTGAAGGAGAAATTCAAATAGAGGTTGGTGGGGGTGAATGTGAACAACACAGTGAAAGACAATTTGAGGTGGCTGTCAATGAAGGTGAGAGAGGTGAGGATGATGATGTTGTTGAAGGAGAAATTGAAACACATGTTAGTGTGGGTGAGGTTGAAGAGGATGGTTGTGATGTTCGAAGCTGGACCAGTAGTGGTCATGGTGATGGCAATGAGGAGGTGCATTACGACTCTATGGAAGGTCTGGTTGATTTTAATGTTGAGTGTGATTTAGAAGAGGAGGTAGGAGATAGAGTGGCAGATTGGTTTGGTAATGTCGAAGTTGATGTGTAATCTGATGATAGTGATGTGGATGATGGAATGAATAGTGATCATCATAGAGGTTTGTCCGATGATGAATGGAAATCTGATGAATTAGACAGTGGAGCAGAAAGTGAAGCAGAAGATGATGAAGATGAGGGTTATGGGAAATTTGTAACCTTCTGCATGCCTAAGACAATGGTAGATTATAAATGGGATGTGGGAACTTATTTTGCTAAGAAGGAAGACTTTGTGGATGCCATGAAAACATATGCAATAGAAAATGGCAGAAATATTAAATATATTAAAAATGATAAGAAGAGAATGAGGGTAAAATGTATGGGTGCTAAAGGAGAGTGCCCCTGGATGGCATATTGTGCTTATATGGAAGCCATTCATACGTGGCAATTAAGGACTATTGTTGATGACCACAGATGTAGTAGAGAGCACAAATTAAGATTACTTAATGCAAAATGGCTCAGTAAAAGGTTGGAAAAAACTGTTAGAGAAAATCCATAAGTAAAGGGAAAGGAAATTCGTGAGAAGATAAATCGAAAATGGAATGTAGGTGTATCTAGATGTATGGCTTATAGGGCAAAGGCCATTGCTTCAGACAATGTTGATGGGTCTTTCAAAGACCAATATAAAAGGATTTATGATTATGCCAATGAGGTTTTAGCTCGTAATCCAGGATCCACAGTAAAAGTCAAAGTTGAAGAGAATGTGGATGGAATCAATTTTATGAGGTTTTATACATGTCTAAAGGCCTGCAAGGATAGTTTTGTGTCCTGCAGGTCAATAATTGGGTTGGATGGTGCTTTTCTGAAAGGAAAATATGGTGGTGAAATGTTAACTGCTGTTGGTAGAGACGCAAATGATCAAATGTTACCTCTTGCGTATGCCGTGGTCGAAGTAGAGAACAAGGATACTTGGAAATGGTTCCTTCAACTTCTGGTTGAAGATGTCGGTGGGGAGGAAGTAAGTTCATCATTTACATTCATGTCGGACCAGCAAAAGGTAATGCACATGACCTATTCCCCAATTATGTTGATTATCTTTGAGGTTGAAATCATATCTCTAACAACACTGTCATACTTTGATTCAACAGGGACTACTACAAGCTATACAAGAAGTAGTGCCTAGAGTTGATCAACGTTTCTGTGTTAGGCACTTATACGCTAATTTTAGAAAGAAATTCCCTGGAAAAAAACTCAAGCGTTTGATGTGGAAGGCAGCTACAACAACCCATCCACAAGCATGGGAAGCAGAAATGAGAAATATTAAACAGCTTAACGATGAGGCTTTCAAATACTTGTTCAAAATCCCTCCCAGGTTTGTATTTAAATTTCTATTCTTAAAAATCTGCCAAATATTCACAGTAACATTGATGAACATATATATGTTCTAGGTACTGGTCAAGATCAAGATTTAGCAGCAAGCCTTAGTGTGATACTTTGGTTAACAACTTGTCAGAGGCTTTCAATAGTGTAATGGTGCATACAAGGTCTAAGCCAATCGTAACCATGATGGAGGAAATCCGGCTTTACTTGATGAAGAGATGGGCAACTAACAGGACAAAAAGTCAATCACTTTCTGGGAACATTTGTCCAAAAATCAAGACTAGACTAAAGAAGGAGTCTCAGTTAACTAAATATTGGATACCGTGGTAAGAATGAGGTTTGTTCACTTTTGATTTCTTTTAAAATGTGTTAATGGTTTATGATTATAATGTGTTTCTTGTTTTGATTTTACAGCTGGTCAGCAAACAAGATTTTTGAAGTTCGCCATGTGTCCCAAGCTGGTGACAAATTTGTAGTCAATTTAGATGAAAATTTGTGTACATGCAGGAAGTGGGAAATCACTGCCATACCATGTTGCCACTCGTTAGCTGCTATGAAATTCCTAAATCTTGATGCAGATGAATTCATTCCATGTTGCTTTAGGAAGTCAACATATGAAGAAACATACTCTTCAATTATCTATCCAATAAATGGTAACAATCTGTGGGAGATTACCACATATGAAGATGTTCTCCCTCCACCAAAAAGAACTTTGTCTGGAAGACCAAAGAAGAAGCGAAGGTTGGAGCAATGGGAGTTGGTGAAGGATGACAAAAGAATGAGGGAGGGTGGTTTAAAGAAAAGATGTGGCATTTGTAAGGAACTCGGCCACAACAGGACTTCTTGCACCAAAGCACAACAAACAACTGATTTCAACTCTCAACAAAGTAACCCATCAACTCAACCAAACATCCCATCATCAAATCAAGAAGAAGTTGCAGTTTAAGGGAATAAATGAACAAATTTAATGTTTTTTTTATGTCTCTTTGTATTAGACAGCAACTTGGTGCTCTTTTTGTATTGGACAGTACTTTGGTAATCGTTTTCTATTACACAGCTGATAATGCTAATTTTGATGTTAAATCCTCTTTTTTTGTCTTCTTTTCTAAATAATTTTGATGTCTTGTTTTGTAAATAACTTGTCGCCCACCGAGCGGACGCTCGTCGACCACCGAACGAACGCTCGTCGACCACCGAACAAACGGTCGTCCAGTGTGGACGCACGAGAGGACGCTGGTCAAGTGATAAGAGGACGCTCGCTCTGTGGACGCACGAGAGGACGCTGGCCAAGCGATAAGAGGACGCTCGCCCTGTGGACGCATGAGAGGACGCTGGCCAAGCGATAAGAGGACGCTCGCCCTGTGGACGCACGAGAGGACACTGGCCCAGCGAGAAGAGGACGCTCGCCCAGTGTCGACGCACAGTCGACGCTCGCTCAGAGAGATGTGGACGCTCGTCCAGTGTGGACGCACTAGAGAACGCTCCCTCAGCGAAAATAGGACGCTCGTCCACAGACGACACTCAGTGCACGGTAGGCCAGCTAGAATAGGACGCTCATCCACATAGGAGGTGTATGATAGCAATATATACACTCATAAAAACCCTGAGCAATGAAGATTTTTTTTAGACTCGTAAAAACACCTCAGATATGCATGACGCAGGTGTATGATAGGAGACTCATAAAAACACCTCAGATATGCAGATTTTTTTAGACTCATCAAAACATTACAACTTCAACATAATAACATTATTTTTACTCATCACATTTCATAACAAAAATAAAGTTTTCACTAATAAGAAGTCTGACTTTCATTGAAATGGAAGAAAAGTACAACACGGTTACAACCCATCAGCCCATTCTCATCAACATTGATACGCAAATTGTATTTATTACACATAAAAGAAAAACCAAAAATATCAACACCTTCATCCAGTTCTGAACAACCAACAAAGATTTCTCAAACTTAACTAAAATTTTCCTATTACTATCCATTTCTTCACTGTGCACCGAACTTTCTTTGTTTCGTTCACACTTCAAGCATTTGCCCATTTCCTCTTCCACAACATCATTGAACCATTTGAAGTAGTTGCAACCACCCTCTTCAGCACCACTCTGTAAAAACAACAATCGATTCTCAAAAACACTTCCACATAATACAAACGTCAAATAAATCATACCTTATACTTCGAGCATCCTCAAATTTGCTTGCCACGATTCTTCAAAGTTTTAGCAGTTCTCATCGCACATCTGAGTCCACAGTGGCAAATCGGTGAACAGAAATTACGGTTCTCCTTTCGCTACACAGTGCATGTCGACGAACAATAAGAATGCTCCTTCGACATCGTCTTCGAACAACTACGTTCTTAAACCCACCCACCTGCGTCGAACAACTACGTTCTTAAACCCACCCACCTGCGTCAACAACCTCCAACACGAACCTCGCTCTCGTCAACCAATTTGGGGATTTCTTCAATTTAGGGATTCCTCCTTCTCATAAAACTTTCGCTGTTTATGTTAAAAATCAAAACGTTGCGTTTTGATTTACAAATTTCACTTTTTTAAATCTAAAAAACTCACCATTAAGCCAGGTCAATGCCACGTCAGTAACATTTCGTCATCTCAGCATCCCACTCATCAAATTTTTTAACGTCGTCCAGCCAACTTAACGGGAATGACTCAATTGATATCAATTTTCAAAATTAAGAACCATTTTGATACACTTTAGAAAACGAGAACCTATTTGAGACATTCCTACACAAATAAGGATGTCGAAAATGATTAAACCTTTATACTATATATAAATTGAGTTGAGATTCCTCCTTTTGTCTATATATTTATTTTTCATTTTTACCTTCTAAATAACTGTTTTTTTTAAAATTAAAATAACTACTTGTCAATTTTACTCTTTCTATTACTTTTTTTTAAGTTGATATTTTTCATCTGATGTCTTTTGAATAACAATTTTTTAGAGTTAAAATAATTATCTATAATAAAATTATAAAATATTATTTATATTTAATTTTATAAATATAATAATAATAATTTTATTATTTTTTATTTTCATAAAAAATAACATGTTTGTAGTACGTGTATTTTCACTAATAAAAATAAAAATTATAATAAAATAAATAAAAATATTAAATAAAAATAAGATAAATATCAAATAATTATAACAAAGAATAAAAAATATTAAATATGCTCTTTATAAATAAGTTATGAAAATAAAGATGAAATAGAAAATAATATATTTGTTGAATTATCTAATAAATTAAAGCTATTTTAATAATTTAAAATAAAAATAGGCATGAGGAACAGATAGGTAATTAGACAAGGATGAAACAATATATATATATATATATATATATATATATATATATATATATATTATTTCATCTTCACAACCAAATTAAAATATTAAATATTACTCATACTTAATCGATAGAAAAAATCTCATCAAAATTAAAATAAGTTAGAATAATATATGTAAAAGAAGGTTCATTTGTCACCCTTGATCATTCCAAAGTGGTAAAATTTATTTGGAGCATAAAAGCACTATAATTTTCCTAAAATATTTATAGTAGAGGTTTCGTAACAATTATTTTTTTCTTTATTTTTATTCATAACTATTGTGGTTCTAAAATAAAAACCAAGTGAGACTAACAAATAGTATATTATTTTATTTTTCTTTTCTTTTGCATTACAGCAATGAATCTAGTCTCAATGCTTCTACTTTTCTTTTTCATTTCTTTGAGGGTTAAACATATTTTATTTTTATTCTTTAAAATTAGAATTTTTTTATATCTCTAATTTGATATATTTTTGTCTCAAACTTAAAAATAAATATAATTCTTCTAATCTATTTATGCTAATTTTTTTTAATTTGTCAAACACATTTTAGATGATGTTTAAATTATTTATATTATGTTGATATGTTTTAACTTAAACCTGAAACATTATATAAGAAACCCAAAAAATTAATATTTATTTATTTATTTTTAAAGTTTGAAGATAAAAATATATGCGAATTTTAAACAAGAATTTTAATTTTACATTTTAATTTTAAAGTTTTAATATAATTTTTCATACATTAACTATTTCATTAATTAATTTTATTTTTATGACGTAATTTTTTATCTTTAAACTCTTGTTTTAATAACGTATATATTCCTTCATAGAAAGGTTTATGTAACACATGTAAATAAATTAAGACTTAAGTTTTATGAGACATTGCTTTAAAGTACCGTGACATCACATAAAATTTAAGATCTTTGGTCATTAGAATAAAATAAATATTTTTTTTCCACTAAAAATATCAATAAAAATTAACACTAATTAGAGTCACTACTGCAAAAAAAATATCTTTAACGTCATTCTTTAGATGTCTGATCCTCAAATATCAAACGTAAAAAAGACCGGTGATATTTTTCATAAATAAAACAATTACTTAGACGTCTGCTATTGCGGGACCCGACATCTAAATACTCATATACGTCGGTTCTCTCGAATAGATGCCAGAACTAAACGAAAAAGTTAAAAAAATCTTTTATTCTATTTAGACATCTGTTATGGGGGGAACCGACTTCTAAAGCCCTATAGACGTCTGTTATTGGGGGAACCGATGTCTAAATACACAACCCAAAAATTTAAAAAGTCACTTTTTGACTCCATTTAGACGTCTGATCCCGCCACTCCGACTTCTAAAGCCATTTAGACGTCTGTTATTGGGGGAACCGACTTCTAAATACTCAACCCAGAAATTTAAAAAGTCACTTTTTGACTCCATTTAGACATCTGATCCCGCCACTCCCACTTCTAAAGCCATTTAGACGTCTGTTATGGCGGAACTGACGTTTAAGTACGCAGCCCAATAATTAAAAAAATCACTTTTGACTCCATTTAGACATTTGATCCCGCCACTCCGACTTCTAAAGCCATTTAGACGTCGATTATGGGAGAACCGACGTCTAAATACGCATCCCAAAAATTTTAAAAATAACTTTTTGACTCCATTTAGACGTCTGGTATGGGGGTAACCGACTTCTAAAGTCCTTTAGACGTCTGTTATGGGGGAACCGACTTCTAAATGTTGGTATTAAAACATCGCGAACGCGAGACAACCGCTACGCGCACTCATTGTTCATCATCATCTTAATCGCATTTTCTCTCTACGGGTTATGCTTTTCAGGTTCGTTTTCACACTTTTGCACCATTTTAAATTAATTTTACTCCAATTACATCACTCTTTGATGCATTATCTTTCATTTGAATTGATTAAAATGCGTTTTCATTGGGTTTTGGTTAGTTTTTCTCGTGTCTGTGGGCGGTGTTCTTCGACCTATATAGGTCTGACATCTATATAGATGTCTAACCTTTATAGGTCTGACATCTATATAGATATCTGACCTACAATGTTCGACGTCTCATTAACACCACCCATATAAACGTCGGACAGAGATCAGACGTTAAAAGCCCAAAATAACAGACTTCTAAAGTTCTTTTTGCACTAGTGAGTATAAGTTTTATGTGATATTATATTACAATACAACTTTTAAGAAATTTTGAAAAGTGATGTGACACAATCCAAAAATAAATAAATTAATACGTGATATAATTACACTTAAAATTAAAATTAATTAACACGGTGTTATAAAATAATTAATAAATAAATAGTATTATGAAATGTTTAAAATTATTTAAAGAAGATGTAATTTAGTTTATATGTTGAGGCTTATTATTTATTTTTATTTTTATATATATTTTTATTTAATTAAGTTTCTACTTTTTAAATAGAATAATATGATTATTAGTTAAATAAGCATTAATTGGTTAGAAAATAATCAATACTTTTTTTTAATTAATAATTGGGTTAAATATGTTTTTAGTCCTTAAACTATTGGCCGTTTCTGGTTTTCGTCCCTCTTTCAAAGTAAGGTACAATTTGGTTCTCATTCTTTTCGAAACGTTCGTTTTAGTCCTCGAAAACTAAAAACTGTTTAAAAATTTGGTCCTCATTTAGCAAAAATTGAGGACTAAAACCAAAATTCCGAGGACTAAAACGAACGTTTCGAAAAGAATGAGAACCAAATTGTACCTTACTTTGAAAGAGGGACGAAAACCAAAAACGACCAATAGTTTAGGGACTAAAAACATATTTAACCCTTAATAATTTAATTCTTATATTTATGACTTACTTTTGTTTTTATATATATATATATATATATATATATATATATTTATTGAATTGAGTTCTTATATTCTAAAAGAGAGACACCATTTTTTTCCCTCTTCAACTTATTCTTCTTTGACGATAGAATCCCATCACTCACCTCTCCAACTACTCACCACTACCTTTCCTCGTCAATATTAGAAACTCCATCGCCTTCCACTATTTCAAGACAAGAATCCAAGCTCCTCTTAGATCATCTTCTTCAAATTCAAGATCCTCTAAGAATTACGTGGTCTACATGAACCTAGTTGTGACGTTTGAATTCATTTCTAGTACGTTTATCCTAATCCTACACATAGATGACATTCTCTTAGGGGTTTCTTCCAACTTTGAAAGTCTTTGGTCAAGTGGAGGTGAATAAGGATCCATGGAGGACAACATTGATAGACAAAGGACCAAATTGTCTCAATTAGAAAATATAGAACTCAATTAAGTAAAAAAAAATTCAACAACCTAAATATAGAGACCAAATTACTAATTAAGAAGATGGTTTGAGTGACACGTGATTTGAAATTTTGCAAGACAATTGATTTTAACACTTTCATTTCTGTTTTAGATAAATGCTTTAAAGTTTTAGAAAAGAGGAAAGCGCTCCAAGAAATAAGAATTGTTATGGTGAACAAGTCTTGATGGTTTCTTGAGAAGTTGGATTGATTGATTCAAACTGTCTTATCATTCTGCACTATAGAGGGGCATACTGCTAGATCAGGAAGCTTTTGCAAATGCTTTAGTATTGTTGTTTCCCTGTGGTGTATACAGGAAGAAGAACATGTAGTTCTTGACTTTGAGGGGGATCTCAAAAGGGTTGACTGTAAGAGAGGATTGTTCTTGCTGCTAGTTTGTTGTAATTGGCTATTTTAGATTAGTGAATTAGAGAGGTTGTTTACATTTTGACGAGTGAGGTTGCTGTAAAAACCTTGTTGTAAAATCTCAATCTTATAGTGCAATTGGCTTTTGGTCTAAGGTTGATCGAAAGGAAACTAGATGTAGGCTTGGCCGAACCAGTATAAAAACTCAGAGTTTGAATCTTCTTCTCCCTAACTCTCTACATTTAATCGATTGCATATTACTTGTATTCGAATACGCATACTGTCACATTACATACATTTTTACTTACGATTCAAGAAAAGTTTAAAGACTTGTAGTTTTGTGAAAAAGATTTCAAAAGCAATCATTTTTATACAACACCAATTGAATCCCCCTCCTCTTGGTGTGAGAAACGAAGCACATCTTTTTTAGCAATTGGCACCAGAGTTGATTTTCAAAAGATATTTGAAAAATAAATCGATTAACTTTTTGTCTAATCAATTATTTGATCCTGTGATGGCTTTTGTTTCTTAGACATTTGGTGAAGGTGCATGAACAAATAAACCACCTCTATTTGCTGGTGAAAATTATGCTTTCTGAAAAATAAGAATGCACATTTTTCTTGAATCAGTAGATAAAGGTGTATGAGATGCAACACTCAATGGTCCATTTGAACCCACTCATGTTATTAATGGAAAAACTGTTTTGAATTTTTTTTCTAAGTGAACTCTAGAGGAAAATCGGAGAGCACAATATGATGTTAAAGCTCGTAATGTAATTGCTAATGCTCTCACAATGGATGAGTTTTTCAGGGTATCTCAATGTAAGACAACAAAGGAAATGTGGGAGGTTCTTGAAGTTACACATGAGGGAACTAATGACGTAAAGCGTGCCAAAAAGAATTCATTGGTACAAGAGTACAAAATGTTCAGGATGAAGGTCGCAAAAACCATCTATGATGTGCAGAAAAGGTTTACACACATTGTCAACTATTTGATGGCTCTCGGCAAGGCATTTGAGAAAGAGGAGATCAATATCAAAATCTTGCAAAACCTGAATATAAGCTGACAACCTAAGGTAACTACTATATCCAAATCTAAAGATTTGACTAACATGAATATGGCAACCTTGTTTCGTACGCTTAGGGAACATGAGCTAGAGATTGGTTGATTGAGGGAAGAAGAGGAGATTGAGTAAAAGCAAACGATTTCCCTCAAGGCTACAAGCAAAAGATCCTCCAAGAAAGCAGAATTTGAGACTGAGTCTAGTGTAGAAATACTAGAAAAAGAGATCAGGAACATGATGGTAAAGAAGTTTTCTAAATTCACGAGATAAATAATTACTGCAACTGACAATGCAGGTTATTCAAAAAGAGGAAAAAAGAACTCAAAGAACAACAATGATACATGCTATGAATGCGACAAGGATGGTCATATAAAGTCGGAATGTCTAGAGTTGAAAAACAAGTAGAAGGCTGACACCAAGTATCCAAAAGACAAGAGAAGGAGTAAGCAGAGAAAAGCTTATATAGCCTGGGAAAACATTGATACGAATACATGTAGATGGCCGGATCCGTGCACTCAGAAGACAATGACAGTGACTTTGAAAACGAGCCTTTAGAAGTGAAATATAGTATGTTGTTGGATGCCTTTCAAGAGATACATGCTGAAGCCATGAAACTTCAATACAAGGTGTTGAGATTGTTGATAGCGGGAGCACAGGTTTAGCTTAACCCACAATCTTAGTGATATCTGAGTTTTTGATGATGATAACTAATAACGGTTGATTTCACCGTTATTTGAGAGTACATTTTAATATCAAATGAACCCTTTTTGACTTAGAAACTTGTTTGTTCTCTTGATTTTGGTTTATTTTAGGAAATAAGAGAGTTGAGGTTACACTTGAAGATTTTATCACTAAATCTCCTTGATTTTTTTAGGAAATTGGGATGAATTGGAAGAGGAGTTAAGTTGTCAAGAAGTTGGAACTCATAAAGGACTGAAAGAGCACCAGATAAGAAGGTTGCAGAAGGTCATACTCACGCTTAGGCACCCTTTTCATGACCCTCAGCGCTAGAGCTTCGCAGTCACACTTGGGCGCCCTTTTTGGGGCACTGAGCGCCATCTTTCCTGCAACATTTTACGCCCGAGCGCCCTCTATTGGATGTTGAGCGTCATTCTATCGCAAGCACGCCTGAGCGCCCTAAGTAGGGACGCTGAGCGGTGGCAACGTTGGCCTATGGCCCAATTTAGCCCTATTTAAGGATTAGTTCGACCTAGAGAGGGTATCTCTTGACAGAATTGACACAAAGTCAGATTTTCTCCAACTCTCTGAAGGCAGAAGTGGATGCGAAGCTCTCCTCTTCCGTTTTTAGGGTTTTTCTATCTTTTTCATTCCATTGTTCATCTAGTTTCTCCATGACGATGGGGAACTAAACATTCTTTGTTGTTGGGGGATCATGTAACCTTGTGAACTCTCATGTATTTGAATTGATTCTTATTTGTTTATGCTTCTTTCATTCATTGTTAGGGTTATTCTTCTTTGCTCAATGCTTGTTATGTTTAACTCATTGATGGCATGATTATGGGTTTTTGTGATATGGACACATACGGGGAAACCTATATCTGGAGAATTGCTCCAAAAAGCAGTATTGCCTAGACATAGGGATATGAGTTTTGGTTATCTTAAGCTTTTGTGCATATGTAATGCATAATTAATTTCTAGGGAGATAAGACATTGTAAACTAGTAATTAAGGATAGACTTTCTTCACTAAGACATCAGGTTTTTAGTAATTTAGAAAGTGATATTAATATTAATGAAGAAGATGAATTCATATATGCATGAGAGGAAACTTGGTGGAATCTAAACCCCTACAACATATTCATCTCATATGTTAGCAAAATGATGAAGATGAAGTTTTGATGATGTCCAATTCAAGTCAAGAACAACCAAGACTCATGAAGAAAGATCTTTGAAGACTTGTATTGCTATGGAAAGCTTTTGTAATAATTATGGTTTAGTATCTAGGACTTAGATAGTAAGTAGTTCTATGTATACATTTAAAAGTGATGTAAAAATAAGCCAAATAGCAAAATCTGTGCAGTGTTAATCGATTAACAGAGGGTGTTAATCGATTAACGTTAATCGATTAACAGAGGGTGTTAATCGATTGTTCCAGAGACGAATGGCGAAGCACAGCATTTCAGTGTTAATCGATTAACAGAGGGTGTTAATCGATTAACGTTAATCGATTAACAAGGGGTGTTAATCGATTAATAAAGTGAACGTTTGAAAAACTAGCCGTTTTTAGAGCCGTTGAACTATCCGTTGGGGTGTTAATCGATTAACCACTGTAGCTAATCGATTAACACAGTGTGAAAGGCTGAAAACGAAAAATGGAAGAGCCTTTTGGATGAGTCTATAAATAGACTCTCATTTCCTCTCAAGAAGAGATCCAGAAAAACTACAACTCTTCCCTTGTGCTCTAGAACTCTGAAACTCTTGAGAATTGTGAGCTATTGTTCGGCTTAGGAAACTCTTGTCTGTGGAGCTGGTGAAGTGCTGCTACGGTGACAGAGAAATAGCCGGTTCATCCTTAGTGCATCTGAGGAGGTGTTTGGAAGAGGAAGGCATCCTTCGTGAAGTATTCGGAGGAAGTGTTTCATCCTTTGTGAAGATTCAAAGGAGGTGTTGGTTCATCTCTTGTGGCATCAAGAGAGGTGTTTTCTAAACTTTTACAAATTGTATCTGTGTGATTGTAGTTTGTAATTGTTTTGTGATTAGTGAATTGTTTATCTTGTTTTGAGATAAGCGACTGGACGTAGGATTGGTAAGATCCGAACCAGGATAAAATCATCTGTGCAAATTTCTCTCAACCTTACTCTATTTAACTCTTATTATTAATTGCTAAGTAAGTTTAATTGAGTAGAAATTTTTAAGGCACACGTTTTTAGTGAGAACCAATTCACCCCCCCTCTTGGTTTGTTGTTCCATGCTAACCCATCCGCTGCAGCCGCTCTGACAATTGGTATCAGAGCTTGCTTTGATAGTCATTCAAATGGCGGGATCATTTCAAACATTCGCAGAGGGTGCTTCTATCAATAGACCACCACTATTCACAGGTGAAAATTACGCATTCTGGAAGGTAAGAATGCAAATCTTTATGGAATCTATTGATATAGATATTTGGGATGCTGTTGCATCTGGTCCTTTTGTTCCAACTAACAATATGCAGGAACCAAAGCCCCGTGACCAATGGACTGCTGAAGATAAAAGAAAATTTGGTAATGATGTAAAAGCTCGTAATATTATTTCATCTGCTTTAACTGTTGATGAGTTTTACAGGATTTCTGTTTGTAAAACTGCACAAGAAATGTGGGAAGTACTAAGAGTAACCCATGAAGGTACAGATGATGTTAAGAGAGCTAGAAAGAATACCTTAATCCAGGAATACGAAATGTTCAGGATGAAGCAAGGGGAAACAATAGTAGATGTTCAGAAACGCTTCACCAACATCGTAAACCATCTTATTGGACTAGGTAAGTCTTTCGATACTGATGAGCTTAATATAAAAATTTTGAAATCTTTAGACAGGTCTTGGCAACCAAAATTGACTGCAATTTCTGAGTCACAAAATCTCAACACAATGACAATGGCTGCATTATTTGGAAAGTTGAGAGAGCATGAACTTGACCTCGGAAGACTAGATGAAGAAGAAGCAAAAACTAAGAAAAAGACTCTAGCTTTCAAATCTGAGGTAGAAAAGAGCAAAAGCAAAATGGAAGATGAAGACTCAGAAGAAGATGAAAATTTGAGTCTACTAATCAAGAGGTTCAATAGGTTCATGAAATCTAAAGGCAAAGGGAGGTTCAGAAATGAAAAGAGAGAAAATCAAGGATCTTCCTCAAACTATAGATGCCATGGTTGCGGAGAAAAGGGACACTTAAAAGCAGACTACCTAAATCAAAAGAAGGGTGAAGAAAAGAAAGAAAAGAAATTCTTCAAGAAAAAGAGAGCATACATCGCATGGGACGATGACAACGAATCAATTTCTGACTCGAGTAGTTCTGATGAAGAAGCAAACATATGTCTAATGGCGGATGACGATGACGCTGGAAGCCAAGTAAGTACATCTAACGATTCAGATAATTCTAGTCAATATGATAGTGAAACTGAATTGCATGATACTTATGCTGCTTTATTAGTTGAATCCGAAAAATTAGACATAGCTCATAAGAAATTGAAAAAGGATTTCAAAGAGTTAAAATTAAATTTTGAAAATATTCTTGAAGAAAATGAAAATTTGAAAATTACTTCTGAAAATTTCTGTAAAATAAATAATGATTTGAAAAATGAATTTACAAATTTGTCTGAAGAAAACAGAAGTTTGAAAAATAAATTCTTATATCAAGCAGAAGAAATCAGAAATTTGAAAAATAAAATTTTATTTTATGAAAAAGGTAAAAATACTAGTAGTGATGAATGTGCATCTTGTATTAATTATAAGAAACTACTAGATGAAACAACCTTAGGAGAATGTAGTAAAATTAATGAAAAAAAGGTTGTTAAAAATAAGTATGTTCCTAGAATTAAAAATAAGCATAATCATAGAACCCATAGAACTTGGGTAGAAAAAGGAACAACTTATAGGAACACAAATGTTGCATCATGCTTTTATTGTATGAAAAAGGGTCATACATCTAACAAATGTAAAATTAAGCATTATGGTGTTCCAAGTGGTAGATATATTTGGGTTGTAAAATGATTTCAAATTTTCAATCTAACCCAAAAGACCCATACAAAGTAGTTGGGTACCTAAATAGCTTGTTCTTTTTATGTTGTAGGAATTATCAAAACCAAGGAAGTATATGTGGTGTCTTGACAGTGGATGTTCAAAACACATGACCGGAGATAAAAAGAAATTTACAAGCTTCCGGAAAAAGGAACGAGGCTTTGTCACCTACGGTGACAACAACAAAGAAAAAATCCTTGGAATAGGAGATATTGGAAGTGAAGATACCTTGATGATCAAAGACGTGCTATATGTGGAAGGATTAAAGCACAACTTAATTAGCATTAGTCAATTATGCGATAAAGGATTCAAGGTAACCTTCGAACAAAATTCTTGCACTATTTATAAAAATGATTCTTCTGAAATTGCTTTGAAAGGAATTAGACATAACAATATTTATTTGATTGATTTAGAAAATGCATCAAATAGGAATATTTCATGTTTGGTAGTGAAAGAAGAAAATCCATGGTTATGGCATAAAAGAGCTGCACATATTCATATGCAACAATTGAATAAACTCATTTCTAAAGACTTAGTAATTGGTCTACCAAAACTAAAATATGTGAAAAATAAATTGTGTGATGCATGTCAAAAGGGAAAACAAGTGAAATCATCTTTTCATTCGAAAAATGTTGTTTCTAGTTTAAAACCCTTAGAACTTTTGCACATGGATTTATTTGGTCCCTCTAGGATAAAAAGTTTTGGAGGAAACTATTATGCTTTAGTTATTGTAGATGATTATTCAAGATATACTTGGACTTTCTTTCTTACTCTTAAAAGTGAAGCTTTCAGAGAATTTAAAAAGTTTGCAAATTTAGTTCAAAATGAAAAGGACTTGAAAATAAAAGCTATTAGAAGTGACCATGGAGGTGAATTTCAAAATGAATCTTTTGAAACGTTTTGTGAAGAATATGGCATTTCTCATAATTTTTCTGCACCTAGAACTCCTCAACAAAATGGAGTTGTAGAAAGAAAGAATAGATCCTTAGAGGAACTTGCTAGAACTATGTTAAATGAATATAGTGTTCCTAAACAATTTTGGGCTGATGTTGTGAGTACTGCATGTTATGTATTGAATAGAATGCTTATTAGGCCAATTTTGAAATGTACTCCTTATGAACTTTTTAAAGGTAGAAAACCAAATGTTTCACATTTAAGAATTTTTGGATGCAAATGTTTTGTCCTAAACAATGGAAAACAAAATTTAGGAAAATTTGATTCTAAAGCCGATGAAGCTATTTTTCTAGGATATTCTCTCACTAGCAAAGCTTACAGAGTTTTTAATCGGAAAACATTTGAAATAGAAGAATCTGTGCATGTTGTCTTTGATGAAATTGTGGACCTTGAGGCAAAACCTCTTGAGTCAGATGAATCAGATGCAGGTGAAAATGAAGACTTGCAAAAGACAACAAATGAAGAGAAAATGAATATGCCTCAAGATGATGAAGATCTAAATAAAATATGGCAACAACCCAGAGGATTACCATTGGACAACATCATTGGAGACATATCAAAAGGGGTAAACACTAGAAGAAATTTAGTTAATTTTTGTATGAATGTGGCTTTCATATCGCAGATAGAACCTAAGAACATTAAGGAAGCTCTTCAAGATGAACAATGGTGTATAGCAATGCAAGAAGAACTCAACCAGTTTGAAAGAAACCAAGTCTGGGAATTGATTCCTAGAGAAGATACTCATCAAGTAATTGGAACAAAATGGGTATTCAGAAACAAACTGGATGAAGATGGAAATATCACCAAGAATAAAGCTAGGCTTGTGGCTCAAGGATATAGTCAAGAAGAAGGTATAGATTATGATGAGACATATGCTCCAGTTGCCAGGTTAGAGGCAATACGCCTACTTCTTGCTTATGCATCTATAATGAAATTTAAATTATTTCAAATGGATGTTAAAAGTGCATTTCTAAATGGTTTTATAAAAGAAGATGTGTATGTTGAACAACCACCCGGTTTTGAAGATTTTAAATTTCCAAATCACATCTATAAGTTAAAGAAAGCACTTTATGGTTTAAAACAAGCACTTAGATCTTGGTATGAAAGACTTAGCAATTTTCTTTTAGAAAATAATTTTAATAGAGGAAAAGTTGATTCCACTTTGTTTATTAAAAGAGTCGGAAAACATATTTTGATTATTCAAGTATATGTTGATGATATTATTTTTGGATCAACTAATAAATCTCTTTGTGAGGAATTTGCTAAGACTATGCAGGGTGAATTTGAAATGTCTATGATGGGAGAATTAACATTCTTCCTCGGTCTTCAAATTAAGCAAATGAAAGAAGGTACGTTCATTTCTCAAACTAAGTATTGTAGAGAAATTCTTAAGAAGTTTGAAATGGACAATGCAAAGGAAGCATCTACACCTATGGGAACCTCTTGCTATCTTGACAAAGATGAGTCAGGTAAAGAAGTAAATCAAACTAAATATAGATGTATGATAGGTTCTTTGTTATATCTCACTGCTAGTAGACCGGATATTATGCAGAGTGTTTGTGTGTGTGCTAGGTATCAATCTAGTCCTAGAGAATCTCACCTTACAGCAGTTAAAAGAATATTGAAATATCTTAAGGGAACTGCATCCTTTGGTTTATGGTATCCTTCAGGAACGGAACCTAATCTTGTAGGTTTTTCCGATGCAGATTATGGAGGTTGTAAGATAGATAGAAAAAGCACTAGTGGAACATGTCATCTTCTAGGTAGTTCCTTAGTTTCTTGGCACTCTAAGAAACAAGCCTGTGTAGCCTTATCAACAACTGAGGCTAAATATATTGCTGCTGGAAATTGTTGTGCGCAAATTTTATGGATGAAACAGCAATTAGAGGATTATGACATTCATTTAGATCATATTCCACTTAAGTGTGATAATACAAGTGCAATAAATCTTACAAAGAATCCCATAATGCACTCTAGAACCAAGCACATTGAGATTAGGCATCACTTTCTTAGAGATCATGTACAAAAGGGAGATTGTGAGATAGAATATATTGATACACAACATCAATTAGCTGATATTTTCACCAAAGCATTGCCTAAGGATAGATTCTATGAGCTTAGAAGAGACTTAGGAATATTGAAAATATCTCAAAATTAGATATAGGTAAAAATTTGACGTTTTTCGGAAATCAGCGTCAGTTAATCGATTAACACAGGGTGTTAATCGATTAACGTTAATCGATTAACAGGCCCTGTTAATCGATTAACATACGTTACAGGCAGTAAATACTGCAAAAACTAGCCGTTGTAACGGCTATAAACGACTCTTTTTGAAAATTTGCACGTTGGGAGATCCTTTTTCAGCCTATTTAAACCCATACCATCCCTCATTTTTACCCACAAACATTACCATTCACTCTCCTACTCAAAATCTCTTCAATTTGCTTGCTGTCCAAATTTTGGTGCTGTCCAAAATTCTTTGCTGTCCAGTTTTTCTTGCTGTCCCAAAATTCTCTCTACTTATCATGGCTGAACCATCAAGAAGAAGAAGAAGAAGAAGCTATGGATCGGAAAGCACGCCTCCCGCACGTGGTCCAAATATTCATGGTTGGATTTCCGATGTTGGAAGACATGACGAATATTTGCAATGGTGGAAAGAAAGGAAGGTTCTTCGCCAAAAGTTTGTTGATCTAAATTGGTTTACTGCAAATCAATTTCAGTTTTCTGGGCAATTAGTGGAGCAAGGTGTCCAACATTTCTTGCAACTTCAAGGGCGCTATTATCCAGATTTGGTAAGAGTCTTTTACTATAATCTAAAGGCTCAAAATGGTATTGTTTACACTCGTGTTAAGGGTGTAGATATTGTTCTCGATCATGACATTTGGACAAATGTCGCCCACTTTCCCATCTTAGAAAATACCATGAATGTGCCAAATGACTTTGGTGATTTTAATAAAATTTTGGCCTACCGCTCCTTCATGAGAAATCCTCAACAACCTCTACCTAATAGGAGATATCTTCTAGTAGGCAATCTTAGAATGGAGGAAAGGGTACTTCATTACATTATTGTATGGATGCTTTGTCCAAGAGGTACCAACTTAGCCCAATGTTTTGAAACTGATTTGATGATCATGTCTGCCATAACTCAAAATATCCACATCAACTGGGCAAGCCTCATCTCCGATACCATGGTCCGAGCCAAGAGGTATGACAGAGGTCATCTTCCATATCCTCTCCTTATTTCATTAATATGTATCTATAAAGGAGTTGATGTCACGGGAGAGAAATTTCTCACTGTCCTACCGACTCATCAAATTGAGGAATCGGCATTACATCAAATGGGCTTTATACGACAAGGAAATCTGTTTGTCCGTGCTGAAGATGATATTGCCCAAGAAGATGACGCTTCCGCAGAAGAAGATGAAGCCATTCCCATGCCAGATCCAACAAATGTTGCTGGACCATCCCATCCTCCTCAAGAATATAGTCTAGAAAGTATATCTAGACAAATTGAAGCAATGGCCTCCATGCAACAAACTAGGATGGACGAAATGATGGCTTATCACACCCTTCGATATGATGAGATTAACACTCACCTCCAAGAAATAGATGATAAACTAGCCAAATTATATGTTCCCGATAGTGAGGATGAGTCTTAGGCACTATTGCTTCTAAAATTATTTGTAGTGTGTATTTAATTTCATTGTATGCTTGCCTCTTTAAAATTCAAATAAAATGTATGTTGCTTTTATTATTATTTCTATGCATACATGCTTTTATTAAGGGGGAGTATAATTTGTAATACTTTTAGGGGGAGCTATTCTACATCACTTTTTAATAATGATCAAAAAGGGGGAGAAATATTTATAGTCTTAAAATTATTTCTAAGTTCACTAACAATTGTTTCTTCCTTAAGTTGTGTTTTAAATACAGATTATTACCCAAAAGCTTTAAATCAAGAAGGTTTTGATCATCATCAAAAAGGGGGAGATTGTTAGCAAAATGATGAAGATGAAGTTTTGATGATGTCCAATTCAAGTCAAGAACAACCAAGACTCATGAAGAAAGATCTTTGAAGACTTGTATTGCTATGGAAAGCTTTTGTAATAATTATGGTTTAGTATCTAGGACTTAGATAGTAAGTAGTTCTATGTATACATTTAAAAGTGATGTAAAAATAAGCCAAACAGCAAAATCTGTGCAGTGTTAATCGATTAACAGAGGGTGTTAATCGATTAACGTTAATCGATTAACAGAGGGTGTTAATCGATTGTTCCAGAGACGAATGGCGAAGCAAAGCATTTCAGTGTTAATCGATTAACAGAGGGTGTTAATCGATTAACGTTAATCGATTAACAAGGGGTGTTAATCGATTAATAAAGTGAACATTTGAAAAACTAGCCGTTTTTAGAGCCGTTGAACTATCCGTTGGGGTGTTAATCGATTAACCACTGTAGCTAATCGATTAACACAGTGTGAAAGGCTGAAAACGAAAAATGGAAGAGCCTTTTGGATGAGTCTATAAATAGACTCTCATTTCCTCTCAAGAAGAGATCCAGAAAAACTACAACTCTTCCCTTGTGCTCTAGAACTCTGAAACTCTTGAGAATTGTGAGCTATTGTTCGGCTTAGGAAACTCTTGTCTGTGGAGCTGGTGAAGTGCTGCTACGGTGACAGAGAAATAGCCGGTTCATCCTTAGTGCATCTGAGGAGGTGTTTGGAAGAGGAAGGCATCCTTCGTGAAGTATTCGGAGGAAGTGTTTCATCCTTTGTGAAGATTCAAAGGAGGTGTTGGTTCATCTCTTGTGGCATCAAGAGAGGTGTTTTCTAAACTTTTACAAATTGTATCTGTGTGATTGTAGTTTGTAATTGTTTTGTGATTAGTGAATTGTTTATCTTGTTTTGAGATAAGCGACTGGACGTAGGATTGGTAAGATCCGAACCAGGATAAAATCATCTGTGCAAATTTCTCTCAACCTTACTCTATTTAACTCTTATTATTAATTGCTAAGTAAGTTTAATTGAGTAGAAATTTTTAAGGCACACGTTTTTAGTGAGAACCAATTCACCCCCCTCTTGGTTTGTTGTTCCACGCTAACCCATCCGCTGCAGCCGCTCTGACATCATATTATCAATATCATCCATTCATCTTTGTGTTTTTCTTTCAATTGGTAAAAATTGCATTCATGTTTACTTTTATAACATTTGCATTCAAAACCACTAAATTGTTCTTCAAAAGTCTTAATTAGTTGGTCCTTTGGGAAACGATACTTGGTCTTACCATTTTATTATTACTTGATACGCTTCGGTACACTTGCTGACATCTTAACAAGTTTTTTGGCGCCGTTGTTAGGGATCAAAAATTTTGTTTATCAACAACACATAATTAATAACACATGTGTATTTTGTGTTACATGTTCTATGTTTACAAGTTATATGCTTTTCCTTAATGTGTTAAATCATTTAAAGCATATATGAGAACGTGTTTGTGTTGTTCATTGCATATTAATGTGTTAAATATGTGATTTTATATGTGTATGCATGACATATGTTTTTGGAAAAGGAAAATCACAAGCACTATGGTTGAACTTTAAATGTGTGGCAAAACAACAATTTTAAGTTGATTACATTATAGGGTGAATCGATTAAAACTCGTGTGTTTGCATAATCTTTTTTGAAGTGTGCTATGAGATTTTTCAAAGAGAAAAGTTTTCAAAACTGTGCAAAAAGATTTCACTTAATCGAATGCATGTTCTCTATATTCGAATAAGTTAGTTGATGTTTTGAAAATCTATTAAATGCTTGTAACAACTAACATAACTGTCATATTTTTAAATATGTTGACCAAGCATTAAATGATAACCGATTGCATTAATTGTACATTCAATCATTTGTTTGACTGCTGCTAAATTTGTTATAACTGCTTGTTATATTCGATTATGTTAGTAGCTTAATCGATTAAAATGCATCTGATATGTGTTATACTATAAATTGACACAGATTTGAATTCTGTAAGAACTTTTCAAAATCTAACAATTTCATATCCTTTACAGAAAGTTGTGATCTTACAAAAAGAGAGGAAAAGGTCCAAGAAACATGATTGACCGTGGTGATCAACAACTTGTGATTTCTTGAACAACAAGACTGTTGTGTTTCAAAGACTGATCAATCTGCACGTTTGGGTGTTACTACGAGATCAAATTTTGTAATCTCTTCAAGATTGGTTTGAGTTGCCTGTTGTGACTACAGGAAGAAGAACGTGTGTGTTCTTGACTTTAAGGGTGCCTCAAAGGGGTTAGACGATAAAAAAGGCGATTCTTGCTGTTAGTCTTGTTGTGTATTGCCTATATTTTGATTAGAGGGTTAGAGAGGTGTTTTACATTTTTGACGTGAGGTCTTATGTAGAAACCTTGTGGTAAAAACTTTGATCATTATAGTGCATTTTGCTTCCCATGGTTGGAAGGACACTGAATGTAAGCGGGTTGGCTGGACTTCTCTGATCCCTACTCTCTTTTATTCAATCGGTTACTTTCTGTACTTATTCGATTAAGTTTTCGCTGTATTGAAAATCTTTTACTTTGCAAATCAAGAAAAGTATAAAGGCATCATTTTTTTGTGGAAAAGATTTAAAAAGCTTTTGTTTTTTACACTTCACCAATTCACCCCCCCCTCTTGGTGTGAGAAATTGAACCATTCTATTTTAACAATTGGCACTATAGTTGGTTTTCATAAAATATTCGAAAAACTAATCGATTACTATTTCTGATTAATCGATTGATCTTGGAAAATGACTTTCAATTCTCAAACCTTTGGTGAAGGTGCATCCACAAATAGACCACCATTATTTACGGGAGAAAACTATGCCTTTTGGAAAATAAGGATGCAAATCTTTGTTGAATCCGTGGATAAAGGAGTTTGGGATGCAACTCTAAACGGTCCATATTAGCCCACTCATGTTATAAGTGGAAAATCTGTTTTGAAAATTATTTCAGAGTGGACTCACGATGAAAACCGTAGAGCGCAATATGATTTAAAGGCAAGAAATGTTATTGTGTCTACACTAACCATGAATGACTTTTTCAAGATTTCCCAATGTAGAACGACCAAAGAAATGTGGGAGGTTCTTGAAGTGACGCATGAAGGAACAAAAGAAGTGAAAAGGGCCAGAAAGAACTCTCTTGTACAAGAGTATGAACTATTCAGGATGAAGGCTGGTGAGACGATTTATGAAGTGCAGAAAAGATTTACACATATTGTAAATCATCTCATGGCTCTGGGCAAGGTGTTTGACAAAGAGGACATCAACATCAAGATCTTGAAAAGTCTCAACAGGAGCTGGTAGCCAAAAGTAACAGCCATATCAGAATAAAGAGACTTAACCAACATGAATATGGCAACTATGTTTGGAAAGCTTAGGGAGCATGAACTGGAACTTTGAAGGCTAAAAGAGGAAGAAGAAATTGAGGAAAAGAAGTCAATTGCCCTCAAGGCTACGAGCAAGAAAGCATCAAAGAACCTTGAGCCAGAAATTGATTCAAAAGCAGAACTGTAGGACAAAGAAATCAAGAACATGGTGGTAAGAAAATTTAATCGATTTATGAAAAATAGAAGTTCTACCACTGACAATGCAGGTCCTTCAAGAGGAAGAAAGAATTCAAAAAGCAATGTTGTACAGTTCTATGAGTGTGGAAAAGAAGGTCATATCAAGCTTGAATGTCATGACTTGAAGAACAAGCAGAAAGCAATCACAAAGTATCCTCACGACAAGAGCAGAAAGCAAAGGAAAGAATACATAGCCTGGGAGAACAATGATAATGAATCTTCAAGTGATGATGACTACAGCGTTGAAGAGGAGTCAAACTTGTGTTTTATGGCAGGCTTTGCACATTCAGGCTATGATAGTGATGAAGAGTTCGAAAATGAGCCAATAGAGGTCAAGTACCACATGCTGTTGGATGCATTTCAAGAGATTCATGCAAAAGCCATTTGACTCCAGTATAAGGTAAATCAATTATCCTCTAAGAGAAGAGACTATGAATATAGAATTGATAATCTAGTAAAGGATAATGAAAAGCTAGAAAAAGAACTTGAAATTGCTTTAAAATTTGCAAAGACAGTTAAAACTGAAATACAAATTGTTGAAAAAGAATGTGGGAATTGTCCAATACATATTAAGAAAATTGATTACTTAGCTAGCACACTAGCAAAATTTACAGAAGGTAACAAAAAATTAGATGTTATGCTAAGAGCTTCTGGAAGAGCAATCAACAGATAGAGTATTGATTATAAGGCTAAAAGTAATAGGATAAACTCAAAGAAATTTATTGATTTGAGTAAACTTGCTACTAATGCCTGTTTTTACTACAACAACATTGGTCACAATGTTAGAAACTGCTTTTACAGAAAGGTTGGAGTTCCTAAAGGAAAATACAATAGGATTCCTAAGGAACTGCCTCCTGCAAGTGATAAGACAGGACCAAAGTTCAAATGGGTACCAGTATCAAAACTGTTTAATTGTTTTGCAGGAAACTAGCTGCAATGGAAGTAGTATAGAACTCAAGGATGAACTACAATGTAATATTCATAAGCTCTTGAGATTCAAAAAGTGGTAACTGTTGTAATTCTCTTAATGCATTATGCATCAAAATTGTTTGTATGATTGATTGTTAAATGCATGTTTGTTGTGTGCCTGTTTGAGTGAATGTTTTCTGTGAAAATCAAGTTGCTCGATTTTTAATCGATTATATTAAGTGTTAAGTCGAATATGTTCTGGGTATGTGATTCTCTGTTTTTTGTAACACTGTGTTAAACATGAAGTCGACTATACTCTTAATGAAATCGATTAATAGTCTCTATTATGGGCATTATGTGTTTTTTAAAATTTAAATTGGGCTTTATACTAAATATGCTATTGCGCGCCCTCATAATCATATGATGTGATAGACTTGTATACACCGTGATAGTCTCAAAACTGTGAAACACAAAACCCTTATTTGAACCAAGAAGTCTCTGCAAATTCTTCAATATTTGCCATGGCCACTTCATCTTTTTGTCCTGGAAAGCGCCCTGCCTCTTTGGTCAGAGAAGGAAATCCTTTTGGCTGGTTTATTGAGGACGAACAACGAACCGACTTCATCTATCAGTGGGGTTTCAAAAAAGTGATTAGACACAAATACTTAAGCATTTTGTTCTTTCGCACAGAGGGTTTCTTATTTGAAGAATGACTAGTAAACTCCGGTCTAACAAAATTTTTTGAACTCCAAGGAGATTGTTATCCTAATCTTGTGAAAGTATTCTATGCCAACTTAAAGAGGGAGAGGAACTATCTCATTTCCAGAGTAAAGGGTGTGACTTTCCGCATTGATGATTCCATTTGGAAATATGTTGTTGGATTTCAGCCTGGAGGACTGAAAGCATATCATGGCATACCGGGGTTCATCAAAGTTGATATCTATAACAACTTTTTGAAGGATCAGGATATGATAGGGAAATATGACTCCTCTAGTATTGATCATCTAAGCAAAGTAGAAAGAATATGCGCATATGTGATCACATGGATTTTACTTCCAAGAGGTGAAGATCAGTCATTGCTGAATGTAGAAGATGTGTACATGTTGTATGCATTGCAAACAAGAACACAAACAAATTGGGCATCTGTAATCGGTGATTATATGACGAAGGTTGCAAAGCAGAATGAATATCATTTACCATATGCTGTTTCATTAGAAAAATTCTAAGATTACAAAATGGGTACACCACAAATGAGATTATCATTAGCTGTAACAAAAAGAATGTAATTGAAAAATTATTTCTAGATCACTTGGGCCTTAGAAAAAGTAAAGAAGGATGGATTTTCAAGGATGAGTATTGTCCTGGTACTGATGAAGTTAATCCTATAAGTATTGACATATCAAGATATAAGTTCAACCTCAAACAAGATTTAAAGAGTTTGTAGATGAAACATTTAAAAGACTTGATGAGAAAATGTCAATGCTTCAAAGATCCTTTACTAAGCTGCATAGGAAAATGGATTATGCATTGAGGATAAATGCATTTGGTGACACCTCGGTAGATGATTCTGAAAGCGAGAAGAATAGTGCAGATGAGAAGAGTGTAGAGTCATCTGAAACAGGATAAGAGTCCTATGGTTACAATTTAGAGTTTTTGGTTGATGTGTTTTGATTGTAGTGTTTTTTGTGTTTGTTTTATTGCTGGCTTTATATGCCACTTTTGTCTTGTTTTAATCTGATTCTAATTCATGATTAAATATGGATGAACTAAGAGTCTATGGTTAACTCAATTTGTGAATGAAAAATTATATCTGTGATTGAGTAAAACTAATAGCACTTAAATCGATTTCACTATGCTTGTATGCAACTGAGTTATTGCTTACTATTACATTCATATCTTTGCATGCTCACACATTATCTGTGATAATTCCTGTATTATATTGATTCTAAAATGCTTGATCTAGAAAGACCATAAAAGGTTTTGCAAGAATATTACTTGCTGGCTAGATGAAACTGGAACTTGCTGGCTAGATGAAATTGAAAAATCAACAATGTGCTACAACAAGAAATCGACTCTAACTGGATTCAAGTCGATTGAGTATCAACAGGGGTATAAAGATTCCAAACTTGGAATATTTGATATCTTTAAATCTTGCTTTATATACTGTTGAATGTTTATTCTTCTTATATCTCTTTGCTCAACTGATATACATATTTTGAGATGATAAGAGATTAAAATATTTTTGCTCATTGAAAATGTATCAACTTTTGATCTGATACTACTGTTACATATCTACTCTGATACATTACTTGGAATATGCTTTTACGTGCTCTGATATATACTTTGATTACTTCATTATGCATCTGTGTTTTGAGATTGAAACATGCATAATGACAGGAGGGGCATTGCATATTATTGATCTGTTTTACATGTCTTCATTTGAGGGAGAGAATATCCTCAATCATGTGAATAATACTGTCAAGGGGAGCATCATACTATGTTTATATCTGATTCATCTATATTGTGCTTGATTATCTGTGTACCAATTATAGTGTGCTTACCTTTTTTGCTAATGCCCAAAGGGGGTGAATTATGATGTTTCTGTAATTGGTTGATAATCTGTACTGATTTGTGTAACATGGTTGATTATTAATCATGGTTGTGCATCATAAAAAACGGGGGAGATTGTTGAGATACTTGATAGGGGAGCACAAGTTTAGCTTAACCCATAACCTTAGTGATATCTGATTTTTTGATGATGACAACACATAATTAATAAAACATGTGTATTCTGTGTTACATGTTCCATGTTTACATGTTATATGTTTTTCCTTAATGTGTTAAATATAAGAACATGTTTGTGTTGTTCATTGCATATCACTGTGTTAAATATGTGATTTTATATGTGTATGCATGACATATGTTTTTGGAAAAGGAAAATCACAAGCCCTATGATTGAACTTTAAATGTGTGTCACAACAACATTTTTAAGTCGATTACATTATGGGGTGAATCGATTAAAACTCGTGTGTTTGCACAATCTTTTTTGAAGTGTGCTGTGAGATTTTTCAAAGAGAAAAGTTTCCAAAACTGTGCAAAAAGATTTCACTTCATGCGTCTGATATGTGTTATACTATAAATTGACACAAATTTGAATTCTGTAAGAACTTTTATGAATCTAACAATTTCATATCCTTTACATAAAGTTGTGATCTTACAGAAAGAGAGGAAAAGCTCCAAGAAACAAGATTGACCGTGGTGATCAACAACTTGTGATTTCTTGAACAATAAGACTCTTGTGTTTCAAAGACAGATCAATCTGCACGTTTGGGTGTTACTACGAGATCAAATTCTGTAATCTCTTCAAGATTGGTTTGAGTTCCCTGTTATGACTACAGGAAGAAGAACATGTGTTCTTGACTTTGAGGGTGTCTCAAAGGGGTTAGACGGCAGGAGAGGGTATTCTTGTTGCTAGTCTTGTTGTGTATTGCCTATATTTTGATTAAAGGGTTAGAGAGGTGTTTTACATTTTTGACGTGAGGTCTTCTGTAGAAACCTTGATCATTATAGTGCATTTGCTTGTAGTGGTTGGAAGGACCTGGATGTAGGCAGGTTGGCTGAACCAATATAAAAACGCAATGTTTGAATGTTCTGATCCCTACTCTCTTTTATTCAATTAATTACTTTATGTACTTATCCGATTAAGTTTCCACTGCATTGAAAATCTTTTACCCTGCACTTCAAGAAAAGTATAAAGGCATAATTTTTTGTGGAAAAGATTTTGCTAAAATAGAATGGCTCAATTTCTCACACCAAGAGAGGAGGGGGGTAGGGGGGGAGGTTGAATTTGTGAAACGTAAACACAAAGTCTTTTAAAAAAAATTTCGCCAAAGGTGATGTCTTTAATGCTTTCTTGAAACGCAAGGAAAAAAAGTTTCTAATGCAACGAAAACTTAATCGAATAAGTATAGGGTAAAGTCGATTAAAAGTAAAAGAGTAGGGATAAAAAAATTCGAACACTACTTTTCATACTAGTTCGACCAACCTACCTACATCTAGTGTCCTTCCAACCACGGGAAGCAAATGCACTATAATGATAAAGATTTTTACAACAAGACTTTATAGAGACCTCACGTCAAAAATATAAAACACCTGTTTAACCCTCTAATCAAATATATGCAGTACAATAAGTAGACCAGCAACAAGAATACCCTCTCCTGTTGTCTAAACCCTTTGAAACACCTCTCAAAGTCAAGAACACCGCACGCTCTTCTTCCTGTAGTCAGAACAGGGAACCTTAATCCAATTTTCACAAGATTGTAGACTCTGATCTTGCAGTTACACCCAAATGTACAAAAGTTTTCAGCCCTTTGAATACACAACAAACTTGGTGTCCAAGAAATCACGCGTTGATCACCACGGTCACTTCTTTATTCTTGGAGCTCTTTTCCTCTTTCTGCAGGATATCAGTTTCTGAAAAATATCATAAAACTGTTAGATTCAGAAAAGTTCCTTACAGAAATCAAATTCACGTCAATTTATAGTAGAACACATCTCTGACACATTTTAATCGACTAAGCTACTAATGCTGTCGAATATAACAATTCTTTTATAGCAGTTAGCACCGGTCAAAGCAATTAATTGAATTTGCAATTATTGCAGTCGAATGACATGTAATGCTTGTCAACATATTTAAAAATATGACAGTTAGACAGTTATATCAAGCATTAACAAAATTTCAAACAAGTAATAGACTTAGTCGAATGCAACACGCATATAATTGACTATGTAACAGTGTAAATCATAGTTTTGAAAAACTTTCTCTTTGAAAAATCTCGCAGCACACTCTTAGAAAGGTTTGTGCAAAGACACAAGTTTTAATCGACTCACCCCATAATGAAATCGACTTAAAATTGTTGCTTTGCCACACAATTAATATTCAACATTAGTGCTTGAGGTTTTTCTCATCCAGAAACATGTGTCATGCATTCATGTATAAAGTCACATATATAACACAGTGAAATGCAATGAACAACACAACAATAACACAATCATGTTCTCATATACGCATATAACATGTAAGCATAGAACATGTAACACAAAATACACATGTGTTATTAATTATGCGTTGTCATCATCAAAAACTCAAATATTATTGAGATTGTGGGTTCAGCTAAACCAGTGCTCCCCCTATCAACGATCTCAATAGATTTAAAAGATTTTGTTTTTTACACTTCACCATTTTACCCCCCTCTTGGTGTGAGAAATTGAACCCTTCTATTTTAATACAAGGTAAATCGATTAAATTAAGCAAGAATAGATTATGAATTTCGCATTGATAACCTTGTATAAGATAATGAAAAGCTTCAAAAAGAATTAGAAGGTACTTTACAATCTACTAGAACTGTTAAAACTGAAGTTAAGATTATAGAAAAAAAATGTGAAAACTGCCCTGTACATCTAGAGAAAATTGATTACCTAACAAGTACTCTATCAAAATTTAGTCTAAGAAGAAATAATCTAGATGTTGTGTTAAGATCTCAGGGTAGAGAAATAAATAAACAGGGCATAGGTTACAAAGCTAAGAGCAATAGAGTTAACCATAAGAATTTTATTTATCTGAGTAAACCTATTACAAATGCTTGTTTTTATTGCAATAATATCGGACACACTATCAAGAACTGCTACTACAGAAAGGTTGGAGTTCCTAAAGGGAAATATAACTGGAATCCAAAGGAACAACCTACTGTAAAACTAACCACAAAGGACTAAAGTTTGTTTGGGTACCTGCTTCAAAACCGTTCTACTGTTTTGCAGGAAAGTAAGTTGTTGCTGAAGCATAATAGTGCTCAAGGATGAACTATAGTGGAATAAATCACAATTTCTTGAGTATCTCAATATGGTAAAGAAAACAATTATTTTCATACATCCATGCATCTTGAATTGTTGTATGTGAGTGCATGTTGTGTGCTTGCTCGTTGATTGACTATCTGATTGATTTGGTTGTATGAAAAACTATTTTCATGAATTTTAATCGGTTATGTTAATAATGGAATCAATTAGGACTTATATGTGTTTCTTTGTTTTGAGTGAAATTCTGTTAAACACGGAGTCGATTCTAATAGTAATGAAATTGATTAAAAATTCTTTGATATGGGCTTTCTTTGTTTTTATTTTTTAAATGGGCTTAATATTGATAATATCATTCTGTTAAATGGGCTTAATACTGATAATATCATTTTGTGCCCTCATTGTGTGCCCTTATATCTAGTATACATTGAGTGTGTTCTGTAAGTGCAAAAATACAAAACCCTAGTACTGAGGAAGATAGTCTGAAATCCAAAACTCAAAGTGGCTTCTTCTTCTAGGCAAAAGAGACAGGTCAAATCTATTGCTAGAAGAATGACAGGATCTACCCTTGATAGGTGGATTAGCGATGAAGATGATCAGTCAAAATTTATGGATAACTGGAAGATGTGCAAACTCATCGCACATAAATATCTAAAGTTAAGTTTCTTCAGAAATGAAGGGTTTGTCTTTCCTAGTTGGCTTAGTAGACAAGGTTTATTTTTTTTTTGTAGAAATGGCGAATTCGTGGTATCCAAAACTTGTGAGAGTCTTCTATTCAAACGTAAAGATCTTTGATGGAACTCTCTATTCCAAAGTGAAAGGTGTTGATAGCAAACTAATAGCTGATGTCTGGAAAAATATTGCTGGATTACGGTTGGCTGGAGTGAAATGTCATTTAGCTATAGAAGGTTTTCATAAATTTTCTATATATCATGATTGTCTAAGAAATCCTGATGAAGTGACAGACTACTCTCATTATAGAACAGGTGGTATGAAGAAAGATGATTGTCTTTATGCCTTTGTTATCTCTTGGATACTAATGCCAAGAGGAAGTAATCATGCACAAGCCACAACCGAGGACCTATATCTTCTAAAGGAAATAAAGGAAAATATTCAACTAGATTGGTCTGCTGCAATAATTGAAAATATGCTAAAAGTCACCAGACTTGAATCTGCAATGCTTCCATATTATGTCTTCATCTCAAAAATATTGATTTACTTTGGGGTAGAGTATATAAATGAGTCGAGTGAGTCTTATGGCAGAAGTAACATGATGGAAACCTATTTAAGGCATTCCATTCAAAGGAGTATCAACTTAAGCTAAAGCTAAGAAAGGGAAGTGAAGAAGGATATTTAAAGACTCTTTCTTAATTTTCTTTCTCTAAGTCTTAGTAGGATCCTCTTTAATATGTTTATATGTGTTTTGTAGGGTCTAATAAAGCTAGGAGATCATGAATCAACTAGCCAAGAAGCTTGATAGATCAAGAAGCAAGGAAACATCAAGCATGGAGAATCAAGATTAAATCTTCACTTGGATGCATTATACAATTGTCTAGCAAGCTACTCTAGGAAGCCCAATGTGAGTCATATTCTAGCAGCTTTGTTGAAGAAGAAAGAAGCCTAGCGCCAGTTGAATAGAGTTTGTGCTCAGTGGCTGAAACTGCACCAAACTTGTTGTCCACGTGCTGCTAGCTTGCTGCTCACGTAGCCATTCACGTTTATTCACCCTTGGACAACTAACACTTGTTTCCTTGCATCATAGCTAACGTAGCTAAGTGTAGGCGTGAACCAAGAGCTTTGTTTCTCCTTTAAATACCTTGCTCCATTGCTTGTAACCCACCTTTGATTTGAATGAAGAATTGTTTTCTGTTGATGTTGTCCAGAACTTTCTTCTTATTGAAGGTCATCGAGAGAGAGCTTGAGAGTTTCCTCTAGCCTCTCTCCCTAGCTAGGCTCCATTACTAGCATATCTCCACCCATCCACATCACATTTCAGCACCCAAATCTCTGCCTCCATTTCACTTCCAAATTCACAGAACACCACCGTTTGAAATTGTGCTTCATTTTCTCCTTCACCGAACCATTGTTTCATTCCACTTTCCTTTTACTTCAACCTTATCTTCATCACTGAGTAATTACATCTTCTCCAATCCAACCACCGAATACCTCTTCAGAGTGGCTTCCACACTATGCTATTTCCTCCAATCATCTTCAACCCATTCCGCTGCATTGCCGAAGCACCTCTTCCATTGCTGGGTGCTTCTATGGTCCAAGTCAGAGGTGAGCTTGGTTGATTTGTTCCTCCACCCGAATCAGTCAATTCGTTCTTCCATCATAACATGATTGAGAAGTTTGTCCTACATCATATGGGACTCCAAGATATACCTGATGCCTGTATATTCAAGGATGAATACACTAATGAAAGAGAAGAAGTTATGGGTTCATCATCTACTCCTTATCGACCCTATTCTGAATTTGAAAGGTTCATAGTGTGAGAGATGCGATCTCTGAAGGTTCTATGCCATGAAACTAGATAAGATGTTTTGAAAATTAAAAGGCATCTGAATGATTCTGATGAAGGGGTTGTAGCTGAATAAGAGACACGTAAAGAAGGAAGTTCTCCAGAAGATAGTGAAGCAGATGAAAATGAAGAAGATATGAATGAAAATGACAGTGTTGTTAAGGAAAGTCCCAGTGACATGCTCATTTGTAACTTTAAGAAAATGAAAAATAAGAAATGAATGAAGGAGTATTTACTTAAGTCTTCAGTTGCTTTATTCTTGTTTTTTTGTTTGTTTTGTAATGATTGACATGATATACCATATCTGTTCGTTTTGTCCAGTTGTAATAGTTTTTTTGTTAATGAATGAAAGCTCTATTGTGGCTTAAATCAATCTGTGTGAATGAAACTTGTGATTGATAACTTGATCTGATTGATATAAATTGATTAATTAACTTGTATGTATGCAATTTGAACATATTACTGTTACATTTTAATCATTGCATAATCATACTTTAACTCTGATAAATATCACTATGTCAGAAGCGGCTGCAGCGGATGGGTTAGCGTGGGATAACAAACCAAGAGGGTTTTTAATACAAAAGTGTGCCTTTTAATTTCTACTCAATTAAACTTACTTAGCAATTAATAATCACAATTAAATAGAGTAAGGTTGAGAGAAATTTGCACAGATGATTTTATCCTGGTTCGGATCTTACCAATCCTACGTCCAGTCGTTTATCTCAAACAAGATAAACCTTTTTCACTAACACAAAACAATTACAAATTACAATCACAAAGAAACAATTTGTAAGAGTTTAGAAACCACCTCTCTTGATACCACAAGAGATGAACCTACACCTCCTTTGAGTCTTCACAAAGGATGAACACCTCCTCCGAATACTTCACGAAGGATGAACACCTCCTTCGAATACTTCACGAAGGATGAACCTCTTCCGAACACCTCCTCAGACACACCAAGGATGAACCGGCTATTTCCTCTGTCACCGTAGCAGCACTTCACCAGCTCCACAGACAAGAGTTTCACAAGCCGAACAAGAACACACAAGTCTCAAGAGTTTCAGAGTTCTAGAGCACAAGGGAAGAGTTTCTGTGTCTCTAGATATATCTTGAGAGAAAATGAGAGTCTATTTATAGACTCATCCAAAGACTCTTCCATTCACTAAAAGACAAACTTAACGGCTAGTTTCTCCAACGGCCATAAACGGCTAGTTTGTCCAACGGTCATAAACGGCTAGTTTCTTCAACGACTAGTTTCCCCAACGTCCGTGTTAAGTGCGATACTCTTACCGTTAACCGTCACTATTCACGTGAATAGTGTTACTATTCATGTGAATAGTACTATAGTGTTTTGTTGCAATGATTTACTATAGTAATTTTACAAAACACTTTTCTTTTTCTGATCTACGTCCTATACATATTTCTAAGAGTATTACAAAAGCTTTCCATCACAATACAAATCTTCAGATCATTTTGATTCTTGATTGGTCTTGACTTGATTTGGACATCATCAAAACTTCATCTTCATCATTTTGCTAACAATCTCCCCCTTTTTGATGATGATCAAAAACTTCTTGATTTAAAGCTTTTGGTAATAATCTGTATTTAAAACACAACTTATGGAAGAAAGAGTGAATTAGTGAATAAACACAAATAAGCTAAATAAGCAAATAAGCTTTAATAAGTTTTAAGCATTTTCTCCCCCTTTTTGATCATAATTAAAAAGTTGTGTTGAATGTTCTCCCCCTAAGATAATACTCCCCCTTAATAAAAACATGTATGCATATGAACTAAAAATATTTCAAATTTAAAGATTCATTCAAACATGCACAATAGGATATTTTATTGAATTTTTAAAGAGGTAAGCATGCAAGAAAATATAAAGAGCACATACTAATAAAAACATAGAAACATAAAGCACCCCTTTAGATATGCCTTCAATTTTGTAATGAGAATCCTCTAGGTTTTTTGCACATTTTGTTTAGATCTTCATCTTTGAGGATTGTCATCATTCTTCACTTCATTTGTTGCTTCTTCAAATCTTCATCATTGTCTACATGTAATTCAAATGACTCAAGAGGTTTTGCCTCAAGGTCTACAATTTCATCAAAGACAACATGCACATATTCTTCTATTTCAAATATTTTCCGTTTGAAAACTATATATGCTTTGTATATTAGAAGATATAAAAATAGTTTTACCGGTCTTGAAAAAATTTTCTTAAAATTTGTTTTAAAGAAATTTTAAAAAAAAAATTGGTACCCAACAATTTTGTTTGGGTCCTTTGGGTTAGATTGAAAATTTGAAATCATTTTATAACCCAAACATATCTACCACTTGGAACACCATAATGCTTAATTTTACATTTGTTAGATGTATGACCCTTTTTCATACAATAAAAGCAGGATACAACATTTGTGTTCCTATAAGTTGTTCCTTTTTCTACCCAAGTTCTACGGGTTCTATGATTATGTTTATTTTTAATTCTAGGAACATACTTATTTTTAACAACCTTATTTTCATTATTTTTACTACATTCTCCTGAGGTTGTTTCAACTAGTAGTTTCTTATAATTAACACAAGATGCACATTCATCACTACTAGTATATTTACCTTTTTCATAAAATAAAATTTTATTTTTCAAAATTTTATTTTCTTCAAAAATATTTTTAAAATTTGATTTTAATTCTTTATTTTCATCTGCTATTGATTTTTCAACGTTATCAACTTTCAATTTATGTTTATCACAAAATTTACACTCAGCAGATATATTTGTATCATTTTCTACATTTGAAATTTTACTATTTAAAGTTTCTATTTCTTCTAAGGATTTTTCATATTTCTTTTGTAATTCTTTAAAATCCTTTTTCAATTTCTTATGAGCAAGATCTAGTTTTTCTGATTCTATCAATAATTCTCTATAAATTTCATGTAATTCATCTTCATCAATATGATCAGAATCATCAGAATCGCTAGAGGTACTTACTTGGCTTCCAGTGTCGTCGTTCACTACTAAACAGATGTATGCTTGCTCATCAGAATCACCCATACTTGATGTTGTGCTTGATGAAGAGCTTGAATTATTCTCTTCCATGATTAAAGTATTCGTTTTAGCACACCCGATTTCATCTCTGCCTTCATGAGTTACTCTTAAAGTTTCCCACATTTCTTTAGCGTTTTTACAGACAGAGATCCTGTAGAACTCATCAACAGTCAATGCTGACGCAATGATATGCCGGGCTTTTACATCATTCTGAGATCTTCTCTTTTCTTCAATGGTCCATTGGTCACGGGACTTTGGTTCCTGCATAATGTTAGTTGGAACAAAAGGACCAAATGCAACAGCATCCCAAATATCTACATCAATAGATTCCATAAATATTTGCATTCTGACTTTCCAAAATGCGTAATTTTCACCTGTGAATAGTGGTGGTCTATTGATAGAAGCACCCTCTGCGAATGTTTGAAACGATCCCGCCATTTGAATGACTATCAAAGCAAGCTCTGATACCAATTGTCAGGAGCGCGGCTGCAGCGGATGGGTTAGCGTGGGATAACAAACCAAGAGGGTTTTTAATACAAAAGTGTGCCTTTTAATTTCTACTCAATTAAACTTACTTAGCAATTAATAATCACAATTAAATAGAGTAAGGTTGAGAGAAATTTGCACAGATGATTTTATCCTGGTTCGGATCTTACCAATCCTACGTCCAGTCGTTTATCTCAAACAAGATAAACCTTTTTCACTAACACAAAACAATTACAAATTACAATCACAAAGAAACAATTTGTAAGAGTTTAGAAACCACCTCTCTTGATACCACAAGAGATGAACCTACACCTCCTTTGAGTCTTCACAAAGGATGAACACCTCCTTCGAATACTTCACGAAGGATGAACCTCTTCCGAACACCTCCTCAGACACACCAAGGATGAACCGGCTATTTCCTCTGTCACCGTAGCAGCACTTCACCAGCTCCACAGACAAGAGTTTCACAAGCCGAACAAGAACACACAAGTCTCAAGAGTTTCAGAGTTCTAGAGCACAAGGGAAGAGTTTCTGTGTCTCTAGATATATCTTGAGAGAAAATGAGAGTCTATTTATAGACTCATCCAAAGACTCTTCCATTCACTAAAAGACAAACTTAACGGCTAGTTTCTCCAACGGCCATAAACGGCTAGTTTGTCCAACGGCCATAAACGACTAGTTTGTCCAACGGCCATAAACGGCTAGTTTGTCCAACGGTCATAAACGGCTAGTTTCTTCATCGACTAGTTTCCCCAACGTCCGTGTTAAGTGCGATACTCTTACCGTTAACCGTCACTATTCACGTGAATAGTGTTACTATTCATGTGAATAGTACTATAGTGTTTTGTTGCAATGATTTACTATAGTAATTTTACAAAACACTTTTCTTTTTCTGATCTACGTCCTATACATATTTCTAAGAGTATTACAAAAGCTTTCCATCACAATACAAATCTTCAGATCATTTTGATTCTTGATTGGTCTTGACTTGATTTGGACATCATCAAAACTTCATCTTCATCATTTTGCTAACACACTATACTGCATAAATACTAAATTGCTTGATCTAGATAAGCCTAAAGGGTTGTACAGGAATACAATTTGTTGATTGAGCTAAGATGAAAAGTTGACATTACTCTGCAGCAAAAATCAATTAAGATGAAACTCTAATCGATTACGATTCATCATTTGGTTTGAAGATTCCAAACTTCTGATATTTGATACTTTTAACCTTGACCTAGATTCTGTTATATGTTTATTGATCTTATATCTCTTTTCTTAATCCGTTGTGAATATGATTTGAGATTATAAGTGTTTAAACTGTTGTGATGGTTCAACATGTATCAATACTGCTCTGATATGATGTTTGTAATATTTCTATGATACCTTGCTTGAATATTCTTGAGTGATATATGCTCTGATATAACTGTATTATGCATCTGTGCTATGATATCTGAATATGCATAATGATAGAGGGAGCATTGTATGTTGTTTAATTGTTCACATGTTACTGAAAGGGGGAGAAAATGATAAAAGCATGTGAAGATTATTGACAAGGGGAGCATCAAATTACCTGATATACTGATTGATGCATCTTAAATTGCTTTATTATCTCTGTTTCAATTACAATATACTACATGCCTCTTTTGCTAATGCCCACAGGCGGAGAATATTTGATGTAATTGAACTGTACTTTTTTAGATAATTGAACTATGTTTAATTGTGAATTATACCACATGGTTTTATTAATCATGGTTGTGCATCATCCACAAAGGAGGAGATTGTTGAGATTGTTGATAGGGGAGCATATGTTTAGCTGAACCCACAATCTCTATGATATCTGTTTTTGATGATGACAACACATAGTTAATAAAAACACATGTAAATGTACTGTGTTATATGCTTATATGCTTACTGTGAGATTTGTACAAGCATAAATGTGAACATATCATGTTAATCATTCCATACTACTGTGTTGGAAATGTGATTATAGTTGTGTATGCATAATATGAGTTTGAAATAGAAAAACCACATGCACCAAACATATTTGTATGACTAAATCGATTATAATGATGTGATAATCAATTAAAGTCATCAAACAACTTAAGCTTTAAATTGTGGCAAAACAACAACTTTTAAATCGATTATGTTAGTGGTTAAATTGATTAAAACTCATGGGTTCGCACAAATCTTTTTCAAGTGTGCTATGATGGATTTTGAAAAGAAAAGTTTTCAAAAATATACTAAGTGTTAAAACTTAATCAATTACATGCATCTTGTATTCAATTAAGTTTGTTAAAGATTTGAAAACTATTTCATTACTTGACATAATGGTCACAATAGTCATATTCTTAAATATGTTGACCAAGCATTAATTGCAAATTGATTACATTAATTGTGCATTCAATTAATGACTTTGACTGTTGTTAATCTGTTATAACTGTGAGATGAAATCGTTTAGATTAATATCATAATCGATTTAAATGAGTCTTATTTGACTTATACTATATATGGACGCATGATTTGAAATTCTGCAAGACAATTGATTTTAACACTTTCATATCTATTTCAGATAAATGCTTTAAAGTTTTACAGAAGAGGAAAACGCTCCAAAGAACAAGAATTGTTGTGGTGAACAAGTCTCAATGGTTTGTTGGGAAGCTAGATTGATTGATTCAAACTGTCTGATCATTATGTACTACAGAGGTGCATACTGCTGGATTAGGAAGCTCTTGCAAAACGCTTTAGTGTTATTGTTTCCCTGTGGTGTATATCGGAAGAAGAAGGTGTGGTTCTTGACTTTGAGGGGGATCTCAAAGGGGTTGACTGCAGGAGAGGATTGTTCTTGCTGCTAGTCTGTTGTAATTGGTTATTTTAGATTAGTGAGTTAGAGAGGTTGTTTACATTTTGATGAGTGAGGTTGCTGTAAAAACCTTGTTGTAAAAACTCAGATCTTATAGTGAAATTGGCTTTCGAGCTTAGGTTGATTGAAAGGACACTAGATGTAGGCTTGACCAAACCAGTATAAAAACTCAGAGTTTGAATCTTCTTCTCCCTAACTCTTTGCATTTAATCGATTACATATTACTTGTATTCGAATACGCATAATGTCACATTGCATACATTCTTACTTGCAATTCAAGAAAAGTTTAAAGACTTGTAGTTTTGCGAAAAAGATTTCAAAAGCAATCATTTTTATACAACACCAATTCACCCCCCTCCCCTCCTCTTGGTGTGAGAAACAAAGCATATCTTTTTTAACAAAACTAACTAAAGAGGATTGGACTGAGATTGCTATTCTTCAACTGTTTAGGAAAGCAAATTTTCACTTTCAAGAATGGATTGCTCTTTAGGGACTTGAAAACTTCGTTCAAACTAAAGACGATAATTGTCAGACCGTTTATTCCATCTCTTAATCTTGGAGTGCAAGCAAAACAGGTTTGACAAAAACTACAGAAAATAAATGGGCTAGATGGGTTGTAGTGTCAATTAATTGTATGTCAAAAGCGTTCAAAAAGATACTTGGAACTCAGGTAATTGGAAGGGTGACTCAATCATTGGCAAAGGATTCTAAGGACTAAAAAATCATTGACCCAAGTGGAAAAGAAGGTGGATGTGCTAAATTATAAAGGGATCATAAATAACTCTACAACAGAAGATTCTGATGATTCTAATGATGGGTTAACTGATGAAGATTCCATAGAAACGTCTGAATCAGAATAGGGAGTTGTTAATTGTGTCTAGTTTAAGTATCTCTTTTTTATTTTGATTTTGTAATTAGTGGCTCTTAAGTAATCTTTTGCTTATCCCGTTGTGATCACCTTTTGAATGTTAATCAAATTATCTTTTGGTAATTAAATCTTTGAATAGTGATTGATTCTCTGAACTGATTAAATTGATTAAATCTGAATATATCACTTATATGATTGCAATTGAACGTTTCAATGTTACATCATTACATTGCATATTCATACTTGAGCTACGATAATGGTTATTTCACAATTATACTGCATGAGGACTGAGATGAAAAGATTATACAGGAGTGCTGATTGATAACTGAGATGAAAGGGATATTTCAAAATGCATTACAAAACCAAATAGATTAAGGGAGATTCATAATCGATTAAATTTTTTCAATTGGTTTGAAGTTTCTAAACTGCTGAAACATTTACTTTAAACCATGACTTCTGATTTCATGTGTGTGTACTCATCATAAATCTCATTTCTGGAAATCTGCTATGAATTTGGTATCAGTTTATGGATTATAACACCAGGTTGTTTTGTTTCATGTTGTATCTGAAATGCTCTGATATTTGTGATATACTTTTGATACACTGCTTAAAAATGTTTAAATGATACATACTTTGTTATATCTCTATCATGCAACTCTAATACTGAAATATGATATGCATATTGATAGGGAGAGTTTTGTATTCTGTTACATAATTGATCACATGTTAAAAAGGGAAGAAAATAAAATCATGTGAATATTGCTGACAGGGGAGCATTTTTCTGATAACATGCATTGATGAATCTCTGTGTGAATCAATATCTCTATGTTTCAACATTTTTCTATATCCTTCTTTACTAATGCCGAAAGGGGAAAAAATAATTGAACATTGAATGAGATAGTTGAAAGTGTATAACATATATGTGTCTATATTTCTATGTTTGAAACTGTGTGAAATAACTTTTGATTGTGTACTATACATCATGGTTGTGCATCATAAAAAAGGAGGAGATTATTGATAGGGAGAGCGATGTGATAGCTGAACCCAATCCCTGTTATGTTGTTTTTATGATGACAACACATTAATAGCAACAACACATGAATGTTGTCATGTCACAACAGAAAAGTGTTTTGTTAAACATATGTGGAATATGTACATGCTTACTGTGTTATATGCATAAACTGCGATAATTGCATATATTGTGACAAATGCATATGTTGGACATACTATGTTGTTTATGCATACTATTGTTTTTATGATTTAATTATATTTGTGTATGCACACTGATACGACTGTCGCGGTCATACAAATTTTATGTGCACAGAAAATAATGCAGTATAATTACTAGGAAGTGACTCCTAGGTCGTCTCTCAAGGACCAATTTGTGTCGGTTCAGTCTCAGATTTTTTACACGAAAGGGGGGAGTTTTGTAAATGGTTTGTATGCGGGAAAATTAAATACTGAAAACAATAAATTTAGAGAATGGTAAAAATGGAATTTAACTTTTTGAAAACATTAATTGGGAACGAAATTTTGACAGAATTAAAATGCAAAGCTGAAATTCACAACAGAATAGAAAATGAAAGTAATTGCATCCAAAATCTAAATTTGAAAACGGAATTGTAAATGAACTATAATATGTAGATGAAAATAAAATTCAACAACATCAATTGAGAAATGAAAAATGGAAATTACAATTGAAATTCAATCCTTGAAACTGAAAATTAAAACAAGCACAAAACCTCCCCAAAGAGGGGAGGAGGAAGCAAGAACGTAAACTTTGCACTCCTAACTCTACTCCTAAAATCTAATAATTCTTCTCTGCTTGCTGATACTCTTTTATAGCCCAAACTCTCTGGACGTGAATTGCTGGCCTCCCAAACCCGTGAGTTTCCAGTAAAAACCGTGACCTTCTTTTGATTCAATGTGGTCCCCTCCAAAATGCTGCTGCCCAAGCTACTTGATTGTGCAGGCCGTGATTGTGGCTTCTTCATCCACCTCCATATTTGTTGCCAACTTCTCTGCAGATGGGGAACCCTTTCTCACTTCCATGTTGTCCATCACGTGCACATCCATTCTCTGAACATTCCAGTCATCACCACCTTTTTTTTTTTTGCTGGCCTGCTTCCGTGAAGACCACTGCTACTGGCTGGACCGTGACCTGCTCTGTAGGCCAGAGCTGGAGCTTGAAGTTTGCTGCCACCGTGAAGTGCTGGATGTGTGTTGTGAGTGCCTCCCAAGCTCTGGATGCAAGACTTGCTGGATGGGCGTTGCTGTTTCTTTGAGGACCGCTGCCCTCCATTCAAGTGGACGTGCTCTTCTACTGTCATGGAAGATGACCAAGAGCTCCATCTGCTTCCAGCCTTAACACCTCTGTGTTGTTGTAGCTGGGAACGTGAAGACTCCTCTTTCTCTGCATGGAGCAACTGCTGGATGAAGATCTCTGGATGCATGGAGGCTGGATGTGAAGGAGTTGCTTAGGACCGTGTGGGTTGGAGCTGCACGTAGAAGACTGCTGGAGTTGCGAATGAAGATGGAGCTTGAATGGTGGAATGCGGATGAGCTGCTGTGAAAGGTGGTGGACGGTGAAGAAGAGCTGGACTGACCGGATGTTGTACCATTTCTCCTCTCTGTTTCTTCACGGTGCAGCTCTCCTTCTAATGCTGGAGTTGGGCTCTTAAGTTCCTCCATTCTCTCCAAGCTGCTGCACTCTTAATCTATCATGGTTTCACCTCTTCATTCCAACAAACAATTTGCTGCACCTTCCATTGCTTGGTAGCGTGTGCACTTGCTCCAATCTAGACTTGTGGGCCACTTATGTTTTCTGTGCATACACCACTTCCATATTTGCCTTGGACGTAAGTGGTGGCATGCCTCTTACAATCAACAAAACCCGTGAGCTATCACAAATGGTGTGGCCCCTTTTGATTTCAAAGTGCTTGCTGAATTCTTTTCCAAAATGCCAATTCCATGGGTCCTAAGCCATGCCATCATGAACTCCACTTCATTTCAACGTGGCCCCGTTTCAATACTAAGGGGTCTCCATCATTTGGTGTTTTGCCAACATGGATTCCATTGCAACAACGTGGTGGTCCCCTTTTTATTCCTTGGCAAAATGAATTTTCCAATTATTTGATGTAGAGGCCGTGGGATGTGCTCCATATAGTCTTCCTTCAACAAATGTTAGTGGCCCTACCTTTTATTATGTTGTCTCCCACTAAAAGAAGAAAGAAGACTTTCCATTTGTTTGTTGTTTGCCGTGAATGCTTTTGGAATTCACGTGTGCCCCCTTTTCTTATGTGATGCTCACCAAAATGAATGGGCATGTCTATTGTTTTACACGTGAAAATGAGTCACCAAGGCCACAAAATAAATTAGCATAACAACATGCATTTCTCCCAAAAGAAGGTGAATGGCCGTGTGTATTGGCATGGTTTCCAAACCAATTTTCTTTCTTCCAAATTGTAAGAAGTGAGATGTTTCCAAATGTCCCAAAATGTTGTCCAAAATTTCCCTACAATTAATTATGCAAATAATTAGCTCAGATAATTTAAATTAATTAAAATAAGAATTTCTGATCGATTTAAGCACAATTAAGAAAAATAGGAAAATACTGGAAAATTAAGCACAATTCCCTTATTAAAATCGGTACAATAAGCTGAGTGAAGTGAAGAAAATAATGATTCATCAAAATAGACCACACTTAGTCTTTTGCACTCCTGGGCAAAATTAAGACACAAATCAGGGAATATTTCAAAGGACTTCTAGGAAGGTGATACACACTCAGCACGCAGAAAACAAAGACTCAAGAAAAATAAAAAGAATTTACAGAGTTCTCAAGAATTATGGACCAATGAAAGAAGTAGAAATTTTCCAACACAAAATCAAGAAAAGCACATACTTACAGAAATCATCCAAGCAATTCACAGTATGGCAAAATAATTAATCAGCTCAAGAGGTGATTTAAAAATAACATAACCTCACAGATGCACTAATAGTGTTTCTCTCAAGTGTTTAAGGTAAATAATTTCAACTCAATGTACTCAAGAAAACAAACACAAGTAGACTTGGCAAGCTTCTAATATCAACACTTAAAACATATGCATGTTCAGATCTAAAGGTCTTTTAGGGTTGTAATGGGGCCAAGGACAAGGAAGGATAAATATGGATAAGTAGGTATAGCCCAAAAGAAATAGAGGAGCAATGGGGAATAAGTGGAAATACAGTAAAATTTCGCCCAAACCTCTAATTCAATCCTCAGATCGACTCCATTCTTCACAAAATTATTTTTCATTTTTCTCTTTTTCTCATCATCATTTTTTTCCATCCTGTCTTTTTTTTTTTCTTTATCACGCAACAGGATATAATTCATATTTTCAGCACAAGATGAGGAACCAACTAGCCAATTCATCATACTCCCTAATGAGACCACACTTATTCACAAAACACTTTTATAGCTCCAGCTTTCCTAAGGTTAAGATAATCATTGTTATTCACTTAGGATCAGTGTATGAGCTTCAACACAAAGAAATATATACAGTATAGGCTCAAAGGGGTTATCAAAGGATAATAACAAGGTAGGCTTATTTGGCTAAAGAGGCTCAAGAACAAAAATGCCTTTATCACGTCTGAACATGCATATCAATCAAGTATATCAAAAAGAATCAAGCCAAGGCATATGTGCAAGCATTCAAGATACATATCACACACAAGAAAGAAAATTAAGTGGCTCAAATCTCACACAGGGTATTTGTGTCATAATTAATTCAACCTCTCAAACGTATAATCATCTTTCCAGGCAGAGAAAAGCAAGGATCTTAAACCATAAGTATTAAGTAAGTGAAGGAAAAATCTACAACTTATACAATATCCAGAAATCAAGAGAAAAATGTAAAATTTATTGCACTCAAGACACACTAAAACAACTTAAAACAGAAAAAATTTAACACTTAAAAACAAAAAAATTTAACACACGAAATAAATACTAACAGAACTAACAGAAAAATCAGAATTTCTCCCCAGTAGACCACACTTAAATCACACAATGTCCTCAGTGTGTCACAATCATCAGATTATCAATTTCAGAGTAGCAAATAATATAGACAAGTGCAATAAAAAGTTAGGAAAAATGGGAAGAAAAATTTCAGTAACATCCATCAGCAGATGTTATCAGGGACATCCATCAGCAGATGTCTTAAACACCTAGCACCCATCAGTAGATGCTAATATTTTTTATTATTTTTATTTATTTATTATTTTTTTTTTTTTTGAAAAAGGAGAAGACCGGTACTGTGGCAACAGTTTCGGTGGCAAAGACCGGAACTGTTGCTACAGTGGAAAGCAATCTGGCTATAAATGAGGCATTCCTCCGCGTCCAGCGCCATTTCTGACCCCTCACTCTCTCTCTACTCTCTTCTCTCTCCTCTCTTCTCTTTGCTCTCTGCTCTCTCTCGAGCGTCTGGATCTGTGAGGAAGCTCTGTCCCCGCGCCTTCTGAAGATCTGAGATCTGCGCAGAGCCCCTGTCCCTGCGTCTTCTGAAGAGTCTGAGTGAGATCCGCGAGGAGCCTCTGCAAGCCTACTTCTCCAGGTAAGTCCTCAGAACTTAGTAACTCCTTTCCTTTCCTTCATGTAATTTCCTTCCTTAACGCTTTCTCTGCTTTTTTTTTTTTTTTTTTTTACTTTTCCTGCCTTCCAGTCTTTCCCTTTCAGTATTTCCTTTTTCTGCCCTGCTCTCTTTATTTTTCTCTGCTTGTTCTCTTTCCCTCTCCCTTGTCCTGCTTTCCTGTTATTTATTTTCTTTGCTGCAATACTTGTCCTCTCCCCCTGCCCGATCTATCTTCTCCTTTTCAATTTTTTTCATATTTTTGAAACTGAAAACTCTTAAACACATAAAACACAACTGTCTAAAAACTTAAGGGGTATATCGGCTGGAAACCAGACGTTAATCTCCCTTCGATTGAAGGTATTGCAGAGACAATCGGGTAGAACAACGCCACGTACCCCACTTAAAACTAAATAAACACATAAACATAATATACAAGAACAATATGGACAAGAACAACCGGACAACTGGACGTAGATCCGTTTAGGACCCTTTTGCAAGGACCGTGAAACAGATCTGAGACCAGACACTGAAACATCAAATACAGACTGGACAAAATAAATCTAAAAGGAAACAAGAACAAATAAAGAAAACAGAGAACTAATCTAATTTTTTTATGCTTCTCTTTTTTTTAGTTCTTTTTATTATTTTTTTTTATGTTTATTTTTTTCTCTTTTTTTTTTTCTTTTTTTTTTTTTTTTATGTTTTAGAATACTAGTAGAGGAAGGATGACTGATATGGAATCAGAGAGATATACCAGTCAACGATGGCGTCCTACAGATGATCAGATCACGATGATGACCAAAATCTACAACTATGGGGTCACACACCCAAGCCGAGCGCAAGTCGTCGAGATCGCGTCTCGACTAAGGACCTTCGCAGATGCCACCGAATATAACGTGCACTGCTGGTTTAACAACCATGGCAATCGGGTCAGGCGCTGGCAAGCGGAGATAGACCCCACTGGCACTCTCTTTTCACAACTGCCGCTGTATATGTATGGTAAGACCTCTGATCACACCTCCATTGAATTTTCCATTCCTCTTCTATTATTAACACAAGTTTAATTTTTTTTTTTTTTTTTTTGAAAGAAAACAACTGGGTGATAATGAGGGCACCGAGGCTGCTGGATTTGTTTCCAGTTCCGATCATTATCGATGACGACAGAAATGAACGAGAAATTCCTCCACCAAAGCCTCCGCTCGCGACTTTTCGAACCAGAGCTCCCTCAACGGAGCTCTCCCTTAGACCACCACAACCAGCTCGTGAATTCTTCCACTTTTAAAGTTTTGTTTATTTATTTTTTTTTTATGTTTTTATTGGCCGAGTGTGGCCAGAATATGGGCTGTAATATGAACACTTATATTTTTGTTGTTTTTATTTTTTTTTATGTTTTTATGATGTTTTTGTTTTTTATTTGGTTTGTAATATTAACGATCACTAAAGATCGACCCCCGAACATCTTTTAATTTCATATATATCTACTGCAATTTCATTTTCAGATCTGTTCAATCCTTTTTCTCCATTACTGTAATTTTTGCATTGATGAATGAAATATTTTCTTAGTCTAAAAATTTTCAATCAAAAACCTGTATGAGACAACTAAGAAAATATATTTACAACGAAGAAAATAAGGAAAAAGATAAGATCTGAAGTGAAAATTTTCAATGAATTATTGATATGAAATAATAAGAAATTGAGAGCCGAGAAATTATGGACTACACGCAAAACAATTTTTTGAAAATGTTTTTTTTTTAAGGGATAACAACTCAAAAACTAAGAAATAAATATACATATCAGAATAAAGATTTGGCACGCTTAAAACAAAATATTTTATCACAACAGAAAATTTTTTTATGTTTTTTTTTTTTTTTTTTTTTTTAATTCATGCTCACAATTTTAAAAATGAAATAAACACAACCATGAAAACACACCAGAAAAGCTAAATAATATGTACATAATGAGGAAAAAGAGTGCTCCCTGGTCATGGTGGCAGTTGCCAATTCTGGACAATCAGTGAGATATCTTCCACCTCAGGATCCGGCGAAGATGTCTTCAGGAGCAGCTCGCCCAGTACTGCCCTCTCACTTGAATCAGGACAAATCCCAGTAGCCACGCCACTTCTCCGAGCAAGTTGTTGAATCAATAAAATCAGGAGCCTTCTGTCCACCAGCAGTTGTTGAGTCTGTGACACCGGAGTAATAAGAGAAAAAGCAGTATACTTTCCTTCATCTATCATTATTTCCTCTATGTCAGTACCTGTATTCTCATTTACTTTTGTAACCTGGTCATCAAACTCATAATCAATAGCATTTGTTATGAATTTAGAATCTGTTTGTAACACATAATCAATTTCAATACAAATCGGGCAAGAACCAGATTCACAATCACATTCACCATTCTCAGAAAACTGAGTCAGATCAATGTTTTGTTCTAACTCTATCATGTTATGCGACTGCAAAATTCCTGTCTCAAAATCAATATTGACATATGCATCATCAACAAAATCCACATTCAGTGCAAAGCTATTATCAATGGGAAATTTATCACTGTAATCATGTTCATTCAACACAACATTTATACCAATGGTTTCAGAGACTAATACTGAATCAAAAACTTTAGAATTGTCAATCAAGTCTGTATCAGTTTCAATCCTAAAACCTGTAGAATCATTGTGCAACAAATCACAAGCAATTGAATGTATAGGCAGATCTGGTAAAGAGCTTGTAATCTCAGTTTCAGAATAAACATGTTTTTGTTCAGAATAAATTTTCTCATGAATTTCCAATTCATCAACTGCACATTCAAGTTGAGGTACGTTTACCTCCACGGGGGAAGATAAGAATGGTCTACCTGTCTCAACAGTGTTACTCATACCTGTCTGGTCCTTAAAATAATCATCAACAGTCTCAGGTGCAAGAGTGGGATCATAGAAAGGTAGGAAAGTGGGTGTAGTAGTAAACTCATAGCTTTGCTCCCCATCTTCTATGTTGATGCCACTATCATCTTGAAAGTGTTGAGTGGCCATCTGCCCGATCTGATCAGTCAGCTTCTGAATGGCAGCTTGAGTTTCCATGCTCTCTTGCTTGAACTGCATGTTCCCTTTCTGAAACTGAATGTTCTGCATGGTCATCTGCTCCAATAACTCCTTCAATGTAGGTTCAGAAGTTGAAGGCTGAGAAGCTACTTGGGCAGGAGCATCATACTGCTGACTCTGATATTGCTGAACTGGTGGAACCGGCTCCCAAAGGGAGCTCTCAGGAATTTGAGGATGATCCATATTTTTCTCAGTATTAAAATCAGCACAAGAATCAGAGTAATATGCAGAAAGAGAATCATAATTACAGGCACTTGTGGAATAAGCACTATTCACAAAATTAAAATAGGTAGACATGGAAAATAAAAATAAAAACTAAAAACTAAAAATTACGAAACAGATAAACTAAACACATTTATACATGCTACAAGCACACACAAGACAGAACATAAATTTTTTTTTTTTTTTATTTTTTTTTTTAAATTTTTTTTTTAATTAACAAACAAAATACATATGACACGCATACAGAAAATAGAACATCACATCATAACGCAAGATAAAACACAACAATTAAACATATATATACACAATATATATTAACACAGTACAAATCTTAAAACAAAAACCTGGAACTGAAGTGACAACGCCGCCAAAATTTGCTGAAGGTGTCGTTGTCGCCTACAGAAATATACAAGACAAAACACACAAAACAAACATATTAACAGAACAAAACTTTATACAACAAAAATCTAAAACCAAACCTCAATTGATTGGTCCCCGGCAACGGCGCCAAAATTTGCTGAAGGTGTCATTGTCGCCTACAAAAATACAACAGACAGAACACACAAAACACACATATTAACAGAACCAAAATTTACACAACAATAATCTAAAACCAAACCTCCATTGATTGGTAGCGTGTGCACTTGCTCCAATCTAGACTTGTGGGCCACTTATGTTTTCTGTGCATACACCACTTCCATATTTGCCTTGGACGTAAGTGGTGGCATGCCTCTTACAATCAACAAAACCCGTGAGCTATCACAAATGGTGTGGCCCCTTTTGATTTCAAAGTGCTTGCTGAATTCTTTTCCAAAATGCCAATTCCATGGGTCCTAAGCCATGCCATCGTGAACTCCACTTCATTTCAACGTGGCCCCGTTTCAATACTAAGGGGTCTCCATCATTTGGTGTTTTGCCAACATGGATTCCATTGCAACAACGTGGTGGTCCCCTTTTTATTCCTTGGCAAAATGAATTTTCCAATTATTTGATGTAGAGGCCGTGGGATGTGCTCCATATAGTCTTCCTTCAACAAATGTTAGTGGCCCTACCTTTTATTATGTTGTCTCCCACTAAAAGAAGAAAGAAGACTGTCCATTTGTTTGTTGTTTGCCGTGAATGCTTTTGGAATTCACGTGTGCCCCCTTTTCTTATGTGATGCTCACCAAAATGAATGGGCATGTCTATTGTTTTACACGTGAAAATGAGTCACCAAGGCCACAAAATAAATTAGCATAACAACATGCATTTCTCCCAAAAGAAGGTGAATGGCCGTGTGTATTGGCATGGTTTCCAAACCAATTTTCTTTCTTCCAAATTGTAAGAAGTGAGATGTTTCCAAATGTCCCAAAATGTTGTCCAAAATTTCCCTACAATTAATTATGCAAATAATTAGCTCAGATAATTTAAATTAATTAAAATAAGAATTTCTGATCGATTTAAGCACAATTAAGAAAAATAGGAAAATACTGGAAAATTAAGCACAATTCCCTTATTAAAATCGGTACAATAAGCTGAGTGAAGTGAAGAAAATAATGATTCATCACACACTATATGTTTCTGTGTAATGAAAACCACAAGCACAAAAGCATATCTACATGACATAATCGATTAGAATGTTGTCATAATCAATTAAGGTCATCAAACAACTTATGTTTTGAACTGTGGCAAAACAGCTAGTTTGAATCGATTACATTAGTTGTTAAATCGATTACATTAGTTGTTAAATCGATTAAAACTCGTGCGTTAGAATATATCTTTTCCAAATGTGTTGTGATGAGTTTTGTGAAGAAAAGTTTTCAAAATATGTTTAAAGTGTTAAGCTTAATCGATTACATATATTCTGTATTCAATTAAGTCTGTTATGTTTTGAAAACTGATTTCATGCTAGTCATAACTGCTTTAACAGTCATATTTTTAAATATGTTTTACTAACATTAAATGCAAATCGATTACATTAATTGAATATTCAATTAAGAGCTGGGTTAATTGTAATACTATTACATTTGTTTTATGTAATCGATAACATTGCTAACGTAATATGTTAAAATAGAATGACTCAGTTTCTCACACCAAGAAGCGGGGGGGAGGGGTGAATTGGTGAATTGGTGAAGTATAAAATTTAAAACTTTCAAAATCTTTTTCACCAAAAGAGATGCCTTTAGGGAAATTTAATCGAATGCGTAAAAATTATAATCGATTGAATGTAACAGAGTAGGGATAAGAAAGATCAAACGCTGAGTTTTTATACTAGTTCGGCCAAGCCTACATCCATTGTCTTTCCAACCATAGGAAGTCATTGCACTATAATGATCAAGCTTTTTACAACAAGGTTTTTATAGAGACCTCACGTCAAAAATATAAAACACCCCTCTGACCCTCTAATCAAAATATAGGTAGTATACAAATAGACTAGCAACAAGAATCCTTTCTCTTGCAGTCCAACCTCTTTGAGGCACCCTCAAAGTCAGGAACACAACATGTCCTTCTTCCTATAATCACAATAGGGAACTCAACCCAATCTTCAATAGATTGTAGAACCTGATCTTGCACTAGACACCCAAATGTGCAGATAGATCAGACTTTGAAAACTCAACAATCTTGCTCTTCAAGAAATCACACCTAGTTGATCACCACGGTAAAACTAGTTCTTAAAGCTCTTTCTCTTTCTATAAGCTTTGCACTTTTCTACCAAAGAAAATGAAAATGTTAGAATCACAAAAGTCTTTTACATAAATCAAATTCGCGTCAATATATAGATGAACTCGTATCAGATGCAACATAATCGACTTTGCTACTAATGTAGTCGAATACACCAATTTAATTATAACAGATAGTAGCAGTCAAAGCACTTAATTGAATTCACAATTAATGCAGTTGAATAACATTTAAAGCTTGGTCAACATATTTAAAAATATAGTCGTTGTAACAGTTATATCAAGCATTAACAGGCTTCAAAACAGTAACAAACTTAATTGAATACATATTGCATGCAATCGATTATGCAATAGTATTATGAAAAGTTTTGAAAACTTTTCTCTTTGAAAAAATCTCAGAACACACTTGAAAACGTTTGTGCAAATACACGAGTTTTAATCGATTCACCCCATAATGTAATCGATTTCAAACTGTTGTTTTGCCACATATTTTAAAGTTCAACATTAGTGCTTGTGGTTTTTCATCCAAAAACATATGTCATGCATTCATGTATAAAATCACACACACACTGATATATATATATATATATATATATATATATATATATATATATATATATAACTTAGAAATGCAATGAACAACACAAAAATCAACACAATCATGTTCTCATATACTCATATAACATGTAAGCGTAGAACATGTAACACAAAATACACATGTGTTATTAATTATGTATTGTCATCTTCAAAAACTCAGATACTACTGAGATTGTGGGTTCAACTAAACCAATGCTCCCCGTATCAACAATCTCAACAATCTCCCTCTTTTTTTATGATGAACAACCATGATTAATAATCAACCATGTTGCACAACTCAATACAGATTATCAATCAATTATCAATCAATTACCAGTCAATAATTCTCCCCTGGGGCATTAGAAAAAGGTAAGCACAAAGGTATTGATATACAGATAATCAAGCATATAGATATGCATCAGATAATCATAAAACAAGTAATGATGCTCCCCCTGTCAAAGATATTCACATGAAATTGAGATATTTTCCCCCGTTAAATGAAGACATGTGAAATATATCAATGTTATGCAATGCTCCCCTTATCATTATGCATATTTCAATCTCAAAATACAGATGCATAATGTAGTAATCAGAATATGTCAGAGCATTTATCAACATGTAATAACATTGTATTCAATCAAACAACACATTTTAATCTCTTATCATCTCAGATATTTTATGCAGCAGATAAGCATAGAGAAAAAAGAATAAACAATCAATCATCAAATAAAAACAAGATCTAAAGATATCATATATTCTAGTTTTGGAATCTTTAAACCCTTGTTGATGTTTAGTCGATTTGATCTTAGTCAAATTCGATTTCTTGCTGTAGCATCTTTCAGATTATCCAGTTCCATCCAGTCAGCAAGTGATATTCTTGCAAAACCTTTCAAATCCTTTCCAGATCAAGCATTTTAGAATCAATGTTATATAAGAATTAATTTGTTAGAATTAATAATTCATTCGCATACAAGCATAGAGTAATTGATTTTAGGTTATCAGATTTATTGAATCACAAATTTATTTAACCATAAATTCTGATTTCATTGATATTAAATCAAAACTACAATCAGATAAAAATAAAACAATGATAACTTATGTTAAGATGTCTGCAAGTGTACCGAATCGTATCAAGTAATATAAAATGATAAGACCAAGTATCGTATCCCAAAGGACTCACCGCACTAAACAATTGTGTAATTACTTAACTAATTAAGACTTAAGAACAATTTTTAGGGTTTTAAATGCAAAATAAAAATAAACATGAATGCAATTTGATCAATTGAGGCTAAACACTAGAATGAATGGATGAAGTTGATAATATGAGATCATAATGTTGTTGGGTTTAGATTTCACCTAATCACTCTCATGCATATATGAATTCTTCTTCTTCATTAAATTGTTAACGTCACTCTCTAAATTACTTAAAACCCGATCCCTCAGCGAAGAAAGCCTATCCTTAATTACTAGACCACAATCTCGTGCATCCCTAATAATTAATTATGCATTACGATTAAGAGCTTAGGACGACCAATCCTCCTATCCCCATCCCTGGGCAATACTACTCTTGAGAGAAATTCTCCAGATTGTGATTTCTAAGATATCTCCCGATACTCAGACAAATCATAAAATATAAGAATTTAGCAAAGGAGAAAATCCCTAACAATTAATGAAAAAAGCATATAATAAATGAAAACAAATTCAAATACATGAGAGTTTAGAGATTATATCTTCCCCAGCAGCAAATAAGATTAGTTCTCCATTGTCATGAAGAAACTAGATGAACAATGGAATGAAAGAGATAGAAAAACCCTAGAAACGGAAGATGAGAGCTCCCACATCCTCAAATCTACCTCCAAGGAGAAGAAAAATGTGTTTATGTGCTCAGTCCATCAAGAGATACAATCCCTAGGACGTCCAAGTCCTTAAATAAAACAGAAAAATAACAGAAAACAGGTCCAATTCCACGTCGCTGGAGCTCAGCGCCCTAAGTGGGGCGCCCAAGTAGTGTGCGGGAAAAAACTAGCGCTCACGCGCCCAGAATGGAGTGCTGATGACAAATTTATGAACACCGAAAAACGGCGCCAAAAACTTGTTTAACCCTCGGTAAGTGTGACCGAGTCGAATCAAGTAATAAAATCGGTAAGACCAAGTATTGTTCTCCCAAAGGACTCACGGCGTAGTTAGTTATATGATTTATTGATTATTATAAGACTTGTAAACAAATTGTTGAGGTTTCAAATGCAAAAGACAATAACTAAACATGTATGAGTTTTGATCAATGGAAAATAAGAACACAAACACTTGAACGAATTAGATGGATGAGTATGTTGTTGGGGTAATCAATTTCATCTTATCCACTCTCATATACTTTAGGAATTCATCAATCTTTTCATTAATGTTAATGTTACTCTCTAAATCACCTTGCAAGAAGGCCTATCCTTAATTACGTGTTCATACAATTCCTAGCATCCCTAATAATTAATTCTGAAGCACAGAAGCTTAACGGCAACCAACCCTCATATCCCTATGTCTAGGAAATTTGCTATTGGGAGAATTTCCCCGGATCTAGATTTCCCCGTACGTTCCCATATCGACAAAATCAATAATCATGACATCGAATGAGTTAAACAATGCATGCTTAGATCAAAGAGGAAAAACCCTAACTAATGATGAAAGAAAGCATGTATCTCAAATAAGATGTTTAAACACAAATTCCATATATGAGAGCTTCAAAAGATTACATTGATTCCCCAACAACATGGTGAAGCTAGATGAATAATAATGAAAGAATGAAAGATAGAACCTTAGAAAGATGAGTAGGTAGCCTTAGCATCCAAGATCTTCCTCCAAGGGGTAGAAAAGTGAGTGTTTTCTTTGTACTCTGCCAAAGATACAAACCCTAGGACGTCCTAAAGCTTACATATTATTCTAAAAATTACAGAAAATTAGGCCCAAGCCCAAAATAGTGTCGCTCAGCGGTAAGTGCGTGAGTTGATTCTTCCCCTCAGCGGCATTTTCACCCATCAGCGGATCCAACGTGTGTTCTTGAGTGCCGCTCAGCGCTAGTTTACCGCTGAGCGGTACTTACGATCTTTGAAGCATTTCCATTTTCTCATTAAGACGCTTAAATCTTTCATATAAAAACTCCTCAAATCTTATTTGAGGTCTGAATTCATATATGGATATATTAACATTCATAGGATTCACTTCATCAGTACCAAGAATGTAATCATCCTTCAATAACCAGCCATCTTTACTTTTTCTGAGACCCACAAAATTTAAGAACAATGTTTCCAAAATATTTCTCTTGTTACAGCAGATTGTCATTTCATTTGTGATGTCCACATTTTGAATTCTTAGTATCCTACTAATGAAGACAACATAAGGTAGATGATATTCCTTCTGCTTTGCAACCTTTAACATACAGTCATATATTACAGATGACCAATTTGTTTATGTTCCTGTTTGCAATGCATATAGTAAATACATATCTTCAGCGTTCAACAGAAGATGATCTTCACCTCGTGGAAGTAAGATCCAGGTAATCACGTATGCACATAAACTTTCCTCCTTGCTCAGATTCTCAATAATGAAGGAGTCATATTTCCCTATCATGTTTGGACTTTTAAAGAAATTGTTGTAAATGTCAAATTTATTGCAACCCAGTATGCCTTGATGAGCTTTCAGTCCTTCAAGCTGAAATCCAGCAACATATTTCCAAATGGATTTGTCAATGCGGATAGTTACACCCTTTACTCTGGAACTGAGATAGTTTCCTTCTCTTTTTAAATTTGCATAGAATACCTTTACAAGATTTGGATAGTAATCTCCCTTAAGTTGAACAAATTTGGTCAGACTGGCTTTGACAAGTGTTAACGGTTGAAAATACTATTATCTGTGATGTAATTTTGATACTAAATACACCTTTTTCTGCTTAGAAACCTGCTTGGAATCATGTTTTTCTGTTAAGTTGTGTGAATAAGAGAGTTAAGGTTGAATTTGATTATTTCATGACTAATTCCCTTTGTTTTGATAGAAAATGAGATAATATTGAAAACTGGGATAAAATGCTAAGGACATGGAGCTCAGAAAGGCCTGGAAAAGCACCACAAAGGAGGGATGCTTGAAGCTTGGGTGCCCTTTTAGGAGGTGTAAGCGTAAAAGAGAGTCGCTCACTGCCCGGGCACCCCGCTTGAGCGCCAGATGTATGAAGCTTGGGTGTCAAGTCTGAGGCTTGGGCGTAGAAGACCACCGCTCACCGCTCGGGTGCCCCTTTTGGGGCGCTTGAGCGGCGGAAGCTCGAAGCTTAAGCATCCTCTGCAAAGCTTGAGTGTGGAGACCACCGCTTGCCGCTCGGGCACCCTAACGGGGGTGCTTGGGCGCTGGCGACTCGGGCCTGGGCTTTGTTTTTGTTCAATCTTTGCTCTATTTAAAGGAACCAGGCATCCTAGGTTTTGCATCTCTGGCTGAAGCATGCCAACAACACACTCTTCCACTCTCTAAAGGCGGATTTGGATGCGAAAGCATCCTTCCTCTACTTTTAAGGTTTTGCTATCTCATGCTTTTCCATTATTCATCTAGTTTCTCTATGTCTATGGAGAACTAAACTCTATTTGTTGTTGAGGGATGATGTAACCTTGTGAACTCTCATGTATTTGAATTGATTCTTAATTCCATATACCTTTTCATTAATTGTTAGAGTAATTCACCTGTGTTTATTACATGCTTTGTTTAACTCATTCGTCGCATGATTTATGAATTGCATGAGTGCGGGAGGTTCCTTACAATTCAGGTTCTTGTTGACTTCTCCCAAGAGTAATATTTCTCAAGGATGAGGGTATGAATCTTGGTCGTCTTAAGCTCCTTATCTTCACATTTAATTACTAGGAATGCTAGGAATTGCATGAACTAGTGGTTAAGGACAGGCTTATTCGCCGAGGGATTGGGTTTAGGTAATTTAGTGAGTGACGTTAACATTAATGCATAAAGAAGAATTCTTACATACATGAGATGGAACTTGCTGAAATCTAACCCCAACAACATACTCATCTCATCACAAACAACATTCGTTTATTATTGTGTTCTTTTACTATTGATCAAATTGCATTCATATTTAATTTTCTGTTCTTGCATCTTAAACCAATGATTTTGTTTTATTTAAGTCTTAATTAATTGAGTTATCACACAACTGTCTAGTGCCGAGAGTCTTCAAGGATACGATACTTGGTCTTACCATTTTATATTACTTGTGTGATTTCGTACACTTTCCAATCCATCAACAAGCTTTTGGCGCCATTGCCGGGGACTCGCGGTTTAAACTATTCTATTTGTGTGATTCTTGATTAACTTTGACTTTATTTTTGTTTTTAATTTTTATTTTTAAATTGTGTTTTGTGTCGTTTATTTTGGTTTTTGTGCTAACTAATTTTCTAGGGTTTTGTGTCTAATTTATACAGGACTAAGTGACGACTAGGAGCAACAAAAGTTTTGAACCTCTTCTTGAAGGACTTGAGACTAGTAGAACCACCACATTAGCAACAACAACAGTGGCAACAACAACCCTCTCTAGCTAACAGAACTACAAAGCTTGAGGAAACTCTTCAACATTTCATACAGGCAACTCTTTCTACGCAGAAAAGCACTACAGTTGTTATAAGAAACCTGGAAATGCAGGTTGGTCAAATGGCCAAGAAGTTGGAAGAGATGCCTATCAGAAGTTTTGGGGCTAATACTGAAGTTAACCCCAAAGACGAATGCAAGGCTATTGTGTGTGTGAAAGATGAGGTAGTGAAAGAAAAAGAAAAGTTGAGTTAGAAAGAAAAAGAAGAGAGTGAGAGAAAAAGGCACTTTGATACAGATAAGGGTTTGTGTGTCACAACTATGAAATAGATACACAACATACAAACATATATGTAAGGGCGTGAACAACAATGATTCGATCATGCCCAATTAAAATGTCCAAAACTAAAGAAAGTTCAAAGCAGAGACTATTAATAAATTTCATTAAAAAGAAAGTCGACTTAATGCATTAACAGTGTGTTACCATAAACAGAGAAGCACATACACGCAAAATATTCGACTCAACACTTAATATAATCTATTAAAAGTTGCATAACCAGAATTTCACACAATTCATCCAAACAGATAAGTTCACAGCAAACATGCATTTTACAATCAATAATACAAATGCTTATGATGTCTGAAAGAGTTTTGTTACAACTACCACAATCAATGACTCAAGTATTTTTATATCATCATGGTAGTTCATCCTTGAGTTGAATACTACTTCAGCAGTTACTGCTCCTTTCCTGCACAACGACACTGGTACCCATTTGTACTTGGGTCTTGTCTTATTAGTGGCAGGAGGTTGTTCCTTGGTAACCCATTTGTATTTTCCCTTTGAAACACCAAAATTTCTAAAATAGCAGTTTCTAACATTATAACCAGTTGTGTTGCAGTAAAAGCATGCATTAGTAGTAGGTTTACTCAGATCAATAAATTTCTTTGAGTTTATCCCATTACTTTTAGCCTTATAACCAATACCTTGTTTGTGGATAGCTGATGAGAGGGTCGCACCTCTCACAAAAGTTGTGCATAAAAGAATGCAGTATAGTACTAGGAAGTGACTCCTAGGTCGTCTCTCAAGGACCAATTTTTGGTTCAGTCTCAGATCAAACGCGTAGTGGGGGGGTTTGTGAAGAATTTTGAATGCAAACAGAAATATAAAAACGGTTTCAATTAAAAATAAAAATTAAATTGATTGGTCACTACTAACATTATAACTAAAGTATCACAACCAAGCAAAATAGACAACACTAAAATGAAAAGTGCTTTAATCAAATTAAAATGCAACGTTGAAAAAAAAATGTTTGGAAACATATATTAATTGCAAAAACCGAAAGAGTCCTTGAATCAATTGAAGATGCAACATTAAGCTAAACATTAAATGCAATTTATCATGGCAATTGTGCAAAGAAAACATACTTGAACAGTAAGGAAACCAAAGTTATTTTAGTGCTATTCCCTGACGAGACAGCTACACTTTTCTCCAATCCCGTGCACACCATTCTTCATTAAAAAAAATGATTTCTCCTCTTCCAACGTACAGTTGCCCCTCCGTGCTCTCTCAAATTGAATTAATATGCGCTTGTGTAACATAGATTAATATACTTCTCCATCTGCCCATCCCGAGGCTGTAGCAACGTGTGCACACTTCTTTCAAATGAAATCAACACTCCATTAATCACCGTTTCCTACTACTATGACACCACGTGCTTCAAGCTTACTTTTCCCGTGCACACCAATTGCTCTTCCTCCTTCTCTCGGTCAAGCTTCCTTCCACACGTCCAGCACGATCCTTGCTGCACCGCTTCTCTGCCTCCAACTCATCATCAAACGTGCTACTCTCCACCAAAAAGCATTTCTCCTCCCTCATCCATTCTCCGTGAATTGACTGCACACACCCAACCTCTTCTCCCTCTGGACGTGCTTGTCCTTTTCCTCCAAAATTAAATCCCGTGAGTTGCTGGACGTGACCTGCTTCCAGCTCCACCTTCCATTATCTCCCTCTCGGTTGCAGCTGGAACAGCCCCAGGACCAGGCACCGTGACACCTACTGCAGAGATAAATCACACTTTTCTTCCAGAAATCCTTGGCACCTCTCGGCTCACTCCAGCTCCGTGTAACCTTTAGGATGAAAGGAATCGTCACACACGCTGCTCCAAGGTTGTGACACTTGTGTGCTGCTTCAACTGCTCCTGGACGTGGCAGCCAAAGAACCGTGAGGGTGATGGCTCCTCTTCTCTCGTTCAACACAACTTCATTCTCAAAATAAATGGGCCATGAATAAATCAGCAAAGAGGAGTAAAAAGCAGCTCTTCATTCTTCCAGCTTAACACTGCAGCATGCACAAGCTTCTTCCGAAATGGAATCAGCTCCTTCTCCGTGCAGCTACTGGAATCAGCGCCCCTCTTTTTGAAAAGTGAATACTAAAAAAGAAACGTTCCAGCCCCTCCCAAGTTAAATCATCATTTCTCCGAGCCAAGAAAAATAACGTGCATAGTGTAGCAGAATAAAACAAGGGCACAATGAATCACTGTTTCATCCTCCAAGAAAAAGAGAATATTTGTTCTTCCTTCATTATAAAAAAAACAGCGTTTCGGAAAAAGACTAAGGTCCAAAAAATGAAAGAGAGTGAGTGCTCCGTGTCAAGTGGCGGCTGCCCTTTTGTCTTAAGGTCGTGTGTCCCTTTTTTAGGGTAGGGTCCACACACTAAAACCCTAGGGTCCAAGTCACTAACTTCTAATTTTTGGGTCTAAACTAGTTTACCAAAAATTGACCCAAAATGTAAGAGTTGATACAGAAATTCTAAACTACTGAATTACAATTTAATTAATTCAAAAATTTCTGTCTGGAGAGTCTTGAATTTATTTGGCATTCTTCCTGATGTCCCAAAATGTATTTCCGAAATTTTCCTGCATTTCAAAAATGCACTTAATCAGCTTAGAAAATCCAAATTAGCACAATTACAAATTTCCGACCAAATTAAGCGAAATTCGGAAAACGGGGAAATAACAAACAATTAAACACAATTCCCTGGTTTATTTAAGTGCAATAAACTAAATATAATTCAAGAAATAACGACTCATCAATAGCTCTTCCAAATGATCTTAACACATCATCAAGATTTTCTTTACCTTGAGTAAATTTGGCTAATGTGCTGGTTAAGTAGTCAATTTTCACAATGTATACAGAACAGTTACCCCATTCTTTCTCAACAACTTGTATTTTGGTCTTGACTGTCCTTGCAAATTTCAACGCTTCTTCAAGATCTTTTTGAAGCTTTTCATTATCCTGTAGATTATCAATTCTGTATTCATAGTCTCTTCTCTCAGAGGATAATCGATTCACCTTATACTGAAGTCGCATGGCTTCTGCATGTATATCTTGAAATGCATCCAATAGCATGTGGTACTTGACCTCTATTGGTTCATTTTCAAATTCATGATCACTATAATCATCAGATTGTGCAAAGTCGATGATCTTTCCTTTATTGTTCTCACCGTAAGTGACATGTCCATTAGTCTTGTAAGAAATGCTTGTAAATTTTGTTGGATCTCCTGTCATGTGCCTAGAGCATCCACTGTTCAGATACCACATCGAATCCTTTACTTCTTGTTCCAAACAAGCTTTCTCCTTTTCAGATTTTGCTATCATGATGAGATTTCTTTCTGATACACTCCCTTTATTTTCCTTTTGATACTTGTTTCTTTTCTTCTTGTTTAGGAATCTTGTAAATTTTCCAGCCTACAGATTTATCCTTCCAGTTCTTGATTCCAGCCCTTCTGCACCCCTTTTCTTGTTTCGCAACATATCTGTTTCAAAAGATTCATGAAATCCATTAGTACTAGAATTATGTTTATCATTAGATGCAACATGCACTAGTTCAAAACCAGATTCACGTTTTTTCATAGTTTGTGAAGCAGATGCCATTTTCCAGGATCAGTCGATTGAATGAAAAGCGTCATCGACTAGTTTTTCAAATATTTTATGAAAACCAGCTCTGGTGCCAATTGTTAAACTAGAATAGCTCAATTTCTCACACCAAAAGGGGCGTGAATTGGTGAAGTATAAAATCGAAAACTCTCAAATCTTTTTCACCAAAAGAGATGCCTTTATACTTTTCACAATTAATGCAGTCGAATAACATTTAATGCTTGGTCAACATATTTAAAAATATAGTTGTTGTAACAGTTATATCGAACATTAATAGATTTCAAAGCAGTAACAAACTTAATCGAATACATATTGCATGCAATCAATTATGCAACAGTGTTATGCAAAGTTTTGAAAACTTTTCTCTTTGAAAGACTCTTAAAGAACACTTGAAAAACTTTATGCGAATACACAAGTTTTAATTGATTCACCCCATAATGTAATAGATTTCAAACTATTGTTTTGCCACACATTTTAAAGTTCAACATTAATGCTTGTGGTTTTTATCCAAAAACATGTGTCATGCATTCATGTATAAAATTACATATATAACTCAGTGAAATGCAATGAACAACACAAATACTCATATAACATGTACGTAAAGAACATGTAACACAAAGACACACGTGTTATTAATTGTGTTGTCATCATCAAAAACTCAGATATTAATAAGATTGTGGGTTCAGCTAAACCAGTGTTCCCCTATCAACAATCTCAACATAATCGATTACTTTGCGTCTGTTATGACAGAAATTATATATTGACACATTGTTTGTAATTCTAAAGACTTTTGATCATTATAACAAATCCATATGTTACAGTTTTGATGTTAGAAAGATTTACAGATTGCATATACACTCCAATAATCAAGAAGAAAAGATTGTAAAGAGCCTTGACCGATTCTTGAGAGAAGATTGAAGAGCTTTGATAAACTGATCAAATTTGCACTGCTGAAGGTGTATTTGCTGGGATAAGTGATCAAGGTCGTACCCGAATCAAATTTATATGCAATTAAGTGTAGTATAGACTAGGAAGTGACTCCTAGGTCGTCTCTCAAGGACCAAACTGTGGTTCAGGATATAAGTTGAACACTTGGTGGAGGGTGTTTATGGACAGATTTGTGAATGAAAATGCACTAAATTAAAACTCGAACTTCAAACAATACAAAGACAAGTTCATGCTTAGCTCAGTTGCAATTACAACAAATATCCAATCATATGACCCTTAATCCAACACGAAATAGACAACTAAGCAAAGTCTAAAACGGTCTTCATAAAATGCGAATTAAGCAAATGCACTAACACAAATTCATCAATTATGCACACACACAATAATCAACTAATCAAAGATTATCATGGTCAATTAGACCACTAAGCGAGGACCAATTGCACAAAATAAATTGCATATATGCAGGGACACACAAAACAGAATCTAAATCAAGCTCCGACAATCTCAAGGAAACCTTGCAACCTCACTAATCACCAACCCAAACGGATTTAAGCTTCCATGAAACCAAATTCAATGCAGCAAATGTAGCAGCTCAAGAACATAGTGCAAAAAGGAAATTCGAATTAATTAAAGAAGCACCCAATGTAGAAAACGAAACCTTATACTAAGATGAAAATAGAAAACGAAATGGGCAATGGAACAATGCTGGAAAAAAGCAATCAATGCAGCAAAAATGTAGTTCAAATGATTAAAAGAACAACCCAAAACAAAAATGCAACCGTCACTAAAGAGAGGGAAACGAGAATGAAGAATAACAAGTGTAGAAACTAATTTCATTAACCCAAAATGAGTTCATAACAAAAAATAAGAGAAAATGAAGATGAAAGAGGAAATCTAAACTTGGAGAGCTCTCCACTGTCCAAGAAGAAAACAAAACGTGAAAAATGGAAGCGTGAGTCTTTGGGGGCTGCCCCCCTCTTTTCCACACAACCCTAGGTCAGAATTTATAGTTGGGCCTCTCCTAAAATGACCAAAAACGGCCTAAACACTAAATATGCTCAAAAATCCACTAAAATGAAATTACAATTAAATTCTAAATTAAAATGATGATGTGGCAAGTAAAGAATGACGTGGCAGCTCCCTTGATGTCCCAAAATATATTTCTAAAAATTTCCCTGCAATTAAAATTGACAATAATTAGCTTCAGATAATTCAAATTAATTAAAATAAGAATTTCTGGTCAAATTAAGCACAATTAGCAAAAATGGGAAATAATGGACATTCAAGAATAATTCCGTAATTAAATTTAGTACAATAAGGTAAGTGAAGTCAAGAAAATATTGACTCATCAATAAGAAAGGAAATATGCACTTGTGTATTGTGTTGTTCCCTATTTGACTGCAACAGGAAGAAGAGTGGGGAGCTCTTGGACTTTGAGAGGGGATTTTCAAAGGGATACTGCAACAAGACCGTGTGGTGCTGTGTGTGCAGGTGTATTCAATTCTATATTCGATTGTTGGAGTGGGAAAGGTGTTTACATTGTGAGAGTGTGTTCACTGTAAAACCTTTGGTGTAATTCTCCAATCATTATAGTGAAATATCCTTCAATCCATGGTTGATTGGAAGTGTGCCTGGATGTAGGCATTGAGGTCGAACTATAAAAACTGTGTTTAATCTTCTCTCCTTATCTCTTTACATTTTCATTAGATACATACTTTGCTTAACGCGCAAGAAAGATTTCAAGATCATTCTATTTCTACAAAAACTTTTGAAAGTGAACGTTTTTATAAATCCCCAATTCAACCCCCCTTCCCCCCGCCTCTCTCTTGGTGTTGAGAAATATGCCTCATCATTTCTAACACTTTTGACAATTATGATGCACAACTTAGGTCAAGAATACCTAATTCATTCCTTATTGTATAAAATCTCTAATAAAATAATACTTTATTTCTATAAGTTTGTTTTTGGAATGCAGAATAGGATTCTTGGTTAAGTTTATTGCATTTGTGTTATCACCTTCCAAAGGAATTTTATCTAAATGAATACCATGGTCTTCCATTTGACTTTTAATCCACAAGGATTGAGCACAACAACTTCATGCTATAATGTATTATGCTTCTATGGTGGATAAGACCACACATGCTTGTTTCTTTGAATGTCACGTGATTAAAGAGCATCCAAGCAAATGGCAAGTGCGACTAGTGCTTTTTTTGTCAAGCTTACATCCACCAAAATCTGAATCACTATATCCTTCTAGAGATATATTTGCACCTCTAGGATATCATAAACTAAGTGTTTTTGTCCTTTTTAGATATTTCATAATCCTTTTGATAGTAGTTAAGTGAGACTCCTTAGGACATGATTGAATTCTGGCATATAGACATACATTATGCATAATATATGGACGACTAGTAGTTAAATATAGTAGAGATTCAATCATACCTCTATACATTTTCTGGTCAACATCTTTACATGTCTCATATTTGTCTAGATAAATATTTGTGGCCATTAAAGTAGCAGAACGAGCCTTGTGGTGGCTCTTTTAATTCTCTTAGGTTTTGAAGTGAAAGCAGTGGGTGTTCACAAAACAAGTGATTGAATGATAGAGGTAGAAGAGAGTTGAAGATTGAAAGAGAATAGATGCTTGGAGAGGTTGAGAGAATTCAAGATTTTGAGCAACAGAGAAAGGGAAGAGCTTTTTAACATATTATGGTTTCAACCTAATTGATTAAGAGAAGTGGGAAACATATTTGAATTTGAAAAAACCTTTTATAAATCAATTTTAACCGATTATAATTTTAATGTAATTGATTATTTCAGTAGGAGACCCTTATTCTAGCAAAACAGAGAAGAATGCCTAATCGATTATGGTCTTAATGCAATCGATTAAAGCTCACAGATTTGGTCATTTTGAATATTTTCACTCATCCTATTTTCATCTAGCATCAAACACACATCATACATGTCAAAATGTTTATGCATAATGGAAAATATGCATGTTTTACCAATGATATAGTCTGTTACCAATTATGATGTCCTCAAGGTGGATGTTGTCATTACTGCCATCAGAAGCTGCATATAACCTAAAAAAAATTCAAACACACAAAAACAAAATCAAATCCAAACCACACAACTAAATTAAGAAGAAAAAAATAAAATAAAAAATAAAAAATAAAACAAAATAAGAGATAAAAGAAATTTAGAGACTGGGTTGCCTCCCAACAAGCGCTTCTTTAACGTCACTAACTTGACACCATTAAGCACAATCTGCATCTATGATGTTATTTTTCCTTTTGCTTTCATCACACCCACTTATCTGCAACATATTCTCGTTCACCATCTTTGATATCTTTAACCACTTCATGCACAGAGTCTTGATGAACACAGCACTTGAAAGTCGGGGCTCAACACCCTTAATGGGGCGTCCAGGCGCACCCTGCGACCTTCTTCCTCCTTCTTCTTTTGATGATTTTGTGCTCCTAGTACAAATTTTCAAATTTTATCCCACAAACACTAAAGAACACTACACTAGAGCACCCAATTAGCACTAAAAGGTAAAAAGATAAAATAAAAAATTAAAAGATAAAGAAAAAAAATAAAAAGATAAATAAAAAATCAAAAGATAAAAAGATAAAAGATAAAACGATGAAAAGGTAGAAAGATAAAAAAATAAAAGATAAAAAGATAACAAAAATTTTGAAAAGGTAAAAAGATAAAAAAAATTGAAAAGATAAAAAGATAAAAATATAAAAAAAATAAAAAGATAAAATGGATAAAAAGATGAAAAGATAAAAAAAATATAAAAAAAATAAAAATTAGAAAGATAAAAAGATAAAAAGAAATGGCTTGACCCACTGCAATTTCCTTGTGCCTTAATTGTTCCCTTTTCTGGATTTTTTTTTTTGTTGAATTGTTTTAGGAATTTAATATAATCAGGAACATGTTGCAGTGTCCCAATCCTAGGAATTTTAACCTCCAATTTCTTGAAGATTTTCATGAAGAGCTCAAACTGTTTTTCTTTTTCCTTCCTATGATAATTCATTGGTTGAGGAAGGGGTTTTCCATATGATTCTTTCTTTTTGCTCTCATCCTTCTTCTCTCCCTTTTTCTTTTCTTCCCTCTCCTTTTCCTTTTTGGAACACTCCTTAGGGTACAGAAGATTTTTCTTAATTTTTTTCTTTTCTCTCACAACCTTTTCTTTTTCTTTTCTCTCTTCATCTTTCTCTTCTTCACTCAGACTTTCTTTTTCTTTTCTCTTTATTTTTCTCTCGTCCTCTTTCTTTTCTTCCCTCTCTTTTTCTTTTCTCTCACTCACTTCTTTTTCCTTCTTTTCCTCTACATCTTTCTCTTTCTCACTCAAACTTTCTTCTTCCTTTCTCTCTATTTTTCTCTCATCTAAAACCTTTTCACTTTCAGTAACAACAGTTGTGCACTCCTCTTTAGGGTTAGCCTTCATGTTACTCCTAAGATCTTCCAGCTTCTGGATTATGTGACCAAGTTGGCTCCCTATCCTTGTGAATGCTGCTTGATTGCGTTTTTATGAGAATCAGACATCTGTATGAACTATTGAAGCGTGTCATCCATCTTAGCCCATCTTTCTGATATAGAGGGTTGTTGCTTCCATTGTTGTTGTGGTTCTCTATAAATTTGTCCTACAGCATACCCAAAGTGACTTTGATCCATGCTTGAGTGAGGTTCCCACCAGTGGTTGAAATTACCTTGGTGGAATTGAGTGTCCATATAGTTAACTTCTTTTATGAATTGCATCCTGTAAGCACTAGGCACAAAACCCTAAAAAATACTATTAGCACAAAAATAAAAATAAAATATACGAAAATAAAATAAAATCGAATAAAATAAAATCGAATAAAATAAAATCAAATAAAGAAAAATAAAATAAAGCCAAAATTAATTAAGAATCACAAAAATAGAATAGTTTAAACCGTGAGTCCTCGGCAACGGCGCCAAAAACTTGTTGATGGATTGGCAAGTGTACCAAATTGCACAAGTAATATAAAATGGTAAGACCAAGTATTGTATTCCAGAGGACTCTCGACACTAAACAATTATGTGATAAATTAATTAATTAAGACCTAAAATAAAAGAGATCATTGGTTTAACATGCAAAGACAAAAAATTAAATATGAATGCAAATTGATCAATAGTCGAGTAACACAAAGATGAACGGATGTTATGTAATATGAGATGAATATGTTGTTGGGGTTAGATTTCACCAAGTTCCCTCTCATGTATATAAGAATTCCTCTTTATGCATTAATGTTAACATCACTCACTAAAGTACTTAGAACCCAATCCCTTGGAGCAATAAGCCTGCCTTAATTCCTAGTTCGTGCAATTCCTAGCGTTCCTAGAAAATTAAGTCTGAAGATCAAGAGCTTAAGACGACCAAGTACTCATACCCTCATCCTGGAGAAATATTACTCTTGGGAGAATTCAAAAAGAACCTAAATTGTAAGGAATCTCTCGGCACTCATGCAATTCATAAATCATGCAACTAAATGACTTAAATAGAGCAAGCATTGAAACAGATGAATTGCCTAAAAATTAATGAATAAAGCAAATATGATTAAGAATCAATTCAAATACATGACAGTTCACAAGGTTACATCATTCCCCAACAACAAATAGAGTTTAGTTCCCCATAGACATGGAGAAACTAGATGTACAATGGAAAAGCATGAGATAGTAAAACCCTAAGAGTAAAAGAGGAAGCTTCCGCCTTTAGATCCACCTTTAGAGAGTAAAAGAGTGTGTTGTTGTGTTGCTCTAGGCAGAGATACAAAACCTAGAGCGCCTGGATCCTTTAAATAAAGTTGGAAAAGAGTAGAAACAGGGCCCAGTCCAAAAGAGTCTAAACAGAGCAAAAATTGGACCGGATCAGCAACGCATGACGCTCGGGCAACCAATTTGGCCACCCAAGCGGTGGAAGTCGACTTCCGAAAGGCTTGAGCCTCCAATTTCGCCCAAGCTTCATGTGGTTCCCTCTTCTAATGCTTTTATAGGCCTTTCTGAGCTCTATATCCTTAGCACTTCATCTCTGCTTCCTATATTAACTCATTTTCTATCAAAACAAAGGGAATTACTTATAAAATCATCAAATTCAACCTCAACTCCCTTATTCAAACAACTTAATGAAAAAGCATGAGTCCAAGAAAGTTTCTGAGCCAAAAACGTTGTATTTAATATCAAAATTATATCACATATAACGATATTTTAAACTGTTATCAATCAGCAATACAATCATCAACATACCTATAAACTGCATAATCATGAACAACATAATCAAACTGAGGTATGTTTACCTCCACTTCCCTGAATATGGCTAAAGTGGTGGAAGATGATGATGCTCTACCTAGCTCAAAAGTGTTGTTCATATATGCCTGGTCCTCAAAATTTTCATCAGTCTCCTCAGGTGCAAGAGTAGGGACATAGGAGGGTGGGAAAGTAGGTGGTGTAATAGTAAGCTCATGACTCTACTCCCCATCTCCTATGTGGATGACATTGACATCATCAAGAACCTGAACAGTCTGAAATGGTGATTCCTCTAAATCTTGAGACTGTTCCTGATTGAGCTGAGTGGAAATCTGCCCCATCTGATCAGTCAAACTATGAATGACAGCTCTTGTTTCCTGCTGAAACTCCATGTTCTCTTACTAGAACTACATATTTTGCATGGTCGCTCCAGTAACTCCTTCAATCTAAGCTTAGAAGTAGAAGGCTAAGGAGCTATTTCAGCAGGCTCATGAAGCTGCAGCTACTGTGCTTCCTAGACTGGTGGAGAAGGCTTACAAGTATTCTAGAATGGTGGTTCTTGATATTGATATTGCTATGAAGTACCATACCATCCCAGGTTAGGATCATTCCATCCAGGATCATTGTTGTAGCCATACTGAGTAGGGTAGAATTCATCCATAAATAGATGCTTAAGATCTTTCCAATAAGTGATAGATCTGGGAGGAAGACAATAAATCCAATCCCTTGCTGCTCCTTGTAATGAGTACGAAAATGCCCTTAAGAAAATGTGATCATCCGGGATATATGGAGGTTTCATTGCAGAGCAAATGAGATGGAACTTCTCCAAATGTTTATGTGGGCATTCACCTACAAAACCATGAAACTCAGGCAGTAAATGTATCAGTCCAATGTTGAAAACACAAAGAACATCATGCTCATCAAGTGGAACCGGCTCCCAAGGAGCACTCTCAGGAGTTTGAGGATGAGCCATATAAGTCTCAACATAGAAATCAGTAGAATATGCATGAGAAGTAATATCAGAGTTAGATGCAGGAGGAGAATCATAATCATAGGCACAGGCAGAAGAAGCAATATTCACATAATCAAAATAGGTAGACATGAGTAGAAAGGAAATGCTAAAAATTATTAAACACAACACAATTAAACATGCAACACGCACACACAATAGCGCACACACAAAACAGAACATCACACTCACAACCCAAGACAAAACACAACATGCACTAACACAACAAAAGACCTAAGACCGAACCATTGGTCCCTGGCAGCGGCGTCAAAATTTGATGAGGGTCGGACTCCTTGCAAATTTGATGTGCAATAAAAATGCAGTATAGACTAGGAAGTGACTCCTAGGTTGTCTCTCAAGGACCAAATGTGGTTCAAGACTTAGGTCAAACACGTAGTAGGGGGGTTTTGAAAGTGTTTATGCAAGGAAAATTAAACTAAATTAAAACTGGAAATTGAAGACAACCGATTATAATTTAAAACGATCAAGTAAAGGTGAAAAACAGTAAAATCTGAATGGTCCTTTACAAGGCTGAACGGTCTTGTTCACAATGCCGAACGGTTCTAACAACAAGTGAGTTAGAGAACGAACGGCTTGGTCACAGGCCGAGCGGTTCGGACGAAGAGGCCGATCAGTGTTAAAGCAACAAGCAAATGGAAATGCAAATGGGCCGAACGACATAGACAACGAGCGAATAAAAATGTAAATGGAAAACTAAATGCGACCGAACAGTATTAAGTAAATAAGCTAAGATTCGATCGGTCTAAATGTAGTGACCGATTAGTATCAATGCAGTTGTAGTGAAAGTAAACGTGCAGAAATAAAAACGCAGCAAGTACGAAGTTGCAAAAACAAAACGCTGAAATAGTAAACGCGCTAGCAGAAACGAAATTGCAAGGAATTAAAATGCATATATTGAACTTAAGTGCATAACACAAATCGAGAAACAGAAACGCAAAACGTGAATGGAAACAATGATTGAAAATGAGCATGAACAATAAACACGAAACCCTAACGCAAAACAGTAAAAACGAAGAAGATGAAGAGTAAAATGCAAAGAATGTAAATGAATAAGAAACTTGAGTGCAGCAACAAATTCAACCATAGAATTGTAAAGAGAACTGATAACGGTGTAAAAACCTTTATTTTTATACTTAATTTTAATATTAAAAACACCCTTTTTGGCTTATAAACTTTCTTTAACTCATGTTTTTCTTTTAGTTTTGTGAATAAGAGAGTTGAAGATGAATTTAATGGTTTTGTGCTAGATTCCCTTGATTTTATAGGCTATTGGAATGATTTGAAAGCAGAGTTAAAGTACCAAATAGTTGGAATTAAGAAAAGTCAACCAGAATTGTAGAAAAGTCAACTAGTGCAGAAAAGTCAACCAGTGCAGTGTGGCTGAGCGCCAATTACCCCTGAGCGCCAATACTGTTGAGCAGAAATTACCGTTGAGCGCCAGTTTTGAAGTGCCTAAATCACCGCGGAGGGCTAAAAAATGCAGCTGAGCGTCATTCTGAAGAGCCGAAAGTACCGGTGAGCGGCCAAAGTGCCGTTGAACGCCATTTTAAGTGGGCTTGGACCTATTTTCTATTAATTTTATGTTCTGTTTAAGGATACTTGCACGTCCTAGGTTTGTATCTTTGGATGGCTTAAGCATAAAAACACATTTTTCACCCCTTGGGGGTAGATCTGGAGATGGTGACGACTCTCCTCTTCTCTTTCTAGGGTTTTTTCTATCTCTTTCATTCTTTCATTCCATTGTTCATCTAGTTCTTCCATGATGATGGAGAACTAAACCTTATTTGTTGTTGGGAAAGATATAACATCTTAAACTCTCATGTATTTGAATTGATTCTTATTATTGATATATTCTTCTTTCATTAATTGTTAGAGATATTCTTCTTTGCTCAAATGCTTGTGATGTTTTATTCATGTATGGCATAAATCTTATGATTTGTAAGTATCAGGAGATTTCATACTCCTAGGGTTGGACAATTTGGGGATGTGACAGCTCTCCTCTTCTCTCCCTAGGATTGTTATTGGGAGATATCTTACAAATCACGATCTGGGGAATTCTCCCAATAGTAGTATAAACCTAGACATAGGAATATGATGGTTGGTTGTCATTAAGCTTCTGTGCTTTATAATGCATGAATAATTACTAGGGAGACAAGACATTGTAAACTAGTGATTGTGATTAGCTTTCTTCGCCGAGACATCGGGTTTAAAGTAATTTAGAAAATGACATTAACATTAATGAAGAAAGATGAATCCATATATGCATGAGAGTAAATTAGGTGAAATCTAAACCCCAACAACAATATCATCAACTTCATTCATTCATTCTTGTGTTTAGCCTCAATTGGTCAAATTGCATTCATATTTATTTTATTGCCTTTGCATTCAAAAAACCCCAAAATATTTTTTTAGAGTCTTAATTAGTTAAGTAATCACATAAATGTTTACTGTCGTGAGTCTCTTGGGAAACAATACTTGGTCTTACCATTTATTATTACTTCATACGATTCAGTACACTTGCCGAGGGTTAACAAGTTTTTGACTCCGTTTTCGGGGATTAAAAATTTGTTTATCAAGAACGAGTTCAATACATGAGTTGTAAAGAAAGCCAAAACCTAAACCTCCCCCAAGGGGTAGGAAGAAGAAGACGCTCCCAAGAAAAATGTGACTGGTGGCTAGAGAGTTTTTTTCAAATGAAAGTGATTTTGGGGTATGTAGACCCCAAAAGACCAAATTGCCCTTCTAATGGGCTTGTCCTACAAAATGACCTAAAATTGGGCCCAAAGTCCTAAAGATTGACCCATTGACATTCTAAAACGAAATTAAACTTTAACACTAACGTGGCCACCCTCTTGAAGTCCCAGAATGTTCTTCCAACATGGTTGCTTAGTTTCTCTGGTCACTTCATCTTACCGTTTTGGTCAATAAGGGATCAGACCGTTCGGTTTAGCAATGCTCTACAGGCTCAGGAACTGGTGAGTTACAGTCTTTACAAGACCATTCAGTCATGCACTCCCAGACTGTTTGGTCATTCATTCTCAGACAACAGTGGTCTGTCATTCGTTCTCTGACCATTCAGTACAACACTACTTAGATCGTTCAGTTCTCTATTGCTCGTCCATTCAATGCAGGCTTTAGTAGACCGTTCGATATAGGATTCCACAGACCGTTCGGTGTAGGTTTCTCCAATTCGTTCGGTCAAGTCTTCAACTGACCGTTCGGTTTTGATGTTGCACTCAGCCATTCGGTGCAATGCTTCAGCAGACCGTTCGGTCTAGGCTTCAACATATCGTTCGGTTCTGAGCATAACGTTCAATCCCTTTCTCAACCTCTCAAACAGGGATTGTCCTGCACATAATGATTGAAATAATTAAGCCCAAACAATTCAAATTAATTAAAATAAGAATTAGTGTTGAAATTAAGCCTGAATAATGAAAATGATATAAAAATGGAGAATTAAACACGATTCGCTAACACAATATGGTGCGAAAAGCTAAGTTAGTAGTAGAAAATAATGACTCATCATCTTTCTCTTTTGGTTTCCTCCAAAGGTGGTCGATCCTTCTTTCTTGCTCCTTAGGCTTTGGAAAATGCACTTTTCTCCCGTCATGTCTTGTAAGCACCCAATGTCTAAGTACCATGACCAGGTTTTTCTCTCGGTCATTAAGCATATCTACGAGAGGAATTATTTGACTCTTAGGTACCCATATTTCATTACGCCCTTGCTTGTTAGTTGTGTACATATTCGTCTTTTCTAAAGAGGATGTATCCCAGTTGACCTAATGAACCTTGTACTCTTGGTTTTTGTGTTAAATTTATTAAACCCCAAGCCTAATTTATGAGGGATGCCTACTATCTTTTAATAGGATATTTAGTCTGTCATTCCCTTCAAGTGTTCTATTCAACACTTTAGTGAGAGTATTGTTTTCATGCCTAAGGGATTTTACATGTCTAACACTTTCAGAAATGGTTATATCTTCTACAACTTTTTTTTTCTACAGAAGAGTTTTATGCTTCTCCTATTCAAAGGTGGTTAGCTTTTTCCTAAGATTATTGATATTTTTTTGTAGCAAATTCACATTATCCTTGGATGAATTTACTTCCTCTTTTAACGCATTATTTTGTAAAAGAAGTTCTCTACTTTGTTTATGTAAAAACCTATGTATGCTAGATAGTTTAGATGAATATTATAGCAGTTCATAGTATGTATGAATAACTTAGTGTAGGTTTGAGAAATCTACCTCGTCATCAGGAAGATAGAGAGAAAGAAAAGGAGACATTGCTTCTGATTCCAAATTCAACTTCTCCAAACATCATGGAACCCAAAAGGGAAGGTTCCAAATTCCTTTCTTTCCTATTAAGTTTTAAGTCTTTAAAAGTTAACTTCTTCCTTAAACAAATTGCCATACCATTTCCTATTATACTACCCTTTTCAAAATGTGGCAATTTAAATCTTGAGTTATTGTTACTTTTAAGGAAATAATTAACTCAAGACAAAAATAAAATGACTTGTGAAATAGGACTTCTAAATTTTCTTCAGACTACAAAACAAAATATTAGAAGTCTTTATTCTAAAGTTATTTCCATTAAAAATTTCTTTATTGGATCAATACTAATTAGAAATCTATTTGATGCTTATTGTAGATATATTTTTGATCCAGGAGGTAAGCAATAAACCAAAGTTGTGCTTCTTTATATCTTTTCGATTTGAGGACAAATCGTTTTTCAAGAGGGAGGGTATGATGGAAACCTATTTAGGGATTTTCTTTCTCTAAGTCTTACAATGATTCTCCTTTAATACTTATATGGTTGTTTTGTAGGGTCTAATAAAGCTTGGAGATAATGGATAAACCACCCAAGAAACATCAGAAGCCAAGGGAAGCAAAGGTGCTAAAAATGGGAGAAAAAGAAGTGACTTCCGAATTGGGAAGATTGGCTTCCGAATTATAAATGTGAAGGAAATTGTCTTCCGGAATGAAGAAGTGGCTCAGCCAAAAACCTGACAAACCTAGCCACTACGAGAGGTGTTTTTCACATGTGTGGTTTCTAACCTGGTTTGAAGCAGGGGTTGCGTGATGTGTTTAAGAGCACCTATTGCACGATTTTAATTTGAATTTGGGAGGGAATTTAGGACAAAAGAATGGCTCATCTTTACCTATAAATAAGAGAGTCATCTCTTTGTATTTTCTCACCTTTGATGTAAAATGAAATGTTGTTGAATTTAATTCAAGCTTCTTATACTCTTGGGTCAAACCTTATGTCACTATTCTCTCACTCTTCTCTAGCTTCATTCATTGGTAGAAGGCCTACTAAGCTTAGAGGCTTCATACACTCACCATTTCTTCATTCACACTTTCATCAAACACCTTACATGCACAAACTTTCATTGCTTCATTTTCCATTCCACTACACTCTCTGGTTCAAGGAAGTTGTCCTAGTATGATGCCTGGACGTGCTTCCATCATTTGTTAGTCAGAGCAAGGTCATCCATGTCTTCCATCAAGAGCTAAGCCATTTTTCCATCTAATTTCCTCAATTTTGTGTTGTTCTTCAACTTTGTCCACTGTTGTGTTTTTAATCCTATTTGTACATTTAATTTGTGTTTCCAGTTGCTATTTTCGTCTTTCCTATGAGTAATCATGTTTATCTTTCATTTGAAACGGTGAATCTCCTTTGTTTGAGTCAATTTCAGCCTTAAATCTAAATTTTAGTTTGTCAATGTCTTGCGCACCTCTAGTTGTAGTGTTTTTTTTTTAAGTATCTCATTGTCAATCTAATCTAAGTATATTAGCATAAGTTAGTTTAAGTTTTCATTATATTAGTTTAGGTATTGATTAAATTACGTTAACATTAGGATTATAATCGTTTTTGGGAATAATTTCTTACTAAAATTTATTAGTGCATCACAAAACAGAGACATTGTAAAGATAACATCAAGCATCAAAATTTGAAAATTTAAGGTTAGGAATCGTGAATATATTCCATTGTTGACCACTTAAAAATTTTCTTTTAGTATCAACATATAATTGTTTGTTTGCTTGAATATATTCTATGCTGCATATGTAATTATTTATTTGTTTGAATATATTCTTGTTTTCAACTAGCCTTAATTTCTCGTTTGAGATTCAATACCAAAATTGTTTACTATTTCCAAACTTTTTCTAACAAATGTACTTTTTACAATTGAATAGAAAGGAGATAGTAATAATAATTTACAAGTATTGAATCTTGAATTTTCCGATTGGACAGTTTAAGAAAAGTAATAACTTGTTCATAGTTTATTAATACATATTAATTTTAATATGCATGTCTTACATTTCATGAAAATTTGCAGTTGTGTTTTGTATTGATCTTCAGGTGCATATTTGATTGTGATTTATAGTCACTTTCATTTCGTTTAACCAAAAGACTAATGCGAAATGCTGGAAAATTTTCGTGAAATTTTAGATATGTTGTTTAAAATTTATGTCTAATAAACTGAAAAAAGTCAATCTTCTTGAATGGGATAGGGTCACACTTTGAATACAAAAATGATCAAAGTCATCATTCAAGATTATTGAAATTGTTTTACATAATTTCAATAAATATGCGTACGAATCGACATTGGATTAATTCACCACGCATTAGTGTCGAGTACGAGAGAGGGGTAGAAGAATTTATATAGTTTGCGCAACGTAATGCGAGTACAAGTGATGATGAAGTCAAGTTTAGATGTTCTTGTGTCAATTGTTTGAATGGGAGGAAGTTGAACACAACCGATATTAGGGAACATCTTATATGTGATGGTTTCGTACGAAGTTATACAACATGGACATGGCACCGCGAATTAATAAACTTTCCAACTGTCTCTCCAACAGAAAATGTATTTGATTCCACCATGGAAGATAGACCGAAAGAAGACAACTTAGAGGACATGATCTGCAATGTTGGCGTAGAAGCTTTTTCCCAAACGCATGTATATGAAACGATGTCCACTGATGTAGAGACTCCTTTGTATGTGGGTTCAACTAAGTTCACACGGTTGTCATTGGTGTTAAGACTCATGAATTTAAAGGCGACCAATGGATGGACTGATAAGAGTTTTACAAAATTGTTGTTGCTATTGAATGAAATGTTGTCATATGGAAATACATTACCCACTCGTAATTATGATTCCAAAAAAAATTCTGATGGGTATGGAGTATAAAAGGATACATGCATGTTTGAATGATTGCATATTATATAGGAATGAGTATGAGGTTTTGACAAAGTGTCCAAAATGTGGGTTATCACAATACAAGTCAAAAAACAACAGTAAAGATAATGGTCACTCAAAAAAGAATGGTTCGGCTTTGAAAGTAGTTTGGTACCTTCCACTCGTGGCCAGACTTAAGCATTTGTTCACGAATTTGAAAGACGTTAAAAATCTAAGATGGCATGTAGATGAGAGAACAATTGATGGGTTGCTTCGTCATCCAGCTAATTCAAAGAAATGGAAAACTATTGATCCAGAATTCCCCTAATTTGGTCAAGAACGTAGAAATCTTAGGTTTGGTTTAGCTATTGATGGAATGAACCCATTTGGTAATTTAAGTACCAATCACAGTTGTTGGCCCGTTATATTGATAATTTACAACTTATCTCCTGGATTGTACATGAATAGAAAGTACATGATGTTGTCAATGTTGATATCTGGTCCAAAGCAACTTGGAAATAACATAGATGTTTATCTGAGGCCACTAATTGAAGACTTGAAGTTGTTGTGGGTTGATGGGATTGAAATATTTGATGCCTTTGCTTCTGAAACTTTCATGATGCATGTCATGCTATTTTGCATCGTTAATGACTTCTCAGCTTACAATAACTTGTCGTGGTATAGTGTGAAGGGTCATAAAGCATGTCCTATATGTGAAGAAAACACTTCAGATCATCAATTAAAATACAGAAGGAAGATAATGTATATGCGTCATCGGAGATTTTTAATATCTAATCATCCATATCGAAGGTTAAAAAAATCATTCAATGGACAACAAGAGAAAGATGATGCATCAATTCCACTTACTAACCTTTGAAAAAGTTAATAAAGTGCATCTTGTATTTGGGAAAACATCCAAGAAGTCATTTGTAACGACCCCTTGGAAGAAGAAATCAATATTCTTTGATCTTCCATATTAGTCAAAGTTAGACATTAGACATTGCATAGATGTGATGCATATAGAGAAGAATGTGTGTGATAGCTTGATTGGTACACTACTCAACATCCAGGGAAAAACAAAAGATGGAGAGAATGCTCATTTGGATTTGGTTCACATGAAGATCCGAGAAGAGTTGGCATCAAGAGAGATTGGTAAACATACTTATTTGCCCCCTACATGTTACACAATCTCCAAACAAGAGAAGATAAGTTTTGCCTTTGTTTAAAGAATATTATGGTACCACAAGGATACTCTTGAAATATCAACAATTTAGTGTCAATGCAGGACTTAAAGTTTGTTGGACTAAAGTATCACGATTGTCACGTCTTAATGCAACAATTGTTATCCGTGGCAATTCATGGAATTTTACCCAAAAAAAGTTAGGCAGACCATAACTCGATTGTCCTCATTTTTCTCGTCAATTTGTAGTAAAGTCATTGATCCTACAAAGTTAGATGAACTTCAAGGCGACAATATTATCATCTTGTGTCAATGATAACAGTTGAAAAATTGTTATTTTCATGCTTAAAATTGATACTAAAAGCAACCTTTAACACTTAGAAACTAGCTTGAAATCATGCTTTTGTTCATATTTTCAGAAATAAGAGAGCTGGACAGGTTTATGCTTGATTTCAGTGTTTTTGTGCAGGTTTTAAGGTGAATTTGGCGAAAGAAGTGAATAAGGAGAGAGATGGAATCAGAAAAGACATCAAAAAGTGCAAAAGGAGAAGCCGCAACTGCCGCTCAGCGGCAGTTTACCGCTGAGCGGCACTCAAGAGACCACGGTGGATCCGCTGAGGGGCAAAATGGCTGCTGAGGGGAAGAAATCAACTCACGCACTTACCGCTGAGCGGCACACTTATGGGCTTGGGCCTAAATTTTCTGTAATTTTAGAATAGTATATAAGCTTTAGGACGTCCTAGGGTTTGTATCTTTGGCAGAAACGAAGCAAATACTCTCTCTTCCACCCCTTTGAAGGAGGATCTTGGATGCTCAGGCTACCTCTTCACCTTTCTAGGGTTTTATCTTTCATTCTTTCATTATTGTTCATCTAGTTTCACCATGAATATGGTGAACTAAACGTTGTATTATTGTTGGGGAATCAATGTAGTCTTGTGAAACTCTCATATATGGAATTTGTTTTTACATCTTATATTTAAGACCTATGCTTTCTTTCATCATTAGTTAGGGTTTTTCCTCTTTGCTCAATGCTTGCTTTGTTTAACTCATTCAATGCATGATTATTGATTTTGTCGATACGGAAACGTACGGGGAAATCTAGATCCGGGGAAATTCTCCCAATAGTATATTGGTTGTCGTTAAGCTCCTGCACTTAAGAACTAATTACTAGGAATGCTAGGAATTGTATGAACTCGTAATTAAGGATAAGCCTTCTTGCAAGGTGATTTAGAGAATGACATTAACAATGATGCAAAAAATGTTGAATTCCTAAAGTATATGAGAGTGGATAAGATGAAATTGATAACCCCAACAACATACTCATCCATATATTCCATTGAAAGTGCTTGTATTTTGTTTTAGCCATTGATCAACTCATGCATACATGTTTATTTTCTGTCTTTTGCATTTAAACCTATAATCAATTGTTCTCAAGTCTCAAATAATCAACAAACCACATAACTAAACTAGGCCATGAGTCCTTTGGGAGAACGATACTTGGTCTTACCAAGTTTATTACTTGAAACGATTCGGTCACACTTGCCGATTGTTAAACAAGTTTGTGACGCCGTATTTCGGTGTTCATAAATTTGTCATTAGTCAACTAGAAATGTTTTTTCTCCATCCTTCTTTTTACATCATGGTGCATTTACTTGTTCATTTGGTCAGAGAAATCAAGTTGTGTGGATCAGTATACTTAAAATAGATCTATCTTATTGAGCTTTATATGAAGATATTGAAAGGGTATGTAAAAAATCAATATCGTCCAGAAGGTTCAATGATTAAAAGGTATATTGCTGAAGAAAGTATCGAGTTTTGTTCTGATTATATGACTAAAGCAAATTTGATAGGAGTTCCTCAAACATCATGGTTAAATAGATGTTCTACAAGTAAAAGCATCTGAGTTGTGAATGTGGTGACAAAAAGTCATGAAAAATTGATGCAAGCACATCTATACATACTAAACAACGCAGATGAGGTGATCTCGTTTTTGCAATAACACAAACAAGTATCCAAGACAATCAGAGAAATGGCAGTTGATGGAGCATTTGGACCAAATGTAGATGTTTTTAGGTCTTACCTTGGAGTACTAGCACAAGATCGTATCTTTATCCTTACTCCATCATTTGACCATGTATCTAAGGTTGATCGGAATCTAATATGGCAAGATTTATTGGTAAGTTAATCAATATTGCTCCAAATTCTAGTTTCATTATATTGATAAATTTGTATTGATATAAGGTTATTACTTTCTTTATTGCAGATGACATTTGATATTCCAAATGTCACGAGCCTAAGGAGTAGGCATTTATCTACAATTGCTGAAAGACTTCGAGGTTTTAAGACAAAATTGACATCAATATATATATTTGGAGCAAAAAAAATGAAACTTCATGTTCAAAATATTTTGCAATTTACGAAGAAACTTGGCGTCAATTTGTACAGCTTCATTCATCCGAGTCATGGTAGGTAAATGTAGGTAAAATCATTCTATTCATAATTCCCCCAATTTTATAAATTAAAGAATGTTTCATTTTGTCACAGGAAACAAGGTCTAAAGCACAGGGGTATAAGTGGTCAAAATAAAAATCCACACTTACTATCTCGTGGTGGATAATAGAAGCTTGAGGAAAAAATAATCAAGCAAAAGTCAGATAGTAGGCTTCCACTTTCTGAGGGTGGTGATGCTCCTCTTCCTTCTTCACCACTATCTCTGCACGAAAAGTGGAAGTTAGCCCGTCTAAGATCATCGAGCTCCTACATTTCTGATAGTGCCAAAGACATATCAGAAAGACATGTAAGATGTCATTTCTCTTATTTTGACAACATTTTTGTTATATATATTACATAGATCTTTCAAATAATTTTGAAGTTTTGTTATGTTACAGAACTCTCTATCTGCTTCACCAACCTCTATCTCAACTTGCTTTTCAGCACTCTCTATCTCAACTTGTGTGTCACCACTAGGTCTATCAACTTCCAAATCACCATTCTCTCTCTCAACTTGTCCTTCACCACTAGGGCTATCAATTTGGGGTTCAGAAAAGTATTCCAACTACAGAAGATACTCAGGTTCACACACCCTATGTATAACATAAAGGTGAGCTTCACCATTCAACATAGCAATATTGATCAGATGACAAGCACCATTGTCATCTAATAAAGGTTCCAAACAATCTTCTAATACAGGACCACGACCCAATGAATACCATAAGTCTTTTACATTCCTATAACCCATCTCCTTTAGAATGCTTAATATTTCAAAATAACTCCATCGATCAGGGTCTATTTTTAAACTTGTGGTTTCACCATAGTGATATCCAAATGTCCCATTATTCTCAAATTTCCCTCTATGGTGAAACACGACTTCAATGTCTGAGTTGGCCATATTATCTAATATAAAAATTGCTCACAGTTAATCTATGTTAAACCCTTAACCCAAATGATATCTAAGCAAAAAACAAAGCATAAACATACCATTGTACTGACCACAAACAACTCAAACAAAGCAAAACCACATTTACCATAGTAAACAAAGAAAATGCCACAACACAGTACCACACACTATCAAGGGGGACCACAACCACAATGTCGCAACAGAAACAAAGCAAATGCACTAACAATGGGGCACACAACATAGACAAACCATACAAAAATCAAAAGTTTTGGGGGGACCACACCGAAAGCAGCCAAACACAAAACAAAACCTACCATAAACGCACCTTCCAATGTCGCTTTTCGTTATTTACCCCACCAACACGATCTCCACGAATGCTCGTCCACTGACAAATGTTTCGTCTTAAAGTTAATGGTTCCCGCGATCACTGCCTCTGTCTTCTTTCGCACAAACCAAAATGCCCTAATCTGCAACAAATCACCCCCAAATCAATTTATCCCCAATTTCTAATTAAAACCCAATTTTAAAATCAGCTGCCCTAACACCACGTAAGCACGCACACAATTGCGTTTTGACACCTAATCACTAACTACTGCCACATCATCAACCCATTAACTTTGTTTACTTATATTTAATGGAAGGGATTAACTTGACTCACATAATTAAAAGTAAGGATCCATTACAATTACTTTTCTAAAGAGGGACTAAATTGAGATTTTCGAACCAAACTGTGGACAAAATTGAGTATTAAACCTTTAAACATTATTTCTTATTGACATCAGAACATAACCATTTTTTTATGTACCAGTAGATAGAAAAAGAAAGAAGTCCTACACCGAAAAAGATTCATCTATTTGAGGACAACCCTCTTAGTGCGTTAAACGAGTTTTGTAACATCATTGCATATATATATATATATATATATATATATATATATATATATATATATATATATATATATATATATATATATATGTTTTGTGAGAGACTGAGCGAATTTATTTTTATTTAAACTAATTTAACTTTATTGTCTAACATTTTTCTTCAAAGAGTTGGAATATACTACTTATGATTATTCAATTATCGTTACCGCGCACATACGGTAGTAAATACAGATCATATTATTAGACGTATAGGTAATTTTCTTTTCTAATTTATTACGGAACTATTTTACGTGATTGTAATTGATGTAAAAGAACCAAATTTATACTGTAGAAGGATCTGAACTATAAACGTGAATCAATTTGGTGAGATGTGCATATAGTTCATCCAATTATAGTTAAAATTAATCTTTTTACATTTCTTTTGAAATTAAAATTAATCATTTACATTTCTTTGGAAGATAAACTATTAAAGTTATTCTCGTGTTTGATTTTTGTAAGCAAATGTAAAGAAAATGATATTGTTAAACATCTACACGATAATTTCTTTTTAAATTTATTACTGAAGTTATTTTAAGTTTCTCTAAATAATTTGTTTCGATGCAGGAAATCAAATTCACAATTAGCTATTTTCAGTAGATGTTATGAGATTATTAACTATTGTTTTATGTTTGAAACAAATTTAGTATGCGATGCATTTTAATTAGAGAATTGAATAAATTTAATAATTCGTACTCGAAAGGTGGAAAATTTTTGTTATTTTTCAATTTTTTAAAGTACAACGCTTCCACAAATGTTCTCTTTATGTTTAATTTAATATTAGGGTTAGGGTTCGTTGAATTGTTCTTTTATAAAGTATTATTTACTTGCGGTTCTTGCTCTTGCAAAAGGTGGTGAAATTTCCCAATATTAAAGTTTCAAAATGTTAGCAACGCAACTTTAATTTCACATTTTTAAAGTATTTTATATTTTCTATTGAATATGTACATATAAATATATAAATTTATTTTATATTTATATTCTAATTTTATTTTACTAACTCAGAAATCAATCACATTTTCTTCAACTCAAATTTACACATTTTTTATCGAAGTCAAATTCATATAATAAATATACTTTTATCAAAGTCTCACTTTTTGCACCGTACAGAAACTATGTCCATGAAGATTCATTAATGGAGGTTTTCTTCTAGTTTAAGAAAGAAGAATGCAGGGTACAATTCTTAGGAATGAACACATGTTTGAATCAACAAAATGATCAATTTGAATGCAACCAGGATTTAGATAACCTTAGACAACATCGAATCCAAACCAAATGTGATTGACTTGCCACAGGGTTTTGAAAAAAATCATCACGTTTCAATACATACGTGACTTCAAACCTCGACTTATAATATATTTTTGTAAGTTTAAGTTATGTTTAAAATTTTCTTCAAGATTAAATATCTTCTAAACCTTAACAACATAATTTGTTTAGAAATCATCTCAAACTAAAATGAACCCACCTAACCCTAAACAGAAACAATGAATTTTGCTGATATGATGCTCTAAAACCAAGGAACAAAACAGAAAGTACAATCATTCACCAAAATACCGTAACTTCAGAATGTTCATATGGGGGGAGGTCACAAGCAAAACAACGGCTGAAGGAGAAAAACCCAACAAATAGTATATAAAAAAGGGGAGATGGAAACACACAAATCACGGAAGAGAGACATGCATTCAGTACCAAACATAGAATCCTAGGTAATAAAATATGGCATCTCAAATTGGTTTCAAGGGTATAGGTATATCTTCAAATTTTATTCCATAAATGAAGTATGGAATTAGTCCCTAATCGCATCCATAAATGTGAAATTGGATTCAGAATTATTAGTTAAATTATTTGGTAGATATCAATTATAATAAAACGGATGAATATTTTGTATTAATAACATATTAACTTGACAATCTCAAAATACCTGTATCAATTGTATAGAACTTAATGAAGTCTTAATTAATTGCCTATAAATATCTTAATTTGGTTTACTCGTTTTTATGATACAATACCATCTCTTATCAATCCTCTTGTCTTGGTATTAGATCCTGTACTCTCATGGGGCTCCAAGCCCTGGGCCATTGTGAACAAAACATAGTTAGGTCCATAGACACGTAATACTAATTTGTATTTAGGAATGTACAACCTCGAATACAAATTTGTATTCCGAATTGTACATTCCACAACATCTCCGGATTAAAAAATCTGGAACTAAGAGTAAAAATCCTAAACTAGAGGATAAATTTGGAGTTTTTTATGTTTATGAGGGTGCAGGTTGAAACTATGAAGGAGGTGCAGGAAGAAGTTGCCAATTTCTCAATAATATCCTGTTCATCAAGAAGACCTCAATTACAAAACAGGTACACTTCCTAAGATCAAATGACATAGACCTAGCAGAACTAGGCTTTGAACTTCAAACCTGATAGTGTTTCACTAAAGTACGCGCCAAAACATGTCTAATATTTTTTTGTTTCTCCTTCTGGTGAGAAGGATTTGATGTGTTATTTACAAAGTTATGTTTGGTTTCATTTCAGTTTAGCATAACATGTCTGGTCTCAATTTTGTTCAGTTCATGTCTATTTTCCTTTTACAGAGCATTACAAGATTGTTTGCAGTATGGAGATTAATTAAGTAATCGTTTTTTCAATCTACTGGATTAAGAAGGAAATAGAACACTTCTAACCCAACAAGTTTCTTAATTATTAAATTTTTGTCTTGATCGCAAGAGTTCCCAAATATTTAAAGAACCTAATACCATCTATCTCACAACAATCATGCAATCTAGCTAGAATTCTTGATTAGGAGAAACAATGATAGCCGTGAGCTGAAACAAGCATATGAATATATATATATATATATATATATATATATATATATATATATATGTATGCATATATATATACATATATATGTATGCATATGTATATACATATATATGTATGCATATGTATATACATATATATGTATGCATATGTATATACATATACATATGCATATGTATATACATATACATATGCATATGTATATGCATATACATATGCATATATATGCATATACATATGCATATATATGCATATATATGTATATACATATGCATATATATATATATATATATATATATATATGTATATACATATGCATATATATATATATATGTATATACATATGCATATATATATATATGTATATACATATGCATATATATATATATGTATATACATATGCATATATATATGTATATACATATGCATATATATATATGTATATATATATACACACATATATCTATATATATATATATGAAACGATAATAAAGAGGAAATTCGTTAATATTTGGAGAAATCTCACACCCACCTGTGAGCTAATACTAATATTCACCCTTCCTGTCCGTTAACCCAACAAACTCATAACACATTTAGCAGAAAGCTAAAACCAAGATTTGTCTTCACTACCATAGTCCTACAGAAATTATCTAAACTTACATTCAAATTGTAGTTCTTTCAAACCAGACTTGGTTGACTATTAAGTATTAATTAGATAATAAACCACCATCACTTAGTGGTAAAATAAGACTGCTAATAAGCAACAATTTTACACCATACTACATATATTCAAGTAAACAAAAAACCATACCTAACTAATCCCACAACAGCAGCAAAGAAAAACATTATCGATACCATACGTAACTCGAGGGATAGAGAAGATATAAACCACAAATCAAAGATCAACATACTATTTAACATACTATTTATGCAAATGGAGGATTAAGATTTAAAGAGTAGCAAACAATAAAAATCAAAATATCTTTGCAATTTATCAAGAAAAACTAAAAACATTGTCAAAAGTAAAGAGAAAATACAAAACAAAGAATCAGCTGTTTTATCTGAATCCCAACATCTTCCCCTCTCTCTCTTCCCTCCCATAGAGTTTACCTTTCACGAAAGTCAAGATAGGGCACCCCATTCAAGATTTGCTTTAAAGGCAAACTCTGAACACTGCTTCCGGGCCTCTTCCCCATTAAAGGGGTCCGTGAACTAATTTGCTCAGAAAGCATCACACAGTTCGAAATTTTTTATTATAAATGTATTGTCTTCTAGTAAGTAGTAAGCAATCCCACCGCAAGAAATTTATCCTGGTGCTACATTACAACATCATATACAGCCAATTTAACACGGTAGTTAATTCTTTTAAGCCATAGATTCAATCTCAAGCACTAAGTGAAAGAAGAGAGCTAAGAAACACAAACAACGTTTTTGCTCTCAATTCAATTGAAAAATCCTGTGTGTATGTACCAACAACAATACAACATGTGAATGCGACCATACCATAATAAACATGAAAGAAGCAAACACCGGTGAATGTGAACTGAACTGAGCTGAGCTGAGCTACTCTTAAACCAGGATTTGATCAAATTCCTTATTTAAAGCAACAAATGAAACAGATCAACCACTACACACACAAACAAACAAACAAACACCGAAAATCAGCACGCAAGGTATCATTGATTAGTCCTCCACTGTTTTACACTATTCCGTTACATCATAACAAAGAAAGAAACCAAACTTACAAATAATCCGCAGATGGGCGTGTAGGGGTTGGTTACAGTCATACATCCAAATTCTCCATCTGAATGCTGCTCTTGAGAGGGACGTATTCCCCAAGGTACCCTCCGAGGTGATCGTGCAGCGCGCTCTTATCAATCCCCTGGTGATGGAAACTCTTGCAAACGTAGTAAAACACGCTCTGCACCAACAACCCAACCAAATTGACAATGACCAACAGCCCCACGAGGAACCCTCCAACGACGATCCTAGTGAAGACGCCGTAGACGTCCCCACCGTGGACGACGACGACACTAAAGATCCCAGAGATGATGCTGCAGACAACGAGGTAGGCAGCGACGAGAACGGCGGCGTACTTGGTCCTACCCTTGAGAAGGTGGTAGCTTTTCTTCATGGCGGCGAGGCCGTAGACGGGCTCGAGGACGGAGACGACGGAGGCGAGGTGCCAGAGGGCGGTGATGTAGACATGGGCGACGAGGAAGAGGGAAAGGATGATGAGGAGGGAGAGGAGGAGGAGGAGAGAGTTGTTGGTGTCGATGGCGACGATGATGAGGACGAGGGAGAGGAGGATGAGGGAGTTGTAGAGGATCATGAGGAGGGTGACCCAGAGGAAGGTGATGAAGAGGCGCTTGAAGACGCGTGGGATGGCGGAGATGGTGGAGGAGAAGGAGACAGGCTTGGCGGTGTAGAGGGATGCGACGGTGAAGACGACGGCGGCGGTGGAGAGGAGGGAGAATGCGAAGAGGAAGAGGAGGTAGGAGAACTGGATGAGGAGGAGGAGGGTCCACTGGTGGGAGGTCTGGGAGGGGTCGTTGAAGGGGTTCTGGAGCTGAACGATGAGAGGGTGGGTGAAGAGGGAGTGGGCGAGGATCGCGAAGGAGAGAGGGAAGATAAGGGTGAGCGTGATGAGGTAGAAGGTCTTCGGAGAACGCTTTGGAATTGAGGTCGATTCTCGCAGGATGTCGGGGATGTTCAGAAATTGAAGCTCCTCCGGTGCCAGATCCATCTTCTTCTCAGAATCACCAACAACAACAACTGCGTCTTCTTTCTTTCTTTCTCTCTTTCTTTCTCCCTTTCTTTCTATGGAGAGAAGAGACGGTGGGTGTTGTCTTGTGTGGGGGCTATCTTTTATTGTTTTCAGTAGACACGTTTTATGTTCAGCAACCAAAATCCAGATTTCCCTTCCCAAATTACAAATAACTATACCAGTTTCTTCGCCACTCACTCCTACTATTATATTTTCAATTATTACCATTCAATTTTCTTTTTTCTTATTTTATTATCAAATTTATATTCTGTTAAAGCATTTTATTCATTGATGAAAGCAACTTCAAAGATCTTCTCTAATCATAATTTATTCTAAAAAACACTTCACTTTATTAGAGAAGATATTTTATATAATTTTTATAAATGATTGAGAATAAATATTTTATAAGTTTATTTATAAACAAAATATATTTCCTATAATAATTTAAAAATAAAAATATATTTAATTTTTTTTTAATTAACGTCGTTCCCGCTTATTAGATTTCTTTCTAAATAAGTCAAATTGAATTTAATGAACTTGGAAGACGTGTTTTTTTGTGTTTTTTTGTGTTTTTAACGTTAAAATGTCAGTGGGAAGCGTGTTCAAAAGGATCCTGATTATATATACATTATTCTCTTTTGCATAAACATTTAATTATATCTGGTTGGAAGTCCAGCGGTCAATTCAAAATTAAAAAACTAGTTTGTAATAAGAAATAGAAAAACTAATTGAAGTGTTTGGCAAAAATAAATATTAAAATAATTAAAAATGTAAATAACAAATATATATATATATATATATAAATTTTCCTTTTATTTATAATTATTAGATATGTTTGTAGTTATTAAATTTAATAGTTAATTTTTTAATAAAGATGTTAAGTTAAAATAACTATTTACATTCATTTCAAAATTTTACGTTTTGAAGATTTTATAATGGTTGTTTCTTAAATTATCTTTTAACTTTGAAATTATAAACACACGAAAAATATATTTAATATTTTAACTTATGGTTACGTAAGTTTTACCTTTTTATATTATTATTTTAGTTTTTTAGCCAATATATATATATATATATATATATATATATATATATATATATATTATTTATATATATAATATCTCAGTTTTGTACTTTTTACCATTAAAAGTTATGTAAGGACAACAAAAATTAAAATTAATAAATAAATCAATAATTTTAATATTAAATGTGGTTTATAATAATTAAAGGAATACTAACATTATCTAGTATATGAAATATACCGAAGTTAATCATGAGTAATTATTAGTTAATCAATGATGTATAATCATCTTTTTTTATCCTAATGAAATATAGATTTTTTTATGAAAAATATCTGACTTGAGAGTGTCGCAATGTTTCTAAAAGTCAATTATCCATTGGAGTGAATCGCGTTCTCGGAGAGGATTGTAGATAAAAACAGAGCAGATCAAAAAAGAAGAATGGATAATCGACCCTTATACCAATTCAACCAAAACAAATCATAAGAAAAAAAAATATGCCTTTGCAGGGCACATATTCACATATTTTATTTATGGTTACTTGATAAATTTGATCAACATATTTTACAAAGATTCTATCTCATAATCAAATTATATTCAGGTGTTTACTTTTTCAGTAATTTTAAATATAATGTAAAGATATTATATTTTCTATTATTAAAATTGCTTATCTCCATCACTTGCAGTAGAGATTTATCAATGAATGATTGAGAAAAACAATTTACTTCAATAAATTTCAAGTTTTTATCTAAAAATAAAGAAATTTTCTTTCTACCCTCTTTTTGAAAAAAGTAAAATTTAAAAAGGTTCCGACCTTGGATGGGAAACTATACAAGTGACCTACTTATTATGGAAATTTTCAGAACCAATAATTAAACCAAGCAAACTAATTTTTTTTTCTCATATAAAGAAAGGATTGTCTGATTCATTTTCATATGGATCATGATATATATAATAATCTGAGCTCCATATTAAAATGCATATCAATATTTGCAAAGTAGGATTATGAAATTTTTTTATCGAAGCAATTTATCGTATTGTATAGACCAATTGCCATTTATCTAATAAGCTTGTGGACATTGGGGTTCTACAACGAGTACTTCCTGATATTATATTTGAAGTAGTTGTTCAAATTCTTCGTTGTGAAATAAGTTTTAGTTAATGGTAAAAAGAAAACTTTAAATGTAGGGGTTGTTTTTATTTTATCATAAGGTTTTGTCAAGAGCAGTGCAGCGTTGTACTGGTTCGGCTCACACAATTCCTCGTCGTTGTTAATCTTAAATAACAATTAACGTTTTACTCACACAAGTCAACAAGTTGTTACAATTAAAAAAAAAAATAAACAAGTTTGCTTGATTTTGGATTTCATTTGTATTGTTTGGTATTTTTTTTATTTTAAATTCTCTTTGGAGTTTAAGGTCATTTTAGAATAAAATTTATTTAGATTTGAGTTAAAAAAATAAGTTTTTTATATTTGAAAAAAAATTATAATTAAGTGAGGGAATGAGTTAATCCGCACTAACCTATGATAGGATAGAGTTCGAATCTTTTTAACTCACTAATAAATGAGTCGAATTGGATTGACTCACGACCAACCCGTAATGAACTGGTTGTTTTGACAACATTATCCAATACCTTATAAAATTTTATTCTCATTATCCCCTTAAATTTAGTACATCAATTTTTAATTATTCATAATTTTGATTGCTCATTTTCTTTTACATAATTTTTTAATCTTTCATAACTTTGTTAATTTTTCAATAATTTTTGTTTATTTGAACATTAAGGTAAAAAGAATTAAAAGAAATTAAACTCATGACAACAGTTCTAGGAATTATTGTCAAATGTAATTTGAGCATGAGTCAATATTTTAAAACAAAAAATTTAACAAAATTACATATAATTGAAAATTAAAGAATTTAAAATACGTAATTTTTTTAGAAACAAATATTATGAACAATTAAAAAAAGTAAAAGAATAAATTGAAAAAAAAAATAGTAAAAAACTGTCAATTTTATAAAATATAAAGACTAAAATTTTAATTAAATATATTTTTCACGTTAGATTTTGGGCAGAGAAAAAATTTCATTATTGTCACCAACATCACCTATTATTAACCTATCGACTTTTGAAAGCAATGCATTTCTTTCTGAAAGGGATTTTATCATATTCTTATTGGACTTTTCTTTCAAGGAAAGTAACTAAAAGAAAATAAATAAATTTTTTGATCCCCCGTTTAAGCTTCAATAATTTTTTTTTCTATAGAATATTTCCAAACACTTCCAGATTAAAGATGAAGATTACATTTTTGGTTTTCACAAACTATTTTTGTTTCTGTTTTTTAAATTTTAAATGAAATAGTTGTAACTAAATATTATTTATTTTAGTTGTCTGTGAAGATGTATTTTTTTTTAGCAAATCAATTAGTGGGCCGAAGAATTTGAGACAGCCCAAGTAAAATAAATTTTACTATTACAATATATATAATATTAATATGTCCTAACGGGTTCAGTAGAAATTGAGTGAGAGGCAAGCGCGGGCACAACAAGACTGCTACTTCTTTCATTACATCTTAAAATCTTAGGGTTCTTATTCCCAGCATAATCTTCATTTTCGCTTCCCTCGCTTCATTTCTTACTCTGCACTGTGAGTCTCTTTTCTACTCTTTACTGAATTCCCCCTTCTCCATTCTGCTTTAATGTAACCGTGTTTTTGTTTTTTCTGGTTTTCCCTTGGCATTTAATTTTCAGCTTTCAATTGCAAAAGACTGTGATTGCGATTGTCATTGTTGGGATTGCATTGAGAAGGATTAGGGTTAGGGTTGAAAGAGAGTGAGTGTGGATGGGGAAAGAGGAGGAAGAGATGAGGGGTGAGATTGAGGAGCGACTGATAAACGAGGAGTACAAGATATGGAAGAAGAATAGTCCTTTTCTGTATGATCTGGTGATTACGCATGCGCTTGAGTGGCCTTCCCTCACCGTGGAGTGGCTTCCCGACCGCCATGAACCAGCCGGCAAAGACTACTCGCTGCAGAAGGTTATATTGGGCACCCATACCTCTGAGAATGAGCCCAATTACCTCATGTTGGCCCAGGTCCAACTTCCCCTTGACGATGCTGAGAACGATGCCCGTCACTACGACGACGACCGCCCCGACATCGGCGGCTTTGGCTGTGCCAATGGCAAAGTTCAGATCATCCAGCAGATCAACCATGAGGGTGAGGTTAACAGGGCTCGCTACATGCCCCAGAACCCCTTCATCATTGCCACCAAGACTGTTAGTGCTGAAGTTTATGTCTTTGACTACAGCAAGCACCCCTCTAAGCCCCCTCTTGATGGGGCCTGTAACCCTGATTTGAGGCTCAGGGGTCACAACACTGAGGGTTATGGCTTGTCCTGGAGTAAGTTCAAGCAGGGGCACTTGCTTAGTGGTTCTGATGATGCTCAGATTTGTTTGTGGGATATTAATGCCACTCCCAAGAATAAGACCCTCGAGGCAATGCAGATATTTAAGGTTGGAACTGCTTCTCTTGCTGTGTTTTGGTTGAGTATGGTTAAGTTAATCAGTGATTTGGTAAACTGTGTATATGTTTATGTTGTTGTCACCAGGTACATGAAGGTGTTGTCGAAGATGTGGCTTGGCATTTGAGGCATGAGTACTTATTCGGTTCTGTGGGTGATGATCAATACTTGCTTATATGGGATCTTCGAACGCCGGCTGTCACCAAGCCTGTCCAATCTGTGGTTGCTCATCAAAGTGAGGTGTGTTGTATTGAAAAAAATAGATAATTCTGTCAAAATGAGTATAACCTGTGGGGATTAACTTGTCTGTTTTATGATTTGCTTAATTTTTATACCAGCAAACTTTAGTGACGGAATTGGATTTTCCAGTATTTATTTGGTGGTATTTTCTAAAAGTATAGCCATTCACTTTGTTTGTTTGAAATATACAAATTCATGAGAATAGTTTGGCCTGATTCACTAATCACAGACATCAAATCTAAATGGTGTTGCCGATGGAACATCTGATGGTAATATTGAAATGAAAGACTTAACATGCTAAACACATTTTTAACTGGAAGATAAGATTATATAACTTGCATATTACTCCTCTCTCAAGTTTGCTGTTGATGCTATTTCAATTCTATGGCTTTTCTTTGCTTGCAACGAGGCTTTTTTAGCTCTTCTTTTCGTTCTGTCTGCTCGTGTAATGCTCTCTGATATTCGGTAGTTGCTTTTATCCTTTTAGCTCTGCTATGTTCCCTATGCTATGGTGGGTTTTCAATGTTTCAAAAATTCTAATATTCTTCTACTCTATATCACTTGCAAGTTACCTATTTTTTATCTTGGATGTCTTCTCAGGTTAACTGCTTGGCCTTCAATCCTTTTAACGAATGGGTTGTTGCTACTGGTTCTACGGATAAAACTGTGAAGTTGTTTGATCTGCGGAAGATCAGCGCTCCTCTGCACATCTTCGATTCTCACAAGTAATTATCGTCTGATGTTTTTATAATTGCTTTATTCGTACTTATATTTAGCATTTAATGACCTGAATTGTTGTTCGTGGGTCCAACAGGGAGGAGGTTTTCCAGGTTGGATGGAATCCAAAGAATGAAACTATCTTGGCTTCTTGTTGTCTGGGTAGGAGGCTCATGGTGTGGGATCTTAGCAGGTATAGCTCAATAATAACATTATCATCTCTGGACTTCTAAATGAATTTATTACTATTTGTTGTCTCGATATGTCTCTTGAGAAAGCATATCACTGGCACTTCTCATACAGTTTAAGTGTTTCCTATACTCTCTTTTGTGGTGTTTTTGTTCCCCTTTGACCAACATGTCAGAGTACTCCTCCCAAACTCGAAGCATAAAATTTCGATGACTTTCAGATCTGGGGTTTTGTTAGGAATATTTAAATATATTCGTTGGTATTACTGTGTAAGCCCTTGGGATGGTTGAATCCTTGTGATGCAGTCTAACAGGTTCACGTTACAGTCGGGGAAAAATGCTTCCTAAGAATTCAGGTTGCTTTTACGTGTTAGTCGGATGATTTGGGGTCTGCATGTCGCTTGGATGATAGCGCCCTCTCTGTCAAGCAAATATAACAATGTCTCCTTTTGCACACTAGGACTTAGTTTTAGTACGGTTTTATTAAGTGTACAAGGATTCAACCATTCGTGGTAATGGTACTTGTAGCTCAAATGTTTGAGCTGCTTAATGTTCAATGATTACTGAAGGATTGTTTTTCTGGTGAAAATGATTTATTAAAAATATCAAAAGTTGACATCATGTCATTATAAATCAAAGATTTCAAATATTTGGTTAATAAGGTTTCACTAATTTTATGTGCAGGATTGACGAAGAGCAGTCACCAGAAGACGCGGAAGATGGTCCACCAGAATTGCTCTTTATTCATGGTGGTCATACAAGCAAAATATCTGACTTTTCCTGGAATCCATGTGAAGATTGGGTTGTTGCTAGTGTCGCTGAAGACAACATACTTCAAATATGGCAGATGGCAGAGAACATATACCACGACGAAGATGATCTGCCAGAAGAGTCAACGAAAGCCGCAGCTTCGTAATGTAATTGATGGACATGACATTTAGCATTTAGTCTAGTGTTGAATACAGGTTGAGTGTTGTTCCATATTAATTTGTGCTGTTACTTCGTTCTTCACTTTAGTTGTAGCTTTGTTTTGAAAGGTGTGAATTATGATATGATTGCCTTCACCAGTAGCATGGTGAACAACCGAGACGTAGGTGTAATTTTCGATGGTAAAGGTTTCCCATTTATGTTTACAAAATATCATGTCTGATTGTGATAGTACTCATCATAACCCATCTGATCTTAGTTACATCTGTGCATTGTCCGAAAAAATCTCCACTCCAGTTTCTAAAATTCCTGAAGTCTGAATATGTTTTTAACTCTAATGTAAATTAAGTTTTTTACAAAGTCAGATTAAAATGATTAGAAGTTACGATTTCCAGGTATTAAAGTTAGTTTGCCACTGCATTTTGAAAATATTTTGGTCTGTTATAATCCCTCTAGCAAATATCTTCCATTTTGAAACATTTGGATATAGACATGTTCAGCATATCAATTTGAACAAGCGTTTTAACCGGTTGAATCACTGGTCTGAATTTAAAAATAGGGTAATTTTTTTTCTTGTAATTCTTATAAAAAATTTAATTATATTTCTAATTTTTATTTTGTTTAATTTAGTCTTTTAGTCTTTAAAAATGATCTAATTAAGTTTTTTATGTTAGATTTACATTATATTTATGTTAGAATTTATATTTCAAATCACTACTTAAAAAATAAAATTAATATAAATATTTAGGTTTTAAAATGGAATGTTTTGATATATAAATTTTAATGGAAATATAATATTAATCTAACAAAAATAATTAATTGAATAATTTTTAAAAACTAGAAAATTAAATTAAACTAAATAAAAATTAGAGATTTAATTGAATTTTTTTATAGAAATTAAAGGCAAAAAATTATTTTATTCTCTAAATACAATCTAAAAGTAAAAAATACAAAACAAATTACTATTTAACATCAAATTATAGCTGTCACTTATCCACTTATAATATTAAAGTTTTGAATCAACAATATTTTGCTTTCTTGAAATATCTTCTTTATCCTTATCTATAGTAATAATAAAAAAGAATATTGATTAATAATATTTAAACTCTAAGTAAGTAATTAAATTAATTTCATAGTATAACAATAATGTTATCTGTTCAAAATCATGCAAACAATTTAGAGTTAAAATGCTCAACATTATTTCGAAGAATGGAAAAACGATATTTGATTAGTACACAAGAATTAAGAGTAAAGACAAACTCACTAGCAATGGTGTGATTGAAATGCTAGGAACGTCGTAAGTTAGCTTAGGCAAGTTTGAATAACGATTTTGACGATTCCTTCAATAATTTAATATATCCAACTTATCAAAAAGTTTTAGATCAAGATTCTCTTCATCTAAATAAATATCTAATTCAAACTTTCTGTGTCATTAGCATGTTAGCTCAAATAATCAATATATTCTTATGAAAAAAAATTAATATGTCATTCGTAAATAAGAAATAAAATATAGATAATAAAATAAAGAATTGAAAATTAAAAACTTACATCAAATGCATCCATTACCAACTTTAGTAAAAGAAACATGTTGTGTTAGAGGAAAAACTAGAGTACTTGAAGTATTTAACTAATTTGAATTTAATTTGACATATTCTTCAAACTACTTATACATGCTTTAAAATATTAATCTTTTCTTTACAAGTAAAAAGATTAATTTTAGAGTAACAAAATCAAATTGCTTTAAGCTTCATCCAAGAATCAAGAATAGCCCCACTAACAAAAATGTTACAATGGTGATTTCAATTCTTACTAAACTTGTTTATCATAATCTTTAATTGTCGGTTCTACTAACTTTCTAGATATTTTATTTTTTCTAGGTCTTACAAAGGCATCATAGAAGTCATTAGAGAATAAGATCTCTCACAATTGGAACCAATTTTGCCATGCTTGAAGAAAAAAGTGGAATCTGTTATGTGATGGTTTAACGGTTTAAGAACAAGTTCTGTTGTGCTTGGAGCATGTTATATGGTGGTTGAAACCAATTCCTTTTTATATAATTTATTTCAAGTAATACTTTTTATTTTTAAATTTTATTCATTAACAATATTCTAAAATGATTTTGACTTATTTAAATATAACTTTATATTACTTTTAACTTTGATAATCTTACTTTTCAATCTATTAAAACTTTTTTAAATATGTCAAATTAATCAAATTTCTCATAACCTTTAGTTTTAAATCCACTCTATCATTACTTTCAAATTCTTTAAAAAAAACAATAACTTTATTTTCAAATCCATCTACTCTATCTCTCTCAAATTATTCCTAATTATTCCTTAAACCGTTAAACCTTCATTGTATGTTTCAAATTATAAAATATGTGTTAAGATATGCTAAATATTCTATTAAATGATATTAGACAATCAAATATTGTGTTAGTTATAATTTAGATATTATTATAATTTGTGTAGATTTGTGCACCTGTCATTCCTTTAATAGATGAAGAATTATAGGATCTTGAATGTATATATATGGTACTCTACTATTTGAAATATACATCAGAATTATTCTTTAAATCTTTTATTATGGTATCAGAGCCAACACTGCTATCCTCTACGATATAGGAATCAGTGCTTTTTTCATTGAATATTTCTGATGGCTTCTTCTGATGACAATCAATCGGAGAAACATAATTCTGGAACTTCCGCTACTTCCAATAGTCATATTTCTACTGCTGTCGGATTTGTGACCAAGTCAGGTATATCTAACTCTGCCCTTAATCTTTCTGTTGTTATTAAGGATAATGATTGGATAATTGACTCGGGTTAACCAAATCACATTCTTGTGCTGCCTTGTTTTACCCAAGCCCATTGTCTTTTTCAGAACATCCATTCCAAAGAGAAGATTGTTAGTGGTAGAGAGAGAGTGAAGGACTGTATTATCTTGAAAATGTCTCACAATCAAACCATAAAAAAGGATTGACTTATCTTGCGAACAATCACATACAAGATAAAAACAAAAAAGAAATTTGGTTGTGGCATAGACGGTTGGGACATCCCTCTTTTGGTTATTTAAAAAAATTATTTCAATCACTATTTCATAAATGCAATATTTTTGATTTTTTTTTGTTAAACTTATGTTTTGGCAAAAAATCATCGTGTTGTGTTTCCTTTAAGCAATAACAAAACTGATTTTCCTTTTTCATTAATTCACACAGATGTTTGGGGCCTTGCCCCACAATATACACATTATAGAAAAAAATGGTTTATCAGTTTTGTTGATGATTGTACTTGGGTAACCTGAGTATATTTGCTTAAATATAAAAGTGATGTGGTTCATTCCTTCTATCATTTGATTGTTACACAATTTAACACATCTATTAAGGTCATTCGATCAGACAATGGAGGGGAATATTTTAAGACTGAATTAATAGAGTTCATGAACTCTAAAGGCATTTTGCATCAAACTACATGTCCTTATCCACCACAACAAAATAGAGTGGCTAAGAGGAAAAATAAACATATATTAGAGGTGACAAGATCACTTTTGATAGATGGTAATGTTCCATCTCATTTATGGGGTGAGGTTGTGAGCTCTGGCATTTATTTAATTAATCAAACCCCATCTAGTGTGCTTAACTTTCGAAGGCCTTTTGATGTGTTGTCTGATCATTGTATCCTTCCTCCCATAGTTTATTTACCACCTCATATTTTTGGATGTGTTATATATGTTCACTTACACTCACATCAACGTACAAAGCTTGAAGAACGAGCGATCAAATGTGTTTTTTTTTAGTATGGATCAACTCAAAAAGGTTATCGTGCTTACTATCCACCATCAAGGACATTTTATATTTCTATGGATGTGACATTTAATGATCATGAATTTTTTTATGTTGATTCTCCACTTCAGGGAGACAATGAAAGTGAAGTGCATAATCATGATGTTGGTATATTTGATTGTGAAGATAAATTATTGTGTGAGGATCATTCTGTAGGAAGGGAGCCAATCCTAAATATGGACCCTTCTTTTCTGGATAATACAGTGTCTCCTGATCATAACCAATTGACTCAATTTTCTCCACAAGTTCAACTTGACTCTTCAGAGGTACCTTATGATCCTATCTCTGATAATACTAATTTAGATGAAATTGATCATGGAATTGATTATTGTCTGCGTGAGACCACCAGCACACCAAACACTGAGTCTACTACTGTTCAACATATTCTTCAACCTCGTTCTAATCGTGGTCAACCTCTAGTTAAATATGAACCAGACCTCCAAGCCAAAGTTAAATATCCCATTAGTAAATATGTGTCATCTCACAGGTTATCTCAGTCATATGCATCATTTGTATCTCAATTATCTTCATTTTCTATTCTTAGTAATGTACAGGAAGCTTTGGCAGATCCTAGATGGACCGAAGCAATGGTTGAGGAGATGACAACTTTAGAAAAAAACAACACTTGGGATCTTGTGTCCTTACCAAGAGGGAAGAAAACTGTGGGTTGCAAATGAGTCTTTACAATTAAGCATAAAGTTGATGGAACTATTGAGAGGTATAAAGCACGACTTGTGGCTAAAGGTTATACTCAGTCTTATGGTGTAGATTACCAAGAGACGTTCGCACCAGTAGCCAAGCTCAATACTGTGAGAATACTTTTGTCGCTAGCTGCAAATCAAGATTTGCCTCTTCTACAATTTGATGTGAAAAATGCTTTCCTACACGAAGAAATTTCAGAAGAAATTTATATGGATTCTCCACCAGGCATGACTGATTTAATTGGAATGAATGTTTGCAAATTAAAGAAGGCTCTATATGGATTAAAACAATCCCCAAGAGCATGGTTTGGAAGGTTTACCAAGTCTATGAAGGTTTTAGGCTATAGAGTAAGTAACTCTGATCACACCTTATTTTTTAAGAGAGGAAAAGGAAAAAATACAGCTTTGATTATATATGTAGATGACATGATTGTTACAAGAAATTACCAAGATGAGATTTATAGTTTACAACAATACCTTGGATCTGAATTTGAAATGAAACAACTTGGAAACCTCAAATATTTTTTGGGTATTAAAGTAGCTAGATCAAAACATGGTATTTTTCTATGCCAAAGAAAATATACTATTGATTTACTATCGAAAACTGGACTGCTTGGGAGTAAACCAATCGATACACCAATTGAACAAAATCATAAACTCTTTCAATGCTCAGATTTAGCAAGCATAGACAGAGGGAGATACCAAAGGCTGGTAGGAAAATTAATTTATTTGTGCCATACATGTCCAGATATCACCTATGTAGTGAATGTTGTTAGTCAATTTATGCATGACCCACAGAAGCTTCATATGAATGTTGTTGAAAGGATTTTGAGATATTTGAAGTTTGCTCCTGGAAAAAGAATTTTGTTCTCAAATCATGAAAACTTAAAGGTAAAAGGGTACACTGATGCAAATTGGGTAGGTTCAAAAGATGATAGAAGATCTACCTCTAGATACTTTACTTTTGTAGAGGGAATCTTGTACTTGGAGAAGTAAAAAACAACCTGTAGTAGCAAGATCTAGTGCTGAAGCATAATTCAGAGGCATGACACTAGGTGTATGTGAACTTTTGTGGATTAAAAATGTGTTATCAGATTTGGGCTTTAAACAAAATGAAGCTATGAGTTTGTACTGTGACAATACTTCGGCTATAACAATTGCTCAAATCCTGTGAACATGATAAAACAAAGCATGTACAGATTAATAGACATTTCATCAAAGAGAAGCTTGAAGTTGGAATAATTTCATTTCCTTTTGTAAGATCAGAATTGCAGTTGGATGATGTTCTCACCAAAAGAGTGTCAAGAAGATTGTTTAATGAGTCTCTATTCAAGTTGGGAATGTGTGATATCCATGCACCAACTTGAGTGAGGGTGTTAAGATATGCTAAATATTCTATTAAAGGATATTAGACAATCAAATATTGTGTTAGTTATAATTTAGATATTATTATAATTTGTGCAGATTTGTACACCTGTAGTTCATTCAATAGATGAAGAATTATAAGATCATTGAATATATATATATATATATATATATATATATATATATATATATGATTCTTTACTCTTTGAAATATGCATCAGAATTATTTTTTAAATCTTTTATTAATATTTTTCATATTATAAAACATTTCAATTAAAAAGAATTAATAAAAATATTCAAACAAATAGCCAAAATATTCAATCCAAATAAGAATGAGATGTATTCATAACAATTATTTCGGGATGTAATTTTTTTTAAAACATATTGAATATTTTAAAATATATTTGTAGATTAGAAACTATCTTTTTTTATATATTTTGAATAGTGTTATATTGAAATGCCTTTTTATATAACGGGAAAGCCAATGAAACGGGTTTATATACATTGTAAAATCCATTAACACGTCTTTGTGCTAATTTATCTTTAAATATAAAAATGCACAACAAATTTCATTTGGAATATTAAAATTTGTAAGTATGAAAATTCTAAAGTCGATACTCTAGTTATTTATCTCTTGCGAAACTCCATCATAATGTACCAACAGTATCAAGGAAAAATGATTTCGCGGGAGATGTAGTAACCGAATCAGCGCTACCTTTTGGCACACAAACGTGGAAGCTGTAATAGAGATAAGCGAAATCTGGGCGTTTGACACAGTTAAAAGAGACAACGGGAACTATTTAAACGAAGTGCCCATTCTATTTATATGGCACACAAAACCCATTCTACATCTACTACCAAAGTTTCCCTCCTGAAACCAATCCCTTGATAAAGAAATTGAAAACAATCTCCTTGATAAACAAATTCAAAACACCTACGAAGCATCGGAAAAATATCTTACTATTGTTACAGAATGTACAATTTAAAGTGTACTGTATCGAAATTAATATATCCTATATAATTAAAACTTTGTTTTTTCTATTAATCCAGAAAATCCTTAGCTTTGGAGAAATTTACTATTCAGAAATGTTTATTTATTTATTTATTATTGCAAGTGTTTAATGTGCAGTTCTAGCTTACGTTGTAGGAATGAATTGGATGAGTCACTTTGCACTAGTTATTAAGGATTGGATGGGCATGTAGAGATTCAAACTACCTTCACTGCAAAAGGTTTTCATAGCCAAAACTAGCTAGTTCTTGTCAATTTGTCCGTATCATAGTGCAACAAATCATGAAAATATCTATCAGGTAACTTCATGTAAGATCGACATGTATAACTAAATAAACAAAATGCAAGTAGAATAGAAAGAAGGGCAGGAGAAAGCCCATGCTAAATGGTAAAAAGGTATGCGTTATTTTTCCTCTAAGCGCTGCAACACAGACTGAGCAAAGTTTTGTTGCCTACAAATGATTGAAAATGACCGAGGTTAACAGGATTTAAATTTCTCAAGAATTAGGAATGTGTGAACTGATCTAACAAGTTATGACAGGATGGTACAAACAAGTTCAAGCAGACAGAGTTAATTACAAAACTGAGAAGAAAGTTTAAATATTCAATAAAATATTCAACATATTCTGTACGGAAAAGTAATAGATGAAGTGCTGCCAACGGCACAAATTTTTTCATGGGCGAGTCATTTATGGAAAGAATCCGTGTTTCATTATTGCACAAATTTCACTTAGTAATCACTTTTCAAATATTAGATAAGTTATGCTCCCATCCCCCGCAGCACCCTCCCTTTTATCTTAAAAGGTAACCCGCCTTTTTTCCTAGAGAATAATGAGTTAAACTTTAGTCTATTTTAACCTAATCAAACTTCTTGAGAACGTTTTCTCTCTCCTTCTTTGATTCTCAATTTCTCACATCATTACTAGCTTATTATAAAGCTCTGCCAATTGACTGCTGAGCTTGAAATAAAAATAACAGACATGCATAGTTCTAATTATGAAATCTTGGCGACAAAGATCATATGATAACATGATTGAGAGATTGAGAAATTTAACTTACTTTCTTTCTCTGTGTTTTGGACTGGGGCGAGAATACTTCAGATATCCATCCCAGGGAACCTTTTTGAGCCCAGCACGATGTGAGATAATATCTCTCACCCTGTACCGTTGGAATGATATATTCTGTTTCAATTCCCTGCAGCAAAACATAGGTTCATACAATATGGAATAAAGATCTTTTACCTCTCTGCAAATTCAATGGATGTCTCTCCAGGCTTCAAGTTTTGTGGCTCCAAGTACCAAACATCACAAACTACAGCCCAAGATGTCATTAATTGCAAGAGATGAGTGGTGAATGATTGTCTGAAAGTGTAGGAGATACAAAAACTCTTATCCAGCAATACAAGAAAATATGAATGAGTAGAAAGAAAAATTAATTATCATGTAGAAACCAACTTCTTACTTTCGACTATTCCAAAACGCATCTACGAAAATTTTATTGTACTTGATTGCAACTGGGCAAACTGTGCAGCCAAGTTCAAATGCACCCTAAACATCATTAAAAATAGAAGAGGCTTCAATTATATTTAGAACTTTCAGATTACGGGAATTAGAATACAAGTGGATGGAGACAAAATTAAAGAGGAAAAGGAAAGCCTATTGTGTAAGTAAAAGTGTAAAACTCAGGCAATTCACGTTCAATGCAATTGCAAATGATCCTATACCTTCTTAAACATGACTGTATAGTGATTATTTACACAAGTTCCTTCAGGAAATATAAGAAGAGGGTTATTGTTAGCTCCCTGGACATGTTCCCTCAATCTGAAATATGAAAAGTCACGTCAGAATAAGATTTTAGATATATTCTCCCAACATTTTGAATTATACTTACTTCCTTGCCACAATTTCTCGATCCTTCACCTCTGTACGATTGAACCAGATACACCCTACACTCTCTAAAATAGTGCTCTGCAATAATCCTGTGGATGAAATTCAGAAATGTATCAGGCATTAACTTGTGAAGAGCCCATCGAACTTTGAAGGAAAGTAGATCTGGATGAATATATAGTTTAGTAACAAATGTACAGTGTACTACCATAGAAAGATGCAATAGCACCTAGCATGATTAATTTGGTTGAGCGTGAGAAGATCAAAGGACATCCTAGCGTTTGTTTAAGTTCTAAAAAGAAAAGGATGTTTAAAATGAAAAGATCTTCCCTGTCAACTAGTAATTTTCTCAACAAATTTCCACCTATAACTCTAAGATCGGACCACATTAAGTAATAAGGATGCTCGGTGGAATATTTAAGCGTTTGAGTCTTCTTTATATGTAGTTAGCGTTTTGAGGGTGGATTCCTCAAGTGTTTGGGTACTTATCAATTGGTTGTTGATCTTTTGGAAACGGCTGATTGGTTCTTCCTCCTTAACCACTAGAGAGGAGGCTTAAACTCTCACTGATAGTGGGGTAGTCTACTTGAGCCTCGCAAGGAATCTTATTCCAAGCCCAAATCGTTTAAGGATTATGTTTGACTGGTCTATAAAAGTTGTATTACCTCTATTTGATAGGAATAATGCTTTTAGAATATTGACTAGGTGTCCGACTAGGAATGATCTTTCAGTGTAGACAAAGTCTTTATAATAATTAACTTTGAATGAAATAAGGCAGAGAAGAAAGTTTTTTCCCATTAAGATAGTTTCTCGTTTTTGTTGCCTATTTATGGTATCAATTTTGGTGCTCCTGTTGAGAGTTCTTCATGCCTCCTAAACCAAACAAAAATATTGAAGAAACCCTACAATCCATTCTGGACGAACTACAGGCTTGCAAATCCAATTTGATGCAGCTCAAGATCACTAGGAGGGACGTTACACTGCCTTCCAAAATGCCATCGACACTCGCCAGTTAAACCTGGAAACCGAACATGATACTCTTCATCATGCTGCCAACTACTATCCACTGTTACAATTAAACCCCCCTTTCTCCAAATAGATATGACTTTGATCCTCACACTCCAATCTTTCTTGGGCCTCAACCCCAACTTTCCTCCACCAACTACCACCATGTTTCACACCGTCTTTACTACAGCCACCACAACCACCACCCTTCCCCATCGTCACCATCCCAAACCATTCGCCCACCAAAAATTCAACTCGCATTTTTTTGACAGATCTGAACCCCTTTGATTGGTTCTTCCAAGCTGATCAATTTTTCCAATTTTATCATATACCTTGGGAGTTTTATTTAAACATGACAGCTTTCTACATGAAAGGCAAAGCCTTAAGTAGGTTAAAGTGGATGTATCAAAATCAGCAACTTGTGGATGGGATATTGTTAGTTATTCCCGATTTAGTTTAATATATTTCTGTATTGAAACTGTTAGATGTAACAAGCTTAAGTCCATCTCTTTGTATTTCATATTTATAAATACAAAACCTTATGTGCTCCTGATAGAGGATGGAAGGTTTATGAGAGGAAGAGAAGAGTTAGGAAGGAAAGAGAGAAGGGTTAGTGGCTTTGAACTGTTCTAACTGCAATAACAGTTAGAAGTGGCGGGAACAGAGCTCATATAAAAGAGCTATTGTTTGTTGTAAATAGGTCTTGTGAATTCTTTTGTATAGTCAGAATTCTGTTGTTATCCCGGGGAAGGAGAACTTGGCTCCCTTATGCACGTGAATACACTCTACAGAACAAAGAAATTCATTACACATTTTTTTTTGTTTCTCTGTATTCTTGCTCTGTGTGTGTGAGTGAGGTGTTTTCAATAGGTTTCCTTTCAAGAAACCTAACATTTGGTCCGACCTGAATCACGACGAGAGAGATAGAAACGATCCAGCGGGAAAAAGGAATGGAGGGAAGAGTGAACGTGTTGGAAGGATAGAGGGAGATAATGGAGACGACGTTGGATGGTTTGAAGGCCGAGACTACGGCGATGCGACAAGAACTCCAAAAACTTACAAGGATTCTTGGCGGGCGAGCGAGGAATGTGGATCGCAACTCTGAGGACGTGAATCGCAGAGGGAAGAGAGAGGGCTCCGACGATGAATTAGAAGGCAGAGGAGCGCGGCAGCGCCCAGCTGGGTGAAGAGGGTTGATTTGCCTACATTTGAAGGATTCGATCCCTTGGGTTGGGTCTCTAGAGCCGAGAAATTTTTCGAGATACAGAACGTAAGGGGAAGAGATGGAGGGACAAAATCCTTTATGGGAGGAATTGCGCGAGGCTCTAGTGAGGCGGTTTGGGGGACGAGATGGAGGGACTGTGTTTGAGAGGCTTGCGGCGATTAAGCAGAAGGGTTCGGTGGACGAGTACATACAGGAGTTCGAGATGTTGGTGGCTCAGGCGACGGAGTGACGGAAGACCAATTCCTAAAATATTTTTTCGCCGGTCTTCAAAGCAAAGTAAGAAGGCAAATTAGATCGCACAACCCTAGAGACTTGTTGACAGCCATGGAGGTTGCACGCGACGTAGAGGAGGCGTATCGAGGGGCGAAGGCTGTGGGAGGAACGATGACCGAGAGTGGTCAGTCGTAGGGGCGGTGCCAAGGTAGTATGGGTACGGTCGCGAGATCGGAGCCTTCCCGCTGCAGTCAAGGGAGACAGGGGATCACTGAAAACGAGATCGTAACCAAGAAAGAATGTGTATTAAATTTCTTTGTTCTGTACAGTGTATCCACGTCCCTAAGGAGCCAAGTTCTCCTTCTATAGGATAACAGAATCCTGAGTATACAAAAGAATTCACAAGACAAGTATTTACAACAAACAATAGCTCTTTTATACGAGCTCAGTTCCCGCCACTTCTAACTGTTATTGCAGTTAGAACCGTTCGAAACCATTAACCATTCTCTCCTCCCTTCTAACTCTTCAGCTTATTCCTCTTTCTCTTTTATTTCAACATTGTTTAATCCATGCCTCTCCCGCTGTTTGCTGGAGCTATTTTTCTCTTTTTGTTTTTCTGAAAACTTTTTTATTTTTGTCATTGTTCTTAGTATTCTTTTTCAGCCATCGTTTTCCCGCCACCGTGCTGTAGCCATCACTATCACCACTGCTACTTCCGCCAGATGTTTTCTCTGACAATCCTACGGCTTTGCTCGCGCGGCTAGGCGATGACCATGCTGCAAAATTGTGCGATCAGAGCTCCAAGGCGCCTCCACACTTCGTTTCAATACTCATTGCTACTGCCAGTTGCTGCTGCTTGTCCGATGGTCTCTCTGGCCACCACTTCCCACAGCGTGTGGCAATGCATGAAGGTATTATGTTAATGAGATAGCAGGTAGTTAGGATAGCAACAGCCCAATAATGAACAAGCATATTTGCACCAAGCAATAAGGTAAGAACACCAAATGTCTATTTTTTCTTTCTGCTATATCATTTTTCTAGAAAGATATAGAAGGCTATTTGGAAAACTTATTAATCTACTATTACTTGACCAGATTTGTCCTTTGCACTTGGTATCGTGAGTCAATTCATGCAAAAACTGTGTATTGATCACTGGAATGTTGTCATACGTATTATAAGATATCTAAAAAAGGATCCAGGACAAGAGCTACTTTATGAAAAAAAAGGGAATACTCAAACTTTTGGCTATTGTGGCTCATTGTGATGGTTCTCCTATGGATAGATGTTTTATTACATGATATTCTGTTTTACTTGGAGGAAATATTGTCTTTTTGAAAAGTAAGAAGCAAAATGTTGTTATTGGATCATCTATTGAAATTGAGTATTGAGAAATGCATCTCTTGCCTGTGAGCTTATATGGGTAAAATAGTTCTTACAAGAACTAAATTTTTGTAATATTCAGCTTACAAAAATGTATTGTGTTATTCTGCTTTCCACATTGCTTCCAATCCACTCTTTCATGAGTGAACTAAGTACAATGAAATAGATTGCATTTTATCTGTGAAAAGTTGTTGTCTAAAGAAATTTTCACCGAGTTTGTTTAGATCAAATGATTAACTTGCACATATATTAACAAAATCCTTGAGAGGCCCAGATTGAATTTATTTATTCTAAGTTTGGTATATACAATTTTTATTCAGCTTGAGAGAGTGTTAAAATAAACAATTATTAAGAGGATTTATTGTTAGGTGTTATGTGCTTTGTGTTGGACCTAATTCCTAGAAATGTCTTCTAGAATTCTCTTTTATTCATTGTATCCTAAATATCCCAAGCTATTATAAATACGAAATTCTTAGAAAGGGAATACATACTCTATCAAATTCACTCTAATTTCTTTGTATTTTTCTCAAGTGTATCTATTATTATTAGCCGCTATCAACTTTGAGTAGTTTTTGAAAGGATTTGGAAGATCTGGCTGTGCCCAACTCCCGATGAGCACCACATACCATCATCCAATGAATGACCAGATTAAGGTGGTAAAAATGATGTTCAGGGGTTAATTTGCATCGCTTGATGGGTACAAAGCCTAGACAGTGGGCATTGCATTTAGCTCAAGCTGAATTTTGGTTCAATACAAGTTACTAAGATGTCTCATATCTGATCCTTGTATGGGTAAGACCATCTTCCTTTATCGTTGAAAGCAAACCACAATTCCTTCCAAAGTTAAGGAACCCAATTAGCAGCTATACACTTTGAAGATTAACCTCACCTTTCCTGAATTTCATCTTCGGAACAATGTGTCACGTAGCACTGGGGTACTGTTATAGAGTATGCCCCCCAATAACTATGGTCTATGAGAAGAGAAGTGAAAAAGAGTTAGGAAGGTTTGTTATGTTCCTACCTAGAAGGCAGTTATTAAGAGCTAGGTACCAGGGTATGTAGACAATAAGATTGGAGAATAAGGGCTAGGAATAATGTGGGCATCAGTTTGGCAGGGGCCACGTTCCTCAAAATACATGCACCTTCTGTTTTCTGTAACTACTTCATTTAGTGAATAACAAGCCCTTGTCTCTCTGTTATATCAGTCTTTCTCTTTTTTTGCTGTCTTCTGGTACCAACTCTATTAGTTCATCAGATACATCCTTCATCTCAAGGGCCATTTAGGCCCAGGTTTTTGTATTCTTGCACATCAAGAAAATTATTCACATTTTCTGAATTGAAAACAAAATTTCATTATGATAAGCGTTTAAAAATATAAAGTAAATAGCTTAGAAGAAGTTCAGAATATGTTAGCACCATTATTCTTACTCTAAAAAAAACTGATTCACCCAGATACGGTATGCCACAAGCAAATATAGAAATAGAGAGCTGCTTTGATGATAATGACAGGGCTCAGTTTGTATTTAAAAGCAACACAATAGCACTATACACTAACCAACCCATCCAGGATGCTTCTGCATAATAACAGCAAATGCAGTCATCTGTTCTAAGATAATGAAATCAATCATGGAAGTATGATTGGCCACAAAAACCTGTTCAATAAAGGGAAATCCAGATTATTAATAAGTAACGTTCATATTATGATCGATATGGCAATAAAAACTATGTAAGAACCAATGTGCATCAGACAAACCTGTTTTGGTCGTACACTGGGCCTTGGCCCATGGTACTTAACAACCCCAGTCCAGGATGCAACAAAGAAACTGCACATCATCTCCACCAAACACCTCTGAAAGAAAAGATGATTGAGAAATTTAGAGTTCATTGATATGATACACAGCAATTTAGTAGTTCATTGAAGTTGTTAACCACCAAAAGGAATGAAAATAGAAAGAGTAAGATAGAAGTTGTATTCATCTTATGCCGTGATCTCAGCTGCATTACAACATCTGTCAATAAAATTATAGTAAACATGTATTTAAAATATAAAGAAAAAATAAATAAGTTATGTCCTTCAGAAAATTGACTCAAATTTGTTGCATTGTCCTACTATGTTGACAAGTAATTAGATTTAAAAAATCAGATTTCGAGCCGAAAATCCTTTAACTAAGATATTACAATTAACAAATACTAAGAGATAAAGCATATGACAAAATGAGATTTTTCATGATCGATGAGGCAACTTTAACTGAAGCCCGACGATAGGTGTTTAAAATTAAAACCAAACGAAGTAAAGTCTTACTAAAACACTACAATAAAAGTAGCATACGAGCTGTAGCTCAATTGACACCAAGTCTCAAACATCAATCCTAATAATAATAATAATAAAATATAAACAATATGTAGAACACAATGATACCAAATAGTTGGACATTATAGGCCTTTAAATTGGAAATATTATGCACATTTACAAATTATTGTCCATTCAGTACCAGCCAGACAACTGAATCAGAAAATTGAGGTGTCCTTCTTACTTTTTATGGACCGAGTTCAAACTTCAAAGATGTCTTACAATTTCTATATGGCGCAGGTTATAACAGCCACTAAATGCAGTCTTCCTAGTGTGCAAAACAGAAACAGAAGTCTGTATACAAAAAATTTCAACTGGACAAAATAGCAAGAATAATCTGAATTGATACCTCAATCTTTTTCCTCAAATCATCATTTCCTTTCAGGAGGCAGTGCACTGGAATGAAGGCTGAAAGAAATATAATCCATCCTAATGTCAACACTAGAATTCTGCAGAGTCAAACAGGACACATCACATGGCCAGAAAAAAAATTGTAGTGAACTGAGGTATTAACATGAGAAGCATGAGAGGGAAACTAATGGGCCAAGCACAAACATCGTGTTTAAAGTCAAAATATTAGAAAATTCATTTGATTTATAACTTTTATTTTCTAAAAGGAGTTTCTTGGATTTTGAAATGTTTGGGACTTAGGTGTGAACATGCAAAAATCTGCTCAAATTTGGTGGGATTTAATTTTAGTTTTTGTTAAACTGACAACATGGCCCTTATTATACTGAGAAAGAAATAACTTCATGAGACATTTGAATAAGTTTTTAAATAAAATTGGTTTTATTTTTATTTTTTTATTCCAAATGCAGGAAAATAAAAATGTAATTGAAGTAAATCTTTAGTTCAAATCATATCCTAATAAACCTTTCATAAAATGCGTCTACTCTCGATGCATGTCTACTACCAAATGTAGCATTGAAAATTAGCTAGGCAAACCCTAGGATTGAATGATTTCGGAAGTCCTATTACATCATCATCATGCATAACATGTAAGTATCGAAAGTAAAGGCAACCTAACCTAATAGGGAAAATAATCAAATATCGAATCACAACTCCACAGCACCACAGAGGAAACAAATAAACATTCCAGTTCCAAGGTTCTGGAGGATTTGATTTGAAGCACCTTGTGAATGAATCCTATAACATAAAATTCAGTCAGTAACCAAAATGTGAGTGATATTTCAAGAAAAATGACATGTCTTGATGGCTTCAGGCCTGGGAATAGAGTCTGAGAATTACACAGATATAAATGAAAAAGTCAAAACACTACAGTTCCTCTCTGCTGGATTTCACCTGGAAATTGGAAATTTTAGTTCAGATGTTTCACCTGGAAATGGGAATTTTTAGTTCAGTGTGGAATTGCATGTGGTTTTGGGTGTTCCAAATTTGTCTGATGAAACAAGGCTCTCTGGTCCGGTTTTGTGACCCAGGATGAAAAACAAACCTTGGCTTATTACCTCACTCGTGTACTCCTCTCTGGCTATTAGCACCCATTCTTTGCCCTCTCTAACCTATCCAGCTACCCCACTTTTCTCCGGCCTCTGCCTTCTGCTTATGCCCTCAGATTTTTGCCTCCATTGACTTTGTTGTGCTTCATATTGGTAGTGGGCAGTTATCTCTTTCAATTTTATTTGGGTTTTTGTTCTTTCAGTTATGCTATCAAAAAAATCTTGTTATGATATATTGTGGGCTATATCTTAAGAATTTTCAATTTTAGTTAAATATCGTGATTTAAATGTCATTTTTGTTATCTAAGTTATTTTCTATGCATATGTATGTGTTTAAAGTATAGTTTTATGTTGTAGCTAGGATCTTACTATCCATGTTATGATCCTGCAATTTACGGTCATCCATCGCCATCCTGATTGTTGGTAGGACCTCAATTTTGATAACATTGGGAGATTTTCTACAACAGCAGGTCAGGATTTAGGTTTAAAAATGTTGAACTCATCATGTTTGACGTTAAGTTCTCTCCATAACTATTCCATCATCAGCAATTTTCCAAAAGATAATAATTGACATACCAAAACCACAAATCAGAAGAACAGCATATGAAGACAAGGTCAAAAACTCACATCTACAATGGCACCTGCTGCCTCAGACAGACTAGGTGAAATGTCGAGCAAATCACACCTGAAAAGAGATGTTGTATATATTGATATTGCATTGCCACGAGATTTCGGAAAACCCGAGGAGAAAAAACTTAAAATAAGAACTTTAAATCAGGAGAAGTTAATCTCCATTCCTCAATTAGATCATGCATACGGAAGACTACTCCATTTTCAGTGCCCTCATCATTGAGTATCTAAACAACAGTAAAAGCAAGACATGAAAATGAAAAAGAAAACAGCAGAGGCACATACAGGCGGAGCTTCCCATGCCGTTCATGTTGAACACTGGATCCAGAGGGTAGGTAATCCTCAATGTTTGGCCGATCAAGGTCCAATTCAGAACTCGAAGATTTGAGTTTCCCAGTTCTATTCATCTTTGTTACGCTTCCACAACAACCAAATTCGCGTGACTAAACTAGAGACCTTTGATCCTGAAACAAGCATGGATAAAAAGTAAGTGCTTCAATAAAATCTTCAAAGAGTTAGTGAACAAATTTCACCGTTCGTTGCAGCAATTGATTGATTAATAAATTCTATAATCTAATTCCACCAAACAGTTTCCATGCAATGACATAATTTGGTAAAAAAACCTTTAGCTCTTTCTTTAAAAGATCGTTTTGAGGAATGTGGGAGACATTTCTTGTAATATAAAATAACCTCTCATGTGTTTTTCCAATTTAGTATGACTTTAGTTCACTTTTTTGTAATTTATCATCTAACAGCATTTTTGCTTTGTTAGAGATAAAATAAGAATACATAGGGTTATATTGTTTATCAGATTAAACATTTGCATATTTTTTTTATTATGCTTTAAGTCACCATCTTTCAAATAAAAAATAATTATGTTTTTATATTTAATTGTTTTTAATTTTTAACAATTAATCGAAACTAGGACTTTTCTCTAACAAACCTATATTTAGCAATTTAATGTAAATTGTTATTTGTATAGAATAGTCAGTTTTGATAATATTATAATACCATATATTTAAAACGATTGTAGTATTGACGTATATAAAATTAGAAAGATACTAATTATAGTACATAAAATTAATAAAATAAAATACATGTTTAGATTAAGTTAGAAACATGTTATTTATACCATTATATAAAGGAGATTTTTTTCTTTTTGTGTACACATTTTATTTTCAAATTTATCCTTTAAACAATTATTTCTTAAAAATTAAAATAATTTTTTACCAATTTAATCTTTTAAGTAATTTTTTTTTAATTTAACCATTGTTTTGCTAAGTATTTAACCATTATTTCAAATTAGAATAACTTTCCATAAGAAAAAAAATATAAAATAAACAAAAACTATCTAAATGTAAAAATTATTTACATTTATTTTTATATAGTAGTTATATTATTATTATTATTATTATTGTTATTATTTACTTTGTTATTAAAGAAACAAGTCAACACATGCCCATAGCACATGTATTTCCACAAGTTTCTATAAAAAAAAATTGGTAATGTGTTTGAATTAACTTTGTCTTTTAAAATTAATATTAAAATGAAATTTGTAATTCGTTGATAATTTGTTTTTCTTTTCACGAGTTTTGTTGTGTTTCGAATAATATTAGTTTAAATCGTTTTACATACCTTTAGCTCTAACCTAGTTAGGGGTAAATATTACACTACATGATTTACTAATTTTAGTAACGTTTGTTTAGTTATATTTATTAACAAGGTTATTATATATATTCTATAGTAATATTTTCTTTAAAAACGTTACTATAAATAATATTAACAATAATATTGCAATATTTTTGAAAATGTTATCGTAGATAAATGAATTTACTGTATAATATCCTTTTAATCAAAATGTTACTAGTACTATAAGAAATTATTTAAATATAGATTAATTTAAAGATTAATGATAACTAATCCTTATAGTGATTAAATTAAAAATTACTAAGTATCACTAAATGTTATAATTTTAGTAATTATTGGTTATTAAAAAATATTTGTTTATTTAAAAAAATATTTTTATTGTCTTGTTAAGATGTAATTAAAAATTATTTTTTAGTCATTTTTAATTTCTTTTAGAGATTAAATTTTAATCAATAAAAATAATACAATTAAAAACTAACATAGTTTTTAATTATCATATTATTAAAAACTTAAAATTTTTATCTCTATCATCTAGATTTAGATATTGATTTTGCAGTAACTAAAATTCATATCGAAAAACAATTTTTTTTTTGTCTCAATTATAAATTTATAACATATTTTAAATTAGTAAAAACAAATTTACTAATTTATTAAGGTTAGTATAGCATTGAAATAGTTAATATTAATTTAAAAGTTGACAATTTAAAATAATATTTTAATTTTATTAAAACATACATTCAAATTATTTTAATTTTTAAATTTTTTAGATAGCATGTTATTTTATGAAAAAGAAGAAGAAAGAATAGAATAATTATTATATGAAGTGATTACCCCAAATTCAACACTATTTCCTAGGCTTGGTTGGCATTCTCTGCGGCTACCCTTTTCTCTTCTCAATCTCTGCATTTCACTCTGATGCCAATCCTCACTCTCATCCGATTAATGCATTTTAACGCTGCTTCAGCACGATTATTCAGTACCATGCTGTTTCTTTTGTTATAAAAACAGAGTATTACAATGAACGTTGCAAAACTCGTTCTCGTTGCCACAAGACTCCTTCTTCCGTTCGAAATTCTTGAGAGTCACGGGCGGTTCTTGACGTTGCCGCACAGTTTGACCACTTCCTCTTTTGCAAGGGATTCTCCACCACACAACTCATGGTGTGTTGGCATGGGAGGTTGGATTTTTTGGAACCCATCTACACTTAAAAATAGGCATACGATACTCTTCCAACAAAACACTTTTCCCTCTTTCAATCTCCTCCCCCAAACACAACTTATCTCATTCTCGTTTTTCTATCCTTTCATTCTTTTATTGAATCTTTGATTATTTACTCTGACAAAGAGTTCTTTGTTAATTTTTAAGTTTCTTGAAAAATTCAAAAAGTTTATGATGTATCATGATGGACTTGCAAAGGAATAATAAATATATATTACAGACAAGTCTCTAAGGATATTAAATATATATGTATCAGGAACTCTTTTTCTTGTGGTTTCGTTACTACAACAATCTTAAGCATTTACTGACCAGTGAAATGGACATCAACAACAACTCTATGCTAGAGAAATTAATCAATGTTTCCAGACAATCATTGCGGAACTTTTCCTGGATATTTCAAAAGTCAAAGAAACCAGTACGGAGTGTGCTGTAGTAAGAGTTAGAACATTATCCGCTAAAGTTCCAAAAAGATACAAGAAAAAACTTGATCACAAGAGTAAAGTTATATTTTAAAATTCTTGTCACTTTTATATAAAATAGAGTTAATAACGACAGTCTTCTTGGAAATTTTAGTGTATTGAAAATTTTTCAAGACATTTACAATGAAATACACAACTACCAAGCAACTCTTGTTTTGAAATTTAATAAACAAACTTGAACGAAATAGCGTTTATAGCTTAAACCATCTAGAGGTTATGTTTGATAAAAAAATATTGAACAATATAAGCAAATCATCTATATTGAGCTTGGATAATATTTTAAACAATGCATGGACAATGTGTAATGTAAGTGCGTTTAACATCTCAATTGTTTAAGACAAAGCTTTTATTAAACGTTATATCTTGTAAACACTTTGTTACTCAAAAGAATAGACTTTTATGCTAAGTATAAAAAACATGCATAAACGCGCTTATAACATTAAATGAATATACAATTTGTACTTCTTTGTTTATGGTGCTTTGTTTATCTTTATCTGTGCAGATCATGACAATTCAAGCTTTATTCAAAAGTTTTGACAAGATCAAAAAGACGTTAAAAGATAGGAAGACATTCTTGGAATGTTTCCTTAATGCCTTTAGATATAAGGAAGTTGTACACGCCACCTCTGGAAAAAGCATTGTTGCTTTGATGCTACCTAGCAGCTAACTTCGTACCTAAAGGCTACCTTCCTTCCTCAAAGTCAACTCTCTTTAAGTAACAAATCTTTATCGAAAAAGACTATATAAAAAGGACTGGATGAAGAGAAGAAACCAATAATTTTTCTTTGTATATTACACTGTTATTCTCTTTCTTTAAGCATACATTGTCCAACTTTTCTTTGTTTAAGAAAAAGTTTTACAAGTCTTCAAATTTCATTGTACTGAAAACATACTCTTTGTGAGAGCTTTGATCTATACTTGTTTTCCTAAAACATTTTCAGTAGTGTTAAACCAGAAGGGGTAAACTTATGTATCCAAATTGGATAGTTATGAACCAGGAGTGGTAAAACTCGTTGTAATCTTTGAAAGATTAGGGAAACTCGTTAAGAGTACTTAAGAGAAAACTATATGTAACTTAGTTAAAGTGAACTAGTATAAAAACAAAATTGTCTATTTTACTTTCCTCTATATACATTTTCCTAAACATTTTTCAAAAACTTAAAGTGTTTAATACATATTTGCAAAAAGTTTTTGAAAACTCTATTCAAGCCCCCATTCTAGAGTTTTTCCCGCCTCAAGGTTTACTTCTTGAGAGGAGTTGAGGAAAGATCCAATGGAAAATTAAGGATATGTTGTAAACCGTCCTCCTCTATTCAAGGGAGAAAAGTTTGACTACTAGAAACAAAGAATTATAACATTCTTTAAATCTTGCCACATCAACATGTGGGATGTGGTTAAGAATGATAACGTCATACTCCTTGATAAAGAGGGGGAGCCCTTGGCCAGAAGTAGATGGTCTAACGAGCAAGTACAAAGATATTATTAAACTTGCTTCTAGTCGTATCAAAGCCAACAAAACCTAAATTTTCCCACTAATATAGTAAAAGGAAAAACCTCGGATCAATCCTTGGACTTGGTATTTGTTAAGTTTAGAATTGTAGAATTAAGTCCTAATTATTATTTACTAAGACAAGGTGGGAAAAAACTAACTAGTAATGCATGTATCTAACTAAAACTAATGAATGAATGAAAAGAAATTAAAAAATAATGCATGAAACTTATCCTAAGATGATACACTAATGCAAATCATAGAATATAAGCTAATGAAATTATAATAGAGCCTAAAATCTGAACCCTATTTGCTCAATAAGTAACAGCAAGAAATACCAATTGGATATTCACCAAAACGAAAGACAAACATAGAATTGAATGTAATATCAGGAACTAAAATTATAACTGCAAATGGAAAAATAAAAGAAGATAAGGGAATCTGACATCAATAAAAGAAAATAGAATTAAATTCTAATCCTAATCAAATATCAGAAAAGATTGAGATAAAAGAGGAAGTAAAGGTCAGATACAGATTGATTATTGAATTAAACTTGAATCCTTAAAGCAACTCATGATCTCAATAAGACATCTTGAAAAGTTAAGCCATCTTTAGGATCCTATGATATCTAACCTAGACACTAATGATCTGCACAGTTTTCTTTACGTCTCAAGTCAAATTCAATTACACAAAAATGAACCTACCAATAATATGACACATCTAAAATACATAAACAGATTTCCTATACTGAAAGAATCAAAACTTAATTCCTAAAATATACAATCTTAAGTAAAGAAATCATCTACCTATACCAATCTTAATCAACAAGACAGATCAACACAAAATAGACTTTAAAAGAAATGGGCAGTGATGTTTACTATTGCTAATGGACAACACAACAAACGTTCAAGATTCATATTAACACTACTCCAAAATTGAAATCATAAATGGAAATGTAAAGGAAATAAAGTAAAAACAGATTTACTCCAAGAACGAAAACAAAACACTAAAACCAATTCTAACAAGATCACTAAAATGTTATTCCTAATCAAACAATATTAATAAAAGATGGTGAAATCATAAAGGAAAGGAAACGAACCCAGAAGTAACTCAGAATCTAATACTGAAATGCAAAACCTATGAATGTGAAAGCTTGGAAAAGTAAATCATGTGCAATAATTAAAAGAACAAGCTCAAATGTAAATTGAATCAAAATTGAAACTGAAACATAAAAGTTCTTATTGAAATCTGAAATCAAAATTACAAATGATACCAGAATCTCCAGAGAACCCAAAGTCTGTCACCCAATGATATTCTCCCAGAACTTCAGTGCAGAGAGTAATGTTTCTAAATCTATCAAAGCTTTGAAATCTAAAACTAAGAACTAAGAACCGAATCGAAAACCTAATCTATGTGTAGTGTCTGTAACCCACTCCACGCACTTCTACTATCTTACAAAACTCCAGTTTTATAGGAGAAAACAAAAAGGAAAAAAATGGGAAAAAGGGAAAGAGGGGAAGAACCAAAAGAACTAAATTTCAAAGCTTCGCGATTCTTCTTCTCTAACTCACTCTTCTGAACACGAACCGCTCTGTTTCCGGCCCCTTCGATCAATTTCTTCTCCTCTACAGATCAGCACATGAGACCTGGTCTTGTGAGCCTTCTTATCAACTTCACTCTCGAACCATCAAGCTCGCATTGCCTTCAACACTTCTTTTTCGTGTTATATGAACCGTAGCTCGAAAGGGTGAGGGAATTGGGGAAAATTCAAGCTTTGAGCTCCTTTTCCTTTACTCAGCTTGCATCAGTAGCCAGGACATAAAATGGTGTGCTTCACTTAAGTCCCAAACGCATAACTTCACTTAAGGGCACTGCAAAAAGAAAGAAGTTGGCAAGGGTTAAACAACAAAAAGATAGAATGTAAGCCTACAACAACAAAATGAAATTTTATTTAAATTTTCTGAATATTTTTCTAAAAGGAAAATAACCTATTTATTTAAAAACCTTTTAAATAAAAAGAGAAAATTAACTTTATTTTTATCTAAACCTGTTTACACTAATCTATCTTATTTCTAAAGAATTAGGAGGTAAAGTTTCCTAAAATAAGAAACTTATCATAAAAAATGGAAAAAATTGAAGAGTTATCAAGTATCCCTTAAACTCAAAAAGGCTCATAATGTGTTATTGTGTGCTCCGTTTAAAGAAGAGTACAAGAAAATATGAGTTGTTTTCTATGATGGACAAAGAAACCATGTTTAGTAGATTCCACACGATCCTAAACAAGCTAAAGTCTCTTGGTAAGTTACATATTGACAAAATTTTGCGCAGCCTCCCTAGACAATGGAGACCATAAGTAACAACTCTTAGAACATCCAAAAACCTTGATGGAATGAGCTAGAAAAGTTAGTGGAATTATGAAGGTTCATGAGTTGGAGCTGCAACAAGATGAGATGGGTAAAGAAGGAAAAAAGCATTGCTCTTAAAACCTAAAAACTATTGAGAAGGAATTCCGCAAAGGCCTTCAAAGTAGAAGAACCTATGGAAGAGTCTACGAATAAGGAAGACTCAAATGATGATGAAGAAGAAGAACTATCATTCATCTCCAGAAAGATCCACTCTATGTGGAATAAGAAAATGAGCACTCCTCTAAGAGGAAGACACATCGAATCTACCTCTAGAAACGAGCAAAAAGACAAACACAAAGAAGGACTTGTGATTTGCTATGAAAGTAAGAAAGCAGAACATTTTAAATTTGAATGTCCTAGCTTGGAGAAATCTAAGAAGAAGACTATCTTTACAAGAAGAGAGAAAAAAAAGTTCTCATGAGCACCTAGGAGGATCTTCATTCTTCAGAATCTGAAGAAGAGCAAGAGGAAGAAACAACCTATGTCTTGTGGCAGACACTGTTGAATACTCATCAGATCACCTGGACAAATGTGGAGAAAGAAAACCTGGAAAAGAAACTTGGACAAAAAAGATGATGAGATTTAACGAATGAGAAGACTTTTAGATAAAGCTAATGAGATTATGAATAAATAGAGGACTGAGCTTGGAGAGTTAAAGAAGGCGACTCTTGATAAGAAGGGGGAAGCTAGCATGTAATGTTCTTGAACCAAACAAAAACAAACAAGATGAAGATGTTGAGAAGAACTCGAGTATAAGAAGCTCAGATATTGAGATAGCAAAAAATTGTATGAGTGAAATTTTGTACGAGATGAAGAAGTCGGCCAAAACATTAGAGAGATAAGTTAAGGTACAAGATAACACGACCAATGTGAAGAAAATGAGGCATCAACTTTTAATGAAAGAAGCAAATTTGATGTGGATGATGCACATTAAGGTTTTTGTTTAATTTTGTTAGATAAACTTAAATTAAGAAAGGATTTATTTGTAATTTTGTTACGTCTTTATTTTATTTTGTTTTCAATAGCAATATTTTGCTACTGTGTCATTTCATTAAAGTATTGAAAATTACTGTCATTTAGTTTTTCGTTTTTATTCATAGAACAATTATGATAGTTTATATTCTTGAGTTAGTTGATCTAGGCAGTTGTTATTTTTCACTGAACTTTATTCGGCCCATGACCCAATTTCACAACCTATTTAAAGGCTACGAGAGTTAAATGAATTAAACATAATAACAATCGTGAGTTGCAAAGTTATATCTGCTGTATTTCTCGCCTGCCACATCGTTTATTCAAAAAAGATAATATCCAGTGTGTGTGATAGGTTCCTAATCAGAAACCTATGGAAAACACACTCCACGCACTCAAAACACACCGCCAAGAATATTGTATAACCTCTTTGTATTTACAGTCAATCAATAATACAAGTACAGAGAGCTTAACCTCCCCCTTCAGGACAAACAAGTTCCTGACAATTTGTTATTATCCCAAAATCAATCCCCTCTACAATTAAACCCAAACCTATTTATACAAGTCCCTCCCTGCCTTTCCTAACTGCTAAGGCAGTTAGGCTAACTAATGTCTCTTCCTTCTCTCATAAACCAATAACCTCCTAACATTACCCCCCTCTGCTTCAGCAACCTTGTCCCCAAGGTTGAACTCAGGGTATTAATCTTGAATAGTCCCCACGTCTTCCCACGTAGCCCTATCTCTACCACCTTTTTGCCATTCCACCAAGACCTGCTGCACCATCTCTTCCCCCTGCTGCCTTTGCCTCTTATATAGAATTCTCATTGGCCAATAGGTGGATCCCTCTGCTTGTAGCTCGGCAGGCAACTCCTTTTCTATTCTCTTGTCCCCCACCGCTTTCTTTATTTGGGATACATGAAAAACTGAATATATCCTGGATGTTTTTGGCAACTGTAAGCGATGAGCAACCTTTCCAATTTGCTGAATCACTTGGAATGGTCCATAATATCGAGCTACTAACTTGGGATGTAACCGCATGGGCATAGAAGATTGTCTATGGGGTATAATTTTCAAGTAGACCTAGTCTCCCACTTTAATATCCACTTCTCTCCTTCTTTTGTTCGCTTGGTTAGCCATCAAATCATGTGCCCGACGTAGATGGAATTTTAATTGTCTCAAAGCCTCATCTCTCGTCATTATGTCTTGAGCCATCGTTTCCACCGCCGTCTCCCCTGAAACGAATCTACTCAAGGACGGTGAAGCCCGACCATACACAATCTCGAACAGGGAGCACCTTGCCACCCCCTGATAACTGGTATTGTACCAGTATTCAGCCCAAGGCAGCATCATCTTCCAGCTATTGGGTTGCTATGAGCAGAAACATCTCAAATATCCTTCCACAATGTGGTTCAAGACCTCTGTTTGACCATCAATCTTAGGATGGTAGGCAGTGCTCATTTTAAGCTGGGTTCCTTGCATCTTAAAAAGTTTTTTCCAAAACACACTTAGAAATAGGGGATCCCTGTCACTAACAATTGACACAAGGATTCCGTGTAACCTGACTATTTCTTGGACGAAGACCTCTGCCACCGTTCTCGCTGAGTAGGGATGTTTCAGTGTTATGAAATGGTCGTACTTGCTCAATCTATCCACCACCACCAATATATACTCACAATCTTCCCACTTTTATAAGTTCGAAATACCCCTGAGTGTCCCCCTGTGTTTGTCACATGAAATTCCACTAATAATTTGGGGATCCAGATAGATTTAGCCGAAAGCACCAACCTCCCTGTGTAGTGAAGCATGTCGTTCTCCAAAGTATATGATGCGTGGCAATTCGGGTCTCTCTTGATCTCATCAACTATTTTCTTTAGTGACTCATCCTCTTCTACTTCCTTCAATACTTCTTGGAAATCATGCTAATACGGTCTGGAGATAGCCTGCAATTCTAGTTCCTCAATACCTCTTTCCCCTTTTCTAGATAGAGCGTCAGCAACCTTATTCAAGCTCCCTGTTTTATATACAATGTCAAAGTTGTAACCCATGAGCTTGGCTATCCAGTTTTGTTGACTGTGAGTCATAATTCTCTGTTCCAACAGGTACTTCAGGCTATGTTGATCTGTATGCACCACAAACCTCCGTCCAAGTAGATATGGTCTCTAATGTTGAATGGCCATTACCAAGGCCATGAGCTCTTTTTCATATATAGATTTACTTAATGATCCCTCTGGCAGAGCTTTGCTGAAAAATGCAATTGGTTTCCTATTCTGCATTAGCACAACCCCCACACCAACCCTTGATGCATCACATTCCACGTGAAATTCCTGATTGAAATCAGGGAGAGTCAAGACTGGTGTAGTGGTAATGGCTGTCTTGAGTGCTGCCATGGCCGTTCTAGCTATTTCCAATCACACAAAATTCCCTTTTTTAAGCAATCCTGTTAAAGGCTTGACCATCTTCCCATATCCCTGCACAAACCGTCGATAATACACTGTTAGGCCCAAAAAACCTCTCAAGGCCTTCAAATTTTCGGTTCTTCCCATTCCAACAACTCCTTGATTTTATCCTTGTCCATCTCAACACCCCTTTCAGATATTAGGTGGCCTAGATATCCGATTTGCTGCTTTCCAAACTCACATTTGCTCTAGTTAGCTACCCATCTCTACTGCTCCAATAATTGTAACATCATTCCCAGCTGTTCAAAATGATCCTTCCACGTAGGACTGTACACTAGGATGTCATCAAAGAAGACAAGTACACATTTCCTGAGGAAGGGCTACATCAAGTTATTCATTGCGTTTTGGAAGGTGGTCGGCGCGTTAGTGAGTCCAAAGGGCATCACCAGAAATTCAAAGTGGCCTTGGTTTGTGCGGAATGCCGTCTTGGGGATATCTTCTTCTCCCATCCTTCTCTCATAAACCAATAACCTTCTGTAGTCTTTTTTATTCAACAAAAGATATAGATGCCTCTACTTCAACAAGCTAATGATTGAATCCATGACCACAAACCTCACCAGACACATATTTTGCCCTACCAACTAACTTTCTCTTTCTCCTAATTTTATCCTCTACTACTCAGCCACCACTCTTCCTGTTCCACTATTCCCTTTAGAATAATAGTATTCCCAACCATTTTCTCATCCCCACTTATAATGAAAATGCTGAATGAGTAGTGAAAGGAATGCGGGTGTTGGAAATTATTAGTTATATCTATTGCATTAAGGTTGACCATTATGTGTCCCACTACTGTTACCTCCATTATGATAATAGAAAAAGTTGGACAATCTTCCTCTCTGGGATCCTATATTGCTATACAACCCTAACATCTTTAAATGCCAATGCCAATAGGAAGAAGAATTAGCATGTCAATAATTTGGTATATATTTCATTAATATTGTAAATTGATGGATTTATAGGATTGACAACACAAAAAGGAGTAAGACCCTAACCAAAATAGATGAACATGTTCACGCATAAGGCAGAGAAGACCCTAACCAAAACACTGTCATTTCCATCATTAATTGCAAGGTTGCAGTAGCTGTTGATTTCATCATTGTGAAATCTGAGTTCACAAATTACATGGGTCATCCCTGGAAGAAGCAACAAGGACTGTTTTTCTTAATTCTTTGATGGACGATCTGATAGACCCTGTAGGGTGTTCGCAATTGGATGACACGTTTGCATTGGAAACTTTTGTATTATGGAGAGTACAACAACACAGGTCCAGGTGCTAATACAAGTCGTAAAGTTACGTGGCTTGGTCATAGGTTCATCACCAACTCCACTACGCAACCTACTTTGTCGTTGCAAATTTCATTGAAGGCAAACAATGGTTGAACTCTTATGGCATTCCATTCTTTTCTGCCTTAACTACGTCCATGCTCTTAGGCATGGTCTTATTCGATAAGGTATATCACTCATAATTCATGATCATCCTATAATATAGACAACCCTAACTACCAAATATATAACGTTGTTAACTCCACATCTCATTTGTAAACATGATTCATGAAGAATGAAAGTACACAAAAACATATACTACTTCATAAACACCAATCAAAAATAGAATACCTCACTCAATTAGGGCTCGAAAAATGAAAAATGGCCGCACCTACTAATCAGTGAGGTTTTGCCTGCCTAGAGCTTCAAGGCGTCTCGCCAGTGGCCGAGAAAACGTAGGAATAACGACACTTAGTCATGAGAGAGCAAATGTGCCAATTCAAAAACTGATAGACATGCAATGGCTGTGAATGACAACAACATGGATGGAGAATGACGATGAACGATGAGATAGACTGAAGAGGGTTGCTTCGTACGGTGAAGGAAGGAGACATGAACGACGACAAGAACATCGAGAAAAGGGAAAACTGACATGGACGACGACGACACAAACGAAGATGATGGTGGCCACTGAGACAGGGTTGCTTCACATAATGCACTAACATGAGACTCATGGGAGGAACTTTCACTTCAGGGTTGTTTTCTCTAGGGTTCTTTCGCTTAGAAGAAGGAAAACTAATCTCTAAATTTTTTTATCGAATTTACCTAGGCACTTATAGACGACTTTTATCCATTGGTAATGATGATGCATATAGTTTACCGACAAATATTTTACACATATACTTTATCGATGCAAATACCGATAGATATTTTTGTCAGTAATTTACATAGCTCAATCCATTGATAAATCTATCGGTAATAGAATACTACCGACATTAAAGAATATGTCAATAAATTCAATATTTCTTATAGTGATCTCATCCTTCACCTAATACTCATAAGTATCAATTATGAGTTGAGAATCTGTTAGGAAAATCACCTTGGTTGCTCCCATTTCTCTTGCTCATGAGACTCATGGGAGGAACTTTCGCTTCAGGGTTGTTTTCTCTAGGGTTCTTTCGCTTAGAAGAAGGAAAACTAATCTCCAATTTTTTTTATCGAATTTACCTAGGCACTTATAGACGACTTTTATCCATTGGTAATGATGCATATAGTTTACCGACAAATATTTTACACATATACTTTATAGATGCAAATACCGATAGATATTTTTGTCAGTAATTTACATAGCTCAATCCATTGATAAATCTATCGGTAATAGAATACTACCGACATTAAAGAATATGTCAATAAATTCATTATTTCTTGTAGTGATCTCATCCTTCACCTAATACTCATAAGTATCAATTATGAGTTGAGAATCTGTTAGGAAAATCACCTTGGTTGCTCCCATTTCTCTTGCTAATGAGACTGGTTATCAAGGCTTCATACTAAGCCTATTTATTGAAATTTTTAAAACTAAAATGCATGGACTTCTCCACCAATACGTCATTAGGCCCTTCTAGTACTGTTCCAGGACCAATGCCCTTAGGGTTGGATTAGTCGTCCCCATAGAAGGTCCACCATGCTTCTTTTAACAATCTGTTTGTTTGAAGCTCACTAGTGAAAATTGTCAAGCATTGTACTTTTATTTATCCTCTTTGCTCATACGGGATATGGAAATCCGATAACTCAATGGCCCAAGATGATATTCCGCCTCCTAGGTTTGGTTTTTGCAAAATTTTTTGGATGAGGTAATCGGTCTTAACTACCCTCATGGCTTTGGAAATAAGGTCTTAGCCTTCTCACTGCCCTTAATAAGATAAAGGCACTTTCTCCACCAAGGTGTCAAAGAAACCTATGGGATAGCAGGTAGGCAGGTAAACCATTCCAGGGTGGTCCCTTTCAGGGTGGCCTTGCACATAGCGACATCATCAATTGTGTACAGACTAACGTGGGTGAAAATACGTGACGTGCTCCTCTGAATCGGTGTTGCCATCATATCGATCTAGTGTAATAGCCTTCCACTACTTAAGGAGTGGACTATCCATGATACCATCCACAAAGGGGTGTTGACGACTTACTTTTTGGTTTCATTGTCAGTGCAAACACAATATACAATTTTGTGCACTGAATTATTGTTATCAAGGATTTCCTTCTCCTTTGATTTGTCGATTGCTCCCTCAACCTCTATCTTCCTCTCTAGCTTGCCATTCTTTTGCTTCAGGGCATCTATCTTTTTAACACTTCTCTTCTTGAATTCCATGAAATCTTGTTCCATTTCATTTGGGAGTCTAGATTTGCGACTGTGTCAGCCAAGGAAGGTTCGAGTCCTACTTCCTTTGATCTAATCATTTTGTTCCTAGTAGACACCACATAACACTCATCTTCATAAAATATTCATCGGCCCCACAGTGGACGCTACAATGTTCCTGTTTGTAGGACCAACTACACTGTGCAATGATCTTCACCATTCGTTATCCCTCAATCCTCTAATCTTCAATCTTTCACAAGTCGATAACTGCTTAGATATAGTGCTCTCACTATTACAAAAACACTGTATAACATCATACGTTCAACGTCCAATCATAGAACAACCAATGTTAAAAATGACTGGTGACATTGTTGTAAATAAATTCAATAGTTAGACGTTATTTACAGGTTTCATTCGATGTCTAGAACAAAATAACGTCTAACCATAAACATGTTTGACGTATAAACCAATTTAAATGCATACTAAATGTGTCAGAGTGCGGCTGCAGCGGATGGGTTAGCGTGGAAACAACAAACTAAGAGGGGTTTTTAATACTAACGTGTGCCTTTTAATTTCTACTCAATTAAACTTACTTAGCAATTAATAATAACAATTAAATAGAGTAAGGTTGAGAGAAATTTGCACGGATGATTTTATCCTGGTTCGGATCTTACCAATCCTACGTCCAGTCGCTTATCTCAAAACAAGATAAACAGTTTCACTAACACAAAACAATTACAAACTACAATCACAAAGATACAATTTGTAAGAGTTTAGAAAACACCTCTCTTGATACCACAAGAGATGAAACTACACCTCCTTTGAGTCTTCACAAAGGATGAACACCTCCTCCGAATACTTCACGAAGGATGAACACCTCCTTCGAATACTTCACGAAGGATGAACCTCTTCCGAACACCTCCTCAGACACACCAAGGATGAACCGGCTATTTCCTCTGTCACCGTAGCAGCACTTCACCAGCTCTACAGACAAGAGTTTCACAAGCCGAACAAGAACACACAAGTCTCAAAGAATTCTGAGTATTTGAGCACAAGGGAAGAGTTTCTGTGTCTCTGGATTCTTGAGAGGAAATGAGAGTCTATTTATAGACTCATCCAAAGGCTCTTCCATTCACTAAAAGACAAACTTAACGGCTAGTTTCTCCAACGGCCATAAACGGCTAGTTTGTCCAACGGCCATAAACGGCTAGTTTGTCCAACGGCCATAAACGGCTAGTTTGTCCAACATCCGTGTTAAGTGCGATACTCTTACCGTTAACCGTCACTATTCACGTGAATAGTGTTACTATTCATGTGAATAGTACTATAGTGTTTTGTTGCAATGATTTATTATAGTAATTTTACAAAACACTTTCCTTTTTCTGATCTAAGTCCTATACATATTTCTAAGAGTATTACAAAAGCTTTCCATCACAATACAAATCTTCAAATCATTTTGATTCTTGATTGGTCTTGACTTGATTTGGACATCATCAAAATTTCATCTGCATCATTTTGCTAACAATCTCCCCCTTTTTGATGATGATCAAAAAACTTCTTGATTTAAAGCTTTTGGTAATAATCTGTATTTAAAACACAACTTATGGAAGAAAAAGTGCATTAGTGAATAAACACAAATAAGCAAATAAGCTTTAAACATTTTCTCCCCCTTTTTGATCATAATTAAAAAGTTGTGCTTGATTGCTCCCCCTAAATTTATTAGAAATTATACTCCCCCTTAATAAAAGCATATATGCATAGAAATATTAAGGAAAAACAACATACATTTTATTGAATTTAAAGAGGCAAGCATACAATAAACTAACTAAATTTCTTCTAGTGTTTACCCCTTTTGATATGTCGCCAATGATGTTGTCCAATGATAATCCTCTAGGTTGTTGCCATATTTTGTTTAGATCTTCATCATCTTGAGGATTATTCATTTTCTCTTCATTGGTTGTCTTTTGCAAGTCTTCATTTTCACCTGCATCTGATTCATCTGACTCAAGAGGTTTTACCTCAAGGTCCACAATTTCATCAAAGACAACATGCACAGATTCTTCTATTTCAAATATTTAAAACAAAAACATTTTTAAAAAATATTCTTAAATATGAAACATTTGGCACCCAACTATTTTGTATGGGTCCTTTGGGTTAGTTTGAAAATTTGAAATCATTTTACAACCCAAATATATCTACCACTTGGAACACCATAATGCTTAATTTTACATTTGTTAGATGTATGACCCTTTTTCATACAATAAAAGCATGATACAACATTTGTGTTCCTATAAGTTGTTCCTTTTTCTACCCAAGTTCTACGGGTTCTATGATTGTGTTTATTTTTAATTCTAGGAACATACTTATTTTTAACAACCTTATTTTCATTATTTTTACTACATTCTCCTGAGGTTGTTTCATCTAGTAGTTTCTTATAATTAACACAAGATGCACATTCATTACTACTAGTAAATTTACCCTTTTCAAAAATTAAAACTTTATTTTTCAAATCTTTATTTTCTTCAAAAATATTTTCAAAATTTAATTTTAAATTCTTATTTTCTTCAAGAATATTTTCAAAGTCTGATTTCAAATTTTTATTTTCTTCAGAAATATTTTCAAAATTTAATTTTAAATTTTTGAAATCCTTTTTCAATTTCTGATGGGCTTTATCTAATTTTTCAGATTCTACTATTAAAGCAGCATAAATTTCATGCAATTCATTTTCGCTAATTTGACTAGAATTATCAGAATCGCTAGATGTACTTACTTGGCTTCCAGTGTCGTCGTTCACTACTAAACAGATGTATGCTTGCTCATCAGAATCACCCATACTTGATGTTGTGCTTGATGAAGAGCTTGAATTATTCTCTTCCATGATTAAATTATTCGTTTTAGCACACCCGATTTCATCTCCGCCTTCATGAGTTACTCTTAAAGTTTCCCACATTTCTTTAGCGGTTTTACAAACAGAAATCCTGTAAAACTCATCAACAGTTAAAGCAGATGAAATAATATTACGAGCTTTTACATCATTACCAAATTTTTTCTTATCTTGAGCAGTCCATTGGTCACGGGGCTTTGGTTCCTGCATATTGTTAGTTGGAACAAAAGGACCAAATGCAACAGCATCCCAAATATCTACATCAATAGATTCCATAAATATTTGCATTCTGACTTTCCAAAATGCGTAATTTTCACCTGTGAATAGTGGTGGTCTATTGATTGAAGCACCCTCTGCAAAGGTTTGATGTGATCCTGCCATTTGAATTACTATCAAAGCAAGCTCTGATACCAATTGTCAGAGCGGCTGCAGCGGAATGGTTAGCGTGTGATAACAAACCAAGAGGGTTTTTAATACAAAAGTGTGCCTTTTAATTTCTACTCAATTAAACTTACTTAGCAATTAATAATAACAATTAAATAGAGTAAGGTTGAGAGAAATTTGCACAGATGATTTTATCCTGGTTCGGATCTTACCAATCCTACGTCCAGTCGCTTATCTCAAAACAAGATAAACAGTTTCACTAACACAAAACAATTACAAACTACAATCACAAAGATACAATTTGTAAGAGTTTAGAAAACACCTCTCTTGATACCACAAGAGATGAAACTACACCTCCTTTGAGTCTTCACAAAGGATGAACACCTCCTCCGAATACTTCACGAAGGATGAACACCTCCTTCGAATACTTCACGAAGGATGAACCTCTTCCGAACACCTCCTCAGACACACCAAGGATGAACCGGCTATTTCCTCTGTCACCGTAGCAGCACTTCACCAGCTCTACAGACAAGAGTTTCACAAGCCGAACAAGAACACACAAGTCTCAAAGAATTCTGAGTATTTGAGCACAAGGGAAGAGTTTCTGTGTCTCTGGATTCTTGAGAGGAAATGAGAGTCTATTTATAGACTCATCCAAAGGCTCTTCCATTCACTAAAAGACAAACTTAACGGCTAGTTTCTCCAACGGCCATAAACGGCTAGTTTGTCCAACGGCCATAAACGGCTAGTTTGTCCAACGGCCATAAACGGCTAGTTTGTCCAACATCCGTGTTAAGTGCGATACTCTTACCGTTAACCGTCACTATTCACGTGAATAGTGTTACTATTCATGTGAATAGTACTATAGTGTTTTGTTGCAATGATTTATTATAGTAATTTTACAAAACACTTTCCTTTTTCTGATCTAAGTCCTATACATATTTCTAAGAGTATTACAAAAGCTTTCCATCACAATACAAATCTTCAAATCATTTTGATTCTTGATTGGTCTTGACTTGATTTGGACATCATCAAAATTTCATCTGCATCATTTTGCTAACAAAATGATCATTTGATTCCCCACAATTTCACTTTAAATAGAGAGTTTCAAATCCTTTGAAAACCCTACACCACCATCCACTAAATTTTGCTTCCCTACACAAAGCTTTCTTAATCAAATTCATTTTGATAACTTTTTGTCTTTAGGTTTCTATTAACTCCTTCAATTTCAAAAAAGCCAGACATTTATTTGTATTTGTTTCAACGTCATTATGAAATATTTTTTTGAAGGTTGAAGGTATGATAGAAACCTAGAGCAAAAAGTTAATAGATATGGATTTCAAAATCTTTCTCCATTTTACACAACATGTGGTTCTTTTGCTAGTTTGTTTTCATTTTTTGAATATGTTTTGTTATAATGTATTTCTTTTGGTTTTGTTTTCATTTTTGTGTCTGTGTTTTGTAAAACTGGATTTCTTTTGAAATCCTCTAAGGAATTTCACGACAGATTAAGTGATACTTTGACGTCTTATTGTATATTAAAAAAATTCTTTGGTAACAATAGCAATATTAAGGCTTCCAACTCCCCTCACCTAAGACTAGTTTGACGTCAAATCCCCATGAAATTCAACATAAAACCCTTCATTGGTGACAATTACCCCTTCTTCTTATCATATTTGATGTTGAAGCCTCTTAATATTCAATATTATATTGTATGTCGAAGCCTATTAAAATTTCATCACATTTCTGTCCCCCAAAAAACATTTAGCTGACTTGAATTTCAAAATGCACCTATATAGATGAGTAGATGAATGTGCACTTTGCAATTCAAGTTAAAAAATTGAAATTTAAAGAACTAGAATCTAAGGAAAGAAAAATTACAAGAAAACTTAAAAATGGATCATAATATGTTCAATAAGGAAACTGTTCTAAAGGAAAGTAACTTATGTCTGTACTATTTTTAAACGAGTCAGAGACGTCAAACTCCTGTCCAACTTAATGTCAACCCAATAGTTAAATAATTCATGGTAACAATAGTAATTATGGCTCCTAACTGTCCATAGCCATTGAAAATAATTGACGTTGAAGTCCTATCGAATTCGACGTACAAACATTCATGGCTAACTGAACAATTATAATGGCTTTGAATGATTTACCTAACCATTTGGATGTCGAATCCCCATGGAATTCGACGTCAAACTCGTCGTTGTAACAACACAAATTCTGAGGCTTCCAACTGCATTATTACCTGACTAGTTTGACGTCAAAGCCCCTTGAAATTCGATGTTAATAACTTCATTGGTAGTAACACTGTAATTAATGCTTTTGATTTCCTATTTTTAGGTAGCATTTCACAATTAAGTTTTTTCATTTGAAGATACCAAGCATAGATGTAGACTTCATCAAAAGATGAGGTACTTGTTGACCTTATGGTATCGTTTAGTCAAGTAAACGCTTCTTTAACTTTTGTCTCTTTTTAGACAGATGACGTTTAGCTTGTGTAAGCTTCTTTATATTTTTATGTCTTTTAATGTATTTTGTCAGATACATTGTCTTGACCTACTTTGTTTTTTAGAGAAGCCAAATACCTATTCTAGGTATTATAAGCATTAAGTTTTTATCTCAATCTCTCTTGGACGCTTTAGGCAAAACATCTTTTAGCCATGTGTTTGGGTGTTTTAGGCTAGATTTTTTTCCCTAGGACCTAAATGTTTTCCTACGACAAGACTTGACTGATATAGGAATCTATTTTGAGTTACATCCGCAATCCATTAGAATACGCACCTATCTTTCTTCAGCTTGTCACAATCTTTCAAAAAAGAAAAACAATTTTTTTTGTTAGTGTTTACATAGTGTGAAGGTTCCACAAGGTTATTCATTAAATATAAGTAACTTTGTTTCTATGCAAGATTTAAAGTTAGTTGGTTTAAAGTCTCATGATTGTCATGTCTTAATGCAAAAATTTTTACTAGTAGCTATTTGAGCCATATTACCTACTTCTATTAGAGGTATTCTCACACGTTTGAGTTTGTTTTAATGTCATTTGTAAGAATGTTGTTGATCCTCAACAATTAGACGATTTGTAAAATGAGGCCGTTAGACTATTGTGTCAATTGTAAATGTATTTCTCACCCTCATTTTTTGATATCATGGTTCATTTGATTGTCCATCTAGTAAGAGAAATTCGAATATGTGGACAGGTTTTCTTGAGGTGGATGTGCCCGATTGAGAGATACATGAAGATCTTAAAGGGATATGTTAAAAGTCAATTAAGATTGAAAGCTTCCATTATAGAGCACTATATTGAAGAGGAAGCCATTGAATTCTACTCAAGTTATATGCCAAGTTGTGAACCAATAAGACTTCCAAAGAATAAGTGTGAAGGCAAATGTGAAGGAAAGAGAGTTTAAGAAGTGAAGATTGAAAGTGTTAGTAGAAAAGAAGTTAGTCAAGCTCATTTGTACATCTTAAACAACACAAAGGATGTTATTCCTTACATTTCAAAACACATTGATGAAATAAAGTCTACACACCCATGTATGAGTGAAAAGTGGACACTCCATGAACATAACAAATTGTTCTTAACTTTGTTTAAGAAAAAGGTTTACGCGACTCCAAATATTTCTGAAAATCTATTGAGACTAGCTCGTGGACCTAACACCGATGTGATAACTTTCGGTGGCTATTACATAAACAATTACTTTTTCTATTCAAAGAAGGAACATGATAAAAACAAAGTTCAAAATAGCGGAGTTACCCTACAAGCTGAGGTTGTGCACTTTGCTAGTTCTAAAGATAAGAATCCAATTACAACATCCATGAATTATTTTGGAATAATACAAGCAATTTGGGAAGTTTATTATGTCAGTTTTAGAGTTCTAGTTTTCAAGTGTAAATTGGTTGATAACAATTCCGGTTTGATGACAGATGACCTCGGGTTCACTTTGGTGGATGTTAACAAAACTATTGATAGGGAGCACTGTGATAGCTGAACCCAATCCCTATTACGTTGGTTTTTTATTATGACAACACATTGATAATAAAAACACATGAATGTTGTCATGACAAAACATGAAAGAGTTTATGTGTATGTTATGTTAATACATATGATGAGTTGGAATTGCATATAATGAGTATTGAATGCATATGTTGAACATACTAGTGATTCTGCATACTATTGTGTTTGGAAAGTGATTATATATGTGTATGCACAATGTATGTTTCTGTGATATGAAGACCACATGCACAAAAGCATATCTGTATGACAAAATCGATTACAGTGTTATTGTAATCAAATAAGGTCATCAAACAGCTTATGTTTTGAACTATGGCAAAACAACTAGTTTTGAATCGATTACGTTAGTTGCTGAATCGATTAAAACTCGTGTGTTTGCATATATATTTTTCAAATGTGTTGTGATGAGTTTTAAGAAAGGAAAGTTTTCAAAATTCTTCTAAGTGTTAAAGCCTAATCGATTACATGTTCTGCGTATTCAATTAAGTCTGTTATGTTTGAAAACTGATTGAATGCTACTCATAACTACTATAACAGTCATATTTTTAAATGTGTTTGACTAACATTTAATGAGAATCAATTACATTAGTTGTGTATTCAATTAAGAGCTAAGTTTGTTGTAATTTTGTTACATCTGTTTAATGTAACCGATTACATAAGTTTAGTAATCGATTGCTTTGCGTCAGGACTGATATGATGCGTTGTTTGTAGCTTTGTAACAACATTGATCATACTTACATTTTCATATTTGATTGAATTCATTTGAGAGACTTAACAAATTACTCAAAAGCTTCAAGAATCAAGAACGAGAAGAGTTGGAACATCATTGACTGATCACTTTAGCACATCAGAAGGTGTATCTTGATTGATCAGGAGAAAAGACTTGCAATCTTGGATTTGTTGTTTCTCTGTACGTGAGCGTCAGGATGAAGAGTGGTGTACTCTTGACTTTGAGATGGGATATCTCAAAGGGTTTGTTGCAATAGGACGGGTTGTTCTGTGTTGGGAGGTGTTGTTGTTTTTATATTTGATTGAGAGTTTGTGAGGTGTTTACATTTGAGAGTTTCTCTGTAAAGCCTTAGCTGTAATACTCTGATCATTATAGTGAATTACTCTCCGATCTAAGGTTGAATGGGAGGGTGACTGGATGTAGGCATTGAGGCCGAACCAGTATAAAAATTGTGTTTGTTTTTCTCTTTTTTATCTCTTTACATTTTCATTGTCATTGAATATACATGTACTGTTTCATTGCACACAGTTGATTGCTGCACAAGAAAGATTTCAAGAACCTTATAGTTTGTGAAAAAGATTTAAAAAGTGCAAGTTTTTATAAAACACTTACCCTCCCTCTTAATGTTGTGAAACAAAGTCCATCAATTCTAACAAAAACGAGTTATACAGATGAACCATTTATTATGGCTAGTCAAGCAAGACAAATATTTTGTCATTGATCTAGTGAATCATAAGTGGTTAATGATATTGGAACGTAGAACTATGCACACAATTGATGATGAAGACTCTCTATATATAGTAGAGATAAGCTCCTTCTCATCAAGAACCATTGAAAATAAGGTTCATGATGTACCCGATGAAATACATGAAATTCGATGTGATCACAACGAATGCATATGGGAGAAATATGTGTCTTTTTATTATTTGAGTCACTTATATACAATTTATTTATTTTGTCTATTCTAACTTTAATTTACTAACACTATGTAAAAAGGTATGACGAGCTCTAGATCAGGTCGGACAGGAGGATGTGGTAGATCTGTGACTCGGTTGCCTGAAGTCACATCCCGTCGGTTACCATGGAGAAGTTGGCGGTGGAGATTGATCTCCGATTGGGTACTCTTAGTGGGCCACATGCAGAAAAGTTTAGGAGCTACTTAGGCATGTTGACAAAAACACATGTCTCAATTGTCATGCCCTCTTGGGATGATGTTGCGAAGGTTGAGAAAAATCTACTGTGGCATGATATTTTGGTATGCTTAAGATGTTTTACTTTAATCATTAACATTATTTTTGTTTAAGATGTTATAAAAGTATTTTTGTTTTCAATAGAAAATTTCTGAAATTCCTAATTAGGTTAAGGAAAAAGATATTATCCCACATTGCAGTCAGATGGAGGGATTTTAAGACTAGACTTACACGTTATACGTCTTTGATCCTAGACAGGACAATACTCCTTGTGCAAAATATAAAAAAACTGAGGAGGAGTTGGTGCAGTTTAAAGCATATAGACTTTCTGATGACTGGTAGGTATGTTTTTTAATATTTTGTTATAGTCATAGAAGACATTAATTTGTGATTTATGCTTAATAATTTTTCTTTTTTCATAGAAAAAAAGGATAGTCGTCCAATAGAGGCAGAAGCTTAATGATGCACCACACGTACTATCACATGGTGGTTATGCATTATTAGAGAAAAGGATGAAAAAAACTCGTGTTGAGACTTAAGGTCTTGACTCACCTGACTTTATCACCTCCACTATCTAGGTATGAATTGTGAAAAGTTGCACGAATTAAGTCTGATGGTCAAATGACATCTCAGACGGCTCAAGTTATATCCTAGAGAACTCTATGTAGACACTTTTAATCCACGATAATAGTCCATATCAATTTTATGTAACAAAATTTTTTATGTATCTAAGTTCGTTATGATATGTAGGATAAGTTGGTTGAGCAACAAACTCAGGACACATTTGTGGGCCAAGGTAGGCAAGACCTTCTAGCAGCAGCTACAGGTCGGCTAGACTACCCAGGTCGTGTGCGTGCTATTAGAGGATCTATTAGATTGAGGGACTACTTTGGCCCTAAACCAAAAAGCAAAGAGGCCCTGAGTCAAGAAGCATTGAGTAACCTAAAATAAGAGATGCAACTCGAGATGGTGAAGCGCATGAGAGTTGTCATGGAACGCTTCCAACAACAAGAATAAGGATATCAAAAGCTTCTTTAAGAAAAACTTCAAATAATGACCCAACAACAAAAGGATGACATCCTTACAAATGATCCTATCACACTTTGTGTGAGCACCAAAGGCTCATACTTTACTGCATATCCTACTAATTACACTTGTTAGTATGAACTTTTGGTTGATGAGGATCCTCCACACGTAGTGGCCGTGGGACGACATATTGCAAGAGGCCAAACCCTTCATGGTGTTCCTTTATTGCCCACTCACGCGTGGGTCACGATTGATGAAGTTAGAGACCCTCACGCTCGAGTGCCTATGCCAACATCTGAAATCCAATTTGTGGGGTAGGCCTTAGGCCCATTTATAGCTTGGCCTAAGGCTATGATCATGCATATTTTGGCCCACCAGGGGTATTATATTGTTATTTTTAGTATTTTTATCTTCAATTTATAAATAAATGATTCCTAACTTTTATAAATGTGTTTTGTAGTTCTACAATCCTGACAAATAACCAATGACTAAAGGTGTGAGCCATGAAGATCATGAGGAAGCAGAAGATGATGATGATCCCCTATACATATTGATGAAAAAATTACACAAGTTGAATAAAGGATCGGTAAAGTTGGAGGTCATTGGTGGAGAAAGAATGTTAAACATTTTAGTCATACAACTATGGTGCATGTAAGTTTTTTAATTGTCTTTCACTTTTTAAATATTAGTGTTATTACTAATATTACTAATATATATATATATATATATATATGGAGTTTGCTAACATGCTGATACAGCTGTCGCGGCCGATCAAATTTGATATGCAATTAAGAATGCAGTACAGTGCTAGGAGGTGACTCCTAAGTCGTCTCTCAGGGACCAAATGTGGTTCAGTCTCTTGTCAACACGTAAGGGGGGGATTTATGGTATTTTTGTTTTTATGCGGAAAAAATTAAATTAAAATGGAAATTAAATAAAACTGAATTAAAAATGTTGAAATAAAATTCAAAACAGTAACGTAAATTTTAAAATAGTAAAAACTTAAACGGTAAAATATAGTCAAAATAAAATAAACGCGGGAACATTAAACATGCATAAAACGTAAAACATTAAACGCAAAAATAAAAGCATCAGTAAAAACAAATCGTAAATATAAAACTAAAATGGTAAAACTGAAACTAAAACAGTAAAACGAAATTAAACAGTAAAAAAAAAACGAAATTGCTACAGTGAAAACGAAAATACAGTAACGTAAAACAGTAAAAATAAATCTGGAACAGAAAACTAAATACAAAATAACAAAAATACAGAAAATGAAAATACAGTAAATAATAAATACAGAAAACAGTAGAAACAGAAAATAAATTACAGCAATAAATACTTACAGCACAACAGTAAATACAGAAACAGAAAAACTGCAGTACAGAAAAATACAGTATACAGAAAACGAAAATACAGAAAATAAAAATACAGTAAAGCAGTAAATACAGAAAACAGTAAAATTCAAATATGGAAACAGAATTAAAATTACATCAGCAACATACAACAAACAAAAATACAAGAAATCATTCCAACATGTGATATAAAATATTTTAAGACAAAAAGGAATAAAAGAAAATAAAACTTTTCTACCATGACACATTCATCTACCAAAAGGAATTGAAATTGTAAATGCTTTTAAAAAAAATCCTTGCCGTGACAAATCATGTGTTTCATCCAAAGAAAATTAAGTTGAAAGCTTCCCTTGGCTTCTCTTTTGCCGTAACAATTCATGAGTTGGAACCAAAGTAGATTAAAATAATGTTTCTCTCTTTCACCATGTACTTCCAACATCTATTATATTTTAATCACCATATACTCCACTCATTTCTCAAAGATAATTCAAAGCCATTAAATTGAAAGCAATTAACGTACACTACTACTCCACTTGGTCAAGTCCAATCTCAAATATGTAAAGAAATGCAAGCAAAGACCGTGGGCCACTCCTTTCACATGTTGTTTGGTTCTTCACGTTTCTCCTTCTTCATTCACGTAAAGCCTAAGATGTTTTCACACAAAAACACAACTTTTGAAAGCTTTTGTTGCTTATCAAACTAAGAATCAAAACCGGTGCTGCACCATCACTTCACGTTTCTATTCATCTTTGAAAAGTAAACAAAATAGAAATGTGTACAATAATGATGTTGCTGGACCCATATGCATTATCTAAAAGAAAGACAAGCAAAAGCATGTTGATTGGAAGGTGAAAACATGTAATTCTTGTAATAGGACCGTCCAACTTTCTTTAAGCAAAATGAAACTATAAGTTCTTAAATCAAAAGCATACCACCGTGAAAACAAACCAAAGGCATTGAAAGCATTAAAAACTTTATAAACTATACTACTAGATGGACCATTTTTGCCGAGAATTTCATGTGGTGGTGGACCAAGGCTTCACTTCTCCAAATTGCAAGAAGGACTCACGCAAATCCTCTACTTCTTCAAGTGTTTTCTCCAACAAATCACCTTGCACAATTCATCTAAAGTCCATCACATATGCTTCCTTCTTCACCATGACAGCAGCTCCTCTCTTCATGTCCAACTCAGTTCATGCATCTCCAGAAAAGAAAGAAACGTGTGTTTGCTAAATTCTGCTCCACTTCAGCCGTGACAGCAGCTTCTCCTCCTCATCTCCAAGCTCAGTTCATACTAGAAGTCTTCCTCTATACGTTCTGTATCTCCTCTTTCTCCATGTTGGTCTTTTTGTTTTTTTTTTTTTGGGAAGAAAATGGGATTGAATGATGCCTCCAAAAATTGCCGAGAAGAAGGAGTTAAGAGACCTCCAAAATCAGCATGTGTATTGTCTCTTTGTGCCCATAGAGTAGCAGGTGGTCTCCCCGTAGCAGCTAGCCTTTTTATTTTTCTTCAATCAATCCCCCCTTTTCTGCTTCCTGCTCCTTACTCCTATTGTGTGCTTGGACGTTTCCAGCCAGCTGGACACACGGATGTTTGGTGCCACATATGCTATCATAGATTTGGCACTTCATCTTAGGTTGACGTGGTGTTTGTTGTTGCTGTGTGCACCAAAAATTCAATCCGTGCATTTCCATTAGAAGTTTCAATTGGAAATTAATAATTGCTGGCTTCTTTACCTCTGTAAAATAAAATTCATCTTTGTTTCTCACTTAAGTTTAAAATCAAATTGCTGAGAAATTTATCTTTCAGTCCTAAAAAGTTATCCAATAATTTCCCTATACTCAATAATGTAAATAATTAGTCTGAGACAATTCAAATTAATTAAAATAAGAATTTCTGATCTAATTAAGTACAATTCAGAAAAATAGGAAAATACTGGATATTTGAGCATACTTTCCTGATTAATTCTAGTACAATAAACTAAGTGCAGTGCAGAAAATAATGACTCATCAAAATAGACCACACTTAGTCTTTTGCACTCCTGGGCAAAATCTAGACGGAAAAACAGGGAAATCATGAAGGTGACACATACTCGACAAACAGACAAAAAGACTCCGAAACATAAACACACTTTCACAATTCTCACAAAATCTGGACAGTAAGAGGTATAGGCAGAATCCCACACAAAATCAATGAAAACAAATACTCAAAGAATCATCCGAACAGTTCAGTACAAGGGAAACAGTTAATCAGTTTAAGAGATGAATCGACAGCAACAGAGCCTCACAGATGTACACAATCAGTGTTTCACTCAAGTGTTTAAGGTAAATCAATGTCACTCAATGAACTCAAGAAAGCAAACACAAATATGCTTGGCAAGCCTCTAATATCAACACTCAAACAGATACGCATGTTCAAATCAAAAGGTCTTTTTATGGTCATAATGGGGTCAAGGACAAGGGAGGATATATCTGGATGAAAAGCTATAAACCATAAGGGATAGATGAGCAATGGGGAACAAGTATAAACACATTCAAACTCACCTACAACCTCTAATTCCATCCTCTAGTTAACTCCATTATTCACCGTTGTTCACAATTTTTTTCTGTTTTTCATCATTTTTTTTTTCATCCTGTCTCTTTTCTTTACTCTGTTCAACACACAATTTCAAGAGACAAGATGCACCACATATTTACAAACAGAAACAAGATATGAAGAGAACTCACTAGCCAATTCATCTAAAATTCCCAGGAGACCACACTTATTCCCAAAACAATTCCAAAGCTACAAAATTCCCTAAGGTTCAGGTAATAATGGTTTTTTCACTTAGGGCTATTGTATGAGCTTCAAAACAAAGAAATGGGGAAAAACATAGGCTCAAAAGGGTTATCAATGGATCAAAACAGGGTAGGCTTATCTGGCTTAGAGGCTCAACAACAAAATGCCTTTATCCCTTTCAAACATGCGTATTAGTCTAGAATCAATTCAAAGAGTGAAGCCAAGACATATGTGCAAGCAATCAAGGCATATATCACACACAAGAAAGATCATCAAATGGCTCAAATCTCACACAGGTAATATGGTCACCATCAATTCAACTCTCAAATATCATGATTATCTCCCAAGCAAAGTAAAGCAAGGAATTCAACAGTTTAGAGTATCAATGAAGTGCAGGAAAACTGACAACCTAATCATAGTCCAGAATTCACGAAAATCATGCAAAACTGTACATAAGACACCACAAAATACACAAAAACGAAACATAAACAAAGAAATAACCTCCCCTAATAGACCACACTTAAACGACACAATGTCCTCAGTGTGTCACAATCAGCAGATCAAGCAATCAAAACAGTCATCAGATATCGACATAGTGCAATAAAAGTGAGGAGGTAAGGAGAGAAGAAACTCCCTGCGTCAGTTGGGAGGGTAGGTGGGGTAGACCAAAGACGTCTCCTCCACCACTGCATCCAACAGAGAAGGATGACTGAGGAAGGGCTTCAGTCTATGCCCATTCACCTTGAAGCTTTTAGCTGCAAATGGATCCTGGATTTCTACTGCACCATAAGGATAAACATTAGTCACAACAAAGGGTCCAGTCCACTTTGATCTCAACTTACCACCCATGAGGCCGAGTCTAGAGTTATACAATAAAACCTGTTGGCCAACCTCGAAGTCCTTTCTAAGAATGGAGCTATCATGGAACCTCTTGGTCCTTTCCTTGTAGAACTTCGAATTCTCATAGGCTTCCAATCGGATTTCATCCAGTTCATTCAGTTGCAACTTCCTTTCCTTTCCAGCTTGGTCCATGGAGAAGTTGCATGTCTTCACAGCCCAATATGCCCGATGCTCAATTTCAACTGGTAGATGACATGCCTTTCCGAAGACAACCCTGTATGGAGACATCCCAATCGGTGCTTTGTATGCAGTCCTGTGGGCCCAAAGAGCATCGTCCAATCTACTACTCCAATCTTTCCTGTTGGGCTGGACAATCTTTTCCAAAATCCTCTTAATCTCCCTGTTGGAGATCTCAGCCTGCCCATTTGTTTGGGGGTGGTAAGGTGTAGAAACTCTGTGCGTCACCCCATATTTCTTGAGCAAAGCTTGCATGGATCTGTTGCAAAAATGGGTTCCCTGATCACTAACAATTGCTCTAGGCACTCCAAACCTGCAAAAGAGGTGAGATCTAACAAAATCCACAACAACCCGAGCATCATTAGTTCTGGTGGCTTTAGCTTCCACCCATTTTGAAACATAATCCACAGCAAGGAGAATATAGGAAAAACCAAAAGAAACAGGAAAAGGACCCATGAAATCTATACCCCAGACATCAAACACCTCACAGAACAGCATAGGCTGTTGAGGCATCTCTTGTCTCTGTGAAATTGATCCTCCTGCTTTTTGACAAGGCTCACAGGTGCTGCAAATCCTTTCTGCATCTTTGAAGATTGAAGGCCAATAGAAACCACAGTCAAGCACCCTGCGAGCTATTCTTTGTATCCCCAGATGACCACCCGGTGAGGAGGCATGACAAAACTGCAGGACCGAGTCAATCTCATGGTCTGGAATGCATCTCCTAGTAACCTGGTCACTGCACAACTTCCACAGATATGGGTCATCCCAAACATAATATTTAGCATCACTCTTAATTTTAGCAATCTGTGCACGTGATGCTAAGGGAGGAAAAACAGAAGCAACTAAATAATTTACAATATGTGCAAACCAAGGAGTGGGGTGGGAAGAAGAAATCATCAATAAACTCTCATCAGGAAAGTCATCCTGGATGGGCAACACATCAACTTCATTCCCAACTCTCTCAATCCGGCTAAGGTGGTCCGCAACTAGATTCTGTGCTCCACTCCGGTCCTTAATCTGCAAGTCAAACTCCTGGAGCAGTAGCATCCATCTGATCAATCTAGGCTTTGACTCAGCCTTTTTCAACAGAAACTTAAGAGCTGCATGGTCAGTATACACAATAACAGGTGATCCAAGCAAATATGACCTAAACTTATCAAGGGCAAAAACAATTGCCAACAACTCTTTTTCAGTGGTGGTATAATTTGCTTGGGCAGCATCTAAAGTGCGTGAAGCATAGTAAATCACTCTTGGCAGCTTGTCAATTTTCTGTGTCAAGACAGCCCCCAATGCATAGTTAGATGCATCACACATGAGCTCAAATGGGGCTGTCCAATCCGGTGCCTGAATGATAGGGGTGGTAGTCAAAGCTTCCTTCAAGCAATCAAAAGCCTGCTTGCATCTGTCATCACAAACAAAGTCAGCATCCTTCTGCAGCAGTCTGGACAAGGGAAGCGCCTTCTTGCTGAAATCTTTGATGAAGCGCCTGTAGAAACCTACATGTCCAAGGAAAGATCGCACCTCTCGCACGCAAGAGGGGTAAGGCAACTGCGAAATCACAGATATCTTAGCAGGATCTACCTCTATTCCCTTTTCAGAAATGATATGCCCTAAAACCAAACCTTGTTCAACCATAAAGTGACATTTCTCAAAATTGAGAACAAGGTTTGTTTCTATGCATCTTTGCAAAACCTTTTCCAGACTGTCTAAACATGCATCAAAAGAGGATCCATACACAGTAAAATCATCCATAAACACCTCTATGCAATTCTCAAGAAAGTCGCTAAAAATGCTAAGCATGCATCGTTGGAAGGTACCAGGAGCGTTGCACAGACCAAAGGGCATCCTCCTATAGGCAAAAGTGCCAAAGGGGCAGGTGAATGTTGTTTTCTCTTGATCCTCAGGAGCAATATTGATCTGAAAATATCCAGAAAAACCATCAAGAAAACAATAATGAGATTTACCTGCCAGGCGCTCCAGCATCTGATCAATGAATGGCAGGGGAAAATGATCTTTCCTAGTTGCTTGGTTGAGCCTCCTATAGTCAATGCAGACTCTCCAGCTGTTCTGCACTCTAGTTGGGATAAGCTCATCCCTCTCATTCTTCACCACGGTGAGGCCAGTTTTCTTGGGCACAACATGGATGGGGCTCACCCACTGACTGTCTGAAATAGGGTAGATGATTCCAGCTTGCAAAAGCTTGGTCACCTCCTTCTTGATGACTTCCATGATCACGGGGTTTTGCCTTCTTTGTGGCTGTCTCACTGGCTTTGCCCCTTCTTCCAAAAGAATTCTATGCATGCATGTGGATGGACTAATACCAGGTAAGTCAGCCAAACTCCAACCAATGGCCTTCTTGTTGTTCCTCAGTATACCAAGCAACTTCTCCTCTTGAACAGAATCAAGGGAGGTAGAAATGATCACCGGTTTCTTTTCATCAGCCTCCAAGTACACGTACTTGAGGTTATCTGGTAGCTGTTTCAGCTCAAGAGTGGGTGCCTGCAAGTCAGATTCAAGTGTACTTCCTGCAACATTGTTAATGCATTCTGACTCTAAAGAGTGTACAGGTAAAGGCAGAACACTCATCTCATCACAATCAAAATCAATATCCATCTCAGATATGTCAACAACATCATCAATATCATTCATAGCATCAATATCCTGGACATCACAATCCTCATCAAAATCCATAACATTATCAACATCATTCTCAAAACCTGATTCGAATCCAGATTCAATACATGAATGCAAAGAAGATAGAAAAGAATGCTTCTTCTCATGCACAGAATTAAAGTTGTCAACAACAAATTCATCAATAATGTCATCCAATGTATCAATCCTAAACAGAGAATGGTCCTCAGCTGGAAATTTCATTGCATCAAAGATATTAAAATGAACAACAATATCAGAAAATTCCATAGACAAAGTTCCAGCATATACATCAATCTTAGTTCGGGCAGTTTTCAAGAATGGCCTGCCTAAAATAATGGGAGCGGATCCATAAGAGAATCCCTCCTCCATTTCCAAAACATAAAAATCAGCAGGAAAAATCAATTCACCAACCCTTACCAAGACATCTTCTATGAAACCTGTTGGGTGAGTAACACTCCTATTAGCCAACTGAATGACCACACCCGTGGTTTGCAAAGGACCAAGAGATAAAGATTCATATATAGACAAAGGCATGACATTAACAGAAGCACCCAAATCAAGCATGGCATTCTCAAATTTATTATTTCCAATCACACAAGGAATGCAAAATATACCTGGATCCTTGCACTTTTCAGGAATGTACGGGACCGACTTACCAATAAGTGCAGATACATTTCTTCCCATGCTAATCCTTTCATTTCCCTTCATCTTCCTCTTGTGTGTGCACAGCTCCTTCAAGAATTTTGCATACTTTGGTATCTGCTTGATTGCATCAAGTAGAGGTATGTTCACCTCCACCTTCCTGAAGGTCTCCAGAATTTCTTTATCTACCTCTTCCATCTTTTTGCTAGGAAGTGGTCGTGAAGGGAATGGAAGAGGGATAGGTCGGTCAATCAATGGAGATGGTGTGGCAGCAGTAGTGGTGGTTAAGGGAGGAGATCCTCCTGAAGAAGAACCACCGACTGGAGAAAAAGATTCACCTGCCTCAAATGTCCTGCTTGGACCAGCTTGGTCCTCCTTTTTGTGAGAAGTAGCAGGCACGGGTGTCGGTATAGAGGCGGGCTCTGAAGGTACAACAATCTGCTTCCCTGATCTGAGGGTTATGGCACTCACATTTCTTGGATTCTGCACAGTCTGCGATGGTAACTTACTAGAATTTTGAGACTGCGCCTGGTTTATCTGAGTGGCCATCTGACCTATCTGGTTAGTGAGGCTCTGTATGGACGCTCTAGTCTCCTGCTGAAATTGCATGTTGTCTTTCTGAAACTGCATGTTATCTTTCTGAAACTGCAGGTTTTGCACAGTCATCTGTCTCACTAACTCTTCCAATGAAGGTTCAGACGAAGTGGAAGGTTGGGCAGCTGGTTGGGCAGGTGCCTCTTGTTGTTGCTGTTGTTGTTGCCTTTGGTGTTGTTGCATGGGTGGAGGCACATATCTGTTAGGTGTTCCAGCATTCTGAAAAGGTGGCGCGTGCTGCTGTTGCTGTGGCGCATTGTTCCATCTAAGATTGGGGTGATTCCTCCACCCTGGGTTGTACCTGTTGCTGGACAAGTCATGATTTTGCTGTTGTGGCTGCCTGTTGTTGTAGATGTTTGTAGTATAAGCCTGAGGCACATCAGAGGCAGCAGGATGTTGCAAAGAAGGACATGCATCTGTGTAGTGGTCACTGGAAGGACAAATAGCACATAGTCGTGCAACAGATGCAGATTGAGATGTCGATCTCTGGTTGGTAGTCAACTGTGTCACCATCTTCGCAAGAGAGTTAATCTGGCCTTCTAACTTGCTTTCAACAGCTGATAAAGACTGGGCAATATCTTGTACGCCCTTCACCACAATGGCATCATTCCTGTTGCTAAACTGCTGGGAGTTGGAGGCCATCTTCTCAATCAATGGTCTGGCCTCAGCAGGTGTGATGTCTCCAAGAGCTCCACCACAGGCAGCATCGATCATACCTCGATCCATGTTGTTCAAACCCTCGTAGAAATACTGAATAAGGAGTTGTTCAGGTATCTGATGGTGGGGGCAGCTAGCACAAAGTGTCTTGAATCTCTCCCAATATTCGTACAGGTTCTCTCCACTAAGCTGTCTAATCCCAGTTATGTCTTTCCTGATAGCTGTGGTCCGGGATGCTGGGAAAAATTTCTCCAAGAACAGCCTCTTCAGATCATCCCAGCTAGCAATGGATCTCGGCGCTAAACTATACAACCAATCCTTAGCAACATTTTCCAATGAATGAGGGAATGCCTTCAAGAAGACGTGCTCTTCAGGAACATCGTGCGGTTTCATACTGGAACAGACAACCAGGAATTCCTTCAAATGCTTATGTGGACTCGCACCTGCAAGACCGTGAAACTTGGGCAACAAATGGATCAGTCCAGTCTTGAGAACATACGGAACGTCCTCATCAGGATATTGGATGCACAAGCTTTCAATATCGAAATCAGGTGCAGCCATCTCCCTAAAAGTCCTCTCGCGAGGTGGAGGTTGTGCCATATTGTTCTCAGTGTGAAAAACAACAGAATCAGAATCAAGTACAGATGCAGTAGATGCAATATGCACAGAGTACTCAACAGTAGGATGCACAATATCTAATGGAACAGGTTCAAAAACAGACTCTAAAGACAAATTCCTAGAATGCCTAATTAAGCTATGAAAAGTCCTATCAATCTCAGGATCAAAGGGTGGTATGAATCCAGGATTTCCTCTAGTCATGCACTAAATCACGACACCCTGTAATCATGAAACAATAGCACAGAAAATTCAAACCACAGAAATAAACACAAGGTAGCAAAACAACACTATCACAAACACATACACAAATCACACAACACAGACACAAGACTCAAAACTGAACAGTTGGTCCCCGGCAACGGCGCCAAAATTTGATACAGCTGTCGCGGCCGATCAAATTTGATATGCAATTAAGAATGCAGTACAGTGCTAGGAGGTGACTCCTAAGTCGTCTCTCAGGGACCAAATGTGGTTCAGTCTCTTGTCAACACGTAAGGGGGGGGGATTTATGGTATTTTTGTTTTTATGCGGAAAAAATTAAATTAAAATGGAAATTAAATAAAACTGAATTAAAAATGTTGAAATAAAATTCAAAACAGTAACGTAAATTTTAAAATAGTAAAAACTTAAACGGTAAAATATAGTCAAAATAAAATAAACGCGGGAACATTAAACATGCATAAAACGTAAAACATTAAACGCAAAAATAAAAGCATCAGTAAAAACAAATCGTAAATATAAAACTAAAATGGTAAAACTGAAACTAAAACAGTAAAACGAAATTAAACAGTAAAAAAAAAACGAAATTGCTACAGTGAAAACGAAAATACAGTAACGTAAAACAGTAAAAATAAATCTGGAACAGAAAACTAAATACAAAATAACAAAAATACAGAAAATGAAAATACAGTAAATAATAAATACAGAAAACAGTAGAAACAGAAAATAAATTACAGCAATAAATACTTACAGCACAACAGTAAATACAGAAACAGAAAAACTGCAGTACAGAAAAATACAGTATACAGAAAACGAAAATACAGAAAATAAAAATACAGTAAAGCAGTAAATACAGAAAACAGTAAAATTCAAATATGGAAACAGAATTAAAATTACATCAGCAACATACAACAAACAAAAATACAAGAAATCATTCCAACATGTGATATAAAATATTTTAAGACAAAAGGAATAAAAGAAAATAAAACTTTTCTACCATGACACATTCATCTACCAAAAGGAATTGAAATTGTAAATGCTTTTAAAAAAAATCCTTGCCGTGACAAATCATGTGTTTCATCCAAAGAAAATTAAGTTGAAAGCTTCCCTTGGCTTCTCTTTTGCCGTAACAATTCATGAGTTGGAACCAAAGTAGATTAAAATAATGTTTCTCTCTTTCACCATGTACTTCCAACATCTATTATATTTTAATCACCATATACTCCACTCATTTCTCAAAGATAATTCAAAGCCATTAAATTGAAAGCAATTAACGTACACTACTACTCCACTTGGTCAAGTCCAATCTCAAATATGTAAAGAAATGCAAGCAAAGACCGTGGGCCACTCCTTTCACATGTTTGGTTCTTCACGTTTCTCCTTCTTCATTCACGTAAAGCCTAAGATGTTTTCACACAAAAACACAACTTTTGAAAGCTTTTGTTGCTTATCAAACTAAGAATCAAAACCGGTGCTGCACCATCACTTCACGTTTCTATTCATCTTTGAAAAGTAAACAAAATAGAAATGTGTACAATAATGATGTTGCTGGACCCATATGCATTATCTAAAAGAAAGACAAGCAAAAGCATGTTGATTGGAAGGTGAAAACATGTAATTCTTGTAATAGGACCGTCCAACTTTCTTTAAGCAAAATGAAACTATAAGTTCTTAAATCAAAAGCATACCACCGTGAAAACAAACCAAAGGCATTGAAAGCATTAAAAACTTTATAAACTATACTACTAGATGGACCATTTTTGCCGAGAATTTCATGTGGTGGTGGACCAAGGCTTCACTTCTCCAAATTGCAAGAAGGACTCACGCAAATCCTCTACTTCTTCAAGTGTTTTCTCCAACAAATCACCTTGCACAATTCATCTAAAGTCCATCACATATGCTTCCTTCTTCACCATGACAGCAGCTCCTCTCTTCATGTCCAACTCAGTTCATGCATCTCCAGAAAAGAAAGAAACGTGTGTTTGCTAAATTCTGCTCCACTTCAGCCGTGACAGCAGCTTCTCCTCCTCATCTCCAAGCTCAGTTCATACTAGAAGTCTTCCTCTATACGTTCTGTATCTCCTCTTTCTCCATGTTGGTCTTTTTGTTTTTTTTTTTTGGGAAGAAAATGGGATTGAATGATGCCTCCAAAAATTGCCGAGAAGAAGGAGTTAAGAGACCTCCAAAATCAGCATGTGTATTGTCTCTTTGTGCCCATAGAGTAGCAGGTGGTCTCCCCGTAGCAGCTAGCCTTTTTATTTTTCTTCAATCAATCCCCCCTTTTCTGCTTCCTGCTCCTTACTCCTATTGTGTGCTTGGACGTTTCCAGCCAGCTGGACACACGGATGTTTGGTGCCACATATGCTATCATAGATTTGGCACTTCATCTTAGGTTGACGTGGTGTTTGTTGTTGCTGTGTGCACCAAAAATTCAATCCGTGCATTTCCATTAGAAGTTTCAATTGGAAATTAATAATTGCTGGCTTCTTTACCTCTGTAAAATAAAATTCATCTTTGTTTCTCACTTAAGTTTAAAATCAAATTGCTGAGAAATTTATCTTTCAGTCCTAAAAAATTATCCAATAATTTCCCTATACTCAATAATGTAAATAATTAGTCTGAGACAATTCAAATTAATTAAAATAAGAATTTCTGATCTAATTAAGTACAATTCAGAAAAATAGGAAAATACTGGATATTTGAGCATACTTTCCTGATTAATTCTAGTACAATAAACTAAGTGCAGTGCAGAAAATAATGACTCATCACACGCGTACGCTTGTTTTTCAGTTGGTACATTTTAGCAATATGTACCGGGTTTTAGTAGACAAAAATACCCTTATATATCATGGATTCTAAGTTTTAAGGTTAAGGGGTATTTGAATAATTTCATTCTCAAAACTAAAAAAAAAAAGAAACCCCCAAACCCTTCCTTACCTCCCTCATTCCTCTCAACCCTTTCTCTTTCATCTCTTTCACTCTAACATTTTCTCTATCACCCTACTGTAGCCCCAAGTGAAAAAATAAGAAACATTCGCCGTTAAACAATTTGTCTTTGTAAAGAATTAAGTCATTGACATATTCGTCTTCAGGCAAAGGTTCATTCAAGATCTCTTCAATTTCATCATCTTCACTAACCTCTCTAATTTCATCATCTTCACTAACCTCTCTAATTTCATCATCTTCACTAACCTCTCTAATTTCATCATCTGCAGATGCTGAATCATCATCTCTATAAAAAACCCTCTAGGCCAATTACCAATTCTTTCATATGTCATTATGATTGTGAAAATTAGATAAGACAAAAATTATAAAATGAAAACTCATTATAAAATCATTTATTTAAGAAATTGTTTAACCACGAGTGTTTATGATTTTTTCCAAGCCAATTACCAATTTCTTTGGATGTCATTATGCTTGTGAAAATTAGATAAAATTAGATAAGACAAAAATTATAAAATGAAAACTCATTATAAAATCATTTTTGGTAAGAAATTGTTTAACAACGAGTGTTTCTAATTTTTTCCAAGCCAATTACCAATTCTTTCATATGTCATTATGCTTGTGAAAATTACATAAAATTGGATAAGAAAAAAAATTATAAAATGAAAACTTATTATAAAATCATTTTTTGTAAGAAATTGTTTAACGAGTGTTTCTGATTTTTTTTTTCAGTTGGGGCTACGAGAGAGAAAATGTTGGAATGAGATAGATGAAAGAGAAAGGGTTGAGAGGAATGAGAGATGTGAGTAAGGGTTTGGGTTTTTTTTTTTAGTTTTGAGAATGAAAATTATTAAAATACCCTTAACCTTAGAACTTAGAATCCATGATATATAAGGGTATTTTTGTCTACTAAAACCCGGTATACATTGCTAAAATGTACCAACTAAAAAACAAGCGTACGCGTGTTAGCAAACTCCTATATATATATATATATATATATATATATATATATACACTTAACTTTATTGTTATAGGTACATGGACACCTTCATATTGGACCAAGGTCGAGCAACCATGTATGGCTTTCTTGAACCTCAGACCATTAACCATCTAGAAACACATTAAAAGACAAGCAATCATATATATGCAAACATGGATGACTAAGTTTAAAAGAGAGTTGTATATTGCACCATACATTGATAGGTATGTGTTACTCAATATTGTCCCCTTTTATCTTCATTTAATTAATATAGACTCACTATTTGTTGGTACATGTTAGGGGTCATTGGCAAATGGTAGTGATCATACCAAGAAAAGCACAAGTTGTATGGTTTTGTTTCCTGCATAGGAAGATGAAATCTGACTTGAAATCCTTGTTACAAATGTAAGTATTACATTCTTTCATTTCAATTCATTATGATATTAATATATTAACTTATGTTTCTAATGTTTCAAATTTGTTAGGCCCATAGGATAACAAATTGAAATACCCTATCCTAAGGATGGAATTCATTGATCTTTAACTTATTAATTTTCATAGTTAAATTTAAACCATCATATTTGACTATTTTCTTTCCCATGTTTAGTGCAACAAGTAGACAAATTCCTAGGCATGCAGATACTGTTAGCAAAATGATGAAGATGAAGTTTTGATGATGTCCAAATCAAGTCAAGACCAATCAAGAATCAAAATGATTTGAAGATTTGTATTGTGATGGAAAGCTTTTGTAATACTCTTAGAAATATGTATAGGACGTAGATCAGAAAAAGAAAAGTGTTTTGTAAAATTACTATAGTAAATCATTGCAACAAAACACTATAGTACTATTCACATGAATAGTAACACTATTCACGTGAATAGTGACGGTTAACGGTAAGAGTATCGCACTTAACACGGACGTTGGGGAAACTAGTCGTTGAAGAAACTAGCCGTTTATGACCGTTGGACAAACTAGCCGTTTATGGCCGTTGGACAAACTAGCCGTTTATGGCCGTTGGACAAACTATCCGTTTATGGCCGTTGGAGAAACTAGCCGTTAAGTTTGTCTTTTAGTGAATGGAAGAGTCTTTGGATGAGTCTATAAATAGACTCTCATTTTCTCTCAAGATGAAGTGAAATCCAGAGACACAGAAACTCTTCCCTTGTGCTCTAGAACTCTGAAACTCTTGAGACTTGTGTGTTCTTGTTCGGCTTGTGAAACTCTTGTCTGTGGAGCTGGTGAAGTGCTGCTACGGTGACAGAGGAAATAGCCGGTTCATCCTTGGTGTGTCTAAGGAGGTGTTCGGAAGAGAATCATCCTTCGTGAAGTATTCGGAGGAGGTGTTCATCCTTTGTGAAGACTCAAAGGAGGTGTAGTTTCATCTCTTGTGGTATCAAGAGAGGTGTTTTCTAAACTCTTACAAATTGTATCTTTGTGATTGTAGTTTGTAATTGTTTTGTGATAGTGAAACTGTTTATCTTGTTTTGAGATAAGCGACTGGACGTAGGATTGGTAAGATCCGAACCAGGATAAAATTATCTGTGCAAATTTCTCTCAACCTTACTCTTGCTTTATTTGTCTTTGTTAATTGCTAAGTAAGTTTAATTGAGTAGAAATTAAAAAGGCACACGTTAGTATTAAGAACCCCTCTTGGTTTGTTATCCCACGCTAACCCTTCCGCTGCAGCCGCACTCTGACAATTGGTATCAGAGCTTGCTTTGATAGTCATTCAAATGGCAGGATCACATCAAACCTTTGTAGAGGGTGCTTCTATCAATAGACCACCACTATTCACAGGTGAAAATTACGCATTCTGGAAGGTCAGAATGCAAATTTTTATGGAATCTATTGATATAGATATTTGGGATGCTGTTGCATTTGGTCCTTTTGTTCCAACTAACAATATGCAGGAACCAAAGTCCCGTGACCAATGGACCATTGAAGAAAAGAGAAGATCTCGGAATGATGTAAAAGCCCGGAATATCATTGCATCAGCGTTGACTGTTGATGAGTTCTATAGGGTCTCTATCTGCAAAAACGCTAAAGAAATGTGGGAAACTTTAAGAGTAACTCATGAAGGCGGAGATGAAATCAGGTGTGCTAAAACGAATACTTTAATCATGGAAGAGAATAGTTTAAGCTCTTCATCAAGCACAACATCAAGTATGGGGGATTCTGATGAGCAAGCATACATCTGTTTAGTAGTGAACGACGACACTGGAAGCCAAGTAAGTACCTCTAGCGATTCTGATGATTCTGATCATATTGATGAAGATGAATTACATGAAATTTATAGAGAATTATTGATAGAATCAGAAAAACTAGATCTTGCTCATAAGAAATTGAAAAAGGATTTTAAAGAATTACAAAAGAAATATGAAAAATCCTTAGAAGAAATAGAAACTTTAAATAGTAAAATTTCAAATGTAAAAAATGATACAAATATATCTGCTGAGTGTAAATTTTGTGATAAACATAAATTGAAAGTTGATAACATTGAAAAATCAATAGCAGATGAAAATAAAGAATTAAAATCAAATTTTAAAAATATTTTTGAAGAAAATAAAATTTTGAAAAATAAAATTTTATTTTATGAAAAAGGTAAATATACTAGTAGTGATGAATGTGCATCTTGTGTTAATTATAAGAAACTACTAGATGAAACAACCTCAGGAGAATGTAGTAAAAATAATGAAAATAAGGTTGTTAAAAATAAGTATGTTCCTAGAATTAAAAATAAACATAAAACCCGTAGAACTTGGGTAGAAAAAGGAACAACTTATAGGAACACAAACTTTGTATCATGCTTTTATTGTATGAAAAAGGGTCATACATCTAACAAATGTAAAATTAAGCATTATGGTGTTCCAAGTGGTAGATATATTTGGGTTGTAAAATGATTTCAATTTTTTTTTTTAAATTAACCAAAAGGACCCATACAAAATAGTTGGGTACCTATTGTTTAAAATTTAGAATTTCTTTAAAACAATATTTAATTATTATTCCAAGGTAGATGGAATTATTTTAATTTATTTTATATACAAAGCATATATAGTTTTCAAACGGAAAATATTTGAAATAGAAGAATATGTGCATGTTGTCTTTGATAAAATTGTAGACCTTGAGGCAAAACCTCTTGAGTCATTTGAATTACATGCAGACAATGATGAAGATTTGAAGAAGCAACAAATGAAGTGAAGAATGATGACAATCCTCAAAGATGAAGATCTAAACAAAATGTGAAAACAACCTAGAGGATTCTCATTACAAAATTGAAGGCATATCTAAAGGGGTGCTTTATGTTTCTATGTTTTTATTAGTATGTGCTCTTTATATTTTCTTGCATGCTTACCTCTTTAAAAATTCAATAAAATATATATTGTTTTTCCTTAATATGCATACATGCTTTTATTAAGAGGGAGTATATTTTTTAATAAATTTAGGGGGAGCAATTATTCATCACTTTTTAATAATGATCAAAAAGGGGGAGAAATATTTAAAGTCTTAAATCTTAAACTTATTTCTAAGTTTACTAACAATTGTTTCTTCCTTAAAGTTGTATTTTAAATACAGATTATTTTCAAAAGCTTTAAATCAAGAAGGTTTTGATCATCATCAAAAAGGGGGAGATTGTTAGCAAAATGATGAAGATGAAGTTTTGATGATGTCCAAATCAAGTCAAGACCAATCAAGAATCAAAATGATTTGAAGATTTGTATTGTGATGGAAAGCTTTTGTAATACTCTTAGAAATATGTATAGGACGTAGATCAGAAAAAGAAAAGTGTTTTGTAAAATTACTATAGTAAATCATTGCAACAAAACACTATAGTACTATTCACATGAATAGTAACACTATTCACGTGAATAGTGACGGTTAACGGTAAGAGTATCGCACTTAACACGGACGTTGGGGAAACTAGTCGTTGAAGAAACTAGCCGTTTATGACCGTTGGACAAACTAGCCGTTTATGGCCGTTGGACAAACTAGTCGTTTATGGCCGTTGGACAAACTAGCCGTTTATGGCCGTTGGAGAAACTAGCCGTTAAGTTTGTCTTTTAGTGAATGGAAGAGTCTTTGGATGAGTCTATAAATAGACTCTCATTTTCTCTCAAGATGAAGTGAAATCCAGAGACACAGAAACTCTTCCCTTGTGCTCTAGAACTCTGAAACTCTTGAGACTTGTGTGTTCTTGTTCGGCTTGTGAAACTCTTGTCTGTGGAGCTGGTGAAGTGCTGCTACGGTGACAGAGGAAATAGCCGGTTCATCCTTGGTGTGTCTAAGGAGGTGTTCGGAAGAGAATCATCCTTCGTGAAGTATTCGGAGGAGGTGTTCATCCTTTGTGAAGACTCAAAGGAGGTGTAGTTTCATCTCTTGTGGTATCAAGAGAGGTGTTTTCTAAACTCTTACAAATTGTATCTTTGTGATTGTAGTTTGTAATTGTTTTGTGATAGTGAAACTGTTTATCTTGTTTTGAGATAAGCGACTGGACGTAGGATTGGTAAGATCCGAACCAGGATAAAATTATCTGTGCAAATTTCTCTCAACCTTACTCTTGCTTTATTTGTCTTTGTTAATTGCTAAGTAAGTTTAATTGAGTAGAAATTAAAAAGGCACACGTTAGTATTAAGAACCCCTCTTGGTTTGTTATCCCACGCTAACCCTTCCGCTGCAGCCGCACTCTGACAGATACTACATCATGTCATGGATGAAGACCATCATCCGAACAGGAATCAAAGAAGATTAAACTAAGGTAATAATTTACATTTAAAATCTTACAAATCTGAATCAACTTTACATGTTATAATGAAAATAATAGTAAATTTTCCTTGATTTTGCAGCGGTTCAACAATTCATCTTATATGACAGATGCCACAATAAGGAAGCTAAGACAAGAATGGGTATATCCTAATAAAAAAATTAATTAGGCTAGAATAGTTTACTTTACTTTAAGTTCTTTTTGTTTTCATATTGATAGTTTTAGCTTTAGTTTTTAGTTTTGATATGGTTTCAACTGTGAATAGATGAATTCTGCATATATATGCATTGGAAAAATGAATCAATTTAAAAAAAAACACTGAATTTAACGTCGGCCTATACACTGAGCAACGTCGATATGGGTATATTGATGTCGGTCAGTGCATTAAACGACATCAAATCTCTTCCAGTGCACACCTAAAGTAAAGTACCGCTGAGCAAGTTTCTTTGTTGCACAACGAGGTTGACGTTGGCCTTTGGGTATATTCGACATCAATTTCACATATGTCCTCCTGTAATGGACGTCAAATCCTTCTTCACATCCAACATAAGTAATGGCTATTGGTCACAAATTAGACGTCGAAGTACTTATGGACCGATGCCAATTTAACATCTTTCGATATGACGTCAGTCATGAGTGTGTGCCATTAAAATCTGAAAAACAACAACATTATACAGTGTTTTTGTACTAACATCTTCTAGTCATAGTGATTTTGTACTTAAAAAAACACTATGACGCTCAAGTTAATCAAATAAATCAAATAATAATGAACATAATAATATATCTCGTAAAATATGATATTTATACTATTGTTTACAGATTATATGTCTTAATTACCCGTTAACCTTCCTTTTATTTTTATTTTCAATTTAATTATATTTTGTCAATAGTCTAGCTACAATGATTTTTTTCTTGACCGAATTGGACCGAATAGGTATCGACTTCAGTATTCGTAGTGTACTCGGTCAGACAGAGTACTCATACCCACATGGCCAAGGTGTGCTTAGTACAAATACATATTTCTTAGTCTCAATTTCAAATCATAATTTTAATTATTCCTCACGTTATTCTCTCTTTACGTTTGAGACAATTTTAGCTTTTTTTTTTCTGAACTTTTTGTTTTATCTGTTAAATTATATTAATAATTTACATTGGTTCATGTAATTTAAAGTATAACTTTAATGTAAGGATTCTAATGTGATGATTATTAGAATATTAAAGTATTAAAGTTATTGGGATTATTTTAGAGTTATTAAAATTAATCCCTCTCTTCTCACTCCAAAAGGGCATTTTGGTATTTTATTAAAGTTAATTAAAATATCATAAAAGAGGAAAAAGTTTTACTTCTGTGAAAACATTAAGTTTCTGAAGAGATATAGAGAACGTAACGTTCTCAGGAAAGAAGAGAAACTGACAGAGAAAACCATCCTACAACTTCTATATCATCCAGAATGCATTAAGGAGGAGTAAGAGGAGATAGAACATTTGACAGGAAGAGACAGGAAGAAGTGCACAATGGATCCAGGTTAGTTCTCTTTGACTGTGTATTGTGGGAATTGTGAGTATCATGAAAATTCAAGATTCTGTGTGTTGTTTTCATTTAATTGAAAATTAAAGATTTGCTTACAAGTGGTATCAGAGCACGGTTCTGAATTTTATGATTCTCCTTGAATGGTAATATTCCCAAATTTTAAAACCCTAATTTTTGAATTATAAAATTTAGGGATTTTATATTTGTTGGGATGAAAGAATTAAATTTGCTGTACTGTGTGAATTTCGAAGCCGCAATTTTATTCATTGCAATTTTTTATTCATTGTTGTATTAAAGCAACTTTACTGTTGCACGTGAATTTCATTATGGAAGCAGCAAGTTATTTGATTATCACATTGATGTGATTTTGATCTTTGCATAAAGTTAAAGTTCATTAAAGTTGCTTTCGCAGTAACCAAATTAAATCCTGCATGAAAGAAAATTCAATCCCTTGAATTTAATCCTTGAAAACGCATATAAATCTTTTAATTTGGTTGTTACTCTAAAGCAACTTTACTGATGCGGCATTTGTTCTCACAATAAAGCAGTTTACTGTTACAGGTTATATTATTATATTCTAAACATGGTTATTGTTTCTGAATGGAAATTAAATGTGAATTAAAAGTTTCATAATTTCGTATACTTTTAATTTGAAAAGTACATTTACTGACATGCATGATATAATTTTGTTTTATGAATTATATGTTTTTGGAAGAAGGAAATTCAATTATGTTGAATTTCGGAGAGTAATTAGTCATTGATGTAAGGATGTTATGGATTACCCAAAGGTGAACCATGGTTTATAATTGATGACATTAAAGTGAAACATTTCATCTACTTAGTATATGTTTGTATATCCAAAGATAGCATACATATAGTCTTAAGTATGATTGATTGTTTATTAAAGTATATATATATGGAATTTGTCATTTTAAGAATCACCCAAAGGTGAACTTAAATGAATGACTTTATTGACTACCTATCAGTTTAAGTGTCACCCAAAGGTGAACTTGAATGTATGACTAGTGTAGTAATTTGTTTGAATCCATTAATTTTATCAAAGCATTAATGTATGAGCTTCTGTATTATTTCCAGCTTACATGAATTTAGCAGGTTTGAGCAACAATGTCGTCAAGTTTAATGGGCTCAATTATGCCGATTGGTCAGAACAAATTCAGTTCCAACTGGGTGTTCTAGACTTGGATATGGCTATTATGATGGATGAAATGCTCGCAGCCATTACAGAGACCAGTACAAGTGATGAAAAGTCTCTTTATGAGGCTTGGCATAGGTCGAACAGGTTGTCATTAAACTTGATGCGCATGTCTATGGCAGAGAACGTAAAGCCTTCCATGCCCAAAACAGAAAACGCAAAGGAATTCATGAAAATGATCAAGGAGTATTCACAATCAGACATAACTGACAAGTCTATTGTGGGAACTCTTATGAGTGAGCTGACTACCAAAAAGTTTGACTGGTCAAAGCCCATACATGAACATGTAGCTGGAATGGCTAATATAGCAGCAAGATTGAAGTCAATGGGAATGGAGGTGAATGAGTCTTTTCTAATATAGTTCATCATGAACTCTCTTCCTCCTGAATTTGGGCAGTTCCAAGTGAATTATAACACTATTAAGGATAAGTGGAACTTCCAAGAAATCAAAGCCATGTTGATTCAAGAGGAAGGGAGATTAAAGAAAATGAGAGATCATTCTATCCATCTCACAACTCATGAAGGTGCTAGCTTTAGTAAAGGTAAATCAGGAAAGAAGAACAAGAAGGACAAAGCCCCAATGAAAGTGAATAAGGGCGGTATCCAGAAGGACCAGAAATGTTTCTTTTGCAAGAAAGTAGGTCACTTCAAGAAAGATTGTCCGAAAAGAAAATCTTGGTTCGAAAAGAAAGGGATTCCTTTCAATCCAGCCCATAAAAGGAACTGAAAAGTATTTATATATGGGGAACAGAATGAAGGCACGAATAGAAGGAATTGGGACTTACAGATTGATTCTAGACACTGGCTATTGTCTGAATCTTGAAAAGTGTCTCTATGTTCCTGGTTGTGCTAGAAATTTGATTTCTGTTGCAAAGTTGGATTGTTTAGGTTTTAACTTTAGGATTGAAAATGATATTTTTCATTTGTATAAACTTTCGTACTATTATGGTTCTGGTACATTATTGGATGGTTTATACCGTTTAAATCTTGATGTTAATTTTTCTGAATCCCTGTTTAATGTTGAACATGTTGTTGATAGAAATTCTAGTGCAGGAAAGGAATGTTCTGCTTTCTTATGGCATAAAAGATTGGGTCACATATCCAAAGAAAGGATGTTGAGGTTAGTAAAAAATGAAATTTTACCTCAATTGGATTTTGATGACTGGGATGTATGTATTGATTGTATTAAGGGTAAACAAACAAAACACATATCAAAGAATCCCCCCACAAGAAGCAGTCAACTTCTTGAGTTAATACACACTGATATTTGTGGTCCTTTTGACACTAACTCTTGGAATGGTGAAAAATATTTTATCTCCTTTATTGATGATTTCTCACGTTATTGTTATATATATCTATTGCATGAAAAATCTCAATCAGTGAATGCCCTTGAGGTGTTCATAAATGAGGTGGAAAGGCAATTAGATAGAAAAGTGGTGAGATCTGATAGAGGTGGTGAATATTATGGTAAAACTGATGAGAGTGGACAATGTCCAGGTCCATTTGCAAAGTACCTTGAAAGTCGGGGTATATGTGCACAGTATACAATGCCCGGTACACCACAACAAAATGGTGTATCAGAAAGACGAAATCGTACTCTTATGGATATGGTTAGGAGTATGTTAAGTCATAGTAATATCCCTTTATCTTTGTGGATGTATTCATTAAAGACTGCTGTATATCTGGTTAACAGGGTTCCTAGCAAAGCAGTTTCTAAAACTCCTTATGAACTATGGACCGGAAGGAAACCCAGTTTAAGACATCTTCATGTTTGGGGTTGTCCAGCAGAAGTAAGGTTATACAATCCGCATGAAAAGAAACTTGATGCAAGAACCATTAGTGGTTACTTTATCGGTTATCCTGAAAAGTCAAAGGGATATAGATTTTATTGCCCTAACCATAGTACAAGAATAATTGAGTCTTGAAATGCTCGGTTCATTGAAAATGGTCAATTTAGTGGGAGTGAGGAATCACGAATAGTGGACATTCAAGAGCATACTGATAGGGTTTCTTCTGAAGTTGTTATCCCTCTTGTTGTATCACAGTCACACAACAAGCAGAGACAACAAATTAATGTTCCAATCCCACAAAATGAACGTATAAATGTTGAGCCAGTTGACAATGAGCAAGTCATAAATGAGCAAGTCATAAATGAGCAATTGATAGAGGAACCACAAGAAGCAGCATTAAGAAGGTCTGTAAGGGAGAAAAGACCTGCTATTTCGAATGATTATGTGGTTTACTCTGTTGAACATGAATGTGACTTAAGCATTGATGAGGATCCAGTCTCTTTCAGACAAGCCATGGAAAGTAATAATTCAGAGAATTGGTTGAATGCTATGAAAGAAGAGTTGAAATCAATGGATGACAATAAAGTATGGGATCTAGTTGAATTGCCTAAGGGTTCAAAAAGAGTCGGTTGTAAATGGGTCTTTAAGACTAAACATGACCCAAAAGGCAATATTGAAAGGTATAAAGCTAGATTAGTCGCCAAAGGTTTCACTCAAAAGGAAGGCATTGACTACAAAGAGACCTTCTCTCCTGTTTCTAAGAAGGACTCTTTGAGAATTGTTTTGGCTTTGGTGGCTCATTATGATTTAGAGCTTCACCAAATGGATGTAAAGACCGCCTTTCTGAATGGTGACTTAGAAGAGGAAGTTTATATGGACCAACCAGAAGGTTTCACCATAACAGGAAAAGAAAATCTAGTGTGTAAATTAAAGAAATCAATATATGGACTAAAACAAGCTTCCCGTCAATGGTATCTAAAACTTAATGATATCATAACTTCGTATGGTTTTGTAGAGAACACCGTTGATCGGTGTATATACATAAAGGTCAGTGGGAGTAAGTTTGTTATTTTGGTTCTATATGTTGATGATATTCTTCTTGCTGCTAATGATATTGGTATGTTACATGATGTAAAGAAGTTTCTCTCTAACAACTTTGAAATGAAAGATATGAATGAGGCATCTTATGTGATAGGAATAGAAATATTCCGTGATAGATCACAAGGATTGTTAAGTTTGTCTCAAAAAGGCTATATTAATAAAGTGTTATAGAGATTCAGAATGGAAAAATGTTCTCCTGGAATAGTTCCAATTCAGAAAGGAGACAAGTTTAGTCAAATGCAATGTCCCAAGAATGATTTGGAACGAAAGGCCATGGAGTCTATTCCTTATGCGTCAGTGGTTTGGAGTTTGATGTATGCTCAAACTTGTACTCGGCCAGATATGAGTTTTGCTGTTGGAATGTTAGGCCGATATCAAAGTAATCCCGGAATGGATCACTGGAAAGCTGCAAAGAAAGTTCTTAGGTACTTACAAGGTACCAAAGAATACATGCTCACTTATAGAAAGTCAGATCATCTCGAAGTGATTGGCTATTCGGATTCAGACTATGCTGGGTGTGTGGATTCAAGAAAATCCACATTTGGGTATGTCTATCTTTTGGCTGGAGGAGCAATTTCTTGGAAAAGTGCAAAACAATCAGTCATTGCTACTTCCACCATGGAGGCTGAATTCGTGGCATGCTTTGAGGCCACAGTTCATGCTTTGTGGTTGCGGAACTTTGTATCGAGGCTTGGTATTATTGACAGTATAGCTAGGCCGATAAGGATTTATTGTGATAATTTCGCAGCCGTCTTCTTCTCTAAAAATGATAAGTACTCAAAGGGTGCTAAACACATGGATTTGAAGTACTTGTCAGTCAAAGAAGAAGTGCAGAAACATAGAGTGTTGATTGAGCATATTGGTACGGATTTGATGATAGCAGATCCGTTAACTAAAGGACTACCGCCCAAAACTTTTATTGGCCATGTTGAAAGTATGGGCATTATGGATAAGTCAATGTTAACATGATGTTGTTATCTATCTATATAGATATGTATAGTTATATGCTTGTACTGTCATGACACTTGTGAATTCAATTAAAGTTATGTTTCTCTTTATTCTATTGTTATCCACATTAAATTATATACATGTATTATTGATTGTGGTGACATGATAGGTCTCCTTTAGAGACATGAAAGTTATAAGATTGATTAAAGTTATGTTGAGTTGTTTTGATTATGTGATACATGGAAGGAATCTTGTCGATCATGACTTTTGCCCGCCATGATCCGATTATTTCAATTCATATAAGGATGATGACTTGATAATTCTAATGAATAGTGCGTACTTAAAGTTTATTTTAGATCTTCAAGTCATCACATGAACCAAGTGGGAGAATGTTAAATTATATTAATAATTTACATTGGTTCATGTAATTTAAAGTATAACTTTAATGTAAGGATTCTAATGTGATGATTATTAGAATATTAAAGTATTAAAGTTATTGGGATTATTTTAGAGTTATTAAAATTAATCCCTCTCTTCTCACTCCAAAAGGGCATTTTGGTATTTTATTAAAGTTAATTAAAATATCATAAAAGAGGAAAAAGTTTTACTTCTGTGAAAACATTAAGTTTCTGAAGAGATATAGAGAACGTAACGTTCTCAGGAAAGAAGAGAAACTGACAGAGAAAACCATCCTACAACTTCTATATCATCCAGAATGCATTAAGGAGGAGTAAGAGGAGAGAGAACATTTGACAGGAAGAGACAGGAAGAAGTGCACAATGGATCCAGGTTAGTTCTCTTTGACTGTGTATTGTGGGAATTGTGAGTATCATGAAAATTCAAGATTCTGTGTGTTGTTTTCATTTAATTGAAAATTAAAGATTTGCTTACATTATCTTTTCACTGTATCGTTAAATTATGTTGATTTGATTACATTCATTAACTTTTAATATATTTCAAAATATTAAAAAATAAAAAAAGAAATTAACATTGTTGTTTGTTGCCTACGGGTAGGTGAAGCCTGTCATCTCTTCCTCGTGGGTGCATTCCATTTTTGTTTCCAATGTCATTCACACAATTATTTGATTGCTTACCTATTTATTATTCTACTTTTACTTCTTTAACATTCGCTATTGCAAAAACACTATCCAAATTTTTTTATTTTAATAATCAAAATTGAGTGATAATGATATGGGTAGAGTAGAGAAATTTGTTTGTTTTATCACACCATTCAAAACTAAAAATTTATTTTTAGTCTTTAAAATTTTTTATTAAAAAAATAGAGCATAAATTAGATAAGATAGTTATCCAAAATAATAGTAATATTATTATAATTATTAATATTAGAGCATTCGAAATAATATTAGAGTAGACTAAGTCATCCGAAAAAATAATCATGTCCTACAACATAATATTAATATTATTATTATTATTATTATTATAATAATAAAAATTATTATTGCTAATTATAAAAAATGATAAAATTATAATTAAAAAAATAAATATAAGTAATTTTCATAATTTGATTATAAATAACTTTTACTTATTTTGTAAGTAATTTTATTATTATAAATAGTTATCTATATTTAAAAAATATTAAATTTTAAAAATGCAGTCAACCAAAAATTACTTAAATTTAAAGGATAATATTTAAGATAAAATAAAATTAATAAAGATAATTATTTTAAATTTCAAGAAGAGTATGAGATCTTCATGAGTTCAACTAATCTCGTAATATTGCATTTAAAGTTTCGATTCTTATGAAAATTCATGGCTTAACATGAAAAACAGTAGAACAGTAAGGAACATCAGCATAAGCATGACAGTGAACCAAACCGTTGAATTCTAAATGAAATGGAGGTTTCAAAAATTAAGAGGTGGTCAAGACAATTTAAGGGTAAACTTGACTTGGATGAGGTGCATAGTATCCACGTTAGTTTTCATCACTAGTTAGATATTTTGTGGTTGTGAGAGTGCTAAACCCGACTAAAAAGTGACATAAAAAAAATTATGTGTCCATAGAAATGAAAGGGTAAAACCTAATCATTCTACGAATTAACTTGAACCCTTTGTATCATCAAACTTAAAAAATATATAAAATTAATTTGTGCAATCTAACTTTATAATCAAACATATAATATATATAGTAAATGACATTCTTGATATAATATATTAATAAATTTGACTTTTTTTTATTGGAATTAGAATTATGCTCAAAATAAATCATTTCAATTAATTATATGTTTGATATAAAATATATAAAAATGAGATCATTTTATTACACTTGCTGGATGTTCACTAATTATGTGACACTCAAAGAAGCAAGCTTGTATGACTTTGTTCACTACAAAATACATTGCAGTTGGAAGTTGTTGTGCTCAATCTCTATGGATTAAGTTAGAAATCATTTTCTTATTAACTCCTTCTAATAACCTCCACTCTTACTCTATTTTTTAAGTTAGAAATCCTTTTTTTTTATTCATTGCTTCTCTAACACTAAAAATATCCTTACCTTGTAGAACTTAAATGGCTTCCTCATCAAAACCCAAGCGAATGAAAAGAGTCGCCAAGAAAGCGAGAATTGGTGATCTAAAAGGCTGAACTAGTGATGAAGACACCTAGATCAACTTCCTATTTCTGGCGAATTCGGAAAATTGTCTCTCACAAATACCTTGATCTTAACTACTTCAAAAATGAGGGCTTTGTCTTCCAAGATTAGTTGACGTATCAACGACTGAAGAATATTAGCCTAATCGATTAAAATGCACCAGAATGTCATATCTTATGTATGTGTGTGTGTGTTTGTGTGGGTGTATGTGCACGTGCGTTTCTGTGTGTGTGCACGAGTGTGTGTGTACGTGTGTGTGTGTATGTGTGTGTGCGTGCATGTGTGTGTGTGTCTGTGTGTGTATTTGTGTGTGTGTGTGTGTGTTTGTGTATGTATGTGTGTGTTTGTGTATGTATGTTGTTTTTGTGTGTGTTTGTGTGTGTATCTCTGTGTATGTGTCTATGTGTATGTGTGTGTATATATGTGTGTCTGTGTGTCTTTGTGTCTATGTTTAACAGAACAATGAGTTTGGGAACAAGAACACACCAAGAAGCATTGAGAAACATTCTTAGAGGATTCAATCAAGCTTTGTGAAGAAATCTCAAGAACTCTCCAAGGTTTCAAGAATGCAAGAAGAATTGTAAGATCTGCACAATTATTGGTGCTTTCAGGTTTCATTAGACAATAGTTTTCATTTGTTATCTTGGTTGTGTAGGCAAGGTTTAAGAGAGTGTAAGTGCGAACCTCTCTTGGTTATCTTGTTTTATATTGGAGTGTATGTGAGGATAGAAATTGAGAGATATCTTTTGTATTCTTGATTATGACTTTAATGGATTTCCCTTCAACTAAGGTTGTTGAATGAAGACTGGATGTAGGCTCAATTCTAGAGCTGAACCAGTATAAAATTGTGAAAATTGTTGGTGCTGATTTTTTATGTAACTTGGACTGGAAATTTTGTTTTGGATTGGAAATTGTACTGCACTTTATTTGTTGAATCTACCATATAGCAACTAATTAAGTTATGTTAAATTGTATCGTTTGATTTGTTGGGTGGTTTTGGTATTTTATGAATGAAAGAATTCTAGGTTGAACAATTGGTCAAATTGGTGTCATTTGATAAGTGTTTTGCATTAACTATAAAATAGAAAAGAATTAGAAGTGCCAGTTTTAGAAATTGAACAAGATAAGATACTACTAATTCATGACTTTCTTGACATGGTGTTAAGCCATAGCATAGTGGTGCTGAGCGCCAACTCAAATATCAAAAGTCAATGGCAAATTTCGTGACAGGACACTAAGTGGTGGTTTATGTCACTGAGTGTGCTCAAGTCAACAAGCTCTAATGGTCCTAACGTTGAGTGTTGGTTTTCACCGCTACATGCTCTCAAGTCAAAAAGTTCCAAGGATTATCAGTGTTGGTACCCAGCCTCTCTTTCTCATTCTCTTTTTTCTGTTTTCCTTTTCCTTTTATCTTTTTCTTCTAATTTTTCCCTCTTGTCATCTTCAAGCAACAACACCTAAGGGAGGAGAGCTTTTCCTCTCTCAAACTCCTTCCACCTATCTTCATACAACCATACACTAGAGGGAGAGAGCTTCATCCTTTCTTCAAAACAATAAGTTCTCTTTCTATTCTTTTTCTTGAGTCAAGAACCGGTCCTCATGCATGTGAAGATTTTAGTTCTGCATGTATTCTTAGAATGTCTTTCTATAATTTTTGTTTTACTATAAGTCCAATGGTCTATTTATGTTTTTGATACGAGGTAAATCTTGTGTTTCTAGAGCTTCATTGCATTGAAGAGGTTAGGAGTTGTTGTAGTTCAGTTTTGGGTTCTCCTTTTATTAATAAGAGAAGTTCTAACTTAAACTCTTGAAATTGATTCAATTTTTTTTATTGATTGTAATGTGTAGTGTAACGGGCATATACTTGATTACTGAATTTGTTGGTTTGAAATTTTTTATAAGGTATGTAAATATTATTGCATGTTTGGGGTTTTTGGAATTTCAGGTTTTGCTTTCATGAGATGTTAAATGTTATTTAGATGTCTGAATTGGTTTTGATTTGTGAAATTGGTGTTTTGTGGTTTCGTTTGTGATATACGTGTTTTTGCACGGAATGGGATTAACCCACATGATTGGTATTCCTTATAAATAGCCAAAACGTCATTTGAAAATGCAGAATCTTGTGTCTTCACTATACAAACTTATTAGACGAGCCTCCCTTCCACTGAGCGAGCCTAAAGAATTAAACAAGATTTCAGAGAGATTGACTAGTTGGGCAAGCATATCTTTGCTAGGCGAAAACCAAATTCAATATATTTGGTAAAGAGTTAGGGAAAGGCTGGGTCGCTAAGTGAGTTCACTCTTGTTGGATGCATTTTATTTCAGTAGTTGATTCGTTGGGTGGGTAACTCCTCACCAACAAGCTTATTAAAAGTAATTCCAAGGGTATACTCATTTAGTGAGTCAAAGCTTTGTTGGATGAGTTTAAACTTGTATATATGATATGCTTGATTTTTGTGTGTATTGGTCTCTAGGATTAGTGAATTTGACTTAATTAGACAATGTATTTGATAAATTTGGAATTGGCTATGATTTGTAAAGAGAAAAGAAAAATCTATTTGAGACTATTCATTAGAGTTGTGTTAATATCGTGATGTGTGAACTTGGTTTGATGATGGTTTGGCTTTAAGGATTTGTAAGTATGATTCTATTAGTATTAGAGATTGCATTTTAATTGGAATGTGGAATGGAGAAAAGTACCCTTTAAAGCCAATGAAACAAATTCACAAATTTTTCATGCCTTCTACGTTGAGCGATTGCCAAATTTAATTTTGGCAGAGATAGGGGATGTTTTCTTATTGGGGGAAGAAATCCACTTGTTGGATGCGTTGAGTTTTTCTACTTTAAGTCATCTCAGTAAAATTTGGATTCTTGCTTCGTTAACTATTGGATCATGATGAACTTTTAAGAGCTTGTTCTAGACATACGAATCTTTGCTTTAACTATTAGGATCTTTAATTTAGGGTTAATAGTTTGAGTTATGATTTTCTCTATATTAATGTGCTTAAGAAAATGTGAACATGTTGGAAGTGAATATTTTGCTAATGTAGTAAGAAGATGAATTTTGTTGTTAATATTCAATTGAATTAAATAATATGTGATGAGCTTGAATTAAAGTTAGAGACATGTGTATATTGATTAAAAATTATATAAGAATGTGATTTATCAACTATGTGTGAATGTTATATGTGTTTTGTGGTGGTTGTATTTTATTTTGGTTTGATATGAGTTGAATGATTTAAATAGTAGTCATTCTTAGGGAGGAAAACTATCATAGGTGTTTTAGTTGTGGTGCATAGATGATAGGAATAGGTCTTGAAATCATCCTGACTCTACATGAAAGTCGAGGGATGTTCATTTCTAAGTACTGATTGGGGAACTATACATGCACATTTCAAGTTATGACTCCCGTGGGAAGCAGGGGAATGTGGCCATGCTAGGTGCATGATCTCTTTTGGCACTAGTTTATACACCATTTCTTTAGAGATAATATATATTTTGAACTATGTGAGCCTTGGTATTTAATGTTGATTTTATGTTTTGGAAGCTATGTAATTACTTTTAAATTTTTAGTTTATTTTATTTTTATTTAAAATTTATTAGTTTTAAATTTTTTCTAGCTTATGTTATCTTTTGTGTGTTGTGTGTGATTTATTCATATGCGATGATCACATATTTTTTATATAAATAAGCATAGGATAATACAGGTAAGGGTTCTAAATAACGAGATAGTTTCGGAGTGATGTTGATAGAAATGGTTGCTTATGTATATTTCTTTTTACGTTTTACACATTTCCTCTAATTTAGAATACAATCATGTTTTTGTGTAAAACTTCTTATGTTATTGAGGAATGTTTTAATATATAAGTTATATATTATTTTGTGTTTTGCTTGATATCAAATTTGAAATACTTAAATTTATTGGAGTGATTCTACTAAAATGGAATGTTACAAAGTTGATATATTTTTTTTCTAGTTCATATTTCGAATATAATTGTTGAAGGACTAACCAACTACAAGATTACAAAAGTTTCATGTGATTAACACTTAATGTTATTTAATTTCTTCTCCAATTATAATTTTTGTTGTTGTTTTTCTTCCTTAATTAAAGTTATAAATTGTGTTGGTATTGTAGTGTAACAAAAAGGAACAACAAAGGATTTGAGTGAGGACATTATGTTATTCAATGGACAACAACTATAATTCAAGTTGATATTAAAAGGAATTAAACTAACTAATGGTTCAACTAATTTATAATTAGAGAATTTTTGCGTATTTTGTTTATTAATTGAAGTTTTTCTTTCTTTTAGTATTTTAATAATGATGTTCAAACATTGAATTCTAGATCAATAAACTACATTGGTAATACTTTGTTAACCTATTTAATAGAATCATTGAATTCTAGATCAATAAACTACATTGGGAATACTTATTTAACCTATTTAGTAGAATTGTACAACACATTATAACTTTGTAATTTTTTATTTATTTACATACACATTATTGACAATTCTAATTATCCTTCAACATAGTTACGATAGTAATTGCTCATTAATTGTTGCATGTTTCACTAGTACAAAAAAGGGATTTTAAATCGCCTCATACGCATCGGTTGAATAACACCCGAAGCGTATACAAACGCGGTGGCAGAACCGTAATTAAAGCTACACTATATGCCTCGGTTCTCCAACACCCGTTGCCAAAACTACTATACAAACTCGGTTCTACAAAGAACCGAGGCATATGTGTCTGCCAGCAGCCCTGTCAGCATACCTGCAACGAGGTACTAACTCGGTTCTGAACGAACCGAAGCGTAAAATGGAGAATCGAACTCGGTTCCTGCAGGAACCGAGGTATATGACCCTGCTACACACCTGTCAACCTGCAATCTCTGACGTTTAAGCTTCAGTTTATGCACCGGTTGATTCTAAACCGAGGTCGTAAGCCCTGTTTAGGCACCGGTTTGATTTAAACCGAGGCAGTAAGCCGTGTTTAGGCACCGGTTTCATTTTAACCGAGGCAGTAAGCCTCTTTATGCACCGGTTAAATTAAGAACCGAGGCATATATATTTAAATTGCTTTCGCGAAAACCGCCCTCGTTCATCTTCTTCGCAGAACGTTACAGAGAAAAACCTCAATAGTGCTTCCGTTTGCTCTGCTCCGTTCATCTGCTCCGTCGCCCCTGTCGTCTCCTCGTCTCGGCGTTTGCACCGTTTGCCTCCGGTGTGGTCGCGTGTGCCTCCGTTTGCGTCTGCCAGAGCTTCCGTTCGCGTCTGCCTCGGCTTTGGTGGTTGCGGTTGCGGCTGTGCTTCCTTCTCCGTCACCGGTGCCGGTGCTGTGTTGGTTGCGTCTGCCTGTGCTTCCATTTCATTCACATATTTCATTCTCCCCCAACTGCCACGCTCCCAGGTAATTGCACCGTTTTCTCCATTTTGATTGTTGGTGTAATTGTGATATTAGAAATTTGGCATGAAAAACAGTAATATTTGTTTGATTGATATTTGTTTGAATGAAGAAATGGTGATTGATATTTGTTTGAATGAAGAAATGATGATTGATTTTGGTATTGGCGTGTACGTTGGGTGGTGGAAGCTGAGGACCCAAACTTGGAACATCAATGATATTCTTTGTATTTTGTTTTCTTTGCTGTCAAGACAAAAATATAATGCAAGTTTGATAGCACAGTGAGAAACCGGACAGAGAGAACTAGAATATTGTTCTGTTTTATGCTTCTCACCATTTTCTTTTAAACGAAGAACCTCATATGCCTTTCTAAATTTTAGGAGGAGACAGGGGATGGTCGCATAATTGTTTTTCTAAATATTCTGTACTTAAAAATAAAAAATTGTCTTATAAATTATTGCGAATGAAAAACTGAAACTACTACAAAATGGACTATAGATAGCGCTTAATAGATAGCGCTTTTTTAAATAAGCGCTATCTATGAATGTTCAGAACAATAGATAGCGCTTATTTAAAAAAAGCGCTATCTAAACCTATGACAATAGATAGCGCTTTTGTGGAAAAGCGCTATTTATATATAATTAATATTACTTTTTTTTATTCATAATTTAAAATAGATCCATAGATAGCGTTTTTTTTAAAAAGCGCTATCTATTGTCATAAATTTAGATAGCGTTTTTTTAAATAAGCGCTGTCTATTCGACATTTTAAAAAATTTAATACATATATTTCTCCTTCTAGCTTCTTTCTATCCTCAACAAAAAAATTTCTCCCCTTTTCCAATTCATAACGTTTTTCAAAATAATACTATCTATATTTATTTATATTATTATTTTTAATTAAAAATTTAAAATAAATTAACAGAGAGCTATTATTTAAGCAAAAGCGATATCTATTTATTATAAAAACTAAAAAAAAAATTCGGCCTATTTCCTTTATTCAGTTAACTCTGAAAACATATTTCTTTTGTTCGTGCACCTTTGCATCTGGCATTACTGTTCATATGAGCTTAAATCACTGGTTTTGGTTTTTGAAGGTTAGTTCAATTCTTCTTTTCTTCTCCCTTCTCTGTTTCTTTTTGCCCAAAACCGAAAAAAAAAACTAGGGTTAGCCAAATGGAAGAAATAGCAACGTGAGCACGTGAGAGAGGAAGAGAAGCCTTCAATGCCAAATCCATAGGCCATGAGAAGTAGACAGGGTTAAAAAATTCTGATTCTCATTCTTCTTTCTTTTTTCTCGTTGTCTCTTCTCCCTTATCTTTTTTCTTCTTTTCTGAAACCCTAAGAGAAAGAGGGATTCTTGGTGCGGCTAGGGGAAGAAGAGAATCTGAGGCTCAGACGAAGTAACGGAAGAAGGAATTTAAGAGGGGAGGCGAGATTTCAAGGTGAGTAATGGAGAAAGGGCAAAACCCTAAAACCTAGACGAATTGGAGGTTTTGTGATGCGAGAGCAAGAGAGAGCAGCAGCGACACGTTTTGGGAAAGAAGGAGAAGAGGACACGAGACGGAGGAAATCCATGAGCAGTGGGCGCGGAATGTGAGAATTGAGGTATTCGAAGAGTTTTCACTATTTGGGTTTTAATTGGTTGTTCGAATATGTTGCAGCCTATATTTTCTCTGAATACATGTTTCCTTTGTGTGAGCTTAATTGTTTCTAAGATGCAGCAATGGTGTTTATTAATTTATTAGTATTTTAAAACTATGAGCAATCTTATTTGGCTATCTATAGTGGACATGATGATAAGCTGGAAATTTGTATATGTTATGTTGGGTTATAATATATTTAAATTGGAATTGATTTGTGGGTCTGGAAGGTGTGAGTTTACTGATAATAATTGGATGTTTTTATTCTTATAAGAATAAGTGGGATAGGATGTTATTCCTAGATGCCTGGAAAATTATGGTGTGTTGTTATATTTTTCTGGTTGGACTAGATATACACATTATTGTAACAAATAACATTGGTGTAGTGTTTCAAGACATGATTGCATGAGTTTTTATGATTCTAAGGTATATTAGATGTAATTATTGAACTCTTTTAGTGTTATAAATTTGTGAGCACCCATAGGGATTAGTATATACTATTATTGTCTGGAGTTGTAATGTTAACAAGTCTGGATCATGGAAAATTAGTACAAGAATCTATTTGGTGAAAAGGTTGTATTGAATTTATATGTGGAAAAAAAAAGTGGGAGTTCCAGTGCTTAAATTGGTGGTCATTAAAGTGGTTTAGGGTATTATACTATATGTTGCATTCTTTTATGCTTTAGTTCTTATATGTGATGTGAAATATAATGCATGAAATTATTTAGTTTAGAAACAAATGTCACAATGTTATTTTAATTAAGATAAGAGTTATGATGTATTTCACTGGTTTTGATAGTGCACAATTAGGTAAGTAAAACATGATTTCGTGTGGTATGTATTACACCTTTTAGAGGTGTTAATTATAAGTTAAAAACTGGTATGATAATTTGAATATATATGTTGACCTTATTTTATGGATTTCGTGAAATATCTCATTTTCAATCTTTATCTTATTTATTTTTATATGCATTGCCAAACAAGTTTAGCATAATTATATCCGTTTCAGCAAACATAACAGTAGAAACATACATTTATATAACTATAACAAACATTGTCAATAATGATAGTGAAATAATTGCATCTAACTTATTTTCATGGTCTGATTTTATATAGTATAATTCACAATTTAAAATCTATGTTTATGTAATTCAAGTTCAATTGAAATAAATCTTTCATAACAATTCAGTAATGTCTGAACTACCCTAGCATATTTTTTCAATCTGATTTTTCTTAACTTTATCCAAATACATAGTTAAAGGTTTCACCTGAAAATTCTATCAAATTCCTATGTTCTTTAACACATGGTCTAATTAACAAGTAAAGTTTAAGTGTGTGAGATTGGATAAATTGATACTATTTTCTATCTTATGAATTACCTATATCTATCTCAATTATATGGTGTTATAACATAACACTATTGTTTTAACCATTTAGGTCACAGGTTCCTCTTTCGTTTTTTTTTCCTTTTTTTTTCTATGTTATGATATAGCCAATGTACTAGTGTCACTCTGCACATGGTCTAATTAATATGTAAATAATTAATATGTAAAGTTTAAGTGTGTGAGATTGGATAAATTGATACTATTTTCCATCTTATGAATTATCTATATCTATCCCAATTAGATGGCGTTATAACATAACACTATTATTTTAACCATTTAGGTCACAGGTTCCTCTCGTTATTTTTCTCCTTTTGTGTCTATGTTATGATATAGCCAATGTACCAGTGTCACTTTGCACTTAAGTGTGTGAATTTTGTGATATTATTTTCTGGAAGTTCTGTATTTAATAATCAATACAACTATTTGATTAGGAGTTTCTTTTCAACATATATTTGTAATTTGTGATGTTCTAATTTATCATTGTATTATCTTAGATTGAAGATCAAGACAAGTGGAGAATGTCTTTCGTCATGCCATCAAAGTATGGTGCTAACTTGCCACTGCCTAAAGATTCCTGTCAGACAATTAAAGAGGTGCCCAGAAAAATAGTTGTTGTAGTTGCCTTTTCAGGTGAGTGCTTGCCTTGGACATATTTCAGTAATTTGATTTCATTTCCCCCTATTGTCTGTTCTTTGGGTTTTAATTGCAGAAACCCATTACTAGTGTAAATATTTAACTACCGGACAATGTACATATACAATTGAATCTCACGGTCTTGGATTTGATGTTGATATTTTTCAAAGTTGCTACCTTTGTTCTTTGTTGACAGCTTTTGTAATGTGATGCTTTCTTATGGGATGCCTTTACACATTGTTGCATTTTATTTCAAGATCAAAATCATCTGTGGATGTGGTGACCGGTAGATTGCTCCTACTTTGACATCATTGTGAACGGTTGTAAATGAGTAATAAGTGTATATTATAACATTGAACTTAAAGTTCTTAAAAAGAATATTTACAAAGTTCAAGTGAATAAAATTTAATTATTATTACTGGTTGGAGGAATATATGGTTATAATGAAAGCATGGTATATAGTTGTTTGTTACCATAGACTGAATATGTTTGGAGTTTATTAGAGTTTTGATTTGCAGTTATGTTCAAATTATAATGTTTTCTACTTTTGGTTTTCTAGTGTTCAAGACAACCCAATGACAATGATTGTGGATATTATATGTGTCGATATATGAAAGAAATTATCACATGTGAAGGAGGAACAATTTCAACTAAGGTAAGTTATCTTCATTGTCATAATTAATTTGCACGAAAATTTTAATTGACTAATTTTATATTATTTTTCTTTGTTGCAGTATTTTTCTAATTGCAGATATCAACAATATTGTGACAATCAAATTATCGAAGTTAGGAAAGATTGACGTTTACATATAATTAGTACATGTTTATAGGTTGTTAGGGTGATGTACATATGTATTAATAGGATATGTGTTATGGTTGTATATACGTTTTATAAAACAATGTCATGTCATAACATGTACTTGACAAATTAATGATTACATTTTGAAATATTATTGTACCAAAAAATGTTATTTATACATTGAAGTAACAAACATTCTTTTTGAGACTTGTTTTTATCATATTTGTCTTAATATTTTATATTTATTTTTTGTATATAACTGAATCAATATATAAGTTTATATATAATAGAACAAATATTTTATATATATATTTTTTAAATATTTTAATAAAAATTATTTTTTTTGAAAAAATTTAAAACAATAGATAGCGCTTATTTAAATGAGCACTATCTATTGTCATACACCAATAGATAGCGCTTATTTAAAAAAGCACTATCTATTGGTGTCTGACAATAGATAGCGCTTATTTAAATAAGCGCTATCTATTGTCAGACACCAATAGATAGCGCTTCTAGAAAAAGCGTTATCTATTAATAGATAGCGCTTAAAAAATGCTATCTATGATAAAAAAAACGCTATCTATACACTTTTTTGTAGTAGTAGGTCATGAATTGTATCTGTTAGTTTTGGAGGAGTTTTCTGGAAGAAACCTTTCATCACCACACAACCCCTCATCATTTTTGTCACTCTATTTCGTTCAACCACACTCTCAAAACATCTTGTTTTTCATAAGTCATTGAATAAATTATTTTAATTAAAATATCTTTATAGTCTTCTTTAATCCATTTATCATTTATAATTAAAATGTGTACATAAAATTAAACTTGTATAACTTTTATTAAATGTTAGACGCTAATTAATAACTTTTACAAAAGTAATTTGATTGATTCAACTATTAAGTTATAATCTCATTTAACTATAATAACGAATATAAACTGTTAATCAATTTGAAGAATAATTATATATATACTTAAATATATTTTAAAAATTATATATTATATCTACTTTATTTTATTTTTTAATAATAAATAATTTTATATTAACATAATTATAAATAAAAAATTTAATCGAATACTGAAATTTTAAAAATACTATTGTATATTAAATGGTGTAATATTTAATCTAAGTATCAAATGCTTTGGTGGTGGGACTTATTAGGCACTTCAGTTGCCATTCTAATTACATGAGATGGATTTTATTTCCTTAAATATATTAACAGACTAAAATTTAATTTAATTTTATTTATAAATTAAAATTTGATATTTTTTCAATCTATTATATCGAGAAATTTATTATTTATTCAAAATATTGTGTCATTTTAGGGTAATGCAATTTATAATATGAAAAACTCTAAATTAACTCGTGACTAAATTTAGAATTTTAATACTTATGAAAAACATTTCATGGTTGCTTTTAAAAGTATTTGACTGTGGTGATTTTAATAGTTCTTTGTTTTTATTTGATGTTGTATGTAGCATATGTAATTATTTGTTTGTTTTGGATATATTCTTGTTTTTAATTAGCCTTAGATTTCCGTTTGAGATTCAATACAAAAATTATTTACTATCTCCCGATTTTTCTAAACAAATGTACTTTTTAAAAATGAATACAAAGGAGATGGTAATAATAATTTACAAGTATTGAATCTTGAATTGTCCGGCTGGACAGTTTAAGAAGAGTAATAACTTTTTCATAGTTTATTATGACATATCAAATTTAATATACACGTCTTAAATTTCACGAAAATTTGTCGTTGTGTTTTGTATTGATCTTCGGGTGCATATTTGATTGTGATTCATAATCACTTTCATTTCGTGTAACCTGAAGACCAATGCAAAATGCTGGCAAAATTTCGTGAAATTTAAGATATGTTGTTTAAAATTGATATGTTTAATAAACTAAAAAAAGTGAATCTTCTTGAATGGGATAGGGTCACACCTTGAATACAAACACGATCAAAGTGATCATTCAAGATTATTGAAATTGTGTAAACAATTTCAGTCAACATGCGTACGGATAGAGGGTGGATTAATTTACCACGCATCAGCACTAAGTACGAGAGAGGAGTAGAAGACTTTATAGAGTTTGAGCAACGTAATGCGAGTACAAGTGGTGATGATGAAGTCAAGTTCAGATGTCCTTGTGTGAACTGTTTGAATGGGAGGAAGTTGAACGCAACTGATATTAGGGAACATCTTATCTGTGATGGTTTCATACGAAGTTATACAACATGGATATGGCACGGCGAATTAACAGACTTTCCAACTGTCTCTCCAACTGGAAATGTTTATGATTCCACAATGGATATGGAAGATCAAGCAGAAGAAGACAACTTAGAGGACATGATCCGCGATGTTGGCGCAGAAGCTTTTGCCCAAGCGCATGTGTATGAAACGATGTCCACTGATGCGGAGACTCCTTTGTATGCGGGTTCAACTAAGTTCACACGGTTGTCAGCGGTGTTAAGGCTGATGAATTTAAAGGCGAGCAATGGATGGAGTGATAAGAGTTTTACAGAATTGTTGTCGTTGTTGAATGAAATGCTATGGTAGAATTGAAGAGATATTTGAAGTTGATTACACTAAGTTTTCCGTTGCACTCTTCAAATGTAAGTGGATAGACAATAAGAGTGGTGTCAAAATAGATGAATCTGGTATGACATTTGTTGATTTTCGAAAGGTTGGTTATAGAGACGAACCGTTCATCATGGCATATCAAGCAAGTCAGGTTTTTTATGTAAAAGATCCTGCATCTGACCATTGGTATGTTGCTCTCCAAGGAAAAAGGCAAATTGAAGAAAAAGAAGAGAATCTAAGTAATATTCATATCGCTGACAACCATCCATTTAAAACGACAATAAATTTGGATGACGACCCTCTAATTGATGATATACAAGCAATACGAGAAGATCACAATGAGGGAATATATATATGACCAATCGATATGATTATGTATGAATTTCATGTTTGTGTAAATATTTATGGCTTTTGTTAAATAATATATTGTTCAATTTATAAGTGTTTTATTTATATTTCATCTTATTTATTGTGACAGATATATGGCTGAGTCACCTCATTCGTCGGGCGATGAAGTCCCCACCACTTCTAGACGGACGAGAGGAGCAACGAGGTTACGACAGCTTATACTTAGAAGAAATGCAGGTGAGAGGACACCTGTCATTATTGACGTGGTCACTGGAGTTGCATCTGGCCCAAATGCAGATGTATTTAGGTCTTACCTTGGAGTATTGGCACGTGATCGTATCTCTATACTTACTCCATCGTTTGACCATGTTTCTGAGGCTGATCGGAATCTCATCTGGCAAGATCTATTGGTAAGTTAAGCAATATTGCTCAATCTTCTATATTCATTATATTGATAAATCTGTATTTATATGAGGTTATTACTTTCTTTGTTGCAGATAACATTTGATATGCCAAACGTCGAGAGCTTAAGGAATAGGTGTTTATCTGCAATTGCAGAACAATTTCGAGGGTTTAAGACAAAATTGACGTCTAGATATATATTTGGACCAAAAAGTGATGAAAATCCATGTTCCAAATATTCAGCAATTGACGAAGAAACATGGCGTCAGTTTGTAGAGCTTCGTTCTTCTGAGGCGTGGCAGGTAAGTGTAGTAAAATCATTCAATTCATCCTTCATAATTATTTACCATGACAATTGTGTCAGAAGCGACTGCAGCGGAAGGGTTAGCGTGGAATAACAAACCAAGAGGGTTTTTAATACAAAAGTGTGCCTTTTAATTTCTACTCAATTAAACTTACTTAGCAATTAATAATAACAATTAAATAGAGTAAGGTTGAGAGAAATTTGCACAGATGATTTTATCCTGGTTCGGATCTTACCAATCCTACGTCCAGTCGCTTATCTCAAAACAAGATAAACAGTTTCACTAACACAAAACAATTACAAACTACAATCACAAAGATACAATTTGTAAGAGTTTAGAAAACACCTCTCTTGATACCACAAGAGATGAAACTACACCTCCTTTGAGTCTTCACAAAGGATGAACACCTCCTCCGAATACTTCACGAAGGATGAACACCTCCTTCGAATACTTCACGAAGGATGAACCTCTTCCGAACACCTCCTCAGACACACCAAGGATGAACCGGCTATTTCCTCTGTCACCGTAGCAGCACTTCACCAGCTCCACAGACAAGAGTTTCACAAGCCGAACAAGAACACACAAGTCTCAAAGAATTCTGAGTATTTGAGCACAAGGGAAGAGTTTCTGTGTCTCTGGATGTTTTTTTTTTTGAGAGGAAATGAGAATTTATTTATAGACTCATCCAAAGGCTCTTCCATTCACTAAAAGACAAACTTAACGGCTAGTTTCTCCAACGGCCATAAACGGCTAGTTTGTCCAACGGCCATAAACGGCTAGTTTCTCCAACGGCCATAAACGGCTAGTTTGTCCAACGGTCATAAACGGCTAGTTTCTTCAACGACTAGTTTCTCCAACGTCCGTGTTAAGTGCGATACTCTTACCGTTAACCGTCACTATTCACGTGAATAGTGTTACTATTCATGTGAATAGTACTATAGTGTTTTGTTGCAATGATTTACTATAGTAATTTTACAAAACACTTTTCTTTTTCTAATCTAAGTCCTATACATATTTCTAAGAGTATTACAAAAGCTTTCCATCACAATATAAGTCTTCATAACATCTTGAATCTTGATTTCTCTTGACTTGATTTGGACATCATCAAAACTTCATCTTCATCATTTTGCTAACAATCTCCCCCTTTTTGATGATGATCAAAAACTCCTTGATTTAAAGCTTTTGGTAATAATCTGTATTTAAAACACAACTTATGGAAGAAAGAGTGCATTAGTGAATAAGCACAAATAGTACAAATAGGCAAATAAGCTTTAAACATTTTCTCCCCCTTTTTGATCATAATTAAAAAGTTGTGTTGATGTTCTCCCCCTAAGATAATACTCCCCCTTAATAAAAGCATGTATGCATATGAGCTAAAAATATTTCAAATTTAAAGATTCATTCAAACATGCACAATAGGATATTTAAAGCAAATATTTTTAGGAGAAAGATCTTATAAAACATTGTTTAGATCTTTATCTTGAGGATTGTCATCATTCTTTGCTTCATTTGTTGTCTTCTACAAATCTTCATCATTTCCTGCATGTAATTCAACTGACTCAAGAGGTTTTGCCTCAAGGTCTACAATTTCATCAAAGACAACATGCACACATAAAAAGTTTTCCGATTTAAAACTATATATGCTTTATATATTAGACGATATCCAAAAAAAATAGTTTTATCGGTCTTGGAATAAACATTTTCTTAAATTTTGTTTTAAAGAAAAAAAATTGGTACCCAACAATTTTGTTTGGGTCCTTTGGGTTAGATTTAGAAAAAAGAAATCATTTTGTAACCCAAACATATCTACCACTTGGAACACCATAATGCTTAATTTTACATTTATTTGAAGTATGACCCTTTTTCATACAATAAAAGCATGATACAACATTTGTGTTCCTATAAGTTGTTCCTTTTTCTACCCAAGTTCTACGGGTTCTATGATTGTGTTTATTTTTAATTCTAGGAACATACTTATTTTTAACAACCTTATTTTCATTATTTTTACTACATTCTCCTGAGGTTGTTTCATCTAGTAGTTTCTTATAATTAACACAAGATGCACATTCATTACTACTAGTAAATTTACCCTTTTCAAAAATTAAAACTTTATTTTTCAAATCTTTATTTTCTTCAAAAGTATTTTCAAAATTTAATTTTAAATTCTTATTTTCTTCAAGAATATTTTCAAAATTTAATTTTAAATTTTTGAAATCCTTTTTCAACTTCTGATGGGCTTTATCTAACTTTTCAGATTCTACTATTAAAGCAGCATAAATTTCATGCAATTCATTTTCACTAATTTGACTAGAAATTTCAGAATTGTTAGATGTACTTACTTGGCTTCCAGCGTCGTCGTTCACCACTAAACAGATGTTTGCTTCTTCATCTGAGTAGCTTGAATCTGAAATGGTCTCATTGTCGTCTTCCCATGCAATGTATGCCTTCTTTTTCTTGAAGAATTTCTTTTCTTCACCCTTCTTTTGATTTGGGCAGTCTGCTTTTAAATGTCCCTTTTCTTCGCAACCGTAGCATCGGTAATTTGAGGAAGATACTGGATTATCTTTCTTTTCATATCTAAATTTTCCTTTACCTTTAGACTTCATGAACCTATTGAGCCTTTTTATCATGAGTCTCAATTCTTCTTCTTCGTCTGAGTTTTCATCTTCCGATTTACCTTTGCTTCTTTCAACCTCCGACTTTAACGCCAAACTCTTCTTGTTGTTTTTGGCTTTTGATTCTTCTTCATCAAGTCTTCCGAGGTCAAGTTCATGCTCTCTCAACTTTCCAAATAATGCAGCCATGGTCATTGTGTTGAGATTTTGTGACTCAGAAATTGCAGTCACTTTTGGTTGCCAAGACCTGTCTAAAGATTTCAAAATTTTTATATTAAGCTCATCAGTATCGAAAGACTTACCTAGTCCAATAAGATGGTTTACGATGTTGGTGAAGCGTTTCTGAACATCTACTATTGTTTCCCCTTGCTTCATCCTGAACATCTCGTATTCCTGGATTAAGGTATTCTTTCTAGCTCTCTTAACATCATTTGTACCTTCATGGGTTACTCTTAGTACTTCCCACATTTCTTGTGCAGTTTTACAAATAGAAATCCTGTAAAACTCATCAACAGTTAAAGCAGATGAAATAATATTACGAGCTTTTACATCATTACCAAATTTTTTCTTATCTTGAGCAGTCCATTGGTCACGGGGCTTTGGTTCCTGCATATTGTTAGTTGGAACAAAAGGACCAGATGCAACAGTATCCCAAATATCTATATCAATAGATTCCATAAAAATTTGCATTCTAACCTTCCAGAATGCGTAATTTTCACCTGTGAATAGTGGTGGTCTATTGATAGAAGCACCCTCTGCAAAGGTTTGATGTGATCCTGCCATTTGAATGACTATCAAAGCAAGCTCTGATACCAATTGTCAGAAGCGACTGCAGCGGAAGGGTTAGCGTGGAATAACAAACCAAGAGGGTTTTTAATACAAAAGTGTGCCTTTTAATTTCTACTCAATTAAACTTACTTAGCAATTAATAATAACAATTAAATAGAGTAAGGTTGAGAGAAATTTGCACAGATGATTTTATCCTGGTTCGGATCTTACCAATCCTACGTCCAGTCGCTTATCTCAAAACAAGATAAACAGTTTCACTAACACAAAACAATTACAAACTACAATCACAAAGATACAATTTGTAAGAGTTTAGAAAACACCTCTCTTGATACCACAAGAGATGAAACTACACCTCCTTTGAGTCTTCACAAAGGATGAACACCTCCTCCGAATACTTCACGAAGGATGAACACCTCCTTCGAATACTTCACGAAGGATGAACCTCTTCCGAACACCTCCTCAGACACACCAAGGATGAACCGGCTATTTCCTCTGTCACCGTAGCAGCACTTCACCAGCTCCACAGACAAGAGTTTCACAAGCCGAACAAGAACACACAAGTCTCAAAGAATTCTGAGTATTTGAGCACAAGGGAAGAGTTTCTGTGTCTCTGGATGTTTTTTTTTTTGAGAGGAAATGAGAGTTTATTTATAGACTCATCCAAAGGCTCTTCCATTCACTAAAAGACAAACTTAACGGCTAGTTTGTCCAACGGCCATAAACGGCTAGTTTGTCCAACGGCCATAAACGGCTAGTTTCTCCAACGGCCATAAACGGCTAGTTTGTCCAACGGTCATAAACGGCTAGTTTCTTCAACGACTAGTTTCTCCAACGTCCGTGTTAAGTGCGATACTCTTACCGTTAACCGTCACTATTCACGTGAATAGTGTTACTATTCATGTGAATAGTACTATAGTGTTTTGTTGCAATGATTTACTATAGTAATTTTACAAAACACTTTTCTTTTTCTAATCTAAGTCCTATACATATTTCTAAGAGTATTACAAAAGCTTTCCATCACAATATAAGTCTTCATAACATCTTGAATCTTGATTTCTCTTGACTTGATTTGGACATCATCAAAACTTCATCTTCATCATTTTGCTAACAAATTGTTTAATTTTGTCACAGGAAAAAAGGTCAAAAGCACAGGGAATAATCGCTCAGAATAAAAATCCACACCTCCTTTCTCGTGGTGGATATAGGAAGCTTGAAGAGAAAATAATGAAGCAGAAGTCAGATAGTAGACTTCCACTTTCTGAGGGTGATGACCCTCTTCCTCCTCCTTCACCACCATCTCGGCACGACAAGTGGAAGTTAGCACGTATGAGACCATCGGGCTCCTACACTTCGGAGTCTGCCAGAGAAATATCTGAACGAATTGTAAGATGTCATTTCTTATTATATTACATTAATTTTGTTATATATCTTACATAGCTATTTCAAATGACTTTGAACTTTTGTTATGTTATAGGACTCATTGGTTGAGCAGAGCTCCCAAGGTCAATTCACACAAGAAGGTCGTCAAGATATTCTTGCCACAACTATTGGACGACCTGAGCATCCAGGACGGGTGCGTGCTGCTGGGACTGACATAGGCATACGACAGTTTTTTGGGTCTTCCTCGCGTCCATATTCATATGAAAAGATGAAGGAGGAAATAAGAAAAGAGATGACGCAGGAGATCACAAAGAAGGTTCGAGCAGAGTTATATGATGAAGTTGCTGAAATGGTTGCGCGCCAGTTCCAGCAGCATTATGAGGATTATGGCAATCGTCCTCCACCATCTCCTGTAGCAGAACATGTTGTGCCCCCTACAGGTAAGGTTATTTATTTTTTCTTACTAATTTACTTTTTGCATAAACTAACATTTAATTTGACAGGTAGAAGCGGTAAAGGAAGTTGCTCAGCTGCCGGTGCCCCAGGAGACGACATGGATGACACTCGTCCATGTGAGTTATATATTCTCTTTGATACTGGGACCATGCTAGTGGCTCGTGGTACAGTGTATGAGACAGCCATTGTAGTGCATGGGGTATAGCTTGCAGAAGATGAGGTCAAGGTCACGGTCGATGAAGTTGTCATAGCGGATGTCGTTCTTCCTGTGCCTACAGATGAGTTCTTCACTGTGGAAGAAGCATTTAGGTCCTTTGTCGCCTGGCCTAGACATTTGGTTGGTCATGTATCTAATCCCCCGGTAAACACTCGTACTATATACTTCTCAATTTTAATATTTACTTCTAATTGACATTATAACAACCATTTTTGCATTTAACAGCAGATAGGTCAAGAGGGAAGTCCTAGACCGAAGAAGACTCATTTATCTGAGGATGACCCTCTTGGTGCGTTAGACGACCTTGCTAAACTCATTTCAGAGGTGCCGATGAATGTACATTGGGATTCTACTACATTTGGAAGAGAAGCTCTTATCCCATTGTACTTGCATCAGCAAGATGTTAGGGAGCTTGCGTCGGGGAGAGATGAAATTAATATTACACTCATTCAGCTGTGGATGATGTAAGTTTATGAAAACTTTTATATATACATGTATTTTATCAACTTACTTATATCATATTATTTCTTCATTTTAGGTATTTGTTTGATGTTAGTAACAAGAAGGGGTTCAACGATGTATATGGGTTCATTGACCCTTCTATGACTCATGAGAGAAATAAATTTGATGATATCCAGACATACATCACCACCTGCTTTGGAACGGGGAAGGAGATATATTTTCTCCCTTATATACATGGGTAAGTGAAGTTTGTTAACTTCAACACATTCATTTATTAATTTTGGTATATCATTCATAAGTTATTACCAATTTCAGGTGTCATTGGCAGCTACTTGTGATCTCCGTACCGGAGAACACGGCTGTTTGGTTTTGTTCATTGCATAAGTCTCCTCCCAGCCCTCTTAGACATGCAGTAGATTGGTAAGAATCTCAATGTCTGGTCCTTTTTTTTATATAAATGTATGCTAAAAGAATTTCTTTTGATAGTTCCCTTGCAGCACATATGATGTTATCTGGGAGATCTACTGCTACAGCTAAAAAGCTTGCATGGGTTTCTCTTAAGGTTTGGTATTTTAGTCCATACTTTGTTACATTTGCTTCCATTCAAATGATGTTACTTAACATTTTATAATTATGATGATATATTGTAGTGTAATAGACAAATGGGGTCATATGAATGTGGTTACTACGTTATGTTTTGGATGATGACTATCATTCGTGCACATTACACCACTGGATGGGAAACGGTAATATTTAGGTTTGAATTTTATGTTCTCTATATTTGGATTTCATATACACTAATTGAAATCATTGTACTTTATGCAGAGATTTAATAGGACTGCTTCAATTCCAGAGAAGTCAATCCAACTTGTGAGGAAAACACTTGCAAGATATGTAATTCATTTATATAATAGTATGTAGTAGATATTAGGATATACTAAGTTTTAAGTTTATGTTTCTAAGTTGTTTTATGCTTTTCTACGTTAATATAAATTGAACATGTACATTGCATTGATTTATGCTTGAAACTTGATTTATGATTACATTTTGGATTGATTTATGCTTCTAAGAATTTGATTTATAATTCCATTCAATATATTTTATGTTTTAATATGAATTTCATTTAAAATATACGTTTCTGTAATATTCTGGACTGTTCTGGTTATAAAAAGATATGCAGGTCTGTTTCTGTGATTGGGAATGTTGCAGAAACAGACACCACTTTAAAAAAAAACGTACTTATATGCCTCGGTTCTGGTAAAAACCGAGGTCAAAAGCCCACTTACTGCCTCGGTTATGGTCAAACCCGAAACAGAATGTGTAGCGGAGGAGAAAAAAAAACAAAAAATGAATCTACTGCCTTGGTTTGGGCCAGAACCGAGGCAGTAAACTGGAACTTTATGCCTCGGTTACGAAGAACCGAGGCCTAATGTGCTATGAAAAAAATAAATTAAAAAAACGTTAAACGTTTATGCTTCGGTTAGAGATGAACCGAGGCAGTAGGGGGTGAGTTTATGCCTCGGTTCACAACCGAGACCAAAAGTGTTAGACTTTTTACCTCGCCTGAATATGCCTCGGTTCAGAAACCGGTGCCTATACACAAAATAACCGCTGTCGTTTCCCATGACTGTACTAGTGTTTTAAGATTCACAGGTTCTAGTTCCAAGTCTGTTTATGTCCAAATTGCTTTATTAGAAGTATATATTTGACAAAATATTAGATTTTTTTTTCTCTTAAACAATCTTTCTTTCATATCTCCTTAAAAAAAGAAAATATTTATCTTGTTAATCTTTTGAATTTCATTTTCTTGATACCCAATATTCACTTGAAACACTACCATGTTTTCATTCTTTATTTTTAATTTTTGATTCCGAATTTTATATTAATAATAAACTCCATATATATATATATATATATATATATATATATATATATATATATATATATATTATATATAACAATTGTAGAATTAGTATAAAACAATAATAATAGATACACGTATGATGTTATTTGATTATGATAGATATCACAACAATATCACGACAATATCAAAACGATCAGCATCATTATTTTTAGTACATGACATGCTGTTGTGATGGAATTGAATTAAACAACGAATAAAAAAAAAACATAAACGGAATAATGTGTGTAAGAAAATGGTAAGAAGTCATTTTGGCCTTCGTCCGAAAATCTGTTGGACGGTGGGGAGCTTAGTCCCAGTGGTTGGAGGATTGGATTTAGGAGGTGGCCTTGTTGTGGGAGCAAGAACATGTTGAATGCTTTTCTTCTCTGAACTCATTCTGCCAAACACCTTCGATCGATTTCGTTTTGATTTGTGTATGGAGAGTTGAGAGTATTTATAGCCATTCTTTCAATTGATTAATGCATGGAACTTTCCAAGTGATTCATGGTAATATAGCAAGGAATTGCTGTTATTTTTCATCTTTAATTTACAGACTTTGAACCAAAGTTATATATATGATTTCTCCTAACATGAGCAAACCTCACACAACGTAAAAACTTTGAACTTTCAACTTTGAATAATACGCGGCATCAACACCCTTCGCCCATTACGTAAGAGACTCGGTCGCCTACGTTAATTTATAGACCCCACTTCACAATATTACCCTCTTTTTTCTCCTCACACAATTTCTTTATAATTTTAAATTTGTATTACCAAAAGTTTTTTTTTCTCCCATTCATTTGCAGCTAAGTGTAAATAATTAATCGATGTTGAATTTCAATAACTGATTTGTCAGTTTAATACAAATAATTTCTTATTTATTTACGTAAGTGGGTTTCAATTTCCTCTTATTTACGATAGGTTTGAAGACAATAAATCAATGCAAAACCGAAATTTTTAACTATTTAAACATTTACTCAATTATACATTGTTATATTACTACAAAGAGAAATTCAAACCCAGTTAATACGCGATCCATAAAATACTTTTATGGGTGGAAAATATATTAAGACATTTTTATATAAAGAAAAGTCGATGATAAAATTATACTACATATAATCACACAAGATTTTTTTTTCCTGGTTAGAAAGTAGACCTTTTATATACTTTATAAAGTTATTGTGTAAAAAAATAGCTTAATATAGAATAAAAAGTCTTTTTTTCTCTCTCTGAATTATATAAAAGAGTCAAATAATATCTAATTAAAATCATATTTTTATGACAAATTAATTTACCGAAACTTATCAATACAATGTAATTAAACGGGTAAACCCTAGTCTTAGAATATGCCTCCTTAGGTACCATGCATCATCAACACATTACTTACCTCAAAGTGCACAACTACATAATAATTTTTCAATTTTACTTTGATAGAAGTCCAAAAGCCCCCAATAACTTTGATTTTCTATTGAGTTTAGTTCTATCTTCTCTACCTATCTTTGCTTGAACAAGAAACTCTTGGTTGAGTAAAAATAATCTCAAGAATAAGGTGATTTTTTACTTTGCTAGAGTGAAAGTTTCATTACTAAAATTAAAATTTCATCACTTAAGAAAAAAAATCATTAATAATTTCTCATGAATAAAAAATTTCACCCTAACACTATTAGAGTGAAAAATTCACCATCTTGTGATTTATACTGTATAAAAAAATATTAAATAATGGCCAGTGATAAATTATTTTTAATTATTAAATTTTTTTTATGTAATGTTAATATTATTGCTTAAGTGAAAATGACTTTGTGTGAAAAGCTCTTCCATGAAGAAACCTCCATTTTTTTTCCTTACATGCAAGTTTCTCATCCATAAATCATTCTCATACAACAGAGTATTAACTCAAGCAAATAAAATAATACATAAAATAAATTTTTTAAACTTATACAACATATTCTATAGGTATTATCCTTGATTAATAACTCTAGTAACCTTGATTTTGTAAGTTTCTTTCTTAAACAAGTATATTGTGACCCAAATGTTAGCTCTCCATTTATAACAAAATCTTGAACTACATTATTCCATATTCAGAATCCAGTTGGAATAATTTCTAAGAACCAAAACCCTTCCCACAATAATCTTTATGAATATTAAAATTAGACTTACCTGCATATTTGATCAGATAAAATTCCAACTTTCTTTATTAGCTTGTTGATGTTTTTAAAAGTCGATAGAGTTTCAATCTATTTTTCTTAAGAAAATAAAAAAAAAAGTTGTAGAGAGATACAAAGTTTAATGAAAATGAATCATTTAGCTATTATATTTATACATTTCAAAAATAATATAATATCTTTATATTATATTTATAATATGTTATGTAGTAAGATATTTTAGATAAAATATCTTAGATATTTTAAGCGGTTAAAGATATTTATGAGTAACTAACCAGATTTTTAGGTAAGGTTATTCGTCTATAAATACAGTAACAGGGCAAAGGTCCAGGTACATTCTCTCTATGTTCTAGAGACCCTAAATAATATTTGAGAGCAGTATTATAATAACTCTCTTGAGAGCTGAGGTTCCATAACTCACATCTGACTTGAGCGTCAGAGTATCTTTGCAGGTACCTCCCCCTCCTTTGGCGAGTATGAACAACAACAATTGGAGAAAGGCAAGCGTCCCAGACAGCCAGGAGCAACAAAGACACACTGGAAAACATCTACACTGAAACATTTTGGCGCCCACCGGGGGCCGAGTGCCATCCCACAGAAGCCACGAGAGGAGCCTCGGCCTTGACGAATCCCTTCTTCGGATAAAGCTACTCCAACAAGATGGAGCTGCTGCATCACCGCAAGGAGTCCCCCCCCCCCCGTGAGCCATTAACGCCACTGTAAACACCTTTGCGAAATCGGGTTCGTCCATCAGCCTCCGTCGCGCCACCAAACATCGTTGTCACAGGGGCACCATTCATTCATCCCCATCGACTCCACGATCACACAATCATGTCCACGATCGCACAATCCTGCAAATGAAAACCCTAAATTCCCAAATCATAACCCAAACAGATCGCAGATTCAAAACCCCATGCCATCCAACTCGCCGTTCGGTACCGTCCGGTCCGTCTGACAAATAGACCGAACGATTCCCCAAGGTCGTCTACCCAGGATTGACATCCTGGGCCGCTCACCCTTCTGACCGGGCCCCACGACCATTCTGGGGCCACAAGTGTTCCACAACTCGTCCGTCCGGCCTCACATATTGTCGGTTCTTCATCCTCAAATACTTCAACGTTCGCCCATCCGTGGCCTCCACCGTTCGGCCATCTGTGGCCTCCACCGTTCGACCACCCGCCTCAATGACGTTCGGACGCTTGGACTCAACCGTTCGACCATCCGTCTCATCGACGTTCGGCAGCTTGGCCTTGACCGTTCGGCCTTTCTTATTGACGTTCGGTCTCTAGCGCTCGATCATGCATGGTATCACAACACTCAATCGTTCGGCCATTCGGTCTCACTGCCGTTCAGCAATTTTCAGCATCAAGCGTCCAGCAGTCGGCCTCAATAACGTTTGTCCGCTTGCTTCAATCGTTCGGTCATTAGGTCTCACGGACGTTCGGTCACTTGTCCTCAATCCTTCGGCCTCAATCGTTCGGCTTTCCGTGTCCTCAAGCGTCCAACACTCACTCTCCCTGACGTTTGGCCACCCCGCCTCAATCGTTCGACTTTCCGTGGCCTAAAGCGTCCAACATTTTGCCTCACTGATGTTCGGCAACTCCCATTCTTCCTCATTGCCGTTCGACAATTTCTAGGTCGACCATCAAGAACGAGCCGCACTCCAAGGTCGTCCATCTAGGTCGACCGACAAGACCGAGTGTGTATCGTGACCGATCGACAGAACCGAGTGGCTGCCCACCCAGGATTGATATCCTTGGCCGCTCACCCTTCTGACCGGGCCTCACGACCATTCTCGGCCCCAAGCGTTCCAGTGTTTGGCCGTTCGGCCTCGCAGGTTTTCGGTTCTTCGACCTCCGTCATCCTCCAAAGGTCGCCCAACATGGTCGACAATCAAGAACACCTAGCGCACGTAAGTAAAAAGGCAATCTACTTATTATGGAACCTGGTAGGTATCCGTCAACTCGCCCTCAAATCGTTCGGTCATCCATGGCCTCAAACACTCCAGCATTCGGTCATTCAGATCCACAAGCGTTCGGCCATTCGACTAAACTGATGCTCGCCCATTGGTCCTCAATGACGTTCGGCGTCTTGGCCTCAACCGTTCGACCAATAGCTCTCATTGACGTTCGGCAATTTCAGCATGAAGTGTTTTCAGAATTCGGTCATTCGGACTCAATGACGTTGGGCCGCTTGGCCTCCATCCTTTTGCCTCAATCGTTCGGCCATTTGCGTCTCACACGGTACAACATTCGTTCTCGCGGTCGTTCGGCCTAAAGCGTTCGACATTTCGCTCACCATTGACGTTCGGTCTCTAGCGCTCGGCCACACATGGTCTTATGTGTTCAAACATTCAACCTCGAACGTTCCTGCTTTCGACCACTCAGCCTCATTGACTCTCTGCCTGTCGGCCTCTACCGCTCGACCATACATCAACACGAGCACTCCAGCATTCGACCATACTCATGTTCGGCCTCTTGACGTTCGGCACCTGGGCCTTAACCGTTCGGCACCTCGGCCTCCCTGATGTTCGGCACCTTCACATTAACCGTTCGGCACTTCGCTCTCACTGACGTTCGGTAGCTTGGCCTCAAACATCCAGCACTCAGTCTCCTTGATTTCTAACGTTCCAGAATTCGGTCTCACGGACGTTCGACCCTACTGATGTTCAGCCATTGGGTGCAACTGACGTTCGGCCTCAAGCGTCCAACACTCTCCCTTACTAACGTTTGGACTTTCGACCTCTACCGCTCGACCATCCATCGACACGATCGCTCCACCATTCGGTCCTACTGACGTTCGACCGCCAGGTTTAAATCTCGATCGAACGGTCTCACCTATATTTTATATATTATATATCTTACGCAGGTCACAGTAGACGGTCAACCAAAGACCGAGCGTCTACTATCTAAACCGATCGGCCTTACAACATAATCTATTTTTTATGTTAAATTTTCCAAACCTTGTAAATGCATTGGTTTGTCTCGCTACTCTTTTTTCTCTAATTCTACAGCGCAGATAAGAACATCTTACCTGAATAGGTGGACACCAGAGATTCGTCCATGTTGAAGCACTCAAAACCGGGAAAACACTCCTTGACCTGGTAGATGTTCGCCCTAGAACACCCAGGAGCATTGAAAAAAGGGATACACTCCCTTGGTAGATGTTCGCCCTAGAACACCCAGAACATCAACCGCTCGACAATCCATGTCCACGAGCGTTCAAACAGTCGGCTGTTCAGCCTCAAAGGTATTCGCCTTTTGATTTCAAGCGCTCGACAATCCATGTCCACGAGCGTTCAAACAGTCGGCCGTTCGGCCTCAAAGGTATTCACCCTTTGATTTCAAGCGCTCGACAATCCATGTCCACGAGCGTTCAAACAGTCGGCCGTTCGGCCTCAAAGGTATTCGCCCTTTGATTTCAAGCGCTCGACAATCCATGTCCACGAGCGTTCAAACAGTCGGTCGTTCAGCCTCAAAGGTATTCGCCCTTTGGTTTCAACCGCTCGACCATCCATGGTCACGAGCGTTCAAACATTCGGCCATTCGGCCTCAAAGGTATCCGCCCTTTGATCTCAACCACTCGACCATCCATGGTCACGAGCTTTCAATCATTCCGCCGTTCGGCCTCAAAGGTATTCGCCCTTTGATCTCAACCGCTCGACCATCGCCAAGAGCACTCAAGCAGTCGGCCGTTCGACCCTACTGATATTCGGCCTTTCGACCTCAAAGGTATTCGTCCTCTTGGCTTAAACCGCTCGTCAATCCATGTCCACGAGCGCTCAAGTATTCGGTCGTTCGACACCACTGATGTTGTCCATTCGGCCTCAATGACGTTCGTCCGCTTGGCTTCAATCATTAATCCATGGCCTCGAAAGCTCAAGTATTCGGCCGTTCGACGCCACTGATGTTGTCCATTCGGCCTCAATGACGTTCGTCCGCTTGGCTTCAATCATTCGGCCTCACATGCCACTCGGCCTCTACCGTCCGTAGCCTCAAGCGTTCCAGCATTCAGCTTCTATGACCTTCGCCTATACAGCCTCTAACGCTCGGCCATACATGTCCTCACGTTCGGCCTCACTCGTTCCAGCTTTTTGTCGTTCGGCTTCGCATCTTTTTGGTCCTTCGAACTCAACCACTCGATCATCCTTGGTTTAAAACGTCCAACTGCTCAGTCTAGAGCAGAAAGAAAACCCATAAAACCCGTCGTTTAGTCCACACATGGGCAACAACCAGAAACACGCTCCCTAACACAGCGAATACAGCCTCCCTCAAACTCATAAGTCCTATAGTTACCACGTCTATAAAACAGAACGGTTAACTCAGACTTAGGGGGCATGTTATGTAGTAAGATATTTTAGATAAAATATCTTAGATATTTTAAGCGGTTAAAGATATTTATGACTAACTAACGAGATTTTTAGGTAAGGTTATTCGTTTATAAATACAATAACAGGGCAAAGGTCCAGGTACGTTCTCTCTATGTTCTAGAGACCCTAAATAATATTTGAGAGCAGTATTATAATCACTCTCTTAAGAGCTGAGGCTCCATAACTCACATCTGACTTGAGCGTCGGAGTATCTTTGCAGGTACCTCCCCCTCCTTTAGCGAGTATGAACAACAACAATTGGAGAAAGGCAAGCGTCCCAGACAGCCAGGAGCAACAAAGACACACTGGAAAACATCTACACTGAAACATAATACATTATCCAATCTTAGAGTAGAAAAATGACACTTGTATACTTTACCGGAAAAGTTCTCGATAAGAATGATGAAAAATGGACTCAATCTTCAAGACTTGTGGGAAGTAGGAAGGGTGATCTATAAGGCTTGAGGGAAGCATTAATGGTGGTTGCTCTAATGGTGAGTGATTATTGGTAAGTTGTGTGCAAGAGTTACAAATCAGTTTTTGACGTTGAGTTCACTAGTGCATAAATTGTTGTGTGACATATTTTGTGTGGTTGTGTGAAGTAATTAGTATAATTATATGACGTTATCAAACACTATGAATACGTAGGGTTTAAGTGAGTTGTTATATTATGATTGATGTATATGTTGTGATGATGTTTGGATGTTCTTGCATTGGTGATTTTTATCCGTTATGATTGTATTTTATAGAGAGCAGATAATAGTATAGGTGTTGAGAAAGATGTACCATACTAGAAAGAGTGGACAATATCCCCTACACAAATTCTTGGAATTACTGACAAAATTTTATCGAGAAAAATAAATTTATCGATAAATTCAATTTATTGACAAATTTTATAGACTTAATTTTAAAATTTTAATTACTGATGAAATTTACAAATTTTAATTATCGATAAATTTTAGCAACAAAGTTATTTATGTCGATAAAATTCGTTGATATATCAATCGATAATACAAATTTCAATTAATAATACATATTTCTATCGGTAAAATTCATCTGTAATTATATATCTTAAAATCCGTAAGTAAATTCATCAAAATTATTTAATCAAATATTTTATTATCTTTTTAATTTTTGTGTTAATTGTAACATCCCAAATTTAGTACTATAAAATTACTAAACTGAACATTACATGTATAATGACAAAATAAGAACTACAGATTTGGTGAATAAAAATGTTCACCTAAAGAACAAAAATAACTACCTATACTATAAGTTTCATTTTCCCCCCTTTAGTTGCTCCAACTGAAAAGACTGCATCCCTAAGCTCAAACCATTAAGGTGATCATCGCAAAAGAGAAACATCATACAAAGACAAACCACAGAAAAGCAAGGGTAAGCTAGTGTAATTTAATATTCATGTGGAAATACAATTCAAACAAGCAACTAGGATACTCATACAACATGTGTAAAACATATAAACATATATTGACCCGACCACTTTAACTTGACTATCCGGACTAGTATGAATATGTAGCTTGAGGTTGTTCGTGCACCCGTGGGTGTAGTAACTAGAAACCCATCAGCTGCTACATGAGGTTAGCCCGTTATCACTCACCGTAGAACCCCCCATAGGCTAAGGCCTCCTACTATTCTCACGACATGACTTACCCATCTCTACTTGAGAATTGATAATCATTAGAATGGTAGGATGAACGTCGTGGATTTCACTGTCCCTATTCATACTTTACCACCACCTTGATTAGCAATCACTAACACATTCCTCCTTGAAATTTTCTTTCATACCAGTTGGAACATCATACCTTATTTGAATATTAATACAGTTTCTCATACATAGTAGATCAATGCAACTATAATAAGCAATCAAAGCCAAACAATGAAATCAACATTTAAAACCCGAATAACATTTCATAGTAGAAGACCGAACGAGCAACAACATAATCCCTGAGTACGACCGAACAATCAATGATCAGTCAGACCTAAGCATAGGCCGAACTCAATTGAGGACCGAACGTTAGAACACTGCTGAACATTTAGGATATCCCGAACACTAAAACTTAGTCTAAATACTAATGTAAGACCGAGGACTAAGGTTAGATCGAACCCTAGTACAAGACCGAGCACTACAAGAGACCGAGTGCTAGTACAAGACCGAGCATTACTAAGAGAACGAGTGTTAGTACAAGACCGAGCACTACTAAGAGGGCGAGTGCTAGTACAAGACCGAGCACTACTAAGAGACCTAGTGCTAGTACAAGACCAAGCACTAGTAAGAGATCGAGTGCTAGTACAATATTGAGCACTACTAAGAGACCACCTACCCACCTAAGACTCTAAAGAAACCGAACCCAGTTAATGACCGAGTACCTGAACATGGCCGAGCAGCTAATCAGCGCATGACCGAGCGGTCAATAGCGCATGCTCAGCTTTCTGCATAATTTAGCAGAACTTCTGCAGAATGATGAACATGCTAGACTTTACCAAAACTAAACATTTTTCCCGACTTCTATTATTCCATACATGAATCATATACCAATTTACACCTATCCAAGGATACCTAAATCTTCCTAACATCCTTCGAAAGAGTCCCATACCAGATTTCACTTCAACTTCTGCATAATTAACAACTCAATGAACCAAAAATCGTTTTCCTACTTTTTACACATTTTATAGAGACTTAAGGCTTCTGACAGGTTCAATTATACTTGCACAGACTCTTCCTACTGACCAAATTCAATCATAACCCCAAACTCTCATTTTCACCCACTCACTTCCTCAAAACTAGAACAAACCGAACATTAATGCAGAGAACTCCAAACCGTTCACAGGGTTCAGCATTCACAATTTCAATCAAACATTCAAATTACACACATGCAACCATCCAAACAGTAAATTTCATACATAGAAAATCTTAATTAAATTAACCAGCTTCCCTTACCTCTTAGTCAAACCGAACAACTTCTATCCTTCTAGAAAATTTGCTCACAACACCAGAAAATCTTAAGAACACCTATAGCTCATAGATTTGTGAGAAGAGATCAACCAAAGGACCAAGAACAAAGTCAGAATTGAGGAGAGAAAGCTGATGAACACATGCAAACCGAAATGTTGCTTGCATGTGCTAAAAGTTTCAGAATTTTACAAGACTCAAGGGAAACGAAACTTACCAACTCTAAACACAAAATTGATCGGTGGGATAGGAAACTCTTGACATCTCGATCGTCTAGGAAGCTTCCGATCGCCGATAAGATGAATCTCCAGGAAGAAAATCTAGAGAGAAGAGAGGGGAACAATAGAGAATAGTGTTTTTAGAGAAATAAAAAGTATTTAGATAATTAATCGAGTGTTTTAAATTTCTATTTATATGGTTGGCTTATTTTAACACAAATGCTCAGTCTTATTACTTTAATACATCTATATACTCTTAACATGATATTTTTTGAGTTCTTACAGTAATTAATTAATTTATTTCTTTAAATTTATTGACAAAAATAATTTTAATCAAAAGAAAATATTTATTCCAAAATTTATCTCTTTTATAATATAAATTTTAAATACTATTGATATTTTATTATTTTTTTAATTTTGATTTTAATTAATTAATTCATTTAAATGGTATTAATATATAAAAGTATTTTTAATTATAGGAAAATATTTATCCTAAATTTTCTTTCTTTCTTTTAAAGTATGAGATTATTTTCACTATTAATTATTTATATTTTATTATTCTTTTATTTTTTGTTATAATTAAATCATTAATTTTTTATATTTTATTAATAAAAATAATTTTAATTATAAGAAAACATTTATTTTAAATTTTCTTTCTTTTATAATATAAGATTTTTAATACTATTAATTATTTGATATTTTATTATTCTAATTTTTGTGATAATTAATTCATTTATTTTCATTTTATTGATAAAAGTAATTTTAATTACAGGAAAACATTTATTTTAAATTTTCTTTCTTTCTTGGTTTAATGTCTCAATAGGTCCTGTTTTCGTCCCAAATTTGAAATAGGTCCCTGTTATATTTGAAGTCTTAATTAGATCCTTATTTTTGTTAATTTGATGCAAATAAATCATTTCCGTCAATTTCAGAGAACGGCGTTAAGGAGTGCGTGACGTGGCGTGTGTGAATGCAATTTTTTATGGTTTAATGTCTCAATAGGTCTCTATTTTCGTCCCAAATTTGAAATAGGTCCCTGTTATTTAGTGTTTAGGGACGAAAATAAGGGACCTATTTCAAATTTGGGACGAAAATAGGGACCTATTGAGACATTAAACCTTAAAAAATTGCATTCACACACGCCACGTCATGCACTCCTTAATGTCGTTTTCTGGAATTGACGGAAAGAATTTATTTGCATCAAATTAACAAAAATAAAAATCTAATTAAGACTTCAAATATAACAAGGACCTATTTCAAATTTGGGACGAAAATAAGGAACTATTGAGACATTAAACCTTCTTTCTTTCATAAGGCTCCTAATACTAATGTTCCTCTCCTTCTTGGCCTCTTCCAACGGCATGAGGAGGTGATCCATCGAAACGACACCGTCTTTGCTCATATGACCATTAAAATTCCACGTAAGAGCCTCTAAGCCTCCGTGGTGGTTGGTCCGAGTTGCAGTGTAGCAAATACCGGAAAGTAGGAAGAAATAAGCCAAAATTTGCTTGAACTGAAACAGTGGAGATTGAGAAACTGGAACGTTTTTTTATTTCACCATTTTACTTTAGATCGAAAATATGAGTGCGGTCAAAAATTAGGAGAGGAACAAAATAATATTTTCACTTAATGGCGGTTGCTTTCTAAACCGTCAAAAATTTGTCTTAGAAAAAAAATTCCTAATGTATTTGTGGTTTTAATAAAACCGTTGAAAATTTTTGAAGGTTTTCAAAAGCGTCAGAAATAAAACTTCTTTTATATTATATTATTTTGAAGTGTAATATAAGATTTTTATTATTATTAATTATTATAATTTTATTACTTTAAATTTATGTTAATTAATTAATTAATTATGTTTATTCTAAATTTTTTCTTTAATAATATAATAATTTTATTACTATTATTTATTGATATTTTAGTGTTCTTCTAATTTGTTTTAATTAATTCATTCAAATCTATTATTTATAAAAATAATTTTAATTATAACAATATAAAATTTATTAATATAAAATTTTGATTAATATTTTATTATTTTTTGTGTTAATTAATTAATTAATTCATTCAAATATATTATTTTTATTTTTATCACTCTTAATAAAATCACTTTAGTGTGGTGTTGAATGGTGAAAACTATCTAAGATTAATCTTCTTTTCTGTTATATATATATATATAAAAGAAATATGGGTTAAGTTCAAAATACAGATAAAAAATAATAACAAATTAACTAAAGATAAAGATAATATATTTAATATTCTCTCTCAAGTTGGTGCATACAAATCGTATATACCAAGCTTGTTACTAATATAATAATCAATAAAGATTTAGCGAAAATATCTGTTTTTGCACTGGAGTCACACCAAATTATTAATAATTTGCGAAAACGATATAGAAGACAAAATACCAATCTAGAAAACTTTCCTTGAGCAACAAATCTGGAAAGTTGCTCCATATAAATCTCTTCTTACAAATTGTCGTTAAGGAATGTATTGTTGACATTCAGTGGATAAAAGTCATTGTTGAAGACCAATTACGGCTATACATAAACTAACAAAATTTATATTTGCCATGGGAGAAAAAATATATATGGACAGTCAAACGCAATGGTAATAAAAGAGAGGTTAGAAGAGACAACAACAGAAGAAGCCATGGATGAGGAGGAGAGAGAAATCTTAAAATTTCAAGATTCTCCAATCAAGGCACTTACAAAAGGAAAAAGAGCAACCTTAAGGCTCTAAATAGCTGTCTGAAAGGATACAAGATGTACGACTACACAGGATAAACCTGAAAGGAGCAAAAAAGCGACCTCGACGCTTTAAATCACACCCTAAAAGGAGGCGACATGTGTCACGACGCATGATGGAAAAAGGAGCATATCCATAACTTTCAAAGGCATTAAGAGCGTGTAAGAGCTTAGATAAAGGCGTCATTGACAACATGATGGTCGCTTGACCGAGACGATCAAAACCGTGTGATCATCAATTGAAATTGAAACTCTAGTAATGACTACACTAGACGATGGTGGTAGACGATAGCAATGCTGGTAGCGATAGATGGCGCTACTGGCAGAAGCGGCAGGTATAGTGGTAGAGGCAACACAAATTTTTTGCTCAAAAGAATCTAACTTTGATACCATGTTGAATAATCTCCCTTTGTGTTGAATACACACATAGAGTCCTCTATTTATAATAGAGGAAATATAGACTAAATCCAAAATACAAATAAGAAATAATAACAAACTAACTAAAGATAACGATAAAGAAAAAATAAAGATAACATATCTAAGAATAACGATATGTAATTAGTTTTAAATGATATCATATAAACCCTAATTCAAATGTTCGTCCAATGTTGGCCCTTCAAAGCTCACAACCATGTTCAAACTCAAACGAAGTCGTTGTTGGCAATGTTCGCCGCTATGGGAAGTCCTCTAGAGTTGTTGCGAACGTCTATTTTGCCTCTTTTTCCTCAATGTGACTACTTCTTCGTCATCACGGTCACGCCTCTTCAATGCTACAACTCGACTATGCTATCGACACCTCCTTCATGAGACTGGAACCACCGTCAGTTGGCCATGTCATCACCACCTTCGCCCTTATGTGAGGGTTTGTTCCCGAGTTGATTTCTCACTTTAGCCACGTTGTTGTTGCATTCTCCAACCGAAACTCGTTCAAAACTCCTTATCAGGAAGATGAACAAATGTATGATGACGGTTGAGGGGATGGATTTGCATTTTTATATGTAGGTGCACTGATAATTTTTTTTCCATCAATCATTTCTGATATTAATACTTTTTTGTGATATAATTTATAAATAATGATTTTACTAACAAATTTTTATCGTCAATAATTTTTATTTATTGATGAATTTTAAATATTATTGATTAATTTTTATTATCGATAACATTAATTTTTCTTGTAATAATCCAAAGTGTAAGACCCAAAAAATATGTGTCTTAGAAATGAAGTGGTTGAAAAAAATAGGAGATATAATTTTGGTGGATTTATATATTTAAAAGGGATATTATTATTGTTATTAGATATTGTAGATATTTTAAATGATATATTGAGATATTATTATATATAATTAGATATTATGGCTAGATAATAATAGTTAATATTATTGATATACTAATTATAATAAATTAGAATAAAAAGTATTATTATAAGTGAGAAAATATTATAATAGAATTGGGTGGATTCATAAATATTAAGATATAGAGAAAGAGTTGGTTTTGTGTTTTAGAAACCGTAGAAACTCTAAATCAAAGAGAGAAACAGAGGAATAAAGGAGATTAACGTTTTGGGTGAAGAAGAGAGATTAGAGCAACAGGAAACTCTTAGTGTAAAGGAAGATTGGTGGTGTTTTAGGATTATAGATAAAGTCTTATGATTGGTCAAGGTGTGGGGAAGCTTGCCTTTGTTTATTTGTTGTTGTATGCCATGAATTATTGATTATCTTGATTAGTTAATTCTAGTTTTGATGCATGTGTGCATAATTATGATTATGATTATCTGTGATTATTTTTGGATAAGAGTTTATGTATGTATGGGCATAAGGTTTATGTATGTATGGGCATAAGATTTATGTAATATTTGTGATGGGTTTTCCCTATGAATGTATTATGTCTTTTTTGTTGGGTTATCCAAACAGAGGGTTTGATGCTAAGAGAGAACAAAGTTATGATGCTTGGAAGTTTCCATGCTTGTAAGTGTTGGGTTATTGAGTTCCCTTCCTATGTGGAGAATAGGCCAAATAATGTGGACCATTAGGTCTCACTTTGTTTTAGTGGAGATGGGTCAGATTAGTAGGACATATTAGAGTCATTTGAAGAGAGGAAAAGCCAAGTGAGCGAGAAAGGAAGAGAAGAAGTCAATCCTGCATAACATAAAACTTGCATTGGTGTTTTCGTTGTTGTGAAGTTGTTTACTGTTGTTTCGGGCTGAATTTTTGATATTAGGTTCTCGAAATATGATTCTTCATTATGACCATTCGAGTCGTCAATCGGAGATCCAGTTTGGGAGAAAACAACATCGCATCAGAAGCTCTATTTTGGAGCATTTCATAAAACCTACACTAGTGTTTTTGTCGTTTTGAAGTCGTTCACTGTTGGATCGAGCGAATTTTTGGACAGTGGGTTCCAAATGTATGGTTCTTCATGTTGACCGTTCAGATAGTCAATCGGAGTTTAGGAGAAAATGGCCTCACATCAACAACTCTATTTTTGAGAATTTTCATCTTTTTGGTTCACATTTGTAAGCATTATGCTTAGTTAGTTTGACTGATTGAAATCCCTATTTGGTGTTTTTATCGAAGACTCTTTTGCACCCTATTATTGGGGGTATAACATGTCAATGATTGGATAAAGATGATTCAAGTGATGTATTATATGTGTTTGAGTATGTTTACATGGGTAAGAGATGTTTGAATGCATGTATCATGTGTTAACTACGTTTCTATGTGATCTACGGTTGATGTAAGTATGTTTGAATGCTCGAATCATGTCCACGATATGTTTCGACTCAACAATAATCATTTATCATTAGTTATAATCGATTATCTACGCGTTGGTTTTAAGTGTGGTTTCAAGAATAATCGATTATCTAGGATGCTAATCGATTATCTGGGATGATAATATATTATCCCTTCTTGCGTAATGTTTCTGGGTAAATTTCACTGAGATAATTGATTATCTTAAGTGATAATCGATATCACAATGCATTTTGGTGAAAAATGGCGAAGTTGATGAAGCATGGATGTGAACTAAGCCTAAGGAGTTGTGGAACATGATGATAATCAGAGACTGAGGTTAGTGGGTATGTTTAGGGTCAGTTTAACTTATGGTTGAGAGTGGAGCATAAGTGAGTGTTGGGATGTACCCGAGTATGTGATTGAGGAGCATGAGATTGAAGAATAAGTCTACTTGTTCTACCTCGTAAATCATGGTTCTATATATGGATAAATACTTCCTTTTGCTTTGTATGCATTGGAAGGAGATGATTTGTTGGGGAGGCTACATATGTCCTATAGGGGAGGCTACATGTGGGCTGTAGGAACAACTATAGCCGGTGAGGTAGGGTACAAGAGTGAGATGAACTCTTTCGACTATGGTATTATGGTACGATGATGCTGATGGTGTTGTTCATGATTGGGATAGTAATGATAGTGGTGTATCTATGATTATGATCATGGTACTTGAGATGCTCCAAGTTATGTTATGTTGGTAGTGGTGTTACTATAATGATTATAGTATGTAGTTAGCATGTGTGCTAATGAGTGAATATACCAAGGGTCTATGTGTGAGATGTTAGTGATGACATCAAGGGTTAGAGATCAAGGATCAATGATCAAAGTTTCAGGATCAGGGATTGAGGATCGAGTAATTCAGTATCATTGAATTGTTTATGTTAGAATATTAAGAATACTATTGTTATTACTATTATGTAAGTGGTGTTTGATTATGGTTGATATAATCAAAACATATATATTATTGTGTATTTGATTATGGTTGGTATAATAAGAAGGTATGTATCTTGTGTGTTTGATTATGATTAATATAATCAATATGTATGTATCTTGTTGTTATGATTGTTTTATCGGTAATTTATTTCATACATGTTTGTATTTATATGTTTGTGAATGAAATTATCAACGATGATCATATAATGTGTTATATGTGAGCGGATAATGTTATAGATCTTCTGATTGACTCGAGAGAGGATGAAAAATAACCTTAAGATTCATTTAGAGCTATTTTATTTTACAAGTTAAGACAATATAATTGTAATATTTCTTTCGTTATTTTATTACTCGAAATAATATAATTAGATAAGGTTTTCTTATGTACGTTTTCGCGTTATGATAAATTTTAAATTTTACAAATTTTTAATAACCCGTGATATCTCAAAAATCGAATGTTACACAAATACGATTGATTTTTTTTTTTTAATTTTTTTAATAAAGATTATGGTTATATGATTTATTTATTGAAATTTTCAATAAAATAGAAGAATGTAATAAAATTAAAAAGTGATATGTATTCATCTAAAAATGAAAAATTGAGACTAACTTCAGTCATAATTAAGTGAACAAAATATAAAAAAAAATGTCATAACTATAAATATTTATATAGTCATATTATCCTTGTATCGTATTTAAAAGGTTTAATAATTATTGTACAAATTATTATATGTGGTTAATTTGAATAGTTTTTATGAATATTGATCCTCGTTCTTAGAAATATTTTAAGAATTAAAATCATTACTAATATTTAAATTATGAAACCAATTTCTAAGTTTAATTACTAATACATAAAATTATCAAATCAACTGTTAGTGTCATTGATCCTTCAAGTAATATTTTTATCTTAGAAATCCTTTTATATATTAATGTATATGTTAATACAATGACGTATGAAATTAAATATTTAGATGAAATATGAATTTAATAAACTAAAAAATTTCGTCATGTAAAGTATTTTAATTTTTTTTAATTCAAAGCAAAAATTTTAAAAGAATTTGATAAACAGTTGAAATTTGTTTTTTACTTTTCTATTAAATAATCAGTGTTTTAGAAAATAATAAATACAATACATAGTATTAATTTATATTATATATTTTTAATCTAAAATAAAAATAAGAATTAAAAATACTAGGAATATAAAAATAATATATGATATTGACTTAGAATATATCGAAGCCTTGTTTATTCTATTTTATACGCAGACTAAAAAATTAGTTAATTGTTAAAGAAATGACATCAAAGTCAAAACAACTTACAACACAAGAAAGAAATTGAGTGTAATTTTTACAATAATTCCGATATAATTTACGCGAAAGCAGGAAGACATTTAATCTTTTAGGAGTGACCGCGTCATTCATCTTACACACCCACTCCATTTTAGTTTTAGTTGAATTATTCTATTTTCTATATATAACTATCTGTTTCCTTTTTTATATATAATTAAAATGCATAATCAATAAATATTCTAAAAATTTAAATTATGCTATAATTTATCTAAACGAAGAAAAATTAGTTTAGAAACTGAAATAAATAATGATTGAAAGAATTAAAAATAAATAAAAAGTCAACTAAAAAATATAATGTGAAATGATCAAGAAATTCGTTTGACCAATTGTTAGATACTATTATATTTAGAAAATGTGATAAATTATGCATTTCAATTTATAATATAACTAAGAAAATGAGTTATTATTAGGAATTTAATTTTTCTTTGTACGTTTCAATGCCTTCATTTTGACAAGGTTGAGTTTTTGGTAGCTAAAAGCAATCAATTACATATAGGTTGTTGAGTGTATTTAGAAAACTTAAGAAAAGAAACAAAATGATGAATTTATGTTCTATAATTTGAATAAGTGGAAACTAAATTTGTTGGACAATTAAAAAATAATTTATTAAGATGTAATATAATAACAACTTTATATTTTTAATATTTAGTTAATTCTTTTTGCTTTTTTTTTTCTCTAATGTGAAACAGAGAGAGAAGAAAGTCATTTTGTTTGTCATCCTTTACTTCTGCATATCAGAAACTGCAACGCGTTTACGAAGGCACTTACAAGAAAAAATAGCAAGGTTGGAAGAGTTCTTGGAGCCAATTCATGAAGGGTTTAGCTTCTGCCACAAACTACATATATATCTCTCACACAAACCTTAGTAAACAGCAAGTATGAAGAGAGAGAAATAACAGAAATTTCTGTGTATATTACCATTTCGATTTCTTACGTAATTTCCATGCATTAAATGAATACTACACGCCTCCTTATAAATAAAGCTGCATTGCTATGTTTTATCGATATTAACCATTGTTTGCAGATTCATACATAAAAACCAACATCGATTTGAATTACTTAGCCATTGTACGATGAGCTTCCAAAAGCTAGCCATTCAGGATGTTCTTGCTCCCACAACAAGGCCACCATCCGAGAGTAACAAGTCCAGAACTTCAAGCAGTGGGCGCATAACCATTCACAATGTTCTTATCCATACAACAAGACCGCCTCCTAAGACTAGTAACTCCAAACATCCAACCACTGGACCCAAATGATTTCAAACCATGTTGCAGATTGGTGCATATATGGAAAGCATTACAATAGTATCTGTTGTATTATTTGTTTGATTCAAATGAATTCTTTTAATAAATATCCTACTATATCTATGGGATCATTCCTCTATTTCGCCATTGTTAAATTGTTTGAATTTGTTAATTATAATATGTTTCGGTATATATTTTTGGGACCGAGAGACTAACCTGCTGACGTGTCTGGACCGCTCGCTCGCTTCCAAACTCCTGCTATTGGTCGATCGGTGTTGGCACAAACCGATTGGTCTCCTTCTTGACGAGGGAGGATGTACCTGCAAAAGATACTTCGACGCTCAAGTTAGGCGTTTGATTTGAAGAGCCTCGACTCTTGGTTGAATATTTAGTGAATGATTATCACTATTGAGTATTTGAGAGTAGCCTAGAGTGAATAATGCGTAAGTGGAACGTATCTGGTTTTCGGCCCTAGCTTTGTATTTATAATTGACCTCATGGATCCTGAGCTGATATAAGCCCAATAAAATATAAACAGAATAAGAAAATACGAGGGCGTTTTGCCGCTCGTCTTTCAACATGAACCGAGAGGGATTTACCTCTCGGTCTTCAACATTAACCGAGGGCAACTCACAGGGACCATCGATTGCCCCCACAGATCACTACCAGGCTTTCTAGTGTGTTTTGTCCTTACTCGCACACTTTCTGGGAAAACTTCCCAGAAGGTCACCCATCCCAGAATTACTCTGGGCCAAACACGCTTAACCATGGAGTTCTTATGAGTCAGGCTACCGAAAAGCAAATGCATTTTGGTGATATGAGTAGTCAAATCAATTCCTTTAAGCTATCCTTCAACTGTATAGTCCCATACCTACACAGTCTCCAGATCCCTCTCATTCCGGTGTATGTTCGATTCATCCATGTACCCCTTCCACTCGAAGCTGCTAGGAGCCGCTCCTTGTCTATGCCCCTGCACCATGCCTCGTGCACCGGCGTCACTCCCCGCCCTCGTCTCAGTGCCCGGGTGTCACATTCGATACGACCTCGCTCTGCTCTCAATATTGCAATCTCCTTCGCGTGCCTTCATTGCATCTCTTGTTGTGCTTGCGTCTGTGCCTGTATGGTTCTTGCTTGTGCCTGTATCTGCGCTTGCATCTGCGCTATCAAATCTCTGGTGTTTTGTTCTTCCTTCATGCTTCTCGTGGTAACCATTGGGTTTGGCGCCCACCGTGGGGCCGAGCGTCAAACCCAACGGTGACCACAAGTAGCATGGAGGAACAACAAAGCTGAACGGTAAAGCCCGTTCCCTAGGAAGCACTCCTAGGTCAAAGACCGAGCGGTAAATTCTTCTCAGGAGAGAGGTAAAGCCCTCCCAAAGCTGAACGGTAAAGCCCGTTCACTAGGAAGCACTCCTAGCTCAAAGCAGAGAGGTAAAGCCATCTCAAAGCCGAACGGTAAAGCCCGTTCACTAGGAAGCACTCCTAGATCAAAGCAGAGAGGTAAAGCCCTCTCAAAGCCGAACGGTAAAGCCCGTTCACTAGGAAGCACTCCTAGATCAAAGTAGAGAGGTAAAGCCCTCTCAAAGCCGAACGGTAAAGCCCGTTCACTATGAAACACTTCTAGCTTAAAGCAGAAAGGTAAAGAACCTCTCAAAGCCGAACGATAAAGCTCGTTCACTAGGAAGCACTCCTAGGTCAAAATCAAAGACCGAGAGGTAAATCCCGTCAGTTCATATTAAAGGCCGAGCGGTAAATCCCTCTCGGTTCATGTTGAAGGACGAGCGGTAAATCCCTCTCGGTTAATGTCGAAGGTCGAGAGGTAAATCCCTCTCGGTTAATGTTGAAGACCGAGAGGTAAAACCCTCTCGGTTCCTGTTGAAGGACGAGCGGTAAATCCCTCTCGGTTAATGTCGAAGGTCGAGAGGTAAAACCCTCTCGATTAATGTTGAAGAGCAAGAGGTAAATCCCTCTCGATTCCTGTTGAAGGACGAGCGGTAAATCCCTCTCGGTTAATGTCGAAGGTCGAGAGGTAAAACCCTCTCGGTTAATGTTGAAGACCGAGAGGTAAATCCCTCTCGGTTCCTGTTGAAGGATGAGCGGTAAATCCCTCTCGGTTAATGTCGAAGGTCGAGAGGTAATACCCTCTCGGTTAATGTTGAAGATCGAGAGGTAAATCCCTCTCGGCTCATGTTGAAAGGCGAGAGGTAAATCCCTCTCGATTCATGTTGAAGGACGAGCGGTAAAATGCCCTCGGTTTGTCTTTACATGGAAAAAGTTCTAAAAGTACTCTCCTCAACCACCAACAAGAGCGGTAGGAGCTCTCCAATACATCAAAACACAGCCCTCCCTCAAACTCATAAGTCCTATAGTTAACCAAGGCTAAAGCCGAACGCTTAACTCGGACTTGGGGGGCATGATGTATCATATGAAATATTGACCGAGTGGTTATAAACAACCAACCGGATTTTCAGGTAATCTGTTTATATTTTATTGGGCTTATATCAGCTTAGGATCCATGAGGTAAATTATAAATACAAAGCTAGGGCCAAAAGGTAGGTTCCACTTACGCATTATTCACTCTACGCTACTCTCAAATACTCAATAGTGATAATCATTCGTTAAATATTCAACCAAGAGCCGAGGCTCTTCAAATGACACGCCTAACTTGAGCGTCGGAGTATCTTTTGCGGGTACATCCTCCCTCGTTGAGAAGAAGACCGATCAGTTTGTGCCAACACTGATCGGCCAATAGCAGGAGTTTGGAAGCGAGCGAGTGACCCAGACACGTCAGCAGATACGTCTCTCGGTCCCAAAAATATCAACCGAAACATAATATAAAATGAAAATAATAACAAATTGGAAACAAAATGAATTATATTAAAAGGATATATGTTTGACCCTTTGGTGGTTTCAATTAATTGTATTGATATTTTGTAATGATAGGAGAAGACTGATATATAATATCATTGTTTCAATATTTTTCTTTCGTCCTTTGGGAATGATTTATTTGTACTTTTTCTTTTAGTAGTATTACTTGTGTACGGAGTAATTTAAAGGGTAAGAACACCCTAAGCACTTCCTTTATAATATTTAGTTTTCAATATAATAAAAAAAGATATGTTTGATTAAATTCTCCATTCTCACTAGTAGAATAAAAAATAGAATTGTAAATATAAAAAATTAGACAACTTGTATAGGTTTCTATAATTTAATTTACATATATATGGTAGTTTTAACCAAGAAGAACAAAGACAAATGAACAAGTTTTAATTAATACAAATAAATAGTAGTTTTTATCTAAGATTACAAAACATTGTTTGTATTATGCCTAAACTTACCTTGAGTAGCTTGAGTAGTTAGATAGTCTGCTTAATTTTTCTTATTTATGTATAAACCTTTCATCTACCTATAGGATGACGTACAAGTGTTATAACCTATAAAAGTAATCATCTTTGAAGAAGAAATTGAAATAATTGAATAAGGACTTAAAAGTATAATGTAGTTTCTTGGGAATTTTAATTATAACAAAAATGAAATTATCACCAAAATTGGCATATTAGAGATGATGGCGGCCAATAATACATTAAGGGAAAGAAGGATAGAAAATAACACTTTAGAATATTCAGTGGTGAAAAATCAACACTAACAAGAAAAAGTCGACATTCGTTAAATAATTGTTAGTGTCAAATTCGGGTTGCACTTGCATGCACACTAAAATCATAGATGTAATTTGTTAGCATCTTTTATAATCGATTCTAACAAGCCGATCCTAACTCATAAGTATTTTTTAAATTGACTTTTTAATTAAAGTAATTAACCATTACTAAGTCATTATTAATGCATTTTTATTTTAAAATTGATTTAATTTAGTGTCGGCTTAACTGAAATTAATAACAGTCAATTATAAAAATACTTCCAAATTCAATAAATATGAACAAAAAAATATTATAATGGGTGAAAAGGATGAATGTGTATAAGAGAATTAATATGGATGAAAGAAATGAGTAGGAAGGAAGAAGATGAGGAGAATAATATGGTTGAAGAAGAAGAGAATATTATAGATGAAGAAGATAGTAAAAAATGTAGAAGAAAGTGTGTGGATGAAAAAGAGGAATGTGAGTGTTTCTCAAGGATTTAGATTAGATGCTCACACAATGTTATTTAGTGAATCCAATTTACTCAACGGGAGTTTGTTTATAGTGGACTAGCAAACTTGATGTTTTTCAATTTGATTAAAGTGTTTGAGTGTGTCAACACCTAATTTCGTTCGGATTTGACTAATAGGATTGTTGTATTTTATTTTCATCATGAGTGTAAAATTAAAAAATTAAATAAAAAAATAATAAAAAAAATAAAATACCAATAAAAAATAAACAAGAAAAAGGGTTCGACCTTTTTTCTGTAGTTGTATGACCGGAACGTTCGTCCTCTATCCTGCGTAACCGTTCGTCCTGAGAAGTGCATTCCTATTCTCGCTATCCCATATGACGTTCGTTCATCGTTGGACGTAAGGGTTCATGCGTTCGACCGTTCGACCTCAAAGGTTTACCGTTCGTATCTGTTCGTATTGTTAGCGTTCGGTCATATTATTTGTTAGTGAACGTTCGGTCTTGAAGTTGTTGATTCTCAGTTCAATATTCAGTTTTGGTGATTAGCGTTCGATGTTGAGCGTTCGGCCTAGGTTTGAATTCACAGTGTTCGATCTCAATAACGTCCGGTTGCTCGTCCTCTCTACCGTCCGTCCAGGTCATTCTCCTCATTTACCGTTCGTCTTGACGCCCCTCATCACTTAATACTGCTCGTTCTTACCGTTCGATAATATTTCGACCAAAGTATTCGGACGTTCGACCATTAGCCGCTCGTCAACGTGATATCTGTTCGTATTGTTAGCATTCGGTCTAGATGTGTTTATGCTCAATTGAACGTTCGGTATTGATATGTTTTCTGTGTCCATAGTGAACGGCCGTTCTAGATGTTGTCTTGTCATAGGCGTTTGGTCTTGTTGAAGCGTTCATCTTAACAGTGAGGTGTTCGTAGCTAGCATTCGGTCTTGGTGTCCTGGTGATGACTAGCGTTCGTTTTGGAACGATCGGCCTAATAGTTCATGATCTTCTAGCATTCGTCAAAATATAAATCAACTGTTCTACAAATAGCGTTCGGTCTTTTTCTTATGTTAGTTAAGCGTTCGGTCTTGATGGGTTATTTTTCAATTAAACGTTTGCTCTTGATGTGTTTTTTTCTGTTATCGTTCATTTTGAACAGCCGTTCGTCATAAGCGTCCGGTCTTGTTCAAGCGTTCGGCCAAACAGTGGGTCGTTCGTTTTTTTTATTTTATGGTTGTTTCACTATGTTAAAAAAATGATAAAATAATTAAAAATGAATAAAGATAAATGTTCATATGGTATGTGCCAAAACAAAAATCCGGAATCAGGGATGTGTCTCTGAATTCCTGGAAAGTTGTCTAAAAAAAAGCAAAAAGACAACAAAAAAGAAGACCTTACAGAAGAAGAGGAGGTACTTTACTGAAAAAGAGGGAGAGAGAGAATCATCCATTTCTAGGAGAACAGACCTCACGGAGAAAAGGAAAAGAAAAAAGAAATTTAATCTAAGAAGAGAGGAGGGAAAAACATCTTGAAGCTGCGAAGGTAAGTTTTCGTCTACTTAAACCCTTTAGTCATGCACGTCTATATGCTTATATGTATACTTAAAGCCTTTAGTCTGCACGTCTATATGCTTGTATATATGTTTCCCTTATGCGTACTGAAACAATAAAAATAGGTGTGTACTCCTCAACATCAAAATTTCAATATCCTTTAACACCAAGGTAACGTAAATAAAAACATCAAAGCAAAACAAAAACATAATTAGTTTTTTCTATCTAACAAGATCTCCCTCAACCTGAGTAACAATTTCGGCCACAGCTATGTAAGATCATCCTTCACCTGTATCAAACCGAGTAAACAGATTAAGTCACAGATCCCATGCCAATACTCTCAAAGCTTGTCCTTCGAAATAAGCCATTTTATCCTCTACTATATCCAACACATTAAAACAAGGGTGATTGATATTTCAACTGCATCATTAGTTCAAGACCCTCGTGTTCATTGACTTCAATACCAAGCACCAAAGTTTTGTCATCCTCAGCCTGTAACACAGCCTATCAGATTAGCCCATTCCTTCAATGTTTCTATGTTACAACATTCATCAGATTAAATCCAAAAAAAGGGGCCACAACTGTTTCGGACACAACACACACCATCGTCCTTAATCTCAGAAGTCGAAACACCAAACTAATCAATAAATAAAAAAGGGGAATAAAAAAGGAGAGTGACGGCGCCGGTGAGGAAGCGGGCTCCAGCGAGGGCAGCGGGTTCCATTGCCGGCACGACCCTGGTTCGCGGTCCGAAAGATGGTGACTGGGCGCGGCGGCTATGGCAGACAAGGAGATCGGACAGAGCGGCCCTTGACGGCCTCAGAGGCTCGCGGAGGCCGACTTAAGTGGGGGTAGTGGCAACTGAGTTGGCGACGACTTGGGCGGCGACACGCAGTGGTCAGTCTGGCAGAGGCGGCAGTGTACGCGAAGATAACGCGGTGGCCGGTCTAGACTGGGAAAGGGAGATTTGAGTTTGGTGCGTGGTTGTCGAGTGAGATAGAAGAATAAGAGAAAGTGGGGGTTTCTGTTTTGTGTTGGAGAAGAAGAAATGAATTTAAGAAAGTTGAAACTGCCCCTGGCTGCTGGCTTTCGAAAAGGGAAGGAGAGGAGGTCTCCCTTTTTCTAGTTTTTGACAAAGTTTTACCCTATAAAAGAAGTTTGGGCTCTTGCACAGTCCATGTTTTTTTTTGGAGGAAGAGAGTATAGGCTTTAATCCATCTTGCGAAAAAGAGGAATAAATTGGACTCGGTCCAATCCCAAAATTTGGAAGAAAAGAAATAAAACACTTAAGATTTCTGGCCCGTTTTTGAAACTCTGGAAAGAGAGTTTGGACTTTGGTCCATTTGTTTTATGGAGATTCCAAAAATGTTTAGCTTTAGTTTTTTTTTTATCCCGCGTTGCTGCAAATATTGTTTTAACAAAATAAAAAATTTGAAAGCATCACAAAAATAATTTTTAGGCTTTTATTATTATTCCTATAATTAAAAATTACAAAAAACAATATTTATTAGACTAGTTTGTTTCATATCAAAATTACAAAATAAGAAAAAATAATTAAAATATTAAAATTACCAATTTTATAAAATAAAATAATATTAAAAAAAAAAACCTTTTCACATCCTTTTTCTCAAATAAAAAAAAATAATAAAAAATAAAAAATATATTTAAAACTTAAAAAAAAAACATGTAACAATAAATATTGGTATGAGTACTCGTGCGATCGTACGCATCAGCCTAGTACTTATCGCCCAAAATATAAAATAAATAAAAAAGCCGTGTGAGTGCTCGTGCGATCGTACGCATCAGCCTAGTACTCATTACGCAACATAATAAGAGGAAAAAGCCGTGTGAGTGCTCGTGCGATCATACGCATCAGCCTAGTACTCATCACGCAAAACAATAAGAGGAAAAAGCCGTGTGAGTGCTTGTGCGATCGTACGCATCAGCCTAATACTCATTACGCAAAAAATATAAATATTATACAAAAAAAAAATACCAAAAAATATAAAATCTTCAAAAATCAAAAACATCAATACTTTCAAGCAAACAAACAATCTACCTGGCCAGAACTACGTGATCCTTGATTCTCCATCAAAAGTGGAGATACGTAGGAGCAAGGCCAGTCCTTGTCAGGTTCACTTTCCCAAAAATCCAAAATCATTTTACAAACAAAATTCTCAATCAATTTTCAAACAAATTTTCAAGCAGTTTTCTAAAAGAACTACGTAACCCTGATTTCTCATTCTAAATGAGAATACGTAGGAGCAAGGTCAATCCTTGTCGGGCACAAAAAATTAAAAAATATATTTTGTTTATTTAGAAGTTTTATTTTAGGGGGAAGTTAAACATTTTGAAAACCACATCACATTCGCATATTTAGTTAAAGGTACTGCCCTAGGGCAGGCGTTGTAGGGTGCTAATACCTTCCCTACACGTAACCGACTCCCGAACCAAGAATCTCAGTTTCACAAACCATGCCTTATCATTTTATGGTTTTTCCGTAGTTTTCCAGAATAAACTATGGTGGCGACTCCAAATCTCGTTTTTTCAAAAGCGTTTTTCTTTTTCGGATTGTCGTCCCGTCGCGATTCCAGTTGCGACAGATGGCGACTCCACTGGGGAAGCCAGGAAGTCAGGCCATTTAATTAGATATCCGAATTCAAGGTGGTTTTTCTTTGTGATTTTCTTCCCCTTTTTCTTTATCTTTGTCTGATATTTGGTATAATTGCATGTGTGTTTGTTTTGATTATATTGAACCCTAGGGTAGAAAACATGTTATATTTTCCTGGGAGTCTTCTGGCTGTTTTGCAGGTGAGGGTTTGGGAATTACAATTGCATTCTCCCTTCACACACACACTTTATGAATATCATGAGTGGGGCCCTCTACCCGGGTCTGAGTGCAACTTAGAATTAGAGGGGTTGTGTAGCGGTGTCACTCTGGGATGTACTTCCTGTTTGGCTATCGTGAGAATCCCAGCTAGAGTCTGTTATCTTCATTTGTGTCTCCACATCTAGTTGATTACTCTGACTGTTGTGGAGAAACAATGAAAAGAGCCATAGCTCTGGTGGCCTTGATTTAAGCATTAGGAAGATATCCTTGTGAGTGCATATATTTGGCCTTAGAACTTTAGTCATTCAACCGTTGATAAAGGCACGAAAGGGAGAATGTATGTTCTTGTAACTCTCACGCTGTTATTCTTCTTCGAAAATAATGATTTTTCATACCATGCATGCATTTTTGTTGTTGTCATGTTGTTATGCATCATGTATCATTTCGGTAATATGTTGGTTTTAGGGGAAATCACTAGTGTTCACTTGGTATCGTACAAAGATGGAAGTCGATACAAGATTTGGTGCTACACAACATACCAATTCTGTCATGTTAAGAAATAAATCTCGCCTGAGGACTTGATAATGCTAAATTTTACCATATTTTAAGCATCAATTTAGTAGCAAAATCAACTCCTTTCTAATTTATAACTTGCTTAATCCTCTTCTTTTGTCTTGTTATTTTGAATAATTGTGTTTTTGGCTACTTTGATGTACTTTCATCAATAATCCCTTATTTTGTAGCTAAAAATGAGCTTGGAAGAGTCTCCAACAAATTATAGAACTGGACCAAGAAGTTAGCACGCAGAAACGCCATCAGCAGCGCAAGAACGCTCGCAGGATAGGGACGAGCGTCCAGAACTCAAAGAAATGGACGCTCGTCCAATGTGCACGCAGAGAGGACGCTCGTCCAAGATTTAGGACGTTCGTCCAGCAAAGAAAGAAAAGGACGCTCGTCCAGAGTGGAAGCAGGAGAGGAACGCTCGTTCAGAGAGCTGAAGTGAACGTTCGTCCAACTAGCAGAAGTGGACGCTCGTCCTGGAAGCAGAAGAGGACGCTCGTCCAGCGAAGAAACGAGAGGACGCTCGCCAGCGAGAAGAGGACGCTCGTCCAGCAAGAGGACGCTCGTCCAGCAGGACGCTCGTCCAGCAAGAGGACGCTCGTCCAGAGAAAGGACGCTCGTCCAATTTAGAAGTGCTCAGGACGATCGTCCAATTTCATTTCCAGAGAATTTTTGCGAGACGCTCGCGCCCGGGCGCGAAACAGAGCGGGCGCCCGGGCGCGACTTTTTACTGATGTGGCAGACAGTCTATTTAACCCTAAAACGCGAAAGGGAAAGGGTCTTTGGTTCTTTGGAGGCGCGATTTCACTCAAAGGAGAGCTTGGAGGGCTGCTAGGGTTCGTGGGAACACTCCCTTCTTCCTCTTAGGTTCTTCATCTTCTTCCATGGCCATTTTGTAAGCTTAAAGGCTCTCCATGGAAATGGAGAGCCAAACCCATCTTGTTGGGATTAGTTGTAGCCTTTGAATTCTTGTGTAATTGTTGAATGATTTGAATATATATATGCCTTTTCTATCAATTGCTAGTATTCTTGTTTCCGATCTTAAAGCTTGCATGTAAGGGGAACGTTCATGACTTGATTTTGGGGTTTTATGGATTATGGGAACGTAAGATGAAACCCGGAACTGAAATAGGAGTCCTTGTGGGTCATTGATTCTAGGAATGGAAGATGATTCACATGTTGTCTTAGATCCCAGCTCTTTAATGCGGGTTTTGCTTGTTAGATTGCCAAGGAATTGGGGTTTGATAAGGAAAACCTAGGCTCTTTCACCTAAGGAATTAGGGCTAGAGTGTTTTAGTGGATTGACTTTAGTAAATTGATAGAGAGGAGACGAAATTGGTCATACACAAGAGTGCATTGGTGAAAACTAGCCTTAACAATGTCATTTCATATCATTTCTAGCCTTTTCGATTTCCAAGTGCCTTCAATACCAAAGTCCAACCTTGTAATTATGTATGAATTTACGTTTCTGCACTTGTTCTGTAAATTGATGTTATGTTATTGAGTCTATGTGAGTTGTTAATCGCACAATTCTCTAGTATTACGAGTCTCTTGGGAAAACGATACCCGGTCTTACCGGTTTATTACTTGAACGATTCGGTGCACTTGCCAAAGAGTTAACAAGTTTTTGGCGCCGTTGCCGGGGACTCGTGTCAATACTAGACTTTTGTGAGGTTTCTAACTTGTTTAGACTTGATTTGTATATAGAACTAACTCTTTTGTTGTAAATAGATTTTCAATTTTACTTGGGCTAATTTGTGGCTTTAGCCTAGTTGTGTCTAAGTGTATGCAGGGGGATGTTCACATAAGGAGGACTGCAGCCTCAAAAGCATCATGAAGACCCTGAGCTTGATGGAATTATAGGACACAAGGAGACAACTATGTTGAGCATCACAAGCTGCCCCAAATTCTTCCTCCCTTGAAGATGCTCCAAGTGCTAAGTGAAAGATGAAGAAGAAAGGGAGAAGGAAAAGAGAAAGACTAGTCACCACCACCCTTTGATGAGAGATAAGGAGCTCAAGCCTAATAAGCCAAGTTGATCAAGAGGATTGAGTATTTAAAGATGTCAAGGTAGTGGAAGGGCTAAGATGAGAAGAATTGAAGCTTTGAGAGTTGATTTGGTGACTAGAAAGTGGTTCAAGAAGAGTTGGTGGAAGGAGCACACCAACAACAAAATCTGCACTTCATTGAGTAATCCGTCAAGCTAATGACGTTAAACAAGCGCTTTTGGGAGGCAACCCAATTTTCTTATCCTTTTTACTGGTGTTTGTGTGTTTTTTGTGTTATGTGCTTTAGTAGCTTATGTTTTATATGTTTGGGTAGTTTTGCATTCTTGTGATTTTTTAGTTGCGATGTTGTTTTTGTAGTTTGTATAAGTGTTTTAGGTTAGTTTTAGCTTGTTTGGTGTGTGAGTGCACTGAATGCAGGTCTAGAACCAAAAATCACATGGTGAGTGGCCAATTTTGCAGAAATCTGCATTATGCAGAAAACTGATATGGCGCCCAAGCGCCCCCTGCTGAGGGGCGCCCAAGCGCGAGCTACACGAGGGCCATCCTGCACCAACTTGACCGAGTGGCGCCCAAGCGCCTCCTGCTGATGGGCGCCCGTGCGCGCGCTGCACCAGTGGCCCCTGCACTCAACTGACTGAGTGGCGCCCAAGCGCCCCCTGCTGATGGGCGCCCGGGCGCGAGCTGTACCAGGGGAGTCAACGAAAAAAATTTTTTTGGTTCTGCACTTTTGTTTTTCTTGATTTATGATTAGTTTCCCATTCTTTTGCACTCTTTCACACACTCCTTTTGTTGTGTTTTTAACCCTTTTTGTGTTGTGGTACCTTTGGGAAGCTTAATTCTAAGACTTCCCTCTTTGTTCATGTACTTTTGTGTTTGTTTGTTTTGGATTTCTTTGTCCTGTTCCTTGCTTTCTTTTGCAGATTTCTTTTAGTTTGTTTTATGGAATCTTTTCTTCAGTTGTTGACTATGGGATACTAATTTTGCCTTGAGCTTTCTTGTCCAGGATAACATTTTCCTTAGGAGTTTACAGTTTTGAAAACCACCAGTGGTCATCCTTTGAGGCATGCTTGAGCAGAGCAACATATGACTTGAAGATTTTTGCTGCTCGTGTAGCATGGCCTGGGGGCCAGGCCCCTAGTGATGGGGGAGGTGGAGCAGTTGCGGAGTATAAGCTACTGTTGGAGGAAGATGTTTCAGATGAAAGTGAAGATAGTGTCCTACACTGCTGGAGTTGCAAAGAGTCCATTTTAAATCGGTTTTTCCGTTTTAATTTCAAGTTTTATTTACTTTCAGTATTTGTGTTTTTGGATTTCTTTTTGACTTGCCTAGTGGATAGTTCTTGTGCAATTGGTCTGGTGATTTGAGCGAATCATTTGTTATGCTTGAATTGAATACAAATCTGTTGTGCTTGCTCTTTATCCATGAGAATTGTTTTGAAAATCTGATTGAGATTATGTGGTTGAGCTTGTTGAACAGAGATTGTGGTTGCTTGTATTTGTTTAGATAGATGCTTGGTTTTAATTGTGATCAATATTCTTGGCATGATGTTTATCAAATTTTGGAACCCTGAGTAAACCTGTGAGATGTTGTGCCTCAGAGTTTATTGATGAATGTTATTACTTTGGAATCACAGTTGATTTTGCCTAAGTTTCTCTATTTGAACTATTTGCTTGCTTGTTACAAATGATCAAGGCCATCTTGTTCTTCCACCTCTTCTACATTTTGAATCTAAAAGCCAATGCAATAACCTTTGAATCTTAAAGAAAACTTTCTCATTCCCAAAACCTTAAGCCTATTGAAAAATCCTTAACCTCCTTACCTTGAGTTGAGATGAACATATATGTTAGGATGAGGAGCATGGTTTAAGTTTGGGGGAGTTCTTCTTGTAAAAAGGGGAGCATTGAGAAAACAATAAGTTGAGTCAAAAAGAAAGAAAAAGAAGAAAGAAGAAGAAAAACAAAAAAAAAACATGAATTCAATGAAAAAGAGTTGGGAAATAGGTTGAGAAGTGGGTTATTCAAATTTGGAGAAAAAGAGATACTATGCTATATCATAAATTAAATTGTTTGGTCTCTTATCTCAAGGTGCTTTGTTGTCCAGAAAAACCAATTTTTCTTCTTAGCCCAGCCACAATACAAGCTTCAAAAAGTCCTTGTGATATAACTTGCATGTTAATGTGTTTGATATTGTTGAAATGAAAGGCAAAGTTGATTTGTGTAACATTGTGATATTTGAGAGTTAGACACACATCCTTATACACCATTGTGCTTGAGTGAAACACTTTCCTTGGTGAGGATTGGTTCCATGCACTCATTGAGAACAACTTGCCATGTTTGTTGATCTATCATTTGCATCTATCATGTGATTTTGAACTATTAGCACCATGATTGAAGTTTAGCTTGCTAAGACTATATTATCTCTTGAATGTGATTTCCAAGTTGAGCAAGCATGATTGATTTTTGTTTATTTGATTGAAAGTGTGCTTAAAGTTACTAGACCATTGTGCTTGAATTGTTTGCTAGGTGAAGTACTTTTGCTTGAGGACAAGCAAAGTTGTAAGTTTGGGGGTATTTGATAATGCTAAATTTTACCATATTTTAAGCATCAATTTAGTAGCAAAATCAACTCCTTTCTAATTTATAACTTGCTTAATCCTCTTCTTTTGTCTTGTTATTTTGAATAATTGTGTTTTTGGCTACTTTGATGTACTTTCATCAATAATCCCTTATTTTGTAGCTAAAAATGAGCTTGGAAGAGTCTCCAACAAATTATAGAACTGGACCAAGAAGTTAGCACGCAGAAACGCCATCAGCAGCGCAAGAACGCTCGCAGGATAGGGACGAGCGTCCAGAACTCAGAGAAATGGACGCTCGTCCAATGTGCACGCAGAGAGGACGCTCGTCCAAGATTTAGGACGTTCGTCCAGCAAAGAAAGAAAAGGACGCTCGTCCAGAGTGGAAGCAGGAGAGGAACGCTCGTTCAGAGAGCTGAAGTGAACGTTCGTCCAACTAGCAGAAGTGGACGCTCGTCTTGGAAGCAGAAGAGGACGCTCGTCCAGCGAAGAAACGAGAGGACGATCGCCAGCGAGAAGAGGACGCTCGTCCAGCAAGAGGACGCTCGTCCAGCAGGACGCTCGTCCAGCAGGAGGACGCTCGTCCAGAGAGAGGACGCTCGTCCAATTTAGAAGTGCTCAGGACGATCGTCCAATTTCATTTCCAGAGAATTTTTGCGAGACGCTCGCGCCCGGGCGCGAAACAGAGAGGGCGCCCGGGCGCGACTTTTTACTGATGTGGCAGACAGTCTATTTAACCCTAAAACGCGAAAGGGAAAGGGTCTTTGGTTCTTTGGAGGCGCGATTTCACTCAAAGGAGAGCTTGGAGGGCTGCTAGGGTTCGTGGGAACACTCCCTTCTTCCTCTTAGGTTCTTCATCTTCTTCCATGGCCATTTTGTAAGCTTAAAGGCTCTCCATGGAAATGGAGAGCCAAACCCATCTTGTTGGGATTAGTTGTAGCCTTTGAATTCTTGTGTAATTGTTGAATGATTTGAATATATATATGCCTTTTCTATCAATTGCTAGTATTCTTGTTTCCGATCTTAAAGCTTGCATGTAAGGGGAACGTTCATGACTTGATTTTGGGGTTTTATGGATTATGGGAACGTAAGATGAAACCCGGAACTGAAATAGGAGTCCTTGTGGGTCATTAATTCTAGGAATGGAAGATGATTCACATGTTGTCTTAGATCCCAGCTCTTTAATGCGGGTTTTGCTTGTTAGATTGCCAAGGAATTGGGGTTTGATAAGGAAAACCTAGGCTCTTTCACCTAAGGAATTAGGGCTAGAGTGTTTTAGTGGATTGACTTTAGTAAATTGATAGAGAGGAGACGAAATTGGTCATACACAAGAGTGCATTGGTGAAAACTAGCCTTAACAATGTCATTTCATATCATTTCTAGTCTTTTCCATTTCCAAGTGCCTTCAATACCAAAGTCCAACCTTGTAATTATGTATGAATTTACGTTTCTGCACTTGTTCTGTAAATTGATGTTATGTTATTGAGTCTATGTGAGTTGTTAATCGCACAATTCTCTAGTATTACGAGTCTCTTGGGAAAACGAAACCCGGTCTTACCAGTTTATTACTTGAACGATTCGGTGCACTTGCCAAAGAGTTAACAGGACTCATCGTGGAAACTTGACAAGTCTGATAAAATTAGGCAAAAGGTTAAAGTCCATAAAGAGAGAAACCTTCAAGAAGAAGTATGGAAATTTGTTGAGTCTAATGGAGGTGGAAGTATAATTGCCTGCTATCACAACCCTTGCACAATATTACGATTCTCCACTAAGATGCTTCACCTTTCAAGATTTTCAGCTGGCGCCAACTATAGAAGAATTCGAGTATATACTCGGATTGCCACTAGAGGGTACCACTCCGTATCAACACTTGGAGCATCACGCCTCTATTCCTACCATTGCCGCCATAATGAAGGTGCATCCTAAAGAACTTGAAGACAGGTTGGTAATGAAGAATCAAGTGCGTGGACTGACGCAAGAATATTTAGAGCGACACTTACATCATCTAGCTGATAGAGAAGAGTGGGAGACTTTTATGGATGTGTTAGCCCTTACTGTGTATGGCGTCGTTTTATTTCCCAAAGTAGAAGGTTTTGTGGATTATTCCGCAATAGATGTCTTCGTAGCAAAAAAGGCAAGATCAGAGAACCATGTAACAGAAGTTCTCGCAGATGTTTATGGGACCATGAGTTTTTGTCATGAAAGAAGCGGGAAGAAAATTCTTTGTTGTTTGTCGGTGATGTATGCGTGGATGACTGCACGTATATGTAAGGGGGTGGTTGATGCTAGTTGTCCGTCGAAAGGCCGGTCGCACCAAAAGCTCAAAGACAAAGGATGGAATGAGTGGGCCCATTTCTTTGCTGGCTTGAATGGGGAAAATGTAAAGTGGCGTCTTCCTTGGCTCGAGTTTAAACCCTCCATCCATCATTGTGGCAGCTTTCCCAATGTACCCCTCATAGGTGCCCGATATTGTGTCAATTACAACCCTGTTCTAGTCCAAAGGCAATTCGGGCATCCCATGAGAGGGGCACCTTCACCGGATTGTCTCACTACACTGTTCATCTATTATGAGGACGGGTGTTTCGCCGAAATATTAAGGAAGGTTAGAGGCGCTTGGGAAAACGTGGTGCGGGCTGAAAAGGATGTTAGAGTTGGAGTTGTAGATAGCAAGGTCAGTTATCAAACTTGGATTTTAGAAAGAGTAAAGGAAGTCAAACTCCCTTTCAAGACAATCAATAATCATCTGGCCAAGGAAGGGCAACCTCAAGACATAAGAAATGAAGAGATAAGGCAATTAAAAGCAGAGATGGAAGAACTAAGAGAAGGAAATGCCAGGTTGGAAATTGAGCTACAAAGAACGTGCAACGATTTTGTGAATATAAGGAATGATAAAGAGGATGAATCGCGAGCCTACGAGGAAATGAAAAAGGCCGAAAGAGATCGTACATTCCGATTGAAGCAAGATCTTGCAGCCGTAAACAAAGAGCTGGCCATGAGAGTTAAGGAGAAGAATGCAACATTAGAAGAAGGAAAACAGTGGAGGGACCTCTACGAAGAAGCTAAAAGAGATAAGCGAGAGGCCCTGAAAAGACTAAGAGAAGCGCAGGTTCAGGTAGAAAAAGCGGGGCATGAGATGAAGGAAATGGCCTTATCTTTTGAGACAAATATGAACCAAGAGCGTTGGAAGCTAGCAAAAGCAGAAGAAGAGCATCGAACCATGATAAAACAAATGGAGGAATACATTGAGGAGCAAGAGGAACGGTGGAGGTCGATGGAGTTTGAAGAGAGACATCACGCCTTGGTAAAGCAAATGAAAGATCACATCGCAGTGCAAGAAGAGGCTGTGAAGCATTGGAGGGGAAGTTTTTCCCAATTGGCTATGTTGGCAAACAGAGCAATTGAAGATATCCCCAATATGGTGTTGGACGCCGAAGCCAGTACCCACTTCTGTAACCCGCCTGAAGAGATAAAACTTTTTATTAACCATTGTAAATGGTTAGTAGGCGAAATGAAGGCCTTTATCGCTCGAGCTAGAGAGTGATAAATTATTTATGTTTGTTCTCTTCCTCCAATGTAATGCATTGGACTTCTCTATATGAAGGACCTTGGATGTTTGTATGATATCGATTTGTATTAATTTCCATCATTAACGTCATCGTGATCCTGTGATTTCCACCTATTACTATTTCCACCTATTACTAGCATGCATCATGTTTTCTTTTATTCTCATCTAAATTCAAAAAATAATAACAGAATACAAGTAAGAAAAACAACGGCCAATCCTCCGCGACATCCCTACAGGACTCGAGCCAATTCAAGGGTCATGGAAAGCTGGGAAGAGTCACAAGAATCCATCAAAGCTGATGTGAGCGATTTGAAAGACCAGGTTGGCCAAATATTGGCAGCCCTTGAATCCCTGAAGACTACTGGAGAGTCTTCATCTGCACCGGCTGGTGGGAATGCCCATTTTTATCCTTCGTTGTTCAATGCTGTGGGCCCATCAGTTCCTTTCCCGTTGTATGGGTTACCTCCGGGGTACACTCCTCCCGTAGGAGAGTACTCGTAAGGAGAACATGCGTCGTTACCCATGCCCACAACTGTTGATGTACCGCTAGTCGTCACTCAGGGACCTGTCTCGCCGACGACTCCCTTGGTAAGTACACACATGAATGAAGCAATTACAGTTGAAGGAACACGAGTAACTACAGTGCCACATACGATTGTTCATCATGACTCTTCAGCCAGGCCCACTTCGCATGTCGCGATGCATGGGATAATCAGTGACGTTGACGGAGCTAAAGGCAGGCTAGAGACTTTGGAGGAAAGATTAAGGGCTATTGAAGGGGTGGAAAGCTATGGGTTTGGAGATGTTGCAAGACTAAGCTTAGCTCCTGGTGTGAAGATACCGTATAAGTTCAAGGTGCCAGATTTTGAGAAATATAAGGGTAGTACATGCCCTAAAAGTCATCTGACCATGTATTGCAGAAAGATGGCTGCACATGCCTACGATAACCAGCTACTTATCCACGTCTTCCAAGATAGTTTGGCTGGGGTAGCCCTAAACTGGTATACCCATTTAGAGCCATCTCGAATCCACTGTTGGGCAGATCTGGCTGACGCCTTTGTGAAACAGTACATATACAACACGCATGTTGCACCGGACCGTCTGCAATTGCAAAATATGGGGAAGAAAGACAATGAAACTTTCAAGGAGTATGCTCAACGATGGAGAGAATTAGCCGCGCAAGTTGAGTCGCCTTTGTTTGATAGAGAGATGGTGGCAATGTTTGTAAATACTCTCCAGCCGCCGTTTTATGAACATATGGTGGGGAATGTGTCCGTCAATTTCGCTGACGTCATCATAATTGGCGAAAGAATAGAAATTGGGTTGAAAAATGGGAAAATCGTGCATGGCCCGCCCGCAGCTGCAAACTTAAAAAAATCCGGTTTCAATCCAGGAAAGAAGAAGGAAGGAGAGGGGCATGCAACCTCGATGATGCTTGTGTGGAGGGGTCAAGCTCCCACCCATAATTATCGACCATACTTGGGCCAACTCCCTTATGCAGCTAATGCGTCGTTCGACCATCAAACTAGACCCCAGCAACAACAAGGGTATTATCAACCACAACGAATCCCAACTGAAGCATGGAGGACTGGGGCAAATGCTGGTCTGAATCCGAATGCGGGTCAAAACACCAACCCGAGAAGGAATCAATTTGTTAGATTCACTCTCGTCCCTATGACTTACACGGAGTTATTACCTCAACTCATAAAAAAGGGTCTGGTTGCCATTTGCCCGATGAAGCCTGTACAACCTCCATACCCAAGGGATTATGATGCAGATGCTAAGTGTATTTACCATGGAGGAGGCATTGGTCACTCAATTGAGCGGTGTATTGCTTTCAAGTATAAGGTACAGGCTCTAATCGACTCTGGGTGGTTAAAGTTTCAAGAAGATAAGCCTAGCATCGAGGATAACCCATTGTCCGGGCACGGGAGTACCTCGACGAACGCCATCGAGGCCGAAAAACATGAGTTGATAAGAGATGTGAGCGAAATCCGGAGTTCTAGGAGGTTTATTTTCGAGACATTGTTAAAAGTGGGCCTAGTGAAAGGTTACTATGACATGGGTACATCATGTGCACTTCATCCAGATGCTGAGCACTCTATTGAAGAGTGTTTTGAATTAGAAGGTATTCTGCAAGACATGCTTGACAGAAGTTTGATGCAAGTATGCCGCGAAAATAAAAAGGAGGAAGTGTTTGCACAAACTGGTGGGGAATCTGATGTAACTCTGCCGGAACCGTTGGTGATCCATTTCACTAGAACTACCCTTGCACCGGTGACTGAAGAAAAACCGACCGTTGTTATCTGTGTGCCATCCCCCTTCCCTTACAAAAATGAGAAAGCTGTCCCTTGGAGATATGGGGCATTTGCTTAGAAGAAGGAAAAGGTGCAAACATAGCCATTGACAATATATCGGGCATTGGGGGAATGACGAGAAGTGGTCGAATCTTTACGTCACCGGAACTGGCAAGAGAAGGAGCCAACGATGAGGAAGCAACAATAACCGGTAAAACTAAGGAGTTCTTGAAAGGGAAGGGTGTACAAGGAAAGGAGACCTCTGCCAAAGGGGAGGAAAAAGGAATATCCGAAGAAGAAGCCTGCGAGTTTTTAAAGTTCATACAACAAAGCGAATACAAGGTGGTGGAACAGCTAAACCGCATGCCTGCTCGAATCTCCTTGCTAGAATTGCTCATGCATTCTACATCACACAGAAAGTTGTTAATGAAGATACTTAGTGAGGCCCATGTGGAGCAAGGTATTTCTCTGAATAAGTTTGAAAGCATTGTTGGCAACATCGTTGCTAATAATTACCTCACCTTTACCGATGAGGAGATACCTACTGAGGGGAGAGGGCATAACAAGGCTCTTCATGTCTCTGTGAAATGCTTGGACCATGTTATAGCACGTGTTTTGGTGGACAATGGCTCCTCTTTGAACGTCATGCCAAAAGTAACATTGGAGAAGCTACCCTGTGATGGAATGCATATGAAGCCAAGCTCTATGATTGTGAGGGCATTCGATGGCAGTAAGAGAGAAGTAATGGGAGAAGTGGAACTGCCGGTCCAAGTCGGTCCGTGCGTCTTTCAAGTGACATTCCAAGTCATGGACATCCTCCCAGCCTATAGCTGTCTATTGGGTCGCCCATGGATCCATTCTGCAGGAGTTGTGCCTTCCACACTTCACCAGAAGTTGAAATACGTCATGGGAGATAAATTGGTGATAGTATTAGGAGAGGAAGATCTCCTTGTTAGTGGCCCATCACCCACACGCTATATTGAGGCAGCCGAGGAAGCTCTCGAGACAGCTTTCCAGTCATTGGAGATTGTAGGAAATGCCTACGTGGAGCTGTTCCCAGTAAATCCGCATCCGTCGCGTGCTTCTATTATGATGGCCAAGGTCTTGCTGAAAGAAGGCTACACGCATGGTAAAGGTTTAGGCAAGCATGGGCTGGGGCAAGTCTTCCCTCTAGAGGTCGTGGAGAATAAGAACAGATATGGCCTAGGGTACAAGCCCACCAAAGAGGACAGGAAAAGGCTGATAAGAGAAACAAGAGAGCGCAGTTTAGCTCGTGCAGAAAGACGGGAACCCAAGATGGAAAAGATTCGTATTTGTAACATCAAGGAGAGCTTTCACAGTGCTGGATGGTTCAATACTGGCCAAATAGGAGCCGTGGTAGATGAAGAAATATCTGAAAGCTCAAGTTTCGTGTGGACATGCTCCTCGGATGCACCGCTCAACAATTGGGAAACCCTGGATTTACCCGTGATGCTTAATTTGAATAAAATGTAATAATTTTAATTAACCCTATAGCTTTACCCGGGGCTTTAGGATTCAGAATTTACGGGTTGACTTCTACTGCTCAGCGTGATAATCGAATCGTGTTTGTTTATGTTTTATCATTATTTGGTGTTCTTCATCATTTTTCCTGTTTATTCTTATTCCACAAATTTAAATAATGCAGATATGACCATGATTGTTTTGAAAATAACAATATCGATATTCCTAATTTTGAGCACCCTATCAATAATACGGAAGATGATTGTGAAGATGATCCGGAAACCTCTCCAGAATTTTTGAGATTAGTGGAGCAAGAATCTAAAGAGATAAAACCCCATCAAGAGGAGGTTGAAATATTCAACTTGGGAGATGAAGATGAGATAAAAGAAGTGAAAATTGGTACTATCATGAAAGCAGAAGTGAGAGAAGAGTTGCGTGTCTTATTGAAGGAGTTTAAGGATGTATTTGCTTGGTCGTATAATGATATGCCTGGTCTGGATACTGATATTGTGCAACATAAGCTCCCGCTTAAGCCGGAATGCCTCCCAGTCCAGCAAAAATTAAGAAGAATGAAACCAGAAATGTCCTTGAAAATCAAGGAAGAGGTGCGGAAACAATTCGATGCAGGGTTTCTGGCTGTGGCAAGATATCCCCAATGGGTAGCAAACATTGTACCAGTGCCTAAGAAAGATGGCAAAGTTCGAATGTGTGTTGACTATCGTGATTTGAACCGTGCAAGTCCAAAAGATAATTTCCCTTTACCACACATCGACACTTTAGTTGATAACACGACCAAGTTTTCGCTATTTTCATTCATGGATGGGTTTCTCAGGATATAACCAGATCAAGATGGCGCCAGAAGATATGGAAAAGACAACCTTTATCACGTTGTGGGGAACCTTTTGTTATAAGGTAATGTCATTTGGGCTCAAGAATGCCGGGGCAACATATCAAAGGGCGATGGTGACACTTTTTCATGATATGATGCACAGGGAGATCGAAGTCTATGTGGATGACATGATTGCGAAGTCTGTGTGGATGACATGATTGCGAAGTCTGAATCGGAAGAACAACACATCCTCAACTTGAAGAAATTATTTGAGAGATTGAGAAAGTATAAACTCAGGTTAAACCCCGCCAAATGCACATTTGGAGTGAAATCCGGGAAGTTGTTGGGTTTTGTGGTTAGCCAAAAGGGGATAGAAGTGGATCCTGACAAAGTGCGAGCAATATCAAAAATGCCTACGCCCAGAACAGAAAAGGAGGTTCGTGGTTTTCTGGGCAGATTAAACTACATTGCTAGATTCATCTCCCAATTAACCTCTACCTGTGAACCAATGTTTAAGTTGTTACGAAAAAATCAGGTTGTGGTTTGGAACGAGGATTGTCAAGCCGCTTTTGAAAAAATCAAACAATACCTGCAAGACCCACTTGTATTGCATCCACCCGAGCCAGGAAGACCACTCATTTTGTATTTAACTGTATTGGAGAAGTCAATGGGATGTGTACTGGGTCAACATGATGAAGCTGGGAAACGAGAGCATGCAATATATTACTTGAGCAAGAAATTCACAGACTGCGAACAACGATATTTGTCGTTAGAGCGAACCTGTTGTGCATTGGCATGGGCTGCTCATCGCTTAAGGCAATACATGTTGAGTCACTCTACTTGGTTGATATCAAAGATGGATCCTATCAAGTTTATTTTTGAAAAGCCTGCTCTCACTGGAAGGATAGCTCGGTGGCAGATGCTATTGTCAGAATATGACATCGTATATGTTACTCAGAAATTCGTTAAGGGTAGTGCTCTAGCGGAATACCTGGCTCATCAACCCATTAGCGATTATCAACCAATGCAACCTGAATTTCCCGATGAAGACATCATGGCTTTACTCGAAAAGAATAGAGAAGGCCGAGACAAAAAAGCATGGACAGTATTATTCGACGGAGCTTCGAATGTGATGGGACATGGAATAGGGGCAGTGCTTGTTTCTCCAAGGAAGCAGTACATACCAATGACAGCAAGGTTGTGTTTTAATTGTACAAATAACATCGCAGAATATGAGGCTTGTGCTATGGGTATTCGAGCGGCGATCGAATCTAAGGCAAGAGTTCTAGATGTATATGGAGATTCTGCTTTGGTCATCCACCAGTTGAAGGGAGAATGGGAGACTAGGGATACAAAATTAATTCCCTACCAGGCTTACATCAGAGGATTAATAGAGTATTTCGATTCCATCACATTTAACCACATACCGCGAGAAGAAAATCAATTGACAGACGCGTTGGCTACCTTGTCGTCAATGTTTGAAGTTGACCAAGATGCAAAATTACCAATGATTAAAATGAAGAGTCATGCGGAGCCAGCATATTGTCATTTCGTCAAGGAAGAATTAGACGGTAAGCCTTGGTATTTTGATATCAAGCATTATCTTAAGACCCGAGAATACCCTGAGAAAGCATCTGAAAATGATAAAAGGTCGCTAAGGAGATTGGCGGGCAATTTTATTTTGAGTGGGGATATTTTATACAAGAGAAATCACGACATGGTCCTCCTCAGATGCGTGGATGCAAAGGAGGCCGAGCTGATATTGAAAGAAGTGCATGGGGGTACCTTTGGCACGCACATGAATGGGCACTCGATGGCCAGGAAGATATTGAGAGCTGGTTATTTTTGGCTGACCATGGAAAGTGATTGTTGCACACATGTGAGAAAGTGCGAGAAATGTCAAAAGTATGCAAATAATATCAATATGCCACCTACGACTCTAAGCGTGTTGTCTGCACCGCGGCCATTTTCGATGTGGGGGATAGATGTCATTGGAGCTATAGAGCCGAAGGCGTCAAACGAACATCGTTTCATACTAGTCGCAATTGATTACTTCACCAAATGGGTAGAGGCTGCTTCTTACGCCAATGTGACTAGAAAGGTGGTGACCAGATTCATAAAAAGGGAGTTGATCTGTAGATACGGGCTCCCTAACAGAATCATCACTGATAACGCCACTAATCTAAACAACCAGATGATGGCGGAGTTATGTGAGGAATTTAAGATTCATCATCATAATTCTTCTCCTTATCGTCCAAAGATGAACGGGGCGGTAGAGGCTGCCAATAAGAATATCAAGAAAATTGTGCAAAAGATGGTGGTCACCTATAAAGATTGGCACGAAATGCTTCCTTTTGCTCTACATGGATATCGCACATCGGTACGAACATCAACCGGAGCAACACCTTTCTTGCTTGTGTATGGGATGGAAGCAGTACTTCCATTCGAGGTGGAAATTCTGTCCTTGCGAGTGTTAATGGAAACCCAAATAGAGGAAGCTGAGTGGGTTCAAGCTCGATTTGATCAGCTCAATCTCATTGAAGAAGAAAGGTTAAAGGCAGTGTGCCATGGGCAATTGTACCAAAGAAGAATGAAAAAGGCGTTTGACAAAAAGGTGCGCCCAAGAGAGTTTCATGAAGGCGAGTTGGTGTTGAAAAATATTTTGCCCACACAAAAGGATCATAGAGGCAAGTGGACCCCAAACTATGAAGGACCATTTGTGGTCAAAAGGGCATTCTCTGGTGGGGCACTAATTCTCACAAGAATGGATGGAGAGGAGCTACCTCTACCGGTTAATTCTGATGCGGTCAGAAGGTTTTATGCATGATGATTCCGTGATAGGAGATGCCAATAAAGGATATTGATGTTGTCTTTAAAACTTGTTGCATTTTGTATCATTCAATAAATACCTCGTTTATAATCCTGTACTCGTTGAATTACTGCATATCACGCTGAGCTTTTAGGTAAATAATGAAAAATGAAAGCATCACGGGTATATTCGGCCGGCACAAGCTCAGTCCTGAAGGATGTTGTGAAAAAAAAAACACATAGATTTTCTTGAGTAACATACATCATTTTCATTTCATATTACATTTCTTTATTCGTAAAAAAAAAATATATGCATATCATATCAAATGTTGAATCAATTACTTTTGATGCAAATCATCCACTTTATGACATTTCATAAAAACAAATGTAATGGATGTCATAATCTCCTATAGTCAAATGATTAAATCACATATTCTTAAGAAATATTGGTGTCTGCATTGCTTGAAAACATTATCCTTCAACCTCCACTAAACCGAAGATTGACCCAATCATGTTCTTGAGTCCAAATAAACGTAAACTTACATTGGGGCAGATTTTCCACGTCAAGATTACCTTTATTGGTTTTCATTTGGGAGATCCTTGAATCCGTTAGAAAAATAATAATAATAAAAAAAAATAAAAATAAAAGAAAAATGACTCTTATTGAGATAATTTAGCTTTGTCTCCTAATTAATCTTGTGAAAATAAAATAACCAAAATTTGAAATGATGTGTGGCCATCTTTCTTCATCCAAAACAAAAAAAGTAAAAGATATATCCATTGATACCAAATTTGAGCTAATAAGAAATTTCTTTTCAAAAATTTACCTAAACAAGGGTTACCATTACAATAGAAATCAACTCAAATTGCAAAGAAAAACACACTTAGTGATCAAATGAAGAGAATTCAGCAAAAGCAAAGCAAAAATAGAAAGAATCCCAAAGTGATGACAAACAAAGAATGAAATTTGAGAAATGGCAAAATAGGCAAAACAGATTTGACGAATAACTGATACAAGGTGTAGATGGTAACTCTTGTTTCAAAAAAAAATATATATCCACAAACATTTATTTGGGCCTTTATATCTTTTCTTTCAATACCCTTCAGCCCAAGCCACATTACAAGCTCAATAAAAGTCCACACAGATTGAATGATGGTTGCTTAAATATTCATAAAGCTTAATTTTAAGACAAGACAAAAGGACTAACAATGCAGTCATAAAAAAAATGATAAAAAATAAATGTCCTCGGAAGAAGGGAACTCCCTAATGATTCAAGGAAAATCAAGCCAATTGGGGCAATCCTTTCAAGCCAATCATTTCCATATCCATCACAAATTTTTAAACAAATTCATATCCCATTCAAACTCTTCCCCCGATTCCCAAACTAGGGGCAACTTTGCAGGTATTACATAACCTTTTCGCCCGTTCTCTAAAACTAGGGCAACCTTGTGAGTTTCATATGTTTTGGCCCATTCAGAATAGTGGGCAACTTTGTTAATCTCACATTTGTTTCATCTGTATATTCAAAGTTTGTACCAAGACCAGGGCATCCCTTGTTAGGGCCTCTCAGATTTGTCCGCACTGAAATTCATGAATCCACCCTCAAAACAGGGGTAGGCACTTTGTATGACTTTGAGTCCATCTTATCATTCGTAAACCCGAAATGGGGGCAACCTCTTTTTGAACCTCGTTTAATTGACTCATACCCGAAACTAAGGGCAATTTTGTGAAAGTTATACCCTCACAATTCATAGATACATTTGTCCATACCTATCTTTTTACCATGCCCCCAAACTGGGGCAACTTCTGAGTATCTACGACTTCACATTGACATTTGTAATTGTTTTAAGGAGTAAGAAGCCCAAGTAGCCAACATGGTACTCTCCAAATCCTTCCACACATTTGTCCCAACCCTTGATATCAAGCATGTACGCACTAATATTTCGTCAAGAAATGTCTAGCACAGAAACTTCATTTTGAACATTTGACTTTAGAATTTGACATCCATAAAAAAATGAATGTCTTCATAAATTTGATGATTTCAAAGAAAACAATTTGACTCAGCCATAATTTTCCATTATGAACATAAAAAAAAAAAAACACAAGCAACATCATGTACATATTTTCATAAACTTTGAATTAAATTTCATGAATGTTTATCAAATCTTCTTCCTTGCAAAAAGACAAAAAAAATCAACACGCATCAAAAGTTTTCTCCTCCAATTTCAAAATTTCACCAAATCTTCTTCTTTCAAAAAGACAAAAAAAATCAACATGCATCAAAGTTTTCTCCTCCAATTTCAAAATTCCAATCTTTGTACAAATTGCAACACTTGTTTATTGATTTCAACATTATGCAAAATTTTTAAAACCTTGATTGCTCTTTTCATAAAAATGGACACTCATTGCTGTCTAAAAAAAAAAAATCCAACATCTCAAAATTTCAAGACAAATGAACAAATTCAAAAGTTTCCAATTCAAAACGATCACACGAATTTTACTTTTCGTCCTCTGCGATCTTGGCCCTCTACAAGGAAATGGTCAAGTCGAGGTTGTCAAACGGCCCTCTGCATGGCAATGGTCGAATTTAAATTTTCCTCTGCGATCTTGGCCCTCTGCAAGGCAATGGTCAAGTCCAGATTGTCAAACGACCCTCTGCGTGGCAATGGTCGAATTTAAATTTTCCTCTGCGATCTTGGCCCTCTACAAGGCAATGGTCAAGTCCAAATTGTCAAACGACCCTCTGCAAGGCAATGGTCGAACTCAATAATCAAAATCAAATCATTCACTTCATCCATAGGGTTGGTACACCCTCCACGAGGTTGGTACACCTCATTCACTTCATCCATAGGGTTGGTACACCCTCCACGAGGTTGGTACACCTCATTCACTTCCATAGGGTTGGTACACCCTCCACGAGGTTTTTACACCTCATTCACTTCCATAGGGTTGGTACACCCTCCACGAGGTTGGTACACCTCATTCACTTCCATAGGGTTGGTACACCCTCCGCGAGGTTTTTACACCCATTCACTTCATCCATAGGGTTGGTACACCCTCCACGAGGTTTTTACACCTCATCAACTTCATCCATAGGGTTGGTCCACCCTCCACGAGCTCTACACACCTTAATTCTCTTAACCTTGTTCTTAAAAGAAAAATAAAAAATAATAAAAATCTTGTTGTTCCTTGTTCATTTTGAAATACGGACGAAATTAGTGTTTCTTTCTTTACTTAGCTTTTACTCCGATAATACAAAAAATCTCAAATTTTCATATTATCCAGTAATACCTAAGTAAAGAGGGGCATCTGTCAACACCCAATTTCGTCTGGATTGACTAATAGGGTTGTTGTATTTTATTTTCATCATGAGTGTAAAATAAAACAATAAAATAAAATAAAATAATAAAAAAAATAAAATACCAATAAAAAATAAACAAGAAAAAGCGTTCGGCCTTTTTGCTGTAGCTGTATGACCGGAACGTTCGTCCTCTATCCTGCGTAACCGTTCGTCCTCAGAAGTGCATTCCTATTCTCGCTATCCCATATGACGTTCGTTCATCGTTGGACGTAAGGGTTCATGCGTTCGACCGTTCGGCCTCAAAGGTTTACCGTTCGTATCTGTTCGTATTGTTAGCGTTCGGTCATATTATTTGTTAGTGAACGTTCGGTCTTGAAGTTGTTGATTCTCAGTTCAATATTCAGTTTTGGTGATTAGCGTTCGATGTTGAGCGTTCGGCCTAGGTTTGAATTCACAGTGTTCGATCTCAATAACGTCCGATTGCTCGTCCTCTCTACCGTCCGTCCAGGTCATTCTCCTCATTTACCGTTCGTCTTGACGCCCCTCATCACTTAATACCGCTCATTCTTACCGTTCGGTAATATTTCGACCAAAGTATTCAGAAGTTCGACCATTAGCCGCTCGTCAACGTGATATTTGTTCGTATTGTTAGCGTTCGGTCTAGATGTGTTTATGCTCAATTGAACGTTCGGTATTGATATGTTTTCTGTGTCCATAGTGAACGGCCGTTCTAGATGTTGTCTTGTCATAGGCGTTCGGTCTTGTTGAAGCGTTCATCTTAACAGTGAGGTGTTCGTAGCTAGCATTCGGTCTCGGTGTCCTGGTGATGACTAGCGTTCGTTTTGGAACGATCGGCCTAATAGTTCATGATCTTCTAGCGTTCGTCAAAATATAAATCAACTGTTCTACAAATAGCGTTCGGTCTTTTTCTTATGTTAGTTAAGCGTTCGGTCTTGATGCGTTATTTTTCAATTAAACGTTCGCTCTTGATGTGTTTTTTTCTGTTATCGTTCATTTTGAACAGCCGTTCGTCATAGGCGTCCGGTCTTGTTCAGGCGTTCGGCTGGGTCGTTCGTTTTTTTTTATTTTGTGGTTGTTTCACTATGTTAAAAAAATGATAAAATAATTAAAAATGAATAAAGATAAATGTTCATATGGTATGTGTGTCGCAACCGGTATCGCGACGGGACGACGATCCGAAAAGAAACGTGCTTTGAAAAGAGATTTTGGAGTCGCCACCATAGTTTATCCTGGAAAACTACGGAAAAACCATAAAATGATAAGGCATGGTCAATTTGAACCAGATTCTCGGTTCGGGAGTCGGTTACGTGTAGGGAAGGTATTAGCACCCTACAATGCCTGCCCTAGGGCAGTACCTTTAACTAAATGTGCGAATATGGATGTGGTTTTCAAAATGTTTAACTTTTCCCTAAAATAAGACTCTAAAGAAACAAACAATATTTGTTTAGTTTTTTTGGGCCCGACAAGGATTGACCTTGCTCCTACGTATTCTCATGTGAGAAATCAGGGTTACGTAGTTCTTTTGAAAACTGTTTGAGAAATGATTTTGGAAATTGTTTGGGAAATTTGATGAGAAATGATTTTGGATTTTTTGGGAAATTTGATGAGAAATGATTTTGGATTTTTTGGGAAAGTGAGCCTGACAAGGACTAGCCTTGCTCCTACGTATCTCCACTTTTGGTGGAGAATCAAGGATCACGTAGTTCTGGCTAGAAGATTGATTGTTGTTGGAAAATGTGAATGTTTTTTTTAGTTTTTTGAAGATTTTATATATTTTTTTGGTGTTTTTAGAAAAGACAATGTTTTCAGCACAAGGACGATGCGTGCGATCACACATGTGCTTAATATTTTCATAAAAAAGGAAAGATGTCTAGCACAAGGCCGATGCGAGCGATCACACATGTGCTTGATCTTTAAAACATATTTTTTTTTTATTTTTAAAGAAAGAGAAAAGGTTTTTAGCACAAGGACGATGCGTGCGATCACACATGTGCCTAAACCTTTAAAACGTATTTTTTTTGTAATTTTTGAAGAAAGAGAAAAGGTTTTTAGCACAAGGACGATGCGTGCGATCACACATGTGCCTAAACCTTTAAAACGTAATTTTGGTATAGAGGATATTAAGTACTAGGCTAATGCGAACGCACAAGCACTCATATCATTAGTTGACTCTTAGATTTTTTATTTAATATTTTTTTTTATTTTTATTTTACAATTTTATAATATTAAAATAACATTTTCATAACTGCTTAAAATAAAATTGTGAAAACAGAAACTATTTTTTCGTAAGGTTTAATATAAAATAAGAAGAATATTTTGCAAGTATTTGAAATGCCAGAATGATATTATCTACCTAACTATTTAAAAAAAAAAAACAAAACAATGTTATAAGTATTTAAGATAAAATTATAAAATATAAAATAAAAGTGCTATTGCTATTGACGTGAATACGTTTAAAGAGACCTAAAATTGAAACCAATTAAATTTTATTCTAGTTACTAAAATGGTACTAAATAATTAAGAGACACTAAAGCTATATTTTTCTTATTTTATAATCTATATAATAAAATGCTAACGAAATCAAAATTTCATTTATTTATTTGCAACGAAGATGTTACAGATACCCTAAAACGATTTTTTATTTTATAATTTTATCTTTTTTATATGATTCTTATTGGATTTTTTTATTAGAAAAGCAAATATGGGTGCGGTAGAATACAACAAACAAACAAGCCTAATAAAACTAAAGCACAACACAGAGGGATTGGGGTTGTCTTACAAAAGGTCCCATGCAGCAGGAACAAGAAAAACTAAAAAATCAAAATCACAACAGCATAAAATTAAATTCAAATAATAATCAAAACAAAAAAAGGCTAAGTAAAAGAAAAAAACCAGGGATGTGTGGTCCAAGCCCACGAGGATAAGGGTGCAGCAATGAATTTGTAGGGTAATGCTGGTGAATGTTGGTGCCGAAGGCCTATTTTCTATTCCCAAATCAGAAAACGCTTAGGGTTTTCTTCTTCCGCGTAGAACCAAAGGAGAGGCTTAGGGGCTTCTTCCTCGTTCACGAGAACTCCATGACTCCAGACTAGCGCTGCCGCACATCTCCTTGGCCGGCGAAAAGTCGCCGTCGGTGGTGTCTCCTGCGCCGGAAATGTTGCCACCGTTCGTGGCGGTCTAACCTTTCATTCTTCCTGTGTTTCTCTTCTCTCTGTTTCTGTGCTTTGTATTTTGGTGCTAGCAATGGAGGTGATGAAGACAAAGAGGAATCAATTTGTGTGCGAGCGAAGACTATCGAAAGTTCTCCCCTCTCTGTATGAAAATGGTTTTGGGGTTCTTGATAGTTGGAAGAAGAATTTGAAGTTGGTGATAAAAATGGAGGAGGAAGGTGAGGCGTGATTGGGTCACGGTGGAGGCAAGATGATGATGGGGTTTGGTGATAAGGATGAAGATTGAATATGGAAACGAGAGGGGTGAAGACGAAGGTGATCCCCTGGGTATTTAGCCGTGAAATGGTATAAGGGTGAAGAAACAATTTTTTATTAAAAAAAAAAACTCCAAAACCCGTGAGCCTCTCCTGTCCAGAAACCAATCCGTGAGCCTCTCCTCCTATTCAGAAACAATCCGTGAGTACACATTCCATTGCATGCTGAGCGACAGTCCTTGGGCGTGAGCAAATAGGGTAAGGGCCCCTCCATCTTGTCTTCATCTTCATACTGTGGGCATCCTTCTGTGCGTGTGGTATGCTGGATGGTGATGTTCTCGGTGATGGGTTTGTCCGTGGGTGCGTGGTGATCCAGTGAGAAAAATGGGGATGAATCTGATGAATTCTAGAACAGAAAGGGTGGAAATCTGAGAGGGGCTGGCCGATGGACGAAATTGAAAAGGACGAGAGTAGATACTGCCTTGTATTTTCATTCCTAAATGAGTTACAAGAAACTGAAAATGAAAGAAATCTTGAATCTGAAAAGAGTGTTACAGGTTCTTATGGATGTTGATGCTCTCTGGTTACAGGTTCAAAAAAACATTGGTTTATTGGTTTCGAATGGGTACTTGATGGATGGAACAAAAGGATGGAAAGGTGATGAAGCAACGGAGGATAGCACGAATTGCTCATTGAGAGGATAAAGAGGTGTTGGAGATGAAGGCCGTGAGGATAGGTTGAAGATGAATCCTGGAGGTGGTACCAGGCTGAGGATAACGATGAGCTCTCGAGAAGAGATAGATGTTGGAGGTGGTGTTCGAGATGAATATCTCGAGGTTGGAAAATGAGGATGATGATCTGGAGATAGTGCTGTTCTTTTTTTTTTTTTGAATCCCCTGTTCTGATGTGTAAAGAACAATTGTCATGGTAAAAGGACCACTTTACAGTGCTGGAAGAGGGGCAGAGGAATCTGCACAGGACAGCTGAAGGTGGGAACCTCGGTGTAAAGTTCAAACAAATTTTAAAACGTAACACGACCCTTCTAAACGTTCGGCCAAAAACTACCGAGAACGAACGTCCGGTAGCCTAACATGACCGAACGTACTAACCATTTAACACACAGACCGAACGTTCACATGGTAAAAACAAACAGGTCGAACGCGTACTCGAGTAAAAATTAAGGCCGATCGCTACACATGGACGCTCGCATACGATCACTGATCCAACAGAAAACGAACGCTCGAGTTTATGAGACCGCAAGCTAACTATGAACGCTCGTTCTTTGAGTATAAGCAACGTCAAAAACGAACGTTGCTAATAAACAAATAGGACGAACGTTTTAAATCTTGGTCGAACAAGTTCTGGACGATCGTCTCAATCATGACCAAATGGTACTAATTTAACATTAAAACGAACGGTTGTAAACTCACACCGATCAAATGAAATCCCGAACGAGCGTCACCAAATTAATACTTAACCGAACGGTAAAGATCATGGTCAATAACAAACGATTGTTCATAGAGGACGAACGGTATAAGGCGTGACATGGATGAGCGGTAGAGGAAAATTAGGACGGACGTTCCGGACGAGCGTTCAAGACGAGCATTGGGGTTGATCGGTATCTGAGGGGTGAGGTGGACGAGCGCTCAAGACGAGCGTTGTCTGAGGGGTGAGGTGGACGAGCGCTCAGAATGAGCGTTGAGAAGGGGTGCTCTGTACGAGCGCTCTGGACGAGCGCTCTGAGCGCTGTCAACGAACCACTTCTTTTTTCTTTTATTTTTTATAAATTTTTTTGTATTTTTCTATTTTTGTATTTTGTATAATTTTGATTTTTATAAAAATGAAAACTAAAGTAAAATAAAGTTAATAAAAATAAAAATATGAAATAAAGATAAAATTAAGACAGAAAAGACTTAATATACTTTTTATTTGATTTTTATTCTTAAAAAAGATGATGAAAATAAAAATGAAAACAAAGAGAAAAGATACACATTCTGACACACATTTTTTTTATTTTATTTAACGTACCCGGACAAAATTGGGTGTTGACAGCTGCCCCTCTTTACTCAGGTTTTATCGTAGATAAAAGATAAGTAAAGATAGAAACACTAATTTTGTCCGCGTTTCCAGATGAAGATTAAAACGAAAACTCAATTCAATACCAAAAACAAGGAAAAAAACTTAGTCACATAAGAACAAGAATCACACATACATGTAAATCACAGTGAAAAATAAGGAATTACATTGAAAAATCACAATCAACATTGGCACAACGACTTGGTCAAACGGAAAGGGTTACTACCCAACAATACAAAGGACTAGACTAATCTCAACTAGAGATCTCATGTGATGACAGATAACTTGAAAACTTTACGATCACATTAACACCAATTGGATAAAAGAAAAATGGACACTCCGCAATCTTTTTGTTATTTACTATTTTTTGCCACGCTCAGTGGGATAAAAATAAAATACTAAAAATTACGAGACAGATAAATCGCAACACATTTATACAATCAACAGGCACTAATTACTTAGATATTACTGGATAATATGAAAATTTGATATTTTTGTATTATCGGAGTAAAAGCTAAGTAAAGAAAAAGACAATAATTTAGTCCGGATTTCAAGATAAACAAGGAACAAATAGAGAATAAAACAAACAAACAAAGCTGAGAATTGAAGTGTGACAGCCTCGCGGAGGGTGCACCAACGCTACAGATGCAGTGTACGAGGAACAAATGTTTTTTTGGTTTTTTTTTTTTTTTTTTTTTTTTTTTTTTTTTAAGTGCATAAATAAAATGAACAAGATAAAATAAATGAGAAATTTGAATTTGATTGACCATTGCCCTGCATAGGGTCGTTTTAAGAAATTAAAATCTGGACTTGACCATTGCCATGCAGAGGGTCGTTTGAAAAAATTTGGTCTGACCATTGCCATGCAGAGGGTCTTTTGAAATTTTGAGAAAATATTTTTTTTGATTTTGATTTTTTGAGAAATTTTGAAAATTGAAACCAATGACCATTGCCATGCAGAGGGTCGTTTGAAAAAAATAAAATCTGGACTTGACCATTGCCATGCAGAGGGTCGCTTGAAAAAAGTAAAATGGGCTCGACCATTGTCTTACAGAGGGTCGAGATACCAATGACAGAAAGCAAAATTGGGCACGACCATTATCTTGCAGATGGCCGAGCCAAAACAAAACTGAAACTGCTTTTGACCATTATCTAGCAGATGACTGAGATAAAAAAATAAAACAAAAAATGCTTTCGACCATTATCTTGCAGATGGCCGAGATAAAACAAAACTGACAAGTGCTTTCGACCATTATCTAGCAGATGGCCGAGATAAAACAAAACTGAAAAGTGCATTCGACCATTATCTTGCAGATGGCCGAGATAAGAGAAAAGTGCTTTCGACCATTATCTAGCAGATGGCCGAGATAAAACAAAACTGAAAGGTGCTTTCGACCATTATCTTGCAGATGGCCGAGATAAAACAAGATTGAAAAGTGCTTTCGACCATTATCTAGCAGATGGCCGAGATAAAACAAGAGAAAAAGGTGCTTTCGACCATTATCTAGCAGATGGCTGAGATAAAAAAATAAAACAAAAAATGCTTTCGACCATTATCTTGCAGATGGCCGAGATAAAACAAAACTGACAAGTGCTTTCGACCATTATCTAGCAGATGGCCGAGATAAAACAAAACTGAAAAGTGCATTCGACCATTATCTTGCAGATGGCCGAGATAAGAGAAAAGTGCTTTCGACCATTATCTAGCAGATGGCCGAGATAAAACAAAACTGAAAGGTGCTTTCGACCATTATCTTGCAGATGGCCGAGATAAAACAAGATTGAAAAGTGCTTTCGACCATTATCTAGCAGATGGCCGAGATAAAACAAGAGAAAAAGGTGCTTTCGACCATTATCTAGCAGATGGCCGAGATAAAAAAATGGAAGAGAGAAAAAGTTTGATTGCTTTTGAATTGCAAAATTGGACTTGGTTGAAATTTTGAGATAATTTTTGATTTTGATTTTGATTTTTTTCAAAATTTTGAAATTAAGAAACAAGTGTTGCATTTTTGTACAAGTATATGGATTTTGAAATCTCAATGTGCAAGAGAAACATGGTTGATGTAAATTTTGAAATTTGGAGAAGAAAAATTTTGATGCATGTTGATCTTTTTTGAAGGAAGAAAATTTGAATGAACATTCATGAAAATGTGTACTTGATGTTGGCTCTTGATCCGTGATGAGTAGGGGGACAAAGTGGTGCAAGTAATGAGTGAGATTGCTGAAAAAGGGCTCTGGTAATCGTTTACAGCACCCCTGTAAACGATTACCCGAGAGAAATTGCAAATTTGTACAGAAAGTCCAACACAGGTACCCAGTCAGATGAACACAGGTCACCATTGGATAAAACATTGAATTTTAGGCTAACCTGCACCTGTTTGAGGCTTGTGCAGGTGTTCCAGTGGTGGGAGAGGGCGGATGGTGATGTGATGTGAGGCCAAGGATGGTGGGGAGACCCCTCATGAGTTGGAGGAGCAAGCTGTGCAATGAATGAGTGAGAGTGTTCAAAAAGTGCTCTGGTAATCGTTTACAGCACCTCTGTAATCGATTACCCGAGAGAAATTTCAAATTTGTACAGAAAGTCCAACACAGGTACCCAGTCAGATGAACACAGGTCACCATTGGACAAAAAATTGAATTTTAAGCACTTTTGCACTTTTCTTAGGCTGGTCCTGGTGTTTCAATGGTGGGAAATAATGGATGGTGATGTGATGTGAGGCCAAGGATGGTGGGGAGACCCCTCATGAGTTGGAGGAGCAAGCTGTGCAATGAATGAGTGAGAGTGTTCAAAAAGTGCTCTGGTAATCGTTTACAGCACCCCTGTAATCGATTACCCGAGAGAAATTTCAAATTTGTACAGAAAGTCCAACACAGGTACCCAGTCAGATGAACACAGGTCACCATTGGACAAAAAACTGAATTTTAAGCACTTTTGCACTTTTCTTAGGCTGGTCCTGGTGTTTCAATGGTGGAAGAGGATGGATGGTGATGTGATGTGAGGCCAAGGATGGTGGGGAGACCCCTCATGAGTTGGAGGAGCAAGCTGTGCAATGAATGAGTGAGAGTGTTCAAAAAGTGCTCTGGTAATCGTTTACAGCACCCCTGTAATCGATTACCCGAGAGAAATTTCAAATTTGTATAGAAAGTCCAACACAGGTACCCAGTCAGATGAACACAGGTCACCATTGGACAAAATATTGAATTTTAAGCACTTTTGCACTTTTCTGAGGTTTGTGCAGGTGTTTCAATGGTGGAAAATAATGGATGGTGATGTGATGTGAGGCCAAGGAGGGTGGGGTGACCCCTCATGAGTTGGGGGAGCAAGCTGTGCAAGGAATGAGTGAGAGTGTTCAAAAAGTGCTCTGGTAATCGTTTACAACACCCCTGTAATCGATTACCCGAGAGAAATTGCAAATTTGTACAGAAAGTCCAACGCAGGTACCCAGTCAGATGAACACAGGTCACCATTGGACAAAAACTGAATTTTAAGCACTTTTTTTTTGAGTCAATTTGTTTTCTTTGGGAATCATCAAATTTATGAAGATTTAGACCTTCATTTTATTTTTACGATGGATATCCAAATTCTAAAGTCAAATGTTCAAGATAAAGTTTGTGCTGGACATTTTCTGATGAAATACCTATGTATACATGCTTGATGTCAGGGGTTGGGACAAATATGTGAAAGGATTTGGAGAGTACCGGGTTGGTTACTTGGGCCTCTTACTCCTTAAAACAAAAACAAATGCCAACGTGAAGTCAGGAGTTGCCCCAGTTTGGGGGCGTGGTAAAAAGATAAGTATGGACAAATGTATCTGTGAATTATGAGGGTGTGAAATTCACATAACTCTTGCAAAATTGCCCCTGGTTTTGGGTATGAGTCACTTAAGTGAGATTCAAAAAGAAGTTGCCCCCCATTTCGGGTTTACGAATGATGGACTCAGAGCCCCAAAGTGTCTGCCCCTATCTTGAGGGTGGATTTATGAATCTTAGTGTGGACAAATCTGAGAGGCCCAACAAGGGATGCCCTGGTCTTGATATGAACTTTGCATATACAGATGAAACAAATGTGAGACTAACAAAGTTGACCATATTTCGGAAGGGTCAAAACACATGGAATAAAGTTGCCCAAAAATTACCCCCTAGTTTGTGAATCAGGGGAAGAGTTTGAATGGGATTTGAATGTGTTCAGGAATTTGTGATGGATATGGAAAGGATTGGCTTGAAAAGATTGCCCCAATTGGCTTGATTTTCCTTTTCTATAATTTTGATCAATAGGGAATTCCCCTCATCCGAGGACGTTTATTTTTCATCAATTTTTTAACTGCATTGTTAGTCATTTTTGTCTTGTCTGAAAATTAAGCTTTATGAAAATTTAAGCAACCATTATTCAATCCGTGTGGACTTTTATTGGGCTTGTAATGTGGCTTGGGATAAAGGGTATTGAAAGAAAGGATATAAAGGCTCAAATAAATTTTTTGTGGGTTATTTGAAACAAGAGTTACCATCTACACTTTGTACCATTTATTTGTCAAAGCTGTTGATTTTCTTTGCTAATTTGCAAATTTTACTCTTTGTTTGTCATCACCTTGTGATTCTTTGTATTTTTACTTCACTTTTGAGGAAATCACTTCATTTGATCACTAGGTGTGTTCCTTTGCAATTTGAGTTGACTTCCACCGTGATGGTAAACCTTGTTTGGGTAAATTTTGAAAAGAAATTTCTTATTGGCTCAAAATTGGTATCAAAGGATATATTTTTTTTGTTTGTTTTTTTTTTGGATGAAGAAAGATGGCCACACATCATTTCAAATTTTGGTTGTTTCATTTTCAAAAGATTAATTAGGAGACAAGACTAAATGATCTCAACAAGAGTCATTTTTCATCCTTTTTCTTTTTTCCTTTTTTTTTTTTTGTCCCAAAGGAATTAGGGATCTCCCAACTGAAAGCCAGTGTAGGTAACGGAAAATCTGCCCTAGTGTAAAACTTTGTGTTTATTATTTGGGCTCTAGAACAATGATTGGGTCAATTTCTTGGTATAGCGAGGGCTGAAGGATGATGTTTCCAAGCAATGCACACATAGATATCTCTTAAGAATATGTGATTTAAACATTTGACCATAGGAGATTATGACATCCATTACATTTTTGAAATCTCATAAAATGGATGATTTGCATCGAAAACAATTGACTCAACTTTTGCGTATTTTTTTTGGTTTTATGTGTGAAGCAAAGTAATATGAAATGGAAATGATGATACCAGTTGAAAAACAGATTTTTTTTTTTTATGAAATTAGGTTTTGGTGGCCAGTGTGAAAACTGGGCTTACAGGCCAGTGTAAGAACTGGGCTTTTGTGGGCCAATGTGGCAATTGAGATTTTTCAGCCATTGTGGAATTTGGGCCTTGCGAGCCAGCATGAAAACTGGGCTTTGCAAGCCATTATATAAAAAAAATGAACTTTCTGGGTTAATATGGAAAATGAGCTTGGGAACCAGTGCAGAAACTCGGCTTGGTGAGCAATGCAAAAATTGATATGAGAAAACTTGATTTTAGAAAAACGTTTGAAAAATAAAAATGTTTTTTTTTTTCAATCATTTTTTTTATTTACACAATGTGAAAAAAAATTAAGCATATTAGAAAAATGTTTTTGTGTTTTTTATCTTTTAGAAAATAGAAATTAATGAGAAATATGCATGTAATGGGCCGAGTTGGGCCAAAAACGTTTGAACATCTTCAAAAAAAACATATTTCGATTTGATTATTATTTATTATTTTTTTGTTTTTTTACTTTTTTACTTTTCGACACGAGAAAATCCAGATCGGATCGGACCTGAGGAGAAGTAACAAAGAAGGAAGCTGGACTTACCAGGCACATTGACCCAATGGATCAGATGACCTGAGCCGTATGAACTTAACACAAGAAGGTGACAAAGAAAACACATTTTTTTTCATTTTTCACAGTTTATGAAACAGGCTAAAAGAAATTTATTTTTTCCATTTTTCATTATCAGAGGAATTCACAAGAAAACTTTGCAACATTACTAGACTCAATGGGCCCAACACTATTCTTTTTACAACCATGACCAAATCTTCAGACCAGGGTCTGAATTCCTGTATCTATTTTTGCACAAATACTTGTTCACACAAATGGAAAGGGAAATTATTAATTGAAAACACAAAATCTACATAAACATGTATTTTTTTTATTTTTTTCAGAAATTCAGATGTACTGGTTCAAGAGAAAACACATATGACAACGTGGCTTAATGGGCTCAAAAACTGTTCATCTTTCATTCTCAGTTTTTTGACAAAAAATTCAGAGAAAATCACACATGATAATTTTGATAATTGTATTGGAAAGATACTGTTGAAAATTTGTATTTTGAGATATGATTTTGATTTTCTTATGTTTTATTCGACCTTTATTTTACGAGACTACAGAGAAACTTGGGTCAAACTTGGATCTGAAACAAACTGAAATTGATTTTTACATTTTTTTGTTGTAAATGAAATATGAAATATGTGAAAATTATGCAAGGGAAATATTTTTTATATATACCCTTTTTTTTTTTTGAGAAAACAAGCTAAGGAAAACAAATATTCAAAATGGGCCGAAATGGGTTCGACAACTACTATTCACGCTCTTGCACTAAAATGTTTTTTTTTTTTTTTTTTTTTTTTTTTGAAAATGAACTTGATTCCTTTTTTTGTTTGATATATTTTTTTTACAACAACCTATTATACAAACGCAAAATGTGAAAACAACATATTTTTTACATTTTGCAAAAGAAGTAAACTCAAGACAAAAATAAAAAAATAACACAAAGGCATTGGGCCTAATGGGCTCGAGCACTGTTCTTTTTTTTTCAAAATCTTTTCAACTACAAACTCAAAGAAAATCACACAGGACAATTTGAACAAATGTACTAAACATCATTCACCAGCAAAATGTGAAAACAAACTATTTTTGACATATTTTCAAAAGAAGTAGACTCGAGAGAAAACCATGAAGGCCATTGGGCCTAATGGGCTCGAGCACTGTTTTTTTTTTATTTTTTTTATTTTTTTAGATTTACTCAAAATGTAGAAGGAAAAGGAATTAAATCAAACAAATTGGTGTGATGTGAAAATTATGAACATTTCCAAAATAATTTTTCACTCAAATTTATATTTCAGAAGAATTGGGTTCAAAGAAGGCTAACCTGACACTGAGGCCCAATGAACCTGAAAAATGTCCTTTATCGCAGATGAAAAAGAATTTTGAACACTTCAAATTTTACATCACTCCAATTATTATGTTTTTTTTGAAAATTTTCTAATTATCATATTTTTTTTGTTTTATATTTTTTTCTGAAACCGGATCCTCCTAGAAGCCTCTTATTGGGCCGGATTGACCCAACAAACCCTACCCGTTTTCACATTTTCAAAATTATATATATATTTTTTTTTATTTTTGAAATTGAAATCAGGAAAACCGGAACTGTGACAACAGTTTCGGTACTGAGACCGGAACTGTTGTAACAGTGGAAACAACTTAGCTTTAAAAGCCCACTCCCTGGCATCTGAGGGCATTTCCTGATCGCTCGCCCTCTCTCTAAAACATTCCTCCGCTCTCCCTTCTCTCTAACTCTCCCTCTCTTGAGCTTCTCGATCTGCTAGGAGCCTCTGTCCCCGCGTGCCTCTGAAGGCCTCCGAGTGCTGCGACGAGCTTCTGTAAGCCTTTCTGCTTCCGGGTAAGTCCTCCTTCTTCTAAATCTTCCTTTTCTTCTTTGGTGTTTTTCCTTCCACGCTTTCAAGTTTTCTTTTAAGCTTTCTGCTCTTCTTCACCTCTTCCCCTTTTCCTGCTTTTACTCTTTCCGTTCCTCTTTTGTGCTTAATTCTTTCCGTTATGCTGCTCTTTCAGCTGTCATGCTTTTTTTTTTCTGCAAGCTCTTCATTTTCTTCTGCTTTTTTCGCTTTGTCTGCTTTTATTTCCATCTCGCCTTTCTCTGCATTTCTTTCTGAGCCCTTTTCTTTTGATCTTAAAAACTTTAAAACACTTAAAAACACAACTGTCTTAACAAAGATAAGGGGTATATAGGCTGGAAACCAGACGCTAATCTCCCTTCGTTTGAAGGTATGACAGAGACAATCGGGTAGAACAACGCCACGTACCCCATAAAAACAGAAAACTTAAAAGAAAAATTACTCGTATGAACACAAGGACATGGACATGGACAATTTGGATGTAGATCCGTTTAGGAACCTTTGCAAGGACCGTGAAACAGATCTGAGACCAAAAACTGAAACATCAAAGCATGACTGGACAAAATAAATCTAAAAGGAAATAAGAATAAATAAAGAAAACACTGAATAATTTAATTTTTTTTTTTATGTTATGCTTATTTTCCTTGTTTTTGTTCTTTTTACATTTATTTATTTTTTTATTAAAGTATTTGTATATTACGAGAGGAAGGATGAGCGATACGGAATCAGAGAGATATACCAGTCAACGGTGGCGTCCAACCGACGATCAAATCCAGATGATGACCAAAATATTCAACTATGGGGTCACACACCCAAGCCGAGCGCAAGTCGTCGAGATCGCATCTCGACTAAGGGCTTTCGGCGAAGCCACTGAATACAACGTACACTGCTGGTTCAACAACCACGGCAATCGGGTCAAGCGGTGGCAAGCAGAGATAGACCCCACTGGCACTCTCTTTTCACAACTGCCGCTATACATGTACGGTAAGACCTCTGATCACACCTCCATTGAAATTTCCTCTTCTATCATTAACACAAGTTTTTTATTTTTTATTTTTTTATTTATTAATTTTTTTTTTGAAAGAAAACAACTGGGTGATCATGAGGGCACCGAGGCTGCTGAATCTGTTTCCCGTTCCGATCATCATTGACGATGATAGAGATGAGAGACAAATCCCTCCGCCCAAGCTTCTCACATTCCGAACCAGAGCTCCCTCAACGGAGCTGTCCCTTAGACCACCACAACCAGCTCGAGAATTCTTTTCTCGCTGAAAACCCCCCTCTTTTTTTTTATGTTTTATTTTCATGGTCTGTAACTTAACGATCACCCGTGATCGAACCACGAACACTGCCTATTTGCTTTATTTGCCTTATTTGCCTTTTTTTTGTTTTTTTTTTTTTTTGCTTTTTTTTTTTTTTTTATTGTGACTTTGCACCCTTTCTGTTATATCTGCTTTTTTTCTTTTTTATGCATTTTTATTTTTATTTATCAAGTGTTAAGATCGTATGAGTGTATTCAAAATGATATCTTTGTTCAAAATCACCTTTCGACCTTATTGTAATTCTCTCTTGATGATGAAATGAAATAGATTTTTTTGATTTCTTCTTGATTCATTGAGTCTAAACAAAATTTCTAATCTAAACGAAAAAAAATGGAAAACCGGGTTCATCAGAAAACAAATTATTTACAAAGAAAGTACGGAAAAATGACTTCGAATGAAATGAAATCCAAGGCGAACGCCATGAGCATGAAAAACAAAATTTTGAAATCATTATGCATATGTGACAATGAAATGGGAAGAGAAGAACAAAGAACTCGTAAAACAAAATGAACAGTTTGAAATTTTGATGACCCCTCTCTTTTTTTTTGAATTGTATTATTTTATATTTTTATTTTTATTTGTTTTCTTCCACGACATCCTTGAGGAGCGAGTTTGTGCTTAATGGAATAGACCCGTGATGCTTTAATGATTGTCGTTTCTCTTTATTTTTCTTTTAAAACTCAGTATGATATGAATCGTGACGAGAAGCAAAAATGAAAGAATTAAATGATGAATGAAATTGTAGGGCATTTATTGAAAGAAAATAACACAGAATATAACAGAATTTTTACAAAACAGCATTAATATCCCTTAGTAGGATCCCCCATCTCAGAATCATCATGCGTAAAACTTTTTTACCGCATCCGAATTAACTGGCAAAGGTAACTCCTCTCCGTCCATCCTTGTGAGGATTAGTGCCCCTCCAGAGAATGCCTTCTTTACCACGAATGGCCCTTCATAATTTGGAGTCCATTTGCCTCTGAAATCCCTTTGTATGGGCAATATCTTCTTTAACACTAGTTCGCCTTCATGGAATTCCCTTGGATGTACTTTTTTGTCGAAAGCCTTTTTCATTCTTCTTTGATACAATTGCCCGTGGCAAACCGCTGTCAGTCTCTTCTCTTCGATGAGATTGAGCTGGTCAAACCGAGCTTGAACCCACTCAGCTTCCTCCAATTGGGTTTCCAATAAAACTCGTAGAGATGGGATTTCCACCTCAAATGGAAGCACTGCTTCCATCCCATACACCAGCGAGAAAGGTGTTGCACCAGTGGACGTTCGTACTGAAGTACGATATCCATGTAAAGCAAAGGGAAGCATTTCATGCCAATCCTTGTAGGTGACCACCATCTTTTGCACGATCTTCTTGATATTCTTATTAGCAGCTTCTACTGCCCCATTCATTTTTGGACGGTAAGGAGAAGAATTAAGATGATGAATTTTGAACTCCTCGCATAACTCTGCCATCATCCGGTTGTTCAGGTTGGTAGCATTATCAGTGATGATCTTGTTAGGCAGCCCATATCTGCAGATCAATTCCCTTTTTATGAATCTGGTCACCACCTTTCTAGTTACGTTGGCATAAGAAACGGCTTCGACCCACTTGGTAAAGTAATCGATTGCGACCAGTATGAAGCGGTGTCCATTTGACGCTTTTGGCTCTATAGCTCCAATAACATCTATCCCCCACATTGAAAACGGCCATGGTGCAGACAACACATTCAAAGTCGTGGGCAATACATTGATATTGTCTGCATGCATCTGACATTTCTCGCACCTCCTTACATGTATACAACAATCATGTTCCATGGTTAACCAGAAGTAACCAGCTCTCAGGATCTTCCTAGCCATTGAGTGCCCATTCATGTGGGTGCCGAATGTACCTTCGTGTACTTCTTTCAATATCAATTCGGCCTCTTTTGTATCTACACATCTGAGGAGAATCATGTCATGATTTCTCTTGTATAAAATGTCCCCACTTAAAATAAAACTACCAGCCAATCTTCGTAACGACCTTTTATCGTTTTCAGATGCTTTTTCAGGATATTCTTGGGTCTTGAGATAGTGCTTGATATCGAAGTACCAAGGTTTACCATCCACCTCCTCCTTGATGAACTGGCAATATGCTGGCTCCGCATGGCTCTTCATTTCAATCACTGGTAATTCTGTATTCGGGTCAACCTCAAACATGGATGACAAAGTAGCCAACGCGTCTGCTAACTGGTTATCTTCCCGTGGTATGTGGTTAAATGTGATGAAGTCGAAACACTCCATTAATCCTTTGATGTATGCCTGGTAGGGGATTAATTTTGAGTCTCTTGTTTCCCACTCTCCCTTCAACTGGTTGATGACTAAAGATGAATCTCCATATACTTCCAGAATTTTCACTTTGAACTCTATTGCCGCCCGAATACCCATAGCGCAGGCCTCATATTCTGCAATGTTATTCGTGCAATCAAAACACAGCCTTGACGTCATGGGCATATACTGCTGCTCTGGAGAGATTAGTACTGCCCCTATGCCATGCCCCATCATATTTGATGCTCCATCAAATAGTAATATCCATGTTTCATCGTCTCGGTATTTCCTGCCTTCTTTGCATAGAGTCATGATATCTTCATCAGGAAACTCGGGTTGCATTGGCTGATAATCACTGATGGGCTGATGCGCCAGGTATTCTGCTAATGCACTACCTTTGACGGATTTCTGAGTGACGTATACGATGTCATACTCTGACAATAGCACCTGCCACCGAGCTATCCTTCCAGTGAGAGCGGGCTTTTCAAAAATAAACTTGATAGGATCCATCTTGGATATCAACAACGTAGAGTGACTCAACATGTATTGCCTTAGGCGATGAGCGGCCCATGCCAATGCACAACAAGTCCGCTCTAACGATGAATATCGTTGTTCGCAGTCTGTGAATTTCTTGCTCAAGTAATATATCGCATGCTCCCTTTTCCCAGCTTCATCATATTGACCCAATACACAACCCATTGACCTTTCCAATACAGTTAAGTACAAAATGAGTGATCTTCCTGGCTCGGGTGGACGCAATACAGGTGGGTCTTGCAGGTATTGTTTGATTTTTTCAAAAGCGGCTTGACAATCCTCGTTCCAAACCATAACCTGATTCTTTCGCAGCAATTTGAACATTGGTTCGCAGGTAGCGGTTAATTGGGAGATGAATCTAGCAATGTAGTTCAATCTACCTAGAAAACCGCGAACCTCCTTCTCTGTGCTAGGCGTAGGCATTTCTGATATCGCTCGCACTTTGTCAGGATCCACTTCTATCCCTTTTTGGCTAACCACGAAGCCCAACAACTTCCCGGATTTCACTCCAAATGTGCATTTGGCAGGGTTTAACCTGAGTTTATACTTTCTCAATCTCTCAAATAATTTCTTCAAGTTGAGGACGTGTTCTTCTTCCGATTCAGACTTTGCAATCATGTCATCCACATAAACCTCAATCTCCTTGTGCATCATATCATGGAAAAGTGCCACCATTGCCCTTTGATATGTTGCCCCAGCATTCTTGAGTCCGAAAGACATCACCTTATAACAAAAGGTCCCCCACAACGTGATGAAGGTCGTCTTTTCCATGTCCTCAGGCGCCATCTTAATCTGATTATACCCCGAGAAACCATCCATGAACGAAAATAGCGAGTACTTGGCTGTATTGTCAACTAAAGTGTCGATGTGTGGTAACGGAAAGTTATCCTTCGGACTTGCACGATTCAAATCACGATAGTCGACGCACATCCGAACCTTACCATCTTTCTTAGGTACTGGTACAATATTTGCCACCCATTGTGGGTATTTTGCCACAGCCAGAAATCCTGCGTCAAATTGCTTTTGGACCTCTCCTTTAATTTTTAAGGACATTTCCGGCTTCATTCTTCTTAGTTTTTGCTTGACTGGAGGGCATTCTGGCTTGAGTGGGAGCCTATGCTGCACAATATCGGTATCCAGACCGGGCATGTCATTGTAAGACCATGCGAACACATCTTTGAACTCCTTCAATAGGGCACGCAATCTTTCTCTCACTCCCGTTTTCATACTAGTACCGATTTTCACTTCCTTTATCTCATCCTTCTCTCCCAAGTTGAGTATTTCGATCTCCTCCTGATGGGGTTTTATCTCTTTAGACTCTTGTTCCACTAATCTCAAAAGTTCTGGAGAGGGTTCCAGATCATCTTCCGGATCATCTTCCGTATTAATGACAGGATGCTCCCACTTAGGGATATTGACATTATTATTTTCAAAACATTCATTGTCATATCTGCATTATTTAAGTTTGCGAAAAAGAATAAATAAACAGGAAGAACGCTGAAAAAGGCTAAATGATGATAGAAATGAGAATGAACACGATTCAATTATCACACCGAAAATAAAACGTCAACCCGTAAATCATGAATTCTAAAGCTCCGGGTAAAGCAATTACATTTCATTTGATTTAAACATCACGGGTAAATCCAAAGTCTTCCAATTGTTGAGCTGTGCCTCTGGGGAGCAAACCCACACGAAGTTTGAACCTCCCGGTCTAGCCTCCACTTCCACGACCGCTACATGGCTAGCGTGCACCCATCCAGCACTACGAAAACTTTCTTTGATACCACAAATGTGGATTTTTCTCGCCTTTGGTTCCTGTTTCCCCATTCGAGCCAGATTGCGCTCCTTCCTTTCCTCAACCAACCTCTTCTTATCGTCCTTGCTGGGCTTGTACCCCAGGCCATATCTGTTTTTGTTCCCAATCACCTCCAATGGGAATGTACGCCCTTGTCCATACCTGCCTAAACCATTCCCGTACTTATACCCTTCTTTGAGCATGACCTTGGCCATCATGATAGAGGTGCATGATAAATTTGGGTTCAGAGGAAATGGCTCAACATAGGTGTTTCCCACAATTTCTAATGATTGAAAAGCTGTTTCCAGAGCTTCCTCGGCTGCTTCTATGTAACGGGTGGAGGATGGACCACTCACAAGGAGATCCTCTTCTCCAGAAACTATGACCAACTTATCTCCCATGATATATTTCAATTTTTGGTGCAATGTGGAGGGCACAACCCCCGCTGAATGGATCCATGGGCGGCCTAACAGACAGCTATAGGCTGGGAGAATATCCATGACCTGGAAAGTTATTTGAAAAACACATGGACCAATTTGGACCGGCAATTCTATTTCTCCCATAACTTCTCTCTTGCTACCGTCAAATGCTCTCACAATCATAAAGCTTGGCTTCATGTGTACTCCGTCACAAGGTAGCTTATCTAATGTCGTTTTGGGCATGACATTTAGGGAGGAGCCGTTGTCTACCAATACGCGTGCTATGACGTAATCCAGGCATTTCACGGAAACATGGAGAGCCTTGTTATGCCCCCTCCCCTCCTCAGGTATTTCCTCATCGGTAAAGGTGAGATAATTATTAGCAGTAATGTTGCTGGCAATGCCCTCGAAACTTTCCAGGGAAATACCTTGTTCTACATGGGCGTCACTCAGTACCTTCATCAACAGTTTTCTATGGGAGACCGAGTGCATGAGTAACTCTAACAGGGAGATCCGAGCAGGCGTACGATTCAATTGTTCCACCACTTTGTACTCACTTTGTTGTATGAATTTCAAAAATTCGCAAGCCTCTTCGTCAGAGATTTCCTTCTTGTTCGCCTTGTCAGGGGTCTCCTCTACATGCGCGCCCTTTCCTTTTGAACGCTCCTTAGTATTTGCGTCCATCGGTGTTTCATTATTGCCAGTTCCTCTTTTCATCAAATTTGGTGGCGAGAAGATTCGACCACTCCTTGTCATTCCGCCGATGCCTGATATATTTTCAACAACTGGATTCTGGCTTGTGGAATAGCTTTCAACGCACTGTCCTTCGTTGACTACATGTGTCCCATACCTCCAAGGGACAGCTTTCTCGCTTTTGTAAGGAAAAGGAACAGGTGTATGGATGACAACGGGCGATCTTCCTTGAATTACTGGTGTAGGGGTGGTTCTAGTGAAACGTATTATCAACGGCTCTGGCAAAGTTACATCTGGCTCCATACTGGTTTGTGCAAACACCTCCTCATCCTTGTCTTCATAGCACACCTGCATCAAATTCCTATCAAGCAGATCTTGTAGAAACTTTTCGAATTCAATGCATTCCTCGATAGAGTGTTCCATGCATGGATGGAGTCCACATGCTCTTCCCAAATCATAAGACCCGTTTAAAAATCCCGACTTTAATAATTCTTTGAAAATAAACCTTCTGGAACTTCGGATCTTACTTGCATCCCTTATCAGTTCATGCTTCTTAACTTCAATGGCATTTGTCGAGGCATTACCATGTCCGGATAACGGATTAGTATCAATGCTAGGTTTATCTTCTTGAAATTTTAGCCACCCAGCATCAATTAGGGCCTGCACTTTACGCTTGAAGGCCATACACCTCTCAGTCGAGTGACCCACGCCTTCCCCATGATAACTACACTTGGCATCGGCGTCATAACCCCTGGGGTATGGAGGCTGTATGGGCATCATTGGGCATATAGCAACCAGACCCCTTTTGACGAGATGAGGTAATAATTCAGTGTAAGTCATGGGGATGGGGGTGAAGTGGACAAAGTTTCTTTCCTGTGTTCTTCCTGGATAACCGCCTTGACCTGCATTTGGATTTGGATTTGCACTTGGCCCAGTCCTCCAAGCATTACTCGTGACGGGTTGTGATTGGTAGAATCCTTGTTGTTGTTGAGGCCTGATCGGATGAGCAAAAGCCGCATTGGCTGAATATGGAGGTTGGCCTAGGTATGGTCTATAATTGTGCATAGGAGCCTGACCTCTCCATACAGGCATTGCCAATGTCGCATGCACATCTCCCTCTTTTTTCTTTCCTGGATTGAAAGAAGGCTTCTTTTTAGAGTTCTCCATCATAGATGGACCGCCTGCAATCTTCCCGCTCTTCACCCCAATCTCTATCCTCTCGCCAATTATGACGACGTCGGCGAAATTGGCGGACACATTCCCCACCATATATTCATAAAATGGTGGCTGAAGCGTATTTACGAACATCGCCACCATTTCTTTTTCAAACAAAGGCGGCTCCACTTGTGTGGCCAATTCTCTCCAACGTTGGGCATATTCTTTGAAGGTTTCATTGTCTTTCTTCCCCATATTCTGTAGTTGCAGACGATCTGGTGCTACATGTGTGTTGTATATATACCGTTTTACAAAGGCGTCGGCCAAATCTGCCCAACAATGGATCCAAGATGGCTCTAAGTGAGTATACCAATTTAATGCTGTCCCAACTAGACTGTCTTGGAAAACATGGATAAGTAACTGGTCGTCATAGGCATACGCAGCCATTTTTCTGCAATACATGGCCAGATGGTTTTTAGGGCATGTATCACCCTTGTACTTCTCGAATTCTGGCGCCTTAAACTTATACGGTATTTTTACTCCAGGAACCAAACTTAGTCTTGCAACATTTCCGAACCCATAGTTTTTCATCCCTTCAATAGCCCTCATTTTTTCCTCCAAAATCTCCAGTCTGTTTTTAGCACCGTTAATGATGTCGGTTCCTGCCCGCGCCGCGGTTTGTGATGCGGCTCTTGCTGAAGAATCGTGGTTAACAATCATATGCGGTATTGTAGTCACTCGTGTTCCTTCAACTGTGATCGCTTCATTCGTTTGAGTACTTACCAAGGGAGCTGTCACAGAGATAGGTTCATGAGCGGTGATTGGCGGGACATCAATAGTTGTGGGAATGGGAAACGATGCATGCTCCCCTTCCGAATATTCTCCTACAGGAGGAGTATATCCGTGGGGTAACCCATACAACGGGAAAGGAATCGCTTGGCTCATAGTGTTGAATAACGGGGGATAAAAATGGGTATTTCCGCCAACCATTGTAGATGAAGATTCTCCAGTAGCCTTCAGGGATTCAAGAGCAACCAAGATTTGGCCAACCTGGTCTTTCAACTGGCTCATTTCAGCTTTGATGGATTCTTGTGACTCTTCCCAGCTTTCCATGATCCTTGAATTGGCTCGAGTCCTGTAGGGATGTCGTGGAAAGTTGGCCGTTTTTTTTTTTTACTGTTTTATTATTAACTTAAGTTAGATGAAAATGTGCCAAGCAAAAAGGAAAGAAAGAAGAAAAGGAAGAAAATGAGATGCATGCTAGTGATAGGTGGAAATCATAAGATTACGACAACGTTAATGATGGAAATTGATACAAGTTGATACCATACAACACATCTCACGTCTTTCATATAGAGAAGATCTAACAAGACACGAGTCACTTTCTAGCTTGAGCAATGAAGGCTTTCATTTCGCCCACTAGCCATTTACAATGGTTAATAAAAAGCATTATCTCGGGAGGCGGGTTACAAAAGTGGGTCGTAGCTTCGGCGTCCAACACCATCTTAGGGATATCTTCAATTGCTCCGTTCGCCAACATAGCCAGTTGGGAAAAATTTTCCTTCCAATGGTTCACAGCCTCTTCTTGCATCGCGATGTGGTCTTTCATTTGTTCTACCAAGGCATGATGCCTCTCTCCAAACTCCCTTGACCTCCACCGTTCCTCTTGCTCCTTAATGTACTCCTCCATTTGTTTTATCATGATGCGATGCTCTTTTTCTGCCTCTGCTCTTGGTTCATATCTGTCTCAAAAGACAAGGCCATTTCCTTCATGTTGTGTCCCGCCTTTTCTACTTGAACCTGTGCTTCTCTTAGTCTCTTCAGAGCCTCTCGCTTATCTCTTTTAGCCTCTTCGTAGAGGAGCCTCCATTGTTTTCCCTCTTCTAATGCTGCGTTCTTCTCTTCTACTCTCATGGCCAGCTCTTTGCTTGCGGCTGCGAGGTTTTGTTTCAATCGGAATGTATAATCTCTTTCGGCTTTCTGATTTCTGACAAATTCTTCATAAGCCAGTGTTTTTTCTTCTTTGTCATTCCTCATATCAACAAAATCGTTGCGCACAGTTTGTAATTCCTCTTCCATCCTAGCGTTTTTCTCCCTTAGTTTCTCCATTTCTATCTTCAACTGCTTCACCTCTTCGCTCTCTGGTTCTTGGGATCGCTCTTCATTAGCTGGCTGATCACAGATAGGCTTGAAAGGCAGTTTGACTTCCTTTACCCTTTCCCGGATCCAGGTGTGATAACTAACCCTGTCGTCCATCACTCCCAGCCTTAAATCCTTTTCCGCTCGCACAATGCTTTCCCAAGCACTTCTTGCTTTCCTCAGCATTTCAGTGCAATGCCCATCTTCATAGTAGATGAAAAATGTTGTGAGATAGTCCGGTGAAGGTGCCCCTTTCATGGGATGCCCGAATTGTCTTTGAACCAACAGAGGGTTGTAATTGATGCCATACCGGGCCCCTATGAGAGGTACATTGGGAAAACGGCCATAATGTTGGATAGGCTGTCTGAGCTCAAACCAAGGAAGACGCCATCTTATTTTTCCTCCATTTAAACTAGCAAAGAAATGAGCCCACTCACTTCCTCTTTTGTTCGTAAGCCCCTGGCATGATGGTTCTTCCGATGGACGCTTGATATTGACCGCACCTTTAAAGAAACGTGCAGTCATCCAAACATACAGTGCCGACACACAACAAAGGATTTTCTTCCCCTTTCTTTCGTGACAGAAACTCATGGTCCCATAAACCTCAGCAAGGACTGCCGTTACAGGATTCTCCGATCTTATTTTTCTTGCCACGAATACATCTATTGCGGTATAATCCACAAAGTCTTCTATTCTGGGGAATAAAACAATGCCGTATATGGTAAGAGCTAACACATCCATAAAAGTCTCCCACTCTTCCTTATCAGCCAGATGCTGCAGGTACTGCTCCAGATATCCCTGTGTCAGCCCACGCTCCTGATGCCTCGTTACCCACCTATCTTCAAGTTCCTGGGGCTGTAATTTCATTAGGGCAGCAATAGTCGAGATAGAAGAGTGATGCTCTAAGTGTTGATACGGCGTGGTACCCTCCAGTGGTAAACCAAGGATATGCTCAAACTCTTCTATAGTCGGTGCTAACTGAAAGTCTTGGAAGGTGAAGCATCTTAGCGGGGAGTCATAATACTGCGCTAAGGCTGTAATAGCAGGCAACTGTACCTCCACTTCCATTAGGCTTAACAGGTTTCCATATTTTTTCTTGAAAGTTTCTCTTTTTATGGTCGTTAGTTGTTTCCCTAAGCTTATCAGTCCTGTCAGATTACCCCCATGAATCCTTAGGCGAGGTTTCTTTCTTAACATGACAGAATCGGTATGTTGTATGGCATCAGATCTTGTATCAACTTCCATCTTGTAAAAGACAAAGTAAACACTTGTGATTTCCCCTAAAACCAGCATGTCACCAAATGACGTATGAACACGATGCATGATAAAATAATGAAGTAAAACATGACCAACAACACAAATGCATGCGTAACATGAAATGCAAAGTCAATACTTTCGAAAAGAACAAACAGGAGGCGGGTAACAGTACACATTTCTCCCTTTGTGCCCTATCAAATGTTGAAGTACCAAAGTTCTAAGGCAAAATATATGCACTCACAAGGATAGCTTCCTAATGCTTAAATTAAGGCCACCAGAGCTATGGCTCTTTTCACTGTTTCTCCACAACAGTCAGAGTAATCAACTAGATGTGGAGACACAAATGAAAAGAACAGACTCTGGATGGAGTTCTCACGATAGCCAAACAGGAAGTATGTCCCAAATGACACCGCTACACAACCCCTCTATTTCTAAGTTGCGCTCAGACCCGGGTATAGGGCCCCACTCATGATATGAATATTGTGTGTGTGTGAAGGGAGAATGCAATGGTATATCCCAAACCCTCACCTGCAAAACAACCAGAAAAATCCCAGGCAGATACAAACATGTTTTCTACCCTAGGGTTCAATATAATCAAAACAAACACACATACAATTATGACAAATATCAAATAAAAGATAAAGAAAAAAGGAGAAGAAAAACACAAAGAAAAACCACATTGAATTCGCACATCTAATTAAATGGCCTGACTCTCTGGCAGTCCCCAGTGGAGTCGCCATCTGTCGCAACCGGTATCGCGACGGGACGACGATCCGAAAAGAAACGTGCTTTGAAAAGAGATTTTGGAGTCGCCACCATAGTTTATCCTGGAAAACTACGGAAAAACCATAAAATGATAAGGCATGGTCAATTTGAACCAGATTCTCGGTTCGGGAGTCGGTTACGTGTAGGGAAGGTATTAGCACCCTACAATGCCTGCCCTAGGGCAGTACCTTTAACTAAATGTGCGAATATGGATGTGGTTTTCAAAATGTTTAACTTTTCCCTAAAATAAGACTCTAAAGAAACAAACAATATTTTTTTAGTTTTTTTGGGCCCGACAAGGATTGACCTTGCTCCTACGTATTCTCATGTGAGAAATCAGGGTTACGTAGTTCTTTTGAAAACTGTTTGAGAAATGATTTTGGAAATTGTTTGGGAAATTTGATGAGAAATGATTTTGGATTTTTTGGGAAATTTGATGAGAAATGATTTTGGATTTTTTGGGAAAGTGAGCCTGACAAGGACTAGCCTTGCTCCTACGTATCTCCACTTTTGGTGGAGAATCAAGGATCACGTAGTTCTGGCTAGAAGATTGATTGTTGTTGGAAAATGTGAATGTTTTTTTTAGTTTTTTGAAGATTTTATATATTTTTTTGGTGTTTTTAGAAAAGACAATGTTTTCAGCACAAGGACGATGCGTGCGATCACACATGTGCTTAATATTTTCATAAAAAAGGAAAGATGTCTAGCACAAGGCCGATGCGAGCGATCACACATGTGCTTGATCTTTAAAACATATTTTTTTTTGATTTTTAAAGAAAGAGAAAAGGTTTTTAGCACAAGGACGATGCGTGCGATCACACATGTGCCTAAACCTTTAAAACGTATTTTTTTTGTAATTTTTGAAGAAAGAGAAAAGGTTTTTAGCACAAGGACGATGCGTGCGATCACACATGTGCCTAAACCTTTAAAACGTAATTTTGGTATAGAGGATATTAAGTACTAGGCTAATGCGAACGCACAAGCACTCATATCATTAGTTGACTCTTAGATTTTTTATTTAATATTTTTTTTTATTTTTATTTTACAATTTTATAATATTAAAATAACATTTTCATAACTGCTTAAAATAAAATTGTGAAAACAGAAACTATTTTTTCGTAAGGTTTAATATAAAATAAGAAGAATATTTTGCAAGTATTTGAAATGCCAGAATGATATTATCTACCTAACTATTTAAAAAAAAAAACAAAACAATGTTATAAGTATTTAAGATAAAATTATAAAATATAAAATAAAAGTGCTATTGCTATTGACGTGAATACGTTTAAAGAGACCTAAAATTGAAACCAATTAAATTTTATTCTAGTTACTAAAATGGTACTAAATAATTAAGAGACACTAAAGCTATATTTTTCTTATTTTATAATCTATATAATAAAATGCTAACGAAATCAAAATTTCATTTATTTATTTGCAACGAAGATGTTACAGATACCCTAAAACGATTTTTTATTTTATAATTTTATCTTTTTTATATGATTCTTATTGGATTTTTTTATTAGAAAAGCAAATATGGGTGCGGTAGAATACAACAAACAAACAAGCCTAATAAAACTAAAGCACAACACAGAGGGATTGGGGTTGTCTTACAAAAGGTCCCATGCAGCAGGAACAAGAAAAACTAAAAAATCAAAATCACAACAGCATAAAATTAAATTCAAATAATAATCAAAACAAAAAAAGGCTAAGTAAAAGAAAAAAACCAGGGATGTGTGGTCCAAGCCCACGAGGATAAGGGTGCAGCAATGAATTTGTAGGGTAATGCTGGTGAATGTTGGTGCCGAAGGCCTATTTTCTATTCCCAAATCAGAAAACGCTTAGGGTTTTCTTCTTCCGCGTAGAACCAAAGGAGAGGCTTAGGGGCTTCTTCCTCGTTCACGAGAACTCCATGACTCCAGACTAGCGCTGCCGCACATCTCCTTGGCCGGCGAAAAGTCGCCGTCGGTGGTGTCTCCTGCGTCGGAAATGTTGCCACCGTTCGTGGCGGTCTAACCTTTCATTCTTCCTGTGTTTCTCTTCTCTCTGTTTCTGTGCTTTGTATTTTGGTGCTAGCAATGGAGGTGATGAAGACAAAGAGGAATCAATTTGTGTGCGAGCGAAGACTATCGAAAGTTCTCCCCTCTCTGTATGAAAATGGTTTTGGGGTTCTTGATAGTTGGAAGAAGAATTTGAAGTTGGTGATAAAAATGGAGGAGGAAGGTGAGGCGTGATTGGGTCACGGTGGAGGCAAGATGATGATGGGGTTTGGTGATAAGTATGAAGATTGAATATGGAAACGAGAGGGGTGAAGACGAAGGTGATCCCCTGGGTATTTAGCCGTGAAATGGTATAAGGGTGAAGAAACAATTTTTTATTAAAAAAAAAAAACTCCAAAACCCGTGAGCCTCTCCTGTCCAGAAACCAATCCGTGAGCCTCTCCTCCTATTCAGAAACAATCCGTGAGTACACATTCCATTGCATGCTGAGCGACAGTCCTTGGGCGTGAGCAAATAGGGTAAGGGCCCCTCCATCTTGTCTTCATCTTCATACTGTGGGCATCCTTCTGTGCGTGTGGTATGCTGGATGGTGATGTTCTCGGTGATGGGTTTGTCCGTGGATGCGTGGTGATCCAGTGAGAAAAATGGGGATGAATCTGATGAATTCTAGAACAGAAAGGGTGGAAATCTGAGAGGGGCTGGCCGATGGACGAAATTGAAAAGGACGAGAGTAGATACTGCCTTGTATTTTCATTCCTAAATGAGTTACAAGAAACTGAAAATGAAAGAAATCTTGAATCTGAAAAGAGTGTTACAGGTTCTTATGGATGTTGATGCTCTCTGGTTACAGGTTCAAAAAAACATTGGTTTATTGGTTTCGAATGGGTACTTGATGGATGGAACAAAAGGATGGAAAGGTGATGAAGCAACGGAGGATAGCACGAATTGCTCATTGAGAGGATAAAGAGGTGTTGGAGATGAAGGCCGTGAGGATAGGTTGAAGATGAATCCTGGAGGTGGTACCAGGCTGAGGATAACGATGAGCTCTCGAGAAGAGATAGATGTTGGAGGTGGTGTTCGAGATGAATATCTCGAGGTTGGAAAATGAGGATGATGATCTGGAGATAGTGCTGTTCTTTTTTTTTTTTTGAATCCCCTGTTCTGATGTGTAAAGAACAATTGTCATGGTAAAAGGACCACTTTACAGTGCTGGAAGAGGGGCAGAGGAATCTGCACAGGACAGCTGAAGGTGGGAACCTCGGTGTAAAGTTCAAACAAATTTTAAAACGTAACACGACCCTTCTAAACGTTCGGCCAAAAACTACCGAGAACGAACGTCCGGTAGCCTAACATGACCGAACGTACTAACCATTTAACACACAGACCGAACGTTCACATGGTAAAAACAAACAGGTCGAACGCGTACTCGAGTAAAAATTAAGGCCGATCGCTACACATGGACGCTCGCATACGATCACTGATCCAACAGAAAACGAACGCTCGAGTTTATGAGACCGCAAGCTAACTATGAACGCTCGTTCTTTGAGTATAAGCAACGTCAAAAACGAACGTTGCTAATAAACAAATAGGACGAACGTTTTAAATCTTGGTCGAACAAGTTCTGGACGATCGTCTCAATCATGACCAAATGGTACTAATTTAACATTAAAACGAACGGTTGTAAACTCACACCGATCAAATGAAATCCCGAACGAGCGTCACCAAATTAATACTTAACCGAACGGTAAAGATCATGGTCAATAACAAACGATTGTTCATAGAGGACGAACGGTATAAGGCGTGACATGGATGAGCGGTAGAGGAAAATTAGGACGGACGTTCCGGACGAGCGTTCAAGACGAGCATTGGGGTTGATCGGTATCTGAGGGGTGAGGTGGACGAGCGCTCAAGACGAGCGTTGTTTGAGGGGTGAGGTGGACGAGCGCTCAGAATGAGCGTTGAGAAGGGGTGCTCTGTACGAGCGCTCTGGACGAGCGCTCTGAGCGCTGTCAACGAACCACTTCTTTTTTCTTTTATTTTTTATAAATTTTTTTGTATTTTTCTATTTTTGTATTTTGTATAATTTTGATTTTTATAAAAATGAAAACTAAAGTAAAATAAAGTTAATAAAAATAAAAATATGAAATAAAGATAAAATTAAGACAGAAAAGACTTAATATACTTTTTATTTGATTTTTATTCTTAAAAAAGATGATGAAAATAAAAATGAAAACAAAGAGAAAAGATACACATTCTGACACACATTTTTTTTATTTTATTTAACGTACCCGGACAAAATTGGGTGTTGACAATGTGCCAAAACAAAAATCCGGAATCAGGGATGTGTCTCTGAATTCCTGGAAAGTTGTCTAAAAAAAAGCAAAAAGACAACAAAAATCCGGAATCAGGGATGTGTCTCTGAATTCCTGGAAAGTTGTCTAAAAAAAAAAGCAAAAAAGACAAAACAAGAATCCCAGATTAAGGAATATGTCTGACGGGATGTGTCTGAGCTCCGGGGAAGCACTGCAGCAAGCTTGGAGTTCCTTTTCCTTTAAATATGTTTCATCAGAGACTAGAGAGGGGGCATGAAGGATTTTCTAAAAAAAAAAAAGAAGACCTTACAGAGGAAGAGGAGGTACTTTACTGAAAAAGAGGGAGAGAGAGAATCATCCATTTCTAGGAGAACAGACCTCACGGAGAAAAGGAAAAGAAAAAAGAAATTTAATCCAAGAAGAGAGGAGGGAAAAACATCTTGAAGCTGCGAAGGTAAGTTTTCGTCTACTTAAACCCTTTAGTCATGCACGTCTATATGCTTATATGTATACTTAAAGCCTTTAGTCTGCACGTCTATATGCTTGTATATATGTTTCCCTTATGCGTACTGAAACAATAAAAATAGGTGTGTACTCCTCAACATCAAAATTTCAATATCCTTTAACACCCAGGTAACGTAAATAAAAACATCAAAGCAAAACAGAAACATAATTAGTTTTTTCTATCTAACAAGATCTCCCTCAACCTGAGTAACAATTTCGGCCGCAGCTATGTAAGATCATCCTTCACCTGTATCAAACCGAGTAAACAGATTAAGTCACAGATCCCATGCCAATACTCTCAAAGCTTGTCCTTCCGAATAAGCCATTTTATCCTCTACTATATCCAAGACATTAAAACAAGGGTGATTGATATTTCAAACTGCATCATTAGTTCAAGACCCTCGTGTTCATTGACTTCAATACCAAGCACCAAATTTTTGTCATCCTCAGCCTGTAACACAGCCTATCAGATTAGCCCATTCCTTCAATGTTTCTATGTTACAACATTCATCAGATTAAATCCAAAAAAAAGGGGCCACAACTGTTTCGGACACAACACACACCATCGTCCTTAATAGCAGAAGTCGAAACACCAAACTAATCAATAAATAAAAAAGGGGAATAAAAAAGGAGAGTGACGGCGTCGGTGAGGAAGCGGGCTCCAGCGAGGGCAGCGGGTTCCATTGCCGGCACGACCCTGGTTCGCGGTCCGAAAGATGCTGACTGGGCGCGGCGGCTATGGCAGACAAGGAGATCGGACAGAGCGGCCCTTGACGGCCTCAGAGGCTCGCGGAGGCCGACTTAAGTGGGGGTAGTGGCAGCTGAGTTGGCGACGACTTGGGCGGCGACATGCAGTGGTCGGTCTGGTAGAGGCGGCAGTGTACGCGAAGATAACGCGGTGGCCGGTCTAGACTAGGAAAGGGAGATTTGAGTTTGGTGCGTGGTTGTCGAGTGAGATAGAAGAATAAGAGAAAGTGGGGGTTTCTGTTTTATGTTGGAGAAGAAGAAATGAATTTAGGAAAGTTGAAACTGCCCCTGGCTGCTGGCTTTCGAAAAGGGAAGGAGAGGAGGTCTCCCTTTTTCTAGTTTTTGACAAAGTTTTACCCTATAAAAGAAGTTTGGGCTCTTGCACGGTCCATTTTTTTTTTTGGAGGAAGAGAGTATAGGCTTTAATCCATCTTGCGAAAAAGAGGAATAAATTGGACTCGGTCCAATCCCAAAATTTGGAAGAAAAGAAATAAAACACTTAAGATTTCTGGCCCGTTTTTGAAACTCTGGAAAGAGAGTTTGGACTTTGGTCCATTTGTTTTATGGAGATTCCAAAAATGGTTTAGCTTTAGTTTTTTTTTATCCCGCGTTGCTGCAAATATTGTTTTAACAAAATAAAAAATTTGAAAGCATAAAATCACAAAAATAATTTTTAGGCTTTTATTATTATTCCTATAATTAAAAATTACAAAAAACAATATTTATTAGACTAGTTTGTTTCATATCAAAATTACAAAATAAGAAAAAATAATTAAAATATTAAAATTACCAATTTTATAAAATAAAATAATATTTAAAAAAAAACCTTTTCACATCCTTTTTCTCAAATAAAAAAAATAAAAAATAATAAAAAAATATATTTAAAACTTAAAAAAAAAAACATGTAACAATAAATATTGGTATGAGTACTCGTGCGATCGTACGCATCAGCCTAGTACTTATCGCCCAAAATATAAAATAAATAAAAAAGCCGTGTGAGTGCTCGTGCGATCGTACGCATCAGCCTAGTACTCATCACGCAAAACAATAAGAGGAAAAAGCCGTGTGAGTGCTCGTGCGATCGTACGCATCAGCCTAGTACTCATTACGCAAAAAATATAAATATTATACAAAAGAAAATACCAAAAAATATAAAATCTTCAAAAATCAAAAACATCAATACTTTCAAGCAAACAAACAATCTACCTGGCCAGAACTACGTGATCCTTGATTCTCCATCAAAAGTGGAGATACGTAGGAGCAAGGCCAGTCCTTGTCTGGTTCACTTTCCCAAAAATCCAAAATCATTTTACAAACAAAATTCTCAATCAATTTTCAAACAAATTTTCAAGCAGTTTTATAAAAGAACTACGTAACCCTGATTTCTCATTCTAAATGAGAATACGTAGGAGCAAGGTCAATCCTTGTCGGGCACAAAAAATTAAAAAATATATTTTGTTTATTTAGAAGTTTTATTTTAGGGGGAAGTTAAACATTTTGAAAACCACATCACATTCGCATATTTAGTTAAAGGTACTGCCCTAGGGCAGGCGTTGTAGGGTGCTAATACCTTCCCTACACGTAACCGACTCCCGAACCAAGAATCTCAGTTTCGCAGACCATGCCTTATCATTTTATGGTTTTTCCGTAGTTTTCCAGAATAAACTATGGTGGCGACTCCAAATCTCTTTTTTTCAAAAACGTTTTTCTTTTTTGGATCGTCGTCCCGTCGCGATTCCGGTTGCGACAGAGTGTTTTATGCACCCACTATGAGAATTGTAGACAATTCGCTTACATTGTAGATCAAGATCACAAAAATCTTAATTCACTCAATTCTTGCGTTACCTTTAGTATAGTTAACAAATCATGCATTTGTGTCTAGAGATCACATTTTTGTTATTTTTGTTGTTAAGTGTGGATTGATGGCAGAATCCAAAAATAAAAATAAAGTGGAGAATGATAGATGAAGAAGAGAATGATGGAGAATGAAATTAAATTGTTGGAAACTAAATTACCAATGATAAAACAAAAATTTATAAGGAAATCAACGAGAGAGGTGACCAAATTGCAATAATCAATATTGACCTTGTTATTTTCTTGTTCCCAGCATTTATTAGTATGTTTATATCCACAATTTGTCACCCTTTATTCTACATATGTCATGAATCCCCAAACTAACATTTTCCTGACGATCAACATTATTTGTTCATATGAGGTATCTCAATAGTTTCAACTCTAGGGATTGCTAAAGCATCCCTTATATGGGCCATTTGGTTTGTTACTGATTGGAAACTCCCAATTGTGGTTTGAATTGAGGGGTTCGACAACCCAATTCGTATGGTATTGAGTTTTGTACCATTTCAACCAAAAGAAAATTGATTGATGTTTTTGAAGTAGGCATCCCCCATGGTTATCGTTCATTGGGAATTCTCGATAACTAATACAAAAAAGTGCTTTGACATCTCGCGTTCAACATCACAATGCGAAAAAGCCAACAAAAAAATGACCAGTGACATTTTGTAAATAAATGTTTAATTTTGACTTCCTAATTTATATTTTTCGACGTCATATTGGGTAATTTTCACGAAAATCTTTGACACGAATGTGAAAATATAGTCATGCATTACGTTGAATGCCCTAATTTCATATGTAAAACAGGTATAAGACGTTGGAATATCACTTTTTCAAACATTATATGTTAGTGAATTCATTAAAAATTTAGGTATGATTTTCTTTTGTTTTGATCGATTGGTTTTTTGTCCAAAGGTAGTATTTGAAGCATAGGCGCATTATCCTTTCTCTCTCACTACCGACAACACTTTTTTTTCGCGAACACACCGTTAAGAAGTTTAGTTTCATTTTCCTTTTCTTTTTTTACGAGTTATAAATTGGTTGAACCTATTGGTATTGGTAATGGTGAACTTGCTTGTTGTTCATACACCATATAAATCCAAACTTAGAGTAAAACTAAAAGTATATTCAAAACAACAAATGACCTGCAAATTTGTTCAACATGCCAAAATATCATGAGAAGCCCCACAAAAAGTTTTAGATCAAATTCAAAGTTTAGGTATCTGAAATATTTTTACAAAGTTTGAAAAAACAAAAAAAAAATGACGAAAAATAGAAAATGACTTTTTTTTGAAAATCTAGAAGCAACAATCGGCTATTGTTAAGACCTTGACAAGCGTACCGAATCGTATTAAGTAATAAATCGATAAGACTGAATATCGTATCCCAAGAGACTCGTGTAACACTAAACGATCGTATAATTTCTTAACTAATTAAGACTAAAGAATAATTCCATTTGGTAAGCTTTAAATGCAATTAAACATAATGCGTGAATAGTGAAATGAACTTTTGTAGCAAAAACATAATGCTTGTTATGACAACTAGAGGTCCAAGCTCCACTCCTAGATATTATTTCCTTTAGGTAGCTTACTCCAAGTCAAGGTTCATGAGCTATTTTCCAATATCAAACAAACCCCAAAAATCAAGTCATGAATGGCAAAAAACATAAAAAGCATTGTGAAAAGGAGAAAAACCACTAGCATTCAATGCAAGAAGTTAAATATACATTCAAAGCATGTTCATATACATGAAGTTCCGAGGTTACATCGTTCCCAAAAAAAATGAAGTTAGCTCTCCATTGTAATGGAGAGCTTGAGCTTATAATGGAAGAAATGGAAAGCAAAGGAGACCCAAGGAAGAAGAATGAAGAGTTCCCACACACCCAAGCTTGCTCTAAGTGCTCCAAGAACGTGTGTTTGTTTCAGCTGCCAAAAGATGGCTCTCTCGTTGCATGGTAGCCATAAATAGGTCTAGGGTGTCACATCAGCAAATGTCGTGCTCAGCGCTCAAATAGGAGGGTGCCCAGGTGCGAGCTCTACGAAACTGGATGGTGCTCAACGCCCTAGATGGGGCACCCAAGCATAGGATATCCAAACCAAATGGCACTCAACGCCCTGGCTGGGGTGCTTAGGCACCAAGTTTACGTAACAAATGGCACTCAGTGCCCTAGATGGGATAGAGGGAGCATTATTGTTTGATTAATTTGATTTATTGATGCATCTCTGACTAACTGTTTATCAACATATCAGTATCATAAGGCATACCTTTTTTGCTAATGCACAAAGGGGGAGAATGATAGAGAATTGCTCTGATATCTGATATTTTGCTTTGATTGTTGTTTGCTATGATATGAACTGATATTTTTTGCTCTGAATCAAAATGAGACATTTCAACGTTTGCTCTGATACATTTTGATCATTTGCTCTGATACATTTTAATATGATATGATTTGATTTGTACAACATGGTTGTTTATTAATCATGGTTGTGCATCATCAAAAAAGGGGGAGATTATTGAGATTGTTGATAGGGAAGCACTGGTTTAGCTTAACCTACAATCTCAGAGCTTCTGATTTTTTATGATGACAACATAATTAATAACACATGTGTTGTTTATGTGTTACATGTTCTATTGCTTACATGCTATATGTTTTAATCATTGTGTAAATCTGTTTAAAGCATTGAGAACATGATTGTGTTGATACATTGCATTTCAGTGTGCTATATAATTGATTTTATTGGTGAATGCATGTATGATGTTTTATAAAAGGAAAACCACAAGCACTTATGTTGAACTTTTAATTGTGTGGCAAAACAACAGTTTTAAGTCGACTTCATTAAGGGGTGAATCGATTAAAACTTGTGGCTTTGCACAAACCATTTTCAAAGTGTGCTGTGAGATTTTCAAAGTGAAAGTTTTTCAAAACTTTGTTTAACTGTGTTACATAGTCGGTTACATGCAACCTGCATTCGACTAAGTCTGTTATAGTTTTGAAATTCTGTTAATGCTTGAATTAAATATTATAACGGCTATATTTTGAATATGTTGACCAAGCATTAAATGAGATTTGACTAAATTAATTGTACATTCAATTAACTGCATTGATTGCTGCTAACTGCTTTAACTAAATTGCTATATTTGATTGCATTAGTAGCTTAGTCGATTAAAATGTGTCAGGATTGTGAAAATCTATAAATAGACGCGAATTGGAATTCTGTAAGAACTTTTGTGAATCTAACAGTTTGTGATATCTTTTGCAGAAGGTGTATTCTTACAGAAACAGGGAAAGAGTTCCAAGAAACAAGAAGTGACCGTGGTGATCATCTACTTGTGGATTCTTGAAGAGTAAGTTAACTACACTTACAAAGGCTGATCATATCTGCACATTGGGTGTAACTGAAAGATCAGAGGCTACAATCTTGTGAAGATTGGATTGAGGTCCCCTGTTGTGATTACAGGAAGAAGAGCGTGTTGCCTTCTTGACTTTAAGGGTGGCTCAAAGGGTTTGGACTGCAGGAGAGGGGATTCTTGCTGCTAGTCTGTTTGTATATGCCTATATTTTGATTAGAGGGTTAGAGAGGTGTTTTATATTTTTGACGTGAGGTCACTATAACAGTCTTGTTGTAAAAACCTTGATCAATATAGTGCATTGGCTTCTTGTGGTTGGAAGGACACTGGATGTAGGCTTGGCCGAACCAATATAAAAACTCAGCGTTTGATCTTTCTATCCCTGCACTCTTTTATTCAGTCGACTTCTTACTATACTAAATCGATTTAATTTCCGTTGCATAAACATATATTTTTCCTTCCGTTTGAAGAAAGCATTTAAAGGCATCCACTTTGCAAACAAAATTTAAAGAAAACATTGTTTTTACATTTCACCAATTCACCCCCCTCTTGGTGTGAGAATTTAAGCCATTCTATTTTCAACAATTATCACCTATGCACGCTGTCACATGATTGAAAATGTTTTCTACCCCAAATCAGTATATAATACTGCCAAATCAACAACCTGGAGCAAATGTAATGGTTGTTTAAAGAACTTTCACAATTGACTTTCCAAATAATTTTTATACTTTACAAAGACCCAAAGTAAGGGCTCCTGGAGTTTTTCCCCTGAAATAGGAATCTAAGAAGTGGTCAAAAAAAAATTCAACAAAAAAAGTACTCATAGCTATAAAAACCAAAAATCACAAGTTAATAGTCAATATACACTACTATTTACTATAACATCATTCACTTGTAATAGCTTTTGTTTATAGTTCATACTTCATAGTTTGGTTCTGGATATATAAAGTGTCAAAATTCGACTACATTTGCTAGTTTTCTACTTTTTAAGTCTTGTAAAGTTGTAAAAATGATTACTATTTATTAAAAAAAAACAAAGGAGTTGATTGACATTAGAAAATGACAAAAAACGACGTTAATTGATGTCGAAAATTAGCAATTTCTGACGTCAATTAACGTTGAGAAATGCAATTTTTGATGTCAATCAACATCATCTTTTTTTCGACGTTAATTAACGTCTCTCAATATGACGTTGGTATTTTGTTGGACGTTAAAGGCCGAAAAACACCGACACCAAATCCCTTTTTTGCACTAGTGGATGAGCCTAATACTCACCCATGCATGTTCTGCTCATCTACTTCCGATTGGTCCAACGTATATTGTTATTATATTACTTGAGATTTGACTAATCATTTGGCTACTAGTAATTCCATCATATATTGCTATTGTTGTTGTGCTTTGTACACTCTAAGACATCTTTAATTTTCCATTCATCCATCTCATACACTTTTCAACACTTGTACTCTCACCCACTATACGTGCCATTTTGTTTCTCAAGAATTTGGATTTAATGCTCCCACAACACGTTTAGTGAATCTAATATACACGATACAAATACATTTACAATGGGCTAGCAAACTTGATGTTTTTAAATTTGATTGAAAGTGTTTGAGTATTTTATGCATCCATTATGAGAACAAATTTCATGTGACATTCGTTTGCTTTCACTACAAAATTTCTTGAAATTATCTATGAAATTTTACCGATGAAAATAAATTTATGGATAAATTGAAATTATCGACGAATTTTATCAATGACTTTTTGAAATTTTAATTACCCACAAATTTTACTAACAAAATGTTATCGATGGGAATAAATTCATCGATATATTTAAATTATATCAACAAATTTTAACGATAAATTTTGAAATTTTAATTTATCAATCGATTATTTACCTATGGTTTTCTTCGTCAGTAAAATTGTTGGTATACATATTTTATTTATTAACATATTTTTTTGTCGATAAATTCATCGATAAAATAAACGACAAATTTTCCGCTCAAACATCTGCTTTACAACTCCTCATATCTTCATCCTTCATTAAAATTTTACCAAGGAATTTGTAAACACCCTAACCATCACTAATAAACAACCGTTTTTCATCCTTCATCCTCCATTTTTCAAACACCTACTCACACCGATTGAAAATTCCATCACCACTCGAGAATGTTTAGAAGCAACAACTGACATATTTAAATTTGATAAAATGGAAGAAAGAAGTGTGGTTGCAATTGATACACACAATTGCGTCAGCAACTTGGAGGATGATAAAATAGACCAGTAACTTCGACGGACATCTGTGGTTGCGAATGGAGAAAGTGTCAACAGTAAAGACACGTCGTGGGACCTGATGTTCCCTCCTAAGTGCTCTCTTTGTTAGAAATGGTCATCGTACACCGCTGAGGTTCCTGTTGGTTCTAGTCAGAGGTCAATGCAACAACATGTTCTTAGCAAGGGTTGTGGTCTCGTCTGAATTTGAAAAATAAATGAACCGTAAAAGAATGAAAAAAATAAGAGAGGAGGAAGAAGACGAACCAAATCACAGTATTTATCGATGAATTTTTCCTTCAATAATTATTGACGAGTTTTTCCTAAAATTACAAAAAGTTTTTTCCTTCGGTAATTACTGATGTATAAAAAAATCTATTGATAAATTTACTGATTGCACTATTACCGTCAAATTTTGGTTTATTAAAAATTCATCGGAAAAAAAGTCATTTCCAACTAATTTTTGTAACGTTTTTGACAAAATTTTGACCGTTGATAATACCTATTTTTATTTTTTTGTGTTTGTGGATTAAGGTCACAAAAATCTTAATTTCACTCTATCGTGTTAACTATAAACAATAGATCAAACATTTCTTTCTAGAGATCATATATTTGTTATTTTTATTGTTAAGTGTGGACTGATGGCATAATCAAAATATAAAATATAAAGTGAGAAATGATAGACGAAGAAGAAAATCATGGTGAAGAATTTTGCAGTAACTGTAGGAAACTAAATTACTAAAGATATAATAAAAATGGATAAAGGAAATCAACAAGAAAGGTAACCCAAATTTGCTAGATTTAGCCCGTATTTATAAAAGCAATATTAAGGCCAATCATGACAAGAAAATATTGAGAAGAGGATTCAAGGTATGGCAATTAATCCTACTTCGAAGGTCTGTCTAGGGAAGCTGAAGTCTAGATGGTCTAGATCTTTCAACATCAACCATGTCACTCAATTGGAGCATGGAAATTGAAGATCAAAAAAAAAAAATCTAGAGAGTTAATGGCCAAAGACTCAAAGCATATCAAGGTGGTGAAATTAAAAAATTGGCCACCACCACCCATATGGGAAATCTTTACAACTTATAATAGAATTTCAATTTAACTATTAAATTTTACATTTTTCACCTGGCATTTAGGAAAAATAATATTTTGCATGCGTAAAGATGGTAAAGTAAGAAAGTGGAGGGGCTAGGGTAAGAAGTCTACACAAATTTTGAATTTGTGCTCGACACCAATTTTGGTGTTGAGTCGTAAAGCGCGGGGCATTTTAAAACCCCACAATTTATAACTGCATGAGTTCAAACACTCAACCCACTACCAACTCTCACTTTTCCATCCTCCCTCACTTCTTTCAGTCTCCAAACCCTAAGCTTTCGAGTAGAATTCTCTCCCTCATTGCATCTTCTTCCAAGTAAGTGTTTTTAATCCCTCACGCTGTTTGAATCATTTGATAAAATGCTAAATTTAGGGTTCGCTCAAGTCGAAAGGATGAGGCTGGGTCATTCCTTTCATGATCATATCCCATGCATTCAGTTAGATTTTCATTTCACTCTTAAATTAAATCACTGCATGTTAATAATTTGATCTAAATACTCTATTATGAGCATGTGGGAATTTGTTTAATATGCTGTTTGCATTTTAGATCAACGATCTTAATGGAAATACATCAAAGAAATCATTGCATGTTAAAAATTATAAATTTTTGCTTCAAAAATTAAAGCGTGTGAAATTTCATATTGGTCCCAAAAGAAAGCCAATCCATGAGATTTTTGCCAAGAAGAAAGGAAAAAGAACTATTAATTATACCTCCTAAAAAAAGAAGACACCACTAATGAACCATCCACAAAGACACCTTCTCCCCCCAGGACAACTCAACCAACTCAAACACCAATATCATAGGGAACTCTAGTACATGCAACAATAACTGCACCCCAAATGCAGCTAGTTGGATATTCCCCAAGCTCTCTAGGATTAGGTTCCCCATAAGGTCAAAATACAAGATGCTCGTCCATGTGAAGGACACGGCAATCTTGCCTTAAAGGAAGGTTGATTTGCTACGGGGAGAATACAATGACTCCCAAACTGCAATCACTAGTAAAAAATTGGGTTTTTACAGCGCACATTATGCCACGGTTCACTAGAAACCGCAGCATAATGGTGCGCGGTGGCAGTTTTGTAAATAAATCGAAGGAATATGCCGCGGTTCAGAGGGGAACCGCGGCATATACGCCAGTCAACCATCCCCTTTAACGCCACGTCTGAAAAAAAAATTAAATAACAGCATATATGCCGCGGTTCTCTGGAAAACCGCGACATATACCCCTGCCAATTTATTTCAGGGGCTGACTGAGTCAGAGAATTTCAGAAGTTACAGGGGTATATGCCGCGGTTCTCAGAGTAACCGCAACCTATTCTCCTACCTGAAATAAATTTAAAATGAATTTGAAATATTTAGAGGAATATACCGCGGTTGCCCTCCGAACCGCGGCATATAGTTTAAAAATAATTTCAAAAATGCCATCTTATACCGCGGTTGCCGCCGAACCGCGGCATATAGTTTAAAAATAATTTCAAAAATTCCATCTTATACCGCGGTTGCCGCCGAACCGCGGCATATAGTTTAAAAATAATTTCAAAAATGCCATCTTATACCGCGGTTGCCGCCGAACCGCGGCATATAGTTTAAAAATAATTTCAAAAATGCCATCTTATACCGCGGTTGCCGCCGAACCGCGGCATATAGTTTAAAAATAATTTCAAAAATGACATCTTATATCGCGGTTAAGTAGTGAACCGCGGTAGATTCCCCAGTCAGAGTTAAAAAATAAAACTTTGGAACAGTATCGTCTTGTTCGCGCAGACGCTCAACAACTTCGAGTTTTCTTCTCCCGCCGACCACCCATCTCAGTTTCCTCGTTTCTTCACCGTTTAAACTCAAAATTGTTCAGTCATTTCCCATTTTTGACGATAAAAAACAGTTTTAGCCGATCAAAATCCTTTGAAACGCCTGTCATTTCTCTCCGCTGCCATTCCCCTTTGTTGCACCAAGCTTTTTCGCCGCCCCTGTTCCAGGTATTTATGCCCTTTTGCATTCTTAACATGATTTTTTCATTAGTGGTAACTTTAACAAATTTTGATAACTTTAACAAATTTTGATTGTTTCCCAAATGTTGAATTCATATACACTAACTAATATGAATTGTCTTTTGCAGAGATTCAAGACACTACTATATGCAGGTCTGTTTTTGTGGTAGTGGATATCACAAAAACTGACCTGCAATTTTAAAAAACTGCAGGAGAATATGCCGCGGTTGTAACCCGAACCGCGGCATATAGTGGACAAATTTTTTTTTTTTAAAAAAAGGATTTAGGCAGCGGTTCTTTGGACAACCGCGGCATATTCCGCAACCTATATACCGCGGTCATAACCGCGGCCTAAAGTCTCTGACTTACTACCGCGACTGAATATGCCGCGGTTCGTAAACCGCGACGTATAATGAAAAATAACCGCGGTAAAAGCCCCTCGCTGCACTAGTGAATAACTAATAGACATTGGGGAAATTTGGCAAACCCTGAAGACTACTTCAACGAGAATATAGTACGGGAGTTCTATGCCAATGCATATCCTTTGAGGAGCTTTGATAAAGGAATATTTTCATGGATAATTTTATTGTAATGGGAAATGGCCAAGAGGAAGTACTGCATCATTTATTAACTTTAATATCTAAGTCTTGAAAACCCATAGGAGTTGGATGAATACAAACCTATGTCTTCAGTGGGGTTGTATGTATAAAATATTATCAAAGCATTAGTACAATAAAGAGAAAAGACATCGGTTGTTTATGTTTATAGGCATCGGTTCTACAACCAAGGCATATCTGGACGAGGTAAAAAGGTTAAGCTTTATGCCTCACTTATTGACCGAGATAAAACGAGACAGGAATATGCCTCGGTTCTTAGATAACCGAGGCAGTAGCATGTATTTTTTTTTTATTTTTTCATACTTTAGACTCGGTTCATTCATTCTCATTCGGTTCATTCATTCTCAATCATTCTGTCATGCCAAACAAACCCAAGATTTCTCCCAATTCCAGCTCAAAAATCTAAAACAAACAAGAAAACCGTAACAGAAATCAAACAGCGGTTCATACTCAATCAGCAACACAACGTCATCCATGTCCAAAGCCAGAGAAGCAAAATGCATGTCACACAGCAAAGGGCATACCCAAATTTCTTCCTCTTTGCACATGGTGAAACAGAGTCAGGTTTCTCTGTTCTTCCCCCAACGACGTGGTTAGAGGCCAGTTATCCATGCAGTTCAGCTTCTTCGCGCCACCTAAACTATCGACAGAAGCATCTCCGACCACCACCATCTCCCCCACGAACCTTGCCAGCATCCACCATCAACCACTTCAAGAGCCACCTCCAAGTCTCCAGATCAGGCTGCTGGGTTCATATCCTCCGCCACAGATCTGCCCTCCGCCCCTCCATGCGTGCAGATTTGCCCTCCATGCGCCCAGATCTGCCCCCCGCCCCTCCATGAGCGCAAATATGCCCATCGTCACCGCTGCGTCCTCGTCGCGCCTCCAATAGAACAGAGAAGAGGAAGGAAGTCTCCCCTTGCAAACGAAAGAAAATAGGAGAAAAGAGAGGAGCGGCGCAACTTCTATCTCTGTTCGGGAAATTTAACCCTAAACACATGTTATTACCTCGGTTATTTTTTTAACTGAGGCAATAAGGGTCTACGGCCTCGGTTCTATAAAGAACCGATGCCTAAACGCTCTCAAAAAAATAAAAAATAATTACAAAAATGTCACCGCGCCAGTTTTAGGCATCGGTTCCTTTTGAACCGAGGCATATAACTTTGCGCATTAATTACAAAAATGCCACCGCACCAATTTTAGGCAACGGTTCTTTTTGAATTGAGGCATATACCTTGCGCGATAATTACAAAAATGTCACCGCACCAGTTTTAGGCATCAGTTCTTTTTGAACCGAGACATATTCATTTGTGATAACTACAAAAATGCCACCGTTCCATTTTTTGCTTCGGTTACAACTTAACCGATGTCAAATGCGCGAGTTAAAATCTTGTTTTTTTACTAGTGAAGGTATTGTCAATCAGAATGAAAAGAATGTTGCATAAGTTATATAGATTATAAGAAATATGCCTTTATTGAGGAAAAAGGGTTATTGGATAGTATATTAGTGCTAAACAATGTTGTTTAAGAGGTTAGGTTGAAACAGAGGAGGAGTATAATTGTAAAGGTGTTTTATGGGAACGTATATTAATGGTAGGTTGGGAGTTTCTATACTACATTCTTAGTAGGCTAGGTGTTTTCCCATTATGGATTCATTGGATAAAAGGATGCTTGTAGTCATCTATTATTTTTGTACTAATGAATGGTAGCCCAATAAAGAATTTAAATCATAAAAATGTTTTAAACAAGGAGATCTACTAGCACACTTTCTATATGTGAGTGGGAGAAGGGGATTGGTATAATAGCAACATAATATGAAAATTAGGATTTGGTAAGAAAATAAGAACTTGGTAGGCAAGTTGATAGAAACACAACCCTTAGCCCTTGTTCACTTGAATGGATTTGGAGGAGAGTGATTAATTGGATTTTAGAGGATTTGAAGGTAAAAATTTTTTGTTTCTTTGAGTCAATTTTGGGGGTAAGTGAGAGTGGATTTGGAAGTAAATTTTTTTAATCTATCACATCAATCAAATTCTACACTAATTCTCACAAACTTTACTTTCAAATTCACTCTCACTTACCTCCAAAATTCACTCAAATAAACAACAAAAAATTTACCTTCAAATCCTCTCAAATTCATTCAATCACTTTCCAAACTCATTCAAGTGAACAAAGGCTTAAAAATAAATATGCAAAGATGTATTTAAATTCTAATAGTACAGAGGTAACAATTAAGGACTTAAGGATTTGACTTGGTAATGAGTGGAAATGGATTTAGGATGGAAAAGAAAGCAGTTTCAGTGGGGAAACTAGAAAGTATTAGTGCAAGAAGTTAATAATGTAAAAAGGGAAACAGATGACAATGAGTGATGATAAAAAAACAATATATAATTGTAAGTATGTGTATAAGAGAATACAGATTGAGGTGAGTGGTGAAAGGCATAATTTCTATGACATGTTCTGGAAAATTAAATCTTTACCATATGGCCAATTTTTTTGGATGAAGGTTACAAGGCAGAAGAGTGAAGCTAGGTAATTTTCAAAAGAAGGGGGACTTTAGACAAAATCTATTTTATGTGTGATGTGTGGAGAAATAAATGAGACAATTAGCCATGTTTTTTTTTCAACTAAAGGGTCACTAAACTTGTTTCTAAAATTAATGACAGCTGAGTTGGACCTAGAACAAAATATCATTCTTCACCAAAACACCATCTTAAATTAAGGCTGTCAATGTTGAACAGGGATAGAAATAGAATATGGTGTTTTGTGGGTGATTATAGTGTGTGGAACATATGGAATCAAAGAAATTAAATATTTTTTAGGCATGAGAGCCTAGATACTGAAGAGATATTGGTTAGCACTAATGCACTATAGAAATATGATTACGGTCTTTTTTTTTAATGTTAAACTACATTTAATCACTGGTGCAGAAACGGCTTTTTACGTCCGATATTTTGGCCTTTTGACGTCCGGCATACGCCGGACGTCTATGCGGTAGACGTCCCTCAGACTTCCGTCCTGGCACGACGGACGTCTATATGAACGTCCGCTGCCTGAGGACGGACGTCTATATGAACGTCCGCTCTGCCTGAGGACGGACGTTTATATAAACGTCCGCTGCATCAGGACGGACGTTTATATAAACGTCCGTTGCCTGAGGACGGACGTTTATTATAAACGTCCGCTGCCTCAGGACGAACGTTTATATAAACGTCCGTTGCCTGAGCACGGACGTTTGTTATAAACGTCCGCTGTCTGAGGACGGACGTCCATATAAACGTCCGCTGCTGTCTGAGGACGGACGTCTACCTTGCTGAGTTTTTTTGGTGTAGGGCTGGGGTGGGACGTCCGTATGTGCACAGACGGACGTCTATAGACGTCCGACTGTACACTAACGGACGTCTAGTGGGCGTTTTTTTTTTAAAATTTGTTTGTTTTTTCAATAGAACCACACCTGAAAAACAGAAAAATGTCCCAGAACAATTCTCCAATAACATAAATATGCGTTTTATATAAACAAAATTCTACTTAATGTTCAATCCACTACCAAACTATTAACATAAAAATAAAACTAAAACCAAACAATGTTCAATCAAGAAGAAATATAACTATTCCTAACTCCATCTTTGTAGAAGATAAGCGGTCCACTCCTGCCTTATCTGGTTAATTGTGTCCTCTGTAATAGGCGATGTAGTCTTGAAGCGCTGCAAAATTCAAGAAAGATTCATTATTGTTTCATATATAGTTGAAGATGATTTTGATTTGTAATGTATTGAAGGTATACATCATTACCTCATTCCAGTCATCTGTAATGACAGCTCGAATGATGGTCTTAATCCAACACATCACATAGAAGCCACATTCCCATGAATCTACCTGCTGGTTAGACTAAAATAACAAACTAAATAGTTAAAAATTTAGATCATTCAATAACATAAATGAATTAGAAACTATAAATGACTTACAACCTTTGAATACAAAATTTGAACCAATTGACCACGAGATTTACCAATAACTCTGTACAGATTGAAAACACAAAGTATAATTAATATGACTATTTTATCATAAAAGTTGAAGGTTAACATCAAATTGAAGTCATTTTTTGGAGAAACACTTACCCTTGAAGCATGGTTCTCAAGTCATTTTTCATCTTCCTGTGCAATGAACAAAACCATATAATTTTACATTGTTTGGGAATGATAACCATCAGCTGCCAGTGAGACCTATCACGAAGGACAAATAGTTATTCAACTAATTAAGGAAACTATAATAATAAACTGACCACATATAAAAACACGTACCCGTCAATGTATGGCACAAGGTATATGTCTCTTTTGGACTCATCCATCCATGTTTGCAAATAATGTTGTCTGTTTTGAAGTGTGTTACCAGACGGTTGAATGGTCTGAGGTTCAACAAATCCGTACATGGAAGACCGACCTTGGTCTACAACGATTGTGTCCATGTACCTAAAACAACAAAGTTAAGTCGTTAGAAACTATATAAGAATGTAAATAAAAGTAATATCAAAGACCAAATTGACTAACTTACATGCACCACAGCTGAATAATGGAAATATTCAACATCCTGTCTCCCTCAATCACCTCCAATGCATCAGAAAATGTGATATAAACTGGCACATGTGGGGGAAGACCAAATACCCTCAAATCGCAGTATAGTTCTAATGATGCTTTCTTCAATCTGGGTAATTTTGTCACTAACTTTGATATAGGATCATCCTCTGCTTCAGCCATGTCATCATCTTCATGTATGACTGTATCATGAATTGGCTGCTTCTGAGGACGTGTGAACTGAAGATAAGAATTTACGTGAAAGCTTTATAAACAATTATATGAAGACAATCAACATAGAAATACTAAGGAAAAAGACATTATACTTGTGGAGTCGCGATGTGGGACATGATCAATGCTCTAGGCCAGGCAATAAATGTTCCTATGGCCTCCCCCACAAAGTGAATTTCTGGAGTGGGTACAGGCACCTGAGCCTGGGGATCCCGAACCTCGTTGATAAGACTGTCGCGGTCATACAAATTTTATACAGATTAAAATGCAGTATAGTCTAGGATTTGACTCCTAGGTCGTCTCTCAAGGACCAATTTTGTGGTTCAGTCTCAGATTTAACATGAAGGGGGGGGGGGTTTTGTAGTGTTTTTGGTTTGGATGCAGAAAAATAAACTAAATTAACACTGGAAATTAAATAAGACAGAATTAAAAACACTGGAATAAATTTTTAAAGACAATAAAAATAAACGGTAAAAGACGGTAAAAAACGGAAAATGGAAAATTACGCAGTGGTTGAAATTAAAATGCTGGAACTGTAAACATGCATAAAACGTAACAGCAGACAGTAAAATAATTAGACAATAAAATAAAATCACTTGAATGAAAATGAAATTTATCAAAAGTTTCAATACTTGAAATTAAAATGTTTGAACAGATGAAAATGAAAATGATCAAATTAATTTAACAAGCGTTCAAAAATAACATTCTACACTGCTGGAAAATAAAAACACAAAGAGCTTTGGAAAAGGAAGAGGCGAGAGCCTCCTCCCAGACGTGGATGCTATCCTAAACTACACTGAAATCTACTACTCAAATCTGCTTCTACTCTTCTTCATTTATAGCCACTTCTCCTTTTGTTGCAAACTCCCGTGACTTCTCCATTTGAGCCAATTTTTCCACCCATATTAATAAAACATTCTTTCATTGTCTATACCAAAAATAAAGTGGGCCCCTAATCCTTGTCTTCTTCTTTCAGCTTGCTGTAACGTCCCAAGTGTGGGCTGCTGGACTCTCACGGCCTCCTCCTCTTGGTGTGGTTGAAGCTGGACGCTACACCTCCATTCTTTAAGGTTGGGTGATGGAAGATGATCAGATGCTGGAACGTGTGAAGGCTTGCTGCTGTGTGCTTGGCGTTGCTTTCTACTTTTGCTGCCAACTACTGGATGCATTGAAGCTTGCTGGAATACTTCTTCAACTCATGGTGGGTGTGAGCTTTCCAAGCTGGACTCCTTCCTCCCCAACGTGCTGGACTTTGTGGATGTGGCAGCAGCACTCCTCTTCTTTCTTCTTTCAACGTTTCTCCTTCACACATCCAGCCAACATTTATGCTTTCTTCCTTGTGTACCTTCTTCAAGACCGTGAGCTTGTGGAGTGGAAGAGGAAAATTCTGCAGATTCTTTTCAAAGGGACGCGGCACCATTTCCCTTAATACTAATAGAATAAAATTCATCACTTCATTTAGCACTCCTCCATGTGGCCGTGAACTTTGCAAACCATGAGTGGTGGCTCCCACTAGAAATTTCTATTTGGACGTGAATTGAAGAGGCCATGTGATAGCAATGTTACTTCAACAAATTCAGCACTTTGCATGCCAAGTCATCAACTCCACTTTCCTCTTCCTTTTTACGTGTAAGTGTTGGCATGCCTCTTTCAAGCAAAACCGTTTGCTTTCAACATGGTGGTCCCCTCCATAATATGTTGTCTCCCATTCACATTCACTTGCAAAGAGAAAGAAGACTTCATGTGCCGTGAGTTGGACCTTTGGATAAAGGCTTCCTTCTTTCTTCAAATAATTTAGCCAAAATAAGACAAAAGAGGGGCCATGTGAAATGCTTGCCAAATTGCCGTGAGTTCCATTCTCTTGGATGAAGGCTTTCTTCATTCTTCAATTGCTAACGTGCCAAAGCCATGAGGGGCTCTCCAAGCTACTCCTTCTTTCTTTTTAAAAAAAACAAAACACTATGTGTGCTTCCATTATTTACAAATAAAATTCAGCAAACTTCTCTTGGTCGTGAGTTTTAGCATGTTTTCCAAATCAACCAATATTACTTTTTTTGAAATGAGCGATAAAATGTGCCAATATGAGTGTTGAATCCGTGAGTGTTGGGAGGTCTTAGCACTGTCCAATGATCAATTCCAGCTACCACAAGTATCAAACAACAAGCAAACAATGCAAACAATTTAGAAGTCACTCAAACAGTAAACACAAGACTGACATAGAGGAGTAAAAAAAATACTGGGAACAACACAGAACGAATTTGAACAAAATAAAAACTATACATGAAACTAGACATCTAGACGAAACTATGAAAAAAATTGCATGGAAAACAGATAAGAATTGAACTCGAACGAAGACACACAAGTTGACACAACATTCACGCAGCACTGTGCGAAAATTGAAATGGCTGAAATGCATTGGGCTCAATTGTCATTTCTCATTTAGCCTTCAAATGTCCCAAAAAGTTATCCAAAATTTTCCCGTAATTAATAATGCAAAATAATAAGCTCAGATAATTCAAATTAGTTAAAATAAGAATTTCCGATCAAATTAAGCACAATTAGGAAAAACAGGAAAATACCGGACATTTAAGCACAATTTCCTGATTAAAATCGGTACAATAAGCTAAGTGAAGTGGACAAAATATTGACTCATCACTCATCAATGGTCACACGCACGTGCTGGGGTAATATGGCAACACCATGAATGGTCTCCCCTCCCTCAAGCACTCGTCCGACAGCCACAATACGTGGGGGATCCCCATCAACCAACAGCTCATATTGACCGCTATACTCATTGGGTTCTACAGCAGAGCATGATCCTCTAGTGCTGACATGAGGTGCTGTGGGAGTTTCATCGGCCCCCATGTGGCCTTGCGTCATGGAATGCAGCTTTTCTTCAAGCGCTCTTTGTATTTGTTTTTGTTCTTGTAGCTGCTCCATGAATCGTTGCTCCATTGATCTCATGCTTTGGTTGAGTCTTTCCTCCCACTGAAGATCCATCTGCCTCAGTGTCTCCTGACTCATTGATTGGGGGGTTTTCTGTGTAGGGCCAAAATAGTCACGAAGACCAATCGCCCCTGGAACTCCACGTACACGTCCTGGGTGCTCGGGCCTTCCAATGGCCGTTGTCAGAATGTCATCCCTACCTTGGCCAGCAAATGTGCCCTGAGTCTGCTGCTCAACCAACTCATCCTGCACATAAAAAACCAAGTTACTTAGAAGACATGCTGTGATAGATACACAATCAAATAACTGCTTATAATTTGAACTTACAATTCTCTGTGAGATCAAGGCAGCTGAGGAAGATGTCATGTTCCCATCAGATTTAGTCCGAGCAGCCTTCCACAGCTCGTACCTAGCAGGTGCAGGTGCAGGTGCTAGGTCAGGCGACTCAAGTCCCAAGGCATCGGCTCTAGACTTTCTCAGTTTCTTCTCCAGTTTTGCATATCCACCTCGTGATAACAAGTGGGGTGTGTCGTTTAGCCTTTGTCTTTCTTGGGCGGCTAACCTTTTATCCTGTGAAACCATGTATATAAGTAAGTCTAAAATCATAAAAACTCAATGAAAGATGATCTTAAGAAACATACCTTCCATTCTTCAGACTCTTTAGATGCACGAAACTGCATCCAATCCTCCTCTGTGAAGGTATAATGCTGAGATGGATTTTCATGTTGTCTATCTCCAAAGACATATAGTCGTGTCAGCCTTGTCTTGAAATCCCTCCATCTTATCGCTATATGCGATAACACTTTCTTTCTGATTTGCAATGTGTTTGGAATATCAAAATGTTGCTGTTTAAAACAAAAAACTTGTTACCAAGAGAAAAGTTAACAGATAAGTATATCACAAATTGCATGAAGTCTAAACATACCTGAACATCTTGCCATAAGAGGTTCTTGTCGACCTTTGGGACGTCATCCCAACATGCATGAAGGATAGAGACATGACTTTTTGCTAACTTGCCCAGATAACTCCTAAACCTATCAGCATTTGGCCCTGATGGATGACCTGATCTGGGGTCAATGTCAACATGCCTCCTCTGACCATCCACGCGTCCGGATGTCACATCTGCCACTCGGGTGACGCCTCGTCCACGTCTGCTCTTTCCCGATCCTGAGTCTGAGGCCGACATACCTGAAAAATTAGACAACGTTAGTAATAATTCAATTATGATGGACATACATATAAAGTCAATAAAAGTGAAAATATTAACCTATTAATTAATTGTTTTTTCCCAAATGCCTTCGTTGTGATCACTACGAATTGCTTGCATTACATCGGCAACGTCATCAACTGGGTCTTCAATGGGTCTACATGCAACAGATGTTGTCTCAAGTATATCAAGAGAATCGTCATCATCATGTCCATGCATGTTTCTACCTTCTAAAACCACTGACCATTTGTTATTCGATGGATCACTTACGTAGAATATTTGTCTTGCTTGACTAGCCATGATAAATGGTTCATCAGTGTAATTCATCTTGTTCAAGTCTACCAATGTGAAACCAAGGTCATCCATCATGACACCAGAATTTATATCAACCCATTTACACTTGAAAACTGGTACTCTAAAAGTAACGTAATCAACTTCCCATATTTCTTGTATTATTCCAAAATAACTGATGGATGCTGTGATTGGATTTTTGTCTTTAGAACTAGCAAAGTGCACAGACTCAGCTTGTAGTGTGACGCCACTATTTTGAACTCTGCTTTTTTCATCTTCTACCTTTGTCTGAAAAGAAATATTGTTTATATAGTACCCACCATATGTAATGACCTCTGTGATCGGTCCACGAGATAACCTCAATAAAGTTTCAGAAATATGTGGAGTCGCATACACCTTTTTCTTAAACCATCCCAAGAAGGTTTTCACATGTTCATTAAGATGCCATTTTTCACTCATTTTTGGGTTTGCTGCCTTTATTTCATTAACGTGGTCAGAAATGTAAGGAATCACATCAACAGTGTTGTTTAAGACGTACAAATGAGCTTGGTCAATTTCTTTTCTGCTAACACTTTGAATTGTCACACCTCGAACACCCTTACCTTCACATTTTCCTTCGTTTTTGCTCTTGGGAAGACCGACGGGTTCACAAGATGGCATATAACTTGAACAAAATTCAATGGCTTCTTCTGCAACGTATCGCTCTATGATTGAAGCTTCTGGTCTATACTGATTCTTGACATATCCCTTTAAGATCTTCATGTATCTTTCAACTGGGTACATCCACCTTAAGAAGACCGGCCCACATATTCGAATTTCTCTGACTAGATGAACAATCAAATGTACCATGATGTCAAAAAAGGAAGGTGGAAAATACATCTCCAATTGACATAGTAGTCTTATTCCCTCATTTTCCAATTCATCTAAACCTCGAGGGTCAACAACTTTCTTGCAAATGGCATTAAAGAAAAAACTCAGACGTGTCAGAATACCCCTAACAGAAGGAGGTAATATGCCTCGAATAAGAACCGATAACAATTGTTGCATCAATACATGACAATCGTGAGACTTTAAACCAACTAGCTTTAAGTCTTGCATAGACACAAGGTTACTAATATTTGAAGAATAACCTTGCGGAACCTTCACACTTCTTAAACAGTTACAAAAACTTTGTTTTTCTTTTTTGGAAAGTGTGTGACAGGCTGGGGGCAGATAGGTGCGTCTTCCTATTATCTGTGGATGTAACTCAGATCGGATTCCCATGTCAGCCAAATCTTGTCTTGCCTTTATTCCGTCTTTGCTCTTCCCTTTGACGTTTAATAAAGTTCCGATGACACTGTCACAAACATTTTTTTCAACGTGCATCACATCAATACAATGTCTAACATCAAGTTCACACCAATATGGAAGCTTAAAAAATATCGATCGTTTCTTCCAAATGTTCTTTGCAGAGGTACTTTTATGATGTTTTCCAAACACAATGTCAATGTTTTTGACTTCGTTGTACACCTCTTGACCATTCCGGGGTCTGCACACAACCTCATCCTCAGCACTTCCATTAAATGCTTTTTTCAATCTACGATAAGGATGATTACGATGAAGAAATTTTCGATGTCTTGTATATACTGTCTTCTGACCATGCTTCAACTGAAGGTAACTAGTGTTTTCTTTACATATGGGACATGCAAAATGACCTTTAACACTATAACCGCTCAAGTTTCCATATGCTGGGAAATCATTTATAGTGCAAAACAACATTGCACGCAAACGGAACTGTTCCTGAACATGTGAATCAAACACGTCGATGCCTTCTTCCCACAACAATTTCAAATCATCAATTAAAGGTGCTAAGTAAACATCAATGTCATTTCCAGGTTGTCTAGGACCCGATATCATCATGGTCAACATCACATATTTTCTCTTCATGCACAACGAAGGAGAAAGATTGTAAATCATCAACATAACTGGCCACGAACTGTGTTTGCTACTTAAGTTTCCATAAGGATTCATACCATCAGTTGCAAGTGCAAGCCTTAAGTTTCTTGGATCTGCACCAAATTCAGGGAATTTGTCGTCAATCTTTTTCCATTGTGGAGAATCAGCAGGGTGTCGAAGAAGATTATCGCACTTTCTTTCGTCAGAGTGCCATTTAAGGTTCTTTGCATCTTCTTTAACAGAGAACATACGTTTGAACCTAGGTATTATAGGCAAATACCACATCACCTTAGCAGGTGCACCATCATTACCTTCATTACCAGTGACTCTGTCAGATTTCTTTTTAAAACGGGATAAACCACATGTTGGACAATAGTTTAACGAAGCAAACTCCTTTGTGTACAAAACACAATCATTAGGACAAGCATGTATCTTTTGATATTCAAGACCCATTGGACATAAAATTTTTTTGGCCTCGTAATTACGAATAGGTAGAGTATTATTTTCTGGAAGCATCTCCTTCAACAACTCCAACAACTCGGTGAAACTTTTATCGGTCCATCCACTCCTTGCTTTTAAACTAAACAACTTTAAAGTTGAAGACAAGCGTGTAAAGTTTGAGCATCCTGGGAACAACGGTTGCTCTGAATCATTAATAAGAGTATCATACAAATTAGCCCTTCCAAAATTATCTTCACCGACATCACGTATCATGTCCTCTAAATGGTCACTCATCCATTCTTCCACATAATTTGTTCCTCGTGACGTGGTAGGCTGCTCAAGTACTTCTCTATGCCAAGTCCAAACGGTATAAGTCCTCATTATGCCATACATGAATAGATGGTCACGCACATTGCCTAAGTCTTGGCGTATTTGATTAAGACAACGCACACAAGGACAAAAATATGTCCCGTTGACAGACTTAGCATTTTGTTCAACGTATTGCAAGAACTGCGAAACACCCTTGTCATATTCTTCACTCATGCGACGTTCGTTCATCCATCTTCGATCCATACTATGTTCGTAAAATCATCAGTTCAAGTGTTTTAACTCTCACAAGGTTAGGCCCTACCCATTCAAAAAAATTAATTTTCATAATTTGCTCAGCCACGTGCATTGAAGTCTACGTCATAAAATTGATACAATTTCGGCAGCATTTCGCATTGGTCTCCAAAATACACGAAATGAGAGTAGTCAACGATGACCACAATCAAATATGCATCCGGAGAACAACACAAGTATACTGAACCGAAATTTCATCAATCTTATCCTTAAACTCCAATTGACATGGTATTGCAAATTATGAAAATTAATTTTCTCAAACTGTCCAATCGGACAATTCAAAATTTAACACAAACGATTAAAAGATTAATCGTTTGTCTTAAATTTCAAACGGGAACTAAGTGTCACTCAATGTATGGCAATAACTAATACACATTTTACACAATAACACATACATGCATACACAAAATTTAACAGTCAAAAACATCCATACACTAATACACATTTCGCATTAATCGTTTAACACAATAACATAACTAATACACATTTTACAGTCAAAAACGTCCATACACAAAATCCACATACATGCATAAACAAAATTTTCAACCAACAAGCTAACCTGAAAAGTAGATTCCAAATGAGAAGGAGGGAAGTGGAGGAGTAAACGGCCTAACACGCAGTCCAAAAAGAGTCAAGGAAGCCGCCCAAGAACACGCAAGAGTCTGCAAAAAAACGGACCCAAAACAATTTTTAATCGATTCAAATCAAAGACATTTCATCACAGAGCAATGTAATCGGATTAAATGTAATTTTAAACGGTCCAAAAGTGAGAAAACCAACCTCAAATATCAACGGCGCAGCAGCAGAGTCGGTGTTCGCGGGGAAGAAGACGAACAGTGAATGGTCTCGGTTCGCGCTTCCCATTTTAATGATCATAGACGTCCGTCCCACGTGGGCCGGACGTCTATAATATTATAGACGTCCGGCCCACCACTAATATGACGTTGTAATGAATTTAAAATTGAATTTCGCGGGGCTTTAAACGTCCGTTCACATGGCGCGGACGTCTATAATTTTATCAACGTCCGTCCCAAGACAGACGTCTAAAATTCTGATGAAAACCTAAACGATTCAACTACCCATGTCAGTCCTCTGAATGTCCGTTCTGAGGGGCGCGGACGTCTATAATATTATAGACGTCCGCGCCCTACAGGACGGACGTTCAGCGGACTTAAAGTAATTATTACCCCAGCCACTCTGTCAGTCCTCTGAACGTCCGTTCTGAGGGGCGCGGACGTCTATAATATTATAGACGTCTGCGCCCCACAGGACGGACGTTCAGCGGACTTAAAGTAATTATTACCCCAGCCACTCTGTCAGTCCTCTGAACGTCCGTTCTGAGGGGCGCGGACGTCTATAATATTATAGACGTCCGTGCCCCACAGGACGGACGTTTAGCGGACTTAAAGTAATTATTACCCCAGCCACTCTGTCAGTCCTCTGAACGTCCGTTCTGAGGGGCGCGGACGTCTATAATATTATAGACGTCCGCGCCCCACAGGACGGACGTTCAGCGGACTTAAATCAATTAGTTCCCCAGCAACTCTGTCAGTCCTCTGAACGTCTGTCCTGAGAGGCGCGGACGTCTATAACATTTTAGACGTCCGCGCCCCTCAGAACGGACGTTCAGAGGACTGACAGAGTGGCTGGGGTAATAATTACTTTAAGTCCGCTGAACGTCCATCCTGTGGGACGCGGACGTCTATAATATTATAGACGTCCGCGCCCCTCAGAACGGACATTCAGCGGACTTAAATCAATTAGTACCCCAGCCACTCTGTCAGTCCTCTGAACGTCCGTTCTGAGGACGGACGTTCGGGCTCTCCCAGGACGGACGTTCGAGGTTAATGAACGTACTCGCCACACACACGGACGTCCGCTCACCTCAGGACGGACGTTCCAGGAGCCTTTAAAAATGTCCGTCCCCCTGTGACGGACGTCTATAATGTTATAAACGTCCAGCTCGACCCAGGACGGATGTTCAAGGATTGACAACGGCAGCCTTTATAAACGTCCGTCCCCCTGTGACGGGCGTCTATAATGTTATAAACGTCCAGCTCGACCCAGGACGGACGTTCAGAGATTGACAACGGGAGCCTTTAAAAACGTCCGTCCCCCTGGGACGGACGTCTATAATGTTATAAACGTCCAGCTCGACCCAGGACGGACGTTCAGAGATTGACTACGGCAGCCTTTAAAACGTCCGTCCCCTTGTGACGGACGTCTATAATGTTATAAACGTCCGTGTCGACCACGGACGGACGTCTATAGTTCCACTTATTTACTATTATGCCACCGGTCAATTATATACGTTGGGGATTCGTTGGACGGACGTCTATTGGGGGACGTGAAAAGCCGTTTCTGCACTAGTGAATGAATCGTAGTATATGTAAAAAAAAGGAAGAGCTTAAGAATACGATTTTTAATCGTAGCCTATAATACATAATAAGCTGTAGTCATGAAAAAGCTACAGCTGTAGGCTATGCTTATTAAAGGAATTATAACCCATGACTACAAGTTATGGTTATTAAAGGAATTGTAGCCTATAGTCTTGAATAAGTTAGTTTTTTCATGAACCGTAGTTTATTATGTTTTTTTTAAAATTATTTTAGTAACTCTACACTCTATTAAACAACCTAAAAAGTAAAATAAAATTTCAGTGACACTAAATACATTGTATTCTAAAAGCAAGAAACATAAAAAATTCAGTTTTGACTTTTGAAAAATTCACTAAAAATTGATAGAAATTGATTTTTGAGAGTCAACTTTTTGTTGTGCTAACTTCTATTACTGTATATTTATTTGTAGAGTGTGTACATTGCACACATTTGTCTCACAAGTTTTGTTTAACAATATTTGGCAGAGAAAAAGTTTGAAAGGATCGTAACTTTTGTTATGGATCTCGTGTTAAAGAAAATCTCAACCATAACAAGATATTTTTCTAAAATTGAGTTTTTTATTCATGATAATAGAAGGATTTTAAATAGCCGTGACACTTATAATATTACGAGAATAAAAATAAAATTTCAAAATAAAATATCAACTTCTTAAAAATAAAATTTACTTAACCTATCATAAAATAATATTGTACCTAGATAAACTGAAAATCATAACTACGTATCTCTATTTTATCTTTATCAAATCAAAATAAATATTACTAGACCCAAAACTAATAAAATAAGATTTAAACAAAATTATTAATAAATCCCTAAAATTTAAGTTTATCCCAACAAACTCCCCATAAATTTAAATTCTTCCTTCCAGTCGTCTTTCCATATGCATCATCCTACACTAGGCTTGCTTCTTTCAATCAGATTTGACTTTTTCTTTTTCCTTATGGTCCTCCTGTCTTTTACCTTGGTTGATCTCTTTAATGCTTTGACTGACTTTGTTATGTCCGCCTTCTCAATAACCTTAACCAACTTGTTTCTGACCTTAGACAATTTCTCAACAATCTTGGCCGACATCTTCATCGAGTTCTTCTTAACATCTTCATCTTTCTCTTCGTCTAGTTCAAGAACACTAGATGTTTTCTCTTCCTTTTCAAGAGCCGCCTTCTTCAACTCCTTAAGCTCAATCCTCTGTTTATTCATAATTTCATTAGTAAGCTTTCTTATCCGCTGAATCTCTTCATCTTTTTGTTTAAGTTCTTTCTCCAGATTTTCCTTTTCAACAATTGTTGCATACTTTACCGAGATCACTTCATCCATTGTTGGAATTGAGCTCTCCATGTCCACTACATTCGAGCTCTTTGCCAGCAACAGGGTTCCACACTCTTCTTCCGCATATTCAGTAAGGAGATTTGTCTCTCCCTTTGTCTCGGTCTTTCCATACTTTGCAATATGGTCCGCCTTACCACAATTGTAGCACTTGCTTGATCTACACTCGTTTGCATAATGGCCATACTTGTCACACTTAAAACACTCAACTCCTAACGGATCTCCTCAGCCTTTTCCTTATCCTCGGTCATGCTAATTTTGCTGACCGGTTTCCTCTTCACTATCATTCTCAAAATTACCTCAGTCACGTCCACCTCGTCCTTAGCCTCCTCGCCCTTTATTGTCAAGACCTCAACTCTGACTAATCCGAGTTTTATTCGGGTCAAACTGTACCTGTATTGCATGATCGTTGAGTTCCCTCTTTTTCTTTTTCTTCCTCAATTCGTGGGCTTTTAATGACCCACCTAACTCCTCCACAGTGAGAATTGACAAATCCTTTGTCTCTTTAATAGTGACCACGATACTTTCAAAATCATCCGTCAGATTTCTCAAGATATTTTTCGCAACCCGGTTAAGAGGAACCTCTTCTCCGTTCATTCTGAGTTGGTTGGCCATCTTCAGCACTCGAGCTATAAACTCGACAACTTCCTCATTTTCATCCATCTCCATATGTTCAAACTCCTTTATGAGAGCTTGTACTTGGACCTTCCCGCAGGTATCTCCTTTGTATGTCACCTTCAAAATTACCCATGCTTCTTTTGCTGACTTTGCATTAGTTATTTTCTCGAATCCAGATTCATCCACTACATTATATAGAAAGTACAAAGTCGATTTGTCTTTCACTCATGTCTTTTTCAATGCAGCAATCTGGTTCACTGTCGAATGCTCATCATCTGCAGGGTTCATTGTACCCGTCCTCTACTATGTCTCATACATCTTGGGATCCAAGAAGAACCTTCATCTGCAAAAACCAATTGTCATAATTAGTATTTTCCGACAATTGTGGCATACTCATCCCACTGACTACCTTTGCCATCTCTCTCATAAAAAAAATCAAGCACTACTTTCTCTCTCACGGTGTTTGAATCTCTCTTCTCTCTCCTTTTTTTCTCTCGGTACTCAGAGCATAAAGCTTTGATACCACTGTTAAGAAAATTTCACGATACACACAATCAAATATTTTCCTGAAATTGAGTCTTGTATTCATTTATAATTGAAGGACTTTAAATAGCCGTGATACTTACAATATTATGAGAATGAAAATAAAATATGAAAATAAAATATCAACTATCTTAAAAATAAAATATGCCTAATCTATCATAAAATAATATTGTACCTAGAAAAACTAAAAGTCATAACTATGTATCCTTATTTTATCTCTATCAAATCAAAATAAATATCACTAGACCCAAAACTAATAAAATAAAATTAAAAAAAAATTATTAATAAAACAAACCCTAAGCACAAAATTATTAATAACTCCTATTTTATCCCAAGAATATGAAGATATGATGAACTGCAAAGTTGTTTTAAACTGTGTCCCAAAATTCTAAAATTTTCAAAATTCCACTATTAGCTACTCTTTTTGTATATTTTAATTAACTTTCTCCCATTTTTCTACATTTCAAAGATTTATTTCATTTATATTTTGAAAATTCTAAATTTTTTTTGGTGTTTTCTAACATTAAATATAGATTTTTTATGGCTTTACATTTTACGTTTGTTATACGTTCATCTTCGTAACATTTAGAGTTTAGGGTTTATCATCTCTATAATTATCATGATATACATACAAAAAAAAGTAAATCAAATATATCAACATATAATTTTTAAATGCATTATGAAGAGAGGAATGCAAACTTGGTAGTGTAACACAACAAACAGGAGGCAAAAGGGCCCGCATGATGAACAAGAGAGAACAAAGACAAACGAACCTAAACGATGAATAAGAGAGATAACCAGTTAACAAGTTATTTTGAAAAAATATATTATTTTCTTAGACTTGAGATTATCATAAAAATTAACAAGTTATTTTTTATACTTTGATATAAGACATCTAACATTTCATGAAGTTAGGTGAATGATTATTAGGTATTATTAAATTCTTGTGAAATTAATTATTAATCAAGAAAAAATTCATACCATTGGTAACGTGCTTGAGCTTTATAAAAATAAAGACCTTGGCAAGGGTGTTATGAATGAAAGAAGAAAGAAATTTCTTAACTCATCCATCACGTGTTAACTTATTACAATTTGACAGTTATATCATATATAGAGTTAACATAGTTATAAAGATAGAAGGAAATATTATATATTAATCTTCTAGTGATTTTAAAGTAAAAGATATGTCATACTATTCAGTCATTAAGGAATGTTCGAAGACACCAACCTTGATTAATAAATTAATGAGTTAATTTATTATTGGTTTAGTAACGAACGTGAGGAGTCACCTAATATAATGAATGTTCTAGTTTTTGTTAGACGGGAAATATATTATTGATTAAATTAAAGGGTTTAATTTTAATTCATTAATATATTTTCTCTAAGTGGAATATCAATTTATTTTTTGCTAACACCAAAAATAAAATTAATAAAAATGTAATAATATATAAAATTGATTAAGACATAATCAAAAGCTAGGTGACGCATGCTATATTGATAGTTCTCTCTTCAATGATTTTTTTATTTTATTGGGTTTCCCGTGGTTACATCTTCTTGTTTTACGGGTCAATTGACACAACAAATATCAGTTTCGGTGTGGATACACATGTAAGGCTTTCATGTTTGAGGGAAAATTTTCTTAAAATCATCACTGTCGATTAAGGTATTTTTCTTTAATTCTTTTATCTCCTTGGTATCTTCTTTAATTTTTTTTTATCTCCTTGGTATCTAGTATGTTACCAAAATAGGTCTAATAATTAAGGTTGTGCACATTATGAATGCGATTTATAAACTTCCGGTGGTGTATTGACCCAATATAGTGCTTAAAATCTATTAGATGAGAGTACTTGAGAGATGAACATGAATAGGTATAAGTGTGGCTATAGGATACAAAATATGGGGAATGCGATGTTTCTATAATCATTTACTACAAAGTGTTGGTATACACAACAAGGGTTGGGTTGAATATAGGTGCAGGTAAAGCAGCATCACATACTATGGTCTAACGCTGCTAATGCTGAAACTTTGTTTTAAGGGTGTGTATGTACCTCTATATGAAAGCCACAAGGGAAAGGGCAGGAAATTCAGCACTTGGAACATTTGAGAATGAGAATTTTCGTCACGGTTTCTGCAGCCTAGGGCCCCATTAACCGTGGATTTATCCTTGTTCAGCAAGCTACTTACATATACAAATGCTCACACAAACCCATATATTTCAAAGTTTGTAAATTAAACTGGTAAATAACAGGAAATTCTTCCATCAATTAATTGGTAACTTCCATGCATTAATTGAAGAAATTAATGGAGGATAATTCCCCTAATGGCTATAAATACATACCACCCACATTCCCAGGTTTCATTGTGCATACAAAAATTAAAACCAACACCATATTGAAGGAAATTTGACAGAATGAGTTCCCAGAAGAAAGGCATTCAGAATGTTGTTGCTCCTACGACAAGGCCACCTTCTAACTCCAGACCTCCAACCACTAGGACTAAGTTGCTATTTGTTAAACAAGTTAAAAATAATTTCACACTTTTTAATTTTGTTTATTTAAAAACATTTAATCTTTTTGTAAAATGTTAGAATCAACTAAGTCAACTCTGATAGTGTTTCAATATAGATTTTGATAGAAATTTGAATCTTTTCTTTACGAAAACTTTTAGAGTTTTGAATTATAAGAGTTTAAATTGATTTTATCAGAATAACTTAAGGCTATTAATATCGTAATTTATGATTCACTTTCTCATTTCTCATTCTTGAATATGACACTATTTTTTTTTCAAACTGAATATTAGAATGATCTTTTCGTATTTTTTCATCACAACCCATCAACACTTGATGATAAAGAATATATACTTTATTCATTCTTAAACCACTTCAAAATGATCTTAGCATTGTCTACTCTTTAATCACAAAAGATTTTTGTCTTATCAACTCTTATAACAACAACTAACAACAAACACTAGAGACACTTCAATAAAAACAAACTCAAATGCAAAACTCGAAACACTCTAGCAAGAACACTTTGAAATGAGATTATCAAATCGAACCACCAAGGATTTGGAAATTTCAACAAAACCATTGAATCTTCTAAGCTTGAAAGTACTAAGGAAAATTTGTATAAACATACTCTCTATATGATTGCAAAAGTCATATCAAAGATTTAGAACAAGTCTCTATATATAGAGTTTATAAAACACTTCACATTTAATACGTTAAATCAAGCTTGTAATAAATTATTCTAATACAATATAAAAAGAAGTTATAAGGTCCTTATGATAAATAATGAATTATTAAAGAAAGTAATCATTTAAAGGTGCTCCTTATGCATTGTTCAAAATAATTTTTTTTTTGTTATTTAAAGACCTTACAGCCAATTATAATATTGAGAGATTCACTACTACAAAAAGAATATATTACTTAGGTTATTTGAATCATATTATATCGGTTTAAAATCGATGTTGATTTAAGTGATGTTATAAATTGAACACATTTTACATCGATTGATCAATCAATGCAATTCGAAAACGGTATCACATTGGTTGCCACAAGAATCAATCTAGTATTGGAAGATAAATAATTGCATGTCATATTACATCGATTGTCATAGGAAACTGATGTAATATATGCACATCCATTGTCACGACGGACACGAATGTAGTGGAGGAGCACGACAAACCCAACAATGAAGAAGAGAATGAGACAGAAGAAGATGAAGCACGAGAGTGAGAAAAGAAATACTACATTGGTTCTATTTAACAACCAATGTAGTATATGTGTTTTATTTTTTAAACAAATTATGATGGGATAGTACATCAGTTCTGCCCAGTTATGATGTAGTATCTCTTATTTTTATTTTTTTTTAATTTGAGTATCAATAATGACAACCGATGTAATATATGTATATCACATGAATTCTATATACAATCGATGTAAAATTGTATTCATATAACATCGCATTTATTTTCACATCAAGTTCGCCATAAGCGACTTAAAATGTTATCATAATTTCTATATTTTACACTAATGATTAAAAAAAGACTTAAAACATGTATATGCTTTCATTCTTAATAAAACAAATATTAGCACCAAAAAAGTTACCTTAACTTCAAATTTATTTGTCATAACTAAGTAAACAAAAAATAAAAAAATGTAACATACACAAATATTTATATACTTATATATGATTAATTTGAATTTTTCAAGAGTTCCAATAATATTCACAAATATATATTTATTTGTTAATATTCCTATTTTTAGAAGGATTTTAAAAATTAAAATAATTTTATAATAATAAAATTATCAAACAAATTTCTAAGTACCATTTCTGGTATATCGAATTATAAAATCAATTTTCTGTGCCATTGATTCTTCAAGTATATTTTTTATGAATTTTATCTTTAAAAAAACTTTAGTCGATGCTACACTTATATACAAGTTTATAGGAAATTAAATAGATGAAAACTATATTTTGAGAAATTTAAAAATTTCTGTAATTGAAATTAACTCGTCAAGCAAAGTATTTTGATAGAAATTAGGTTTAAATATGGCTTTAGTCCCTAAACTATTAAGCGATTTTGTTTTTAGTCCCTTTGTCAAACTAAGGTACTTTTTGATCATTCTCCTTTACAAAACCATAATTTTTCGTCCTCAAAAATCAACTACGTTAAAAAGAAGCTGAATTGGCTAACGATGAAGTGTCACATCATTTTTTTGTTCTGACACTAAGTCAATCTGTCCCTCAACGTTGGTCACCATCGTCATTCAGTCACCATCACCGTTGGGTCACCATCACCATTCAGTCGTCATAACCGTTCGGCCATTACCAATATCGTTCAGTCACTATCACCATTCAGTCATCATAACCGTTTGGGCCATTAACAATATCGTTCGGTCTATATCGTAGGGACAAATTGACTCTCTCAGAAAAAAAATGACACGACACTTACCGTTAGCCAACTCAGCTTTTTTTTAATGTCGTTGGTTTTTAAGGACGAAAAATTATGGTTTCCTAATGGAGAAGGACCAAAAAGTATCTTAGATTGAAAGAGGGACTAAAGACAAAATCGTTTGATAGTTTAGGGACTAAAAACATATTTAATCCAAAAAAAATAATATAAAAAAAATATAAATCAGTGAGATAAAGAAATAAAATTTGTGTTGTATTAAATAATAAATAGATGATTAATCTGATTAAAATTAAAGCATATGAATTTATATTTTATATTTTTAGTAGTAAATTATCAATAAGAACTAAAAAAATTAGAAAGCGAGAAAGCGTGTAATTTTTAAAATAATTTCGATATAATTTACGGGAAACCGAGAAGAAATTCCTTGTGTGTTTAATGTTTTGGGAGTGACCGCGTAATGTTTAATTCTGTCTAGCATGGCATTTACAAGAGAAATGACTAGCATGCCAAGGTTGGAACTATTCATGAAGGTTTCAGCTTCTGCCACTAACCTAGGAAGGCAAATATGAAAGGAGAGAAATAGCAGAAATTTCTGTGCAAATTACCATTTCCATTTCTTACATAATTTCCACGCATTAAATGAAGGCTGCATATGAAGGCATGCTTTCTTATAAATATATAGTCGCATTGCCATGTTTTATCGGCATTCACCAGTGTTTGCAGAATTAATAGACATTGCACAATGGGTTCCCAAAAGCGAATTCAGGATGTTCTTGTTCCCACAACAAGGCCACCCTATGAGAGTAGCAAGTCCAAAACTTCAAGCAGTGGAGCCATAACCATTCACAATGTTCTTATCCATACAACAAGACCACCTAAGATTAGTACCTCCAAACCTTCAACCACTCGACCCAATTGATTTCAAACCCCTACCAATGTTGCAGATTGGTTTATATATGGCGAAGTACAAGTTTTATTGAAGGTCGAAGAAAGCATGTCCTTCTATTTAGGGATCGGAGAATACATCAACTCAGCTAGTGTGATCGGATAATCCATCACAGCATAAATGTTCTTGTATTCATAATAGTGTCTGATTGTATTCCATCACAACTCATAATTGTATTCATAAGCATTACAATAGTGTTTTTTTATTCAAATGAATTCTTTTAATAAAAATCCTACTATATCTATGGGATCATTCCTCTATTTTGCCATTGTTAAATTGTTTGATTTTGTTAATTATTAACCAATTATACTATAAGTATATGTTTGACCTACTTCTCCCTACTCACTAGTAGAAATAAAAATAGAATGAATATTCTCATCATTAAATTATACACAAGTTGAAATATGAAAATTTAGAGAACTTACATAAGCTTCTATAACATAATTTATTTATGAGCTAATTATAACCTAGAATCTACCAATGGTAGTGGTGATGGATAGTGTATCAGTAACATGATCAATGATAGAATCTACCACAAGATCATTATAAAGGACATTATGACAATCTACATTAACATTAAAAACATTGGTGGAAGTATCTCTGCAAGACAAAAAATTATCTAAAAAAATCTCAAATGACATAGCATCTTGGAATGATGAGTCATCCAAGTCTTTTGTTAACTTGAAAGTAAGCATTATTATGAAGTAACCAAAATAGGAAAATTAATACCAAATAAATTCCTAGAAGTAGCTTGAGCAGGAAAGGGGCGAGTAGGATCAACCACAATTACGAATACAACAAAGTGAAATATGAACATTAAGCAATAAACACGGTCTACTTATCTAGAATATAGTTTCATTCGTAAATTAAAAACTGTTAATCAAAGTTTTGTTCTGTATTGGCACTCTTGGTTCCCAACTGTTCTATTAAAAAGATTAATTGCAATATCACAAGACGTGGAGGAAACAACATGGACTTTGATAAACCCTAAGATGTTGACTTTGCCGGAAATCCTCACAAAAGTAGTTAGGGGCAATGTACCAGATGTTACATCAGAGAAAAGTTGGGAATTGGAGAGCATCATTTTGCTAACAATGCACTTACACAGATACAGAATTTCATTACTATACGTATAACCAAGAGAAATTTAGTCTACACTCCTCAACTAGAATCGGTGAGCTTTATGTAAGGCAATTCAAGGTGTGTACACCCATAATCATTGGGATAAGGTTTGTAGCAATTAACTAGGAATAAACGACCAAAGCACTTGGTGTTAGAGTTAAACCTTAGGAATTGAGGATTCTGCAGAACCTAGGTGTTGCCGGTGCTGGTGCTTTTTTGGCTGGTGCTGGCGCTGTCGGTGCTTCGGCTGGTGTGGGGGATGCTATTGGAGTAGGTAATAGTGGTGAGTCAGCTGGTGGAGATGATGTTGGAGATGAGACCTTGGGAACCGCTGATTTCACAGGTGCAGATGATGTTGGAGATGAAACCTTAGGAATTGGGGATTTTGCAGAACCTAGGGTTCAGGTGAGCAGAGTGAGCAGAGTGAGCAGAGTGAGCAGAGTGAGCAGAGTGAGCTGAGTAGAGTGAGCAGAGTGAGCTAGGGTTCAGGTGAATTGTAAGAAGATTTTTAGAAGAAAATTAACTTTTAGAAAAATAATGGTTTTAGGCACAAATGGGTTTTAAATCCGGAGGGAATAAAATTTTAGAATTGTTAAAATGAAACTTAGTCTAAAATTTTAGAGGGAAAAATGTAAAAGAATTAGAAGATGATGAATAAAAATATATTTTTATTTAAAGAGGTTATAAACCTCTCTTGAAAGAAATTAAAACCTCCACAAATATTGTCAGTTAAATAATTTAAATTAAACATCTTAAAGTATGTTAATTTGAGGGGGTTTTTTATAACCTCCCCAAAATAACCTCCTCTAAATAAGGTTTTTTTTGTAGTGTGAACTCCAATTCAAGTTTTGATTCATACAAACAAATGTAGTTAAATTGTCTCTTTGATTTCTCTTGTATAAACCTTTTTGAAAAGTAAAAATAGGAAACAAAACTCCCGTTATTGTTGTTGTCGGCAATACCCCTTTCTAATGTACTTATACAACTTTAAGCTTTCACTCTTCAATAGTATACTGTAGAAGGAGAACATATTTAAAGACCCAAAGTATAAAACATTTATGCTATTTATTGGGTTTGCACACAAAAAGAAAGTTTGAAAGGGGATTTTTCTAATAGGGTATAAGGGCATTGAATTGAGAATGTTGATGGTGGACAAACCAATATATGTTTTAATGAGATAATTAATCTATTCAAAGAATTTAAAATATTTTATCGCATATTAGATTTTTAGGTGATATAATTTAAAAGAAATTAAAAATAATTCTTTTATTAAAATAATTAAATGGTCTAAAATTAGAAAATTTCAAATTTTATCTAAAAAACTAAAAATTTCACATTGTTCGTATTATGTAAAGGTAAAATAGAAAAGTGAAAATAATGGGAAATGAAGATGTAAATGAAGAGAGATATACGAGGGCCACACACAGAAGGAAAGAAGGGCATGAAATTGTAGGTGGCTGGTGTGTCCATGCATGGCGCGTATTCAAAGTTCAACACTTTGAACATTTGAGAATGAGAATTTTCGTCACGAATTCTACAGCTTAGGGCAAACATGTTATCTGAAGTTACGTAAACATTTATACTTATTGTTAATTACATAATTGGGCCCCATTCACCGTGGATTTATCCTTGTGCAGCAAGCTACTTACATATACATATACATATGATCACGCGCAAACCCTTATATTTCAAAGTTTGTAAATTAAACATGAAAATAACAGGAATTTCTTTGTATATTACACCATAAATCATTTGGTAACTTCCATGCATTAATTGAACAAATTAATGGAGGCAGGTTCACCTAGAATGGCTATAAATACATACCACCCACATGCCCATGTTTCATTTTCCATACACAAATTAAAACCAACACCAAATTAAAGCAATTTTGACAGAATGAGTTCCCAGAAGACAAGCATTCAGAATGTTCTTGCTCCTACGACAAGGCCACCTCCTAACTCCAAACCTCCAACCACTGGGACTAAGTTGCCTACTGTCCAACAGGTTTTTGCTAGAAGGCCAAAATGATCTCATGCCATTAATGTTGTTGTACGTTCAAGATGGAATTAGTAGCTTTTATGAAGGTCCAATGTTTGTTTGTTGTATCTGTATAAACATTTTCATTAATAACATCAGTATACCAATATTCTATATTTCGTTTTAGCTAACGATGTGCAAAGATGATGAGTCATAAGTACTTAAAGTGATTTTTTTATTAAATTGCCTGGTATATTTATAGATGCAAATGGTGTTACGCTTTCTCTTTACTATTCTAAGAATATTGGAAACTGATGAATTATAATGGTTTATTGTTATTAATTATTGGTACGAGTTTCATAAATTCTAACAAATGGTTAATAATGTTCCCTTTCTCGGATGGATTTTGTTGTGAGTGCCAACTTGGAAGCCTAGCCCTCTTGGTACCGTCCTGAAGGCACACATATTAGCGTATTTGGTTGTTAGTTATCACGTTTGTGTAGGCGGACGCTTAAGGTCACATTGCGGACTAATACTATATTGCGCATACATTCTTTATTCTTTGTTATTGGATATATCTTTTAGAAAAAAATGGATGACTCTGTTCATCAACAAGAGAGGATGAATTGGTTTAAAATGTTTTTTTTTTTAATTTCCTTTCTTGAAATTATTTTAAGAATACTTTGAGTTGGAAACCATAATACAATTAAAGTGAAAATCTAATTGTTTCGGGTGTAAGGTTGAGTATCTCTGCAAAAGCATATCTTTACACTTTACTCCATGACTTAGGTAGTTTTAAATATTTTTAGTCAAAATTCTAAAATTCTTTGTTGTTTTCACTTCAAATTGTTTGGGGTATCGATAAAAGACACATTAGTAAAAAAAAAGATTCTAACATGTCTATTATGTTTTGGTTGACAAAAAATCGAAACAAAAAACTGACACGGTAACATTTTTTAAATTCTCGCTAATATATATACCTTGGTTTTATTTTAACTTATGTCATAGGTTAGAAATTTAAAAATAACAGAAAAGGACATAAACTAAAAAAATTATTTTCTTAGAATACATTTAAGCCTTATCTATTCTATTTTATACACAGCTAAAACATTAGTGAGATGTTAAAGAAATAATGTCAAAGACAAGGCAACTTAAAACACAAGAAAGAAATTGAGCGTAATTTTTACAATAATTTCGATATAATTTACGGGAAAAGCGGGAAGATATTCCAGTGTGTTTAATCTTGTTTTAGGAGTGACCGCTTAACTTTTAGTTTTCTATTATCTATAATTTTAAATGTTTTCGCTTTTAATTTAACTTTTCAAATCTCATTTTACGTTGGTTCTTCCTATAACAATTTTTTTTTCTCAACATGAAAAAAAAAATTAAATAGTGAAAATATCAGAAAAGAAAATGCAAATACAGAGAAGGATATTAGGCACCACCACTGGTTCCAATGGCCAAAAGTGGTATTTTGCCATGTCCTTGCGCGTTTTCAAACTTCGGATAGTTGACAATGAGAGTTTCGCCAGCCTTTATTTCTACACATTAGAAACTGCAAGGTGTTTATGAAGGCACTTACAACAAAAATTACTACATCAGAATTGCAAGGTTGGAACCGTTCTTGGTGAAAATTCTTGAAAATTTCAGCTTCTGAACTATACATCTCTCAAACAAACCCTAGGAAACGGCAAATATGAAACGAGAGAAATAGCAGAAATTTCTGTGCAAATTACCATTTTCATTTCTTACGTAATTTCCATACATTAAATGAATGCTGTATATGAAGGCGTGCTTCCTTATAAATATAGTCGCATTGCCATGTTTTATCGGCATTCAGCAGTGTCTGCAGAATTGATAGACACAACCCACACCGATTGGAATTACTTAGCCATTGCACAATGAGTTCCCAAAAGCGAATTCAGGATGTTCTTGCTCACACAACAAGGCCACCCTCTGAGAGTAGCAAGTCCGAAACTTCAAGCAGTGGAGCCATAACCATTCATAATGTTCTTATCCATACAACAAGACCACCTCCTAAGATTAGTACCTCCAAATCTTCAACCACTCGACCAAATTGATTTAAGACCCCTTTTATTATATATAAATCAATGTTGCATATTGGTTTATATATGGCAAATTACAAGTTTTATTGAAGATGGAAGGAAGAATGTTGTTCTATTTAGGGATTGGAGAATACATCAGCTCAGCTAGTGTGTTTGTTTATTGCATTTGTTGATTTATTCCATCACAGCATAAATGTTCTTGTATTCATAATATTGTCTGATTGTATTCCATAACTCATACTTGTATTCATAAGCATTACACGCAGACTAAATGTTCTTGTTGATTTAGTCCATCACAGCATAAATGTTATTGTATTCATAAGAAAATGTTAATTAAGTGTTACAATGGTGTCTGTGGTATTGTTTGTTTGATTGAAAATAATTTTGTTTTACTAAAAATCACAATAAATATATGGGATCATACATCTATGTCACCGTTGTTAAATTGTTTGATTTTGATGACTATTATACAAACTGAAAATAAATACAAAATACAAAACGAAAGGAGATTACATTGTTCGTTTCAACCAAATCTATTATAAGGATATGTTTTGACCGAATTCTCCGTACCAATAGAAATAAAGAATAAATCCCATACTAAATTTTACACAAGTTAAAATATGAAAGTTTAAAGGACTTACAAAAGTTTCTATAATTTAATTCATAGATCAGTTCATTTTTTGACCTACAACAAATACAAATGAACTCCAACTCAAGTTTTGATTAATACAAATGAATTTCCAACTGCTATATATTCATCAGAAAAGGTTACACAAGCGTTTCTCTGAATGCCCAAAAAAACTAAATTACTACTGGTATCCTTTCTATCTATTTTACATCCTTCATAATTTGAATTACAATATCAATTAAACTAGGTCATACACAAAACTGGTACCATACAATAATCTAAATGATTTTGTTCCTTAACGTATTTTAGGATTCTTTTAACTGTTTTAGGATTTGATTGAAACCTTAGTACATAAAGATACACTTTCCCTACAAAAATTTAGATTTTTATTGGGAGTTATTTTTTTAGTTTCCTGCGGTTTTAATCCCCGAAAAATATATTACCCGGGATTAGGAAAACCCCCTGAAAAACTATGGAAAACCACTGGAAAAAGTTGTGTCATTATTAGCGGAGGTATTGCTAGGAGCGCCAAAATTAGCAGGGATTTTGCTGAAACCGCCGTAATTAGCGGAGGTTTTACTGAAATCGTCAGAATTAACAGGGTTTTGCTAAAACCACTGAAAATGTGTACAAATTATTATTTTTTTTAGTTTTTTTTATTGTAATCATTACAAAAGTCTCAAATTTTAGTAGGGGTTATTTTTAACATTATTGGGGTTTTTAACCCGCAAAAAATACATTTCCAGCGGTTACAAGAACCATTGGGAAAACCACCATCACAAAGTTATCGACAGTTTTCTGCCAATTTCTAGGGGTTTTGGGAACCGTCGAAACTAACCGAGATTCCTTAAAATCGCCCCTATTACTAGGGGTTTCTGGGAAACCGCCGACACCCACTGGGTTCCACAAACTGCCCCTTTTTTAAGGCTTTCTGGAAAATTGTCGAAACTAACCGGGATTCTACGAACCGGAAGTAACTGGGTTCAAAAATTTTCCGAAATTTTATCCAAAATCGCCAAAAATGCAAACAGATTTTTTTGTGTGTTGAAATTGGAGAATTTCTTAATTTTGATGCATCAGATACCTATCCAGCAGTATAATAGTTTATATAAAATCAAATGAATTAATAAGCAATATGGAATGCTTCTTTGTAAATTTTGGACAATCTCCTTTTGTTAATGGATCCATAAACCTTCAATGGAACAAATAAATTATCTAATATTCATACTTTATTACTAACTATATATAGCATTATCATTAGTGTAAGGATGCATTATACTTCTGCTTACAATGACTTTTACCTTTTTTGCTTCTTTTCAACATAATTTTTCATGCACCTTAGTTCCACACACCAAAAGTAGCCTCTCGATCAAGTTTGTTTTCAGACAGTGGCACACTCCAAACAAAATTCAATGTTATGCCATTTTGAAATCTCTGCACAATTTTGCTATAAAAATTAAAGATAAAGATGTTCGATACTAAAAATTAAATACAAAGATGTCTAAGGTTCTTCATCTTCAATATATCCATCATTTGGCACACTTCCTTTATTAGATACCTACAATATAACATAATTGGTAGTCGATGACGGTATCAGAGGGGGTATTTTTCGAAGAGTATAGCGCAGCGGAATTAACACTCAGAGAGCGGAAAGCGTATTTGATCACAATTAAACTTAATTTGGTCCTTTTAGTAAAAATAATTTTCTTTCAGAAAATTAATCAAACAGTTGATATACGTAAAATAAAATGAGTGTAGGGAATAAGAAGATCAACACAAAATTTTTATCCTGGTTTGAATCAAAAGATTCTACGTCCAGTCGTTAATCACTATAAATAGTGATTAACCTTTTTCACTAAAAATGGTTTCACAGATTACAACAAATATGAATAAAGCAGATAAATAAACCTTCCTTCGACGAACGAACCGGAAGAAGAACACTCTGCCAACTCGAAGAGAACCGCTCCGACTATCGAAACGCGAGCTTCTCCTATTCACGAGACCAGGCAGAGCACCTTGCTAACTCGAAGAGAGCTTGCTCCAACTATCGACACACGAGCCTCTCCTGTTCACGAAACCAAGCAAGGGAACTTGAACTATAGCTTCTGAGAACTTCCTCTGACAAACAGTATTCTGCAAGAGCTTCTGTTCAACAACGTTACTTTCTATTTCTCCAAAACAAAATATATAGCCAAATACACTGAATGCCAAAGGTCAGCTTTCAACTGCCATGAATAATCGATTATTGTAAGTGATAATCGATTATTCAAGTCCGTTATAGGTTTTCAAAAATGTGATAATCGATTATATGAAGTGATAATCGATTATTCAAGTATGACTTGTGATAATCGATTATTGCTTCATCATAATCGATTATTGTAGTTAAAAATGTAAGTTTACAAGGTTTACAAGAATTTCCTACTACATTTAATTTCTACAAATTGCTTTTAACTAATTCTAATATCTTCTGCAACTAAAACTTCTTGTAGCATCATCAAAACAAATTTCTTCAAGATTTAACAATACTCCTTATTGGTAACAGTCGATAATATATTTAAAAAAAGATCATACAAATAAATTTAACAATTATTACCGATTATGGTTGAAATGTAGCAAGCTGTGAAGGCAATTGACCCGAATAATTTTGCAACAATAATGATATCACTGCCTTCATTTCATTGACTTATGTTGTCAATGAAGATACCTTTAAAAGATGAAATTATTTAAAAAGTAAGAAAAATGATATCTAAGTTGATCATCAAAAGAACAAACCAAGTAATTGATAAAATATTCATTAACCTGAGTTTGTAATTCAACATTAGAAACAGAAGTTGAAAATGATCCACTATGAGAACGAGCATGGACTCTAAAGACTTTAGATGGGCAAGGACCCAAACCTAAACCCCGAACGCATCCACAATGCTCTTTGATTCCTAAAACATGAGCCAATGAATCTGAATTGGATATTTAATTTTGATTGAGTCGATTATATTGTAGATTCATATGCTTCAATTTTTTTCTACATACAATATTTAATAAAATAGTGAAATCATCTAAATCAGATAAAACAATTCACCCAATTTCATTTTCAGTAGATATACAATTATCAATGCACAAACAATTTGATTCTAGTCCAAACAGAAACAACACCGGATTAAAGAGTTGCTTTCTAATTTCCAGAATCAGATTACAAAGGGCTATTTTTACTACACTAGGAGAAGACTTTTACTTTAGTTTTCTTTGGGAACATCATAGCCTCTTAATCTGTTCTTCAAATCCAATGAAGAGTCAAGGCATATTACATTTTCAATAGTTTTGCTGTTGTTATTAATCCACTCAACTGATTCCTTGTTTGTAACAGCAATAATCACCAATATATCTGCATCCCGTAATTCTTTCTGAAGTCTCGTAGACATTTCAACTCTAGATACAATACATTCATCAGTAAATACAAGAAGCTCATACCCTTCATCAACCCATTTCAGTCTCTTTGCCTGATAAAAGGGAATATTAATGGTACCGGACCCAACCAAAATATTAACCACAGTATATTCATAGCAGAATATTATGACAAAGAAACGTACCACACGTATAATTAGAAACATCACTCGAAAATATAAAAGAATAACATAACATAACAAGCACAAAAAGTACACATAATTCCTACCCTTTCCCCTCCTCTACAAATACTCCCACATAAGCTCACATTTGCTAAATACTTAAAAAGCTATATCTTACTCAATTCATCGATATTTTCCATTGTAAGGATCCTAGTTCTCTGTCAAACAAATCACCAAAATATTGAACCCTTAGATATTTTTTATTTTATTTCTACAAGTTTAAACAATAAGAACAAAAAGAGATTAAATATGATAAATATGCTTATATATCCTTCTTTTAGTGTACACAATTTTTTTCAATATTACTTTTAAGTATAATTTATATACAAGTTATATAACTATTAACTCTTGCAAGCTCTCCTTTTATTTTTCAATATATCTTAATGCATGCGTTTTCACTCGTACAAGAATTAAAACATGCACTAAAACTAATAGTTTTGCATACAAGATTAAAAGGTAATATTTGCATAATTATAAAAACTAAAAAGGAAATTAAAAACAAAAGAGAAAAAGAGTAACATCACATTTTTCAATATGGAAAAGTTTAATATAGGATGTTGTATTGCAGGTACAATAAATAATGAATAAAAGTCCTATTCTTTCATTGTAGAAAAGGTGCAAAATAAAATAAATAAATATTTTAAAGTCTTGAAAATACAGAACCTCAGAGGATATAAAATTATTAATAAAAAATCACTTCTCAACAGCTGAAGCTCAATGAAAGAGGGGAGAGAGAAGGTACGTAACAGTGTGAAGCCTGACTTCTTCCCAGGATGCGGGCTTAAGAGTCTTCTGATACTAATCATACTATTAAACCAATACTCATAAGCATTACTAATCATATTAACTCATTTGCTTCATAGTTCAAACAAACTCAATATTTATCAAGGTAATCACCAGTGAAATAAATTTCCATCACTGATGAAGGATTGATGCTACTCTTAATGTGTTTTACCTTGACACATCAATAGAAAAGAAAAAGCTTTACATCAACAGAAATTATGTTGGTGCTGAAAATAAAAAAAACCCTAAAATTAACCCAAACAAAAACACAGAGAGGCAAAACAGAGAGAGGCGAGCTTGAACACAGTGATCAAACTTTTATTCTATTAATTGTCATCAATAGAATAAAAAAAATACAATATATAAGATGAAGCAAGTATAAAACATGGTGAAAGGGTAGATCTAAAATTATTCAATAAATCAAGAGGGAAGAAAAGAAAGAGCATCTGAATCTTGTGAACATATCATCAGAGCATCTTGGATTGTAAGTATAGTTTCATCAGTAAACATGGACTTAGACTGTTGAGAAAGACTAAGCTCTCTTATCTACAGAAATAAACTGAACACAATCTTAGTCAATGTTACTCCTTTCTGAAGCCTCAGAATTCGCAATAAGGGAGAAATAGAATAAAGGAAATGTTCTTAAAATGTATGAACGTGTATCAACAGCAAAAATGCAGTCAACTTTGGTGCTTATAAATTAGTAGGACCACCTGGGAAAACAAAACTAGAAACCCCAAAAACAATACACTAGCAACTAGACGAAAAGGATGCACAAAATGAAAGCTGCAATCTCACCTGTTTTGAGTTCATGTGACCAACTTTTATACTATCAATTCCAGTTAACTGCTGCAAATCCCTGCCTGCGTGTGAGAATGAATCTCAAAGTGGTTATAACCCTATCTCTTCACACAAAAAGATTTAACTCAATCTAAAAACAATAATAATTAATACAAAAAAATGAACAACTTGATTTTTTTGGCTAAAATAGAACCTGCGTTTAGCTATATTTTAACTTTCAGTTTGGTCCTTTAAGTTCAAAAGTTTCCCCTTGGTCCCTTAAAATTGTTCTGTTAAACCAAATCTGATTTTCCATTAATTTATCACACACATCTATGTATAAAACTAAGCAGGAGTTAGAGAAAAAAACGAGAAAGAAGTAATAGATGATCGAGTGGAGTGAGATAGACACAAAAAAAATGCTGTACAAATTTCATTATCATGAATTGCAATGTAGATTATTTATTTTACACTTTGCACATAATGTTTAACGATAAAACATCATGCTTTTGTTGATCTACAACTTCTGCTTTCATAATATATTGGATTTGGATTTGAAATTACTAGCCATATAATCCCACAGCATAATCATATCATAGGAAACCATATTCTCCTACAGTGTCATAACTAAATTAGAAATTGGAAATTAATGAAATTTTATAGATATCAATGCAAAGTTTTTGTTTCTTCCAACTTTGTTTTCTTTCCCTATGCTGTTTGGGTTTGATTACCATAACACCTAGTTGCTAACAGCTTGCTGAAATCTAAAATGGTTTTGACAATTGAAGAAAAGTACCTGCATTAAAGTGGCATCATCCTCAGTTAGTTTTAAGAATTCAATTACCCAATCATCAACATGTCCAAAAGGAGATTTTTGCCTTTCAGCTTCAAGAAAAACAGAATCACGGTGCAAGAATCTTTGCCATATTTTTTTAATATTTTCCAGCTTGAATTTGATTTCTATCTCGTTGAATCCCTGCAAGACATGGATTGCAAATCACTCGACCAATGTTTCCTAGGATGAAAACTTTATGCAGTGTCTATGCCAAATTATGCAATAACTCAATAACTAGAGAAAAATTGGGGAAAATAAATACCCGAAGAATCTTTATCAAGTTTGGAATTTCCTCTTCAGATAATCGAACTGCAAAGCTATCATAGTTGAGCATATTCTCGTATGGCAGGAAAATCCCATCCTACCGAATAAGAAAACAAAGATCAAGAAATGTGGTTATCATCATTGACAATTTTAGTCACAAAATAATTACTGATAAAACTTATAGCAGACCATTAACATGAAAACAAAATATAAGCTACTTTCGACACTAATCAATAGAAGATGAAATAATTTCGAATTCGCACTGACCCTTCACTTTTCTTCGTCGTCTCTATTTTCACTTTGCCCTCTTTCAAAAACCAAAACATGATTCTTCCAAGTCATTGTTTTAGAACGAGTGAACTTCAATCACGCATAGATAACGAATAAAAACATGTAAACAAAAACTCATTATATACTTTTTTTCCCATGAAGAGGTATGGATAAATTTATTCGATGAAACCTAAGTAGAATATATTAGATCCACTAGAAAAATCTAAAAATGATATTAAAGGAAGAAATAAGAGAAGAGAGGGGAGCAATGTACTTGGCTGAAATTGAGGGTACGTTGTTCGGTGGTAAGATGGAGGTTGTCGCTGATGAAGACGAGCATGTCGGTGCCAACGCCTGAGGGCAAGCAATCGACAGTGGTGATGGAGTGTTGGCACTGGCGGAAGGGAAGGGAAGTCAGCTTGGCGACAATGTTTTGGCCGCCTTGGATCTTCTGGCCTTCGAAGGAAAGCATGGAAGCCTCCTGATAGAGATTGGCGAGACTGTTTCACGAATGCCTTGCCACTGCGTCTGAATCCATTTTGCCTCATTTTATTTTCTATTCTCGCGGACAAAAGAACAATTAGGGCACCCCTCTCACTGCTTATCTGGAAAAAAGTAAATAAATAAAAGTTACTTGCGGCTTTGCTTCACAAACCGTAGATAAATTATTTAAGAAAAAAATAAAACTTAAATTACAACTGCGATTTCTTGTAAAACTGCCAAATTTTTTTAAAGGAAAAAAAAACTTAACTGCTCTTTTTACAAAACCGCAGGAAATTAGTGGGGTTTATCTGAACTGCGGAAAAGAATCCCCTTCTATATTATATTATTGTTGTAGTGTTTGCATTACATCTAATCTACTAGCACTAATCTATAGTAACGAACCAATCATGCCTTTGATCCAATTTCACTACAAGAAAATAGCCAGTTATATACGGATTAAATTGGTATGTAAGAAACACATTATATACGGATATTTTATACGAATATTGGGAAACCCGTTATATACGGATAAATCCGTATATAATTGAAGAAATCGTTATATACGGAAAATTCGTATATAAGTGCCGTATGGAATTTTGGCGCTTTTGTGCAGGATGCTTCATAGAGATTGATCCGTATCTAATATGCATAAGTAAGCTGACAAAAATTTACCTGCTGATATTATATACGAATGTTGGAAAAAAAATTAAAAATTTAATTGAAAGGTCCAAAATTTCCCCCCTCTCACTCTCGAAAAAAATACATTCTCGAAAAAAGAATAAAAAATTTGTGCACTGAATTTTCATTCCCGAACCTCTCCCTCTTCGCGAACCTTCATTCTCGCACCTCTTCTGCACTAAACTTCTACACTGTCAGTCTCGCACCTCTTCTGTTCTCCCTCTCTGTCTTCGACTCCTTTCTTTCGCATCAATGTTTGGTCGTGTGTTTTGCCATCGCGAGTTGTGTGGATTGAGATTTCATTTGTCGAACGCGGTGAGTAAGCCAAGCTTTGAGGTTAATTTCTATTTTGATTTTCTCTTTTTGTTGTTACATTGACCTATTTTTGGTCATTACTGTTTGGAGGTTTGATATCGCGACTTTGGAAACCCTAGGTTGGTTTCTTCGAACTGGAAGCTCGAGTTGTAGTTGCCTCCTACTCGTTGTAAGTTAAAATCACTTAGATTTGAGGTTTATTTCAGTTTTCTTTTCTCTGGGTGTTGTTACATTGACCTATTTTCGGTCGTTGTTGTTTGGAGGTTTGAAATCGCAATTTTGGAAACCCTAGGTTGGTTTCTTGGAAGTGGAAGAGATAAGCTCCAGCTGCAATTGCCTTCTGCACTTGGTAAGTCTGAATTTCTTAGATTGCGATTTGTTTTTATTGGCTGTTATTGAAAGGTGATAAAAGGTCATATATACTACTTTAGTATATCTTGAATCAACACTTCCTGTGCTAATTAGTTGTTTTTAGACCATTATTAGTGTAGTGTCTTAAATTGATAGATTTCACTCACTTAGTTTAGTAGTAGTTTAAATTGTTTGGCTTTTCATTCTAAATTTGATTTGAATTTCACCAAAACAAGTACTTCTTAGTTGTGTTAGATGAACATTAAAAACTGTTTTAGACAACTTAGTGGATTTTTAGATTACCCTTAAATAGATTTTCTTCCATCACATGTGCCAAGCTCCTACTGTTCCAGCTCTCTGTTCCAGCTCTCTGTTCCAGCCATATCCACTGTCCAGCTGCTGGACTTCTTTCCCCACAACAGCTCCTCTGAAGGTCTCTCCACTACAACTACACTACACTACTCAACAATTTTTTTAGTGAAAAACTACATTGCACTGCATTGAAATCACACTAAGAGCTACTGGAACTCTACTCACGCTACCCTACACTCCATTTCTCTATGTTCAATCACCATTCTATTCTCACCAAAATTCACTTCTACTTTTCACAAACGTACAAGTCCTTCTCTTCTTCTCAAAACCGAGAGTTCTTTCTCAAATTTGACAATTTTTTGGGTTCTTTTCTTTTAAGTGATGGCATCCTACTTCTATAAAAGGTAAATCACCTCATGAACGTGCTACTCTACTTCTAAAATAAAGGCTAGAGGAGATTGTATAAATATGCAGAAAACTAAATGAAGATGCAGTGGGATTTCAACAAAAGGAATAAACATCAACCAATTCATTCATCATGAAAAACATTTTACATTTCTCTTGAAGTAAAAACATTCAAAAGTAAAGGAACAAACAAGTGGTGACTGGCTTCCTCTTGGCCGTATGCTTCTCCTTCCAGTCTCCACACCAGTTTGCTTTTCTCCTTCCAGCTCTCTGAAGGTGGTATTTTTCTACTTAGGATTATTTCTAAATTTTCTTCTGTGAAGCCTCTCACCGCTGCACCATTTCTTCGTTCATTCTCTAGCCATGTTGTATGCACTCTTACTTTTTCTCTCATAGAAGAAGATGATGAAAAGATGGAACACTCAGAACTGTTGAGAGCCCCCCCAAATTCCGAGGGGAGAGACTCCCCTTCTTCTGGCCGTGTGCTGTCTCCTTATTGTCCTCTTCTTCCTCTCCCAAGAAAAACATTCTCTCCTTCTCCCTAGAATCCATGGACCGAGAGATGTTCTTCAGCAAGCATGCAACCCCCCTTCCAATCAACAAGTGGCAGCTGGACTTCCAAATTCTTCTTGGACCAAACCAATGCTTCTTGTGTTTGCTGCTGGCCGTGTGATGTTGTGCTTCTCCAAATTCTAAATTTGCTCTCTCTTCCTAAAACGTTCCAGCCAAGAGTAAGTGTGCCCCTTTCTTTATTCCTTTTGTTGACTTGCCAATGTTGCAAACCGTGTGGGATGTGGCCAGCTGGAAACTCCTTAATTTTGTTGAGCTTTGCCAAGTCATCCTTTCAACAAAAAACCGTGAGAAGCTCTTGTAATGGTGGCCCCCGTTTTTCTACTTTGTTGTCTCCCATTTCTTCCATTTGTTTTTGTCTTATGCGTGAGAAATGTTGTTGGCCATGAGGTGCAAATGTGTTATGTCGTGTGGTGTTGTCTTTCTAAGCCACTTTGATTTCTTCTTCAACAAATGGTGGTGGCCCCTACTTCTTTTATGTTGTCTCCCACTTAAAAGAAAGAAGACTCCTCATTTGTGTGATGGTAGCTGTGAGTTAGCTTGGTGTTTTTCCTCATTTCCACTTGCTTCCAAAGACCATGCACCTACATGAGAACATGTGTTTCCCACTTCAATTCAATCCCTTCCAATTTCGTGCATGTGTTGGCCATGAATGCTTGAACAATGGCAGCAGCTTTCTTAAAAAAAAAAAAACCATGAGCTCCCTTGAGTCCATTTGGTCTTCTTTCAACAAATTAATTTTCCAATGGACCTTAGCTATTACAAATTCAAGAAAAATATTTATCAACACACAGAATAAATAAATACAGTGCAGGTTCTTCTAACACAGTGTGTGAATGTTTTTCCAAATGTCCCAATTTATATTTCCAAAAATTTCCCTGCAATTTATAATGAAAATAATTAGCTCAAATAATTCAAATTAGTTAAACTTATAGAACTTATTTCCATTATTGTTGAACTTATTTAGAATCACAATCACAATCCGTTTATGAACTTACCTGATGTTTATTCTTGCACTTATATTGAAGTCAACAATATTTATGTATTCATATACAATGTTTCCTTTATGGATTAAGTGTATTTGAAAAGCTTTATGGATTTATATGTCAATGTGCAATGTATAATGTCCAAGATTGCTTATATCAATTGTGAATGTTCACTATAATGTCCAGGTCTGTTTGTATATTGTGTATGGGAAACTGCCATATACAGAGTATATATTTAGCTCTGCTTAAACCATTATATACGGATATATCCGTATATAATGTTCGTATATAAGTTATATACGGAAATTATATACGGAAATTATATACGAAAATTATATACAAAAATTATATACGAAAATATATACGGAAATTATATACGAAAATTATATACGAAAATTATATACGAAAATTATATACGGATAAATCCGTATATAATATCCGTATATAATTTATATACGGATTTATCCGTATATAAACCTAGCTACGATGGTATTATATACGGATTTTTGTCCGTATGTAATCCGTATATAATCAAGTATTATATACGGATTTTAGGTCTTATATATGGATTTTGGCTGTATGTAATTCACTTTTTTCTTGTAGTGTTTCTTGTAAGATTCATCCTTATTTAAATAATATGAGGTGGTCATAGGAACTGCAGCTTCTTTGAAAGTATCTATTTTAAATTTCTTTAAAACTTCATTGTAGTATTTTGAGTAGCAGATGAATGCTCCATCATTCATTTGTTTGATTTACAATCTTACAAAGAAAGTTAGTTTTCGTGTCATAAACATTTCAAACTCTCAGGCTAGCAAATTCTTGACATAGAATTTTATTAGTTGATCTAAAAATAATATCTCAATATATACTTGAACAATTAAAATATGTTTGTTAGATTTTTTTTAAGGAAAAAGATATAATCAACTTTACCTCTTCTGAATAATTATTAATCAAGAAGTTACTTAACCTTTATTTTGGGGCTTTTTTACACCATAAATATTTTGAAATAAATGAGCTCCCAAAAACCAATGACATTTTGGTAATAAAAAACAATCCCTCTACCATATAAGTAATATTGTGCTTAGAAGTGAAATTGTGTTATATAACTAAGAATGAACGCTTAAAAGATCTAGCAAGATTGAATACTTAATCAATGTAGTTTGAATATCAAAATATGTAATCAAGACTTATGCTTATCTATGCTTAACTATTAATATTGAAATTCTATGTGTTTTAGAATAAGTTGGAAGTCGATGTCAAAGCTAAGTCTTAACATTAAACAAGTCGGTGTGTTAAATGTGTGTTCAACAAGTTTTAAGTATTAGATGATTCAAGTTTCTAAATAACTTATGTCATTATGTTAGACAATTAATGAGTGCATATTTATGTTCTCATTTAAATTTTATTTTTAACATTTTTATTGAATTTTTTTGTTTAATAGATTGATTAAAATAAGATTTGTGATAATTCAACCTATCAAATTTGTAAAATAAAAATGTCTTAAAAAGTTATTTTTAGTTACATAAATTATTTTTGAATATTATGATATTTGTTGATGTATTTCAAGTTACCTTAAAATCGTTCATGATGTAAAATTAAATTGTTCCAATTTACACAATAAAACCAAAATTAGTAAATTCAGAAAAGAAATATACAATGAACTAAAATGCACTAATAACTTTTATTTATACACTCCCATTTTTAAATGCACCTGTCTCGTAAACTTTTCTCATTATCCTCTTGTATTTCTTTTATGCTTTATTGTATGTGCATTCTAGTTTTATGAAGCATGAATAACTATAAATACTTATCTCCACCATTATATTTTTTATTTTTGAGCATAATAAAAATTAAATTTCTCAAATCAAAATTAATTCACTCTTGAAGGTTAGGCTAGAACTAGCCACGTTCCAAGCACACTTCCCTCCGTTTTCATTTTCTCCGCTTTCCTTTGTCCTTCTATTTTATCCACACAGATCCATCCCGTCGCTGCCACATCTTTGGCCACGTCTCCATTTAACACGCGTCAGCACATCTTCAGCCACACGTTCTCCCATGCCACATCTTCATTATGCTCTTGCATGAGTGCTTAACCACATCAGCGCATCAATTTCTCTCGCACATCAGAGAGAGCATTGCTCTTTCTTTCCTTCGTCTTCCTCGAGAGCATTCGTTTCTTTCGAGAGCTCCTCGTCGCCATTCATTGTTCATCACAGTAAGTCTCCTTCCTCACAGAATCACTTCACCACTCTCGTTTTCCTCACCATTTGTATCATCGAATCACCTTTCACTACTTAGATTCTCTTCGCTCAAAACCTAACTGCTTTGATCTCCAACCTCTGCTAGGCTTTTTTCCATTGTAACCGATTGAAACCTTGTTTTCACCAGTTAAACTCATTTTCTACCATTTAATCGACTTTTCTGTTGTTCATTCTTCTTTTCCACCGTTTAAAACCTTTGTTCCACTGATTAATCGGTCAAGATAGTGTCTCTGCATCATTCTAGGGTTTCCTTGGTTCATTTAGGGTTTTCACCCTTTCTCTTCCGATTAGCTCTCAATCTAGAGCTTGTTCTTCATTCTGATGCATCTTCTCAATGGAGGAAGCTTTGAGGAGGTCCAAATTGAGTTCGTATAGCACCAGTAAGACTTCTCCTCAGGCGTCTTCCATCAAGTGGCACCAGAGTTCAGGTTTCGGTCACATGTCAAAGATAATTATCTTTGTCTCGAGTTTTCTTCTTTTCTTGCGTTGTTTCGAATTTTCTTGTCTTAATTCATGATTTTTCTTGGTTTGATTATGATTTTCAGTATCTTGTTGAGTTCCTTCAATATTCGCGTTGTTCATTACATTTTGTTTAAATAGGTTTTGATTGTGTGTTGAGTCGTTTTAAGCTTTGAGTCATTATATTTGATCATTTTAATCGGTCCAATGCAATTATGGAGTCTTTTTAATTTTGAAATCACATTCTGTCATGTCTTAGTCATGTTATTTGTTTGATTTGTCATATGAATATGAGTTTAACCTTTTTAATTGTCAAGTCACAATTTAAGTTTGGTTTGTGCCTTTTTTGAATCCTGTCAATCATCAAGAGTTGTGACATTCAATTGAATGATCTCGATGACAGATTTATGTGGCAACATTGGATGAAGTATCATGTGCTTAAATTTATTGATAATTTTGCATTGGTTTTTAAATCTAATTTGTTGTGCAAAGTTGAGCTAGGAAGAAGTGCAAACCATAAGAGCAATGACATGCTAGGCATGACCTTGATTGCAGCAACTCTTTCTCAGGTCCTTCCATATGTAATAATAAAGCCAAAGTTATATGTCGAGAAACTATGACAGGTTTTCCTAAGTCTCTCATAATAGGTTTTCAGTATAAATTTACCACACCTATTATGATCACTAGTAAAAAAACACTTTTTTAACTCACCATATATGCCCCGGTTTTGTAAAAACCGAAACATTTAAAGACGCGGTGGCAATTTTGAAATTAAGACGAAGTTATATGTTTCGGGTGTATAAAGAACCGAGGCATTAAAAATAAAATTTAATACTGCATCGGTTGATACAGAACCGAGACATAAAGACCTCTAATTTTTCCAGTCCACGAGGCATCTTTTCCAGTGCACGAGGCACCTTTTCCAGTGCACGAGGCTAGGGACTCGGTTAATAGCAGAACCGAGGCATATGGACTTGCCTAGGGACTCGGTTAATAGTAGAACCGAGGCATATGGACTTGCCTCTACAACTTCCACCAAATCCTTCCATTATTACTACCACTCTACTGGTATTAACCGAGGCATATGAAGTTGCCTTTACAGCTACCACCAAAACTCTTTCTCTTCTTCCTCCCTTCATTCTTTTTAAACAACCCTTCACTATCCCGCACACCTTTTCCAGTGCTGCCGCTCCCCGTCTACTACTACCACCAAACCAAAACTCTTTCTCTTCTTCCTCTCTTCATTCTTTAAACAACCTTTCACCATCCCGCACACCTTTTGCCGTGCTGTCGCTCCCCGTCCTGGACCTTAGCAACGCGGCGCCAGCGCCAGCCGTGGTGCCTCCGCCGGTCATGGATTCTCTCGCCCCGTGGGTCCCTTTCCCGACCACCGTCGCCTTCCGTGATCAAGCCCAAATGGCCAGCTTTTCCAGAAATCGTGCTTCGCAGCTTCGAACGACGACACCTGAAGTGGTTCGAATCGGTTGCGGGCAGTCTTGGATCCAAGGCGGTGGGGGCGGTAGCCGAGGTCGGAGTCAGGTTCGGAGGGGTGGTCGGAGGGGTGTTTTGATTTTAGGGTTCCTTTTGTTTTTTGGTTTTCCTTGATTGGGATTAGGGTTCTGTTTGAGAAAGTTAAGGTTTTTAATTGGGAAAATTCTTTTGGGGAAATTGTTGTTCGTGTTCTGCTGGTGTATATGATATTTGCTGTGAAGAGGAATTGAGGTTGAGTGAGAATGAGCAATGAATGTGCTGGTGCAGTGCAGTGGACATTTGGAAGCGAAATGGGGATGATGATAGCTAGGGACGATGATGCTAAAAAAAAACATGTTATTGCCTCGATTGTCTACGAACTGAGACATAATCCTATTTCGTTTTACCCCAGTTCTGAACCGAGGTATAAAGTCTACGCCTTTTTACCTCGTCTAGATATGCATCGGTTACAAAACCGGTGTCAATAACCAAAACTAACCGGTGCAATATCTGTTTATTGTACTAGTGGATAGGTGGTTTAATAACAATCATAGTAAAAAATATTATGATGACATGTATACCTAACATAATTTTAACTTTGCTATTGAATCTAGTTATTATGACACGTCTTTTTTCCTTATTATAATAAGTATTATTTTTATTACAAAAATACAACTGTTCAACCTATTATGACAACTCAATCTATTATGACACGTAGATTTTACCTATCATAAAAAGTGCTCATAGAAAGTATTTTTTTTCACTACTGCTTAGATTAAAAAGAAAAGATGAATGGGGAAATGAAATTTCAATTAATGAATGATTCTATGTATGGGGAAATGAAATTTCAATTAATGAATGATTCTATGTAATATTTAAATGTATGTTTTATCAAAACTATAAAATGTAGAATCTTAAATGTCCATAACAATGTATTCTATGATATAATGCATGTATGGAAGTCTACTCTAGCCTAACAACGAGTAGTATAAAGTTAGAATGCTAAATGAAATACAAATTTGAAATGTATTCACATGGATAATTCACTACTACAAAATAAGAAATAAACAGCGCTGAATACAGTTATTTAAATAAGCACTGTCTATAAAAACATGGAACAATAGTGTTTTTTTTAAAAGGGTTATCTATTGTGATACCCTTATATCAAGGGACCATACTTATTTAAGACGCTATTTATGATGTATTTTTATTTTAAAATTTTAAAAATTTCTAGTTGGATATTTTTGTTTTAAAATTTTAAAAAATTCTGGTTGTGTACATTCAGGTTTCATGTTGTGCAATTCGTCTCATTGTTCTCTATTTCTTCTCCGGCATTCTCCATTGCTTCTCCAGCGTTCTCCCATTGCTAGTTTTAAGATAATGATAATCCATTGTTTAGGGTTGTTTTATTTGACTTAAAGATTCTTCCAAAAATAAAAAAAGTGTGTTCTTTTAAACAAATGCTTTACAATGATTCTTATGGTAAGATTTGCATGTGATATAAAAATACCCTTCAATCCATCTTGGTATTCACATAGACTATGATTTATTTCTTAAGGCTTTATTATGTTTTTCCTTATAATTTTCAGATTTTTCATGAAAAAGTGAAAACTGAGTTAAATTCTTAAAGGTACAAAATTTGTTGTGCAAATTTATATCTGCTGTATTTGTGCACCTCACAATAAGTTAAACACAATTATAAAATAAAATATGATATAATGGAAAGTCTGCATATTGGCCATGTTATTATTGTCCAATCTGTAAATTCTGCAAAAAAAGTTTTAACAGTAGCAAAAAAAAAAGTCACAAATTCATCACATGCTATTTACAGCACCAACTTGTGGATATTGGTTACATAATTTTCTTGAAGATATCAAATTTCACAAAAATTTACCAAGAATAACAAGACAGTTATAAATTCTAAAGTCTACAAAAAAAAAAATTCAACACTATTAATTAATTTCCCAGGAAAAAGCCTGAAAAAAAAAACTCAAAGTGTCCTCGGCACCTATTTTATTATGTCATTTCACCCGAAAGTTATCTGACCTTCACCCTGTCAAAGACAATAAAAGTTTTTTAATGCACACTCAGATGTGAGTGATTAAAAGTAACTGTAATTGAAAAATGTCTCTACTTAAATTAGAGGCAACAGAAAACATCATGTTGTGTTCTATCAAATGCAATGATGAAATTCAAATTTATCAAACATGTTCCTTCACCAGAAAAATTGGGTTTGAACCAAAACATTAACTCTGAAGATGAGGATTACCCCAATATTTTGACTATAAAAATGAGATCTCAAGCAAGAACAGTGTTATACAAAGCTCATGTTCTATATTCATTCTACGAATCAAACATCACAATGCACAAAAATAACCAATACCAAATTAAATTTAATTAATCCACAGCCTCGCTGGAAGATCGTTCGAATTGCGGCATTATCCAGATCATAATATCATACTTTATTAAATTAAATTGTTGTATAAAACAAGTTACAACCATTATCTTACCATAAATAATAAAACCATTATTAATATAGAAATTGTAAGAGCAAGGATTTATGGATCAATAATTGTAAACCCTAACCTGTGAGAAATTTCTCCATTGAAAGAAATTATGACAAAACTGGACAAGGTGATTTGAGCGCAAAATTAAAAAGAGATAGGGAGAGAAAAAGAAATGAGCGAGAAAGAGAATGAATTACCTTATCAGAAACTGAAGGGGAGGAGGGAGTAGAAGAAGGTTTTGGAGAAGAAAATTCCATCTGGGACATTCTATTTTCAAGAGCGTCAACGCGTTCCCAGCAACGGTTAAGCACAAAACGCTGAGCCTTCACGTCATGCAAAACGGATAGGGACATATAGGCGTATGCCGTTGTGAATCCAAAGCCGAACCATAACAATCGACTTCTTGACATTCTTTCTTCTCAATTCGGAACCAGCTCAAATTTGAAGACGGTGCGATGGAGAAAGATGGATAGGTAATTTTGTTTAAATTATATAAAGCTGTGGTAAAATTATTAATAGATATGAAATTTAAAATATTTTATAATAAAATATATTGTTTGAGTAAAATGAATTAAAATATTTTAAAAAATTATTAAAGTAATTTAATTTAAATTTAGAAACTTTTAAATTTTACATCAAATAAAATAAAAATTATAAATTTTTCATATTTTTAAATTCATGTGTTTTTCTTGTACTATATATATCAGTGAAAATATATATCTTTAGTTAATCGTTGATTTAATGTACTATATCGTTGATTAATCATTAATTTCTAATTGTAAATTATTTTTTATTTGTGATTTTTTTATGTTTGTTATGATTATTTTTATTATTATTTATTATCGATGTTGTATTTTTTTTGAAATGATGTAAATATTTCAACAAATATTAATTAGGATCGTTTTATTTTTTTTTTCAACTAACAAAAGTTTTCAATTGTCATCGATTAAAAAATCAATGAAACCTTCCACTAGAAAGTTTGTAAAAATAATCTTTATGATCGCGGTTTACATAAGTATTTTTTTAATTAATGGATACTGTAAAAACTTTTAGTTAACATCCATAAAAAACGGCAACAAATATGATAAAAAAAGAAATAACTCTAATGAATGTCAACATAGATTATTTGACTGAATATCTATTAGAAACAATTTTCGCAAATATTTATTTTAAAATATATATATATATATATATATATATATATATATATATATATATATATATATATATATATATATATATATATATATATATATATATATATGGGTTTGCTAACGCGCGCCTGTTTTTCAGTTGGTACATTTTAGCAATGTGTACCGGATTTTAGTAGACAAAAATACCCTTATATATATGGATTCTAAGTTTTAAGGTTAAGGGTATTTTAATAATTTTCATTCTCAAAATTTAAAAAAAAAAAAAGAAACCCCCCAAATCCTTACTCATCTCTCTCATTCCTTTCAATCCTTTCTCTTTCATCTCTTTCACTCCAGCTTTTTCCTCTGTCATTCATAGTGTAACCCCAATTGAAAAAATCAAAAACACTTGCCTTTAAACAATTTGCCTTTGTAAAAAGTTGAGTCATTGACATATTCACCTTCAGGCAAAGGTTCATTCAAGATCTCTTCAATTTCACCATCTTCACTAATCTCTCTAATTTCATCATCTGCATATGTTGAATCATCATCTTTAAAAAAACCCTAGGCCAATTACCAATTCTTTCCGATGTCATTATGCTTGTAAAAACTAGATAAAATTATATACAACAAAAATTATAAAATGAAAACTCATTATAAAGTCATTTTTTGTAAGAAATTGTTTAACAACGAGTGTTTCTGATTTTTTCCAAGACAATTACCAATTCCTTTGATGTCATCATGCTTGTGAAAATTAGATAAGACAAAAATTATAAAATAAAAACTCATTATAAAATCATTTTTTGTAAGAAATTGTTTAACAGAGAATATTTCTGATTTTTTCTAGGTCAATTACCAATTCCTTTATGCTTGTGAAAATTGGATAAAATTAGATAAGACAAAAATTATAAGATGAAAAAACTCATTATAAAATCATTTTTTTGTAAGATTGTTTAACGATAAGTGTATCAGATTTTTTTCAATTGGGGTTACAGTAGGGATGACAGAGAAAAAATTGGAGTGAGAAAGATGAAAGAGAAAGGGTTGAGAGGAATGAGAGAGGTGACTAAGGGTTTGGGGGGTTTCTTTTTTTTTTAGTTTTGAGAATGAAAATTATTAAAATACCCTTAACCTTAAAACTTAGAATTCATTATATATAAGGATATTTTTGTCTACTAAAACCCGGTACACATTGCTAAAATGTACCAACTGAAAAACAGGCGTACGCGCGTTAGCAAACCCCATATATATATATATATATATATATATATTGATGATACTTGTAATGAATTTTGAAAAAAAAAATTGACTAAAAAAATATTACCAATATTAATATATCTTTTTGTCATTAACAATTATTTAATCTTATACACGGGGAAGATGTTTTGAAATTTTATTTTATTGATTTCAACTATTTGGACATAAAAAATATTTGCAATTTCAAAAATATGTTTAGGATAATAGTTTGATTTTGTAATTTTTTATGAAAAAAATAACTTGTTGTGTGATAAATTAAAAATTTATATCTTATTATTAATGTTGTATGAACTAAGTGTATCATACATAAATTTTGTTTCTCATGTAAAGGCTTTTTCTGTTTTAAAATGAAATTAGCTTTGGTAAAACCATTTTCTTGGTAAAGTCATGACATTTTACATTTTAATTTAGAATGTTTTGACGTCAAAAGAATGTCCTCATGAGCATGTCCGAGGACCTTGTAATATAGGATAAGGACGAAGAGTTTAAATAGTGACAAGAAACATAAAAATAAATAGCATTGGTTTTTTTGACTTGTATTTTGTCTATTTTAGTTTTTCTCTCTTTGTTAGTTTGAAAGAAGCTTATATATTCTTCTTTTGTTTAAGGTGCAAGCAACGTGGAACTTCACATAATTTGGACTTAAAAGAAAAAAGAATAAATAAGTTTTTTTTTTCCTTTTAGTTGCTTGTATTACAAGTTATCTCATGTATAGTTTTAGTTTTGATGTTTAGACTAGTTAGGTAGCTTATATTCCCATAAAATGTTGTAGAATTAAGAGATTGGGACTTAAAACAGCCTTGAGAGTTGTTGTCCATACTTGAAGGTCTCCAAGTCCCACATCCTTTAGTTTTTTCCATCTACTTCACTCCTACTGTTATATAAGCAACCTAAGGTCTCCTTCGTGCATACACCTTGAACACCTTCGAATTTCAATATAAAGAATGTTTTTCATTCAATTGCATTACTTCTTTGAGATATAATTTTGTCTCTTAGTCTAAATTTGGATCTTATCTTGTGAAGAATAAGTGGCGATTCTCCTTACCATTTATCTTGGATTCTTTCAAGTGGCATGCCTTCCAAATCATAAGTTTCCTTTTCTTTATCTCTTACATTTTTAGCTAGTCTTTTTAATTCCATTTCTTAATTGTTCTTTTTTAGTTCTTAGGCCTATTTCTATCTAGGCATGTTATTCCATATTATGTGGTAACAAAGCCTGGTTTTGATCCAAGGACATATGTGGGTTATGAGACACCCTTCTATCTTGAGTGAAGATTGCAAGTGAGTTGGAGTGATCCTTCCTTTCTTCTAACCAAAACTATGAGCATTGAACCAAGGAGAGTGCTACTATTTTTTGAGTGATTTTGCTGCTGTTTCTAACCTATTTTTGTGAGTTTTCTTACTATTTTTTATCAGAAAAATGTCAACAAGTTCAAGGCATTCTTCCTCCAAAGGAGATAGCATTTATGGAAGCACATATAACAAATTAGACATAGAGAAAGCCTTCAAGCACATCCAAAAGCAAATTGATCTTCTCAACCATAGAATGGAGAAGGAGTTTAAGATGAAAGGAAAGCAATAATATAAACATCAAGAGCACAAGTCTTTTACTCATGGTCATGGCCTTTCCAAGAAGCATCAAGAAGACAAAGCTTTTGACCAATGTGTTCCATTACCAAAGCTCAAATTGCCTTCCTTTCATGGAGAAGAAGACCCTAACATTTGTTTAGATTGGATAGCTAATGTAGATAATATTTTTGCTTTGTATAATATAGATGAAGTATTTCATGTAAAGTTAGTTTGTTTAGCATTAGAGGGATACGCCAAACAATGACTTAATAGGAGAAACTTAACCACCATGGGCTCACTCGCGAGCACATGGGAACTTTTTAAGAACATTATAATCCAACGCTTCGTACCTCCTCACTACTTTAGGAAACTCTTGCTTAAGCTCCAACAGCTTAGGCAAGATAGACGAAGTATGGAGGAGTATGCACGTGAGCTCAAAGTGCTTATACACCATATGAACACCATTGAAAATAAACAAACAAAAATAACAAGGTTTATTAGTGGACTTAATAGCAACATCCAAGATATAATTGAATTCCATGATGATGAGAATTTATATGTAGTGGTTCATAGGGCCATGAAAGTAGAGAAGCAACTCTTACAAAAAGAAGCTTATCACAACAAATTTTTAAACTCTTCAAGAGATGCTTTCTACAAATCCTCATCATCAAAGGATAAAGCCAAGGATGTTTCTAAGGAGCCTATTAACAAATCTTGCCCTCATTCTCCTTTTAACCATCCATCTTCCCAACCTAAATCCCTAAGAGCAAGTCATATTATATGTTTTAAATGTTTAGGACATGGTAATATAGCTTCTACCTACCCCAACAAAAAGACAATGTGCATTAGGGATGAAGCAAAATTCACCAATGAGTCGCCCTCTTCCTCACCTTCACACACTTATAGGTCTTCTTCCTCATCAAGTAAAGAAAAAGAGAAGGTCATGCTTAATTTTCTAAAGAAAGACCATCACGATAGAAAAGAGGATAGAGTAAAAGAAGAGAGGAAAGAAAGAGAGGAGAGAAAAAATGAAGAAAGTGAGAGAAAAGAAAGAGAGGAGAGAGCAAAGAAAGAAAAAGAAGAACTTGTGAGAGAAAAAGAGAAGGAAAAAGTTCTAGTTACAAAGGAAGTGCTACTAAAGCCACCTTCCAGTCCCATCATTCTAACGGATTCAAGCACATTCAAGGGAATTTCTCAATCCTTCCACTTTTCTTCTATTATTAAGATTTATTCTTTTTCCAAACTCTTTTGCAAAAAATATCACACCTCTTTCATCCCTTATATCCACTTCGTCACAAATCATTTCTAAACCACATATTGAGTTAATGTTTTCTTTTTTACACTTAACCCAAGACAAAAATAAACATTTTTCTAAAAAAGGATTCCTAGTTTTCATTAAGCAAGTAATTCTAATTCGACGAAGCCTTCTTTTAATATTCCTTGTCTATATACATTGTTTGGAAAACATCAATTCATTCACAAAATGTTTAATGTTTTTTTGCAGGTTAACATTTGATCCAAGAGTAGTTCCTTTAGATTATAAAAGAAATAAGTCACTAAAGTCTTTTTTTTGCAGGTTTTTCAAGATTCGAGGTCGAATCCTCTCCAACCTGGGGGATGATATGATCATAGATAGAACAAGGATGAAGAGTTTAAAGAGTGACAAGAAGCATAAAAAAAAATAGCATAGATTTTCTTAGGCTTGTATTATCCTATTCTAGTTTCTAGTTTCTTTCTCTTTGTTTGGTTGTAAAGAAACTTATATATTCTTCTTTTCTTTAAGGTACAAGCAATGTGAGACTTCACATAGCTTGGACTTAAACAAAAAAAGAATAAATAAGTCTCTTTTCCTTTTAGTTGTTTGTATTGCAAGTTATCTCATATATAATTTTAGTTTTTATCTTTAGACTAGTTAGGTAACTTATATACCTTAAGAGGTTGTAGAATTAAGAGATGTGGGACTTAAAACAACCTGGAGAGTTGTTGTCCAAACTTGAAGGCCTCCAAGTCTAAGATCCTTTAGTTTTCTCTATCTACTTCATCTCCTAGTGCTATATAAGGAACATAAGGTCTTCTTTATACATACACCTTGAACACCTTCAAATTTGAATATAAAGAGTGTTTTACATTCAGTTGCATTACTTATTTGAGATAGAATTTTGTCTCTTAGTCTAAATTTGGGTCTTATCTTGTGAAGAACAAGTGGCGATCCTCCTTGGCATTTATCTTGGCATTTATCTTGGATCCTTTCAAGTGGCATGCCTTCCAAACATAATTTTCCTCTCCTTTCTCTCTTACATTTTTCGTCTTTTTAATTCCATTTCTTAATTGTTCTTGTTTAGTTCTTAGACTTATTTTTATCTAGGCATGTTATTCCATATCATCTTGATACCTAAGATTTAGAAGAAAAGCTTGAGGAAGAAGCAAATCTCTACCTTATGGCAGAAAACATTGACTACTCATCATACGACTCTAATGAGGTGGTAGATTTTAATGATTATTTTCTAATTCTTTGAAACTTTCTAAAGCTTTAAAAATATGAGAAAACAAAATAATTTTTTTTAAAGAAAATGAGTGCTTCAAGAATAATTTGATGTCATTGAAAGATGAAGCCAAATTGTTAAAAGAAAGCAATAACAAACTGAGAAAGGAGATTATGGAGGCTAAGCATGAAATAAAAAAATATCATTCAAAAGAATGAGAGATTTATGAAAAACTCAACAATTGCTGAGGATACGAACGCGTTGAGGCTATTCTACTAGAAAATGACACTTTACATAAAGTGTTGAATATAACGTATGAAGGCAACGAACGTCTAAGGCTCCTTATTAAGGGATGTAAACATCCCTATGAAAGGAAAGACTTAGGTTGTATTGATAAAAACCCTAATCATGCATCTACAACTAAAACTGCTTATTTTGCAATGTTAAAAATTATGGTTACACGTATACTTCTAAAAAGAAAAAGATGCTAAAAACTAACAAGAAAGGATCTAATTCAAATGGGTACCTAAAGATAAAATCATTTTTCTTGTAGATATGCTTGACTATAGAAAGGAAACCCTTCTCATGGTACTTGGATAATGGGTGCTCACATCACTTAACGGGAGAAAGGTCTTTGTTCCAAAACTTGTGGAACAAGAAGAGAGGCAACGTGACATTCAAAGGAAATAAAAAAGGTAAGATATCATAGTGATATGTATAAACATTTCCTCTTTTATTGATAGTGTTCTTCTTATAGAAGACCTTAAACATATTATGCTTAACATAAGTCAATTATGTGATAATGGATGTAATATCATCTTTAAAAAAGACCAATGTAAAGTCTTAGACCATCAAGGTCTACTTGTATTTTCTATCAATAGACAACGTAACTTGTACAAGATAAATCTATATGAACTGCATGGTTAAAGTGTTTTATGCTTGGTATCTATAAAAGACAAGGCAATTTCATGGCACAAGAAATATGAACACACAAATATGGACACGCAAATATGAGATTAATTTCAAAGTTGCATCGTCATAACCTCGTAAGAGGCTTGCCTAATGTATTGTAATATTTGCATTAAAGACAAAACATGTTAAGGAGTCTTTTGAAAGAAAAAGTTTCAAAATGTTATTTCTAGATGAACAAGGATAACTTTCTTGACCCAAAAGGATAATGCTTTCGATGTTTTCTATAAACTGTATAAGAAGGTTGAAAATGAAAAGGGTTGTAAGATAGTGTTAATCATAACTGCTTATGGAGGAGAATTTGAAAACAATCTTTTTAAAAAAAATTGCAAAAACTCTAGCATAAACCATAATTTCTCATTTCCAAGGACACCACAACAAAATAGGATTGCTAAGAGGAAAAATAGATCTTTACGAAAAATGACCAAAACTATGTTAAATTATTTTAGCACTCCTAAACATAACCTTCTGTAACATCCCAATTATGAGAGCTACTTAAGCGTAACAAATATTAAAGAATTTCGCTAAAACCATAATGTAATTAAAATTTTCCTTTCAATATAGGTATTACAACTTTAAATATTAATTATCCAAATCCAACACGAAAATAAATAGCTTAATACAAATCTTTAATCCCTTTCACAAAGTAAATAAAGACTTTAATCAAACTCCTACTGCAAATCCCTCTCTCGTCAATCACGTTGCTTCACTATCATCTGCACACCTATTTGAGCTCCTGTATAACACACATTATACGATCATCGCCAACTCAAATTTGTTGATTATATTATCAAATTTTGGTTATTTATCTACTATTCTACAACACTCTTCACATATATCTTTATAAGGTAATATACACATTAATCTTTCCTAATAACTACTCTTACTTAAAGAAAATCCACATACCACTTGTATAAATTATCACCTATTTTATTACCCAACACTTGTTCTAACCAATTAGATATGCGTGGACTTGTATTAATTTCTTAGGTCTTACATTCTCCCCAACTCCAAAAAAAATTTGTCCTGGAAAATTGGATTACCTACACGGTTATTCATTTAACCGAAATCTGAAATCTCCTAACCAAAAACCATGTTAACCCATCCGGCATATAGCTACACTAAAGGTTAATCAACATTAAACAAGGTCTCTAAGACTATAACTAGAGTTGTCAATTTGATCCATGACCATGGGTTAACTCTAACACACTCTTGAAAAGGCCGCATTTTGGAAAACCCCTCAAGTGGGGGCCAAAAAAAAGTCTCAACCCCCAAAGTCCTCTCTCAAGAGTTAGGATTAGGATTAAGGTCGATTTAACCCCACTACAAAACTTCAATTAACTTTTAGAAACAATATCATTTATATATACATATAAAATTATATATTTTATTAGATAGTTTAATATGTTGTAATTTTATTATATTTAAATCAATACTTTTATATCATACTTATTATTATAATATTAAATAAAATATATAATAACTTTTCATATTTTTTGACTTTTATATATTAAATAAAATATACAATTTATATTTTTATATTATATTTATATATAACAATTCTCATGTATAAAATAATATTTTATATATATTTTTCATATATCACCATGATTACGTTATTGATTTTATTAATGGTTAATTATTGTAAAAAAAATTATATTATATAATTACGTTTAATGTGATAGTTTTGCATTGACTAATAAAGCCTAAGAATACATTAAATTATATTTTTTAGAATTAATTTGACATTTAAGTTAAAGTTCAAACAATAATTTTTCATTAAGTTATATTTACTAAAAAATTGATCTCAGAATATAAATGGTAACGTTAAAGCTTTGTTTGATAAAGTTAATTGAAAAGGTAACTGAAAAATAGTTTATAGTCATTATTGAATCAAAATTAATATTAAATAATCTTATATTTTAAAAATTTTAAATTATTATTTTTATTTATTTTAAACTTTAATAATCTAACATCTTAAATTGAATTTCAAATAAATATTCTTCTAAAATATAATTAAATAATTCAAACAATAAAAAATTAAGTGAAAAATTAAATCAATATTTAAAGAATTTATAACACTAAAATAATAATCTGAAAATCACAATTATGAATTTGAACATTATAGTTTTTATTATTATTTTAAGGTATGAGATGGAAAACGTACAAATTTTAAAACATTGATATAATTAGTTGATTGAAACAAGAAAATAACGCTTCATGTTTTTATATATTTTTGAAAAAGAAAAAAAGTAATAATAATGATTAAATAAAAAAGAAATAATTTACAGTAAATTGTGCTGCTATAATATGGGTGGTTTATAATATCTTATAATATGGGTGGTTTATAATATCTTACTGTGTTAAAGTATGTGTGATTCGTTACCTTTTACTATGTGAATATAAATTTTTTAATTTTTCAATTTAAAATATGATAAAAAAAATATGAAAGATGTATAAAAATAATGAGAATTATTTTACATATACTAATAGCCTTTATATAATATTACTAATAACGATTATACAAAAAATGAATTATTATATATATAACAATATTCACATAATTTTAAAAGTAGAGTAATTGAAATAAAATAATTAAAAAATATAATTAATAAGACCAATATAAAATGTGAATTATTCACAAATAAAATGAAAAATGTTAAAAATAAAAAATTATAGAATAAAAATGAACTCTAAAGTATATTATAATTAGATAACAAACAGTTTATTATTTACTTAATAAGTTACCATTTCTAAAAAAATTTATGGATTGGTCATAGTCCAAAACTTTTATAAATAGTTTGGTCCAGTGGACTTTTTTTATGAAGAACTTCTTGTATGTTTTTCTGACTCTAACTTAGGTGGATCAGACCAAATCATGTAAGAAGGGTGAAATTGATGTAAGTACAACCAATCAAAAAATAACTACATAATCAGAATTTGTAATGACATTTTAATCAAACCGCACAACCACTACCTAATCTATCCAAAATATTCAATATACCACGTACTTATATCAAGCATAACGAACACTTTCAAAAACATACACATTATCAACCAGAATTCTCTAATACATCGCACTCTTAGCTATCCAATTATTACTCCGGATTATCACTATTTAGCACATGTTAACATTGCACTTTACAATAGTACCACAAATGTAATAATATTTACCAATATATAAGCAAATTTTAATCTCCCAAGACCCTATCAGTTTCTGCAACACATTTCCAACCAATGTTAATCAGTCATCCCATGATTTTACAACAAGATCATTTCAAAAGGTCAAGGACAAAGTAAAATAAGATCGTATTAAGACACTTTAACTAATCAACTAGCTATTTAAGCATCTAGTCACAAAACAAGTTTGGTAAGATTTTTTTTAAACACGAAAATAACAAACCCATAGACCATTAATCACTAGGCCAATTTTATTCTACTCTAAAAATATCTTCTAGTCAGATAAAATTACTCATAGCCACCAAACGTCAAAGAAGTTTGAATTATGAGGCCAGAACCTTATGACACATAAGCTCACAAATTCATAACAATTTCAGTTTCAAACAGCCAGTTTGCAGAGAAACGAGGCCTATTTTAGGACTTGTTCACGATTTGGGGGAGAGTAATTGAAGGGATTTGAGAGCATCTAAAGATAAACTTTTTTATTGTTTATTTGAGTGAATTTAGAGGTAAATGAGAATGGATTTGGAAGTAAATTTTTTTAATCTGTCACGTCAATAAAATCCTACGCTAATTCTCACAAATTTTACTTCCAAATATACTCTAATTTATCTCCAAATTCACTCAAATAAACAATAAAAAAATTTATCTTCAAATCCTCTCAAATCCTTTCAATTACTCTCCCCGAAATCCCTTCAAGTGAACAAGATACTTTTTAAACCATCCAAATAGTTCTTTGGAAGTACCCATTTCAATTCATGATATTATCACATTGTAAGCACTTTCCAGACATAATATATACTTTTTATCATTTCATATACATCATTTAAGGTAGCAACCATTCAAAACATGAATTAAGAGCGTGTATCAAAACCGAGTGTATCTCTTTGACTATAGATCCCTAACTTCCTTTTTAAAATAATATAATAAATCATCTATATTCCAAACTTTCCAAAACAAAAATTATATATATATAATTGTCTAACTATACCAAATATCACGCTATCCTTATTAAAAAAAATAAAACATAGTCCTGATGCATTTAAACCAGAAAAATTCAAACATGCCACTCACTGTCGGTATGTTTTATCAATCACGATGAACGATATAGTTTAATCGTTAAAGTTAGTCAACTGTCAAACATACTCAAAGTTCATGCAATTATGATCTAACTTCTTTCTAACCTAAACTCTAATTTATTAGAACTAATCGTAAGCATTTCAAGTCTTTTACCACCTTTATTGATCTGTTCAAAACCAGAATAACATAGACTTCATACAAAATTCCTAAATCTGCACATGCTGGACCAATCAAAATAATATATAGACACATCTATATAATCACATTTTTTAACACTGAACAAATTAAAAACAATACCAAACGTATGCTACATTTAATAATTCCTGAAAATGAACTTTCCATACCATTTTCCTATGAGTCCAGTAGTTTCAGAGTTCAAGCATTAAGCTATATATATAACATTTAATATGATATTCATCTATCTTTTGTCATTCCAACTAAGTCCAATTCAGATATCCCAATCAGTTAATTCATCACCAATTCAAAGTTTAATCATTTATATCTCATGATACTGCACACAACATATGAATGATCAAACATAATATATAACAGAGTGCACACATTACTATTTAATATTGCATCCAGTTAACAAAAAGTAGTCTGATTAGTGCCCAAGTAAATTGGTTCAGATTTAACATCTCGTATAAGGAACCCTTAAGTTCCGATAAATCATTTCCTATTTGAGTAACCTGCCAACGAGTTATATCACAAAGTAGTTCTTTGAGTATCAAAATTTGATTTCAGATTCACAAACCAGTTTAAATAACAATTATACTTAACTTGGTTACATACTTTAATCTTTACCTACACATATCCCTAGCCTCCTTGTTTGAACTTAAACACGCATACTTCATAATCTACATTGACTAAATACTCTCATAATCAATAAATTTCAGGTAAAACATATACTCACACCTTCACTAATGATGACTCAATCTGTCACCATTTGTAATCTATTATAATTCATATACACACATGCTTAGACCATATAGAGCTAAATAGTTTTTACAAACCAAGCAGATAACAAACAAGTTATCATACATGCATACAAAACAATCATCCCTCCAATTCTTTTTCAAACAAAACACTCGTAAGATTACATTCTTTGTGAAGCTGTTGATGTTCTCCGAAATGCTTTGTAACAGTAATATTCAATGGATCACTTTCCATGCTGCCTTCCACTTTGGGTATCTTGTGAAAGCATTAATTAACTTACAGATTTTTTCCCACACAATCCCTTTTGCATGTGGACTTATCACACTTTATGTACTTGGTTAAGTTTTTCTTTGGAGGGACAATATACGACGTTAAACATCTGATCAAGTTTTCTCCAAATCTCTATGGTGGTCTGGATAGAGTTTGTGACTCTGTGTTTGGACCGTGCTGTTGGTAAAAGCTATCAAGCACTCTGACAGTTTATTCACTCTCCATGCTTTCAACAAGTCTTGTATGGTTTAGAACTTTTCTGAAAGAAGGAATAATACATTCAAAATTTATTATTTTTATTCCTCTTTCCTTTTCGCAATTTCATTATCTTTTAGAATAAATTGTAATTTTTCTATCATTATTATCGTTTTTGTATGATTTTATATATGTTTTAATTTCTGTATTTTAATCGGGTTCCATACGAGAAAAAAATACATATATTACCTATTGTCTAAAATTTAAAGAATAAACTTTTAAAATAAGAGATTCTATTAGAAAATTCCATATTATTTCCAGATTTTTTATTTAATTTTTTTTAACAAGAAACATAGGTGACTTTTCGTGTCTAATACTTAGTGCAAGAGATATATGTTGGTCTTTTGATGAAAGGATTTTCCTAAAACAGATACATGCTAATTTTAAAAGTTATATCAAAGGTTATCTTAATTGTATATCTTCTTTTATGAATAAGAAAAAAAGACAAGATATTTATGTTACTGTAAATAAAAATAACATATTATAGTTATTTTTTATATTACGTGTAATTTTAAATCATGAAATGTTTTTCCTGTGTAACATCCAAAAATATAGTTTAAAATTATATAATGGAATTAACATATAACAATATTATAGGACAGTTAGAAGATAAACAATATGAGATCTAGATGTTCTAGACGATTTAAATATTTAAATACTTTATATTAAAACTGGTTCTAAGACAAAGTCTGATATTAAACCAAACAGTTTACTGGGTAATACTATTTTTTCTAACCAAACGGTTTATACAAAAGATACTAATCTTACTGACCAAACAGTCCTAAATTAAACTATTGGGTCCTTGTCTTCAATGCTTCTTCCAGCGAACACTCTTTAGCCCATGCTCACATCCACAGGATGATCATTGCAAGATAGAAGACGACCGAACGGAAAATATAAGACAAGACAGAAATGTAGGGTAAGCTAGTGTAAGTTAATTAATCATAATATTATAGACAATCATATTAAATCAAGCATTTCAACAATCATCATCCAGCATTTCAGGAAAAAAAATTGAACATATCTTACATGCAAAGACCGACTACTTGACTTGACCATCCGGATTGTATGAATATGTAGCTTGTGGCTGTTCTTGTACTCGGGTGGTGTAGTAACTGAAAACCCCTCAGCTGCCACCCGAGGTTAGTCTATCATACCTTACCCAGATCCCCTTTGGACTAGGACCTCCTGCTATTCTCACAACATGACTTACCCATCTCTACTTGAGACTTGGTAATCATTAGAATGTCAGGATGAACACCGTGGATTTCGCTGTCCATATTCTTACGTTACCTCCACCTTGATAATCAATCACTGAGTCATTCCTCCTTGGAACTCTCTTTCATACAAATTGGAACATAAACCTTGTTTGAATATTAATACCATTTCTCATACATAGCAGATGAATGCAACTATCTCAATCCATCATAGTCAAACAATGATAACACCATTTAAAGACCCAATCTTCATTCATAGAAGAAAATCGGACGTCACTAACACAAACTCCTAGTACGACCGAACGGAAATATAACTTAACCAATGAAGAAAACTGGACGAGAAAACACTTCCCATATGCGAACATGACCGATCGGTCATTTAAAGAATAAGACCCAAACAAGATTCAAACAATATTAGCTTAGACCGAACACTATTGGCATAAGCCGAACACTAATAACTTAGCACAAATACGATTTTAAGCACTAGTATAAGAACGAACACTCATAAGAGACCCCACAACCCAATAATACCGATCACCAACACTATTATAAATGCAAGTATAAAACCGAAAACTATATCGAACAAGCGCTAGTCCAAGATCAAACACTTATCAAAAACGAGTGCTAGTACACAACCGAGCACTTACCAATACAGCACATGACCGAGTGATCAATAATAGTTAAAACCTATGATAGACCGAACGCTGTTTAAAACCAAATGATATGCTTAGACCGACTATTATATTCACCTGGATATCCATACAAGACCGATCGGTCATTAACTGAGGATCCACAAAGGTAGAACTCAGTTAAGACCGAGCGCTAATACATAGTACTATTAATAGCGAACGTTAAACCTAGTACAATTAATAACAACCGATAATATCCACCTTAAGACTGCCGAGTTTGAAAATGAATACTTTTAAACTGAATGACACTATTAAACTAAACAACACATAACCAAATTATCACTATGAAGCCTAATACCACTAAGCCCAAATCTATGACCAGACCGAGCGTACTACACCGATCGCTCGATTTTATATAAAACTTGCAGAAATTCTCAACCACTTCACAAATTTCATCCAAACCCAGAATATTGCATCCAATTCAATCAAATATACAATTGTTCATACATGCAAACGTTCAAACAAAGATTCCAAACATAAACACAGAAAAACACAATTAAATTACTAGCTTCCCTTAACTTTAGAGTAGAACAACTATTAATCAACAACATAATACGTCCACCCAACACCAACCTTTCTAGAATGCCTATAATCCACTGAATAGTAAGGAAAAATCAATTAAAAGACCAAAACATGATCAGGATTTGTGAAGATGAAACTGATGAACACATGCAAACAGAGCTTTGGCTTGCATATGCCCAAAACGTATTTTCTTAGAAAGAGAAGGAAGTTACCAATTCAAAACTATAACTTGATTGGTGCAAATGAAAGCCCTTGGCACCAGTGAAGCTCAAGTGTGGCCTGATTGTTGATCAGAAGTAGAAAATGATGAGAATTCGTAGAGAGAAAGAGAAGAAATTTAGAGAGAAACTAGAGAGAAGGAGGAGAAAATGAGATTTTCAGAAGGAGGAGAAAATGAGATTTTCAGAAATTGGAGAAGAAATGATGCATGCAGAAAGTGGAGCGTGATTTGAAATTTTTCTTTAAATACCACCGTCAAAACCGAACGGTCCACTCTGCTGCTCACACCTGTCTTCCATTTTTCTGAAATTTCAAATTCCCTGCACCAACACTTGACTTCCTCTATCACTGCAGAATTTAAGGGTTCTGATATTCTTCCTAACTACAAAAATCTTTGTCCTTGAAAATTAAACTTACCAGAGAACAGGTGAGGGTACAACTCCCTCATGACATGTTCCAAATCCCAGGTAAAGTCACATGTTCTCTTGTCCCAGACCACTTTAACTAAACTGATGAATTTTTCTCTAAGAATCTTATTTTGGCTTTCGACAATCATGACCGACTGCATGTCCATCGAATGGTCTTCTCTTACTTGAATATCTTCTACTTCCAGCACATGTGAAGGGTCTGGCACATACTTCCTGAGTTGCGAAACGTAGAATACTGGATGAAGGTTAGATAATTGAGGTGGTAAAGTCATCTCATAGGCAACTGGTCCTATACGCTTTAGGATTTGGTATGGACCAATAAACATAGGAGATAGCTTCTTAGACCAAACGACTCTTCCTACACCAGTAGTAGGATTTAACCTAAGAAAGACGTGATCTCCAGCAGCAAACTCTAAAGGTCTTCTTCTGCGATCGACATAGGACTTCTGCCTATTTTGAGACGCTTTCAACCGTTCTTGAATTAGTTTCACCTTTGCAGTTGTTTGTTGTACTAGTTCTGGCCCAATCAACACAGATTCTCCATCTTTAAACCAACAAAGAGGAGTCCTACACTTTCTTCCATACAAAGCTTCGAACGGTGTTGTCAATACCGAATTTCGTCCGGATTGGTTTTTTTTTGGTTTTACCGTAGATTGTTCTCCTTTGTTTTATTATTTACCCTTTTTATTTTTATTTTATTATTTTCGTTTTTATTTTTATTATTTCTATTTATTTATTTATTCATTTTCTTATTAGTTTATTTGTGTCTTTAGTTTTTGTTTTTTTTAGTTTTTACCTTTTTATTTTATTAAAAAAGAAAAGAAAAGAATTAAGAAAAGGGGGCGTTTTTGTCTTTAGTGAAAAACATATGAAAAAGAAAGAAACAGTGTGTGTGCGGGAAGGGGGGCAGGAAACCGTTTCTGCAGAGTGTGTGGGTGTGGCAGAGACGTTTTGGAGCCTACAGAATTGGCACATACACGATTTGGTATACGGAATTGCAGAGTGGCAGAAAAAGCAGAGAAAAGCATAGAGAAAGGGGATTTTGGGGGAGAGCTAGAGGGGCCTTGATCGAAAAGCAAAAAGAGAAATCCATTGCTGGGGTACTGGACAACAAAGAGAGGAGAGTTTGGGGGGAGGAAAGTAAAAGAGGATTGGACACAGCTTCTGGGGTTTTCATCTTCGATCACCATCCCTTCTCCGTTAGGGCATCCACCATCCACCATTTGCATCTGCAAAGAAAGACCCAGGCCATCAAGGAAGAAGGAGGAGGGGTCACCGGATTCACGTAGCTAACAATAGCCAGTAGAGCTCCAAGAGGTAAGCATACCTTGCTCACTCGTGTAGTCATAGTCATGTAAGCTTGCTTCATTTTCATGTTGAGTATGTATTGCTGTGCAAATATTCCCCTTTCGTCGTCATCGTCCAAATCACTCTTCCCCTTCGACCTGAAACCTCTAGCCGCATTTCTTGTCTTTTATTAATGATAGTCACCATTAGCCAACATTACTATCACCCTCCCATATTTACTTTCCTATATATGATTCAAACAAAAAAAAAAACCTCTATGGCCATCCTGACTCATTATTTCCATATTCATCATCTTCCTATTTCAAATTCCCCCTGTTAAAAAAGATTCCAGTATGGCATAATCTTCAACCACAACAACCATCATCATTATCATATTTCAGCCCCTGAAGCACCCAAGGTCGCGAATAGAGAGCACTAAAACAGATTCACCATCTCAGCCTCATCCTACCCTTAACCATCTTCACCCCATTTCCCGACTCCAACCTTTGTCTCCCCCCCTCGCAAGCTTCCATCAACCCCTTTGATCCTCTACTCCTCTGGTCATCGTGTTCACACCCGTAACCACCTTCAACAAGCGTAACACAATCCACACACAAGGCAGAACAAATCCAGCATTCACCCCTCACATTCAGATGTACACAACACACACTCATAATTTTTAATCCCGGTAAAACGTCGAATCAATCGATGCCAAATTAATCAGTAAATCAATAAAAAACGATAAAAATTAGTGGAAGAAGAGAGGGAAAGGTGGTGTTGCAGGGACGATTGGCAGTTGAGAAAATCCTCGAATGGAGAGGGAGGAGAGTGACGCCGGTGGCGCCGGTGAGGAAGTGCGCTCCAGCTAGAGGCGACGGTGGCCAGCTCTGGCAGAGGCGGCGGCAGGCGGTGCCCAAGGTGGAAAAGCCTCAACCCTAGGCTAGTGCGAGAGAAGCGAGGGAGAGAAGGCAGTGGCGCCGCGGTCGGCAGTGGGTCTGGTGGCGCGAGTTGTCGCCGGCAGGGCCAAGGCGCGTTCTGATTGAGGTGACGGTGGCCGGTATTGGCATAGGCGGCGATGAGCCTGCGGAGAGAGTAAGAGAGCTTGGGTCTCTGGAGAGTGTGTGAGCTGAGAGAGTCAGAGACCTTGGGTCTCTGGAGAGTGTTGGATCTGAGTGGGTGAGGAATGGAAGGGAAGTGGACCCCTAGGGGATTCTAGGTTAGAAACCACTCAACTGGGCCAAGCCCAGAAATAAACGTACGACCGGGAACCTTTAGCCTTTTTCGAATGTTCGTTATTTAGCTTCCATTCCCAAACGTCCGTTCGTCATCTTCCCCAACGAACGTTCGTCTTCTCCCTACGAACGCTCGTCATTCATCTTCCATTTCCCAACGCCCATTCGTCATAACCCCTAACGAACGCTCGTCATTCAGCCTCCATTCCCAAACGTCCGTTCGTCATCTTCCCCAACGAACGTTCGTCTTCTCCCTACGAATGCTCGTCATTCATCTTCCATTTCCCAACGTCCGTTCGTCATCACCAATAACGAACGCTCGTCATTCAGCCTCCATTCCCAAACGTCCGTTCGTCATCTTCCCCAACGAACGTTCGTCTTCTCCCTACGAACGCTCGTCATTCATCTCCCATTTCCCAACGTCTGTTCGTCATCACCCCTAACGAACGCTCGTCATTCAGTCTCCATTCCCAAACGTCCGTTCGTCATCTTCCCCAACGAACGTTCGTCTTCTCCCTACGAACGCTCGTCATTAATCTTCCATTTCCCAACGTCTGTTCGTCATCACCAATAACGAACGCTCGTCATTCAGCCTCCATTCCCAAACGTCCGTTCGTCATCTTCCCCAATGAACGTTCGTCTTCTCCCTACGAACGCTCATCATTCATCTCCCATTTCCCAACGTCCGTTCGTCATCACCCCTAATGAATGCTCGTCATTCAGTTCCATTTCCAAACGTCCGTCTGTCATCTCCCCCAACGAACGTTCGTCTTCTCCCTATGAACGCTCGTCATTCATCTTCCATTTCCCAACGTCCGTTCGTCATCTCTCACCAACGAACGCTCGTTATTCGGCCTCCATTTCTAAACGTCCGTTCGTCATCTCTCACCAACGAACGCTCGTTATTCGGCCTCCATTTCTAAACGTCCGTTCGACATTTCAACAACGAGCGTTCGTCTTTAAGCTTCCATTTCTAAACGTCCGTTCGTCATTTTCCTAACGAATGCTCGTCATTCAGCCTCCATTCCCAAACGTCCGTTCGTCATCTTCCCCAACGAACGTTTGTCTTCTCCCAACGAACGCTCGTCATTCAACTTCCATTTCCCAATTCGTCATCTCCCCAACGAACGCTCGTTATTCTGAATCCTTTCCCTAACGTCCGTTCGACCGGTTCCATTTCTTTTGTTTGTTTATTTTATGTTATTCGTTTTTTATTATTTTTATTATTTTTTTATTGTCTTATTTTATTTTGTTCTATCTATTTATTTTAGACATCTACTTATCCTAAAATATATATGTAATAATACAATATTTAGAGTTTAAATAAAAGAATTTACAAGAATATTTTTAAAGGTTAAGCGCACGTGTGACCGCTCGCGTCTCCTTGTGTTAAAAACCTCTTCTTCTTTCTTATAAAAATTATTACAAAAATATTTAAAGGTTTAAGTGCACGTGTGACCGCTCGCGTCGTCCTTGTGCTAAAAACCTTTTCTTCTTCCTTAAATAAATTTACAAAAAAATACGTTTTGAAGGTTAAGCACACGTGTGACCGCTCACGTCGTCCTTGTGCTAAAAAACCTTTTCTTCTTTTCTTAAATAAAATTTCAAAAGGTTGAACACTCATGTGATCGCCCGCATCGTCTTAGTGTTCAATATCTTTCTCTTCTTATTTGCATAATTATAAATAAGGGTATGGGTGCTCGTGCAATCGTCCGCATCGGCCTAGCACTCAATACTCTCAAGTCTTCCTAAATAAGTATATAACGGTATGAGTGCTCGTGTGATCGTTCGCATCGTCCTAGTGCTTAATATCGTTATTTCTCTTTTAAAAAAAATAATTAAAAATATTTAAGTATTATTCGAAAGGTATAAGTACTCGTGTGACCGTCCGCGTCGGCCTAGTACTCATTACCTTATTTTTTTTCTCGAACGTATTAAAAACATAAAATCTTCAAAAAAAATCAAAAACATCTGGTTTTTTTTTTTAAACAACAAATAGTATTTCTAGCCAGAACTACGTTATTCTTGATTCTCCATCAAAAGTGGAGATACGTAGGAGCAAGGCTAGTCCTTGTCAGGTTCACTTCCCAAAAATCCAAAATCATTTCAAAACAAATTTTCAAACAATTTCCAAACAAACATCTCAAACAGTTTCAAAAGAACTACATAACCCTGATTTCTCATTGTGAATGAGAATACGTAGGAGCAAGATCAATCCTTGTCGGGCCCAAAAAACTAAAAAATATATATTTTGTTTATTTAGAATTTTATTTTAGGGATAGTTAAACATTTTGAAAACCACATCAAATTCACGTATTTAGTTAAAGGTTCTGCCTTAGGGCAGGCGTTGTAGGGTGCTAATACCTTCCCTAGACGTAACCGACTCCTGAACCCAGAATCTAGTTTTTGCGGACTATGCCTTATCCTTTTATGGTTTTTCCGTAGTTTTCCATAATAAACTATGGTGGCGACTCCAAATCGCTTTTCGAAACCTGTTTCTTTTTTTAGATCATCGTCCCGTCGCGATTTCGGTTGCGACAGGTGTCATGCCAATACTAGCCTGAAAGCTGTTGTTGTAGATGAATTCAACTAACGACAATACTTCATCTCATACTCCCAAATGATCCAAGACACACGTTCTTAGCAGATCTTCAAGTGTCTGGATTGTTCTCTCAGATTGACCGTCCGTCTGAGGATGATAGGCTGAACTTAAGTGCAACCGACTTCCCAATTCCTGCTGTAGTGATTGCCAAAACCGAGAGGTGAATCTAAGATCTCGATTGGATATAATACTGGAAGGCACCCCATGTAACCGAACCACTTTGTTGATATAAAGTTGAGCCAACTTAGCCATTGACATCTTCAAATTAATCGCAAGAAAGTGAGCACTTTTTGTTAACAGATCTACTATAACCTAAATAACATCATGATTCCTGACTACTCTAGGTATGTGGGTTACAAAATCCATGGAAATATTATCCCACTTCCACTCAGGGATATCCAATTGTTGTAGCAGATCGCCCGGTCTTTGATGCTCAGCCTTAGCTCTTTGACAAGTTAAATAGGAAGATATAAACCGAACCACATCATTCTTCATGTGCGTCCACCAAAATGATTTCTTGAGGTCTTGATACATTTTAGTCATGCCTGGGTGCATGCTAAAACGACTTTGATGTCCTTCCTCAAGAATAATTCTCTTCAGCTCTCCATCATTAGGTACACAAATCCTTTCTCTGAATCTTAAGAGACCATCTGTCCCTATACTGAAATCTTTTCCTTGTTCTGAACTGATCGTCTCTTTAGTCTTCTGTAATTCCACGTTAGCCGACTGCTTCTCTTTAATTTGCTCTAACAAATCACTTGCTAACTTAAGATTACAACACCTGATACTGTTAGGCTCCAACTCAAACTGTAATCTTAAGTCTCTAAAATTCTCAACTAAACAAAGCTCTCGAATCATCGTTGCAGAGACATGAACAACCTTTCTACTCAAAGCATCAGCTACCACATTGGCTTTTCTAGGGTGATAGAGTAATTCAAACTCATAATCTTTTAGAAACTTCATCCACCTTCTTTGCCTCATGTTCAGTTCCTTATGATCAAACAAATATTTCAAACTTTTGTGATCACAGAACACTTGAAATTAAGCACCATAAAGATAGTGCCTCCAAATCTTTAATGTAAAAACCACAACTACCAACTCAAGATCATGCGTAGGGTAATTCTTCTCATGAACCTTCAATTGCCGAGAAGCATAAGCAACCACCTTTCTCTCTTGCATAAGCACACAACCTAATCCTTGATGAGAGGCATCATAAAAGACTTCAAAAGGTTTTCCTATGTTGGGAATAATCAGTACTGGAGCGCTAGTCAACTTTTGCTTTTGTTCTTGAAAACTGGATTCACACAGATCGGTCCAAGCAAAAGAGTGATCCTTCCTGGTCAGCTGAGTTAAAGGCGCTACTATCTTAGAGAATCCTTCAATGAACCGTCTATAGTAGCCCGCTAATCCAACAAAACTTCTGACTTCAATGACCGAACGGGGTCTTTCCCATTGAAGCACAACATGCACCTTTGCAGGATACATCGAGATACCGCCCGCTAATATTACATGTCCCAAAAACTGCACTTCCTTCATCCAAAACTCACACTTGGATAACTTAGCATATAACTTCTTTTCTCTTAACACACTGAGCACTACTCTTAGATGTTCTCGTGCTCCTTAAGAGTCTTGGAATAAATAAAAATATCATTAATGAACACGACCACGAACTTATCCAAGAGGGTCTAAAAACGCGATTCATGTAGTCCATGAATATGGCCGGAGCATTTGTAACACCGAATGACATTACTACATACTCGTAGTGACCATACCGAGACCTGAATGCAGCCTTCTGGATTTCTCATTCCTTAACCAAAATTTGATGATATCCAGACCTCAAGTCTATCTTGGAGAAAATCGTAGCACCACACAACTGATCTAACAAATCATCAATTCTTGGCAGAGGGTACTTGTTCTTAATCGTTAATTTATTCAATTGCCTGTAATCCACACATAGCCGAGAACTCCCATCTTTCTTCTTGACCAATAAGACAAGTGCTCCCCAAGGCGAAACGCTCGGTCTGATAAATTGTTTATCCAATAAATCCTCAATTTGCTTCTTCAACTCAACTAATTCTGTTGGAGCCATTCGGTATGGTGCTATAGAAACTGGCCCTACTCCTGACACCAGATCAATGGAAAATTCCACTTCTCTTAGAGGAGGTAGACTAGGTACCTCTTTAGGAAATACATCCAAAAATTCCTTTACAACCGCACGGTTTACACTATGCTTGTCTTGTACCAAACGGTTTGAGCTTTGATTACCTTCCACCACTTCCATATGAGATAGCACCAGAAAACAATTAGCACCTTTCATGATATCCTCTCTTAATTGACCGATCGATAAGGACATCTTCTCTTCTTCACTAGGAAACACTAACCTCTTCTCACCACAATCTATAAGAATGTGATTGGCAACTAGCCAATCCATTCCTAAAATTACCTCTAAATCTTGAAGAGGTAAGCAAATAAGATTTACTTTAAACCTACGCCCTTCAACCTCAATTGGACATCTAATACATACCGTACATGTCTTAACCTCACCAACTACTGGGGTTGACACCACCAGATCAAGCTGTATCTCACTCTCTAACAACCCCAACTTCTCAACACATGCCTTTGAGATAAAGGAATGTGTTGCCCCTGAATAAAAAAGCACACAACAGGGCAATCCATATAGCAAAAAAGAACTGGTGATAAGGTTACCTGAACTTATTGCTTCAGCTCCCGTTATTGCATATACTCGTCTGTAGCTTGGGCTCGGCCACCACTCCTTTGTTGAAATCTCCCAGCATTTGAGGTATTAGGGTTTTCTTTGTTTTCGTATTGGGGTATTAGGGTTTTTGTCGCTTTCTGTTGGGTTTTCTTTGTTTTCGTATTTTATGTGGTGTGTTTTGGAGAAATGAATAAAATGTTCTTTTTGGTGTGAGTGAGTATCGGTTTGGTGTGTAACATTTTGTAATTGTTTCTTAGTGGGTGGTTGTTGGTTTTCAATGTTAAGATTCATCTCCTAGCTTTTACTTTAAGCTTTTTGAGTGGTTTCATGTTGGTTTTCATTTGTAAGGTTGGATTTGGAAAGTATGACTACAAATTTGAAGTTGTGGTCCACCATAATGGGGAAGTCACTTATTGGAATGTTGATCTCAATAAATCAAGTTATTTCGAAATGGTAACTGTCCTTGTGGGCTATATTGAAGTAAATGAGTTGTTTTCATCATTTCAAGAATAAAACTTATATACTATTTTCTGACCATAGGTTCATTAAATTCATTTTATTTCTTTTTATCATTTATTTTGGCAATGGACTTCTTCGTATCTTTTGACTCTATATGCAGAGGTGAGACACCTCAGCCCTATCTAAAATGTTCCTATTGTATCATGAAGAACTTGAAGGGATATATTAGATAAGTCCTTAAGATTAAGCAGGCCCTTTCTAATTGCAATGGAGTTTACAACTCAAGGTCATGTACTGATTTTCACAATAACCGTGACAGGAAGTTGTCTATTTGTATTTGTATTTCCTACAACATGATTAAGTACAACATTATAGCAGGCCACTACTTCAGAAACCACAACAAAGTAGCACATATATAGGCAACAGTTGAGTCAATTTTCAAAGCGTAAAAGTTTAGTCACATATTTCAATGTGAAACCAATGTGATCTCCAACAGAAATTGGTTTCATTGGGTAATGTCAAAATGCAACTTCGTTTTATCTACACAGGACACAATCTAAAGTGCACAAGTTCACTGAAGATGCACCATAGAGAAATTAATATATTGAACTTAAGATGACATGACACATGACACAATCTCGATTTATGTCTGAGATAGGCTTTTCCAAATTGTATCAACTAACCTGGTTTTCTTATATATTGAACTTCCTCAGGAGAATTTTCTTCTGCCTGTCAATCAGCACCTGATGCTTTGGCTTCAACACATGCTTTGTAATATTAACAAGCAACTTTGTGATCTAAACAGCAAGGAAAAAAGATTTACATGGGTTTTTGGGCAAGAAACGAAGTTTTTGTCAGCATAGAAAAGAAAATCGGTCAATAAGTTTCATATTAGAGGAAAATGAAACTACCGAAACATCTTTCATGTTATAGGTATTATTAAAAAAATAACTTAGTTATAACAATTACAAGTGTTTGATGGATCACAATCGAAGCAAATACGGGTACAAAGTGAAGCCATTCAGGATGAAATGCCATAGTTACTCAAAATTTGCAAGCATCACAAAACTCATTGTTGTCTCTAGCAACAAAATGGTATGTCAAAGTTAGACAAACTCCCAGTTTATGCATGACAGAATATCATATATACTTGAAGATTGAACAAACAGGACTTCAGTACATATATATTCATGCTTGACACACGTGTTAAATGATCATAGCAGTTTAAATAATAGAGTTTTCTATCATATGAAAAAAATAAATAAATGGAGAAGACTGTCTCGCTACATATGCCATGTAATGATTGGACCTCTCCTACTAATGAACTAAGAAATAGAATACTTAAGTTTCAAAGCTTCTAATCTGTCTTTAATTAGCCAAGTAATTATAAACTGTTCTCCAACATATTAACCACTTTTAAAAAAATTTCTGACTTCAAAGACTACAAGGAATTATTTTCAATTTCTTCATCTTTCCCTTCCACAAAGGAACGATTTCCTGCTGAACCTTATTCTTTACCGTTTACATTGTACTGGCCATCTTTAAATTGCATCTTCATGAAACTATAGACATGTACTCCAATACAACATGAACATAGAAATGCAGAAAACGGTGAGACAATGACAAAATTATGACAACATTTGAAGGTAGTAAAAAATTATCACATAAGCACAATTTTTAATTATGAGATAGAATCAATCATTTGAAAGTTAGCATAAGTAAATAAATCCTATCATTTATCTATTTATTATAATACACATTATTTCCATTTATGTTCGTGTAAAATTCATAACCATAAAAGAATGTAGTTGAGAGTGTTCGGCTTTTAGAGTGTCCGAGTTAGATTGATAACAAAAGCATAGGTGAGTTATGATCTGAGAGAAGGTCATGGTTTCTGGTTAAGGAAAAAGCTCTTGCTTTCAATAATTCAATAGCAAGTACCTAATTGAATTTTGGAGGAAATTACTGGCCTACAATCTCAGTGGGAAAACGTTTAACATTATTTTAACAAAACATATTAGCTTAATCGAGCATTTGAAAAAGACTTCGAAGTTTGATCACCTGACAACAAGACTTCGTTTTCCAACAGTGCGTAAAATAAACATAAGGGAAAATTTTGACAATATGTTGTGCAGTAAAATCAAACAATGAGTGAATTAAAAAGGATAATCGCAAGCATCTGCCACTTAAATATGTGTAAGAATAGTTGATACTAAGAATGGAGAAAAACGAATGGAAAAGTTGCAAGCGTTTAACTTGTACCAAAATAATGTTTGACGTTTACTAGACTTACGACACTAATTTTATGACAATCAAATTTGTGGACAACCTAACAATAACAACTAAAACTTTTCATTGTAGTATTTGACTACCATAATCAGCATTGAACTTGTCGTATTTGTGGGCATGGAGATGAGCTGATGGTCTTGTGTTTCTTAATGCCGTTTCTATATCTTCAGATCTGATTGGCCCAATTTTTGGCAACTCTGCAACCCAATGATTACTTTCAGTTCAAAAGGAGTAAAATTAAACTCAAGTAAATATTTAAGAAAATAGGCAACACATTGTTAAAAGGAAATCTACATAAAAGAAGCTGTTATCATCAATGTTCCTGTGTAAACAGACCACATACCATCTTCAGGAACCACCTCCTCCGGTCTCTGCTCAAGTTGTGACATCAAGCGTCTCAAGGGCTGCATTGCTGTTTCTTTACAGAGTAATCGGATATCTGACCCTGAAAATCCTTCTGTCTGATCCACAAGCAAATCATAGGGGATCGGTTCCTCGTCAGGCTGCACAGGAAGGAGTTCCTCAAACATTGCTCTCCTCGCTACTGGTTCTGGAAGTGGTACAAGGATCTTTTAATTATGGTTAAGGAGCAACCATTAGAGACAGAACTATCTTTCAATTGCAACATCAGATTACTTATATCCCATCATCTATATACGTATTGGACAAAGATCTATTCTCAATATTAAAATTTTTGTTTCACCACCACAGATATCCCCAATCAAGACAACAATTCTATCCCATATCTTGAAATAATAATAATAATAATAATAATAATAATAATAATAATAATAACAATATTAATAATAATTATAATAATAATAAACAAACTTAAAGTATGCTGCCATGTTTACAAACACAGTACTAGTCTACAATGCATGACTACAATTCAAATTTAAACCTAAAACAATAAATGCTCTTATATTATAAACCAAGCATCTTGGATAGAATGCCAATTTCATTTAGAGCGAATAAGATGTCCACAATCGGTAGTGTAGGAAACAAGAGTACTGAGATGATACGAGATGCTCAATAATTTATTCAATGCTCCCGAAAAAAATTGGCCTAATAATTTATGATGCACACTAATATGCACAAGCTTATATTTGAAGGATACACGCTTCTCAAGACGTCGTAGCATGGCTGCATCCAATTCCCAGGGAAGATTTGTTGCCGCCAAGACAAAAACCAGTTCATCTGTCCGGGTCAAACCATCCATCTGCAATCTTAATCAAAATGATCAATGGTGGAGAAAGAAAAGCAGAATACACACGTCACTATATTAAGATGCAGTGTTTGAATTTCCAGAGGGAACAAGCTCCCAGGTAAATTGAAAAAACTTTTACAATTTCAAAGGCCAACTATCATGGCAAACTTAAATAACTAATAAATTATGCAGCGCCGAAAAGGCAAAACTCTAACAATTTATCTGGATATTTATGATTTCATTGGAAATAATTTAGTTAATTTGTTTGTATTCAAATTGTACAATGAAATGGTAAGGATCTTCCTTCGCACTGCAAGGGAAGTGAAAATCCAGGATATGTGCAATATAAAATAAGAAGTACATAATTCATTGGACAGCCGAAATTATAAATTTTCTGGAGATTATCATTATTGCTTATTTAAATTGTTGGAAGTCTTATATCATCTAGTGATAAGTTCAGTTTAGAGTATAAAACCAGGTACAAACCTCACCTTACAAGTTAGTTTTGTGGAATGGAGTTAAGTTTAAAGTCTACTTCTTAACATGATATCATAGTCCTGGTTTAAAGTCTATCCTAACAAAATTTGTTGTTTGTGAGACATATTATTCCACTCGTTATTGGATATCAGACCACCCATTAATGTCTAGTCCAACGCATAAGATATACATACCTTTACATGAGGGAGGTGTGTTGGAAATCCCACATCATCTAGTGATTAGGTCAGTTTAGAGTATATAAGTGGATGTAAATCTCATCTTACAAGCCAGGTTTTTAGGATTGAGTTTGTTAGGTTCTTTAATCAAGAACCTAATGTTCTCACTTCTCTTCACTCAAACTCAACACGAGAATACATAAAAGTGATTCTTTATTCATCAACAATCAAAGATACAATGCAAAGAGCTTAACCTCTCCCTATCAGGATAACAAGTCCTGACAAAACAATGGTATTTACTTCGCTAACCCCGTCAACCTACCCTTACAGCCCTTATAACCAAACCTCCTAACTACCCATTCTAACTGCCTTGGCAGTTACGTTGTGTACCGGTATTTGTACCGGTTTTCCTTCTGCTATATACAATTAATGGCCTAACAATACCCCCCTCGTCTAAAACAACCTTGTCCCCAAGGTTGAATTTAGGATACTGTTCTTGAATTGTAGCCACATCTTCCCAGGTAGCTCCCTCCGGCCTCCATCTTGCCACTCTATGAGAACTTGTGGGACTGCAACTTCACCCAACTGTCTTTGCCTCCTTTCTAAAATCCTCACAGCCCAAAACATGGGCCCCTCGGCCTGCAGCTCCTTTGGTAATTCCTTTTCTACTCTCTGTTCTCCCACCGCCTTCTTTAACTGAGACACATGAAAGACTGGATGGATCTTAGCTGTCTCTGGCAGCTGTAAACGAAAAGCAACCTTTCCCACCTGTTGCAACACCTAAAAAGGCCCAAAATAACGTGCTGCGAGTTTGGGATGTAAACGTGTTGGCATGGAAGTCTGCCTGTGGGGCCTGATCCGCAAATAAACCCAGTCTCCCATCTTAATATCCGCTTCCCTCCTCTTTTTATTTGCCTGGTGCACCATAGTCTCCTGCGCATGTTTAAGATGTTGCTGTAATTGCTGCAATGCTTCATCACGAGTAATCAAATCCTGTGCCACCGTCTCCACAGCTGTTTCCCCTGGAATAAAGCGACTCAACGCTGGTGGGGAACGTCCATATACGACCTCAAAAGGAGAACATCTCGCTGCAGCCTAGTAACTGGTATTGTACCAGTACTCTGCCCACGGTAAAACCGTCTTCCAGCCCCTAGGTTGTTCAGAACAAAAACACCTCAAATACCCTTCAAGAATCCGATTCACCACCTCTGTCTGACCATCCATTTCTGGATGGTACGTTGTACTAATTTTGAGTTGGGTACCCTGCACTTTAAAAAGCTCCCTCCAAAATAAAGGATCTCTATCAGTGACAATTGAGGTAGGAATCCCGTGTAGTCTGACTACCTCTTGAGTGAACGTCTCTGCCACTGTCCGAGCGGAGTAAGGATGTCTCAAAGCGATAAAGTGGCCATACTTACTCAATCTATCCACCAAACTTAGTTACTGGTTGTACATGACATTGGTTGATGTGAATACATATTTTCATTCTTTTCTTACCATTTGGGAGCTAATGTGTGAGTTCAATTGTTAGGTTCTTTAATCAAGAACCTAATGTTCTCACTTCTCTTCACTCAAACTCAACACGAGAATACAGAAAAGTGATTCTTTATTCATCAACAATCAAAGATACAGAGAGCTTAACCTCTCCCTATCATGATAACAAGTCTTGACAAAACAATGGTATTTACTTCGCTAACCCCTTCAACCTACCTTTACAGCCCTTATAACCAAACCTCCTAACTACCCATTCTAACTGCCTTGGCAATTAGGTTGTGTACCGGTATTTGTACCGGTTTTCCTTCTGCTATATACAATTAATGGCCTAACAGAGTTAGACTTAAAGTCCATTCCTTAACATAAACAAATGATCCAACAACCTTCTAAAAGATCCTTCTAAAACAGTTCTATGATATTAATACATAACCTGATTTCTCTTTGGTCATTTTCTAGTTTAAAAGCGTTAGAATAGGTTTTAAATGTAGGTAGGAAGTAGTTGAATTGAAAAATTAATGGATTAGCTTTATCTATGTTTGTACCTTGATCTTTGCTCTTCGCCATTCTAATTGTATAAGAATTCTATCAATATAAATGAGAGCTTGTGAGGAAGTGATCAGGTACTCTCAAATTCATCCATCTGAAAAAGGAATTGTGATCTGGTCATTGTCTATGTAGTTCGCTATTGTCGCTATAATATGTAGTCATTCGCCGTTATTCATCACTAAAGTTGTCCTCTGATACACCGCCACAATTGTCCTAGGTGCATGTGTCTCACTTGCCACCTTCCAATGGTCAAAATCTTTTTGAACTACCACGAGATAACTTGCCGGAGCTCTTCGAGCCCATTGTTGCTCTCTATTTTTTGTTCTAGTACCATTTGGTGAAGTCTTCTAGTGTCGATCATAGTTTCTGTCACATAAAACCCTAGGTTTCTCTCTCTTCAAACCCTAGGTTGCCTTCTATTTTGATTATTGCATTACTCTATTGTCTCCCTACCTCAATCTTATTCAACTTATCTTCAGTGACTATCTCTCATGTCATAATTTCTACTCGTAAAAAGGGAGGTTGTGGCACTAGAGGGTGTCCTCATGGTTAAGCGTCCCCGATGCACATACTATAAAAGAATGGGTCAAACCTAAGAGAACTCTTACTCTTTACATGGCTTTCCAAACATGACAACAATATTTCTAAATTTGAAGTTCCTAAACCAATGTACTATTCTCGACTCCAAATAGGATATCGATGTTACTCTCCTGAAACTAAGAAGTATTACATGTCTGCCAATGTCACATTCTTTGAACTTACTCCTTACTTCTCTCTGTCACTTCAGGATGTTCATATCCTCCAACAGGTTCTTCCTATTACAGTGGTAGAGTCAAATAGCTTCATTGTCTCAATCCAAGTCTTGATTAAAATCCTCATGAACTCGTTTCTTCACATACTAAGATCATCCCAAAGGGCCCCAATGGATAGTTGACCTACCCAAGAAAATAATGAATCTCCTACTTCAGATTCTTCTCCCTCGTCACCTGCTACCACGCCTCCTGATGCCAATGATCTAGCATGGTCTATTGCCAGCAGAAAAGGTACTCGTTCCACTCAAAACCCTAATCCCATTTACAATTTTCTTAGCTATCATTGATTGTCACCCACTTATTTTCTCTCTTATCCTCAGTGTCTTCTGTTGTTATACCCAAGAATGTGAAAGAAGCACTTGATCATCCTGGATGGCAACAAGCTATGATTGCAAAAATGCATGCTCTTGACCATAGTAATAATTGGGAGTTGGTGCCCCTTCTCCCGAAAAAAAAGGCGGTTGGTTGTCGATGGGTATATGTAGTTAAAGTCGGCCATGATGATGAAATTGGTCGGCTCAAAGCCCGACTTGTTGCAAAAGGTTACAATCAGGTTTATGGTCTTGATTATTGTGACACTTTCTCTCTTGTAGCCAAGATGACTTCTACTCGCCTCTTCTTTGACATGGCAGCCAATCGTTACTGGCCACTTCATCAATTGGATATCAAGAATACCTTCCTACATAGTGATCTTGAGGAAGAAGTTTATATGGAGAAATCTCATGGGTTTATTGCTCAGGAGGAGTCTGGTATGGTATGCAAATTGCATCAATCTCTATGTGACCTCAAGCAATCACCACGTGCTTGGTTTGGAAAGTTTAGCTCCATTGTCCAAAAATTTGGACTAAAATGCATTGAAGCAGACCATTCGGTTTTTTACTGTTATTCTTCTCTTGGGAAATGTGTTTACTTAATAGTATATGTTGATGATATAGACATTACAGGAAATGATGTTGGAATATCTCAACTGAAAACATACTTGTGTAGACATTTTCAAACCAAGAATCTTGAAAGTCTCAAATACTTCTTAGGCATTGAAGTAGCACAATCAAAAGATGAAATTGTAATCACCCAAAGGAAGTATGCTCTTGATAAATTACAAGAAACAGACATGATTGATTGCAGACCAGTAGACAATCCCATGGATCCAAACTAGAAATTAAGGACAGAAGAAGGTGAATTATTCTCCAATCCAGAGAAGTATAGGAGGCTGGTTGGAAAACTGATTTATCTCACTATTGGAAGGCCAGATCTATCCTTTGCACTTGGAGTGGTTAGTTAGTTCATGCAAGCTCCATGTGTTGACCATTAGAATGCTCTTATTCACATTCTAAGGTATGTCAAAATGGCTCCCGGACAGGGATTGTTATATGAAGATAAAGGAACAATCAGGTCTCTGGGTACTGTGATGCAGATTGAGCATGTTCGCCTATTGATAGACGGTCTACTATTGCATATTGTGTTTTTCTGGGAGGAAACATTATTTCATGAAAAAAGTAAGAAACAAAATGTAGTAGCTCGATCAACAGCTGAAGTCGAGTATAGGGCAATGACGTCACTGACATGTGAACTTATATGGGTGAAACAATTCCTTCAAGAGCTTAACTTCTATGACATCCATACTATGAAGATCTATTGTGATAATCAAGATGCTCTCCACATTACATCAAATCCAGTGTTTCACAAGAGGACTAAACATATAGAAATTGATTGTCATTTTGTTCGTGAAAAGTTGCTGACTAAAGAAATATGTACTGAGTTTGTTGGATAAAAAGATCAACTCGCAGATGTGTTGACCAAGTCATTAAGGAGTCCTCAGATTGAGTTTATTTGTTCCAAACATGGTACATACAATTTATATGCTCCAACTTGAGGGAGAGTGTTAGAATATTTACCCTATTTATCATCATTGTAGTGTGTCTAGTATATATATTAGCAGTACCTAGGTCTGCACCTAGGGGTCTAGGGGCAGACCCGTAACCTTCCATGTACTTTTGTATATGACTTTCCTATATATAGAATGAGAGTAAGAGGGATCTTTCAAGCTCTCTAGAATTATTTTACAATTTCAATCTCAAGTGATATTATATTGAGCTCTATTATTAATTTATATGACACATTTCAAGTTACTTTCATTATATTTATCATTGAATATGATATATAATTCATGATTAAAAAATTAGCTTAGCAATCATGGTTAGATTGATAGTGCAGTAGACATTTAACTCCCATTATTCTTTGTCTCAAAAAAGTAAAGATCAAGGTTCAAATTTAGTGGGTGTATAGTATGATCAGAAACACGAATACTAAATAAAGAATTAAATTTAAATACAATAGTAGTGTAAGCCTTTTTAACATTGTCATCAAATTGTAAAGTGTCGTATATTGTAAGATTGTTAACTCTTGCAATAACTACATTTAAAGTCAAACATGATATGGTAATTTCTTACTGTTGTCAATATAAATTTTTACGATGGCCATTGAATGCTACTACAAAAATTGTTTAAGTGATGAAATTGATATCTCTTTGTTTGTAAAAGAATCCCTTACAAGTAAAATTTTTTTTAGTTGTTTTGCTGATGTCCCATACGGGTTCTAAATGTAGGACGGGTTTGGTATTATCTAACTCCAAAAGCTAGCTCAACGGCGATAATTGTCCAAAATCTTATTCCAAGGGACATTTTGGATCATATATAAAAAATGGTATAAAATATGAACGGGGTGGAGTTAATTAACTTGATTATAAAAAGTATGTTCAATGTAAGAAACAAGCATCACCTGAACAAGAAGCTCAGTTTTCAACCGTCTACTTGCTTCATGTTCACTACGAGATTCCCCACGTTGACTAATGATTGCATCAATTTCGTCAAGAAATATTGTTGAGGGTGCATGATGCCTTGCAAGTTCAAATAACACTTTCACTAACTTCTCCGAATCACCTGCAGTCCAAAAATAACTTCTGAAATGTACATATTCAATAAGTAAAAAACTACATCAAAGAGGAAGCTGAAAGAGGAAGCCGAAAGAGGAACACGTTAAAAGCCCTCATTTATCAAAATAATGTTTCGCATATTAATGAGTTTTCCTCATCTTTGTCTCAGATTTATTTACGTAGCAACCTTTTAAGCAGTGCAGTGTGGTGTCCATTGCGGACAATAGTGCTTACGTGAATGAAATAGCGACCCTTCATTCCAAAAATTCCTATAAACACTAATAGTAGCCTATTGGGGTCTATTTAGAGGTCTTTTTTAGAGATTTTAATTTCCAAAACAATATTCTGCTTATGAAATCAATGAAAAAGCTGTTGCTTCTCAGTATTCCTCTTGACCCAACCCTCTTTTTTTCTGTACAAACTTTCTTGAACTCATTTCTCTCAACCCAGCACTCTGGTGTCTGGTTTAGGGGCCCTAGTGGATGAGATAGGACTTTTGATTCCAAAATTCCCTCTAAATGTATTAGCCTATTTAGGGGCCTATTTTAGAGATTTCAATTTCCAAAACAATAATTTCCCTTCTAAAAGGATGAGTCACACTCAAGAGAATTGATGCTCCTTAGATAGTTTCCCTTCTAAAACCGCCAAAATTTCGAAGACTGAAACTTTCACTTCTAAGTTCACCTACGATGAATATCAAGAGTATCTAAGGTTAAGTCTAACCGCACACAACCATCTCAATCTCCGAGTACATCAATAGCCTGCATTTCTCAATCCATGGAAGGTCAAAATTCAAGAGTAATTGACTTAGGTGCTTCTAATCACATTTCTGGTAATACCTCTTTGTTCTTATCTATTTCCTTTCGAGAAAAACCTCATTTCATAACTCTTACAAATGGATCTAAAACTTCCTCAAAAGGAGTCGGTCATGTTTCCTTGTCTCCCTCCCTCAGTCTAAACTTGGTCATTTTTGTCTCTAATTGTCCTCTTAATTTAATTTCCCTAAGCCAGTTAACCTAAATGTTAAATTGTTCAATAACCTTTGATCACAAATCTTTTGTTATATAGGAGTGTGGTTCAAAGACACATATTGGAGAAGGATATGAAGCTGGCGGATTATACCATTTTGGATCTTGTACAAGGGTGTCCTGTGTTGCTGCTCCTAATCCTAAAGTGCTACATGATCGACTTGGCCATCCTCATTTGTCAAAATTAAAAAAGATGTGTCCTGAACTTAGTGGTCTCTAGACCGTAGAATGTGAGTCATATCAACTAGGAAAATGTTTTAGATCTACCTTTCCTAAAAGGTCTCAATCGATATGTAATTCTAATTTTTCAACCATCCATTCTGGTATATGGGGACTAGTCGTATCTCCTCCTTTGGATTTAGATATTTTGTTACCTTCATTGATGAATATTCAAGATGTATTTGTGTTTATTTTATGAAAAATGATTCTCAATTGTTAGCTTTTTAAATGAAATCAAAGAATCAATTTGGTCAAATAATCAAAATATTAAGAAGTGATAATGCCAAAAAGTATTTCTCATCCTCCTTTTCTTCCATCTTGAGTTCCCACGGTATCTTACATTAGTCTACTTGTCCTCATACACCGTAGCAAAATGGTATAGCAAACCGAAGAAATAGACACTTGGTTGAAACTGCATGTACCCTTTTGCTTGATGACCATATTCCTATCCATCACTAGGGGATGTCATCTTAACTGTATGTTATCTTATTAAGAGGATGTCTTCCTCCTCTCTTGATCATAAAGTTCCTTTCTGTTTCCTAATGATCATCTCTTTTAACACATCTCTCCGATTGTTTGCCTGTGTATGTTTTGTTCATGACACGTCTCCATGGTTATCAAACTCTTGAGTTAATTACATTACCGGATATGCCTTCCGAGTTAACTCGGAAGTAAACTCATTTTCTGTGTAAACTCTGTAGAATCGATTGTGAAATCGGTAGGATTGTGTAGAATTGTAAGTTTGGAGCGATTCTGCAAGCTTGAAACGGGGAAAAATTAAGAAAAAATGAGGTCGTTTGGGGTTTAGGGTTTCATGACCTGATTGTCACTATCTCTCGTACCCCTCTGTCTCTGTCCATGGCCATCGCCATCGCCATCACCTTGCCTCCTTCAGGTCGTCGTCGCGTGTGCTCAATCGCACTCCGTTCATGCTCCATCTACGTTCCGTTCGTGGTCATCGTCATGTTTGTTTCACGCTTGTCGTCGCGCCTACCATGACACTCGCTGCTGCTTATATTGGTCTCGTCTCTTTCCAACTGCGTCACTCACAGTTGAGTGAAGTTATTTTTTTTTAACAAAGTCGTGAGCTGAACACTGTTTTGGTTTGTAATAGGTAAAAGAAATTGTTTTACTAAACAATAAAACCTAAGTCCTTGCCACTGTTACAATTCCTTTTTTTATTATATATTTAATGAAATGCATCAAAATTAATGACAATAATCCAAGTATTTATGGTTTACAATATTTATTTCTCTGAACAATAAATCTATAAATTTTATTTATTTTAAGTTATATAATTTTGTAGACATATTTGAATTAAGATATTATTTATATAATTCTTTTTCATCTATAGTAAACTCTTACGAGTTTACGAGTCGAGTTTATTCGACTCTCACGAGTTTACGTAAACTCTCGAGTTTGATAACCTTACTCCAGGACTAGACAAACTCTCTGCTTGCACTCTCAAATGTGTTTTCTTAGGCTATTCTCGACTCCAAAAAGGATATCGGTGTTACTCTCATGGAACTAAGTATTACATGTCTGCCAATGTCAGATTCTTTGAACAAACTCCTTACTTCTCTTCATTTATTCAAGATGTTTCTATCCTCCAGCAGGTCCTTCATATTCCAGTGACTGAGTCAAATCGCTCCACTATTTGTCATTCCAAGTCTTGATCACAATTCTCCTGCACCCTTTTCTCCATATACTGAGATCATCCCGCATAGGGCCCCAATGGATAGTCCACCTCTCTAAGCAAATGGTGAATCTCCTACTTCAGATTCTTCTCCCTTGTCACCTCCTCCCATGCCTCCTGGCATAGAAAAGGTACTCGTTCCACTTGAAACCCTCATCCCATTTATAATTTTCTTAGTTATCATCAATTGTCACCCTCCTATTTTTCTCTTTTATCCTCAGCGTCTTCTATTGTTAGAGCTAAGAATGTGAAAGAAGCACTTGATCATCCTGGATGGTGACAAGCTATGATTGCAGAAATGCAGGCTCTTGACCACAGTAATACTTGGGAGCTGGTGCCCCTTCCCCCGAGTAAAAAGGTGGTTGGTTACCGATGTGTGTATGTAGTTAAAGTCTGCCCTGATGGTGAAATTGATCAGCTCAAAGCCTAGCTTGTTGCAAAAGATTACACTCAGGTTTATGGTCTTGGTTACCAATGGGTGAATGTAGTTAAAGTCGGCCCTGATAGTGAAATTGATCAGCTCAAAGCCCAGCTTGTTGCAAAAGGTTACACTCAAGTTTATGGTCTTGATTATTGTGACACTTTCTCTCCTGTAGTCAGGATGACTACTATTCGCCTCTTCTTTGCCATGGCAACCATTCGTCACTAGCCACTTCATCAATTGGATATCAAGAATGCCTTCCTACATGGTAATCTTGAGAAAGAAGTTTATATGGAGCAAGCCCTAGGTTTGTTGCTCAGGAGGACTCTCGTATGTTATGCAAATTGCATCGATCTCTATATGGCCTCAAGCAATCACCACGTGCTTGGTTTTGAAAGTTTAGCTCCATTGTTAAAAACTTTGGGCTAAACCGTAATGAAGCAGACCAGTTGGTTTTTTATTGTCATTCTTCTCTTGGGAAATTTGTTTACTTAATAGTATATGTTGATGATATTGTCAATACAGGAAATAATGTTGTTGGAATATCTCAACTGACAGATTACTTATGTAGACATTTTCAAACCAAGGATCTTGGAAGTCTCAAATACTTAGGCATTGAAGTAGCGCAATCAAAAGATGAAGTTGTAATCTCCCAAAGAAAGTATGCTCTTTGTTAGAATATTTATCATATTTTATCATTATTATAGTGTGTCAAGGGTTACCCTATTTATCGTGATTATATTGTGTTAAGGATTACCCTATTTATCATGATTATATTGTGTCTAGGATTACCCTATTTATCATGTACTTGTGTATCAATTTATTCTTATAAATAGGAGATTGTGAGAGGGATCAATTAAGTCCTCTATAATTATTTTACAGTTTCAATCTTAAGTCTCTTGATATATTACAAGGAACAAGTATGATTGATTGCAGACCGGTAGACAGTCCCATGGACCCAAACCAGAAATTCAAGACAAAGAAGGTGAATTATTTTCGATCCAAAGAAGTATAGAAGGCTGGTTGGAAAACTGATTTATCTCACTATTACAAGACCAGATATATCCTTTGCAGTTGGAGTGGTTAGTCAGTTCATGCAAGCTCCATGTGGTGACCATTGGAATGTTCTCATTCGCATTCTAAGGTATGTCAAAAAGGCTCCCGGACAAGGATTGGTTGTTATAAGAAGATAAAGGAAGCATTCAGGTCTATGGGTATTGTGATGCAGATTGGGCAGTTTTGCCTATTGATAGACTGTCTACTACAGGATATTATGTTTTTCTGGGAAAAAACATTATTTCATGGAAATGTAAGAAATAAAATGTAATAGCTCGATGAACAGTTGAAGTCAAGTATAGGGCAATGGTGTTACTAACATGTGAACTTATATGGGTGAGACAATTCCTTCAAGAGCTTAACTTTTGTGACATCCATACTATGAAGATGTATTACGATAATTAAGTTGTTCTCCACATTGCATTAAATTCAATGTTTCACAAGAGGACTAAACATATAAAAATTGATTGTCATTTTGTTCATGAAAAGTTGTTGACTAAAGAAATATGTATTGAGTTAGTTGAGTCAAACGATCGCAGATGTGTTGATCAAGTCATTAAGGGGTTCTCGGATTGAGTTTATTTGTTCCAAGCTTGGTACATACAATTTGTATGCTCCAGCTTGAGGAGGAGTATTACACTATTTATCCTATTTATCATCATTATATTGTGACTAGTATATATATAGTAGTACCTAGGTTTGCAGCTAGGGTTACGCTACTTATCATGTACTTTTGTATCAAAACTTTCTTATATATAGAATGAGAGTGAGAGGGATCTTTCAAGTCCTCGAGAATTATTTTATAGTTTCAATCTCAAGTGGATTCAAAGAGGATTTGCAGCAACCCTTTTTTATCTCAATTTCATATATAAAAGTCCTCTTTGAAGAAGAAATGTTGAAAACAACAATCACAATGCAAATGCTAAACCTCTTGTAATCTTTAGCAATTATTAGCCTTGTATTTGTGAGGAAGAACATTGTTCATGCTCGAGAACAACCAAAAAGAGTTTAATCATGGGGTATTCGTCCTAGGACATTACCCTCTTTAAATTAGTAGATCACACCCTTTGTAAACAAAGTAGTTTAGCTAGGAGTGACCGAGTCCAAAGAATATTTGTCTTAGCCAAGAGCAGGTGTGGTTCAAAGAATACTCATACTTAGTGACCATGTCCAAACAATACTTCTGCTTCTTACTGGCTACGTTCAAAATAATACTCAAGTTTAATACTTTTGCCTTTTGCCAAGACCGGCTACATTACAAATAATACTTAAGTTTAACTTGAAGAGGTTGGATTCCCAAGAATACTTAGTTGAATTAGGAGTTGTGTCCAACTCAGTTTTAGTCAAGAGTGGTTGTGTCCAAAGAATATTCATTGTTTAGCTAGAAGTGGCAGGTTCAAATAATACTTGTATCTTGCAGCTGTAGTCTGCCTTAGTGGAACTTGATCATGTTGATCAACAATTAGACATAGTCTGGGTTTATCAAATGAATCAGGATAAAAATACCTTGTGTAAATCTTCTAATCACTAAGCATTTTTACATCTCATGGTCTTAAACTGTAACTAATATTTAAATGAGAGATTTTAGAAAACAGTCTTTGAAAGGTTTTTTAGATAGTGCATCTATCACTTGAAGTTACATCTACTCTTCATCAGGCACAGTTCTTAAGAAAACTTTCTTCACACTTAATATTAAACTTCATCTATTAACGCCTATCAAACAAAGCTTTTTAAAATGTTTTTGATAATTCCTAAAACACAATTCAACCCTCCTTGCATTTTTTGCTTGTTTTCACATTAGGAAAAATATCAAAGAAAGTAAGAGAAGAGAAAACATCATCTTTCCATTAAAAGAACATTCTTGAATCTTTTCATAATGAATTCAAGTAAGTTCTTGAGCCCTTTAATAGAAAGAATAGAGGTAAGAAATAGAACACACTAAAAAATATGTAGTCTAAGATTTCACAGCATAATTTTCTTTATGAACTAAAAAGAAATTACATGTTAGAGTAATTTAATTATCTAATGCTTTGCACCAAACAAATTGAAGGCCTAATTCTCTCACAAAATAACAAGATCCTTTCTCCCTCTTAGTCCCTCATTTTATAGGCAACACGCCCTATTCTTCTAATTATTACCCAGTGATTTGAATAATCCAACCTAGTTAACTCATATTGTAACTACCTACTAAACTATTGGGTAAATAACTAAAATGTGACCTCTAATTCAGCCTAGCAAACTGATATATTATAACTAGCTATTAAACTAATGGGCAACTAACATACATGTGACCTCTAATGGATACCAGTGTACGCTCATTCTATGAGATCATTTGCGTACAATGAGATGTGAGAGAAGCTTAAAATAGCAAATGGTGTAGATTAAAACTAAATTCAAGTCACGCAATCAATGGTTTTAATCCAAATCACCCATGTTGTATCAAATAGTTGTTTTGAGCTGTTGGAAGTCCCACATTGACTAGAAATAAGGTCAATTTATAATATATAACTGCGTGCAAACCACACCTTACGAACCGATTTTGTGAGGTTGAGTTAGGCTCAAAGTCTACTTCTTAACATGGTATCAAAGTCAGGTTAGAGCCTATCCTAGCGATGTTTGTTGGGCATGTTGTTTCACCCGTTGTCGGGCCACTATCAAACCACCCATTAACCCCAGCGTGAGGGGGTGCATTGAAAATCTCACATCGACTAGAGATAAGGCCAATTTATAGTATGTAAGTGGGTGTAAACCTCACCTTACAAGCCGTTTTTGTGGGATTGAGTTAGATTTAAAGTCTACTTCTTAATATGAACTTCTTTGATTGATATTAGACCTTTCTTTTAAGATATATAAGCTACATACGCCATTCTATATCTATTTGGCTATGTAAATCAGAGGACAATCGTCTTGAACAAAAAGCTTTCCAAACAAAAAAGGGAGTATGTCAATTGGCAGTTTAGAATGTAGTTATCATCGCAATTTTTTAAAAAAATAGTTAGCTGTACCGTCTTCCAGACAGATTATTCTATTTCCTTTAGAAAAAATAACGTACACTGCAATTATAAAAATAAAAACTTTCATGTTTCATACGATACCTAGATAAAGATTTACAAAACAAATAATCTAAAAAAGAAGAAGTGGGAGAAAGTTAAGAAACATACCTCGCCATTTGCTAACTACAGATGATGCTGAAATATTAAAAAAGGTAGTCTTGCACTCTGTCGCAACTGCCTTAGCAAGCATTGTCTGCAACAATCAAACCAAAAGTTAGGAAGTTATTAATAATTCAAAAAGGAAAAAAAAATCTGCTCGATCAAAACATGAAAGTAAGACTGCTGAATATTTCTTCCAATACAAATTACTTTTGAATTTTATCAGCACACACATTAACATTCACTTACAATTTTAGAATGGCACTAGGAGGCAATCTAGTGAATGTTAATGATGGAATAACAATACAAACCTTTCCTGTTCCTGGTGGTCCAAAGAGGAGGATGCCCTTCCATGGTGATAACAGACCAGTGAAGTACCTAGAAAAAGGAGAAAAAGATTCGCTTGACCATGAAAATATTTTACTCATATCTCTAGTTCTCTAGTACACTTTATATGCATGTGTAGGAAATCTATTAGTTAACCATTTCAAAAAACAATATATTAATATAGCCATTTTAGCAAGACAGGGAACTTAGAATATGATCTCAAATTCTCAAAAAACAAACTAACAAACACATGTGGTCCAAATTTCAAAATAACAAATCTAGAGTATCTGTCATTTTCAAACAAGCAGCACCCGAAACATGTGAATTAGCTAGACCTCTTTCTGTTCCCTTATTCAAGGACTTTAAAATGAGGATTTTTTTTCTAACAAAGAAAGAATTATATTAAGAAAAAAAATAATGTAAACACTACGATATTATCTATCAACAGATCTCTTTTATTAATTACGTCCACCTTAACATTCTCATTTATGCTACTCCTTTTTTTCTTGTATTGTCCCTTTAAAGATCAGTATTCACTGTCATAGAGTATACTTGGTTTGTAGTCATCAATAAATCTTCCTTTTAAGTATGATAGCCAGGTACTTTAGAGTCACAAATAACCCCTGATGTAGTTTCCCATTTTTATATCTTCATTAATTTCTCCATCATGTCATTATCGAAACCTGATACTTAAACTTAGAAAAACCAACTTCCTCTTACTTGCTGAAAAAATTGCAAAGCTTATTGTGTCGTACTCCAACCCAAGAGAAACCATTTGATTCCAAAATCTAACTTCAAAGCTTGAGTTTAGAGTTAATTTCTTAGATTCATATCATCAGCAAAAATATGCCTTTAGAGATTATCTTTTATATGTCCAAGACACAAAATCCTTCTTGAGAAAATATCCAAAAAGAAGGAGAATAAGAAATCATCCAAGAGCTACATTTGCACATAAAAGATGTTAAACTATGGGATTGCCCAGCACAACTACACTGATAACAATTCTGGAAATAAATCAGTAGTCCAAATAGGTGGTAACACGGGCTACTTCCCTGCGTAGGAGTTTCATCCTTTCACACTGCAGGAACAACAAATCACAAATGCCCCCTAACTACTCTAGTTTCCTATATCTATATTCCACAAATAACTGTTAGTGCATACAATGATAACTGCCCCACAATGAATAAAAACCACTCAATAACTGTCACAAAACAAATAATCAAGCCTTAAGAATCTTATCATTTAGTCCTTCTAATGTACACCTCTAATGGTTGTCCAACTTAAATTGTACTATCAAATTATATGACCTTTTGGTAAATCACAACATTAAAGCAAACATAAATAAAACCCATCAAGGCACTAGGCAATCCAAAGAAATAACACTCCCAGAAAAGGTGCAAAGTGAGAAGCTTCAGCTAAAAAACACTGGTATTTCAATAGAAACCTAGGAAAGGAATCACACTTCCATAAACCCTAACTTCAATTTTTCTCGTGCATGCTACAACCTATAAGGCAAGTTATTCAATCTACAATGTGGAGTGGCAAGTTGATAATGGAGAAACCACTATTAAAAAACATGAATTTGTTTCCCAAAGTAAAATTATGTATGATTTAGCCCATTCAGATAGTGAAGGAAAATAGATGTATAAATAATTCAAAACATTGAAATTCCAGTTATTTATAGGTAAGTGTTAGAATAGGTATTAAATACAGGTAGGGTAAGTGTTAGAATAGGTATTAAATATAGGTAGGAAGTACTTGTATTGGGAAACTGCTATATGAGTTGTATCTATCTTTGTACCTTCTTGGACTATAGTTTGATCTTTGCTCTTCCCCGTACTCATTGTATCAGAACTCTATCAATATAAGTACGAGAACATATGAGAGGAGTGATCAAGCTCTCTCAAATTCATTATCTATTCTTTTATATTTTTCTCAAATTGGAATCAAAGTAGGTCAATCCCACTCTCCTGCCTCTGTCTAACAAAGGAGTTGCCATCTAGTTACTATTTGTGTCATCCGCAAGTGTATTGATGTTATTCCCCTAAGACTAAAAAATATTACATGTTTGTAAGTATCGCACGATAGGTCCAACAAACAACAAATATCTATAAGATAGGCTCAAACTCATGACTCTAATACTATGTTAAGAAGTGAACCGACTTATAAGGTACTGTATGCACTCATTTATATACTATAAACTTGTCTTATCTCTAATCGATGTGGGATCACTAATAAAACCATATAACAATCCTTTTCCAAGAACTCCTTTAATGTACCTTAACATATGGACTGCATTTCAATGATCTTCACTTATCACACTGACTGCAAAGGAAATGTGTTACGTATCCGAGTCGGAGACGTAATTAAACACAATCACAATAGGTAGAAAAGACAATGAACGAATGATAGTGGACGAATGAATCTCTTTTATTGATGGTAATATCTGAATAAACAAAATTAAACAATAATTGGGAGCAAAATCTCCTTCAATTACTTGGGAGCATAACATCCCTCACAGGATGCATAGTCGCCTATCAACCAAACTCAATAATCAAAAGCATACCTTTAACCCTAGACTCCCCTTTATTTATACTAATTATTTCCTAAATAAAATATTTCCCTATAATAAAATCTTTCCCTAGAATAAAATATGAATATTGTTCTAAATAAAATATTTCCCTTAAGATATATTCTTATTTACTATAATTATTTCTAAATATTTCCCGCCTATCCTAACTGTTGTCCTAGTTAGGATAGTCACTCTTCAACCGATCGGGTCCAGCACCCGTTCGACTTTGCTTCCCCTGCACCCTACCGTTCAGCTCCAACTCTTTACCGCCTTCCACCGTTCGGTCTGACCTTTCCATGTCTTCCACCTTTCGGCTTGACCTCTCCCTGCCTTCCAATTTTCGGCTTGCTTCCCCTTCCCCCCTACCGTTCGGCTCCCTTTTATCCTATTACCCAGTATTCTATCAAAATGTAAGGACAAGTAACTATAAGATAATTTAATTTTCCAACTTGTCTTCTATATTGCTTGGGATTTGACATAAGCTCCCCCTGTTTGGTATAAGTTTAGTATTAGGATCAACTTATCAACTCAGTTTCCTCCAAAATATTTGTTAGAATATGTTTTATTAACTATATTATTTTTGTTAGAATATGTGTTTCTATTCGTTGGATTGTTTCCCTATTTAGCATATTATAATTATAATGTATGATGGGGATATCCTTGAATCATAGGGATTCGGTTGTCTAGGTGCTATTATTATACTTCCTAAAATAGTTTTCTAGCCTTATTGAATGATTCTACCCTAAATTATAAGATGGCATCAAAGCTCTTAAATTCAGGAAGCCGACTTTGACTACGCCACCAAAACCCTAGACGGCAACCTTCATTGTTGCCACCATCTCTTTCAAGACAACCTTCATTGTTGTCGCAAACCAAACACTAGACGACTGCCATCATTGTTGTCCACCATCCCTTTAAGGGCAGCCTTAATTGTTGTCAATAGTATTTTTTTAGGGTAGTCACCCTTCGTTGTTGCTATGATTTGCAGTGTTTTGTTGCAGTCACAACAATCAAATACCTATTCACTGCATTACAATCATTGTACTGCATGGACATGGAAGAACAAATTGTTAAAGTGGTCAATACTGCATCACAGAACACTCATGGACAACTGCAAAACCTCAACACTGCCTACCGATTGAATGGAAAGAATTATTTGAAATAGGCCTAGCTGGTTCGCAGATCTTTGAAAGGTAAAGGGAAAGCTATGGAACTCCATGATTCCGAAAATCACTTATACTTACATGTTTTTTAATTCTACAAAGAAGATTTGGATTGCCATGGAGCAGCCATACTCCAAAGCTAAAGATGCTAGTCAAATATATGATGTGAAGGTGAAGACTATCGCTACAAAACAAGAAAACAAGATAGTTATAGAGTACACCAATCAACTCAAATCATTGTGGATGGAATTAGACCATTACATGGTCATAAAAGCCAAGTGCTCAGATGATTCAGCAATGCTCAATGAGTATATTAAGCAAGATAGAGTCTATGATTTCTTGATGGGGCTTAACTCTACTTTTGATCAAATGAGAGTCCAAGAGACCCTTGTGAAAATCCAAAAGCTACCCTTGTGAAAAGTCACCTAGGCTTTTCTATTTTCTTGGTTGTTTCTTTGTCCCTTGATCAGAAATGGCATCTGGAAGTGTCATTCAAATCTCTGGAAGTCTCTCAATTACTTCCAAGAAGCTAAATGGCAAAAATTATGTATCTTGGCTTGTTGCCGTCGAACTTGGTTTCTTGGCCAAGGACATTATGATCACCTTGAGCAAGATGGTAGCCATGTACCTACTGAAAAAGTTTATTAGCGGAAAAAAGCAGATTTCTAGTTGTGTGACCTATTATGGCAATCAGTGGAACCAAGACTTGTCTCTCTTACAACTTTCAAAACTTGTCACTCCTTTTGGAAGAAAGCTCAAAGTATTTATGCCAACAATATCAATGTCTTTGAATGGCAAACAAGCTTGCATCTCTTAATGGCATATCATGATATGGTGTCCTTCATGACTAAAGCACAATCTGTTATCGAAGAACTGAGGATGTTTTTGGAAGTGGACCCTTTGGACGATATCAAGAAGAAACTAGACAAATATTACATGGTGTTGATCTTTTGTGCTCTACATCAAGAATTTAATCATATCAGAGATCAACTTCTAACCAGTCATGAGGTTCCTTCCATGGAAACCTTGACCGCAAGCCTTATTCGTATCCCAGTGCCTCAAACTCAAGAAGCTCAAACTCAAGAAGCTCATGCCACACGAGGAAAAGGAGGACGTGGCACCAGAGAAGGAGGACAAGGAGGTCGAGGATGTCCTCAATGCACATATTGTAAAAGGATGGATCACACAAGAAAATTACTACTCCTTGCATGGTTTTCCTTCCAAAACCGCAATATCTCGAAAGCTGAAACTACCAATTCCAAGTTCATCGAGGATGAATATCAAGAGTATCTACGATTGAAGACTAACAGCTTGGCACAAACATCTCAATCTCTCAGTACATCAACAGCCTGCATTTCTCAATCCATGGAAGGTCAAAATTCTTGAAGTCTATCCTTTTTGTCCTTAATTGTTCTTTCAATTTGATTTCCTTAAGCCAGTTAAGCAAAATGTTAAATTTTTAATAACTTTCGATCACAAATCTTTTGTTATACAGGAGCGTGATTCATGGAGACAGATTGGAGAAGGATATGAATTTGGAGGATTATACCATTTTGAATCTCATCCAAAGGTGTCCTGTGTTGCTGCTCCTAGTCCTAAAATGTCAAAACTAAAAAAATGTGTCTGAACTTAATGCTCTCCGAACCTTATAATGTGAGTCATGTCACTTAGATAAACATGTTAGATCTACCTTTCCTAAAAAGTCTCAATCAATGTCTAAGTCTAGTTTTCGATTATCCATTCTAATATCTAAGGACCTAGTCATGTCTCTTCTTTTGGTTTTAGGTATTTTGTTACCTTCATGGATGAACATTCAAGATGTACTTGGGTTTATCTTATGAAAGATTGCTCTGAATTGTTATCCATCTTTACATCTTTTTTAACGAAATCAAGAATCAATTTGGTCAAGTAATCAAAATCTTAAGTGACAATGTCAAAGAGTACTTCTCATCCACCTTTTATGCAATCTTGACTTCCCATTATATACTACATCAGTCCACTTGTCCTCATACACAACAACAAAATGGTATAACAGAAAGGAAAAACAGACACTCGATTGAAACTGCTCGTACCTTTTTGCTTGGGGTCCATATTCATGTCCATCACTCGAAGATGCCATCTTAATTGCATATTTTCTTATTAATATGATGTCCTCCTCCTCTCTCAATCATAAAGTCTCTTTCTCCATTCTCTTTCCAAACGATCCTCTTTTTCACACATCTCCCCGAGTTTTTTATTATGCATGTTTTGCTCTATTTCTTGGGTAAGAGTAAAGGCAGGAGGCAATAACTCATTAAATTCATGAAAAAGAGCATGAATCTTACCCATATAATTAGACATAGAGCCTGATGCCGAGGAGCAACAACATTGAAAAGATCATGACAAACACCGAGTATAATTGGTGTATAATAATTTGGTCTATTCTAAAACTTCAAAACATGTGTCATAGGAACAAAACATTTGTTTTAAAGAGTGAAGGGTACCCTTGATAAGGATATAATTGAGCATATTTTTTAATCCAACAGGTAATCTCAATAGAATCAATATCAATCACTTTTAGCATAATATGATAAACATATCCCTTACTCTTAAGCCAAAGTCTAATGTCTGATACCAAGTTACATAATTAGAGTCACCTAAGTTATCAACAAACAAGTGCACATTGACATTGATAGTATATATGGACGAGTCAGACACAATGGTGGCAAAAGAGAGATTAGAAGATAAAGTATAGAAGAAGCCATAGATGAACTGGAGAGAGAAACCTTAAAAATCCAAATTTTTCCAATCAAGGCAACAAGACCAAATTTGGAAAGAAGAGAAAGAGGTGATCTCAGCGTCGATGGTCGTTGTCCAAGAGGACCAAAGACGCACGCCACCACAAGCAGTAGAAAACAGCGCAGGTACGTGACTTTGAGAGGCGCGTGACGGCGTGTGAGAGCTCTGATGAAGCCCTTGTTGACGACATGGTGGTCGTCTAGCCGAGACTATCAAAATCGTGTGGACACCAATCTGAACTGGAACTCTAACGACATTTACGATGATGGGTGACGACAACAACAGTTGCAATGGTAGCAGTGATGAAAATTTTTCTAAAAAAAATACCTTAGGCTCTACATACAAACATAGTGAAAAATAGGTTTGGGATTAATCTCCCTTGTGTAAAAAATACACATAGGATACAGTATTTATAATAAATGTGTTAAGAAGTGGACTTTAAGCTTAACTCAACCCCACAAAACCAGTTTGTAAAGTGAGGTTTGCACCCACTTATATACTATAAATTGACCTTATCTCTAGTCAATGTGGGACTTCCAACACACCCTCTCACGCCGAGGTATATACATCTCGAGCGTGGGACTAGACATTAATGGGTGGTCTAATAACGGCATGATAACGGGTGGAACAACATGCCCAACATACAACAAATATCGCTAGGATAGGTTCTAACCTGGCTCTAATACCATGTTAAGAAGTGGACTTTAACCTTAACTCAACCCCACAAAACTGGCTTGTAAGGTGAGGTTTGCACCCACTTATATACTATAAATTGGCCTTATCTCTAGTCGATATGGGACTTCCAACAAAATGAAATATAGACTAAGCCCAAAATACAAATAAAGAATAATAACAAAGTAGTAGAAGATAAAAGATAAAGATAAGATATCTATCAAAGATATATAATAATATAATATATGTAACAATTTGGATGAAACTTGAGTCAATGTATATGGTTAAGTTTTTGGCATAAGTTTTTGGCACATAGACTCTATCTCAAGTAACAATTGTACTCGTTCAAGACAACTCAGACAAGAATGATGGTGGAAAGGATAACAGGTTTTAATAAGATTTAGGAAGACATGGAGAACATTGAGATGAAGCTTGAGGATGAGGGTAAGGTTTTACTTCTTCTTAACCCATTACCTAGGACGTACGAACATTTTAAAGACACTTTCCCGCTTGGAAACTAGCAAATGATTACTCTGGAGGAGGTAATCGATAAGAACTAAAGACTAAAGAGATTCAGAAGATTCAAGAATGTAAAGAAGAGGGTAATGGGTTGAGTCTAAATGTGTCTAAGTTGAAGAGAAAGAAAGAAAAGGAGTTTAGGGAAAGAAAGTTTAGTGATACTCACCAGATGATTTGGTCAATTTTGAGTGTTATAACTGGCACAAGAAAGTTAATAGATATCCTACCACTGAAACCAATTCAAAGTTTTACCTTCTAAAGTAATCAAGACACAGCCTGCATACTTTCTTCCATAATCACATCCTTCAATCGAATATTCCACTCCAATCGATTGGTCCATCCATAAGCCTCCTCTTCTGCAAAATCAGGGATGTCCAATTTCCTTCATCTTGAGGAAGACGTTATTTTCCCTTGATCATGCTCTCCTCTCCCCCTATTGCTTTTGTTTATGTAGAAATATCATCAAGCGTTTTTCTTATTGACGACATTTTCTTATTGATAATAAGATAAAGGGATTGGAGTTTTGTGATCACTTGGTACAAGGAAAGTCTCATAGATTGAAGTTTCAAATTGGTAAGCATGCGTCTAGTAGACCCTTTGAGTATGCCCAAGCAAACCAAAGGGATCCAACATGAGCTCAAAATCAGGTTGAAAGATCTTATTTTCACACTATTATAGATGATTATTGAAGAAGGGTGTGGGATTTACATCTTAAAAGACTAAGACTTTTCAGAGGTTAAGGGGTGGCTCACCATGGTGATTAATCAACAGGGAACCAAGTTGGAAGTGTTGAGTACAACAATGGACTAGAGTTTGTTTCAAACGAATTCAATGACTCTAGCAAGGCACGAGGTATAAAGAGGCAAAAGACATTTGCAAGCACATCACATCACAACAAAATGGGTTGGTTGGCTGAGAGGATGAACAAAATCATTTTGGAAAGGGTGAGATTGCCTAAGTCCTTCTAGGGGAAAGCTACAAAGAATGCCATCTATTTGATAAGAAAGAGTCCATCATCTACTCTAAACAATAAGACTCATATAGAAGTATTGAGTGGAAAGACTACAAATTATGAGAATTTAAGGGTGTTTGGCACATTGACATTTGAACATATTAAGAAGGATAAACTGAAGGCATGGGCTGTGAGATGTATCTTCATTGTCTCTAAATAATGCATAGCAAACAATACACTAAAGAACTTACTCTGACAGTTAGACTATTTGATGTAAGGGAATAGTATAACATGTGGTAGTGGTACTACAAACAATCTAGTGATTTTCTGTTATTCATATAGTTTAAGTTCTATATATAGAGACTGTTATGAGATAAGATAAGACACTGAATTTTGTTAAACCCTCTATGTATAGAACCTTCCAAGATCAATAAAAGTGTTTATTTCAATCTTGTTCTTGTGTGTTGCGTTATTACTGTTAAGAACCCGACAACTGGCATGAACAATCTAGATAAAACATTGGTTCAAGATATTTCTCACAAAAAACTGAATCACCATACAATTAAACTAAATCACCAAACAATAAAACTAAATCAATAAAAGGTTAGTATTAACATTATTGTTACCCTTTCTTTCATCTTAAATTAAAAACACTAGTTTATTCATTCATCAATGTAAATGACCAGCAACATCCAATGAAAAGATCTCATTTACAACATACACAAAATTATCTTGACAAGCAGTCAAACAAAATGGTTGTCAACACCTCTAAGGAATGTTAGATGTAGAAAAATTGCAATAGGGATACCTACTTGGGATACTTAATTGGCATCACAACAGCCTCTTTCAGCAAACGTTTGGCATTCTCTAAGCCCTTGATACTTTCCCACGATACATCTGGACTTCCACGAATGATATCCCTGCAACAATATGATGGGCGATGAAAATTTTGACCAACAAACAGGTAACTACTCCAAATAGTCAGCATTTGTATAAAATTGTTAGAAAGGTTGATAGAGAAAATATACCTACTTAGGCTCTCTGCTAAAGTTCGCATTTCTGCAGACTCAAAAGGTGGAAGCAAAGACTTATGCCTGAAAATGTTAGGGATAATTATCTGAGAGTTGCAGATGAATAAATTTTCTATCTTCCATATTTTCTAAGTTATCAGTAATTCTAAGAGTGAATAAATTCTTTATCTTCTATATGGTCCCACAGAATCACAAAACTCATAAGTTGATAATACTAAAGGTTGAAATTGTGAGCAAGGATCAAAGGATCAATATCAATCGTGATTCATTAAACAACAGAAAATATCAATTGTGATTTCTAGAAGATATAAAACTGTATATTATTGTCAACTTCTCTTTACTTGGTAGCAAATTCACTATCTTCCACATAGTCTACTAGAACAGAAGAATTCAATAAAAGATATTACTAACTGTTGCAATTGTGAGAAAATATAAAATTATCAATTTTAGTAATGGCTGTTAAAGTATGCTTATGATATTGTCCGTTTGTTTCCTTTAGGTGAGGCGAGAGCCTCAAAGGTACGGACTACGCATAAAAGTCAGCAAATTCAAAATGCAATGAAAGAAAACAGAAACTTCATTGTCTGTTTGTCGAATGATCCTGAATGTCTATATTTTTAGTATCTAGGACTTTAATCATAACTGAACTAATATGTTACTCGATCAATTACGAAAGGCATCGTATCTGTTTCTGATACGATTGACTTTAAACATTTTTAAGTGAATATGTGCCAACAACAGAATCAATAACACAACGTGATGGTTCAGAAAATTATACGGCCTTTCATCCATATTAACCGGCGAAAATCCATTTGAGTGTATCTGGTTCTGCCCCTGAAACACAAAATCAAAGCATGACGAAACACCTCAGCGAAATTTTAAGGAGTGATGAATGACCGGTTACACAAGAAACATGCATGTCTCAAACATAGTACCTCAGTTCGAAACTGCTCACAGACAGCCATTTCCGATGCCTTTTTTGCATGTGGATTGCCATTGGACGCAATGCCCAATGAACCTCCATTACTTACCACCGCTTCATCAGCAGTCTCGCCATTCTTCTCAGCCTTCTTCCTACCAAACTTAGCATCATAATAAAATTTGAAGTCCTGAAGATCCAACATTAAAATTACGTACAACTCTTGGTAACTAACAAAAGTAAAATTCAGTCCACCACAAAATCAACAAAACCAAACAGACCAAAAAAATATACAAAAACACACAATCTATCTAGGCAAAGTAAAATTCCCGTGACGTTATTCAAGCTAGTGAGAAAACAAATCGGAGCAACTATAAGAATCCGTTATAGATTGATCAACGAAACGCGATGCAAATGTCGTAGTAAGAAAAATGAATAACAAAGAATCTTAGAATCGCAATTAGTTTTGGGAGGAGAGGGAGAGAGAAGAGAAAGTAAAAAACCTGGAAAGACCAGCGCGTGGGCATGGGATCGTCGGCCATCATAGAGAGAGAGTGAAAGAAGTGTTTCTCTCTCTAGAATGGATCACCAGCGAGGCAAGGCTGCACTCTCTCTGGCTCTCTTGGGAGAGTGTGAGGAACAGCCAGAAAATCTATATATAAATTACAGAGACTATAATTTATAGGTATAATATGCAAGAATTGAGAGAACTTAAATCACGTGTGGAGCAAAAGTCATTAATGTGATTAAATGGTCTTATTTCCGATATACCTAATTCCTTTATTAAATTTTAAATTTGTAATTTATTATTTTATCACCTACTGGCCAATTTTTAACCACTGCATGGCAAATTTCATGCCTCCAGATAATAATTATCTTAGATAATCATTTTCATTTATTAAAAATCATAAATATGATTAATTAGTGAACATGTTCAAGCGTTTTCACTTTCACTTTAAATGCTATAAATTAAAGTCAGCAAAAATAAAATACATCATTCATTTTACCATTTATATATGTTCACTCTGTTTGAAAATAAAAATTTATAATATAATAACCAGTTAATGAATGGATGAATTCAAATCCACAAATTATTTGAGATTATGTACTCTTAACATTAAAAGTTAAATAGGAAATAGTGACTTGAATATTTTTCATTAAAATATTGATGTAATCAGTCATTTTGTAATTCACAAAAGAAATACATATCGTTTAATATTGGTAATCTTGAATAGGTTAAGTTTAGGCTTTGAATATCTTATTTCAGGATACTACTCTGCATTATTATATATTCATTTATTTTGTAAATACTTTCTTAAATTGACACTGATATGCGTTTTTTGTCCCATCATATTCTAACATCTCAAAAATACAGTGTAAACTATATAATAGAATAATCACATCTAATAATAACTCAAATTAGTCTTACACTAAAAACCGAACGTACGTTTATGATTGAACGGCCTTACAAAATAATACGAGAAAATAAAATTGTACAGGAGTACAATTCGGACCGAACGGTTTACAAAAGAAAAATACTGAACGGTCATACCAATCCAAAAGGGGAGGTGATCACACGACCACCTTACTATTAGCTAAAGTACGAACCGAACGCCCTACTGTTCGGTCTTCACTTCAACTTCAACAAGATTTTCTTCCTCAAGCGCCTCTTCCAGCAGATCGTCTCCTTTTGCTCACATCCACACGGATTATCATTGCAATGACAAAGACGGATGTACAAAATAAGACAAGACAAGAACACAGGGTAAGCTTATATAATTTAATTCAAGTACAAACATACATTTTTCGCATTCAAACATATAAGACATATTTCATCACACGTTTCAACAAGGCCTAATACTAGACTGACTGTCCGGACTGTATGAAATCTGTGTAGCTACGACGTTTGTGCACCCGGGTGATGTAGTAACTGGAATGTTCTCATCAGCTGCCACCCAAGGATAGTCCTATCTGTCCAAAGTACCCCTAAGGACTAGGACCTCATGTCGTTCCCACACATGACCTACCTTCCTCTACGTGAGGACGAGTACTCACGGAACATCAGGATGAACCGCCAGCTTAGCATAACCACATTCATACTTTACAAATTCAGTAATCATCCATGAGTCGTTCCTCCCTGGAACGCTCGTTCAAAATCCATAACATTTCATCCATCTCATATTCTCTTCATCTTTCATTATTCATCATTTTAATTTCATCTTTGTTCATCGATTTTTAAGGACATCAAATATCGAACGTTCAATCCTCACTTAGAACGAGGATGAATACTTGGAACGAGACAGAGAAGTCTCCCGTTCCAGAATATAATAAAACCAAGAGGGTTACTATTAGGTTGAGAAAGAAATCGAGTACCATTATACATATCCCAAGAACGAACGTTACTTACAACATGAATAAGTTAAATGAACTGATTCTCGTGAGCTCAAATCAACACTTCAAAGAACATATCAAGTACTAAGGCTCTAGGCCGGAACCAATGGATGTAGACACGTCAAGACGTTTAAAGAACCATACTTAAAATAATTCACATACAAAAACCTAATGTCAGTCAATGACCGAACATGGTAGGGAAATTCTACTGAAGTTGGACGAACGCTATTTTCATCAAGAGATCATTCCATAAACGAGTACGAGCGCTTGGTATAAGACCGAGCACTACTCATTAGGAGCGCTTGATGTGAGACCGAGCACTACTAAACTTATAATAGAAAACTTATTAAATATAATAAGATACTATTGGAATAGTGTTTAAGAATAACTAAAATATATAAATACATATATTTACAAAATTTTAAGTTTATCACAGAATACTCAGATGCAACTACGCTTGGCCGAACGCTCAAGCATAGTATTACCACACGAAGACGCTCGTCCTCAACTAGAATTCTTTCCAAATGAAAGAATCCAATTTCAATAAAGTTTACTAGAAACACCGAACGATCAAGGACCGTTCAGTACCGAACGTACAATTTCATAGTGGAAATTTCATACCAGAATCATTTATTTTCAAACTCATTTCTCAACATATAACTTCAAAAATTTCATACCTTCATATCATAGTAAATTTCATGTACTTCATACATCAGAACATAGCAACCATCATATTTCATATATTCAAATATCTCAACAATTCATGCTTCATTTAATTTAACAAATCAACGAACGTTCATACAAAACAGTAAACATACAAATTAAATTAAATAAGCTTCCCTTACCTCTGATCGTGAACGAACGTCCTAAAGACAAAAGTACGGTTCGCCTGACTACAAATCTTTTCTACCCTTACGTTCCACAATTCTTCAAACTAAACCAAACAACAAAAAACCAATAAAGACTCAGACAAGTTGACAACATACAACCAGAACTTGGTTTGTATGTACCAGAGAACGAACGGTTAAAGACAAAGAAACTTACCCGTTCATAACTCGAAACTATTCGGTTCAAAATGAAGCTTGGGATGCTGGAAGTGCTTCCACGGTGTCTGAACAGAGATCGGAGTAGAGAAATGGTGAGTTTCGGTAGAGAGAAGGGAGAGCTTTTTAGAGAGAAGAAGGAGAAATGAAAGATTAGAGTTTTGGAGAAGAAGGTGCATGCAGAGAGAGTGAGTCGTAGACTTCCAAAAACTCAGTTTTGCTTAAAACGAACGTCCGCTCATCTGCTGACACCTGCATTCCACTATCTGATATTCGGATCCTCGTCTCTTGACACCTAGCGTTTGTTCAGAGGAGTTTTGGATGCATTTTTAATGAAGTCTGACACATATATTAAATTGTAACCTTTTAAAAATAAACACTTAATATGTTAGCATCATCGAAACTCATTAAGGAAACCAAAAGTATGTGTCCTTTGTCCTACCTACCATGTACAAATTGTATACACATTGTGACCTGCCAAATTCAAACAATTTAAACTCATTACATAAAAATACAAATGTAATATAATAAATACTTATTATCAAAGAGCATCATAGTTAGAAATAAACTAAATAACATGAATAAAAATTAATGAAGAGGATTTGTATGGAAAAATATAAATTAACAAAGAGATGCATATGTAAGTGAAAATAAATTAAATTACATAAATATATAAATTAATAAAGAGGCCATTTACATAACTAGAAATAAATTAAATGATATAAATATAAAATAATAAAAATAATTCATATATAACTAAAAATAAATTAAATAATATAAATATAAACTAATAAAGAGAAATAATACTTTACTGAAAATAAATTAAAAGATAAAAATATAACATATAAAAAAACGAATTGATATTACTATAATAAATTAAATAATAAAAACAAAAAAATTACAACAGTATGTAACTCAAAAATAAATAAAATATTAAGAAAGCACACAACAATTTATTAAGATTAATATAATAAGAGTTTTAACTTTTACTTTCTATAACAACCTATAAAACAGAGTGTTAGAGTTATAAAAGACTAAATGTTTTAAAGTTAAAATAATTCAATAAAATAAATAGATTTTCTTAAACTCGTCTCATTACATAAAACACCGATCATCTCTTTATAACTATTTCTCTTAATTTCTTCTCATTTCTTTCTAAGGATTATAACTCTTCAATCATCTGATTGATGATTTAGAAGCTCCTAGGAGATTACGACAGAGTAATTTTCACATCTATCCGATCAATTTTTAGAATAAAGGAAGTAAGTTTCATCTCTCTTTTTTCTTTCGTTTCTAAATTGAAGTTTCACGAAGCGATTCTTCATCGCATGCGTTCTTTGATTTCTATTCCTTATTCTCTTGCAATTTGTGGTCCAAATGACGCACTCTGTTCTCAATTAGGCTTTTTGTAGGTATTTCTAGAGTTCATTGTACTCTAAGCAGGGGGTCTGCATTTTAAAGCTCAAATGTTGGTATAAGGTAAGGGAAGCTAGATGTCTAAGTCTAAATTGATAGTGTGTTGTAAGTTTGGTTGTTATATGTTTATTAATTTGATAGAGCATTAATTTTGATGTTTATGATATATTAGTTTAATGAAATGTATATGCTTTGGTATGGTATAATTGAATTCTGATATGATGATATTTGGTTGTTAATATTGTCATTAATTGCATGACATGGAATTATATTGATGTTTGTAGTTGACTGAAATGTTGACGAAGTGAAGAGTGGTCAAGGTTATGGTTTTAGTAGCTAAAAAAAGGGGTTTTAATAGTCAAGTTTGTAAGAAAAATGTTGATTTGGGGAACCTAGTTGTTAGAAGTAGTTTTTGGGTGGAAACTATTTTGGAACTAAAGAGGGTGGTCCATGGTTGATGTTTGAGTGGTTTTTAGTGTAATTTTGGTGGTTGGATAGTGAAATTTTGAAGTAAGGAGTTGCGACAGGTTTGGGAAGTTTGGGGCTTGTACTTGAGTCTCTTAGAACTTGTTTAGGCCTTTAGTTTGTTGTTTTGGTGCATGGAGTGGTAGAATTCAATTTAGGTAGTCTAGACTGGGTAGTTTGGGGTTTGGAGTGGTCACTTTGAGTTAGAGGTCTACTTTTGGTTGTTTCTTAGTTTCTAAGAAGTTGTAGGAACCATTCAAAGTTATATAGAGGGTATTCAAAGTCAAAATAGGTGAATTTTAGAAGTTGATTCAGTGTTGACGCCTTCCAAGTACCCCCTAAGTGTTCTTTTTTCGAGAATATTAAGCCCAGGTGCCCTTGAGCGTCCTTCGGACACCCTTTTTGCAAGAGGTACTCGCCTTAGCGCCATCAAGCTCAAGGTGCCCTATTCCACGAACCTAGCACCTAAAGGACTTTTTTTAGGGGGTTGAGCGCCCTTAAACTAGTTTTTGAGTTTTCTGATTTGTAATGTTCTATGTTTTTTTGTGCACGATTTTGGTTTCTTTGATGATTGTGTGATAGTTTAATATGAGTTTTATTGTGATATGTAAAGTGGAATATTTACTTGTTTATTAAATGGAAAAGGTATGGAAATGAGTTCCAAGATGGAACTTCTTGGTGTTGGTTTCAAGTATCATTAGTATGAATACAGGTAGCTCAGTCTTAGGGGTCATCCTAACGCTTTAATGGTATTTCATTCTCAAGTAGAGAAGATTGACACATGTAGTGAGAGTAGTAGGATATCTTAGTCTTAGGTGCTTCTAGTATGGTCTAAGGAACATAACAAACTAACCTTCTAAGTGTGATAGGGTGAAACTTATTGGCAATAACTTTGCAAAGCAATAGAGGCCACCACAAGTGCACGACCCGCCATAGTTCGACATTCATTCTAAATATGGATAGTCAGTTTAGCTCATTGTATATTAAGATGTTTGGGTTAATGCATGTTATATATGATTCATGTATGTCTTGTTCTAAATGTTATATAACATTTTTGTATTTAGCTCACCCTTGTGTTGTATATTGTTTGTATGTGCTTGTTCTTAAATTTTGGCTATGATCATCTGGTGGGTGTGAACAACGGGTGATGAGGTGTCATTGGAGCAGGTTCTTGATGGAGATGTTCAGTTGCTTACATAGATTAATAATGTATTTGTATTAGGTATGTCTTCTTTTCGTGGTTGTGACACTCTTGTGTATAGTTTTGATACAACTATATTGTATCTTACTTTATAATCTTTTTCTCTAAGTGATATATTATTTTAAATTTGTGATGGCTTTTATATAGTTTAATGTTATATTTTTTGATGTTACACTTTTCTTTAACTTATCTATTATATTAAATGTCCTACATGAAAGATAAAATTAGAAGATTCTTTTTGTTAAAAAATCTAAAAATTTATATATATACATACATTACTAATTTATATATTTTTTAATAATTTTTTTATTATTTTTTAAATATATTTTAAAGGTTTAATCTTTTAGAACATCCCTGTTTCTGCAGGAATTTCTCAATTAGGTCCTTATATTGTAAAATCTCTCAATTAGGTCCCTGAATATGAAAAATTGAATCAATTTAGACCTTGTCGTTAATTAGGCTAGACGACGTTAAAAAGTTTGATGTCTGGCTTGGTGACATGAGCAAGTTGTTCTGACGTGGCATACATTGGTCGCTGAGTTGGCTTTCTTTTAAATAGAAAAATCAAGTTTTTGAGAAGAACCATTTTATCTTGACTATTGACCATAACACGCTTTTTCGCTCGTTTATTAAAAACTTTTACTCTACTATGCAATACTAATTGTTCCCAGAGTTAGGTGTTAGTTTTAGGTATTATCACACCAAGTTCTTGATTATTCTTTATACTTTTACTATCTTGTTTAATTTTTAGATCCTTTACAATAATGAGGTTGTAAAAGATGAATGATTCATCTTTGCTTGGAATGGTCCCTATACTTAATCAAATGTCATATGTTCAAAGTTAGTTGATGCAACTTACAATGTAATGGAGAGAAAGATTATTCATAATCTAGTATTCAAGTTAGGTTGATGATATTGAAAAATGTTAATTATAATTTACGGACAAAAAAATTCCAATAAATCTCAAGAAAATTATATCACATAACATCAAATCCCTTTGAACATATGACATTTGGTTGGGTATCGGTACAATCCAAAGAAAAGATCAACCATTCATCTTTTGCATCCTCACTTTAGCGAATGATCTTATTGTGGAACCAGAAACTAGACGTATAAAAAATAATAAATAACTTGGTGTGGTAACAAGTAAAAGTAACACCTAACCTTTGCAAAAATTCAGGCATTTTAATTATTGTATTTATTTGATGATCTTCTAAACTCTATCATGAAAAATATCACACCTTTAACACAATTTAATTACCTTGCATACTAAATTAATGAAAGTTTCCTCCTCAATTTCTTTGAACATAAGAAATTTAATGGAATAAACACAATTCAAAATAGAAAAATAAATGAGCCAATATGCCTCAAAGCATATTTACCCTCTTTGAGTAAATTACATGTCTTATCAGGGATTTAGATTCTATTAATCAACGTTACAAAGAAAATCTAATTGTTTTATGCCTCAAAGAATTATACGTAGAGTTTACACTAATTGATTTCTTTCAGTTTTCAACGTCGACCTAGAAGTAGTTGAATATATACATGCATGTGTAAATTAAATTTAAATAAGACTAAATAAATTAAAAACAAATAAACTGAATTCAGGTCCATAAAAGCTGAAATAATAGAAAACCTTCACGAAGTTGGAAAGTGACCAACCATTTTCTCAACCTATCTATGAACATCTTGTCTACATATTTGGGTACAAAATTAAAAGAAACTTTATAAGGGTCTAAATAATCACCATCTTTGCCTTTACATAAAGCAAATGAGAAGTCCTTTTGCTGAAAACAACATTTACTTCTCCAATGAATGTTCTTACCAAAAAAAAAAATAAGAAAAAAGCTTCATAGAAAAAAGAAACAAAATGTTGTTTTTTTTCTATGAAGTTATTTGTTATCTTTTTTAAGTAAGAAGATTCAATGAGAAGTAAATGTTGCTTCCAGCAAACGATCCTCTTCATTTGCTTTATATAATGGAAAAGATGGTGATGATTTTGATCCTTATCTAGTTTCTTATAATTTTCTACCCAAAGATGCAAACAAGATAGTCATAAATAAGCTGAGAAAATATCTGGTCAATATCCAGTTTCATGAAAGTTTTCTACTATTTCAACTTTAATGGACCTAAATTTAGTTTTTTGTTTTTAATTTGTATAGTTTGATTTAAACTTATCTTACACATGCATGTTTACAATCAATTACTTCTAATTCGAGGTTGAAAATTGAAAGAAATAAGTTAGTGTAAACTTTATGCATAAATCCTCGAGGCATAAACAAATTAGACATTTTTTTATAATATTCATTACCAAATTTATACGTGCTAATAAGCTATTAATAAGTTGTGTAGCATTTTGACTTGATCAAGATCAAGACTTATCTTTAATGAAATTGATTTATGCTTTAAGGTTTTCTGCTAAGGTTTCAATAACTATTTGTTTATTATTGACTTCATCTACTTTGAACTGTGTAGATTCCAGTAAATTTCCTATGTTCAGAGAAATCAAGGAAAAACTTTCATTAATTTGACATGCAAGGTAATTAAGTTGTTTTTTAGTTCTGATATTTTGCATGATTGAGTTTGAGAGATCATCATATAAATACAATAATTAAAATGTTTGAACTTTTTGTAAGAGTTGGATGTGACTTTTTGTTACCACACAAAGTTGTTGATTATTCTCTATACTTTTACTTTCTTGTTCCATATTTAGTTCACAATAGTGATGCTACAAAAGATGAATGGTTGATCTTTGCCTAGGATTGTCCCGATACTCAACCAAATGTCATATGTTCAAAGTGAGTTCATGCAACTTACAATGTAATGAAGAGAAAGATTTTTCATAATCTAGTATTCAAGTTGGTTTGATGATATTGAAAAAAAGCTAATTATAGTTTGTGGACAAAAAATGTCCAATAAATCTCAAGAAAATTATATCAGATAGCATCAACTCACTTTGAACATATAACATTTGGCTGGGTATCGGTAACATCTCAAGCAAAGATCAACCATTGAACTTTCGCATCGTTAGTATAGTGAATGATCTTAATGTGAAACAAGAAAGTAAATGTATAAAGAATAATCAATAACTTGGTGTTGTAACAACTAAAAGTAACACCCAACTCTTACAAAAAGTTCAAAATCTTTAATTATTCTATATATGTGAGGATCTCCCAAACTCCATCGTTCAAAATAATAAAACTATAACACAATTTAATAACCTTACATACAAAACTAATGAAAGTTTCTTCCTCAAATTTTTTGAATATAGGAAATTCAATGGAATCTACACAATTCAAAATAGAAAACTAGATGAGTCATTATGCCTCAAAACATATTTACCTTATTTGAGTTGATTACATATCTTACCAAGGATTCTGATTTCTGTAATGAATGCTATAAATAAGGTTTAAGTATGTTTATGCCTCAAGGATTTATGCATAGAGTGTACAGTAATGGATTTCTTTTAGTTTTAACCATCGAGTTAGAAGTAGCTGATGGTATACATGCATGTGTAAAATAAGTTTAAATTAGACTACAAAAATTAAAAAAAAATAAACTGAACTCAAGTTCATCAAAGTTGAAATAGTAGAAAACCTTCATGAAGCTGGAAATTGACCAGCCATTTTCTCAGTTTATGTATGAGCGTCTTGTCTGCATCTTTGGGTAGAATATTAGAAGAAACTTGATATGGGTCTAAATCATCACCATTTTTGCCTTTACATAAACTCTCACTTGCCTTTACATAAAGCAAGTGAGAGTTTATGCAGAACGTTCCTCACTGCTCGATTGTGGACCAGACTTTGCCACTCGGTTTTTCGACCTAGGAGTTCGTTTCGGAACTTCCTAGTGGACGAGAGTGTCAGTCCTCAGGGACGTCCAACACTGCTCGGTTTAGGACGAGAGTGAGAGTTCAATGAACGTTCCTCACTGCTCGGTCTTTCGACCTAGGAGTTTGTTTTGGAACTTTCTAGTGGACGAGGGTGTCAGTTCTCGGGGACGTCCAACACCGCTCGGTTTAGGACGAGAGTGAGAGTTCACGGAGAACGTTCCTCACCGCTCGGTTTTGGACGAGAGTGAGAGTTCACGAAGAACGTTCCTCATCGCTCGATTTTCAACGAGAGTGAGAGTTCACGAAGAACGTTCCTCACCACTCGGTTTAGGACAAGAGTGAGAGTTCACGAAAAACGTTCCTCACCGCTCGGTTTAGGACCAGGGGCTTTTGGAGAACATTCCCTAGGTTTTATGAAGTGGCCCGAACCGTAAGTTCACGATTTGCCTAGTGATTTGTGTGCATGATCCTATCATTTACAGTGTGAGGCCATGGAAGGCCGAGCAATCGAGGCCGAATGGCCAATAACTTTGAAGCTGAACGGCTGATCATATGTGATTTGAAGGGAATTGTCCGGCTTTATTCATACCAAAAGTTTAAACACGTAAGTCTTGTTAAAACAATCTAATCGAAATAAAACATAACATCAAAATTCAACTAACGTAAACTTGAGATGAGTTGCATTCCCAGTGTTAGGAAGGACTTTTCATTATATCTTATAGTCAATACGCGTCGAATTGTACGGTCAGAGCTATGACTGCAGTTGCGACTTCGCCTATATTTTCGCTCCTCCTTTCTACACGGTCGTTCGATACTTCTTTGTGGAGACCTTGATGAGCTTCTTATCCGTCGTCGATCCTTCTTCACACACTTACGGAGATGACCTGCACGAATCAGTGATTCGATTTTATCTTTGAGTGTTACACACTCTTCAGTGGTATGTCTCAGGTTTTGATGGTATTGGCAGTGCCTTCCTCCATCAGTATTTTTAGGTGAATGAAGCTTCATGACCGAAAGAAGTTTAACATTAAGAGCTTCCTCAAGGACTTTTGCCCTAGGTGTTTTAATAGCTGGGTAATGATCAAACTTAGGCATTCGAGGGAAATCCTTTGGTCGAGACCCTCCTCCCCTGTCGTTGTCGTCGAATGTTTGTCTGTCGTCCCTTTTCTTTCTGCTTACATTAGCTTCCTGTTGTTGCTTTCTTTGTGACATTCGCATGTCCCCCATACGAATAAACTCAGTTATTCTTTCCTGAAGTTCATCCATTATTTTTGGTGGTCGCGCATATAATTTTTCAGCAAAATATCTTAGCCTTAGGCATGAAGGCAGGTTACTGATGAGAAAAGTGTGATTAACATCTTTAACTCGTCGTGCGACTTCATTATACCTTTTCATAAAGGCTTTCAAAGTTTCGTCCTTTTCTTACTTGGTGTTAACCAATTCCGTCAGTGTTATCTGCTGTCTTCGATTAGCTGCGAATTATCTCCTAAAGAGGGTCTTTACAGTGACGAAGCAATCCACTGTGTTGGGAGGAAGAGTGTTATATCATTCTAATGTCTCTTCCTTGAGTGATAATGAGAAGGCTCTGTACATGACTAGGTCGTTGTTTGTATAGAATGTCATTGCATTACCGAACGTCCTTAGGTGATTGTCCGGATCAGTTGAACCATCATACTTATCCAATACGGGAGGAGCTTTTTCTGGTAGGCCGAACGGTATGCAGGGGTGTTGGTTCCCTTTTACCTCGACCGTTCGAGTTGGTGTGATTATGGCTTGCTTCGTTGTCATTATCTTGATTTAAGGCAGACCGCTCGGGGGGGACCCGTTCGACCCTTAGCGTTGCAATCTCCTCTGCATGCGTCCACTACATCTCTTGTTGTGCTTGCGCCTGCGCTTGTATGGTCTGCGCCTATGCTTTGATCTGGGCTTGTAATTCTTTGATTAGATCTTTGGTGCTCTGCTCTTCCATATTTCTTGTGGTAACCATTTGGGCTTCTTCTGCTTACTCTCGGCCCCACGATGGGCGCAAAAATGTTTCGGTAGGGATTTTGTGAGATCGAGACACTAACCTTTGACTTGTGTGCTCCGCTCGTATGCTTAAAGTTTAGACCGATCAGTCCTTTTCAGTATTGGCCGCTCGGTGAAATTTAGTCTTGACTACTCGGTCACTGATACGCGGGTCGCACCGCGTACAAATTCGATTGCAGATAAGAATGCAGTATAGCTAGGATGTGACTCCTAGGTCGTCTCTCAAGGACCAAATGTGGTTCAGTTTTGGATCAACACGTAGTGGGGGGGGTTTTGTGATTGTTTTTGGTTGCGGAAAAATGTAAATGTTGAAAGCAGTAAATTAACAAACCGTAAAAATAAAACAGAAAATAGTAAAAAAAAAATGAAATTTAAAAATAGTAAAACGAAATTAAAACAGTAAAAATGAAATTACAGCAACATAAAACAGTAAAAATAAATCTGGGACAGTAAAAACGAAAATACAGAAAAAACAGAAAATACAGAAAATACAGAAAACAGTAAATACAGAAAACAGTGAAAACAGAAAACAGAAAATTTTAGAAAACAGTAAAAACGAAAATACAGTAAAATGAAACAATAAAAATTAAATCTGGAACAGTAAAAACGAAAATACAGTAAAACATAAAATACAGAAAACTGTAAAAATAGTAAAACAGTAAAAACAAAAAAGATGAAATTACAGCAGTAAATAATAACAGTAAAAACAGTAAGTACAGAATTTTCAAAATCTGTAAAACAGTAACAGCAAAATACAGAAAACAAAAATACAGAAAACAGTAAATATAGAAAATGGTAAATTTGGAAAACAGTAAAAACAGACTCAAAATTACTGCAGTAAAATACAGAAAATAAAATTACAGTAAATGATCAACATGCAAAAATAAAGAAGAGGAGAAATTAAATTGCAGAAAACAACAACTGAAATTGAATTACAACAGAAATTAAATTACAGCAGTAAAAAGAGACAGTAAAATCTGAAATTTAAAAAAAAAGAAATTGAAATGCTTCTAAAACTTACCTCATGTGCCGTGACAAATTTGATTGGTTTCATTGAAATGATAATTGTAAATGGACATCCAAAACCGTAAGCATCCAACATCTATATCAATTTAATTTGCAAAGAAAACATACCTCTTTTTAGCACTTCTTGTCATCTTTTGAATTGAACACCAATTTGAATTTTATTCTCCACATGCACACTAAGCCAACCACAGTTCCAAGTTTTCCTTTCCTTCTTAATTAAAACAAAATCAAAGATGAATTAAAAGAGAAGGAGCTTTGACAATTTCCATAAGTTACCAATTGCTTTGTTTTTATTTTTTTTTACTTCTTACAACTTTAAAATAAAATCATGAATCAATACTTCATTACTTACCTCAAAACAGCCATGAACATTCAACCTTAAACCATAAAAGGATTCAAACAAAAACTTACCAAAAACAAGCAAATGAAAGAATAACACTTACACATCCATTGGTTTTTTTATTTTTTCAGCACAAGTGAATAGAATGAAACACTTCCAAATTGAAATTACAATGCTTATAAAATTACAACAACAACTTACAAACTCAAAATACAAATTAATACCAAGATGAAAACAGTAGATGAATGAAAGCTTAAATGGAAAAGTGTACAAAACCAAAGGTGAAGGCACCAAGAACTTCAAGCTACATCATCCTTCATTCTTTCTAGGAATCATGGTTTTTTTCATCCAACTCCAAAACTCTTCTTTCTTTCTTTGGTTTCCATACGGCTCTCTCTCCCCAACTCAGCAAAATTAAAATTGTTTCTTTCTTCTCCACTCAAAATGATGATGCATTCCTTAGTGGATGGAGCCCTCAAAGTCATGGAGTACTTCCACTAGCTCCACTTTCCTGCTGAACCAAGATATGTTGCAGCTGGAAAGTGAAGTTTTTGCTGCTGGAAAGTGAAGCTCTCTTGCTTGTGTTAAATCCATTGGCTTCCATGGGTGTGATGGCTGCTGAGAGTTATGATTCCTTTGGTGCTCCACTTCACCTTTCCATGAGCATGTGCTAATAAAATAAAGGAAGCAAGACTCCATTCAATGTTGGCTGCCCATTTCCACGTGAATGTGTGCTCTTTCATGGGTCTTTTGCTTTCTTTGCTTTGGGTCCACTTGTCCCATGCTCTCCTTGGTTGGATGCTTCATGTGACACACCAAAGATGTTCCAAAATAATTCTCTATGTGCTTCATGCATGAATTGGAAGAGTGTGACAAATTCAGAAAATTTGTGGCAGCACCTTCATGCTTCATTCCATCATCCATGTACATTGTTTGTGCAACAATATTCACATAAAACTTTGTGTGCTTATGTGCTTGGTTTCCAATTCATTTCAACTGTGAGATGCATCTCTAAACCAATACTTTGATATTCCAGCCACCACAAATACTAACCAGCAAGCAAACAATGCAAACATATTAGAACACTCAAAATGTAAGCACTGGACTGACACAGGGGAGTAATCAAATTACTGGGAACAACATAGAACGAATTTAAACAAAAGAAAAACTATACGTAAAAATAGACATTCATACGAAACCATGAAAAAAAACGGCATGCAAAACGGATAAGAATTGAACTCAAACGAAGACACACAAGTTGACACAACATTCACGCTGCACTGGACTGACACAGTGGCGTAATCAAATTACTGGGAACAACACAGAATTAATTTGAACAAAATAAAAACTGTACGTGAAAATAGACATCCATACGAAACTATGAAAAAAAATTGCATGCAAAACGGATAAGAAATGAACTCGAACGAAGACAGACAAGTTGACACAAAATTGAGGCAGCACTGTGCGAAAATTGAAATGGTTAAGATGAAATTGGCTCAATTGTTATTTTTTCATTTAGCCTTCAAATGTCCCAAAAAGTTATCCAAAATTTTCCCGTAATTAATAATGCAAATTAATAAGCTCAGATAATTCAAATTAGTTAAAATAAGAATTTCCGATCAAATTAAGCACAATTAGGAAAAACAGGAAAATACCGGACGTTTAAGCACAATTCCCCGACTAATTCTAGCACAATAAGATAAATATAGTGAATAAAATATCGACTCATCAGTCACCCTCATGGCAAAAGTGGGAAGGTACCTACAAAAGGCACTCTAACACTCAAGTTAGGAGCAATTTTATGAACTGTTTGTTATAGTTAAATATTTAAGTCCTAATCGGACCTAAGTAGGGCGTAGTGGAGTGTGAGTTGAATGTGTGTTTACCTTGAACCTAAACTCTTATTTATAGAGTTTAAAGGAATTTGACCAATTAATTTACCTCTTAATGGTCATTAATGCAAACCTTAACTGTCTAACGGTAGCCGTTACCACATTTATTTGTGCATTAACTCTGCTCAACAGTTGTCGGGACCAAACGGCTGAGAAGCTTTTGTCCACATACTGACCGTTCAGTTCTTTAGGATCATATATCATCTTTACCGATCGGTTGACTATGAGCCCATGGTAACACTTCTCAAAATGATAAGAAAAGACACACTTCCAAAATAATAATAAAATACTTTTCAAAATGATCTTGGAAGTATAAGATAAATTATTACAATGTCTTATAAAAATACTTCTCAAATGATAAGAAAAGACAAACTTTTCTAAAAGTATTTTTTTTTTAAGAAACCAAAGCTTCATAAGTAAAAGAAAGAGACTACTTAAAGAGTGAAAATTATTTTAATTAAGGATAAATAAACTTGGTTTTGATTTTTATCTTTATGGTATATTGCCAGAAGAATTGCCGTGGGGTTGGACGAGTGAAAGAATAATAGGGTTTAGTGTGTTCGCAAGTGCTTGAGTGCAAAAAAATAGGAGTGTTTTTTTAAATAACATAAAAATAATTATAAACATGTGATTTTTAATTTTAAGTAAAAAAATAAATAAAAGGGTTGCATATAACAAAAAAGTGGAGTGCAAAATAGCAGAAACCCACTTATGACATTGTTAGGTCTCGGGCCAGTTTCATTCGGCCTGTGTGTTCCGTTTTTGTTTCGGCTCAAATTATATTTTGTTTGCGAAATTGCAAAACTTGGATTAGAAACTTCAATATATTAATTTTGTTTTGTATTTTATTTTTATAAATTTGTAGTAAAATAAAACTATCGATTCACTTTAAAGGTGCTATTTTAAGTTGAAAAGAATCTGACCTGTAAAATAATTTTTAAATTGATTCTTTAACGATAATCTAGAATGTTCATCTTAATATTACGAACAGCATCACCTTACAGGCGACATTATTAGCTTTGCATCTATCGATGGAAACAACCATTATAGAGTGATAGAGTTAGATAATTAAAAAGTTTTAGAAATTGATAAAAAAAATAATGTTAAATTTTGTTAAAATGACACAAACACAAGGACTCATTAAGGAATTATCATAAATGAAATTTATCATAGGAAATTATAAGAATTAAGAAGAAAAACTAATTACAAAATTTAAGTAGCTACTTGCTTCTCATATGCCGAAGGTAATAAATAACCAATATAGAATATTCATGCTAAGTAGTTACATCATCACCTCTTTTCCGAAGAAGATTTATTAACAATTCATGCTAAGTAGTTACAACAATTTATTTAACACATAATAAATTAAATAGGTTGTGGCCATTATATTTTTTTAACTAATTTATTAAAGTGATTTGATTAATTAATTATAACTAAGAACATATATGTCATAAATTGTTTCCTGTGTCAAGACCATATGTAATATTTAATTTATTGAGAGACCAAATTAAAATATTGAAACTTACAAAAAAAGGTTACAATAGAGATTATATAAAGGAGTTATGTGTTAGTATCATATACTGAAATATTTGCATAAAGACAAAAACTAAGAGGGATTGAATTTGTTACATACTAAAAATGTGCCTTTTAAAAAATTTTCCTTTTTATAAACTGATTTTACAACAAAAATCATTTTTTTTAAATAACAACCATAAAGATAAAGAGTATAGAAAAAAGAAAGTTGCACAAGTAGTTTTATATTGATATAGATAAAAAAACTCTACATTTAGTTGTTAATTTCTCTAAAGAGAGATTAACTAATTACTACGAAATAACTAAAACTTAGAATCCTAGATAATAGAGTTAAGGTTAGAAAGCACATCTCTTGAAGACACAAGAGATTAACAACACTTCCACTAATACACAAAGAATAAACAACTTTTCCTAACCACAGCTGATACACTCAATCACTTAAGACACACTCAATGAAAGCTCTCAATCTACCAACACTATATATAGACTCTTATTTTCTGAAAATTAGTTCAAGAAACTGAAGAGTTTGTTCCCAATTGTTTGTAGATTATCATAAATGGTAATCAATTATTTCAAAAACTTTTTCAAAAAACATTTTCTCACTGTGATAATTGATTACAAACAGTGATAATCGATCATTAAGAGGCTTTTGTTAAAATCTAAAATTAAATGGAATAATCAATTACCACTAATGACAAACAATTATTCTAAATCATTTTTGAAATATTTTGACACTTTCTTGAGTCATCTTTTACAAGTTGTTGTGTAACTTTCTAAACTAAGTCCAATACACAAATATAAAAGACTTATTACAAAATCTTCACACTAAACTACAAGTCTTCTAATATCATTTGCATGTTTTGAATTCTAAGACTTCTTTTTATCATCATCAAAAATATTTCGTTCTTTAGTTATTTTATTTTTTCTAACAATCTCCCAAATTTTTATGATGATCAAAATATGATTTAAAGCTTTTTTGTAATAACTTGCATATAAATAACATAAACAAGAAAATAACATTATAATTGTCCGCGCCCCCCCCCTCCCCCCCCCCTTTAATCATAATAAAAAAAATGAAGCTCCCTGGAAAATTGTTAGGTTAATTAAAATGAAGTTCCCGTTAAATAAATGAATTTAATTAGAACTCGTCCTTCAATTAGATAACTTAGATCAAAATAGAAAATTAGATAACCTAGCCACAACAAATGCATATAATCACTTAAGACATACTTAGTGAAACCTCTCAATCTACCAATACTAGGTTTTACAAGCCTTTTTTTCAAAACACATATAATTTCTTTTTGCAACACAACACAAAACCTCTGAATAAAAAAGTTGTTTGTGAAACTAGGTCTAGGTAAAATGTATAGATTCTTATTTTTGAAACTCAAGAAATTGAAAAGTATATTCGTAACTATTGTTGATAATCGATTGTTATAAGTGATAATATTCTAGAAACTTTATGAAAAAAATATTTTCTCGTTGTGATAATCAATTACCAGTGATAATCAATTATTATAGAGGTCTTTCTAAAAATCTAAAATTAAATGGAATAATCAATTACCATTTATGATAATCGATTTTCGAAAGCGTTTTTGAAATATTTTGAAACTTTTTTAAGTCATCTTGTACAAGTTGTTGTGTAACCTTCTAAACTAAGTCCAATATACAAATATGAAAAACTTATTATCAAAGCTTAAGACTAAAATATAGTCTTCTAATATCATTTTCATGTTTTGAATGTTTGGACTTGCTTTTTATCAGCATCAAAATATTTTATCCTCAATTTTTTCTCTTTTTACTAACAAGGATCCCGATATGTGAGCACATACAATTATTCATGTTCCTATCTCTCCATCCCCATCAAAAGAGAAAATAAAAAGGGAACCTAAGGTGCTTTACAGTTTAAAGATCATATACCATTCTTCCATCTATATTGTTCCTAATGGCCAATCCAAGTACGCTTTCACATATTGCTCTATGGGGTATTAAGGATTGCTTGATTAGTTAAAAAGTTTGATTGTTCATTAATTATTCAACTATTTTGGTTGTTTATTCTAACAATTGGTATCAGAGCATGTTAGTTTATGATTAATTGATTAATAAAATATAATGGCCCTAACACATTTAATGATTTATCTTATACTACTTGTTTGATTATGCATCCAAAAACATAGAAAAATAATTAATGAGCAACAAACTCTTCCTTAATAGAGCAATTCTCAATTCCCTTTATAACATATATAAAACAAAAGCATGCTGGGATTGGTATCTAATCTTCCTTCTATAGAACACCTTAGGTTCTCTCTTGATTTTCTCTTCTAATAAGAACAGAGAAAACGGAGCATGAATAATTGTACGTGCTCAAAGATGGGGACCATGACCCCTTTATGTAACATTTTGGTTACTTTATCTTAAGTTTCAATATATTGAAACTTAAGATAAAATAACTAACAAATGTTACATAAAGGGGTCATGGTCCCCATCTGTGAGCACGTACAATTATTCTCTCCATGCTAACAGAAGAAAAAAATCTACAAAAGAAAGATTAGATATTAGTCTATGTTGTTTCCAATAGCTAATCCAAGTACTCTTTCGTTTTTTGTTCTAAAGAAAATTGAAAATTAGTCTCTTAAAAAAAAGTTTATTGTTTATTAATTATTGATTTTTTTGGATGCATATTCTAACATGATCAATAGTCCATCTTGAAAACAAAAAATGTGCCTTCACAATTTGATGATAGTCATGGCCAATGATTGGTTGATCTTATCCATCTCATTAAAAATCACAAAATTTAGTTTGATTGATGAAAATAATGAGAAGTATCATACTTTTATGTTTGTCTGAAACTTTATCATCATAAAAATTATCCATAAATCTGCATATTCTCATAAGTGTTTGTTTGCTATGAAAAAGATTTTTCTCAAATAGACTAAGAAATCATCTTTAAATAGTCATTGAAGAATGATAACATATAATGAGTGTTTTAGTTAGGATTTCTGAAATAACCCAGAAGCTCTAACAGGAAGAGCAACTTTTTCTTAGAAGTAAGGTCAAAAGAATACTATTAATAAGAAGAGAAAAACCAACTCAAGTGATGCAGATGTGATTACAGTATAAATAGAACTATATAAACCCTTTGCATGAATTGGTATAGTTGAAAAGAACAACACAAATATTCCCCACCCCACACATAGATTTGGCTAATGGTTTTATATTTCTGCGATCACCAACCAAAAAATAATTCTCGGGTACCTACCCGGATACCTACCGATACCTAGTTTGTACCCATTTTTCAATGCACTTGTTTTGCGTGTAAAAAGTATGTAGTTGATATAATTGACTCCAACAAATTAAAAAAGACAAGATATTATTTATGTTGGGAATCTAAGTAAGTTCCATATATAACTTATTTATTTAGATTCAATCTTATTGGTGTTGTATATATATAGGGATCCTCTTGCTCGTTAAATTTAACCATTTATTATATATAATGTAAGAAAAAAGAGAAATATAAATAAATATTTATAAAATGTATGATAAGTGCTGTCACCGTCCACATATATATAATCTCTCCTTGCAAACCAACTCTAGAGAGAAACCAGATGATGAGATTACGTAAAAATGACTTAATATTAAGCAGAGAAGAGTCAACACACATTTGCATATATGGTTTCATTTTAGGAACCCAATTAACATTAAATAAATTTACATTAAAAGTTAAAACCATATGTTCATACATTTTTCTATAATTGTCCCCATTTGTTTTCTCTTTACGTGGTATTATAATTCATCCTTAAAATTCTAAGAACCTTAAGAAAGAGGGACATGTATATTTGGAAAGAAAAACTGTTTTGTCCTATGTAATTAACACAAATTAATTAGTTGGTGGCTCTTGAAATAGTACCATAAAATGTCTATTCTATTGTCCACTCGACAGCAAAGTATAACAGTTAGCACTCAATGAACCTATACTTGATTGTACCATATCAGGAGAACTCTGATTAGAGTTGCACCTAAAGCATTATTATCGTCTTTGACGGTTACCTAACTACAAAATGGACCCGGGAAACATAGAAAAGTATAACTTTCTCGTAGACTGAATTAATGAGCCTAATTCTTATATAAATTATTGATTCTGTGAAATTGAAGTAAGTGATCTTCAGATGCAATAGCAATATGACAACTGACAGACATATTAAATAAATTTCGTTATCTTTCATTCTGACTTGACCCCGTCAAGCAAGTGTGTTACCTATAGTTTTTGTAAATTTTAATTTATTTGTTTAACGACAATGCTAACAATGTCTTCATAGTACAGGTTAAAATATCGGCTGTTCTAAGAAAAAAGTGTGCACGTTTTTAGACAGTTTCAGCCTAATTTCTTCCTTTTCCAGGTTATGAAAAAATTCACGCTCAAACAAATAAAATATGAACAAATTTAATGAAATTGTTATTGAGAATATAACTCTGAGTTTAAGTTTTAAATTAAATAGAAAAAAGAAATTTAAAATAAACGAAGATCCATAAATTTGTTATATTTAAGTTTTAAGTTTTAGATTGAACTCATCATCTTGTGTTTTGTAGTGAATATTTTCGAAAGACTTATTACGATATCAGATAACCAAAAGTTTGTTTAAATGCCTAGCTCGATGATTCTTGTATTTTAAGTCTTCTTGATAATGTATCTGTTTAAAGGGATAAATCAATATGATGGGACTCACAACTCATCATTCACTATAAACTTAAATTATTTTCTAAACAATTTGATTCACCCATTTTATAATTTCTATTTAAAACATTTTATTTATTGATTTCTCATTTTGTTTGTATGCTGTGTTAGTAGGACTAATTACTTTTAACTACAACACATTAACATCTTTTTTTGTTGGAGGAAAGAAGATAACTGAGTATGTTATGTTAAAGTTGAAGTGAACTAAAATGTGATGAGTTTTACCATAAGAAAACTGACATCAGAATTGCTAAGCAGCAGCCTAGGGATTCTGCATAATGATTTCTGTCTGTCAATCTTTTCCTCCCTTATCTTCTTTTGGGGTGGGGCTGGGGAAGAAGGAGTTACATATGGACAAATCCAAAAAATGACCCTACTGTAAAGTCTGGTATACAATTTGATGATAACATATAATTGTGAGTGTGAAACGATATGCGATTGCATTATACTGTTGAATTGCTCGATAGCTTGTTTGTCCTCACGGGAATGAAGTGAGTTCAATGAATATGGCGAACAATTCGAAAAGCAGAATGACATTTTTCAAAGATGCTGCTGAAATTATCCTAGTCACCATGGTCCCTGGTTATCAGTGATGTGTATAAAATCGCAGACAAGGAACGAACAAACTCATTGATTAATACCAAGTGAAACAACTTGCATGAATGATTAGGTTCTAGAGCTAGGGTTTAAATTGCAGTCTAAAACTGGATTTTCGGTTCTAACTTAAAGGATGGTAAGATTTTTGAAATTGTGCTTAAAAGTTTATTTAATAAGCGACAATTACTTGAAGTTAGACATGGAACAATCTAGCTTGATTGTTATATTAACTACAAGCCAAAAGGTTTCTGAAATTAAGTTGCTGTCAGAGAAGTGATGAATTATTATCAGTTCAAAACTGAGACCAATGGGTTATATCTCTTTGAAATAGAATTACCTAAGTGATGTATGCCGACTTTGGTGTCACTGTCATTCACAAATGTCGGGGAAGTAAAACCAAAGAATACTGAATTTTCTGGTTGTCGAATTTTGAGAAATCTTGGCGTTTGGTCAGCTAGACTTGATCAATCATTAATAGTTTGTGATCATAAAATTATATATATAAGTATATTTATCTGTAATACTTACTCGTACCATTTTCGCAAAGTATACTTACCCTGCAATCTTCTTTGTTTTCATCCACGGGAAAGAACCGTATTCATATACTAAAAGTTTTACAGTAGCTTAGTTAACAACTAATAAGTTTGTCATACCCTTTATTCCATTCATTTTCATTAATTGCACATAACAGTTCCAAATGCAGTACGCATACATAAAAATGCATTATAACTGTAGTTATTTTAGTTATGCCTAAAACTGTGCTAGTAATACCATGGTTATCCGGATAATGCCCTAAGCTATATGAGGGTAAATGCTTAATGGGTCTTTCCAGTAAAGATTTATGAAAAATTATCTCACATAAAACATTGATTTTATTTATAATTTAAAACTTTAAGATAATGATTTTATATATTATTTTATTTTTTTATGGTAAAATTTTGAATTCGCTTAAATTTTTAACCACACTTACATGATTTTGTAGTTTTTATTGGGATCTTCACTGTGTTTTTCTTAGTTATTGTGTAGTTTTTATTGGATCTCCACTGCTTTTCAGGCTGAGGTTATGACTTGTATTGTGACTATTTACCTTGCAAATGAAAGGGATTGGCATCAACTAAAGTAACTCTATTTTTATAATTGATGCTTTTAAGAACGTGGATATTGTAGCTTTGGCAGATTAATAAGGTATTAAAAGTTATAAGATTAGCTTAATGATAAAAATTGAAAGAAACATAAAAAAGATTGGAGGTTCAACTCTTCTAATAAAAAAAACAAACTAATATTTGCTGATGAAAAGAAATTGACAAAGTAAGTGTTTTGCAACTTTATTCTTCTCAAATTTATGACAAAGTAATGTTTGAGCTTATCAATTTTGGTTTTATTAATAAAGCGTCTTTTTTCTTGGTTGACATTACCAGATTGTATTTAGGACAGTTTTTTAAGGAACAAAGAGGATTTGTCTTTATGTGATTTTTTTTTCTGAGTTTTGAACTAATATCCTTATGTGCTCTTATATATTTTTCTTTTCAATTTTACATGATCTCGATATAATAAAGAGGATTGTAGTTCATAAAACTGCTAATTTTGTTGGGACATCTACACTGATGCATTATATTATACTAGGCCTGACCTTTAGCGGCACCAAGATATCAAATTCTATTATATATGTTAGAATTTATTAGGAATTTACAGATGGGTTAAAAGTCATATATTCAGTATGAATCATAAAAATCATAAAGTTGAGTAGTATATATATAAAAAAGAACTTATATAAATTTTGAACTTTAAAGTTTTATAATAAAGGTGATGTGAAACTTTTTATTTGAACAACTCTGATCTCATTTGTAATAAATATCCTTAATAGATTTTAGTAAAAAAATCTCAACAAAATTTAAACTTTCGAAATACAAATTCATCAATTGAAATTGTTAGATTCTATGTGGTTAAATTACTTTTTTAATTGTAATATATCAGACATAAGTATGTTTGTTTTTGTTACTATAAAACTGAAAATATTACCACTAGTAAAAAAACAAGATTTTAACTCGCGCATTTGATATCGGTTAAGTTATAACTGAAGAAAAAATGGCACAGTGGCATTTTTGTAGTTATCACAAATAAATATGCCTCGGTTAAAAAAGAACCGATGTCTAAAACTGGTGCAATGACATTTTTGTAATTATCGCGCAAGGTATATGCCTCGGTTTAAAAAGAACCGATGCTTAAAACTGGTGCGGTGACATTTTTGTAATTATCGTGCAAAGGTAGATGCCTCTGTTCAAAAGGAACCGATGCCTAAAACTGGCGCGGTGACATTTTTGTAATTATTTTTTATTTTTTTAAGAGCGTTTAGGCATCGGTTCTTTATAGAACCGAGGCCGTAGACCCTTATTGTCTCGGTTAAAATATTAACCGAGGTAATAACATGTGTTTAGGGTTAAATTTCGCAAACAGAGATAGAAGTTGCACCGCTCCTCTCTTTTCTCCTATTTTCTTTGGTTTGCAAGGGGGAGACTTCCTTCCTCTTCTCTGTTCTATTGGAGGCGCGATGAGGATGCAGCGGTGGGCAGATTTGCGCTCATGGAGGGGTGGGGGGCAGATCTGGGCGCATGGAGAGCAGATCTGGGCGCATGGAGGGCAGATCTATCGCGGATCCGGAGGATATGAACCTAGCAGCCTGATCTGGAGACTTGGAGGTGGCTCTTGAAGTGGTTGATGGTGGATGCTGGCAAGCTTCATGGGGGAGATGGTGGTGGTCGGAGATGCTTTTGTCGACGGTTTAGGTGGCGCGAAGAAGCTGAACTGCGTGGATAACTGGCCTCTAACCACGCCATTGGGGGAAGAACAGAGAAACCTGGCTCTGTTTGACCATGTGCGAAGAGGAAGAAATTTGGGTATGCCCTTTGCTGTGTGACACACATTTTGCTTCTCTGGCTTTGGACATGGATGACGCTGTGTTGCTAATTGAGTATGGACCGCTGTTTGATTCCTGTTACGGTTTCTTGTTTGTTTTAGATTTTTGAGCTGAAATTGGGAGAAATCTTGGGTTTGTTTGGCATGACAGAATGATTGAGAATGAATGAACCGAATGAGAATGAATGAACCGAATGAGAATGAATGAACCGAGTCTAAAGTATGAAAAAAAAAAAAATACACGCTACTGCCTCGGTTATCTAAGAACCGAGGCATATTCCTGTCTTGTTTTATCTTGGTTAATAACCGAGGCATAAAGCTTAACCTTTTTACCTCGCCCAGATATGTATCGATTGTAGAACCGATGCCTATAAACATAAACAACCAATGTCTTTTCCCTTTATTGTACTAATGTCACTTTATTTACATATAAAAAGGAAACAACAAATTTATCATGATCAGTAAAATAATTAAATTGTTTAATTTTAATTCATGAAATTAAATTTCCCGTCTGATATATACTCACAATTAATTAAATAATATAAGTGGTTATGTTTAATAATATTTTTTATTTTGTGATGATTATGAATATATTTTACAAAAATAACTCTCATCATGTTGAAGTAAGCAATGAAATTGCAAACAAAACCTAGTAAAGATTTATTTTATGGTAGCCCCCACCTAGATATGTTAGCAAAATCTCATCGAATTTCCTCTAGTTTATCTCTTTATGCTTGTAACTATCCAATCGTCAACCTCATCTCCATTGTTGATTTTTCTTATGTTGAACCGATAGAAAAACAACTCACTTTCTCTCCATCACTTCACCTTTCTCTAATTTCAACGCTTACTAAAAAACCCTAAAACCTCTCTGGTACTTGGGCCCTCCTCTTTATAAGAAGAAGAAAACTTTGTTTCCATATTCGTCCCATTAATGCCAACAAGTTAAAAAGAAATCTTCTATATATATTGAATATTCCTTCTACTTCTTTCAGTTTACAAATACTTTTACGATTTTCCCTTTCTCACGTGAATTTTCTATTGTGTTTGTTTAATATATTTGTAATTATTGATAAAAAAAATGTATAAATTTTTTATAAATAGAATAACAATATTAATAACACACTACATTAAAATAAAACTACGTTAAAGTGTCGACTTTGCATTCCAAATGAGAAAAACACACTCAAAGGATGGTGTTAACATAGCAGCATCAATTACTGCCAGCGGACGTTAATAGTATGGACTAAGCAAACACCATGGACTAAGCAAACACCATGGACTAAGCGGATGCTAAAAGCATAGGTTAAGCCAATGCTAATCATACAACTTAAAAAAAATTATTATAATATGAGCGAGAAAATATAAAATAATAACTGAAATGAAAAAAATATTAGCAAAATAATATACTTGAAAAGAAAGTATTTTTTTTATAATTAATAAAGAAAATGAGTGTAAATAAAAAAGATGAATGTGAATGAAAGAGATAATGTAGAAGAAGAAGATGAATGTGAATGATGGAGATGGAGAGAAAATCGTGAATGATGGAGATGGAGAGAAAATCGTGAATGAAGGAGACGAGAGAAAAAATGCACATGAAAGATATGTATGTGGATAGAAAGATGAAGTGTTGATAAAGGAGATGAATTGAGTAAAAAAGATGAGTATAGATAAAAGAGATGAATGTGAATAGATTTATGAGTGTGAATGAAAAAAATGAGTTTAATCATATATATTTATACATAGAAGGTAAGTGTGGGTGAAGAAATTTATGATATTTAAAATAATTTTTATGAATGATAAAGAATGTGTACATATTTACAATATATAACTTAGCATCTTATGCATATATAACTTAGTAGCGTTATACGTGATACTAATTTAAATAAATATAAATATGTATTTAATATGTATTTAGCCAATGCTAGTACACATATTTATTTAATAATTTTTTTTAAAGTTTTATAGAAACAATTTAATTTGTTTGTATCATATTAGAGTTGGTTAAACCAATTCGACCACGTTAATATATAGAAACTAAATCAATATTTGTTTTTTAGAGAAACAGAAGTAAAACTTTTTTTGTTGGAAAAGAAGTTAAAGTAAAACAGAAAAAACTATTCTGAACGTGCTTTTATATAATTTAAAATATTTAATCAAATAGATTAATTAATTCTCAATCAACGCCTATAAAGTATTGTCCATAAGATTATAACAACAATAACAATGACATTGACATCCCACCAATTAATAAATATTTTAGAAAACTATTTATTATTAAGAAAACAATACTTATTTTTTGACCTACTAAATCGAGATTATAAAACCTAATAGGGTCCACATAATTTAATGAGAACTATATGAATATGACTCCATTCCTAATACTAAAAAATATATAAAGGCAATACCTAAAAAAGACATTATTAGCATTTCAATTTCAGCAAGTAAAATGTGTGTTACCAAAATAAGTGAGTCAAACACTAATCAACCTATTCGTTGACTTTGGCAATTAAAAAGAGTCCATATCCTTAAAGTCGTGGAAAATATTGATTTTGTTTTATGATTTCCTATTAACAACGGTTATGTTAATTAAGATATTAATCTCTCACGTAGTGGTGGGAGAACACTTCCATGAATGGGGTGTATATAGGTTTTGTTCAATTAGGTTGGTAGGTTATAGATTTTTTTTATTTACAATAAAAAAAATAAAAAATATATTAATGAAACAAATAGGATGTTTCAGTTCAAAAAAGTTATGTATTAAAGATAACAAACATTGTTAAATACAAAAGTATAAATTCTATCTCACATTCAAATACGTTGTTAATCAAAATCTCAACATTGCATTATGTACACTCTTTCTCATTTTTTTTTATCAACAACAAACTATTTCTTATATGGTGCATACTAAGAAAATTAGTTTATGCATAACATCCCTTTCAAATATTAGAATTCTCGACTTTATAGTTAGAAAATAATTAGAATATATATATATATATATATATATATATATATATATATCTATATATATATATTATATTTTTCTTTATCAGCAAAAAATAATATATAAATAAAAAATAAGGCATAGTTCAATCCATACGAAAGTATCAATAAACACATTATATGAGACTTTAAAACAATTGTTTGGAGGTCCCGATATGATTAGAGCTGTCAAAATGGGTCACAACTCACGGGTTAATCTGGCCCACCACGGGTTCGAGCTAGATTGGGTTTGAAAAAATTGTACTTTTTTTTTATGTGGATCAAATTTCAATCATTTTCATTTAAACCCGCTTCATGTCGGTTGAATCTGTGGTGGGTCGGGTTGGCCCACCAACCTAATTTTATTTTATTCAAATTTAATTTTAATTCTATAAAAAAATATTTATTATTTTTTTGTTTGAAAAAATTATTTAAATTCCTTATTTTCATAGTTAATTAAACACCCATGTTGGGAGTGAAATTTGTTTATATTTGAATTATAAAAAGTTTGTAAATTTTTGTTATTTAAAAAAAAATTGTAATTAAGTGAGCTAATGAGCCAATCCATTTATCCACCAACCTGTGGTGGGTTGGACCGGGTTCAAATTTTTTTGGCTTGTTGATAAATGAGCCGGATTGGATTGACTCACTAAGTAACCAATTCGTGGTGGGTTGGACTGGTTCAGGCTGGGTGATCGTTTTGATAACTCTTCGTATGATGCATGAGCATTATTGGTGTTTGTTTTCCTTCACATTTACATGGCTTTCACAAAGACCAATTTATACATGTGATTGATGAGGATGCACATGACCATGGCCCTTTTGTAGAGAATACAACAATGTCTTTGGCATGCATGTGTTGCACTTGCAAGTCCATGAATGTCAAATGAAGGTTTGGAAGAAGAAAACTTTTTTAAGGAAATAATATGTATTCGAGATTTTTATATTGAAGATTTCACCTTTTCTTAAATTAAAAATATAAAATGTAAATCTTATGTTATTAATTGGTTTATTTAGTTTATGAAATTGAATTAGGTTTAATTTGTGTTTCTTGACTTTATCCAAACGTAGAGGCTTAGGATTCTTTGGTAGCGGGGCATGCATGTAAGCTCAAAAGCAAACATGCAACTACAGATTAATTCATCAAATCATTCATCTTTAGTCCATCAATTATTTGCAAACATTACAGGCAGAGACCCGTCAAGTCATTTCCATTTGAAGTCCCTTACGAGAATTATTTATATTTCTATTTTTCTTTCACATTCCTTTTACGATATTTATTTGTTATCGTGTCAATCAGAATACAGAATGTCATCTGCACAACTGTCTTTATAATTAAAAGGAAAATAAGTGTAGATATAAATATATATATATATATATATATATATATATATAAAAGATGAACTTTTTCATGAGACAAATTCGATGTACAAAGTCTTGCCCATGTTAATAAGGAATCTTCATGGGACTTCAGATGTAGGTGGAAGCCAAAATTTTGATGTATGCAGTTGTATAGGATTCAACCCATTGGAAGAGACACGCATGTCATCTTGTAATTTTTATTAATAGTGAATTTAAGTTTAAGTTAATATTTTAAAATCGGTTTGTAAAATAATATTTAATTAATATCATAATAAATATAATAAATAAAAATTCTCTTTAAATTATATTTTAAATGATTGTTAAAAACAAATTTAAGATTAATTTAATTTTACAAAAAATAATTTATATGTTAAAATTTGTATGTATTTATATATTATAAATTTATTTTATTTTTTATTTTTATTTTATCTTTAGCTGATGTTGAATTTTCAACCTAATTAATTTTACATCGGTTTGTATTAGAGAAAATAATTTGATTATTTATGGAATCAAATTAATATTGTACAAAAGGTAAAACAATAAAAATCCAAAAGTAGTATAGATATAATAGAGAAAAGTCTCATCTTATAATGGCCATTTTGTAAAATTAATAAATTGGTTTTAAATTTAGATTTTTCTAATATCATATTAAAACTTATTGCAACTATATTATTGCTGAATTTATACGAGCATCGCAATACCATTTTGTTAATCATGCAAAATTTACATCTAACATGTTCAACACTTGTTACGAGGTGTGTGTTATACAAATCTCATATAGACTATTTATATAACCTAGTTAAAATATGAGTAGGAGATAATTCTAATTTTACAATCCATTTTTAAGGGACTGGATTACATCATTCAAATCATCATCTACTATGTTATCCACAAATAAACTTTTTCTTTAACAAAATAAAATATATTTTCTCTTTATTTAATGTGTACCCATCGATGTCTAAATATAACAAAATTATATTTTTAAAGTTTAGTACCAGAGAAACACTTAAGGAAATTGCGGTCAACCCTTAATATCAAATTCAAGAAACTGACCTAGTAAAAAATTACTCCAAGTTAAAGCTAATTTCAACCTGGCCCAAAAGATAACATAATTAACACCTTTCCTTATCAACTTAAGTTGACTAAACCTGGCCGTAAGAGTCACATTAGCACCCTACTTGTTCATCTAATCAAATGAAGTTCTGTTAAAGTTTAATTAAACCTGACCCAACTTGTTCATCTAATCAGATTAAGTTTAATTAAAGTATAATTAAACATGACCCAACTTGTCTATCTAATCAAATTAAGATGCATTAAAGTTTAGTTAAACCTGACCCAACTTGTTAATCTAATCAAAATTAGTTAAAGGTAAATTAAGCCTGACCCAAGTTGTTTGTCAAATAATACTAAAGCTAAACTCAATCTGACCCAACAGGTCATATTAGCACCCTACTTGTTCATTTAATCAACTATATTGGATTAAAGTTACATTAAACTTGACTCCTGTATTTATCAAACTAAACTGTGTTTTAATTTACCCATCTAGTCAATTAAAGCCTAGTTTTGAATCTAATCATCCTAATGTGTTGATACTCAAGAAGTAAAGATGATTTGTGGCACATCATCTAAGAATAGAATCCGCACCAGAGTGGAGATCAAAGAGAAACAATAAAGTTGATAAATTGGGAAATCACTTTCTACTTGTAGGGTCTTTGAATGACGTCAAACGAATATTTTCAGAAGTAGTGGGAATGAAAGTAATTTTGATTGACATGCATCTCCACGGCTTTAGCTTAGTACAGGGCAAAAGAAGTTTGTTGTTACATGGACCCTCTCTATCCATTTGTTATTCTGACAGAAAACTTATTAAAACTTTCAAAACATTGAATTACCTTAACTTTAAGCTTATAAGCTTATACGATTTTATCCAAATATAAATAATTTATGAACTTATAAAAAATTACTTATTTTGAATTTTTTTTTTTCAAAATGACTTTAACTTTAAGTTTAAATAAACGCAACATATATTATATTTTCAAACTTTTCAAAATCATAAAATTACATATCTAAAATATGATTATAGTTAAAATATAATTGTGAATAATTTTTTATAAAACCAATATATATATATATATATATATATATTTTAAGAATAATAAGTTTTCATGATTATAAAAAAAAAATATAAATGTCTTCTGTTTTTTAAAATTCGTACAAAATAATCATTACACTAATTTGTATCAAAATTAAGTAATAAAAAGTTACTCCTAGGAAATAAAATATTTAAACTATAAATTTTCTTAGATATCCAACTTTCGTTACAAAAAAAATGATATTTAGAGGAGATTATTTTGTGGAGGTTATAAAAAACCTCCATAAATTAACATGGTTTAGGATGACTTTAGTGAGTTGTCTAAAAGCTAATAATAGTTGAGTGTCGGCCATTCACAAAACACAATTATCTTCATTTTTAGAGTGTCATGTGACCGCTACTAAAAGCAAATCTTCTCCAATGGTGGAGGGACATGTGACCAGTACCAAAAATAAATCATCTCCACTTCTAGGGTGCCATGTGACTACCTTTTAAAAAGAAAATCATCTCCAATGAAAGCATGACACATGGCACACACTTTCCACTTGGTTTGAATATCTAACTTAGGGAAAATCCTATGCTACTTAGGCCTTAATACAACCCTTAATCAAACCTATACTACATGGTCAAATATAAAGCTTAAATAAACCTACATTACTCTTCAACCTTCACGATGACCTATGAGAAAAAGCTTGCTTCACATTGCATGGATGATTCTAGCTTCTTCTTGAAAATGTTTGGGCCATGACTAGGGGTATTCCATCACTTTTTGTTTTCCTTAATATTTTTTAATTCCCTCCAAGATTTTAGACGGACTAAAACTTCCCCCTAAATCAAAACCCTAAAACTTTTCCCCCAAATCAAGACCCTAAGAACCAGTTTATCATTACCAACTTTTGCAACCATGCCTTCATTACGAGGCGAGTCTGGTTGTCGAGGTCGCTACCTAAACATGTCCTTGTTTATTAATCTTTTGAAAACCTAGTAGACGCCATTTGTGAAAAAAAGAGTTTTAAAAACACTATTCACCCCTAGTGTTTTTTAGTTGACATCAAAGCTAACCTTAGGGGTTAGTTTTTAACATGACTAGAGGAAATGAAAGATGAAGGATATTTCATCAGTCGTCCATCTTTGTTCAAGAAAGAAAAGTTTTATCTTTGGAAACAAAGAATATTCCTTGAATCATGTCATATTTCATTTGAGATATTCTGGAAAAAGGAAGATTCCATACCTCAAAACAACGAAGGAATGCCTATAGCCAGAAGCTCCTGGTTAGACGATAAAAAATCAAGGTATCCTGAACTTCAAAGCCAAAAATATACTAACATGTGCTTTATGTGAAGATGTCTTTGAAGAGATACAACAACATAAGAGTGCCAAGGATACGAGGGATGTAATGACTATCATATATGAAGAGAACAAAGCAAATGAGGCAGTGAACATCTCAAAAGATCCAAATTGATATGAAGATAAAGATAAATAAATCAACTTAAGGTCTAATGGATGATCTAACATGCGATATGTCAGACGCCTTTAACGATGAGGTTGACTTCAATGATCTCTACTTTATTGTTGAAGCATATGATGAATTAATGTTTAACTCTTCTAAGTTGGCATATTCATATAAAAAATTAAGAATATAGTATAAAAATGTGTCAACAGAAAATGAGTTTTTGAAAATTGATTTAACATCGTCTAAAGACGATATAATGACTTTACATTGTTAAAATTTTTAAAGGAAGATTTAATGTTCTAAACTTAGAAAATAAAAATCTTATTTTAGATAATAAAAAGCTTAAAGAGAACATAACTACTACAACTAAAATTATTGAAAGTGTTGAACAACTTAAGCAAGAAAATGACACTCTACTCAAGGTATTAGACAAAATGTATGACAACAACAAATGCTTAGACATGGTAATAAAAAGTAGCAAATGTTCTCATGATAGAACATGCTTAGGCTTTGATTATAAATATGTTAGTCATTCATGCTCAACAAAGTTTATTAAATTTGTTAAAGAAGGAAAATAAGCCTTCAATGTTAGGTCCAATTCTAAAAAGAAAAGGATAAGTAAAACTAACAAAGTTGAACCCAAATCTAGATGGGTACTAAAGAATCGAATTACTCTCTTGCAAACTTAATGGATACTATAAGAGAAACTCCCACCATGATGTCAGGAAAATGGATACTCACTTATCATAAAAGAAGAAATGTCTACATTCCAAAACTTGAAGAAGCATAAAAAGCACGAGCATTCCCTCACATTCCAAAACCCTGGCCATTCAAATTCCAAGAACCACCTTTATCACTCACACATATAAGCGCCAAAGGAAACCAAATGTCTTCATTCACTCCAAGTTTTTCTCTGAAATTCTAAAGTCCTTACTCTCAAGCATTTTCTCTCAAAAACCCTTGAATTTCCAAAAGCACTCTTTGTTACCAAGGTTGGAAACTAAGACTAAGAAGATGTTATGACTCTTGAAGAAGTGTATATATTGTAGGAATTTCCTACAGACTTAAGCTTGTTGAGGACAATTTGGAATTATTGAACATGCTCTAAATGTTTTCATTTTCTAGCATAGTGAACAATTCATATTTTTTGGTCAATAAACTGAGTTTATTTCTTTTGACCTCATTTGATCCCTTGTACAATACGACCAGGGTGTTCCATATTTCCTTTGCTCTTTGGTAGGTGCAAACTTTTCAATATTCTTGCTTAGAGAGAGCACACATCAACGAGTTACGAGCCTTGGAGTTTAGTAGGTACCATTGTTTTTGTTTTTCTGTCCATTTTCTCTCTGTGAGTGCTTCTCCCCCTTTATCAAAAGGTGTATAGTTTCCCTTCTCGATGACATCCCTCATATCAACATGGAACGATCCAAAGAATGTGATCATTCTTTGTTTCCAATAATTAGACTTCTCTCCTTTGAATAAAGGAGGACGATTGACAACATCGTGCTCTATTTTGTTTTCTCATATTTTACGTACCTCTTTTTACGCTCCTCTCTTTTTATTTCTAATTTAATAAACCCCTCTTTTTTTATTTAACTAAAATCCATTAAAAATAACTGTCTAGATAATGCTTCCTGTAAAATCTCAATCAGTTTTTAAAACATAACTACTATTTTTCAAATTATATACAACTAGCTCTATCAATAAGCCAACACATCACATTTAAAATATAACACATCATAAATTTAACAATTATAGAATAACATGTGTTGCATTTATATCAACAAAATAAATAAATAATAAATAACTTTATGTTCTACTTAAGACTTTCACATCAACTGAGCTACACCACACCTTGTGAACTCATGTAAATTCTAATAAAACTTACTCAAGTCTTATTTATAAGCTTTACATTTTTTTGGGTCTTACATAGAGTAGATATGCAAGCAAACAACTATGTCCTTTTTCTTATCACTTTTGTTGTTTTTGAACGTTAACGTCATTTAATGTCATTTAATGTGCATTCAGAACAACTCTAAGTTTTGCAAATTTTCTACTAGGAGGGTTTGATTGTTTAAACATTCTTGTAAAGATACCAAGTAGTTCATGAGACTTTCATCGTTCAATGAAAACTTCGTTTAGCATAGGTATCATTTAGCCTTTGCAAGGCTTTTCCTAACATCGCCTTGTTTAGTGATTTTTCATTGAGCTCAAGAGCGCGTTTAACAAAATACCTTCCAACATATGTTTATGGAATAATTGTTGTATCTTTTACCACGTTTACCAAAAACATAATTTTATACCTTATAGTGAGAGCTCGTCTAGCATTGTTTATCAAAACATTAGCATGAGTGTGTTTGATAAGACTCTCATTGATGCATTTGTGAGAAAATCATTTTGTAGTATATGCGTTTACTTTTCTCAAGGTGTTTAAATTTCACAAACCTTCTTCATAAAACATTAATCTTTTAACTATGTTATTTTTCCAATGATAACACTTTGTCATATAGTCATTTTGTTTAATGTTGTTTGTTAAAATTCAAAACATATGAGAACATTTAGACAATTTAGTCTTATAGACGATCTTGTCTTAACAATCTCTTTTTTTGATGTTTAACAAATACACATTTAAACTATATGATTTTCAGTTAATTCGATTCATATTTCAAAATCTTATGAAAACTATTTTAAGACGTTTGAACTAAATTATTGATATATCCTAAAGTTTTTTATAACTCAATTTTTTTAATATTAAAAATATTTATTAGTTAAATAAAATTTGAACTAAATCATTAATATATCCTAATTTTTTTTAACTAGGTTAATTTGAATTTTCTTTTATTTTTTTAGCATGACAACCTTCGGTATGTCAACCAATTCCGATTATTGCAAATTCTCCCTTGAATTCAAAATTCAAGTATTCTATAGATAAGTATCTTATTTGTTTAATACATTTTATATGCTAACATTACTTATAGAGTTTTTGAGAGGAAAAAATAGAAATAATAAGTTGAGTAAACTTATGTAAAATCACAATACCATCTTCAATTTAAAATTTTAAAAGAATTTTTTTTTTCTGAATTTTTCTCCTCATCTCATTGATCTTTACACAATTTAAAAATTTCCATTTATTTTAGAATTCTTATAATGTTTTTATTATAAAAAAATTAGGCTTAATAACCTATTTTGTCTCCAGTTTTGTTCGAAAATGTCAAATTAGTCCATCATTTAAAAAATGCGTCAATTACGTCCTCACTTAATAAAATTTGCATCAATGAAATCTCTTCTGTTAAATCCGTACAAACGACGTTAATTAAAGAAAGAGAAAAATAATTAACGCCGTTTGTACGGATTTAACGGAAGGGATTTCATTGATGCAAATTTTATTAAGTGAGGACGTAATTGACGCATTTTTTAAAGAATGGACACTACAAGAAATTCAGGCATTACCGAAGGTCTTTTACAGACGGCCTTTTGCCCTTCGGTAAAATTGCGTTTCCGACGGTCACATAGATGATTACCGAAGGCCATGGTGAAATGCACTCATTACCGAAGGATTTTTTTTCGAAGGTCTTTCGGCCGTCGGTATTGGCTTGAGTGAATTAAGTTACCGAAGGATATATGACCCTCGGTAAGGTGCTCGTGTAATTAACCCCATCGGACTTGGTTTCCCTCTGCCAATTTTAATTTTTCGAGCCAAAGTTCCCCTTTCTTTCTTCGAACCCTCTCACCAGCATTCCCCCTTTGTGCGAGCCATCGAACCCTCACCAATATTCCCCAAATCTGCGAGGTTTAATTCACAGACGTCATCTCCCTCCTTCATGCAAGCATTCTTCGGTGGCAGTTTGTTCTGTGGTTGAGCGGCTGCGTGACAAATTGGTTGTTGCTGCGTCAGGAGGGCTTAGTGGAGGAGGCAACAACAGTGAAGAGGGGCTTCGTGGTGCGTTGAGAGCGGTGTGGGGTTCGTGGAGGAGGCAACAACCGAAGACAACACACCTGCTCGACTTCTCTCGCATCGATATGTAAGCCTCTTCACTCCTGATTTTTCCATTTTTCATCTTCTTTTCACTGTTTTGCTTTAATTTTTAGCTTTTATAATTTGTTCTGAACTTGTTCTAAACCATTTTACCATGGAAAATATTAGTGGACCATTTTGTGTAAAGCTCCTTGATTAGTTGGTTGTGTGGCCTGCCCAAAATGACAAACTATTTTCACCTTAGCTTCCTGCCAGTGTCTGTAATTTAAGAGTAGTCCCTCATAACCTAAATTTTATTTTCAAGTTATGATGGCAAAGATTCAATTTGTGACAATGGTATATTGTCACTTTCTCATATATAGTATATTGGTTGGAGAGTTCGTAAATATCATGCAAATTAAAGTTGGCATCTTGGGAGGGATTTGCTTTCTCTGTATGTGTCTTTCGTAAAAGAAATAAGTTTTTCTTTAAATGAATGATGGAGCGAGTTGTTTGTTATTAGTGTGTAGAAAATTCCTGATACCCCTTCTGTGTATGTTACACTTCTATCTGATATGCAACAGTCAAAATATATTTAGTTATGTGAGAACATGAAGATCTTTTGGAATTGGAGAATTGTTACTGATTTATAGAACTGCACTTGTAAAAGGATGTGACTCCTCTAAAGTGAGGGAACACTTTTCAGGGTAAAATAGAATAATTACTGTTGATTTAAAAATCAACAGTTAAGATTATAATAAAATGTATACACAAAATTTAAAATTTACCATGAAGTTCTTAGAATTTCAACCATGGCATTTCTCACCAAATTATTTGAAGAAGGTTTTTTCTGAGAATTCAGTAACATTCCCTTTCTGCCTTAATGCTGCCAGTTTGTCAATGTACATCTATGTTTCCCCCATATCTTGTAATTAAAGATCTAGTTAGTTCTTCCCAAGATTGTAGGCAAGGAACCACTGAGGTTGTTGTAGGAGAGGTCCCTGTACATATTCAAGTCATAAGAGTTAACATAACAGTTTTTTACATAGAAATGAAAGGTTTGAATGTGCCCCTGGTTCTATAAGGTAAAACTGAAATATTATTAGCCAAAAAGGAAAATTAATGGTGCAACAAGGTGATAAAGACTTACACAAGGGTTTGACCTTCGATGTTGCTAAAAGAGTAATGAACTAGAGCTAGCTGCACACTATCAACTAAGAGATATGAAGTGACCTACAACCACTGAAAGACAAAACCACAGTGCTAAGCTCTACAAAACACAGAAACAATGATAAAACTAGGAAAATGATCAACTCAACAACTCTTTTTGAGATTCAGTGATAATTTCTGATTGTTAGCACCTGAAACATGTATGAATGTATCAAATACACTTGTCTCAAGCCTTAGAATCAATAAATATTTGCCAAAAAGAGTGTGCTCATAATGAAACCATTAAAGTAAATGCCTTTTAGCAACTGTATAATGTTTCTTTTTCACATGTTTCAATTCAATTCACAACCTAGCTTTTGTTACAACCCAAACCAATTAAAAATGCACAAATTCAAAAATCAGAGTGTTGTTCAACTTTGCAGTAGAAAAAAAGGAGCTGTAAATTGAGGTTTTGAGTTGTGAAATTGCACAACAATGATAATAAGTAAAATTAGAATTTTAGAACAACTTTAAATCATCAAAACAAAGTCTTTTGAGCTATTATTTGGCATATAAATAGTAGATTCCAAAATTTGACCTTATAACAGGTAATAATGTAGCAAATTAAACAACTAGACACCTCATTCTAAGTTGTAATGATTCCAACATGTAGCTATCAATGCAAATGACTGTAGAATGTGTAAATACACTAAACTAAGCTTCAAAACAACAACTAAGCATGATCAAACTCGAACTGGACATTGGAAGGACATTTAACACGGTGAAAACCATCACTTTTTGAGTTAAAATAGAAGTGGAGTAGTGATTTTGAGTTGCAGGCTGTTTATAACTCATTTTAGAGTTTAAAGAGAATTAAAATCATCAAATAAAGTTACCTGCACTTTCATAAAATAAGTAGCTTAATCCAATGGAAACTAAAACAAGGACCCTCTGAGCGTTTTAGTATTGCAACATTTGAATGTGGTTTTGATTTTTAATAATCTGATATATGCAAAGGAATTTTTGTTTGGACTATCTCTTGCATGAGCATTGAGGTCATGAGTTATTCTTCCTTGTAGTGTAATTCCACAAGAGTTGTAACTGGGATAGTTATGTTCCTTCTTTGATAGCCAACCTATTACATTCAAATTATAACCTTCTTTACCGGTTTGGAACTAGAACAATGATATTGTAACCGTAAAGGTTTAAGACTGTATGCCCTTCTGTTGGTATGATTTAGATTCTGAAATCTAATTAGAAATCTTTAAATAAACTGTGAAATATTGTCAGAAACCTTAAAGTTAAAGTTGTTTAGGTTTGGGATGGATATAGGGTGTTTGATGATTAATCTTTTGTTGTTGTTGCGTTTTGGTAATTAAAATTTTCCATTATTGTACAAGGTCTTGGGGTTTCAATTAGGAGCACATAACATTTGGAAGCTTCAAACGGAGTGGGTTAAAGTTAGTTGCAAAAGTGTCATTGTTTAAGGGCTACACTCAAGTGTCGAAGACTTCATCATTTCCAGGTAGGTAAATGATGTGTTAAGCGCTGGATTGTGCAGTACTTTATTTAACATACATATTCTTATTCCACTTTCTTAATTCCTTTATTTGAATTATGGGTTTACTTAAATTAATGTCATTTGTTCTATCTATGTATTCCTCACTGTCAGAATGGATGCTTCCTTGTTTTTCTTATGAAAAATATTAAAGTTCTGTTTTGAAAACAAATTAGGTGATTATTAATTAATAACGTCCAGAAGTGAATGACAACATGTTAAAAATGGTCCCAAATGAAAAATAGTTAACACTATGGAGTGAAAGACTAATAGAGAATCAGATTTGTGTTTGCGTTGCACTTTGTCCCACTTCAGACAAGGGTTTTCTCTAGTCAACTCACATGCCAATTCTGAATAATTAGATAAACTAGAAAAGGCACGTCCTTTCACAATGGGTCACAAACACTACCCTTGTATCTCTGTAATATTAACCTCGCATGGCTTCCCTAGCTAGCTGGTCCCCATTAACAGTTAGGTTATGTTTCGTTTCAACTCCTGTGTCTTCCAGTTCTTGCCATTTGGCTCTTTCTCAGGTTCATATAGTGCAGATCACAAAATCAACTCTATAATTACTGTTCCAAAATATCCAATCTAAGAAGGATTATAGCCTATCATAAATGTTTTTCCCTCTTGAATGAGGTGTCCCATTAATTCTAGGTCTTTCTTGGCTGAAGGAGAAACAAAGTTTCTTCTCATGCAAGCTCTTAGCTCATACCAATCATGAATGGATGATTTTCTACCTTTCTTGACACTATATTGCCTATGACTCCACCACTCACTTGCATGTTCTTGTAATCTAGAAAGATATATGTTAAGAGCAAAGGATTCAGTATCTCTAGGAAGAGAAGGATGTATTATATCAAATTTTCTTAATGACCTTTTACAAGAAAACAAAAGAAAACAGATTAGAAGTTCAAAACTCAAATAGGATCAAGATAAACTACTCTACTGCTCCATGTATTCACTGATTTAGAATTTCTTTCTGTATCTCTCTTGGTGCTTTAGCCCTTCAATCCTTGCTGAAAGAGTATTCAGTCTTCTGGAACAGTATTGGGTACTACAGAGTATTCATTATGCTGTTTAGCTCCTCATGCAACCGTGAAACTTCAAGTAGAGCACATTCATCTCACTCTTAATGGTCTTCACAAAGCTGTCCAAAACAATTATGCATAGGTTGAATTTATATAATCCAGTGGTGTGTTCACACTCTTTGTTGGTGGATATAACTTCCTAAAACAGAAACACTTTCTTCCACATTTAGGTGACTTAGTTTTAGTTTCAGTTTCTTCCACAAGCAGGGAAAATAAAACTTAGTTTTAGTTCAACAAAATGTGTTCTTTTCCCTTAATATTTTTTGTTTTCATTGATAATTAGAAAATGGTAACTTCATTTTCTCTGTGACTCAAAACTAAGTATATTTTCTTGTAATATATATGAGATAGAATTTAACACATGTAATCTAGTTATGTTAAAAGAATAAGTTTTATACAAAGATTCATTTCAATCAAATTTTGTGATGCAGAAGAAATTTGTAATGTTTAAGAAAGTTGAGTTAATTAACTAGGTATTTTCTTAGGGGATAAGGAAGTTGTGTTCTGGTTTGGTAGGTGATGTCAATGTAAGGTTGATCCAAAATTGCAGTGCTGATTTATTTTCTCCTAAAAATGAAAGAATGAGTGTAGAGTTGTGAGTTGATGAACTGCCATCGATCTTTGAGAGGAAGCTTCACCATTTAAGCATCACAACAGAATTGACCTGATTTTGGGATTTCTTAATTAATTGGTCGGAATGAAAAGTTAATTTGCTATCCATTTGGTTGTTATGTTTGTTGATGAGTTATGTTCCTTGTCAGGAGATAGTAATGACAGAAGAAACTGCTATAATGATATTCCTAAAATTAGCATGTAAGTACATAATAATTGAAGTTCTGGTACTACCAAAACCAATTCCATGTAGCAGCAAAGTTGGCACAGTTTATAATGAAAAAAAATAGTAGCTAAAACAGGTGAACAATCAATGATATTAGGAAGAGATATTAGGTTGAAGTGTGATGGTGCATTGTTCCTCACTGAAAATTTAGGCCATATACAGTGCATCAGATTGATAGCCCTTACCTAATAAGACTATTCATATATACGAAGAATGGTGGAGATCCCATTATGGATTAAATTAGTATAAACTTCATAAAAGTAATTTCATAAAAGATTACCAAATGCAGGAAGTTGAGCAATTAAGATTAGTCCACAAAAATGTTTATACAGATTCTATGCAGTCAAGTAGAGAACATAACATGCACAAGGATAGTAAGAATTGTATGTCATTTTTGGAAGAGGTTTTGTTTTATTAGTTAAGCAACAAATGGTGTTTTGGTTGGTTGAAAAGTTATGGAGGGATGACTTTGTTGGTGCAGTGGCCTTGTAGATAAAGCCCAGCTAAATGATGTCATGACTTTTGGGTTTAGCTTTATATTTATACAATATAAAGAATGACTTGTAATCACTTGACAAATTTTATTAGGCAATAAAAAAAACCTAATATAACTCTATAGGCTGAATATGATACTCTGAATTGAAAGCTTGAATTATATATATATATATATATATATATATATATATATATATATATAATACACACACACACACTGAAAGGCAACTAGTCTACAGGACTTTGTTTTGTTATTTGGATTTAGTGAAACTAGACATATGTATTCATAAGTAAAAATCTATGCAACCAGAGGAAGAGAAGTGATAACAACTCGTCTGGTTTCATTGCTTTGGCAGAGATTAATTGATGCTACTGTTTGATTAACTTCTTTGGATATTGAGTTGTCAAAATTCAAAGAATTTGGTTTGTTGAATTCTGGTGCAGTATGATAACCTTAAGTACACTTCTATTTGATGTCTTAGGTCAGTTTTTAAAGGATTTGTGGGCAGAAGGGGAGGAAGATAGTCTAGAAAGAAGACTTGATCAGGAAAGGATAACAAAGGCCAAGGTATGCTCACCTAAACTGAAATTGCATGATTATATGTGATATGTTAAGTTATGTTGAATGGAGGTTACGATGTTGTATACATTGAGTTTTGTGAAACTTTGTTTGGTATTGTTTGAATTTGATTGTCAAATATGTAAGAGTATTTAGACTTAGAACCTAGAACCCAAAAATTGACTATAGGAGTTGTCAATTTTGACAATTTTGCTTGCTGGACAGCCCCTTTGAATTGAGTAAGACCATATACGTTTACATAATCCAAATCATAAGACATACCTAATTTATGTATAAAATCATGATATAGTTATAAACTATATAGATTAAAGAAGTCAGTAAAGAAAAAAGAGTTCTATTATGGAACATAAGCCTCCTATTATGCCTTGTTTAGTAATACAAATTACTTTTATCAACAAAAGAAGAGTAGAGTTTCTACTTTTCCATTCTAATGTCGCCTGTTTCATTTGTCTTGGTAATTGACCAAAATAAAAAAGAGATAACAGAGAAATTGTTTACATCAGATATGAGATACCAATAAAGGAGAAAGTAGATGATACATTTATTTTATCCAAATTCATGTTATCTAAGATGGAAAAGTACATGAATTGCCATTATTTTAGTCCCCAAGAACAGAGACACATACAACAGTACACATAAATATTCCTATTGATGAGAGTAACTAAACAGAAACAAATTGAATACTAGAGCCCATCCAATTTGAATCTGTTCCTGGAATCTTGAAGTGGTTTTTTGTTCCTAATTAAGCTGCACCATGAATTGACAAATTGTGCTCCTTCTCCACTTCCTAAGATGCCACCTATTGAATGAACACAAAAATCATAAAGACATATTATTGAATGAGAAGGCTTGCTGAAGGTGTAGCCAACCATAATAAGCAATGGAATTCAATCTGCATACTTTGGTTGCTCAAAATCCTTTCCATTTGACTGTTTCAGAATTTCATTGTAGCTTTTCACCTTGCTGAACTTGTTTGAATTGTTTATTCTGCACTAAACTAGCCTAAGAAACTTCACACAAACTGTCCTAACAAGTTTAAGATGGTAAATCAATGCTAATTAGAAAGTCACATACAAAAATAACTTAGAACTCAAAATATGACACCCTAGAACCTATAACTAGTTAGTAGAATACACTAAAAGTGGTCATAATGCAAACTGTATTAAAGTAGTAACCAAAACAGTAAAAGAACTATGTACACAAGTTTTAAAACATAAAAAAAAGATAGAAATGAGTGGACAATTCGAAAACACAAAGAAATAGAAGATTTGACTATTTAGTGACCTAAAATTACACTACACCATGGCAAATTTGGTAAGAATGAAGATGAGCAATTTGTTAAACAGGCCTAAAAGTCTCTACACAAGTTGTTACCTCCTAGAAATGACTAAGAATGGACTGAAGAACTGATTCCTATTACAGTATCTTGAAATCACCAGTAAAACCTCAAAAGGGTACTAGAAATGCACTAGAATGGTCAAATTTTGATGACTGCACTAAAGTAGCCTAAGAAACTTGAAACAAACTGTCCTAACAAGTTTAGGATGGTAAATCAATGCTAATGAGAAAGTCACACTACAAAAACAATTTAGAACTCAAAATATGACACCCTAGAACCTAAAACTAGTTAGTAGAATACACTAAAAGTGGTCATAATATTAAAGCATTAACCAAAACAGTAAAACAACTATATACACAAGTTTTGAAACATAAAAGAAAGATAGATATGAGGGCACAATTCGAAAATAAAAAGTATACAAAATCAAACAGCACTAAGAATGAAAACTTTACCAGAAAATGGACTTTGCAAGTGTGCTTTCAAACCCAAAAAATGATTGGCAGTGTTTGTAAAGCTTAAGTGATGATTCAAGCAACTTTATATCATCAATTTAAAGGTGTTTAAACATTGAAACTACACGGAATCATAGTACACTCGAAAATCACTTATTCACTTCCAAATTTAAGCAAAATTAACGGTTTTGATAGTGATTTTGCATGTAGGCTAAAATTTGACCAAATGAACAGTGCACCCAAGTTTAAAATGGTGAAATAAACTTTTTCAAACATTCACAATGCACACAAAGAAGCAGATGCTTCAAGTCACAGCTGCTATAGCCAATTATGCAGCATTTTTAAACCAAAATTAGCACTAGAAGTTTCATTTTTTAGTACCTATAAAAGTGTACTTATAAGGTGAGAAATTGTCATTTCACCTAATGTAGACTCATTGTAAGGTATGTAAACATCCTAACAAGTATAACATAGTGAAATCAAGGTAGGAAAGTACTGAAAAACAAATAATATACTAAAACTAAAAGTTTTAGTATTTAGCACCTAAAAAGTGTGTTCAAAGGGTGAACAATTGCAAATACAACTAATGTACCCAAAATTTAAGTAATGTGAACATCCTAACATGTCTAAAGTAGTGAAATAAACCTAGGAAACTATTTAAAAGCAAAGAATTAGGTACAACTAAAATTTTGAGTAGTTGGAAGGTATAAAAGTGTGCTTAAAAGGTGAGAATTTGCAACCACACCTAATGTACACTTATTTGAAGTAATGTGAACATCCTACCATGTGTAAAGTAGTAGTGGAATGAAGCTAGGAAACATGTCAAAAGCAGAGAATTACCTTAAACTCAAAGTTTGAGTTTTTAGAACATAAATACTTTGGGTATTTTAACTAATGTGATTGTCAGTACATACTTTTATAGCTATTTCGTTGCCTCAATTATGTTTATATGTGTTATATATCCATGCTTCTATAGATATTTGATTGCCTAAATTATGTTCATCTTTATATTGTATGTTCATGTATATTGTCTTTCATTTATTAGGCTACAACTTGATTTACCGAAGTAGTTATTTAAAATCCTATGGTACTACCCACATTCTCAATGAAATGAGAAGGGTAAAAATACTATAAACACTTAGAACGTACAAAATATGTGGAAGTACTCTAGACAAGAGAACTTCATGTGTAATAAGTTGTCTCCTGCAACTTTAATACACAACCCCTTAGGATGTTTAATGCATTTCAATACTGAGGACTTGTCTTTGCATGCCCTTATTGAATGCCTATGACCATAGTGTTGAAATTGCCTTCAATGTTCGACTTCAGTAGTAATAGGTTTATTACTTATGTCACATGGAGTGTTGCTGTTTTGGCTAAGTTTGTATTTGTTTGGCTTGTCACAGAACATGGCCCATTTTCCCAACCATCGTGGATGGATGTACGACCGTTGTTATAGTGGAAGGAGAGGTTTGAAAGAATCTTTTGTCATGGGAGTTGAAGAGTTCGTGGAGACGGCACGACAATATCAATATTATGCCCTTGATGGAGGGATTCGATGTCCATGCATCAAGTGCGAATGTACAAGCATTCTGAAAGATGAAGTCGTCAAAGTTCACCTTTACCAAAAAGGGTTCATGCCTAATTACACGGTCTGGACATTTCATGGTGAAGAAATTCCTTCGACCTCCACTGAAGCTGAAAAACGGCTTGCATCAGGTTCGAATACTGTTGTACATACATGTGAGATAGATCAATTTGCCTACATGCAAGAGATGGTCGACCATGCTCTTCGTCACCATGCTGCAGAAGCAGACGATAGTCATGATGAGCAACCTCCAAATGAAACGACGCAGAGGTTTTACAATTTACTGACAGAGGCAAATCTACCTGTATTTGAAGGTTCATCTGAGTCAAAATTGTTAGTGTGCATTAGACTCATGGCTGGCAAATCTAATTGGAACGTTCCCATTCAAGCAGTGGACTTCTATACAAAACTGATGTTAGATTTGACACCACCAAACAATTTGATGCCGAAGAATTATTACCAAGCCAAAAAATGTGTTTCAAAGTTGGGATTGGATGTGAAGAAGATTGATTGTTGTGTTAATGGATGTATGTTATTCTATGACAATGACAGTGGCAAAAATGATGCATTGTTGGTGGAATGCAAGTTTTGTGGCTCACCTCGATATCAGACAATGCATGCTGGACGGAGGCAAAAAAAACCAATTCCATTAAAGTCCATGTTCTACTTACCTATAATTCCAAGATTACAAAGATTGTTTACTTCAATGCAAACAGCAGAACACATGACATGGCATGATGGTAACAAAACTCCGGGACTTTTGCGTCATCCTTCTGATGGTGAAGCTTGGAAGCACTTCAATCGTAAACATCCATCCTTTGCTAGTGAACCGCGTAACGTCAGACTTGGTCTATGCTCTGATGGGTTTACCCCGTACATTCAGGCGTCTGCAAAAGTTGACTGGATCACACGTGTGGAGAAGAGTGAAAGACTACCCAAAAGTGACTGAATCTGGTCAGAATAGGCTAGAAGGGTTTGGGGAATGGCATAATTGGACTAAAAGAAGCATATTCTGGGAACTTCCCTATTGGAAGGACAACTTGCTAAGACACAACATCGATGTCATGCACACAGAAAAAAATTTCTTTGACAATGTCTTCAACACAGTCATGGATGTTAAAGGTAAGACAAAAGATAATGAGAAAGCAAGAAAAGATTTACCTTTGTATTGTGGACGAAAAGACTTAGAGTTGAAGGCACAAGGTAACGACCGATTATTTAAACCAAAAGCAAATTACACCATGTCAAAAGACGAGACAAGAATAGTGTGTGGATGGATCAAGGAGCTTAGAATGCCAGATGGATATGCTTCTAACTTGTCCAGATGTGCCAATGTTCAGAACGGTACTATTCAAGCGTTGAAGAGTCATGATTGTCATGTATTCATGGAGACTTTCATCCCTCTTGCGTTCAGTTGTTTGCCAACACACGTGTTACATCCACTGATAGAAATCAGTAACTTCTTTAAAGATTTGTGTTGCACGACACTAAAGGAAGATTCCCTTAAAAAGATGGATGAAAATATCCCGATTATTCTCTGCAAATTGGAAAGAATATTCCCTCCTGCATTCTTTGATTCAATGGAGCACATTCCAATACATCTTGCATATGAAGCTTGGCTTGGGGGACCCGTGCAGTACAGGTGGATGTATCCCTTTGAAAGGTTTATGGGAGAATCCAAACGCTCAGTTAAAAATAAAGTTAGAGTGGAAGGCTCAATTTGTGCAGCTTACTTACACAGAGAGACAACTTATTTTTGTTCACATTATTTCAAGAACTTCATGTTGTCCCCCACTCATGTCAGAAATGAAATGCAATGGCAAGTTGAACCACGTGAAGGTGCATTATCAGTTTTCCGACAAACAGGCCGTCAGGCAGGGAAAGAATTCACTCACTAGTTAACTGATGTTGAATTCAACTCTGCTCATGTCCATGTCTTGATCAATTGCAGTGAAGTAAAGCCGTACCTTGAGTATGTCATCATCCATCTCTAATCTATCAAACGGTTTAATTGTTATACACTAATGAATTTCATTTGTACCAGCTCATTTGTTGTGGCTGAGCAAGTCGCAGAAGGAAATACTTCTGCTAGAATACACTCAGAGTTTCCGCATTGGTTTAGAAATCAGGTCCGTAGTTTTTCCTACGTTTAGAGCAAGGTTAATTTGACCATTGCTTTTATAATTTTGTTACTACCTTTGTAGGTTTTTAATCAGGCATTAACTCCCACGGTTCAAGAGTTAAGACATCTCTCCAATTGGCCAATGAGATGTGTCAAAGAATGGCACACTTACTTCATCAATGGTTACAAATTCCATACACATGAATGGTCTAAAGGAAAGAAAACATCAAATTGTGGTGTGTATGTCAAGGGCCTAACAGAGGGGTCTTATGATGATTTCTACGGCATCATTCATAAAATATATGAGTTAGAGTACAACAGCACTACTTCTCCAAACAGAGTGGTACTCTTCTATTGTGAATGGTTTGATCCTTCTAGAGCTGGTACTAGAGTTGATCCACACTTTAATATTGTCGAACTGAACCAGAGACTAAGATATGGGCCTTTTGATCCTTTCATTCTACCATCTAATGTGAGACAGGTTTATTATGTGCCATATCCACCATTTCGCAATATTGACAAGCGTGGTTGGGCCGTAGCAATACAAACAAAGCCTAGAGGTCGCATAGACTCAAATGAAGTTGAGGAAGATGTAGCCTACCAACTTGACCAAATGTCACAACCACAAGAAATTATCGAAGTTGAACGTATAACGGCATTGGTCGACCCTGATGGTGATGGAGATGAATTAGAAGCAACAGTACAAGGTGATGAAGAACAAGAGGAAGAAGAAGAAGAAGAAGAAGAAGAAGAAGAAGAAGATGAAGAAGAACAAGAAGAAGAAGATGATGATGATGATGACGATGAAGAAGAAGAACAAGAAGAAGAAGACGATGATGAAGATGAAGATGAAGATGATGATCATGATGACGATGATTGAATGTTGAACATCTATTGTAGCAAATTGGACTATCATTTCATTACCATTATCTAAAATACCATCTTTAAGTTGTATGCAATTACTTGTACATTGACTCATGTAAGCAAATAACACTATTACTAATTGTTCATTTATGTTATACTATCGTTCCCTGACATTGCTTTTAATGTTTCAACAGGAAGACTTTTCTACGAGACTTTCACAGGTTAGATCTGAACATGAGTCAGCTCCTACACCGGATGATGCCAGTAATGCAGATGATGACATCCGTAGGACGCAGTGCTGGATCGACACCGTTGGTGGGAAGAAAAAGGGACGAGTGTATGGTGCGAGACAGCTTGCAGCAAACTATACAGCATCCAGAGGAGGTACTCTGAAGCACCAGCCTTCTTCTTCCACCAGTACTGCTGACGAGGTTGTTCAACTCAGGTAGGAACTCCATCAACGTGACCAGGAGCTCACTGATCTCAGAGCAGAGTTTACAAATTTTAAGGCCCTGGTCATGACTGTCTTGCCTCAAACCTCACAGGACGTACAAAATATCCCTCCCACCCAATCACGACCGTCCTCATCACCTGCTGCCACTCAGCAGCCCACATCAGTCCAACCCTCATCAGTCCAACCCTCATCAGTCCAACCCACACCAGTCCATCCATCAGTAGAGGAGCAGGATGATGAAGATCATTCTGATGATAGTTATGTACATTATTAGTTTCATTTTCTTCTTACTTTGTTAGACAAACATTTAGATATTAGAACATTTTAGTCTTGATATCATTTCAGTGTTACTTCGATCTACTTCCAGACTTTGGATGTTAGAACATCCTTTTGTTACATTGTTTTATATTTGAACTATAATTACATAATTTATACATTAATGGATGTTCTATGGATTAATTGATGTTCAATGGATATTGATAATTGATTGCATCTTTGAGATGCACATTATGCATGTTTGTATGTGCTTGAAAACTGATATGCAGGTCTGTTTGTAATTGGAATTTGATATACAGGTGTGGGTTGGAAAGAAATATGATGTTTCTGAAACCTGATCTGCATTTTACCGAAGGCTTTTGCCCTTCGGTAAATGCCCACAGCAGGTCATTACCGAAGGCTTCTGCCCTTCGGTAAATACCCTCGAATGGCCATTACCGAGGGCTTTCGCCCTTCGGTAATTACCGAGGGCTTCTGCCCTTCGGTAATTACCGAAGGCTTTTGCCCTTCCGCCCTTCGGTAATTGTTAGCGACAAGAGATTTACCGAAGGATTTTTGGCCATCGATAAGCCTTCGGTAAACACCCATTATCGACGGCCTTTGGCATTTTCCGAGGGCTTCTGGCCTTCGGTAATACCCTACTTTTTTGTAGTGGGACTAATTTGACATTTTCGAACGAAACTGGGAACAAAATAGGGTATTAAGCCAAAAAATTATTGTTTTAGTCAGTTATGCTAGCAAATATAACGATATAGATAGTTTTCAGATATCCAAGAGTTGTGGAAGATAATTTTGTTGAAAAAAATAAACTGAATTTAAGAGGGGTAAATAGCACTTAAAAAAAATTCTTGATTTACCGAAACAACAAGCAAATTTTATATTTTCTTTAAATCAATCTACTCAGAAGGAAGCTCTTGATCAAGGTTTTAAGATGTATACTCAAGTTATTTATATTCAAGACAATTATAAGAATTTATACAATTTAAGAATAACACATAAATAAAGCTGCATCTAATTATTTAATGACCTTGATGAAGCTAACAAGCTAATCTAATAAATTCTAGTTTTACAAGCACTCTACAAAAGAAGTAATACACTTACTAAATCTTGCATTCGAAAAATACTTTTATACACTTGCAAAACTCTTGTATAAGTCAACCATTATCGCTCTTATCGTTTTAATCAAGACAACTGTATAACCAATCTCAGACCAAACGGTCAATAATTTGTACTTGCAGAACAAGCGATCGAGAGAAGGATCGAGTGTTTACTCTCTCCAATGAGATTACTACCAATTGTGTAGTAATTAGACTCTACTAAGCAAAGACTCACTCCAAAATGTATAAATATATGTTTAAGGTACAAAATGTAGGTGATTACATTCAATACGTATTTAATATTTGAACTATTAAGTTCAAACTAACTTCTTTAGCATTAGAGTATCTTTTGTAGGTATCCAATACTAAACAAACAATTACAAAAAAACTCTGAGTAGAAAAGCTCTTGAAGACTTTGGATTATGAAATTGTTTGTTTGAGTTGACTTCGACTCTATACTTCGAAACATAAAATAAAATAACATAAGGTTAACAAAGTAAATATGAGAACAAAATCATCTATAGCAACAATTAATACTAAGAACAAAAGTTAGGTCATATTTACCAAACAGAATAATACTAGATTCTTGATCATTAATAAGAGATTTATTAATAGAATTTTAAGTTCAGCTCGTATATTAATTAATTTTTGCTTTCTAAAGGTAATTTCTAAGCCTCAAAGAACTTATGTACTTAAATAAAAAAGGACGCCGAAAATAAATTATAATATTCATGTATAGTTTTTTATTTTTACACATTCAAATATTAAATTACAATTTTTTTTTTCAAAAGTAACTAGATAACACGCCTCACACACTTTCACAGATCAATTAATCATTTTTATATCTTTAAAGAAATTTAAATCTTAACGTACATGAAAAAAAAGAGAAAAAATTCCAAAATTTAGGGCAAACTAGGAGAGACAGAGCTTTTGTTTAGAGTCCCACTCCCACTCTAACCAATTCTCATTGGAAATTACTTCTATAAGATTTTATTACACTTTTATAATAATTTTCCACCTTCCATAAGCCAAATCCAAACATCTTGGACCAGCGAGGGACCCAAAGTATATTTCACGAACATCCCTCAAATGTTTTATAAAAGTTTTCAAAAGTTATTTAAATTTTGTCTTCTTTATTATTTTATATACATAATTGACTTTAATCCTAAAACTTAATCTTATATATATCGAACATAAAATCAGATATAAATAAATAGTTTAATAGTGATTGATAACAAATAACATAATATACTTAATAAATAATAAATTTTTTGATAGCAGATGACATAATAAATTAAATAAACAACAAATTTTATTAAAATATATTTTAATTCATAATTTTGATATATACTATATTATAAAGTGAATTTTAAATTAAATTTAATTTCACAAAATTAATTTTTAAAATAAAATTTGTGTTCACTTTTATATTTATATAAACTTGAATTTGGATTTTTATTTTAAGTCAATTATTGTATTTTGAGTATTATCCATTATATAGTTTGAAATCTTTTACTGATTTATTCTTTAGAGATGCTTTTGAAGTAATGAAAAAAGGAAATATACATATAAATTGTTTTTATTTTCAATTTCTAAACTATATGAAATATTGTGAGTATCAAAACATTAACTTACTCTCTTATATCCACAAATACTTAACCAAAAGTCGTTTGATTTTTAAATATAATAGTTTGTTAGTGTAGAAAATTCTATTAAGAAACATGTAAACATTAATTATGTTTTTGAATAAGTCAAGTCAAACAGCATCTGCTTGCTGATTTTGTTAGCTGGTATAAAGTTTTAACCAAACTTGACCTGATCTGCTATTGTGCCCACAGAGAATTCCAAAACAACAAAACAGATTTTGTTTTGGTCATTATGTACTCTCCCAGAAGAAAATTAGTACTAAACTAAGAATTAGGTCATCAATTAGGCCCCCACCACACTTTCTTGTTTCCAAAGCATGGTTCCTTTTTCCTATATGCTCAATTATCTTCCTCCTCTCTGTTCATATATATCACAACAAATACTTGGTACCCCACCTAATCTTTTTAGGCATTCCATTCCCCATACATTTTGGAGAAGGAAGAGTAAAATTCAAAACAAAGATAGAAGTGATCAAGGTTCTTACCATACATGTACAGCGGCAGCTGAGAAAAGATAGTGCCAGTAGGGTCTATCTCCGCTTGAAGGCGCCTGACCCGGTTCCCGTGATTGTTGAACCAGCAATGCATGTTGTATTCACTGGCTTCTGCAAAAGCCCTTAGTCGAGACGCAATCTCGACGACTTGAGCTCTACTTGGGTGTGTGACCCCGTAATTATAGATATTGGTCATCATTTTGACCTGATCATCGGTTGGTCGCCACCGCTGACTGGTGTACCTCTCGGACTCCATATCACTCATCTTTCCTCTCAAAGTATTTCTAAAGCATAAAGAAATAATAAATAAAATAAAAAGAGTAAAACCAAAACGAAAATATTCAATGTTTTCCTTATTTATTTTGGTTTCTTTTAGGTTCTTTTTGTCCAAATCGGTCCTTGTTGTTTCAGTGTATAATCTAGGATCTGTTTCACGGTCCTCGCAAAGGTTCCTAAACGGATCTATGTCCATCTGTCTTTGTCCATATTGTCCATGTCCGGTTCATACAAATAAATTTCTCTTTTTAAGTTTTCTGTTTTTATGGGGTACGTGGCGTTGTTCTACCCGATTGTCTCTGCCATACCTCCAAACGGAGGGAGATTAACGTCTGGTTTCCAGCCGATATACCCCTTATCTTAGTTAATGCAGTAGGTTCTTAGTTTTTAAAAAGAAAATAGAAGAAGAAGAAAGCAAATGCAGGAGCAGAAGTAAAATAGCAAAATGGAAAGTAAAGAAGAAAGCGGAATGTAATTGCGGGAAATAAAAGCTCAGAAAAGCAAAGAAAAAGAAAAAGTACATGAACGGAAGCAGAAAGAAGAAAGGAAAGAAAAGAAGCGAGAAGTAAAGAAGAAGGAGAAGCAGGTTGAAGGAAAAGAAGAGATATGAGAAAAGAAATACTTACTCGAAGCGGAGCAAAGCCCAGGAACTTAGATTGAAGCTTGCGGGAAGACTCTCCGATCTCCAGCACTCAGGCGTTCAGATCTCGTAAGTTCTCACACTCAGAACTCTCTGTGTTCAGGTATCTCTCTCTCTCTCTCTCTCTCTCGCACTCGGAACCCTGATTGCTCAGATCTCACTCTCTCTCTCACGCGTTCTGGAATCTCAGCGTTTCGACGTGTCGCCCAACGCGGCTAACGCCTTACTTATAGCCAAAGAAACTCACTGTGCCTACAGTTCCGGTCACGCATAACCGGAATCTTCAATAGTATCAGTTAAATATATATATATATATATATATATATATATATATATATATAGTAATAATTGTAGTATGCGATTTTGCCACATTATGGGAGTATGAAACATTCAATTAGAGAGGATCCCTTACTATGTGAGTAAGTGTAGATATGACCTGATTTTGGTGTGAGGTATGTGATATGTATGTTGATCCAGAATTGTCTCCTCGTATGAGTGATTGAATTGACCCTGATAACCTCTTTGAGCGGTGGGAACTGCCTGGATAAGTTTATTATACGAGTTGTAGGAGGCAACTCTACCTAAGAATTAGAGGACAAGATGAGAGAGATGTATCTCAATTTGTTTTGGAAAGCTTAATTTTCGAGGACGAAAATTTTTGTAGTTCGGGGGAATGTGAGGTTTCAAAAAAAAAAAAACAAAAAATATGCATATTAAACATAATGCAAAACAGGGAATTTTCCTTGTCAGAAAACGATGATCAAATTCAACGTATGCCATTGGTGCCAATAATACCATTACCATTTTATTTAATTATTACAAGGAATGGGCCAATCAAAGTTTGTTTTCTTGTGATTACTTTCAACATGCTAATGAGTACATTCATCTCGTGAACTTCCACCAACTGCACTCACATGACACCACTGGGTCAACGTGACACTACAGTGGCTAAGGAACTGCAAATAATTGTTCCAACACCCGTAATAATTTCTCACGCTCTTCTAACTCAACAAGATCATCTCCCATCAACCATCATCTTTATCCATATATCATGGCACTGCAGCTTACGTAGTGTTCTTCTCCCAAGGCCGTGCCATGCTTTCTCTGCCTGGACCAACTGCTGTTTCAAGATGCTGGACTGCTTCCTTTCCTGGACGTGTTGGTCGTGTGCTGCTTGCCGTGACCGATAGTAGCTGGACTGCGTGAAGATGGTGGACGGTGCAGCTGGAACCGTGACGCCTCCCTTGCTGCTGGAAGCATGCTGGACGCTGTTGTGCATGGAACGCTTCTCCTCTTTGCTGGCTGCACCTTGCGTGAACCGTGAGCAAGGTGATGATCAACTTCTCCTTCCAGTCGTGACAGTCTGAGCTTGGGTGTGGCAGCTGCTGCTTGCTGCATAAGGAAGGGAAAGGAGAAGTGGGAAGGAACATAAAGGAATGAGCAAGAAGAGAGGATGGAAGGAGGAAAAGCCGAGAGGAAGGAAGAGAGTTTGAAAATTTGCTGGGAGAGGTTTGCTGCTGTATTTTAGTGAAGAACGTGAAGTTCAAAGTTGTTGGGAGAGAAGAAGTGAAGAGCTTTGGAGTTGGAAGGAGATCCAGACACTTGTATTTCTAGGTTCAAAATTCACAAAGGAAGTCTTCAAGAGGTAAGGGGTGCTAGATTGTTCGTTTTGATTAGTTAATCTTACTGTTTTTGAAGAAATCTAAAAGCTTTAGAGTTAAAAATGGAGGTTTTTTGGTTTTCTGGAAAACCTGCGATTCTGCATAATCTGCAGAATCGCGTTCGTCCAATTTGGTTTCAAATTGGACGTTCGTCCAAAACTAGACGAATTGAACGTTCGTTCACTTTGATTTGAACGCTCGTTTTCTTTTGCCTGACGAGCGTTCGCTCATGCGTTCGCCCATGCGTTCGTCCCGTAGCGTTCGTTCTTAAACATTCTGAACGTTCGTCCTAACAGTATATGACCAAATATAGGTGGGTTTCTGAGCGTTCGTTCAGATAGTGGATTAACGAGCGTCGGTGATAAGGATTTGAGAAGAGAGCGTCTGTGTGCGCCTGTGAACGTTCTATCATTTCCGGGTAAGGGAAGCTTACTTAATTTAACTATTTTTGATGTATGCTGTAGGAACGTTCGTTATTTATATGAATGTGATGCATGATGTTACTGTGATTAAGTTGCATGAACGTTCGTTGTTGAATGAATGAAAATGAAATATGATTGAATTTATGTATGATGTATGATATATATATGAGATTTGATGATCTGGATCGTATGAAATGTGGAAGTTGATTTTGATATGAACGAATGAAGCTATGAAAAGTTTATGCTGAGAAATATACTGGAATGTAACTGAAAATGAATTCTCCATGAAATTGTACGTTAGTACTGAACGGACGGTCATTGACCGTTCGGTTTTTCTTAGTAACTTGGTTGAAATCTCAATTCTTCCATTTGAATGAAATACTGACTGAGGACGAGCGTCCTCGTGTCAAAACGCTTTGCTTGAGCGTTCGTGCTGAATGGTCTTAGACCGTTCGGTCTCCCTATTGAATAATCAAGAATGGGATTCGTTTATTTGGAATGATTCCTGGTCGAGGACGAGCGTCCTCATATTACATTGCCTTGTTGAACGTTCGTTCAAACCGAAGTTCGGTCTCATACCGAACGTTCGTCCGAATTTGGTGTTCCATCTCCTACCGAACGTTCGCTCAAATTGATGCTCGGTCTTACACTGAGCGTTCGTCCAACATGGCGCTCGCTTTTGAGTTGAGCGTTCGTCCAGAATGCTGCTCGGTTTTGAACTGAGCGTTCGTCCTAATGTACTTGTTTTGAACGGAACGTTCGTCCTAATTTACTCGGTTTCTGAGATGAGCGTTCGTTCTTTTGGGTGTTCAGTTTTATACTGAGTGTTCGTTCATAATTGTGGTTCGGTCATATACCGAACGTTCGTTCAAATTGGGGTTCGGCCTTACACCGAACGTTCGTTCTAAATAGGAGCTCTGTCATAGATTGAGCGCTCGCTCAACATGGTGCTCGGTCAGATACTGAGCGTTCGTACTCTGATTTTAACGGGCGTCTTTTGGTCCAGTCAACATGGTTCGTCCTCGTTCTATCTGAAATTCTGTCGTTCGTCCTGTGATTTGAACGAGCGTCTTTTAGTTTTGCTCACAGCGTTCGTCCTCGGACTTATTGGGGACAGAACATTCATTTTTGATGGTTTTCTTAAGAATGATGAAAATGATGATGGAATGATGAATATTGAATGATGAACAATTTATGAGATGAAATGAAAGTATGAATACATGATGAAAAGTGAATGATGAAGAGTATATGAGATGAATGGAAAGTTATGATTTATGAAAGAGCGTTCCAAGGAGGAACGACTCAGAATTTGATTATTGAGATTTGTAAAGTATGAATGTGGTAAGCTTAGCCGGTTGATTCATCCTGATATTCCGTGAGTACTCGTCCTCACGTAGAGGCAGTACGTCATGTGTGTGAATGGCAGGAGGTCCTAGTCCTGATGATTATTTGGACAGATAGGATTAACCTCGGGTGGCAGCTGATGAGAGTTCCAGTTACTACATCACCCGGGTGCACGAACACCGAAGCTACACAGATTTCATACAGTCCGGACAGTCAGTCGTGTTGAGTTTTAATTTGTGAATACGTTAAAGTGGGTTGTTATGTAATGAATGTGTATGTTGAAATATGCATGTATGTTGAATTGTTTACCTGAAATTGCATGTTGATGCATGAGTTAAATTACGTAAGCTTACCCTTTCGTTTCCTTGTGTTGTCCATTGTCGTTGTACGTCCGTCTTGTCATTGCAATGATCATCCGTGTGGATGTGAGCAGATGGAGACGAGCGTTTGGAAGAGGTGCTGAACGAAGAGATCTTGGTTGAAGTCGAATTGAAGATTGAGCAATGAGACGCTCGGCTATTTCAGTTGTTGGCGTGAGTGGTCGTTCGACCTACCCACTCGTTTTCTTTTAAGTTCGACCGTTCGGTAATTATACTGTGTAAACCGTTCGGTCAAGTTTTTATTTGTACGTTCGACTTCAGATTGTGATTCGTGTTGTAAGGCATACGGCTTGACTTTTGTTTTAGTGAAAAACTGTACTGAATTATTATTAAATGTGATTTTCTGAATTTATAGTGCTGACTGTATTTTTGGGATGTCACAAAAAGTATTTTCTTACTTTAGTTGATTAAATTTAAATATTATCTGTAGTAAACATGTTTAACCTTTTTTAAAATTCAATTTATTAGTCGTTTAAAATTATTTGCAAACATGCCTATATTTCTCGTTTTCTCATTTTCAACTGTTAAAAGATACGACTCTCACTCTCTCATTAATGCTTTCCGGGAAATTATTTTATTTCTGTGATTTAACTTTTTTTTTTAAAAATTTTATATTTAAAGGCTTTATATTTATATCTCTAATATGTTTATTAATATTTTTTGTCATAGGTTAAGGCATAATTAATACCTCATGTTCTTTATTTATATAATGATTATTCTGATAAAAGAAAATCTGAGTGTTGTTCTTGTTGTTAGAAGCTTCTTCATTCCTTCCTTTATTTTGTTGACTTGTGAGAGCAAATGTTCGGGCGGCTACAGAATCCTATCCTCGATTTTCATAGTTTTCCACGAATTGACAATTAAACAATTTGACAATTTTGAACTTATAATTTAAAAATTATTTTCTCTTTTATTGCATTATTCGCCATGTTTACTTTTTACTTTTCTTTCTTCTTATTCTTTTGTTATTTCTTTTTCATACACCCCGATTACGCTTTCCGTGTATTCATTTAAAGTTTTATGAGATTAGAGAAGGACATACATCTAATGTTTTTATACGTAAATTAAAGAATGTAATTAATAATTTTAATTTTACAAAATATAATATGTAACGTTTAGTGTATATTTTTTTATTTCTAAGTTTCTCATTTACTCGTGTTAATAGTCCTAGCAAATATTTAATGCAGAATTAAAAAATTTCTACTCATTTTTATTTTATGCTATTAACATAATTGATGGTAAATGGGTAGACTAGTTGGTTTAAAAATTGTTCTTTTTTTCTTTTGTGTGTAAAACATTTTTAACCGTTTCCCCCCTTAATATACAAAATAAACATCACTGTTTAACAATTTTTTTTTTCTATTTAAGGACAAATATGATTTGCTAGTATATTAGTCAAGATTTTTGACTAGTTGTTTAAACTCATAAAAATCTACTCTTGTAGTCATAATTCATGAACTATATTTGTGCTTCATAATTCTTAGAATATTCCTGAACTATTTTTCAACAAAGAGTTGTAGCTATACGAATTACTCGTTTATTTAAGCATAAAATCCTTTTGGATACGAACAGCAAAGACATGAATATCTGTCATGAGCACACGTTTTGATCTGAATTATGTTATGTAATAGGACACTACAATAATAATTCTTTTATTGCTTAATTAAGCTTTATATTGATTAGTATTTTAAAAATTATTCTTACGCTATCATTATTTACTTAGCTATATAATATTTCTTATATTAAAAAAAAAACAGTTGAACTTTTCTAAGGGATCAATAACTGGATTCCTAGGTAGGATCAGTTAAAAACAATCATACAAAATTAGGGTAACAAAAGAAATTAATGTTTATTGAACATGCAACATATAAGCACCTGATGCTACAGTTGCATTCACTATAAAATGGTATCTACCAGAGAGAGGGGAAAGGAAAACAAGAGTATGAAGTTAAGTGTTTGAAGATTTGTGAAAGAGAGTGATTCTGTCATCAGAGAGCCTTGTCTTGTATGCAGCACTCTTGTATTCCCGCCATGTCAATTCTCTGTACAAACTCTCTTCTTCTTTGGACACCAGTGAAGGTAAAGGAGCAATTTTTTCCTCCAAACTTGGCCCTCCAAAATAGATCATTGACAACCTTGACAACCTTGAATCAGCCAACACCCTGTGCTTAACACTCTTAAACCTCCCATTAGTCATAACCTGAAATTTCCATATTCAAACACCATGCATTATCGTGCTTGCATCACTCTCTTATTTCTCTTTCAGTCTTTACAAAACTTTTGTTAGAATGTCTTTGGGTCTTTATCATAGATTTATAGGTAATTGACTGCAAATCTCACTGATTTTATAAAATTAAAATGAAGTAAAATTCACTTTATGATAATGTGAAAATCAATTTTGAGTTTTCATCTAACAATTTTTATGGATTAAAAAGTAAAATTTATCTCAAACTTTAATCAATTTAAACATTAAAACAAAATGTCCTTTTTCTGTTCAAGTAAAGCTTAAATCAAAATGAAGTGAAGTCTAATCTCATATTTAATTTCTATACTGTATAATATTATTATTATTATTTTTAATTCCATCTCTTTGTAAGACATTGTTATTATATCCACAGGTGGTTAATCGAAGCTTAATTTGATGTTGAGTTAGAAAAGAAGAAGGGTTAGATAGTTTGAAGATGTACCTGCAAGAGGTCACCAACATTGACAAAAAAGGAAGAATGGTCAGGGGGGATTGAAGCCCAAGTCCCATCTGGGAGACAGATTTGCAGTCCTGATGTGTTGTTGGATCTCAGGACAGATAATATCTGTGGGTCCGTGTGCTCTCCAAACCCAATCAAATTTCGTCCACTCAGTGCACTCTCCTCTTTCAGCTCTCCACACGCTGGATACCTATTCACCCTAAAACATGAATCACTTCTCTCCTCTCTTATCATTCTGCTAAACACATTCTTCCTTCTCCCTAACCCCAACCCATCACCCATTTCTTCCAACACTTCACAGCACATCTTCTTCATTGCCCCTGTGTACTCCTCCACGCACAACCTTAACAAAACCATCAAAAACCTTCTTATCTTCATAATAAATGTTTTTAGCAGTAGTTAATGGCAAATAAGGTGGTCATGCTGTACAGAGATAGTGCAGCCAAAATTGCAGAGGTGAACGCATTTTACAACGTTGACACATAGTAAACGACGAGAGAAGAAAAACACAAGAAAATAAAACAGAAACCAGGGGACTCTGTTCTAAAAAGCTTTATGAGTTACCTGAAAGATTGCGGGTTTTGGTTAAAAAGCTGAACGGTTTTGGGGGAGACGATATCGGGGTTGGTGCTCAGGAGGAGGTACTCGACCCAACCCATGTCACCGTTCGTGCCAATTCTCTTGCTGCCATAGCCAAAGGGGTCGGGAGGACCAGCCTTGTCTTTCACGGACTGGCTTTGCGTGAAGAACTTGAGAGCTTCATTTTCCAAACGCGTTATCATCTCCAACGGAATGCCATGGTTGACCAACTTGAACAGACCAATCTCTTGGCATGCCTTCACCATGATTGTCTTGGCATCAGGGTGTGAGAGATCAACCTCAGGAACCTCCGTGAACATGGTGGAGGGGTTGCATGTCTTGGCCAGAAACAACTCGTTTAGTGCAGATTGGTTCGAAAGAACAACCATGGTGTTCTTACTAGTTGCTAATGGCAGCTGCCAGAAAAAGGAATACACTGAGAAAAAATGTTTGTGTCTGAGAGAGAGAGAGTAGTGAAAGCGGAATGGTGTGAAGAGGGGTTTAAATGGTGAGAATGGGAATGAGGATTGAATGCATGAAGGGTGAAGAAAAGAGAGGCGTTATGAACTATAGAGACAGCCATTTGCCTCTCATTGTCGTCGTGGCATTTATACTATCGACCCAGACATGTAAAGTTATTGTCTTTTTTCTGAATTTTTTTTTCAAATTTTATATTATATAAACAAAGAGACAATATTACATATACTGTTCATATTTAATGAAATTGTTTTAATCTTCCCCTTCTTAACGTTATGTTATTTTCTATTCTTTCAATTTATATATAACTTTACACCAATTAAACAAAAAAAAACACGAATAAAAGCGATTTAATTTAAATTCCTAAGAAGTAGGTAACTTTTCACACATACACCTACACCAATTTGGTATCATTTATAAAGGAAAACAAAAATACCCTACTCCAATATATTAAAGATATTTATAAATATTTATTATTCGTAGATATTTTAATATCCAATTATAAATAGATCGATATGATATTATATTATATAAAGGAACAAATTCTTGTACTCATAAATATTTGTTGATAAAATTGGTAACAAATAATTGATATCCATAAGTATTTATTATTTATAAGTAGTGGATATTTTAATATCCGATTTGTGATATCATACTATTTGTACCCATAAGCATCAATATGAGCAAAAAATTAAAATTAAAATTTAATTTATAATTTATTAAATTAAATTTAAATTAATTTATATTTTATTACATTAAAGTTAAATAAAATAAAATTTATATTTATTTTTAATTTAATAAGTATTATATTTTATTTAGATTTTATTTTAAAAATGTATAAAATATATATTTTTTAAATATTTGTGAATATTCACGAGTACCGTTTAAAAATATTTGAATGTATTTTTTTAGCAGATATTCGACAGATAACAAGATAGATAATGGATAAACTTTTTTGTTGCAGATCAAACTATGGATGGATACTATCCATGCTTGACCCGACATATTGTCATTACTTCATTTATACTTAATAAATTAATGAAATTCACCTTCATCTTTCGTATTTAAATGGTGTATGCCTATATGTTAAATATGGGTAATTATTCTTTAATTACATGAACTTTTGAATCTATTTTAATTATAAATTTTTTTTTTCATGTTTTCACATTTAATTTCTCTAATACTTTAATTTTATAGTTTTATATTGAATACAAATAAAAAAGTTGGAGTGAAATGTAAAAAAAACAGAAACTCACACATTAAATCTTATTTAATGTAATAAATTGAGTGAATTACTAACATATTAATGATTAAGAAGTTAATATACTACACAATTATATTTTACAATGTAGATTGAAGTCTTTCATTTGCCTATATTTATTTTTCAATTTTTTAGTAAGCATACTTATTAACCTATTAGAATGTTTATAGTTTTGTAACACTACAAAAATTTAAATTTTTTTGAAGGTTATTTTTCTCTTTTTTAGGGGTTTACTTAACCGGAGTTTTAAAACTGCAAAGAATGTGTACAATTTTTTTTAGTTTTTGATTGTGATAAAATGGAAATATATGATAAAATTAATTTTATTAATCAAACTGAAAATGAAATCATATGAACTAAAACTGAATATTATATAAAAAATAAACTATATTATTCAACTTATATATTAATATGATTCATGTTCATATATAAAAATTAAAAAGAAAGATGTTCAATACTAAATTAAAATACTAAAAATATGATTAAGAGATGTTCATTAATAATGTCTAATTTTGTTTTTCTTCCTTATATTCATTGTTTGACTCGCTTTCCTTGAAATACCTACAATATAACATAATAGTTAGTCGGTAATATATTTAATAAAAAAACAATGGACCCTAATGGTTTTGCAACAAAAGTGTCATCCTTACCTTCATTTCATTGACTTGTGATGTCAACGAAGATACTTGTAACAGAAAAAATCATTTAAAAAGTAAGAAAAATAATACCTAACAAATTAATTATAAAAGTAAAAATCAATTAAATATTGATAAAATATTTATTAACCTGAGTTTGTAATTCTTCAACTTGAGAAAATGTTGATGATCCACTATGAGAACGAGCATTTACTCTAAAGACTTTAAATAGGCAAGGACCTAGATGTAGACCGCAAACACGTCCATAATGCTCTTTGATTCCTAAAGCATGAGACAATGAATTTGAACTAGATATTTATTTTTGATTGAGACACTGATGTTGTGGATTCATATGCTTCAACTTTTTCCTACATACAACATTTAATAAATTAGTGAAATTGTCTAAATCAGAGAAAACAAGTGCATTACTAGGAAAAATAAATTAGTGAAAATTTTTCCTAGCCTCTTAATTTGTACCAATACAATAGTTTGAAAAGTAGATTAATTAGAGGATAACACTATACAGAGCCTCAGGGAACATGATAATGCACACCTATGTGTTATTTCCATGCATAGAAAGCGAGAAATATATGACATAGTATGCATCTAATTAATTGGTTTTCTGTGAAAAGATCACTGCTTAGAAAAAGTAAAGATTGTTTGCAAGCAGTGTCATAGGCGAGGGTGTATCTACAACTTGTATTGTGTCAATGAGTACTTTCTATGATGTTTTATGTCACTTGGGTTGTGAAGAAGGAATTTACAGGTGTAGTGGTGCATATCAAGTGGGGTGCAATAAACAAATGGAAGCCATAATTATTGTGCTATATATCACCTTGACTATAGTTTTGTTTTCTAGCTTGTTGCAGAGGTTGATACAAGAGAAAAAGCTAAGGCAACCATGGAGAATAGTGAGGCTTTAATACCTATTGAGGTTCTTTATTTGTTTTTTTATTACTTTAGTTTCAGAAATAATAAACATGCATTTTTTCTTCACTTTTTCTTTGCCATTAACATGGAAAATTTGCTGCAATAGTAGTCTGTTGGCTTCTTGGAAATGGATGCCTTTTTTCATGGAACAGTATGCTAGAAGATTACTATATTTACTTGTTTTCGGTTATTCATGTATATTGTCTATTTCTTTTCATCTGGTTTCTCTTTCATTCTTGTGGTTAACCAAGGACTTCATTAATTTAAACTACTTCAAATTTCAATTTGTTTTCTATCAAACATTGCTTTATGGTTAAAGTAGTAGCATGCAAAAAGTTTAGGAATTGGCTTAAGAACCTTAAAGCTTTCAGAACATTTATTTTGATAACTAAGAATAGATGACAAAGCTTTACATCAGTTTATGTTGTTACCTTTGATACTTAACCATGCACCTTAGATAAGATGATCAATGAATTTCTAATCACTTTCCTAGTGTTTTTCATCTTATATATAAGCTATAGTAGTAACAAAAACAAACAATAAGTTGAAAAGTAGTTTTACTTTCATTTTTAGTAACAAAAACACGGCATGCAGCTCAACCAAACACACAAGGAAAGGCAGAACCAGAACATATTAAGCAGCAATGTCATAAGCAGAAATGAAACTTACACCAATTTTCCTTACCTCATCATTGACAAAAAATCCATTGCTCTTCTTATGCGTAACTATCCAGACTTTTTCTCTGTTAACTTTGTGACCACACTCTCTTTCATATGAAAATTAACGAAGACTTATTAAGTATGGAATAAATATTATGAGAAATGGAAAATTGAAGATAAATAACTCTTCACCATTTCTTCCTTCTTCCTTGCAATGCTCTTAGACCCCCTTGTGTGAGCAAGAGTTGTTTTTATCCTATTGTGCTTATTTTTTAGGACAATTTCATAACATTGTGATAAAAAAGTTATTAAATTATAACAAAAGTTTATGAAAAGAAATATAGGTTTTACCTTTGTTCTTTCATTAGGTCGATAGTCAACAAAAGAAGCCTAATAATCTTTATCTATGCGGGGAAGGGGTTTGAGAGAAAATGATTGTGGTTAGGGGAAGGGGTTTGGGAGGAAAAGAAGGCAACATTAGGGTTTGGGGGATGGAACTAGATGCATAAGGAAATGAAGGTGCGAGGGAGGAAACTATGGGTTGGAAATATTAAGGGATCACCTTGTTTCATTAAACAACCGTCGAAAAAATATTCTAAAAATAAAAAAAAAATAAATTTTAGGGGAGATTTTTGTTATAAATCGCTGATTTTTTTTAAGAAAAAACAATTACTGCGGTTTTACTCAGAAATCTCTAGAAATTATTTGGGGTTTATAAAATTGTCGAAAAATAACTCCACCTAAAATGTATTGTTTTTGTAGTGTAATGTGCCTATTTAAGAGACTATATAATATGAATAAAACATAAAAAGATATAATAAATTTTCTACCAATGGTATAAGAGAACATCCTTTGTGAAGTTTGGGATCGCCCGTCTTAATGGTTAGTAAGATAATTAATGCTTGTTGATGGAAAATGGTTAGTAAGATCATTAATGCTTGTTGATGGAAAACATAATAAGTTTATTAATTCGCGTAATATACTTTAGTTTTAAAGAAACATAAATATATAATAATGCAATGATATGTTTGAAAATTTCGTGAATTTATAAGTCTCAATTGTAAAATAATTAAAGCATATACCATTTTAGACATCGGTGAATCAAGAACCGAATCCGAAAAGTGCTCTAAAAATGCTATTTTTTTATTTTTTTTTTCTGAACTAGACATATGACTTTTTAGTTATTTAAACAACCGCTATCTTATCTACCTTTTGTAGCGGTTCTCTAAACAACTAAGCGCCAAAATTTTCATTTTTTTATAAAAAATCCTACTATTATTATTTTCTGAATAGGACATAGGACTTCGGTTATTTGAACAACCATTGTCATATCTATTTTCGGCAGCGGTTCCTAAACAATCGAGGCTCAGAGGTGCGCCAAAATTTTCAATACTTTTGAAAAATCTCACTATTTTTTTTAACAGAATATATGGCCTCGATTATTTGAACAACTGTTGTCATATCTACTTTCTATAACGGTTTCCTAAACACCCGACACTAAAAGGTTGATCAAAATTATAAAACTCCCGCTTGTTTTTTTGGGAAGGACATAGCCTAAATTATTTGAACAATTGTTGTTGTATGTCTCGTCTAGGGTATATTTGCAAAACAAATGCAAGTTACCATTTCACACTTCTCTTCTTCCTACCTCCGCGAATGACTGTCACCATTCACTACTCATTGTCTCTGCCATTGTGGTTAACGTCATTGTCATTGTTTATTTTTGGTTTTATTATTTGCACAATAGTCGAGATTTGACATATTAACTCGCATAATATGTTTCGTTTCTTGTACTTAATTCGTGATTCTGGTGGTGAAAAATTATACGGTAGCTTATGTAAACCACACATTGTCTTTGGTTGTGCGAATTTAGTTCATTCCTAGGTGTTTTTAAATTTTTCCTTTGCTTCAAACATTGTGATTTTACACATTTTTTACAATATTTCAAGTATTAAGCTTTATCTTCGTTATAGGAGATGAACTCCTTCAAACATAAAATGAACAAAACCCATTCCTCACGTATTTCTTCGATTTTTGACTATGCTATATCTTCGATCACTAGAAAAGGAAAGCTTGGTTAAAACACTTTTCGCTTAACATTCAATATAAATAAAAAAAAAACTTCAAAAAAAAACTTTTGGCCTTAGTTATTTCTATAATCGAAGCAGAAAAGGGTCTATGGTAGCGGTTTTTCTCACAACTGCTACCATAGACCCTTAAAATTAAATAATTATATTAAATCAGATGTAGTCTATTGTCTCGGTTGTTTATGGAACTGAAACAAAAAATGGTCTATGATAATTATTCTTCTCACAATCACTGCCACATACCAGTTTTTTTTTTTCTGTTTAGTGTTTATGTTTTTTTAACTGAAGCAAAATGTGGATTCTCTTGCTTTAGTTCATAACTTAGGGAAAAAATCTTCCTTTTTTACATTGTCTTAATATACCTCATTGTAAAACTATCGATTATCGAAAGTAATCGCTGTAGTATCCCTTTCCTACACTAGTGACTTTCCAAGGTCTAAGGAGACTTTATGAGGTATAAGGAGTATTGATAAGTAATTGAACATGGCATGCTAAATAACAATAAATGGTTCAGTAAAGATCAATAAAGGGAATTGGATTAAGCCAAAAGACTTGAAAATATAAAATAAAAAATATTTTTTTTGAAGCCATTAATCAGTCTATTCTAAAAATTATTCTAAAAATACCATCTAAAGATATTTGGAATTCAATGAAGAAAAAGTATCAAGGATCTTGAATAGCAAAGAGGTACCAACTTCAAACACTTCGTGGTGAGTTTGAAACAATTTTGATAAAATTTGGAGAATCAATCATGGACTACTTTGCATGTCTGATGACAATTGTCAACAAGCGCACTTATGATGATAAAGAACTGAAGTAATAGTTGTTGAAAAGATACTATCTTTAACACCAAGATTTAATTTTGTTGTATGTGTTTAACAAGAATAAAAATATATTGATGCTCTTTCACTTTATAAAAGGCAAAGTTCATTATTGATGCATGAACTAAAATTTAAACAACCATAAGTTGAGCAAAGGCTTCTACTAATACACATTCAATGATTTTAGAGGCGGATGAAAAGGAAGACAAGGTGATAAAGATTTTAACGGCAATTTCAAGGGTCATAATGATTAATCCCACGACAAAGGAAGAGAAAAACAGCATTACAAATCTAAGGTAGAATGTTTTACATGTCATAAATTTGGTCATTACACATCTGATTGTTAGATCAAGTTTGCTCATGACAAGGAAAAGGAAGAAAGATTAAATTTACTAGGAATGAATGTAAAACCTCGGTTTCTGAGATGTCACAAGTTATTAAAATTCGGTAAAATTCAAAATTTATCATAGCGTGGAAACATAGTTAAAGAAACCTTATCTAATTACATTATTTAGAGTAATAAACTAACAAAAGAAATACTCCAATTATATTGTCTTAACTTGTAAAACAAAATAACTTTGAAAGAATCCCAAGGTCCTTCCCCATCCTATCTCGAGTCAATCATGCCTTTGGAACATCTGTAACATTATCTGCTCACTATACGATCATCGTCGATAATTTTATCCACAAACACACAAACACAAACATGTATAGGATAAGCTATCGATAAAACAATCATAACAACAAGATACATACATACAGATTATGTCAACCGTAATCAAACACACAATAAGATACATATCTTCTGATGATACCAACCATAATCAAACAACCTATACATAGTAGTAATAACAATACGATTCCTAATCCTCTAACACAAACAATTCAATCATACAGACTGACTCGAACCTCAACCCCCGATCCTTGAACTTCGATCATCGATCCTTGATCTTTAACCCTTGATGTCATCACTAACATCACACCCATATATAATTTATATATCCACTGATTAACACCCATGCTAACTACTTACTATAAGCATTATAGTAACACCACTATCAACATAACATAACTTGAAGCATCTCAAGTACCATGATCAACATCATAGATACACCACCATCATGACTATCCCAATCATGAACAACACCATGAGCATCACTGTACCATAATACCATAGATAATCGATTATTCTGACTCACGCAAGAAGGGATAATCGATTATCATCCCAGATAATCGATTATTCCCAAAACCACACTCAAAACCAACACGCAAATAATCAATTATAACTAATGATAATCAATTATTCCCAAATCGAAACACATCTTGAACATGATTCTAGCATTCATCCATACATACATCAACCCTAGATCATGTGGAAACATATTTAACACATCATACATGCATTCAAGCATCACATACCAATGTAAACATACTCAAACACATATAATACATCACTTGAATAATCCATATCCAATCATTGACATGTTATACCCCCAATAATAAGATGCAAAAGAGTATCCGATAAAAACACCAAATAGGGTTTTCAATAAGCCAAACTAACTAAGCATAATGCTTACAAATGAGAAATAAGAAAATGAAAATTCTAAAAAATAGGGCTATTGATGTGAGACTGTTTTTTTCCTAAATTAGATCTTCGATTGAAGATCTAAATGGTCAAAGTGAAGAACCATATGTCTGGAACCCACTGTCCAATAATTAGCTTGATCCAACGGTGAATGACTTCACAATGACGAAAAACACCAATACAAGTTTTATGTTATGCGGGAATGACTTCTTCTCTTCCTTTCTCTCTCACTTGGCTTTTTCCTCTCTTCAATATTACATAAACCCCATGCTCATTTATACACAAACTCTTGCCCAAAAATAACAATAGATAATCATAATCATATAGACATATACGAAAACAAGGATTACCGATCAAGATAATCAAGAACACATATAACGTACAACCATAAACAAACAAATGTAAGCTTCCTCATATCTTGGCCAATACTAGGGCTTTATCTACAACCCCAAAGCACCACCAATCTTCCCTTTTGCCTACGGGTTTCTATTGCTATTTCTCTTCTCTCCAAATGCCTCTCTTTCCTTTGCTTCTCTCTTTGATTTAGAGCTTCTAGGGTTTCTTAAACACAAATTCCCCCACTCTCTCCATATCTTAATATTTTTATTCTCATTAATTATGATAAGTCTATCAATAATATATATTATTATTATCTAGTCATATTATCTAATAATATCCTTTTTCTCTAATAATAATATCTCTTTTAAATCTCAATATTATATTCCTTATTTTAATTTCTTCACCTAATTAATAAAATATAAAAGATCCTTTTGCCTCTGGGCAAACATGTAAATATAATCAAATAAAAATAACATTATAATTATGTCTAATTAAATATGTACACACAAGAACATTAATTACAAAACAAAAAGATCAAAGTCTCAAGACTAACTTATTTCTAATTCTCATATTTTCCTGGATCTTACAATGAAAGAAAAGAAAATGTTGCCAATATGTTGAATCCGATGTGTGGTATATGCGTACAAGCTATAGTGCGAATAAGCTTTATTTTTCATTTCCAAATGAAGATTTTCACTCTACTATGAGTTTTGGTGATTACTCTATGGTGAAAGAGACTATAACATATGATATTGAAAGAAAAATTAATAATGTTTTTGTTGAAACAATTTCTAGTGTTTATATGTTCTTGATTTTAAATTCTTTTTTATAAGTGCTGGAAAACTACAAAAAAATGACTACATTATCACCATTAGTGAAGGTGTTTATGAAATTTTTGTTAGAAGTGCTATTGTTATTGTAAAAGTGAGCTTGAACTTATATTTTCTCTAAAAATTGAAAGCATTTAATCTAGTTTAATGGTCAAAGGAAAATATCCTTCTTGGATTTGAATTATCGTTATTAACATTTTCTTTTTGAAGAATCAAATTTCGTTAAACAAAAATAAATGGTAACATGTTTTCCGCACATTTTGGTTCATTCTCAAGTTTGTGAAGAATGTGTTATTAGTAAACAACATCAATCTGAATTTACTAGCAGAAAATCATGGAAAACAAATAATGTTTTGGAGTTGGTTCACTCAAACTTATGTGATCCAATAAAACCATTTTCCAATGGACGTAAAGCAATGTTTAAATTACTTCAATTGATGATTTTCTAAGAAAATATGGGTTTATTTCTTATAGGAGAAATCACAAGCCTTTGGTGCATTTAAAAATTTTCAAAGAAAGAGTTGAAAAATAATTATAAAAATCCATTAAAATTCTCTAAAGATATAATGTGGAGAATACTGCTTAAACGTGTTATCAATGAGAAACATCAATTCTTTGAAGAGATTTTGATGATGATGCAATTGAAGACCATAAGAAACATATACATTAATTGTTAAAATCATTCTTTGTAGAAATAATGTGTATTAGGTTATCTTTCATCTTTAAGCACTTAGAAGTCTTTTAACTTATTCTTCTTTGTGTTTTAACTTATTCTTCTTTATTGATTTCTTGAAGCAATACTCTATTATCATCGGGGATTATCAATTACCACAAGCAAAAATAGAAAGCTCTTCATCTCATCAATAATTAATTATCAATAAAGATAATCGATTATATCCGCAAGTTTTAATTTGTCCAGGGTTTGACAATAATCGATTATCACTATGGATAATCAATTATCACGTGTTTCAAAACCCATATATGCCAAAAATATTCGATTATCACTTTTCATAATTGATTATCTCTGACAGTTGGGAGTTATCTGACCTATAAATTGAAGGCTACTAAACCTTTCTACAATTGGTACTAGAGTTTGCTTTGATAGTTTTTCAAACTTTACAAAAATGGCCGGACATAACCAAGTTTATGCTGTAGGTGCTTCCATCAACAGACCATCACTTTTTACCGGTAATAAGTATTGTTTATGGAAAGTTAGAATTCAAATTTTTATGGGGTCTATTGACAGAGGAATCTGGGAAGCTTTGGAAAATGGTCCTTTTATTCCAACCTGAATATTTGATGGTATTGGAAAGGGAAAATCTTATTTAAATTGGACTACTAAGAAAAGTAGAAGAGCACAATTTGACATTAAAGCTAGAAATATTATTTCTTTTCTTTGTTGTGCTTGATGAATTCTATAAAATCTCTGTATGTAAGATAACTCAGGAAATGTGGGTGGTCCTTCAAGTAACTCATGAAGGTACTGACGATGTGAAGCATGGTAGGAAGAACACGTTGATACAAGAATATGAAATGTTCAGAATATAGGCTGGAGAAACCATAACGGATGTGAAAAAAATGCTTCACTCATATTGTCAACCATCTCACTAGATTGGGTAAGAAGTGATGAACTAAATGTAAAAATCTTAAAATCTTTAGATAGGACTTAACATCCCAAGTTGACAACAATCTCTGAATCACTAAACCTATCATCAATGTCAATGGCGATATTGTTTGGAAAGCTTCGTGAGCATGAGCTTGAGCTAAGTAGATTAACTGCTGAAGAAGACCTTGGAATTCAAAACAGAGGTTTCTAAAGAAAAGAGCTCAAGAGTAGATGATGACTTTGATGGTGATGAGCATATGAGTCTCATGATCAAGAGGTTTGCAAAGTTCTTGAAAGCTAAGGGTAAGGAAAAGTTTAAAAGTGAAAAGAAAGAAAATCAAGGATCCTCCTTAAGTTACAAATGCTATTAATATGGTGAAAGAGGACATATCAAAGCGGATTGCCTGAACAACAAGAAAAGTGAAGAAAAGAGAGAAAATTGTTAAAATAGAATGACTCAATTTCTAACACCAAGAACTACTACAAAAATGTACATAGATAGCGCTTTTTTTAATCATAGATAGCGTTATAGATAACGCTTCTAAGAAAAGCGTTATCTATTGGTGTCTGACAATAGATAGCGTTTTTTTAAAAAAGCACTATCTATTGTTGTTTGAGGTCTCTAAATGAAGGAATTGTGAGTGTTTGAGGTCTCTAAGCTTAGAAGGCCTTCCAACAGGGAAGGAAGCTAGAGGAAAGTGTGATGAATTATCACACAACCAATGATCCAAGAGTATAAAGGTCTGGAGTAAACTCAACAACATTTCATTTATACTTCAAAGATGATCCTTACAAAGGAGAGGTCATTTCTTTTATAGGTAAAGAGATACCTCTATTTCGGAGTTGGATTTTTGTCTACACATAAAAAAGGAAGTGTGATGGAGAAGCTAATGAGCTTGCAACGCACGTTTCAAGCAACTGTACATTAAAAATGTGTTAAATGTTTAGAACTAGTTTGCATTGGCACGTCGCTGGAGGGTTACAGCTGGGAGATTTCTGCAATCCGGAAGCAAACTGTCTTTGTATATGGAATTCGAAAGCCATGCTGTCCATTCCGGAAAACACACTTTTCTTCTCTTCTTTTAACACCTTTACATCCTTTAGCTCACCAAGCTTCTTTGGTTGATTATTCATGGTCTCCAAACTTTATTTAGGTCCTATAAAATAGTACAAATGTATTTAGCAAAGAGAAGAAGGATTTTTAGTAAGTAATTCTGCATAGGAGTAATGTGTTGGGTGATCCTTCTTCTTCTTGAATCCTCATTGACATGGATCTTGTAAGAGGACCTATGCGAGGCTTAGATGGTCCACCATCACTAAGGGTAACTGTTGATAGGGGGATCACTATGATAGCTGAACTCAATCCTTGTGATAGTGGTTTTTGATGATGACAACACATTGATAATAAAAACACATGAATATGTACTGTGATATATATCATATGTTGTATGTGTTTATGATTATTGTTAAATATGTACATATTGTGATTGTCACATGTGTTGAACATATAATATGTTGATTGTTGCATACTGTGTTAGTAAAGTGATCATATCTGTGTGCATACTGTATGTTTTGGTGATAAGGAAATCATGTGCACGAAAGCATATATAACTGACTAAATCGATTACGGAGGTGTGATAATCAATTCAGGTCATCAGACAGGTTGTGTTTTTAAACTGAGGCAAAACAACTTGTTTTGAATCGATTACATTAATTGATGAATCGATTAAAACACGTGTGTTTGCACATATCTTTTTCAAATGTGATGTGTTGTGAATTAGAAAGGAAAAGTTTTCAAAAATGTGTTGAAGCTTAATCAATTACATGGACTATGTATTCAATTAAGTTTGTCATTGATTTGAAAATTGTTTCATGCTTGTCATAATTGTTTCAATGGTTATATTTTTAAATGTGTTGACTAAGCATTAAATGGAAATCGATTGCTTTAATTGCGTATTCAGTTAAGGAGCTTAAGAGGTTATAAATATGTTATAAGTATTTAACGTAACCGATTAGATTAAAAGAGTAATCGATTGAATTGCGTCTGAATTGACTAAAACTATATATAAAGTCATTGATTGGATTTCTGTAAGACAATTTGAGATTAGCATTTTCATATCTGATTAGATTGGGCTGAAAAGTTTCACAGCGGTGATCAAACACTCCAAGAAACAGGAAATTGAAGTGGTGAGTATTCTTGAAGATGTCTTGAGGGACAAGCTTGACTGATTTGAAGAATCTGATCTTTCTGCATAATTGAGGTGCTTGTTGTGTGATCAGGAGAAGTTTCACAATCTGTATGTTGTTGTTTCCCTATGCATGTTGCTAGGAAGAAGAACGCAAAGTTCTTGTACTTTGAGAGGGTTCTCAAAGGGGTGACTATAGGAGAGGATTGTTCTTGCTGCAGGGTTTTTGTATTTGGCTATATTAGATTAATGAGTTAGAAAGGTGATTTACATTTTGACAGTGTGGTCGCTATAAAGCCCTTGTTGTAAAAACTTAGATCTTTATAGTGCAAATTGGCTTTCAATCTCAGGTTGATTGAAAGGACACTGGATGTATGCATTGAGGCCGAACCAGTATAAAACTCAGAGTTCAATTTTTCTTCTCCCTATCTCTCTGCATTTATCGATTACATACTGTTATTATTCGAATACGCATACTGTTATATTGCAAACACATTGCTTGCTGTTCAAGAAAATTTTAAAGATTCATCTTATTTGCAAAAAAGATTTGGAAAGCGAGTATTTTTAAAAAACACCAATTCACCCCCTCTTGGTTTTGAGAAACAAAGCTCATCATTTCTAACAATTGGTACAAGAGCTGGTTTTCAAAATTTATTTGAAAAACAAATCGATTAACCTTTTTGTCTAATCGATTGTTCGATCCTGAAAATGGCTTTTGTTTCTCAGACCTTTGGTGAAGGTGCATCCACAAATAGACCTCCTCTATTTGCTGGTGAAAACTATGCCTTTTGGAAATTAAGAATACAAATTTTTCTTAAATCAGTAGACAAGGTGTATGGGATGCTACACTCAATGGTCCATTTGAACCCACTCATGTGATAAATGGAAAAACAGTTTTGAAAAACGTTTCTGAGTGGACTTAAGAGGAAAACCGGAGAGCACAGTATGATGTAAAAGAACATAATGTTATTGCTTCTGCTCTCACAATGCATGAGTTTCTCAGGGTTTCCCAATGCAAAACAGCTAAAGAAATGTGGGAAGTTCTTGAAGTCACACATGAGGGAACAAATGAAGTCAAGCAGTCCATAAAGAATTCCCTGATGTAGGAGTATGAAATTTTTAGCATGAAAACTGGAGAGACCATTTATGACGTGCAGAAAAGGTTCAAACATATAGTCAACCATCTAATGGCTCCGGGCAAGGCTTTTGAAATGGAAGAAATTAACATCAAAATTTTGAAAAGCCTAAACAGAAGTGGGCAACCAAAGGTAACTGCCATATCTGTGTCAAAAGATTTAACTAACATGAATATGACAACTTTGTTTGGCAAGCTCACAGAACTTGAACTAGAGCTTGGTAGATTGAGGGAAGAAGAGGAGATTGAACAGAAACAATCGATTGCTGTCAAGGCTACAAAAAAGAGGTCCTCTAAGAAGGCTGAATTTGATGTTGAGTCTGATGCAGAGATAACTGAGATGTAAATTAATGAATATGATGGTAAAAAGGTTTACTAAATTAATGAAAAATAGAACTGTTGCAACTGACCATGCAGGTTACATAAAAGGAGGGACAAAGAACTCCGAAACCAACACTGTGACGTGTTATGAATGTGGCAAAGATGGTCACATCAAGCAGAGGTTTCTAGAGTTGAAAAACAGAAAAAAAGTTGACTCCAAGTATCCACAGGATAAGAGAAGAAGTAAGCAAAAGAAGGCTTATATTGCATGGGAGAACAACCATGATGACACATTAAGTGATGATGATCATAGTGTTGAGGAGGAGACAAACTTATGCTTCGAGGTAGGATCTGTACATTCTGAAGACAGTGACAATGTTGATGGATTGACAAGTGTACCAAATCGCATAAGTAATATAAAATGGTAAGACCAAGTATCGTGTCCCAAGAGACTCACGACACTAGACAGTTGTGTGATAAGTCGAGTAATTAAGAATTAAAGAAAATGAGATAATTGGTTTCAAATGCAAAGACAAAAAATTAAATATGAATGCAGTTTGATCAATAGCAGAATAACACAATGATGAACGAATGTTGTTTATAATAGGAGATGAGTATGTTGTTGGGGTTAGATTTCACCAAGTTCCCTCTCATGTATGTAATAATTCTTCTTTATGCATTAATGTTAACGTCACTCACTAAATCACTTAAACCCAATCCCTCGATGAAATAAGCCTATCCTTAATCAGCAGTTCATGCAATTCCTAGCATTCCTATTAATTAAATGTAAAGATCAAGACCTTTAAGATGACCAAGACTCAAACCCTCATCTTTGAGCAATATTACTCTTGGGAGTAATTCATTAAGAACCTGAATTGTAAGGAACCTCCCGACACTCATGCAATTGATAAATCATGCTAATGAATGAGTTAAACACAGAAAGCATTGTAACAGAGGAAATACTCTAACAATTAATGGAATTAAGAATCAATTCAAATACATGAGAGTTCACAAGGTTACATCATCTCCCAACAACAAATAAAGTTTAGTTCACCAAAGACATGGTGAAACTAGATGAATAATGGAGAAAAATGAGATAGAAAAACCCTAAGAGTAGAAGATGGAAGCTCTCGCATCCAAATCCGCCTTCAGAAGGTGAAATAGTGTGGTACTGCGCTCCTCCATCCAAAGATACTAAACCTAGGACCCCTAGGTCCTTTAAATAGATGAAGACATAACAGAAACAAAGCCCAATGTTGTGTCACTGGCGCTCAAGCGCCCCACTTAGGGCGTCTGGGCGGTGAGCGGTGGTCTTCTACGTTTAAGCCTTACAAATGATGCCCAAGCTTCGTGCTTTTGGAGCTCAAGCGCCCAAAAAAGGGCACCCGGGTGGTGAGCAGTTCTCTTCTACGCTCAAGCCTTAGAGATGGCGCCCAAGCTTCGTGCTTCTGGCACTCAAGCGCCCAAAAAGGAGCGCCCGGGAGGTGCATGACACTCTTCTGCGCTTGAGCCTCCAAAAAGGCACCCAAGCCTCGAGCATTCCTCCCGTCTGGTTCTTTTCCAAGCCTTTCTGAGCTCCATCTCCTTGGCAGTTCATCTCTACTTTCCATATTTTCTCATTTCCTGCCAAAACAAGGGGAATTAGTCATAAAATCATCAAATTCAATCTCAACTCTCTTATTCACACAACTTAACAGAAAAACATGATTCCAAGCAAGTTTCTAAGCAGAAAAGGGTGCATTTGGTATCAAAAGTACATCACAAATAACAATATTTTCAACCGTTATGAGACAGTGATTTGAAAGCCAGCCATTTGAAGTAAAATATGACTTGTTACTGGATGGTTTTCAAGAATTACATGCTGAAGCAATGAGATTTCAATACAAGGTAAATCGATTACAGTTTGAAAGAAAAGATTATGTGTATCGTATTAACAACCTTGTTGAAGAAAATGAAAAGCTCACACATGAATTGGAAGCTACTTTACAATCTGTTAAAAATGTTAAAACTGAAGTTCATGTTGTAGAGAAAAAATTGTGAAAATTGTCCTACTCATATAGAAAAAATTGATTACTTGACAAGCACGGTATCTAAATTTACTCTAGGAAGAGATAATTTAGATGATGTTTTAAAGTCACAAGGTAGAGCAATAAACATACAAGGAATAGGTTATAAGGCTAAAAGCAATAGAATTAATTCTAAGAAATTCGTTGATCTAGGAAAACCTATTACAAATGCATGCTTTTATTGTAATACCATTGGGCATTATGTCAGGAACTGTTACTACAGAAAGGTTGGTGTTCCAAGAGGAAAGTACAAGTAGATTCCAAAGGAACAACCTCTTATGACTAACCATATAGGCCCTAAACAAATGTGGGAAGTACTTGAAGTTACACATGAAGGCACAAATGAGGTAAAGAGAGCAAGAAGGAACTCTCTGGTACAAGAATATGAGATGTTCAGGATGAAGGCTGGAGAGACAATATATGATGTGCATAAGAGGTTTACTACATTTTAAACAACACAATGGCTCTCGGCCAAGTTTTTGAAAAGGAGGAAATCAACATCAAGATTTTAAAGAGTCTTAACATAAGTTGGTAGCCAAAGGTAACAACCATATCTAAATCCAAAGATTTAACTAACATGAATATGGCTACACTATTTGGTAAGCTTAAGGAACACGAGCTGAAGCTTGATAGATTGAAGGAAGAAGAGAAGACTGAGTAGAAACAGTCCATTGCACTTAAAGCTACTAGTAAGAAGACCTCCAGAAAGATTGAATCTGATGTAGACTCAGATGCAGATATTTCAGAAAGAGAAGTAATGAATATGATGGTAAAGAAATTTACCAAATTTATGAAAAATAGAAATGTTGGGATTGACTATGCAGGTAACTCGAAAGGAGGCAAGAGGAACTCAAAGATCACCATTGTCACTTGTTGTGAGTGCGGGAAAGAAGGTCACATCATGCCAGACTGTCCTTACTTGAAGAACAAACAAAAGGCTGATGTAAGGTATACTAAAGATAAGAAAAGAGGTAAGCAGAGAAAGGCTTACATTGTTTGGGAGAATAGTGATGGTGACACATCCAGTGATGATGATCAGATTTTAAAGGAGGAAACAAATTTGTGCTTCATGGCTGATCTGTATGTTCTGAAAGTAGCAACAACGATTTCGAGAGTGAGCCAATCGAAGTCAAGTATGATATGCTGCTGGATGCATTTCAAGAGCTGCATGCAGAAGCAATGAGGCTACAATATAAGGTTAATTGATTCAACTTTGAAAGAAAAGACTTTGAATATCGAATCAATAACCTTGTGATGATAATGAAAAGCTTAAAAATGAATTAAATCTTGCTTTACAATCTGCTAACCTTGCTAAAACTGAAATCAAGAGTATAGAGAAATATTGTGATAAATGCTATGATCATATTGAAAAGATAGAATATCGTACTAACACATTAGCTAAATTTACTCTTGGTGGAGAAAATTTTGATGTTGTGTTAAGGTCACAGGGTAGAGTAAGTAACTAACAAGATATGTGTTTTAAGGCTAAGAGTGGAAGAACTAACTCTAAGAAATTTATTGATATAAGCAAACCTGTAACCAATGCTTGTTTTTATTGCACAACTATTGGCCATACAGAAAGGAATTGTTATTATAGAAAAATTGGTGTTCGAAGAGGAAAATACAAATGGGTTCCTAAAGAACAAATTCCTGTGACTAACCAAAAAGGCCCCAAGTTTATTTGGGTACCTACAATAAAACCATTTGAAAGTTTTGCAGGAAAGTGAGATAGTCAAGCAAGTTGACAACACTTAAGGATGAAATTCAAAAGGAATATATGAGAATTTCTTGAGTAACTCACGATGGTAACATCTGATGTCAATACATGCATTCATGCATCACTATCTTTGTTTGTGTTAAATGTTGTGTGTATGAATGTTGTGTCCTTGTCTGTTTGACAAATTTGGATGAAAAATAGTTTTCACGACTTTTAATCGATTTCTATGATAATGAAATCGACTTGACTATCTGTCTTTGTTTCTTTGTTCTTGGATGAAACTATGTTAAAATAGAATCAATTTCAAAACTAACAAAATCAATTAGTATTCATATATTTTATGCTGATGTGTTCAAACTTAATTGAATACAAGCTTTGTCAAATCGATTGTATCCTCTAGCGTGAAAAAAATTGTTGGATTCCCTAAAAATTGTAATTCGGTCTTTTAAGCCCTAAACTAAGCAATTTGTCACTTACACTTTCCCTGCTACTCTGCACTATTACTCTCTTGGGTCTTTTGGAAATCTTCTTCTACACACTTCATCGTCATGGCATCTTCATCATTCCAAAGAAATTAAGACTATTGGTAATAAGAGAATGCATCGTGGTACAAATCTTGATGGGTGGATAAGTGATGATAGTGCTCAAACAAACTTCGTCGTCAAATGGAAAATGAGGAAGATCATTCCTCACAAATATGTGAAGTTGAGTTTTTTCTGAAAAGAAGGATTTGACTTTCCAGGGTGGCTTAACAAATAGAGTCAACAAAGTTCGTGGAAATGGCCGACCCATGGTACTTAGAGTTACTAAGGGTATTTTATTCAAATATGAAAATAAGTGATGGAACACTCTGTTTCAGAGTAAAAGGGTTTGATATACAAATAACGGATGAAGTGTGGACTGGGATTTCTAGCTTTCGGTTACGAGGTGAACAAAGTAATTTAGGTATGGAACGATTCCATAAGTTCACTGTATACCCAAATTGTTTATGGAATCCAACTGAAATGAGAGATTACTCTCATTATAGGAGAGGTGGAATGAAAAAGGATGATCGCCTATGTGCTTTCATCATCTCCTGGATTCTGATGGCACCAGGAAGCAATCATGCACTAGCAACAACTAAGTACTTGTGCCTTCTGAAAGTTCTCAAGGAAAATATCTAAGTTGATTGGGCTGCCGCTATATTTGAAAATATGCTAAAAGTCACTAGGCTTGAATCTGCTAGCCTACCCTACTGTGTGTTCATCTATAAAGTGCTAATCTATTTTGGTGTAGAATGCATGAATGAGTCCAGTGACTCTTATGGAAAAAGCAATTGTATTGATAAATCAACACTGCACCACATGGAACTTCAGCATGGTCTAGAAGGATCGATGTATAAAGATGAGTATGATGGGGAAGAGGAAGAAGTTGCAGGTTCATCATCGGCTCCCTATAGGACTCGTTTAGAGTTTGAAAAATATATGGTGAGGCAAATGAATTGCCTAAATATTCTCCTTCAAAACATCAATCAGGATGTTACTACAGTTAAAGAAAAACTGCAGTTGAATGAATCGGGTGACAAAAATGAAGAGTCTGAGGAAGAGGAAGAAAGTGATAAAGATGAAACTGTAAAAGAGGAAAGTGACAATGACATGCTGATTAATTTCATGAAGAAAAACAAGCAAAAGAAAATAATATAGAAGGCATATTAATATGAACTAAGAATGTTCTTTGTTTGTTTTGTTCTGTTTTGGATTTTGTTGTCAATGACTTTTAAGCCATTTTGATTTCTGACCTGGTTGTAATCACCTTTCTTAAATATCAATGCAATTATGGTTTGTGTTGAGATTGTTGATAGGGAGAGCACTGGTTTAGCTGAACCCACAATCTGAGTAATATATGAGTTTTTGATGATGACATCGCATGATTAATAACACATGTGAGTTATGTGTTACATGTTCTATGCTTACATGTTATATGCGTATATGAGAACATGATTGGGTTGTTGTGTTGTTCATTGCATTTCACTGTGATATATATGTGATTTTATACATGAATACATGACACATGTTTTTTATGAGAAAAACCTCAAGCACAAATGTTGAGTTTTAATTGTGTGGTAAAGCAACAATTTTAAGTCGATTACATTATGGGGTGAATCGATTAAAACTCGTGTCTTTGCACAAACTTTTCCAAGTGTGCTGTGAGAGTTTTTCAAAGAGAAAAGTTTTCAAAACTTTTCCTAACATTGTTGCATAATCGATTGCATGCAATATGTATTCGATTAAGTTTGTTACTGTTATGAAATATGTTAATGCATGATATAATTGTCACAACGACTATATTTTTAAATGTGTTGACCAAGCACTAAATGTTATTCGACTACATTAATTGTGAATTCAATTAATTGCTTTGACTACTACTAACTGTGATAACCGAATTGGTGTATTTGACTGCATTAGTAGCAAAGTCGAGTATATTGCATCTGATATGAGTTTATCTATAAATTGAAATGAATTTGATTTATGTGATAACGTGTGTGATTCTAACATTTTCATATTCTTTTGCAGAAAGTTTGATTCTTAGAGAAAGAGGCAAAACCTCCAAGAAACAAGTTTGATCGTGGTGAGCAACTACTTGGAATTTCTTGAAGAGCAAGATTGCTGAATTCCAAAGTTTGATATATTTGCACATTTGGTTGTCTACTGCAAGATCAGGTTCTACAATTTGTTGAAGATTGGGTTGAGTTCCCTGTTGTGATTACAGGAAGAAGGACGTGCTGCGTTCTTGACTTTGAGGGTGCCTCAAAGGGGTTAGACTGTAGGGGAGGGGATTCTTGCTGCTAGTCTGTTTATGTATTGCCTATATTTTGATTAGAGGGATAGGGAGATGTTTTATATTTTTGACGTGAGGTCTGTATAAAATCCTTGTTGTAAGAACCTTGATCATTATAGTGCATTAGCTTTCTGTGATTGGAAGGACACTGGATGTAGGCTTGGCTGAACCACTATGAAAACTAAGCATTTGATCTTTCTTATCCCTACTCTTTTACATTCAATCAATTATACTTTATACTCTTTCGATTAAATTTTCGTTGCACTGAAAATCTTTTAACTTGCATTTCAAGAAAAGTATAAAGGCCTCTCTTTTGGTGAAATTTGTTTTGAAAGTTTTATTTTTTATACTTCACTAATTCACCCCTCCTCTTGGTGTGAGAAATTGAGCCATTCTATTTTAACAATTTTTTTAATCAAGCCCATGATCTGTGATTGAAAGGATTAAATACCATTGAATCTGATTTGATCCACTTGTATGATTACAATTGAATAAATCATTGTTACATCATTACATTGCATACTCATACTTAATCTATGATAATGATTACTACTCAGTTATACTGCATATGAACTAACATTTGATCTAGCTTAGATGAAGAGATCATGCAGGAATGTTGACTGTACATAGAGTTGAAAAGGAATTTCATTAATACTCTACTTACCTGAATCGATTGAGGAAGAGCTAAAATCAATTGTCTTTCGCAAAGTTTGGTTTGAAGTTTCTAACTACTGAATTATTAACTGTGAAAAATCTTTATGATTTTATTTGTGTGAATTCATCATAAATATCATTACTAATAATTCGTTGTGAATCAAATTGAGATTATAAATGATTACACATATTTATGTTAGCTCCAAGCTTTATCTGCAATTACTCTGATATTTGTCATACTCTGTGATACATTGCTTGAAACTGTGTCTGATAATATATACTCTGTAATATCTCTATCATGCAACTCACATATTGAAATATGATATGTGATGAGTCACCATTTTTCACTATACACTTAGCTTCCAGCACCATATTTTGTTAGTGAATTGTGCTTAATTATCAATTATTCTTGCGTTTTCATTATTTCGGCTCAATTTCAAGACTAATTCTTATTTTATTTAATTTGAATTATTTGGACTTAATTATTTTAATCATTTTGTGCAGAAAATCACGGCTGAAAGGTTGTGAAAGGATCTGCTGAAGATGACTGAACGATCTGCTAAAGCTTTGACCGAACGATCAGCTAAAGCCTTGAACGAACGATCAGCTAAAGCCTTGACCGAACGGTCTTTTAAAGGAATGAATACCGAACGGTCCTGGAAGCTTTGACCAAACGACCAGTTGTAAGCCTGCACTGGATGGTCGAGCATGGAACGGTTTCTGGACCATTGACCGAACGGTCTTCTGAAGACATGACCGAATGGTATGTTCAGAACCTGCAATGAATGGCCGAGCACGGGAATGGTTTTCTAGTGACCGAACGGTGAGCTAGAGCCTGAACTGAATAGACGAGCACCATAGAACGAACGGTCTCAGCAATTGCTCTTGACCGAACGGTCTTGTAAAAAAGACTGCACTGCACACCATCTCCTAACCCTGCAGACCATTGTTGACCAAACGGTGGGAGCCTTTAATGACCGAACGGTTAGATGAGATGACTAGAGAACTTGGCAGCAACAGTATTGGAAGCACATTTTGGGAATTCAAGAGGGTGGCCACGTCAGTGTTAGAATGTAAATGGTTGGGTCAACCTTAGGACCTTGGGGCCCAAATTTTAGGTCATTTTTTTTAGGACAAGCCATTACAAGGGCAGTTTTGTCTTTTGGGGTCTATATACCCCAAAATCATCTTAACTTTAGAAAAAAAAGTCTCACAGCCACCACTTACGTTTTCAGCTCTAGGATTTCAAGCTAGGTTCTTCCTCTTCTCTCCCCTTGGGGGAGGTTTTAGGTCTTGTTTTCGTTACTTTTAAATGAATGTATGAACTCATTTTAATTAAATTGAAATTGTGTTTCAGTTTCTAATCTTCCATTTCCATTTACAGCAGTTGCATTTACGTTCTCTCATTTTAGATTCTAGCTTCAGATATTCCGTTTTCATTACAGCTCTTTTGAATCCATGTTCTATTTTGTTTTCCATTTGATTTTTGCATTCTAGCTTTCAGTTTCGTTGTGCATTTCCGTTCAGATTTAATGTTCATTTCCAGTACTGTTGCAACTTAGGTTTCTCTCCTGCGTTTTCTGTAATTTCATTTATGCATTTTTGCATTTTGCAATGTTCTGTTTCAATAATTTTAATACCGTTCGGTCATACACTTATGTGTAGGACCGTTCGGTCTGTTCGTGTTTTTTATAAAAGATTGTTCGGTCTCCTTGTCAGGACGTTCGGCCTAGGAACATAGTCGTTCGGTCTCTAACTTCACTGTTAGAGACCGTTCGACCTTTTCTTTGTTCTAATTTTTATTATCGTTGCTCTCTCAGTTACGTTCGGTTTGTGCTTGTTTTGTTCGACATTTCCTTGTGCGTTTACTTTAATAGTTCGGTCTGCTTTCTAATTACTAATGTTGTTCGGCTCATTAATTTAACGCTCGGTTTTGAATTCTTCAAGCTATTCATTTAATTTATCATACCGCTAAGTTTGTTCAATTCCTTTAGAGATCGATCGGTGCCAATGCTAAACCGTTCGGTCTCACTCTAAGACCGATCGGTCTTAACGCTTCACTTCTCTTAAAACGCTTTTAATTAAATTTGGTTGTGTTTAATTTGATGCTTAAATTTAGTTCATTTTCCTGTCACAAAAACACTTTCAAAAACCTTCCCTACGTGTTCGACCTATTACTTGAACCACATTTGGTCCTTGAGAGACGACCTAGGAGTGACTTCCTAGCACTATACTGCATTCTTTAATGCACATCAAATTTGTATGGACCGCGCAACCCCATCAAATTTTGGCGCCGTTGCTGGGGACCAACGGTTCAGTTTTAAGTCTTTTGTTGTCTTAGTGTGTGTTGTGTTTTGTCTTCTGTTGTGAGTCTGATGTTTTGTTTTGTGTGTGCGTTATTGTGTGTGCGTGTTGCATGTTTAATTGTGTTGTGTTTTATTTGTTTCGTAGTTTTTAGCATTTCCTTTCTACCTTCCCTCTTGTTTTTCCATGTAAACCTATTTTGATTTTATAAATACTTCTTCTTCTGCCTGTACCTATGACTATGATTCTCTTTCTGCATGTTACTTTGATTGTGATATATATTCTGCTGATTTCTATGCTGAGAACAATATGACTTATCCTCGAACTCCCGAGAGTACTCTTTGGGAGCCAATTTCACTTAATGAGGATGACTTTCATTGGGTTTTCACCTCTGGACTGATATATTTCCTACCTAAGTTTCATGGTTTTACAGGAGAATGCCCACATAGACATTTGGAGGAGTTCCACATCATGTGCTCTTCAGTGAAACCTTCACATTTCCCTGATGATCACATTTTCTTGAGGGTATTTCTGCATTCATTACAAGGAGCAGTTAGGGATTGGCTGTATTGTCTTCCTCTAGGATCCTTCACTTCTTGGGAAGATCTTAAGCATATGTTCTTGGATGAATTCTTCCCTGCTCAGTGTGGTTACAACAACGATCCTGGATGGAATGACCCTAGCTTGGGATGGTATGATGCTCCACAACAATATTAGGAAGCACCATCTCAGAATGCTTATATGCCTCCCCCAGTCCAGTAACAACAACAACTGCAAAACCCTAAATAGCTCATCAACCTTCTACTTTTGAGCCTACATTGCAGGAGTTGTTGGAGCAAATGACCATGCAGAACCTTCAGTTTCACCAAGAGAACATTCAGTTTCAGCAAGAGAACATGGAGTTTCAGCAGGAAATAAAAGCTGCCATTCAGAGTTTGACTGATCATATTTGGCAGATGGCCACACAGCTTAATCAGAAATAGTTTCAAGATGTCAGTGCCATCAACATAGGAGATGAGAACCAGAGTCATGTGCTCACTGTGTCACCTACATTCCCACCTTCCTATGACCCTACTCTTGCACCCGAGGAGACTAATGAAGAATTAGAGGACCAGACAAGTTTGAGCAAGACTTTTGAGCCAGGTAGACCACTTTCATCTTCCATCACTCAATCAATCTTTAGGGAAGTGGAGGTAAACATACCTCAGTTTGATTATGCTGTTGATGATTATGTTGTTCATGATTTAGAGTTGATAGGTATGTTGATGATTGTATTGTTGATGAGGATGCTTTTAATTCTCCCTCTTTGCATGATGAGAACCACTTTTTTCTATCACATCTGAATGTTTATTATCCATGCACTGCACATGAATCTGACTCTGTTGTTGATATTGCTTCTAAATTTGAACTTGATTCATGTTCTGAGGGTATATCTGAGGTTCATCCTGTTACACTGGGATTGGGTATTATACCCCTACATGTCATTTCTTTGAAACCACATTGCACTAACCCTATTGCAGGAGGTACACATGAATTTAACTAACATGCACCCACAGTGGAAGACAAAGGTGCTTACATACACAACAGTTTGAAGATCAATAGGCACCAGCTGAACCCGCTCATCAACAATCACTTCTTAGATCCAGCTGTGGAAGACATTTCCCTGCTCGATCAAATATGGAGGATGAAGAAGTTCTTCCTCAAAACTTCCTTGCTGGATCCAATGGTGGAAGACATCTCCCTGATAGTCCAAAATTGGCAACTTTCACCCTAACCTAGGGGAGTTTTCCTTTCCCTTCTTCCCCTTTCCCCACTTGTATTGCACTTGTCCATGATTTGTTCATTGTTCTAATTTTTGATCTTATTGATTGTGATACATTGAGGACACTGTGTAGTTTAAGTGTAGTCTATTGGGAGAGATTTTGATTGTTCTTTGTTAATTTTTGTTTTGATTTTGATTTTTCTTTGTTAATTTTTTTTTCTTTGTTAAATTTTTTCTGTTTTAGGTTGTTTTTGTCGTGTCCTGTATACAGTTTTGCATGATTCTCTTCATTTCTGGATTTTGTTTAAGTTGTAGACTCGTCTTTCACTTCACTTGATTGATACTTATGGTTTGAAACTCTTGCTTTTCTTTGCGTGGGAAGATGATTATGATGTTTGAGAGGTTGAATTGATTGTGACAAATACCCTATGTGTGATTTGAGCCACTTTATGTTCTTTCTTGTGTGATGTATCTCTTGATTGCTTGCACATATGCCTTGGCTTGACTCTGTTTGAAAATTCTTAATGGATATGCATGTTTGGAAGTGATAAAAGCAGTTTTGTTCTTGAGCCTCTCTAGCCAAATAAGCCTCCCTTGTTTTGATCCTGTGATAACCCTTTGAGCTTATGCTTTTCCCCTATTCTTTGTTTTCAAGCTCATTAATCACCCTTAAGTGAAAAACCATGATCACCTTAACCTTAGGGAATTTTGGAGCTTTGGAAGTGTTTTGGGAACAAGTGTGGTCTCCCTAGGGATTCATATGAATTGGCTAGTTGGTTCCTTTTCGTTTTTTGGTTTTGTAAAGATATTGTGTATCTTGTCTCTTACAGTCGTGTCCCAAATAAAGAGAAAAGAAAAAAAAAGAGACAAGATGAGAAAAGAAAGAAAAAAATAGAGAAATGAAAAACAAAATTTTGAATAATTGAGTCAAGAAGAGGATTGAATTAGAGGTTTTGGGTGTGATTTGATTATATTTTCACTTGTTCCCCATTGCTCCTCTATTCCTTTTGGTTTATAGCTTCTCATCCATATTATATCCTCCCTTGTCCTTGGCCCCATTTCATCCATTAATACCTTTTGATTTGAACATGCATATGTTTTGAGTGTTGATATTAGAGGCTTGCGAAGTCTGTTTATGTTTGCTTTCTTGAGTGCATTGAGTTGACATTGCTTACCTTAGACACTTGAGAGAAACACGATAGTGCATCTGTGAGGTTTTGTTGCTTTTGGATTCACCTCTTGAGCTGATTGATTATGTTACCCTGTTTTGGAATTTCTTGGATGACTACCATGGGTATCTGTTTCCTCATATTATCTTTGTGTTGGATGTTGTCTACTGCTTTTCTTTTTCCAGAATCATTAAGGATTGTGAAAATATGCTTTGTGTGTTTTGTGTTTTTTTCTTGTTGTTTCCTAAAGATTGTGTCACTCTCTTGAGGTATTTAGAATGATGGTTCCTTGTTCTGCGTCTTGATTTTGCCCAGGAGTGCAAATGACTAAGTGTGGTCTATTTTGATGAGTCACCATTTTTCACTATACCCTTAGCTTCCAGCACCATATTTTGTTAGTGAATTGTGCTTAATTATCAATTATTCTTGCATTTTCATTATTTGGGCTCAATTTCAATACTAATTCTTATTTTATTTTATTTGAATTATTTGGGCTAAATTATTTCAATCATTTTGTGCAGGACAATCACGATTGAAAGGTTGAGAAAAGATCTGCTGAAGATGACCGAACGGTCTGCTAAAGCCTTGACCGAACAGTCTTCTAAAGGAATGAATACCGAACGGTCCTGGAAGCTTTGACCTAATGGCCAGTTGTAAGCCTGCACTGGATGGCCGAGCATGGAACGGTCTGTGGAGCATTGACCGAACGATCCTATAAAGACATGACCGAATGGTATGTTAAGAACCTGCAATGAATGGTCGAGCGCATGAATGATTTTGTAGTGATTGAACAGTGAGCTAGAGCTTGAATTGAATGGACGAGCACCATAGAACGAATGGTCTCAGCAATTACTCTTGACCGAACGGTCTTGTAAAGACTGCACTGCACACCATTTCCTGAGCCTGCAGACCATTGTTGACTGAACGGTGGGAGCCTTTAATGACCGAACGGTCAGATGAGATGACCATAGAACTCAACAGCAGTAGTATTGGAAGCACATTTGGGGAATTCAAGAGGGTGGCCACGTTAGTGTTAGAATGTAAATTGTTGGGTCAACCTTAGGGCCCAAATTTTAGGTCATTTTTTGTAGGACAAGCCATTAGAAAGGCAGTTTTGTCTTTTGGGGTCTATATACCCCAAAATCACATTCACTTTAACAAAAAAGTCTCACAGCCACCACTTATGTTTTCAGCTCTAGGATTTCAAGCTAGGTTCTTCCTCTTCTCCCCCCTTGGGGGAGGTTTTAGGATTTGTTTTCGTTACTTTTCAATGAATGTATGAACTCATTTTAATTAAATTGCAATTGTGTTTCGGTTTCTGATCTTCCATTTCCATTTACAGCACTTGCATTTACGTTCTCTCATTTTAGATTCTAGCTTCAGATATTCCGTTTTCATTACAGCATTGAGTAAGTTTACATTCTCTCATTTACCTATGACTATGATTCTCCTTCTGCATGTTACTCTGATTGTGATGTATATTCTATTGATTTCTATGGTGAGAATAATATGTCTCATCCTCCAACTCCTGAGAGTGCTCTTTGGGAGCCAATTTCACTTAATGAGGATGGCTTTCATTGGGTTCTCACCTCTGGACTGATATATTTGCTGCCTAAGTTTCATGGTTTTATAGGAGAATGCCCACATAGACATTTGGAGGAGTTCCACATCATGGCTCTTCAGTGAAACCTTCACATTTCCCTGATGATCACATTTTCTTACGGGCATTTCTGCATTCATTACAAGGAGCAACTAGGGATTGACTGTATTGTCTTCCTCTAGGATCTATCACTTCTTGGGAAGATCTTAAGCATATGTTCTTGGATGAATTCTTCCCTGCTCAGTATGGTTACATCAATGATCCTGGATGGGATGACCCTAGCTTGGGATGGTATGATGCTCCACAGCAATATCAGGAAGTACCATCTCAGAATGCTTATATGCCTCCGCCAGTCCAGCAACAACAACAATTGCAACTTTATGAGCCTGCCCAAATAGCTCATCAACCTTCTATTTTAACAATACCATTTGCGAAAAAGATTTGAAAAGCATTTATTTGGATAAAACACCAATTCACCCTCGTCTTGGTGTTGAGAAATAAAGCTCATTAATTTTAACACTTATCATTTTTGAAACTGTTGGATCTTTTAATGAACTTAGGGTTGGCCTTATTCCATCATTCCCTCACATTTTAGAAAGATTTGTCCTCACATCAAATCTTTATTAAGAGGACATCTTGTTTTATTGTGTACGAAGCTCCTCACAGTCTTGGGAGCTGACCTTCTTGGAAAGGCCTTATTTCGTTATTTCTTTGGGTTCCATATGAGTTGCTCCTACATCAAAGGTTAGTGTGAAATAAGCATCAAATATATTTTTAATTAGTATTGATCCAACAAAGAATCCTTTTGTAGAAGTAACTTTAGAATAATGACTTCCTATTTTTTATTTTACAATTTTAAGAAAGTGTGAAAGTCCTAATTCAAAAATCACTTTGCTTTTGTCTTGAGTTACTTCTTTCCACAAGGGTAACAATAACTCAAGATTTAAAAAGATTTAAAAAATTTTGCATAGGCAATTTGTTTAAAAGCGAAATTAACATTTGAAGACATAAAGATAATTGAATAAGAATTAAAGGATTGGAAACCTTTTAGGTTTGGTTTCCATTGTAATTGTATGTGTAGAAGTTTCCATCAAGAGCAATTTCTCTTTTTCAATTTTTTCTTTTGCTTCTCTTAGTTCTTCTTCTATTCTCTTTTCCTTTTCTCTTCTCTCTTGCTCTTCTTTTCTTTCTTCCTCTTATTTTCTCTCTTTTTCTTCTCTTTCTCTCTTTTCTTCTCTTTCTTTCTTTTCTTTCAATTCCTCTTCTCTCCTTCTAATCTCTCTCTTTCTTCTCTCATGCAAGCGTATCTCAAGATTTTCTTTAAACTCAATTTCCCTACGGGAGAAACCACCTAGACCTTTCATAAATCTTTTTCCCTCTTGAATGAGTTTTCCCATTAATTCTAGGTCTCTCTTGGTTGAAAGAGGAACACAATTTCTTCTCTTGGAAGCTTTTAATTCATACCAATCATGAATGGAGGATATTTTCTACCTTCCTTAACACTAGATTTCCTATGATTTCACCATTCGCTTGAATGCTCTTCTAATCTAGAAAGATATATGTTAAGAGTAGAGGATTCACTATCTCTAGCAAAGAACAAATGCATTTTATCAATTTTTCTTTCCCAAGTTAAGTATGTTAAAGCGCTAATCTGCTTACCAAATAATGGAATATCTCTCCTAGCTTGGTTGTACATTTGACCCTTCCTCCTATGTGAAGATTCTTCCTTTTGTTTACCGTTATTTTGGATTCTTCATGTATTGGGCCAACATGTCCCTAAGCTCACTCATTTATATTCCTCTCTTGGTAATCATGATTTCCTCAAACATGTTTTAATTTCAAAACTGGATTCCTAATTTGAAAACAGTTTAAAATTTCATGAAGAAAATTCCCAGGTAAGAGAGGCGAGTCAAAGGACACTTAAATACACGGTCTTACTTAGCTAGAATGCCTAAGGCCACTTACTTGACCAATTTCACAAAAAGATTCACTATTGAATTTAAAATTTGACTCAAACAACCAAAATGAAAGTTAAAACTCCTAGAATCATTATTGAATTCTAAGGCCTAAGTCAAACGTATTTACATTGACATAAGAAAATACAACAAATAAAATCCTAGGGTGAGGTTTGTAGCTTTGGCTATCAAGACACTCACCGTTTAAGTTATCAAAGCAAGCAAAGAAAATTGCCAAGAGTGGAGAAAGTACCAAGGACTCTTCCAAACACTTGGTCTTGAATGATGATAACAGTTGAAAAACTGTTATTGTTATACCTAATTTTGACCTTAAAGACAACCTTTATGACTTAGAAACTAGCTTGGAATCATGCTTTTGCTTATGTTTTGAAAATAAGAGAGTTGGATGGGTTTTATGCTTGGTTTTCTTTGTTTTTGCAATTATTGAGATGAATTAGATGAAAGAAGTTGATGTAGTAAGGAGCTGGACTCAAGAAAGGAAGTGAAAGTGCTTAAAAGAAGAGCCGCAATCACCGATGAGTGTAGTTCTACCGCTGAGCGGCATTATGAGGTCTCGCAGTCACCGTTGAGGGCCAAACCTACAGCTGAGCATCACTTCTAAAGACCCGCACATACCGCTGAGCGGCAAAAGTACCGTTGAGCGACATTAATTAGGGCTTGGGCCTATTTTCTATAACTTTTAGGAAACTATATAAGGTTTTAGCCAAATTAAGGTTAGTATCTTTGGACAGAAAGAGGTGAAATCACACTTTCTTCACCCCTTGGAGGGGGATTTTGGATGTTCAAGCTCTATTCTTCAACTTCTAGGGTTCTATCTTTCATGCTTTCATTGTTTTTCATCTAGTTTCACCATGTCTATGGTGAACTAAACCTTATTTGTTGTTGGGGAACCGATGTAATACTTTGAAACTCTCATTTATTGAATTGATTCTTTAATTTATATGCTTTCTTTCATTAATTGTTAAGGGTTTTTCTTCTCTACTCTATGCGTGCTTTGTCTAACTCATTCAATTGCATGATCATTGATGTTATTTGTATGGACACATATAAGTACATTTAGAACTGAGGAAATTCTCCCAAGAGCAATATTACCTAGACATATGGATAGGAGAATTGGTTGCCATTAAGCTTCTGTTCGAATGTAATGCATGAATAATTTCTAGGGAGACAAGACATTGTAAACTAGTGATTAGAATTAGGCTTTCTTCACGGAGACAAAGAGTTTAAGGTAAATTAGAAAGTGACATTAACATTAATGAAGAAAGTTGAATTCTTGAATACATGAGAGTGGATAGGATGAATCGGAAACCCCAACAACATCATCATTCCATACAATCTATTTTGCTTATCTCGATCTAATTGATCAACACATGCATTCATATTTATTTTTCAGTATGTGCTTCTAAACCTACAAGATTTCGTTTACAAGTCTAATTTAATCAACAAATTACATAACTGTCTAGGCCCTGAGTCTATTGGGAAACGATACTTAGTCTTACCATTATATTATTACTTGATACGATTCGGTACACTTGTCGTGTGTTAACAAATGACCTTTTAAAAGAAAATCAAAAGAAACATTATAGCTAAAAACAGATTATAAATAATGAAAACAAATAGAGGCAAGCTATACTGCTCTACATATGCATTGTATTGAAATTGGTTCAACTGCTCCCTAGGTTTCTTTGGCCTTTCATTCCTTCAACCAAGAGGTTTCAGGCTTTTGGAACAATGTTGCATTCTGCAATTGGAATGCAATCTTCTCCTTTGGACTTAGAACTCCTTGGACCGGCTATGTAGAAACTTATTGGAAAGTTTGCCACTCTGACAATAGGAAGGTTGCTTTTGACTGTTCTTTTGGAAATTGGCCGTGTCTAAAATTGCTTGGAAAGTTTACCACGAGCCTGAAATTGATGCATTGTTGTTGTCTATAATTTGAAACCTTGAGACTTGTACTTTATGGACCAATGTTGGGTCTAGTGCCATTATTATATGTTAGAAATAGGAACCCTTATTTCTTGAAATAGGAACACTTTGACTTTTAGTCGTTTAACATTGCGTTTAGGTACTTCACTTAGGTGTTTTTGTGTTTTTTATAATCCAAAATATTTTCCTAAGACTTTGGGAATTTCGAGCCTAATGTTTATGTTTCAACCAATGTTATTTTCAAATTCTTATTTTGTTTAATGTTATTTGATTAAACTTCAAAACATGAGAGCATTTAGAAGTATAGAAAATTTTGTCTTAACAGCTATTGCTAGGAAAGTTGTGCAACCTGTGTGTCGAAAGAGGTGTTGTTCATACCTTGTATGTCGAGGCAGATATTCATTGTTTATGTGTTGAAGGAGATGCTTTTAGACTTAACTTTATTCTCTGTGATTATAAGTTTTTGGTTATTTTTAGTGTTTACTTAATCCCTCTTTAGAGAAATTAACAACTAGATGTATTATGTGCAACATCCAAATTTTCATATTCATTTAGCATTTCAAGAAAAGCCTTTTGCAAATAAATCTCATTAGTTTCAAAGCTAGGAATACTTACTTGCCTTCCAGCGTCATCAAAGTCAGCCATTAAACATACATTTGCTTGCATCTGAGTCACTTGAGCTTGATGAGCTAGATTCATTCTTTTTCCATGCACTGTAAGCTTTCTTTTCTTTGGAAACTTCTTTTCTTTGCTTCTTTTGCTTTTGAGACAATTGGATTTGACATGTCCTCTTTCACCGCATCCATAGCACTTGATGCTTGATGATGATCCTTGATTATCCTTATTTTCACCTCTAAACTTGTCCTTACCCTTTGCTCTCATGAATTTAGCAAACCTTTTTATCATGACGCTGATGTGATCCTCCTCATTAGAATCTTCATCTTCCTTTCTTGAGCTTTGTTCTTTGGAGACCTTGGTTTTGAAGGCCAATGTCTTCTTCTTACCTTGATCTTCCTTTGTAGTCAATCTGTTAAGCTGAAGTTCATGTTCGTAGAGCTTTCCAAAAAGGGTTGCCATTAACATTTAAGAAAGGTTTTGGGATTCTGAGATAGTCATCGCTTTTGGTTGCCAAGACCTGTCCAAACACTTTAAAATTTTAACATTTAACTCATCAACATCAAATGTCTTACTCAAACCTATTAGATTTTTAACAATGTGAGTGAAGCGCTTTTGATCATCAGTTATTGTTTCTCTAGGTCGCATTTTGAACATTTCGTACACTTGGATTAATGTATTCTTTCTTGCGTGTTTTACGTCGTTTGTACCTTCATGAGTGACTCTAAGGACATCCCACATTTACTACGATGTCCTACATAATGAAATTCTGTAGAACTCATCAAGTACAATAATAGAAGATATAATATTTTGAGCTTTAATATCAAACTTAGCTCTTCTAATTTCCTCACCAGTCCAAGTAAAATATGGTTTTTCTTGTTCAATACCATCAATAGTTCTCATAGGAGTATAAGAACCATTTTCAACCGCTTCCCAGATGCCTCTGTGAATAGACCCCAAAAATATTTCCATTATGAATTTCCAGAAGACATAAATATCACCTGTAAAAAGTGGTGGGCTGTTGATGGAAGCACCCTCAACATAAACTTGGTTATCACCAACCATTTTTGAACTTTTTGAAAAACTATCAAATTGGTTCAGCCAAGCCTACATCCAGTATAATTGATTTAATGCAGAGAAAAGGGATGAGAAAATTCAAACACTGTAGTTTATATTGGTTCGGCCAAGCCTACATCCAGTGTCCTTTTACTCAACTCGAGATAGAAGCCAATGCACTATATATATGAGTTTTTACACCAAGGCTTTACAGTGACCTCACGTCAAAATGTAAATCACCTCTCTAACTCACTAATCTAAGTATAGGCAGTAAACAACACAGACAAGGAGCAACAACAACCCTTTTATGCTGTCCACCCCTTTGAGATACCCCTCAAAGTCAAGAACCATGTTCTTCTTCTTGTATACACCATAGGTGTTGAGATTGTTGATAGGGGGAGCACTGCTTTAGCTGAACCCACAATCACAATGATATATATGTTTTTGATGATGACAACACATAATTAATTAAAACTCACGCGGTTGTATTATGTTACATGTTACATGCTTATATGCTTATCGTGTTGCATTTGTAAAGCATGTCTGTGAACATATTTTGTTGATCAAAGCATACCACTGTGTTTAATATGTGACTTTATTTGTGTATGCATAACATGAGGTTCGGAAATGAAAAACCACAAGCAGTTATGTTAGAATTTTGAAGTGTGGTAGAACAACATTTTTAAGTTGATTATATTATTGATGAAATCGATTAAAACTCATATGTTTGCACAAATATTTTTCAAATGTGTTATGATGAATTTTGTGAAGAAAAGTTTTCAAAAATGTGCTAAGTATTTTGACTTAATTGATTGCGTTAAACTTGTATTCGACTAAGTTAGTTATTGATTTGAAAACTGATTAAATGCTTGACATAATTGTCACAACGATTATATTTTTAAATATGTTGACCAAGAATTTACTATGAATCGATTACATTAAATGCGCTCTCAATTAATGCATTTGAGTGTTATTATTCTGTTACAACTGTCAAATGTATTTGACTACATTAATAGTCAAATCGATTAAAACGCGTCTGTTTTGTGTTATTCTATATATTGACGCATGAATTGATTTTTGTAAGAAGAATTGATCTTAACACTTTCATATCTTTTCAGTGAACTCAATGATATCTTACAGAAGAGAGAAAAGCTCCAAGAACCAAGCACAACCGTGGTGATTGAAGTTTTGAAGGATTCTTGCGTACCAAGGTTGATCTGTTTTGGAAACGTCTGATCCTACTTCACTCAAAGGTTTTTTCTAGGTGATCAGGAAAACTTTGGTAATACCTTAGAGTTGTTAGAATTCCCTATGGTGTATATAGGAAGAAGAAATAGGTTCTTGACTTTGAGGGTGTCTCAAAGGGGTTGACAATAGAAGAGGAATGTTCTTTCTGCGTGTCTATTTTGTACTGCCTATATTATATTAGTGGGTTAGAGAAGTGTTTTACATTTTGACGTGAGGTCGCTGTAAAAACCTTGGTGTAAAAACTCAGATCTTTATAGTGCATTGGCGTCCAACTCTGGTATCCGATTAACCTTGAAAGGACATTAGATGTAGGCTTGGCCGAACCAGTATAAAAAGTAGTGTTTGAATTTTCTCTTCCCTATCTCTGCATATAGTCAATTAACCTGTCATTGCATTCGACTAAGAGTATTGTTTCATTGCATAAAAATTTACTTGCATTTCAAGAAAAATCCAAAGACATCCTACTTTGCGAAAAAGATTTTGAAAGCAAACATTTTTACGCACCAATTCACGCCACCCTCTTGGTGTGAGAAACTAAGCACTTCTTTTTTAACAACAGGGAACACCAACAACACTCAGTGTTTGCTAAAGCTTTTCCTGATCACGTAGAAAGCACGTTTCTGTGGAGAACAATCAGTCTTTTCTTATTAGTCACTTGCTTCACAAGAAATCCTCAAGACTTTATCACCATAGTAATTCTTGATTCTTGAAGCTTTTCTCTCTTTTGTAACATCTCAAAGTACACACTGAAAAGGATATGAAACTCTCAAGATCAATTCTTCTTACAAAAATCAAATCATGCGTCTATATATAGTATAAGACAAATCAGACGCGTTTTAATTAATTACGCTATTAATCTAGCCGAATACAGTTCACAATTATAACAAATTAACAGCCGTCAAATGTATTAATGGAAAGCGCAATTAATGTAATTGATTTGTAATAAATGTTTTGTCAACATATTTAAAAATATGACCGTTGTGACAATTATGTCAAGCATTTAAATCAAAACAATAACAGACTTAGTTGAATACAAGATGCATGCAATCGATTTAGTAGAAACACTTAACATATATTTGAAAAATTTTCTTCTTAACATTCATCATAGCACACTTGAAAAATATTTGTGCAAATATACGAGTTTTAATCGAATTAACCAATAATGTAATCGACTTAAAACTAGTTGTTTTGCCACACTTTAAAGATCAAATAATTGAAGCTAGGTGCTTGTGATTTTTCATTTCCGAAAACTCATATTATGCATACACAGGTAGAAACACATTTCTACAGTAGTATGCAATAATCATCACAATATGTTCACAGTTATGAATATAACACATTAAGCATAAAAGCATGTAACATGCAACATAGTACATAGACATGTGTTTTCATTAACTATGTGTTGTCATCATAAAAAACACAAATATCACTGAGATTGTGGGTTTAGCTAATCTTGTGCTCCCCCTATCAACAATCTCAACAATATTGTTTCACTATTAATGAATCACTATTTTGTACTATTCACTTAGCTTTTCGCACCATATTGTATCAGTGAATTGTGTTTAATTCTTCATTATTGTCTCATTTTCACTATTTGGGCTTAATTAGGCAGTTAAGTCTTATTTTAATTAATTCAAATTATTTGGGTCTAATTATTTCAATTATTATTTGTTGGAAAATTTTGGAATTATTATTGGGACGTAAAAAGAGTTGTCACATCATTTATTGTTTTCTACATCAATATTTCTTTTTAATTTCGTATTTAGGTTAGCTTTGGGTCATTTTTGGGCATCTTTTGTAAAAGCCCATTAAAAGGGCAAAATTGTAATTTAGGGTTATAAAGACCCAAAATCAGATTTCATCCTCCTCCTCTCCCCTCATTTTCACGTTTTCCTTTAGGTTTTGGCTCTTGGACGTTTTTCCACCCCCCTCCCCGTTTTGGGGGCTTAGGTTTGTTCTCTTTCCCTTTCCTTGTAATGAATAATTTATGTTTTAATTGCATTTGCGTGATTCTCTCTTTGCTTCCATTTAATTTAGTTCCAACATCAATTTCGTCAATGCATTTTACGTTTTTCTCTACCCTTTGCGTTTTGGGTTTCAATTTCGCACTATAATTTAGTTTCAGAATTGAATTACGTTTTATAGTTCATTGCCTCTACTGCGTTATGATTTTGTTTTTGTTTTACAATTTTGGTTTCATTTTAATGGTAGCTTAGGTGTGCTTGGTTGGACTTTAACATAATTGCATCGCTTCCATGAGATTTATGAGTTGGAAGTGTGTTTTTGCTGCTCTGATTTGGTTCAATATTGAATTTGTTTTGCGCTTGTGATTGCGTATATGCTTAGTTGCCTAATTGGTGTTTAATCTTCGCTTAATTGATGAAACTGTGTGGAGCAGAATTGGTTGAATATGAGCAAAGCTTTTGCTTAATTCGCTTTTATGAAAGCATGATTAGTTTTCGCTTAGTTAGTTAATTCATGTTTGATTAGGGGTTAAATTAGTGTGTAATTGTTGTTAATCTATGATTGGAAGCATTAATATTGTAATAGATTTAGTGACCAATCATTTTTAATTAGTGTTCAATTCGTGCTTTAATTGGTTTGATTTCACTACACAAAACTGTCCAGAAACACCCTCCACCAAGTGTTCATTCTAATGACTAAACCAATATTTGGTCCTTGAGAGACGACCTAAGAGTCACTTTCTAGTCTATACTGCACTTAATTGCATATTAATTTGATTCGGGTACGACCTTGATCCAGTATTACAAACGGATTAATACATGTAATAAAAAAATAGAGAACACTTTCCTTTGACATACGATGGAAGAACTTTAGCTCAATCAAGTTGAAGAGAACCGCTTCGACCTTAGACATACTAAGTGCAAACTTCTCCTATTTACAAGACTTGATTTGAGCACAATAAGACTTGAGAACTTCCTCATAACTTTTTCTGTATTCTCAAATGGAATAGTTAACCTTTAAGAGGTTTAGGAGGGTGTATACATAGCCTAAGGGTCATAAATTGAAAGAAATTCTCCCAACTGCCAATGATAATCGATTATCATAAGTGATAATTGATTATTTGTGGTCGTTATGGGGTTTTCAAAAAGTGATAATCGATTATCCTAAGTGATAATCGATTATTTGCGCGCTCTGGACAATATTAAACCAAGCAATGATAATCAATTATCTTGAGTGATAATCGATTATTTGCATGAGCAACTCTTTTTCGCTTTGGCTCGTGATAATCGATTATCACCCTTGATAATCGATTATTGACACAAAGATTCACTAAAAACGAAAATTTCAAAGTACGTTTACATCATCACAATTAATCTTATACAATTGTTTCTACAAAATGCTTTTAACATAGGTGGACCAAGAGTCTTCAATTCTTTAGCATTTAAAATCATCAAAACTTCAATAGTAGCTTCAAGATAGCAATGCTCTTCATTGGCAAATACTTATGCATCTATTATGAAATTTAAATTATATCGAATGGATGTTAAAAGTGTTTTCCAAAATGGTTTTCTTAAAGAAGATGCATAAGTTGAACAACCTAGATCTTGGTATGAAAGGATTAGCAATTTCCCTTTAGAAAATAGATTTAATTGAGGTAAAGATGATTCTGAAGTACCTAAACAACACTAGAAAGAAGGTTGAATAGTGTTAATGAAAACCTTTTTCACAACCCTTCTGATATAACACGTTTGTCAAGTGCAAGATTTATCAAGTAATTATTAAACACTCAACTATACAAATGATTATGAATGATAACTTCTTTTATGTGTTATTCAGAATAGACACTACAATGTTTGTAAGAACTTCCTTCATTAAAGACCAATCATTTAGTATGCGAAGTTTGTTGTATGTAAAACTAAAATACAACTGCAGGTTTTATAAGAGAAGCATTTAGGTATAAGCAAACAATAAATGCACAAATATTTTTAAATTTATCCACTCCAACTGAACTACGTCTAGTCTTCTTTATCCAAGAGGGTTCCACTATAATCTTCAACAAGATTCGAACAGACTATTTTCACCACTCCTTGTATCCCTAGGCACTCCTGGTCTCCATTGATACATTGCTTGGTTTAGTTTCACCCTGATGAATCAATATTTTCTCCTACTCACTTACCTTATTGTACTAGATTTAATTAGGGAATTGTGCTTAATATTTCCTCAATTTTGATATTTGGGCTTAATTTGACTAGTAATTCTTATTTTAATTAATTTGAATGATCTGAGACTAATTATTTCCATTACTAATTGTAGGGAAATTTTTGTAATATTATTTTGGACTTCAAGAAGGCAAAAACATCAACAACTACTCTCCACATAAGGATTTTAGATTTATTTCAATTGTAAAATTCGTTTTTATGTATTTTTGGAAAGATTTGCACAACTGAGCCATTTTTGGTCATTTTAGAATAGACCCATAAAGGGGGCTGACCTAGGTTATTGTGTCCAATATCCACCACCCTTAGGGGGACTCTCTCATTCTACATTTTACGTTTTCTAGCTTCTAAGGAGAGCTCCAATAGAGGTTCCATTTTCATTTTTCTTTTCTTTTGTATTTGAACTCGTTTTCTAAGAAATTGCAATCCCATTTTCAATTATCGTTTCTACTATCTTACTCATTTTCGTTTCCCTTACTTCTACTGTTCTTAGAATTTGGTTGCCACTTGAATCAATTGTTGTTGCACTGAAATTGGTTTTTATTTTCACCTTGCAATTTCGTTTTGATGTTTCAATTTCAATTGCATTTTCGTTTTGTTTCTTCTACTTTGTAATTCGTTTTCTCTCTTGAATTTTGTATTTTGGAATGAGTTGCGTTTTCTATCCTCCCATTTACATTTCAGTTCTGTGTTGTTGTCAAATTGGATTATAAATTATGTTCTAGGTTCGTTTAAGTGCTACAGTTTTTTTTTCTGCATTAGGTTTTCATTTTCTACATAGGTTTCGTTTTCTGCATTGGTCCTGTTCTAATGTTTCAAAATTTGTTTTGTTGTTTGGAGGTTGTTTTAATGGAAGCTGAATTGTGTTGGGTAGGTGATTAGTGATGTTTCATTGCTTTCATGAGGTTTCTGCACTGTTTTTTCAAATCGACTACTCTGACTTTGCTCACATCCAATATGTTTGTGCAACTGCAATTAGGACATGCTTAATAGTCTAATTGGGGGTTTAATGTTCGCTTAGCCATTATTCTGTATGATGCATAATCGATTGAATGTGTGTAATTCGTTTGCTTAATTCATTTTTAGGAAAACCCAATAATCTTCTATTAGTTTGTTGATTGGTGTTGGAATAGGGTGAGATCAGAGTTTAATTTATTACTAATCAAGGATTGGAAGTATTGTGACTGAGTTAATGATGACCAACATGTCTTTAGTTAGTGTTTTAGTTGTTAATTGCAATTTGTAAACTGACCACAAAATACCCCCACTACGTGTTTGACCTATTGCCTGAACAATTTATTGGTCCTTAAGAGACGACCTAGGAGTCACTTCCTAGCATATACTGCAATTAATTGCATATTAATTGTGTTTCTCTATTTGCATTATGCAATTTCTCTATTTGTGTTTTGCCTACTTTATATTTTGTTTGCGTTTTTTATATTTCGTTTTTAATGGTAGCTTAAGTTCTGTTGGTTGGTGACTAGAGAGATTGCAAATGTTCCCTTGAGATTGTCATGTTATCATTTGATTCGTTGTTCTTGCTTGTATTATATGTAATCTATTTTGTACTTGCAATTAGGGCACGTTTAGTGGTCTAATTGGTGATTAGTCTCCACTTAGTTGATGAACCTGTGTGATGCAAAAATTGATTAGATATAGGCATTGTGTTTGCTTAATTCGCAATTTTGAAGACCGAATTAACCTTCGCTTAGTTAGATAATTCGTGTTGGATTAGAGGTGAGAGTAGCGCGTCATTTGTTGTTAATCAAGGATAGGCAATATTGCAATTGATCTAGTGGCCAACCTATTTTAATTCATGTCTTTTAAATGTTGAGCATTTAATGACATTTAATGGTTGTTTAGAATAGTCATGATTTTTGTGCTTTCTACGGTTTGGTTAGGATTTGACCTTTTAAGTTTTCTAATGAGAATGCTAGATGGTTCACGAGAGTTTAATTCCTTGAATGAAAGTGTGTTTGACATGTGGTACAGAGATGGAGAGGAAAGATGATGATGGTGACTCGTGACAAATTACGTTGTAAAGGATGACATCAGTGTGTCGAAGCAATCGATTAAATAGGAAGGAGACAATTGAATCATTTCATAGCTAAGCCCTTCAAAGTAGTGGCGAATGCATTGAACATGACGACATTGTCAGATAATTACAAAATAACCTAAGTTATTAGAAGACAACATGCCGATACCGGTCGATGGTGAAGGCCTTGCACTGCTTAGGAAGAGGGTTGTTAGTGATGTTGTCTATGAAGGGATACCAGTTCCTCCTACTGGGAAGAAGTGGTGTGTCTTAGGAGTGGGTTTGTACTCACTATTTTCATCATTTCCACGGACAAAAGCATTGAGGGGTGGAGTTTTTTGTAGCGAGTTTGCATTATCAAGGGTCTTCTTCCCCTGTCCTTTGTTAGTCATCACCTCAACATCAACTCTCCTTTTCAACCTTGCATTTTCCTCTCTTAGGCATCTATCTCAACATCATTTCTTTTCTTAAACTCAACGAATCCTTGTTGCATCTTCACCTCAACTTCTTCTTGATAGCTACTATGTTAATTAAGGAAGGTCTTGCTTATCTCTCTTCACTTGTGGTGGACATCATATTGCTTTCTTCACTAAATACTAACATTCTTCACAAAATACTAATTGGTCCACGATGACATCAATCTTTCTCAAAGCAAAAAATGTACCTTGGAAAGAATCTCAGATGCAACTAGAGCCATGTTTGCATGAAGGTTAATATATTCAGTTTCTTTTACCTAATCTAAAGAATCTCATCCTTTTACACGTAGTTTATGTGTGACACTTAATAAATGCGTGTAGACACAACCAAACAAATTTTATCTTAGCCTAAGCGAAACAAATTTAGTATTAAAGAGCAGATAACATTAAAAAAAATAAAATAAAATAAATAATAACATTCAAATTTGATCATAACTTATAAAGTATATCACTCAGTAATATTTTTATATTTAAAAATTCGTAAGTTATTCTAAATTTATATGATTTTTATTTTGTTAAAATTTAATGTTAATTATATAAAATATAGTTTATTATGAAAATAATTATTAAAATAATATGTACACTTTTTTATTAAAGATTTGATACATTTATTTTATTTATTTAAAATTAAAATAAATAATTTTAAAAAAATTAATTTAATATAAATTTATAATAAGAACGGAGTTCTTAAACTTAAAAAGAAATTATAATTTATTTTATTTTAACTTTTGGTATATTTTAGTTTCTAAATGTAAAAGTTTATTATCAACAAGACCTTGTTCACTTGAATGGATTTGGGGAGAGTAATTGAGGGAATTTGAGAGGATTTAAAGATACATTTTTTTCTTGTTTATTTGAGTGAATTTGGAGGTAAATGAGAGTGGATTTTGAAGTAAATTTTTTTAATTTGTCACGTCAATCAAATCGTACACTAATTCTCACAAACTTTACTTCCAAATTCATTTTCACTTACCTCCAAATTCACTCAAATAAACAACAAAAAATTTTATCTTCAAATCCCCTCAATTAGTCTCTCTCAAATCCATTCAAGTGAACAAGAAGGCCTAAATGTCTTAAAATAAATTTGACACATAAAATAATTTAAAATAATAAAAAAAGGTTATATTTATTTTTTTAAAATTTAGAAAATAAATCATATAAAATTTAGAAATATAAATAAACTGTCAAAACCATTAAATTCAGCTTGTAGTGGAAGCCAGGTGTAGGTATAAGGGTTTAGAAAATTCAGAAAGTGGAAGACAGGTGTGTGTAGTTGGTTGGCCGATCGGTTTTTGACGGTATTATATAAGCAAAATTTTCAAACGTTGAGCCACTTTTGCATGTACCTCTTTTCTCCAAAGTACTGAGTTTCTCCTCCTTCTCTCTATAAATCCTTACTTTCTTCTTCTGCTGATCATCATCTAGGCCGTGTTTGAATTCTTCCTTGGTGGCAAGAGATTTTTTCCATCAATCTAGCTGTTGTGTAAAGTGGGTAAGTAATTTCTCTCGTTCGATAGAGTTTTTGTAATTTTTGATACATGCAAGCACTTTTAGTTTGCATGTGTTCTTCATCTATCTCTCTCTGAACTTGTTTCTGTTTTAATCCTCTAGTTGGTCCCTTTTCACCGATCAAAATTGTAGTGGGTTGCTTTAGAAGTGATTGCTGGTTAGCCAAAGTGGTGAAGGCTTAGGAAGTTCCTAGTTTATTCAAGGTAAGGGAAACTAGTGATTTAATTATATTTTTTCTGTGTTTGAAATTGATGTGTGAATGTTTGCATGCATGAATAATGGTATGTTTGATTGAATTGTATTCAAATTCTGTGTTTGGACAAGACATGTGAACTGGGTTGGAGTTTCCTGTTGTAGAACGTTCGGTCATTTTCTGGTTTTAGTAAGAGAGTATGTGAAAATGTGATTGGTGAGCAGTGTATAAAAGGTTTAGTGGAATAGGTTTAAAATAACTTAGAAATCAAGTTTGGAGGTTTGGAAATTAAGAAAGATATCTTGTTTGGTTTAAGATGTGTTATTCAGAGCTTTGATTTATTGACCGTTCGGCTGTGTTACGTACTCATTCATTAATTAGGTTCGGTCTATTAGCAATATTATCTATTTATGACCGTTCGGTCTAATCGTAGTGTTCTAATATTTATCTAGTGTTCGGTCTGGTTAGAGTATCCAATAATCTCTAAGTACTTAGTCTAGTATAATTTTCGATATAAGTTTTTAAGAGTTTCAGTGTAAGTTACGAGTGTGTGGCTTAAACTCTTTAGGTGGAGCTAAGTGCCTAGTAGTTGGTTTCTATGGTGATTGGTTAATAATAGCCTTCGGTCAGTTTCTTCTGTTTTGTCTCTTATGAACCATTCAGTTCTCTCGGTTGGGTAATTGTGAAGGGGTTTGGTCTCCAACGTTCATATGTTCTCTTTATTCTGTGAATGGAAATATAAATGATGAATGATAAATTATGGTAAATATGAGAATGTTGAACTTTTGAATACTGTGGAAGAGAATTCCAAGGCGGAATGTCTCGTGTATGGTTATTGATTTGTAAAGTATGAATATGAATATGCTAAGCTGGCGTTCATCCTGAAATTCTATGAGTATCATTCTCACATAGAGAGAGGTATATCATTTGTGAGAATAGCAGGAGGTCCTACCCCCTCAGGGTGCCGAGGTAGGTATTATGGGATTAACCTTGGGTAGTAACTTGATTGGTGTCAGCTATTACACTACCACAAGTGCAAGGACGACTGTAGCTTCATATTCATACAATCCGGATGGTCAAGTTATAGTGTTCGGTTCATATACATATATGAATGGTGGTGTTCGATCTATTTGTGATTAATTGTATTCAGTGTTTGAATGATGTACCGTTCGGTTTCATACGTATTGAACTTGCATGAATTGTATTTATGTGTCTATAATTAAAGTACATTAGCTTACCCTACTTTCTTGTTTTGTCTGGTTTTGTCCGTCTGGTTATCTTATCTTTTGCAATGATCATCCTGTGGATGTGAGCAGAAGGCGATGAGTGTTCGGTTTGGAAGGCGAGGATTCTATTGCTTAAGTTAGGACCACTAGGTCCTTTGTTGTATATAGTTTTAGATTGGAATGTTCGGTCAATAGGTTTATCCTATTATTTGTAAACCGATCGGTTTATACAGGTTGTTGTATCACCGTTCGGTTTATGTCTATAATTTTGTATCAGACTTTTGTTACTTTCTAAAGTTTTTAGTTTTATGGTTATTTTGGATAACTGTAATGTTAATTATTTTACTAACTCATAATGAACTGATCTATATTATTATTATATGTGATTAATCTATGGTATAATATTATGCTATATTTTGGGATGTTACATAAATCATATAAAAATTAGAGATATATATAAATAAATTTAAATTTCACGGTTATAAACTATATTTACTGAAATAATTTATATTTAATTAATTTAATAAATCAAGTAATTAAATATACATTCAAAATATTAAATTTAAATCATACTGAATGATAGAAATTGAATCCAAATTTTTCTGGCCCAAATATGCTTAAGAGGGAGGATGTGAAAAGCAAAAGGGCTAAAAGTTTTATGCCGACAGAGTAATTAATAGGTTACATAAAGCTGCATGAGCCTTGCTCATCATGCTTGGTCCAAATTTTGAATTATTGGATTCACATCTACTCTCAGTTTGTCATTGACGTACAGCACCAAATAAATCGTTCAGACATGATTTGATTATATTTACAGAATGATAAGATGGTAAACATTGTCAGCATTCTAATAAAGTGGTAAAAAAATAAAAAGTTAAAATAAAACAAAAATAAATAAATAAGAGATAGTAATGAAACCTCTATAATCAGTTTAATTTGAATTTTGAATTAAAAATTCAGAACATCGCTAAAGTGTTTATGTTATTTTAGAATTTTAGTTTTTTTTATCATAAATTATATAATTTATTTATAGATATAACGTAGAGTTAATACTATAAAAATATCAATAATTATAAAAAAAAAACAATATATCTCCTCATTTGATTGTTTTTTCGATTTTTAAACATTTAACAATTTTAAATTACAACAAAATACCATCCAAACTAAAATATAAAACATGATTTAATTTGATTCTAATTTATATTAAGCCAAATTTTGATTGTGTCTACTTTTATACTTAATTTGATTACTTTTATGATAAAAAGTTATATGAAGCCAAAACAAATTTCTTTCAACACGAAATTTTTTATAACTTTCACAATGTATAAAAGATCGTTAAACTACATTTATAAATAATATTAGTATTTTACTTAAATTACTTAAGTAATTTTGTTTGAAAGGATCTACTTTTTTGTATTGACACTTGTAACGTCCCAATTATATACATCATGCATATATAATAAAGACGTCATCATGCATAATATAGGAAAGCAGTCAAGAGTAATTTAAGGATTACAGTCATCCTCAGAATAGTGCGGAAATTGACAATACGATTATTGGAATCTCCCATGGAAATCACGGAAAATTTAAAACTTAAAATACACACTTAAACGAGTTCACGAAATAAGAATTAGTAATGCTAGGTTGCAGCACTGCCGTCTCCATCAAGAGCTGCTCCCAAGGTATCCTCCCCGCCATCTGCTCCCATCCAAGTGGATGATCATCGCCAAATAACATATCCAAATTGGCACACAACACAAACAATGCAAGGGTGAGCTAGATATAAAAAGCATGTTATCTCCTAGCACAATTAATTCATGCAATCATTCATAGGTTCATATAAAATAACAATTAAAGCATACTCATTGATCCATATTTCACATACTTCCATTACATGTAAACATTCATCCAAACATGATAAACTGACATCACAAGACTTGTTACTTTATACCCGACTCGTCCGGACTAGAATGATTACCGAGCTATGGCGGGTCTTGCACCCGTGGTGGCTTTATGAAACTTGGGCACTACCGCCCTGGCACTACCGCCTGGTGAAACTTTGGGGCACTCCCGCCCGGCCACAATCACGAGGTTAATCCGTTATCACTCACCTTGGGTCATGTGGAAGCACCCAAGACTAGGATCTCCTGCTACTCCTCACCACATGGTTCAATCCTCTCTACATGAGAAGAAAGACCATTGGAGCTTCAGGATGACCCCCAAAACTGAGCTACCATGTAATCATTCTATACAACCCCCAAAACACCACCATGTATCCTCTCCTTGAGGATCATGGAATTACGTCCATGAATCATATTATTACTTTGAAACTTAACCACAATTATGAATATTCCGATACCACCATATTATCACAACAAATCCAACATATTTCATACATTCACATATTTCCAAATAAATCACGTCACAGACAATATTCCAACCATTGGTACACATAATTCAACCCAAGAGCAAAGGAACTTGGAATCCAACTTATTTGAAAAATACTATTTGGACGAGCACTATTCACCACCCAGGACGACCACGATTTTGGACGAACGTCATATTCAAAACGGACGAACGTCATATTCAGAACGGACGAACGCTCCTTGAATAACTTTGGACGAACGTCCATTTTTCACAATTTTGGACGAACGCTTGGATAGTTTGGACGAACGCTAGCCGAACACTTGGACGAGCGTCATTTACGAACGTCAGGACGAGCACTTGGACGAACGCTCAATCAACAGGCCGAACACTCCTTTGGACGAACGCTCACTTTCGGACGGACGAACGGCATCTAACAGCCAAACACTTCTTTGACGAACGCTCACTTATAAAGGACGAACGCACAACAACAAACGCCTGGACGAACGCTCAACAAAAAAACTCTTGGACGAATGCTCAACACACCACTTCTTTGGACGAACGCTCAGGCCGAGAACGAACGCTATACTCAGAATTTAAATAATACCGAACGCTCACAAACTAAGGCCGAACACTCACAAACTAAGGCCGAACGCTCACAAACTAAGGCCGAACGCTCAAGATCAGTTACTTAGGCCGAACGCTCAACTACCGAACACCAAATTCAACACGGTTTGGACGAACGCTCAGAGATCAAACTTAAACAAGACCGATCGCTGACTATTTACACATACATAAACAAAATCTACTAAGACCGAACGCTAATATCATTAAAACTCAACAGGGACGAACGCTAACTAACTCCTACACACCGAACGCTCAAACCGAACACTTTGGACGAACGCGCAAGCCGAGCTACGAGGACGAACGTTCAGAAATATTACCGAACGTTCAGAATTTGCCATTCTGAACGAACGTTCGAAATTTGGGACGAACGTCCAATTCTCAACAAATTGAACGAACGCTAACTGAAAACAAACGTTCCTAGCTATTGTGGACGAACGTCCAGTTTGAAACCAAATTGGACGAACGCTCGATAATTTGGACGAACGTTCAACTTCGGAATTTGAGGCCGAACGCTTGGTCGAGCAAATTGGACGAACGTCCAATTTGGCTCGGACGAACGCACTCCGCTGCATCTCGCGCTCGGGCGCGAGATGCTGGGCGCGGCATTTCCAGTGCCACTCGCGCCTGGCGCCTGGCACAACAGAGGCGCCAGGCGCGAATTCTGCAGAATTTCTGCAAGTTTTCCAGAAACCCAGAAACCAAGAACAACCTCAAATTTTCATCCCCTTCTTCCCATAATTGCATCATACAAAGCATATAAAATCAATCAAACAAAAGATCTAGCTCCCCTTACCTCTTGAAGACTTCCTTGAATCACTTCCAGAGAGTTTGATCTCCTTCCAAATGCACCACCAAAGTAGCAGCTCACCTCACCTTTCTCTCAGTTTTGCAGCAAGGAATTTCCCCCCCAGCAGAACCCATAGCCCCCTCTTAACCTCCCAAACTCGTCCCTCTTCCCCTCTTCTTCTCTTTCCTTTCTTGTTTTCTTTTAATTTTGTTTTCAAAGGGGGAAGCAACGTTCACTACCCCTTTGTGGCAGCGCACGTTCCTTCCTCCCCGTTCTCTTTTGTTTTTTTTTTTTTTTTTTTTTTTTAAATTCGATTCTTTACAACACTACAAAAATATACAGTTTTAGAGGTTATTTATTTTGTTTACGGCGGTTTTAACCTTCGGAAAGTATGTTGCCCGGGGTGTAGAAAACTCATGAAAAAGCGGTGAAAAATCACTGGAAAAAGCAGCGTCAATATTAGTGGAGGTTTTGTCAAAACCGTCGGTATTCGGAGGTTTTTCCAAAAACTACCGATATTAGCGGGAGTTTTGTCAAAGCCGCCAGAAATGTGTATAGATTTTTTCCTTTTTTAACTTTTGATTGTAATAAAATAGAATCATAATAAAATTAGTTTTATTAATCATATAGACAATTAAATAATATTAACTAAAACTGAATATTATATATAAAATAAACTACATTATTTAACATATTAATATCATATATTAAAAAAGAAAGATATTCAATTTTAAATTAAAATACTAAAAATATGACTAAGATGTTTCATAAATAAACTAAAATTAAATAATATGAAACCAAAATTAAATATTATGAAACCAAAATTAAATGTAAACATTAAATATAAACCAAAATATTATTATATAAACGGTAAATATTAGAAATACAGTTAATGTTTCCTAAAAATTAAAATAAACATGTTATGAATAATAATCATCACTTCTTCATTATCTTCATCATTTGGTACTTCTTCGTTATTTCATCATTTGATAAGCTTTCTTTTTCATATACCTACAATATAAAATAATAATTAGCTAATAATATATTAACACAATTATAAAACAAATTTAAGAATTATTAATGCTTGAAAAATGTTAAAATATGATATAATAGAAACTACATAGCCAACTTAGAAAACTTGTCATAACACTTTCAATATTAACCCAAATTTATAAAAACAAAATAGAATCCAAGGTTCCAATTTATAAAAATAAGAGACAAGTGCATTACATTTGTAAGGAGCTAATTATGACAATGTTAAGTCCATTGAATTATTCATATAAAACTTGCCAAATCACTACAGGAAACGTGTGTATTACCGACGGTGTGTTTCCGATGGCCTTAAAGCCCTTGGTAATACTAAGGTGATTTTAATTACCGACGGTATAGGGCCTTCGGTAATTGGGTCCATCATTAAAACCCAAAATTGGGATTTCCCTCTCTCAAATTGTAGTTTCGCCGTCCCTGCTGCGATTCCTCCCGCCCTTGGTCTTTCGTCGATTTGAAGTCATTGGTGCAGCTCTGGTTCTTCGCGGCGAATGTTCGGTGGTGGTCGTTAAGTGGTTGAGCAAGCCCGATTTGGTCGACCAAAGAATACCTTTTTTCGCTCCTCCAGAAAAACTAATTGCTCTTTCTTCCCTCCCAAAGCTGAAAGTTGGTCGTGGTTCTTCCCAGGTTGGTCTCGTGAGCAGAGGCCTTTGGTGCATTTGGGTCATTTGGTCATCATTGTGAGGTGAGGTGTGTGGGCTATTGACGTTGTGATAAGGACGTTGGCGTCATGAGCAAAGGCGATTGGTGCTACGATTGGTGTTGTGGTTGAGTGATTGTGGTTGAAGATTCTTAGTGGACGACGATTCCTTCACATTCTTTGGCTGTCATGGTGTAGGGAGGTCGTTGTGGAGGTAGGGTGTCGAGAATCATCCCTTTCGCATTGGTCAAATCTCTATTGCTGTTAATGGGTTGTTGTTTATGATGCAGGTAAATTCTTTTGGAGGATTTTCGTGAAGGGTTGGTCCTCCGGTTGAGGTTTTTTGTTGAAGACTGGTGGAAGAGTGGTTGATCGAGCAAGAGGGGAGAAGCGGTAGTGCTCTTACCATCAAAACTGTAAGAGGTTAAAGTGGTTAGCAAGCTCAAGAAAAGTCCAGGTAAGGGGAGAACAAAGTTATATCTAATGCATGATAGGTTACATAAATGAATATGAGTTTTGGGTGGATGTTTTATGGTGCTTTTGTGTTTTCTCTCGTGTTTGGAAAAGTTCTATGTAATGAGAGTGACTTTGTTTATATTGGTTTATGTATGAATATGCATGAGGGAACAAATGACATTGATATGATGAACTTTTATATGTAAAATGTGATTGTGTGAATAAGGAGAGTATTTTTATTAGGAAAGAAGCAAACACGGGATCCACTCCCGGTCTCTTCTTAGATTCGGTAAACCCAGTGTGTGAGATGTTCATAGGATCAAGAGAGAAAGGTTAGAATGTAGCGTGGGAATGAGTTGAATGATGAGTGAGGAGGTTTAGAGTATAAGGGTGTGTTGGTGATGAAGGAAATACGTGAAGGAGAAAAGAAGAGTGTGAATGATGTAAGACGTGGAAGAAGAGAGAAGAGGAAATAAAGAGGTTAGGTTTGTTGGTTTTAGAAGAATATGAGAGAGATATTGGAAAGAAAGAAAGTGGTTGTTTGAGTTAGAGAAAGGAATGAATGGTTTCAGGTCTGTGCATAAGTAAGGGTTGTGCAACTTTTTAGAATGGAGAAGAAATAAGAAAGTTAGGAATAGGAGTTAAGGATGGTCCTAGAAGCTTTATGAGGAAGAAAGAAAAGAAAAAGAAAAAGAGAAATAATTGGGTTAAAATAGGTTGACCATGTGGGAAGAGCATGCATGTGGAAGGATTTCTTATTTTATTTCTATAAGGTGTGGGTGATGTGTTTCAATAGAAGAGCCACTGTGTGGTGGTGATGTGAAGAAAACAGAAGAAGAATAGACAAGAGTGTGTGATTGTGAAACTATAGAGTAATAGTGTGTGAATAAAAAGAGAAAGGAGATAGAAGAGGTTAAGGTTAGGTTCAAAAAGAGGAAAAACAGAGGAGTAGAGAATGATGGCGTTAGGAGGCAATATACGAAAGAAAGAAATAAAAATGAGAGTTAGTTAGGTATTATAAGTTTTAATTGAAAGAAAGAAGAAAGGCGTTCATAAACTAAGTTGAGGTTGCTTAAAGTATCTAATTTTCTTTCCATAATATACAAGATATCTTCCTATAGTAGTTGGTAAAGGCTGCTGATATCTGGTTTCATATATGCATATTTATGATAAGAAAATAAAACCATTATCAGTTTTCTGCAATAATAATAATAATAATTCAACAACCATAGCATCTTCTACAGAATTTCAGACTTAGTAGTAGGTGGATTCTCCATAAATATAGTACTAAGATTCAGAATTTTAGTTAATTTTTTAGCCTTCGTTGACTTGAGAAAATGTGTTTTAGGTTACTCATGTTTTAGTCAAAATTGGTTTGTCACTACATTTTAAAATTGGTAGTTTTGGTCTTCTGTATATTTTGAAATTTGATCAATTTCTTCCCTAACGACAAAGTTTAAAATCCACCAAAACATGAAAGGACTAAAACTAATTTTTACCAAAATTTGAGAGATATAATACAACATAATTCTTCCTTTAAATGCCTTAAAAAACAAGTACTCAACCTTACAAAACCAGTGAAAAGTTAAAGTAATTAGATTATGCTCCATGTTTATTAGCATTGTTAATAGAACATGATGAATATGATATTATTGTTGTTGTTCTTCACAGGGGATCCAAAAGAAGTGTTTAGTTCTTTGCACACTAGATACTTGGAACTACAGTCACATTCCTGGGTGTCCTGAATGTATATCTTGGATTAGAATCCTACCACCAAAATGGATCTATAAACAAAATCAAGGATTACAAGTGTTTAAAGCATATAGAATACTAGTGAATTTGAATTCAAAGATTGTAAATTACTTGGCTTATATGTTTTCTATGTCTCGCTAAATCACTCTTTTGCAAGCATAATATTAATTACTTCTGGGAAATAAAATTCTATATATGTTTAGTTTACACGTGTTATATATATATATATATATATATATATATATATATATATATATATATATATATATATATATATATATATATATATAATTAAGATTTTTCAAGCGTAGATTGTCAACAATACATTAAAGCAAAACACCTAAAAAAAATACATTGTAGATAATTACCGACGGCTTCTGCCCCTCAGTAATTACCAAAGGCTTTCGTCCTTCGGTAATTACCGAAGGCTTTTATCCTTCGATAATTACCGAAGGGAAAATGCTTTTATCCTTCGATAATTACAAGTTAACCGAGAAATTACACAAGTTAGATTAACCATAAATGTTATATACACCATCAATCAATTATGAAAAGGTCATCAAAACATTGTAAAACTGTCAGCACAACATTTCTGCAAATTTGCAATACACATTCCTCTTTCTACTCCCATCAATGACCTTAACACAAATTTTACATTTAAAATTACTTGGAAAATTAACTTTGATCCAAGAAATGCTACAATCTTTTTCCAGTCACGTCCAAATCTACATCAACAACCCAAACAAACAAAATGAGTTGTTTATTTTAACAAAATGATATTGAGTATAATGTGACAGCTTGAAATTGTTTGTGACGTGCATCACTTGTTGTCATGTCAAATCACTTGTTGATTCTAGGATTAGTTAGTGGCTGTCCTATTTTGACTAAGTTTTAGGTTGCTTTTTAGGTTCATATACTAAACATTTCTAGTTAGTCCTTTTCATATGCCTAGTGAACATTGTAACACCCCAACAGAGTGCCACATTTTAATTTATAAAATCCAAAATCTATCCCAATTTTTTTTTATTTAAATCACGTCGCGGAAACGTAAACCTCAAATTTCTAAATATATTAAAATATAAATTAAAGTTTTACAATTCTTGAAATCCATTATTCAAAGATATAAAAATAACTTTAAAACATAATAAATTTCCAGCAGTATATTCCCATCTCTCTCGTCGACTACTCCAATCCTGCCTTATCTACAATGTCATCTACTCTCGTACAAGTACGATCATTGCAGGTGGAACCACAACCACAAAAGGAAGGGGTGAGTAACTAAGAACATAACATAGTATATGATTTAACATCATACCATCGCATCACAGACTAATATAGTCATAACATCACAATACATACTAACATATTCATAGAGACCATATCCAAAAGGGAAACTGTGACATAGAGTATGTTTATACCAAAAATCAATTCGTAGATATTTTCACCCAAGCATTTCCCATGATAGATTTTATGAGCTTCAAAGGGCTTTGGGGATTGATCGAGGTCGTACCTGAATCAAATTAAAGTGCAGTATAAACTAGGAAGTGACTCTTAGGTCATCTCTCAAGGACCAAATGTGATTCAGACTATAGGTCGAACACTTGTGGGTGGTTTTGGACAATTTTGTGAACAAAATTAAACTAATTAAAGCACAAATTAAACACAAATTTAACAACAAATTGGCAGTTAGATCTATTACAATGCTTCCTATTCTTGATTAATAACAAATCAAATGCTCATCTTACTCCTAATCCAACACGAATTACCCAACTAGTTGAACGATAACCTGGTATTCAAAATTGCGAACTAAGCGAACACAACACACCTATTGAATTGATTTTGCACCACACAGATTAATTAACTAAGAGAAGATTAATCACTAATTAGAGAATTCAGTGTATACCTAATTCCAAGCATAAAACAAAATTCATGCCATGCAAAGTAAGATAGCAGAATACAATCACAGTTCAAAATTCTCAAGTAAACAATGCAATATTCTCAATTACCAACCCAAACAGACTCAACCAACCATTACTACGAAATTCAACCAAACAAAACAAATTATAAATATCAACCTAAGATTAAAATGAAGGCAAAACGAACTCCAGAAAATAGATAACAACAACAAATTGAAGGAGGAAAACAAAATGCAATGGGTTGGAAAACTAGAATCGAAATTAAAAACACATAGAAAATGAAAATGAGATTGGAAACGAAATTTGCAATGCGTGAGTGAAATTGTGGATTCAAGAACATTACATGAAAGTGTTGTAAAACATAAAATAAAGCACGAACAGAAAACGAAAATTATAATTAAAATGGAAAAGATTCAGTACATGAAGAGTAGAATATGAAAGCAAACCTAAAACACCAAGAAAGGGGGGACGCACCAAGACCTCTACACCTAAGAAGAAGAAAACGCAAAAAAAATGAGAAGAAAAGAGTAGAGAGAAATCTGACTTTTGGGGTTTATAGACCCTAAATTACAATTTTTCCCTTCTAATGGGCTTTTACAAAAGATGCCCAAAAATGGCCCAAAGCTAACCTAAAAATGAAATTAAAAATAAATGTTGATGTGGAAAACAATAAAGGATGTCGTAGTTCTCCATACGTCCAATTATAATTCCAAAATTGTCTTACAAATAATAATTGGAATAATTATGCCCAAATAATTCAAATTAATGAAAATAAGAAATATTTGTCAAATTAAGCCCTAATAGTGAAAGTGAGACAAAAATTGAGAATTAAGCACAATTCACTAATAAAATTTTGTGCGGAAAACTAAGTGAATAGTATAAAATAGTGATTCCTAAAGGATCCTAGAAATTGCCTATGGGTCTTGTTTGATGCATTTTTCAATTTTTAAAAAATTCTCATGCAATAATTTATTATCCCCTGATGATAATCGATTATCCTTCCCTTAGAGCTGTCGCAGGTCGCAATAACCGATTATTCTTAAGCCATAATCGATTGTCACCTTTCTAGGCTTCTTTTTATAAAACAATAATCAATTTTTTTAAGTAATAATCGATTATTAGGCACATATTACCGTTCGAAGTCATTTTCTATCTGTTATAACGGCTATAAACGATCATTTTTCGATCCTTTGTTGCATTCCTTGATCATTTGCTATAAATAGGGGTCCATAATTCATTATTTTCACATCAATTAGGCATTGGGTGCATTTGTGAAGCATTTTATGAAATCTTGGTAGTTTCTTGTGCACCTTTGTTCCAACCCTTTATATCTTCCTTACTCCAACCTTCTACATGGTTGATCGGAGGAAACATCCTACCAAAAGAAGATCTCATGCATCTACCTTTGTTGATCCAAGACCTCGTGCTAATAATCTAAGAGGATGGATCTCAGACGAGGATAAACACCGTGAGTTTACAACATTTTGGAAGGAAAAGAAGTTGATATCAACAAAGTTTGTTGATCTAAATTGGTTTCATGTCTATGTATTCCAATTCCTACCTCTCATATTTCATCAGGATATTCAGTCTATACTAGAGCTACAAGGTAAATATTATCCTAATCTTGTTCGAGTTTTCAATTTCAATTTGAAAGTGAGAGATAGGGTCTACTCTACCAGAGGTTAAGGAGTAGACATTATTTTGGATGATGATATTTTGATCACTGTGGCTCAATTGCAACTTGATGAGGACGCGGTGATGCTAACCCAATGGTTAGAAAGATTCAACAAGATCTTGGCCTTCTGTTCATTTTTGAAGAACCCTGAGGTACAAGTTAATAGGAAGCAATTGTCTTTGGGTGGCCTTAAGAGTAATGAGAGGCTTATCCACTACTTGATTGTGTGGTTATTGTGTCCCCGAGCTTCAAATCATGCTTAGTATTCTGAAGCCGACTTGATGATCATTTATGGGATAGTCAATGAAATTAAGATTCATTGGCCAAGCCTCATCTGCGAAACCATGATGAAGGATAAGAGGTATACATATTATCCTCTACCCTATGCTTAGTTAGTTTCTATAATTTGTAAGTATAAGGTAGTAGATGTCTCAACTGAGGCATTCCAAAGCACTCATCCCAGCAACAAGATTGGTAGTTCTGCCCGTTGTCAAATGGGATTTGTCTTGCAAGGAAATACCTATATCCATCGTGCTGATATGGGAACCCAGAAGATGAAGATGACGACCAGGGGATGGATGATGTTCTAGATGAAGCAGGACCATCTACACCAGCATCAGTCGGTCACTCTTATTCCCTAGAGAATTTGTATAGCCAGTTATCTAATATGTCTCTTCTTCAAGCCTCTAGGCATGAGGAATTTTGTTCTCTTATTAGGGGATTAGATGATGGGGTCCATGCTCTAGAGGAGTTAGTTCAACCTCTAGATGCTTTTGATAGTGATGAGTAGTAGTCACCCCTCATGCATTTCATTTGCATTTTATATCTCTCCTATGTTATGATTTATTCAAATAAAAATTCTCCTCATTCTTTACCTTGTCCTATTTATTTATGGCTTATATTAAGCGAGAGTTCTCTATTTTAGGGGGAGAATTTTTGTACATAACTTTTTTAATAATGATCAAAGAGGGGGAGAAATATGTTTAAAGGCTTAATTATATTCTCTCTTGTGTACTAATCCCTCTTTTTTAAGTTATGTATGAGTTACAGATCAGTATAGGTTACCAAAATCTTTAAATCAAGAGTTTTTTATTATCATAAAAAAGGGAGAGATGTAAGCACAAAGCTGAAGAGCTGAAATTTTGATGATGTCTCAAAGTCAAGTCTCAAGTGCTCTTATTGTAGGAAGATCTTCATGAAGACTTATTTTTATATTAAAACTTTTTGTATTTTAGTATATTGATGTATATGATGTGGTTTATATTTAATTATGTGCATTATTTGCCTTAGGTTGCGTTAAAAATCGTTTTAAATAAGAAAACCTCATTTTATACTCAAGATAATCTATTACCACTTATGATAATTGATTATCAATAATCGATTATGACTTGCCATAATCGATTATCATGAGCAATTATGAGATTTTTCAAGCAAGTTTTTGACCATTGTGCATTCAATGATGCATAATCGATTACCATACGGATAATCGATTATTACACGTTAAACAATTAACATCAGATTTTTTGAGGTATCCTTGAGTGAGATCTCTATAAATTAGATTGGGACTCTCATTCTAAAAAATGAAAATACGAAATAAGTGTATTTTGGAAATTCTTATATGTAATGTGCGGTGATAAGTGTTATAGGGTTTGAGGAACCCTTTTGTTGTGGCTTTGAGAACTGGGCATGTTGACATAGAGCGAGAACTTTCACTGGGAGTGTGATTGAGTATTGTTGCTGAGTTGAAAGTTTGTCATCCTTTATGAAGATTCAAAGGAGATGTTCATCCTTTGTGAGGATTCAAATGAGGTGTTCATCCTTTGTGAAAATTCAAAGGAAGTGATCATCCTTTACGAAACATTCGGAGGAGGTGTTCATCCCTTGAGGATTCAAGAGAAGTGAGTTTCATCTCTTGGGGTAACAAGAGAGGTATTCTAACCTTAAACTATTTTATTTTCTTTGTAATTGTAACATTTTTTTGGTTTGTGCTAGTGAAACGTTAATTCTTAGTTGAGATTAACAACCTAATGTTGGATCTGTTTGATCCAAAGGAGTATAAAAATTACATGTTCATTTTTCTCTCTTTCTTACTCTTTAATTTGTTTAAATTGTTTTAAGGAATATTTATATTTACGAAAAAATTATTAAAAGAACGATTTGTGATAAGAAACTAATTCACCCCGTTCTTGGTTTGTTCAACGCATTAAGTATTCTGTTGCACCGCTCTAACAACCTTCCAGGATACAATTAATTCAAAGTAAACACAAACAAATTTGTGGAGTAGACCTTCAAAGTTTTCAAGTAATATCTTTTCAAAATTAACATAAGGTCTTCTTCAAATCTTTCATCTAGATACATGTTTTTTGTGGCTCAAAAGATTATTGGATTTGTGTTTGATGACACTTGCATATGGATCTTTGATCCCATGGAAAGATACACAAATTAACCAATAATAAGAAAAGAGTTTTTGTCATAAAAGAACATGAAGATTTGAATACAAATCCTTTTCAAAAGGAAGGGTATGATGGCATGTCCCAAAAAGTTGACTCTTATGTTAGAATGGATAGTCTTTCAAACATATACATCCAACACAAGACAAATAAAAGATTTAAAGATGTTCATACTCTCCAAGACATTGATCATTCATTTGATTTAAGGTGTATCACTCTCGGGGGCTATATTCTTCATATACTCATTATTATAACCTTGTGTTATAAAATAGGTATTTGACCCTAGGAGTGAAAAGGATTTCTTTTTGGTAATGGCCACATGTCCCTCTACCATTGGAGAGGATTAGCTTTCAGTAATGGCCACATGGCACTCTAGGAATGGAGAGGATTGTGTTTTGTGAGTGGCCACATGTTCTTCCATCATTGTAAAGGATTTGTAGACACTTGCCCACTCCTTAGAAGGCCTCATTTTTTTCCAATGAGAGCAAAGGTGGGAGATCTGATAACAGTTGAAAAACTGTTATTTTCAGGCTTAAAATTGATACTAAAAGCAACCTTTAACACTTAGAAACTAGCTTGAAATCATGCTTTTGGTCATATTTTCATAAATAAGAGAGCTGGACAGGTTTATGCTTGATTTCAGTGTTTTATGCAGGTTTTAAGGTGAATTTGGTGAAAGAAGTGAGCGGCACTCAGGAACTCACGTTGGATCCGCTGAGGGGTGAAAATGCCACTGAGGGGAAGAAAACAACTCACGCACTTACCGCTGAGCGGCAGTTTACCGCTAAGCGGCACTTTTATGGGCTTGGGCCTAATTTTCTGTAATTTTAGAATAGTATATAAGTTTTAGGACGTCCTAGGGTTTGTATCTTTGGCAGAGACGAAGCAAACACTCTTTTTTCCACCCCTTGAAGGAAGATCTTGGATGTTCAGGCTACCTTCTCCTCTTTCTAGGGTTTTATCCTTCATTCTTTCATTATTATTCATATAGTTTCACCATGAATATGGTGAACTAAACCTTGTATTGTTGTTGGGGAATCAATGTAGTCTTGTGAAACTCTCATATATGGAATTTGTTTCAACATCTTATTTTTAAGACTTATGCTTTCTTTTATCATTAGTTAGGGTTTTTCCTCTTTGCTTAAAGCTTGCTTTGTTTAATTCATTCATTGCTATGATTATTGATTTTGTCGATATGGGAACGTACGGGGAATCTAGATCCGGGGAATTTTTCCCAATAGCATATTGGTTGTCGTTAAGCTTCTGCACTTAAGAACTAATTACTAGGAATGCTAGGAATTGTATGAACTCGTAATTAAGGATAGGCCTTCTTACAAGGTGATTCAGAGAATGGCGTTAGCATTGATGAAAAGAATGATGAATTCCTAAAGTATATGAGAGTGGATAAGATGAAATTGATAACCCCAACAACATACTCATCCATCTAATTCATTGAAGTGTTTGTATTCTGTTTTCTCCATTGATCAAATTCATGCATACATATTTAATTACTGTCTTTTGCATTTAAACCTACAGTCAATTTGTTCTCAAGTCTCAAATAATCAATAAATCATATAGCTAAACTAGGGCGTGAGTCCTTTGGGAAAACGATACTTGGTCTTACCATATTTTATTACTTGATACGATTCGGTCACACTTGCCGATTGTTAAACAAATTTGTGGCACCGTTTTTCGGTGTTCATAAATTTGTCATCAAGATCATGCTTTTAGAGTTAGAAGGAGACACCATTGGCCTATAAAAAGAGGTGTCTCCACCCTTGTATTTCTTCTTGGATTAATATGATGTTATTGATAACAGTAATTCTTACCATTATCTAAGGTTCATTTTAGAGACAAAATCAGCTCTCCTTTACCTTATTACTTGCTTAAATCCTCTCTTTTTTCTTGTTTTAATGTTATTTATATAGTTCGGGCTACATTGATATAAATTCATTGTTAATCCCCTTATTTTATAACTAATATTGCGCTTGGAAGAACCTCTACCAATGTAGCGAATTGAACCATCCACAGAAGCCACAAAACAGCAAAAAACGAGAATTCTGGAAAGTTGCCGCTAGGCTACAGCTAAGCTACCGTTGCGCTACCGCTAAGCAGTGAAATTACCTGAATTTTGCGCCAAAACGCCCTCCGAGGGGTGTTGAGCGCCATCTGCTTCCCAATATTGCCTGAGCGATCCATTTAGGGCACTAAGCGCCATCCAATTCTGCAAATCTCGCGCCCGGACACCCCTTCAGGGACGTTGAGCGTCACTTTCGCTAATGTGGCAATTTTAGCTTATTTAACCCTAAAAGCGAATGGGTTTAGGTCTTTGGTGGTTTGGAGGCCCAATTTCACTCAAAGAAGAGCTTCAAGGGATGTTAGGGTTTATGGGAACACTCTCTTCTTCCTCTTTGGGTTCTTCTTCTTCTTCCATGGCCATTTTGTAAGCTTAAAGGTTCTTCATGGAAATGGAGAACCATACCCATCTTATTGGGGTTAGCTGCCTTTGATTTCTTGTGTAATTATTGAATGATTTGAATATATATATATATATATATATATATATATATATATATATATATATATATATAATACATGCCATTTGTTATCAATTGTTAGTATTCTTGTTTCTAATCTTAAAGCTTGCATGTAATGGATACATTCATGATTTGATGTTGGGGTTTCATGGGTTATGGAGACGTAAGATGGAACCTGGAATTGAAACAAGAGTCCTTGTGGTCATTGATTCTAGGAATGGAAGATGATTAACATGTTGTCTTAAGATCCTAGCTCATTAATGCAGATTTTGCTTGTTAGGTTTTCCAACAGATTAAAGTTTAATAAGAAAATCTAGGCTCTTTCACCTAAGGAATTAGGGCTAGAGTGTTTTTGTGGATTGACGTTAGTAAATTGATGGACAGGAGATGAAATTGGGTATACACAAGAGTGAATTGGTGAAAACTAATCTTAACATTGTCATTTCATACCATTTCTAATCTTTTCCATTTCTAAGTGTCTTCAATACCAAAGTCTAACCTTGTAATTATTTGTGAATTTATCTCTTTGCAATTGTTTGTCAATTGATATGTTGTTCTTGAGTCTAAATGAGTTGTTAATAGGGCAATTAAGTAGTGTTACACGAGTCTCTTGGGAAACGATACTTGGTCTTACCATTTTATATTACTTGAACGATTTGGTACACTTGCCAATGAGTTAACAGTTATCTTGTCAAATTATGGCCATACACTTCCTAAATCAAGAGTAGACCAACCTTAGAGGCCCCTCTAGTCACCTTCCTCCTTGAGTTTGCCTCACCTCTCTTGGAGCAACCAAGCACTACACCACCACCACCATATCTTCTAAAGGACTTGAGCCTTTACACCATCCAAACCTTAGCTCATTATCCTTAGACTATTTACCACCACATTTTCGCATCATACCTCCAAGGAAACAATCATCCATGCACATCTCCTAGCTTTGGCCCAACATAGTTAAGGAGGTTGCCATCAAGAGATGTTCGTGAAGTTTTGAGGTTGTGTTTTGTCTTGCATTATGTTTTCTTTGGATAGGATTGAGTATCTTGAGAAAGCAAGGAAAAACTTTTTAGGTTAGATCATTCTTGTCTAGTTTTGTGAGTGTTTTTGTGGGTTTGGAAAGAGTTCAGGTTGCAACAAAGTGTTGATGGAGTAGGTTGCTTCTTATAGGTTTTCAAGAAGTCTGTTTGATATTACAAGATTGTGTTTAATTATAATAGGTTTAGTTGATTTGGAGGTCCCTATTTTTGCAGATTCGTGTCAATTAGGTCCTTGATGAATCAATATTTTACTCATTGCACTTAGCTTATTACACCGGGTTTAATCAAGAAATTGCGCTTAATTGTCCAGTATTTATCCTATTTTTCCTAAATGTGCTAAATTTGATCGAAAATTCTTATTTTAACTAATTTGAATTATCTAAGCCAATTATTTTACAAGGAAATTTTGGAGATACAATTTGGGACATTTGAAGGCTAAATGAAAAATAACAATTGAGCTAATTTCATCTTAACCATTTCAATTTTCGCTGGTTGCTGTTTGAATTTTGTGCCAACTTGTATTTCTTCGTTCGAGTCCAATTCTTATCCGTTTTCTATGCCATTTTTTTTCATAGTTTCGTATGGATGTCTATTTTTACGTATAGTTTTTACTTTGATAGAATTATTTCTGTAATGTTCCCAGTAATTGTTTTACTCCACTGTGTCAGTCCAGCAAAGGGAATTTGGAAACACACATGCCGCACATGCACATGGAAAGGCTTTGGTTTTAAATTTTTTTTTGGAGAATAGGATAAAGAAGTGCACATTTACGTGAAGTCCAGCAACAAATGCAAGTAGCACATGATGGAAGGAATCTACAAAAGCTTGTGGTATGAGTGCACACACATGGAGTTTTACTTCCATTTGATGGATGATGACATGGAATCACATTTCTGAAAATGGTCCACCAAACACATGCTTGCAATGTACCAAGAATCACTTAAGTTTCACAAATGTCACGGCTGGAAACATCAAGTGGAGGGCCCCTTTGTTTTATTTTTATTGAAGGAGAGTTTAAAGAATTAGTTGGAAGGTGCACATCTCTCACAATGTCTCACGGTTGGTGCAGCAGGAAAATATTCAGCCATCATACCTTCACATGGACATGGAAGCCAAAGTAAGAAACACATGCAAAAGAGCTTCATCCAGCCATTGATACAAAGGGAGGGGGAAGAAAAATTTGGAGGGGGTTAGTTGGTGGATGGAGAGGAGAGGTCGTGAGCTCATGGTGGGAGGATGAAGAAAACAAATCACTGCTGGAATGGAGGATGAAGTTGCTTGAAGTTCTTGGTGCCTTCTCATTTGGTTTTGTACATCTTTTCATTAAGCTTTAATCATCTACTGTTATATCCATTTTTTTTTATTCTATAAACTGTAATTTGTATTTTGTTTGTGCAAGTTGTTGTTGTAATTTTAGAAGCATTGTAATTTCATTTTGGGAAGTGTTTTTCCTTCTTTTGATTTATGGTGCAAGGTCTCAGTTTGTTTAAGAGTTATTCTCTTTCTTTCATTTTGTTTTCTTTAATGCAATTTGGTTGAATTATTTTTAGTGTTTATGCATAGATGTTCTAGGCTCTTTCTCTTTTAGTACCTCTTTGATTTTAATTTAATTAGTGAGGAAAGAAAGTCTTGGTGTCATGGCTGGAATGGTAATCAATTTGATTGAAATTGAAGAAGTAAATTAGGTGGAGTAGGTGTGTACGTAAAAGAGCTCTTTTCCTTGTAGAAATCATCATTTTCTTCCAAAAATCCATTAGCATTTAGTCCAACATGTGGACCTCTTCTTGTATTATGTTTTTGTCTTTTCATAAGTTGTTTTGGAGAAGAAGTGTCATGGCTGGAATGTTGTGTACGTAGGTGATGTGGAGAATACAATTTAATTTGCTTTTCATTTAGAAATGTAATTGAAGTTGAAGTAAATGTTTTCTTTGTAAAATTGAATTGGTATGGATGTTGGATGCTTACGGTTTTGGATGTCCATTTGAAATTATCCTTTCAATGAAACCAAGCAATTTTGTCACGGATCATGAGGTAATTTTTAGAAGCAATTCAAATTCTTTTTTTTTTAAATTTTAGATTTTACTGTCTCTTTTTACTGCTGTAATTTAATTTCTGTTGTAATTCAATTTCAGTTGTTGTTTTCTGCAATTTAATTTCTCCTCTTCTTTATTTTTGCATGATGATCATTTACTGTAATTTTATTTTCTGTATTTTACTGCAGTAATTTTGAGTCTGTTTTTACTGTTTTCCAAATTTACCATTTTCTATATTTACTGTTTTCTGTATTTTTGTTTTCTGTATTTTGCTGTTACTGTTTTACAGATTTTGAAAATTCTGTACTTACTGTTTTTACTGTTATTATTTACTGCTGTAATTTCATTTTTTTTGTTTTTACTGTTTTACTATTTTTACAGTTTTCTGTATTTTATGTTTTACTGTATTTTCGTTTTTACTGTTCTAGATTTAATTTTTATTGTTTCATGTTACTGTATTTTCGTTTTTACTGTTTTCTAAAATTTTCTGTTTTCTGTTTTCACTGTTTTCTGTATTTACTGTTTTCTGTATTTTCTGTATTTTCTGTTTTTCTGTATTTTCGTTTTTACTGTCCCAGATTTATTTTTACTGTTTTATGTTGCTGTAATTTCATTTTTACTGTTTTAATTTCGTTTTACTGTTTTTAAATTTCATTTTTTTTTACTATTTTCTGTTTTATTTTTACGGTTTGTTAATTTACTGCTTTCAACATTTACATTTTTCCGCAACCAAAAACAATCACAAACCCCCCCCCCACTACGTGTTGATCCAAAACTGAACCACATTTGGTCCTTGAGAGACGACCTAGGAGTCACATCCTAGCTATACTGCATTCTTATCTGCAATCGAATTTGTACGCGGTGCGACCCGCGTATCAAATTTTGGCGCCGTTGCCGGGGACCAATAACGGTTTGGTTTTGGGTCTTTTGTTGTTTTCTGTTATGTGTGTTTTTTGTGTACATGTGATATATGTTTTAGGTTTTTGTTTTGTTAATATTTGTTGGTGTGTTTTATCTTGTGTTGTGATGTAATGTTTTGTTTTGTGCATGCGTGTCGTATGAGTTTTGTTTTGTTAATTTAAAAAAAAAAATGTGTGTTGTATGTTGTATTTAGCTCTTGTATCTGAAATTAAAAAAAAAAATAATAATAAAAAAAAATATTAGTTTTCCTCCATGTTATGTTTGTGTATATTTCTTTCTGTACAATCTTTGTTTGAAGAGGAAGTCCAAGTCTGAGACAGGTTTTGCACTACAATAGAGGAAATGACAGATTCTCAAGATTGGATGTATGAGATAGTCAAGAGTCTTCCCAAATTTCATGGGTTGGCACATGAAGATCCGTACAGGCACCTCAAGGAGTTTTGTTTGGTGTGTTTGTCTATGAGGCCTGCTGGTGTTTCAAAGGAGACAGTGTTGATAAAAATGTTTCCCATGTCCCTTCAAGATAAAGCAAGAGACTGGTTCATATACCAGTATCCTTTTAATAGTTGGCAGGAAACACAACAAAAATTCTTCGACAAGTTTTTTCCAGCAGCAAAGGTGACCAGCATTAGGATGAAGATCACTGCCATTGAGCAGTTTCAAGAAGAAAGCCTAGCAGATTATTGGGAGAGGTTTAATAGGCTTTGCACAACTTGTCCAAACCACCAAATTCCAGAGCATTTGCTCTTGACTTATTTTTATGAAGGGCTCCTAGACAATGAAAGGATACTTGTGGATGCAGCTATTTGTGGATGTTGGATGGATATAACCCCAACACAAGCGAGGAAGTTGCTCTGTAAGCTGGCAGGTGAAAGTCCAATTGAGGTAGCAAAGGAAGAACCTGAGCAGCTTGTTCTGCATTCTGACACTGATAGCCCTGAGGATGCAGTTGATAACTTGGAGTTTGGTAAGAAACTTCTCAGTGAGCAAAAGCAGGTTTATTCTGAACCTGAGATTCCAATTTTACCTAATTTGCCTACACATTCAAATGCATGTGATTTGACGCACATTGATTCTATAGGGATTATGACTAATATTGATACAAATTCGATTGACCAATCTAAAATTTTTAATTCAGTGTCAGCCATTGAACCCATTGGTGAAAGTAGCGTCAATATGAATTTTGAAAGAGAAACTGTGCAATCTGATGACTTTATAGAGTTAGGACTAAACTTTGATTTAACACAGTTTTCTGAAAATTTTGAATGTGACTGTGAATCTGGTTCTTGCTCCATTTGTGCCGAAATTGATTATGTGTTACACCCAGACTCTAAGTTTATAATAGATGCTATTAATTGTGAGTTTGATGACAAGAATACAGAGTTAAAAGAAAATGCAGGTGCTGACATTAAGGAATGCATGATTAATGAAGGAGAGATATTGTCGAAACAAATTGTTGCGAAAAGAAAGAAGAAAAATCTTGTTGTGAATGATATAGCTATACTGATGAAGCAGTTCCTCTTAAAAATTTCTCTGCTGAATCATGTGATGGAAAGCATATCCCTGATTGTCCAAATTTGGCAGCTGCCACCATAACCAGGGGAGTTTTTCTATTCCTTCTTCCCTTAATTTTCTTAATTTGCGAATTAGGGGAGAATTTTGATTTTCTTAGTTTACAAATTATTATTATTTAAAAAAAAAAATTTTAAAAAAAAAAAAATGTGTGTTCTCTTTCACGCGTGTTATTTTGTTAATGTATGTATTGTAAATATGTGTTTTGTCTGCTATTTTTGACATTTGCGTTTGTTTTGATTTTTTATGTTCGATATTAGGTCTTTTGTTTTGTTAAATTGTGTTCTGTTTTATTTATTTATTTAGTTTTTGTGTAAAAAAAAAAAAATATAGTCATAAGAGTAGAATTAACATGTAAGGCAGAGAAGTGAAGTTTTAGCAGAGACACTAATTTGAGTGCATTTATTGAAAATAACCAAAAACACCGAAAACATTCTGTCTTACATTGTTAATAAAAATAAAACACACAAAAACATAATAAAGACGGGCAGTAGTCGATCATTAGTGATCGTTTAGGTTACAGTCCAACAAATAAAAAAAAAAAAACAAACATAAGCATAATAAAGATGTTCGGGGTTCGATCATGTGTGATCGTTAATATTACAGACCTGAATGGAAACATAAAAAAAAATACAAAACATTAAAAACGAAAGAATTCTCGCGCTGGTTGTGGAGGTCTAAGGGAGAGCTCCGTTGAGGGACCTCTGGTACGAAAAGTCGTGGACGGAGGCGGAGGAATCTCTGTTTCTCCATCGATTATGATGGGAACGGGGAAGAGGTCCAGAAGCTTCGGAGCCTTCATGATTACCCAACCGGGTTCTCAAAAAAAAAAAAATATAAAAAATATAAATAAATAATTGTGCCAAAAGAGGGGAGAGTGAGAGAAAATGAAAAGACAAGGATGAAGTTAGGGTTTTACCATACATGTACAGAGGTAGTAAAGAAAAGAGGGTGCCGGTGGGATCCAATTCTGCTTGCCAACGTCTTACTCTATTCCCATGATTGCTAAACCAGCACTGAACGTTGTACTCCCCCGCTTCTCCGAATGCCCTGATTCGGGTAGTGATCTCAAAAATCTGAGCTCGACTTGGGTGAGTGACTCCGTAATTGTAAATGTTGGTCATTATCCTTATTTGGTCTTCTGTCGGACGCCACTTTGGGCAGGTCGGTCTCTCCATTTCCATTTCCTTCTCATCCATTTCCCTAATTCGTCTAAATAAATAATAAAAAAAAAAAAAAAAACAAAAACAAAACAAACCATAAATAACAAAAATACTATGTTCATGGTCTAATGTCTTCTTCCATTGTGTTTCTTTTAAGCTAATTTTGTTCTTTGTATTGGGTCTTTCAAGTCTTATTGTCCAGTTTGTGATCTGTTTCATGGTCCTCGCAAAGGTTCCTAAACGGATCTATGTCCATATTGTCCATGTCCGGTCCATACAAATAAGATCTATGTCCATTTTGTCCGTGTCCGTTTCGTTCTCTTTTTAAGTTTTCTGTTTTTATGGGGTACGTGGCGTTGTTCTACCCGATTGTCTCTGCCATACCTTCAATCGAAGGGAGATTAACGTCTGGTTTCCAGCCTATATACCCCTTAAGTTTAAGACAGTTGTGTTTTTAAGTGTTTTAAAGTTTTTTTTTAAAATTAAAAAAAGAGGAAGAAAGAAGGCTCAGAATGAAAAGCAGAGAAGGGCAAGATGGAAATAAAAACAGAAAAGCATGCAGGAAAGGAAAGCAGGAAAGGAAATACAGAAAGAAAAAGGAAAGCAGTAAAGGGAGAGCAGGCAAGAGGAAAACACAAGATGAAAGAAAGAGAAGGTAGAAAGAAGAAAAATGAAAGCATGAAAAGAAAGCAGGAAGTGGAAAAGCGGAAATGAAAGATCTGAAAGCTTAAAGAGAAGCTTAAAGGAAAGCAAGAAAGCAGAAAGAAAGGGAGATCCAGGTGCAGTGGACTTACCCGGAAGCAGAAAGGCTTACAGAAGCTCGTCGCTGATCTCACTCAGACTCTTCAGAAGGCACGGTGGCAGAGGCTCCGCGCAGCTCCAGACGCTCAGAGGAGAGGGGAGGAGAGAGTAGAGAGAGAAGAGAGGAGTAGAGAGAGAGCAGGGCAGTCAGAAATGTCGCTCAGGCGCTGAAGTTGGCCTATTTATAGGCAAATTGTTTCCACTGTAGCAACAGTACCGGTCATTCCCACCGAAACTGTTGCCACAGTACCGGTCTTCTCCTTTTCCAAAAAAAAAAAAAAAAAAAAAAAAAGATAATAAATAAATAAATAAATAAATAAAATTATTTTAGCATCTACTGATGGGTGCTAGGTGATTTAGACATCTGCTGATGGATGTCAATGATAACATCTACTGATGGATGTTACTGAAAATTTCTTCCCATTTTTCTTAACTTTTTATTGCACTTGTCTATATTATTTGCTGCTCTGAAATTGTTAATCTGATGATTGTAACACACTGAGGACATTGTGTGATTTAAGTGTGGTCTATTGGGAGAGATTCTGATTGTTCTTTGTTTTGTGTGTTAAATTTTTGTTTTTGAGTGTTAAATTTTTTCTGTTTTGAATTGTTTTTAGTGTGTTTTGTGTGCAATTTTACATTTTTCTCTTTAATTCTGGACTTTGTTAAAGTTGTAGACTCGTCTTTCATTTCACTTGATTGATACTCATGGCATGAAATCTTTGCTTTTCTCTGCTTGGAAAATGATTATGATGTTTAAGAGGTTGATTTGATTGTGACAAATACCCTGTGTGAGAATTTGAGCCACTTTATTTCTTTCTTGCGTGTGACATGTCTCTTGATTGCTTGCACATGTGCCTTGGCTTGACTCTTGTTGATGATTCTTGATGGATATGCATGTTTAGAAATGATAAAGGCATTTTATTTCTTGAGCCTCGTTAGCCAAATAAGCCTACCCTGTTATTATCATTTGATAACCCTTTTGAGCCTATACTGTATCCATTTATTTGTTTTAAAGCCCATACACTCGACTTAAGTGAAAAATCATGATTACCTTAACCTTAGGAAGTTTTGGAGCTTTGGAAGTATTTTGGGAATAAGTGTGGTCTCCGTGGGGATTCTTATAAATTGGCTAGTTGGTTCCTCATCTTGTTATTTTTGGAAATATGATCCTATTGAGTGATAAAAAAAAAAAATTATATCAACATCTACTGATGGATGTCACTTGGAAAAAAAAAATTTTAGCATCTACTGATGGGTGCTTTGAAAAAAAAAAAAAAAAAAAAAACGAAAAAAAATAATTTTGTGAATAACGGAGTCAAGAAGAGGATTGAATTAGAGGTTTGAGTGTTATTTGACTGTGTTTACACTTGTTTCCCATTGCTCCTCTATTTCTTTTGGTTTGTAGCTACTTATCCATATTTATCCTCCCTTGTCCTTGGCCCCATTATAACCCAGTAAAGACCTTTTGATCCGAGCATGCATATATTTTAAGTGTTGATTTTAGAGGCTTGCCAAGTCTACTTGTGTTTGTTCTCTTGAGTACATCGAGTTGATATTATTATTTACCCTAGACACTCGAGAGAAACACTGTTAGTGCATCTGTGAGGTTTTGTTATTTTTGATTCACCTCTTGAACTGATTAATTGTTTTACAATGTTTGAATTGCTCGAATAATTTCATGAGTATCTATTTTCTGTGACTTGGTGTTGGATATTGTCTACCTCTTTTCATTGTCCAGATTTCTTGAGAATCATGTAATTCGTTTTATTTCCTTTTGAGTTTTTATTTTCTGTGAGCTGAGTTTTTGTGTCGTATACCTAATGTCCTTTGATCTGTTCCTTGATCTGAGTCTTAATTTTGCCCAGGAGTGCAAAAGACTAAGTGTGGTCTATTTTGATGAATCAATATTTTACTCATTGCACTTAGCTTATTACACCGGGTTTAATCAAGAAATTGCGCTTAATTGTCCAGTATTTATCCTATTTTTCCTAAATGTGCTAAATTTGATCGAAAATTCTTATTTTAACTAATTTGAATTATCTAAGCCAATTATTTTACAAGGAAATTTTGGAGATACAATTTGGGACATTTGAAGGCTAAATGAAAAATAACAATTGAGCTAATTTCATCTTAACCATTTCAATTTTCGCTGGTTGCTGTTTGAATTTTGTGCCAACTTGTATTTCTTCGTTCGAGTCCAATTCTTATCCGTTTTCTATGCCATTTTTTTTCATAGTTTCGTATGGATGTCTATTTTTACGTATAGTTTTTACTTTGATAGAATTATTTCTGTAATGTTCCCAGTAATTGTTTTACTCCACTGTGTCAGTCCAGCAAAGGGAATTTGGAAACACACATGCACATGGAAAGGCTTTGGTTTTAAATTTTTTTTTGGAGAATAGGATAAAGAAGTGCACATTTACGTGAAGTCCAGCAACAAATGCAAGTAGCACATGATGGAAGGAATCTACAAAAGCTTGTGGTATGAGTGCACACACATGGAGTTTTACTTCCATTTGATGGATGATGACATGGAATCACATTTCTGAAAATGGTCCACCAAACACATGCTTGCAATGTACCAAGAATCACTTAAGTTTCACAAATGTCACGGCTGGAAACATCAAGTGGAGGGCCCCTTTGTTTTATTTTTATTGAAGGAGAGTTTAAAGAATTAGTTGGAAGGTGCACATCTCTCACAATGTCTCACGGTTGGTGCAGCAGGAAAATATTCAGCCATCATACCTTCACATGGACATGGAAGCCAAAGTAAGAAACACATGCAAAAGAGCTTCATCCAGCCATTGATACAAAGGGAGGGGGAAGAAAAATTTGGAGGGGGTTAGTTGGTGGATGGAGAGGAGAGGCCGTGAGCTCATGGTGGGAGGATGAAGAAAACAAATCACTGCTGGAATGGAGGATGAAGTTGCTTGAAGTTCTTGGTGCCTTCTCATTTGGTTTTGTACATCTTTTCATTAAGCTTTAATCATCTACTGTTATATCCATTTTTTTTTATTCTATAAACTGTAATTTGTATTTTGTTTGTGCAAGTTGTTGTTGTAATTTTAGAAGCATTGTAATTTCATTTTGGGAAGTGTTTTTCCTTCTTTTGATTTATGGTGCAAGGTCTCAGTTTGTTTAAGAGTTATTCTCTTTCTTTCATTTTGTTTTCTTTAATGCAATTTGGTTGAATTATTTTTAGTGTTTATGCATAGATGTTCTAGGCTCTTTCTCTTTTAGTACCTCTTTGATTTTAATTTAATTAGTGAGGAAAGAAAGTCTTGGTGTCATGGCTGGAATGGTAATCAATTTGATTGAAATTGAAGAAGTAAATTAGGTGGAGTAGGTGTGTACGTAAAAGAGCTCTTTTCCTTGTAGAAATCATCATTTTCTTCCAAAAATCCATTAGCATTTAGTCCAACATGTGGACCTCTTCTTGTATTATGTTTTTGTCTTTTCATAAGTTGTTTTGGAGAAGAAGTGTCATGGCTGGAATGTTGTGTACGTAGGTGATGTGGAGAATACAATTTAATTTGCTTTTCATTTAGAAATGTAATTGAAGTTGAAGTAAATGTTTTCTTTGTAAAATTGAATTGGTATGGATGTTGGATGCTTACGGTTTTGGATGTCCATTTGAAATTATCCTTTCAATGAAACCAAGCAATTTTGTCACGGATCATGAGGTAATTTTTAGAAGCAATTCAAATTCTTTTTTTTTTAAATTTTAGATTTTACTGTCTCTTTTTACTGCTGTAATTTAATTTCTGTTGTAATTCAATTTCAGTTGTTGTTTTCTGCAATTTAATTTCTCCTCTTCTTTATTTTTGCATGATGATCATTTACTGTAATTTTATTTTCTGTATTTTACTGCAGTAATTTTGAGTCTGTTTTTACTGTTTTCCAAATTTACCATTTTCTATATTTACTGTTTTCTGTATTTTTGTTTTCTGTATTTTGCTGTTACTGTTTTACAGATTTTGAAAATTCTGTACTTACTGTTTTTACTGTTATTATTTACTGCTGTAATTTCATTTTTTTTGTTTTTACTGTTTTACTATTTTTACAGTTTTCTGTATTTTATGTTTTACTGTATTTTCGTTTTTACTGTTCCAGATTTAATTTTTATTGTTTCATGTTACTGTATTTTCGTTTTTACTGTTTTCTAAAATTTTCTGTTTTCTGTTTTCACTGTTTTCTGTATTTACTGTTTTCTGTATTTTCTGTATTTTCTGTTTTTCTGTATTTTCGTTTTTACTGTCCCAGATTTATTTTTACTGTTTTATGTTGCTGTAATTTCATTTTTACTGTTTTAATTTCGTTTTACTGTTTTTAAATTTCATTTTTTTTTTACTATTTTCTGTTTTATTTTTACGGTTTGTTAATTTACTGCTTTCAACATTTACATTTTTCCGCAACCAAAAACAATCACAAAACCCCCCCACTACGTGTTGATCCAAAACTGAACCACATTTGGTCCTTGAGAGACGACCTAGGAGTCACATCCTAGCTATACTGCATTCTTATCTGCAATCGAATTTGTACGCGGTGCGACCCGCGTATCAGTCCTCGTATTTTGAAGTAGCTCAATTGGGTCCCTATTTACGAAAAATTGAATCAATAAAGTCTCTACCATTAAATTCAATGGATGGCGTTAAATGTATTGTTTGGTGACATGGTGAGATGACTTTTTATAACTATATGCCACATAAAGACGTACTTAAATGATTTTTAATTTAAAAAAAGAGTGTGAATAAAGCAATTACTCTTGAAAATTAGAGTGGAAAAGACGATGGAAAAGAAAACATAGAGACAAATCGGAAGGATAGCGTGGAAGAAGGGATAGTTTTGGTTAAGGTTCTAAGGAAAATTTGGAAAAGGAATAACCAGAGAGCTGAAAAGGAAGGAATGAGGTTTATAAGTGGGTTGAGAAACAACATGCATTGCAGACACCATACAACCATTGCGTTTTATCTTTCCCTTTCTTTATTTTCTCTTGTTGGTTGGGTCGGTGCAGTACAGAAACTTTATCATAAAACATATTTCTTCTTCTTCTTCTTTTCTGTTTACAAGGCATAACCCTTTCTTATTATCTATCAAAACCTTCAAATCCATTAGATTCAACCTCTAAATTCATCCTTCCAATTCCCTAATTTCTTTTTGGTCATGCAAGTCCTGACCTAACCATCAGAACCTTGGTAGCCACCACGTAGCACCTCCACAAAAACCTGCAAAACAGAAAATCAAACCAGCCTTAATTCATTGCAACCATGGAAGAACACGAACCCTAATCGCGAGCAATCCCAAATCGTCATTGTTAACACTTCTACAAGTGTACCGAATCGTATCAAGCAATAATAAACGGTAAGACCAAGTATCGTTTCCCAAAGGACTCACGGCCTAGACAGTTATGTGATTTCTTGATTAAATGAGACTTGTAAACAAAATCATTGTGGTTGAATTGCGAAAAATAAACATGAATGCAAGTTTTGATCAATTGGATTGAAAGATGCAAAAGTGATTGATGTAAAATATGGAATGATGATGTTGTTGGGGTTCCAACTTATCCTATTCACTCTCATGTATTCATGAATTCATCTTTCTTCATTAATGTTAATGTCACTTTCTAATTTATCTTAAACCCGATGTCTCGGTGAAGAAAGTCTAACCATAATAACTAGTTCACAATGTCTTGTCTCCCTAGACATTAATCATGCATTATATGTGCATAGAAGCTTAAAGGCAATCGATCCTCCTATTCCTATGTCTAGGTAATATTACTTTCGGGAGAATTTCCCCCAGTTCTAGATTTCCCCGTATGTGTCCATATCGACAAAAACAATTATCATACTATGAATGAGTTAAACAAGGCAAGCATAAAGTATACAGGAAAAACCCTAATAATTAATGAAGTAAAGCATACATAATCAAGAATCAATTCAATACATGAGAGTTTCAAAGGATTACATTGTTTCCCCAACAACAATGGAAGTTTAGTTCACCAAAGACATGCTGAAACTAGATGAAAATAATGAAAAGAATGAAAGATAGAACCCTAGAATTTGGAGAAAGGAGCTTCTGCATCCAAAATCCGCCTCCAAGGGGTGAAAGGTGTGTGATGTTGCCACTTTATGTCCAAAGATATCAACCCTAGGTCGACTAAACCCTTATATGGTTTATTAAAAATACAGAAAAATGGCCCAAGTCCAATTAAACAACGCTCAGTGACAGTTTTGGCGCTGAGCGCTAATTTCGGCACTCAAAATGACCCTCAGCGTTGACGCTCAGGCGTGAAACAGTGTATTCAACAGCACAGTCTAGCGCTCAGCGGTAAAAATGCCGCTCAGCGGTAGGTGCGATACTTGAATTAGCCCTCAGCGGTAGCGCTTAAGTGTGAGACAGTGTACGCATCAGCCATATTGGCGCTCAACAGTGCAAATGACGCTGAGCGGTGGCAACGGTTCTTCTTTTATGCACTTTTCCTTCCTTTCCTGAGTCCAACTCCTTGCTACTTCAACTTCTTTCATCCAATTCATCTTAATTCCTATCAAAACAAGGAAAATCAAGAATAAAACCCATTCAACTCTCTTATTTCCAAAACTTAAGCAAAAGCATGATTTCAAGCTAGTTTCTAAATCATAAAGGTTATTTTTAAGGTCAAAATTAAGTCTAAAAATAACAATTTTTAAACCGTTATCAGTCATCTTCCACCATCACCATTCATCTTCTGGGAAGTAACCATCATCCATGAACCAATCGTCGTCACTCACTGATAACAGTTAAAAAACTGTTATTTTCATGCTTAAATTGATACTAAAAGCAACCTTTAACACTTAGAAACTAGCTTGAAATCATGTTTTTATTCATATTTTCATAAATAAGAGAGCTGGACAAGTTTATGCTTGATTTCAGTGTTTTTGTGCAGGTTTTAAGGTGAATTTAGTGAAAGAAGTGAAGAAGGAGAGAGATGGAATCAGAAAAGACATCAAAAAGTGCAAAAGGAGAAGCCGCAACTGCCGCTCAGCGGCAGTTTACCGCTGAGCGGCACTCAGGAGTTCACGTTGGAACCGCTGAGGGGCAAAATGGCCGCTAAAGGGAAGAAACTACTCACGCACTTACCGCTGAGCGGCACACTTATGGGCTTGGGCCTGAATTTTCTGTAATTTTAGAATAGTATATAAGCTTTAAGACGTCCTAGGGTTTGTATCTTTGGCAGAAACAAAGCAAACACTCTCTTCTCCACCCCTTTGAAGGAGGATCTTGGATGCTCAGGCTACCTCTTCACCTTTCTAGGGTTTTATCCTTCATTCTTTCATTATTGTTCATCTAGGTTCACCATGAATATGGTGAACAAAACCTTGTATGGTTGTTGGGGAATCAATGTAATCTTTTGAAGCTCTCATATATGGAATTTGTGCTTGCATCTTAATCTAAGACCTATGCTTTCTTTCATCATTAGTTAGGGTTTTTCCTCTTTGCTCAATGTTTTCTTTGTTTAACTCATTCAATGCATGATTATTGGTTTTGTCGATACGGGAACGTACGGGGAAGTCTAGATCCGGGGAATTTCTACCAATAGTATATTGGTTGCCGTTAAGCTCCTGTGCTAAAAGAATTAATTATTAGGAATGCTAGGAATTGTATGAACTCGTAATTAGGGATAGGCCTTCTTGACAAGGTAATTTAGAGAGTGACATTAACAATGATGAATTGAATGTTGAATTCCTAAAATATATGAGAGTGGATAAGATGAAATTGATAAACCCCAACAACATACTCATCCATATATTCATTTGAAAGTGTTTGTATTTTGTTTTAGCCATTGATCAACCTCATGCATACATGTTTATTTTCGTCTTTTGCATCGTAAAATCCAATTATTTCATTCTTAAGTCTTAGCTAATCAACGAACCACACAACTAAACTAGGCTGTGAGTCCTTTGGGAGAACGATACTTGGTCTTAAAGAGTTTATTACTTGAAACGATTCGGTCATACTTGCCGATTGTTCAACAAGTTTGTGACATCATATTTTGGTGATCATAAATTTGTCATCAAGTTTTTGGCACCGTTGTCGGGAACTCGTGGTTTAACTGGTTAATTTGTGTGATTATTGATTATCTTTGACTTTAATTTTGAATTTCTATTTTTATTTTCTGTTTTTATTTTTCGGTTTTTATTTTATTTTCTGAATCTTATATCTTCTCTTATATCTTTTTGTGCTAACAAATATTTTCTAGAGTTTTGTGCCTAATGTTTGCAGGATGCAATTCGGACAAGAATTTAATAGGCACTCAATTCTACTAAGGTAATTTCAACCACTGGTGGGATCTCACTCAAGCATGGATAATGATAAATTTTGGCAACCTGTCGAACAATTTAAGAATCGACCACCACAACAATGGCAACAAAAACGCTCTCTATCGGGAAGAAGGATAACGTTGGAGGAGGCAGTTCAACAGTACATACAGATACCTAATTGTCATCACAAAAGCACTCAATATGCCGAAGAATTTGATAGGCCGCCACCACAACAATGGCAGCAACAACCCTCTCTATCAGTAAATTTGGATGACACCCTTCAACGATTTTTGAAAAATTCCGACTCTACTCAGAAAAGCATTGAAGAATCATGTAAAAGGATGGAGATGCACCTTCGTTTCATTAGTTAGAAATTGAATGTTAAGGTTAATACTGAAGTTAACCTTAAGGAGGAAGGTCAAGCCATTGTCATTGAAAGTGACAAGACTTTTGCTGAGAAAAAAATAGGGAGAGATGATGAAAAGATAGAGAGAAAAGAAAAAGAAGAGTTGAGTCACTAGTATAATAAAGGGAAACGACAGCGGTTATTTTCGTCTATATGCACCGGTTCTACAACCGAGGTATATACAGGCGAGGCAAAAAGTCTTCCACTTTTTGCCTCGGTTCAGAACGGAGGCAAAAAGGTTTTTGTTTTTGCCTCGGTTCAAATGCAACCGAGACAGTAAAGACGTGTTCCTTTTTTTACTATATTTTTTCGCCAAACGTTTGGCCTCGGTTATTGGTGAACCCGAGACAGTAGACGGGGATTATTGTTAGCAAAATGATGAAGATGAAGTTTTGATGATGTCCAAATCAAGTCAAGAGAAATCAAGATTCAAAATGTTATGAAGACTTGTATTGCTATGGAAAGCTTTTGTAATAATTATAGTTTAGTATATAGGACTTAGATTATGAGTGGATTTATGTTTGCATTCAAAAGAGATGTAAAAATAAGCCAAACAGCATTATCTGTGCAGTGTTAATCGATTAACACAGGGTGTAAATCGATTGTTCCAGAGACAAATGAAGAAGCACTGCATTGAGCTGTTAATCGATTAACAAGGGGTGTTAATCGATTAACGTTAATCGATTAACAAGGGCTGTTAATCGATTAACACAGGAGCCGTTTGAAAAACTAGCCGTTTTTAGAGCCGTTGAAGTATCCGTTGGGTTGTTAATCGATTAACCACTGTAGCTAATCGATTAACACAGTCAGAAAGTCTAAAAGCGAAAATGGAAGAGCCTTTGGATGAGTCTATAAATAGACTCTCATTTCCTCTCAAGTAGAAGAGAAATCCAGAGACACAGAAACTCTTCCCTTGTGCTCAAATACTCAGAAATTCTTGAGACTTGTGTGTTCTTGTTCGGCTTGTGAAACTCTTGTCTGTGGAGCTGGTGAAGTGCTGCTACGGTGACAGAGGAAATAGCCGGTTCATCCTTGGTGTGTCTAAGGAGGTGTTCGGAAGAGGATCATCCTTCGTGAAGTATTCGGAGGAGGTGTTCATCCTTTGTGAAGACTCAAAGGAGGTGTAGTTTCATCTCTTGTGGTATCAAGAGAGGTGGTTTCTAAACTCTTACAAATTGTATCTTTGTGATTGTAATTTGTAATTGTTTTGTGTTAGATAAACTGTTTATCTTGTTTTGAGATAAGCGACTGGACGTAGGATTGGTAAGATCCGAACCAGGATAAAATCATCTGTGCAAATTTCTCTCAACCTTACTCTATTTAACTGTTATTATTAATTGCTAAGTAAGTTTAATTGAGTAGAAATTAAAAGGCACACGTTAGTATTAGAAACCCCTCTTGGTTTGTTGTTCCACGCTAACCCATCCGCTGCAGCCGCCTCTGACAATTATGCCTCGGTTTGAAGTTGAACCAAGGCAGTAGAAGAGAGTTTTTTCTTTTTCCAGTAAAGAGGGATTATTCCTTTTTCCTAGTAGAAAGCTTGAAAGTATACTCAACAGAGAAAGCTTATTGACATTCACCAATACATTCACCAATACAATCACCAATATAATCACTAATACAATAATGAAAATGTAATTGTAAATTAAATTATGCTAAATTAGATTCCACAGTGAAGTGAATTTGTACAATTGAAATGAAAGCAACATATTATTATGAAAGTAAAACAGAGGTCAACAACTATATGGGCTTCAAGCTTTCTCTGTTCCAATAGTAATGGGCTGTCAATAAGCTTTCTCTGTTGAGCTACGACATTACTTCTTGCTGAAGAGAAAAATTCACCAACCTGAAATGATAAATCGAATTAAGCCATTACCACTTTGATTGCAGTTTTCTTATCCAGTCAAGGAAAAAAAAGAAAACAAGCCTAAGAATAAGGACTAACAGTATGCATAAATGTAGACCGGAAAAAACCATAATAATATACCAAAAGTTAACACTTATAAATTCTAAATAGAGTTTAAACACCAGAAAGATGAACAACTTATGTGCTCCTCACAGTTTGAGAATCAGGGTATACTTTCAAGCTTTCTTTCTTTCAGGATTACTTACTGAAAAATGAATTCATACAAACTCTTTGTTTCCACTAATCAAAGCAAAAGGAAGTTGGAAAGGTCAAACTTACAGTGATGCTTTCTCCTATGAAAAAGACCAAGCCACTTAACTCTAACATCAATATCATCCTTAACGTGCTTGGAGCTCTCAATTTCCTCAAGGGACATCTTAGCTAGATCCTCAATCCCACCTTCCATGAACATCTTCATGGGATCTCTCTCAACCTTCAACTTTTCTTGAGGGCTGATGCCCCCTTGTACTCTTCCTTCAAAACCTAGCACTCATCTCTCTTCTCCACTCCAGGCTCCAACCTCGACGCCTCCACCGCATCTAAAGCAGTTGAAGCCACCGTCGGTGTGGCACAGAGCAATGTCTTGGAGCGAGAGCTGGGGCAGCATGGAGGGGCCAGAAAATTGGGATGGGCATAGAGCAAAAATCCCCAAACGAAGCCCTCCGCCGCGGCGGAGACGAGGAGGCACGCGAAGAGTAGGCGCTCGAGGGCAACGGCGATGGAAGGGATTTTGAGCAGGAGCAACTTGAACTGGAGAGAGGACCAGACGCCGAGGAGAAAGGTTTTGTGAAGTAAAGGAAAGAGGCGATGGCAGCCACGACGACGGAGGAGTTGAAGGCGGCGATGAGGGAGGAGGGGGCGGAGAGGAAGAAGGCGAGTTGGGCGAAGATAAGAGAGAACCACACGGCAAAGAAGGCGGCGGGCTTGAGGCTGAGGGCGTCGAGGATGGCGACGACGAGGGTGTCACCGAGGTCGAGGAATAAGGCAGATGGAATTAGGGCGATGGCAATCCGGTAGTTGTGGGCGAATGATGAGGGGGTTTTGAGGGATCTGGAGGAGGCGGAGGAAGCGAAGGTGGAGGAGACACCATTGCCGCGACGGCGAAAGGTGGGAGTCGTTAGGGTTTGGGGAGGAAGAGAAGCAGGCGGCGCTGTTGGAAGAGGAGAGGGTTATGTGAGGGCGAGCGCGAGGAGAGGGTTATGTGAGGGCGAGCGCGAGGAGAGGGTTATGGCAAGATAGGTTTTGCCTCGGGTCCAAGTGCACTGAGGCATTCTATGGGGTGTTAGGCATCGGGTGGGGTTTGAACCGAGGTCATATTACCTATATGTCTCGGTTCCCCTTAAACCGGGTCAAAAAAGTTAACGTAAATTACGAAAATGCCATCGGTTTTGTTTTTTAACTAGTGATTAGGCCTCGGTTTTGCTTTTAACCGAGTTAATGTCGCTTTTATGCTTCGGTTCCTCTACAACCGAGGCGTATAAGTTCGTCAAAATTGCAAAAATGCCACCGCCTTTACATATGCCTCGGTTTTCTAAAAACCGAGACATATTACCCGTGTTCTTATCCCCGATTTGCACTAGTGAGTGAAAAAGATAAAGATGAAGAAAAAGAAAAAGAAGTGGTTGAGAGAGAAGAGAGAAAGAAAATTTGTGTGAAAATAAAGAAGTTGAGAAGAAAAAGAGAAGGGAAGAAAAAAATAAGAGAAAAGAAAAAGAGAAAATTTGGGGAGTGGAAAAGTAAGAAAAAGAAGATGAGAGGAAAGAAGAAGGAATCATATGAAAAACCCCATCCTCATCTAAAGAAGAATCATAGAAAGGAAAAGAAATTTAAGTTCTTTATGGAAATCTTCAAGAAATTGGAGATTAAAGTTCCTATGATTGAGACACTGCAACAGGTTCCTGGTTTGATCAAATTTCTGAAGAAGTTCAGTAGAAAGAAGAAAAAAAAAAGATGGAACATGAGCTTTATTGGGTCAAGCTAGTGACATTAAAAGAGCACTTGCTGGGAGGCAACCCAGTGATTTAAAAACTTTTGATTTTGATTTTGGTTTTGTAACTTTTAATCTGTGGACATTATTTTTCTAAATATTTTGTTGGATATAACATCTACTGAAGGATGCTAGGTGGTTAAGTATCTACTGAAGGATACTCAGTTTGTAACACCTACTGATAGGTGTTGGTAAGAAAATTTTGCACCTACTGATGGGTGTTGGTAAGTTTGTAACACCTACTGATGGGTGTTGGTGGATTTTGGGTCAGGCTCGTGACGTTAAACAAGCGCTACCTGGGAGGCAACCCAGTTGATTGATTGTTTTTGTTTGTTTCATTGTAGTAGTATAATAGGGTTGTGCATAAGTAATCTGAAAATTTAATTGTAGGGAACCAGTGAAGGGCATGTTTAGGAGGCACTTAGGTTAAGCAAAGAAGGAGAAGAGCACATCACGAAAGTGCCGCTGAGCGGCAATTTACCGCTGAGCGGTACTCTCGCAGAATGGGCTTTAGTTCCCCTTAGCGGGACCCGAGCCCATTAGGGTATTTTTATACCCTAAGCTGCGCATTTGTTCATACTTTCAAGCTCTTCTCTGCACAAGCACTCCCACATACCTTCTCCAAGATTTTCCACATCTTTTCACTCTTCCCTCTTAAGAAAATTTCTCTTCGACTCACTTTTTCACTAGTGTGCCATCAAAGTTTGGGGTTGGAAGAGAGCATTTCACTTAAGCAAGAAATCTTGTGAACATTGCTTCAAGCGTTGCATACTTGTCGTAAACAATGTTGCATACTTGTCGTAAACAACATTGTTTGATGCTCTTGCTCTAAGTATCATTTATTTGTTTCGGTCATTCACTTAGGTATACGAACTTTAAGCAAAAATACCCTGTGTTGTTTAAGCACATCAAGCGATAATGCATTACTACTATTTGCTTAAAGTGACTTGATTTCATCATGTGACATTGTCACAGACGACTGTGTTCTAGCTTATGTTCGTTTAAGTAGATGGCATTATTCACACGTATTAACAAAGACAGAATTGTGAGTTTTCATCTTTGTTTGCGGTTATTTACAAGCAAATGAGATCGAAGATTTAAGAGATGGAAGGGGTTTTGAATCCTGGCACTTTGTTCATATGTGCAAGCATTTAGAAGGAAATGTCTAAATATCCTTGTTGTAGCTGGAATCGATTCCAATAATTATGCATCTGATTCAATTCACGAACAAGACACAATGGAGTTTTATTCAATTCATAGACTTTATATTCGGTTCGAATGGATATGTGATTGGTATCAAGATCGGTATTCGATTTCAGAAGAAAATGTATTTAATTCCGAGAAGTGTATTCGATTCCAGTACAATGTATTTGGTTCTACAAGTAGTTGTATTCGATTCTAATAGACTGTATTCAGTTCCTGGAATAGTTGTATTCGGTTCCACTTTATAAAAGCTCCTTCTTCGTTTCTTCCACCCTTCCAGGTAAGTCCAAATGATATCAACCTTATCTTTTTCCTTTTACTTTAAATATATTAAAAAGGTTATTTTACTTCCTTTCAATTGGCTTTATGATGATCCAAAAATGCAGGAAAGTTATTTATTTAGAGGGTAAGGAAATAATAGTATTACTATCGATGCCTGCTGGAAGGAGGAAAAGGAAAGGAAACAATATGTTTTGTTACTTTGTAATAATGTAGAAGATGAACAACCAAATTCACAAAATGATAACCATATTTATCCAAGTCAGCACTTTTATATGCAATAGAAAATAAAAAAAGAACAAAAAGAGACTATATGAATATTAGTAAATGAAAACATGCACTTTAAAACACATGAAAGGAACTACGTGTCTAAAGCTATTTGCATAATAATTTTGAAATTTCTGTCAATAATTTGCATAAAATTTTGAAATTTCTCCAATAAAAACATGTTCTTTTTATGTATGTAATATTATAGCTTCAATTCATTATTTCATTAATCATAAATATTTAATTTTAATTTAAAAACAAAAAAAATTATGACAGTTGATAATAAATTAATTTGTTTTTTAAATTTAAACATAATTATTTAACTTTACTTAAAAATAACTTTATTTTATGTTAAAAAATAATTTTAATTTTATTTTCTTTATAATATTTTAACAATAAATATCATTTTATATTCTGAGTTCATTTTTATAATCATTTTCTATCAATTAAAATATTGTTTTATTTATCAAATTAAATTATATACTAAATTTTACAAACTTTACTTTAAAATTCACTCTCGTTCACCTTCAAATCTTTTAACAAAATTAACAATCAGTATATTTTAAATTTGTTCATTTTCTCTTCCTCAAATCAAGTAAACATATATCTAGAGGCAGTCCGTCATAATTATCAATGACACATGGTTTTCTATTTTTTATATTTACAAATAAAAAATGAAACTTCATAATAACATATATAATATTACATTTTTTATGGAATTATGTTTCTCATCACTAAATTTTGTGATTCCTGCTTTTTATTAAAAAAAAAAAGTCATAACATTTTTCGTGATAAATTTTGTACATATCAGTTTTGTAGAAAAAAAAAAACAGAAAGTGCTAGTTTGTCTCACAAAAGTAATGTGTATTCATAAAGCAATCTAATCCTTACAGTATTGAAGATGTTTTATATGTGATTTTATTAAATAATTACAGTTGACAAAAGCATAGCATAAAATCAAATATATAAGAATATATTTACTGAAGAGTAATAATTAATTACCTTATACAGAATAATTCATAGTAGGTACTAGAGATGTCAATTTGACCCATGACTTTGGGGTTAGTCCTAACATATTCTTAAAAAAGTCCCCTCTTAAGAAGCCTATCAAATGGAAGTCAAAAAAAAGTCTCAACCCCCAAAAGCAGGTGGGTTTAGCTCACTAAAAGATTTTTGAAAACTAAACTTCAACACTCTCATAATAAAAGTATTAAATTTTATATTCATGAAATTGATTTCTTATTTCAAATTATTAAATAAAACTAATTAATTATAGTATAATAGAATATTTAATATTCAAAATAACTACTTTTTTAAATAATTAAAAACAATTGCAAACCACACACTTAATTTTATACAACTAAATAGTATTACAATTTTTTTTTGCTAAAATATTATAAAGATGTTTTATTTTGTTGTCAATTTTAATACAATTATGTCTTATATTGCAAACACCAATTATTAAAAAATTATATATAATTAGTAATATCAAAATAACCTCAAAGAGAGATAATAACATATTAAATTAATTTAATATTTGAACTGCTTTTACAGTTCTTAAAAAGAATCACTCTTTTGTTTTCTTGACTTCTAAAATATCACTCAATCGATTTTTAATTATTTAAAATTAAAAATAATTCAAAAATTTATTATCTAAAATTTTTGGATCAAAAATAATATTAATATTTTATGTGTAAATTAAACTTATGTTTTATTTTGTTTTTTTCTTTCTGATAATCTTTTCTCAAAATCACCATAAAATATATTATAAAAAGAAAATTAATTTTTGAAAAATTTATAAAACAAAGAAAATTTTAAATAGACGTAAAATGACAATGTTATAGTGTTTCAATTCTTTAACTAACACATTAAATAATTTATTTTTAACATTCAATTAGAACATATAACATAAATGTATGTTTATGTTTATGACATTTAAAATGTAAACATTTTGAGTGAGTACTACGACGAGATTGAATCATGTGGGCAAATACAACTGTACCTTGCACAATGTTTATGAGTTTTGTTTTTTACTTATTATTTATGTTATGAGCATGATTTGTCGAGTATAAAATAAAAAATAAAATCATTTATATTTAATTTCTTTTTCAATAGCTTACTAAGAAAATAAAGAAGCCTTATTTTTTAAAAAAATTAAGAGCTTCAATTATAGAAAATCTTCTCTTAAATTTTAATTAGGATAATTTTAGATAAAAAGTTAATTTATGACTTATAACATAAGAAAAAGCGAAATTAAATGTTTAAATTTCAAATTTATAAAATGATCTTTATTTATATACTCAGAGAATCTAACTCAATAAATATTGTCATTTTGTTTTTGTTTCTTGATTCTAGAACTCTCCTCCTATAAAAATTTCAATTTATTTTTTATAGTAACTATTTTTGTAACAAATTATGAGTTAATTATATTTTTTTCTTGTATTCAAAATGAATATTTTTTCTAAAAAAAAAGGCCTATGGGTTGACCCTGGCCCACAGAACTTTTGAAGAAATTTTGCCCTTGTGGGCTTTTTCTACAAGGTGCTTTTTGGCCCTGTGGCTTTTTCTGGCCCCAACCCACGTGGGTTAGGGGCAAACCATGTAAGGAGGGACAAATTGACGGGTCTAGTAGGTACATTAGATTACGTGCCAGATATGTATCGTTCATAGGAAAACGTGTGCTTGACTCCTCAAGCATCGCAGAGGAGAATCTCCATTTTTGTTCGGATATTATTATTTTAACATTTAACAAATTTTACACACGTTTATATATATTATTTTTTCTACAATTTTCTTTTTTCTTTATAAATAAAAAACTAATTCTTAATGTACCGCATGTACCGTCCGGTCGTCCCAACACATAGACTGAACGGTCTTCCAAGGTCGTCCATCCAGATCGACCATCAAGAGCGAGCGTCTAAGCCAACACTATCCTTGGACCGATCACACATAGACTGAACAATCCTCCAAGGTCATCCATCCAGATCCAGCCGAAACACTTAATAATCAAAATATTCTTAAAAAAGAGTTGTTAGCTGTAAGTAGTGTCAAAATAATACTTCTTTTCCCCTTCCATCATTTCCAAGAAAATGTTTATCTTAGAAAGTATATGTTCATTCGGTAAAACCCTTTCTTTATCCCATTCCTTTGAACTACTACTCTTTATTAGTTGTTTCGGCCGGATCTGGATGACCCTACTAAAACACGTGAGTTTGCCGAAGACCGGGCGGACGTTGCTGAATCCCACGAGCCGGAGCAGATCGAGCGACTTCGTCCCTAGGGGGCATTTGAAGCTGGCGAAAACCGGACGGTTATCTCTTTGCTGAGGTCTGGACGCGCTAAGAGGGGTCGGATGGGCTCTCTTGTCTTCAAGTCCTGGTTGCGGCGTTCGTTCCACCCCGTTCTCCAAGCCGAGCGGTCGGGTACCTGCCAAAGGCACTTCGACGCTTAAGTCAGTAACATGACCGAGTGGTCTGTAATGCATGTATATATTGCATTGTAAGCAAATCTGTCCAGAAATCATACCTGGAACCTTTATTTATATTGATTGTAATGAGCTTTTACCTTTCGTGGGCCTGATGACGGCCTAATCGTACCTTAATCTTAATTTAAGGGCTTTAATGAGTCATTAACCGTGTAGTCGACCAAGTGAGGGTTGGTCGGGACGGCCGGTCAGAAGGATGGTCGCCCAGGGATGTCAACCTGGTTGGGCGGCCGCTCGGTCTTGATGGCCGACCTGGATGGACGACGTTTGGAGGATGACAGGATCGTTTTGTCTTGGACTCTGTCGATCGCTTATCTTGGTGTTGGACGATCGCTATTGAGGGCAATTGATGTGTGCCCGACGAATGCCTCAATGGCATTATCTTTCACAATGACAGAATCGTCCTGTCTTGGAGGTTGACGACCGCTCACTGACGATCGCTTTGTTATGTACTCGTTAATACAGGGCCTGCATATTATTACTAGCCGACCAAATAAAGGCGACCTTGGAAGACCGTTCGTTCTATGTACAGTTGGTCAAAGGTCAGTCCTAGTTTGGACACTCGTTCTTGATGGTCGACCTGAATGGACGATCTTGAAAGACCACTCGATGTATGTGTCGAACGGACCGGACAGTACATTAGTTTTTAATAAGTTTATTTAGCATAAACTCCATTAGAAGCAGCATCAGTTATAAGCTATCCAGATTTCAGACTTGATTTTGTGCTATTGCTTGCTTTTCATGTGAATTCATATGCTAACATGTAATATCGTAGAGGCTAAAAGCCACTGCGACAAGTTTCATTAGTATCATTGTTTTAAAGAAGATTCCTTAATTTAGAGACTTTTTCCATATTATAAATGAATTTTAAATTTAATTTAACTGTATAAAATTAATTTATAAATTTATTATTATAATTTTTAATATATTTTTTTCATATTAAGATATATATTTTAAATATAAAAAAATTATTAATAAATGATATGATAATAAAATTGGATAATAAGTGATAATGAGTTTTATATTTATTATTATATTATAAATGTTTTAACATTTTTTTTCTTTCATCAATATTAACTTTAATAAAAACAAATTTAGCTTATTTGGTGACGTTGGATCGGTACAATGGGTCATCAGTCCCATTCGATGCTCACCCGACTTAATATGAATTAGCTATTTAGTGAGTCAATCAACTCAACTCATTTATTAACTAAATTTAAATAATTTCACTTTAAAATGATGTTAAATGTAAAGACAATTCAAAATAAAAAATCAACATAAAACTTAAATATAATCTAAAAGTAAATTCATAAAGTGAATAAATAAATTTATAATGTTGATAATTTTTTGTTCACTTATTAATTTATAATATTTGAGTCTTGAATAAAATTATAATATTTTACTATCTTGAAATATCATTTTTTTTATTTTCATTTACAATATAATAAAAAAAATATTAACTAATAATATTAAAATACATAAAAATAAATAATTAAATTAAACTAAATTAGTTGTTATACTAATTCACTGTAAATTTAGTCTAAGTGAAACAAATTATAAGCAAACCACATCAAAAATTATCACATATAAAAAAATTATTTACTTTTAAATCCAATCGAAACCGTAATTGACCAAATTAACCTTGCAAATTATAATAGTTTTGGCAACATTACTAATATTCATTGAAAAGGATATAATTACAATTTCACAGAGATAAAATTTTAAATCACATAATTAAAAGACATAATTATACACGTTATATCACACCAAAACTGTAGTACTGCATATATTTTTCTATTAACTTTCCATCTCTGTCAATCTAGGAAAGTGTGCAAACTTTAAAACAATGAAACTATGATAAGAAGTTGAAGTGACGGCATCTGCTTGTGTAGCTAGCTAATTCAGCTGTAGTCCATTCCGAATTCTTGGTTTAGCCATACCCTCGTGTGTGTGTGTGTATATATATATATTTGAACAATCATCATTCAGCATCGAAATTTAAGGGAATCAATCTGAAAAGAAAGAATTTGCTAGGCAGTGGGTAAGTTCAAAGAGAAAAGAACAACTGTAGACAGTTCAAAGAGAGAAAAAAAACAGCTGTAGACTTAAATGACAAAGATATGTGACAATTTTTATTCCGCTCCTTATTAATAATAAAACATTATGGCTGATACTCTTTGCACGTTGATGGTCATTGGTCTATACCATGAATCTGAAAACATAAGAAGAAGACAAAAATGGTTTGTCATTTTTAGATTAAAAAAAAAAAGGTGGAATCATTATTGTACAATAAAAGCAAGTACGAAGATGTTCTATCTTTAGGTGACGGCAGAATGAAAGACAGATGAAGTTGGCTTATAGACAAAGAAAAGAGACATAGCTAATAGTGTTTAATATTATACATCAGACACAAATTGGCAGCTACGTACCTATATCTATCTTTCTATGTATAGATACACAGATGCACGTAGAGATATAGATATTTGTTAGGTGTAGAAACATAAGGTATTGCTTGCTGCAGTTGGCATGCATAAAAATAAAGAATCAACATTGTCGTGGATAAACGCACGATGGACACAAATGGAAAGAAAAAGAATATAACTTATATATATATATATATATATATATATATATATATATATATATATATATATATATATATAAGAGTGTAGCGGAATAATTAACGTGTATATAATAAAAAAATTAAATTAATTTAAATAATACATAAAAATCAAAGATAAATTAATTCTATATATAAATTTACTAAATTACAAAAACTATATTTGTAAAGATTTTTTTATAACAAAAACACTTCAACTTTACGTTAACAATACGGTCACATGAACTCCAAAACCAAATTATAAATCGAGTTAGGTTCTAAACAGCAGTTGCAATTGCAACAGTAATATATAGCAGTGAACCATTGTTGTGCATTGATCTTTTTGTTGTGTTTCTTTCACGACTATTTGCAGAGATGGATTATAGCACTTTATATTTTGTGTTAATGAAATTTACACGTTGTATATGGTTATAGGACCACAATCTATAAATCATACATTCAATTATAAATAAAAAGAAAGAAACATATATAATATTAATGAGCTTCCAATAAATGGAAAGCTCCTGCAGAAAGCTTTGGATTTGTAGGGTACGGGAAATTTGATTCCTTTCTTATTTTGGTGCGTGGTTGCATTTCTGACAGCTAAAGTTTCCTGTTCTCAACCTTTAACACATTAATGGCAAACACTCCCATATGAACCTGTTTTGTTACATCTTTTCCTACAAACAGAAAAAGTATTAAAATAGCATAGAAATGTGGTCCCTTTACGGTACTAGTGCACGTTCACACACACACATATATATAAAAGAAATTAGACACCAATAAATATTCGAAAATTAAATACAATCTATAATTTTATTTTAAAATTAATAGAAAATAAAATAAATCTTTAACCAAAAAATAATCAATAATATATAATACATCATTAAACTATAATTTGCATTCACATAAATTGCCTATTCACCAATCCATACTTTATTAGAGCTCTTCACTTAATAAACGACGAATTAATATAAATTGAATGTTTCCCGACCACTTAAAAAAAAGTATATGAAAGTAGGAAACTGAAGATTTAGAATTTTAGAAAAAAGAAAATAAAAAATTAATAACTTTCAACTCATTTAGAATACCTTATTCTATGTTGTATAGACTAGAATTTGACGTGACATGTGTTCTCATTAATGTGAAAGAATAAAAGAAAAACATTTTGACTGATTCTCACTGTATCTCACCGGCTTCGTCCTGCACTTCTAAAACATATTTTAATTCTAATGATATTCTTTGTCTTTCACACATTTAACGAGAATATTTTGAATTTTTTAAAAAGTTAACTGCCTGCAGTATCTCAAACTCAAACCCTACACCCCATTTCCAAATTAGTTCTCCCTCTTTTTCTCTCCCTCATTCTGCCATTTTTCTCTCCCCCGTATTCTGCCATTTTTTCTCCGGGCTCCCTGTGCCAAGCTGCGTTCGTGTCGTGCCAAGCGTTCGTCCTTCGTGCTTTGCGTTCGTTCGTGCTTGCGTTCGTCGTGGTTCGTCTGTTTTTCACAGATCTGAGGTTTTCCTGGCGTCTAGTACCTTCCATCTGCAAAACCTTCCATCTGCTTTGTTTGCAGTTCTATGCATGTGCTTGGTTGGGTGTTCGCTTCGTGCGCCGGAGGTTGGTTCGTGTTCGTCGCCGGAGAACTTAAACGCCGTTGGAGTTGCGGTCACAGACGTCCGCAGTTGGAAGTGTGGACAGGTGCACAGAGAAACCGCATTTCGAACTGCGGCAAAGACAAACCGTAGTTCGATCTGCGGAAAGCACAAACCCACTCACCGCAGTTCGAAATGCGTAAAGCACGGAGATCCCACCGCAGTTCGATCTGCGGCTAAGACTAATCGCACTTTGCGTTAGATTTTTAGGGTTTAGTTTTTTTATTTTTTTATTAGTTTAGTATATATTTATTTTATTAGGTTTTATTTTTATTAGGTTAGTATAATAAATTTAATTTTTTATGTTAGTTGTTAAATAAAATTTTTTGTTTTAATATATTTTGAATTATTTTATTTGTTTGTTAAATTTTGTTGAATTTGTTATTTTTCAACATATTATTATTTTTGTAATATATTATTTATTATGTATTTAATTTTATTTAAGTTTTTTAATTTTTTATGAAATTGAAATAATTATTAAATTGTTTATTGAATTAAATAATTATTATTATTTGTAATGTTAAATATTATTTTGGATTTATTTGTAATAATTTAATTATTATATATGTAATTCTTTTGGAATTCGTAGCATAAAAAAACATGCACATATAATAAACGCACTTTACATAAATATATAAACGCACTTCGAAGTGCGACCACTAGGGAAACGCACTTCGGAGTGCGGTTAGGAAACAACATAAATATATAAAATGCACCTCGAAGTGCGGGTAGGAAACAATTAATTAAGTTTTAACTTTTTGTTAAATGAAGGATAAAGAAGTAAAATTGGGGGTGCAGGATGAAGGCAGTGAGATGTAAGAAGAATCACTCAAACATTTTTCATCTCTAGTGTTTCTTTTTTTAACTGCTCTGTCTCAATTTCTTATTATCGATGAAAGATAATATAATTAATAATTCATTAAACTAAGTAGGTTTTTCTTTTTAATTAAATTTTTAATTAAAACCTGGACTTATTATTTAAGAAAACTTTTATTAAATTTAAATAAGAGCTTGGTCTCTTATAAATTTGGCCAAAACTACTTAAGGGTTTGAATTAACATATAGATTTACTTAAAGGTATATTCACACCAGTAAACCTAGTAATAAATTTGGCCAATTTATACTTCTTATTACCATAAAAGAAATTGATCAAATTGACCTATTAAACCTACTAAGCTTTTTAAAATCTAAATAAACCTTGGTTTTTTTATAAAAAAATTAAAAACCTAAAATCTAACTATTTCAATAAAAGAAATTAGTCCAAGCTAAACTGAGACTAGTTAAATTATAGATTTACGGTACTTCACATATTTTCACTTGAACTACATTCTTTTTGACACCATTATATATATTAAATTACTTGGTTCTCGATGAATGATGTCTGAATAAAATATATGTTAAATATAAGAATTCACTCAAAAAGTAATGTCACCGTAGTGTAAGAACTAAACAATCATAAAAGAGAATCATTACAAGGTGATTAACATTAAACATTATTAAAGCATGCTTCAACTGAAAGCCATGCATGAACAATATCAAGTCCACCAACTAGTCGTATAAACACATGTGTGAACAATATTAAGCCCATCAACTAGTCCTATAAACGCATGCATAAACAACAAGCCCACCAATCAGTCCCATAAACACACATAGTAGTAACGACTAAAGGTGAGTTCGCTTAGTACTCTATACACTTATCTCTCGTTAAATGCTCATTAAAACATTAGAGCACTTTTTGCAAGTACTTTTTGGTTACGTAACCAACCCAAAGACAAAAGTTAGACGAACAACAATAGTAGAAGTACACACTAGTGCAGAATTGGCTTTTAACGTCTCCCATAGACGTCCGTCCGTATTTGTCCCAACGTAAATAATTGACCGGTGGCATACTCGTAAATAAGTGAAACTCTAGACGTCCGTTGTGTGGGAGGACGGACGTCTATAACCTTATAGACGTCCGTCTGAGAGGGACGGACGTTTACGAGGCTGAACAAATGAACGCTTCAACTCCCCATGTCAGCCCCTTAAACGTCCGTCCTATGGGGCACGAACGTCTATAATATTTTAGACGTCCGTGTCCCACAGGACGAACGTTTAAGGGGCTGACAGGGTGGTTGGAGAATTAATTGGCTTCAGCCCCTTAAACGTCCGTCCTGTGGGGCACGTCTGTCAGTCCCTTAAACGTCCGTCCTGTGGGGCACGGACGTCTATAATATTATAGACGTCCGTGCCCCATAGGATGGACGTTTAAGGGGCTGAAGCCAATTAATTCTCCAACCACCCTGTCAACCCCTTAAACGTCCGTCCTGTGGGGCACGGACGTTTATAATATTATAGACGTTCTAGCCCCACAGGATGGACGTTTAAGGGGCTAACATGAGGACTTGAAGCGTTGATTTGTTCAGCCTCGCAAACGTCCGCCCCCCTACCACGGACGTCTATAATATTATAGACGCCCGCCCCCCTTCCACCACGGACGTTTAAGGACTGATAGGGGGGAGTTGAAGCGTTCATTTCTTCAGTCTCTTAGACGTCCAGCGTGGGTGGGACGGACGTCTATAATATTATAGACGTCTGTGCCCCCTTAATGGACGTCTCAAAGCCCCGCGAATATCAATTTTAAATTCCTAAAGGCGTCATATTAGTGATGGGCCGGACATCTATAATATTATAGACGTCGGGCCCAAGCATACCGGACGTGTAATAGTATTAAAATGGGGAATGCGAACCCGCGAGCAGTTACGCTCACTGTTCATCCTCTTCCCCATGAACGTTGATGTTGCGCCATTGATTTTTGAGGTGCGTTTTCTCTCTTTTGGACCGTTTAAATTTACGTTTAATCCGATTACATTGTCCTGTGATGAAATATCTTTGATTTAAACCGATTAAAAATCATTTTTGGTCCGTTTTTGTGCAGTCTCTTGCGTGTTCTTGGGCGGCTACTTTGACTGTTTTTAGGCTTCGTTTTAGGTCGTTCCCTCCTCGATTTCCCTCCCTTTCATTTCGAATCTACTTTTCAGGTTAGCTTGTTGGTTGATAAATTTTTGTATGCATGTAATTGGGTTTTGTGTATGCATGTTTTCTACTCTAAAGTGTGCATGCGTTATTGGCTTTTGAATATGCGTGTATTAGTTGTGTTATTAGAAGTATCAAATCATTGAGTGACCCTTAGTTCCCGTTTGGAATTTAACACAAACGATTAATCTTTTAATCGTTTGTGTTAAATTTTGAATTGTCCGATTGGACAGTTTGAGAAAATTAATTTTCATAATTTGCAATAACATGTGAATCAGAGTTTATGGATAAGATTGATAAAATTTCGGTTCAGTATTTGTGTTGTTCTCCGAATGCATAATTGATTGTGGTAATCGTTGACTACTCTCATTTCGTGTATTTCGGAGACCAATGCGAAATGCTGCCGAAATCTTATCAATTTTATGATGTAGACTTCAATGCACGTGTCTGAGCAAATTATGAAAATTAATTTTTTTGAATGGGTAGGGCCTAACCTTGTGAGAGTTAAAAAACTTGAACTGATGATTTTACGAACATAGTATGGATCGAAGCTGGATGAATGAACGTTGCATCAGTGAAGAATATGATAAGGGTGTTTCGAAGTTCTTGCAATACATTGAACAAAATGCTAAGTCTGTCAACGGGACATATTTTTGTCCTTGTGTCCGTTGTCTTAATCAAATACAGCAAGACTTAGGCAATCTACATGACCATCTATTCATGTATGGCATAATGAGGACTTATATCGTTTGGACTTGGCATGGAGAAGTACTGGAGCAGCCTACCACGTCACGAGAAACGAATTATGTGGAAGAATGGATGAGTGACCATTTAGAGGACATGATACGTGATGTCGGTGAAGATAATTTTGGAAGGGCTGATTTGTATGATTCTCTTATTAATGATTCAGAGCAACCGTTGTTCCCAGGATGCTCGAACTTTACACGTCTGTCTTCAACTTTAAAGTTGTTTAGTTTAAAAGCAAGGAATGGATGGACTGATAAAAGTTTCACCGAGTTGTTGAAGTTGTTGAAGGAGATGCTTCCAGAAAATAATACTCTACCTATTCGTAATTACGAGGTCAAAATTTTTTTATGTCCAATGGGTCTTGAATATCAAAAGATACATGTTTGTCCTAATGATTGTGTTTTGTACACAAAGGAGTTTGCTTCGTTAAAGTATTGTCCAATGGTTTATCCCGTTTTAAAAAGAAATCTGACAGAGTCACTGGTAATGAAGGTAATGATGGTGCACCTGCTAAGGTGATGTGGTATTTGCCTATAATACCTAGGTTCAAACGTATGTTCTTTGTTAAAGAAGATGCAAAGAACCTTAAATGGCACTGTGACGAAACAAAGTGCGATAATCTTCTTTGACACCCTGTTGATTCTCCACAATGGAAAAAGATTGATGACAAATTCCCTGAATTTGGTGCAGATCCAAGAAACTTAAGGCTTGCACTTGCAACTGATGGTATGAATCCTTATGGAAACTTAAGTAGCAAACACAGTTCATGACCAGTTATGTTGATGATTTACAATCTTTCTCCTATGTTGTGCATGAAGAGAAAATATGTGATGTTGTCCATGATGATATCGGGTCCTAGACAACCTAGAAATGACATTGATATTTACTTAGCACATTTAATTGATGACTTGAAATTGTTGTGGGAAGAAGGGGTCGACGTGTTTGATTCACATGTTCAGGAAAAGTTCTGTTTGCGTGCAATGTTGTTTTGCACTATAAATGATTTCCCAGCACATGGAAACTTGAGCGGTTATAGTGTTAAAGGTCATTTTGCATGTCCCATATGTGAAGAAAACACTAGTTACCTTCAGTTGAAGCATGGTCAGAAGACGGTATATACAAGACATCGAAAATTTCTTCCTCGTAATCATCCTTATCGTAGATTGAAAAAAGCATTTAATGGAAGTGCTGGGGATGAGGTTGTGTGCAAACCCCGAAATGGTGAAGAGGTGTACAATGAAGTCAAAAACATTGACATTGTGTTTGGAAAACATCATAAAAGTACCTTTGCAAAGAACATTTGGAAGAAACGATCGATATTTTTTAAGCTTCCATATTGGTGTAAACTTAATGTTAGACATTGTATTGTTGTGATGCACATTGAAAAAAATGTTTGTGATAGTGTCATCGGAACTTTATTAAACGTCAAAGGGAAGACCAAAGACGGAATAAAAGCAAGACAAGATTTGGCTGACATGGGAATCCGATCTGAGTTACATCCACAGATAATAGGAAGACACACCTATCTGCCCCCAGCCTGTCACGCACTTTCCAAAAAAGAAAAACAAAGTTTTTGTAACTGTTTAAGAAGTGTGAAGGTTCCGCAAGGTTATTCTTCAAATATTAGTAACCTTGTGTCTATGCAAGACTTTAAGCTAGTTGGTTTAAAGTCTCACGATTGTCATGTATTGATGCAACAATTGTTACCTGTTGTCATCCGAGGCATATTACCTCATTTTGTTAGGGGTATTCTGACACGTCTGAGTTTTTTCTTTAATGTCATTTGCAAGAAAATTGTTGACCCTTGAGGTTTAGATGAATTGGAAAATGAGGGAATAAAACTACTATGTCAATTGGAGATGTATTTTCCACCTTCCTTTTTTGACATCATGGTACATTTGATTGTTCATCTGGTCAGAGAAATTCGACTATGTGGGCCGGTCTACTTAAGGTGGATGTACCCAGTTGAAAGATACATGAAGATCTTAAACGGATATGTCAAGAATCAATATAGACCAGAAGCTTCAATCATAGAGCGATACGTTGCAGAAGAAGCCATTGGATTTTGTTCAAGTTATATGCCATCTTGTGAACCCGTCAATCTTCCCAAGAGCAGACATGAAGGAAAATGTAAAGGTAAGGGTGTTCGAGGTGTGAGAATTCAAAGTGTTAGCAGAAAAGAACTTGACCAACATTGTTGATGTGATTCCTTACATTTCTGACCACGTTAATGAAATAAAGGCAGCAAACCCAAAAATTAGTGAAAAATGGCATCTTAATGAACATGTGAAAACCTTCTTGCTGTGGTTTAAGAAAAAGATTTATGCAACTCCACATGTTTCTGAAACTTTATTGAGGTTATCTCGTGGGCCGAACACAGATGTGATTACATATGGTGGGTACTATATAAACAATATTTCTTTTCAGACAAAGGTAGAAGATGACAAAAGCAGAGTTTAAAATAGTGGCATCACACTACAAGCTGAGGCTGTGCACTTTGCTAGTTCTAAAGACAAAAAACCAATCACAGCATTCATCAGCTATTTTGGAATAATACAAGAAATATGGGGAGTTGATTACGTCACTTTTAGAGTCCCAGTTTTCAAGTGTAAATGGGTTGATATAAATTATGGTGTCATGACAGATGACCTTGGTTTCACATTGGTAGACTTGAACAAGATGAATTAACTTTATGGGGGAGGCCATAGGATCATTTATTGCCTGGCCCAGAGCATTGATCATGTCCCACATCGCTACTCCACAGGTATAATGTCTTTTTCCTTAGTATTTCTATGTTTATTCTTGAAATAATTGTTGATAAAGCTTTGACGTAAATTCTTATCTTCAGTTCACACGTCCTCAGAAGCAGCTAATTGATGATATAGTCATACATGAAGATGATGAGATGGCTGAAGCGGAGGATGATCCTCTATCAAAGCTAATGACAAAATTACCCAGATTGAAGAAAGCATCATTACAACTATACTGGGATTTCAGAGTATTTGGTCTTCCCCCACATGTGCCAGTTTATATCACATTCTCTGATGCATTGGAGGTGATTGGGGGAGACAGGATGTTGAATATTTCCATCATTCAACTGTGGTGCATGTAAGATAGTCAATTTGGTCTTTCATATTACTTTTATTTACATTGTTATAGTTTCTAACAACTTAACTTTGTTGTTTTAGGTACATGGACACAATCGTTGTAGACCAAGGTCGGTCTTCCATGTACGAATTTGTTGAACCTCAGACCATTCAACCGTCTGGTAACACACTTCAAAACAGACAACATTATTTGCAAACATGGATGGATGAGTCAAAAAGAGACGTATACCTTATGCCATACATTGAGGGGTAGGTGTTGTTATATGTGGTCAGTTCATTATTATAGTTTCCTTAATTAGTTGAATAACTATTTGACCTTCGTGATAGGTCGCACTGGTAGTAGTGGTCATCATTCCCAAACAATGTAAAATCATATGGTTTTGTTCGTTGCACAGGAAGATGAAAAATGACTTGAGAACCATGCTTCAAGGGTAAGTGTTTCTCCAAAAATGACTTTGAATTTGATGTTCACCTTCAACTTTTATGATAAATATAGTCATATTAATTCTACTTTGTGTTTTCAATCTATACAGAGTTATTGGTAAATCTCGTGGTCAACTGGTTCAAATTTTGTATCCAAAGCTTGTAAGTCATTTATAGTTTCTAATTCATTTTCTATGTTATTAAATGATCTAAATTCTTAACTATTTAGTTTGTGATTTTAGTGTAACCAACAGCTAGATTCATCGGAATGTGGCTTCTATGTGATGTGTTGGATTAAGACCATCATTCGAGCTGTCATTACAGATGACTGGATTGAGGTAATGATGTATACCTTCAATACATTACAAATCAAATTCATCTTCAACATATATGAAACCATAATGAATCTTTCTTGAATTTTGCAGCGCTTTAAGAGTACATCGCCTATTTCAGAGGACACAATTAAACAGATAAGGCAGGAGTGGACCGCTTATCTTCTGCAAAGATGGAGTTAGGAATAGTTTTATTTCTTGTTGAACATTGCTTAGCTTTAGTTTAAGTTTTATGTGGATAGTTTTGGTAGTGGATTCAACTCCACATTAAGTAAAACTTTGTTTATATGAAACGTATATTTATATTATTGCAAAATTGTTCTGGGACAATTTTCTGCTTTTCAGGTGTGGTTTTATTGCAAAAATAAATTAATTTTTAAAAAAAAAACGCCCAGTATACGTCGGTTAGTTCATTGTCGGACGTCTATAGACGTCTGGCAGTGCACAAACGGACGTCCAACCCCAGCCCCTACCACAAACAATTCAGGCAACTGGACGTATGGGGAGGGAGGAACGGACGTCTATATACATGTCCGGTGTTTCAGGCCAGACGTCTATATAGACGTCCGGTCTGGCACACGGGACGTCTATACAGACGTCCGAGGGTGTACACCGGACGTCTATATAGACATCCGGCCTGACACATCGGACGTCTATATAGACGTCCGGTGTGAAATCCCTGACGTCTGAGTAACATCACCCACAAAGAGTCGGGGGAAGATCGGATGTCAAAAGGGCAAAAGAACGGACGTCTATAGCCTTTTCTGCACTAGTGACATAGGATAAATCATGCTCTTATAGGACTACCTCAGTCTTGTAAGAATATTTTCGCATCCATTGTGAGGTCAAGGATAGTCCTGTCAAACAACATGTAAACATAATAAACATGGCCAAATCAAAGTGACAAGGACTACATGAAGAACGTGAGAACCACGTGGAACATATGAATATGATATGAGAATTAAGAAGGGAATTTGAATCCTTTAAGAGAAAAAAAATACCCAAGCCCCCTAAGAAACCTAGAGATGTGTCATTAAAGCCCAAGTTCAACAGTTATATATACCATCTTAAATGTGGATCGGGCTTGTATTATGGAAGAAGCCTTAAACATAGATCTTCTTCCTCCAATGAGACACACTCCTTCACCCATAGATATAGACCAAAGTAGATACTATCAATACCACCACAACTTTGTCACATGACCAAAGTGCAAATTTTAGTACACTGCTAACTTGAATCGATTAAGGAAGAAGTAAAAAGAAAAAATTTCATGTTTGATTTTAAAGAAAAAAGAATCATAAGAGCACCACATTTTGCTATTGTCGGAAGAAAAAACATCGAAGCCCCATCGAATACGACGTTCTATTAAGCACACAATGAATGCTCCCAAGAACTTCAATTCCCTTCACGTCCCAGCCCGACAGCCTACGATGATCTATGAGACGGTAGAAAAGAAAAAAGATCCGAAAGTATGGTACCTTTTGGCAGAAGAACAAAACGTCGAATTCCAACAGAACTCGACGTTGTATTAATGCTCTCGTGTTTAAAAGAAAAAACTAAAAAGAAATAAAAAGGTAGAAACTTTTGGCTTCCAATACTACGTCTAAGCCCCTTCAAATTCGACGTAACCTTTGCAATTTATAAGAAAAAATTAATAAAAAAGGCGCGCTGTTTTAAGAGAAAACGTCGAATGGTTTGGGACTTCAACGTTGTTTTTAAACATAACGTCAAATTTTTGTTGTATGTGACGTGAAAGTTTTTTATTGAATGTAAAAACAAAACACAGTCTCATTGTTTGTTCACGGTTCGATTTCTGCTTGAACTTTCTTCTTGGTGGACGATTGGGATAAAGAAAGAAGGTTATTTTTAAGTCGTTTCTGTCTTTGTAATGTCATTTGGTTCTCATTTCTAAGTTTGACCGATTGTTTTTCATTTATCTTTAGGCTGGTTTTCGTACAGGGTCAGCGAACTTCATCATCTTCTCCAATGACATCATTTGAAGTATGTTTCTTTCCTTAAAATACTCTTACGTATGATGTGTGTGTTCATGTTTGTGTTGTGTTTGTCGATTCTGGACGTATGATATCTATATGTATAACGATACTATGATAGTTTTTTTTCGTTCAACGTATGATATTTGTGTTCGTTCGTTGTTAGTGAACTTCGTCATCTTCTCCAGGGACACCATTTCAAATTTGTTTTTTTTTCCTTTAATATCTCTTACGTATGATATATGTGTTCGTGTTTGTCGATTATGGACATATGATATATGTATAACGATAGATATTTGTGTTCGTGTACGTATACTATGATAGTTTATTTTTTTCCTTCAACGTATGATAGGTATTTATTTTTGTTTCTCTAAGTAAGTTAGTTTTTTTTTCATGGATTCTTTTCGTTTAGTGTAGTAGTATGGATCGAAGCTGGATTCATCAGCGTCGTATTAGTGAAGAGTATGAGCAAGGGGTTTTTGAGTTCATACAATATGTTAAAGAGCACGCAAAACCAGTGAACAGGGCATATGTTTGCCCTTGTGTTTGTTGTCTCAATCAAGTATATGAAGACTTGGACAACATTCATGATCATCTGTTCATCTATGGAATAATGAAAAGTTATACAGTTTGGACTTGGCATGGGGAAGTATTATATAAGCCAACAACTTTAAGAGGTTCGGATTATGTTGATGAATGGATGAGTGATCATTTAGACGAAATGGTATGTGACGTTGGCTAAGAAAATTTTGGAAGAGCTCATTTATACGATAGTATTAAGAACAATTCAGAGCAAGAGTTGTATCCAGGATGCATCAATTTTACAAGGTTATCGGCTACTTTGAAATTTTTTTGTTTGAAAGCAAGAAACGGATGGACTGATAAAAGTTTCACGGAATTGTTGGAGTTGCTGAAAGAGATGCTACCAGAAAATAACATGTTACCTATCCGTAATTACGACGCGATGGAAATTCTATGTCCAATAGGTTTGGAATACAAAAAGATACATGCATGTCCCAATGACTGTGTATTGTATAGAGATCAGTATGCTTCAATGAAGGTGTGTCCGACGTGTGGTTCGTCACGATTTAAGAAGAAACTTGATGTAAATAACGATGAACACAATGAAGGTCCATCGACTAAGGTCATGTGGTATTTACCTATAGTACCTAGGTTGAAACGATTGCTTTCTGTTAAAGAAGATGCGAAGAATCTTATGTGGCATGTTGATTGAAGAAAATGTGATAATCTTCTTCGACACCCAGCTGATTCCCCAATATGGATGAACATTGATGGCACATTTCCCGAATTTAGTGCAGAGCCGAGAAACTTAAGACTTACACTTGCTACCGATGGTATGGATCCTTATGGAATCTTAAGTAGCAAACATAGTTCATGGCCAGTTATTTTGATGATTTACAATTTATCTCCTATGTTGTGCATGAAGAGAAAATACATGATGTTGTCTATGATGATATCGATTCCTAGACAACCTAAAAATGACATTGATGTTTATCTAAAACCGTTAATTGACGATTTAAAAATGTCGTGGGAAGAGTGCGTCTAGGTCTTCGATTCATATTCAGAAGAAAACTTTTGTTTGTGTGCAATGTTGTTTTGCACCATAAATGATTTCCCAGCATATGGGAACTTGACTGGTTACAGTGTTAAAGGTCATTTTGCATGTCGGATTTGTGAAGAAAATACTAGCTATCTTCAATTGAAGCATGGGCAGAAAACTGTGTACACAAGACACCGAAGATTCCTTCCTCGAAATCACCCTTACCGTAGATTGAAAAAGTGTTTAATGGAAGTTCTAAGGATGATGTAGTGTGCAGACCACATAATGGGGAAGAAGTATACAACCAGGTGAGGAACATTGATGTTGTCTTCGGAAAACATAAAAAGAAGACCGTTGAGAAAAACATTTGGAAAAAGTGATCAATATTCTTTAATCTTCCATATTGGTGTAAACTTGATGTGCGAGATAGACGTGATGCATGTTGAAAAAAATGTATGTGATAGTGTTGTTGGGACTTTACTAAACGTTAAAGTAAAGACAAAAATGGAGTGAAAGCACGACAAGACTTGGTTGACATGGGAATCCGTTCTGAGTTACATCTGCAATCCATAGGAAGACGCACCTATCTTCCTCCAGCTTGTCACACTCTTTCAAAAAAAGAAAAACACTTTTTTTGTCAATGTTTACATAGTGTGAAGGTTCCACAAGGTTATTCGTCGAATATTAGTAGCCTTGTTTCTATGAAAGATTTGAAGTTTGTTGGTTTAAAGTCTCACAATTGTCATATCTTAATGCAACAACTTTTACCAGTAGCTATTCGAGCCATATTACCTGCCTCTATTAGAGGTATTCTCACACGTTTGAGTTTGTTTTTCAATGCCATTTGCAAGAAAGTTGTTGATCCTCGACAGTTAGATGATTTACAAAATGAGGCCATCAAACTATTGTGCCAATTGGAAATGTATTTCTCACCCTCATTTTTTGATATCATGGTTCATTTGATTGTCCATCTAGTGAAAGAGATTCAAATATGTGGGTCGGTTTTCTTGAGGTGGATGTACCCGGTTGAAAGATACATGAAGATCTTAAAGGGATATGTTAAGAATCAATCGAGACCGGAAGCTTCGATTATAGAGCGCTACATTGCAGAGGAAGCCATTGAATTCTGCTCAAGTTATATGTCAAGTTGTTGATGTACCCGATGAAATACATGCAACTCGATGTGATCACAACGAAGGTATATGAGATAAATAGGTGTCTTAACATTGTTTTAATTACTTGTACAATTTATTTATTTTGTCTGTTCCAATTATAATTTACTAACACTTTGTAAACAGGTATGACGAGCTCTAGATCAAATCCGACGGGAGGAGGGAGTAGATTGTGACTCGGATGCCTGATGTCACATCCTGTCGGGTTAATGAGAAACCAGTGACGGTGGAGTTTGATCTCCTAACATTTTTGCCTATTGGGGCACATGCAGCATTGTTCAGGAGTTACTTGGGCGTGATGGCAAAAGCACATGTCCCTATTGTCGCTACCTGTTAGGATGATGTCCCACAGGTTGACAAAAATCTACTATGGTAGAATATTTTAGTATGTTTAAGATGCTTTACTTCCATCATTGACTTATTTTTGTAGATCATGCTTTAACATTAATTTTGTTTTTAACAGGAAAATTGGGATATCCCTAATGATGACAGGATAAGTAAGAAGATTTTATCCCACATTGCAGTTCGGTGGAGGGACTTCAAGACGAGAATGACACGTCAATACGTCTTTGGCTCTAAACAAAACGACACTCCTTGTACAAAATATAAAATAACTGAGGAGGAGTGGGTGCAGTTTAAAGAATCTAGGCTTTTTCCTGAGTGGTAGGTATGTTTTTTAATATTTTGCTCTAGTCACACAAGATGTTAATTTGTGATTTATGATTAATGATTTTCATTTTTTCATAAAGAAAAAGAAATATTCGAACACTAGGAAAAAGGAGTGTTTCTTTCTTTAGAAGATGTACCAGTGATTGAGTTTTGTTTTATGGAAGTTAAGCATTGTTCACGTGTGTTGAGCTGGAAGAGAAGCGGAGCACTTGGAGTTGGGAAATGATGACACGGCTGGAAGCATTGAAGCAAGAGTGAGTCACGGACAAGGAAGCACAAGAGAAGTTGGGAGATGCACATGTGAGTCATTTCTCATTTAAAGGCCCTCGGTCCAGCAGGTGGTGTCACGGTAAGCGGTGTGGAATGGAGAATGAAATGGAGGAAAGTCACATTTTGGAATGAGAACCCGTGAGGTGAAGCAGAGAAGTGTGCCGATTTACGGAGTTCAAGAGGGAGCTATAGCAAAATTGGTGGTGTGCACGGTGAATGAATGATGGGACGTGTGAAGCTTTGGAGAAAAAAAAGTAGCCGATTCCAGGAGTTGTGTGGTGTGCGCGTGGACGTGTGAGGGAAATAGAGAAGGAGTGATTTATTTTTGCTTGGAGAATAAATAAAGTATAGGGTGATGGGACATGCCAAGACTTGGCAGAGCTGGAACCACTTTTCTTTGAGGAATGAAGAAGTGATTAGGTGAAAGGTAGGTGGGATTACGGCTTGGTGCAGCTGTCACGTGAAGCATTGTTTTTATTTCTCTAAGAATTTTTTTTATTAGATGGGAGTAGTGTAATGTGCAAACGGTGACTTCATTTGGATGGAGTGCAAGCCGTGATGGAATATTGAGAAGCAACAATAGCATGTAGGGATTGTGACGTGGAGCAAGGAAGGTGTGCACTGGAAAGTGGAGCTGGAGGCAGAAAGATGTCACGTCCAGGGGAGAAAAAAATTCATCTTAGCATTTGCTTTCATTTTGAAGATCACGGTGCTTTATTTAGGAAAGTGCACAATGTTGATTAAATTGGAGAGGCACGGATCCCATGGAGAAAGTGGTGTGTTGTCATGGCTTAGGAGATGCACAAGCTTTATTTTAACGTTTGAAGAACACAAATGGTGATTGAATTTGGAGAAATTTCAAGCTTTTCAATTCATATTCTAAGAAGTACATGCTCATTTATTTGCTAGCATTTATTTTAAGTGTTGATTCAATGATGAATAGCATTTCACTTTAGCTACTTTTTATTTATTTTTATTATTTGTTGCATTTTAGTGTTCATTATTTTCTTCGTTGCTACATTTTGTCATTGCGTTTTATTGTTCATCTTATTTTCAATGTTGTTTCAACCTTGGTTTGCTATACTGATGCTTCTCATGTTGCGTTTAACGTTTAAGCTTATTTGGTGCATTTCAAGTAGACTGTTGTTATGTTTTCTGCGCGTTTATTGTTCCAACAATTTATTTTCAAATATTGATGAATTCTGCATTCTCTGATTTTGATGTCTTTTACCGTTCGGCCTTGATGTTTGACATTTATTTTCAATTATGTTTGGTTGTATTTGATTTCCAGTTTCAATTTAGTTTATTTCTAATCACAAAAACACTTTCACAAACCCCCCCCCCCCACTACGTGTTGATCCGAGACCGAACCATATTTGGTCCTTGTGAGACGACCTAGGAGTCACTTCCTAGCACTATACTGCATTCTTTTATGCACAACTTTTGTGAGAGGTGCGACCCTCTCATCATCCTCCTCTTCCAATCTTCTCTTCCTTGTGCACCTGAAACAACAAACAATGGTTACCTGCAACCTTGGGATTTTCATCTTTATGGCTAGTCACGTGTGTATCTTGAAATGTAGCTTTATAACTAGCTTCTTCCTCCTGTGTTTGCGTCTCATCTTTAAAGACGTCTACAACCACTCTCTCCTCTCGGTCCTGGAGTACCACTATTCCTTCATTTACATCAATGATAGCTCTGGCCGTTTTCATAAACGGTCTTCCAAGTATGATATGCATCTTCTCTGTCTCCATCTTCATCACCACAAAGTCTGCCAAGAACTGAAGTTTGCCAACACAAACTATAATGTCCTCTACAATCCCACATGGCTCCTTTGAAGATCCATCGGCCATTACTAGATTGACCTTTACAGGTTTCACATTAATATTACTGATTTGCTCCAGTAAAGAGTAAGGTATCAAGTTAACACTTGAACCTAAATCAAGAAGAGCTTTCTTAACCCTTTTCTTCCCTATAGTACAAGGGATAGAAAAGCTTCCTGGATCTGTTGCTTTAGGAGGGAATGACTCTTTTTTAACAGTTATACACTCCTTTGCCTCATCATCTCTACGTCTTTTCTTAGTAGAGACGTCTTCATCAGATTTCGTGTATACTGTGATTTGTTGGAGAATCTGCTCCCAAGGTGCATCATTATCCACCATTTTAAATAATTCAGTGAAATCCAGTTGTTTCCCTTGATGGATTGGAAAAGGAAAAGTGCTTTTGCTCTCTATTTGTCTTTTCTCCTCTCATCCTTCTCCTTCTAACTCAACTCTTTCTTCTTCAGCACTCTCTACCACCTTGCATTATTCTCTGGGGTTAACCTCAGTATTAGCCCCAAAATTTCTATTTGGCCTTTCTTCCACCTGCCTGGTGACCTGCCCCATCTGAATCTCCAAATTTTTTATAGCAGCTTCAGTGCTCTTTTGGGTAGACTCAGTTTTCTGTATGAAATTATTGAGAGTTTCCTCCATCCTCATGGACCTTTCATTAATCATAGAAAATTGTTGCCATAAGGTGGGTTGCTGCTGCTTATTAAATTGACAGCCTTGCCCAGTTTGCCCTTGACCAATGCTTGGGTGTGGTTTCCACCCTTGATTGTATTTCCCTTGACGGTATTGATTGGTCATGTAGTTTACATCCTCTACGGCTTCTACTGGAAAAGCACATTGACCATTAATATGGTCGCCTCCACACAATTCGCACAATTGGGATTGTACCTGTGCAGCAGTCTTCAACTCTTTGGGTAATTGTGCAAGAGTTTTAGTAAGAGTCTCCAGCTGTTGAGTTTGAATTTTGTTTTGAGCTAGCAAGGCATCATGTGTCTGTAATTGGAGCACTCCTTTTTGTTGCATAGGAGCTCCTCTCTCATTGTGCAGCTCATTATCACTAGTAGCCATGTTTTCTATAATTTCAGTTGCTTCCTCTGGAGTTTTCCATTTAATATTTCCTCCTGCTGAGGCATCAAGCATTATCTTGGTTTGTGACCCAAGACCTCCAAGGAAAGTTAAGACTACTTCCTGTTCTTCAAAGCCATGCGTGGGTGTTTTTCTTAGCAAGCTTTTGTATCTGTCCCATGCATGCCCCAGTGATTCTTCCATGCCTTGCCTAAATGAAGAAATCTCTTGCTTGCCTTTTGTCACCTTTGATTGTGGGAAGTACTTGTTTAAAAACTTTGTTACCACTGCTTCCCACTCTGTGAAACTTCCTTCTGGGAAAGAATTTAACCAAAGCTTAGCATTGCCTCCCAATGAGAAAGGAAACAAGCTAAGTTTGATCGCTTCATCTGGCACCCCATTGATCTTTACTGTGTTGCAAATCTCATTGAATGTAGTGAGGTGCTCATATGTAGTGAGGTGCTCATATGGGCTTTCCGGAGGAGGGAAAAGTTCTCTAGATGTTCGGATTCTTCTCCTCCGTCTACTCTCGTCTAAACCTTCAAGAAGAGGTTCTGTTGTTTTCTTACTCCTTGTTCTAATTGCTTCCTGCATACACAAGAAAACAAAACCCTAGAAAATTGGTTAGCACAAAAAGATATAGGAGAAGATATAAGATTCAGAGAATAAAATAAAATAAAATAAAATAAAAACCGAAAAAATAAAAACAGAAAATAAAAACAGAAATTCACACAAATTAACAGTTAAACCACGAGTCCCGGCAACGGCGCCAAAAACTTGATGCACAAATTTATGATCACCAAAATATGATGTCACAAACTTGTTGAACAATCGGCAAGTATGACCGAATCGTTACAAGTAATAAACTCGGTAAGACCAAGTATCGTTCTCCCAAAGGACTCACGGCCTAGTTTAGTTATGTGATTTGTTGATTAGCTAAGACTTAAGAACAAAATAATTGGATTTTAATATGCAAAAGACAAAAATAAACATGTGTGCATGAGGTTGATCAATGGCTAAAACAAAAGACAAGCACTTTCAATGAAATATATTGATGAATATGTTGTTGGGGGTCAATTTCATCTTATCCACTCTCATATATTTTAGGAATTCAACATTCAAGTCATCATTGTTAATGCCACTCTCTAAATTACCCTGTCAAGAAGGCCTATCCCCAATTACAAGTTCATACAATTCCTAGCATTCCTAATAATTAGTTCTTTTAGCACAGGAGCTTAACGACAACCAATATACTATTGGGAGTAATTCCCCGGATCTAGACTTCCCCGTACGTTCCCGTATCGACAAAATCAATAATCATGCATTGAATGAGTTAAACAAAGCAAGCATTGAGCAAAGAGGAAAAACCCTAACTAATGATGAAAGAAAGCATAGGTCCTAGATTAAGATGCAAGCACAAATTCCATATATGAGAGCTTCAAAACATTACATTGATTCCCTAACAAACATACAAGGTTTAGTTCACCATATTCATGGTGAACCTAGATGAACAATAATGAAAGAATGAAGGATAAAACCCTAGAAAGGTGAAGAGGTAGCCTGAGCATCCAAGATCCTCCTTCAAAAGGGTGGAAGAGAGAGTGTTTGCTTCGTTTCTGCCAAAGATACAAACCCTAGGACGTCCTAAAGCTTATATACTATTCTAAAATTACAGAAAATTCAGGCCCAGGCCCATAAGTGTGCCGCTCAGCGGTAAAGTGCCGCTCAGCGGTGAGTGCGTGAGTTGGTTTCTTCCCCTCAGCGGCCATTTTGCCCCTCAGCGGATCTTCCGTGAACTCCTGAGTGCCGCTCAGCGGTAAACTGCCGCTCAGCGGCAGTTTCGGCTTCTCCTTTTGCACTTTTTGATGTCTTTTATAATTTCATCTCTCTCCTTCTTCACTTCTTTCACTAAATTCACCTTAAAACCTGCACAAAAACACTTAAATCAAGCATAAACCTGTCCAGCTCTCTTATTTATGAAAATATGAATAAAAGCATGATTTCAAGCTAATTTCTAAGTATAAAGGTTGCTTTTAGTGTCAATTTTAAGGACGAAAATAACAGTTTTTCAACTGTTATCAAGTACCATGTTCCATTGTAATTTCGATGATGCAAATGAGATCATTGGTGGAGAAAAAATGCTCAACATTTCATGTATACAACTATGGTGCATGTAAGTTTTTTTGTTATTTTCAAATTTGTATATTAGTATTATTACTTTTTAATAAATATACTTAACTTTATTCTTACAGGTACATGGACACCATCGTAGTTGAATCAGGTTGGGCGTTAGTTTATGGCTTTCTTGAACCTCAGACCATTCAACCATCTGGAAACACATTAGATTTCAGAAAACCATATATTCAAACATGGATGACTGAGTCTAATAGAGAGATATATATCGCGCCATACATTGATGCGTATGTGTTTCCCAATATTGTCAACTTTTATCAAATTTTAATCAATAAACTAACTCACTAGTTGTTGCTACATGACAGGGGCCACTGGCAACTCATGGTGATCATTTCAAAGAAAGCACAAGTTGTATGGTTTTGTTCTCTTCATAGGAAGATTAAAGTAGAGTTGAAGTCCTTGATACAAACGTAAGTATTACATTCATTCTTATTAATTCATTATGATATTAATATATTAACTTATGTTTCAAATTTGTTTAGAGTTGTGACTAGGACCAGAGGACAACAACTTGAAATTATATATCCTAAGATTGAAATTAGTTGATCTTTATCCTTTAATTTTCGTAGTCAAATTTAAACCATTACATTTGACTAAGTTCTTTCACATGTTTAGTGTAATAACCAGAATGATTCCTGGGCATGTAGCTATTACATTTGAAAATCTTACCAATATCAATAAACTTTTGACATTAAAATGAATATAATAGTAAAGTTTCCTTGATTATGCAACAGTTCAACACTACCTCTCCATTGTCCACTTCAGTAATAAAGACGATATGAGAGGATTGGGCACGATATTTGAATAAACATTTTAAATAGCTATAGCTTTAGGTTTTTCCTTTCATGATAGTAGCATTTGCTTACTTGTGCAGCTTTTATTGTGAATAGATGAATATTGTGAATAGATGAATGGAAAACTGGGTTCTTTAAAGTTTTGATGATAGCATTAGCGTCTTTTAGTTTTACTATTTAATTGGAATTGATGAATTGATGATAACATGGTTTAAATTAATTAATTTTGTGAATATATATGAATTGGAAAATTGGTTTCTGTATTTCAGGTTTGGCTGAATGAGCTAAACCGAATCAAATCTAAAAAAAAAACACTGAAGGTAACGTCGAAGTATACACCATTCGACGTTCAAACATCAACAGTAACGTCCAATATCGACAAGTTCGACGTTAACCTTACGTTCATCCCCTTATACTTGACATCAAATATTCCTTTAAATATAAATATTTATTCAAATATTACTCAAAAATGAACGTCCTCTTTGAACTTCGACGTGAACATTACGGTTGTTATCTTCAGTAAGGACGTTAACTTTACGTCACTTCCCTCGTACACAAGACGACAAATCTTACTATAAATATAAATATTTATTCAAATATTGAACGCCATTCTCTTTACTAACTGATGTAACCTCACGTCGTTGCACAATATCGACGTTAGGTTTATGTCAATTCTCGATCGACTCGACGTCAAATTGTCCTATTAACGTCGCCTCGTAATATTCGACGTCAAATTTACATCACGTGCTATGAAGTCGGTCGCGAATTTGTCGTTAAAAGTCAAAAATAACCGACATAATACGCTGTTTTTGCACTAATGAAAGTAGTGATAATTAATTATCTTGAGTAATAATCGATTATTTGCGCGAGCAATCTATTTCTACTTTGGCTCGTGATAATCGATTATCACACTTGATAATCGATTATTTGCGCAAAGATTCACCAAACACAAATATTTTTAAGTTTACATCAATACAATTAATCCTATACAATTGTTTCTACAAAATGCTTTTAACATAGATGCACCAAGAGTCTTCAATTCTTTAACTTTTAAAATCATCAAAACTTCATAGTAGCTTCAAGATACCAATGTTCCTCATTGGTAACAAATGTATCTTATTCCTTGTTTTCCTCATATATAGAGGTAGAAAGTTTTTCTCCATAGTAGTTAATTTCTTTTTCCATGGGAGGGGTTCTTTGACTTCTTTCCTAGTGAGTTATTTTTCTTCTATGTTCATCCATCTTTGTTGCTAGTTGTCATTACAAGATTTAGTCATACTACTATGACAATGGGTGTTGTCAGTTCTAAACAAATTGTTCTAATTAGTTTTAAGAACAATTTTAAAATTATGGTAATAAAAGGCATGTTTGGCTTTGAGAATGTGTTTTATCATATAGAAAACCTTTCTAGAAATTCCATTCTTTATAAAAGGTATGTTTAAGAGAATGGTTGTTTATATTTTAAAAGAAAAATGTTTCCTATAATAATCTAGTAAAACATGAAAAACATCATAGTATATTATTGGCATGAACACATTATTTCTACTTGAAAGCATAATAGCACAAGTGTCATGATATAAATAGGTTTGGGAGAATAATTTAATCAAGAATTAGAAAATTATATTCAGTAATAAATACAAGACACATGGGAAAAATAAAAGGAGATAAAGAATAAAATTCTAAGGGAGATTCCAAGGAAGATTCACTTAGTTTGAGATTCTATGAGATTTATGAATCAATATTTTCTACTATTCACTTAGCTTTTTGTACTATATTTGATTAGGGAATTGTGCTTAATTGTCCAATATTTCCTCAATTTTGATATTTGGGCTTTATTTTGACCAATAATTCTTATTGTAATTAATTTGAATTATCTGAGACTATTTATGACCATGTAGAACATTCAGTTCCAGTAAGAGACCAAAGCATCAATTCAAAGCTTGACTAATCAGATGGAGCAGATGGCCACTCCGTTGACTCAGGAGCAATCACAAGATTTAGAGCAATTATCATTTCAGACTGTTCAGATTCCAGAAGATGTCAGTGCCATCAACATAAGAGATGGGAAACATAGTCATGTGCTCATTATGCCACCTACTTTCCCATCTTCATATGTCCCTACTCTTGCACCTAAGGATTCTGATCTTGATACTTCCGAGACGAAACTTCCTAAGCGTGAGGACCAGGCAGTAATAAGCAGGAATTTTGAGCTAGGTGGATCATCTTCGTCTTCCACCACTAGTTCGGATTTGATGCAATCTCTTATTCAAAGAAAGAAGTTGGAAGAATCAGATAAGGAGACTCTAGAAACCTTCAGGGAAGTGGAGGTAAACATACCTCAAATTGATTATGTTGTTGATGAACATGTTTCTAATTTCCATTCTTTGCATGATAAGAACTACTTTTTCCTATCACATTTGAATGCTTCTTTTCCATGCACTGAACTTGAATCTGATTATGTTGTTGATATTGCTTCTAAATTTGAACCTCATTCATGTTTTGAGAGTATATCTATGGTTTAGTTTAATACATTGGAATTGGGTGTTGCACCTCTGCATATAAATTCTTTGGAGCCACAATGCACTAACCCTATTGTAGGAGGTACACATAAATTTGACCAACAAACACTCATAGTTGAAAACAAAGGTGCATGCATACACGAAAGTTTGAAGATCAATAAACACTAGTTGAACCCGCTCATCAACAGTCCTTCCTTCCTTGATCCAGTTGTGGAAGACATTTCTCTTCTTGATCAAATTTGGTGAATGAACCAGTTCCTTAGAACTTCCTTTCTTGATCCAGTTGTGGAAGACACTTCTCTGCTAAATCAAGTTTGGCATCTTCCACCCTAACTCAGGGGAGTTTTCTTTTCTCCTTCCTTTCTCACTTTTATTGCACTTTGTCCACATCTTTTGATTGTTCTGATTATTGGTCTTATGTTTGTGACAAATTGAGGACACTATGTAGTTTAAGTGTTGTCTATTGGGGGAGATTTTCATTTTTCTTTGTTTAACTTTTTCTTTGTTTAGGCTTTTCAAGTTCTAAGTTGTTTTTTGTTTCTTGATAGGGGGAGCACTGTGATAACTGAACCTAATCCCTGTAATAGTGGTTTTTGATGATGACAACACATTGATAATAAAAACACATGAATATATATTGTGGTATATGTCATATGTTGTATGTGTTTATGATTATTGTGAAATATGCACATATTGTGATTGTCACATGTGTTGAACATATAATATGTTGATTGTGGCCTATTGTTTTAGTAAAGTGATCATGTTTGTGTATGCATACTGTATGTTTTGGTGATAAGGTAATCATATGTACAAAAGCATATTTGAATGACTAAATCAATTACAGAGGTGTGATAATCAATTCAGGTCATCAGACAGCTTGTGTTTTTAAACTGAGGCAAAACAACTTGTTTTGAATCGATTACATTAATTGGTGAATCGATTAAAACATGTGTGTTTGCACATATCTTTTTCAAACGTGCAGTGTTGTGAATTAGAAAGAAAAAGTTTTCAAAAATGTGCTAAGTGTTGAAGCTTAATCGATTACATGGATTATGTATTCAATTAAGTATGTTATTGATTTGAAAATTGTTTCATGCTTGTCATAACTATTTCAACTGTCATATTTTTAAATGTGTTGACTAAGCATTAAATGGAAATCGATTGCATTAATTGCGTATTCAGTTAAGGAGCTTAATTAGTTATAAATATGTTACAAGTATTTAATGTAACCGATTAGGTTAAAAGAGTAAATGATTAAACTCCGTCTGAATTGACTAAAACTATATATAGACACATTGATTGGATTTTTTTAAGACAATTGAGATTAACATTTTCATATCTGATTTAGATTATGCTAAAAAGTTTTACAGAGGTGATCAAACACTCCAAGAAACAAGAAATTGAAGTGGTGGACTATTCTTGAAGATTTCTTGAGAGACAAGCTTGACTGATTTGAAGAATCTGATCTTTCTGCACAACTGAGGTGCTTGCTGCGTGATCAGGAGAAGTTTCACAATCTGTGTGTTGTTGTTCCCTGTGTGTGTTGCTAGGAAGAAGAACGAGGAATTCTTGTACTTTGAGAGGGTTCTCAAAGGGGTGACTGCAGGAGAGGATTGTTCTTGCTGCAGGGTTTTTGTATTTGGCTATATTAGATTAGTGAGTTAGAGAGGTGATTTACATTTTGATAGTGTGGTCGTTGTAAAGCCCTTGTTGTAAAAACTCAGATCTCTATAGTGCAAATTGGCTTTCAATCTCAGGTTGATTGAAAGGACATTAGATGTAGGCATTGAGGCCAAACCAGTATAAAACTCACAATTTGATTTTTCTTCTCTCTATCTCTCTGCATTAATCGATTACATAATGTCATCATTCGAATACGCATATTGTTATATTGCATACACATTGCTTGTTGTTCAAGAAAGGTTTAAAGATTCATCCTATTTGCGAAAAAGATTTGAAAAGCGAGTATTTTTATAAAACACCAATTCACCCACCCCCCCTCCTTGGTGTTGAGAAACAAAGTTCATCATTTCTAACATTGTTGTTTCAAGCTTGAGTCTTGTGTACAATTTTCCATGTTTCTCTTGTTTTCTGGATTTTCTTTAGGTTGTAGCCTCTTCCTTCACTTGATTAATACTTATGGTTTTAAATCCTTGCTTTTCTCTAATTGGAAAGATGATTATGATATTTCAAAGGTTGATTGATTGCGACATAAATACCATGTGTGAGGATTTGATTCGCTTGATGTTCTTTCTTGTATGTGATATATCTTTTGATTGTTTGGACATATGCCTTGGCTTGACTCATGTTGATAATTCTTGATTGATATGCATGTTTGGAAGTGATAAAAGCAAATTTTTTTCTTGAGCCTCTTTAGAGAAATGAGCCTACCTTGTGTTAATCATTTGATAACCCCTTTGAGCCTATGCTTTGCCCTTTTCTTTGTTTTGAAGCTCATACATTAGCCTTAACTGAAAAACCATGAGTACCTTAACCTTAGGGAATTTTGGAGCTTTGGAATTGTTTTGGGAATAAGTGTGGTCTTCCTAGGATTCTTATAAATTGGCTAGTCAGTTTTCTTGGCTCCATTAGTGCCTGTTGTGTAAATATGTTTTGTATCTTATCTCTTAAAGTAGTGTTCTATAAAAAAATAGAGAAAAGAAGAGAGACAAGACAAGAAAATAAAGAAAAATAAAATAGAAAACATTAGAAAACTAATTTTTTTATTGTGAATAGTGGAGTCAAGAAGAGGATTGAATTAGAGGTTTTGGGTGTGCTTTTATTGAACTTTCACTTGTTCCCTATTGCTCCTCTATTCTTTTTGGTTTATAGCTTCTCATCCATATTTTATCCTCCCTTGTCCTTGGCCTCATTACAACCATAAAAAGACCTTTTGATTTGAACATGCATATGTTTTGAGTGTTGATATTAGAAACTTGTCAAGTTTGTTTATTGTTTGCTTTCTTGAGTGCATTGATTTGAAATTTTTTACCCTAGACACTTGAGAGATACAATGATAGTCCATCTGTGAGGTTCTGTTGCTTTTGATTCACCTCTTGAGCTGATTAATTATTTTGTCATGTTTTGAATTGCTTGAATGATTTCCATAAGTATTTGCTTCCTTTGAATATTTGTGTGTTGAATGTTGTCTACTGCTCTTCGTTTTCCAAAATTCATTGAGGACCGTGTAAATCTGTTTGTTTGCTTGTATGTCTTTTTGTTTCTGTGTTCGGATGTTGTGTCATTCTCTTGGTGTCTTTTGAATTGTTCCTTGTTATGCATCTTGATTTTGCCTATGAATGCAAAAGACTAAGTATGGTCTATTTTGATGAATCATTATTTTGTACTATTCACTTAGCTTTTCGCACCGAATTTAACTAGTCAATTATGCTTAATTGTCTATTATTTTCTCAGTTTTGGTCATTGGGCTTAATTTGATCATAACTCATATTTTTAATTAATTTGGATTATTTGAATCTAACTATTCTCATTATTAATTACAACTTTAAGAGGGCTGCCACATCATTTAATTTCGTTTGTAATTTTAATTATTTCCATTTTGGACTAGATTTGACTTTTGGGCCTATTTTTGGTCAAATTTAGGAGAAGCCCATTTGGAGGGCATTTCATCTTTTGAGGTTATTAATACCCAAAAAATCATATTTGGGCAACCCTCTCCTCTCCTCATTTTCATTCCAGCCCTCCCCCCCTCCCCCCACCTCCCCCTTTGGAGGTTTTAGGTTTTGTTCTCTTTCTTATGTATTGAATAATTTTCATATTTCGTTTTGCTTTGCTGCTTTAATTCCATTTTCCTTTCTTAATTGCGTTTGATGAGAGGGTCGCACCTCCCACAAAAGTTGTGCATAAATTAAGAATGCAGTATAGACTAGGAAGTGACTCCTAGGTCGTCTCTCAAGGACCAATATTGCGGTTCAGTCTCAGATCACACACGGGAAAAAGGGGAGGGTTTGAGATTTTTTTTTTTTTTTGGTTGCGGTAATATTAAATTAAACTGGAAATTAAATAAAACACAACCGAATATAATTGAAAGCATTAAAGTGCATGAAAACTTTTAAGGAAAACAATACAATAGATAAATATTCAAACACAATTCACCACAAAAAAGAAGAAAACGCTTGCAGAGTTAATTTAAATAATTTAGTAAGCTGCTGTAAAATAAAGTTTATGTTGCACCGTTTTTCCATCCAAGGTCGTGGCACTCTTTTGGCAAGGAAAGAAAAATTATTAAAACCACCTTGATGCTTCTTCCTTCTTCACGTAATTTCCAACTTCTACCATGGTCCATTCACTTTGCAAAAGGAAATGAAAGCAAATCCAATCACATAAGAAGGCTTACGTGACTTATTCTCCATTCCATAAGAGACAAAGAAATGCATTAATAGGCCGTGGGCCACTTCTCCATTCACGGTTGTCACCTTCTTCCAAGTTAATATTCATCTCAATTAAATAAAACACTTGCATTTATTCAGCTGCCAAACGTCCCATCATCTCTTCATTCCAACCATGTGCTCTCTGCTCCACTTCCGTGACAACACTTCTTTCTTTTCTCCCTCGCTACATTTCTTTTTTCTTTTTTTTCAAATAGGAATCCCATACCTCTGCACCATTTCCACCGTGGCACCTAATGAATCCTCTCATTCAGCACCCCTCCATTCTCTTTTGCTGGCACGTAATTCTCCAATGAATCACCATACATAACAATGCTTCCAAAGTAGTTCACCGTGTGCATCCCAGGCCATGACACACCCTCCATCTCAATATTAATGTGGTTCTATTTAAAAGAAAGAAAACTCTCGCATGCTGCTGCCAAAATGAAGATCTCCACTCGGTAATGGCTGGTTCTCCTCCTTCCAGTGTGATACCCTCTCTTCAACCCATTCTCGTGCTTTCTTCAAATGTTTCCAGCCATCACCGTGCAGCTTCGTGCTTCCAGCTCCTTCACCATATCTCTTTTTCTCAATCCATCACCGTGCTCTCTTCCAGCATAACAGCGTGCCCCTTGCCTACTTTCCAGCCGAGACAATACTTCTTCAATGATGTGGCAATGCTAAAAAAAATGAATAAAAACCGTGCACTGCAATCCCATCCAGACCGTGTGCTCTTCAAAGTGAATGTTTGATGCGGCAACAGCAGCTGAATACAGCAACGTGCAACACCTCTCCCAAAGACATCCAACGTGTGCACATTCTTCCAGCCAACATCAGCGTCTTTCCCAAAGAAAAAGTTTCAAAATACAATCCCCCAAACTAAAAAAACCGAGAGTAAAGTGGCACCCTCCAGTGGCGGCTGGAAACTTCACCCTTCTCCCTTCATTCATTCCAAACTCAAAAATAAATAAAACGTTCCAAGAGAAAAGCCCATGTGCATAAAGGTAAGCGTAATCAAACTGAAATGAAAAACCAATGCCAAACAATATGACCGTGACAGCTTTGAAATCAAGAAGACAAAATAGTGCTCAATCCATTTCTAAAGACAGCGTGAATACACTCCCAGCTGAAATCAATTTAAATACACCGTGTGTTGTTGTGACCGTGAGCTGAGTGGTTCCAAAGAAAAGAAAAATGTGTGCTGGAATAAAATAAATCTGCAGTGCAAAGTGTAAAGCATTTCTCATTCCAGAAGAAATTAAAAAGCATTAGCAATGAAAAGGTTCTTCTCTCATTCCATCCTCTGCCTCCGAGAGCTCAAAACCGAGAGCCCCCAGAAAAACCAACAAAAACCGAGAGAGTAAAAGTGCTGGCTGTGTGGCGGCTGCACTGCTCCTCTAAGGGTCGTGTGTCCTCTTTTTTTAGGGTAGGGCCCGCACAATAAAACCCTAGGGTGCCAAGTCACTAACTTCTAATTTTGGGTCTAATCTAATTTACCAAAATTTGTCCCAAAATGTAAAAGTTGATACAGAAATTCTAAACTACTGAGTTACAATTTAATTAATTCTAAAATGTCTGTGTGGAGAGTCTTGAATTTATTCGGTATTCTTCCTGATGTCCCAAAATGTATTTCCGAAATTTTCCTGCACTTCAAAAATGCACTTAATCAGCTCAGAAAATCCAAATTAGCACAATTACAAATTTTCGACCAAATTAAGCAGAATTCGGAAAAACGGGGAAATAACAAGCAATTAAACACAATTCCCTGGTTTATTTAAGTGCAATAAACTAAATATAATTCAAGAAATAACGACTCATCAGGGTTTTATTTCTCTTTATTACATTTTGAATTTTCGTTTCTCGATGCATTTCCCAAATTCGTTTTTGGGTCAAGTTGCGTTTTCTGAGCTTAATTTTGTTCTTTGTTTTGTGCTTTACTGTTGATATCAGCTTTGCATTTTGTTTGCTGCTTTAATTTTGTTCTAATGGTAGGTTAAGTGTGCTTGGTTGGTCATTAGTGAAATTGCGTTGTTTCCATGAGAATTACAGACTGTGAATTGTCATTGTGCTACTCTGACCTTGCTCAATGTTTAATTATGTTTTGTGCTTGCAATTGGGTACACACTTAGTTGCCTAATTGTATTTAATCTTTGCTTAGTCGATTAAACCGCATTTGCTTAATCTGTGGTAGCGTGGATATGATTGAATGTAAGCATTGCATGGTTAGTTTTCGCTTAGTTAGTTAACTTGTGTTGGATTAGGGGCTAGAGGAGTGGGTATTTGTTGCTAATCTGTTATTGGAATAATGCAATTGAGCTAGTGAACAATCATTTTCAATTAGTGTTTGATTTCGTGTTTTAGTTGTTTAATTTTACTACACAAAAATGTCCAAAAACCATCCCCACCACGTGTTTGATCTAATGATTGAACCAAATGTGAGTCCTTGAGAGACGACTTAGGAGTCACTTCCTAGTTTATATTTCACTTTAATTGCATATTAATTTCATTCGGGTACGGCCCCGATCATATAGCCCAGGGGTCAGAAACTGAAAAACCTACTCCCAACTGTCAGTGATAATCAATTATTTACGACCGTTATAGGGGTTTAAAAAAAGTGATAATTGATTATCCTAAGTGATAATCGATTATTTATGCGCCCTGAACAATATTAAACCAAGCCATGATAATCGATTATCCCCTACTATAATCGATTATTTGCGCGAGCAACTCTTTTCTAATTTAGCTTGTGATAATCGATTATTCTTTGTGATAATCGATTATTTGCGGAATGAATCACTAAATATTAAAACTTCTAAGTACTTTTACAAATGCAAAATTAATCTTATATAATTGTTTCTATAAAATGCTTTTAACATTGATACAACAAGAGTCTTCCAGCATTAACATCATTAAAAACTTCAACAATAATTTTAAGACACCAATACTCCTCGTTGATAATACTTCTCCAAAACACCTCTTGATTTGATCAAGATCCTATCAACCTCTTAACCTCCACATCATACCATAATACGACTATGACTTGACTCATTTGCTCTTTACAATTGACGTCACCTACAACAATCACTCCCCTCATTTATTAATATAAGAGAACACACACACAAATCATAGCGTATTTCCTTTTTCTACTTAAACATCTAGTACTATTGGTTTATAATTAGACAAGCAAACAAAAACATAATTTTTCTTATAAGTTACCATTAGACGATACTAGTTTAAATGTACCATAAGAAAAATAAGACGATTCATCCATAAGCATAATAAGATTGAAGTTTTGAACAATAAAGATATCTACGATTGACTCTCGTAGCATATTGGATGCTCAAAAAGATTGTTTATAGGTTTTAAAAAATTAAAGTCACAAACTCCAAAGAAGATCTTGACACACCGACAACCTAACTGTTAAATAATATACGCTCATTCCTATGCAATCATCATAGCTGCTCAAACAAAACATTATTTTACACAACAATTGAAGTATAATGGTGAATTTGAGCCAAATGTTTAGCATATATTCTAAATATCTTTAATAACAACAATGCACAATGGGCCACAATGGATCTTTTTATTTTTTATCAACAAAGACTTAACTAGATATTCACACAAAACTCATTCTACATAAATAAGTTATCACTCTTTTGTTCTTTGAAACTTCTAGTGTTTGAGAAATATTGTTTAAAATGGCTTGTAATTGAATGATTTTTCATTATCTATCATTCACATATTTGTAAAGTTAGATCTAGACGTGGATTGATTGCATTTCATATCCACTCGTTGAAGTGTTGAATGTGAAATCTTGTAAAAATAACTTTAATGTTGTGTAATGTGGAGACTTTGTGTATTTAGGAGAGATGATATGTACTCATTATTTCTAGATAACTTGTTGAACATGAATAATTGATTTGATGACTTCCACCTCTTTAGATAAATGTCATGATAAAGACTTTAGGGTTTATCCTTATTATTTTTATTGTTATAATTCTTACACTTTTCAAGTGATTAAATAATGTTTCAGTATGTCTTATTTTATTTTTTTTCAAATTGATTGAATTTATTTAAATTAATTTCAACTAATTTCAATCAATTATAACTTCATTTTAATTAGTTCGTAACCTTGTGAAAATCCAAACTTAAATATTTCAAGATAAAAATCTTCATGGGAAATCCATTTTAATCTTTGCAACCAATTGAAACAAGAATCAATCTATTGAAAATACTAAAAAGACTGTTGTAAATAATTTCAACCAATTAAAATAGTCTATTGAAATTTTAATATTTTATAGTTCGACTTGCTAAATTATATTTCAATAAGTCGATTATATTAGTTCAACTTCTCTAAGTTTACATGTTTTTATATAAATACAAAAGCACAATATGATTAACTTACATTTGTTAAATGGCAAAAAAAAATCCTACTTCTAAATCGAATATACTTCTTAGAACTACTTTTGTAAAATTCTTTTCTAAATCAAGATTCAAGAAGTGTCCTAGTCATCTATTTGGTGAAGCTCACCTTGAACTAATTTTTACTGAGAGTTGATTCCTAGGCATATTGAACCTAAAAGGTTTTATTCTAATCTTTACTTTTGTTTATTTACTATATTGTAGCTCTCTTGACAAGGATGATAAAGGTTGGCTTGTGGAAGTGTTTCACAATTGTATAAAGATCTTGTAGGGTTCAAGACCTAGTGCTTGTTTTATTTTTCTCGTAGAGTGCATGTAAAATCTTGAATTTTGTAGATTGACTTTATCAGTGTGGTTAGGCTATTGGACATAATCATAATTAGAAATGAACCAATATAATTCTTTTTTTTTTCTTCTTGAACTCTTTATATCTCTCATATTTCAATACTTGGTCATATTGCTTGTTTATTAAGAACATAAAGAAATTGGTAATACAACTTATAACCTTGATCAAGAGTTTCTTCTTGAGTTAATTGATTCAAAGAAAATTTGAATTTTTTTTTTTTAAAGATTGATTAAAAGTTTTGAAAGTTCAACTCACCCTTTCTTGAACTTAGCTCATTTTTCTAACATAACCTACAAACTTTATATACCCGTGTAAATCAAAACATTTAATGGTTAGTAAAATTCTTTGTAGTTTACATCATGTAACACAAGTTAAAGATGAATCATTATAAAACTAAAACGTTCATTATCTCTTTTTATTACTCAGATGGTTCTTCTCTTAATTGTCTATAAAATCTTTTAGAAAACCTTTATAAACATTTTTATAAAATCGTTAAACGACTTCATTTAAATGTTTAAATAAATTACTAGTCAAAATTATTCTATGTCATGTTTTTAGCTTTACTAAAATTCTTATCTCTCAAGCTAACATTTTAACTATGTGTTTCACTCAAAATCACAATGAAACACTGAAAAAATAAAACTCAAAAAGGTTTGAAATCATTACCATAATTTATTCTAAAAAAAACTATGAAAAAAAAATCAAAGATAAGAGTATAATTTATGAAAACCGAATTCAGGTTTCAAGTCAATTATGTGTAGGATAGATGTCAGCATCCTACAACCTCCAATGATAATATATTTAATTAAATACACAGAACAAAAATGATTTTTCTAAATATTTATTTTCCAAAAAGCATAAAAATTGTATTGAAAATTTTGAACTGACCCTCTAAAGACTAATCTTGCTCTTATATTTCCATTCACAATAAAAAAAAAATAGGGGATACGTAGTTCTTGAAAACTACTTGAGAAATCTTTTTGGATAAAAGATTAGCCTGTTCGTGCATATTTTCATGCACAGTTAAAAATCATGGATAATGTAGTTCTTACAAAGAATAAATTTGTTTGAGAGTTAATTTTTTTGTTTTTGAAAGTCTTATATTTTTTTATTTTTTAATTGTTTGAAAAAGGTATCAAACTATGGATACAACGTGCAAACACCAAAAATAACAATGCCAAAAAACTATTTTTAATCATTTTCATTTTTTATATTTTTATTACTTTTGTTTGTTTTTATTTTTTTTTCTTTAAATGAGTATATATGGAAATGTTGTGTGTCAAATAGTAAAGATTTATAAGGTATGAAAGGTGAAACAAGAGTTTTAAGAAGTAAAATAGAAGCCCAAAACCTTAAAATGTGAGACAATAGAAAATAGGAGGTTGCTTCCTCCACCACCACAGAACGCTACTTGCACCACTCCATTCCAATTTTACCCCTCATCCCCCTCAGTAAATATTTTTTAACTTCCAATTACTTTTCACTAATATTTACACTCGTCCCCACCGGTATATAGACTCTACACCCCCACGTATTTGATGTTCGAGCTCAAATTCTCTGCTTCTCTTCTTCATGGTGTGTTTTGTTGGAGGTGGAAAGCTTGAGTGTTGGCGTGGTACAGTGGTAGTTGTTGAAGGTAGTGGTGCATTTGTTGTTGAAGGTGGTTGAAGGTTGCTCAGCGGGATGATTAAGCAGAGCGATGGAAACAGGTGCGAATAAATGAAATGGATGTCAATATCTGTAACTGTGTGCAACGGATATCAAGATGCGTGAACAGATATGGGGATCCGTTGAAGAGTGAATTGACGATGTGTTTCAGTGTTTTAATTATTAGTTATTTTTATACTTTTGTATTTATATTTTTTTAGTTATTTTTATTGGTTAATACTTTTAATATTGTGCAACGGATGTCAGCATGCGTTTGGGAACGAATGTGGGAAATCGGACGGACGTCGACATCCGTTAATGAAATGGTGTCTTTTTGCGTGTGGCGTAGCAATGGTGTCTTTCTGTGAAAAATCTAAAACGGAAACTCCACTTTTTGGCTTCACTTTGTTCTTTTTGCTTGAGAGGTTAAAGGGAATGTTCCTTCTCACCAGTAATATACATGTCCAGTCCATTTCATTTCAAATTCATTGTCTTTCTCCCATTTTTCACTCTCTTCTTTTGCACATCCACATTCATGAAAATTATTAAACATAATTTAACTCAGTGCTAAATTCTTAATATGAAAACAACAAATGGATCACATATCTCAAAATAAAATTTTGAAAAACGCATTATCGATACAAAATGAAATAATCCAAACAGAATAATTTTTCATTTGCTCAACGCTTCTTAAACAAAAAAAAAAAATAAGAAATGACCTTTGTCCAAAGTTCCGAGAAAAGTTTCTTCTATCATTGCCCTCACACGTTTCATTAACACGTGTGATGTGGAACGCAGCAAAAAGTTATGGTGTGAAAATAGTAAAGATAAGATAAAACAGATAAAAATAAATTAAATTAAATTTGCTAACAATTATATTTATATTTTGATGTGTGAAATTTGGTATGATATGATGAAAGTTGTGAAGAAGAAAAAAGGGCACTGCAGTAGTAGTTATGAATATAGTGGACAAAAGAATAATCACGAGAATACTTACAGTTACAGGGCAGTTAGAATGGACGATGGATGCAACTTTGGGACTCCATTGTTAGACGGACGATAGATGCAAACATGTAAAAAGTGCTAACTTCTCGCTTCACTCACTCGAACCGTCGCACCGCCGCAAAAAAGTGAAAGTGAAAGTAAAAGGTGGGGTGTAGGACATATATAGGGTTTTAAAAATATTTAGTCAAATTAAATAGTAAAACTTATATTTACTGTGCGGTTGGAATATATGAAAAATGGGGAGACGCAGGGAGTACTACGTGGAGATGGAGAGATTAACTGCCTAGAAAATATGAGTGTATGGGTAAAACATGGTGCGTAATCAACAAAAGGCCCAAAAATAGGATACAAGGGGCAGCGGTGCAGGAATAAACGCGTGGCTGCATACTGAAAAAGTGCAAAAATAAAATTAACAAATAAGGGGTATAGTTAGAAGATCATCAGGGTGCAACCAGAACGATGTAAAACAAAAAAAGTAGGGTTGCAAAAGTGAATAGCGTAGCGTTGGATATTGGGAGTTGCTCCCTCCACCCCCACACATCTCTTCCTCCACCTCCCCTTTACTTTTTTGCCCCTTCCTCCACCTTTCCTTTACTATTTTGCCCCTCAGTAAATTTTTATTTTTAAAATTATTGTTTTTTAATTTTATTCATTTATAACATATTTCACTGATAACCTACGTAGTTCCTTGTATGAGTAAAATATTTTTCTGCAAAGCTTGGTGATCGTGAAAAGAATTATCAAGCAATCTTCCTCTTGTTCTCGGTACAGTAGGTGGTGCAGTGCGTTTATGGTGTAGTGTCCTTGTCGAATCCTTCCTATAATCCTAAACCCTAAACCCTTCCCATACTTCCAATAATCTTTTTAATATCCAAGCCTATAATCCTTGCATGAGCCATAAAATAAAAACGAAACAAAAAAGCAACGCTGCCTCTGGACGGATGACATCCTTCAACGGATGTCAACATCCGTTTAAGGCGAAACGGATGTCGACATCCGTACAGGTAAAACCCTAAAACACAAAGGTCAAGCTTGGGTGGTCTTTGAGGAGGTCTCTTCTGCTTCCAATGCTCTGCGGCAAATGCAAGGATTTCCTTTCTATGATAAGCCCATGAGAATACAGTATGCAAAGACCAAATCTGATGTAATAGCAAAAGCGGATGGTACTTTTTGTTCCTAGGGAAAAACGTAAGAGGCATGATGACAAAGGCAAAAAGCGGAAGGACCAACATGATGCTAATTTAGCTGGAATGGGACTAAACCCAGCCTATTCTGGTGCTTATGGTGCAACACCTACGATACCTTATCCAGGTGGTGCAAAATCCATGGTACCTGAGGCTCCTGCACCACCAAATAATATTCTCTTTATTCAGAATCTTCCCAATGAGTCAACTCCCATGATGCTGCAAATGCTCTTTCTCCAATATCCTGGATTTAAGGAAGTTAAACGGATGTCGACATCCGTTTCGCCTTAAACGGATGTTGACATCCGTTGAAGGATGTCATCGCTTTTTCGTTTTGTTTTTATTTTATTTGTTTATTTTATTTACAGTAATTTATATTTAAATTTATAATTTTAAATGTTATATATGGTTAGTTTTTAAACGTAATAAACGGAAATGGAGAAATGGAGAAGAAGCTTTACGGAAGAGAGAAAGGTAAACGGAAATGGAAGAGAGGAAGAGGTGCAGAGAAGTAAATCAGAAGTTTTAAATAAATTAAAATATTAAAATAATAAAAATAAAAAATTTTAACTTTTAAGGATATAATTGTCATTTTAGAAGGATATAATTGGCATTTTAGAAAATTGGGGAGGTGGAAGAAGAGATGTGTGGGGGTGGAGGGAGCAACTCCCTTGGATATTTGAGACTGTCCTGACCCAAAACAAAATAAATAACTTTAAAAATATAAATAACTTCTAATTTTTAAGTATAAGTTTATTAAAAATATAAATAACTTAAAAATTTACTTAAACTGGAAAAAAATGTGAATGAGAAAACTATTTTTGAAAAAAAAACTATCTAATCTTAAAGAGAAAAAATGTAAAACAATGTAAACTTAACGTGATCCAACTTGACTCATTTTGGATTGACTACTTAGTGAGTCAATCTAATCCAGCTCATTATGAGTTGGTACGTTAAACTGGTTGTCATTCACTTAATTATAAATTTTTATTTTAAAAAATAACAAATTTTTTTTAATTGAAATCTAAGTAAAGGAAAAATATCTTAAATTAGATTTATAATCAATCAAACATAAAATTTTATTCACACAAAGATATCACAAAATCTCCTTAACAAAAATTTTAATGACTTCATATAGATTTGTAGATTTTTCATGTTATCTAATTATTTCATACAAAAGTAATTTCACTGAGAGTTATCATTTTAATATTTTTGTAAAATAACTAACTCAACAAAAAATACTTATTAAAAAAATTAGGTGGATTGGTAAGTCAATCCAGATGAGTTAAATTCAAAATTATCTTATATTAAAATTTCAAAAAAAAGAAATTCAACCCAACTCTGCTCAAACTGATAATAAGTCAGGTTAATTCATAAATTCAAAACTATTTTCGACAACATTAATGTCAATTCATTCTACACTCAATAAATTATCAAAGACCAATTTTATCCGTCAGTCATTAGTCAAAATCCTAACCCTAATTTCCCATTCATGTTTGAGCGTTGCTCCCTACACCTCCTCAAATTCTTTTATTTCTAAAAATATCCTTAGATTAAAGGTTAAAACTTTTTTACTTTTACCACGAATTTTTAATTTATTTCTCAAACCCTAATTTTACCTCATTCATATTCCCCAAACGAAGCAGTTGCACCTCCACTCCTATGTCAACTCTATCTTCTTCTACCTACTTGTATCCACATCATATATGAATTTTCATCGTTCAAATTTAAAAGATTAATTAACTAAAATTCAATAATAATTATTAAGTATAATCGAATACATGATAGTTTTATATACTTCATCAACAAAAGATAATTAAAAATCTATATATGATGTGGATACAAGTAAGTAGAAGAATATTGAGTAGACATGGGATGGAGTGCAGCTACTGCTTTTAGAGAATATGAATAAGATAAAATTAGGGTTTGTAAAATAAATTAAAAATTTTATGGTTAAAATAAAAAAGTTTTAACCTTTAACCTAAAAAAATTTTGGAAATAAAAAAAAATTTGAGAAAGTTCAGGGAGCATGCAGTGGTGAGGGAACAACGCTCTTCACGTTTTCCGTAAGCCCATATGATTCTCCAAGGCTAAAAGCCCACAAAAGTGTATACTCTTTAATTATATATAGAATTATATAATTAAATATCAACGATTACATAAAATGAAATAGATTAAAATAATAAATCAAAGATAAATTATTGATGTGGTGAAGTGAAAGAAAGAGGAATGAAAATAAAGGTATGATTGATTAAAATGTTTTGATGAATGTTTTTCTCCATTCAAGTGCTTCCTTATTACCCCATTTCCGTGCTCCGTTGTCTTCCAAGATTGTGTGTACAATGGCCTGCACATCATTCACTTTACACTTTAATCTTCGTCAAATTCATCTTAAACAAAACTTCTACTAACTTTCAATGACTTTGTTCATCTTCTCAACTTTTTTCAAAATTCAAAATTCAAAATTCATAATTCATAATTCATAATTCATGACTAACCTTGTAAAGAATCCATTTAGGTATCACCACTCTCGTTGACCCAAATTCAGAATCATTGTAAAGGTTTAATAGTTCATCACATTTCTGAGATTTACACAAAAATAAATCTTAATTACTATTTTTCCTTATGTATTTATTTTCTTCTATTTTGTCTTTATATAGAGTCAGAAAAATAACTATAGATTAGGTAAAATTAAATTATAAAATTGTAAACTTAAGTTTATTAAAAAAATACATTTAAACTATCATTAATTTAATTTTTAAGTAATATGAGACTATTTGATATGTTAAAATAATAAATATTTTAATTTTAATTATTTATGCATAATTTTAATTATTTTAGTAAAATAAATCTTAAGAGTATATTCTTTTCTTATATATTTTTCATTTTATTTGCATATATATATATATATATATATATATATAAATAAATTAGGGATAAAATTCACTAACCTCTTTTGGGGTTACCTTATTAGCCTTCTTACCGCTAATCTTTTTAGACTCGGATTGAAGCAGTTGGATGATTTGGTCGTCAAGTATTTTACGGGCCTCCTCCAAATTTTCCTACAATCAAGTACGATTTCCAAATATTTTTATTTTATGTATCGTATAACATATATAATAAAACATAAACATATAAACTATAACGGTAAACTTAAGTAAATTTATGTATAAATTAATTTTAATTAATTAAAAATTTATTTTATTTTATCCTTTTTCTCTTAATCAGTCAAATTCTTTATCTTACTAATTTATTTTTTTATTTCATTTGACTATTCAAAAATTTTATATTTTTTAATTGAATTTTTATCTTTTTAATGTTTTTGTTAATTGACCTTTTCATCTTATTTTCTTATATCCACATGTTATTAATACAAAATAATAGGAACAGTAATAAATTAAGAGATTCAATGTTGATTAATTATAAAAACCTTCTTTTTAATATACAGAAACAACTAAAGAAAATGACTGACAATTAAAGAAAACAATTAAATAATGCAAATTCATTAAAGAATATAAAAAATTTTAAAACTCAATTAAAAATATATAAATTTATGAGAGATACTTAATATTCTTTCTTAAGATACTTTTTACTTTTATTTTTGTCTATCTATAAAATATTTAAAAAAAAAAGTAAATGTAAAATATAATTGGAATATAAAACTAACACTAACAAATATTTATAAATATATAAATAAAAAAATTGAGGGAGTATAATATTTCATAAAGGTGGCTTTTATTTTAATATACTTTTCATTTAATTATAAACAAAATGAGTAAATAATCGGTTTACTATAACAATTCGTAACATATTTTGTGATTAGTAAATAGAAAAAAAAATATAGTCAAAATTTAATTTTATTAATTTTGTTTGAATTGGTTAATACAATATGTGTTTGATGTTTTTGGTGTTTAGTAATAATCACATCGATTTATTAAAATAAACAATGTTAATATACAATTAACATCTAATCATTTAAAATTTTAATTTAAAAAATATTAATAAAAACAATTAGTAAGAATCAAGTGTTGAATTACTTTAATCATGGTTCTTACCTGGAACTTGAGCTATTCCGAGGAAAGAAGATACATTTATAAAATATTATTCGATACTCAAATCAATAAAAGAGTTAAAATATTTATGTATGTCAAGGTTTATCACACTGTATGTGAGTATTTAGGAAATAAATATTTCTTGAAAAATAATAGTTGTGTTTATAAAATCAAAATAAATCATGAGTATGTGTTCCTATTATAATAATATTTACCTAAAAAATATAATAAAAATATAATAAATAATAATAAAAAATATTAAACTACCAAAATATAGTTATAATATAATAATACAGCTCAAATAGATATAAGTTATTTTTTATTAAAAAGACTTAAAATAGTCTTATTAAACCACACGCTTGGACCACACTTTTTAATATGTCTATTAGATCAAGTAAAAATAATTACTTAAAACATTCAGAAATAATTAATGAAATTAAAAAATTTATTCTTTATTTATATCAAAGTTTATCATAATATATGTGAATATTTATAAAATAAGTATGTGTTATAAAATCAACATAAATAATGAGTTTATGTTCCTATTACAGTAATATTTACCCAAAAATATAATAAATAATAAATAATAATAATAAATATTAAACTACCAAAATATAATTATAATATAGCTCAAATATATATAAGTTATTTTTTAATAAAGAAATTTAAAATAGTCTTATTAGACCATATTCTACTGCACTCTTTAATATGGGGTCTATGAAATTAAAAAAATTATAACTAATTTGTATAATAATAAAAATATAAGGTAAATTATTTTTTCTGTTCATACCTGGAGAAGGAGGAAAACTTCTACCAAAGCCACTCCAAGGTACTCTTCTGCCTCTGGAAGATTATTATTCTTGCAGTTTCTGTATTGTTCTTGCAGTTTCTTCAGTGCTTCACGTCCCTTCTGAGATTTGCTTTCACGAATAGCAATACACTGAAAATCAGAAAGAAGCGAGACACATTGAACCAAAAGAGATTATCAGGTAATAATTAACAAATTAGTTTTGACGTTATTGCTCTTCATTGTTTTAAATAAAGCAGCATCAAGCTTCAGTGTTTCACTTCATTCACAACAAAATCTAGAAGCAGTACTATATTACAGCAAAAGAAGAAAACCTTAAGGGTGTTAACTTGTTCTTGGCTAGGTCCAAGCTTGCTAAACTGGGAAGGGATTATCTCATTCTCATGAGTTTTAACTTGTGCATCTTTCATTATTTTCAACAATGACTTAAGAGCATCTCTTCCTTTGCCCGTAACGTAAGATGGATCAACTTCATTCTCAGACATGAATGAATTAAAATGTTCAGATGAAGAAGCATGAGCAGTGGTGAGTTTTGGATTCATCTTAAAGTTAAACAATCCAAGAACACATGCCAGCACAAGAGAAGCTCCTGTAACCCCTCTCAGAATTTTGCTGCCTCTTCCCTCCTTCTGGGTGGGCTGGGAGAATCTTTCAAACGTGAAATTCGCATGGCAAACTGACCGTGTAACTGGGTGTCTGGTGGCAGAAAATTGAGGAGCACAAAGAGGTGTGGCATGGTTTAACCTGAGATGAAATCTGATAGAACTTGCACTTTGAAATCCTTTGGAGCTGTAGGGAAAGGGACAGTAACGTAGGGAGATAGCAGATTCCATCTGATGGAAATTATTCAAGGACAAATAATGTGTAAGCAGAAGCAGTGTATTTCTACTACTATTTATGATGCAAATCTGAAATGCTTCGGAATGAAAGTTTGAAGGGAGGTATCTATTTTGTGCTTTGAAAGAAAGCTGAAAACAAGAAGGTGGGCATAATTTCTTTGCTTCTTTTTTACACATTAGCCTTTCGTTAACTTCACTATAGCCCCACCTTGCTAATCACGTGTTGGAATAAATCTTTGCTTAAAACAAGGGAATGGGTTTGGACACAAAAAATTGAATTTCTTTGCCTATCTACCAGGACTAGAATAGAATCATGAGTATGTTTGTGTGACACTTCAGAAACTTTTGTATATTTTTTAGTTTTTTGTTTATGCTCTTAACTCGTCAGGAATACTCATTTAAATTAACCTTGTTCTTTGTCATGGACCAACTCGCAGAAAAGCTAGCTTCTGTATGTGGAAAATTTGGTGAAAGAATTGCAGGAATATGGATCAAAGTGAAGCTTCAAGCTCAAATAGGGTTACTACTATATATATATATATATATATATATATATATATATATATATATATATATATAATGGAGCTTTTCCTAGGTTTACTACAAAGATAAACGAAATCAAACAACGTTATAGATGTTGAGACTCTTGTAGGATTTACTTGATTAGGATTATATCGATCTAAGGCTTTCATCACAATGCTGAGAGATTCATTGATACCCAGAGACAACTTTAAATTAGAAGCCCCCACCTTCTTTGCAAAAGAGTAAAGAAATATTAGCAACACTAGCTAAAGCAACATATACCTAACAAAAAAATCATGTTAGAACCTTGGTAGGGAAAAAGTTGGGATTGTACAAGTTTTTTTAATTTTGGCCTTTGACTCTTTGGTAGAAGATTACTTATTTTATATTTTTCTTATCAGTTAAAATATCTTAAAGGTGACTCAACTCTTATACACACTCGTAAGAACATAACGTATTTCATTAAAATATTGACCACTGAAATACTACCTTCTGGTCTAAATCACCTATAAGTCCTACCTCTACAATAGAATTCCTATTGTGCTAACTATGTTGTTATACAAAACGTTAGTAGCCATTTAGCAGTATTAAATGCTAGTTCTTTACACGTTGATACCACATTTTCTTACCACAGATGTCATTAGCTTATCAATTGCAAATGGCTCTAGTGTATTTGATATACCTATTAGTAGAGGTCTTTGAATGTAGATATTGGTGACGAGTAAATTTTCATGGCTACTTATTAAATCTTTGTGGTTTTTTTTTGTGTGAATGTTTTGGTGTCTCTCCATGTGGATCTACTAATAGCCTATCATATATAATAATCTCAATGTTCCCATCTCAGCTTTAGATCAAATTCAAAGTCATCCAAAGTGTCACACCACCCAAAATCATTGAAATCACATTTGAGTTTGGGTTAGGAATCTAACTAAGTCCAAGTTCCACATTAGATAAAAATGAGAAAATAGAACATTATATAAACGTGAAAAACTCATTTAACCCAGTTCTTTAAGGTTTTAGGTAGAGAATAATATTAATCGCTTATGTGGTTGAGCTTAGATCTCATTAGCATTGTGTTCTTCCATGACAAATAGAGAAACCATTAGACATTGAAAAATGATAATAAAGTTAGAGACTTCATGATTATTAAGGTCTTTTTTTTAAGAGCATCAAAACATTAGTCTTTATCAACTTGATATTTGACTCAAATTCGACTAAATTCAACTTTTGAACCAAACTAACCTAATACGACTTTCAACTCAACACAAACTGAGTCCGTATGAGGAGAACATCAATATATGAGTCAACTTTTTGGATCAATAGACTTTTTTTCATTTTAACCAATAACAAATTTTATAACTTCATAAAATTTCAATTTTCTTTTTTTAGTCAATTTCAAATTCTATTTTAATTATTTGAAATGCTTTTGTAAAAAATTTCAATTTCAATTTTCTTTTAATTTTTTCATCCAAACAAATCATTTTATTCCAAAAGAATTTTAAATTCTCTAAATAAATTAATTACTCTATCACATTGTCTTGACCAAACCCAATATAAAATTGTGACAACATAGATACAGTTTAGTTTAGTTCAAGTCACATTACTTTAAAGTTAATTATTAACCAATATTTGATGATTAGAAGGTCCTTTAAATTATGATAAAATGAAGAGTGTTTGATTAGACTATAAGAGTGTATATGGGTTTGTTGCGAATGGAATCTGGTTGATATTGACAGATATAGAGTTATTCAAAGCACCAAGGAACACTGACCCGACCATAATCCGCATAACTGGCTTGGCTACGTATGATTGAGGGCTAGCTAATGAACAATCATGGAATTGAAATCAGCAAACTTGATTCTCAGTAAAAGCTAGTTCCTTTCAGCAATCAGATAGCAGTTCTAAAAACCTGTTCAAACCCATAAGTAAAGTAATTCTTAATTCTACATTTAAAACTTTAAGCTATGTCACTTCTTTTAGTTTTTAAAAGGCTTTATGTTCTTGTAGTTTGGTGAATGTATAATTTTGGTTTCTATAAAAAAAAATTAATTTTACATATGACTTTTTTTTACAGTAAGTAATTTTGTTATACTATAATACTCTTCTTTTTTTTTGCTTAAATCCACTTTTTGGTTTTTGTAATTTTATAAATACATGATTTTTCTGTGTCTAAAATTTAAGCATTAGTTTTTATTAAATTAAGCAATTTAAGTCCATTATTAATATTTTTCAATTTGATGACAATATTAATTACTTATTTACATAAAATATTTATGTCAAATTTTAATGACAAGCTTTAATATTGTTATTACAAAAGTATGTTATGGTAGCATTAAATCATATATTATGCTGCACCAAAAAAATTTAATTTTGCGAACCTAGAAGATCAAGTGATTAAGTCGACATTTTTTTTTTAATTTCTAACAACAAAAATGTTAACATATCTATAAATTATAACAATACTAGTTATTCAAATAAAATATTAACAATGATGCCTATTGATAAGTTTTAATATCGTGATCATGAAAATTGTTAGTATTTTTTGTAATTACATGATATATTACACTACACTAAAATTGCTTAATTTTGAAAATTCTTACTATTAAACTTTTTTATAGGCACCGAAATTACAAATTGACAAGACTGTGTGATAAAAAGTAATTTTAAACCTTTTTAAATTTTAAAGAAAAAAAAAGGTACAACATCTCTAAATTATTATTTTTTTCCTTAGTTGTACTTTTTTTAATTTTCAACTCTATTCTCTATACATGGTTTTTATAAACTAGAAAAAGAAAACAAAATTAAGCACTCTTAAGTCAAACATATAAATTACATTTCAATTAAATTAATAAAGTGCATGTGCTTTTACTAATTTACATCATTATTTCAATTGAGAACATTCTTGGTGATAAAAGTTGGTGATGAAGTACAACTACCTTACAAAGAAGGTCCCATAGCCCATGAATGAATGTGTGTGGGTCTTAAGTTAATGGAACAATGAATATCTTATCATCACATCATTCCTTTATCAAGTTCCATAAATCAAAGCAAAAACTCAGAGCAAGGGAAATCCATGGAAAACCTAATAACATTAACAACCACCAAACATCTCTTCCTTTGTTTCTCTTTGTTCTATCTCTTCTTCACCTATCTTTTCCTTGCTCTTTACGTCATTTCCTCTCAATCCAAATGCTTTTTCAGATCAGAACCTTTTCATCTGATTAAATCTTCTTCTCTCTTCTCCTACCCTTCTTCCTATGGACAGCACAAGTATGCCATTTCAACCTCACGTTCTACCTGCTCGTCTCCTCTCAATTTTTCAGGTACTATGGACCAATGCCAAGGCTTGTAATGACCCTACAAAATTTTGGCGACTATTTTTTTGTTTTAGGATGAAGATAGCATCTTTTTGCTAAAGGGTGTTGGTATCTGTGTTCAGATTACTGGGATGTATTGAAGGAGATTCAGAATTTGAGCAGGAACGCTGAATGTTCCACAAGAAATGTGAGGTACATGCAGATGCAGGGTGGTGGTGATAGTTTCGGTGGGAATCTGAGTAGCCATTTAAGGTTTTCTTTTTTTGATCACCAAAACGATAGCAGTGAAGTGCCTTGTGGATTCTTGAAGAAATTTCCAATAAGTGATTCTGGTCAGTTCCTCTCCCTCCCTTTTCATGTATGCATGAGTTGAGTGAAAGATAAGTGTATGCAATTGAGCTGGCAAATATTAAGACTTGGTTTGGATTTATGTTCTTTAGTATGCGGAAATCTTAAGTTCAAAATATTTACTTTTAACTTTTCTTTATGTAAATTTTATTTTGGATATGGATCAAGACAATTTCATTATCCTCATTTAATTTATTTGTTTTTACTGGAAAAAAATGAATGAAAAATGGTGAAGGCTCTTAAGCATTAGTAAAGTATTAAGAAAAATGTTATGAGATAATTGAAGAAAAAATAAAGTATTTATGCAACTTATGCTGAAGATATATGGAATATGTATGATACAATAATGATTAAATGAGAAATTCTAACAAAAGTAAAAGAAAAAAAAAATCTTTTAAGACTAGGTGTACATAGTCTTGTGTCCTTTTTAATAAAATCTTGAATTAGTTTATTAAAGATATAAGAAACATTATTTTTATGAAATATTTTTTTAATAAACAAAAAATAAGAAACTAGTATTAAACAAAGATTAATTTCTTACCAATAAACCGAAAACCAAATTGAGCTTTGGATTTGAAAATATAATGGATAAAAAAGCATTTGAAATGAAGGACTTTGTTCTATTAGAAATGAAACAAAAATGCGCGCATTCGAATTTTAACAATATATAAGGGAAGCCAAATAAATACGAATGACTTGAAAGTATAAATTAGAGAAGATGGCTAAGCATATGTTTACAATATAAGTATCTATGATCAAAATTATAAAGTAACGAGAAAATTAATAATAAAAAAATGCATGATAATTAAAACGAAGGAAGTAACAGAGAGTAATTTGTTGTTATAAAGTATTTAAACTTTTATTACTATCCAATTAAACATTATCAATTATATGAATATGATTATGTCAAACTTAAAAATGTTTTCGTTAAATTATTATGTTAGGAATTTATATGTTATTAGTATTGTGTTTATGTGAATCTTCTCAAAAGGTGTATCATAATTCATGTTGTATCCTTTTTTTTCTTTCTCTGGGTGCAGATAAAATGGCCATGGAAAAGTGTGAAAGTGTAGTTGTAGTTTCAGCAATATTCAATGACCACGACAAGATCCGACAACCTAGGGGTCTTGGGTCCCAAACACTAGAAAATGTCTGCTTCTTCATGTTCATAGATGATGTTACCCTGAAAGGGCTTCAATATCATGGCTTAATCTCAACATATTCCAGTGGATACAAGATAGGTGTGTGGAGAATTGTGAAGGTTACGAAAGAGGATTTGTATTATAACCCAGCAATGAATGGTGTTATACCAAAATATTTAGTTCATAGGCTTTTCCCAAATTCCCAATTCAGTGTTTGGATAGATGCAAAGCTGCAACTGATGGTTGATCCATTGCTGCTCATTCATTCACTTGTTATATCTGAGAATGCAGACATGGCTATATCAAAACACCCACATTTTGTTCATACCATGGAAGAAGCAATGGCCACTGCGAGATGGAAGAAATGGTGGGATCTGAATGCCTTGAAGATGCAGATGGAGACCTACTGTGGAAATGGATTGCAGCCATGGAGTCCCACCAAAATGCCATATTCCTCAGGTTGATTGCATCTTATTTTTAAATATCTTTATTCTTTTCTTTAACAACTATTATTGACATGTTCAACATGTAAAAAAACATTATAAATCTCCAAACTTATAAAAAAAAATTGATAATTTCGTATATTTATTTATATATATATATATATATATATATATATATATATATATATATATATTAAATTCATTCTATTTTTAGTTATTATAGATTTTTAATACATTTCTCTTACCAAAACATAATTTTATAGAATCTAGGATTAGACATTAATTGATAATACAATGATCTTAACACAAACAATAAATTTTATTATAATAAATTTCGGATAACTTTAATATTATTTTACAAATTGAACTTTAAATTTATCCCAATTTTATAAAATGGTAAGATAAAATTTATATCAACACGTAAAAATGCACTTATTTAGTCATTAAACTATTTGTTAGGAGAATTAAGCTAATTGTATGACCCATAGTGTCATGAACTTTAGAAAAGAATGTACTTTTTCATTTATGTTTGGAACCTTCATAAAAATAATTATTAAGGAATGAATATAATTGGCAGATGTGCCAGACAGTGCACTGATCCTGAGGAAGCATGGACTAAGAAGTAATCTATTCTCATGTCTTATATTCAATGAGTTGGAGGCTTTTAACCCAAGAGATCAATTAGCTTTTGCATTTGTTAGAGATCACATGAACCCCAAGTTGAAGCTGAACATGTTTCAGGTTGAAGTTCTTGAACAAGTGACTGTGGAGTACAGGCACAATCTCAAGCCAAGTGATGTGTCCTTTGCCAAAAAATCATCTATGACAACAAAAACTATAAGGGCACAACCACATTTGTTGCATCAAAATGGAAGCTGTAGCCGTAAGTGCCAGCAGTATCTTGCCACCATGTGGGGTCTCACCAATAATGCCCCAAAAGCAAATAATGAATAACTATTTGATAAAGGAGGTTCAAGCAACAAATCAAAGAAAAAATAGAACTTCATAATTTGATTTGTCTTCTAAAACAATGTTGTCGACAAAAATTCTTCAATTAAGAAAGAAAAACTGATAATTTGCTACAGTTTAACGAGGACCATTGTGCTCCTTCAGCTTCCGTTCCTTTTAGAAATAAATCCATTTGATTAATGCCTTTTACTTAATGATGTTATTGTTTGAAAATTTGTGAAACTTAAAGAACAGTGGTGATATTTTTAGAAAATCCAAAACTAGCTAAGAAGGAAGGGAAGAAAAAGATTCTAGCACTTAGCAGCAATATAATTAACTGGGAACTTTTTTTTGGAATACGGATTTATCGAGAAAAATTAATATAAGTTGGAGACAATTTTGATCCTATTCCTCATAAGTTTATACGTTCTCATATGAGCAATGTGGATGAAAAAGATCTAATCGAGTCATTGCTGTTGATATCATAAGATCTAATATAAAACTGAACTCAAGTGGTTTGAACTTTAACTGTTTTTAAATGTGATTTAAATTACTCTTGTCTAGAAGATCAGCGGGAAGCTTTAAAATTGTTATTTGAAATCTGAAATTGTCTTCCTCAATGGCATAAAATAACAAAATAATCACTAAGATCCACATTTTGGTTCTATATGATATTTTCAGTTATTATTGAAGCTTTCAAGCTTAGTTCTACTTATGATTTATTTTTTAAAATAGTTTGTCACCTTATCTGTTTAAAATATACAAGATAGTTTAATTTCTCTTAATATTAAAATCCATAAATAAGTAGTCAATAAATTTCAATAAATAACATCATAAGGATCTTGGATCAAATAGAAATTAAAATTAAGTCATTTGATCCCCTATAAATACTCAACCGCAATCAACAGAAACTCAAACCATAAATTAAATTTTAACGTAAATTAAAATAATATTCTCTATATTTTAGAGAAAAAAGAATCGAATTCCCTATGATAATTCTATTTTATTAACTTACAACAATGTTTTTGTAAGGATATAAGAGTATTATTCAAAAAATTAAAGTTTGGTACGATATATGAAAAAGCGTCAATACAATGCTAAAATAATTAACAAAGTTTTCTGTAAATCACAGAAACAAAAATCGAGCAAAATTTGAAATAAAAATAAAAATGCAATTTCCTCTAAATTTGAAGCTATTACACACACCTAAAATTACTTGTGGAGTTGAATATTAATTCTGGAACAAAAATTTAACGACTTGGTACTTTTAACAGTCGCGACTAATACAACACAATATTGTTGGAGGATTCAAGGTGGGAAAACCCAAGTCATGTAAACTATATACGATAAAAGAGTACAGAAAGGGGTATTTAAACTGTTGCAGGGTCGTTGATCACACCCAAGAAATCATCTTTTATGGTACCTATGCAGAACTGCCAAAAGAAGACGCATTATATCAGATAAGTGAGTTGGAAAAAAACACATTCAAATTTAAAACCACATAAATATTCAATATGCGAAGAACGTTCAACCGAGTATCATACGCTTTCTAAAATGATATTAGTTTTACAAGGCCATCAGCATCATGAGTTCTTTCACACAAGGCGTACAAATAAACATGGCGGGAACAATACAGGCAACAAGTGACATCAAGGTGGTTAAAATAATATCATTCTGATTGCATTCAGTAACTGGAAAATATCTCTACTCATAATTTTCTCCCGACATTCAAGAGTTTACTTTGCAGCGAGGAGTGCCAATGCTTATTTGCATACCACAAATATGGGCGTAAATTTATAAGACCATCCTGGTAGCTAGAAACATTGCTTAGTAAAATTCCTCGTTTGATTACTTTGGACAAGGGATAAGTTTACCAGCAAACAGAGCATAAATTAGCATTCCAGAGACGTAAGTAAAATATCACCAGTTTCATGATATTGACAGACTAATGCAAAGATAGTGGTCATGAGATGAACTATGCATTAAAATTAGCAAAAACTGAAAGGCTCTTCTCAAAGGCATTTGTAATTGTGAAAAATTATGTGGGAAAAACAAAAGCTATATCCTTTACAGAGCTAAAAATCTTTCTATTATTTTAAATTTCTCAAAACAGAATTTAGTATAAAACTGATGGAGCTTAAATTAACAGCAATCAACAAAATAAAGTATAATGCATAATATATGTACATACAATTTCAGTAGCATCCACTCGAGTCCCAATTATCTTTAGTCTAACTTCACTATCTTTTTGAATCTTAACCTGCAAAAGACCAATTTACTAAAATAAATACATAACCCATAATCATCAAATAAGGCATGACAACAAACAGAATATAAATAACTTGCTCTCTTCTTTTCCATTGGGGAAGCAATAAATGATACATACAGATCCATCTGAAGTAGTGTAATTTGGCATGTCTCCAGACTGGAACTCCATATCATCCGGAATCAACTAAAAAGGGGAAAAAAGGGTCTCAAAAAACAGATCTATGTATAAAAAACTACAATTACATTTTGTAACTTTTCAGTTTCAAAGTAATGCCGTAATTTATTTTAATTTGATGAAAAACAGGGAAAGTTTTAATGGGTTGAGATGTATGGTAAAACTAAAGCATACCCATTATGATTTAAAATTATAGATGCCACCAGCGATCCCATTATGAACTGATGTTAGTTAGTATCAGCAAACAGAATGTAAAAGAAGGAAGGCAAAAAATATGTAGGGGAATTTAAGCTTTGATTACAACTTAGAGTTGGCAAAATCGCCTGAATTATAATCAGTCCTCCTGACCCTCCTTAATTGCACCCTCTTTAGGTAGCCTGCTGAACAGCCTCCAGCACTTCCAATGTGTTGGGTGTGAGGGGATGCGCTTAGTAACACATAACCTAGTGACATGACCTAAATAGTGCATAGTATAAGGATTGGGCAGTTCTCACTTTACAGACCAATTTTGTGGGGTTGCGTTATGTCCTAAAGCCCAATTTCTACCATTCATATATAAAAGAAACATCAGATGGTTATATCACTTTTATTTTTCACTCCTGCACTTGTGCACCTTTACATAAAGAGGAATTAGGAAATAGCTCGAGAATACATATTAAATAAAATATAGATTAGAAATGAAGTTATCTATAGTCATCCTGTCCTAGCCCAAAATAATTCAGGCATTCTCTGATAGGTTTAGGGGGAAGGTTATGTAAGAAGAAATAAGGGGATAGACAGTTATAACTGTATGGGGGTTAAACTGTTGTAAACAGACTATTATATATAGTCTGGACAGGGTTGTTTTCTTCAGTTTTTCAGTGTTGTTTTAGACAAAGGGAAGAAGAGACAGGTCCCTCTCGAAAGACCTGGTGTTGTGTGCGGATGTTCTACTTTCTGGGCAGACCAAACTATCTGGTCCCTTTGCAAGATCATCCAAGAACCTGTCTTGGAGTTCTTTGAGGAAATAATAAAGTATGGGTACCTATCATTGGTATTCAGAGCCTCTTTCCTGGTGTTGTGGTGGTTGTGAGGCATGGTAAATATGAGAATGGAGGCAAGATTGGATAGGTTGGAGAGAATAGTGAAAGAACAGAAACATGAAATCAGAGAAGGTTCCAAAGATTGGAGGAGATGATTAAGGGGCTTACAGTGGTGGTAGAACGAATCACATCCTCTGATTAAGGAGATGCATGAGTCTCCTACAGGAGGACATAGTGGTTATTTTCTAACGGGGTCCTTTATTGGGAGGGTATGAAAAAAGACATTAAAGAGTCGGTTCAGTAGTGTAAAGTTTGTCAAAGGAACAAAGCTGAAACAATTGCTCCAACAGGCTTATTACAGCCTCTACCCATTCCAACTCAGGTCTGGTCTGACATTTCTATGGATTTCATTAGGGGACCTGCCTAAGTATGCTCATTTTTTGGCCCTAGCTCCCCCCTTTACAGCAGCAGAAGTAGCTCAGTTGTTCATTAAAGAAATAGTAAAACTTCATGGGTTTCCCTGTACAAGTGTCTCTGATAGAGACAATATTTTCTTAAGCAAATTTTGGAAAGAGTTGTTTAAACAGGCCTCCACAAAACTCAAGTTCAGCACTGCCTATCATCCCCAATCGATGGCCAAACAAAGGTGGTTAATCGCTGCCTAGAGACTTATTTTCGTTGCATGACCAGCACACATCCTAGGAAGTGGCCAGAGTGGTTGTCTTGGGCAGAATTCTGGTTTAATACTAACTACAGTGCTTCTACAAAGATGTCCCCTTTCAAGGCCCTCCAAGGTACTACTATCCCATCCAAGGTAGTGTGAATCAATTACAACAAGAATGAGATGATATATTGAGGGAGTTGAAAGAAAATTTATGCAAAGTCCAGGAAAAGAATAAGGTGCAGGCAAATAAACATCGGAGGGAGGTGGAATTCCAAATAGGTGATTGGGTGTACCTTAAGTTGCAACCTATCGTCTGAAATTGTTGGCTCACAGACCTAATGAGAAGACCAGGCCCAGACTTTACGGTCTTTATACAATCAAGGAATGCTTAGGGGTTGTAGCTTATAAACTGGATCTCCCTACTCACAGCAGAATTCATCCAGTCTTTCCTGTCTCCCTCCTCAAGCGCGCTGTCCAACCAACCACTCCAGTTCAAACTCTTCCACCTATGCTTACAGAAGATTTGATGTTAGAGGTCTATCCAGAGGAGCTGCTAGACGTTTGCACTTCTCCAATGGAGATTTGGAAGTTTTACTTAAATGGCAACACCCCCATCCATTGAAAACAGTTGGGAAGATGCTACAACCATCAATACGGAATTTCCTGCTTTTCAACTTGAGGACAAGGTGAAACTTCATGGAGGGGGTATTGATAGGTTTAGGGGGAAGGTCAATGTAAGAAGAAATAAGGGGATAGACAGTTATAACTGTTTGGGGGTTAAGCTGTTGTAAATAGACTATTATATATAGTCTGGACAAGGTTGTTTTCTTCAGTTTTTCAGTGTTGTTTTAGACAAAGGGAAGGGAGAGACAGGTCTTCTCAAAAGACCTGGTGTTGTGTGTGCGTATTCTACTTTCTGGGCAGATCAAACTGTCTAGACTCTTTGTAAGATCATCCAAGACCCTGTCTTGGAGTTCTTTGAGGAAATAATAAAGTCTGGGTACCCATCATTCTCCCAATTAGAAGTCCCAATTGGATAATTTTGGGGTTACGAAGTACTTTGGAGGGGGTGGATATCCAAAAACCTCATTTGCAATATTTTGAAATATCAATAAATGAAAAACATAATTTTAGCATTCAAATTCTAAAACTTCCATGGCATTCCAATGACAAAAATAATAACGGACATATAATTTTTAGTGTTTAGCATGAAGAACAATAGCAAGAATCTTTTAGATATAACACATTATAAAAGACAAATTCCAAAGACAGGAATAATAAAGGACACACAATTTTAGTGTTTGACATGAAGATCTATATATAATATCACATTATAAAGCACAAATACATACGTGGTTGGAAACAAAGATTTGTACAGGTCCAGCTTCAGCAAAAAATCCCATCTGCACAAAACAGAACTCAACCGCCATAAACCACAATCTCCACAAATTCGAGTTACACAGCGTAATTACTCTAAAGAGAAAGGAACTGTCCAAACCTTGTTCACCATGGTGACGACAGCTTCCAAGATCTCCCCCTTAAATGGTCTGAAGACAACACATTGGTACTTAACTGGAAATGTCACAAACCCTGTTCCATCACGAATTAGCCCTTTCCCTATGTTTTCTATCCCTGTAACTGCCACCACAAATCCATGTCGACCACTGCAGAATAGTTGAAAATCCAAATGTTAAATCCATCCAAGGTCCAAAACAGTCAGTTAGAGAGAAATGCTTTGTTGTTCCACTATCTGAATTACATACTTGGCATGAAATCTAATCACAAAATACAGTTACAACTAACATTCCCAATTATCATCCAATAATTAAAAATACATACTTTTCCTTTTTCCTTTTTCATTTAATCACGATGAAGAAAAAATATCAATGAAGAACAAAACACCTGCAAGTGCCTTCCACATCTTTCATTAGCTTGGAAACAAGGTTATCACGAAGGTTACGACCAAAGTAGCGTGGATGGAGCTGCATATTTCGCTCCAGCACTATGTGGAAGAACATTTTCGCGTTTCTCTTTTTCCTCCCTTCTTACCCAACCTTGACAGTTACTTCTGGCCACAAAAAGCAGAACAAGAATAGACTCCAACTATAAAAAAACAAAAAACCAAATTCTAATATAAAAATTCTAAAACCTAATGAATATTATGTTCAATCCTTCTCAACAAAGTTCTAAACATCGATTATTATACTAAATGCGAGAAGCAGGAGCATACCGAAGTAGAAGAGCAATAACACTGAGTATGCGAACTTCAATGGTCAAATTGAAGTAGGATATGCTGAAATTTAGAGAGAAACAACGTCATATATTAGCCTCTGTGATAAACGAAAAAACAAACATAGAACAGTGTATCGCAACTAGGTAATCAGTGTGATTGTGATTCCTAATATTAGGGTTTTCAATTGAAGAGTTTGATGGTGCAACAGACCATAATTAAAATAAAAAAGTAACAAGAATTAACTACACGTTATTTGTATAGCAAAGTCAGGATGGCCGAGTGGTTTAAGGCGCCAGACTCAAGTTCTGGTCTTCGAAAGAGGGCGTGGGTTCAAATCCCATTTCTGACAATTAAAAACTAATAATTAAAATTCTTAATGACTTAAGTTATTTGTTTATTATTGAGTTTAATTTTTTATTGATTTAAGTTTAGATCATACTTGATTAATGATATTATTTTTGGTTCATTTTCAATAAAGGTTATTTTATTACCTTGACAAGGCTAAATTTAGCAACTTAAAGTTATTTGTATCTTGTTAGAATTTTCATTAATTGTTAATAGGATTATTATTATTAAGTTTAATTTTTTATTGATTTAAGTTTAGATCATACTTGATTAATGTTAATCAAATTATGGCTAACATCATTCTAAAATAATCGTCAGTTGTTATTAATAGAGAAAAAATTCTGATAATTTTTTTGTTGAAAAATAATTTTGATTAATATCAACCAAAAAGCATTACCAGTTCATGTTTTATATTTATTAAATTATTTAGACTAAAATATGTTATTATTTGGTAGTAGTTGAAATACCTTATTTAACCAAACAAAATAAAATTTAATATAAAATTTAGCTTAAACCTCTTTAGTTGTCCTTGCATAGGTTATTTTTAGTTTGATCCCGTTTTTTTTAAATTTTCAATTAAGTTTTAAATAGTTCTAATTTGAAGTCTCTGCCGTTAATTTGATTTAACGAAGTTAAGTTTTTGCTGAGGTTGAAGGTTGACGTGTCAATTTTTTTAAACGTGACATGTTGAGATCTTCTTCAGTTGCAATCTGGAGTGCTCAGGTCAGTAAAAGTTTGGTTTTGTTACAAACCGTTATATTGCGATCTTGGGTGGTGGTCCCCGTTGTTGTATTGTGTTTTATTTTTTATTGCAATGTTGTGGTCCTTGTCGTCGGATTGTGTTCCATTTTTTATTGCAATGTTGGTTCCCCCATGTTTAAAGTGATAATTGTCTGTGTGTGTGTGCGTTTTGTTTATGATTTTAATACATGTTTTGTCGTCATGTGATTACATTATAGGTGTATAAATACTTATATATAGTGTTTTGCATCATGGACGAGGATATTGAGGTTGTCTTTTACCATGGAAGGAAATTAGTTAATGATGGGAAGCTTAGGTATGAAAGGGGGGAGACATCTAGGTTTATGTTTGACCTAGATGTTTGGAGTTATTTCGTGGTTGTTAGTGTAGTGAAATCTTTAGGATACCATGGGTTTAAAGATATGTGGAACTCTGTAGGAGGGGCTTCAGTGTTGGATGATAAGTTAGAGTCTTTGTGTGATGACATTGCTGCCATGCATATGGTTAATTTAGCTAGGCTGAATGGTGAGGTGCATGTGTTTGTGATACACCCTGTTTCTGAACCTGAAGTCATACATATGTTGGAATATGTTGGTAATGATGAAGGACAAGTTGAAGAGAGGGGTGATGTTGATTGTGAACAAGTGGAAGTTGATGTTGTTATGGAGGAAGAGGTTGTTAGAGTTGAAGAAGTTGGTGGTGTGTTGGAAGAGATGGGTAATGTTGATGGTGAAGAACAAGAGATGGGTGAACAAGTGGAAGTTGAGGCTATTATGGAGGAAGAGGTTGTTAGAGTTGAAGAAGTTTGTGGTGTGTTGGAAGAGATGAGTGATGTTGATGGTGAAGAACAAAAGATGGGTGAACAAGTGGAAGTTGAGGCTGCTATGGAGGAAGAGGTTGTTAGAGTTGAAGAAGGTTGTGGTGTGTTGGAAGAGATGGGTGATGTTGATGGTGAAGAACAAGAGATGGGTGAACAAGTGGAAGTTGAGGCTGTTATGGAGGAAGAGGTTGTTAGAGTTGAAGAAGTTTGTGGTGTGTTGGAAGAGATGAGTGATGTTGATGGTGAAGAACAAAAGATGGGTGAACAAGTGGAAGTTGAGGCTGTTATGGAGGAAGAGGTTGTTAGAGTTGAAGAAGTTTGTGGTGTGTTGGAAGAGATGGGTGATGTTGATGTTGAAGAACAAGAGATGGGTGAACAAGTGGAAGTTGAGGTTGTTATGGAGGAAGAGGTTGATGGAGTTGAAGAAGTTTGCGGTGTGTTGGAAGAGATGGGTGATGTTGATGGAGTTGAACAAGTTTAGGAAGTTGGTGGTGATGGTGAACATGAAGGTGAAGAAGAGAATGAAGTTGAAGTAGATGTGGAAATCCAAAGCTGGAATTCCTCTTTTGAGAATGGTAGTGGTGATGGAAATAATGAGTGGTTAGAGGGGCTTGTTGATGTCAATGTTGGTTGTGATATAGATGATTATATACATGCAGATTTCGAGGGAAATATAGAAGTGGAAGTCCAAAGTATGTCAAATGACTCTAGTTATGTGCATTGATGTTAATTAAATTTCAGCAGATATGCTTAATTTGGTTCCATTTATCTGTTGTGTGCATTGATGTTATGCTGATCTTTTAACATGGTTATGTTTCTGAAAATGGTGTTAGAAGGAAAAGCATAGTTATAACTTTTAACATGGTTATAAAAGTTGTAGTGTGGTTTTGCTTGAGATTAATGAATTATTCTGCCAATTACTATCCATAAATCTCCAGGAATGATCCAAAATGGGCATGACTCAGAAAGATCAACAAATTCTACTTTTATATAGTGCTTGAGATGAATGAAAATTTTATGAAGTTTATGTAATTTGTGTTTATCAGTTCACTTTGAAACCACTTCATATGATTGTGCTTATTAGTTGACAGTTCAATACAAAGAGTATTTTGGCCAAAAGTTTCAATCAATACTTTGAATTACTTCCTTACCAAAAGTTACAAACAATACAAACTTTTATAGTCAAAATAACTTTGGTTTATTGCATCCTAAGTACATTCCATCATAAGTACAATGAAATCATTCCTATGAACGAAAAAACACAATTGTAAGTACAATAATGTTCACCACAATAAGAACACAGACAATCCCTAACAAGACATTAAGCCTATTTCCCAATTTCTTCATTGACAAGTCCAAATCACTTATAATCTTCCATCCACCTTCCATTGCTTCTCTGTTCAACAAAGACTCAAACTTGCCTTCACACTTTGCACTCGTTTTCGTTTCAACAACCCCATGATCTGCACACCATGTGAAATAATTGCAACCACCATCTTCACCCCCATTCTGTGACAAGAAAACACCAATCAGGGCACCCTCGAACTCAAAATAAGAACAACGAAAAAACCAAGAAAAAACCTTACCTTGAACATAGGGCAGCCCCAAAATTGCTTGCCTCTGTTCTTAACTGTTCTTGCAGTTCTGACAACACATTTCATCCCACAATAGCACAACGGACCACCATTGCTACATCCTCCTCGAGCACCACCACAGACCACATTACTGTCTTGCTTCTGCCACCCGCTGCATGACGAAGACGAACAGGGATGCATCTTCAACCACAACTTCGATTAAACCCTAAATCCCCAAAATGATATCCCAATTTGTGAAATGGATTGAACTTTGGACGAACCCTAGAAGTACTCAGAAGAATCCCAATCCCTAATTCGATCAAATAAAAATCTGAATCCCAATTTTGGTTTAAAACTTTTATTTTCTTTTTACTTAAAATTTTTTATTATCCACGTGCTTCAGCTGCCCCTACTTCAGTCAACCACATCAGTTAAGAAACCCATTAAATTGAAATTTTCAAAAACAAAGAAACTAAATTGAGATTCCAGTCTGACGCTCAAATCTTCAGTCTAACGCTCTTCCAACTAAATTATCCCACTTGTTGATGATTGAAATATTTTTTTTGTTTATATACATTTTTTATATATTAATATTATATATTTTTTATTTATTTGAAGAATGTTTATAAGAATAAAATTATTGAAACCAAGCGATCAAAACACATAAAATAAAATAGAAACTGAGCCATGATAAGATGGAAAAAGGAAATAAAAAAAGTGAAAAGTAAATTCATATATTCACTAATCATACAATTTTCTTATTATAGTTATTTAAAAATTTATATATAAGTTTAAATAATTAATAGATTTAATTAATTAATACAACTGTTAATAGAAAACAAATCAAAATATCCTTCCATTTAATATGAATTTAATTATCAAGTCAGGACAATGGATTTTTCAATTAATTTCTAAAATAAAAAAATACATTAATATTGTAAATCCGCAATTAAAGAAGTAAAAAATAATTTCAAAACAATAAATTATCAGTACAAACTTAATTTGAATTATTTAATTTTAATTTCATAAATTTATCTTCAAAAACTATTTATCTATTAATGAAAAATAAAAAAAATGACAATTGGAAGATGAGAAAAAGGAAAAAGTTTTCTTATTATTTTAGTTCTATTATACTTGCAGTTTTCATTTTTACTTTGAGTAATCCATTTTTTGTGATTATAATATTTCATGTATTTATTTTATTTTATTTATTTTCATCAAATTTATTTACTTTAGATGTTAGTGTATTTTTATTGAGAATATGTTATAGCGATGAATAAATTATAATGCTTTTCTGGACTCATTTACATTGAATTGAATCACGTAGAAAGTCATTAACTTTATAATATATGTTAGTGGTGATATTCATCCGTTCGTGTTCTTTTTCATGTACATATTTTAACTTAATACTAGTTTCCAATTCGTCTAGGCATATCTGTATGTGTGTTTCTTAACAAAATTTAGAGACAGAGGAAAACAATAATAAATATTTTTAAATTTATTATTAAATTATGAGAAAATCAACATGAGAATGATCTATAAGATTATAAAAGTTAATATTTTTGAAAAAATGTAAAGAGTTGGTTTTGTAAAAGTATAAATGATAAAATTATATAAAAATATAAAATAAACTTTTTAAAAATATAAATGATAGAATTGTAAAAATATATAAATTAGATTTATTAAAAGAATAAGTTAGTGTAACAAACTGATAATGTCTTCTTTAAGCTAGTTTGACTTACAAGACAAAGATGAAGTTATGGAAGTAGAAGTGACGCAAAAACTATTGATATGAAAGTGAACCTCACGGTTTTGGGTGTGATATCATGGGTTTGGTGAGTATTTGTGGTGGAATTGAGGTGTTTGAAGGATCTTTTGATAGGTTGGACTAACTCTAGAGAAGGATGATTATATGAAATTGAGGTGTTTGAAGGATCTTTTGATAGGTTATTACCTCGGTTGGAACCGCGGTCTAAAGTGTTAGACCTTTTTATTTCACCTGTATATGCCGCAGTTCTAAAATCGAAACATATATTAAAAAATAACCGCTGTCGTTTTCCTTCGTTGTACTAGTGGGACCTCATGAGATGCTCTAACATTGATAATATCTCTCTTTTTGAAATAAATAAATAATGTTTTAAAAGTATAAGCACTTGTTCGTCTGTGTTAGTCTAGTACTTATTACCTTATTTTCTTCTCTAACTATTTCAAAAAATACCAAAATACAACATTTTCAAAAAACTAAAAACATCTACATTTTGATACAAGCAAACAACTCTTCCTAGAAACTACGTAACTCTGATTTCTCATTTTTAATAAGAATACGTAGGAGCAAAATCAATCATTGTCGGGTCTAAAAATCTAAAAATTATTTTTTGTTATTTAGAATGTTATTTTTCGGGTATGATTAAACATTTTCAAAATCACATCAACTTTGCTATATTTAATTATAGGTATTTCCTTTCGACACACATGTTAGGATACTAATACATTGTCTCCGAGAATCTAATTTTCGTAAATTATATCTTATTTTATTATATTTTATAGTTTTTCTAAAATAAACTATAGTGACGATTCAAAACATTTTTTTAAATCTATTATTTTTGTTCACCATCCCGTCACAATTTCAACTCTAACAAAATATATATATATATATATATATATATATATATATATATATATATATATATATATATATATATATATATATATTCACAGAAAATTGAAACAAAATGAAAATTTGTATATTAAAAAGAAAGTGTATTTTTATTATATTAAATTAACTAGTTGTCCTAAAATATACTATTTATAATGAAACCTATTGAAGCTGGTTGAACTCCCTTAGGAGGTATATTATAAACGATACTTTTAAAATACGAGTTTATGGAGGGGGTAAACCAAAGCAATAAAATAAAATAATCGACAATATATTAGGATAGCATTAATAATCATTATTTGAAATTCTAAAATTTCCTTTTATTCTGCTTTTATAAATTAATCCGCAGAGGATTAAAAAATTAATAAAATGCTATTATTAGAAAAAAGAAAGAAAGATAAGAGTCTAATTTTTACGTATTGTAAATGTAAACATTTTGGTACGTTTAAAACATTTATACTAGTTCTAACTTTTGTGTAAATAACAGTATGTAATTGAAATATTATATAAAATATTTAAATTGTTGAATTAAGTGAGAAAGGATTAAAAGATAATGCGGTGAGCGTGGATCGAACACGCGACCTTCACATCTTCAGTCTGACGCTCTCCCAACTGAGCTATCCCCGCTCGTTAAATATACAACCTAAACTTTATTTTATCTAAATATATATATAAATATATATAAATATATATGTATTTATTATTTTACTTTTAAATTAATCTTATTTAGTTTTTGTATATGAAGAATGTTTATGAGAAACTTGCCTAATAATTTAATAAAAGAAGATAGCCTCTATGAGTTATGTCATCAATTTAAGCATAGTTATAATTCTATAGAGTGCTTGAGTTGAAAGTATTCATGATTGCTAACTGGTGAATAAGCGAAGGAACAAAGGCTTTCGTTTGAAATACTGTGATTCTGTGACCCTTATTTGTGTTGCAAAATCTAAAGAAAAGAAAAATATGTCATAAAGATTTGCTTCTAATCATGTATTCCAAAATCATATTCAAATATTCAAAGACTGCTTCCACAACTGTCTATACATTCTGTGGTCAGTGTCCACACGCACACTTATAATATTCGTAATACATGTGAAAGTATGTGCATAGAAAAAATACAAGAAAAGAGATAACATACACCAATCAAACTTCACCTTTTGATGAATGCACTCTATCTTCATAAAATCAGCTCCCACTTGCATAAAGTGCAGGCACCAAAAACCAAAGTGAAAACAAACCAATACCCTCTAAAAAATGTAATCTAAAGAGAGATAAAGAAGAGTCATTAGTCAAACAAATTCTCAAGTGCATTTCTCTTTCTTCCACATGCAACCGGTAACAACTCCTTTTGAGTTTGGCTTTGAGGAATGTCTTGGATAGATGACAGAATTGACGACTCACTTCCTATAATCACTCCTTGCTTTTTCATATATTCCACTTTGTCTTGGAAGAGGTAAACCAATCCAATGATAGTGACTTCCACAGTGAAAAGGATAGTCCAAAGTGTGGTGCTTTTTAAGGTTCTCTTATGGTAGGCTTTCAAACCAGTGTAAATGTTGATGACCCCCGCAAGAGAAACTATTGTTCCCAGTATCCAATGTAGTAAGTACCAATAACTCCTCTCTTTTTTTCCCCTGCAAACTCAGTTACAAATTATATAACATTACTATACTAGGAAAAGTTTGCTGTTTGGAATAATGAGCTTAGCAGGTTTGTAAAACCAAGTGAAAATTTTGATGAATGAACCTGTGTGGTCTGAAAAATCCAATCAAGCCTTGCACCAATATAGCACCATAAAGTGCCAGGCCTAACTTCTGATGGTTGTTATCAAATGAATTTTCAAACTTTTTCAGGGACATTGCAGCTCCAACTGTGGCAAGAAGTACTGAAAGCATCTGTTCGATGAAATGTTAGACTGTGAACAATGAAGAATTCAAGGAAAAAAAACTGTATGTTTGTATATACAATGCATCCAAATTAGAACAGAAGCCCACAGATAATATTAATGTATGTTAATTCTTGAATAGTTTAGTTTGTTGATGATCAAACTTGTTAACTTAAAGGAGCCAAAGTAATATAAAGCCTGTGGTCTGAAAGGGAAAGAGAGAATAAGAAAAAGCACTTTGTGCACTAAGGTAGAAAGGCACATAGGTATAAAAGAACAGAAAATTCTCTGCGACTTTACATGTATAACAACTCCTAATTAGCTCAATTCAAATGATAATCATGACATAGTGGTTAACTAAAAGAAATAAAAAAAGCAATATGAAGGTGTGGTCTACTAAAGTTAAAGCATGTTATGATTATGTTGTAAAACAAAGATCAAAAACTTAATGATGCCATGATGTAACTTTCAAGAAACATCTCATACTCTTAAGTCTACTTACTATATTGCCACTACTCCTATTTTTTGAACTTTCTACAGCATAATCAACACTTCAGCATAATAACGTGAGAGGTTAGAGAAGTAACATCAAATCAATCTTATGGTCAAGATTTGGCATGAGTAAAACCAATTTTTACATATAAATGGTAGAAGGGTGAAGATCAATTAGCTCCACTCATGGTACTATACTTTCCCTACATGTATGTGACGTGCATGCTAAAGTATGAATAGCTTTTACGAGAAGAAATAGAAGAGAAATGACCTGAAAACCAACATGGAGATAGAAGAGGACTTTACTCCTTCTAGATCCGGGTTCTGCCTTAATGGACCCTCTGATGAGAAGTATTCCCAGTGGCATTAAAAAACCAGTTGAAGCCCACAGTAGCAGTCCATGTACTGCAATATCAGATGTCTTCTGTTGATTCATCTGATATAGTAAAAGGTGGGGTGTTAGCCAAACAAATGAAGTTTACTAGTGTGTGATAATCATGTATGTAATCAAGGGGCATTGGTTTGCTGAAGAAGAAGCAGATGAAGATGATGAAAAGTTATAAATGAAACTACAAAGAAAGAGGTACTACCTTGTAAACTTTGTTATTTGTGTTATTGTGACTACTAGAGTGATTGCCCTCCTCATAGGCCATGCAGTCACTGAATAGAAGAGCAGAAACATAAAATGAAGCCAATGGTTTCCAAAGGGTATGCATTCTCACAACCCAACAAGAGGGAAAAACTGAGCTTACAAATGGCTACCCTTAAGAGCTCTCTCTCTCTCTCTCTCTCTCTCTCTCTCTCTTTGAGTTTTGATGATGGTTTAGGATATGATTGTTTTTTGGGATGGCTAAGGGAGCTTTTAAAGTGTGGTGAAGGACTTCATTCCTCTACTTTTTGTATAAGAAGCTTTACAAAAGTATGTAATATGAATATACTAATTATAGTGCAATGGTGCTTTAATTGACCTAAATATCCAACATGGGTTAGTTGAGTGTAAACGTTGGAAGTATTAAGAAGTGAGTAAAATCTAAAAAAGGTTAAAGTTTGTTCATTTGAAGGTGGGGTTGGTTGAGATTTGCTTACATTGTCATGGACGAGTTGAATTGTGAAACGAAGAGGTCAAAAACATACAGGAATGCACTTGACTTGAGAAACTGACACCAACATTTTGTAAAGGTAACATAAAGTGGACAACATAAACCGGCATCACCACTCCATACCCATTGTATTCTTGCTTTCAATTATTGCTTTCTTCCATTATTTTGAAAATCCTTATTATATGCATAATTATTTATAATTTTATTATAATAATATAACTTTTTAAATTTCATTACGAATTGTATTGTTATAAGATGGTTGTTTATGGAAACGATATTTTCAAAATACCACCCTTTATTAATGGCAAGAATCCAACTTCTTTCTGAATACAATAACGCTCTTAGTCCATCTAAAACGTTTTGTAATATTGTGTCATAGTCTTGACTATGTGTTTATTATTTATCCTTAGTTTCGTAACATTGTTGAGGATACTAAATTGTAGTGATTTTACATATATTTTATTTCTCGTTTCCAAGACCACCAAGAGGTAAATTATATATATATATATATATATATATATATATATATATATATATATATATATATATATATATATATATATATATATATATATATATATAATATGATATTAGTGCAATCAAGTCTCGGTTATTTTCACTTATAGATACCGATTCTTCGTTCGGTGTATATTCAGACGAGGTGAAAAGAATAGATTTTTTGGCTCGGTCTTAAACCAAATCAAAAGGATTCAGATTCTGACTCGGTTCACAGACAACCGAGGCAGTAGAATTTTTTAATTTTTTTATTTTCATCCGAGATCAGTGTTGTTATGTTTGTTTATTCTCATTGTGGTTAAACTTCTTTCTCTTTCTGCACTTTTTTTCATCCATGTCTTTGGATAAAATTACTTTGACAAACAAACTCAGATGTCCAAGAAGGGGGAAATAGGAAGCAGAGAGAGCAGACAGGAGATCCAAACCAAAAACCAAAATCAGAGATCCAAACCAAAAATAAAAAATCAGAGATCCATTTCGCCATCCACCTGCAAAGAAACAGAACCAAAAACCAAAAACAAAAAACCAAAAATCAAAAAACGCAGAACAGGGTTTCCGCCATCGCAGCCGCCGTCGCGGGCTGTCTCGCTGCACCGTCGCGAGTCGTCTCTCCTCGCCGCACCGTCGCGAGCACCCTCGCCGCATCGTCGCGAGCTATCTTGCCTCGCCACCGTCGCGAGCCGTCTCTCCTCGCCGCACCGTCGCGAGCCGTCTCGCCTCGCCACACCGTCGTGAGCCGTCTCGCCTTGTCGCACTGTCGCAAGATCTCTCCTCGTCGCACCGTCATCGCACCGTCTCGTCTCGCCTCGTCTTGTCAAATCTCGTCTCATCTTGTCTCGCCTCGCCGCACCGTCGCCGCACCGTCCTAGGGATGCAGAGGGAGAAACCATCTGGTGAGAGAATGATGGAGTTGAGGGAGAGGGGAGTCAAGAATGGGAGGGGTTCCAGGAGAGGAGGGAGGGGATGAGGGAAAGTGAAACGTAGGGAAATGGGAAATGAAACATCATATCTAGGGTAATTTTTTTTGAACCGGTTCACTCTCCACCGAGGCTTATAGTCCTAAAATAAATGAAATAGCTATACGCCTCGGTTCCCGCCTAAGCCGAGGCATAAACTCTGCAGATTTCAAAATTCAGACATGTCAGGCAACTTTTAGGCATTGGTTTTGCTATGAACCGAGGTAATATTACTTATATGTTTCGGGTTTCCTTGAACCGAGGCGTATAAGTTCGCCTAAACTACAAAAATGCTACCGCGTTTTGATAGACTTTGGTTTTTCCTAAACTGAAACCTATAGCGCGAGTTAAAAAGCATTTTTTTTACTAGTGTTAGGACAAAAAAGGACTAACCATAATTAAAAAAAATTAACAAATAAAATGAATTAGCAAAATTTTAAATAAATTAAGGAAGGTAATCATCTCGGCAGTCTAGACCTAACTAGACAAAAGTACGTAAAGTCAATATAAATATCATTGTTATTGAGATAATTAATTATATATTTATTACGACTTTTGTTATTACTTGATATATTTACTTGATTTAGGTTTCACAGTGTGGTATGAACATCTCATAATACCTAGAAGGTGAAAAGAGATATCTCGAATAGAAGCCTAATAGTGTAAAGAACCTTTTGTGGAGTTCTTGCAGTGTGATTTCAGTTTGATAAGAACATTTAGGCCTTGTTCACTTGAGTGGATTTGAGGGAGAGTAATTAAGGGGATTTGAGAGGATTTGAAAATAAATTTTTTTGTTGATTATTTGAGTGAATTTGGAGGTAAATGAGATTGAATTTGAAAGTAAATTTTTTTAATCTGTCACGTCAATCAAATTCTACACTAATTCTCACAAACTTTACTTCCAAATTCATTCTCACTTATCTCCAAATTGACTCAAATAAACAACAAAAAATTTTATTTTCAAATCCTCTCAAATCCCCTCAATTACTCTCCCTCAAATCCACTCAAGTGAACAAGGCCTTAACGTCCATCATGGGATCGAGATACGCTCAGTGAAGAAAAAATGACCCTATTATTAGAGATGTAGAAGGAGTTTGCAGAGTTCAAGAAGAGGAGTGCCGAAGAGATGGATGCATTGACAGAAGAGAATGCAAGAATGAAGAGAAAGGTGGAAAAGGTGAAACATGAAAAAAGCATACACGTCACCACCAACAACAAACAAAGTATCTTGTCCTCGACCAACACCTAAAATGGAGGAGAAAAGTGGTTATGCCACGAATCAACAAACAGGTGGCACCATAAACACTTTCACAACCCCTAGAAGGAGCCATAAGCATCCTTTCATTTACGAGATAATGGAAACTCTATCGAGTAATTGGAAGTCCCTGACCATAAACGATTGCGATTTACTCTCAAATGAAAGCATTGAAATTTATGTCACACAAGTTAGTTTGTACAGTGATTTTGTTATGTGTACACTTTTTCCTACCTCCCTTAAAGGAACGACCTTGAACTAGTTCACTCGATTTCCTCCTTTATCTATTAATTTCTTCAACACCTTGGTGTCACACTTTAGTTCTCAATTTTCTACAAATAGATCTCACTATTGCACATCCATAACGTTAGTCAACATAAGGCAAAAGAAAGGAAATCATTGTAGGACCCAGAAAAAATTGTTATCTAGAAAGGTGATGGGCGTGGGTACCATGAATTAAAATAATAGAAGATAAGTATTATTGAAGTGAAGTATATCATAGATGATTAGAATACCTTGTTATAGGTTGGTGTTCATGGGTTTAATTCTTGGTGTGTGCATAAAATGTGTTTTAATTATTTTATTATTATATCAAATGTTTGTGGTACACACATATATATGATTTGTTGTGCATGATTGTAGTAAAGATAATTGTGATGGTGCGTCTGGTTTGGTGTAATTGTTTAGAACTTATTTGTGATGTGTTCAAACATAGACTAGTCCATATCTATATTGGTTTTGTTTTGGCAATATATAAACATGTTTTCTTAATTTTGGGCTTGTGAAAAATAGTATTGAATAATATTAGTTTATTTTACTTCCTGTGGGGATTTAACCATTTTTGCAATTACTATGAATTTTGGGGTTCAAGGAATCAAAACTATGATTATGGTGTTATCATTAAACTTGGGTTATCTCTGAGTTATTTGTAAGAACCTAGAAAATAGAATATTAGAATAGATAATAATGAGACATAGTATTTTAATGTTAAAATAATTCAATAATATAAATATAATTTCATAAATGTTCATTATCTAAAACACTCACCATTTCTCTAAAATTTGTTCTCTGAGTTCCCTCTCCATTCTCTCTAAGATTTTTTATGTAAGACCCTAGAACCTCATGAACTTACCTAGATGTAAAAGTTTAAGTTATAATGTAAAAATAAAGTGCTGTCAGATTTGACATGGTTTACTATTTTAATTATACCTTTTTGTAGAAAATATGAATTTAGCTGATTCTTCTTTTATTGGATAGTAGACTCAAAGAGCTTCGATTTGAGTACTCATACGCCTAATTCCGACTTCGGGAAGGGGTTCAACCGAACTGTCAAAGTTGTGACAGATGTGCTGTCTGGAGGGATGGCGCCCGGCGCCGGTTTCTGTGGGGCGCCCGGCGCGAGTGTTGTCAGTTTGCACGTTTTGGATCTAAAACACGTTGGACTTACGTGGAAAGTTGGGGAATCTGTTCCAAATCCAACATTTCGGTCCCTTGGGCCAGAAAGGAGCGTGGGCAGACCTCCTTTCCAATTAACAAGTGCTTCTTAGTGGATTTAGGGACCATGGTGTCTCTTGGACAGATCTACAAGTGTGGGAAAAGAAGGAAATGGTTTCTGCACTTGTGGGAGTGAAGCAATTGCTGCAAAATCCGTTAGAGAGGTGAAGTTGAGAGCTTCTGGAATTACAAGGAGGCCAAGGTGCTGCAAGTCTGGTGAAGATTGATTCAAGGTCAACAAAGGAGGTCTTCAAGAGGTAAGGGGGTTTAACTTGGGATATAACATAGTGTATGATGGGTAGAAGGTAACCATATAAATTGTTTCGTGCTTTCTTCCTTGTGTGTTGAGATTAAATTTAACATGCTGAAGCATGTGTTTTTCTTCTTGGTTGTGAGTTTTATGAGTTTTGAGTATAACATGAGTTTTGGATATAAAACGCAGAATCTAAAACTGAACTGTTGCGATTGTTCCCAGATTTATTTGAGACCCTTCCCGATATCCAAATTAGCCTTGTGAGTAGTCAAATTAAAGATAATTGAGTCTAGTTTTCAACAAATAAAGAATCAACTCAATTGGAGTTTGGTAGAGAGAGTAATGAGCAAAACAGTAAGCAAAGGTCAAAATAAGAAGACCAGAGAGTGGTGAACTTTTCCGCTTTTTAATAATTTTACTGCAGCTAGATCTGTAGTCCAAAAATTTAGATTTATATGTCCAAAGAACGATATTTGAGTCTAGTTTCCAGGAAATCAAGAATCAACGCAATTGGAGTTCGGTAGAGAGAGTAATGAGCAAAAGAGTCATCAAAGGTCAAAGTTGAACATACCTGAGCGTGATTAATGTTTCCGAGTTTTAATGATTTTACGGCAGCTAGTCCTGTAGTCCAAAAATTTATATTTATATGTCGAAAGAAAGATATTTGAGTCTAGTTTCCAGGAAATCAAGAATCAACTCAATTGGAGTTCGGTAGAGAGAGTAATGAGCAAAAGAGTCATCAAAGGTCAAAGCTGAACATACCTGAGCGTGATTAATGTTTCCGAGTTTTAATGATTTTACTGCAGCTAGCCCTGTAGTCCAAAAATTTAGATTTATATGTCCAAAGAAAGATATTTGAGTCTAGTTTCCAATAAAAAAGAAATGAACTCATTTGAAGTTATGTATAGAGAATTATGAGTAAAATAACAAGCAAAGGTCAGTGTGGACAGCATTCATTTTTTTTACTCGTTGGGAATACTTATCTACACTCTTTGGCCAAGAGTGTGGGTAAGAGGGTATTGAGAATTCTCTTCCAATGTTGGAAGAGGAAAGAATGAATTATGAGAATGAGAGGACTGAAAGAGATTGAGGTTGAGTGTGATGGTGAAACTGTGAGAGCAAGCGTTCTGTCATTTCCTTAGAATTCTTGTCGAATCGATGGTGTTCGTATTGCGATACGATAGTGTGTTGAGTCTCTGCGGAGACTGAGATTCGAGTGTCACCCTTTCCTCGTGCGCGGGGACTAGAGGGGGTTGAATGTCTCGCCCAATGACTTCGGCTCGTGTGAGTATAGTGCTCGGTGGGTGCGCCTAACCGAAGTTTTTACTCGTAATTCCTTGAGAGGTCGGGGAGATAGGTCTGAAGTTGCGATGGAGGACGGCTCGAATCGCCCTGTTTTGCGAAACAGGTTTGATACGACAAAATTCAAGGAAACAACAGAAGCTTGAGTAAATGATTGAGTTGTGAGCTTAATATTGTGATGCATTGTAATATTATGATCTTGATAGTCTGAGTGGTGATGGTCTGAGTTACGAGTTGAATATTGTGTTGTATTGTAAGGTTGTGACTAGGATAATCTAAGTTATGATATTTTGATATTTAAATTATATGCTATGTTAGGTTCCTCGTTACTCACCCTGAAATGTTGTGGTTGTGGTTTCCACCTACGATGATCGTACTTGTACGGGAGTAGATGGCGTTGCAGATGAGGCAGAGATGAAGTAGCACGACGAGAGTTATGGGAATGACTATGGGGGACTTATCATGTTTTAAGTAATTTTATGTTTTTGAATATTGAATTTGATATTTGTAAGGTTTTAACTTTATTTTGTAAGACGCTTAAACTTTATGTTGTAAGACGCTTAAACTTTTGATGGTTTATTTCCGCGATGTTAATTGAAAAAAACAAATTGGCGTAAAAGTTTTGATTTCGTTATTTTCTAGTGGCACCCTGATAAGGGGTGTTACATTTGGTATCAGAGCTTAGGTTTTAAAAAAAAAAAAAAATTCTCTTTGGGGCTTTTGGGGAGTGAGCTCGACTAGTACGCTGACGTAATCTTGATATTGTTCGTGTGGTTATTATTCCCTGCTTATCTTTTGCATTATAAATGAAAAGGATGTCGGGACGACCAAGAAATCCTACTCCAGTAGATGCTACTGCAGAGCTGGCGCAAGCAATGCGGCAGATTGCTCAGGTTTTGCAAGCACAACAGGCACAACAGGCTGAGCAGGCACCAAGGCCGAGAGTGGGTATGAATGACTTTTTACGTCACAATCCTACAAAGTTCAATGGCAAGGCAACTCCAGATGAAGCAGATGACTGGATTTGTAACCTTGAGAAGATCTTTGAAGCAATCGAGTGCACTGAGGGGCAGAAGTTAGTGTTTGCTACATATATGTTGGCAGGAGAAGCTGAGTACTGGTGGCGTGGGATGCGGAGGAGCATGGATACCCGAGGGGAAGTTGCTACTTGGGAAGACTTCAGAGCTAGATTCTTGGAGCGTTACTTTCCGGCTAGCGCTAAGCAGCAACGAGAGTCGCAGTTTCTTGCTCTTCAGCAGGGAAGTATGTCTGTTCAAGACTACAAGGAGAGATTCGAGTATTTAGCTCGTTTCTATACTCAGAATATGAGCGAGGATTGGAAGTGCAGAAGGTTTGAGCAAGGATTGCGCCACCATCTTTTGAAGGCACTTGTTCACTTGAAGATCAATGAATTTCCAGAGTTAGTGGAGCAGGCCACGATAGCTGAGAGGTTGGATGAGTCTGGGCGTGTGATGAGGAACCAGAAGGGAAGCTTTTCTTTGGGCAAGCCACAGAGGAAACCGTATGAGAGGCCACAACAATTTAGGCCGGGGTTGTTGAAGTGCTTTGAGTGTGGTGGAGATCACCTCCGAAGAAATTGTCCAAAGCTGAGTAACGTCAAGAAGGAGGCGCGAACGTGTTTCACATGTAATAAGCCTGGGCATATCTCTCTTTATTGCCCTCAGAAGAGGTCAACTGGTGGAACGCCTCAGAAGTCAGCTAATGGTGAAAAGCCCCAGGTTGCTGGCAGAGTGTTTGCCATGTCTGGAGTAGAAGCCGAGAAGTCAGGTAACCTCATACTTGATACTTGTTCCTTGTTTGGTAGAAATGTGCATGTTCTGTTCGATTCGGGTGCGACGCACTCGTTTATATCATTGTCGTGTGTTGAGAATCTTGGACTCTCTATGTTTGACTTGGGGTGCGAGCTTGTTGTCTCCACTCCAACATCCGGACAAGTTTCAACCAGTTCAATCTGCGTTGGGTGTCCGATCGAGGTGACGGGTCACAAGTCCAGAGTCAATTTGGTGTGCTTACCGCTTGAAGGTCTGGATGTGATCTTGGGGATGGATTGGTTAGCTGATAACCATGTTATGATTGACTGTGGACGTCAGAGAGTAGTCTTCCAAGAATCAGAGGGCATTAAAATGTCAACGTCAAAGGAAGTTGTTCAAGATATCAAGAGTGGAGCTGTTTGCTTTATGTTGATAGTGAAAGAGCAGAAGAAGAACATAGACGAGCAGATCAATGGAATACCAGTAGTCGAGGAATATGCTGATGTTTTCCCTGAGGAGGTACCGGGTTTGCCACCGAGTCGTGAAGTGGACTTTGCAATAGATCTAATGCCGGGTACAGGGCCAATATCTGTAGCTCCATATCGTATGGCTCCAGCAGAGTTAGCAGAGTTGAAGAAGCAGATTGAAGATCTGTTAGAGAAGAAGTTCATCAGACCAAGTGTGTCTCCATGGGGTGCGCCGGTGTTGCTAGTGAAAAAGAAAGACGGAAGCTCAAGGTTATGTGTGGATTACCGGCAACTTAATAAAGTCACTATCAAGAACAAGTACCCGTTGCCAAGAATTGATGATTTGTTAGACCAGTTGAAAGGAGCTGGAGTGTTTTCAAAGATTGATCTACGGTCAGGATATCATCAAATTCTTGTCAAGCCTGATGATGTGCAGAAGACAGCGTTTCGTTCACGCTATGGGCACTATGAGTATGTTGTGATGCCTTTTGGTGTGACGAATGCTCCAGCTATATTCATGGATTACATGAATCGTATCTTTCGTTCTTGTTTGGATAAGTTTGTCGTTGTATTCATTGACGATATTCTTATCTACTCGAAGAACCGAGAGGAACATGCTGAACATCTACGGGTAGCGTTGGAGATTTTGAGGGAGCACCAGTTGTATGGAAAGCTGTCGAAATGTGAGTTTTGGTTGGATGAAGTTCAATTCCTTGGTCATGTGATATCTGCTCAAGGAATATCAGTCGATCCAGCCAAGGTTGAAGCTGTGTTGAACTGGGAGCGCCCTACATCGGTGACGGAGGTAAGGAGTTTTGTTGGACTAGCAGGTTACTATCGGAAATTTGTAGAGGGTTTCTCCAAGATAGTAGGTCCTCTGACTCAGTTGACGAGGAAGGACCAACCGTTTGTCTGGACTGATGAATGTGAAGCAAGCTTTGAAGATATGAAGAAAAGATTGACAACCGCACCAGTGCTAATTATTCCAGATATAGACAAGGCATTTGAGTTATATTGTGATGCATCATATCAAGGATTGGGATGCGTATTAATGCAAGATAGAAGACCAGTGGCATATGCTTCTCGCCAGTTGAGGATACACGAGCGGAATTATCCGACACATGACATTGAGTTAGCAGCTGTAGTGTTTGCATTGAAGACTTGGCGTCATTATTTGTTTGGAGCGAAGTTTCAGGTTTTCAGTGACCACAAAAGTTTGAAATACCTGTTTGATCAAAAAGAGTTGAACATGAGGCAGCGGAGGTGGATGGAATACCTAAAGGACTACGACTTTGAGTTGCTTTATCATCCAGGAAAGGCAAATGTCGTGGCGGATGCTCTGAGTAGAAAACGGATTCAGATGTCAGCTCTGATGATCAAAGAGTTAGAGCTGATAGAGAAGTTAAGGGACATGAATCTCGGTGTTATTTTGGGTCGGGATCACATGTGGTGTAGTCATCTCACAATTACAAGTAGTTTCTTGGAACAAGTGAAGTCAGAACAAGAAACTGATCCGGAGCTGCAACAAATTGTGGGGTTGTTAGGAACTGATCAAGCCAAAGATTTTGCTTTTTGCCGGAATGGTATTCTTCGATTTCGAGGAAGAGTGTGTGTGCCGGCAACAGCAGAGTTGCGAAAGTTGATATTGGAAGAAGGGCATAAGAGTAGTCTCAGTATACATCCAGGAATGACTAAGATGTATAAAGACCTAAAAGAATCTTTTTGGTGGAGCGGAATGAAGAAGGATGTTGCAGAGTTTGTAGCTTCCTGTTTGGTATGTCAGAAGGCAAAGATCGAACATCAAAGACCAGGTGGAATGTTACAGCAGCTGAATATTCCCCAGTGGAAATGGGACAGTATCTCGATGGACTTCGTAACTCACTTACCGAGGTCATCGAGGGGTCACGACTCCATATGGGTAATAGTTGATCGGTTGACGAAGAGCGCCCACTTTATATCCATCAATCAGAAGATGTCGATGGAGAAGTTAGTAGAGTTGTACATAAGAGAAATTGTAAGACTGCATGGTATGCCAGATAACATTGTATCTGACCGAGATCCAAGGTTTACCTCGAGGTTCTGGCAACAATTACAAGATGCTTTGGGTTCTCGGTTGAACATGAGTTCAGCATATCATCCTCAAACAGATGGACAGACTGAAAGAACTATTCAGACATTAGAGGACTTGTTGAGGACTTGTGTTTTGGACCATCTTGGAGGTTGGAGTGAGATCTTACCATTAGTAGAGTTCACATATAACAACAGCTATCATTCTAGCATTGGGATGGCGCCTTTCGAAGCTTTGTATGGGCGAAGATGTCGAACTCCTCTTTGTTGGTTTCAAGATGGGGAAGCAATATCAGTAGGACCTGAGTTGTTGCAACAAACTACTGAAAAGGTGAAATTGATTCAAGAAAGAATGAGAGCAACACAAAGTAGGCAAAAGTCGTACGCTGATCGGAGAAGGAGGCCGCTTGAGTTCAATGAAGGTGATCATGTGTTTTTACGCGTGACGCCGATGGCAGGTGTGGGTAGGGCTATCAAGGCGAGGAAGTTGTCTCCTAAGTTTCTTGGTCCTTATGATATTCTTAGGCGGATTGGACCCGTAGCGTATGAGATAGCGTTACCACCGCAGTTGGCAAACCTGCATAATGTGTTTCACGTGTCTCAATTGAGGAAATACATTCCAGATCCTAATCATGTACTAGAAGTTGATGATATACAAGTTAATGAAGATCTTACAATCAAAGCTGGACCAATCAGAGTGTTGGAGGTGCAGACGAAAAATCTGAGGGGAAAGGAAATTCGCACAGTAAAGGTGTTGTGGAACGAGGAAACCCAAGAGATGACATGGGAGCTTGAAGAGTTTATGAGGAATGAATACCCATTTCTGTTTGCGTAGTAGCCTTAATTTTCGAGGACGAAAATTTTTGGAGTAGGGGAGAATGTAAGACCCTAGAACCTCATGAACTTACCTAGTTGTAAAAGTTTAAGTTATAATGTAAAAATAAAGTGCTGTCAGACTTGACATGGTTTACTATTTTAATTATAACTTTTTGTAGAAAATATGAATTTAGCTGATTCTTCTTTTATTGTATAGTAGACTCAAAGAGCTTCGATTTGAGTACTCATACGCCTAATTCCGACTTCGGGAAGGGGTTCAACCGAACTGTCAAAGTTGTGACAGATGTGCTGTCTGGAGGGATGGCGCCCGGCGCCGGTTTCTGTGGGGCGCCCGGCGCGAGTGTTGTCAGTTTGCACGTTTTGGATCTAAAACACGTTGGACTTACGTGGAAAGTTGGGGAATCTGTTCCAGATCCAACATTTCGGTCCCTTGGGCCAGAAAGAAGCGTGGGCAGACCTCCTTTCCAATTAACAAGTGCTTCTTAGTGGATTTAGGGACCATGGTGTCTCTTGGACAGATCTACAAGTGTGGGAAAAGAAGGAAATGGTTTCTGCACTTGTGGGAGTGAAGCAATTGCTGCAAAATCCGTTAGAGAGGTGAAGTTGAGAGCTTCTGGAATTACAAGGAGGCCAAGGTGCTGCAAGTCTGGTGAAGATTGATTCAAGGTCAACAAAGGAGGTCTTCAAGAGGTAAGGGGGTTTAACTTGGGATATAACATAGTGTATGATGGGTAGAAGGTAACCATATAAATTGTTTCGTGCTTTCTTCCTTGTGTGTTGAGATTAAATTTAACATGCTGAAGCATGTGTTTTTCTTCTTGGTTGTGAGTTTTATGAGTTTTGAGTATAACATGAGTTTTGGATATAAAACGCAGAATCTAAAACTGAACTGTTGCGATTGTTCCCAGATTTATTTGAGACCCTTCCCGATATCCAAATTAGCCTTGTGAGTAGTCAAATTAAAGATAATTGAGTCTTGTTTTCAAAAAATAAAGAATCAACTCAATTGGAGTTCGGTAGAGAGAGGAATGAGCAAAACAGTAAGCAAAGGTCAAAACTAAGAAGACCAGAGAGTGGTGAACTTTTCCGCTTTTTAATAATTTTACTGCAGCTAGATCTGTAGTCCAAAAATTTAGATTTATATGTCCAAAGAAAGATATTTGAGTCTAGTTTCCAGGAAATCAAGAATCAACTCAATTGGAGTTCGGTAGAGAGAGTAATGAGCAAAAGAGTCATCAAAGGTCAAAGTTGAACATACCTGAGCGTGATTAATGTTTCCGAGTTTTAATGATTTTACTGCAGCTAGTCCTGTAGTCCAAAAATTTATATTTATATGTCGAAAGAAAGATATTTGAGTCTAGTTTCCAGGAAATCAAGAATCAACTCAATTGGAGTTTGGTAGAGAGAGTAATGAGCAAAAGAGTCATCAAAGGTCAAAGCTGAACATACCTGAGCGTGATTAATGTTTCCGAGTTTTAATGATTTTACTGCAGCTAGCCCTGTAGTCCAAAAATTTAGATTTATATGTCCAAAGAAAGATATTTGAGTCTAGTTTCCAATAAAAAAGAAATGAACTCATTTGAAGTTATGTACAGAGAAGTATGAGTAAAATAACAAGCAAAGGTCAGTGTGGACAGCATTCATTTTTTTTACTCGTTGGGAATACTTATCTACACTCTTTGGCCAAGAGTGTGGGTAAGAGGGTATTGAGAATTCTCTTCCAATGTTGGAAGAGGAAAGAATGAATTATGAGAATGAGAGGACTGAAAGAGATTGAGGTTGAGTGTGATGGTGAAACTGTGAGAGCAAGCGTTCTGTCATTTCCTTAGAATTCTTGTCGAATCGATGGTGTTCGTATTGCGATACGATAGTGTGTTGAGTCTCTGCGGAGACTGAGATTCGAGTGTCACCCTTTCCTCGTGCGCGGGGACTAGAGGGGGTTGAATGTCTCGCCCAATGACTTCGGCTCGTGTGAGTATAGTGCTCGGTGGGTGCGCCTAACCGAAATTTTTACTCGTAATTCCTTGAGAGGTCGGGGAGATAGGTCTGAAGTTGCGATGGAGGACGGCTCGAATCGCCCTGTTTTGCGAAACAGGTTTGATACGACAAAATTCAAGGAAACAACAGAAGCTTGAGTAAATGATTGAGTTGTGAGCTTCATATTGTGATGCATTGTAATATTATGATCTTGATAGTCTGAGTGGTGATGGTCTGAGTTACGAGTTGAATATTGTGTTGTATTGTAAGGTTGTGACTAGGATAATCTAAGTTATGATATTTTGATATTTAAATTATATGCTATGTTAGGTTCCTCGTTACTCACCCTGAAATGTTGTGGTTGTGGTTTCCACCTACGATGATCGTACTTGTACGGGAGTAGATGGCGTTGCAGATGAGGCAGAGATGAAGTAGCACGACGAGAGTTATGGGAATGACTATGGGGGACTTATCATGTTTTAAGTAATTTTATGTTTTTGAATATTGAATTTGATATTTGTAAGGTTTTAACTTTATTTTGTAAGACGCTTAAACTTTATGTTGTAAGACGCTTAAACTTTTGATGGTTTATTTCCGCGATGTTAATTGAAAAAAAAAAATTGGCGTAAAAGTTTTGATTTCGTTATTTTCTAGTGGCACCCTGATAAGGGGTGTTACATTTTACTCCTAAGATATCTACTCGACAATCAAGAAGTGTTTAGGAGATCACAACAGTGAGTTCTTCATCCTCTATCGATGAATTTTCCTTATAGAAAAAGTAAGTTTCTACTTCTTTTTCTTTAATTCTTAGTTTAAGACACATGCAATTGGAATTTCTCGCATGTGTCATCTAATCTCTCTTTTTAGCTCCTTGTAGATCAATGGTCCTAAAGACTTACTTTGATCACGATGTTGTGGTTTGTAGGAGTTTTTAGAGTTTCTGGAGTTAAGGCAGGGGTAGTACGTTGTTTAAAGCCTTGAAAGTGATTAAACCAATGAATTGTGATAATAGTATTTAAAAGCTAATGTATGTTGAGTTGCTTATAGTTAAAATGATCGTTTAATGTTAATCATGTTTTGATGAGTGTGCTTAGTTAATTTATGTATAATGACATTGATGATTCTGGTTTGAGAATTGAATGAGCTTATGGATGTTGTTGTTATGATGTATATATGGTATAAAATTGATGTTGTATTTAGAAGTTAAGAGTAGGCTGAGTTGTAGGTTGATTTTGGAGCTTAAGAGAGAGTTTTGATAGGTGATATTTTGAAGTAAGGGTTGAATGAGAGGAACTAAGTTTTTGAGTATGTTGTATGATCATGTTAAACTTGTTTGAGCTTTGAGATAGTAGAAATATGGTGTAGAACTATGTGGTAGTTAATAAAGTGTGTTTTGTATGGTTTTTAGTTCATTTTAAAGGTTTTGAATAGAGAGATTCTAAAGTAATAGATTTGTACTTAAGAAAAATGTTTGGGGTCCATTAATGAGTTATTTCTAATTTCTTTAAACTCCTAAATTGTGAAGGAAACCTAACACTGAAAAATGCACTTAGTTTTTTCCAATTTGTTTTCTCAACTTCTTAATTCAAAGAAATGAGTTAGGTTTAATTACAATTTTTCTAATTTACATGTCATTAAAAAAGTACTATGTTACAAATATGTCAATCTAATGACATTACTCTACTATAAAAGACTTTAATGCTACCAATTTGCAAAAATTAAAACCTAATTGAAAAAAAGAAGTAGATGACTTATTTAATATTTTAAGGAAAAAAGAAGTGTGAAGTGATTAAACCAATGAATAAATATTTGTATGAAAGAGATAAAAAGGGATTTTGTTATTATCTAATCTAAAAACCTCGTCGAGAAAGAAAGATATAAAATGATTGAATGTTGTCGATTAAATTAATCATAGTCATCAAATGCAGTTAATGTCAAGTTTTATTTTTATGTATGCATCGATTAATTATATTTTAATAAGGGTAATATATACAGAAAGACCCAAAATTATGAATAAAGTTAACTTTTTTGGTCTATTTTAAAACTAAGTCGTATTGTTTGTGGCAGACCATATATTCAATCAATAATTCGAGTAGGACAAATGTTGAATAATAATTGCAATCATTACAGTGCCATAGTTTTCAAGATTTGGCATAAAGTCAATATCACCATGAACATTAATTATAATTCATAAAAATTCCCTACACTTTCTTTTCCTTTAAGTATATGGAAGATTGGGACTAAAAGGAAGTGGAAATAATGCATTTTTCTCACAAAAAATATTCCAGTACATATTATATTTAGACGAATTTCTTTATATGAACTTTCAAAAGAATAAGAAAAAAAATTATAGTATTTAAATAGATTAATGACAAACTAAATTGTAAAAAAAAAATATTTAAGTTTTCTAAATTTTCTTTTTTTTTCTCCTATATTTAAACTAACTTTAACTTTTAGGGAAAAATATTTTTTTCCTCTTGAAATTCATAACTTTTTCCAAAAACAAAAAATCATGTTCAACTTCAAATAATTAATATATATTTTACTCGGTGGGAAGGAATTTGGATTTCGTAACTGTAAGCTATACGGTCGAGTACTTTTTTATAATCAGATCATCGGTAAACGACTGTACAGATTATAACTGAATACATTTTAATGTCTGCATTTATATATATATATTTCAGTTGGTACATTTTAGCAATGTGTACCGGATTTTAGTAGACAAAAATACCCTTATAAATATGGATTCTAAGTAAGGGTATTTTAATAATTTTCATTCTCAAAACTAAAAAAAAAAAAAAGAAACCCCCAAACTTTTACTCACCTCTTTCATTCCTCTCAACCCTTTCTCTTTCATCTTTCTTACTCCAATCTTTTCTCTGTCATCCCTACTGTAACCCCAATTGAAAAAATCTGAAACACTTGTCGTTAAACAATCTTACAAAAAAATGATTTTATAATGAGTTTTCATCTTATAATTTTTGTCTTATCTAATTTTATCTAATTTTCACAAGCATAAAGGAATTGGTAATTGACCTGGAAAAAATCAGAAATACTCGCTGTTAAACAATTTCTTACAAAAAATGATTTTATAATGAGTTTTTATTTTATAATTTTTGTCTTATCTAATTTTCATAAGCATAATGACATCAAAGGAATTGATAATTGGCCTGGAAAAAATCAGAAACACTCGTTGTTAAACAATTTCTTACAAAAATGACTTTATAATGAGTTTTCTTTTTATAATTTTTGTTGTATATAATTTTATCTAATTTTTACAAGCATAATGACATCGAAAGAATTGGTAATTGGCCTGGAGGGTTCTTTTAGAGATGATGATTCAACATATGCAGATGATGAAATTAGAGAGGTTACTGAAGATGGTGAAATTGAAGAGATCTTGAATGAACCTTTGCCTGAAGGTGAATCAAATTGTTTAAAGGCAAGTGTTTTTGATTTTTTCAATTGGGGTTTTCTTTTTTTCTTTTTTAAGTTTTGAGAATAAAAATTATTAAAATACCCTTAACCTTAAAACTTAGAATCCATATTTATAAGGGTATTTTTGTCTACTAAAATCCGATACACATTGCTAAAATGTATCAACTGAAAAACAGGGCGCCTTAGCAAACCCTAAGGCGCCCTGTTTTTCAGTTGATACATTTTAGCAATGTGTACCGGATTTTAGTAGACAAAAATACCCTTATAAATATGGATTCTAAGTTTTAAGGTTAAGGGTATTTTAATAATTTTTATTCTCAAAACTTAAAAAAGAAAAAAAGAAAACCCCAATTGAAAAAATCAAAAACACTTGCCTTTAAACAATTTGATTCACCTTCAGGCAAAGGTTCATTCAAGATCTCTTCAATTTCACCATCTTCAGTAACCTCTCTAATTTCATCATCTGCATATGTTGAATCATCATCTCTAAAAAAACCCTTCAGGCCAATTACCAATTCTTTCCGATGTCATTATGCTTGTAAAAATTAGATAAAATTATATACAACAAAAATTATAAAATGAAAACTCATTATAAAGTCACTTTTTGTAAGAAATTGTTTAACAACGAGTGTTTCTGATTTTTTTCCAGGCCAATTACCAATTCCTTTGATGTCATCATGCTTGTGAAAATTAGATAAAATTAGATAAGACAAAAATTATAAAATAAAAACTCATTATAAAATCATTTTTTATAAGAAATTGTTTAACAGCGAATATTTCTGATTTTTTTCTAGGTCAATTACCAATTCCTTTATGCTTGTGAAAATTGGATAAAATTAGATAAGACAAAAATTATAAGATGAAAACTCATTATAAAATCATTTTTTTTGTAACATTGTTTAACTACAAGTGTATCAGATTTTTTTCAATTGGGGCTACAGTAGCAATGACAGAGAAAAAGTTGGAGTGAAAGAGATGGAAAAGAAAGGAAAGTTGGAGTGAAAGAGATGAAAAAGAAAGGATTGAGAGGAATGAGAGAGGTGAGTAAGGGTTTGGGGGGTTTCTGTTTTTTTTTTAAGTTTTGAGAATGAAAATTATTAAAATGCCCTTAACCTTAAAACTTAGAATCCATATATATAAGGGTATTTTTGTTTACTAAAATCCGGTACACATTGCTAAAATGTATCAACTGAAAAACAGGCGTACGCGCGTTAGCAAACCCATATATATATATATATATATATAAAAGGTGACTTAGCCAACTATCTATGAGTTTATCAAAACTAACAGCGTATCAATTACTATTATTAAGATATAATCAAACTCTTATTTTAATAGGATAAATGGATTAATAGACTTAAGCCCATATCCATCCAGATAAAGATTTATAAATATTATAATTAATTTATAAATAACTTAATCATCAAAGTATTTTATTAAACTTTTAATTAAGATAGACATATTCACCTTAGCCAAACCAAACACAATGGAAGCAATTTGAGTTGGGTTAATGAACGATTGAAAATAATGTATGCGGTGCTTCAATTTTCTTTTATTATTTCTCATTATGACACATTTTTTTAAAAGATGCTTAGATGCACCATTTGCCGTGTTGTCCTAATGAATGCAGCATTCGTCTTTGATTCCACAACTACAAATTTGTAACATTGATAAATTTGTAACATATATCAAAATGTAATTGTTTTATAGTATTTATAGTAGTCTCTTTCTAAGAAATGATGGAAAAAGGGGGAAAAAAAAGTAATAATTCAACGAATAGTCATAACTTAACGGAATTTCAATCTCTCTTATTGAGAATTTGTGATGAACACAAAAAACAAGTAGAGCAAATACATAACTTAAAAGACAATTTTTAACGTAAAAGCTTCCTTGATGTAAGAATAAAAATCACAAATCATCTAGACTAAAAAAAAAAAACTATGATCAGTAAAAGAATACAAAAGAGTCCAATAAAAACACCAAATAATATTTTCAATCAATCAAACTAACTAAGCATGAATGCTTACGAATAAGAACAAAAAAGATGAAAATTCTCCAAAACAGAGTTGCTGATGCGAACCTGTTTTCTCCCAAACTAGATTTTCGATTATCTATCTGAATGGTCACAATGAAGAACCATATGTCTGCAACTCATTGTCCAAAAATCAACATGATCCCCGATGAACACCGATGCAAACTTTGTGTTATACATAGGTGATACGACTGTCGCGGTCATACAAATTTGATGTGCATAAATTAATGCAGTATAGACTAGGATTTGACTCCTAGGTCGTCTCTCAAGGACCAATATTTGTCGGTTTAGTCTCAGATTTAACACGAAGTGGGGGGGGTTTCTGGATGTTTTGTGCGGTAAAGTAAAATTGGAAATTGGAAATAAAACAACAGAAAAATTAAAATAAATTAAAACTGGGATTTAAACACAACTAAATTTAAAACGATGAAATAAAATTTAACCACGGTAAAAACTAAACGGTAAAAGATGGTAAAAAAAAAACTGAACGGTAAAATTAAACGCATAAATAAAAACATCAGTGAAAATACGTTGATAGAAAATAAACCGTAAAAATGACGTTGAAAATAAACTGAACGGTAAAAAGCAATGACTGAATTTAACAGTACAGAAAATACTGAACGATAAATTTAACAGATAAAAACATTTAACTGAAAATGGAATTCATCACTTAAATTAAAATTCTTGAACAATACAACTCAAAATGAAACAAGCAAACTGGTGCCACACTTCTACTGCTTTAGAAAATAAAACATTAGCACTGTTTAAAATGAAAAATGCAGAGGGAGAGGAAGAGGCGAGAGCCTCCTCCCAGACTGTGAGTGTTTTCCTAATTCTAATCTAAATTCCCCTCTCTCTGCTGCTTGCTGTCCTTCTTTTATATTGCCAAATATTTTGTCTTACTCTCCACTCCTTCCTTCCATAGCCAAAATAAGCAAAGGCCCTCGAATTTTGGTATTTTCTGCTTCCCCATTTTACGGATGTTTATCAAATTGGTGGTGCACACACGACAAGATGCTGTTATGCCCGTGAGCTTCACTGCTTCCACATTCCAGCTCACCCGTGAGTGCTTTTCTTCCAACCAATTAATCTCTCAGCTCAACCGTGCACCATTCCCACAGCTTCGTAACATGTGCTCCTTCCTCAGCTGGACCAATTTGTGATCTTCACCTCTCTTCCCAGCTGGACCGTGATGTTCTTCTTCCAGCTGCTCCAGCAAGAATTTAACTCTTCTCCATTCTAAGACACCAACCGTAGCCTCCTCATCTCCCTTCTCACATCCGTAGCAACTCCTTCAATCAAGGCCGTGGAGCACCTTGCTGCTGTCAAACCATTTTAAGAAAACAAACTAAGCACTCCACTCACGGTGCTTGCTGGTCCTTTCTTTCAAAGTGTATAAAGACCCTCTTCTAAAATAGCACATATTATTATTCAAGAGATGTAAAAACCGTGAGCTTTTGCTTGGTCCCTCCATTACCATTTACAAAGATTCTTTGGCTGGTTAAGGCCGTGTGCTTTCATGGAGTGGTGGCTCCCATTTTTATGCTTGCCAAAAGAATTGTCCACCACATGCTAAGCCATTTAAAAAAAAAGAACAATGCACTTCTTTTTCCCATGTGGGCCGTGTATCACTTCTCTTTCATTCATTTTGCTGCAACTTTCTCCCATATGGCCGTGACTTCTTAAGGGATGTGGTCCCCTCCTTTAATTCCAATTGTTTTGTTCTCTTGTGTTGACCATCTACGTTGCCGTGGCATTTACTCAGAATGTGGCTTCTTCCAAAATAAAAAGTACTATTGTTATCTTCTAAAAGAGTTATAAAACCGTGAGCTCCATTTCAAAGTGGCCCCTAAATTTGATTCCTCATTGCAGATGTTGTATGGTGTGTATGGTTTGCATGTTGGCCATTTTGCTTCTACAAATTCAGAAATGAAGGACTTGCTTAAGAGTTTTGGGAGGTCTTAGCATCATCTAATGATCAATTCTAGCCACCATAATTACTAAACAACAAGCAAACAATGCAAACAGATTAGAAATCACTCAAACATTAATCACTGGACTGACATAGGAGAGTAAAATAAATACTGGGAACAACACAAAACGAATTTGAACAAAGTAAAAACTATACATGAAAATAGACATCCATACGAAAATATGAAAAAAAACCGCATGCAAAACGGATAAGAATTAAACTCAAACGAAGACACACAAGTTGACACAACATTCACGTAGTACTAGGCTGACATAGGAGAGTAAACAAATTACTGGGAACAGTACAGAACGCATTTGAACAAAGTAAAAGTTATACATGAAACTAGACATCTAGACGAAACTATGAAAAAAAATTGAATGGAAAACGGATACGAATTGAATTCGAACGAGGACAAACAAGTTGACACAAAATTCACACAGCAACCAGCGAAAATTGAAGTGGCTGAAATACATTGGGCTCATTTGTCATTTCTCATTTAGCCTTCAAATGTCCCAAAAAGATATCCAAAATTTTCCCATAATTAATAATGCAAAATAATAAGCTCAGATAATTCAAATTAGTTAAAATAAGAATTTCTGATCGAATTAAGCACAATTAGGAAAAATAGGAAAATAACGGACGATTAAGCACAATTCCCTGATTAATTCTAGTACAATAAACTAAGTGAAGTGAAGAAAATATTGACTCATCAAAATAGACCACACTTAGTCTTTTGCACTCCTGGGCAAAATCAAGACGCAAATCAGGGAATACGACATCAAAGGACTGACATAGATGCAACATACAGAAAATAAAAACTCGCAAGAAAATAAACAAAATTTACAAAGTTCTCAAGAATTCTAGAGGGATAAGAGAAGTAGAAATTATCCAACACAAATCAAATAAAGCAGATACTTATAGAAATCTTCCAAGCAATTCAATACACGGAAAAATAATCAATCAGCTTAAGAGGTGATTTAAAAATAACATAACCTCACAGATGCACTACAGTGTTTCTCTCAAGTGTCTAGGGTAAACATTTCAACTCAATGCACTCAAGAAAACAAACACAATCAGATTTGGCAAGCTTCTAATTATCAATACTTAAAACATATGCATGTTTAGATCAAAAGGTCTTTACTGGGTTGTAATGGGGCCAAGGACAGGGGAGGATAAATATGGATAAGTAGCTATAGCTCAAAAGAAATAGAGGTGCACTAGGAAAAAAATGTAAACACAGTGAAATCTCACCCAAACCTCTAATTCAATCCTCTTCTCGACTCCATTATTCATAAAATTATTTTTCAATTTTCTCTTTTTCTCATAAAATATTTTTATTTTTTTTTTTCATCCTGTTTTTTTTTTTTTTTTTTTTTTTCACAACAGGATATAAATTATCATTTCAAAACATGATGAGGAACCAACTAGCCAATTCATCAGAATTCCCAAGGAGACCACACTTATTCTCAAAACACTTCTATAGCTCCAAACTTTCCTAAGTTTAAGGTAATCATTTGTTTTTCACTTAGGATCAGTGTATGAGCTTCAACACACAGAAATATATACAGCATAGGCTCAAAGGGGTTATCAAAGGATAATAACAAGGTAGGCTTATTTGGCTAAAGAGGCTCAAGAATAAAATTGCCTTTATCACTTCCAAAAATGCATATAAATCAAGTATATCAAAAAGAATCAAGCCAAGGCATATGTGCAAGCAATCAAGAGACATATCACACACAAGAAAGAAAATAAAGTGGCTCAAATCTCACACAGGGTATTCGTCACAATCAAATCAACCTCTCAAACATTATAATCATCTTCCAAGCAGAGAAAAGCAAGGATTTCAAACCATAAGTATTAATCAAGTGAAGGAAAAATCTACAACTTAGACATCATCCAGAAATCAAGAGAAAAATGTAAAATTTATTGCACTCAAGACACACTAAAACAACTTAAAACAGAAAAAATTTAACACTTAAAAACAAAAAATTTAACACACAAAATAAATACTAACAAAACTAACAGAAAAATCAGAATTTCTCCCAGTAGACCACACTTAAATCACACAATGTCCTCAGTGTGTCACAATCATCAGATTATCAATTTCAGAGCAGCCAAAAAATATAGACAAGTGCAATAAAAAGTTAGGAAAAATGGGAAGAAATTTTTCAGTAACATCCATCAGCAGATGTCTAAAACACCTAGCACCCATCAGTAGATGCTAATAAATTTTTTTTATTAATTATTTTTTATTTTTTATTTTTTTTTTTTATTTTTTATTTTTTATTTTTTATTTTTTTTTGAAAAAGGAGACCGGTACTGTAACAACAGTCTCGGTGGCAAAGACCGGAACTGTTGCTACAGTGGAAAGCAATTCTGCTATAAAAGGCTGCTCCTCCGCGTCCAGCGCCATTTCTGAACGCTCAATCTCTCTCTACTCCTCTGCTCTCTCTCTCTGCTCTCTCAACTCTCTGCTCTCTCTCGACTCTCTGCTCTCTCAACTCTCTCGAGCGTCTGGATCTCTGCAGGGAGCCTCTCCTCTGAGCATCTGGAGCTGTGTGGAACCTCTGCCACCGTGCCATCTGAAGAGTCTGAGATCTGCGAGGAGCTTCTCTGCCAGCCTACTACTCCAGGTAAGTCCTTTGCTCCTGGATCTGCCTTTCTTTCCGTTTTTTCTGCTCTCTCTCTCTCTGTATTACCTTTATTTTTCATCTCTGCCCTGCTCTCCCTTTACTGCTTTCCATCTTTATTTTCAGCTTTCTGCTCTTTATTTTTCACCTGCTAAACACTTAAAACACATAAAACACAATTGTCTTAAAACTTAAGGGGTATATCGGCTGGAAACCAGACGTTAATCTCCCTTCGTTTGAAGGTATGGCAGAGACAATCGGGTAGAACAACGCCACGTACCCCACTTAAAACTAAAACACAGAAACTGAATATACAAGAACAATATGGACAAGGACACTGGACGTAGATCCGTTTAGGACCCTTTGCAAGGACCGTGAAACAGATCTGAGACCAGACACAAAAACAATCAAAGACAGACAGGACAAAATAAATTTAACGGAAAACAAGAACAAATAAAGAAAACACAGAACTAATCTAAAAATTTTTTATGCTTCTCTTTTTTTAGTTCTTTTTATTATTTTTTTATGTTTATTTTTTTCTTTTTTTATGTTTTTGTTCTTTTTATTTTTATATTTATTTTTTTATTTATGTATTTGTATATTACGAGAGGAAGGATGAGTGAAACGGAATCAGAGAGATATACCAGTCAACGGTGGCGTCCTACCGACGATCAAATCCAGATGATGACCAAAATATTCAACTATGGGGTCACACACCCAAGCCGAGCGCAAGTCGTCGAGATCGCGTCTCGACTAAGGGCTTTCGGCGAAGCCACTGAATACAACGTACACTGCTGGTTCAATAACCACGGCAATCGGGTCAAGCACTGGCAAGCGGAGATAGACCCCACTGGCACTCTCTTTTCACAACTGCCGTTGTACATGTACGGTAAGACCTCTGATCACACCTCCATTTTTATTGAAAATTTTCACTTCCTCTTCTATAATTAACACAAGTTATTTATTTTTTTTTTATTATTTTTTTATTATTTTTTTTTTATTATTTTTTTTTTTATTTTTTTATTTTTTTTTTGTTTGAAAGAAAAAAACTGGGTGATAATGAGGGCACCGAGGCTGCTGAATTTGTTTCCAGTTCCGATCATCATCGATGACGACAGAAATGAACGAGAAATTCCTCCACCAAAGCCTCCGCTCGCATTCCGAACCAGAGCTCCCTCAACGGAGCTCTCTCTTAGACCACCACAACCAGCTCGAGAGTTCTTTCAGTTTTGATGTTTTATGTTTTTTTTTTTTTTTTTTTTTTTTTATGTTTTTATTGGCCGAGTGTGGCCAGAATATGGGCTGTAATATGAACACTTATATTTTTGTTGTTTTTATTTTTATGATGTTTTTTTTTTTGTTTTTTTTTTGGTTTGTAATATTAACGATCAGAAATGATCGAACAACGAACATCTTTATTATGTTTTTGTTTTTATTTTTATTATTATCAGTGTAAGACAGACTGTTTTCGGTGTATTTGGTATTTTCAATAAAAGTACTCAGATAGTTTTAGCTCAAATTACACCTCTCTGCCCTTACATGTTAATTATGCACTATGTTGATTTTTTATTATTATTTTTTTTCAAAAACTAAATAAATAAAAACAGAACACATATTAACGAAACAAAAGACCTAATACCGAACACAAAATATCAAAGCAGAAAGAACACAAATGTCAAAAACAGCAGACAAAACATATATTTACAAAACATACATTAACAAAATAACATACTTGAAACACAACACAAATTTTTATTTTTATTTTTATTTTTTCTTTTTAGTACAAACACTAAAAATCACGAAGCAAATAAAACACAGAACACTTTTTTTTTTAAATTGTTTTTTTTTTTTTTTTAAATAATAATAATAATTCGAAAACTAAAAAGAAAAGGAAAAACAAACTTAAAACAAAAATCAGAATCTCCCCCAAGACCACACTTAAACTACACTGTCCTAAACGTGCTCTAAGCATAAGATCATCAGTTAAAACACTGAACAGATAAAGGACAAATGCAATAAAAGTAGGAAAACGGGGAAGAAAGAAAAAGAAAACTCCCCTGGTCAGGGTGGCAGTTGCCAATTTTGGACTTGTAGGGAGAGGTTTTCCACTTCATGATCCAGCACAGAAGTTTTGAGGAGGAACTGCTTCATCCTCCAGATTTGATCAAGCAGTGAAATGTCTTCCACGGCTGGATCCAAACAATTATTGTTGATGACTAGATTCAATAGGTGCCTGTTGATGTTGAAATCGTTCTGGGTGCTTGCACCTCTGTCCTCAATTGTGGGTGTCTGCTCATCAAATTTATACGTACCTCCTGCAGTATGCTTAGTGCAAATTGGTTCCACAGAAATGTCATGCAGAGGTATAACACCCAATCCCAATTCATCATACTGAGCCTTAGATACAACCTCATAACATGAATCAGTTTGAAATGTAGAAACAATATCTATAACAGGTTCAGATTCATGTTCAGTGCATGGAGAACAAATATTTGAATGTGATAGTAAAAAGCGGTCCTCATCATGCACAGAGGAAAAATTAAAATCAGACTCAGCAAGAATATAGTCATTAGCATACCTCTCAACAACATAGTCATCAATATAATCAAATTGAGGTATGCTTACCTCCTCTTCCTTGAAGATTTCAAGAGTGTGGGAAGGTGAAGGTGGTCTACCTGGTTCAGGATTACTGCTTACTTCTGCCGGGTCCCCAAAATTTTCATCAGTCTCCTCAGGTGCAAGAGTGGCCATCTGCCTAATCTGATCACTCAGATTCTGTATGGCAGCTTGAGTTTCCTGCTGGAACTCCATGCTCTCTTGCTTGAACTGCATGTTCCCTTTCTGAAACTGAATGTTCTGCATTGTCATCTGCTCTAGTAACTCCTTTAATGTAGGTTCAGAAGTAGAAGGCTGAGGAGTTATTTGAATAGGAGCATCATACTGCTGACTCTGATATTGCTGAACTGGTGGAACCGGCTCCCAAAGGGAGCTCTCAGAAGTTTGAGGATGAGACATATTGTTCTCATCATAGAAATCAGCAGAATTAAAATCACAGTAATATCCAGAATGATAGTCATAGCTAGAGGCATCGACAGAATAAGCAGAATTCACGTAATCAAAATTGGTAGACATGGACAAATAAAAAGTAAAAACTAAAAACTAAAAATTACGAATCAGATAAAACAAAACACATTTATACATGCTACAAGCACACACAAGACAGAACATCAATAGTAAAAATTTTTAATTAAATTTTTTTTTTTTAATTTTAAATTTTTTTTTTAATAACAACTAAATACAGAACATAGCACAATTAAACACATATATACACAATATATATTAACACAGTAAAAATCTAAAACAAAAACTTGGATCTGAAGTGACAACGCCGCCAAAATTTGTTGAAGGTGTCGTTGTCTCCTACAAAAATACAACAGACAGAACACACAAAACAAACATATTAACAGAACAAAACTTTACACAACAAAAATCTAAAACCAAACCTCCATTGATTGGTCCCCGGCAACGGCGCCATTTTTTGATACGACTGTCGCGGTCATACAAATTTGATGTGCATAAATTAATGCAGTATAGACTAGGATTTGACTCCTAGGTCGTCTCTCAAGGACCAATATTTGTCGGTTTAGTCTCAGATTTAACACGAAGTGGGGGGGGTTTCTGGATGTTTTGTGCGGTAAAATAAAATTGGAAATTGGAAATAAAACAACAGAAAAATTAAAATAAATTAAAACTGGGATTTAAACACAACTAAATTTAAAACGATGAAATAAAATTTAACCACGGTAAAAACTAAACGGTAAAAGATGGTAAAAAAAAAACTGAACGGTAAAATTAAACGCATAAATAAAAACATCAGTGAAAATACGTTGATAGAAAATAAACCGTAAAAATGACGTTGAAAATAAACTGAACGGTAAAAAGCAATGACTGAATTTAACAGTACAGAAAATACTGAACGATAAATTTAACAGATAAAAACATTTAACTGAAAATGGAATTCATCACTTAAATTAAAATTCTTGAACAATACAACTCAAAATGAAACAAGCAAACTGGTGCCACACTTCTACTGCTTTAGAAAATAAAACATTAGCACTGTTTAAAATGAAAAATGCAGAGGGAGAGGAAGAGGCGAGAGCCTCCTCCCAGACTGTGAGTGTTTTCCTAATTCTAATCTAAATTCCCCTCTCTCTGCTGCTTGCTGTCCTTCTTTTATATTGCCAAATATTTTGTCTTACTCTCCACTCCTTCCTTCCATAGCCAAAATAAGCAAAGGCCCTCGAATTTTGGTATTTTCTGCTTCCCCATTTTACGGATGTTTATCAAATTGGTGGTGCACACACGACAAGATGCTGTTATGCCCGTGAGCTTCACTGCTTCCACATTCCAGCTCACCCGTGAGTGCTTTTCTTCCAACCAATTAATCTCTCAGCTCAACCGTGCACCATTCCCACAGCTTCGTAACATGTGCTCCTTCCTCAGCTGGACCAATTTGTGATCTTCACCTCTCTTCCCAGCTGGACCGTGATGTTCTTCTTCCAGCTGCTCCAGCAAGAATTTAACTCTTCTCCATTCTAAGACACCAACCGTAGCCTCCTCATCTCCCTTCTCACATCCGTAGCAACTCCTTCAATCAAGGCCGTGGAGCACCTTGCTGCTGTCAAACCATTTTAAGAAAACAAACTAAGCACTCCACTCACGGTGCTTGCTGGTCCTTTCTTTCAAAGTGTATAAAGACCCTCTTCTAAAATAGCACATATTATTATTCAAGAGATGTAAAAACCGTGAGCTTTTGCTTGGTCCCTCCATTACCATTTACAAAGATTCTTTGGCTGGTTAAGGCCGTGTGCTTTCATGGAGTGGTGGCTCCCATTTTTATGCTTGCCAAAAGAATTGTCCACCACATGCTAAGCCATTTAAAAAAAAAGAACAATGCACTTCTTTTTCCCATGTGGGCCGTGTATCACTTCTCTTTCATTCATTTTGCTGCAACTTTCTCCCATATGGCCGTGACTTCTTAAGGGATGTGGTCCCCTCCTTTAATTCCAATTGTTTTGTTCTCTTGTGTTGACCATCTACGTTGCCGTGGCATTTACTCAGAATGTGGCTTCTTCCAAAATAAAAAGTACTATTGTTATCTTCTAAAAGAGTTATAAAACCGTGAGCTCCATTTCAAAGTGGCCCCTAAATTTGATTCCTCATTGCAGATGTTGTATGGTGTGTATGGTTTGCATGTTGGCCATTTTGCTTCTACAAATTCAGAAATGAAGGACTTGCTTAAGAGTTTTGGGAGGTCTTAGCATCATCTAATGATCAATTCTAGCCACCATAATTACTAAACAACAAGCAAACAATGCAAACAGATTAGAAATCACTCAAACATTAATCACTGGACTGACATAGGAGAGTAAAATAAATACTGGGAACAACACAAAACGAATTTGAACAAAGTAAAAACTATACATGAAAATAGACATCCATACGAAAATATGAAAAAAAACCGCATGCAAAACGGATAAGAATTAAACTCAAACGAAGACACACAAGTTGACACAACATTCACGTAGTACTAGGCTGACATAGGAGAGTAAACAAATTACTGGGAACAGTACAGAACGCATTTGAACAAAGTAAAAGTTATACATGAAACTAGACATCTAGACGAAACTATGAAAAAAAATTGAATGGAAAACGGATACGAATTGAATTCGAACGAGGACAAACAAGTTGACACAAAATTCACACAGCAACCAGCGAAAATTGAAGTGGCTGAAATACATTGGGCTCATTTGTCATTTCTCATTTAGCCTTCAAATGTCCCAAAAAGATATCCAAAATTTTCCCATAATTAATAATGCAAAATAATAAGCTCAGATAATTCAAATTAGTTAAAATAAGAATTTCTGATCGAATTAAGCACAATTAGGAAAAATAGGAAAATAACGGACGATTAAGCACAATTCCCTGATTAATTCTAGTACAATAAACTAAGTGAAGTGAAGAAAATATTGACTCATCAATAGGACAAACTTTCTCACTTCTTTTCTCTCTCACTTGATTTTTTTCTCTCCTCAAATGACTCTTATGTGTCTATTCTCCACATAGTAAGGGAGTTCAATATCACAAAATCGACTTCTAAGGTGATATTTTTGTCCATTTATATATTTTAAATTGATATTATCTCTAGTCGATGTAAGACATATAATACATCTCTTAAAATCGAGGTATATACATCTTGTATGTGAGACTACATACTAATAAATGGTCTAATCCAATAGCGAATAAATCAATATACCTAACAAACCTCAAATCTCGTTAGAATAAACTTTAACAATATTATACCATCTTAAAAAATAAACATTAAATTTAATTTAACCTTATAAAATTAGATTATAAAATAAGATTTAGCTTAAACAAAGTTTTTAATAAATTTCATATCCTTTGTGGGTGGTGTATGATTTGCAGCATACACTTGATGAAATCACCTATATGAGTGTCAAGTGGGGCCCTTGCATGGGTCTTGACATGATATCTAGAGCACTCATGAATACCGGGTACACATGACCTAATAAGCACAACACAACAAGGATTGTGGGGGTGTATTGTGATTGATAAACCTCCAACACACATCAAGTGTCTTTGGTTCATATAGCTTGTTATACTAACTACATTGTGTGTTAAGTTTCTTAATCTAAGACTAGTTCATATAGTTAGTTATACCAGCTCTGATGCATTACAACCTATGAAACTCACGATAAAAGTATCTTATCTTTCTTTTAATCTTTGTTTAATCATTATAACAAAGATTTGTATTATGAAACTCCCTTGCCGCCTCCCTTGCATCTGTCGTCGTCGCCAAGGCAGGTGTGACACCCAGGCATTGACGAGGACAGAGAGTGATCGTCGGTGCAAGAGGCATGAACTGGTACCAGAGCCTAGCTCTTCTGTCCGGGATGGAACCTGTCAAACATCTTCTGATGCCAAAGTCAGTCTACAAACCGTTCGACAGTTCAATATTTATAGTTTTCGCCATGGACTTGGAATTAGTGAAAAGTTAATCATGACCCAATTCCAGCCCAATGGCTCTAATCGCTATTTACCTTAATCATGGTCTTAATGACATAGAGAATCTACCGACCGGTCTTAGTTGTCGTCCGGTCAGGTTGATTTAGCGTTGCCTTCTTTGGACCATCCGTTCAAAGTTCTCTCCATTTGCAGTTACCTTTTCAAATTCAGATTGATCGGTTTCTTAGTTGGATGAAGTTGTATCTACGATCAGGTGATTCTCCTATTTTTAATTTTAAAATTTTGTGACTAGGTTTTAAGTTTCGGTAACATAAATTTTCTAAATGTTAAAAATTATTGAATAAATTTTGGTAAATTAAAATTGCAAGATATTACAAAGCAATACACAATATGATTAATAAATAAAAAATTATTTTCGACAACTTATCTACACATTGATATTGTTTTAGTATATTGTCTGGTCCTCCTTCAAATTGTTGAATATATCTTCTTGTTCATTTCTTGGTTTATGGCCACAGGTATACTTCTTTTTCATAATAAGTTTGTACATATATCTTATCTTGATGTTCAACTTCCATATTGTTTGACATTTGTGTAACTCTTAAACAACAACAATCCATTTGACAACAGTAACAAAGATTAATAGGTCCAAGCAGTAACATGTCGATGAAGTTATTATGGTAACATGCAGGAACAAGAATGTTCGGGAAGTTGTTTCTCAACATGCTATCAGAATATGCGACAAAAAAAAACAATTTTAGAAAGACACGTTAATGGAGTTTATTCCCTGTCGTTGCTTCCCACGCCTGTAAGACATGATTCACAATTTCTTCTACTCCAACCTTATGCTTCACCTGCACATACATTTGTAAATCAAGTTGAGAAGAAAAGAGGTGAAAAATTAAAGGATTGTCTGTAGTTCAAGATCATGATAAAGATGCAGATTATTAGTGATAAAAAACAGTTTGATTAGGATGCTAGAAATTGGAAAGCTCAAAAAGAGTCTAGTGAGGGTTGATTAAGGTGCAGCTCACAACCAGTTTTGCTATTACTTCAATGCTAAAAGGAAGAGAATGATAATTGGGATCTGTATACAAATTTGCATTAGAACACGTGCATGATGTGGAGAACTAAGTATTGGTGTAAGACAACAGGTCTCAGTTTGTTTAAGCAAGGGAAAATTGCAATAAAAAACCAAAGTCAAAAAGGTAAGTCTTGTAAACATTCTAACCTTAAAAAGAACATGTAAGAGAAAGCACAGAATTGCCAATAGAATGTTCACTGCTGTATATTTATTGTCACAAAGCATGCAAAAACTGGACACAGCAGGCCTAAGTGAAAAGCTGAAACTTGGATATACCATGGGGTTTAAGTGTATTACACCACAATTAAGATTTATAACACCATTGTTCCAATAAATGATGTTCTTAACTAACCTGTGCAAAGACAAATGGTCCTCCGTCTCTCATCCGCAAAGCATCCCGCTGCATGACTGCTAAATCAGCCCCAATTGCCGGAGCAAGGTCAGTCTTGTTTATCACCTGGAATAAAGTCCAACCAGTTCCACAATCATATTCTAAAATCTTGCAACAAGGATTGTATACAAGTATTGATGGATCTGTAACAAGAAAAGTGCAAGATCTTTGCAAATAGCACCTACAAGGAGATCGGCTTGTGTGATTCCAGGACCACCTTTCCTAGGAATTTTGTCACCACCAGATACATCTATTATGTAAATTATGTAGTCAGCCAATTCCCTGCTGAAATTGGCAGCCAGGTTATCTGCGGAAGAACGAAACTCAAGTGAATATCCAAATCTCTTGGGATTAACTAAATTTAAAAATCAATCACATATCTAAGAACACACATAACTAATTCATACAAACAATCGTTTAGCTTGTTCAAAATCTGGTTTAATGTAAAAAATCATCCAAAACATGTTAACTAGATTCTAAACATAGCAACCAAAGATCATGTATTTATAAGAGTGAATAAACTTAATAACATGTGAGTAAACTTAATTAAATTGTAGTAATTGATTAAAAATTAGATAAAGAAAAATACCTCCCCCAGATTCACAAAGAAGTATATCTGCTTTGAAGAGGTTAGAAAGCTCCTCCAGAGGTCCAAGATTAATACTAATGTCTTCCCGAATGGCAGCATGTGGGCAGCCCCCAGTTTCCACAGCGCGTATCCTTTCTTCTGGAAGAGCTTTGTGCTTCACCAAGAACTCACCATCCTCTTTGGTGAATATATCATTAGTCACCTGAAACAAACAAGAAAGCAAAGCACATGTTTTTGGTTTTGCTTTACTCAAATTAAGAGTAAAATTGGAAGACAGAGAGAAGGCGGAAAAACTCACAGCAGCGAGACTGTAGTTATCCCGAAGGAATTCACAAAGGGCCAACATGAGAGCTGTTTTCCTGCGTTGCCATGAAAAAGAAAAAGGGTTTAACTTTCGAAGGGTTCTGCATAGACAGAGAAAGAGAAACCCACCCAGTGCCGACAGGTCCACCAATTCCGACAGTGAAGGCTCTTTCGTTGAAATTCCTGTTAAGAGGAGGGGCTCTTCTGCTGAAGAAGCCAGGAGAGTAGATGGGTTCGTGAGAATGCGGCGCCAGACCATCATGGCTGTGGTACACCCTACCATCCTTGCCTACCCATGACTCCCCGTCTCCCTTTTCACCGTCATGATCATGTTCGTGATCGTTATCATGACCATGATCATGATGGTGGTCGTGATGTTCGCCGTGAGAAGCCATTGAATGTGTCTGATGCTAACTGTCACTGGGATGGACTCTGGAAATAGAAAGAAAACCAAAGCACAAACCGCCTCCAATCCAAACACTAAGGTCTAGTCAAATATACGGATTTTTTTTTCTTGTGTTTTTTTATGGCTGCAATTTTCCTTTAAATTTTAAGATTTCTAATATTAGATTTTAGATCAAAATTATTTTTAAAAACCGGTTTTTAAATTTTGAATTTAATATTCTTTTACCATGTCACCGTATCTATGAAGTAATTCCAGTGATTTGTTTGATAAGATTTAAAAAGATTAATTGGATTTGGGACTGTTATCTTACCACCAGCAATATTAGTTTCAATTTTCTTAAATGAATATACAACTTACACTTCAAAAGAACAACTAAATTTAAAGAACTAAAATAGCTTTTAGAGAATTCTTTTTTAATCTTTGAAATTAGTGTTTAGAAATGGAAATTGTATTTTCTAAATTTGAAAAATTAAAATATGACAATATTTCACTCTTTCTATATCATATTTATATTTTATAATTTTAAAACAAACATTAAAATAATGCATTTCAAACTAGAAAAATAGAAAAGGTGAAAAGTTTATTGGACCAAAATAAAAATTTAATAAAAAGTATGGTTTATCCTATCAAAATTTTAACAATTAGTTCTCATTAATTTGCATAGTTAACTGTTGTAAAACATTATTCCTAAGGTGAAAGAATAAAATACAATGTTTTTCACATTTAACTTATTTGTTTATATATTGAATTTTTTTTATTATTTAATAGATTTTTATTTTCTATCTGACAGATATTTGGAGATATAGATAATATCATGTCATATAAAAAAAATATTAATTAAAAACGCAAAGCAGATTAAAAATATGTATTGTGAAACTTTATATTCTTACAATTTTATAATTTAATTATACTTAATTGATATTAAATTAACATGTCAATTAGGTAGGTAGATTGACTCTGCCTTATCTTGCTATATAATTGTATAATTTAACTACACGCAAATAATATTAACCATACAATCTTATATAAATACATTATATTTCTTTAGTGTTATCTTATATATTATTAGATTGGTTATGGAAATTCACAATCACAAAATCAGATGAAAAAAATAATTAATTATTATAGAGTGGAAATTTAATTGTTATTTTTTGTACTATTGATGGAAAGTGATCGGTTATTGCTCATGGTCGGTTTCAAAGCGCAAAGTCCAATGCTCAAACGTGAACACTGACATAGCTTGAATGAAGAAGAATACAAATCTAAACTTTGTTTTTCTTTTCTTCTTTAATTCAAATTAACACACCCAATGGCACAGTTTTGTTTGTCATGGAAATCAAACTTAAACCATACATATAAATATCATAAAAACATCTCCAATGTACTTTTGTTTGATAAAATACTTCAAGTTGATGCTAAACTTTGTTAATACAAACTTTTAATGCTAGTTTTAATTTTTTTTTATTTTATTTTGGTCGATTTTATTTAGTGTAGTTCTAATTTTTGATAAATTTGGTTCAATTTAGTGCTTTTTTAATTTTTTTTAAACATCCTCTAAATTGTTAAAGAAAAAATTAATTTAAAAAAAATTCTGTATATGAAGTCAATATTATGTCACGTGGTAATGTGAGTATCATATGTTAAGTCAATTTAATATTACGTATCAGTGTTATATATTCAATTTCATCCCAATTTTATTAATTTTGTTCAATTTAGTCTCAAGTTTTATTAATGTTGTTCGATTCATTCCTAATTTTAAATTTTGGAAGGAAAATTTTTCACTATTTGTAAATGAAAACGTTTTCATTATTTTTAGGCTTAATAGCTTATTTTGTCCCCAGTAGTAAGTTGTGTTAATTAAGTTTCTCCTTTCAAAAAAGTTTCAATTGCATCTCTACTTGATAAAATTTGTCTCAATCAAGTCGCTATCGTTAAATACTCGTAAAACGGTGTTAAATATTTTTCTCTTTCTTTCTTTTGCTTTTTTACAAAGCAGTTTGTCACTACTTTTTCCTCTGCTGCTATATGTAAAGTGATACAAAATAAGTTCCACTCTATTGTCTCTACACACCAACATTTGTCTCTCACCAAGCCCTATGTAGTTCCACTCTGTTGTGCCCACCTCCAACCCAATTCCCCGCACTTTGTTTATCAGCTTCTCGTTGCAGAATTGTTCTCCGTGCACCGACCAAGTAATCATGGGGACGCCACAACTTAGTATCCACGGTGGAATTCCACCCGCAATGGCTCAAGAATGCTCCAACGACATGGTGGTTCAGGATAACCAACTATGGAGCCCACCCCCTGATAACCATCCCTTTCTCTACATTCCTCTCTTCAAACCCATCGAGCATCCACTTCTCCTTCTCTTCCTCACTCTCCTCCTTCCCCTTCTTCTCCAACACCACCCATATGAACCCATGATATAGGTTTAATATCCTATTTTGTCCCCAGTTTCGTTCGAAAATGTCAAATTAGTCCATCCTTTAAAAAATGCGTCAATTACGTCCTCACTTAATAAAATTTGCATCAATGAAATCCCTTCCGTTAAATCCGTACAAACGGCGTAAATTATTTTTCTCTTTCTTTAATTAACGCCGTTTGTACGAATTTAACGGAAGGGATTTCATTGATGCAAATTTTATTAAGTAAGGACGTAATTGACGCATTTTTTAAAGGATGGACTAATTTGACATTTTCGAGCGAAACTGGGGACAAAATAGGGTATTAAGCCTATAATATATTATATTTTGTATCACTTTACCTAGAGCTGCAGAGGAAAAAACAATGACAATCTGCTTTGCACATAAAAGCATAAGAGAGAAAAAAAAATTTAACACCGTTTGTGAGTATTTAACGGAAGAAAGTTGATTGAGGCAAATTTTATCAAGTAGGGATGCAATTGACACTTTTTTAAAAGGAGAGACCTAATTGACACAATTCACCATTATTGGGGACAAAATAAACTATTAAGCCTTATTTTTAAAATTAAAAGCTAAGTTTTCATTATTTTTATAATTAGAAGGAAAATTCTTCATTATTTTTAAAATGAGAAGGAAAATTATTCATTGTTTTCAAAATTAGAAGAAAAATTCCTCATTATTTTTAGGTTTAATTGCTTATTTGGTACCCAAATTCAGTGGTTAGTGTCAACTTCATGCTCCTTTTAAAAAAGGCTCAATTTCGTCACCACTTGCACAAAAAAAATAGAATTCATTAAGTTGGTAGAAACGGAATTAAATGTTTGATAATGTGACAAAGAAGTCTGCACTTTTTTTCTCTCCTAAATGTACTTTGCATTGACAAAACACGATATTTATTCTAGTATCAAATTATGATATAAGCATATAATTTAAACTTTTGTAATACTTTTTATATTGATTTATGTTAGTAAAATATATATTATATTAAAAGATATTTAGGGATTGAGAAAATAAACAATAATGGTTTTAAATTTATGGTTCAATTCTAAATAGAATTAATGTGGAAAATAATTTATAGGTTTAGAAAGTCAATATGTATGAAAAAATTTAAATAGTAGATTTTTTAAAAAATACAAAGGATAGAGTATGTGCAAAAATATAGAGTAGGCTTTCTAAAAATACAAAAAGAAAAACTATGAAAAATATGTAGGGTAGACTCGTTAAACATGAAAATCAATGCATGGACAAATTGATCTAATATGTAATGTTAGAGTCATTTAATTCATCCATTGATAGACTCGTCAAATATATATCTCTAGATTTGTATAATTAATGTATGTTTAGGCTCGTCTAATATGTATTACAAGACTTGTTTAATCAATGACTGGGAGAATGCAATTGTACATCCCAAACCCTCACCTGCAAAACAACCAGAAAATTCCCAGGCAGATATAACATGTTTTCTACCCTAGGGTTCAATAAAATCAAAACAAACACACATACAATTATGACAAATATCAAACAAAGATAAAGAAAAAGGGGAAGAAAAACACAAAGAAAAACCACATTGAATTCGCACATCTAATTAAATGGCCTGACTCTCTCACGTTTCCCCAGCGGAGTCGCCATCTGTCGCCACCAGATTCGCGACGGGACGACGATCCGAAAAGAAACGTACGTTTTGAAAAGAGATTTTGGAGTCGCCACCATAGTTTATTCTGGAAAACTACGGAAAAACCATAAAATGATAAGGCATGGTCAATTTGAACCAGATTCTCGGTTCGGGAGTCGGTTACGTGTAGGGAAGGTATTAGCACCCTACAACGCCTGCCCTAGGGCAGTACCTTTAACTAAATGCGCGAATATGGATGTGGTTTTCAAAATGTTTAACTTTCCCCTAAAATAAGACTCTAAAGAAACAAATAATATTTTTTTAGTTTTTTGGGCCCGACAAGGATTGACCTTGCTCCTACGTATTCTCATGTGAGAAATCAGGGTTACGTAGTTCTTTTAGAAAAATGCTTTAAAATTTGTTTGAGAAATTTGTTTGGAAAATGATTATGGATAAATTTGGATTTTAGGGAAAGTGAACCTGACAAGGACTGGCCTTGCTCCTACGTATCTCCACTTTTGATGGAGAATCAAGGATCACGTAGTTCTGGCTAGGCGATATAGTTTGTAGTTTGAAAAATAGATGTTTTTTAGTTTTTGATGATTTTATATGTTTTTGGTATTTTTATTGTAATATTTATATTTTTTGCGTAATGAGTACTAGGCTGATGCGTACGATCGCACGAGCACTCACACGGCTTTTTCCTTTTATTGTTTTGCGTAATGAGTACTAGGCTGATGCGTACGATCGCACGAGCACTCACACGGCTTTTTTTCTCTTATTGTTTTGCGTAATGAGTACTAGGCTGATGCGTACGATCGCACGAGCACTCACACAGCTTTTTATTTATTTTATATTTGGGCAATAAGTACTAGGCTGATGCGTACGATCGCACGAGTACTCATACCAATATTTATTATATTAAATGTTTTTTAAAGTTTTATATATATTTTTTTTTATTTTTTTATAATTTTTATACAAAACAACACAAACAAGTTTACTAGATATAAATAAAACAAAGGGATAAGAGTTACTGTACAAGGGGAATTACATGCAATAAAAAACCAATGAAAAGAAAGAAAAAAGCATAAAAATAAAACAAAAGAAAAGCTCAACAGAATTATGTACAGAGATAAAAACCAGGGGTGCCGAATGAAATTGAAGTTCCTTTGTTTGGGCCAATACTCTCCTCTTCAACTTGGTGTCCGTCAGGGGTGTTAGGATGAAACTTGGAGGTGTCATTGAATATTTGCTTGTCAGGTCCAATTCCCTTTATTTTTGTTTGGAGAAAACACATGGGCTTAAGCCCTAACAGAATGGAGGTATACAAGTGAAATTTGTGTGTGCCAGAAAGAGGGGATGCGGTCCGTAGCCTTTATTCCCGATTCAGAAAACCCATTAAGGGTCCCTCCAAGTTCAATTCATTTGTGTCAGCATTTCATCTTCTCCCCTGAACGAGAGACCCTAGAGACAACTACCTACGCCAACCACGTTCCAGGCGCTGCGGGAAGATCCTCTACCTCGTCTGAAGCTTTGCGGGCGACGTCAAGCGCTACCAGGACCGTTGCCGGCGATGCCGCTCACGCCCGTCGGAGCAGTTCTGGCCGCCGCCTTCTCCAAGCAGACCGCCGCAAGTTGCTTCTGATCTCTCTCCCTCTCTTCTGTTCTCGTGTGATGGGTGTCGAAAGTGGTGAAAGGATCATCTAAGAGTTGTAGTCCATGAACCCTTGGAGGAGTTCGATCTTATCCTCGTCGATCCACGGCCGCTGGAACAGTCACCGCGAGTCATCTAATGGAGGCTTCTTTTCCGCGACTGGTTCCAGGTGTTGCCACTTCGAAATGGAGGAGTCACCGATGACGATAGTGATGGCGGCGGCTGCTGATAGTGATTTGGGGATGGGTTGGGTTGTTTGGTTGTGCTGTGGTTAGTTTATGGGAGATGGTGTGAGAGGTTTTGGAGATGATTGATGAATAGGGGTTTTCGGAATTAACAGAGAATGGAGAGGGATTGGGTGGAGGCTATTCGGTGAGTGAGTGAGTTGGGAGTTTCACGGTGGTCGCAGGGTTGAGAAGGTGATGGCATGCAGTGACTGCCACTGCAGTGTTGGGTTAGATGGGGAATATGATGAAGATGGGGGTGTGGTTTGAGAGGAGGACAAGTTTGGCTGGGAGTAGTGAGGCAAGGTGATAGTGCGGTGGTGACTAGGATGACAGCGGCGGCTGAAGCATGGTGGCGGCAACTTGACGGTTTGGATGGAAGGCTTCCGAGGAAGATGATGACGGTGTTGGACGTGAGGTATTGGAGGGTGAGGATAGGTTGAAGATGATGATGTTGGCTGGGAGGTAAAAACAAAGAGGGAAGGGATATGTTCATCAACGGTGCTCCAGATGAATAAAGAGTAAGATGATGGGTTGTTTGGAGGTTTTGGTTCAGAGATGAATATGGAAAAGAGAGGGATGAAGACGAAGGTGATGGCCGTGAATATGGAGGATGGGTGTTTAGCCGTGAGGTGTTGGTTGATTGGTTACGGGCTGGGAGCTGGAATGAAGTTGGTCCCGAGATGAGGATGTGGATGTGGAATGATGAGGAAAAGGACGATGGTGATGGGTTCTATGGGATGGTTCTTTTAGGAGCAGAGTGAGGTCGAACTGGTAGTTTGAGCTTGATTTTGATGAGTGAAAAGGAAGCACTGGAAAATGGAAGGATTCTCTGAATCTGTGGAGTGATCAAGAGCCAAAAAAATCTTCCCTCTCCCTTTTTCTCTGCTGCTTGCTTTCTTTTATAGCCAAATCTCAGAACCCGTGAGCTTCCCAATCTGTTCAGAATTCCTCCCGTGATCCTCTTTTCTTTGCATGCTGAGCAACAGTTTTTTGGCCGTGAGAAAATAGGGTGAGGGCCCCTCAATCTCGTCTTCTTCTTCATACTGTGGACCCCCTGTGCGTGTGGTTGCTTCCTCTTCTGTTCATGTTGGATGGTGAAAATGGAGGAAGAAGGTGAGGTGGTTGGGTCACGGTGGGTATTGGAGATGGGAGGTTCTTTGATGATAAGTGTTCGTAATAGTAGTGGGCCTGAGGTATAGATGAAGGCCAGAGGTGTTCAGTGTTGAGGATCAAGTGTTGGAGGTAAAGGCCGTACGGTTAGGATGTTGAAGATGGTGAAGATATGGGCTATGTGTAAGGATGAAGGTGATCAGAGAGGGGTCAGTGGTGCCATGAAGGGATCGTCGTGAGAGGCAAAGTCCCTTATCAGAGGTGGATGATGAATGAAGAGTAAAATCCAGAAGATTTCCCCCCTTCCTTGCAGTGAAGTTGATGGGCTCCTTAAATTGGCAAAAGGAGCAAACTTTGTCGGCAGCTTTCATTGGCTCATAGGTGTCGGCAGACTGTTGATAATGGAATCATTAGTTGGAGGGTTGGTGAAGTGGGAAACAAAGATAGTGGGAAAAATTAAGGGTAGGGTCCCTTTTGAACAAAGCCAGCACCGAACGACCGAAACTCAAATTGGACGAACGCGTTTTTAAAACAAAATACAATTCGGACGAGCGAGCGGTAGAGAAGGGGAGCGACCTTGACGAACGGGCTGTAGATGAGCGAGCGCTTTAAAAACTATTACTGTTTGGACGAGCGCTCGAACTTCATTGAGGTTGAATGGTTTGAGGCCGAACGGCCGAAAAGGCCGAGGTAATTGGGCGAGCGGCAGACAGGAAGAAGAACGAATTGGACGAGCGGTCGCACAAGGCAAAGAACGAGCGTTCAAAACCGAACGCTGGAAGAAAATAAACACCAAAAGTACGAACGTTCAAAGGAAGACCGAACGTTCACTAACACATAACACATCAAAACCGAACGTTCACTAAGAATAAACATGACCGAACGCTATTTGCTGAACACCACAAAGGGCCGAACGTCCAAAACCGAACGTTGAAGACATATATCATTGAGCCCGAACGTTCATCAAATAATGATGACCGAACGGTTGAAGATGAGGACGAACGTCCTAAAGAAACGAAATGCCGAACGGTTGAACAAAGCAAAGGACGAACGTCCTAAAAGACCGAGCCGAACGGTCCAATTATGAACGGGTTGAAGATGACCGAACGGTTGAAAATGAGAATTGCCGAACGTCCTCAAAGAACAAGTGGCCGAACGCTTGAGCAGTCGCTTCTGGGCGAGCGGTCTCATAAGGGCGAGGACGAACGGTCTGAAAGGTAGAGGACGAACGGTCGCACATTGCAGTGGACGAATGGTCACGCATGGGAGAGGACGAACGTTCGAAGTTGGAAGGATCAGGACGAGCGCTTGCGGCTGAGAAATGCCGAACGTCCTAAAGGATCCCGTTTGAGGACGAACGGTCACAGCAACAGTCAAAGGCCAAACGTCTCTTCTTCCCTTTTTTTTATTATTTTTATTTTATTATTTTTTTTATTATTTTTTTTTTACTCTCTTTTTTTATTTTTATTTGACACTCATGATGAAAATAAAATAAATCTATTGGTCAATCCGGACGAAATTGGGTGTTAACATCGTCTAATTAACATATGGACTAATTTTTCTAATATTTTTTGTTATACTCATTTAATTAATGTATGAACAGTCTCGTCTAATATGTATTATTAAACTCATGTAATGTTTTTTATTATACTTGTATAATGAATGAGTGGACAAACTCATCTATATTTTTATATCCATCTAATTATTTCACTATACTTATCTAATTATTGTTTGAATAGACTTGTCTGATGAGTATTGCAAAATTCAACTAATCAGTGAATGAACACAATAATCTAATGTGTATTAATAGACTCTTCTAATATGTGTATACATAAACTTGCCTAATGTATATTGTTAGAGTTGTCTAATCAATATATGAATGACTCATTTAATGTATATTTCAAGACTCATCTAATCAATACATTGTCATACTTGTCTAATTTTTTTTTACTCATCTAATCAATGCATTCATAAACTTGTCTGTAATTTTTGTTATATTTATCTAATTAACATATTAAATGACTTGTCTAATATTTTTTTGTTATATTCGTCTAATAACTATGTGGACATTCTCATCGAATATGTATTGTTAGACTCGTGTAATTGTTTTGCTATATTCTTCTAATCAGAGTATGGAAAGACTTGTATAGTGTGTATTGTATTGACATACTCATTTAATATATATTGATAAACTTGTATAATCAATATATGGATATACTCATATAACATATATTACTAGACTCATCCAATAAGTGTATATTTAAACTTGTGTAATGTGTATTGCAAGACTTGTCTAATTAATAAGTGTAATAAATATATTAGGTTTAAACTCTCGGATGGTCCTCATATTTGTATGAGAATCTCAAGTGGGTCCTCGTATATGCAACTGTCTCAATTGGGTCATAATATTTGAAAAATTGAGTCAATTTTGCCCTATCCATTAAGTTGTCACAAACGACGTTAATTGATGCTGACATGGTACACAAATATTATGTTGATGTGTAAGTATTATATTACGTGGAATTTGTTATTTAAATAAAGAGTGTTTAACCTGGAAACCAAATGTAATTGTTTATTTAGATATTTCTTTAGACATTTTTACTGAAATAAGATTAGAGAAAGATAATAAGGGATTTGGTCACTACGAGAAGAGGAATTGGAATCCTAGAGTAGACAAGACAATCAACTGCATTCTATCAATCCCAAACCCATTAGGGTTTTTCTCCTCTTCCACCAGATCAATTGGGCTCTGCATGCTCTACTTGAATCCAAAGGGAACCCCAGAAGCCTCATCTCCTCCGCTCATGCGTGTCCGCCTCAGCCTCCACCCAATCGGCTGTTTCCGTTGTTCAACGTTGGAGGCATCGCCGGCCATGGCGTCAAGTCCTTCCTTCTCCTTCTTCTCTTCGTGCGTGAGAAAGAAGCTCTCGCATTCCTCTGTTAATTGCCTCTTAAGCAAGCCCGACCGCCGCGAGCCAGGGTGCCACCAACGCCACCGATCGTTGCCAAGCTCATCATCGATCACCGCGTCATCCCATTTGGATGGCAAAGTCCGCCCGTTGTTGAAAGGAAATAGAGCAAAACCAACCTACTTGCAGGCAGAACTCGTATGCAAAGGAATTCGCTCCGAACACTAACCCTTTTGCATAGCAGCACCTGCGTGAAGATAATTAAGCGTTCTAAAACTCGAAAAATTGGCAGAGCAAGAACCAAACCTTCGAGAACAAACAATGCTCTTCTTCATGGCCCCTAATCCCAAACGAGGCGAAGAAACATTGTAATTTCCAACGATTTTGTTTAGATCTAACGAAGCAGGCCTTCGCCGACTGTGCTTCTTCAATAACGCCTCAGATATGGATCTTGAGCCTGACAGTCTTTAAGCAAAAAATAAAAAAGTAAAAATATCATAATAAAATAAACCAAAATGCTTGAATTGGAAAGTTGAAATTCTAGTAGGTTTGGTACCTTTGAGAGCTAGAGTAAAAGAGCTCTTGGCAGAATCAAATTCCAAGGGTTGATTTTCATCCTCAGTGTCACCACCGTCACTATCTTCTTCCTTTTGGACTTCAATACAGAATGTACATCAACAAAACAATAAAGTCTATGAGTCCAAGAGTTTGAGAAAGTCGAAGCAGTTGTAGTTTGGGGTTTTGGTGGTTGTCGTCATTCATTTTAGCTACGTTCTCCCGATTGGTTATCTCAAATCATATATATCTTCAATTTTTACTTAAAAACTAATGTACAAAATAAATCCAGCAGAAGAATCATCTCAAGCCAAGTTCCAACCGCAACCGGTGACCGACGGCGAGGCCCATGGCCTGACTGGACGAAGAAGCTACGATGGTTAATAGTCTTTTAATTCTAAATCCCTAATTCCCTTTTCAATTCACTCTTTCCCTTACCATTTTCAATCCCTAATATATTATGTTAACATAAACCAATTCAACTTTGTCATATCATAATCCTTGAATTTGAATAAAAATTTCACATAATCAAGCAATGCACGTCATCATAAACACGTCAACTCTTTTTAACGCTGTTTGTGAAAACTTAACGGACATGACAAAATTGGCTCAGTCTTACAAATATTTGGACCTAATTGAGACAATTACAAATATGAGGACCCACTTGAGAATCCCTAACAAATATGAGGACGATCCAGAGGTTTAAATCAATATATTATAATTTAATATAAAAAACACGAATGTAATCTTTTGGAAGACAAAATTATTGCATGACATTTTTTTATATGATATTATAATCAATTTGTCTTATAAATAAATATATATTAGATTTTAAATGATATTATTTAAAAAAAGTAAAATATATTTTTCTAAATTTTATTTTAATAAAATAACTAAGTAATTAGAAATAAAAAGGATAGAATTAGAAATGAAAAAAAAATAGCATAAAAAAATTAATATTTTAAATATAAATTTTTGTGAGATAAAATTATCAGATAACTATTTTTTTATATGACATTGTAAACAATTTTTATTAGAGTTAAATATGTTTTTGGTCCTATAACTTTATGTGAATATTGAAATTAGTCCATCTTTAAAACTTTGACTCAATTCAGTCCCTTAACTTTAAAAATGTGTGGATTTAGTCATTTTAACCAAGTTATGTTAAGTATATTTGATGTTAATATCTTTTCATTAGCATTTGAGTTGTTTATATTATTGAACACATATTTTTTTCAATTTTAGTTGAGAAATGCATTTGAAACTTTAAATAAACTTACTAAAATTTGGTTAAAATGACTAAATTTATGATGTTCTGAAGATTACGGACTAAATTAGTCCAACGTTTCAAAGAGAGACTAACTCCAATTTTCGCTTAAGGTTAAGGGATCACAAATATATTTAACCATTTTCATTATTAATAAATATATTTTATTTTTTAAAAATAATATTATATTAAGATATAAAAGTAAAATATATTTTTCTAAATTTAATTTTATCAAACGACCAAGTAATTAAAAATCATAAAAGAATAAATGAAAAATAAAAAAAGATAGTATAAAACAATAATTAATACTTTAAATATAATTTATTCTTTAATAAAAGGATAAAATTAAGAATGAAAAAAATGACATATAAAAGATTTAATAATTTGAGTATAAGTTATTCTTTAATCATTTATTAAATGATCAATTAATTATAAACGTATAAAATTAAGAACTAAAAAATAGTATAGAAACATATTTTTAATTTTAGGGTAAATTATTTTAAAATGAAATAAATGGATAAGAGAGTAAAATAATTTTGTGCATTAAAAAATTAACTTTTTGGACCTTGTCAACCAAATAGACATATATAATAAATTAAACTTTTGAGTATCTTATTTTCTTATAGTATAATAGATAATAAATAACATGCGTGATATTTTCAAGTGGTGACAACTATCACAAGTGAATTCTTCTTTATGTGGGTTGTATGGTCATTGACTATAGTAAAAGAGAAATCATCAATTATTACTAAGACCAACACTCCAAAAGTAATATGAAAATGAAAAAGGTCAAACTGTCACTCTGTAATGTTTTTAAAGACCAACATTTTTGTTAAAATCTGAGATTCTATTGACAAACTGATAATGTCGAGGATTTATTAAAGACCATAAAGGAGCAATTTGTCACTTCTAATAAATCTCTTATTAACACTTGTAATGCAATTTTCATTGATAAAGTTCATTAGGATTATAGTAGTATGTGATTATGTACATAAGAAATATTGTGATTCAATTGAAAGCGTTGGAGATTACAATGTTTAACTCTTTCTCGTGCACTATATTATGTATATTTTGCCTCGTCTTTATGTTCCATTTTAAATTCTCATGTAGATAAATGGTTAATTATGAATTATTAATTATGTGTCTTCAATAAGAGGAAATATAACTAATGAAAGGAGAGAAAGCGAACTTGACTAGGTAAGTTAAAAGTAAGAAGAATAAAAAAAATCACAAAAGAAAAATTATTGCTCAATCATTAATAAAGAATGAGTCAAAGTTTTTCTTTAATAAAAAGAAATGACACACCGAAAAATTGTAAAAAATGTAAGAATTTGCATTTATTTTTGTTTGTTGTGATTTTGACGATGAAAAACACATTCTCTCACATAGCAAAAGACAATGACAATTCTTAATACTTTTTCCAACTTTCTTTAAAAAAAACTTGAAACTTGCTTCTCAAATAAATAAGGTTGCTTGGAGAAGAATCAGGGGAATATTACTCTCATTTATGTACTTAAGAAGAAGAAAAACATATAAGCAATTCAAATTATCATCCATCAAAAGATAAGTCTTACAAGAGACAAGAGGTCTTATTTATAGATATGTCTAGACTCTTGCACCTAATTATACAAAAAAAATGTGGTACATAAGCTTTGGATGTCCCAAAGTAATAAATCAATGCTTTAAATAAACTTATTCTTGGTTTCTCTCAAGTGATGTGAAACTTTTGTACTTCAAGTCTTCTTCTTCATGACTTGGTTGTATTTGCCTCAATTTTTCCATGGTCTTGGACGTCCAAACAAAGCCCAATTGATGCCCAAACCCATACGACTTTTCACATAATTCAACAAAAGTACAAACTAAATATACATATATACAATTTGTACAATACTGAGAAGAAAGAAGAAAGTTCCTAATAGCATACACTATATAAAGTAGAGGAATCTTCTGAGATTTCTTCTTCAATTCTTCTAGCCATGAACCTTGTTAGGGTCCAATGTGATGCTCTCAAATTGTCCTCCATCAATATATGTATCTTTGGTTCCAATGATATACTTTGGATGACTTTAAGGTTTTTAACATTAAAGTAAGCTACAATATGAAAAACAAGTCAATAATGTAAGATCAAATCAAGATGAAGATACTATGGTACATACATTTAAGATGGACAAGCACCTCATCTGATTCTCTAAATTATAATGGTGTAACAAAATGAAGAAATAAAACATTAAGAGAAGAAACTAAACTCTAGAGCTATGAATGGTATTTCATTTGATATGTTGTTGAAAAGTTTAAATTACACGAAAATAAAAAAATAGTGATTGAAAATTGACAAAAATCAATCATTAATTAATCGATTTTACGATTGATTTTGTGACCGATTCAATGACTAATTTAGTAACAAATTATGTGATTGATTTTGTGACTAACAGTGATTGAATTTTAAACGTTTTAGTAACTGATATATAATTACAAATTCGGTCACTAATAGTATTTTTTCAGAAATAAAAATATATCTTGTATTTATACACATATTCAAACATTATATCTGTAAAACATTTGAAACATAAAATATTTTATAAATTTATAGTTAAATAATATTACATTAGAATATATTTTTCATGTATCTAAGTTAAAACAAGTAATGATGTAAAAGAAAAGGGTAAGTATGATAAAAACATGTTACATATTTCAGAACCAATCTCTGTCAGTCTATTACTTGAGAACAAACTTTGAATAACTTGATTTCTTGTGTTTGTTTAGGTGGGGATGTAATGAATGAGCTTTTGAAATGACTTGGAATTTAATATGTCAATACACTGTTACAAGTTTGCGACCTGACCTGTGGAACATAGCAATTGCATGATATTGGCACTCCTCAAAGTAAGTATCAGAACTTAGCAATTTGTTAGCTTTTAGGATGAATCTTGGGCTTCGACAATGTGATTTTGATTTTCATGGGGACAAATTTTCATTTTCTTTATCGCAGTTTAAAAGTGATTTTAACTTCAGGGAAATGGAACAAAGGACTAAAGAAAATATATAGTATAAATAGGAAAATAATCTTCATCAATGCTACAACTACAAATGCATGAAGCATATGACATAATTAACAGTGAAGACGGATATGGCCTTCATTTGATCAGTCTAAAATTTTGACATTTTAAACCAGTTACTTCTGTATACTTTATTTCACTTTTCTTATTGTTTTGTCGATCTTTTTTTGCAAAATCCAAGTCTAAACATTAAGTGCTTCAAGTCAGTTTTCAATTACTGATAGGTTACCACAATTAAGTTTTAAATATCGAATAAATGTAATCACTTATCTTTCTACCTTATCTCTTTATTTATAGATTTGGAAATGAAATTTGATTAAGGTTGATCCAATCACGGCCCAAAGTGTTCTAAGCATGTTTTCTACTTTATTAATCGAATTACGAGATCTTTAATGTATTATGGACCAAATGGTTGCAAGATCGTTATTGACTATTCGGTCAGTATTGTATAAGTATTGACTATTTAGTTAATATTACACGAAGATTGCAAAAGTTAACTTTATATATATTTGACCGACCAGGTGACATGTACTTATCTGTGTATAGATTACAATTTATAACTTTATAATAGTCATTAGTCTAACATTTAAAATAATATCTCTTGAAACTTCTTCCAACAACTTTTATGAATTAAGGCACAAATTTGCTTTGAATTTCTACAATAACTTTAAGCATACATGAAAGAAAAGAAAAAGAGAGATTTTTTTTATAAATTTTAAACAAATTTTGATAAATTTAAGATACAATTTGACTAAAAAACCTCAAACATTTATACAAAATTAATAAAAATATTCTGTTTACGATAATGTAATAGAATATTATAATTAAGCTAAAGTAAAATAAAATATCATATAAAATCTTATAAAAGATTTAAAGTAGAGATACTATAGATACAAAAATAATTAGCATGTTATCACGATCGTGTATTTTAATTTTGGTTAAATATGTTTTTGTTATTTAATTTTTTTTCCAAATTGTACTTGTAATTTTCAAAATAACAAATTGATGTCCTGCCATTTAATATTACTGTTATATGTTTAGTTTCTTATCTTCTAAAAGTTTCATTCTTCGAATCTCCTTTGTTAAAGAATAAAACAAATCATTTGTAGTCTTCAACATCTCTAACCTTTTCACATATTTTTTATTTTATTGGTCATAATCTCCCAGCTATGTGTCTTTAATTTTAGTCGCTTCCATTTTACAATAATATTTTTGTTTAAAAAACATCTTTAGGGGACTCTAAGGCATTATAATTTTCACAAAATTTTATAAATTTATATTTTCGGGCTATTAAATTGTCATACTTATATATTAATTTTGACAAAAAAAAATGTCAGAAGTGGGATTTGAACCCACGCCCTCTTTCGAAGACCAGAACTTGAGTCTGGCGCCTTAGACCACTCGGCCATCCTGACTTTGATGTTTAAAAATATGTATAGAGCTTAATGATTTATTTAACACAGTGTAAAAGCTTTTATCAAAATGCAAAATATGAATTATCAAAATGTCTTGTAAAGAAACGACTCCGCTGGGGATCGAACCCAGAATCTCTGGTTCCGTAGACCAGCGCCTTATCCATTGGGCCACGGAGTCATTGTTGTTTATATGGTCATAAATTAGTGTATTTAAACGTAACTGATAATTTTTCAATAAAATAAATTGCCCTGAAATAATCTGGAATCGAAATGTTTAAGTTTGACATCGGACTTTCAAAAGTATTAAAGTTTGAGGAACTCTTTAGGAGTTTTTTTGTAGGTTTATTTGTAAATGGAATGTTTTGAATCTTTTTAGTATTAATTTATGGTAACTTAAATTGGTTTTTTCCCCTAAAAAATTACAACAGTCATTATAAAAGTCACATCAATGGGATATAATTTATCATAATTAAATTAAAATTGTTACATTGATATAATTTTTTTATATTAAAGTCGTATCATTTTTTTATTCGAATCATATCACATTTGCCTTATTTACTTTTATGTTGTAATTTTTTTAAATTTGTACTACGTTTGTTAATTTCATATTAAATTATTAGTAAAAAGTCAACTAAAACTAACCCAAAAAAAAAAATGTATGCAAGGGTGCCCTCTCTAATGTGTGAAGAAAAGAGAAGCAATATAGCTTCTTGATGCACTTTACGCTTTTGACCTTATATATGTTACCAATATAAAATGCATAACTAATTGTGCAGTCTACATTTATGACATGCACCACTTTATTATTTAATGTAATTAAATTTTAATTATGACAATTTTAAACATTCATTAAAGTTGAAATTAAATTGTTGATCACACAAATCCACATATCTAAATATTGTAACTTATGTTTATCATTAGTGTTTCGGATGTGTAGGGCTCTGCTATTCCAAATCTCCAAATCTCCAAATTCTCCTACTATCCTGTTCCGGTGGCTGATCTTCTTCTTTAGATCTTGATTCTCTTTTTGATCCTGAGGGGTGGAGACCTGCAAAAGATTCTCCGATGCAAAAGTCAGTTTCAAAGCGATGGCTTTTCTCAGGGATAGTAATAAATGTGCATTCAATGTAACCTAGCTACCACTCACCGTGGACCTGTATTTATAGTTTCTGCTATGGGCTTGGGATTAGTGAAAAATTAATCACGGCCCAAAACAACCCAATAGCTTCTAATCTTTACTTACCTTCAAACCAGGTTAATTTACCTTAAGTCACGGTGATTAGATACTTGGCCAGCTATGAGGTACGGGCGTCCGCCCATGTGATATGGGTGTCCGCCTCACCCTATTCGATCCTTCATATTTATCTAAGAGGTAATCTTCCAGGTCTCCCATATCGGGGAGGGCGGACGGTCCTTTGCCATTTGGATACGTGGGCACCAAAATGGGCGGATGGTCATTTTCGTGGGCGTTCTTCCGTACGGCGTCCGGCTCTCCCTGGTACATAAGCCCCCCAAGTCCTAGTGGACGTAGGATTTTGAATACGGCGCGGTTTGGGTCAGGAACCCGCAATTGGACCATATCCAGTAGGCTCTTGGATTTTGATTTTAGGCGGGAATACACGTGGTACGTTCCTACTGGTGGAAAGCAAAACGTCTTCAGATCCGGAGCGTTGGTCGTGTGAGACTTGAACGACATGGATGCTTTCAACGGTTACAAATTTTTTCTATAAATAGTGGATGAGAACGTTGTCATTTTCACTTGCCTCTTTCTTCCGAGATTTGAAAATTCTTTTTCCCTCAGGTAATAAATGGCAGTTGTGTCTATCGAGTCAGGTTCTGCGTCGTCAGGCGGAGTCCGGGAGGGGTCGGCGAGGGGCGGTGGTGATTCTCTAAGTTCGGTTTCTTCTCATTTTTTAGATGAGGCGGTTGGGTCTTCTGGGGCGGACCCTGAGGTACCGGTCTTTCATGGCGTGCCTATGTTCCTGCTCAAAGGCGGTATCCGTGTGGACGGGTCTCCCTTCGAGCCGGACGGCCAAGGGGTGGTGGTGTCTGAATGGGCTCCCTATGTTCCTAGCCTGTATGCTTCCTCCTATGCCACCCGCAAAGATTTAGAATGGAGGGTCAGCCGTACCCATATCGTCCGGGATATAGAAGATTCGAGGTTGATCCGAACTGAAGTCAGTTTGGGAAATGAAAGGGTCTTCTATGGAAAGAGGTCAAGCTCGGACGATTTCTTCTACATGTATGTGAACTTCTTCACTCATCTCTTCGTCCGGGTGCCTTTTACCAAGTTTCAAACAGCCGTCCTTCGGGAGGTTAACGTGGCTCCCGCGCAACTGCACCCAACTCTTGGGCGGCCGTGCAGGCGTTTTTGGCGATGTGTTTGGCCGTGGGCGTCACTCCGACTATTCCGGTCTTCTTTTATTATTTCGAAGTCCGTCCTTCTCCCACTGGCAGTTGGGTATCCTTCACATCGGTCCGGGATAGGACCCTGTTCCGCCCCTTCTCTGATTCCTTCAAAAACTTCAAACAACATTATTTTAAAATAATCATTGACGAAGCCGGCCTCCATGAATTCCATGATGATGAAGGGAAGCCATTGTTCCCGTTATACTGGACGAGGGATCCCCGGCGAATAAAGGCGACATCTATAGGAGCCTTAACAGCACCTGACTTAGAGGCCGTGCGTACCATCAATGCCCTCCCCCGCCAGATCTCTGCCCGTCACTTGGTCGAATGCCTTAGTCTTGAGGATTGTGGACAAAAGGCGTTCGGTATGGTATTGTCATATTGGGTCTGTTTGTCTTTCGTATACTGACATTAATTTTTCTGAATTGTTTTGTTTCTTTCAGAACTGATGACGACTCCTGCCCCCCGCCAATCCAACTTTATGGCCTCCCGGAAAAAGACTGGGGCCAGTTCGTCGACCGCCCGGCCGACGAGTGTTCCCACCGTGCCCTGTCCGCCTCCTCTAGGACGCTCTTCCTCGGGCGGGCGCCTCCCGCCTGTGCGCCTGGCTCAGAAGGTAGAAGTCCCTCCTGCTGACAAGACCGGAGGTTCGGGCGTCAAGGCGCCGGGGCCCCGAGCCCCAACAAGAGTTGGCGGCCGTCCAGGTGGATCCATCATCTGAGGCAGCCACCGCCTCTGTTGCTCCCTTGATGCGAAAAAGAAAGGAGCCTGCTGCTGAGGGACGCAAAGACAAGGAGGGCTCCTCGTCTCGATCAGCATCGAAAAAGGCCCGCAAGGGCAAAGACAAAGAGAGAGATCGGGAGAGGGTTCCGTCTGTTCCCTTGCCGGGCGGCATATTCAGCCCAGCGTTCAGCGTGAGCGACCAGGCGAAGTTCCATATGAGCTCCTCCCAACGGGCTCTCATTGAGCCTCTTTCTGAATTAGAGCTGACGAACGCCATGTTGGAGATGTCTACCCGGACGTCCGCCCTGGCCTGGTATTTAAAGGAGTTCGCCGATCGACCGGGATTGGCGAAGGTTCGTGCTGCCTTGGACGCCGAGAAGAAGAACTCGGCCTCTCTCCAGCTGACCATGGAGCAGATGCTCCTTACTCAAGATGATTATGACAAGAAGATCGAGCAGCTGGAGGCCGATCTTGAGAAGTCCAAGAGGGAGGCCGCTGAAGGTTTGGCAGCCGCCCGGGGCGAGCAAGAACGTATGGTCGAGGAAGGACGCCAGCTGAAGGCGGAGGTTACCTGCCTAAGGGATGCCGAAGTTGAGCGTGCCAAGGCAAACGAGGCCCTTACCCAGGACGTTGCTAAGGCCAAAGAGAAGATTGCTGAGTTGGAGTCAACAATCATGTTTGAACATGAGGAAGGCTTCAACAAAGCCCTTCGCCAGGTGTCCCTTTTGGCGGGCATTCCAGAGCCGTACTCTCTTGGCGTTGATATTGAGAAGGACGTTTTTTATGGCGTCCTAGTAGACTTGAACGCCGCCGAGGGAGACGAGCCTAGTGTGGAGGCCGGGGCTGGGGGAGATAGTTAGGATTTCTTTTCCTTTTTATTTTTTGATGTGTATCATGTGGTCGTCCGCCCAACGTCTTGGATTACCCAGAGGTTGGCCGGATGGTCCTTTTGTAAATCTGGGCGCGTTTTAGCGCAATCGATTAATACACAGCTATTTTCTTTCAATTTTGTATGTTTCCTTACTTATGCATCTAATCTTTTGGAGGGGGCGTTCCCCTTATAAAATTAATTGAAATTCTACTCATGGTCCGGCCCTTATTCGGGCGGACGGCAACGTTTAACTTTTGGGTTCATTTGAACGTTTATTGCCCGTCCAAGTTGAGAGTGATTCTCGGCGGAACACCTTTTTACCAACTTGGTCTTTATGGGGCGGACGGTCCTATGCTTTGGCCCAACCAAGTTGAGTTATTCCCGGAGGAACACTTTTTCGTCAACTTGGTCTTGATGGGGCGGACGGTCCCCTGCTTCGTGGCCCAACCAAATTGAGAGTTGTTCCCGGAGGAACACTCTTTTTCGCCAACTTGGTCTTTATGGGGCGGACGGTCCCCTGTTTCGTGGCCCAACCAAGTTGAGAGTTGTTCCCGAAGGAACATCCCTTTTTTGCCAACTTGGTCTTTATGGGGCGGTCGGTCCCTTGCTTCATGGCCCAACCAAGTTGAGAGTTGTTCCCGGAGGAACACTCTTTTTCGCCAACTTGGTCTTTATGGGGCGGACGGTCCTTATGCGGCCAAGTTGAGAGTGGTTCCCGGTGGAAGACTCTTCGCCAACTTGGTCTTTACAAAATGAAGTTACCTTTGTATGAGAAAAGAAGCATCCTGTCATTTATTAATTGTAAATAAGAGTACATGTGATCAAATCATAGAAATTACCTAAAGTAAAACTTCAGATGCGTGGCGTTCCAAGTATTGGGGATGGGACGTCTGTCCATTCGTTCTAGTCTGTACGCCCCGTTTCCTAGGGCCTCCATTATTCGGAACGGCCCCTCGCATTTGTATTTTCTTTCAACCATGCGCTTGCATGCTTCGGCCCTCAATGCCGCTCGGTCTCGCCGTTCGTCCAGGGAATCTAACTCGATCATCAGCTCTTGGTCGTTGAGGTGTAGGTCTTCAACCTGTCGCCTCAGTGACGGTTCACCCAGTTTGACCGGTAACATGGCATCAGTACCATAAGTTAAGTTAAAGGGGGTTTCGCCGGTGGTCCCGTGAGGCGTGCATCTATACGCCCATAGGACTTCGGGTAACTCGTCCACCCACGCTCCCTTCCTTTCTCCTAAACGTCGCTTAAGCTCCGAGACTACGGTCTTATTCATCGCTTCCGCTTGTCCGTTCGTCTGGAGGTGTTCTACTGAGCTGGTAACGTGCTTAATCCCCAATCCTTTAAAGAATTCGGCGAGTTTCTTGTCAATAAATTGTCGGCCGTTATCCGTGATGATAGATCGAGGGAGGCCGAAACGACATATCAACTTCCAGCAGAACTTCTGGACCTGGGCGGCCGTGATGGTTGCCAGGGGCTCGGCCTCTACCCACTTGGTGAAATAATCCACCGCCACTAGGAGGAACTTCTTCTGGGCCCGCCCCGCTGGGAATGGTCCTACGATTTCCATACCCCATTGGGCGAACGGCCAAGGGGATGAGATTGAGTGCAGGGCGTGCGGCGGTAAGTGGGAGTTGTTGGAGTGCTCTTGGCAACGGATGCATTTTTGGACGAACGCCTTTGTGTCTGCTTCCATGGTTGGCCAATAATATCTGGCTCTCAGTAGTCGGGCTTTTAGCGTCCGCCCACCCGTATGGAGACCACATATGCCATTGTGGAGCTCGTCCATAACGTAATGCGCCTCTGCCGCCCCCAAGCACTTAAGGAGGGGGGAGGAGAATCCTCTTCGATACAGGTCGTCCCCCACCATAAGATAACTGTTAGCAAAATGATGAAGATGAAGTTTTGATGATGTCCAAATCAAGTCAAGAGAAATCAAGATTCAAGATGTTATGAAGACTTGTATTGCTATGGAAAGCTTTTGTAATAATTGTAGTTTAGTGTCTAGGACTTAGATTTTTAGTGGTTTTGATTCCATGTAATTTTATATTATATAATTAATGTCCAGAGTCAAAATCGCATTGTTTTAATCGATTAAAACAAGTATTAATCGATTAAAACGAGTAAAAGCTGAAAACTCAACCTTTTCTGTTTTAATAGATTAAAACTTGTTTTAATCTATTAGCTAATCGATTAAAATACATTTTAATCGATTAAAGCTGACCGTTGGGGATTTCAGATTTGAAAAACTAGCCGTTGTACTCATTTTAATCGATTAATACTTGTTTTAATCGATTAAATGCGTTAGATGGCCCGTTTTCGAAGAATGGAAGAGTATTTGGCTGAGCCTATAAGATGGCTCTCTGTTGATCTCAAAAATAACTCTTCCCTTGTGCTCTAATACTCATAAATCATTGAGACTTGTGTGCTCTTATTCGGCTTGTGAAACTCTTGTCTGTGGAGCTGGTGAAGTGCTGCTACGGTGACAAAGGAAATAGCCGGTTCATCCTTAGTGTGTCTAAGGAGGTGTTCGGAAGAGAATCATCCTTCGTGAAGTATTCGGAGGAGGTGTTCATCCTTTGTGAAGACTCAAAGGAGGTGTAGGTTCATCTCTTGTGGTATCAAGAGAGGTGGTTTCTAAACTTTTACAAATTGTGTTTCTTTGTGATTCTAATTTGTAATTGTTTTGTGTTAGTGAAAAAGGTTTATCTTGTTTGAGATAAGCGACTGGACGTAGGATTGGTAAGATCCGAACCAGGATAAAATCATCTGTGCAAATTTCTCTCAACCTTACTCTCTTTATTTGTCGTTATTATTTGCTTGGTAAGTTTAATTGAGTAGAAATTAAAAGGCACACGTTCGTATTAAAAACCCTCTTGGTTTGTTATTCCACGCTAACAATTCCGCTGCAGCAATTCTAACAATTGGCATCAGAGCTTGCTTTGATAGTCATTCAAATGGCAGGATCACATCAAACCTTTGCAGAGGGTGCATCAATCAATAGACCCCCACTATTCACAGGTGAGAACTATGCATTCTGGAAGGTAAGGATGCAAATATTTATTGAATCTATTGATTGTGAAATTTGGGATGTTATTGCGTCTGGTGCTTCTGTTCCTACTAACAATATACAGGAACCAAAGCCTCGTGGTCAATGGACCATTGAAGAAAAGAAAAGATTTCAGAATGACGTTAAAGCTCGGAACATTATTGCATCAGCATTGACTGTTGATGAATTCTATAGGGTTTCTGTTTGCAAAACTGCTCAAGAAATGTGGGATGTGCTCAGAGTGACACATGAAGGAACAGATGACGTAAAGAGGGCAAGAAAGAATTCCCTGATTCAAGAGTATGAAATGTTCAGGATGAAGCAAGGAGAAACAATTTCCGACGTTCAAAAACGCTTCACCAACATTGTCAATCATCTCATTGGACTGGGTAAGTCATTTGACACTGATGAATTAAACATTAAAATCTTGAAGTCTTTAGACAGGTCGTGGCAACCTAAGGTGACTGCAATCTCGGAGTCACAAAACCTCAACACCATGACTATGGCAGCATTATTTGGAAAGTTGAGGGAACATGAATTAGATCTTGGAAGACTTGATGAAGAAGAAGCTAAAGCCAAAACCAACAAGAAGAGTTTGGCGTTAAAATCAGAGGTTGAAAGAAGCAAAGGTAAATCGGAAGATGAAGACTCAGACGAAGAGGAAAACTTAAGCCTCGTGATCAAAAGATTAAACAAATTCATGAAGTCTAAAGGTAAAGGAAGGTTTAGGTATGAAAAGAAAGATAATCAGGCATCTTCCTCAAATTACCGATGCTACAGCTGTGGAGAAAAGGGGCATCTAAAGGCAGACTGTCCAAATCAGAAGAAAGGTGAAGACAAAAAGGAGAAAAGATTCTTCAAGAAAAAGAAAGCATACATTGCATGGGAAGACGATAATGAGTCCATTTCAGATTCAAGCGATTCAGATGAAGAAGCTAACATCTGTTTAATGGCAGATGATGATAATGTCAGCCAAGTAAGTAGCTCACATTATTCTGATAATAATAGTCAAATTAGTGAAGATGAATTGCATGAAACTTATGCTGCTTTAATAGTAGAATCTGATAAATTAGATAAAGCTCATAAGAAATTAAAAAAAGATTTCAAAAATTTAAAATTAGACTTTGAAAATATTTCTGAAGAAAATAAAAATTTGAAATTAAATTTTGAAATTTTTTTTGAAGAAAATAAAGATTTGAAAAATAAAGTTTTATTTTTTGAAAAAGGTAAATTTACTAGTAGTGATGAATGTGCTTCTTGTGAAAATTTTAAGAAACTACTAGAACACACAACCTTAGGAGAATGTAGTAAAAATAATGAAAATAAGGTTGTTAAAAATAAGTATGTTCCTAAAATTAAAAATAAACATAATAATAGAACCCGTAGAACATGGGTAGAAAAAGGAACAACTTATAGGAACACAAACTTTGTATCATGCTTTTATTGTATGAAAAAGGGTCATACTTCAAATAAATGTAAAATTAAGCATTATGGTGTTCCAAGTGGTAGATATGTTTGGGTTGTAAAATGATTCCTCTTTTTCTAAATCTAACCCAAAGGACCCATACAAGTAGTTGGGTACCTATTGTTTAATATTTAGAATTTCTTTAAAACAAAATTTAAGAAAATTTTATTCCAAGGCCGATGAAACTATTTTTTTGGATATCTTCTAATATACAAAGCATATATAGTTTTCAATCGGAAAACATTTGAAATAGAAGAATGTGTGCATGTTGTCTTTGATGATATTGTAGACCTTGAGGCGAAACCTCTTGAGTCAGTTGAATTAGATGCAGGCAATGATGAAGATTTGTAGAAGACAACAAATTGGTAAGATCCGAACCAGGATAAAATCATCTGTGCAAATTTCTCTCAACCTTACTCTCTTTATTTGTCGTTATTATTTGCTTGGTAAGTTTAATTGAGTAGAAATTAAAAGGCACACATTCGTATTAAAAACCCTCTTGGTTTGTTATTCCACGCTAACAATTCCGCTGCAGCAATTCTAACAATAACGAGCGGCCTTCTTGGCGTCGCTTGGGCCTACCGTCCGTCCTTCGTCCTAGCGGGTCATGATTTCTCTGATTTCTGTGCGCCAGTCTTTTCCCCCACTGATACGACTGTCGCGGTCATACAAATTTGATTGCAGATATGAATGCAGTATAGTTACTAGGAAGTGACTCCTAGGTCGTCTCTCAAGGACCAATTTATGGTTCAGTCTCAGATGTTCTACACGAAGTGGGGGGGGTTTTGTGGATGTTTTGTGCGGTAAATAAAATTTAAAAGTGAAAATTAAACACAACTGAATTTAAAAACACTGAAATAAATTTTAAAGCAGTAAAACCAAACGAAAAAAGACAGTAAAAACGAAATAGTAAATATGCATAAACGGTAAAATTTAACGACACAGAAAATAGAAAACGGTAAATAAAAGAGACTATGAAAACAAAAGCACTTTGAAAATGAAATTCATTAAACATTCAACATTAAATTAAAATGACTGGACAGTGAAGATAAAAAATGAAACTGAAATGAACAAACTACTACAATGACACAATACATGCTTCGAAAATAAATTTCTACACTATTGCACTGTTTGAAAAATGAAAGCTTTAGAGGGAGAGAGCTCCTGGAAGAGAAGAACCTGTGACCCCTTCCAGGCCTCCAAGGCCGTCCGTTCTTCGCTGCTTCTCTTCCCTTTTAAATGCTAAAATTCTTGTCTTACTCCCCTTGATTCCAGCCAGATTTTCTAACTTACGTTTTGTTTTTGTCTCCCGTAGGTTGCAGACTTTCTCCACCAGGTGCTACGTTTTTGTCCCCTTAGCATGAAGACTTCCTTCACCTAGCCGTGCCAATAAATAGGGTGGGACCCCTCCATTGTGTCTTCTTCTACACCTTGGAGCCGTGGGCTCCTTTCTCAATTCTTCTTCTTCTTCCATCAGGCCGTGATTGTGGCTGCTAGATATGCAGCCTTCGTGCCTTCCTCCATGCTTCCAAACTGTTGGACTTTGTCTTCTTCAGCTAGACCAAGATTGTGGAGTATTTCCTTTACTGGACCAGCTGCTGGATGGTTCTCTTTAATGCATGTTTCCCTTCCTTCCAATGCCATGTGTTTGCTCTATTTGCTGCATCTTGAGCTGCTGGACCGTGAAGCTTGCTAGACCATGAAGGTTGCTTCAACTTGGCTGGATTCCAATGTTTCTCCCTACCTTCACCATTCTAAGAATCAACTCTTCTCTCTTCACAAGTTGTAGCTGTTGGACGTCCTCATTCTCCAAGTCTAAGACCGTGAGCTTGCTTGTGTGGAATGGAAGAGAGTTAAAAAAAATCTGCACACACCTTTTATTTCCATGTGGGCCTTGCACTTCAATTTGTAACTCTTCCCATGGATGTGAACTATGCCAAACCGTGAGCTCCATTCTCTCAACATGGTGGCTCCTTATTCCATCCAGCTGCACGGCCTCTCCTAGCCCATCCCCATTGAATTAGCGCCTCCTTTCTTGGCAAATAATAAAATGACAGCAGCGTAATGGATGCCCATTTTTAAAACAAAAATCTGAATGAAAGGTGCTTCCAAGTTCTCCCTCTGTCCGTGTGCTCTTCAAAATGACTAATATATATGTGTAAAACGTGAGTGGCAGCTGCTGGACGTCCCCCTTTAAAAAGCCAAAACTGAATTGATTTTCTCTAAACTGGAAACCACGTTCCAGCCAAGGTTGTGCCAACTTAGATGTTTCCAAAATGAAGTTTTCCCTTGCTGTTGTGTCAATCGTGAATGAATCAAGCTTCCAGCATCTTTGTATTATTCAAATAGAAATAAAAACCGTGACCTTCTTTTGCTTCAATGTGGTCCCTCTTCATTTCACTTCAAGATGTTTGTCAAAATGAATTGTACATGTGGGGCCGTGTGTTTTGGTAATGAATTGGAAAATAAAAAGCTTGTATAATGGAAACTTGCAGGGAATTAAAACATGCACCTAGCTACTTGTGGACGTGACCTTTCCAAAATGGTGGTCCCTCTCCTTAATTCTTTCACATCATGTGTCATGCCAAAACCAATGGAGGAAACCGTGAGTGGTGTGAGCTTTCAAAAAGAAGTGAAATGTATTTCTCTCCCATGTGGGCCATGAAGCATCTTCCCTTGAATAAAAATTCAGCATTTCATTTTCCAATTGCCGTGAGTTCATTTCTTCAATGTATTTGTCATGCCAAAACCGTGAGTTGTATGTGTGTTGAATCCTTGAGTGTTGGGAGGTCTTAGCACCGTCCAATGATCAATTCCAGCTACCACAAGTATCAAACAACAAGCAAACAATGCAAACAATTTAGAAGTCACTCAAACAGTAAACACAAGACTGACATAGGGGAGTAAAAAAAATACTGGGAACAACACAGAACGAATTTGAACAAAATAAAAACTATAAGTGAAAATAGACATCCAGACGAAACTATGAAAAAACATTGCATTGAAAACGGATAAGAATTGATCTCGAACGAAGGCACACAAGCTGACACAACATTCACGCAGCAACCAGCGCGAAAATTCAAATGGTTGAAATGAATTTGGCTCAATTTTCATTTCATTTAGCCTTCAAATGTCCCAAAAAGATATCCAAAATTTTCCCATAATTAATAATGCAAATAATTAATCTCAGATAATTCAAATTAATTAAAATAAGAATTTCTGATCAAATTAAGCACAATCAGTAAAAACGGGAAAATACTGGACAATTAAGCACAATTCCCCAATTAATTCTAGTACAATAAACTAAGTGAAGTGAAGAAAATATTGATTCATCAAAATAGACCACACTTAGTCTTTTGCACTCCTGGGCAAAATTAAGACTCAAATCAGGGAATGGTTCAAAGGACTTTTAGGAATGGTGACAAAAAACTCAGCAGAGAGAAAAATAAAAACTCGCAAGAAAACAAACAGAATTTACAGAGTTCTCAATAATTCTAGACAGATAAAAGAAGTAGAAAATGTCCAACACGTAATCAAGAAAAGCAGATACTTATAGAATTTATCCGAGCAATTCAATACGTAGCAAAATAATTAATAAGCTTAAGAGGTGCTTTAAAAATAACAAAACCTCACAGATGCACTCACAGTGTTTCTCTCAAGTGTCTAGGGTAAAGAATTTTCAACTCAATGCACTCAAGAAAGCAAACACAAGCAGACTTGGCAAGTTTCTAATTATCAATACTTAAAACATATGCATGTCCGGATCCAAAGGTCTTTTATGGTTGTAATGGGGCCAAGGACAGGGGAGGATAAAATTTGGATAAGTAGCTACAACTCAGAAGAAATAGAGGAGCAATGGGGAATAAGTAGAAATACAATAAAATTTCACCCAACCTCTAATTCGATCCTCTTCTCGACTCCATTATTCACAAAATTATTATTCATTTTTTTCCATCATTTTTTTCTCTTTTTCATCCTGTCTCTTTTATTTTCTCTCTTTATCACACAACAGGATAAAATTCATATTTTCAGAACAAGATGAGGAACCAACTCGCCAATTTATCAAAATTCCCAAGAGACCACACTTATTCACAAAATACTTCTATAGCTCCAGACTGTCCTAAGGTTAAGGTAATCACAGTTTGTTTTTCTTAGGGCTAGTGTATAAGCTTTAAAACAAAGAAATGGGGAAAGTATAGGCTCAAAGGGGTTATCAAAAGATAATAACAGGGTAGGCTTATTTGGCTAAAGAGGCTCAAGAAATAAAATGCCTTTATCATTTCTAAACATGCATATAAATCAAGTATATCAAAAAGAATCAAGCCAAGGCATATGTGCAAGCAATCAAGAGACATATCACACAAGAAAGAACATTAAGTGGCTCAAATCTCACACAGGGTATTCGTCATAATCAATTCAACCTCTTAAACATCATATCATCTTCCCAAGTAGAGAAAAGCAAGGATTTCAAACTATAAGTATTAATGAAGTGAAGGAAAAAATCTACAACTTAGACAAAATCCAGAAATGAAGAGAAAAATGTAAAATTTATTGCACACAAAAACTCGAAAAAAATAACTCAAAACAAAAAAAATAAAAAAAATTTAACACTCAAAAACAAAAAATTTCACACACAAAACAAAGAAAATTCAAAATCTCTCCCAATAGACCACACTTAAACTACACATTGTCCTCAATGTGTTCTAGGCATGTCATCAGCAATCAAAACAGTAAACATATCATGGACAAGTGCAATAAAGTAGGAAAAAGGGAGAGAAAGAAAATTGCAAACTCCCGCAGGTTATGGTGGAAGTTGCCAATTTTGGACTTGTAGAGAGAGATCTCCATCTTCACGATCCAACAATGAAGTTTTGAGGACGAACTGCTTCATCCTCCAAATCTGATCTAGCAGTGAAATGTTTTCCACTGCTGGATTTATGCAGTTATTGTTGATGAGCAGGTTCAGCAGGTGCCTATTGTTGTCGAAACAATTCTGGGTACTCGCACCTTTGTCTTCATTTGTGGGTGTCTGCTCATCAAGTTTATATGTACCTCCTGCAATAGGGTTAGTGCAATATGGTTCCACAGAAATTTCATGCAGGGGTATAACACCCAATCCCAATTCATCATACTGAACCTTAGATATACTCTCTAAACATGAATCAATTTCAATTTCAGAAACATCATCAACCACAGACTCAGATTCATGTTCAGTGCATGGATAAGAAGTATTCAGATAGGATGACAAAAGTTGTTTCTCATCATGCAAAGAGTGAAAATTAAGAAAAGGCTCATCAACATCATGATTATCAACATACCTCTCAACAGCATAATTATCAGTACAATCAAATTGAGGTATGTTGGTGGAAAATGAAAGTGGTCTACCTGTCTCAGAAGTACTGCTTATTCCTGCCTGGTCCTTAAAATATTCATCTGTCTCCTCAAGTGCAAGAGTGGTCATTTGTCCGATCTGATCAGTCAAATTCTTCATGGCAGCTTGAGTTTCCTGCTGGATTTGCTTAAACTGAATATTCTGCGTGGTCATCTGCTCTATTAACTCCTTCATTATAGGATCAGAAGTTGAAGGCTGAGGAGTTATTTGGGCAGGAGCATCAAACTGCTGATTCTCGTATTGCTGAACTGGTGGAGGCATAAAAGTATCCTGAGATGGTGCTTCCTGATATTCCTGTTGAGCATCGAACCATCCCAAGCTAGGGTCATTCCATCCAGGATCATTGATATATCCATACTGCTCAGGGGAGAATTTGTTCAGAAACTGAAGCTCAAGATATCCCCAATCGGTAACGGATCCTAGAGGAAGAGAGTCTTGCCAATCCTTAGCTGCTCCTTGTAATGAATGCGGAAATGCGCTCAAGAAAATGTGATCAAGAGGAACATCTGGAGGCTTCATTGAAGAGCACACCATGTGGAACTCCTCCAAATGTCTATGTGGGCATTCCCCTGCAAAACCATGAAACTTAGGCAGCAAATATGTCAGTCCAGTGCTTAGAACGTAATATAAATCATCCTCTGTAGGTGGAACCGGCTCCCTAGGAGTGCTCTCAGGAATTTGAGGATGATCCATATAATTCTCATCATAAAATTCAGCAGAATTAAATTCAGAGTACCAAGCAGAAGGAGAATCATGATTATAGGCACTCGCAGAATAAGCACTATTCACATCAAAATAGGTAGACATGGAAAATAAAAAGTAAAAAACTAAAAACTAAAAATTATAAAACAGATAAAACACAACACATTTATACATGCAATACATACACAAGACAGAATTTTTTTTTTTTTTAATTAACAGACAAAATACATATGACACGCATACAAAAAAAATAGAACATCACAACACAAGATAAAACACAACACAATTAAACATGCTACAGGCATAAACAAGACAGAACAATCAACAGTAAAATATTTTTTTTTTTAAATATAGCAACTAAATACAGAACACAGCACAATTACACACATATATACACAATATATATTAACACAGTAAAAATCTAAAACAAAAAACCTGGAACTGAAGTGACAACGCCGCCAAAATTTGCTGAAGGTGTCGTTGTCGCCTACAAAAATATAAAAGACAAAACACACAAAACACACATATTAGCAGAACAAAAATTTACACAACAAAATCTAAAACTGAACCGTCTTTTGTTGGTCCCCGGCAACGGCGCCAAAATTTGATACGACTGTCGCGGTCATACAAATTTGATTGCAGATATGAATGCAGTATAGTTACTAGGAAGTGACTCCTAGGTCGTCTCTCAAGGACTAATTTATGGTTCAGTCTCAGATGTTCTACACGAAGTGGGGGGGGTTTTGTGGATGTTTTGTGCGGTAAATAAAATTTAAAAGTGAAAATTAAACACAACTGAATTTAAAAACACTGAAATAAATTTTAAAGCAGTAAAACCAAACGAAAAAAGACAGTAAAAACGAAATAGTAAATATGCATAAACGGTAAAATTTAACGACACAGAAAATAGAAAACGGTAAATAAAAGAGACTATGAAAACAAAAGCACTTTGAAAATGAAATTCATTAAACATTCAACATTAAATTAAAATGACTGGACAGTGAAGATAAAAAATGAAACTGAAATGAACAAACTACTACAATGACACAATACATGCTTCGAAAATAAATTTCTACACTATTGCACTGTTTGAAAAATGAAAGCTTTAGAGGGAGAGAGCTCCTGGAAGAGAAGAACCTGTGACCCCTTCCAGGCCTCCAAGGCCGTCCGTTCTTCGCTGCTTCTCTTCCCTTTTAAATGCTAAAATTCTTGTCTTACTCCCCTTGATTCCAGCCAGATTTTCTAACTTACGTTTTGTTTTTGTCTCCCGTAGGTTGCAGACTTTCTCCACCAGGTGCTACGTTTTTGTCCCCTTAGCATGAAGACTTCCTTCACCTAGCCGTGCCAATAAATAGGGTGGGACCCCTCCATTGTGTCTTCTTCTACACCTTGGAGCCGTGGGCTCCTTTCTCAATTCTTCTTCTTCTTCCATCAGGCCGTGATTGTGGCTGCTAGATATGCAGCCTTCGTGCCTTCCTCCATGCTTCCAAACTGTTGGACTTTGTCTTCTTCAGCTAGACCAAGATTGTGGAGTATTTCCTTTACTGGACCAGCTGCTGGATGGTTCTCTTTAATGCATGTTTCCCTTCCTTCCAATGCCATGTGTTTGCTCTATTTGCTGCATCTTGAGCTGCTGGACCGTGAAGCTTGCTAGACCATGAAGGTTGCTTCAACTTGGCTGGATTCCAATGTTTCTCCCTACCTTCACCATTCTAAGAATCAACTCTTCTCTCTTCACAAGTTGTAGCTGTTGGACGTCCTCATTCTCCAAGTCTAAGACCGTGAGCTTGCTTGTGTGGAATGGAAGAGAGTTAAAAAAAATCTGCACACACCTTTTATTTCCATGTGGGCCTTGCACTTCAATTTGTAACTCTTCCCATGGATGTGAACTATGCCAAACCGTGAGCTCCATTCTCTCAACATGGTGGCTCCTTATTCCATCCAGCTGCACGGCCTCTCCTAGCCCATCCCCATTGAATTAGCGCCTCCTTTCTTGGCAAATAATAAAATGACAGCAGCGTAATGGATGCCCATTTTTAAAACAAAAATCTGAATGAAAGGTGCTTCCAAGTTCTCCCTCTGTCCGTGTGCTCTTCAAAATGACTAATATATATGTGTAAAACGTGAGTGGCAGCTGCTGGACGTCCCCCTTTAAAAAGCCAAAACTGAATTGATTTTCTCTAAACTGGAAACCACGTTCCAGCCAAGGTTGTGCCAACTTAGATGTTTCCAAAATGAAGTTTTCCCTTGCTGTTGTGTCAATCGTGAATGAATCAAGCTTCCAGCATCTTTGTATTATTCAAATAGAAATAAAAATCGTGACCTTCTTTTGCTTCAATGTGGTCCCTCTTCATTTCACTTCAAGATGTTTGTCAAAATGAATTGTACATGTGGGGCCGTGTGTTTTGGTAATGAATTGGAAAATAAAAAGCTTGTATAATGGAAACTTGCAGGGAATTAAAACATGCACCTAGCTACTTGTGGACGTGACCTTTCCAAAATGGTGGTCCCTCTCCTTAATTCTTTCACATCATGTGTCATGCCAAAACCAATGGAGGAAACCGTGAGTGGTGTGAGCTTTCAAAAAGAAGTGAAATGTATTTCTCTCCCATGTGGGCCATGAAGCATCTTCCCTTGAATAAAAATTCAGCATTTCATTTTCCAATTGCCGTGAGTTCATTTCTTCAATGTATTTGCCATGCCAAAACCGTGAGTTGTATGTGTGTTGAATCCTTGAGTGTTGGGAGGTCTTAGCACCGTCCAATGATCAATTCCAGCTACCACAAGTATCAAACAACAAGCAAACAATGCAAACAATTTAGAAGTCACTCAAACAGTAAACACAAGACTGACATAGGGGAGTAAAAAAAATACTGGGAACAACACAGAATGAATTTGAACAAAATAAAAACTATAAGTGAAAATAGACATCCAGACGAAACTATGAAAAAAAATTGCATTGAAAACGGATAAGAATTGATCTCGAACGAAGGCACACAAGCTGACACAACATTCACGCAGCAACCAGCGCGAAAATTCAAATGGTTGAAATGAATTTGGCTCAATTTTCATTTCATTTAGCCTTCAAATGTCCCAAAAAGATATCCAAAATTTTCCCATAATTAATAATGCAAATAATTAATCTCAGATAATTCAAATTAATTAAAATAAGAATTTCTGATCAAATTAAGCACAATCAGTAAAAACGGGAAAATACTGGACAATTAAGCACAATTCCCCAATTAATTCTAGTACAATAAACTAAGTGAAGTGAAGAAAATATTGATTCATCACCCACCGCACACCGCCGAACACTCCACTGAGGGCTGAAGTAGAACCTGCCGCACGACGGTAGTTAACTGTCCCTTTTCTTTTCCCGAACTGAGCTTAGACAATATGTCGGCCCTTGTGTTTTGTTCCCTGGGGATGTGCTTTATGGTAACCTTGTCGAACGTTGTTGCGAGCTCCGTTGCTCGTTGGAAGTATTGCAGCAGTCGCTCCTCTCGGACTTGGAAGTTGCCATTCATTTGGCCTACCACTAGCTCTGAATCCGTGCGGCAGGTTATCCTCCTTGCCCCCATGTCCTTTGCAAGCTCGAGGCCGGCCACCAGGGCCTCATACTCGGCCTGATTGTTGGAAACTTTGAATTTGAAGATCAGGGAGTGTTCCAGTAAGAATCAATTGGGGCCTTCGAGGACGATGCCGGCCCCGTTGATCGATCGGCCGGACGCCCCATCCACGTACAAGTTCCACTCGACTTGGCCGGACGGGGGTAGCTCTGCCGCGAAATCCGCTAAGTGTTGGCCTTTGACCGACCCTCATGGTTCATAGCGCAGGCCGAACTCTGAGAGCTCTACTGCCCATGCCACCATCCGTCCGGCTAAGTCCGGCTTTCTGAGAATCTTGGACATAGGGAAGTCGGTCCTGACTATCACCTGATGACTTTGGAAGTAAGGGCGGAGTCTTCGGGACGCGTTAAACAAGGCCAAGGCCACCTTCTCTACCCGCTGGTACCGGGTTTCAGCGTCTATGAGCGTGCGGCTCACAAAATAAATTAGCCTCGCCTGAGGCCATTCTTGCATCAACACGGCGCTAATGGCCGTCTCCGACACCCCCAGGAAAATGTGTAAGTCTCCTCCTGGTGCCGAGCGATTCATGACTAGCGGGTTGATAAGGATAGTTTTGACATCCTGAAAGGCTCGTTCGCACTCATCGTCCCATACCGGGCCGGCCCCTTTCTTCAGTTTACGCAGGACCGGTCTAATTCTTTCTGCCGACTTTGGGATAAACCGCGACAAGGCGGTGAGGCGCCCGACCAGTCTTTGGACTTCTTTGAGGGTGTCCGGGCTTTGCATTTGTTGTATCGCCTCGCATTTGTCTGGATTGGCCTCGATTCCTCTGGATGTCAACATGAAGCCCAGGAACTTTCCGGCGGCGACCCCAAATGTGCATTTGGCGGGGTCTAAACGCATGCCAAACTTCCTTACTTGGCGAAACACCTCTTCAAGGTCCCTGATGTGCCCTTCCTCATCTGCGGACCGGACGACCATGTCATCCACATACACGTCCATGCACCGGACTATCTGCTCCCGGAAGATCCTGTCCATTAAGCGCTGGTATGTCGCCCCTGCGTTCTTCAGGCCGAACGGCATGACCTCGTAACAGAAGTTGGCCTTCTCCGTGATGAACGCCGTTTTTTCGACGTCCGGCCCATACATGGGTATCTGGTTGTACCCGGAGTATGCATCCAGGAAACTTAGTACTCGATGCCCAGAGGCGCCGTCCACCAGGGCGTCTATGCTGGGTAGGGGGTGAGAGTCTTTCGGGCAGGCTTTGTTCAAGTCGGTATAGTCAGTGCACATGCGCCATTTTCCGCTGGCTTTCTTCACCATAACCACATTAGCTAGCCACGTGGTATAGGTGACTTCCCGAACAAAACCAACCTTCCTCAATTTCTCTACCTCCTCCTCCACAGCCTTTCGCTTCTCTTCGCCCATCCTCCGCTTTTTCTGTGCCACTGGGCAGGCGTCTTTGAAGAGCGAGAGCTTATGACACATCACCGCGGGATGAATCCCCGACATATCGGCTGCCGTCCACGCAAATAAGTCCCGGTTCTTCCACAGGAGCGCCCTCAACTCCTTTTCCATCCCAGGGTTCAGCTCCCTGGCGATGAGGGTAGTCTGAGTGGGTTCCCTCCCTATCAAGATAGGTTGGGTTTCTCCAATAGGCTCTAGGCGGTCCTCAGTATTCGTTCTTGGGTTAAGGTCAGCCATGGCCACCTCAAAGCCGACCGCCCGCCTCTTCACCGGCCGGGTGTGCAACTTCAATCCTGCCGCATAGCACTCCCGAGCCGTCTTCTGGTCCGCCCGGACCGTGCAGATAGTTTCCTTTTCAGAGGGGTACTTCATCGTGAGGTGGGGCGTAGAGACGATTGCTCCAAACGTGTTCAAGCACGGCCTTCTGATCAGTACATTGTACGAGGTGTTAGCCTCTACTAGCAGATATCGGATCCTCTTCTCCTCGCTAAGGCGACCGGTCCCCAACCTTGTCCTCAATTCCACATATCCCCTTGTATCGACCCTTTCTCCTGCAAACCCCACTATCTGTCCATCATAGGGGACGATAAGATCCTTTGAGATGTCCATTTGCAGGAAGGTCTTCCAGTAGAGGATGTTGACCGAACTTCTGATGAATCATTATTTTCTTCACTTCACTTAGTTTATTGTACTAGAATTAATCAGGGAATTGTGCTTAAATGCCCAGTATTTTCCTATTTTTCTTAATTGTGCTTAAATCGATCAGAAATTCTTATTTTAATTAATTTGAATTATCTGAGCTAATTATTTGCATTAATAATTGCAGGGAAAATTTTGAAAATACAGTTTGGGATATTTAGAGATTAAACGAGAAATGAAAATTTAGCCAAAGGATTAATTTCTCTTAACACAAGAAAAAGGGGCATTGGAGGCACACTGATTCATGGGAAGAAAAGAACAATTCATTTTTAGTATTAAAAGTGAACGTAGCTTTGCTTATGTGTGTGAAAGTAAGGTTTTAATTGAATATGGGCTGGTATGGTGAGCACACGTTACTGCCACACAATTGCTTAAGAAGGAATGATGTCCATTAATTAAATTTTGTAAGGGAACACCATGTCCCACGTGTACACAATGGAAATAAAATAGTACTTTCCAATTTGCTTCCAAACAAAGAGCTGGAAGAAAACTAAAGCACACGGCCCCATGGACAATTTATTCTGGCAATATACAAGGGAATAAAAGTGGGAGCCGCACCACACCCTTTCTTGGCTTGGAACGTTGTTTCTAATTGGGAGAAAGATGGAGAGCTGCACAACACATAATGGACTTGAATTGACATCCAGCTGACAACATTTCACGGCTTGCAACCATTCATTTCTTTCATCCAAAAATCAACAAGTAAAGAAAGAAAGGAAAGCCAACATTATTATTTTTGGTGTTGTCCAGCTTACGTCCAAAGGAGAAGAGGGATGATGTGCACGTTGAAGGAAAGATCACAGTTGCTGCTGTCACGGACTGGATGCTGTCACGGCCTGGAAGAGAAGCAAGAAGAGAGACACTGCCTGTTGGAAGAAGAAGCAAACCATGAAGGAGCTCTCAGTACAGCAGCTTTCACGGAGGACCAACACCCATCCAGCAAAGCACATCCAGCGTGGAGAGTTCTTTTGCTGATTCATTTCCAGCAATTCCCATCCAGAAACAGCAGCAAGGACTTCATCCTCCTAGCTACCTTCACGGTCCAGCCACATACAGCAGCCGTGAGCAAGGTGTTGACGTGTTGGAGTTTGAAGAAGAAGGAGTTGGTCCAGCAAAGGAGATGCTCCACAATCTTAGTCTAATTGAAGGAAAAGTCCAGCAAACCTTCCACACAGCCCTTAAGTTGACGCAACCAGCAGATTTGAAGGAGCTCTCGGTTCTCTACACCAGCAGCAGCACTTGGAATAGAGGGAAAGAATTGAGTCTTGGAATGGAGAAGTGTGTTCACGGGAGAAGAAAGAAGAGCGGAAGTGGCACCCATGTCTTGGATTTTGGATGAATGAGAAGGAGCCGTGAAGGGCTGGAACGGTGGCTGCAGCGTGAAGAGGGGAGGCTACGGATGTGTGAAGGGAGAAGGAGATGTTGATCACGTTCCAGAAGCTTGGAGTGGGAGCCACGGTTGAAAAATATTTTCCATGAAACCCAATAGCAGCATGAGTACAAGAATGGAGGGGCCCCCAACCTTATTTTCTTTGGCACATTAAGGAACATTTGACGGAAGAAATTCCCTCTGCCAGTTAGAGACAAAACAAGACACGGAAATGAAGGAGAGGTTACAGGAGTTTGTTATGTGATTTGGCTATAAATGAAGCAGCGGCAGAGAGGATAATGCATTAGATTTTAGGAGTAGTGTAGGAAGCCACGGCCTGGAGGAGGCTCTTTCCTCTTCCTCTTTCAATAAATCTCTCCGTTTTCATTTCCAAATAGGGCACAAATGTAAAATTTTATTTTTGAAGCGTGTAGTTCAATTGTTTCACAGTTTGCTCATTTTCATTTTCATTTTATTTCAAGTGTTGAATCTTTGATAAATTTTATTTTTAGTTAAGTGTTTTATTTTTGTTGTCTCTTTTATTTTACCGTTTACTATTTTCTGTACCGTTAAATTCTGTCATTGTGTTTTATCGTTCATTTTATTTTTAGACATTTTCCATTTTTACCGTTCAGTTTTTACCACCGTTAAAATTTATTTCAGTGTTTTTAATTATATTTTATTTAATTTCCAGTCAACTTTAATTTTACCGCATCAAAACCAAAATCACAAACCCCCCCACTTCGTGTTAAATCTAAGACCGAACCACAAATATTGGTCCTTGAGAGACGACCTAGGAGTCGATTCCTAGCACTGTACTGCATTCTTAATTGCACGTAAAATTTGATCGGCCGCGACAGCTGTATCAACTTCCTTGGTCAACCAGAACTTTGCTGACTCCGTACCGCGCTATTTCTGCGGTTATGACCATTGGATCGTCCTGGTCAGGGTCAGGTGCGTGGAAATCTTCGTCCGAAAAGGTAATGGGCGGCATGGAGTGGCGTGGCTTGTCAACCAAGTGCACAGACTGGAGGGCTCGTACATGGCGCTTACGAGCGGAGGAGGATGACCCTCCTCCCGCAAATCCTCCAGAAATAGTGTTGATGTACCCCCGCAGGGGGCGTTCTCGACTGCGGCTGCGACTTCGGCTAGGTCGCCTCTCTGAGCGAGGTCGCTCCGTCCTTGAATTCCTCGGCCTGTCTTTACGGTAGGCCGATCGGCCGCTTGTGGCGGGCGCTCATCACGGATGTACTTCTTGAGCTTTCCCGCCCGGATGAGTTCCTCTATTTTATCCTTGAGGGTCCTGCACTCTTCAGTGGTATGACCCATATTTTTATGGTAAGCGCAGTGCTTGCTCCCGTCTGCTCCCTTCGGAGTTGGGCGCCCTTCCGGCTCCTGTATCAAATCTGCGCTCAACGCTTCCCGAAGGATTTTCTCCCTTGGGGCGTTCAGGGGGGTGTACTGTTGGAAGCGAGGCCCCTTCTCTGCTCTCCGTGCTTAGGACTGGACGGCTTTCCCGCTGAGGAATTGGACTTACCATCGTCCGCCCTTTCTCCCCGTGCCTCCTGGTTCTCCCTTTTATACGAGAGCTTCATCTCCTCCACCCTTATTTCGTCTGTCGCCCGTTCTCTCAGTTCTTCCATCGTCTTGGGCGCTCGTCTGCAGACGCTATCCTTAAACGGCCCTGGTTTGAGAGCCGGTTAGATGTATTGGAGGACGAGCTCTGGCGTCAGGCTCTTCACGCGCCGGACGGTCTTCAGGTATCTATCCATGAACGTCCGCATCGTTTCTTCTTGCCCTTGCTTGAGGGTCATTAATTCGAATACGATCAAGTCTTGGGTACTACTGGCAGCGAATTGTTTGATGAATAGTTGTTTCAACCCAGCAAAGTTTTCTATGGAATTAGGAGGGAGGGTGTTGAACCATTCCAATGCTTCGTCCTCCAACGAAAGCGAGAACGCTCGGCACCAAATGGCATCATTGCCCGTTCGGAATGCCATTGCATTTGAGAACGTCTTGATATGGGACTCGGGGTCCGTCGTCCCGTTATACATTTTGAATTGCGGAGCCACAAATTGTTCCGAAATTTGGACATCCATTATGTTTTGGGTGAAGGGAAGTAACAAAGTGGACGAGGGCTCCGACTTCACTACCATTCGTCCGTCCTCGGCAGCGCTCTCTGCATGCACCGATTTAGCTTTACTTCCCTCCGCCTCAGACCCGGTAGGCCTCCAAGTTCTATCACACTCGGTATCTTGAGGCGTACGTTCTTCCGCCACCGCCTTTCCTTTATCCTTCGCCCGCTCCTCTCCTCCATCTACGCTTCTAACTTCCCCGGCTATCCGGGCTTCGCAGTCGGCCTTTACCGCCGCCAACTCATCCTCATGACGTTGCTGCATCTTATCCATTTTTTGCTGTAGGACTCGGATCATCTCAACGGGGTCGTCCGTGCTCATGTTTCTCGTGGTCACCATTGGGTTTTTTAAAATCACACTGCCCCACGGTGGGCGCCAAATGTTTCGGATATGTCGGGCTGTGCTATTCCAAATCTCCAAATTCTCCTACTATCCTGTTCCGGTGGCTAATCTTCTTCTTTAGATCTTGATTCTCTTTTTGATCCTGAGGGGTGGAGACCTGCAAAAGATTCTCCGATGCCAAAGTAAGTTTCAGAGCGATGGCTTTTCTCAGGGATAGTAATAAATGTGCATTCAATGTAACCTATCTACCACTCACCGTTGACCTGTATTTATAGTTTCTGCTATGGGCTTGGGATTAGTGAAAAATTAATCACGGCCCAAAACAACCCAATAGCTTCTAATCTTTACTTACCTTCAAACCAGGTTAATTTACCTTAAGTCACGGTGATTAGATACTTGGCCAGCTATGAGGTACGGGCGTCCGCCCATGTGATATGGGTGTCCGCCTCACCCTATTCGATCCTTCATATTTATCTAAGAGGTAATCTTCCAGGTCTCCCATATCGGGGAGGGCGGACGATCCTTTGCCATTTGGATGACGTGAACACTAAAATGGGCGGACGGTCATTTTTGTGGGCGTTCTTCCGTACGGCGCCCGACTCTCCCTGGTACAATTAGAATTTAATTACATTCTATATGCAAATTGCAAAATAATAGTATGTCACAACACCATACATAAGTTAATGCAGTAGAAAAGTATTGTGTTTCATTGCTGATTTAAACTGACTCTAAATTTTTTAATTATTCTACTTAAATTGGTAGTAGTAACTCTGTTTCCATATAAAATAAATATTAAAAAATAAATTAAAATTAAATATAAATATAAATTATATTAATTTTTAATTATTCTTCAAATTTATGTATTTTTATAAAGTATTATCAACAAAAGAAATTTAAATATTATTTTCAACTTTATAAATTAAATAATTTGTTTAATCAATGTTAGATCTTAATTAATACCTATTTTCATTAAAATTAAATCAAGGATATTTTTTAATTAATTTTTTTTTCTCATCACATGAATCAAATTTACCATAACTTTTTCATTTTTTTCCATCTAAACAATCTTATCTTCTCTGTTTTCCCCCTTTTATTTCCCTTCCTGTCCTCACCCCCAATAACAAATAATGCTGTGAAAAAAAATTGAAGGCTTAGATACAGTTTGTATTTTAATATATGAATCGAAATAAACAATTTTGAGATATAAAAAGCATTTATCCTTAGGTATTGATTGAGAAAGACAACAAGCTCTGCCACATTTTTATCAGTTAACAATTTAACAACGTTATGTTATGCCAGCTAAAGTGGCCCTCACAACACGGACACTGTCACTAAAGCTATGTGTAGTAGTAGCTCTGCTTTATCATACTTTTTATCTTTCTTTTCGTTTAGCCATTGATAATCCTCAGGTTTAATTATAATTCTTTGCATGCTTAATGTTTACGCTTCAAAAGCTGATTACATACTTCTAACTCAGCACCGTTATACAGTGTTAGCACCCTAATTGTTTAAGGTGAGGGAGACAGAACATTATCATTAACCCACACACTCTCAGATCATTGTGTTTACTGTTTCAGCTACATATTACACATCAAAATTCCTCACTTGTCTCAAATCCTAACTATAAAATGACTTGTGCTGTTCCACTATTTTCATCATTCACAACTATTTACAAACACTGCCCAACTAGTAGTTATTCATCAAGTGATGGATGGTACAAAAATGGAGAGCTGCAGAACTGCTTTAGTTCTTCCTTTCTGCATTATTGCTATGTTAGTTTTTGGTCACTGTTGTGTGGCTGAGAATGTGCTAGAAGATGTTGCTGCAATTCCACCCGCACCGATGGAAAGTGCAGGAGTGCATCTTTGTGCGCAAGCTGTTTTCGTAGCCTTTGCTTTTGTGGTTGCCAGGTTCACCTGAGAAGAGTAATATGATGTTCATTTGCTGAGCTGAGAGAATATACAATTACATCATTTAATTCTTTATTTTCTGTCAGTTGATGTTTGTTTCTGGAATTCATCAATGTAATTTAATCTAATGCTCAGAGAAATTGTTGTTTTCGCAACAGTTATCAACCCTCTATGTAATGTTTCCTGTACTTGGATTTTCCGGAGAGTATTTTCTGCTAACTTGATTGTTTGTAACGGAGGCTTCATCCGAAATGTTAAGGACTCATGAATTTTTGACTTATAATCTCTGATTTTATTAAACTTTATGAAAACTTATCAAAATAAGCTCTTTCGAACGAACTTATTTCAATAAGCTTTCAGTTAAGCTTATTAGTAACTGTGACTCGTGTTTTGTAAGAGCTTATTAAGTGCAAGCTCCAAACTTGTATTAATTAAATTAAGTATTATGTTCTGTAGTGCTCACGGTGCATTATCAACTCATCTTTAATGGGGGAGAGTGGGAGATGAACAAATAAAAGATGCACTGAAATATTTACAATATTACTCTAGCATACCAATTGAATGAAGTAACACAAATGGAACACAGTTAAGATACACATTGGCCACCACAAAGTAAAATAACAGAGAAACAAATTCGTTAATCTGCAAGCAAATCATAAACTCGGGAATCATCGCTGCCTTATGGAACCAAAAAGGTCATGGTATGAACGCTTAGCAGCATCTGGGCGAGACACAATTTCCACGACTTTATAAGATGCCTCAGGATAAGCCAATGCCTCCACAGCTACTTCCGCAACTTGATCTCTGGATATGGAACCTTCATAAAGGGTGTCCTGGTACACAAGGATTTTAAATAATTCAGCAATCGCTCCAGAAAATATGAACTTAAGATTCTATTGAGGAAATGTAACAGAAAGTTAGAAATGTAGCAGCAACCTCTGGCTCCATAACAACATTTCCAGTTGGAGGATCATTTCTCAACCCGCCCGGTCTTATAATTGTGTAGTTTATGCCAGATTTCCTGATATAATTCTCTGCCTGTAGTTTTGCTACTAAGGTGAGTCCAAAAACATTAAGAAAGATGTAAGCCGGATTGAGTATCTGTCCCATGGATGCTCCATTAACTAAGATGGAACTGATAAGAATGAATCTCTTGACATTACGTTTCCTGCATGCTTCAACAAGGTTTACAGTACCAAAATTGTCAACCTGCACGAATAAAAATTTATTATGACACTGAATGATACCAAGAGACTGAATAATCCACTCACCCTGCAATAATGTTTTGCATTATTAGTGATTTTCTTCATAATGTAATTAGTTTCCGATGTTTACTTTGGAAAACGAATAACATTTCAAATTAGGGATATAACCATGCTATCCCTTCCCAGGTGAAAGTCTTAAAAATTCCACAAATGAAAGCACATGGCAACACAGAAGTTTGAAAATTTGAGCAGATGAAAAAGATTCTAATAGCTCTCCATCAACATCATCCATTCCTACTAACATCCTTAACGAGGTCAGTTACTAAACAAGAGTTACAACATGAACCAAAGGGCAGAATAAAGACATGGAAGAAACAAAGATCCAGGTTAGATTACTTCCAAAGTTTCATATCCAAAAGGCAGGGGAATTAACTGCTTAAAGTTTTAAGTAAAAGATGACACACTCTACAAAAACATACACAAACTGTCCTACTTTCAAAAGCATTTAAATGACTTCTACCATGGTAGATTCTGGATCACTGAATATGTTGAGCACAACAGTCAACCTGAATTACTGCAACCTATATTTCTTCTAACCAAACTAAGGACTGATATGAAAAAGTGAGTCGTACTAACTGAACAAAAAGGTTATAATTGTACATGTAAACATTCTAGTATACTACAATACATCAAAAAAAATTTGACAAACCTTCCACGGAGCAAGCAAATCCCAGCCCGGCCGAAAGCCCGTGGCACATACCACTGCTTCTGAATCATCACCAATGGCTTCAGCTAGCTTATCAGACCCCTCTGTGACATCAGCTTTTATCTGCATCACATACACATACTCACATACACTCAAAAGGAAATGCCATTCTAGTAAAATCTTTCTGGTTGGTCAAAATTTATTGAAAACTACAAAATCAAGAAAGTTGGTAGTTAAATAAATTGTGAGATCCATCAAATTTTTTTATTTTCCAATAAATTTCAACCAATCAAAACGTGTGACTAGAATAGAGTGTTCCTAGTATTTCTCTACACCAAAAAAGTGGGACTAGATTGGCTTAATGTAGCAATAAGATAGAGGAAAAGCTTACAATTTGAAGAGATGGGTTGGCAGAGGAAAGGGTGGACTTGGCCTTGTCCAAATCCCTAACCCCAGCCTTAACAGAAAAACCCTTTGCCAATAACTGCTCAACGATTCTTTTCCCAGTGCTACCAGTGGCTCCAGCAACAAAAATTTTCCTCTTCGCTCTCGAATCCTCCCCCACTTCCTCACTAATCTCACTTCCTTCCATCTAACACGCAATCCAACAAGAAGTAAGCAAAAGGGTGTCCTGATACAACAACACACGCTACGCTTGCGACATGCACATGATGCTGAAAAAAACAATACAATATGTTGTGAAATGTGATATGTTGCTACCTTTGCGAAACTGAGGAGGCGTAAGGAAGAAGGTGTTGTGAACTGCTTGTTGAATTGGTAATGGTGAGTAAGGAAAATGGGATTTCTTACAATTGTGAGAGTCGAAGCCATTGGCATGATTCTGACAGTGTAAAAAACACAGATTTCTTCTAATTTCCACACTGCCAAACGAGACGCTATAAACTCGCCACGTGCTCCAACCGTGGGATACATACCTTAGCTTTTGTTCCACGTTATTACTAAAGTTTTAATAATAATAATAATAATAATAATAATAATAATAATAATAATAATAATAAGGTTTAATTCCCTATTTTGTCCTCAGATTCGAAAATGTCAAATTAGTCAATCCTTTAAAAAATGCGTCAATTACGTCTTCACTTAATAAAATTTACATCAATGAAATTCCTTCCGTTAAATTCGTACAAACGACGTTAATTAAAGAAAGAGAAAAATAATTAACACCGTTTGTACGGATTTAACGGAAGAGATTTTATTGATGCAAAATTTTATTAAGTGAGGACGTAATTGACGCATTTTTTAAAGGATGGACTAATTTGAAATTTTCGAACGAAACTGGGACAAAATAGGGTATTAAGCCTAATAATAATAAACCTTAGCTTTTTTTCCACGTGCTCCAACTGTGGATTGCTTCTTTTGAATAATCTTCTTTTGTTAATGGATCAATAAACCTTCAATGAACAAATAAATTATTTGATATTCATACTTTATTACGAACTATATATAGCATTATCATTAGTGGAGTAAACGTCTAAAGGTATCAGGATGCATTATATACTTATGCTTACAATGACTTCTACCTTTTTTGTTTCTTTTCAACCTAGATTTTTCATGCACCTTAGTTCCCACACACCAAAATGAAAGTAAGAACTTTATAGCACATCATTTTAATTGTATAATATCAGTTTTGAGGATAAGGATATATAGAGAAGTACTTTACCATCCAAAAGTAGCCTCTCAATCAAGTTTGTATTCAGAGAGAAGTATATTCAAAAAATATACTTTTCTTTTGTCATTGTAGAGTCTCTACCTTAGGACGATCAATTGTGCGTTGTCTTTTTTACCTTTCTTCAACTATAGGTTCTTTCCCAAATTCAACATGAACATTACCAAGTTATTGTAAGATATTATGACCTGAGATTGTCACTGGTTGACTTCTATTTTCAATAGTTCCATCAAACCTCGTATGAGCCAATCTAAACCTATCTCTTCCATCTAACCATCGATGATGACTTATAAAACAAAATTTCCCACCTTTGACAAGCTTCTTAGGAGTAGTGTCAAAATTACATCTCGGACATGCCAATCATGTATGTGTATTCCACCCATATAAGGTTTCAAGTCCTGGAAAGTCACTAATAGTACACAATATGGTTGCACGCATATCAAATACTTCATTCTCATATGAATCAAAAGTTTTGATGCCAATGTTCCACAACTCCTTCAACTCTTCTATTAATGGTTGTAAGTAAACATCAATATCGTTGCATGGTGCTCATTTTCCAAGAATGGTCATGGAGAGAATGAATGAACTTTGTTTCATACACATCCAAGGAGGAAGGTTGTATGGTATGAGAACAATTGGCCAAATACTATGATTGGTGCTCAAGTTGCCATATGGATTGAACCCATCAGTAGCTAAACCAAGTCTCACATTTCGAGGGTCTAAGGCAAATTGAGGGTGCATGAGGTCAAATTTCTTCCATGCTTCAGAATCTCTTAGATGTCTTAACATACCTTCATCCGTACTTTCTGATGCATGCCATCTCATATGCTTAGGTATTTTAGATGATAAAAAATCCTCTATAATCGGGGCTTCAAAGGAAAATACCTTAACACCTTTGCAGGAATGTTCTTTTGCTTATTAACAACAACATCATCACCAATTGTATTTCTCCTTTTTGGCTTCCATCTTGATGTCTTACATTTCTTACAAGAATCTTTATCTTTGTCTTCTCCAACATACAACATACAATCATTCGAGCAAGCATCAATTTTGGTGTAATGAAGACCAAGCTTGTTAATGACTTTGTTGGCTTCATATAATGAATTTGGAATTTTAGCATGTTGAAATGCATCTGCTAGCAATTCTAGTATCATGGACATAACTTTGCCACTTATTCTGCATAGACATTTGATGTGATACAACTTCACTAAGAAGGAAAGTTTCGAATATTTATCACATCCTTCATATAAATTTTGCATTATATTTACTTTCATAATAATATTAAGGTTTAAATCCTCGGATGGTCCTCTTATTTGTATGAGAATCTCAAGTGGGTCCTCTTATTTCCAATTGTCTCAATTAGGTCCAAATATTTGTAAAATATCTCAATTGGATTCAAATATTTGTAAAATTGAGTCAATTTTGCCCTGACCGTTAAATTTTCACAAACGGCGTTAAAATGTGTTGAGGTGGATGTACTAACGTGGATATTTTATTAAAAAAATATGTTGTCAGTGATGACATGAAATTTAATAAATTAAAAAAAATAAAAACTTTATGCTATCGAAAAAAAAAGAGACGAAAATGGCATGCACTCAGAAAAATTAGAGAGACCCAATTTAGAAAATCCTTCGAATCCCAAATCGCCACTGCCTCATCTCTTTTGCAAAACCCTAACTTCGGAAAGCCACCGCGAAGACGCTACCATTCTCGCCCTACAAAGCCGAATCGCCATGGTCAAGGTGGTATTAGCAAAAGAGTAAAGAGATGGTCAAAACCAGGACCGCCATGGTAGCTTGCAATTCCATTTTCATCCTTCTCAAAGAGCTAAAAATGTAAATTAGCTTCTACAATTAAAGTTGACCTTTTCCCATTCTGGTCTATATGCACAATTTTTTTGATCTATATACAAAAAAAATCAAGTTGCTCAGAAAGTTTAAAGCAGTCTTTGAAATTCCTAATCATTTGAAAACCGAAACTTCAAGCATTGTAGAGCTGAGTTATCTATCTCGTTTTGATTGAGAAATCAAAACCGAGATTCAGAAAAAAAAAATAAATAAAGTACCCCTGATTCTCGGTTGTTTTTTCGGAACTATCCCTGTTTGTGTGCCGAACACAGTTTTGGTTTTGCTCTTTGTCTTCTCTCTCATTCTATTTGGGCCTTTGCCTTGTCTTTGTCTTTTGTTTTCTTGTTTGGCGTTCCGTCTGCCATGATTGGAGGCAAAGATCTTGTTCCCAATGGCGTGGACACTGAGGGAGAGAACTCAAGGAGCAAGGTGTAGTGCCCTCAACATCGTGATTTTTCTTAGAGTAAGGAACGCCCACAAGAGGAAAAAGCAAAAGGTAGGAGAAGAATCTTTGCGCAAGATAGAAGACCAAAACGAATGAGAAGAAGAGAAAGATCGCCATATCATAATTTCTTAAATAAAAAAATCCACGTAATAAAATATTTTGACATCAGCGTATTAATTATACAACACGTAAACATCAACTAACGTCGTTTGTGACAATTTAACGATCAAGGCAAAATTGACTCAATTTTACAAATATTTGGACCCAATTGAGATATTTTGCAAATATATGGACTCAATTGAGACAGTTAGAAATAAGAGGACCCATTTGATATTCTCATACAAATAAGAAGATCATCCGAATATTTAAACCTTAATATTATTATAAAAGTAAATATAAACAAATTTTACAATTTTACTATAGATATATTTTATTTAAATAATCATTTCAGTTTTAAAAATTGTTAATTTTAAAAAAGTTAAATAAAAAATTGTTAAAATCATATATATATATATATATATATATATATATATATATATATATATACGCACGTGTGTTATTACCATTAAATAGACAGAATGCTCTTTTTTACTTTTCATATTTTCTTTTCTAATTTTACCGTTTAGAATTCTTGGTTTTAAATTAAAGTGATTAATTTATTAATTTTATCAGTTAATTGTTTTTTTTTATTTGACCCATTATTTAAAACTTACTCATCATTTTAAACCAAGTTAACTATTTATAATAAAAATATTACATAAAACGTGAATAAAGTTAAAATTTATTTTTATTGTAAAAATTATTTATAATATTTTATAATTTTAATTTATTAATTTTTGTTATTATAAAAAAAGACCGTCCATAGATTATGCACATTTGTTTCTACTAATAATGATATAAATGAATAAACTGAAAGCAGTGATAGAATTTTGGTTTAATACCTTTTTTGGTATATCGATTTGTAAGGTTTGTTTAAAGTTGTCTTCCTTTTTTTCAAAAGTTCACTAAGATCATATTTTTCGTAAAAACAGTGCATGTTGTCCTTTTTGCTTATGGCGTTAGAAAGGTTAACGATAGAATTGTTTGGCGAAACCTGAAGTAGTTGGCGAAACCTGAAGTAGTTGTACAGTTTATTATTACGTGGCATTCTCGGTTTTTCCCTCTTTCCGCTTCTCTCTCCTCCCTTTGCCGCTTCTCCCTCCTCTCCGCCAAACCCTAACATCACCCCTCCTCTACGCCAAATGCAAACCCTCCTATGACATCGACACCTTCTTCTTCGACAACGTCAACCCATTAGAAGACATTGACTTCAACCCACCGGAGGGATTTGTCGCCCCTCCCTGCACCGTATTTCTAAACTGTTTGTTTGTTTTGAGTGCGGGAAGGGCGGGGAGATGGGGCGCGGCACAGTAGCAGAGAGAGCGGAGGCGTACGGGGCAACGACGATCTTGGTTTACGACAACAGTGAAACACTAAGATTGAAAGATAGTGAGGTTTTTTATCCCAGTAAAACAAAATTGAATATAAACATAAATAAAAGTAAGTTAAATTATTTCTGAAGCAATGTGCAATTAGGGATTAGGGTTTGGGAAGAGGGGAAAGGGGGATTAGGGTTTGGTGCACGATTATGGATTTCACAGCGGAGAAGAAGGAATCAGAGAACAACAGTGCCAATAATCCCAAAAACACTCTCTTATTGATTGAACTTGCCAACTAATTGGACATGTCATCTAATTTTGGCTAGCAAAGCAACTTTGCCATTAGTTTTTTAATGACAGTAAACAAAAAGGATCCACTTAAATTGTTTTTGCGAAAAAATAGGTTGTTAGTGAACATAAAAAAGAGAGAATAACTTTGAATATACCTAAAGGACCAAAATAGGTATTTTTTATCATTATTTTTCAGTATATTTTATTTATTTATTTAGTATATTTTACATAAAAAAATTGCTGTTGTACTTCACTCAAAACCCAATTATCCACATAGGAGAAGAGGAGAAAAAACCCTCCAAAACCCTAAATCTATCCAGCACAACCAATTTGTGAATAGACAGAAAAGAAGAGAAAAAGAAAGGGGAGAGAACAGCGAGATAACAAAGGCTGTTCTGCACAACTCAGGATTTTTTTACCCAGGTGCGTTCTGCTTTACAAACTATTCTAGGAGTTTACAAGTTGACTCAAGATTTTGATTACGTGCATCTAAATCCTCAGAAAGGAAATCGATAAAATACTAAGACAGTTTGGCTAAATTTATAATTTTCAAAATTCTTGGAGAAAAGCTTTTAATGGCGTGACTATGTGGTTGGCAATAGCATTATGAAACTACACAGGAACATTGTTGTTTCTTGCAAGAGTTTTGCTATTTCACTCTATCTCCTTTGATTCTCTACTCGTAATTATTTCTTCATCTTTTATTCTGTTTCAAAAACCAATGGGTTTTATTTTATTTTTGCTTGGGTTTATTATGTTGTTAATTCTAGGTTTTTTTTTGTTCATCACCAGCATAATTTTTGGATTTAAAGTTTTGGAATTGAGGCGTTATGGAAAATAAAGATGCAAAAGATCCATTTAAAGGGGTGGATTGGAAAGCTGTTGGCGGTGAAATGCAGAAAAATCCGAGTGTTCAACCATCCTTGAAGAAACGATTACCCAACAGAGTAAGGCAAATTCCAGAGTTCTATTTCCTTCCTCGATGGCCACTTCCCAAAGCCATTTTATTTTGCAGTGCATGCATTGGTGCTGGTGTGGCTGCTGGAATGGTTGGTGAGGCCTGGATTGAAAAGAAAGTTAAAGGTATTTTCACCTCATCCCTCTCTTTCCTTTCATCAACCAATGTGTTATTTTAGTCCTTTGAATTGCCAAATTGAAAGCCTTTCTTTTTTGGAAACCATTTCTGATTCTCCTAAAGGGCATTGTTCAGTGAGAACTATTATCATGGGAGCTAGTTTCGTCTTAAATTTTTGTCCCCAATCATCGATTTTTTGGAACCCATAGAATGGCATGTAGCACCTAGAAACACCACTGCTGTTAGACAGGGCTGTGCTCTTACCTTTTTTTTAGACTGACCATATTTAGATATAAAAGTAGTCATGAAGAAAATCAGAACATAAAATGAATTGAGCTTATCCCTCAAGTTTTTGAGAAGCTAGATTAATGTACTTTTAAAAAATTTAAAGTCTATAAGTTGATTTAAACTTACTGGAAAAGTTCAATTCTTTATACTTTTTTTCTCCTATAAGTGTTTGTAGAAGAATTTATCTAAAGAAGTTGTATAAACAGTTTTCGATTGCCAAGCTATCAATGTACACAATTATGTATTTTGTGAAGTTCAATGGATCTTCAGCAAGCTTGGTTTGAGTTTCTGACTATGTCATGTATATATATACTGTCAGAGGATAACAATCGTTGTCAATGACAAAGTATTTGTATAAACATTGGTGCATTACTCATATTTGTTAAACTTTTGAATTAGACTTTGTTGTACTGGTTTTGTTTTGGTATTGCAGAAGATGGCGGGGTTATATGGGAATTTGATAAATAAACTATTGGTCTTAGGACATAATGTTACAGACATCGCTGCCTCTATGGTTTCCTCCTTACATGTTCTCTTCAGCAACCCTCACTTCCCAGAATTATCAGTTTCAGGGATTAAGATGATCCATGGTTAGTAGCAGGATTGAGGCGAATGAGGTGTGATGGTAATACTAGGAAATATTTCTCTTCCATTTCTAATAAGTATGGCAGCCAAATTTATTACTTTCTTTAAGATTACCATTTCGGTGGTTCCTAACCACGCACTCGACAATGATTCAGTCAATCAGTGTATTAAGTGCCAACCCTGACGCGACGAAATATTGCAATTGATGCAATGAAATTTCAATTTTTTAAAGGAAAGGAAGAAGGAGCCATGTTAATAGTCCTATAAGGATAACGTAAGTGTTTGTGTTGTTCATATTTCTTGCATCCCAAAATTTTAATGTCATCCCCATTTTAACTTTATACATTATATATTATATATTAAATAATTAGGTAAAGATATTCACTGTTACCCACTCCGCATAGCTTTATTTAGTACACTGGCCACCCTCTAACGAAATTTATTCCTTTCACTGGGCCCTCAAGTAACTTCTTTCTTCTTTACAAAACGGAGTTGTCTTTTTCACCAGAGTTTGTGGTTGCTTGAGTTTGTGCCTTGACCATTTCTACCCAAGCAAGCTTGTTTGAGATGAGAGTAGTAGAAGAAGGGCAGATCTTCGTTTGAAATACATGCATGATATTCATCTTAAAGTAGTTTAAATTGTATGGAGTTTTTCAGCATGTAGGTCATGCTATAGATTTCGTGTTTTATTTTTAGTTCATTGGATTTGAAATTTCGTTTTTAAATTGCTCACCAGATTTTAAAATCTGATTCCTTTTCTGGATCTTGTTAATTGGATTTCAGAATTCGCTTAGTTGGATTTCATGTTTTATTTTTAACCTACAAGATTTTAAAATCTGATTTTTAAAATTTTTCATGCATTTTAAAATTTAGTTTTGTATCCAGATCTTGTTAATCAGATTTTAGAATTTGGTTAGTTGATGAATTGTGTTTTATTTTTATCCTATCAGATTTTCAAATTTAGTTTTCAAAATTGCTTATCGGATTTAAAATCCAGTTAGTTGTTGCATTTCAAGTTTTATTTATTTGTATTTAGTTCATCAGATTTCAAAATTCTGTTTTAAAATTGGTCACTATTTTGAAATTTGGTGCACCAAAAATGAAAAATGAAATTCGGATTTCAAAATACTATATCATTCATTGGGCTGCTTACTGCCAATACTTAAACAAAGAAAAAACTATCAAAATTTGCTAAAAATTAGTTATGAAATAAAGATTTATGAGCCCAACTTATTGTGAATCATGAACCTCTTGAAAAATGCTTAATGAACAGCATTTCTTCCGATCGTAGCAGAGAATGATTCATTCTGCAGCCATGATTGTTGACAATCATATTGTTCGTGTATTCATTACGAGTTTAGGGACATGTGTTCATCTGGGCATAGCCAAATAATTGCTAAATTATGTATAGCCAGGTAACCAAGATAATTGTAATTGTCCTGAGGCCAATATCCTCTTCAATTACTACACTATCTTCCAACCATATATCGGAAATAGGTGATCTCAAAGGTGTTTTGGATCCTAGAAACACTCAGCATGTGATGCAACATTTATACAAAAATATTATTAGGTGCGCTAAAATGATTGTTACTTATACATCACCTCGTAAACGTAATGCTACTACTGCTTTGACTTTGATCGCACTAGAGGTTTTGCTTGTTTAATTAGGTGCTGCATAAGATAATGTTTGGATCCTCCCCCAATTTATAGAGCACAAAGGTTTGAAAGGGTGGCCATTTTGATGTTCAAAATCACTTGTTTATAATTGAATTCAACTGGCGTCACAAGCTCCAAGCTTTTCTTTTTCATTTTCGGTTAATTTTACTGAACATTAAACTTTGCCAGCCACGTCCTATTTGGTGCCAATAATAACAAGTATCACTAGTGAAGGAACTTAAAACTATGGAAACCAGTCATTTCTAAATTCTTGTTTTACACGAATACTTTGCAGTTAGCAGAGTAGCAATACATAAAGATAAGGCCACTATCAAATTATATGAACAAAACGCAAAATTTTTTCAATAGGGGATAACAAAGTTTATCTTAATTTAAATGTTCTGTGAAGAATAACATGCAGTTGCAATCGCATAAGCTATTTCCTTGTCGATGTTTAGCGAAGAACTCCCAGATAGCAAGGTATGAACTCTGGAATTTCCAAATCCTTCTCAAGCCTCCCTCCGTTGTGAAATCCATCCTGCCCGAGCGGCAAATTCTGCGCCCTGATATTCATCCATAGTTAATGAAAAATTTGTTTTACAATTGCAAATTGTGTAAACACCCAAGTCAAATTAAACCAATGCGCTCATATTTAGTAATGACAACTCATGATAATGTATTAGTTTGTAAAATCGAATACCTTTCCGAATCCTCGTTGAGATTGTGCCACAATCTTAGATTTTATGATATCATATGCACCATTCCATCAACTATCATCACTCTATTGTCATCTTGCAACCTCTGAAATTTCAGAAAACAAAAATAGTAACGAAGTTCGAGTTGGGAAGGTGGCAGCAGAAATTCATCAGAAGATCATACCTCTAATAGGAATAGTATATCTGCAGCGGTGTAAGGTGAATCTGCCCCTCTGTTGATAACATTCTCTAAGTCTGCAATAGCTATGAGATCCAGGCGGTTAGCTCGCATATGCTGACCAAATAGAGAATTAAATGCTTCAATTCTGCATGTCAATATAAGATATTTTACGTCAGAAACAGTAGGAGCACAAACATAAGAAAACAATTAAAAGGCAGGAATCGGAAGTTGACTGACCTTGCAGGGGTGAGTCCAACATTAGCTTCAGCTGCTGGGGTATCATCTACTTCAATGGCATCTGTTCCTAATGTTGATCTAGCCAAAAAGAAATTACTAGTGTTATTAGTTCATAATGGACAAATATAGACCCCCTCAGCATTCGCATGGCAACGTAGAAGTCTTAATGCTTACAAATGTGCAAGGATGCTAAATTACGAGGGTTACAAAGAAAAACGCTTCTGCGGTAATAAATGAATTTTCGTGTATCTAATTATAGAAGCAATTAGAATGAAAAGTTGCTTGCAATATATTCATTTTTTCCAACTTGTTTAAATTATTGCTCACCCTCTTCTATCTTTAGAACCACGATCAGGACCATCATTTTCATTATGATCAGCCTTGCGCTTCCTGTCTTGCTCTTTCTCCCTCTCTTGCTCTCGCTCCTCCATTTCTGTAAGTTCTTTGTGATATATTGCAAAATTTAAAACCTTTAAAGCAGCTTCAACGTCAGACTTTGAAACCTGAAAAGAGAAGTGCTGGTTCAATCACAAAGTATAGAGAACAAAACAGTAAAAATATAGGCTGAAGTACCACCAGGTAGAATATATAAGTAAAATAGCAATAGGAGAAAGAGAAAAGTGCGCAGCTAAGGAGAATGCCAAGTGCTTGTTTGACGGAGAAGAGAACACTGAAAAAGTAGATGTCAGTCTAGTACCTTTCTGCTCAATTTTAGTTTGGCATGAGCTGTTGAGAGACGTATGATGGTTTCTAAGGTTCTGGCAGTTATGGGAAGTGTTCCTCCTGTCTGCATAAAGTCAGTATTATATCAATAAAAGAAACTATGTTGTATAATGGCTCGAATGCAGAGCACCTATTTCAACTCTCAATGCTAACCTTTGCATTTGAGCTTGCATTTCTGAGCTCAGCATAGGCTGTGACAATGTTCTCAGACGCCTGTGGACGATGTCAATTGATGTTAAATTAAAGCTAGTCATATGTCTATACAATAATGGACGGGAACAGAAGCATAGCAACCATAAAAAATAATCAGAACCATACAAGTATGGCAATTGTAAAGAGAATTCATCATACATCAAGAAAGATGAAATTGATATATTAATAAGAAAGGAACGTAACCTCATCAGTCAGTTCAGGTTGAATCCTATGCTTAGCGTAGTGGATATATTTCTTAAGAAACTTAATTGTAAGACTATCACGTTTGCGACCTCTTTCAGTTTTCTTCCCATGTAACATTCTGTTATATTTGACAAAGATCGATGAGTCCGTATCAGCTTCATCTTCTCTTCCATATCCTGAGCTCCCATTAAGTGTTGCCTCGCCTATATTGTTAATCTACTTTCAATAAAACAACTAACTAGTATAAGAACGTCTCAAAGCATTGGAAAACTGCTTATTTACCTCCATCAACAGCAGAACGAAATCTATGCATACGAAGTACATGCTCAGAAATTCGACGATCAATGTCAGGATCCATTTGATCTAACACAATAAACAGTAGATCAAATCGAGAAAGCAAGGAGTCTGGAAGTCCAATATTTTTAGTTGGAGTCAATGAACGATCATACTGTATAATTGAACATAAAAAGTCACAAGTTAGAAAAGAAATTGAAGGTTCAATACAGTATCAGGAAATTGGATAGTTTAAACTGCACAGCCAATTACCGCATAACACCACTTACAGTTCCATATATGGGATTTGCAGCGGCAACCACACTGCATCGGGCATTTAGTGATGCATGGATACCAGCTTTAGCAATAGTCACAGTCTGCTGCTCCATAACTTCATGTATAGCAACACGATCTTCATCATTCATCTTGTCAAATTCATCAATGCAGACAACACCTCTGTCGGCAAGAACCATTGCCCCAGCTTCTAGCCTTCTTTCCCCTGAGAAAGAAGTAAGAATCATCCTTAGATGACAAGTATAATAATAGTACTATGCATAGAGCCCATGACAATGATCTTTTTACCTGTTTCTTGATCTGTAGTAACAGCGGCTGTCAAACCAACCCCAGAAGAACCCCTGCCTGTAGTTGATATGGCCAAGGGAGCAATGTTCATAATTGCTCTCAAGAGTTGCGACTTGGCAACAGAGGGGTCACCAACCATCATCATGTTAATGTCACTAAAGAAGCAAGACAGACCAGCGTTATAATTTTATATTTAGTTAAAAGAGAAGGGAGATCAAGCAAAAAACACGAACCCTCGCAAGTGAGTGCCATTCTTTAAGTTCTTCTCAACTCCACTAAGCATCAACAAAATCACTGCTTTTTTTATCCAAGAATGCCCATATATAGAAGGTGCAAGCGAATTACTTAGCAGGTTAAATGCATCATCTCTTTCAGCTATCTTTTTAATGTTTTTGAGATCTTCGGGGCTGTAGATTGGTGCATTAGCCTCTTTGTTGAGAAGAGAAACATTGTTGGCTATGAGCACAGTCCTGCAAGAACATCAATCAATCAATTTTCTGTTTATTAAAGCACAGGAGTGCAAAGAAACTGTCAGTATATACTAGAGCTACCTGAATACTCCATTCACACTGCCTTTACTTTTCCCTGCAAGAGCCTTATATACTCCCACAATTGCCACTCGATCTCCAGGCTTGCAGGAATCAACAAGGTCATCTTCTACAATGACATCCACTGTTCTTGGGAGTTGACCAGGAGCAGAATTCTCAGGAACTTCTTGAATGGACAAAGTTTGATGATCTTTGTATTTGCACAATCCATACTCGGTCACAAGTAAGTTGCCATTTTCATCCTACAATAATTTTAGTCAATAAATTTCATCATCACGAGAAGACAAAAAATGTTGGAGATCAACGAGCTTGACATTACCCTTGTAGGGTAAACAGATCCTGTGGGTAAACCCAAATTAGAGGTAATATCACGATATTCGCGAGAAGTGAAGTTTCCCGTGGTGGGGCAGAAATGAACACTTTTAACAACCTTCGGCCTTACAAGAGAACCTATATATTAAAAAAAAGGGTGAGATGCCTGCAAGCTTAAACCAGAGTATTTGTTCACAAACTTGTTCATAAATGTATTCCGTATCAAACAGAAAGAAAGTATCAACGCGGAAAATGAACAACCTTAAGATAAAACCAAACGGCTGCTTGTAAGAGAAATAAACTATACACTTTTACCGGCAAAGGATATTACATTTCCATCATTATCACATAACAAAATAAATAATAACATGCCGTTCAAGACATACTAAGCAACTTGATAGCAAAGACGATATTAACTTGCAAATAAAATAACAGCTTCGTAGGTAAGATAAAAATATGAAGTGCAAGACTTGTCAAACCAAAAAGAGTTACAAGGGCCAAAAATATACCTAGGCCATACTAACAAATCACAATGAAAAAAGATAATCCTTTGATCCTCAAAATAACCAAAAATAGAATACTATTCCCAAAGCCACTAATTAAACCCAGTACAAGTCAATTTAGGAATCGAAGTTTGGTCATTTAACGCCCTAATTTCATGGGAAACCAGCTGGACTCAATCATTCAAGTTATGACTAAAAATGAAAAGGGACAAAAAAATATAAAAGGAAGCAAAGGTAGTTTTACATTTGGTGACAATGCCCTCAACACAGACCATAGAACCTATGAATTCAGAAAGAAGCTCCCTTGGCGTGACTCGGCGAGAAACAAAGGGACCTTCAAATCCCACAAGCACTTGTTCCCCTTCCTTCAAATACTTAGGATCAATAGCACGAGTAGCGTCCGTCACCGCATCGCAGAGCGGTTGAATGTACTCACTTGGAGTCCTGATTATCCTGCAAAAGTTCCAATTTCTATTTAAAAAAACAAAATAGAACACCAACTGCAAGCAATAACTTCACACGCAGAATCAATTTCAAAAGAAATGTAAGTATAAAAGTAAAATTCAAAAAATAGTGCCGAGAAGTGCTAACCTGTTACCCAAGTCGTGGAAGTTGTGGAGATCGGAGATGTTGATGATGAGGCGGTGTCGCTTGTGGTTGATTAGGGCTTTGATTTCGTCCATGTAAATTCCCTTTCCCACCTGATGATCCAACACAAATCGTTAGAACTAGGACAGAGTAACAGACAAAAATAAGAAGAGAAAATGCACAGGAGATACATCTTGATCCAAGAAATCGGCGAATTCTCGCTTATGCGCTGCTCTAACTTCTTCGCTCAAGTCCATTTTCGAAGGCTGTGGTAGTAGCGAGAGAGTGTCAGAGAATGGTGGAGTCAGAAAAGTGAGAGAAAACGATGGTGGTGCTTCTTTTTCCTTTGGCGCGAGGGCTCTGTTTTTGGCGGGAACATGGAGCTTCGTGCTGGCGTTGTGGCGGGAACAATAACTTAGCGCTGCTCTTGGGCTTTTCTTAATTCCAAGGCCCAATCTCTATCTACACATCGGATTAAAAGTGAAAGCGAGGCCTTTACTTCTTATATCTCATCAATTTCTTCGCGCACCTCCTCAAGTTTTCAAAATAATAATTTTTCCATATGTAAAAGTAACTTTTGAAACACAAATTCAGGAAACATTTTAGAATAAGTTTTTTGAAATTTCCGAAATAAGATTTTCCAGAATAAGATTTTTTTTTGGTAAAATGTCTTCGGAGGTTCCTATTTCTGTGTATTCGTATCAATTGGATCCTCATATTCTCAAAATTCTCAATTGGGTCCCTGTTTTGGTAAAATTGACTCAATAAAGCCCTTGCCATTAATTACTGTGGACGGCGTTAACATTTTTGCTAGGTGGCATGCTCATAGAGAGTTTACCAATTTTCTTATGAGGTATTCTATTTTGTAAAAAAACACGTAGTAACCAAGGCTTCTCCCCAAAGGTTATCAAGTGCAATAGAACTAATAAGCATCGTATTCATCATCTCCTTAAGAGTTCTATTATTTCTCTCAGCTACTCCATTAGACTTAGGTGAATATGGTGGGGTTATTTCATGGATTATACCTTCTTTAATACAAAATGTAATTAAACAATACATATTTACCACCTCTATCTGATCTAATCCTCTTAATTTTCTTATTTAATTGATTTTCCACTTCTGCTTTATAGGTTAAAACACATCAAAGACTTCATTTTTATGTTTGATTAAATACACTTTAGTGTATATAGAGTAATCATCTATAAAAGTTACAAAATAATTTTTATCTCCTCTAAACATGGTTTGTTTTAAATCAGCTAGATAAGTATGAATTAGCCCTAACAATTCAGTTTGACAATCTATAGAATAACATGTTTCTTGGTTATTTTAGATTCTACACATACATCATAATTAATACTCTATTTATCATGCATATTAATTAATCCTAGTCGTTGTAATTTCATAACATAGGAAGAATTCAAATGTCCTAATCTAGCATGCCATATATAATATGAGTCAACAATATAAGCAGAAGAAGACAATTGATTAATATTTTCAGAAATGTTAAGCATAAAGATACCTTTATCACAATATCTTTCCCCCACAAAAACATTAGTTTTTGTCATTACAATCTTGTCGGACTCGAATGACACTTTAACCCCCACTTTTTCCAGTAGTGCTACAGAGATTAAATTAAATCTGATTGATGGCACATGTAGCACATCACTCAAGGCCAAAGTCTTTCCATATGTGAGTTTTGAGAAATTTTCCTTTTATCAAAACAGGAGTGGTCCTGGAATCACCGAAGTAGACTTGTTCTTCTTCATCCCCTACACTAGTGTAAGAGCTAAAGGCACTTTTGTTTGCACAGATATGCCTGATAGCACCAAAGTCTACCACCCACTTTCTCATATTGGTCATCAGATTTACTTGAGAAACGACCCCAACAATAATGTCATCTCCTTCGGCTATATTGGTTTCTTCTTAAAGGTGGGGTTAGATGTATTGGGGCGATATTTTCGAAAATTATTTTTCCTATTGTGATCATATTTGTGTTCGTACCTTTTTGGAATAGGTTTGTCTTCTACCATGTTTGCTTTTGCATACAAAGCTTTGGCTCTCACAACAACACACTATTTCTTGTTGGTATCTTCAATAATTATGTGAGTGATAAGCTCTAAAAGTGACATTTGTTTGTGTTTGTGTTTCATTTGTTGCTTGTAATCAGTCTAGGAAGGTGGCAGTTTCTCAATCAAAAGCTCTGAAATAAATTCATATGGTAGAAGGACGTTTTCCGCTTTGATATCTTCTAGCAGCTTGTGGTAATCATTGCTTAACGACTTTATGTCATTGTCTTCAACCATTTCCCAACGATAGTACTTCCCAATAATAAACCTTTGCCTTACTATATCTTTAGCCTCCTTATAGGAACAATACACATCGAACAAATCGTTAGAGAGTGAACTAAGTAAAGTATGTCAGCATACCTTGTTAGCATCAACCCAACTTCAACTTGTTTCGAATTTGGAAAGAGACTAGAGTTAGGTTTTGAAGATGAAAGAGCAAAGGCGACTCCGTACATGTCTAAAATGGTTGACACACGTTCTTGCCAATGCCGAAAATTCTGACCAGAGAAGACTTCGATTTTTTATACATCCGGAAGGGTTTCACAAAGACAGTTTGAGTTCCAATAACAGTATTCTAATTCTCTGGGATTAAGTTGTTGTTGTCAGCCATAAGTCCTTAATATTGTTATAGAAGCTGACAATAAACGAATAAAAATCACGAACAAAGGATTTCCCAAGGCGTGTAGATCAATTTTTCTTAAGGACTTATTCGCGGTGTATTGCACAAGCTTCCCAAAATACAATAAAAACTTCTCAGAATTTATGAGGATCTCAAAACTAGCAAGGATCTCTAAAAAGAGAAAGAGTGAAACCCAGAATAAGAGAAAAAGAGAGACTTGAAAAGAAGTTATGGAAAAATCTATGCAAGGGAGAGGGAGAGCTCAATAATGTGAGAGAAAGAGAACTCGTTGGTTTTGCGGGTAGTTGTTAAGACCTCATAAATGTACCAAATCATATCAAGTAATAATAAATGCTAAGACCAAGTATCGTTTCCCAAGAGACTCACGACACTAAATAGTCATGCAATTACTTAACTAATTAAGACTTTGAAGAACAATTTAGGGTTTTTAAATGCAAAAACAAGAAAGTAAATATGAATGCAATTTTGATCAGTTGAAGAGAAAGACAAAAGTGAATGATGATGTTTGTATTATGAGATGAAGATGTTGTTGGGGTTTAGATTTCACCTAATCACTCCCATGTATATAAGAATTATTCTTCTTTATTAAATGTCAATGTCACTCTCTAAATTACTTAGAACCTGATGTCTTGGCGAAAGAAGCCTATCCTTAATTACTAGACCACAATGTCATGCATCCCTAATAATTATTTTGCATTACGAATGGAAGCTTAAGACAACAAAGTGTTTTATCCCTATGTCTAGGCAATAGTTCCCTAGGGAGAAATTCTTCAATTCTAGGTTTCTAGGTATTTGTCAACAACAAAGAAGACCACAAATCATGCCATGAATAAGTTAAACATAACAAGCATATAGGACGTACATGGCTCCAGAGAGTTCGAAAAATCTGAATTTGTGTCACTTCTGTCAAAAGATACCCCTTCTAGGACGTGCAAGTCGTTATATACAGCTGAATTGGATCATCGGCCAACATCGCCAACGCTCATCGCCCCTACTTAGGGTGCCCAGGTGAGGTTGCGAGAGAAATGGCGCTCAGCGCCCCAGAAAGGGCGCCTAGGCGTGAAAGTGTACTTAAAGATTGGCGCTCAGCGTCTCTAAAAGGGTGCCCAGGTGTGTATGCGAGACCTCTAGCGTTGAGGATCCAGAAAAGGGCACCCAAGCGTGGTTGCAAGACAACCAACGCCCAGGGCCCCAGAAAAAGGCGCCCAAGCATCCTGCGACCTTCTGCAACCTTCTCTTCTGGTGCTCTTTTTGTCCTTTCTAAGTTCCAACTTCTTGACAATTTAACTCCTCTTCCAATTCATCTCAGTTTCCTACAAAATCAAGAGAATTTAGTGATAAAATCCTCAAGTATAACCTCGACTCTCTTATTCACCAAAATAAGCTAAAAGCAAGAGAACTAACAAGTTTCTAAGTAAAAAAGGGTTCATTTATTATCAAAATTTAATCCTAAATAACAGTGAAATCAATCGTTATTATTAGCCTTGCCTGCGGAAAAGTGAAACAGAAACAAAGCATGGTCAAACCTTTATTTTGCAATAAAATAAACGTATAAGTTTATAATAGCCTCACGCGGGTGTCTCCTTTGTATGAAACTTTCAGAATCTCTCATGCCAGTTTTGCTAGCGTTGCCTTTACTATCTTTTCAAAACCTGCTTCTTTCACTACATTGAACAAAAAGTACAATGTTGACCCATCTATGATACATGTTCTCTTTAATGTAGTAGTTTGTGTTGTCATTAGATGTTCGTTTTTATTGGGTCCCTCGAATCCATCTTCCACTATATCACAAACGTCTTAGGATTTTAGAAGGACTCTCTTTTTTTCTCTCTTACTCAATACTCAATGAACTATAATACCACTTTATTGAATAAAGAATCACTTCACACACATAAAAAATATTATCTTTATTGAATAAAGGTCACTACACTCACTTTTGATGTTTATTGTAAAACTGAGGGGGTGATTTGTATTCATTATTGTTGGCTTTAAATAGCCAAGTGTCAAGTACATAAACCGAAAATAAAACAAAACTAAAATATCAACAACCACTAGCTAATCGAGTTGTCACAAGACAAAAAAATAAAAACAAAACAATTGAAATATCCAGTTGAGTTCTATCAACAAAATACAAATTCCACTAAACCAAAATATCCTAACCTAACTAGCTAAATCTAACAATATGACGCTTAAACGAGGCAACAATAAAACTAAAACAAAATTATAAATTCTAATCCTTTTAATTTTATGTTTATTTAACAAAACTTAACAGAAAATATAAGAAAAGGCAATTTCCATAAGTTTCAATCTATTGATTCACATTGATCATATCATATATATAGTCTGCACTAAAAGAATTGGTGTGACTTAAAACCTTGGAGGATAAAGGCATATTTTGTACTATCTATTGACAACTCATTGTTGCTCTAGAATGTCCACTAAAATAACATAAATGAAATAACAGAAAAGATTCCTTATTGTGATGTCATTCTGTTATGCTAATTACGTGGTGTTTAAACCAAAATTATAAGGCTCTTCTATTAGCCCCCCCACAAGCTAGAGGTGCAAAAATGTTTTGTAATTGCAGCTTGGATAAATTCAACTTGAAGGAATGTGGAGGTAAGGCTTTTGTGAAGATGTCCGCGAGTTGATTAGAAGAAGGAACATGAAGTAGTGTCATCAAGCCTTCTTGGGATTTCTCACACACAATGTGACAATCTATATCCAGATGTTTCGTTCTTTCGTACAACATTGGATTTGCAGCAATGTGAAGGGCACTATTATTGTCACATTAAAGTAGAGAAATCTAAGAAAGGGAAATATGGAGATCTCTGAGCAAATAAATGATCCATTGTAACTCGCAAGTAGCTGAAGCGATGGCTCTATATTCAGCCTCGGAGGATGATCAGGACACAGTGGTTTGTTTCTTAGTTTTCCATGAGACAAGAGAACTTCCAATAAAAAAACAATAACCCGTGATGGAACGTCTTGAGTCCACAGATGTTGCCCAATCAGTGTCGCTAAAGCCAGAAACTTGAGTAGGACAGATTCTAGGGGAGAAGAGACCTATACCCGGGAAACCTTTAAGGTAACGAAGAACACGCATAGCTGTAACATGATGAGTTTTGGTTGGTTTTGACATGAATTGGCTCAACTGTTGTGTTACAAAAGTAATATCAGGGCAAGTAGTCGTCAAATACACCAATCTGCCAACAAGGCGCCTATATGGCAATGGATCATCAAGATAGCTAGAAGCATAATTGTGAAGCCTAAGAGTATTGTCCATTGGAGGGGAGGAGGGTTTGCATTCAAGAATTCTTGAATCTATAAGCAAGTCTAAGAAGTACTTGCGTTAACAGAGTAAAATCCCCTTTGAAGAGTGAGCCACTTCAATTCCTAGGAAATACTTTAGCTTTCCTAAATCCTTGATATAAAAATTGATGTGTAGAATATGCTTAATGTGGTTGATTTCTTGAACAGAGTTATCGGATAGCACAATATCATCCACATATATTATCAAAGTAGTGAAATCTGAACCATGCCTTCTAGTGAAGAGACTATGGTCAACATGAGCTTGTTTATAACTACATGTCAACAACAAATTAGATAACTTTTCCTACCATATCCTACTTGATTGCTTTAGCCCATAGAGGGATTTGCGCAATTTACAGCTTTGACCATAATGGTATCCTGATAATCCCAATGACATCTCTATGTAGACATCCTCCACAAGGTCTCCATGAAAGAAAGCAGTACTAACATCTAATTGTTGGATGTGTCAGTGGTTGATAAAAGCTAAGGCAAGGACTATATGAATAGTGGTCATTTTGACGATTGGGGAGAATGTTTCGAAATAGTCGATGCTTTCAATTTGTGAATACCCCTTTACTACCAATCGCGCTTTGTAGCGCTCTATGCTTCCATCAGGCAGCCTCTTGATTTTATATACGCACTTGCAACCCATGGGTCGAACATAATGAGGAGTCTCAACCACATCCAAAGTGTGATTCAACTCGAGGGTTTTGATCTCACATTGCACGACGTCATGCAAACACTGATGCTTCACTCCTTCGTAGAAACTAGCGGGCTCACGCTCAGAATTTATGGCCAGTAGAAGATGATGATGGGAAGGGGAGACATTTATGTATGAGAGAAAGCTTTGAATCATATTGGAGCACCTTTTGAATGATTGTGCGGACTTAAGGGAAGGAAGCTTGTATTGATATTCGGAAAGGTATGGAGGAGGATGGGTGTCGCGTTCTAAACGGCGCGGTGGTGGCACGAAAATTGGGGATGGTGTGTGGCGGGTTTGAATTTCTGGTGAACTAGAGTTAGGGTTGGAGGTCGTGGTTTTAGGGAAAAGGGAGAAGCTTCGTTCTAGTGAAGGTGAAAGCGTGTTTGGGTTGGTGCTTGGAGGTTCTAAGGCCTTTCTGGGTGGTGTGGATGAAGAATCTGGATTTGGTTCTATGGTTAAGGTATGTTGGGTTATGAGTGTAGAGAGTAATGGAGGTGTGTGGAAAGGGAAAATTGTTTCATGGAAGACAACATTTCTAGACATGAATGTTTCTCTTGTAGTAATGTCTAGAATAACATATCCTTTTGTACCATTTTGAAAACCCAAAAGAGCACATTTTCTAGATCGAGGTTCAAATTTATGAATTTGATTGTGAGTGGATACATAACATAAACAACCAAAGATTTGATCATGGAAAAATCGGGTGTAAATTTATTTAGAAGTTCAAAAGGCGTTTTATATGAAATGATGGGTGAGAGAACACGGTTAATGAGAAAAATGGCATGTTTGATGGCATAGGACTAAATTTGATGGAATTTTGGATTGAAACATGAGGGCCCTAGCAACATTGAGAATGTGTTGATGTTTGCATTCCACTCTCCCATTATTTGAGGTGTGTAAACATAACTAGTTTGATGTATTATTCCTTTAGAGTTAAAAATGTCTTTTAGAAAAAATTTCGATCCATTATCGGATCGGATACATTTAATTGTGGTTTCAAATTGATTTTCAACCAAGTTAATAAACTTTTGTATGTGTGTTTTCACTTCACTTTTTGATTTTAACAGAACAACCCATGTGTATTTACTAAAATCATCAAGTATAGAAAATATTTGTGCCCTTGAATAGATGTTTTGGAAAATGGGCCCCAAATATCGATGTGAATCAAATCAAAAGTCTTAGAACCTCTACTAGAGCTAGGAGAATAAGGCAAATTCTTTTGTTTAGCTAAATGACAAATGTCACAAATTTCATGAGAACCCTTTAAAATAAAAGGAATTTGTTGATTCAAGACATTAAGACGGCTACTAGATAAATATCCTAATCTAAAGTGCCAAAGGTTAGAGTTATTGATGGTGGTGGCAGTAGCATTATTGGTAGATGGACTCCTTTCCTTTTCGATTGTCAAATGAAAAAGTCCTTCCTTTAAGTTAGTCGAACCAATCATCCTCAATGTGTTCATGTCCTGTATTTAACAAAGGATATTAGAGAACTCATTTGAAAAAATTATATGGCAAGGAGCAATAGTTAATAATTTAGGAAGAGATAATAAATTAAAAATAAAGTTTAGAACAAAAAGAACGCCATGGATAATGAAATCCAAAGAGAATTGTATGCTTCCAGATATATGGGCCCGAATAGTAGACCCATTTGGTAAATTGATGTTTAATGGCTGATTTCAGAATATTTAAAAAAATGATCTAATGAAGTTGTTATGTGATCAGTGGCTCTGGAATCAATTACCCATGGTGTGGTGTGTGAAGAACTATTAAGTGTGTGTGTGGTGTTAATGGAAAAAATAAACCTACTGCCAATGCCAGAGTTGTGAGATTGGTTTGGGTTTGTGTGAGAAAGATTGGCCCTTGAAGGGATTTATGAGTTTCCCCCACCAGATCCATAAGCTTTGTTCAAAAGACTCATTAATTGTTGGAATTGGACCATAATAATGTGAAGACCTTGGCCCAGAGTTGAAGTTTCTTTCCTTTCTCTTTCATGAGTTAGGGCCTATACAACATCTGAAGAGGAAGAGGCAATAACATTATTCACGGTGCCTCCAGCGGGTGTGGCGCCGCCACCAAAGGTGTTCTGGTTGTTGAAAGGGCGTAGCTTTCTTGAATATTTGGGATGTCCAGGAGGATAGCCAAACTTGGTATAACAAACATCGCTGCTATGTCCAACACGATCGTAATGGATGCACTTTGTCGGAGTGATGTTGTTTTTCTGGAAGCACAAAACAATAGTGTGTCCGAGGCGACCACATAATTCACATTTGCAAGTTTGTTTTGTTCCCCTTTGTGGATGGCCTCGACCTTTACCAAAGACAACATTGATGAAGGGATTGGTTTCCATGGAAGAAGAAGATGAGTTATGTTGTCAGCGCTCATGTTGGATTATCATGGAGAAAACACGATTTGCAAAGGAAAGAAGGTTAAGTAATAAGATTTGTGAGCGAACCATGGCAAAGTGGTCGTCAAGTCCTTATAGAAAATAGATGATGAAATCATGTGAATGGTAGGTGTGAGTAAAGCAAGAACAAGGACTCAGAGTTTGTTAGTTGTCCAACTCTTCCCATAGTAATTTAAGATGGGTGTGCAAGTTGGTGATGGAGAGCGCAACTTGTTTGAGAGAATAAATTTCTTCCTGTAACTCAGCAACACGAAGCAAATCTCCTTGAGAAAAACGTTCGCGAAGGTCAGTCCAGACATTAGTGTCTCGCTCAAGAAACATAACACTTTGAGCAATTGAAGGACAAAGGAAAATGAGAATCCATGACATTAACAAAGTGTTACATCTTTCCCCAAGAGGGGTACAAGGGATCAGTGGTTTCTGGGATGGGGATGGCACCATTGAGAAAGCATGTCTTGTTTTTAGAAATAAGGGCCATTCAGAAGGAATAAGACCACGACTAGAAATTGTTGGCAGAGAAAGGTGGAGAAACTACAACAGATGAAGGGCTCTCACTTAGGTGTATGTAGAAGAGGCTTGAAGGATTTTTGTTAGGATCAACAAAGGGAGGAGGAGGTGGAATGTTTTCCTCCTCATTTATAGAGGAGCCTGAATCGGCCATGAGAGAGATAAGCTAGAAAAATTTTGAACTTTTAGAGTGCTCTTGATACCATATCAGAAAATAAAAGAAAAGGCAATTTGCATAAATTTTAGTCTATTGATTTTCAATGATTACATCATATATATATATATATATATATATATATATATATATGTTTGTACAAAAAGAATAGGTGTGACCTAGAACCTTGGAGGATAAAGACATATTTTGTACTATCTATTGACAACTCATTGTTGCTTTAGAATGTCCACTAAAATAACATAAATGAAATAATCGAAAAGATTCTTCTACCGTGCTGTCATTTTGTTATGCTAATAATTACGTGGTGTTTAAACCAGAATTATAAAACTCTTGTATTAAAACTCTCAAACTAATCTTGCTTTGTCTTTTTTGGAATCCTAATACTCATCAATCCAAAAATAACAATCGATTTTCAAATTGGTGGTTGTTCTTCTTCACGCAACAATCCTCGTTAGAACTCGTACAATAAGAGGTCTGATGGTTTCAAGACCAGTACCAAAGGTTCCTGGTCTTTATCTTCCAGTTCCAACTATCTATACCGACTATCTGGGTGTTGTCCTCCTTGCTGCTAATCCTGTAATGCACACTTGCTTATTTCGAGCTTGATCTACATTTCGTGAGCGATAGAATTCAACAAAACTCCTTCATCTTCTTTCAACTCGTTTTCAAGTTGGTGACTTGCTCACAAAACCAATTTTGGGTGCCTCCTTTCTTAGGTTCAGAGACAAACTTATGGTTATAAAACCAACCCCACCATAAGTTTGAGTTTGTAGGGGAATGTTAGGTAAACCCTTCCCATGCACTCCCATACAAAATATTGTAGCTGTATATTTTTTTTGTTTACCACTTTCTTTATATACAACTTAGTCTTGTGCTTCTTCAATAATAAAATACAAAAACTTTTCTTCTATTTTGCTTCTCTAATAACCTCACCGTAACAAACATTACAATGATTAATTTTTCATGTTTTTATTAAATCTTTTTCACATTCTTGTAACATTTTATTCTATTACATGAACATAAGAAACCTTTAAACTTTCTTATTTTTCAATTGTTATTGTTTTTAAACGTTTAACTTGATCATGTTTTAGTCTCCACTCTTCTAAAACTCATTTTTTTAACTGTTTGCATATTTATTGTTGTTTCGATATTTAAGTTGATATAATATTCCTTGTTTGAATCATATTGCATTCTGAAATTGAAAACAAAAGATGTCTATTCATTAAAATGTCCCATGAAAATGTTTAATTCCATATCGTGTTAATAAATAATTTTTTATTTTTTAGAATAATATTGACAAGTTTTTTTTAAGAATTTTGCATTAAGATTTTTGAAACATGTCTACAACTTCAACATTTTTAATTTACATCTTAGTGTTTGTTGCAACTTCTAAGCACCTAAAATTGATGGAGTCTATTATGTCCCTTATTAAATTCAATGATTTAAAATTCATAATCAATCATCCAACGAGCTAAGCTTAAAATTTTAATCCAACCTGATATAAAGTGGGTTGGATTGGACAAGCTTTTCATCTTAAAAACAACTCGTTATACATCGTGTTATAACTTTTTGAATATATGCTATTAAAAATAAATATAAAGAATTTGATAATTATATTTATGTACTACAAAACACTTCAATTAAATTAAATATACTGTCATGAATAAATAAAGTTATGTGATACCAAAGAATAAATAGGTATCATAAATTAATGAAACCCAGCTTTATAGAAAAATTAACTTATTTTTTATTTTCAATTGTTTCTATAGTGAAAAAATAAGTATGGAATAATCTCTTTTGTGAAAAAATTACATATAAAAATCGTATTTATAATAAAAATAATATAAACTAAACCCAAATTAGAAATAATGATAGAAAAAAACAACGACAGATAAACAAAAGATAAAATATAAATGTTTAATAGGGGTTTCACTCTACACCTCCAAAAGGCTTTATCTTTGTACCACTATTTTTCAGAATTACTCTCATGATTAATGAGTTTGATAAGAAGTAAATATTTTTATTGAATTAAGTGGTTGAGCATGAGCTGGGGTGGAAGTTTATATATTTCCTTCTCTTGCAGTCCCTTTCATTTCTCTGTTATCTCTTTGCACCCTTTTTATTTTCTCTTTTCTGGTGGTTTTTGAGAAAGATGTTCATTGAGAAGTGTGGTGGAGATACTGCTATATTGGTATTCGTCATTAAGGCTGTGTTCTTTTTAAGGGATTTAAGGGAGATGATTTGGGGGAGATGATTTGAGTGGATTTGAGGGTAATTTTTTTGTTGTTTTTTTGAGTGGATTTGAGGTTAATTGAGAGTGGATTTGGAAGGAAAGTTTGTGAGAATTAGTGTAGGATTTGATTGATGTGATTGATTTTAAAAATTAGTTTAATTGGTAGAAAATGTAGATTACCAAATTGCCCTTCTTATAAAAGTATTATAAAATGTTATTTTGTAATGTTATATTTAATTGTAAAAAAGTTTATAAAGAGATAAAAAATTATTAATAATTGTTAAAAATATTGTTTAAAAATTAAAAAAGTCATAATGTAGTAAAATAAATATATTTTAAAATGTTTAGGGAAATTTTAACATAACTTAAGATTTCAAAGTCACATACAAACCACAATAAAGACATTGAAGTCATGGAATACATTATCGGAAATACAAATATTCTTAATCATCTAAACGGTGAAGAATCGAGTTCACATTTTGATTCAGGTTAGCAAATTGGGGGTTCATGTCTAGGGAAAGGTTTGCCAAGTTATCTTCAATACGTTGTACCCGCACCTGCATTTGTTCCATACCCTGCATCCTATGTCTCAAGTCTTGTACTCCATCCCACATTTGAGTTATCATGTTAGCATTTGATAGAGGTGGAGGAGGCTGCACAGGGTTTTGATGAGGGTGTGGTTGGTCTTCTTCTTCATCATCATCCAGATCGTGTTGCCAAGCACCGTTGACATAAACAATTTTCATCCTCTTCAAAGAATTGATAGAAAAGTGATGTCGGGACCCTATTTGAGTGCTGGGATCGGCTGAGACGTCAACTCCACAATATTGCATGATGTGTGTGATAAGGACACCGTATGGGAGGGCTGTGTCACTGACCTTGCATTTAAGCATATGCTGCATGATGTGATGAGGCCAATTGATAGGTATATTATTTTTCAGCACCCATATCATAAAAATATCTTCGTGCAATAACCTGGCATAATTCCCTGCTCGTGGAGTCAACATATGCACAATAATATAATGGAAAAGCCGATCATGGATATTCAAACAACCAACGGTTAAAACACCTTGACCACCCTCCAAATCTGGTATAACCATAGTAGCTAATGCCATGTCGCGGTCATATGGAAAATCGTCTGGGATATTTGAGTAACATAATTTCTGACCGTTGTAACACCCCATTTTAGAGTATTACAGTAAATTTTTTTTTTTTTTTAAAACAAAGCGTTGATTCGCATTTGAAATCACAACACTTATTATTATTACACAATAATATCGTCAAAGTTTCAAGAGTATTTATTGAAGTACAAACTAAATATTAAAACTCTTGAAAATTACAAACCACACATTTCACAATTTAAAATACATGTTCTAAAATCCCATAGAGGTTTTCACATCGCATCCTCGCACTAAACTTCTTCAACTTTACCTGAAACATCATCTACTCTCGTATAACGTTACGAGTTATACGATCATCGTAGACACATAAATAGGGTGAGCTAACCAATTACAAATAGATATACATTATAAGTAAACTTATTTTCATAGCTTAAATATCAATAGTAACATTAAATGTTAACTCCTGATATTATATCGTATACAAATAAATGTACACAAGTCTCACTTCTTTTTCCATTCCTTACACATGAATAATAGACTTATTATCCTTCACACAAAGTTAATGGACACTGGCCCTTCACACGCAGCTATTGAACCTATCTCGGCTCTATCCTTCATATACATATATCAACACCGGTTCCTCATATGAACCGCGGATAAGAGTTGTCCTTTACCCGCAACTTCGGACATATTTTCCTTGTTCTTCAAGGTCTTACGAATAAAAACTTTGGTGATTAACATCTATTCACCAAGCACAATACTCAGCACGAGAGAGAAACTTAAGGTAAGACATCCATATTCCCTCGTAAGAGGAAAATAACAGGACTTGAATCCTCCTATTGCCTTACTCAGGCAAAAATGAAATTTCCTTTCTTTTAATTATCGAGAATAAGCATAAATCTTCCCCATATGAAACTAAATAATCATCCAAGACTATTTTAAATACCTTAAGAAACTATCCAAATGACAATTCAAAATAAATCCCAAAAATCTTGTTCAAGACTGTTTGTTGTAAATTCTGACCTTTGCTCAGTGTTTTACTCATAACTCTTTCTACAGAACTCTAAAATGGTTGATTCTTGTTTTGTTGGATTCTATATTCAAATATCTTTCATAGGACACAAAAATCGAAATTTTTGGATTTTAAGGTTAGCTGCAGTAAAATATTTAACATCAACATTTTAATTACGTTTTTCTGTAATTTCAGCAATGACCTTGGCTGACTATTTTGGTAATAACTCTATTTACATAACTCCAAATGAGATGATTCTTTTCAGTTTGGAATCTAGATTGAAAGAACTTTCATTGGACACCAAATTCATAATTTTTGGACCATTGTACTAACTGCAGTGAAATTTTCAAAATTTATGTTTCTCTAATCTTCTCAGGTGAGTTTACTTTCAATCTCTCTTTAGTTCAAGTTTCTAATTAAGATTGAACATATGGTTTACGTTACAGAATGAGTTAGCAATTCAATTCTATTTTTACTAATTGAATGAGTATTATACTCTACACTTAAGGACCCACATCTTTTGACAACTTACAAAATTTTCTACATTGAGAGATAAGGTTGGACATGTTTGATTAAAAAGGGAATTAAAAATTCATTCCCATGCCTATCTTCTTCTGAACATTTACGTAATGTTTGGTCATCCAAAGTTAGAAAGGTCAAATTTTAAAGAAAAACACAATCAAGTTTTATAAGGAAATAATTTAAAATTAAGATATGACTCATTGAAAAGGAGAGGATCAATAATTCAAAGGAAAACAATCTCCTTCACTTATTTTTTTTTAAGCTTGCCGTGAGTATCCCATAACACCTCAATTACAGAGAGAAAAAAGGAATTTGCAGCATACAACATATTGAGAATCAAGATCTCTTTCTTCTTTCACATTTTGAAGTCAACAACACTTCTATCAAGCTATATCATTCATTCAATATAATCTAGTTCACACTTTCAAAGTCAAGATGTGTATTTCAACCAAGTTCATGAGGTAAACTATAATTACATGTGAAGAAATTACACTATCATGCATGTTGAAGTAAAGAAAATAGTTTAGCTTCCCTACCTATACATGTCTAAAACCTATAGTAAAAATTTCAAATCAATCTCACGGTTGATGGGATGAAACTCTTAATTTCTCCTTAGTTGGTCCAGGCATAAAACCATGCTGGAAAATTGGCTACTTCAAAATGCGAAATCTATATCTATTATTTTATAACTTTAATTGATAATCTAAACGGTCAAATTCAAGATCTATGTCTTAGGAACCTCATATCAAAATTTCAGATCCATCCGACGGTTAAATTGACAAGAATTTATGTTTTCCTGAGGGAACTTAGTAACAGAAATAAGGTGATTATTAACTTATTCCATCATGCGAGACTTATTCCTTTAAATACAGGCCTCAAAATAACAATCCGAACGGTCAAGGCAAAATAATATATCTTATGGTCCATATATCAAAATTTAAGGTCGATCTAACGGTTCACTAGATGGGAATGTATGTTTTACCGTGGAGACTTAGTAGCAGAAATAAAGCAGTCATCAAATTGATCCAACATGCGGAAATTTAATTCTCTAACTACAGATGATAAAATAATAATCTGAACGGTCAAAGCAATTTAATATGTCTTATGTCCCATATATCAAATATTTAGCTACATCTAACGGTAAATGAAGTAGAATTGGACAGTTTACTGAGGTAACTCGAAAAATAGAAAAACAATAGGAAACTAAGATTCACAAAAGTAGACAGCTAGCTATTGTTAATAAATTCCAATATGCTTAGATTCATGATCATGAAATATGAAATTGTAATATCTAAGAGATGGTTTAGCTACCCCTACCTCTTTTCCAGCAAAGATCTTGAAATTTCAGAGTGTTCTAAGTCCCCAACTATTCTCCTTTCTTCTTCAACCAAGAAACCCTACTCTCTCTCACGATTCTCTCTGATTTACTTAGTACTTTTGTTATGATTTCAGTGAAGAGGAGGATAGGTTTTTATGCTTGTCCTCAGCAGCCTACGATGTCGGATGGTTTCAAAAGAGGGAACCTATTGAAGTAGCTTCTTTATAGCCTCGAAGAAAATTTGATAATGAAGCCAAAAGACATTTCAATTCCTACGATGGAAAGTAGACTACCTACTGTGTGTGGGGAAAGGAGAAATTGTTTTGCATCAATAATGAAAGTTTATAAGTTTGGATGTCTCTGTGTTATGTCTTATTTGACTATTCAATAAAAAAATCAAATTTTTAGATATTCAATCAAGTGGTATAAATTATTCGGATGTCATTGTGAACTTTGAACATTACTATGTAATATAGCCGAATAATTAAACTAATATAATCCTATAATGACACACGATTTTATGAATATTGTCACACAACAAGAGATTCTTACAACTAAATTATATATAATATTGATCGTAATTATTTTGGGTCTTACAACCGTCGTACTTCAAGTTAGCTACAGTCAACCAATCAGCAGGTTTGAATCTAATTTTTCTCCTGTTCACCTCAGTGACCAAATATCCATTTGCAGATATCTTCAGATTTGAATAAAATACTTTGATTAAATCCGGATAGTAGGGTCCCTCTAATGTCAGAAATTGGCTCAACCCTTGAAAAAGAAGCTGTTGTTGGAAAAATAACCCTGAACCGGTGAATGAATCAAAATTCATTATCTTTGGAGGAATTACACTTCTTGTATAGAAATCAGCTGCATAGTTCTCCATTTGATGACTGTGAGTGAAAAAACGTCGCTGATCTAATTGTTCCTCGACAGATGGTCTAACATGGGGTGCATCTTCTGCCTCATTGACAGTTTCTTTTCCCTTACGGGTTCTTTTTGACCTTCTTGTTGATGATGATGTCATCTGAGAATTTGTTCAACAACAAGCTATTTATTAAAACAACAAAAAAGGATATCATAACACATTAGTTATATATAACGATAAAATCAAGAAATGATACATATTCAACCAAATCATTACATGGTTAACATAATAGAAGTAAAATATTACATCCACCATAGAAATATAATAAGTCATAATTAAATCACTAATACAGAATTGCGTCCTTATACTAATAGTAGTAAGTCATATATGGAAATTCTTAACAGTCACCGCCCGATATCATTTTACATAATTTGTTCCATCGCTTATGTGGTGGCAATCCCATCAACCTCTTCGTGCATGTCGGGTTTCGACATAAGAAATCATAGCACTGGTCTAGCAAATTATCGTCACTAATGTTCATAGCAGTCAACATTTCATAAATGTCTGCCTCATTATATGTGTAATTGGGGGTGCAACGAAGAATCTCGGTTTGGGAACGTAGTATTTCATTTCTGGCCTCCATCGCTGATACTTGACGCACGGCGGCATCAGAAATTACCCCAAAATGTACATTTGATGAGCTTAGTACATTTGCAAACCCATCCAGACTAGTGGTCAGCTTATCAAATTGGGTATCAATAGAATCCATCATAGGTGCCTTCCTTTTCGAGCCTCGTGAGGAAGAAGTCCCACCAGATGGGACGGAAGGCACAGATTGAGTCTGGCCCGGACTATATTCATCAACAGATGGTGGAGGCGATGGTGGAGTTGGGTCTCTGTATCCTGTCCACTAAGACTGTTATGGAATGTACTCCACATTTTGATTCAAATCAACAGTAACATGAGGACCAACACGTTGTCTTCGAGCTTGACGAGCAGTTCGAACACCACTCCCAGTAGCTCGATCAGCTGCCCATAACTCCACCATTAAATCGTAGTGTTTTATACTGTTCACTCTCCACTTCGCCGCAGCTGGCCGCGACTGCAACAACAAAGACAATAAACACACTGCTTCATATTAAGTATATTAAGGATCCACATAAAAAATAAGTATTTTTATAAATACCTGAATCAGGTCAAGCCAGACTTCGTCCTCGGCATGAAATGTCATACTTACTGGATTCCAAGCAAATCCACTCAATCCAGAGAACAAGTCATGCACCTCACGCCATTTATCCTTTAACACTTTCTGACGATTTTTCACATTATTTTTTGTAACTGCGACATACCCAGCGCTGTGAAGATGATCAACTATGTTAGTATATGCTTGGGTTGTCCAGCTTCCATCAACCCTATTACCCATTCTTGATTCCTCGATCATGCAGTGTAGTAGACGTGCGTCCATGTCCTCTGTCCATTTCATAAACTCTCTAGTAGGACCAGAGGACGGCATGGCGGGTGCCTTACCCCTATTCATTTTATACCTAAAGATTGAAGAAATATTTTGTAAGTTAACATAAAACATCCTTAATAATATGTTCTTCTCATACAGATAAAAATAAATTAAAATACAATGCAATCAAATACAATAACTACGATGCTTGGTAATCACGCCACATTTGATCAGCTATACAATCCCTAATACTACTTCCAAACCTATGGTCCTCTTCTCTAACTTGAGATGAAGTCCCATCATGTTCTTCCCTTTCATTCAACTCGTTATCAACTTCATCGAGTAAGGAGTCATCGTTATCCACGCCCCGAAGGAAGTTGTGTAATATACAACAAGCTAGTATGATATTAGTCATCGTCTCTAATCCATAGTGCGGTTCAGTGCCACTTCCAATGATAGGGAATCTTTTTTTCAACACACCGAAAGTTCTTTCAATTACGTTTCTCAACGACGAGTGTCGATGATTAAACAACTCCCGTGCATTTTGTGGTCCTCTGCGTGTATATTCTTTTAAGTGATATCTGACGCCTCTATATGGAGTCAAAATTGTGCTTTTCAACATGAAACCTGCATCACCCAGGTAGTATTTTCCTACAATTTTCCACATACAAAGGTAATTAGTTACCACTAAATAACTTCATGGACATCGATTGTTTACACACTCACCTTGGGGGATAACCAACGGATCATCCCGATCAAGAGCATTTTTTAATATTCTTGAATCCGATGCAGTGCCTTCCCATCCAGCCAGAACGTAGGTGAATTTCATGTCGAAATCACACGCCGCAAAGACATTTTGTGTTGGCCAATCTTTTCTTCCACGAAATCTCGGAGCTTCAGAACTTGGAACCCTTACCCTAACATGAGTACCGTCTATGGCCCCCAAACAATCCTAAACATAAAAATATTAACTCATCATATAACACAGAATTTGTTATCGTCCTTGTTCAAATAACATTAACAGATGTAATGAAATCACTACCTTAAAGTACGGATAAAATCGACTGTTGTTCAACACATGTGGATGAACCTCATTTCCTGATGGTTGTATTAGAAATTCTGATTCTAAACTTATGATAGCGTCCAACACATTGTGAAAGTGTTTGCTAACCGTCGAACCTGATCGATGAAAGAAAAAGGCCACACTATGATTCTTAACATTATGACCAATTATATGAAGAAATTCAGCAACTTGTTCCTCCACGGTCGACCGAATTGCGTCCTTGACTAACCCAGTTGATCTTACTCTCTCACAAAGATTAATAAATGCCTCTGGACCCATCCTAATAATGTCGCGGCACCGATGAGTATGCACAAGATATGACATTAACTGCTCCCTACGACGGTCTCTATCAGGTAGGTAATTGCTTACACTACTGGAATCAGTGGAGTACATATTCAAGATACTCAATGCGTGTCCAACAATGCATAACATTGTGATCGCCGCTACTGATGTCGTTATTTGTAAGTGTTGACGTATCATTCCAATAATCTTGAAGTCTACACCAACCACATCATCATCTACATCTTCGCGGTCCAGATATGATAAATCTATATGTTCTTCCATCTATATTTACTTAAACAATTACACATACTATTTTACAAATTTAAAATTCATATATTCATTGAATAAAATACAAATATACATTAATACATTCAACTAATAATTATAAAAAAAAAATTTAATAACATAATACCACAAAAACATTTAATATCTTTCTTATTAACTACTTACATATACGTATAACAAATTCAATTAATTTTTCAAATATTAATACGTTAATATATTTAATAAAATACAAATATAAATGAACATAAAATATATCAAATAAATAATCTTATACTGCTAAGGTATACATGTCCATAACTCAATGATTCATTCAAATAATTAAAACGCAATAATGTAAAATACTTACCTGTTCAACACGTATATGGACACTTGAACTTGAAGATGCTTTCACCAATGAACCACACAGGAACCTCTTTCCTATAAAAGCAAGTGAAAAAAATTGGGTCAATAACTCATACTACACTAATCACAACTCATTAGTATATGCTATCACAACACAACTCATTAATATATGCTTGGATTTTTAACACAGAAAACCAAAATCGCAATTCATTAGAGATAACCAAAACTGCAATTCATTTGAAATAATGTTCAATACTTACCTCTTGAACACGTTAAACACCTATATGAACTTTGACCAAGATCTAAGCAACCACACAGGGAACTATTTCCTACGAAAGTAAGAAAAAAAAGGGGTTAATAACTCATACTTCTCCAATCCAACTCATGATACTTTGCTTTCATTTTCAACAGACAAAACCAAAACAACAATTAATTTTATATTCTCATACAATAGAAAATGATGTTCTTCCTTGACCTCCACCAGATTTGGTACCTTTGGATTACCAAATCTCCACCACCTTCACGCTTCTTGCTCCACCACGATAAACACCGCAATTCCTAGTCAACACCTGCATCACAAAGCCACTGTCAGACCATGATAGATCACCCACTACAATCCACTCCTCATATAATCAGTCCATAGTGTGCTTCTCCATCATTGTTTCAACAGAACTCTATCTTCCCTCTCCACCTTCTTATCTGTCACATGGTCTCGGCCACCCTCACGTCCTCCATAACTCCCTGCCAATCAATATAAACCCTAAACATAACTCTTCTTAACCACTGAAATCCACCATGCACCAACGTCTCTCTCCCACTTCGCGCAAAAACCACCAACACTCTTCCATCCATTACAGCACCTCTGCAGCCCTCCACTGACCAACATACGTTTACCTTTACTTTCTTATTTCTGCAAACTGGTTAACATATAAGCATATGTCCCCTCAACCCTTTCATGATGCACACTGCCTCACAAAATTGTGACATGCATCTTCTGAATCATCACCCGTCCACAACCCTCAACACCCAGCTCTTCAAGCCCCTAAACGTGCACAACCACCTCTTGAAGCCCCTCAACACCCACCTCATGAAGCCCCTCAACGTGCAGAACAACCTCTTTGCACCCAGCTCTTGAAGCCCCTCAACACCCACATCTTGAAGCCCCTCAACGTGCACCAGCCAGCAGCAAGGAAAGAGCCACCAGGGAAGCTCTGTAATCGGTTACCACTTCACGTAACCGATTACAGAAATGCATGCATATCTTCAGCTTTCTGTAACCGCAACACCCAGCCTTGTAACCGGTTACGCGGCACTGTTCACCATCTTCTCCAACACACCCTGGACTTTCTTCATCTTCAACAACCACGTCCTCCATTCCACCAACACGCAGATCGTGCTTCTTCGTCCTCTTACACAACCTGCAAATCAAAACAAACTTAAACCCTATGATAAACCACCAAGGTATGTTACTCACCTAGCACTTGCTGTTCTTCTTCTCTGGAAAACCTTCTTCTCTTCTCTTAGCTTACACCGCACAACTATCTCTTTGCACACAGCTTACAACACTGCCAACCGATTTATCATTCTTACCACTCAATAAATAACATCACCTACCAAACCAACCGCGTTTGAATTCTCACGGGTCAATGCCAATTCTGCAATGTAACTGTTTGATGCAGGAATCTTTACTGTTTAATGGTTGTTTCAAGCTTATCAGGAGCTCAGGAATCTTTCAGGCCACGCCCCCAGCTTTCTCATGCATGCACAGTGCAAAAGTAAATGCTGTATTGGATTTGTTTGATATGTAATCGGTTACCCTTAACTATAATCGATTATGTGGTGCACAGCTTTTCATCAGCAGGATTCATATTGGAATTTAATATAATGGCAAGGGCACACTGGACATTTCCGTTTAAATCATCGCAAATCTTCTCACTTTCGCGGGTGATAAAAATGGGACGTATCCTTCAAATCCGTCCATGCAAATCGTCGCTGATCACCTCAAACGAACAAGACTCGTTGCTTAATTCATCGCTCGCTAATTCGCATGTACAGGAAATTTCGTTCATGCGAACACAGCCTAAAGTTAGGGAGTGATTTTTTTTAAGTTTTTCATGTACATGAATCCATTACAAAAGTTTCAGATTTTAATGGAATTCAAAATCCAATAAAAAATCAATCAGATATTCAACTCCAGTAGATATAAAAAATTTGATTTGTCCTTTATCGGATATTAAAATCTGATTTATACTTCATCAAACGATATCCGAAATTAATAAAAAACCAAAGTCAAAGAATTTTCATATCCGATATATATATATATATATGAAGCGTGATACCTATACATTTATTTGCTTTCCTCCACTTTACTTTAATTCATTATTTTAGTCTCATATTTTTTTCAAAGTATTATTATAGTATTTATAAATATTATTAAAATAAATATTAAATAATTTTAATTCAAAATAAAGTTAATTAATTAAAATATTTATATAATTATAAAATCCTAATTTTATTAAGAAAATAATGAAATATCTTAAAATTATAAAAAATTAAAAAAATATAAAACAAAAAACATTAAATAATTCTAAACAAAAAATATTAATAAAATTAATTAATTCATTAATACAAATAAATATTAATTAATTACAAAAAAATATTTAATTCAAAATAAATTTAATTAATTCAAATATTTATGTAATTATTAAATCTTAATATTTCATTAAAAAAATAACTAAATATCTTAAAATTATAAAAAATTAAAAAACTATAAAACAAACAAAATATTAAAATAAAAAAATTAATCAAAATATAATTAATTAATTAAAATAAATATAAATGTATGAAATACTAAAATTTTATTAATAATATACATAAAATTTAAATGAGAAAGTGGGATCTGAAAGAGAGAGAAATGGGAAGAATGAGAAATGAGGGTGGAAGAAAGAGAAAGTTGTTAAGAATTTGGTCAAGTGGCCAAAGAATCTTTTCAATTATTTAAAAATTTAATAACATTTTAATTAGGGATATAATAAGAATTTTGAAAAAAATTGAAGGTGTAAAATGAAACACTTGAAAGTGTAGGGTGAAAGATTCATGTTTAATAGTTTCACTTTTCAATAGATTTTAGCTTTTAACTTACTGTTCTCTTTTCTTTAGACAGGATTGAATCAATTTAATAACATCGCCTCAATTGAATCAGCTTAATAACATTGCCTCAATCAACCAACATTATATTCAAAATATAAATATTCGATATCTAATTTAGAAGTTCACGTAGAAAATATAAAGTCTAATGATGCATTGTCTATGAACGGCAAGACTTTATTTTTGTGATAATTATTTAAAAACAATATTTATTAGCATAATCTTCAATTGTTACCTTAACAATGCATAAAAAGCAAAGTATTTATCTTGAAACTCATGAATGATTGAAATAAAGCCCATGATGCTACAAAGATTCATAGCAATCAGCAAGTATCTTAGATACAAGCCTGATGAAAAATATCTTTACTCAAACAATAAGGAAGAATGGTGAAGAATTGCTCATTTGGCATTTTATCCTTCTGTATACCTCCAAACTAAAGACTTCCAGCTACATTCAAAAACTTCTACTCATTAAAACAGACTTATAGCTAACTGTCAAGTCACAAGCACAAACTGAACTACAGGCCTACGGCTTTTATATGAGATGGCTCAATCAGAATAAACAGCCTCAGTGATCTAGAGAGAACAAAATTTCAAAAAACTTAAACCCGTGTTCCTCATAAAGTGTAGATAGAGAAGTGAAGCTGGGCAATCAGGGCCTGAAAGCAGAGAATGCCACCACAGAGTTGTGTCCACCAAATCCAAATGAATTTGAAATAGCTGAAATACAAAAAGAATCAATCATGCTGTTCCAATTATAGCGGACTGTGGAGGAATTGGCTACTGAATTATTTAAAATCTTACCAACATTGACTTCATGCTGCTGCTTGACATTTGCCACTGTATCAAAATCGACTGCGGGTTCTGGGTTCTGCACTCAAGACCAAGGTTACATTGTAACACTAAAATTGAAACAATGCAGCAAGAAAATAAAAACGAATGGTACTGTGAATGGGATAATGCAGGGACATCATAATATTTTCATAACTGCTAGCTTGTGCGGGTAATCATAACGACTAAAAACACAAGTCCGCAACTATTTCTGCCCCAACCCACCAGTCACGCGGCAACATAAAACAATACTTCCCGACTTTTTAAAACTAGGATGATTGATGATAATTAATACTAACATAATTTTAACTGGAATCTGGTTCAGATAATCCGCGGACCTCAAACTAACCATCCCTATATTACCAGTGTAATATATGAAATAATTCACACATCTTCATAATGAGTTGATGACATCTGCAAATTCCTAGGTACGATTTTCAATTATTTTGAGAAACAACTTTGCCATACTAATAAATAGATCCCACATGGCTAAATAAAGGATCAAAAAACACTAACAAATAACAACTTATAATAACAAAAGTTCTTGCAGTCAGTCAAATTAATCTTAACCCTAAAAAGAATTAAGTAAACGTACAAATTGATTGATTGTTGGATGCAGCCATCCTGTTGTTATGGCTTTAACAGTGGCAATGGCTTCCAATCCCCCAGCTGCACCAAGGCAGTGTCCTATCATAGACTGATACAAAATGAAGAGCACATATGTCAGTTCCCCGACAATGAAACAATCCAATATAACATTCTGTAATATAGAAGAAAACAGAAAGCTGTCACCAGCATAATAAAGCCACTAGCGTGATAGTACCTTGGTGGCATTAATTTTGATGCCGGAAGTGTCCTTGAAAACCTTCTTAATAGCATTAATCTCTGCCAAGTCGCCAGCAAGAGTGGAAGTTGCATGTGCGTTTATGTAGTTGACCTGAAAAGAAAAAATTATCACACTTTCACTTTGCAAATTTATGGTATGACTGAATCTGAAACAACATATAAATAACAGACATTAAGACTAACTTCTAGAACTGACAGAAAAACGATGGCATTACAAAATTCGTTTTAGCTCCAATGGTAGCTTAAGCCCCTCTCGGAAAATTGAGGGAGTAACTGTATATTAAAGGATTATTTGTGTAAGTTGCAACTGCTCAGGGCCTTAATTTCAGATAAATACTTTGATTTATGTTCTAATAGTTGTGTTTCTCAGACATTCGAACTTGGTATCATTCTAAGAGACACTTGGTATCACTCTAAGAGACACTGAACTAAATCTCAGAAAAAAATTAAGGGCTGTGGTGAACCATAATTACACATGCTGTATATTAATCATTTTATCATTTTGCTACTAAAATCAGTGTAATTCTGTAATATCAGAATCATACCCATGATTACAAGAAAAAAAGATGAATGAAAATTGCAAAATGGAAGACAAGTAGCAGCACCAAAAAGAGGTGTTGCAAATTCGAAAGTTAGCCCATTTGAACTCTTAGAAAAACAAGTTGAATAACATGCAAAGTCATCTTTTATTATATTTGTACATTACTTAAACTCACAAGTTTGAGGCCAGGCTATCAACTTCAGCAAAAGTCTCAATTTCTGTATACTTAAAATACACACACACACACACATATAACTGTTTAAAGGTGGGTTTCTCTACTGTGTTATAGCAAGTGTGTCATATTGGTACGTTTAGGGGTAGCTACAAAGGCATTGCGAAACAACCCTGCTCAGTGTTTCCTGCTGCATTTGCATTACTGGTGCAGGAACAAGGTCAAACAACCTAAGAGGTTACCTCTGCAAAACATGATCAACCCCACAATCTGCAACAGGCCTATGACGATCACAACCCCCAACAAAGACCGTACCCCAACATTGGTGCATTGTAGTTGAACTTAACCTAATTGAAAGTTTAAAATTAGGTCATATGGAAATTGTGGTGGTGTACGTTCTCTCATTCCCTATAGTGCTGACTTGTGTTGTGCCTCCCCTCACTAGCCTGGTGGAACTGGGCAAAGTTTGAGTATCCACTTGATTATCCCGTGTGTCTAAGCTGAAAATGTTTACAACTGGGTTCTTTCTGAATTTCAAAACTAGTTTTACCTCGCTATATTTTAATGTGGTTGTTTATGAACAATTTTCACTTGTACTAACTTAAATACTTTGATATTTTGGTTTTCTTTATTTAATTGAGTGCTGGATATTCATTATCTGAAAAAAAAGGTCTATGCACTGGCAAAGTAAAAATGTTTTATACGTCATCTAATGACAAACCACCAAGTATGTTAAGTTTGCTGATTTTACAATAATTACCTTTAAAGTCATACCAACGCTTCTTTTTTTTAATGACATAAAACTATTTTACAATGTCAAAAAATGAATATTAAACTCTTATTATTTTATAGCATAATATTATTATTTTATTTGGTATTCAAGTTTTTTTATACAATTTTTGCATTTAGAAAACTCTTCGTAGTTTATAAATTGAATCTACAAGTTGTGTTTATGGAGCCTCCACAAACTTCCAAACTCTTGAGTTTAACAACCTTGCTCATGTGTTATAGATTCTCTGCCTCCGCTCCCTTTATTCTTGTGGTAAACTTGTGTTAGAGGTATCATGCAGTTTTACCTTGTCCTCGAGGAATGTAAAGAAGATTCTGCAATTTCCTAAGAACATATTGCATCTAGTGGTTTCCTTCATCCTGTAATCCTAGGTAGTGGCTGACTAATTGCAGAAGCCGAAAATTATTTCTTTGTTGAATTACGTAATACAGGTTATCCTCCTATGTCTGAAACTTTCAGCTAACAAGGTACTAGTAGAGTTGGGAAAACGAAATCAATAATTTAATAAAAAAGAAACCACCATTTAGGTCATTGATGGCTGAAATTGGTTCCCGTTGACCCCTCCTCCTTTGCTTCTTTCACCTTCCAACCCTTATCCCGAGATCCTAACCCACAAGATCCTTCTCAAAGGAGTGACAACAACAGTTAATTATTGACTTCTACATATCCAGAGCTTCGACTGCCCTTATGCACATTACTCTTCACAATTCCCAGAATAGGAGGCTCATTTGGCAGTTGATAGAAACTGGGCCAGACTACATAAAATACACCCAAAAAGGTACTGTACGCTATAGGCCTCTGCAACATCAGCTACAATACCCCAAATGCACGAGAAAAAACTGAGCAGAAACGATAAAATGGAAAACATTCGGCCCTGAGACAGTTGGGAGGCCATGCAACTCCCGTTAATGGTTGAATAGGAAGATAAATATTTTATAAGCATAATGAGCATCCTGTTTTATTTAATAGGGTATTAGTAACTGTTTAACCTCTCTGCCATCATTTAGCCAAACCTCAATGCTAGAAAACAAAATCTTGGGGGCCTTACTACAAATAATATTGCATAGCAGCATAAGAAATGTTTATCATTTCTATATATATGCTATGTCATCCCCTACCATACTACAAAGATATTGACAACACATGGAATATGCACGCAAGATAACAGAAAGGTAAAGTTAACTAGGAAGAATTCTTGAAGACAAATACCATAATAAAAACAGCAGAAGGGAAACCTCCTATCCTTTTGAAGGAAAAAAAGAAAAAAATTAGCTCCAAAAAGAAGAGTAGCACAAGGAGAAAAATATTACCTCCTCAGGTGACACACCAGCATCTTCAAGGCTGCTCTGAATGCATGAAGACACACCAAGTCCATCAGACCTTGGATCTGTCATATGATAAGCATCACAGTTAACAGCACCTCCCAAGTATTCAGCAATTATAGGAGCGCCTCGCTTCATGGCATGTTCCAAGCTCTCCATCACCTATCAATTCATAGTACACCTTATAAGATTTAACAATTAGCCTCCATAGAACAAAAACCCATACAAGATAGCAATTTCCTCCAACATTCACAGGGAAAGGAGATTACATGGGATAATAGGGAATAAGCACACTTAAAAAGGTAGTGTTACTTTCTACGTAGTTTACCACTCTAATAAATTCATAAAGATCCTACAGTTATACTTACAAAGTCCTTACTCAGAAAAACTTCTCCATAAGTACTTGAATAATTACATCATGAGAAAATGACAAATTAAAATGAAATGAGCTACTATAAGGTCAAATGTTGAATTCATTTCCCCTTTTTTTTTTCTTCTTTACAAGGGTTAATGGAAAAGTTCATTGAAAAGCGACCTAAGAAACACAAAAGATGAACGGAAGCATACCAAAACTCCAGCACCTTCACCCATAACAAAGCCATCACGCCCCTGATCCCACGGCCTTGAAGCAGTTTTGGGGTCATCATTCCTCTGGGAAAGCGCTCTGCAAGCGACGAAACCTCCTAACCCAATGGGAATGATGGCAGCCTCAGTTCCACCCGCTATCATCAAATCAGCCTCCCCTCTCCGTATATGGTTCGCCGCAGCATAAAAGCAATAATTGGAGGTAGCACAAGCAGTGGAAATAGAATAGTTAGGACCCATGAACCCGAGGTCAATCCCAAGCAAAGCCGAACCCATGTTAGTAATGGCATACGGAATGAAAAACGGCGTTATCTTCCGGTGCCCTTTCTCAATCAGAGCCTGAACACCGTCGGAAAACACCGTTAGGCCTCCCATTCCGGATCCCACTAGAACACCCGCACGCTCCTTATCAAGCTACACAGAATCAGAAATCAGAAATTCAAGTTAAATAGGGTTTCCATAAGAAAAATGAAGAACCAGAAAATCAGATATTCAAGTTAAACAAGGTTCCAATAAGATTCTAGTGGAAGTAGTTTCCCATAACGTGGCAAATTACTATTTGGATAAGTGTTTACATTTAGTATCCTGAACAAGATTTTGTCAAACAAAATTGTCTTCGGAAAGAAAAAACCGAGAAATGCGAAAAAAGAATAGATCTGAGAGGAGAGACCTTGGTGAGGTTATCCGCGGCGAGGTCGGCGCTTTCGAGGGCCTTCTTGCCGGCGACAATGCAGTAGCGGAGACAGTCGTCGAGGCGGCGGTCGTTCTTGCCGTCGATGTAGCCCTCGGCAGAGAAGCCGCGGATCTGGCCGCCGAAGCGGGTGGGAAACTTGGACGCGTCGAAGCGATCGATGGCGGTGATGCCACTCTCTCCGGCAAGGAGCTTCTCGTAATAACCCTCGATGTCGTTGCCGAACACGGACGCGAGGCCCATTCCGGTGATCACCACGCGCTTCTTGGGGTCCTTCTGGCGCTGCGGGGCAGAGACCTTGGGCGCCGCCGTGGCGGAGACGAATAAGACGCGCTTGGAGGCGGCGGCTCTTCTGTTGGCAGCATTGTTGGGAGCGCGAAGCGGGTCCAAGGGAGAAGTGCGGAGGGTGAGCGAGTTTAGCGCTTGCATGATGGCGGAGAATGCGATGCAGTGAACTCAAAACAACTCTCTACTCTGTGCTCTGTGCTCTGTGGCAACTACACAATCAAACTAACAAGTGGTCTTATTTAATTTCAGCTCATTTTTTACATTTGTATGTTTTTTTTATAACTGAATTTATTTTTTTTTCAATGAGATCAAAATTATAACTGCGTTTTTTTATTTCAATGAGATCAAAATTTTCTTAATAATCATAATAGTATGTGAGAATACTTTATACTCACTTTCAATAACAATTCATAGGTCATTAATCATTATGCAAAAAATTATACTAACATGACTATCAAATTCATTATCCGACATAAACATTTATAATTATATTTTAATTTTATTTGATGAGGATAATATCAAATAAAAAATAAAATAATATACATAAAAAGTAAGATAAATGAATTTTAGTTGTGCCCATTTTAAATATACCTGTAACACGTTTTATATTTTTTATCAACCCAAATTAAACAGAGATAACAAATAAATTTAATAATAACAGAAATAAATGGATGGGAAATAGGCTCTGACCTATCGATAACTACAAAGCTCATAAAGCTCATGTTCCTTCTGCTGCCTTCCGTAATTAGAAATTCTAGGCCGAAACACCATCAATGACTAAACTTGTCATTGCTATGTTTAACCACTTTTAAGATAATTACTCCACGTTAATAATTACTAATATGTTTATTATTTATTGCTTTTAAAACATGTTCACTTTTATACCTGCTTAGTTATATCACATTTAAAATATTAATTATTTTGAAATTAATAAATATATAAGATTTAAGGTTACTAAATCTATATATAATTTCTTCTTTTTAAAAATAACTATTAATTTTTAAGATTGGGTTGTTTTCAAGTATACTAAAAGTTTCATTTTTCATGTTCTAAAAGCTAGTTATTAAACACTTAAATATAAGAAAATATAATAAGAGAGAATAGAAAATTATCTTCCAATATTTCTATTACTCATTTCACATATGATCTTAACTAGTGAACACTAAATGAATTTTGAAAATATAATAAGTAGAATAAATTTATTTTTTTTAAAAAAAAAAGCGAGAGGAAAATCAAACAATAACCAAATTCAGACAGATAATTATTTTAGCTAAATTTGAGATGGGCGTTAATTAGTTTTATTTTCTATTTATCTCTCATTCTTTATCTAACATTTAATTATTTTATATACATATTGTAATGTAAAAATAAAAATAATTATATTTTTTAATTTATCCAAAAGACTTTACACCACAAAGCCCTAGAGTTAGGCAAGCGATGATAACAATGACGGTAGAGAAAACTGAAAGCACCGTCCTACGATTTGCTATCTCATCATCCCTCTGTTTCCTTCCATTACCACTTTAATTTTCATTGGTTGCATTTCACAATAATTTGTATACTTAATAATTTTCTATGTTGATTTTAAGTTATTATTATTCTTTAATCTAGAAATGATAAAGAAGAGAAAAAATAGAAGTAAAAAATCTATACTTGTTCAAAAAGAAACTTTAAAGGAAGTGTAATACTATCTTAAACTTATTTTTTTCATTCTAAAATAATAATGGATCCCATATGTGATCTCTACTTTAAATAATATAGCTAAGAGCCTGCATGCAAGATTCCCTTTTAAAGTAAGAAATATGTTAATTCATTGAAGCAATTTTATTCAATTCAATGCAAAAACTTTTCGTGCCATTTAAGAGGTAGATATATTGAGATATTTTTTCCAACATTGTGAATTGTTAGACGTAACCATTATTATGACTTTGATTAATGTTAGTAAGGTTTCTATTTCATGAGAAAAAAAAAAATATATATATATATATATATATATATATATGGGATTTGCTAATATAACATCCCAATTATATACGTCATACATATATAATAAAGACGTCATCATGCATAATATAGGAAAACAGTCAAGAGTTAATCAAGGATTACAGTTATCCTTAGAATAGTGCGAAATTTCCGACTAGAGTATTAGAATTTCTCTCTGGAATTTATGGGACAATTAAAAATTTAAACACTCAAAAGTTTTTCCAAATAATATGAGTCCTCAGAATAAAAGCTAGCACATCTAAGCTGCAGCACTACCGTCTCCATCAAGAGCTATTTCCAAAGTATCCTCCCCGTCATCTGCTCTCATCCAAGTGGATGATCATCGCCAAAGAAACATACCCAAACAGCACACAACACAAACAATGCAAGGGTGAGCTAGATATAAAAGCATGTTATATAATCTCACACACTCACACGGCATGTAAACATTCATCCAAACATGGTAAACTGACATCACAAGACTTGTTACTTTAACCTCGACTTGTTACTTTATAGACCGACTCGTCCGGACTAGAATGATTGCCGAGCTATGGCGGGTCTTGCACTCGCGGTGGCTTTATGAAACTTGGGCACTACCGCCCTGGCACTACCGCCTGGTGAAACTTTGGGCACTACCGCCCGGCCACAGTCACGAGGTTAATCCGTTATCACTCACCTTGGATCATATGGAAGCACCCAAGACTAGGACCTCCTGCTACTCCTCACCACATGGTTCAATCCTCTCTACATGAGAAGAAAGACCATTAGAGTTTCAGGATGACCCCCAAAACTGAGCTACCATGTAATCAATCTATACAACCCCAAAACATACCATCATATTATCACAACAAATCCAACATATCTCATACATTCACATATTTTCACATAATTCACGTTACAGCATATATTCCAAACATTGGTATACATAATTCAACCCAAGAGCAAAGGAACTTAGAACCCATTACCATTTGCAGACCATTGGATGGACGAAAGCTATTCCACCGAGCGTTATAAGCCGAACGCCACTATGGCAATTGGACGGACGCTAAGAGATTTAACAAAAATTGACCGAACGCTAAAACCGAACGCCTGAACACAATTAGGCCGAACGCTAAAACCGAACGTCATATTGGATTCAACACTATTTGGCCGAACGCTAAAACCGAACGCCATGTTCAATTAAGCACTATTGGGGCGAACGTTATGACCGAGTACTTAGGCCGAACGCTAAACCATCAAATACCCTATTGAATTAAACATTATTTGACCGAGTGCTCAAATATCAAGGCCGAACACCATTTGGACGAACGCTATCTGACGAACGCTATTTGGCGAACGCGATCTACAGAACGTTCACGAAGACTCCAAAACCGATCGTTCGAGACCCAAAGTTTAAGGCCGAACGCTCTCTGCCGAACGCTAATTCCTGAATACTATAAGAACGGACGTTATCAGATCCTTGGCCGAGCGCTGAGAACATCGAACACCATTTTGTATTAAACACTAGTTGGTCGTACACTAAACTCAATACCTGGGTTGAACACTATTAGACCGAACGCTAAGGCCGAATAAAATATTGGATCGATCATTGTTTGGACGAACGCTCAACGATTGAAACCTAAGAACACTAGCTCACGGTCGAACGCTCATACTCACAACAATACCATGTAAGAACGCTCCCCTCACAACCCTACCGAGGCCGAACGTTTAATATCACTTCCTGAGAATAGCAATTTAGGGACGAACACCAACGATCACTATTTCACCATGACCGGACGCTCAAAATTGCAATCTATCAATTCAAGACCGAACGCTCAGGTTCACCAGCCGAGACTACCAAATTAGGACGAACGTCTACCATCCTCACCGAACCACACTTAACCGAACACAAGTCTCGACCGAACGGTATACTGAGAAAGAAGGACGAACGCTAACGCTCGCCGAACACAAAACCGAACGTTCTTGATATTCTGACCGACCACTGGTCGAGCACTGTGCGGACGAACGTTCAATATTTTGGCCGACCACTAATTGGTCGAGCCATTTGGACGAGCGTGCGTTTCTGCAGAATTCTGCAGAATCGCAGGTTTTCCAGAAACCCCAAATTTTTCATCCACGGCAGTATATTATTTATTTCAGTACACGCATAGTTCATACAATCCAGAGAAAAGGATCTAGCTCCCCTTACCTCTTGAAGACTTCCTTCAATCACCTCCAGAGAGTTTGATTTCCTTCCAACTCCAAAAGTTCTCCTCCTCTTCTCTCCCACCACTTGCAGAACTCAAGCTTCCTTGCAGCTTCAACTTCACCTCACAATTTTGTAGAAATGATTTCCCCCCCTAAGCAGAACCCATACTCCCTTTTTATCTCCCACAAGCCTCCCTTTTTTTTTTTTGAATGGGGAAAATGGAAGCAACGTTTGCTGTCCCCAAGTGGCCAAATGCTACAAAACTGGTGCTTTCCCCCAGCGCTCGTTGTTGCCTTCCCTGGTTTGTTTTTTTTTATTTTTTTTTTTGTTTTTTTAACCAACACAGCTGGTTCCTTACAGCTAATGCGCGTACACTTGTTTTTCAGTTGGTACATTTGACCAATGTGTACCGGGTTTTAGTAGACAAAAATACTCTTATATATCATGGATTCTAAGTTTTAAGGTTAAGGGTATTTCAATAATTTTCATTCTCAAAACTAAAAAAAAAAGAAATCTCCAAATCCTTATTCACCTCTCTCATTCCTCTCAACCCTTTCTTTTTCATCTCTCTCATTTTAACATTTTCTCTGTCATCCTAGTCTCAATTGAAAAAATCAGAAACACTTGTCGTTAAACAATCTTAAAAAAAATTATTTATAATGAGTTTTCATTTTATAATTTTTGTCTTATCTAATTTTATCCAATTTTCACAAGTGTAAAGGAATTGATAATTGACCTGGAAAAAATCAGAAATATTAAACAATTTCTTACAAAAAATAATTTTATAATGAGTTTTCATTTTATAATTTGTCTTATCTAATTTTATCTAATTTTCATAAGCATAATGACATCAAAGGAATTGGTAATTGGTGTGGAAAAAATCAGAAACACTCGTTGTTAAACAATTTCTTACAAAAAGTGATTTTATAATGAGTTTTCATTTTATATTTTTTGTCGTATATAATTTTCACAAGTATAATGACATCTGAAGGAATTGGTAATTGGCTTGGAGGGTTTTTTTAGGGATGATGATTCAACATATGTATATGTCAATACCCAATTTCGTCCGGGTAAATAAAATTCATCACAAAAATAAATAATAAAAACATAAAAAAAACCAAAATGAAAAATACTATTTATTTTACTTTTCGCACCCCAAATTTTCTTTTAAACATTTAACCCAATGGCCCAAAATAATCTCTTACTTTTTTACTTCTTCACCACCCTTTTTCTCTTATCACACCCCACTCTCCACATCATCATCCACATCCCCCTCCACATCATCTACCTTTATCATTTATTTTTTCCACATCATTTCCATATTAATTTTATATATCAACTTTTCTAATTATTCCACTTACATTTTTTTATTATATCTTCTCCATCAACATTTTTTATTATCCATTTTTTTTCCACCTTATTTTTCCACCAACTTTTTATATTATTTTTTTTCACTTATTTTCCACATTAACTTTTACTATTTACTATATTTTATTTCACCTACTTTCTCCACCAACTTTTTATATTATTTCTTTCACTTAATTTTCACACCTAATTTCTCCACCAACTTTTTATATTATTTCTTTCACTTAATTTCCACACCTAATTTCTCCACCAACTTTTTATATTATTTTTTTTTCACTTATTTTCCACATTAACTTTTACTATTTACTATATTTTATTTCACCTACTTTCTCCACCAACTTTTTATATTATTTCTTTCACTTAATTTCCACACCTAATTTCTCCACCAACTTTTTATATTATTTCTTTCACTTAATTTCCACACCTAATTTCTCCACCAACTTTTTATATTATTTCTTTCATTTATTTTCCACATTAACTTTTACTATTTACTATATTTTATTTCACCTACTTTCTCCACCAACTTTTTATATTATTTCTTTCACTTATTTTCCACATTAACTTTTTCTATTCATCTTTTTTTAATTATATTTTATTTCATCTAAATTTTCCACCAACTTATTATATTATTTTTATTCATCAACTTTCTTCATCCTTAACTCTATAAATACCCACATTTTCTTCACACACACAATTACATAATATCCATCTCTTCTCTCCCAAAATCTCTTCATTCCATCCCAAAACTCTACTTCATTTTTCTCTCATATTTTACTATTTCTTAATCTCTCTATACATAATAAATCCCATACCCCATTTCTACCATAAAGTTATCTTCTTCATCTTTCATCTATCTTTCTCACAACTTATTACAAGTAAGGTTTTATTTCATCACACAAATCTTCAACAAGGTACACATTTTCTCTTCATTCTATTTATATATGCATTTTGATCATTTTTTTTAGTTTATAAATTCATCTTGTTTTCTATCACAATTTTTCTTTATGCTTTTCATATTTCAACTCATCTATCCTTCTTAATAAAAAAATATAAAACTTTAAAAAACATGTAATGATATAAATATCGGTGTGAGTACTCGTGCGATCGTACGCATCAGCCTAGTACTCATTACCCAAAATATAAAATAAACAAAAAAGCCGTGTGAGTGCTCGTGCGATCGTACGCATCAGCCTAGTGCTCATTACGCAAAACAATAAAAAAATAAGGAAAAAGCCGTGTGAGTGCTCGTGCGATCGTACGCATCACGCTCCTCTCTCAAAGTTTCGATTTCAGCCTTTATGGCTTCCATCCTCCTCTGCATCTCCTGCATAAATGCTATCGGGTCCTGAGCTGCCATCCTTATGGTCCTGTTAGGGTGTCTGAAAAAATCCTTGGTTCCACGGTGGGCGCCAAAATGTTTCTGCTGAAATAGGAAGATGATAGCTGCCTGAAGAGTTCCTTTCTCCGCCGAACGTCCTTCTTGCTCCTTGCTCTAGATAACGGATCAGTGTAAAGGGGGGTGGAGTGCATAATACACTCCGATGCTGAAGTCAAAAATTTTCTCTGTAGGTCTTTTGTAATTCAATAGAGTCAAAGTGAGTTTATCTCGAGATTAAACCCTTATTTATATAATTTAAAAGAATCTGACCAATTAATTTACCTCTTAATAATCATTAATGCAAACCTTAACTGCTTAACAGTAGCCGTTGTGACATTAATTGCGCCTTAACTCTGCTTAACGGTTGTCGAAACCGAACGATTATGAGATGCTTTCTCAACATATAAATCGCTCGGTCTTATTTTAACTATTTTACCATCTTATTCGATCGGCTAGATATAAACTAAATAAAAAAAAACACATTATATATATATATATATATATATATATATATATATATATATATATATATATATATATATAATATAAAGTAAAAGTAACATACTAACAAAAATTAAATAAATATACTATTATGTCATCCAATGATGCTACCTAAAGACAACTTCAACATCTCCTTAGCTATCTTAAGAACTTCATGGATAAGTATTCACACTTAAGAAGATATAAACTATGGATTTTTTATTTAATCAAATTGTGATGAAATTATATTTTTCTTCCTTTTTCAAGTGATTTGAATTTAAGTTTCGCATTTGTTTCTCTATCACTGTGTAACTACATTATTACAACCTTACAATATAAATTACTTAAAATTTAAAAAAAAATGTAAAAAATTCTTAAAGATTTGTGGAAAACCAACTAAATAAACATTTAACCCTACTAAATAAATTTAACGTGCACAAACAAATATTTCAAACCTGTAACTATTTTCTTTAAGCTAAAAACTTTCTCTAATTATACATTTGTCATTGGCTACAACAATTTTCAAAAGGAATTTAGGATTTGCACATTATAAATTGAATTTTTCAACTTAAGAGAGTAGGGGGTTTTCAAATAAAAAAAAATAAAAAAATCAAGTTAAAATAAATTAATTTTCATATACTTAAGAAATTATACATGGCAATAATTGACATCATGCATTTTAAACCATGTCTTTTGGTTACAAGGATAGAAGAAATATATATTTTTAAAAATTTTAAGGACTAAAGTATTTCATTTTTTTATTTTAAAACTAAAAGTGGAATTACATTTTAGGAATTAAAAATAAAAATATACATATTTATTAAATTAAAATAAATAAAAAATTTAAAAAATAGATAACATAACAATATGCATGAGACCCACTAATTTAAAAGTCATTCCTCCTATAAAACTTCTAAATTAAATAACACCAAATTATTTTTATGAATTCAAAATTATTCCTTCTCACTTGAGTTTCTCCGACATTAGGTCACAATTTGATCTTACTAATAACGCTTCACGTATTTAAATTTTCATCAAATGTATTTCAAATATAAACTTTCCAATATAATATGTGCAAACGTGTGTAGTTTTAACTTGCACTTCACAATTTTACAATTTTGATTTTTTTTAAATCTATCATTAATTTTTTTAAATGTTTTTTCATCGATTGCATTTTTAAATTATTATGTAAACTTGTAGTATTTTAAGTAAATATATTTTAGCTTAGGTGTAATATGGGTAGATATTAGAAAATATTTTTAAAACTAAGAATTAATTAAGTTGTAAATAATTCATAAATTTAATACTTTCAATTATTTTTTAATAACTATTTATATTATATTGAGTGTTTAAAATATTTGTTAGTTTTGAAAGTAATAACTTTTCCTTTGATTTTATTTTTAATAGAGATAATATAACCGTTATTTAGGTCTTCTAATTTCTAATTTACAAATAACTTATTTTTTTCTAACTAGTCAATCAACTCTCTTATCATCTGTAAAAAAACAATTAATTACTGAGATAACATAAACTAAAGATGAAAAGATCGAATTAATAGTCAAATTGATGACGAAAAGAAAAAGAATGATAATTAAAATTTTCCGTTAACAGCAAAATAAAACCCCATAATACTTAAACAAAAATAAAAATAATTTTGTAAATATAATAATTTTTTTTCTATTCAAATTTATAATACACTTAAATTTAACAAAGTTAATCTTTAAATTAAATAAAAAACTATAAAAGTCAGATTTCGTTATTCTTTTATTTTTAAGGTTTTGGCTATTAAAAGTAACACCTAAAAGTTTATTTCCTTAATTATTTTTTTGAAAGAAAGTAAAAAAAGAATTGTCCAAATCCTGCAAAGTGTTCTATATTTGTCTTTAAATGCTCCAACTTTATCTTTTATAAAGTCTTCTTTTCCCTTTCACAGGTCCTCTTCGTTTTTAGATGTCATTTCAATAAAGCCTTTTTTATTTTTTAATAATATGTTCAAAACACAATTCAGATTATCATTTTTCTTTATCCTCTGAAATAAAAACTACTTACATCATAAATAACACTATCATAGCATTTCTAAAGAAATCTTCAATTTCAATAGATTCATATTCATAAAGTCTATACTAAGATGTTATATTTATTAATAAAGAAAGGTCCGTGTAAATTTTAATGTTCTTAGTAAACTAAGTATTTTTAAAATAATAGTAACTGTAATAATTACTTAATAATTTCTATAAAAGAAAGTACTTCATTAATTAACTAAGTGATAAAGTGTGAATTTCTTTATATATTCAACAAGTAAGAATAATTAAATTTTAGTTAGTTAATTAATTAATTAATCCCAGAAACAGACACTGCTCCACATGGAAACTAGTGACTGGAGTGAGTCCATTATGTATGCATTGTCAAACCTCATGGGCCCCACTTTTCTATTCACGCGCGCTCTCATTCAACGGTTCAGATCACACCCGCAATAAACGGAAGTGCATTTCCAAGAACCATGCTCATTCCATCCAACGGCTCACATTTCTTCTCTCTTTCTCTCTCCTTCAAAAAAATGCTCCCAAAGGCAAAACGCATTCTGGCTGAAATTCTCTGTTTCTTCTTCATCACTGCCCTTCACTGGTTCCTCTTTCATTTCGTTTTTTTTTCTCTTCCAAAATCTTAGGTTTTGATCTGTCACTTTGATCTTTGACTTCCAATTTGTTTGGTTCAAACGTTGCGGTCAACTCTGGTAAAAGTAATTGTTTTTGTGCTGGTGAGGTTCCAGTTTTAAGATCTGTATCGTAAAGTTTGTTTCTTTTTTGAAAAACAAAGGTATATACATGTGATGAGTTTTTCTCTACTGTTAGCTAGGATTTTCTTTCTGAAATTGATTTTCTGTTTTAGTGGGGGGCTTAGTTTGATACAAAGTTTGGAACTTTACTGTGTGGTTGGCAGCGAAAATTCGTTTATGTTAATGGGTATGCAAGTTGAGCCATGGATTATGTGATTCAGATTAGATTTAGGTTTTTTCTGAGGATAATCGTGATGCTTTACTGTTATTTCTAAAAAAATCTTGCCTTTTCGTTTTAATATTTTGGAGCTAGATTGGAATGTTTTGTTCTTGAGTCCTTTGGTGTCTCTTTTATGGATGGTTGCTTCTTGATTTTAAGATGAAGCCTTACTTTGACACTTTGTTCAGTTCAGGTTTTTGGGTTTGTCTTATCTGATAATCTGGAGTGGAGCTAAGTCAAGATGCCGTGGGTTTCCTTGTTTGTGGATCACAAAAGAAATTGTGTTCGCTTGGTGGTGTTTTTTCGTGTGATTCTGTAAATTATTTTGGTCAGGTGAGGAATTTTGTCCTGCCAATTTGCTCTACAGTTTGTAGAACTATTCTTTTTTTCGATGGAATTTTGATTGGAACGTGTCTTGTAACAGTTTTATGTCTATTTCATGTGATGGAATGAAAACAACTGTGATGTTGGTGTAATACTTTTGTTTCATGGAGAACATGTATCGATCCTATGACTTAAGACTTCTTAATATGTGAAAGGATACATTGAATATAGCTGCCATAGGTTTATATTTTAGGAACATTTTATGGAATCTCATATTTTACATCTGATGATCTTATATTGTTTCTTGGCGTTGCAAGTGCAGTCCCATTAGGTTGCAAAGGAACTCTTTTTTAGTTTTTCTCCATTTCATTTCCAAAGCTGTTGGGGGATTTGAGGATGTACTTTGCCATAACAATAAAGAGATACCGAGCTGTGAAGGAAGTTGGACAAATTAAAATGAGTGTTGGAGTCATTGCGTACAACCAATTGATGCTTGTTTGCCAGGTAAGTTTTTCATCTTCCCCACTTTTAGTTTCTAAAAGTATCTATGAGGTTCATTATCTTATTGTGGCCAATAACTTTACAAAGCAACAGGATTGAAGGTTTATGATAATGATAACTTTTTAAAATAGAAGACATACTTTTGAATGGGGTGGAAGTTTTCTCTAATTGTGCAAATAACATCTTGTAGATTTAGTAGTATTTAACACCATTAAATTCAGCAACTATTGTTAATAGTTGCTAATAACAAATTCAGTTTTGGTTTTCCCCTTTACTATTACTGCTATTTTACCACACTATTTTTGTTTTGCAGGCCGAGTATTTTCGTCAGTTGCTAAAACCTGTTACGTAGTCTAGCTTTGAGGGACATTGGTTTGGGGGTGGGGATTGCCTTGTATTGTACTTCATCATTAAAAAGCTCCAGAGAGATGAAGTTTTAGTTTGGAAAAGTTGCCATTTGATGTTAGATGGAAATTGGAATCACATTAGCACCTGCTGTTTAGTTTTAACATTCCTTTAGGAACTTCCTTCCAGCTTTAGTACAGAATAATTGCCAGTTGCATTGGCTAAATCAGCATATTGCTTGTTGAAATTCAGTCAGATTGAACAAATAATATAATGCAGACTCAGGAATATTTTCTCCCGGAGAAGATGGTACTTCCTTTGGCAGATGACTCCATTGATGCTAATGCTCATATGCATGCTCCACTTGCTTCTGCCTTTGATGCTTTTTTACCTCCAGCTGTGGGGCAGATAACACCCTTTGAAAGATTTAAATTGCAACCCTCTGAGGCATGCCCCAAGAATTTTGTTATCTTTGATCAAACAGATCAGCGAAGTAGGATCATGTTCAATCCTGCAATGACCTACAAATTTAATAGTCCTGGCTTAAATGTTCATGCTAATTTTTCTCAAGATTTTGAGAAGAATAAAGTCAATCAAATGGAAAGAGAATTGTCATCTCCTTTTGAAGAAGATCCTAATGACATTGATGCATTGTTGAGCATAGGAGCTGATGAACTAGAAGACTTTGATGAGGAAGAAAAAAGCACAGCAAGGACTCATGAAAATTATGAAAATTTATCTGATACTTGTTCCAGTTATTGCTCAAAATCAAGGAAGAGGCTGTCATCATCTTCTGTACACAAGTCTTCTGAGGCTAATGATGGGAATAACAGGGAGATAAAGAGGATGGTGAGGATGTTGAGAAAGATCGTGCCTGGTGGAGGTAATCAAATGGATTCTGTTACTGTTTTAGATGAAGCTGTCAAGTACCTCAAGTCTCTCAAAGTTGAGGTGGAACAATTTGGAGTTGAACCATGAAGGTGTGAGATGCTGCTGCAACAATTGACTATTTCTCCAACCTTGTTTGTTACTACCCTCTCGCACCATCCAAGTTATGACAACAGGTCTTGCAATCTGAGTAATAAATTATGACTGACATTTTACTGATTTAGGTCATGTAAGAAAATACTATAAATAATTGTACTTTTAGGTTGAGCTTTACTGTGTTGCTATGCTGGCCTAAAACTCAATTTTATTTATGCATGCTTCTATGTTATGAATGTACCATAAATATATATGGCTCAAGATAAATGCTTCTGGTACCCTTGTCACAATGATGTTTTATATGCTGCTGCCAAGCGCCGCTTTAATTTCATTTGATAGTGCGCTGTTTGAAGTATGTTTCTTGCAATTGTTGACTTCATGTGCTTTTAAATATGTTTCCAGAAACAACGCTGCTTTTATGTTGATATGTTTTGTAACATGGCTGCTAAAGTTCTGGTTGACTGTTTTTCTTTTTCTATATTTGATGTGCCATATTTTCTTGTAAAAGTGTAAATTTCAAGCAACAAAGATGGTCTTGCATGCATTGTTGTGTTTTTTTAGTGCTCTTGTCCCCCGATTAGTTTTGCAGTGTCAGTGGCGCACCATTGAAAAACCTTTTTCAGTGGGCATCCACCTTTTAAGCCGTTTTAGGGCCCATAGTGATTCAAAATCCATTGAGTTGCCTAACCGTTGGCACTGAGATTCCTTTCTCGGCATTGCTCTAAAGGTAATTAAAGAATTGAGAAATGAAAGTATTTTTTATAAATTACTCAAAGTACAGTTTTCTGGGCAGTTTGGGATAAAACTTTGTATAATAATGTCATTAAGAAATAAGGAAAATGAAATGAAAATTTGCATTAATTTATCAGAACTATTGTTGGATTAACTAAGCCTGGAAAGGTATAACTTTTAACGGCATAAAAAGTATTCAACTCTCAGAAAATACCATTTTATTTGTTTTTATTCTATTACTGAAAGTATTCATGGATCCTTTATTTAAACATATCCTAGAACAACAAATCGTATACGGTTTTAATAAAATTTTCACTTTTTAATCATTCAGCAAACTACTAATATTTTATGATTCTTTCAGTTTTTTTCCTTTCCATTCGATGGACCATCAGTACAAATTGAAATAAAATCGAATTAAACAAAATACACGAAATGATTATGGATCTTGAAACTGTACCAACTTAATTAGGTTCCACTAATACGAACCATATTTCAAATCACGGATCTGATCATGCATCCTGCATAATGGTGGGGGCTAAATTGAAGCATATTTTGTTCTTAAATTGTAAATGTCGTGATGAATTTCAGGGGTACAGGATTTGAATCACATTTTCCCTAGCAGTTAAAAAAGAACTGTTACGACCATTTGTACCCATAGTCAAGTCAGTATGATTTGGACAAAAAAAAAATCTTTCTCGAGATCGATTAATTCAGCTTTCAAGCAGGCTAACATGGTCACCCTGCAACAGCCATATTCATGTCGGACGGGAGTTATTCAAGTCTGAAAAATACCCAACCAGCATTGAAACAGTAGCGTCCCAAAATTTGAAAAAAGAAAAGAATTTTTCATATATCAAATTGCTGATATATACATTTAGATTTAGATTATAAATACAGTGGGAAGGGAAACCTCTCAGCCTTAAGCACTTGCATCCATCTATCATTTTCTCTTATGCGCTCTAGGGTTAAACATATTCTGAGGATATTTCAATAAGCTGTCCAAACTCCAGCAGAACAAGACATTTGCAAAGGTTAATGCATAACTATATAGGACTCGCTCTTGATATCTGCAATACTAGCAGCATTTATATCACTAACAGTTCTTATGCATCTTCAAAGCCACACATGACAAAAGCATAACTACTATAACACTAATAAATGAGCCATGCTTGCTGGTTCACTAAACAAGGTTATATTTCGCATAGATGTACTATTGGACTATTCTGGATCATCATATACGTTCCCCTAATGCAAAGCCCTTTTATTCTTAGGGAAACAATATGATTGTGAACAGGTTTCAAAGCAATCCATGTTCATATAAAAAAAAATAAATCAACAGAAGAAGGATAAGAAAAAAAGTTTTAGAAAATGATGTGAAACGGTTTGCATATTCTAAAATCAAAAGTTGAATACTGCATGCATAATTTAACCAAAGGAAGATATATATGATATAGGCACCTGATTCTGCATGCTTGTTGCCGTAGTCCAGCGTTGAGGATGATGAATTGCAATTGAACTATCAGCAACAAAAGTTATTGTTCTAGATTCTTCTGGTACGACAGCAGCTTCTGCAGGTGGTAATTCTCTCATTACCCACAGTATCACTGCTGAAGGTATTGATGAACCTGGAAGAAGCATCATATTCAGATATAAAGGAGATGAAATCACTTCAGAAAGTTATTGGCAATGATGCGTTATGTGAAAATTGAATGGAGAACATAAACCAATTATTACACAGCAGAATGTGTAACAGTTTCAAATCCTGTTACGAAAAGAATAGAAGATTTCTGCAAGTGGACTAGTAACTAGTAACTGAATTAAAGCACATACCCACAAAATAATACAAAACGAGTATAAGAGAGGTGTATGCATCATTCAAACGCTGCTGATGCCAGTTATACTGCATCTGCAATAATAAAAAATAACATAACAAGAAAGTTCAGGAAATCTTAAACCTTTTATCAAGAAAAAAGTAGAATTCTTGCACTCGTTTCACTCATACATACAGGGATGTCAGTTAAAAGTTCTACACATGAACTTGATGTGAAGCATAGTACAGAGACAATAGTTAAACCTGCAACCTGAGAAAACTGAATCCGTTAACAATGTATTTAAATTTAATAAACACGCAAGCATGACAGCAAAAGCCTGTATATTTCTATCTCAACATACGTCAATATATTTAAGATTAAAATAAGCATATAAATTATGCATCAGATGCAAAGTTAGATTAAATGATGGCAGCCACGGGTCAGTCTAGCATGCCCCTGAAAAAAGATTCAAAATCACAAAGGCTAAACATTGTCAAATACTAGAGTGGAAACAGAAATGTAGTACCTTCCACATTTCAGATGAAGGTTTCTCGGCTCTCACTTTGCTCATTTTCAAGCATAATAGGATTCCTGTTAAGAAAATACAGCACATTATAGTAAAAACAGTTGACATAAAAGAGGCACATCACAACTCACTAGGCATTAACAATTTAACCCCCACCAAACTATGAACAGGACCTTTTAGAGTATAAATTCATCTAGTAAAATGAATTTTTATTTGCAAATGGAAATTTCCACTCCATGATATTAAATCTACTGAAACGCAAAATGGAGAAATAGAATAGCAGTTGCTCACCATAACAGGCTAATGCTCCTCCCAACAAAATCATTCCAATAGCAGAAAGATCCAAATATACCTGCAAAATAATTTTGGTCACAAACCATATTTCAAAGGGTTTTTTCGAATCAGCACACTACTGCTATAGTGCCAAAATAGGTCCCAATGCAATCTTCTAGTTGGCCTGGTATACTAACCGCTTTACTAAAGCAGCCCCTGTAGGCAGGGTCCGCTTAGCTGTTATGGCAGAGCTATGCTGTGCTACTTAAAAGATTGACTATAAAAAACACTAACCAAAGCCTTGTTTAACTGGGTGTTGGCTATATGAACCAAACGATAACACTGTATTTTGTCATTAACTAAATACTCAGCAAGTCCATTTTAGATCCAAGTCCTTTTTTCATTGATAGATATAAACAAAAGCTAAAATGACAGTGCCCATACCTGAGCTGCCACTTCAGAATCAATGGGATTATTTCCTAGCCCAATCCAGATTATCAAAGCAAATGCCATCATGGTAATGAAAACTAGCAGTGTAACCTGGAAAATCACGAATCATCATTATACACAAATGAAATACATTTTAAAGTAAACTATTAGACAACAGTCATAATAGAGAGGAAAAAGGATACCACAATCAAAACTACATAAGAAAAATTCATTGTTTTCCATACCAAAATCACAATCTTTTGCCGATTTCCAACACGAGAGAGCCGAAGAGGAAAGCACTTTCGATGGCTATCTATGTTTGCTATGTTTGATTCATTGGATGTCTTTTCGAGCAAAGGGTTCTCACAGAAACTTCCTTCGTAGTCATCATCATCATCTGCCTGATGGCAAAGGTCAACCCTGCAAAAGGAAGCCCCAGCACAAAGAAACAAGTTCATATTTAGCTATGTAACAATAACAAGAAATCCTTATCCCACTAGATAAGGTCAGCTACACATATCACACAATAACAATAACCCTTTATGGCTTGATTTTATTCTATTTTTGTTTGCGATGTTTCTATCTAACAAAAGACAACTAATAATATCCTCTCTAAGAAATTCAAATAACAATAAAATCAAATTAAAAACTTCAAATAACAACAAAATCACAGTGAAGGAGCTGCTGGTTCAAAGTGGTGACAGCAGCCATAATGATGGCATCAGTGTAACGATGGTGTCAGCAGAAGCAGCAGCAATGGCAGTGGCAGCAATGGAATCTGCAGCAGGGGTCGGCGGAGACTATTGGTTCAATATGGGTAGGGTGGATTGGGTCAATATTTTGTTGTGATGTTTGGGTTGGGTTGGGATGTACAACCCAACTCAGTCTTTTAAAAGAAAAAAACATTTGGGCTGAGTACCACTGGGAAAATAATAAAAGAAAGAAGATCAAGGTTTCACTCTCTCGGGTCGGATCACACAGACTAGAGTCTTCTTCTCACTGATGCTACTGGTTGGTTTCAGATGTGCGCAACTGCTACTCCTTCGTTTCACATGGGTGCTGCACTGGCACTCTTTGCAACTTCTTCCATGATTGTCCCGCAACTCTAATTTGTTACAACCAAATCTGCTACTGGGCTGCCATGAAAAAACTGCATCGCCACCGCCATGTTGTGGTGGCAAGCTATAACTGCACCGATTTCTTCCATTGCGAATAATAACTAACAAATGATGTGGTGATATCTACATAGAGAATCTTTTCAAGAAATTAAATGATAGTCAATCTCACCACGGTTCATTTGTTGCAAAATTGGATTAGGAGGTGATGTACAATGTGGTAAGAGCCATAAGCACTGTGCCTCTATATTGGACATTGAAAAACATTATTCTTTTCGCTCTTCAATTGTATGAAGAGTTATTGATATGAGATAACGGAAAATATTACAGACGCAAAAATCCTTCGTGAAAATATATTGGAAACAATAAAGGGTTATCGCGGAAGTATTGTCGCTAAAAATAAAATAAAATATATCAATATATATAGATATAGATAATTCAAAAAAATCCAAAAATATAATTATAATTATATTAAAAAAACAAACAAAGACAATGAATAACTAATAATAATGTCATGTTTAAGAAATTCAAATAACATTAAAATCAAATTTAAACACCACAATTTCATGTGTAAAACTTAAAATAAAACAAAACATAATGAATGAGCTGCTGGTTCAAAGTGGGTAGAGTAGACTTGTAGTCCACGGTGGTAGCAGCAACAGTAGCACAATCAGCAGCCAGACTACACAACAATAAAGGAGACCATTTTGTTCAATGTGGGTAGGGTGACCTAGGTCAATATTCTATTGTAACGTTTGGTTTGGGGCCAGTTATACAACCCAACTTATTTTTAAAAGAAAAAACACTTGGGCTGACTCTGTTGGGAAAGTAAGAAGAAAAGAACAAAAGGGCGTTGCAGGTCTTGTGACCCTAGGTTTCTTCTCCTTTGTTTCGCATGGGCATTGCCCTAGTCGTTCGTTTCGCACAAGGGCCAAGCTACACTTTGATTTCCCACGGGCACTGTGCTGTACTCCATAACTTTCGCCATGTTTCTTCTGCGACACTTTTGTGACACCCAAAGCTAGTACGGTGGGCTGCCATGGAAAACCTGCATTGCCATTACCATGTTATGGTGGGTGGCAAGCTATAACTCTGCCACCGATTTCCATCATGCCATTGCTATAATGGATTTTTGATAACATTGGAAATGAAAATATCGTAAAGAGCACAATAGCCATTAAATAACCGATTAATTGGACAACTTGTCGATGTTCAAGTGAGTTAGAGTCTCACATTGAAAGAAATTAACATATTGAGAAATTTAACTTAGAAAGACCCAAAAATCTATTGTCTTAAGATTTTGTGTTAAGACTAGAGTTTTAAATCTCTTGTGGTTGGCTCGTGGCCCATTAGTCAAATTCTCCCAAGTTTTTCTTTGCCTTGGATTGCCCAACAAGTAGTACAAGTGTTGATGGTTCATCCTATTGATAACATTAGACGAGTATGATGGAGTTGCTAGTGGATCCATGGATCACCCTTATGTTGAAAGTTTTCCTAGTGGGGATATACATGAAAAATTTCGTTCAGGTGAATGACAATACAAATATGGATATTTTATGGATCAAGGCTTATGTGCTTGTGGGAAAGCGTATCAATGTGATAATGACTGACTTGTGGGGGAGATTGTTGGAGTTTAAGCATGAGTTGAAGTTCCACATTGAGTAAAAATGAACAAGTTAAGCAACATATAAGTGAGAAAGACCCTTATACCTATTATCTTAAGGTTTTGAGTTGAAGGTGTTAGAATATTTACCCTATTTATCATGATTATATTATGTCCAAGGTTATCCTATTTATCATGATTATATTGTGTCTAGGTTACCCTAATTATCATGTACTCTTGTATCAATTTATTTTTATAAATACAAGATTATGAGAGGGATCAATTAAGTCCTCTAGAATTATTTCTTTTCAATCTCAAGTTGGTATCAGAGCAGCTTGTCTGAGTCTCTTCCTACTCTGTGTTTGTTGCCGCCGGTGGCAGCATTGGCCATCGGCGATCTTAAAAATTTCATTTTTTTCTGAAATACTTCAATGAGAAGTTCCGTTTTGGTTTATGTCTAGTCTCCAAACCTTAGTTGTTGTCCTCAACTGTCAAGCACCGTTTGCCGTTGTCCTGGAGCAGTTTGCAGTTGTTCGACGTTGTTTGTCGTTGTCTGGTGCCATTTGTCGTTGTCCATCTAGCATTGTTTTGCCACTGTAAGGAGTTGTCCACAGAAGTTTGTCACCATCAACTTCTATTCCCGACGCCGTTTGTCACCGTCCGACGTTGTCCGCTGCCGACCACCGTCTATTGTCATCCGTTGCCATCTGCTGCCACAGTTTAGTCCGACAACTAGTGATCTGGATCGCCTCCTTGAGCGAGAGGGCTAGTTCTCATCCAAGCACCGCCATGCATGCCACATTTGTCCGACGTTTGCCTCCGCCATTGTCACATTTTCTCTGGCGAAGTTAGGGGTTTTGTGCACCTCGAGGAGTGCGACTCATCCTTAGTCGTTGCCTCATTCTCATCTTGTCATGCACGACTTCTCTTCAATAAGCTTTCGACACTTGTTTGTCATACGCCACCTTTCCGCTGTCGGAATCACATGTCACTGTAATTCGTCTCGCTCGACCAAATAAAAAAGAACTCTATTTCAGCATTATACCTCTGTTTCAGCATTGTTCCTTAGCCTCCTTTCATAATATTTGTTTAGCTTTGCGTATTGTAGCAGTTGTGATGTTCCTGATGGCTTGTGTCATTTATTTACAAGTCTCCCAGGAGAGTCAGTACTATTAGTTGGTTAACACCAAGGAATTTCAACACCAAAGTCATAGGTTGAAGGTTTCTCCTGGCATGAGGGGAGTTTATTTCTGGCAAGATTCAGAATCTTAGTCAAACAATTTCACCAGTCCCTTGTCAGATATGTTTTTGGATGCTTTGATGAATAAAGGAGACCATTATGATCTTCCACCTTCACGATTTGTCATCGGCGGCATCGTCATTTCCGTTGTTTGTCGTGAGGGGAGTATGTTTCCAACCACTGCAATATGTTTCCAGCCATTGCATGCCCCGTCAGTCAATGATGGCAGTCCCTGCAATTTTGTCCTTTCAGCCACTGCAGGCCCCCATCATCTTGCCAGTCAGTGATGACAATGCTTGTAGTTTTGTCGCTTCTAGCCACTACGGGCTCCATCAGTCAGTGATGGCAATTTAGTCCCTACAGGCTCCATCATTCAGTGATGGCAATTTAGTCCTTGCAGGCCCCATCTGTCAGTAATGGCAATTTAGTTCCTGCAGTGAGGGGGAGTATGTTTCCAACCACTACAGGCCCCATCAGTCAGTGATGGCAATTTAGTTCCTACAGGCTCCATCATTCAGTGATGGCAATTTAGTCCTTGCAGACATCTACCAGTAATGGCAATTTAGTTCCTGCAGTGAGGAGGAGTAGGTTTCCAACCACTACAGGCCCCATAAGTCAGTGATGGCAATTTAGTTCCTGCAGACTCCATCAATTAGTGATGGCAATTTAGTCTCTAAAGGCCCCATCAGTCAGTAATGGTAATTTAGTCCCTACAGTGAGGGGGAGTATGTTTCTAGCCACTAGTCAGAGGCCCAAACTAGTCAAAAATGACAGTACCTGCTTTCAGCCACTGCAGGCCCCAATTAGTCAGAGATCCCTACAGTGAGGGGAGTATGTTTCTAGCCACTAGTCAGAGGCCCCAATTAGTTAGAGATCTCTACAGTGAGGGGAGTATGTTTCTAGCCACTAGTCAGAGGCCCCAACTAGTCAGAGATGACAGTCCCTGCTTTCAGCCACTGTAGGCCCCAATTAATCAGAGATGACACTCCCTGCAGTTTTGTCGCTTTCAGCCACTGCAGGCCCCAACTAGTCAGAGATAACAGTCCCTGCATTTTTGTCGCTTTTAGCCATGCAGGCCCCATCCTTACTTGATGGCAATCCAGTCTCTGCAGTTTGTCGTTGTCTACCACTCATCATTCACTTTTGATGAAATCAACTTTGTCAAAGTCATCCTACTTGAAGGTTCATGGTGCTAGATGAAGTTTTGTGGTTGTCCAATATTATTCTTCATAAGCTTATGAGGAGTCTCTTTGGCTATGCTGGATTGTGAGTCCAATTTGGTTTATAAACATTCTCTCTCGATGGTCGGAAGCATATGTGCATCTTGTTCGGAGCCAAAGTTACCACGTCTATTGTCTCGACATTTTAGACAAGTTGATTTTGTTGGATTGAGTTTATTTATTCCAAGCTTGGCACATACAATTTGTATGCTCCAGCTTGAGGGGGAGTGTTAGAATATTTACCCTAATTATCATGATTATATTATGTCCAGGGTTACCCTATTTATCATGATTATATTGTATCTAGTTATCCTATTTATCATGATTATATTGTGTCTAGGTTACTCTATTTATCATGATTATATTGTGTCTAAAGTTACCCTATTTATCATGTACTCTTGTATCAATTTATTTTTATAAATAGAAGATTATGAGAGGGATCAATTAAGTCCTCTAGAATTATTTCTTTTCAATCAAGTGAAGGTAATGTCATACACACTTATGTTGTTAGCTAGTGGCTCATTGGTGAATTTCTCTCTTGTGTTTCTTCCCTTGGATTTGCTCAATAAAGCTTACTAGATTCGCATCTATGTAGGCAACTATATCAGAGTAACCTTTACTTGCCTATATCTCTTCCAAGGGATGCCTTAATATATCTTGAAAATCAAGGTACAACATCCTAATGACTATCACATGAGAGAATTAAGAAACTAATTGATGACACTTTCAATAAAAGAAACATTTGGCCTTGTCACAATCTAGTAATTTATCTTCCAACTTCAAAATAGGAATTTTCCTTAGGTAGAAGATTAACATATAGGTATAGAAAAGTAAAAATTGGCTTGCTAAACAACAAACTAGTCTCCTAAATATCCCGAGATACAACAATGTCTGGCTTTGAGTCAGATAGATTAATTCAAAGAAATTATCACTCCCTGCATGCTTGGTTTGAAAATGATTGGGTAAGTGTTGTTTTAAGGCTTTTGATTCCATCATGATCATCATCCTCTGTAATCGCTATGACATCATTCATAAACATAAGAACTAAGTAAATACACCAGTTAGAAGAACATATTTATTGAAAGGTATATTTGCTAAATGTATTGTATGTTTGATGCAAACCACACAATATGTATTTATACTAATTTACATAATCAATTATAATAAATTTCCACCTAAGAATCAGGAATCAATCATCCTAATTTCCTAGAATATGTAACTATTAATTTCCTACATATCTGTAACATATAATTATATTCTAACACTCTCCCTCAAACTAGAGCATATATGTCATATGAACCAAGCTTGTAACAAATGTACTCGACCCAAGGGCCTCTAAGGGACTTGGTGAACATGTCAGTCAGTTGATCGTTTGACAAAACTAGTAGTGATTTCTCATAAAGCACCTTTTCTCTGACAAAGTGGCAATCAATCTCAGTGTGTTTGGTTCTTTCATGGAAGACCAGGTTTGATACAATGTGAAGTGCAACTTGATTGTCACAAATAAGCTTTGTTTCATGGATGTCCCCTATTTTTAGTTGTAGTAGTAGTTGCCTAAGCCATGTAAGCTCACAAGTGGTTGCTTCCATAGCACAATATTCTTCGTTTGCACTGGATCTGGCAACTATATTTCGCTTTTTGCTTCTCCATGAGATAAGGTTTCCTCCAACAGTACCAGAAGTGGATCTTCTATTTGATGGTGATCCCGCCTAATCCGCATCAGAGTAACAAGTGATGTTAGTATTGCCTTTGTCTTCATACAATAATTCTCGTCCTAGAGCACTTTTTATGTATTGAACAATACTTGTCACAGCATCCCAATGGCTATCACAAGGGTCATTTACAAATTGGCTTACCACACTAGCCATGAAAATGATGTCAGGTCTGGTGGTGATGGTGAGATAATTGAGTCTGCCTACCAAGCAACGATATCTTTCTAGGTCTTTCAATGGCCACACCTAACCCGGAAGAAGCTTGATATTGGGATCCAAAGGAGTATCGCAAGGACAAAAGTCATGCATTCTAGTTCCAAGAAGAATGTCCAAGGTGATTTAGGGTCTTCTCTATACCAAGATTTGATCTTGGTGATCAGTGATCAAGATGATACGATTGGTTATTAGAATGGGTTGTAACACAAGGTTTAATCGAATATTAGTTATTCGTTTTTGAACTAGAATGTCTTCATCCGATTGCGTTCACTTCAAGACAAGAGGCTTTTTAGCTTTAGGGAAACCATAGAAGTCAATATTAGGTATTTTATTTCTATCTTTGGATGCTTAGCTGATCTTCTGCAACTGGTTTTGAAACCAATGTCTTAAGGAGGGCTAGTTCATCCTTTAATTCAAATTAAATGGGTTAATGGGAAGCTCAAGAAGGATGGGTATTGTGCTGATTGAGTGAGTTAATGGTTGTCATAACCTGAAGTTAGTCCGACAAAGCTAGCTAATAAGGAAAAACCCCTCTTCTAACTCCCTGCTTGTAAGCCTTCTTTCTTCCTTACTCTAACAAGTAAGCAAGTCAATATTTATGTTGATTAATGATAATTCCAAAAGAAGAATGAACAACTTCAATGCCTACGAAATATTTTTAGAGGGCCCAAATCTTTAGTATGAAATTGCTGTGAAAGGTGTTCTTTCCAACCTAGGTGACAAGTACTTCTTGAGGAGACTTAGAAATAGTTGGAGAAGACAATGGAGAAACAAAAGCATATTATGAAGGTGAAGATGTGATAGTTGAGAAAATTGTAGATGGGATTACAATAGGACAATCATGCATGTATAAAGAAGTGAAGGGAGAAGAAAAGGGAAATGGTCCACAATGCTTTGCATTGTCACGCATTCTCCTACAATGCATTGCCTTATTTTGTACCTTACCATTGACTTCTTTAATGTTCACCACCAAACAATTACAGGTTTGCAACCATCACAAGTCAAAGTTGAAATCATTTGTTGTGTGCATGACATTGTACATGTTGCTGTCGGATGCACAAATGAAACCCCTCACCACCCTTATTGACCTCTTTCAAACAATACTTCATCAAGATATTTAGTATGTAAAGAAGTGAAGGGAGAAGAAGAGGGAAATGGTCCACAATGCATTGCCTTATTTTGTACCTTACCATTGACCTCTTTAATGTTCTTCACCACCAAACAATTACAAGTTTGCAACCATCACGATTCAAAGTTGAAATAATCTATTGTGTGCATGACACTGTACATGTTGGTTCTGTCGGATGCACAAATGAAACCCCTCACCACCCTTAACGACCTCTTTCAAACAACACTTCATCAAGATATTTAGTATGTTCAAAGTCTACATGACTACAATCACATCATATCTTAGGTGCATCTTTTCTTTAGAGTCATGCAATAGGTTCTAACTTTTCCTTCCCCCAAATGTGATTATTTACTTTTATAAAAGCTTCCACTTTTCTCTTAAACTTCTTTTCAACTTGTTTAATTTTTTTCCTTTAAGTTCAACACATATGCATACATGCTCATTGGTATAGATATAGGCATCACAGTTACAACCAACATAAGTATGGGTCCGCTTATAGGTGCTCATTAGCAGGTTTATTAAAAAGGTTGCTTGTAATTTTGCATATTGTACACTCTTGAGCACTCTTATTTATAATGAAGAACATATATAATAAGGAACACAATCAATAACTAATAATGGGAAATATTTGCTAAGATATTTACCTATTTATGTAATCAAATCATATTTCCCTATTTAATGTAAATCAAATCATACAAGTTGGAGCATAAGTATCATGTGATTCAAGCTTGTTGCAAATGTCATCAACACGAGTTCCATTGAGAGACTTAATGGAGAAGTTAGTCAGTTGGTTGTTGGAGTTGACAAAGTCAATAATGACAAAGCTTCATGCATCAGTTTGTTGCAAGTGCGTCAAGAGACATGTCATGGAGCTAGTGGCACATGGCAACTACTGGTCCAGAATTAGGTACCATAATGGTTGCTAGAGAAGGGAAACTTTGTTTGCATTCAGGTTTGTTTGACTAACAGAGAGCAAAAGATGGTCAAATAGGGTGGTGGTTTCCAGAGAGCAAAAATTCTCAAAGAGTGTGGTGGTTGCCCAAGAGCAAGGATGCCCTAAGAATGCAATAATTGATATGGTGCAAAATGAGCAAAGGGCGCTCAATGTTGCTGAAGAGAAAAAATTATTAGAGAGTGCTTGCAACTACCAAAGAGCAAAAGTTCTAAATAGAGAGCAAAATATGCTCCAAGAGCGTGGAGGCTGCAAAGAGCAAAAAGTTTTGCAATGGGCATTGTTTACTCAACAGAGTCAAAGTGATGAAGTTGAGGATATTGTTTAACCCAATAGAAAAAAAGCCAGTTTGACAAAGTCAGGGCCAATGTCCCTAGAGAAAAAGTCATTATCTTATAACAGATGAATGACCAAATAGGTGAGAATGATACTACTCCTATTTCATATTGAAATAATTGCTTGCAATTGTGTATTTTGTACACACGAGTATTCTATTTACAATGAAGAGATGAAATAATAAGGAACAAAATCAATACCTAATAATAGAAAAACATTTGCTAAGATGTTACCCTATTTGATGCAATCAAATCATACAATAATTCCCTATTTAATGTAATCCAGTCATATCTTTAGAAAGGGTAATGTCATTAAATTTACCACCTACATAAGCATGTGGGTATTGGAACATGTAGTTTTACCTAGCACCTATCCATTTAAATCCGTACTAAAGAGGGTTTGCAAGTACTTACTATAAGTAAATATTTCTAGCAAGCAGTGCCAGTTCATGAAACAAATTTAAATGTCATAACAATAAGCAAGATTACATACCAGAAGGATAAAAGTAGAAGAAATGCTGCAAAAAAAAGTACTTTGGGGAAAGCTGCAAAACAATTTTCAAGAATTTATACATTTTAATTTAGGGTGAAAATATTTCACAGGTGTCTAGTCAATAAAGAATGGAGACTTACCCATAAACATGAAACCACAAGAGTGTGACCAAAAGGTCCATCCCTTGCAAGCAGCAACAAGTGTCAATGCCAAATAAATGACATAACCTGAAATTTTTAAATTTAGTAGTTTAGAAGAATTAAAGAGAAAAAATGAGGAGGATATGAATTATTGACAGCTCATTTTATTCATCAACGCATGTATTTTGTTACAAGTCTATAAACAGAACCTTTCACATATTGAACAACAGACGACAAAGATGTTATCAAAGAATACCTCTTTTGCACAGAAGAACCGTTATGCATGAAACTAAGGTGGTTTTAATTAAGCTCATTGCCCAAACCCTATACATATGCCAAACTGACTCAGATTATTTAGATGGGCATGCAAGGCACCCATAATATCAGCCTTTGGATCTTGGAAGGCCAAAAATAATGTGAGACATGCCAAGTTTTCAATTATGATCAAGGAGCATGAACAATGAATTGACCTTAATAAAGTTATAACTTATAAGGCAAAATTGGGGCCTCATCTCAGCACACAATCAAATTTATCATGATCTATGAAAAGATACGAAATCTGTTTTCCATTAAATGCAAGATTCCCAATATATGTCTGCCTTTCACTGTACAACAGATAAGAGTTGGACTAACTGCCAAAGTCTAAGACTTCAATACTTGACCTATACAATTTAAAGAATTTATAATTAACATGAAATAGCATGATTTCCATTTTGAATTTCTAACCCGCAAGTGGATTTGGTGAAATATTCATTATAGAAATTTAGTCTATACGCACACATACATGGAAGAGAGGAGAGGGGGAATGGAAACTATAGTTTCTAAAGGTTGTAACAGGGTAACTGCCTCTGAGGCAGACTTACTATTCAAGTTTACCAATATGCTAAAGAATGCTGACCAAGGCCCAAGCTGTCAGTCCTATAGCCTTTAGGGGTCTGGCTGGGATTCATCCCCATCTTCAGCATACATTCTTATGAAAAATGGAAAAGAAAATGCTTAGAAGTAAGGAATACAAATCCTTTTCTCCTCGGTATTCAAATTCTCTGTATATATAGCACTGCTAATAGCCTGACATTCAGAACTGGTAAGTGCTTCACAGGTGTAGATAGTTATTTCTTTTTCACTTGAATCATACATCTGGTATCTTGGTGACACTTCTAGAGGCATAAGGGAAAATAAAAGTCAAGTATCAAGCAGATCTGTTATCACTCAAAATTTACGCTACTATAAGACGTGACAACTACAATGGATGTCTGGTAGAGAAACACCAAATATAGGCATCTCCGCGAAGGTATCAACCTAGAATAGAGAGAGAAAACTAAGAAGTGAAATAGGAAAAGCAGGTCAAACTGCCAAAGTATAGAGCTACTCTCAGGTAAAACAAACTTGAAAATTGGCAGTATTAATAAATGTCAAGACGATTAATAAGACAAATTTTCTAATGAAATGATGTAGCCATGAACCAAATCTATCTAAACCCAACAAGTTATTACAACAAATACTGGACTAAATATAAAAATGGGCTCCTATAGTGTAGCAAACCATGAAATTCTAAATGGCTTAAATTAATCATAGATACAAGAGAGGAAATGATGACAAATACGGAACACGTAACAATATACTTGAACATCAAAAGTAAAATACAACTAACCTAAGTTAGAGGAGCCAATCAACAGATGGAACACCTGCAACGCACCATATTTACATTTGATTAGATGCTCAGTATGTATAAACAGAAACCTGGGGTAATAGCAAGTAAAAAATCCTAGAACTGAGTAGAGCATGGAAACTAAAAATCCATAAAAGTTTATCCATACATAAAATTCAAAGATAGAAGTAGAATATTCCTATGGGCAATGTTATAGAAATGCCTAACTGCATTGCAATATTTCTGTCCTTTCTTATTATAAAGCACAGTACTAACTTGAACTATTTCATAGACAGTCAGACATTTCATTGTGATGAGAAATTGTTGCATACATTCAGAATTCAAGATACTTACACACATATCTAAACACCCAAATCATCAGCAAAATATAGAAAGGATGCAAGGCAGAAAGGATAATGAAAGGCAGTTGAACTCTATTGAATGAACACAGAAATCATAAAGACATATTATTGAATGAGAAGGCTTACTACTCCTCTTGCATTAGCATTACATTTATAAGGGAAATAAAGTAACTACCCATTCCCTTTCCAACTCACTTTGGTTGGAACACAACTCACACACACAGCCCATACTGACAGCACACACACAACTCACACTAATCATTCTAACAATAATTCTAACACTCCCCCTCAAGCTGGAGCATACAAATTGTATGTACCAAGCTTGGAACTAATGAATTCAATTCTAGGTCCTCTTAAGGACTTAGTTAACATATCTGCAAGTTGATCATTTGACCCAACAAACTCAGTACAAATTTCTTTGGACAACAATTTTTCCCTAACAAAATGGCAGTCAATTTCTATATGTTTGGTCCTCTCGTGAAACACTGGGTTTGATGCAATGTGGAGAGCAGCTTGATTATCGCAATACATCTTCATGGTTTGAATGTTACAGAAGTTGAGCTCTTGAAGAAATTGCTTCACCCATATAAGTTCACTTGTTAGTGATGCCATAGCCCTATATTCAGCTTCAGCTGTTGATCGGGCTACTACATTTTGTTTCTTACTTTTCCATGAAATGATATTTCCCCCAAGGAGAACACAATATCCAGTAGTAGACCGTCTATCAATAGGCGAACCTGCCCAATCTGCATCACAGTATCCAGAGACTTGAATGCTTCCTTTATCTTCATATAACAACCCTTGTCCAGGAGCCTTTTTTAGGTATCTTAGAATACGAATGATAGCATTCCAATGGCCAAGACATGGAGCCTGCATGAATTGACTGACCACTCCAACTGCAAAAGATAGATCTGGTCTTGTAATAGTGAGATAAATCAGTTTTCCAACAAGTCTTCTGTATCTTTCTGGATCGGAGAACAAATCACCATCGCTTGAAGCTAATTTTTGATTTGGGTCCATAGGACTGTCTATTGGTCTACAATCAATCATTCCTGTCTCATGTAATATATCAAGAGCATATTTCCTCTGAGAGACTACAATTCCATCTTTTGACCGAGCTACTTCAATGCCCAAGAAGTATTTGAGGCTTCCAAGATCTTTGGTTTGGAAATGTTTGCATAAGTGTTTCTTCAGTTGAGATATTCCAACAACATCATTTCCTGTGATGACTATATCATCAACATATACTATTAGATAAACACATTTCCCAAGAGATGTAGTACAATAAAAAACTGAATGATCTGCTTCACTTCGTTTCAAGCCAAATTGTTGAACAATAGAGCTGAATTTTCCAAACCAAGCACGTGGTGATTGCTTGAGACCATATAGAGAGCGATGCAATTTGCATACCATTCCATACTCCCCCTGAGCAACAAACCCTGGAGGTTGCTCCATATAAACTTCGTCCTCAAGATCACCATGAAGGAAGGCATTTTTTATATCGAGTTGATGAAGTGGCCAGTGACGAATTGCTGCCATTGCAAAGAATAGACGAATAGTAGTCATCTTGGCCACAGGAGAAAAAGTCTCACAATAATCAATGCCATAAACTTGAGTGTATCCTTTGGCAACTAAACGAGCTTTGAGACGATCAATGTTGCCATTTGAATCAACTTTAACTGTATACACCCATCGACAACCTACTGCCTTTTTACCTTGTGGAAGAGGTACCAACTCCCAAGTTTTATTTTGTTCGAGAGCTTGGATTTCTTCAATCATTGCCTCTCGCCAACCAGGATGAGCAAGGGCTTCTTCCATATTTTTAGGTATATCAACTGAAGACACTGAAGATATAAGTGCACAATAGGAAGGAGATAACCTGTGATAACTAAAAAGTACTTTATGTCTGCAAATGTTACCTTTTTTGAACAAACTCCCTACTTCACTTCATCTGAACAAGAGATTGAGGGTATCCAACAGGTCCTTCCTCTTCCCATGATTGTGTGAAAGAGAGGTTGGTTGGGAAATAAAATGGAAAAAGGAGTTTTATGATTAAGAGAAGAAGAGGGCATCCTATTAATAAGATAACATGCAGTTAAGATGGCATCGCCCCAGTGATGAGTGGGAATATGGGCACTAAGCAAAAGAGTCCGGGCAGTTTCAATCAAGTGTCGGTTTTTTCTTTCTGCTATACCATTTTGTTGTGGTGTATGAGGACAGGTAGACTGATGTAGTATACCATGAGAGCTTAAAACTGCAGAGAAATTGTAAGAGAAGTATTCTTTGGCATTGTCACTTCTTAGAATTTTGATAACTTGGCCAAATTGATTTTTGATTTCATTAAAAAAGGAGGTAAAAATGGATAACAATTCAGAACGATCTTTCATAAGATAAACCCAAGTACATCTTGAATATTCATCAATGAAAGTAACAAAATACCGAAAACCAAAGGACGAGACACGACTAGGTCCCCAAATATCAGAGTGGATAATGGAAAAACTAGAATCACACGTTGTTTGTGACCTTTTAGGAAAGGAAGACCGAACGTGTTTTCCGAGTTGACATGACTCACATTCTAAACTATTGACATTACCAAGTTCAGGGAACATTTTTTTTAAATTTAGCAAATGAGGATGACCAAACCGATCGTGTAACAGTTTAGGAGTAGGAGCTGCAACACATGACACATGGGGGTGAGATCCAAAATGGTATAATCCTCCTGCTTCATATCCTTCTCCAATCCGTTTCCCTGTCCCACGCTCCTGTATAACAAAGGAGTTGTTATCAAAGGTTATTGAACAATTTAATGATTTGGTTAACTGACTCAAGGAAATCAAATTGAAAGGACAGTTAGGAACAAATAGAACAGATTGGAGATTTAAGGATGGAGACAGGGAGACATGACCAATGCCCTTTGATGAGACTTTTGAACCATTTGCAAGGGTTATTAAATGAGATTTTGCTTGAAAAGAAAGGGTTGAGAACAAAGAGGTATTACCGGAGATATGATCAGAAGCACCAGAATCAATTACCCATGAAGTTTGATCTTTGGGAGATTGAGAAATGCACGCTGTACTTGAAGATGTTTGTGCCATGCTATTGGATTTTAACTGTAGGTACTCCTTATATTCATCTTCAGTAAATTTTGAATCTGAAGGGTTAGATTGAGAGATATTAACGGTTTTTGGAGGAAAACCATGTAATAAGTAGCAATTCTCTTGGGTATGACCCATCCTTTTGCAATGTGTACACGGACCTCGCCCTCGACCTCCACGTCCTCCACGTCCTCCTCCTCTGGTACCGCGTCCTCTTCCGCGGGCGATAATCATGGCAGATTGCTCTACTGCCCCAAAAGTTTCTTGAGGGTGTGGCATCGGAACCCGAAGAAGACGTGTGGTCAAGGATTCCATGGAGGGAACTTCATGACTGGTTAGAAGTTGATCTCGAATATGAGCAAGGTCAGGATGCAGAGCGCGTAGAATCATTACCATATAATACTTGTCTAACCTTGTTTTGATATCTTCAGAAGATCCTGCTTCTAAAAACATCCGCAATTCTTCAGTAGCGGATTGGGCTTCAGCCATAAAGGATACCATATCATGATTCTCCATTTTAAGGGAAGCAAGTTTATTCGCTGTGTCATACAGACGTTGAATGTCATTGGCATAAATGCTTTGGGCTTTCTTCCAAAAAGAGTAACATGTCTTGAAAGCTCTAAGGGATATGAAGATTTGTGGTTCTACGGATTGCCACAACAAAGCACACAGTTGGAAATCTGCTTGTTTCCATTGATCTGCTTTTTCAGCTGGTACGTGTGTTCCATCTTGCTCAAGATGATCATAACATCCGTGGCCAAGAAACCACATTTCAACAGCAGCGGACCAAGATAAATAATTTTTGCCATTCAGTTTTTCAGAAGTGATATTGGGACTTCCTGACAATGAGATAATGCTGCCAGTTGCCATTGTACGGTGCTATAATCTGAACTCTAAGAAAACAAAGAAAGCAGCAGCGAAAAGAAAGCAGTGAGAAAGAGAAAATGAAGCCTTTTGTATACCCAACTCAGAAATGGCTGTAATGGCTGCTATGGAGGGACAAGACAGAGAGAGGAAGGTCCGGCGAGTCGACCAGAAGCAGCACGAAGTGATTCCGGCGTCGGAACGGCGGCGCGTGAACAGTACGCGCCAAGCTCAGCCGGAGAAAGGTGGCGCGTGGAGGCGCGTGGAGAGGATGCTTGGACTGATTCCGACGGGGTTATCTGTCGCTCGGAGAGGCGCTCCAGATCTGCTGGTCGCCGGACGAAACTGGGTTGACCGGCGGCGGACGGCGGCGGACGGCGGCGGACGGCGGTGGACGGCGGCGGATGGCGGCGGACGGCAGAGAAAGGTGGCGATTTGTGGTGATGGGTGTGCCAAGCAGTGAATAAAGTTTGAGAAAAAAGAGGTTGATATATGACTATGGTAGATGATGAGTGATAATGGTGGAGCTATATCTGATAGCTCAACTGAGGAAAGAAAAAACCAGAGCGGGATCGACCCGCTCTGATACCATATTGAATGAACACAGAAATCATAAAGACATATTATTGAATGAGAAGGCTTACTACTCCTCTTGCATTAGCATTACATTTATAAGGGAAATAAAGTAACTACCCATTCCCTTTCCAACTCACTTTGGTTGGAACACAACTCACACACACAGCCCATACTGACAGCACACACACAACTCACACTAATCATTCTAACAATAATTCTAACAAACTCAACACATACTTCCATCAAGAAATTAAGAAACAGTAACTTCAAGTAGTCATGAAAACACATTCTTCTAGCCTTCAATATACACACATTTGACCAATAACTCAATCCTAATGCTCTAGCGAATGCTACAATGGAAACCCTCTCAAATCTTGATAATCGGTATAGACATAATTCCAACGGCACTGTTATACACAGAGGCTACAGTACTACCAGTAAGTGGCGAATGGCAACCGATCATTTAATAAATTTACAACATTAACAGATTTAGCTATTAAGAAAAGATCCAGTCATAGCAAATAATTCGACAAGTAGCCTTTAAAATGCACTTACTTTTTGCCGAGTCAAACCAAGCTGCGCGTTTCTCAAGTGAATCCTCGTCAACTGGAGCACGCAAACAAAAAAGAAAAGAAAAACCCGACAATAAGTAAACGCAAATAACTTCAATCTTCAGCACTTCCACTTTAGCACAGAGCTTATCAAATCAGTTTCATCGAATTCTAAAAACTTAACAGTGACAAAGTGCAACCACAAAAGTCAACTTAAAGTGTGGCCAAAATTAAACCAAATAACCACACAAGCATACTACTAAAACTGACAATTGAATATTTAAAACAACCGGTTACACAAAAAACCCTGAAAATTAAAACCGTTCATAACATCAAATGATTGAATTCGGCAAACCGTCACTGAACACGATGACGGGGAAGAAACAGACAAAAAGGCTCAAATGCACGTTTCTTTTATCCTCCCGAATTTAACACATTCTGTCGTTTCAGCACGTTCCTTATCGAAATTAAAGGAGAAAACCTAAATTGCGGAGCGAGGCAGAAATGCAGGAAGCGGCGTAAGCCAAAACCTGAAAGAAGGCAAGGGAAGCAACGAGGGCGTGAAGAAGAGCGAGAACGAGATTCACAACGAGGACAAGACGCGGAAAACAGTGAGCGTCTCTGAATCCCGACATGGCCTCGTGCGTTTGAAACAAACAAACACCGCTTGCGTTGTTCTTTCTCCTTCTTCTCTGTTCTACTCACTCCTCCAGATCTACGCGTATATACGCATACGCATATGCATGTGATGCGTGGGTGTATCGTATCGCATCGCAGATTCATTCACAGCATCCACAACACTAACAAAACGTGACACAGTTAGCTGATTTAGTGGAGGGGCATCCATCCTTTGGGAAATAAAATAAAATAAAATATAAAAGTTAATAATAAATTAAGTGATTAATTAACTAATAATATAAGGTGAACCCACGATAAAAACCATGGTCCAGGGTTAGAAAGCAAAGACCACTTCCTTTCTTGCTTCTATTTCATCACACACTGTACAAAAACATTGTCGCTTTTTTAGTTTTTCTTTTTAAATAAAATAAAACCACCACTTCCGTTGACTTTCTTCTCTGACTCTTCTATCATAATCTCACGTGTATATTGGCTTTTAAATCCTTTTGTACTGTAATTAATTGCTACTTATTTGTTTGATTAATTTATTAATTGTGTTCTTCTCTCCACACTCCCATTTGGGCCTACTGGGTGGGCTAATTGGCCCTTGTTTGTATTTTTACCCATCTAAATTATTTAATTTTTGTTTATGATGTTCTAACTTTATATTTTGATTTTATCTTTGAACAACATCTTAGACACTTTATTTTGTTGTTTAAAACTAAGTATTTTTTAAACCAAAATCAAATACACAAATTATTAGAGACTAAAGCTTAATAGCTTATAAAGTTAATAAAAAAAATTAAACTTAAATCTCATTTTCTTTATTTTCTAATTTTGTTCTATCTAATTTTATTCATACACTAGAAAATATAAAATGAATACTTAATTTATATATATATATATATATATATATATAATAGATACTTATTCTATATAATTTATTCTGAGTTGGTCAATCTTTCAGATTGATGTCACCTTTTATAATTGTGGGGTACTAAATGAATTTCTGGATGGTCAAAATGTAAGTAGATCACATCCAAGTCTTAATAATACCACCTTTCCTATACTTACAAAATTATTGCTTTGTGAATGTAGTAATACGAGATGAAGATTATATGTATACATGAGTGGTATGCATGAAACAGGACAGAATGTTTTTCTTTTTTTACTATTAGTATATATCATCTATACCTATATATCAATGTTTATACATGAATAATTTTTTTTTAAGTTCTTTAAATTAAATAATTTTTTATTTGATCATTTTAATCATAGATTTTAATAAAAAATTAGTTTAAAAAAAATAAAAGAATATTTGCAATAAAATTTATAAAAATTATTTATATTTATAATAATAATAATTTTATTATCTTTTATTATCATAAAAAAATACGCGTGGGCATGTGTTTTCTATAATTAGTGATAAAAAAATGTCTTTACTATTATTATTTTAATATATATAATTTATTATTAATTTATTCTTATTAATATATTTTATTTTATCATTTTCCTTTTTAAGTTTTGTAATTAATTTTATAAATTTAATTAAATATATGAAAAAAATATTTATGGTAAAATTGTAAAAATTATTTATTTTATATCAATTTTTAATAAATATATATTTTTTATTTTAATAATTATGATAAAATTAATTTTTAAAATTTTCTTATTATAAGAAAAATGGATGCAATAATCTACTTACACGTAATCATTAATAATATCTTATTTTAACAAACTAAAACTTAATATTTATATTATTATTTTTGTATTTAATATATGCGATATATAATATGAACAAAAGCTATTTTCAGAAAAACTGTATAAATTATAAATATGTATAAAAGAATAAGTATAATATTTTATAGAGTGATTGAGATGCTGCATTTACTTTTACTTTAAGTATATCAGTGGTTTATTATTTTTTAAATTTCAAAAAGAGTAAAATAAACATATAAAGTGTGTTTATAAAACAAAAATAACTCTAAATATAGGAATGTAAAACCGTGCATTAAAATAATAATCTCAATTTTAGAATATATGTGGACTTAATGTAACTGAAGACATGAGATCTGTGGTAGGTTTGTTTGATTTTTAGTATTTTTTTTTTCCGACCGAAACTACCAAGAATTAATATGAGAAGAATAATGTATACACATACTTTATAAACATACTAGAGCATTTTTAGTATAACATCTAATTTAACATATTTACATTATTAATTAAAACATTAATTGATAAACCATAATACAAAATGTATAAATTGTATTCATAAATCTTCTATAAAATAGAAAAAAAAAACTTAACTTTTAAAAGATAACTAATACTTGGAGGATTTATATAACATAAACTTTATATATTTAAGCGACTTCCACCGTTTCTTGACAATAATTAATAGACGTATCACTTTATAAATCTAAAAATTGCATTATTTTATATTCATGTATAACATACTCAATTACATTATTTTATATTAATGTATAACATGTTATCCATTCAAACAAACAAATAAAAAAAAACTGATGTAATTATAACAATTCTTATTACTCAAATTAAAACAAGATATATTAAAATTTCTTCCTTAAAATCAATTATTAACATCATATAATTCATCAATCAAATGTTTACCCAAAACATGTATAAAATGGATAATTACTAGTGCAAAAATCTTTTTTTATAATGAGTTTTTATATCGATTAAAATTCATCCAAGACAATAAGTGAGGCAATGGAAAATTTGTAAATAGGTTAGCACTTTTTATACAAGTTCTACTTATAATTGGTATAGAAAGCTAAACATTGGTATTTTTGTAATAAAGAAGAAAATTGTATGTACTGGTTCTAGTTATAATAAGTATAGAAATGGACGCAGTGACATTTTTATAATAAAGAAGAAAACTTTCTATACTTCTTAGACCTAGAACTGGTATGGAAAGTGATGTGGTATTGTAATAAATCAAGCTACATGGAACCCTTTTTCCCTTTCCAAATCCTAGTGGTAGCACCACACACGTTCAGATGTACAGAAATTGTTGAACTCCTTGGTTGTAGTGATTAGAAGTTGATAAGAGGTGTGTTGTCAGTAGCATTACGAGTCAGGATCAATGATGGAAAAAGGAGAAACAACATCAAGATCTAAGAGTTTTAGTACAATGACCTTGAACTTGCTCTCAAACCGCAAGCTTCTTAACAAAGGGAGTCACAGGTATGTCTACAAGGCGGTGGTTCGAAGTCGTCCCTTAGTGATACATCGGTTGTCACAACCACATCATCATGGGGTTGTTCCTTGATTGGTTGCGCGCTGGAGATCACTAATGAGGTGGACAACAAGATCGACATCTTGTCAAAAATCCAGAGCCCTAGGTTGGTGAATTTGATGGGTTTCACAAATGATTCAAGAGTTAGGATTTTAGTGGTAGAGCTCATGAAAATTAGTTTAGCAATTAAGTATTGTTTGGAATAACAATCACTCCTAACTAAGTTATTGAGTATTCTTTGAAACAACAATCACTTTCGACTAAAACACTTGGTTACAAGAGAAGTGGTAAAAAAAGATCACAAGGTTGTTACCTATAAGAGAGTTAACATCCTAAGATGAATGCAAGATTTAGGTTCACTCTTTTAGGGTGTTAATTAAAGAACATTGGAGTGTTATATTAACATGCTAGATTGTAAGCTTTTTCTCTTAAGATTTTTTTATTTCTATAACCTTATTAAATCGATCATGAGCAAAAGTTATTTCTTTTTTTGGTTTATCTTTTATTTATGGAGGTTATGAAGATAGTCTTTACAAATCTATTTTAGCCATTGTGAGTCTGGATAAGTTCTTTGTTCATCAAGTTACATTTGATGTTATAGACAATGAAGGTTGCCATAATTCTCTTCACACATCATTTAATGCAAACTTCTTCTTCAAGAAACATCTTGATGCTTAGTGTAACTTGTCAAACCTAATTCAAGTAGCTTGTATCTCATATGATTAAAAGTTAGGATTGTACAAGGTGGATGGTCTATGCAAAGGTTAAAAGTAGTCCTTTTAGAGATGTTTTTGGTATAACGTAGCTTTGACACACTCTTCGAGAGATCTTTGATATTTCCATTTCTTATGAGATCCTTTTGGTGATCAAATAAGATAATTTTATTGTTGGAAGTCTCACATTGACTAGAGAGATAAAGCCAATTTAGGATTATATGTGGGTGCAAAATTTACATTACAAGCTAGTTTTTTTGGGGTTTGGTTAGGCTTAAATTCCACTTCTAACATGGTATCAAAGCCATGGGTTAGAGCCTATCCTAGCGATATTTGTGTTTGTTGGTCATATCATTCCACTCGTTATCGGGATGTTATGGGACCACCTATTAATGTCTAGTCTCACACATGAGATGTATATACCTCGACATGAGGGAGTAGTTTTGAAAGTCTCACATCGACTAAAGATAAGGTCAATTAGAGTATATATGTGGGTGTAAATCTGACCTTACAAGCCAGTTTTGTATGGTTGAGTTGGGCTTAAAGTCCATTTCTTAATAATTATGTACAAAATATATTACAAGCATTTATAAGCCTTTGAGTTGTACTATGAAATGTTGAAAACTATATGCACTACTACAAAATTGTTAATAGATAGCACTTTTTAAAAAAAGTGCTATCTATTAATCTGGCGAACACTAAATAACGCTTATCTAAGTAAGAGATATCTATAACGATGACAATAGATAGCGTCTTTTTTAAAAAAAAAACGTTATCTATAGTTATTTAATATTATATTTTTAATTTATAATTTGGAATATTTCGATAGATAGTGCATTTAAAAAAAAAGCGCTATCTCTTGAAAGAGAAAACTTTTTTAAAAAGTAACATTTTTAGGACACAATAGCACGGATAAACGCTATCTATCAGTTTTAAAAAATTATTTTTCCCAGTTCTCTTTTTAAAAAATTACTTGGCTTCGCAGTTCTCTTTTGTTGTTCGACCTCTTTTTTTATTCTGCTCTTCGACCTCTCCTTTCATTCTACTGTCTTCATCTGTACGTGTGGGTTTCTATTGTGGTTGGCTTTCATCAATGCATGTGGCTTTCGCCATTCTCTCTTCACTGTTCGACCTCTCCTTCGTTTCACTTTGTCATCTTCATTTGTGTGTATGGGTTTTATCAATGTGTGTGGGTTTCGTCAATGCGTGTGACATTGCCTCAAGCTGTAGGGCTCCTTTTAGGGCAACCATTATGTTCACTTTCCCCCCTTCTCTTCTCTGTTTCGTTTCTCCTTTGCCCCTTTTTCATGAAAATGTGTTTTTCATCACGTGTTGATCGCGCCATTGCATGAAACACTAGTTTTAGAGCTTCGTTAGTGTACTGGGTGTAGGATCCTTGTTCGTGCATTGGGTTTAGGAATCAGTTCTCACTCACTTTGTTGCTAGGGAAAACCCTGAGGGAGAACGACACTTCTCTGGTGAGTCTTCTCCCTTATTTAATTAGAATTATGGAAAAATGTTATTTTGTTTGGTGAAATTGATTATATTTAATTGTTGATGAGTCTTGTTAAGTTGTTCATGTTTGTTTTGATAAAAATAATAAATGATGAGTCAATATTTTTACATTATTCACTTAGCTTTTTGTACTACATTTGATTAGTGAATTGTGTTTAATTGTCCAATATTTCCTTAATTTTGATATTTGGGCTTAATTTGGTCAATAATTCTTATTTTAATTAATTTTAATTATCTGAGGCTAATTATTTACATTATTAATTGCAAGGCATTATTTGGAATAGGTTGGATACAACATTTGGTCCCTAGTTTGGGGCGTTGTGTTCAAAGTCGTCTCACCTTTTAAAAAAGTTCACTATTGTCCTATATTTCGTTAAAAAAGTTTCAAATGGGTCCTTTTGGCTTACAACATTAAAAACATAATGGTGCAATGATGTGACAACTATGACTTGTCCAATTTTTTATTACGTTGAAACTTTGACCTATGCAATGTTTATGCGAGAGAGCCTTCATGATTCCACACCCTAACTCGCGACGGCCCATGGTGGCGCAACGAATTTAATCAACGATGAACAAAGAAGAAGCTCTTGTTTTAGGCTTTTGCTCTTTGTAAAAAAGATGAAGATGGAGGATACATGAACAGGCTTCTTTCACAATGAATGGAGGCACATTGTTGTTGCGTTTCTGGATTGTGCAATTTTCAGGTTAGTGCCCATGGATGCTGCTTGCGAACTAGGGTTTTTGCGATTTGGGGAATGATTATGTGAGTTTATGGTTTGCTGCAAGTATGAATTGGGTTTCTAGGTGTTTCGATTGCAGTTTTTTTGTTCATGTTTTTGGGTTGGAATTTCCGGTTTGCAAGTTAGGGATTTCGATTCAGTTCTTGCTTAATGGTGGTGAGGTGCAACGCATGGTGGAAACTTTGCCCTAATTACTGGCGACGCGATTTAGGGTTTCATGGTGGCTAGGGTTTGGTTGGAATTAGGCGATTTGAGTTTGATTTCTAGGTTTTCTATTGACGGTGGCATTGTGGCCTGAGGGTTTGGTGGTGGAGCGTTTCGTTCTGCGGAAGTGGCGACGACTAGGGTTTCAAGGTGGTGGCACAAAGGTTTCTGGTCTTACTGAAATTAAGGTTTCATGGTGTCCTCTCGTTCTTTTACACTAACATTGCCACATTAACTGGGTCACAATTATCGCGTCATAAAAAATTGGACAGATCACAGTTATCACATCATTACACTGTTATGTTTTTAACGTCGTAAGCCAAAAGGACCAACTTGAACCGTTTTTAACGAAATATGGGACAATAGTGAACTTTTTTAAAAAATAGGACGACTTTGAACACAACATCCCAAACTAGGGACCAAATGATGTATTAAACCTTTGGAATATTATTTTGGGACTTCAAGAGGGCAAGAATGTCAACAACCACTCTCCACATAGGTGTTTTAGAGTTAATTCTACTGTAAATTCATTTTAAGTGTATTTTTGGACAGATTTGGACCATTGGACCATTTTTGGGTCAAAATACTAAAAGCCCAACTTGCGGGCTGACCTAAGACTAGGGTTTTAGGACCCAAAGGGGGGAAAACGTCCCTTGCTCTCTTATTTTTACATTTTGAAGGTTTTGGACAACAAGAGAGAGCTCCCCCAATTTTGGGTTTTAGGTTTTCATTTACATTTCAATGAATTTCAATTCCGCACTTTTGTTTTCTCCCTTTAGCTTTCAATTTAGTTTTTGCACTTTCAATTCCATGTATTGGAATTTTGTTTTAAGCTCTTCCAATTCGTTTTGAGTTCGTTTCACTTGCTTTTAATATCTGTTTGATTTCGTTTGCCATTGGGTTTGCATTTTCCTGGATTAGGCTTCGTTTTTATGCATTAGATTTTTGTTTCAGCATTGTTTATTCGTTTCAGCCCTGTTTGAGTTTTGTTTTGCTATTTCGTTCATGTTTATGGAAGCTTAAATCCGTTTGGGTTGGTGATTAGTGAGGTTTCAAGGTTTCCTTGAGATTGTTGGAGCTTGATTGCGATTTTGTTTTGTGTGTCCTGCATACATGCAATATGTTCTATGCAATTGGTCTTGCTTAGTGGTCTAATTTGAGCATGATAATCTTCGCTTAGTTGATTATTGTGTGTGTGTGCAGAATTAATGAATTGGAGTGAGTGTGTTTGCTTAATTCGCATTTTATGAAGACCATTTTAGACTTCGCTTAGTTGTCTATTTCGTGTTGGATTAAGTTTCATATGGTTGGATATTTGTTGTAAATATGTGATTGGAAACAAGTGCAACCGAGCTAGCACCAACCTGTCTTTAATCGTTCTTTAAATCTATGCTTGAATTTGTGCTTTAGTTAGTTTATTTTAGTACACAAAACCACCTATAAAAACCTCCACCTTGCGTTCAACTTAATTCCTGAACCACAATTGGTCATTGAGAGACGACCTAGGGGTCATTCTCCTAGTATACTGCATTCTTATTGAACATTAAATTTGATTCGGGTACGACCTCAATCAATAAACCCTAATGAATTGTCACTTCTTTGATTGATAAATAATTGTCTTAGTATACTAACCACAATAAGGGGAAGTGTGCTTGATTGAATTGATATTTTGAATGACATCATATTGGTATGTTGATTGTGTTTTATTACTTGTTTGACACTGGTTTATTTGCTACTTGAAATTAGCATAACCTTAAATATATTGTGTCATGAATTGAGTTATACTGAGTTGTACTTGAGGAAATTGATGTTTATGGATGTTACTATAGGGTTAGACTCGACCGGTCAAGCGTGACTATATGTAAAGTCAAATGGGCCTGATGGTTGAATTACGAAGCAGGACTTCGTAGCCGATCGGTCCCGACAGCAGCTAACAAGAATTAATGCACAATTAATATTACAACGGTCATTGATAAGTGGTTAATGTTTACATTAATGACCATTAAGAGATATTCTGGATGTCACCCCTTACACTGATCGGTTACAAAAGCAAGGAATCGAGAGACCTTCGACACCTAAAACTTTCAGATAGGCGATTATCCTCGTCCCATTTCAGCAGGAATATTTTGGCGCCTATCGTGGGGCTGAGGATTTTTTGAACACACCCTAACGAGACCATAAGGATGGTAGCACAAGACCCGTAAGTACTGATGCAGGAGATGCAAAGGAGGATGAAACCCATGCAGGCGGAGATGGTGACGTCGAGGGCCGAGCGTGATGCAGCACTGAGGGACTGTGATGCGGGGCAGAGGGACCATGATGTAGGACAAAGGGCCCCGCCGAATCAGTAGTCGATGACACCCACTCAGACTCTCATATTGGAATTTCCTAAAACTGATAAGGAGGGTTGTGATCAGGAGGATAACAATTCTAGAAGCCCCTTGTCCGCCTGGTCAACGTTATTCGGGCAATGGCGCTTCACCCTTTTACAACTGCAATCATGGAGTAGCAAATGTCGGATAGAATGCTCCTAGCTCTTGAAAAATATGATGGGTTAGGGGATCCAGAGGAGCATATGAGGTCCTTTGTAGATGCCATGACAATCTATTCACCCAATGAGAGGGTGTAGTGTAGGGTTTTTTCCCTGACGATTAAAGGAGAAGCTTTGGCATGGTTTCACTCTCTTCATCCCAGAACCATTGACAGTTTTGTGACTTTGAAACACCTGTTTGAGCGGCAGTTTACCTCTAGTAAGACGCAAAATCTTACGTACATGGAGTTGACTAAAATCAAACAGGAGAAGGGTGAAGGCTTGAGGAATTTTATGGACTAATATAATCGGACCGCACGGTAGGTGAAGGGCGTGGGCAAGAAGTTCATAATGAGTACTTTGGCCACAACTTTAAGACCTTGTTCCTTTGCGGACAATTTGTTCACACGACCACCCTTAACCTTGGGCGAAATGCAGGAGAGGGTCGTCGAGTTCATCCGGATTGAGGAGATGCGTGCGGTCCAGAAAATGCAACATGAGGAAAAGACCTCATTCTCAAGTCAAGAGCGAAAGGAGGGAAAAAGGGTGTTGGTGTCAAACGAACGATGTGAGGGTGATTGATGGTCAGTTCAAGCCGGGGTTGGAACACCCGACCGACAGAGCCATACCAAACACTTGGAAGCCATCGCACCTTAAGTTTTATTTTAGTTAAAAGCGGATAGTGTAACGTGCGATTCAGCTATTAATAATATCAGGTGTTTTCAATCTAATTCTTGACCTAGGGAACACTTTCGTAGCTCCTAGAGTTCATTGCTCGGTGAGGAACGTTCTTCGTGAACTCTCACTTGAATCTCTTCGACCTAGGGAACATTCTAAGTGAACTCCTAGGTCCACCGTTCGGTGAGGAACACTTCCGTAGCTCTCACCTAAGCCTCTTCGACCTAGGAAACATTCTAAGTGAATTCCTAGGTCCACCGCTTGGTGAGGAACGCTTCCGTAGGTCTCACTTGAGCCTCTTCGATCTAGGAAACGGTCTAAGTGAACTCCTAGGTCCACTGTTCTGAGAGGAACGCTTCGTGAATTCTTACCTGAGCATCTTTGACCTAGGAAACATTTTAAGTGAACTCCTAGGTCTGTCGCTCGGTGAGGAACGTTCTTCGTGAACTCTCACCTGAGCTTCTTCGACCTAGGGAACGTTCTAAGTGAACTCCTAGGTCCGTCGCTCGGTGAGAAACGTTCTTCGTGAACTCTCACCTGAGCTTCTTCGACCTAGGGAACACTTTCGTGGCTCCTAGGTCCACCGCTTGGTGAGGAACGTTCTTTGTGAACTTTCACTTGAGCTTCCTCTACCTAGGGAACATTCTAAGAGAACTCTTACGTCCGCTGCTCGGTGAGGAACATTTTTTCGTAACTCACCTTAGCATTCTTGACCTAGGGAACATTCTAAGTGAACTCCTAGAGTCTATCACTCAGTGAGGAACGTTTCCATAAATCACCTGAGCCAATTCGACTTAGAGAGCAAGTCACTAAGATTTAAACGATTGGTAGAATGGAACAAACCCTATGCAATATCGGATGTTTTGCTAGGGCTTAAGGGCCTATGTTACTATAGGGTTTGACCCGACCGGTCAGGCGTGACTGTTTGCAAAGTCGAATAGGTTGGACGACCGAATTATGAAGCAAGACTTTGTATCGATCGGTCCCGACAATAGCTGATAAGAATTAATGCGCAATTAATATTACAACAACCACTGATAAGTAGTTAATGTTTGCATTAATGACCATTAAGAAGTAAATTAGTTGGTCAAATTTTTCTAAACTCTATAAATAGGGGTTTAATTTCGAGGTAAACTCACTTTTTACTCGCTATTGAATTACTAAAGGCCTACAGAGAAAAATTCTGACTTGAACGTTGTCGGAGTGTATTTTGCATGTCACTCCCTACACTGATCGATTACCAGAGCAAGGAGTGAAGAGACGTTCGACACCCATTTCAGCATTTCATCCGAAACAATGGATTTTTGTTGAATATATAATTGGTTATTTAATTGTTTAAGTCAAGGTATAATGTTGAAAATTTGACGTATGATATAAAAGACAAATCGATGTCCAAATCTTATATGCATGCATGGAAAATGATTTTTGATGCAGTGGTAATATATATTTTTGTTATTATGATGATAAGCTGCTGGATTTTATGAAAACTGACACATGGTGTGGAGGGTTGAATCAGGAAAAGTGGAAAATGGTTTAGTGTAGTGGGGATTTTTATGGTTAAAATATAATTGATGTGTTATGCTATAAGGACTTGAATGTGGAGTGTTTTATGGGCTGCTTTGATTATATAATAGGTTTCTTTAATTGGTTACATCCTTGGATATCTTCTTTGAGAGCTGATGCATATAGATGAGTATGGTTCCAGCACAGTAAAAAGTCTGGTTGTTATAAATCATTAAAACAATGGATAAATTTTGAAAGTTGGTGCATGGTAACTAGATATTCTCCTTGTGCAAGCCATTCATATGCATAATCCTGATGTTTACTGCTCCTATATCCTGGTATTATGTTTGTTGTTCATTGGTATTGTGTTATAGTTAAAAGAAAGAGGTTATTGCTTATTTAATTGTTGTCAGAATTAAAAAACTTAAGGACATAGTTTGATTAGATTTTATGTTGGTGGCTACTAAGTGTAATGCAATGATAACCCTACTGGTGTTTTGTTTTGGGTTTGCTTGAGTCATATAGCTGCTCTGTATCCATGACTTTATAATCCAAATGAATACAAATATTGTATTGCTATGTTTTGGGTCTGATTGGATTTTATATCAGAGTAAAAAACTTTTTAAGTTCTTCCGGGAGAATTTTTCCGTATATATCCATATCGACAAAATCAAAGATCATGCAATTGAATGAGTTAAACAAAGCATGTATAGAGTATAGAGGAAAAACCTTAACAATTAATGAAGTAAAGCATATATAATCAAGAATCAATTTAATACATGAGAGTTTAAGAGGTTACATCTTTCCCAACAACAAATAAGGTTTAGTTCTTCATTGTCATGGAAGAATTAGATGAACAATGGAATGAAAGAAAGAGATAGAAAAATCCTAGAAAGAGAAGAGGAGAGCCATCACCATCTCCAAATCTATTCCCAAGGGGTCAAAAGTGTGTTTTTGTACTTAAGCCATCAAAAGATACAATCCCTAGGACATACAAGTCCTTAAATAGAACATAAAAATAACAGAAAATAGGTCCAAGGCCATAAAAATAACAGAAATCAGGTCCAAGCCCACGTCATCGGCGCTCAGCGGTAGCAGCGGTACTAAAATTGGCGCTCAGCCCCACTGTACTGGTTGACTTTTCTGCACTCTAGTTGACTTTTCTACATTCTGGTTGACTTTTCTACATTCCAATTATTTGGTATTTTAACTCTTCTTTCAAATCATTCAATTAGCCTACAAAATCAAGGGAATTCAGTGATAAAATCATCAAGTATAACCTCAAGTCTCTTATTCACAAAATTAAAGTAAAAACATGAGTTCAAGCAAGCTTCTAAGTCAAAAAGAGTGTTTTTAATATCAAAATTAAGTATAAAAATAACAGTTTTTCAACCGTTATCACAACCCCAAACTTGAAACTTTGCTTGTCCTCAAGCAAAACAAAACTTGGCTTAAATAATATAGTCAAACTACAATAGTCTAGCACACCAAAAAAAATATTTTTATCTAGAACAAGTAAATCACTCATATTTGCTCATCACAGAAAGATTAGTCAAAATATAATGATGCTTTAGCCAATCAAGCTTCAACTATGGTGCTCACATAATCAAGACATACACAACAGATGCAAACCTCATGATTAATCAACAACCAAGCAAGAATATTATAATAAAGTGCATGGAACTATTCCTCACCAAAGATAATGTTTCACTCAAGCATTCAAAAGTGTTTCACTCAACTCAAAGGTGTATAGGGAGGTGACACTCTCACACTTTACCATCACAATGTCACATGAATCATCTTTTCCTTTCATTTAACCACATATCAAACACACTCACAAGCAAGTTATCATCACAAGGACTTTTCAAGGCTTGTATTGAGGCTGGGCTAAGAAGAAAATTGGTTTTTCTAGACCACAAAATTCCTTGAGTTAAGAGAGTGCACAATTCATTCATTCATATTAACAATTAACTCTCTTTCTCCTTTTATGTGAGAAACCAAATCTTCAACTTATTCCCAACTTTCTTTTCATTGAGCTCAACCTTTTCTTTTCTTTCTTTTCTTTCTTTTCTTCTCTTTTATTTTTCTTTTGCTTTTTGCTTTTTCTCAATGCTCTTTGATAAATTTCACAAAGTTCTTTTCAGTTTCTCACCACCCCAAACTTGAACCATTCTCCATTACCACAAAAACATACTCTACTTAACTTAAGGTAAGGATTTCAAAAAGGGTATTTTCACTTTTCAAATTTAGGCTCAAGGTGCAAAGGTTAGAGAAAACATTGATCTTTATTGGGTTCACCTATAAATATTGGCTCTAAGGGAGAAGAAAAACATGGCCTTGATCATTTGTAACAAGCAAGCAAGTGGTTCAATCATAGAAAATTAGGCAAAATCAATCATGCTTCCAAAGCAATAACACTCAATCAATCAAAAACTCTGGAGCCTGATCTCTCATAGGTTAACTCAAGTTCCACAATTTGATAAACACCATGCCCAGCATATTAATCACAATTGAAATCATGCCTATGTTTTTAACAATACTACGAGCAACCACCATCTATGCTTAAAAAGCCTCAACAATCATTAACTCAACATGCATCATAGAACAATAGAGCAAACACAAGAATATTACTCATCACAAACAACAATTTATCATGTCATACCAAACCATTGCACACAACGCATTAAACCAAGTACACAAGCAAAAATAAAAATAAAACAAAATTCAAATAAAATAAAGCAAAAACATAAAAATCCTGATCCAGCAACATCCATCAGTAGATGTTGTCAGTAACATCCATCAGTAGATGTTGTCAGTAACATCCATCAGTAGATGTCTAGTAGCATAACATCCATCGGTAGATGCTCTCAATAGCATCCATCAGTAGATGCTCTCATTAACATCCATCAGTAGATGCTCTCAATAGCATCCATCAGTAGATGCTCTCATCTGAATCTTCCAGCATCCATCAGTAGATGCAAATCCTTCTCATTAGCATCCATCAGTAGATGTTAATCTTTCTCATCTTCATCGGCATTCATCAGTAGACGCCTTTAGTAACATCCATTAGTAGACGCTTAATCACATAACATCATCAGTAGATGCTATCAATCATCATCCTTATCATAACAACATCAATCAATAGATGTTGTCATCTGAGTCCTCCTAGCATCCCTCAGTAGATGTTGTCCAACATCCATCAGTAGATGCTGTAATTCCTACAAAGCAAATTCAAATCCAAAAGAAAAAGTCAGAAATTGGGTTGTCTCTAAATAAGCACTTGTTTAACGTCACTAGCCTAACACCATTAAGCACAATCTGCATCTATGATGTTGGTGTTCCTTTTGCTTTCATCACACCAACTTATCTGCAACATCTTCTTGTTCACCATCTTTACCCTCCTTGAATAAAGAGCCTCAATCTCAATAACTCCATTCTCTTTGATATTTTTAAACACTTCATGCACAAAACTTGGTGAACATGACACTTGAAGGATGGCGATCAACATCCTTAATGGGGTGCCCAGGCACGCCTTGCGACCTTCTTTCTCCTTCTTCTCTTGATGATCTTGTACTCATAGTACAAATTTTTGAATTTTATCCTGTAAACACTAAAGAACACTGCACTAGAGCACTCAATTAGCACAAACAGATAAAAAATTAAAAAGATAAAAAGATAAAAAGATGAAGAGATAGAAAGATAAAAAGATAGAAAGATAAAAAATAAAAAATAAAAAGGAAAAAGATAAAAAAGATAAAAAGATGAAAATATAAGAATAAAAAAGATAAAAAGATAACAAGAAAAAAAAGATAAAAAAAAACTAAAAAGATAAAAAGAGAAAAAGATAAAAGCAGGGAAAGATAAAAGAGAAAAATATAAAAAAGAGAAAAATAAAAAGATAAAAAAATTAAAAAGATAAAAAGTCTAATAGGTTAAGAATCACACAAATAGAATAGTTATACCACGAATCCAGTAACGGCGCCAAAAACTTGATAAACAAATTTTTAATCCCCGAAAACGGAGTCAAAAACTTGTTAAGACATCGACAAGTGTACCGAATCGTATCAAGTAATAATAAATGGTAAGACCAAGTATCGTTTCCCAAGAGACTCACGACACTAAATAATTGTGTGATTACTCAACTAATCAAGACTCTAAAGAACAAATTTTGGGGTTTTTGAATGCAAATGCAATAAAATAAACATGAATGTAATTTGATCAATTGAGGCTAAACACAAGAATGAATGGATGAAGTTGATGATATTATTATTGGGTTTAGATTTCACCTAATTTACTCTCATGCATATATGAATTCATCTTCTTCATTAATGTTAATGTCACTTTCTAATTTACCTTAAACCCGATGTCTCGGTGAAGAAAGCCTACTCCTAATTACTAGTTCACAATGTCTTGTCACCCTAGCAATTAATCATGCATTACATTCGCACAGAAGCTTAAAGGCAACCGATCCTCCAATTCCTATGTTTAATTAGGTAATATTGCTTCCGGGAGAATTTCCCCAGTTCTAGATTTCCCCATATGTGTTCATATCGACAAAATCAAAGATAATACAATTGAATGAGTTAAACAAAACATGCATAGAGTATAGAGGAAAACCCTAACAATTAATGACGTAAAGCATATATAATCAAGAATCAATTAATACATGAGAGTTTAAGATGTTACATCTTTCCCAACAACAAATAAGGTTTAGTTCTTCATCGTCATGGAAAAACTAGATGAACAATGGAATGAAAGAATGGAAGAGATAGAAAAACCCTAGAAAGAGAAGAGAAGAGCCATCACCATCTCTAAGTCTACCCCCAAGGGGTGAAAAGTGTGTTTCTGTGCTTAAGGCATCAAAAGATACAATCCCTAGTACGTGCAAGTCCTTAAATAATAACAGAAAACAGGTCCAAGCCCACGTCGTCGGCGCTCAGCACCCAAAAGTGGCGCTTAGCGGTACTAAAACTGACGCTCAGCCCCAACTAGCGCTCTGCGCCACTACACTGGTTGACTTTTCTGCACTATGGTTGACTTTTCTACGTTATGGTTGACTTTTCTACATTCTAACTATTTGGTACTTTAACTCTTCTTTCAAATCATTCAATTACCCTACAAAATCAAGGAAATTAAGTGTTAAAATCATCAAGTATAACCTCAAGTCTCTTATTCACAAAACTAAAGCAAAAACATGAGTTCAAGCAAGCTTCTTACTCAAAAAGAGTGTTTTTAATATCAGATTTAAGTATAAAAATAACGGTTTTTCAACCGTTATCAGTTGTCTTGCAGGTTTTCTCCCTGAAATCTTTCTAGCTAGCCTAATCGAGAGTGTCATGATTGTTTGCAGTAGCCTTTTGTTTTTACCAAGTTGAAATATCTTTTATGTTGTGGCCTAGTTTCCTACACATCCTACATCTTTTCAGCAATCCACCTTTTTTCATTCTTATTGAATCATTTCTCATCTCCCACTACTCTAACCTCCTTTTTTTCTTAGATCTACCTAGCAACTTTTTTTTATGGAGACATAACATTGGGATATTGAGTGATCTCCCAAAGGTTGTTTCCATTAATAACATAGATAACGGGGCAGTAAATTTTTTCGTAGGTTGACTTCCAAAAGCAAGAAGGTATGTAGTCCTCTCCATCTATGTCCAAAAACGTCATTACTGCCAAAGCATTGACACAAGGTATTCCACTAATGCTCCAATTTCTGCAGGAGCATGCATATTCATCTATGTTCACCACAAACTTGTCCTCACTTTGTGACATATCTGACTTCAAATAGCTTGTTGCAAACCAGTTATGAACATAACCCAAACTTTGACTACCACCTACACCCTCACCTAACTATTGTGTTACACCACCATCTCCTAAGGATTGGCTACCACATACACCCTCAACTTCATTTTTTTCTCTTGCCTCACCCAACTGTTCAATTACACCACCATGTCCTTCACCATCTTCTTTTGTCCTCTCACCCCACTGTTGACTTACACCACCATCTCATTGTCTTTCATTGTCAATTATACCCTCACCACCCTCATCCAACACTACACCCTTACCACCCTCATGCATCACTGGTGCAACTTCGTCACGTCCTTCATCAACATCATATTCAATCATGTGTATGACCTACACTATGCGCAACATATAAATGAACCTAGCCATTTAACCTAGCTAAATTCACCATATGCATGGCTCTTATGTCATCACACAATGGTTCTAGCCTATCATCTAATACAAAACCACATCCTACAAAGAACCACAAATCCTTGAATCCATCATACCCAATCCCTTTCACTACATTGACTACAACAAAGTATCTCCATAACTCAGGCTAAAAATTCAAAGTATCAGTTTTCCCTTCATACTTGAGGCACCATTCATTCACAAACTCCCCCCATGGTGAATAACCATATCTATATCATCCTCCATCACAGACAAGATAATCAACAAAATTTTACACCTATAAATTATCATATAACGACAAAAAACATCGTATATTAAAAAAAATAGGAACTGATAATGACAGAACAAAACAACTTTAACTATGGGGGGACAAGGGGGACCACACCGCAATAACCATACATAACATTTTCGGACAACCCCAAACGCGCATTCCAAAAAGCATGGGAAGATGACTACAAAAAGCACCGAATAATAAATTCAAACCTAGCTATACTAAATATACTAATCTTGCACATAATTCCACTCGAAGCACTTGTATCAAACACGCCCAACGAATTCGCGCTTCACATCAAAGATCACGATTGCAACGATTACTCCAATCACCAACCAAGAAAGCCTTAATTTTGCAAAAAACCCTCTATAGTAACGAACAAGTTTACGCTTCAACGTCCAAGCTAGAAGAACACTCTTGTTCCCAATTTTAATCCGGATTTTAATGGAACCCTAATTGCTCATGTCATTTTAGATTTCAAAAAACCATTATTTTAAAAATGTTTCATATAAACAAATTCCACGTAAGACCCTACTTATGTCTACATATTTAAAGTATTCCACCTCAAGCTGACAGTTCATTAGAAAGTTAACTCCGTTAACCCAATTTAACAGCAAAGAGCCAATTGCTTCAACTTTTCACTTTTACGAACTCAATTGGCAAAAAAAAAAAAAAAATAAGAAAATGACCTATTTGAAAAAACTCAATAAAAATAAGGACTACGAAAATTAAACCTAACATTTTTTATTATGAAAATTAAAAAATCAATATTAAAAGTATTTAAGGAGCTCGCTGGTATAATGAGGAATTGTTTCAATACTACACTCATAAAAGTAAAATCAAATATTTTGCCCTCAATGCTTAAAAGATGAAGAAGGTTGAACCTATAAAGTGTTGGAAGCAGTAGAGATGAGTCATCATACTCTAAAATGTCAAAGTATGAAGAAGAGTTCTCCTTCCTAACTTGTAAGTTCAATAAGATGCTTAAAAAAGGATTTAGGAGGATATGAAAGAAGATCAATAGAAAGAAGTCCCAACAAGAAAAGTTATTTTCCATATTTTTTATGGCAAATAGTTCTGGAAATTTATTAGGCAAAATCTATGAGAAATATCTTTTGAGAAATATTTTATGTTTTCCGTGAAATAAATTGAAGGAAAATTACCTATAGGTGTTTTTCATGAAATAAATTAATCAAAAATTACTCAGAAAAAATTATAAAAAAATTCTCTATAAATATATTACCTACGCAATTTTGTCCAAAGAAAATTCGTGAGAAAAAAAAAACTACTCATAAATTTAGAGTATTTCTCATGGATTTTAACCATGAAAAATTCCAATTTTTCTTATAATAGTTACTCAAATAAAAAGTCGAGAAGGTTATATTGTAATTTTGACTTCTGTAATCTACTAATTATATTCATCTATATATTTATTTCCATACATTCATCTTATTCATAATATTGTGATAAATATTATGATTTCATTGATACAAAACTGAAAATTTGACTTAATTATAGAGTCTCTTTAGATGAAATATAAACAAATTCAATGGTTATAACATTTAAATAATTTGCACCTCTAATTAAGCAATAAAATCTTTGATATAGAACATGGATAGTGACTAATTTATATAAAACATTGTACAACTTATATAGTCGATAATTTATGTCTGAAAACCAATATGAACTTTTATTCTCTCTTTATTGTTTCAAATGCTTAGAAAATTCAATGAAAATAAAACATGAATCCAGAAATTTGATATAGGTTAACATATGCCAAGAAAAACTACCCAAAATAGGTTAACATATGTCTTAAGTCAAACAAAATAAGCATATCTGTCACCATGGGTTCACATAGACAAAATTCAAGTATTAGACATAATTGTAATGATGCAGACAACAAATATCAGAAGTAGCCTTGCTGATTAAGACCATGGAAATGGAGGGAAAGAAAAATCATCTCTTAGCTCATTTTCAATGTCCATAAACAGGTTAGTCTCCTGTTGTTGATTCAAATGGGAGGAGGAGAGGAGAGCATAACTATCATTTCCACCACCATTCTCATTACCTACATCACAAAACAAAGGAGTCACTATCTCAACATTGATTACAATATAAGAGAGGGAAACTCATAATAACTACCTCTTATTTTGATAGTCTCATTATTTGCATTAGGTACAGATGAGTTATTTCCTTGGGATTGATTTGAACATGAAGAAAAGATATGAGTACTACCAGTACTTCCATTTCCATCATTAGGGTTAAGTCCTTGAACTTGTTTTGCAGGAAAAGAAGCAAAAGTAGAACCACTATCATCAACAAAAAAACTATATCCATGATAGAGATATTTGTGAGGATAAACAATATCAAACAAATCTTCCCTACGTTCACCATATGGAAAAAATTTGAAGTCTTTCCCTTCGTCCATGGGACTAAAAGAAATATCAGGAAGAATACTTTCAGTTGCAACAATTCCATAAGCTTCATTATTGGCACCAAAGACAACTTCAGATATGCTACTTCCTCTTGTGTAATTAGGGCAAAAATTGAATCCATTCACTTGATTTGGAGGAGCTAAAACAACAACACCACCACCAAAATGTTATCACTTTAAAAGATTAGTTTGAAAAACAAGATGAAATCAAGTAGGAATCATAATAATAATAGTAAAATCTCTTACCATGAGAAGACTTATCTTTCTCCCCACACTTGATAGAAAGTTCATTTTCCAATTTTTGTTTGAGTTCCATCAAAGATGCCCTCATTTCCTTAGCTTGTTCATGATTAAGATCTTTGGCCTCCCACCAACCATGGGCATTTCTTGTCTTCATAATCTCTGTAAGTTCTTTCTCCCGCTCTTCCTCATAGTGCATTTGATCTATAAGTCTCTTATTTTTTGCACAAAGTTCATCTATCTCTAATTTTGTTTGATCCTCCACAAGATTAATGACATCTTTTGAAAGGTTTTGTTTATCAGTAGAAACAATCATTGCTTGGTGAGAAGGTTCTCCGTAACTAAACCAGTTTCCAGATGAAGTATGCATAAGTATATCAACTTTTGCTCCACAAAGAGTTGATAACTCACTGGCTTTCTTGTGAATGTCACGTTTTCTTTTGGTGAAAGTAATGAGAAGATCCCTATTATTCTCAATCTTCTTAATCTCTCGTTTTTGTTTTTGTTTGATCAGTTTTCCTTCCATTCTGATTGATAGAACAAAGGAAGGAAGGTATGTAGTGATGAGCCTCTTTGTATCTGGCTTGGAGTTGTGATGTTAATAGAGAGAAACAAAATGTAGGTAATTAATGCAATATTCATAGTATAATTAAATATTACGTGTTTCATACATTTCATTTGTTTCCCTAGTTTTGGTATGCTTGTAAAGTTTTCTAATAATAGAGATTCATAATTTAATTATACTTATGCTTATATAATGTCAAATTAATAAAAAAATTAATGTCTCAAGAAAATTTATGTGTGAGCATGCATGGTAAGGTTTTTATTTACGAATTTTAAATATGTAAGGATTTGATTAGCCAATAATTAATGATAGGTAAATAAAACATATAGTTTATGTATTTTAAGGATTTTAAATTGTATAAATAAATAAATAAAACATTAATATATTACCTTTATTTTTTATATTTATTAATTAAAAAGTTATTCTTATAATTTTTTATCTAATAATAGAGTATATTTGTTGCAGATAATTAAGGGAAAACAATAAATATATAAGTGTAACTTTCAATTTCAATAAATTTTCTACATCATTATGCTTTACTCTAGTAAATACATGTCTTCTTTTATATTTTTAATTAAATCATGTTTATATATTAATAATTTTATATTTTAAAAAATATTATATTGATTACAAGAAAAAATATCTTTTAAATTAAATTATTTATCTCTAAAGTGATAAAATGAGTCATTCATTTAATTAGATACTAATTTAATTTAAATTTTATTATATAGTCAAAATATTAGTAATTAATGTTAGAGATTAATTTAGATATAATCTAATGATCAATTATATAGAAATCAACTCAATGATCATGCTATGTAAAAAGCAATCACTGATCATATAGAAACCATTTCAATGACCAAATTATATAGAACCTAGCTTGCATAAATCTGAATAGATCCGTAAATTTTGATATGTGCAACAAACATTTCTGTATTATCCTGAAGAGAAATAAAATCTAATGCATCATGTGTACTTGTATTATTTTGTATTTTGTATCATACTGATACCTTGTATACTTGTTTATGAGACCCATGTCTCTTTATATTTTTAATACATATAAAGGCATAAGTCTTACTACATATTGCTACATTACATAATTTATTATGAACAAATTTAATGTATAAAAAAGTACAAACTAATGCACTAGATATATCCATTTATTATTATTTTGTGCAAATATTTTCTATTTTATTTTTAAGTTTTTAAGTCAATAGTGTTTGTATCCAATCCATATCACTTAAAAGTCAAGTAACTCTTTCAAAAGGTTCATCTTTAGCATAAAGGAAATTTAGTTATACTCGATAAACTACATTGTTGTACAACAACATGACAATGCCTAGCCTTCATACAAAAACACTCTATATAAGACGAATAAACAACATGGGTTATAATATAAAGTCTTCGAAAGGAGAAAACCATTTAATGCTTATATTATCGCATTTAGAGAATTAAATGTCTGAATAATGATCTAATCATATGATAGAAGAAAGAAGAAGTATAAAAGCTTATCTAAGAAGTCTTTAAAAACTATGCAAGCATAACAACTAGCTTTTAAAAAAACTTCTATATAAGGAATAAATATCATAATCCATAAAAAAATGTACATAAAGAGAGATATATCAATGCAATAAACTTCTCAAGGTATTTAATTTCAGGCAAATTTTCTTTTATATACAACTTGTATATAAGCTTTGAAAAGTCGGTGTAAATCTCTTCATTCTTTCATATCCTTGAGAGATTATATAAACCTAGAGTGAGTACATTATTAGATTTTTGGAGATGTAAGACTATTCTAGTTTGTTTAGTATAAGACATGTTTATTTAGATTTTTATAATCTCTTTTGTTATGTAAGCCAAGGATTGGCATTTGTGAAAGAGTGTTCCCTCTATAAAAGTTTAAGGAAACTATAAAAAAAATACAAGAATTGATATGAGCTTGGGAAAGCTGTGAAAGAATATATGTAATTAGAAGCAATGAAACTTGTAGTGTTCAGTCAGTCAAGGATTGGATGTACCATGTTGAGACGAACCAACATAAACATTTGTGTTTGTTTCTCTATATTCCTCCTCTAGGCATACTTTATATATTATGTTTGATGTTCAAGAAGTGTTTTAGCCTGTTAAACATTGTTGATTCAAAACATAATTGTATGTATGTTTTTAATAAAAATTAATATATAATTTGTTAAATGTTAAGTTTTAATACATTTTCATCTCTTTTAAACACTATAGATGGTAAAATGGTCATTCATGAATATGTTCTTTAAAATCTCTAGATACACAATTACGCATTATTGTTTTTTCGTATGTGTTATAGTTTGTTATTAAAGGTCAACTTTTAAGGGGTTAAACACCTGCCATGTATAGAGAGAAAGTGGAAATAGAAAAACAACTCATTAATGAAGGAGCATCTTTAACAATATTTCTTGGAGAAGATTACTTTTATTGACGATATTATAATGAAAATGTTCACTTGTGTAATATTATGACTAAATACGATAATATCATCTTAATACTTGAGAAGAATGGACTTATGATGATTTTACAAAATAATAGGAAAATATCTCATAAAAAAGCCTTCATGCCCTAAGCTAGAGCATTTAATGTAAGATAATCTATTTATAGACCTAGAAATAATTAATTCTTTTTAAGGTAGTGACCCTCGTGTACCAATGCATTAGACATTCATAGGTTTGGCAGTTATATTTATGACGAACATTAACCAGTGTGTTTTGAGGGCTAGTTAGCATTTGTGCACCCATGAATATCATACCTACGTGAAGAATTTACTTGGGGCTCATGATAATTGGGTCATATTTTTGTTGAAATATTTAAGAGGGGATGAATTGAACTTTTAAAAGATTTCTTCACTTTTTCAAAATCTAAAACATTTATCGGATTTTCTTTGAACCAATCAATCCAAGAAGCAATTCTTGATCAAGGTTTTTCTAGGATGTTATATAAATTTCATTATATATTCATAACAAAAAGACAATATGTTTTCAAGATTCAAGATTGTAAAATGTAAAAACTAAGAAAAAAACACAGAAATTCATATTGGTTCCCTTTCCAAAGTAATTGATTAATCACACTAATCATACCAATTCACTACATTTAAATTTGTACATGCACTCTATAAGTTAATAAACACTAACTTGATCTTGAACCTTCAAGATCAACGACCACTTGTGAAACCCTTTCACAAGCTAATCTGAATTAAGAGATAAACAATAACAACAAAGACTGGAACAAAATGACTTGGATACAACAACTCACAATATTATTAAAGAGAGGATGATTTTCACTAAAGAATTATTTTTAATAATGCTTCAATATTTGAAAAGAGTTATTCATAAATAACTTTCCAAACAATATTTTTAGTGATGAGAACATAACAAATTTGTAATTTCAAACGTCTAATTTGTTTCAACGAAACTTATGTATTTAAACACAATATTTTAAGTTTCGAAAATAAAATATGGTATCAATCAATTGAAAAACATTTTAATCAATTGATCTAGAGTGTGTTATGACTCAAATGGCAATTCCAATATTGAACTACATTTTAATAAATTTAAATAACTTGAATTAAATTTTTAGACATTTTAGTTGGTTGAAACAAAGCGAACATGCTTTGTAGTGAATGTTTCATAATTTTAAAATGTTGAAATCACGTTTCAATTGGTTGAAATGTTTAAACATGATATTTTGCACAATTACGAAAATTTCAAGTAGTTAAAAAGTGATTTTAACTAATTAAAATTTCATGTCCTTAGTTAGAATGTCAATTAAAATCATTTAAGAACAATTATTTAAAAGCATGTTTTTATAAAGTCAAGCATTATACGTTTACTCACAACTACGTAATATCAAGAATAATATCAATGATCAAATCTTCATCAAGGCACTTGTTCAAAAGGGTTAGAAGCATCAAATCAAATCAAATACTAAGTCTAATAGATTTGTCACATTGGATTATATATCGATTAAGTCAACCGATGTGTTATCTAACATCCAAGTTGAAGGGAGACTTAACAATACAAAAATCACATCTTGAAAATGATTTGTATAAGATGCATACTAGAAAAGTAAGCAATATCAAAACAAACAAATCTACATTATCATATGATGCACCCTCCATTTCAATAATTTCCTTTAATTCTCCACAATAGACGAAAGATTGAAAATATATTTTAATATGATACACCCTCCATTTCTCATCTACATTATCATATGATGCACCCTCCATTTCTCATCTAAAATAATAATAAAAAAAAACCTTGGAGTCAAATTGAAGGAATTATAGTTAGATAATCTTTCATAGAACAACTGTAACTTTGTGTATAAAATTTTATCCAAGTGTGTGGAATAAGAAATTCTAATAGATTATTATTGGATTTTTCCAAAGCAGAAGAATTAAATTTTTTTGTTATAAAAATGTATGGACTCTATAGTATATCTTTCAAAATGCAAAAAGAATCATTGGAACAAGATGAGTGTTAAAAACAAGTTGGATTGATGAGAAAAATAGTAAGAAATAAAGTTAGATTAATAATTCAATGCTATAACCAACAAAGAATGTATTGATTTCAATAAAATTACTTGTATAAGTTATATAATATTTAGGTAAAATGCTTAAACACTATTTATTCCTGCTTAAAATTATACACTAATTTAAATCATTTATGCATTTTTTCCATAAAACAATTTATAAACTATTATTCTTTGACTTGAGGATTAACTAAGTTGGTTATTCAATAATTTGTTTCAATTATATGCAAACTTGTTAAAAAGGATACACGATCATTCTAACTAAACAACGTTTTGAAAACTTGTTCTTTTAGTTTGAAGAAATATATATATATATATATATATATATATATATATATATATATATATAATAATCTATCAATATGAAAATTAAAAATTTATCATATAATATAATTGCTCCGATACGTTAGCATGAAAAAAAATGTTCTGAATAAATAAAAGAAAAGATAGACAACTAGTATGATAAAGTTACTTTCTCCTTTATTTTGCTCTAATATATCAAACAAATGGTTAAACGACTAGCACGGTAGAATTCATGTGATACTCTAATCCTTATCTATTTGCTCTAATTAATATCCATCTTATTTTGTTGAAATTCTCTAATATTCACTTTGTGTTAGAATATTTATTTATTAAACATAAAAAAGAAAGAGATTGTTAAGGGCATATTGTATAAGAAAATCTTGTTTTGAAGTTTAACATAATTGTCTAACGAATAACGTTTATTAAATGAACCCTTCAGGATAAACACATTAAATGTTATATGTCTAAACGACATCCTAAACACTAAGCGTTACTACAATCAGACTTTGCCTAAATGCTAGCATGTATATCATGGCTAAACGTTTAAGAACGTCTAACGCTTAAGAACGTCTAACGCTTTTAATGCATGTATGAAATAATACTTTATTGTCTATTGTGTTGTGCTCTCTTATTAAAGTACATAGCTTTATCCAAAAGTTCTACATATTATGAGAATCTTTCTTTAATACTTTTTGTCTCACGGATAAGTACAAGCAACATATTTGCCTATGTAAGAAGCAACATAATATCTGACATTGTACCTAAATGCTACCCACCCTACAAATGCTTTGAGTAACGAATCTTTTTCCAAAGAAGTCTATATAAAAATGATTGCATGAAGAGAAGACACAATCAAGATTTATTGCTTACTCTTACATTGTCGTTTTTCTCTCAAGCTTACATTGTCTAGACTTTCTCATTGAAAAAGAAAAGCTTTATTACAAGTTTTCAGATATTTTTTGTATTGAAAGTATATCCTCTCTAAAAGAGTAATAATGTATCCTTGTATTTTAAAAACACTTTGTTGTTTTGTATATTCATAAGTGAATTCAAATACTTGTTGATTTAACTTAGTGGAGTTAAACGATCTAGTAAGTTGAACTAGTATAAAACTAAGAGTGGTAAAACTCATATAACCCGTTGGGTTAGTTTCTAAAACCAGGAGTGATCAAACTTGTTTGTAATCTTTTAAGGATTAGTGAAACTCCTTAAGAGTGCTTAAAGGAGATCTAGACGTAACTAAGTTTGGAGTGAACTAGTATAAAAATAAAAGTCTTCATTCTTACTTACGTCTTAAAAATCTTTCTAAGCACTATGAAAATATTTAAGTGTCTAACACTTTTTGCAGACCATGTAACTCCTACAAAAAAACGTCTAACACTTATTTGTAAAAAAAATTTTAAACTTTATTCAAACTCCACTTTCTATAGTTTACCTGTGTTTCAAATTATAAATAAAAATAATAATATTTTTATTATTTCTTCTAATTATAAAAAAATAACACAATGTAATATGTGCATGTCTTTTCACTTGTATTTAATAAAAATAATTATTGTTTATATGATTTCAACTACCTTAAAACTAAATTATAAGAAGTTAATAAAAAAAGAAGATTTTAGATATTTAATAAAACAAATTTCTAAGAAAGATTAAAAATATTTAAATGAATATGTAAATACAAATTTAATTATAAATTTTTCTTATTATTCATATAAATGAAAATATAAAATAATTACATCATTACATAATCAAACTTAAATAAAATGTTTAGACACTTAATACACTAAAAATATTTAATTAAAATTCAATTAAAAATAGTGAAATTTAGTAGAACTTCAAACTTAATTAAGTTTCATTTTTATTTTAAGAAAATATCAAATAACAAAACAAATTGATCAGTTTTAATCCTACAATTTCTTGCTTGTAATTAATTTAAATTTTGCGTGGTACAAAGGAACCTACCAGTGTTGGTGTCTTGAACCTTTGACCATCTTTAATTGTTTTTTTCTAATGCAGAAAATTATTATTCAAGTAGTTACTTTTCTTTGTTTCCTCGTCACTCTGTAATAGAATGTCTTTGTTGTTGGAATTGTACCTTTTCTTTGACCATTTTTCTTTCTATATTCCACACTTTTGAGGTCCTTTTTCATTGACTAAGTCTTCAGCTAAATATACGAATATTCTTCATTCGCTAACGGACTTGCAAAATATATATATATATATATATATATATATATATATATATATATATATATATATAAATTATATATATAATATGTAATATATTTTATTTTTCTGTTTTAATTTTCTGATAGAAAAATTATTCAAATAAACTCATTATTGCCACTTATGTGTAGTATAAGTCTAGATATTCGTGATAATGTGAAATGAAGCTTTTTCTTTGAATTATTATCTAAGAAAATTATATTAATCTTTTTAGTATTATTATGAATAATTTTCATTAAGATATTTGTTAAACAACAAAGTAAAATATTGCTAAGACAAGATCATTTAATAACCTTTTATTTTGAAGTTTAACAAAAGTGTTTATTAAAATGAATGTTTAGGATAACTTGTTAAATGATATATGGCTAAATTCTGTATTAAACGCTATAATAAACCAACTATCTTAAACGTTATAGTAAACAGTAAACTGACTATCCTAAAAAGTTATAGTAAACGAACTATCCTAAACGCTATAGTAAATAGACTATCCTAAATGCTATAGTAAACAAACTATCTTAATGTGTAGTCCCTCTTATCTCTGCAGATTATATTAAGAACAAAGTGTTTTATCCAAAGTTTGTGCTGATCAAGAAAGACTTTAAGAGATACAGAAATATTCTAGAAATGTTTTCTTATTGCTTTATGTCATCATCTGTACATCAACACATTTTTTTCTATATAGAAGCACGTAATGCCTGACAGTGTGCAAAAGACTACAACAACTTTTTCAAATGCTCTAAAAGTAACAAAGATTTTTCCAAGTTCTCTATAAATTGAAGATTGCATGAAGAAGAGAAGAAAAACAAAATAATTGCACATACTCTTACATTGCTATTCTTTCTCTTTGTTTACGCATTGTCTATCTTTGAGAATACTTCTTTTTGTAATAAGTCTTTCATATCTATATTATTTTGATCGTATCCTCAGTATGAGAGTTATTAATTTGTACTTGTTTTAAAACATACATATTTTTTATGGATAATCAAGAGTGATTCACAACACTCGATTTGTTTAACTTAGGAAGAGTTAAACAATATTTAGCCAGTTGGGCTGTTGTAAACCAAGTGTGGTGAAACTTGTTTGTAACTTGTTGAAGTTAAACCCTCTAAGAGTTTTTAAATGAGAACTGGACGTAACTCAGTTTGAGTGGACTAGAATAAAGCAAGATTTCATCTTCGCCCTCTCTTTACTATGGTTCTAAACGGTTTTAAAATCCTCAAGCTTTCATCACTATTTGCATAACTTCTAACCCCTGCATGTTAAGACAAGATAATCTAGATTACTGAATTATCTAAATATCTTCATATGTTTTGAAGTTTAACAAACAGTAATAAACGAAATAAGCATATGAAAAAGTGTTATCTTTCAAAAAGTAATATAGCTAAAATATAAGCGGTTTACGAAAAAGCTTTGTGAAATCTAAATACCTATAGAAAAGCTTTAATAAATGTGCCCATACTTGAGCAGACGCACTAGTATAGGGTTTCCGTATTAAAGGCATCAATGAGAGTCTTGCTAAATGCACTTGTGTTATACATTACTAAGCAGTGCTCAAACAAGCTTTCGATATGGCCTTATAGATAAAATACCAAAAGATGTTTTTGGAAGGTATACTAAAAGTCTTAAACGATGATCCAAAAACTTGTTTTGAAAGACACCTAACTAAACGAGCTTTTGAACGAAACATAGATAACTTTAAAAAAAGTGTTTTTAGTAAATGCCTTACATAGGCTAGACGATACCTTGTGTCAAACGATCTCTTTCATCCAACGATGAAAACTTCATAAACTACTTAGTATCTTAGTCAAATGCTTAAATGATTAAATCTTGCTTGAACGACAGAAAATGTGAAGAGCACTTTGTTATTCTGAAAGTATGCCATTAAATGCACAATGTTTAAAAACAAAAAAAAAAGTGATAAGAAAAATGACATATATGCTTGCATGAATATCTACTCTACTTTGTGCATATTAGTTATGTCAAGTATCCACCTTCTCCATCCTATACAAATCAGAAGTGAACGTTAGAGACAAAAAAGACATTCACAGAATGTTCCCTTTATCAAAAGTCATTCAAGAAAGTTCGTCTACTTTTAAGACCGAATCGTTGGTCTTTGACAGCGATGCCAAATTTGATCGAGCTCGTACTCGAATCAAATTAATATGCAATAAAGTGAAGTATAGATTAGGAAGTGACTCCTAGGTCATCTCTCAAGGACCAAACTTTGGTTCAGGCAGTAGGTCAAAGACGTGGTTATGGGTGGTTTTTAGACAGTTTTGTGAACTAAAATAAATCAAATTAAACACGAATGCAAAGACAGATTTAAAACGGTTGATCACTAGCTCAATTACATGCTTCCAATTACAGATTAACCAACAATTACACACTACTCTAAACCCTGATCCAACACAAGCTAACCAACTAAGCGAAGACTAACCATGTTTTCATAAAAGCGAATTAAGCAAACACAATGCTCATATCCAATCAATTATGCACCATAGAATTTCATCAATTAAGCAAAGATTAAACACTAATTAGACAACTAAGTGTGTACCCAATTGCAAGTCCATAAATAGCTTCAATATCAACCAAGTTTTAGAAGCATAAACACAACTACGGTCCTGAAATCTCATAATTTCACTAATGACCAACCAAGCACACTTAAGCTACCAAAACAGCAAAACAAAACAAACATCATTAAACCTGGTAAAACGAAATTTCAACACAAATTCAAAAACGCAACAAAATTGCTAAAACAGAATTGGAATTGGGCAATGAACTTGCAGCAGAAAACGAAATGGGAATAGGTAAATGAAACTGAAATGGAACACAAAAATGCAATTACAAAAGTAAATTGAAGTCAGAACATAAAATGAGAATCAAAATTGCAATTAGAATGAAATTCAATACATAAAGGAAAAAGGAAAGAAAATGAAACCTAAATTCCCAAAGGAGGGGCTGGAAAACGTTAATGCTTCCAAACAAAAATTGAGGGAGAGAGAAATGAAATCTTATTCCAAGGGTTTAAAAGTCCTAAAAGACGAAAATGCCCTCATATGGGCTTCTCCTAATTTTTGACCAAAAAAATAGGCCCAAAACCAAGTCTGGCCCAAGAACAAAAGAATTAAAATTACAAACGAATTTAAAAATAATTGTTGACATGGCCACACTCTTGTAGTCCCAACTATGATTCAAAAATTGTTCTGCAAATAATAATTGGAATAATTAATCCCAAATCATTCAAATAAATTAAAATAAAAATTACTAGATAATTTAAGCCCAAATAATTCAAATTAATTAAAATAAGAACTAGTAGTCCAATTAAGCCCAAATAGTGAAAATAAAACAATAATAGAAAATTAAATACAATTCACTAATACAATTCGGTGCGAAAAACTAAATGAATAATACAAAATAGTGATTAATCAATGCACCTATGCCATCCTACACAAATCAGAAATGGACATTAGAGAAAAAAAAGACATTCACAAAATGTTCTCTTTATCAAAATTCGTTCTAGAAAGTTCGTACAAGTTACTTTTGTTAAAGAATTGAAAATCGCTTGTGTTATGGAGAATATTGGATAGATTGCTAACAAATGATGTTGTGCAAAAAAGGGGATCTCTCTACGTTCCTTATTTTCCCTATATGGTAGGAAAAATGAGTCTCTATCTCATTTATTTTTTTATTATGATGTGGCCATGAAGTTCTGGTTTATTTTTGAAGATTTGTTGGTTGCTTTTATTGATTTAATTATTGCTTTTCTTAAAAAATAAGTTTGTCCTCTTATCAAGTTGGTTGATAGGGCATGTAGTAGTTATTAGGATTGTTTGTATGATTTGGTGTATGAAAAACCATGCTAAATGTTAGAAGAGTGTTGATTATTCTATGAATATTTGAATCATGCTAGAACTAAAAGCTATTTATGCATTCAAGGAAGGAGATGAGGGAAGGAGACTAGGTGTCGAGGAGTGTGTGTTGATTATGCTAAAAGTGCAAAATTTTAAAGGTTGTGGTTGGAATTGATTAACTTAGGTTTGTCAACCTTTTTCTCATTAAAGGTTGTATTGTGGTCTATCGAAGGTTGTTGCAAGAAATATGTAATTTTTTTGTGTTATTGATTTTAAGGTGTCACGTATTTTTTAGAAGAAAACAATCATGCAGATAAATTGACAAATTTACGCTTATTTTCAAGAAATGTGTTTAAATGATTTACGATGATGTAATCTTTTATAAGTGTAGACTTTTATCATAATACGTTTCATTTTTCTATATATGTGATTAGTTAGATTGTGAATAACTTTTTAGTTGGCTTGTATTTTGTTCACAGTTTGATCTTCCATGAGTTTTATTTATCTCTTTTACTTTTAAGGGTTAAATATGTTTTTAGTCTCTCAACTATCAAACGTTTTTGGGTTTAGTCCCTCTTCCAAAGTTTGCTTTATTTTCATCTTTCTCCTTAACAAAATTGTAATTTTTAGTCCTCCATGACCAACAACGTTAATTTTTTTCTGATGTGGCTAAAAGTGTGCCACGTGGAAAACCAATTCTAATTTTGTTTCTGACTGTAATTAAAATTAAAAGAAAAAAATATTAAATTGTAGGCTCAAAATTGGAATCTCTTTTGTTCTTCGTTCAAGGGTTCATCTTCTGTGAGCACTCTTTTCTTCTTTATCTTCAACCAGCCATGGCCACACTAGGTCCATCTCCAACTATTACACTCACTTTCTTCTGACCATGATTCCATCTCCTTTTTTGATCTCATTTTTCCTTTCATCTATCTTCAACTCAAATCGCAACATTTATCATATATTTTCCACTATCTCTCACTCTTTCTTTCCTTTCCCTTTTCCTAAACCTATTCCCAAAAAAATTGGGGTGGAAGGCATTCCACATTTCTTCTCCCTTTCTCCAGCTATGATTATTAATTAACAAAATGTCATACCAAGAACACGAACAATCTCTGGAGTACTTCCCCCATCGTCGGAAACAAGAAGAACGTGAGCAATGCTGTTAGTGAACTTCTTGAGCTATTTGATGACATCGTTGAAGGCAGTGCCTCCGGAGAAGACTAGCAAGGCAGGCTGAGGGTGACGATGGTTAGGATTTGAGTAACAACGACAATGATGGTGGAAGTGATGGTATGATGAAGAGGCAACCATTGAAGACGAAGAAGAAAATGACGATGAGAGGATTTTTGCAAAAACTGGGAAGGAGAAGGAAAGAGTATCATAGATTGTTGGCCCAACATTTTCATCAATGCCACCTATAATTGGTAAAAAATATCATAGTTAATACTAAAAAATCGTAACAAACTATCAATATAATGTCATTTAACATTACTCTTTTCATATTTACCTGTTACGAACAAAGCCAAACATAATTGGTTCTAGTCATCAGCCACCAGCAATAACGTTAGTCAGGTTAGGGTTAAGGTTGTTTTGGAAGTTAAAAAAATGCCTTTCCCTGGTGCCGTTATCAGCTTCTTCCGATTTAGGTTCATCTTCTCTTCACAAAATTCATCTTTCTCTTTCTCTTTTAATTTCCTCTTTTCACTAATTCGCTCGCATAGCGTAACTTCCTTTAATTCTTTTTTGTTTCCCAAACATGTTAACTCAACCAACAGTGTACATTTGACTCCATGACTGGTTGAAGATGAAGAAGAAAAGAGTACCCAGAAGATGAACCCTTGAACGAAAAAGAGGGATTCAAATTTTAACCCTGAAATTTAATGTTTTTTCTTTTAATTTTAATTACAGTAAGGAACAAAATTAGAATTGGCCTTCCACATGGCACACTGTTAGCTACGTCAGAAAAAAAATTAACGTCGTTGGTCATGGAGGACTAAAAATTACAGTTTTGTTAAGGAGAAGGATGAAAATGAAGCAAACTTTGCAAGAGAGAGTAAACCCAAAAATGCTTGATAGTTGAGGGATTAAAAACATATTTAATCATACTTTTAATAATATTTTCATGTGATGTTAAATTATAGACGTATCTTAAATATTAATATGTTGAAATGTTAACAAGTATAATGATGTATAGCATAAGTTTTATATAAAAAAAAGGTTAAATATGTTGTTAGTCCCTCGACTATCAATCATTTTTGGGTTTAGTTCCTCTCTCAAATTTTGCTTCATTTTCATCATTCTCCTTAATGAAATTGTCAGATTTAGTCCTCGAATACCAATGACGTTAATTTTTTTCTTAAGTGACTAACAATTTACCAGTTTACCATATCACTTTTCATTTTTCTCAAACGCGTCAATCCTTCCTCTTTTCTCTTTGCACGTGAGAGACTATCTCTTATGGATCTTCAACATCCTTCAACGGAGTCACGTAGCCTACACCTCTCCAACTGTATTAATTTTGTAATATATTTTGAAATAAAATTTGCCATTATTATAGAGGTAGTGGTATGTAGTAAAACATGTATAAGAAATAAAGGACAAATTTAAAATTTTACAATATTATTATTATTGGTTACAAATATTTTTGTTATAAGGTTTTTATTTTTCAACAAATCAATAATAATACATTTAATTTCAAAGTACAAAAAATCACATATTATATTTCTTTAGAAAATATTATTTTGGAAAAAATCAAAGCATGTTTGTATAATAAAAATTCGCTTGAAAACTCAGCTTTATAGAAATAAAATTTGATTCGATTTTAACTAAAATTTAAATTCAGAAACTTTATTCTTATGCACTTAATTTTTGTTAAATAGAGTATATATCATTAGAGATAAATTTCAATACTTAAATTTTTGTTAAAACGCCACATGTTCATTTTGGAGCTTGTTTGGAATTATTCTCACTTTTAAATGATTAAATATTGAACTAGTTTTGCTTAGTTCACTTAATCTCAATATATTTCTTATCTTCTGTTTGGTTGCATGCGCTTTTTGCTTCTTTTTATTTTATTTGAAATTGCAATGCATTATTTGTCTAAGAACTAGCCACATGTCACCAAAGTAGTGATTCTCCATGTCTTTCTTAACTTTATTGTTACGGTTTTCGATTATTCCTGTGAAAACCATTTCTCAAAGCGTCAACGGTTACTAATAATCAAATACACTTACGCTTAAAGTGATTACTTTAACGTAACTTTAAATTGATTTGATAATTTCTAACTACCAAACTAATTATTCTCTTAATTATTTTAGCCTATATTACCATATTAAATTTCAAGAAAACAAAACATATTAAATGAAGATTATATAGCTCCGCATGCCTAACACAAGCTTGCAATTAATATAATACTAATCTACATATTATAAATTTCCTAATTTTCATAATTTTTTTCTATATTTTTATAACTATATAATAATATATATTCATTTTCTAAAATATAACATATTTATAGGTTGAAAGGTTTGTTAGAGGCAAAATTTGAAGTTGGAGGGTATGAATAGGTTGGAATCAGTTGAACATTCCAGCTGGCAAGAGCAGCCACGTCGGACTTCACGTGGGTCCCACCACGATGCTTCTAAGCGCGGAGCACTTCCAGTCCCACTCTTCCCATTTTAAACTTCTTTTATCAAATTCAAACCACCAAACACGACCAAGCGCTATAAAATAAAAACGCATTCTTCACTCTCTTCTCACCACCAAGCATCCTTTGAAGAAAAACCGTGTTCGTGAAGAAAAAGCTCATCCACCCAGAAACCAAAATCGCAGCTTGAAAATCTTCGTCGCAGGGATTATTCAGCAGAGAACATGGTTGGAAAGAAGAGAAGCTTCTTGAAGATGCTGAAGGGAGAGTCGCTGAGGTGGAAGTATCTGGCCGCCGCATTCAAGTGGAAGCGGCTTGCTTTTCCGACGTCTTTCTTCAACGACGTCGCTTTCAAGATTCTCTCTCTCTTTGAGGCCGTTTTCCTCGTTCTCACCGCTTGCTTTTTCTACCTCATGTGCGGTTGCCGCTTTTAAGTGTATATAACCGATGCTTTATTCAAATATAAGATTGTCTCAGATTCACGATGATCCTTAACTGCACTCGTTTGAACGTTTGCTTTTTCATGATTTAAGGTTTTCGTTTTTTCTTGAGCATTTGCTTGTGTAAAACAAAGTTAACGTAAGAAAAATGTTGTTTTTTTGGTTGGTTAGTGTGGACGCCGACGCAGTAATCCCGTGCTGTCTAAATTCGAAACTTGAGAGAAAGTATTTTCGTTTTACAGTTTCACACTAACGCGGTTTTAGAGTTCGTTTCTACACGCTTCTAGTTTATTTTGCTTGTAAAGAATGCTTGTTCGGGAATACTTGTTGAAGTGTTCAAGTATATGTTTCACCATCTCCATCAACTTTATATAATTTAAGACCTTACTCTGATAAGAAGTTACTCTCTCGTAAGAGATTTCTGTTGGAAAATGTTTTAAAAATAAGAAGACAACAATATGATGTATGAAAGTAAAATAAAATATTATGTGGGTGTTATCTTTTTCTAGTCTTTGGGTGAAATTTTCTTCCAATTATGAAGAGAAGAGATAGCTTGTCTCTGCAAGAAATTTATCCAAGTGTCTGTTTGACAATCACCACCGGCTTGACGATTCATGATTAGAAGGATTCAGAACGATTAAAATAAAATAGTTATTATTAATTAGTAATTTTTCTTACGTAATTAGTTTTCGCAATTCAATTATAATTGTTTTTTGTTTTATTTATTTATTTATTTATTCATTCCAAATAAAGGATGGCTTGTGACTAAGAAACATCAAAATAAGTTTCTTTTTTCTATGTTTTTTCTGAGAAGAGTCAAAATAATGTTAATAAGATGATATTAAAATTCAAGATTTTGGATTGGTTAGCGAAGGTCTTTCTTTGTAACTTGTCGTAGTTACATCAATCAACATTGAGAACTTTCTTTTATAGATTATATGAATGTAGATGGTAATAGGCCGTTTATAGCCTGTTTAAAGTCATGATGCGTTTGACAAGAATTATTATTTTTTAAATTTTATATAAACAAGTTAGTCTCAAGTTTATTAAACAAATTAGGTCGAGAAACTAATCTATTTATACGTAATTAACTTTACCCTCAATGTTTTTTTAACAGAAATCTTTTCATTTTATTATTATATTATAAAATCCAACCCTAAGTTCTTTGGTTGTTTAAGTTTCATAATTAAAATTATTTTTCATAGAAGCATTATTTTACTTAAAACCATACTATCTATAATTGATTTATCAAAAAGCTTTAACGCATAACAAATTCTTAATTTAATTATTATATGGAGGCTAATATTTATAAAAGGCAGTAAAACACTATATTAGCTATAATAGACTATAGACGTCGGGCGCTGGGAGGGACCGATGTCTATAATAGTCTAGACGTCGGGATCCTCACTAATATGACGTCTTTCTGATTTAAAAATTAATATTTGCGATGTATATAGACGTTTGTTAAGAGGGTGCCAAACGTCTAGGTTAACCTTTCACCTACCCTGTCAGCCATATAGACGTCTGTTACAGGGGGCAGACATCTATAATCGTATATAGACGTCGGGGTGGCGGGATTAGATGTCTATATGGCAGAAAAAAATGACTTTTCACCTACCTGTCAGACATATAGACGTCTGTTAAGAGGGGGCCCGACTCTATAATATTATAGACGTCGGGCCCCCCCTTAACAGACGTCTATATGTCCAACTTATTTATGAAAATGCCACCGGTCAATAATTTACGTTGCTTATTTTGTGGTCCGACGTCTAGGGGGTAGCGTTAAAGCCCAATTCTACATTACATGGCAGAAACAGTAGACAAGACTAGACGGTGCAAAGTATTGGTGTCTGACCGTAGTCGATAATCAAATTTCTCTACAAAGATTAAGGTAAATGTTAATTAGAAGTATTAGGCTGAGATTGGACTGTGATTAAGATTTCATTAATCTCAAGCTCATGCCGAAAACTATTAAAAGGCAGGTGATAGCATTTACTGTGTGATAACAGTTGAAAAACTGTTATTTTTATGCTTAAAATTGATACCAAAAGCAACCTTTAAGGTTTAGAAACTAGTTTTTTCTTTATTTTTTTTATTTACAATAAAAAGAAAAAAGAAAATAGATTTCAAATAATTTTATTAAAAATGTGATGAGATATGAAAATTATAAACATGCTAAAAGAATCTTTTCGTATTTTTAAAATTTAAGAAAAATTCGACTCAAAGAAGGACGCGAACACCAAGTCTAATGAACTACAAAATTATTCTTTACCATCCTAATGAAAAATAAAGAAAAAACTTGGAAAATATGATTTCAATTTTTCATTTTTTTTTTCTGAAAGTTTTATTTATTTTAAAATTTTAGAGAAATTGAATCCAAATGACAACTGGACCTAATGGGCCCGAACACTATTTTTTGTATTATTATAAAAAAGACCTTGGAAAATATGAGTTCATTGATTTTTTTTAAAAAATAAATGGTTTTCATTTCCTTTTTTTTATTTTTGTCATGTTATTATTAAGAAAATAAATTTATATACATGAATGTATAATGTATTTGCAATGTATTATATATTAGGTATTGTGTATTTACAATTTTCTTTTGATTTTTTTATTTTTTTCTTTTAACTGGTGTTATTGAGACCATCATTAACCAAAACTGTTGACACATTGAAATGTTTTGGTTATAAAAGGAGTGCTTAAACGCTTTACACGTCATTTTGAGTCGTTGAGATGTGAGCATGTGGGCTTCTGAACGTTGTGAGCCTCTCTCAAAAGATTCAAGCAGTCTAATAAAGTATCTTAATTAAAATATTAATATCTAATTTAATTTAATTTAATTATAATATTATTAGGTTTTGAATTTTTTTTACATTAAAAAAGCTGAGGCAATCTCAGTTCTAAACATAAAAAACTAAGTTCATAAATAGAAATATAAAATATAGGTGCTTTTATTTATAGTATAAAAGTGACATAACGAGCACAAGAGTCATGTCTATGGCAACAGCTTAAGCATTTGATAAAATAGAACTACTTGTTTGGCTGTGATGCACCATGCAAACCACTGAAGTATGCCTGAGGATTGCTCTCAAATACTCCTCTTGATATGTAACTTCCATCCCCACCAGGGGCCTTCATATATCCTCCTGAACCACCGCCACCGCCGCCGCTTGAATTTCCACCACCACTACCTTTTCCACCGCCGCCTCCTTTGCCACCACCGCCTCCCTTTCCACCTCCTCCGCCACCTTTGCCACCCATCTTTCAAATGATAACCTCCTAAAGTTGCTGATAGCAGTGTACAGAAGATTTTTAATATCTCAGCAATGTGAAATGCAATCTCATTTGATTAGCTATTTATAGAAGAGAAAAATGGAAAGCTCTGTTCAAAGGAATTAATATTTTCTTTGACGCAGTTAACGATAGTGTAGAGATAATTAAAATTCTGCTGTTATTCCCAATGAATGCATGGATTCAAGAATTGAACTTGGAAAATTTTCAAATGTTTTTAACCGTAACTGTTAGTTTCAATGACGCCGTTAGACATGGTTTTTCCAATGTATAATGACGTACAGAGGAAGTTGAAGAAAAAGTATTTTATAGCATCTATTATATAAACATATTTCAACTAGTAACTTCATATGGTATTTAAAATGTATTTTGATTTACCTGCAGTCTTATCTTTAATGTTTGTTTTTCTTCTTGATGTCAAATTTAAAGAAATTGTAATTTAGAAATCAACCCAAGTACCGAAACATAGTAATTTATATCCATTTAAAGTAGTTGTTCCGCATAAAAAGCTTTTGCTTTTATTATAAATATTGCTCTAAGCATGTTTAGAAAACTTTTTTTGAAGACTTTTAAGAGAAAAAAAGTAAAAAAAATATTTTGAACTTTTAATAAATTACATTAGTTTATATACAAATTAAAAAATAAGAAGATATAACAATCTTATTAGAGTTTGTAGAAGAAAAAAAGTACTAAAACTGATCAGGTTGCCAACTCACTCAATTTCACCCCGTACCGTGTGACAAATGACTTAGAGGTGAAACTTACCTGTCAATTTATTTTAATAAAAAATAGTTAAAAGATCAACTTTTTATATTATATTATTTAAAGAATATAAATATATATGATAATATTAAGTTTTAGTTATTAATGATAATAATAATCTAATATGAAAATGTAATAATAATTTTAATTCATTCAATTAGAATAATCAATTAACTAATTAAAAACTTAAAAATATGCTTTTATGTATATGTTTTTTAAAGTTGACAAATTATATTTGAAAATATATACTTCTTGCAATAGATCCATTATATTATGATTTAAGTAACTTTTTTATAGATGTGTGAACTCAAAAAATTTCACACTCTTCGTTTATTTGTTTGAGAGTGTGATTTGAGAACAAAATACATTACTTAATTATAATTTCTAAGAAGAAAAATGATGTTAAAAATCTTAAATCACATGTAAACTAAAGAAAATATGATGGTGTAACATCCTATTTTTAATAGTAAAATACTACTAAAATGAAATATTACATATGTAAAAATTGAACCTTTATAAAAAAACAAACCCACGAAGGATAAGGTCTACCTACACTTATAGAATCATCTGATTTCCCAACTGCTTCACCCCACTTCGTATAGAAATAATTGAAAAGATTGTCTCTCTAAGCTCACACCATTAAGATGACATCGCAAAGAAAAAACAACACACAATAGACAACACAAAAGAAAGGGTAAGCTAGAATACAAATAATTAAAGATATATTAATACATGTTAAACATTCATCTAATATACACATGACACATCAAACCAAGCAAACACTTTATGTATGACCACACTTTGATTTGATCATTCGGATTAGTATGAATATTGAGCTATGATAGTTCATGACCTTGTTGTGGTGAAACAGGTGGCCTACCCCAAGTTACCACACAAGGTTAGTCCGTTATCACTCGCCTTAGGCCAAGGTAAAGCCCCAAGACTAGGAACTCCTGTTATTCCACAACATGTCTCACCCATCTCTACTTAAGAATGGGTGACCATTAGAATGTCAGGATGAACTCCAAGACTGAGATTCTCATATTCATACTTACAATACATGATACTACCGATCATACATTAAAGAAATAGAAACACTCATACAAGTGATGAGAAATCACACAACAACACAATTTCTTCATGGCATCTGGATACTCACATTTAGGTAAAGAAAACAACTTTGAAAATCTCACCAACAGTTGCGAAAGGATCCAAAACCCCCAAAATAACCTAAAGAATGTCAAAAACCGATAACCGAAACCCCAAATTTGAGATCCCAAAAACTAAAAAAAAAACAAAAGCTATTAAGTAGTGCTCAACAACCCAAAACTCATGGCTATGCACAAACCATTTTCAAAGTGTGTTGTGAGATTTTCAAAGAGGAAGTTTTGCAAAACTTTGTTTAACTGTGTTACATAGTCGATTATATGCAACTTGCATTTGACTAAGTCTGTTACAGTTATGAAATTATGTTAAGGCTTGTGTTAAATGTTACAACGACTATATTTTTAAATATGTTGACCAAGCATTTATTGTGATTCGACTGCATTAATTGTACATTCAAATCACTGCATTGATTGCTGCTAACTGCTTTGACTGAATTGTTACATTCGACTGCATTAGTAGCTTAGTCGATTAAAATGCGTCAGAATTGTGTTTATCTATAAATTGACGCGAACTTGATTTCTGTAAGAACTTTTGTGATTCTGACAGTTTTGGGATATTTTGCAAAAAGTGCATTCTTATAGAGAAAAGAAAACAACTTTGAAAATCTCACCAACAGTTGCGAAAGGATCCAAAACCCCCAAAATAACCTAAAGAATGTCAAAAACCGATAAACGAAACCCCAAATTTGAGATCCCAAAAACTAAAAAAAAAATCAAAAGCTATTAAGTAGTGCTCAACAACCCAAAACTCGTGGCTATGCACAAACCATTTTCAAAGTGTGTTGTGAGATTTTCAAAGAGGAAGTTTTTCAAAACTTTGTTTAACTGTGTTACATAGTCGATTATATGTAACTTGCATTTGACTAAGTCTGTTACAGTTTTGAAATTCTGTTAATGTTTGTGTTAAATGTTACAACGACTATATTTTTAAATATATTGACCAAGCATTTATTGTGATTTGACTGCATTAATTATACATTCAATTCACTGCATTGATTGCTGCTAACTGCTTTGACTGAATTGTTACATTCGACTGCATTAGTAGCTTAGTCGATTAAAATGCGTCAGAATTGTGTTTATCTATAAATTGACGCGAACTTGATTTCTGTAAGAACTTTTGTGATTCTGACAGTTTTGGGATATTTTGCAGAAAGTGCATTCTTATAGAGAAAGGAAAAGAGCTCCAAGAAACAAGGAGTGACCGTGGTGATCATCTACTTGTGGATTCTTGAAGAACAAGTTAACTGCACTAACAAAGGCATATCAAATTTGCACATTGGGTGTTACTGAAAGATCAGAAGCTACAACCTTGTAAAGATTGGATTGAGGTTTCCCTGTTGTGATTACAGGAAGAAGAGCATGCTGCGTTCTTGACTTTGAGGGTGGCTCAAAGGGTTGGACTGTAGGAAAAGGGATTCTTGCTGCTAGTCTGTTTTGTATATACCTATATTTTGAATAAAGGGTTAGAGAGGTGTTTTATATTTTTGACGTGAGGTCCCTATAAAAACCTTTTTGTAAACATCTTGATCATTATAATGCATTGGCTTCCCGTGGTTGAAAGGACACTAGATGTAGGCTTGGCCGAACCAGTATAAAAACTCAGCGTTAGATCTTTCTATCCCTGCACTTTTTATTCAGTCGACTACATACTATATTAAATCGATTATATTTTCGCTACATAAACAAATATTTTTCCTTGCGTTTCAAGAAAGCTTTTAAAGGCATCCACTTTGCGAAAAAGATTTAAAGAAAACTTTTCTTTTTTACATTTCACCAATTCACCCCCTTTTGGTGTGAGAAATTAAGCCATTCTATTTTCAACATATATAAACCTCGTGAATGATATGTTAACCCTATGGATGAAGGAATTGAGGTATGCAAACCTCGTGGAGCTTATATTAACCCTATGGATGAAGGAATTGAGGTATGCAAACCTTTTGGAGTGTATGTTAACCCTATGGATGAAGGAATTGAGGTATGCAAACCTCGTGGAGGGTTGGCTAACCCTATCAATGAAGGAATTGAGGTATGTAAACCGTGTGGAGGGTATGCTAACCCTATGGATGAAGGAATTAAGGTATATAAATCTCATTGAGGGTATGTTAACCATATTGATGAATGCATTAAGGTATAGAAACCTCGTAAAGAGTATGTTAACCCTATGGATGAAGGAATTGAGGTGTGTAAACTTCGTGGATGGAGTGTTAACCCTATGGATGAAGTTGTTGAGGTGTGCAAACCTCGTGAAGGGTGTCCTAACCCTATGGATGAAGGTGTTGAGGTGTGCAAACCTTGTGGAGGGTGTCCTAACCTTATGTATTAAGTTCTTAAGGTGTGCATATCTCATGGAGGGTGTCCTTGTTGGGTGCAAACAAAGTCTTACATCAGATAAAATATGAAATACACATGGGTTTATATACACTTAACATACTTTCCTTAGTAAGAGGCCTTTTGGAGTGGTACCAAAAGCAAATTCGTGAGGGCTTAGCCTAAAGCGGACAATATCTTACTAATGTGAAGATCTATGGATATGTGTGTATACACAACCTACACAACATCTGGTATCAGAGCCCATGGTTCAGGTCTAGTGACTGGAAAGAAAAAGCAAACAAACAAAAAACTTCCGCTACAAGGGAGGTAGAAGAACCATAACCTTTTATTTGAGGGAGGATGTTGGGTACAAACAAAGTCCCGCATCGGATAAAATATGAAATACACATGGGTTTATATACACATAACATACTTTCCTTAGTAAAAGGCTTTTTGAAGAGGTACCAAAAGCAAATCCGTGAGGGCTTAGCCCAAAGCGGACAATATCTTACTAGTGTGGAGATTTATGGATATGTGTGTATATTGAACCTACACAACAGTCCTAACCTTATGGGTGTAGTTGTTTAGGTGTGCAAATTGAGTTTTGAAGGACAATGTAGAAATCGAGCTTATGAGCCAATGTGGGAATTGGGTCTGTAGGCCAATGTAGACATTGAATTTAGATGTCGATGTCGGAATCGAGTTTTGAAGGACAATGTATAAATCAGGCTTATGAGCCAACATGGGAATTGGACTTTGAGGCCTTTTGCAGTATCTGGGATTTGATGACAATGTAAAAGTTGGGCTTGTTGGCCAATGTAGAAATTGAATTTGGAGGCCAATGTTGGAACTGGGATTTGATGGTTAGTGTGAAAGTTGGGTTTTGTGACTAATGTGAAAACTGGGTTTGGAGTCCAATATGAGAATTAGGCTTTGATAATCCAAACAAAACTGAGGTTGTTACTATCAAAATTAAAATTAATGAAAATTTTAAAATATTAATTTGAAATTTTGATTTATCTTTTTTAGGCTTAAAAAAAGGTTAAATTGGGTTTAAATAAAATTGGGTTTCAACGTCAGATGAGTTGAATTTAAAAGGATCATATGGGTTGAGATATGCAGTCCTTCTAAAATTAGGTTATTGTTTAATATTAAAATAACCTAGTATCACTATTTTTAGACTACCGTGACTTCTAAAATACCATTTTGTGGGGTTTAACATATTACTTTGCTATGTTATTAATTCTTTTCAATAAAGAAAACTTTGATCATGATCTTTTACAATTAAAAGTAAATCTTAAAATTTAAGACTTTGCCTTTTTTTTTTTAATTTCTAATACTAATAACAGTTTATTAGTAATTGTAGTACGTAGTTTAACTAGTTTTTATTTATAAACTAATGTAAAATTATTATATATTGTATTTTTCATTAACATACAACCACTTAATTCTGAAAATACTTTACTACATTAAAACTACTTGGACTGACTTTTTTTATGTTTTTTGCTTTTATAACATTTTATAGTAGTTGACATATCAAAACAATTTTACACTTATTAATGGGCTAATTTAAATTATTCAAAATAGTGTTTTTATATATTTTAGGATAGATCATTATTTTGATTTATTTAATTTTTATATGTATGTAATAGTATATTTAATAAAAATAATGATAATAATAAATATGTTTTTAAAATTCTGAAATATTCAATAAAAAAGAACAATCTTGTTTACAGAATGATATAGACAAAGAAAAAATTAAACATATATTTATAGAAAAGATGGTAAATCTATGTGGAAGATAATGAGTGTTTATTTTGAATTTCTAGGTCTTAATTAATGATGAGGGAATTCAAAATAATAAAAATAGCAAATACATATAATAATGGGTGGGACGATTGTGTATTTGACTATCATTCTTATCTTCAAAAGAAAAATTCATCCTTATTCCTGTTTTCACATCCAATAAATACTAAATTTTTAATTCATTTTCATTTCTTCAAATAATTGTATATCTTTAGTTTGCTTTCAAATATTAATTAAATATATTCTTTTATAAGAAAAATAAAAGTTACATAAAAAATATTATATTACTACTGATTCAATATAAAAAAGAAACACGTATAGGGTAACATTTGAAATTGAAATATTTTCATGTAAAAAAGTAAAAATATTAAAAATGATATACAAGTGAGGTGCAAACCTCACCTTACAAGCCGGTTTTGTGGGGATGAGTTAGGCCTCAAGTCCACTTCTAACAAAAATCCTTAATGCAAACTTTTTAATTCATAACACGGAATGAATACACAAGTTTCTAGATATTTACAATTTTTCTTTAGCTTGTAATTTTTTGATCATTAACAATTCGCTTCTATGTTAATCATTACTAGTTTTCTATTATGACAGAACACCATATGATACATTTATAAACATTGCTTATGCAATTATTCAGTTAATATTATTTTTATTAATTTACTCAGATTAATAAACTGGTATTAGACACGAAGGCATTCAGTCTTTGATACTTTGTTTATTCTTTAAAAAAAATATTTCAAGTAAATAGTGTCACAATTTTAAAATATTTATATTTTTAATTTATGTCAAAAATTGAATATTGTCGTGGGTATGTTTATAATATTATTAGGTTTTGAAATTTGTTTAAATTAAACAAGTTGAAGCAACCTATAAAAAACTCAATTGATAAATAGAAATATAAAATAGGTGCTTTTATTTATAGTGATAAAAGTGACACATAATGAGCACAAGAGCTAGAGCTTGAGCACTTGATAAAATAGAACTACTTGTTTGGCTTTGATGCACCATGCAGATCACTGAAGTATGCCTGAGGATTGCTCTCAAATGCTTCTCTTGAGATGTAACTTCCATCACCACCAGGGGCCTTCATATTTCCTCCTGAACCACTACCGCCACTTGAATTTCCTCCAATTCTATCTTTTCCACCACCGCCTACCTTATTAGAAGGTGAGTTTAAGCCTAACTCAACCCCACAAAACCGGCTTGTAGGGTGAGGTTTGCACCTCACTTATATATTTTAATTTGGCCTTATCTCTAGTCGATGTGGGACTTCCAACACACCCCTTTCACGCCGAGGTATAGACATCTCGTGCGTGATAGTAGAAATTGGGTGGTCCGATAACGGCCCGATAGCAGGTGGAATAGAAGAATAGAATGCCCACTTAGAACTCGCTAGGATAGGCTCTAACCATGACTCTGATACCATGTAAGCCTAACTCAACCCCACTTATATACTAATTTGACCTTCTCTCTAGTCGATGTGGGACTTCCAACACACCCCCCTCACGCCACGCCATCTCGAGCGTGAGATTAGACATTAATGAGTGGTCCAATAGTGGCCCGATAATAGGTGGAACAATATGCCCAACAAACAACCAATAATGCTAGGATAGGCTCTAACCATAGCTCTGATACCATGTTAGAAGTGGACTTGAGGCCTAACTCATCCCCACAAAACCGGCTTGTAAGATGAGATCTGCACCCACTTATATACTTTAATTTGGCCTTATCTCTAGTCGATGTGGGACTTTCCAACAATTTTGAATCCACCTAAAACGACATTGTTGATTTAGAGTAAGCAAGTAAGTATGTATAATTTAAGAATATAAATTAAAAAAGTTAAGTTGAATTAAATAATATAAAATAAGAATGTTCAAATATTAAAAAGTGAAGAAGATTTGAGAGATATAGAATAAAAGTGTTACATCTCTTTAGGTTGAAGTTTCATCATCTACATATAAGTGTTAAATAATAAATAAAAAATTATTTGCCTTTAAAATTTAGATAAAATTCAAAAAATAATATTAACATTAAAACTCCCTAATTTGTATATATTGAAAAGTGATTACACAATAAAAGTGATTACACAATAGAAGTGTTGGATATTTAGAAGTTTCATATGCATATTTTCAACAAAAAAAAAGAAAAAGGGAAATTCATATTAATTCACATCAATGAATGACAAATATTTTCCTTGCTCATCTTTGACTCTCGTCTCCCTGCTAAGCCAAAAATTATAATTCACATCTTCATATTTGGATAAGTTCATATTTAAACATGCACTTGTTTTGAGCGATTATTTATTTAAAAATAATAGATTTATTTTACCAACCTATATTTCAAATTTGTGTTTTGTAAAATGATATCAAAATTAGAATTATATAAGTACCTTATGTTAGATTTATTGATTAAAAGTCATAAGAGTAATGGGAAGAAATTTCAACCACATATTTAGATTTTGATTCCACGTTGGACATTAACTTTTAGATGCAGAGTTGAAGATAAATATCATGATTGACCATTTATCACTTAACTAAACAATTTCAAATCTTTAATAGCCCACCAACAACAATCATAAAATTAATATATTTTATTATTCCTTTACTCTAAAATATCATGCAACGGAAATAAATAAACCTAAATACAATTATAAGTTGTAATCGTTTCGGGTGTGAAGTTGAGTCACTACTAATATCTGTATAATTTCTTTTGGAATGTCGTCTGGTATATGTTCTTCTAGTCTTTCTCTTCGTTTCATCGTCTAGAGTTGTACCTACCAAAAGTACTCAGATGCTTAAGTCAATAAACTGTTTGTAAGGGAGTTTAGTGCAATGATAATAAATGCACAATAAATACTATCACCTACCTATATTTATAGTTTTCGACGTAACCTTGAAATTAGTGAAATCTTAATCACAGCCCAATCTCAGCCCAATACCTCTAATTAACATTTACCTTAATCTTTCTAGAAAAATCTGATTATCAACTACGGTCAGATGTCAATACTTTGCACCGTCCAGTCTTGTCTATTGTTTCTGCCAAGTTCAATCGCTTCTTAATTATTTTCTACAACCCAAGGCCGTTTGACTTGTTTGGTGCGGGGAAAGTGTATGGCTGTCTGGACCATACAGTACAATAATTATATACAAAATTGTAATTTACAAAACACCCTAAATAATAATAGCACTTTATGCATACCTTGTGGGTATGAGGTACTCGTTGCAGACAAATTGTATATGAGCAAAAGTTGGAGCTTGTTCAGATACATATGTAGCTTTCTTAGACTAGAGGGACATCATTCTCCTACAATAGCATGCAAGTGGAAGCTCGCTGAAAGCAATAAGAATATAACTTTCAAGGGCTACAAAATTTTCCATAAAGAGATTTTGTTTATATTTCAAAAGGGGAATAAAATTTTAATATGTTGAATTTTTATTATTTTATTTATATTTATATTTAGGGTTAAATATGTTTTTAGTCTCTAAATTATTAAGAGATTTTGTTTTTAGTCTTTCTTTCAAACTTTGCTACATTTTATCCTTCTCCTTAAATAATCTATAATTTTTTCGTCCTCCAATGCTAAAACGACGTTAAAGAGAAGTTGATCTGGTTAAAGATGAACTGTCACACCATTTTTTTTTTTTCTGATGAGTCAATCTTCCTAGCTTTTCTTCCTCCCTCGCTGGCATTGTCTCGACTCCTTGCATCTTCGTTCCCGTCCACCACCCTCGTCGACCATGGATCTATGCGTAAAATTTTTAATACTTTTCTACTCCTGTGAGAACAAAGCAAGGATTCTCCGCATCTCCATTGAAATCTCTCTCATCTTTCCCTTTTCCCTTCATTAAAATCGCTCTTTTCCTCTTACCCTCGTCAAACCAAACAGATGTGATTTTCTACTTTTATAGTACTTTGTTGGTAATGTTATACTTTTCGTTTTGTTCTATATTTTCTTGTGTTTAATGAATATATTTTCAGATGAAACCGCTCCTTTTTCCAAAATAGAGAAATTGTCCTTCTTCCAACACCTTCTAGAGTCGATGACCTACTCTACCTACGCAGGCGCTAAGTTCGACCAGTGTCGAGACGAGTCAGCGGCTTTGGTTCTCAAATTCGTCACCATCGCCTCCATTCTCCTCTACGACATGGTCGGAATAGCGATCCCCCTCATCCAAAAACACTATCGCTTCCTCCGCATCGACGAAACCTCTTCGTGGGTGACAAGACCTTTGCCACTAGGGTGATTCTGGCCATGGGATTCGTCCACATGCTCTTTGATGCCACTGAAGCGCTCCACACTCGTGCCTGCCTTCATTCTTGTGGTCCAAGTTCCCTTTCACCGGCTTCTTCGCCATGATGGTCACGCTCTTCACTCTCCTCCTCGATTTCATGGGAACGCAATACTACGAGCGTTAGATTAAGGTTGTTGTTTTAGGGAATGGGAGTGGGAAGAGAGAGGGCGTTGTGGCGAGGCTCCAAGAGGAGAGGGGCGATTTTAGGGAGAAGATCGTGGGGGCCGAAGCGGTGGGAGAGGAAGTGGGAGAGGGGTGAAGTAAGGATTGGGGTGGGAGGTGATCAGGATTTGGATATCAGGGGCGTCGCGGGGCAACGAAGACCGCGAAGGAGTAAAGACGGCGCTAGTGAGGGAGGGAGAAAAGCTTTGAAGATTGATTCAATGTCAGAAAAAACAAAAAATGGCGTGGCACCGTTACCTAGCTTAGCTTTTTAACGCCGTTGGTTATAGAGAACAAATAAGTATAGTTTCCTTAAAACAAAGTTTGAAAGAGAAACTAAAAACAAAATTAGTTGATAGTTTAGAGACTTAAAAACATATTTAATTATTTATATTTATTATTATCATTATTTGAATATAATAAATAATATTTTATTTAAAAAAATGTTGTGAAATAGTTGTTTAAAAGAAAAGTATCAAATGATATTTTTTGCTGCTATGTTATTTTCGTATAACTCACATATGTCCAACTTATATATCGGAGTAATTTTTAAAAATTTATCATTTATCCATTTTTACAAATATTTGAAGAAAAAAAACCACCAATTTAGATGGTGATTTAGAAAACTATATGGATTTAAATAGGCCCTAAAAAAAACTAAGAAAAAAACGAGTAACACTATTTCGAATTTTATATCTTAATAATAACTTTCTTTTTCATGATTTTATTTTTACTGAATTATATTTTATTGTGAGAGAGATTGCATTGTGAAGTGTTGGAGACAAAATATCTGATGAACATGACAGATTAAACAATGAAACAAGACCACCAATCTTATCTGTTGTGTTCTGCTCTACACTCCAACCCTGCTTCCCACCGATAACATCTTCGGCATTACACAATACACAAGCATGCATTCCTTAACATGCACACCACTTTCTTCTTCTTCTTCTCATCACACCACTCTAAAGCCAAATCTCAACCCTCTGCTAGGTTCAGATGCAACTTCGAGGCCATCTTCTTTACCCTTCGAAAGAAGAACCTGCTTTACTACCAGAGCCTTAATCTCTTCCGCCAGAGATGATGTCTTGAAGCACTTCAACGAACGTAGAGCTCTCAAGGTAAGAAATTAAAGCAAAACCCACCCATTTCTTGCTTTCTCTTCCATCTTCTCATTTTGTTGCTTTTCTTCACCCAAATGCAGTTTTTTTGTCTCCATCTGTGTGCTGTCTTTCGTTGGTTTGTTTGATGTTCATTAAGACTAATCTTTCTGCTCAACATGCACGTATGGTGGTGGTGATGCTAAAGTTTTCATGGAACAACACATAATTTAGAATTCTGAAATAAAAATGTGATATTCTTTTTTAATGTTTTAAAATCATAGGGAGCAAAATGGGAGTTTGGTGGTTTTGATGAGTATTTAAAGAGATTGCTGCAATATCAGTTGTCCTAGCTTATATTGCTTCGTTCATTAAAATCTTCTCTATGATGTTTTTTGGTGTATTTTTGTTTCATACATGTTAACAAACATTTGGCTTCTTTTGAAGATTATCTCAGGCTTGCAGAATTTCAATAAAGACAATGTTGCATCGGTGGTCACTGCTGCTGACAAGGTTTTTTATTTTTTTACTTCTCTCTTGTTACGTTTTCTCTGTTTCTTCAGCTTTGTAATTCATCCATGAAAAAATAAGATCAAGAATCCTTGCATCGGTTTTGTTTGTGAAGCTTAAAAATAATTACCCGGATAGAGTTTTGTATATGGTAACTTGTCATGCTTTCTCACCTGTCAAATATTCACATTTAAAGACAAACTAACGTACTAATGTTAATGTGTATGAATTGTAATCCCTTGTGCTTATAGGGTGGAGCAACTCACGTGGATATAGCATGTGACCCTGAGTTGGTAAAGCTAGCTATTGGCTTAACTTCTTGTCCGGTATATTCTCACTTTTCTTTATTTTGAACATGTATACCAGTTATACTTTGCATGTATATTTTACTGGTTTAAGAATCTATTCCAAACCATTTACAAAATTATGACCATAATTTTTCCCTTAATTCTTTTGGAACTCCCTACTACATTGTAGGTCTCTTTGTTCTAGCATCTGACATTTATCAAAACAATTGATGCAAGCAATGAATACCCAAAAGTTATATTTGCATTTGCATGAAACTTTAACACATCAATTCTGAAAAGGTGAAATCCAAAGTGAAATCACACCCTATTCAGCCATTTACCTTGTGCAATATGCATGTCTATTTTCTAGGAACATAATTCCATAAGAGTCCAAATAAATTTTTATGGTTGTACAGACAATATTTTGAATGTGCTATACAACCATATTTAATTGTAGATTAAACTTTCAACTGCTAGTGACGTAGGTAACATGAAGATGCAAGAGTAATCAGGAGATTGATTTGATGTTTTTATCTTCCTTGCAGGTTTGTGTTTCTTCTGTAGATCCTGTAACATTTCCAGCTGCAGTTGAAGCAGGAGCACTAATGGTTTGACCTTCTTGCCTAGTTCCAAAATGGTCCTTGTGAGATTTTTACTTAACATGCTAAATGGCTTTGGCAGGTTGAGATTGGAAACTATGATTCGTTCTATGAGAAGGGAATAATTTTCACTCCTGAAAAGGTAAAGAGTAGAGAAGCAACGAAGGGTTGTGAGGATCAGATGCTAAAATGATTGTGGAATGTACTCTTAATAGAAACCTGCACTTGAATTCTTTGTGTTGATGATCTACCTTTTGCAGATTCTTGGTCTTACAAAGGAGACAAGGAGAATACTTCCATCCATAGTCTTGTCTGTCACCGTTCCTCACACTCTAAGCCTCCCTGATCAGGTTACAAACAGCATTCTTTCTATCAGAGTGCACAATTATGCTGATAATATCAATATTTACTTGTGCATGTAAATAAAAACTCCAAATCTTAACAGGTCAAGCTTGCAGAGTCATTGGAACTAGTAGGTGTAGATGTTATTCAAACTGAAGGAGGAAAATGTTGTAATCCCACAAAATCTGGTGTTATGGGTTTGATTGAAAAGGTAACCAGAAAAATACTTCTGATTTACTTTTGTCTTTTTCCTATTGCTTGCATCTTCATCACTGGAGATTTGAAAATGAAAATCCCAGTTGAAGAATGTTAGTGGCAATAAAAAAATGTTTGAAACACTGTACAAGACATTAACAAGATGATTGAGCACTTCATTGACATACCACTGCATAAATCAACATTAAGAGTCTGAAAAAATATTTAAGCTGCTGCATTTACTGCTCTGGCATTCACAATTGGTCGTTAATTCTTCTGTCCACCAAAATCAATTCTGAAGCAACATTTTCAGCCCAGAAAGCAATTACAACTTAAAGGGTTACTCACATTCATGCTTATTGTTTCATTGGTAAAACTATAGTTGATTATGGAAAATCCATCGTCAAATTATCAACTTTCTTATCACTGGTGATTGTAGGCAACACCAACTTTAGCAGCAGCATATTCCATATCACGAGCTGTTAAGATCCCTGTCATGTGTTCATCAGGGCTAAGCGCTGTCACAGCACCTATGGCTATAACAGCTGGGGCAGCTGGTGTGGTAAGGAATTTTAAGAAATTTCTTCCCAATCTAACTTTTGCAGCAACCATAAACTGATAAACTTCACTATACCAATGTACTGTTCTACCTTTTTGAGGGAAGTTATTGAGCAGTGTTCCTATTCACAGGGTGTAGGGTCTGCAGTTAATAGACTTAATGATGTGGTTGCAATGATTGCGGAGGTCAGAAGCATTGCTAATTCATTGCAGACATCATTTCAGACATCAACCACTTATGAAGTGGAAACTCAGAGACAGTAGTTTGTTTAGCAAGAAACAAATGAAGGATGTGTAGGTAGTGAATAAAACATGCAACGAAAATTTGGATCCTTTAGGTTCCATTTTTCTTTGTCCTTTATATTTCGGACTTGTTCTCTAATGAAAACTTGTTGGTCAGTTGAGTGGAACTATGTATTCTTCCTTGTTCTTTAAGAGGTTTTGCTTCCTATAAAGAAGTTTGTATTTTAAGAGGTAAAAAAAAAACGTTCTTAATCAGTAGTTTTTGCATTACAAGAATAATTTCATCTTCTTGGTGCATCTTTCTGTTACATGTAATAACAAAAATAACCTCTGAAAGTCCTTACAAATTCTGAAGAATGTAATCTGAAAAATATTAAAAAAGCTTCCACATCTATCTTCTTGGAACATCTTATAATGAAATCTTTAATTATAGATTGCCACTTTTAAAACACATTCTGAAGGGCTCCTTTCGGAAACTTGAAATTTAAAACCTTTCGTACTACTTTCAGAAAATTTAAAACCCTGAATATTTTTATCGAAAAGTTTCTTAAAACCTTTCGGAAAGTCATTGAGATACCAATTTGGAATTGTCTTGGCTCCATCTGGTCCAACGGGATTATAATGCCATTTTAGAAGAAGCCTTTCGAAGATTTTGAAAAACTTTATAGATAAATATTTTGGAAGGGGTTAAATTTTTCATTAATATTCAAAATGCACTTTAAATTATTTTTAATATATTATTCCGTATTTAGAAAAGAGACGTTGTAGAATGATCGATGAGAATTGAAGTCTAGATTCTTAAATACATTTTATATGGTGTTTAGGGAAACGTGTAATTCAGAATATTTAAATATATTTTATATTAATTTTTTCAGAAAGTATAAAAATTTTAGAAAGTCGTTTTCTAATTAAAATAGCAGATAGGTTTGGAAAGCAATTATCGAGTTGCTATTTACAACGCTTTTACTCCAAAAGTCCACTTTCTTTTAGAATTATTTTAAGGTTGTTACTTCTTCCACCACCACAACTTGCTTCTTTCACCACCTCATTTTCCTTTTACCTTTTTTTTTATTTTCTTATTCCTATTTATCTTCAATCGTGAGTATCGTGGTGTTTCAAGGTACTGGTTCAGAGGCGTGAAGGTGCATAATAAAACCCTAAAATATAAACCGTATAATCTTTAAACGGATGTGAGCATCCGTCAACGGATGTCAACATCCGTTTAAAGATTATACAGTTTATATTTTACAGTTTTTTTATATTAATTTTGAAAATATTTAAATAAAATAATTTATATTTTTTGATATATTATTTTTGAATATATTTTGATGTATTTTAATAATGTATTTTTGAGGATCTTTATTGTTATTAGTATATATTTAGATTTTTTTTTTATTTTGCACGTTATATATAGTTAGGGTTTTTGTATAATATATATTTTTATACATGACTTTTGTATTCTTTAATAATTTTATAATTATATAAAAAGTTATTTATTAGTTTAATTATATGAAATATATAATTTTATTATGTTATTATTTTTATATTTGTTTGATTAATTATTAATTATATTAATAAGATTTATTATAATTTTATAGGTGATTATTGTTTAAAATGGATGAATATCTTCATATGGATTCTCAAGTTGGTTCTAGTTTGACATCTGATTTCTGTTCATTCATTGGCAAAGTTGGAGAGGAAGATTTGACAAATAAATTTACCACAAATGAAATATTTCGTTCACGGGAGCACTTAATTGCATGGGTAAGAGGGATGACTTATGATTTAGGATTTGTTGTGGTAATAGTAAGATCTGATATAGCTACTGGTGTACGGGGAAGAAAAACGTTTGTCATACTTGGATGTGAAAGAGGAGGGAAATATCGGAAATACAAAGCCCATGCGGTGCCTAGTGTATACGACACTCGTAAATGTGAGTGTCCGTTTAGATTAAAGGGTAAACCAAGTTCAGACAGTGATGGATGGGTGTTGAAGGTGATGTGTGGACATCACAACCATGATTTGGCTGAAACTTTAGTTGGACATCCTTATGCTGGCATGTTAAATATGAGTGAGCAGTCATTACTGGTTGATATGACAAAGAGTAAAGTTACACCTACAAATATTTTATTAACCCTCAAACAAAATAATGATCAAAATGTCACAACGATTAAACAAATCTACAACGCAAGACAAGCGTATAAACGATCATTGAGAGGGTCCAGAACTGAACTACAACAACTTATGATGTTGTTGGATCGGGATAGGTACATTCATTGGAGTAGGTGTGCGACAATTTAAAGGTTGTTACTGACCTGTTTTGGACACATCCTGAAGCGGTGAAATTATTAAACTCATTTAATGTTGTATTTTTTATGGATTCCACATATAAAACAAATAGATATAGATTTCCATTGCTTGAGATTGTGGGCATGACGTCTACAGGGTTAAACTTCTCTGCAGCATTTGCTTTCTTGTCTACTGAACGACAGAGTAATTTCACATGGGCTTTGGAAAAGCTGAAATGTTTATTTTTAACATCTGAGGATGGTCCTAAAGTTATTGTCACTGATCGAGACTTGGCTTTGATGAATGTCATTGCAAATGTATTCCCTGAGTCATATCAGATTTTATATGAGTTCCACATCCTTAAAAATGTTAAAACTAAATGCAAAATGTTAGTTCATTCTACCGAGGTTTGGGGTGTGTTGATGGATGCATGGCAAAATGTGATGGATTGTAATGATGAGAGCTTGTTTGCTGAGTATGTGAATGGTTTTCAATACGCGAGCAGATCATGGCCTTTGTTCTTTGAATATGTGAATCAGACTTGGATTATTCCGTACAGTACATACTTTGTAAAGTTTTAGACGAACAAAGTAATGCATTTAGGGAACACAACCACAAATAGGTATGTTGTAATGTTATTTTATTTATTTGTTTTGTAGATAAATATTTATTTGCACTTGTTGATGATTTTTTTATTTATTTCAAAGTCTGATCATTGAAGTATAAAGAAAGTTTTGGGCAATAGTATGGGTATTTGTGTTCTTGTTGGGATAGTATTCATAACGTTGTTATCCTACAACACAACAAGATTAAGGCGTCATTTGAAAGAAGTATGTTTGCTCACGAGTGACCCTTTTAAAGGATACAAATATAAAAAGCTTATTGGGCATGTCTCAATTGCATTGGATCTCATTGCTAAGGAATTGGAAAGAGTGCAGCAAATAGGATTGGACTCATCAAAGTGTGGATACGTATTGAGACTTACATTTGGTGTCCCATGTGCATGTGAATTAGCACGATATGATGTTGGATTGATCCCTCTGGGAGAATTTCATATCATGTGGCGAAGATTGAATTTCTCAAATGTTGAATTAAATGAAACTGAGCCCGAGTTATCCATTAAAGATGAGTTGAAACAAGTACAAGAACGATTCAATGAGGTTGACATTGGAGGTAAAATCACCATCAAGCAAAAGTTACTCGAAATTACTTGTCCTACATTGACATCAATGGTGCTAAAAAAAGTAAAATTCAACGAAGAGAAAGGTCTACTACGTGGCATCCATCATATTTTGAGTATGTCGATGCCTTTCATTCAACCATAGAATCTTCAACTGTGAAAAGTAAATTACAATCAAAGCCAAATGTAGTGAAGAAAAAGAAAGTTCCAATGATAGACCAGTTTCATTCTATTACTTACCCATTCATTGTGGACGTTGTTAATGTTGTGGCTGATGGTCATTGTGGATATAGAAGCACTGCTGCCTTGTTGGGACTCGGAGAAGATTCATGGCCCGTTATCAAAAATGATTTGTACAAAGAACTCAGTCAATGGCGTGATGAATACGCAAGCCTAGTAGGAGGGTATGATAGACTAGAAGAACTGAGGAACTCTTTGTTGATTATGAAGTCACAGTCGACGGTAAGTGTTTCCTGTTTTATGTATTTTATTTATTATATTTATTTTATCTAACAACTTGTTTTATTCATAACAGGTTAACATGAATAAGTGGATGACATTACCAGACATTGGTTATGCAATTGCTAACCGATATAATGTCATATTAGTGTGTATGTCATCATCTCAAAATTATACTATCTTCCCACTACGTTTAACACCACCTTCTGATATAAATCAACATCGGTTAATTTGTATAGGACATGTTCATTGATGTCATTTCGTTCAGATAATTGTATTATTTTGTGATTTCATTTGAAAATTACTTATAACTCAATTAACTATTGTAATTTGTATTGTGGCAGGTTAAGTTACAAGAAGATTGTCCTTTGTCCATGGTCAATACCATCTCCTCAACCCACTGTTATCCTGAGGCACGAGCGTGGTCATCTATGTATACTAGTAGGATGCAAACATTTGCACACTTGATGGGTGTAACGACATCTTATGTTGACTTGGGTGATTCATGATATTTATAAAGATATGTAAAAATACACTATTACTTTTTGTATAGGTGTATTTTAAGCTTTTTGATGGACCCACATAATTCATTCAACTAAAATACTAAACATTTACTTTTTGTTAAAGTGTTTCCTAGATGTATATCTCTTCCTTCTTTTCCTTTACGTAACTCCTAATATAATATTATATATATATATATATATATATATATAACACCTAATATAATATATTATATATTTATATATAGATATATTTATCTTGAAATAAGTACATGCAAGGATTCCATGTAAAGTATTATTAATGGTGTATATCTAGATTAATACAAAATAAAAACGAATAATATAATCTTTGTAGAAAATTGTAGTATTGTACCACATTCATTTAACAATGTAAGTTTTATAAAAATTAAATTACAACTCTAAGCCATTAGTTGAAATAAACCTGTACACCATATTTATTAAACAAAAATCATATTAAATGAAAATAGGGTCAATGACATAATATATACTTCAGGCCAAATTTTGGAAAATAAAATTATTTAACGAACATTTAAGGTAAACATTAGCGTATCCAAAATAACACAATCTCGTGAGTCATAATTTGTTAAAAAAATGAAATACAAAATCCTACCAGTTAGACGTCGACCGTCTACCATGCACATGTCTCTGCCCTCTCCTAGTTGGAGAATATTCGTCGATGCCCTCATTAGCAATCTGAAGCAGGTCCACCGACACCTGATGTGCAACAGTACCCTCGGTCACATGACGACACGATATCAACGATTGTAACATTCTCGCCATTCGCCTAAATCTAGCCTGCATTATAATTATATCCAACAAATAAATAAACATGGTTAAGAAAATTTAATAGCATAGGCAATGAAAAATAGTATACCACGATGCCAAATGGTGAAGGTGGAGAGGATCTACGATGGGGTCGTGCCTCCTGTGGAACATCGGGGCACTGTGTAGGCGCAAGAGCCGGTCTTGCGTCAGGTGGAGCAGGAATAATATAGGGATGTGAAACCCTCCTAAACCACTATATGTATCCATCAACACATTCATAAGGGTATGATGCCTGTCTCACATTCGTAATAATGTGATTCATAAAGTGCAACAACGCATAATCAACAGCGACTACATCTGCAACGGTAGTGGGTGGTCATATCTCCTGGTATAACCCAAACTGCCTCATCACACGCTCAGGCAAATGACGGGAAAGGGTGTCACCAATCCGAATCCATCCATAATACATACAAATGCCAAAGAATGGACGAATGCCCCGATGTCCCTCATATGGATGCCATACAACTCCACTGTATGTCAGGCCATCCAACTACGACTGAATCTCTGTAAGAGTCGAACTCTGCCAAGGGCTCTGCCACCTAGCTACACGTGGTGTGGTTTCAACATAAGAAGACACCAAACGCCTCCTTCCCATGGTAGGTAAATGCTCGTATATCCAACTCTAAAAATGCAATTATTCAATTAAATATCTTTCTTCTTTGAACATCGAAATAAGTATATCAAATAAATGTGAAGAGTATATGTCTGTACCTAAAACAAAGTCAGAAATTCAGCCATCTGTTTCGTGGAAGCCAGATCCCCGAGCTGGTCGTACAAATGGACGAGTGCAGCAACACCCCAAGCATATCTACCACACGCGTGTACATTTCTAAATAATAGAAGGTAAGACACACGTATAGAAGTGGCACTTTTACTTGCAGCACAATGTTTTACCCAGAAATCTCCAAATCAATCTTAGATAAAGGTAATTTTGGTTTAACCCACACTTAAACCTACCACCCAAATTAAGTCATTTTATTTTTTTAAAATAATTCCACCAACTCACTTCACTTCACAGTGCCACGTAATCATCCAACATAACACCTCACTCAAATTTGGCCACAATGGCATCAGCACCGTTAAGTTTTTAACGGCGTCCACGAAAAGGACCGAATTGAACATTTTTAAACAAAATATGGAGCTTTACTAAACTTTTTCAAAAGGTAGGACCAAATGATGTATTAAACCTTCAAATTCCTGTAAAGGGTGAGCGTTTTAACGTGAACAAGAACGTCTCCAATGGTACTCTCGTAGATGTTGACAAGATAGTTGCTGCGCAAAATGATGGCGACAACACTGCCACCCTTGGAAGTGTCGATGTCAATGAAAATGCTAAAGTTGAAAACAGCGAGGCCACCGAGATGTATTATCTCACTGTTGATCTAAGCCCCATAACCAAGGAAGACGAGAATATTGATGAGACCAACCTTGAGACTATTAAGTAGATTACTCTTTTTTTTTGTGTATCGCAAAGGCCGAAATGTACAAAGGCTATCTTTTTGTAACCAGGAGCTCCTTTAGGGCCTATGAATGAAATTTGTCTTCTTTCAATAGTCGTCTCTTTCCTATATACTTTCTTCACATAGCTAGTATATTTTTTCAATAACATTTACATGTCGAGTCCGATATATACATGTACTCAAGATATGAAACAACATTTAAGTCTTCCTGTAACATTCAAGTTCTTCAAGTCTTGTTCACCTTGTTGGGAAATCATATTCAATGAGAACCGAGGTAACCATCCATAAGGAACTTAGAGTTTATTTTCAAATGTTCAACCAAGACTGACATTGTTGTTGGCATTGAACTTTGAAGGATGTTCAACCAAGATCGACTTGGTTATCGACAGGGAACTTTAAAAGATGTTGTTCAATTAGGATCGAGGTGGTACTACATAAGAAACTTCAAGACTTTGTTCAACCTGAACCGAGATGGTTCTCGGTAGGGAACTCCAAAATGTTGTTGAACTAGGACTAACGTGGGACTCGATAGGAAACTTTGAGAGTTTGCTCAACCTAGATCAAGATAGTTCTCGATAGGGAACTTCGAGATTTTGTTCAACCAAGACCGAGGTCATACTTGGCAGGAAACTTCAAGAGTTTGTTCAACTAGGACCGAGATGGTTCTCGACTAGGAGCTTTTAGATTTGATTTAAGTCTTTGTATTTTCATTCAATGTTGTTTTTAGATTATCATTGTGTTTAATGTTATTTGGTTAAACTTCAAAACATGAGAGTGTTTAGGCGCATAGACGATTTTGTCTTAACACTAACATCATTCCCAACTCTAAGGTCTTGGTCTTCTCCTTCCATGATCATATTAGTCATGTTGTCTCTTTCAGTGTTGTCAATGTTGAGTTGTGGGATTGGTAGTTGAAGACTTATAATTTAACATTCTTGTGTCATTTTCTGTTCTCCATGGACTGTGATGATATCATTTGATGGTGAAGGAAACTTCATGGCCAGATGGAGGGTAGATATGATTGCGCCAAATTGATTAAGTGATGGGCACCCCAAAAGCATGTTGTATAATGTGTTAGCATCAACCAAATATCGTATGGGTATAGTTTTTGTCAACTCAACTTCTCTAAAGGTGGCATATAGATCAATATAACCTCTAGTATTCACCCTTTCTCCGAAGAACTAACTCTAGGTTCATCATATAGGGTCATAGCCTCTTTTGGTAGTTGTAACTTCTTATAAGGTTTCTAGTATAGGATGTTTATAGAACATCCTTGGTCCACTAAAATCTTCTTGACCGCGAAGTTTTCAATCTCTAACGTGATGACCACAGGGTCATCTTGTTAAGGATCAACTCCTTGAAAGTCAACATTTGTAAAGGTGAAAAGAGACATTCTCCTCCTTTTAATGACTCTAGATATTGCATTGACAGATTGTCTCTTCCTAGCCAAAGCTAATGAAACTCTTAGAACAAATCCTCCTGAAATAGTGTTTATAGTCTTAAGTAGGGATTTAGCATTTGAGCATTTTTCGTCACGTTGGGTTGGTTCTTCCTTATTTCTACCATATCGATCGCGCTTTTTACGACCATCTCTCCTATCATCGGTTCTTCCGAACTCACCATGCGAGCTTCCCACTTCATCTATCTACACAAAATGTCTAAAGTGGTCAACCTGAATAAGCTCTTCTATCTTGTCCTTGAGGGTCGCGCAATCATTAATGGTGTGCCCATAACTGCGATGATACATGCACTGTTTCCTCATATATACGTTCTGAGGGGTTTGTGACTTTTTAAGTGGTGCATAAAGTTCACCTGTAATGCCTCTTCCAAGACATAAAATCTTGGGGGCATTTAGAGGAGTATAGTGCGCAAACTGAGTAGGCATTGGCTCCCTTTGTCTGAACCCACTCTTATGCATAGGATCTCGTTCTATTGACTTCTTTTCGGCTAGCATGGTCTTGGCTTATATTTTGTTCTTGAACTATCTTAATTCCTCCAACTTGTCCAAGTTGGCAAACAGTGTCATGTATCAATCATTTGCAAAGAGTCCCAACCGTAGCGCCTTGACCATATGGTGTAGAGCTACCTCAAGATACAAGTTCTTGATGTTGAGAGCGACCTTGTCAAACCACTTCACAAAATCACGCAAAGATTTTCCCTTGTATATCCTTATGTTGACAAGTGCCAAAGAAGTGAGACGAGGATGGTGACTTGTTGAAAACTAGGTCCCAAAATGTGACGCTAAAGTGCTAAAATAATCAATGGAGAAAGGAGGTAACAGAGTAAACAAATTTAAAATTGCTCCCTTCATAGGCATGCGGAAGATAATGCACATGACTTTTTCCTCGGTTGTATATAGGCTGACGTGAGTGACATAAACATTAATGTGCTCGTTCGCTTCTGTACTACCATCATATCATATTGATCCAAGGAAAGGGACTTCCAATCGAACGAGAGAGAGAAAGGTTTCCATGATGTCGTCCACGAAAGGATGTCTACGACTTCCTCCCACCACGAGTGATGTATTGGTTGCACCTTTAGTCTTTGGAGTGGTGTTATAACCATTTTCCTCCTTAGTATCGGGGGTATAGTTCAAAGGTGGGATGCAATTTTTTTTACTAAAGCAATATTCTTCAGGATCTCCTTTTATTTCCCCTTATACCTTCCTCTTCAACTTAACTTTCTCTTGCCTCAATGCATCGATCTCCTCGGTTGTTCTCTTCTTGTACTCAAGAAACTCCTTTGCATTTCCACCAACATAACCATCTCTTTCAATACCTGGTCAACCTGCTAGCTTCAATCATCTTGCTTCTTATAGACACCATATAGTCTTTCTTCACAAAATACACCTTGGCTCCACGATGGGTACCAAAATGTTCTTACAAAACTGAATATACCCTATAAAGATCTCTGCAAACAACTCTTCAAGCATGCTCCAAACTCCAACTTCACACCTTCAAGCCGAGATGTCCTAAGTTTATGCCTCCTCAAAACCGAAATATGGTGCACTTGCAGAAGACACTCTAACACTCAAGTCAACCAAATACATCAGATAATAATCAATGTTAAAATAATGGAACGTAATTACTCTACATCATGTATTGTGTTATTTATATTGTGTTTATGAAGTTTTACCTAAATGAACCTAATCTATGTACTTAATAACTTTGGTTTACTTGGTTAATACTCTATTTATGTGTTTTAGCCATTTACCTTAATTTAATCACAATTGATGTGTTAATCGACATATTATTATGTTGTCAGAGTACATTTAAGCCAAGATTATATCAAGTGGACTAAGATGTTCTTGAATATGTATAATACATTGAATTTTTTTTTTTTCACACATGTGGAAAATATGTGTTTATGGTATAATTATTTGAATAATTTTTTAAAATTAGTTAATACTATTTTTAGATCATGACTTTTCATAGATTTGGTAATCAAAATTAGTATTTATAAAAGAATTTATAAAGATAGTCGATAGTTAATTAATGAGCCTAATGAGTGTCATGTTGAAAAAAAAAACTTCCTTTTACACCATCTGTTTCTTACATTTTGTTCTCTATCACACATAAAACTGTGGGTAATATAAAATTTATGGATTTGTGTTTAAGAAATTATTTTGATTTTTACCGAGACATATTAAAGCAATTAAACATAATAATGTTTTTTTAAAATATATCTATTTTTCAAATTGTTAACTCAAGGAATAATGTTGTGCAATAACATAATTTATATTTACAGTATTTATTTTGAAAATGCATATTACAAAATATAGCTTAATTGAGTTTATATATTATACTTTAATTCTATAACATAACGTTCTAAATCTAAATTCATATAACATTAAATTGAAATTTATGTCAAACTAATTTAACACAGGTCTGTAATCACCCCACTCCAGCATGTAAACACGACAAAGCTGTTACATAATAACATTCAAGAATATAATATTTTGAAGGTATCTCTAAATACTAGGTTGACACAAGGAAATAGTTACACTCATGAATCGATCAAGTGCACCAGTTATGTTTTCTCTCTGATTTACTCAGTATTTGATATCTCAATATATATATATGCCCAAATTGTCATTTTAATCATCTAAATACAACTAATATACTTTACATATGACACAGAAATGATAATTATCAACAAGGACAGACAAAAACTGAATATACAACTGTTAGTCCAGATAGTTTCAATTAATACAGGTCCAACCTTAGTAAGAAATAAAATAGTTTGTTTACTCATCAAACTCTGATTCCTCGTCAGTTTCATCAAACTCTCCACTTTCCTGTCAAGTAGTAGAAAATAAATTGTATATTCATTCATAACTGGCCAAATAAGAGTCAGCTCATACCCAAGAAAATGACAGATTGCTTACTATTTTCTTGTTATATTCTGCCATTGCCCTGTCAAACTCTGCACGTTTGTCTGTTGCTACATCGTAGTATTGAACTTTCTCCTGCAGAATACAGCCAAAATGAACTATATGTTAACTTGAAGCTCCATTTTGCCAAACTTTGCAGAACAAGTTCTATATTGATTTTTGGAATAGACATCAGCAAATGAGCATGGACGCTAATAAGAACTTTGCAGAATGAAACCAGAAAAGATAGTAGTAGTTGGAGAGCCAAGGCTTTAATAACCCCACTATCTCATCCTTCCAACAACAGCAACACAAAGCTTTGTTTCGCTTGGTGGGGCCAACTACATGGATAAAATAATTTCATTTAGCTTGGTTGAAGACCAAAGTTTTTTTATCGATGTTATATACATGAGAGCTTTTGACTAATTCCCCCAATGTCGTTAGCCTTCAGCATGGGAGTAAAACCAGCTTGCAACAACATCCTAATAGCCATCTACTACACAGTTAATAATGAATATGTGTAAGTAATTACTTTTTCATTCTTGCAAGAAACGGGACCCAAGGCATGTTTTACACGGTAACTCTCATATACCTTTGTAAATGTGGTCAACCTTTTAAACATAAAATAACATCCTAAACCAAATCTATTACATCAAAAAAGACACTAGTTAGAACAGACTATTTTGATCAATTCATGAAAAAAAAATGCAGTGACCACACCTAATGTCCAAAAAAATGTCACATGATCAAGAAAACAAGAGGCCGTGTTTCTCAAGTTGAAGCTCTCCCTCTATACCATTCAAATTTCTACCCAAAACACAAGCAAGAATAAAAGAAGGAACATAATACAAATAGTTTAGTGCCGCTTTGTCATGCACACACAGAGTATTATGTAACTAACAATTAAGTTAACACAAGCAGAAGTTTCTTCTCAACAGTTATGTTAACTCTGCACGCCTCAGTAGTCTGACTCCCCAATGTGTGGCAGCATATAAAACTGGTTCAGAATCCCTTGCCTTTTCCATTTAGATTTTCATGGTTTTAGGAAGATCGCAATGATAAACAATGCATGCTGTCAGATCTGACCAAGAACTAATTCAACGTAACAAGATACATTTCCCAATGCCACCAACACCCTAACTAGTGTTAACAAAGGTGGACAGCAAAAGGGCAGATTCTACCATATAAACACGCCATTGTGACCTATGGCACCACCATAGTGGACCTCCCTTCACAAATTGCCCATGACGGTTGGAAAATTATCTAACAAGCCATTCCTCAACTGAAGCAATGGCCCCTCTGTTTAACAACAATGTGAAGATAATTTCACAGGTTCTTTTTTGTGATCAATTCTGAGTATATTACTTTCCTAAACCTGATGCAGAGCAGTGTTGTCAAACTCAAGAATGTAAGGGGATCGGGAAAGACAATAAAAGATCGCAACACGTAAGAATTACAACTGTAAAAAAAATTATATTCATAAACAGGTGTATTCTGCGACAGCAAGTACCACCGATTCCAAGCATAGCAAGATCCCAAGGATAGCGAGTCACCAAGCGGCATGCACCTTAAAAAAGGTAAGAGCACTCATGGGTTGGGGCGATCATAGGACCAGAACAGCCTACGATCCCGGAGTCAACGAGTATCCAAACTCACTCTTACGATCCACCCTCCGTGTCAACTCGCTTGGCACTCCAAACTCACAAAATCGTGCAAGTTTATGATTGTACTTGCGATTTTAACAACACTAAAACAGTGAGCTAAATATCATGTATCCAATAAGACAATTTAAGATTATAATCTATCTTGATTTAAGTTAATGCAGCCTTTAATAGTCCAGAATTATGTGGAGCTGTTAGGTTCCTTTATTCAAGGAAACCAAACGGTAGCTTCTCTTCTCAATCACACACTCAACAGCAGAAAGAAACTGTGTGTATATGTATTTTTATTTACTCTGTAATGTGTAAAAAGAGAAATACAAGTATAGATCTCCCCCAAGGAAGCCTCCCTTCCTCCACTAGCCAAGAGGTCCAGTCTAAACCAAAACAAAATATTTCCTAACCTCTCTCTATTTTGTTAGTTTATTTATACTCTCTCTCTTCTAACAAACTAGCCTCTCTCCTCTAACAGACTAATCCTCCCTTCCCGCCTCTAACTTTCTCTCCTTTTATTCCTCCTCACATATACCTTTAATTGTCTAACAGGAGCACACAGTTTTACTTCTGCATTAGAGCAATATGCTAAAATGAAGAAAGAGGAAAGACACCTGTAGGGGGACTATAGAATAGGAAATATTCATGTTGTTAAATTTATTCATAATTGCATACTAAGCAGGAACAAAATATTGGGAAGGAAATCAACTGGGGCAAATGAGAATATAAAGGGGGATATGGGTAATAATGGGGGAACATGAATTGGGAGGAAAAGGAAATGGGTTGGGGGTAGATGTTAAATGCCTCTACATATGACTCTAGATTTATCTTTTATTCTCCATAATTTCTATCTTTGCCAGGATTGTTAAAAAATAAAATGCTACCTGCTGTCTAGCTTCTACAAGCTGACTGTATCTGTATTCATAATTGCAATTCCCATGAATATCAATTATCTCCCACACCTTTTTATATTGAGAGTCCTAATTCTTGAAATTTGTAGCTATTTTCTCTATCCATAGCTTCACAAGATATACGGCATGACAGGTTTTGAGTCTCCATCTATAAGCCTTAATACTTTCACAAGTAAAGCTACACACATCAAACAATATTGGATGAATTTTCAAAATCTATCATTACATATAACAATGTTTACCTCTTGTTTACCTTCAATTTTACTAGCATGTTACTAGTTGTCCATTCATGTGAAACAAACATAGATCGAAGAGCACTATTTTGTTGTGCTGCTATACATTTTGCAACTGTTGGTTGAGATAAATCTTTTTCTTAAGAATACTTTCTATACAAGTTTAGGACTCATGTTCCTACAAATGAAAGTTGACTTTTTTGGCATTTGCAATAATATTGCAAGTTGACCGATGTCTTCAAGAATTAAATCCAGGCAGAGACTTGCACAAGGAGATCAAAATAGTTTTGTTCTTATCTCCTTTAACATCTTTCCTGCTGATAAAAAATATCAAAAATCTCTCTGCATGATAGATTGTGCTTCTAATTTTGTTCCAACAAGAGAAATGTTAGAGAAGAGAACAAAACTATTTTGGTCTCCTTGTGCAACTCACTACCTTGATTTAATTCCTGAAGACATCGGTCAGTATTTTATAATACCATTGCAAATGCCAAAACAGTCAAAACTTTCATTTATTGGCACATGAGTCCTAAACTTATGTAGAACAACAGAATGCTTTGCTATCTAAATGGACAGCTAGTAATCATGCTAGTAAAAATGAAGGTAAACAAGTGGTGAACATTGTTTAATGATATGATAAATTTTAAAAATCCATCCAATATTGCTTGGAGTGTGTGACTCAACATGTGAAAGTATTAAGACTTGTAGATGGAGACTCAAACGTGACATGCCATACATTTATGAAGCTATGGGTAGAGCTAAAGAGCAAATAACTACAAATTTCAAGAATTATGACTATCAATATAAAAAGGTGTGGAAGATAATTGATACATGTTACTACTTACTATCTTGATCATAAGTAACTATAACACTATACTTTCTTATATTACAATTTCATGATGATCTTTAATACGTATTTTCAAATTTCTTTTATCAAATTTCTGACAAATACTTCAATGCAGATGTGAAGTTTTATATATTTGTATGAGAAAAGTGAAAAATAATCCCAAATACAAGGATTTTATTTCAACTTGATAGATTTAAGAAAACCTAAGGGTTGTTTGGAAGAAGTATGGCAATAGACACGAGGGATAAGAAGCAACCCGGTATTTAATTATTTTTAAAGATTTAATTAAAAGCATAATTTCACAATTATAAATATTTGCTTTTTATTTGAAATTGCATCTCTTTGGTGGGAAAGTTAAGGTGGAGATTGTAAAGAATTAGAAAATCTAGCAACGAGGATTTTGAGTCTCACTTGTAGAACTACTGGATGCAAAAGAAATTGGAGCATATTTGATTAAGTGCATACTAAAAGAAGAAATTGCTTAGAGCAACAAGGATTAAATGCTTGTCTTTGTTAAGTATAATCTTCAACTTGAGATGAAGCAATAGGTTAGAGAAGATTAAGGGGATACTTATGAACCTTGTTAGATATATATGGAGCAATGGAGATTGGCTTCATATAAATGCTTTCCTCCATGGAGATTTCCAAGAAGAAATTTAAATGAAGCAACCTCCCATATTTGTTGCTCAAAGGGAGTCTTCTGGATTAGTATGTCGTCTTTGCAAATTTTTATATAACCTAAAACAGTCTCTGGTTTGGCAAATTTAGCAGTGTGGTTCAACAATTTGGTATGACTTGAAGTGAGGCAGATCATTCAATCTTTTACCATCACTCAAGTGTTGGATGTATCTATTTGATAGTATATGTTAATGATATTGTTCTTACAAGCAGTGACTACCATGTCATCTCCCAAATGAAACAACACCTTTATCATCATTTTCAAACCAAAGATTTTGGCAAACTCAGATACTTCTTGGGTATTGAAGTAGCACAATCCAACAATGGTATTGTTATATCTCAAAGGAAGTATGCAATATTTTAGAGGAAACTAGGTAGATGAATTCAAAACCTATTGACACACCCATGGTGTGACACCCGGGCACGGAGACGAGGGCGGGGAGTGACGCCGGTGCAAGAAGCATGGTGCAGGGGGCACAGACAAGGAGCGGCTCCTGGCAGCTTCGGGTGGAAGGGGTACATGGATGAATTGAACATACACCGGAATGAGAGGGATCTGGAGACTGTATAGGTATGGGACTATACAGTTGAAGGATAGCTTAAAGGAATTGATTTGACTACTCATATCACCAAAATGCATTTACTTTTCGGTAGCCTGACTCATAAGAACTCCATGGTTAAGCGTGCTTGGCCTGGAGTAATTCTGGGATGGGTGACCTTCTGGAAAGTTTTCCCAGAAAGTGTGCGAGTGAGGACAAAACACACTGGAAAGCCTGGTGGTGGTCTGTGGGGGCAGTCAACGGTCCCTGTGAGTTGCCGGGACGTTACAGATGGTATCAGAGCCTAGCCTCTCCCAGTACGGTGTGGTTCGAGGACGAACCAGAGCGGAAGCTGGTGGGCATGTGACACCCGGGCACGGAGACGAGGGCGGGGAGTGACGCCGGTGCAAGAAGCATGGTGCAGGGGGCACAGACAAGGAGCGGCTCCTGGCAGCTTCGGGTGGAAGGGGTACATGGATGAATTGAACATACACCGGAATGAGAGGGATCTGGAGACTGTATAGGTATGGGACTATACAGTTGAAGGATAGCTTAAAGGAATTGATTTGACTACTCATATCACCAAAATGCATTTACTTTTCGGTAGCCTGACTCATAAGAACTCCATGGTTAAGCGTGCTTGGCCTGGAGTAATTCTGGGATGGGTGACCTTCTGGGAAGTTTTCCCAGAAAGTGTGCGAGTGAGGACAAAACACACTGGAAAGCCTGGTGGTGGTCTGTGGGGGCAGTCAACGGTCCCTGTGAGTTGCCGGGACGTTACACATGGATCCTAATACCAAACTCCTACAAAATCAGGGAGAACCTAATTTAGATCCTAAGCAGTATAGAAGATTGGTTGGAAAAATAAATTACCTTATAATTACTTGTCCTAACATTGCCTTTGCAATCAATGTGGTGGTCTAATTTCTCAATTCCCCATGTGAAGATCATTGGAATGCAGTCATTCGTATACTAAAATACACTAAAGGATCTCCTAGAAAAGGTTTTCTATATGATTCCAATAAACATACAAAAATTGTTTGCTATTTAGATGCTAATTAGACAGAATCTCCTTTCGATAGAAGATCTACCATTAGGTATTGTGTCTTCATTGGTGGTAACTTGACTTTTTGGAAGAGCAAGAAAGTGTTGTGGTAAGATATATGCACTAGCTTAAGGAGGAGTTTTAGATATACTGTATTTTATGTTACTTAGGGAATTGTAGACTTTTGATATTGGTAGATATTTTTTTTAACAATATCTTCTATTTACCATATTTATGTTTGGTTGCCATTGCATCATTCTTCATTATAAATATATTACCCTATGTATTTTAAACACAAAGGAGATTAATCCTATACCTAGTTTTACTATATTCAATAATCCTATATATTTATTTGATATTGAATCAAAGATGTGTGGATTACTGAAAAAGGATGATCCTTGCCTACCAAACAGTGTTTCATGGATGGATATACATGAAACACTGTTTATAAATATATTTTTTTTAACAATATCTTCTATTTACCATATTTATGTTTGGTTCCATTGCATCATTCTTCATTATAAATATATTACCCTATGTATTTTAAGCACAAAGGAGATTAATCCTATACCTAGTTTTACTATATTCAATAATCCTATATATCTATTTGATATTGAATCAATGATGTGTGGATTACTGAAAAGGATGATCCTTGCCTACCAAACAGTGTTTCATGGATGGATATACATGAATCTTTTACTCTTGAAGAGGGAGCTCCAAGCAAGAAAAGGAAGAGGGATATTTGTTTGTGCAATTATCATAAATGTTATAATACTTATAAAGTTTTTTGTTTTCTTAAAAGGTCTAAGAAATTTAATCACTAAGGTTGAAGAAAGAGAAAATCTACCATAACAAAAAATGATAATAAAATTAAAGAGATAGTCAAAAATAGATCGAGGAAGAGGATGGAGATGAGCTGCAAGAAAATGTATTAGAGGAGGAAGATGATCTAAGTGACATGATCTCGAAGATGATCTAAGTGATACTCGAAGATGATGAATGAAAGGATAAGATTAAGATGTAGGATTTAAATATAAGAAATAGCATCACGCATTTTATTATTATGTTTTGGTTTTATGGATTGAACAATTTCACTTCATTTTAATATATGATATTTTTAATGTTTTTTTCATATCACCGTTTACTTAAAAGTATCATATTTTATTTATTTGTATCTTACTATTAGTAATAAGATTCAATTCACAATTCAAAAAAATTGAAAAACAATTCACAATTTGAACCTCAATTCGATAACCATGCTTCAAGGCAATAGGTGTACTCATTGTAACTTCTTTTTTCGCTTTCTTGACATCATTTATACATAAACACACAAATCATTGCCAATTGAGTGAATATACACACTCAAGCTTTAACCTAAATTATCCTTGACTTTCAACTAGGATCTAGACTCTGTTTTTATCAGCCTAAATATACAAATGTAGTTACAATTAATTTCAAATTTGAACAAAACTGTTGTCCTTCTTTACATGCTTAGTTTACTCAGTGTTTAGCCATCCAACATCACAACCATAATAATGCAATTCAAGTCAATAGAAAGGAGAGGCTACAAAAGAAAACTAACCTCATAAGTCATTGTTTTCCATTTCTCTCCACATGCCTTGCCAATCTGAATGACCACAGGATAGAATAAAAAAAATTATATTAATTTGCAAAAGATAATAATAGAATCGCTAAGTATAAAAACTTCCCACTAATCCTCAAAACAACAGGAAAATATTAAAAAGAGATGCTCAAATTTTACATAGCATTGACCTTAAAGAAATTGAAAATTTGTAAATAGTCAACTTTGCAACAATCTTGCTTCTGGAGAAATTAAAAATATAAACTAAATTAGAAGAAATACTAATAGAATGAATTCTACACATACATCACGCATTGACTTTACATCCGGATTCTTCTCTTGAAATTCTTTACGAAAATCCTCCCTTAAGAATGAAACAGAACTTCCAATAAACATAATAGTGTTGAAGATAGGACATTCCATATAAGAAAGAAGCAGTTGGTTGTTAAATATGGCCACTGTGCAAAGTTCAGTGCAATATGTAAAGCAAATAGTAGTATACTGAAGTTGAACATAGAATAATAAACTAAACTAGCAGTAAGTGAAAAAGTATCACAAGAAAACCATATTTAAATGTCACAAAAACCATGGTTAAAAATGAATGGTCTTTTTAACTCTTGAACATAAAGTGGTGATGCATTCAAAACTGATTAACGTATGTGCTAACATCACACAATGACCCTCCTCAATATTAATCCTCTAAAATTAAATATATCCTACTTGCAAATCCTGCATACACTAAAACATTAAGATGCTTGAAATAGAATGAATCTCATCTTCTTTAGATATAACATTACCTACAAAGGTAATTTACAAGAATCAACACAGGAAAAAAAAATATAAGAATATAACACCAATCATACTCTGCTCACTCTAATAATGAACCACTACCTTTCAAGAGAGCTTAATATTTCAGAAACTCAAAACATATTAACAAAGCTATGGAAATGCCAGATATCTAGAAAATACATACAAGAAACTGGCCAAGTTTTGATAAGATTAATGTTTTCCACAAAACAATTATAACACATAAGAAATACAGAGAATAGCTAACAAAAGTAACTGTACAAGAAGTAGAAGAAAGCTGTAGGAGGTTTCTTCGGCTTCATAGCATCAAACTTCCGCTTGTTCTTCTTTAGTTTTGCTTTGGGTTTCTTTCTTGAATTAGTCTGCCGCACGGATCTCTTGATTCCCTCATTTGATTTAATCCTCAAAACTAGTTTACTGAAAAATCCATTGTAACATAACATTTAGCTATGGAACAATTTCGGAAATACATATTTATCTGCAATTATCAATCCCCCTTCCCAATAAACAACACCTGAAGCCATCATTGTATTCAGATTCTGGTCCAAAGTCTGAAGCCATTACATAAAAAGCAACAGCATAATCTCACACATTGTGACATAAATTATGGAACTATTTCCCCCAAACATTATCAACCGCCCCCTCCCACTTCCTACAAACCAACACCTGAAGTCAGAGGAGTAACCATATATAGAGCCAGTACAACTTCACAACGGCATCAATGTATTCAGATTCTGGTTTAAAGTCTGAAGACATCACAAAAAAATCAACAACACAATCCCACCCAACTTGTACTGTCTATTTACCCTTTCTTTCCTCAACTTTCGAACAATTATATACTGAATTCCAGTCTTAAAAGGGATGAAAAACTTTAACCAAAGAAATAAAGAGCATAATCAAACGACCACCTTCACTTGCAAAATGCAACACATGAAAAGTGACGACCAAATCCCACCCAATATTTATAATTTATAGTCTCTTTCTTCACAGAAAGTCACCCCCTCAACAACTTCATGTTGAATAGCCAAGGGAAAAAAATTATGCAAAGTATAGTATTAGAAAAATTCAAGTGACTACAGTTACATGAAATGAGAAAAACATTGACCCAACTGAGAGAAACCACCTGTAGATGAAATTTTATTCAAATAAAATACAAAAATAAAAACTTTATCCTGATACTTGACTGTTCCTTCTTCTGGGTTGCAGTGGGACCGCAGAAAAAGTGAATGAACCGTAAATCGGTGAGAAGAACAGAGAACGGAATGGAGATTGAGAAAGGGAAAGGAAAAATGGTTACCCAGAAGCGGAAGAGGCAGAGGCCGAAGTAGAGTGAGACCCTTTTGCCTTTTTCGCCATGCTTGTTCGGAGACAACACAGAGTCTTGCAATTTCACCCAAACTGCAGAAGTAAAATTACATTTATAAATAAATAAAGGTAAAATTACATATAAAAACGTTACAAATATCATGCATTTTTCCAATCTCATTTGTCACGTTTAAATTAAAACATTAAATAAGTCTATAAACTAACCATATGATATCACTTTAATTTTTAACATAAGTTAATGTTATCATTTAAAAACAATATAATTTTGTTTTTGTTTTTTACGGAAGTGGTTGATAATTGTCTTTCAGAGACTCTTTATTAATTTACTTAACAGTTTTATATTGTTTTAGGGATAAAAGGGATTCGTTATCTTATATTTAAATATTTTAAAGAAGTACTAAATAATCAAAGTAGTAACCTGATTTGTAAATTATTTAAAAATCTTCAATTAGCTTAACGAGAATGATGAAAAGGTCTTCAATATCCAATTGAAAAAGATTTAAAACTGATCCGGTACTCGTATAGGGTTTTGCTAATAAGAGGTTGTCTTCGATTTAAAAGATAGACATGGGGAAAGTATGTAGATGGGTTTAAGGAGAATAGAGGGTAAATTAATTGTTAGTTTCTTTTATTGGATTTGGAGGTGAGTGAGAATAAATTTCGAAGTAAAGTGTATGAAAATTAGGATAAAATTTGATGTAATGTCAGAATCATTAAATTTAGTGTTTTAGTGGAGTTCTGGTGTTAGTGTGAGGGTTTAGGAAATTCAGAAAGTGGAAGACAGGTGTATGCATTTGGTTGGCCGATCGGTTTTGACGGTAGTATATAAGTAAAATTTTCAAACGTTGAGTCACTTTTGCATGCACATCTCCTCTCTAGAATTCTGAGTTTTCTCCTCCTTCTCTCTACAATCTTTCTGCTTCTCTCTAAAAGCTCTCACTTTCTACTTATTCTAATCATTATATAGGGAGTGTTTGATCTCTTTCTCGGAGGCAAGAGTTTTCTTTGCATCAAACCAGCTGTGGTGTGAAGTTGGTACGTTAAAACCACTCAATCTTTGTAGTTCTGTGTTTTCTGATACATGCAAGCACTGTTCAGCTTGCATGTGTTCTTCCTTCATCTTTCTCTGAATCTGTTTTTGTATTTTATTTTTTGGTTGGTCCTTGTTCACCGATCAAAATTTTAGAAGTGGTTGTTGGTCAGTCAAACAGTGAAAGCTTAAGAATTGTTGAGAGTATTCAAGGTAAGGGGAGCTAGTAATTTAATTATGCTTTCTCTGTTGAAATTTCTGTTTGAATGCTTGCATGTATGAATGATGATGTGTTTGATTGAATTGTATGTAAATTTTGTTTGGCCGAGACCTGTGAACTGGGTTGGGAGTTTCTTGGTGTAGACTGTTCGGTCTTTGCTGGTTCATATATGAGAGGATGTGAAATGTGAGAGATAGTCAAATAGGTTCACTGGGTTAGATTTAGATTAAATTTATACATCAAACTTGGAGTTTTAAAAGTTCAGAAAATATATTATTTAAGTATAAAGTGTGATATTCAGTATTCAATTGAAGTTTTACAAAATCATGTATATAATCGATCGGTCGTATTCCTTACTCAGTCTTTAACTAGGTTTGGTCTAGTAAAGGTATTAGCTATTTCTAACCGTTTGGTCTAGTCGCAGTTTTTGATAATAAACTAATACTCAGTATAATTAAGTGCTCGGTCTAAGTTTTTAGAGTTCAGTTTGAGCTATGAGTGTTCGGTATAAGGTTTTCGAGTTTGGGCGTTAAGCTTTTAGTAGTCAATTTTTCTATAGTGTTCGGCGTTTCTTCTAATATTTCTTATAGACCGTTCGGTTTTTATCTCGGTTGGGTAGTGTGAAAGTGTTAGGTCTCCAATGTTAACAGGATTTCTCTTTATTATGATTGGCAATATAATTGATGTATGAATTGTATGTTGAGTATTGCAAATCTATACTTTAAAATATTGTGGAAGAGAATTCCAAGGAGTAATGTCTCGTGTATGGTTGTGGAATTTTAAAGTATGAATATGGATATGCTAAGTTGATGTTCATCCTGATATTCTGTGATTACTCATTCTCAAGTAGAGAGGAGTAATTCATGTGTGAGAATGGCAGGAGGTCCTACCGTCTTAGGGTGCCGAGGTAGGTATTATGGGATTAACCTTGGGTAGTAGCTTGATTGGTGTTAGCTGTTTCACTACTACAATAGCAATAACGTATGTAGCTACATATTCATACAATCTGGATGGTTAAGTCATATAGTTCAGTTTATATATATATATATATATATATATATATATATATATATATATATTATAATTAAATTACATGAGCTTAGTCTACTCTTTTCTTCTGTCTTAATTTGTATGTTCGATTTTTCTTTTCTTTACGATGATCATCCTGTGGATGTAAGCAGAAGGTGACGAGTGCTCGGTGGAGCAAGTATTGGAAGGAGAAGACCCAATTGTGTAAAGTTATGACCGTTCGGTCATATGTGTAACTCGTTTTAGATGGGTCGTTCGGTCCGTAGGTTGCTTATGTTCTTTGTAAAACCGATCGGTATATATATATATATATATATATATATATATATATATATATATATATATATATATATATATATATATATATATATATATATATATTTCATAGTACCGTTCGGTCTATTTCTTTAAGTCTGTATCAAACTTATGATACTCTGTAAAGTGTTAAATTTTATAGTTATTTTAGATAACTGTAATGATCAATATTTTACCAAATTCTCTATGAACTAATTTAGTATATGATTATATGTGATTAAACTATTATATAGTGTTATACTATATTTTGGGATGCTACATGTAAGAATGACAAAAATCTTTTAATTAGAAGAAATTAAAGATTATCAAAATATTTATAGTTATAAAAATAATATAAAATGGTAATTATTAATGTTATATATAATTGTTAAAATGTTTATAAAAAGAAAAAAAATAAAAATTAATTTTTAAAATGTAAAAAAATAGTAATTTAGTAAATTGAAATAATAATAATAATAATAATAATTATTATTATTATTATTATTATTATTATTATTGTTATTATTATTATTAATTCATCTTGAATTAATCCATTACATAAAATGTACAAGGATACATTGCTGCAAATTTGAGAATGGATGATAACAATAATAATAAAATTTGAGAATGGATACATAAAATGTATAAAATTGAGAATGGATGATACATTGCTGCAAATTTGCACAAATAAAGGAAGATTGGAAAAATCTTTTCCCCCGCAAATCAATGTTCCAATTGATCATTTAAAGTCAACATGCAATTAATCCCAAATCCATTTGAGGTAATCAACTATAACAATATATTCATTCAAAACGATGAACTTTTATTTTTTTTTAAAATAGGATGAATATAACTATTGAAGGAAAATATATTGAAAAACAATTAGTAAAGAAAATGATTGTAAAACCCTTATTTTATCATGTGATGGAAATGTGCGAATTTACTATTGATAAGGAAAGTGTGGAAACCAAAAATAATTTACATGCAAATCGAGATAAAATTTGCATATGAACTTTCTTCGCTCCATATTATCTTCTTAAAATGTATTTTTATATATTAAAAATTTATAATAATTTTTAATCTATCAAATTACATCATTCAATAACTTTTATTAAAATTTTATCTCAATTTTCTTCATTTTTTATATATTATTGTTAATACATACATTTTTTTTCATCAAATTCACTCCCACAAATCCATCTTTCCAAACAAACATACCCTGAGATAAGAGAGACTTTGTAAGTTAAAGAAGAAAAGTGTAAGCTCAAATCAAAGAGGAAGTGAATTCAATAGACGGAAAGCCAATCCGCTGGAACGCAAGAGAAACATAAATTATTAAAATGAATTTTAATTTGATATATATATATATATATATATCTCATGATATGGTAGAATAAGTTATTACTTTTCGTTCCATTTTCAACAATTTTAAGCATATAATACAAAGATGAATGAATTTCGGTGACAAAAATCCCCTAAAACTATAAATTATTGGTTGGTGTTTGAGTTTATTTTCTTTCGTTGATACTTGATTTAGTTTTCATATTTATCTATTATGTACTTATAATAGGGATAAACATTTAGTTAAAGGTAAGATGCAAATCATTGTAAACTTTCTTAATAGAATACTTAAGATTAAGGCATAACTTTAATTTGAATTAAGTGGGTTAATTCTTTTCAAGAGAGTTGTTAATTATGTTAAGGAAATAATCAATATAACATTTATGTTAATTAGTCAATTTTGTTAAGTAAATGGTTCATAAAGTATACTTTAGTTGTTTAACTCTTTTTTTCTTTACAAATAGTGGTTATTGTTGTTTAGGAAGGGTTAATATGCTTTGTTGTGCTACTTGGTTAACTATGTTAGTTAGGATATGGTTTTGGTAAGATGTATAAGTCATGTTTTGATTTATTGAATGTCTCTTCTCATTTCAAGGAATTAAATTAAACAATATTATATATCATAATTAAAAATAATAATTTATTTTTGTTTTTAAATTGAATGTATTTCTTGAATAAAATCGTTCAATTTAAATTAGTAAATCAAATCAGTCTTAGCAAATCCAGAGGTTTCTTAGACCATGTATGTAAACTATACTCTAATATACAAAATAAACTAGATGTTTTGTAACTTTACTTATTCATTAGCTACACATAACACATAACACAAGTTAGAATGTTTTAAGAGAATGAATGAATTCAAATATAAAATTCAATTATTATAAAAATTTTCAAAACAGAGATAATCATATGATCATCTAATGAAATTAAACAAACCAGAGCCTCCGGTAAGATTTGTCTGATTTGATCATCTAGCATCTGTTAAGGCTTAAAAATTGATTTTTACCACTAATTTCGGCTGAAACTTGGATAATATTAATTAGACAAATTTTAGTTAATATTTAGTTCTCATTCAAAGCGTTGTGATTGCCATTTTCCACCATTTTTGACAGGTCCATATGATATGACTTAAAGAAAACAAACATTATCTATTTTTAGTAGTCACACCATACAACTTTGAAACCAAAAATGTTTCTGGTTTGATAAGAGTTTAAATATAGAAGCTTGCATTTTCTTCTCCTACCTTCGAATTATAAATATTAAAACAATGAAAATATATTTCATAAAATACATTTGATTACTTTTGATTTCATGTTACCGACATTCTTTATTGATTTCAAGATCAAATGATATCTTAAGAAGCTTTGTTAATATTAGTCGAATCATATATTTTCTTATTTATAAAACAACACATTAAACACTAATTGTTATATTTTAAGTTTAATTTGAGTAACCTCAATCTTACCAAATTTTTAAATACATGTCAAAATCTACTATTGTGTGGATTATACTTTAGTTAACATTTAATGATTTAAATAATTAATTGATTGATTGATGAAAGACCAAAACACAAATAAGATTTTCATACACAAAAGTATATTTTTTATTTTTTATTTGTTTTGGTGTCAATGTTTTAAGTTTTGATTTGTTTTGGTCTCAATGTTTTAAGTTTTGATTCATTTTTTCTCTCAATATTTGTTTTTGGTTGAGTTTCGATTCAATTTGGTCATTTCCATTATATTTGTATAAACCATGTTAAAAAAGTGGTGAGTTAGTTATTTGTAACAAACACATGCCCATATATTAAATTTTTTAATATTCTTTTTGTTTTTTTATTTCTCTTTCCCTCTTTCTTCTCTCTTTTCTTCTCCAAATCATCGAGCAACACTATGTATGGGTGGGAGTAGTACTAGGACCATATGTGGCGCCACTTCCACTAGCCAAAACCACCAACGACTACACTGCTAACTACCAAAGGTCTCCTTAATGTCGTACCACACCTACTTTCTCTTTATCATTTTCTTCTCAAAATCTTACGATTTGGAGAAGCAGGGTAAACATCAGTGGTGAGCAAGTGACATACCATTACTGCAGTTATGTTTCCAATGGAGTATGGTGGTTTCAAATTTGGGTTTTGAAAGAGAAAGATGAAGGAGAAGGTAGTGCTTAACAATGTCAATAAGGCCTTTAGTAGTGACTAACGTCGCCGACAACTTTAGTTAACAAAGGTGATGCCAAGGCTGATCTTGGTGTTGCTCCCATGACCTACATATGGTACTACTATGGAGAAGAAGAAGGATGAGAGAGAAAAAAAAATCTAAAAGTATTCAAGAAAACAAAAAAGAGAGTGTTTCGGTAACTAGGTCCGAGACTGATGTTCTTCCTTCCTCCTTACTCTGCCGATGCGATTTCCCACTACATAAAAGTTCCTCTCACGATACCGATTGGTTGTCACCTGCAAGAAACACCGTGACGCTCAAGTCAGATTAGTTTCAAGGAGAACAAGGTGATAATTATTCAGAAAAAGGTGTCATTACTTGGACTTAAATCTCATATTTATAGACCTAATTCCTAATAATAACTATTAACTGCTAATCAATACCATATCAATGTCGTATATTTTATTTCCTATTGCTTGTTACTTGGTCATTAAAGCCATACGTTTTGTTCCTGATAGCATTAATTGACCTTTAATGCTTATCAGCAATCAGCCAACCGCACCATGCCTGACCCCTCCGTCTTCGTCGATCGGTCCAACTCCTCGTCAGGCCATGCCTCTTTTAGTGGCTACTGGGTATATTACATAAGCCCCCCAAGCCCTGAGCGGCAGCTTACGCGAAGGGGTTTCACTATTCTGGTGTCAAAGTCGAATCAGAGTGACTGTTGGTGGGCTGACACATGACATATCGGTTGGAGCTGAAAGGTCGCGCCTTTCTGCCACTCGATTAATTCGAAATGAAGGGTTAGGATTTTCCTCTAAAAACACTATCGTTGGACGCGAAGGGTCAGATATTCTCCATGGTTGGATTTACAAACCATGAAGGGTGGTGATCTGTCCTTGAAACCGCTTTTGTATGCTATAAATAGGGAGAGGGTCCACCTGTTTTCGTCACCTTCCTCTCTTCCTTTTTTTGCACCGAACTTCGCTAAAAAGGTGATTATGTCTTCTTCCACCTAGTCTATTGATGAGCTTGCCGACGAAAGTCGGGGGTACGCTAATGATGTAGTAGAGTCGTCGTTGTCGGTGGGGTCCTCTATTATGGGGTCAGAAGGTGATAGTGGTCGTCCAGAAAACACTTCTGACGAAATAATGTTGAATGTTGATAACTCACTTAAATGGTCCGAAGTCAACCCACCTCCTTTGGTAAAGGGATACCAATGGGCTCCTCATGAGGTTTGCGGTTACTATCCATATTTCACCACTAGTGATTCCATAACGTTATTAGTTGAGCGAGTAGATTTGTTGGCCGACCTTAGAGATGCGGAATGCATTTCTTTAGTAGTGTGTAAACCAAGTGAGCGGGTCTGTCATGGTCGCGAGGGTTATAGTTTAGACTTCTTCTGTGTTTACGTTACCTTGTTTCGCGATTTAGGGGTACAAATTCCTTTTTCTGAGTTTCAGATGGGCGTCTTGCGGGAGTTAAATGTTTGCTCTACATAACATCATCCCAACGAGTGGGATTTCATGCAAGCCTTTAGTGTCCTCTATACTGCCCTTTCGCGTTCTTCCTCATCCAAACAAATCTTGGATATCACTAACCCCTGTAAAGGACAAACAACTATTTACTTTGTTCAATACTTCGTAAAAAGATTTCAAAACTTACTTTATCAAAGCACCAGCTTCCGCATGGTTCGTCCTCGAACCACACCGTACTGGGAGAGGCTAGGCTCTGATACCATCTGTAACGTCCCGACAACTCACAGGGACCGTCGACTGCCCCCACAGATCACCACCAGGCTTTCCAGTGTGCTTTGTCCTCACTCGCACACTTTCCAGGAAAACTTCCCAGAAGGTCACCCATCCCAGAATTACTCCAGGCTAAGCACGCTTAACCATGGAGTTCTTATGAGTCAGCCTACCGAAAAGTAAATGCATTTTGGTGATATGAGTAGCCAAATCAATTCCTTTAAGCTATCTTTCAACTGTATAGTCCCATACCTACACAGTCTCCAGATCCCTCTCATTCCGGTGTATGTTCGATTCATCCATGTACCCCTTCCACCCGAAGCTGCCAGGAGCCGCTCCTTGTCTGTGCCCCCTGCACCATGCTTCTTGCCCTCGTCTCCGTGCCCGGGTGTCACAGACCTCGTCTCGCAAGCTCATCGGTCTACTCGGGTCTGACACTCTACGTGCTAGAGTATTCAGTAAGCTCTCCTTCACTTCCTATTTGTTGATCGGTCATTATTGATTTGTCTAAATTTGTCTTATTATTTCAGATATATTTGGCGGGATGGAGAAACATCAAGCTTTTTTCGCATTATGGCTCGTAAGAAAGATCTCGAGAAGTCAAGTGAAGGTACCTCATCTCCTTCGAAGATCGTTACACAAAAGGCTCCCCTTTCACACGTGAATCCCGCATTGAAACTTTCAGACAATGAAAAGCCTTCGCTCGTTCCAGCTAAGCCTTCGAGTGCTGGTGTTTCGAAAGATGACACGAAGAGGAAGTTATCCCGTGACAAACCAGTTCCGTTCAACAAGAAGAGGAAGATCACTAGTCCTCTCCTTTCCGGTTCTCTTGATCTGCTTGTGCATGTTGCCAAGCGGCTACAGTATAACCTCACTCCCGAAGAGAAGATACCTTTCAAACGGATGTCCCCAAGCAAAGCTCTGGACATGGCCTACGAGCTCAACGCCCGGGCTAGTATCTGCATGAATTATGCTACTGGTTCCACCAAGTCTTTGCTAGCAGAGGAATTGGACACCGTGCGTCAGGAGCTGGAAACTTCCCAAAAGGAAAATGTCGAGCTGTCTCGTCATCTTGAAGAGGCCTTGAAAGCTGCTGAGGAAAGTCGGGGGAAAGCTGCCATCGCTTTAACTCAAGCTCAGGATGATCTCTGCCAGCTTAAGCGAACCAATGATGATTTGAAATTGGATCTTCATAAAGCTACTTCTCAATATCAAACTTTAGTTAAAGAAAGGGATTCTCTTGTTTCTACTCGGGATAAGTTAGCTGCTGAAAATTTATCACTAGAAGACGAGATCTGCAATGAACGCCTTACCGGTTTTGAGCAGGGCATTACCCAATGTCACTACTTCCTTAATACTCCTCATAATCATGCTGGATTTGACATCATGAAGGTTTTGGTGGACGACCAGCTAGTAACCTTGTCGATCCCGGAAGCAACTAATACCGAGGCCACTGCTGAAGCCGCACCTTCAGCCGGTCTAGCTACTGTTGAAGGAACATTGAATGTCGCTTCTGGTGTTGAAAATACTACTACTTAGTTTACGTTCTCCTTTAAACTTGTAACTTCACGCTCTTAATTTGTTCCACCTTAGTTCATATTTGCTTTCTGTGGAAGCTTTAAGTTATGACCGAAGGGCTGATTTGCTATATAACTACATGTACTGACTGTTCTACATAATGCTTACCTTCTTTTTCAGCCCCAATTTCTATAACTGCGATGAGCAATATATCTTATAACCGATCGTTGATGCATTTTAATCTTCATCTCTCTAACTTCGAACTTTCTGCGTTGAGTGAGGATTTCTAAAGTCATTTTTCGGACTTTCCCCCGAGCGGGTTGCGGCAGAAGTCATTTTTCTGACTTTCTGCATTGAGCGAGGATTTCTGAAGTCATTTTTCTGACTTCCCCCCGAGTAGCTTGCGGCAAGAGTCATTTTTCGTACTTTCTGCGTTGAGCGGGGATTTCTGAAGTCATTTTTCGGACTTCCCCCCGAACGGCTTGTGGCAGGAGTCATTTTTCTGACTTCCTGCATTGAGCGGAGATTTCTGAAGTCATTTTCTGACTTCCCCCGAGCGGCTTGAGGCAGGAGTCATTTTCCCGACTTCCTACGTTGAGCGGGGATTTCTGAAGTCATTTTTCTGACTTCCCCTGAGCGGCTTGCGGCAGGAGTCATTTTTCTGATTTCCTGCGATGAGCGGAGATTTCTGAAGTCATTTTTCTGACTTCCCCCCGAGCGGCTTGAGGCAGGAGTCATTTTTTTGACTTCCTGCGTTGAGCGAGGATTTCTGAAGTCATTTTTCTGACTTTCCCCCGAGCGGCTTGAGGCAAGAGTCATTTTTCTGACTTCCTGCGTTGAGCGGGGATTTTTGAAGTAATTTTTCTAACTTACTCCGAGTGGCTTGAGGCAGGAGTCATTTTCCTGACTTCCTGCGTTGAGCAGGGATTTCTGAAGTCATTTTTCTGACTTCTCCTCGAGCGGCTTGAGGCATGAGTCATTTTTCTGACTTCATGCGATGAGCGGAGATTTCTGATGTCATTTTTCTGACTTCCCCCCAAGCGGTTTGAGGCATGAGTCATTTTTCTGACTTTCTGGGTTGAGCGAGGATTTTTGAAGTCATTTTTCTGACTTCCTGCGTTGCATGTAAACTTTTCGTCAAACAAGAAAATATGGTGGAACATTTGATATTATTCATTGCTTTAGCCTTACAATAATCACTTAGCTAAAATAAAATTTCAAATGGGAAGCGTTCCATGTATTAGGTATGACCTTCCTAGTCGGATGTTCCAGTCGATATGCACCATTGTTTAAACTTTCTCGGACTCTGAATGGTCCTTCCCAATTGGCTGCCAATTTTTCATGCGCTGCCTTTTTTCGGGCTTCAGCTGTTTTGCGTCATATTAAGTCACCTTCAACAAATTTTCTTGGCCGAACTTTAGTGTTATATCTTCATGTTACCAACCTTTTTTAAGCTTTTGTTCGCACGACCGCCACATCTCTTCTTTCTTTAAGCACATCTAAGTTGGCCCTTAGTTGTTCTTCATTCAAAGTCATATCCCCCAATTGCCTCCTCACGGTCGACTCTCCTACTCCCACTGGCAACATTGCATCTATCCCATAAGTTAGATTAAAAGGTGACTTTCCGGTTGTGTCGTGTGGGGAACAATGATAACCCCAAGTACCTGCTGAAGCTCATCCACCCATGCCCCCTTTATTTGAACAACAAACACAACAAAGTAACCCATCAACTCAACCAATCATGCCATCATCAAATTAGGAAGAAGTTGTAGTTTAAGGGGATAAATGAACAAATTTAATGTTTTTTTTAATATCTTTTTGTAATGTCTGTCATTTGAACAACAGTTTGGTAATCTTTTTCTATTAGACAGCAGTTTGGTAATCTTTTTGAATTAGACAGCAGCTTGGTGATCTTTTTGTATTAGACATCAGTTTTGTAATCTTTTTGTATTAGACAGCAGCTTGTTGATCTTTTTGTATTAGACAGCAATTTGGTAATCATCAGACAATGTCATTCTGCTTTTATCAGTCTGTATTTTGATGTTTTATATTGATTTCTTCACCTCTGCTTATCAATGAAATCAGTATGTTTCTTCACCTCTGCATATCAATGAAATGAGTCTATATTTTGATGTTTTATATTTGTTGTACACTTTTGTCCAGATATATTTGTTCTGCATCACGTATGTTTATCTACATATTTGGGCATCAAAACAATATATGCCTTATTATTGGGTGATGCAAAATTCTTTAAAAAGTGACCCTCAGCAATGCAGATTTTTTTAGACTCATAAAAACACCTCAGATATGCATGACGCAGGTGTATGATAGCAATATATAGACTCATAAAAACATAACAACTTCAACATAATAACATTATTTACTCATCACATTCCATAACAAAAATACAATTTTTCACTAATAACAAGTCTGACTTTCATTGAAATGGAAGAAAGGTACAACATGATTACAACCCATCAGCCCATTGTCATCAACATTGATACGCAAATTGTGTTTATTACACATAAAAGAAAAACCAAAAATATCAACACCTTCATCCACTTTTCAACAACCAACAAAGATTTCTCAAACTTAACTAAAATTTTCCTATTACTATCCATTTCTTCACTGTGCACCGAACTTTCTTTGTTTCCTTCACACTTCAAGCATTTGCCCCTTTCCTCTTCCACAACATCATTGAACCATTTGAAGTAGTTGCAACCACCCTCTTCAGCACCACTCTGTATAAATAACAATCTCTTCTCAAAAACACTTCCACATAATACAAACGTCAAATAAATCATACCTTATACTTCGAGCATCCCCAAAATTGCTTGCCACGATTCTTCAAAGTTTTAGCAGTTCTCATCGCACATCTCAGTCCACAGTGGCAAATCGGTGAACACACATTACGGTTCTCCTTCCGCCACACATTGCATGTCGACGAACAACAAAAATGCTCCTTCGACATCGTCTTCGAACAACTACGTTCTTAAGCCCACCCACCTGCGTCGAACCAAAATTCCCTGCTTGCAACAAGCTCAACAACCTCCAACACGAACCTTGCTCTCGTCAACCAATTTGTGGATTTCTTCAATTTAGGGATTCCTTCATTTAAAACGTTCATTTATTTTGTTAAAAATCAAAATGTTGCGTTTTGATTTAAAAATTTGACTTTTTTAAATATAAAAACTTACCATTAAGCCAGGTCAACAACAGTATTGTGCCACGTCAGTCATCTCAGCAACCCACGCATCAATTTCTTTAACGCCGTCCAGCCAACTTAACGGAAAGGTCTCAATTGATTTCAATTTTCAAAATTAAGGACCATTTTGACACACTTTAGAAAACGAGGACCTATCTGAGACAATCCTGCACAAATAGGGATGTCGAAAAAGATTAAACCTTAAAAAAAATATAAATAAATAATATTATTGTAATTTAAATATTAATCCTAAAAAATTCTAATTATTAATATAGCAAAATAATTTAATATATAAATATAATCATTATTTTAATTTATTTGATTAAAAATATTGATTAATTAATTAAACGTTTAGAAGATTTTTATTTAATTAAATATATTTTAAATGTTTATTAACCAATTTTAAAAATAAAAATTTAAAAAATTAGAAAAAGGTACTAACCAGTCCAATCCAGTCCGGTTTTGTGGACTAAAGACAGTATCGGCCGAAACGTGGGCGAGACGTTTTGCCACCCCTAATTTGAACCTTCAGATTTCTTCCCTACGAGATAGGTTTTTCAAGTGTTTGTTTTGCAGCCATGGCAAACAGAGACCACCACCGCTGTGATAAACTCTTTGTAACCCAAGAGTCCTTCAATAACTACAAAGACGGATCACAGGATTTCTGTAAGGCCTCGATTAGCGCCCCTAGAGTTGTAAAGTCCTTCTATAATAAGGGATCTGGTTCCCAAAATTTAAGGGGCTTAAAGATTCATTGCCATGACAAATCTGTTTTGCTCCATTTCCGAGCCCGTGTCGGCAGTGGGATATCTGCACTTTTCAACTACAACGGGAACGGACTTCAGGAGTTCCCTGGCTTCAGCTTTTTTAGGTATCTGCGAGACTTAACCCGTCCGGGATGAGAGGTACCTTACATATTCATTTTTTCTCCAGCAATATTTATTTGGTTAATTTACTTCACTTATGGCGAGAGTTAAGACGAGACGATATGTTTTGAGAGCAATTGTTTTTTCTTTTTTTTTCTTTTATTGCTTCGGTTGTTTCTGTTTTACTTTAGTTAAATCTTGTAAACGTGATTCGTCTAAAAGTAATTGATCAAGTTTAATTGTGGTCACATCCTGTTTCAAAAAAGCTGTTCAAAGTCTTCCTCCTGCTTATGGAAGAGATTTTGTATGCATAGGACTTGGATTTCATCTTAGAAACTAAGACACTGGGTGTGGTTTTGATTAAGAGTCATTTAACCGTAACTTTGATTCATCTTCAATCTATTCTCATTATCCTTTAGGTTTAATACTCTGTTAAAGACAAAGTCAACGTTGCCTACACAAACCTTCGCTCTCAACACTTGGTTGAAGACGAGCAAATAAAACTTGTATATTGTTTAACTACATAAACAAGGGATTTATATAACCCCTTAAAACCACATACCGTCGCCTTCTATCGTCTTCTTGCGCCCTCGTCCGTCGTAGTTAATGGCAGGTTGGAAGTAGAAGCTGGGCGAGGTGAGGTGGAGAAAGGGAGATCACTCCTCCCTGCACTGTTTGACTTCGTGCAAGTGTGGTGGGTAGGATTTTAATTGATTTTAGGAAATTATTTTCTTAACTTTTTCTTAATAATTAAGAATTAGGTGTTTCAATTTCAGATTTTAATTATTTGAGAGTCAATCCAGTAACTTTTTATTATAAATATATATATATATATATATATATATATATATATATAATAGTATATAAAGTATAGATTATAATTTAACTAAAATTAAAGTTCTTCTACCAAAATAGTAATATAAGAAAAATATAATATAATAATCTAATAGTAATAATAATTTATTAAAAATATAATAATAATAATAATTAAAGTTATTTACATAATCATATAATAATAAAGTATTATATTATTTATAAATAATTTTAATTTTTTTATTTAAAGTAAACTCTTCCTATATTTAAATCCTTCATCTTAATCTTATCCTTTCATTCATCATCTTCGAGATGAATGTCACTTTAGATCATCTTATTCCTCAAATATAAGATTCTCTTGTAGTTCATATTCATCTTCGTCTTCTTCCTCAACTTTTCGACCTATTTTTTCAATTTTATTATCATTTACTCTTAATAGTAAATTTACTCTGATAGAAACTGTTACTTTGGCCCCATAGCCTTGCTTATATAAGCAATTTGATGGTTTGATTGCATCAAAACTGCTCCTAAGCCAATGCCTGAAGCATCTGTCACTATTGTGATAGGCTTTGTGATGCCAGGTAAGATTAAAACAGGTGCTCAAGTTAATCCCAGTTTTAACTTATTGAGCTTTATTTTCTGCTTCAGTCCATTTGTATTTTTCACTCTTCTGTAAAAGACTACTTAAGGATGCTGCAATTTGGCCATATCCATGTATAAACCTTCTATAATACCCTTATAATCCTAAAATGCCTATGTGTTCTTTCAAATGTTTTGGCCGTGGCCATTGTTGTATAACTACAATTTTATCAGGATCTTGTTGCACCCTTGTTGCTGAACTCTAATGTCCAAATAATCCACTTGTGACGTGCTAAAGTTGTATTTCTTCAGGTTTAGGACTCATAGAACTTCGTATTAATGCTGCCTACACGAATAATCACTCTCAAGGAACAAATGAAATCCCAATTCTGTATATTGTTTAATGACATAAAAAGGGTCTTATATAACCACCTTCAAAACCACAATCATCTACGATCAGATCTCCTATTTTTATCTATTACAACTTCATTGATGAGGGTCTAAATACATTTCTAGAAATGTTTAGAATAGCTAAATTTAATAAAGCGTGTGAGAATTGGATGTGAGGAATATGATATTGTATATATATGTGTCGAGTTTGAAAGCCAAAATGCCATGAATTATGTGGTTTCCGAATGTAGTTATGGAGTCTGAATCTTGGTTTAGCATATGATTGATGTGCGATTATCATGTGTGATATATCTCCTGCATAACTATGTATGCCATCACAACCTCACTCCTCCTTTCTCTTTGTGTTGCTTGGTTATTGCAGCTGAAATACGGAACTAGGGAAATGTAGTCATGGAGGCCTAATACTACCCTAAGGATTTTCTCCATTCACAGTTTGTTTGTTCAAGACTGTCTTTATTTTATATTCTCGTGGGGGTGACTTTGTTTTATACCCACATTGAACTTTCACTTTGGATTGTTACAACAAATTTTAACTATATTATGTACATGCAGACCATATATATATATATATATATATATATATATATATATATATATATATATGTTTATATATTGATTGCTTTAGCCACATTAGTTACTCTGAATATTATTTTGTTGGATTATTTGATTTTGTTTTATTACCATGATATTACATTCTTTCACACAAATTTTCCCTATTACTTTTCCAATTTTTTTTACCTTATTTTTTATTATGAAATAAATTAGGTAGATGAAGAACGAGTCATCTTAAGTGTTGAAGGTGTCGGTTAATGTTAATTCATATTTATAGAAATGAAATTTATATAAATAGTTTAGGTAAAAAAAATTATAAATCAATTTAACAACTATTTTCCCAAAGACTTTGGTCGGATTCATCAATGGACTATTTCTGGTATTAGAGAAGTAAAAGTGGAATGGTGAAAGGAAGTAACCACTAGAAGGGAATAATAAAAATGAAGTGGATGAATGTGAAGATAATCTACACATATAAATTCAAAGATTTCAGACCTACAAAATACCCTGCTTTAGTAGTTTCGGCTAATCAAGGTGCTTCTTCCTGCACCCCCTGTTTTTGTTCCACACTGCCATAAAAGTCATACTTTCTAAACTATCATCCAAAAAACACTTTCCAGAATAATTATTTCGGAATATGAATTTTTTTTAATGTCCATATGATCAAAACACCTAATTCTTAATTATTATGGAAAGAAACAATTTTTCTCAACTGTAATTGTTTTATTTATTTCCTTATTAAGTAGAAAGGGTAGATATTATTTGAAGATTTGATCAAAACTTTTCTCATGGAGCATCTTATGTCAAAGGGATAAGAATAAATGCTTGATAATGTAGATTATGCAGAATCAAGTGCTTACTAATTTAAAGATACAACTATTTCATTTTAAGGGCTGCCCAAAATGTTAGAGGCCTTAATAAAAGTAGAAACACGATTCTCTATGTAGATGAATTGGAGAACCAACATGCTTCTTTAACTTACTTATGACTCAAATTTTGATTTATGAAAATAGCAACTAAATTCGTTAGAAGACGACATTAGATTGACTAATCCTATCAAAACTTACTTTTTGATAATTTTTTATGCAATAAACAATTTTAGACCTAACATTTAACTATCTACTCCCTTCTTAGACCGTCTACTTTATATCTGGATCATCATTGGACAATACTAAGAGTTATAAAATCATACGCAATAATTCATATGATTGAATTCATATTAAAAAAAATGTCTGGTATTCTATCTAGATAAAATATGAACATTGAAAATAAAATCAATTAGTTTTTAGAAAGTATTATGATTAAGTAAAAAAAATAAAATAAAAATATATAATAAAAAGAAAACAAAAAATTTAATTAAAATATATATATATATATATATATATATATATATATATATATATATCAATTAATTATTAAAAAGATATTAATATTAATGTATATATGTTGATTATAAAAAAATATTTAAAATAACCTTCTAATAATATCTGAAATCTTATAGAAATAAAAGAATAAAATAAAACAAAAGAATATAAGAAGATAAAAGATAAAAGTCATCCCTTAAAAAAATTGATTGTAAATGGATGGAGTGAAAGAGAAGAATGAAAAATAATAAAAATTAAAATGAAGGAGGGGTAAAAATGAAATACAATTTGGAGCAAGGAGCTCTACGAAATTTTAATTTTATAAATATATTTTTAGAAGTAAAAGGGAAGTGAGATCTTCTTATATTAATCTTAATAATTTTTTTTTTTAAATTTCATTTATTTTGGATTGTTTATGGTTTTATTTATTTTCATTTAATTTATTTTTATCTTTATATTCTTTATTATTTATATATATATGTATTAAATAATTTATCTCTAAGTCAAAGTAATTATTAGTCATTCCAAAATTGTCTCCCAAATAATATAATTATAATTCCAATAAAATAGAATCGTGTATAGAAAACATAAATTAAAAGGACTAGTACATCAAATGAGGATTTGCGATTTTTGAAGACACTAATAAAATAATAGAAATAAAAAACAAAATTAAATAAGGGGATTATAATAGGAATAAAAAATTAAACAAGCACGTTGATTACCCATTCTTTCACAATTGAATTTTTCACTAGTTATTATATAATTATTATTCATCCTCCTTCCAAACTAATCGAATTAATAAAACAAATGTTAATCAGCACATTAAATATTTTACATGTTTCTAATTATCTACTTATTAAATTATTAATATTTTATGTCTTGAATTAAGTAAACATTAATTGTTAGAATTAGGGAAAATGCATTAGAAGAAAAAAATTATATTATCTACTACAAATATAAAAATTTGTAAATAATTCACAAAATTCATAAATAAGATAATTTCATCAATAAATTATGTACAAAACAGTAAATAAATTTATCATAATTAACTTTATTTATGAATTTATTCGTAAATTTACAAATAAATTTATAGATACTATGTAGGAGTACGAATTTTTTTATATATAATTACCTTTGGTGTTGATTACTTTTATTTTTGAATTCTCTTAATTTAGAAATAAGATTATGAATGAATCTATTTTCTTCTTAGTATCTCCTACCTAACCTCACCCGTCCACAAAAATTATTCTAAAGCTTTGAATACTTTTGGACGAGGAATGATAGAAGGTGGACAATTATTCTATCGTTGTTTTCCTTACTCAACCGGACACAGAAAAGGACAGACAAAACTTAACTAGTAAGCACCATTGGTCAATAGAATAAGAAAAAGAAAAAAAAAACACAATTAAAGGTCATTTTTCAAAATGCATAGGTGAATATATCGATAAACATAGGTGAATCAACGTGATGATAATATGTTCTATTAAAGAACAAAAGTTACTACGGGCTATATCAATAAACATTATTCACATCCCAGTTTGCACGCACCCAACCAACATACCCAACTTGTCATTTCTTTTCACCTTTCAGGCCTTTAGTTAATGAAAAAATGTGTGAACAGAATCGAAAAATTCAACTTATCAGATCTACTGAATGCCCTACGCGTCAAATTAATCTGTCACGCGGTTGGGTTTTTCCACCACTTCCATCGAAATTTAATAAAAATACACGTTAAATTTAAAACACCGTAAAAATATATGGAATAAATTGAGATTAATGTAATAAAAAATAACCTCATTGATACGTGGTATTTTTAGTTAGTGCCATGTCATTATCATATGACATAATATTAATTTGACACGTGATATTTCTTTTTAACTTTTAAAAAAATTAAAAAAAATAAAAAATAAAAATAAAAATATTTAAAAAATAATTAAAAAATTAAAAAAACCAAGAAGTGACAGTATACTTTTTTAATCGTACGAAATTAACATCAAAGACCTAATTGCTTTAGTTTTTCGAAAATAAAGAGTCAATTTAAAAAAATATATTTGAGAATCTAATTAAAATTTCTCGGTTAAATTAGGAACTCAAAAATATTAAACTTAATATATTATATAAAGGTATTGACTCGATGGTCCCACGAACGCCTAAAACGAATTCACGTAAAGCTTCTCAGTTAAATTAAAATGACTCCGAACCCAGTCTTCGAATTGTGTTCACATCGCATATGTGACTAACTATTACATCTATAAGATAAAACAAACAAAGAATATTCATAACAAAGGCATAATGTTGATGTATTGTGATTGCAATTATTTTCTCGTTTATGAGAGTGAAATGATTTGAGATTTGAGGAAGTATAAAATATGGAGATATATGAAATATGGTAAAATTTTGATTACCAGAGAACATTATATTTTGTCTTATGAAAGGATAATTATTTAGATGTTTAAAATTAGACAAGTGTACCTCCTCGACAAAGCTCTTCAAGAAAATTAAATTGATTTGAGAGAAAATTAACTTTAAAAATGTCACTAAAGGAAACTATGTTAGATTCTCAAATATTTACTGTAAAAAATCTTTTAATTAATAATGGAATTATATCAACAAAAATAACTTTATAAAAGAAAATAATTTTTTTATGAAAATAAATTCATCAATAAAATTCATTGCCAATTTAAAATTTGAATTATCAATAAAAATAATCACTGATAAATATTTATAGATAAATTCTATCAACAATTTATTATTGATATCACCGACAATTTTTTATTTGGTAAATTTTGTTAATAAAATCATGTTAAATAAATCAATTTAAGCTTTAATTATTTTATGGTAAAAGTTGTCAATAAATTAGTGAATTCACTAAAATAATAGGTATTATCGATTGTCAAAATTTGTCAAAATAAAAAAAAATGTATCGATAATATTTTTTTAAAAATATTTCTGATGAATAAGAATTCATTAATAAAATTGATAATATTTACTGATGAAAATTATATCCGTCAATAATTACTAAAAGAAAATTATTTCAATAATTACTAAAGAAAAACCCTTTTATAAACACCGTGATTTGATTCATATTCTTCATCCTCCCTCTTTCCTCTTCTTCTAACAATTTTCATATTCATCCTTTATACAATCTTTAGGCATTTCTTCAGCAAGGCTACCTACGGTTCTAAGTTTTTGTTTTTTCCTATGCCTTACGTCACCTATAGGTCCTTAGTCTTAATAGAAAGCTCAAATTTATGATTGATCTTCTCAAGCTTGGCCAACTTAGCTTGGCCAACTCGATAACTCGGTTTGTCGACAACTAGGCCAACTCGCCACTAACAACAACTCTGTAAAGAAATTCGTTGTTGAAAATCCTTTCCACCTCTCTCCCAAAATCATGGACCAAGACGTGGGTCTTGTTAGCCTTCGTGCTCTAGGTTGGTGATAAATGTGGTTGGGGATCGTTGATGCTGAGCTTACATTTAGAGAACAAGAGGTTTCGGACGAACTAATTGTTAGCTTGGGTCTAGGGACGAACTAGGGAGAGAAGTGTAACACCCCTTTCAAGATGCCACATGTAGCTTACAACACTTTCATTAACTTAAGAAAATCACAAACTCTAATACCATTGCGAAATAGTGAATAAAAAAACTCTGTTTAATTATCGCAAATGAAAACAAACCATGCAGAAACAACATTATATCAAACCCAATCCATGAGATGTTATTTAAAAATTACTTCTCAAAATAAAGTATTGGCTTAATTACAATTTGAAAAGTCCCTTATAAGGTTTTCTGACACCTCTTCTCGCTCTAAACAACACCAACATCATTTGTAATATCATCTACTCCCGTATAACAACATGGGTTATATGATAATCACAAAAACACAAGAAAAAGATAACTAGAGAATACACATGATAAAATATTAGAATCTTATCACTCACCCACACCATTTAAACCAACCATTTGAAGCAAAATCACATTCATGAACATCATCAAGTCGTATTATAACCAACTAATACTCAACCAATATGTAACCTACCATTTACTTTACTTGCTCCACATAAGCCTTACGGTCAGAGTTTCCCTACCTGTTACATAAAAGCCTTACAATCAAGGTTATCCTAATACTAAACCAACATGTTTTTCCAACATAACCTACTATTTACTTTGCCTGCTCCAAAAAATCCTTACGGTCAGAGTCACCCTGCATGCTCCACCAAAGCCTAACGGTTAGGGTCATCTTACTTTCTCCACAAAAACCTTGTGGTCAAGACTTATTTTCCTTGCTTTCTGTCGCAACCGGAATCACGACGGGACGACGATCCAAATAAGAACGGATTTTGAAAAAGATATTTGGAATCGCCACCATAGTTTATTCTGGAAAACTACGGAAAAACCATAAAAAGATAAGGCATGATCTAGGAAAAACCAGATTCTAAGTTCGGGAGTTAGTTACGTGTAGGGAAGGTATTAACACCCTACAACGCCTGCCTAAAGGCAGTACCCTTAATTAAATACGCGAATGTTATGTGGTTTTCAAAATGTTTAACTATCCCAAAAAATAAAACTCTAAAGAAACAAAATATATTTTTTAGTTTTTTGAGCCCAACAAGGATTGATCTTATGTATTCTCATAAAAAATGAGAAATTAGGGTTACGTAGTTCTTTAGAAAATTGTTTACAAAGTTTGTTTGAAAATTTGTTTGGAAAATTTGTTTGGAAATGCTTATGGATAATTTTGGATTTTTGGGAAGTGAACCTGACAAAGGCTAGCCTTGCTCCTACGTATCTCCACTTTTGATGGAGAATCAAGGATCACATAGTTCTAGCTGAGAGATTATTTGTTTGCTTGAAAGTGTTGATGTTTTTTTAGCTTTTGAAGATTTTATATATTTTTTTGATATTTTTGAAAAAAAGGAAGGTAATGAGTACTAGGCAAATGCGGATGGTCACACGATCGCACGAGCACTCATACCAGTATTTAAATTTTTAAGTTGAGGATATTAAGTACTAGGCTGATGCAGACGATCGCACGAGTACCCATATCATTATTTAATCATTTAGAAAGACCTGAGAGTATTGAATGCTATACTTATGCGAATGATCGTACGAGCACTCATACCATTATTTAATTTTTTAAGATTGAGGATATTAAGTACTAGGCAGATGCGGACGATCGCACGAGTACTTATATCCCTTTTCTTTTAAATATTAGAAAATCACTTTTTTGTAATTTTATAATTTTATCTTCTTTTTTTACTTTATAATTTTTATGTAAAACAAAACAAACAAGTTCAATAAATAAAACTAAAACAAAGAGGTGAGGTCATCATACAAGGGTTTACATATAATAAAACCTAATAATCAAACAAAAAATAAAAGTGAAAAAATAAAAGCATAAAAATAAAATAAAAGCGATCCCAATAAAAATAGGAGTGTAGAGATAAAAACCAGAGGTGCGGCATAAATTTCTTATCCAGGTCCAAAGATAGGGGTACAACATTAAGGTTAGAGGTGCCATAAACGAAATGAGTCCAATGCCCAAACCTCTCTTTTTTATTTGAAGAAACAGAATGAGCTTCAACCCAAATGAAAGGGGGTGTGAATAGGAACTGCTTCTCCGTAGGAAGAAAAAGGAAGCAACCTACACCAGGCCCAAGGCCTCTTAACCACAATCGGAAACCGATTAGGGGTTCCCCCAACTTCATCTCATTTTTCATTCAGAGACCTTGCACGCTTAGGGTTCTCTACGAGAAAGGTATCCCAGGGATATTTGTTTCCTCTGCACGCGCGCTGCCGCCTCCGCCTAATCGACCGCCGCTCACGACCACCACCCAGCCTCCACCCAACTGGACACAACAGACCGCAGTCCACGGTTTTACTAGTGACGACACTCGCTGCCGGAGCCGTCGCCGACCACGACACTAGGCTCCCCTTCTCCTTCTTCTTTTCGCGAGAGAGAAACCTTCTCGTTCGTGACGACGTTGTTTGTTCGTCGCGCAACCTGTCGCTGCCTCCAAGCCAAGGTCCTCGCTCTCCATCGAGCTTTCTCCACCACCATCGCGTCGCCGCCACGGTCGAGCCTGCCGCCAGTGCTGCCTAGAGCCAATGAGTTTCCCCCTTCTCCCATTCTCTTCTTCATCAATGTCGGCCTTGGCCAGTTTGCCTGCAACTCCACCATTCTACATGTTGAACTTGTTGATGAACGCTTCCACTCGCTGGTTCAATTTGTCCCGATTCAACGATGGCTCCTTCCTCAGCCCCGTCGGCGCGTTTTTCTCCCTCCCAGCAAACGTCTCTGATTTCTGCATCACAGGTCCACCGTTCAAATCCCTCAACGGTGTCCCCTACGTCTCCCACGTCTTCGCACTCTTCAAATGTCTAGTTAACGGCATTGTTGGCCCCTCCGTTAGCATCCTCCACATGCTCTCCAACGTCCCATGCTTCTTCGCTTTCGGTACTCCCAACGCCACAGCCTTCCTCCCTTCTGGACTGGCTCTAATTGTTGAGTTTAGGTATGTAATGCTCCACAGACGCTATTCTTCGATCCTTCGCTGCTAAGGCAGAAGAAACTCCAAAGGATGCACCAATCGCTGAGATTGATTGTGGCAAATCCACCATTGACTAACTCTGGGTGTGTGCGACGTTCTGTTATGATATTCTATATTCTGTGTGCCAATGATGCGAGTGTGAGTGAGTGAATACTGGAGCAAATAATGTGATTTGGTTTTGTAGGTTGAGGGTGAGGGTTCTGATGTGTGAATGAAAGATGGGAAAATAATGGGTTCTCTGGCTTTGAGTGTGCTGAAGAAGATGGAAGGGAAAACGAAAGATGCACTAATGATGAGGAAGGCGCTTCTCTATGCGAGTGAATAGAGGAATTCAGAGTTTTGTGTGTGGTCTATGATGGATGATGAATTCAGTGAATAAAAATGGTGAAGGTGATATGAGGTTGTGCGTGGTAGGTGGGTGGATATGGGTTATTGGTGTGATGCACGTGATGCTCTGGAGGTGAAATGTAAGAATGTGATAGGAGTGTGAGAGGTGAATCTTGGTTTGGTGAGGAATTATGAAGGGTGATAATGAAGACGTTATGTGAAAAGAACGGAGGTGATAATGAAGACGCTATGTAAAAAAAACTAATATAGAAAATAAAATAAAATAATATTAAACGAAATAAAATAATAGTATAATAAAAATAGAATTTAAATGAAAATGAAAGAAAATAAAATAAAATAAAATAATACAAAAATAAAAATAGACATATTATTTAGTCAAGACGAAATTCGATATTCACATCTTATGATTAAAAACTTTGTTTATTCTACAAAAGCCTTACTAACAAAGCACTAGACTCAACACAAAACTAGGTCATCAACACCATCTCAACAAACAACTATAAAACAACTCGACCATGTTCAAATAGAACTCAACAACCAACATACGTAGCTTTGCAAAGAAAATCACAAATGGTCAAAAACACACACAACTCAACAATTATAACAAAAGGTTCGACCAAGGTCAAAAACCTTATGACTCCAAAATATCAAGATTGAGTTCTAAAACCTTTTAACTAAGGCCTTAAAACAACTTAAACCAAATAACGCGACCAAACAACTTAACTTGACCAAATAACCTAGTCTGGTCAAACAATTCAACCCAACTAAACAACCCAGCTCGACCAAAGATCACAACTTGGCCAAACAACCCATCCTGGCTAAACACAACCCAATGAAACAAACCAACTAGGCCTTATGAATTATGTGTTTCGATATGGACAAGTCTATTATTCACATGAATAAAAAAAAACTATATACAACTTATATACAAATGATCCGTATATACTTTATATACAAATGATCGGTATATATTTTATATACGGATGATCTTTATATATTTTATATCCTGATGATCCGTATATAATAATATGAATATGTTTAATTCTAAATATATTTTTGGAGATAGTAGGCAGTGTTTTATTTATAGTGGGGAATTCATGTACTTGGTACTCCTTTCTCTTTTATCTCTGTCCCAAGCGTTTGCTACTCTTTCCTTTCCCTTTCCTTTTCCTTTCCCTTCCAATCCATGGCAGGAGAAGACCCGGCCTGTGACAAAAACATTGCAATAAAAAATGCCTTCATTAACCACAAAAACGGATCACAGGATTTCAAAGACGCCACGATTACGAGCCCGGCGGTTGAATCTGCCTTCTTAAACATTGGATGAGGCCACCAAGTTTTCAGTGGCTCAAAGATTGAATGTGGTCCATCTATTTGGGACAAATTCAAACGCCTTCAGTCTGGGATATCTTCGCTTTTCAACTACGACGGAAGCAAAACCAAGAAATACAGTGATTTTCCAGAGCATCTACCCGCGGAATTGACGGTACGTTGTCTTCTCATTTTTCTGTGCTTTTAACTTTACTTTTAATTCATATACTCACTCCCTATAATAAGCTATGTTTCGATTAACTTAACAAACTGAATTTTTCGTAATTATTTAGCTTCATCCAAACAGAATATAACTTTCAAATTTATAATTTTATACTGTACTTGAAAACAACATCTCATGCTTATCATGGTTTTCATGTTATTACCTTCAGCAAAATATTCCTGCCAAAGAAGAGGGAAACTCTGTTGAGGTGAAGAAAAAGTCTTCAATGAAATCGAAGTCCAATCACAAAACTTCTTCCAAAAAACGATGAGTGAGGAAAAGTTATAGGTTTTTGTGTCATGCTCCTTCAATTACATGTATTAATTATGACTATCATAATTAAAACTCGTGTCTTAATTATTATTAGAAGTTTTCTTGATCTATGTAATTTCTTAAAACAATTAATAACTTGCAACTTTCATATTTAAGTTTATCCAAAAACATGCACCTGCATAATGTTTTTCTTCCGTTTGCATGCAATGCTTCCTGCCTATATATATTTCTCCTTTTCTATTTTTCTTTGAAACATAGAAACACTTTCTTATCAATGAGAAATATGTATTACATTCCTTTTTCTCTCAGCTTCTTCTTTCCTCTCGCGAGGTATATTAAGTTAATAATAAAGTTCATGTAACATCACCCTATTTTAAATAAATGCTGATAGACTAGTTTAGTTCAACAATGAAAAAAAAATTATTACTTTATATTCTGCTTGTATTCTACAATTGTTTTCTTTTCTGGTTGGTTCTTAGAAAACTCTAGCTTACTACAGATTTAGGATGTGACTGCAAACTTTCCATTCCTGATATCGAAAGTATAAGAGGAGCCCATTGTTTATGATATGCTTCAACTATTTCGTTATTTGAAATGAAAAAGCATGTGATATTTCTTACTATTTTGTTCTATCAACTTGAGTGGAAGGTTTGATTAATTAACCTAGATTTCAAAGTTTAACATAAAGAACTTATGTATGATTTACCATAGTTTTATTGAAGTTTATACTTCAATTCCAAAACAAAGTCAGAAGACTCTCTTTATGGCGTCATTAACGACTACTTGTAGTTTTCTCAAATAGAATATTGTTGTATGGTTTTGGTTGTTGTATAAGTCTCCGCTGAAACATTTCGATTAATAGATTAGTGAGAACCTTAATCTTATGAACTTTCTTTGTTATATAATGATATATTTAATAATACTCCCTTTTTCATGGTTTATTTGTTGAACATATACAACTAAAAGGCTTTCATAATTTGTTCCTCCACGGGTTTGCTATTTTTGGTCATATATAATTATTTGATTCTTTTCTTCCTAAATTATTTATAATTGTGTTAATATATTGTAGTGTCATAAACAAACCGTATCATATAAATGTGATTCTTATGTTATGTAATGGATAACAAACTTGGTTAGATCTCATATTACAAATGATTGGAAAATGGTGATAATTAATTGAGTCAAATACATTGGAACTTTGTCCTTTTATGTAATAATTAAAAATATTGTCTCTCGTGTATATTCAACAATCTCACACCAATCACTATTGCATTATAAGGAAATGACATCGGTTGCTTTTGTTTATACGCATCGGTTTTGCAACCGAAGCATATACAGACGAGGTAATAAGACATAGGTTTTATGTCTCGGCTATGAACTGAGTCAGAAAGGAATAGATTATGCCTCGGTTTTTAGGTAACCGAGGCGGTAACTTTTTTTTTTCAAATTTTAAGTACTGATTCACTGTGAAATGATCTTCTGATGTTCCCAAAGCTGGTAAACAACCATCCTCATCTCCTTGACATTATTTGTTGACCACTGCTACCTTCAAGCTTAGAGTCCCCAAAGCTTTCCTTCCTAATCACCACTTTCCTCACTTTTTGCTCCTCCTTTGGCTTAGGCATCATCTCTTCACTGTCAGCCAACCAATAAGCCTATTTCAGTAAGAACAACAACACACAAAGCATAGTAAGAACTCAAGGCTTCATTTTGGGGGTTCATAGCATAGTAAGAACTCAAAGCATGTTTCAGTAAGAACAACAACACACATATAAACGAAGTCAAACATAATATCACACACACACACACACACACACAGAAGCTTCGAGAAGATCCTAGGCCTTCGCCGCAGGCAACAATTTGGAGGTCGCCGGGGGACCACTGAAGGTGGTTGATGCACCTGGAGAGGACTCTAAACTCCTTCAAAACGAAGTCGTTTCATGTGCCCCAGATCCTAACGGTACCGGAGGCGTCAGCGGAGGCGACCCACTCGTCGTTGGGGGAAAAACGCACAATGGTGGCCGAATAGGCATGTTCCCCGTAGACAGAGACGTGAAGGAGATTATGGAGGCTCATGATGACCACAGATCTGACATTGGTGGTGTCTTTCACGTATCGGATGTCCTTGTGCCTCCATGTGCGCTGCGAGTCCGACGGTGGACGGAGGGATTGTGGTTCGGCAGGTGGTGGTGAGGATTCCGGTGAGGGTTCTAGAGGTGGGGATTTGGGCTTGACAAGATAGGAAACTGGTTGGATGATGATGGGTTGGGAGGGTCTGGCTGGAGGGTTTGAGTTAGAATCGGAGGAAGAGCAAAGAGATCGGTGAGAGGTGTGAATTAGAGCAGCGACGTCAGTTGTCGGAGGAATAAGCGGCAGCAGCGAGAGAACTGGAGGCACCGTGGAGTCCTTGGAAGAAGCACCGACGGAGGGAGGCACAAACTAGCAAAATGGCTCGGCGGGGAGGCAAAGATGAGAGAAAAATCTCGTGTGAGAGAGAAAGAGAAAAGCCTTTTGCAGATTTTAACCTAAGGACCTAATTTTGCAGTGAAGTGTGCAGCTCATTATGCTTCGGTTGGGCCTGTACCCGAAGCAGTAACTCATATTATGCATCGGTTTTTAGTTGAACCGAGGTGATAGCGCTTTGTCAGAAAAAAATTCCTTGGCAGTGGTGAAGTGACATGACTTTTATACTTTGGTTGTCCTTCTACTTGAGACAGTAAGAGACATAGGCACCGGTTCAAAAATAACCGAGATATATAATCACTCAATATTTACAAAATTGTCACCATACTTTTATACGTTTCGGTTTCAATAGAACTGAGGCGTATATAACACGTTAAAAAAGCTTTTTTTTTTAAATGTCAACACAGTATCTAAAGAAAAGTTTATAGAAAATATATAGGATTTGTGAAACATTGATTTGTCATTTATATATTATTGTATATGGATTTTGTCTACTGGTTCTTGTTGTGTTTATTCTGTCCATGTTCGTTATGTAGGTACATAGAAAAAAAAATATTAAAAAAATAAAGGAAAAATAAGTTTTGGTTCTGGTATAAAGGAAGCCCAATCCATTTTTAATTCTAAAAATAATCTAAATTTAAGAGGGGAAATGAATTTTATCTTAAAAAAATTGAAGTCTTTTCAATTACATATTTCGATTTTTTAAATCGAAATCTCTTCTCTCCTTATATTTAAATTATTTTTATAATTAGAAAGAGATTAGATTCCGATTATTATTATAATCAAAATCATTTTGTTTATTTAATTATTTGCATTGTCCCTTTTTTTATTGTTTTATGCTTCAATTTTAAAAATAACCAAAGTTTTATTGAAGTTTATATTTCAATTCCAAAACAAAGTCAGAAGACTATCTTTTTTTAGTTGTATATGTTCAACAAATAAACCATGAAAAAGGGAGTATTATTAAATATATCATTATATAACAAAGAAAGTTTATAAGATTAAGGTTCTCACTAATCTATTAATCGAAATGTTTCAGCGAAGACTTATACAACAACCAAAACCATACAACAATATTCTATTTGATGAAACTACAAGTAGTCGTTAATGACGCCATAATTGAAAATACAATCGTTGTTATACCTTAAAATGATGTATTATAATTATAATACAACAAACTACACTTACACATATATAAAAGGAATTTAATATATATTTTCTTCACCTATTCAAAACAAATGGTGATGTATACTTGGGTGAGATCAAACTTTTTACCTTAATGAATGAGTTGGGTTTTATGAGCTTATATACATCACTCGATCATGCATTCTTACTAACATCAAACATATACCTAAAAATAAAACATTTATTATTTAATATAAGTAACTAGATACATTAATTAAATATAAATAATGGTTCAAAGACTTGTATAATCCAAAATTGAGAAAGTGTAATATTCAATTATTCTTTCCCCGACACAATTTCTAACACATATCTTCCCTATGCAAGTATAGTATGATTTCATTATAACTCTCCCAAATATAACTTCATCCTATGAAACCATAATCGCTTATGATCTTAACAAGTTGGTGTAATGCATCAATAAAATTGTTCACAGGTAAAAAAAAACTTCTTTATTAGAAAGTGGTTTTTTTAAGTCTAACTCAACCCTACAAAACTGCCTTATAAGGTGAGGTTTGCACCACACTTATATATATATATATATATATATATATATATATATATATATATATATATATATATATATATATATATATATATATATATAAATTGGCCTTATCTCTAGTCGATGTAAGACCTCCAACATCCCCTTTACGCCGAAGTATATATATCTTGTTGTGCGTGATAGTAGAAATTGATGGGATGGTCCGATAGCGGCCTGACAACGGGTGGAAATAGAAATGCCCACATAGAACTCGCTAAGATAAGCTCTAACCATGACTCTCATATCATATTAGAAAGTAGTTTTTTTAAGCTTAACTCAACCCCACAAAACCGGCTTATAAGGTGAGATTTACACCTCACTTATATATTATAAATTGATTTTATCTCTAATCGATATAAACTTCATACATTCTTTGTGAATTTAAGATTTTATTTAACTATTATTACATGAAAAACAATTTAAGTAATTATAAACACAAATAACATCAAAATATAAAAACAAAGTACTGTATGCCATTAAATGAAATTGGAGTTATTATTAGATTCTAACATTATTAGAGTTATTGTTAAAAATACAAAACTGTGTAAAAAAAAAACACAGGTTGTCAAATCATAATTAAAATCAAATCCGTATCTTAGAATTTCAAATCAATAAATATAAACTATTTTTTGAAATAAATAGTTTTGAATGAAAGTTTACAGAGAGAAAGGGACATTTTATTTTAAAACCAAATGATAAAATATAATCCATTCAAAATCAATGTTATAACATTTTAATCATATTTTTAAAATTTTTTAATTTTCTTTTAATTTAAATTAGAGTTTAGTGGGAACGGATATCTACATATACAAATACTATGATATTCGTACGAGTCTCATTAACGTACAGCTATAAACAATACCTATATCTGTTATTTGTAGAAAATCATTTATATATCTATTTCCTAACGATTTTTATCTTTAAATATCTGCAGTTATGATTTTTTTTTTTATATCTTTAGTTAGAAAAAAGTGGACTTAAGAGTCATACAATGTCAACACTATCACAGCCATACCAACGAGGACTATGCCTTCAAACAAGACAATCTCCATAATGATCGCCTTCAAGATAGACAAATTCATTTTGAATAGATTAACCTTTAAACGTCTAGAAGTGTTCGAATATGCCATCCTGAAATAGATTAACTTCCACACCAAGTTTGGAGAGAACAACATTATTGAACCATCAAAGTTGACAACAACACATCAACACATCATGGAATATCTTTCTCGACCACAACATTTCGACCATTAAATTAAAAATAATCTACATCATTTATTTCATCAATATAAATGGATTCATAAATATATAATTTATCATTTATTCTCAACAAACGAATTTATAATATATATTTTAGTGTCGATCTAATTCATGCAAATGTTATTTTTATTTTAATATTATGTCTACTAATATTTATAAAAAATAAAATTTCTTTTAATATTTAACGTGGACTTAGTCAATACTGATTATTTATGAAAAATTATTTATTTTATTACTGGGCTTCACCCATACTACTTCTTTATAGGTTAAAATCATTTTTTTTATTCTTTGACACTGATTTGACTGAGACGATTCTTTTATAAATAAAAATATTGTTTTTATTACTTAAGGTGGTTTAAATGACATTACATCTTCGTAAATAAAAAATAAATTTTTGTATTACTTTGTGTTAGCGTGGATCTGACACTAGTATTTTATAAATAAATATTAATATTTTGTTAATTATTTAATGTGGACTTGACCAACACTAACTTTTTATGAATAAAAATTAAATTTAGTTTTACTATGAGACCGACTTTAACATATAAAAATGTGTCCAATACCGATGTTACTATATAAACCAATGCTGCATTGTGAAAGCTAATTCATTGATTTCTTTTATGAATTTTTATGCTAGACATAATGCATATGATGTCTGACATAATGAGTTTGACATCAAAGATAAACATATTAGAAAAAGAAATGTTACCACACTTTCTTAAAAAAACATGTTATCAAACTTTTTCCACAATATATAGCATAAATTTAGTGATGAAATTGTCATATTTTTCATTAGTGAGCTTTTCTGAATCTATTTTTTTTCTCAAAACTATTAAACTTTCTTGAAGAGCTTTCTTGGGAATACACTTCTGTAATTTTGAATATCTAGATAACCATTCTTTTATATATATATATATATATATATATATTATAGTATGTTTCCTAATAATAAGTCAAAACATATTCTTCGCACAGATTTTGGTTATCCAAATTTAATCATATATCTTCATATTTCATACTTCCTCAAATCTGTAATCTATGTATTTCTCCCTCAAACGAGAAAATAATTGGAATGACAGCAGATGCACATGAGTCTTTGTTATAATGTTCTTTCTATGTTTTATCTTATAAAAGTATTATTAATTGCATGTTTTATATTATAAAGGTAATCATTAGTATCACATGTTATGTAATTAGAGTTTGAAGACTTAGTGCGTGGGTGTTGGGTTGAGCAGCTTTACGTACGTGAATTCATTTTAGGTGTTAGTGGGACCATCTTAATTATGAGTATTGGGGCATTAATACGCTTTATAATTGGCATATATTAATACTCTCATGATGGAGGTAGTGGTAAAACCCAATCATATGATAAATTAATTTGACGCGTCTTTGAAAGATAGGCATTCTGTAGAATCAGAAATTGTCGATTACTGAAGGCCTGAAAGGTCAAAAGAAACGACAAGTTGTAGTTTTGGTCTAAAACAATGAAGATAACGAGAGTACTACGTTGGTTGGGTGCGTGAAAACCGGGACCATGAATACTGTTTATTCATAGCCACTGGCAACTTTAGTTCTTTAAATAGTATTCAATGGTGCTTACTAGTTAAGTATTTAAGTATTTGTCTCCTTTTCTCCATGTGGGTTGGTGTAAGTAAAACAACGTTAGAATAATAATCCAATTGATATCTATCCTCGTAAAAAAAATTCAAAGCTTTTGCATTGATGCCAGGAATGCCAGCTTTTTGAATAATCTTTGTGGACGGATGAGGTTAGGTAGGAGATATTCAGAACAAAATAGATTCGTTCATAATCTTATTTCTAGATTAAGAGAATTCAAAAATAAAAGCAATCAAACTCTAAAGATAATTGCATAAAATTATAAGGATTAAACAGTAGGTTAGTGTAAATACAACAAATAAAACACTTCGTTTAAGTTTATTAAACTTCATGTCTATTGGATTTGATTATGTTATATGTCTAGGGTTTGGTTTGCTTTTTCAAATCTAAGAGTAAATCATAGGGTTTTTGGTGACAACAACTTTGTTTAATTTTGTAAAAAGGTTGAAGTATTCAAGTTTTATCTATTTATTGGTTTTTGTTAATAATAAGTAGTTAAAATTTTGATAAGTAATTATTCCAAAAAAAAAGTTGCTTTGGGTCATAGCATAAAATCATAGCCTAAAACATGAAAACTATGACCTAAAATTTAGGTTACTTTTTTTCCAGCCGAGGATTAGATTTTCCTGGCCGTAAATAGTAACTCAGTCTATGTAACAATATTTTCAAAATCGTGGATTAAAATCTTAGCAATCACTACAGTTTTAAACCTGCTTTAGATTACATTTATTAAACTCTTCTTTTATGTTTTAGATTACACTAATACATGTTTTGACTTTGAGTCTAAACCACATTTACTAAATTATGGTTTTAGGTAATTGGTATTTTTTTTAAAAAAAATTGCATAAATTGTTTATACAAAACTTCATGATGAGAAAATTGTAAATATCTTCGACTCATAATATTATATAATTAGAGATCACACATCAACAGTTCAAACAATATTACCATCCATAACCAAATCCATAATAAATATGATTCGTCCGTATAATTCAAACCACTTAATTAAAATAACTAAAACTACAACAAATGTCTCCCCTAATATTTAGTCTACACTATAAATTTTATCGTATAATCTTGTTTCCTCTGAATGATTCGAAGTGTACAACCTTTTGCCAAATGGCCATTTTAGGTTTCTCTGACCTCTTCACCCAACAAAGTTTCTTAACAACCTATTCACTCTTTATTTTTCTTGAAGGTCTTTCTTAGCACCCAATATCCACCAGGTCTTAGAGCTCGATCAACTTCAATGATATATGTTATCTGAAATGAAGAGTCCAAAATGCAGTTTTAAACAACTTTTAAACTTTATGCTCCCCAAAACGCCAATGACAACAGGTACACCTCTTTCAAGAGCAACCTGAACTAATGCTTCATGATTAACCTGAGCAAACAACCTGACATAATATAGCAAAAAGTAATGATGCAGGAACACAACCATCACATATAAGTGTAGCTATATTGGATCTTATCGCATAAACTAAAACTATTTGATGCGTATGTTTTTTATCCTACACCATCTGTAATCCAATGCCAACGTAAAGCCAGCAAAACTGCAGGATTATTCCTCATCTACATAGAAGCATTGCATAGTATGAATTCTCTATGATTGAGGTGTCAGAGTAAAAAAATGAACAGACCGAATGGTAAAGTAGAAAGAAAGGTGGAAACAGAATTGTACAAGAAAACTACATAACTAATGCTACACCAGTTACCAAAATTAATCACACTATGCTTAAAAGAAGGCAAGGGAATTCAAAATAATGTTTTCTGGAGATATAACCAGCTTATCTAATCCTAATTTTTCACTAAAAAAAACTTTCGTACTCCTAAATGCAAACATTAATGTTCTCATTTCAGCTTTTGCTTCTAATGAAGCAAACAAAAACGTTGCAAGTTTATGATACATTCACATAGAGAAAAAAATCCAGTTATTGATCATCAACTCATCAGTTACCACTTAATCAACAATGAGGGTAAGGAGTTGTTAACAAAATGTTAGACGGATACAACTTATGATTACATAGAGAAGGAAATAAGTGCGAAAAATAAATATTCATATGATTAAATTGATGACAATGTTCATGTAAAACATAGACAGTAATGTAACTGGATAACAAAGATAATAGTTTAATTATATGTGCTTAACAATTAGTTTACAAGTATAATAGGAGGTCTATGAAATCTAACGTAAAACATTATCGTATACAGGTGTTTAACTGCTAAGACCATTGTTTATATATGAATAATTGTGTGTCTCTATCTCTAGACACAACCAAGAGTTCAAAATGTTAACTGTGATGGAGATAATATTTAATATATGTTTACTAAAAGTATAATTTACATGAATTAAAAAAAAAAAAGACTTGTGTTTTTATCACCAAAATTTTCCTTATTAATTATCCAGAGCACGAGCATTTCAATATATATATACATGTACTTTAACAAAGTGTGCATAAAATATACACACATTTGTACAATATCTGAAGGTTCTGGTAGACTTAATAGACACGGATCAGATCAGATAGTTTGACATTATATTTTCTTTATATTACCACTTAATAGCTATTAATATTACTATTTTATTTCAAACTTTTACATATGTTTATTTTTATTAGGGTTATTACTACCAGGGATTGTAAAGTGAGAGTTATAAAAAAATTTGGGTGTGAAATGATCATTTTTCTTTTTTTCTCATGACACTTATCCTTTTGTGTTACTTGGATTCCTTCCATACTCTTTTCCACACACTGGGTCTCTCTTTCTCCATTCTTTCTTTTGGTGTCTCTCCTTCTCTCTCTCTTGCAGAAAATAGAAAGGAGCGTCTTTCTGCATAGTTTGATGGAAATGAAGGAGAATTCAGTTAAGGTACGAGTTCCCAAGCTTGCATCTAAAGAATATTTTCCTGCTGTTCCTGTTTCATTTTCCTGTCATATTAGTGTTACTAATTATTAGATCTGTTATATTTACTTCTGTGCTTTCAACTCTCTTTCTAATCAACGAAAAATGAAAAAAAAAGAAAAAGAAAAATGATTACTTCTGTACTTCTGTAACACTATCAATCTTGTGCCTGAGTTGGTGAATTGAAGATCCGCACTAGAGAAACCCATAACACAAACATCTCAAGCTTGTTTTCACTCGTTTGTAGACATGGAGGTTCAGTTTTGGTTCTCCAATTAAAGCTTAGAGGTTTCATTGAAACCCTATTTTTACATCTTCGTCTGTTCTAACGGTGGATCTAATTTTTTTTTGGAAATTGGACCAATTTTTCCCTTCTTGTCATACAGTTATAGGGCACCTACCATGTAGTCTTTTTCCTTTTCGTTGTACATGGCTGATCCACGAGATCGACGCTGTTGTGTAAGGAGATAAACCAAAACCCTTTTGCTTTTTAGAAGAGTTCAGTCCTTTTCCCTGTCTCTCTCTTAATTGCTTCCCGTTTACTACATTAAAATTTCTATATTCGCAAAGGGTTTCGAGCTCCAAGTTTTCTACTCCTGGGATGCTCTGGCAGGTGTTGGATCTTGTCCTTAGACAACATGGGCTAGCACAAATTATGGCATAAAACAATGATCCGTTGAGATCGAAATCAATGATTAGGTAAACTCATAAAGTGAAAACTGATTAGGGCTGTCTCAAATTAATGACGGGGTAAAAGATTAAGACATGATGACAAAACTACGACACAGACTTCTTCTCTTGGGTAGCTGTAATAGGTGTGACCGTCTTTCACATATCTTCCCATTCCCTTAATATTTTATCATCAGTTACTTTGTGTATCCTTTTTTTTTTTTAATTTTCCTCTCCTAATCAATGTTATATATATATTGTTAACTTTTTCTCTCTTTCTTTATTACAACCATTCTTCACTAAAATAAGTTGTAATCCCGGATATAATACAAACAAAAGGTGAAATAATGAAGCATATTCTGCATTCCCCATTTTCCGACTAAACAAGTGATACACCTAATATAACACAAAAATTTGAAATCATATATAATATGTATGAAGTTGTGTTTTGTTAAATATAGTTATAACACCTTTGTTATGCATATATTTTATAATATCATTATAGTACTCTATATCCTTCTTCTAGCCACAAATTTATTTATTAATCTTTTAAGAAACTCATGTTGTAGGAACCAATTTGGGAACCTGTTGAACCTGTAGCTCCAACAACCAGGACCAAAACCAAGTCCGTGGAATTTGAAGGTATATACTCTTCTTTACATGAACGGATTCATTCATATTAATTACTTTGAATATTCTCACTCCTCTTTGCTAGAATCCATTCAAATTTGCTTTAGTAGAAGAAGAGTAATCTTTGATCACCTTTTTATTCTTCAAACTCTAAAAACATTGCAGAACTCTCCTTGGACAAGCCAATTTTTGAAGCTTCCCCATTCGTCGTCATTAGCCGAGCTCTATCTGTTATATTTGCGTTCATCGCTATCCTCTTTTCGCTTCTTGTATTCGCAGCTTGTTGCCTCAAATTTTGTCTAGATGCCGCTAACAAATGGCTAATGAAAACCACAGAGAAATTAAACGCCAAGGGTAAGGAAAGAGAGAGCCACGTGAATCGTGGCGAAACCAAAAATTTTCTGGAAGCTAGTTTCAGTGGGAAAGATAAAGAGACAAGGAACACAGAAACCAATAACCCTAACCGACATGGCAACTACAAAGAGAATCGAAGATTGTATGCTTCCGTCATTACTGGCAGCCAAACTGTCAATTCTGTTGACCATGGCTATGCAATTGATAACTGCTTTAACAACTATGGCGACGGGGAGCAAGATTACAGCTATTGTGAGGTTAACAGTTCTACAAGTAGAGATTCCTATAACAACCATGCATCGGGCCTACAAGCTCTCAGCGGTGCAAACATTTGGACTTCTAAAAGTGAAGATGCCTTTAACAACATGAGCATATACTCACAAACTTACAGGGGTGCAAAAATTGGCAATTCTGAGGAGCGCAAAGCAATTCGTCGTGCCTACAACAATGGAAAGAACGGAGTCCAAAACTACGATGGTTATACAAATTTGCTGGGGAAACATAATGAATGAACACCAAAGTCCTTGTTGACATTGAAGAGAGAGAAAAAGTATGGATTTTACAGACAGTTATTGTTATCATGCAATTTATTTATCATGTATCTCAAGACTATGTTTATCGTTGGTATGCATGCATGGACACCATATCGAACTGTTTGAAGTTAATAGCTATATGTTCTACTCTTCTTTCCCATATGATTTCTCCTTCGTTTCAGTTTCACACATTTTTAAATGTGCGTGACATGTTCTAAACAGATTCATTAAGGATTCATCTAAATGTAATTAGTTTAGTTTAATTAAGATCAGAACTGTTCTTTCATCAGTTGCAGCTAGTACGATTGGGACCAGAAGTTAGTTTTTACAATTATGAAAAACAACTTGTTGGAGTTAAAGTTTATTTTTTCTGTAGAAGGATTAGGTAACCTTATAGTTATATATTATATTATATAATATATTTATGTAGCTGTTTAAAATAAACTCAGATCAAATCATGTTTAAGAAAACCAGTTTAAAGCACTATTGTTGTTTCTGAGTTTTTTTTTTTACGAATCAAATTGATCTTTGTAAATATGGGAAATGAAGACGAACATGATTTCATTATTTGATATTGATGTTGGAAATAAATTGCTGAGTATAATTTAATTTTAAATTTAACAAATCAATTTAAATTTCAAAAAATCTATCACTGATTTTGATTTTTTCTCTCATAATTCTCTCTTTCTTAATTTTATCCCTATTTTCATTTTCAATTCTAATAAACTGGTAAAATAAAATTTTCACTAACGAACGCTGTTATCGTCTGATTAAGTCATGCACGCAAGAAAAGAGAAATCACATATAAAATGCACTAATATTTTTTACAAATATATTATACATCACACACTTATACAAAAAAGTTTGCTATTTATAATTTTTTATATACAAAAGAAATAAGTGACACTTATCTGAAATACGTTTGTCTAATTATATATAATTGCTTCTATAATGGTTAAAAGATTACCCATTTACTATTTACCAAAAGTTTTTTGCTTCTTTACAGCATAATTTTTTAATATATTGTTTTGAGAATAGTATTAGTATTTCTTTTCGATATTAAAGAATATAAATTATAAAAAGCATTTATAGTACTCTTATAGGGAATGTTTTTACAATAGATAACAAGATCAATTTTTTTGGAGACCTAAATTAAATTGGGCCTTAAGCCAATCCTTGCTCTAGTCCTAGACACTTAAAAAGTCACAAGTTAGGAAAGAGAAAAAAACTGTAAAAGTCTTCGATGATTGTTGGAAGGTTAATTCTATATGTTTGGATAATGGTGTACAGTACAGAACCTATCAGAACCACATGTTCTTCCTCGCATTTTCATTTGTCCTATCAAAATACTTTCTGTGGTGGACCATCTCTTAATTGGTGTTTTTCTTTTTGTCGGCTGCGCAGGGATTGTATCCTTCAAGTTCTTCAATTTCCACGAATTTTCTACGAAACTACATCTATTCCACACATAAAAAACCTAATATATTTACTTATTCTTTCTTAAATTATTTTATATTTAAGAATAGAAATATAATTTTAATAGTGTTAAATACGTAAGAAAAAAAATGAAATGTCTATGTACCATGTGACATCCCAAAAATATAGTCAGCACTATATTTTCAGAAAATCACATTTAATAATAATTCAGTACAGTTTTTCACTAAAAACAAAAGCCAAGCCGTATGCCTTACAACACGAATCACAATCTAAAGTCGAACGTACAAATAAAAACCTGACCGAACGGTTTACACAGTATAATTTCCGAACGGTCGAACTTAAAAGAAAACGAGTGGGTAGGTCGAACGACCACTCACGCCAACAACTGAAATAGCCGAGCGTCTCACTGCTCAGTCTTCACTTCCACTGATTCTCTTCTTCCAGCCACTCTTCCAAAATGCTCGACTCCATCTGCTCACATCCACACGGATGATCATTGCAATGACAAGATGGACGTACAAGGACAATGGACAACACAAGGAAACGAAAGGGTAAGCTTACATAATTTAACTCATGCATCAACATAGAATTTCAAGTAAACAATTCATCATACATGCATATTTCAACATACACATTCATTACATAACAACCCACTTTAACGTACTTACTAAATAAACTCAACACGACTGACTGTCCGGACTGTATGAAATCTGTGTAGCTTCGGTGTTCGTGCACCCGGGTGATGTAGTAACTGGAACTCTCATCAGCTGCCACCCGAGGTTAATCCTATCTGTCCAAATAATCATCAGGACTAGGATCTCCTGCCATTCCCACACATGATGTACTGCCTCTACGTGAGGATGAGTACTCACGGAATATCAGGATGAACGACCGGCTAAGCTTCCCACATTCATACTTTACAAATCTCAATAATCAAACTCTGAGTCGTTCCTCCTTGGAACGCTCTTTCATAAATCATAACTTTCCATATTGTTCATCATTCACTTTTCATTATGTATTAATATTCTCATTTCATCTCACATACTGTTCATCATTCAAATAGTATAATAGCATGAATAAAACATCAATCGAATACATAATGAGCAATCCAAAAACATTCTTACTTGCAAAATATCGAATACTATAAGCTCTAAACAAATACTAGTACTTCACGTGTACTACAGAGATCATGATTGGGATGTTGAGGAAACATTTAGATTTTTGGGAGGAATAAACCTGACAAGGCATTGCCTCGCTCCTACGTATCTCCATTTTCGGTAGAGAATCAAGGCTTACGTAGTTCTGGCACAAATTCTCAAATTTCAACATTTACATCAGATGATCACAATACTCTATCATATTTCATACATTCTCATATTCTCTCATAAATCACATCATATCATACTTTCAACATTTTACATATTTAATTCAACCCAAAACAAGAGCAATTGAACTTAGAACCCATCACCCTTTGCACACTCTCTTAGACGGACACCATTCATTACCATTTTGGACGAACGCTATTAAGCAATCTGGACGAACGTTATAAAAAAAATGGACGAACGCTCGAATTTAGGACGAACGCTACATTAATCCGAAAGGACGAACGCTACACTAATCCGAAAGGACGAACGCTACACTAATCTGAAAGGACGAACGCTACACTAATCGGAAAGGACGAACGCTACACTAATCTGAAAGGACGAATGCGCTCTGAATGATTTGGACGAACGCTCCCTGGATGATTTGGACGATCGCTAATCTCAAACGAACGCGAACGCTCGTCAACTGAAAACCGAACGCTCAGTATATTAAAAACCGAACGTTCAGACTTTGGCTAAGTTGGACGAACGTTCAGAAAATACCGAACGTTCACTCGGACGAATAATTTGGACGAACGTCCCCTAAGACGAACGCTCGAATATTTTGGACGAATGTTCAATTCTAGCTAAGGACGAACGTTCAGAAATTTTGCACGAACGTCCAATTTGAAATTTCAAATTGGACGAACGCTCGAAATTTGGGACGAACGGAGTCAAAATTGGACGAACGCTCGGGCTAGTAATCGATTACAGGACCCTGTAAACGATTACCCGAGAGAAATGGCCAATTTGTACAGAAAGTCCAACGCAGGTACTCAGTCAGGTGAACACAGGTCACCAACTGAACGTTCAGAAAATTTTGGGACTAACGGTTCTGCAGAATTTCTGCAGAACTCCAGAAACGTAAAAAAACCATTTTCATCTCCAAAATTTCCCAGATTTGCACCAAACACAGTATAATTCAACAATCAAAACGCAAAATATCTAGCTCCCCTTACCTCTTGAAGACCTCCTTGAATTTATCTCAAAAGGGTTTGATCTCCTTCCAACTTCAAGAGTTCTCCACTTCTCCTCTCCCAGAACTTGCAGCGTCAATGCCTCTTAGCACTTCGGCAGCTCCTACTTCACCTTCTCTCAAATATGGCAGCAACTCCTTCAATTCGCAGAATTCCCCAAAACTCTTTGAATCCATGGTTTTTACGTTTAAGAAGGAAGAAATGGTGCTCTTGGACGGCTGGAAACGGGAGAAGGGTTCCCTCCCTCTGCTGCTCTCTCTCTCCTTCTCACATGCCAATAATGAGAGCCCCATTTCTGCCAAACCTCCCCCGTAAAATGCCCCCTCATAACCTCCCCTCTTCCCCTCCTCTTCTCTTTCCTTTTCTTGTTTTCTTTTCATTTTTGTTTTCAAAGGGAAGCAACGTTTGCTGTCCCTTGTGGCAGCGCTCGTTGCTTCCTCCCTTGTCTTTTTTTTTTTTTTTTTTTTTTAAAAATACAATTCCTTACATACCACTGTTCATAAAAACTATTTTAATTTTATTAACTGTTTAGGTAGGTATTGTAACTAAATGCATTCCATACAACTTCTCAAGTTTCTCAGATTTGCCGAAACCAGACTTTCATAGAAAGAGCATAGAATTAACAAATACAAAAAATTTAGAGACAAAATTTCAGTGCAAAAATATATAATATAATCACGAGAGAATCCAATCATGCAACTTCAGGCAAAGTAACATATGCTCATATTCAACACAAAATATTTTCATGAAGAATAGGAAATCTTCCCTTAGCCAAGAAGCAAACAAGTTGTGAAGCCTATGGATGGAGAAAATGGAGAATCTTGGAGCAATCTTCTCGAATGGAAGCAACATATATATAGCACCACCAGCTAAGATTTTCATTGACAAAAATCAAAGCATTAAACATGGTTAGAGAGGGTTAGCCAAGAAAGGAGAAGAAAATAAGTGAAGTACTCACCAAAGAATTTTATATCCAAACACTGAAAGGAAGGAATAAAAGTTTATTTGAAGGTTCACCTTAGCTTCGGAGTTTTGGAGACAAGGGAAAATAGGTGGAGATATCTTCGTCCAAATAGCAAGATGGAAGAAATGAGGAAAAGTCAACTAGTTGATACTAAGACAAAAATATATAGGTCTAACTTATTTTAATCAATTTTTCATAAATATTTTATTTCTAAAACCATCCATTGTAAACAAGACTGATTTGGCTAGTACTCTCCAGTAGACCAATTGACTAGTTAAAAAAAAATTAATCTTCAATAATTTTTAAATAATTTTCATCTTGATCTTGAAAATTTAATTTTTTTTTTAATTTTTAAAAGTGTAAACTGAACCAATTTTATTCTTTAACTTTACAAGAATACACATTTTATACCTTAAAATAGCTCATTTTAACGATGATATTATACTTATACTTCAATTTCAATCACTTATCGTGTTTGACATGTATGTATATGATGCTTTATGATACTTTAAAGATATTTATTAATTATTAATAAAATATTAATGAAGTATCTAATTTATATAAAATAGTATTTTGATGATGAAAATAATTTATAATTTTTCATGTTGATAATGTTAATATATATATATATATATATATATATATATATAATTTTAATTCTGATTCACACAAACAATCATTAATTTTTTTTATAAACTATTACATAGATTTCAATATCTATATATTACGTACAGTATCTTATTATTTCTAAATAAATATATTTTCAAGTATCATATGTTTAACTCAAATTATAATAATTATAAGGCTTAAATGTTTATAATTCCTAAACTTAGACGTTGGATACATTTTAGACGTTGGATACATAACAAGTTAATTAAAATAAATATTCATCAATATAAAACATTAATCAAAATAAATATTAAAAAGAAATAATTTATATAAATTTAATAAATATTAAAAATAAATAGTTAGTAGTAGTTTAAACATTAATTAAATATTGAAAATAAATACAATTAGCAAGTAGAGATTATAAAGTCTATATTAAGATAAGATTATAATTCGTACAGAGACTAATATCATTCTTTTACCGTTTTTTTTTTCTCTTGTAGAAATAACAGATAAAATAATTTTGTAATTAATTGTTCATCAAATAAGTGTGATCACAATATAGGATAAAAAAATTATATTCTATAACAACATTTATTAAAATAAGACAGTTATTCTTAACACAATTATTAGTAAAACCATATATTAAACTAAAAGATAATGTTAGTTTGTTTCTTTTTCATTTCGTTTTTTCTATAATAATATCAAACTAACCACTAGTGCAGTTAAGGAAAAAGACAACGGTTATTTTCGCTCAAAAACAGCGATTCCTGAACCGAGACATATACAGACGAAACAAAAAGGGGTAGAATTTTGCCTCGATTCAAAGGTAACTGAAGCATTATGTTTTTGCTTTTTTTATTTTTCTTTTTCGAATGACTTTTCGCCTGGTTCCTTTTGAACCGAGGCAATATCTTGCAAAAGTCACCATCAGTTGCTACCAAAGGAGGAGCCACTACAGCTGTGCTTCTTGAGTTTGCAGCTTTTATTACTTTGAGGTTGAACAAGCCAATACTTTACAGACCTTACAGAGTTTTGTTGCCAATCTTTTGGGCGACCATGTTGTGTTTGCCTATACTTTATTGCTTATTCTTGTGATGTGTTTAGCTTCTTCGAGAACTTTCTTTGTGAGTGGAGTTGTAATTCTCCTGGGGTTCATCCTGTACCCTGTCTTAGTTCAACCCAAAAATAAGAACTGGATTCTATTTGAAGAAGACTCACCTATCTTGCATTCCTCTAGCTGGTAGCAATGCCACTTAGTTGTTTCAGAACTGACTAACCTCGACCAAGAAAATAAGGGTGTTGAGCTTCTTGTGACCTCGCCATTTGTTAGTGGGGAAGAAGAGTTGTGTTTAGTGCACAATGATTCTAAAGTCTAAACCAACATGGCAGGATCTTCTCTTCACATTACTTTTTGCAACACCCTAAGCATATGATGTGTCTCGTAGCCTTGGACACTGCCCAAGCAGCAAGAACAGGGGCGTGGTTTTCTATTATGCTAGGGCTTATTAATTCCAATAAGCTGAGAAAAACGAATATTAAGGAGCAGAGGTGGGAATCGGTGATAGTGAGAACATGTGCATGGTACAAGAGGGTCTTCTTCATCCCCATGGTGCGGTCGTCATGGGCCACAAGGCGGTCCTTTCCGGTGGTCTTCCAATAGCCCTTCTCGATGGCGCGGTTGGTCTTGGAACCATTTCCATACTTGCGGTCCATCATTCTGAAGAAGTACCATTCCAAGTCCTTGGACTTCAACTTTGACAGAGCTGAAAAATAAAAATAAGTTAAGAAACACTTTGAATCCTTGGAACCAAACCCTATTGCTAACAATTTGATACCAAAAAAAAGGGCAAAATGCTAACGGGGAAGGTCCCATGGCTCTTCGTCGTATCGGGACAGGTTTCCGGTGATCTTGCGCTTCAGGTTCAAGTAGAACATCACCGGCTCTTCGTCGGTGCAGTGGAATCAGAAGCCAGGACCCATCTGTGCCATGGATTGGATTTAAGAGAGATGAATCGCCGAGAGAGAAAAAGAGTGAAAGATAATTGGGGATTAGGGCTTTCGTTTATGATTGGTGAAGAGGGAAACGGTGATAGCGAGAATAGCAGGTGGCGGCGACGTCGACGAACGACGGAGACGACGTCGACGCTAGATGACGACGCTGGAGACAATGAAGGTGAGAAGAAAGGACGCTCAGCCGCGAGAGGGAGAAGTGGAATAGTGGATTCACGAGGAAGAAGAAAATTGTTTTCACGTAAATGAAACCCTATATGCGTTTGTGAAAGTAAATAAACAATATTACCTCGATTAAGTATACAACCAAGGCAATAACACCCTACCATATCGGTTAAGTTTACAACTGATGCCTATTCCTTTCAATAGAGCTTTTATGATTCGGTTTCCAGTGAACCGAGGCATATAACTTCATCATATTTACGAAAATTCCATCGTATTTTTATATATTTCGGTTTCATAGAAACTAAAGCATATATGACGTGTTAAAAAGGTGTTTTTTGCCAGTGAAAATTACATGTTTATTCTTTCTTTTAACATGTTTATCTTAAAAAATTAAAGAAGAATAAAAAAATCTAAGTGATTAATAACTTTTGAACTCTATTTTTAGAAAAGAATTAAATATATATATATATATATATATATATATATATATATATATAATTTATAACAGATGTCATTGCAAATTAATAATAAATTATAATCAATATTAAATTATATGTTATAAATTTTATTTAATAATATAATAATAAATATGATATAAAAATATTAAAAATTATAATATATTAAGTTATCCAATAAAATATATAATTTTGTATATATATAAATGATGTTGTTTTTAAAAATTAATTGAATTTTTAGTAGAATATATTTCAATTATATTTCTAACTTTTTGAGAGAGAGCTTTTAAATATTGGAGTTTTTTTTTAATTTCATTTAAGAGGATCTCTTAAAAGAGAATCGTTTAAAAAATAGATTAGAGTTGGCCTAAAGATGATGCGTCCATAAACTATTATTACGTAAACATGGAAATGATCTAATCTATATCTTTATTGTCGTGTTCACATGAAGAGAATGTATTGTTTATGTATTTTTGCGAGCAAAGAAATGAAGTGAATTTTGTGTCTGTTTGAAAAGAAATGCAGAGAACGATTTGAAGGGATTTGTGGGATGAATCACTTTTCAATCACTCATGAATGTGGTGAGATTTGGAGGGATCAAATTTTAAAAGTTTGAATTGCCCCTCTGTCTAGACATAATTCCACTTGTAATTATGATGTTAATATATGTGTTGGGTGCGGACGAAGAGAAAGTTGAGGTGAGGTTAATATGACAGTAGTGTTGTTTATGCAAGTATTGGTTGTTTTTTACATTGTAGGGTTGGTGGTAGATGAAAAAGATAAGGTTGATGGCCATATGAAGATGAAGAAGAAAGTGGTTGATGAAGAACACAAGTGTTTGAAGTTGAAGAAGATAAAGAACATGAAATTGAATTCGGTTCCAAGGAACCCGTATTCAGTTCCAACCATATGAAGACTAATAAAGGAACCTGTATTTGGTTCCCATTTCTTTGTATTCAGTTCCCCCAATTGTTTAGAAGAGGTGTATCTGATTCTCAAGTGCTTTGTTAGATTCCGAGGGCTGTGGTCTCCATGTTCGATGCTTTATTCGGTTCTAGAGTGGGTGTATTCGGTTCCCTTTAAGGAAATTGTGTTGCAAGCTTCATGGTTGGCGCCATCATGTTTGACGAAGGTGGAGGTTGCAAGGTTGGTGGTGGACGCTCCACTATATGTGATGAAGGTGGAGGATGCAGCCTAGCGTTTGGTTCCAAGATTGGTGGTGGAAGCACTATGATCCATGATGATGAAGGATGCAACGAGCATCCCATGGTCGTTGAAGCAATCCACGAAGTTGTCCGTGATGGTGGAGGATGCAGTGAGCATCCCATGATCGTTGAAGCAATAGACGAAGTTTGAGGATGCAAATAACATTTGTGTAAGGTAGAGAAGCACATTGTGTCGAGGTATTGAATGATTTCTTGTGACTTTTGTTTGTTGATATTTAACATATGTATTATGAAATTTACTACAATATAAATTTTGCAACAATAGATATGATGAACCACAACTCATAACACTAATGAATTACGATGCTACTAACCTACCTATAAGCCAAGTTACCAAAATTATGGGTAACTTTATTGTAGTTGGGTGTGGAAATTAATGTGAGGACAGGGGAGCCAAGAAAAGAAAGGGTTTATCATACTTCATTTTTCATTTTCCACATATGTTTTTTATAAGATTTTTTAGAATCATATAATTATTAAATGAATAAATTATAATGTTTATGTTATTACATTTAAAAAATAATTTTTTCATTTTACTAAATTACAATTCTTTTACATTTTAGGAAATAATATTTAATAATTAATTTTAATTTTTTCTATAAACATTTTTACAATTAAATATAAAATTAATAATTATCATCTTTTATTTACTTTAATAATTAGAATTATTTTAATAATTTTTAATTTTTATTAATTAAATAATTTTATTTTATTTTATTTCTCACATCTTTTGAATTAATTCTTTTAAACTTTTCTTCCAAATCTCCTTGATTCCAAATCTACTTTGATTCAAATTTAAGTGAAATCTGGTGTAAACAAAGCAATAGAAAAAAAAAAGGGAAAGAGAGATTCTGAAATGACTTTCTAAGAACTGTATGAATGTCAGCATACGAAGTTGCCCGGAATTTTCTCTTCCCACAGTCTTCCTTTCTGTCCTATATACCTGTGTACTCCGACTGGAAGAGAGGAAAACCAAAACCCAAATTCCACTTCCCTCTATGCAACATGGCATATGGAAGCAACGGCAAGCGTGGCTCAACGAACAGCAATAACTCTACCCAAATCGACAACCAGAGAGGTAATAACCATCACATCGTGAGTGTCTCCACCCCTTCTGTTACCACCACCACCTCCTTTTCCCTCCCTAACAACCCACACCCCACTCCAAATCACATCCCCCAATTCTCTGCAACAGCTCGGTCCTTCAACAACTCCGAAGATGGGTCACAAGATTTTAGCCGGGCCAAGATCAAGAGCCCTGTAACTGGAAATTCCTTCAACAACCTCGGATCAGGCTCCCAAACTTTCAGAGATGCAGAGATTCGTTGTGCCAAGGAATCTAGCAAACAGAGTAGATCTATTTTCTCCTTGAAACAAGACCGTGTGCCCCACGGCGGAACTCTCCACTCCTTCAATAATAACGGTAAGGGATCCCAGTGTTTCGACGGTTTCAAGCTCAACTGACCACTTGTGAGTTTCCAATGTATCCATTTAAAGTTTCAGACTTTTAATTCAAAACTTCTATTGCAGCGGTCGGAAAAGATAGACTCCGTGCTAATTGTATTTGCATATTGGTTAAAGATAGAACCAGTAAAAGGGATAACTTGTTAGATTTTATGCTTATGTTATTTGCATATTGGTGAAGAAGAGATGGAACGCATAAAAGAGATAGCCTGTTTGATTCTATGCTTAAATTTTATTACAGGTTTCTACCTGACATTTATGAGAAGGAAAAAGGTCTTTTGTATCATTTTACTACCATTTAATTGTTTTTATAAAGATAAAATAGTCTTAGCGAAAATTAATTTTTATAATTTTTTATAAAGAGTGTGTAATAATAACGAGAGAAACTCTCAAATGGTACCACATGGTGTTAAAATACCGGTACTATGAGATACTTATGCAACACATTGAACGGGTTTTATTTTTATTATCTCTATTTTAATATTTATAATTTATATTCATTTTATTTTAATTATATTATATTTTAATTTTATAATAAATTTAAATATTTTTAATTTAGTTTGCATTATATATAATTAAAAAATTTATATTATTTGTTATTTTATTTGATTGTTAACTACTTAAATGATTAACAATTAAAAACATTTAATATTTATAATTAGATTTAATAAAAATTTAATTAAGAATATCAATTTATAAGAAAATTAAAAGATACTAAATCTATAAATATTAAATTTTAATTGATGAAATAAAGTAACTCTGTCACCACATTTGGATAAGTATCTCGATATGTTATAACAACGAAGAAGATGAAAATGAAAATGAAAATGAAGAAAAAGAAAGTCTCGAACGAAACCGCGAAATAAAGATGAAAATGTAAAATGTCTTTCCAAAATTATCCTCACAACAAAATGCACCTTGTTAATAAAATATTACAAACTAATCAATAAGAAAACATCACGTGTCCTTGTCAAAAAGTTGACAACTTTTGGTTTGTCAAATAAACGTTTTCAACTATTTTGTTTTGTTATGATGTTCTCACAAGAATTGTTTGTATTATAGTGGTATCCGATGTTATGCGTTTCTTTATTAAATTATTTTTGTTCATAGTCGTATCCGATGCAATGCCATGATTCTTAACACTAGTGGTTTTTTATTAAATGATTTTTGTTCATAGTGGTATCCAATGCTATGCCGCTACAGATCATGATTCTTAATAGAAGTTATTAATTAAGGTTAGGGTTAAATGTGCTATTCTTTGTCATAAGCTCATCATGTTAATCATAAAATTCATTAAAAAAAATGAAATAACATAATACAAAGTATCAAATCACATTAAACTTGTTATAAGATTACATTAAATTTATTATAAAATTTACACGATATTATAGGCAAATTATAATTATTATAAAAAAAATTAAATAAATATATAGAAGTAGAATATTAAATTATTTATATTGTTCTCTAAACTAAATTAGTTAATTTATTGGTAGAATAATTTGTTTTACAAAAAATATGAGAAACTTTAAATTGTATACAAAAATACAAGCACTAATGTCATTCTTTTCTAAACTCAAAGGAATCACTCATTGATTAAAGAAACCACTGATAGACTAAAGAATAATCATTTTTCAATCAAATTCTTTAAAAGTAATTCTTTCAAGGATGCTTAAATCATAAATGGACTTATAAACTCAGTATAAATAAAATTTGTATTCCTAAAAAAAATTGAAAAACTATGGCGTATTTATTCCAACTTATTATAGAAAACACTAGCACACATGAAGCCAAAAAAAGAAAATACCTAACTCCACCATTAATATTCACCTTAAGTTAATTAGCATATGGAACTTGCCATATATAAATAAAATTACTTAATCTTTCCTAGTTTGAATATTGAAAAATTCCAGCACCAAAAGTCAAAAATAATATTACTCATGCTTTTTAGATTTATTTTCTGTCACACTCACAAACTCTTTATTTGAAACTCTTTATTTGAAAATAGTTAAAGAAAACACAAATGGATCGTAAAATCTACTATAATTTCTCTTCCTCCAAATCATCTGATTAACTACAATAATGATAGTTACTTTAAGCAAAGGGCTATTTGAAGATTTCATAAATTGAACAACCAAATAAAAAAAATGAAAATCTTGAAAAACTTCCTTCAACCATTCCCATAACCATATAACAATAAATTAATGAAAGAACAAGTGGGAGAAAGATTCAATATTATTACTCCACAAAGAACACATAGAACATAAAATCACTTTTTTTTAACCTTCAAATCAATAGATAAGTAATACTTTTTTTGTAGTATTTTAAGAAAGCACATCACTATCGTCTAAAATCCAATTAGGCACATCTTCCTCCTTATTAACAATTAAAAAGAAATCACATAAGATAACAATAAAAGAAAAAAGTTTCAATGAATATTTGTTTAAGCCCAACTAACATCAGAGTATGATTTTACTATGTCTGAATAAGAAATTCTACCTAATTTAGTTATACAAACATCATAACATCAACGATTTCTAAAAATTAATATAATCATTCTAATGTCGAAAAAATATTATCCAAAATAAGATTATATAAATATTTGAAACAATGTCAAATTAATAAAAATTTAAAGAAAATATAAATTTGTTACTTAGACTTAATAAATCAAATTATATTAAATATGATATTTATTTTTAGATATTTTTATCAAATTTTTTAATATATTTCTTTTGTTAAATATTTTTATCTTTTTTAGTTATTCTTATTTATTTATTTTCTTAAGTTGTGCTTAATTTCTTTCTTTGGTATCATAAATACTTGACATACATTAACCAATCTTTGGCCTCAAAGGTGACCGACCTTCCTTGGCCTCATAGGTGCTCGCCTTTCCTTGACATCAAAGATACTCCAATTTCCTTGGCATGACAGGTACATGACTTTCCTTAGCCAAACATGTGCTCTGTCTTTCTTGGCCTCACAGGTGCTCATACTTCATTGGCTTCAGAGGTACTCAACATTCCTTGACTTCACAAGCCCTTATCTTCCTTACCCTCACAAGTACTCATCCTTCTCAGGTCTTTAAAGGTGCTAGGCTAAACTTTGGCTCATAAGTGTTTGGCCTTCCTTGGCCCATAGGTGCTTGCCCTTCCTTATCCTTATAGGTGGTCAACCTTCCTTGGCCTCCTACGTGCTCGATTTCCTTGGTCTCAACTAATCTCTAGTCTCAAAGGTGCTTGACCTTCCTTAGCCTTATAGGTATTTGGTCTTTCTTGAGTATCAATATCTCGCCTCACATATACTGGTATTTATATATATATATATATATATATATATATATATATATATATGTATATGTATATATGTGTGTGTTTGTGTATGAATCGGTTTGATAAAATAGAATTGTCAAAGAAAATGATCCATGTGAAAACAAAGAAAGTGGGAGAAATACGTGATTATATGGATTGCTAAAATTCAAAATGATTGTACCCACTGTCGGCCACTAAAGCTTTAATAAATTATTTGGCTCTTGACGTTCATCATGGCGGAGCTTTCTTAATCTTGGCTCCTCAATTTTCATAATATAAATTAATATATAAAATATTTTTTAATTTTAGTATAGTTTATATATTTGATTCTCAAGTTTTTAGATACCTATAAGACATTTTGACATCCAAAAGAAGGTTAAGATCGTCATTTACTTACATAATCTTCATTTATTTTTAAATATGGATATTGAACCTTGGATAATGTGCATTACGAAAATTATAAATAGCTATTGGATCTACTATATCACCAAGCACCGTTTATATTTGACCTCAAGAGAAACGTGTCAGGAATGACTGACCAGACATCAGAGTTTTGTCGTTGATGCTTTGTGACCTGTCCTTGCAAATTTCCTTGAAACATACCTTTTCTTTTATAATATATTTATGGCTTAATGTCTCGGTAGGTCCCTATTTTTGGTGTGAATCTTAAATAGGTCCTTTTTCTCTTCGGCGTCTCAATTGGGTCCTTTTTTGTGTAAAATTGTAACAATTAGGGGTCTGCCGTCAAATTCAACAAACGGCCGTTTAAATGTGGCCTACATGGTATGGTGAGTGTATTCTTTATCTGACGTGGCAAAGCAAAGATATATATATATATATATATATATATATATATATATATAATAAAAGAAGTGGCAAAGCCCTCTCATCTGCTCCCTCTTTCTGCAAACCCTTCTTCCAGGGAAACCAAATCATCATCATTATTAATACTAATCACAGAGGCACATGAACAAACAATTATGGCACATACATTGAAGATTGATTATCCATGAGAAAAGAGATTTGGGGGAAATAAAACCTGAAAGTCAGAAATGGCATGAATGCTGATAACTCCCTCTGGTTACCTAAGAGCTACAACATGAGCAACAAAGTTTCAGATGCATTGAAAAATGAATCTAACAGTTTTAACCCTTTGAAGAAGAAGAGAGAAAAGGTAGAAGATAGCAATACAACCAGAATTAGGAAAAAAATCAACATTTATATATAGAAAATTGGCAAATCAAAAGTATATGAAAAGATGTAAAACAGGAGCAATAATTCTATTTGAAAAGATGTAAAACATTTTGAAAAAGAAAAAAAAACTGAAGTTTTGAAACAGAAAATATAAAACAGAAAAAAACTGAAGTCGCAGCCCTCGTTACCACCACCGCAGCATCTTGTTCTCCTTTCCATGTCCATGGGGCTTCGTGTTTTCAACCTTGTCTTCAAAACCATTCACAAACCCAACCTAAGACCCTTTTCACAGCCATTTGCATCCACTACACTCGCTCACTCCACCCCACCTTCTTTCTCCGACACCACCCCTTTCATGCCCCTTTCACACCCAACCACCCTCCAAGTCCTTCAAACCCTCCAATGTCTCCACCACCACCCCTCTCTCGCCCTCTCCTTCCTCAACCACCTCCACCGCACCGGCTTCCCGCACACCCTCTCAATCTACGCCGCCATCCCTGGAAGAAGGTTTTGCAGAAAGAGGGAGCAGATGAGAGGGCTTTGCCACTTTTTTTCTTTTAGATATATATATATATATATATATATATATATATATATATATATATAATATCTTTGCTTTGCCACGTCAGATAATGAATACACTCACCATACCACGTAGGCCAAATTTAAACTGCCGTTTGTTGAATTTGACGGCAGACCCCTAATTGCTGCAATTTTACACAAAAAAGGACCCAATTGAGACGCCGAAAAAAAAAGGACCTATTTGAGATTCACGCCAAAAATAGGGACCTACCGAGACATTAAACCTATATTTATCCGAGGTTTGGAGAAAGTTTCGGCATAGATAACGCAACTTTCATAATGAAAATTTGAATTTACTTTTCGTCTTTGTAACTTCTTTGTAACTTTACAAATGCAATTTTTAGTCCTATAAAAATTTTATTATATCTATTTCATCATTCAACTTTTAAATTAAATAATATTAAATTTTGTTGTTAATATACTACTATTTTTTCTTTCAATGGAGGGTGTCACACACTTAATAATTGATTACCACTGCAGAAATAACGTTTAACGTCACATGTTTAGCGTTTAATGTAAGAAAATCTAACATAAAAATGATCGGTAAGAACTTTATAAATAAAATATCATTATAGACGTTGGTTAGGAGAGGTCCTTGACATCAAATATGGATAAAGCATTGACTTTCTCAACGTAAGACGTTAAATGGTTTGCACCCAGAACTGAAAAATCACTGTTTTATTGACTTTGGATGTAGGCTATAGGTCACTCGATGTCTAATTTGAAATAAACGTCAGCTTCCCCTTCCCACAGATGTAAAAAAGGTGCAAAATTACCTCATTTGGGTGTCAATATTAATTTTTTTACCACTTATGCATCGGCCCCCTCCCTAGACATCAAAAAGGTGCACAATTACCTCATTTTGGGCGTCAATATTAATTTCTTTTACCACTTAGACATCGACTGGAAAGGGGATCTAACATCTTAGAGCAATTTGACGTCGGTTGGGAGGAGGGATGACGTCAAATACCTTACATTTACACCTACTCCAGAACGCGAGCACCCGTTACGCGTTTTCTCTCTCGCTGTGTTCATCTTCTTCCTCTACTTTCTCTCATTCGCCATTAAGGTTGTTAGTTTTCTTCCACTTTGCATCGTTTAAAATCATTTTTCACGGATTATATTACGTTTGGAACCACTATCTTTCATTTACACCGATTAAAATTCATTTTCATTGGCTTTTAGTACAGTTATTGTGCCTGAGTTCTCAGATATCGACGACGACACTTTTCCTTTTCATTACTTGTGTTCATTCTGCATTGTTCGTGCCCATTCTCTTTCGGTGATTTCCATTTTCAACCCTTCAAGAAGATTAGTATTTTGGATTGCTTTTTAGATTGTTTAGTATTATAATGACTTGAAACACATAATTGTGTGATGTGCTAGGAACATTATCTGTATTTCAGGTGTGATTTTATTGTAAAAATAAATTTATTTTTTTTAAAAAAATCAAATAAGACGTCGGTTAGTGTCAAAATCGTTCAACGTCAAATTGATGTCTACCAATAAGACATTGGTGCTCTATTGGACGTTGAATGTCCAAAATAACAGACGTTAAAAGTCGTATTGTTTTATTAAAATCAAAACCATCTAATGATACGATAAGTATTATTTTATGCAAGACAATTTGTAAATTAGAAAAAATACCATGGACCTTATAATTAAAACGGTATATGGACTTTACTAATAAAAACTTAAAAGTTAAATTCTCTAATTTGGATAAATGCTTTTGTCTGTTTAAATATTTAAGGCTTAATTACCTACTTAGTCCCCATGTTAGGAGGTAATTTGCTGTTTAGTACCCGGTTTTAAAAATGTAGGCATTTGGTACCTATGTTTTGAAATTTGTATCAATTCAATCCTATCCAGTTAACGGCGTTATAATTTATGCGAGAAATTAAGGACGTTAATGATAGCCTGGGTGGAATAGTTATCAAATGTTTGAATGCATCTTCATTAACGTCCTTAATTTCTCGCATCAATTATAATGCCGTTAACTGGATAGGATTGAATTGATACAAATTTCAAAACATAGGTACCAAATGCCTACATTTTTAAAACCGGGTACTAAACAGCAAATTACCTCCTAACATGGGGACTAAGTAGGTAATTAAGCCAATATTTAATTAGTTATGAAAAAGAAGAGACAAGAAAAGAGTTGTGTAACTTTGGTTGGTTTAAATTATCAATACAAGAACAATAAGATAGATCTTTCTAAAAGTTTTATGAGTGATATTCAGTTAGTTCTTTCATGACTGCACGAGACTCTTTATTTGGTAGATAAAATTGTTGGAATAAACTTAAATTAAGAAAAGGGTGTTTATGTAATTTTTCTTTGTTTTTATTTTAAATTGAAGAGTGGTAGAGAATATGTTGATTTGCATTTTTAGTTTTTATTTTATTAGGATAAAAAATAAAAAATCTGATTTGATTTGTTAAGATTTTAGTTTTTATTCCCGTAATATTGTAAGTGTCATGACTGTTGAGATTATTGATAGGGGAACACTGATTTAGCTGAACCCACAATCTCAGTGATATCTGAGTTTTTGATGATGACAACACATAATTAATAAAACACATGTATTTGGTGTTACGTGTTCTATGCTTACATGTTATATGCGTTTTTGAGAACATGATTGTGTTATTTATGTTGTTAATTGCATTTCACTGTGTTATATATGTGATTTTATACATGAATGCATGACACATGTTTTTGGAAAAGAAAAACCACAAGCACTTTTGTTGAACTTAAATTGTGTGACAAAACAACAGTTTTAAGTCGATTTCATTATGGGGTGAGTCGATTAAAATTCGTGTCTTTGCACAAAATTTTTCAAGTGTGTTGTGAGAGTTTTTCAAAGAGAAAAGTTTTCAACAATGTTTTACTCTGTTATAAAGTCGATTACATGCGTGTTGTATTCGACTGAGTTTGTTATGTGTTGAATAACTGTTAATGCTTGATATAACTGTCACAACGACTATATTTTTAAATATGTTGACCAAACATTAAATGAAATTCGACTGCATTAATTGTACATTCAATTAACTACATTGATTGCTGCTAATTGCAATAACAAAATTGCTATATTCGACTACATTAGTAGCTTAGTCGATTAAAATGCGTTAGAGTTGTGTTTATCTGTAAATTGACGCAAATTTGATTTCTGTAAGAACTTTTGTGAATCTAACAATTTGTGATATCTTTTGCAGAAAGTGCATTCTTAAAGAAAGAGAGAAAGAGCTCCCAAAAACAAGAAGTGACCGTGGTGATCATCTACTTGTGAATTCTTGAAAAGCAAGTTAATTGCACGTACAAAGGCTGATCATATCTGCATATTGGGTGTAACTAAGAGATCAAAGGCTACAATCTTGTGAAGATTGGACTGAGGTTCCCTATTGTGATTACAGGAAGAAGAGCGTGTTGCGTTCTTGACTTTGAGGGTGACTCAAAGGGTTTGGACTTCAGGAGAGGGGATTTTTCCTGCTAGTGTGTTTGTATACTGCCTATATTTTGATTAAAGGGTTAGAGAGGTGTTTTATATTTTTGACGTGAGGTTGGTATAAAAGCCTTGTTGTAAAAACTTTGATCATTATAGTGCATTGGCTTCCTGTGGTTGGAAGTACACTGGATGTAGGCTTGGCCGAACCAGTATAAAAACTCAGTGTTTGATCTTTCTATCCCTACACTCTTTTATTCAGTCGACTTCTTACTGTACTCTATCGATTTAATTTCCGTTGCATAAACAAGTCTTTTGCCTTGCGTTTCAAGAAAGTTATAAAGGCATTACTTTTGGTGAAAAAGATTTTGAAAGTTTTAAATTTTATATTTCACCAATTCACCCCTGCTATTGGTGTGAGAAATTGAGCCATTCTTTTTTAACAATTGGCACCAGAGCTGGTTTTCATAAAATATTTGAAAAACTAGTCGATTACTGTTTGCATAAATAGAAAGTGGAATGTAGGTGTATCTAGATCCATGGCTTATAGGGCAAAAGTCATTGCTTCAGACCATGTTGATGGGTCTTTCAAAGAGCAATATTTAAGGATCTATGATTATGCGAATGAGCTCCTAACACATAATCCTAGATCCATAGTGAAGGTGAAAGTTGAAGAGAATGAGGGTAAACATATTTTCAGGAGGTTTTATGTTTGTCTGAAGGCCTGCAAGTCTATTCATCTATGTTTTCACATTTGACACAAATTTTCTAGTTTTTCTTCTCTTCAACTAAGACAAACACATTAGGATTGGCTCTTTAAGAGCCCATGTGTAGTAAGGTGGAATCTAGTCGTCAATAGTTTCTCACTATTGAATGACTAGTCCTATCAACAGTTTTGCATACCCCATAATTTCCACATCATTATATTTGTTATAACATCACAAGATTTTGTACAGAAAAATTAGGATATACTATTTGATTTCCATGTCTATTAGCCTACCTATAGAAACATAAAAAAAAAATACTTAATTTATGAAATTGAGCTTTCAATTGGTGATTATACATTAAGTCAACATGATAAAATTCAAGAACCTTTAAGGCTTTTTTTTATTGGGTGGGTAATGGATGAAAACCTAAGGCCAATAATGGTCGTGTTGTCCTTACACTCTGCGGAGTTACTAACATTCTCCACCAACTTTACCAAGCTCTACACTTCCTTTACCAACATTGCCAAGTTCCTCCAAAGTGACCTCATTATTGACCAAGCTATTATTGTCCATAATCGAGCTTTGCACGTCCTTTTTTGGACTATTTGAGCTCTCCAACCTCTCTATCATGCTTTCTACACTATCTAGGCATCTCAATACGCTGGCCAAACTTGCCTTACACTTCTTTGAGTTATGTAGTCGTTAAACCAAGTCAAGCTCTCCAATTACTCGTCTGAGCTTCCTTAATGCTTTCCTAGCTCGACAGGCTCTCCAGCTACTCATCACCCGATGATACGCGGGGACCAAGCACCATGACACACCAAGGTCCCATCACTCGAGGCATGGTAAAAAGAACTCCAACAAGACCTTGAAGATTCCCCTCTAGAAGGTCAAGTGCTTTTTGCATGATTTGAGAATCTCTGCTGATGCAATTTCCAGCCATGTTCTCTACAGCCAAGAGTCATTCCCTTGCTTCCCCATTCACCCTTATAGCTTCCTTCCTTGATGGATGGTCGTCTAAGCTATAGCCACTTCACTTAAGCACTTCACCCACTCCAAACAGCCAGCAAACAACACCTTCTCCAATACTAGTTTTCAACTACTTCCGCTGATCCAGATTTCATGAAGGTTTTGCTGGTTTCTACACCTGGACGAAGCTATCACTCGATCTCCCAACGAACAATGCCAAGATCTCGATCCACAATGTTGGGTTCCCCACACTACTCGGCTCTGTTGTTGTTCTCTCCTTACTATTCAACGAGCTTGTTGAGTTCTCCTTGTTCCCGTCTTTTGGCCTCTTGCTTAGATTCAACTCGACATCAATCAACTCGACATCAACTAGCTCAACACTAACCCGAAAACAACTCGGCACATCCTTGAAACAACTAGAATTGAGCTCGACAACCCGGTCTTGCAGCTTGGCGATAAGGCCTTGTAGCTCCGCAACACTGCATCCAAGCTCTTTCAGCTTAGAAACCGAAAGTTGGGCTCACACTTGGAAGCTCAATGCTTGGGCTTCTTTCCATCATCAAAATTTCTATTCTTCAACTACTTCTTCAGTAAGAAGATATGTCTTCTCCTTTCTCTTATCTCGTCAATATTTTGCAATGTGACTAGCCTTACCATAATAGTAACATTTGATTTATCTGTAGTCATTCGCATAGTGGTTGTGCTTGCCACACTTATAACAATCAATGTTAAAATTACTTGATCGACCTCCTCGGTCTTTTCGTTTTCCATGACCATTCCCGTTTTGCAGACTAGTTTTCTCTTCGTTGTCTTCAACATCTCCTTGGCCACAACCTCTTCATCCACACGGCCTCTTCCTCTAGGACCACCTCGACCTCAAGTGTTTAAGCACCTCCCTTTAGGTCAAGCTTGGCCTAAAGTACTTCATCGAGTGGCTCAAACATCGTCCTTCTTTGTTGCTCATGTGCTTTCCAAGACCCAGCAAGCTCTTCAACCAAGAGAATGGTGAAGTCCTTAGACTCCTCAATGGCATACAAAATATTCTCAAAGTCTTTAGTCAATAACCTGAGGTCTTCTCCACAATCTAGTTGGTAGGAAACTCCTCTCCATTTTTTTCAGTTGATTCAATACTGCCTCTACCCGAGATATATACTCGACCACTCGTTCTCTTCCCTCCATTTTCAAACTTTCAAACTCGTTTCTAAAAGTTTAAGTTTAACTTGCAAGCACCGTTATCACCTTTGTAAAGTTTCCCAAAAGTTTGCACTCTTTGTTTGAAGATTTTGCATTCATTATCTTCTCAAAGCTAGATTAGTCAAAAGCTCGATACAACATGTACAAAGCTAATTGATCCTTCGCACGTGATTTTTTTAATGTCTCAACTTAAGCCATTGTCTACTATTCATCTTTCATTGACTCTTAGTAGTCATTCGCAACAACATCCCACACGCCTTGGGATCTAAGAAGGGCTCTCATCTGCACACTTTAGTTGAAAAAGCTGACTTTCTTTGTCACTTGAGGTAGGAACATACTATTTTCTAGGTTAGCTATCTCTTTCTCACTATCTTTTTCTCATTTGAACACTCTGGCTATGTCAACTCTTATACTAATTTGTTAAAAAATGACACTTGAACTCACTTAAATATTTTGAATATGCTTCTCCTGTATTTTCATTTCACACACTAGTACAATAAAGAGAAAAGGCACCAGTTATTCGTGCTTATAGGTATCGGTTCTACAACCGAGGCATATGTAGGCGAGGTAAAAAGGGTAAGCTTTATGACTCGGTTACGGACCGAAATAAAACGAGATAGGAATATGCCTCGGTTCTTAGATAACCGAGGCAGTAGCGTGTTTTTTTTTTATTTGTTCAGACTTTAGGACTGAGTTCATCATGCCAAACAGAACCAAGATTTCCCAGCTCAAGAATCTAAAACAAACAAAAGAAAATCATAACTGGAATCAAACAAGACACAATATTACAACAATGTTAAACCATTGACATAAACAAGTTGGTTCTCTGCTTTTGTCTAGAGAAGCATCAATTCGTGGAACAATATACATATAAACAACCAATGTCAAAATTACAACCCACAAAACCAAAGTGATAATAGCAACAACTAATGAGAAGAAACTCAGAAGCAGAGATGAAGCAGCACGGTCCCACCATAAACATGCCTCAAGTGATGATTGGAAGAAGGCCTTTATTGTGCGTCTAAAGTATTATGCCAACAATGACCAAGAAGGAGTACAGAACACCGATCCAAACCAGAGAAACCCACTTGCTTGTGTCTTCAAATATCAGAAAAGATGCTGCAGAGAAAGCCACAACCATAGCAACAACAAAGATTATTAGCAAAGCAGGTTCAAAAGTCAAGCTGGGATGTAATGATATGACAAATTCACTTTTTGCGAATCTTGAAGAAGTGAAATTTGACAAGAAAAAGAGTATAAAAGCAGAAGAACTGAATAATGTCATTGCATTTGTGATGAAGAAGAGAACGAACCAGTCATTTTTCTTGCCACCTGGAACCGTTAGAGCAGCTACAAACGCTACTATCTAGGGCGGCGGCGACATTCGAAGGGGTGAGAGGGTAGCGGCGACTCGCAGTGAGGAGTTTGACGACAAGCGCCGCGGTGGAGACGACGGAGGCTCGCCGATTTGGAGCGGCTTGGCGATCTGGAGCGGTGGATCTGGATCTGGAGCGGTGGATCTCGCCGATCTGAAGATACTCTCTTTGATTTTAGGGGGAGGAGGCAGAAATTGTTTCTGATTTCTGGAAAAGAAAGAAACCCTAACAGATTTGGCCATTTGGGCTTGGCCCTTTTCTATTTCTGGCGGAGGCAACAGTGGCGGAGGCAGCAGCGGCGGAGGAAGTAGTGGCAGAGGCAGTAGTTGCGGAGGCATCACCGGTATACGCAACAACAACGGAGGCTACAACGACGGCAAAAGAGTGGAGTCGTTGGAGGAAGCACCGTAGGCAGCAGAGCAAGGCGAGGCACCAATGGGCTGAGCAATGACAGCACAAGGGTGGCGCGGCGAGCCAAGGAGTGGCAGTGGTGGAGGAACTCACAGAAGAAAGAGCTACACGGAGAGCAGGAGGAAGGAGAAGCACGCTACACAGAAGAAGAATAGGAGAGCAGAGGAAGGAGAAGCGCGAAAATAGGTTAAGTTCAGTATTTGGCACCAGTTAAAAGGCTAGCCCGAGGTATAAAGTGGAGAGGTATAGGCCATCGGTTGCCTAGCCACCCGAGGCAATAGGGCTTTTTTTCTGATATGCGGTGTGGTGTGCAGTGGTATAGGCCTCGGGTGTTGGATTAACCGGTGAAATATCACTATTCTGTCTCGGATATTAGATTAACCGATGTATATAACGTTATACGCTTTGATTTTCACGTAACCAAAGCGTATATAGTGAATTAAAAACCACATTTTTTACCAGTGACATAAGCTTTACAAGTTATACTATTAACATTATATCTTTCATCTACAAATCATAATATTTCCGGTTATTACAAATCAAACATTATAATGACCATAAATTAAAAAACCATAATAATGTATCTTCGTGACTCTTCTTCTCCCAATACTATAAAATGGTCACCCATAATAATTATCTAATAGCCTTAAATTTAAGTGTATGCCTAATTGTTTCATTCCGAAGGGTTATTGGCATTTAAGTTTGACCTTGTTGTTGGTTAATTGTTTTGAATCTATAATTGCTGATAGTCATTTCAGCCTCGTGTTTATTTTATCATGACTATTTTAAAGGTGGGTGACAGGAAAACGACGAAGACAAAGTTAAAACATAGTTCACGCCAAAACTTGAAGGGGATGGTTCAAAGAGATGAGAAAAAGTTATAAAGAACTGGAAATAATACACAGAATAATCTCTTGTTCACATGTTACTAGAAACAAACTAAATTCATCTCCATCTGCACACATCAATAAAAAACCAAACAAAATGAACAAAAGCCAAAGTGTAATCACATCACATATGATACTGTTCATGACCACGATCATCTTTATCAGATAAAAGCATACGAAGAATAGTTTCTTAAAAGGACAGGACCACTTATTTTCATTGTAATAATTACGCTGACCCACACGGTTGTGCAGCGAAGACCCTTTGATTTTCTCCCCGACAACGTCAACCAAAATAATTTAACAACCACAAGATGTAAATATGGAAGATACATACATTAAATCAATGAATATAACATCCCATCATGCTAGTTCATGGCAATGTTATTCTACCCATTCACAAGACTTTGTATGCTGCAAATGGCTCATATAGAGAAATTTCTTTGCAAAAATCTACCCCAACCACTTATTAGCATATCTACTTGTGAGTTCTTCAACCTGTTAACTGTTTTTCTTTCTTTAATTTCCACAAATACCACATAATTCAAAAGTCTGAACTTAAAATGAATGTTATAACATCCATAAACATCAACACAACCAAACAAAATGAACGAAATTAATCCCTTTACAAAAGAATGATTCCTTTCCAAACAGAAACGGCCGGGGGAGTCAACTCTTAGACTAATTGTATCAGACTTTTCTATGGAACCAATTATAAAGCATAAACTAAATGTAAAAGAAAATAAACTTATTTTTATCTTTTTAAAAGCCGAAGCAAAAAATAAGTTGAAAACAACTTATTTTAATAAACAACTGGAATAACTTACTAAAATTAGCTCCTATATTTTTAACAATACGAAAGACATTTAACAAAGAAATTAACTTTTTTATAACTATAATAAAACATAGGCAATTTCTATGTTTATAAAAATTAATTATTAATAATCGTTTGATAAAATACTTTATTTTTAAATTTTAACAAAATCACCCTATATTTAGCAACTTTTTTTTTAAACAAAGTTGAGGTAATTCTGCAGTTTAAGAAGTACATATCTTACTCGTGAATACGAAGGCTATAGATAAAACTTAAGCGTTAGAGGAAAGACAAAGAATGGCATAGTTTGTAAGTGCTATTTACAAACTCACTGCGATTTTCAGATGGGGATCGTTTGACAATACAAAATGTCTGTTGTTGAGTTGCAGGGGCATTAACTTACATATGATGTTGTATTCTATGTTTGTGATTAAAACGTATATAGAAAATTTGGGCGAAAACACCCTATTTGCTTCATTAAATATAATTTTTTTACGATAAAATTCATTTAAAAAATAGATTTGAGTATTGGAAGTTATAAGTTACGATCACAAGATTATTGGTTCGTTTCTAATCCTTCTTTAGCATTTTCATCTTTATGCGTAGAAAATAATTAGTTCATTATGATTCACTTTTTGATTATATTTACAAAACATTAAACTCGATGTTAGATACATATACTTAACGTATACAAAAAATAATTAATGAATAACAAATTTGTAACAATACAATAAAAAGTATTACTTTGATTTGCAAATTTGGGTGAGTAAACCATTACATTTTACACTCATGCACAGCTAACTTAATAATTGGCTTGAAATACCTTCATCACAAAGAACGCTATATAATATAAACGGGACGAGTGTAAAATGTATGAAAATATAAGAAACAAGAATGGAAGAGTATATGAGTCGATGGGAGCACATGTTATTTAAAAGACAGACTAAAAACATGCGCAACTAAAAAGTTCACTCAATCATTGGAAATACCATAATCAGAACTATATTTAAAAGACAAAGCAGATAAAGGAAATCGAAGTAGATCACATTCCAACACTCATGGTGTTACTTAGAGCATAAAAGTCTAAGGAGATATGAGTTGTTGATAAAAAGGAAAGGCATAACAAGACACACAAATATCCATGAGGGAGGCCTAGGTCGTTAAACTCCACTGTAAAACTTAACACAAACAAACACCAAACACAAAACACAGACAGCACATCTTATTGGCTTGCCAGTACCAATCTGGCCCTCTTGCGACCTGCTCCCCCACCACTGTTTAAACCAAACAAAACCTGAAAACGCAGACAAGGAAGAGTCAGATTTGTTGTAATGTAAGCCAAAGGCAAGAAATAAATAAACACGTAACCTTTTCATGCAAACAAGGTTGCAAATTTAACAACTTTAAAGACAACACTCTCATACAACACTACAATTTTCTAAGTGCACTCAATCAAAGTTAGTCATACATATGGAGTATACATATCAATGAATATTGTGCCTAAAGACAATCATAAAAGTTAGAACAAGGTCTCTCAGCAAAACGATACATTGTTTTACACATGTTGTAATGTTGACTATTATCTAAAAGGGTTGAGACACAATAAATATCTATTGTTCATAATTCATACATACACACATATATATCATGATCCTCATGGATTATACAGCATATACCAAAACTAATGGAACTCCTTTCCTTTTATAGTTGACAATTCGCGATATCTGATTGAGAACACTCCTAGTTTTGTGTAGTACAAAATTGTCAGACACATTATTTAATGTCATAATATTATAAAAACACCAAAGATGATCAAGTGACTTTAGACATATAAATAATTAATTGATGTGATATATATCTATAACAAAAATTAATTTTATATTTTACAAACACAAAAAGTAAACAACCTTCATTAAAACTGTTTTAAAAGGAATAAAAAACATATTTAATGTCTTACATCGATGTCTCCTTTACAAGAGCTGGAAGTTGTGATGGTTTGTTTAAAATCAGCGTCAATACTAACATAATCCAAGTTTGATAAAAGTAAATTAAAAGATTACAGAAACCAACAAAGATGCGGCTAAGTGCCCTCCACATTTGGGAACTCTATTGCATGAAACGTATTTAAGATCTATTACTCGGATCATGCACTCAGATAATAACATAGCAAAACACCTCTATAACAGTAACAGATATATATAACTATGCAACTTCTCTCACATTTTTGTCTTCTCACTTTCACTTTAAAACAGTTATATTTGCTAATTATTTTAATTTTACCCTTTTAATACAAATACCTGAAAATCATAAAATATGAAGCAAAAGTAGATTACGATTTTTTTTTTAACGAACCACCGTTTTCTATCAAAGAATATCTGACGGCCGTATGAATGAAAATATTCAATTAAAGGACAACACTATTATAATGCCTAATTAAATTTTCCTTTCTTAGTAAAACTTCATTTTTAGTATAACATTTGTTCGTTGTATTTCATATTAACATTTCCTTTAAATGTTTCTAAATCTTTTTTTAAATTTTCTTAATATTAGATTTTTGTCTTTCGTAATATCTTAACAGATATTGATAATGCTTAAGCAGACCTAATTCGCGCTGACCCAGTCTTCCTCCACATCTCAAAGGTGGGTCAAATAAGCACGGAAAATAAGGGAACCAATGATCATTTCTAGGCTAGACCAAGAGTAAAAGCTTGAGGATTTTTATTTTATTTTTTTATAATTTCTTTTGTCATTGAAAATCAGACATGAATCCCAGAAAACTTAATACAAAAGTTAAAAGATTCATTATCATGTACACATTGAGTCGTAAAACACTTAGGAAGTGCTTCTTACCTCACTGTGGTCATAGGTTACTTTCAACCGATATTAATCACGGAACCTTCGAAATTCTGGGATCCAGTTCCATGGTTGATGAAGGATCCACAAGTAGTGCAGTAGATCTCACTGCTTGTGCCCTTTGATCCAGAATATGATGTGGATTCCACTTTTACACCGTTTATCTTTGAATTCTCGAACTTTTGGCCAGCTCCACTGTGGTAAACCACTTCACCAGACCCATTTCTGCTTACAACACATGAACATGAGTCGCTTTTAATCTGTGCATCTTTGAATTTTTGTTCACCTTCTTTGGCGTAGAAGGAACGTTCTTTCGAAGGAATGACACTGGAAGAGGAAGCGTTCCTTTTGGGCACGGGGTTAGGGTTTGTATTTCTTGCCATGGCTATGGGATTAGTATCGTTGATGATCTTTGCAATCTCACTCTCCCTCACTGAAACACAGTATAATTATACCAAGACTCAAAGATTAAAAAAAAATACTTTACGACTAGTCAACTTTTATAAAATGAAGATTTTTATAATTTCTTTTTCTGTAGCATTTTGAAAGATTCCCTCGCTTGGATCTTTATTATTTGAATTTGAAAATCTTAATTAAGACGACTTTGACGTGCTTAAGAATAAAGACCACAACTTGTAAAGAGTTAAAAACAAATAAAATCAGCTATCTTTCATAAATAGGATATGTTTAAACCTAAATTAATCTGTAAAAGTTACTTTTTTCTTAAAAGTGAAAAAAAAATGTGTCATAGAAACAATTACAGAGGGTTTCACACCTTCCAAAACTAACATGAATATACGGTTTTTAGTCCTATTTTGAGAAACAATACTATCTGTATAATGAATGAAATTAAATATGAATGTATATATACATAAATGGTTTAGTATGTAAGTTATTAATATGTCAACCTCTTTAATCATCTTTGGCTCGAAATTTACGACTTTTGCAAAGATAAAATAAAACCATTCTCCTTTACCTCATTTTATTTGTGATTTTTTTTTACGAAAACAATTTTTTTTAATCTAATTAATGTATGAATAATCCGTACATTTCAGTGAGTATTAATTTGTGAAAAAAAAATCGAAAGTATATATGTTTTAGCCAAAAGCATTAAAGTGACTTATACTTAAAAAAATCTAAATTATTTGACTGCAACTACTAATGGAACTTCTTTTCCACGTTATATAATGGCTTCTATATATAAACTCTTAAAATAAACTTTCTTAACTATTTTTTGCGATAAGGCTTAGCAGAACAATAAATTGGTCCTAGGGTTAATACTTTTTTTTATCTGAGTGTTATCCCATGTCTCATTATAATTACAAATTTTGTATAAATAACAGTTATCTTTTCCAACTTAAGATTTTATGATAAAGAATTTATATGATGTATTCCTTAAATAGTATTAAATTCTCTCGATTTTATTAGATAAGCAAATTCTTCCGAAATAATTTTTTTCCCTCTCTTTCTACTATGTGTCTTTTCTTAATCTACAAGGGGTGTTGCTCCTTCCACCACCACACCTTTCTCCCTCCACCTCCTCTTTACTATTTTGCCCCTCAGTAAAATTTTATTTTTAAAATTATTGTTTTTTAATTTTACTCATTTATAACATATTTCACTGTTAACATACGTAGTTTCTTGTATGAGTAAAATATTTTTCTGCAAAGCTTGGTGATCGTGAAAAGAATTATCAAGCAATCTTCCTCTTGTTCTCCTCGGTGCAGTACGTGGTGCAGTGCGTTTGTGGTGCAGTGTGCTTGTCGTGGTTCCTCTCCAGGTACGTAGTCATAATCCTTCCAATAATCCTAAACCCTAAACCCTTCCAATAATGCTTCCAATAATCCTTCTAATAATCTTCCAATAATCCTTCGCATGAGCCCCCAAAACGTAGTAAAATGAAAACGAAACGTAAAATGAAAACTAAGCCTAAACGGATGACATCCTTCAACGGATGTCAACATCCGTTTAAGGCGAAACGAATGTCGACATCCATTTTGCCTTAAACGGATGTTGACATCCGTTGAAGGATGTCATCCGTTTAGGCTTAGTTTTCATTTTACTTTTCTGTTATTATTTTATTTAGGGTTTATTTTATTTACAGTAGTTTATATTTAAATTTTTAATTTTAAATGTTATATATAGTTAGTTTTTAAACGTAATAATTTTGTAAAATATATATTTTTTATAGATGATTTTTGTATCTTTAATTCTTTAATAATTTTATAATTATATAAAAAATTATTTATTACTCTATTTATATCAAATATATAATTTAATTATATTAATATTTTTATATTGTTTTGATTAATTATTAATTATGTTAATAAGGTCATTATAATTTTGTAGGTGATTATTATTTAAAATGGATGAATATCTTCATATGGATTCTCAAATTGGTTGTAGTTTGAAATCTGATTTGTCTTCATCAATTAGCAAAGTTGTAGAGAGGGATTTAACAAATAAATTTACAACAAATGAAATATTTCATTCACGGGAGCACTTAATTCAATGGATAAGAGGGATGGCTTTTGATTTAGGATTTGTAGTGGTAATAGTAAGATCTGACATAGCTACTGGTGTACGGGGAAGAAAAACGTTCGTCATACTTGGATGTGAAAGAGGGGGAAAATATAGGAAATACAAAGCTGATGCAGTGGCTAGTGTATACGGCACTCGTAAATGTGAATGTCCGTTTAGATTAAAGGGTAAATCATGTTCAGATGGGGCCGGATGGGTGTTGAAGGTGATGTGTGGACATCACAACCATGAGTTGGCTGAAACTTTAGTTGGTCACCCTTAAGCTGGCAGGTTAAATACGAGTGAGAAGTCATTACTGGTTGATATGACAAAGAGTAAAGTTACACCTGCAAATATTTTATTAACACTCAAACAAAATAATGATCGAAATGTCACAACGATTAAACAAATCTACAACGCAAGGCATGCGTATAAACGATCATTAATTAAGAGGGTCCAGAACTGAACTACAACAACTTATGATGTTGTTGGATCGGGATAAGTACATTCACTGGAGTAGGTGTGCTGATGATTCAGAGGTTGTTACTGACTTGTTTTGGACACATCCTGATGCGGGGAAATTGTTAAACTCATTTAATGTTGTATTTATGATGAATTCCACATATAAAACAAATAGATATAGATTTCCGTTGCTTGAGATTGTGGGTATGACGTCTACAGGGTTAACCTTCTCAGCAGCATTTGCTTTCTTGTCTACTGAAAGACAGAGTAATTTCACATGGGCTTTGGAAAAGCTGAAAGGTTTATTTTTAACATCTGAGGGTGGTCCTAAAGTTATTGTGACTGACCGAGACTTGGTTTTGATGAATGCCATATCAAGTGTATTCCCTGAGTCATATCAGATGTTATGTCGGTTCCACATCCTTAAAAATGTTAAAGCTAAATGCAAAATGTTAGTTCATTCTACTGAGGTTTGGGAAGTGTTGATGGATGCATGGGAAAATGTGATGGATTGTGCTGATGAAAGCTTGTTTGCTGAGTATGTGAATGATTTTCAATACGCAAGCAGATCATGGCCTTTGTTCTTTGAATATGTGAATCAGACTTGGATTATTCCGTACAGCACATACTTTGTAAAGTTCTGGACGAACAAAGTAATGCATTTAGGGAACACAATCACAAATAGGTATGTTGTAATGTTATTTTATTTATTTGTTTTGTAGATAAATATTTATTTGTACTTGTTGAAGTTTTTTTTGTTTCAGGGCTGAATCTGCTCATTGGAGCCTGAAGAAAGTTCTAGGCAATAGTATGGGTGATTTGTGTTCTTGTTGCACTAGTGCAATAAGCACATATCGCCTCGGTCATTTTCAATTATAGACACCGGTTCTAGGACCGGTGCATATTCCAACGAGGTAAAAAGAATGGATTTTTTGACTCGGTTCTGAACCGAATCAAAAGGTTTCAGATTCTGACTCGGTTCACAGACAACCGAGGCAGTAAAGTTGTTTAATTTTTTTATTCTGAACCGAGATCAGTGTTGTTACGTTTGTTTGTTCTTTGTATGGTTAAACTTCTTCCTCTTTTATCCTATTTTCTGCAATTTTTTTCATCCAAACATGAAGAACAGGAAGCAGAGAGAACAATTTTTTTCATTCAAACATGAAGAACAGGAAGCACAGAGAGCAGACGGAGATCCAAACACCAAAATCAGATATCCAAACCAAAATCAGAGATCCAAACCAAACAAAAAATCAGAGATCCATTATCCACCTGTAAAGAAACAGAAACAATGAGAAGGGTTTCACCCCTTCCAAAACTAACATGAATCTGCGAAAATTTGTCGCTAAAGTGGGCAAAAATTTTTCCTTCCATTTTTTTCCTCTATTTGCAAGACAAAAACATTATATATTTTTCACTCCTTCACATATGTACATATTCAGTGCTTGAGGCAGTTTCATCTTCTCTCTCTTCTTCCTCTCAACTCCACCATAGCAGCTACAAGCCTTCATCTTTGTTCAGTCGGATCGTCATCTCCGTTCAGTTAGCTCATCGTCATTCAATCACGCTGATATCTCCATTCAGCTAGTCTTCTTCTCTTTTTAAATAAGAAAAAATTAAAAGAAATAAGAAAAAGAAGAACGAAAAAGAAGATGATCATATCGCAATATTTACCGATGAATTTTCTATTAATAATTATTAAAGTAAAACTTTATTGATAATTTTTGACCAATATTTTTGTTAATAATTATTAACGGATCAAAAAATCCATTGATATATTTATCGACAATGATATTATCAACGAAATTGTGAACGTAATATAGTTTTCTTTTAGTTTGTATAGCAAGATAAGAAAATTAGTTGAGGTGCATAATTGGATAAACTCACAAATGAAAACTCAAAGTATGTCTAAATATATATTTATATATATATATATATATATATATATATATATATATATATATGAGTTTAGTATATAAGTTATTAATATGTCAACCTCTTTAATCATCTTTTGCTCAAAATTAACGAGTTATGCAAAGATAAAAAAAAAAGAAAGAAAACTATTCTCCTTTATCTCATTTTATTTGTGAAGTTTTTTTAACAAAAACAAAAAAGTTTTAATCTAGTATGAATAATCCATACATTTCAGTGTGTATTAATTTGTGAGAATTTATTTTTTTTAAGTATATATGTTTTAGCCAAAAGCGTTAAAGTGACTTATAGTTAAAAAAATCTAAATTATTTGACTGCAACTATAAATGGAACTTCTTTTCCACGTTATATAATGGTTTCTATATATAAACTCTTAAAATAAACTTTCTTAATTATTTTTTGCGAGAAGGCTTTGCAGAACATTAAATTGATCATAGAGTTAATACTTTTTTATCTCTTAGTGTTATCTAATGTCTCATTATAGTTACAAATTTGGTATAAATAACAGTTATCTTTTCCAACTTAAAATTTTAAGATAAAGAACTTATATGATGTTTTCCTTAAATAGTATTAAATTTTCTCAATTTTATTAAACATGAAAATTTTCAGCTCTTAATATTAAGCTAATTCTTCTGAAATAAGTTTTTTCCCTCTCTTCTGTGTGTCTTTTCTTAATCTATAAGCAATGTGAATGACAGAACATTTGATAAGTTTGGGCTGCAAAGGTAGGATGGATCCAATGGTGGTTATTTGGGGTTACTAAGTAGCAAGATAGAGGCGCTTCTTCACTATTTTCGTCCTGCACCCTCAAACTTTATTTAATGTCCCATTTTACCCTTTAGTTTTTTTGTTTTTAAAAATAATTTATAGTAAAATTAATTATATTATTGTTAAATGCAGAAAGAAGCGCCCAAGGTAGAAGAGAATAAGCAGGCAGTTTCTCCTCATATGTATCTCCTCGCTAGATGGAAAAAAAATCTGCCCCGTAGATATGCGCGGATAAAATTCGCGACGAATAGTTGATACCCGCGAATATTTATTATCCGTAATTCATGGATAGCGGATATTTTAATACCCGCTTATAAACGGGTCGGGTGCGAGTATTATACTATCCGTACCTGCAGATACTCGCTATCCGCAAAAAATAAAAATTTAATTTATATTTTATTAAGTTAAATTTAATTAAAATTAACATTAATTTATATTTTACAAGATTAAATTTAATTAAAATTGAATTTAAATTTATATTTAATTTAATTTATATTATATTTTATATATTTTTCGTAATTCTATTTAAATTATTTTAATAATTTATTAAAATATATTTTTTTAAATATTTGTAGATATCCGCGAGTTACCCGAATATTTTTTAAGCGGGTATCCGTGCGAATAGCGGGTGAATTTTTTTTTTATTGGGTTGAGTTGCGGGTAGACACTATCCGTGCCCGACCCGACCCGACCCGTTGCCATCCTACTCCCCGCAGTACCTTCAAATTAAAGAAACTTTCCATATATTCTTCTTTAATTGGATAATCAAAGAATAGAAAGTCACTGCAGAATATATAATTTGAAAACTTCAAATTATACGATTTAAAGGTCATTTATAAATTTTAGATATTTTAAAGATCGTCTTTTTTTTTTCAATGAAATGATTTTTTGAATTGTGCAATTCAAAAATAAAAAATAATTTCCAATTTATTGAAAAATAAAAGATAGCTTTCAAATGATGTAATTTAAAAACTAAAAATAGTTAAGAATAGCTTCAATCCGGAGTATTTTGCTGAAAAAAATAATTGCTTCCGGATTATATAATCTTAAAAATATATTTTTACCTTGGGATTCTATAATCTGAAAAGGAAAAAATTATAGTTAACATGGAGGTGCAGGGAAAAATATATGGAAATGCAGAAAGAAGCTGCCGAATAATCACCATACTCTTTGTCTTTTATTCATTAATTGCCTGTTAATTTCGGCTAAATATCGCTTAATTTATTTATAGAATTAGTCTTAGCATAAATTTTTGTTATAAGACTAGAGTTTTAACATTTCAGTTTTGTGGTTAGAAAAAAAAAATAGTTCCCACTTAGTCATGTTGAACGCATTTAGGGATAAATAATTTACTTCCTCAAAAGAAATAGAGGTATAATAAAGCTTTGGTAATGGTTACTTGGGATGCACTCCACATTAATTATTAAAGTACTAATTAAAATTACTTTAAATACATTTCAAATTTTTTTATATAAAGTTAATAAAAACGACTTTCTAATTTGACTATCAGTTTTTAAATAAATTTAAAGAGTAAATATATCGAAATTTCTTACTTACAATTATTTTCTATAAATAATTATATATAACTCTTTTATATTTCACACAAAAATACGCAGAGTATATAATCAATTTTATTGAACTAACAATAAATCAAATATTAGTATTTTTAGTTTTACAATAATATTATTTGATTTTTGTTAAAACAACTGAAAACAATCTTCTATAAGTAATAAATTATTGTTGTAATTTATTTTAATTATTTTAAGAAAATAGATAAATGTAAGTTTATAATATTTGATTAAAAGTAATTTTTTTTATAATATAATTGATGTCATAAACTTAATATTGTAATAGAACGTAGAAAATATTTAAGAGTAAGAACAACTTTTTTTTAAGATGAACGTGATTATTTTTATTTTTAAAAAGTTTGATCTATAAAAAGATTATTACTTAATTAGTTTTTATTTTCTCTAATCTACTTTCTATATGTTTGAACATGAGTCTTGACATATAAACCTATAATTTTGGTCTAACGGAATTTCATCATTTTGAATAAATTTACTTTTACCTCTTCTTTTTAATCAGTAATTTTGTATACCAGTACTATGAGGTGTTGCAAGTAACTTAAAAGGTTCAAAATGAATTTTTGTTTGACTATAATTGTTAGGATAGGATGTGTTATGATAATGGATTTGAGTTTTCTATGATAATGCAAGTGATACTATTATTGAATGAAAATATTTTATGAAAATCCAAATAGCTTAGATTAGTTGGGTCGCTGGACAAGTTCATACACTAATTCATAATAATTACTCAGTAATCTGAATTAAATTAGAATAATATCTCTTATTCCTATTAACACTTTTGGTCTGTGTATTGTCCACATATACTCTGTACTTAGCCTGCAGTTTGACTAGATTCATTAGCTCACTGTATTTGACCAAGCTGATCACTCCCAATTCAAATTACTTTGTGTACTAGCAGAGTCCGCCCGACGTAGATCGAGTGCTCGTCCATGATGTCAACGAGGACGAACGTCTAGCCATTCAAGAGCTGGACGTTTGTCCAAGGAAGGGACGTTCGCCCAAGGTTGGGACGTTCGCCCAAAGATGGGACGTTCGCCCAAAGATGGAACGTTCGCCCAAAGATGGGACGTTCGCCCAAGGTTGGGACGTTCGCCCAAGATATTATTGAGGACGAACGTCCAGCCATTCAAGAGCTAGACGTCCGCCAAGAATGGACGTTCGCCCATGATATAATTTAGGACGAACGTCCAGCCGCTCAAGAGCAGGACATCCGCCCAAGGTAGGACGTCCGCCCAAGATGTCCAATGAGCGTCTAACGAGCGCCCACCCATTCGGGAACTGGACGTCCGCCCAAGATTGGACGTCCGCCTACCAATTAGGACCGAGCGTCCAATCATCCATACACTGAACGCCTTCCCCAAACGATCCGCACTTAGTTGATACCGTTGTTCAATGATAATGACACAGTAAAGTCCTTAATGAAGATTAAGGTATTCTTGGGCCGTTTCGAGGCCCCCAAAAGGTAAAAGCCCATTACGATAAGTATAAATAAAGGTCTCAGGTATGATTTCTAAACAGATTGCTTAGAACGCAATACATGCATGCATTATACAATGCTCTGTCATACTACTGACTTGAGCGTTGGAGTGCCTTTAGCAGGTACCCGGCCCCTCCCCAACTGGGAGTGTGAAGCAGCACTTGGAGTGAGATGCAGCGTCAGAGGACGTCCGCCCAACATGGAGTGAGGAGCAGCACCAGAAAGCGTCCGTCCGCCTTTGTGCCGTCCGTCCAATCCACTGGAGCCGCCAGCGTTCGCCTGCCCGCCATCAACCGTCCGCACGCCCGATCTTCGTAAAGACAACGTACGTATGTTTCAACAGGGTCCGCTCGGATCCAGTCGAAACATTTGGCGCCCACCGTGGGGCCGAGTGCATATATCCCATCGTAAACACAAGGAACCAGTGAGGGGCACCTCAAAGAGCGTCAACATCCTCCGTTCGGCAATTGGCACTCGACTCCATCATCTCAACAAGGGTCTCCCGGCCGTCCGGCCTCAATTCTCGGCAAGTTGGCCTCAGCTGTCGGCTAATCTGTCCCATCCGGCCCCAGTCACCAGGTCGTTCGTCCAAGAGTTGCCTGGCCGTTCGGCCAAAGTTATTATTCAATCGTTCGACCTCAAACTCGGCCGTGCGGCCTCTCCTGTCCGCCATCCGGCCTCGAACTTTCGGTCGCTCGCCCAGAATGACCAGGACGTCCGTCCACCAACTCCGCTCCCGGAGGTCAAGAATCAAATTCTCGGATCAGAGAACGCTAGCGTGCGCCCGTCATTTTAACGAGCGCTCGTCCATCCGACATTAGAGAACGCTCGTCCGTTCGGCCTCAGTGAGCGCTCGGCCATCAAGCCTCAACTCTCGGACGTCCGACCTCGAACTTTCTGTGGTTCGGTCAAAGTGACCAGGACGTCCGGTCACTCGGCCTCCAAGGTACGTATTCGACCCTTATTTCTAGGCCGTTCGGCCTTAGGTACTTGGCCAAGTCTGCCATCAACATTAAGCCATCCGGTCTCGCCATGCTCTCGGCCATCCGGTGTCAACTACTGACCGTACGGCTCCAAAAAGCGCTCGTGCGTCCGGCTTCTGTGAGCGCTCATCCAATCTGGACTCAAATGCTCGTCCGTCAGGTTTCATAGAGCGCTCGTCAATTCAGTTTTAGAGAACGCTCGTCCATTCGGCCAAAGCGAGCGACCCTCCGACCGGCTTCCATTAGCGCGCGTCCATTCGGCCCAAAGAGCGCTCGTTCAGCTGGCATCAACGCTCGTCCGTCCGGTCCACCTTACAAAGTATGGACACGTACTTTCTTTAAACTTGAAATTTGCCATCTCCCCTTCATAATGCAGGTAACCCGCAATAATGGCACGAGTGCATACTTGCAAAAGCAGCTCTCTTCAATCATCCCGCATCAGACATAGAAAAAGTTCAAATTGATGAACGGAGAATTCCACCAAGAACAAGGACCGTCCGCCCTACTAAACTCCAAGCTGGTGAAAAAGAGTGTTCCAACGAGAACAACTCTCAGCTTGGTTGGGCGACGAAGCGAAGGACCGTCCGCCCTACTAAACTCCAAGCTGGTGAAAAAGAGTGTTCCAACGAGAAAAACTCTCAGCTTGGTTGGGCGACGAAGTGAAGGACCGTCCGCCCTACTAAACTCCAAGCTGGTGAAAAAGAGTGTTCCAACGAGAACAACTCTCAGCTTGGTTGGGCGACGAAGCGAAGGACCGTACGCCCTACTAAACTCCAAGCTGGTGAAAAAGAGTGTTCCAACGAGAACAACTCTCAGCTTGGTTGGGCGACGAAGCGAAGAACCGTCCGCCCTACTAAACCCAAGATGGTGAAAAAAGAGTGTTCCAACGAGAACAACTCTCAGCTTGGTTGGCCCATGAAGCAAAGGACCGGCCGTCCACGACTTAGCCAAATCTGGCACTCATCATCAATCAACCGGCCGTCCATAGCTTAGCCAAATCTGGCATTCAGCAAACAGTCGACCGGCCGTCCATAACTTAGCCAAATCTGGCGTTCAGTAATCGACCGACCGGCCGTCCATGGCCTCGTTATAATTTAGCCAAATATGGCATGCACAAACAACCGTCCGGCCATTTGTCCTCCAAGGTACGCCAAGTCGACCTCCACGTGGACCCAGCAATTCGGGGGCCATCTAAAAATCCCTTCGCAAAATAAAATTATGCTCGGACTTGGGGGGCTTATGTACTAACAGGTCCGCTCGGCATAGGCCAGGTGCCCAGCCATTCACGAGGACGAACGTCTTTTCAAGATGGGACGCCCGCCCGAAACATGGAAATCAGGACGAGCGCCCAGCCATTCGGGATGGGACGTTCGCCCAAAGTGGCAATTAGGAAACCGAACGTTTCCCCAAAGATGGACGTCCGCCTTAAAAGCAACCAAGACCGAACGTCCAAAAAGAACGGTTGTCCGAGTTCTCGTAGGGGCTCTCATAAATCCAGCGGTCTTCCAATGTCGCCCATCCAGGCATGCACAACCCCTTCGCACAATAAAATTATGCTCGGGCTTGGGGGGCTTATGTACTAGCAGAGTCCGCCCGGCGTAGATCGAGCGCTCGCCCATGATGTCAACGAGGACGAACGTCTAGCCATTCAAGAGCTGGACGTTCGCCCAAGGAAGGGACTTTCGCCCAAGGTTGGGACGTTCGCCCAAAGATGGGACGTTCGCCCAAAGATGGGACGTTCGCCCAAGGTTGGGACGTTCGCCCAAGATATTATTGAGGACGAACGTCCAGCCATTCAAGAGCTTGACGTCCGCCAAGAATGGACGTTCGCCCATGATATAATTTAGGACGAACGTCCAGCCGCTCAAGAGCAGGACATCCGCCCAAGGTAGGACGTCCGCCCAAGATGTCCAACGAGCGTCTAACGAGCGCCCACCCATTCGGGAACCGGACGTCCGCCCAAGATTGGACGTCCGCCTACCAATTAGGACCGAGCGTCCAATCATCCATACACTGAACGCCTTCCCCAAATGATCCGCACTTAGTTGATACCGTTGTTCAATGCTAATGACACAGTAAAGTCCTTAATGAAGATTAAGGTATTCTTGGGCCGTTTCGAGGCCCCCAAAAGGTAAAAGCCCATTACGATCAGTATAAATAAAGGTCTCAGGTATGATTTCTAAACAGATTGCTTAGAACGCAATACATGCATGCATTATACAATGCTCTGTCATACTACTGACTTGAGCGTCGGAGTGCCTTTAGCAGGTACCCGGCCCCTCCCCAACTGGGAGTGTGGAGCAGTACTTGGAGTGAGATGCAGTGTCAGAGGACGTCCGCCCAACATGGAGTGAGGAGCAGCACCAGAAAGCGTCCGTCCGCCTTTGTGTCGTCCGTCCAATCCACTGGAGCCGCCAGCGTTCGCCTGCCCGCCATCAACCGTCCGCACGCCCGATCTTCGTCAAGACAACGTACGTATGTTTCAACAAGGTCCGCCGGATCCAGTCGAAACACTTTGATATTCGCGAATTTGGGTGGGTAAGCCATCACATTTTAAAAACATGTATAGCTAAAAAGTTCACTTAATCATTCGCTTGAAATACCTTAATCACAAACAACAATATTTTTAAAAGACAAATAAGATAAAAGGAAATCCAAGTACATCATATATGTTATTTAGAGCATAAAAGTTTTAGAAGATGAGTTGTTGATAAAAAGGAAAGGCATAAAAGTTTGGGTCTCTAGGTCATTAGAAAAATTTAACACAAACAAACACCAAACACAAAGTACGAAAACACAGACATCAGAACATCATTCGCCCTCTTGCCAACCTGCTCTCCCGACACAGCTTTAAACCAAACAAAACCAGAAAACACAGACGAGGAAGGGTCAGATTTGTTGTAATATAAGCCAGAGACAAGAAAGATATAAACAGGTGACATTTACGTGCAAAGAATGATTGCAAAACAATTTTCAAGACAACTCTCATACAACAGTAAAATTATGTAAGGAGTCAAACTAAGTCGTACATATAGAGTTCAGATACCAATGAATATTGTACCTAAAAACAATCATAAAAAATAGAACAAGGTCTCATAGCATCAAAAGTTGTGAGAAGCTACAAAATCTAGCTGCCCAGGGAATTCAAGTTTGCATCACTTACACATGTAAAGTGTTAGCAAAGCGATCCATGAAAGTCAGTGAGAAAAGCACCGATAACTCTCATACCAATATACAGCTCTGGGGTCTCCTACTGGTTCGAAATAGGTTGTCATTAATTGTTATTATTAGAAGAACTGTGATCAACTGGTGATTAGGAAGTGTTCAAATCTAATGTAACTAGCTTTTGTGGAAATAGATAGCACATGAAGTTCTTTTGTAGGACTAGAATCTGTGAGTGACACCAATGAGAAGCTAAAATTACAATACATTTGTATTTACATACATACATACATTTTTACATACATATAATCTAATAAAAAAAAAGAATATCATAATCATGAGCCTCATGGATTTTACAGCATATACCAAAACTCGTGGTACTTACTACAAAAGAGTCCGTGATATCAGATTGAGAACACTACAGACACATTATTTAAGAAACAATAACGTTAAATCATTTTGTCATATATGATCAAAATAAAATATTCATGTCAGTGTGCCATTTCATCCCTTTTATTGTCAATTTAACATGAAACAACAGTTGACTTTTTATTTTCAAATTTTAAACAGCATATAGAATTAGTTTATAAAGAAATTGTCAGTGGAAATTTGAGAAATTGAAAAAAATAAAAAAAGTAAAGAGTATATTTAAGCCTAACATTAATTTGGGGATAACAAATTCCAGTCTCGTTATTATATAATTGATGTGATATAAAGCTAAAACAATAATTAATTTTATATTTTAAAACACGAAAGTAAAAAACCTTTATAAAAGCTAAAACTAAAACTAAAGTCTACTCATTTAAAAAGGAAAAAAATAACTTATTTAACCTATACTTTTCTTACACACAGAATTTCTTACATCGATGTCTCCTTACAAGAGCTGGAAGTTGTGCTCTGGTTTGTTTAATATCATCCTCGAATTTTGTGATACCAATATAATCCAACTTCAAAAAAGGTAAATTAAAAAATTACTGAAACCAACATAGATGCCGCTAGATACCCTTCACAAACCCTATTGCATGAAACTTATTTAACGGATGCACCTACATATAAACACAGCAAAATACCTCTATAATAGTAACAGATATATAACTATGAAGACTTCACTCACATTTTTGTCTTCTCACTTTCACTTTAAAACAATTATATTTGCTATTTATTTTAATTTTACTCTTTTAATACAAATACCTGAAAAACTTAAAATAGCATATGAAGTAAAAGTAGATTGCTGACATTTTTTTTAACCAACCACTGTTCTCTATCAAAGAATGTCTGACGGCCGTTTCAATGAAAATATTCAATTAAAAGACAACACTACAATAGTGCCTAATTAAAAAATTTCCTTTCTTAGCTAAAACTACATATTTAGTATAACATGTGTTCGTAGTATTTCATATTAACATTTCCTTTAAATTTTTCTCATTTTCTTTTGTCTTCATTTTCATTACATTACGTTTTTGTCTTTCATGCTATCTTAACAGATGTTGATAATGCTAATAAGACCTAATTCACGCTGACCCAGTCTTTCTCCCCATCTCAAAGGTTGGTCAAATAAGCACGGAAAATAAGGGAACCGATGATCCTTTGTAGGCTAGACAAAGAGTAAAAGCTTGAGGATTTTTATTTTATATTTTTTATAATTTCTCTTGTCATTGAAAATCAGACATGAATCCCAGAAAACTTAATACAAAAGTTAAAAGATTCATTATCATAGACAGATTGAGTCGTAAAACACTAAGGAAGTGCTTCTTACCTCACTGTGGTAATATATAGGTTACTTTCAACCGATATTAATCACGGAACCTTCGAAATTCTGGGATCCAGTTCCGTGGTTGATGAAGGATCCACAAGTAGTGCAGTAGATCTCACTGCTTGTGCCCTTTGATCCAGAATATGATGTGGATTCCACTTTTACACCGTTTATCTTTGAATTCTCGAACTTTTGGCCAGCTCCACCGTGGTAAACCACTTCACCAGACCCATTTCTTCTTAGAACACATGAACATGAGTCGCTTTTAATCTGTGAATCTTCGAAATTTTGTTGCCCTGATCCGTAGTTCTTGAAGGAAGGTTCTCTCGAAGGAGTGGCACTTGAAGTGGGAGTTTTCCCCTTGGCCTTAGGGTTTCTAGTTTCTTCCATGGCTATGGGATTAGCAGCGTTGATGATCTTTGCAATCTCACTTCCCTCACTGATACACAAGATAATTAAGAAGACTAAAAGGTTAAACAAAAATAATTTATGCCCAGTCAACTTTTATAATTGCATATAGGTTATAATTTCCTTTCTCTTGCGTTTTGAATGATTCCCCGCTTGGGTTCTTTATTATTTTAAATTGTTATCATAAGACAACTTTGATGAGGTTAACAAAAAGGATAACAATTTGTAAAGAATTAAAAACAAATAGAATGAGCAATCTGTCATAAATTATTAGGATATGCTTAAACCTAAACTAATCTGTAAAAGTTAATTTTTTCATAAAAATGTCATAGAAACAATGACGGAGGGTTTCACCCATGAAAATACATCATAGATATATAAATGGTGTGTTTAGTATACTCAAAGAATTAAATTATTAATATGTTAATCATCCTTTGCTGCAAATTAGCGACTTCTCCAAAGATAACAAATTCTTCTCATTTATCTCATTATTTATGAAAATTTTCCTTAGAGACAAAAAAAGTTTAAATAATATAATTAATGAAGGAAGGAATAATCAATGAATTGTAGTGTGTGTATTAATTTGTGATAAAAAAAATTAAAAGTATATATGTTTTAGCCAAAAGTGGAAAGTGACTTCAGTTAAAAACATTCAAATTATGTTACTGTTACTATAAAAGGAACTTATTTTCCATGCTATATGCTGTAAAAGTTAATCAACTTTCTTAATAATTGTTTGGGATAAGGCTTTGCCGAACAATAAACTGATCATAGGGTTAATACTTCTCTATCTCTTTGATTTATCCCATGTCTTTATTTGTTGGGATGTTTCAGTAGTTACATTCTACATTTACATGTTATTACTATAGTTGTAATGGTGTTTATTTATTTTTTATTTTTGAATACCAATAACAAATATAATTAGAGAGACAATTAGGATGCCACAACCCTTATAAAAGAAAAAGAAAAAGAAAAGATCCAAAAACCAACTTCCTCATGGGTACCTCCTCCTACATTGTCAATCAAAAAAAAAAAAACTTCAAATGTTGACAACATTCAACTCCTCAAACAAACATGATATATTCAAAGAATCCAAAAGATAGTAGAATACATAATTGAGAAAGATATTATGAAATGTAACATCAAGGTATTGTCTTTGCGTATCCTTAGTTCATTGAACACTCCTCCACATCTAGCAAGAACTTACACTAGGTAAACACTTGCACATAAAAGAAAAATGTGTTGTTTTGTGATAATTTTCTAAGTATTAGTGAAACCTTAGAATGTAAATTTGTATTTTTAAATCTTGTTATATGATTCGATTTTCAAGAAAATGAAATAAATAAAGATGTTATGATAATTTTGAAAATTTCATAAACTTATAAAACTAGTAAAAAATATGTTTTTTAACTCGCCTAATAGACTTCGGTCTAAGAAAAACTGAAGCCTATCAGGAATCGGTGACAATTTTGTAATTTTGACGAATTTATATGTCTCGGTTCAGTGAGAACCGAAGTGTATTGCACACATTCCAGCCTATTAACTCGGTTAAAGGTAGAACCGAGTTCTGTAATTTGGGTATTGACTTGGTTAAAAGAGAACCAATGCCTATTACCTCTTGCAGACCTACACTCTCGTATCTCCTTTTTCATTTTACACGAAACGCTTTTCTTTCCTCTCGCAGCAGAAAAGGGGAATCTCTCTTCTCCCACTTGGCAGCCACGGCGCGAGGAGGTTCTTTCCTCCATTGCAGCAGCTTGCGCTCCGGAGAGGAGGCGCGATGGTGGCCGGCGTCGAAAGCGGAGGGGAGGCGCGATGGTGGTCGGCATCGAAAGCGGAGGGAAGGCACGATGGTGGAGACGAGTACCGCGGCGACGATGATGGAAGGTTCGCCGATCTAAGGGTTGAACGAATCACGGTGGTTTCTGTGGAGGCGAGGTGGCGGCTAGGTCACAACGAGACCGCAGCGAGGCCGCGGCGAGACGGTAACGAGGCCACGACGAGACGACAACGAGGCCGCAGCGAGACGATAATGAGGCCGCGGCGAGGTGGCAGCGAGGTCGCGGCAAGAGCGTCCTGCAGCGGTGGTGTTTCTGAGAGAAGGGGAGGCATCAACCTTCATCTTTTCTTCTCTCTATTCTGGTTTGGCCTTGTAGGAGCCTCTATGTTCTGGTTTGTTAGGCTAGTGTAGTTACTTATGAGATTTGGTTCTGTAATTTTGAGATTTGGTTCTGTGAAAGGGAAGAAAAATTCAATAACCATTTTGGTTGGACTGTGGACTATTTTATTTTGCTTGAACTGTGGACTGTTTTATTTTGAGATTTTTCTAATATTTTTTATTATTTATTTCTGGTTTTCAAAACTCAAATATAATAGGAACATTTAAGCTTTTATTCATAACCGAAGTCAAAATGTCACCTTTTTACCTCACTTGGATATGCTACAATTACAGAACTGAAACTCAATGTCTAAAATAGCTTATGCCAAAATTATTTCTTATTCTAATGTTTGGTTGAATCTATTATGAATAATCTAAAAATTCTTGCTTTTAATTAAGAATTTAATTTGGTTAATAATGTGATCTTCAACAAATTAGTTAAAAATTTACTTTAATTAATTTGAAATCTAAAAACAATAATTTATAGATAATCAATGATGAATCTATTTTGAAAAACCAATGAAATTAACTTCTTAGCTAAAATTGTTTTATAGTCTTTTATTAATTTGTTGTTATCAAATTCACATTTATATTGTTTTTATATCAATCTTATTTATTAATTCCAATAGGTTAGATGTTTACTTTTAACTTTTATTATTTGCATTGTGTTTTATTAATATTTTATGTAGGATTTTATATAAATCAATTGTTGAAAATAAAGTTTATATTCGTTGGAATAGGACTTAAGACTAATCGTTTCTAGTGTGTTAACCATTAACGGGATGTCTTGGTAAAGTAATGGTAATTTAACAGCGTCAATGATAGAATGTCATACCGCATTAGTAAAAAAACTGTATTTAAACTCGCGTTATATGCTTCGGTTTAGGTGAAACCGAAGCCTATTAAAATACGGTGACATTTTTGTAATTTAAGCGAATTTATACATCTCGGTTCAAAATCAACCGAAGCATATAAGTCATATTACCTCGATTAAAGCAACGACCGAAGGCTAAAAGTCTACCTGTCCCCTGACAGTAATGCGAAATAATGTTTATGCCTCGGTTTAAACGAAAACCGAGGTATATAATCATTTTATTTTATTTTTTTATTTTTTTTCAGAGAACTATATGCCTCGGTCAGGTGTAGAACCGAGACCTATATGAATGTATTGCTTCGGGCGAGCAGACAACCGAGGCATATGTGCACGCATCTTAACCAAAAAAGACGTAACCTTTCATTTTCATTTCCTTCTTCCTCCAGATCTGGCTCCCTCCCTGGCTCCCTCCCTGGCTCCCTCGCTCTCCCTTCTTTCCTTCTACCTCCACCTCCAGATCTGACTCCCTCCCTCCCTCACTTTCTCACTCCGTCACTCTCTCAGTCAGTCCCTCGCTCCGTCACTCTCTCAGTCAATCCCTTGCTCCGTCACTCTCTCAGTCCCTCGCTCCGTCGCTCCCTGGCCCTCGCACCGTCGCTCCCTCGCCCTCGCTCCCTCGCACCGTCGCTCCCTCACCCCGTCGCTCTCGCTCCTTCGCGCCCTCGCTCCCTCGCGCCCTCGCTCCCTCTCGCTCTCGCTCTCGCGATCTCGCTCTGACGGTGGCGATGGCGGTGGCTGGGGCTGTGACGGTGGTGGTGGCTGAGGATGGGGATGATCAAAGGTGGGTTTTTTAATGATGGGTTTGGAGATCTTTTGGTAGGGAGGACGCGTTGGAGGAGCAAACGAAGGGGAAGAATCGTCACCACCACCAGGAACAAACGAAGGGGAAGGACGCGTTGGAGGTGCGTTTTGCGAGTAGGAGTGTCGGCCGCCATGGATCACCACGACCAGGATCGTCACCACGACCAGGATCATCACCACCAGATCCTCATCCCCATTTTTATTACTTTCTGCATTGGGGTTCTATGAAATTGGGAAATCTGGGTAATTTCGGGTTGGAATTTTCTGGTTGCATAAATGTTTCAGGTTCCAAGTTTCCAATATCTCGGGGTTGCATATTGCGTAATCTTGAAAGTTTGCACATGGCTTCCACTACACCACATAATCAACCGCAATGGATTTTAGATCTCAAGAGCACTATGAAACGAGCACTATGAAACGCGTTCTAAATTCTGAAAAAAAAAAACGCAACTACCTCGGTTATTTAAGAACCGAGGCATAATCCTGTCTCGTTTTATCTCAGTTCGTGACCCGAGGCATAAAACATGTCTTATTCTACCTCGCTCGCATGTGCATCGGTTGTAAAACGCGGTGTCTATTTCTTTTATTGTACTAGTGCCGTTATCAACACCATTATGCACCCATTCTATATTATTATCTCCCCAAATTGTTTGACATTTATCAATGGTTATGTGTGCCAATTTTCTCTCTTTACGGCATTTCTCAATAGATTAATTTGCATCAGCTTTCCCAATGCTAATGACACTAACTTCGAAAGGAAACAAATATTCCTATAGTACCTCTATCTTTAAATAATATAAATAAATAATTATAATGGATTAAGAAGATGATTATAAATGAAGAGGATGAACGTAGATAAAAAGGATGAGTATGAATAAAGAAGATGAATGTAGGTAAAAGAAATAGAGTGTAGATGAAAAATGTGTGAAAAGATTGGTGAATGTGAATGAAAAAGATGAGTGTGAGAAGATTTATATAAAAAAAGTGAGATAAATAAATTATGAGTGAAGAAATTTGTCATATTTAAATATAGACATTTATATTAAGAAATAATGTACAATCCATTTAATACGAAGAATACATCCAAATTTAAAATATATAATTTAGTATAAGCTAAGTCTACATTAACTTATAAATATATATATATATATATATATATATATATATATATATATATATATATATATATATATATATATTAAAAATAAATGAGGTTAGAATTTCATAATTCAATTTTAAACCGTTTAGAAAAAGGTAATTTTAAAAATAAAATATTAAAAATAAATAAGTTCAATTGATATAAATATTATTATTTTTTAATATTTTAATTCTATAATTAGAGCTTGATTTCTAATAATAATTTAAATAAATATGAATATTAAAAATAAATAAAGTTTGTTTTACTAAGTCAATACTAAAAATTTACTTATTTTTAATATTTATCTTATTTAACAATGGTTAATTTAACGGTACCACAAATATTTAAAAATATTAATTTAACGTCTAAAGAAAACAAAATATACATACATATATATATATATATATATATATATTAAATATAAATAATTTTATTTTTTTAGATTTTTGAAAAGATATAATAATTTATATCGTATTAGAATTATATTAGAACAGGCTAAATCAATACCAAAAGTTTGTTTTACTAAGTCAATACTAAAAATTTACTTATTTTTAATATTTATCTTATTTAACAATGGTTAATTTAACGGTACCACAAATATTTAAAAATATTAATTTAACGTCTAAAGAAAAAAAACAAATATATATATATATATATATATATATATATATATATATATTTTAAATATAAATGATTTTATTTTTTTAGATTTTTGAAAAGATATAATAATTTATATCGTATTAGAATTATATTAGAACAGGCTAAATCAATACCAAAAGTATCACAATTTAACCCACTCTAATATTTGAAAGCAAAATTATATTTTCTCGTAAAATCAATTCACATAGCTACAATTTGATTTTACACGTTATATTATATATTGTTTTAACGAATGACAACTCAATTATTTTAAAATGACTTTAGGATTAATTGAGTTTCTTTCGCACTATTTATTTGTTGTACGGACAACAATAATTCCATCCAAGTTATAAATCTTACTCCTTTGACCACCTGTTTTATAGAAAAATGCCATGATTTCAACCATGGTCCTACCACTATTTGCACTAAAAAAACACTCTATATCAATTAAGAATGATTTTAGCAGAATTCATGTTCATATCAGCGGACATAAGTTTGAAAATGAATATCAGTAACATTGATTCTTGGATGAAAAGACTTTGTCGAAACATTGGTTTTTAAGTGTAAGTTTTAGTTAACTTTTTTTATACGTAGAGTTAGATGAAAGTTAAAGTTAAAACTATGTGTGTAAATACTACTTAACAAAAAAAAATGGTGTCATCTGAGTACCAATCACACCCAATTTAATTAAAACCCCAAAAAATAAGAGAAGCAATTCTTTAGCTTCAAACGCAAAGCCAAAAAGTTATATATATTAGTGTCATCTTTGGTATGTGAGTATTAGAAACATGTAAATGTAGTGATGAATTAAGATGACAGAGTGGAGCAGATATTAGATAACTTGAGGAATATTACAGTACAAACTACTTATGGCTCAGCACCACTATCATAATATTATTAGCATACATATGATCACAGACACCTTACACAGAGGCCCACAAAATGAGCAGTTTGTGTTTCTTATTCCCACAATATTATATATTACATATATAATTAAGTATATAATAGTTCTTGAAAGTGATAGCTGAAGAATCACTCGTACCTAGCACCAGTATTAAACTTGGCCCTTCCAAAGTCCTGTTTTCCTGAACCTGAGTTGTTGAAAGCACTTTTGGTGCCATTGTTACCCCTTGAAGGTGCGTTTCTCCCTCTGGCAACTTGCACACCAGTGTTGAACTCCCCTTTCTTGAAATCTTGTCCTCCCCCCGAGTTCTTGAAGGCGTCCTCAGTGCCATTGTTTGCATCCCAACCGAACAGTGTGCTAAAGAAACCAGACATGGTCGACGAAATTAAGGATCTTGTTAATTACTTTCTCTCTCTTCTTCCCTTCAACTTTGCTATGAACCCAACCCTCCTTTTATAGATACCGAAAGGAGAATATCTCATGTAACTACCCATCTTTGATCAATAGGGTCACGTCAGAAACAGACCTATTTGGAAACCGATATTTATTCCGTTGTTACGTTGCTATTGCAGTAAACTATATTTTGATTTATGTATATGTATATATATCTTTTCTGTTCATCTAATATTCTGTGGGATAAAGGAAATGTAAATGAATTGATGAAAGATATTTGTTCGATCACTACTGGCCAAGGGATAATGTTATTCGTGTTCAACTTTTGCCGTAGATAAGATCAAATGAAAGCAAATGCTTTATCATATTCTGTACAGAAGAAAATGGTGGCTAAAATAATTTTCCTTTTGAACTTCTGGGTTGAATTATTCAGTGAATAACTTAATATGGAATATGGTTCTTCTAAATCACTAAATTATAGAAGAATGTGAAAGAAATGGTTCAGTCCACTTGTAATTGCAAGAATTAATTGAATGTTGGTTTTCATGTATGTATAACATGCTGGGGAAATTAGGGGCATCGAAGACGAGTTCTTAACAAATAAGACAAATTAAAGAAACTCGAAGTTAGCATCCGCCTAAACATTTTCTCTGCATAATACTCGCCTGTACAATTAAAATACTATTATGTATTATTTAATATATAGTTTTTTAAATTATTATGTTGGACATGTGACATTACTGTTATTAAAAAGTTATTATTGTCAGGAACTCCAGATGTTTCTTTACCAAAGGGGATTAGTAATTGGAAATTAGGAATATGGATATGCTTTAAAAAAAATTACTAAAGGACTTTTGCTGCACAATGACGAGAAGAAGTTGTTATAAATATGGACGGGTTTCATCATGGTGATAAAGTTGTAGAATAGAATGTGATTCTACTTGACTAACTAAATTTATTTAAAACCAAATTTGCTTAGTGCTAATTGTGAAACCCTGAATAATTAGTATTAATCATTCTCTGACACATCATCACTAATACACACTCCACGTCACTGCTACGGGTAATTAAAAACCCACTCCCAACTCTGATTTTCTCCTCTGCCGTGCACAGAAAGCTGAGCCACAATCATTCTCTTCAAAAATTAAAAACACACCAATCTTTGCATGCAAGCACGCCACGTGTTGCGGAAGAGGCTTCCAAATCAGAGTTTGGTGTGCAGGTGGCAGCCCCGGACACGCTTGTTCAATCAAACGTTATTTTAACAAAACCAGGATTTTCGAAATTCTCTCCCACTTGCACGCACTCATCTTCAACCTCTGAACTCACCCTTTCATATTCTCCAACTTCTCTCTAAAACCAGTGAACTTCTCGTTACTGTAAAACTCATATCTCTTCTCCAATCACGATTTCAGCACCGTAGGAGTATTCGTACTGCTGTGATCTTCATTTTGGACCGAACAGAATTTTAATCCAACCTGGTAAGTCTCCTTACTGTAGTTCGTCCTTAGGTTTCTGAAAAAAATAGAGTTTTTCATGCATGCAAGCATGTATTCTGAGTGTTCTGTAATCTGTGGTTAGATTTTATTTTGGAAGAGGCAAGAACATAAGAAAAGCGTATTTGGACAAAGCCATCTTTACATCTAGGACAAGCTTGAATTTCAATCCGGGTAAGGGAAGCTTATATGTTTAATTCATACTGCTTGATTTTATAATCTGAGTTGCCTGTATGTAAAGTCTGATGTTTGAGCTGTTGTGAACGGTTACTGATATCTGATATGATTTCTGATGTTGGTTTAATCTGACATGAACAAACACTGCTTGTATGTATTATATATGTGTTGTTGATTTCGATTAAATGCATGCTGATCTGATCATGTATGAATGGAGTATAGTGATTGTATATTGGGAATGATTCAATTGTTGAAATCTGTATGAAGATGATGTTTAAGGAGAATTAAATCTGGAATGAAAGTTATAAAGTTATAAATTGGAAATCTGGAAAATTCTGCTAAGGTTGCGAAATCTGAAATTTCATTCTTCCCCACTGATAAATGACGTTCGTCCCTGTACGGTCTTAAACCGTTTGGCATTTTAGTAAAGTAACTTAGATTGGAATTCTTTCATTTGGAAGGAATTCTGCTCATGAACGAGCGTCCCAAATTGAATGTCTGAGCGTTCGTCTAGCTCAACAGTATCTAAATATTTAAAACTTTATGAATAAGTAACGCTCGGTCTTATACCGAAGCGTTCGTCCTAATTAGCGTTCGGCCTTATGTTGAACGTTCGTCTTTGATAGCGCTCGTCCTTATGTCGAGCGTTCGTTTTTCATAAGCGTTCGGCCTTATGTCGAGCGTTCGTCATTCGTAGCGTTCGGCCTTATGTCGAGCGTCCATTCTCAATAAGCGCTCGGTTTTATCACGAGCGTCCGTTCTGAATCTCGCTAGGTCTCATACCTCGCGTTAGTATTAAGTGAATATTCAATTGATAAAATAGCGTTCGTTCAAAGTATTTAAATATTCATTTTCTTTGCGTTCGTTCCATTCCTGGAATTGGATTCATATGTAAATCTCTTGAAAAAAAATTCTAAGTGTTCTTGACCCTCCTTTGTACATTAAATCTGGTTCAAGTTTCTATCATGATTATTTTCTAAGTACCAGTACACTTCAAGTCGAGTCAGTTCATTTAACAGAATCAACAGAAATTACGTTCGTTCTAAGTATTTCCTGAGTATCCAGTGAAGTTATTTGGACGTTCGTCCTGAGTGTTCAGTGGACTATACGTTCGTTCTGTTATTCTCTTACAGTTAAAGATGAAATTGATGTTACATCATATTGAATTACAGTGTGAACACTATATGAATTGAATCTATGATTATGGATATTGGATGAGCGTTCCAGGGAGGAACGTCTCTTATATGATTGAATATTAAAATTGGTAAAGTATGAACATGGATAAGTTACTGATGGCTTGGTCCATCCTGATATTCCGTGATACTCATCTTCACGTAGAAGGGGGTAGTCATGTGTGGGAATGGCAGGAGGTCTTTCGTATCTCTCACTTAGCAGGGGCGAAGGATTAACCTCAAGTGGAAGCTGATTAGGTATATCCCGGCTACTACACCACTTGGGTGCAAGGACGCCTGTAACTACATGGTTCATACAGTCCGGACGGTCTGTCTTATATATATATATATATTTCTATGTTAAATTATATGATTAAGTTACTTGATGTACGTGTGAATTGAATTATGAACTGTATGTATGTTGTATTAATTAAACAATATAAGCTTACCCTTGCGTTTTCCATTGTGTTGTCTACTGTCCATGTGTTTTCGTCTTGTCAAAATGCAATGATCATCCGTTGTGGATGTGAGCAGATGTTGATGCATCCCTTGAAGTCATACTGGAAGAAGAAAATTTGGAGGATGCAAATCTGGTGGAAGTGGAAGTGAAGACCGAGCCTTAGAGTGCTCGTTAGATTAGTATTGGAAATATTAGTTCATTTTTGGACGTTCGGTTATCATTTTGTAAAACCGTTCGTGCTGTTTTATTTCCCTGCAATTTGATACGTTTGTTATTTTGTACACCAGCCGTTAGGCTTTGAACCTTGGTTTCCTGTTAATATTAAGACTGTTTACTGTTCACTGTTAATTGTAATTAATTCTGAATTATGGTATTACTATATTTTGGGATGTTACACTAATTAATCAAAAGAAATCATCATATGATTATTTGAGTTAAAAATTATGCATAACAAAAATCATGCTAGTTAGTAGCGACTTAATGGGATTTGTACTTTTAACTGATTGCTCTCTTCTTACGAATTTACAGTAAATGATTTTGAACTGAAGTTATTATCCCTTTCTTTTAGGGACTTCGATATAATTTAATTTTTACTAAAATTTTAATTTTTTGAAAATATAATTGTTGGAAGACAGAAAATTATATAATATATATTTCTTAATTTTAAGATCTTTATTTTAATAATTTAAAATTTTGATTATCTTCTATATCTTAAATTTTTTTGAAAACTATGATTAAAAAATTTAAATATTCTAATTTTTTTAAACAATTCTTTTATTTGAGATCATTTTTAAATAATTTATTCACAAATTAAAATAAAAGGTTTTAATGTTTTTAATATTTCCTTTAGACTTTTGTGCATATATTTTTAAAATTTTAAATATATCTATATAGTAATAATAAATAAGATGTATAATATAAGATTCTATTTTAGTAGCATAAATTAATAAAATAAAATAAAAAACTTATAATAATATTCGAAACAAAAAATCAACCACCTAGAGAATAGTTATTACATTTTTTTCCAAGGTATTATACCATAGTGATATGAAATGCATAAATATAGTTTCAAAGAAACTACAGTACACAAGACTCTATCTTAAGGTTCTAAGAACAAAGGAAAAGAAGTTTAAGGTTCTAAAAACAAAGGAAAAGAAGTTTAAATCCCTTAAATTGTTATTATTTATGTGAAGTTTAAAATGTTGTCCCTAATTTTAAAATATGAAATTCTAGGTATAAACCTTTATGAATTTCACGTGTTAAAAGAGGTCATCAAAAATTTAATCTCATTAATCCAATTTAACGGCAGGAATTCAATTGAGTCAAATTTATATTTTTAGGAGAACTCAATAAAACGGTCTTGAACCGGAAAAAATCCACATAAATCGAGACATGGAGTTTAACCTAAAGTTTAAAATAAAACACATTACTATAAGTTTCATTAACATTAAACTGCTTTAGTTAAAATTTAATTTAAAAATTATTTATGATCTAGAGTGTCAATGGACATTAGTTTTCAAAAGTTTATCTTAATGAATTAATATTAATAATTTTGAAATGTATTATATGTGAGACACAATATGATACGATATGTCATTGACTAATTAGAGTCTATTTATACCTTTTGGAATTCACTTTTCACTGAGACTAAATATGTGTTTTATTACAGTATGTACACTGATTTTATAAATGTTACTGCATCCATAGCTGACGTTACTTTATCTAGTTTCTTGTCATCCAAAGTGATTTTTAACGATCTGGCCATGGCAAGCCAAGGTTTAAAACCTGACCTAGTATTATAATGAAGTTGTAAAACTAGTACTCATATAAGAAGATAATAAAAGCATATTATATAACTGGATGAGTTCAGCATTACAGACAAAGAGCTTAAGCTCCAGCATCACAATTATTAGCAAATATGATCACATATTACAGAAAGGCCCACATAGTTAGCACTTATTTTTTTTTATTTCCATATTATTATATATAGCGCTAAGTATTTTTGGGAAGCACCTCACAGTAAGAGGTTCTTAATGGTACCTAGCACCAGTGTTGAACTTGGCACTTCCGAAATTCTGCTTTCCTGAACCAGAGTTGTTAAAGGCATCTTTGGTGCCATTGTTACGATTGCAAGGTGCGTATCTACCCCTAGCAACTTCTACACCTGTGTTGAACTCTCCTTTCTTGAAATCTTGTCCACCTGATCCCGAGTTTTTGAAGGCATTCTCAGTGCCATTGTTTCCACCCAAGCCAAAGAGGTTGCCCAAGAAACCTGACATGGTCGATGTTTGGTCGAGGGAATTAAGGATCTTAGTTTATCACAGAAGTGTATGTCTCTACTTGCTTTGATATTTGCTACAAACCCAACCCTCGCTTTATAGACGGGGATTTGAGACTCTCGTGTAACTATCTTTGTTAGGGTTAGGTTAGGCTCAAGCATATTTAGAAACAGACAAGTATTCCATTGGGATTGGAGTGCACTATTTTCTGATTTATATATTCTTTGGTCCTCAGCTAATGTTCTCCTGGATAAAGCAACGACAATAATTTCAAAATGAATATTATCGAAGATATCTCTTAGCTTGCAAAGGATAAATATTATTCGTATTCCAAATTTATCATATTATACCACAGATACGATCAATTGAAAACAAAAGCTACATCGAATTCCTTACAGAAGATATTTTAATGCAACAATCACTTTCCTGTTTCGTTGTTATTAGAATTCGTAGATGGTTGAATATGTAGTTTGAACAAGATCGAGAACATAACATTGAATAAGTAGCTGGGCTAGTTAAATTTAAATGATGCTTGTGACTGTTAAACAAAATGGAAGAACTTTCTTATTCTTACTTTAATTGCTCGATAAACCTAACTTTTTGTGTCCTATACGGTGAAATGTAAAGAACAGCATATTTGAGTAAGTGAACTGCTTATGTTATATCTGTTGTATGTTTTTCTGGTTTAAAAAGGTCATGTATTTTTGTAATGTTGGGTATGGACAATTTTAAAAGGTAATTAATGTTTTAGCACTGTGGTAAGTTTTAGAGTTCAAAAGTCAGGAATTTATTTTGTTATTTTTTTCGTTAATAATCGTTATTATTGTGTCATGTTTTTGTAATACCCATGCCTAGATTAATACGTTGAAAGCAGCGCATACAAAATAGTCTTATGTATATTGATGAGTCCAACTTTGAAAGGACAAAATAGTCTTGTGCATGTTGATGGGTCCAACTTTGAAAAGATAGTAAGTGCAAAACTTTAAAAAACTCAAAGAAGAAGTATAGCGATGAGTGCGTAAAGCAGGTTAAACTCATAGGTGAGTTGGAGAGCATGAAAATGAAGGAGATAGAAGGAGGTTTGGAGTACATAACTCGTGTTGAAACTATGTGAACCAATACTACAAGAAATGGAGAGATGTTGTATCCTATAGCTGACTTATGGATAAAATCTTGAAGTTGTTGACCAATGACTTTAAGAAAAAGAAGAAGAATGTGAAGTCCATTGACCAATGACTTATGGATAAAATCTTATGGTGTGTGATTGAAAAGTAAAAAGACTTGTCAACATTGTTGGTTGAAGAGTTTGACGTGTCTTTTATGACGCATCAGTAATGGAAGAAAAAGAAGAAGAATGTGAAGTCCATTGATCAAGCACTCTAAAAAAAAGCGACAATCAAACAAGAGAAGACATTTTATACTCAGAACACTCTAGGAAGCAAAGGATGAGGTTGAGGAGGCAGAAAAGTGATCATTGAAGTAGAGATTAAGGATAAGAAGAAGAGAAAAAACAATCAGGCAAACAAAATTTGTGTGGACAAGGACAGGGTTAGTGGAGAGAAAGTTGATTGAGCAACTCCAATATTGAGTGTTTCAAATGTGACAAGTATATAATAACTATGTAAAGAATTGTAACTTGAATAGTTGTTATAGTTGTGGTCAAGTCAGTCATTGAAAAATATTGTTGATATGAAAATAGGAGAGAAAAGACAATCAATCTTTTCATAAAAGGTGTTGAAGAGAGCTTGTTCATGATGACACAAAACTTGGGTGTTGACCTCAACTTGATTCGTAGCTTGGGCATCGAGAACATGTGTACCAGGAGGAGTCGGACGCCGTACAAAAGGACCGTCCGACTATTTCGATGACCATCCGCCCAACTTGGCAGAACCTAAGCCACTGCGTCAAATCTCTTCTTGTTTTGTAGGTTACTTAAAGTCCTACGTCCACTACATGCACTGGGACTTGGGGGGCTTGTGTATCCGCAAGGGCCGGACGCCGTACGGAAGAATCCACATGGGCGGATGCTGCCAGCAAAGCCGGACACCGTACGGAAGAGTCTATATGGGCGGATGATGCCAGCAAAGCCGGACACCGTACGGAAGAGTCCATATGGGCGGGCGCTGCCAGCAAAGCCGGGTGCCGTACGGAAGAGTCCGTATGGGCGCCCATACCACACGGGCGGATAAGACGCTAGTATCCGAGCTCCACGCGTGCGAGGCGGACGCCCATATCACGTGGGCAAACGCCCACACCCGCCAAAACACTAATCAACGTGACTTAAGGTAAAGTAACCTGGCTTAAAGGTAAGTAGAAATTAGAAGCTATTGGGCTGTTTTGGGCCGTGATTAACTTTTCACTAATCCCAAGCCCATAGCGAAAACTATAAATACAGGTCCACGGTGAGTGGTAGGGGGGTTACATTGAATGCACATTTATTGCTATCCCTGAGAAAAGCCATTGCTCTGAGACTGACTTTGGCATCGGAGAATCTTTTGCAGGTCTCCACCCCTCGGGATTGAAAAAAGAACTGAGGATCAGAGCAGAAGATCAGCTACTAGGACAAATTGGCAGGAGGACGTGGAGGTTTGGAACAGCACAGCCCTACACATCCGAAACATTTGGCGCCCACCGTGGGGCCGTGTGATTTCAAAAACTCAATGGTGACCACAAGAAACATGAGCGTGGACGATCCGGTTGAGATGATTCGCGCACTACAACAAAAGATGGATGAGATGCAGCAGCGTCACGAGGACGAACTGGCGGCCGTAAAGGCCGACTGTGAGGCCCGGATAGCCCGGGAGGTTGGACGGATAGACGAAGGAGAGCAGAGGATGGATAAGGGGAAGGCGGTGGCGGGAGAGCGACCGCCTACAGATACCGAGTGTGACAGAACTTGGAGGCCTACCGGATCCGAGGCGGAAGGAAGCAAGGTAAAATCGGTGCACGCGGAGAGCGCTGCCGAGGACGGACGGATGGTGGTGAAGTCGGAGCCCTCGTCCACCTTGCTACTTCCATTTACCCAGAGTATAATGAATGTCCAAATTTCGGAGCAATTTGTGGCTCCACAATTCAAGATGTATAACGGGACAACGGACCCTGCGTCCCATATACAGACGTTCTCGAACGCAATGGCATTCCGAACAGGCAATGACGCCATCTGGTTTGCTATTAACTGTGATTGTGTGATAAGTAATGCTTGATGATGCTTATTGATTGATTGATGTTGAGATGATGTGCACATTAAAATGCTTATACAGGTGATTCACAAGCTTTGTGAACAAATGCATGGTATCATGATTGTGGTTTTGAAATTAGGCAGGATGTGTATGTCAAATGTGAATGAGCTTATATGTGAGGTTTTGAGCTCCAGAGTTGTTATTGTTGAATGCTAGTACTTTGGAAGCTTGAATGACTTTGCCCAGGTTTTCTATGATTGAATCAATTGCTTGTTTTGCATCATATGATCAAGGCCGTTTGTTGGAACCCTTTTTATTGGCCAAATTCATAAAGTTAGCCTACTAAAAGAGAACACTTTGTGTTCTATCTTTTGAACCCTTAGCCTTGAACATACACTGAACACCCTTGATTGAAAATCTTTACCTTGAGTTAAGTAGAAGATCTTATGTGGTATTGTTAAATGTTCAAGTTTGGGGTTGTTGGGGAAACATGAAAAAGGAAAAGCATTGAGCTAAGAGCTAAAAAGTAAGAATATGCAAAGAAAAAGAAAAGAAAAGAAAAAGAAGTAAAGCTCAATGCAAATGCAAATGCAAAGGCAAAAGAAAGTTGGGAAGAATAAGAATAATTGTGTTGTTATGATTCTCTTAACTCAAGGATTTTGTGATCCAGAAAAACCAATTTTCTTGTTAGCCTAGCCACATTATAAGCCATTGAAAAGTCCTTGTGATGATGCATGCTTGTGAATGTTTTTGATTGTGGTAAAATGAAAGGCAAAGTTGATTCATGTGACATTGTAATAGTGGAGTGAATGAGTGAAACACTTTACCTCTCATACACTTGTGTGTTGAGTGAAACACTTTACCTAGTGAGGAAATATTCCATAAGCACATGAACATCCATGCTTAATTGATTGATCATTCATGAAAAATAGCATTTGTTGGAACTTAAATGACTTTGTGAACACTAAAGCATGTGCACATCTTGATTGAACTCTTGGTCATAAGTTTGAGTGAAGTTATTACTTATCTTGAAAAAGAGAATTTTTGAATGAGTGAATCATCATATGAATTGGTTGGAGATTGAGTTACATTTTGTTTGCTTGAGGACAAGCAAAGTTCTAAGTTTGGGGTTGTGATAACAGTTGAAAAACTGTTATTTTCATGCTTAAAATTGATACTAAAAGCAACCTTTAGACTTAGAAACTAGCTTGAAATCATACTTTTATCCATATTTTTAGAAATAAGAGAGCTGGACAGGTTTATGCTTGATTTAAGTGTTTTTGTGCAGGTTTTAAGGTGAATTTAGTGAAAGAAGTGAAGAAGGAGAGAGATGGAATCAAAAAAGGAATCAAAGAGTGCAAAAGGAGAAGCCGAAGGCACCGCTCAGCGGCATTTTACCGCTGAGCGGCACTCAGGAGGTCACGGGAGGTCCGCTGAGGGGCAAACTGGCCGCTGAGGGGAAGAAAAGGGACGCGCAGTCACCGCTGAGCGGTATTTACCGCTGAGCGGCACTTTTATGGGCTTGGGCTTTTGTAATCTTTTGTAATTCTAAAATAGTATATAAGGACTTGCACGTCCTAGAGTTAGTATCTTTGGCAGAAACGAGGCAAACACTCTCTCTTCCACCCCTTTGAAGGAGGATCTTGGATGCTCAGGCTACCTCTTCACCTTTATTGGGTTTATTCTTTCATTCTTTCATTGTAATTCATCTAGGTTCACCATGAATATGGTGAACTAAACCTTGTATGTTTGTTGGGGAATCAATGTAATCTCTTGAAGCTCTCATATATGGAATTTATGCTTGCATCTTTTAATTAAGACTTATGCTTTCTTTCATCATTAGTTAGGGTTTTTCCTCTTTGCTTAATGCTTGCATAGTTTAACTCATTCAATGCATGATTATTGGTTTTGTCGATACGGGCACGTACGGGGAAGTCTAGATCCGGGGAATTTCTCCCAATATTATATTGGTTGTCGTTAAGCTCCTGCATTTATGAACTAATCATTAGGAATGCTAGGAATTGTATGAACTCGTGATTAGGGAGAAGCCATCTAGAATGGTACTTTAGAGAGTGGCATTAACAATGATGATTTGAATGTTGAATTCCTAAAATGTATGAGAGTGGATGAGATGAAATTGACCCCCAACAACATATTCATTCATATAGTCCATTGAAAGTGTTTATCTTTTGTCTTTGCCATTGATCAAACTTCATGCATACATGTTTATTTTCTGTCTTGCATAGTAAAATCCAAATAGTTCGTTTGTAAGTCCTAGCTAATCAACAAATCACATAACTAAACTAGGCCGTGAGTCCTTTGGGAAGAACGATACTTGGTCTTACCAAGTTTATTACTTGAACGATTCGGTCATACTTGCCGATTGTGAAACAAGTTTGTGACATCATATTTTGGTGATCATAAATTTGTCCATCAAGTTTTTGGCGCCGTTGCCGGGGACTCGTGGTTTAACTGGTTAATTTGTGTGATTATTGATTATCTTTGACTTTAATTTTGAATTTCTGTTTTTATTTTTCTGTTTTTATTTTATCTTTTTATCTTTTTAGATTAGATTAGATTTTATTTTATTTTATCTTTTTAGATTAGATTAGATTTTATTTTATTTTATCTTTTGGGATTAGGTTAGATTTTATTTTATTTTATTCTATCTTATTTTATCTTCTAAATCTTTTATCTTTTGAATCTATATCTTCTCCTATATCTTTTTGTGCTAACAAATCTTTTCTAGGGTTTTGTTTTCTTGTGTATGCAGGAAGCAATTTGAACTAGGAGTACGAAAACAACAGAACCACTTCTGGAAGGTCTAGACGAGAGTAGAAGGAGGAGAAGAATCAGAACGTCTAGAGAACTTTTCTCTTTTCCAGAAACTCTCCTACAATCATCACCACAAGGTTCTGTTCATAGCACAGGAAGTATGGAAAACAATAATGGTAGAAGAACTCTTGCAGATTATACTAATCTTGCTGGACCTCAACACTTTAACAACATAGCTCGACCTAGAGTCAATGCAGCCAATATGGAGGTCAAGCCAGCATTAATTCAACTGGTGAAGAGTAATCAATTTAATGGGTTATCTCACGAAAGCGCATATGAGCACCTTACTACCTTTAATGAGATCTGCAACACGGTCAAAATTAATGGGGTGCCAGACGAAGCTATCAAACTTAGCTTGTTTCCTTTCTCATTGGGAGGCAATGCTAAGCTTTGGTTGAACTCTTTTCCAGAAGAAAGTTTCACAGAGTGGGAAGCAGTAGTTACAAAGTTTTTAAACAAATACTTCCCACAATCTAAAGTAACTAAAGGCAAGCAAGAGATTTCTTCATTCAAGCAGGGCATGGAAGAATCACTGGGGCATGCATGGGACAAGTACAAAAGCTTATTGCGTAAAACTTCCACGCATGGTTTCGAAGATCAAGAAGTAGTCTTAACTTTCCTTGGAGGGCTTGGTTCACAAACCAAGATGATGCTGGATGCCTCAGCAGGAGGCAATATAAAATGGAAAACTCCAGAGGAAGCAACTGAAATTATAGAAAATATGGCTACTAGTGATAATGAGCTGCACAGTGAAAGAGGGGCTCCTATGAAACAAAAAGGGGTTCTTCAATTACAAACACATGATGCCTTGCTAGCCCAGAATAAGATTCTAACTCAACAGCTGGAAACTTTGACTAAAACTCTGGCTCAATTGCCTAAAGAGTTGAAATCTGCTGCACAGATACAAACCCTGTTGTGCGAACTATGTGGAGGTGATCACATCAATGGCCAGTGTGCTTTTCCAGTGGAAGCCTGGAGGATATTAATTTCATGGCTAATCAGTTTCCATACCGTCAAGGGAACTACAATCAGGAGTGGAAACCATATCCAAGCATTGGCCAAGGACAAAGTGGGCAGGTTAATCAATATAATAAGCAGCAGCAGCAACCAACCTTGTGGCAACAGTTATCTATGCTTAATGAAAGATCAACAAGGTTGGAAGAAACTCTTCAGCAATTCATACAGAAAACTGAATCTTCTCAAAAGAGCACTGAAGCTGCTATAAAGAATTTTGAGATTCAAATGGGTCAGATTACCAAGCAATTGGAAGAAAGGCCAACTAGAAATTTTGGGGCTAATACTGAGGTTAACCCCAGAGAAGAGTGCAAAGTGGTAAAGAGTGTGAATGAAGAGATAGTTGAGTTAGAAGAAGAAGAAACTGAAGAAAGAAGAGAAGTAGAAAGAAAGAACACTTTTCCTTTTCCAACAAATCAAGAGAAACCAATGGATTTCACAGATTTATTCAGAATGGTTGATAATGAAACACCTTGGGAACAAATTCTACAGAAAATAGCAGTTTACACAAAATCTGATGAAGGAACCTCTACAAAAAGAAGACGTAGAGATGATGAGGAAGAAAAGTGTATAACTGTTAAGAAAGAGTCATTCCCACCAAAAGCAGCAGATCCAGGTAGTTTTTCTATCCCTTGTTCTATAGGGAAGGAAAAGGTAAAGAAAGCTCTCCTTGATTTAGGCTCAAGTGTTAACTTGATGCCTTATTCTTTACTGGAGCAAATTGGCAATGTTAAAATGAAACCTGTAAAGGTTAATTTAGTAATGGCCGATGGATCTTCAAAGGAGCCATGTGGGATTGCAGAAGACATTGTAGTTTGTGTTGGCAAACTTCAGTTTTTAGCAGACTTTGTGGTGATAAAGATGGAAACCGAAAAAATACCTATCATACTTGGAAGACCGTTTATGAAAACGGTTGATGAGTCAATATTTTATTCACTTCACTTAGTTTATTGTGTTAAAATTAGTCGGGGAATTGTGCTTAAACGTCCGGTATTTTTCTGTTTTTGCTAAATGTGCTTAATTCGATCAGAAATTCTTATTTTAATTAATTTGAATTATCTGAGCTAATTATTTTACAAGGAAAATTTGGAAATATAATTTGGGACATTTGAAGGTTAAATAAGAAATGGAAATAGAGCCCAATGTATTTCAGCCATTTCAGTTTTCGCTGGTTGCTGCGTAAATTTTGTGTCAACTTGTTTGTCCCCGTTCAGGTTCAATTCTTATCCGTTTTCCATGAAATTTTTTTTCATAGTTTCGTATGGATGTCTATTTTCACGTATAGTTTTTCTTTTGTTCAAATTCCTTTTGTGTTGTTCCCAGTAATTGTTTTACTCCCCTGTGTCAGTCAAGTTCTTACTGTTTAAGTGGCTTCTAATTTGTTTGCATTGTTTGCTTATTGTTTGATTCTTCTGGTGGCTGGAATTTATCATTGGAAGGTGTTAAGATCTTCCAACACTCTTAAGCAAGGTTGATTGGCACATCCACATAGAAAAGCATTTTAAATCATTTTGGTTGAAAGCTCATGTTAGGAGGAATCCAAAATACAATGTGCTGAATTTTATTAAAGGAAGAAAATTGCATTCAGCCCACGGTTTTTATCAAATAAATTGGAAAACAATAGCATGGTCCATGACCAATCCACGTTGGCAGCAAAGCACACATCACATGGGAAGAGCTCCATAATGAAATGCTGAATTTGTTTGAAGTAGAAGAAACAAAAAACACACGTTAAAATCTCACATCCAAAAGAAGCTAAAAGTGCTGAATTTTATTTATTGTTTCACGGCACATGATATCTTCTTTCTCTTTGCAAATGAATGTGAATGGGAGACAATATATTATGGAGGGGACCACCATGTTGAAAGCAAAAGGTTTTGCTTCACCACGTGAAAACAATTCAATTCTTGAATTGTGAGAAGCACTACACCACACGGCCATACCACCTTGCACAAGCCTAGGGCCCATTGAAAACTTATTTTGGTGGAATCAAAGTGGGATCCGCACCCTTTCTTGGTTTGGAGCGTGAATTCCAATTGGCTTGGCCATTAAATGGGGAAAAACATACGGAACAGAGGCTTAATATCCAGCATATGGGAAGCTTGGATCCACTTTTGCTATTAAAGAACCGTGACTGAATTTGCTAGAAAGAAAGTGCAAAGGGTCAAGCAAAATAGGGGTCTCTCTCTTTATATTCGAGCTGCAAGAAGTGGTGCTGATAGGAACGCTGTTGGCTGAAAGAAAAAAAGCACATCACCATCCAGGAAGGCCTAGGAGCAGCCACACGCAAAGAGCACAGAAGGTGCAGCAGCTGGTCCATCTTGGAGAAGTGCAGCTCAGGGAAGATCACGGTCCAGCACGTCCAGCAAAGGAAATGGCCTTCATGCATCCAGCAGCTAGGAAGCATGTAGAGGCTACGGACATGCGAAGGGAGGTAGCATCCAACTTGGAGTGGGAACCATTTCCACGAAAGAGGAGAGTGTCACGACAATAGTGGTAGAAGATGACAAGTTGGCACATTGGACGGCCCCATCTATTTTCATACGTCCGTGAATATTTGGTGAAGAAAGTCTTCAACCTACGGGAGACAAAAAAAACGAAACACGGCTGGAATCAAGGAGGAGTACACAGGAACATGCTTTAGAATTGGCTATAAAAGAAGAAGAGCATGCAGAGAAGAAGAGCATTAGATTTTAGGATTGCATTAGGTGTAGTATAGAATTCACGGCCCTGGAAGAGGCTCTCTGCCTCTTCCTCTCCTTCCTTTTCCAGTTCCATTTTCAAACAGTGCATGTAATTTCATTTCTGAGTGTGTAGTTCATTTCATAGTTTAATCATTTCATTTTATTTCAAGTGTTGAATTTTAATTAAAGTGTTGAATGTTTGATGAATTCCATTTCCAGTGTTTTATTTTTATCTGTTGTATTTTACAGTTTAGTATTTTCTGCATCGTTAAATTCTGTCATTGTGTTTTACTGGTCATGTTATTTTCAAGAATCGTTTTTACGGTTTATTTTTACTGGAACTATTGGTAAATTTTAATTACACTGTTATTTTGTCTTCTGCGTATTTACTGTTCTGTGTTTTAAATTCCAACACTGTAATTTTTCCATTGTCTATTTTTACCATTTTTTTTTACCGTTCAGTTTTTACCACTGTTAAAATTTATTTCAGTGTTTTTTTTAAATTCAATTGTGTTTAATTTTCACTTTTAATTTCAATTTCCGCACAAAACCAAAAAAATCACAAACCCCCCCCACTTCGTGTAAGAAAATCTGAGACTGAACCCAAACAAATTGGTCCTTGTGAGACGACCTAGGAGTCACTTCCTAGTCTATACTGCATTCATTTATGCACATCAAATTTGTATGACCGCGACAGTCTTACCAAATTTTGGCGCCGTTGCCGGGGACCAATCAATGGAGGTTTGGTTTTAGATTTTTGTTGTATAAAGTTTTGTTCTGTTAATATGTTTGTTTTGTGTGTTTTGTCTTGTATATTTTTGTAGGCGACAACGACACCTTCAGCAAATTTTGGCGGCGTTGTCACTTCAGTTCCAGGTTCTTGTTTTACATTTTTGTTGTGTTTTTCGATTATGTTGTGTTAATATATGTTTTGTCTTTTATATTTTTATTGTGCTATGTTCTGTATTTAGTTGTTATTAAAAAAAAATTTAAAATTAAAAAAAAAAAAAATTAATTAAAAATTTTTACTATTGATGTTCTGTCTTGTGTGTGCTTGTAGCATGTATAAATGTGTTTTGTTTTATCTGATTCGTAATTTTTAGTTTTTAGTTTTTACTTTTTATTTTTCCATGTCTACCTATTTTAATGTTGTGAATAATGCTTATTCTGCCAATGTCTGTGATTATGAATCTCCTTCTGCATATTACTTTGATTTTAAATCTGCTGATTTTTATGATGAGAACAATATGTTCCATCATCCAATTTCTGAGAGCTCTCTTTGGGAGCCAGTTCCACAATATGAGAGTCAGCAGTATGATTCTCCTATTCAAATAACTCCTCAGCCTTCTACTTCTGAACCTACATTAAAGGAGTTACTAGAGCAGATGACAATGCAGAACATTCAGTTTCAGAAAGGGAACATGCAGTTCAAGCAAGAGAGCATGGAGTTCCAGCAGGAAACTCAAGCTGCCATACAGAATCTGAGTGATCAGATCAGGCAGATGGCCACTCTTGCACCTGAGGAGACTGATGAAAATTTTGGGGACCCGGCAGAAGTAAGCAGTAATCCTGAACCAGGTAGACCACCTTCACCTTCCCACACTCTAGAAATCTTCAAGGAAGAGGAGGTAAGCATACCACAATTTGATTATTATGTTGATTGTGATGATGATCGGTATGCTAATGACTATATTCTTGCTGAGTCTGATTTTAATTTTTCCTCTGTGCATGATGAGAACCGCTTTTTACTATCACATTCGAATGGTTATTCTTCATGCACTGAACATGAATCTGAGTCTATGATTAATATTGCATGCAATTTAGAAATTGATTCATGTTATGAGGATTTATCTAAGGCTCAGTATGATGAATTGGGATGGGGTGTTATACCTCTGCATGAAATTTCTGCAGTGCCACATTGCACTAACCATGTTGCAGGAGGTACGTATAAATTTGATCAACATACACCCACAGTGGAAAACAAAGGTGCTGACACTGATAGTTTGAAGATCAACAGGCACCTACTGAATCCGCTCAGTAACAATATTTGTGGTTTAGATCCGGCGGTGGAGGACATTTCACTGCTTGATCAAATCTGGAGGATGAAGCAGTTCGTCCTCAACAATTTCATGTTGGATCCTGAAGAGAAGAACATCTCCCTACAAATCCAAAATTGGCAACTGCCACCCTGACCAGGGGAGTTTTCTTTTTCTTTCTTCCCCGTTTTCCTACTTTTATTGCATTTGTCCTTTATCTGTTTAGTGTTTTAATTGATGATCTTATGCTTAGAACACGTTTAGGACAGTGTAATTTAAGTATGGTCTCGGGAAGATTCTGAATTTTGTTTTCTTTTATGTTTATTTTTCCTTTTATTTTTCTTTATTAGTTTTCCAGTTATTATTTTTTAAAAAAAAAAAAAAATTTTTTTCTTTTCAAATTTAATTGTTATGAGATGTACATTTATTTATTTTTCATATATTTAAAAACGAAAAAAAAAATGTGTTCTGTGTTTTATTTGCTTCGTGATTTTTAGTGTTTTTACTAAAAAGAAAAAAATTCGAAAAATCAAAAATTCAAAAATTGTTTTGCGTATTCCTTGATTTTATTTCGACCCTCAGTATCTTATTATTTTATACCAATAAAAATTTTCACTTCAGATCTTATTTTTCCTTATTTTCCTTCACTGTAAATATAATTTCTTAGTTGTATGCATACAGATTATTGATTGAAAAATTTGACTAAGAAAGATTTCATTCGGTCATAAGAGCAAAAATTACAGTAATGGAAAATTGGAGATTTAACATATCTGAAAATAAAATTTGCAGTAGATTCATATGTGAAAATAAGGTTGTTCAGGGGTCGATCATGTCTGATCGTTAATATTACACACCATAATAAATAAAAACATAAAAACATAAAAAAAATTTAATTGTTCATATTACAGTCCTCATTAATATTCTGGCCACACTCGGCCAACAAAAAAACATAAAAAAAATAATAAAAAAACATAAAACTTTAAAAATGAAAGAACTCTCGAGCTGGTTGTGGTGGTCTAAGGGAGAGCTCCGTTGAGGGAGCTCTGGTTCGAAAAGTCACGAGCGGAGGCTTTGGTGGAGGAATTTCTCGTTCATTTCTGTCGTCATCGATAATGATCGGAACTGGAAACAAATTCAGCAGCCTCGGTGCCCTCATTATCACCCAGTTGTTTTCTTTCAAACAAAAAATAAAAAATAAAAAAATAAAAAAATAAAAAACTTGTGTTAATAATAGAAGAGGAATGGAAAATTCAATGGAGGTGTGATCAGAGGTCTTACCGTACATGTATAGCGGCAGTTGTGAAAAGAGAGTGCCTGTGGGGTCTATCTCCGCTTGCCAGCGCCTGACCCGATTGCCATGGTTGTTAAACCAGCAGTGCACGTTGTATTCAGTGGCTTCGCCGAAGGTCCTTAGTCGAGACGCGATCTCGATGACTTGCGCTCGGCTTGGGTGTGTGACCCCATAGTTGTAGATTTTGGTCATCATCGTGATCTGATCATCTGTAGGACGCCACCGTTGACTGGTATATCTCTCTGATTCCATATCACTCATCCCTCCTCTCGTAATATACAAATACATAAATAAAAAATAAATACATATAAAAAGAACAAAAACAAGAAAAAAAAAGCATAACATATAAAAAAAAAAAACATAAAAAATTAGATTAGTTCTCTGTTTTCTTTATTTGTTCTTGTTTCCTTTTAAATTTATTTTGTCCAGTCTGTATTTGATGTTTCAGTGTCTGGTCTCAGATCTGTTTCACGGTCCTTGCAAAAGGGTCCTAAACGGATCTACGTCCAGTTGTCCAGTGTTCTTGTCCATATTGTTCTTGTATATTATGTTTCTGTGTTTTATTTAATTTTAAGTGGGGTACGTGGCGTTGTTCTACCCGATTGTCTCTGCAATACCTTCAATCGAAGGGAGATTAACGTCTGGTTTCCAGCCGATATACCCCTTAAGTTTTTAGACAGTTGTGTTTTATGTGTTTTTCTTTAAAAAAAAATAAAGCAGGAAAAGAAAGCAGAAAAAGAAAAAAAAATGAAAGATCTGAAAAAAAAAGGAAAAGGAGAAGAAGGAAAGCAGGAAGGCATAACAGCAGAATAAGCAGAATGAAAGGAAAGAAGAAAAATGAAGCAAAGAGACGGCAGGAAAAGTTAAGCAAGCAGAAAGAAAAAGGGATCCAGGTGTAGCGGACTTACCTGGAGTAGTAGGGCTTGCAGAGGCTCCTCGAGGTTCTCAGACTCTTCAGAAGGCGCGGGGACAGAGCTTCCTCACAGATCCAGACGCTCAGGAGAGAGCAGAGAGAGAAGAGAGCTTAGAGAGAGTTGAGAGAGAAGTAGAGAGGAGAGAGTGGAGTAGAGAGAGAGTGAGGGATCAGAAATGGCGCTGGACGCGGAGGAGCGGCCTATTTGTAGCCAAATGTTTTCCACTGTAGCAACAGTTTCGGTCATTGCCACCGAAACTGTTGCCACAGTACCGGTCTTCTCCTTTTTCAATTAAAATAAAATAAATAAAAAAAAATAAAAAAAACAAATAATAATAAAAAAAAAATTATTAATTAGCATCTACTGATGGGTGCTAGGTGATAACATCTACTGATGGATGTTACTGAAAATTTCTTCCCATTTTTCCTTACTTTTTATTGCACTTGTCTATATTATTTGCTGCTCTGAAATTGATAATCTGATGATTGTGACACACTGAGGACATTGTGTGATTTAAGTGTGGTCTACTGGGGAGAAATTCTGCATTTTTCTGTTAGTTCTGTTAGTATTTATTTCGTGTGTTAAATTTTTTGTTTTTAAGTGTTAAATTTTTTCTGTTTTAAGTTGTTTTAGTGTGTTTTGTGTGCAATAAATTTTACATTTTTCTCCTGATTTCTGGATTTTGTCTAAGTTGTAGATTTTTCCTTCACTTACTTACTACTTATAGATTGTAATCCTTGCTTTTCTTTGCTTGGAAAGATAATTATACGTTTGAGAGGTTGATTTGATTGTGACAAACACCCTGAGTGAGATTTGAGCCACTTAATTTTCTTTCTTGTGTGTGATATGTCTCTTGATTGCTTGCACATATGCCTTGGCTTGATTCTTTTTGATATACTTGATTGATATGCATGTTCAGACGTGATAAAGGCATTTTTGTTCTTCATCCTCTTTAGCCAAATAAGCCTACCTTGTTATTATCCTTTGATACACCCTTTGAGCCTATACTGTATATATTTCTTTGTGTTGAAGCTCATACACTGACCCTGAGTAAAAAACAGTGATTACCTTAACCTTAGGGAAGTCTGGAGCTATAGAAGTGTTTTGTGAAAAAGTGTGGTCTCCTGGGGAATTCTGATGAATTGGCTATTTGGTTCCTCATCATATTTTGAAATTATGAATTCTATCCTGTGGTGTGATTAAAAAAGAAAACAGGATGAAAAATTTTTTGATGAGAAAAAGAAAAAATTGAAAAATAATTCTATGAATAATTGAGTCAAGAAAGGGATTGAATTAGAGGTTTGGGTGAGATTTCACTGTATTTACACTTATTCCCTAGTGCTTCTCTATTTCTTCTGAGCTATAGCTACTTATCCAAATTTATCCTCCCCTGTCCTTGGCCCCATTACAACCCAGTAAAGACCTTTTGATCTGAAGATGCATATGTTTTAAAGTATTGATAATTAGAAGCTTGCCAAGTCTGCTTGTGTTTGTTTTCTTGAGTGCATTGAGTGACATTGATTTACCTTAAACACTTGAGAGAAACACTATGAGTGCATCTGTGAGGTTTTGTTATTTTCAAATCGCCTCTTGAGCTGATTGATTATTTTACCATGCTTTGAATTGCTTGGATGATTTCTGTAAGTATCTGCTTTCTTTGATTTTGTGTTGGATATTGTCTACATCTTTTCATTATTTAGATTTCTTGAGAACTTTGTAAATTTTGTTTATTTTCTTGTAAGTCTTTGTTTTCTGTATGCTGCATTTGTGTCAATCCTTTAAAAGTCCTTTGAACCATTCCCTGATTTACGTCTTAATTTTGCCCAGGAGTGCAAAAGACTAAGTGTGGTCTATTTTGATGAGTCAATATTTTATTCACTTCACTTAGTTTATTGTGTTAAAATTAGTCGGGGAATTGTGCTTAAACGTCCGGTATTTTTCTGTTTTTGCTAAATGTGCTTAATTCGATCAGAAATTCTTATTTTAATTAATTTGAATTATCTGAGCTAATTATTTTACAAGGAAAATTTGGAAATATAATTTGGGACATTTGAAGGTTAAATAAGAAATGGAAATAGAGCCCAATGTATTTCAGCCATTTCAGTTTTCGCTGGTTGCTGCGTAAATTTTGTGTCAACTTGTTTGTCCCTGTTCAGGTTCAATTCTTATCCGTTTTCCATGCAATTTTTTTTCATAGTTTCGTATGGATGTCTATTTTCACGTATAGTTTTTCTTTTGTTCAAATTCCTTTTGTGTTGTTCCCAGTAATTGTTTTACTCCCCTGTGTCAGTCAAGTTCTTACTGTTTAAGTGGCTTCTAATTTGTTTGCATTGTTTGCTTATTGTTTGATTCTTCTGGTGGCTGGAATTTATCATTGGAAGGTGTTAAGATCTTCCAACACTCTTAAGCAAGGTTGATTGGCACATCCACATAGAAAAGCATTTTAAATCATTTTGGTTGAAAGCTCATGTTAGGAGGAATCCAAAATACAATGTGCTGAATTTTATTAAAGGAAGAAAATTGCATTCAGCCCACGGTTTTTATCAAATAAATTGGAAAACAATAGCATGGTCCATGACCAATCCACGTTGGCAGCAAAGCACACATCACATGGGAAGAGCTCCATAATGAAATGCTGAATTTGTTTGAAGTAGAAGAAACAAAAAACACACGTTAAAATCTCACATCCAAAAGAAGCTAAAAGTGCTGAATTTTATTTATTGTTTCACGGCACATGATATCTTCTTTCTCTTTGCAAATGAATGTGAATGGGAGACAATATATTATGGAGGGGACCACCATGTTGAAAGCAAAAGGTTTTGCTTCACCACGTGAAAACAATTCAATTCTTGAATTGTGAGAAGCACTACACCACACGGCCATACCACCTTGCACAAGCCTAGGGCCCATTGAAAACTTATTTTGGTGGAATCAAAGTGGGAGCCGCACCCTTTCTTGGTTTGGAGCGTGAATTCCAATTGGCTTGGCCATTAAATGGGGAAAAACATACGGAACAGAGGCTTAATATTCCAGCATATGGGAAGCTTGGATCCACTTTTGCTATTAAAGAACCGTGACTGAATTTGCTAGAAAGAAAGTGCAAAGGGTCAAGCAAAATAGGGGTCTCTCTCTTTATATTCGAGCTGCAAGAAGTGGTGCTGATAGGAACGCTGTTGGCTGAAAGAAAAAAAGCACATCACCATCCAGGAAGGCCTAGGAGCAGCCACACGCAAAGAGCACAGAAGGTGCAGCAGCTGGTCCATCTTGGAGAAGTGTAGCTCAGGGAAGATCACGGTCCAGCACGTCCAGCAAAGGAAATGGCCTTCATGCATCCAGCAGCTAGGAAGCATGTAGAGGCTACGGACATGCGAAGGGAGGTAGCATCCAACTTGGAGTGGGAACCATTTCCACGAAAGAGGAGAGTGTCACGACAATAGTGGTAGAAGATGACAAGTTGGCACATTGGACGGCCCCATCTATTTTCATACGTCCGTGAATATTTGGTGAAGAAAGTCTTCAACCTACGGGAGACAAAAAAAACGAAACACGGCTGGAATCAAGGATGAGTACACAGGAACATGCTTTAGAATTGGCTATAAAAGAAGAAGAGCATGCAGAGAAGAAGAGCATTAGATTTTAGGATTGCATTAGGTGTAGTATAGAATTCACGGCCCTGGAAGAGGCTCTCTGCCTCTTCCTCTCCTTCCTTTTCCAGTTCCATTTTCAAACAATGCATGTAATTTCATTTCTGAGTGTGTAGTTCATTTCATAGTTTAATCATTTCATTTTATTTCAAGTGTTGAATTTTAATTAAAGTGTTGAATGTTTGATGAATTCCATTTCCAGTGTTTTATTTTTATCTGTTGTATTTTACAGTTTAGTATTTTCTGCATCGTTAAATTCTGTCATTGTGTTTTACTGGTCATGTTATTTTCAAGAATCGTTTTTACGGTTTATTTTTACTGGAACTATTGGTAAATTTTAATTACACTGTTATTTTGTCTTCTGCGTATTTACTGTTCTGTGTTTTAAATTCCAACACTGTAATTTTTCCATTGTCTATTTTTACCATTTTTTTTTACCGTTCAGTTTTTACCACTGTTAAAATTTATTTCAGTGTTTTTTTTTAAATTCAATTGTGTTTAATTTTCACTTTTAATTTCAATTTCCGCACAAAACCAAAAAAATCACAAACCCCCCCCCCACTTCGTGTAAGAAAATCTGAGACTGAACCCAAACAAATTGGTCCTTGTGAGACGACCTAGGAGTCACTTCCTAGTCTATACTGCATTCATTTATGCACATCAAATTTGTATGACCGCGACAGTCTTACCAACGGTCAGAGCCATTATAGATGTAAATGAAGGTATAGTGGTTCTCCAAGACAGAGAGGAGAGAGTGGTGGTGGATGTCTTCAAAGATGAAAAACAAGCAAAGGAGGAAGAGGCTAGTTATAAAGCTGCATTTCAAGATGCACCCATGACTAGAGGTAAAGATGAAAATCTTGAAGTTTCAGGTAACCATTGTTTGTTTTTTCAGGTACCCAAGGTAGAAGAGATTGGAAAAGGAGAAGAAGTTCCTAGAGACTGGAAGAAAAGAAGACTCCAACTTGGCACACCTGTAAGACTCAAGAACAAGTTGTGGGTTATAAAAGGCTTTAAAGAGAAGGAGATGATAGAGATAGAGTCTCCATATTCTAGAGGATCCAAAACAGTCCAAAGGAAGCAGTTGAAAGGTTGGTGGAAGGACAACATCAACTATAAAGAAGATGGAACATGAGCTTTATTGGGTCAAGCTAATGACGTTAAAAGAGCGCTTGCTGGGAGACAACCCAGTGGATTTAAAAACTTTTGATTTGTTTTGGTTTTGTAACTTTTAATCTGTGGATATTATTTTGTGAATATTTTGTTGAATCTAGCATCTACTGAAGGATGCTAGGTGGTTAAGTATCTACTGAGGGATAATAGGTTTGTAACACCTACTGATGGGTGTTGGTGAGAAAATGTTGCACCTACTGATGGGTGCTGGTAAGTTTGAAACACCTACTGATGGGTGTTGGTGGATTTTGGGTCAGGCTCGTGACGTTAAACAAGCGCTACCTGGGAGGCAACCCAGTTGAGTGATTGTTTTTGTTTGTTTTATTTTAGTTAGGGTTTGCATAAGCATTTTTAACATTGAATTGCAGGGAACCAGTGAGGGGTATGTCTAGGAGGCACGTAGGTCAAGAAAAGAAGGAGAGGAGCACTTCACGAAAGTGCCGCTGAGCGGCAATTACCGCTGAGCGGTACTATCGCAGATGGGCTTAAGTTCCCCTTAGCGGAACCCGAGCCCATTAGGGTATTTTTATTCCCTAAGCTGCAGAATCTCTTATTCTTTCAAGCTCTTCTCTGCACAAACACTCCCACATACCTTCTCCTAGGTTTTCCACATCTTTTCACTCTTCCCTCTTAAGAAAATATCTCTTCCACTCACTTTTTCACTATTGTGCCATCAAAGTTTGGGGTTGGAAGAGAGCATTCTAGCTTGGAAGAATCCTCATTGCATCTAGTATCTCCACCTAAGTAAGTAAAATGCATTTTGTTCATTCTAGGATTCTTGATTTTGAATGTGATTGTCAAAGCATGAATATTTAGGGGTTTTGATTTCTATGCATGATTTGATGATATATTTGATGTTTGAACCGATTAAACTGCATGATTATAAACTGGAAAACTAAAAATTGCATTTGGGTGGAGTTAGGAAAGCTTTAAAACAGATTTTTCAAAAATCTGCAGAGTTACCGCTGAGCGGCATTTACCGCTGAGCGGCACTCTCCCAGATTTGATTTTTCTGGTTTGTTGCGTGTTGGATTGTGGCGCTGGTGGCGCTGAGGGGAAATTCTGGCCCTCAGCGGTGGTTTAGCTTCGAAAGGAGTTGTGTTCTGTGGTTACTAATGATTAACATCATGTTCTGTGGTTTTGTATTTGTGTTTGAATGCAGGAATGGCATCCTCTTCAGGAAAGAGATTGAAAACCATGGCAACCAAGAGAAAGGAAAAGGAACCAGAGCAACCCCATAATAGCAGGTTCCTCTCTAGGAAACATGAGAAGCACTTTAGGATGGTTCAGGACAGGAGACTTCTGATGGAGAGAAAGGTTGGAATGATACCTAACTTTGCTCCTCAATTTGGAGAGCAAGTGTTAGGGAATGATTGGGGAAAGCTAGCCACTTATCCTGCACCTGCCAACATAGCTGTAGTAAAGGAATTTTACACCAATGCAAAGAAGATTGGTGATTATCCAGCTGAGAATTATTTGGGCTATGTTAGAGGCCATGCTATCAGGTATGATCCTGATTCTATTAACAACTTCCTGGATACTGTGTGGGCTGGTGAGCAATGCCAGTTTGCTCTTTGCATGGAGGAAGGTGCTGATTTTGAGGATGTGGAGAGAGTGCTGTGTATACCTGGAGGACACTTCCAAAGGAATAGATCTGGCGCAGTGGTTAACATTAGGAGGACAGATTTGACTCCTCTTGCAAAGTATTGGATGACATTTTCTCATGCCAACATTCAGCCATGTTCACATGTGTCAGATATCACTCTCAGCAGGGCACTATTCATCTACTGTGCTATCAGAAACTTGAATGTTAATATTGGGCAGGTGATAGCTGATGAAATTAGTGTATGTGCTAACACCTCAAACAACAAAGCACCACTAGGACATCCTTCTTTGATCACTCACCTTTGCAAGCTAGCTGGGGTGGACACTTCTGTTCCACCATTTGAGAGGCCAAGAAAAGCTATTGATGAGGCTTATTACAGACAGTACTGTGGAGGTGAGGATGCAGCTCAGCCAGTTCCACCACGCCAGGCTCGTAGAGAGAGAGGGCCAGCACAGAGCCAGACATCTGCTGATACACATGAAGCAGAACCATTCCAGATGAGGGACATGTATATGTCTCTTATAGGTGCTCAGTTGCAGTCCATTCACAGAGGGCAGGTGGCCACTGCTGAGATGATAGTGGGGATGTATGATACACCTCCAGCACACAGGTGGACTATGGATGAATTCCATAATGTGGTAGCTTGGCCAGAAGAACAATTGCATGGAAGAGGAGCTGAAGCAGCTGAAGCTTCAGCTCGAGACATGGAAGAAGATGAAGCTGAGGAGGAGGATGCATTTGATGATGATGATGATGAAGAACAAGAGGAAGATACAGAGGACAGCTCAGACTGATGAGGAGCTGAGATAGCATTTACTGATGAATGCTATCATATGATTATGCTTTTGTGGTTTAAGTTTTCTGAACTTATTTGTTTTTGTTTTTAGATTAGGGTTTGATGTACTCTATTGAACACCTGGTTTCTTATGATGGTTTGCTATTAACTGTGATTGTGTGATAAGTAATGCTTGATGATGCTTATTGATTGATTGATGTTGAGATGATGTGCACATTAAAATGCTTATACAGGTGATTCACAAGCTTTGTGAACAAATGCATGGTATCATGATTGTGGTTTTGAAATTAGGCAGGATGTGTATGTCAAATGTGAATGAGCTTATATGTGAGGTTTTGAGCTCCAGAGTTGTTATTGTTGAATGCTAGTACTTTGGAAGCTTGAATGACTTTGCCCAGGTTTTCTATGATTGAATCAATTGCTTGTTTTGCATCATATGATCAAGGCCGTTTGTTGGAACCCTTTTTATTGGCCAAATTCATAAAGTTAGCCTACTAAAAGAGAACACTTTGTGTTCTATCCTTTGAACCCTTAGCCTTGAACATACACTGAACACCCTTGATTGAAAATCTTTACCTTGAGTTAAGTAGAAGATCTTATGTGGTATTGTTAAATGTTCAAGTTTGGGGTTGTTGGGGAAACATGAAAAAGGAAAAGCATTGAGCTAAGAGCTAAAAAGTAAGAATATGCAAAGAAAAAGAAAAGAAAAGAAAAAGAAGTAAAGCTCAATGCAAATGCAAATGCAAAGGCAAAAGAAAGTTGGGAAGAATAAGAATAATTGTGTTGTTATGATTCTCTTAACTCAAGGATTTTGTGATCCAGAAAAACCAATTTTCTTGTTAGCCCAGCCACATTATAAGCCATTGAAAAGTCCTTGTGATGATGCATGCTTGTGAATGTTTTTGATTGTGGTAAAATGAAAGGCAAAGTTGATTCATGTGACATTGTAATAGTGGAGTGAATGAGTGAAACACTTTACCTCTTATACACTTGTGTGTTGAGTGAAACACTTTACCTAGTGAGGAAATATTCCATAAGCACATGAACATCCATGCTTAATTGATTGATCATTCATGAAAAATAGCATTTGTTGGAACTTAAATGACTTTGTGAACACTAAAGCATGTGCACATCTTGATTGAACTCTTGGTCATAAGTTTGAGTGAAGTTATTACTTATCTTGAAAAAGAGAATTTTTGAATGAGTGAATCATCATATGAATTGGTTGGAGATTGAGTTACATTTTGTTTGCTTGAGGACAAGCAAAGTTCTAAGTTTGGGGTTGTGATAACAGTTGAAAAACTGTTATTTTCATGCTTAAAATTGATACTAAAAGCAACCTTTAGACTTAGAAACTAGCTTGAAATCATACTTTTATCCATATTTTTAGAAATAAGAGAGCTGGACAGGTTTATGCTTGATTTAAGTGTTTTTGTGCAGGTTTTAAGGTGAATTTAGTGAAAGAAGTGAAGAAGGAGAGAGATGGAATCAAAAAAGGAATCAAAGAGTGCAAAAGGAGAAGCCGAAGGCACCGCTCAGCGGCATTTTACCGCTGAGCGGCACTCAGGAGGTCACGGGAGGTCCGCTGAGGGGCAAACTGGCCGCTGAGGGGAAGAAAAGGGACGCGCAGTCACCGCTGAGCGGTATTTACCGCTGAGCGGCACTTTTATGGGCTTGGGCTTTTGTAATCTTTTGTAATTCTAAAATAGTATATAAGGACTTGCACGTCCTAGAGTTAGTATCTTTGGCAGAAACGAGGCAAACACTCTCTCTTCCACCCCTTTGAAGGAGGATCTTGGATGCTCAGGCTACCTCTTCACCTTTATTGGGTTTATTCTTTCATTCTTTCATTGTAATTCATCTAGGTTCACCATGAATATGGTGAACTAAACCTTGTATGTTTGTTGGGGAATCAATGTAATCTCTTGAAGCTCTCATATATGGAATTTATGCTTGCATCTTTTAATTAAGACTTATGCTTTCTTTCATCATTAGTTAGGGTTTTTCCTCTTTGCTTAATGCTTGCATAGTTTAACTCATTCAATGCATGATTATTGGTTTTGTCGATACGGGCACGTACGGGGAAGTCTAGATCCGGGGAATTTCTCCCAATATTATATTGGTTGTCGTTAAGCTCCTGCACTTATGAACTAATCATTAGGAATGCTAGGAATTGTATGAACTCGTGATTAGGGAGAAGCCATCTAGAATGGTACTTTAGAGAGTGGCATTAACAATGATGATTTGAATGTTGAATTCCTAAAATGTATGAGAGTGGATGAGATGAAATTGACCCCCAACAACATATTCATTCATATAGTCCATTGAAAGTGTTTATCTTTTGTCTTTGCCATGATCAAACTTCATGCATACATGTTTATTTTCTGTCTTGCATAGTAAAATCCAAATAGTTCGTTTGTAAGTCCTAGCTAATCAACAAATCACATAACTAAACTAGGCCGTGAGTCCTTTGGGAAGAACGATACTTGGTCTTACCAAGTTTATTACTTGAACGATTCGGTCATACTTGCCGATTGTGAAACAAGTTTGTGACATCATATTTTGGTGATCATAAATTTGTCCATCAGAGTGAAAAGCCTGACGCCAGAGCTCGCCCTTCACTATATCCTACCGGCCCTAAAGCCGGGGCCGTTTAAGGATAGTGTCTGCAGACGAGCGCCTAAAACAATGGAGGAGCTGAGAGAGCGAGCGACAGATGAGATAAGGGTGGAGGAGATGAAGCTCTCCTACAAAAAAGAAAACCAAGAAGCCAGGGGAGAGAGAACGGACGGTAATAAGCCTGGGGCGTCGACGGGAAAAGCGTCCGGTCCTAGACCCAGGGAGCAGAAAAAGGGACCTCGTTTCACGCAATATACACCTTTAAACGCCCCTAGGGAGAAAATTCTCCGAGAGGCCCTGAGTGCAGAATTGATACTGGAGCGGGTGGGACACCCAACTCCGAAGAATGCTGACTGGAGCAAGCATTGTGCATACCACAAAAATATGGGTCATAACACCGAGGATTGTTGGACCCTCAGGGTTAAGATAGAGGAGCTCATCCGGGCGGGAAAGCTCAAGAAATACGTCCGTGATGATCGCCCGCCGCAATCAAACGATCGGCCCGCTCAGAAATCAGCCTATCGAAAGGATAAGCCGAGGAGTGCGAGAGCGGAGCGGCCCCGTTCGGAGAGGCGCCCGAGCCGAAGTCGAAGCCGCAGCCGGGAGCGCCGCTTGAGAGGACATATCAACACTATTTCTGGAGGATTCGCGGGAGGAGGATCATCTAGTTGACAAACCGCGCCGCTCCATGCCGCCCATCACCTTTTCAGATGAAGATTTCCACGCCCCTGATCCTGACCAGGACGACCCGATGGTCATAACTGCAGAGGTAGCACGGTATGGGATAAGCAAAGTTCTGGTTGACCAGGGAAGCTCGGTCAACATCCTCTACTGGAAGACCTTCCTGCAGATGGATATCTCGGAGGACCTCATTGTCCCTTATGATGGGCAGATAGTGGGCTTTGCAGGAGAAAGAGTTGACACTAGGGGGTATGTAGAATTGAGAACAAGGTTAGGAACCGGACGCTCTAGCGAGGAGAAGAGGGTCCGGTATCTGCTGGTGGAGGCGAACACGTCTTACAATGTATTGCTCGGAAGGCCGTGCTTAAACGCATTTGGAGCGATCGTCTCTACCCCCCACCTCACGATGAAATACCCCTCCGAGAAGGGAACCATCTATACGGTCCGGGCGGATCAGAAGACAGCGCGGGAATGCTATGCGGCAGGGTTGAAGCTGCACGTTCGACCAGTAAAGAGGCGGGCGCTCCGAGGTGGCCATGGTAGACCTCGACCCAAGGACAAATACCGAGGACCGTCTGGAACCTATTGGAGAAACCCAACCTATCTTGATAGGCAGGGAACCCGCCCAGACCACCCTCATCGCCAGGGAGCTGAATCCTGAGATGGAAAAGGAGTTGAGGGCACTCCTATGGAAAAACCGGGATCTATTTGTGTGGACGGCAGCAGATATGCCGGGCATCCATCCCGCAGTGATGTCCCATAAGCTCTCGCTTTTCCAGAACGCCCACCCCGTGGCCCAGAAAAAGCGAAGAATGGGCGAGGAGAAGCGTAAGGCTGTGGAAGAGGAGGTGGAGAAGTTGAAGAGAGCTGGTTTCGTCCGGGCGGTCACCTACACCACATGGCTAGCTAACGTGGTCATGGTGAAGAAGGCTAGCGGGAAATGGCGCATGTGTACTGATTACACGGATTTGAACAAAGCCTGCCCGAAGAACTCGCACCCTTTACCGAGCATAGACGCCCTGGTGGACGGTGCTTCCGGACACCGAGTGCTAAGTTTCCTGGATGCATATTCCGGGTATAATCAGATACCCATGTACGGGCCGGATATTGAAAAGACGGCATTCATTACGGAGAAGGCCAACTTCTGCTATGAGGTTATGCCATTCGGCCTGAAGAATGCGGGGGCGACATATCAGCGCCTAATGGATAGAATCTTCCGGGACCAGATAGGCCGGTGCATGGATGTATATGTGGATGACATGGTGGTCCGGTCAGCAGACGGAGATGGACACATCAAAGACCTTGAGGAGGTTTTCTGCCAAGTGAGGATATTCGGCATGCGCTTAAACCCCGCCAAGTGTACATTCGGAGTAGCAGCCGGAAAGTTCTTGGGCTTCATGCTAACATCCAGGGGGATTGAGGCTAACCCGGACAAGTGTGAAGCGGTACTACAAATGCAAAGTCCTGCCACCCTTAAGGAAGTCCAGAGGCTGGTCGGACGCCTTACTGCCTTGTCCCGGTTCATCCCTAAGCTGGCGGAACGGATGAGGCCGGTCCTGCGTAAATTGAAGAAAGGGGCCGGTCCGTCATGGGACGGCGAGTGCGAGCGAGCGTTCCAGGACGTCAAGACCATCCTTGGCAATCCGCCGGTCATGAACCGCCCGGTTCCAGGTGGAGATTTGCACATCTTCCTGGGAGTGTCCGAAACGGCCGTCAGCGTCGTATTAATGCAAGAACGGCCTCAGGCGAGGCTAATTTACTTCGTGAGCCGCACGCTCTTGGATGCAGAAACCCGATACCAGCGGGTAGAAAAGGTGGCTTTGGCTTTATTGCACGCATCCCGAAGACTTCGCCCTTATTTTCAGAGTTATCAGGTGATAGTCAGGACAGACTTTCCAATCTCCAAAATCCTCAGAAAGCCGGACCTAGCCGGACGGATGGTGGCATGGGTAGTAGAGCTCTCAGAGTTCGGCTTGCGCTATGAACCGAGGGGATCGGTTAAAGGCCAACATTTGGCGAATTTCGCGGCCGAGTTACCCCCATCCGGCCAAGAAGACTGGAATTTGTATGTAGATGGGGCGTCTAGCCGTTCGATCAGCGGGGCCGGCATCGTGCTTGAAGGCCCCAATGGATTCTTACTGGAGCATTCTCTGATATTCAAATTCAAAGTATCCAACAATCAGGCCGAGTATGAGGCCCTGGTGGCCGGCCTCGAGTTAGCAAAAGACATGGGGGCGAGGAGGATAACCTGCCGGACGGACTCTGAACTAGTCGTCGGCCAGATGAATGGCGACTTCCAAGTCCGAGAGGAGCGCCTTTTGCGGTACCACCAACGAGCAATAGAACTCGCAAGAGCGTTCGATAAAGTCGACATACAGCATATTCCCAGGGAACAAAACACGAGGGCGGACATACTGTCTAAGCTCAGTTCGGGGAAGGAAAAGGGACAGTTGACAACTGTCGTGCGGCAGGTCCTACTTCAGCCTTCAGTAGAATGTTCGGCGGTATTCAGCGGAGGACAAGACTGGCGTGCAGAAGTCAGGGAAATCATGACCCGCCAGGACGATGGACGGACGGTAGGTCCGGGCGAAGCCAAGAAAGTCGCTCGATACCTGGTTGTGGGGGACGACTTGTATAGGAGAGGATTCTCCTCTCCCCTATTAAAATGCTTAGGAAAGGCCGAAGCGCAGTACGTTATGGATGAGCTCCACAATGGCATTTGTGGTCTGCATACAGGTTGGCGGACACTAAAAGCCCGGCTACTAAGAGCTGGGTATTACTGGCCCACCATGGAAGCCGATACAAGGACGTTTGTCCAGAAATGCATCCGCTGCCAAGAACATTCCAACAACTCCAACCTGCCGCCACACGCTTTGCAGTCAATATCATCCCCGTGGCCGTTCGCCCAATGGGGAATGGACATCGTAGGACCGTTCCCAGTAGGGCGGGCACAGAAGAAGTTCCTATTGGTGGCGGTGGATTACTTCACCAAGTGGGTAGAAGCCGAGCCTTTGGCAACCATCACGGCCACCCAGGTCCAGAAGTTCTGCTGGAAACTGATATGTCGCTTTGGCCTCCCTCGATCCATCATCACAGATAACGGCCGGCAGTTTATTGACAAGAAACTCGCCGAATTCTTCAGAGGACTGGGGATTAAGCACATCACCAGCTCCGTAGAGCATCCCCAGACGAACGGTCAAGCCGAAGCGATGAACAAGACCATAGTCTCAGAGCTTAAGCGGCGTTTGGGAGAGAAGAAGGGAGCATGGGTGGACGAGCTACCCGAGGTCCTATGGGCCTATAGATGCACACCTCATGGAACCACAGGCGAAACTCCTTTCAACCTAACTTATGGTACTGATGCCATGTTGCCGGTTGAATTAGGCGAACCGTCCCTAAGACGTCAAGTCGAAGACCTGAACCTCAACGACCGAGAGCTGAGGATCGAGTTGGACTCCTTGGACGAGCGGCGAGACCGGGCGGCGTTGAGAGCCGAAGCATGCAAGCGCATGGTCGAAAGAAAATACAACTCCAAGGTCCGGCCGAGAAGTTTCCAAGAGGGGGATCTAGTGTGGAGAAAAGCGGGTGACGCCCGCCGAAACCCGGCGCATGGCAAGCTCGCTGCCAAGTGGGAGGGGCCATTCAGAATAGTGGAGGCCCTAGGAAACGGGGTCTACAGGCTGGAACACACGGACGGACATCCCATCCCCAACACTTGGAACGCCACACATTTGAAGTTTTACTTTAGTTAATTTCAATCACTTGATGTAATGTATCCGCACGATTAATGAATCAAGATATCTATTTTCTCCTATGAAGCTAACTTCATTTTGTAGACATCTAATCGAAAAAGAGTGTTCCAATGAGAACAACTCTCAGCTTGGCCGGGCAAGAGAACGAAGGGTCGTCCGTCCCAGTAAGACCAAGCTGGTAAAAAGAGTGTTCCAATGAGAACAACTCTCAGCTTGGCCGGGCAAGAGAACGCAGGGCCATCCGTCCCAGTAAGACCAAGCTGGTAAAAAGAGTGTTCCAATGAGAACAACTCTCAGCTTGGCCAGGCAAGAGAACGAAGGGCCATCCGTCCCAGTAAGACCAAGCTGGTAAAAAGAGTGTTCCAATGAGAACAACTCTCAGCTTGGCCGGGCAAGAGAACGAAGGGCCATCCGTCCCAGTAAGACCAAGCTGGTAAAAAGAGTGTTCCAATGAGAACAACTCTCAGCTTGGCCGGGCAAGAGAACGCAGGGCCATCCGTCCCAGTAAGACCAAGCTGGTAAAAAGAGTGTTCCAAGGAGAACAACTCTCAGCTTGGCCGGGCAAGAGAACGAAGGGCCATCCGTCCCAGTAAGACCAAGCTGGTAAAAAGAGTGTTCCAATGAGAACAACTCTCAGCTTGGCCGGGCAATGGAACGAAGGGCCGTCCGCCCTATTAAACGCCAAGCTGGTAGAAGAATGTTCCAACGAGAACTCTCAGCTTGGTGGGGCGACGAAGTGAAGGATCGTCCGCCCTGTTAAACGCCAAGCCGGTGGAAGAGTGTTCCAACGAGAACAACTCTCAGCTTGGTTGGGCGAGGCAACGAAGAATATCCGCCCTATTAAATGCCAAGCTGGCGAAAAAATGTTCTAACAAGAACAACCATCAGCTCGGTGGGGCGACGAAAAGCTAAGCGCTACTGTCCGTCTCGGAAAATCTCCACCGCGGCCGGACAATTAGTTTAAAAGAGAAGTTATAATAATAAGAATAACGACATACATAAGGAAACGCAAGGAATTAAAAAGGTATCTGTGTATTCATCATTCGCGCTAAAAGGCGCCCAGATTTACAAAAGGACCGTCCGGCAAACCTCTCGACATCCGAGAAGTTGGACGGACGGCCACAAGCATACACATCAAAAAATGAAAGAAAAGTAAAACACCTAACTATCTCCCCCAGCACCGGCTTCTACCTCCGGCTCATCCTCTTCAGCCGCCATCAGATCTACTAAGACGCCATCTATGACGTCCTTCTCAATGTCCAAGCCGAGGCTGTACGGATCTTCGACGCCCGCCAAAAGAGTCACTTGGCGAAGGGCTTTATTGAAGCCTTCCTCATGTTCAAACATGACGGTTGACTCCAACTCAGCGACCTTCTCCTTAGCCTTAGCAAGGTCCTGGGAAAGAGCCTCGCTCGCCTTGGCACGCACCGTGTCAGATTCCTTTAGGCGGGCCACCTCCGCCTTCAGCTGGCGATTTGCTTCTGCCACACGCTCTTGCTCGCCCCGGGCGGCTTCCAAACCTTCGACGGCCTCCTTCTTTGTCTTCTCAAGACCGGCCTCTAATTGCTCGATCTTTTTGTCATATTCATCTTGGTTGAGGACCATCTCTTCCAAGGTAGACTGAAGGGAGGCCGAGTTTTTCTTCTCCTTATCAAGCTCGGCACGAAGCTCCGCCACCCCAGGGCGATCAGCGAACTCTTTCAGGTACCAGGCCAAGGCAGACGCCCGGGTAGACATTTCCAGCATGGCGTTGGTTAGCTCCAACTCAGAAAGAGGCTCTATGAGCGCCCTTTGGGAGGAACTCATGTGAAATTTAGCCCGGTCGCTCATGCTGAAAGCGGGGCTGAAGACGCCGCCCGGTAGTGGGACGGCCGGAGCCTTCCCCCGATCCTTCTCCTTGTCTTTACCCTTTCGGGCCTTCTTGGAAGCTGAACGAGAGGAGGAGCCCTCCTTATCTTTACGACCCTTCGCCACATGATCTTTCCTTTTGCGCGTTGAGAGATCAGCAGAGGCATTGGCCGCCTCGGACGACGGGTCCACCCGGGCGGTCTCCAACTCTGGGGGGTGGGGGGGGGGGGGGGTTGATAGGCGGCACCTTAACGTTTAAACCCCCAGTCTCATTGGCCGGGGGGGCTCCTACCTTCAGGGTTGGACGCACCGTCAGATGGCGTCCGCCCGAAGAAACTCGTCCGGCAGGCGGAGGACGGGGCACATTCGGAACGCTTGTCGGCCGGGCGGTCGACGAACTGGCCCCGGACTTCTTCCGGGCAGCGATGAAGTTGGATTTGCGGGGGCCCGGAGTTGTCATAAGTTTTGCAAGAAACAAAACAATTCAGAAAATTAACGTCAGTATACGAAAAACAAACACACCCAATGTGACAAGACCATACCGAACGCCTTTGGTCCACAATCCTCAAGACTAAGGCATTCGACCAGGTGACGGGCGGAGATCCGGCGGGGGAGGTCGTTAATGGTGCGCACGGCCTCTAGGTCAGGTGCTGTTAAGGCCCCAATAGGAGTCGCTTTTATTCGTCGAGGCTCCCTCGTCCAATAAAACGGGAACAACGGCCTCCCTTCATCATCAGAAAATTCGTGGAGGCCGGCTTTATCAATAATTATTTTGAAGTAGTGTTGTTTGAAATTTTTGAAAGAATCCGAGAAGGGGCGGAACAGGGTCCTGTCCCGAACTGACGTGAAGGACACCCAGCCGCCAGAGGGAGAAGGGCGAACTTCGAAATAATGAAAAAAGACCGGGATAGTGGGAGTGACGCCCACGGCTAAACACATCGCTAGGAACGCCTGCACGGCCGCCCAAGAGTTGGGATGCAGCTGCGTGGGAGCCACGTTGACTTCCCGAAGAATGGCTGTTTGAAACTTTGTAAAGGGCACCCGGATAAAAAGATGGGTGAAGAAGGTCACATACATGAAGAAGAAATCAAACGGAGTAGACCGCCCATCATGAAAAACCCTTTCGTTCAACAAAGTCACCCCAGCACGAATTAATCTCGAGTCTTCTACATCCCGGACGATGTGGGTATGGCGGACCCTCCATTCTAACTCCTTACGGAGAGCATAGCAGGAAGCATATCGGCTGGGAATGAGGGGAGCCAACTCAGACACCACCATCCCCTGACCGTCCGGCTCGAAGGGAGACCCGACCACACGGACACCACCCTTGAGCAGGAATAGAGGAATGCTGTGGAAGATCCGGTCATCCGTCGAGACCGGTGCCTCAAGGTCCGCCCCAGAGGACCCAACCGCCTCCTCCACAAAATGAGACGAAACCGAGCTAAGAGAATCGCCGCTGTCGCCCCGCGCCGACCCCTCCCGGACTCTGCCCGACGACCCAGAACCTGACTCAATGGATGCAGATGCCATTTATTACCTGAAGGAAAAAGAATTTGAAATCCTGAATAATGAAGATAAGTGAAAATGACCTCGTCTAATCCGCTATTTATAGGAAAAATTTAGTAACCGTTGAGCGCGTCCCAGCCGTCCAGATCTAGCACGACCAACGCTCCGGATTTGACGACGCTCCGCCTTCCATCAATGGGAACGCGCCACGTGTTTTCCCGCCAAAAATCCAAACTCGAAAGCCCACTGGATATAGCCCAATCGCTGATTCCCGGCCCAACACACGCCATATTCAAAATCCTACGTGCACTACGTACACTAGGACTTGGGGGGCTTGTGTACCAGGAGGAGCCGGACGCCGTACAAAAGGATCGTCCGGCTGTTTCGATGACCATCCGCCCAACTTGGCAGAACCTAAGCCACTGCATCAAATCTCCTCTTGTTTGGTAGGTTACTTAAAGTCCTACGTCTACTACATGCACTAGGACTTGGGGGGCTTGTGTATCCGCAAGGGCCGGACGCCGTACGGAAGAATCCACATGGGCGGATGCTGCCAGCAAAGCCGGACATCGTACGGAAGAGTCTATATGGGCGGATGATGCCAGCAAAGCCGGACACCGTACGGAAGAGTCCATATGGGCGGGCGCTGCCAGCAAAGCTGGGTGCCGTACGGAAGAGTCCGTATGGGCGCCCATACCACACGGGCGGATAAGACGCTAGTATCCGAGCTCCACGCGTGCGAGGCGGACGCCCATATCACGTGGGCAAACGCCCACACCCGCCAAAACACTAATCAACGTGACTTAAGGTAAAGTAACCTGGCTTAAAGGTAAGTAGAAATTAGAAGTTATTGGGCTGTTTTGGGCCGTGATTAACTTTTCACTAATCCCAAGCCCATAGCGAAAACTATAAATACAGGTCCACGGTGAGTGGTAGGGGGGTTACATTGAATGCACATTTATTGCTATCCTTGAGAAAAGCCATTGCTCTGAGACTGACTTTGGCATCGAAGAATCTTTTGCAGGTCTCCACCCCTCGGGATTGAAAAAAGAACTGAGGATCAGAGCAGAAGATCAGCTACTAGGACAAATTGGCAGGAGGACGTGGAGGTTTGGAACAGCACAGCCGTACACATCCAAAACATGTATCTAAATAACTCAGTAAGACATCTAAGCAACTCAGATTGCTCAATGAAGCATCTAGATAGCTCTTAGCTCGATTGGGCATCTACACACTTCGCATAGCTCAATGAGGCATCTGGATAGCTTTGCCTAGCTTGGTGGGACATATAGAAAACTCAAATAACTCAGCGTGGTATCTTGATACGGGTGCAAGAATCACATATGTGAAGTGAGCTTGTTATTCAAAGTTAGAAACTGCAAAAGGTGTTTTACAACCGAGAATTAAAAAGGAGGCTAGAGACAATGTAGTTTTATAAGAAAGCTTTGAGAGAAGAAAGTAGGTTTTATATAAACGATGCTTGTAACTTGAACAACATGTTTCAAGATTGCAATAATAGTTGTAAGCTTAGAAGGATCTTAGAACTACACCAAAAGTGCAAGATGGAAAGTGGCGACTTGGAATGAATTAGAAGATTGGTATGAAATTGGTGTGCAAGTTGTCTGATCTCCCGAAAGGAGCTCTACACATTAGCATGAAATAGGTGTACAAGAAAAAGATGAATGCTCAAGGTGAGACAAAGCATTACAAAATCTGAATTGTTTCAAAAAGGATATAAGAAAAAGGAGGGAGTGGATTATGATGAAATGTTTGTATCGATCACAACAATTAAGACAATTAGAATGTTGATTTCAGTAGCAACTCAATTCAAATGGCTAATAGTCTAGATGGATATGAAGTCGACATTCTTGCATGGAGTACTAGAGGAACAAGTATATGACTAATAACCATTATACATGAGAAGAGGGGAAGATAAGCTTTTGAGATTGAAGAAGACACTTTATAGGTTGAAGCAAGCTCCTTCATATGGATTTTTTTTCGCATTAACACATACTTCAAAGAGAATAGATATGAACATGTTGTGTACGTGAAGAAGAATGGATGTATGTTGATGACCTCATATTCATAAAGAATAATGCTAAGATGATCTAAGAGTTTAAAGGCATAATGACAAGACCTTGAGATAACAGGCTTGAGATTGATGAAGTACTTCCTCAATTTGGAAAGTAAAAAACAAGGTGATACCAACACTTTTGTGTCCCAAGAAAGGTATGTGGAGGAGATCTTGAAGAAGTTCATGATGACGAGTTGTAACCCGATTTCAACACCAATGAAACCATGTACAAAGCTTTTGGAGTTTGATAGAGGAGACTAAGTTGATGTTAGCATATACCAAAGATGATCGGAAGTCTTCATTATTTGAAGAGTATTGGGCTAGATTTGATGTTAAGTGTTGGAATAGTAAGTCAACATACAAAGGAGTTGAACTACACACACTAGAAGGCCTAAACATAATATTGAAGTATGTTGGTGGAACGGTGTCACTCGGCCTATACTATACCAGGTTTGACAATACGTACAAACTAATAGAGTGTGCATTTTTCATGGGAAACATGACATTCACTTGACTTTCGAAGAAACCACCTATAATTAATACTTTTAATGTGTAAAGCTGAGTACATAACAACATCTTGGTATGTGTCTCGTGTAATATGACATAGAAATCTTCTAAGCAAGATGAAGTTAAAACAAGAAGAAGAGAATGTTATAAGGGTTGATAATAGGCCAACAATAGAATTAATAGAGAAACTAGTCAACCATGAAAGGAGTAAACATATTGATGTTTGGTTTCATTTAATTTGAAAACAAGTGAAGGAAAGCAATGTGACGCATGTGTATGTGAAAAGCTGAGATAAGATTGCAAATATATTTATAAAGCCATTACCTATGTTATTCAATAATTATTAAAAGTTGATTAAGACAAAGGATAAAAGAAATATTTAAGTTTATATAGAAGTTTGTTACAGTTTAAAAATGATAGTTAATGTTTTAACAATTTGGTGAGTTTTAAAATGCAAAAGTCAAGAGTTTATTGTGTAATGTTTTTATTGTTAATAGTTATTATTGTGTCAGGTGTTTTTGTAATAATTAGTAGTTACAAAGGCTGGAAGAAAAGCCAAATATTAGTATTGTTGATTGCATTAATAATACCATAGAGGAAAATCATTTTATTCATAGAGTAACTTTGTTGTCTAAGTGGATTGGGATACCCTTGTGTCTATTTTAATATATTTATTTATGTTTTTTTATGCTAAACAAAATCATTTTCTTATAACTACAGGGTACGTAGACCTTATTGAAATAAAAAAATAAATAATAAGATCATCGAAAGTGGTTTTAAAACTCCTAATCCAGGAAAATGTATACCTCTTTTTATAGGCACTGCAAGTAACAAAATAGATTTCTCAACTACTAGCTAGCCCGTTTAACCTTTTTTGTACTAAATGTAATTCTATTAGGTGGAAGTGTTGAAAGTGGACTTTGGCTTGGTTGTGGTACGGTTACGTTACTTCCACCCACTTGTCACATAAATCCGACAACTTTTTTTTTTGGCTATTTTACAATAAAAAAATAACTGTTTTGTGTTCTCTTTTTTCTTTTTTTCTTTTCATAGCTCACATAATTTATTGCCTAGCAACACAGCTTTATAGCATAGCTCTTTTCTTGGCATCTTATTCCATTAGCACTCTCCATCCAAAGGGTTATGCATTTTGGAGAACCCTTAGACTCAAATAAAAATTAAACGTACTATAGTGTTTTCCCAACTTAGACTACATTACAATATGGTATAGGCTAACTTCATCGAAAACACACACTCTTCTGCATTCTTCCAGACCCATGTACCCCTTATTTCTCTTTTAAATGGTTTATCAATTATCTATGATTTGCATAAATATTATCAACTACACACTTGAAAAATGCAAATATAAAATGCAACGAGTACACTTGGGAGTGAAGATTTTACAAATCAATCCTATAGCCAAGCAAGAAGTTTTAAGATCAAACCCATCTTGATTGATTCTTGATAAACTTCAAAAACCAGTAAAGCTTTCTCCAAGAACATAAGAACTATTCTATCTCAATAATTCAATTCTTAGATTTCAAAATTCATGATTTAAAATGAGAGAGAGATAGAATTTTAAAGAAAAAACAGTTCACTGATGCTATTAATCGATTATGGAAAAACAATTCACTTTATTTTGAATTTTGTAATTTGTTTGTGTTTTAGTTTATCACATTATTAGACTATAAGACTAATAACAAGTATGTATTTTAAATGAATTCCTTTCACATCAAAACTACTCTTCGTTAATTATGTTGTGATTAATTTGATTTTAAAAGCACTCTAGCTTGGGCTAACAATATATTCTATACTGAAATTATTAATCTAGACTTAATCAATGTTTGGATATCATAAAAAAGTTAGAATGACATTTGAACAACCATCTCTCCTTTCAACATTTTTAACTTTATTTCATGCTTACCATACTTCCATTATTTCAAACTTAAATTTGTATTTGGTGTTAAAATACATAACGGATTCATGTCACATATTAAACATTGTTTTACAATTTGAAATTAATAATATATGTCTAATAAAATTCAAGCACCAAATAATATCATTAGAATTTTTAAAGAAACTACTAAACTATATTTTATTAACTTTCAATTGTGAGAACTTAAATTTATGTAATTAAAAATAGAAGTATTAATATCATTCATTTTAAAAACTAGAATAAAAATACAATTAATTGAATTGTGAAACCTATTGTACTGTAGCCTTTTCCTAAAGAGAAAATAGAAACTTGTTGTAGAATCTTCTTCATAATTTAAGCATAAAATGTTATCCAACAACTTCATGAATGTAATGACATCAAATTTGATTTAGTGAGGTTGGTGTTTCTCTAGTGGCTTGATGTTTATAATTCTAACTAGATTTGCAGTTTGTTCATGCGTAAAGGAAATCTCATGCTATTATTTTTAAAGACATACTATTAAAAAATGTATATATTACATTTAAATTTTATATCGATTAATATATCGATTCAACCAATATCAAAAATATTTTGTATTAAATTTCAACCGACATATATATATATATATATATATATATATATATATATATAATTTACAATTACTATAAACACTAACCAAAGTAACATTCAATTTAGGTTTAATGTCCCAATATGTCTCTATTTTCGTCCCAAATTTGAAATAGTTTCCTGTTATATTTGAAGTCTTAATTAGATCCTTATTTTTGTTAATTTGATGCAAATAAATCCTGTCTGTCAATTTCAAAAAACGGCATTAAGGAGTGCATGACGTGGCGTGAATGCAATTTTTTAAGGTTTAATGTCTCAATAGGTCCCTATTTTCGTCCCAAATTTGAAGTAGGTCCCTGTTATATTTGAAGTCTTAATTAGGATACTAATTAAGACTTCAAATATAACAGGGACCTATTTCAAATTTGGGACGAAAATAGAGACCTATTAAGACATTAAACCTTAAAAAATTACATTCACACACGCCACGTCACGCTCTACTTATATCGTCTTCTAAAATTGACGGAAAGGATTTATTTGCATCAAATTAACAAAAATAAGAATCTAATTAAGACTTCAAATATAACAGAGACATATTTCAAATTTGTAACGAAAATAGAAATTTATTAAGACATTAAAGCTTCAATTTAAAATGGGTTAAAAAAACTAATTGATAAGGGATGTGATATATTCAGTTTAATTTTATATAAATAATAAAGATGGACACATATAACTTTTATTATTTTAATAGACTGGTCGAATCAGATGTCCTTTTGACGTAACTAATGTCACGAATCAGACAACAAGAATATATCCCAAATGAAATAAGCTTTGCATACACTACCTATTTTTAAATCGTTTTTTCCCTAAACAAATATTATAATATCTTGAACGAAAGAATCATCTTAAATGAAAAAGTATATTTCTTTGCAAAGGATCATATACCAGTTAGAGTATCAAATATACGATAAGATCATGAATTAACAGCAGTTTGTTACGTGTTCAATTAGAGCAAATTACACTTATTCCTTTCATCCCTAAACATTACACTAGTTTTCTTAATAATTTGAGAAACAATAATTCATATTCTCGTAAAAAGTTATTGCAAATATCTTTCGTACCCGTTTTTTGCATTTATGAGTCGCATGTTTCAATATCTATCATGTTTATATTTTCTGAGAAATTTATAAAATAAAATATTTTCTTTAATTAATAATCTCGAAAAACATAAGTTAAGATTCCTACTCTCATTCTACCCTTCTTAAAATATATAGGCTTTAGCTAAATGATTAAAAGTTTTCTAGAAACGAATTTAAGGAAACAATAATCATTACAAATTTAACATAATTAATATATTACTTAACTTATTTGTGAACATGACTGCAAAATATATATATATATATATATATATATATATATATATATATATATATATATATATATATATATATATATATATATTAAACTTATATCGACATACCGGTATATAAAAAAGATAACTTAAACATATACTAACTTATTAAACAAATATACTAACTTATTTATTAGTTTACTTTGATAAAAAAATTGTCATCGACGAAATTTTATTAATAAAAAATAATTTGTCAGTATTTTATTATCAATAGAAAAATATTAGTAAAATAAAATTTATTAACAGAGATTATAAATTTCAGTTATTGACAAATTATAAGATCTTAATTATTATCATAGTAGAATCTAACAAAAAATTATTGTTAATTTAGAATCTTCCTAACAGACAAATATTTATCAATAACTTTTATCAATAAAATTGATGTTCAGTTTCTATCGTTGGTTTTAACTATTTCGTTATAAAATTCATCGATAATGAACATCTAATAAGATTTGTTGATAAATCTAGTAAATGTAGTTTTAGAAAGTTCATCGATAATTATATCTTTTAAAATTTGATGTTATATGTAACGAAATGTTTGTTATAAATAAAATAAAGATAGGTAAAAAGAAGAGCGGGAAAAGGAAGGAATAACAATGTCGATAGTAACAACAATGGTGACTATGATCATAATAACGAATGAGGAGAAGAAGAATGAGGAGAAAGCACTAGTGCAATCAAGGGAAACGACAACAGTTGTTTTCATCCATAGACAGCAATTTTTGAACTGAGCATATCCAAAACATGACGTAGTAACCACATTCATATGACCCCATTCGTCTATTACACTACAATATATCATCATAATTATAAAATGTTAAGTAACATTATTGGAATGGAACAAAATGTAACAAAGTATGGACTAAAACTATTTTGTAATGTGTTTTTATCATCCAAAGTCTTTATATAGGATGTACAATTATTAATTTCATAGCGTGTACAACATACAATATCAAACATCAAATCATTTGCTAGCCACAACAAAGTCTTGAAAGACCGTGATTCTTTCAAAACTTCATATTTGAACCATGATAAGAATGTTCTGTTATGCTCCATCAACTGCCATTTATCTTATTGCCTTGAATACTTGTCCTTTACAACGACTTTGTGAGCTTCCAAAAATGGGATCACTTCATCTGTGTTGTTTAATATGTACAGATGTGCTTACATAAATTCTTTACGACTTTTCGTCACCACATTCAAACCTCGGGTACTTTTACTTGTAGAACATCTATTTAACCATGATGTCCGAGGCACTCATATCGGATTTGCTTTAGTCATATATTCAGAGCAAAACTCGAAACTTTCTTTTGCAATATATCTTTCAATCATTGAACCTTCTGGATGATATTTATTTTTGACGTACCCTTTCAAAATCTTCATATAACGCTCAATAGGATACATCCATCTTAAGTATACTAGTCGACACAACTTTAAATGAACAAGTAAATGCACCATGATGTCAAAAAAGATGGAGAGAAAAACATTTCTATTTGACACAAGATGATGATAATGTCGCCTTGAAGTTAATCTAACTTTGTTGGATCGATGACTTTACTACAAATTGACGAGAAAAATGAGCACAATCGAGTTATGGTCTACCTAACTTTTTTGGGCAAAATTCCACGAATTGCCACCGGTAACAATTGTTGCATTAAGACGTGGCAATCGTGAGAATTGAGTCCAACAAGCTTTAAGTCTTGCATTGACTCTAAGCTCTTGATATTTGAAGAGTATCCTTGTGATACCTTGATACTCTTTAAACAAAGACAAAAACTTATCTTCTCTTGTTTGGACATTGTGTAACATGTAGGAGGCAAATAAGTACGTTTACCAATCTCTCTTGATGCCAACTCTTCTCGGATCTTCATGTCAACCAAATCAAACGAGCATTCACTCCATCTTTGGTTTTTTCCTGGATGTTGAGTAGTGTACCAATCAAGTTATCACAAACATTCTTCTCTACATGCATGACATCTATGCAATGTCGAACATCTAACTTTGACCGATATGGAAGATTAAAGAATATTAATTTCTTCTTCCAAGGGGTGGTTACAGATAACTTCTTGGACGTTTTTCCAAATACATTATGTACTCTATTAACTTTTTCAAGAATTCAAGTCCAGTAAGTGGAATGGGTGCATTGTCTTTCTCTTGTTGTCCATTGAATGCTTTCTTTAACCTTCGATATAGATGATTAGATTGTAAAAATCGTCGATGACACATATACAGTGTCTTCCTTCTGTGTTTTAATTGATGAGCTGCAGTGTTTTCTACACATATAGGACATGCTTTATGACCCTTCACACTGTACCCCGACAAATTACCATAAGTTGGGAAGTCATTAATAGTGCAAAATAACATGACATGCATCATGAAAGTTTCTGAAGCAAAGACATCAAATATTTCAACCCCATCAACCCACAACAAATTCAAGTCTTAAGCTAGTGGCCTGAGATAAACATCTCTGTCATTTCCAGACTGCTTTGGACCATATATCAACATTGACAACATCATGTACTTTCTTTTCATTCACAATCCACGAGATAAGTTGTAAATTATCAATATAACGGGCCAAAAGTTGTGATTGGTACTTAAATTACCAAATGGGTTCATTCCATCAATAGCTAAGCCAAACCTAAGATTTCTACACTCTTGACCAAATTGGGAGAATTCTTGATCAATATTTTTTCATTGCTTTGAATCAGCTGGATGACGAAGCAGTCCATCAATAAATTTTCATTGCTTTGATCAATATTTTTCCAAACTTTTTCTGCATTCTGATTGACTTTTCTGCACTCTGGTTTACTTTTCTGCACTCTGATGGTATTTTCATAATCTCTTCACACACACAAATTAACGCCTTAAATAGTGACATATAATACAAAGGTAATGTTGTTATTACAAATTGAATTAGACAAACTCTTTCTGCAAAAGATAATTCTCAACCCTTCCATTTTGTTAGTCTGCTTTTTTTTTTATTGATAATTGGCAACCAAAAGTTTTAATTCCTTAGGTTGTCTCACTAGTACATAAAAGGGATATGACTATGTTTTTTTTTCACATTAAACTACGATTAACAAACTATATCATATTCAAGCTGGTGAAAAAGGTTGAATTATAAGTTATGATTGAAGATTGTAGCCTATAATACACAATAGGGTATGATTAATGAAAAAATACAGCGTTAAATTTTATTTTTCCTAATTTTAAAATCATAATAGGCTACATTTGAATAAAAAATTGTAGCCTATTCATGACTATTTATGGTTTTTTTCATCTAACCATAATCGATTTTGTTTTTTGTTAAAGTATTTGTATTTTAGTTACTCTTCCTCCATTAAACAACCTGAAAGATTAACATAAGATTAACAACAAAAAATAAATCAATATGAATGAGAAAAAGCTAAGAGCATAATGCTTGAACACGTGGTGCTTGATCTTGAACACATAATGCTTAAACAATTGGAAAAATAACACCAAACAATAACAAAACATATGTTGAACAAAGAGAACATAGAAAGAGTTCTTCAAATGAACTTGGAGAACCAGAAAGATCTTCAGACATGGTCATGACAAACCTACAAACGAGAGACAAAACAATAGACAAAAGAGAGATGAGGAAGAAAAACCCAAATGCACCTTGGAATAAAAAATGAGTAAGGAAAACGAGAGAGGAAAAGGCAACAAAGAATGAACTTGCGAGCAAATGAGCATCCTCGCTGCATCACTTCGAATGAACATCATAACATAACATAAAAAGGGAAGAGGAAACAAATCTTACGATAGTGCTAAACAACGAAGAAGAATGAAGGAAAAATGTTTGTAGTGTTGGAGAAAACGAATAGTAACATAAAGGGAGGTAATAGAGGTTGATGGGTCTAGTAAAAGTTCACAACCTTTACCCTAGAAGCCAGCGTATAGGTTGGTTCTTTAAATAATCATAGCATATACCCTAGTAGACAAAAAATATGCTACAATTGCTAGTAGAACCATAGCCTATTCTTTGGCTATGAGAGTATATATTATGTAAGAGAATTGTAGTCCATACCTTGTCTTATGAAGAATAAGCTATGGTTATTACTAAGCCATAGTCTATTCTTTGTCATAAATTACAAAAATACCACCACATTTTCATAGTTTACATTTTTTGTAAAACCGAAGCATATTATGCATAGAAAAATGCAATAATTACATTAGCTAGTGGTTTTCACGTACATTCCTAAATACCTGAATGACATGCTCGTTATTCTATAATTAATCACTAAGTACTTCCTTATTTAACTCTCTTCTACATTCATTCCTCTTATTTTACTCTTATAAATATTCACTCATGCTCCAATGCCAATTCAAAATATCTTAGTATATACATTTTGTTACAATTATGTTTCTAATGTTTGCCTTACAAATAAACAATATATCATCTACAAACTATTGCATATTTATTGTGATGATTTTTCTCCCTAATTGTATTGCTTCTGAGAGTTATTTTTTTACAAGTTGTTTAACTATCCAACTAAACCTTCTAAATCTATTAAGAATAAAAAAAAGGTGTTAAAAGGTCTACTTTGCTAAGGTCTCTTTTTCTAAAATTCACAATCTAAAATATATTTAAAAAATTGTCTAGATTTGAAATGAAAATACCTTCAAGAAACACTCAATCCTAAAATTATTTCTAAATTTATATTTTGAGAAGTATTTTAGAATTAAAAACTATCTTTTAGAATGCACAACCAAAATGCATTAAAACATTACATTTTCAATTGGGTGTTGCGGAAGGTAACTGAAGTTAAAACCCCTTTTTCCCTCTCTACCACTCATATGCCCCCTCCTTCCTCCCACTACTCGCATTAGGGCTAGACAAATTGAATTGCACGAAATTATATTGATAAAAACTGTACTAAACCAAAAACTATTTCTTTTAAACTGAACTAAACTAAAAAGTAGTTCACAAAAACTGAAATGAACTACTTTTTAACTTATTAAATTGCACTACACTAAATTACACTAAATTATACTAAATTGAACTAAACTGCAGTATAAACTAAATTGTACTGCTAGGTACACAAAATTTAACTGATAAGATTTAAGTTTTCCTGCATTCCTTACTTCAGATTTGCATTCAAAGTCCTTTGTCATTGCCTACCAATTGAACTTAAACAGAGATAACTCTAAAGAAAGAAGAAAAAGTGTTTATTTAAATTGGACATGCGTTAGTGGTAGCCGTCATTTTTTATTTAAATTGGACATGCGTTATAAAGAAATTAGAAATAAACATGATGCAATTTCGTGGTTGGTAGAGGATGCAAAGGACAAAATCAGTGTTAATAAGACAAGCAATTCATTCAGTTAACGACACTAAAATGATGTAAAGTTCAGTTTTTCTAACTAAATTAAAAAATAGTTTAATTAGTTTTTAGTATACACTAGTCTAGTTTTTTTTAAGTATAAAATAGTATAGATATCTATACTTTAATACACTATTAAATTATGTCCAGCTCTACCTCCCATGTGGCACCCTCTCCTTCAACCATCACATCCTCACCTCTCATTAAAACCTTTCACCTTTCCATCACAATGACCATGTTTTGAAAAGGACCAGGTTCGGTGTTGCCACCATGGTTGAAGCCATCACCATCACTACGTCGTTCCAAATGACATTGTCGTTTTGAAAGAAGTTACCTTTTCATTACGCAAGTCCTAACAAACGCCATGAAGGAGCATGATAACGAAAGGTACACCCTCGTAATTGTGGTGGTTGTGCATTGTTGAGTACAAAGGTTGGGCACACAACAATGGAGGTGAAGGGTGTTGTTTAGGATACAATAGCTGGACACGAAACAATGGAAATAAAAGGGTGTTTCACATAGGGAAATATAGAATGAAGGATAAAACTGTCACTTTATAATGCCTATGAGATGTAAGAAGAAAAATGTGGTGCATAAAGCAATTATCTAAAGATTCATGGGTAGGCCCAAAATATTTGTAGGCATATCCATAACTACATATGTTTATACATATAAACAGTACACTAATTTACCTAACGATTCTACATGTAATAAGGAAAGTAATAAGGAAAATTAGTGTGCTAGAAAAGCTCAATGTCTAGAATGGATCAGATAAACAGAATAAGATGGTGAGGAAACATTAAAAATTATATTTTATATATATTACATATGATATAAATATAATATATATATATATATATATATATATATATATATATATATATATATATATATATATATATATATATCTTTTAGTACTAATATAAATTCTATAATTAAAAATAATATAAATTTAAACTTTAAAAGTGTTTGACAAATGAATTTATGAGTGATCCACATTAAATAGACATATTTTACCTCAATTAATGCGTACCAAAAAATTTAATAGTTTATTCAATGTAAATATCCATAATTAAGTAACATAACAAAACAAATAATAAGACAAGTGAAATGAAAAATAAATAAATATAAGTTTGGCAAACATGCACAATTTTGTAATATTATTTAATAAAAAATTATTATTATTATTATATATTATAAAACAGTTATTGTAAAAATATTAAAGTTATTATGTATAATAATTTATAATTAAAAATCTTTTTATTTTATTTTGAGTACATAGTTTACTATCATCGAGGAGCACCAATGACACCCATGGTTAGAAGCATAGTTTGAAAACCTTAAAGTCCATGTGTTGCGCATGATTAGGGATTAGACTTAGGGCAAGAAGGGCTTCAAGCCCTAAGTAAAGGAACTTAATTTCTCGCCGATTGTACGTCCTTTCAATTTCAACTTATTTTGGACATGAAACTGAATGCACTCGTTAGGTTCAACCTGGGGCTGAGAAAGAGCTTGTGAGTGAGGAATGGGGCTCTCTATGAACAGAATCCGCAGCTATCTTGCTTGAATGAATATAGCTATGTTAGAATTGCTGCAGCAGAATTGTTAGCGTGGAATAACAAACCAAGAGGGTTTTTAATACGAACGTGTGCCTTTTAATTTCTACTCAATTAAACTTACCACGCAAATAATAAAGACAAATAAAGAGAGTAAGGTTGAGAGAAATTTGCACAGATGATTTTATCCTGGTTCAGATCACTCAGATCCTACGTCCAGTCGTTTATCTCAAACAAGATAAACCTTTTTCACTAACACAAAACAATTACAAATATTAATCACAAAGAAAAACAATTTGTAAGAGTTTAGAATTACCACCTCTCTTGAAACCACAAGAGATGAACTTACACTTCCTTTGAATCTTCACAAAGGATGACCACCTCCTTCGAATACTTCACGAAGGATGATTCTGAACTTACACTTCCTTTGAATCTTCACAAAGGATGACCACCTCCTTCGAATGCTTCACGAAGGATGACTCTCTTCCAGACACCTCCTCGGACACACCAAGGATGAACAAGCTATTCCTCTGTCACCGCAGTAGCACTTCAGGACTTGCAGACAAGAGTTTCCTTAGCTTTAAAGAGTTCTCTAAGAGTTAAGAGAGTTACTAGCACAAGGGAAGAGTTGTTTTTGAGATGAAGAGTGAGCCAATTTATAGACTCAGCCTAATACCCTTCCATTCTGTGAAAACGGGCCATCTAACACATTTAATCGATTAACATAAATATTAATCGATTAATAATGAGTACAACAGCTAGTTTTTCAAATCTAAAACCCCCAACGGCTAGTGTTAATCGATTATTCTCAGGAATAATCGATTAACTAATCGATTATTAATAACCTTAATCGATTATTACAGGGGTAATTGGGTTTTCAGTGCCAGCCTCGTTTTAATCGATTAAGACTGGGTTTAATTGATTAAAACAGCTTGTGGATGATTCTTAACAGTAAATAAATCAAATATAAATTACAAGAATCAACCCTAATACTTATTTGAGCACTATTACATCAACTTTGATTATTATAAAAGCTTTATAAAATACAGAGATCTTCAATTTGTCTTTATGGATCTTGACTTGTGCAAATCTGTTCATCATCAAAACTACATCTTTGATTTTTGCTAACAAGCTACTCCCAAACAATTCAAAGGAAGGAATAGTTCACTCTATACGGTATGGCTACAAAGCGAAGAAGTCGGAATTCATCGCCTGGGGGAGCTTGCTGATAGTGAGGAAGCCATAATCTCTCAATCGGATTGCCTATTTGTCTATCTGTCTGGTGAAGAGAGAATGGAAGAGACTCTCAATAGGGCAAGCACCCCCTCGTCGAGTCCAAAGCTCCAGCTCAAGCAGTTCAATCCAATTTAATTTAGTACCTACGACTGTGGAATGCTTATTTTATGTTCTTTTATTAAAAGAGGAACTCAAAGTCAAAACTAGACTTTGTCTTGCACACTGACTTCAATCGTATAGAGATTTCCCACTGTCTGTGTCGATACCAGAAACTACGACTGAAACCTACACCGCTAACGAAGTGAAAGTGATTGCCTACTTTCTATGTCCGGAGACGCTTACTGCACTGCTTCTTCTGTAAAGACAGGCAGGCGGTTATCCGGATGTAGTAAAGGAGGTAGGCTTAGAGCCAGCAATAAAGCTAGCAAAGTATACCGCGAGCGAGTAGCCTTTGCCAAAGAAGGGACATGCTTACTTCATCTTTACTGAATGCATACACCTCTAGGGGAGATATTGATTGGAAAGAATTCAGCATCTAACATGTTTAGGACAAAATACAATGTTAAGAACCAATTTTATAGAGAGAGATTATGAAAGTAATTTGGGAATGTGAGGGGGGTAAAAGCCCTATACAAGGATGAATTCAATTTTATATCTATAAAAAATCACTGGAAAGTTAACATAATGAGAGTTCTAAAGGACTGGTTATACAAGATTATAGCAAAGGTGTGACATATAGATTGAGAAAAGTCCTTTTAAGTGTCATAGATGAAACTCAATCAACTTTTCTTGTGGGTAGAAAAAAGAGTGTTTGTTTATGAAGGTGGACTTTGGAAAAACTTATGATTTAGAAAGGTGAGACTTTATAATGAAAAAAAAATGGGTTTTAACAAGAATTCTAATCTTCATGGAGCATAATGTGTCTCGAGGAGATTTTTTCTTCCAAGTGTTTGCTCATTGACCTTGTGATAAGTGATTGAGATTAGTAATTTTTATTGTTAAATTAGCATTTATCTTGTTTTGATTATGTATAAAATCTATGATATCTACCCTAATATTACTTGTTTTGTGGGAACGTATGAATATAAGGATTAATATGTGAATTGAGAGAAAAATAGAAAAAATTCAACACTTTTTGATGAATTTGTCTTGTCACGGCTATAGCACCACCGAAGGACTTGAGCCATAAAGAAAACTCACTCAAGAAGGTTTCCTCAAGCCATGAATTAGAGCTTGAGCCATGGGAGAGTACTTCATTACTAAGCAACTGCAAACAACTGTAGCGTACAACTTCGTAGCTTGACCCACAGAGGAAACCCTTATTAATGCAGAAAAGGGCTTTATAAGTCTGTTATTTTGGGCTTTTAACGTCAGATCCTGATCCAACGTCTTTATGGGTGACGTTAATGGGACATCGGACTCTATTACCAAAATGCCATCGGTCAATCTTTTACGTTGGATATTGTGGGATCCGACGTCTAAGGGGTGACGTTAAAGGTCATTTCTACACTAGTGCCTCTAAGGGAGGAAACCTCATTATTGGAGTTCTGAATCACTGGTTGAGTCGTGCTGTGAAATAAGTTTTGATTGTGTATTGTACATCATGATTGTTTTATTAATCATGGTTGTGCATCATCAAAAAAGTGGGAGATTGTTGATAGGGGAAGCACTGTGTTAGCTGAACCTAATCCCTATATGTTGGTTTTTGATGATGACAACACATTGATAATAATAACACATGAATGTTGTCATGTCACAACAAAATGTTTCTGTATTAGGTTATACATTGATTGTTTACATGTTTAATGTGTAATATGCACATATTGTGTTTATCACATTTGTTGGACATACTGTGTTGATTGATGCATACTATTGTGTTTGTGAAGTAATTCTATCTGTGTATGCACAATGTATGTTTCTGTGATATGAAAACCACATGCACAAAAGCATATATGAATCACTTAATCAATTACAGTGTTGTGATAATCAATTAAAGTCATTAGACAACTTGAGTTTTGAACTGAGGCAAAACAACTAGTTTTGAATAGATTACATTAGTTGGTGAATCGATTAAAACTCATGTGTTTGCCCATATCTTTTTCAAATGTGTTGGGATGTGTTTTTAGAAAGAAAAGTTTTCAAAAATATTCTAAGTGTTAAAACTTAATCGATTACATGCTTTGTGTATTCAATTAAGTTTGTTATGTTTGAAAATTGTCTTATGCTTGTCATAACTATAATAACAGTCATATTTTTAAATATATTTGACCAACATTTAATGAGAATCAATTTCATTAATTGTGTATTCAATTATGAGCTGAATTGGTTGTATTTTTGTTACATTTGTCAAATGTAACCGATTACATAAGTGAGTTAATCTATTAGTTTGCGTTAGGATTGATATAAACTATATATTGACACATTATTGTATTATTGTTACATTTGATCATACTTACATTTTCATATCTGATTGAATACATTTTGAGAGATTTTTACAAATAGATAAAAAGCTCCAAGAATCAAGAACGTGAGAGTTTTGACAGATCTTGAAGAATTCTTGAAGCAAATTAATGGACTAAAAAGATTGATCATTTTAGCACAACTGAAAGTACATTTTAGGAGATCAGGAGAGAAGACTTACAATCTTGGATTTTTTGTTTCCCTGTACGTGTGATGTCAGGAAGAAGAATGGTCTACTCTTGACTTTGAGAGGGGATATCTCAAAGGGTTTGTTGTGACAGGGACGGGTTGTTCTGTGTTGGCAGGTTTTGTTGTTCTATATTTGATTGAGAGTTTGTGAGGTGTTTACATTTGAGAGTTTCTTTGTAAATCCTTAGTTGTAATACTCTAATCATTATAGTGAATTACTCCTCCAATCTAAGGTTGATTGGGAGGGTGACTGGATGTACGCATTGTTAACTCATTGGCAAATGTACCAAATCGTATCAAATAATATAAAATGTTAAGACCAAGTATCGTTTCCCAAGAGACTCATGTTACTAAACAATCGTATAATCACTTAACTAATTAAGAATAAAGAACAATTACATTGAATGAAATTGAATTGTAGTAAAAGTAAACATAAAAACTTGACTGTAAAATTGATCAATTGAGGCTAAAACAAGAATGAATGAATGATTTAAGATGGTAAAAAGGGGTTAGATTTCACCTACTTTACTTTCATGCATAATAGAACTCATCTTCTTCATTGGAATGTTAATTCACTTAGGAAATTACTTAGAACTCGATCCCTCGGCGTAAAAAGCCTAGCCTTAATTATTAGACCTTAATCCCTTGAATCCCTAATAACCAATTCCACATTAAGAAAAGAAGCTCAAGACAACCAAACGTCATATCCCTATCCCTAGGGAATATTCCCTTTGGGTGAAATCCTCTAGATCATGATTCAAAAGATATTTCCCAATACTCAAACAAATCAAAAATCAAGTCATGAATGGCCAAAACAAGATAAGCATTAAGAATAGGAGAAAATCACTAACATTCAATGAAAGAAGCATAAAATATTTAAAACATGTTCAAATACATGAAAGTTTAGAGGTTACATCATCCCCAACAATAAATGAGTTTAGTTCTCCATTGTCATGGAGAACCTTGGTGTACAATGGAAGAATGAATGAATGGTAACCTTAGAAAGTAAGAATGAAAGCTCCCGCATGCCCAATCTCCCTCCAAAGGGTCGAAAATTGTGTTTCTGTGCTTCAGCCGTCCAAAGATTTGAACCCTAGGGCGTGCATTTGCTTTCACATTTTCTTTAGTGATAATTGTTCTTCTTCTCCCTATCTCTTTACATATGCATTTTCTTTCACATTTTCTTATATTGTATTACTGCATAGTTTGATTGTTACGCAAGAAAGGTTTCAAGAACATCATTATTTGCGAAAAATTATTAAAAAATTCAAAGTTTTTATAAAACACCAATTCACCCCCTGTCTTGGTGTTGAGAAACAAAGTGTAGTAATTCTAACAGCTAGGAATAGACCAATGGTGTGTAGTTGGAATAGAATCTTAATCATAATGCAGGCGAGTCATAAGTGATCACTAACATATTTTATATTGGACAGTAGGCAACATACTAGTCTCAAGGTACTAGGAATGAACCTAGAGTACCATAAAGTACTCCCAAGACTTGATCATCTAAGACTTCATATTTGGAGGTAGATATGATACAAGAGAGGAAGAATCTATGAAGTCAAGTTTCAACTTGATTCAAACAAAAAAATCACTCTTTTGATAACTTACATCAAATTCTCAATTGACTTTACAATACTCTCAAATTTCACACTCATACTTTCTATACAAAAATAGCTTTATAATATATCAAACTAGTTAAAACATTGTTATTTCTACCAAATCCTTATGAACACGACACTTGTTTACTACAACAACCGTTGGTATATTTTGAGTTTTGCAATTACATCATGAACACCTTGTCATTTGTCCTTTGAATTAAAATGGCTCTTCCTCAATCATCTTGTATAGGATCAAAGGATAGCCCTCTATCAATATAATTCTTAAAATCCAGAAAAGACTAGTAAAGTGAAAAGGTAGAAAATTATCTTTTATGGGAAGAGTTACCACGATTAAATTTGTAATCACTGCAACTCCATAAGAATTCCATTGCATTTAGAAATGGACAAATGGATGGTGAGGAAATTTTTGGGATAACATAGTTAAAAGCATAGACATGGTTGAGAAATAAAATATCAAAGGCAAAGTTTTCATACTTTATTTGGTATCTATGTCTTAAAACATGTATTCAATCTTACCTATATTAGTTCAAAAGTGGGATTAAAACAACCCATCATTATCTTTCATTCTAACACCTTATTCTCATCACCAAATACTCCGTTTTGTTTTATTTTTAAGGTTTCCAGACACACTTATTGCAAAGTAGATGACTATGTCTTGGAATTATAAAAAATCTAGCTAATCTGAAGAAAGAAACCATCTCTTGATGACTCTAGTGAAAAAAAAAATGATATATTGAAGTTTGTTGGACCTCAACTTTTTTGCAAATCTATTGTATGTTAAATATAGAATGTTAGATCTGTTTTGGAGGAAATGATACAATTGTATAAATAGAATTTTTATAACATTTTTAGTATGTAGAGATCGTAAGATGAGTCTCATTTTTTATTTGTCTTGTGGAAGGTTTGAGTGTTGTCTTTGGAGTTTGCATGTTGAAATGAAGATCTAATATTCATAGGTTTCCATTTTCATCCTATGTTTTTATTGATATTGTATATGAGACATCCCTAGTGTCTCATTCTTTTATTTATAAATTAGTTATTGATAATAAAAAAAAAATATATCTAACTAAAGTTGCATCTATCCTAAATGTAAGCAATATGTTAACTACAAGATTACTAAATCAATTCCTTATACAAGGCACAATGAATTAAAATGAAAAGATTCATAATGGGAATAATCACAATTGTGCAATACTCAAACTCTCGAATATGGGAAGCATTTGGAAAATTGAATTTGGAGATGAATAGTGGATGTTGCAATAATGATTACCTTTGCAACAATACATTAGAGAAGAGAAAATAGTTTTGTATGCCTCCTCATGTGTCTTAATTCTTTGATAAACTTATAATGAAATCTAAATTCCCATAAATACTTGTTAATTACAACCTGTTGCTTGTAAGTTAATGTTTCATTTTTTAGTGTTGTTATATATTTTATTAGAATATTGATGTTTGATTAACATTTATCTTGGAAAACTACGTGTTTGTCTTTGTTGATATTATTTAGATGTGATTGTATGAATATATGAGATTATACATATGATTTCATACTCTTGTTTGAACAAACAGTCACTTGTTACTAAATTGAGATTATAAAGAAAGTGATAAAAAATATCATAAGATGCAAAATAAAGAAAACTTACGTCCTTAGATAATTATAATGTTAAGTTCACTTTTTTATATTGTTAAAGAATATCGTAGAGTTTTACTTTGTTTGAAGGGACCATTGGCCCCCAAACTTTATTTTTAATATATACAAATTAATATATAAAGAAAAATAGTTTATTTTAATTTCAGTATATTTTATATATTTGACACTTCAAAAAATTGTGGATATCTATTTTACTACTTCCAAAATATTTTCCAAATAAGGTTATTTTGTATTATGCTGACATTAATAAAAATATTTATTTATTTAATAAAAACTTAAAAGTAATTGTACGGTTTTTAAATTTTTTAAAAGAAAACATAATTGTTTGGAAGATATATATAAGTCAATGAGTTACAATAGTATAGCATAATTGGCACACTTAATTATTTCACCAGGAATCACTCTAGAGAGCTAAACCTCCGATAAGTAATTATTATCACACTTGTGCATAAGCAACACACTAAAGAAAACAAAATAAAGCAGTTATGTGTTATAATTCTCCATAGGCATGCTTGTTTGAACCCTGCAAAGATGTTCAGACATGCATAGGTAGTAATTAGTTATAATAAGGAGAGAATCAACGTCCAATCCTAGCACCAGTGTTGAACCTGCCATTTCCGAAATCCTGCTTTCCAGAGCCAGAGTTGTTAAAGGAGCCTATAGTTCCATTGTTGGCTTTGGTAGGCACGCGATTCCCGCTAATTTTTGCACCAGTGTTGAACTTCCCATTTCCGAAATCTTGCTTTCCAGAACCAGAGTTATTGAAGGAACTTTTAGTCCCGTTATTGCCCTTGCTAGGGTTCTGCTTCTTTTTGTTGGTTCCACTCTTGCGTTTGGAAGGCTGCTGCCTCCTATTGTTGCTACTCTGACAAGGTACGTTGATTGCTACAACAGGGTAGCGATAGCTATATCCTCCCAAATGCCCCAAACCCAAGAGGCTGCATAAGAAAGTCATGCTGTCAATGGAAACTAAGGATCTATCGCTCTCTCTCTTAGTCTTATCAACTTGCTGTTTTTCCTTCTGCTATGTAAGCCTTCTTTTTATATATGTTTAAAGGGGAATCTGATGCTACTCATTACTTAAAGTATGTTGAAAAATTATTTGCATAATCATTTACTTTGTCGTTGATATTACGGATATTATCTTAAATTTTCAAATAGGAATTTTTTATCTGTAAAATTAAACATAAATATTCAAAATTTGTTTCAATATTCCTTTAATATAAAGGCAACTCCTTTATTTACATAGATATATTTTTTATTCAAAATTACCTTTCAAAATTTGTCTCTAACACCCAACTTTTCGATTTCTAAAATATATAATTAACATAAATAATATAATTAAAGTAAAAGTTTATATTTTAATTATTTGAAATCTCAATAAAAAAGCATTGTTTTATAGTCATATACTTTCTTAAAATTAGAAAAATCTAACCACTAGTGCAGTCAGGAAAAACGATAGCTGTTATTTTTGCTAATAAACAGTGGTTCCTGAACCGAGACATATCCAGACATAAAATGGTAGGATTTTGCCTCGGTTTAACGTTAATCGAAGCAATAAATGTTATAATTTTTTTTCGTAGGACTTTATGCCTCAGTTCCCTCTGAACCGAGGCAGTATGTCCCCCTATGAAACCTTAACTGAGGTAGTAGAGTTCTTTTTTATTTTTTTTTTCATCGGCCAGCCTTTCTGCTTCGATTGTGACCTTAACCTAAACCATATTCCCTTGTTTTTCTAAAAAATTAGGTCTATTTACAGCCAGAACAGTCCATAATAATCCAGAAGCATATATTTTGAATGAAAATTATATTAAAACATAAATACATTCATTGTAATCATAAATCAACTTCTTAGAAGCATAAATCAATCCAATGTAATCAAAAATAAACTTTGAAGCATAAATCAATGCAATGTACAAAGTTAAACTAATAATAATGTACAAAAGCATAAAATAACTTAGAAACATAAACTTAGAACTTATTATATCCTAATATCTACTACATACTATTATACAATTGAATTACATATTTAGTCAGTGCTTTTCTCACGAGTTTAAGCGACTTCTTAGAATTGGAGCAGTCATATTGAATCTCTGCATAAAACACAATGATTTCAATTAGTGTATATGAAATCTAAACTATAGAGAAAATAAAATTCAAACCTAAATATTACCGTTTGTCATCCACTAGTGTAATGTGCACGAATAATGGTCATCATCTAAAACATGATGTAATAGTCACATTCATATGACCTCGTTTGTCTATTACACTACAATATATCATCATAATTATAAAATGTTAAGTAACATCATTGGAATAGAACAAAATGTAACAAAGTATGGACTATAATACCAAACCTTAAGGGCAACCTATGCAAGCTTTTTAGTTGTGGCAGTAGATCTCCCAGATAACATTATATGTGTTGCAAGGGAACTATTAAAAAAAATTGTTTTAGCATACATTTATATAACAAAGAAAGTTGAAACATTAAGGTTCTTACCAATCTACTACATGTATAAGAGGGCTGGGAGAAGACTTATGCAATGAACAAAATCAGAAAGCAGTTTTCTCCGGTATGGAGATCACAAGTAGTTGCCAATGACGCCTGAAATTGGTAATAACTTAATTGTCATATACCAAAATTAATAAATGAAACTATAAAGTTAACAAACTTCACTTACCTAAGTATATAAGGGAGAAAATATATCTTCTTCCCCATTCCAAAGCAGGTGGTGATGTATGTTTGGATATCATCAAATTTATTTCGTTCATGAGTCATAAAAGGGTCAATGAACCCATATACATCATTGAACCCTTTCTTGTTACTGACATCAAACATATACCTAAAATGAAGAAATAATCTGATATAAGTAACTTGATAAAAAAGAATTATATAAAAAAGTTCTCATAAACTTACATCATCCACAACTGAATGAGTATAATATTAATTTCTTCATTCCCCGACGCAATCTCCCTAACATCTTTGCTGATGCAAGTACAATGGGATTTGAGCTTCTCTTCCAAATGTAGTAGAATCCCACTATACAATCATTGGCGCATCTGAAATGATTTTAGCAAGCTCGTCTAACGCACCAAGAGGGTCGTCCTCAGATAAATGAGTCTTCTTCAGTGTAGGACTTCCCTCTTGACCTATCTGCTGTTACATGAAAAAATGGTTATGTTATGACATCAATTAGAAGTAAATATTAAAATTGAGAAGTATATAGTAGGAGTGTTTACCTGGGGATCAGATACATCACCAACCAAATGTCTAGGCCAAGCGACGAAGGACTTAATTACCTCTTACATAGTGAAAAACTCATCTGTAGGCACAAGAAGAACGACATCTGGTACGACAACTTCATCCACCGTGACCTTGACCTCATCTTCTACTAGTTGTACACCATGCACTATAGTGGTTGTCTCATAGACTATGCCACGAGCCACTAGCATGGTCACGGTATCAGAGAGAATATATAAATGACATGGACGAGTGTCGTTCATGTCGTCCCCTGGGGCACCAGCAGCTGAGCAACTTCCTTTACCGCTTCTACCTTTCAAATTAAATGTTAGGTTATACAAAAAGTAAATTAATAAACAAAAATGATTATTAAGTTTACTTGTAGGGGGTACAACATGTTCTGCTACAAGAGATGACGGAGGACATTGCCATAATCCTCATAACGCTGTTGGAACTGGCACGCAACCATTTCAGCAACTTTATCATATAACTTTGCCCGAAGCTTCTTTGTGATCTCCTGTGTCATCTCTTTTTTGATGTCCTACTTCAGCTTTTCATATGAAGATGGACACGAGGAAGACCCAAAGAACTGTCGTATGCCTATGTTAGTCCCAGCATCACGCACCCGTCTTGGGTGCTCAGGTCGTCCAATAGTTGTGGCAAGAATATCCTCACGACCTTGTTGTGTGAATTGACCTTGAGAGCTTTGCTTAAATATGAAAAATGACATCTTACAATTCTTTCAGATATCTCTCTAGTAGTGTCGGAAGTGTAGAAGCACGATGATCCTAAACGGGCTAACTTTCACTTCTTGTGTCGAGATGGTGGTGAAGGAGGAGGAGGGTCACCACCCTAAAAAAGTGAAAGTCTACTATCTGACTTATGCTTCATTATTTTCTCCTCAAGCTTCTTGTATCCACCACGAGACAATAGGTGTGGGTTTTTATTTTGAGCAGTTATACCATGTGCTTTTGACCTTGTTTCTTGTGACAAAATGAAACAATTGTTATGATATAAAATTATGAATGATGAATTGAATGATTTTACCTACACTTACCTGCCACGTCATGGATGAACGAAGCTCTACAAACTGACGCCATGTTTCTTCGTCAATTGCAGAATATTTAGAACATGAAGTTTCATTACTTTTTTCTTCAAATATATATTTGGATGTTAGTTTTGTCTTAAACCACTGAAATCTTTCTACAATTGCAGACAAACACCTAATCCTTAGTCTCTCGACATTTGGCATATCAATGTCATTTGTAACAAAGAAAGTAATAAACTTATATCAATACAAATTTATCAATATGTAGAATCTAGAATTTGGAGCAATATTGGTTAACTTACTAATAGATCTTGCCATATAAGATTCCGATCAGCCTTAGATACATGGTCAAAGGATGGAGTAAGTATAGAGATACCATCACCTTAGTACTCCAAGGTAAGACCTAAATACATCTGCATTTGAGCCAGATGCAACTCTAGTGACCATGTCAATAATGACAGTTGTCCTCTTACTTGCATTTCTTCTAAGTGTAAGCTTCCGTAACCTCGTCGCTCCTCTCGTTCGTCCAGAAGTGGTGGGGATTTCATCCCCTAACGAATGAGGTGACTCATCCATATATATGTCACAATAAATAAGATGAAAGATTAATAAAACACTTATAAAATAACATATATTATTTAACAAAAGTCATAAATATTTACACAAACATGAAATTCATACATAATCATATGGATTGGTCATATGTATATTCTCTCATTGTGATCTTCCAGAATTGCTTGTATATCATCAATCAGAGGGTCATAATCCAAATTAATTGTCGTTTTAAATGGATGGTTATCAACAATATGAAGATTACTTAGATTCTCTTCTTTATCTTCAATTTATCTTTTTCCTTGAAGAGTGACATACCAATGGTCAGACATAGGATCTTTGACGTAAAAAACATGACTTCTTTGATATGTTGTGATAAACAGTTCGCCTCCATAACCAACCTTTCAAAAATCAACTAGTGTCATACCATATTCATCTATTTTGACACCACTCTTATTGTCAACCCACTTACATTTGAAGAGTACAACAGAAAACTTAGTGTAATCAACCTCCCATATCCCAATTACAGGATTTTGATCTTTGGATATGGAAAATTGTAGTGACTCACCTTCTAGACTAACGCCACTACTTTGTACTGTGTTTTTATCATCCAAAGTCTTTGTATACAATGTGCAATTATTAACTTCATAGCATGTACAACATACAACATCAAACTTCAAACCATTTACTAGCCACAACAAAGTCTCAAAAGACAGTGATTCTTTCAAAACTTCAGATTTGAACCAGGACAAGAATGTTCTGTTATGCTCCATCAACTTCCATTTCTCTGATTGTCTTGGATATTTGTCCTTTAGAACGGCTTTGTGTGCTTCCAAAAACGGGATCACTTAATTTGTGTTGTTTAATATGTACAGATGTGTTTGCATCAATTCTTCACGACTTTTCGTCACCACATTCAGACATCAAATGCTTTTACTTGTATAACATTTATTCAACCATGATGTTCGAGGGACTCCTATCGAATTTTCTTTAGTCATATAATCAGAGCAAAACTCGATACTTTCTTCAGCAATATACCTTTCAATCATTGAACCTTCTAGATGATATTGATTTTTTACGTACCCTTTCAAAATCTTCATATAACGCTCAATAGGATACATCCATCTTAAGTATATTGGTCCACACAACTTTATTTCTTTGACCAAATGAACAAGTAAATGCACCATGATGTTAAAAAAGGATGGAGGGAAAAACATTTCTAGCTGACACATGATGATGATAATGTCGCTTTGAAATTCATCTAACTTTGTCGGATCGATGACTTTACTACAAATTGACGAGAAAAATGAGCACAATCGAGTTATGGTCTGCCTAACTTAAATTCCACAAACTGTCACCGATAACAATTGTTGCACTAAGATGTGACAATCGTGAGACTTGAGTCCAACAAGCTTTAAGTCCTGCATTGACACTAAGCTCTTGATATTTGAAGAGTATCCTTGTGGTACCTTGATACTCTTTAAACAAAGATAAAAACTTATCTTCTCTTGTCTGGACATTGTTTAACATGCAGGGGGCAAATAAGTATGTTTACCAATCTCTCTTGGTGCCAACTCTTCTCGGATCTTCATGTCAACCAAATCCAAACGCGCATTCACTTCATCTTTTGTTTTTCCCTGGATGTTTAGTAATGTATCAATCAAGCTATCACAAACATTCTTCTCTACATGCATGACATCTATGCAATGTCTAACATCTAACTTTGACCAATATGGAAGATCAAATAATATTGATTTCTTCTTCCTAGGGGTTGTTACAAAAGACTTCGTGGACGTTTTCCCAAAAACATGATGTACTCTATTAACTTTTCAAGAACTTCAAGTCTAGTAAGTGGAATGGGTGCATTGTCTTTCTCTTGTTCTCCATTGAATGCTTTCTTTAACCTTCGATATGGATGATTAGATTGTAAAAGTCGTCGATGACACATATACACTGTCTTCCTTCCGTGTTTTAATTTTTGAGCTGCAGTGTTTTCTTCACATATAGGACATGCTTTATGACCCTTCACAATGTACCCCGACAAATTACAATAAGTTAGAAAGTCATTAATGGTGCAAAATAACATGGCATGCATCATGAAACTTTTTGAAGCAAAGGCATCAAATATTTCAACCCCATCAACCCACAACACCTTCAAGTCTACAACTAGTGGCCTGAGATAAACATTTATGTCATTTCCAGGCTGCTTTGGACCATATATCAACATTGACAACATCATATACTTTCTTTTCATGCACAATCCAGGAGATAAGTTGTAAATTATCAGTATAACATGCCAACAATTGTGATTAGTACTTAAATTACCAAAATGGTTCATTCCATTAGTAGCTAAGCCAAAACTAAGATTTCTACACTCTTGACCGAATTGGGGGAATTCTTGATCAATATTTTTCCATTGCTTTGAATCAGCTAGGTGACAAAGCAGCCCATTAGTTGTTCTCTCATCTGCATGCCATCTTAGGTTTTTAGCGTCTTTGGGATTCGCGAACAAACGCTTAAGTCTGGCCACGAGGGGAAGGTACCAAACTACTTTCAAAGCACAACCATTCTTTTTTATGTGACCACTATCTTCACCGTTGTTTTTTGCCTTATATCGTGATAACTCACATGTTGGACACTTTGTCAAAACATCATACTCATCGCGGATCATGTCCTCTAAGTTGTCTTCTTCCGGTCGATCTTCCATATCCATGGTGGAATCATATACATTTTCAGTTGGACAAACAGTTGGAAAGTCTGTTGCCTTGCCATGTCATATCCATGTTGTATAACTTCGTATGAAACCATCACAGATAAGATTTTCCCTAATATCGGTTGCGTTCAACTTCCTCCCATTCAAACAGTTCACACAAGGACATGTAAACTTGACTTCAACATCACCACATGGACTCGCATTACGTTGCGCAAACTCTATAAATTCTTTTACCCCTCTCTCGTACTCAGTGTTGATTTGTGTTAAATTAATCCACCCTCAATCCGTATGCATGCTTACTAAAATTGTTTACATAATTTCAATAATCTTGAATAATCACTTTGATAGTGTTTGTACTCAAGGTGTGACCCTATCCCATTCAAGAAGATTCATTTTTTTTTAATTTATTAAACATATCAATTTTAAACAACATATCTAAACTTTCACCAAATTTTGCCAGCATTTCGCATTGGTCTTCAGGTTACACGAAATGAAAGTGATTATAAATCACAATCAAATATGCACCCGAAGATCAATAGAAAACATAATTGCAAAATTCCATGAAATTTAAGACATATATATTAAAATTTATATGTATTAATAAACTATGAAAAAGTTATTACTCTTCTTAAACTGTCTAACCAAACAATTCAAAATTCAATACTTGTAAATTATTATTACCATCTCCTCTCTTTTCATTTGTAAAAAATACATTTGTTCAAAAAAATCTGGAGGTAGTAAATAATTTTTGTATTGAATCTCAAACGGGAAACTAAGGCTAATTCACAACAATAATATATATTCAAGCAAACAAATAATTACATATGCAACATGCAATATATTCAGAAAAACAATATATCAAAGCATACAATTTCATATTAAAAGGAAAATTTTAAGAATAGGAACCTGGGAGCGTGAAAGTCTGTCAACTATAAAAAAATGTCCGTGTATAAAACCTCAGCACAACAATACAATATCTAGACAAAAACAAACAACACATTAGTTAGTTTCATGATTTCTAACCTTAAAATTTATTTAATCACCAAATCAACCTATTTAATCCAAACTTTATCAAAATTATATTCCTTAATTACTATACTCTAATTCAAAATTATATATCAATTTTCTTCATCATCCAATTCAATCCTAACAATTCAAAATTATATAAACCTAATTCAAAATTATATAAACCTAAAAATTATATAAACCAATTACAAATTATATAACAAATTATAATTAAAAAAACTTACAAGGAAGAAGAAGATGCCAACGTCGTGGAGGAAGGGAGCAGAGCAGCGGGGAGCCATGCAGCGGAGGCGGAGCAGCAAGGGCGGTGGAGCTAGGGGGTGGTTCACCAAGTCCGAGAGAGGAGGTCTCGAGGAAGAAGGAAATGAACAATAGGTTAAGCTTTTTCGACACGGTGGGGTTAAGAAGTAAGCAATACTACCTCGGTTCTATGCTCAGCCGAGGCAATACATGCATATATGCATCGTTTCTGCTCTGCACCGAGGCATATAGTCCTCAGAAAAAAATTATGAAATGGTTATACGCCTCGGTTCACGCCTAAACCGAGGCATAAATATTGTTTCCCACCAGTTCTAAATGAAACGAAGCCATAGGCTCTGCGCAGACTTCAAATTTCAGAGACCTGTCAGGGGGTAGGTTCACTTTTAGGCTTTGGTTGTAGTATCAACCGAGGTAATATGCCTTATATGCTTCAGTTGCTTTTGAACCAAGATGTATAAGTTCGCTTAAACTACAAAAATGTCACCGCGTTTTGATAAGCTTCGGTTACACCTAAGCTGAAGCCTATAGCGCGAGTTAAAAAGCAGTGTTTTTACTAGTGAACACTTAAAGACTATCCCAAACATCTTTTAATGTTTACTACTCTCCCTAGCCTGATGCATATTTGATGAACAAATCTTCAATCCCCGAAAACGGAGTCAAAAACTTGTTAACCTTCGGCAAGTGTAGCTAATATCTAACTCTCTTATTTCCAACAATTCAACAAAATCATGAGTTCAAGCTAATTTCTAAGTCATAAAGGTTGTAATTGAAGTCAATTTTAAGTATAGAAATAACAGTTTTTCAACTGTTATCAATATTCATGAACAAATGCACTATTATCTATTCTCGTTTGAAAACATGGAACCAAACAAAAAAGGTGAGCAAACATAGACAAACGTCAAAACATGACAACAAAAATACACATCAATCATAATATAATAACTCACCCAACCCTTACATAACCATTAGTCTCATAACATCATACAATACACCTATTATTTAACATAACAGTACAACCACTAGTGATCTCACTATTAGGACACTAAATTGTAACTCTCGCGTGCATCTTACCATTACAAGGGTCACCTCCCATTATGCTCTTTGGAAGCCCCGACAAAGTACACCTATTTCACTTCCCATTACTCTACTTGGAAGCCTTGGCGAAGTATACCTCCGGTACAACTATGCAAAGTTATCCCTCACCACCTTTCATCGAGATCAGTCACCACACACAAACATACAATTACATGTCATCACGATCATACTAAATAACATTTATTCCACAATTTAAACTCATATAAACTAATAAATTGCACACAAAGAAGAATGCAACAAAAGAAAAAGAAAACAAGAATACAAAAATGTTTTGATACCTTTTTCCATTCACTTCTTCCTTCATCTTGTTCGAAACTCAACCTTTAACTCATTCTCCCTATGTTTTAAATCTTACTCTACTTTATCCAAATCTACTAAGTCATGTTCTTTCTCACTAAATTACCTTTAAGAGATTTTAGGTGATCCTTCTAATAACTATAAAATAATTTTTCAGAATCTTATATTTTCCATTATACATTATTAATAAATAAATTTAAATATTTTAGTTAAAAGAAATAAAATGATAATTTAGTGTGTCATAAAAATGTAGTTAATATTGTTAAATTATTATATTTAAGAAAAGGTTAAACTAGAAAATTATATGTAGTTAATTAAACTAAAAATAAATAAATTAAGTATTTCAGTTTAAATTGTTTAAGTTGAGTTTTAGTATATTATTTTTGTGGATAAACTATTTTTATACTATAGTTAATTACTTTTGGTTTAATTGTTTACTTTGTCCTTAGTTTCACTACTGAGTTTCAACTTTGTCTCCACCTTTAAAAAAGTATCAATTTCGTCCCACTTTGTATAATTTGCATCAATCAATTTCATTCTGTTAATTTTGCAAAAACAGACTGTGTGGTGACGTGGAAAAAAAGTCTCCATTTTCTTCTCTCTCTCCTCTGCTCCTTTGCGCGCAACGTAGACCCATCTCTTTCTCTTTCTTATGCTTCTCTTCATTCCCCTCTTTCTAGGGTTTTAGTTCTCTTCTCGTTTCTCTCTTTTCCTCTTCAACCTTCTTCTCAATGTCCAACAATAACGAAAACATCACCATGACCGTTCTCACATCTAGTTCTTTCTCATTTCTGATGGAATCGTACTTGATGTAGTCCTCCTTTTGTATTTTTATCTTTTATAGTTTAGCTCTTAAGGAGCATGGGTTACTATAAATACTCAGCTCCTCTATTGTATTGTCACTTTTGAGCTTAATGAGAATTTGATTTTCTAAACTTCAGAAATAATTCTCTCTTGAAAGTCATATGCTAGAGAGTCCAAAGACTCCCTCTAGCCACCTTCCAAGCACTTTCTTCATTCTCTCAGTTTTCCACGTTAACCACTGTGCTTCTCACTCCTCCACGCTGCACCACTCGTCAGAGGCCACATCTTCCACTTATCGCGTCAGCGTCCCGTGCCTCGCCACATTACTTCTCCCCTTACGCATCAGAGGTACACATCCTCATTTTTACATTTCACACTCGCAACTTCTTCTTTGAGAGCAATTTCCTCTCTCGTAAGCTCATTTTCTTCAACCTCAGATTCCACTTTGCATATTTCTCGAGTCCGTCCACTCGAGAGTTCCTCTGTGACATTCCACATTCAATTTCTATTTTGCAACCCTAGATCCAGACTTTCCATCGATTGATTTCCCCTTTTCTACCGTTTAATCCACTCTCCTCTGAGTAATCTAGCTTTCCTACCGTTTAATCTTGAGTTTGAACCGATTCATCGGTTCATTTTGAGCTTTTCCCCTTTTCTAGGGTTTCCTTCGTGTCTCTAAGGTTATCTCCCGATTAAACCTTAGATCTTAGGGTTTTCTTGAGTCTGTTCTTAGTTTAGTAGGTTTCCTTTGAGTAAGCTCTGAATCTAGAGTTTCGTTTATTTTCCGTTGCGTTCATCTTTGGAGGAAGCTTCGGAGTAGTCCACGTCGCGTCGTCGGCCTTTCCTCGGGTGCTCGTCCATCAATTTCTCTCTCTTTCTTTCTTTTCCTTAATCTTCTTTTTCACTTCACATTTTCCAACCTCGATTGGTTTTTTTATGTAGCCTTCAACAAAGACAGTTGCGTCGATCCAGTCAGTGCTCTTAAGGTATGCTTGTGGAAAATGGACCCTAGGAAGGGAAAGAAAACATTTTTCTGGGCAATTATTGCTTAGATCTGTGTAATGTTAGAAAAAGCCAAAGAAGTTGAGAAAGGTATCCGAATTAGAGTTGAGATGTATTGAATGTTGCCTTCTTGATGATTTTTGAACAATTAATCCCTTAGAACATAATATTTGTTTAAGAGGACATTTGGTATGATGGGTTGAGTTCAAGCATTAAATTTGTGGAGGCAGTTTCAAGTATATTTGTGATTTATAGGATAATAAGCAAGGAGAAGTTAAATTAATTTTGTGGTTCTTGCATGGATAGTAAAACTGTAAAAAATAGGAATATCGAAGTTGATCTTGAAAATGGATCGCTACTAATTGAAGATGATTCAAAGAAAGTATTTCTCCCAAGTGGTACAAAACAAGGAAAGACATTATTTACTAAGGTTTCTGGTGGGATTGTTGCAGATTCTATCAAAGGTGATGATGTGCCAAGTTTATTCCACAATGAATCAAGTTTCAGTGAAGTTTTTGGGGATTTGATGAAAGTAACAATCATGTCATTGATGGGGAAAGATTCCAGGAATCGTGCACAACAAACTTCAATGAAGGAGAAATGGAAAAAGACTTCTAATAAGAAGGCTCTAAAACCTCCAAGATGTCCACAAGTTTCTTCATTGGATGTAGCGGACCTTAAGCTATTCAAATATATGTTTGAACCTGCCATGTTGAAACGCGCAAGGATAGAGCGAATGAAAGCCTTGAAGAAGATGAAAATTTCTAAATCATTGTCACGGTCATCATCATCTTTCAGTACCAGCAGCAACAAATCATCCCTAGAAAGACTATATTCTTTTCTCTCTAAGTCGAAGCGAGAGAAAGAGATGGGTTTGTGTCGCATGTAAAGTAGTAAAGGAGAAAGAGAAGAAAATGCAAACTTTTATGCCACGTCACCACACAATTAACTTTGTTTTTGCAAAATTAACGGAATGGACTTGATTGACGCAAATTATACAAAGTGTGGACGAAATAGATACTTTTTTAAAAGTGGCGACGAAGTTGAGACTGACAAAGTAAGTAATTAAACCTTTACTTTTTATATAATTGAATTAGTTTCTAGTAAGATATTTGTGACATCTCATTTTAATAGTTTCAACATTACTATGGAAGCATCACATATCCAATAAAAAAAACAGTTAACTTCAAAGAAACATATAAAAATGTTATTACAACTATCTAATCAAAACTATAACACCAAATCTTTATATACAACGTTGTCCTAATACTAAGAGTTATTATACGTAAACTAAAGATTTAATAGAGTTTTACAAAAATATTCAATATACTCATAAACTACTCATACTATCCTAAGCCTTTTTACCCTCATCATCTAGCACATGCTCCATTGAAACATCCTCGTATGCTTACACCATCGCAAAAGAGAGATACAATCATACAAAGAAAAAAAAACATGAGGTAAATTAATTTTACCAAAGAAGCATTCATATAACTGAATTATAAATATAACAATTAAAGACTCTCAAATCAAATAAATCCTAAGCATACAAACATTGACTCTAGACTTAACCCTCTAGATACATGTATTGATGTCAAACTCTAGGAATCTAGCCCCTGTGTGTGGGGGAACAACTTATTCACCCAAGAAATCATACAAAAGGTTAATTTGTGTGTGGTGAAACAACCACTTAACTAAGGACCTTCTACTACTCTTCACGACACACACCACCCTTTTCTACTTGAGACTGGATGGTTATTAGAGTGTCAAGATAACCCCAAATACAAAATCCCTACATTAATACATACATTATTTTAACCACCACCAATCCTCCTTGGATTACTACCAACAATTCACAAATCATATTATAAATCAACCAGTACTTTAACATTCACATAATCACACACATTAGACACATCATAAGAGATATATGAAAATCTAGTTACACTTCTTATATTTTCGTTTAGTCACCATATTTGTTTGCTCAGCCAAAGCCCACTCGCTTAGCGAGAAAACCACTAAAACTTACAATAGGTTAATTTTTTTCTTGAAAAGTTGTCTAGCGAGTATATTTTCACTATATAAATGACAAGTCAGTAAGCTCTCTGACTTTGGTTTCACCCAGCGACCACCAAGTCAGTAGCTCCCTGATTTTAAATTTGCCCATCAAGTAGATACTCGCACATCATCGAAGTAGATACTCGCCCATCGAGTCTACATAATTCCACAAAAGATGATTTTGTAGATTTATGTCATTCCAACCCTACAAGACCAGTTTAATACCAACCACATGTGCCAAAATAAATCAACAATCAGACTATACAAAATTCAATGACTCAATTCTTCTCAAATGATATTCCAATCATGCAGCATATCATCCTTCCAACATACAATCATTAAATCGATTCAAAACTACAAATTCAACTCAATAGGGCAAAGTTCATCAAACAACTAAATTTTACAAACTAACTATGGTACAAGCCTACAATCAACAATTATGATTTGCTTATCACTTAAAATTAAAGTAATTAACTTCCCATTGCGCTTTTAAGGTTCAAACTGCTCTAAGAGTTCTAGAATGATTGTGACAACTCAAAGAATCATATATGCTCCTACAAAACACAGAAACACGATTAGGGTATGTGATAATGACGTATTTTACCATTATTTCAATAATGAATTAAGAGAAAATGTCAATTCTTCCTTAGCTTTTTGCCTTGTAAATCCTAGTTTTCCTTTAATTTGTTAAGTGGTTGCACCGTAAGCTCTAATGAGATATTTTGGTCATTAATCTCCACTTTTATGAGCTTAAAGTAGTTGCAAGAAGTCTATGCATCAAATGGAGGCACTAGAAAGCAAGGAAAGCAAGAAAAACAGCAAATAGCTTAAGGGCGCCCCTAGCTTAAGGGTGCTTGAGCGCCAATGTACCACGACTAACGCGCGCCTGAGCGGTCCTCCTTTTGGGCGCTTGAGTGCCAACTTTGCTAACATGGCATCTTTGCTCTATTTAACTTAGAAACGCGAAGAGCTTTGGATCTTTTGCTGCCCAAACCCGATTTCTCTCATTGGGAGCTCTTGGAGGCGAGCTAGGAGCTATGGGAACAGTCATTCTTCACCCTTGGGTCTTCTCCCTTCTTCCATTTCCACCATTGGGTTAAGCTTGAGCTTTTCATTCATGGAGAGCTAGTTTCATTGTTGTTGGGGGATTGATGTAGCCACTTAACTCTTATGTAAACTATTGTGTTTTGAATAAATATATGCCTCTTTCATTGATTGTTAGTGTTTAATTCCTTTTCTTAATGCGTGTTGTGAAGTTGTTACCCATGGCATGATTTTAGGGTTTGCTTGATATTGGGAAATGTTAGGTAAATCTGGTCTTGGATTAAACACCTAAAGGAAATAGTATCTAGGTATAGAGCTAGGACCTTTGGTTGTCTTAAATCTCAATTCTTAATGCAAAAATAATTGTTAGGTTTTCCAAGGGATTGGAGCCTAATAAGGAAGTCTAGGCTCTCTCTACCAAGGGATTGAGTTTGAGTAATTTAATAGATTGACATTGGCATATTAATGAAGAGGAAGTGATTTTCTATACATAAGAGTGAAGTATGTGAAATCATACCCCCAACAATATCGTTTCTAATCTTTCCATTTCCAAGTGTTTGAGTATCGAGGATCCCTTTTACCATTTATGTTTCATATTTACTTCAATTGCATTAAAACCCAAATTATGGAATCATTCTTTAGTCTAAGCTAGTTAGAAATTATTTTCTGGTGACACGAGTCTCTTGGGAAACGATATCTGGTCTTTACCGATTTTATTACTTGAAACGATTTGGTACACTTGCCAAAGTCTCAACAATATGTTTTTAGAATCACTTATCAGTGGAGAGTCTTATAGAAGACTTAAATGACACATGCGACTAAACAATGTTCATATGCATAATAAAACACAAAATCTAGAGAGAGCATAAACTAACTTACTTTTATGCAAAAAATATCAAATACACTTGAAGATGTCACCTCAGTGAACATTTAAGCATTTTCTGATCTTCAAACACATGAACTATGGATTAGGAGACTTAAAAATATTGTAAAGAGCTTCTAGAGGAAAAGTTTTAAAAAAATAGTATATTTTTAGATAATAAAACTCAATAATAAAAATTTTATTTATACATGAACTTTTAATATTACAATAATCGAATTTTATTACTTATAACACACTATCATATGCATAGTAAAACGCAAAATCTAGAGAGAGCATAAACTAACTTACTTTTATGCAAAAACTGATCAAATACACTTGAAGACCTCATCTCAGTGAACACTTAAGCACTTTCTGATCTTCAAACACATGAACTATGGGTTAGAAGACTTAAAAATATTGTAAAGAGATTTTAGAAGAAAAGCTTAAAAAAAATAGTATATTTTTAGATAATAAAACTCAATAATAAAAATTTTATTTATACGTGAACTTTTAATATTACGAATTTTATTATTTATAACACATTACCAGTTATAATATCCTATTTTCTACACTCTCACATTATTGATTCAAATTTTTAAATTCACCATTATCATTTTTTATCGACATCCTTTTATGTTAAACCGTACTAGAAAAATATATATGATGTTTATTGAAGACTAGTTTCTCATTTTTCTTTAGTTTAACGAAAAAATATATATAATTTAATAATTTTAATACTTACATTATTTTAATATAACAATAGTTAAGAAAATTTGTAAATAATTTTGTAGGATTCACTACTAATTAACTTTGTAGTTTAGTTCGATTTTGTGGAACTATTTTATACTCTTTTTTTTCTTGCAAAATCTTAAGTAACCGTGATAACATGTTGAGAAAAACCCGTGTGAATTTCAGTTTAAGACTTGTTACACCGAGAAAAACATATTTTGTCTCATTAACATTAACATATTTAAAAAAAAAAAAAACTATTTAAACACACCGCCGGAAGTAGAAAATTATTCCATTACTAATACATAACTACAATATTCCACTATATATTAATACACAACTACTTTTTGTTGATTAATACAGCTTATACGATTGATTTCCCGATTAGATGTTAATATATATATATATATATAAAATGGAGTATAGAATTAAACCTAGATTTAAAATATCATAATTCTATAATTACAATATGTTAAATGCTTTCATTTAAGAAAAAAAAAATCAAATGTAGTACATAATTATCCCATTCACACGAAAAGAATACATATTTAGTTCCCAACCATTGAAAATGAGTAAGTACCTGTTCACTTTGCTGAGGATCTTATTCCCATCAAAGTTAAATATACGATAAGATCATTCGACAGCGTGTACATATTCAATTTCATTTATAATATGTTTCAATGATCTCTATATATGATTTTCAAATTTATCATTTGGCATTTTATCAGTTGCATCTTTGCATAATTAACTAATTTTTAGAAAATATTTTTTTTTAATCTTTTTTCATTTTAAGATAGTTATATCACTTAATTCAATCCTTTTTCTTTTTTATAGTCGTATTATATACATCCAAGGTTCCCTAGGCCACGATAGTATAAAATCTATTATTGGTCGAATACATATCGGTCTACAAAATTGACATGTACTCAGTTTGTATTTATTCAATCGGGACCACGTCGTACCAACCACTTATTATTCACTAATCCATAATTAACTACAATATTTTCAACTAGATATTATGAACTTCGTATATTCTAAAAGTTAACAAGTTTAGAATTGCCGCTTTGGTTTCTTATTATATATGTATTAATTAAATGATTTAAGGTTAGGATATGAATAATCAACCTTTTTAATTATTTTATTTATGTTAAAAAATTGTAGTTTGACAATTATCATTTAATGATGATATCTAGGTAATTGGGTTCGTTGAGTTATATTGTGTTGGAAATAAATAAATAAATTACGAATTTGGGTTTTATAAAAGTTATTGCGGATAAGAAGATATTTATATAAACTTATGGAATTTTAGGTAATGTAAATTTAATTACCATGGTTGGTTACATATAATTAGGTGATTAATGTTTATATGAGAGTGTTTTACTTAGGCTTAAAAATGAATGTCGTTGACAATTATGAGATTGTAAGATTTATTTTGTTATTAATGTATGGTATCAATTGACAAGAATGAGATTGGTTTTTATATTTAGCTATAATATATATATATATATATTATTGGAAATATTAAATATATTATTTTATTTTACTAAAGGATAAGATAAAGTTGAAGGCATTAAAATAAATGTTGTGATTTAATGTTAATTGGGGATGATTTATTTGAATAAAGTTGAAATTGGTTTGGACATTTGAAGTTATTTTTATGCATTGATGTTTTAAGTGGATAAAGTTAGAACAATTTTTTTTCTTTTCAAGTTTGCACTAGTGCAAAAAATACTCTTTATAGCGATTATTTATACTAGTTATAATCTATAAAGTATAAAAAGTGGAAGTGCCATAACTATAAATATATGAACAGTTTTTATTTTGGTTGTAGTTATAACATGTATTGAAATTGGGAATTGTGGCATTTTTGTAAAAAGAATAAAACTTTATATGTCTTTTCTAGTTATAACTAGTATAGAAAGTGAATGTGGTAACATTTTTGTAATACATAGGAAAGCTTTCTATATTGATTCTAATTATAACCAGTATAGAAAGTGGATGCAGTATCATTTTTGTAATAAATAAGAAAATTTTTTATACCACTTCTAATTATAACTGGTATAAAAAGTAGACGTTGTGACATTTTTGTCATAAATAAGAAAACTTTCTATAACGATTCTAATTATAACCAGTATAAAAAGTAGTTTTTTATTTATTTTTATATGAAAACTCTCATAACCATAGTTGTCACGAGCATGCTTCTCATAACCACTTCTTCTTTCTCTCTACTCAACAATAATGTCGAGTATATACTCCCTCTAATAAACATTTCTTATGTTATTCATTGTTACTCTCATGCCAAAAGCTTCAAATCCTTGGCTACCAATTGCTCAAACAATTGTCCCTTAACCGACATCATTTTTTAACCCTTTAAAGAGGTCAAGAAGGAGCTCGACCTTGTCCCCACACTTCTAGAAGCTTCCCTTGCTCGCTAAAAGTATACCAATTAGTGTGAAGTTGTTGTCAATGAACAGATCAAGTGTGTTGGGCTCCCTACTTCAATCTTTTCTTACTTCAAAAGTAAAATTCACCAACGATAACCCCGTATAAATTTCAATTTTTTTGTGTGGAAACAGGTTCATCCACTCCCTTCCCTTCTCATTTCATTTTTCATTCCTGTTGGGGTTTTAACTAATTTTCCATAACAAATTTTGTTTCTATTCTTTACCTGTTTGGGAGTTTATATTTTGATGGTGATTTGGATTGTGTGCTATATGCATTGAGATGACTTTTATGAAGTATGACGAAGTGTTGATATTTTCAGTGGATGTTTGAAAGATTCGTGAAGAAGGGTTTCCATGATTGAAATGTTTTTTTATACTGATTGTGTGCTTAACAGGTAAAAAAAGCAGCACTTTTTACACCTGTTTTGGAATCGGTATAGAAAGTGGAAACTTTCTATACTTTCTGCCTCTATACAAGTTCTAGAGTAATATTAAGCGATGCAAAATGTTCTAGAAGAGACATTTCTAGAATTGGTTTTACATATGGTTTACCTATCTCACACTCCTCGTAGAGATAATTTGGTTAAAGGATTTGAAAGTACCAAAGGAGTGACACGCAAAGATGCAACTAGTTTTTGTTTAGCCTTAGTAGAGTATGTCAATGATATTGTGTCATAGTACATCTAAAGGAAAAAATATGTAAGTTTAAAAGAAAGCACAAACATGAAAACACATCATTGTCAAGAGCCAAAGCAAGTGATAATAGATACTTCAAATGTGAAGACTATGGACATGAAACTAATCAATGTCTTAATTGTAATCCAAGTTCCATGATTAATGGAGATTTTAAGAATTACAACATATACTTGAAAAAGAAGGAAAGAAAAACAAGAACAAAAGAGAGAACAATTTGAATGCAATTAATTTTTATCTATACATCAATTTGAATGAGATTAGGAAACATTTAAAAACTTTGCAATTCTTTTTAGTAATTTAAATTCGATAAGTTAACATAAAACCAAATTGAAATGAAAATGAGCCTTTCGTATATAATTATATCGAATTTTGTTACTAACGTCTATTGTGTAGTAAGATATGTATAGTACATCAATCAAGTTTGTGTGAGTATCACGTCAGCATCAATTGTTTAGGTTAAAAGAAAAAGGTTGCAACTTTTGGTACGTTGTAAAAGTGATGACTTAGGACATGGACCCATCACTAGAAGTATGGCTAGAAGAATTCAAGAAGAGATTGAAGATGTGGACACAACAGGACATGTTCTTTTCCTTCAATTTAAGTGGAATGTGGAGACAACAAGAGAAGGGTAAAACTGTCCAGTTGCTGGTCAAAATTGCTAGCTGCACCACCCCTCTTTACTGCGCACACCACAACAGCACATCCGTTCCTCCACACCATTAGCTCACATGCTGCTTTGGTTTTAAGCACATTTTTTATAAATGTTTCACATTTTACACATGGTTCATTTGCTTTCTCGTTGCAGCTCCATGAATCTCCTATAAATTCATGGTAGCCACCATTGTAATGACACTTTTGATATATGGAATTTTACTTTGCTGATGCATTTTCCAGCACCTAAAACTCTGCCCAAAAGTCACTCCAAATGAGCTTTCCCTCTCCATCTAGCTTCCTTCCAATGGAAGGCCTCCTGAGTTAGTTATCCACTTTCCAAAAAGCTTCTCTACCATCAACTATGCCACTGCACTTTCATTCTTCACCTCTGCTGCCATCTCTGAACTCAACGTCTGCACTGCATTTCCAGTCTTCATCTCTGCTGCCATCTCTGGATTCAACCTCCCGGTGCATTCAATCCTTCCTTCTAGCTGGAGCAACTTCATCAAGTGGTATCAGATCCAGGTTATGCATCACGCTCCAGCTAAGTGTTCTTTCCATTTTATACATAAACAATTCCTTCGTGTTTTCTTGAATCTGTGCACTGTTTCATTACTCTCTTCAATTCCAGTAGTTTTCATTTACATCGTTTCTTTGTTCCAGCTTTTACTTGATTTTTATTTCCATCATTTTAATCGGTTCAATCTTTGTCTTGAGTATTTTAAATTTTTGCAATCTTATTCAGTCATGTCCAGTCATGTGTATTTGCTGTAATTTGTCAAAATTCTTAGTAAGTTTGGTGCCTGGGTGAATCTGCATATCTGGAATGGTTTTTCAATAGATGCACATCACAAGAGTAATGATGAATGAGCTCAGTGCATCTTGAATTCCATCACAGTGCAGTACCAATTAATGCAGAATTCAATTCTGTTTTGAATTTGATTTAAAATGTGGTTTCTGAAATGCACCGTGTGAAATTAAAATTGGTGATGTTGGAGTTGTTGTAATGTGATGTGTGCATACCATATGAACAAGGAATTGTCCAAGACAATCAATCTGGTTGCACCATTATGCAGAATCCATAACTCATTCAAGCAGCTTGACCGAACTGCACCTATCTTTGCTTGATGTTTCTGAAGTTTTTCTGATTTTTGAATCTGTCCAGTTTAGAATTCTTTCTGGACATCTCTTAAATGCATTTCTAGAGTCTTGTTTAAGTTTGATTTGTTGTCCTATAGTCATTTTAATTGATTACATATCAGTTTGAATCCTCTGCTGAAGTTTGGTTAGTTAATTGGTCAAATTTGGTGTTAAAAGGCAACTGAACCAGTAAAATTTTGATTTACAAGCATTTAGCCTCTGCTGGCTGTTTGCACAAGTCATATTTGGTAAAACAAATTTGCTCAAATCATAAAATTAAGAGTCCAAATTCGTTTGTGCAAAATGACCATTCAAACTACCAAATTTTAAGCATCTTTTTCTGGTCTAGTTGCAGAATTGTTAATTTGAAAGCTTGTTGTGATTACTGCATCAAAGTTAGTTCAGAATTGGTAGCAAAAGCTTGGTTCAATTGAATTAAAAGAAGTGCACAATTCAAATTTTACCATAAACTGCACTGTAAAAAGCTGTGTGAACCAGTGCCAAGCAAAATTTAAAACTCTGATGCACATTTTTTTCAGCCTTCTACTAGGCATTTTATCAAACACTTTGCCTAGTTTAAATTTAGTTTCGAAATTGAACAAAACTGCAACTTATCTTTGTTTCTTGTTTTTTAAATCCACTCTAGATCCTTTCCTAAGTTCATTTTGAGTGCCACCATTCATTGGAAACCGATTAATTGATTGATTTAAGTTGTTTGAAAATCCTGCACATAAGCTGTTTGAGAAAATTACAGTTGTGCATTCTGGTTTAACAGTTTCTGGCAGCAGCAGTGTTGATTTTCTGGCTTAATAATTTATTATTGGTGGTCTGTATGAGCTCTTTGTTGGGTGCAGAATTATCTCAGGTGGTCCTATAACATTGGTAGCATCTTAGGCAGTGGATTGGAGCAAGGAAAGATCAACTTTGGAGTTGATTTTTGGTGCAGCAGGACCACGTTTTTTTTCACTGGTCTGCATGAATTTTGGTGGCTGCAACAGCAGCATAGTTCACTCTGCAGCTGAGAGATTTGCATGAATCACTCCTGATTCATTACTTGTTTGAGAGCAACCAAAGCTGCCACATTAAACTACCTTGTGTTCTTTCAAATTTTTGTTTTGTTGTTTCCATTGTATTGCTTTTTGATTTTCTTTTTCATTCTTGTAAGTTGGCCATTTCAAGCAAGTGAAGTGGAAGAGCTCATAAGTGTTCTTCTCTCATTTGCTAACTTGACTTAAAGTCTCATCATTTTAAAATTGGTAGACAGTGAGTGTGTCTTAGATCCAAAAAGTCTAAGCCTCACCTAGGAGACTTCACCTTTAATTTGGTTTTAATTTTTGCAAGTTTCGCATAGGAAGTCTTTAGAGTCCGACTTTAGAGTCTAAGGTTTTCTTTCTTTGTGTTTGTTTGTCTCCATATATTTAGTGAATTTAGAAGTGATTTTGATTTAAAGACTTTTAGTAAGTAACTAAGGCTATATTTGGCAAGGCAAGACTTGGTACTTAAGCGACCTACAAGGTCCACCTCTCTTACCTGGAATATTGTCCTCAAGTGAACTCTCTTAGTCTTTACTTCAAGAAAATTTTTAAGTTCATAAAATGTCTGGAAGACATTCCCCTAGAATTAATGAGGAACCTAAAGAACAATTTTATTTTCAAACTCTTGTCAATCAACTCAAAGAAATTGAAAGGAAAATAGGGCAAGAAAAGATTCAAAGAGAATTACACAATGCCATGGTTACTAATGAGTTGAAAATGCTAAGAGATGAACAAGTTCAATATAGGGAGAGAAGCCTGAGTGTAGAATCCCAAAGTGAGCAAGAAAACTTAAGAGTAGGAGATTACTACCCTTCTTCATCAAGAAGGCGTAGGCGTGACTATGAAAATCCTCCTCCTCCTCCTAAGGAAGTCAATGTGGTATTGCCTCATTTTCATGGGAAAGATAACATTGAGGCTTACCTTGACTGGGAAATGAAAGTAGAGCAAATATTTGCTTGTCAACAAGTGTCGGAGGAAAGGAAAGTCTCTCTAGCTACACTTAGTTTTCAAGGGTATGCAATGTATTGGTGGACTGCTTTAGTCAAAGAGAGACTGAGACAACAACTTCCTCCCATTAAATATTGGAATGAACTCACAGCTGCTCTCAAGAAAAGGCACATTCCCTCTTACTATAAAAGGGAACTTATGGATAAGCTCCAAAGATTGCAACAAAAGTCTATGTCTGTTGAAGGCTATAGACAACAAATGGAGCTATACATAATGAGAGCAGGGATCACAGAGGCAGAGGAAACTACTTTAGCTAGATTTTTGAGTGGGTTAAATTTGGACATAAGGGATAAAGTTGAACTTCTACCTTATAGAGATTTGAATGAACTTGTTCAAATGTGTATAAAGGTAGAACAACAAAATCAGCGAAAAATTTCTGCCAAAAGATTTCAGTCTCCCTTTGAGCCGAAATTTACTAAAGCAAAAGAACCCCTCAAACCTCTAGCCAAAATAGTTGAAAAGCCAAACAAAGAGTCCTCTTCACACACTCGCACAAGTGATATAAAGTGTTTCAAGTGTTTAGGTAGGGGTCATATAGCTGCTCAATGTCCTACTAAGAGAATTATTCTTTTAAAGGGAAAGGACATCTATAGCAGTGAAAGTGAATTCCCTACCAGTGATAGTGAGAGTGAATCAGAAAAAGAAGAGGAAGTGTTTGCGGATGATTGTCAACTTCTGATAGGTGTAAATTTTACTTGTTTTTGTTCCTTAAATTGTTGTGTTTTTGAATATGTTTATATGTTAATTCTCATGAAAAGTATATATTTGTTGATTTAAATGTAGTTTTGATTGTTTAAGTGTGTTTTGATGCTTTTGTTTGCTTATTTCGGAGTAGAATAAGGATTGGATACTATCACAGACTTGGAGAGCGTCATTGGCTGAAGCAAGATAAATGGAATAACCAAGCCAGCGAGAACGGACGTTCGCCCAGCGACCGGACGCTCGCCCAGCGAGTGGACGCTCGTCGCCCAGCGACGCTCGTCCCGCCAAGAAGCCCAGAAAGTGGACGCTCGCCTAGCGAGAGAGCGAACGCTCGCCCAGCGAGCTTTGGACATTCGTCCAGCGAAGATGAAAAGTGGACGCTCGCCCAGCGATCAATGGACGCTCGCCCAGCAACGGACGCTCGCCCAGCGAGCGTACGTTCGTCGCCCAGCGAGAAATCACTTATGGTCCTTTCTTTAAAAACGCGATCCAGAGGCAGAAACCAGCAGTTCTGGAGGGGAGAAGCTAGGGGAGACTCTGCAGCTCGCGTCCATACTCGTTTTGGGTGCTCCGGAGTGGAATTTCAACACTTTCTACCATCCAATCCATGCTTTATCGCTTCTATGATGTATATGTATAGCTAGAACTCCATTTCACTGGGGTTGAGAGTACATTTCTGAAACTCTTTGTAATTTCTATATTAATGCATGATCTTGTATGAATTTTGTGTTCTATCTTTATTATTCATGCTTTTGATGGGAATCTGAGCTATTTGAACGGTTAAATCATTGAGAAATGTATGAGACCGCGGACCTAGGATAGAACTGCTAATGGATTTCGAGTCCTAGACATAGGAGGAAATTCTTAGTCATCTGTGACATTGTGATTAAGGCAAATCTGATAACTGAATTATCTAAGAGATTAGGATTTAGTTTGAATGATTCTGAACGGTCATCTGAGAGATCAGGACTGCATGCGCCTAGGATGTTGATGCTTAATTTTGAGGAATTGTGTTAGTAGAAAAATTACTTGAGTGATGAACTTGAAAATCAACCCCAGTGAACTTTAATTCATCTGCTTTTACCACTTTAATTTCATCTGTATGCAAATTTCACTTGTGTTGTAAAATTAATCGCTAAATTAGTAAACTTTAATCATTCTGTGAATCAAAACAAATCTCTTGGGCAAACGATTTCCGGACTTACCGGTTTATTACTTGTACGATTCGGATCGCGTTTTTAAAGAAAGGACCTTAAGTGATTTGTACCGAATCGTTGGGCAAGTGTACCGAATCGTACAAGTAATAAACCGGTAAGTCCGGAAATCGTTTTCCCAAGAGATTTGTTTTGATTCACAGAATGATTAAAGTTTACTAATTTAGCGATTAATTTTACAACACAAGTGAAATTTGCATACAGATGAAATTAAAGTGGTAAAAGCAGATGAATTAAAGTTCACTGGGGTTGATTTTCAAGTTCATCACTCAAGTAATTTTTCTACTAACACAATTCCTCAAAATTAAGCATCAACATCCTAGGCGCATGCAGTCCTGATCTCTCAGATGACCGTTCAGAATCATTCAAACTAAATCCTAATCTCTTAGATAATTCAGTTATCAGATTTGCCTTAATCACAATGTCACAGATGACTAAGAATTTCCTCCTATGTCTAGGACTCGAAATCCATTAGCAGTTCTATCCTAGGTCCGCGGTCTCATACATTTCTCAATGATTTAACCGTTCAAATAGCTCAGATTCCCATCAAAAGCATGAATAATAAAGATAGAACACAAAATTCATACAAGATCATGCATTAATATAGAAATTACAAAGAGTTTCAGAAATGTACTCTCAACCCCAGTGAAATGGAGTTCTAGCTATACATATACATCATAGAAGCGATAAAGCATGGATTGGATGGTAGAAAGTGTTGAAATTCCACTCCGGAGCACCCAAAACGAGTATGGACGCGAGCTGCAGAGTCTCCCCTAGCTTCTCCCCTCCAGAACTGCTGGTTTCTGCCTCTGGATCGCGTTTTTAAAGAAAGGACCATAAGTGATTTCTCGCAGGGCGACGAACGTACGCTCGCTGGGCGAGCGTCCGTCGCTGGGCGAGCGTCCATTGATCGCTGGGCGAGCGTCCACTTTTCATCTTCGCTGGACGAACGTCCAAAGCTCGCTGGGCGAGCGTTCGCTCTCTCGCTAGGCGAGCGTCCACTTTCTGGGCTTCTTGGCGGGACGAGCGTCGCTGGGCGACGAACGTTCGTTCGCTGGGCGACGAGCGTCCACTCGCTGGGCGAGCGTCCGGTCGCTGGGCGAACGTCCGTTCTCGCTGGCTTGGTTATTCCATTCATCTTGCTTCAGCCAATGACGCTCTCCAAGTCTGTGATAGTATCCAATCCTTATTCTACTCCGAAATAAGCAAACAAAAGCATCAAAACACACTTAAACAATCAAAACTACATTTAAATCAACAAATATATACTTTTCATGAGAATTAACACATAAACATATTCAAAAACACAACAATTTAAGGAACAAAAACAAGTAAAATTTACACCTATCAAACTCCCCCAAACTTATATATTTTCGTGTCCTCATGAAAATACACAAAAACAAGATAAAATGAACCCAACAAAACAGTTAGTATTCCATCACATAATCTTTGTCACAAAGGTAAAGATTTACCTACAATTCCAAATATTCAGATCACGTGTTATAACTTCTATATTGACAAGTTCTTGAATCCAAAATGATAAGACAACGAGAAAAAGAATAAAAACAAAAATGCTCAATCAGTGTTTACCTCAACGTGCAAGTGTTTACACTCTAATTCACACTCATATTGTCATCAACTACTTCATCAACTTTTGCAAGTCATCTCATAAACAATTCACACATTCTGATTTAAATCAAAAGGACTTTCTCAGGTTATAACTTGGCTTGGCTAGAAGAAACATGGTTTTACAGGGAAACAAAACAACACTAGAGAAGAGGAGAACAAGAACATAACAACATTGAAACTTTATTTATCAACTTCCTCTTCATTCATAACATAACACATTTTCTGAATTTTTCTCTAACTTTGATTTTGATTTGATTTTTTTTTTTTCAGATTGTTTTTTCATCAGTTTAAGACTCAACTGATTATGATTTCCCCCAAACTTAATTTCTACCTATCATCTTGACAAATATGTTTCTTGTTCTCTTCTCCTAGAGTGTTGGATAAGGTAGATTGTTCTGTGAGAAGCTCAGGGTTCACAACAAACATATATAAGGCTCAAACAGGATAACAATGGATGAATATTCACATATGGGTAGTCATCTGGCCAAGTAGCTAATTTCAACAACAACAACTGCCTTTCTTATTTCTAAACCAGAATGCATCTGTGTTAATAAGAATTATGCAAAAACCAAATTCATAGCAATAACAACTTCTCACTTGCTCTCAAAGCTTTCTCAGTACACTCAGATATTCAACTTCTGGGTCACAATCAATCAGATTCAAGAACAAATCATATATAATCATAACACAAGTTCTAAAACTCAGATTCTGCAATAACAATCTCACAATCATGCCAGTTATCATGGACAGAATTCAAAATTCAAATTCAAACTTCAAACACACATTTCACAATCAAATCATTGCAGAAACATAATTCAATCCACACAACCAACATATTCAGATTCAATCCACACAACCAAAAGAACTGAAAACATAAATAGATAGAGTTAGAAAGCTGGGTTGCCTCCCAGTAAGCGCTTGTTTAACGTCTTTAGCTTGACACTAAGAATCTCTCTGTGATTGAGCCAATGGTTTGAAATCATCCTTCATGAATATTATATGCATGGAATAAGAAGAAGGACTTATTCCGTTCAGATCAGAATTTGACCAACCTACAGCTCCTTTGTCCACTTTCAAGAATTCAGTTAACTTTTCTCCCTCCAGAGTGGATACAGCATTGCTGATGATCACAGGTTTATTGTCATCTTTGTCAAGAAAAGCATACTTCAAATGTGAAAGTAGCAACTTCAAGTCCAGCTTCTTTTCTTTTATCTCTTTTTCATCAGATGGAATCTCCTTCAAAGCATCTAGACTCTGTATACATTCATCAATTAACTTCTCTTCATCTACAAGTAAAAATTCACAAGCATCAACAAGAGTTCTTTCAAGAGGTGATGATATGTGCATCGTCTTCTGTGCCATCATGCAGACTTCCTCAAGCTCATCAGTTTGAAAGCATGTATCTTCATCATTTGGGTGAGACATTGCTCCAAAAACATTAAAATTTACTTCTTCATTCTCAACTCTCAATTTAAGCTTTCCATCATCAACATCAATCAATACTCGAGCAGTCTTCATGAATGGTCTTCCCAAAATCAAAGGAATTTCTTTATCCTCTTCCATCTCCATGACAACAAAATCCACTGGAAATAAGAATTTGTCTACCTTTACCAACACATCTTCTACTACTCCATGCGGATATTTGATTGATCTGTCTGCCAATTGTAGAGTCATGCGTGTGGGCTTCAACTCTAATTCTCCAATTTTCTTAAACATTGACAGAGGCATAAGATTGATGCTGGCTCCAAGATCAATTAACGCTTTCCCAATAGCCAGTTTACCAATGGTGCATGGAATTGTAAAACTGCCTGGATCTTTAAACTTTGGTGGAAGCAACTTCTGAATGATAGCACTGCACTGGCCCTGTACTTCTATAGTTTCTTCCTCAATATACTTTCTCTTCTTTGTGAGCAAATCTTTCATGAATTTCGAGTAAGCAGGTATTTGTTTCAGTGCTTCTGAGAAGGGCATCTTGATTTCCAGCTTCTTGAAAATATCAATGAAACTCTTGAACTGTTTTTCCTTCTCATTTCTAGAGAAAACCTTTGGATAAGGAAGAGGTTTCTCATACATATGTTCTTTCTTTTTCTCTCCCTCTCTCTCTTTTTCACTTTCTCTATCCTCTTTCTCTTCTTCTTCATCTCCCTGTTTACTCATCTTATCTTTTTCTTCACTCACTTTTTTCTCTTTTTCTCTTTCTTCCAGAATTCTTCCTGATCTTGTAGTAATAACATTGCAATCTTCCTTTGGATTTACTTCAGTGTTTGCCCCAAAGTCCTTCTCTGGTTTTTCTTCCAACTTTTTAGCTAATTGACCCACCTGAATCTCCAAATTCCTAAGTGAGGCTTCTATACTCTTATGGTTGGAAATTGATACCTGCATAAACTGCTGAAGAGTTTCTTCCAGTTTTGAAGTTCTTTCTGTCAGAGAAGGTTGTTGCTGAAAGTTCTGTGGAGGTGGTCTGTTGAAAGGAGCAGCTTGTCCCATACTCGGATGAGGTCTCCATCCTTGATTAAAACTTTGACCTTGATTATAATTCGTCTGAAGACCTTGATTTCCCATATAATTTACTTCTTCATGAGACATTCTTTGCACTACACATTGACCATTATTATGATTTCCTCCGCATAATTCACAACTTTGAACCATCTGATGTTGAGTTTGAGAAACATTCTGCAGTTCTTTAGGTAGCTGAGATAACTTCTTCATTAATGTCTCAAGTTGCTGAGTCATAATCTTGTTCTGAGCTAGTAAAGCATCTTGAGATTGAAGTTGAAGAACACCTTTTTGTTGAAATTGAGCTCTCTCACTCTGAACTTCATTATCATTTGCAGCCATGTTTTCAATCAGTTCATGTGCTTCTTCAGGCGTCTTCCATCTGATACTACCTCCAGCCGATGCATCTAACATTAACTTTGTTTGAGATTTCAGCCCTCCAAGAAACAGATTTAACATTGTAGGCTCATCAAATCCATGAGTAGGAGTTTTTCTCAGTAGGCCTTTGAATCTATCCCATGCTTGACCTAGAGTCTCATCAGCATCCTGTTGGAAAGAAGAGATCTCCTGTTTTCCCTTATTGACTTTGGATTGAGGGAAGAATTTATTCAGAAATTTAGCAACCACATCATCCCAGACTGTCAGGCTATTCTCTGGAAAGGAATTCAGCCACATTTTTGCATTACCAGCCAATGAGAATGGAAATAAGCTGAGTCGGATCGCTTCATCTGGAACCTGGTGAATCCTCACTGTATTACAGATCTCCATGAAAGTAGCCAAGTGAATGTATGGATTCTCGTGGGATAATCCATGAAATTGATTGTTCTACACCAGATGAATAAGAGCTGGCTTCATCTCCATGTTAGCAGCATTCACCACTGGTCTTGCAATACTGTTGAAGTGCAGAGGTCCTGAGAAAGTATTATAATCTGCAAGAGTACGTCTTCCTTGCCCAGAACCTTCTCCAGTACGATTATCTTCCATTTCTTCTTTGTCCTGACCAGATGAAAAGTCCAGAATTTCTTCAGAAATAGCAGAGGATTCTCTGGATTCTCTACTTTGTCTCCTTCTTCTACTGTTGTTCCTTCGAGCAGTTCTTTCAATTTCCGGATCAAAAAGTAGATTTTCAACCTGTTCTCTGCTTCTCATACAAAACACAAACTAAAAAGAAACAATCCAAAAAGACAATTTCTACAGATGATAATAATTATGCACAAGAATTCAAATATAATCACAATAAAAACTACAACAAAAGATAGCTAAAATCAACTAAACCAGATAAACCACAAACAATCAACAAAAACAAAAACAAATCCCCGGCAACGGCGCCAAAAACTTGTTGAGACCTCGGCAAGTGTACCGAATCGTACAAGTAATAAACCGGTAAGTCCGGAAATCGTTTTCCCAAGAGATTTGTTTTGATTCACAGAATGATTAAAGTTTACTAATTTAGCGATTAATTTTACAACACAAGTGAAATTTGCATACAGATGAAATTAAAGTGGTAAAAGCAGATGAATTAAAGTTCACTGGGGTTGATTTTCAAGTTCATCACTCAAGTAATTTTTCTACTAACACAATTCCTCAAAATTAAGCATCAACATCCTAGGCGCATGCAGTCCTGATCTCTCAGATGACCGTTCAGAATCATTCAAACTAAATCCTAATCTCTTAGATAATTCAGTTATCAGATTTGCCTTAATCACAATGTCACAGATGACTAAGAATTTCCTCCTATGTCTAGGACTCGAAATCCATTAGCAGTTCTATCCTAGGTCCGCGGTCTCATACATTTCTCAATGATTTAACCGTTCAAATAGCTCAGATTCCCATCAAAAGCATGAATAATAAAGATAGAACACAAAATTCATACAAGATCATGCATTAATATAGAAATTACAAAGAGTTTCAGAAATGTACTCTCAACCCCAGTGAAATGGAGTTCTAGCTATACATATACATCATAGAAGCGATAAAGCATGGATTGGATGGTAGAAAGTGTTGAAATTCCACTCCGGAGCACCCAAAACGAGTATGGACGCGAGCTGCAGAGTCTCCCCTAGCTTCTCCCCTCCAGAACTGTTGGTTTCTGCCTCTGGATCGCGTTTTTAAAGAAAGGACCATAAGTGATTTCTCGCAGGGCGACGAACGTACGCTCGCTGGGCGAGCGTCCGTCGCTGGGCGAGTGTCCATTGATCGCTGGGCGAGCGTCCACTTTTCATCTTCGCTGGACGAACGTCCAAAGCTCGCTGGGCGAGCGTTCGCTCTCTCGCTAGGCGAGCGTCCACTTTCCGGGCTTCTTGGCGGGACGAGCGTCGCTGGGCGACGAACGTTCGTTCACTGGGCGACGAGCGTCCACTCGCTGGGCGAGCGTCCGGTCGCTGGGCGAACGTCCGTTCTCGCTGGCTTGGTTATTCCATTCATCTTGCTTCAGCCAATGACGCTCTCCAAGTCTGTGATAGTATCCAATCCTTATTCTACTCCGAAATAAGCAAACAAAAGCATCAAAACACACTTAAACAATCAAAACTACATTTAAATCAACAAATATACACCATGGTCTTACCAATACCATAACTGTGCACAAACAAGACAAGAAATTTGTGCTTCAACCTTTGACACCTACTCAGGTGGCACAAGATCAAGCACAAATGAAGTCCGCTAGAGAACAGGAAAAGAAACAGAAAAAGAAAAAAATGCCAAAACAACAGAGCGGAGAAGTCATAGAGTCCAGTGTTACTTCCCACAAGGTCACTCAACATGAAGTTCTTTTAAATAAAAAGACTTTAAACAATACACTTCAAGTTGAGCAACCTTCATACCTTCTTCTTTGCCAAGGAACACTCAGCTGCACATCTAGTGAGACTCAGACTAATGCTCTTTCTTTGGCAATACAAAAGCTTTTGAAGGAATTTGATGATCTATTTCCCAAAGAAATTCCAAATGGGCTTCCACCATTAAGAGGAATAGAACATCAAATTGATTTCATACCAGGGGCAACTCTTCCTAATAGGCCTGCCTATAGGACTAATCCCCAAGAAACCAAATAGATTGAGTCACAAGTCCAAGAATTACTAGATAAGGGTTTGGTTCAAAAAAGCCTAAGCCCCTGTGTTGTACCAGTGTTGTTGGTGCCCAAAAAGGATGGGAAGTGGCGCATGTGTTGTGATTGTAGGGCTATCAACAACATCACCATAAAGTATAGACATCCCATCCCTAGACTTGATGATATGTTGGATGAATTACATGGGGCTCAAATTTTCTCAAAAATAGATCTTAAGAGCGGATATCACCAAATTAGAATCAAAGAAGGTGATGAGTGGAAAACTGCTTTTAAGACTAAATTTGGGTTATATGAGTGGTTGGTAATGCCTTTTGGTCTTACAAATGCCCCAAGTACATTCATGAGGCTTATGAATCATGTTTTAAGGGACTGCATTGGGAAGTTTGTAGTTGTGTACTTTGATGACATATTGGTATATAGTCAAGATTTGCAAAATCATGAAAAACATTTGAAAGCTGTTCTAATAATTCTTAGAACCAATAAATTGTTTGCAAATCTTGACAAATGCACCTTTTGTGTTGATAGTGTCATCTTTCTTGGTTTTATAGTCAATAAAAGTGGGGTTCATGTTGACCCTGAGAAGGTAAAGGCCATCCAAGAATGGCCCATACCAAAGAATGTAGGAGAAGTTAGGAGTTTCCATGGACTGGCAAGCTTCTATAGACGATTTGTGCCTAACTTCTCTAGTATAGCTTCACCTCTCAATGAGTTGGTGAAAAAGGATGTTACTTTCATTTGGGGGGACAAACAACAAAAGGCTTTTGAGTTACTTAAAGAAAAGCTTACTCAAGCTCCCATTCTAGCTCTGCCAAATTTTGCCAAAACTTTTGAGCTAGAATGTGATGCTTTTGGACATGGAATAGGTGCTGTGTTGTTACAAGAAGGACACCCAATTGCTTATTTTAGTGAAAAACTTCATGGTGCTTCTTGTAATTACCCCACCTATGACAAAGAACTTTATGCTCTTGTGAGGGCTCTTCAAACTTGGGAACATTATCTTGTTTCCAAGGAGTTTATTATTCATAGTGATCATGAATCACTAAAATACCTGAAGAGCCAACACAAGTTGCAAAAGAGACATGCTAAGTGGTTGGAATTCATTGAACAATTCACTTATGTTATCAAATACAAGAAAGGAAAGGCTAATATAGTGGCAGATGCTTTGTCAAGAAGAAATATTTTACTAGCCACTTTAGGAGCTCAAATTCTTGGATTTGATAACATAAAAGAATTGTATACTCAAGATAGTGACTTTGCCACCTTATATGAGGAATGTTTGCAAAAACCACAAGGAGGATTCTATGTGAGAGATGGGTATCTTTTCAAAGAGGGCCAAATTTGTATACCTCAAGGCTCACAAAGAAAACTCCTTGTCAAAGAAATGCATGAGGGAGGGTTGATGGGGCATTTTGGGGTTGATAAAACCTTAAGCATGCTAAAAGAGAAATTCTTTTGGCCCCACATGAGGAGAGAAGTCCAAAGGCATTGTTTCAAGTGCATTACTTGTTTAACATCCAAATCTAGAGCAATGCCTCATGGTCTTTATACTCCCTTACCCATTGCTTCAACTCCTTGGGAAGATATTAGCATGGATTTTGTCTTAGGACTACCCAAAACATCAAGGGGTTTTGATTCTAGTTTTGTGGTTGTGGATCGTTTTAGCAAAATGGCTCATTTTATACCATGTCACAAGATAGATGATGCAAGCAATGTGGCTAGGTTATTCTTTCGAGATGTGGTTAGACTTCATGGACTACCTCGAGTTATCATTTCAGATAGAGATTCAAAATTTCTTAGTCACTTTTGGAGAACCTTATGGTCTCGATTAGGGACTAAGCTTTCTTTTTCTACTACTTGCCATCCTCAAACAGATGGTCAAACTGAAGTAGTAAATAGATCTCTATCCACTCTATTACGAGTAGTCCTCAAGGGTAACAACAAATCTTGGGATGAGTATCTTCCACATGTGGAGTTTGCTTATAATAGGGTAGTTCATCGAAGTACAAAAATCTCTCCTTTTGAAGCTGTATACGGTTTTAATCCTCTCACACCTATGGATTTGATTCCCTTACCTTCTTCACATGATTTTGTTCATCAAGAGGGAATCTCTAAATCCAAATTCATTAAAACTTTTCATGAGAGGATTAGTAACCAAATACAACAACAAAGTGAGAGATATGCTAAGTATCATAATAAAGGTAAAAAGGAAGTCATTTTCAATGAAGGTGACTTAGTTTGGCTTCATCTTAGAAAGGAAAGATTCCCTATTCAAAGGAAGTCCAAATTAAGTCCTAGAGGAGATGGTCCTTTTAAAATCCTTAAGAAGGTCAACAATAATGCTTATCAATTAGACCTTCCAGACGAGTATGGTGTCCATTCTACTTTTAATGTTACTGATCTTCGTCCTTTTGCAGGATTCAATACAGATGATGCTTTGGATTTGAGGACAAATCCTCTTCAAGGGGAAGGAGATGATGACTTAGGACATGGACCCATCACTAGAAGTATGGCTAGAAGAATTCAAGAAGAGATTGAAGATGTGGACACAACAGGACACGTTCTTTTCCTTCAATTTAAGTGGAATGTGGAGACAACAAGAGAAGGGTAAAACTGTCCAGTTGCTGGTCAAAATTGCTAGCTGCACCACCCCTCTTTACTGCGCACACCACAACAGCACATCCGTTCCTCCACACCATTAGCTCACATGCTGCTTTGGTTTTAAGCACATTTTTTATAAATGTTTCACATTTTACACATGGTTCATTTGCTTTCTCGTTGCAGCTCCATGAATCTCCTATAAATTCATGGTAGCCACCATTGTAATGACACTTTTGATATATGGAGTTTTACTTTGCTGATGCATTTTCCAGCACCTAAAACTCTGCCCAAAAGTCACTCCAAATGAGCTTTCCCTCTCCATCTAGCTTCCTTCCAATGGAAGGCCTCCTGAGTTAGTTATCCACTTTCCAAAAAGCTCCTCTACCATCAACTATGCCACTGCACTTTCATTCTTCACCTCTGCTGCCATCTCTGAACTCAACGTCTGCACTGCATTTCCAGTCTTCATCTCTGCTGCCATCTCTGGATTCAACCTCCCGGTGCATTCAATCCTTCCTTCTAGCTGGAGCAACTTCATCAAAAAGATTCCAACAGGAAGCTTATGACCCTATGATGCAACTATGGTAATGTCACGCAGCAAACGACAAGGAAAAAAAAATTCGACTTGAAATTTGTATTTTTCGAAATAAATAAATATTCCATTGCAATAGGAACAAACTTTGATTCAGACATATTATTTTATGCTTTAATTCCCCCTCAACCGTTCATTTAAAATGAATAAGTATTTGTTCGCTTTGCCGAGGATCATATATAAAGTATCAATTATACGAGAAGATATCAATCAAGGTGAATGTATTTCATTTCATAATTATATATCATGTTTGAAATTTAGTGTACATGTCCAATTTTTTCATTTTATCAGTTGAGTGTTTGCACAACAATTTTTTTTTTAAAAAAAGATTATATATATTTTAAAATTCAGTGAAATAAATGAGATTTTTTATTTTCGTTCGTGTAAAAAATTACGATTTTTGATTCCTAATATTATATGATAATAACTAATTACTTATATATTAAATAAAAGGTTACATACATTTCAAATGAAAAATTATAATATAATCTTAACATGTGTCACTTAAAAAAATATCCTAAGCTTCGTAAAATAAATATTATTAATCTATCGTAAAATCAATACTAAAGAATTAAAACAATAACTCACAAATTTGTAGAAATGAAAATGATGTAAAATATCTTTGATAAGAGAAACAAAAATTCACATTATTTGTAAAAAAGGTAGTATCATAATGAAATTTACAGAAAATTTACCAGAGAGACCAATAATTTTGGAAGACTAAAAATATATTAAATTTTCTGCCAAAATTATTTTTGTAATTTTTTAGAATTTTCTTTTCATGAATTAGTATTTTTCAAATATACATTACAGCTGTATCTGTATAGTTGCTTCTCTCTGAAGTATTTAACAAGAACCCTTGAATTTCGACCACATATGTATGCATTCTCTTTCAGATCCAGATATCATACATGACTTCAGCTTTATTACGACAATTTCCAAAAATTATTGCCGCAATCGGAATCGCGACGGGACGACGATCCGAAAAAGAAAACGGTTTTGAAAAAGAGATTTTGGAGTCGCCACCATAGTTTATTATGGAAAACTACAGAAAAACCATAAAATGATAAAGCATGGTCTGCGAAAATGAGATTCTTGGTTCGGGAGTCGGTTACGTGTAGGGAAGGTATTAGCACCCTACAACGCCTGCCCTAAAGCAGTACCTTTAATTAAATACGCGAATATGATGTGGTTTTCAAAATGTTTAACTATCCCCTAAAATAAAACTCTAAAGAAACAAAATGTACTTTTTTAGTTTTTTGGGCCCGACAAGGATTGACCTTGCTCCTACGTATTCTCATTCAGAATGAGAAATCAGGGTTTCGTAGTTCTTTTTGGAAATGCTTGAAAATTTCGTTTAGAAAATTATTTGAGAATTTTGTTTGGAAATTGTTTGAAAATTTGTTTGGAAATCGTTTGAAAGATTTGTTTAATTGATTATGGATAAATTTGGATTTTTGGAAAAGTGAACCTGACAAGGACTGGCCTTGCTCCTACGTATCTCCACTTTTGATGGAGAATCAAGGATCACGTAGTTCTGGCTAGAAATATTGTTTGTTTGCTTAAAAGTGTGGATATTTTTTAGTTTTTGAAGATTTTTATAGTTTTTGGTATTTTTTTATGTAATATTTAGATTTTATTTTGCGTAATGAGCACTAGGCTGATGCGTACGATCGCACGAGCACTCACACGGCTTTTTCTTTGTTTTTTATTGTTTTGCGTAATGAGTACTAGACTGATGCGTACGATCGCACGAGCACTCACACGGCTTTTTCATTGTTTTTTATTGTTTTGCGTAATGAGTACTAGGCTGATGCGTACGATCGCACGAGCACTCATACGGCTTTTTTGTTTATTTTATATTTTGGGTAATGAGTACTAGGCTGATGCGTATGATCGCACAAGTACTCATACCGATATTTATTATTACATATTTTTTAAAGTTTTATATTTTTTATTATTTTTATTAAGAAAGAGAGGTGAGTTGAAATATCTATGACATAAAAATATCAAAAAGCATAGGCTAAAATTGTGGTAGAAAATAGGATAAATTTATAAACTAAAAAAATGATCAAAATGAATATAAATAGAATGGAAAGAAAATGTGTACCTTGTTAAAGATTTGAAAGATGAAGCAAGACTTTACTTGTAATAAGTTGTGAAAAGAGGTAGATTGATGGTGAAGAAGATGAATTTATAGTAGAAATGTGGTATCACTACAAGAAATAATGAAATTACATACGGAAAATTATATACGGATTTACATCCGTATATAAATGAGGCATTATGTACGGAAGTTATATACGGATTCCAGAAAAAGCTTTATATACGGATATTATATACGGATATTTATATACGGAAAAATCCGTATATAAATTCCGTATATAAAATTTGCGCGTGGTGGCGGGAAAATTATGGAAGGATATATCCGTATATAACCCGTAGAATCCGTATGCAGTTAAAATGAAGTTGTTAACTGCGGATATTGTATACGGATATGGGAAATTATTTTTTTAAAATTATATTTTTCTGATTAATTGGATGCTGGCTGAAGAAGCGTTTTTCCCTTCTCGAACCCTAACTCTGTTCTCTCTCTCTCGAACTCTAGAACGAAGAAGCGTTTTTCCCTTTCTCGAACCCTAACTCTATTCTCTCTCTCTCGAACTCTAGAACTTTGTTCTCTCTCGAACTCTCTTACTCTCCAACCCTCTTCTCTGTGGAGTCATCTTCATCCATTGATTCACCTCTCCTGTCCAACCATTGATTCAGCTCTCCTATCCAACCTTCAATCAGCTGTCGTGTCGAAGCTTCGTCTCAAACCTTCAGTCACCTCCCCGCTGGATCGTCTGGAGCCCTCCTCTCAGCAGCTGTAAATCATTCTTCTCTGGAGCCCTAAATCTGGTAAGTGATTCTTGTTTTCGTTCATGTTTATGGTAATCTGTAATGGGTAGAAATCTTTAAAATTGAAACCTAATGTGTGTTGATTTTATTTTCATTGCCCCATTTTTGGTTCGTCTGGAAGACGTAGTTGGATTTTGACGAGGCATGGATTGAGGCTGCTGTGTTGCGGTTTAAGCTGAGACATTGAACTTAGTGCTGCGAAGGCCAAAGGAACCACAAAAAGGTGTTTTTCATTTCCTCTCTTGCTCGGTTTTGTATGCAATGTAGTTGGGTTTTTAATTTCCCTCCATGAATGAGTTTTCTTCAAAGTAATTCCAGCATGGTAATGGGCGACCAATTGCTGCTGAACAGTAATATGTGGATGTAAGATTTATAATTGAGGGGAAAAGAATAATTGTATTGACAATAAAAAAAGAACTAAAGGACATATCATAAGCATAAGGTAACAGAGTACAATGGGGCAATTCGGCTTGCTTCATAATTCATTTTTTCCTTCATAACATAAGGTTTGAGTATTTGAGTGTTGGCTTTGATGTTTTATAAGAAAATCTAGTACTGAAACATTTTGGCTGTGGCATTTCTGTTTTGCATGATAGGTTTGTGATGTCTAAGTTTGTTTGTAGTATACTGTCAGAAACTACTCTGGTGCTATTTATGGACAGTGAAATGCTTTTAACAGTATTGGTTCTTCTTTGTGGAATGTGCATGGCCTTGGTAATATTATAGCATTCTGATTTCATTTTGGGGTTTGTCTTGTCACAAAGGTAGCTGATTCTTTCAGCAGTGAAGAAGATGCCTTTAGCATCCATCATTTTGTTGTGTTTCTTATTACTTATGGGTGTCCAGTACACACATTCACTGTCCCTCATTTCTGAATCAATAATAGGGAGATATATGATTCCATCATATCTTGTGTTTCCTATCACTTCCTTTGCCACTACCATTTCCACCCATTTTTTTACCATTTCCACCCTTTTTTTTACTATTCATTTTTTCCTTCATAACATAAGATTTACTAGGACAGTACTCCGCTTCTGCCATAGTGAAGCAACATTCCAAGTTATTCTAGGTCTGTGACAACCTTTCTAGGATTTACTTCTGTAAAACAATAATCAAACCATTTTAAACTACTCAAAGGTTGCTTTTCCAAAATATTGAAGTCCATATATCTTTTCTCAAGTAATTTAGAATCAGGTGTAGTAGTTTTCCCATAGTTTACTCCATCATCTCTATAAGAAACACTTAATGCTCTCTCATGCAGAAACATTGCTGCATTCGTCCTCAAAAGCATGTTACAAAAATTTCAGTCTCATTGGCTTCTGGCCAGAAAATCTTTGGAACTTGCCTTCCAATTAACATTGAACGAACCATATTCATGATGGTTCGGTTCTTTCTTTCAGTAACCCCATTCTGTTGGGGAGTATAGGCAGCAGTCAACTGTCTCCTTATCCCTTCACTTCTACAAAATTCATCAAATATTTTTGAGGAAAATTCACCTCCCCTGTCAGTTCTTAAGCAGATGATGCTTTCTCCTGCTTCCTTTTCCACCAAAGTTTTGAAATCTCTAAAGAAAGAGAAAGTTTAAGATTTTTCCTTTAAGAAATGCACCCAAGTTTTACGTGATAAGTCATCAATAAAACTTAGGATATATCTCTTATTACTACTGGATGTTGGCTGAATGGGTCAACATAAATCTGCAAGAACCAGCTGTAGCCGTTTAGATGATCTCCACTTACATTTTTTTGATATTGAATTTCTGTGTTGTTTTCCAGCCAAGCAATGTACACAGAGCTCCTTAGGGGTTGTGATTGTTGATAGTCCAGTCACCATTTGCTAAGTGACAAGAGTTTTTAAGCCATCATAACTTAAATGCCCTAGTCTATTATGGCAGAGTTGGGAGTTGTCTTCTTCATTTGTCTGAAAACAGGTTGTCGGTTCCTCTTTTATGATTGTTGTTGATTCCCTTTTCATGATTGCTGTCAGAGAAAACATCCTGTTTGCACTCATATGTACCTCCAAAATCAACCCCTTTTCTAAATGAACAATATTGCGTTTATTGTTCTGAATTGTGATGCTTAAGCCCTTTTCTTGCAGCTGCCCTATACTCAATAGGTTATTCTTGAGTTCTGTAAGTATGGCTTGAATGTAGCATTGTATCTCCTGCAGTTGAACAAATCTGTACAATTTGCTTAAATGATTACTAATAATTCAGTAGTGTAAAATTTCTAATAGCTCATTAACATAACTTCACTGCACCAATCAATTGAGAGTCAAACTTCTCTTTGGTTTAGCTTGGTGCAACCACTATACAACCTTTTTCTTTTTCTATGTTATCTCCATCCTCATCCTCATCATGTATGTTTGTTCAAAATTCTCTTTTTAATTTCTTCCTATTTGGATTGTAAGTTGGAGCAACTCTTAAAAAAAGTCACCAGATCAGGAAAACTTTAATTAAAACATATCAAAGAAGTATTTAGGGTTCATAACTTCTATTCTTGAGTTTTAATCATAAAAAAATATAATTTTTCAAATGGAAAATAAAGCAAATTGAAGATCTAACAAAAGGGTCTCCGAATTTTAGCTCCAAGATGACATGGGAAACTACAGCAGCAACAGTGGTGACAAATGTCAGAAGCTAAGGAAAAAAGTTCATTAACTGCTGCATTTTTCTTGAGACTACTAGGGAAAGCTACAGAAGAATCTGACTTTAGACAGAGGAAAGCTCCAGTACTTCCTTACAAGGCTGAATGACAAAAGACAGTGAGAGAGGAGAAACAACAAAATAAGTACTGAGGTAGTGTAAAAGTAAGTCTATAAATAACCCCAATTTAGTGCAGTGTTGGAGATTCTGTGTAGTCAGTTCAATTGGCTACCATATATGTTGTTCAATCAAAATCGACCAATTCAGATTTTAATATCACCAAATCTGACCTCTCACTTGCAAGTAATCTCAGCCATATGATATGGGGTCTAATGTCTTAATACTATATAGGTATATATATATATATATATATATATATATATATATATATATATATATATATATATATATATATATATATAAATTCACATATCAATTACACATCCTAAACACTGTCCCAACTCTTCCTGATAACAGATTTCTGAAAAGAATGCAAAAGATTGCTGTTTGCTCTTTGGAATACGTATTTCTAAGTTTATGTCGTAATGTATGTATGCTTCTATATTCTTCCAATCTGCATCCTCTGGCATCTGAAGCCTTCTCACATATCCATGTTCCCACCAATGGCCACACCTCCAGTCATGGGCCTTCTTTGACAACATCTTTAATACTGTGATGAATGTTGCGGGGAAGACAAAAGACAATGACAAGGCCCGAATGGATATAGGTTTGTACTGTAGACGAAAAGATTTGGAGCTAAAAAGTCATAGCAATGGAAACATGTATAAGCCAAAAGCAAATTATACACTATCAACAGACCAAATAAAACAAGTCTGTCATTGGGTAAAAGGTCTTAGGATGCCTGATGGATATTCTTCTAACTTGTCAAGGTGTGTTGATGTGAATAGGGGAAAACTCATTGGGATGAAAAGTCATGATTGCCATGTGTTTATGGAATGCTTACTTCCTATAGCGTTTAGTTCTTTACCGGCTCATGTTCTGAATCCCATTACAGAGATAAGTCATTTCTTTAGAGATTTGTGTTCTACAACATTGAACAAGGATGACCTGGCCAAGATGGAAGAAAACATTCCCATCATTTTGTGCAAGATGGAGAGAATATTTCCTCCCTCATTCTTTGATTCTATGGAACATCTCCCTATCCATCTTCCGTATGAGGCACGACTTGGTGGACCAGTCCACTATAGGTGGATGTACCCATTTGAAAGGTACCCATATGACATGTTATTGTTCAATTTACCAGGCATAATTCAAAAACCATAACACATCAATTTCAAATTTGTAGGTTCATGGGATATGCTAAACGTTCAGTAAAGAATAAGGCTAGGGTTGAAGGATCTATTTGCGCATCATACTTACACAGAGAAACAACTCATTTTTGTTCCCACTATTTCAAAAACTTCATGTTAACACCACAAAGCAATAGAAATGAAGTAGACATTGAAATAGAAAGCTTTACGACAACATTATCAGTGTTTAACCAACCTGGCCGTCATTCTGGAAGGGAATCAACACATTTGTTAAGTGATGAAGAATTGAGATCAGCTCATGTTCATGTCTTGATCAATTGCAATGAAGTTGAACCTTACCTTCAGTAAGCCTCCAAAATAAATTATATTTCCCAATTCTTTCATTTGATATAATTAATTTTCTTTGACCTAATCTGGACGTACATGTCGACAGCTCATTCTTACATGACTATGAACTATCTGAGTCAAACAGTTCGACGTACGTACATGTTAATTTCCCATTGTGGTTCAGGCAAAAAGTACGACTTCCTATCAATCTTACACATTCATTTCTTTCTTCATTTTTTAAGATTACATTGTTGAATAGTTTCATATCATGAATGGTTGTAGGTTCATAACGATCCTTTAAGTGTGACAAACCAACATCTTAGAGATTTATCACTTAGTCCTTTAAGGTGTGTAAAGGAATGGCACACCTTCTTTGCTAATGGATACAAATTTCATACCCATGCATGGAGTCAGGGCAAGAGGACAATAAATAGTGGGGTTCATGTTAAAGGGCTAACAGAAGGAGGTCAAGATGATTTTTATGGTGTCATTAAACACATCTATGAGTTCGAATACAATTCAACAACCACTGAAAAGAAAATTGTATTATTTTATTGTGATTGGTTTGATCCATCGAGAGTAGGTACAAGGGTGGATTCAAAGTATGGCATTGTGGATATTCGAATGGATAAAAGATATGTGTTGTTTGATCCTTTTATCATTGCACATAATGTACAACAAGTGTATTATGTACCATATCCTACATCACGTACGGACAAACGAGGTTGGTGTGTTGCGATAAAAACGAAGCCTAGAGGTCGCATTGATTCTAATGATGTAGAAGCCGATGTGCCATACCAAGTGGAGGAAATGTCACATGTTAATGACATCATTGAAGTTGAAGAAGTAGTCCGATTACAAGATGTAGAAGCTGGTCTTGAAGAAGTTGACCCTAACAATATTTCATCATTTCAAGGACAAATAGATGAAGATACAACGGAATCAGAAGAATACAATGCAGAAGGACAGGGTGAAGATGACAATGAAGATGAATTTCATAGTTCTAGCACTGAATAGAGTTAGGGTGTATTGCTCCTTATTTTTGTCGCTTTATTGTAATGTTGTCCACAATCTTAAGAATTAGGGTGTATTGCTCATTATTTATTGTACTTTATTAATTTAGAAAGTGTTTGATAGAAACAGTAAAACAGTAAAAACCAAAAAAAAATTGAAATTACAGCAGTAAATAATAACAGTACAAACAGTAAATACAGAATTTTCAAAATCAGTAAAACAGTAACAACAAAATACAGAAAACGAAATGATCAACATGCAAGAAAAGGTCCCTCATGGACTAAATGCTCATGGACTAAATTACTTCTTCATCTTCCTTCATTTATATAGATTACAAAAGTCCATTACCCTTGAATTTATCACTGCCACTAAACGTTCAAATTCATCTCTACATGAGGAGATTAAAGATTGTTAGGCATGGTACATCCATACGAAAGAATTGAATGTAATGCGAAAGAGAATAGAACCTAGAAATACCTAAACATCATTACCTAAACTATATAAAATAGACAAAGCTATGACAAAACATAATGCAACCAGAAAGAATCTCAACTAAAGCTCTACAAAGTAAAAACAGCAAAATAGACATCTAAAGCAGAATGATATTAAGCTAACAAAGCCTAATTACAAGTCTGGAAAGAAAACAGCAAAAGAAGAAAGAAAGAACTCTAAACATAACCTAAACCAACTCCCACTAAAACGGTTCTAAAAGAAAGACAGTGAAAGGAATAAGCAAAGAGTTAACAGTAGCAGAAAGAAAATAGTTCTACAAAGGATGAAACTTGAAACAAAGCATGAAACTAATCAAGAGCTTAAAACAGAACAAGTAACTACAAAGGAATAGAAAATAATAGAAATAGGCAAAGAAAAGGGACCAAAAAGTTCTAAAACAGATTAAAAAAAACAGTAAAAGAACCTAAGCTGAAACAACATAAACCAGAAAATGAAAGAACTGTAAAAACCTAAAGAACTATTAACAACAAAGCTAAAAACTAAACTAAAACAGATCAGTACCAAAAATATGTATTTACAGACTAAAACTAGAATGGGAAACTACTCTAGGTATTTAAAACTAAACTGCTTTTCATCTCTACTTTTTCATGTTGTCTGGAAATAGCCAAATCTAAACTGCTTTTCAGTTTACCACTGATGTCATTAGAAGGTAAAATTGAGATAAGCAACAATTAATCACATCACAGGAATGAATAGAAGGGTGTACAGATTTGGAATGATGAAAGAGACCATCTGCCTGAATGGAGAAAAAAAATTAAGGTGTAAAAGATTTTGAAAGTTAAATTGAATGGAAAAAGGTTGGAAAGAAAATTGAGGCTTGTCTGCAACCGGATATCAAGTTTCTGCTTGTCTTCCTGAGATTTATTAAATTCAGACAAAATTAAACCAAAGCAAATTAGACATCAGTAAAAAGGCTTGATGATTATCAGACAACAAATACATTGGTTTGCAAAATAGGGTTGGGGTTAACAGTTTAGGTCATTCATCATCAACTGCCAAAACAGCCATGTCAACCCTGCTTATATAACCTTCTAGAACTATGTTTCCACAAAGAAAATGACCTAACAAAGTATCAATAATACTGAACACACCAATTTATATAAAAACCACTTCAAAACCAAAAAGTGAACAATCCTAAAGAAGAAAGTTCTGAGAGTGATTTCGATCGAGAACAAAATAAAACAAAAGACAAATCTGCGGAATGAATCAAAACAGCAAAGGCTAGATAATTTTGTAAAATTGCACATTCCAACAAGTTAATAAACATGCCTCTAATACGTAAAAACCCGCCTTTGCCTTTACAGTTACAATAAATAAATGACAGAATGTGCATAACTATCTTCTCTGTTCATTTATGATACTATAAATACCTCTTAAAAAAATTATCCAAAGCCATTAAACAGCCTAACAAATGAAAAGGAATGACCAATACACATTTATGACCCTTTTTTCAGGTGGAGCAGATCTCTGATGAGTAAAATTTTGTAATTTATAATCTTCAACTCCAAGGTAAAAGTGGAGCTTACATGACATCTAGATTATCTTAACTTATCGTGTTATGTCTTTGGTTGTGTTGATTCATGTGCAATTCACACCCCTTAATGACAGATGGGTCAAAAAGTTTAAGATCATTCTCCATATCCCCTGCTTCCAACTCTAGTACATTTAAGATTGAGTATATATCCTCCCATCTTTGATGAGATTTATCTGCAACACGAAACTCGTGCACTTGCCCATTTAATTCAAGCCAGCTACAACCTGGTGTTTTCTTTAGTCCTCTATCTCTAAGAATACTCCTCATTTTAGCAACTTTGTCCCACTTTCCTGCTGCAGCATATATATTGGAGAGCAATACATAGTTTCCAGCATTTTTAGGTTCCATATTTATAAGCTTCTGAGCAGCAAGTTCTGCTAAACGGGTCTCCGAGTGCATCTTACAGGCACTCAACAAGGGGCCATAAACCCTTGTATCTGACTCCAGTGGAATAGTTTTTATTATTTCATTGGCTTCATGGATTTGGCCAGCACGTCCGAGTAGATCAACCATACAAGTATGGTGTTCCTGACAAGGTTGGCAACCATATATTTCTACCATTTCCTTGAAAATCTCTTTGCCTTTGCTAACAAGGCCTGAATTAACACAAGCTGTGAGCAGCCCAAGAAATGTTACTTGGTCCGGTACAATGTTCGATAGTTTCATTTGGCTGTACAATTGAAAATAGATGGGCAGATGCTAGTAATAATCAACAAATAGTTAAAAGAAAAATGCTTCCACCATCTGCAATTTTCAAGAGCTTGAATTCATGCATACGCCATTAAGAATTTGGATACTAGGAAGCCATAAAGAAACTTGATAGGTCACCCAGTAGCTAAATAATGATCCAAGACAGGTTCTTGAATGATTTTATTATGAACACAGTTGTTCTGCCAATGTGGCAGGAATACAACACAAGATATCTCAGCAAACAGGTCTCCCGAGAGGACCTTATCTCTCCCAAACCCTTTTCCTCCTAAACTTCAAAAAACTAAAAACAACACCCTAAAACAGACTATATATCATATCATAGTCTGTTTTAGGCTATAGGAGGTTATAACTGCCTCCTTTATTTATTTCTCCTATCAAAGTCAAAGGCTTTGGGAAGTAAAGTCAATATTTTATTTATCCGTTTTCTGTTGTCCAGTTTCTAATTGTTTATTGTCAAAGCTGACACATTTTTTCCATCCTTTTACTGGCTTTTAGTATCACTGTTTCCAAGACATGGCAATAATCTGGTTTTCAGTTTGGCAGGGAATGGAGTATAAAGTATGGCATTGGTTAGATTTTAAGTCTGCCTAAACTGCTGTGTCGTGGTTACTTAATTACAGTTAGTCTTTTAAGTCATTTATGTTAACCTTGTAGTGCTCATTAACAAAGTATATAGTTTTGGTTGGTAAATTTTTGTGGCTGAACTTCATAAAAATTTCTAGACAGACTGGGTAAATCTTACATGTGGATTACGTATGTAGAATATGGCATCAGGTGGTTCTGGCCCTCCTAATCCACCTTCAGGAAATCCCGATAAGGGGAAGGGGAAGAAGAAATCTTATGTAGTGAAGTTGATGACACGTTTCAATAATGAAATTGGTTCAACCAGTCAGCCAACTACACCTACCTCTACCTCCACTGCTAGATCTGTTCCACCTCCATTAGTTGTTCCTGCCTTCACTCCCACTCCACATCAAGTTCCTACATCTACACCCACTCCATACCAAGTGCCTCCTCATGGAATGGCTTCACTCTCTCCCAATATTGGTTCTAACCCATCAACTCCCACAAATATTGCACCATCACCTGCTACAGACGATGGAAATCCACATTCCAGTTCAGCCGCCAATTTTGTCGAAGAATGTTCCAATAGTCGTCCAATGATTACACCTGTTGGAGGAGGGTAAGAAAAAAATTAACTCAATTAATATATAGACAAATCATTGTTGTATTACTCTAATGTTTGAGTTCAAATTTGGTTTAGGTTTTATCCTACAAAAACTGCATCGAAGGCAATCACAGCCACCATCAAGCAACAGTTTGATGAGCCATGGCTAACATGGGGCTCAATCCCTAAGACAACCAGAGATGTCTTCTTCGAACGTTTTAAGGTACATAAAATATTCTCTGTATGTGTACATAAAATATTCTCTGTATGTGTACAAAAAATATTCCTTGAATGATATAGGCATCAGTTTTCTATAGAAATTTTCAGGCAGATTTAATCCGAGTTTGGATCCCTTTTTTTGAAGTTATACCACTAAAGTAACCCCAAAATAAACTACTATTTCATGCATCCATCATTAAAAGTGCTAACTGCTGAAAATGAGAAAGGAAGACTTAGGAAAGAACCAATGTGACTGCTTTGGCCAATATACATTTCATTCTGCAACAATTATAATGTCTAAGTCCCAATGAGTAAACATTAAAATATTACACTGAGCAATTATTCTCTGTATGTGTAAATCAAACCTATTATTCAAACCTATTATTTTTAATATAACAGAGAAAGGTTTCATGGAAGCCTGAAGATGAGGAAAAAGTAAAAAAGAATTTTCACACCAAGGCATCTCATAGACTCTCATAGATGTATAAAAAAGCTAGAACTATTGGAAAAAGACCTGATTGGCTGGGAGACGATACTTGGAATGCTCTTTTGGAAAAGTGGAACATGCCACTTTATAGACAAAAGTGTGAAACAGCAAAGAAGAATCGGACATCTGAAAAGGGTGGTTGTTTGCACACTGGAGGGTCTATAAGCGTGCATGAGCATGCTATTCGTTTGGTATGTAACTTGTACATTTTTTTTCTTATGTTTGTAATCATAAACTTTAAAAATATTTATTAACAACTCATTTTGTTTGCAGTCACAGGAGCTTGGTCGGTCTGTGCATGTTGATGAAATATTTCAGCAGACACATATTCGTCAATCAACAGGGGAATTTGTCGACGAAAGGTCTAGGCGGACCCATGTAAGTTTGTACTAACTGTATCCCATTATAAATGTTCGGTTTTTAAACCTCATGCTTAATATTAATATTTATTCATTTAACAGGAACAATTTGTTGCAAAATTTGATCAAATAAGATCTGAGACTGCATCTGTTGGTGTCTCAGCATCTTCTCCTCTAGACCCTGCGGAGGAGGAAAGATTGAGAAACCGATGTTGGTTAGAGGCTGCTGGTGGAAGATACAAGGGACGCGTATATGGCATTGGAAATGTCAGTTCCCAAGATGATTGTGTCGATAGTTACATCCAACAGACATAGGCATCTTCTTCTGCTCAACAACAAAATTTAGAAGAAATTGTTAATCTCAAGTCGCAGTTACAACAATATGGTCAGCAGCTTCAAAAGTTTGAAGGCTTTATTGGCGTCCTCCTGCCATTCCTTCCGCCTTCAGCAGCCGCAGCTGCACAAGACTTTTTAAACCTTCAAAATCCTCAACTTCAAAATGAAGTACCCAATGATGTCCAACCAGAACAGCAACCTCCAGAACAGCAACCACCACACCAACAACCAACAGATGAACAAGCAGAAGATGAAAATGATTATATGCATTATTAGGCATTTTGTAGAACTTATTCCATTATAGTTGAACTTTTTTAGAAGCACAATCACAATCCGTTTATGAACTTACTTGATGTTTATTATTGCACTTATATTGATGTCAAGAATATTGTTGTATTCATATATACAATGTTTCCTTTATGGATTAAGTGTATCTGAAAAGCTTTATGGATTTATATGTCAATGTGCAATGTATAATGTCCAGGATTGCCTATATCAATTGTGAATGTTCACTATAATGTCCAGGTTTGTTTGTATATTGTGTATGGGAAACTGCCATATACAGAATATGTATTCAGCTCTGCTTAAAGCATTATATACGGATATATCCGTATATACTGTCCTTAAATAAGTTATATACGGAAATTATATACGGAAATTATATACAGAAATTATATACGGATATTATATACGGAATTTATATACGGAAATTATATACGGATATTATATACGGATATTATATACGGAAATTATATACGGACAAATCCGTACATACGTTATATACGGATAAATCCGTATGTAATTTCCGTATATAATATCCGTATGTAACTTCCGTATATAATATCCGTATGTAATTTCCGTATATAATATCCGTATATAATTTCCGTATATAACTTATATACGGATTTATCCGTATATAAACCTAGCTACGACGGTATTATATACGGATTTTTGTCCGTATGTAATCCGTATATAACTAAGTTTTACATACGGATTTTAGGTGTTATATACGGATTTTGGCTGTATGTAATTCACTTTTTTCTTGTAGTGTATGGGATTTACTATGTATAGAGGAATTAGGAAATAGTAAAATGTGAGAAAAAAATGAAGTAGAGTTTTGGGATGGAATGAAGAGATTTTGAGAGAGAAGAGATGAATATTATGTAATTGTGTGTGTGTAGTGAAGAGAATGTAGGTATTTATAGAGTTAAGGATGAAGAAAGTTGATGGATAAAAATAATATAATAAGTTGGTGGAAATTTTAGATGAATTAAAAAAAAGGTGAATAGAAAAAGTTAATGTGGAAAATAAGTGAAAGAAATAATATAAAAAGTTGGTGGAGAAAGTAGGTGAAATAAAATATAGTAAATAATAAAAGTTAATGTGGAAAATAAGTGAAAGAAATAATATAAAAAGTTGGTGGAGAAATTAGGTGTGGAAATTAAGTGAAAAACATAATATAAAAAGGTGGTGGAGAAATTAGGTGTGGAAATTAAGTGAAAGAAATAATATAAAAAAGTTGGTGGAGAAAGTAGGTAAAATAAAATATAGTGAATAGTAAAAGTTAATGTGGAAAATAAGTAAAAAAAATAATATAAAAAGTTGGTGGAGAAATTAGGTGTGGAAATTAAGTGGAAGAAATAATATAAAAAGTTGGTGGAGAAATTAGGTGAAATAAAATATAGTGAATAGTAAAAGTTAATGTGGAAAATAAGTGAAAGAAATAATATAAAAAGTGGGTGGAAAAATAAGGTGGAGAAAAATGGATAATAAAAAATGTTGATGGAGAAGATATAATAAAAAAATGTAAGTGGAATAATTAGAAAAGTTGATATATAAAATTAAAATGGAAATGATGTGGAAAAAGTAAATGAAAAAGGTAGATGATGTAGAATGAGATGTGGAGGGTGATGTGGAGAGTGGGGTGTGATAAGAGAAAAAAGGTGGTGAGGAAGTAAAAAAGTAAGAGATTATTTTGGGCCATTGGATTAAGTGTTTAAAAGAAACTTTGGGGGTGCAAAAAGTAAAATAAATAGTATTTTTTCATTTGGTTTTTTTTATGCTTCTTTTATTTATTTATTATTATTTTTATTTTACACTCATGATGAAAATCTATTAGTCAATCCGGACGAAATTGGGTGTTGACAGCTGCCCCTCTTTACTTAGATATTGCTGAATAATATGAAAATTTTGAATTTTCGTATTATTGGAGTAAAAGCTAAGTAAAGAAAGAAACACTAATTTCGTCCGTATTTCAAAATAAACAAGGAACAAACAGAGAATTTAAAACAAATATGAATAAGGCTAAGAGAATTGAGGTGTAACAACCCTATGGATAAGTGAATGAATGAGGTGTACAAACCTCGTGGAGGGTGTCGTAACCCTATGGATGAAGTGAATGAGGTGTACAAACCTCGTGGAGGGTGTCACAACCCTATGGATGAAGTGAATGAGGTGTACAAACCTCGTGGAGGGTGTCGTAACCCTATGGATGAAGTTAATGAGGTGTACAAACCTCGTGGAGGGTGTCGTAACCCTATGGAAGTGAATGAGGTGTCATAACCTCGTGGAGGGTGTCACAACCCTATGGATGAAGTGAATGAGGTGTCATAACCTCGTGGAGGGTGTCACAACCCTATGGATGAAGTGAATGATTTGAGTTTGATTGCTGGGCTCGACCATTGCCTTGCAGAGGGCCGAGATACCAATAGCAGAAAGTAAAATTGGGCTCGACCATTGTCTCACAGAGGGCCGAGATACCAATAGCAGAAAGTAAAATTGGGCTCGATCATTGTCTTACAGAGGGCCGAGATACCAATAGCATAAATGTAAAATTGGGCTCGACCATTGTCTTACAGAGGGCCGAGATACCAATAGCAGAAAGTAAAATTGGGCTCGACCATTGTCTTACAGAGGGTCGAGATACCAATAGCAGAAATGTAAAATTGGGCTCGACCATTGCCTGGCAGAGGGCCGAGATCGCAGAGGAAAATTTAAATTCGACCATTGCCATGCAGAGGGTCGTTTGACAATCTGGACTTGACCATTGCCTTGCAGAGGGCCAAGATCGCGAGGAAAATTTAAATTCGACCATTGCCATGCAGAGGGTCGTTTGACAATCTGGACTTGACCATTGCCTTGCAGAGGGCCAAGATCGCAGAGGAGAATTTAAATTCGACCATTGCCATGCAGAGGGTCGTTTGACAATCTGGACTTGACCATTGCCTTGCAGAGGGCCAAGATACCAAGGACAGAATGTAAAATTGGGCGCGACCATTGCCTTGCAGAGGGCGAGATACCAATGGCAGAAATGTAAAATTGGGCTCGACCATTGCCTTGCAGAGGGCCGAGATACCAATGGCAGAAATGTAAAATTGGGCTCGACCATTGCCTTGCAGAGGGCCGAGATACCAATAGCAGAAATGTAAAATTGGGCTCGATCATTGCCTTGTAGAGGGCCGAGATACCAATGGCAGAAATGTAAAATTGGGCTCGACCATTGCCTTGCAGAGGGTCAAGATACCAATGACAGAAAATAAAATTGGGCTCGACCATTGCCTTGCAGAGGGCCGAGATACCAATAGCAGAAATTTAAAATTGGGCTTGACCATTGTCTTACAGAGGGCCGAGATACCAATAGCAGAAATGTAAAATTGGGCTCGATCATTGCCTTGCAGAGGGCCGAGATACCAATGACAGAAAGTAAAATTGGGCTCGACCATTGCCTTGCAGAGGGCCGAGATACCAATAGCAGAAATTTAAAATTGGGCTCGACCATTGTCTTACAGAGGGCCGAGATACCAATGACAGAAAGTAAAATTAGGCTCGACCATTGCCTTGCAGAGGGCCGAGATACCAATGACAAAAAGTAAAATTGGGCTCGACCATTGCCTTGTAGAGGATCGAGATACCAATGGCAGAAAGTAAAATTGTTTGATTGTTTTGAATTTGAAATTTTTGCATTTGTTTTGAAATTTTGAGATGTTGATTTTTTTTTTATTTTTTTTTTGAGATAGAAATGAGTGTCCATTTTTATTTTTTTGAAATGAGAAGCATGGTTGATGTAAATTTGGAAATTGCAGGAGAAAGCTTTGTTGCATGTTGATTTTTTTTTTGTCTTTTTGAGGGAAGAAGATTTGATAAATATTTATGAAAACAAATTCAAAGTTTTTGAAAATATGTACATGATGTTGACTCTGATGATTTTTTTTTTTGAAAGTTTTGAAATCAATAAACAAAGTGTTGTATTTTTGTACAAGGATTTGAAATCTCGATATGGAAGAGAGATATGGTGGATGTAAATTTTGAAATTTGAGGAGAAAACTTTGTTGTATGTTGATGATTTTTTTTTTTGGTCTTTTTGAAGGAAGAAGATTTGATGAACATTCATGAAAATAAATTCAAAGTTTATGAAAATATGTACATGATGTTGACTTGTGATTTTTTTTGTTTTTGTTTTACTGGAAGATTGTGTCAATTTGTTTTCTTTGAAATCATCAAATTTATGAAGATTTAGACTTTCATTTTCCTTTTATGCAAAGGATGTCAAATTTTGAAGTCAAATGTTGAAAATGAAACTTATGTGTTGGACATTTCTTGGTGAAATATTAGTGCGTACATGCTTGATATCAAGGGTTGGGACAAATATGTGGACGGATTTGGAGAGGTTTTGGCAGGTATAGGGATCACAATGTGGGCCTGTCACTCCTCAAACTAGTTGTAAATGCCAATGTGAGATCAGAGATACTCTTCAAGCTGCCCCAGTTTGAGGTCTAGGAGAAACATTGGTATGGACAAATGTATCTATGAATTGCCCCTAGTTTTGGATACTAATCAGTGAAGGTCAAGGCAGATTGACATCATGCAAGGCCCAAAAGGTTGCCCCCGTTTCGGGTTCGCAACTGTTAAGATGAATAGAAATCATGGAAGGCCAAAATGGTTGCCCCTGTTTTGAGGGTGACTTTATAAATTTTGGGACCAATTAGAGTCATACAAAATTGAGATAACTGCCCCGGTTTCAATAGGATGGATAAATCAAGCTCATGAGAGACCCACAAAGGTTGCCCAGCTGGGTGAATGGATTGATGAACGTCAGGATGAACGAAGCCCAACAGGGATGCCCCTAGTTTGAGGATGGGTTTGGAAAGGATTGAACAAAAGGATGCCCTTAAATGACCTTTCTTTTTAGCTAGTTAGCAAGAAAATCCCCTCTTCCTAAGACATTTCATTTTTATTTTTTTCTTTTTCTCTATTTTTTTACAACTTCATTGCAAGTCATTTTAGTTTATCACACAATTAAGCTTTATGAAAATTGAAGAAACCATTGTTCAATCAGTGTGGGCTTTTATTCGGCTTGTAATGAGGCTATGGGTTCAAGGGTATTCAAACAACGGATAAGGCCCAAACAAATGTTTTTAGGTTATTATTTTTTGAAACAAGAGTTACCATTTTGGTCCTGAATTTGCTATTTGTCAACCTCCTCAATGCTTTTCTCTTCTTAAGATCACCACTTAGTGTTTCTTTTTTTCTATTTGCTCTTCTTGATGAACTTTCTTTCTTTGATCACTAAGTGTCTTTTGTTCGCATCCTGAGTCGACTTTTATTGTAATGGTAACTCTTACTCGGATAAATTTGAAAAAGAATTATTTCTTGGCTCAAATGGGAATCAATGGATATATTTTTTTTCTTTTTGGATGAAGGAAAATGGCCACACATCATCTTGAACTCTGGTCACTTTATTTTCGAAAGATTAACTCTATGACAAATCAATTGACTTCAGCACGAGTTGTTTTTCTTTTTATTTTCTTTTTGAAACTCTCTTTTTTTTTGTCTTTGAAGGATTCAGGGATCGCCTAACTGAAAAAATTATGGACAGGCACATTTGCCCCAAAATATAATTTTGTTCATCTTGGGCAATGATCGGGGTCAATCCTTTTGTACAATGAAGGCCGGAGGATGGATGTTTTCAAACAAAAGCTCAACTAAGGCTAACAGGTAGATGATTACAAACAAAGGTTCAATTAAGGCTGAGTATGAGGGATATTACCAAGGAATGAGTATTCTCAAGCAACACACTGAGGTTCAAATAGCAAATGTGACCAAATTATCTGACCCAACAAAGAATGGCATCCATTTTCTTTTTATTCTTAGAATAACATAAACTTGATGACTTACCTTGAAAACAATTGACTCAATTATCTTTTTGAATTTTTCAAATTTGCGTTCCTTTTTTTTTTTTGAATACAGAAATGTAATGATGAAACTAATTGAAATAAATCTTTTTGAATTTTCAAAATTGTGCATCATTCTTTTATGAAGAAATCATGCGAATCATTCAAACATATTTTTTGTATTTTTTCACTTGGGCTATCCTTCTTTTTTTTTTGAATGGAAATATGCATCATGAAACGAAAATTGATGCACTTATTGAAAGAAATATTTTTGTATTTTTCACACTTATATTCCTCTTTATTTAATGAATGAAAAATATGCTAATGAGGGAAAATTATGCAACTCACTGAAAGAAATCTTTTTGTATTTTCAAACTTATGCTGCATTTTATTTTATGAATGAAAAATGTGTTAATGAGGAAAAATTATGAAGTTTATTGAAGGAAATATTTTTGTATATTTTTTTTAATAGAGAACGAGAAATGGACTTAATGAGCTTAGAATTGGACTTTTCTTTTTGACACGGGACAAAATCCAAATCGGATTGGACCTAAAGAGAATTGACATAGAAGGAAGTTGGACTTACCAGACATATTGACCCAATGGATCAGATGACCTGAGCCGTGAAAACTTGACACAAGAAGATGACAAAGAAACATTTTTTTCATTTTTCATAGTTTATGGAACAAGCTAAAAGAAATTCATTTTTTTCGTTTTTTGTTATGAAAGGATTTCACAAGATGGAACTAAAGAAAATTTTGCAACACTACTAGACTCAATGGGCCCAACACTATTCTTTTTACAACCATGACAAAATCTTCAGACAAGGGTCTGAATTCCTCTATTTTTATTTTTTGCACAAATACTTGTTCACACAAATGGAAAAAAAAATAAACATGTATTTTTTTATTTTTTTAGAAATTCAGATGCACTGGTTCAAGAGAAACCACATATGACAACGGGGCCTAATGGGCTCAAAAACTGTTCATCTTTCATTCTCAGATTTTTTTTTTGGAAGATAACAACAATTTTATTTGTATGAATTCAAATATGATATTCGCAATAATGATCCCCAAAATATGTACAATTTAAAAAATCCTTTTATGATTTTTCATGCCCCAAAAATATAATTTTTCGTTTTTTTTTAGTGAAATCAGACTCAAGAAAAACATAAACGTCAATTGAGTCTAACGAGCCCAAGAACTGTTCTCAAAGCCAAAAAAATGTTTTCAGTTCTTTTTTTTTAAAGAATTTTTATTTTTAATGAGTTCAATTTTTAAAATTTTTTTTTTAAATTAAGAAAAGTAAATATATATACCTGTGCGAAAAATTAACTACTTCGAAGAGGAAAATATTGCACGTTCAAAGCAAAATTTTTTTTGAAAGATAACAATATTTCACTTTTTATTTGTATGAAAAATGATGTCCAGAAATTCGAAACGATGATCTATATTGCCCCAAAATATGTACACTTTATTAATTAAATTTTCTTTAAGATTTTTCATGCCCTAAAAATATTTTAAGAAATTCTAATTTTTTTTTTGAATGATTCCGAGAACATTAATTTTATCTTTTATTTTCATATTTTTCTCTTTTTTTTATTTAAAAGAAACATGAAATTTTTTTTGTAAAATAGGAAATGACAGACAAACTGAAACAAAATAGTCTCCCTTTTGTGCCGTATCAGAGGTTGAATAACTTAAAGTTCTAAGGCCAAAGATATGCACTCACAAGGATGGTTCCCTAATGCTTAAATCAAGGCCACCAGAGCTATGGCTCTTTTCATTGTTTCTCCACAACAGTCAGAGTAATCAACTAGATGCGGAGACACAAATGAAGAGAACAGACTCTAGCTGGGGTTCTCACGATAGCCAAACAGGAAGTACATCCCAGAGTGACACCGCTACACAACCCCTCTAATTCTAAGTTGCGCTCAGACCCGGGTGTAGGGCCCCACTCATGATATGCATAATGTGTAGAGGGAGATTATAATGTAAAACAACAATTGCAAAAATAAACACAAATAAGTAGACATATCAAACAAAGGTGAGGAACAATTATTTCAAAGATAAAGAACAACTAAAAAATACTCACATGCGACTATTTCAAATATCAATCATGGATAAGGAAAAGGAAAAAAACACAAAGAAAAACCACATTGAATTCGCATATCTAATTAAATGGCCTGACTCTCTAGCGTCCCCAGTGGAGTCGCCATCTGTCGCAACCGGAATCGCGATGGGACGACGATCCGAAAAAGAAAACGGTTTTGAAAAAGAGATTTTGGAGTCGCCACCATAGTTTATTATGGAAAACTACAGAAAAACCATAAAATGATAAAGCATGGTCTGCGAAAATGAGATTCTTGGTTCGGGAGTCGGTTACGTGTAGGGAAGGTATTAGCACCCTACAACGCCTGCCCTAAAGCAGTACCTTTAATTAAATACGCGAATATGATGTGGTTTTCAAAATGTTTAACTATCCCCTAAAATAAAACTCTAAAGAAACAAAATGTACTTTTTTAGTTTTTTGGGCCCGACAAGGATTGACCTTGCTCCTACGTATTCTCATTCAGAATGAGAAATCAGGGTTTCGTAGTTCTTTTTGGAAATGCTTGAAAATTTCGTTTAGAAAATTATTTGAGAATTTTGTTTGGAAATTGTTTGAAAATTTGTTTGGAAATCGTTTGAAAGATTTGTTTAATTGATTATGGATAAATTTGGATTTTTGGGAAAGTGAATCTGAGAAGGACTGGCCTTGCTCCTACGTATCTCCACTTTTGATGGAGAATCAAGGATCACGTAGTTCTGGCTAGAAATATTGTTTGTTTGCTTAAAAGTGTGATATTTTTTAGTTTTTGAAGATTTTTATAGTTTTTGGTATTTTTTTATGTAATATTTAGATTTTTTTTGCGTAATGAGCACTAGGCTGATGCGTACGATCGCACGAGCACTCACACGGCTTTTTCTTTGTTTTTTATTGTTTTGCGTAATGAGTACTAGGCTGATGCGTACGATCGCACGAGCACTCACACGGCTTTTTCATTGTTTTTTATTGTCTTGCGTAATGAGTACTAGGCTGATGCGTACGATCGCACGAGCACTCATACGGCTTTTTTGTTTATTTTATATTTTGGGTAATGAGTACTAGGCTGATGCGTATGATCGCAGAAGTACTCATACGATATTTATTATTACATATTTTTTAAAGTTTTATATTTTTTATTTATTTTTATTATTTTTATTAAGAAAGAGAGGTGAGTTGAAATATCTATGACATAAAAATATCAAAAAGCATAGGATAAAATTGTGGTAGAAAATAGGATAAATTTATAAACTAAAAAAATGATCAAAATGAATATAAATAGAATGGAAAGAAAATGTGTACCTTGTTAAAGATTTGAAAGATGAAGCAAGACTTTACTTGTAATAAGTTGTGAAAAGAGGTAGATTGATGGTGAAGAAGATGAATTTATAGTAGAAATGTGGCATGGGATTTACTATGTATAGAGGAATTAGGAAATAGTAAAATGTGAGAAAAAAATGAAGTAGAGTTTTAGGATGGAATGAAGAGATTTTGAGAGAGAAGAGATGAATATTATGTAATTGTGTGTGTGTAGTGAAGAGAATGTAGGTATTTATAGAGTTAAGGATGAAGAAAGTTGATGGATAAAAATAATATAATAAGTTGGTGGAAAATTTAGATGAATTAAAAAAAAAGGTCAATAGAAAAAGTTAATGTGGAAAATAAGTAAAAGAAATAATATAAAAAGTTGGTGGAGAAAGTAGGTGAAATAAAATATAGTAAATAATAAAAGTTAATGTGGAAAATAAGTGAAAGAAATAATATAAAAGTTGGTGGAGAAATTAGGTGTGGAAATTAAGTGAAAAAAATAATATAAAAAGGTGGTGGAGAAATTAGGTGTGGAAATTAAGTGAAAGAAATAATATAAAAAAGTTGGTGGAGAAAGTAGGTAAAATAAATATAGTGAATAGTAAAAGTTAATGTGGAAAATAAGTAAAAAAAATAATATAAAAAGTTGGTGGAGAAATTAGGTGTGGAAATTAAGTGGAAGAAATAATATAAAAAGTTGGTGGAGAAATTAGGTGAAATAAAATATAGTGAATAGTAAAAGTTAATGTGGAAAATAAGTGAAAGAAATAATATAAAAAGTGGGTGGAAAAATAAGGTGGAGAAAAATGGATAATAAAAAATGTTGATGGAGAAGATATAATAAAAAAATGTAAGTGGAATAATTAGAAAAGTTCATATATAAAATTAAAATGGAAATGATGTGGAAAAAGTAAATGAAAAAGGTAGATGATGTGGAATGAGATGTGGAGGGTGATGTGGAGAGTGGGGTGTGATAAGAGAAAAAAGGTGGTGAGGAAGTAAAAAAGTAAGAGATTATTTTGGGCCATTGGATTAAGTGTTTAAAAGAAACTTTGGGGGTGCAAAAAGTAAAATAAATAGTATTTTTTCATTTGGTTTTTTTTTATGCTTCTTTTATTTATTTATTATTATTTTTATTTTACACTCATGATGAAAATCTATTAGTCAATCCGGACGAAATTGGGTGTTGACAACTATAATTAAAGGAAATGGGTAGGTTGTGACATATGAACACAAATTAAAATTTATAAATGGTTAAAATTACATTTTTTTTAGCAAATAAAAACTAGATTTCTTAAAGAGTTTGATTTTAATATATGTGGATCAAGATAATAAAAAAGTATACAAAAGTATATGTATAAAAAAATTTCATAATATGAAAATATTCATAAAAATTGCCACACATGAAAATTTATATATATATATATATATATATATATATATATATATATATATATATATATATATATATATAATATAAATTGAAGATAGTGTGAATCAGATCAGACATAGGTTGAGTTAGAGTTAAACTGGAACATTATCAAACTAGTTGAGATTTATGCAAGTTAATCTTAGTTAGGTCAAGTTCATGTCATGTAAGATGAGTGAAATCTAAATTAAGTTGAGATAAATTAGGTTAAAGTTAAATCAAGTTCTACATGGGCCAAGTCAAGTTGAGCCAAGTCCAATTTTGGTCAAGGCAAAGTCTGGTTGACACGAACTCGACTCATGTCACACTATGTTATGTTACAAACATGTCAAGTTGGTATAACTAGGCCTACGTTGAGTTAAACTCACATTATGTTTGATTTGAGTTAAACCCACATTAGGACAATTATAGTTAGACCTAGGTTAGACCATGCCAAGTCAAGCTCATGTTAGTCGATTCCAAGTTAGGATGGATAGGACCTAATTAGGCTAAAATCATGCATGTTATTAAGTCGAGCCCAAGTTAGGTTACATCAAAGTAGGTTGGATTTGGCTAAGCTTGAATAAACCTAGGTTGGATCCAATTCAAGTTGAATTGGATTGAGTTTGGCTAGATCGAGATGAGACTAAGTCGAGTTCAACCAAGGTCAATATAGGTCTTGCCTTGGCTAGCCCATGTTAGGTTGTCCTAGACTAGTCCAAGTTTGGATAAGTCAAACTTGGTTAAACTCAAGTTAGGCTTTATTGAGTTAAAATAAGATAAGTTAAGATTATACTGAATTGGTTCAAGATCGGGTTAGACATAATTGTATTGACCTAAGTTAAATTTAATCCAAATTAAAAAAGGTTAATTGGATTGGACCTTAATCATAAAAATTGAGACTAAGTTGAGTTGAGATGAGACAAGTTTGATCAAATCACAACTTTTCATATAATTTAATAAAAACTATTTAAAAACTAAATTATAATTAATATAAATATTTAGAATAATTTATAATTTAAAACATTTTATGAACTTCTGTAATTCTAAAAATTATTTAAGAACTCGTTAAACTAAAGTAATTTTTACTTTAATCATAACCTATTTTATGGAATAACATAAAATATTAAGACTTTTTTAACCTAGTAACTTGCTCTCAGTGAATCAATAAAAAAATAAATTGAAGTTATATCAAATTGATATCTCTAAAAATATATCACAAATAAAAGTTATTATGAAAGTTATTATGGTTATAGCAACCATAAAGTTTACATATGTCAATAACAGTTATAACAATTTTTTAAAATATTTAACTAATTTAGAAAATTGCTCGAAATCAAAAAATTATATATTATTAATTTTGAATAAATTTCATATCAATAAATATATTACATGTTTTTTTTATATTAATTTTTGCAAAATAAAATATACTGAAACTGGAATAACAATAAAAGCTTGGGCAAAATGGTCCCTTCTTATTTTGAGTTATATGTTGAAGTTTCGAAGCAGCCTATATTTGTATTTGTATTCTTTCGTATATATTTTGTGAACAAAATGAAGATTGAAGGCAATTAACAAAGTTAAGCTTTTGGGTTTTTGGAACAACTGGGATTTGGGCTCAACCCAAAACCATTCTACAAGTTATATCAAATAGGTTTAATCATTTCGGAGGTTCTTAGTGCGTATTTGTGTCAATTAGTGCATATTTGTGTCAATTAGGTCATTGTATTAAGAAAGAGCTCAATTGAGTCTTTTTTTATATAAAATTGAGTCAATAACGTCTCTAATGGTTCTGGACGGATATGATTTTGAATTTAAAAAAAATATTTTTTGGATTATTTAATAAAAACAGAGAATGTTAAAGAGCTCCAAAGGCGACGAGAGCCTGGCAAGTATGGCAAGGGCGCAAGGGCGCGTTTGTGTTTCTTCCCTCCATTTTGATTCATCGAGTGAGGAGGAAGCTTCCTTCTCCTCTTCCTTTTCTGATTTTGATTGGGTTGTTGGAGTTACCGTTATCTGATTTTTGCGAATTGAAATGGTTGTTGTGCTTCATTTTTACATATTGAAATGCGTTTTGAAGTATTCCTGTTGTGATATTGGGGTTAGGGTACAAATTGAGAATGTTAAAGTATTGCAGTTTGGGGGAATTTCAAGTTCTCATTTCAAGTTTTCGCACTAAAGTTCATCTTCCCTTGTTATCTGAAATTCAATGTCTCTCTCGTTCCTTCTTCAATTTCTTTTGCAATTTTTGTTAGGTATTGGTTATTTCGGTCACGGTGTTATATATTTGAATTTAGTTTACAGTATTTGGTGAAAGATTTATTGATGGTGCAAAGGTGTGTATATTCATTGGATTTTCACTGTTTTGCTCTCTTTTTCCTCACTTTTGATGATGGAGCATTAGTTTTATGAAGTCCTTTTGTCATTAGGCATCAATCAAGTTTCCATCTTCCTTTGTGAAAAACCTAGTTTCTCAATATTTTAGTTCAGATAAGCAAAGGGAAAAACTTTCTGACTACAAAATCATGTTTTAAGATATCCTCAGAAGAATGACTATCTGTAATAGTACCTACAGGACTAGTACTCTCTATTCTTCGTCACCAACAGGCTTTATAATATTTGAAATTAGCCAGTTTAACTATGACTCTACTCAACATCTAGATTCTTCTTCAAGTATTCATAAATCATATAAGTAATGTATCAAACATTCCCTTGTAAGCACGAGTATTGTTGATAGGTTATGCCTGCAACCTAAGAATCATGAAAAAAGATATGTCAACAAAGAGCCCAGAGAAAGGATCAATAAGAAACCTAGAGTAAAAGAACAAAACTCATGCCTCCCTCCCCCACAATCCATATTTCCATTTGGGAGAAAGAGAGCAGAGAAATAACATTACTACTGACACAACTTTATACCTTGTCTTAATAACCTACAGCGAATAGACACAAGTGGCTCCAAGAGCACCTGAAATTGTCCCACATCCAAGTTGTACTAGAGGACCAGGTTCTGTGAAGGAGAAAAAATAATAGAACTTTTTAAGTTTCAATACTTTTAGAACTGTTAATTTTTAATAAAAAAAAATACAAACTGGTCAAATAAAATCATTATGTTCAAGAGATAATATGGTTGCGGTAATATCATACCACTGTCATGAAGAATGTATCTCTTAGATATATCTTTCAAGGTGTCATATACAGTGAGATCAATCCCTACATAGGGAATTATACCTAGAAGAGATGGAACAAGCCCTTGCGGTGGGTAGTGGCCATGGAGACGCTGTCGAGGACCGCGTCCACGGTGACGTTGGCGAGACACTTCTGCTCGTTGAGAGGAATGCCGAGCTTGTCGAAGTAGCAGAGGAGTTCGGGATCAGCATCTTGGAGGGACTGTAGAGGGCATTTCTTCTTGGGAGCGGAGTAGTAGCAGATCCTTCACCTAGGCGCACACTGTAACGTGAAGGTTTTGAGTGTTTAATGTTTAGGGTTGGGGGACAATGGATTTGGGGTGGTGTGTGGGTTGCGGTGGTAAGGGGGAGATGGAGACGCTGTTGCAGTAGAGAAGAGACGCCATGGATGAGACCCGAAAATAAATTTAATGTGGTGCGGAACAATTAGAATGTTATAATTGACTCAACTTTACGTAAGGATCCAATTAAGTTTTTTAAAAATACGAGAAGCTAATTAACACATGCATAAATAAATCTTTCAAACTCATTAAACCTATCAAATAAAATGAAAACAACTAATTTCTCACATCACTGCAATTGGATTTAAATTTCAAAGAATTATAACAAATACCATTAAATTCTCTAAGTAGTCGATATTAATGTAAAATGAATACCCTTCCTGTAAGGGTCTGTGTAAAATGAATAAGGGAAAATTGGGCCTTATGTGGGGCAGCCAAGCCCATCAACCTAAGGTCAGCCTAACCTTAGGAAGGACTCATCAGAGTTCTTTTTCATTTTTGTAAGCTCTTTCCTTTCTCTCTCTAGAACCCTTTGCCCTAAAGGTTTTCTCTAAATTCTCTCTAGATTCCTAGCTCCTTGAATAGTAGGAATTCGATTTAGGAGCTATCCAAGCGTCCGCGGCGTAGAAGGCTTTATTTCTACCGAACGTTTTCTTCATTCCGACTGGTAAGTCGTTCTTCCCCTTCTCTTTCACTGTCTTTGAACATAGGGCATGCGACGTCACTGGTTGCATGTTACTAGCAGGGTTTCATCTTCATATTTTCTGCCAAATCAAGCTCTAAAAGTTGTTGTTGTCACTACTTTGGTGGTTTGTAGGGTCAGGTTGAGCTCTTGTGCTGTCAAGGGTACTGTTAGGATAGTTTCAGTTAGTTGTACTTGGAGAAACCGGGTAAGGGGAGCTAGTTATGTTTTGTTTGAACTATATGATGTGTATGCTTGATAATTTATGATTGTTTATTGTTGAGTTATATTTTTGTGGTGAGCATGTTGATTTGTATTTGTTGGATGTGTGGAAGTTGTGTAACCATGGCGTGTTGAACATTGTTTGACTTGGATGAGGTTGTTGGCTGTAATGAATTTCTGGTCTGGAGTAAGAACTCTGTAAAATAGTCAATATGAGTAGTGGGTGAGTGTACAGGTATTGTTTCAAGTTAGTGTGAAGGGAAGTGATGCATTGTAATTGGGCAATTGGAGTCTAGAACATATAGTACAGTTTCGATGCATTGTTGAGAGTACTTGGTTGGTAGGATAGAGGAACCTTAAAAACCTGAGTTGGCACATCCTTGATCATAGAGCAGCCCTGGTCTGATCTAGCAAGTTGTGACTAATCATATGTGTTGGCGTCGAAGGTGAGTTTGATGCGTTCAGACATTGGGTTCTTCTCCGGTGACCAATTGGGCAGTTTGGCTAGCTTGGATGAGTCAATTAGAACTGGTTAGGGTCATAAAACTGAGTAAAGTCATTAGCAACCTGGTAGAATTGAAATTGGGTCCTTAGTTTAATGAAATTTGAGTTTTAATGAAAAGTTAGGGAGTGATTCCTTTAGAATCAGGTTAATAACACCTTATAAACATCTAGACAAGTTTAACTAGGTACCAAGTATGAATTAGAGGCATTAGAAGTTGGAAGAAAGGTCTAGAAGTGGTAAGGAGTGGTTGAGTAGATAATTCTACAGAATTATGCAGAACGCTGTAGTGACCGTTCGGTCTTAGTGGGTGGTATTGGTAGTGTTCGGTCTTAGTGAGTGATATTGACAGCGTTCGATCTTAGTGGGTGGTATTGGTAGCGTTCGGTCTTAGTGAGTGGTCTTGATAGTGTTTGGTCTTAGTGAGTGGTATTGGTAGCGTCCGGTCGTAGTGGGTGGTATTGGTAGCGTTCGGTCTTAGTGAGTGACCTTGACGACGTTCGGTCTCTCTTAGTGTTCGATCCTAAATAGTGCTCAGCCACTTCTTTAGTCTTTCCTTTATGGATCCTTCGGTCCTGTCCTTTGGGAAGTGAAATAAGTGCTCGGCCAAAGTCTAAGTTTTGGCCAAGACCCTAAGCATTCGGCCAAGGTTTTAGTGTTCGGCCAAGGCTCTAGGTGTTCGTCTAAGACCCTAAGCATTTGACCAAGGTTTTAGTGTTCGGCCAAGGCTCTAGGTGTTCGTCCAAGACCCTAAGCGTTCGGCCAAGGTTTTAGTGTTCGTCTAAGGCTCTAGGTGTTCGTCCAAAACTCACAGCGTTCGGCCAAAGCTCTCAATGCTTGGCCAAAACTCACAACGTTCGGTTCAAGCTCATTTGCTCTTGTTTTGGTTTGAATTAAGTGTGCGGAATGATTGAAATGCATAGTATGATCGTGATAATGATATTATACTGAAAGTATATGAATGTATGCGACATGTTTGATGGTTGAATGTAACAAGAAGGTGTAATGGACGTAATTCCATGGCCTCAAGGTGAGGATTCATGGTGGTGCCTCAGTGTGTAGAATGATTGCATGGTAGCTCAGTTTTGGGGGTTTTCTTGAAACTATTATGATCAATCATTCTCAAGTAGAGAGGATTGAATCATGTGGTGAGTAGTAGCAGGAGGTCCTAATCTTTGAGGCTTCCAGTATGCTCCAGGACGCGAAACAAACTAACCTCATGAGTGTGGTAGGGTGGAACCCATTGGCAACGGTTTTGCAAAGCAGTAGAGGCCACCACAAGTGCATAACCCGCCATAGCTCGGCAATCATTCTAGTCCAGACAAGTCGGTTTATAAAGCAACAAGTCTTGTGATGTCATTTTACCATGTTTTAAGTGAACTATGCATGCAGTGTGTGATTGAATAACATACTTTTTATACATAGCTCACCCTTGCTTGTTTGTACTGTTTGTGTATGATTCCTTTCACGATGATCATCCACTTGGATGGGAGCATATGGCGAGGAGGTTCTTTTGGAGACAGCTTTGGAAAATGAGGACAATGTTGTTGTCTAGTCTCCTTAGGGCGTTATTAGTTATTTCCTATATTTTAAAATACTTTTCCTTTTAAGCTTCTAATTTAGACTATATTTCATTTAAGCTTAAGTTCTGAAATTACTCTGAGGATGATTGTAATTCTAAATACTATCGACTGTTTTCCTATATTATCCACGTCATTATTATAAGGAATATAAATTTTGTATTTGAAAAAGTAGATTGAAATACGCTTTTTTTTACTTTGTATTCTGAAATATAAAATCTTAAACATACAAAATTTACTCCAAGTTATACAATTTGAAGGAAATAAAAAATTCATGGAGATGCATTATCAAAAATATTTTTAATTAAACCATCTCTAAAAATTTGAACTAGAAGTTCCAAGTACCTGTTTTAATAACAACAATTAGAAATTTCCAAAGACAAAACGTTTTTTATTCCTGGTTCGTGAGGGTTACTGATTTGATTCCTAGTTCGTTCAGTTTTCTTTCCCCGTCGTTATTAATAATTAACAACAGATAAATATTTAAGTTATCCAATAAATGCAAATAAAAGAGGGAATAATTTTTTTTCAAAACTTTTTTTATGCACGTAGCACAAATTTAAATTTTTAATTTTCCAAAGACTTCCAAAGAGAAATTTTAAAGTATCCAGTGCAAAACAAATGTTTTTCAATGGAAATTTTTCAAAACTCAAAGTGTAACTAAGAGCCACGTGATAGAGTGTGATATAAATGGCAATTCTAATTCTTCATACCAATGCAATGGTGATATTTTAATCTCTATCCAAAATTTAAAAAAGAAATTAGTGTAAATCCATATGAATTTACATTCAATTAAAACTTATGGAGCGTAATTTTGTTTATTGCAATAATGATCATCATCTTGTCATAGTTGATTTGATAATTTTTTTTTTTCTTTTAAGACATTTTAAATTAATTTCACATCTTAATTATTTCAAACATAATGAAAACTAAGACGGGTTTGAAAACTGATATTTTAATTTTAATCTTTGCATTTATAAAATTAAACGGAGTAACATATTTAAATAGTTTCGTTTTAAAACATACAAACATCGGGCATTTGGTCTAGTGGTATGATTCTCGCTTAGGGTGCGAGAGGTCCCGAGTTCAATTCTCGGAATGCCCCTATCAAATCATTTTTTTCGTTCTTTCTCACTGTGTAATCTCATAACTGAATCATTGTATTTTTCATTAAGCAACCAAATACACACAAAAACTAAACATAACTTAGTGAAATAGAAAGATCGGAGTACTGAATAATGAACTTCCTATTCATTACAGTACCTACACTATAATAAACTTCTGAAATCAAACATAGCCTATGGAGTAAAAATATATATAACTTCTTTAGGTTTATTCCCTCTAAGCATACTTGCAGTTATCGTAACCTGCAGACAAAAGAAAACAACATGAAGTAGCTCAGAATCCCAAAACAGACACAAAACATGTTTCAACAAAATCCTCAAATAAACACACGTTACACTTCTTCCCATTTTCTAATAAAGGAACATGTAATGTTTATAAGCTTACTTGGGTCACTGACAGCTATGAGACCTGATCCTGCGAAGTAACAGTTCCACCCATTTCCACCGCTGAATGCATAGTACTGATTCATGACAACAGAAGCATGGTTCAACAGATTGTTGGGGTCGAAGCAGGATCCACCTGGCTGGATCATCTTGCAATCACCCAAGATGCTGCAAGCATACTGAATGTTGTTCTCCAGTGTTGAATCACTCGATGAAGGTTTTGCCACACACCAACTCTTCTGGGCTTCCTGTATTTGAAACAAACAATGAGCTTTCTTCCATATTGATATGCAGAAGATACTTACTCAATTAATGTGATGAGTTTTCACCAATCCATAAGCAAACTTCACATTCCTTCCTGCACAAGTCAACCAATTAATCAAACATTTAAGATGGTCAAAATGAAGTAAAATTTCATGCAATTCTAAGCACTATCGGAACTTAGTCAACAGAAAAAACAGAAGTTGTAGTAACGTAGATATATATATATATATATATATATATATATATATATATATATATATATATATATATATATATATAAGAGAGAGAGAGAGAGAGAGAGAGAGAGAGAGAGATAATATGAACTTTCAGTGGAAATTGTAAAAGGATAATTCACATGGAAGGAAGCCATGAATTAATTACCCAAGTTGTTGCATGAGAGGAGCAGAGAAAAAATGAAAAGAAAAACAAGTGAAGAAGTTGATTTGGCCATGATGTGAGCTTTGAATTCGTAAAGAGACAAATGATGCTATTTTCCTTTGAGGGGTGCTGTGATGTGAACTGAAAGGGCATGGTATAAATAGAGGAATAGGTAATTACTGTTAATTATTAGCTCATTAATTAGATTACACAGCGTTAAAGCGGTTGTAATGTAATGGTAATAACAGTAAGAGAATTATAGAGTTTGTTGGAAGATGAAAGGATAGGTAAGAGAAATTTTAGTGACATATGCAGGTACTGATTTAGAAGATAGGAGAATAGGAACAGAAGAATGCATGTTTTTTCTGCATATATACTTGGAAGGGAAAAAGTTGCAGCTCTAGAAAAATTCTATATAAGCATATGTATTTGATTATCGATGATGATTCTTATTATGCAATCGTTGTCATAGTTGTAGCCTTACAGAAAATAGAAGCATAATGTTATAATATATGGTGATAAGAGAGGCAAAGCATGACTTGTGAATTAAATTTAAAAGATGGTTACATTTAGAAACACATGCATTCGTTTGCCGCATACTTAGAAAGGAAAATATTACAGCTAAAGGCAATTTCCATGAATATATAAATTCAATTATTTATGGTTATTTTGTTATTATCAAATCGTTGTTCTCCATCTTTTAATGCAAATATTTTGATTTTCAATATCTTCGTATTCCTTTTTCTTATTGGACGACGTAAATAGAAATATTCCAATACCAATGTATAATAACCAATTAATGTTTTTATATTTTATATTTCAATTCCTTGTATAACAAATTAAAATATTTGTCTTAGATGTCTTATTTATCAAAACATAGTCGTCATAGACACGCATAATATTTATTTTAGCAGTGAAAACATTCACTCATGCTTTTATGATTTTTATTTACACCGACTTTTGTTTCAAATTAAAATATTTATTCAATTTCTAGTTAAAAATAATAATATTTTTTATTATAAACAAATACCTTTTAACAATTTTTTACAATTTTCTATATACAAACACCTTTTTAGGAGTAGAAATGATTGATACTCGGGATTATCTATTATCCATGGTTAATAACTTATATTTTAATATATTTTTATTTATTATTTACAAGAAAATTAAAATTAAAATTTAATTTTTATTTTATTGAGTTAAATTTAATTAAAATTAAAATTAAATTTGTATTTCATTAAATTTATATTTAATTTAATTTATATTTCTTTATTTATATTTTTATTTAAATTTTATTTTAAAAATTTATAAAATGTTCTATTTTAAAATACGAGTATCTACAGATATCTACGTAATTTTTTATAATCTGCTATTATTTTTTAAATGAATATCTATCTGGTAACAAAATAAATAAAGAATTGTTATAAGTTAGGAAACTAATAAATATTATTAGTTTTCTTTCTTATTTATTTTTTTGTGTGGGGTTGAGATAACCATTTGATCTCTTTCTAATATTTTCTTTACTATCGATAAAAGAAATGTAGACTTCTGTTCCAAAAAAAATTAAATTATTGTTTCTTAAAATAAGATACCTACATGAAAGATGCTTTTAAAGTAATTTAATGTTTTTAATGTAATAATCATATAATTATCATGTAAACATTAAATATATATAATAAATGTATTCTTTATTTTTATATAAAAAGTTGTTGTGTTTATCTTACGCTCTATTGGTAGAAACAAAATATAATAAAATAAAAATAAATAAAAGTCAAATGTTTTTATTAAGAAAAAAAGAAAAACACAACAAACAGGTGAATAAATTAGTACAAATATATGAAAAGTAAAACATAAAATTACTGATGGGACTCATACTATCAGATTATCTCCTCTATCTTTTTTTTATCTAACTGACTTAATTAAATCTATCCTCTTTATTTTCAAATCCTTTTTCCATCAAACCATTAGAGATATTTTTTTCTTCCCAAGTTGTCCCTTTCAATTTAATATTTATTTTATAGCAGAAAAATGCTGTTCATAAAGGCTTTTGGAAGTTGGAATACTTAACTTTTATATTTCTTTTATCAAAAGACGAAATTTGTATTTTTTTTTCCTTTTTTTCTTAAATAAAAATTTTAGACTTTCACAATACATGTGTATTATGGTAAGAGAAAAGAGGGCAGGGTTTGGAAATCTGAAAGGAAAGTTCTTTATTTATAGATAACAAGTTAATTAAGTAAAAGAATTTAATAATATCTTTAATTTAAAATTTTAAGACAATAGACTTAACCTAGTTAAAATTTTTTATAGATCACAATTTAAAATTTTTTTCTGTTTCGTTGTTGTAAGTATTTCTCGCATAGTCTTAACCTAGTTATTACATTTGTTAAGTTGTTACTATGTGTTGAAATTATAATATAAGGGGGAAAATGAGAAATTTATAAAAAAAAGTAATTATAATTGATTGAATTTATCAAAACAAAAGAGCACATCGTGGGTTCTTTTTCCTTCTAATTTTATTATATAGGCTATTAACACATTCCAATTAAAAAATATTGAATATATATATATATATATATATATATATATATATATATATATATATATATATATATATATATATATATATATATATATATATATGAAACACACACTCGTAGCATATATCTATTATAAAGGAACATAATAGAATAATTGAATGAAGAGTATTTAATTTGGTAAACTAGTGCTTTAATAATTTCTGACATATTTTAATCCAATTCTAGATTAAGATTATAAATTTTCATTTAATTTTAAAATACTTATTTATATTTTAAATGTATGAAAATACTGTTGTATCTTTTTTATTTATTTATTTTTTTTTTTTTTTGCAAAATATTTTGCTACTTTAAATATTTGAAATTTCTTTCTTCTTATGGCCAATTGTAGTTAATTTAGTATAAAAGCTATAAAAATAATATTATTTAAGATTATTCAAGTAATAAAAAATTAAATTAATATGCTTACATTATTTTTTATAATTAAATTTAGTATATATATATATATATATATATATATATATATATATATAATATGTAATAACTTAAAAAATAGAGTATTAGAGTAGATATGTGTATTAAAATAATGAGACCGAGTATTTTATTATAAAATAATCTTATAATATAAATAGAATTTTCTAAATCTTGGTTCATTATATAAAATACTTCTATCTTTATAACACTATTTTTCTTGAGTTTTCTCACTCCTCTCTACATTTTCTCACTCTTGGAGTATCTGCTCGAAGATCAGGAGGTGTCTAGACGATCTTAGCGTTAAGAGTTATCATTTCAACCGATAAATTTTATGATTTGAGTCGTAAATTTCGTTTTCCTTTTTCTTAGTGATTTTGACTCTTGATCATGCAAGGATTTTTTGTTTGTATGTATTAAGTAGTCTTTTCCTTCAATTCTTGGCTTCATTGAGGTTCTAAGGTTGGTTTCCTATCACCAATCAGTGATTTGTAGATTTTTCTAAAGTTTTCTTGTGGTGTAAGCTTCGGTCGAGTATTTCTTTAGCTGTGCAAATTGTCTAGAGGTAAGGAAAGTTAGTTAATTGCTTTTAAATGGATGTATGTTGTGTAATTTGATGGTAGGTGGAGATTAAATTGTTTGGATGTGAATGTTAATTTGTGTTTGTGATAATTTAGGTATTGTAGTGAAATTAACAGATTTTATGATATTGAGTAGTTGAGATGAATAATGAATTTGTTTGTATGTGTGTATGAGATGTTGGATATGCAATGTCGAAATGATTTTGTGTTGATTAAAATTGTGGGAAGAAAAGGGTAACTTAGTGGTAGAGTATTTTGATCTAAAATGTGTTCTTAAAGGGAAAATGGTAAGAAATGGTTGTTGAATTGTTTCTGTACAGTTGAGATCTAGTATGAGTTGAGTTATGTCATATTCTAGCATCTAAAATGGTATAACTCTGAATTGTGAGAGTATGGTGGTGGTGAGGTAGAGTTCTACTTGTGTAGAACTCAATTAGGAGGAAGTGAGGTAGTGAAAACTTGAGTTTGGAGTTCTATGTGCAAATTGTCAGTTTGAAGAGTCTTTGTAAACCATTTGGGACTTGTTAGAGTCCCTAAGTTGTTTGGAATTGTGCCACAATTTGTAGAATTCAATTTGGGTCTAGTAGTTGAGGTTTTGTTAGTTGTTGGGTGAGATTTTGAGTTTCCTTGTTTAGATGTAGGTTATAAGTGTTTAGATAACCTGGGTTAAGTATAATTAGGTATATAACACAATCTAGGAGGGTTAGAAGTTGGGAAAAATAGTTGGAATTGGTAAAATTGGTGTAGGTTGCGTAATTTTGCAGATTTGGTGTTGCAGATTATGCAGACTTGCTGAGCGAGTAGAGTCACTTAGCGAGTGGTTGTTGAGGTTGGTCCTCTATCTGAGGACTTTCGCTCAGCAAGAGCGTGTTTAGCGAGTGGTTGAAGTTTGGGAACACTGTCAATTTTATTTGATTAGCGAATGGGTGCGTTGAACGAGTGAGTTGAGAGTCTTGTCCACTGTTTGGGGAGTTTCGCTTAGCCAGAGATGTCATTGAGTGCAAGTTCAAGGTCTAGTACCAATCAGAGTTATTCGCACAACAAGGTGGGTCGTTGTGCGAGAAACTTCTGTATTCACTCAGCGAGGGTGTATGCTGAGCGACTAGTCCAAGTTTTTGTCTACTCCTTATTTTCTTGTTCTAGTTTGATTTAAATGAAGATTTGATATTTGTTGTTAAGTATGTATGAATGTTTATTATGGTATGTTATTGATCATGTCATGAGCTAAGTTTCAAAGTGAAAGTATGATTTCAAAGTGGTGAAAGTTAAGTTCCAAAGTGAATCTTCTTGGTAAGGTTCATGTGTATTTAGAATGAAAGCAGAAGCTCAGTCTTGGAGGTTATCCTGAAACTCCAATGGTCTTTCATTCTCACGTAGAGAGGATTGATCCATGTCGTGAGGAGTAGTAGGAGGTCCTAGTCTTGGAGGTTTCCAGTATGCTTCAAGGTCTGAAACAGACTAACCTCGTAAGTGTGGTAGGGTGAAACCCATTAACAATGACTTTGCAAAGCAGTAGAAGCTACCATGAGTGCACAACCCGCCATAGCTCGACAATCATTCTAAGTCTGGACGATCAAAGTTAGTGTTGTGTCATGCATAAAGTGTTTTGTGTTATGAATTGAGATGTGGGTATTATATAATATGTTTGTCTTTTATTTAAATTAGCTTATCTTGTGTTGTTAGTGCTTTTTTGTGTGTTAGTGTTCTTTCTTTGCAATGATCATCTTGTGGGTGTCTGCAAAGAGATATGAGGTGTCTCTAGTGCAGAAATTAAACAGAAGAGATGCGACTCAGTAGTTAGTTTTAGAGTAGCTTTGTATATAGTTTTGGTATTTTGAATGACAATAAAGTTTATACTTTATATCTTAGTCTATTTTATTTTATTAATTATGTGAATATTATAATATGATTTATAGTTATATTTTGGGATTTACATATCACATCATCCAATAATTCTTTTCAGAAAATTCTAATATTTGTAACATGTCAATAAAGGGCAATAGTTTTTGCGCAGATAAAATTTATATTATCAATGTCGGCATAAGTGAGTGCAATTTCTGGCCAGAAAACCAATTAGATGTGTACGTTTTCTTTTTCCATTAAGTCCAAAACACTTTATTTTTATTTCAAATAATAATAGTTCAAATCATAGACCATCATCATCATCCTCCAGAGTTATTTTTCAACACACTGCCAACTTTAGAATCTACAAGATCCTCACCAACCCTAAGCACTATCTCAAAAGAAACACTATTACATGATAACATGATATAAAAAAACATCTGCAACTTCACAAATTAAACGGCTGGGAAGTAGATTCTGTCCAACTACTATTCGCATTCCACTACTTTTTTCTTGTTCCTGCTAAAGCAAAGATAGTGAATTCTCAATAGTTGAGTTTATATTTCCAAGAGTTTGTTGTTGAGCTGCTGTAATAGTCTAAAAGGGATTTACACCAACTTCGAAATTACATTCTATAACAATTTGAAAGAAATACCAAAATGTAATGATATAAAAATGAGTAAAGAAAATTAACTTACTATGGTAGTATTTATATTTATTATTTTATCCAAAGATAAAAGTGTCTATTCACCTCCCAACTCCGTATAATTAGCTTCGAATATCTCAGACTAGGTAGTTACAATTCTAATTGATTAACAGCTTCGAATGTAATTGTTGTGCTTGCTAAGGATTTTCAGTAGTCTTTGTCAGCCCTTGAACTTGAACCATAGTATTATCCCAAATCCACACGTCTGAACCAATGTGCCAGCTTTACCTTATTTCAATAATTTTTTGCTTTTATTTTGTGCAACTTGCGTGGCATTCACACATTATCTATAACCAAGTTGTTTGGTGTCTTCATCACACAAGTTGCTGCAAACCGCGTTTGTTGATATCCATGCATGTTCACTTTTGCTTCTTATGGTTAATGTCGACTCTTCTATATCTAAAACACACCGTATTTGCTCCACTAGTCACGCTCAACTTCTTAATTAATACGTTTTCATATTCTTTCTGCTAATGCCAAACTGCTTTCTTCTAATTAATGACAAAACCAGACGACTCAACAACAGTAGCTATGCCAATATTCAACCCAAGTCCAGGAAAATCAACGTTCAACGCCTTCCAAATGCAATTTGCAATTAATCAAAGCTTCAAATTTTAATTATATTCTTTTACTTAGTATTAAACTGGTTTCTGCTAATGCCAGGTATTAAAAAATAACTTATTTATTTATTTCTGGTTTGAAGCTCTATGGATAACCATCTTAAATTAGTATCTACTATCTGTACTCTCTCTCAACCTGAGTGTAAATATCCATATTTGACTTTGCGTATTCTATGGGGTGTCTCAATCAGTAGAAGATGCGACCTGATTCGCTATATCGACATGATATCGTAGGTCAAAGTTAAGATGCTCAATCCTCGTCGAAACAATCACGGTTTTTGTTCCAAGTAACATTAATCCCTGCTAAAGATTTGACTAGCATAGATATCATTGAACACACTCTGTCACAAATGGGGGGCCATGCCTTTTGAAATTATTGGTGGATCAATGAACATTATCAGTTGTATATAAAGGCTTCATTCACTTCCATTTTAGTATCAGTAAACTGCAATTGAACTCTATCTACAATATTCCACAATGATGCTCTCCCTAAAGATTAGTTTGACTACAGTCGTTGTCCTTTCCATTGTATCCATAGTTTCCCATGCTGAAACAAGCTTGGAGGTTGAAATTGAAGCCTTGAAAGCTTTCAAGAACTCCATCACTGGTGACCCAAGTGGGGCTCTAGCAGACTGGGTAGACAGTCGCAACCACTGCAATTGGTCTGGCATTGCATGTGACCCATCTTCAAATCATGTCATTTCTATTTCTCTAGTTAGTCTTCAACTCCAAGGGAAGATTTCACCTTTCCTTGGGAACATTTCAGGCCTTCAGCTTTTTGATATAACTTCAAACTCATTCACTGGCTACATTCCTGCTGAACTCGGTCTTAATACTCAACTTACAGAACTCACTCTTGTTGACAATTCTCTCTCAGGTCCTATCCCTCCACAATTAGGTAGCCTAAAAAGCCTGCAGTATTTGGATTTAGGTAACAACTTCTTGAATGGAAGCCTCCCTGAGAGCATATTCAACTGCACTTCTTTGTTGGGTATTGCTTTTAATTTCAACAATCTTACTGGCAGGATCCCATCAAACATTGGGAATCTAGTTAACCTTGTACAGATTGCAGGTTTTGGAAATAATTTGGTAGGATCTATACCTCTTTCCGTAGGTCAGTTAGGAGCTTTGCGAGCTCTTGATTTTAGCCAAAACAAGTTGTCAGGTGTAATACCTCGAGAGATTGGAAACCTGAAAAAATTGGAATACCTTGAATTGTTCCAAAATTCCTTGACTGGGAAAATTCCTTTTGAGCTTGGTAAGTGTAGCAATCTTTCAAGCCTGGAGTTATCCGATAATCAGCTTATTGGAAGTATTCCTCCTGAGCTAGGAAATTTAGATAAGTTGGAGAAATTGAAGTTACACAAGAATAACTTGAATTCCACCATCCCTTCAGCCATATTCCAGTTGAAATCATTAACACATCTAGGCCTCTCACAGAATAACTTAGAGGGAACAATATCTTCTGAGATTGGATATATGAACTCCTTGCAGGTTCTAACCCTGCATTTAAACAAGTTAACAGGGGAGATTCCTTCATCAATAACAAACTTGACAAACTTGACATATCTGTCAATGAGCCAGAATCTACTCTCAGGTGAACTTCCTTCCAACTTGGGTGTGCTTCGTAATTTGCAGTTTCTTGTTTTGAACGCAAACCACTTTACTGGATCCATCCCGCCTAGCATTACTAATTGTACTGGACTGGTAAACGTAAGTTTGTCTTTTAATGCTTTAAGTGGTAAAATTCCCGAGGGTTTTTCCAGGGCACCAAATCTTACTTTCCTCTCTCTTGCGTCCAACAAAATGACTGGGGAAATCCCGGATGACCTCTATAACTGCTCAAATCTTAGCACTCTAAGTTTGGCAATGAATAACTTCAGTGGATTGATAAAACCAGATATCCAAAACCTGTCTAAACTTCAACGACTACAGTTGAATGTAAATTCTTTCATAGGATCAATTCCACCAGAGATTGGAAACTTGAATCAACTCATTACTCTGTCCCTCTCTGAAAATAAGTTTTCAGGTCAAATTCCTCCAGAACTGTCCAAACTTTCTCGCCTTCAGGGGCTCACTCTTCATGCCAATTTATTAGAAGGTAGAATACCTGATAAGCTCTCCGAACTAAAAGGACTAACTGAACTTTTCCTGCATGAAAATAAGTTGGCTGGGCAAATACCTGATACTCTCTCAAAGCTTGAGATGCTTTCCTACCTAGACCTTCATGGCAACAAACTTAATGGGTCCATTCCAAGAAGCATGGGGAACTTAAGTCAACTTTTAGTTTTGGATCTCTCTCACAACCAGCTTACAGGATCAATTCCGGGAGATGTCATTGCAAAGTTAAAAGGCATGCAGATGTATCTCAACCTTTCTTACAACCACTTGGTCGGAAATGTTTCAACTGAGTTGGGCATGCTGGAAATGATACAGGCTATTGACATTTCAAACAATAATCTTTCTGGTTTCATTCCCAAAGCAGTTGCTGGGTGCAGAAATCTGTTTAATCTTGATTTTTCAGGAAACAGTATTTCAGGTCCTATTCCCGCAGAAGCGTTCAGTCACATGGACTTGCTTGAAAGCTTAAACCTCTCAAGGAACCATTTAGACGGTGAAATCCCTAATATACTGGCAGAACTTGATCATCTTAGTTCCCTAGATCTTTCTCAGAATGACTTGAAGGGAATTATTCCTGAAGGCTTTGCCAACCTTTCCAAGTTGGTGCATCTCAACCTTTCCTTCAATCAACTTGAAGGTCCAGTTCCCAAGACCGGAGCATTTGCACAAATCAATGCATCTAGTGTGATGGGAAACCAGGATCTTTGTGGAGCTCAGTTCCTACCGCCATGCAGGAAGACAAAACACTCACTTTCCAAGAAGGGCATAATTATTATTGCTTCACTTGGATCTCTAGCTATACTTCTAGTGGTAGTGATTCTAATCCTCACTCGTGGCACCAAACTCAGCAATTCTAAAGAAAGAGACAGCAGTGTTAATCATGAACCAGACTACAATTCAGCATTGGCACTTAAAAGGTTCAGTACAAAGGAATTGGAGAATGCCACTAGATTTTTCAGTGCGGACAGCATCATTGGTGCTAGCAGTTCGAGCACAGTTTACAAGGGTCAAATGGAAGATGGCCAGGTTGTTGCCATAAAAAGGTTGAATTTGCAACAATTCTCTTCCAATACTGACAAGATCTTCAAGAGAGAAGCCAACACCTTGAGCCAGTTGAGACATAGGAATTTGATCAAAGTACTTGGATATGCCTGGCAGAGTGGGAAAATGAAGGCTTTGGTTCTGGAGTACATGGAAAATGGAAATTTGGATAGCATCATACATGGCAACGGGGTAGATCAGTCTGTGATCTCTAGGTGGACATTATCTGAAAGAGTCCGAGTCTTCATATCTATTGCTGAAGCATTGGATTATTTGCACTCGGGTTATCATATTCCTATTGTGCACTGTGATTTAAAGCCTTCCAACATTCTTTTAGATAGAGACTGGGAAGCTCATGTCAGTGACTTTGGCACAGCTCGAATACTTGGTCTTAATCTACAAGAAGGTAGTACCCTTTCGTCGTCAGCAGCTGTGCAAGGCACAGTTGGCTACATGGCACCAGGTAAAAAAGCCTTTCCTACTTTGCTAATTTCTTATCTTCAACGTACAATATGTTTTAATCACAGTTATTTTCATGGCAGACTTGCACTTCAAATGAATATTTAGTTCTTGTTGGATCTGTAGTAAATCATGCACCTTAGATTGTCATAATCAGCGGAAGTAATATAAAAAAACGCTCTAGGCTTGAACAAGTATTAGTGTCTATTCGCTGTTTTTATTGTATGCATATGAGGCCAAATATGATTGTTCTATTAAGAAAAGGTAGCATCACCAAGACTTACATCATTACATTGACTACATGACCATATTCAGCATAACTATCATCTCAACGCTACCAACAGCTTTTGTTAATGATAAGCTTAACTAACTGACTTCTGTGTAAGAGATAGGCAGAGGCATTTTCTATTAGATTCATATAAGCATGGAGAACCCTATCCCCTTTACATATAACATATTTTCCCTTCTTTGTGCACAAACAGATAGCAACTTTGCCTATAATACACACCCTAGTTTTATTTAAAATATCGAATATAACTTTTATTTGTTTTCAATCCTCTAAGTTTATTAACTTCGTACACAAAAAACTTTTTATAAGTTTCATACTCTAAACAAGATATTTCTGGCGTGTAATTCTCAGAATTTGCCTACACGAGGAAAGTGACAACTAAAGCAGATGTGTTCAGCTTTGGTATCATAGTAATGGAGTTCCTAACCAAAAGAAGGCCGACAGGACTCTCGGAAGAGAATGGCTTGCCAATCACTTTGCGTGAATTAGTGGCAAAAGCCCTTGCAGATGGAACAGAACAACTTATGAATATTGTGGATCCTTTGTTGACCTGGAATGTAACAAAAGACTATGATGAAGTGTTGGCAGAGCTCTTTAAGCTATCTCTGTGCTGCACCATACCTGATCCTGAACAGAGACCCAATATGAATGAGGTGTTATCTGCCCTTGTGAAGCTTCAAACAACACTGTCTTCCTAAATGATAAACACCACCAACCAACCAATTCTTGGATCTGCTTTTAGAAAAAGAAGAAAAATTAAATGATTCCAAATTAGCACATAAGTGTTGACTTCAAAAACAGCAAAGCCTTATTGTACCCATGTTAGTTTTCCAGTTATGATGAAATTCATGCAATATTTCTTTAATGGATAACAAATAGACAGGGCAACTTGAGTTTTTAATAAATGCAAGGAAATTATCAGCCATCCTACGCATATGAATATAACATTTGTTGTCCATTGTTGCATGCTTTTTCTTTGTCACTCCCCTTCCCCACCTTTGCTTTAGATGCAAATGTAACTTGAATATTTCATTAAAAATTTCACAATTCCACCAGGAAAATTACCGACTACACTGTATAATAATAATCTTAAAAGAAATAAGACGAACTAACAAAACTAAGCAAAAGGTTACCCTATCCAACCCTTGCATTGCGCCCAACTCTCTTCTCATTTACATTACACAGTGATATCTCTCTTACGCCACGGATAATGAAGTTAATGTGAAACGAAAAATAACAAAGTACTTTGAAGTCAATAGCCCAATATTCCAAGGGGCATGGTAAAAGAATCTTCTAAGTTTTGTATCAGTCATAAAGGCTTTGAGCTTCTAGAGAGTTGCATTTTGCATATAACAATTAGAAAGGAGAATACCATAAAGTAGACACCAAGGCTAAAGAGTAATCTGAAAATGGGGTTGCCTCAATTACAGGAAGAATCAGTATGAAGAAATTCTTGAATGGTTGAAGGGAAGTCCAATTCTCTATAAGCACCACCATCAGAAACAAAAGCGGCTTTCCCTAAAAGCAGGTGTGCCAATCTCAAAGGCTCTAGCTTCTCTTGCCCGCCACCATTCAGAAAGTGCTTGATCCACCCATCTAACCTCACCACCTCTTTCCTACACTTTGGCCCTTCCACACCAACAACTTTTGCATAAAATCCACCTTCACAGTGACAAGAACCACAATCATCAAAATTATAATCCCTTTGCTCTTGTTCCTCTGATAATCCCAAAAGCTGCATTAACTGCTCAATGTCGTCGTCGTCATCATCATCATCTTCAGCTTCATTTACAGGAGTAACATGATCTATTTGAGAAGGGTTTTGATAGGTTGCTGGAAATTCTTGGGGAACGGAGAGGAATGCTTGTGGAGGTTCACTGCTGTCTTGGGATGGACAACTCTGGCTACAATTAGATTGGAGGAATATGGGAGAGCCCCAAGTGCTTTCTTGTATCTGAGATTCTATTGCTGCTGATGTTTGGTCTAATTTTAACCTCTTTTCAACCTGAACAAGCATCAAACTTCAGAATTCAAAATTCATTAAAAAAAAGCATTTTACGATATGGAATTACAATTACGCATGTACACCTGTTTCAGTGAGGAGAAGAAATTGAGATGCGATGACATGATGCGAAAATTGTCGAATTTTGTTTGTTGAACGGAGCAGCGTGGAGCACCAGAAAGTATTATTTTATCACATCCTCGTACACCTTAGAATTGCTTTGAAGTTATATAATATTCTTTTTTTAAGTAGTATTTTGAAAGCAAATTTTGATTAAAGTTATTTCAGTTGAAATATAATTTTGAATTCAGGAGTAATTTTTTTAAAGTAAGAGTTGACATATAATTATCTAAAATCGCGTAGTTTAAGTAATTTAAATCTACTCCATAAAACAACTACGGAAGACTGAATATAGTTTTTAAAAATGTTTCTGGGAATTTTTGAAAATTTAGTCAATTAGACTCTCGTGGAATTATGTAAAGGCTTTGAAACTTGTTTTCTAATTATTATTTTTTTCATAAAATTTGTTAGTTCACCTTAATTTAAACTATGTAAAATGCATATTCAATTTACAAAACATTTCACTAATTAGAATTTATTATAAGTATTTGCTCGGGGAAATAAAGCCATTCATGGTTATTAACTAATCTTCCCTTAAGATTAAACAACAAGTGCATGATTTCTTTATAGGTTAAGTAGACAAATTTTCTAAATTATAAAATAAAAAAATTGTTTTACACGGAAAACCTTTTTATTAAAAGAGTATTACATACAAAGTTACTCCTTGCTCCTAGTTTTCTAAATTTACAATTGTCAAAGCTTTACAAATAAAGTTTACTGACACAAAAATAAATGTGTAGAAATTCATTAGCTTTATCTACATAGAGATTCATATTATAGACATTCCAAATTCGGTTGTTGAAGCCTCTATTTTATGGTTTATCCATGTGTAAATTTTAGAAGTATGAAGTATATTTGATTTTATGTTAAGGGGTTGACTCAAAATAATTATAAAAAAGATTTTTTTACAAATGATTTTTTATGTTAGTTATAATTCACTTAATATAAAATATAAAATATAATACAATGACATCATTATAAATATTTTTAGACTTTATATACCGATTCTAGTTCTAATCGGTATAAAAAGTCTTCACAGTAATAAAATGATAATAAAATAATACACTTTTTATACTAATTATACTTATATTCAATATAGAAATTGATGTAATGACATTTTTTTGTAATATTAAAGAAGCTTTCTATACTCCTTAGTTACTGTAATTGATATAGAATGTATGTTTTTTAGACCATAGCGGGCAATGAATGACATAATTGATAGAATAATCAGAATGATATTAAAAGGGTGGAAAATATTGTTCCATAGAAGATTCCATCATCTTAGAAAGGAATATTCAAGTGAAACATTTGGCCCATTTTCACGAAGTATTCCTCCTGTTTTTGTGAAACTTATGGTTGTCAATCTGACACAACTATTTAAACTAAACCAAATCATTTTCCCATGTAGTTTTGAAACTTATAAACAAGTGAAAACCAGTTGATAAAAACCAAGCATAACTAATACACAGTTTATAAATTATGAAACTATCTTCCTAGTGACACTTTCACTCTCATTTAATTATATTGTATACTTCACAATAAAGGATGAAGTATCCTCTTCTACATTCTTCTTCAACTTGTTGGCATCAAACAACTTTTTGATGGTTTCCTGGGTAGTTTCAAGTTGCCATTTCACTATATCGAACTCAATACCTTTTCTTTTCAAGCTCTTAGTAATTTCTAAATTGCAACTTTCTTCCTTTATCTTTTAGCGATCCTCTTTCAAATCTAACCATTGTTTGCATAAATTCTCTATTTCAATAGCTATCACTTCCATTTTTTCTTCCTTTTCCCTTATTGTCAACTTCAATAGTAATTGGAGTTGGATAAATTTTATATGCACAACAAAGGAATATGAGAATGGGTAGAAAAGTTTCTTGAATTTGCAAAGATGAATGTTCTGGACAATAACGAAAGATTATATTATCTCGTGTGATAATTGTTTGAATGAGCGAAAACTACCAACTAAATTCAGGAGCATGTTCTATGTGATGGATTCCTAAAGAGCTACACAAAGTGGACAAGGCATGATAAATTAATAGAAATATTAAGACAAAATTGTTTATAAGACTGAACTGTCTAAACACTCTCATATGTTTTGAACTTTAACAAATAACATTAAATGACAATGTTATCACAAGAATAACAAAATAGCTGGAATATTGGTGATGCATGAAAATACTTTGTGAAACCAAAATAACTTAAGCAAAGTATTAGAAAAACATTTATGTATAAATAGGACACACCACTAAACGATTCTCAAGTTAAAGCGTCAATGAGAGTCTTGCTAAATGCAAGTGTTATATTGTAGCAAACCGTAATCAATCAACTCTCAATATGGTTAGTAGATAAAAGCGTCAAGACAATATTTTTGGAAAGCATGTTGAAAGTCTCAAATGACATTCCAAAACCTTGTGAGAGAAAACACCCTGCTAAACGCATATGCTAAATAGAACAGAGAAAACTCTAAAGCGTTTACATAGGCTAGATGATACCATGTGCTAAAAGATTCACTTCATCCAATGGTGAAGTTTTCAATCAATTTCTTGGTATCTTAGTTTGAAGCTTAAATGATAAAATCCTACCTAAATGGTAGAAAACATAAAAAACACTTTGTTATTCTAAACACGCATTAAATGTCATTAAATGTTCAACGTTTAAAACTAACAAAATTGATAAGAGAAAGGCTTAAATGTTTATTTCGTCCCCATGTTAAGAGGTGAATTTCTGTTTAGTACCCGGTTTTAAAAATGAAGACATTGGGTCCCGATATTATGAAAAATATATGAAGAAGGTCCACAAAAGAAAGAACAAGTTCAACAAATCATCAAAGAAAAAGTTGTACAAGAGATAGAAAAAGTTAGATAGCAGAAGAAAGAAGAAAAAAAGTACGGCCACATCAGCATGAACTTAACGTCGTTGCTATCAATTTAACGGATATGACCTTATTCATACACTTTTCATAACATAGGGACTTAATGTCTTCATTTTTAAAACTGGGTACTGAACAGAAATTCACCTCTTAACATGAGGACGAAGTAAGCATTTAAGCCTAAGTGAAAAGACATATCTACTATATTCATATCTACTCTACTTTGTAGATATTGCCTATTACATGTGTTGATAGGGGAAGCTATGTAAAGATGAACCCATATTTCATATGAGTTTTTGATGATGACAACATAAATGTTTTATAGTTTCTTGCACATGGAAAAATTGTTGCTTTTTTATCTTTGTATATGTACTTGAACTATATGTGTTATGCATTCATTGTTTACAAATGAATTTTTGATGAAAACACTTTACACATTGCATATATATATGAATTAATCAATTACACAGTTTGCATAAACTATTAGATTCATCAAATATCAATACATGCTTAACAATGACAAAACATCAGGTTTTAACCAATTACATTATGGGTATAATCGATTAAAACTCGTAGTTATGCCTACACATGTTTACTGAGTGCATTGATATGTTTTGGGTGAAAACTTTTTCAAAATGATTAAGTTTGAAACTTAACCGATTACACTAATTTCTTAATCGGTTAAATTGTGCTTTGATTGAAAACCTTTTTTCAAGAATAACCATAACTATCACAATGGTCATATTTTTAAATATTGTGGAATATATGTTTTGGTTCAACAACTTGAATGAATCATATATTTTATATCTAACATTGTTTGTTGAGATTTCTTACAGGAGCGTCTTACTCTCTTCAAGAATCAAGAATTCATACATTTGGATATTTTCATCAAGATTCTTTGAAGAATTTGAAAAAACAAGTATCCTCTTTAAATTGCAGGTGTTATGGTTGCGGAGAAAAATGACACATTAATGCATATTGTCTAAACATCAAAAAGGGTGAAGAAAAGAAGTTTTTCAAGAAGGAGAGAGCTTACCATGCTTAGGAGGATAATCCATCAAGCACCTCTGGTCCAAGTGATTCCAATGAAGAAACCAACTTGTGTTTGATGGTAAATACTAATGACACTACAAGCCAAGTTGTTCTAGTTCTGAAACTTGTGAAATTCACTTGCAAAAAAATTTTCTTGAATTACTTGATGAATCTGAAAAGTTAGATGTTGCTCATAAAAAATTATAAAAGGAGTTTAAAGAGTTGCAATTAAAATTTGAATAATCTTTAAAAGAGGAAGAAGGTTTGAAAAATAAAATTTTAGATCTAGAAAAGAAAAATGCTTCAAATATTGATATTCTTGAAAATCTGCTTGAAGTGACAACCAGAAATAATAATCTTGAAAAACCTATACCTGCTAAAAAGGTTTATAAAAATAAAAGTGTTCTTAAAAGTAAGAACCAAATTAAAAGAACACATAGGGTATAGGTTGAAAAAGGAACAACTTATTATAGGAAACCAAATGTTGTCACATTTTTTTATTGCATGAAAAAGGAACACACTTCTAACAAATGTAAAATCAAACATTCTGATGTTATAAAGTAATTTTCCTATAACCTTAAAGGACCCAAAATAAGACTTTGGGGACCAAAACTCTATTGTTTTGTTTTGCATGTTAAATTTTCTAAAGGAAAAGAAAACTCTATGGTATCCTAGTAAATTTTAAGAGCTTTGAAATTATTTATGAATCTTAGATATATCTTAAGTGCCTAAACACAGTTAAAATAACGTTTTTTTTGGAAATTAACGCACAAAAATCAATTACCAAGGGTGATAATCAATTATCAAGATCTTAAAATATTCATTTTGACTCCAACATACAAATTTGGCTCGAGAGTAATTGATTATCAAGAGTGATAATCGATTATCTTAAGTTATAATGAAAAAAAAACTTTTAAGAATATGTTTTAGATTTTAAGGAGAATATTACTTTTAGGGGGAATAATTTTAATAATCTAAAAGGGAGCTAAATTCTTTTCGATTTACTAATTTAGGAGAAGCATAAAGATTAGATGATTTTTTTATTGTGATAAAAAAGGGGGAGAAATTTTTATTTGACATCTTATGTGATAATCTTGTGATAAGTGGTACCTATTTGAGGGGGAGATATATGGTTATGTTGATATCTTCTTATTTATCTCTATTATGGATTAATTACTCTTTTTTCCTTAGTTGTTAATTAAGAACAAAACCTTCAAGAACAAGACATATCACAAGCCTTCAACAAATTTTTTATCATCATAAAAAAGGGGAGATTGTTACCAATGAGAAGCATTGATGCTTTGAATAGATTTTGATGATGATGCACTAGAAGCATTGAAGAATTATTTATATACATTGTTAAAGCATTTTTATAAAAAACCTTGTATTAGGCTTTTGCTTTCACTTATACATCATAAGAAGACTTGTAAATTGCTTTTTAGTATAGCTATGTTGCAACAATAATCAATTATCATGAAGGATAATCGATTATCATATGTAAAACAAGAAAACACTTCAAATCGACAATAATCGATTATTTCTTAGGATACTTGATTATCACCGAAAGTTATGATTGTCCAGGGTTCGGCAATAATCGATTATCACTAATGATAATCAATTATCACCATTTCAAAAACCTTATAATGGCAAAAAGTAATCGACTATCACTTTTGATAATCGATTATCACTAACAGTTGGGAGATGTCTTTTCAGTTTTTGACTCAGCTCGAACCTTGGGCTATAAATAATGTTCTTCACAATTCTTAGAAAGTAACTTTTCATTTGAGAGTATTAGAGTTGTATGCCTAAGGGAAACTCTTTGTCTGTAAAAAAGAGATTGTGTTACTTGGTGCTTGTAGGAGGAAGTGCTCTTTCTTAATGTGTTTAAGTGGTGAAGTATACCTACAAAGAAAAATCAAGTTTTTCATCTTTTTGTGCGTCAAAAGGAGGTGCATTTCATCTCTTATCTGTTAAAAGAGGTGGTTTCTAATCTTAATCATTATTTCTCTATTGTAAATTATTACTTATTTCCCTCTTTTTGAGAGATTAACAATTGAACGTAGGGTCTTTTGATCCGAGCCAGTCTAAAAATTATCTGTGTAATTTTTCTCTTCCCTTCTCTACTTTGTTTATTTGTTTTCATTTTGATGTAAGTTTCCATATTTATCAAAGAAACTTTGAAACAAAAATCTGTTAAAGAGAAGCAATTTTCAACCAAAACCATTTCCCTCCCCTTTTGGTTTTTGTGTCTAATTACACGTTCATTAAAATGTTTCACTGCGTGATACCAATTTCATCATTCTTCACCAACAAATCCTATAGTGTCTTCTCCAATGATTGAAGCCCAACCACCATCATCACAACATGTTGGACATGAATCCTCATTGTCCACTAAAAGTACACAACAAACTGAAATATCCACACATGTTGGATGTGAATCCTCATTACCTACTGAAGACACAGAACAAACTGAATAATACATACAACATGTTAGGCGTCAATCTTTATCATATTTGATTGTTGATGTAATAGCATATGTCATATTTAATTTTTCTAAATGCATATTTTTTTAAATTTTAGTTATGGTTGACTAAGTTGTTTTATTGTTAAAGACCTAGAAGGAATTATCAAGAAAATTAAGGTCAAGGTCAAAGAAGTAAATAACTTACCTTTTGGGAAACACATCATTGTGGAGTTTGATGAGATAGGCATGCCTATTGGTGAAGGACAAGGCATGCATGAAGGATATTGTGGTATATTGACAACTGGTGGCAATTTGTTTCCAATTAATTTTGAAAGGTGGTTTGGGAAAACAAGCATGCCTAACACTTACTTTTTGGAATTCTTTAAGGAAATGTTGCAGGTACATATATCATTATGAATGTATGACTTTTTATCTTTTGAAATGTTACATTTACTTATAAATGTTAGAACACTAACTATGTTTTCTTTTTTCAAAAGTCTCGATTTTGTTTTAGGATCGTTGAACCTAATGCACAACAATATTGCAAATTAACTCTTGGTAGAAAGTGGGTTGCACATAGGCAGAATCTTTGGAATGAGTTTTATGATCCAACGAAAAACAAAGATCAAATCATAAGTAATGTGTCAACTGGTATAGAAAGAACTTAATAGGCTCATTTTGTTACTTATCGTCTAAATCCAGAAACACTGGTACAAATTTCATTATTTTGAAATGGTGAGAATTATTTGTGTAGAAAAAGATAAGCCTTATTTCTTAACCAAGAGGGGGAGGTGAATTGGTTTTGTATTAAAAATTGTTCTTTTCAAAACCTTTGGAAAATCTTTAACCCTTTCTTAAGTCTGACGCATCTTAATCGATTTCAATATTAATGTAATCGATTAAGCAATTAACACTGCTATACCAGAATTACATTAAAACATATTTAACAGATTACACATTTAATGTAATCAACTGCACAATTAATATAAGTCAAAACAATTCAAAATATAACTGTTATGGTAGTTAAGACTTATCATGAAAATAGTTTTTAGTGTGCACGAGATTTAACAAATTAAGAAAATCGTGTAATCGGTTAAGTATAACACTAAAACAATTTTGAAAACTTTTTCATTTGAAAACACATCACTGCACTTGTCAACACCCAATTTCGTCCGGATTAACTAGTAGATTTATTTTATCTTATTTTATTTTATTTTCTTTCATTTTATTCTATTTACGTTTTAATTTTACTTTCTTTTTATTTAGTTATTTTATTTGTTCTAAAAATAATAATAAAAAGTGTAGCCACCCACGTTTTGGACACAGATTTGGTTTTCTATTTAAAAAAAATTGGTGAGGGTCCATGTTGATTGTTTCCATTAAGAGAATTGTGCTTGGATGGCTGAAAGGATTCCTCGGCACTGTAGGAGGTCCCTCACTGAACGTAGACAGCCCAATAATTTCTGCAGCCCTTCAATCACAGCTACCGACACTCCTCATCCTTCAATCAAAGCTACCGACAGTTTCATCCAATGAGGCTTGCCAACAATTTTGAGTCTTCTGCCAATTTAAGGAGTGCACTAGCCTCCATCAAAGAGGAAGGACACCGGAGATGGGGATACCCACGGCTAATTGAGGCCATCATCATCTGACTCTCATCATTTTTTCAACCTCTATTCCTCTCCATCAACCTAACATCATCACCTTCACCTTACCTCATGACCCTTCCCCTTTCAACGACATTCACCTTCCTCGGCTCATCACTACCAACACCTCACGGACAGCCAATACCCATCATCTTCATCCTAACCCCTTATCCCACGACCATCGGGAACACCCATCATTATCCATCCTCTACTGCACCTACCCAGATACTACGACCATTATCATTCACACACACCCAATCATCAATCTTCACCCTTACCTCACGGCCATTTCCCAGATCTTCATCTCCATTATCTCCAACCCATCATCCATATTCGTCTCCAATACCATCATCTTCACCTTACCTCACGGTTACTACCGACATCCTTCAACCACGTTTCCCATCACAGTCTCATTTTTTTTCCATTACCAAGCCAAGTTCTCAAATTGAAATAAGAACCTCTTCTTTTTGTTTACCTCCGCAAACAGTTATCATTTGGCTTCATCCATCCAAACTCTTGAACCACCGAACCCTCTCTTACAGCTTATCACACATACCATAAAATACATACATCAATCAAAAATAAAAGTAAACACAATCAACTCCATTGCTAACACCAAGTCAGAGCAAAGAAGAGAAGAAGGGAGGAAGCAGTGGTGGCTGGATCGGGGCTCGGCAGTGGCGTGGTGACCAGCTCTGGCTATGATGCGCGATTATCGGACGGTTGGAAGTTTGGGCGTGCGTGGAGAACTAAGGGAGAGGACGAGCTGAAGCGATGGCTGACAACGATCCCAGCGGCGTACTACGATCCACGGCGGGCGGTTAGAAGGAGGAGGTTTGAATCCGTGACCAGAGAAGAGTTGATGGAAGGCGGTGGCGCGGCGGCCTATGTGCGGGAGCCGGCGAACGGCGACAGTTGTCCCTGGCAACGCCGTGGCTTGCGGTGGCCGGAATCGTGGTCTGGGATTGACGGAGTAGTACTCTGGATCAGAGAGGGAAGGAAACCGTGTCAGATAGTTGGATTGGAGAAATGCTGAACTCCAAGTTCTCCTGAGCAAGAACGAAAAAGGCCTTAGGGCCTGCTCTCTGTCCAACTCTCAGGAAAAATAAAAAAAAAAGTAATAACAAAAAAATATAAAATGAAATAGAAACAAAACAAAAAAAGAAGGAACTTTTTCACGCACCCCTTGCTTTCCATTCACACCTCCATTTCGTGTGGGCTTTAAATCCCAGCCTGTTTTTGCCAATAAAATAAAAAAAAAAGAGAAAAGCGTGGGTCTCAGAACACGTTTCGGGATGTACTCCCAAATTTCATTTCTACACCACTCGACCAGATACAAAGTTGAAGAAAAGGAGCTCCAATTTTATTCTGCACGCACCTCTGGTTTTTATCTCTGTACTCTTATGCTTTCTCTTTGGCTTTTATTTTTTATGTTTTTATTGCATGTAACCCTTTGTATAGTAACTCCCATCCCTTTGTTTTATTTATATCTATTAGATTTGTTTGTTTCATTTTACATAAAAAATTACAAAATATAAAAATTAAAGATAAAAAGAAAAATACAAAATTAAAAAAATTAAAAATTACAAAAATATGTTTTAAAGGTTTAAGCACATGTGTGATCGCACGCATCGTCCTTGTGCTAAAAACCTTTTCTCTCTTTTAAATAAAATGCCAAAAATATGTTTCAAAAGTTTAGGCACATGTGTGATCGCACGCATCGTCCTTGTGCTAAAAATCTTTCCTGTTTGATTCATAAAAATATAAAAAAACATAAAATCATCAAAAACTAAAAAACATTCACACATTTTCAAACAACAAACAATAACGCCTGGCCAGAACTACGTGATCCTTGATTTTCCATCAAAAGTGGAGATACGTAGGAGCAAGGCCAGTCCTTGTCAGGTTCACTTTCCCAAAAATCCAAAGTCATTTTCTCAAACAAATTTCTCAAACAAATTTTCAAGCAGTTTTCTAAAAAGAACTACGGAACCCTGATTTCTTATTCTTAATGAGAATACGTAGGAGCAAGGCCAATCCTTGTCGGGCCCAAAAAACTAAAAAATATATTTTGTTTCTTTAGAATCTTATTTTAGGGGGAAGTTAAACATTTTGAAAACCACCTCACATTCGCATATTTAGTTAAAGGTACTGCCCTAGGGCAGGCGTTGTAGGGTGCTAATACCTTCCCTACACGTAACCTGTTAGCAAAATGATCAAGATGAAGTTTTGATGATGTCCAAATCAAGTCAAGAGAAATCAAGATTCAAGATGTTATGAAGACTTATATTGTGATGGAAAGCTTTTGTAATACTCTTAGAAATATGTATAGGACTTAGATTAGAAAAAGAAAAGTGTTTTGTAAAATTACTATAGTAAATCATTGCAACAAAACACTATAATACTATTCATATGAATAGTAACACTATTCACGTGAATAGTGACGGTTAACGGTAAGAGTATCGCACTTAACACGGACGTTGGAGAAACTAGTCGTTGAAGAAACTAGCCGTTTATGACCGTTGGACAAACTAGCCGTTTATGGCCGTTGGACAAACTAGCCGTTTATGGCCGTTGGACAAACTAGCCGTTTATGGCCGTTGGACAAACTAGCCGTTAAGTTTGTCTTTTAGTGAATGGAAGAGACTTTGGATGAGTCTATAAATAGACTCTCATTTCCTCTTAAAAACATCCAGAGACACAGAAACTCTTCCCTTGTGCTCAAAATACTCAGAAATGCTTGAGACTTGTGTGTTCTTGTTCGGCTTGTGAAACTCTTGTCTGTGGAGCTGGTAAAGTGCTGCTACGGTGACAGAGGAAATAGCCGGTTCATCCTTGGTGTGTCTAAGGAGGTGTTCGGAAGAGAATCATCCTTCGTGAAGTATTCGGAGGAGGTGTTCATCCTTCGTGAAGTATTCGAAGGAGGTGTTCATCCTTTGTGAAGACTCAAAGGAGGTGTAGTTTCATCTCTTGTGGTATCAAGAGAGGTGGTTTCTAAACTCTTACAAATTGTATCTTTGTTATTGTAATTTGTAATTGTTTTGTGTTAGTGAAACTGTTTATCTTGTTTTGAGATAAGCGACTGGACGTAGGATTGGTAAGATCCGAACCAGGATAAAATCATCTGTGCAAATTTCTCTCAACCTTACTCTTGCTTTATTTGTCTTTATTAATTGCTAAGTAAGTTTAATTGAGTAGAAATTAAAAGGCACGCGTTAGTATTAAAAACCCTCTTGGTTTGTTATTCCACGCTAACCATTCCGCTGCAGCCGCTTCTGACAATTGGTATCAGAGCTTGCTTTGATAGTCATTCAAATGGCAGGATCACATCAAACCTTTGCAGAGGGTGCTTCTATCAATAGACCACCACTATTCACAGGTGAAAATTACGCATTCTGGAAGGTCAGAATGAAAATTTTTATGGAATCTATTGATATAGATATTTGGGATGCTGTTGCATTTGGTCCTTTTGTTCCAACTAACAATATGCAGGAACCAAAGTCCCGTGACCAATGGACCATTGAAGAAAAGAGAAGATCTCAGAATGATGTAAAAGCCCGGAATATCATTGCATCAGCGTTGACTGTTGATGAGTTCTACAGGGTCTCTGTCTGCAAAAACGCTAAAGAAATGTGGGAAACTTTAAGAGTAACTCATGAAGGCGGAGATGAAATCAGGTGTGCTAAAACGAATACTTTAATCATGGAAGAGAATAGTTTAAGCTCTTCATCAAGCACAACATCAAGTATGGGTGATTCTGATGAGCAAGCATACATCTGTTTAGTAGTGAACGACGACACTGGAAGCCAAGTAAGTACCTCTAGCGATTCTGATGATTCTGATCATATTCATGAAGATGAATTACATGAAATTTATAGAGAATTATTGATAGAATCAGAAAAACTAGATCTTGCTCATAAGAAATTGAAAAAGGATTTTAAAGAATTACAAAAGAAATATGAAAAATCCTTAGAAGAAATAGAAACTTTAAATAGTAAAATTTCAAATGTAGAAAATGATACAAATATATCTGCTGAGTGTAAATTTTGTGATAAACATAAATTAAAAGTTGATAACATTGAAAAATCAATAGCAGATGAAAATAAAGAATTAAAATCAAATTTTAAAAATATTTTTGAAGAAAATAAAATTTTGAAAAATAAAATTTTATTTTATGAAAAAGGTAAATATACTAGTAGTGATGAATGTGCATCTTGTGTTAATTATAAGAAACTACTAGATGAAACAACCTCAGGAGAATGTAGTAAAAATAATGAAAATAAGGTTGTTAAAAATAAGTATGTTCCTAGAATTAAAAATAAACATAAAACCCGTAGAACTTGGGTAGAAAAAGGAACAACTTATAGGAACACAAACTTTGTATCATGCTTTTATTGTATGAAAAAGGGTCATACATCTAACAAATGTAAAATTAAGCATTATGGTGTTCCACGTGGTAGATATGTTTGGGTTATAAAATAATTTCTTTTTTCTAAATCTAACCCAAAGGACCCATACAAGTAGTTGGGTACCTATTGTTTAAAAATTTAAGAATTTCTTTAAAACAAATTTTAAGAAAATTTTTTCAAGACCGGTAAAACTATTTTTATATCTTCTGATATACAAAGCATATATAGTTTTCAATCGGAAAACTTTTTATGTGAGCATGTTGTCTTTGATGAAATTGTAGACCTTGAGGCAAAACCTCTTGAGTCAGTTGAATTACATGCAGGCAATGACGAAGATTTGTAGAAGAACCCAAATGAAGCAAATAATGATGACAATCCTCAAGATAAAGATCTAAACAATGTTTTATAAGATCTTTCTCCTAAAAATATTTGCTTTAAATATCCTATTGTGCATGTTTGAATGAATCTTTAAATTTGAAATATTTTTAGCTCATATGCATACATGCTTTTATTAAGGGGGAGTATTATCTTAGGGGGAGAACATCAACACAACTTTTTAATTATGATCAAAAAGGGGGAGAAAATGTTTAAAGCTTATTTGCCTATTTGTACTATTTGTGCTTATTCACTAATGCACTCTTTCTTCCATAAGTTGTGTTTTAAATACAGATTATTACCAAAAGCTTTAAATCAAGGAGTTTTTGATCATCATCAAAAAGGGGGAGATTGTTAGCAAAATGATCAAGATGAAGTTTTGATGATGTCCAAATCAAGTCAAGAGAAATCAAGATTCAAGATGTTATGAAGACTTATATTGTGATGGAAAGCTTTTGTAATACTCTTAGAAATATGTATAGGACTTAGATTAGAAAAAGAAAAGTGTTTTGTAAAATTACTATAGTAAATCATTGCAACAAAACACTATAATACTATTCATATGAATAGTAACACTATTCACGTGAATAGTGACGGTTAACGGTAAGAGTATCGCACTTAACACGGACGTTGGAGAAACTAGTCGTTGAAGAAACTAGCCGTTTATGACCGTTGGACAAACTAGCCGTTTATGGCCGTTGGACAAACTAGCCGTTTATGGCCGTTGGACAAACTAGCCGTTTATGGCCGTTGGACAAACTAGCCGTTAAGTTTGTCTTTTAGTGAATGGAAGAGACTTTGGATGAGTCTATAAATAGACTCTCATTTCCTCTTAAAAACATCCAGAGACACAGAAACTCTTCCCTTGTGCTCAAAATACTCAGAAATGCTTGAGACTTGTGTGTTCTTGTTCGGCTTGTGAAACTCTTGTCTGTGGAGCTGGTAAAGTGCTGCTACGGTGACAGAGGAAATAGCCGGTTCATCCTTGGTGTGTCTAAGGAGGTGTTCGGAAGAGAATCATCCTTCGTGAAGTATTCGGAGGAGGTGTTCATCCTTCGTGAAGTATTCGAAGGAGGTGTTCATCCTTTGTGAAGACTCAAAGGAGGTGTAGTTTCATCTCTTGTGGTATCAAGAGAGGTGGTTTCTAAACTCTTACAAATTGTATCTTTGTTATTGTAATTTGTAATTGTTTTGTGTTAGTGAAACTGTTTATCTTGTTTTGAGATAAGCGACTGGACGTAGGATTGGTAAGATCCGAACCAGGATAAAATCATCTGTGCAAATTTCTCTCAACCTTACTCTTGCTTTATTTGTCTTTATTAATTGCTAAGTAAGTTTAATTGAGTAGAAATTAAAAGGCACGCGTTAGTATTAAAAACCCTCTTGGTTTGTTATTCCACGCTAACCATTCCGCTGCAGCCGTACTCTGACATAACCGACTCCCGAACTTAGAATCTCAGTTTCGCAGACCATGCCTTATCATTTTATGGTTTTTCCGTAGTTTTCCAGAATAAACTATGGTGGCGACTCCAAATTTCTTTTTTACAAAAACGTTTTTATTCTTTTTCCACGGATCGTCGTCCCGTCGCGATCCCGGTTGCGACAGATGGCGACTCCGCTGGGGATTATGAGAGTCAAGCCATTTAATTAGATGTGCGAATTCGATGTGGTTTTTCATTATGTTTTCCTTCCTTTTTTTTTCTTTATATATGTTTAATATTTGGCATAATTGCATGTGCGTTTGTTTTGATTGTTCCATATTGAACCCTAGGATAGATGACATGTTATATATCTACTTATTTGTGTTTATTTTGCAAGTGTTGTTTTGCATTATAATCTCCCTCCACACACATTGTATGCATATCATGAATGAGGCCCTATACCCGGGTCTGAGTGCAACTTAGAAATAGAGGGGTTGTGTAGCGGTGTCACTCTGGGATGTACTTCCTGTTTGGCTATCGTGAGAACCCCAGCCAGAGTCTTTTCTCTTCATTTGTGTCTCCGCATCTAGTTGATTACTCTGACTGTTGTGGAGAAGCAGTGAAAAGAGCCATAGCTCTGGTGGCCTTGATTTAAGCATTAGGGAGCTATCCTTGTGAGTGCATCTATTCGGCCTTAAAACTTTAAGTCATTCAACCTCTGATAAGGCATGGAGGGGAGACTATTTTGTTTCAGTTTGTCTGTCATTTTTACAATAAATGTGTCTTGTTTCTTTTGATAAATAAAAAAATATAAAAAAAAAAGATTAAAATTGATTTTGTTTTCGGGATCATTCAAAAAGCAAAAAATTAGAATTTCTTCAAAATATTGTTGGGGCGTGAAAAATCTTTTAAAAAATTTTAAAGTGTACATATTTTGGGGCAATGTAGATCATTGTTTTTATTTTCTTGACATTATTTTTCATACAAATAAAATGTGAATTGTTGTTCTTTCAAAAAAAAAAAATCGTTTTGAACATGCAATATTTTCGTTTCAAATAAAATTATTTAAATTTTTCTCACATGTATATATGTATTTTTCTTAAAAATAAAAAAAATTTAAAAAAAAAAAAAAAAAACGGCCAATTTTTCCACGACATCCCTAAAGGATTCAAACCAGTGGCGAAACCATGGAGAACCAAGGAGAAGTTCAAGAGGGAATGAAAGCCAATATCAACCAGTTGAAGGAACAAGTGAGTCAAATCTTAGAGGCCTTGAATGCCTTACAAAGCCCTGAAGATTCGTGCGCACAACGATCACAACAAAGAGTTCCAGAGACACAAACTTTCCCTTTCAATGGTTGTCCCCCGAATTATACTCCACCCTCAGAAGTGGACTTGAGACATCTCGACCCTAAAAAAGGTCAAAGGGAACACAGTTGAAGTAGGAAACGAGTTTGGGGGCAACCACCTGAGTTGAAATCTTCTCACCATGTCATCACATCAATGTTGAGGTTGTCAGGCACAAATTTGAAGAACTGTAAAAATTGTGAAAGCCATAGAAGGTGGATGAAATGCCAAGTTTGAAAATGTTGCAAAGTGAATAGCCTCGGATCTGATGGTACTTCCAAAATTCAAGTTTCCAGAGTTTGAGAAATATCGGGAAAGAGCTTATCCCTGGAGCCATCTATGGCAAGAAAATAATGGTTCATGCATGTGATGGAAAATTATTAATTCTTCTGTTCTGAGAGATTGGCTGGCATTGCCTCTAATGGGAGTACTCATCTCGAACCTTGATGCATCGGCCTAGGGAGAATCTGGTGGATGGTTTTCTTGAGACAGTGCAAATATAACATTTATGAGACATCTCATAGAACATGATAGAGAAGGAGTATGAATCATTCAGAGAATATGTCCAAAGATGGAGAGAAATTTCTGCTCAAGTAGAACTGCCTCTGAGCAACAAGAAGGTCACTACTGTATTTTACAACCACCATGAACAATTGATAAGCAATGAGAGGTTGAAGGTGGAAGAGTCTCTGACAAGGTGTAGAGCCGAACCAAAGTTCAGAAACGCTTGACGCAAGCACACAATCACCCTATGGACGACACAGAGCACCTCCCTAAGAGCACAAGCGGACGTTCGTCCACCGAGTAGAGGAGGACGTTCGTATAGCACATAGAAAAGGACGCTCGTCCAGCACAGAGAAGCGGACGTTCGTCCAGCATATTGAGGTGGACGCTCGTCCAACGTGGAGCAGTGGACGTTCGTCCACATATTATAGAAGGACGCTCGTCCTGAAAAACGAATTGGACGCTCGTCCAGCCCTGAGAAATGGACGCTCGTCCAACGAGGTGAACGGACGCTCGTCCAGTTTTTGAAGATGACGTTCGTCCATCCATACGGAAGTGGAGTTCGTCAGACGAATAGAGTTGGACGCTCGTACATCAAAGAGAATTGGACGTTCGTCCAACGTGGAGAAGTGGACGCTCGTTCCGCACTATAGATGGACGCTCGCCCCCCAAATATAGTTGGACGCTAGTCCAAGTGAAAGTCGACGCTCGTCCTTCACATAGGCGCTCCATCCAAAGCATCAAGACGTTCGTCCATCTAAACAGCAGTGGACGCTCGTCCTTGGAGTAGGACAGTAGTGTACGCTCGTCTAATATGCAGAAGCGGACGCTCGTGAATCTAGCAGGGGCGGACGCTCGTCCCGCAACAGTGGACGCTCGTCCATCAATAGTGGACGCTCGTCCCACTTCCAGAAGAGGACGCTCGTCCCACTTCCAGAAGAGAACGCTCATCCAGCACTCGAATGCATGGAAGAGGACGTTCGTCCTGGAACCGCGAGCCATTCGTCCTAGAATGGACACTTGTCCTAGAAAATGCTCAATTGGACACTCGTCTACCAGATTGAGGAGGACGCCCGTCTAAGAAGTTGACGCTCGTCCAGAATGGAAGTGGACGCTCGTTCAAGCAGGGCGCGACAGTTACAGATGTGTATATTTAATCTGAAGACGCGAAGGGAAAACAGGTCTTTGTTCATTGGAAGCGCAATTTCATGAGAAAGATAAAGAAAAGAGCTAATTCACATTTTACTGCCTATCCTCAAATGTCGTATTTCCTATTCACATTTTACAATCATGATGAGGAGGTCGACAACTTCACGACGCTCCCCATGTCCCATACCGAGCTATTGATATATCTTCTCTGCAGTAACCTCATCAAGGATTTGTCCAACAAGGCCTACATGACCCCATACCCAAAGAGCTAGGACATGAATATCAGTTGTGATTATCATGGAGGACCGCGTGGACACTCAACAGAAGCATGCAAGGCTTTCAAACATAAAATGCAATCTTTGATCAATTCAGGATTTTTTTTAAGTTTGAAGAAAGTCAATTGAGCGTCGTGGCAAGGCGTGAGTTCGCCTCTGCAAACGCCATGGACAAATGAAGAGGACCCTAGTACTATCTGGGAAAGCATGGGTTATTGTAAAAGGCGACACTGATGTCGTTTTTACTCATGTTTTGGATTGTTTTGCTATGAGGGCTATGTGCATTGATATCATGTTTCAATCCATCACTCTTAAGGTGAATTTTTCATTACGAGGAATCTTCAAGGTTTACTGGAAATCATGTCCTAATAGGATGTCGTAGAGAAAACAAAACCGCGAAAAACAATAAAAAAGGGGGATGTCATCAAAATTTCAAATTGTTCAATCTATTTTACGAGTTCTTTGTTCTTCTCTTCCCATTTCATTGTCTCATACGCATAATGGTTCAAATTTTGCTCATGACGTTCACTTCAGATCTCATTTTATTCAAGGTCCTTTTCCCTTATTCTCTTTGTAAATAAATTATTTTCTTTTGAACCCATTTACTCATTGTTTCATACAAATAATTTTGAGATTTACTTCAATTCTCATCTTTCAAAGTTAATTTTCCTTATTTTCCTTCATCGTAAATATTTTTAAGGTTCTCCGCTTCATTGTTTCAAAAGGTTTATTGGAATTTTTGTTTAGGCTGAATGGATAAAAAAAAAAAAACAAAATCTAATTTATTTCATCATCAAAGCAAAATTACAGTAAGGACAGAGGGAAGGTTTTGAACAAGGATACCAATTTGAATATATTGAAACGATCTTGACATCAGAAAAAAAAAAAAAACAGGTAGATCTAACGGATAGGATACAAAGTTACCTGACCGTACCAAGGGTCCAAAAAAAAAACAACATAAAAAAAAAACATAACAAACATAAAAATAAAGATGTGCAGAGTTCGACCACTGGTGATCGTTAGGATTACAGTCCGGGGAAAAGATAAAACAAAAAAAAAAACTTAAGTGTCCATGTTACAGTCCTTATTTTGGCCCACTCGGCCAACAAAAACATAAAAATAAAAAATAACATAAAACATTAAAACTGGAAGAATTCTCGAGCTGGTTGTGGTGGTCTAAGGGAGAGCTCCGTTGAGGGAGCTCTGGTTCGGAATGTGAGAAGCTTGGGTGGAGGGATTTGTCTCTCATCTCTATCATCGTCAATGATGATCGGAACGGGAAACAGATTCAGCAGCCTCGGTGCCCTCATAATCACCCAGTTGTTTTCTTTCAAAAAAAAAAAAAAATAATAATAAATAAAAAAATAAAAAATAAAAAAAACTTGTGTTAATAATAGAAGAGGAATGGAAAATTCAATGGAGGTGTGATCAGAGGTCTTACCGTACATGTATAGCGGCAGTTGTGAAAAGAGAGTGCCAGTGGGGTCTATCTCCGCTTGCCAGCGCTTGACCCGATTGCCGTGGTTGTTGAACCAGCAGTGTACGTTGTATTCAGTGGCTTCGCCGAAAGCCCTTAGTCGAGACGCGATCTCGACGACTTGCGCTCGGCTTGGGTGTGTGACCCCATAGTTGAATATTTTGGTCATCATCTTGATTTGATCGTCGGTTGGACGCCACCGTTGACTGGTATATCTCTCTGATTCCGTATCACTCATCCTTCCTCTCGTAATATACAAATACTTTAATAAAAAATAAATAAACGTAAAAAGAACAAAAACAAGAAAAATAAGCATAACATAAATAACAATAAAAAAAAATTATTCAGTGTTTTCTTTATTTATTCTTATTTCCTTTTAGATTTATTTTGTCCAGTCATGCTTTGATGTTTCAGTTTTTGGTCTCAGATCTGTTTCACGGTCCTCGCAAAGGTTCCTAAACGGATCTATGTCCATATTGTCCATGTCCAGTTCATACAAATAAAATTCTATGTCCATATTGTCCATGTCCGGTTCATACAAATAGATTTTTCTTTTTAAGTTTTCTGTTTTTATGGGGTACGTGGCGTTGTTCTACCCGATTGTCTCTGTCATACCTTCAAACGAAGGGAGATTAGCGTCTGGTTTCCAGCCTATATACCCCTTATCTTTGTTAAGACAGTGTGTTCTTAGAGTTTTTTTTAGAGAGAAAAGTAAAAGAGGAAGAAGAAAGCAAATAAGGAAAGCGAATAAAGAAGCAGAAGTAAATAACAAGCGGAAAGTAAAGAGGGGAGTAAAAATAAAGTGCTATGAAAGTAAATAGCAAGGTCGGAAAGCATGAAAAAGAATAGAAGAGCATAAGGGAAAGGAAAGCCGAAAAGTAAGAAGAATCGGACAGCATAACGGAAAGAAATAAGCACAAAAGATGAACGGAAAGAGTAAAAGCAGGGAAGGGAAGGAGGAAAGAAAGACAGGAAAAGCAAAAAAGGGAAATAAAGGAAGATCTAGAAGAAGGAGGACTTACCCGGAAGCGGATGGTACACAGGAAGAAGCTCGTTGGAGGACTCGGAGGCCTTCGAAGGCAGGGACGGAGAAGCCTTGCAGATCTCAGACGCTCTCGAAGGACGCTCAAGAGGGAGAGAGAAGGAGGAAGATAGAGAGATAAAGGGAGAACAAGAGAGAGAGAGAGCAGAATGAAATGTCGCCCAACGCGGAGGAGCTCTCGACTTATAGCCAAAAGTTCTGGCACTGTGTCCACAGGTCCGGTCATTGCTACCGGAGACATCCACAGTCCCGGTCTTTCTGAATTCAAAAATAAAAATAAAAAAAAAAATTGAAAAAAATTGAAAATCTGAAAACGGGTAGGGTTTTGTTGGGTCGATCCGGCCCAATACAAGACTTCTCAGATGATCCGATTTCAAAAAAAAAAAAAATATATAAAACAAAAAAAAATATGATAATTAGAAAATTTTCAAAAAAAATAATAATAATTGGAGTGATGTAAAATTTGAAGTGTTCAAAATTCTTTTTCATCTGTGATAAAGGACATTTTCAGGTTCATTGGGCCTCATTGTCAGGTTAACTTTCTTTGCACCCAATTCTTCTGAAAAATAAATTTGAGTGAAGAATTATTCTGGCATGTGTGTATTTTCACATCACACCATTTTGTTTGATTTTATTCCTTCTTCTTCTACGTTTTGAATAAATCTAAAAATAAAAAATATTGAGAAAAAAGAACAGTGCTCGAGCCCATTAGGCCCAATGGCCTTCGTGGTTTTCTCTCGAGTCTGCTTCTTTTGAAAATATGTCAAAAATATTTTGTTTTCACATTTGTTCTGTTGAATATTGTATCATTCTGAGATTTGTCAAAAAAAAAAGGAAAAAAAGAAAAAAATCCGAGAATGAAAGATGGACAGTTTGCGAGCCCATTAGGCCCAGTTGGCATATGTGGTTTCTCTTGAACCAGTGCATCTGAATTTAAAAAAAAAATAAATAAATAAAAAATACATGTTTATTTTGTGTTTTCAATTCATAATTTCCCTTTCCATTTGTGTGAACAAGTATTTGTGCAAAAAATAAAAATAGAGAAATTCAGACCCTTGTCTGAAGATTTTGTCATGGTTGTAAAACGAATAGTATTGGGCCCATTGAGTCTGGTAGTGTTGCAAAATTTTCTTTAGTTTAATCTTGTGAAATCCTCTCATAACAAAAAATGAAAAAATAAATTTCTTTTAGCTTGTACCATAAACTATGAAATTGAAAAAATGTTTTCTTTGTCATTTTCTTGTGTCAAGCTTTCACGGTTCAGGTCATCTAATCCATTGGGTCAATGTGCCTGGTAAGTCCAACTTCCTTCTATGTTACCTCTCCTCAGGTCCGGTCCGATTTGGATTTTTCCCGTGTCAAAAAGAAGGGTCCAATTCTAAGTTCATCAAGTCCATTCCTCGTTCTCTATTAAAAAAAAATATATACAAAAATATTTCCTTCAATAAACTGCATAATTTTTCCTAATTAACACATTTTTCATTCATAAAATAAAATGCAGCATAAGTTTGAAAATACAAAAAGATTTCTTTCTGTGAATTGCATAATTTTCCCTCATTAGCATATTTTTCATTCATTAAATAAAGAGGAATATAAGTGTGAAAAATACAAAAATATTTCTTTCAATAAGTGCATCAATTTTCATTTCATGGTGCATATTTCCATTCAAAAAAAAAAGGGATAGCCCAAGTGAAAAATAAAAAAAATATGTTTGACTGATTTGCATGATTTCTTCATAAAAGAATGATGCATAATTCTGAAAATTCAAAAAGATTTATCATTACATTTCTTCATTCATAAAATCAAAAAAAAAATATGCATATCATATCAAATGTTGAGTCAATTATTTTTGATGCAAATCGTCCATTTTATGAGATTTCAAAAAAAAAATGTAATGGATGTCATAATCTCCTGTAGTCAAATGTTTAAATCACATATTCTTAAGAGATATCTGTGTGTGCATTGCTTGAAAACATCATCCTTCAGCCCTCGCTATACCAAGAGATTGACCCAATCATTGTTCTAGAGCCCAAATAATGAACACAAAGTTTTACACTAGGGCAGATTTTCCGTTACCTACACTGTCTTTCAGTTGGGAGATCCCTGATTTCTTTGGGACACAAAACAAAAAAAAAAAAAAAAGGGAAAAAGAAAAGGATGAAAAATGACTCTTGTTGAGATCATTTAGTCCTGTCTCCTAATTAATCTTTTGGAAATGAAATAACCAAAATTTGAAATGACGTGTGGCCATCTTTCTTCATCCAAAAAAAAAAAAAAAACAAAAATATATCCTTTGATACCAAATTTGAGCCAATAAGAAATTTCTTTTCAAAATTTACCCAAACAAGGGTTACCATCACAGTAGAAGTCAACTCAAATTGCAAAGGAACGCACTTAGTGATCAAATGAAGAGAATTCCTCAAAAGTGAAGCAAAAATACAAAGAATCACAAAGTGATGACAAACAAAGAGTAAAATTTGCAAATTAGCAAAGAAAGTCAACAGCTTTGACAGATAACTGGTACAAAGTGTAGATGGTAACTCTTGTTTCAAATAACCCACAAAAATTTATCTGAGCCTTTATATCCTTTCTTTCATTACCCTTTAGCCCAAGCCACATTACAAGCCCAATAAAAGTCCACACGGATTGAATAATGGTTGCTTAAATTTTCATAAAGCTTAATTTTCAGACAAGACAAAAATGACTAACAATGCAGTTGTAAAAAAAAATGTCCTCGGAAGAAGGGAACTCCCTATTGATCAAAATTATATGAAGGAAAATCAAGCCAATTAGGGACAATCCTTTCAAGCCCACCATTTTCGTATCCATCACAAATTCCTATCCCATTCAAACTCTTCCCCTTATTCCCAAACAAATTCAGATTGCCAAACCAGAGGGGCAACTTTGTAGGTATCACATAATTTTTTTCACCCGCTCTTCAAAACTAGGGCCGCTTTGAGAGTTTCATGTGTTTCGGCCGAGCCCATTTAGAATATTGGGCAACTTTGTTAATCTCAAATTTGTTTCATGTGTACATTCAAAGTTTGTACCAAGACCAGGGCATTCCCTGTTGGACCTCTCATATTTATCCGTACTGAAATTCATAAATCCACCCTCAAAACAGGAGCAGACACTTTGGGGCTCTGAGTCCATCATTCGTAAACCCGAAATGGGGGGCAACTTCTTTTTGAACCTCACTTAAGTGACTCATACCCAAAACCAGGGGCAATTTTGCAAAAGTTATATGAATTTCACGCCCTCACAATTCACAGATACATTTGTCCATACCTATCTTTTTACCATGCCCCCAAATTGGGGCAACTTCTGAGTATCTATGACTTCACATTGACATTTGTAGTCATTTTAAGGAGTAAGAGACCCAAGTAGCCAACCTGGTACTCTCCAAATCCTTCCAATTATCCTTCCACATATTTGTCCCAACCCCTGACATCAAGCATGTATACATAGGTATTTCATCAGAAAATGTCCAGCACAAGCTTCATTTTGAACATTTGACTTTAGAATTTGGATATCCATCGTAAAAATAAAATGAAGGTTTAAATCTTCATAAATTTGATGATTCCAAAGAAAACAAATTGACTCAAAAAAAAAAAAATCATCACATCATTTGGAGGTCGGTGGGAAAAGTTATCAGTAAAATAGCCAGCAGAGGTCAAAGTTGACAGCATGTTATCTCACCCAAGTTGTTCATCTCATAAACATTGTTTTTTTTCCTCCATCATGGGGTGCCAAAACATCCTCTCCCACCATTGAAACACCAGGACCAGCCTAAGAAAAGTGCAAAGGTGCTTAAAAGTCAGTTTTTTGTCCAATGGTGACCTGTGTTCATCTGACTGAGTACCTGTGTTGGACTTTCTGTACAAATTTGCAATTTCTCTCGGGTAATCGTTTACAGGGGTGCTGTAAACGATTACCAGAGCCCTTTTTGAACACTCTCACTCATTCCTTGCACAGGTTGCTCCTCCAACTCATGAGTGGTCTCCCCACCATCCTTGGCCTCACATCACATCACCATTCATCCTCTCCCACCACCGGAACACCTGCACAAGCCTCAGACAGGTGCAGATTAGCCTAAAAGTCAGTTTTTTGTCCAATGGTGACCTGTGTTCATCTGACTGAGTACCTGTGTTGGACTTTCTGTACAAATTTGCAATTTCTCTCGGGTAATCGTTTACAGGGGTGCTGTAAACGATTACCAGAGCTTTTTTTCAGCAGTCTCACTCATTCCTTGCACCACTTTGTCCCCCTACTCATCACGGGTCACTCCACGCTTCTTGCGTTCACTTCAATCACCGACACCCATCTCCCCACAACTTGATCAAATCCTTCGCATTAATTACCATTAATTTTAGTGAAAATGGTCTTGTACTTTTCAAATTTTTGTAATGCTGCGTTCAAAATTTATATCAACCATGTTTCTTTTGTACATTGAGGTTTCAAAATCCATATACTTGTACAAAAATGCAACGCCTTGTTTCTTAATTTCAAAATTTTCAAAGAAAAAAATCAAAATCAAAATCAAAATCAAAAAATTTTCAACATCTCAAAATTTTAACAAAATCCAAATTTCAAATTCAAAACATTCAAACAATTCTATTTTCTGTCAGTGGTATCTCGGCCCTCTATAAGGCAATGGTCGAACCCAATAATCAAACTCATTCACTTCCATAGGGTTACGACACACTCCACGAGGTTTGTACACCTCATCAACTTCATCCACAGGGTTACGACACCCTCCACGAGGTTCCTACACCTCAGCAACTTCATCCATAGGGTTGTGACACCCTCCACGAGGTTATGACACCTCATTCACTTCCATAGGGTTACGACACCCTCCACGAGGTTATGACACCTCATTCATCCATAGGGTTATGACACCCTCCACGAGGTTATGACACCCCATTCACTTCCACAGGGTTACGACACCCTCCACGAGGTTTCTACGCCTCATCAACTTCATCCATAGGGTTGTGACACCCTCCACGAGGTTATGACACCTCATTCACTTCCATAGGGTTACGACACCCTCCACGAGGTTCCTACACCTCAGCAACTTCATCCATAGGGTTGTGACACCCTCCACGAGGTTATGACACCTCATTCATCCATAGGGTTACGACACCCTCCAAGAGGTTTCTACACCTCAGCAACTTCACCCTCCACGAGGTTATGACACCTCATTCACTTCCATAGGGTTGTGACACCCTCCACGAGGTTTGTACACCTCATTCACTTCATCTATAGGGTTGTGACACCCTCCACGAGGTTATGACACCTCATTCACTTCCACAGGGTTACGACACCCTTCACAAGGTTATGACACCTCACTCACTTCCACAGGGTTACGACACCCTCCACGAGGTTTGTACACCTCATTCACTTCATCCATAGGGTTGTTACACCCTCCACAATGTCTACACACCGCAATTCTTTTAGCCTTGTTCATATTTGTTTTAAATTTTCCTATTGTTCATTGTCCGTTTTGAAATCCAGACGAAATTAGTGTTTCTTTCTTTACTTAGCTTTTACTCCAATAATACGAAAATTCAAAATTTTCATATTATTCAGCAATATCTAAGTAAAGAGGGGCAGCTGTCAACACCCAATTTCGTCCGGATTAACTAGTAGATTTATTTTATCTTATTTTATTTTATTTTCTTTCATTTTATTCTATTTACGTTTTAATTTTACTTTCTTTTTATTTAGTTATTTTATTTGTTCTAAAAATAATAATAAAAAGTGTAGCCACCCACGTTTTGGACACAGATTTGGTTTTCTATTTAAAAAAAATTGGTGAGGGTCCATGTTGATTGTTTCCATTAAGAGAATTGTGCTTGGATGGCTGAAAGGATTCCTCGGCACTGTAGGAGGTCCCTCACTGAACGTAGACAGCCCAATAATTTCTGCAGCCCTTCAATCACAGCTACCGACACTCCTCATCCTTCAATCAAAGCTACCGACAGTTTCATCCAATGAGGCTTGCCAACAATTTTGAGTCTTCTGCCAATTTAAGGAGTGCACTAGCCTCCATCAAAGAGGAAGGACACCGGAGATGGGGATACCCACGGCTAATTGAGGCCATCATCATCTGACTCTCATCATTTTTTCAACCTCTATTCCTCTCCATCAACCTAACATCATCACCTTCACCTTACCTCATGACCCTTCCCCTTTCAACGACATTCACCTTCCTCGGCTCATCACTACCAACACCTCACGGACAGCCAATACCCATCATCTTCATCCTAACCCCTTATCCCACGACCATCGGGAACACCCATCATTATCCATCCTCTACTGCACCTACCCAGATACTACGACCATTATCATTCACACACACCCAATCATCAATCTTCACCCTTACCTCACGGCCATTTCCCAGATCTTCATCTCCATTATCTCCAACCCATCATCCATATTCGTCTCCAATACCATCATCTTCACCTTACCTCACGGTTACTACCGACATCCTTCAACCACGTTTCCCATCACAGTCTCATTTTTTTTCCATTACCAAGCCAAGTTCTCAAATTGAAATAAGAACCTCTTCTTTTTGTTTACCTCCGCAAACAGTTATCATTTGGCTTCATCCATCCAAACTCTTGAACCACCGAACCCTCTCTTACAGCTTATCACACATACCATAAAATACATACATCAATCAAAAATAAAAGTAAACACAATCAACTCCATTGCTAACACCAAGTCAGAGCAAAGAAGAGAAGAAGGGAGGAAGCAGTGGTGGCTGGATCGGGGCTCGGCAGTGGCGTGGTGACCAGCTCTGGCTATGATGCGCGATTATCGGACGGTTGGAAGTTTGGGCGTGCGTGGAGAACTAAGGGAGAGGACGAGCTGAAGCGATGGCTGACAACGATCCCAGCGGCGTACTACGATCCACGGCGGGCGGTTAGAAGGAGGAGGTTTGAATCCGTGACCAGAGAAGAGTTGATGGAAGGCGGTGGCGCGGCGGCCTATGTGCGGGAGCCGGCGAACGGCGACAGTTGTCCCTGGCAACGCCGTGGCTTGCGGTGGCCGGAATCGTGGTCTGGGATTGACGGAGTAGTACTCTGGATCAGAGAGGGAAGGAAACCGTGTCAGATAGTTGGATTGGAGAAATGCTGAACTCCAAGTTCTCCTGAGCAAGAACGAAAAAGGCCTTAGGGCCTGCTCTCTGTCCAACTCTCAGGAAAAATAAAAAAAAAAAGTAATAACAAAAAAATATAAAATGAAATAGAAACAAAACAAAAAAAGAAGGAACTTTTTCACGCACCCCTTGCTTTCCATTCACACCTCCATTTCGTGTGGGCTTTAAATCCCAGCCTGTTTTTGCCAATAAAATAAAAAAAAAGAGAGAAAAGCGTGGGTCTCAGAACACGTTTCGGGATGTACTCCCAAATTTCATTTCTACACCACTCGACCAGATACAAAGTTGAAGAAAAGGAGCTCCAATTTTATTCTGCACGCACCTCTGGTTTTTATCTCTGTACTCTTATGCTTTCTCTTTGGCTTTTATTTTTTATGTTTTTATTGCATGTAACCCTTTGTATAGTAACTCCCATCCCTTTGTTTTATTTATATCTATTAGATTTGTTTGTTTCATTTTACATAAAAAATTACAAAATATAAAAATTAAAGATAAAAAGAAAAATACAAAATTAAAAAAATTAAAAATTACAAAAATATGTTTTAAAGGTTTAAGCACATGTGTGATCGCACGCATCGTCCTTGTGCTAAAAACCTTTTCTCTCTTTTAAATAAAATGCCAAAAATATGTTTCAAAAGTTTAGGCACATGTGTGATCGCACGCATCGTCCTTGTGCTAAAAATCTTTCCTGTTTGATTCATAAAAATATAAAAAAAACATAAAATCATCAAAAACTAAAAAACATTCACACATTTTCAAACAACAAACAATAACGCCTGGCCAGAACTACGTGATCCTTGATTCTCCATCAAAAGTGGAGATACGTAGGAGCAAGGCCAGTCCTTGTCAGGTTCACTTTCCCAAAAATCCAAAGTCATTTTCTCAAACAAATTTCTCAAACAAATTTTCAAGCAGTTTTCTAAAAAGAACTACGGAACCCTGATTTCTTATTCTTAATGAGAATACGTAGGAGCAAGGCCAATCCTTGTCGGGCCCAAAAAACTAAAAAATATATTTTGTTTCTTTAGAATCTTATTTTAGGGGGAAGTTAAACATTTTGAAAACCACCTCACATTCGCATATTTAGTTAAAGGTACTGCCCTAGGGCAGGCGTTGTAGGGTGCTAATACCTTCCCTACACGTAACCGACTCCCGAACTTAGAATCTCAGTTTCGCAGACCATGCCTTATCATTTTATGGTTTTTCCGTAGTTTTCCAGAATAAACTATGGTGGCGACTCCAAATTTCTTTTTTACAAAAACGTTTTTATTCTTTTTCCACGGATCGTCGTCCCGTCGCGATCCCGGTTGCGACAGCACTCAACAAACAGGTATAAGTAAAGGCACAAATTTAATCGATTATACATATAATGTAATCGGTTAAAACTTGTAGTTTCTCACAGTTAAGCATTTGTTGATATATGATGAATCTAATTGATTACATAAACACTTTAATCGATTAATTCATTCATATATGCTTTATGCAAAGAGTTTTATCATTCAAAACCATGAATATGTATACCACAAATATAAACTCATGTATAACAACAGTAAGTATGCAAAACAAATAGTTCAAGCACAAACAAACATATAAACGCAGCTTTGCATATTAAAATATTTATGTTGTTGTGCAAGTAACTTATTGAAAAATTTATGTTGTTGTCATCATCAAAAACACACAAAGGTTTGGGTTTAGTTTCTGTTATTCATATATTAACTTACAATTGTTTCTCTCATAGGAGATGTGTAAAAAAATAGAGAAAATTGCAACAAGAAACTAACTCCTCACACCGGTGGTTCTAAACCTTTCTCAAGAAGAATGCATGAGATGGTAGGGATATTAGTAAACATGACTGCCAATTTTACTATTTTTTTTAAAGTTTACTATTTATTTTAAGTTCTCTTTTTATTTAGTTTGTGAAAATTGGATAGCTACCTAATCGTGGAAAGATATACATTGAAACTCATAAAAGAAAGGATGGATCATTTGTAAATGATGTGGAATAAGATATAGCGTTAGTTATACTATAATATGATATTTTCAAACATTTTTCTTCAATATTTAGAGTTTTAACTACAAATTGTTATATGCCTATAGGAACAAATTGAAGTGAGTTTAAGTCAAAGCACTACTAATGAACCAAAGGTTTCTCCTAATGATGTTGTTGGTAAAGTGTTAGGCCTAGAGCATTTTGGGAGAGTACGATGCATGGGTTTGGGAACATCTCCTACTAATTCATTTAGAAATACAAGACTTTGACTTTCATATTTAAGTCTTGCTTCATATACCACGGTCCCATCATCATCTTCTAATCAATGGCAACAAAAGTACAACAATGTAGAATCTCAGGTTCAAAACAACCTTGGGTGCACTTAAAGCATACATTATAATGAAGGAACGAAAGATTCTTGAAGAATTAACCTCATTCTTTGATCGTCAACCTCAAGTAAGTTACTAATATAGTTGAAGCATTATGTTTGATATACTTTAATTATAAGTCGTCCTTGCAACTTTTAATATTTTTGTTTTATCATTTCAGGAAGGTGGTGATGAAAATGAGCCCGAGTCTCCTTTGGGTACAATAGGATCTTGTGCTAGCAACATTTAGGGAGTTCGTGATGTATTTTAGGATGAAACTATATTTAGTCTATGAGTTTTGAGTAATTATGAATTTAGTTGTAATTATGTTTCAATTTAACTTACTTTTATATACTATGGTGTATTTTAGAATTGAATGTGTTAATGATATATAATTCAACACTTTGGTAAAAGAAGTTCTTCATGCTTTTTTTTGTCTTCATTTGAGAATTTCAATCTTGTTACAAATAAATATTATTGACAAAAATATAAACATCTCAATGGTGAAATTGTCATGTAAGACAAGCAAAATAAAGTAGTATATACTCAAAAGCTAAATAATACAAATGAGGCAGCATAAAACCTTTAAATTATAATTGTCAAATTGAATAAGGTATAACACAAAAAAATTGAGAAAAGCAGGTTTAGTCTTTGCAGTAAAATAGATGAAAATAAAGGAGGTGTCTAACCTCTACAAAATAATAGTTATTAATGAAAGATGTTAAAACCCTCCAGAAAAAGACCTCCGCAATATAAATCTGATTGCAGCATTAACAAACAAAATATATTTGAGATGGATATTCACTTTGTTCGGGATAAGGTAGCACGTGGTCATACACAAGTTTTTCATGTCCCTAACATCTTCCCTAAAGACTTTCCTCGAGTTCTTTTTTGTAATTTCCACACCAGTATATGCGAGTGGGATAAAATTCAAATTATTCTTTTAAAATTAAATCAATTAGTAATTAATCTTCTATAATTAAGTTAATCAAATCCCTATAATTATATTATTAAATATTCTATATAATTACATTCCTAATTTAAATGATACTTATGTATATATAATCTATCTTGAATAAATAATGAGACACACTATTCAAATTAGTTTTCTTTCTTTACAATGCCATGAGAGCTAGTTGTATGCATGTTAGTTTTAAATGAATGGAAATTGTCTACCTTTTCTTCCTCCAAGACCATCTAATATGACAATATAGTTGCATTGTTGCAAGCTTTATTCTTTGTCCTCCTCACCTTTTGCTTTATCCATTCATTTCTAAATTGCACGGTGGAAACCATTGAAGTTACAAGACCTAGCACAATAAGAAATAATTAAGGAGAAACTTAAAAAACCTATAAGGAAAAGGGTTACAAGTATCTAAACCCTTCCTACTCTTTCACTGTGAGTTAGCAATGGAATTTGCTTTCCCAGGAGCATGAAAAGAACCTTTCAACTTTTCTGTTTGTCGTTGAGGCTTTAAACTTTTTATCACGCTCAACAATAAATTCTAATCAAATATAAACTCAGATTTAAATTAAAAATTTTGAAACGCTTTTCCCTACCACGTCCAGTTTCAATAGAGTTTTTCACTGCGAGGCTGTATATAGATCACAGGATTCAATTTCAACAAACTGAATGCATGTGCATAATCCGAACTTCAGAACTCAGATTCCATCTTGAACATGTTACAGTGTTGGAATTACAATTTTATTTTCATACCAGTCAAGCGAGAGAAGAAATTGGAATACGACAACGCCAATAATGGTCGAGTTAAAATTATGACCTCAAACATGTTTCTTTTACCGGAATTAAGGAATCGAAGTTCAAATTGGTGGCGACAAGAGAAGAGAAAAAAAACGTAAAATAGAGGAGAAGATGGAAATTTGTAAAAAGCAAGTAACATTAAGTTGGATCGGATACACAAGATGATTCACATTATCTGAAGTACATTGCAATAACATATACTTCAACAAACAGAAATCTAAAACTCTCGAGGGCACAAGTCATTCTGTTGACGCTCACTTTCCGGGGACGAAGTTGGTGGCGTAGGCCCAGGCGTTGTTGTTGACTGGGTCAGCGAGGTGGTCAGCGAGGTTCTCCAATGGTCCCTTTCCGGTGACAATGGCCTGGACGAAGAACCCGAACATGGAGAACATGGCCAACCTACCGTTCTTGAGTTCCTTAACCTTGAGCTCAGCGAAAGCCTCTGGGTCGTCAGCGAGACCCAATGGATCGAAGCTGCCACCGGGGTAAATGGGGTCAGTGACCTCACCGAGAGGCCCACCGGCAATACGGTAACCCTCAACGGCGCCCATGAGGATGACTTGGGTGGCCCAGATGGCGAGGATGCTCTGAGCGTGGATGAGGCTTGGGTTGCCCAAGTAGTCGAGCCCACCCTCGCTGAAGATCTGGGAACCAGCTTTGAACCACACGGCCTCGCCGAATTTCACGCCGTTGCGGGACAAGAGTTCGGGGAAGACGCAGCCCAAGGCTCCGAGCATGGCCCACCTGGAGTGGATGACTTCCAACTCACGGTTCCTGGCGAAGGTCTCTGGGTCAGCGGAAAGCCCAGCAGTGTCCCAACCGTAGTCACCTGGGAACTCGCCGGTGAGGTAGGACGGGGGCTCGCCGGAGAATGGGCCCAAGTACTTGACACGGTCTGGGCCGTACCATGGGCTTCCGGAGGAAACCTGCTTGGTGACGGTCTTCCTCATGCTGACCCTCCCGACTTCGGGGGCTGATGGGGCAAGCTTGACGGCCTTGCCAGCCAAGGAGGGGGATGAGAGTGCCATGGAGGAAGCAGCAGCCATTGTTCCAAAGAACTTTCCTTTTTCTTTGTGCTCTGTGCTTTGAGGTGTGGGAGTTGTGAATGGGTAGGGATGGTGGGTGAGGATTTATATGGTGGATGAAGTGGTTGACCTCTTATCTATGGCTATCTAAAGCTACAATCTCATTGGGGGTTGAGATTGTGTTTGTACACTTGGCACTCTTTCAATCCACTACTGGGTTAGATTCTCTTATGTTTTTTCACCAATGTGGGACTTCCACGTATGATTCAGGATTCCACAAGATATTATTGCTCATTTCTTATTCATTTTGCAACTGACCTGGAAAATGGCTTCAACTATGTGGCCATCATTTGAGTTTGTGAGATATTTTTGGGTCCACATCCATTTTCGATTGTGGCAAGATGCCAACCACAAATTTTGAATAGCAGACAGAGAAATTGTGAAAAGAACCAAGTGAAGGGTGATGGTAACGCGCGTCTATTCTCACCAAGGGGCAATTACATTACACGTCACATGAATTCAAACTAATTAATACGTGGTTGATTCACTACTTTTAATATAAATAATAATAGGATCATTATACGATGATAACTTTTTTTAATAAATTTTTTTTACACTAAATTATATTTCAAACATACCAATTATAAACTCTCATGTCACAAACGGTTTTAAAAAGTTATCAAACAAATTATTAAAAAAACATTTTCCACATTAATAAATAGTTTGTTTGATCTAAGTTTTCTTTAAAATATAAGAGAAATCTAAAATATAATAAGTTGATGAAATATGAGTGTTAATGGTTTGTTTGGAAAGTTTTATTCTGCGGCCATAAGCACTTTGGAACAACTGCAAAAAGATTGTCATCCACACATAAAAACAGTTGTGCATGTTAGCAATGAATACTTCATACTTTTACCATGTTCCATTTTACAGTTGATTTAGCTGATATTCACAGCTTATCCCAAATCTAAAATGGCAGCTTCTTATTGGATGGAAGAGGCTTTTTGTAATATTTCTTTAGATAGATAAACTCTTGAGGGAAAAAGCCAAAAAGTAAGTGATATAAAGAGATAGAATTTAAGATAGAAATCTTTAAGTTTTCTTCACTTAAATGGATTTGGAAGAGAATTATTGAAGGAATTTGAGGATATTTGAACGTAATTTTTTTTTATTTTAGTAGATTTAGAGGCAAATGAGAGTGAATTTGAAAGTAAAATTTATGAAAAGTAGTGTAAGATTTGATTGACGTAACAAATTAAAAAAAATTTACTTTTAAATCCACTCTCGTTTATCTCCAAATCTACTCAATTAAACAACAATAAAAATTTACCTTCAAATCTTCTCAAATATCCTCAATGACTCTTCTCCAAATGCATTCAAGTGAACAAGACCATAGTAATAGTTGGCCAAATGAAATATGGTTTATCTTGACAACGAATATTATTGCGACTTGAAGGTCTACCAAATGCATTCAAATAATGTTTGATTAGTCGGTCTCTTTCATATATTTATCACTTACCATTTCAACGCCTACTTTTATATAAGTTCTTTCCTCTTAAATTTGTTAGGAAAAAGTTCATCTAAACATACTCTCTCCAAAAATAATATTCGTCTCTTTTTATGTTTCTTTTTGAAACACATTGTATAAATCATAATATTGAGGGGATAGAATTAGAAGAGAGTACTTGGTATAACTAATTTTGAAAAATGAAATGAAATTTAAAATTTAAAATTTGACGATTTCGCTGTTCTATGTTCTATTCATTTTTTATTTAATTTAATTAAATACATTTAATTCACTTACTTTTTCTCGTATATTTTTATTTTCATTTACCTTGTTTCTCCCCGTTTCTATAACAAAACACTTACCTTTCTGAAAAAAAAATGAGAAAAATTTATAGCAATACGCAGAAAAAATTGTAGATCCTTAAAAATATAGTAAACGTGTTAAGATCCAATTTTCTCCGAATATAAGCACTACTGCAAATAAAAATACTTATTTGACTCAATGGACTAGACAAAACTCATCACAAAATAAGTCAAACACTTTTTCAATATCTAATTAATTATGATTTACAATTTCGGTTGGTTTCACTCATTTAACAGACCATCTATTCAAAATACACGCATACACACACATAATTAATATATATTATGTTTTTATATTAATATCTAAAGACTTAACTACATGTTTTTAAATTCTATTATTATTTTTGTACAAAATTATATATTATGTACAAAGTTACATCGGTTAAATTTTCCATATTATCACTGTCTTTATCAAATGATTATATTTAGCAAACGCAAATGAATTATGGTTAGTCTTTATCTCTCATACAACAATATTTTGATTTGATGATGGATAAAATTAGAATTACACAAAAAAGTATATAAAATATCATAAATAATATTTTGATTTGATGATGGGTTAAATTAGAATTACTAAAGTTTGGAATGTAATTGATAGAAATTATAAAATGATTTATGATCTCATGTGTAGGAAAGAAAATATTACATACTTTGTTAGCTTCATAATTGTCCAATATAAGTTAATTTTTCATTAATTTGACACTTATCTTGTTTTGATTTTGTCAAATATCTATAGAAATCACCTTAGTTTGACTTGTTTTTGCAGATTTTGATGATTACTGAGAGTTAAAGGAGAAAAGCAAAGGAAATGGAGGAAATTCAAGCTATTTTAGGAAAAAACTGACTTTGGCGTGACTGAACAACAATCTTGAGGCTTGAACCACACGAGAAAACAAACCTTGGAGAGAAACCTCAAGTACTTAACTTGAAGATAAGTGATAACGTTGTCATTGACGTGATCAAATTAATACTACTAAACTATAACAACTTCAGTATTGCTAACATAATAGCCAACAAAATAGAAAGTATAAATTCAACCCTAAGTCATCTTCCAAGGATCACGAAATTGATTTCTAACAAATTAGTTCTCATAAAAACTATACAACAAGGGTTAGTCAAATAAAATAATAAAAGTAATTAAAAGAAACTAAAATATTAGAGAACAACATAACAACATATATAAACAAATTTATAAAAAGATTTAAAAAGATAAACATAATTATAAAAAAAATAGGTTAATTTTACTGCCTTTTCAAAATAGGATTCATCAATGGTTATCTAAAGATTATTGTTCAATTAAATATTAACTTAGATTTTGAAATTAATCAATGTAAATTCTCAATTAATTTGTTAGCGTTCTCACTATTAACCAAAATACATTCTCAATTAAAAGCAAGAACTTTGAAGATTAGTCATAGTAAATTTAACCAAAGTACATTCTCAATTAAATATTATTATGCCTAATCATGTATATTTTTTTACCTCTTGTATCAAGTAAAAAGCTAATTAACCAATGTACATTCTTGATTAATTCTTCTTAAAGTCTTTACCACTAATCAAAGTACGTTCTCAATTGGTAACAAAAACTCATTCAGTCACGTGAAAGTTTCTAAATTTAATCAAAGTAAATCCTCAATTAAAATTAAAAACCTTTGGACTTATATGATTGATATTTTATGTAGATATAACACCATGCTTACTTGTTATAATATAAAAATCATTACTTTTACTTTATTAAGAAGCAAAAGAAAGATACAATTAAATCACAACAAGAATCAAAAGAACAAACATATTTATTCATCTAATCTCACAATCCAATTAAGAAATTACAGTAGAATCAATCCTAGAGGCTTAACTCTCCATGGAATGTTGAAATAACATGAAAATAAAATAAGAGAGGGAGGACAAAATTTGAACCCCAAAGACTTCCTAAGCTCTTTTAATGTGTTTCCCTATGTCTCTTTATATAAAAATTAGATTGGGCTTTGTTTCAGGCTTTTCTATTGTTGTAATCTTCTTATCATAATGTAATCTCCTCCAATTATCTTCTAAATAATTCAATATCTTCAAGATATATTTGATTGTTTTAGAGATCTAAATATAGTTGAGAAGATATTTTCTAGATTAAAAAAGATTTGGCAAATATTTTTTTTATATTTATTGATATTGTTAAATAAGGTAATTATTTAACAATTTCAAATAGAATATCTTAAGATATATTTTTCCCAAATTATTTTTAATCATATACATTTATCAATTATCAAAGCCCTTTTGGTAGAAAAAATAGAGAAAACCGCGAGATCCAATTTTTTGTTGCATGTTTCCTCCTCTTGGCTTAGCCAAATTTCTTTACTTTTTCATGCTATGCTTGGATTGACTTCTTGTGGTCTTGATTATTTTCTATTATTCGATATTTCTTTAAGGTTTCATGAAACTTTAACCAATTTATTTCTACACCTCAATGAGCTCAACCTAGCTACAATGGCATTAACACACCTAAAAATATCCAAAGAACATTTATGCAACTAAAAAGTTATTTTTAACATGTTTTTGTATATCATGTTAAATAAACCCAATTATAACAAATTCTAATTAAAATATTCTATTAAAGTACAAAAACCAATTAAGAATTCAATATTAAAGGCCAAATAAAGGCATAAATATGTACTCATTAATAAGCCATGAAGACTCCTTCTAAAAGAAATTACCCCAAGGGCTACAACACCAAAAGATCAAGGCTTGAACCAAAAGATCAAGGCTTGAGCCACAAAGAAAACTCATATTGGAAAGAAAACCTTTACAGTTGGAGTCATACTTTCACCGTTGAAGCCACGCCATAGAAAGCTTTTAAAAACTAAATTGTTCCTCTATTTTAAGGGATTTCTAGACAGAACTTAGAGATAGACTTTTTACTGTTGAAGAAAAGATGAAACGTTTTGAAACTCTCTTGTATTAGTACTATTTTATTTATCAAAGTATACTTTTAATTGCATGTTTGTGATATTTTATGCTTGTTGTTGGATGAACTAATCACTTGTCTTATCTCACTGACTTGGGATTAAGTGGGAACTGTTAGCAAAATGATGAAGATGACGTTTTGATGATGTCCAAATCAAGTCAAGATATATCAAGATTCATGAAGATCCTTTGAAGACTTGTTTTTGTTATAAAAAGCTTTTGTAATAATTATAGTTTAAGGTTTAGAACTTAGATTTGTAGTAGGTTTTGATTCTTGTACTTTCATACTTTGTATGTGTTGTTCAGAATAAAAAACACACGGTTTTAATCGATTAAATCAAGTATTAATCGATTAAAACGTTGTAGGTGCTGAAAACTCAACTGGCATGGAAATAATCGATTAATACCTATTTTAATCGATTAGTTAATCGATTAATCCTTAAATAATCAATTAAATATGACCGTTGGAGTTTTATGACTTTTGAAAACTAGTTGTTGTACTCATTTTAATCGATTAACACTTGTATTAATCGATTAAAAGCGTTAAATGGCTGGAAACGAAGAACGGAAGAGTATTTGCTTGAGTCTATGAATAGGCTCTCCTTATCCATCAATAACAACTCTTCCCTTGTGCTCTAGAACTCAGAAATCATTGAGACTTGTGTGTTCTTGTTCGGCTTGTGAAACTCGTGTCTGTGCAGCTGGTGAAGTGTTGCTACGGTGACAAAGGAAATAGTCGGTTCATCCTTGGTGTGTCTATGGAGGTGTTCGGAAGAGGAAGTTCATCCTTCGTGAAGCATTCGGAGGAGGTGTTCATCCTTTGTGAAGACTCAAAGGAGGTACAAGTTCATCTCTTGTGGTATCAAGAGAGGTGGTTTCTAAACTTTTACAAATTGTTTCTTTGTGATTGTAATTTGTAATTGTTTTGTGAGAAGTAAATTGTTTATCTTGTTTTGAGATAAGCGACTAGACGTAGGATTGGTAAGATCCGAACTAGGATAAAATCATCTGTGCAAATTTCTCTCAACCATACTCTTATTATTAATTTATATTATATGCTTAGTAAGTACAACTTAGTAGAAATTAAAAGGCACACATTTATATTAAAAACCCTCTTGGTTTGTTATCCCAAGCTAACCATTCCGCTGCAGCCGCTCTGACAAGAACTGGAACAAAGTTGTGGTCCAACTAATTCTCCTACTGCTTTTACATGCTAGGAATATATCTAAGGCTCTATTTGGTTATAGAGTCCTAATCTTAATGCAACTGATCCATTCTAGCATTAAGGAATCATACTAAAGTTTGGTGATTTAGGCTCTAGGTGCCAAGAATGGTCCTAGAGTTAAATTTAAAGAGAACTTCCAGGACATGATTAATTATGTTTTTATTACAAATAACTAAACCTTCACAAGAGAGAGAGAGAGAGAGAGAGACAAAGTTGAGAAATCTAGCTTCAACACTCCTTTATTATCCTAAAGTCAATATGTTTTAATTCCAAACTATTTTGCAACGTGTTATATTGCTAAAATAACTCCATTTTCTTACAAAAATTTTGTTTCCACACTCTTTATGCACCTTTTTATTGTTTTATTCAAAGTCAAGCTAGTTTAAAATGCTATGTTTTCTGCCAAATCCTTGTGGATATAACACTTGTTGTACTACAAACTACGCACTATACTTGTTGGAAAAATTGATTTCTTTAGAGCATCAACAATGTTCTATTGTGTGTTCTTCATCTATAATTTCCTACCAACCAGTGTAGAACTATAAATCTTTACCAAGGTAGAACTATAAATCTTTACCAGCTTTAGGAGGAGTGTTAGATACATTGCATCTTAGATAGATATCTTATGTTTATTTTTTATCTTTAGTTTGTTTGTTATTATTATTTATTTGTATTTTGAGTTTAGTCCATATCTCTTCTATTATAAATACAATACCCTATGTGTATATTCAACATAAGGGAAATTATTTTCACACATAGTTTTTCACTATATTTAATAGACACAAAGATAAAGGTCCATGAAAAATGAACAAAAAGAGTGAAAAGGACATCCTTTATTTGATTCATTGATTGCTCTTGCTAATTTTAGAGCCTTTGGAACATGTTAATCAAGAAAACCTACCTCAGTATTTTATAGTAAATCTCATAACACATTTTTTGAAATTTTACTTTTTCTTTTCCTTTTTCTTCTTGTTTTTTCCAACTTTTTTTTCTTTTTTTTAATTCATAACTTATGATAATAAGAAAAAACTAAAATGCCCTTTATTCCTTAAAAGAAAAATGAATGTAACATGTGAAATGCTAATGACATGGTGGTTGCAGATTTTTATGATTTGAGAATTAAAACGGATGGATGACATGCTCCCACTTTATGTCCTATTAGGTGTAAAGAAAACCTATGCTTGGTCTACGGGCCTGTTGACTATTTGGCAAGTGTACTAATTTGTTACAAGTACTAAATAAAAGTATCAAGTATCGTTTTCTCAAAGAATTTGTGCTTGTTTGTCTAACTATGCATATTTACTAATTACACCTTTAATAATATTCATGATTAGCTTCATAATGATAAAAACATATGGTAAACAATTAAATGGTAAAATTTGTGATTTGATTCAATTAAAGATTCTTCAAGATTAGATTTCATGAATTAAATGATGCAGAAACTCTATACAATATGTCTCAATCTCTTCATACATCCACATCTAAAGGATACTAGTCTTAATCCCTTAACGTACAATTTCCATTAGGATTAGGTGTTTAAAATGACCAAATTATTGAGCATATACCTAGATCCAAAATCACATGGTTGTTCTATCTATGTCCAAATTCTAATTCATATCCCAATGATTAGATACTTTCAGATATCATGATATTCCATCATACAATATTATAATCTAGATAGAACATATGAATAAGATGAGATTATATTGCAGTAGAAGATTTAAATTAATTTCAGTTTATTACATCCAATTCTAATGAAATGGGAGTTTAAGTGCTCCTATACATCTAAAACATACAACATTGGTGGAAATTTATTATTGCATTTAGTCTTCATACCTTAAAGTGGCCTCTGACAGAATTCCTTCCCACACTTCAGAACTACTTTGTCTCGTTAATTCATGACATAATAACCACTTTCAAATATTCACCTCTCTCTGAGCAAGAGAACACACTTGCTGGGTGAAAAATCAACTTCTTATTTGCTTTTAACTACTTTGTCTTGCTAAATGATACAATTTACTCATTAAGTGATTTTTTCTTCTTTTCTAAGCGAATGGATTGTGGCTAAGTGAAAGGGTTCCTAACAACAAACTCCAAAACTCTTCAAATCTTAGTTTTCTTACACAATATTCTATAAAAGACAAAATAACATTTAACTTGAACTAAATAGAAAAATATTACATCTTCTCATAAGGAAAACACTAAATACATGAATATATACAAACTTAAGGTAAGAAATAAGCATGAATTATAAGTATTAATCACATTTATCAAGGCCTTTATATGATTATTTTATGGGTAGTTTATATAATTTCCCAGGCCTTTAGAGATCAAGTCAACCTTAGGACATAATCCACAATGATAGGTGACCTAACAAATGTGGCATGTCAAGAGATAGAAAACTCTAAATGAGGTATTCACAATAGCCAAGTAGATACAAGAGCTAACATGACAATCATTAAACCTTCACTCCCTAAAGCTCACTCAGGCCAAGGTATAGGACCCCAATCTCAATATGAATGAATGTCATGATATGTGTAGTGTCTCAAGAGAGCAACCTAAGACTACCTAAACCTACACCTACAAAACAACCAAAACAAATTAGGCATATATAGTAATTGTCGTTTACCCTAAGGTTTAATAATTTCATAATATAATCAGAATATCAAAGCAGATATAAGAAACACAATATAAAAATATGGGAAAACAAATATTTAAAAAATTATATTTTGCACGCTCAACTAATAGGATCAACTCTTGAACATCCCCAAAAGAATCGTCATCTATCATAATTGAAATCACGACGAGATGACGAACAAAAAAATAAGGAGTTAAAAAGAGTTTGGAGTCGCCACCATAAAGGTCTACGAGAAACTAAAATAATAAATTTTTGTCCACAAAACGAATTTTTAGATTCGAGAGTCAGTTACGCATAGAGAAGGTATTAGTATCCAATAACACTCATTATAAGACGATACCTTTAATGAAATGTGCAAAAAAAATGTATTTTTCAAAATATTTATTTTCCCCAAAAATGAAATAAACAAGATTCTAAAAAATGAAAACAAAAGTGCATTTTATATTTTTCGACCCAGTAAGAACTAATTCTCGCTCCTACATATCTCCATTTACAATGAAGAATCATGGTTACATAGTGTAGAAAACGTTAGGCCAATAAACTTCACCAAGAAGGGGGATGAATTGGTTTTGCCCTTTCGAAAATTGTTCTTTGGAAAGCTTTTTGAAATCTTTGAAGTTTTCTTTGAATGTGTTGATAGGGGAGCTATGTAAAAGCTAAACTCAAACCCATATTTGTTTTTATGATGACAACAACAAAAATGTTTCAATGAGTTACTTGCATAACAACATAAATGTTTTAATATGCAAAGTTGTCTTTATATGTTGGTTTATGCTTGAACTATTTGGTTTGCATACTTATTGTGGTTATACATTAGTTTATATTTGTGGTTATACATGAGTTTATATCTGTGATATGCATATTCATGGTTTTGAATGAAACAACTCTTTGCACAATGCATATCTGTATGAATTAATCGATAACAATATTTATGTAATCAGTTAGATTTATCAAATATCAGCATATGCTTAAATGTGGCAAAGTGTAAGTTTTAACCGATTACATTATATGTATAATCGATTAAAACCCATGTCTTTTCTTACACCTGATTGTTGAGTGCAGTGATGTGTTTTCAAATGAGAAAAATTTCAAAGTTGCTTAAGTGTTATACTTAACCGATTACACGATTTTCTTAATCGATTAAATCTTGTGCACACTGAAAATTGTTTTCATGATAAGTCTTAACAATCATAACAATCATATTTTGAATTGTTTTAACTTTTTGAACATTCATCTTTAATATTTGACAAAGTTAGTTGAGATAAGAAATTGTAGGGGTGCTTATCCTCCAAGAATCAAGAAGCGTTTACTTTGGAAGATTCAAAGGATTCTTGAAGGAATTGTTGTGTGCTTTCGTTTGTTGATCATCATCCGCATTTTGAGGTGTTCTAAATTAGATGAGTATTGATTTTGCAATATGTGGATTGTGGTTTCCCTGTTGTCAGTGGCCAGGAAGAGAACATGAGGTTATGGTTTCTTTGAGAGGTGTCTCAATGGGTTTCTGCAGAAAAGAGGATTGTTCTTTCTTTGTTGTATTCTTCTATATTAGATTTGGAGTTGGAGAAGAGATTGCATGGAGAGAGGCTCTCTGTAAATCTTACTGTATAACTCAATCTTTATAGTGAGGTGGCTTTCAATCTCAGGTTGATTGAAAGAGACTGGATGTAGGCATTGAGGTCCAACCAGTATAAAAATCTTGGTGTTTCTCTTTATATCCCTTATCTTGTTTATTTCTTTACAATCTTTATTTGCTTGTGTTTCAAGAAAAGGTTAAAGATTTTCCAAAGGTTGTGAAGAGAACAATTTTTTATACAAAACCAGTTCATTGCCCCCCCCCCTCCCGCCCCACCCACCCCCTCTTGGTTGCGAAATAAGGCCTATCCATTTTTACAATTGGCACAAGAGTTTCTTTTTTGGAAGTTACTCGAATTTTAATCCATTAGGTTATCTGCTTAATCTGTTAAATTGATCTTGGTAGCCAATATGTCTCTAATCGTGAGCATGAGTGAAATTGATGATGATTTCTTGAATGCAACAAGCAAATATATATGGAGTTCTGTGACTAACAATTCCTATGAGTTTATTAAGACGAGAACATCATGGAAATCATCTCAAGGGGAGGAAAGAGTCATCAACATCTTGAAACCTATTGTTGAACCTGCAGAAAGCTTAGAAGATGAATATTGATCTAATGGCAGAAAGGTTTTCTAAATTTTTGTTATGCAAAAAAGAAATTAACCAGAATCTTACAGGGAATAAAGAGGACTCTAGAAAACAATATGAAGGTGTTGCTTCTTCCAGTACTATATATGAAAAAGGAGACACCAAACTAAAAATTCCTTCACTCAAATTGAAGCAAATACTGGAAAAAGATGAAAGCAGAGATGAACACCAACCCACTAAAGGACAAGATGTTAATCCATTAAATGTGGAAATGTTTAATAGAGTAACTTCTTATAGACCAAAGAATGACTTTGAAAGACATATGGTCAAGCAAATGAAAACATCGGTTAACCATCATTCCACCTACACCTCCAAGCTTGACAAAATGGATCAAGAGATTGTTGCACTCCAAAAGCTAACTGGGAATCAAAATTTGGGTGATGAAAGAGTAGCAACAGATGACGAGGTTGAGGAAGAAGATGATGGAGATGATGGCAATGAAGAAAAATAAAGAAATCAAGAGGAAACAGACTTCTGCTTAATGGCAAGATCTACAATATCTGAAAGCAGCATGAGTACTAACAAATCTGAATGCATTAAAAATAGATACTATCAACTACTTGATGCTTTTCAAGAATTGTATGATGAAGCTATAAAAGTCCAACACTTAATCAACAAGCTTAAAAGTGAAAACAAAAGGCTAGAAAATATAATAGAGGCTCTAGGTAATGAAAATGAAAATCTAAATTCAAAACTAGAATCTCTAGCGAATATCTCTCAAAACACTATGCATGTGAACAAGAAATGTGATCAAGAGTGTGAAATATGTCCAAGACAGTTGGAAAGAATTAAATTTCTTATGAAAACTTTCTCAAAATTCACACTAGGTAGGTCAAATCGTGATTCCCTTCTTGGTTCACAAAGAAGTGTGTTGAATAGACAAGGAATAGGGTATGCTGGTAAAAATAGTAGATTAAGAACCAGAACGTTTATTGACATAAGCAAATCATCTTCAATTGTCTGTTTTTACTACAACCAGTTTGGTCATGCATCAAATTCATGTTATTACAAAAATTTTGGAGTTCTTAAAGGTAAATTTAAATGGATTCCTAAGGAACCATTGACATCTCCTAACATGAAAGGACCCACATTAAATAGGTACCTGCATCAAAACCCTTAAATTGTTTTGCAAGAGATTGAGAGGAATGGAAAAGGATTCGACTCAAGGTGATGCATAAAGCTTAAGCAAATCTCACAATTTAAAGTGATCATGTCATCTTGAGAGTCATAAAAAGTGGTAACAAGCTGTAAATTTGATAAAATGTCATCATTTGTGTTCTACATAATCATTTTGATGTAGGTGATGTGTGCTTGTTGCTTGACATGAAGAGTTTGAGTGAAAATATGCAAAACAATAGTTTCTACGAAATTTAATTTGTTACGTTAAAAACATAATTTGTTAAATCTGCTCGAGAGAGAGTTTTTGTATCTCAAACAGATATTGATTCCATGTTTATCATCATCAAATATTTTAATGTTAATATTTCACATAATCTTAGATGTCTTACTTTTGAAATCTATTTTTTAGTCTTATACTGGCATTCTGTGATATCCAAAAAAGTTATGTTGCATGTTTAAATATGGTTGAAATAGATTTCTGTGAATATTTTGACCATGGTTGTTATTCACATATGTCAAATACTTAAAAGCAATTAGATATTATATATTATCATGAGTGATTGGATAAAATGGTCTGTAATTGGATGGATACATTAAATGATTGTATTGAACAATTATCTGAATGTTGAATTTGATACATCACTTGGTCATGTACTCAACTATTTATATCATTATTATTGGATAATAACATTGCAAATGTTAGAGAAAGATGTTTTTGCAGATATTGATGTGAGCTAAACAGTCTATATACATGAACTCGGATTTGTAGTTTTCATAATTTGACACAAATTGATTTTGTTATATCATTCATAAATCATACATCTTGACATTCAATTGCTGCAAATATCGTATTTCTTATGATATTAACATGTTGAAATGTTGAGAAAGTATTTTTTTTTACAGATGTTGGAGCAATCAAAACAGGTTCTAAGATCTTTTTCTCTTTCAAAAACAAAGTCTGTGAATTTTAACAGATTACACAGATTACATAATCGATTAAATCTGATAGATTTTTTAATTTAATATGTTAAAGCACGAAACACTTATTTTACATGTTTTTACTTGCTTTCAATTGGAGTCTATAATGTTAAACAAGTTTCAAATGTTCTAATACACACGTTTAGCAAGATTTTCAAATCATAGGATGCATAGAGCTCAAAATTGATTTAAAAATCATCATTCTTTTTATATGAATATCTGTGAACCATTGTGCTTTGATACTACTTTGATTAAACTAGAATCATATTTTCTGCTGCACTATATTTGATATATCATTGTTCTTTGTGTATAATACTCTTTGATACATACATATTGCACATGATACATGAGTACTAGAACATGAATTTTGATATCAAAATTGTTTTCATGAAAAATCAAGCATTGTTTACTCTGATACATTGGTTTAATTGTTATCTTGAGCTTTAATACACATTCTATTATACATATTATTATGCTTTGTATAAAATGTTTTCATGCATTCATAATACTTTTTACTCCATATCCGTTGTATATCAAAATTGAGTATCTTGAATATTGCACATAACAATATAATGGCTTCAAGTATTATTTTCACTCTGATACATGTAAATAAATCTGTAACTACTTGATAATTTTTCTTAAAACTTAGTAGACATTCTGACATTCATCATCTGATACATTGATTATACTGTACTGTGTTAATTTTTTTTTCTTTTAGCTCTGATACTGGAATAAATCATTTGAAATATTTGAAAAAAGCTAATGCATCATGATAGGGGAGCATCAATTTCTACAATTGTTTGTAAGAATTTATATTGTTGTATCTCTTTATGCACTTATTTTCCTATTACTTGATTGTATCATTTTTGCTAATGCCCAAAGGGGGAGAAGTAACTGGAAAAACTGTTTCTAGTTGTGCATCATTAAAAATGGGGGAGATTGTCGATAGGGGAGCTATGCAAAAGCTAAACCCAAACTCAAACCCTTGTGTGTTTTTTATAATGACAACAACAGAAATGTTTCAATGAGTTACTTTCACAACAACAGAAATGTTTTCATATGCAAAGTTGTGTTTATATGTTGGTTTGTGCTTGAACTATTTGGTTTGCATACTTATTGTGGTTATACATGAGTTTATATTTGTGGTATGCATATTCATGGTTTTGAATGATAAAACTATTTTCACAATGCATATATGTATGCATTAATCGATTACAATGTTTATGTAATCAGTTAGATTCATTAGATATCAGCATATGCTTAATTGTGGCAAAGTGCAAGTTTTAACTGATTACATTATATGTGTAATCGATTAAAACTTGTGTCTTTGTTTACACCTGATTGCTGAGTGCAGTGATGTGTTTTCAAATGAAAAAGTTTCCAAAATTGCTTAAGTGTTATGTAACGCCCAAATTCCAGGCTGCCACGTTTATTCAAGAACATTTAAAAATTTCAAACTTTAACATAACACGGAAACGTAGTTTCAAAAATCTCAACATTTAAACGTGCACAAAACATAATAGTTCTAAAACATTTGTCCAATGAAAATAACGAAGGAAATAAAATTGCTTCAATTACATTATCTCAAAGTTCAAAAGTAATAATTGTAAATAAAATCTCAAGTTTGTCCCACATCATCTCTCGAATTTATCATGCCTCAACACCATTTACAACATCATTTACTCACGTATAACATCCTACATTATACGATCATCGCATTCACATGCACACACACAAACATGTATGGGTAAGCTACCAGTAAAACAATCACAATAACATGATATAAACATATTAAGTCAACAATAACCAAACACCTCATACATAATAATAATAAAAATAACATTCCTAGTCCTCTAACATGACAATTCAATCAAACGGATTACTCAATCCTCGATCCTCGAACCTCGATCCTCGATCTTCCACCCTTGATGTCATCACTAACATCTCACACTTAGACCCTTGGTCTATCCACTCATTAGCACCTATGTTAACTACCTACTATAATCATTATAGTAACACGATTATCAACATAGCATAACTTGAAGCATCCTCAATACCATGATCATCATCATAGGTACACCACCAACATGAATATCCCGATCATGAATCACACCATGAGCATCACTAAACCATAAACTTCACATGACAAGACTCAGTCAAACTCTTGTACCTTACTTCACCGACTATAGTCGCTCCTACAGCCTCATTTGTAGCCTCCCCACACAGATACACTCGAGTCATCCTTCTTCTGGCTTTAGACTTGTTCTCCTATCACACAAGGCAGAACATGTATCCCCGTCACCAAAAAATATTCAATACTCGAACATCATTCTTTTTTCTACAACTATTTTCCAAAGAGAATGTCACTCTCTTTTCAACAACCAATGCCAAAGAGAGTCACCACTCTCTTTTCAACAACCAATGCCAAAGGGAATATCCCTCCCTTTTCAAAAACCAATGTCAAAGGTAGTCACCACCCTCTTTTCAACAACCAATTCCAAAAAGAGCACATATCCGCATATAGAACTAGGATTTACTAGGTATAGCAAGTAAACTAATCTCCCATGTTTCATGCTCATTAATCACACACTCCAATATATCCCAACACCCATACATGTTCTCATTCACAATCACAAGTCAAAACTAACCTTAAATAGAACCCCTAAACTCGTTCTCTGATTCTCATAAGGTTCTACAACTTCTCCAAAATAGAGTTGTTGATGCGAGACTGTTTGCTCCAAAATTAGACCTCTGATTGACGATCTGAATGGTTAGAATGAAAAACCTTACGTCTGCACTTAATTAATAATAACATTAAATAATAAACATAATAATTATAATTCTAGAAAACATCTAATAATCAAACAACAATTACCAAAATAAAATGTCCAAGTCTCATAACCACATTATTCCCTAATTTACCACATTTTCCTATGGTCTTACATGTTATACTTAACCGATTACACGATTTTCTTAATCGGTTAAATCTCATGCACACTAAAAACTATTTCATGATAAGTCTTAACAACCATAACGGTCATATTTTGAATTGTTTTGACTTACATTAATTGTGCAATTGATTACATTAAATGTGTAATCTGTTAAATATGTTTTAATGTAGTTCTAGTATAGCAGTGTTAATTGTTTAACCGATTACATTAATATTCTAATCGATGAAGATGCATCAAGCTTGATAAAACTATATATTGACGCATAACTCTCTACACAAATAACTTTTGAACATTCATCTTTAATATCTGAAAAAGTCAGTTGAAATAAGAAATTGCAAGGGTGCTTATTCTCCAAGAATCAAGAAGCGTTTAGTTTGGAAGATTCAAAGGATTCTTGAAGGAATTGTTGTGTGCTTTCGTTTGTTGATAATCATCCTCACTCTAAGGTGTTCTGAATCAGATCAGTGTTGATTTTATAATCTGTGGATTTTGGTTTCCTTATTGTTGATGGCCAAGAAGAGAACGTGGTGTTCTGGTTTCTTTGAGAGGTGTCTCAAAGGGTTTCTGCAGAAAGACGATTATTCTTTCTATGTTTTATTCTTCTATAGTAGATTTGTAGTTAGAGAGGACATTGCATTGAGAGAGGTCTCTATAAATCTTGTTGTATAACTCAATCTTTATAGTGAAGTGGCTTTCAATCTTAGGTTGATTGAAAGAGACTAGATGTAGGCATTAAGGCCGAACCAGTATAAAAATCTTGGTGGTTTGTGTTTCTATCTCTTATCTCTTTTATTGCTTTACAATCTTTATTTCCTTATGTTTAAAGAAAAGGTTAAAGATTTTCCAAAAGTTGTGAAAAGAACAATTTTGTACAAAACAAATTCACCCCCACCCCCCCCCCTCATTCCCCCTCTTGGTTGGGAAATAATGCTTATCCATTTCTACATAATGCAATCAAACAACAATAAGAACAATGTAAAAGGGAAGAAATAGAGAGATTCACACAGTTGTTTATATTGGTTCAGTCCGCTGCCTACATACAGTCTTCCTTCAATCAACCTTAGATGAAGGGATCCACTATATTTATAGAGTTCTTACAAGCAAGACATACAGAGAACAATCCTCTCAAATGTAATCTCCTCTCTAACTCAATATCAACTATAGCATACACCAAAAAAGATCACTCACTTTCTGTCACCCTTAGAGCAATCTCAACTCGAAGTAATAGAACTCCACAAAGTCCTCTTCCTGGTCGCAGCAACAGGGATATCAACCTTGATTGTAGATGATAATTGATGACTGTAGAATACACCTGGAGTGTAGATAAGGATTAGCAAATGAAAGCACAAAGTTCTTGCAAGAATCTTTAAGTATTTCCTTCGAATGAAGCAATCTTGATTCTTCAAGAAATTCATAACGCTCCTACAATTAAAATCTCAACAAACAATTAGTTATGAAAGTGTAAGATCATATAATTGTTGAAAGGCAAAGAGCAATGCGTCTATTTATAGATTTTTCAATTCTAACGCATTTTAATCGATTAAGCAATTAATGTAATCGGTTAAGCTTTTCCTTCAGCTTTAACAGTTTTACATTTGCACGGGATTTAACAAATTAAATGTGCATGCAATCGATTAAACATATCATACAAGTCACAACATTCAAAATATGACCGTTATTGACAGTTATGGTTTTGAAGAAAAAAGGTTTTCACATAAAAAACATTTTAAGCGATTAGGAAATAAACGTAATCGGTTAAGTTCCATACTTAAGCAATTTTGAAAACTTTTTCCATTCAAAACACTTTAATGCACTCAACAAACATGTACTGGCATAGCAACGTGTTTTTATCGATTTTTAAAACATTGTTGTTTTCCTCTGTTAAGCATATATTGATATCTGATGAATTTTAATAGAGTATGCATACAATGTAATCGATTAATTCATGTAGGTATGCAATGTGCAAAGTGTTTCAATCTATTATTCATTTTAAATCAAGGAATACACATACTAAATAGTTCAAGTACAATCATAGATATAATCAAGCAATAATTTTGCATTTTGTTGTACAAGAAACTATAAAACATTTCTTTTGTTATCATAAAAAACACATGAGATATGAGTTTAGTTGTACATAGTTTTCCCTATCAACATATAGTTCTTTGAGGAAATACTATTTAAAAAACTATTTGGAAGATGATTTTTGTGACACCCGGGCACGGAGACGAGGGCGGGGAGTGACGCCGGTGCAAGAAGCATGGTGCAGGGGGCACGGACAAGGAGCGGCTCCTGGCAGCTTCGGGTGGAAGGGGTACATGGATGAATCGAACATACACCGGAATGAGAGGGATTTGGAGACTGTATTGGTATGGGACTATACAGTTGAAGGATAGCTTAAAGGAATTGATTTGGCTACTCATATCACCAAAATGCATTTACTTTTCGGTGGCCTGACTCATAAGAACTCCATGGTTAAGCGTGCTTAGCCTGGAGTAATTCTGGGATGGGTGACCTTCTGGGAAGTTTTCCCAGAAAGTGTGCGAGTGAGGACAAAGCACACTGGAAAGCCTGGTGGTGGTCTGTGGGGGCAGTCAACGGTCCCTGTGAGTTGCCGGGACGTTACAATTTTAATTAGGTTGATTTTTTTTTATTTTTGAAATCTTAATATTATTGCTATTATCAAGTGAATATGACACTTAACATGATAAAATATTTCATTTTAGAAAACAAATGAAAATTTATTAAGTTAATTTGAGACTTAACATGAAAAACAAATTAATTATCAAACAAATTTGAGATTTGACATGACAATATGAAAACTTAATTATCAAGTAAATCTGATCATTTTTTAAAAAAATATTATTATAAAAGTTTGTAATTTCTATTTAAAACAAAGAACATGGTTTATAAGTGAAAATGTAGATTGAAAAATAGCAAAACGATTATCAGAATGCAAAATTCAAATAAAAACATATCCTAAGAGAATAACTCAAACTATAAAAAAGGATGTGAAAAAAATTAAAACCTTGGTGAAAGAAGTCATGATAGCCCACTGTAAGTGAAAATGAAGGTTTTGGGAGATGAAAATGATGATGTGGTTGTGTAGAATATTATTATAGTGTATGATGACGATTTTGTATGGAAAAAGAAAATGGGAAATGATGATATTTTGATGAAAGTGGTGGAATTAGGAAGATGGTGAAATTGAGTGCTGTTAGGGAGCATATGTGTGTTAGAAAATGAAGTCCAAAGTTTTTGTATGTAAAAAATATGAGCGTATTTACAGAGTGATGGGTAGAGAAAGTGAATGGAAAAAAATAATTAAAATAATGAGTAGAGAAAGTATGTTGAAAAAATGTAATTTTGAAAGCGAGTGAAAAAATAAAAAAGTTAATGCAGAAAATTGGTGGAGAAAAATAAGATAAAAAGTAGCGTAAAGTAGGTAGAGAAAATATAATTTTAAAAGTCAGTGAATGAAATAAAAAAAAATGACCGGAGAAATTAGATGAAAAAATTAGTGAAAAAAAATAATATAAAAAGTTTGTGAAAGAAAAATTGATGGAAAAAGTATCTAACTTTGAAAAAGTATTTGAAAAAATTCTTATACAATTATATTATCTGGAGTAATAAAATAATCAAGAAAATACTCTAATTATATTCAGTAAAACATTTGAGAGTCGAAGAAAATAAATAAATCTAAATATTATTTTTTTACTAATTATTTATTTTATGATTTTTGGGTAATATTATGGTATAGTAAACGGTGTTTTATTTAGTTTATAAAACAAATTTACGTGCATAATTATGAATGAAAGTTGAATGGGATATAGTGTTTATGGTTGTTAATTGGTCTTGGATTCATGCCTCCGCTGGCCAAGCTTTGGCCAATTGTAGTTTTGTTTTTTTTTTTAAATAAATGGTGGAGCCTACTTTGTTTGAAAATTGATTGAAAATTGATTGAGTAAAGGGGTCGACTGGAATTGTTGTGACAGTTATGAAGTGAAAAGAGAAAGGTAGTTTAAAAAATAAAATAAAATAATTAATATAGATATAAAGAGAATTGGGGGAGGAAAGTTAAGAGTATAATATCCAACTTTTGATAACGTAAAAAGGGAAAAAGGAAAAAAGAAAGATAAACAACAGCGTAACTTAGGAAAAACAAAGAGAGGGAAAAACTGGTTTGAGAGAGGAATCAAGAGCGAAAGGCCTTTGGAAGAAAGGAGAAAACTTCGTCCAGGCAAGGGGAGCTAACCTATAAGTATATGTGTGTATATACAGTATATATTTTCTTTTTTCTTCTTTATCATTGTTTTGAGAATGTTTATCACATAAGAGTTTGTTGTTTGATTGTGCGAGTATAATATTGTTAATTGTTTTAGAATTGGATTTATGTTTGTGATGTCCGGTGAAGCTCCTGAAAGTGTGGTGGAAGTAGCACTGGTACTTGTCCGGTGAAGCTCTTTAAGAATAGAGTGGTGGGAGGTGTATACTTATCCGGTGAAGCCCAAGAGGGTGGTGGAAAGCATATACTTGCCTGGAGAAGCTCTAAGAGAGTGGTGGGAAGTGGTGTACTTGTCGGTGAAGCCTTCTAGAGAGTGGTGGGAGATGTCATTATGTAATGGTGTGGTAAAGTGTACTGGCCCGGTGAAGCTCTTTAAGAGAGTGGTGGGAGGTGACACTCGACCTTATGTTGTATATGAGTAACCGGGGGTGATTCAATGTATAGTGAATGGTTTCAAATAAATTGGGGTATGGGTTGGTGAATGATCGAGGGAGTCGGGGTGTCAATTGGTTACTTTGACGAAATCATTTTGTAGTTATATATTGGTGACTTGAAATTCTGATAGTACGAGTGTTAATGATTTGATGTGTTGTCATGTAAAGATGTGTATTGGAGTATGATGATATGTAAATTCGAAAATCTTATTCTAAGTTGATGTTGAATACTTATGTATATTATATGACATGTTTTTATTAGCTCACCCTTTGCATGTTTATGGTTGTGGTTTCCATCTACAACGATTGTACTTGTATGAGAGTAGATGTTTTACAGACGTAGCTAAAGCGAAGTTGAGTAGTGAGACACATGGGAGAACTATGAGATTTTAAGTTCAATGTCAATCATTTTGTAATGGAATTCTATGAACATTTTTATAGTTGCATTTGATTTAGGAAGTTTTCAAAATTCAGTTATAATAAATGGAAGTTTTTATTTAAATTGTATCTCGCAATGGTATCAGAGTTAAGTATTAAAAAGTTTTTGCAAACCAGTGGCATCCCAAAATTTGGGGTGTTACAAAACAAAATAGCTTTAAATGAATCACAAGTACCATAGTCATCATAACATAACCTGGAGCATCTCAAGTACCATGATCATCATCATAGATACATCATCATCATGATTATCCCAGTCATAAACAACATCATGAGCATCATTGTCCCATAATATCATAGTGAAATGAATTCATCTTTCTCTTGTACCCTATCTTACCGATTGTAGTCGCTCCTACAGTCCACCTGTAGCCTTCCCTACAGGACATTTGTAGCCTCCCCTACAGACCATCTCCTTCTAATGCATACAAGCCAAACAGAAGCACCTATATCTGCAGATAAAACCAAGATTTACGAGGTACAACAAGCAGACTTATTCTTCACTTTTATCCTCATCAATCACATACTCAAGTACATCCCAATACTCACTCATGCTCTACTCTCAACCATAAATCAAATTGACCCTAAACATAACCATTAACCTCAATATCTTATTATCATCATGTTCCACAGCTTCTCAAGCTTGGTTCACGTCCATTCTTCATCAATTTTTCTATTTTTCACCAAAATGCATTGTGATAATCGATTATCACTTAATATAATTGATTATCTCAATGAAATTTACCCAGAATATCACGCAGGAAGGGATAATCGATTACATAATTAATAGATAATCAATTATTCCCGAAATCACACTCAAAATCAACGCGCAGATAATCGATTATAACTAATGATAATCGATTATTGCCAAATCAAAACACATCTTGGACATGGTTCAAGCATTCAAACATACATACATCAACCCTAGATCACGTGGAAACATAGTAAATACATCATACATGCATTCAAGCATCACATACTCAAGTAAACATACTCAAAAACATATAATACATCACTTGAATCATCCAGATCCAATCATTGACATGTTATACCCTTAATAATAGGGTGCAAAAGATTCTCCAATAAAAAAATAAAAATAGGGTTTTCAATCAGCCAAACTAACTAAGCATAATGCTTACAAATGAGAACCAAGAAGATGAAAAATCTCCAAAATAGAGTTGTTGATGTGAGGTTGTTTTGTCCCAAACTTGATCTCTGATTGACGATCTGAACGGTCAGAAAGAAGAACCATGCGTGTGGAACCCACTATCCAAAAGTCAGCCCGATCCAACGGTGAACGACTTAAAAACGACGAAAACACTAGTGTAGATTTTATGAAATTCTCCAAAAATTGATCTACTGATACAAGGTTGTTTTCTCCAAAACTAGACCTCTTATTAACGATCCGAACGGTCATAATGAAGAATCATAAGTTTGGAACCCATTAGCCAAAATTCAGCTCAATCCAATAGTGAACGACTTCACAAAAACAAAAATACATGTGTAGGTTTTATGTTATGCGGGAATGACTACTTCTCTTCCTTTTCTCTCACTTGTTTTTTGCTCTCTTTAAATGACTCTAATGTATCTTACTAATCTGACTCATCTCCACCAAAACCAAGTGAGATCTAATGGTCCATATTATTTGGCTTATTCTCCACATAGGAAGGAAACCTAATAACACATACATAATACATTCATAAGGAAAATCCATCACAAATATTGCATAAACCCTATGTCCATGCATACACAAACTCATACCCAACAATAACCACAAATAATCATAATCATATTTATGCACACCTGCATCAAAACTATAATTGACCAATCAAGGTCATTAATAATCCATCGGATACAACAACAAACAAACAAAGGTAAGTTTTCTCATACCTTATACTAAGGTTTTATCTAACTTCAAAAACACCACAAATCTTGCACTAAGGTTTTCTACAACTACTTTTCTCCCTTATCTTTCTAATTTTTCTTTTTTGATTTTAGGTAGCAAAATGCAAACCCTTTTTTACTCTTCTCCTTTTTATCTTCTATTATTTCATTATCTTTTTAGTTTTAATAAAATATCTCCATTTATCTCTAAAACAACTATGATTTCTTCTTTTATTCTCTCTTAACTATTTTTTAAAATAGGCTTAATACCTCTTTTGGTCCCTCGAAAGAGGGGTTGTGTTCAAAATGGTCCTACCTTTTTTAACAAGTTACAAATGATCTCAACTTGTGAAAAATGGGTCAAGTTAATCCTTTTTGCTAACGGCGTAAAAAATGTAATAGTGCAGCTGCCCTTAGACAAAACATAATGACATTTCCATTTTTTTTTCATGTGGCACATTGAGGTAATATAACGTGTCAATTTTGAATTTAAAAAAAAATTGCTTGCCACATCAGCTTCATCTTCCACCTCTAGAAACCTTTGAGCCACAAACCGCCATTGTCAATACCTCAGACCACAGCTAAGGCTATCAGCTTCTTCCTAACAACCAGATCACATTTTCCTCCTCCATGTGCACTACAATGAAATCGAAAAACCACCATCATCTTCCTAACAACGAATCATGGCTTTGATCTTGGAATTCACTTTCGTAAATGGTTGAGAGGGCGAAGAAAAGTGGAAAGTTGAAAGAGAGAGAAAGATCAAGGTGCAGTACAGTTTTTGGTATCCCTCTTGTCATTGCCGGTAAAGAATCTCTTAACTTACAAATTTGATTTGCTCACTGCGTCACTCCCTTTGTTCCCAATTCACTCGACAAATTTCTTTTTCCATTTTCCCTAATTTCAATGCTACTTTTTTGAAGCACGAATTCAACTAATTGAGAATGTTTTGTGGTTAATTGACTTTGAATGTTGACCAGGTGCTAGGTTTGTAATCAGGAACCATGTCGAGGCCCATGTTGCTTGTCTTCTTGTTGATTATACTTATACTATTTTAATCAGATATTTATTGATGGTTTTCTTGAATTGGGTGTTCTTGGCCGTAGATTATTTTAGTTCAAGAGAAGAATATTCAAAGATTGAATGAGCTAGTTCGACATCTCCAAGAACAACTGCAACAGTGTAGAGGACGAAACCAAAAAACCACCACTATCTTCTCCGCCAGACTTTCGAAAAAACTCAGAAACGAAAACGCGAGCTCCTCCACCAATCTCCTCCTTCGAAACCTGCAAGAAATCGCAAAGACCTAAAGAAATCCAAATCGAGCCTCATCCATAGCCACCGAGAACCTGTGAAACCAAATTCCAGATGAACACTAATCGTAGGACAGGAAACCCTAAATTAGGAACCCTAATCGCGAGTTCATCGCGAATTAAAAAACGCCCAACCTTCTCGCGAAAATCACCCAACCAAGATTCGCCATCAGCGCATCAAACTCTTCGAACCTGCAAGCAAACCCTTCATCGCTAGTCTTCATTGCGCCATCAACATTTGCATCTTCTTCAACGCAGAGCAAGCAGCCTATTTTCTTTTAACCCTTGATCAAAATATGTTTTTTTTCTAAATTTAAATTTTACACGTCATTTAACCTTACAATGCCACGCAATAAGATAAACTGGACACGTCATTATGTTTTGTTCAGAGGGCAGCTGCACCGTTACATTTTTTACGCCATTAGCGAAAATGACTAACTTGACTCGTTTTTTCACATGGGATCATTTATAACTTTTTAAAAAAGGTAGGACCATTTTGAACATAACATTTCTTTTAAGGGACCAAAAGAAATACGCCTTTAAAATATCATCAACCACCAAATCTTTTTAAAATCCAAGTAATCTTTTAAAATATCTAACAATATTTAATAATATTTTTTTCCAATAATAATATCTCTTTTAATTTTTAAATCATCAAGATTATATCTTATTTTCCTGGATCTTATAAAGTATAATTTAAAAGTGACAAGAAAAAATAAAAAGTTTGTGGATAAATTAGGGAAAGAAAATTGGGAGGATAAAATATAATTTAAAAAAGTGGTGGAAAAATAAAAAAAAAAATAGTGTAGAAAATAAGTAGAGAGAAATTAATATAAAAGTGGGTTGAAAAATTATATGAAGAAATAGACGTAGGAAAAAGTAATAAAAGTTGGTAGAAAAAGTTGATAGAGAAAGAATACTTTAAAAAAATAAGAGTGGAATATATAATAAAAGTTAGTGAAAAAAAAATGAGGGTAAAAATAATATAAAAATGAGAGAAGAAAATAAAAGAAGAAAATATAATTTAAAAATGATAGTGGAAAAATAATAACCCGAAGAAAAAATATATAAAAAGTTGACCCAGAAATTATATGGAAAAGTAAATTATGTTAAATGTGATGTAGCGGATGAGAAAAATAATACTGAAAAGGTAAAAATGTGTTAAGAATACATTTTAAAATAATTACATCAGGAATGCAAATAATAAAATGAACAATATTTTTCTTTAATTTTTTATTTATATTTAATTAATATGTATCCTCTCTTTTTCTTTTGTTTTTTTTATTTATTATTTTTATTGTTATTTTTAAAAAAAATTAATTTCTAATTTATGTTTATTTTTCTAAAACTTCGATTCAAAACCTTTTCTATTTACTTATTTTTTAATTTAATTTTTTTAAAATAAAATTATTTCACAATTGGGTGTTGAAAATTGTATATGAATACAAAAATTAAATAAAGATGACTTTGAGTTTCATTTCAAAAATTCATAAAATAAATGTAAAATCAAAAGGCTAAAAAAACAAAAAGAATGTAAATAAGTTTATAATAACTTTGTCATTTAATTTAGTGGAATGGATTACAGTAAACATTATTATTTTCGTAATATAATTTTACTGGATTAGATTTTTAGAAATTCAATCTAAATCTAATTTAATTTCAAATAATCAGATTGAAATTAAACTTTAATTTATATCTTTGAAAAAAAATATTTAAAATTTTGTATATTCAAATCTAAATAACTGAATTAGATTTAAAATTAATCTATATATTAAAAAATAATTTATAGATTTATAAATTAGTTGATATTAATTTTAAAATCGATATCTTTTTCCAAAGTAGTTTTAAACCTAAAATAATTCGAAATTATTAGATATTTTTTAAGGATAAATTTTAAAATAAAAAATTTATTGAAAGATTTTATATTTTCTAAAATATGTAACTAATTAGTAACTTAAAAGAAGAACTTAGTTTTTTATATTTAATATACATTTTCTGTAAAGCTAAGTAAAATATTTGTTAGACATTCTGAATGAATATATTTTTAATAACAACAAATTATATATTCTTTTAAGATCTAGCGTTGAATGATAACTTATATTATATTTGAGATACATTTCATATAATTTTTATTCATTAATCAGCTTACAGGAGTGATAATTAATTAAATGATAACAAATAAGTAAATAAAAATGAAAATAACTATATTGTAGTGTTTTATTTTTTTTAATTTATTTTTTTTTAATTTTAATATATTTTTCAATGTTGTATGTATTTAATTTTTGTTCTACCTGAATTGAATTTATATCTAATATTTTCATTTGAAGTTTTGTAAAAACAATTATATAAAAAAAATAAATAAATGTAGTAAAAATAAAAATTGAATTAAAGTTATGAATTTCTTAAAATTTTAAAAAAAATAAAGGAGAAAAATACATCTACTTATCACCTTATAGAATCTAAAAGATAACATTAGATAGATGACGATATGAAAAGATTGACTAAATTAAAATCTCAATTTAACGTAAATATTATTAGTCTTATAAATAAGAGACAATAGATTGAAAATAAACAGTGTCATCACTTCATCGCTACTGTTAGGGCAATCTTTTCTCTCTGTATCACGCAGCTACTACGTCTTCGATTAGCACCACAAAGGTTTGAACTTCGCTTCTCTCGCTTTCATATGCCAATTCAATTTTATACAAAAGGGTTCCTAATAAATCCTTATTTTTTTCAACATTTGGTTAGGGTTTAATACAAATTCGTAATTTTTCATTATTTAATTTTGTGTATCCTTTGCAGGTTTTGAGAAATTCAGCGTTAATTTTCCATGGCCAATAATCCGTCACAGCTTCTCCCATCTGGTTAGTGATTTCATAATTTTATTTGAAAGTTTTGTTGGTAATGAGTAAATGCAATGTAGCATGTAAGGTGTTTAAAAGCGTGTGATTTGTGGTGGAAAATTGCAGAGTTGATTGATCGGTGTATAGGATCGAAAATTTGGGTGATAATGAAGGGTGACAAGGAGCTTGTTGGTACTCTTAGAGGCTTTGATGTTTATGTCAACATGGTACTTGAAGATGTTACCGAATAGTAAGTTATGCCCTTCGAATGTTTTTCTTCTGTTTTATTTTTGTATATATTTTCTTATTTCTTATCTATCTGTAGAACACATGGTTATTGGGTAGGAAGGGTAATGGTAAAATGCAACATAATAGGGCTACTCATTTGTAAGACTTAGAATCTGGTATTGAGTGCTGGGTGGTTTTGGTTCTTAAATTTTCAGGGATAAAATTGTTTTGTGGATGAGTATGATTTCCCTTTCTTTTTAAAATATCCTTCTAACTGGAGTTGTATTTATATTGTCATATTTCGATAGTTCATCATGGTTCTGTCTTTTACCTTAAAATTTTTGAAGAAAGTGTATATATCTCTACTTTGAATTGGTGTGATGTTGCAGCCACAATGTTACTGGTTTAGAAATTATTGTATCTTCATTTTACAATTGTTTTTTTGGAGTTCCATTACAAAACCGTTTTGGCAGTTGAAGTTACTGAGAAATGTATAGGTTGCAAATACAATGTTTTTAACCTGGAGTATGATTGAGGTTTTTTCCTTCGTCAGTTTCTTATATTGTATTTTTGCTCTTGTCTGCAAATAAACCTTATTGAGCTTTGCCAGTGTGCTCTTTCTTTTTGGTTTTAGAAGCCTCAAATATCTGCTATAAGTTTGTTGAAGTAAATTTGCCACATTTCTGAGTAATTTTGTTAGTGTAAATTTGTTCTGACTAAATTTACCCTGGCATGATTTCTATTTGCTTTCGATTCTGTGATTCGTATGTTTCTGTTTGCACACATGCATATGCGTTAGGCATGTAATTGATTTGGTTTGTTGCTTTTCATATTCGGACAATAGCGAGATCACGTCTGAAGGGAGACGGATAACCAAGCTTGATCAGATTTTACTCAATGGAAACAACATTGCCATAGTAAGTTGATATTCAATTACTTTCTGTTTTCTTGAAATCTTTGGAGTATTAACAAAACATTTGATTCGGCAACTCTAGAAATTGTCGACAATAATTTTTAAGGTTCAGTTGTTGCCGGAAAGTGTTATCTTGATACTAACAAACCATTATCTGGCTTTAATGCAGTTGGTCCCTGGTGGTTCACCTGAGTCTGAATGAAGATTGTTACTTGATTACCAACATTAACTCTGCAATGTTTCTCTAGGCACATAATTCGTAAATTTTAACGAGGATTCTTAGGCCACTAGTTTTTTACTTGAAGAAGTTTGGTTTCATGATACATGGTTGTAATGTTATGGCTATTCAACTTTTATCCCCATGTTGAACTGTGGATTGTCTAGTGTAACAAGTAATGCTACTGATTATGACCATTAATTATGTGCCTTTATATTCCTTTTCCCACTTCCGTTACTCGAGCTTCATTCTCTATATGAACTGATAGCGTCAATTGGACGCCTTTTTATAATTTTAATGTGGTCCCGCTGTAATTTAAGATTGATTCAGATACGAGAAAACGAAGCTTGCTCTTTCTGTAGAAGTATTGGCTACATAGAATAGAACGTGCAACAATCTAAGAATAGAACCACTTGCGTGTTAATTGGGGCAACAACGTCCATTATTAGGTCATTGCATTTTTGTTGTGTTTGTGTTAGAAAGTGGGTAATTTACTGAATATATACAGAATAATAGTTATTTTTTAATATAAAAATATGATATACATGTTATGAGTTATTTAATTATAAATAATAGTTTTTTTATTTAAAATTAGGATATAAAAGTTTTCAATCAATCTTGACCAATTTTGATTTTCTTTTTAAGTTTTTCATGCGATTCTTCATTTCGTTAGGCAATACAAAACTTGCTGTGAAAGAAGAGTATAATTAACCACTTGAAATTTGTTAATGGCAATAATGATGAATTGACATAACTGTTAGGATATCTTATTTAGATGGTGTAAACTGTCCTTCATTAACAAGATCAGTCTCAAGTGCGAAAATTAAAATTTAATTATCAGTGCTCGCATTGAGTTATAAAGTATAATGTTCTTGTTTCAAAATCAAATCTCATAATTATCGAAACAACATACTGAGTAATATAGATTTAATACAATACTTAATATGTGAAACTTCCTCCTTAATATAGATTTTACTTTCTCATATTACTTTTTTAGTTGTAAACAGCTAGTAAACCAAGAAAGCTTTCCATGCCCTTCTGCAAACTACAGGCAATGAATATTTTTTTGTTTAATCTTTTATACATTTTCTTTTGTTGGGAACAAACTTGTCACGATTTACATGTATGGACCTCTGTATACTGTTGAAATATTAAAAAGGAAAAAACAAAAGAATAGTAATAGAAAAAGAACTACACAATGTTGCTAGTCATACTAAAGTTGAAATATCACCTAGAATTCGTCAAAGTGTAAAGAAATATTGCTTCCATGACATAAAAAAAAGGGAGTTACTGAGCAATGAGGCATGGAATCAACAGCATATTTTCAGCAACCGTGTTGCACTCGTCGTTATATTCTTTCCCAACATGAAAATTTTTGGCATGAAATGCTCAGTTAAGTCCTGTCGGTTGAGCTTTAACTCTGAGCTCTCATGTCCACATCCAAAAATTGACAAAACTGAACGATTGCAAAGGGGAAGCCTTTTATTGTCAATTAAGCACGTTTTGCTGCCTTCGCTCTTGCCACAGACTTTAAGTAGAGCTCTTCATATTGTGCTGATGATGTTTCCCAGCTGAAATCTATGTTCATGTCCTTCTGAACAAGTTGCTTCCACCTCTCAGGATTGTTCTTAAAGAGATTCAATGCTCGTACCAAAGCACCGTTTAATCCCTGTCAAAATTTTATTGTTGTTGTTATTAGAGTTGAGCAGAACAACTAACAGCAAAAATTCATGTTACTCTGGTCGTTAGAATGCTAAAAGGAGGGAAAGATAGGTTTACAGGTGAAGTAGAATCAATGGTGAAATAACTTTGCATAACCGACTCTATTCCAAATTAAATGACTGCATCAGTGAAGATAATTAATTTACTGCTTGTTACCTGCTCATCAGCATTCACAAATGTAAATCCATTTCGAAAATCTGAAGGTATTGTATCGTCATCAACATCAAAAACACTACAAAATGAGACAGAATTTAGTTATTCTTTAGAAAACAAGAATTACGATTTCTGTCCTGCCGTAACTTGCATGCTATGTTAACCTGTCATTTAGGCCACCGGTTTTTCTGACAATAGGTATGGTACCATATCTCATTGATATCATCTGCAGTAAATATATTGAAAATTTGGTAAAAGAAAATGAATTGGAAAAAAGAAAGAGATTAGTTGTAATAGCAGTACACATAAAGTCATTCAGCATACAAGTCATTCTTGAGGACACTAAGGAGTATGTGTAGACGTGTCAAGGTTTCACTTTACCACAAAGGACATTTGAAATATTGACACAACATATCTTATCGGTCTTATCAGCACCAGATAGCATTATATGATGGAAGGCCAAATTCGGCCTAATAAACTCGCCATTGACCTACGGTGCAGCCATAACAGACCCCCTTCACAAATTGCATATGGCTGTTGACAAAAAATCTGCCACACCATTCTGACATGGCTAGCATAGTGACACGGTCTAATAAGATTCTTTATGTTCAAAATATTCGTAGTCTATTATTTAGTCGTGTCTTATATGATAGGTGCTGGAAACAAATACAATTTTATCAACTGGATGCATGGGTGAGAGTTCTGCCAAATTGTCTCATACCGGGATTCTAACATTTTAGAGAAGATACATGTATATGAAAATAATCGAGAGCACGAATTTGTTTTAATACCATAGCATTCTATAATCATTTTCTGCTAGCTTCTTAATATTTGAAATTAATGAACATCAATTTTGACCATTACCTGTGTTAGGCCACAAGGTTCAAAGATCGATGGAATGATGAACATGTCAGATGCAGCATAAATTGCATGAGAGAGAGATTCATCATACTTCAATATCAACCTCACGTGATCATGATTCTGAAAGTGGTTGGCAATGCCCTCAAATTCTTTCTAGAGAAGAAAAAACTGGTAATCAGTTGACAAAAATAGGGGAATGGACGAATTGGTATGTCAAAGAACAATAAAATTTCAACCCCAACGAAATCTAATACAAGCGAATGTGACACTGACACATTATCCTGATGACATGGTCAATTTAATTAAGCATTCATTGTACGAATTTTACTGTGTCAATATTATAAATATTGGACAATGAAAAACATATAGATTATTTTATCGCCAGAATGTCAACAATTAAAAAACTATTTAAATGGCAGCATTGCCCTAGGAATATGTCTGCGTAAGATGTGGAATCTATTATCCAATTCAGGTGTTATGCATTATGATCTGGTTGTAATGATAATACGAAGTTTGAACCCATTTAAAACTACAAACTATCCAAATCCTACATCAGTGACCCAATGTTAAAGGCTTAACTAAAGAATTGTTGATTAATAGGAATGTTTTAAAAATTAGGTCCCTTATTGAACTAATCAAGGTACTAGTTCAAGTTTTTAACAGTGTTTAAACCAAATATTAATTAATCAAGTCATAAAAATTAAATAATAGAAAAATTAACATCAAAGAAACAGAATATTGTAACTTCAAGTCACTAAAACTTAAAAATAAAATGCCATTTTGTAGGTTCTTACCATTCAAAGTAAAATCAAAAATCTAAATTATGTATGTCATGATATATAGGTCGAAGTTTAAACAACACAAAATGTTGTGTATTAAAAATGACAAGTTTCCATCTAAAAACACAAAAATAACAAATAACTTCATATGAATAATTCATTTCTTTAGGAAAAATTAAAATGATATCTAGCCTTTTCTATTAACCCATTATGAACCGGTATTTTGCCGATTTTCCTGTCCTTTGACCTATATTTTTAAGGATGGCTTTGCAGTTTATTTTATTCGGACGAAACTAAAGTCGTGCATTAGTTTTCCAATTGAACCAGCTAGTCCTGTCTTCAAATTACAGATTCATAAAACTTAAATTGCAATCACAAAAATAGCAATTACGTACATGCAATCAGAACAATAAACAGTATAATAAGTTTTGTTGAGATCTTATATTTACTAGAGATATGATATGACCAATGTAGACTTTATAAAGTTTGATATCACTTTACAAACTGAAACTGTGGTTAAGTTAGTTTATAATGCAAAATTCAAAGATAGTATTAAGGATATCCAAGATGTAAGCCAAAACATTAAAAATAACAATATTGCTACCTCACTTTTCTCTAGTTTTCCCAAACACGTGATTGGGATCAGTAGTTAGATTTTTATTTCACCAAAACATAATTTTTTTTTTTGTTGAGAATGAATCCCACCTACAGTGCAAGTGAGTTGGCATTATATTGACTATCTTCTTATTCTATATAGTTTGATCGGATCCTTTCTAAGAACAATAGAATACCTATAAATTTCAACCGCAAGGAAAGAAAACACGGACCTGAATATGTGGCACAGGACTTGAACCAAGCAGAACAAATTGTCCTCCCAACTCCGATGTTCGATATATTGCATGTCTAATAAGATGAATACCTTTTTGTGGAACCAATCTTGTTATACAACCAACCTATCAAAGAAGAGAATAGAAAAAATGAATTAGCAAAGCATCTTCAATTCTAAGAATAAGACATGAATTAATAACAATTTGAAATTTCAAGAAAAAGAACATTGATTCTCCATATGCATGAAAGATGCCTATCAAGCCAAGCATAAAATGACATCATAAAAAGGGCATCATATTATAAGTCAACCACTTCCAAAAGTAAATTGAATATGTTATAATTATGAGCAGTTCATGTGTCACGTGTTAAATAATTAGGCGGTTAATTTCATGTTAATTTCAGATTAGGCAATTATGTATATAGTGATATACAAGTATTTTGATGGATGTGTAGAAGACAATTGAGGCGTTAGACCATTATTTCAATTGTTGTGAAACTCCTTGTTCAGGGTAAACCCTATTAATGCTTGCACTCAAACTCGCCCCCCATACTAGATTATTTGTAATTGATTTAAACTTGGCCCCTAAACTTCCAAAAATCGGTCCAACCATGCTAGGTCCCATCAATAAATATGAACTCCAGGGCGAAAAGACTTAAAAAGGCAAACGGAATTGATTTGTAGGCTCATTTTGTCTAAAGAGAGCAGATATGAAAATTTTTCCTCCATAATGACCACCCAAAAGTAGTCTATATGGAGCAACTAGGTTCTGAACCCAGGGGAACATCTACTGGATTGGTTTGTTATCTTCTATTATTTGCAAGCTTGTATCGCCACAAGCTTTGGTTTGACCAACACTACAGTTTAGTATTTTGGTATGAATAAGTGAACCTTGACAACTTTTCTTACGAACTTTAAACCCACTTTAACTTCTACTTTTTCCACTCTTTTGCAAATACCTGGCAAACCCATTCATGATACACCTGTTTCTATTGATGATTTCTCTATGTTAGCATCTCAACGTGATGATCATCACTCTTGCAAGATGGTTCTTGTATGTATGTAAGGGATAAAACACAACACATCCAAACACTCAACTATGAAGACTACAGAGAAAAGGAAAAATAGAAAGAAGGAAGATATGAACTCAATGGAACTCGGACCATCTAAGACTTGAGAGGGTAATCGTATAGGCCACAGTGAGAACAATCTCTTCCCAATAAGATTTAGGGACATTCATTTCAAAAAGAAGTGCCTATGCCACCTGAAGAAGATGCGTATTTTTCCTTTCAACAATGTCATTTTATTCCGATGTATTCACACAAGTAAATTCATGAACAATACCATTTAGAAAGGAATTTAGATATGTCATGATTCACATAATCCTTCTCATTATCAGAGCGTAAATGTTTAATTGACTCCCCAAATTGTATTTTTACCATTTGGAAGAATTTGGAAATAAAGTAAACTTCAGATTTTTCTTTGTTCAGGAAATGGGTGCACTTCAGGCAACCCTAAAAAGTACCATAACTAAGATAGTGAAAAAAAAAAAAAAAAGTGAAACTAGGCTCCCAAGTTCGGAGCTCTAGTATCAACTTGAAAGAAGATTGTTATTCAAATTGATTAATTTTAAACAGTACAGCGGTCTCTATAAATAGAGAACTTAACCCTACAGTAATAATTACAAAGAGATCTCTATAATCTTCTAAAAACCTATAACAACTTCTAGTACCTTCCAGTAAAACATTTAATATTCTACCAACTACCATTTAATATCCTACTAACAACATGGACCTAGCATCCTATCAATACAACAAGCCCAAAAATATCATGAAGGAGTGCATTGTAAACCAATGGACTAGAGATAAGGTCAAAGTAGTGTATATAGGTGGAGGTCAACCAACATCTCACAAGCTGGTTTTAAGGGTCACGTAGGGAAAAAACCCAAATTCCAAGAGAGAACAGAAGAACAAACCTTGGTTCATTATATCAAATAAAATCTCCTATGAGTTTAGGATATATAATTACCAATGGCCTCCTAATATCTGCAGATGAAAGACCTAGTTTCCTTCTCAAGGCTTGCTTATTCTCTACTTTCCCTTGCAGATCAGTTGCATTGTACTGGACTGGAAGAAATTCATCAGTGGCAGGATTCCATGCATCAGTATCAATACCATTAAGAATACCAATGAACTTTCTGGAGTGGGAAGAGAGTGTTGAATGGAGACCATGTCCTCCCTGCATTTTTATTGGAACAACTTTTTTAAGACTGAAAAATTAGGAAGAGCACTAGTTTAAAGTTAAAGAACGTTGAGAATGAATTGTATGTCTCTCTATCGTTTTCTTAATATATAGAAAAACAGAAAAATCCTCGTAAAATTAAATGCAAATAATTTCCAAACCATGCCAATTTGCAAATTGGATCAGCTAACTAAGTTCCCTTCTGTTAGACAGGTAATAATAACAAATTCCAAATGATGATACAAAGACATAGGCTAGAATCCTACATTATTATTAGTAGCAGAACCCTTTTTATTCTTGTTGAGAACAAAATTTACAGAAAGCTTAAGTTGTTAGGCGGAGCACACCTGCACTTGAAAGCTACTTGGGCTTGAAAAATGAACAAAATAAAATCTCCCCAAACCTTGTACAGGTTTTTCTCAATTAACCAAAAAACAGTGAGAGGATTGTTTGATTTGAGACGCAGAAGTTGCAAAATCAAATTCTAAACTCAATATGTCATGGTCAAGAACCAACTCCCTTGAAAAACATTACGTGGAGACATCTAAACGGCTTTTCTATATCTAACAATCCTTGTTCCAAACTATCAGTTGTCTGTAGAAAGGAGAATATAGGAGATGTTATTCTTAATTGTTCTTATGTTTGTGCCAACATGTGTTGTTGCCTTATTATTTATATTAATTAATTAAAGACAAGATATTTTGGTAGAACTAGAAAATACATACTGCACTAGAACAAGAAATAAACCATACCTCTGCAGTTCTCACTTCTTGGGCATAAGTAGGTGAAACTGTTGTCACAATGTTTGAGAAAACAATCCCACCCTGATCATGAAAGGAAAATCTCTATTACCTATATTTATTGAAGATATATAATATGATCAGTAATATTTTATGACCTTACCTTGACAGAATTAACTCTATCCCGTGCTGAGTTGTCCTGCATTTTATCTGATTGGTTTAGATTCTGGCTAACAAGACCACAGGAGTCTAACTCTGAAGCTGCTGCAGTCCCCTGATACTCAAAGTTGTGGCATGTAAAGCATATCCTAGCTGAATTTAATCCTTTATGTACAAATATCTCCCAGTACAGAGGAGCCTAGCAAAGAAACAGATATGCCATACTATTAGTAACTGAAAGAGCAAAAATATGCTAGAAAGAACTATACAGCTCATACAATAAATGCTGTCTGCCAATCATGGCAATGAATGATATTTGGCTTCTTGCCAGCTTGCAGAAGAAACTCAAGAGCAGCACGGCTAAAAAATGAAAATCGTCTGAAATCATCATGCTCGCCATAAAATTTTCCTCTCCAAAAGAACTTAGAAGGATGCTGGGGCTCAATAAAATAAACAGGAAGACCTGCACAGTCAAAGTGAAGTTACTGAACCAGTAAAAGACAATCAATTAAAACGAAAATATCTAATAAAATACCTTCAACACTGCCAACCCAGATTTTACTTTTGTATAATTGGTGATCAAAGTATGATTCTATCTCCACGCTCAAAGCCTGAATGAATAATCACATTATTTCAAGTAGTGCAGGATACCAACTACCAAGACTATCAACACGTTCAATTATTTTCTTAATGAAATGGCATACCCGTAAGTTGCAGACACGATCATATTGCATACAATCATATTTGGGAAGCACAATTTCAACAAGGTGTCCTTTCTTTTGCAGTGCTTTACCTAGACCACTGACAACATCCCCCAAACCACCAACCTGTTCATGAAATAAATTAGTTTAAACATTACTGGATGTTAGACAGACTTAAGAACAGGGCCAGCAGTATGCTTAATTCACCTGAACTTCCGCACAGACAATGACATTATTTCTAGTTGATTTCACACTACATACTCTACAGAAGTACATACTTGCAAAAACAATATTCCATTCGGTAGGGCAGTATCTATCATACATGCTGAATTGCTTTGAGAATAGTAAGATGCAGTATAGTTTGCACAGATGTCAGCCAAGTGGCATGTACTCAGAATTCTGTTAAGAGTCTGAGTGAGATATCTCACCAACTTCTCTTTTATTTTCCCTTAGATTCTAAATTTAGCAGTGGTTCTTGATTTCTATCAGGATCAAATACACTTCCATCTAATCAGGAAACGGAACTCAACAAGTTCAGAAACAATGGTACATGAAAACCATTGTCAAAGAACAAGGATCTAGCAGTTGCAACAACTTCCAATTCAAATAAGCATGAAAAATACAAGCTTACAGAAAATTCTTAACTAAACACTAAATTTAAAAAAAAAAAGATTTCAAAAATTGGCGAGAGGAAACAAAAGAAAAAGATAAAGAGACAACATTTTAAGGAGGTCTGAGAATTTATTTCAATATAGAACTCAGACCCAGTACTCCCCTTTAAAGAAAATCAAGATGCTTCTGCAATGCCTCTTTAAGATTCCAGTAGGTGTTATAATTAAAATCTAGGGACAACATAAAATGAATTCACAAGAATAAAACATAGGGATTAGGGTACATGAGTGTACCTTAGCTACTGGTGCCATCTCTGCTGCAATATGAATCACATGTAATCCTGGACTATAGATGAAAAATAAGAGATGCATCAGACAGTAAAAGATATATCAAATTATAATTTACAATTAAAAGTGCATACCTTGTTGCAGAAGATAAAAGACCAAGAAATGCGGAAATAACCTCAGGTTCACTCTGTTCTTTGTAGGCCTTATATGTTTCACTAATACGCCTGTCTCTCCTCCATACCTTTTCTCTCAAAAGACTTGCATCATCTACTGATATTTTCTTTTCTATTGCCCAGCCATCAATTAGAAGTAACAGTTGACTCCAAAATTCCCATGGCATATCTTCCACCGGTTCTTCCAGTGCCCTTCTCTTGCTTTGTTCTTTCAGAGTATCAAGCGTATCTTGAAATTCCTTCACTGATTTTTTATATAGATGAATGTAAGAATTTAACTCTTCATCTGATTTTTGAAGACGCTCCTCCAATACATTTATCTTTTGTTTCATTAGTTCACTATATTTTTGCAATTGATCAGATGATAGCTTATAGATATTAGCTTCTTCAAGAGATGTTTCCAACTCATCAACCTTCCTCCGAAGATCCTGATTTTGTTGCAGCACAATAACAGCTTGATCAACTTGTTTGGTTGCTTTATCTAGCAAAGATTGCAAATTTCCAACCTTACCCGATAAATCCTTGCATTCAACTGTCAGTATAGAATGTTTTGATACATCCTCCTGAGAACATAGTTTTGATTCCAAGTCCTTTAGGGCTGATTCCAAAGATGATCGTTCCATTTCCAATGCCACCAAACGTTCATCATTATTCTTGACAACACTAAACTGCGTTTCAAATGATTCTAAATCTTTCTTCAAAGATGCATTTTCTGTCCTTAATGAATTAAGCTCCTCAGTAAGTCGATGAATAATACCCTTATTACTGAGAGGGTTTGCATCCCTCAAATCTCCATTTTGAAGGTCACGCAATTCTTCATATCTTGCTTCAGTACCTCTCTTTTCGGCCAACTCATTACGAAGCTTTTCTACCTGCTGCTCCAATAGTTCCACGTGTATTTTTTCTTGGGCGGCAACTTTAATTCGTGTATCAGTCTCGGCCAATCTCGCCTCTAAGGCATTGATTTCTCTTTGCAATGCATCCTTTTCAGCAAGAACCTTTTCAAGATCTTCAAGTGCACGAACTCTAGCCTGATTTAAAAGAAGAATGTCTGCATGAAGAATATAAAATTCTTAATGATAACAGGAAAACAAGATACTGAACAAAAAGTAAGAATATGAGAAAAAAAATCCATAATTATTCCAGAAAGATATCTTACTTTTCTCTGCATATCTTATCATGCCCAGCAAATCCTCAAGTTGCTTACCAGACAACTGTTTAGCCAGCTCTGCTCCATTTATGTTTATGACCTATTTCATAATAGAATAATAAGTTATTACTTGTATAAACACTCATGCTTTAACCTCTCCATTTTCTTTGCTAAGTATATCCATGTAACAAAATGACTGGTTATCGCCTTATCTACTGATCAGATCATGCAACAAAATTTCCACCGAGTAATGTGGTTGGTAAAGGACTCACGTGTATATTTTGTACTTCATATTGTAATATTATGATACAAAAGCAATACATTGGTTCAGGTCCAACGAGGGAAAAAATGGTGGAGATTCATGATATGGGTATCGTAATGTAATTATATATGTGCAAGAGAACATTCATATCCCCTATAATTGTAGTACGGTGCAAGTTCGTTTAACAATAAAATGCAATAAGAAACAAAAGCATAAGAACGTGAAGAGTGTTGCAAAGTGAATAGAGAGAAATTCGACTAGAGAGAAATTCTATCATATCATCCATTAAGGTTTCAAACATATTATGTTTACAGCATATCTTCCTAATGCATTTCTTTTTCTTTATTCATCTTCTTTTTCTTCTTTACCAACGGCATCATTCATGTAAAGAAAATATAGAAAAGGAGATACCAAAGGCTCCTTAGTTTCATTTGTATTGTCCACAGAATCCTTAGTTTCATTTGTATTGCCCACAGAATCATCGTTGTTGGAAGAAACCTCTGAATCTTCTTCCTCATCTTGATTTTGACGGAGACCTACCTCAGTAGAAGGCTTGATCTGTTGCCTCTTATGCTTCAAACTGCTTAATAGAATAAATACAATAGAACTCCGCATTGAATTTCAAACCGTGAAAAATCTGAATAAGAATAGAACAAGATTAAGATACCTGAGAGTGGTGCGGTGTCGCATTTTGCAAGAAGCTGGAAACGAAACTCGCACCATCCTACCATTGCCATTAGAGTGGTTAACGCAGTTGAAGCCGCTCAGGTTCCAGCACACGAAACACGTTCTCAACTTCGACGCCATTTCTCATTCAATCTTTCCCTCAGTTGCTTACTATCATAACAAGAATCAGTGACAGAAAGAGGAGGAGCAACGGTTTTCTCTTATAGGAAGATTTTCAGTTTAGTTGTTTTGGTTGGGCCTTAGCGCAAAGAGATGAGCCTGGATTCTCTGCTTCTCTTGAACTTCACCTATTCAACGAGTCAGCTAATCAAAATCGTTGAATCTAATCATACGGTTCAGAAGCATAAATTATGTACCAGCTCTTAACATTCTGATTTGCTCAATGGAAGAACAGGTGAAACCTGTGACCTTAGACGATTAACATTCGCCATATATCACGTTTTTTTTTTTTATTTTCTCAGCTGAGGAAAAGGAATCTTATTTATGTGAAGGAAAAAAAATGCTATTACCCTATGCCTATGGTTTAGGGCAATAGTAATTTGCCACGTCATTTGATTCAACAAAATTAAAAAATTAACAAAATTTACTTTACCAAAAATTAAAATTAGTTTATTCATAGGTTTAAAATAAAAAAACATATTTGTATAAATTAACTTATACTAATTTATTTACTTTTTATAAAAGAAAAAATACGATTTTTTTTTCTGAATAGCAAGATGCACGGCTTATATTGTAAACGGTAAACGTCAATGAATCACCAATTCTACTTAATTTCAAAGTTTGTCATGATCATAATAAGGATTAACAGGAAGTTCATTTGCCTAGCAGGAAACAAAAATTTTATTTTATGCTGTGATGTAACTCATATTTTAATTAAAGTATATTAATGTGTCGAAAGATTATATAGAATCGAATATATAGAGAGAGTATATTACAAACTTTTTTTCTTTTTTTAAAATGAACTAGGTGTACATATTGGTTAGAAAAGTCAGAGATAACTTGAAATAAAGTAAAAATATAAACAAAAACTAATTTCATGAATTTAAATGTTTATATTTTATTATTTAAAGTATACAAATATACTCTCCATACTTTGCATTCAATATATTTATGCAATTTCTAATATATGATTTTGGGTTTAAGAAATTTAACAATTTGTTTGCGTGTTATCACAATATCCGCAAACAAACTGTTTGTACGATTTTGAGTTGTATTGATAATGTACACTTTTTATGTATTTGGTTATGAAACTTGTGAGTGAGATAATAATGATAAAGACATTTATACTGTATGGTGGAGCTCGTAAGATATTAATTTGCTCAACTATAAATATCTATGGTGAAGCTTGTGTCACCATTGTAAGTATTATGTTGATGATAAGAGAAACCTTACTAATACTAATAGGTTAATTGTTTTGACAAAAATTACTCTTTTACCACTATCAAACATTTCTTCCTAATAACATAATTATAAAAAATTATACACTAATGATCTTTTCTTATATTGTTGATATAGGATTCACTTTTCTTATACAAGAATTTTTTTTCTTTTAAAACTTTAGAAATTTGCTTTTCCAATTTATATTTATTTGATTAGTAGATTGTTTAGTTCGTAACTAGAGTTTAAGTTCTTATTACTATTTGTTTAACAAATCTTTGGACTATGAATTTAGGAGAAATTTTGGTTGAAACATTTTATATATCTTCAAAATATGCTAAACTTAATAAGTTGAAACATTATTTTAATGATTTGGTGCGTCATCCTCTTAGTCGCACCTTCTGCAAGTCCTGCCACCAATTCTAGACCATGCTGGCACTAAACCTAAAATCCCATGAAGTCTGTGGATAATGGTTAGTAAAAAGGGTTAAATAAAAATTAAAAATAAGTTAAAATTTCAAAAAAAAATGTAAATCGAAAAAGTAAAAAATTTAGAAAATTACTTTTTTTTACAAAAAAAGTTAATAAATACATAACAGCAAAACAAATTAATAGGAAAAAACAAAAGAAAAATAGAAAGAAAAAAAAACTACAGTGATAACTCAAAACCCTCTGTTTTTTAAAAAATATTTTTTTAATTAATCGTATTTCGGTCACGACACTCGTCTTGTTCATCTTTTTTTCCTGATCTTTTTCAAGACACTTACCAATTAGTATTAATCTTTTTCGGTCGCATTTTACATTTACTTTTATTTTGTAAGACAAAATTATAGGGTTCATGTGTTTGTACATTGCTCCTAATTATATTTTTCACATGTATAATAATGTTTTACATATTAATATTGACTTGAATATAAAAATATTTATAAATGTTTCATATTTGGTAACAACCAACACATAAAATATTGTGATAGAATAGACTAACTACCTCTTTGGCTAATAAGATATAAATGATCTTTGGCTAATAAGATATAAATGATCAACAAGTATCACTATATCACACATGTTATGTAGCACACATGCTAATAAACTAACTTAGCACATAAGCTTATGAATTATGATTAGTCAATAAGGGATCTTTATAACACATAGGTTAATTAATATAGGAATAGGTTAATATAAAGAGGTTGGTCAACAAAATGCCAGCACATTGGATATAATAAGCTAATAAAATGAAATAAATCAACGAGTTATCACTATAAATAAGAAATATAGCATATATGTTAATTTACACCAAGTTTGATAAATGTAAGAATATAATCTCATTGATAGAAACCGAAGTCGTATCCTCTTTTCAAAAAGTTGTCAACTAGGTTCAGTGAGTTACAGATGTCAGCTTGGCTTTATGCCTCGGTTCTTTTCTAAACCGAGGTAGTATTATCTTAGGTTAGGCACCGGTTCTAAGTGCAGCCGAGGTGGTAGCTGATTTATGCTTCGATTTTGCATGAAATCAAGGCCTATAAAGTCACCTTATTTACCAATCTATCACTGGGTTGTTATAGGCAGCGGGTTGGTGTAAAATGAGGCATATTATACGAGTTTAAAAGCAATAATTGTACTAGTGGTGTCTTCATCCAAAGCTTTCAAACAATATCTACCTCTACCCAAGATTTTATCTATTTAATGTGGTCTAACCCTAATCCAGTTCGGGGATAATTTGTTGTAAATCTGATTAGATAAGCTCATTTCAAAATCAAGTAAAAAACTCTGAAACCATGTTAATGCCTTGAAGGTTTACTTGAGTTCGCTACATCTTTTAATTGTTGTCAATAGTGATGAGTCTTATTATGTGTTCTATTTATAGTGTTCAAATTAGTTTCTTTATCGTCCAATGAACTTGTCTAAAAAAATAAATAACTCGATTGAAAGGAAGACTTAGTAATTTTGATGAAGAGTAAGACATTAAATATACTAAACATACTAAACAAAAAGGTGACCCTTTAATAGAAGTCTAAGACATCCTATGATAAGACCACAAAACATGTGGTATCTCTTCCAATGATAAAGTTTTCCAGTGATAAAGTTTTGATGTAAATCAAACAATCTTTTAAACCCCTCAAAGTGATATTATAAGTGATTTTCACTTAATTGTTTGTTACTCATGGATGTTTAACAAAAATAAAGTAAATTTTATATTTATAATGAAGTATATTTTTACACCTTGTAACATCCCAAAATAAACTATATTTAAGAGTCCTTCCCAAAATGAACTATATTTAAGAGTCCTTACATTTACAATAAAATAGAACAGTTACAGAAATAAAGTTTAACTTATAATTATCCTAAAATAACCATTGTCAACACTCAATTTCGTCCGGGTTGATTAATAAATTTATTTTCATCATAAAAAATAATAAATAAAAAAAATATACATAATATAAAAATAAAAAAAGAAATAAAAATAAAAATAACAAAAAAAAAATAAAAAAAAAATAAAAAAAAAAAAAGAAAAAGAAAAGAAAAGGGAAGAAGCGTTCGTCCTGAACTATAGTTGGACCGAACGTTTTCGCAGACCGTTCGTCCTTGATCGCTCGGTCACCATGATCAGCTTTCGAGCATGACGTTAGGACGTTCGTCCTCTATTGCAAGAAAAGACGTTCGGCCATTGACTGTTGTTGTGACCGTTCGTCATCAAACGTGAGTCTTTTGGACGTTCGTCCTCGCCCTCAACTGTTCAAGCTCTCATGTTTACCGTTCGGTCTGCGTGGTAGTAATGAGCGTTCGGTTTTAATGATTCGGTACTAGTATTTTTAACGCTCGGTTTTGCCATTTCGGTAACTCTTTAGCGTTCGGCCTCACGTGATCTCTTTGCGTTCGTCCAAACAGTCTGAGGCGTTCGTTCTCTGCCGAATATCACATACGTTCGTCCTTTTCTCATCTTCAACCGTTCGGTCGCAATGTTTTGATGAACGTTCGGGCTCAATGATATATGTCTTTAGCGTTCGGTTTTGGGCGTTCGTTATTGGTGTATGATTGATTTTGTGCGTTCGGTTTTTATTGTTTAATGGGCGTTCGGTCATCACTTGAAGCACACCCCCACTTCCCATTCACACCCCTTTCCGTTTTCTGCAAATAACAAAGAGATTTGGGCATTGGGCCCATTTTAATTCTAACACACCCAAACTTAATCGCAATACCCATATCGTCATTTGGACTCAAACAAAAGAGTCTAATTCTTTCCCCACATTTTTATTTTTATCTCTACACCCTTATTTCTTATTAAGATGTTTTTTTTATGCTTTTATTATTTGTTTTGCTTTTATTTTATTTTTATGTTTTATTATTTGTTTGACCATTAATTTTTACTGTACACAACCCCCCTTGTATGATGACTCCACTCCATAGATCTTGTTTTTTTTTATTTTTATTTTGTTGCATTCTCAATTAAAAATTACAAAAAATATGTTTTAAAGGTTTAGGCACATGTGTGATCGCACGCATCGTCCTTGTGCTAAAAACCTTTTCCCTTTCTTAAATAAATTTACAAAAATATGTTTTAAAGGTTTAGGCACATGTGTGATCGCACGCATCGTCCTTGTGCTAAAAACCTTTTCCTTTTCTTAAATAAAATTACAAAAATATGTTTTAAAGGTTTAGGCACATGTGTGATCGCACGCATCGTCCTTGTGCCAAAAACCTTTTCTCTTTCTTCAAAAAAATGCCAAAAATACGTTTTAAAGATTTAGGCACATGTGTGATCGCACGCATCGTCCTTGTGCCAAAAACCTTTTCTCTTTCTTCAAAAAAAAATCACAAAAATACGTTTTAAAGGTTTAGGTGCATGTGTGATCGCACGCATCGTCCTTGTGCCAAAAACCTTTTCTCTTTCTTCAAAAAAATGCCAAAAATACGTTTTAAAGATTTAGGCACATGTGTGATCGCACGCATCGTCCTTGTGCCAAAAACCTTTTCTCTTTCTTCAAAAAATGTCAAAAATATGTTTTAAAGGTTTAGGCACATGTGTGATCGCATGCATCGTCCTTGTGCTAAAAACCTTTTCATTCTCCTAAATAAAAAATACCAAAAACATAAAAAAATTTTCAAAAACTAAAAACATGCCTTTTTCAAAATTACAACAGTATCGCCTTGCCAGAACTACGTGATCCTTGATTCTCCACCAAAAGTGGAGATACGTAGGAGCAAGGCCAGTCCTTGTCAGGCTCACTTTCCCAAAAATCCAAAAATCATTTCTCATCAAAATTCCCAAACAATTTCCAAAATCATTTCTCAAACAGTTTCTAAAAGAACTACGTAACCCTGATTTTTCATTCTTAATAAGAATACGTAGGAGCAAGGTCAATCCTTGTCGGGCCCAAAAAAAAACTAAAAAAAATATTGTTTGTTTCTTTAGAATCTTATTTTAGGGGAAAGTTAAACATTTTGAAAACCACATCCATATTCGCACATTTAGTTAAAGGTACTGCCCTAGGGCAGGCGTTGTAGGGTGCTAATACCTTCCCTACACGTAACCGACTCCCGAACCAAGAATCTGGTTCTATTTGACCATGCCTTATCATTTTATGGTTTTTCCGTAGTTTTCCAGAATAAACTATGGTGGCGACTCCAAAATCTCTTTTCACAAACCCGTTTCTTTATGGATCGTCGTCCCGTCGCGATCCCGGTTGCGACAACCATAAATTTAAAACTTTACATAAACATATACTAAAACAACCCAAAGAACAGACTGATCGGTTATATAAGAATAGTATCAATCGAACGGTCCTACATTGAATGCAAAACAAGCACAAGACCGAACGGTCTTATTCTAACAGAAATCATCCTCTCCTGCCAGCGTCTACTCTAGAGAACCTTCCTCACCTTCTGCTCACACCCACAACAATGACAAAGAAGATCGAACGGACAACATGACAAGACAGGAAAAATAAGGGTAAGCTAGTGTAATTTAATTAATTATGATAACATATACTTCAGACAAACATAAGAGTAAACAAAAACCAACATGTCAATCATGCAACAACCAAACATACATTTCCAGCAATAACCGAACGTATTATACATGCAATGACCGACCACTTTTACTCTAACTGTTTGGACTGTATGAATTGTGTAGCTACGACGTTTTTGCACCCGGATGGTCTAGTAGCTAGGATGTCCTCAACAGTTGCCACTGAGGTTAGTCCGTTATACCTTGCCTAAGTTCACCTTATGGACTAGGACCTCCTGCCATTCTCATACATGAGTTACTCCTCTCTACGTGAGAATGAGTAATCACAGAATATCAGGATAAACGTCAACTAAGCATAACCACATTCATACTTTACCATTCAATAATCATCCCTGAGATATTCCTCCTTGGAACACTCGTTCATATCCATATAATACAAATCACATCATACTTTAATGTCATCATATTTCTTCATCCATAACACATTTAATTAAAATCAAACCGAATGAAAAAGATCAACACAACCTATAGACAAGGTCGAACACCCTATGAATGTTGGAGACCGAACGGTTTCTCACTATCCTAGTATAAAACCGAACGGTAACGACTATCACCCATAAATATGATTAAACGGTCAATTTGAAGAGTAAGGCTCAAACATGAACCAAATACAATTTGAGGGTCAAACACTATAACAACCGAACACTTAGATCTTGGCCCGAATACTAAGAACTTAGACCAAACACTTAGTGTAAGACCAAGCGATCTTTCACTTTCCACAAAACAGTACCAAAAGGTCCATACTAGGTAAGGTTAAGGAAAAGGCCGAACGCTATTAAGGACCAATCACCAGGGAAAGACCAAACACTAATACAAGTCCGAGCACTATCAAGACAAAGTACCCTCCTAAAGCCGAACACTCTAGACTTAGACAAAATATTCTCTTAAGACCGAACACTCTAGCTTGATCGAATGGTCATTAACAGGTAAGGCCCATAAGAACAAAACTCAGTTAAGACCGTCCGGTCATTAACTAAGAACTCCACAGAAAAGAACTCAGTTAAGACCGAACACAAGACAAACACCACCCACACATAATACCGAACGATCATGAACTGGTAAGACTTTAAAGAGATTGAACCCAATTAATGACCAAGTACCTGAACATGATCGAACGGCCAATTAGCGCATGGCCGAGCGGTCAACAACGTGTACTCAATTTTCTGCATAATTTTGCAGAACTTCTGCAGAATGATGAACAAGTTAAACTTTACCAAAACTAAACATTTTTCCCAACTTTTAATCCTCCAAACATGAATCATACAAATCTTTACACTAAACTAAGAATACCTAAACTTTTCTAACATCATTCCAAAGAGTCTCATACCAGATTTCACTTCAAAATTATGCAAAATCACCACTCAATGACCAAACATCCATTTTTTCACTTTTGACACATTTTAGAGAGGCTTAACGGTTCTAACAAGTCTAAAGAAACTTTCCTAGACTTTCCTCACGAACCAAATTCTCTTCCAACCCCAAATTCTCATTTTTACCTCTCCACTTCCTTAAAACCAGAATCGAACAATGATAAAATATACATCAGAAAACTCCCAACCAGTTCACAGATTTCAGCAATCATAAAAATCAATTCAGAACAATCAATCATGAGATTTCCCACACATGTAACCATCCAAACAACAATCTCACTTACAAAAAATCATAATTAAATTAACTAGCTTCCCTTACTTTTAACATAACCGAACAACTTCTACACATCCAGCAAATTTGTTTGAACCACAAGAGAATCCTAAGAACACCTATGAACCACCGATTGGTGAAAGAGGACCAACCATAGAACCACAATGAAATCAGAAAAGGAAGAAAAAAAATACATAACACTTGTAAACATGATGGTTCCTTGCATGTAGCAAAAACCAGAACTCACTAAAATCAAAGAACAAAACTTACCAGTTCTAAACACAATTGATCGGTTAGATAGGAAGCTCTTGACGTTTGGATCGTCTATAGGAAGCTTCTGATCACCGATTAGATGAATCTCCAGTGAGAAAATCTAGAGAGAAGGGAGAGAGAAATTAAGAAATAGTGATTCTAGAGAGATAAATAGTTTTAAAATAATGAACTGAATGTTTAGAAATTTCTATTTATATTGTTGATGTATTTCAACATTTAAAAGTTCAATTCAATTATTTTAATACCTCGATCTACTCTATTATTCTATTTTCTGGATCTTTACACTCCTAACTAATAACAAATTGTCTCATTTTCACTGATCAAAATATAAACATTAACTTCGATATATATATATATATATATATATATATATATAACTTGTTTAAAATTTATGAAATTTTTGTACAAGTGGAATTATAAACTTATATTAGTAATCTGGGATGTTATATCAAATAACTTTTTTATGATAATTAATACTTATTAATTATAAATTTAGTTTATTTTTAAAATATATTTTACATATTTAAAATAAAATTTTCAACTATATTATTTATTTTACTCTTATTATAATAATAATAATAATAATAATAATAATAATAATGATGATGATGATGATGATGATGATGATAATGATAACAATAATAATTCATAAGTTTTATAAGAAAAAAATTAATTTTAAATCTTGAAGAAATTTGCACTGTTCAATGCATTTTTTTACACTTTGAAAATTCAAATTCATATTTTATATTATTAATATAGGATTAAATTTTGAATTTATGATAATAATAATACATAAATAATTTTTATTAACTTTGAATTAATATTCATTTTTTCTTTTCTGAAACATTTTTTTTATCTCTGTAGTTTTTATTTCTTCTATTAGTAAGATATTTTTATTTTTATTCATATTCTTTTGTTTACATTTCTTAAATTAATATTGACTATGTATTTAAATAGTAAATAATTATACTATGCGTTATTTTAAATTTACTACTTGAATATAATATTTTTCTCTCTATTAATTGTGTTCAATTTTACTTTTTATTTTATTATTTAACTTATTTGTAATTCATAATTTAAAAGTTTAAAAACTATATATATATATATATATATATATATATATATAATATAAATTTGTTATCTTTTAATTTCCTTTTTATTAAATATTTGATAATTCTTATTTTCAGATATTTTTTTATACAAAAAATGAAAACCAAGCAAACTTAGGTTATTGAAGAACTAAGTTATAACCGGTTTTCTGTGGGCACCCTTAATCATTGATCGTCAAAATTCAATTTTCAAGAAGCAGATTCTAATATAATAACGAAGCGTAGTTAAGTTTATTTGAATAAATAGAGTTAGCTTAAGTTTTGTTGGAAAATTTCTTTTAAAAGAGGTTTACATTGAGAAAAAAATTGAAAAGGAAGAAGGAATTTAATATGTTATTTAATTTTGTATAGGTCAAACCTCATAATTCTAACCTTATTTACTTTCCGATAATGAATTATTTTTAACCCATTTATTAGTTGTAAAAAACGATGTTATTTTAAGAATAAATTATAACTAATCAATTTAATAAAAAAATTGAAATACAAATACCCTATTTTAATAGAAGTATATAATACTAGAATTAGTGGCTTTATTTAAGAGTTTATAACACGCGTAATAAACTTAATCTATATTATGTAGTAGTATCCAATTACTTTAATTTTTTATTGTTTTTTCCTTTATTATTACACACATAACTTAATAATAACTTTGAATTAAAAATATTAAAATTCCGAAATATAACTCAAAACAAAATAAAACATAAACTATGTAGACGAAGGAGATAATCTCATATATTATTATGATATTAAATTGAGCGTTTTAAATTAGTATATATTGAGGATACTAAAAGTGTTATATTATATTTATAAAAATTCTCATCCTCATCTTTTTTTATTGCGAAAATAACATGTGAAGAAGGACCAATAATTGTTCGCACGTGCATCACTCTTCTTACCATAAAAGGATGCTTTCCTCTACAATCGTTCCACCTCTTACCATAAAAAGATGTTTTCCTTTCCTATTCGCTCGTAATAGTTAATTAATATATTGAAGATAATGTATTATTTAAGTATGATTAAATGCACTTATATTTTTGTTTTGCAGAAGATTTCTAAATAGAGGGATTTTACTAAATTTCAATTTTATATGGTTGGATAACTATTCATATTAATAGATCTATTTTATTTATGAATTGTAGTATTATTTTTTAATATTTCAAATTATTTTTTTATTCAAACAATAAGTTATGCACATCACTGAGTGGAGAAAGTTAATGAATTGATGAAGTAGTTAGATGGTCCAATTTCTTCTCAATAATTGGGTGAGGAAATAAGGATTTGAAAGAAAATGACAGAAGAGAGCTAATTAAGGATGGTGTATTATTATTAATGGTAACGTGTTATGTGGAACATACAGAATAAGAAGTACGTTGAATTGAATTGAATAGTGTTGTTCCCTATTCTGGTCATATACACAACAAAGATTCAGCTGCTACATCACTCTCACCTAAATTCAATCATTAAATATTTCCTATTATTGTTTGTGCATGTAAATAAAATTCTATAATCCAAACTAATTATATATAAATAGGTTATATTTTAAATTCTATTGGACAAAATTATTCAATTCAGTTTATTTTCATAGAAACTTACATATTGTTCGTGATTAAATATTTTGAAATTAATTTGTTATTTATAGTTATGTAAGTGTATATTTAGGAAATTATAAGATTAGTTTATTTTATATTTTATTGTCATAATTTGTCTAATTGTGGAAGATTATCACAAGAGATCAAAGTTAATTTTGATGGTGAAAACACCTTGTGCAAAAATACAACATTATCGTTTTAGTGGTGATATTGTTTCTCAAGATTCAATTTTTGTAATCAATCTTTTCCGATGGTATAGTCTATAGTTTAACCTTTGATGGAGTTGGTGATATAGTCTATGGTAAATCCTGTGGTACAATCATTGGTATAACTTGAGGTAAAACTTATGGTTGAGTCTCTCGTAGAGTCTGTGGTACAATCATCAGTGTAGCTTGAGGTTTAGCTTGTGGTGCAACAATTTGTCTAGCAAGCAGTATAACCTATTGTGGTTAAGTCTGTAGTGGTGCTACTTATTGTTAATTCACAACTTGTTGCTGTAATTATAATAATATTCGTGTTATAAATGGATTTTGTATTAATAATTTAGATGTTTCTAATGGTAGTGAACGAGTGGAGTTTGACTTCTTAATTATATGTCTTCTCTTAAGGATATCACTTTAATTATAAATAGTTTGTAGGACTTTAAACAACTTGATTCAAATCATAATAATTCTGATATAGTTCATTATTTTTTTTTTTGCATAAGGAAGCTCGTCCCGTAGATGAATTCAAATTAGTTTTTAAATTGATGAATATGGTTCTTGACGGGAAAGATTCTAATGTTGAAACAAACGAGTTATTTCAAACTATTAGGAAATCCCATAGGGATAGATCACTAAGAAAGTTAATATCACTAGTGCAGAAATAACATTTAATGTCATGTGTTTAATGTTTAACGAAAGGAAATGCAACATAAAAAATAATCGGTGACAGTTTTGTAAATAAAACAACATTATAGAAGTCGGTTAAATGGCCTTCGATGTCAAATAAGGTATAGACGTCAAATGGTCTGCATACAGGATTGAAAAGTCACTATTTTATTGCCTTTATATGTCTGCTACATGGCCCTTGACGTCCAATTCGACTTTCCCCTCCACAGACGTAAAAAATGTCCAAAAATATCTCATTTGGGCACCAACATTAAGTTTTTTGTCACTTAGACGTCGCCCTGTCCCCCTAAGACGTCAAAAAGGTTTGAAATTACCTTATTTTGGTTGTTAATATTATTTTTTTTTACCATTTAGACGTCAACTGGGAAGGGGGCCCAACATTTTAGAGCACTTAGACGTTGGCTAAGGAGGGGGTCGATGTCAAATACTCTGCATTTTTACCCACTCCAGATAGCGAGCACCAATTAAGTGTTTTCTCTCTCGTTGCGTTCAACTTCTTCCTTTGCTTTCTCTCGTTCGCCATTAACGTTCGTGTAAGTTTTCTTCCATTTTGCACCATTTAAAATCATTTTACACCGATTATATTACGTTTGAAACCATTATCTTTCATTTATACTGATTAAAATTTATTTTCATTGGTTTTTTGTGCAGTTCTTGGACGCGTTCTAGGACAATTGTGACAGCGATTTTTAGACCGTTATTATGTGCATTTTTCTCCTCACCCTAACAGTCAAACCTGTTTTCTCCCTTACCTTCACGGTTAGTTTCATTTTTGGGTTTTTATGTATATTAGTTGTTGCATTTTCATTGGTTGTTGTACTTTAATTGGTTGTTACTACTTCTAAAATTTTAAAATTTTTTGTGGTGTATTCTTATGTTCGATATTGTTTTTTCATGGTTTCAATGGAAGAAAATATATAAGCAATTTTTTTTTATAGAAAAACAGTCTATAAATTGACGTTTGTTTTAAAAACAAGAGACATTAATTAGCATATGTTATAAGTGCAAATTAACTATGTTCAAAAACAACAAACCTCAATTTAAAGTCTCTTGTTATAACGTCGAACGTTTAACAAACCTTAAAAGTCTAAAATAACATAGTTAAAGTTATGTTTGTGTTAATGTATAAGTCATTCCAAATAAGGACTTATAGTAAACACTGATAACTTTTAGTAGATTATGATTTATATTATAGGTAAAAGTTTCACATATTTATGGTGCTGTTAAAGAGTGATAAATAAATTTTAAAATTTCACATTTTTTTTAAAGAAATCACTCTGCGATGAGTTAATCATCTTGAGCTTTATAAACAAAGAATTATATAAGTGCATGTATTTATTTAAATTATTTTTTTAATAAGTCTTTCTTAGTTATGTTTCGGTTGTAATTTTTTATCCTATTTAGTATGATACTTTTCATGTTTTGTACTCAATTATATATATATATATATATATATATATATATATATATATATATATATATATTTAATAAAATTTTCATGTACAGTTATTATTGGATTTAGGGATGTGAAGATGTTAACATTTAGTAATACTTAATTTTATTTGGGAAAACTGAAAAAAATACACTTAGTTAAATATTGATGTATAATTTAATGTACAAATTATAAGTTAATGCATATAAGTAAAATTTTCAATTTAATGATGGATACGTAGCTGTATTAAATACTTAAAAGAAAACTTTTTCCTCACTAACAAATAGTAAAGATATATGTTATCTTAAAAAAAAATACTTTATTAAAATTTTATTTAGTTAGGGTTAAGGGGGTAAATAGCTTCACGTAACGAATAATTTGCTTTAATAAATAGCGATTATATAATTAAAAGGAATACATTTCTTTTTATTTAATAAATTATTTTCTGTTATCGACAAATTTATACTTTTGGTTTTAGTCGTAACTAGTTTGTTGTTATTTTTGTTTACGGAAAACGTTTATAACTTCCAAATGAATAATATAGTCTAAAATAACTAAAATAATTTTCATTCGGTCACGATTATGCTCTTACCCGTTTTAATTTGATTTTGTTATTTTTTTAAATAATTGTGTAAGTATCATAATTTTATTGTTTTATCAAATAAAGGAATTTATCATTTTCTTTACGCGTAATGACTATTTATTGTTGTCAGTTAATAAATGTATTACATATTATAAAAGTTATAAACAATCATTATGGTTAAAAAAGTTAATAAAATAATTTCGTCTTGGATATAGAGTCAATATTTTTATAAAATAATTTTTTACACTTTACTCTAAATTCATTTAACTATTTTTATTTGTCTTTGGTTAAAGTTCTTCACTTAAAACATCTTTTGTCAAATATATTATGATGCTTAAGTTAATGATTAATTTTATTAGAAATAAGTAAAATATTAAATTCATAATGAATATAATTATTTATTTTTTATTTTTTATCTTTATTTATTTGAAATCAGTTTGAAATTAATGAAATCTTATTTATGATCTAATCGTGACGGTCCATCAAGTACTAAGTAACACCTACTACTAATAATTTTAGTTAAAGTAATGTTTAGAGATAATTATTGTAAAAAAAAAATTCATTTAGTCTTCACTCTTTCGTAACCAATGCGGTTAATACGTTATTCACGTGGATTATGCGATACTTAGTGACGTACATCAACCAATTCAATTCTTAGATACCTCCTTCAGTCAGTTTCATTACATGACGTGACCATAGAGTAACTAATCTATAAAATCATGGTAATTATATATTTATAAAGGGTCCTCCCTTCGTCCTTAACAATTTATTTGTCATGAATTTCTTTTACTCTTTATATAAACAATTCAATGTTATTATATATAATTGATAAACTAGAATTTTGTGCAATTTTATTAATCTTAATATTAATATTTTCAATTACTTTTAATCATGCCAGCATCTCCTTCCTACGACATCGTATTCACCCACTTTTATTTTAAAGAGTAGTATAATTTTAAGATTAATGCCAGCCGTTCATTTTTCAATATGCATCAACGGCTATGCTCAATGCACCACCGACACAATTTGCATTGTATGCCAGTGTGTCAGTCCATTTTATAATATTATTATTATCAGTAAACTTTTTTTATACAAAAGGCTATTCTAGATATAATTTTAAAATAGTTATTAAAAACTCACTAAATTTTTTAATACATGGTACTTATATATAATGACACTGTAAAAGTATACAAAACTCATTACTATTAATAAATTTTACGGAAACTTATTAAATAATAAATGACACTCGGTAGATATAAAAAAAAACCAAGAGTGCACCTTCTCCAAACATTCTTGCGGTTGAGAAAAGCTGATAGACAATGGAACATAATGTAGCAAAGCTTAAAGACTTTTTCTGACATGATTTTGAATTATATTTATTACAATTAAATGAAAATGAAACTTTTTACTGTCTAAGTTAAAGAGGGCAAATAAGGTAAGATATTAATAGCATTGATTTTTGCTATGTTTGGTTAATTAGTAGAATTTTGGGTGTAATTTGAGAGCATTTAATTTGATGAGAAAAAGAAAGAAAGAAAGAGAAGTAATGAGGAAGGAGAAGGTAAGGAAGGATTAGTAGTTGGGTTGGAAAATTGCATAGTGTTGTGCATTTTATTTGAAGCAAGTGAAAGAAAAGGAAGTGGCAACGAACATTAACGCAGGACGCATAGACGTCACAAAAGACCTTTGTCATTCTATCTAATTTGTTTCTTCATCTATCTCGTTTCAAAGGAAAAATAAAAAAAGGTGTTCTTCTAAGTTCCAAATCTTCAACCACTGAGAGAGAGACAACCCCTCCGACATTTTCTCTATTCTTCAAGCAAACTCCTCGTCTCAGATCTCTCTATCTCTCTAGGGTTTCCTTTTCTCTCGCTGCTATTTATGATCACTCTCTGACGCGCTTCTCTCACCAAATCAGGTCATTCCGTCTCTTCTCCTTCGTCTCTGGTACGCTTCCGCGATTTCCAATTATCGATTCCAATGCGCCTCCATCATCGCTGATTGAGATCTTTTTTGCAGATTGGAAGGATTCCTGTGGTTGGAGATGGTGGTTTCGGGGCCAATCACGCCTGGGCAGGTGCGTTTCTGCGTGGTTACTACTCTGATCGTTTGATTCGCTTGTTCAATTCTCTAAACTGCCACTGCTGAATGGCTTTCACTTCTCTGTCCTAGTTCTGAGTTGCCATTTCTCTGATCTGCTTGCCTGTTGTGTTGTTTGCAATTTGCATCTGATCGTTAACAAGTATGCGGGTTGTTCAATCTGATGGAGTGATAACTTGAGGGAATTCGTTTTTAAGTTCGAATGAGTGGAATGTTTAGGTGCTGATTCCGTTGTTTTTGTGATCTGAAGCAGTGTGTGATAAGATAAGGCTCAACATGTTTTGGAAAACCTTTAAGACATTAACTTGAATGGCATTTTGTTTTTGTTTGAGTATGTTCTGTCCAAGCCAACTATCACGCTGCTCTCTCAAGTTTGAGAATATTGACGTGGAGTTTAAGAAAATGTAAATATGGTTTCTGTTTGTTTGTGATTAGTGACTTGTACTGGGACGGACCTCTTTTCCAGCTTCTGATCATTGTCGAAAGTTAAAATGTTTATGTGAATTTTTGGGATGTCACTTTTCTGATGGAGCTTGGCTTTATGTACTCAGGTGTCTTTCTTGCTGGGGGTTATTCCAGTCTTTGTTTCATGGATGTATTCAGAGTACTTGGATTACAGGAAGACCTCATCTCCTCCCAAAGTGTAAGTTACTTTTCTGTCAATAAAGCACATTATATTGACTTTACTAGTTTGGGGTGTTAAAGTTCATTGGTGGAATATATTCGTATACAACTTTCTCTCTTCTACTTGACCATTTGTTCCCGCAATTGGATGGACGTTGTTGTGGAGGGAGATCACGATGAAAGAAGTTAAAAGATAACTATGATCTTTGAAGTAGTGATGTAATCTGCATTGGTAAAGCAAAAATCTTTGAAGTAGGTAGTATCTAAGGTGTTGGGGATCGATGGTGGTCCAGAAATCATTTAGCAGCATTAATCATCAAATTCATGACACACTCTTTACTTGCGGATCAGAAACTACACGAGATCTTTGTTGTAAATATGAGATTGTTCAAAAAATCAGTGAACAGATACTTCATAGTTATATATTTAATAAATAAATAGATGTTGCTACATACACAAATTAATGTCTCATGTGGACATTGATTCAAGTGCTTGTGTCATTCAAACCAAACTGCTATTGAGAATTTGTTATTAGATAGTTGTGTTTTTACTCCAACTAATGTGGATGGTAACTTTCCATCTGACTTTGATCTATTCTAAATTTTTATTTTAACAACTGGAGATATCACTTTTTGTTGGTCAAAGACATACTTTTTTTTATCATGCTACTTTGAAAACTGAACTTTCCTACTCTAGAGTTGTTTATTCATGGAAAATGTAGTGCTATTTATGTGCGAATTTTTCTGATTCTTAATAATTTATTTTTGTGGAGTGCAGTCATTCAGATACTCATCTTGAAGAGTTGGGTCAGGATGCAATTAAGGGAGATGATCGTGCAATTTTGCTGGAATCAGGGCTTACAAGATCAGCATCAGCAAAATTCCATCCGTCGTCTGTCAAAATGAATTTGATTCGGTCATTTTCTATGATAAGAAATTTCATGGGGTTCTTTCCTCTATTCTACCTTTATCTTTAAAGATCCTTACCATTTTACTTGTAATGTGTAGGTTTTTGACCATGGATGATTCTTTCTTGTTAGAAAATCGAGCAACTTTGCGGGCAATGTATGTCAAGTTTTTGTAAATGACCAAATATAATCTGTTCCACACTATCTCAATTCTGAAAATGTATTTACAACTCTTTTTAGGGCCGAATTTGGGTTGATTCTGTTTTATTTCTACATATGTGATCGGACCAACATACTTGGAGATTCCACCAAGGTACTTGTATACAGGTTATTATGTTCCCACTTGGTTTTGCGTGAGCAACAACTTGAAATATTGTTTTGAAGTGATATGCATAAAGGGACCTTTTCTTCTTCCAATACAAACTCAGTTTATGTATACTTTATAATTATTTGCTCTTTAGTGCGACCACATTTTTTGTTATTAATTTTTTCTATTTTTCTTGTTAATATTTATAATTAAATTATACCCCTTTTGACATGTGGCTATGAATACTTGCATACTAACCATACAAGTAATTGAAAATCATCCTATCTTGTAAAATGTATCACCTTAATTGTAAGTTTTTTCTTTTGTAGCTTTTGCACTGATCATATTTAACAATTTATGATTTCTTAGCTCAATACGCTTTTATGTTTTTTTTTTTCTTTATCATTGCTTTTCACTAGGTTTGTTATGATTTATTCCATGATACAGGCCTGACTTGGGAAGAGATATCTTGTTACATGTTTTAATTGTAGTATTTTACACCTTTAATTCAAAATTCATAACTTCATAGCCCAATGAAATTTTATGCAATGTTTTTTGTTCATCCATCACAATCTGCCTTGGTTGGATATATAGCGGACGCTGACTTGATTTGGGAATGCTTAATTAATTCTATGTTATCTAAAGATACGTGTTTAAATCCGCACTAGTGGTCTGTATATTTAAATCTTTATATACTTATATGATTTCAATCTAATAACTTTTTTACATGCTGGACAATCCTTTTCTTTTGGGCAGAACTATAGTCGGGATCTTTTTATCTTCCTCTACCTTCTTCTGATTATAGTTTCAGCTTTGAGTTCACTGAAGAAACATAATGACACATCATCCTTTTCTGGAAAAAACATTCTTTACCTTAATCGGCATCAAACAGAGGAGTGGAAAGGGTGGATGCAGGTGAGCTCACCTTTTTATATTATGTTGAAAATTTGTAATCAAAGATGTCATATTTTATGCTTACCTCTACAATAACCCTTTCTTTTGTTTGGTGTTATACTGGCATAACCGTTAATATACCTTGTGCAATTGCCTACTTTTTGTGAAACAAGGTTTCAACAAAATTCTTATCCCAGTAGGTGAGATTGACTACATGAATTTGTAGATCTTTTTGGCTTAAAACCAAACGGACTTTCCACAGCCCTATTATCTTATATTAATCTTGCTCATTTACCTTTTCCAAGAAATTCAGTGTGAGTTTCAAGTCAATGCCCCAGAAGCAACTGTGAAAATTTGAAGCTATTTGATGATGTATGATTGTCGTGAAAATTAAATATAGTATTATTCCTGTATATTGCTTTCAAAAGGGCCATGATTCATTAGAAACTACTTTTTAAATTTTGTCTGTCACTTCTATGTACTGATTCAGCTGTTCAAGCTTTTGTTGCATTTGTTCAGGTTCTCTTTTTAATGTATCATTATTTTGCTGCGACGGAGATATACAATGCAATACGTGTTTTCATTGCTGCATATGTTTGGATGACTGGATTTGGCAACTTCTCCTATTATTATGTCAGAAAAGATTTTAGCCTTGCACGGTTTGCTCAGGTAAATGAGTCCTTGACCTTAAATACTGTTTTTGTTATACTTGATGTTCAGTGTCTATCCTTTTCCCGTCACTCTTTTTGCATGAACAGTATACCTAACTCATTAAAATTCCATGCAGATGATGTGGCGGCTCAATTTTTTTGTGGCCTTCTGCTGTATTGTTCTTAACAATGACTATATGCTCTACTATATATGTCCAATGCACACTCTTTTCACTTTGATGGTGTATGGAGCATTGGGTATATATAACAAGTATAATGAAGTTCCCTCAGTGATGGCTGCAAAGATTCTGGCATGCTTTCTTGTGGTGATATTGATTTGGGAAATCCCTGGATTCTTTGACATATTTTGGAGCCCATTTTCTTTCTTTTTGGGTGAGTAATATTATACGTAACTTGTACTTCTCTGTTATTGGTTCAACTTTTGGTTATGCCCATTTGCTGTGACTCTTCCTTATTAAGTACTCTCATTTCTTATCTTGCCATCTGGATGAACTAGACCAACTTGATAGCCTCAAACCTTCTCTTTTTCACCTTTGCAATGGCCCCTCAAATTTTCTGGGCTTTGAACTGAATGGTTATATTGTGCTTAAAATTGTAGATGTTTGCCTCTTGTTAACTGTAATTACAATCAAACCGATGAAATAATTCTTAAATTTTGGGCCCAACTCATCCCTACAAATTTGATTTGTGAAGAGAGGGGTGCATAAACTTTGTTAGTTCTTATTATGTCACTATTTGTAGTCATGGGACTTTTCAAAATAATAATGTTATTGTCAAAAGGATACTAATATATATTTATGTCGAATTCACTCTACTTTATATAAGTAATCCACTGATGTGTCCTCTCTCTCTCTTTCCCTCTTTGTTATGTATGTAGTCTGTTTACAATTTTCTAGTCGATTTGCCATATAAACTTACATGATGTTTAGTGCAAATGCATAATTTTAACTTTTGTGTGCCAGGTTATACTGATCCTGCAAAGCCAGATCTCCCTCGAATGCACGAGTGGCATTTTAGATCTGGGCTTGATCGCTACATCTGGATAATTGGAATGATTTATGCATACTTTCACCCAAATGTAATCTCGAATACTGGCTTGTGTGGTGGCCATTGTTTTTTTGTGCTTTTTATAATATTTGGTCCAGCTATCTTAAATATTAAATATTTCACCATCTCAGGTTGAGAAATGGATGGAAAAATTGGAAGAGAGTGAAACCAAGAGGAGAGTTACGATCAAAACTGGCATTGTTTCTGCTGCACTATTTGTGAGTTACATGTCCTACAATACATTGATAAGCTTATTCATGGTTTTCTATTCTCCTATGTTATTACTTGAATATTATTTAATGTAGACCAAGACTAGTAAACAAGAACATCTCTTTCATTTATCTTTTCTAGGTGGGGTACTTATGGTATGAATACATATACAAGCTGGACAAGGTCTCATACAACAAACTCCACCCTTACACATCATGGATTCCAATTACGTGAGTGTTATCTTTTTCTTTTGTTCTTTTTGTTTTCTCCGTGTTTTCTGTTTTTTTGCTTTATACTTGGAAGACAGGAAACCTATAGTAATATATGAGATGTGATTATATTTTGTTTTCATCTCCTATTGATCCATTTACCTTATTGTTATCATGTTCAGTGTATACATTTGCTTGAGGAATTTCAGTCAGCGGCTTCGTAATTTCTCTTTGACCCTCTTTGCGTACGTTCTTTACCTTATTTATTGAAATTCCATGTTGATTGGTTTTGGCAGATTTTATTATTTGGTGACAGCTATCAATTTTTTTTGTTGCTTAATTTCCTCCATTTTCGTACAGATGGCTTGGCAAGGTTACTTTGGAGACATACATTTCCCAGTTTCATATTTGGTTAAGGTGTGTATGCATCTGAGCCCTTCTCCCTAGGTTATTGTCCAAGTTACATCAAGAGGACTCCGTAAAGCATTGTAATTAGCAATTTTGAAAGAGTTATTGTGGTCTGAGGGATATCTGCTCAACCCATTTTTCGTACTCAAATGAATGATGAATCAAATAACATTTTTCGTACTTCATAACTTCCTCTTTGTTTGCAGGTCTAACATGCCAAATGGACAGCCCAAGTGGCTTCTTTGTCTTATACCAGACTATCCTATGCTCAATTTCATGCTTACCACTGCTATATACGTCTTTGTATGGATCTTTCTTCTTTCCTTCCATATGTTTATTTTTCTTATTTGTATTCAGGTCTCATTAAAGACATCATACTAATTACTAGGTTGCACTATTATCTTGATACGGTTTGCAGGTATCTTATCGACTTTTTGAATTAACAAATATACTTAAGACGGTGTTTATACCAACAAAAGACAATCGGCGGCTGCTGCATAATTTTATTACTGGAGTTGTCATTTCCCTTTCTCTGTATTGCATCTCGCTTATTCTGCTTCTGATTCCTCATTCAACGGTAAGCCTCTATATTGCTTTGTAAAGGAATAGTTCTTTGATACTTCTTGGGAAAGGATTACATTATATAAAATCTCGGTGCTTAGGTGCTTGTTCATGCTGCATAAAGCTTCAAAAATGAATATCAAGTTTGAAGCTTGCTAATGTTTTTTCATAACAGAAGCGGGGGAGAGGGTGGGGGGTGGATCATTGGTGCTTTCTCATGTTCTTAAATTAATATAATAATCAGAAATTTCATTGATGCTGTCAGGTTTGAAATTCAAGACACCAAAAAGAGATTCCGGACAGTTCCCTTTGGATTGGCTATGCTGAAAACTGTGGATTAAAATACTGGGAAACGTGGAATCTCTTTTTTGGAGCAATGTTTCTGTAGTTGTGGGGGAAGTAGTATCCTCCAAGAAGGCATCAAATATAAACGTTGAGTGTTGGTTTGCATCGGAGGTTGGCAGATGAAAGGGGGAGATTAAATTCGAAGGAATTTGAACCAATTTTCTATAAATTCATTTGTGCTCACACATAAAAGGTAGGATCGTGATACAAATCCTTCTTGGCTTCGAAGAAATTCAAGATTCATTTCAATACCTGTTCCTGTTCAGTTTTCATTGCTATTTTTTTGTCTTCGCCTTCGAAGGATAAGGAAATATATGTATATTCTTTTTTACAATCTTACCAGAAACGCGGTGTCCTACTCTTGTAACAATAGTTTTGTTTAATGGCTATAAGTTCAAGTATAGTGTTCCCACTTTTTTTGGTTCATTGGGGGTAGGAGTTGTGGGAATATTGTTGTCAAGCATTATCAATTCTGCTAAATATTCTTTAAAGTAATAAAACTTCCCAGGTATCTCTCCAGTATTAAATATCACCAATTTAGTTTCTCATTTATTTTGTAAACGTTCACGGATCAAGTTGAAGGGATTTTTAATACTTGAAAGATTATATAGATATATATCTATATATAGTAATAGTGCTGTAATGAGTGTCCTGACGGGTCTCATCCTTAGAAACCAACATGCCCTTCCAAGAGTGAAGAACGTCCACTGAAGTGTCCTTAATCTGCTCTTGAAACTCTGGAGCATGAAACCAGCGTTAATGAAAGCGGATTGAGCCTGAAAGCTTGTTTGTGGTTTGTTCTGTAGAAGATTTATTTTTTGCATTCCCATATTCTCCTTCCTTTACATATCCATATTTTTTTCCTTTTCACCGCCATAAATATGAAATCTCCATTTTTCGCTTAAAAAGTTACTTTCGGTAATCAAAAGTATTTTTTGACATAAATAAAACTTCTGAATTAACAATTGAAAAATTACTTTTGACTTTCGAGTTTGTAATTTCGAAAACTTGTTACTTTCAAATGTGTAATTTTGAAAACTTGTTACTTTCAAATTGTACAATTTAAAAGTCAAACATTCGAAAATTATTTTTTCTCCATATTACATTATGAAAATCATGAATGAAACCAATTTTCACCAATTTACTTTTATCCTTGTTTCACTCTATTCTTCTTCTCCAAGCTTTTGTGTACTCCGTGTTCTTTTTACCTTAAAAACTTTCATCTTCAATTAACGGCAACAATATTCTGTTTTTTTAAACAAATCTCTAACTCTATTGAAAACACTTCTACTGCAGCTAGATATTGTTTTCTTCCTACTCAAGTTTTAACTGCAAAATTATTGGACTTTAATAGTAAGAAATTTGCTCCCATTTTGGGCACTGAATAAGAAACCAAGAAGATTTAGGTAATCCTAAGTATTAATTCCTTTTTCCTTTGAAACTCAACAAGTTGATCTCTGTTTCAAAAAATTTCATGATTTTTCATAAGTATGGTCTAAATATGTGTAGTTAGACAATTGATTGTTTTTGTCATATGATCTCATAAAGATATTCACAAATGTAATATGAAAAATTAGGAAATAAAGAATCTCTCAATGTTTTATATTGATTCGTTTATAGTGGAAACCATGTCTAGTTTTGAACTAACTAATTAAGTTATACTAAGCATATTACTATTACAAAGTACAAACAAATATTTTTTCGAATCATAGTAATTCTTGATTGACCTGTACCTGTATTATTTCATAATCCTGCTAAGTTATTATTTGAACTTAGCATTTCTTGACTAAAAATCCCGAGTAGGCTTTTAGATCATAGTTGTCCCGAACTAATCCTAGTGATTATTCTTTAAAAAACAAGTCACTCTAAGATTAAGACAAATAAAATGTCTTTGTGAATAACAAACTACGATTTTTCAGTCAGTAGAGAGGGATACCATCTTTCATTATTTGCAAGGTTGAACACCTACTAATTTGTTAAGGATTGAACACAAATTATGTTCTTACAAAACTTTAACATACATGGAAAAATCAACAAAGTGATAACACTTTTAAACAATAATTATTCTTTTTGTCTCCTTCGTTAAGGAGTATCTTTAAATAATCGCTTGAAGAGGTAGTTATTGCAATATTTGTTCTTATCGTTGAAAAGTTTTGAATTCATTTCAAATATGTTCTTCTATCATCTCTCAAGCTTGCTAGTTGAAAAGTACTAAATACACTTCATGTAACATTAATTGTTTTTCTCCTTTTCACTCAACATAATTAATATGTGGAAGTGGAAGTACTTACCTCCCTAGCATAACATTTTACTAAACAAACAAATTAAAATTACTCATTATTTCTCTTACACCATACTAAGTAAACAACAGGAACAAAGTTGAAACAATTTTGCATCAAGATAGTTAGTGGACAAAACAAATTTAGCTAGATTACCAAAAAAAATATTTGAATACACTTTATATTTGGCTTCAATCTTTGTGGTGACAAATAATGAAAACATTCCTTGTATTACAAAATTAAGCTTCAAAGAATATTTTTTAGGTTTAGGTTAACTTATATGTTTGGTTGCGTTCTTACCAAAAAAATAACTGACTGAACAAATAAGAAAAAACTCCCACTAAAATGAAGAAAATCCCCTTGTTACAAGTTTGCTCTCTATCTTCTACTCACACTCTTTACTCAATAGCTATTAGGGACAAGAAATCCCTTTTGGATGTTCGTAGACCTAGTTGAAATTTAGGGCCATTTTCACTTTTGAAAGATGGGTGTTGCTCTCTCCACCACCACCCCTTACTCCCTCCACCACCCATTCCTGTTTTACCCTTCTCTTTATTTTCCCATTCCTATTTTATCCTTTGTAAAATTTTAGGGTTAATATTTTTTAACCTCTACCCACTCTAATCCTCTACATGTGTGCAGTGACAACTTTTCTTCCTCTTTATCATTCGTCCCCTCATTGTTTCATTGTGATCTTCTTCCTCTTTTTCACGTTCCACTTCTTCCTCTCATTCTTTAATTGTGATAGAATTGTGGTCCCAGAGTGTGGTGGGCTTTCATTAGTTGGTGTGCTTAGTGAGAGATTGCAAGTGGTGGTGGAAGCAATTGATCAGCCGTACCAAGATCGGTGTGTGGTAGCGGTGTGGTGGTGCTTGAAGGATTTGTTGTGAAAGTGCGTAATAAACCCTAAAAAAATAAACGTATAATCTTTAAAGATGTGAGCATCCCTCAGCGGATGTCAACATCTGTTTAAGGAAAAACAGATGTCGATATCCGTTTTTCCTTAAACGGATGTTGACATCCGTTGACGGATGCTCACATCCGTTTATAGTTACATGTTTATTTTCTAGTTTATTTTTATTACTTTATTTTTTATATTAATTTTGGAGATATTTTAATAATGTAATTTATATGTTTTGATGTATTATTTTTAAATATATTTTTGATGTATTTTAATAATGTATTTTTGAAGATATTTATTGTTATTAGTTTATATTTATATTTTTTTGTATTTTGCAGTTATATATAATTAGTTTTTTGTTTTAATATTTTTTAATAATATATATTTTTTATATATTGCTTTTGTATTCTTTAACAATTTTATAATTATATAATAAATTATTTATTAGTTTAATTATATAAAATATATAATTTTATTATATTAATATTTTTGTAATTAAAACAAACACGTGGAGTTGGGAGGGTGAGAATCTGAAAAGAGAGAGAAAGAGTTTTGAGAGGTGAGATTGAATGAAAAGTAAAAATGAAGAAATGAATAAGATTTGAGTTTAAAGTAAATAAATAGAGTTAAAAGTAAAAAATGTTATTTTTGTGTATAAAGTTAGGAATGTGGAGGAAGAAATGTTGGTGGTGGAGCGTGCAACACTCTTGAAAGATTGAGAAAGAAAAAGAAGTATCAGGCCTGATCCAATATTATCATGACTGACGAAGTTGTAGTTTTCATTTGACAATTACCTATTGTTTACCCAACGAAGTAAAAAATTTGCTTGTATTTTATAGTCTCTTAGACAAAGTACTTAAAATATTTTACATAATTTGTTCATCTTCTATTTGACAACTTTTGTTTTTTATATTTTATGTTTTGTTATATTAGGCAATTAATAAAAAAACTTAAAAAATAGAGATGTTGAGTTTTAACACAATTGTAATTTGTAGGGTCACAAAGGAAACACGTTGTCATGGTTGCCTTCATAGTCTAACATTTTATACTTCTTGTGGAACACTTGTATTGGTGTTTTGGTCAACATTTGATTTTAAAGTTTCTATTGTGATTATGATGAGTGTATATTACAAATTATAAATTCTATCATTTATCAATATCATACACATTTGAACATATTTTAAATCATTAAAAATTTTGTATAGGAATATAAATAAAAAGGTCATTAAATAGAAATAAAATAATTTTGTGGATTCATTTTATTTTAACTCTGCAACTTATGAAAAGTTTTCAATTTGAATAAACTAAAGACGCACATAAAATAATTTATTAAACTTATTCAACATATGTTCTATTATGCTTTAAAGAATATAGAATAAAAAAGTTTTAAGTATTATTACACAATTTAAAAAGCCAACTGTTTAAACCAGATCATAACCGCCGTCTGTGGGGATCGAACCCACGACCACGTGGTTAAAAGCCACGCGCTCTACCACTGAGCTAAGACGGCTTTGATGCAAGTTAATTACAGAAGTTATTAAAATAGTTTATATTAGTTCCCATACAATTTTGTCCGAATTATTTTACTTCTTAATTACCTTTTCAATCCTATTACTTATTTATTTTTAATAAAAGTTTCAACTAATTCTATCAGTATAAAAATTATCAATATAATTTCTTAAGCTTCAATTAAGTACCTCCAGTTTTAAAAATAAAATAATGTAACTTTTCAAAATATTAACTTCATTTGTATTATCGATAAATTATATAAATAATATTTGTTTATAATGATTTTATCGCTATTAGATGAGAAGTGTTCGAGAAACTTAACTAACATATTTTATTGGTGTTGAAAAAGAAAATAATGAATAATAAAACTTATATGGTAATTAAATATATCTTTTTTAGTACATCTCTTTTTATGTCATACTTCTTTATTAGAATAAATAGTTTCGTATCATATATCGGTACCAAAAATAAATAATTTAAGAAATATTTATACCAACAATAAATTAGAATAATTTACTTTGTATTAATTAAAATATTTAGAAAATTGTAAAGTGCAAGCATTGTGTATCATGCTAATAGACAGAAATCCATTTAATTATTCATAGTGAATTAATAACAAGTTTTACTTAAAAATATACACAATTTTCTACCACCCCTAAACGTGAGTGGAGAAGCTATATCTGTAATGAGAAAACAAATCCATTAATTTGAAAATGTGATAATTCAGCGAGTGTGAAAATACAAAAGCTGATGACAGAAAATGGCGTTCATAAGCTAGAGAAAGGGGGCATAACCATGCTCTTGCAGAACAACTGTTAATGAGTTTAAGCCTGCATAAATAGAATGAGTGTGAGGATGAGTCCTATCAGCTGTTATAAAAACATGCACACCATTAACAAGTTCAATCCAGCTACAACCAGGTCTCTTCTTCACATTTTGTTGCTTCATTGTATGCCTCACCTCTGACACTTGCTCATATCGACCAACGTCTCCATAAACATTTGACAACAGCACATAGTTTCCACAGTGGCCTGGCTCAAGTTCAATCACCTTACTACCTGCAATCTCAGCCAAGTCCTTATCCTTGTGGACTCGGCATGCTGCTAGCAGAGATCGCCATCCTACAGGATCAGCCTTAAATGGCATTCTTAGCACTAACTCATAAGCCTCCATCAGCCTCCCTGCCCTACAGAGCATGTCGATCACACAAGTGTAGTGTTCAATGGATGGAGAAACAGCATACTTTGACTCCATTTCTGATAGAAACCCAAGCCCCTCCTTCACCATCCCAGCATGGCTGCACGCAGACAGCAATCCCACAAAACTGATTTCATTAGGTACCATTTCAGCTTCACACATACGGCCAAAAATATCCAATGCCTCATCACCATAACCGTGCATTGCATAACCTGTTATCATGATGTTCCACGAGGCCACATCCTTCTCCCTCATGTTGTCAAAAACCGTGCATGCATCTCTCACGTTTCCACATTTCGCATACATGTCCATCAAAGCGTTGTTCAACAAAACGTAATCAAAATCATTGTGGCTTTCTTCCTTCCCCAACCCATTTACAACCATATACCTATGTATCTCTTTACCATGCCTCAGCGCTGCAAGATGAGTACAAGCAGGAAGTACTGTTGTAATAGTAACCAAATCAGGTCGAACCCCTTTTACCTGCATTCTATCAAAAAGCCTCAAAGTTCCGTGATGATCACCACAGTGTTCATGAACTGATATGATCGAATTCCATGAAAAAATGTCTCTCTCCACCATCACCTCAAACACAGTCAACGCATCACCAACACATTTACATTTCCCATACATATCAATCAATGCATTAGAAACAACAACACTTGATTCATAACCCGTTTTTGTCACAAACCCATGAACAGCACGTCCACTGTCAAAATCCCCTGTCACAGAAAATATCGACAAGACCCCAGTAACAGTGTATCGACAAGGAATCACCCCTTCTCTCTCCATCCTCCTAAATACCACCAAAGCCTCTTCAAACCTCCCAATCTGCGCGTACCCATTAACCATTGCATTCCAAAGCACCACATCTCTCACAGGCAACGCCTCAAACACCTCATGCGCATCCTCCACCGTTCCAAATTTCAAGTAAGTAATTACCAGCGCGCTGCCAACAAACACATCCAACTCCAACCCAAATTTGAACAACAACCCATGAATCTTCCTAACCTCCAAATCCTCCATAATATCGCCACAGGCTCTGATGACACACGGAAAACTGAACTTATCAGGAACGACACCCAGATGTCTCATTTGCTTATATAGAGCAAACCCACGTTGGGGAAGAGCGTTTGCAACGAAACCAGCAATGAGAGCGTTGTAGGCAAAGACATTTTTGTCAAGATGGGTGGGGTAGTTGAAGACTCTGAGGGAGTGGTTGATGAGGGTGCACTTGGAGTACATGTTGATGAGGCTTGTGATGGCGAGCGGGGATCCAAAGAAAGCGTTTTTGAGCAAGTGGGTGTGGAGTTCCTTGCCCTTGGAGAGGTTTGCATTGTGGGCACACGATTGGAGGGTGGCAATGCATGTTTGCACGTTGTAGGAGGGTGAGGTTGAGAAACAGAGCAACCCGCGACAATGTTGTTGTTGTTGTGGGGGGATGATGAAGGCTCTTATGATTGTTCTTCCATTCATTTAAGTTCCGGCCCTGTCTGATTTCCCTTTCGCAACATCAAACTTCTATTATTTTGTTGAGTAAATAGATAGACGCTGAATTAATGTCTCACATGGACATTGATTCTGTCTGACGATCTTTCAAGGGCCTCTCGACGGAAATGATGAGGGAGGTGAGGTCCGATTTTCTGGGCTGGTCCTGGGGCTAGGATGAGCCTAGGATTGGGAAGGGAGGGTGGATTTGGGGGTGAAGGACTGTGGAATTTTATGATTTCTTAGCTCAATACGCTTTTATGTCTTTTGCTTTGTCATTGTTTTTCACTAGGTTTGTTATGATTTATTCCATGATAGAGGCGGGAAGACATATCTTGTAACATGTTTTACACATAGCTTCATGCAAACGTCATAACTTCATAGCCCAATGAAATTTTATGAAATGTTTTTTGTTCAACCATCAGTTTCTGCCTTGGTTTGAGAATGCTTAATTAATTCTGTGATATCTAAAGATACGTCTTTAGAAAATTATCAGAGACCGAGTTCCAAGGTAAGATCAAGAGAGTATTCTGTTTTAGATGTATGAGAAATATGGTCCTAACGATATTTGCTGAAAAAAATCTTGGAAGCTGTGGTGTTTGTTAGGATAAATTTAAATGTGATATATTTAATTGTTTATGTTTGACAGTTTTGTCAATTTTAAATGTGATATATCTCGAGTGAAGACGGTAGCAAATCAACTCAGAGGAGTTTTGTCAATTGAGATGGTCTCGGTTTAAGAGCTTGCTAGGTTCTTGGAGACACACGAGCAACGAAGGAGGACGATGTTTGAGCCACTTGATCAAGTACTTCAGACAAAGCTTGATCTGAAGGGGTCTTGGAGGAAGAGGCTAGATGAGGAGGTCGTGCCTAAAGTGATGATAAAGATAATTATGAAGACGTCAAGAAGCAAACTGGTTAGCAAAATTGGCATGGTCATGGAAAAAAGGGAGTCCAAAGACTTCAGTCAAATAAGTCTGATGATGTTGAATGCTATAAATGTGGAAGCATGGCCCATATGTGAATAAGTGTAGATCAGTCAAATGTTACTCTTGTGTTAAGATCGGTTATATAGCAAAATATTGTCGAGATGATAGTGAGGAGAATGGCAGAGGGTAGGTGAGTTTACTAAAATATGTGGGGAGAGTAGTGAATACGAGTGCCCTTTTCCCTTCTTTTTTTTGCCGGTAAGATTACAAGCTGTCCTCACATTTTCATGACAGTATTATTAATCAAACATCGTTTTAATTTCCACATTACATATTTACTCATGTATATGTTAAGTCATATCTTATGATATTGTGACACAGTCGTGATCGTAAGACATTCCATTTTCATGGTAGTTTGCTGCAGTGGAAATACGTGTATATACATAACTATTGTGTATTATAAGTACTTAAAAAATAACAATGACCTTATGTTATGTAAGGTTTGTGTGTATGGTATGTTGAAAGTGTGTGTGTGTGTATATATATATATATATATATATATATATATATATATATATATATATATATATATATATATATATATATATATATATATATATATATATATATATATATATATATATATATATATATATATATATATATATATATATATATATATATATATATATATATATATATATATATATATATATATATATATATATATATGTAAACCTGCATTAGAAGCTGTCATCCGCTAAAAAGATAAGTACTTACTACTTGCAGACAGTTAAAGAAAAATTCAATAGTTGCTGATAATACAAACATAAGTGGATAGCATATATGAGCAAAACAAGTTGACTACGTAGGAAAAGATACAAACGACAAAGCTGTTGATAATTAAGTGGAACAAGATGATCTAGAACTACTCAAACAAGAAGCCTCCTTAGATTACTTATGTAATTTGGCACCTCATAGGTAAATCCTTTTTTCTCCTTTTCATAAAATAAATTATCACGAGTGGATTATTATGTCAGATTAATTATTTCTGCATTTAGAACTACTACGATACTTACCTATAATCACCATATGATTGCTTATGTAATGGCTTCGAGGAGTATTATAAAATGTTCTCATTATCTGTTAATTGGATCATTATTCTGCTTAAACATCGTATTGACCTTTTCAATTTCTTCATCAACTTGCTCTGTTAAATATCAGTACTAATCCTTACAATTTAGGAAGTCAAGTATATTTTAATTTTTAATTTTAAAATAATATTTTTATGAGTTTTTTTCTTTATATTTACCTTAATGATAACTTCTTCTTTATACTACAACATTAAAGATAGTTTCTAGTTTTTCACCTTGATTTTATAGCAGTAGTTCTTTTAAATCATTAAAGTTGATAGTCTGTTTCAGTAATTCATGAACACGAATACAATAATTTTATATATTGGTCTAAAGGATCTTCATAATCTAAGAGTTCAGATTTGAATTACTTAGCAGTTAAGCTTGAAAACGCAATGGTCAAAACTGAGTTTATGAAGTAACTTTTTAGAAATTTCAAGTTCTCGTTTCATTCTTTTCTATTTCTATGTTTGATTCTGATTTTTTATTCAATTGACTGGTCTCTTGCTATTCTCCTATTACGTTAATGATTCCAAACTTCTAAACCAAATCACATTTCAGAAATTACGTATTATATACAGGTTTTTAATTTTAAATTATCGAATACAGATTTGTAAAGTTGATTATCATTTTTATGCTCTCATTAACTCATTCTCGTAATAAAACTTATTGTTCAATGCAGCTTTGATCCTCTCGGCACCGAAATAGTGATGGACTGAGAACAGTCCAAGTTGACAATTTCATAAAGAAACTTGGATAGGTTCTATGTGCATACCACATTCGCTTAATTATTAGTAATTTAAGATTATAAAAGGTTTAGATTGTTCATTAAATTGATTAGACTAGATTAGATTGTTAATTAAAGAATAATTATACATGATAATGTGTATCTATGATAACCTGTGTAACATCCCAGAAAATAGCATAATACTATATCATAGATTAATCACATATAATAATATGATAGACCAGTTCACATAAAGTTAGTAAATTATTTTAACATTACAGTTATCCAAAATAACCATAAAACTAATAACTTTACAGAACAACATAAGTCTGATACCAAATATAGACATAAACCGAACGGCGATACAACACCTTGTATAAACCGATCGGTTTACAAAAGATAAACTAAACATATTGACTGAACGGTCCAATCTAAAGCTATACACAACTGATGACCGAGCGGTCTTAACCTAAGCAACAGGATCCTCGCCTTCCAACGCTTGCTCCACCGAACACTCATCGCCTTCTGCTCACATCCACAGGATGATCATTGCAAAAGAAAAGATAATCGGACGGACAAAACAAGAAAGTAGGGTAAGCTAATATAATTTAATTATAAACACATATACACAATTCATGCAAGGTCAATAGTATGAAACTGAACGGTACATCATGCAAACACTGAATACAATTAATAACATACAAACTGAACACCACCATTCATATATATATATATATATATATATATATATATATATATATATATATATATATATATAATAAACCGAACGCTATGACTTGACTATCCGGATTGCATGAATATGTAGCTACAGTCGTCCTTGCACTTGTGGTAGTGTAACAACTGACACCAATCAAGCTACTACCCAAGGTTAATCCCATAATACCTACCTCGGCACCCTGAGGTGGTAGGACCTCCTGCTATTCTCACAAATGATATACCTCTCTCTATGTGAGAATGATACTCATAGAATTTCAGGATGAACACTAGCTTAGCGTATCCATATTCATACTTTACAATTCAATAACCATACACGAGACATTTCGCCTTGGAATTCTCTTCCATAGTATTTAAAGGTCATAATTCTCATATTTAACATGATCTATCATTCATCAGTTACATTTTCATTCATACAATAAAGAGAACATGTGAACATTAGAGACCAAACAATTTCCCCCTACCTAACAGAGAGAACCAAACGCATCGTAAGAGACCGAACGCTATTATTGACTGACCGCTATAGAAACCGACTACTAGGAACTTAATCCAATCCCAAGGAGCTTACACCGCAAACTCATAGCTCAAACTGAACTCTAGTTTAATATAGAAAAGTTGTGATTAGACCGAACGGTCATACTTAGATAATACCTCTAATAGACCGAACACCTATAAATGACTGAGTACATAACACGACCGAACGGTCAATCAAAGCAAAACTCTGAATAACACTTCTTAAACCAAAACAAGGCATTTTTTTCTTAATTTCTAAACTTCCAAACTTGATTTCTAAGTTATTATAAACCTATTCCACTGAACCTATTATACACTGCTCATCACTCATATTTTCACATGCTCCCATTCCCAACCAGAAATGACTGAACGTTCTACAATAGGAAAACCTCAGTCCAGTTCACATGTATCGGCCAAACACAGAATTTGAATACAATTCAATCAAACACACCATTATTCATACATGCAAGCTTCCACACATCAATTCCAAACACAGAAAAATATAATTAAATCACTAGCTTCCCTTACCTTGAATAAACTAGGAACTTCCTAAATCTTCCACCACTTTGACTAACCAGCAACCACTTCTAAAGCAACTCACTACAACTCTGATCGGTGAAAAGGGACCAACTAGAGGATCAAAACAGAAACAAGTTCAGAGAGATAGATGAATAACACATGCAAGCTAAACAATGCTTGCATGTACCAGAAATTACCGAAACTTAAAAAGAACGAACGAGTTTACTTACCCACTTCACATAGCAACTAGATTGACAAAAAAGAAACTCTTGCCACTAAGGAAGAACTCACACACAACCTAGATGATGATCAGAAGAAGGAGGAAGTGAGAATTTGTAGAGAGAAGAAGGAGAATTGTAGAGAGAAGGAGGAGAAATTCATAAATTTGGAGAGAAGAGGTGCATGTAGAAAGTGGCTCAACGTTTGAAGAAATTTCTTATATACTACCGTAAAAAACCGATCAGTCAATCAACTACACACACTTGTCTTCCACTTTCTGAATTTTCTAAACCCTTACCCTTACACCTGGCTTCCACTCACTGTTGAATTTAATGGTTCTGACAACCTACATTATGCAAAATGCTGATCATCGTGAAACTAACTTCAATGTAGTTTTTATTCATTCACCATTTACTTTTAACATTAAGTAGGTGTACTTTATTCCATGCAATACTTTCATAACTAAGTAGGGGAACTACTTAGTGTTGATTTCTTCAATTCTATAAGTGTATTTCATTGAATATGGTCACTTATTCTAACCTTCCAATCCTCTTGGTATGAATAGAGGTTGTTTTAATGAACAAATCATGGATAAACATGCCTCGAAATACATGTTAATATATGAGAGGATTGATACCTTCCTGGACTTCGCATACACTAATAATAGTGTTAGAGAAAAAATAATATGTCCATGTCAGAAATGCAATTTTAAGAAATGGAAAAGTCATGAAGAAGTATATGAAAACTTAATTATTAAACCTTTTCCAAAAGGGATATACACTGTGGCTTCTACATGGGAGAGAAGAGTAAATGACGAAGCGCCTCAAATTATGGCCAAAGCTCCTCAAGTAATGGCTGAAGAAGATGGTGAAAGAATTGAAATTAATGATAATATGTGTGAAATGATTAATGATGTATTTTGGTCTTCATTACACCAAAATTGATACTTGTCCAAATGATTGTATGTTGTATGTTGGAGAAGTAAAAGATAGAGATTCTTGTAAGAAATGTAAGACATCAAGATGGAAGCCAAAAAGGAGAAATAATATTGGTGACGATGTAGTTGTTAATAAGCAAAAGAAGATTCCTACAAAAGTGTTAAGGTATTTTCCTTTGAAGCCTCAATTTCAAAGGATGTTTTTGTCATCTAAAATAGCTGAGCATATGAGATGACATGCATTAGAAAGTATAGATGAAGGCATGTTAAGACATCCAAGAGATTCTGAAGCATGGAAGAAATTTGACTTAATGCATCCTCAATTTGCCTTAGAGCCTCGAAATGTGAGACTCAGTTTAGCTATTGATGGGTTCAATCCATATGGCAACTTGAGTACCAATCACAATATTTGACCGGTTGTTCTCATACTATACAACCTTCCTCCTTGAATTTGTATGAAACAAAATTAGATCCTTGTATGTCCAAGGATAATGGACCCAAGGAACCCTTTCTGGAAACCTACACCATTGTGAGTTGGAATTAGGGGTGGGCAAAGTACACTATACTGGGCACTGCACTATAAAAATTTATAGTTAATTATAAAACAATTTAAGAAAACTGAACTGAACTAAAAATAAGTTCAGAGTAACTGAACTGAACTATTTTTTAGTTCAGTTATAATACAGTGCAGTTTAGTAAACTATTTTTCAGTTTATTATAGTTTAGTTCAGTTACTTATAGTTCAGTTTGATGCAAAACAAATTCAGTTACAAATGCATCTTGCTTTTCAAAATCCTTAGTTCAAAGGTGGTGCAGAAGCAACTAAAATCTAGAGGTGTCATTTGAGCCTCTGACCCATGGGTTGACCCTGACCCCTTCTAAAATCAAGCCCCAATTTTCTAGCCCACTTAATAGGGGGCTTTTTAAAAGATCCAACCCCTAAAGCCCCACATAAAGTGGGCTGGGGTAGGGTTAGGATGGGGCTAGCCCCTAAATTAAATTAATTCACTTTTAATGTTTTTTTAGTTATTTCTTTTATTTACTTTACAAGTTCAATAATTTTCAAAATTTACATGATATTTAATATCTTTTTAATTAAATATAAATGTATAAATATTGATTTTATAAAAACTTATTTAAAATAATTTTTTAATTATAAGTATATTTTAAATATATAATTTTATTATTTTGGAAAGTTGAAAAAGAAAATTCTTATTATTATTTTTATTTAAAAGAAAATGAAAAAAAATTCAAAAAAGAAATTATAAAAGTAACACAGTTGAAAATTCGATTTTTCAATAATCGAATTCTGATATCTATAAAAATATTTGAAATATTAATTATGGATAGAATTTAAATTTAAATCTACTGATTGGATGAATTTTTAATATCGGTGTAAAATTTTTATTTTTTATAGTTTGTCATATAAAATTCTTTTGTTGAATGTTTTGTATAGATATATATACATTAAAAAAATTAAACCACAAACTTTGTAAAATTTAAAATTAATTTCACTTAATAAAAGAACTAACTTTTTAGTGAAAATCCTTGTTAGACAAAATTCTTATAAATATCATATATGTTAGTATACAAGATCTAGATGTAATCCTAGTGGTTATAAAATCAGATTTTTTTTTCTAACCTCTTAGATTAAATTAATATTTTAAAATCATACTTATCCTTATCCAATAAAGATCGTTTTTATTGAATTATTTATCATAATTGAGCCGATTGTAATAAAAAATAATTAAATAATAGATACAATATTTTTAAATAAATATAATGTTATAATTTATAATACTAAAATTAAAATTATTATTGTATTTAATTATTAACATATAAAATAAATAAAAATTATAATAATTATAATAATAAATAAATGACATCAATCTCTCTTAATAAGAAACTAATAAAAAAGACAAATGAATACAATATAAAATATATGAAAAAGACATAAAAATATATAAATTGATGTAAATGACTAAATTATACGTTTCATAATTTTTTTTTAAAAGAATTATATAACTTTGTAAATAATAAATATTAATTTTATTAAATTTGGAAAATTAAAAAAGTTAAAAAGTTATTAAGTCAAAATTTTAACATGTTCACACCAATTAAAAATAATGTAATTTTGATCACAAATCTTAATCGAATGATATTGATTTAAACTAGTGACAAAATAGATTACCATCTATAAATAAATTCGTTAGTCCATCAAAATTTTACAAATTAAATTAAATTTTTTAACTTTTAAACCTATTTTATGTGGATATCTCTGAACCGTAAAATTTACAAACCAAAATTAAGATGAAAAAATTATCAAAACAAAATTTGGAAATTAAGGAATAATTATATAAAAGCATTATTATTAAACTAATTAATATAGAAACAGTTATGAAGTAGAAAATTAATTTTATTGGTAAAAATATATAATTACACATGAATCAATTATGGTTATAAGTTATTAGTAACAAAGATAAAATGAAAGTTGGATAAAAAATACACATGATTTGTTGTTACTTGTATGATGATATTATGTTTTTGGACGTTAAATTTTGTAAAAAGGAAAACCCATGGGCTGACCCTGGCCTATAGGGCTTTAGGGGTTTTTAGCCCTGTGTGCTTTTTTAGTAAAGAGTTTTTTTGATCCTGTGGACTTTTTTGACCCCAACCCACATGGGCTATGGTCAAATCTTATTAAAGGGGCTCATTTGACAGCTCTACTAAAATCTGTCCAAGAAAAAGTACAACAATGATATAAACCGTGATTAAATAAAATATTTATACAAACTTCTTTCAAACTAGTAAGTTATGCTATGATCTCATACATAACCAGATGTAGAATAAACACATTTTTCATAGCCTGAAAAGAAAAGAAAAACAGAAGTTCAAGATGATTTCTCTTTCAACATCAGTATGAACAACATTATCAACATACACTAATATTAAAATTCCGCTCATTTGAAAATTATTAATGTTTCAACATTCAAATATTCTACACTTAATTTCCCGAAAGCATTCTGTAAAGCATTATGTAAATACTGCGTAACATGTATTCATTATGATGACATCAGGAATATAATCCAAAGTATATATATATATATATATATATATATATATATATATATCAACTCAGCATAATTGGTTATTCAAAAGTAAGTGTTCTGGTATCTTCTAAAAGAATATCACATCTCATAGTTACAAAAACCTGTAGCAGTTTTTCGAAGAAAACAAGCTAATTTGATCTTAAAGTTTAAAGGAACTAGAATAATGCAAATGCATAAAAAGAAAGCACCCATACAAAAAGTAAATGGTTTGATTGGATGGAATTGCAGTTAAGCACCTGTCTTTTCAACACCTCACAACATTCTCAGGCAAAAAGTTCCATAAATGTTTGACATTATTCATCAGCATATGCAAATGCATTCATATTTATATATTTATATTCATCAATCACACAATTACTGTTATTCATTATTACATTCTAAATCATTATGGTACCAAAAGTGAAAGGATGCTACATAGATAATTAACTTGGAACATAATTAACCTAGAACACTCTAAATCACTCTCAGAACACTTAACATAATTAACCTAACGAGATAAACATTTTGACTTACTAGGGTCACGTTTGGTCAAAGTAGCAATGCCTAAAAAATTGTATGCAATATTGGAATTCCCATTTGTCTGATAGTAGCTATTGAAAGCATAGGAAGCATGAGAAGCAAGTGTGTCTGGTTCAAAACATGGTCCACCTTGCTTAGATATGAATTTGCAGCTGAGTAAAATCTTACAATTGGATCAAACTTACAAAGATTGCTTTCAACTTGTGCATATACTACTTAGGATTCTCAACTTCACCACACCTCCATCTCTCATAAAACATGTAGAACATCACTACTTCATGGCTAGGACCAAGAACTTTCCCGCTGGACATGCAATCTCCAATATCTCTTGAAGACACATTCTTTCAGTTGGCTTGAGAGAAGTCACCGATGGCTTGCAGAATGTTAGCTGCACATCTTTCAGTTGCATGAATTATTTGGGGATTGCTCCTTGCATTTTCTGTATACAAATGTTGCTGACCTTCAAATTCAGGAAATGAAAGATAATTTTTCACAGTACAGTCACATTTGCAGATAATACAAATAGTAGAATCACCGCAAACAAGAGTGTTGTGTGGTCCAAGTCCATCAACATTTAGTTTTTCAAGTAGAAAAGCAAGTGCCCTTCCTTTTCCAGCAGCTTGGGCTAATACATCCAAAGCAATACCATTACTATAAATTATTTTCACATCTAACTGGAAAAGAGAAAAAATTAATATAAATATATAATGAAATTGTAGCATGTCAATAAAATATCAGATCAAGACAAATCCAATCAACTAGGTATCTATGTATACTTATCAGTTGCTTGTTTTTACAGATGAGAAAGGATGGCAGAGGGTCTTACCCGCCTATAAAAAAAATTCCCAGGCAAAGCTTTCAAATGAAGTAGACAAATTTCTGCTATTAAGTTTATTATGAACTATAATCTCATCCTTTCATTTTTAATTTGCATGAACGCCATGAATCCATGAGATGCTAATCAACAAATCTGAACACTAGAAGCTACTCATAACTTATGTGTCGTTGTTTTGTCAACATCCGAACAGAGAAGTTTAGAAGAACATTTTATATCTTATAGATCACTTTCATATCAAAGTTCTTACTTATCTGTCATCAATTCTACCTTAGGCAAATAAAATCAAATCTCCTAAACAATTAAAACTCCCAAAAAATCCAAAAGAAAATCAATTGTTACCCCTTTATCACAGATGAATATACCTTATGTGCATAGCTTTCCAATTTTATTTATCCCTTTTGAGAGGAAGGAAAAAAAATGCGTACCTTTGGTTGTAGAGTGATATGCCTTTGCTTCTAGCTAAAAGAAGAGTGTTCTCAAAACCTTCGACGATGGTGGTAGAGCCTTCGACAGTTCGACGACAGCAGAATGTGACATAGCCTTCGACAACGAGCCTTCGACAGCGACGAACCTTCAACGGCGGCAAGCCTTCACGAACCTTCCACAGCAAGCCTTAAGAGCGGCGAGCAGAACCTTTAGAAAGGGATGTAATGAGACATGGAAAAAATTTAGATCGCAAATATAGCTAAACCACAATACACTACAGTTAATTGTATTAAAAATAAAATAAGTTCAGTATATTTAAACTGAACTATTAAACAGTTAACTACGTTTCAGTAAAAACAATTTAGGTTTTGTTAAGTACAAAGGAGTATAGATAAACTATAGTTTACATTTTTAAATAAACTGTGTCCAGCCCTAGTTGGAATATGTAAGGACCGATCGTCCTTTTATTTTTTAAAGAAGGAAGTGGTGGGGAAGGGAGGCACATTTCTAAGTGGTGGGGGAAGGGGAGCACGTTTGTGAGTGGTAAAAAGAGCTTCACGTGGGCAGCTGCACGTTCGGTTGAAGTGGTGGGGGAGAGGCTCCACATCCAGCAAGGAAGTGGGCAGTAGTGATGGAAGGTGGGTCTCTCCACTTTGAAGTGTTTCAGCCACTAAGGAAACACCATCATCTCCTTCGTTGGTGGGCATCGCACTGAGGAGTGGAAGGGAATGATTGAGATTCGTCCAGCTAGCACCACCTAGTGGAATGCACGATCTTCTTTCCTCTTTAAGAGAAGACCGCATGGATTCAAGGGGGTTGGGTTCTGATTTTCTGGAAGGGTGGAGAGCTTGCTGCAAATCAATGAAAGGGTAAAGTTCGGAGCTGCTGAAGTGCAAGGAGGTCTTGGATTGCAAATCTGGGAGAGGAGAAGTGGAGAGCTTTTGGAGTTAGAAGGAGATCAAGAACTGCAAATCTTTTGGAGAAAGATCCAAGGAAGTCTTCAAGAGGTAAGGGGAGCTAGATCTATTTCTTTGATTGTTGAACTATGCTGTGTTTGATGCAAATCTGGGAATTTGGGGATGAAAAATAGGTTTCTGCGTTTTCTGGAAAACCTGACGCGATTCTGCAAAAAAGCACGCTCGTCCAAACGGTGCTCGACCATATAGGGGTCGGCCAAATTCTGAACGTTCGGTATTTAATCTGAGCGTTCGCCCGAATCGGCCAAATTGGAACGTTTGTCCAAATGGCTCGACCAATTAGTGGTCGGCCAAAATTATATGAGCGTTCGGTTTTGTATTCTCTTGTAACGAACGTTAACGTTCGTTCTTCAGTTAGTAAATTATTAGACGTTCGTCAAAAATATTATCCAGTGAATTAGAGATGTTAGGCGTTCGTACTTAGTTTAGTATTTTCATTGTTCAGATTGTGAGCGTTCATTATCAATTCGGTATTTTAGGTTTCAACCTTAAGCGTTCGTCCCTAAATTGGTATTTACAAGAAGTAATCTTGAACGTTCGGTATTGGGTATTAGTGATTGCAGTCGTTCGTCTTTAATATGGATTCTAAGGTTTGAAACTTGAACGTTCGGTTTTTGGTGGATTAATAAGCGTTTGGTCTTAAGGTGGAAATATGATGAGCGTTCGGTATTAATATAATATTCCTAGGTTTGGAATCTTAAACGGTCGATTTTGATGTATCTGTGATAACAAGCGTTCGGTTTTGATTCAATAGTGGTTGTAGGCGTCTGTCCTTAAATTGATATTCACAGTGATCTTTAGTGTTCGGTCTTGTTTCTGTATTAGGAATTTAGCGTTCGGTTTTGATGAAGTGTTCTCGATTGTGAGCGTTCGGTCTCAATTTGGATTGTTAAGTTTGGAAAATAGCGTTCGTTCTTGAATAATTGTGATTGTGAGCGTTCGGCCGTAATTGGATATTCTAAGTTTGAAATCTTAAACGATCGGTCTTGGTGTATTAGCGAGTATGAGCGTTCGTTCTTAACTTAGTATTTTCGGGTAGCAATGTTGAGCGTTCGGTCTTCATTTGGATCTTAAGCGTTCGGTTTTGGTGAATCAGTGATTGTAGTCGTTCGTCCTAAATTTGTAATTTTTGGATTTGAATGTTAGTCGCTCGGCCTTTGTTAAATTGCGATTGTGGACGTTCGTTTATTTATGATTATTAGCGTTCGGCCTCAGGTTGGTCTTCTTAGGTTTGGATCTTGAGCGTTCAGTTTTGATTTAATTGTGATGTCAGCGTTCGGCCTAGTATGATCTAATCTCACCGTGTTCGTTCTAAGAGTGTTCGGTCATTAGGGTGTTCTGCGTTTTACCGTTCGGCCCAATAGTGTTTAATTGAATATGGTAATCGTTGAGCGTTCGTCAAAATAGTAGTCGATTCAATATGACGTTCGGTTTTAGCGTTCGACTAAATATTGGAGGTGTTCGGTTTTAGCGTTCGACTAAATATTGGAGGTGTTCGGTTTTAACGTTTGGCTGAATACTGGAGGTGTTCGGTTTTAGCGTTCGGTCTGATTGTATAAGATTTAACAACGTCCGTCAAAGTGTGTTCGGCAGGGTTGGAAATTAACATACGTCCAAATAGTGTTCGGCCTGGTGGTTGGAAAGTAGTGTTCGTTCAATAACGTTCGTCCATGGTGTTCGGTGAATAGTGCTCGCCCGAATAGTATTCTACAAATAGTGTTGGAGTTAAATTCATTTCCTGGGGATTTACGTTGCTAGTGTTGGGAAGTGTCAGCTGAACTATGCAAGTGTAAAGATGAGTCGTATGTTGGGGATTTACCTTGCTAGTGTTGGGAAGTGCCAGCTGAACTATGCAAGTGTAAAGATGAGTCGTGTATTTACCTTGCTAGTGTTGGGAAGTGCCAGCTGAACTATGCAAGTGTAAAGATGAGTCGTGTATTTACCTTGCTAGTGTTGGGAAGTGCCAGCTGAACTATGCAGGTGTAAAGATGAGTCGTATGTTGTGGATTTACCTTGCTAGTGTTGGGAAGTGCCAGCTGAACTATGCAAGTGTAAAGATGAGTCGTGTATTTACCTTGCTAGTGTTGGGAAGTGCCAGCTGAACTATGCAGGTGTAAAGATGAGTCGTATGTTGTGGATTTACCTTGCTAGTGTTGGGAAGTGCCAGCTGAACTATGCAAGTGTAAAGATGAGTCGTGTATTTACCTTGCTAGTGTTGGGAAGTGTCAGCTGAACTGCGCAAGTGTAAAGATGAGTCTTGTGATGTCAGTTTACCATATTTGGAGGACTTTTGCATGACGTGTGAGTGTGTGAATTGTGGTTTAACGAGTATGTCTTATTTGTTCTATGTATGATAACATAAATTAACTGTGCTATATGTATAACATGTTTTTTTTTATATCTAGCTCACCCTTGCATTGTTTGTGTTGTGTGCTGTTTGGGTATGTTTCTCTGGCGATGATCATCCACTTGGATGGGAGCAGACGTTGTTGAGGAGATCCCTTTGGAGCAAGAGCTGGAGGATACTAAGGTTGCGGAGTAGTCTTCTTAGGAATTTCCTATCTGAACATGTGTAGTGTTCGAATATTTAAACTGTTTAAGTTTGAATTTCCGTTTCTTTTATTTCTAGATGACTGTAATTTCACATTTAATTACACGTCATGCTCCGACTGTTCTCTTTATTGGAATATTGACGTCTTTATTATGTAATATTTGTTATTATATAATCAGGATGTTACATAATACACTTCAGTCAAATGAAAATACGTGAAAAGCAAAGGTCCCGTTTGCTTCAATCTCAGTTAAAAACCAAACAGATAACTAATTAAAAAAACTACACCATGGAAATTCTAAGATTTGTAAGCAGCATATCATCAATTCTCTATTCTTTTACGCTGAAGGTTGACCAAAATAAAATTAAAATTAAAAAATAAAAAATAAATAAAACTTGTGTGATAAACTAAGCACAGAAAGAGATAGAAAAAGAGGGAATTTTCCTTGAAATTCTAATAATTAAACAACATATTGTATTCCCCGTATTGGCACTATCCTCGTACAATGTCATCTTCCTATTTTTGTATTGTGTAATGTTTGCTATTGTTGATTGGTCAATTTTGGAATTGGCTTCAAAATCCATTATATCATTGTTTTTTGTAGTGATATGAATCCATTAGTGTTTCAATCAAAAGAAATATTAAGTTTAGATTAATTGACTCATGTTTCAGGAATCTAAGAACACTGTTTTTCTTTTTAATATATGAACATTTAGTTAGTTATATAAATATATTAATATGTTGAATAATTTGTTTTTCTTTTTAATATATGAACATTTAATTATATGAATATATAATATGTTGAACAAAGTAATTTATTTTATATATAATATTCAATTTTATTTCATATTATTTCATTATCTATTTAAAACTAGTTTTATCATAATCCCATTTTATTACAATAAAAAAAATTATTTTATTACAATAAGAAAAAACTGTACACATTTTCGGCAGTTTTAGAAATCTCTGTTAGTACTGGCGGTTTTACCAAATGTCGATTAATTTCTGCTATTTCTTCTAATCCCGATTAGTTTAGGAGATTTCAGCAAAACCTATGTTAATATCGATAATTTTCTCAAAACTCCTCAAAATTGCGATGATTTATCAAAAAACTGTTGGTAATTACTTAGTAATGCAGTTTTTTCCAATGATTTTCCTAATCCCTGGTAACATACTTTTTGGAAGTTAAACCTGCTGAAAAAAAAAAATAACTCCGGAAAAGTTGTAGATTTGGTAGTGATTATATAAAGAAAAATTTAGTTTACAAGTTAAAAAGTTTGATTTGGTAATTATATTAGACCAAGAAAACCGGTGAGAACATAATTTATTATCGTTAATTTTATTGAGAGTTAAAATAAAAGATTAATTATTCGAATCGTCCAACTGATTGATTTGAATTATTGAATTTATAATTCAATCCGATTCAGAACCAACAATTTATAGCAATAATTAATGAAATTAAACCCCTTATAATTATCACTATTTTTGTGGATTTTTTTCAATTTTTTTATTAGAATCTCCGATTTAGTCCTAAAAAATATTAATTTGAGTTAATTGGGTCTCTGCCATTAAATTGGAATATATAATTAATTTTTTTTAAAATTGAAACCCAAATTAGGGTTCATCATGTTCAACCTTACTTTTCATCATCTTCAACCCTAACAATTAATGCTCATCACAAAATTTGGTTTTCATGAAATTAAGCACTCCCAGATTAGGGTTTAGTAAAATCAAATTAGGTTCGAGATTGGAGTTAAAGGAATTTCATAGGTTCTATGGAGATTCGAAAGTCTCGCGTTTTGTGTCTAGGGTGATTTAGGATTCGTGGCTAATTTGGAGGTTTTCATATTTGTGATTTTGTATCGAGAATCTTTGTCTTTTTCATAAACGAATGTGATTTCAGATTTAGGGGTTTTAGAATGTCTTTTGAGCATATATTTGCAAAAATCAAGAAGGAAAAAAGGAAGCAATTCCTGTAATGCTCATTTGGGATGAATGCATTTCTACTTGTTTACGCTAAAATCAAGAATATTTACACGTTGGCTTTGCAGGAGTGTAAAAGCAACGTTGTGTGAGAAGTAGAAAAAATCCATTTATTTTGAGAATTTTGAGTTCTTACGTGTTCTGCAACAAAACTCCTCTTGGAGATTGGCACTCCATGACCAAATTTTGGGGAAACAGAGCTGGTTGGGAAAATAACTAGTTTGGAATTTTACAGGTTTCAAATGGTTTAACGGAGAATAAACTAGATGATGATGATTTCGGTTGCGGCGGGAAGAGCTTGAGCACTGCTTACGTTGGCCATGGTGGCGATTTGTCCTCATGGTGCTGGATGGAAGGAGATGAATTAAAGCGAACATGGCAGAGTCACGATTTTGATTTTGTGGTTACTTGATTAGGTTGATGGTGCACGAGGAAGATGATGATGGTTCTGAGATGCGATTGAGTTCTTTGATGATGGTTATTGTTGTGTAATGTTCAGGAATTATAGATTCTGGAATGAAAACTATTGCTGAATTTAGGGTATGTGAATGCCATGTTTAAAAAACTTACCACGTCAACCTTTCACCTCATAAAAAACTTAACTTCGTTAAACCAATTTAATAGCAAGAGTCTAATTGACTCAAAATAACGTTTTTTAAGACTAAATTAAAATTCTAATAAAATCGAGAATCAAACGAGTAAAAACCCACCAAAATACGAAGCAAAGGGATGTAACCTAAAATTAACAAATGCATTAGCTGTACATACTACCTATTGAATTATTTAATCGCTAGATACCTACTCAATAGTAACAAAGACTATACTCAAATCTATATTCATGACAACATATTCTTTAAGATATTTAACTTCATTCTCGAAGACCGAGGATGCAACCTATAACCATCTTCCTTACAATCATCTTTCTTATACAAATTTAGTCGATGAATAAGATACAATAAACTTATTTCACCAAAATTATTTCTAAAAATATGTAAATCACATTATAAATAAAATTGATAAGAAATAAATATTTTGAATCTATAAATTATATATTAAAGTAATAAATAATTGATAAAATTAAATATATTTTTAATCTTTCTCAATTTTTATATAAAATTAAATTTCATTTAAAAACTTTATTAATAAGTGATGTAATCCTCATGACTAAATGATATTAAAAATATGTTGATATGATAAATATGTGTATCTACATGTGTTTACATGTGAGTATATTATTTGTCATATCATAAATCTTTAATATTATTTGGTTTGGAAGAATACATTGATTAAGTTTTAAAATATAAATAATTTAATGTTTAAGATAGGAGTGAAATCTAATTTTGGATTAAAGTTAAAGAACTAAAATCATATATCCTTAACTTATATTATGACCTTTAATAGTTGTAATTATTCCTTATTTATTTTAGAAAATATTACACATCAAATTAGAAACAATATTTAAAAAAAATAAGTTAAACTATTGATATTAAATATTCATTGTTTATTTTTAAAATATTAAAATTCAAATGAGAAATAAAAGTATTGAAGATGATATATTGAAAAATAACAAGATAAACATATGATTTTAAACATATACAAGATAATATATACATAAGAAAAATAAAAGTGGGCGTGGGTGAAATTAGAACCCTCTTATTTTGGTCCCATCAAATTTTTAATTGCGCTTTCTGATGTTCAACACATAATTATCGTTAGCCCTTATGACGTGGCTTCCGAAATCATAGCTACAGAAGTTGTTCTTCTATTTCACCTCCAAACTCATTTTGTCTTGCTTTAAATCTTATCTTATGTTTTGTATGTGAATAGAAGGTCTTTTGATTCAGGCTCAAAATGAGTGAAAAACTCATCACATATATAATATTTTCAAAGTTATATGTGCAGCCACTTGGCTTAACTTTTTGGGAATATAGGAGGAATTTGGCCCTCAATTTTTTTAATATATATAGAAATTAATTATAAATAAAAATATTACTTTAATTCTAGTATGTTTGATTATTTTAAAATTATAAATACTTATAAATAAAATTTTCACATTCCAAAATATTTTTGAAGATTCGTTATTACGTACATGAGTCGTGTTTAACTCCACATTATGTTAGTGCATAATTGATGACAAATCTGAAGTCAAGAAACCAATCACAAGAGTGATGATCAAACACATATAAGAAGAATAAACTTTATTTGAAATAGGTGTGCCTAAATCTTATTCTCTTCGGCCATTAATTGATGCAATTATTAGAGTATGTTTCTTTTGACACTGGGCCAAGTAATGTAGGATCTTAAGCCTTGTACTTGGGCTTTGTTTGGGCTTGAGCCTAGTTTTGGGCTAGGGTTGTGAGAAAGGAGTGTGTTTCACCGATTAAGGTTAACTTGGGCTTGTACAGGTCCTAAATCACCCTAAAAGGCACAAGCTTGCTCTCCAAAGTAGGGTGAAGCTCCTTTGTCTATATCATGCATTAGGAAAGCATGACCTTGCCACTTGGCAAATCACTCATGATTAAATGATCATTGTGGTCCCCTTTTGTGTTTGTCTCCTAAGGTTTTTCTCTCTCATTTTGTGATACACCTTTTTTCTTGGGTTATAAGTGGAAGCTCTCTCCCATTGTAAAAATCACTTTTGAGATTAGTAAAGAAATGCTGCCAAAATTGTGTCATTCTACTTGTCACCAAAAGTCGCCTAGGTTAGAGCTCACCTTTAGGTTTTCTTTAGCCACCATTCCTTAAGAGTTGGTCTAACCTCTCTTGAGACCACCCAAACATCATCATAAATGACCCTACATCGAGCCATCCTTTTCCATTTCATATAACTTCTACACTTTGGAGCCTCTTTTCTTGCATTGCGCATCATAGCTTGAAGGAGGAGCCATCAATGACTCATATGTCGAACTTAGGACTAATAGATGTTTTATTTGGTGGATCTAGCCAACATTTGTTGTATTTTTGTAACATTGTGCTAGTTGAGATAATCAACTTGTTTGATTCTTCTTATCCTCATCATATGTTGGACCTAAGTAAGGGATGTAGAGACTCATGTCCTATGTAGCTTGCGTTGACTACTATGTTACTTGTTACCCACCCACTGTCCAATTTGACCCTAGTTGGGGGAAGTTGATGATTGCATGAATAAGAATGGTCTTTATTATTTTAAATAGAATAATATTGTTTTTTATAAAGTAGAATTTACTTTGATTATAATTTTAAATTAAAATTTACTTTCATTGAATTTCCTTTCATTGTAAAATAGGTGTAAATAATAAATTTGTATTTGAGCCTATTAAGTCCAATAAATGTAGGGGCTATGGACATTGGAAGACAAGGTAACAAGGAGAAAATTGAAGATATCAAGCATAATTGGAGCCCATTAAAATTTTGTCCAAAAAGGAATATAAGCAAAAGAAGGAGTGAGCTATATATGGAAGGTGTGACACCAATGCAACACAAACATGATGTAAGTGTTACTAAGTGAATAACAAATTAAAAGATGAACCAAATTTATCTAAGAAGATGATCTAATGATAATAAAATTCAAGTAATATTGAAATTTAAAAGATAAAAGATTTATGTCAGATTTCAATTACTATTACTATAATATTTGTTCATTGTATGATTTTGATCATGGTGTATTATAATTTTTATTAGTGTATAAAAAGATTTCATTAGAATTTAAAAAGTAGAAGTAAAGAGACATTTAAAACATTTTTTAATTTAAATATATTTGTTTTTCTTTTATATTTGTTAAAATACTTTTAAATTTTATCAACTAGTATTCATTAACATTTGCAAATTTAATAAATGCCTTGGTTTTCATGAAATTTTATTTGGTATTTTAATTTGAAATGTATATAATTATAATTTCTTTTTTAATCACATAAACAATAATATCATCCTTTTGATATTGAATAAGTGATACTATTATGTTTTCTTAATTTTTTATTATTTTATAAAAATAAATTAATATTGAAATAGTAAGAGAATGGATACATATACAGGTTAGGATCAATCACCGTGCATCTGAGGTATTATGCGCTTTGGAGTTTGTGTTCCTTCACGATTTTGTCCTTAAATAGTGCTTTGGAAGGAAAGGAACGGAAGGAATATTTAAACTGTCTTCGGTCTCGACTCCTATGTGACGTGAGAACCCATGGTGGATATCAATGTTTTGATCCCAAGTTCATCAAGTGATATTGTTAGGGTCAACCACCATGCATATGGAGTATTATCCTAGAGTATGTGCTCCATCACAATTTTATTCTTAAAAGATGCTTCAAAGGGTGGAAGGAAGAATAAGTATTCAAACTTTCTTAGGCATCGACTCCTAAGTGATGTGAATCTATTGAGTGTGCTAGTAACATAAGTCTATCAGTTGAGGTCTAAGGAGAATGACTAATCATCCCCAATAGAGGGCTCAACGTGGAACCGATAACGAGGTTCTAAGACAAACCATTAGTCACTTAAGCCTTCCATTGACAATAACTAGTCATTTCCCCTAGACCTCGATTGGAGACTTACGTTTCTATTACACCCATATTGTTTTCTCCTTCCATTGTTCAAGATGTCTTTTAAAGACCAAACCATGATAGAACCCTAGTCTCCAAAATGGATAATACTTCAGAAATGTGATAATTAATCCTAACAATGTCACTCAACCAACTTAATTGAACCAATTTAATTTTACAATTTCTTATAAAATTTTCAGAGGAAAATCTTCATGGGAAACTGTAGAGCATATATATGTTGGAATTTAAGAGTATTAGAGACAATTTTCAGATTCATGAAGAGTTACAATTATTCATGAAGAGTTACAAACATTCATGAAAAGTTACAATCAATAAATGTAACTAATCAGAATATGGTATCTCTTGAATTTGACATATGCCTGATCAACATCTATATAAAGGGATCTTGTGCTCTATTGAAAGAAGAGACTATTTTCTCTTCATTATATCATTCACTTAACATACAAATCAATTCGTGAGAATTTTATTCTTGTTTGACGTTAATACAAAGAGTAAGTATTATCGTTGTATTTATTCTTTGTATCACAAAAGCAGATTTTGTGATCCCTTTCACTCTTATAAGGAACGAAATGTTGCTTTTATGAAAGTGTGTATTCACGCCTAGAAGATTATATCAAGTCTACATTGTTGTTCATCTTGTTTCCCTAAGTTCTTGGAAAATTGTTCCAACAGTCTGAAAGCAATATCTTCTCTAAGATGACAATAATTTGTGAGATGTCTGCAAACTTTCACAAATCAGACAAGTTTGAAGGCGTTGGTTTTCGACGGTGGCAAAAGACGATGCATTTCCTTCTCTCGGCTCTAAATGTGACATATGTTCTAAGTTCTCCCAAACCCAAGGAAATAAAAAATGTGACATTGGAGGAACAACGAAAAAGGAATAAATGGGAGAATGATGATTATGTCTGTCGTATATATCAATATGTGGATTCTGCAAAAGAACTTTGGGATCAACTTGAAAGCAAATACATTTATGAAGATGCATCAAGCAAGAAATTCCTGGTTAGTAATTTTAATAATTACAAAATGATTAATGCTAGACTAATTATGGAACAATTTCATGAAATCCAAAGAATCCTAGAAAGTTTCAAGCAACATAATATTGCAATGGATGAGACATTCATTGTTTCTTCTATAATTAACAAACTACCACTAAATTGGAAAGATGTTAGAAATTCAACAATTATGAATGCTCTCTTGTTTCAACCCTTATGGACCCTAGTTTAAAGATATTACCTAATGGTGGAAAAACAGTTTCACAACTGGAATATGCAAGGGTAATAAGATTTTTAATGTATGCAATGACAAGTACAAGATCAAATATTGCTTTTGTGGTAAGCAAATTGACTAGATATACTAGTAACCCTAGTCTATCACATTGACAAGCAGTACGTCGAGTACTTAAGTATTTAAGGAAAACTATTAATTATAGATTAACATATAGTGGTTATCCTTCAGTTTTAGAAGGATATTTTGATGCAAGTTGGATTACAAATGCAACAGATCACTCTTGAACTAGTGGTTGGATTTTCCTCCTTGGGGGAGGTGCAGTTTCTTAGTCGTCCAAGAAACAAACTTGCATTATAGATTCCACTATGACTTCATAGTTTATAGCTCTAACCTCGACAGGAAAGGAAGCTGAATGGTTGAGGAATCTCATGTTCAAAATACCATTGTTAGCAAAACCAATATCACCAATATCAATACATTGTGACAATGTTGCAACATTGGAATATAATCAAGTATACAATGACAAATTAAGACATATTGGTGTGAGACATAGTTATGTCCAAGGACTCATCAAAGATGAAATTATTACAGTATATTTAGTACGAACAAGTTTAATTTGACTGATGGATTTACTAAGGCATTGGCTAAATATTCCATTTCCAGAATGAAAATTGGAATAGGAATGAAGCCCACAATTAATCACAATTAAGGAAATCTTAACTTAATGCTTAATATGACATTAAGTCTTAAGTTCAATAAGATTAAATCTCTTATTTGATGATTGAAAGCACAAATTTTATTTCAAGAGTGCCTTAGATCTGTGATGCTTAGGAGGTTGACTAATTCTTAATTGATTTTTTGAATTTTTGTTTTGTCACAGAAACATGTTTATCTAAGAAATCAATCTGTGTAAGTGCAAAGTTTGGTCGCTTCAAAAAGTCAATAGGGCATGACTTTGTTGCACTTATGAATAGATATGGATGTACGTATGGCCCTATTGTGTCATGTATAACAAGAATATGTAATTTATCATATATGTAGAGTATCTTCAAGACTTCATTATGTATTATGTATATTATATCAAATCTACATTGTTGTTCATCTTGTTTCCCTTTATTTTTCAAAGTTCTTATAAAATTGTTCAATGAGAAAAAATTGAAGTGTTATGCATGAGCAATATCAATTTGGTGTGTATATAATAGACTGATTCACTTAACTCAATATAAATAATACTTTTTATTTATAAGTCTGCTGAATTATTATTGTATATTATTGATAATAAAAGAGTCAAGTTTATAAATTTATGAAAAATAAATTTGTCTAATTTTAGAAAAGTTATTGTAATTAAATACGAAACAAATTATCATCACGATCGACGTATTCGACTTTAAAAATAGGTTTATACAATGCAAACAATTAAGTAATATTTGACTATAAAATATAGTTTATCTATTTTAATATCATTTTGATGCTTTGAATGATACAAATTTTAGTTTTTATAATTTATAGTTTGTTTTTTATAGATTTATTTGTCACTCAGTTTCTTATAGCTTATACTGAAGAAATATGTTAAAAGATTTTATGTGAAATATTATTTGTGCTATCTTATTTCTACATCCATAGTCAACTTCTCAACTATATAAATTTATGATAAAAGTGTTATGTGGTTTGAGTTGAATACGAATAATGTTTATATTCTGTTATTATTCGTTAAATATATGTATAAAATATATTCGAGAATATTTTAAATTTTGTATATATATATATATATATATATATATAAATATTTTTTTTTAAATATTTTATAAATTTTAAAATAAAATAAAAATAAAAAATATAAAAAATATAAAATATAATATAATATATTATAAATTAAATACAAACTAAAATTTAATTTTAATATAATATAATTTAATAATATATAAATTAAGTTTAATTTTAATATAATTAAATTAATGAAATATAAATTAAATTTTATTTTTATTTTTTTTTCAATAGTGGATAACATATTCCCGTTTATAAAAATGCTACCTACGTAGTAAATATCTGCATACCAACTACCTTCGTGAATACAAATACTTTTGACATTTTTAATATTTGTTAAATGGCCAAATACTTTTTCTATACTATATATATATATATATATATATATTATACATGGTAAAACTAAGTCAAAAGTGCAAACAATAAACAAATAAATTATCAATCACATAAAGGGATATCATAATTATATATAAAGTGTACTTATGCATATCTAATGTTTGATTCGTTTATTATATTAATTTATAATTAATTGAAAAAAAAGCTACTTGTTCTTATAGACGTTGGCTAGCTACGATCTTCACCATCATTACCTTATTAAAGGAAAGGATCGTATTATATAATATCATTTAAATGTTATACCTAAAATGATTGCGTGTGTGAAATTATGGGGAGTAGTTGGTAGTTCAATGTCTATAATAATTGGACGTATAGACTTATAAAAGATAAGAAAAATGTTCACTGTACGTATATGCTACTTTTTGGCACAATTTCTGTAGTAAATTGTCCCCAGAAAAAGAAATATTATACAAGTATTAAAATGAGTTTACATGTAAATACTAGACAATGGATTTAAATAATTTTATAATATTAAAACATAAGGTGTTTGAGTGTTATTTTTTTTTGAGTTGGATATGTTTTTATTTTTTAATTTTCAATAAAAATTAAAATTAGTTTAATTTAGTTTTCGAAAATGTGAATTTATTTTTTTTAACTAAACTTTATTAGACTTATTTCACATTTCAACATATTTCATATAGTATTTGAGTTTGAGTTATTTACACTATTTGACACAATTTTACATTAATATTAGTTGAGAAATACATTTGAAATGTCATGTCATAAAATTTGGTTATAATGATTAAATTTACGTAATTCTAAAAATGAAAGAGTAAATTAATCTAAAATTTTAAAGAGTGACTAATTTTAATTTCACTGAAAGTTAGGGAGTCAAAAATATATTTAACTATTTTTTAATATAACTTTTTGAAATAAGGGAATGCACTTTGAAAAACAAAAATGTATTTATAACAGTTGATTAAAGCTACTATTTAAAACATAATAAAAAAAATTAATAAAATCTATAAAATTATTATAATCACAATTATAAATTTTTTAATATATCAATATTTACATTTTTTTAATGAAATATGTTGATTTTTAGTAGATATTCACCATAGTTTCACATTGAATAATATGAAAAAGAGATAAGTACAATACTAGTACAAAAACACCGTTTAACGTCGTTGTTTTTCGGCCTTTCACGTTGAATTCGAAATTGACGTCATATCGGCAGACGTTAAATTGTCGTCGAACATAGAACAATTCAACGTTAATCAAATTAACGTCGAACATAGAACAATTCGACGTTAATCAAATTAACGTCGAATCATTCAATATTCGACGTTAATAATTTTTTTTTGTTTTTTTAAATTAATTGTAATCCTTTTTTAAACTCTATGAGACCTAAAAAATAGGAAAAGAACAAATTTCAATTTTTGATATTTTATAAAGCATGAACTATGAACGTGTACCATAGTATCAACAACAAACAACAAATAAGTTCAATCAAACAAAAACAACAAACAGGTTCAATCAAACAAAAACAACAAACAAGTTAAAAAAAAACAAGTTCAACAAAATAAGTTCTTCAAAACGAAAACAAAACAAACCTTCAAAAGTGGGTTGGTCGAAATAAAGTATTGCCACTAGTGAAAGAGAAAACACAATGTGCCTATGAAGGACAAAAACATAAAAATAATCGGTCAAAACAAATAAAAATCATACCTAAAGTAGTTAATTAACATGCATTTATAACAAATGAAAGAAAAATTACATGTGATGGTCGTCAAACTTCGTTCCATAAAAGTTTGAGCAGAGAAGAGAGTATTGCGCGCTACGATAAAGTGAATGAATTTTCAATATCCCACTTAAATTTTTATTGAATTCATTAACCTTTTAACGTCTAACGTTGAGGCATTCGATGTTTTATATTCTTTTGACGTCTGATTCTAAGGAATTCGACGTCATACGTAAATACATTTTCACCATCGTGCCAAATATTTTCGCAAAATTTATCCAATATGACAAATTGACGTTGAATTACAATTCTAAACGACGTCTAAAAATTGTATTTATTTACAAAAATGCACCGGTCATTTTTAAGGTTGATTATTCCGTAGTTGAACGCGTGACGTTATACGCTGTTTTTGCACTGGTGGAAAAAAATATTATAAAAAAAATTAAGAACTAATTTTGGAGTTATATACAACTCACTAAGTCTCTTTAATGTATGGTTTGGAATAGAAAGTTTGAGGTGTTTGTAGTTTTGTCTAAAAAAAATTGTCCATTTTTAAAAAAAATTATGTTGAATAATAATATTTTTTGCTAACTACAGTGGATGTATCTCTTAAAATGTTGAACTATTGTTTGTTTTAATTTATATTTTTACTCTTATTTTTATGTGTACTTCTGTTAAAAAAGATTATTTTTTTATTGTGTAATTCCCAACAAATTAAAAAAAACATATTATATATATATATATATATATATATATATATATATATATATATATATATATATAATATTTAACATTGTACTTTTACTAAAAGTACCTGTGATGTCAAATTTATAAAAGAATCAATAATTTGAAAAAAAAAACACGTCCATAATGATAAAGTAAGTAGTTAATGTTTTTTAAGAAGACCTTTGATACTGTATACTTGTGGTATTATTAAAGTTGTACGATAATAATTAAGTAATTGACTTTTATAGAAAAATGTATAGCATTAGTATTATACATGTAAAACTACAAATAATACATGTAGATGCTCATCTAAGAATTAGAGAAAATAAAAAAAGTCTGTGATTTTGTGACAACATAGTATTATGTGGAGATTAGTTTCTTAAAAGTGTTTAAGAAGTTTATGACTATACAAAATTCATTATACTACTAATCTTTCCAACACCATAACCCATTCTCCACGAGTATATGTTCACAATATATCATTGCGTTTTTTCCCCTTTTGTATTCTTTCTTAATTTATCTTTTATGTGAGTGGGTAACCAAATACTATATCGTCCTTTCCGAAAAGACAAGAAAAAGAAAAGGAAAAATGGTTTTTTCTGTTTTGGTCAAAAAGGAAAAAATATGTTTAGCTACAAGAGAAAAAAGATGATCATGTACACACGTACGCCCCTCTTAAGAGACCAAACACATGGAAATCAATGCTCACTACAAAAGGGTCAATGTTTAAAATGGAGGTTCATTATATATATATTTAATAATGAATTATTAGGAACCACATTTAACATTTTCATTATAAAATCATCATTATTTAACAGTGAAAGATAACATTTTGACCAAGGATTAGCAAATATTCAAAAAATAAAAGACCAAATTTTAATAGTAAACTTTAAAAATATGTAATATTCATCTGAGCTACTCCAAGGATTTAAGATATGTTTATGTAGTGTCATAGCTATCACTAATGACTAACCCTAGTTATTGTCTCTGTCCTTGCCTCGAATCATTCTCTCAAATTACAGTCATAAACCAATGTATAAAATGTTTAGGTTTGTATGTAAAAGCAAATGAATGAATTATACTATATTAAATATTTGACACCTCATGAACAATGAACTCTAGAATACTAGGCCAGAGATTCCAATGTCATGCCACCAACAAATATTTTTCAAAGTGTTAATTAAGTAATTATATAAATAATTTTTAGTTAGGTCTCTATCAAATAAATAACTCATATAGCTTCATAGAATCAAAGCTCTTCTGCATATATATAATTAATTGCCCTACAAAATTGTAGCTTCAAAGTGTTTATTTGTAAAAGAGAATAAATCGTCGCATCATTGAACACTTTGTGTTTTTTAATTTTTGTTAGAAGTAAACAATAATTTATATATGAAGTCATGGCGAAAAATGAATAATTTTAACAATTTCAGGAATTAATATGAGAGGTTTTTACGTCACCAAAATCACTTAAATATATATAGGTTCCTTCCGCTTACAATATTAATAATTAATATTATAATACTATGTATATAAATATAAAAAAAAAATATGTACAACCTAACTTTTTGATATGAAAGCCTAATCTAATTAGAAAGTTTGCTTCGGCACTTCAATTGTATTGAGGCTTTTTAAGTTTACTTAGTATTTATATTGTGCAAGTTTTAATAAAATAATGAATATATTGTGAATAAAATTAATATGTACTGTGTTTAATTATAACTATTTTAGTTGTATAAATATCATATAAAACTTTAATCAAGTATATAGATGATAAATAAACTAATAAATGCTGAATAAATTTTCTTTTAATCGTTTTTTGAAAAATATATCAAGTTGGTACTTGGTTAAACAACCATTTCTAAAAACTCAAGCCTAACTAATTATTTGTTAAATAGGTTAGGCCAAGGGTCTTTTAATGAATCATCTCACTTAATTTCATCCTTGCCTATGTACATGGCTTGTTCACACCTTCTTGGCACTTTTTCAGCCACAAAACTTTTATATGATCTCAAGTAATTCTTTTTATTTATTTTCGATTTCATGTCAGAAAATAATGAATTATCATGGATTATTAAAAGAAAAATATGTTATTCAATATATATATAAATAGGTCCATCTTTTGTGGAATACAATTCCATTTACACGAAGGCTTCTAAGTCATGACTACGATCAACTTAGACAAATTCTAACTTTATGAAGTTTCAAATTAACCTTTCACACATACATAAACATAAACAGATGATGCTCTGCTGACCCTCCGAAAAAGAAGAAAAAAACGAAGGAAATATCTACTTCACAATATATACTAAACAGCTTTGTTTTACTTTGACCATTAAAGATTAAGTTAGGCAAACGTTACGGTCAATACTTTCCTATTTTTTCCTTTTTAAGAGCAACCAAAGCTAATAATTTTCATTATTCTTGTTTTACAGATATAATATCAAACTACTAACAATCTATATCATAGATTAACAAACAAAGTTAGCAATATTCTCTGACTTTTTCCGACACATATTTTAACTAAAATGAAAAAGATAAAAATGGAGACATTAAACAAAAGAGCAAGAGAAAGACTCCAAAACATTGCGATGTATGATAAATTAAAGAAAGAAATCGAGAACAAAAACTTGAAAAAACATTGATTTATAATAAATTTCATCTGATATATAGTGTTGACAATAATTCGCTTAAAAAATCTCTCTCCACAAATAATGGAATATCTATTTGCATCTGGTGGCTCAAGAGTGCTTACAAACAAATCTTGCACATGTTATGTACTTGCATGTGTGTGTCCTGGTTGATGAGATATAGCAAATGGTTGAACACAGATGCACAAGTTCTTGAAGGGAAAGAAAGGAAAAATGGAGAGTAACAATGTCCACCGACCCATATGCATATGAAGTAATATTTCAATCAGATCAATAACGTTACACTAGCCATGCGAAAATCTCAAATGAGCTGCATGCATACACATGACTAATTAATACACATAAAAAAGATCTTGTTTCTGAGTAAAGTTCTCATACCCCACCATTTTTTTTTTCCTTCAAACCAGTCTCCAAGCATTATAGCAGATCGATGTCAAGCCAACCCACTTCAAAACAAAGCATCAGAAGCAGGCTAGCGTTGTGATGATGAGTCAGGATCACATAACTAAACAAAACTATCTCTTCAAATTAACTATATATACAAAGGGGACCATAAACAAGGCCAAAAACCGATATATAGATATAGATATAGATATAGGTATCGTTGAGATGCATGGTTGGTTTGAATTAATTCTGGTGGTGTGTCTTGTTGTGGAAGATGGAAGGGACTATGTCTTGAAGGAGGCCATATTCCGAAGGAAGATACTGGTTGTGAAGAAGAGAGTTGTTAATGTTATAGGATGAGTAAATGGAGGGAGGAGTGGAAGCAGTGGTAACGGTGGTGCTGGTGGTGGTAACGGCGTTTGTTGATTGTGTGGAGAAGAGGGTGTTGTGAAAGTGATGGTGAGGGTGGTGGTGGTGGTGGTGATGCTGATGATGCATGTGAAGGAAGAGATCTTGAGGGAAGTTTGACCCGGCTGCAAGTGGAGTTGGTGTGGCGAGCAAAGAAGGTGTGAACATTCCTGCGGCCGCATTCCCTCTCAGCGATGTGGGGACCGGATGGTTGTGCTGACCTTCATACGTTGTTATCACAGTGGTTGGGTCCTGAAATGACCTCTCCACGCGTTTCTTCACTGTGCACTTCTGTGTAGTGCACCTGTAGTAGCTCCTGCAATATTCGTTCACCATCATCATCCATCAAAATACCTCATTTCACATCGTTTTTCACTTTACCCCATTACTGTAATGAGGTCTGGTTTGATTTTCCTTTTCTTGATTTTCATTAGGATTCAACCGGGACCAAGAATAATGTCTCTAGTATACATATAATGAGTCATATTTAGATACATAATACTTATTTCATCTGAAATGTAAAGATCTAAGAGATTGATGGAGCTATGATAACATCAGTGACAAAGGGAATTTGTGCGTGGAATAATTTTATGTGGAAACTATAGCTAGGCTTGATTTTGATCTTATTTGGGTGCAAGGAAAGGGAAAAGGGTGTTCATACCTTGGATAAGGGCTATTCTTGACAGCTTTCTGTCCATATTTTCTCCATCTGTATCCATCTTCAAGGTGATCAACCTCACTCTTGGTCATGAACGCAAACCTTGGCTCCTTCTGTTTCTTCTCTCCTTTCTTCTTATCCTTGTTCCTGTTAATTTGAAAGAAACAGATTCTAAGTTGCACCATTCAAGCATAAACAAGAGAAAAATATATAAAAGCAAGGGGTTGAGGTAGATCAGGTTAAGAAAATTAGAAAAAAGGCACTCACCCTTTCTTAGAGTTTTCTCCTCCTCCTCCTCCTCCTCCTTCTTCTGTCTTCACCTGCCTATCCTTTTTGCTCTTTCCTGAATCTTCTTCAGCCCCGGCTTCAGAAGACGAAGAAGAGATAGACGAGTTAAGAGTGGCAAGGGTTTCAGTGGCAGCAGTTGCTCCTCCTCCGTCTCCTCCTTCTGCAGGCTTGTGGTTGCCTTCAACAGATGAGAAAACCTCGGATGAGGAAGGAGAAAGGCCAAAGGAAGTTGCAAGAGAATTGTAATCCATTCCCCCTTGCAAGCACTCGGTGAAGGTCATGTAGGAGGGATCAAAGGGTTGTGAGTCATAGGGTGTTGAAGCAGCAGGGATTAAGGAAGTGGAAAAGTGCTTTTGGTACATGTCAGATCCTCCTCCTACTCCTGCTGCTGCTGCTGCTACTGTTCCGTGGTGATTGTTGTGGTCTAGGACAAGGTCCTGGTAGTAAAGTTCTTTAGGTTCAACAGACATGAAGAAGAAAGAGAAGAGAAGTAGCACAAGAAAAAGAGCAGTACTGTGTGAGGTCGCGTATGCTTGGTGGGGACTATGTAGCTTATCTCTTCAACTTAATTAATGTGTGTATTTATAAGATTATAAAAATAGGGAAATAAAAAAAGTCTTTGAGTTTGAATGGGGAGCTGCTATGGTCACTTTTAAAAGGAGGTTGACAAAATACCTTCCAATCACAAGACCACAAAGTGCTTTCTCATATGGAAACATTTTCAGTCATGTTACTTCCATTAAGGAAACTCATCCATGCATAATATTACTTATGGAGACAGGGTGATTCTCATTCCTAACTCCACAATTATACACCAAAAAATAACAAAAACATACCATAATCTATACATTTTCTTATACTTATATAACCTCACCACCAATTCATTAAATAAATAACTCTCAGCTAAATATGCCTTAAAATATAGAATTGGAATTCCCTGGTCAAGACAAAATGTAGATTTTGCCGTATGCATTGAGTGAGCACACAGCTATTATATATATAAAATCTAATCACTCTTATGTAATCTGAATTAATATTTGGCATAACCGAATCTTCAGCCTTTTGAAACTCAAAGAGTTGGAAATAAAAATGTGGTTCATTTTTAAAATTTGCTTGACTTTTCAGTCCAATTGGGAGTCTTCTACAAAACAATACCTTTTCTTTTCAACCCAAAATTATAAAAATGAAGAAGAAGAACAAGAGTTTCTCTATGTTCTCTCTTCCTTGTTTGCCGAAATCCATGAAACCACTAATTGTATGTGTACAAAACAAAAACATACACTAGAATCCGAGGTGGTCTCACCCAGTTAAAATCTGTAGCCGCTGGTCTTGTTTCCGTTTTTTGGTTCAGTAGGAAAAGAATAGTCAAAGAAAGCATGGTTGACTGTGGTATTGTTTTTACGTGATTCTCATATCTTTTTCTAGACACATCCAAGTGGATGTTGTTAACACTTTTCAATCCTGTAAAATTTCTGCACTCTTCACAAGGAACATAAACATCCACACTGTTTCAATAATTAACATTCAAATCACTTTTACTCCATATGCATATAAATATGTTATTGCAGATTTTTTGTTTCTCTAATTTTTTTAAATTAAACATTTAATCTATCATTAAATATATTGCAAATCTATATATTAAATGGGTAATTACTATTATTAACTAATTAAATGGCACATTTGATCAAAATTGTTTAATTTTTTTTTAGAAAAAAAAGTGAATAAAAATATAAAACTTTACCAGATATAAAAATTCAATGAAATGGATTTAAGCCTAACTTAAATTGTTTATAATAGTTAAATTTTGCAATTTTTATTTTTGTTTGAGAAATTAAAATCTTGAAAGAAGAACGTGTGAAGGTTAAACACAGATTAGGATGCAATATTTGCACTCCACAGTTTATATCACGTGTAAAAAAGAGGACTTTCCGTTTGGGATGGGCGCGTGTGAGGGAGGTGGGTGAGGAGCGCGTGGAGAGAGGGTGATTAGTGAGTGTTGAAGTCAATGATTCAAACTTTTGGACTTATAAATTAGAAAATACAAAATTTGGTTTGGAGATAATAGAAAGGTCACACGTGTCTGGGACTGGCACCGGCTTTTGACCGTAGCCGACACAGTGCTAGGCACGTGGCGTAGACGGTGTGTGGGTTTGTTCTGGTGACGAGGTGCTTACGTCAGCATCTAAAATCTACTATTGAGGTTTGGCAATGAACATTATTATTGCATGGCCATGCCATTCACACCATCTTCTCCTTAATTTGGATTTCATCATCTCCTTTTTACTCCTTTCCCTTTCACTCTCTTTGTTTTTTCCTTTCCTTTTTCTAGCTACTACACATGCTTTACGTAAACCCAATCTATCACTATGCTTGGTCCAATAATAACAGTAATAAATAATACTAATAATAATAATAAAAATAGTAATCAAATCAAACCAAACTTTGCCCTTGCTAAAAAGGGTACCTTTTATTTTGTACATAGAAAAATTCAAAATCGAAACCAATCATGTTGATGTTGATGATGATGATGATTTGTGTATGGTGAGTGTAATGGTGTATGTGTTTGCCATAGATGCCGGAGAAGATAGATAGAAATGATAGTGTAGTTAACAAGTTGGCACAGTCCAATAATGACGTTAATATTATAGGAGAAAGTCCTATAAGGTCATAATCCAAGAATAACACCAACGCTTGTAACGAATACCAACCCTATTTTAATCTTATGTTTTCTCTCATTTGTCCTCCGAATAATTAATTAAACATTAATTTAATTTAAATTGACAACTCATTTGTGTTCAATGCACCTAATTAACTATTAATAACCATATTAACCTTAACACGAATATTGTTGCTCCTTCATTAATGGTTTTTCTTGTTGCCGCATCTTCATGCCGTTTCTAGTTTGCTTCAGTTTTCTTCTTCATCTTCACTGACCCATAGAGAAAGAACATTCAAGAGTCAAGTGCTTTTGTTGACCCCAAAATCAAAATATGTACCATGGGAGAATCTCCAATGACCAATCCAGACCTTCCACAAAGCTATTTCTATTGTAAATATTAAAATAACTATTATTTTTTATTTTTTTTTAGGAATTGAACATATGTAGGAGAATATTATAACAGTGTTTTTCTTGCTAATTTTGATTAAATTAAAGTAAAGCAACTTTAGGTAGTTTAATTGTCTTTTAGAATGTCATTTTAGTTTCTCTAATTTTATTTGTGTGAATTACAGTTGGTTAGATGTATGTATTTACAAGAAAAAATGTCTTTACAAATATGATGCATGTTCTACACGTCTTTCTTTTACATGGATTTCGCATGTCATATACCATGTTAGGAGAGAGATAAAAAACATTCTGACACTTGAATCAACACAAGACGAAAAAGATGTAATAAATATGATGACAAGTGAATACTATTTATTAAATGAATTGTACATCTTTATAATATTCAAATGAATTTATATTAGTTAGATCTAATGTCTCTTAATACCTAATTAGCATTTTTCGTACCATTTTAGTAGGATAATCTTATTTAGAGAGATAAACCTATATTATATCAATTTATATCATTGATATTATCTTTGTTCCTCGAGTACAATATCACAAATGTAGAATGATAATATTTAATATTTTGATTATGTTAAATGCATATATTATAATTTAATAATTTTAATTTTCCTTGCCATTTGAAATGTAATGATTTGAATGATAATTTTAGAGACTAAAATATTCCATAGAAAATTATATTAAAAAATGATTAGTGAGCATAATTGGACTATTTAAGAGAAGTATATGTTACATAAAAATGCTTGTTGGAAGGTGGGATTAAGCTTAATTCAATCCCACAAAACCAGCTTGTAAGGTAAGGTTTGCACTTCACTTATATATTATAATTTGACCTTATCTCTAGTCGATGTGAGACTTTTAACACACCCTTTTGACGCTGAGTTATAGACATCTCGTGCGTGATAGTAGAAATTGGGTGGTTCGATAACGGACCCGATAGCGGGTGGAATAGAAGAATAGAATGCCCACTTAGAACTCGCTAGGCTAGACTCTATGACTCTGATACCATATTAAAAAGTGGGTTTTTAAGCCTAACTCAACCCTACAAAACCGGCTTGTAAGGTGAGGTTTGCACCTCACTTATATATTATATAAATTTAGCTTTATCTCTAGTCGATGTAGGACTTCCAACACACCCCCTTCACGTCGAGGTATAAACATCTCATACGTGATAATAGAAATTGGGTGGTCCAATAAAGGCCCGATAACGGGTGGAATAGAAGAATAGAATGCCCACTTAGAACTCACTAGGATAGACTCCAACTATGGCTCTGATACCATATTAGAAAGTGAGTTTAAGCCTAACTCAACCCCACAAAACCGACTTGTAAGGTGAGATAATTTGGCCTTATCTCTAGTCGATGTGGGACTTCCAACACACCCCTTTCACGCCGAGGTATAGACATCTCGTGCGTGAAAATAGAAATTGGGTGGTCCGATAAAGGCCCGATAGCGGGTGGAATAGAAGAATAGAATGCCTAATTTGGCCTTATCTCTAGTTGATGTGGGACTTCCAACACACTCCCTTCACATCGAGGTATAAACATCTCGTGGGTGATAATAGAAATTGGGTGGTCTGATAACAGTCCGATAGCGGGTGGAATAGAAGAATAAAATGCCCACTTAAAACTTGTTATGATAGACTCTATGATTCTGATACCATATTAAAAAGTGGATTTAAACCTAATTCAACCCATAAAACCGGCGTGTAAAAACCCTCTTTCAATAATGTTGTCCATTCTAATTTTTTAGAAAGAAACAAAGAGAATATAGTAAGATTTGCATGTTGTTTTTGCTGCATATATATGGCATAGCCACATTTTGATACAATCCAAATATGAAAAATTATAATTGAGACGAAAAGTACAATTAAACTAAACCTAACCAATAAACAATATTAATTAAGAGAGATAAATAAATGTAAAAAAGGTAAATATGGTGAATTCTGATAAACCTAATTAATGTGATAAAAGTCAAGCAGGTTATTTTACAAAAGTAAAGCCTTCTCCAAACAAGCAGCAGGTACATACAGTGAATTGTGCTTACAACTCACTTTTTTTAAGGAAATGTTTATTAATAACTCAAACTTTCCATATTGACTCAACTAAGAATGAGTAATTTAGTCATTCAATGAGATCGGCATAAGATTTTATATGATAATACTTTTTTCTCATTAGCAAGAAATATTCTCTATCGAATACTTCTCTCATATGATAATTAAAATTATTTTATTCCAAAAACATTATTTGATTCACTAGTATTGTATTATTATTCATAGACTATTGATTATGAAGATTTAGTATAGTTATTTTGGAGGTATATATATATATATATATACCTCCAAAATAACTATACTAAATCTTCATAATCAATAGTCTATGAATAATAATACAATATTAGTGAATTAAATAATTATATATATATATATATATATATATATATATTCACTATATATATATATATATATATATATATATATATATATATATATATATATGGAGTTAGAAATGTTCCAAATCCTTTAGTTTTCATAGAGAATATATTGTTAATTGAAGAATTAAAGTATAATATCTTAAGCATAAATCAATTATGTGATAGAGATTTGAAATAACTTTTGAGATATACAAATTTAACAGAGATGAAGTATATGAGATCTTGTACTAAGAACAAATGCATAGTAGGTTATGTTTTTGAAATAAGTTGGATGAATGTTGACTCATTATAAATAATAAGAGAATACTTGTAGAAAAAATTGACTATGATGAGATTTATGTTCTAGTTGAAAGAATTGAAGAAATTAGATTATTGTTTGTCGATGCTTTAATGATGAATTTCAAGATTTTCTTAATAAATGTTAAAGTGTTTCTTTTAAATGGATACATTAAGGAAGATGTGCATTTTGGATAATCACTAGGTTTTGTTAATTTTGAGTTTCAAAATCATTTCTTCAAATTCAAGAAAGCTTTGTATAGTTTGAAGCAAACTCTTAGATCATGATATGAAAGATTAAGTAATTTCTTGGTTAAGAATGGTTTCAACAAAAGTAAATTTGACTTTGCTTTTTTACTAAAAAATCTACTAGTAAGATTTAGTAGTTGAAATATATTTTAATGATATAACATTTAATTCAATTGATAATTCTCTTTGCAATGGTTTTTCTAGTACAAGACAAGTAGAGTTTGAAATGTCAATGATGATAAAATCAACTTTGTTTCATGGTTCCCAAAATAAATAACTCAAATATGGAATATTTACAAACCAAACTAATTATGATTTTCAAATTATGAGGAAAATTGACATTGTTAAGTCAAAGGAATAAAAGAACAACTTTGACTAAAACACATTGTTTAGATATTTGTTGAAAAAGGTAAATTGATTAAGCAAACACAGTATAAAAGTGAGATTGGTTTATTCTTATGCTTAACTCTTAGTAGATCAATATCATGCATAATGTTTTTGTCTATGCCAAAGTTTAAGAATCATTTTTGGAGTCTCATTTAGTGGTATATTCTTAATATCTTAATGGTAATACATATATAGGTCTTTAGTATACTTGAGGTGCATCAATTAGTCTTATAGGTTTTCACATTCTAATTTTGATAGTTATAAGGTAGATATTAAAAGTAGTAATGATATATGTGGTGTTCATTAGTTTCATGACATTTTAAAAAGCAAGCATGTATGAATCTTTCTACAATTGAGTCAAACTGTATTGTCATTGCAAGTTATTGTATTAAAATTTGGTGGATAAAGTAATAGCTAGAGGATTATGACATCTTTCTTGACCACATTCTATTGTGTGGTAACATTAGTACCATCAATTGTACTAGGAATCATGTCACATAATTTAAAATTAAGCATACAGAGATCAAACATAATTTCATTAGGATCACAAATTTACGGGGTGATTGTAAAACATAATAAACATGTGTAGATGTTTGTGTCTTCCTATACCTTTGAATAAGTATACTAAGTTAGTTGTAGCACAAAAGCAAGTGTTATATCATAGGGACTTGATCAAAATATCAAGAAATTTTAATATGTCCTAACTTGTAATAAAACTTTCAATAAAATAATATTTGATGAAGTGTAAATAAAAAATTAGTAACAAAAAGATGAGATTAAAAAAATGTATATAAGCGTATTGAGATTCAACTTCACCCATCTTTTTCAACTATACTGCCACCAATTCAATCAATATGTAATAATGCAATTATCTAGTATCAAAGTGCATGAATCATTCCAAATCAATTTCTTGAGTTTAGAAATCTAAGGACTTTAATCACAACATTAATTCCTCAACCACTAATGAATGAACCCTTGCTTTAAGTGCATGACTCGTCTCAAATGAGTCTTTACCGTTAGTACCGTACTAACACTGTTAAAGACGGTGCTACATGTCAGTTTATGGTTTTTTATTTTTTTAAATATATTTTTTAATTATTTTTATTTCTTTTAAATAAAAATGTGTCACATGTCAAACTAACATTGTATCACGTGGCAATGATAGTATGATGTGGCATTAATAATGACACGTGTCACTATCATGCCACGTGTCATTGCATTAGTCTCAATTTGGTCCTATATTTTTATTTTGTCTCAATTTAGTTCTATTTTTCTTTTAAATTAAAGAATTTTATCCTCCGAAATCAAAACAAAATTTAATTTGTATTTAAATGTTATACAAATATTTTTATTAAAAATTGATATTTTATTAAATATTTTTAATAAGATTAAGTTATTTATATTTATATTTAGTTAATTATAAAATTTTTAATTATGTTATTTAAATATACTTATAATAATTTTGGAAAAGTAGTGACATGGCACATTGGTGTGGATTTTTCAAATGTGTGATATCACGTTGTGTCGAGTTAAGGGGTAATATATATCATGTTCTTTAGGGTTGTCGGGTTGCTTAAATTGAATGTCGCGATGTTTTAGTGCTAGGCCAAGTTGTTATATGAATTACCATGATGTGCTTTGCATGCGTTAGGCTATTGAGTGTGCCTATTTTTATTTTTATAATGTTTTTCATGCATTGCTGGTTTATTTTGGGTGATTCGGGGTATGTTTCTCGAATGACCAAGCTATGCCTGTGGTTTTCTGGGTTCCACGAGTGGTTATAGAGTTGTTTTGTTTAAGTGTCGAGTTGTTTAGAGTGCATGCCGAACTATTGTTATTTTGTATAGTGTCACTCAAACTTGTGGTTTAATGTATGAGTTGTTGTGATTGATGTTAGTGATGATTATGTGGTTTGCCATGCTATTGCGTTGATTGTAATATGATTGTGGATCCTATGTTTTCTTACGTATTTATTGGTGGATGGCTCGAGAAAGTTCTGCTTTGGTGAGCAGACCCCATTTTGGTGAATGGAAGAGTTCTGCTTTAGTGAGCATGTCCGTTTCGGCGAATAGGAAAGTCCTGTTTTGGTGAATAGGAAAACCTTGTTTTGGTGAATAGGAAAACCGTTATTTTAGTGAATAGGTCGACTGCGTTGAAGTACGAAACATGACTTATGTTTATAATAATTTATGGTATTGCCATAAGTTGTCTAAGTTGAAGTATGGATTGGAAAAGATTGATTTTATGATTTGATTAGATTGGGGTTGACAAGTAGGAGCATAGAATTTACTTGGTAATTTTGTTATTATTATGTAATGTTATTTGGTATCACTTTGTGGTGATGCATTATTATGTCTCGTGTATGTGATTTGATTTCATGGATTAGAATGAATGATTTGAGTAGTGCAGGTGAGTATGATTGTTGTTTATTATCTTGTATTGTTTTCTTATTAGTTCACATTTGTTTGTTTGTGTTTGTACAATGGTTGTCACTAGTGTAGCAAAAGGTTACGATAACAGTTATTTTTGACATTTGACAGTAGTTTTGGAACCGAGGTATATTCTTACGAGGTAAAAAATGAGAGTTTTTGGCCTCGGTTCAAAAGATTCGAAGCAAAAGGGTCATGATTTTACCCCAATTCAAAAGAACAAAAGCAGTAAACAAAACAAAAAGTTGGGGTTTTGACAACGATTCTCTTAGGAAATGCTATTATATACCTTTAAAATAAAAACAAATTGTCGATTTGTCAATTTGGTCATAATATTTATTCAAGTTAGCGGATTTGGCTATATTATATATTGATTTAGGATAGAAAAAAATGTGCAACACCGTAGTAGCCCGCATAGCCGGTTGCTCCATATAGAATTTTTTTAAAAAAGTCATTTTCTATTTTTCGTCAATTTATTTATTTTCTTTTCAAAATTTGCAAAAATATTTCATATACTTTCACTTTGAATTTTTGATCCAAATTTTTTTGTGGGAGCTTTTCATGGTATTTGGGTCCTTTGAAAAAATTTCCAAGTCATTTGGATATATTTTCAACTTTATCTTATGGTGGTGTATGAACAAGGTATGAACAACAAACAAGCTTAAAAACTGAAAATGAAAACAAAAATGAAAGTTCATCAAAACTCAAAATGAAACTAACCATAAAGATGGGTTCAATGCTGAAATAAATCTTTACTCTAGTGAGGGAAAAAGGTAATCGGTGAAAACGAAACAGTATCTGTACACGAATGATGGTCATTGAAAGCTTCATCGTAGAAGAGAAGAAGAAGAAAAAGAAGAAGAAGAAGGAACGAAGAGAAAACAAAGAAGAAATGTAAAAAAAGGCTCTACTATTTCGCGAAATATAACCCTAGGACACCTTTATGACATCGGTTCTACTAAGAACCGTTGCCTGAAAGCCTTCCGAAAAAATAAAAAATAATATATTTAGGTGAAAATTTTGAAATTTTTTTCAAACTTTATGCCTCGGTTTCGCAGTATAATCGAAACATAAAGTCCTTTATCACACCAGTTTTCAAAATAACTAAGGTCATAGGACTTCCAATTAAAAAGACAACCTACAATGTCAAGACCCTATGAATCGTACAGCCACGGGAATGGGAGAAAATGTTGTGAAAGCGAATCATAACAATTAATAATGTAAATTAAAATCCATAACTTCAATTTAAATTAGTAAAAAAAAAATTCAGTAAAGCATAGCAAAAAGAAACAATCAACATAATGCAAAATTAATAAAAAAAAATATCATTTCGATTCCCATGGCTCACATTGTTCCTACTCGCAATCCGACTCGCTACCCAGCCTGCTACCCGCATGGGTACCCATTTAGAAAATACTCGCGTGTATTTTAAAACCCACGGGTACTCGCAAAAAATAAAATAAAATATATTTTATACATTTTTAAAATAAAATTACAAAAATATATAATATAATATAAAATAAATAAAATATAAATTAAAATTTAATTTTAATTAAATTTAACCTAATAAAATATAATATAATTTTATTTTTAATTAAATTTAATTAAAAATATATAAATTAATTTTTTTATTATTTTTTGCGGGTAACAGGTACCCGCGGGTCGAGTAGTATACTACTCGTACCCGACCCTTTTAGAAACATGTATTAAAATACCATTTACACGTTACCTGCAGGTAGTAAATATCTGCGGATAGTAACTATCCGTCACGGATTTTACTTACAGATATATGTATCTGCAAATTTTTTTGTTAACCCTAACCGCGTCCATACTGAATCCAAAACATAATAGAAGAATTTTAGCGATGAGATTTTTTAAGAGATTCTTTTTATATATAAAAAAAATACCCAACAATTACTCTATTATATAATTTAAATATTTGTTTGATGTAAAAAGTAAATTCAAAATACTGGCTAGCATTCTAATTAATTTTCAATTTATGACTTTATGATTTTATTATTTTTATAAAATTAATTCTGATATTGTATAAATTTGTGGGTTTAAAAACGCAATAACCACAATTATACTTATATCATCAATTTGATCTCTAATTAAGAGTGTTGATAGTAAACACATTTTTCATATTAAACTCTATTATACATATTTTTTTATATAAATTTATATAATGTATTAAAAACAAGATAAGAATATAAGAACAAAATATTTAAAGGAAAAAGAAAAATAATAAGAAAAAGAAGAAATGAGATAGAAGAAGGAAGAAATACATTGCAAATTCAATTCTATTAATTGTCATTACCTCTTAATGCTTTTATATACAAGTGAATTTTACAAATGCATACTTGTCTTTCAAAGCCTTTTCCATTTTTTTTACCAATCTTCGTATCACATAATAACATATTGTAACACATGAGCTTAAGCATGATGGGAGCAAGGGAAAGGTTGTTAGGAATGAAGGACACGTGGAGCTTGATCAGTAGGAGGTGGAGAACAGGCGCAACACTAGGATTCACAAGGAAAATTCCCTTCTAAAAAGATTCGTGCGCTAATGGGGGGCAGAGTGGAATGTGGCAAGTATCTTTCTGTTATTCTCTCTCTTCTGAAATTCCTCACTGCTCTTCCTTCTCTCTCTGACATTACATCATTTTCTATGCAAGATGATTCTCTAATTATACAGCAGATATTGTTTTGGAATTTTATAATTTTTACATTTCCTTCACAGAATTCTGGAATTTCATGTTATAGTGTGGTTGAAGCACACACATATTTATATTAATGGAGATTATTTTCCCTTGTGTTTTTTTTCCTATTACAGTACTGTTACATTACTGTGACATTGGTGTTTTCATTGACTCCAATGACTGAGAACACCTGTTTAAAGGAATTACAAACACAGGTTACTTTGTTGGTGAGTTGGATGGAAAAGCAAAATGATAGAGATAAGATGAATCAAGAATTGATTGATAAAACAAAGCAGTGCATGAACCAGATGTAGATAGCAATTGATCATCTAATCAAAATTCAAACTCAGCACGTTGGTGATACGAACTCAAAGAACGAATCATCGTCGACAAATACTGGAACGTTATCGGTAGTGATGCCTGTGCGGGACATATTGCTGGGTTTTCCTCACTTCGATGGTCAAACTCTAGTGTTAGAATGGATCTTTAAGGCAGAAAAGTTCTTCCATTACCACAATACTCTGGATTTGGAGAGGGTGGAAATAGCTGCGATGCACTTTGAGAAGGATGTCATTCCTTGGTTCCAGATGTTGTAGAAGGAGCATGTCTTCTAGTCTTGGAGCAATCTGAAACGTGCTTTGGAGTCACAATTTGGTCCTTCCCCGTTTCATAATCCCATGGATGAGTTGTTCAAATTGACACAAACTGGTACAATTGCTGAATATTATCTGAAATTCATGAGTTTAGCCAACCGATCTGATGGTTTAACTTTTGAAGTTCTTTTAAATTTTTTTTTAAGTGGATTGAATAAAGATATTAGAAGAGATGTTGTAGCTTAGAATCCTACCAATTTATTGAGAGTTGTGTCACTAGCTAAATTGTTTGAGGAAAAATATGTCCCTGCTGCTACTGATAGAACTCGAACACATGGCCATAGATATTCCAATATTACCTTCAATTCTAACCAGAATAATGTTTCTAGAAACCCTCCGAAACCTCCTGACACTTTCCGGCCTCTACCTGCATTATTACCCACCCCTTCAAGACCTCCTTTTAAAAATTCCAATGTGAAAAAATTATTCCTGCTGAAATGCAACTACGAAGAGAGAAGGGCCTTTGTTATTTTTGTGATGAGAAATTTTCTTTCAATTATAAGTGTCCTAAGAGACAGTATTTAATGTTACAAATTGAAGAGGATAAGAAAGAGTTAGAAGCCCCGACACTAGAAATGGAATCTCCCACTATTACAATTGGAGCTGTGGATACTGAGTAGGCATTGCACTTGTCTTTCAAGGCTTTGAATGGAGGAGCAGGTGTGGGTACCATCCGTTTTGTTGCTCACATTGGTTCCCTGCCTGTCCAGATTTTGGTTGATGGAGGTAGCTTTGATAATTCCCTACAACCAAGAATTGCTAAGTTTTTGAAATTACTTGTCGAACCAGCTCCTATGTTCAGAGTCATGGTGAGGAATGGTAATTACATGGCTGCTGAAGGCTTGGTTAGCGAGTTAACTATTCGGACACAGGGAGTAAAATTTCAATTACCAACTTTCTTACTATCAGTTGCTGAAGGTGACTTGATTCTTGGTACTAGCTGGTTATAATCAATTGGGCCAGACATTGCTGATTACTCTTCATTACAGCTGAAGATCTTATACAATGATAAATATATCACATTACAAGGTGACATATAATTTTTCCTACTCCTTTACAATGTCACCATATTAAAAGACTTGTCCATACCAATTCCATTGCGGAAATTCTTAGTATGCAACTCATTGAATCGCATTCTCAGCAATTTCCTGAGCTAGAACTCCCTACGGATATGGAACTTGAAGTGGTTTTGTTGCTACATAAATATGTTGTTGTGTTTCCAAATCCTACGTCCTTACCTCCTCCTAGGACACATGACCACTTCATTCCTTTGGTGGAAGGTTCACAACCAATTAAAGTTAGACCCTATCGATACCCTCATAGTCAAAAAGAGGAAATCGAGAAGTTAGTGGCAAGTTTGTTGGAAGAAGGAGTAGTGCAACACAGTACTAGTCCTTTCTCTTTTGCAATCATCTTAGTCAAAAAGAAAGATGGATCTTGGAGGGTTTGTACTGATTAGAGAGCTCTCAATGCCATTACCATCAAAGACACCTTTCCTATACCTACTGTTGATGAGTTGATAGATGAGGTCTTTGGTGCTTGTTTTTTTTCAAAGCTTGACTTGCGATCTGGGTATCATCAGATATTACTTAAACCGGAAGATAGGCATAAAACAACTTTTAGGATTCATCATGGTCATTTTGAGTGGCTAGTCATGCCATTTAAGCTGACAAATGCACTAGCTACATTCCAAAGTTTGATGAATGAAGTTTTTAAAGGTGTTTTGAGAAAATTTGTGTTGGTATTTTTTGACGATATCTTAACATACAGTACTACATGGAAGGATCATCTATCTTATTTGGAATTTGTACTAAGAACATTACAACAACATCAACTTTATGCTAAATTTTTTAAATGTTCCTTTGGTGTTAGAGAAATTGATTATTTGGGTCATACCTTAACTGACACAGGGATAGCTATGGAAACTAGCAAATTAGAAGCTGTTAAAGCATGGCTTCAACTGACCACACTAAAACAATTGAGAGGATTCTTGGATCTCACTGGGTACTACATAAGTTTTGTTAAAAATTATGTCTTTATTGCAACCCCTATAACTGAGTTGCTTAGAAAGGACTCTTTTAAATGGTCTGATTCAGCCACTACTGCTTTTAATAAATTAAAGGAGGCCCTTACTTCAGCACCTGTACTAGCGGTGCCCAATTTCAAGGAAGAGTTTATTCTGGAAACTGATGCTTCAGGCTTGGGAATAGGGCAATTTTGAGTCAAAATTCCCATCCTATTGCATATTTTTCTAAAAAGCTGTCAACTAGGATGCAGAAGCATTCAATGTATACTAGAGAGTTTTATGCTATTACTGAAGCTCTTGCAAAGTTCAGACATTATCTCCTAGGCCACAAATTCATTATAAAGACTGACCAGAAGAGTCTCAAGGAGTTGTTGGAGCAGACTCTACAAACACCGGAACAACAATAGTGGTTACTTAAATTTTTGGGTTATGATTTCAAAATTCAGTACAAGCCTGGCAAGGATAACATTGCAGCTGATGCCTTATCCAGAAGTTTTCACTTGGCCTGGTCTGAACCTCAAAGTGGGTGGTTAACTAAAGTAATTGAGGTGATGCCTAAAAATGAATGGTTGAGCTTTCTATATCAGAAGCATTTAACTAAGGAAATCAATGACATGGGTTATACTGTCAAAGATGGCTTATTATTTTGGAAAGGTAGATTGATGATTCCTGATGAATTGGCTCTCAAACATGCCATCTTACATGAGTTTCATAGTACGAAGATAGGTGGACATGCTGGAGTAACTAGAACTATGGCGAGGTGTTAACACTTGGCAAGTGTACCGAATCGTATCAAGTAATAATAAAATGGTAAGACCAAGTATCGTTTCCCAAAGGACTCACGGCCTAAACAGTTATGTGATTTCTTGATTAAATTAGACTTGCAAACAAAATCTTTTAGGTTTAGATGCAAATACTGAAAAGTAAATATGAATGCATGTGTTGATCAATTGGATTAAAAAATGTAAAGTGCTTGATGTACAATATGAATGATTATGTTGTTGGGGTTTCTGACTTATCCTGTTCACTCTCATGTATTCAAGAATTCATCTTTCTTCATTAATGTTAATGCCATTTCTAATTTACCTTAAACTCAATGTCTCGGTGAAGGAAGCCTACTCATAATCACTAGTTTACAATGTCTTGTCTCCCTAGCAATTATTCATGCATTACATTCGCACAGAAGGTTAAAGACAACCAATCCTCATATCCCTATGTCTAGGTAATATTACTCTTGGGAGAATTTCCTCAGTTCTAGATGTACCTATATGTGTCCATATAAATAACATCAATGATCATGCAATTGAATGAGTTAAACAAAACATGCATAAAGTGTAGAAGAAAAACCCTAACAATTAATGAAGAAAGCATATGAAATATATAACCAATTCAATACATGAGAGTTTCAAAGGAGTACATCGGATCCCCAACAACAATGGAGGTTTAGTTCACCATAGACATGGTGAAACTAGATGAAAACCAATGAATGATAGAACCCTAGAATTTGAAGAAAGGAGCTTTCGCATCCAAAATCCTACTCCAAGGGGTCAAGAAAGTGTGATTTTGCCTCTTTCTGTCCAAAGATATTTACTCTAGGTCCACTAAACCCTTATATAATTTATTAAAAATTACAGAAAATAGGCCCAAGCCCAATTAAATGGCGCTCAATGGCACTTTTCCGCTCATCGGTAAGTACAGCTCTTCAGAATGACGCTCAATTGCAGTTTTAGTCCTCCGCGGTGACTCCAGTGCTTCAGAACGTCGCTCAGCGGTAAAAGTTGTGCTGAGCGGTGAATGCGACTCTTCTTTTGTGCACTTTTACTTCCTTTCCTGAGTCCAACTCCTTACTACTTCAAATTCTTTCATCTAATTCATCTTAATTCCTGCCAAAACAAGGAAAACCAAGCATAAAACCCATCCAACTCTCTTATTTCCAAAACTTAAGTAAAAACATGATTCCAAGCTAGTTTCCAAGTCATAAAGGTTATTTTTAATATCAAAAATAAGTATAAAAATAACGATTTTACAACCGTTATCATGAGGGTGAGTCAACAGTTCTTTTGGCCGAAGATGCCAGTAGATGTTAGAGACTTTTTCAGAAAGTGTAATGTTTGTCAGCAAACCAAGGTTGATCAAATGCTTCCTTCAGGGTTGTTACACCCTCTTCCTATTCCTCAACAGATTTGGGAGGATATATGTATGGATTTCATAACTCAATTACCTAGCTCCAATGGTTTTTCTACAATTATGATTGTGGTAGACCGATTGTTTAAGTTCAGTTACTTCATCCTCTCAAATCAGATTTTAATAGTAGGACGGTTGATGATGCTTTCATCCAACAGGTGGTCAAGATCCATGGTTTCCCTAAGACAGTGGTGTCAGATAGGGATCGAATATTCATTAGTGCATTCTGGCAACAACTCTTCAAGGCTCAAGGTACAACTCTAGTTATGACTTCAGCATATCATCCTCAATCAGATGGCCAAACGGAGGTTTTAAATAAGACCTTGGAAATGTACTTAAGATGTTTTGTGTATGACAATCCTAAGTCTTGGCATTCTATGCTTCCTTGGGCATAATTTTTGTATAATTCGGCTTATCATCATAGTATTCATATGATGCCTTTTAAGGTTGTATTTGGGAGAGATCCTCCAATCATTGTTCCTTATGTTAAAGATTTGAAGGATCCAGTATCTCTTCAAGACACTTTAACGACTCGTGACCAACTGATCCATGAGCTTAAATTCAATTTGGAGAAGGCTCATAATTACATGAAAGGACAAGCTGATAAGAAGAGGAAGGAGGTAAATTTCGAAGTAGGGGACTTGGTGTTGGTTAAGTTACAACCATATCATCAACATTATGTGGTTTTGAGGAAGAATCATAAATTAGGGTTACGTTTTTTTGGCCCGTTTGAGATCATTCAAAAGATTGATGATGTTGCTTACAAGCTGAACTTACCTGACACTACTAGAATTCATCCAGTATTTCACATGTCTTTGCTGAAGAAGTTCCATGGAACTCCAGTTGATCAATATTTGCCCTTGCCATTGACTACTTCAGAATCTGGACCAACCTTGCAACCTGAGAAGATTTTGGATTAGAGAGTAATTGTTTGTGGTGCGGAACAAATTCCTCAAGTGTTGGTTCAGTGGGAGTCAACCAAGCCCAAATTGGCAACTTGGGAAGATGCTCTACTGCTATAGCAATCTTATCCATCCCTCACCCTTGAGGACAAGGGTGTTTTCAAAGGGAAGGGTAATGTAACACGTGAGCTGAAGCAAGATGGGAGTGAGGGAAAAGGTTGTTAGGAATGAAGGACACATGGAGCTTGATCAGTAGGAGGTGGAGAGCAAGCACAACACTAAGATTCGTAAGAAAAATTCCCTTCTAAAAGGATTCGTGCACTAATGAGAGCAGAATGGAATGTGGCAAGTATCTTTCTGTTATTCTCTCTCTTCTGAAATTCCTCACTGCTCTTTCTTATCTCTCTGACATTACATCATTTTCGATGTAGGATGATTCTCTGATTATACAGCAGATATTGTTTTGAAATTTTATAATTTTTACATTTCCTTCACAGAATTATGGAATTTCATGTTATAATGTGGTTGAAACATACACATATTCATATTAGTAGAGATTATTTTCTCTTGTGTTTTTTTTCCTAATACATTACTGTTAGATTACACATCACGAGTGCATTTCTACACCCCTGACCATGTGCAAGATTTCTCATATAATACTTAAGAAATTCTTTAAATTTTGAAGTTACCATATTAAAATATTTTATAAAACAAGTGATTAATTTTATAGCTGAGATAGGAAACAAAGTTGGCAGGTAACGAATAGTTATTTAACTTAAAATTTAGTAGCAATTTGTTTTACTAGTTAAAATTGGTTTCTGTAGTTGTAAATTCGTGTAGTGCACCTGGGTGAATCATATGAGAACCAAATTATTGAATGCAAGATTATTTAATGAATGGAAAGAGGAAAATGGAGGTGGAGATTTGACTACTATGGATGACAGTCAACAAGAGGCAGGAATAATTTTTGGTAAATTAATAAAATAAATGTCATGGGTGTAAATTTGAGTCCCTGCATAAGGCATTTATTTAAAATTTGTTGGTATTGTGGTATTTGATGAAGATCTTGGTATTCCTTGTGGCAATTAATTTTGAAGAGATTTGAAATGAATCTTGCTTGAAGGAATATGATTTGGGACCATCACTCATTGAAGTGTGTTATGGCAACTCCTAAAATGTTGCTACTTTTCTTTGACTTGGTCTTATTGCTATGCTGGCTGGGGTATCATCTTTTGAAATTTTGCAATCATCACTTCATTCACCACCATCAACTTCTCAAGAGAAATAACTTTAAAAAAAGAAATACTTTGTATGGTAGCTAGGTTCGTTAGGACCCACACCAATGACGTTTCAAGCAATCAACCATTCACCTCCTTCGTGTGCCTGACACTATTAAATGTTCTTCGTGCTCTTCCATCATCTCTAAAATTGCATCTCCTTATTCTTATATTACCAAATTAATCTCTTACCATATAATTACTTTCTAGTATATAATATTTTTTATATAAAAAATAATGTTAAATATATTTTTATTTCTTAAATTTTAGTAAAAATTAGAATTAGTCTCTCTTCAAAACTGTAATCAAATTTAGTTTTCAATTTTAGAAATGCATAAATATAATCATTTTAACCAAATTTTATTAAGTTTATTTGACATTTCTATAATGTTTCATGATAGCATTTGAGTTGTATATATCATTTAACATATTTTTGTTTCAAATGTTTGAAACGTCAAATAAACTTAACAAAATTTGATTAAAATGATTAAATTCACGTAATTCGTAATTTTAAAGATGAAAAACTAAATTTGTCTAAAATTTTGAAAAAAGACTAATTTTAATTTTAATTTTCACTTAAAATTAAAAAATAAAAACATATTTATTGTAAAAAAGTTTATAATTATTGTCTTAGGATTACATTTCAATATAATATATATATGTTTTCACCATCTCTATTTTTACTAATATTCTTATAGATAATAATAGATTATCTACATACTGTTTTTAATTAGTCTTTCCCAAATACTTACTAAGAGGATCCCTACCTAATTATAACTACATTTATAAGTTAGGCCTAATTTACGAATTAGATTATTACAAGCTTTGTTGGTCAATAAGTGAGAATGATCATACAAAGATAACTTCTGTGTGTGTTCCTCAACCATGTCCCACAAATAATTCTTTTCTACACGACTAAACACCTTAAACAGAGTTCAAAAACGTGTTTTAAATTGATTATTATTTCAGTATAGATCCAAGAAATGTAGAAAGTTTTTCTTTTCTTCTATATCAATCATAATAGAACTAACGTAGTCCACTTTGATATCTGTTTTCAAAATACTCATATCAACATCATGTTGGTACTATTCACAATGTAACGAAGATACTTATTGTTGGAAATGCATGAAATGTTGAATGTTAGAGGTGAATTATTAATGTAAGAAAGTACTTAACTGATAAAGTAGAGATAAAAACAGTACAAATATTAGTAAACGTACGAGATTTCGTATACTACTAGAATTCGCCTCTACACCTAACCCGATTACAATATAGATAACTTATTTTGTAAATGTGTCAAAACAAGGACAAAGGAATGCAATTGAAGATGAATGAATGGTAGCTGACTAAGCTGGTGGAGAGAAACAACCTTGTTTGGTGAATAACTACTTCAATCCTTTTATAAACAAATTAAGTCTTTGAAAAACAACTAAAATATAAATATATAACATTAATTCTTTGAAACATGCCTCATGCAAGCATTTTGAACACTCCTCTATAGTGTCTTTGAAATTTTAAGAATGTATTTTGTGAGAAAATAACATATTGTATGAACTCTACATGCTACGAGATTGTTAGTGGACATAGAAATAAATGGTGTTTGACTAGAAAAGGTGTCAAGATTTTATGCTGCTTTAATTTTGAGAGTACTCCCCCAAATTAGCGGCAAGAAATTTGAGGGATTAAAGTTGTAGTTAGAGATCTTTATCAACCTTGATTAGGGTTTGAAATTGTTGTTCATATTTAGACAAATTACTTCTCTTAAATGTACTTTTCTTGTAATTGACACTTCTAATGGAGGGGAAAACCTTTGATTGCTAACTATAATTTCTGAACTTGTAAGTCAATAACTTACATTTCTTTTAAAAAGCAAGTCATGTGATATATTATATTTTATAAAAACATACATATATATACTCATCAAACATCTCTAACGTAAGAGCTTGTTTATTTCTTATAGTATTCTGAAAAAAAAAACTATAAGTGTTTATGATAAAAATAGATTCTTATTTTGGCATTTTACAGTAAATTCCTCATGATAATGCAAAAATATGATTTTCTCCCCTCTAAACCTTGGCTGCGAATCCATCTATATATGATTGGTTCGCTACAATATTGATGTTTAATCACGTTATACTAATTTGACTCTTTGAAACAAAAGTACAAATGTATTTATACTTGATTTAAAGTAGACAAATTAAGTTTAAGAATTATTTTAGTTCAACTTTAAGCGTTAATATATTTATATTATTTTTTGTTTTAAAATTAAATTCACAATTTACAATATTATTTATCACCTGAAACTTTGATTATGTAAAGTCTATAAAGACTTTGCTTGATCTAAAGTCAACCAGTCAAATGGGTATTTGACCATGTGATATATATATATATATATATATATATATATATATATATATATATATATATATATATATATATAATTAGAATATAGTTTGTTTATGTTCAGTTTGTTTAGAAAATAATTTGTAATATACAATCATATGTGCGTTTTTCATGTGTTTGTTTATTTTAAAGTAAACTAATTTTTTAAAGAAAAAAATAATATCTACTTTTTAATTAAGTGATTTTTAAAATAAGTTATTTAAAAAATATTTTAAATTCAAAAAAACTTTATGTAATCGATGCTTAAATTAAGTGTTTTTGTGAAAATTTCATTGCAAAGTTGCCCCAAAATTCAAAGTAGTGTGATACTTAAAATTAGCACTGCCACATGTTTTTTTTAAAAGCTTAAAATTATTAAATAATCTTTTAATTCTGTGATCAACTTTGATCCTTTTATCGTTGAATCTTGCAAAAGTCAGTGCGTGGACTGCCGCTAAATAGGAATAAACGAATTTTTCATAACGAGAAATGCATTTAATAAAACTTAAGTTTGATGTTGTATTAATTTATTATTACATTTCCTATGGCCATTCCTTATACTAAATATAAGTTTTTTTTTTAATTTACTTTAAGAGCATGACAATTTTGAGTTTTATATTTAGGGTTTAAGATTTTAAAGATTTTTCTTTTTTTATATTAATAATAGGTGTTTAACCCTTTTAAAAAAACAATACTTAGTTCTTCCACACTACCTTTGTGATCTAGCTCCAGTAGATGAAAATGTTCAAAATGTGCATAAATCTGGTTACAACTTACTGACAAGTTCCCAATTCATTTATTACACATATTTCATATTATAGTAGCCATTTTAAAATTAAACAATAGATTATTTATGATTTCGCCCACAACACAGCTAACATTGGGTAAGCCTCCTTAAGTGATCTATACCCCGTTCATTGGTCTTCCCAAAAAAAATTCTATTTCTCTAACCCACTTTCTACCTTACATTCTCTTCAAACCATACTTTTTTTCTCATTAGATCCATAAACCTTTCTTAGATCTTTCCACCATCTACATTTTTTCTGGATAGTCTTTCTATCATTCAAACTTCTCCAAGATTCATATTTAGACTCTAAATCTTTCCATAGTCCCTTTTCTTCTATACCTAATCTCTACTTTCACTTAGTCAAGAGTGTTTCGTTAAACAATTTTGTAATCACTAGTACAGTAAACAGATATTGCACCAGTTAGTTTTGGTTATTGACACCGGTTTTGTAACCGAGGCATATTCAGACGAGGTAAAAAGGCGTAGACTTTATACCTCGGTTCAGAACAGAGGTAAAACGAAATAGGATTATGCCTCGGTTCGTAGACAACCGAGGCAATAACATGTTTTTTTTTTAGCATCATCGTCCCTAGCTATCATCATCCCCGTTTCGCTTCCAAATGTCCACTGCACTGCACCAGCACGTTCATTGCTCATTCTCACTCAACCTCAGTTCCTCTTCACAGCAAATATCATATACACCAGCAGAACACGAACAACAATTTCCCCAAAAGAATTTTCCCAATTAAAAACCTTAACTTTCTCAAACAGAACCCTAATCCCAATCAAGGAAAACCAAAAAACAAAAGGAACCCTAAAATCAAAACACCCCTCCGACCACCCCTCCGAACCTGACTCCAACCTCGGCTACCGCCCCCACCGCCTTGGATCCAAGACTGCCCGCAACCGATTCGAACCACTTCAGGTGTCGTCGTTCGAAGCTGCGAAGCACGATTTCTGGAAAAGCTGGCCATTTGGGCTTGATCACGGAAGGCGACGGTGGTCGGGAAAGGGACCCACGGGGCGAGAGAATCCATGACCGGCGGAGGCACCACGGTTGGCGTTGGCGCCGCGTTGCTAGGGTCCAGGACGGGGAGCGACAGCACGGCAAAAGGTGTGCGGGATGGTGAAAGGTTGTTTAAAGAATGAAGGGAGGAAGAAGAGAAAGAGTTTTGGTTTGGTGGTAGTAGTAGACGGGGAGCGGCAGCACTGGAAAAGGTGTGCGGAATGGTGAAGGGTTGTTTAAAAAGAATGAAGGGAGGAAGAAGAGAAAGAGTTTTGGTGGTAGCTGTAAAGGCAACTCCATATGCCTCGGTTAATACAAGTAGAGGGTAGTAATAATGGAAGGGTTTGGTGGAAGATGTAGAGGCAAGTCCATATGCCTCGGTTTTGCTATTAACCGAGTCCCTAGGCAAGTCCATATGCCTCGGTTCTGCTATTAATCGAGTCCCTAGCCTCGTGCACTGGAAAAGGTGCCTCGTGCACTGGGAAAGATGCCTCGTGGACTGGAAAAGTTAGAAGTCTTTATGTCTCAGTTCTGTATCAACCGATGCAGTATTAAATTTTATTTTTAATGCCTCGGTTCTTTATACACCCGAAACATATAACTTCGTCTTAATTTCAAAATTGCCACCGCGTCTTTAAATGTTTCGGTTTTTACAAAACCGGGACATATATGGTGAGTTAAAAAAGTGTTTTTTTACTAGTGAATTTTTATACCTAAACCACCATCACCCTTTGGTTTACATAATGTTTCCCACTTCATCCCAATCTCATAGGAACTTTCTTTGTATCTTTATTATCCCCTAGGTAACTAAGATCGATATTTTGAATAAAGATATGTAATAAATGTTAAAATTTATCTAAGTAAACATACTCTCCTAACAAAATATGAGAACCTTCCTTTCTACTTAAGTTAATTTGTTTTTTATGTTATTCACTACAAACTCCTACTTAAGTTAATTTGTTCTTTATGTTATTCACTACAAACTCCAAAAATTGCTTCCTTGTAATATTTTCTTGCACACATATACCTAAATACTTAAATAGGACATTCATCTATCCATAGTTAATGAGATTAGAGCTTCTTTGCAATTCATCTTCCCAACCCGCCAAATTTGATTCACTATCGTTGAAGATCTCAAATTAACGCTACTTTACAAGACAACTTCAGTATTTTCAAGTCAGTAGTCAGCAAACTAGATAGAGTTAAGGTAACCCTGAGTCCGAGTCGTTTCCCAACGAATACGAAATTGATTTTCAAATACTTTATTCTTATGAAGACTCTGAAAGGTTAGTAAAATGCAATGCTTAAAAATAAAAGTGAAAATCTATCCTAATGAAATTAATATTGAAGAATGTTGTGAATTTAATTGAAGAACAAATAAGAAACTTAGAAACAATTATAATAAAATAGGCTAATTCAAATACTTTTCCAAGATAGATTCATCATCGGTTATCTACATATTATTGTTCAATTGATCATTGTTTGAGTTTTACATGATTCAATTAATTTGAGGGCGATCTTACAATTAATCAAAGAAGATTCTCAATCAAAAGTAAAAATTTTTTAGATTATTCACAATAAATTAAGCCAAAGTACATTCTCTATTAAATATTATTGTGTTTATCATATTTATTCTTAAATCTCCTAATACTAAATTAAAAGTTAATTAATTTAAGTAATTTCTCAATAACTATAGTTAAAGTTCTTACCACTAATCAAAGAGCATTCTCAATTAGTAGCAAAAACTCATTTAGTCATATGAAAGTTCCTAAATTCAACCAAAGTACATTATCAATCAAACCTAGAAACCCTTAAACTCACATGATCAATATGCATGTAGATTCAAATACCTTATTATGCAAAAATCATTACCTTTAACATGATTAAAAGATGAAAGACAAAGAAAAAGGATAACTCAAATCAATAATCAAAATAAACAAATAAATTAATTCAACTTAACCTCAAAATCCCTAATGAAATTATAGTGGAATAGCCCTAGAAACTTAGCTCTCCATGAATGAAGTAGAATACATGATAAGAATGAAAGTGAGAGCTGGTGGAGTTGCTTCCCAGTGGAGGACTCTAAGTGAATGAATGATTGATTTGATAACTCTATTGTTGACGCGATCAAATTAGTACTACTAAACTATAACAACTTCAGTATTGCTAAGACAGTAACCAACAAAACAGAAAGGATAAATTTAACCCTAAGTCGTCTCTCAACGAACACAAAATTTCTTCTTAACAAATTAGTTCTTATAAAAACTATACAAAATTGTTAGTAAAACAAAAACAATAAAGAAGATAACGATTAATAATAGATTAAAGAACAAAATGACAAAAGATAGAAAGAAATTAATTTATTAAAAGATTTAAAAAGATAAAAACAATGATAAAGAAAATAGATTTATTTCACAGTTTTTTCAATAGAATTCATCATTGGTTATCTAAAGATTATTGTCCAATTAATTATTGTCTTAGATTTTCAAACTAATCACGGTAAATTCTCAATTAATGTGTTCGCGTTCTCACTCTTAACCAAAGTACATTATCAATTAAAAGCAAGAACTTTGTAGATTAATCATAGTAAATTTAACCAAAGCACATTCTCAATTTTACTATGCCTAATCATGTCTATTTTTTTCCCTCTTATATCAATTAAAAAGATAATTAAAAAATGCATTCTTGATTAATTTTTGTTAAAGTTTTTACGACTAATCAAAGTACATTCTCAATTATTGGCAAAAACTCATTCAATAACATGAAAGTTTCTAACTTTAATCAAAGTAAATTTTCAATTAAAAATAAAAACTCTTGGACTCATATGATTGATATATTATGTAGATTTAACACCATGCTAACTTTCTATAATGCAAAAATATTATTTTTACTTTATTAAGAAGTAAAAGACAGATAAAAATAAATCACAAAAAAAAAAAGCAAACAAATTCATTCATCTAAACTCATAATACAATTAAGAAATTACAACAAAATCAACCCTAGAGGCTTAACACTCAATGGAAGTAAAAATAACATGAAAGTTGAAAAAAGCGAGAGTGGAGAACATGAGAGAAGAGAGAGGATGAAATTTGAACCCCCAAAGGGCTCCTAAGTTCCCATAATGTGTTTCCCCAAGTCTCTTTACATAGAAACTGGATTAAGATTTTTTTTAGGCTTTTATGTTGTTGTAATCTCCTTCAATTATCTTCTAAATAATTCAATATCTTCAAAATATATTTGACTGTTGCGGGGATCTAAAAATATTTGAGAAGATATATGCTAGATTAAAAAAAAGGTAGATATTATCTTTTGATATTTATTGATATTAGTTAAATAAGGTAAGTATTTAACAGTACAAATAAAATATCTTAAGATATATTTTCCTCAAATTATATTTAATCATAAACATTTATCAATTATCAAAACCCTTTTAGTAGAAAAAAATAGAGAAAACAATCATATCCAATTTTTGTTGTTTATTTTCTCTTCTTGCTTTAGCGAAATTTCTTTACTTTATCATGTTATGCTTGGATTGACTTTTTATGATCTTAATTATTTTTTATTCTTGGATTTATCTTTAATGTGTCATGAAACTTTAATCAATTTATTTTTATACCTCAATGAACTCAACTTTGCTGCAGCTGCACTAATACACATCAAAATATCCAAAAAACATTTATGCAACTAAAAAAATAATTTTAACATGTTTTTATATATCATGCTAAATAAATTCAATTATAACAAATCATAATTAAAATATTAAATTAAATTACAAAAATCAATAAAGAATCCAATATTAAAAGTTAGATTAGAGCATAAATATATATTTATCACCCACACACCTCTTTACTTGTTCTTATGGGAATTTATTCTAACTCTTGATGTTTGTTCAAAACATTGCTTTTAATAACCTTTGAATCATTAATACCTAACTTGTAAGAAAAATAAAGTATCATCGTCAAAATGCAGCATACACTAGTGTAGAAAGGGCTTTAGATGTCCGTTATTTTGGGCTTTTAAGGTCTTATCTTTGTCTGATGTATATATGGGTGACGTTAATGAGAGGTCGGACCAATTAGGTCAGACATCTGTATAGATGTTTGATCCATATAGGTCAAACGTCTATATAGACGTCTGATACTATAGATCAGACGTCTAAAATGTCGACGTATTTGATTGGATCTTTTTCCGCTTGAAGATAATGTATTGTACGTTTTTTTGTATTGAATGATTTTAAAAACATAGTGGAGAGAATTAAAGGAGTGCAAAATGCAAGAAATCGCCGCCCAAGGACACAAGCAAAACTGCACCAAAACACAACGAAAATGCATCTTAATCGGTTCAAATGAAAGATAATGCATCAAAGAGTGATGTAATCGAAGTAAAATTAATTTAAAACGGTGCAAAAGTGAGAAAACGAACCTGAAAATCGTAACCCGTAGAGAGAAAACGCGAGGAAGATGGTGAACATTAAGTGCGCATAATTGTTGCATCGCGTTCGCGGTGTTTTAATGCAGCCGTATAGAAGTCAGTTCCCCCCACATTAGACGTTTATATGGCTTTAGAAGTCGGATTGGCGGGATCTGACGTCTAAATGGAGTTAAAAAATGACTTTTTATATTTCAAAAATGAGTATATAGAAGCCAGTTCTGCCCACATCGAATGTCTATATGGCTGTAGAAGTCGGATTGGCAGGATCTGACGTCTAAATGGAATTGAAAAGTAACTTTTTAGATTTGAAAAATGAGTATATAGAAATCGGTTCCCCCCACATCGGACGTTTATATGGTTGTAGAAATCGGATGGGCGGGATCTGACGTCTAAATAGAGTTAAAATGTAACTTTTTAGATTTCAAAAATGTGTATATAGAAGTTGGTTCCCCCCCCCCCACATCGGGCGTCTATATGGTTGTAGAAGTCGGATTGGCGGGATCTGACGTCTAAATGGAGTTAAAAAGTAACTTTTTAGATTTCAAAAACGAGTATATAGAAGTTGATTCCCCCCATCGAACGTCTATATGGCTGTAGAAGTCGGATTGGCGGGATCTGACGTCTAAATGGAGTTAAAAAATAACTTTTTAGATTTCAAAAATGAGTATATAGAAATCGGTTTCCCCCACATCGGACGTCTATATGGTTATAAAGTCGGATTGACGGGATCTGACGTCTAAATGGAGTTAAAAAGTAATTTTTTAGATTTCAAAAATGAGTATATAGAAGTCGGTTCCCCCCACATCGGACGTCTGTATGGTTGTAGAAGTCGAATTGGCGGGCGTCTAAATGGAGTTAAAAAGTAACTTTTTAGATTTCAAAAATGAGTATATAGAAGTTCGTTCCCCCACATCGGACGTCTGTATGGTTGTAGAAGTCGGATTGGTGGGATATGACTTTTAAATGGATTTAAAAAGTGACTTTTTATATTTAAAAAATGAGTATATAGAAGTCGGTTCCCCCACATCGGACATATGTATGGTTGTAGAAGTCGGATTGGTGGGATCTGACTTATAAATGGAGTTAAAAAGTGACTTTTTATATTTCAAAAATGAGTATATAGAAGTCGGTTCCGCCCACATTGGACGTCTATATGACTGTAGAAGTCGGATTGGTGGGAGCTGACGTCTAAATGAAGTTAAAAGTGACTTTTTAGATTTAAAAAATGAGTATATATAAGTTTGTTCCCCCACATCATACGTCTATATTGCTTTAGACGTCTGTTCCAACCAGAACAGACGTCTATATTGGTGTTTTATTTACGGAAAATATCATTGGTATTTTTTAAGTTAGATATTTGAGGATCAGACGATTAAAGAGTGACGTTAATGACATTCTGTACACTAGTGATATTAACTTTAATTAAGCTTGTTTCTCCCTACCTTATACCTTGAAGCAAATTTATGTTATCGACTTGTCTAACTAAACCCGATAGCCCTTTTGTGACTAAAAAGAATGAGAAAGATGTTATTTTATACCTCTTGTTGGAATCAATTCGTGAGTTGTTCTACTATTTACACAAAAATTGCAAACTCCAATATACCAAACATATGGTATAAAAAATCCCAACTAACCGAGTCATGTCTTTTCAAAATTCAATTTCACTATCAAGCACCACTTCCTGTTATTTTGTACTTTCTCAATTACTTCATTACCTACAATACTATCAATAAACTAATGCCCTCAAATAAAAGAGAATTGATTTCTGTCAATCATATCAGGCAAAACTAGCTTTAAGATTTCATAAATATTTAAATTTTACTAGAAAGGTAAAAACTTGCACCTAAAGGAGACTGCAAATTAAGGAGATGGTCTAAGGAGTTTTGTCCAAATATAAGTGTAGGAGCAATCCAGTCTTCCCATTGAAATAATATCCATATTAGAGCTTGTTTTAAAGAAAAAGAATTGTAGAGTGAGAAAATTAAGATTTAAGAAAAAAATCGTTGCAATTTTTAAAAGAATTGTATTTGATTCTTATATTTTTGAATTGATGATTCAGTTTCTCTTTTTTAAATGAGAGTTTAATCCTAAAATTTATCTACAACTGATTTAAATAAAATATCTTGTCAAATTAAATTACTTTAAATTAATAATAAATATTTTCATAACGCTTCTAAATTTAAAGGAGAAATTAAATTCATGTCATTAAGATTCTTTTAATTCATTTGACTCTGAAAAAGCATAACATTTCGAGAAGACATAACGTGTGAAGAAGATAAGAGAAAAGAAAAGGCCATAAGTTATGAATGGTTAACTAATTTTTTTGGTTTTGATTAGATTCAGTCAAAACACTCTAGATTAAGAAAATTCAAAAGGCAAACAGTCTCTCTAACATTAAAAGTTCAACTCTCTTTATGTTGTTCACTTTTTGTTAAAATTAAAAAATATTTTTAATAATCAACTTTTGTTGTTAAAATATCAAATCTTGATATGAAAATTATTAATATAAAATTTTAGTTAGCAACAGAACTAAAGGTATTTGTGATGTTTCATTTAAATTTTGTTGTTTTCTCATGTTGCATTTCTAAACATATGTAAAGATAGTTTTGTTATTTGCATCATTCTAACTAATTTGAATACGATCGCCATGTCTACGTAAAAGAAATATAATGTTTCTACATAAGATGATTTTATACCTGAGTTCTATTATATATTGATGATAATGATGTATAAAATAGTATGGTTTAAAATATACACTAGTACAAAGCAACATATAACATTACGCGTTCAACGTTCAACCATTGAATAACCAACGTGATTGAAAATTCATTCACTTTATCTTAGCGCGCGATACCCTCTTCTCTTCTCAAACTTTTCTCGAACGAAGTTTGACAAACGATCACATGTAATCTTTCTTATTTGATACAAATGCATGTTAATTAATTGCTTTATGTATGATTTTTGTTTGTTTTAACCAATTATTTTCGAGCTCTTGTCCCTCATAAGCGCATTATGCTTTCTCTCCCTATGACGAAACTTTATTCCGACAAACTCACCTTTTGAAGGTCAGTTTTTGTTTTCATTTCGGTTTTGAAGAACTTATTTGTTGAATTTGTTTGTTTTTTTTTTTTGAACTTGTTTGTTGTTGTTGTTTAGTTGAACTTGTTTTTTGTTGTTTGATTGAACTTGTTTGTTGTTGGTTATTATTGTTTACTATTGATATTAAACTACATGTTCATAGTTCATGCTTTATAAAATACCAAACATTGAAATTTGTTATTTTTTACTTTTCGTAGAGTTCTAAAAATGGATCAGAATTAATTAAAAATAATTGATTAACGTAAATTTAACATATCCTAATATGACGTCGTTTGCGAATTCGCCGTTAAAAGCCCAAAATATTTAACATTGTACGCGATTTTTTTGTACTAGTGATATATTAAATGTATTTATATATATATATATATATATATATATATATATATATATATATATATATATATATATATATATATATATATAATGTGGTATATTTATAACGTGTGGCGTTTGTAGGAGGTGTAATTCTTTGTTGAATTACAAAATGTTAATCACTTATCTATTGATTTTTAGCAACTTATATGGATTACATTTATGTATTTTTTAAAATATGTATGTAAATTTGTTCAAACTAGCTACATGTAAAAAGAAATCATATATGCTTTCGAATGTATGTTTGTGAGTTGATTTATGATTTGTTATTGGATAACTTAATCACTCATTCTATTTTATTAGCTTGGGATTAAGTGAGAACTGGTTTCAAGTTGTGGTCCAATCAATTCACCTCCTACTTTTAGATGCAAAGAATAGATTCAAGGCTCTAACTGATTATAGAGTCTTGATCTTAATGCAAGTGATTCATTGAAGTAGTCACTAAGGGATCATACTAAAGTTTGATGATCTTAGGCTCTAGGTGGCAAGAATGGATCTAAAGTTTCATTTAAGAGCATTCTCATGACATTAAACAATATGAATAATTAAATAAACAGGGTAAGTAGCAAAACATTGTTGTATTTATTAAATTTATCAGAGTTGCATCTAAGACATATAAATTGAATTTATCCTCCATTCCACTTAGTTTATATACATTTATATGTACTTTTTATCAAAATACAAAAACCCAAAAATAAGCTATCAATATGCTTGTTAAATCTCTATGGATAAAATAACCTTCATTCGGCTTTACTACAAATGATTTGGTGTACTTGTCAATAGGTTATAAAGTTGGATAAGTCTTTTAAAACTTGATATTGTGCGATGTTGGAGATTTTGGGGTTTAAACCTAATGAACATAAAAATCACAACCTAAGTTTATTCCCATCACTAGTCATAGGCCTATTAATAACATCAACACTTTAGCATTAATTTATTATTATTTAGATGAGGCTAGGCTAATATGTATACTTCATGTTAAGAAATTAAGCAATCTATTCAACAAATAAATTCAAAGCACTTTAAAAAAATTTAAATGAAGAAGTTCATTTATTTTATTCCTTTATGATAATATCTTTCTTTACAAATTATAATCTACAAAGTACAAAGAATGAGAGTGAAAAACTTTCAAACAAAAAATGCGTATACTATATAACAAAAATGAAACCTGTAGAGAAAGAAAGCAAAAGGAAGAACCACCATAAAAAGTGTCTTTCATTTTGATGCCAAATCTAACCATTACATTAGCTAAATCCTATAAACAAAGGCATTAAAATTGAAAAAGGCAATACATTTTTACACTACACGAACTCAATAAACTCACTTTTAAGGGAAATGGAAGAGGTTGGGCTCCATACAAGACACTAGTTATTCACTTGAACAAATTTTGGAAGATTGGGAGCTATTAGGGTTTCTCAAAACTCACCAATACACAAAATTGAGAACTTTCAAAATTGGTTACAAACTTTTGCACATGGACTTATTTAGTCCTTCTAGGATAAAAAGTTTTGGAGGAAATTATTATGCTTTAGTTATATCAAATGGATGTGAAAAGTGATTTTCTAAATGGTTTTCTTAAAGAAGATGTATATGGTGAACAACCACTTGGTTCTGAAGATTATAAATTTCCAAATCACATCTTTAAATTAAAGAAAGCTCTTTATGGTTTAAAATAAGCACCTAGATCTTGGTATGAAAGACTTAACAATTTTCTTTTAGAAAATAAATTTAATCAAGGTAAAGTTGATTTCACTCGGAGTGTGATTGAGTGCTATAGTTGTTGCTAAGTGAAGTCTATCACCCTTTGTGAAGAGTCAAAGGAAGTGTTCATCCCTCATGAAGCATTCAGAAGAAGTGTTCATCCCTTATGGTCTTTAGGGGAAGTGAGTATCATCTCTTAGGATAACAAGAGAGGTGTTTCTAAACCTTAAACTTGTTTTTTTTATTGTAACGATTTATTGGTTTTGTGATAGTGGAATGTTAATCTCTATTTGGGATTAGCAACCAAACGTAGGATCCTTGTGATTTGAACCAGTATAAAACCATTCGTACAATTTTCTCTCTTCCCTTACTCTTTATAATTGTTTAAATTCTTCGCTAAGTAAGTTTATTTTGAGAGAAAAATTATAAAAAGCATATGTTTGCGATAAGAAACCAATTCACCCCCCTCTGAGCTTATTTCTTCATGCTAATCATTTTGTTGAACTACTTAGACATAACTCTCAAAGTCTAATATCAATACATGTATCTAGATGGTCAAGTCTACCATGAATGATTGTATGCCTTAAGATTTGTTGATATAAATGGTATTTGTGTTAATATATCTATAAATGTTGTATGATTTCTTTTTTGGTACATTAGCTTACCCTTTTTTTTGTTTGTTTGTCTATTTGTTTTCTTTGTTTGTAATGATCACCTTAATGATATAAACAGATGAAGATGTTCTAGTTTATCTGGTGATGGGTGAAGGAGATGTAGCAGCATAGCTAGGATTTGACGTGTTGTGTATAATCCTTTTTCTTTGAAAAATTATAGCTTTCGTTAGTATGTATACATAATTTTATATGTTCAGTACATATTTTATGAATGATTGTAATGTAGAAGTTGTATGTTTGTCGCATCTGCTTGTTGATTATCACTTATATAACTTTTATTTAATATTTTTATACTAATAAATGGAGTATTACAACTTTCACGTTATTAAAAAATTAATGTACCGTACGGTCAAACTCCCAAAGGATATGGCACCACCAAGCCGACGATCAGGCCGATCAGGCCAACCAAGCTGATCATTAGGCCAACCACCAAGCCGACTAGGCCGACCAGACTGACCACAAGATCGACCAAGCCGACCAAGCCAACCAGGCCAATCGGACCGACCACCAGACGAACCAAGCCGACCAACCATGGTCAGATTATTAATAGTAATGACTCATTATGCCCCTAAGGCAGATTAAGATGTGATTGAGCTATCATTAGACCAACAAAATGTAAAGATCGATCACAACTACTATAAATAAAGGTCCTAGGTATGACTTTAGACATCATGCACATAATATGCCTTTTTAGTCATCCGAATTATTACCTACTCACTTAAGCATCAGAGTGCCTTTTATAGGTACCTTCTCACATGTTTTGGATGAGCAGAACAAAATCTAGTTAAGCTTCCCAACAGCTCGGCCAATCTTCTCAATAGCATATACAGTTTGCTACAATGCTTGACAAGTCTTCTATACATCCTACTCAATTTGTACAGTACTTGTTCAGTCTCCTACATGTCCTGCCCGATCTGCTACAATGCTCGGCCAGTCTTCTGCACGTCCTACTCAGTTTGCTACAGTGCTTGGTCGATCTTCTATATGTCATGTCCAACTTTGAATTCAGCCTAAGAACCCTACACCCTCTAAAATAGTTAATTTTGTATCATCATTGTAAACTCACATTTTTTTTCTATTCTTTTAAATTAATGTTTGAAATAAGTAATTTAGTTTACATATGATAATTTAGCCAAGACAATAAGTGAAAATTAAAAATTATTTTTATTTATAGGGCTAAAACTGTAATTTTCTTTCCTGCATATATTATCTTTTTAGTTTTTTTTCTTTATAAATTAAGATTGCTTTGTATTTTAATTTGGTTTTAAGCCATGTTTTTTTTTCTTTTAAATTTGAAACCAATTCGATGAAAAACTAAATATGTATAGCTTCTTACTTTAAATCCAATAACTTCCTTTCGGAATTTTTATTTTAGATTTTACAATGCTTCTACGAAATTATACACAAACTAAATAATGAGACATTAAAACTACAAATTGATGTTTAAATTTCCTCACATTCCTACAAATCTTGTAAATTGTTTTTTTTTTCAATGAGTTTTTCACAATTTTTAAAATTATATATTTTTTTCAACTAAGACAACGAAGAAATCTAAGAAATTTGATCGAAAATCAGGTTCAACCATTACAATTTTATTTCATGAGTTTCTTGATTTAAATATTCTAACAGCAAGGGAGAAAAGACAAATATCTAATATAACACGATATGTTGTGTACAATAAAATTTTCCAAAATACCAGATAATTTAGACACATTTTATTTAGTATTTGACTTGATATTATCTCATATTTTAATTAAAAAACTTATATTTCAATTTTACAATTATTCTTTCTCTCTCATACTATTAATGAAGAAAGACTTTTCATTTTCTCTCAAATAATTCGTCTTCAATTGGCAATTGGTCTTCAAACTCGAGAATGAGCTTTTTCTTTTATAAAAGTTTACAACTTTAAAGTCGTAATAGCAAGAAGATTTGTTTCCCATATTTTAAACATCCCAAAAAAATGAAAAAAAAAAAAAAGAAAGTTTTGTTCCCATTGTACCCTATATACACACATAATTAAATATCAAAAAGAACATACAAATCAGAGTAATTGACTTAAAAAGTGACGTGAAAAAGGATAGAGATATACGTCATGGTGTATCATACATGGATTAAGAAAGGTAAAGTATAATTAAAACAATTAATATAAGGCTAAGACCCTAAATATGTAGAAGGTTATTGGTGATGAATAAAGAAACTATGAACATATAAATACGTTAAGTATGGAAACCTAATGTGCATCTAAGAAGACTGTTTCAAAAGAAATGAGCAATGAAGTTAATTGGATGGAAGGGTTGCTTAAAAGGGACAACTTATGCTCTCTTATTTTTTTTTTATTCAAAATTGAGTGGAAGAACTTGACATTATTTGCGAATGAAAGGGATAAAAAAACAATGAAAAAGCTTGAGATTGTTGACTAAAAGTGGTATTTGTGAAGATGTATTTGGTTTTGATGATGGAAGTCATTATCGAAATTGAAGAGAGCAGGTTATTTGTTAGGTGCATTGAGCACTCATAGAGATAAAGAATCTTAATGGATGTGGACACTCTTGGGATGCCTCCAACTCCCCAAATTAAGGCATAAACAAGTCTCTTTCTTGGTCCACACATTCTCTCATACATCGCTTTGCCTATATTATATTGCATTCTTAATTTTTTTTCATTTTTCCTATGTAATGTACCTAGGTTTCCATTTGAAAGAGATGTATCCATGATTTCCTGTCTTCAATTCTATTTGTTGATTCAATTTTTAGTAATCATTTTTGTTCAATTAGTTATTTTGGTCTATGATATTCCTCAATTCTTAAGAAATTGGATTTAGGTTAAATTTAATATTGTAAAATTGATTTTTAAGGTTAGATTTGTAATTATTTATATATATTTTTAAATGATTTTGATACTATATTAAAAGTGCACCTTACTTATTCAATTATATAAAATTAATATGTAATATTAGATTTAAACTCATTTGTAAATTATAAATGTTTTATTTTTAATCAATATATAATCTTTAACATCAACTTAACAAATATTTTTTCATAATTAATATATTGAACATTTTTTTTTTGTGTCTTGTAAAATTTGCAAAACATATAGATAAAATTAACTTAACTATACTAAACTATTAATTAACTACATAATATTGAACAAAAAAACTAAACTGTACAATAAAAACTGAAAACATATTCTATAGTTCAATTTTAGAAAAACTAAACTTTAAAAGTTAACTACTCGTTAACTTCAAACTAATTCCTTTTATACTTTTTAATTATTTAAGAACATCTAAAGATGTAGTTTAGTTTGGTTACTATCGACTCCCTCAAACTTTGATCATGGCTAACTCGGTCGAATTCAGTCAATTTTTGGCTTGTGTGGACTCGTCGAATTTGATTGATTTTTTTGCAAAGACCAACTTAGTTGAATTTCAATTTGGACTAACTTGATCGATTTTCGATTGTGTCCGAGTCGGTAAAACTCTGTCAATTTTCAGCTGGAATTGACTTAGCTAAATTCAATCAATCTTCAATGAAGATCGTCTCGACCATCTACGCACTAGTGCAGAATTGACCTTTAACGTCACTCCATAGACGTCCGTCCACGAAAACTCCAACGTAAATAATTGACCGGTGGCATAAATGTAAATAATTGAGTGTGTAGACGTCCGTCCTAAAGGGAGCCGGACGTCTATTATATATGGACGTCCGTCCCTCTCCAGGACGGACGTTCAAGAGGCTGACAGGGTGTGACCCCATCAGCCTCTTGAACGTCCGTCCTGGAGAGGGACGGACGTCCATATATAATAGACGTCCGTCCCCCTCCAGGACGGACGTTCAAGAGACTGAGATGTCAGTCTCTTGAACGTCCGTCCTGGAGGGGGACGAACGTCTATTTTATATGGACGTCCGTCCCCCTCCAGGACGGACGTTCAAGAGGCTGACAGGGTAGTACAACCCCTCAGTCTTGTCAGTCTCTTGAACGTCCGTCCTGGAGGGCGACGGACGTCTATTATATATGGACGTCCATCCCTCTCCAGGACGGACGTTCAAGAGGCTGACAGGGTAGTACAACCCCTCAGTCTCTTGAACGTCCGTCCTGGAGAGGGACGAACGTCTATTTTATATGGACGTCAGTCCCCCTCCAGGACGGACGTTCAAGAGGCTGACAGGGTAGTAGAACCCCTCAGTCTCTTGAACGTCCGTCCTGGAGGGGGACGAACGTCTATTTTACATGGACGTCCGTCCCCCTCCAGGACGGACGTTCAAGAGGCTGACAGGGTAGTACAACCCATCAGCCTCTTGAACGTCCGTCCTGGAGGGGGACGGACGTCCATTATATATGGACGTCCGTCCCCCTCCAGGACGGACGTTCAAAGGACTGACAGAGTGGCTGGGGTGATAGTTACTTTCAGTCCTCTGAACGTCCGTCCTGAGGGGCGCTGACGTCTATAACATTATAGACGTCCGCGCCCCTCAGGACGGACGTTCAGAGGACTGACAGAGTGGCTGGGGGTAATAATTACTTTCAGACCTCTGAACGTCCGTCCTGAGGGGCGCGGACGTCTATAATGTTATAGACGTCCGCGCCCCCCAGGACGGACGTTCAGAGGACTGACATGTAGTTGAATCGTTTTAGGGTTTTCATCAGAATTTTAGACGTCCGTCTTGGGACGGACGTTGATAAAATTATAGACGTCCGAGCCATGTGAACGGACGTTTAAAGCCCCGCGAAATTCAAATTTTAAATTCGTTACACGTCATATTAGTGGCGGGCCGGACGTCTATAATATTATAGACGTCCGGCCCATGTGGCTCGGACGTCTAGGTTGATTAAAATGGAAACCGCGAACCCAGACCAGTCAGTCGTCTTCTTCCCCGCGAACGCCGTCTCTGCTGCTGCGCCGTTCAGTTTCCAGGTTGGTTTTCTCACTTTTGGACCGTTTAAAATTACATTTAATCCGATTACATTGCTCTGTGATGAAATGTCTTTGATTTGAACCGATTAAAAATTGATTTCGGTCCGTTTTTTTGCAGAATCTTGCGTGTTCTTGGACGGCTTCCTTGACTCTTTTTGGACTGCGTGTTAGGCCGTTTGGTCCTCCACTTCCCTCCTTCGGATTTGGAATCTACTTTTCAGGTTAGCTTGTTGGTTGAAAATTTTGTGTATGCATGTATGTGGATTTTGTGTATGCATGTATATATGTGGATTTTGTGTATGACGTTTTTGACTGTAAAATGTGTATTAGTTATGTTATTGTGTTAAACGATTAATGCGAAATGTGTATTAATGTATGGACGTTTTTGACTGTTAAATTTTGTGTATGCATGTATGTGTTATTGTGTAAAATGTGTATTAGTTATTGCCATACATTGAGTGACACTTAGTTCCCGTTTGAAATTTAAGACAAACGATTAATCTTTTAATCGTTTGTGTTAAATTTTGAATTGTCCGATTGGACAGTTTGAGAAAATTAATTTTCATAATTTAAAACACTTGAACTGATGATTTTACGAACATAGTATGGATCGAAGATGGATGAACGAACGTCGCATGAGTGAAGAATATGACAAGGGTGTTTCGCAGTTCTTGCAATACGTTGAACAAAATGCTAAGTCTGTCAACGGGACATATTTTTGTCCTTGTGTGCGTTGTCTTAATCAAATACGCCAAGACTTAGGCAATGTGCGTGACCATCTATTCATGTATGGCATAATGAGGACTTATACAGTTTGGACTTGGCATGGAGAAGTACTTGAGCAGCCTACCACGTCACGAGGAACAAATTATGTGGAAGAATGGATGAGTGACCATTTAGAGGACATGATACGTGATGTCGGTGAAGATAATTTTGGAAGGGCTAATTTGTATGATACTCTTATTAATGATTCAGAGCAACCGTTGTTCCCAGGATGCTCAAACTTTACACGCTTGTCTTCAACTTTAAAGTTGTTTAGTTTAAAAGCAAGGAATGGATGGACCGATAAAAGTTTCACCGAGTTGTTGGAGTTGTTGAAGGAGATGCTTCCAGAAAATAATACTCTACCTATTCGTAATTACGAGGCCAAAAAACTTTTATGTCCAATGGGTCTTGAATATCAAAAGATACATGCTTGTCCTAATGATTGTGTTTTGTACACAAAGGAGTTTGCTTCGTTAAACTATTGTCCAACATGTGGTTTATCCCGTTTTAAAAAGAAATCTGACAGAGTCACTGGTAATGAAGGTAATGATGGTGCACCTGCTAAGGTGATGTGGTATTTGCCTATAATACCTAGGTTCAAACGTATGTTCTCTGTTAAAGAAGATGCAAAGAACCTTAAATGGCACTCTGACGAAAGAAAGTGCGATAATCTTCTTCGACACCCTGCTGATTCTCCACAATGGAAAAAGATTGATGACAAATTCCCTGAATTTGGTGCAGATCCAAGAAACTTAAGGCTTGCACTTGCAACTGATGGTATGAATCCTTATGGAAACTTAAGTAGCAAACACAGTTCGTGGCCAGTTATGTTGATGATTTACAATCTTTCTCCTTCGTTGTGCATGAAGAGAAAATATGTGATGTTGACCATGATGATATCGGGTCCTAGACAACCTGGAAATGACATTGATGTTTATTTAGCACCTTTAATTGATGATTTGAAATTGTTGTGGGAAGAAGGCATCGACGTGTTTGATTCACATGTTCAGGAACAGTTCTGTTTGCGTGCAATGTTGTTTTGCACTATAAATGATTTCCCAGCATATGGAAACTTGAGCGGTTATAGTGTTAAAGGTCATTTTGCATGTCCCATATGTGAAGAAAACACTAGTTACCTTCAGTTGAAGCATGGTCAGAAGACAGTATATACAAGACATCGAAAATTTCTTCCTCGTAATCATCCTTATCGTAGATTGAAAAAAGCATTTAATGGAAGTGCTGAGGATGAGGTTGTGTGCAGACCCCGGAATGGTCAAGAGGTGTACAACGAAGTCAAAAACATTGACATTGTGTTTGGAAAACATCATAAAAGTACCTCTGCAAAGAACATTTGGAAGAAACGATCGATATTTTTTAAGCTTCCATATTGGTGTGAACTTGATGTTAGACATTGTATTGATGTGATGCACGTTGAAAAAAATGTTTGTGACAGTGTCATCGGAACTTTATTAAACGTCAAAGGGAAGAGCAAAGACGGAATAAAGGCAAGACAAGATTTGGCTGACATGGGAATCCGATATGAGTTACATCCACAGATAATAGGAAGACGCACCTATCTGCCCCCAGCCTGTCACACACTTTCCAAAAAAGAAAAACAAAGTTTTTGTAACTGTTTAAGAAGTGTGAAGGTTCCGCAAGGTTATTCTTCAAATATTAGTAACTTTGTGTCTATGCAAGACTTAAAGCTAGTTGCTTTAAAGTCTCACGATTGTCATGTATTGATGCAACAATTGTTACCGGTTCTTATTCGAGGCATATTACCTCCTTCTGTTAGGGGTATTCTGACACGTCTGAGTTTTTTCTTTAATGCCATTTGCAAGAAAGTTGTTGACCCTCGAGGTTTAGATGAATTGGAAAATGAGGGAATAAGACTACTATGTCAATTGGAGATGTATTTTCCACCTTCCTTTTTTGACATCATGGTACATTTGATTGTTCATCTAGTCAGAGAAATTCGAATATGTGGGCCGGTCTTCTTAAGGTGGATGTACCCAGTTGAAAGATACATGAAGATCTTAAAGGGATATGTCAAGAATCAGTATAGACCAGAAGCTTCAATCATAGAGCGATACGTTGCAGAAGAAGCCATTGAATTTTGTTCAAGTTATATGCCATCTTGTAAACCCGTCGGTCTTCCCAAGAGCAAAAACGAAGGAAAATGTGAAGGTAAGGGTGTTCGAGGTGTGACAATTCAAAGTGTTAGCAGAAAAGAAATTGACCAAGCTCATTTGTACGTCTTAAACAACACTGTTGATGTGATTCCTTACATTTCTGACCACGTTAATGAAATAAAGGCAGCAAACCCAAAAATGAGTGAAAAATGGCATCTTAATGAACATGTGAAAACCTTCTTGGGATGGTTTAAGAAAAAGGTGTATGCGACTCCACATGTTTCTGAAACTTTATTGAGGTTATCTCGTGGACCGAACACAGAGGTCATTACATATGGTGGGTACTATATAAACAATATTTCTTTTCAGACAAAGGTAGAAGATGAAAAAAGCAGAGTTCAAAATAGTGGCGTCACACTACAAGCTGAGTCTGTGCACTTTGCTAGTGCTAAAGACAAAAATCCAATCACAGCATCCATCAGTTATTTTGGAATAATACAAGAAATATGGGAAGTTGATTACGTTACTTTTAGAGTACCAGTTTTCAAGTGTAAATGGGTTGATATAAATTCTGGTGTCATGATGGATGACCTTGGTTTCACATTGGTAGACTTGAACAAGATGAATTACACTGATGAACCATTTATCATGGCTAGTCAAGCAAGACAAATATTCTACGTAAGTGATCCATCGAATAACAAATGGTCAGTGGTTTTAGAAGGTAGAAACATGCATGGACATGATGATGACGATTCTCTTGATATACTTGAGACAACATCTGTTGCATGTAGACCCACTGAAGACCCAGTTGATGACGTTGCCGATGTAATGCAAGCAATTCGTAGTGATCACAACGAAGGCATTTGGGAAAAAACAATTAATTAATAGGTTAATATTTTCACTTTTATTGACTTTATATGTTTGTCCATCATAATTGAATTATTACTAACGTTGTCTAATTTTTCAGGTATGTCGGCCTCAGACTCAGGATCGGGAAAGAGCAGACGTGGACGAGGCGTCACCCGAGTGGCAGATGTGACATCCGGACGCGTGGATGGTCAGAGGAGGCATGTTGACATTGACCCCAGATCAGGTCATCCATCAGGGCCAAATGCTGATAGGTTTAGGAGTTATCTGGGCAAGTTAGCAAAAAGTCATGTCTCTATCCTTCATGCATGTTGGGATGACGTCCCAGAGGTCGACAAGAACCTCTTATGGCAAGATGTTCAGGTATGTTTAGACTTCATGCAATTTGTGATATACTTATCTGTTAACTTTTCTCTTGGTAACAAGTTTTTTGTTTTAAACAGCAACATTTTGATATTCCAAACACATTGCAAATCAGAAAGAAAGTGTTATCGCATATAGCGATAAGATTTAGGGATTTCAAGACAAGGCTGACACGACTATATGTCTTTGGAGATAGACAACATGAAAATCCATCTCAGCATTATACCTTCACAGAGGAGGATTGGATGCAGTTTCGTGCATCTAGAGAGTCTGAAGAATGGAAGGTATGTTTCTTAAGATCATCTTTCATTGAGTTTTTATGATTTTAGACTTACTTATATACATGCTTTCACAGGATAAAAGGTTAGCCGCCCAAGAAAGACAAAGGCTAAACGACACACCCCACTTGTTATCACGAGGTGGATATGCAAAACTGGAGAAGAAACTGAGAAAGTCTAGAGCCGATGCCTTGGGACTTGAGTCGCCTGACCTAGCACCTGCACCTGCTAGGTACGAGCTGTGGAAGGCTGCTCGGACTAAATCTGATGGGAACATGACATCTTCCTCAGCTGCCTTGATCTCACAGAGAATTGTAAGTTCAAATTATAAGCAGTTATTTGATTGTGTATCTATCACAGCATGTCTTCTAAGTAACTTGGTTTTTTATGTGCAGGATGAGTTGGTTGAGCAGCAGACTCAGGGCACATTTGCTGGCCAAGGTAGGGACGACATTCTGACAACGGCCATTGGAAGGCCCGAGCACCCAGGACGTGTACGTGGAGTTCCAGGGGCGATTGGTCTTCGTGACTATTTTGGCCCTACATAGAAAACCCCCCAATCAATGAGTCAGGAGACACTGAGGCAGATGGATCTTCAGTGGGAGGAAAGACTCAACCAAAGCATGAGATCAATGGAGCAACGATTCATGGAGCAGCTACAAGAACAAAAACAAATACAAAGAGCGCTTGAAGAAAAGCTGCATTCCATGACGCAAGGCCACATGGGGGCCGATGAAACTCCCACAGCACCTCGTGTCAGCACTAGAGGATCATGCTCTGCTGTAGAACCCAATGAGTATAGCGGTCAATATGAGCTGTTGGTTGATGGGGATCCCCCACGCATTGTGGCTGTCGGACGAGTGCTTGAGGGAGGGGAGACCATTCATGGTGTTCCCATATTACCCCAGCACGTGCGTGTGACCATTGACGAGGTTCGGGATCCCCAGGCTCAGGTGCCTGTACCCACTCCAGAAATTAACTTTGTGGGGGAGGCCATAGGAACATTTATTGCCTGGCCTAGAGCATTGATCATGTCCCACATCGCGACTCCACAGGTATAATGTCTTTTTCCTTAGTATTTCTATGTTAATTGTCTTCATATAATTGTTTATAAAGCTTTCACGTAAATTCTTATCTTCAGTTCACACGTCCTCAGAAGCAGCCAATTCATGATACAGTCATACATGAAGATGATGACATGGCTGAAGCAGAGGATGATCCTATATCAAAGTTAGTGACAAAATTACCCAGATTGAAGAAAGCATCATTACAACTATACTGGGATTTGAGGGTATTTGGTCTTCCCCCACATGTGCCAGTTTATATCACATTTTCTGATGCATTGGAGGTGATTGAGGGAGACAGGATGTTGAATATTTCCATCATTCAGCTGTGGTGCATGTAAGTTAGTCAATTTGGTCTTTGATATTACTTTTATTTACATTCTTATATAGTTTCTAACGACTTAACTTTGTTGTTTTAGGTACATGGACACAATCGTTGTAGACCAAGGTCGGTCTTCCATGTACGGATTTGTTGAACCTCAGACCATTCAACCGTCTGGTAACACACTTCAAAACAGACAACATTATTTGCAAACATGGATGGATGAGTCCAAAAGAGACATATACCTTGTGCCATACATTGACGGGTACGTGTTTTTATATGTGGTCAGTTTATTATTATAGTTTCCTTAATTAGTTGAATAACTATTTGTCCTTCGTGATAGGTCTCACTGGCAGCTGATGGTTATCATTCCCAAACAATGTAAAATTATATGGTTTTGTTCGTTGCACAGGAAGATGAAAAATGACTTGAGAACCATGCTTCAAGGGTAAGTGTTTCTCCAAAAAATGACTTCAATTTGATGTTAACCTTCAACTTTTATGATAAAATAGTCATATTAATTATACTTTGTGTTTTCAATCTGTACAGAGTTATTGGTAAATCTCGTGGTCAATTGGTTCAAATTTTGTATCCAAAGGTTGTAAGTCATTTATAGTTTCTAATTCATTTATGTTATTGAATGATCTAAATTTTTAACTATTTAGTTTGTTATTTTAGTGTAACCAGCAGGTAGATTCATGGGAATGTGGCTTCTATGTGATGTGTTGGATTAAGACCATCATTCGAGCTGTCATTACAGATGACTGGAATGAGGTAATGATGTATACCTTCAATACATTACAAATCAAAATCATCTTCAACTATATATGAAACAATAATGAATCTTTCTTGAATTTTGCAGCGCTTCAAGACTACATCGCCTATTACAGAGGACACAATTAACCAGATAAGGCAGGAGTGGACCGCTTATCTTCTACAAAGATGGAGTTAGGAATAGTTATATTTCTTCTTGATTGAACATTGTTTGGTTTTAGTTTTATTTTTATGTTAATAGTTTGGTAGTGGATTGAACATTAAGTAGAATTTTGTTTATATAAAACGCATATTTATGTTATTGGAGAATTGTTCTGGGACATTTTTCTGTTTTTCAGGTGTGGTTCTATTGAAAAAACAAACAAATTTTTAAAAAAAAAACGCCCACTAGACGTCCGTTAGTGTACAGTCGGACGTCTATAGACGTCCGTCTGTGCACATACGGACGTCCCACCCCAGCCCTACACCAAAAGAACTCAGCAAGGTAGACGTCCGTCCTCAGACAGCAGCGGACGTTTATAATAAACGTCCGTGCTCAGGCCACGGACGTTTATATAAACGTCCGTCCTGAGGCAGCGGACGTTTATAATAAACGTCCGTCCTCAGGCAACGGACGTTTATATAAACGTCCGTTCTGATGCAGCGGACGTTTATAATAAACGTCCGTCCTCAGGCAGAGCGGACGTTCATATAGACGTCCGTCCTGAGGCAGCGGACGTTTATATAGACGTCCGTCCTCAGGCAGCGGACGTCTGAGGGACGTCTACCGCATAGACGTCCGGCGCACGCCGGACGTCAAAAGGCCAAAATATCGGACGTAAAAAGCCGTTTCTGCACCAGTGACGGTTGTCCCTACCGCATTTTGCTAATTTTCAATCAGGGTTGACTTGGTCGAATTCAGCCAATTTCGATTGGGACCAACTCAGCTAAATTTTAGTCGTGGTCGTCTCGCTCAAATTTGGCTAATTTTCAGTCGGGACCAATTCGACCAAACTGATTCGACTGAATTTCAATTGTGGTCATTCCAACCGAATTCGGCTGATTTTTGATTGGGGTTAACTCAATCGAATTTCAGTCGAGATCGACTTGATTGAGTTTTGCATGTGGCTTCCCAACCTAATTTAGTCGAATTTTGGTCGAGACTAACTCGATCGAATTTCGACAATGGTTGTCCTTATCTAATTCAATCGATTTTTGGCAAGATTGTTGGCCAAATTTTGGTCAGAACTTACTCGGTTGAGTTTCAATCGTGAGTGTCTTGACTAAATTTGGTTGATTTTCAATTATTATTGACTTCATCAAATTTCGATCAAATCCAACTTGACCATGACCATCTCAATTGAAATTTGCATCTCGATCGAATTTGGACAAATTTCAATCGAGATTGACTTTACCAAATTATATTGTTTCAAAACAGAAAACAAATTTCAATGTAATACAGTTTGATAGAAAAAAAAATAATTTATTTCAATTAATCTGAACTAACTTTCAATTCCATTCGGTTTAAACAAACTAATTTTTAGATTAGTGCAACTTTTATAAAGACAATTCAGTATAGTTTTTTTTTTCACCCTGATGGAATGATGATATAATAATACATTGAGAGCATAAGAATATGCCAAAGATTCAACATAATTGAATTCGAAAAAGTAACGAGGGTTCAAATTAATGGATAAAGTGAAAAATGAACAAATTAAAAAAATAAAAAAGTAAAAAGGAAGAAGAAAAATATAGGTAATGTGTTTGGGCAGGGAATGTTGTAACTTTTTGCTTGTTACTGTTAGTATATTTACTTGTTTGTCAACATGCCAATAGTGTTAAGTAGTTTGTAGCATATTCCGGTTCTCGTGTTCCCATCACAAAATAAAAGGAAAAGTAATTAGTTACAAGATTTCAATATAAAAAAGTGTTGTGCATAATGTTTTTACTTAATTAAATTATTAATTTTTCTAAAAGATTTTCCATAACTACTTATATAAAAAAAATGTAAAACTAATTATTAAGCTTTCATTGTACTCATATATATATTGGTCGGTACCCTTTATAGCAATTTTATATATATATATATATATATATATATATATATATATATATATATATATTTTGATTCCTGGCTAAAAAAGATCCCACTTTGTTAACCCTAAAAATTACTTATTAGAAGTTTTCTTTTGAAAAATAAAATAAAATAAGTTATCTTTTCCTTGGTAGGTTTTTGGATCCGTAAGAGACCAGTAGAATTCTAAGGCTACATGAAATCAGATTATGGCTCATGGAATAATGTTTTCCTGAGAAGGAAATATGACAATTTTGTAAATGCAGAAAATTTCTTCAATATAAAGATAATATTATCAAAGATGACAGAAACCTAACAACATCTCCAATGGTTTTTTTTTTTTTTTAATTTCCAAAATAGATGATTAAAAAAGTACTGACATAAGTAAAATTATGTTTACAAACACAGTTTTACTGTTATAAAGTCACAAGCACGATCGTATATTTAAGAAAGTAAGTCATATATCTAATCCGATTTCAGCAAACGTTAATTAATAAAATACAATCATTAAAATATTATAAAAATAATAATTTTATTCTGAGCATAAATTTATTTAAATAATATTGTTAGTATAATATTCCATTTTTAATGTCATACAAACTAATAAAAATTAGAAATTTCACTGTCAATAATCAAAAGAAAATATACCACACATTATATAATATATCAGTGTAATTATCCAATGATAAAATAATCATGTTGGCATAATATATATATATATATATATATATATATATATATAAGACTTCCTAAATTGTAAGTAATTCAAATGATTGGTTTCTCAAAGGTGTATTCATTTGTTCATATTATTAAGATGATCATTAAAAAAAAGAAAGATAAAATTGAACAAAAACAAACAAAATACACGTAAATTAATATGAAAAAAAAATTATTATATATCAAGTAAAAATGCATTGATGTCGAACTCTTTAGAAACTTTTACACTTGTGATGGACTATCTTCCACACACACAAGATTAGTCCTTTTTCTATAACTCTAAATTATTCTTAGATAATAATATCTTGTTAGTTTCACCACCTAATTTATTTTCTTCTATATGAGTTTGAATGGTTATTAGAATGTTAGAATAACTTTCATTCTGAATGCTTAATGTATACCCTAATAAGCATACAAAAGGATTTCTTCCGTGGAATCCCATTCATCCTTACAACTTCATACCTCATCATATTCCAATAGTTCATATAATCAACATACATTCATCTATATAATTATATACTTCAAACAGTCATTTATCTGATTTAAAAAGTATGTTGGGAGCCATCCAACTACCATCCGACACCAATCATCACCACCTAGTGTAGCTCCAAAGAAGTTCATGGAAGAGTGGCACTTAGTGCCAATTAGGTGGTGCCCAATATAACCTTTGTTGCCTAGCAAGTCCATGACGCACTCAGTACAAGCACCCCTAGAGCTTTAAGATTTAAATCAAATAAATGGTACTTAATGGCATTACAATGGCATCACCAGTATAAAATAAACCTAAACTTTCTTTAGAGCTTTGATTTGAGTAATTTGACACTCTTTGAGCTAATCTCCACTTAATAAATTTTTTAATGATGGAAGATTTCGTAGTTCTTTGCTCAACTAGTGTTATAGTACTCAATTCAAAGATCTCTTAGAGGGATTCTCAACAACACTTATACAAATTTCTATACTTTTCACCACAACAAAACATAGTAAACAAAATTCTACATAATTCGACCTACTACACGAGTTCAACATCAACTTAAAAAGCTTAACCATACAATTCATCGTCATAGAATAGGGGAATCACAAATTCATAACTTAAAACACCAAAATTTTTGTTTGACAACAATAAATTAACAATTTCAACATGTAAAATTAGAACTAGTTTCCCTTACCTATCAAACCAATCCCAATAGCCCTTAAAACACCAAACACCCTTTAGCTCCACATTACACTCTATCAACATAAACATTATAAGAACTATCAATTCATACTGTTATGATCACTAATTAGTAGAGACTCATATTGATGATTCTAAAACGACATGCAAGCAAGGAAAACCTTCATACAAAAAGAAAATAACTAGACCAAGAAAAATGACAGAAAGCTAACTCAAACAAAGGAATTAATCAGTTAAACTATTAAGATCTTTCAATAATCAATCTTACCGTCTGAATCTTTAATCAGATAAACAAAAAGTGAAAAATATAAGAGAAAATATCAATTCTATAGTACTTAAAATATTTGAGTCTAACTATTTTAAAAATATATCAATTTTAAAATATCATTTTATAGATCTTTATAATTAAAAATAATAAAATACTATCTATTTTTTAGATATTTACCACAATTTTATGTTTAAAAGGCTTTTTTTAAATTAATAAAACTATATATATATATATATATATATATATATATATATATATATTTAATTAATCTTAATTTCTAAGTAATATAAATAAGAACAATAATAAACTTATTACATATGATTGGATGATTGAGTAAAAATTATGGTTGTATGGTATCTGCTAATTTAAACCATGTATATAGGATCGTGCTTTATTTTATTCTTAAGCTAGCTAAGAAATGCCATATTTACCAGACTATATATGAAGATTTTTTTATAGTGTAGATAATTAATGATGTAGAGGTAGGTCACTGTGTAATTAATATGCATTTATAAGATTTACATGAAGAAGTAGGAAGAAGTGTTTGTCACGCAAAATAGCGTAATGATCACATTAACTGAAAACGTTTTGAAAAAGCTATCTTAACACCCTTTTTGGTGGTAAGTACTATCAATCGTTAATCATACAAATCCAACCTTCACTCCAAACATATTTTTATAAGTCATTTCATATTCAACTCACCAAATATAGTCACAATAATGTCTTCTCCTTCAAAGGGTTAAACATTCAAATTCAATTCAAATTAATTATGGATTTAAGGCTATGTTGGAACTCATGGATTTTCATTTTTTAAATATCAATTTTACAACCAAACTTTATCTATTTAATTTTTATAATTGATATACATAAATATTGTTTGAGATGGAAAATTAATTAAAAATTAAATAAATTTACAGATTGGATATAATTTACAAATAAAATTAGATATATAATTCTCATCTTATAAATAAAGTATATACACTTTACTTTATAATTCAGTTTAATACTTGAATTTAAAATTTAATTTTTAAAAAATATAAACATTTAAGAAAATATTATTGATTTAGTTTTTAAATAAAAAGGTTATAATTGAGAAAGGAAATCATTGCACATAGTAATTAACTTTTTTTTAGTTATAATCATTGTTGAAAAACTTTTGAATTGAACAAGATCGAGGTGAAAAAGTTAAGAAATGAAAAGTTGTTCATTCAAATATTGAAGAAGAGTTATAAAAATCGAAATAAAGGCACAATAATAGAAAGGAGTCTTTTACACTTATTCATCAACTTTCAAGTTCATTTATTCAAGTTCTTTATCACACTTTAGTAATTCACTTCTTCTTATTTACATTTTTTCTATTATATAAATGTAAAATATGTATAAAGTTTAATTCTATATGTTTATTCAGAAAATCATCAAACAACATGAACGCAAAAATCTTTTTTTTATAATATATTATTGAAATTTATTATTTTCTGACAGTCTAAACTATTTTTATTCGTTTTTATTTCACTCAATTTAAAACTTTTAAAATCTTAGTAAAAAGAGTCCGCAGTTTATATTTGTTTTTTTCAATAGAATCCAAAAACTATTTTTCACTAAAAAAAATTATATAAGAACAAATTTAATTTAGGTTTTAAAATTAAAAAATGTAACTTTCAAAATGTCACTTATTATGACGGGTTAACTTTGTTCTTTAAAATACACATGTTCATTTAAAGGAATATCTTCTTTTTAACATAACTTTTCTTTCAGAGGTAAATATATACTAGAAATCAAATTTATTTTCATCAAAAGAGATAACATTATTTAGTAACTACGTTATGTTAACTGTCTTAATTATTTAACAATGATCATCAAATAATTAATTATCTTATTATCATCACAAACTCTCAGATTGTGAGAGATTGGCATAACTGAAAAAAGGTTAAGGTCCATTTTCTATTTCTTGTTAAAAATGAAAAATGAACTCAGAACTTTTCTTGCTTGCTTTAGCAGTTTTACACTTCTCCGACAAAGCATCAGAATTCTTACATTTCTCCAAGTTTTTCAAGCAGCATAGACAGATACTTCTTCAACTCAAATCAAAATGCTTAGAATTATGTCCAAAATCAAATTATGTTCTAAAGTAATATCTAGAAAAGTGAACTTTTAGTTTAGGTATATCACATAACAAAATATTAGGATAGATTTTTAATGATTCTAATGTTATATTAAAAAATAAATTTTAGTTTTAATTTTAACTTAATTTCAAAAAAATATCACATAACAAAAAAGTAATAAAATTTTAATATAATTTTATTTAAAAAAAGATAAAAGAAATTAAAAATATAGTAAGATAAGGATGTAAAATTGTAAGATAAAAGAAATTAAAAGTATAATGAGATAAGAATTGTAAGATTGTAAGAGGAAATGCACTAAGTATAACTTGTAAAAGAAGTTGTTTTAATTAATAGCACTTGCACCAATTCCTTGACAAACACAAGTCCAATTAATGTTGCCTTGTCTTACAGCATAAGTTTAACATGAGCAAGCAAATCAATCAACATCAATAAGCACTTTTCGGCCTTCAACTCAATTTTACATTTCCTTAATCAATTATTTATTTCTATTGACTTGGAATCAAAAGTCAGCATTTCACCAATCATCTCAGCCACATGGAATGTTCCAACTTGCTCTCATTTTCCAATATCTTTTTATGCCTATAATCTATTCTGCCATTTTCACAAACATATTTTAAGTTGGACTTGTAATATTTATTTATATGTACCACACACACATTTTTAGTTTTGAAGGTGATTTCAGTCCTTTAGTGTGAAAGCTTCCTATCTTTTGGTTGATTCTTCACAAATTAAGGATTAATTTCACTATTCTAACTACTAACACTTTCCTCCTTTCTACTTTATTATATCAATAATTTAAAGCATGAATTGATGCTACCATGACCCACCAACTTGTTTACTAGTATAACAAAGTTGAGCAAAACTAGTCTTCTTTACTAAATCAATACTTCTCTTGTTCATTGTCAAAATATAATAATTAAGGCTAATTTGACATGGTCATGCCCAGTTTCTGCCTCTACTGTTTTTTACTCCTCTTTGAAAATTATTATTACTTTTCTTTTTAAATGTTCTACTGAATCACCTGATCATGTTTATCACAGTCTGCTGCAGAGGATTTTGAAAGAGAGACTAAAAATGTAACCACAGATCACAAACACTTTCAGATGTGAGAACTGGATTCTGCCTTAATGTTAGTATCAATTGTGTTTTGTTTTTCTTTTTTTCTTTCACCAAAATCATTTGTTTTGAGCAAGGTTGAATTGAAAAGTTTTAAAACTTGAGTGGCAAACTTTTAGTGCACAGTGACAAAGCATGATCATTGCAATTGAAATTGATTTAATGATAATGTTCCAAACCCAAAAGATGCCTTGGAATTTGCAATCTTTTACCAAGTCAGAGATATCTAACATAATTGCATAAACTTTACATTTCAACAATGAAGATTGTTGAATTCCTCATCAAGACCACAAAGGGGTTAGCCTGATATGATTAACATAAAGAAAGCATACACTAGAGACCAGACTCTGAACTAGACTACTTCTAGAAAATGTGTTTGACTGTTTCTCACTCTGTCACACGCCATCATTAGTCTTTTGTTTGTTATTCCAAGATAATGACACAAATAATAATGATTATGCCTTAAAAGAGATAAATAAATTAAGAAACAGCAAAGGGTAAAATAAAGCATAATGGAAGCAGCCTTTTAAGAACAAAATCAACCCCCACATACCTAATTCTTTCTTTTTATCAGTTATATAGTACTGAATGAACCCCTTTTCATATTATGAAAAACCAAAAGGCATAGTCTATAAGCTATATGATATTCCAAAATGCAAAATGATTCATGACTATGCTCACCTAATTCCAACTGGCATGCTTTTATGCAAACAAACAGTTACATTCACATGCACTTCACATCAGTTAAGAATATACAATCTCTGACTTCTCAGCTTATTCTAACTCGACCTCTTCCAATTGCCAAAGAGAACTAAAATTTGTCAAACATTTTACATGGATCAAGAATGCTACAAGGGGGTGAGTTTACCATGTGTAAACGCTTTTAAGTTTCTGAGTGGTCAAAGAAAGACTCAAAGGACTGAAAAGGCCTCAAATAATGGTTATCTTTGCTTTGCAGACACTATTTGTTGTTTGTCATTTTCCTCTTTGTTTGGTGGCTTACTTCTTCCATCAAACACACCACAAATGCATTCAGAACTTGATAGGCTACTTGTGGAAGGACAATGAGTTTGCACAAAAAGAAGAGGGTTGGACAAAGTCAAAGGTTTGAAATTAATTAGGAAACTACAAAATTTTGTCAAAGATGTCAGGCTTTTCAGAGCAGTCTTGGAGCCTCGCCACAAATGAATAATATTGTTAGAGGAGCACCTAATTCCCATAGAGCCTCAGTGTCGGGTAATACAAAATTAGTCTACGTGTTAAGTTTTGTAGTGATTTATGAGCCTATAAATATAACTGTCTTTGTCAGCTCAATAATGCAGTTACAGGGTGTGAACATGGGTGAATGAATGACAACGGAAGAGGACATGAGATTGTAAGATAATTCGTTAGTTCATCAACATTTTAACAGTATAGACAAGTTATAGCTTTCTTCTGCAGATTTCAGGACCAGTTTACCATAGGACAAGGTAAAATCTTGACACATTTTTGCAGGTTTCACACTCAGCATTGAGATTTGTGTATTTTATACAACAGTGATGCCAAATCACAATAGGCAATTGACTTACATCACCGAGGATGTGATAACCCTTTCAAGAGAGATTGCAGAAGTTGCCAAATTTGGAGATTTTAAATTTTAGCGCCTTAAACTGAAACACCAGACTTCCTTAGTCAAGGTTTTGAAGAACGAATAAACAAATTGTTCTATTTAACACATTCTCTAGTTTTTCTTAAAACTTGTTTAAAACCATAAAACTAAGTAGAAGTATGTTGATAATTAGCCCTTCTCTTATTTTATGTTAAGTGTCAGGATTTTTAATATTATTACATATTGTAATTAATATTCAACAATAATAATAGAAAATCTACTTACTCTAAAAATAACTTTAAAATAGTCATTTATTTTCTTTTAAGCTAACTATTCTAAAAAGTATGATGCTTATTTTTTAAATAGCTTGATTTATCCCCATCCCCCTTCTTATCTTTACTAAAATAATAATAATAATAATTTCCAACCATGAGGGTGAAGTAGCATACCTTAACTCAGAAGAGAAATGGAATCAGAACAAGTTGCAGTTTGTAGGACTCAATCACCCTTTCCCCCTCCCCCAACTAGAACATTTTTTACGTGCTAATCATTACAGTTGATTTTACAATCAGTAGTTATTATTGCAATTTACCTTTTCCTAAAGTGCTTTTTTTTGTTTTTTTGTTTCTTACTTTAAAGGAGACAAATACCAGGTACGATGCCATTTCAAGCCTACTAGTGTTGTACGTGCCATGCATGTTAAACATGTGCACTGCAACATCTAAAAACACATGAACTGGAACTATTGTTCAATGACATACGTGAATATAAGGATGTGTAATAAAGAACTTAAATATTACACATATTTTATTACACCGAGCTAATCGAATCATCTTGGCAAAAATAATACATGAAACTCACCAAGAAGTTCCAAATAGATTGTGCAATCAATCAAGAGATGACTAACCCAGAGCAAATAAGATGCTAAAGAATCAATGAAATTCATTCTCAAAAAAATTATGTACAGATTAATACTTTAAACCATTCAAAATAATCCCTTCCATTATCCCAAGCCATCTCATCAATGTGATAATCTGTGATTGGTTATACCCGAATTTTGGCAAGGTTAGCACCTTACCACCCACTAAATAATTTGTGAAACTCAGGCAAAAGAACCCAGAAATTCATCAGCTTCCATGGTATGTGTCATGAGTTAATGATCATGACAAAAGGTAGGGGGAAATCACCACCTTGCATCTTGAAAACCTGATATCCCCTCCAAACCACCCAAAACAAGATAGTTCCCATCAACTTGAGAATCTCACACTCCCTTCTCTACTTGCCTCTTCAATATCCACACTGAGCTCCATCAGTTATGAGGCTCCATAAGATCAGCAAGGGTTATTTTTCCGCAGTTGCCAGCATCTAGTCTATCAAACTTCTCACTTACCTGCATGACGTCCTTCTCAGATACTTTTCCCATCTCCTTGAGCTTGTATATAACATATTCTGATTTACTGCATGTCCAAAACTCAGTATATTCAGTAAAACCACAAAAATGTTTAAGTTGCAAAATTTGATCAAAATAAATTAGCATAGCCTTCTTGGCAGGAGAAAAAACAAAGAATATTATAACACTAAAGAGAAAAGAATGATGGGACCCGAAGAAAAGGAAAAACAAAAATACGAATTTGACATTTGGAGATTGCTAAAAATAATCCTTGAAAATATTAGAAGATTACTGCATGTAGCCGTTTGTCAACAATTCACAATAAAAGAGAAAGATATGTACATAACTACGAGAAACAATTGAAAGAATCTGCACGCAGACAATATTTCAAAATTATATACTAGTCTCGACCATTATGGGGAGAAAAATTTGATCAAAATCTATAGATAATGCAGCCAAGGAAAGAAAAGCACAATACAGTTTTTCACAATAACAATAAATCAATTAATTGAATATATATTATCTTGTGAAGCCCAGATGAAGGGGTCTAGAAGAGAAATGCATTAGTTGGGTAACAGTTTTCTAGCAAGACTACGACCTGTATGAAAATGCTACATGAGTGAAGCACTTTAATCCATATATAAAAGAACAAAGGAGATATACAAATTTCTTCGAATTAAAGGGAGAATTATTGTAAAAATACTACAATCCTATGGAATATGGAGATTGTGCAAAGATTAATACAAAGCACTGACATTATTGAAAATCTCAAGGATGTCAACAATGCAAACAATATACTAGGACAACAGGTGATGAAGTGATGTCAAAGAAATCAAAGACTTATATATGATTTTTCATTGATTTGGAAGGCATATATACTGTTCCTACGACCAAGAGAGGTAATGTGGAAGGCCTAAAGAAAAAAAGAGTATATAATGCCTATCATGACAATAGTGAAGATAAAAGGTGAGTTCACAATTTTCGTGTACGTTTGTCTCAAAGATCAACTTTGAGCCCCTATCTTTTCACCTTCGACCTAGATGCGTTTACTAAGCATATCCAAGAGTCTATGTCATGATACATATTCTGTGGAAATGACATGGTCCTAGTTAAAGAGCTAAGAAAGGAAATAAATGGAAAGATCAAAGATGCAGCTGCAGAGATAAGTTATGGAAACACAAGGAATGTACGTTTAATAGGAGACACACATAACAACTTTAAGGAGAAAATCAGAAACCATACCCTTACCACAAGTCACACAGTTTAAGTATCTTGGCTCCATCATACAAAAGGTTGGAAAAATGGAAGGTGATGTATACCATAGGATTGAAGTAAGATGAATGATATGGAGGAGTCCATTTAACCTTATCGATGACAAAAAACAAAAGTATTACTCAAGCTTAGGAGAAAATATCCCATAGCTATATGATGTGTCATGATGTATAGAACTAAGAGTTGAGCCATCTCCATGTTACAGAGAAGAGAAAGTTGAATCAGATGAGTGAATATCTTAGACATGACAAGATTATAAACGAATGCACTATCACTACACATGAGAAGACTTACAAAAGCCCCGATGATGAGAGTAGATTAGATGCAGAGTAGACCTATCACTATAAATAGAGGGAGATTGAGAAAAACTATAAGAAAACGATTTTAAAGGATTTGGAGGTCAATGGTTTGCATAGACACAATTCATCAAATCAACACTGTAACATTGATGTTGTTATGAAGCTTAGATACTCCAAAAAGGGCAAAGCACAACCATTAGGGATGACAAAAATATCCTTGTCCACAATACGAGTATCCACCGATAAAATCTACGCGAAATAATTGGTACCTACAAGTAATTATTATCCACATGTAACAAGTAACGGATATTTTAATATTCGTTATAAACGGATAGGATGCAATATCCACGAGTATATGTTACCTACATAATATTAAAATTAAAATTTAATTTATATTTTGTTAAGTTAATTTTAATTAAAATTAAAATTAATTTATATTTAATTACGTTAAATTTAATTAAAATTAAATTTTAATTTATATATTTTATATTTTATATTTTTTTCTAATTTCATTTTAAAAAATTATAAAATATCTTGTTTTAAGTATTCGTTGGTATCCATGAATACTTACGGGTTTTAAAATACGTGGGTAATTTTTAAACGAGTATCTGACAGGTAATAGGACGGATAACGGGAAGATTTTTTTGTTGCGATCAAGTTGACAGGTAATAGGACGGATAACGGAGAGATCTTTTTGTTGCGATCAAGTAGTAGATAAACACTATCAATGTCCGACTGAACCCTTTATCATCCCTAACAACAAAACACAAAAACACTAAATTTGCATCTGGAAATATCCTATTTTGGTGTCATTTAATGGCTTTGTGTTTTGGAATACAAGGTTCCTGTGTCTTACTTCACTAGATACAACTAACTAAATAAATTGCAAAACTTGAATTCTTCTAAACTTAAAATGCCATGTTTTTGTTATAACATATGGATATATTCAAAATTATCTCAACATATTTTAGACTACCCTCAATCATCAATTTCCCCATTTCCTCATTATTCCAGGATTAATTACCATGTTTTCTTATATTATCGTGATTTGTTCTTAATGTAGTTAGAAATATGAATAGGAGATAATATTTTATGATTTATCACCACCTACAATAATTTGAATTTGAGTTTAGTTCTACTTCACAAAACTCACTTATAACATGAGGATTGTCCTCTTATATACTTTTTTTCCAAGCTCTTACACAATGAAAGCTGGTTAGCTTGAGCTGCAAGCTAGCCAGATAAGATCTAACTGTTCTACAACAGAGTGAAGGAGTGCAGCCCTTCTTACAAGATGACAGTTGGCTAACTAACTTTTATGAGATGCTGTCTGAATCAGCTTAACATACTTGTTAAAACAGTAAAACTGGTACAAATAATAGCTAAACACTAGATATACTATCACCACCTAATTTCAAAGACAAATTAGAGTGGTATCGTCCAGTGACGTTTTTCATCAATATTTTGGAGCTGGAGCTCCTAAAACTTTACGTTTTATTATTCTACTTTAATTTCATAATTTTTACTTCAAATTAATCATATTTCATGTTGTCAACCCTCCAATGCATTTGGACATTTCTCTGTTATATATTCCTTCTAGTGTGTTCTGCCCTCTTCTAGCCGCCTTCTTACTCTGCAGTTTTTTCTCTATCTTAGAGTACATTGTGCACTTTACCAGCATGTTTCAAACAATTTTCCAGCTATTGTGTCTTCCTTCTAGTACTCTTTGGCTGTGTTCTACATTGCAATCATCTCTATCAATAGTTTTTTCTACAACTATGATATCTGCAGCACAACTGTATTTATCTGAGTTCCTGTTTATTCTGTATGGCCACCAATGCCAATCTCTCACTGTCATGCTGTCATTCCAGTAAGTTCAGAACTCTATTTTTCCATTTGTGACATCATTGTTTCATTTTCTCTCTCTACTTGTTGACCATGACCTCTAATCAAATCTTCCCTAAGAATACTTTCAATATTTTTCAATTTTAGAATGATTGACATATAAAATTCGATTGAAATAATGAAAATACAATAAAACATTATAATTCTACCTTTTGGAGAATGAACAATATCTATGATAGGTTCTTGTGATCAAGAACCTATGGAAAAACACGCAAGAACACACAAAGACAAGTTCTTTGAATTATACAGCCTCCTTTTATTGAAAAGAATCAACAAGAATGGTGTTACAACGTAACCCGAGAGCTTAACCTCCCTCCAAGAACTACAAGAGTTCCCTCGAAACAATAACACTCCAAAACTAAACTCAACCAACCACTAATCCCCCCTTTTATATCACTTACTAACAGCACTAACAGAAACTATTCCTAACTGCCTTGGCAGTTAGGCTCTGTGACTTTACCCCTCCTCCTATATACAATTAACTCCCTAACATTACTCCCCTCTCCTCCAACAACCTTGTCCCCAAGGTTGAACTCCGAGTATTGCTCTTGTATAGTCACCTCATCTTCCCATGTGGCACTCTCTTGTCCCCCTTCTTGCCATTCTATCAAAACTTGGGATACTTCCTCTGCTCCCAGTTGTCGAGTTCTCCTATCCAGCACCTTGGCTGGCCTAAACATTGGTCCATCTGCTTGTAACTCAGCTGGAAGCTCTTTTTCCACTTTCTTCTCCCCCACAGCTTTCTTCAGTTGGGAAACGTGGAATATGGGATGAATTCTGGCTGCCTCTGGTAATTGCAACCTAAACGCAACTTTCCCGATCTGCTGTAATACCTCAAAGGGTCCATAATACCTTGCCAATAGCTTCGGATGTAAGCGAGTTGGCATGGATGATTGTCTATGGGGTCTAATCTTTAAATAGACCCAATCGCCTATCTTAATGTCTGATTCTTTCCTTTTTTTATTTGCCTGATTACTCATCGCCTCTTGTGCTTGCCTTAAATGCATTTTAAGCTGTTTCAAAGCTTCATCCCTTGTCATCAAATCTTGAACCACCGACTCCACCGCTGTCTCCCCAGGAATAAACCGACTCAAAGCTGGAGGTGCTCTTCCATAAACTATTTCAAAAGGGGAACACTTGGCTGCACTTTGATAACAGTACTCAGCCCAAGGAAGCATCAACTTCCAACTCCTTGGCTGCTTTGAGCAAAAACACCTCAAATACCCCTCCAAAATTATGTTCACCACTTCAGTCTGGCCATCCGACTCTGGATGGTATGCGGTGCTCATACTAAGCAGAGTACCCTACATCCTGAACAGCTCTTTCCAAAATACACTTAAAAACAGGGGGTCTCTATCACTGACTACTGAGATAGGGTTCCCATGTAACCTCACTATTTCTTGAACGAACTTCTCTACAACCGTGCGAGCCGAATAAGGATGCTTCAAAGCAATAAAGTGGCTATACTTACTCAGCCTGTCAACTACCACCAGTATTGCGTCAAACCCGTGTGACTTGGGTAGCTTAACAATGAAATCAAGGCTTATTTCTTCCCAAATGGCTTGTGGGATCGGTAATGGCTGCAAAAGACCCTGAGGAGAGACAGCCAGGTACTTGTGCTGTTGACAGATTACGCACCCCGCGACAAAATCAGTCACCGTTCTCTTCATTCTTGGCCAATATAGTGATTGGGCAATTTTCCGGTAAGTACGAAACACACCCGAATGGCCTCCTGTACTCGTCACATGAAACTCCGCTAGAAGCTTGGGAATCCAACTCAATTTAGCTGATAAAACCAATCGTCCTTCATAGTGAAGGCAATCATTCTCCATCGTGTATGCTTCATGGCTCGTTGGGTCCTCCTTGAGATCATCCATAATCTTTCGCAGCATGTCATCTTCTTCTACTTCTTTTAAAACCTCTTGAAAGTCATGCCAATAAGGCCTGGAAAGTGCCCGTAGTTCTCCCTCCTCTGTACCCCTTTCTTCTTTACGAGACAAGGCGTCTGCTACCTTGTTGGAACTTCCTAATTTATAGACTATCTCGAAATCATACCCCATCAACTTGGCTATCCAATTCTGTTGGTTATGCGTCGTTATTCTTTGCTCCAACAGATATTTGAGGCTGCGCTGATCCGTATAAACCACAAACCTCCTCCCCAATAGATAGGGTCTCCAATGCTGGATGGCCATAACCAACGCCATTAACTCCTTCTCATAAATTGACTTAGACCGAGACCCCTCAGACAATGCCTTGCTGAAGAAAGCAATGGGCTTCTTATGTTGCATCAATACAACGCCCACTCCACTCCCAGACGCATCACACTCCACATGAAATTCCTGTGTAAAGTCGGGCAGTGTTAGCACCGGTGCTGTTGTCATTGCCCTCTCTAGAGATCCCATGGCTGCCCGGGCTTCCTCAGACCACTCAAACTTTCCCTTTTTCAACAACTCCGTGAGAGGTTTAGCTAGCTCCCCATACTTCGGCACAAATCTCCTATAATACCCCGTTAAGCCTAAAAAACCTCTCAATGCATTCAAATTCTGGGGTTCTTCCCACTCCAGCATGGCCCTTATCTTATCCCGATCCATCTCCACTCCTTGCTCCGAAATCTGGTGCCCCAAATATTGAATCCTCCTTTTCCCAAACTCACATTTCTTTTGATTTGCTACCCACTCCTTCTATTCCAGCAGCTGCAGTACCAATGTTAAGTGGTGGAGATGCTCTTCCCAGGATGGGCTGTACACCAATATGTCATCAAAAAAAAAACCAGTAACCCATTTCCTCAAATAGGGTGGCACTTTGAAACGTTGCCAGGGCATTCATTAACCCGAAAGGCATCACCATAAATTCGAACAAGCCTTGGTGGGTTCTGAACGCCGTCTTGTGGATGTCCTCCTCTCTCATTCGTATCTGGTGGTAACCCGCCTTCAAGTCCAGCTTAGAGAAAAATCTAGCACCCTTGAGCTCATCCAATAGTTCTTCAATTACCGGAATAGGAAATTTATCCGGCACAGTAGCCTTGTTCAATGCCCGATAATCCACACAAAATCAACAGCTTCCATCTTTCTTTTTCACTAAAATTACCGGGCTGGAAAACGGGCTTTGACTGGGTCGAATAATACCAGCCCGAAGCATATCTGCAACCTGTTTCTCGAGCTCCTCTTTTACGAAGAAAGGATACCTATAAGGCCTTACATTTATAGGATCCTTACCTTCCTTAAGCATTATTCGGTGCTGTGAATCACGTATAGGAGGTAGTCCCTCTCTCTCCATAAAAACCTTGCAGTGGGCCCGCAAGACTTTTATGAGGTCTGTCTGTTGTTGCTCTGTCAAATCATCCTTCACATCACCGTTTCCCCTGGCCTCCACTATGCACAGTTCCCACACCAAGAACCATGACTCAGCGTCTGTGATTTTTGTAAGTGCACCTGGTTCCACCAGCTGTCTTGCCAAGGCTGGGTCACCGCAAATTTTCTTCTTCTCCCCATCCACCACATACTACATAGACATCTCTTTCTAGTTAATAACCACCTCACCCAGTTTTGCCAACCATGCAATACGCAATATTAAATCCACTCCACCGAGATCAAACACATGCATGTCCTCCTCTACCTTCACATTTCCCAGCATCAATCCCACCTTTTCACATCGCCCACTGGTCCACTTCTTACACCCGTCACCCAAACTCACCGCGTATGTGGCCGTTTCTGTTACCGGAAGCCTCAGTTCCTCCACCACCTTCCGACTGATGAAATTATGGCTGGCTCCGCTATCGATCAAGACCACCACTCGTTTTTCTCCTATCAGCCCGGTCAGCTCCATAGTTTTGGGAGGCGTTAGACCCTCCGCCGAGCAAGCCGAGAGCTCCATAGGTTTCGCCTCACGGTCAGCGTTTTCCTCCAACTCGCCCTCCTCGTCCTCCGCCAGAAGCAGTACTCTCAAGCCCTTCTCCGCACACCGGTGACCCGGTGCGAACGGCCCTCCGCATCGGAAGCACCTCCCTTCTTCCCTCCTCTTCAGATACTCTGGATAAGGTAAGTTTCTGACCATTCGATTCTTATTTTCTCCTCCAGTCGAGCCATTGGCCCTCGCATTGGCGCTATTAGCTACCGTCGCACCTTCTCTCCTAGCCGTACCTGCTCCTTCTAACCCACCATCCCTCGTCGCGATACTGCGATCTCCATCAGCCCTCACTATCGCCATCGCAGTTCGATTACCCCCGTGGGTCATCTTGAACCCGTTCCAACCTCCTCCGCATGCATGGTTTATGGCGTCCTCCACGTCTCTCGCAACCCTGATTGCGACCATCAAATCAGGGGGACTCTGAATTCTAACCTGGCCTTTAATATCTTCACGTAACCCCGCCAGAAAGAATCCCAAAATCAGCTCCTTCGATAGGCCCTGGGTCTGACCTAGTAGCATCTCAAAACTTCTTACAAATTCTTCCAACGCTCCTTCTTGCCTCAGGGTGGCCATCTGTTCGTAAACCGTTCCTTGGAACCCACCACCGAATCGATTGATCAACCCATCCTTCAAACCCATCCACGTCCGATTCCTGGTTTTTTCCCGCCAATACTTGAACCAATAACTCGCGCTTCCCTCCATACTAATGTAAGCGAGTTCGACCTTATCATCCTCCGCTACCTTCTGAATGTCAAAAAATCTTTCAGCCCGATTAATCCAAATGTATGGGTCTCCGCCTTCGAATGATGGCAGTTCCACCTTCTTCCTCCAATTGACCGCGATTCCCCCAGTATTGCCCCTCCCTGGGTTCTCGTTCACCGAACTACTGCTCCCTTCAGAACCACCCCCTTAATGGTTCGAACCTCCCCCCATCATTCTCATCAATTGCTGCACGTCGCGTCTGATTGCCGCGGTCTCATCTTTGATTCCCTCAACCGTGAACTCCAAGTTATCTAACCTTCCCTCCGTCTCGCTCCCCATCGCTGGCTCCTCTCCTTCGTGATCCGGCAGGTCGGACCAAATGATAGGTTCTTGTGATCAAGAACCTATGGAAAAACACGCAAGAACACACAAAGACAAGTTCTTTGAATTATACAGCCTCCTTTTATTGAAAAGAATCAACAAGAATGGTGTTACAACGTAACCCGAGAGCTTAACCTCCCTCCAAGAACTACAAGAGTTCCCTCGAAACAATAACACTCCAAAACTAAACTCAACCAACCACTAATCCCCCCTTTTATATCACTTACTAACAGCACTAACAGAAACTATTCCTAACTGCCAAGGCAGTTAGGCTCTGTGACTTTACCCCTCCTCCTATATACAATTAACTCCCTAACAATCTACATATATTCTTTTTCAAAATTCATACCAAAATGGGAATTACGTCCTGGAACAATCTTTTAGTCCATGAAAGAGACATACTAAAAGATGTCTAGCATCTTAAACTTTGCAAAGTACTGGTTGAAGTCTTTAGCAAGGAAGATGAATGAGAAGCTATGCCCCGCAACTATGGTCCGTATATGATCCTCCAGATATTTGGTTCCCCTACATACAAGCTAGACTTACCAAAGCATGGCTGCATCCATCCAATTTTCCATGCATGCTCACTAAACAATGCATTGGTAGCATCTACAATGGCACAACCTCTCTAACCAGGTCCTAACTGAGGAATGGGGATTACAACCCTAACCAAAAGGTGTGTTAAACGTTAGGTATGGAGATCAAGAAGAAGTAAAAGCCCTCATCATCCAGTGGAAGATTTTGTTACCCGTGCCTGTAAAAGTTGTTTGACAGAAATAGTTTGTTTCCTACTTTGTAAGAATTTCTTTAAGTTGTTTACATTTAAAATGTTAGACTGTTATGATTCTGTTTTTAATTTCAGTTAAAGTTGATGTGCCCATAAAATAAGGGATTGTAATCTGATATAATTTATTTATATAGAGCCTTTTAATAAAATATTAGTAACTTCCCAGCGCAATAATGGAAGGAGATATAGCACACACAACCAGCGCACCTACTTCTGATGATGAGTACAAATTATGGACGGCAAAGATGATTGTTAATCTTGAAGCACTAGATCCATGAAGGCAGTAGAAGACCACTATGACGTTTCTGGGGCACCTAAAATTCCAATCCTCAAACGAAGACTCGGAGATGAAGACAAGAAAGGCTAAACCTAAAAGTTACATTTTTTCTGCTGTGTCAAAAATAATATTTACAAGAATTATGAACTTGAAATCTCCAAAAGCCATTTGGGAGTACCTCATATCAAAATTTCATGGCAGTTAAAGAACCAAAAGCATCGAAGCTCTCAACTTGATCAAAGAATCGGAGGTGCATAGCATGAAAGATACAGAAACCGTCAAAGGCTATGCTAACAGACTCCTAAGCATAGCAAACAAAGGGCAACTTCTTGGTAAGGACTTTCCAGATGAAAGAACTATTCAAAAAATTCTTGACACTTTTACGGAAAAATATGAATTGAAGATATCCACTTTGGAGGAGTCAAAAGATCTGCCAACCATTGCCCTTGAAGAATTGATAAATGTTTTATTGGTACATGAGGAGATAGTATAGAAGTGTATTGAAAGTCTCACATCGACTAGTGATAAGGTCAGTTTAGAGTATATAAGTGGGTGCAAACCTCACCTTTTAAGCTAATTTTGTGGGATTGAGTTAGGTTTAAAATCCACTTCTTAACATGATATCAGAGTCATGATTTAAAGCTTATTCTAACAAAATTTGTTGTTTGTTGGGCATATTATTCCACCCAATATCGAGCCACCCATTATTAATGTCTAGTCTCACATACGAGATATATACCTCGGCGTGAAGGGTGTATGTTGGAAGTCCTACATCAACTAGTTATAAAACCAATTTAGAGTATATAAATGGGTGCAAACCTCATCTTATAAGCCGGTTTTGTAGAGTTAAATTAGGCTTAAAGTTCACTTCTTAACAAGTACAAAGTGTTTTTCAAATAAAAGCACAAAACTCAAGAGGTTTCAAAGACAAAAAATAACAAATGGAAGAACAAAATAATCAAAAGGCTCCAACAAGAAACAAGGAGAGACTTTTCCTCCTTGTGACCACATTGCAAAAAGACAAACCATCCTCAAAAAATGTGTTGGGGGAGGCCAAATGTCAAAACCAGAAAAGGTGGCAATATGAGACACTGAGAGCAAATGCACAAGTCTATAAAAGAAGAGCTAAGGTTACTATAGACGAACAAAATGATGAGTAACTTTTTTGTCGTAACATGTTTTACCACAACCATCAATCCTAGTGACTCATGGTTAACAATGACGAGAATCATTTTAAAGAGCTTAACATAACAATCATTTTCAAAGTAAAAATTGGCATTGGTGATTTCATTAGTCAAGGAAAAAGGACCATTGCAATTGATAGCTTGACAGGTTTGAAATATATCTATGATGTTTTCTATTTTATATACATCTGACATTGACCAAAATTTTTTAAGTGTTGCATAACTTTTGAAAAGGGGCTCTAAAGTCATTTCAAAATAATCAGTGCTTGATCAAAGGCAAAAATAAAATGTATTTAGGGTCACAATGAGATCTAAAAGCTGTGCTCAAAATCAGATGGAGGAGTAGATTGCTTTTTCAAGCACAACCAACAATGCTGAATTATGACACTAAAGACTCAAGCGTTTTCATCTTGATGGATTGTTTTATACATGCAAAATCATGCCTTGGTGAAAGGTGTGATAATACTTGAAGACAAGAGGGTTGCTTATGTGGCTTGTTAATATGCAAGCTAGTTAGAAGATCACTATCCAAGAATTGAGAATTCAATGAAGTAATGAAGGATGAAAATTTCAAACTCTTTAAGAAAGTATAATTTAAGTCTCTTAAGATGTAGACTCTAAGCCTAACTCAACCCTATAAAACTGGCTTGTAAGGTGAGGTTTGCACCCACTTATATACTAGAAATTCGCCTTATCTCTAGTTGGTGTGGGATCTCCAACACACACCCCTCACACCAAGGCATATACATCTCAAGCTTGGAATTAGACATTAATGAGTAGTCTAATAACAGCCCAATAGAGGGTGGCACGATAGGCCAACAAACTTCTCTAGGATAGGCTTCAAATGTTTCTAATACCATCTTAAAAAATGAACTTTAAACCTAACTTAATCCTACAAAATCAGCTTTTAAGGTGAGACTTGAATCCACTTATATACTGTAAATCCGTTTTATCTCCAGTCAATGTGAGATCTCCAACAATGTATAACTCAACCTCACAAAACCAGTTTAAATTATATTCGTTTAAGATGGTATCAGGTCATTCATAGATCCTTATCAAGTTAGTTGGTCTCACAACACCCACAAATATCTATTCCCATGCTCAAGATGATTGTTTCTCGGGCGTGAGGAAATGTGTTTGAGATCTCACTAGAGATAAGGCCAAATTATAGTATATAAGTGGGTGCAAACTTCATCTTAAAAGCTGGGTTAGCAAGATTGAATTAGGCTCAAATTCAACTTTCTTAAAATCTAATTTTTCATGGAACGACTAAGCATTTTAAGACTAAGTCGATTTTCTTAAGAGACATGCAAAGAGAAGAAGTCAAGCTAAGTTATTGCATTACCGAATCTGCCATTTAGGCAAGGAGAACAGTTGCTGAACTCGTGCCTATAAAAGTTGTTTGACAAACATAATTTGTTCCACATTTAGTAAGAATTTTTTTACATTGTTTATGTTAGACTGTCGTGGTTTTGTTTTTAATTTCAATTAATGTTGTTATGCTTAATGGATTGTAATCTGATATGATTTATGCTTTTTATATAGAACATTTTAATAGAAATAGTAACTTCTTAGTCTATGTTACTAATTTTCTTCTATAAAAAAAGTACCACAGATTCTTCCTCTCAGAACAACTCCTCTAATTTCCCCGTAAGCACAAGGTGAAAAGCTTTGGGATGGAATGATGTGAGGGAACTTTTTCAGAATTATAAATTGTGAAGAATGGTCCAAAGACCTATCAAAATATCTGGAGTGTATATCATTCACAAAAGGACACCTCTCAACATATCTGGACCGTGTATCATTCACATAGGGAGATCTTCCCTGTTATTCAGTAAAGATTGACCCTTCTTGCTATTACTGTCAGAAGTTTTGTCATAGTTATTGAGTACTACTTCAAAGTTCAACAGAGAACAAGAAGGTGAACGAACACAGTTTCTGCCCGTATTTTTTATGTTATCATCACATCCTTTGTGCTTTAACTACTATAAGTTAATTCCTCATTATTAACATGAAATCTTTCAGGTTTTAATAAGTAACATGCAGGTATCAATGATTGAGATAGATGTATAGAATGGACATAGGTGTGGCTCAGTTTGAAAACTAGGGAACATTTGGTTGGAGAAAATGTATTATGTTATCACATTTAATTAGAAAAATGTCACCTGGTTTTATTGTGTTTTCTATTTTCTAAAGTTCACATAGGAGAGTAAAAATAACTTTCTATTCTTTCTTGTTTTCGTTATTTGTTTTACATTTTCATATTCCAACTTTTGAAATAAGAAATATTGGGAAAGTAGAAAATGAAAACAAAATTAGTTTTCTTGAACCAAATGGACCCTTAACTCCATGTGGATGGACATTACTGCAGTGCAGGGTTTCAAAATCCACCATAAGCACCTTATGGTAAAAGCCTAGCCACCAATCCCCAAGTGGAAACTACCCCTTCTTTCACACCCAAAAAAAGTTTAAAATACCGTAGAAATCTTTGGATTTTTCCCCCACAGGCGTCCTCCTTATCTACTACAACTAAAGATGTCAGTTTTGTTTGAATTAGTTTGATCCAGATTCAAGATACAACTGGAGCCAGAATGATGCAATAACAATATTATGAGGCAAGGTGATAGAGTACAACATAATGCTCTACTTCCATTCCAAAAGAACACAGGAACTGGCATTGAATAATGGACATTATAGCCATCTGGTTCTAAGCTTAAACTCAGTACAATCTAACATAATGAGGAAAACATCACATACACACAAATGGAAACACTGATGTAGATCACCGTGTTGAGCAGGTAAAGCATGCCAATTATTGTAACAGCCCAATAAAAAACACACTTCTTGGTTAAGAATTTTATTGTCTAGTTTTGTGATTTGATGTTTGCAACAAGAAGAAGCCTAAGAAGTAAAATCATGTACCAAGAAATTGAACTGGCACTAAATAATGAATGAATACTACGCACCACTAGATGTGAGCATACTCAACAATTTACAATGCATTCCCAACAATTACATCATATTTTATATTACTGGAGTAAATGCCAAAAACTTAGTTAATATCTCTAGGAATTAATAATTCGTACTTCAAAAGGGGGTACTTGATGCATTTGAAGTTGAACCAAACAATGACAAAAATTACTGAAAAGATTGAGGTTTGAACTTGGGTGAATCAGACATGACCGTGCAGGATTGGCAAAGACGACTTGAAATTAATTGAAAAACATCAGAAACGTTCATGTGAGGAGAGACAAGAACCAAAGACAAACGGGGATATCATCCTGGAGATATCACAGTAGTAGAAATCAATAAAAGAGATTAACAGAATAAAGAAAAAAACTCTAAAAAAATGCGTGGAGGATGAGATAAAAGTCTGAAGAGAAACATGGGTGTTAGTGCATGCCCATGATGTCACAGTGATGGAAGAAACCAATAAAATAGATTGTCAAGAACTACCAGAAGGAGCACACAGTAGTCAAAAATTCCTGAAACACGCTGATAAAATGCATGCTGAAAGCTAGGATGGAGAAGGAGACCACCGGAATGAAAAACACAAACAGAAGAAGCCTGGACCAGCAGGACGGAATAACATTGTGCAAGGGTGTTAGAACGAAAAAAGACCTAAAAGGGTTAACATAACACAAAAGACAATTAATTTGCAAGGATAATCATGAAATTAAAATATAACTCCAAATTTTAGAGTGCTCAGTAGCAAAGTAGTGACAGGACGGATCATGAAGAATGGTGCCACTCTAATCTCATGATGAAACCAAATAATGATGTGTTACAATGTATTTGATGTATTTAATATGTTCATGAAACCTATAGCATACCTCTGATTTATATAATCATAATCCTAGATAATTATGAAAATAAATCACGATTAAAATGAATATGATAGGGGGACTACTTCTAGAGAATTATCTAACACTAAGAATTATTGAATATTTGGTAGCAAGTCTAGGCAAAGGATATGTTTGATCAATTCCATCAACATCCTATTTTCTATTTTCCCTTTTGTCATTCTTACGGTTTAATCCACCATTTACCTTTTCAAGTTTCACTTTTTCAAACAAAGTTTCTGACGGTATGCAAGCTGTCCAATTTACCAAGGAACCATATACAGCTTTAGGTCAACTGATGGGTTTTGGATACAAATGCTTATAATGATGCCAATAAAAAGAAATAAAAAAAAGAACCAATTAATCATTCGATTATTGAGGCTCAATTCTACTACAATCACTGTAACAAATCAGTGAGAAAATAGAAGCAAAGTAAGTGAAAAAATTGAAAATTAGTCGAGTGATATCAGTAGGCATTCAATTTCTAAATTCCTACTTCAAAAAGTGGTTCATGATGCATGGAGTGGGGGCCTTGTACAACTAGGTGGTAAATACATTTCTGTGCTCTACTTTCATGAACAAGAACATCGATTAATGCCAAAAATCACTGACTTTTTATGAGATCGAAATGAAACAGTCCATACCTCACAAAGCCATTGTTGTCTATGTCTGCTGCAAGAAACTCAGAAACAGTCATATCCTGACCAAGAATCCACTTCGCCATCATCCTGTGCCGCTTATCCACTCTTGCCTCAGCCAAATAGAGGAACGCTCGAGCCACGGCAAGAGTAGACACAAGCAACCAAATTGCAGCAAAGATCCTGCCATGCATGGTCTTGAAAGCATGGTCTCCATACCCAACCGTAGTAACTGACATAACTGAAAGATAAAAAGAGTCCAACCAACCAAGCTTCTCCACAAAATGCATAACCGCCACACCTACCCCAATACAAATCACCACAACTCCCAACGCCAGCGCCACCTTCAATCGAATCCTCATCCTCCCTTTCTTCACATCAATTATATAAGACTTTCCATCCTTCTCACCCCTCCTCCCCTTCACTGCCGTCAACATATGATTCTCCTGCAAATCAAGCACATAGCTAACCATCCCACTCAGCAATATGTCTATAAATCCAAACCCCACCAACACAAACAATATAGAGAAAAGTTTAGTGGCTGTGCTATTCGGAGTGATGTCACCATATCCTATTGTGCACATTGTGACTATACAAAAATACAATGCATCAACTACAGGATGAGTCTCGGAAGCTGAAAAATTATGACGATTGAACCAATAAATGACAACCCCTAATGCCAAATAAAGAACAAGAAGAATCACACCCTGGCGCACAATACTCTGGCTGCCAAATTGCGGCCTTGGCACAGAGGATTGGGGGTTGAAATCGCTGATCACCGCCATGGCAGGCGCGGTTTTGGAGCGATGAAGGTTTGTTTTCCGCCAGGAGTAATTGGGGTCAAGGAGCCAAGAGGATGGTTGTTGCGACTGGGAATCAAACCGTGATGGCGATGCACAGTCCTGCGACGTAGAAGAGGAACATTTTGGGGAATTGAGGGGAAGTATTAAGGCATCGGCCAAAGGTGTAGGGTCCCTTGGGGTAGCACAAGCAGGACCAAAGATGAGGCGGTCCTTGAATTCCATCGGGGTCATTGGAAGAACCATGTCCTCGTGCTCTGGCAAGGGACATAGCGGTGACAATGCCAGGGGCTTCTTTCTGGGGCTGAAATATGGAAGCAGAGGTTCCTTTTCCATAAGGGTATAAAATTTTCAGAGTTCAGAGAAAGATAAACGATTGAACGCAGGGAAAGACGGTGGCTTTGGAGAAAGGGAGAGTTTGGCGGAGAAGGGTGTGTTTGGGAATGGAGGTAAATTGCTTGTGGAAATGCAATAGAGACTCTTTGTTGTGTTCAGAGTTTTTGATGAACAAAGTGGGGATGAAAGTTATAACAGATAGAAAGAAGAACGAGGTTTGCTTTGCATTTGCAGTGCATAACATAACATAACATAACATGGGTACAAGAAAAAGGACGGTGTTAACGTGGGAGGTGACAAAACATGTTTTCTGTGATGCATTGATTTGAGTACCACTCGTTCCCCCTGGTAGATGCTACACTCACGCGCTTCTTGGTGGCAAGTTGCCCAAGTCTTTATTTTTTCTTTTCTTTTCACAAGCTTATCTTAGAATTAATAAATACCTCAAATCATTACCTTATTCATAATTTATTTCTTAGACTGACGTTTCAAAATTTTAATATTTTACTAATAAAAAACACACATTTGACCTCATTAATACATTGAGTTTTTATTAACTAAGAAATATTTTAAATCTATAGCGCTTTTTAAAAAAAAAAAATAAATCTCTAATTTTATCTATTAAAATTTTAGGTAAGAATATATATATATATATATATATATATATATATATATATATATATATTAATAGACATAATACATAAAGTATAAAATTGTTATTAAAATAGTTTATCTGAAAATATATATTTATTATAAGTTCAAAATTTATTCAAAATATACTTTATCAAAAACTTAATAATTATGTAAACTTTATCAAAGACAATTAAATATAAATTTACACATTTGTTAGAAAAGCATTCTAAGCTTTATTAATAATATCAAGTTTTGATATATTTAATAAGTTTATCAAATGAAAAAAAAATTGTTTTTAGTCTAAATAGTAATTTGTCATTTATTAGATAATTTATAAAAGTCTAAAAAATGACATTTTAGAAGTGATGAAGGTTTAAATTTTAAGTCGTTTTTGACGATTCTAAGTTGAAATTTTGATATGTTGCATAGTTGAGATTGCATTTGAGATGAATTTAGTCATTAAATTGTGGATAATCTGATAATTAGTTATTTTGGCATATGTGATAAGTGTTAGACTGATTTTACAGGACTGGAATGGCATAAATCTGTAGAATTATGTTTTGCAAAATTATGCAAACTCATTAGGGAGGCATATTTGTTGGGTGAAGACAAAGTTAGAGAGATATTGAGTTGGTAGTCGTTGGATGAGAAAAATCTCACTAGGCGAGACAAAAGTTAGAGAGGTCACTGACTTGAAATTTGTTGGGCGAGAATATACTCGTTGGATGACTTTTGAGAGAATTTAAATTTGTAAGTTCCAGTGGTATTCTCGCTGAGCTAACTATTTGATTGTTGGGCGAGTATGTTGTTAGGCACTACTCACTAAGTGAACAGATTTGGTGGCAAAGCAAGTGTATTGTCAAGCACTACTCGCTAAGTGAACAGATATGGTGGTTGAGCGAGTGTATTGTCAAGCACTACTTGTTGAGCGAGTAGATGTTGTGATTGAGCGAAAATACTAGAATTTTAACTAAATTTGCATATATCTCTTATGATGTGTTTAATATGTGTGATTATGTAAATGTTATAGCAGTGATTGGTTTATAATATGATATATGAATGTTGGTACTAATGGTTGGTTTATAATATGAGAAGGATGGGGTATGTGGTGAGAGAAGTAAGATGTCCTAATCAAGGGTTTTACCTTGGCCAAAGACGTTAACGAACTAATCTTATGTATGGTAGGGTGAAACCCATTGGCAATGACTCTTCAAAGCAGTAGAGGCGACCACAAGTGCATAACTCATCAGAGTTTGATATAATACATGTATTCGGATGGTGAACTCTAGAGTGAATGCTTGCATGTTTTGGGATTTGTTGATATGAATGTCTACGTGTGTTAATATCTTTATTAATGTTGCATGATTTCGCTTTTTGGTACAGTGACTTACCATTTCTTTTTTGTTTGTTTGCCTATTTGTCCTTCTTGTTTGTAATGATCATCTTAATGGTGTGAGCAAATGAAGATGTTTGAAGTTGATTTGGTGTAGGGTAAGGGAGATGCAGTAGCATTAGTTTTTGTTATGTATAATCCTTTATCTTTTGAAAAATTCTAGCTTTTGTTTGTGTGTATATATAACTTTCTATACTCATTACATGCTTTTAGATGATTGTAATATAATAGTTGTATGTTTATCTCACCTGTTTGTTGATTATCATTTATATAACTTTTATATAGTATTTGTATGTTTATTGCCCTTCAAGCTAGTAACACGTGGCACCTTCAAGCTTGTCGGTCTTTGTATCACTAAGGCTCTTAAACCATCTTGCCACCAAGGTTGTTGCTTTTCTATATAGGCTCGCCCTACATTTGCATGGAGTGGTTTCTTCCTTCACCATTCTTTGTGTCATCGCTATAGAAGCTTGTAGTTGTTGACCCATTCAAAGTCACCGCCATTTGTCAACACCGCTCTATTAGTTGCTCACTAAACCATCAACGTTAAAAAGAATTATTAAACAACATCATCATTTGTCGCCAATATTGCTAGTTTGATACCAAATGATGCTGATTGTCATTTAACTATCGTTAAAAAGGACGACTGATGATGACAGTTGGATTAACGATAGTTCTATAACTATCCTTGAAAGTCCTTTTTAACCATTGTTAAAAGCCTCATTTATACTAGTATTGGTATGACAACATATCTCTTAGGGTAAGTTCTATGGAGACCACGGGTCATAACCATTAGAACAATCCAAAGCCCAAAAACATGTTTCACGAAAAGCTCATTGGGATCTTAAAGGTGTGTAAACTAGAGCTAGAATAAGATAGTGTGATCAAGAATTAAAAAATTATTGTTGTTAGAGCCTATCATTCCATGTTCACCTCAACTTAGGAACTCAAAGTAGAAGAACCTAAAGAAAAATCTTCAAATGATGTTAATTTTGAAGTAAATGATGAAATTTCCTTCATCTCATGCAAAATCCATTACATATGAAAAAAGAAGAAGGAGATTTTAGAGGAAGAAAGGTTCAACAAAAATAGGAGATCATAAGAAAGCATAAGTCATTTGCCACGAGTTTAAGAAGTTTAAACACTTTAGGTATGAATGTATAAAGGTCAGCCAAAGCCAAGAAAAGTAAATTTCTAAGTTTCTCTTTTAGTGTAATTTAAGACTTTGAAATAGTAAGATAAAATTAAATGAAACATATTAATTTAAATATGAAAAGTATAGTCCAATAAATATTAAAGCATAATTGAATTAAGAAGTGAAAATAAAAATACAAGTCTCAGGGAAGTTCTCATTAATTTAATTATAAGTAAAATGAGATAAAATGTTTTGGATGAGTTAAGTGTTGTTGGTCTTGTTAGTTCAAGGAAAATGTCATTAATAAAAAAAGAAGAACGAAATATGCACCCTTTCTGATTGCTTTGTGATCGTTTTGTATGCTTTATTTAAAACCTCTTTGAGATAAGGGGGCTTATTTTCATCATTTAAACTTATTACTTAGAACCTATGCCATCATGAGTGTTGAAATTTTCTTACACTTTTACAATAACGTAGAATTATAATTAGATAGTTTAGAGGATAGAAATGGATTACTTAAATATGAAAACATAAAATTATATTCAAAATTAACCTAAAATAGAGTTATATTTATGAAATAAACAAACTTTTGTATTTGATTATATTTAAGAGTTATTCATTTTGGAGTTGTGCTTATTTTGCTTCATATTGTTATACATTATAACTTCAATTATAATTTAGGTTATGGTAATATTTATGGAAATTGGTTGTATGATAAACTTTATATAAAAGACTAATGATTATTAACTTATTTATCATTGGAATACAACTTTAGATAAGTTTCGAGAGCTTGACTCCCAACAATTGTTTGTATTGAATTTGATTTGATTTTAATTCATGGTATGGATATTATAATTGTTATTTTTATTTTGTTTCAATTTTTAGGATGCTTGTGTTATAGTTGTTATGTTGTCAAATTTTTTGAGCTACGTAACTTTATTTGTTTACATTTGGTTTATATGCATAACTTGATATATGTGAAGTAACTTTATTTGTTTACATTTGGTTTATATGCATAACTTGATATATGTGATTACATAAGCTCGTTTGTAGAAGAAGTTCGTGGTGAGAATTATTTAAATGACATTAAAGTAGTGAAATAAAGTTCCTTTTATAAAAAAGTGAGCTACTTAGAAATAGTTAGTTTTTGATAGCGTGAGAAAGGATGACAAACAGTAGGATGGTGATGTGAGAGTTTAAGAGTGGCAGAAAGGGAATGAGATATGCAGAATTAAGAATAGCAGTGAGAGTGTAAAATAAGATAACTGAGCAATTCTCATTAGAAGTAGTGTTGCCTTATATAGGCTTGTACAAAAGTATAACAGAAACAACTAACATAACAGAGTTTTTGGATTATACACAATACTCCTCCTTAATCCAAACTTTTCAAACTTCTAACACCAACAAGGCTTCTCAAACTTTTGAATTTGCTTTGTCTCAAAGCCTTGGTGAAGATATCTGAAATTTGCTCTTCAGTGGGGCAATACTTCAATTCCAATTTACCTTTGCTAACACGATCTCTTAAGTAATGAAATTTGGTCTATATGTGCTTGATTTTTCATGAGAGACTAGATTCTTTGAGAGATTGATAGTCGACTTGTTGTCCACAAGAAGTTGTATTGGTTTCTTGTATTCAATCTGCCACTCATCAAGGACAGCCTCCAGCCAAGCACTCTGGCACGCAGTTTCAGCCGAGGCAACATACTCCGCTTCACACGAGGAGAGGGCTACAACACTCTACTTTCTTGAACACCAGAATATTGATGCTCCTCCATACTTAAACAGATAGCCATGTGTGCTTTTTCTCTCCACTTGATCACCACACCAGTCCGAGTCACTCTAGGCCTCTAAGACTTTCTCCATGCTACCAGATCCTTTAGGAAAAACAATCCAAAATTTGTTGTTGTTTTCAAGTATCACAGGATGTGCTTGGCAGTGGTGAGGTGTGTGTGTCTAGGATCACTCATGAATCTATTCACCAACCCAACTGCAAAGTTTATGTCTGGTCTGCTATTACATAAGAATCTGAGTGATCCTACAATTTGTTTGAATAGAGTTGCGTCTACCTTCTCTTCTTCTTCCAACTTGGACAACTTCAGTTTTCCATAATAGGAACTAAGGTTCCTTTGCAGTTTAGCATGTTAAATCTCTTCAAAATCTCATTAATATATCTCTTTTGATGAATCAGGATTTCGGCTTCATTCTGAACAAATTCCAGACCGAGGAAATAAGTCAAATAGCCAAGATCTGTCCTATCGTATTCCTCTTTCATTCGTTTCTTGAATTCTGCGATTTCCTCCTCAAAATCTCTAGTTATAAGGAGGTTGTCAACATATAAGCATATCAGTAAGGTGCCTTGTTTGGGTGATTTTACATATACCCCAAATTCTACTGGACACTTCCGAAATCCCATTCTGAGAAGCAATGCATTTATGTGATTGTTCCATGCCCGGGGTGCCTGCCTGAGTGCACAAGGCCTTGTATAGCCTATACACCTTTTATTTTTCATCTTTCTTCACAAAACCAGGTGGTTGTCTGACAAAAACTTCTTCTTCCAATGGTCCATTCAAGAAAGCTGACTTGACATCCATTTGGTGGATCTTCCAGCCTCTCAAGTTTGCCATTGTAACAACAGTCTTACAGTTTCTAGTCGAGCAACTGGTGCAAAGACATTAATAAAGTATATTCCTAGTTTCTGCAAGAAACCCTTTGTCACCAACCTAGCCTTCAACTTTGCAATGCTTCCATCAGATTTATACTTAGTCTTGAACACCCACTTGACTTCAATGGCTCGTTTATTCTGTGGAAGTTCTACCATTTCCCAAGTCCGGTTTCTTTCTATAGCTTTCAATTCCTCCATCATGGCCTCCTTCCACTCTTTCACGTTGACAGCTTGTTCCCAAGAGAGAGACTCAACATCAGCAAGATAGGCGAAGTGAATAAGGTCACCTAAGTCTGCAACTTCACTGTCAGCGAAGATCTCATGATCTACAAGCCTTGATGAGGGAAACTTTACTCGTTGTGATCTTCTGTTGTTGTTCTCTGAACTTGCATCAGCTTGTTCGACTTCATCAGACTTCTTCTCATCCACATAGCTAGACACCACAAAACATGGCTTCACCACAACTTCTGTTTTATTCCAGTCGAACGTGCCAGTTTCATCAACTAGCACATCTCTACTAATAACTATGTGATTCTTCTCAGGATCATACAATTTGTACCCACCAGTTGAATGGTAGCCAACCAGAATCAAAACTTCACTTTTATCGTCCAATTTCTTCCTCTTTTCATTTGACACGTTCTTGTAGCAAACTGATCCGAAGACCCTCAGGTGACTTGCTGATGGTTTGAATCCTGTCCAAGCTTCTTCTGGTGTTGTGCCTTCTATAGCTCTTGTTGGCAGAAAGGGAATGAGATATGAAGAATTAAGGATAGTAGTGAGAGTGCAAAATAAGATAACTAAGCAATTCTCATTAGAAGCAGTGTTGCCTTATATAGGCTTATACAGAAGTATAACAGAAACAACTAACATAACAGAGTTTTTTTATTATACACAATAGTTTTTATTGTGAGAATTTAAATTAATCAAATTGTTTACTTAAAAATGTGTAAACTAGAGATAGATTCAGGTATAAAGTGTAGAGATGATCTTTGAAAATCTAAGGGATAAGGGTGATGAATTGGATTATCTAAGGGTTGATGATGATCTCTTGATACAAGTTGATATAACAAGTAATAGACATACACTAGTACAAAAATCGCGTACAACATCAAATATTTTGGGCTTTTAATGGCTAATTCACGAACGACCTCATATTAGGAGACGTTAAATTGACGTCGAATTTTTTAAATTCGACGTTAAATTAACATCGAATTTTGTAAATATATGACATTAACTTAACGTCGAATTTTATTAATATACGACGTTAATCAATTTTTTTTTTAATTAATTGTGATCCTTTTTTACAACCTGAAAAGTAGAAAACAACAAATTTCAGGTTTTGGTATTTTATAAAGCAAGAACTATTAGTGTAGTATCAACAACAAACAACAATAACCAACAACAAACAAGTTCAACAAATAAGTTCTTCAAAATGAAAATGAAAACTAACCTTCAAAATGTGGGTTTGTCAGAATAAAATGTTGTCACCTGTGATAGAGAAAGCAGAATGTGCCTATGAAGAACAAAAACACGAAAATAATCGGTGAAAACAAATGAAAATCATAAATAAAATGCATTTGTATCAAATGAAAGAAAGATTACATGTGATGGTCATCAAATTTCGTTTGAGAAAAGTTTGAGAAGAGAAGAGGGTATCGCGCGCTAAGATAAAGTGAATGAATTTTCAATCTCCCGCTCAATTTTTTATTGAATTCACTAACCTTTTGACGTCTAACACTGACATTCGACGTTTTATATCCTTTTTACGTCGAATTACAATTCTAAACGACGTTTAATAATTGCATTTATTTACAAAAATGTCACTGATCATTTTTAACATTTGCTATTCAGTGGTTAGACGTTAAACGCGTGACGTTATATACTATTTTTGTACTAGTGATATGTATTATAATTGGTGGAAATGAATCGTGACGACAATTAAAGGTAAAAGACACTTTTGTGGTTGAAGTCTCTTAAAAGAACTCAAAAGGAAAACTTGAATTTTCTTCACCAAAGTACAAGAAGTGCATTTGATCCATGCGACTTGGACTCTTATAAGATAAGTGTAGATTCGCCACTTGAACTCCTTCTTTCAAGATAAAAGAATCAACTTAAACTCTTGCCTCGTCATGGTTTATGCTATTCCTCTTCATTTGAGGTGCCCAACCATGTAGGATCCCATTATCTCACATCTCTAAATAGAGCAATCACACTAGCAAATACACTAGTTCAATTGTAATACATAGTATCGTATCCACATAAATTTAATCCATCTTTATAAAAACTATAATGTTATTTGGATTATAATTTTAACAAATTGGTTGTAAAATAATAATATCTAAAATTCAAATTTAAAACAAATAAATTTCAAAGTTAAAACAAATAAATTGTATGAATTTTATATAGGTTCAGTTAAATATTAAATTTTCATATTATATTTTAATGAGATTTAATAGAATGATTATGTTACTTTATCAATCTTTATTGAATTATTATAAAGTGGTTTGCTAACTTGGGTACGCTCTTTTTTCAATTGGTACATTTTAGCAATGTGTATCAGATTTTAGTAGACAAAAATATCCTCATATATTATGGAGTCTAAGTTTTAAGGTCAAGGGTATTTGAATAATTTTCAGTCTCAAAACTAAAAAAAAAACAAGAAACCCTAAAACCCTTACTCACCTCCCTTATTCCTCTCAACCTTTTCTCTTTCATCTCTCTCCCTCTATCATTTTCTCCAACCCTAACTGAAAAAATCGAAAACACTTGTTGTTAAACAATTTTCCTTTATAGAGAGTTGAGTCATTGGCATATTCGCCTTCAAGCAAATATTCATTCAAGATCTCTTCGATTTCATCATCTTCACTAACCTCTCTAATTTCATCATCTACAAATGTTGAATCATCATCTCTACAAAATCCCTCCAAGCCAATTATCAATTCTTCGAATGTCATTATGCTTGTGAAAATTAGATAAAATTAGATAAGACAAAAGTTATAAAATGAAAACTCATTACAGAATCATTTTTTGTAAGAAATTGTTTAACAATGAGTGTTTCTGATTTTTTCCAGGCCAATTACCAATTCATTTGAATGTCATTGTGCTTGTGAAAATTAGATAAAATCAGATAAGACAAAAATTATAAAATGAAAACACATTATAAAATCAATTTTTGTAAGAAATTGTTTAACAACAAGTGTTTCTGATTTTTTTCAATTGAGGCTACCGTAAGGATGACAGAGAAAATGTTGAAGTGAGAGAGATGAAAGATAAAGGGTAGAGAGGAATGAGTGAGGTGAGTAAGAGTTTCAAGATTTCTTGTCTTTTTTTAAATTTTGAGAATGAAAATTATTCAAATACTTTTGACTTTAAAACTTAGAATCCATAATATAAAAGAGTATTTTTGTCTATTAAAACTGGTACACATTACTAAAATGTACCAACTAAATAAAAGAACGTACGCAAGTTAGCAAATCCCATTTATAAAAGAGAGATCATTTACTAGTATTTAATCTAACTTTATAAATAAATAGATATTTATATATGAATATAAAAGTATGCATAGAAATATATAAATATTATAAGAAAATCATTAAATAACAATAAATTTTAGATATTAAAAATAATGAATCATTAGTGACTAATTTAAATATTAATTTATAAACTAAAAATTATTGATATATAAAACAATTTTTATTATAAATAAAAAATTATAATTGATTTTTGAAGTAAAGTATAAATTGATTTATAGCATTAACTCCTAAGAATTTAGTTACAAAGAAAATAGTTTCAAATTAAATTATGGATAGACTATTTAAGATACTAATAATTTTTAATTTATAAATTTATTATAATAATTATTTACTTTTTATTATTAAAATTGGTTATTATTTAATAATTATTATTTTTAGTATAAGGGAATTATAATATAGGACTGAGAGGTAAATAGTTGTTTATCTGATAAAGTCAGCTATTACGATATTAAAAGGTGTCGTTGGGAATTGAATTGAATGAAGTGGTGTGAAAACGAAATGGAAACATTTCTGTCTGATTACAACAAAAGCGGAAAAGAGTGATTGCGTGTTTGGATTCACGTGAAAAAAAAAGCTACTTTTGAATCATTTTCTTATCTTAATTTTGGATCACACTTAATCTATTAGCTTCCGAGGGCCCAATGGCCATGCTTTCATGTATGATTAACAACACAAAGTGAACGAATGCGACATTGTCAACGTACTTAAACGCGGCTTTAGATTATTTTTGTTTTTTAAACACTTCTTTGACAGTTGTTATTAAGAGTTTATCTTTTTTCCTTTTTCTAACGCAACGCGATTATATACAGCTTTATATGTTATCTTTTGCGTCACGTAACACTAATATTTTTATGTAATACAGTATTGATTTGACATATATATACTTTTTTAAATTATAAAAATTTAAAATAAATTAAAAATACGTGAACTGGCACATGACATATATTGTTTATATTTTGTAAACAAATTAGACGATGTTACAAAAATTTATTAAATTTATCAAAACAAAAACTACATTGAACATGTAAAAAAAAAATGAATTTTACATTAAACAAAATCAACAAAAATTTAGAACAAAAATAATATTTAAGCTTAAAAATAATTATTGTCTAAATTTGTATATTGCATTGTTGTTGAGAAAGCCTCTTAGTGTTAATTTTGTAAACTCCATTACTTAATATGTAATAGATGTGTGATTTTAACCAAGTAGATTCATTTATGTTTAATGTAAAAGCTTTGATAAAGTATATCAGTTTAAAATTGGAGCATAAATTAAAAATCATACGTTGAAAGTTTCGATTATAATAAAATTTGAATTATTATAAAATGTATTTAACGCCAAATTTTGTTCGCATTTTCTATTGAAATATGACATCATAATTCAAATTACAATCAAAATAAATTTTAAAAATACAACAATAAATTAACTTACAATTGAAATAAATTTAGTAGGTAAATCACCAATACACCAGCATATATAAACTATTAATTAAATATAAATATATGTACATAAGAATTTGAATTTTCCAGTGAGTTCGGTAATGTTTTAAAAAACTTTTATGTTTTTAAAACATATTAAAAGCTTTATTAATATACTAACATGAGTGTGTTTTCATTGCTCGAATGATATATTCCCAAAAAAGAGAGAATTAATTATATATCTTCCTCGCTCAAACTACCAAATGTCACTTTATTAAAAAATCATTGATTGAATAATATTGGGATGCTTGAACAAATAGACTTTGATACAAAATTAAAATTTTCACCAATTTAGTATAGTTTGAGTGATATATACATATAGCAACACACTAAAAACAATTTTCAAATGTTCCAAAATTCAATGTCTCACATTTCATCCCATTTCCTTATCCATTTTATTTAAAATCGAATAGGTTTTCACCCATTTGTTTCCAGCTTTAAACATTGTATAGAAAATGGAAATTTAACTCCAATATTATTAAGACTTTATAAAACAAGTTCAAAATTTCACTCAAATATAACATTTTAAAATGGATAGGCATTAAAATATAACATTTTTTTCAACTGTAGATCTACCATTCAATCAAAGCCAAATAGCCAACTACAATTCACATGAATATAACAAACAAATAACCTCAGACTCACAGAAACACATATTATCAACTCATACCCCACATGCAAGTAAGGAGTTTGAATATATCTATTCCTCAACTTCACGTGCAACTCAAAAGAGGAGAGAAAAGAGAAAAACAAAGTAAAATAAAACTTACCCAATTGAAGTTTGTATTGATCAATCAAAGCTAGCTTTTATCTTGCAGAATTCGAAAAGAAAAGGAAAACTCTAGACTTCCTACTAAAATTATAAAGAAAAGTCAGAGAAATTTAGTGTTATAGAAACGAAGAATGAAATTGTTTATGTCTCTATTATAAACCTAAAATTTAAATTAAAACACGTTCATTAATTTCAAAACCTTCTTGTCTAAAACTTGTAAAAACATGTTTTTACACAATCAAAATATTAAGAAAACAATTTCATGCAGAAAAAAAAACACACACATTTGCATTTCACATTTATGAGTTGCATTGGATAAAGACTTAGATTGAGGTATTGTCCGTCAACTCCTAGGATGTTGGTATAGATTTGGTCTAGCTTTTTTTTTCTTCAAAATTGGGTTTGATGCACATTCATTGTGCTTACATGTTATCTGGTTGTCTTATAATGCCGCCCATCTCGAATTGGAAAACTATATCCTTTTAAATACATTATATATATATATATATATATATATATATATATATATATATATATATATATATATATATATATATATATATATATATATATATATATTAGTTACTGTGTTTGAAAGAGGTAATTTAAGAGAGTAATTTATTTATTTGAAGAATTTAAAAGTTTTTAAAGTAAAATAATTTGTTTAGACGAGAAAATTAAAAGAAAATTGAAATTAAGCAATTGTAAAAAGATATTTTAAACAAATAAAATAATAGAATTTGAAGTTCATTAAAAAAAAATAAAGAAATAGAAACTCCTTTCCATTGGTAAGATGAAAAAGGTCCAAAAGTAAAAAAAAGTCGACTTATATCAACCTTAAGCTTAAGTTAAGTCAGGTTAGACTAAAGGGTGTGTCGAGTTAGCTTGTGTTTAGTTTGTTTGTAGCAAGTCGGCCTAAGTTGAAGGTTGTGTTAAGTTGGTTTAGACCAAAGGTCGAGCTGAGACAGGTGTAAACCAAATATCAAGTTGAGTTAGCTTGCGTTGAAGGTCAAGTCAAAGATAATGTCGAGTCGACCCAGGTCAAAGGTCGTGTTGAGTTGGCTAGTGGAAGAGGTCGTGTTGAGTTGGCTAGTGCAAGAGGTCGAGTTGAGTCGGCATGGGCTAAAGGTTGTGTGGAGTCGACCTAGGCCGAAGGTCATGTCTAGTGGCCCGAGCCAAAGGTCGAGCCGAGTGGACTCGGGTCAAAGATCGAACCAAGTGGGTTCGAGCAAGGTCGAACTGAGTGGAACCGGGTTGAAGGTCGTGATGAGTCAGTCAAATAAATGGTTGAAATGAATCAACGTAAGTTGAAGGTCGAACCGTGTCGATTCAGACTAAAGGTCAAGTTATGTCAACTCAGACTAAAGGATAGAGATGAGTTATAAAAAAATTACATAGAATTTGTTGTTCAAAAGAAAAATTGAATTACTTTATCCAAAGAAAGAGATTGAAATTTAAGATATTTCAATTATATTTAATGAGAAGTCTCACCCAAACATAAGGTTAGGTTTTGATAATACTTTGTCATTGTTCATTTGTTAATATAATTTGTAACAAATAATGAAAAAATGAAAAATATGTCAACTACAACATATTGTAACCTTGTGTTTGGACGAGGGATTTCAACAATTCCAAAAAATTAAAATACATAGTATTCAAATTACCTGCAATTGAACTCTTTATTTCTTAAATAGTTTGTTTGGATGGAGTAATTAAAATATCATAGATTTCACTTTTCTTGGTTAAAGCAATTTAATTTATATTTAAGACAAACTCAACTCTACCATGAGTCTGAGTTAAGTTAACTTGACCTTCAATCTAGGATGACTCTCTCAACTTCGACTTGGACTTACTCAACTTGACATTTAGCGCAGACTGATTGAGTTTGACATTTGACCCAATTCGAATGAGCTCGACATTTGACTCGAACTGGCTTTGCTCTACATTCGGCTCATGCCGACCTAGCTTGAACTTCGGCTCGAATAGACGGTTGAGCTAAGTCAGCCTAGGTTGACTCGACTTGATCATCATCCCAAGCAGACTTAGCTCGACCTCCGACTCCAACTAACTTGGCTCTACCTTCGACTCTGGGTGACTCGACTCGACCTTTGGTTTATGCAAAATTGACTTAACCTTCAATTTATGCAAATCAACTTGATCTTCAATTTATGTAGAATTAGCTCGACCTTCGATTTATGCCAATTTGACATGAATCAACATGACTCAACCTTTAGCTCAAGTGACTCGAGTCGACTTTTGGCTTTAATCGAGGTCGAGTAAAGTTAGTTTGAGCTCATAGTTAATGATAAAGAATCTTCAAGTGATACGAATTTGATGACAAATTCTCTTCAAGAACGAGGGTATGATAAAGAACTATCTCCTAAACATATATGAGAAGAACTTGAGGAAGAACATTCACAATTCAAAGGATCTGTGACAAGGTCAAAGATCAAAACACGTCTCCTTGAATCTTATAATGTTCGACGAAGAAGGAAGCTTAAAGAACATGAAGATCATGAGCACAAATGAAAAATAATTTAGGAAATTAAATAAATTGTAATTTTATTTAAATTTTACATAATGTTAAATTTGCTATGTGAGACAATTTGTGTTCGTTGGATAAGCGGGCCTTGCTAGATGAAATTCTATAGCTGTAATTTTTGTTTTATGTTATTTTAATCTATTTTGGGATTTGGACTTTATTTTAGGGTTTCTCAATTTTCTTAAACTTATGTGCCTATATGATGGAAAATCCCCTAGCTATGCTCAAGCACTTTCAAGAGAGTAGAAGTCATCCATGAAGATGATATCAACTCTACCTTGTTGGTCACCTTTGGAGCCATCATGGATCATGGATTGAATTGTAGTGTAGGATATTTGGGTCATTGTATTCGGTCATGTAGTGTAAGTTTGTTTAAGGCTTGTATTAAGGCCTAAGTAACATATGATTTTCCTTAAGTTAGACATTCAAACCAAGTGGAAAGTGTGTGTCATGTGTCATGCTTCTATTAGGAGTAAAGAAGATTTTATTTTGGTAGTGGTCACATGTCCCTCCATCATTGGAGATAATTTTCTTTTAGTAGTGGTCACATGACACTCTAGGAATGGAGGAGATTGTGTTTTGTGAGTGGCCACATGTTTTCCCATCATTGGAAAGGATTTGTGGACACTTGTCCACTCCTTATAAGGCCTCATTTTTTGCCTATGAGAGCAAAGGTGGGAAATCACACTTTTAGGGTTAGAAGGAGACACTCTTGGCCTATAAATATAGGTGTCTCCACCCTTGTATTTCATCTTGGATTATTGTAATGTTATACTACCAAATTATGGTCATACACATCCTAGATCAAAACTAGAGAAACCCTAGAGGCTCCTCTAGTCACCTTTCTCCTTGAGTTGGCCTCACCTCTCTTGGAGCCATCAAACACCACCTCACCATCACCATATCCACAAACATTGTGTGCATATCACCTTTTCCAGCCTTAACTACATAACCTTGAACATTTAACCACTCCATTTCCAAACTCATCATCTAAGGAAACACCTTCTCCATGCACATCTCCTAGTTTTGGCCCAACCTAAATGAGGAGGTTGTTATCATGTGGTATCAAGAACCTTGCTTCTTCAAGAGCTAAGTTTCCTTAGTTTCCCTATCTATATTTATTGTATTTTATGTGTTTATGTGTTGTTCTTGCTTGTCATAATCTTGTTACCAATTTTGTTGTTTTTATGGTTCTACTTTGCTCTACTCTTTGAACCATTCATCTTTTCCACTAGGTTTATCATGTGTTTATGTTGTTTATGTGTCTTTTCTATTTTTGAGTCATTCCTTACTATTTTGTTCGGTCTTATATGTTTATTTAGTGTCATTTTAATTTTTGGATTCATCCATGTTGTCTATAGTCATATTTAGTCCTTTACAGGTTCTTATTTCCAAGTGTAACCTTGAAAAAATCACAAAAAATACATGTTTGAGTGTTTTTCGAAACTACACCTTTTGAAAACCTTTGAGTGTGTTTTCTTTGCATATTTTGAAACTGCACCTTTCTTTCAGCAAACTCTTTATTACTCAATACTCGTCCTCCAAGCCTTCCTCGTCCTTTACCAATGGTGGGGTGTTTGCAAAAGATTCTCCAACGCTCAAGTTAATACTTGGTTAGAGATTCTAATCAAATTTGGATTAATGTCAAAAAGTAAAGTCAAAGTTCGATTAAAATAATATTTATAGGCATATTTTGCTTACCATATGCCATTATCTAAATCAACCACAATTATGAGCTCATAGGCCAAGAGGCCTAATGGCCAACTTACTTGTGGGAAACTACACCTATTTCTTGGCTAAGTTATCTAATACAAGAATGTCTCCAGAAGGCACAAGGAGGTACTAGTAATTGGTATTCTGGCTCAACTAGGAACGTGGTTAGCAAAGGATGGATGCAGACTTTGATTTGAGAAACCTAGTACCTGATATCCAATATCCAGTATCCATTGTTGATCATTGAACTTACTTTTTCAATAGTACAATCCTCGGTACCTAGTGGTTACTCTATCAATTGTATTTACTACAAATTATTTGGTATTAGGTATTTTTATAAACAGTATCGTGTCATTTAATCAAAATTATTTTAAATTTAAAATTTTGATAAATAAAACATTTGAGTTTGTTTGGTAATCAAAATAGTTTTTTAGTATAAATTTTAGTGAAGGAGATAGAATTTTGTGAATACAAAATCCAATTTCCAACGCATTTCAAGTGGCAAAGTTATGTTTTGACACTCCAACAAGAACCCTACTTTGAAAAGTTTATTTTCATCATATATATTAATAATTTAACTTTAAAATAGAAAATGTAATTAAAATATTAACATAAGGAGTTATAAATTGTTATTTTATTTTAATAGGTTATGTATTTTAAGAGAAACATGGTCGCGGTGCCATCGTATTCCAGAAATTGGAGAAAAATTTAGGTATAATCCCTCAAGTTTTTGTTATATTTAGTTATTTTAATTAAACTTAAAATTTAACAAGAGTTAGTAATACTAGTGTTTTTTTTTACCAAAGTCCTTTCTTTTAAGATAGTTCTTTTTGGAAAATTGAAGAAGACAAATATACAAAAATCAATAAAATAAAATGTATAACCATGCATAAGAATAATTTGTGATATAAACATCTAAATTAATATGATGTTTAAATGGGAAATTATTATAAAATTAGGTAATGTAGAAAAATGACATTTTATAACAAACCTATTATGACGGATAAAAATTATCCATCATAATAGAGAGATATTATAACGTAGTTTTTTAAATCAGTTATAATATGAGACGCGGTGACAAACTTGTAAATAAGTTTAAGACATATTATAACGTAGTTTTGAAAATCAGTTATAATATGAAACACAGACAAACTTGTAAATAAGTTTAAAACATATTATAACGTGGTTTTGAAAATCAGTTATAATATGAAAAGCGGTGACAAACTTGTAAATAAGTTGAAAACCTATTATTGATGTATTATAACGGAGTTTTAGAAATCAGTTATAATATCTCACGTTCCCTCTCACTCTCATTCCTCTCTTCACGTTCCCTCTGACTCTCATACCTCTCTTCACGTTGCCTCTCACTCTCATTCCTCTCTTCACGTTCCCTCTCACTCTCATTCCTCTCTTTCTCTTCGTCTCATCCCTCTCAGTTGCATTTCTCGGCACTCCTCACTCGCATATCTCAACACTCCTCTGTGCCCGTGTTCTTCTCGGCTCCGAGAACACTCTTTCCTTCGCAAGACTACTTCTGGCTCTGTTGCCTCTTCCTCGAAATCTCTGAAGTCTGACCAAGTAGGTTTTATGATTCGCGGTTCACATTCTACTATTTGTTTTTCCCTAATTTGTTAGGTTTTTCTTCTATTAATTTCACTAATTTCTTAGATTGGTGGGGATTGTATTTCGATTGGTGGAGAAATTAGCGGCGTTAACACGAGAGAGGAGGAGAGGAGCCTTATCCACAGCGGTGATTGGAGAATTTTGAAGGTAGTTATAGTTCACATTCTTCTCTGTAACTTTCCCCTCTTTTTATCCTGTTAATTTAGTTTTCATTGATTCTTGAAGAACAAAAAGATCGTGTTTTAAGTCTCGTGCACGAGAATCTGCTTCAAATTTAATTTTGGATTTAAGTCTCTCGCCCTTCGAGCAGGTACATGGATTTAACACTACAGAGAGAGTTCAATTGTTCACATTTGTGGCTGGAGTGAGTGCTAGTATAGATAATTATTTCATGGTTGTGTATTTGAGCATCACATTGTTTAGCTTCGTGTGCAAGGACAATTTGTGATTACGATTAATTTTTGATGTTCCAAGAACCTGAATAATTTGATAGGCTAAGGAAGCTATGATTTTGATTACTCTTATGCAGACAATTTGGCTTGTTAATCGATAATTTTGCACCTCTCAGTTGCATATTTGAAAATTATAGCTGTAATTCTGGAGCTTTGTGACTCCGAAAAAGGTCTCATTGTATTAGAATCTAGGTCTGATTAACGTACAATTTTGTTACTGTGTCTACTCTCATCATCCCCATGAATTGTATATGTATACATATTTGAGAGAAAAAGCATATATGAGGCATTTGATCTTGCCTAATGTTGTTCTATGCAAATGATAGTCTAGATTTAGTTCTTTGCAGGAAATGTGCAGCCATACAAGTTTCTCCTCCCCCCAACTTGGAAACAGGCTCTTGTAGCAAACATATTATCTGGAAATTACTGTCAGCCAAAGTGTGCAGAGCCTTGGGTGGAGGTTAACTTTGAAGATGAAAAGCAGGGAAAGGTTCAGGTAGTGGCTTCGCCTTTGATACGCCTTACCAACAAACGGAATGCAACAATTGAAGACATTGGTAGCCCAGAAAAGCTGATTGCTTCTCTTGGCCCTTTTGTCACTGGAAACACACTTGATCCAGAAGAGCTCATTGAGACTTCAGTAGAAAAGCTTGGTGATCAGACGGTACATTTCTTTCCTAAACACTTACATTTTTGCTTTTACATGTTAGAAAAGGAAGAAACTGAATGAAGTACTCAACCAATAAGTTTAATAATTACTAGTCTTTTACTTTTTTCAACACTCACAAAATCAATGGCAGAACAAAAGTGTTCCAGTTGAAGCACTTCACTAAAACGACCATGTAGAACAGGTTTATACAAAGATGTATATTAGTGACCAACATCCTGAAACGTTATCTGCAGTACTACAAATATGTGCTTGAAACTCCATATGCTTTAACTGGCACACACAATCTTGCAAAAGCAACAGCAAAGGGAAACACTGTTGTGCTGTTTGTGGTACTAATTAATTTGTGAGATTTAAGTGTATGTTTTACTAATTAATTTTGTTTCTTATGAGAAAGATGTATAGGAGGTTTTCAATAGTAAAATTCCACTGTTAGAAACTTCTAAAATACAACAATAATATTTGTTTTATTCTAAAAGTAAAATTCCAATTTGTAAATGAAATTAATATATATAACAACAATAATAAATACATTTATTATATATTTTTGTCTCTCTTTCATTTGTTTTATTCTTCTCTTCCACTCTTTCTATTTTTTCAACTAAACAATTTATATTTTCACTTATTTTCTTATATATTCATTTGTTTTATGCATATCTATTTGTGGAGAGAACTTAGTTCAATAACACAGACAAATTCTCCACCTTGGAATGAATTTAGGGATTTGGATTTTATTTTTGCATGATCACGGGAACAGACATATATCCCAAATTACCAGGATCACTGAATGAATATTGATAGTACAGAGTTTTCCAGTGAGGAATAAATTTTGGCATCTTTCTATGTTAATGGTAGTGGGTTGCTTTTCATTTATTTGAGATTTCACTTTGCTTAAAAATCATAGATTGAAAGTTAATGAGTGATTGTTTGTGGTTGATATTCTTTAACATGTGCTGATGAGTGATAACAAATATATTTTTCTATCAAGGCATTTGCAAGGATTGAAAACCATTATTTTGTAAACAAGGGATTATTTCCCATTGATTCGTAGCTGTTGGACATAATTGATAAAATTAGGCATATCAACACCACAAATAATTTTAATACTGTAGCCTCTAAAATGTAGATTCTTGATGTGTTTCTTTCTTAACTTTGTAGGGAAGACACGATTCATTAATATCAAAGTCTTATTTCACTTTTATAGTGTGTTAATATAATAACAATAGTTTCGGAATAATTACAAAATATTGATGAATTTATTGTTTTCAATTAATTTAATTAATTGTTTAAAGGGTTAAATCAGTTGAGAGGATTTTATAAAGAAAAGCAAGTGGCACCAAAAAGAATTAATGTTATTTACAAATCAAAACTTAAGCAAATAGTACAAATGAATCGTGTCTGAACTTACAATTACCACATGTAAATTCTAGGAAGAAGATGCAAATAATCACACCTAATGTAAGAGAAGTTCACCTTCCTTTGTTTTGTGTTTTGTGATTGTTATTAATTATGAGGAATTGGCTGTGTTGTTGGTTTTGTGAAATTTGGTTTAGCAAAATATACAGAGCTACATGGTGCAAAGGCTAGCTAGAGTACAATTTGATATTTTGTGTCTTTGGTTTGAATGAGTCTTCATTATTTGTATTTAATTTGCAGTGTCTTGACGTCAATTGGGCAGCTATGAATGTGAGTATTATGTAATGAAACACATGCATACCATTATTTGTACAAACATTATTGAATCATGGAATAAGGTATATCCAACTATTCATTACAATATTGTTTTAACTCTATTATTTTATTTGTAAATCTTTAATGATTCATCTCCTATGGAAGCTGTAGACATTGAAGACATTAGAAGGAACTGGGCTTCTTTTATTTTAAGTGTTAGTAGAAACTTGGCTACACTTAAATAGTGTATGTACATTAATGTAATATTTGGATTTAATATATAGTTTCATGTATAAATGATGTATTAAATATTAGACTATTTAATATATGATATGGTAACGTAATAATATATAACATATTATAACGTACAAAATCTTCTACGTTATAATATCTTCCATCTATGTTGAACATATTATAACGTAAATTTTTGCTACGTTATAAAATGCGCAGACTTACTATATCGCCCAGAACTATGTCCCCAGTAACTACGATATAAAAGATCATTTTTGTACGTTATAAAAAGTCATTTTTCCACTACTGTACAATTTGTAATTAATTAATCTAGGTGTTTCGGGTATGGGTCTAGATCAACGGTTTAAGTTAAGATGTGTTGTCCAAAATTCGAATGTTATCTTGAAATCTAAGACTCGGGTCAAGCTGATCATTTAAACCATTCAGAGAGTACTCTAAAAGACACTTTGATGCAAAAGTAAGCTCAACATTGGCCGTCAACAATTAATGGTATAATAAATGAAAAATTACCTACCTCCTTACCTCAAACATCTATGTAAAGATTTTGATATGGACTTTTAATTAACGCTAGTCTAATTACTTCTAAGTTGATCAACATTAAGGTTAATGAGTTCTAATTTATCACAGATCAGTTTGTTTTGGGACTAGCCGAGTTCACTGGTGGCTCACTGGATGATCCGAACTATGGTTTACCGTCTATGGCTAACCAGACAGTCATACATAGGGGTGGGAAAAATGAATTGCACTATTAAAAATTGCACAGAACCAACAATTAGTTTGCCAAAACTAAACTGAACTAAAAATTAGTTTAGATGAACGGAACTGAACTATTTTTTGTTCTATTAAACTGCACTACAACTACATTGAATTGTAATACAAGTTGAATTGAACTACTATGTATCTTAATATGTTTCTGAACTACACTAATAAAAACTTATTAGAATAAGATTGCCTTGTTTCTCAACACCAAGAGGGGGGTGAATTGGTGATTACTAAAAACGAATGCTTTTTAATTCTTTTTACAAACTTTGAATGATCTTGAATCTTTCTTGTAATCTAAGTAAAAACGCATATGCAATTCAAAGTAAAAGAGATAAGGAAAGAAGAACAAACATAAGCTTTTTATCTTGGTTCGACCTCAATGCTTACATCCAGTCACCCTTCCAATCAACCTTAGATTGAAGGATATTTCACTATAATGATTTGAAATTTACACAAAAGGTTTTACAGATAACACACTCTCACAATGTAAACACCTCTCACAATCACAATCAAATATAGAAAAGAAAACACCTACACACAGAACCACACGTCCTTGCTTCAGAACCTCTTTGAGACCACCTCTCAAAGTCAAGAACCCCTTGTTCTTCTTCTTGTTTCGCACGAGCAGGGAACCACAATTTAAGATTGCAAAATACGTTTTTGATTAATGTAGAAACACCTCAGCAGTGCAAAGTATGATCAGTCAATTTCATCCACAATTCTTCTCTCAAGAAATCGTCAAATATCTTCCAAATCTTTGAATCTTGGTTCTTGGAGCTTTTCAATCACCTGCAACACTTTTCTCTAATCTAATATGAAAATTTCAAATGGTCAAATTGTTATTTTTTTTTTGTAGTGAGCAATGCGTCAATATATAGTTATCTCATGATAGATGCAGATTAAACGATTACGTTAGTAATATAATCGGTTAGGTTACATAAATGACAAATGTAACAGAATTACAATTCAAACAGATTCGATTGAATGCACAATTAATGTAATCGATTTGCAATAAATGCTAGTCAAAATATTTAAAAATATGACCATTAAAACAGCTATGACTTAGCTATAAAACAGTTTTCAAAACATAACAGACTTAAATTATTAAATTCACACTGTAATCGATTATGCTAAACACTTAAGCAAATTTGAAAACATTGTCTCTTTAAAACTCATCATAGCACATATCAACAAGATGTTTGCAAAGACACAAGTTTTAATCGATTTAGCACTTAATGTAATCGATTTAAAACTTGTGTTTTGCTACAGTTAAAAAACATAAGCTATCTTATGAGTTTAATTGATTACAACATTAATGTAATCGATTGTATCATACATAATTGTTTTGTGCTTAATGTTTTATCTCATTCAAACATTTAACATGCATAGAGAAGATATACACACTTATGAACACAATAGTATGCAAACAGATCAACATGATAACATATGTATTTAATAATATTGAAACATTTGTAAACCAACATATGTATCAAACACAAATACATATTTCTATTGTGTTAGTATATGTGGGTTTTTACATTCAATGTATTGTCATCATCAAAAACCAAATCAACAGAGATTGGGTTCATCATTCATATTGCTTCCCTTATCAACAAAATTGAAAGGCACTATTTTTTAACTGAACTGCACTATTTTGAACCAAACTACACCATTTTTGAACTAAACTACAATATTTTTAATTAAAAAAAACTAAAAAAGGTAATCCACTTCATTCATAATAATGGCTCTTCATAAACCAAAAAAATAATAAGAAACTAAAACTAAGTACATAGAAAAAAATGTGTCTCTCTTCAAGAACATAGGTTCTCCCATAAACAAATTTATTAATAATTCTATAACAATTTATCTTCTTGTAAAGCTTTGTTAATAAAAATAAAAATAAATGACTTCTTTCTGTTTTTACATTAAAGTTTAGAACTCCTTTTTAGGACTAGGACCACTTGTTGTAAATATCAAAATCATATTAGAAATATAAAAATGTATTAGAATGAGTTCACGAGATTCAATTTCATTGAATATTTATCCTAATTAAGTTATATAATTTAAAAATATTTATTTTTAAATGTTTTAATAATTGCTTCACCGACTAATTCTAATTAAGTCTTTAATGAAAAATTAAGAAACAATTATAAATAATTAAACACATAGATATGTAGGAGTGAACAAAATTAAGTGAATTACACTAAATTATTAAAAATTGTATTAAACCAAAAAATAGTTTGTCTGAACTAAACTAAACTACTTTTTATTCTAACAAATTGAAATGAACTATAATTTAAAAACCTTGTAAAAAAGGATAAATTAACTAAGTAGATAGAAAAGATTTTTCATCACTCAAGAACATAGGTTCTCCTATAAATAACAAAATTAAAAAGTTGAGATGAGTCAGATCGGACCAAAAGTTGAGATGGGCCAAGTCAGGCAAAATGTCGAAACAAATATGGGCCAAAATTTGGTCAAATTTGGTTAGGACGGGCACAGTCGAAACTCAATTGGGTTAGCCCCAACCTAAAATCATTCGAATTAGGCCAGGAAGGCCATAGATGAAACTCAGTCAAGTCAGTCTTGACCGACATTCAACTGAGTTGGTCCTGATCGAAAATTGGACAAATTCGGTTGGAACGACCACGGTCGAAACTCGCTTGATTCAGTCCTGACCTAAAATAGGCTCGATTTGATTGAGTTGACCCTAACAAAAAATTGGCCAATTTCAATTGGGACGACGATGATTGAAACTTAGTCAAGTTGGCTCCGATTAAAATTGGCCAAATTTGATCAAACCGACACTAGTTGAAAATAAACGGAATTCGACCAAGACAATCACGAATGGTCAAGACGATCTCAGTTGAAAATCAATTGTATTCGATCGAGTCAGACCCTTGTTAAAAATTGACTGAATTCAGTCATCAGCTCTGACTTAAAATTGACCAGACCATATCGATACTACACGAAGTTATTTCTAATCAATAATAACCAAATAAAACTGCAAACTCTCAAATAATTAAAAGATATCAAAAAATCAATTTTAAGTTAATGAATAGTTATAACTAAACTATAATTTATTACTTTTTTATTGTAAATATTTAATTTTTTTTAGTTTAATATAATGATAATTCAATACAATTGAATTAATTTTGTGTGGCCTTACTCATAGTCATAGGATACCGGATGTTATATATAATTTAGATTAGCAAAGTAACAAAAATTTGATATGGAATTAACAAAGGAACATCTAGAACAAAGTTAATAAATTATAGAATATAATTAATGCATGATTGCGATACTAAAATTATAAAGAATATTTTTTTGTATTATAGAAAAGTTGTGAAACCACCGAATATCTACATAATTTAGGCCTGATCACTTGAGGGAGTTTAGAGGAGATGATTTGGGGAGAGTAATTGAATGAATTTGAAAAAGATTTGAGGATAAATTTTTTGTTGTTTATTTGAATAGATTTGAAAATAAGGGAGAGTGGATTTGAAAATAAAGTCGGTGAGAATTAATGTAGGATTTGATTGATGTGACAGATTTAAAAAATTTATTTATTTGGTAGAAATTAAAGATTACTAACATAAAATGATAATTGTTAATGTTATATTTAATTGTAAAAATGTTTACAAAGAATAAAAAATTTAAAATAATTATTAAAATTAATTTAAAAAAAGTAAGCATACTGTGATTATTAGAATACACATAAAACAACAAAAAAAATAAAGGGAATATGTATAGTTTGTCCTTCAAGTGAAATTGCTGCTTCACTGTCTGATGAGCGTGGCCTACAAAGATTCATATGCATCAAGGATTACCGTGTCTACGCACAAGTGCTTGCAAAATCTTTGACTAAGCAAAAGAAAAGGAACACTCCGAAACCATCCATCAAAAATTGCTGTAAAAGGATACCAATCTTTCCCTTATTCTCCTCCTCTTCTCATGACACCATTTCCTACAGACACTCCTTCATTCATTCTTAATTTTACAAACATGAAAGAAGGATATATATATATATATATACGCCTCCACCATGTTTCGTACCATCCATCCTTCATCTCACAAACGTTTCGCTTTCACCATTATACATACATACTTATATGTGGAACAACAACTAACTTAAGAATAAACAGAGTCCTAAGGTAAGAATATGGAAAAAGTGCAAATACACCCACCTAAACCAAACTCGGAACTAACAAACACTTTTAGATCAGAGAGGTTGGTGCATGGTGACAACCAAGGGAGCGGTGACAGTGTGATTGGAATCAGACCAAACTATGGAGCCAGTCTAGACAGTGGAACTCCCGGGTGAAAGCTTCACTTCCCTGGTTTGCACCCTCACAAGGAAGTTCAGTTTCTGACCCAACCTCCTGAAAGCCAGTGTGTTCAGTTCAACAGTGACTTCAGTGTCGGCAGGGGCTGCAACAGAAACTCCACCTTCGTGAAACTTCAGGCTGCTTCCACCTCCACGCCAAGCTTGCCTCCAATGCTGGAAGGAACCGAATACCATCACGGAACCGAATACAGCGCGTCCAAGTGAGGGCACACAAACATGGAACCGAATACGGAGGAGGTTGGAACCGAATACAGCGTTGTGCGAGTGGAGGGGAACCGAATACAGCTTCTTTGTGAATCCTTCGCAAACCTAGAACCGAATATTGGAGGATTTGAACCGAATACGCCTCGTTCAATTTTAGTGGTGAAGCATTGTTCATCATCTTCTTCACCTTCACAGACGCGCATTCCACTTCAACCACTTTCTTCTTCGTGCCATCAACCTCATCTACCAAATCCTAGCTCCTTCTTTGTCTCAAGCAAGCTCAGCTCAGGGAGTCTCTGCAACCACGCCAAACCAACTTGGAATCTGTTTTGTCCTTCTGCGAATTGATTATCTATATTAAGTTCATATACAGAGATGAAATTGTATAATAGGTTGAGGCATACGTGACTTTTTACTAACAATCTCTCCGGATCTCTACACTTTCGTGGATGATAAAAACCTCTCCATCTCGCAAATCCGTCTTCGAGCGTTCTTCGCTTTTCCTCTCATCCGAACATGATTGTCCCTCCATTTTGTCGCTCTCATTCACCTCTAAACAGTAGAATCCGTAAACACAACGTTAGTGATGCAAGGGCCTTTGTCTGTTAGCGCTGTACACATAGATATGATATGACGCTAACTGTTTGTCATACGTATACATCTCATTTAAATATTGAGTACGAAAAATCAGTTTGCAGAGAGCTCAACCTCACAGCACAAAAACCTATGCTTAAAAAATTAAATAAAATTTAACACCTATTTAGGTCAATTATTGAGCAATACTTGTTGGGTAAAAATAATTGAAATCATTCTAGAATATGTTTATTTAATTGAGAATCATGAAAATTGATTTGCCTATATCTATTAACGGGTGATTTTGATCTAACAAATGGCATTAGTATTACTGTATGAAATTAATTTAATTATTTTATTAGTTAACAAATAACATGGATGTTAGTTAACTTTTTTTATTATTGTAAATGAAAATAAAGAAGATAAATATGCTTTAGATTTTTTCATTCAAAACTTTAATTTTAATGATTGTATTTTAAATTTTGTAATGATTTTAAATTAAATTTGTCTATTTAAAATTTAAATTTTAAAATGAATTAATTGGATTGTCTATTACCATTATATAGATTTTATTTAGATGTATTTAAAACTATTATTTAGTGTTTATTGTTAATATGATATTTAAAATTATCATTTATAGATATATTTTATATATATATTAACATATATCACAATCGATATAATCATACTCATGGTAATTTCTTTTTATGATTTTATTTGGGGTAATGGATTTTAGTCGATTTAAGAAAAAAAGATGTGAAAATTAGGTTGTTTAAATTAAGAAAAAAATGTGAAAAATGAAATGAAATAATAGAAAAGCTTATGAAAGTTAGTGAAGTTATTGAGTGATGCAATGAATTTGATTGATTAAACAATGTTTTAATTGATAAAAAAGTAAATTATCATTTTATTTTTGTATATATATAAAAGTATACTTAAATTAAATTGTAATTAGTGTAAAATATAATATAATGAAACGTGAGTGATTATTTTAAATGAGAAAACTAATATTAATAAAAATATATTAAATTAAGTATGATTTTTAGAAATTAAGATGATATAAAATGGTGGTGATTAGTTTAAATAAAATGAAGTGATAGTTTGATTTGATTTGGAATATGGTTTTTTAAAGTGAATATATATATATATATATATATATATATATATATATATAAATAGGAGTAATTGGTTAAACAAATGTATTGACGAAAATAATTTAAATGAACATCTACCATGAAAATTGATAACATTTTTTATATGCTCAAAATAACAAAATATTAGAATAAATATAAAGTAGATAATGATAAAATTATTGCATGAAGTGAAATTAAGTTGGTTGAATGTGAGAATGTTTATGTATTCAAAATATTAAAACATATTATTGATTTGCTTAAGAAATTACATAATATCCTATAGCAAATATTGAACTCATGAGCATAACGCAAGGAGAACCATCACAACTCGCCAAAAACACACTACATGCGACAACATCGATACGATGACAACGAACCACAAACCACTACCATCAGTCACCATGTCAAACATGAAGACCACCTACAACAGACACGAAAACTCCAGTAAAACTTACTCGCATTTCCATCTGCTGTTACAGCAAACAACTATAAACAAACAGGGCTTAGTTTTCATGTTAAAAGAAAAACAGATGGAAGAAAAAAAATTAAAATTAAAAAACTACAATTGTTTTAAAAAAAAATTATATAACCATATCCGTTAAACTCTAAAGTGACTTTGTTAAATATAGATGTTTAGCTATAGTTAGTTAAAATTAATTTTATCACAATGTTTTAGTTGGATCAAAAGTTATAAAAATTAGTTTTGCATTGATTTAAAAAAAAATTCAAAATAAAAATATATATAAATTACGTTCAAAATCAATCTTACAAATAGTTATGCAAATAAACACTTTTCAGTAAAATAAAGTATCTAGAAGACTTAACAGATTGAATTAATGATTTTCATAGTTATTAAATATATATATATATATATATATATATATATATATATATATATATATATATATATATATATATATATATATATTATATCATCAATTTCCCATAGAAGCTTTTCGTTACTTTTTTTTTTTTACATCCGACGTAATGCAACATGAAAAGAACAATATAATTTATGTGATTCATGAAAAAACAATAATTTAATTGTAACAAATTATAATAGCACTGGAGGGGCAAAAACATGTAGTTGACTAGTGATAACTTTTTCTTTTCCTGTAATCTTACACACACACACACACACACATATATATATATATATATATATATATATATATATATATATATATATATATATATATATATATATATATATATATATATATATATATATAAAGATGCATATTGAAATATAAAGATGTATATGGAAACTGTTAGATCGGTTGTTTAAATATATATACAGTAATCAATTAATCTTAATTAATCTTGTTAGTTAGGATTAATTAGAGTTTTCAATTTTCAGTTTTTTCTCCCAAGAATTCTATATAGAAGGTTTCCATTTTGTTCCTCAAAGACAATATGCAAAATTAATACACAGTTAGTAAATTTCTGAGTTCTTACCCGTTTTTGGTAGCTTCTTCTCGATGATTGATTTCTCCATTGTTGAGCTCTCGTCTTTCGCAACACTCGAGCCTTCCTCTTTTCTTTGCACACCATTTCTAAAATGGTATCAGAGGAGGTTTAATGTGTGCTCTGCTTCCTTTCGTTATGTCAAAGTTTCTTTAATCATAATTCTTATTTCATTCTTGGTGTGATGATCACATGGATCAATCAACCAATCTTGCCAACACTTTTTATCTACATACTAGGGAGAATCTAGGTCTCACCCTTATCTCTTAAGTCCTAAATGAGACAAATTACTTTTCTTGGAGCAGGAATATGAGAAGAGCAATCCTTTCCAAAAACAAAATCAAATTCAATGATGGATCAATCAAGAAACCTCAAAGCAGTGATGCTCTATTTGATACTTGGGAAAGATGCAATATGATGTTCCTTTCTCGGATTATAAATACATTTTCTTCACATATTGTTAAAGATGCCAAAGAATTATGGGATGAAGGAAAGATTCTCAAAAGGTGATTATTTCAAGATTTCTGACTTCAAGATATTCACTCAATAAAAAAAGGAGAAAGAAATGTAAGTCAGTTCTTTACATATTTGAAGATTCTTTAGGAAGATTTAGAATCCCTTAGACCTACACCATATTATACCTATGACATCCCTTGTAATTGTGATCTGTCAAAGACCTCTCTCAAATACAGAGAGATAAAGCATGTTATCTATTTTCTAAAGGGGCCTTAATGATACCTACAAACTTGTGAGAACCCAAATCCTCTTAATGGATCCCCTTCCCAATATTAATTGTATCTTCTCCCTCATCATGCAACAAGAAAGACAAGAAAGATAAGACACTTGGACCACCAGTGTTGAAACCAAAATTCTGGTGAATACTGCAAATAAGAACAACCACTGGAACCAGACCGGACCTAGAGGAACTAGGGACATGGTGTTGGGTCATGTGGGCAAGGAAAAGGGAGAGGAAGAAACCCTAACTATGGAAAATAATGCTCCTACTACCACAAAATGAATCACACTATGGATGAATGTTATTCTAAGCATGGTTACCCACCATGGTACAAAAGGAATGGCAGCAATCAGGACAAAGGGGGGTAGAGTGACTGGAATTCAGCCAACATCTACAAGATTGATTATGCCCCAGAAGGTATACAACCCATTCAATAGGTCAACATCAATGTTGTCTTCAATTCTTTTACCCCAGAACAAAGGCAAAAACTACTCAGAATGATAGAAAAGGTTAATGGTTCCTTACATAAGGTAAATCAAGTGTAGAGAAATATAATAGAGGACAAACAAGGTACCTTATCTTGGATTATAGACACTAGGGCCACTGATAGGGATGGCAAAAAAATCTACACTCGCGGATATCTACGGACAAAATTCATGACATATAGTTGGTACTCGCGGATATTCTTATAAGATTTGTTAGATAAGAGAGAACTCTACATTAAAAACGATTGGGTGTGCTAGTGTTTGCAAGTGTCTCTATTTCTTACAGATGTTTCCCATTTCTGATCAAGATTTCATTCACAAATTTGTTTTTCCTTATGAACATGTTGATAGAAATTTTGGCACTATAGATTAGGCCATCCAGGACACAAAACTATAAAAAAAATATGTAAAAATTTTCTTTATATACAAATGACTTATAATATTGTTTATGATACGTGTCACTATGCTAAATAACATAAATTGTCATTTCTAAGTACTTCTATGTCCACTTAATGTTCTGAAATAATTCATTGTGATATATGGGTCGTATTTCCACTCCTTATGTTCATGGTCATAAATACTTTCTTACTCTAGTTGATGATTACAAGAGACATATTTAGACTTTTATAATGCACAATAAAGACCAAACTAGAGATTTGCTATAGAATTTTATAGTTCGAATTAAAAATCAGTTTAATAAGATTGTTAAAACTATTAAATATGATAATGGACCTAAATTTAATTGTGTTAATATGTATGATTTTCATGGCATTGATCATCAAAAGAGCTATATTAAAACTCCTCAACAGAATTTTGTTGTGCAGCATAAACATCAGCATATACTTAACATAACAAGTAACCTTCTTTTTCAATCCTTATTGGTCTTATGTTTTATATCTAATAAATAGGCTACATTCCTATGTTCTTAATGACAAAACCTTATGATCTAATGTGTGATGCTCCTCCCACTAATTTGAATTTAAAAATTAAAACAGAATTATGATTACTTTAATGAAATTATTACGTTTGAAAATTTTCATTAGTTGAAATGGAGATGAGAATATTTTGTGCGTTTTGGTATTTAGAGGGAGGTTGGGTTCAGGGAAAAAAATAGGTAAAAGACATCAAAGAGTCGTGGCAGCACCGCAATGCCAAGAAAGATGCCTATGATAGTGTATAGCTTCATCGATTGAGAGCCTCGGTGACCGAGAATCATCCTGAACTCCACCTTTCTACCTTCCTCCTTCATTCACCCATTAGTAACTCATATCAAACTTATTTACTCAACAACTGCATCAAGGGATATGAACATTTGTACCATTAATCTGGACATTTGTACCACTATTAATTCATGTGTGGGTAACTCTTGGTGATGCAGAAAGGCTTCTGAGTTCATGACGATGCAGTGGGTTGAGTGAATTGGGCATGTTTGGAAATGAAGCTGGTGGGTGGATCATAAGAAGTGAGAGGTGGTAGAGGGAGGAGAACGGTGACATTTGGTGAAGGAAAGAAAACTCTGAAGAAAAAGAAAATTAACGAGTCACCCTGTCTACTATATTGTTCATAATTTAAACAATATTAGTAAAAAAGACCATTAAAACTTGATTGAAAGCGTAAAGAAAAAGAGAATATTGAAAAAATTGAAAGAAAATAAAAGACGAAAGTAACATTGAAGTCATTAAGTTATCTAATAAAAGTTCGTAATTATACTAAGCTATTGCTTGGGTGACATTAGTAATAGAAGCTCGAACACACTGTTCCCGCCATAAGGCCTAGGAGTATACAGGTAAACTATCATGTTTTGGGATGATATTTGGCTGTTCCTAAAGTCAGAAAAATGTTTAACTAAGTGCAATACACTAGTAGTTATAAACTAAAATGTCAAAATTGAGATTATGATAAAACCACATATGACAACTTCTATAGTTAATTACAATCTTAATTGTTAATTTTCTAATCCATGATTATTATTACCTTTGCACTTCCCTCACTTCATAAGAGTCAAATCTTACAAATCTTTAAACTAGCTATATCAAAACTACCAAATCACCAAAGACGGAATTATAAAGACCAGTTTAACGCAGTTAGAGCCTTAAAACAATCACAATGATCCTATGACATTTGTGAAAGGAAAATAAAAACTAAATAGAAAAACAAATCGTGGAACATGTAATTTGTGAAATGCCATCCACATGCCAGAAATTGTTTTACAAATGAATGAGCCAAAGTATTAATAGTTTAATTAGGAGGCCTGATAAGGCAACCAAAATTTCAAACTGAAACAGATAAATTTAACAATCCACTTATACAATACATTGTGGCTAAAATACACAATAAATCATGAAATCGATACTCGAGCCACACCTTTCGAACAAACAGTGACAATTAATCATCATCCTCGAGAACACTTCGACGCCTCTGTATCTGAAATGACAATAAAATTAGCATGGTATATACTTCAGAAAATGATAATAGAAAATGTAACAAATGTTCTACAAAACTTACTGTAACTTTAGTCTGCCTTGCAGTTTGTGTGTTTATTTGCTCCAGCAGTGATATGAGCCTTTCCTCAGAAACCTAAATATGCCATGAGTGTGTTAGAGGCATGGTAGATAAACAGATACTTGATAAAGTTATGTTATATCTAGCAGGGTAAGCCTCGGCACAACGATAAAGTTGTTGCCTAGTGACCTGGAGGTCACGGTGTTCAAATCTTGGAAACAACTTCTTCATGTGCAGGGGCACGCATCCATCCTCACCAAAAGCCACTAAATGGGAACCTCATGCATCGGGAATCTCTTTATACACTTATACCTAGAGAAGTGATTACCCCAAGAAGCAACACTAATATTCCATCTAAATAACACATGGAAGATAAGAACGCTAAACATAATTAGCAGTTGTAACTTAATTGCATAAAATGCAATTATAGACTGAGGACCTATTATCAGTTGGCCAAAGAAATAAATGACGCAATTACAACTTCACTGATCAACCAAAAAAACATCATACCATAAAGTACATAAAGTTTAAAATAAGAATATGGCCTACAATTGGTGATAAGCAAAAGACTCAGCAGAAAACAAGATCCAACATACTTTTTCAGTTATCTGACCCATTTGAGCAGCTCTAAGTATAACATCTTCAACACCCCTTGCTTTCTCAGGTTTCACCAAAGCAATTCGAGCGACTGCATACAAAGACAGAAGAAATTTGAAATAATGCATAAAATCTAATCATGTCTGCCCAATTAATTGACTAAAAAGCTTAATATAATACCAAGATGATGACTAATGAAGTCCAAACAAAAATCAAAAGGCCAATTAAACAAACAATTCCTATTACACCTATACAACACAATTTCTCCAATTCCACACTACATTATACACTATTTATTTTACAAAGCAAAACTACCTATTAAACTTCAATATCCACAAAATGATACGGCACATTCCAAAAGCCAGTATTGAAATACTTCATAAGATTTCCAACACTTCGTACGTATCTCGGATTGAAACTTATTTAGGCACAAAAATCTACGAGTTATACCCAAATATACTAATATCTTATTTCAAAAGTGAGCGTTTTGGTAAATAATTTGCAGGTATAATTTAGGAAAGAAACACAACTACAATATATAACATCAATAAAACCTCCCCAAAATGGGTCTCTACATTCATAGATGCATGCACGACTAATAGAAGAATTTAAATTTTGACATATACCATCACAAACCACAAAATATTCACTTTTATTTTCTACCAACAGTACAGCACAAAACACATCCATGTATTTTTTTAACACAACCATTCACCAAAGTAGTAAAGGAAAGAAGAGAATCATTCGTATGCATATGTTCACTAATACAGAAAAAATTGCTTACGCCTTTCTCGTGCTTCAGCAGACAATATCTGACTAAGCATCATCTGTCTTCGTTCCTCAGCCTCCCTAAAGTAATTTTTTATCCATACATATCAATAATAAACATAAATAAAAGATGACCAAGTTTGTGAGGCAAAATAATCAGCTTAACACAACACAAAAAATCTACATTCATAAACTAACACCTCTTTGCATCATCCTGAGCCTTCTCCTGTTCAGGGTTCTGTTGATTTCCCTACAAATCAGCAAAAATAAAATAATTGCAAGAAAATTATCAACCTTTAGGATGAAAAAATAAAAAATAGAGTAAAAAGCAATTATCTCTAACCACGCCTCGGCGACCCATAAGCTCCTGCATCCTTCTCTGTCTGATTGCTTCCAACTCAGGATCAGCCTGAAGCAGAAAATAATTAATTAATTAACTAATAAGTAATAATAATTAAAATTTGCAGAACCGAAAAGTGTTGGTAACAGGCAGTTTTAGGAGCGATTCCATTGAGTGTTTTCGTTGGAAGAACAAAAAAGCGCAGAGGCATAAGAAAGTAGATAAGAGGTTAACAATGTAATGAGAATTGGGAGTACCATTTGGTTGGGTGTTCAGAAGAAACCCTAGTGAGTCTCTGATGATGCAGTAGGAGGAAGAGGAGGTCGCGTTAGCAATAAGCGGTTGTGTGTGGCCGATCAAATCAGTTTGTTCTCTTATTCCAACAAAGCTCTACGCTATAAACTTTCACAAATAAAACATTTAAATTCTAATATAATTTTATTTATAGTTATTTGTAAATAATAAAAATTTGATTTAAAAACGTTAGTGGGAACACATGCTCAGTATATTCACTATTTTTATAATAACAGACAATAATAATATTATTATAATTATAAAAATAAATATAAATAATTTTTATAATTTAATAATAGATAGTTTTTATTTATTTTCTAGATGATTTTATTTATTTAATTTTAAAAAATAATTAAATTTAAAAAAGAGTTAAATAGAAAGATTATTAAAGTTAAGAAAAATGAATATTTAGAGTTAACATTAAAAAGAAAATGTGGAAAAAATTCTTTATATGATAATATTATAGATATCATAATAAAATGGTAATTATAGAAATTAAATTAATTATTATCAGGACTCTTAAAATTTTGTATGAGTGGAAGCTAGATGTTAGTAAAGTTCAAGTTCCTTCTTTATAGTTGATGTTGTCATCCCACCAACTCCTCAGCTGTTTCCTGTGAACTGTTTTGGTCCTTCTAGAATGTGGAGACTCTATCTCTATCATCTCCTTCTCTTTAAAGCCCTTCACAACTCACAACTTGTTTTTGATTCTCACAGGTGTACCAAGTTGGGGTCTTCTTTTCTCCCAGTCATCAGGAATTTCTCCTCCTCTTCCAATCTTTTCTTCCTTGTGCACCTGAAACAACAAATAATGGTTACCTGCAACCTTGGGCTCTTCATCTTTATGGCTAGTCATGTGTGCATCTTGAAATGCAGCTTTATAACTAGCTTCTTCCTCCTGTGCTTGCGTCTCATCTTTGAAGACGTCTACAACCACTCTCTCCTCTCTATCCTGGAGCACTATTATACCTTCATTTACATCAATGATAGCTCTGGCCGTTTTCATAAACGGTCTTCCAAGTATGATAGGTATCTTCTCTGTTTCCATCTTCATCACCACAAAGTCTACCAAGAACTGAAGTTTGCCAACACAAACTATAATGTCCTCTGCAATCCCACATGGCTCCTTTGAAGATCCATCGGCCATTACTAGATTAACCTTTACAGGTTTCACATTAACATTGCCGATTTGCTCCAGTAAAGAGTAAGGTATCAAGTTAACACTTGAACCTAAATCAAGAAGAGCTTTCTTCACCCTTTTCTTCCTGTCGCAACCGAAATCGCGACGGGACGACGATCCGAAAAATAAAACGTGTTTTGAAAAGAGATTTTGGAGTCGCCACCATAGTTTATCCTGGAAAACTACGGAAAAACCATAAAATGATAAGGCATGGTCAATTTGAACCAGATTCTCGGTTCGGGAGTCGGTTACGTGTAGGGAAGGTATTAGCACCCTACAACGCCTGCCCTAGGGCAGTACCTTTAACTAAATGTGCGAATATGGATGTGGTTTTCAAAATGTTTAACTTTCCCCCAAAATAAGACTCTAAAGAAACAAACAATATTTTTTAGTTTTTTGGGCCCGACAGGGATTGACCTTGCTCCTACGTATTCTCATGTGAGAAATCAGGGTTACGTAGTTCTTTTGAAAACTGTTTGAGAAATGATTTTGGAAATTGTTTGGGAAATTTGATGAGAAATGATTTTGGATTTTTGGGAAAGTGAGCCTGACAAGGACTAGCCTTGCTCCTACGTATCTCCACTTTTGGTGGAGAATCAAGGATCACGTAGTTCTGGCAAGGCGATACTGTTGTAATTTTGAAAGATAAATGTTTTTAGTTTTTGAGGATTTTACATTTTTTTTTGTATTTTTTATTCAGGAGAATGAAAAGGTTTTTAGCACAAGGACGATGCGTGCGATCACACATGTGCCTAAACCTTTGGAACATATTTTTGAGATTATTTAAAAGAGAGAAAAGGTTTTTAGCACAAGGACGATGCGTGCGATCACACATGTGCCTAAACCTTTGGAACATATTTTTGAGATTTTTTAAAAGAGAGAAAAGGTTTTTAGCACAAGGACGATGCGTGCGATCACACATGTGCCTAAACCTTTGGAACATATTTTTGAGATTTTTTTTTTAAAGAGAGAAAAGGTTTTTAGCACAAGGACGATGCGTGCGATCACACATGTGCCTAAACCTTTAAAACATATTTTTATTATATTTGAAGAAAGAGAAAAGGTTTTTAGCACAAGGACGATGCGTGCGATCACACATGTGCCTAAACCTTTCAAAACATATTTTTGTAATTTTATTTAAAAGAGAAAAATGGGTTTTATCACAAGGACGATGCGTGCGACCACACATGTGCCTAAACCTTTAAAACATATTTTTATTATATTTGAAGAAAGAGAAAAGGTTTTTAGCACAAGGACGATGCGTACGATCACACATGTGCCTAAACCTTTAAAAAATATTTTATTTTTAGTGTATTATTAAATGTGCATTTTAAAATAAATAGATATTTAGAATAAATAAATAAAATAACGACGATGATAATAAAATAAAAAAGCAAATAGAATAAGATAAATAAGGGAACGAAATAAAAATAAATAAATGAAAGCAAATAAATAAAAAAAGTAATGAAACTAAAACAAAAAGTGGGAGGTGCCCAAATGAGAAAATGAGTGTCTAAACTATTTTTACATAGATTGGGCCTAAACCCAAACTGAAAGGGGTGTAAGGACGAAAAATGGAGGTGCAGAACAAAATTTGGGCTCCTTTGGTTTGTAGTGACGGAATGGGCTTCGACCCAAACAGAGGGGGTGATTGGTGTGTGCCAGGAAGAGGGATAAGGGGGGTGTACGGGTGAAATAAGGGGGTGCACATGTGTGGATGTTGTTCGGTGATGATGAAAGTGAAGGCTGATTTGGAGATGAAGATGATGAAGTGAGGAGCGGCAATGATGGCTTGGAGTAGGATGACGGGTTTACGGGGTGATGGGCAAACGTCGGAGGTATAGTGGATGGCGGAGTTGAAGATGATGAAGATGAGTATGAAGATGGTGGAAGTTTGAAGTGGAAGCGTGAAGGTTGTGGGTTTTCACGGTGATGTTGAGTTGATTGATGGTGAAAGTGAATGGGGTTTCGTGGTGATGAGAGAAGAAGTTGATGGTGGCTGGGATGGAGGCTGTTTGACAGTGAGGTGCTATAGGGATGCTGGTGACACTCACGGTGATTTGGTTTGAATGTGGTGTAGATGATGACAATGAAGTACATCGGGTTTCACTGCTGAATCGCGTGAAGTAGGATGGTAGTGATGATGATCTGGGGGATGAGTTTTCTGAGTTTGCCAAAGCCATGGTCGGGTTCGTTAGTTCTGAAGCTAGTCACGGTGGTAGCAGGGTTGAGAAGGTGATGGCATGCGGAGGGAAGTGAGCTGCGGTGGTGACTGTTACATTGATTATGGAGGCGCTGTTGCCGCATGGCACGATGAAGAAAGTGGTTTCGGTGGTTGCTTACGGTAACTGTCACTGTGGTGTAGGGCCAGATGGGAATATGATGAAGATGGGTGAAGATAGGTAGTGGACGTGAGGTGTTTAACAATGACCGTGAATGTCAAGATGGTTGGATGTGATGATGGTTCAGTAACAGCAGACATATACAACAACATCTATTCAAAAGCAAAACATGCTAACATAACACATGCAGACATAATAACCTCACAACCGAGACATACTTAACACATGCAGTAACCACATAACATAGACATACGCAACAGAGACATCTCGAGGAAAAAAATAACCAATTTATTAAAACCTGAAGTGTAAGGCATCACTTACCTCTTGAGGATCCGTGCCTTGTGTGTCTGACCTTCTCTTTTCTTTGGCTTCCCTTTTCAACAAAGCGTTCCTTCCCCAGTTCTTGAAATGATGCTCCTGGATTCAATTTCTTTCCCTTTTTTGTTGTTGTTGCAGGTGCATGTTGGAGGTGAGGAAATGAAAGTGAAAAGAGAAGTGGTTTACTGCGGTTACGGGGGTTGGGGGGGGCTGATGAAGTGAGTATAGTTATGGCGACGGGTGCATACGGATGGAGGTGATCTGGGTGAGGATAGGTGATGGCCTTTAGGTGTTGGTAGTTGAAGGTCGTGGATATGGAGGATGGGCAGTTACTAGTAGCATGTGTGTGTGTTGGTGATTGGACAATGAAGGGAAACTTGAAGGTTCAGTCCCTGGTCTGTAGTAATGTTGGAGATGAATGGAGAGTGAGATGAAGATAATGGACTGGAGGCAATGGGCGTTGGAGATGAGAATGGAGAAGATCCAGGGGCTGAGTTGTTGGCTGGGTGAGAATATCGGGGATCGGTTGGAGGCCACGGGCCTTTTTGTGTTGATGATGATGATATGGACTATGCGTCTCTGAAGGTGATCTGAGAGGGGTCCTTTTCAGAAGTTACCAGATGAGCACCATACGGACACTGACGTGGATGACCAACAAGAGTGGAGGTGTCAGCGAAAACAATTCTCTCTTTCTTTTCTTTGGCCATGTGCCCTCCTCTCCCCTGGTATCCACTATGCATTCACATTTTATTATTGGGGAGCCAGGGTGTTGAAGGTAAGTGGGAGACAAAGGTGAGTGATGATGAGAAGTGGAGATAGTGGAGTTTGATACGGTGGGGAATAGTGGAATATTATGGGAAGGTTAGTTGGCGGGAACACTTGTGGAATATTGGAAGTGGGATGGTGGAAGTGGGTGAAGGTTAGTAGCGAGAGTGCTCAAAAAGTGCTCTGGTAATCGTTTACAGCACCCCTGTAAACGATTACCCGAGAGAAATTTCAAATTTGTACAGAAAGTCCAACACAGGTACTCAGTCAGATGAACACAGGTCACCATTGGACAAAAACTGACTTTTAAGCACTTTTGCACCTGTCTGAGGTTTGTGCAGGTGTTTCAATGGTGGGAAATAATGGATGGTGATGTGATGTGAGGCCAAGGAGGGTGGGGAGACCCCTCATGAGTTGGTGGAGCAACCTGTGCAAGGAATGAGTGAAAGTGTTCAAAAAGGGCTCTGGTAATCGATTACAGCACCCCTGTAATCGATTACCCGAGAGAAATTGCAAATTTGTACAGAAAGTCCAACGCAGGTACCCAGTCAGATGAACACAGGTCACCATTGGACAAAAAACTGACTTTTAAGCACTTTTGCACTTTTCTGAGGTTTGTGCAGGTGTTTCAATGGTGGGAAATAATGGATGGTGATGTGATGTGAGGCCAAGGAGGGTGGGGAGACCCCTCATGAGTTGGTGGAGCAACCTGTGCAAGGAATGAGTGAAAGTGTTCAAAAAGGGCTCTGGTAATCGATTACAGCACCCCTGTAATCGATTACCCGAGAGAAATTGCAAATTTGTACAGAAAGTCCAACGCAGGTACCCAGTCAGATGAACACAGGTCACCATTGGACAAAAAGACTGACTTTTAAGCACTTTTGCACTTTTCTTAGGCTGGTCCCTTGTCAAAGCTTCTTAATGTATTAGTTCTGTGGTGCAAGGCCCTGTGCTTCACTTTCAATTGTTCATCTTAACTGTATTGGACCCGAGAAGGCCTCCAAGACGTGCCACCAATCTCCACTTTCCCCTCTCTTTCTTTTTTCTTCTTCTGTACTTGTTCAACCCTCTTTTTCTCTCCACATGCTGGACCACGTTCAGAATTTTTTTATGGTTTTCCAGGTCATCCTCCACACCAAAATGAAAGAAGGACTTCCACTAGCTCCTCCCCATGACCATGTGCACTCCCCTTTGCCTATGCTGTGACGTGGTGTGCTCCTCATTCTTCTGCTGACTTTGTGTACATGCATGTCCACTTCTTCATATTTTTTTTTCGCTGTCTACCACGTGCATATCTTCTGAACATTCCACAACTCAGTTCCACTTATGCATGTGTTGTTGTGAACGTGATACTGTCCTTATGTGCCTCCTTCTTCTCTCCAACAGCACAAAACAAAAAAAAAAAAAATGTGAACACGTTACAGCATCCACGCTCTGTCTTTTTAATGCCTTGCTGCCCATGCTTCCTGCGTGTCCTCCCACCTAATCTACTCTTCTTCTTCAACTCTAGTAATGCTCTCCATGTCATATTACACTAAATTTTAAAAGAGAGAAATCATATGCTGCCTGCTGATTGATACCGTGAAGATGTGCAAGCCATTGTCTCTTCCATGTGCTTGATTTAGTGAGTGCATGGGACGGTCTATTCAATACAGTGCAGCACCATTCCAGCGTGATTGCCTCTGCTGCGGTGGACTTCTCCCAGCCATGATGAAACGCTGGTCATCATTTTGCATGTGTGAAGGCCGTGATATTTTCTCTTCCTCTTGGTGATTGCTGGATGAAGATGGAGCTGCTGGACGTTGCAGGCTGGACGGTTTCCTCCCCTGGACACTGCTGGTCTGGACTTGGAGTGCTTCTTCTGGACGTTCCAAGACGTGCGTATGGCTGCTGAGCTGCTGCTCGTTCTTGTTCCAGATGGGTACTAGAACGACCGTTCAGATAATAGGACCGAACGTTACTTATATGAACGCTTTGAATCTTGATCGAACACGTTCTGGACGAGCGTCTCAACCATGACCGAACGAAAGTAGACGAACGTTAGATGACGAACGCTAGATGGTGAACAATGCCGAACGTGTTGAAGGCTCACGGTATAGGACGAACGGTTACAGCGACAAACAAAAGGCCGAACGTCTGACATATTGCAATAGAGAACGGACGTTGAGGACCAAAAGGAAGGACGAGCGGCCGTATCCAAGATTTGCCGAACGTCGTAAACGCAAGAACGGCCAAACGGTCGAGTAGCCGCTTGTGGATGACCGAACGGATGAGGCTAAGACGATCGTCCTGAATGAACCAAAGGTCGAACGGCCGAATTGAGAATCCTTGAGGAAGACCGAACGGTCATGCCAATGCCAAGAGGAACGTTTTTTTCTTAATATTTTTTTTATTATATTTTATTATTTTTTTTATTATTTTTTTTTACTTTTTATGAAGAAAATAAATTTATTAATCAACCCGGACGAAATTGAGTGTTGACAGCTGCCCCTCTTTACTTAGATTTTACTAGATCATATGACAAACAATGTTTACATATTATCAGAGTAAAAGATAAGTAAAGATAGAAATACTAATTTCGTCTGGGTTTCAAGATAAACAAGAAACAAACAGGGAATAAAACAAATTAACAAAGCTGAGAGAATTAAGTGTGACAACCTCGCGGAGGGTGTACCAACGCTACAGATGCATTGTACGAGGAACAAATTTTTGTTCTCTTCTTTTTTTTTTTTTTTTTTTTTTTGCATAAATAAAATGAACAAAATTAAATGAATGAGAAATTTGAATTTGATTGGTTTCGACCATTGCCATGCAGAGGGTCGTTTTGAAAAAGTAAAATTTGGTTTGTACCTGACCATTGCCATGCAGAGGGTCGAGATACCAATGACAGAAAGTAAAATTGGGCACGACCATTATCTTGCAGATGGCCGAGACAAAACAAAACTGAAACTGCTTTTGACCATTATCTAGCAGATGGCCGAGATAAAAACAAAGCTGAAAAGTGCTTTTCGACCATTATCTAGCAGATGGCCGAGATAAAACAAAACTGAAAAGTGCATTCGACCATTATCTAGCAGATGGCCGAGATAAAACAAAACTGAAAAGTGCTTTCGACCATTATCTTGCAGATGGCCGAGAAAAAAAAAACAAAGCTGAAAAGTGCTTTTCGACCATTATCTAGCAGATGGCCGAGATAAAATAAAACAAAAGGTGCTTTCGACCATTACCTAGCAGATGGCCGAGATAAGAGAAAAGTGCTTTCGACCATTATCTAGCAGATGGCCGAGATAAAACAAAACTGACTGCTTTCGGCCATTATCTAGCAGATAGCCGAGATAAAATAAGAGAAAAGTGCTTTCGACCATTATCTAGCAGATGGCCGAGATAAAATAAAACTGAAAAGTGTTCTCGACCATTATCTTGCAGATGGCCGAGATAAAATGGAAGAGAGAAAAAATGTTTGATTGCTTTGAATTGCAAAATTGGAATTGGTTGAAATTTTGAGATAATTTTTGATTTTTGATTTTGATTTTGATTTTTTTTTTCTTTCAAAATTTTGAAACTAAGAAACAAGTGTTGCATTTTTGTACAAGTATATGGATTTTGAAATCTCAATGTGCAAGAGAAACATGGTTGATGTAAATTTTGAAATTTAGAGAAGAAATCTTTGATGCATGTTGATTTTTTTTGTCTTTTTGAAGAAAGAAAATTTGATGAAATTTTGAAATTGGAGAGGAAAACTTTGATGCATTTTTTTTTGTCTTTTTGAAGGAAGAAAAATTGATGAAATTTACAATGGAGGCAAATTCAAAGTTGATGAAAATATGTACATGACGCATTGGAATATTATGAAACCATGACATTTTTTTTTTGTCAATTTGTTTGCTTTGAAATCATCAAATTCATGACAATAGAGACTTCCCAATTTTTTTTAATGGATGCCCAATCTGAAGTTAAGCGTTCAAAATGAAGCTTGTGTGCTACACATTTCTTGACGAGATACTAGTGTGTACATGCTTGATATCAGTGATTGGTTAAAAAATGTGGAGGATGATTAGAAGGATTTGGAGAGTACCGGGTTGGCTACTTGAGCCTCTTACTCCTTAAAACGGCTACAAAGGCCAATGTGAGGTAGTAGATACCCAGAAGCCGCTCTGGAGCATGGTAAAAGTGTTGGTATGGACAAGTGTATCTGCGAATTGTGAGGGAATATGTCATGAATCAGGGAGTGAGAATATCACGTGGGATTTGCAAATTGCCCCAATTTTGGTGGTTTCAGACTTTTGAAGTTCGAGGTGAACCAAAATCATGCAAGGCCCAACAAGGGATGCCTCAGTCTTTGTATGAGCTTTGAATGTTCAGATGAAAAAAATTTGAGATTTAACGAAATTGCTCAATACTCTGAATGGGCTGAAGCATATGAAAGTCACGCCTTGGTTTTGGGTATGAGTCAATTAAGCGAGGTTCAACAAGAAGTTTTCCCCCACTCTGGGTTTACAAATGATGGACTCAGAGCCCCAAAGTGTCTGCCCCTGTCTTGAGGGTGGATTCATGAATTTCAGTGCGGACAAATTTGAGAGGCCCAACAAGGGATGCCCCGGTCTTGATACGAACTTTGCATATACAGATGAAACAAATGTGAGACTAACAAAGTTGACCATCTTTTGGAAGGGCCAAAACACATGGAATAAAGTTGCCCAAAAATTACCCCCTAGTTTGTGAATCAGGGGAAGAGTTTGAATGGGTTCAGGAATTTGTGATGGATATGGAAAGGATTGGCTTGAAAAGATTGCCCCAATTGGCTTGATTTTCCTTTGTAGAATTTTGATCAATAGGGAATTCCCTTCATCCGAGGACATTTATTTTTCATCAATTTTTTTAACTGCATTGTTAGTCATTTTCGTCATGTCTCAAAATTAAGCTTCATGAAAATTTAAGCAACCATTATTCAATCCGTGTGGACTTTTATTGGGCTTGTAATGTGGCTTGGGCTAAAGGGTGTCGAAAGAAAGGATATAAAGGCTCAAATAAATTTTTGTGGGTATTTTTTTTTTATGAAAAACAAGGGTTACCATCTGCGCTTGTATGAGTTATTTGTCAAATCTGTTTTGACTACTTTGTCCTTTCTCAAATTTCATTCTTTGCTTGCCATCACTTCGTGATTCTTTGTATTTTTACTTCACTTTTGAGGAATTTTCTTCATTTGATCACTGAGTGTGTTCCTCTTGCAATTTGAGTCGACTTCTACTGTGATGGTAACCCTTGTTTGGGTAAAATTTGAAAAGAAATTTCTTATTGGCTCAAATTTGGTATCCAAGGATATATTTTTGTTTTTTTTTTTTGGATGAAGAAAGATGGCCACACATCATTTCAAATTTTGGTTGCTTCATTTTCACAAGATTAATTAGGAGACAAGATTAAATGATCTCAATAAGAGTCAGATTTTTTGGTCATTTTTTCTTCTTTCTTTTTTTCATTGTTTTTTTTTTTTTAACGGATTCCAGGATCTCCCAAATGAAAGCAGTGAAGGTATCGAAAAATCTGCCCCAGTGTAAAGCTTAGTGTTTATCATTTGGGCTCAAGAACATGATTGGGCCAATCTCTTGGTATAATGAAGGTTGAAGGACGATGATTTCAAGCAATGCACACGCAGATATCTCTTAAGAATATTTGGCTCACACATTTGACTACAGGAGATTATGACATCCATTACATTTTTTCCTAAATCTCATAAAATTGATAATTTGCATCGAAAACAAATGACTCGAATTTTGCGCTTTTTTTTTTTGGTTAAATGCATGAAGAAAAGTGATATGAAATTAAAATGATGATACCAGTTGAAAAATAGAGATTTTTTTTTAGAGAAAATTAGGTCTGGTGGCCAGTATGAAAACTGGGCTTGGGGGCCAGTGTGAGAACTGGGCTTAGAGGGCCAGTGTGAGCTGGGCTTAGGGGGCCAGTGTGAAAACTGGGCTTGGGGGCCAGTGTGAGCTGGGCTTAGGGGGCCAGTGTGAAAACTGGGCTTAGGGGGCCAGTGTGAGAACTGGGCTTAGGGGCCAGTGTGAGCTGGGCTTAGGGGGCCAGTGTGAAAACTGGGCTTGGGGGCCAGTGTGAGCTGGGCTTAGGGGGGGCCAGTGTGAGCTGGGCTTGGGGCCAGTGAGAGCTGGGCTTTTGAATTTTGAGAATTTTTGAAACTTGTGATTTGAAAAAATATTCGCCAGTGTGAAAACTGGGCTTAATGGGCCAGTATGGAAACTGGGCTTGGGGGCCACTGTGAAAACTGGGCTTTTAGGGCCAGCGTAGGAACTGGGCTTTGGTGGGCCAGTGTAGGAACTGGGCTTTTATGGGCCAGTGTAGGAACTGGGCTTTGGTGGGCCAGTGTAGGAACTGGGCTTTGGTGGGCCAGTGTAGGAACTGGGCTTTTGGGCCAGTGTAGGAACTGGGCTTTGGTGGGCCAGTGTAGGAACTGGGCTTTGGTGGGCCAGTGTAGGAACTGGGCTTTTGGGCCAGTGTAGGAACTGGGCTTTGGTGGGCCAGTGTAGGAACTGGGCTTTGGTGGGCCAGTGTAGGAACTGGGCTTTGGTGGGCCAGTGTAGGAACTGGGCTTTTGGGCCAGTGTAGGAACTGGGCTTTGGTGGGCCAGTGTAGGAACTGGGCTTTGGTGGGCCAGTGTAGGAACTGGGCTTGGTGAGCAATGCAAAAGTTGATATGAGAAAACTTGATTTAGAAAAACGTTTGAAAAATGTTTTTTTTTTTTTTTTTTTATCATTTTTTATTTATTTACACAATGTGAAAAAATATTAAGCATATTAGAAAAATATTTTTGTGTTTTTTATCTTTTAGAAAATAGAAATTAATGAGAAATATGCATGTAATGGGCCGAGTTGGGCCAAAACGTTTGAAAACCGGAGGAGAAGTAACAAAAGGAAGTTGGACTTACCAGGCACATTGACCCAATGGATCAGATGACCTGAGCCGTGTGAACCTGACACAAGAAGATGACCAAGAAAACCCCTTTTTTTTTTATAGTTTATTGAACAAGCTAAAAGAAATTCATTTTTTTTTAGAGGATTTCACAATATTGGACCAAAGAAAATTTTGCAACAGTACCAGCTCAATGGGCCCAATACTATTCTTTTTGCAACCATGACAAAAACTTCAGACAAAGGTCTGAATTCCTCTATTTTTTATTTTTCACAAATACTTGTCACACAAATGGGAAGGAAAAATATGAACTGAAAACACAAAATCTTCATAAACACGTATTTTTATTTTTTTTCAGAAATTCAGATGCACTGGTTCAAGAGAAACCACATATGACAAAAGGGTCTATTGGGCTCAAAAACTGTTCATCTTTCATTCTCAGAGATTTTTTTTTGTCAACTACAAATTCAAAGAAAATCACACATGATAATTTGAACAAACGTACAAAACATCATTCAACAGCAAATATGTGAAAACAAAATATTTTTGATATTTTTTCAAAAGAAATAGACTCGAGAGAAAACCACGAAGGCCATTGGGCCTAATGGGCTCGAGCACTGTTCCCTTTCATTTTCAGATTTTTTTTTAACTACAAATTCAAAGAAAATCACACAGGACAATTTGAACAAATGTACTAAACATCATTCAACAGCAAAAATGTGAAAACAAAATATTTTTGACATTTTTTCAAAAGAAGTAGACTCGAGAGAAAACCACGAAGGCCGTTGGGCCTAATGGGCTCGAGCACTGTTCCCTTTCATTTTCAGATTTTTTTTTTTTTTAACTACAAATTCAAAGAAAATCACACAGGACAATTTGAACAAATGTACTAAACATCATTCAACAGCAAAAATGTAAAAACAAAATATTTTTGACATTTTTTCAAAAGAAGTAGACTCGAGAGAAAACCACGAAGGCCATTGGGCCTAATGGGCTCGAGCACTGTTCCCTTTCATTTTCAGATTTTTTTTTAACTACAAATTCAAAGAAAATCACACAGGACAATTTGAACAAATGTACTAAACATCATTCAATAGCAAAAATGTAAAAACAAAATATTTTTGCCATTTTTTCAAAAGAAGTAGACTCGAGAGAAAACCACGAAGGCCATTGGGCCTAATGGGCTCGAGCACTGTTCGCTTCTCTTTTTTTTTAGATTTATTCAAAAATGCAGAAGAAGAAGGAACAAAATGGTGTGATGTGAAATTACAAACATGCCAAAATAATTTTTCACTCAAATTTACATTTCAGAAAGAATTGGGTTCAAAGAAAGCTAACATGACAACGAGGCCCAATGAACCTGAAAAATATCCTTTATTATGCAAATGAAAAACAATTTTGAACACTTCAAATTTTACATCACTCCACTTATTATTTTTGAAAATTTTCTATTTATCACATTTTATTATTTTTTATTATTTTTTTTTGAGAAATCGGGTCATCTAATAAGTCTCCTGAATTGGGCCGGATCGACCCAACACAACCCTACCCGTTTTCAGATTTTCAGATTTTATTTATTTTAGAAATCAGAAAGACCAGACCGACACCAGACGGTTGCAGTGACCGTAACTGTGGACACAGTGGATTTGCTTGGCTATAAGTCGAGAGCTCCTCCGCGTTGGGCGACATTTCTCGATCTGCCCCTCTCTCTCTTGCTCTCCCTTTCTCTCTTCTCTCTCTTTTCTCTCTTCCCTCTCTTCCCTGAGCGTCCTTCGAGAGCGTCTGAGATCTGCAAGGCTCCTCCGTCCCTGCCTTCGAAGGCCTCCGAGTCCTGCTACGAGCTTCTTCCTGCCTTTCTTTCCCCGGGTAAGTCCTCCTTCTTCTAGATCTTCTTTGGTGTTTTTCTTTCCGTGCTTTCAAGTTTTTCTTTCCCTCTTTCTGTTCGTCTTCTGTTAAGCTTTCTGCTCTTCTTCACCTCTTCCCCTTTTCCTGCTTTTACTCTTTCCGTTCATCTTTTGTGCTTAATTCTTTCCGTTATGCTACTCTTTCTGCTTTCATGCTTTTTTTCTTTTCTGCAAGCTCTTCATTTTCTTCTGCTTTTTTCGCTTTGTCTGCTTTTATTTCCCTCTCGCCTTTCTCTGCATTTCTTTCTGAGCCCTCTTTCTTCCTCTTTCTTTTTTTTCTCTTAAAAACTTAAAACACTCTAAAAACACAACTGTCTTAACAAAGATAAGGGGTATATAGGCTGGAAACCAGACGCTAATCTCCCTTCGTTTGAAGGTATGACAGAGACAATCGGGTAGAACAACGCCACGTACCCCATAAAAACAGAAAACTTAAAAGAAAAATACTCGTATGAACACAAGGACATGGAAATGAACAATCTGGACGTAGATCCGTTTAGGAACCTTTGCGAGGACCATGAAACAGATCACAAACTGGACAACGAGACTCGAAAGACCCAAAACAAAGAACAAAATTAGCTTAAAAGAAACGCAATGGAAGAAGACATAAGACCAATGAACATAATATTTTTGTTATTTATGGTTTACTTTGTTTTTGTTTTTTTTTTGTTTTTTTTTTATTATTTATTTATTTAGACAAATTAGGGAAATGGATGAGAAGGAAATGGAAATGGAGAGACCGACCTGCCCAAAGTGGCGTCCGACAGAAGATCAAATCAGGATAATGACCAACATTTACAATTACGGAGTCACTCACCCAAGTCGAGCTCAGATTTTTGAGATCACTAATCGAATCAAGGCATTCGGAGAAGCGGGGGAGTACAACGTCCAGTGCTGGTTTAGCAATCATGGGAATAGAGTAAGACGCTGGCAAGCAGAATTGGATCCCACCGGCACCCTTTTTTCTCTACTACCTCTGTACATGTATGGTAAAACCCTAACTTCATCCTTGTCTTTTCAATTTTCTCCCTCTCTTCCCTCTTTTGGCACAATTATTTATTTATTATTATTTTTTGTTTTTTTTTTGGAGAAACCGGTTGGGTAATCATGAAGGCTCCAAAGCTTCTGGACCTCTTCCCCGTTCCCATCATAATCGATGGAGAAACAGAGATTCCTCCGCCAGCGCCTCCTGCATTCCGCGGATTCCATATCAGACCTCCCTCGACGGAGCTCTCTCTTAGACCACCACAACCAGCTCGAGAGTTTTTCAACCATTGAAATGTTTTTTTTTTTGTTTTATTTTCATGGTCTGTAACTTAACGATCACCCGTGATCGAACCACGAACACTGCTTATTTGCCTTATTTGCCTTTTTTGCCTCTTTTTTTTTTTTTTTGCTGCTTCTTTTTTTTTATTGTGACTTTGCACCCTTTCTGTTATATCTGCTTTTTTTCTTTTTTATGCATTTTTATTTTTACTTATCAAGTGTTAAGATCGTATGAGTGTATTCAAATGATATCCTTGTTCAAAATCAACTCTCCGACCTTACTGTAAATCTTGCCCGAATGATGAAATAAAATTAGATTTTTATGTTTTTTCTTTGATTTCAGTCTAAATAAAATTTCTAATTTAAACAAAATGATGGAAAACTGGGTTCAAAAGAAAATAAAATACTTGCAAAGAAAATACGGAAAAATGACTTCTTATGAAATGAAATCCAAAGCGAACGTCATGAGCATGAAAAACAAAATTTTGAAATCACTATGCATATGAGACAATGCAGAAATGGGAAGAGAGGAACAATGAACTTGTAAACAAAATTTGTACAATTCGAATTTCGGCAAACCTCCCCTTTTTTTTTTATCATCATTTTTTTGTTTGGCGACACCCTATTAGGACATGACTTCCAGTAAACCTTGGAGATACCAAGTAATGAAAGTTCGCATTAAAAGTTCATGGATGAAAGCGTGATATCAATGAGCATAAACCTCATAGTGAGACAAATTAAAGCTCGAGCAAAACAACATCAGTCCCCACTTTTACAATAACTTATGCTTTCCAAATAATCCGAGAGTCCTCTTCACTCGTCCATGGCATTTGTAGAGGTGAACTCACGCCTTGCCGCAGTGCTAGATTACATTTCTTCAAACTTTAAACATCCAAAATCGATCAAAGATTGCACTTTACGTTTTAGAGCCTTGCATGCCTCAGTTGAATGTCCACACGCTCCTGCGTGATAATCACACCTGGCATTTACGTCATAGTTCCTTGGGTACGGAGGTCGTATAGGCCTAGTTGGACAAATCTTCATGAGGTTTCTACGGAGAAGATCTGGTAGTAGCTCCGTATAGGTCATGGGGATAGGAGTGAAGTTGGCGACCCTCTCATCACGATTGTAATTTCTTCGTTCAGTGGCTCGACTAGACCCATAGGAATGTGACATTTGAGGATAGGCAGTAAAATGGGAATTAGCTCTTCGCTTCTTATCTTTCTCATGTCTAAGACCATACTCGTTTAGACTGGCTACTAGATCTGGGCCTAGTGTAATTTTTCCACTTCTTATGCCACTCTCAACCCTCTCTCCAATTACTACTATGTCAGTAAAACTTAAGGAAACGCTGCCTATCATGTGTTCATAAAATGGGGTTTGCAGAGTATTCAAAAATATGATAGTCATCTCCTTGTCGCTCAGAGGCGGTTCTACTTGAGCAGCAATTTCTCTCCACCTTTGGGCATATTCTCTGAATGATTCAGACTCTTTCTTCGCTATATTTTGCAGTTGTAATCTGTCAGGTGTTAGATATTTATTATATTCATACTGCTTTAGAAATGCGCTAACCAGATCTTTCCATGAGTAGATGTGAGTCTTTTCCAAACGCATGTACCAAGTTAGAGCCATGCCAGTTAAACTTTCTTGGAAGAAATGAATCAAAAGTTTTTCATCATGGACATAAGCTGCCATTTTCCTGCAGTACATGGTTATATGGCCCCTCGGGCAAGTATTTCCCCGATATTTCTCAAATTCTGGCATCCTGAACCTTGGAGGTATCACCACATCATGAACTAAACACAGTTTTTTAGCATCTTCAAATTCAAAACTTCCTTCACCCTCTATGGCTCTCAACCTCTTCTCAAGGACTTCTAATCTGCTCTTATCATCCTTAAAATCTCCTGGTGTAATGACACAAGATGGAGACTTCGTCTTAGGTTGTTTTTTCATCATCATGCTTTCAATATCTGGTCGGATAATCTGCCCAGGAATTGTGAAAGTGGTTGCCCCAGGCTCGTCTTCTACTTCAACTGCATTATCTTCGGCCTTTTGAGTGTCAAGATGGCCCAAGTCTACTCCTAAGGGTGGAGTATAATTCGGGGGAAGACGATGGGAAGGGAAAGTTTGTGCTCCCAGAACTTCTTGTTGTAGTATTTGTGCGGATGGATCTCCGGGGATTTGTAAGGCATTCAGGGCTTCTAAGATTCGACTGATTTGTCCCTTCAGCTGTTGGATATCGGCTTCTATTCCTTCTTGAACTTCTACTTGGTTCTCCATGATTTTGCCACTGATTCGTGTCCTTTAGGGTGTCTTAGATGCTTAACTGTATATTTTTTTTTGTGAAACAAATTAAGAAAAAAGAAAAATAAAAATAAAAAAGAAAAGAAAAGAAAAGAAAACATAGTTCAAATTCTCTAGTCAGAAACTATAAAGCTGTGAAAATATTTGCCCCGGTATAATTTTGGAAATTAACACGAAACAGAGTCAATAAGGTGGTTCATCATTCTGAAATCCCTCAAAATGCTAGGCATAGGAATTCTTGGTCAACCATCGCAGGCTTTAGTCATCACATTCTTCATTTGTTTGATCAGTTGCTCGCGGTAATTGAGGAATGTTTCAATCCCCTTAGGCGGGTTGATGATTGACATTACAGACCCAGCATCAGCTAATAGCTTAGGAACATTTTCAATTACTTCACTGATGAAGAAAGCTAATTGTGAGTGACTTGTCCTTCTTCAACGACATATTCCTTCATCTGACTCATCAATCTTTATGTCCCTTTTTAGCTGAATGGCAACATTCCTTCTAGTTTTGTCACTGCTGCTTCTATCCACTGCTCATTATTTTGAAATTTCTTTTCGTAATTTGGGTTAGGGAAATTAATTACAACTTGATTGTCTTAACCCTTTCCGTGATTCATTGGCTAAGGGAAACTTCCACTAACAGTCCATGATCTTGGACCTTTCTTTGAAGCGAACAACATTTCCCCGAGTGTCTTTAACTTGATGAAACATTTCAGCAAAAGATTCATGCCTCATATGATCTGCAATGTGGTGAGAGATGCAGGTGTTAGCGATCCTCTCAGGATACTCAAATTATTTTTTTGCGCTAACATAGGATTGCAATTAATACACCACCTAATACCCATGAGGGGTACATTAGGATACCTCCTGTAATGATATGTAATCTGATCTATGCTGCCAAGGGACACACCATTTATCTTGTTCTTCGTTTAAACTTGCACAAAGTTGCGCCCATTCATTTGCTCTTTTTACATGTGGTTCACAAGGAACAGCCTAAGACAAGTGCAAAAGTTCCTAAAAATCACTTCTTTTTCCGATGGTGACCCATGTTCACCTGACTGAGTACCTGTGATGGACTTTCTGTACAAAATCCAGTTTTATCTCGGGTAATCGTTTACAGTGTCCTTGTAATCGATTACGTACTGCAATAACTCGTCCATGGGGTATAGGGAATTTTAGGCGTCTCCAGTCTCACGGGAAATGAACCACAAATAAAACACTGGTAGACAACATAACATCTTTACCCCCTTAAGTTCGTAACAACGATTAAGGGTCCTATAAACTTCAGCCAGGATGGCACTGAGTAGATTCTCACAGCGCTCTTTGTCTCCCACAAATGCATTCATAGCGGCATAATCGACGAGGTTCTTAACATTTTAGTAGAAAGCATGACACCATACAGGAGAAGGGCTAATACATCTGTAAACATTTCCTAATTTTCCTCTTAAGCCAAACGATGTAGGTATTCCTATAAGTATCTTTGAGGAAGGCCCCTCACTTTGCTTTTGATTGTGAACTCGCTTTCCAACTTCATTGGGTGTACTTTCCTTATCCTCGCTAAATGCAAGATAAGTACATACTGCCCAAGGTAGCTGTATGGAGTCTTTTCCATATTTAAGACTTGCTCGAATTCTTCCACTGGTGGCACTAGTTGGAAATCTTGGAAAGTGAAGCACCTTAGTGGTGGATCATAGTACTGGGCTAAAGTAGTAATTGCTGATGTTTGGACCTCCACCTCTAACAGACTCAACAAATTCTTATACCCCACCAATATTATCTTCCTTTACTCGACGTGCATCTTTTCGTCAAAATGAACTCGAATACCTCTTGACTCAAAATTCCATGTTAATTCCCCTTTTTTTAGCTTAAGGCCTTAATCACAACTTTATAATTTTTTACTAGAATCCACAAAATGTGACAAGACTATAAAAAAAAACAATGAGTGAAGAAAAAAAAAAAAACAAAGGAAAGAAAAAAGATAGAGAGATATGATAATATGTACAAGGTGTGTGATTTTTATTAAGCGAACATGAGGGTTATAAGAATACACATTTCTCCCTTTTGTGCCTTATCAAAGGTTGAATGACAAAAGTTCTAAGGCCAAATATATGCACTCACAAGGATAGCTTCCTAATGCTTAAATCAGGCCACCAGAGCTATGGCTCTTTTCACTGTCTCTCCACAACAGTCAGAGTAATCAACTAGATGTGGAGACACAAATGATAGAACAGACTCTGGATGGGGTTCTCACGATAGCCAAACAGGAAGTATGTCCCAAATGACACCGCTACACAACCCCTCTATTTCTAAGTTGCGCTCAGACCCGGGTATAGGGCCCCACTCATGATATGCATATTGTGTGTGTGTGTGAAGGGAGAATGCAATTGTACACCCCAAACCCTCACCTGCAAAACAACCAGAAAATTCCCAGGCAGATATAACATGTTTTCTATCCTAGGGTTCAATATAAACAAAACAAACACACGTACAATTAGGACAAATATCAAATAAAAGATAAAAAAAAAAAAAAAAAAGAAGAAAAACACAATGAAAAAACCACATTGAATTCGCACATCTTATTAAATGGCCTGACTCTCTGGCTGTCCCCAGTGGAGTCGCCATCTGTCGCAACCGAAATCGCGACGGGACGACGATCCGAAAAATAAAACGTGTTTTGAAAAGAGATTTTGGAGTCGCCACCATAGTTTATCCTGGAAAACTACGGAAAAACCATAAAATGATAAGGCATGGTCAATTTGAACCAGATTCTCGGTTCGGGAGTCGGTTACGTGTAGGGAAGGTATTAGCACCCTACAACGCCTGCCCTAGGGCAGTACCTTTAACTAAATGTGCGAATATGGATGTGGTTTTCAAAATGTTTAACTTTCCCCCAAAATAAGACTCTAAAGAAACAAACAATAATTTTTAGTTTTTTGGGCCCGACAGGGATTGACCTTGCTCCTACGTATTCTCATGTGAGAAATCAGGGTTACGTAGTTCTTTTGAAAACTGTTTGAGAAATGATTTTGGAAATTGTTTGGGAAATTTGATGAGAAATGATTTTGGATTTTTGGGAAAGTGAGCCTGACAAGGACTAGCCTTGCTCCTACGTATCTCCACTTTTGGTGGAGAATCAAGGATCACGTAGTTCTGGCAAGGCGATACTGTTGTAATTTTGAAAGATAAATGTTTTTAGTTTTTGAGGATTTTACATTTTTTTTTGTATTTTTTATTCAGGAGAATGAAAAGGTTTTTAGCACAAGGACGATGCGTGCGATCACACATGTGCCTAAACCTTTGGAACATATTTTTGAGATTATTTAAAAGAGAGAAAAGGTTTTTAGCACAAGGACGATGCGTGCGATCACACATGTGCCTAAACCTTTGGAACATATTTTTGAGATTTTTTAAAAGAGAGAAAAGGTTTTTAGCACAAGGACGATGCGTGCGATCACACATGTGCCTAAACCTTTGGAACATATTTTTGAGATTTTTTTTTTTAAAGAGAGAAAAGGTTTTTAGCACAAGGACGATGCGTGCGATCACACATGTGCCTAAACCTTTAAAACATATTTTTATTATATTTGAAGAAAGAGAAAAGGTTTTTAGCACAAGGACGATGCGTGCGATCACACATGTGCCTAAACCTTTCAAAACATATTTTTGTAATTTTATTTAAAAGAGAAAAATGGGTTTTAGCACAAGGACGATGCGTGCGACCACACATGTGCCTAAACCTTTAAAACATATTTTTATTATATTTGAAGAAAGAGAAAAGGTTTTTAGCACAAGGACGATGCGTACGATCACACATGTGCCTAAACCTTTAAAAAATATTTTATTTTTAGTGTATTATTAAATGTGCATTTTAAAATAAATAGATATTTAGAATAAATAAATAAAATAACGACGATGATAATAAAATAAAAAAGCAAATAGAATAAGATAAATAAGGGAACGAAATAAAAATAAATAAATGAAAGCAAATAAATAAAAAAAGTAATGAAACTAAAACAAAAAGTGGGAGGTGCCCAAATGAGAAAATGAGTGTCTAAACTATTTTTACATAGATTGGGCCTAAACCCAAACTGAAAGGGGTGTAAGGACGAAAAATGGAGGTGCAGAACAAAATTTGGGCTCCTTTGGTTTGTAGTGACGGAATGGGCTTCGACCCAAACAGAGGGGGTGATTGGTGTGTGCCAGGAAGAGGGATAAGGGGGGTGTACGGGTGAAATAAGGGGGTGCACATGTGTGGATGTTGTTCGGTGATGATGAAAGTGAAGGCTGATTTGGAGATGAAGATGATGAAGTGAGGAGCGGCAATGATGGCTTGGAGTAGGATGACGGGTTTACGGGGTGATGGGCAAACGTCGGAGGTATAGTGGATGGCGGAGTTGAAGATGATGAAGATGAGTATGAAGATGGTGGAAGTTTGAAGTGGAAGCGTGAAGGTTGTGGGTTTTCACGGTGATGTTGAGTTGATTGATGGTGAAAGTGAATGGGGTTTCGTGGTGATGAGAGAAGAAGTTGATGGTGGCTGGGATGGAGGCTGTTTGACAGTGAGGTGCTATAGGGATGCTGGTGACACTCACGGTGATTTGGTTTGAATGTGGTGTAGATGATGACAATGAAGTACATCGGGTTTCACTGCTGAATCGCGTGAAGTAGGATGGTAGTGATGATGATCTGGGGGATGAGTTTTCTGAGTTTGCCAAAGCCATGGTCGGGTTCGTTAGTTCTGAAGCTAGTCACGGTGGTAGCAGGGTTGAGAAGGTGATGGCATGCGGAGGGAAGTGAGCTGCGGTGGTGACTGTTACATTGATTATGGAGGCGCTGTTGCCGCATGGCACGATGAAGAAAGTGGTTTCGGTGGTTGCTTACGGTAACTGTCACTGTGGTGTAGGGCCAGATGGGAATATGATGAAGATGGGTGAAGATAGGTAGTGGACGTGAGGTGTTTAACAATGACCGTGAATGTCAAGATGGTTGGATGTGATGATGGTTCAGTAACAGCAGACATATACAACAACATCTATTCAAAAGCAAAACATGCTAACATAACACATGCAGACATAATAACCTCACAACCGAGACATACTTAACACATGCAGTAACCACATAACATAGACATACGCAACAGAGACATCTCGAGGAAAAAAATAACCAATTTATTAAAACCTGAAGTGTAAGGCATCACTTACCTCTTGAGGATCCGTGCCTTGTGTGTCTGACCTTCTCTTTTCTTTGGCTTCCCTTTTCAACAAAGCGTTCCTTCCCCAGTTCTTGAAATGATGCTCCTGGATTCAATTTCTTTCCCTTTTTTGTTGTTGTTGCAGGTGCATGTTGGAGGTGAGGAAATGAAAGTGAAAAGAGAAGTGGTTTACTGCGGTTACGGGGGTTGGGGGGGGCTGATGAAGTGAGTATAGTTATGGCGACGGGTGCATACGGATGGAGGTGATCTGGGTGAGGATAGGTGATGGCCTTTAGGTGTTGGTAGTTGAAGGTCGTGGATATGGAGGATGGGCAGTTACTAGTAGCATGTGTGTGTGTTGGTGATTGGACAATGAAGGGAAACTTGAAGGTTCAGTCCCTGGTCTGTAGTAATGTTGGAGATGAATGGAGAGTGAGATGAAGATAATGGACTGGAGGCAATGGGCGTTGGAGATGAGAATGGAGAAGATCCAGGGGCTGAGTTGTTGGCTGGGTGAGAATATCGGGGATCGGTTGGAGGCCACGGGCCTTTTTGTGTTGATGATGATGATATGGACTATGCGTCTCTGAAGGTGATCTGAGAGGGGTCCTTTTCAGAAGTTACCAGATGAGCACCATACGGACACTGACGTGGATGACCAACAAGAGTGGAGGTGTCAGCGAAAACAATTCTCTCTTTCTTTTCTTTGGCCATGTGCCCTCCTCTCCCCTGGTATCCACTATGCATTCACATTTTATTATTGGGGAGCCAGGGTGTTGAAGGTAAGTGGGAGACAAAGGTGAGTGATGATGAGAAGTGGAGATAGTGGAGTTTGATACGGTGGGGAATAGTGGAATATTATGGGAAGGTTAGTTGGCGGGAACACTTGTGGAATATTGGAAGTGGGATGGTGGAAGTGGGTGAAGGTTAGTAGCGAGAGTGCTCAAAAAGTGCTCTGGTAATCGTTTACAGCACCCCTGTAAACGATTACCCGAGAGAAATTTCAAATTTGTACAGAAAGTCCAACACAGGTACTCAGTCAGATGAACACAGGTCACCATTGGACAAAAACTGACTTTTAAGCACTTTTGCACCTGTCTGAGGTTTGTGCAGGTGTTTCAATGGTGGGAAATAATGGATGGTGATGTGATGTGAGGCCAAGGAGGGTGGGGAGACCCCTCATGAGTTGGTGGAGCAACCTGTGCAAGGAATGAGTGAAAGTGTTCAAAAAGGGCTCTGGTAATCGATTACAGCACCCCTGTAATCGATTACCCGAGAGAAATTGCAAATTTGTACAGAAAGTCCAACGCAGGTACCCAGTCAGATGAACACAGGTCACCATTGGACAAAAAACTGACTTTTAAGCACTTTTGCACTTTTCTGAGGTTTGTGCAGGTGTTTCAATGGTGGGAAATAATGGATGGTGATGTGATGTGAGGCCAAGGAGGGTGGGGAGACCCCTCATGAGTTGGTGGAGCAACCTGTGCAAGGAATGAGTGAAAGTGTTCAAAAAGGGCTCTGGTAATCGATTACAGCACCCCTGTAATCGATTACCCGAGAGAAATTGCAAATTTGTACAGAAAGTCCAACGCAGGTACCCAGTCAGATGAACACAGGTCACCATTGGACAAAAAGACTGACTTTTAAGCACTTTTGCACTTTTCTTAGGCTGGTCCCTTGTCAAAGCTTCTTAATGTATTAGTTCTGTGGTGCAAGGCCCTGTGCTTCACTTTCAATTGTTCATCTTAACTGTATTGGACCCGAGAAGGCCTCCAAGACGTGCCACCAATCTCCACTTTCCCCTCTCTTTCTTTTTTCTTCTTCTGTACTTGTTCAACCCTCTTTTTCTCTCCACATGCTGGACCACGTTCAGAATTTTTTTATGGTTTTCCAGGTCATCCTCCACACCAAAATGAAAGAAGGACTTCCACTAGCTCCTCCCCATGACCATGTGCACTCCCCTTTGCCTATGCTGTGACGTGGTGTGCTCCTCATTCTTCTGCTGACTTTGTGTACATGCATGTCCACTTCTTCATATTTTTTTTTCGCTGTCTACCACGTGCATATCTTCTGAACATTCCACAACTCAGTTCCACTTATGCATGTGTTGTTGTGAACGTGATACTGTCCTTATGTGCCTCCTTCTTCTCTCCAACAGCACAAAACAAAAAAAAAAAAATGTGAACACGTTACAGCATCCACGCTCTGTCTTTTTAATGCCTTGCTGCCCATGCTTCCTGCGTGTCCTCCCACCTAATCTACTCTTCTTCTTCAACTCTAGTAATGCTCTCCATGTCATATTACACTAAATTTTAAAAGAGAGAAATCATATGCTGCCTGCTGATTGATACCGTGAAGATGTGCAAGCCATTGTCTCTTCCATGTGCTTGATTTAGTGAGTGCATGGGACGGTCTATTCAATACAGTGCAGCACCATTCCAGCGTGATTGCCTCTGCTGCGGTGGACTTCTCCCAGCCATGATGAAACGCTGGTCATCATTTTGCATGTGTGAAGGCCGTGATATTTTCTCTTCCTCTTGGTGATTGCTGGATGAAGATGGAGCTGCTGGACGTTGCAGGCTGGACGGTTTCCTCCCCTGGACACTGCTGGTCTGGACTTGGAGTGCTTCTTCTGGACGTTCCAAGACGTGCGTATGGCTGCTGAGCTGCTGCTCGTTCTTGTTCCAGATGGGTACTAGAACGACCGTTCAGATAATAGGACCGAACGTTACTTATATGAACGCTTTGAATCTTGATCGAACACGTTCTGGACGAGCGTCTCAACCATGACCGAACGAAAGTAGACGAACGTTAGATGACGAACGCTAGATGGTGAACAATGCCGAACGTGTTGAAGGCTCACGGTATAGGACGAACGGTTACAGCGACAAACAAAAGGCCGAACGTCTGACATATTGCAATAGAGAACGGACGTTGAGGACCAAAAGGAAGGACGAGCGGCCGTATCCAAGATTTGCCGAACGTCGTAAACGCAAGAACGGCCAAACGGTCGAGTAGCCGCTTGTGGATGACCGAACGGATGAGGCTAAGACGATCGTCCTGAATGAACCAAAGGTCGAACGGCCGAATTGAGAATCCTTGAGGAAGACCGAACGGTCATGCCAATGCCAAGAGGAACGTTTTTTTCTTAATATTTTTTTTATTATATTTTATTATTTTTTTTATTATTTTTTTTTACTTTTTATGAAGAAAATAAATTTATTAATCAACCCGGACGAAATTGAGTGTTGACACTTCCCTATGGTACAAGGGATAGAAAAACTGCCTGGATCTGTTGCTTTAGGAGGGAATGACTCTTTTTTAACAGTTACACACTCCTTTGCCTCATCATCTCTACGTCTTTTCTTTGTAGAGATGTTTTCATTAGATTTAGTGTAAACCGTAATCTGTTGCAGAATCTGTTCCCAAGGTGCATCATTATCCACCATTTTGAATAATTCTGTGAAGTCCAGTTGTTTCCCTTGATGGATTGGAAAAGGAAAAGTGCTTTTGCTCTCTATTTCACTTCTCTCTTCTGTATCTAACTCAACTTTCTCATCATCAACACTCTCTACCACCTTGCACTCTTCTCTGGGGTTAACCTCGGTATTAGCCCCAAAATTTCTATTTGGTCTTTCTTCCACCTGTTTGGTGATCTGCCCCATCTTAGTCTCCAAATTTTTTATAGCAGCTTCAGTGCTCTTTTGTGTAGATTCAGTTTTCTGTATGAAATTGTTGAGAGTTTCCTCCATCCTCATGGACCTTTCATTAAGCATAGATAACTGTTGCCATAAGGTGGGTTGCTGCTGCTTATTATATTGACCAACTTGCCCAGTTTGCCCTTGACCAATACTTGGGTGTGGTTTCCACCCCTGATTGTAGCTTCCTTGACGGTATTGATTGGTCATGTAGTTTACATCCTCTACGGCTTCCACTGCAAAGGCACATTGACCATTGATATGGTCGCCTCCACACAATTTGCACAACTGGGTTTGTACCTGTGCAACAGTTTTCAACTCTTTGGGTAATTGTGCAAGAGTTTTAGTCAGAGTCTCCAGCTGTTGAGTTAGAATTTTGTTTTGAGCTAGCAGGGCATCATGTGTCTGTAATTGGAGGACTCCTTTTTGTAAAGGAGCTCCTCTCTCACTGTGTAGCTCATTATCACTAGTAGCCATGTTTTCTATAGTCTCTGTTGCTTCCTCTGGAGTTTTCCATTTAATATTGCCTCCTGCTGAGGCGTCCAGCATCATCTTGGTTTGTGAACCAAGACCTTAAGACTACTTCTTGATCTTCAAAGCCATGCGTGGGTGTTTTTCTTAGCAAGCTTTTGTATCTGTCTCATGCATGCCCCAGTGATTCTTCCATACCCTGCTTAAATGAAGAAATCTCTTGCTTGCCTTTTGTCACCTTAGATTGTGGGAAGTACTTGTTTAAAAATTTTGTGACCACTGCTTCCCACTCTGTGAAACTTTCTTCTGGGAAAGAATTCAACCAAAGCTTAGCATTGCCTCCCAATGAGAAAGGAAACAAACTAAGTTTGATAGCTTCGTCTGGCACCCCATTAATCTTGACTGTGTTGCAAATCTCATTGAAGGTAGTGAGGTGCTCATATGGGCTTTCATGAGATAACCCATTAAATTGGTTGTTTTTCACCAATTGAATCAGTGCTGGTTTGACCTCCATATTAGCTGCATTGACTCTAGGTCTAGCTATGCTGTTAAAGTGCTGAGGCCCAGCTATATTGGTATAGTCGACAAGAGTTCTTCTGGCATTGTTTTTCTCCATATTTTCTGTGCTATGAACAGAACCTTGTGGTGATGATTGTAAGAGAGTTTCTGGAGAAGGGAAAAGTTCTCTAGATGTTCGGATTCTTCTCCTCCGTCTACTCTCGTCTAGACCTTCAAGAAGAGGTTCTGTTGTTTTCTTACTCCTTGTTCTAATTGCTTCCTGCATACACAAGAAAACAAAACCCTAAAAAATATTTGTTAGCACAAAAAGATATAGGAGGAGATATAGATTCAGAAAATAAAATAAAATAAAATCAAATAAAATCAAATCAAATAAAATAAAATAAAATAAAATAAGATAAAATAAGATAAAAACCGAAAAAATAAAAACAGAAAAATAAAAACAGAAATTCAAAATTAAAGTCAAAGATAATCAATAATCACATAAATTAACTAGTTCAACCACGAGTCCCCGGCAGTGGCGCCAAAAACTTGATGGACAAATTTATGATCACCAAAATATGATGTCACAAACTTGTTTTACAATCGGCAAGTATGACCGAATCGTTCAAGTAATAAACTTGGTAAGACCAAGTATCGTTCTCCCAAAGGACTCACGGCCTAGTTTAGTTGTGTGGTTTATTGATTAGCTAAGACTTAATAACACAATAATTGGATTATACTATGCAAAAGACGAAAATAAACATGTATGCATGAGATTTTGATCAATGGCAAAAGTAAAAGACAAGCACTTTCAATGAAATATATATATATATATGAATATGTTGTTGGGGGTCAATTTCATCTTATCCACTCTCATATATATTAGGAATTCAACATTCAAATCATCATTGTTAATGCCACTCTATAAATTACCTTGTCAAGAAGGCCTATCCCTAATTACGAGTTCATACGATTCCTAGCATTTCTAATAATTAGTTCTCTTAGCACAGGAGCTTAACGACAACCAATATAATATTGGGAGTAATTCCCCGAATCTAGACTTTCCCGTACGTTCCCGTATCGACAAAATCAATAATCATGCATTGAATGAGTTAAACAAAGCAAGCATTAAGCAAAGAGGAAAAACCCTTACTAATGATGAAAGAAAGCATAAGTCTTAGATTAAGATGCAAGCACAAATTCCATATATGAGAGCTTCAAAAGATTACATTGATTCCCCAACAAACATACAAGGTTTAGTTCACCATATTCATGGTGAACCTAGATGAACAACAATGAAAGAATGAAGGATAAAACCCTAGAAAGGTGAAGAGGTAGCCTGAGCATCCAAGATCCTCCTTCAAAGGGGTGGAAGAGAGAGTGTTTGCTTCGTTTCTGCCAAAGATACAAACCCTAGGACGTCCTAAAGCTTATATACTATTCTAAAATTACAGAAAATTCAGGCCCAAGCCCATAAGTGTGTCGCTCAGCGGTAACGTACCGCTCAGCGGTGACTGCGTGAGTCGTTTCTTCCCCTTAGCGGCCATTTTGCCCCTCAGCGGTTCCAACGTGACTTCCTGAGTGCCGCTCAGCGGTAAACTGCCGCTGAGCGACAGTTACGACTTCTCCTTTTGCACTTTTTAATGTCTTTTCTGATTCCATCTCTCTCCTTCTTCACTTCCCTCACTAAATTCACCTTAAAACCTGCACAAAAACACTGAAATCAAGCATAAACCTGTCCAGCTCTCTTATTTCTGAAAATATGGATAAAAGCATGATTTCAAGCTAGTTTCTAAGTATAAAGGTTGCTTTTAGTATCAATTTTAAGCATGAAAATAACAGTTTTTCAACTGTTATCAAGGACCCTATTACAAGTCTGCATGTCCTCAACTGAACAACTCCAAGTTTTGCGTTCGGTGCAACAAGAATGGGCACTAGGAGCAAGAATGCAACTTGGGAAGGAGGGTCGTGATGAGACCGTCGAATGCTAGAAGGTCTTAACAAAGAGGTAGTGGACGAGCACAAGCAATTCTCTAGTGTGGACAAGAGAAAGATTGTTCGGTCTTACACTAAGCGTTCGGTTATGTTAGTCTAAAAAGTATTCTCTTGTTCGGTCTTGCTTATAAGATGAAGGTTATTTCTTTTAGTTTTGTTCTAAGATGGGATCTTGTTTTCTGGGTTCGGTTTGAATGTATTGATAATGAAGTATGATGATATTTAAAATGTGATATGATGGAATAATATGGATATGAAGGAGTATTCCAGGGAGGAATATCTCAGGATTAGTTATTGAATGTAAAGTATGAATGTGGTTATGCTTAGCTGGTGTTTATCCTGATATTCTGTGATTACTCATTCTCAGGCAGAGAGGAGTAAATCATGTGTGAGAATGGCAGGAGGTCCTAGTCCATAAGGTGAACTTGGGTGAGGTATAACGACGGACTAACCTTGGGTGACTGCTGTTGAGGGCATCCCAGCTACTACATCACCCAGGTGCATACACGTCATAGCTACACAAAATTCATACAGTCTGGACAGTCAGAGTAAAGTGGTCAGTCATTGCATGCATTGTTGTATGATTATGGTTGAAAATGTATGATTGGTTGTTGCATGATTGACCTATTGATTTATATCAGATTTATGTGAATTATATGCTTTACTAAATTACATAAACTTACCCTACTTTTCTGTCTTGTCATGTTATCCGTCCGATTATTCTTCCTATGGATGTGAGCAGAAGAGGACGAGTGTTTGTTGGAAGAGGGTTTGGAAAAAGTGGAAGTTAAAGTTGAAGCTTAAGACCGTTTGGTCGTTTGAACTAGTTTTATTTTGTATAACCTTTTGATATAAGTATAGTTTTGGAATTGTTCGGTTTAGTCCTTCGTTTTGTAAAGTTAAATTCTGGAGTATTGTTGTAAGGTCGTTCGACCATAAACGTACTTCTTTTTTCTTTCAAAACTGAACTGTAATAATGTTAATTGTGAGTATTATATGATATGGTTTTATACTGTATTTTTTAGATGTTACAATTATTATGATAAAAGAAAAAAAATAGTAGTTTAAAATAGTTTGAGATTATTTGTGTTAAGAATGTGGAGATAATGAATGGTTACATATCTAAATGAAAATAAAGTTAGAGAACAGCGAGAATATATTGAATATATATATATATATATATATATATATATAAATGAAATAAAGTTAGAGATTATGGATTTTCTTATAATGTAATTTACGCATGGATTTTCATTGAATGAAATATCTAACTTTTACAATATACATATTTACAAAAAAATATATCTATCTTTTACAATATATATCTTTAAAATATTTCTCTTTTACAATATACACATTTAAGTCATGGTTGTTCAAGATACATTGTCTAATCATTACCCTCACGTTATATACTTCGTTTATTAGTTTATTGGGTACTTGTGATAAGTTGTTTATATTTTATAGTTTTTTATTTAAATAAATTAGGTTAGTTTTTAGTTTTTTTTAAGAAGTGAAAGCTAAATTTTAGTTTATGATTTAGTTAGGTACAACTCAAATAGTCGGATTGGACAATGTTTTAGTATAGAGACTCGAGAACCATATTTTCACAATTTAACTTTGTCTTTCACATCAATTTAGTGTTTCCTTTCCTTAAAATATGTATGCATTTTTTCTGTACGGTCCAAAGTCGAGCGATGAGTACATGTTAAAGGTACTATGGCGTTCAAGTTAGTTATCGATTATCGATCGGTTATTACAATTAAGTCTTAAATGTCCAATAAATGCAATCACCTACCTTCTTATCTTGACTATATAATTATAAGTTTCGTAATGGATCTTTGGATAGGATTGACCCAATTGCGGCTCAATATCGTCTAAGCATGTTTTTACTTTGTTAATCTATAAATAAGATATTTAGGCCAAACAGTCACGAAGTTAAGTATTAGTCGTCATTTAGTCTATCTAAATGTGGTTTTTTTTTTCTGAAGTTGACTTTCCATACGGTTGATCGACCGGCAGACGTGTACCAGTTGGTCTATACAATACAAATAGTTTATCGTTTCTACTTTACATGTGATTATAAAATGTAATAATGTTTTAGTTTTTTATTAATACAAACTTGCACATAATTTAAAAAAAAAATATTTTACCTTAATTGTGTTCGCAATTTGATATCAACAAGTGAGAGAGAGAAATCTGGTGAGATTGAGTGAAACATCTCTAAGTGAGGAGAAATTGATAATAATGGCAACATCCATCAAATGCATACAACCTACGATCCTAACATTTGATGGACATTACGAGCAATCAGGCAAAATTGATGGAGAATTTCCTTCCTTCAAAGAAATATTAGCATCTAATGTACCATGGAATTATAGTCATTCCATATAAAACAAAAGCAACCAAGGCAAAACTCAAGCTATTGGAGGAGTAGAAGCTAAAAGATTTAAAGATAAAAAATTATCTCTATCAAGCAATTGATAGAAAAATTCTAGATATAATTATAAATTATTAGACGTCCAAAAATATATGGGATTGCATGGAGAAAAATTTCCAAGGCTTAACATGGATGAAAAGAGCACAATTACAAGCCTTACACAAGGATTTTAAAACACTGTAGATAAAGGAAGGAGAGTTAGTGAATTCCTATTTTGGTCGAACTATAAAGATAGAAAAAGTATGAAAGCATGTGGGGAAAACATGCAAGAGAGTGTCATAACTACATAAATCTTGCGGTCTATGACAACAAAAATCAACTATATGGTGTGTTTTGTTGAAGAATCCAATAATATGGATACCATTATAATGGCTAAACTATAAAGTAGCTTATTGGTTCATGAACACTAGATGATGTTTCTTTTTGTAGAATATGAGTAATTAATGTAGATTGTGATTGATGAAAGAAGCAGAAAAGGTAGAGGAAGAGAGAAAAGTAGAGTAGGATCTTCCTGAGGCAGAGGAAGGGAAAGATAATCATTCAATAAGGTTGAAATTGAATGCTTCAAATGTCATAAAAAATAAGACATTTTCAATATGATGTCCTATGTGGGAGAAGAACGTGAATTTATGTTGAAATAGAGGATATGGTGGAACAAGAGGATGAGATTTTGTTAATGACCTTTTTGGAACTCGAAGAAGGAAAGACATATAAGTGGTTTCTAGATTCTAGATACAATAACCATATGAGTAGGAATAAGGATTGGTTCTCAAAATTAGATGAGAACTTTCATCATAAAGTAAAGCTTAGCAATGACATTTGCATAGATGTAATGGGAAAATTGAGTGTTTGGATGCTAGTGAGTGGTATCACACATGTTATTACACATGTATTTTATGTTCCTAAGCTTAAAACTAATTTATTGAGCATAGGACAACTTCAAGAGAAAAGGTTGACTATAACCATTAGAAAAATAAGTGTAATGTTGTTCATCCTAAAAAAAGTCAGATTATGGAAGTAAAAATGAATGGAAACAAAATGTTTATACTCACAGCCACTAGAGGAGCACCAACTTGTTGTCAAGTGGATTTGAAGCATGATGCTCAATTATGATAGTAGGTTAGGACATTTAAGCTATGTTGGCTTAAAAACATTGGCTACTAAACAAATAGTGAAGCGGTTACCTCTTATCACAACTCCCAAGGATTTGTGTGCATAATGCATGGCAGGGAAATAACACTGAAATGCAATATCAAAGAAAAGTCTTTGGATAGCATCAAAGAAGTTGCAGCTGGTTCAAGAGACATATATGGGCTTATTCAACCAACTTCAAGCATTAATAAGAGGTATATCCTAAGTTTTATTGATAATTTATCCCATAAGACTTAGCTATACTCTTTTAAGTGAGAACTCATAAACTTTTTCCTTATTTAAAAGTTTCAAAACTCATGTAGACAAAAGGAGATTGGAGAAAACATTCTTTTCTTACACATAAATAGAGCAAGAGAGTTTACTTCCAAGGAGTTTGAAAAAAATTGTAGAAACCTAGGCATTCAAAGAAAATTAACAGTTGTTTACCTTTATTACTTAAATATGTATTTATAGATTTTGAAGTAGGTTTTGGATTACTAATAACCTAATTATGGCCCAATTGATGTTAATCATGTTTTGTAGTAAACTAATCTTCATTAAGTCTAATTGTTGTTTAAGGGTGACCATTCAGTCCATATGGTATAACTATTCGATCACCGAGTTAACATCTGACTGTATGGATCGTTTTGTTTGGGTTGGTCGGACGATCATACAATATAAATACCTTATTTGAGTCAAAGTCACTTGAAGATTAAAAGATCATGGAGATTTTATTTCAAGTAAGTGTTTATCCTGTTTATGTTATGGCTTTTAGGTCATTATCCATCTTCTTGAAAGTTCTTTACCTCAATTTAATCACTAACAAGTTAGAAAACCATTTAATATAGTTTGGAGCTATGTGTACTTTTGGGTTGCCTTTCAATGGATTAAAACATGTTAGCATGTTTTTAGATTTGTTGGGCTTGTAAGGTAACACACCTTAATCAATTAAAAAGATGATTTAATCAATTGAAACTCAAAGTTATAAGTATTGCTATGTTTTGGTGTGTTTAAAATTACTTAGGTCCATCTAAGTTGATTTTGTGACGGGTTTCACAAAAAGGTTTATCTAAGGTCCTATGTTAGGCTTTATCTAAACTCTCTCGTCATCACTTTTGGCTCTAAATTTTGATAAATTACATCCATTACAAAGTAAATTCAAGTTTATTCTATTTTATTTATCATAATATGATTCTCTACTAAATAGTAATTGTTTCAGTGTAGATGTTTTCCAGTGTGTCTTTGTTGCTTCTGAATGTCTGGGATGCTTGTTTTTCCTCAATTGTTGTCGTTCATACTCGCCAAAGGAGGGGGAGGTACCTGCAAAGATACTCCGACGCTCAAGTCAGATGTGAGTTATGGAGCCTCAGCTCTCAAGAGAATGATTATAATATCGCTCTGGAATATTATCTAGAGTCTCTAGAACATAGAGGGAACATACCTGAACTTTTGCCCTGTCATTGTATTTATAAGCCAAATAAAAATAACCTTACCTAAAAATGTGGTTATTTACTCATAAATATCTTAACCGCTTAAAATATCTAAGATATTTTATCTAATAAATATCTTACTACATAACAGTAATTGTACTATATGATCATCCGGTTAGCTTAGAATCGAACGATCCGATTAGTCATGAACATCTAGTGAACTAGTCGGTCAGGCAATATGAACCGAGTGGTCAACATTAAACAATGATTAAGATTGATGATGATTAACTTAAGCCAAAGCACGTTGGGTCGTAATTAGACCGGTGCTAATCCAAAACTCATTTTGAAATCTATAAATATAAGTTTGAAGTATTGTGGTGTGTTATTACATTTAATACAAATTTATTGCTAAGACTATCGAATCTTTGTTGACTTTGACATCAAAATGTCTTTTGCAGGTAAACTCCCAATATGACCGAATAAAGCGAAGAACGAATGGTACCTAGTGTCAAGAAATTAGACGGACGAAGTTTGGAAGATTGTTAACCTTGCCAATAATAAATAGTATATATTATAAGTAATTAATTTTAAGTAATTCATAAAAAATAAAATAATTAATTAATTAATAATGTTGCACACGTGAATTAATTGAAAATGAAAAACACATTTCTTAAATTTCTTAAAAAAATTAAGTTATCAATCATGTTATAAGATACAAGGTATACTAGACTCTTGAAGATTAAAATATCAAAAAGTAAAATTTTAATATATAATGTAAGGCCATCTTTTTAAAATAAGTTATTATAAAAAATAGTTATTGTGAATAGTCCTCTCAAAATAGGTTGTAACTCGCAAGCCAACCTGACTCACTACGGATTTGAGTCGGGTTAGTTTGTAAAAAATGTAAATTTTTTTATGCGGGCTAGTTTTCAACCCGGCTCACCGGGTTGAACCTGTGGTGAACCGGGTTGGCTCACCAACCCACCTAATTTAATTTAATTATTTTTTATTTTTGTGTTTCAATATTATTAGTTAGTATTTTTTTATTATATTGTAGATGGTGGTAAAGAAGATGTTTCAAGAGAGAAAATATTATAGATTTATTTATTCAAGACTCTAATATTATCAATGGTGGTAAAAACTTATTTGTTTGTCTTTTGTACATGCTTTTGGATTACGCTTTATATGATATTTTTTTATTTTGAATTATCTTTGGAGTTTAACATCAATTTAGAATGAAATTTATTTAGATTTGAATTAAAAAAATTGTAATTTTTTTATTTAAAAAAGTTATAATTAAATGAGCTAGTGAGCCAACCCGTTTAACCCACCACGAGCCGAGTTCGAATCTTTTCAACTTGCAAATAAATGAGTCAGGTTAGGTTGGTTCACTAAGTGACCAACCCGTAGTGGATTAGGCCGGATCGAGCCGAATTATCCGTTTTGACCGCTATAATGAATATGTTTTTATTAATAATTGGATCAACAATTTACTTTGAATAACATTTCTATTATATACATTTATATCATATCAACATTCACATAAGCCATGATAGCTAAGTGTTTTGAGATCTTCTCAATTAAATGTATAGAGATCATCTTGGTCTTAATAAGGTGGAATGTATTCTTAATCATCACACCATGTAAGGAAGAATATTGTGTCAACCTCATTGTAGTTGATATCATATCGATTTAGTTACAATTGAGATTTTGTCGATGTTATTATCTTTCAAATAGATAATATTAAAAGTTAAATCATTTTATAAACATTAGACAAATTATTCTATATAATTTATCTTTGCATATCAGACCCAATTAAGTAAGGTCTTATAAGCCAAATATTTATTATAAATAATACTATTTATAGGGTAATTAATTAATTCATCATTATTATACATTTATTATTATATGATGTACGGCTAACATATGTCAGAGTGTCTTCACCCAACACAACATTCTTTTTGGGCTAAGGAGAAACGATTACTTGAAACATCTATGAAGTTGTAACTTGGATCATACATGAAAAGTTGGAAAAAATCTTCACGAAATATATTTAACATTTATACATAACAAAAAATTCCAAATTTTATATTTCTTGAAGAACTATATTATAAATACAATTAATTGAAAATAAAATTTAATATGTTCTTATGATCGAAGTGAATCTACTTTTACTTCCTGTTCTTTCCGAATTTCTTCGCGCACTCCCAACATCGATATGAACATTTTATCTTCAAGAAAAATGACTTCCAGATTACATATATTGAAAACTTTTCCGAGTAAGTTTTTTAAAAATTTTCAAACAAAATTTTCATTTTTGAAATGAAATTAGAGGACTAAAATTTTCAGAATCAGAACAGCATTTTTAGAATGTGTGAAATGAATTTCAGAATAAATTTTTCAGAAGGAGATTTTTGGAATAAAAACTTTTCGAAACTCATAAAATATCTTCCAAAATGAATTTTCTGAAATATTCTTACATTATAATATTTTTGGAAAGAGGAATACATAAAATACATTTTAAAAAAACAAAAGTTTTCCAATTAAGCTTTTTCGTTGCTCTTTTTTTTCTTCTTCTTGTTTTATTTATGTGGAAACACTAAAAGTGTGAGAGTGGTAATTAAGGATCACAACGAATCTGGTACGAGTATTGTCTATCCGCAATCTAATCCGTAAAATAATAGTTTGATCCGCAACTCGCTCACTATATGCAGGTATCCGCTTAAAAAATATCCGTGAGTATTTTAAAACTTGCGAGTATCTGTAGATATTCACAAAAAAATATTTTATACATTTAAAATAAAATTACAAAAAGTATATAATATAATATAATATAAATTATAATTTAATTTTAATTAAATTTAACCTAATAAAATATAATTTTATTTTTAATTAAAATATATAAAAATTATTATTATTATTTTTTGCGGATAACGAGTATATGTGGGTCAGATAGTATACTAACGATATTCAACTCGTTTAGAAGCATGTATTAAAATACTCACTATTCGTTATCCACGAGTAGTAAATATTCGCGGATAGTAACTATCCGTCACAGATTTTATTCGCGGATATCCGTAAGCGAATTTGTTTGTTATACCTAGTGATAATATTCCTGATACAATGGTGAAAGTTGTTGGAGTGTTTTCTTAATATTGTGAAAGGGGGTTCAGTTAGTAATTGTGGGCATATAGGAAGCAATAGCCGATCTGATTGCATGTTGTATGGATGTTTTATGTATAGGTGTTGCTCTCTCCAGCACCGCACATCTCTTCCTCCACCTCCCCAATTTTCTTTAATTCCAATTACATCCTCAAAGTTAAAATTTTTTACTTTTACTATTTTAATATTTTAATTTATTTAAAACATGTAGTTTACTCCTTCTTTGCACCTATTTCTCTCTTCCATTTCCGTTTACCATTCTCTCTTCCGTCAAGCCTCTTCTTCTATCTCTCTGTCTTCCATTTCCATTTACCAATCTCTCTCGTCAAGCTTTCACTTCTCTTTTTCTATTTTTTTCTTCTTCATTTTCGGGAGGACCATTTGTGGAGCAGCCGTTGGTGCGGTGGAGGTCGTTCAGCTGGGTGGAGGAGCGGATCTGCGGCATCCAGGTTTGTTTTCTGTTTACGTGTTGGTGCTTTCTGCCTTGGTGGTTGTCGAGTTTCAATAGTGTCCACGAAAGGCCAAAACGGATGTGGGACATCCGTTAACCTTCGACGGATGTGGGATATCCATTGAAGGGTAATCGGACATCCCACATTCGTTTTGGCTCTCGGGATGATGTATTTTTTTTTAATATTTTAATTGTTTTTAGAATTATTATAATTGAAACATATATTTGTTATTTTTTTAATTCTTTTTAAATATAGTTATTTGATATATATAATTATTTTTAGATTTTCTTTAACTTTTTACATTAATATTTTATAAATTTTGCTATTTGTAGTTTCTAAATGAATTAAGTTTGAATTAGATATATAAACTTTTATATATTTAAATTATTTTTATTTCTTGAAATAAATATTATTAATTTAATTGTATTTAATATTAGTAAATTTGTATTTGTATTTAATTTATTTATAGTAAATTTGTATTTGTAATAATAATTAATGTCATAATAATTAAATGGAAATATATTTACATATATTTTTTTAATTAATTAGCTAATTGTTTCTTTTATTTAATTTTTTTTGTAGTTAATAAAATTATTATTATTAGTTTAATTTATTTTGAATTGCATTTTGTTATAGTTTATTAATGATATTTAAAACAATAATTTTCTTAATTTTTGAAATTAAACAAACAAATTATTGTTAGAAATGGCAAGAACACGTGGTGCATCTTTTAGTTCTCGAGGTGAGAGTTCTTGAGGAGAGAGTTCTCGAGGAGAGAGTTCTCGTGAAGCCTTAATCTTGTTGTGTTGTAAGATAATGACGTTATGAATATTATCCCAACAAGAACACAAATCACCCATACTATTGCCCAGAACTTTCTTCAGGCTCCAATGAGCAGATTCAGCCCTGAAACAAAAAAAAACCTTCAACAAGTACAAATAAATATTTATCTACAAAACAAATAAATAAAATAACATTACAACATACCTATTTGTGGTTGTGTTCCCTAAATGCATTACTTTGTTCGTCCAGAACTTTACAAAGTATGTGTTGTACGGAATAATCCAAGTCTGATTCAAATATTCAAATAACAAAGGCCATGAACTGCTTGCGTATTGAAAATCATTCACATACTCAGCAAACAAGCTTTCATCAGCACAATCCATCACATTTTCCCATGCATCCATCAACACTTCCCAAACCTCAGTAGAATGAACTAACATTTTGCATTTAGCTTTAACATTTTTAAGGATGTGGAACCGACATAACATCTGATATGACTCAGGGAATACATTTGCTATGGCATTCATCAAAGCTAAGTCTCGGTCAGTCACAATGACTTTAGGACCACCCTCAAATGTTAAAAATAAACCTTTCAGCTTTTCCAAAGCCCATGTGAAATTACTCTGCCTTTTAGTAGACAAGAAAGCAAATGCTGTTGAGAAGGTTAACCTTGTAGACGTCATACCCACAATCCTAAGCAACGGAAGTCTATATCTATTTGTTTTATATGTGGAATCCATCATAAATACAACATTAAATGAGTTTAACAATTTGACCTCATCAGGATGTGTCCAAAACAAGTCAGTAACAACCTCTGAATCATCAGCACACCTACTCCAGTTAATGTACTTATCCCAATCCAACAACATCATAAGTTGTTGTAGTTCAGTTTTGGACCCTCTTAATGCGTTTATACGCATGCCTTGCGTTGTAGATTTGTTTAATCATTGTGACATTTCGATTATTATTTTGTTTGAGTGTTAATAAAATATTTGTAGGTGTAACTTTACTCTTTGTCATATCAACCAGTAATGACTTCTCACTCGTATTTAACCTGCCAGCATAAGGGTGACCAACTAAAGTTTCAGCCAACTCATGGTTGTGATGTCCACACATCACCTTCAACACCCATCCGGCCCCGTCTGAACATGATTTACCCTTTAATCTAAACAGACATTCACATTTACGAGTGCTGTATACACTAGCCACTGCATCAACTTTGTATTTCCTATATTTTCCCCCTCTTTCACATCCAAGTATGACGAACGTTTTTCTTCCCCGTACACCAGTAGCTATGTCAGATCTTACTATTACTACAACAAATCCTAAATCATAAGTCATCCCTCTTACCCATTGAATTAAATGCTTCGTGAATGAAATATTTCATTTGTTGTAAATTTATTTGTTAAATCCCTCTCTACAACTTTGTTAATTGATGAAGACAAATCATATTTCAAACTACAACCATTTTGAGAATCCATATGAAGATATTCATCCATTTTAAATAATAATCACCTACAAAATTATAATATCCTTATTAACATAATTAATAATTAATCAAACAAATATAAAAATATTAATATAATTAAATTATATATTTGATATGAATAAAGTAATAAGTAATTTTTCATATAATTATAAAATTATTAAAGAATTAAAGATACAAAAATCATGTATAAAAAATATATATTTTACAAAATTATTACGTTTAAAAACAAATTATATATAACATCCAAAATTAAAAATTTCAATATAAACTAATATAAATATACATTATTAAAATACATTAAAAAGATATTCAAAAATAATAAATCAAAATATTAAAATATCTAATAAAATAATAAAAAAAACCTAAAATAAAAACGAAACCTTTAACGGATGACATCCGTTGAAGGATGTCATTCGTTTAGGCTTCGTTTTCATTTTACATTTTTAGGGTTTTATGCGAAGAATTATTGGACTACGCACCTGGAGATGAAGCCCTTGGAAGGATTATTGGACTACGCACCTGGAGAGGAAGCACCACAAGCGCACTACATCACAAATGCACTGCACCACGAGAGCAATATAAGAGGAAGATTGTTTGATAATTCTTTTTACCACCACCGATCTTTGCAGAAAATTATTTTACTTATGCAAGGAACTACATAGTTATCAGTGAAATAGGTTATGAATGAGTAAAATTAAAAATAATAATTCTAAAAATAAAATTTTACTAAGGGACAAAATAATAAAAGGAAGGTGGAGGAAGAAAGGTGCGGTAGTGGAGGTAGCAACACCGTGTATTTCTTTGGCCTTTTTTTTTTCACAAAGATGATGAATAAAGGGCGTCAACACTGATAAAACATGGGTTGGGCCTATATTTTAAAGCCCGAGGCCAATTTCATAGAAATATGAAAGTCCCGAAGCGTTCAGTATCCCTGTGATTCTTGTCTACTAAGGTTTTCGTTGGGAGCACTCAAGCTATTCTTTTTCGAAGTTGTGAAAGCACTGCACATCCAAATTGAGAAGACATGGATCCCAAGCTAACCGAGGTTTCTCAGCTCTTCGATCGCTTTAAGGCTTCGTTTCTCAGGAACGACTACGACAACTGTTCCAATCTCCTTTCTCAACTAAAGGTATTTCCCACCCAACCTAACCCTAGTTTACTTATTGCTCTGAGTTCCAAAATTCGCTCATCATTTACTTTCTTTCTTCTCTTTGAAGATCGATTCTGTTGCATTGTTTGATTTTCTTCAATTTATTTTTATTTTGAACTTGGCCTTGTGGAAATGAGAAAGTTGTCGGATGGGGTATGTTGCTTCTGTTGAGATCATTATAGCAATAAGCATTCTGGGTAAGATAGATTACACTGAAACCAACGCTATTGTAGATTTAAGAAGTTTTCTTAGTTATCTCTTGAAAACAATATGCACCGGGCAGATAAATTGGGTTTTCACCTTTGGATTTGACTCATCAGAGAGAGGGAGTGTACTGTGGAGGATAAAGTGTGTTGATTGATTTACTAGTTCCCCACTCAAGCTCAAAGGGGTGGTTTTGCTTGGAAATATGATCTCTTAGTATTTATCGGGCAACGACTTTTATGATTAATGCTACAAGCAGCTTGAATTCATAGCTCATGTCTATTTATAATCTATATAAGATGGAGGTTTGAAAGGTCTTAGCTTCCATCTTTTTGGTGCTTATTTGCAGCTGTTGTTATTTATTTAATTGTTGCCTCGCTGTTTATTTGTAGGTGTTACTGACAGGGTTCAGAAGCCTTCCACCATTGTTTGCAGATACACCTAATGCTGTTCATGAGTTAACAATAGCAAGTAACACTCTTCGCTCCAATCTGTTACAGCGTTCCCCTACCCCCATCTTTTTTGTGTTCATAGGCCTATAGCCATTGCTTAGGCTTAGACTAATTATTTATGTAGTAAAGCGAAACCTGTTCGCAAATCTTAAATTTGCTGATTCATAAAGGATATCAATATGCACTGGCTTTCCTGTAAGCTATTTGTGATTGAAAATGGAATTTCTCTTCTATACCCTCTATCTTGTAGGCAGTAAGTAAAGCTGAAACTTAACAATAGTGTTTGTTGTTAGAAGATAATATTGCTATCTGGTTGTTGAGAGAAGTTAACCTTTGTTTTACCATATGAGGAATGGTTGATGTGGTTTACTCTGCACTAGAAGTGAATGAAAAGAGTATAATAAATTTTTCTTCATCTAAATTTAGAAAATGTTAGATGCTTGGAGGCAGCAGAATAATGAGCTAGAGCCTTATTGATTGAATGAAACAAATTACTAGAACAATAGCTGAATGACTGAATCATATCAGCATGGTTAAGATAATAAATATTTCAAAAATGTAAAAGAAAAGAATGTTAGAAGTTCTATATTTAATATTTCTTTTTTCTGTTGGTTTTTGCACTTCTAGAACCATATTGATAATCAAGGAAATTAAAGAACAATATCTCAATGATTGAATCATATCAACATGAATAAGACAATAAATATTTCAAAAATGAAAAGGAAAAATGTTAAAAGTTCTATATCTAAGATTTCCTTTTTCTGTTGGTTTTTTGAATTTCTAGGGGATATATACGAGCATGCTGTTGTCCTTAGTGTGAAAACTGAGGATCAAGATGCCTTTGAGAGGGATTTCTTCCAGTTGAAACCTTATTATACAGATGCCTGGTAACTTCTGCTTGTCCCTCTCTTTACACAAAATATCCATTTCTACTCTGGAACAGATAAATCTGCAACGAAAGCAAAGAATGGACATCTTCTGATTATTCACTTATAAACTTGTATAGTGTATGCCAAGAAGTATTAAAGTAGTATCAATATTAAAATATGATGTCTTCTTTCACTCTTCCTTGTTGGATTCTTGTATTTCATGGGGGCTTTTCTTGTGTGGCAGCAATCGGCTTCCACCATCACCTCAGGAGTACCCAATACTCGGGCTCAACCTGTTGAGACTACTTGTGCAGAATAGGATTGCTGAATTCCATACTGAGTTGGAATTACTTTCTTCTGCTGCACTAGAGAATCCATGCATTAAGCATGCAGTGGAGTTGGAACAATCTTTTATGGAAGGAGCATATAATCGTGTCTTGAGTGCTAGACAGACTGTACCGCATGATACATACGTTTACTTCATGGATCTCTTGGCAAAGACTGTCAGGTAATATTTGCTATTATTGTTTTATTTTGATTGCATAGGGGATGGTTGAACTCAAGTGATAAACAAGAGGAAACTGGAACCCCTACACTGTTTTGGAAGTTTCTCTTCCAAACTAATCTCTAGAATTATCATTAACTTGAGTAATTTTTATTCTTGTAATTCTATATAATATTTTATTTGCTTCCTGCAATGGCAATTTGATGGAAGCACGACCTTTACTGTAAACTTAAAGCTCAAACACCTGCCTCTCTAGTGGTTCTATTCTTTTCCGATGGTGCATCTATATTGATTTTCTAATTAGTTTTTACCTATCTTCAAAATTCAGAGATGAAATAGCAGGCTGTAGCGAGAAGGCATATGACTATCTTTCAATTAAGGATGCGAAGCAAATGTTATTGTTCTCATTAGATCAGGAACTCCTGGAATATATAAAAGAGGTGAACCATCTTATGTCCCCTTAATTTTTGTTTTTCTTTGCCGGGGGAGGGAGGTGTTGATATTGGAATTGGGCATGAGATTGGACTTGACATTCGGAATTCAACCTTTGATCTTTAATGATGGTTATGTTTCGAAGTCCTTTCAGAATTGAAAAGACAATTCCATGGAATTGTAATATTAATAATAATCACACTTTAACAATTCCTAACCTCTACCTCTGAATCACAATTTCCACACTTCACTCCCCATTAACATACCTGTTATTTATTTCCGCTTTAGCTTCCAATATTACTACTATCCACTGTCAGTGTTCCTATTGTCACCACCTATATTCAACCACCAAGACCACCACCATTATTTTTGTCATCACCAAGACCACCATCACTATTGTTGTCATCACCCTTTCCCCACCGCTGTGACCAGTGCCACCACTTATTGTCCCTCTGTTACCATGACCGGTGACTATTTTCTCCATTTTCACTTTCAAATTAAATTTTTTATTCAAACATGACATAACTCATCCTCTAACTAAAGGAAATTGTGAAGTTAAAACTTATAATTCTACACTCTTATTATTTGTACAGACCAAATCTATAAATCATGATCTCAAGTATTCCAGTTGTTAGAATAGGAATTGGAATTATAATTATAAAATCTATTTTCATGTTTCAAACGGACATGGAAAATATTCATATCCCTTTCAATAATTACATTTGTTTTTTCTCATGTTCTGAAGTTATTATCTATTTATTGAAGGAACATCCTGAGTGGGATATAAAGAATGGTAGTGTCTTTTTCCAAAAGGCAAAAGAATCTGCTCCGTGCAAAGAGATACCCTCTCTGCAGCTCATCAACCAGACACTTAGTTATGCTAGGGAGTTGGAGAGGATTGTCTGAAAAGATATGCGAAGGCGGCTTTTGTGTTTCAAAATTTCTAGGTGCCTGGATAATAGCTGCTAATATTGTCTTCTGAAATTGTTTAATTCTCATTCAATGCGGAACTAAAAAATTGTTCACCACTGTATTTTGATTATTTAGGTGGCTGTATGGTTTACTTTTATTTTTTTACATCGTGCTCTGGAAACAGAAAAAAAATGTTTCATACGTACTTTTTATTTTTTTTATTTTGATGATTATATGATTCTGTAGTCTAAAGCCGTAGAAAGGTTCATACCCAGAATATGGGGATATAAAATTTCCAAGTCATGCATTTGGTCATTTGGGTGTTGGGTTTTCTTTTTAGAATATGATGTGCTCGGCTGTTGGGTTTTCCTTTTCTAAACAAATCAAATCAGCAAATTGTATGTGATAATAGTTAGGAGCAAATATTGAGATCTGACTTATTTATTTGGTTTAAACCAGTCTTTATTTTTGTGGATTTTTTTCATTTTGATCTTCTATTTTTTAAAATTTTTAATTTAGTCTTTAAAAGTGTTAATTTTGAATCAATTGAATCTCTACTGTTAATTTTACTTAACGGGATTAAGTTTTTGTACAGGTGGAGATTGATGTGTCATGGGAGATTGATGTGTCAATTATTTAAAACGTGGTATAAGTTCAATGTTATTTGGAATGTCCTAAGTTTAACTTGAAAAATGTTTGATTAAAAATATTAAAAAAAATCATCCTCCATTACAAGCACCATCCAGAGATCCTATCCAAAAATCTTCTTTCCAGAGAGACAAACAACAAAGAGAGACCCAATAGATAAAAAAGAAAGAAGCAATGGGTAAAGAAAAGTGGAAATGGTAGTTGGAGCGCTAGTGGTGGATGCACGGTTCGGCGTTTCTTGCGATTTGGTGAATCCGTTTTGGATGAGGAAAGGAACGGATCGATGATCTTCCGATCGGCGGTGCCTCTGGTTGGAGGTCGAAAGCTCATCTTTCTCAACCAAGTAGTTTCTCCTTACTATGACATTAACGAAGGGATCCACGAGCGGAGGAGGCGAGGCAGTGACATTAACGACTGTTGTAATGGCGGCTGTGGCCGAAGGAGGAACCTGTTCGCCGCCTTCCATTGAGGAGAGAAGAAACTTTCCTTGCCTTATATTTCGGTCTTTTCTGTCTCGACAGACAATTTCTTCTCTCTTCCAAAATTAATCTAAAATTTTAAAATTGCAGTAGAGAAAAAAAAACATGAAATAGAGAGGGAGAGAAAGAAAGAGAGACAAACATTAAAGAGAGAAAACGATTTTACAAGGGTTAAAGACATTGTGTTTTTAGGTACAGAGGAGTCAAAGGGAACTTGTGGTGGTCGTGATTTGGGGGATTTTTTTGGCAAAGCTCCTATGTATTTTCGTGAAGGAGCAAATAAATGGCGTTTTCTAGAAAGAAGCAACAACAATTCAGTTCTTTTATGAAAAGTAATTTTTTATTAAAATCAGTCGAAATGAGGGTTTTTCTTGATCTAAAATATTCACATTCAAAAAATAAGGATTTTAAACAAAATAACACTACTCTGTATACGATAATCCAATCCCAAAATTGGTCACCATTGCCACAAGATGTATATCAAACACAGTAGATTGGGCTAATTTATGATAACACTTTGAACGATGAAACAACAAAATCAACTGAAAAATAAAGAAAAGAAAACTTGTTCTTATCATAAAACAGGTTTATTGTGTTTTATTACAGTAAGAATTATCAGAGCATACAAACTTTTTTAAGAAAAAAAAATCAATGCAAAAAAAAAGTGGGAAGTAAATAACAACATCATTAGATGATTCACAGGAAGAAGCAACACCGCCAGTAAGAATTACTTGAATATTCTATTATTAAATCCTACTTCAGAAACCCTATTATTAAAACCTAATCTTTTAAGAAATGCCATATATAAAGCTTTCAGCATGCCACGTCAATCTTCCACTTCATCAAAAACTTAACTCCGTTAACCAAATTTAAGGACAGGAGGTCCAATTGATTCAAATTAGCACTTTTTAGGACTCAATTGAAAATTCCAAAAAATAGAAGATTAAAATAGAAAAAACTCATAAAAATAGTAACAACTAAAGGGTTTAAACCTATTTATTTCTCTGGTTAAATATGTTTTTAGTCCCTAAACTATTGGCCGGTCCCTCTTTCAAAATAAAGTACAATTTGATCCTCATTTTTTTCGAAACGTTCGTTTTAGTCCTCATTTTGTTAACTAAACGAGGACCAATTTTTTAATGGTGTTAGTTTTCGAGGATTAAAACTATCGTTTTGAAAAGAATAAGGATCAAATTGTACCTTATTTTGAAAGAGGAACAAAACCAGAAACAATCAATAATTTAGGGCTAAAAACATATTTAACCATTATTTCTATGGTAGTTTGTGAACCCTCATATAGTGTTGTTTTTGTGTTCAGTCACGACGATAAAAATATTTGCTTTCAACAGGTACTTTTGCATTACATTATTCAAGTTTGATCTGTAGCCAAATAGTTTTTTTTTTCTTTGAAAGTGTATGTTTTTTAATCTTTTTCCGAATGATTTATTTATTCTTTAAAAGATTGTATATTTTTTAATTTATGTTCGAATGAAAGTTTTTAGTATTTGAAAGTGTATAATTTTTTCTAGAAGTCTTCAAAACTGGGATGTGTTTCTTTATATTTGTTTTAAACATTTTCTTACATATTGTCATTATAAAGTAATTTTTCATCATAAATACAGATTAAATTGTTTTACATTAAGATTAAAGTTAAATTTTGATGTTTTGACAAATTTAAAATTTCTTATAAAATTTTTGTAGTTTATCGAGTATTAACAAATTTTATATTTTTTAACAGAGTAATTGTTATTTTATTTTTTTTTATGAACCTGGATTATGACGTAATTGTTATTTTCTTTGCTGTCTATTTTGTTGCTATATATTATTTTATAATTTTATATCACAACTTTTACGTCTAATTTCAACTACTACCATTTTCTTTTCTAGTCAATCATAAATAAATCCTAATCCTACTTTCAATTATCGAAGAACTTTTTTTCATAAGTGTTTCTCACCATATTCTTATACTCTGAAAACTGGTACCAAAGTTTCATGTCTTTTTACTTATGGAATCAATTTTCTATTTGGGTTCATACCCTGTGTTTTATAACTCTGAAGTGTAAAGTTTGAATTCAATTTCTTAAAAGAAGCTTTAGCAAATCGAGCCAACGTTTGTTTTTTCCCCTAAAATATGCATAGAATTTAAGTGTTATAAGTTTCTTGCTTTTGTTCTGCCAAAAACATTTTAAAGGTATTATATTTTAATTAAAATCATTCATCTCAATAATTGGTGTTAACGTTTAATGTGTACAATAGGAAGATAACTGTTTAGTTTTGATTGAAAAATAGTGTTAAAAGCAGCATGGTTGTTGAAATAAGTATGTGATGACATTTTTGATAGCTCCACAACTATTTACCCTTGACAAAAAGAAACATTCACTCGTTTTCATGTATGAAGATTAGTTTCTTCCTTTTCCGTCAAAAGTTAGCTTTATAAAAGATATAAAAAGGAAATAAAGATTTATTGAAAGCGAATAATACCGACCTAAATAGAGCGTGTTATATACTCCAATTCCCACTCCCCAAAACGTGACAAGTTAACAAATGTGTCTCATCTGTGAGCCCCACTATTCGGTCACCAAATTCAAATTAACACTTTTTTTAGTGATTAGTAACAACGAGAAAGATACAAACTATCTATAGAAATTAGCCTTAGCAACAATGGATTTAGATTGAATTTGGGTTCAACAGAATTAATTCAGCACAATCTGAATTTATTATTTTAAATTTATATCTGATTATTTCAAGCACTGAGTTAGTCAATTTTGAATAATATCAAATATGGGGTATATGTGGATGGATAATGAAAGAAACTGATCGTAGCACATAATAGAACAGAAGAAGAACATCAAAAAGGAAAGAATGAGTACAGTGGCAAAATTTTTTTTATTGTCTCTCTCTTTTTTATACAATGCTATATGCACACCTTGGGTTAACTAATCATTTGCAAATAATAAAAAGAAATACTAGGAGTATTATCAATCAATTCTTCCTAATGGATTTTCCTTTTTTTATGGGAATACATGACCACATAGTCCTCAAGGTAATGTGGCTGGCATGTAATCCTTTGATGTACTCCTCATAGTCTTTATCTGATGTAACTGCTTGGTTCTGACCTATAATGTGGTTTGTATGTGAAGTGATCATTAGGCTTGTAAGTGAATCAAGTAATATGGGTCTTGTAGTCCTTACACCCCCTCCCTGATCAAGAAACACATTGTTCTCAAGGTGAAATTGTTGTTGAACCTGAAACCAAGATTCCCAATTTGTTGCTTCCAGTGACAAGCCCTTCCATTGGATCAATACTTGAATGCCAGATGTGGGGAAATCAATATCTTTCTCCTAATCCACAATTGCAGCTGGTTCCAAAATTGGTTGGTAATCCTCAATATTAGGTGAGAGGGACAGAGGAGATGATGGTAATGGCCCCTTGTGAGAATGGATGAGACTCACATGGAAAGCATTGTGAATTTTGGTAGAAGGTGGCAGGTTTACTTCATATGCAGCTTCACCAATCTTCTTGGTAACTTGGAAGGGACCATGAAAACATTTCATAAGTTTCCTAGTGGCTGAACCAATAACTATTGATTGTCCACGAGGCCTTAGGCGAAGGTACACCCAAAATAATGTTTTTTAACAAAATTGATTAAATGATTCAGAAAATCATAAATAATGTCTCTTATTGAATTATTTCATAGACTATATGAGTAAAACAAACTAACTTCTTATGAAAATAAAAGTCTATCTCTTATATAACACTAAGGTTAAAAGAAATTTTCATTCAAATACAATGTTATATCAATAAAATTTTTCTAGAGGAAACATCATATGATAAGTGACCGCTAAATGCTATAGTCTTTGAGAAAACATCTTAACTTTATACTATCTGATGAATATACATTTGTCTTACTATACAATGCATGTATGAATAAAAATGACAAATGATAAAATGTCTTGAACATGCTACACTGCTTAACACTTATCAATGTTCAAAATATTTAATGCATGTACAAAAAAGTACTTCGATGCTTGTATACTTTATTCTTGGTATTATTCGTATAGATTAATAAAGTAGAAAGATATGAACAAGGTTACGACACCCAAAAAAAAGACATTGTGAGAAAATAAGAACATTTTGGGAATATTTCCTTGAAGCCATTTGCTCTGTCACATCGTACAAGTTCAAGTTTCGCTTAAGCCTATAAGAAAAGACTTTGGACCCTACAAAGTAAACTAAAGTTAGACTTCACATCTAAAGGCTACCAGTTCTTCAGAAGTCAATTTTTTTCTAATGGTTATCTATATGTAGAAGAATGGTTAAAGAGAAGATTGTTGTAAATGCAAGAAAAAGAACATAAGAATAGCAACATGAAGAGAATAAAAAGAAAGGTTTAATAGCCAATTTAGTCCCCACTTTGGTTGAAAAATCTCAATTTAGTCTCTCGTTATAAAAGTGTTTTACATTAGTCCTAACTTTTAAAATAGTGGGTCAGATTGGTCCCTTTCGTTAAATATAAGTTAACGAAATTAATGGATGATGATGTGACACAGCTTAAAGCTGATGTGTTAGATTGGTCCTTCGTTAGCTTTAAGTTGTGTCACATCATCATCCATTAATTTTGTTAACTTATATTTAACAGAAAGGACCAATCTGACCCACTATTTTAAAAGTTAGGACTAATTCAAAACACTTTTATAACGAGGGACTAAATTGAGATTTTTCAACCAAAGTGAGGACTAAATTGGCTATTAAACCAAAAAGAAAAGCTTGCAGTGCTCATACATCCTGAAGCTCAATATTGTTTGAGAGGAAAATCCAAGTGAAAAAGAGAAACACTTTCAAGTGTCACAAATTATATTGTATTAGAATACATATCCTCTCGTTGAGAGTTAATCATCTTTGTACTTTGTAGAAAATTCATTTGTGGTTTTGTTATTAGTTCTGAAAAGAACTCAAATACTTGGTTGTTCAGCTCAGTTGAATTGAACGTCTAAATAGTTGTCTAAGGTTAGATATAAGAGTGGCTAAACTCGATCAAGTCGTATTAACTAGAAACCATGAGTGATGCTAATACTCGTTATAACCAATAGTAATGAGAATACTCGGTGAAATCTTGAAAAGACAAAACTCGTGTAATTTTGAAAAAAATTAGTAGAACTCCGTAATAAATATTATTAGAAAATGATAAATAATTCAAATTAAACAAACTAGTATAAAAATATGTGAAATATTGTTTTCCTATCTAATAACGCTTTTGATTCACCTATCTAGTTAAAAACTAGCATAAAACATTTTCCAGTTTATATATATTATCCTTACAAGCTGCTTTACAAAAAAAAATAAAATTAAAAAACACCATTCACCCAGTGTTTTTCTTGAATATTTCAGAATTATAACTGGCATTAAAACTTTTAATTTTATAGTCAACTCACAGGTAAGATATCTACGGGTGTATAATTTAAACTTTATCTATAATTTAAACTCTGTATTAAACTGTTAAAGCCCGCTTTAATCCAAATATTTTTATTCAAATAACTCGAATTCGTATACCGAACCCAGACGGTGCAATGGTTTCGGACGGGTCGGTCTTTTTCTCAACCCTAACAGAAACAATTAAAAAATGTGGGTAACACATGTTATGCATAAATGTGCTGAAATTGTTAGCAGATATGCAATTCTTGAAATATAACAAGACCACACATTAGATCAGATCCAGATCCAAAGTCCTTTCTATTCAAGTCATTGAAACCCCTCGCATAAACTTAACATCGCATCCACTTCACATTTAACTCTACCAATATTGAAATAAGAGAAAACCACTTACTTAGCATAAACCAAATTTTGGTGCATTTTGCATAACTGAAGCAAAGATATAATAGATTCTGCATCCTAGATTTACATAAACAGTAAGTATAGATTCCTGGTCCTACAAAGAGTACAGATCCCAATCAGTGCCCTACCATCCTACCCAAAGGTTTGAATTTGGTATGCATCTATTCTCCTACACATTATGTTAGTCTTATTCCACTTCCCACACTCCTAGGTAAATCAAGTCCAAAATAGTCAACCTCCAAACCCCACTATTCAATCTCAAAAACAGCAATCATAGCTCTCCAACGCTAATTTACTCCAAACCCAAACAAAAAGGGCTGTGAGTGAGAGTGAGAGTAAGAGAGTGAGTGAGTGTGAGTGAGGAAAATGGGGTTCACCTTCACCACCATGACCCTGAACTTGCTCCTCCTTATAGCCATGGTGGCCACCAACATTATCTCCCTCTACCACCTCTCCTCCACCCTCCAATCCCCCAAATCCCCCAAACCACCACCACCTGTTCCAGACCAACTCCTACACCAGCTTCACACCATACGCGCCACCATCAACCACCTCACGCGCCTCCAGAATTCTAACCCATCCAAAAAATCAACCATCCCCTCAGATCTACTCCTCTACTCACACCTCTCCCCAATTGCTTCATCATGCCACAACCACCCTGAACTCCTCCATAAATACATGACTTACACTCCCTTCTCTCTCTGCCCTTCCGATTCCGACCTCGCCGAATCCCTAATCCTCCGCGGATGCCACCCACTCCCCCGCCGCCGCTGCTTCTCCCAAACGCCACAGAAACCCATTCCCCCCAATTCCCTCCCGCAAAACCCCTTCCCCTCCTCCCTCCCCGACAACGCTGTCGTTTGGGATCACTACACCTGCAAATCCTTTGATTGCCTCAACAGGCAAAACCCTAACCTCGGCTTCGAACCCTCACGCGACGTTTCGAAGTTCAATTCTTACAAGAGCGACTTGGATCTCCCGATTAACCAACTGTTCCAGATCGCCAAGGCGGCGAAGTCGGTTCTCCGGCTCGGCCTCGATGTCGGCGGCGGCACCGGATCATTTGCCGCCGCAATGAAACTGCGAAACGTGACGGTGGTGACCACGACGATGAACGTGGCGGCGCCGAACAGCGAGGCCGTGGCGCTGCGGGGACTGGTGCCGCTGCACGTGCCGCTTCAGCAGCGGCTGCCGCTGTTCGATGGAGTGGTGGATCTGGTGCGGTGCGGGCGCGCCGTGAACCGGTGGATCCCGGTGACGGTGTTGGAGTTTCTGCTGTTTGATGCTGATAGGGTGCTGAGGGGTGGAGGGTACCTTTGGGTGGATCACTTTTTCAGCAAACGGGTGGATCTTGAGAAGTTGTATGCGCCATTGATTGGCAAATTGGGCTACAAGAAGGTGAAGTGGGCGACGGGGAATAAGACCGATGCTAGTGGCGTCAAGAATGGTGAAGTTTTCTTGACAGCATTGCTGCAGAAGCCTGTGTCCAGATGACGCTCGTTAGACCCAAATAAAGGTAGAGAATTTGCAAATTAACTCTATAATCATTTAGTTAAGAATCTAACTAGAATTTTGCTAATTGATCATAAACCCAAGGTAAATACTGTACAAGTTAATATCATTGTTGTTCATTGCTCTATCTATTTTATTGAAACTTGCCCTTACCTCTAGGTAGAAGCCAATTTTACAAGCTGCTTCGTAGTAATTTAATTATGAAGCCAGCTTTTATTTGAAGACATTAATTTTAAAAGTCAATAACCAATAAAAAGTTATGGTAAGTATGTAATCACACATTGCAATATTTTTTTATGGGATAACTGTGTAAATTCTCTTGTATTTATTTATAATAATGTAAATATGATGTTTTTTTAATGTCATGTATAAGTTTCCATATATAGTGCAATTATTGATTTTTATAGTAATTACTTCAGAAGTTATGTATAGGATCGGTTGTTGTTGATTGATAATGTAAACTTCTTTAAATTGACCTATGAAAATTAAATCAATGAATTAACCAATAAAATAATGGTGGTGTTTTGGAGTTATTCCTTAAAAAAAAGGTTTGATGTTTCACTTTACACCTAGAAGAGTGCATTTTTCTATTGGCCAAGTCTCTGTTTAAATAACGTAAGAGTATGTTTTGGCTCCTAATTTAATCTGAAGATCATTGTGTGATTATTAATGTGAGTTTAAATTTGATGTACTGGTTGTCAAAAAGAGGGGGGGCGCTTTCGATGCCAACTATGGTTTGTGGATTAGAATTAGACCTTAAAAGCTTGCTCAAGAGAAGATGATTGCTCAAGTTTATAAATTACAAAGAGTCCTTCGGCTACATTTCTGGTTGTTCTTGGACATCTTAACGATTGCCTGAAACATTGCCTGATAATGTTCTGTAAAACAAACATAACTTGATTTAAATGTTAGTTAGTAGGGTGTGCCATGGCTTGATCTAAATGAATCCTGTAAATTTAGGACACCGTTTATCTCTTTTTCTTTGTTAAATACTTGTCAATTCTCTCGTTTAATGTTACTTTGACGATATATAATTACTCTGCAACTTCATATTTCTGTCTCTGATCTGATTATTCTGGCTCTGTTTTGCACATTGCAGTTTGATATGCTGTAAGGATGATAAACAGGTCGGTTTATCCGGATTTCCTTGCTGATAGGTGTTTACGGGGCACGTAATGAAGCAATTTTCATGTCCAATGATGGATCATAACCCGTTGAAACAAAGATAGAAGAAGTCGATGACAGGTGTATATCCGTGGGGACTTGGGGAACCTGGTTGAGGAAATAGTTTTTGTGATCGTTTTTTTACTTATATTTCATTAAATTATTATGCTCTAATTAATTGTTTTGAAATAAATATAAGAAACGCCAATTTCTTTCTTCTTGGATTTCATATACATATTTTCTTTTGCGGCGCTTGCCATTTATCATTATCGATCGTCCGCATTCATTTGATAATTCATTTATCATTGTTGGAAAACTTGTGTGAATATGAATTCAACATGGAAAATAAATAAGTTTCATGTCATTTCCTCTTCTGTAACTTATTAATATGAAGCCACAAATCTTATTTTACTAAAAATTTAGGTGAATTGAGTTTTGGGAACTCAGCTTGGCCAGGCTAGCTAGACCTTCAAGTCAGCTTTCAATATTTAATTCACCTAAACGGCAGTTGCTTCATGTATCTCTATATATTTCTTCATGTACTGCCGTATTTATAAACAAATTTTCTCATTTTTGCGTTTTCCAGATTATATTGATTGGAAATTAAAAATGACTTTTGAATCATATGATCCGAAAGTTTTCTGAATTATACACTATAGAAGTTATTTTATATTTTTGAATTATATTTTTTCTTTGAATTACACAATTTGAAACCAAAAATGACTTCCAGAAGTTGTTGGAAAGGGTAAGTAAAAAAGAGTTACAGATTGTATACTTATGAAGTCATTTGCTTTTAATTTGTTCAATTTGGAAGTTTTCAAATTATGAAATCTGGAAGCGAAACATGTAATCTGAAGTCTTTTTAAAGTAAAGAAATGGCTTTTATAAATTATTTTTTGGCTTCTAAATTGTACAATGTAAAAGAACAAAAAGAGAAATTTCTTTTATATAGGAATGCAGGAAAAAATATATAGTGGTGCAGGAAGAAGCTGCCCTTCTAAAAGTCTAGCATAGAAAAAAGAGCACTAGGTGGGCTACTTAGAAGGACCACGAGGTTATAAAATTATCATATGGTTATTTAAGAGAAAACTATTTCATTTTGCACCACCCTCTTTTCCACAAGCTCCCTGTGGGTGTGTATAAGATCAAACTGCCCTATTAAGAGATGGCAAACATTTTCCTATCCATGGATATATGTAGCGAATACTTAGTATTTATAAATATCTATTATCTACATATAATAATATTTTTTTATAAATAAGTTTGGTGTCCGTATTATATTACTCATATCCACAACCAGTATTTTATTTAAAATCAAAATAAATTTATATTTTATTAAGTTAAATTTAATTAAAATCAAATTTTTATTTTTATTATATTTTATATTTTTTTATAATTTTATTTAGATTTTGTTTATATTTTATTTTTAAAATTTATAAAATTTCTCTTTTTAAATATCTTTAAGTATTGATTAATATTAATAAATTTTAAAAATTTATAGGTGTTTTTTATACATATATCTAATAATAATAAATTAGACTTTTTTATAGGCAAAATGAAGATGAGAGTGTTACTCCCTCTCTCACCACACACGGCTCTTTACATTTTTTTCATTTTTTAATTTCAAAAATATCCTTTATTACTTTTACCATTAATCCTTTTTTAACTTTTTCTTAAAATCCTAATTTTTTACATTTCAAACTTCACTCAGTCGCCCAATCCAACCCAACCCCACCCCAGACTTTTACTTTCTCTCTTCCTCTTTTATTCTTCTCTTCCCCTTTCTCCCACGCCCCACCTCCACCCTCATACTCTTACTTTCTCTCTACCTCTCTTATTTTTCTCTTCCTCGTTCTCCCACATCTTACCCCCACACCACACTCTTACTTTTTCTCTTCTTCTCTTATTTTTCTCTTCCTTGTTCTATCATTCCCCATTTTCGTCAAGCTCCATCCCTCATTTTCCATTTCTGTTTTGCTTCATTTTATTGTTGTTTGTTCTTCATTTTCTTATTGAGTTTGTGTGGTGCTTGGTTTGTGTTACTATTTGTTCTCCATCCGTAGAGTTTGATGTTTTCTTTCTTGTTCCAGGTTGGTAGTTCTGTTGCATAATAGATAGCATGATATATAAATTGATTTGAATGTATATTGTCTTTGTTGCGCTGATATGTATTATGTGAACATGTGTTGTGCTAGGTATATATTTTGAAGTTTAAATGGATTTTTTATATTCGTTGAAGCCATTCAATGATTTTTTTATCTTTTACTTTTTAGTTTATTAATTTATTGTTTTGTAAATTAATTTATAGATAATTTTTAAATTAATTGTTTTATAATTATTTACGTAATTATAATTAATTCAATTCATAATTAATTAAATGAAGTTGGTGAAAAGTAACAATTTTTTAACTACCATCATTTAAAGGGGCAAAAGGGGAATAAGGGATATAGGGAACAATGTGAGGTGTGGAGGGAGTAACACTCCAAACAGAATCTTTATCCAGTTCAACTTTTTCTCATCCTAAGTGTCACTCCTTCTTGCACGCCATCCCTTTGCTGTTAGGAAATTTCTTCCTGCACCTCCGTAAGTTTTCCCCGCACCCTCAAATCTTTTTCTATTTTGCCATTTTTAAACTGAACAATTCGTTTTGTTTTTTGTTATTTTCTCTGGGTTTACCATCTTGACTTCCAATGTGCATTTAGAAGATAAAAAATAAATTTTAAGATGTATAGTTTATAAGTTATCTTTTACTTTTTCAAATATACAATCTAAAAAGTTTCTGGAATGTATAATTTCAAATTATTTTTTATTTTCAAATTACAAGGGAAATATGGGATTTCTTCCTTATAATAGAGTACAAGAAGAAATTTATGGAAATGCATGAAGATACTATCTTGCTGTTATTGTCACTCTCTTCATATGTTATGTTGTAGACTCATGGAAGAATATCCAAATTTTATTTTAGCAATGTATTCCCAATTAGGATGAGAAACAAGTCAAGCTGACATCCTTTAGTTCAATGTAGTTTTGATTTATTAAAAACGAGACAGGTTATGTTACAAAAAGCGAACTAAAAATTGTAATTCATCTCACCATAGAATCTGCCACTTCTTTTAATTTCTTTCTTTTTACATATATATTTATAAATAAATATTTAAAACATATTTAATTATATAAGTATTTAAAACAGAGTTTAAAAACTTTCGTTTTACCTTTTCCTAGAATTCAAAAAATATTTTTAGATTGCATAGTTTAAAAGTGTTATTTTTTTAATGTAAAAAATGGTTTTTAAATTGTGTAATTCAAAAATATCTTATAAATTATATAATTTGGAAGTTTTTTATGGAAAAAATATTTTTAAATTGAGCAATTCAAAATCTAGAAGTTATTTGTAAAAGACGACTTTTGAACTATGTAATTTATAAATTGTTTCACTAAAAAATAATTTTTAAATTCTGCAATTTAAAATACAAAATTAACTTATAAATTATATAATATAAAAGTCAAAATTGACTTCTAAACTAGATAGGGTAGTCTGGTATAAAATTTTCTATGTCCTGTATGACATAATTTGAAAGATTTTATGAATTGCAATATTTAAAAAAAAAAATTAAACTCAAAGGTCAAGTGGAAACTTTAGTATTTACGAGAATGCAGAAGAAAATGATAGAGATAGAAAAGAAATTTCTTATTCCGAATATATAATATAAACAAAATACTAGTTACGAAGATCTAGTAAGATTTATTGAAATATATATATTTTTATCAAATTTGGTTGAGTAGTTTTTGAGCTGGACTGATCGAATTGTTGACATGTGATCGTCAATTACAAAGACAAAAAATGCACCTATAAAAAATCATCCACATTTAAGTTAATAAGAGAAATTTAATATATATTTTTGAATAAAAATGATAATAAAATGAATTGTATTTCTATTAAGTAGTTGCATCTTCATAGCCTTTTAAGATCTATGAATATCAAATATATATTAATAGATAAATATTTTCAACGAGTTTTGTTTCTATCATAATCATATATCACATAAACATTATATTTTTCCCTTATTTCATGATGGTTAATATATCAATTGGATCACATATTTGGATCCTTAGCTATTAGGCTTATTTGACTATACTAACACACATAATTAATTATAATAATGGATTAAGTAGGTGCATAAGTTTCACGAGTTTAAAAGTTTAATAACTAATTGTAAGTTATTATGAAGACCCATTTCATTTCTAAGAATTATCGTGTTTAAGGTGAAGAAAACCTAAAGAAGATCTCCATTGGATATTAAGATAACCAAATGGTTATCTAGATGTGAAGGTTCACTTCTAAGAATTCACAAGAAAAGAAAAAGGTTCAATTAAACAAAAATGAAAATATAAGCATGTAGAAATTATAATAGTCGAACCATAAAGATGCACAAATAAACATGAACATGAAAGAAAATTAAACAAAAGATGAAAGACTAAAAAGGGAAGGTGGTAGAGGTGGAATCATTCCACTTGGGGAACAAAGTCTCACCAACCCAAAACAGGTGGGGATGCTACCACTTGAGACCAAGCTCAAAACAAGACTAAGAGAAAGAGACAAGAGCCCAACTCACATAGGGTGGTCAAATATAAGTGTATAAACTCAAAATATTCAACTCTTTTACATGAGAAAGATGTCTTCTTTTATAGGTGATGGAATGGACCTTTTAGCAAAAACAAAGGACAAAAACAATAAGAAGGCTTTTAGAAACTAAGTCATTTAAAGAAGACACCTAGGTATGGAAGGCATGATCATCCTTGCTCCCCAAGGTTTTGAAGCGCCCTTTACCTTCTAGAAAGGTAAACCTTTACTCTCTTCAGAGGAGATGCCTCATCCATGTGGGCCAAACACTAGTGCAAAAAACACATTTTATAGCTTAGTGTTATATCAGTTATAATCTACTAGGTATAAAAAAAAGATATGGTGATAATTTTATAAATAATGCAACATTTTCTAACCGTTTGGAGCTAGAACTAGTATAGAAAAGTACATTTCTATACTAGTTAGATTTTAAACCAGTATAGAAAAGGATGCGGTAGAACTTTTTGTAAAATTGGAAAAGATTTTCTATATTGGTTAGCCAATAAAATCGGTATGGAAAGTGATGCGATAATAGGAATGAGTCAAACCCAAACCATAAGTCCCTATTCTTCAAAAAAAAAATCCAAACTCTCAAATGATGTTCTTCCTTCACAAAGGTAAACTCTTCAATTCTCTTTCCTCGTGAGAGACACAAAGGAAGGAACACCCAACTCCACTACGTGTAACCTACTCAACCAGGGTCACCACTATGACACTGGTCACCACCGAATGTTTCGCTAGCGGCCACACAACTTGTCTATCAAAGCCCCAAGTAGCTAATTATTGATAGCCAAGTAATAACGAAATACACTAAAAAGTATACTGGGTAGTTTGTAGTATAACAATTGTCTTATCCATAGGGATTTGACAGAAAACACAATATTTTAACTAATTTGATTGTTGATAACATCGTGAAATGATTGTAACGTGTCCAAAACATATTTGATTCATAAAAATAGAGTAAAAAGCATGATAAAAGTTGTTTGGATTAAAAGAAGTGACTTTCAAATGATTAAAACATGTTGAAGTTCGACTTCACCACTTTGTTCCTCTCTTGTAATGGATCTCTGTTAAATATGAAGTTGTAAATGATAAAGTCCTATGAGTTTTATTAAATGCAACTCTAGGTCCATTCCTAGAACTTAGAGCCTAGGATCACCAAACTTCAGTATGATCCATCAATAATTGCTTAAATGGATCACCTGCATATACGCCTTTTTTTGGGATAATTGTTTTTTTGTCAGTATGATTTATTTTTTAACTTAAAATATTTGAAGAGAAGTCTTAAGACAATTATATTATTATGTCAAGGTGTTAAACATTTCAAAAGTTTATGGATTCATAGTTAGTGTAGTTTAACATGTATTTTTTGCCATATTATTATGCCTTGATAGTAAAATATTGACTCATTTTTCTTACACTATCATACTTTGTGAACTTTTTATGCATGGTCTGGTACATTGGAGTAATATGTTGTTTGAATACTTTGTGCACTAATATATTGTTTGATTACCCTGATTTTTGAATGTTTACTTTGTAATTAGGCTTAATAAGCTATATACACATTGAATTTCAAATTACAGGTTGAAATTAGATTTGTAATTGAACCTGGGACTTAAATTTGAAAAATTTGGAGTCATCTTGGATTTACAATTGTAATTTTATTTGTATTTAGAATCAAATTACATCACTTGTCATTCCATTGAAATTGAGTTTCTACTTAAATTGAGTTTGAATTTAATTTTATTATAATCAAGTTTATAACTTCAATTAGATTTGTAAATCTAAATATTGATGATTTCACTTCAGTGCTAGATGCAATATACATGTTGCATAAGCACTTTCAATTCTTTTTATTACCCTTTACATAACGTCTGCGAGGTAAATTCTTGAGTTTTATTTTCTTAAAAATTAACTTTATAAACATGGGCTTGATCGACACACTGCAATTAATTTTATAAGATTGTAGTTTTTTTTATATTGGTTTTGTCCTTAACCGATATAAAAAGAAGAGCTTTCTATATCCGTTCCAGAATCGATATAGGAAGTTCGATGCTTTCTATACTCCTTGTTTCTATACTAGCTCGATATAGAAAGCCTTTTTTAATTGGTATAAAAAGGATACGCATTGGTAAAGCCCAAGCCTCTTCTCCTCTCCAAATGTGTGCAACTCTCCTCCAAGGTGCTACTAGCAAAGTCTACAAAATAAACATATAAGTAATGGTTAACACAAACAAAGTCAACATAAACTAATGGTAAATAAAGTAAAAAAATGGATTAGAGGTCTCCCTTCTTGTCATGCTTCTGGTAATCCTCCTAGAAAGGTCATTTATGCACTCATGAGGAGTTATGAACTCATAATGAACGATGTTATTTAACAAACGAGTTTATACGCTATGCTTAGTTCTTGACCAAGTTCATAGTTGGTCTAACAATTTATTGGACATAAGATCGACCCATTTTTACCATGTTCTTAACTATGACAATTATTTAATTAGGCATAAGATCAACCTTTTTTGTACATTTAATTACTATGACTCGTTAACGGGTGTTATAGTTGTGATTATTGCCTCTAGAACTTTTGGCAAGCATCCTTTCTGATACCTTTATTGGCACGTGGCGTCTTCTGATTTGAAATTTTAATTTTAATTACAAAAATAATCGTTTGGAATTACTTTGCCACCATTGTGTAGAGTGTTTTGCTTTCTCTCAAACTCCATTTCAAACGTTCAATCCCTTCATCTCCTCTTATATTTCTTTCCTACTCTAAGTTATTACTCTAGTTTCATTTCACACTCTTCCTCGTCCAAGCTTTAAAGCTTGTTTTCTTCCTTGTTCTTGGTATGTCCCTATGTCTTCCTCTTCTATTTCTAATTCCTCTATTGAAATACATCCCTTGGTTAGCCAATAGAGTATTACCACTGAAGATGATGATTTTTCGAGTTGTACTAATTATATCCTTCAAAAACGTTCTTTAGAGGAACCTAACTCTCTTCCTCCCCTTTGTCCTATCTCTAAAGGTGTAAAGGGAAGTGTAAGGCTATGAATTTTTTAGAGGTCCCTGAAGAACCTCTTATAAGGGGTAGATGAAATAGATTTCTTCCCATTATTGATCCCGATTACTTTTGGGTTAAAGGGGAGGTTACAACCTTTACTTCTGATTTTCTTAATATCAAGTCGGTAGAAGATTTTATTTCGTCTTTTAACATTTGCCATCAAGAAAGGGTTGAGTTTGTAGAGGTTGATGCTTGTAACGAGAGTGATAAGGTCTTCCAAAAACCTTAATTTGATATTTATATGAAATTATGTTTAAAGACTTAAATGTTGTGTTTCCTTTATCTACTTTTGAGTATCATATGTTGTCCATGATGCTAGTAGTATCGAGTCAGTTACACCTTAATAGTTGGACCTGTCTTAAGGATTTTGAAATCTTTTGTAAATATTTGCAAATAACACCTATTGCAAATAAATTCATGTACTTTTATCAAATAAAACATGGTCAAAAAGTTTGGTTGATTTCTTTAAATGGTGCCTAATGAGTGAAAAAACATTGAGCCATGAGAGGGAACATGTTTACATTTTATATTCCCGAACATTACAAACTAGAAAATGTAATATTAAGTTGTCATGCACCCTAGTAGTTCTTTTTGGAAGCCCAACACTGTTTGGGCTTATGATAAGAGATACATCATTAGTTCAACGTTCAGCGATGCTAAGACTGAGAGAGTTGTATGATGATAGGTCCAAAATGGTAGACCAAAAATAAATCAAGATAATTTGGTCATATATTTTGTTAGCCTTTTGCTCTGAAAAGCTAAAGGCTGGGGGTTGTGTGATGATAAATCCAAAGTGATGATGTTTCAAAACATGAAGATTTTATTTATTATTGACCTGATAGTTACTAAAAGAGTTAAAAGTCATATAGTAAAGATGAAACATTAAAAACTTAAAAAATGAGTAAATAAAACGTTATAGAAGAAAAAAAATGGAGACAAAAGAAAAAAAAAAGAACTTTGAAACAAATGTTAGACAAATCATATATTGAAATGCTCTATGTAACATCCCCAAAATATAACATAACTATATTATAGATCTATCACAATTAATAATATATTAGATCAGTTATCCATGAGTTGTTAAATTATTTTAACAATACAGTTATCCAAAATAATTGTAAAATTAAAACTTTAAGAAAGTAGATACAAAACATATGAACAAACCGATCGGTTATACAATCCACGGTATAAATCGAACGGTTTACAAAATATAAACAAGCTGCTGACCGATCGGTCCTACTAGACTACAAGTTTAACATCTTCCAGAGCCTGCTCCACCGGACAATAATCACCTTCTGCTCACATCCACATGATTATCATTGCAATAGAGAAAACGACCGAATCGGAAAACATAAGACAAGACATGAAAGTAGGGTAAGATAGAGTAATTTAATTAATCCAATACAACATATAATTCAAACACATACAAGAGTAAGTAAAGCCAATTACATAAATCATGCAACAACCAAACATACATTCTCAACAATGACCGAACATATGATATATGCACTGACCGACCACTTTTACTCTGACTGTCCGGACTGTATGAATTATGTAGCTATGACGTTTTTTGGGCTCGAATGGTGTAGTAGCTGGAATACCCTCAACAGCTGTCACCAGGGTTAGTCCGTTATACCTCGCCCAAGTTACACTTATGGACTAGGACCTCCTGTCATTCTCACACATGAGTTACTCCTCTCTACGTGAGAATGAGTAATCACAGAATATCATGATAAACATCAGCTTAACAATAGCCACATTCGTACTTTACAAATCTCAATACCATTTCTGAGATATTCCTCCTTGGAACACTCGTTCATATCCATATAATACAATTCACAACGTACCATAATGTCATCATACTTCTTCACTTATATAATTCCAAAAAACAGTAAAACAACACCACCCTTGAGAATGACCGAACAAAACGATCTATAAGTCTTAATGGACAAGACCGGACGAAAAATCACTACCCATAAGATCATGATCGAGTGGTCATTTAAAGAATAAGACTCAAGCATGAGTTGAACACGATTTTAGGGTTGAACACTAAAACAACCAAATACTATCGCCTTGGATCGATCACTATTTGCTTTGGCTGAACACTATCAGCTTAGGCCTAACACTTAGAATTTAGACCTAACCCAATACATACCTTGTGCTACTACAAGAACGAGCACTACTAAGACCGAGCGCTTAGTATAAGATTGAGCACTACAAAGATCGAGCGCTTAGTATAAGACTGAGCACTCCTGAGATCAAGCGCTTAGTATAAGACTGAGCACTACTAAGACCGAGCGCTTAGTATAAGACTAAGCACTACTGAGGTCGAGCGCTTAGTATAAGACCGAGCACTACCGAGATCAGTATGTGACCGAACACTATTTACATTCAATTGTTATGTCTAGACCAACTACTATATTCCCTAAGTATCAATACAAGACAGATTGATTATCAACTAAGGATCCTCAAAGTAAACTCTTAAGGGACCAATCACCAATACAAACCGAATACTACTAAGAACGAGCGCTAACCTATTATGACTATTATTAAAAGATAATACCTACCCTACAACTGTCGAGATCAAAACGAATACCTTTAAAACCGAATGTCAATACCACACTTAACCAGACTATCACTACGAAATTGAATATTGTTTAAACATGATACCAAATCGATCGTTCTATACCGATCGCTAGATTTTCTACAAAACGTGCAGAACCCATCAACCACCTCACATGTTTCGTTCAAACACAAAATATTTCATACAATTCAATCAAACATACAATTGTTCATATATGCAACCGCTCAAAGATAGATTCCAAACACAAACACAGAAAATGTAATTAAATTACTAACTTCCTTTACCTCGAAACCCATAAAACTTCTATGCTTTCACCGTATTGCCTACATTGCCAGTAACTTCAGTAACCTCCAACAACTGCTGATTGGTGAAAATGAACCAATCACAGATCCAAAGACAGAAGATAGATTCAAAGGGAGAGTTTGATGAACACATGCAAGCTGAACAGTGCTTTCATGTAACATAAAATGCATAAATCCTAAAGGGACTAAGGGGTTTAACTTACCAACTCCAAAACAACAATTTGATCGGCTTAAAAGAGAGAGCTTGACACCCAGAATACTTAGGTGTTGCCTAAATGATGATCGGAAGAAGGAAACGGTAAGAATTTGTAGAGAGAAGGAGAAGAAATTTAGAGAGAAGGAGGAGAAAACTGAAACTCAGAAGGTTGAAGAGAATGAGTGCATGCAGAAAGTGACACGACATTTGAAAAATTTGCTTATATACTATCGTCAATAAACCAATCAGCTACTCAGCTCTGCACACATGTCTTCCACTTTCTGAATTTCTAAACCCTTACACCTACACCTGGAATGCACTATCTACTAAATTTAAAAGTCTTGACACTCTAACTAATTAAATTTTACTTTTTTACTAAAACAAAAGTCAGTAAATTTTTCTTTTAGATTAATTAGGTTTTAAGTTAGTCTTTGTTTTAAATTCTCAATTCACCCTAACATATTATTTTACATTTAAAAAGTAAAAAAAATGTAAATAACCGGTTTTTCCATATTTATATTATTAAATTATATTGTATGCTTTTATGTTATTTTATATATATTGTTATCATTAATACATGCTGAATTATGATCCAATTACGAATTCCAATTTTAGACAACTATGTTATGATGTGGTGGTGCAAACTCATATACGTGATGCACGTTCTTAATAGATTTTAGGGAAAACAATATGTAGATATGACGAGGTTATGTATCAATAATTCACCCAAAAACAGAAAGGAAATTACTTATCAGATTCAACTTAATGTTATTTGACTTTCTCAATATAATATTTGGTGTCAATCCTTATCAAACAAAACTAATGCCAATATACTCTGTTCTATTTTATTATTTTGACAACAACGTTCGTTCAATCTTTAAATTATTTTCAAACTTAGAGTTGGTTTAAGTATATGTTGATTGCCTTGGAGTAATTTTTGTTTTGGTCCAAAATTTAGTTTTTAATTTCTCAAATTATAAATATATGATTAGAATTTATAAGTCTAAATTCGAGTGACTGAAATTAATTGTATGGGGTTTAGGATTCAAACTTTAAGATTTAGAGACTAGGTTTATGGTTTAGGATATAAGATTTATGATCTTGTCTAAAAATGATTTTAATTTTTCAAATTTAACACTTAGAAATTAAACTATATTTTTTTTCAATTGTGATAAAAAAATTAAAAAAAAATTGGAGATCAAAAGAAAAATTATTTTAAATTTTTGGACTAAAACATAATTAAATCCTTTGTCATTTTTTTTATTATGATTGGATTTAAACAATTAAAATTACAGTTTTTTTCTACATAGTAATATTTAAACAATCAAAATACATAGCATAAATGTATTTACTATATTTAACGGAAGAATAAAGTGTCTACCGAAAGAAGATGAAGAAAGAGAAAGAAAAAAAGTGTAAGAGTTTGAATACATACAACTATTTGATGCTTGAATAAACAGAAATCATATGAAAGTGGCTGTTGGAATTTTTATGTTTTTGAAAAACCAAAAAAATTGTTGCAAAAGTCTTAATTTAATACTGTCACATGTCGTTGTACTTCTTTTCTTAAAATTTTGATAAAATCAATACAAAAAACTTTAGTTATATATTATTATAAAATCATAATTAAGTGGCATAAAGCGGTTTAGTGAAAGGTCATGTCAAATCTTAATTAAACAGGACAAAACCTTCCATTACAAATATTTTAAAATCATAATCTAGTGCATGTCCTTCTTGAAAGGACTAATATATTTTAACATATGTATCACACCGTGAAAGATTCCTATCTTTTTACCTTTGAAAATCTCTACCAAATGACCTGTGAAAAGTAAATAAAACGATAAAATTTAAAATCTTGTTTGGACGTACTATAATACGTCATGCATGACTGCAGTGTAAGTGACAGAAAAATAAACATAAAACCATGACTATCATAGATAAAATCGAAACTTCACATTCGGTTTCAGCATTCAGATCTTGCAATTATATCCTTACATTGGTGCCAAACAAGAGTTTTGACATTATGTGTCCTTACATATAAAATATGAAAATTATATTTTGAAAGTTTCATTTTTTTTCACTTTACAATCCTTTTTAATAATAAAATATTGTATTTAATTAATAAAAATAAATATAAATTAAATTTATACGATTTAGTTTAAAAATTAAAATTACAGTAGATTTATTTGAGTAAATAATTTTCAAAATAAATATATTTTGGAAAATAATTCGTATGATATGGACCCATATGATACTTTTTAATTAGGTAAAAAGAATACATGGTCGCCTAGTAGCTTATTAATAAATTACGTAAATATTTAGTTAATTAATATTTTTTATTAAATAATTTAAAAGTATTATTATTAATAATAATATATTGGTATATTTTAAACAATATAATATAAAAATATTTTTTGAATTATTTTTATTTTTATTTTAATTTAGAAAAGCTTGCAAATTAATACCATCATTGACAAGTCGGTGTCCAAGTTGGAGACTACCACGGAGTTTATTTTGCCATCTAAAATATAAAACACATCATATTATGTAATTTATTTTCTTTTAAAGAGTTTATTTAATAATTTGTCCCATATATATTACTGGGTCCCATACCAACAAAGACAAAGATACATGAATGAATCCGTAGTTAAAGAAAGTCAAATTTTCAGTTTCCCAAAGTGTGAAAGCATCCAATATTCTATTCAAGGTGATTTTATCTATAAACGCTAGAGGTATGCAATCCAACTTATCAACTTGCTGCACATGTTAATTACATTCAACCTGAAATTTATTTATTTCTTTTAGTGAAAAATTTATTTCAATTTCACTAAAATTTAATTATTTATTTATTTTAATCTTATCACTTAATTTTAAAATCTAATCCAGAAAGTATTTAAAATTACACATTTTAATAAACATGTATTTTTTAAATTACAATTAGTCCTATTAAAAGTAATTTGGATCCGAGAGTTCATTTTACAAAGAAATTACTGAAATTCAATTCAATTTCGTGTGTGTGTGTATATATTATTTTGTTTTTATATAAATGAAGTTGAGTGAACAATTTGTACAAGTGTGCTCTAATAAATGGATCCACACTGTGATCCTGATACCTTTCGCTATTTAAACAAAGCCTTCGACAGTGGGGTTTTCTAAGCTCTCTCTTACGTAGGGTACGCAAATATTTTTCCTAATTACTTTTCTGTGGTTTTTTGTCATAATTATGTTCACTTTTTCATAATAAGTGCGTTTATTAGCTTTCTTCTTTTGAATTTTGTTGTGCAAACTTTTTTGGCTTAATTTCGTGACTCAAATTCAGAGGACTATACCATCCCTGTGTGTCTAAATCTAAGTTTCTCTGATTTCTGATTGAATAATTATATTATAAGTGCATTTCTTTGGAATCTGCATCTGTTCAATTTCTTTAATCGATGGATAATTAGATACTGATTAAGATTTTGTTACCAGATGAAAATGGAATTGGTTATGCCGTTGATACTTGTGGTGATAGTGGGCACAACGTGTGGTGCTTTTGGGGAGTCGGAAAGTAACGTGAAAACAGCAGTTCTTCTTTCCCCCAAGTTTGAACTTGGACCGGGATCGGTTGCTAATAAATATGATTATGATATTGATTTCCCCAGAGGTCATATAGCTCTCAAGAGTTTCAACGCGGAAGTAGTTGATGAATCAGGGAACCAGGTGCCTCTCCATGAAACCTATCTGCATCACTGGCTTGTCGAAAGATACTACGAACCAAAACATGTGACAACACAAACAAGGTACGATGGTCATAGGTTGCTTCGCCCATCTGGCCATGTATTGGTGAGAAACAGCGGAGTATGCCAGAGAGAAACGCTGGGACAATACTATGGTCTTGGATCCGAAACACGTGGAACAGCTACGGATGTTCCTGATCCCTTTGGGATAGTTGTGGGTGATCCAGCAGAAATTCCAGATGGGTATGAGGAGAAATGGATGCTGAATATCCATGCCATTGATACACGCGGTGTGGTGGATAAATTGGGGTGTACTGAGTGCAGGTGTGACCTTTACAATGTTACAGAGGATGAATATGGGAAGCCTATAAGGTCAGACTATAAAGGAGGTTTGCTTTGTTGCTACGATCAAACCCAGTGCATGTTGAGGGAAGGTTTTGATGGCCCAAAGAGGACTCTCTATCTCAGATACACAGTCAAGTGGGTTGATTGGGACAAGTTTATAGTGCCTGTTAAGATTTACATATTCGATGTCACTGATACTTTCAAAATACCAGATGATTCTTCGGGAGCCATTCCTCAGCATAATTGTTTGGTAAGTGAATTTGTAGATTGTATCAACTTGAATTTTATAAAACATAAACTAGATCGTAGAATTGACCGGCAAAACTTTGTTACAGACCGAGTACAGTGTTGAATCTTGCAGCCCCGGCGAAGAAAAGGACTGTGTTCATGTTAAGAGAACAAGTTTCCCTATGCAAAAGGGTGGTTATCTCATCTATGGTGTTGCTCACCAGCATTCGGGTGGTATTGGATCAAGTTTATATGGAAAGGTAATATTCAATGTTGCAGTCGTTGTTAATTTCCAATTGATGTGGATCATCAAAAGTTTAATTTACATGAATATTATGCCACATGACATTTTCAGGATGGAAGGGTAATATGTTCTTCAATACCTACGTATGGAAATGGAAAAGATGCAGGAAATGAGGAAAACTACATCGTAGGAATGACTACATGTTATCCAAAACCAGGTTCTTTAAAAATAAACGATGGTGAAACTGTGATTCTAGAGTCTAACTATAGCAGCAGTCGTGGTCACACTGGAGTAATGGGGCTTTTCTACCTGTTGGTGGCAGAACAACTTCCACACCAAGACTTCACACACTCTACTCGTTCTTCATTCTTTACCAATATAAATACTTTATTTGCTTGATACATAAGTAGTGAAAGATAGTTTTAGATTAAGGAATGTAGAAATTGGATTATCAATAATTTGTGTTTATGTGTCCTTTGTATTAATTAAGTCAGTATTCCTTATGATACTTCCATTTGTTTTATTTTATGTATTTGTATTCAATATATCAATACTCTTTGATATTTCTGTGATATGTATTGTGAAGTACCCAAATTACACTTTTCAGATAATAATACTTTATAATTTGTTATTTTCAGAATGTTTAAGGTATGTTGTTGTCATTTAATAATCTGTTTATGTATTATTATGTTTTAAGATTTTTAATATGCTTTTAAATATCCATGTCACGTATTATTTTTGTTATTTTTAAAATAAGTGTATTATCCTATTTTATTCGCGTATTATAGTAATTATGTGATGCCCAATATTTTTACATAAATCATTATCCGTCATAGACACTGTTTGGCATGAATATTAGCAAAATAAGTTAAGAATTCTAAGCAGTTATTTGGTAACACAAGAGACAACGAAGATGAGTAAAAGAGTTTTTTTTTTTCTTTCTTTATTTTTTTTAAAGAATGCTTATAATTTGATTAGCTAAAAAGTATGAATAATTTGGTTTAAACTTGACATTTTAGATAAAGATTAAGATTGATTTATAAAATATGAATGAGAACCATTTCTATTTTACAACTTGATTTACTTGCTTCGTAATGCTATTTTATTTTTTTACTTTTTCCAGGAGATTGAAATCAAGTAATCATATGATACGATGTCAATTGATATAATTATATAAATGAAAAAACATCATTTTTTTAATATTTAATAAATTAAAACTTTGTTTATAAAAACTTAATTAAAAGTATTAAAATTTATAATAAAACTTAAACAAAAACATTTTTATCTGAATTTCTCAATTATCCAATAAATATATATTTTCCAATTTTACCCTTCAATAAATATATTTTTTAAATTAAAATAATTGCTTTATCAATTTCACTTTTTTTAAGTGTTTATTTTGTTAAGAAAATTTAACCCTTTTTTTTAATTTGATTATTTTTTAAACTTAATTATTTTACCGTAAAATAAATAAAAATAATTTACAATAAAAATATAAAAATTATTTCAATTTTATAATTATAATAATAACAACAGTAATAATAATTTTATTATTTTCTATTATCATAACAAACGTAATGCATGTATTTTTACTAATATAAAATAGTATCAATATATCAGATAAATAACAATAAAATTATTTGAAAACATAAATAGCAATAAAATTAATTAACATGAATTCAAGTAAAATTGTCATCCACTCAATTAAATAAATATTTTAGTAAATTAATAGTTAAATTAATAAAAACATATAAAACTTAATTAAACATAAAAGGAAAGGATAAAGTAAAATTTTATATTTTTATTATTTTAAAATGCTAAAATTCATCCCTATTTGGATTTGAAAATGAATTTGGAAAAAATAATTTGAAGATAAAAAATTATAAAAGTTAATAAGTAAAGCGACATAGATTAATAAAATTATATTAACATTTTACTTCTATCATAAAAATAATTTACAATAAAATTAAATTAAATTAGTACTAATTGTATTAAAATACAATTATTGTAATAATTGTTATAATTATAATTATATATTACTTTATTATATTATATTAATTAATTAATTATTAATATTTTATATATAAAAAATTAAAAATACATGTATAAAGAAATCAAAATCAATTTATATATAAGAAAAATGAAGGAATCAATTCACTTTGTCTGCCATAATCGATTTTAATATCATATATTTTCTCTTTTGAGTCAAGTAATCCGCCAACTAAAAAGCAAAAGTTTTGTAATCTTTTTCCAAACTGATTATATATATATATATATATATATATATATATATATATATATATATATATATATATATTAAACATAATTAAAATATTAAAATTTACAATAATTTAGTTTTTTATTTTTATTATCGTAATCTATGTATTTTTACTAATATAAAATAATATCAATACATCACATAAATAAGAATAAAATTAATTAACATAACTTCAAGTAAAAAATAAATGTCATCCGCTTAATTAAATAAATAATTTAATAACAAATTAATTAAAAATACCTAAATTAATAAAAACATATAAAACTTAATTAAACATAAAATGAAAGGATAAAGTAAAAATTTATATTTTTATTATTTTTAAATGCTGAGAAACTAAATTTTAGCCGTATTTAAATTTGAATATGAATTTGCTAAGGTGGATTTGAAAAAAATAATGTGAAAAATGATATTGTTTGGATTAAGAGGAAGATAGTAAAAAATGAATGATTTAGGATAAAAATTAATTATTAATAAATAGCGTGACAATAAAAATGAAAATTACCATTTTATTCTTATCATAAAAATAATTTAAAACGAAATAAAATAAAATAAAATTAGTGCTAATTAAATTAAAATGAAATATAAATTATTATAATTATATTACTTTATTAGAATAATTAATTAATTATTAATATTTTATGTATAAAAAATTAAAAATATATGTATAAAGAAAGCGAAATCAATTTATTTATACATATAAGCAAACGTTGTGCAGGAACAAAATTCTTTGCACATGATTCACAAATAATTCTATCAATATATTTTTAAATAAATATAAGAATGCTATTGAATCACAAACTATCATCTTTAGTTAGGTTAGCTCCACAACCTATATTAATAAATACATTCACATTTCATGCAATAAAATAAAATAAAATATGAATCAAAAACTATCACCTAAAAAGAGTTTCTGGATTTCTAAAATAACTAGTGGTTGATGGATTAAAAACTTTTATACAAAACTGTTTCTCATTGGCTTGGGAAATAGAGAAAAATAAAATATCTTATCTTGAGCATTGTGCTGTTATGGGACAAATAGAATAGCTGATAAATTTGGTGAAAAATAAGCTTCATTTATGATGAAAGGTCCTTACCATACTGAACAGGCCACTTATCAGATTGAGTGTCTCAAAGTTGCTCATGCCAACATCATTTCTACTTTCTACATCATAGTAGCACTGTCAAGAAAGCAATGTGCATTTATTCAAATCTTTAAATCAATTATTATTTTTAAAACATTAACCTTTGTTTTTTCAATTCCAATACATTTATTGACAATTATCAAAGAAAAACGTTAATGATTATATTTTAATTAAAATTTTCATTTTAATACTATTAGAATCAACCTCTGGTTATATCTCTACATTGTATCTATATACAGGCCATAACTTACAATAATTATCACAAAAAAAAATAGTCAGAAAAAATATATACATATGTATTCATCTTTAATAAATTTCGAACAAATAATAAAAATTAAGCTTTTGTATTTATTTTTCTTTTATCATTCCCATTTGTCCGGATTATGAGATGGGAATTCCTATAATTTCGCTTAAGTAATTAAACTCACTTTTATCATATTTCAACAATTAGTTTTATATCTTGATTATTCGTAGTGTCTTGATTAAAAGAATCTTAATTATAAATTGTGGTTTTATTGGTATTTTGAAGAATAAATGGTTGCATTCAAAAAGCTTCTCTTCTCAAATAAAGTGCTGGGTATGTGTTGGCTTATTTTACTGGAGTTAACTCTAATCTATATGGTTTATGCTAATCTATATGGTTTATGACTAAAAAAGTTTATAAGATAAAAAAGTTTTTATTAGAAAATTCCACAATATTAAAATGTCCAAAATAAACTCTAAATCATGGTTACCTCATTACCTTTCTTTTTTACATAAACAAAATGTTAATTCTTTTAAAATATATTATTAGACTTGTAACCAATTACAAGTATAAAAATCGAAACTTTAATTTAAATTGATTTTTAAATCGGTCTCGTTTCAAACTTTATTTTAAGTCAGTTTGTTTCATTTTTTGCTTGGACTGATTCATCATGATCTTCGTCTAAACTAGTTCATTGATAAATGTCCAATTTAAGTGAATTTTAAAATAATTTTGACACTTATCTTGTTTTGATTTTGTTTATATTATGCTTAATTCACTCCTATTTTGGTTGTTTTACAGTTCTTGATATTAATAGAGAGTCAAAGTGAAAAACTAAAGAAAATGGATGAAATTCAAGCAATTTTAGACAAGACTAACACCAGTGTAGTTGAGTAGAAGAGTTAGCTTGAGCTAGACAAGCAAACCATAACGGGAAACTTCAAGAACTAAACCTAAGGCTAAACCATGAAGACTCCTTCTCAAAGAAGTTACTTAGAGGCTGGAGCACGAGAGCATGAGGCTAAAGCCACAAGAGCAAACCCTCATGGGAAGGAAACCTTAAGCACCTACTATTGAAAATATTTAGAATGTAGCTTTTACAACTTTAGCTCAAAATGTGGAACTTAAACCCTAAGAAAGGCGGTTTAGAAAGACCTGAATAAAACCTCTACGGCTTAAGCACAACTGTAGCTGAGCACTACCCTAAATAATTTATAAAAATAGACCTCGTGTCCTCATTTCATACATTACGTGGAGGATCAAGTTTGTAGTAGTAGAGTATGAATGAGTTTGTGAGGCTTAGAGAGATGCTTTCATTGTAGATCTTATGTCTAGATGTTGTTGGAATTATGTTACAATATGATATGAGTAGCTAAACTCACTCGTGTCTAAATTGGATGTAATCAATTCTAATTCTCTATACTTTTATTTCTTGAATATGTATTTATGCTTTCATTTAATCTATTTGTAAATTAGTATGTTTTTGTTGTTGGATGAACTGGTCACTTGTTTTATTTCACTAGTTTAGGATAAAGTGGGAATTGGTTCCAAGTTGTAGTCCAACTAGTTCTCTTTATGCTTTTAGATGCTAGGAATAGATCTAAAGCTCTAGCTGATTATAAAGTCCTGATCTTAATACAAATGATTCATTTTATCAATCACTAAGAATCATATTGAAGTTTGATGACCTTAGTCTCTAGGTGCTAGAAATGAACGTAGAGTTACAATTAAAGAGCACTCCCGAGAAAATGAATGATTTTTTAAGTACATAGACAAGATCAATAATCGTGTAGTGGAAGAGCATGAGATGAAATCCACTCATATCCTATACTTCACTCAATCTATATAATATATACTACTATCAATCCTTTTCAAATACAAAAACTAAAAAATAAATAACCAATATGCTTGTTAAATCCTTGTGGTACGATAACCTAATTCAAACTTGGTTCACTTGCCAACAAGTCACACAACTGGATAAATATTTTAAAACTTGATATTGTGTGATGTTACGGATTTTGGGGCTTAAGCCTAATGAACATAAAAATTAGAACCCATGTTTACCTCCATCACCTATCTCAACATTCGACCAAGAACAACTTGTCTTGACTATCAGTGAGAGGTGTCCCCTCGTGACCTTTAGCCAAAGATGACTTAGTACAACCTTCGACTCAAGATGACCTTTCTCAAATTTTGGTCTGATTCAGCTTGTCTCGACTTTAGCTTAGGTTGGTCCTTTCGATCGGGGTCTACCCATCTTAATATTTGGCTCGCATAAGCTCTTCTTGAATTTTGGCCTAGGTTGGCCTTTCTCGACATTTGATTCAGGCAGGCCCCTCTCGACCTTCTGTATGGGCTATCCCCTATTGTCCGTCAGCTCGTGATGACCCGTCTCGACATTTGACCCAAGTTGACTCGTCTTGACCTTTAACCCGAGTCATCTTGTCTCAACCTTTGTCTCAGATCGATCCATCTTGACCTTCAACCTAGGATGATCTATCTTGAGCTTTAGTCTAGGTTGGCTCGTCTTGACCTTCTACTTAGATTGCTCTGTCTCGATCTATGGCCTAAACTGATCCATCTCAACCTTTGATCCGGACTAGTTAGTTTTCACCTTCAACCTAGTTCAACTCATCTCATCTTTTGCCCTACGTTGCTTTTTCTCTACTTTCAATTTGAGTCAATCCATTTTGACCTTCAACCTAGATTAATTTATCTCAAATTTCAGTTCGAATTAACTTGGTCAACCTTTAACTCATACTGAATATATTTCTAAAAAGTAATGAAAGTCTTTGTAATGGGCATTTCTTCCTTATCTCAAACCCTAACTACAGGATAAATGTTTTAGGTTTGAGACTTTTTTTAGAAGAATTCCTAAAAAGAAGCATATTCCCATATGAGCTAAAGTTTACCCATGAACCATGATCAAATTAACAACTTTAACCGTGTTGAGCGTTCACGCTTACGGGCCACAACAAAAACAAACAAATGGTCCCATCATGGAAATGGGAACACTTTCAAAAGAGGAAAACCAAAAATTGAAACTCTGGTAGAGAGTTCCACACGTCGTTCTTTGCATGATCAAATCAATACGAATTTTGAAGAGTTTTGCTATTATTTGAGAAAAAAATCTCCTATTATAGAGACAAAATTTGAAAACAACGTATGAATAAGAAACTATTCTCATATTATAATTCGGATTTATAATTTGTAAGTAGGTATAAATTAATGTATTAATATAATATTGTAGTCTCATAAATTCCTTGAGAACGTAAATTAATCACCATATTATTCCATTGGACATTCCATCCTCTTTGGTTAAGCCAATGGAAAATAACTTAAGTCTCACTTTAATTTAATGGGCAACAGTTCTCATATGCTATTTTAAAGAGTAAATTTTAGTTTAAATTCACATTTCAAACATCAAGGACTTATTTAAAAGAACTTTATCGTAAACATTTAAGAACAAATTATTAAATTAATTTTCTTATACGCTAAATTAATTTATTTATGAGTAAAAACTATATTTAAAGAAGCCAATAAAAGATAGTTTTTTTTTTTTCAGAAGAGTTCAGATGTAAGAACCTGGACAATAGAGTAATAGAGTAGATAAGTGGATTAAAATAATGAGACAAGCTTCTTAATTTTAAAATAATCATATAATATAGATATAACTTACTAAAGCTCAGTTTATTATCTAAATCACTTCATCTCTCTAAAACCTCCATTCTCTACTCGTTCTCTACCTTCTCTCTAGCTTTTCCCCTCACTGAGTTGTTGGATTGACGATCAGGAGGTGTCCAGACGTCCACGGCGTACAGGGCTTCATAACTGACCGATCAATTTCTCGATCCCAGCGGGTAAGCTATTCTTCTCTTTTCTCCGCTGTCTTGAACCAAGACCATGCAATCTTTGCTGGTTGCATGTGCTTTGTGTGTTCTCTTGTTTATTCTCTATCCAATTCTAGCTCTAAGAGCTGTTCTTGATCACCAATTGGTGATTTGTAGGATCCTGTTGAGTTTCCTTGCGGTACAAGATACTGTAGAGGTGATCCGGCGAGCTGGGCTGTGAATCTCTAAGGTAAGGGGAGTTAGATTTATGTTTAAATTAGTAGTTTGATAGGCGTGTGTAATGAACTCTGCATTTTTGTTGTTGTTTGAGCTGAAACACTGTTCTTGTGTAGTTTAAATATGTATTATGTAAAATGTTTATTGAGGAAACTGTGAAATGTTGTTTGTGATTTGATTATATGTATGATGTAACTGTAATTGAGCAAGTTATAGGTTTGTATTCATTTGTAGTAGCTATTAGAGAGAAAGTTCAGTGAATTGGTGGTGGTTTTAGGTCATTGTAGAGGAAATGAGGTGGTGAAATTGAGAATTAGAGGTTAGGGGCTCATTTGGTCTGTTTAGGTAGTTTAGGTAAGTCATTTGAGACTTGTGTATATGTTTTAAATGGTCAAAAACCTGTGCAAAGTGGTAGAATTGATTTTGGCTCTCTAAGTTGTGAAATTGAATGATTTAGAGTAGGAATTGGTTCATAATCTCTTTAGATGGGTGGTAGGCAGGTTTAGAATCACTTAGACAAATCTAATTAGGTGTATAACACAATCTAGGAGTGTTAGAAGTTGAGAAAAATAGTTAGAATAGGTATTTGGTGTTTTAGTTGCATAAATCTGCAGAATTACGTTCTACAGATTATGCAGACTCGTTGTGTGAGTAGTTTCGCATAGTGAGTCACTATGACAAGGTGCTCTCTGCCAAGGGCATTCACACAACAAGTTGGTGTGTTGTGCGAATGGTTGTAGTGGGTTGCTCTCTGTCTAGTGATTCGCATGGCGAATCAAGGCGCTATGTGCCTGGTTGTGGTCTGGGGTTAATTATAATTTTATTCGAATGGCAAAAAGGATAGCATAACGATTGGTTTGGGAAGGTTGGCTCTATTTCGGGTTCTCGCATAGCAACCTGGGTCCGCTATGCGAGAGGTTGAGGTCTGGTACCTCTGCGAGTTAATTCGTATAGCGAGACAAATTGCTATACGAGTGACTCCTGGTCTCGCCTTGCGAATTGGGTGCGCAGAGCGAATAGTGGTAAGCAGATTTCTCTCTTTTGCTATTATATGGGATGAAATTCTATTAAATGTTGATATATCTTGTGAAGTATATTTAAGGTGTATGACAATATATAAATATGTATGATTATGATTGAAATTATAAGTAAAAGTATGTGATTCAAGGGGATCAATGTAAGATCGGTATAGAATCTCTTGGTGAGATTCTAGGTTGTTTAGAATAATTGCAGGGAGCTCAATCTTGGGGGTTTTCCTGAAACTCTAATGGTCTTTCATTCTCAAGTAGAGAGGATTGAACCATGCGGTGAGGAGTAGTAGGAGGTCTTAGTCTTGAGGGCTTCCAGTATGCCTCAAGGCCCGGAACAGACTAACCTCGTGAGGGTGGCAGGGTGAAACCCATGGCAATGGCTTTGCAAAGCAGTGGAGGCCACCACGAGTGCATAACCCGCCATAGCTCGACAATTATTCTATGTCCAGACGAGTCAAGTCTAGAATTTAATATGGTAGGATGTATGATTTAGTATTATGTGTTTGATTGAACATTGCATGTTATAGGTTACCTTAATTGTATGATCTTTGTTTATATAGCTCACCCTTCTGCTTGTGTTTGTATGTTGCTCGTGTGGTATTTTCTTTTGCAATGATCATCCATTTGAATGTGAGCAGAGGTAGATGAGGTTCCTCTGGAACATGCCTTGGAGGGTGATGACGCTGTTGTTTAGTTTAGTGAGGATCTTCTAATTGTTTTGTATAGTTTTGAAACTTTATTGTAGATAAAGTTTTAAATTTTATAGAAGATTAACTCCTTATCTGCAAGTCTTTAACTGTTCTATCATATTATGATGTTGACTACTATCTATATAGTTTATACTATATATTATAGGATGTTACTTAAGACATTTTATTTTTATCTTATACGAAAATATTTCTCCAAATAGTTATTAAAGTGCGTAGTTTTAGAATATATTAGAAAAGGAGTAATCATATTTTTATATTTGTAATTTCTAGGGCACTAAACATGTATTCCTTCTCCAAAATATGCATACACTTTTAAATCACAACTTATTTTATTTTCTAAACACATTTTAAATCAACTTCCTATTAGAAAAAGATTATATATATATATATATATATATATATATATATATATATATATATATATAATAAAGTACTTTGATATATGATTATTCTTTATTTTTTAATAATAGCTCGAGTTATAAGACTTTTGTCAAAAGACAATTTAAGAGATTGTTTAAGTCGATATAACGATATTGGTCAACTTAAAAATTTAATTTTTCTTATTTTTTTTATCTAAATTATCCATTGCATCACTAGTTAAATCAAGTTGAAGATTTTTATATTTTTATCAAAGTGGAAACTTCATGATTAATATCTTTTTATTACATTGAATCAATTAGATTACGAAGTAGTCTATTAGTTGTTCTCTCATCTGCATGTCATCTAAGGTTTTTAACATCTTTGGTATTCTCAAACAAACGTTTAAGTTTGGTCACGATAAAAGATATCAAACTACTTTCAAAGCGGAACCATCATTTTCTATCTGACCACTATCTCTATTGTTTTTTTTTGGCTTGTATCATGATAACCTACATTTCAGACATTTTTATAAACCTTAAAATTCTTTCATGTATAATAAGCAATCATTTGGGCATGTATGTATCCTTTTATACTCCATATATTTGATGCATGGTGAATTAATCCTCAATACATACATATGTATATTGAATTTGATTACAAAATTTTATAATCTTTGATGATCACTTTTGTATTCAAGATTTGACCATATCATATTCAAGAAGATTCACTTTCTTTAGTTTATTGAACATATAAATTTTAAATAACATATATAAAATCAGGAAGATGAAGAAATGGGTCTCTTCATTAAGAAATTTAATAAGTTCATGAAGTTCAAAGGAAGAAGAAGATTCAAAGGCAAAATGAAGGAAAACAAGGAATCTTCGTCAAATTATCGTTGCTATGATTGCGATAAGAAATGACACATGAAGGCAGATTTTCCAAATCCAAAGAATGGTGAAGAAAGAGGCCAAAAGAAATTCTTTAAGAGAAAGAAGGCATGTATTGCTTGGGAGGAAGACAATGAATCTACAACAAGCTCAAGCGACTCTGATGAACAAGCTATGTTGAATAACTAATGACCTCTCTAAAAATCAAGTAAGTTCCTCTAGCGATTCTAAAGATTCAAATTATAGTGAAAGTTAATTACTTAACACATATAAAGAATTATTAATTGAATCAGAGAAATTAAATAATGCTCATAAGAAATTGAAGAAAAATTTTAAAGAATTAAAATCAAATCATGATTATAATTATAAAAATAGAAATAAAAATAAATATAACTGAACCCATAGAGTTTGGGTAAAAGAAGGAACTACTTATAAGAATCCAAATGTTGTTACTTGTTTTTATTGCATGAAAAAGGTCATACATCAAATAAATGTAGAATAAAACATTATGGTGTTTCAAGTGGAGAGTTTACTTGGGTTATAAAATAACTTAAATATTTGTCTAAGTAACCCAAAGGACCCAAATAAGTATTTTTGGGTACCAAAATTTTATTTCTCTATTTTGCAGGTTATTTCAAAATTAAGGAAGAAGCTTTTGGGCACAAAAACTTGATAAAGTATGGTTTGTCAAATTATGGGGAAGGTTTTAAAAGAAAAAAAAATTATATATTTTTTAAAGCTCTTTCTCCTTCTTCCTTAAGGTTTCAAATTTAGGGGCAATGTTAATCTCTTTGGCAAGTGCACCAAATCGTTCAAGTAATAAACCGTGGTAAAACTAGGTATCGTTTTCCCAAGAGACTCGTAATACTAGAAAATTGTGCGATTAACAACTCATCTAGACTCAAGAACGACTTATCATTTAAGAATATGTGTAAAAAGATAAATCCACAAGTAATTACAAGGTTGGACTTTGGTATTGAAGGCACTTGGAAATGGAAAAGACTAGAAATGGTATGAAATGACATTGTTAAGGTTAGTTTTCACCAATGCACTTTTATGTATAACCAATTTCATTTCCTCTCTATCAATTTACTAAAGTCAATCCACTAAAACACTCTAGCCCTAATCCCTTAGGTGAAAGAGCCTAGGTTTTCCTTATCAAACTCCAATCCCTTAGACAATCTAACAAGCAAATCCCCATTAAGAACTAGGATCTAAGACAACATGTGAATCATATCCCATCCCTGGCTCAATGACCCACAAGGACTCTTGTTTCAGTTCAAGATTTCATATCCCATCCCTAGCTCAATGAAACCCAAAATCAAGTCATGAACGTCCCAATTACATGCAAGCTTTAAGATCAGAAACAAGAATACTAGTAATAGATAGAAAAGGCATTTATAAATACGAAACAATCATTCATTACACAAGAGTTCATAGGCTACATCTAACCCTAACAAGATGAATTTGGTTCTCCATTTCCATAGAGAACCCTAAAGCTTACAAACATGAAAGATGGAAGAAGGAGACTCAAAGGAAGAGGAGGAGATGTTCCCATAAGCTCCTCGCACCCTCCATGAGCTCCAGATGTGAAATCGCGCCTCCAAAGAACCAAACACCGTTTTCTTTCTGCCTCGTGAGTATATATACTGCCCGAATTCTCGCTTAAGCTAAATTATTCTCGCTTAAGCGAGAATAAACTTCTCGGAGAAGATAGTCATTCTCGCTTAAGCTAAAATATTCTCGCTTAAGCGAAAATGACTTTTAAATCAATGATTTCTTGGATCATCGAGGCTCTTCAATGTAATGGAGGATCTTCCTAACATCGAAATAGATCAAAAAAACAAGGGATTAGAGTATTATTTACATAATGTAGCTCAAAATATAGATAAATACTAAAACTAAATAAAAGAGAGGATTTAAGCAAGTAATAAGCTAAAGAAGAGTTGATTTTGCTACTAAAATGATGCTTAGATAATGGTAAGAATTAGCATTATCAGGCAGTTTAATTTTGTTTAAGTTATTCAATAAGGAGGAATACTTGTTTACACTTCTTTTATTTATTTGTTATGATTTCTAAATTTATTGTATTTACTATGTTTTGAATTATGGCTCATGTTTCCCTTTAATAAAAATTCTGATAACTATTATTTATTTGTTTTTACTTTTTTTTTTACTTATATTCAAGAAGGAGTTTTATATTAAGGGGGAGAAATTATTTAATCATACATAGCGCCTTTTTAATAATGATAAAAAATGGGGAGAAATATGTTTAAATGCTTGATTATATTTATTTGTTATCTACTAATCCCTCTCCTTTAAGTTATGTATGAGTTACAGATCAATTCAAGTTACAAAAAGCTTTAAATTAAAATATTTTTTACCATCATAAAAAAGGGGGAGATTGTTAGCATAAAGCTAAAGAGCAGAAATTTTGGTGACATCTCAAAGTCAAGTCTCAAGTGCTCTTTCTGTAGGAAGATCTTCATGAAGACTTGTTTTTTATATTAAAGTTTTTGTAATTTAGTAGATTAATGTATAAGATATATTTTATCTTTTTTTTCTATATATTGTTTATCTTAGGTTGTGTTAAAATTTATTTTGAATCAGAAAACCTCATTTTATACTTAAGATAACTGATTATTAACTTATAATAATCGATTATCAATAATCAATTATGACTTGCCATAATTGCTTATCATGAGCAATTATGAGAATTTTTAAGCAAGTTTTTTACCGTTGTGCATTCATTAAATGCATAATCAATTACAGTAATGGGATAATTGACTATCACACGTTAATTAGTTGACAACGAATTTTAGGAGGTATCCTTGAGTGAAATCTCTATAAATTAGATTAGGACTCTCATTCTAAAATACGAAATACAAAATACGAAATAAGTGTATTTTGAAAAATCTTATCTACAGTGTGCGGTGATAAGTGTTCTAGGGTTTGTTGAACCCTTGTGTTGTGTCTTTGAGAACTTAGCGTGTTGGCTTAGAGCTAGAACTTTTACAGGGAGTGTGGTTGAGTGTTGTTGTTGTTGGCATAAAAGAGGAACTTTCATAGCGAGTTTGATTGAGTATAATTGTTATTGGCATAGAGCGAGAACTTTCATAAGGAGTGTGATTGAGTGTTGTTGTTGTTACTGAATTAAAACCTATCATCCTTCATGAAACATTCGGAGGAGGTGTTCATCCTTTGTGAAGATTCATAGGAGGTGTTCAACCCTTGTGGGTTACAGGGAAAGTGAGTTTCATCTCTTGGGGTAACAAGAGAGGTGTTCTATCCTTCAACTTGTTTATTTTCTTTGTGATTGTAACAATTTGTTGGTTTGTGCTGGTGAAGAGTTAATTCTCGGTTAAGATTAACAACTGGATGTAGGATCTGTTTGATCCGAATCAAGATAAAAATTACCTATGCAATTTTCTTTGTTCCTTACTCTTTAAATTTGTTTAAATTGTTTAAAAGATTTTTAATTTACGAGAAAATTTATTAAAAGAACGATTTGAGATAAGAAATCAATTCACCCCCTTGGTTTGTTGAACGCATAACCATTCCATTGCACCGCTCTCACATTGAGGTCAAGCGTTAGGGGCTCTTTATAAAGCTCTCCCTTCATCCACTTTTGTTGAGGTCAAGCAGCAAGGGTTCTTTATAGAGCTTTCACTTCATCCACTTTCATTGAGGCCAATCGATAGGGATTCTTTACAAAATTATCCCTTTATCTGGTTTCATTGAAGTCGAGCGGTTGAGGTTCTTTAAAGAACTTTCCCTTCATCCCCTTTCGTTGAAGTTGAGCCAAAAGAAGCCAAGATGCAGATGAGACCAGACAACCGAGTTGTCAAGATTGAAGAGTCGACATGTTGAGGCTGAAAAAGACCAAGATATAGATGAGGCCGAACGACCAAATGATAACGGTTGAAAAACCGTTACCATTATACTTAATTTTGATATTAAAAACACCCTTTCTGACTTAGAAACTTGCTTTAACTCATTTGTTTGCTTTAGTTTTGTGAATAAGAGAGTTGAAGGTGAATTGAATGGTTTTGTGCTAGATTCCCTTGATTTTGTAGGCTATTAGAATGATTTGAAAGAAGAGTTAAAGTACTGGGTTGGAATGTAGAAAAGTCAACTAGAGTGTAGAAAAGTCAACCAAAATACAGAAAAGTCAATAAGAATGCAGAAAAGTCAACCAGTCAATCAGAGTACAGAAAAGTCAACCAGTGTGCAGAAAAAGTAGCGCTGAGCGCTAGTTTGAGTGTTGTTTTCCGTCCGGGCGCCCCACTCAGGGCGCTAAGCATCGACGACTTGGGCTTAAACCTGTTTTCTGTTATTTTTATGGGCTTTGACATGTTTTCTGTTATTTTTATGTTCTATTTAAGGACTTGCACGTTCTATGGATTGTATCTTTTGATGGCTTGAGCATAGAAACACACATTTCACCCCTTGGGGGCAGATTTGGGGATGCGGGAGTCTCCTCTTCTCTTTCTAGGGTTTTTCTATCTTTTCCATCCTTTCATTCCATTCTTCATCTAGTTTCACCATGTCTATGGTGAACTAAACCTTATTTGTTGTTGGGAAATATGTAACCTCTTAAACTCTCATGTATTGAATTGATTCTTATTATAAAATGCTTTACTTCATTAGCTGTTAGGGTTTTTCCTCTACACTATATGCATGCTTTGTTTAACTCATTCAATTGCATGATTAATGGTTTTGTCACTCGGGACACATATAAGAAAATTTAGAACTGGAGAAATTCTTCCCAAAGCAATATTACCTAGACATAGGGATAGGAGGGTTGGTTGCCTTTAAGCTTTTGTGCGAATGTAATGCATGATTAATTGCTAAGGAAACAAGACATTATGAACTAGTAATTAAGAGTAGGCTTTCTTCACCGAGACATCGGGTGTAAGGTAAATTAGAAAGTGACATTAACATTAATGAAGAAGATGAATTCATATATGCATGAGAGTAAATTAGGTGAAATCTAAACCCAACAACAATATCATCAACTTCATCCATTCATTCTTGTGGTTAACCTCAATTGATCAAATTTGCATTCATGTTTATTTTTATTGTATTTGCATTCAAAACCTCAAAAATTTGTTCTTTAGAGTCTTAATTAGTTGAGTAATCACTTAAATGTTTAGTGTCGTGAGTCTCTTGGGAAACGATACTTGATCTTACCATTTATTATTACTTGATACAATTCGGTACACTTGTCGAAGTGTTAACACCAAACTGTCATGACTGAAGCCAAAATGAGGTTGAGATATCAAGTGGATGAGACTGGACGGTTGAGATGTTGAAGCGAATAATGAGTTTGAAATATGAAGTTGAATGAGGTTATGTTAGTACTACATGAATGATTCAAGAGTAAAAAGTTGATAGGTTAGGGCTGAAAGAGCCAAGATGTTGAGGTGGAAGTTGTTCGTGTTGTTGAGGTTGAACAAAGCTAAAAGGTTAGGGTCAAATGATTGGGTGATTGACTTTGTAACACCCAAATAATTTTAGGGTATTACTAGTAGTAAAAAAAACTAAATTAATTCGATATCTAATATAAACAACCAAACTTTATTTCAATTCAACCAAAGTACGGTTCCAAACTTACAAACTTTAAACAATACAGTCCTCACCACTTAACATAAGTTTGAAATTAAACTTACAAGTCTTACACAATATATTTTTTTTCAATACAAATTTATTCTTTTTACAAAAATCCCTGAAAGTTTTTCCCAGCATGTCTCTCGCTATCTTTAAGCTTTTTCAATTGCATCTGCAACATTATCTGCTCACGTATAACATGAGTTATACGATCATAGCACAAACAAATAAAAGTAAGCTAACCATAACATACAATCATTAAACTTAGTTATAATATATATTTCAATCATGTATTATTACAATTTATGAACACAATTATCTCGATTCAATAATTCATTTTTCCTTAACTTCTTCAAAATCATCCTTCTCATTTTCATAAACCTTACAAGTAAACTATGCTTACTCACGAAGCCTTATGGTCAGACCGCTCTCTGCCTTCTTCCTTAAGCCTTACTCGTATACTATGTTTTACTTTCCGAAGCCTTATGGTCAGACCGCTCTTTGCCTGCTTCTATAAGACTTACGAGTAATATGTTTATGTCAAAGCCTTGTGGTCAGACCACTCTCTGCCTGCTTTCATAAACCTCATGTATTACTCTCCTCATATCAAGGTCTCATGGTATAAACCAAATATACTATTCCCGGTAGTAAACATCATTTCATAATTAATGATTTCTTATATTCACCCCAACATTTCAACAAATCATATCTTCTCATCCACCTAACTCAATCATGTTCGTTCTCTAATTATAAATTGATAATAATCCATTTTCGTGTCAATATCCAAAATAAAATAAACCTATTGTCATATATCATACTCTTCTTATAGTCTTATCTTTCCTATAACGAGTACAAACTCAACATAATTTCACCAATCAAAGGTTATAAATCAGCCAAATTTTTTTTTATGACGTTACACAAAAAAAATTGTTCTTAGTACAAGTTCCACATTTAGGATCTAAACTGGTAAATTGAATCATAATTTACCTATAATCTTGGGTAAAAATTTCAGTTCGATCATTAATAAAGTGAAAATTTGAAATTTTGCATCGTAATTTCAAGAACATAAAATTTAGATCCTTAATAAACACCATTTAGTTTTTAAAAAAATGTAACAGTCAAAATACATCAACATGTCTAAGGAATTACATATCTAAATTTTAGGTTAATCTAACGGTTAACACGGTAGAGATTGAGATTCATACAACTCGAAAACATTATTCAATTGGGTTGTCGCCTCTATAAAAATTGTGGAGTTAATTCCTCCAAGTACAAACATCTAGTTACAAATCCGAGTGGTCAAAATATTGTAATATATTTCTTGAATCATTTATCAAAATTTCCAACTTAATTTATCGACAAAAGAAGGGGGAATTTAGATTTTTTCGATATAAATAAAGTGATGGTCATTCTACCTAAAATTTTAATATTATTTCCTCTAAGTACAATTCTCAAATTAAAGATTTTGATGGTCAAAGTTAATTTCTATGTCTTATAAACTATGTATTAAATTGTCAGATTGATGTAACGATAGACTAAGTAGCTATTAGAGTTCTACTAAGATAGCTTAAAAAAAACATGATCAAAATTTTAAATTTCACAATTTGATTGAGTATTTACTCCCACAATTTCTTAGTTTACTTATTCAACATAATAATATGTATTCATCACAAATTTTATACAAAATGAATATAATACAAAATAAATTAAAAATAATAAAATATCATAATATAAACATTATGAGAAACTAAGAAGTTGAATCTGGCATAGTCGGTTAGACAACTTCTTATCCTTCCAGAAAAATGCAATAAAAAAAACACAATAAAAGTCCTGGGGAAACAAAAAGTTGAATCTGACATAACCGATTAGACAACTTCTTAAAGATTTCAGATCATACAAAAAAAAAAACAAAAGACTCAAGGTTAGCTCCTCTTACCTGATTCTCGCTCCTTCTTGGATGAAGAACACCTCTTTAGACTTGCTACCTTCTCTACAACTCATATTCTAGTCCTAATATCTTCTTATTTTCGACGAAAGTCTTGCTCAATTTCACTCTCCCTCCCCCTCCCCCAAAACTTCATTTCTTACCCTTATTTATAGTTGAAGTTCGGGTTAATGTAGCAGTAATGTAGTTGTACTACATTTTACTGTAGCAGTATTGTAGCTATACTACAATTCACTGTAGCAATATTATAGCTTGTATTACATTTTTCCCGTAGCAGTACTGTAGCAACACTTGATTTACAAGGTATTCTTACTATACCACTGTACATATTTCACTGTAGCACTATACGTATTTTACTATAACATTTTATTGTAGCATTATACATAAAATTATATTTTTATTTCAAAAAAATCTAGAATCTTAATTATAACTATTTTCAAGGGTCTTATAGACTTCTTCTAGTATATCGCTCATCTAGTTTCTTGTGATTACAATGCGAGTAATGAGAGACGCTCGTTCGATTCCACAATGGGCACCAAAATGTTTCAAAATGGTAGGGTACAAACTTGTAGACAGTCTCCATCATTGAATATTGTTGAGTTTTGACATGTTTGTCCTTACCGTTTCTGTGCCCTTGTTGCATTTTGTGGTTGCACGGGTGCTGGGTCGGTAACTACTCAGTTTTCATGTTGTCCAAAGTTTGCTTGGATGATACCCGTAGAAGGTACTCCAACGCTAGAGTTAGTAAATGACTAATCAGTTAACAATTAATATAATGATGCATGTTATGTGCATGTATATGAAAGTTATACCTTATAACTTTATTTATAGTAGTTGTTATGAGCTTTATGGTTTTGTCGATCTAATCACGACCCAACCATATAGACATTAATAGATTGATTCTTCGTTGGCTACAAGGTGATGTCCAAGAGGATGACCTTGAGTGGCCTGCCAGAGCAACGACTCACAAAAACTTGTCCCCGAGTGGTCGTCCAAGAGTGGTCAGCCTAGAGGAGCTCGACCAAGAGGAACTCTACCTAGAGAAGCTCAACCAAGAGGAACTCTACCGAGAGGAGCTCGACTTAGATTGGTTAGTCCATAGTTCAACCCAAAGGAGCTTGACCTAGAGCGATCAGTTTAGAAAGTCACCAGTCTTTGGAGTTAGATCGTTCAATTAATGATTGACCATCCGAGCTTGACCGGACAAGCATACAATACACTATCCAATAAGTATCTCCTTCCAAAACAAAACCTTGTCATGGATGAATTTGCTTTTTTCTTCGTATAAGCTTCCTTCTATGTTGGAAATCTAAATAAGTTTAAGTTTCACATTGAGTAATAATGAAAAAGTTAAACACTATATAAAAATAAAAATTATTATTTTTAAGGTTTTGATTTGAGATTATTTCAATTATGTGGGTTGAATTTGTTTTATTGATACGGTATCTTTTCACTAATGAGTTAAATTTGTATTTTATTGATATTGTATGTTTTCGATGATCAATCTCTAACAAAAGACCAACAATTACTAACTCTTCGAACTTTTGAAGTTAGAGCTTCTTATTGATCAACTTGCCTCAAATCAAGGTTGCAATTCTTGATTGTTTTAGGAAAAAGTGCGAAAAGTCATATGCTAGTTTTATTTTATCGCGTGCACTAAAGGGTCTTGCATAAGAACATGTTATCATGACCCATATATCCAACAAAACTCATAAATTTAAGAGATTTTAAAGTTCAAATCAAAAGTTATAACACCAACATTTATTAAAATTGAATTAGAATAATAAACTACGTCAAAATATGTACAATCAATAACAATATCAATGAAAATAAAAAGTTATAGAGAAAAAAAATTAAAAACTTAGTAAATTTCAACACATAGATAACAATTCCATCTTTATTTGAACATTGGACTTTCATCTTGAACACTGAAATTCACCTTTAGTGCCTACATTTTAGGAAAATCATCAAACAACTTCTCATACACATCAATGAATAAGATATTTAAATGAAACATATCTCATGGTATCAAGCAAATTAAATTGCACTTTAATATCCAAAATTTCATGAATAATATCTCAAAATGAACATTAATCTTAGTTTTAATGGTTTTAAGAAATAATTTACTTAAGATCAATGTTGATTAGTTACCCTGTAGCTCATTCTCCATGTCTAGCAAATGGGGAAAATGAACTCATTTACTATTTGTTTGAATTTGAAGACCGATTTGCCATTTACTCCAAAAGTAAAAGAATGTATAAAAACCAAAATGTAATATACACACAGATCGAGAAAAGTTAATGATAAATATATGATAAAAGAGGAGAAACTTACTAATATAATGGATTATGAATAAATTACAATCAATTATGTAAGTTAATAATTTATTAATAATTATAATTAAAATAGAAATATTAAAATAAAAAATAAGCTAAATAAATTTGAATTTTAATAACTTATATAATAATTTATTTTGATATCCTATTATTTTAAAAATATTGTTTTTATTTATTAAATTTTATAATAACTTTTATTTTAATTTATCAATAAAAATGAGCTACAGGTAACTAATCAACATTGATCTCAATAAGTTTTCACTCTGCATAGCTTTTAATTTAATTTATAATTTATTTTAAAACTATTTTTATATTAAAATAATTTTGAAAATTTATTTTACAAGTTATTTTTTAAATATGTACTAACAATTTCTTTCTTACTTTAAATAATTTAACTTTTCACTCTTTTTATTCTTTTCTTTCATTTGTTTTACTCTCTTCTTCGTCCAACAGACAACATTTATTATTTGCACTAGTTCAATCCTTCTTATTTATTAGTATTTATATATTCTATAGTTATTTTTTTTAATTTTCATTACAAAAAAACGACTAATAAAAATTAAATTTTTTTTATATAATTATCTATACTATCTATACTACTATATAAATTAAATTCTCTCTTTTAATATATACATTTTATTTCTAATTTTACTCTTTTAATATTATTTTAAATATAAATAATTATTTTATTAATTTTATCCTGGTTGTTACTTTTAAAATGTAACTGTTTTTTGGTTTTTTATTATTATATTTCACTATTCTTTTAAACTAAAATATCTATTTATAATAAAATATTCATCTAAAAAATTACCATAGTAAAATTATAAAAGTTATTTAAATTTATTTTTGTAACTATAATAATAATAATTTATTACATTGTTATGATAAAAAAAATTGAATATAAATATGTTTTAACTAATTTAAATAATACTTTTTAATTAATTTTATTTTAGAAAAAGTTTGCAGACACCAACATGGTTTAGGTGTTTTGACCTGTCTGTATATATTCACAGTCAATTAAAAACTTATGAAGCAAGTAGTTAGCACGCGACCACGCGTAGAGGCATGATTCGGTTCGCAATTGCCACTGACTCCATTTGAAAGGAAAACAAAACCTTTTCCTCTTCTCTTTTCTTCTCCATCACTTCACTCATACTTTCGAACAATCCTTCATTTTCCTTCCCATTACAAACAAACCCCATTGCTCACTTAACCAAGGTTCTCATTTCTTTCTTTTTCTTTCTTTCTTTCGTTCATTGTTCTCTTTCTCTTTTTCAATGTTGAAATGTATATGCTTTCAACCACTCTTACGTCCTCAACTTGCTCCTCTGTTCTTATTTCCCTCGCATTCGCTTAGGTATTCCGCGTTTAGTTTCCTTCGTGTCATTTGCTTTTCTGCTTTCTTGTTTGCTTTTATTACTTTCATCATAAATGCATGCTTCTTTGCTTGGGCTTCTTTATGCTGGTAATCGAGTACGTAATGATCGATTTTTAGTTTCCTTTTATAGTTAATATTGGAGAGTGTGTAAAACTACGAATTCTGATGTGTTTTTGTTGGTGAATATATATTTGGGAGTTTACTGCAAATGTTAATTTGGATTAACAAGGATTGATGCTTAGGGGTTAGATTCCCCCTCGCCTTCCAAATACCTATTACAGAAAAAGTTAGGTTTTAGTTTAATGCTTTTCAAACATCCTTCAGTTCAATATTTTACTATCCCTTTAAAGAAAATGCGAAGGTAATGTCTGTGGTTTGTATTTATTCTGTATATGCTAATAACCACTTCAAAAGTAATCTATTGTTAATATGATGACCAGTTTGAAGTGTGTTGCAATAAAACAAGTTCTTGTTGATTTATTTATTTTTTTTGGATTTTCTAGGTTAGTGGATGGTCTGAGCTTTTTGTCATGGAGACTAGGGAACATATTGTTGTTTCACACAAAAAAGCAACCCTTACACCTAAGGCCATAATACACCAAAATTTTGGCAATAAGGCTTCCTATGTGGTAGAGGAAGTGAAGGAGGTTCATCAAATTGAATGTCCTGGATTGAGTATTCCACAAATGGGTCCCTGCCTTTATCGTTGCACATTACAGCTTCCAGAACTTTCTGTCATTTCAGGGACCTTTAAAAAGAAGAAGGATGCAGAGCAATCTGCTGCCGAGATTGCTATAGAGAAGGTATCACTCATTCTGATCAATCTTAAAAACAAGCATAAGATACAGCTTATGATATAAACAGCATTTACTTGTATTCAGTTACAGTTATTTTGAATCGAGCTACTGCCTTATCTCACATGCTTTTGGAATTTATTTATTTATTCGAACAAGCATTCTGTAAGTCAACAAGAAGAGGTAGAACCAGTAAATGACTAATTGCTCATGCTGTTACATTTTGGCTATAACTGATTTTTTTAGTCATGCTCTGAAGATGATTGTGGTCAAGTTTGTAGGATGGTTTTGTTTTCTTGAAATTGAGAAAGTCAGTGAGTTTGCCATTGCGTGAATCGTAGTCTTTTGTCTCTTCCAGTGTAATTGAGTGAGTCTTTTAAGTAATATAATGATGTTTGTGTAATGTATCATTCAATTCACTGGAATTTTCCATTAATGTTTCTTGTTTTTTAATTGATGCCCTGTTTTGGAGACTGGGGTGCACTTTTAATGTGGCCTTGATTCCATCTTCCTGATTCATTGTCTCATTGTTTCCAATAGATTTGATGCTTTAGAGAAAAACTATCGAATTTGTTTGATTCTGAAAAGTGAACAAGTTAGTGGTACAACGTGCAGACTCATGTATATATAAAATCAAAGCTATGGTAAAGACTGGCTAACTAAGCTTCATAACAGACTGATTAAGATGCAGCTGTCACTAAAAGATCTTAACATATCAAGATCCAGCTATCCACTGATTACTTATACTTACGCAAACAGAAAGAGAAAGAAAAACATACAGTATAGACACAAGTATGTGAGGTGCTAATACATCTGAGTAAGTATACACTAAACGTTTCAAACTAAATATAATTTCTCAAAAATGTTATGGATATGCATATATCTTTTTGCCCAACAACGAATGTATTACTACAGTCTGTTTGGCATGTGTACATTGTGGTATGGTATTATTGTGATATTTTCTTATATTTATTTCTGCTACATTGGAACTGGATTTATACTGTTATTATATCTTTTATTCAAGTGTTTATTGTCATAAGGATTATGTCATTTTAACTTCCATAATACTACGCAGCTTGGCATATGTACAGAGACCATTGATCCCACTCCACAAGGAGCACAAGAAAGTTTAGTAGCTCGAATCGACTTCATATTTTCTGAAAAGGTAGGTAAGGCATTTTAACTTTGTAGATTAGGTCATGAAGCAAGGACACTCCTCTTTGAAGTGTTGTAGTGTTAAACACATTTCTGATATGAACACATCCCTAACACCCATTAGATATGTGTCTTACCCTCCCAATTAGGTTTGCTATTAAAAATTTATTTTGTTAGTTCAGAGATGTAAGATGACATGTTTGTATGTCTTAGACAATTGAGTTGAAAAGCCAGCAAAGTATAATATATTGTATGAAAAAATGATGTCTCACTTTTTTCTCTTGTTCTTCTATAATTTAATTTTAGTAAAGAGTTTACAATTATCTTTGGCAGCTATATCATAGTTACAAATTACTCAAAACGAAATTTAATTTTTTTATGGCATGCTGCTCTGACATTATCTATTAGTGAATTTTAAATCAGTCTGATACCCAATTTTCTTTTCCATTTGGTACATCTACAGTTTCTTTTATGTGATCATCCTCTTAGTGGTCACATTCGAGCAACTTTGCGGAGCAAAGGTGATCTTTGTGGTTCAATTCCTATTTCTGTCCTTGCTGTGTATGATGCAAAGCTTCTCAGCTTCTGTAAATGTATTAATCCTGATGTGGAAACCAACCCATTTTTGGTTATTTCATACATAAAGAGTGCCACTGCAAACTTGTACCAGTATCTTGCTACTTCTGAACAACATCTCTGTATTAGAAGGCTGACTCCGTATCCACAAGATCTTGTAGAGTCATTGATGAAGGAACATGATTCACTAGAATGCATTCAGGTTGCTGCGATACACATTCCTAGTTCATTGGAACAATCTATTGAACAAGTTACTCTTCGTATTTCTTTAAGAGAATACTACCTTGATGTCATTGCAAATGAACTTGGTTTAGAAGATGCTGCCAATGTTATGATTTCAAGGTATGGTGATTGATGACATTACAGCAAAGTTTCTGAGTTTCATTGATAACTTATTCTTGACTTCTTGTTCTCTACAGGAATTTAGGTAAAGCTTCTTCTGAGACAAGACTGTTCTTTACTGCTCCAAAACCATATCTACTAGATCTGTCTTCTAAATTTGCAATCGGAAAAGAAACCCTTTATTTAATGGGATCTCTGAATGTAAGGGCAAGTTACTTTGCTGGGCAAGATATAGCTGGAGATGCAATATTAGCATCAATTGGATATACACGAAAATCTAGAGATATTTTCTATGAGGATGTATCGGTTCGGTTATATTACAGGTCTCTTTAAATTCAAGTGATTTATTGAATTGTTTATTGCATAGTTGTCAAACTTAAATTGCCTTTCAGAGTAAATTACAAGTTATACTTGATTAACAAAAAGATGTTATTATCTCATGCACTTTTGCTGTTTCATAGTGGCCTACCAAAGTATTCTTTTGCTCATGAATCTATGTCTCTGAAAATTGAATGTTTGCAATTGGACTATATGAAAGAGTCTATTATTCTTAAACTCAAGTCTTCCTGCTCTTCTGATAGAACTGAACCAGGGGTTATAAAAGAATTTTATTGAATATTCAGGATATTGGATAGACCCTGTTTTCTCCCCTCTCTTTTCTCAGATGGCAGATATTTCTCTCTAGCACCTCTTATTTATAAGCAACATAACATGTTTAAATTACTCCAGCTCAATAAACTAGCTACGCAACTAAGAATGGTGTATGGATGCCTAACATCTTCAGAGTTTCGTATGTCATGTGTTACTCATTTTGAGTCTGAGTCATTTGTCCCATGAATTCATTTGTCAAATATTTATTTTGATGAACATCAACTTGTAATTTTGTCTTTTTTAGGCAATAGCCAATGAAAATTTTCAACATCTATGTTTGTAAAATTGTTTTAGTTTGCATCATTTACGGATGGTTAGATTTCCATCACAGGATGCTTCTAGGGAAGACACCAGGTGGCATTTATAAATTATCCAGGGAGGCAATACTTGCATCTGAGTTGCCATCAAAATTCACAACAAGAGCAAACTGGAGGGGTTCTCTTCCCAGGGATATACTTTGTATGTTTTGCCGCCAGCACCGTTTGTCTGAACCTCTCTTTTCATTTCATCCTTTCAAAGCATCGTCATTATTATCAGGATCATGTTTGAAGGTTGCAGAATCTGGTGACAACGTGATTGAGCATATCAATGGGGTCTGTGTAACAAGTACAATGCATTCAGATTCAGAGTTGTTTAAATGTGAAATAAAATTACTTTCTAGGTGTGGAGATTTAATAATTTTGTGTTCTCCAAAGGATGGTTATAAAAAGCAGAATGACGCTATTCAGAACGCTTCATTGAAAGTTCTATCATGGCTGAATATGTGGTTTAAGAGTAGGATTGTTACTTTTGAGCGGCTTTGTGAGACTGCAGCCGACTTCAATATCCAGATTTATTCCAACAACATTATCAGTGAGATTTTAGCAGGTCAATCAACACACAATGGTCAGCTTAATGCAATTCAATGCAATAATATAGTTGAACCAACCTATATGAATTCATCATTTGACATGCTGGGGAATATGGTGCAGTCTTTAAAGATAGAAGGACCATATTCTGGTGTCTGTCCATGCAATGGATCTTTACCTTGTATAAGGTATTCAGTGTCTTTGGCTGTGGAGAGTCAGAATGTCAAAGAAGTTATTGAAGTATGTGATGAGTTTGAATTTGAAGTGGGAGTCGGTGCTACAGTTTCATACATTGAGGAGGTTGTGATGCAGATGTCTGTTGGCCAGTACGCTTACTTCTCTATAAACTTCCTCTCTTCTGATTTGATTTTTGCTTCAGCTGGTGAATCAGTCAAAATGTTGTCGTTGTTATCTTCTAGTGAGTTGTTTTCTCTCAATTCTCACCCCTTCCCTGGTTCAGTTTGGGGTTAAATTGCTGACTGTCATGGCTTTATATTTTATTTTTCAGAAGACTGTTGTGTAGAATATGAAATAAGTTTGATCAAGGTTGCTGAACCTCCAGAAGAAAGAATGGAGCAGGCCCTTTTCAGCCCTCCTCTTTCAAAGCAAAGGGTCGAATTTGGAGTGCAACAAATTCTAGAATCTCATGCTACTACGTTGGTATACAAAATGTTTCATCTTTGATCTTCTTTGGTTAACCTAAATTATTAATTTGACACTCTCCTTCATGACAGATTGATTTTGGATGTGGATCTGGAAGCTTGTTGGAAGCTTTGTTAAATTATCCAACGTGTTTGGAGAAAATGGCGGGTGTTGATATTTCACAGAAGGGTCTTACTCGTGCTGCAAAGGTCACATTACATTCACTTTCATTTAATAAAGTATTTATTTGTTAGGGTTTGTTGGAAGTCCCACATCAACTAGAGATAAGACCAATTCAGTGTATATAACTGGGTGCAAACCTCACCCTAAAAGCCGGTTTTGTGGGATTGAGTTAGGCTTAAAGTCCACTTCTAACATGGTATCAGAGCCATGATTACAACCTATCCTAGCGATAATTTGTTGTTTGCCGGACATATTGTTCCACCCGCTATCGGGCCGCTATCGGACTACCCATGTCTAATCCCACGCTCGAGATATATATACCTCAGCGTGAGGAGGTGTGTTGGAAGTCCCACATCGGCGTGAGGAGGTGTGTTGCACCACCACGTCCTCCTCTTCCTTGTGGTGCAACCATAGCTGATGTTTCAATGCTTCAGATGTACTATAAAGAGCTAGGTTTGGTTTTTCAAAACATATTATGTTGAGGTAGTCTCTTCAGAAGAAGATAGATCTTAGAAGTATGCCGAAGGGATGTGAATGTTTACAGACTGAGTTATGTGTCCCGACCTTATGCATAATATGGAAAAGACTTTTATTTTGTTCATTATGTGTGCCAGTCTTTTGTTTGTTCATTAGTTGACGTTAGGAAATTCTTGCTATGTACATAATACTGTCCGTTATCATAGAAAATATCCAAGTGAGAGGTAAACACTTTTATTATTTCTTTTGTTGAAGGTGTGTTTTTTTCAGTTGAGGGAATTTTTTAATATTGGAGGATGATATCTTTGATTAAATTGACAGCTGACTAGTATTCTGTACAATACGGAAATTTTCATTATGAAATTGTTTCGCCCATTCGAACCAGCCCGCTTAGTGAAAAAAATACTTTGTTGTAAAAATATTACTTTGGTAGTAAAACTGCTTTGTTTTGTGTGCACATATTTTGCAGGTGCTTAATTCAAAATTATCTACAAATTCAGATGCTTGTGGGCTATGGACAGGCGTACAATCAGTAATTCTTTATGAAGGTTCAATTACGAATTTTGGCTCTCAGTTGCAAGGATTTGATATCGGCACTTGTTTAGAGGTAAAATTTCGGTATCCGTTGTTTATTTTGTTCTGCCCTTGTTAACTTCGTTTTGACATGCCTGTCGTCATGTTAGACGTCATCTATATTCTTTCTTCAAGTCAATAATATATGATTTTATTATTCTTGAGTTTAGAATATGTTGGCTCTCTGATAAACGAGTTTGCCATCAATAACTTAGGGTTTAATTTGTGAAATTGCATTGTGCCGTATGCTTTCTTTATGACTTGTCAATGTTCACATTCTGTCTTCAAGCACCTTAGCCTGGTACAATGCTGCCAGTGATTTTTATCATTTGTTAGAATATATAGTCTTAAATAGGATTTATTGAACTTTGTGCTGAACCTAGTCCCTAAGAGCATGCTTTGTGCTAGACCTAGTTCCTAGGAACATCTTCTAGAGTTCTCTTCTCATCCATTGTATCTAATGTATCTCAAACTACTATAAATATGACAACCTAAGGAGCAGAATATACTCTCTCAATTTCATTATAATTTCTTTGTATTTTTTTTCAAGTTCATTCTTAAACTATTTCTGCATTGTCATAACTAGTAATAATTTTACTTGTATAGCTATTTTTTACTTCCTGCACCAGTTCACGGCAAATATACTTCGTAGTTTATATTCATTAGTTGAATTGGTCTTGTATTATGCTATCACTTTCATGTTCCTATGTCCTGTGGTCACATAGTTTTCTTTTATGCAGCACTACTATGACCTATGAATCAACTTATATGAATCGATGATACAATGCAGGTAATTGAACATATGGAAGAAGATCAAGCTTGTCTATTTGGGGACGTGGCGTTAAGTTTTTTTCGGCCAAGGATTCTCATTGTTTCCACTCCAAATTTTGAATACAATGTAGTACTCCAGAAATCGAATCCTCCAGCCCAAGAACAAGAGGAATTAGACGATAAAACCCTCTTACAATCATGCAAGTTTCGTAATCACGACCACAAATTTGAGTGGACCAGAGCACAGTTCAGACAATGGGCATCTGACTTATCTACACGGCACAATTACAAGGTGGAGTTTAGTGGTGTTGGTGGTTCTGCTGATGTTGAGCCCGGCTATGCTTCGCAGATTGCCGTGTTTAAAAGGGATTGGGAACTTGAAGATGATGTACTGAAGCATGCTGACGAACACCATTATAATGTTATATGGGAATGGAATAGTAGAAAGGAATAAACTATTTGGTGTTTGAAAACTATAGTGAGATAAGTAGAGTTATTTTATTCAGGTAATCAGATTGCTGGTGATTTTGAAAGCAGAGTAGCAAGGTAGAAATGATCCTTGGAAAAGACTAGGTGAATTGAAAGGTTTATGTAGTTGGGTACTGACTAGGAAAAAAAGGATAGTTGATATATTTTCATCCATTGCATTTCGTTTTAGTGTATATTGCATCCATTACCTATGTCCCATGAAGAATAAAGAACTTCGAATTAGAATACCATGTGGAGCTCTAGTTGTGATAGATTTTAATATTTTACTTTTCATACTTTAATCATTTCTTTTTTTTTAAATTGTCCATATTTTCATCTATATTTTAATTCTTTAATATTTTGGGAATGAAATATGACTATTAGAATAAAATAACACAATGTGAAAAGATAATTTTTCAAATAAAAGAAAGATGAATTTAAGAGAGTGAAAAATAACGAAAGAGAAGAAAAAAAAAGTGAAATGTAATTATTTGAATTAAAGGAGAATAATGAAAAGAAAAAAAATTGTAAATATTCGTAAATTATATATAAAGTGTAATATATAAAAATATTTTAATTAATAGAATTGTAAAAATAAAATTGAAACAAACATAAATTATTCTTTTAGTTTAGGGCGAGACAATTACTTACTCAAACAATTCAACGGGAGATAAAAACGACAAAAAGTAGCGCGTTAGTGTTGGTTTATGTTCGAAGATGTCACTTTATCACGTGGAATGAGCGCACGAGAAGGGAAGAGAGAAGTTTGAAAATAAACTAGGCAAGAGCGAGTAAAGATAAGAGAAGAAGGGTTTGGTTTGCGTTGTGTTGGTTGGTCACTGATCTTACTTGAGTGGGTTATTATGAAGTCGTATAGATTGTCGGAACTAGGCGATGCTGAGCTTCGCAGCCTAATTGCTCGTCCTCGTATCGATTTCTCTTCCGTTTTCTCTCTGGTCTTCTCTCTCCGTCCGTTCACTCTTTCCCTCTTTATCACCGTCGTTTTCAATCTCTCACACTTCTCTTTGCAGGTCAACCCCATTCTTGACCATGTTCGACAAAGAGGCGATGCTGCTGTCAAAGAGTGAGTTCGTGCTTCTTTCTTCTTTGCTCTTTTCAGTCCCCTTTGTCACTCTCGTTACGATCATTTTCAACCTCACAATTTTTTCCGTATTTGTGTAGATATACTTTGAAATTCGACAATGTTCAATTGGATGACATTGTTCAACTTGTCGCCGACCTTCCAGATCCACTGGTATTTTTTTTTTGTTTATTAGTATTACCGTTCCGTTATTTGTTTGAAGTATTCAAGTTATTCAATTTTGACTTTCTGCATTGCATTGCAGCTTGATGCGCGTGTTAAGGAAGCTTTCGATATCGCCTACAGCAATATATATGCCTTTCATGCTGCTCAGAGGACTCCTGAAACAAATGTTGAGAACATCAAAGTACGATAAAATCTTATTCTTAACGTATTCACGTTTCATTAGTGGACCTGGTTGTGGCTTCTTTTCTGAAACTTCTTTTTGAGTTGGTTCTTGTAGGATTATCTTGCCAGTAGATAATTCGAGCTCTAATAAAATAAAATACCTTTACTTACTTTACTACACTTAATTGAGCTAGTTATAATTATATAGAGTTAATTATAATTTTGGTTTTTCAAGTATTATAATTCGACTCGACTGTTCTAGTCCATAAGAAGCGCGGACACACGATACAACTAAAGTAATATAAAACACGGCTCTAATATATTCCACGGTTAGAAATAGAATAAGTTTCCTCTGTTTTTGTTCTTAGCCACCGTCACCACCTGCTTCCTGCCGCTGCACAGTCTTGTCTCAGGCTAGGTCCACAACATAAGCGGGACCTCTAGAGACTGATACCTTGAGAAATGTGCTGACACTGACCCACCACTACCACATTTTCGAGGATGGGTGGCATCACTTCCAGCGCGTTTTACACCTTAGGCGTGTTGGAAGCAGGAAAACGGTTTCCAGTGATAGCCTCCGAGCTTTATAGGTTCTAGTCCACCTAGTTCCAATTGTGCAAATTAAATCTTTGGGGTATCATAATTATACGATTTTAGTCTCTATGTTAGTTTGTCGTTAACATGACAGTTAACATGTTTCATGAACATATGCTATCGTGATTCAATTGCAACTTTTATCCCTTCTTAGACCACAATCATGAAGGACTAGAAGTGAAGTTAAGTCATATCACTAAATGTTTTAGACATCATATTAGCTGCACGTCATCATTCAATGTTATCTCAGCAAAATCTTTTAAATTTTAAATAGAAAACCGACGAAGGGACCAGATTAAAATGACACAAGTGCAATATTTGAAGGACTCAATTGGTGCAATAGGACATAGGGGGACCAAAGTTGCACGACTGAGAAGCTAAAATTGCAATTAAGCATTTTTACTATTCCTTTTGGTTGTATTGTATATGCATCCCTTCTCTGGATTGGTTTTTACTATCTATTCCCTGCTGATGACAAGTTATTTTCGTTTCATTATCTTCCCTTCGTGTCTGTCTTATGTTAGTCTTTTGAGATTTCTGAAAATGTCAGGGAGTCCAATGCAAGCGAGTTTCAAGAAGTATTAATACTGTGGGCCTTTATGTTCCAGGGGGAACTGCTGTACTACCTTCAACAGCCCTGATGCTTTCAGTTGTAAGTTGAATTTATTTCTTATTAGTTTGTGTATTGCTCTCCATCCTATAGTGGCATCGGGATTGTTGATAATCATCATCAACTTCTTATCAGATTTTATTAATCTTTGACTGTTTTATTTATGTGCAGCCTGCTCAGATTGCTGGATGTAAAACTGTCGTCCTTGCTACTCCTCCAGCTCAGGATGGCAATATATGCAACGTAGTCATCTTTATTGTATAAAAACATATTTGAGGGTAGTATCTTTTCGGACTAATGTTTTTCTTTGCAGGAGGTAGTGTATTGTGCAAAGAAGGCAGGGGTTACTCACATCCTCAAAGCTGGCGGAGCTCAGGTTTGAAGCATGATAAAATTTCATCCTTGTCTTATCTGTTTCAATAGTTTGAAGTTGATATCCTTATGTTTAATTTAATTTTTATGTTTGTGTGTTTGTATTAATGATTAAACAATCATTAATTTGACATTGTTTGACACTATAGGCCATATCTGCCATGGCTTGGGGAACTGAAACTTGTCCCAAGGTAGATCCGTTTTTCTCATTATAATTTCATTTGTTTTATTGTTGAAATTTACGTTCATTTATAGTTTACAGCTATTAGATTGAGCTCATTTCTTTTCTTACTATTGCATGTTATAGTATGTGGACTTGATTTACTTAACTTTTTTTATATCTGATAAGGAGCTGAGACCTCCTGTTAGGAGTGTCTACAGTAAGCAAAATAGGAGGGACATAAGTGATGAGACCATTTATAATTGTAACAGAAATAACTAATAGCTAATACAGTAAATTGGTTGTTGATCAGGTGGGTATTATAAAATGGGGGCTGGGTTAGTAAGGGGGTATCGTAATTGACTCAGATGTCTCGAAAACCTATAATTCAGTTTCCGTAATAAAAAATATTTCTTTCATTTTCTGATCCAGTTTGTATATTTTCCCCCACTACCTCTGGTAGGTTGAGCGTCTTAATGTATTCTTTAATTATTGAATTGTATATAGAATGAGTAGTATGAGAGAGAGGGTATTTACATATTTATCAGACCTATAAAGAACCTAGTTTAATCTTAGTGTCGCAAACCATTATTTTTTTTTTTTTGCATACCAGAAAGCATTTTACATTCTTTATTTTAAACAGAAGAAAACGTAACATGAAACAAAAAAGGAACTTTTAGATTGTTGAATAGCAAAAGGATATAAGAAAAACAACAGAATCATAGTAGTATTTTCAAGTAGTTTCTGAAAGAGAAAAAAAGTTGGTTTGTTTGAAAACGCTATAACCAACTGTGGTATTATGTTAGAATTTGCTGATATTCAAGATTTATAGGATCTATAAAATGTACTTTGTAGTTTGTAAAAGGTCCTGAACATTATTTGAAATTTCTCCATTTATTTTGTGACCGAAAAATTTAAACACTTCATAATTCTATTTTTTTTTCATGATTTCTTATTTTGTGTTTTTGTGATAATGCTTTTGTAGGTTGAGAAGATTTTTGGCCCAGGAAACCAATATGTCACAGCTGCAAAAATGATTCTGCAAGTGAGCTGTGAAGCGCTGTTTCTCTCTATTATACGTTGTGCTTTACTCTCCAGATCTTATAGTTCTTCCTGCTTTGCATTACTGCTCAAAATCTTCTGCAGAACAGTGAAGCCATGGTTTCAATTGACATGCCAGCCGGTCCATCCGAAGTTTTAGTTATTGCTGACAAGCATGCGATTCCTCGTCATGTAGCTGCCGATTTGCTTTCTCAGGTTTAGTTAGTTCTAAAATTTTCTATATGATATATGAAAGGCTATTTACACTCAGTAAGAATTGATTATCTTTCTTTTTTACTATTTTAGCAAGGTATCTCATGCTCTATCGTAACTTATTTAGGTATAACTAATTCTAATTTCTAGAAGTTTTTCTCTGTATTATGATGTTAATTATTCCAAAACACAATTCAGTATGAATCGTGATGTGTGTTAGAAAAAAGACTTGCTTTTGTCTTCTAGATTATTCTGTAAAAGCTGTTTTGGCTGTGGCTGTCAATCATGTAGGGTACTAGGTGTTTTCTGTCAGCCATATGGTATTTATCTTTAGATTTAACATATGGATGAAGCATTTTTCTCTAAGACACTTCCACTAAAGTTGGTATCAAAGCATGTCTCCAACAGCTGGAGGCCAATGCCACTTTCTCCAGCTACTACCAGATTTGGATCACCTCCTCAATACAAAACTGTGGTGGTCGTGAAGGCAGAATCCACTAAACCCACGGTCATGCACAGCTTTTTTACGTGGCCTAGTCACCGGTGTGTGATGTGTGGCATGTGGTTTCATGCTGCCCTCGAGTGACCGCAACAGATCCGCATCTCCTGCTGTCTTGTTACCTTCTCCCAGTCCGACAGTCTTCCACTATTGGGGACCCTTTGAACCTTTAAAACATGTAACTCGTTTTGGAAGAAGACTAATAGTGTCTATGCAAATGATATTCAACACCTCTTATTTTTCCAATAAATTAGCATCTCCTAAATAGACAGTTAGATATATTGCGGTTTATATTAATTAAGGGAAAGTAGACTTTTTATATTGGTACTATTTACCATATTTATGTTTGGTTGCCATATATACTTTTATCATTCTTCATTATAAATATATTTTCCTATGTGTATTTTAGACACAAGGAGTTTAATCTATACCTAATTTTCTACCAACTTGCATTTCTTAATCTGTGAAAGTCAGTCTATGGATAATTGATTCAGGTATTTCTAACATTAACCATATCTTTGGAAATAATTCCTTGTTCTCTTCTAATTCCTCATCTAAATTTCCTCACTTTATCGCAACCAATGATTCCAAAATTGCTTCTCATGGAGTTGGACAAATCTCTCTTTCTCCCTCCTTGAACTTATAATCTGTTATCAAGACACACTCACACACAGTAATCACAAGTATGAGTATAGGAAAAAGAATAGTATCTGTATTGAAATGTCTCCAACAATCATGTACAGCCCGTAACTAGGGAGCCTAATCCCCCTCCCAGGACAATGTGTCCAGCAACTAACAAATGAAAACTCTCAACACTCCTCTACAACACCAAACTCTACCTTATATACACAGTTACACTTCCCGCCCTGCCTAACTGCTAAACATTTAGGTAATTAATGTTTTCTTCTCCTTTCATGCACTTTCCACTCTCTAACATAATCTGTACTTGTTTAAACCGTCCTTTTAGTCTAATCTCTTTTAATTGATTAACTAAGTCGTTAAATTGCTCTTTAACATCTGGTGCAATACTTCTGTAGTACAAGCATGGTACAGGTCGGCTGATTTACATATATAACATGAATCCAGAGGACAATGTTATCTTGCTCCTCCGCAGTGCCTTCTTTACCCAAAGTCTCGCATGCATGATAATGAGTCATCCACACTTATCAAAATCGAAGAAAGTCGATCTTGGATTTAACAAACATCAAGTCTTGTAGCATAAGTCATATCAATTAGGAAGATATGTTAGATCTTCTTTTCATAAGAAATATGTTTTGTATCAATCTCATAGTGTTTTGTATCAACCTACTTGTCCCGAGTGATATCACCAAAAGAAAAAATAGACTACAAAGTGATATCGCCAAAGAAAAAATAGATTACAAGATGATATCGCAAAAAGAAAAAAATAGACTACAAGGTGATATCGCCAAACGAAAAAATAGATATTTATTTTAAAATACGTACCGCTACTGTAATATAGCTTTTTCCACCATCATTTTGACATTTGGGGTCTAAATCGGCATTATATCTTTTAGGTTTATATATTTTGTTACATTGATAATTACTCCATATGAACTTGGGTTTCTTTTTGGGTTTATTTAATTGAAATGATCTGAAATGTTGTTTATTTGCATGTCTTCTTCCTTAATTACCGCGTGGTTTACAATGTGAAAAATATGGAAAGACAAACATGTTTTTTTGGTTAGGTACAAAGACAAGCACACTCTATACTTATCAATTGTGGCAAGTGTTTACTCTTAAACAAGATATATTTTGTAATTATTAAGCGGCCTAAGAACTTTTTGTCCCTTCTATATAATGCTGATGCGTCTGCAATTACTGTACGATGTTCAGGCTGAGCATGGCCCTGATAGTCAGGTTGTGCTTGTGATTGCTGGTGAAGGCGTGAATTTGAATGCTATAGAGGAGGAACTCAGCAAGCAGTGCAAGAGTCTACCAAGAGGAGAGTTCGCTGCTAAAGCCCTGACGCACAGTTTTATTGTTCATGCATATGATATGCTTGAGGTCAGTAGTGTTGCCCAAGTTCATTCATGTATTCTCAGTCCCACTAAAAGTGAAGAGCAAGAGAGAAAACAATTTGTTCGGAGGCATTAACAGAGATGTTAGGCTTATCTATGCCTATGTTTATATATATGTGCTGCAGTAGTTGACACAACTTTGTAAGCTTAATCCTGTTTTCATAACAGGGGAACCACAGTGCTATATAATGCTGTAGCATTATCTCTTGACATGCCATAATTCATAACTTCGTTGTCCTTGAATTTATAATGTTCACTTAAATGCTATCCTCGTTAGTTTGGTTACCATTTATCAACATCTTTATTATGTCTTTACTGGTGTTTCAGAACCTGGTGTTTCTTTTTCATGTTGCAGTCAATCAATTTCTCAAACTTATATGCACCTGAGCATCTAATTGTCAATGTGAAGGATGCAGAGAAGTGGGAGAGTTTTATTCAGAATGCAGGTATGGCTTTGTCATATCGTTAGTTGCTCTTATGATTGGGGTTTCGGAGATGACTTTTGTTGCTAGCGTACATATTATATCTGCACTCTCATATGGCTCAGAATTGAACTTGGTGCCAATTGTAAACATCTTCCTCTTTGTTAAAAAAACTGCCAACGTAGATGTAACTTTGATAATGTATTAGGCACTTTGATATATTTTCCTTGATCTTTAGATTCCTGATCTAGATTTACATGCCCGTTTGTTGCCTCTGCAGGGTCTGTATTTTTAGGGCCGTGGACACCCGAGAGCGTTGGTGATTATGCAAGTGGGACAAATCATGTCCTTCCCACTTATGGTTATGCAAGGATGTATGGCGGTGTTTCATTGGATTCTTTCTTGAAATACATAACAGTGCAATCTCTCACAGAAGAAGGCCTCAGAAAACTTGGGCCATACGTAGCAACGATGGCAGAAGTTGAAGGTCTCGATGCCCACAAGCTGGCAGTTACCCTCAGACTAGAGGACATAGAAGGCAGACAGGTTTCAAAATGACAAGATAATTTACGGTAAGCCTACTATCATTTGCTTTATTATTTGTCTTACATAAAATTAGTACCAAAGCAATTGCCATTTTTAAGTATGTGGGTATTGAAATTTTAAATTTTGGTGAAAATTGGTTTTTGATAGAGTCGACGTTTTTCATCGTTGAGTTTCTGGAGGGATCGTATGGGAGAAAGTGACCTGTGCACAAGAGCTTTGATACATATTTGAAAGCTAGAATTCAGAGAAACAGAAGTGAAATCGTTGGACCATGGTTTTCTGTGAAGGATGATGGGTAAAAGTTTTGATAAGTTTAGCAGGTTAGCCTAATGTGAAGGGAATGATTGAGCAAATAAAGAAACATCAAAGGCAAAAGTTAAACATCCGTTCATGATTCCTCACAAATTTTAAAGACATTTCCTTGAGTTATAGAAATTTAAAATAATATACAGTGAGACAAAGGCAAAAGTTCATGAAACGCAGGAGCACTATGGAGCACGTAAGCTAGAACATTATAACTATGCTTGAAATATCATCACAGCTTCCTAGAGATATTGCTTCTTTAACTAATTTCTTAGCTGCTTTCTCCGCACCATCTACATTCTTGATACAGTCACAAGCCTCTTGATTTGTCATCACCTGCGATACATGGGCCAGTGCTGTTTCTCAAGATCAAGGTTCTTACATGTCATTGTATGTAAGTGCATACTTAAACTGTAAAATAATTCTAGAGGACTGGATTGATCCTTCTCACAATCTTCTATTTATAAAAATAAATTGATATAAAAGTATATGATAAATAGGATAACCCTAAACACAATATAATCATGATAAATAGAGTAATCCTAGACACAATATAATCATAATAGGGCAATCTGTAACACAATATAATCATGATAAATAAGGTAATCCATCCTAACACTCCCCCTCAAGCTGAAGCATACGAATTGTATGTACCAAGCTTGGAACAAATAAACTCAATCCGAGGACCTCTTAATGACTTGGTCAATAAATCTGCGAATTGATTGTTTGACCCAATAAACTCAGTACATATTTCTTTAGTCAACAACTTTTTACGAACAAAATGACAATCAATTTCTATATATTTAGTCCTTTCGTGAAACACTGAATTTGATGCAATGTGGAGAGCAACTTGATTGTAGCAATACATCTTCATAGTATGGATGTTACAATTCTCTTGAGTATGGCCCATCCTTTTACAGTATGTGCATTAAGGACGTCCCCGACCTCCTCGTTCTTCTCCTCTAGTGCCACGTCCTCCTCTTCCTCGTGTGGCAACCATGACATTCCACTAATTCATGTGCTTCTTGAGTTTGAGGCACTAAAACACACAGAAGACGAGTGGTCAATATTTCCATAGAGGAGACCTCATGACTAGTTAGAAGTTGATTTCGGAGATATCAAAATCAGGATGTAGGACACGAAGGATCAACATCATCTAAAATTTATCTATTTCTTTTTTATATCCTCTAATGGGTCCACTTCCAAAAACATCCTGACTTCTTTGACTTCTTCGACAGTTGGGCTTCAGGATCACTTCCAAAAACATCTTGACTTCTTCGACAGTTGGGCTTCAGCCATGAAGAATATCATGGTATGCTATTTTAAGAGATGCAAGCTTGTCATAGAAACATTAAATATTGTTAGCATAGGGCTTTCTTCCAAAAGGAGTAACAAGTTTTGAAAGCCCTTAAAGATACAAGAAGTTTAGGTACCACTGATTGTCATTACACTGGTCAACTTTTTCAGAAGGCACATAGCTTCCGCTCAAGGTGGTCATAATGCCCTTGGCCAAATAACCGCATTTCAACGGCAGTAGACTATGATAGATAATAGATAATTTTTTCTATTTAGCTTCTCAGAGGTAATTTGTGGACTTCCAAAGAAAGAGTACTACAACGCCATTTCTTAAGAAGACGAATAGTACCAACGAGGAACAAGAAAACCCTAAGGGTTTAGACGAACGGAACTAAACGGAACTGTGACAATGATGCGGACTATGGCTGGACGATGGCCGGCAACGAACGACGGTGGCCGGCAGCAAACGTGGCTGACAACAAGCAGTAGCAAACGGTGGTAGGTGACGACGGACTGTGGCGTCGAACACGTCAGATAGATATTACGAGACAGAAACCAGAGCGGGATCGATCGCTCTAATACCAACTTGGGACTGTAAAATAATTCTAGAGAGCTTGATTGATCCTCTCACAATCTTCTATTTATTAAATTGATACAAAAGTACATGATAAATAGGGTAACCCTAGATAAGATAACCCTTAACACAATATAATCATGATAAACAAGGTAATCTTTGACCCAATATAATGATGATAAAATAGGATAAATAATGATTTAACATATTTGTATTTTCACTTGATTTAGATTGAAAGAAAATAAAATTCATGTATAAATAAAGAAAATGACTTTCTACACATATAAGAAATCTAAAAGTAGAGATGGCATGGTTCTCGTGCGTAATTAAGGGAAGAAAAACGAACTATTAGGACCAAAGAAAACAAGGGTAGTTTCCAACTGTTCAGACCATGTTTCCGGAGCTAAGAGCACAGTCAGAAATCCTAGAATTTGGTTTGGCACCAATGAGCACATACAGAATTACATGTTACGGTGTAATATAGGATAGATTTTGACCATAAAAAATGCAAATGAACTTAGCTTGACATGCTATGTATTTCACACCTTACTTCCATGTTTCTTCTTGTCCCTAAACTATTTTTTGGCTAATTTCTTAGTAATCTCACTCAGTTATTCCACAATGAGTTAGCAATTGATTAGAAATATGAAATACATAGTATCTTACTATTTTTTGGCTAATTTCTTATCCTTTATATTTTTGGTTTTGCATCTACGCTAATAAAAAATGCAAATGAACTTAGCTTGAATTTCATTTCACCTTACTTCCATGTTTCTTCTTGTCCCTAAACTATTTTTTGGCTAATTTCTTAGTAATCTCACTCAGTTATTCCACAATGAGTTAGCAATTGATTAGAAATATGAAATACATAGCATCTTACTATTTTTTGGCTAATTTCTTATCCTTTATATTTTTGGTTTTGCATCTACGGTATATTTCTTTAAAATTTTAAAATTGTAGAGTTTAGGGTTATGCTTGCTCTGCATCAGCCAATATGTGTTCATCTGTAATTATAAGATGCATGCAATATTCATGTACCTTCCACAGACCATCACTTGCCAAAATAATGAATTCAGTGTCTTCATCAATCTTCTGAATGGTCACATCTGGTTCTGCCGTAATGTGCTCCTTTAGTTTTCCATCTCCAAATGCCCTTGTCATTGCTAGTTGCCCATCCACTCTTGGAACATTCCCTGATTAAGTCATGTTTTTGGCAATTTAGATAATGTTCAGTACTGGCAATTCAGATAGTGTTCAGTACTGGACTTGGCAGGAACAACACAAGTTCACGAATGAAAATATAAATAAAATCAAATGAATGAGAAGAAAGGCTACAAGGTAGGTGAAAAAAATTATTGGGTATCTATATTATAACCCTAAGAACATAAAGTCACTGGTGAATGCAGCAAAAGTAGGAAGAAGGGGGTCACAGTCACAATTTTGAGACACGAAAGTTTAGGGCGAGGGAAGGCTTGTCCATTTGGAGGACAGGGTAAGCTACTACCGTTAACAAAGATTTTCAGTTAGATTACATGAACATTGCATGGAACATATCAAATGTCAGATTCCTGAATTAGAACAAGTTGTTCAGTTGACATAAGATGTTGAGCCTCACGCATGCATGCTTAGTCTACGTGATCCTCTCGTTATAGTAATTACATTACGTGATTGGGTGTTGCGAATTAGGGCAATAGAGTTATCTTGTACGATAATTAATGAGCTGTAGTTTGGTAGTAGGTACTGCTGTGCATACGGAAGCTTGGTATATTGAAAATTCATATTAGCAATATTTGACAAGATGCAGCTCATGACTAGAAATAAGGCAAGCATATCGGGCACACAATTGCGGGTTATAAAGCATTAATAGTAAAGGATACTTATTCTCTTAAATCTATGTATTGACAGTGCAAGACATAAATCTATGTATTGACAGTGCAAGACAGACTTAGAAGCCCCAATTTCACAGACGTCAAGAATTAGCATTAATTATACACAAGCCTTTGGTAGAGATAGATTTTAACCTTTAAAAGCTATCATCATTATTCTAGTAAAACTGCTCTCATACTAGTAATAATGTTCTCATGTACAGGATAGAAAAAATGTTGTATATTTGCACTATCATAAAGAATGATGCATATGTAAAGATTAAATTTTAAAATATAAATATCAGTTATGAAGTTCCAAAATTAAACATCTAATATTTTAATTTTTGCCCTGAAGTAGTTATTGGCTACTCTAAAACTAACTTTTTTTCTTGGATGAGCAAGAAAGTTGAAGTTTTAAGTGTATAAATATTGATGAATTTTTGTCATCATTACCGGGTCTCTTAGACACAAAACCCCCTCTGCTCTCAACAAGAGCTTTTTCCTTCTCTGGATCATGATCCAGAGTAAGTGGCTTTGCTCGACCTTTGTTGCATGATATTGCTCGAGAATCACCAACATTGGCTACCAGTAGCTTTACTCCATTGACTAGTATTGCTGCAACTGCTGTTGATCCTCCACGTGAATCAGCTATGTTTTCTAAAATCTCATCATCCGTTGCTTTGCATGCTTTCTTAATAGCCTGCCCTGGATTTTCCCAGAAACCAGGCTATTGATGCATGATTAAGAAAACAAATATAAGTGAGAATAATAATGGTGTGGACTGAAATATAACAGTTACTAAAGGATATACCTCACTCAGTATATTTTCGAATAGATGGTTTCGTAAGTATTTGGCAACTTCATGACCGGAGTGACCATCAAATATTGCATACAATCCTAAGTCATAGCCATCGAGATTCCTACGTTGAGCGAAAATATAGTCTTCCATTCCATGGTTCATCTGTCCTTGTATTAGGTGATATCCATGGATGAAATGTCTAGTTGAAGGGTTATTCTTTTCATTTGGGTATCTTGTGACCATACCCTTGTGAGGTTGCTCCTGTGTTTAGTAAAGTTCAGGCTTTCCTATGTTAGATTGTGTGATAAAATCCATGTCTTTTACTAATGATCATTTGATTTTGGGGAGAGCATGCATGGGAATGAAGTTTTGTAGAGAAAGAGAAGCTAAAAATGGTTAACCATAAGTCTCAAGATGCAAAAGCTATTTCTCATGATCTGTTGACTGATATGATAAAAATCAAGTAACCTATTTTAATGACTGTACTTGAGCAATTGTAAAATCCCCACGAGTGCTTGAAACGATAATATAAGCACAAAACATAAATAGATTGAAACGATTATGTAAGAACAAAGGAGTTATAAGTGGTAAAGTTGGAAGCGAAGGTAGGAGAGGTTGAGTTCAACTACCCCATAACAAACATTTATAATTTTAATAATTAATATTATAAGATGAAAATGCATAGAACGAAAATGAAAGAGGATAACCTTTCTTTCAAAAGAATCCAAATCGCTTCCTCTTCTTGATATCCTCTTCTAATAGAAAAGGAATTCTATCAGAACATCGGTACTAACTGTTTCCTAAATTCAGGTGAGGTTTTAAATCCTGAGAGTCCTTGCAGTGAAGAACTATAAGGATAAGGGGGTTTCAAATGATATAAGTAGCACTAAAAATGATTAAAAATAATGTCTATATTTGATAAACCAAAGGATTAAGTAATTAAAATTTAAAAAAACTTTTTTTCTTCGAACTCGTCCAAACAACGGTATATACATAAAAGTTGCTAGATATACCTTGAATGGAGAAGGATGTTCATCGGTAGTCAAAGTTGACTTTCTTTTTTGCAAGTTAGATTTGGCCTGGTCAAGACGAAACAAGAAAAAAATATCAAGCCGGAACATGTCATGTGCTTCATAAAGCCATTACTTGATATCAAGAAACTATTTATTTGGATTACATTGAATAAAATTCCAGCTTTTATTTAAGAAAAAAAAAAGGTTACATAAATATTGCATAAAATAACAATTTAGAACACATGGAGTTTTGCATGTGCGTGATGGAAGAGGTTTGATTTCATCCAATATCACATCATAAGTGCACGAGTTGGTGCCTCCATTGTTACGACATAGGGATATGCGTCAATGTCTCCAATTTTCCAATTTTAGATGGGTAACGGGACAGTATTTTCCCCATCACATAAATGCAAAATTACCTTTGTAATTTGTTTTATTTTTTTACTGTATTTAATTATTATTTTACGGTTCATCCCGTAAAAAGGTTTAGATTTTCTTTACATAAAGTTTTGGTTGGAAATATATGGGAGGAAATAGTTTCTTTTTGAAATAACTTTCAAATATTTTGAATAGATAAAACTAAAATCCAGTCCGTTGCTTCCATTTTTTTTGTAAATTATCTCTAACAAATAATTAAATTCATATTTATAGATAATAATAATAAATTCTTTCTTCTGTTTCAAATATAAGTCTCTTTAAAATCTTTAATGATGTGGTTTTTCATGTCTTTCACAGAATCCAAGTTGCTGCTTAACTTCTGTGTTTTTCTTTCCTTTGAGGCGATTTTCTTGCTTATGAAAAATTCTTAGTCTCCTATTAAATTCTCATATGTGTTTTGAATATCCATAGTCACTTTCATATAATCTTCTACTTTTTAACAGCATATAATCTGCTGTTCACTTAACCCATGATGACAAGTAACTACCATGTTAGCATATACACATGCAAACTTATACTTTACCAGTACAATTACGAACATATAGTGGGGTGTTATACGTATATATTAATTCACCTCTTGCATGAAATGAGCTTACATACGTACCTTCATCATATTCGTTTGATGCATGCCTTTGTCTTTGCTGAGTTCAGATTCAGAAGAAGTTGAGGAATAACAATGGCTAGACTGAGAAGAAACGGAAGCATGGTAAGCAATAGATGATACTGGTATATGTATATGTTTCTGAAACATCATGCGCAAGTGTCCTTGGTGGGAAGGAAGGACACGTTGCTAAAGAATGCATGGGGTAGTGTCATTCACCGCTTATTGTGTTTGCTTTTGCCTACTTCACAATAATCTATTCTAGCTTCTACTCCAGAAGGAACCAGATTCGTTACTCTATCGCCAATAGATTTAAACAAAAAAAAATATCATAGCCAGCAATATTATCATTTTACTTTTCCAGAAATTATATCCTTCAGAATATCGTAACTTTCCTTAAAATGAATGTTATAATAAAAATGCTTTCTACAACCTTATAACTAGGAATGTTCTTCCTTAATAAATCTAAACAAAATGTTTAGTTAAACTTAAGTGGATTTTTTAATTTAAACAAAGCAAAATAACAAATAGAAGTAAAATGTTTATTCGACATTAACTTTTTATATTGCGCAGTGATTTTTTTGGTTAATTATTTATTAAAATTTACGTTGATTCCTCTTTATCATACCAAAATTTTGATTTTTATGTCGGATCCATTTATGTTAAACTAAATTTATGAGTGACCTAAATGGATCATAACTAAAAATAAAAATGTGCATCTAATGGGGAGAGTTCAAATGTAAATGGCTTTAAAAGAGAAATCATCGTGCCTTTTTCATTCTATTTTCTTCTTTATTGTGTATATATAAACGCAACAGTGTTCTTGAAGGCAGTGTGATTTTCGAATACTATAGGGTCTCTATTAGTTCTTGAAGCTTACGATTTCTTCTTATGTAGTGTGTGGTGTGCATTGAGAAACCTTTTTCCTCCTGATTATTTTTTATATTAAGATTGGTTTTTTTTATTTCCGTTTATCTTGCCATTGTGATAAAGCATTAACAATCACTTTTCTGATTTTCTTTCTTTACATTATTATTGCGTGTAACAAAACGTGATTTTGACTTGGTTTTTATATTAGTTTTTTCTTAGATATTTTAGAGTTTGGATAATTTTATAGTTATGAATTATTTTATACTTATTAGATTTTTTAAGTTTGTATTATTTTAGAATTTTTAGACTTTAGATAATTTTAAATTTACTAAATATTTTTTATGAAATATAAATTCTTATTAGCTGAATTGTTAAGATTGATTATAATTTTTCATTTATTAATCTTTTTATTTGATTTATTATTAGATATTTTATTTTTATATAATTTTAGGTTTTTAAATATTTTATTATTTAATTAAATTATAAATTATTATTAGGTGCCTTGTTAGAAATATTAGACAATCTTGCGATGCTAGAAACAACTGAACATATGGAAGAATAGAGAATAGATGAATGATCATTTAGAAGACATGTTACTAATGTTGGTGAAAAAAATTTATCTCTCAAATCTACATTTAACCTAGAATAAAACTAAAAACACAATAAGTAAAAGAAAACCTTTTCTCTATCAGTGATAATGTTATTGATAATAATTTTTGAAGGCATGTTTTTAAGAATGTAACATTCTCATGTTACATTAAAAAAAACTTTTAACATATAAAAGAAATACATTATATTCAAAAGTTGTTTTTGAAAACTTATAATGAAAATTTTTCATGGTGCACGAAGGGTTAGTAGAAGATTATGATTGTGAAGCTCAATAAGTGAAGGAGTAGGCTCAAATGTCACAACATCAACCTTACACTTTAATGACTATGACTACACTCTTAATGGAAGTAAACAATAAAAATCTACTTATAAGTGGAACATCTCAAGAGTGTTCGAAGGAAAACTGGACGTAGTTTAGTTGGAGTGAATCAATATAAAAATACTCATTGTTCATTGCTTTATCTTTCTAATCTTCTCTTGAAAAGTTTTTCATATAACCTAGCATCTATGCAACTCTTGTAACAATCTTTATAAACCTTATTCTAGAAGTTGAATCATTAAACATATTCCTTGTGCTTACTACATTGTTTTATTGAACATACCTTTATACGAGTTTAATAAAACAACAACGTTTAAGTGAACCCCTTGATTAAACATATCTTACAATATTTGTCAGGCACTATATTGCGAAAGGATTTTTGTAAACAATATTCAACTCCCCCTCTTTCTAGTGTTTTCTTGTGGTTTCATCCAATCCCTTTACCTATCAAAGTACCTTGTTTGGTTGTGATAGCCTTGCATTGTTCTTTGGGATTGATTCTTGTATTGGTCGAGAGTTTTACTTTTTGTTGGTATGTCAATTGTTGAGGTAGTTGACCAATATGCACTTACATGTTTCTAAGATATGCCTTTTTATTCTTTTGATTAGAGGTCAATACCTAGATAAATTGAGTTCGTCCATACTTGATTTTAAATACTTTGTATTGTTGTTGAGGTTGTTGTCTTTGATAAGGCAATTGTGCAATTTTCCTACTTTATGATCCTCTTTCTTGTCTCGAACTTTGATGTTCATTTTGAGTTTGATTTGATCTCTAGTTATGATAGTAGTTATTTTGGCTCCTACTACTATTCATGTAGTTCACGACTTCTTCCTTTAAAGTTTTAGTTGTAAAGGAGTGATCATTCTAATGTTCTTTAACACAAAAGTCACATTTTAGAATCTGTAATGTTGATCCATAAGATCGTGGATTAAGCTACACTTTATCATCTACTTCTTTAACTCTTCAATTTCTTGAGAGATGAGTTTGGTTTGTGCTAGAATGACATCTTGTGTACCTAAATCTAGAATTCCTTTTTTGGAAGATTGACTTTTATCATATTGGACTTAATGATCACTTGTTGCTAGTGAGTCAATGATGATGATAACTTCTTTAGCACTTTTCGTCATCACGATTCCATTTGCTGAAGCATCGAGTAACATCTTGGTATGTGGCTTGAGCCCACTATAAAACATGTCGAGTTGTGTTATATCATCAAATCCATGATTAAGACATTTCTTTAATATGGCTTTATATCACTCCCATGTTTGACAAAAATTCATCAATTCCTTGGGACAGAGTTGCAATGGTAGCTTTAGAGCTAATATATTTCAAAGGTGAGAAACATTTTGCTAGAAACTTTTTCAACACGTCTTCTTAACTTGTTAAGCATTGATTTGGGCGAGATTATAACCATATTTTGGCCTTGCCTGTGAGTGAAAAAGGAAATAGTCTAAGATAAACAACATCCTCATCATCATTCAAAGAGTTTCACACAGCTTGTAGAATGTGGCTAAATGATCAAAAGAGTCTTCTTGATCTAAACTAACAAATTGATTTATTATCATCAGTGAGAGCAATGTAGGCTTCATCTCTACACCTTTAGCAGGTCTGACAGTACTTGAAAAGTGACATGGTTCCTACTATTGTGTGTAATCCCCCAACAATCTTTGTTGGTTCTTTCCTGCAACCATTTGAATCAAATAGTGAGTGTCCATATCAGAGTGTGAAATTATGGTCTTTGCTTGCTAAACTGTTGTTTCAAGGGTTGTTTTTTGCTTCCTATTTATGTTGTTAAGTCTCCTTGTTGTGCGTTCAATCTCAAGATCAAATAAGAGAACATGTTTTTGTTTCTTTCTTTGTATACAAAATGCCTTAAAGAATAGTGAGTATCCCAAATAGTACAAAGAAAAATCATGTAGAAAATTATGCAAAAGATCTATGTAACAGTAAAAGGAAATATGTTAAACTAACTAAAATTAAATACAATTTATACAGTGGCCAATCTAGTTTGAAATAAAGATTCTCTTCACACAAATCCTTGATAACAATACCAAAAACTTGTTGGGTTCCCACACAACAACCAAATATATCTGTAAGTATATTTGATAGTTTGTAGTATGACAAGTGTAGTATCCACATTGACTTGGCAGAAAACACAATGTTCTAACTAGTTTGAACATGAATAAAGTTTTACATGGATTACATAAAGTATGAAACAAAGTTGATTTATGAAAACAAAGCAAAAAATGCATTGTAAAACAGTTTAAATTTGAAAATGATTGACTTCTAGATGATGAAAACATGTTGCAGCTCGACTACATCACTTTATCCTTTTTTGTACCTGTTATTAAATATGAAGTGCAAGAAATCATGTTTTGGGAGTTTTCTTTGAGTGTAACTCTAGGTCCATTTTTGGAAATTAAAGCCTCACCAAAGTTCATTATTATTTCTCTGTGACTGCTTAAATGGATCACTTGCATTAAGATCATAACCCTATAGCCAATTAGAGCCTTAGATCTATTCGTAGCATCTAAAAGTAGGAGGATAATTGATTGAACCACAACTTAGAACCATTTTCTACCAAATCCCAAGCTATTGAAATAAGATGAATGATAAGTTCATCCAACAAAAAACATAAACCAATTCACAAACATGTAATTAAAAGCAAACATTCATAAATAAAATAATACCAAATACAAGAGAGTTTTAAAGGGTTACATATGACTTCAACACTTAAGAGATTTAACTCTTCATGATGGATGGGAAGAATTTAATACAAAGAAGAGACATAATCTCCTAACCTTCTAATGATGTTCTTTAAAGTACAAAGAAAGTGTATGAGAAAGTCTTTAAAGTTTCTTTAGAAAAGTTGTCTAGAAGTCTCCTAAAACAAAGGAACAATTGTGTTTTTATAAACATTTCAGTGCATGACTTCTACGGTGACATCATGGCTTTAGCTGCAAGGTTTCTTACCAAGCTTGGTTTTCTTTAGGAGAAGGATTCTTCGTGACTTTAATCTTAGGTCCAGTGCTTGAGGTTTCTCTCTAAGGTGTGTTTCTTTATATGACATAGGCCTTAAATTCCACACTTCAACTACGCTCAAGTCAGTTTGCCAGAATTTGCTTAGAATTCTTCTACTTTCGTCATTTTTCTCTTCTGACTCTCTATGTTCATCAAGTTTGCAAAACAAGTAAAATTAGAGTGACTTATCTAGATATTTAACAAAATCAAAACAATATAATTACCAAATTGAATATCAAAATTAACTTATATTAAACATTTATCAACAGTTCCAACTTTAAACTTTGTTTTCCGTTAAACAAAACTAAAAATTAAAGGCTTAATACCCTATTTAGTCCCTAGTTTCAGTGGTTAATGTCAATTAAGTCTCCATTTTTTAAAGTGTTTTGAATATGCCCAAAGTTATTTAAAATTGCGTCAAATTTGTCCCTTCCGTTAATTAGTAGCAAACAGAGTTAATGTGTTAATGATGTGGCAGTAATTATTGGCAACGTGTGAATAAATTGTTGTATGCGTGGTGATATGTATCTTAGTAATAGAAGAAACGGTGTTGTAATAAAGATTGGGTAGGGCACTGATTTAGGGCACAGAAAAAACCAAAAAGGGTTTTCTTCTCCATTACGGCACAAGTACAATGGTAGATCTTGTTCTTCAAATTTGTCTTCTTCTACTCTGTTTTATCTTCTCAACATATTTCACAGACCATTAAGGAAAATGAAGCATAAAATACGATCATTATCAACATCAGAATGCTTTTCCCTTACAGAATCACATATATGATTATGTCACAGGGGCACACTTGAGCCCTCATGTCTGGATTTGAGTAAAACATTTAGAAATTTATTAATCTTTTCCAAACCCAACCCTCACTTTCCACTGCCACAAACTAGAAGACTATCAATACATGATGAAAAATCATGTACTCTGATTATTCTATGCTTTTTTCTCACAAGGTCAGGTTTTCACAATTTCAACAATATTTTCCTCTTCTGCAGCACATCCATTGAGAGAATTCAGACACTTTCAATGTTAAACAACAGAAAACCTCCGATGTAGAAAAATATAGGTCGCATTTAATGAGGTTGGAACAGTTAAAAAGATGTCAAGAGCAAGAGGAGGAAGTTGGAAGAAAACTTACAACCAAAAGGTTCATGCTCAAGGAACAAAGTTATTGGCTAATCATGTCACACCTACAATTTTACTTGCTCCACACCCTAGCTCTGATTCACATTTTTAAGACTTCACATTCCCAAAAGCCCCAAGATCCTCAAAACACAAAACATAAACCCCAAAACAAGGTTTCAAAATGACCACTTGAACTGCATCTAGAGGACTTTGAAAGAAAAAACAAACAAACGGAAATGTAATTCTAACGACCCAAATCATTAACCGACAATGAAAGCACCGACCCACAAGCATAACATCACACAAGCACCAACCACAGACCCCCACAACGAGATCTGAACAGAAAGTATTGAAATTGAGAAGAATTCATAAAAAGTTATGTTTTGTTTAAGATAAAATTCCCAATTTTCGAACTCCCAATTCGCGCAAAACAGAAATGAATGCTTACCATGTGGCAGCCCTTCCCCACCCAAAAATTGGGGTTTCAGATTGGGGAACAGTGGCACGAGGTGATGACGGTGGTGAGGTCGCACTTGGATTTGCGATCCTGCAGGGAGAGGTTCGCTCTGTGGCGGCAGCGACGACATGACAATTTAGGGTTTTGCTTGGTGTGGTGATTTCTGGTATGCAGGTTTGGTGATGGTGAAAATTGGTGGCGGAGCTCGCGGGTTTGATGGAGGTGCGAAATGGTGGTTACGGCAGCTTGCGTGACTCGTGATGGATGGTGCCTTGCGGCGGCTTTGTAGTGTTGGTGGTGGTCTAATGAAGATGTTTCATGGTGGCGACAGCGCATGATGTTAGCAGCGTCGTAGCTGTTGACGGCGGCGAGTGTGGATGGTTCAACAGCTAATGTTTGGTGCTTGATGGAAGTTGGATTTCTAAAGATGGTGATGACGTGGTAGCCAAATTTATACTATAAAATTCAATCTGTAAAATCCACCTTAACCTCTCATTGACACGTTACCAATTTGTACTGCCATATCATCAATTCATTAACACCGTTCATGTTTTTTAACGGAAGGGATAATGTTAACACAAAATTTACTAAGTCAGGACCAAGTAGACACTTTTTTAAAACCAATGACCAGATTGACAAAATCGAGCACAATTAGAGATAAAAGAGGATATTAAGTCAAAAACTAAAAGATTGAAGACATATATACCACCAAAGGTTAATAGAAAAAGACTTGAGATCATTCAAATTTACTCATGTGTTTCAGTGTTGTGCAATTAAACATCATAATAGTGTTTTGTTCTCAATAACAATTGTAGTAAGCCAAGTCTTTAGTTTTATTTTATTTTTATTTATTAAAATTATTATTATTCATTATTTATGAAAGAATAAATAAGTAAGAGATTTTTTTTTCAGATTGTTATTATTATATATATTTTAATTAAATTATTATTGTTTAATATTTTTCATTAATTGAATTATTTTATTCTTTTTGTTTTTATGTATGTTTTTCAATTAATAAAATAATATTATAATTAAAATAAAATGACTTTTATTATTTTATAACATTTTTATTTTTGAATTCGTAAACATAATGAAGTAAAATGATAAATAATAATTAAAAATTAAATAATAAAACTTTAGTTACAAAATATAAATTTTTTATCATTAAACAATAAAAATTAATAAAAGCTTAATTAAAAATACACTAATTTATCAACCATTTGAAATTTAATCTATACAAAATTATTGTTTGGTGAAGAGAAAACAAATACTATAAAAGGTATATTATTGGCCATTTATTTATGATATATTGTTGTTTCTTGTTATTAGGATAAAACGAAAGGTTAACATGTTTTTGAAGCAAATCCCAAAGTGTAATGAAAGGTTTTCCGATCTGTGTGTAGAATGAATAATAGAAAAAGTGAAGACTAATGGCGTTGAAGAAACAATAGAAGGTCTTCTTTCTCTTCCTCTTCGTGCTGAAGAAAACGGGCTGCTCCAGTTCGACAACTTTAGGTTTCCGACCGATTGGTACTCTTTCCCTCCTCCTTCCCCTCTTCCTATTTTTTGGTCCTTATTCCATCAATGCGCGTGCCTTTCTTAATTATAATCGGCACAAATTAAAATTTTTCTTTTTGTTTTCTTTTGAATAATCTTAAATTTCAATGAAGTATTTTTTATTTGTAATATTGTTGCGATGTTTGTCTTCGATAGGCCTGTGTCATTTGAATAGTAATTTATAATTTGTTTTGCCTGAAATAGAATGTCTTTTTAACATGATGCTTTTGAGAAAGTGAAAGAAAGAAAATGCCGAGCTATGCTTTTTAGATTAATACAATGTAAGAAAATAAGAATATACCCTTTATACAAAAAATAATTGAAACAACTTTTCATAGTATTATTTTGTGCAGTTGTCGTACAGGTATAAAAGGTTGGTTACTAGGATCTTTAATGAAACATTCTACTGAGTTGAACCAACCATAAAAGTGGATCATATTATTGAGTTGAAAGATGGCCTTCATTTTCATCACTGCTCCTCTCTTCTTTCTATTTCTATGGATAATTTCTCTTTGCAAAGTTCTTATTCTCCCTCGCATCCCTTTCGCCAAACATTTTACTCAAATCGGTAATGCCTCCCTTTTTCCATTCCGCCTCCATTTTTGTTGTTCTTCCTCAATAGCTCCGATGTTTTCTTTCAGGCAGATCATTTCGAAAGAGAAATGTCTTGTTGGTTACTGCTCATCCGGACGACGAATCCATTTAAGTTCCAAACCCACGTTTTTCATATCTCTAATGCTAGTTTCTTCGATTCTTGAAACATATATTTCTAAGGCTTTTGAAGTTTGAAGATATATTTCCTGTATTATGATTTAGCACTATGTTGAAATGTTGTTTCATTTCTGCAGGTTCTTTACTCCAACTATAAATTTTCTGACTTCCAAGGGACATAACATTCAAGTACTATGCTTATCTACTGGTGAATAGCTTTGCACAATCTGTTTTTGTCTTATGGCAGTTTTGTTATGTATATGTCTGTTTATTTTGATCTTTCTGTCACTTTATACTCATTTCTATTAATTCCAATTATAGTTTTCCTTCTCCCCATTCTGTAGCTGAATTTTCTCAAGGCGACATCTTCCTAAATTGAGAAACTTTACTATTTTGTATTCATAAAGAATGATTTTTTAGCTATTTTCAGTATATGAAGTATGACTTTATTAATGAATCATATTGCCACTTCAATATTATTTCTCAGATCATATGTCAAAGAAGTTCAATATTATTTCTCATACCGTATGGTAATAGACTTCAATGTTACATTATAATCAAACTAATGAATTCTTGGAGCATTATCAATCTTGCTTTAGCTTAAGCCGCACAACTATGGTTATTTCTTGTTATCAGTTTTTACTGTATATTTGATACAAATTTTCCTTTTTCTCTTTTACAATTCTATTCAAAGGGCTTCAACACACCCTTTGCCTATATATATATATATAAAAGAAAGAAAGTATGGGCAGGGAAAGAATGGAACTAACAGAATAGAGGGATGCTTGGGATGGGTGAGAAGGATGTTGCGGATTGTATCAATTGTTCTATGATAGAGGTCAGGTAAGTCAAGTTACAATTGAATTGTGGCTTTTGGGTTGCTACATTCTTAAGTAGTATGAGTTCACCATGAGTATTAGTTATAGTTTTTTGCCTAGTGACAAAAACTCAATCTTATAGGGAGATGAAGGAGGATTCTCTGAATGGGAGAATAAGAGGGAATGATTGCAAAGCCAGTTAGGAGGGAGATCTGAAAGTTTTCCGGGAGTTCTTTATGGGAGGCTGGTATTGATATTTGAAAGAAATTATGAGGGTTGGCTACAGGGAGTTCCCTGGTTTATAGGACCCAATCATTATTCCTTTTCTATTTTCCTGTCCATCACTGTATTTCCTTTTTCTTGTAAAGTTGAGGATCACCTTTAGTTTCTTACAATCATTTGTCCATTTTCCGTTGTTACCATATTCGTATCTCTTTCCTTAACAGTCTTTAATTAATATAAGATTTACTTTTACATTTCAAAGATGTAGGACATGAAATCTATCTATCTTAGATGGTTAGATATGAGGATTTCAACATAAAAAAATTAAAGCTTCAAGTCTAGCCTCTTAGAAAGCTTTAAAGTTATTGTTTCCGTCCATTGGATAGTTTTACATTTTTATTATTTTTCTGCAGGTGGTGCAGAAGGCAAAGGCAATATCAGAAAACGAGAGCTTTTTCAGGCTTGTGTAGCCCTTAAGGTGATTTACATAATGATATAAAATAGCTGTAGTTTCGAATTTAAAATCATAACTTTTCTATACTTACAAATTAAATTTTGTATTACATTGGATTTTGTTCCCAGGTTCCAATGCAGCAAGTAAAGATTGTCGACCATCCCGATGTGCAGGTTTTATTCCAATAGGTTTTTGTATATAGTATTTACTATTACTTCTGAAGCTTATTGCTAGTTCCTTATATTGTTGTTGTTTAACTTGTCATACTTAGGACGGTTTTGATAAAGTTTGGAACCATAGCTTATTGGCAAAGATTATTGAGGAAGAAATAACCAGTTGTTCAATTGATATGGTAAAACTGTTCTGCCTGCCTTAAGCATCTTTTTGACAGACTAGTACTACCAGTGCAAATTATCTCTCTTAATGATCCTTCAACTACCCTTTTCCCCAGATTATTACCTTTGACTGCTATGGTGTCTCCGGCCATTGTAATCATCGTGATGTGCATTATGGAGTATGGTAAGTTAAGCATTAGTATTGATCAACATTGAATAACTATGACTGGAAAATATGACAATATTAGTAGCATGATTGAATGATCTTTTATTTCAAGGGAAATAGTGGTTTGTTTCTTAAATGCTCTCTCGAAAACCTGACAGAAAAAGTGATTGTGATTATTTATTCAAAATAAGTTGAACCAAATTGCTCTAACATTTGTACATTTTGAGATTTATTTGAAACAATATAATTTTAAAATTGAAATAACAATAAATAAGTCATATTCATATACACCGTTAATATCTTTTTTAAATGCTTAAATTTTGTTTGAAAAGTTCCTGCAAGCTGCTGCGTAGGCAGTGGTTTTTAAATTATTAAAATTATTAATATATGTTGGTATTTGTTCATGCACACTTCTTATAAAGATTATTTTAACTTGTGCGAGTAATTTTTATGTTTATTGTGCCTACGTCTCAAGTCTGGGTAAAGTTGGAGGATTGTGTTTGGCTTCGACAATCCATGCAAATTTGTCGATATCTCAAACATGGGTCACTTACAACAGACTGTGTACATGAGAATTTGGTTTTTAATTGACCCCAATGGTGTCAATGATCCTATAGTTAACCTAATAGAATTTATCGTTAACTTGTCCTCGTGAATGTGATATTTTGTACAGTATCCAAGAAAACGAAAGGTTATGGGTGTTAAGTGCAAGATGACATCTTCCATGATTTATTTAGTAAACTAATTGCATTATTTTCTCTTCCTCTTATGGTGCTGTCTCTGACATTGAAATTTGTTCCATTTTGTGACAGCAAGCTACTACATGATACTTTACAAAGGGATATTGAAGTTTGGGAGCTTGTATGTGTTTGTTTTCTTGGTTTTATTTTCTCATCTTATTGGCCAATTATTTTTTTTGTAACTCTCCCAAATTGCCTTATTTTCCTGGGATGTCTTCATTGCTTATAGGTTAGCACCAATATTTTGCGCAAATATAGTGGTCCAGTTGATATTTGGTTGTCCATATTTTTGGCCATGTTGCACTCAAATGGAACAATGCATTGCATAGTCAATGAAAATTCTCGTAGGAGCTTTAAAGCAATGGCCCAACACTCAAGCCAGTGGGTGTGGTATGCATGCTTTACCATACTGTTATTATAAACCTACATATACTAAATGCCTTTGCTTGAAATTTGCAAATGTTTAGTTTGGATTGTCTTCTTTATTCTTTTCCCTCGTCTCAATATTGCAATAGATGACGCAGGACATCTATGTGATAGATATTTACAAACTTCATTTGAAATGATCTCAAAGAGGCATGGCACAATAACTCATCTAAATTCATTTTTGCAGGTTCCGCAAGCTTTTCGTGGTCTTGTCCAGTTATACTTATATGAACACTCTTAGAAAGGTAAGGTAAAGTTGGAATGCTGAAGGAGTTGTGGTGTTGCTTGTGATATAAGCTTTCATTTGTTGCAATCCTAGCCCTTCTCTGTATCTATCAACTTTCATCCTTTCATCTGGGTTCAAGCTTAGTACAGTGTGCGGACTGTACCCTGCGGCTCAAGCAGCCTTTCACTTCCAGTGCCATGATTGAAAGAAATCACTGCTAATTTTCTTCACAATATTCCATGACATTTAGAATTTCGCATAGTACATATGTTCATTAACACTGGTTTGGTATAAGTTTGTCAGATTTTGTTTACTACGTTTTCAATTTTTTGTATGATAAAGTAGCAGAATATTCTTTATTGTCGGTGTATTATCAATATCATTGAATTCGTTTTTTGACTTTTATTGTTTTCTTTCTATTAATCTTGATTTACCACAACCTACAACTCGTAATTGTCCTGTAATTATATTTGGCCATCCTACTTCTAATCTTCTGTAATATAACCTCTGAGAGCAATTGCATATGCATGGGCTTAAATTGAAGATGTATTGGGAACTTGTGTGGGTAATGAAGATGTAATGTGATAATCATGCGGTTCTTTGCATTATCTCTAATATCTTGTGTTCCATGTGAGGATCAAACACAAAGATTGACGGTCATTTTATTCAAGTTCTAGTAATCAACTTGCAAATATCCTTCGACCGGGATTTATTTGTTTGAAATTTGATACATGGAATATATATGCTTCAGGGAAAGTTAGAATAGGTTTAGAATAGATAGGCTAAGTAAGATTTATTCAAAAGCTGTTTTAGGTTGTACCTATCTGAATAAGGATGACTTCTCTTTCACTCTTTCCTTTCTTATCACTGTATCATAGATTTGCTGTATATAAATGTGGGCACCCAAGGAAGACCTTTTCAAGCTCCGTAAAACATGGTTCTCTGTCTCTCATTTTTTATTTTATTTTTCTCAAACTTTTCTGATTTGAACATATCTCTAACACCCGTTTAGACACGTCTTACACTACTAGATGAATTTAAAGATGTTGCTTTTGTCAGTTCGGAGATTTAAGATGCCATGTCCTAGACACTTGATTGGACACTTCCATTCGGAGTCAAAACCATTTTTGGTTATTTCATTTATACAATGAGGGCCACTCCAAACTTATACGAGTATCTTGCTACCTCTGAACGGTATCTGTATTAGAAGGCGGAGTCCATATCCACTGCAAACTTACTGCAGAGTCACTGATGAAAAAACATGATTCATAAGAATGCATCCCGGTTGCTGACATACGCATTCCTAGTTCAGTGGAACAATCTATTGTACCAACCACTCTTCATATTTCAATAAGAGAATACCACCTTGATATCATTGCAAATGAACTTGGTTTTGATGATGGCGCCAATGTTATGATTTCAAGGTATGATGATTGATGACATTACAGCAAAGTTTTCGACTTTCTTTGATTACTTATTAACTAACTTATTTTTATTTCTGGGTGTCTCTACAGGAATTTGTTCCTAAACCATATCTACTAGATCTATCTTCTAAATTTGCAAATGGTGATATTTGAGTATCAGAGCAAGTTACTTTTCTGGGCAAGATATAAGTGGTGATGCAATATTTAACATTGATTGGACATACACGGGAATATAGAGCCATTTTCTATGAGGATGTAACATTTTTGTTACATTATAGTTCTCTTTAAATTCAAATGATTAATCGAGTTGTTTACTGCATAACTGTCAAACTTATATTGCCTTTAAGAGGAAATTAGAATACTTGAATGAAAGAAAGATGTTATTAAGTCATGCACTTCTGCTATATCATAACAGAAGTATTTTTTTTCTCCTGCAGAACCACTTCTAATTTTATTGTGGGTGTTTTGATTGTAAACAATTTTGTCTGACCTCCTTTGTCATATGTTTGACCTTAGAAATGGACGTTACCAGGCTTGTTATCTAAACATTAATAATACTGAAAATGCTGATTATTCTGTCTGCCTTATTTTTCTTTTTATTTTGATAAACTTACCGTCAATCTATCTAAAAAATAATTTCTCTAAATATTTTTAGGCAACACTGTGAAGTTTAGAGAGATAAAAAGGGGGGATAGTAGGGGAAGATAAACAAGGAGCAGATGAAGGATTAGGCTGTAACAACCTTGCTTACATGGCAAGAAGTGTGGGAACATTTGAGAATTATGGTAGCCTGGATAAAGGAGAGGTATCCAGTGATTGTGTAGGAAATTATGATCTTTCGGTTGGAAGAAATTATTCCCTCGAAGTAGTCATATATATGTTTTCTTTTGATATTTTCTTCTTCCATCGTTATAAAAAAAATTACCCTATACTGATATTCCATTGATATCAGAGTCTGTGTATATATATAAAGATCTCTATTTCTTGGTAGGGTTGTATTCAATATATTTTTGGTACTTGTTATATATATTCTTTTTCTGAGTAAAGGGGTGGTATGGTGTATGACGTTGATAACAAACAATTTGTTTCTTAGTAAATATTTTCGTTAATTTTAAAATTCAGGAATAGAATCTTTGCGAATTGAATGTTTACGATGGGATTATAGAAAAGAGTATGGTATTCTTAAACTCAGAAGTTTACCTGCTCTTCTGATGGAAATTGAACCAGGAACTTTATAAGAAATTATTAAATTTTTAGGATATTTGTTCTTCACAAGAAATTGCTTGAATTTTATTGGATAGACCCTGTTTTCGGCCCACTCCTTTCTCAGATACGATATATTTTTCTCCTGGTTATCAATTGAATTTTTCAAAATTCAGTCTAGATTTAATCTAGATATAATAAAATGGATTGAATTTGGTTTCTTTTAATTAAATTAAATCTAGATTAAATATACTCGTTGGAATAAATTTAATGAGATTAATCTAATATAATTGACAATGACATCTATTATATATAAATTATGTTGGACTTGTGTTCGGACTAACTTAGGCCATCCTTTAGTTAGGATTGACAAAATCGACTTTTGTTTGAGACTGACATGAACTGACTTTTGACCATGATTGGCATTTATCGACTTTTGATTGGAATTTAAAGTAAATATGTTTAAATCATTAGTATAAGAAATCATTAGTATAAGAAAGAGCTTTGACGTTTTGCATTCAACATCATAATGCAGAAAATACAACGTAAAAACACGATTAGTAGCATTTTTGTAAATAAATGATTAACTTTGATGTCAGGAAATATAAATTATGACGTCATATGGTCATTAGATGTAGGAAATTGAGAATTTCGATGTCATATTGGATAATTTTCACGAAAATCTTTAGCGTGAAGATGAAAATTTACTCATGTATGTCATCAAATGTCTTATTTTCAGACATCAAAAGGTATAAAAGGTTGAAATATTACTTTTCAAACATTATATGTTATTGAATTCAATAAAAATTTGGGTGGGAGGTTAAAAATTCATTCATTTTATTTTTGTGCGAAACTCTTTTCTCTACTCAAACCCTTCTCGAAGGAAGGTTTCGGCAACCAACTCATGTAAAATTTCTTTCATTTTATACAAATGTACTTTGAATAACAACTTTCGGTATGATTTTCTTTAGAAGGATTAGTAGGCTATAATTGAAAATTTTGTTTTATTCCAAATCGATATATAATAATAGAGAATTGGTAATCCAGAGCAAATGTTATGTTCGTTTAAAGACCTATCATAATTAACTTTCCAAATAATTTATATATTTCACATAGACCCAAAGTAATGACTCTAGGGTTTTTTCTCCTGAAATAGGATATCTAAAGAGTGTCAAAAAAAAAATTTCGACAAAAGAATTATCCATAGCTATCAAAACCATAAATCACATAAGTTAATAGTCAACATACACTACTATTCACTATAGCATCATTCACTTGTGATTACTTTTGTTTATAGTTCATGTTGTATAAAACGAAAAAAATTGAACTATATTTGTTGGTTTTATGTTTTCAAGTCTAGTAGAGTTGTAAAAATGTATTATTATCAATTAAAAAAACAAAGGAGTTGATTGACATCAAGAAATGACAAAAAAGATATTGATTAATTTAAAAAATTACCATTTTTAAATGTTAATTAACTTAAAAAATTATTCTATTTCTTACGTTAACTTTCGACTTTAATTAACATTGAAAAAATGATAATTTTTTATGTTAATGAACTTCATAATTTTTTGCTTCCCGATATGAAATTAACTTCTTTCAATATGATATTGATATTTTTTTTGACGTTAAAGACTAAAAACATAGATATCAAATCTGTTTTTTCCACCAGAACTAAAAGAAATATAAATTTAGATTATTACTTATTGAATATTAAAATTTGAACAGCATGCCTTGTTTAAGTTATTAAATGATTCAAATAAACTATTGAACAATTTATTAAATGATTTTACTTAATATCTATTAAGAAATCACTATAATTTTTTTCTTACTTATTTTCTGATTATTAATACATACCTAACGCAAAGAACTTTTAAAATAAATGAAACAATTTGTTACAAAATTTCTTAAATAATTAAAAAAATTATTAATTTCATTTATATACAAGTTTTTGTCCTTAATTTTAATAATTAATTTAATATAATTTTTTTTATTCAATTATTATATTAACATGTAAAAAATATATTAAGTGCATGATTTCAATTTATTTAAACTGCATAAAAGTTGTCACACACATCTTAATATATTTTTAATGAATCGAAGCCATGCATCCTATATAATTTGAATACATTTTAAATGAATTGTGAAACCCATATATGACTTCTAATTTGTTAAAAAGAATTGCAAGTCATCTTTCTCCTTCAGAATTTCGTATGTTAAAACATAATTATCAAAATTAAAATTGTGCTTAGCTAGCACAACTTCTTTTCTTATCCATGATGCACATGACTTCTATGTATGAATTCGTTTTTTTCAAACTCAACTTACCTAGAACCGATAAAATTTTAAAATCTGTCATTTCTTGTAATTTAGATTTAAAATTATACCACTTTGGTAAAAAATACCATCAGATTTTATACATCTCCCTTTTGTACAAATAATCTCCTTGGATCCAATGTCAATCCAACATTAGACAGAAAAACACTATAAACAGATCCCTTAACAGTGACACCAGATCCCTCACCAGAAACACTACTGTAAACAGAAAATTGGCATAAAAATATAATCATCTCATGTGCCAAGTATTATACATATAATTGGCGAGCAAAGTCAAGGGAAGCGAACTTATAGATTCTCAACAAAGCATCATTAATGTGCTTGAACGACCTAAACACATTGACATATTCAGTTGATGGAGCAGTTGGCAAAATTGCATTACTAGTAAGATCATCTTTTGAAGCTTGGTACCTATAGAACACGTGAAATGGGACAATACACAAAAAAGAAAGATAAAAAAAATAAAGAAAAATTACAAAAGAAGATGGAGGAAAGTAGTGACATACCTGTTGATGTAACTGCGAGAGAGAAGGTACTTGTCAAGCTTCTTCTTCAACCCAGAGGCAGAGCTAAGGTCGTAGAATGTGACTGTCATGCTTGCTATGTGTGTTAATTCTTCTACTACATATGCCGTGGTCATCCCTTTTCATCAAAAACAGGAAATTAAAAGATAACACTTCACCCACATATGGGTTGTGACACTACATGTGTTTGGACAGATCCGTGAACCTCAATTCTTAAACGGATGTCAACCTTAGACGAATATCGATATCCGTTGAAGGACAAAAGAGGAACGGACAGTTTCAACGAGCACTCTGTAATAGTAGTAACTCTCTAAATATAAATGTGTACAATTGTTGTATTAGCACAAAGAAGCCCAATCAATAATTAGAAATCAAAGACATAAACTTTTACAAACCCAATTAATAATACAATGATTCATATAAATATAAATCTTCAATTGCCACATAAACACAAAGAAAGCTTATTTAAATTTCTTCTATCAAGCATCACAGAAACTAAATATTGTGCCAGTTGTCTCTTGCTTCCACATATAGAACTTACTCTTTAACGTGTTTAAATATCAACAAGATACATTAAAATGATGGCAGGAAATCTTCACATGAAATTAAGAAAAAAATTAAATGAAGCAAATAAAGAGAAAAGAACCAAATAAACAACATGACATTACATCTATGAGCCAAAACCTTATTAAAAACTTATGTTTTCCTTTAACTCTACATTGATACAATTCTCCTATATCTAAGGTTGTCTTCATAAAAATATGAAAAAAAAAACAGAGAAAAAGATCGACATAGTTCAAAATCAAAAACTTAAATTAAGAAAAGTTAAAAACAAAACATAGGATTTACGTCATGTACCTTTGTAATTTACTACTCATGAAGTAACTCTAATATAAAAAAAATAAAAATCACATTCATCATCATAATAGAAAAGTAAATATTTGAATACATCAAAACTATTATAATCATAATAGAAAAGTAAATATTTGAATACATCAAAACTATATTACAATCATAATAGAAAAGTAAATATTTGAATACATCAAAACTATATTATAATATTTGATAAGTTTCAAGATTACTTAATTTTGACATATGATTTTTTACATTTAAAATGCATCTAATTAATATATTTTTCTAGTGGATTAAATTTCCTAAACTTAGAAATGTGATAACCAAAATTGATTATTTGTCAATTTAATGAAATTATGATAAAAATGAGGTCTTTTGTAGGAAACGATGGACTAACGTAGTTGATCGCTAAGGACTCTAAAAGACGGTATGAAAAAATCTAAAATATAACTTTTATAGTTGAGCACTATGATTGGTAGAGAATGCGGAAAATTTTGTTGTTGTGAACAAACATTAAATGTAATTAAATGTTTAACATTCAAAATCAACAAAAGTGATAAAAGAAAGAATATATCTACTATATGCATATCTACTCCACCTTATGCAAATTCCCTATTACAAGTGTCTATCTACTCTATCAAATACAGGTGAGAAATAGACGTTAGAGATAAGAAGACACTTGTGGAAAGATCTTCTCATCAAAAATCGTGTCAAAGAGATAGTACAATATACTATAAAATACTGAAAAAGTAAGTCTGCTCTAACAAGAAGACATCAAACTATGACTATCACTTATGAACAAGCTACAAAGCCAAATCTTGAGGAAAAACATCGTCTAACTACTACATTATTACCAAATTTTGAGGACAAACATAGTCTAATAGCTACACTGTCAAAAAGAGTATAAATAGAAGATCTTTGAAGAAGAAGACTGAGAGGATAAACACCTAAAAATTGATATGAAAATCATCCTCATGTAAACATCAAGGATTCTCTCAAAACTGTTTAGAGTTAAATCATCTTATGAAAGAAGAACGAGAAAGAAAGAAAAGCTTAAGAAACTAAACACTGTCAAGCTTCATTGATGTATAAGCTTACTTTTGAAAGAAGAAAGAAGAGAGAAAATATTCAATGAATCTATTAGATTGAATTGTATTGAATACATATCCTCTCTATGAGAGTTATCGTCTAAGGACTTGTAATCAATCCTTTGATTGTAAATTCTGAAGAGAATTAAAACATTTTATATTTAACTTTAAGGAGTTAAACGGTAGCTAGACAGGTGTGCCTAGTGGAAACTAGGAGTGGGTGAAACTTTAACGTTTAAGTTGTTGAAGTTAAACAGTAGTTAGATGAGTATGTCTTGTGAAAACTAGGAGTGGGTTAAACTCAAGTAGACAATGTATTTGGAGGATATCGGGAGCATCTAGGGATACCAGGAGTGGTGAAGAATACTGCACAACTATGAGTGGGAAACTCAGTCATGGTCATAATAACGGTAGTTACTAGGGTGACTACGACAACCAAGAGTGTGTTAAACTCAACTAGACAACATATCTGGAGAATACCGAGAGTGTCTAGGGATATTAGGACTAGTAAAAAATACTGCACAATCAGGAGTGGGTGAAACTTAGTCATGGTCACAGTAATGATGGTTATTAGGTTGATACGACAATTAGGAGTGGGTTAAACAAAACTAGACAATGTATCTGGAGGATACCGGGAGCGTTTAGAGATACTATGAGTGGTGAATTATACTACGTGTTGAGATTGTTGATAGGGGGAGGATTGGTTTAGTTGAACCCATAATCTCAATGATATCTGTGTTTTTTATGATGACAACACATAATTAATAACACATGAGTATTATGTGTTACATGTTCTATGCTTACATGTTATATGCTTTTGTTTACTGTGATAAATCTGTATAAGCATATTTGTGAACATGATTGTGTCGTTCATTACATATCACTGTGTTTAATATGTGATTTTATATGTGTATGCATGATTTTAAAACAATTTCCCATATATTATGTTATTTGGAATCTTCATGGTGAATGGAAAAGACAAGATATTTCTAAAAATGAAGATGAGTCACAATAGGCATTTCATTTTGAAAATCCAATGGAAACAATGATAAATGAAGCATTTGGACATTATAGGCAAGATTGTACTAATATAGGCAAATCACAACCATTGGGTGAAGATGATGTTAGTAATGAAAGGCCAAGGGAGAATCATAATGAATTTAATGAGTTTCTCAATGATGGAAATCAAATATTGTGTGACGGGAGCAAGTACACAAAATTCGAGTTTGTAATCAAATTATATCATATCAAGGTTTTGTGTGGATTAAGTGACAAGGCAATGACTATGATCCTAGATTTGCTAAGAGATGCATTTAGTGAAGCAAAGTTGCCTATTTCTTTTTATGAGGCTAAGAAAATCATCAACAAACTTGGTCTTAACTATACCAAAATAGATGCATGTCCGAATCATTGTATGTTATATTTAAGAGATGATGAAAAATATTTGCAAACATGCAAACATTGTGGTACATATAGATGGAACCCAAAGAAGAAAAAAAAAAGCAACCTGCAAAAGTTTTATGTTACTTTCCTTTGAAACCAAGATTGCAAAGATTGTTGATGTGCTCTAAGACTGCAGAGCATATGAGATGGCATTCTTTAGTGAACAAGGATAGAGTTATAAGGCATCCAAGGGATGGTGAGGCATGGAAGACATTTAGTTTAATGCATCCTGAATTTGCTTTAGATCCTCGAAATGTTCGCTTAGGCCTTGCCAATGATGGTTTTAATCCTTTTGTCACTACAAGTTTTACTTATAGTATTTAGCCAGTGTTTTTAATACCATACAATCTTCCACCTTGGCTTTGTGTGAAGCACACTTCATTGATCCTATCCATGATCATTCTAGGTAAGCAGATGCCTAAAAGTAGTATTGATGTGTACTTACAAACCCTTGTGGATGAGTTATGTGAGCTATGGAGTGATAGAGTGGAGACCTTTGATTCTTCATTGAATGAAACTTCTAGAATGTGAGCAGCTCTTATGTGGACAATTAGTGACTTTCTTGGCCTTGGTATTTATCTGGTTGGAACACACACACAGGTTTAACTTGCCCTACTTGTAACTTTGATGCAGAACATTGTCGTCTTCCTCATAGTAGGAAGTGGTGTTTTATGGGATATCATCGCTTCTTAAGTAGAAACCATAGATTTAGATTGAATCGTGTTCGCTTTGATGGAAGCACTGAAGAACAAAATCCACCACTAAAATTATCAGGATCTGACCTTTTTAGGCACGTGGAAAATACTAATGTTACATTTGGGAGAGGAATTCATTTGGATGGTAGAGGAAAAAGATGTAGACAAGAAGTTAAACAGTGGAATAAAAGAAGCACTTTCTTTGAACTTCCATATTGGGAGTCTAATTTGTTACGTCACAATTTAGACTTCATGAACATTGAAAATAATGTATTTGACAATTTAATCTATACTTTGTTGAATGAAAAGCCTAAATCCAAAGACAATCTTAATGCAAGGAACGATTTAAAGGAACTGGGCATAAGATAGGATCTTTGGCCGGATGATAATGGAAGATATCACCTTGCTTTGTTTTCACTAACTCGTGATACCAAAAAGTTGTTTTTCAAAACTTTGAAAAATGTTGTAGTACCTGATGGTTACTCAAGTAACATTTCTAGATGTGTTGATGATGTTCAACATAAAATATCAAGACTAAAAAGTCACGATTGCCATATTATTATGGAGCAATTACTTTCGTTGGCAATACATAAATTTGTTACCAAACCATGTCACTGCAACCTTGGTGGAGTTTTGCTCATTCTTTAAGGCCCTTTGTAGTAAAAGGTTAAATCTTTAAGACCTTGAAATGCTTCAAGATCGTATTGTGGTTACACTTTGCCACTTAGAGATGTTATTCCCACCATCCTTCTTCATAGTTATGGTTCATTTAACTATCCATTTGGTAGAGGAAGCAAAGTTTGGAGGTCCAGTTCATTATCGGTATATGTATCCTATAGAGAGGTAATTGCTAACTACTTTTAGTTCAAGGTATGATACTATATGTATCCAAGTTTTGTTTAATGTAATTATTTATCATTATTATAGGGGGAATTAGGTCATTTAAAGACCTTTGTACGAAACAAGGCACAACCAGAAGGTTCTATAGCTGAGGGATACTTAGCTAAAGAGTCTTTTACTTTTTTTTCTAGATACATTGAAGATATAGAGACAAGGTTCAATAGACTACGACGTGTTTGTGATAACCCAGATAATAATTAGTCTATATTCCCACTAGGTGGGAAGGTGGTAGGAGGTTCCTCAATGTTTGCTTTAACTCAGATGCAAAAGCTACAAGCCCATCGATATGTGCTTTTAAATTGTGCAATAGTCACACCGTTTGTTGAGTAAGTACACTACATAAAGTGTGTGATTTGTAGTTAAACAAATTGAACTTCATTATTCTTGTATTTTATGCATTTAATGTAATTAATATTTTTAGTGAATTTAGAGATCGAATAAAAAGATCAAGAGGAAGGCGACCTTCAACTACTAAGATAGAAACTAGAGTGTTTAAAGAGTTTGTTGATTGGTTTCAAAGGTGGGTGGGTGATCAAATAGTACACTTTCTCTTACTTACCAAGTTTTCTTTTAATTATAACTAACATTATTTCCTTATTTAGATTATGAATCCAGAAACAATAAATTCAATGTCTACTGACTTGAAGTTTCTAGCACGAGGTCCATTGGATAATGCTAGAAGATTTACTGCTTACAACATCAATGGGTTCAAATTTCGAACATTGACTCGTGATGAGGGATTGCGAACAAAATAATGGTGTCTTTATAACATCTAATACAACTTGTGTTTCAAGTACTACTGATAGGAACTTAAGGCAAGCAGACTTATCTTATTATGGAAAGTTGAAGGATATTATTGAGCTTAATTATTATGGTTGATTCAAAGTTGTTCTTTTCAAGTGTAAGTGGGTAGATACTACACGAGAGAGGATATAAAAAGGATTAATGGAATTTTAATTGTGTTAACTTTGATAGACTTATTCATATTGGAAATCATGAAGAACATGAACCTTATATTGAGGCATCTCAAGCACAAAAGTTATATTATGTTGATGATGTGGTTAATGAAGGATGGAGTGTTGTTGTGCATTTAAAGCCAAGAGATTTGTATGAAATGGGAGAAGAGGTACAAGAAGAGTTATATGAAAAATGAACCATACCAAGATCAAGAGTTGGGAAAATTTTATAGTTATGACAATGAATATGTTCAATTAGCTAAACACCATTTAGACGATGATATCAATTAGTCAAATGTATGAGTTGAAAATATAATTAATAGTCATTTATTCTTAAAGGTAATGATATGTTATATTCAGTTATTTTTAATGCATGTATAATTCACTCATGTTTGATTTCTTAAAGGTGATGATATGTACCACATGTTTGATTTCTCAATTTTAGGTTAAGAAGGTGAAGTTACCTTTTCTGAATTGTGACTCTTTATTAGCTCGTTCTCTCATTCGGAAAGGTAATAAGATCCTAACTCATTCATATGTGTGATTTATTTGGCTGGATGACATAAATTCTTTTACTGCATAGATTCTTTTGCTTTTGAACTTCTTCATATGTGTGATCTAGTGAGAAATATGTTAATTTTTGCAAAAGAAAATGAATTGAGATGACGATGGATGAATGAAGGCAGGTGGGGAAGATTTTTGCATAGGTGATATGAATGTTGTTGTGAATCTATGCATAACACTTGCACCCATCTAACATTTACCTGAGAACCGATCCTAAATAGGATTCAACTGGCAGAGCTAAGTTGTATTTTATTTCTAGTAAATAAGATTCTGATGGGTTATTCTTTATTAGATGGTGCATGTACTTTATCATTTAGTGTTCGTTTGATTAAAATACGTTGCTCCTGAAAACGTATGAGAATATATAAACTCTTTGTTTTCAATTTTTTCTTTTACCTACAAAACAATATGTAACCCAACTTCAAAACAATATGTAAACACCACATTTCTCAATGTGAAGAATGTAGAAAATAATTGAAAAATTAACATGTTTGGTGCTATGAATCTATGCACTAAGCAATTTAAAATCTACCAAATGGTGATCCTTTCCTATGTAAGCAATTTACTCATCTTCTATTACATTTACTTTTACCCAAGTTGTGTTGATGGGTATCTGATGCTTTAATATGTTAATATGTGAATTTTGTTGCCTCTATGTGTTTTCATTATTGGAATGACAAAGCTGACCAATGTTAATCATGAACACACTGACCATATCATATAATGACATGCAATTGATCTATCGTTGTACTTAAACATTTGGAAATTTTGCCTAATGCATTTCTTTCTTTTAATATTTGTCATAAATATGTAGTCATGCCAAAGGTCAAGCGATTCCGAAATCTTCAAAACTCATCACCTCAACCTGAATCTTTAGGTACTTTACCATCAACAAATGCTGCAGTGACTTCTCCATTGATTGAAGACCAATAAGCATCAACAAATCTTACAATGTCTGAATTGATTGAAGTACAACCACATGTTGTAATAAGTCCTTCACCAACAAATGAGACCACATCACATGATTCATTGAACTCAACACCATCGATGCCCACAGAAAACATAGAGCAACCTACAACATCAAAAAAACATGTTGGACGTGAATCTTCATCATATTGGAATGTCGATGCAATATGTATATGTGTCATTTATTTTTTCTACACGCATGATTTTTTAAATTTTACTTATGGTTGAGTAAGTTGTTTTATTGTTAAAGACCTAGAAGGAATTATCAAGAAAATAAAGGTGAAGGTCAGAGAAGTAAATAACTTACCTAGTAGGCAACGCATCGTTGTGGAGTTTGATGAGGTAGGCATGACTATAGGCAAAGGACAAGGAGTGCTTGCAGGATATTGGCAACGGATGACAATTTATTTGCAATTAATTTTGAAAGGTGCTCTGGGAAAACAGGCATGCCTAAGAGTTACCTTTTAGAATGCTTTAAGGAAATGTTACATGCATATATACCATTCATGTATTCAAATGTCGCACACTTACTTTTTACTCACTAACTATGTTTTCTTTTTTTCAAAAGTTTCGATTTTGTTTTAAGACTATTGAAGCTATTATCCAATGATATTGCAAATTAACTCTGGGTAAGAAGTGGGCTGCACGTAGACAAAGTTTGTGGAATGAGTTCTATGATCCAACAAAACAAAAGTTTAAATCATATGTAATGTGCCAACTAGTATAGACATAACTCAATGGGTTCATTTTGTTACTTATCGTCTAAAACCAGAGATAATGGTACAAGTTTCATTATTGTTCAGGCAATGAATTGTTTGTGTATATTATTATTTTGATTGTTATGTCAACTTACAATTGTTTTTTTCATAGGAGATTAGTAAAAACAATATAGGAAATTGCAAGAAGCAAGTGATTCCTCGTACTGGTGGCTCTAAACCTATCTTAAGAAGACATGAGATAGTAGTGATATTAGTACACATGACAATTTTTTCTATTTTTCAAAATTTACTATTTATTGTAACTTAACCTTTTATTTAGCATTTGGAAAGTGGACAGTTGCATAGTTGTGTAAAGTTATATATTGAAACTCATAAAAGAAAGGATGACTCATTTGTAAATGAGGCGGCAAAGGCTATAGTAGTTAGTTTTATTATAATATGATATTTTCAAACATTATGCTTCAATATTTAGATCTTTAACTTCAACTTGTTATATGCCTGTAGGAATAAATTGAAATGGGGTTAAGTCAAAGCACTACTGATGAATCACATGTTTCTCCTCATGATGTTGTTGGTAGAGTGTTAGGCTCAAAGCATTTTAGGAGACTACGATGCATGGGGTTGGGAGCAGCTCTTACTAACTCATTCAGAAATATAATAATGCGACTTTCATATTTAAGCATTGGTTCATTTGGTACTCCCACATCATCAACATCTTCTAATCAGTGGGAACAAAAGTATATGAATTTAGAATCCCAGGTTCAAACCACCTTGGGTGCGTTGAAAGCATACATGATAATGAATGAATGAAAGATTCCTAATGAATTGGCTACCTTCTTTGATCCTCAACCACAATTAAGTTACTAAATAATAATAAGTACTATGCTCTATATACTGTAATTATTGTGAGCACATATAATTGAGTTTAGGAAATTTTGAATTTTCATGGTTATGATAATATATCATTGTTTATTTTATTAATTTGTGTTTATATTATTTCAGCAAACTGGTGATGCAAATGAGTCAGAGTATCCTTTGGATACAAGATAATCATCTGCTGGAAGTAACATTTAAAGAGTTTATGATATTGTTTTAGGATAAAACTATACCTAGTTTATTATGAATTGAGTAACATTTTTTTCTTTGAAACTACTTCTGCTATGGGATTACGTTGACTTCTAACCTATCATGTCATTCTGCTATGTTTAGAGAAGTGAAAAAAGAGTGTGGAAATTGGATCAATTCAATATAATTTTTGGTTAATGTTGTTTTAACTACTTTTCTTTTAGCTTATTGTTGTAATTGTGCAATTGTTTTTCAATTTATTTTTCTAAATTCCTTCCTACTTAGGGGCTTTTGTTCTATAGTATCATTTTTTATTATGAGGAATCATATTTGTTTGGTATTTAATAATTTTAAAAATAATTTAAATTTATGTAATTTTGAAATTAAAAAAAAAAGAATTTAATCCCTTCTAATTGGAAATGAAAAAAATTAAAATGTTAGGGGTCATTTTTCTTGGAAAAACGATATTACGTACATATTTTAATAACTATAAAACAAAAATAGTGTCAAAAATATAGATATTTTTTTGTGATCAAATAGTTGAAAATAAAGAAGGTTAAAAACTTCCACAAAATAATAGCCAGAGGAGATTTTTACCCTCTGCAGAAAAACCTCCGCAAATTGAATGTGATACCAGGGATGGCAGATTGTATGTGTGTGTTATAATAATTATTAAAATTAGTTTTTAACTGTAAACATAAACATTAGTATCCGATTCTCATGCTTATTAATAATTTTGAATATACGAAAAAATTATTATTTGAATAAAAAACATATATTTTGAAATGTAAAAAAATTGTCATTTAATATTTATGAATTGTTAAAATTTTAATTTTACCTACCTACACTATGTTGATACAATATATAATTGAAATTTTAATATATTTGACAAAATAGCGAAAAAAATGAAAAATTAATTATAAAATATTCTTTTTAATATATAATTTAAAATATATTTTAATAAATATTAAAATTATTTTTAACTGTAAACATGATGATTGATTTCTGATTTCTCATGTTTATTAATAACTTTGAATATATGAAAAAATATTGCCTATTTATAAAATAAAACATTTTTTTTAAATGTAGAAAAATTATCATTCAAGATATGAATGGTTGAAATTTCAATTTTACCTATTTATACTATGAGCTTATGCAGAATACTATTGCTATCAAAATGGGTCGTAGTTCACGGGCCAATCCAGCTCATAGGGGTTTGAAAAAAATGTAATTTTTTTATGCGGGTTAGTTTTCAACCCAACTCACTTACAAACCGGCTCACCAGGTTGAACCCGTAGTGGGTCGGATTGGCTCACCAACCCACCTAATTTAATTTAATTCTTTATTATTTTGTGTTTCAATATTATTAGTTAACATTTTTTTTATTATATTCTAAATGGTGATAAAAAAAGAATATGTTTCAAGTGAGAAAACTATTATAGATTTATCTTTTCAAGACTCTAATATTATAAATGGATAAGTGATACAAAAATTATCAATATTAAAAACTTATTTGTTTTGTTTGCTTTTTGTACATGTTTTTGGATTACGCTTGGATTGTATGATATTTTATTTATTTATTTTGAATTGTCTTTGGAATTTAACATCATTTTATTGTGAAATTTATTTAGATTTGAATTAAAAAAATTGTAATTGTTTTTATTTAAAAAAAAACTTATAATTAAATGAGTGACTGAGCCAACCCGTTTAACTCACCAACCCATGGTGGGTCGGGCCGGATTCGAATTTTTTCAGCTCGCTAATAAGTGAATCGAATTGGGTTGGCTCCCAACCCATGATGGGCCGGACGAGGTTGAGTCGGGTTACTCGTTTTGACAACTCTAGTGAATACTATTGATAATCCAATTTTCTTAATTAATAAACATCATCAAAAGATGTATATTTAGTCTAATTTCACTTATATATAGGTATTAGTTTTCCATATTTAACATATTTAATTATTTTTTAAATAAATATTAGTACTCAATTAAATCATAGGAAAAGTTTGAATATATACATTTTTGATTTAGTATAACTTATTTTAAATAAATTCTGTTATTCTAAAAAGTACTATTTATATTATTAATATTGGTTAATTTAATAAGATTACTTATGTTTTAAAATATAAACATGAAGAATTTGCTTGTAAGAAAATAACGATACTAAAAATATACTTAAAATTTATAACTTACTTATGCAAATTGTCTTCAAGCTATATTATGTATTAAATCATAAGTATAAGGGTTAAATATGTTTTTCATCCCTTAAGTATCACTGATTTTTGGTTTTAGTCCCTACTTAAAACTTTGATGACTTTTAGTCCTCATAGTATTGAAACATGTAATATTAATCCTTAAAAATAGACGGCGTCAACTTTTTATTGATCTGGCAAACGGCGAGGTCACGTCTTCTTCTTAAGTATCTGCCACGTTGTTTCTTCATCATCTCAGTTGGGGGCAAAGCTGGGTTCTTCTTCTGGCTAGCAGGGTGCAACCTTGTAGGCCCCATTCCTCATTCTCTAGGAAACTTGATGAAGCTCACAAACCTCGACTTGTCCATGAACGAACCTTAACATTACTTTGCTTGATGAGTCTCCGACATTGTATGCGGAGTTTCTCATACTGCTTTTTGTGTATAAAGATATGGAATAAAATTAAAATGATGTTAACACCCCTCCCAAGAAGGAAAAAATCCAAACAATTTACATTTTAAGTCTAACAGTACATGATGGATTAAGCACAAACAATAAAATGAATCAAACATTTGGAGATAAAACTTGCATTCCCACCTATTTTGAGTTCTTATAACATCTCTTTCACCCTTGGTGCTGCCTAAGTCATATTGCATGTTTAAAGTATAATCAGTAGTTGTATAAATTTTATCTGAATAAATTTCAAATATATACATGATGAGAAAGTATAATCAAGGAACTTATTTCGACCATCACAGAATTTACCATCTTCTGTAAACAAGGATTTCCATTGATGAGATGACAGAGCCTGTTTTCTTCTCCTTTGTGACCATGGTGATTTAAGTCGGTCCCTAAAACACGGGGTAATTAATTACTACTTGCAGGTTAGAGAATAAAGGATAAGGAGCCAATTAATCATGAAAGTAACGAAAGTTGCAGAAAAATGCACATACAACTGTATCCCAAAAAATAAAAAGCACAGAGAGACATTCTTCCACAAGTAAACAACAATACACTAGCATGAAAGACAACTTCTACAAGTAGTTGTGTCGGTGTAGGGGAGCTTGCGAGATGAAGGCGCGGTGGAGAGACTTAGGCGATTTAGGGTTCGTCGCAGCACTCGCGATTTGGGATTTCACTTGGCCGTGGTTCTCAATTGGTCGGAGCGAACTCAATGTTCCGGCAAGGTGCGATTTGGGATTGGGGTTGCTCGCGTTTTCTGGATTTGTCTGAGTTTTAGGTGATTCTGGGAATGCCATGGATGACTCGCGAGGAAGAAAAATGGGCTCGGCTGTTTGATTCTTTTTAGGTGAAGAATGGAGATGCTTGCTTGATATGCGGCTTGGGTGTTGCGCGATTGGGGTGATGGTGCACGAGAAGTGAAATCGTGATTGCTCTGCCGGAGAAGATGAACGAAGTTCAAGCACAAGCAACGTGACAGAGAGTGAAGAGGCAAGCTGGCATAAGACGTGGCCTTGTCGTTTGCCATATCAATAAAATGTTGACGCCGTCCATTTTTAAGGATTAATATTACATGTTTCAATACTACGAAGACTAAAAGTCATCAAAGTTTTGAGTAGAGACTAAAACCAAAAATTAATTATACTTAAGGGACAAAAAACATATTTAACCCTAAATATACACGTATTTGAACTAAAAAAATATTTGCTACTTTATATAATGTTCTCATATAATATAACAATTTACGTATGTGACGATTATTTCTCACATTAACTTGTAAATTATGTAAATTACAATTTTAGCTATATGGTTAGATTGAAGAATATATAGAAAAAAACATCTTTTTCTTTATAAATTTCACCTTATTTTTCATTGAAAATATAATATATCTTTATAATATATTTAGAAAAAAACATTTTTCTTTTATTAAAATCCCTTGATAGAAACTAGTTTTCAGAAGAAACCGCAAGAAAGAGGGAGAGAAGGGGGTTAAAGAGAGAGAAAAATGCTAAGATTGAATGAGACGAGGTTGTTGTACATGACTCCCAGACAGGAACAACTTGGTATTGGTCGAAAAATAGAAGATAGAAAGAAGAAACGTAACTGCCACGAATGCACTCACACCCAACTTCCACGAAAAACCAGGCCTTAAAATTCTCTCCACCAATCACCAAGAAAAAAGGGAAGAAGAAAATAAAAGATAAAAGGCAAAGAGCGTTGTTCAATCTTCCCTCCCTTCTCCCTCACTTTCCCCCACAAAATGAGAGAAATCCTCCACATCCAAGGCGGCCAGTGCGGCAACCAGATCGGAGCCAAGTTCTGGGAAGTCATCTGCGGCGAGCACGGCATCGACTACACCGGAAACTACAGCGGTGACTCCGAACTCCAACTCGAGCGCATCAATGTCTACTACAACGAGGCCAGTGGCGGAAGGTACGTTCCACGTGCCGTCCTTATGGATCTGGAACCCGGCACAATGGATTCTGTCAGGTCCGGCCCCTTCGGTCAGATATTCCGGCCCGATAACTTCGTCTTTGGGCAGTCCGGCGCCGGAAACAACTGGGCCAAGGGTCACTACACCGAGGGTGCCGAACTCATCGATTCCGTCTTGGATGTTGTGAGGAAGGAGGCCGAGAACTGCGATTGCTTGCAAGGTCTCCACAAAATTCTATTTTTATTTTACTTCAAATTTCACTTTCAACTCTCTCAATATCAAAATTTACTTCAATACACTATTTTTACCATATTAATTACCCATCTGGAATGCACAATTCATCGTTTGTGTTTTGGGAATTCAAGTTTTTGTTTGTAATTATAGGGTTTCAAGTGTGCCACTCTTTGGGGGGTGGAACTGGCTCCGGCATGGGAACGCTTCTGATATCGAAGATCAGAGAAGAGTATCCTGATCGTATGATGATGACGTTTTCCGTTTTTCCTTCCCCCAAGGTATCAGACACAGTTGTGGAGCCGTACAATGCCACCCTTTCTGTTCACCAGCTTGTTGAAAATGCCGATGAGTGCATGGTTTTGGACAACGAGGCTCTCTACGATATCTCTTTCCGTACCTTGAAGCTTGCTAATCCAACTTGTGAGTTTCAGATTTCTTTTGGTGAAACTTGTGCGCTGAATTTTGTTTTTGGTGCCCTTTTTAACATGGTATGCTCATTTTAGTTGTGATTCAATGCTTCGTTTTGTTTTTCTCGTTTGTTGCAGTTGGGGACCTTAACCATCTCATCTCTGCTACAATGAGTGGAGTTACTTGTTGTCTACGTTTCCCTGGACAGCTTAACTCCGATCTTAGGAAGCTTGCGGTGAATCTGATTCCATTCCCTCGTCTCCATTTCTTCATGGTTGGATTTGCACCCTTGACATCAAGAGGATCCCAGCAGTACCGGAACTTGACTGTGCCAGAACTCACTCAGCAGATGTGGGATGCTAAGAACATGATGTGTGCTGCAGATCCACGCCACGGTCGTTATTTGACCGCATCAGCAATGTTCCGTGGGAAGATGAGCACGAAGGAGGTGGATGAGCAGATGATAAATGTTCAGAACAAGAACTCTTCTTACTTTGTTGAGTGGATACCCAACAATGTGAAATCCAGCGTGTGTGATATCCCTCCAACGGGTCTTAAGATGTCATCTACTTTCGTCGGAAACTCAACATCAATTCAGGAGATGTTCAGGAGAGTGAGCGAGCAGTTCACAGCGATGTTCAGGCGCAAGGCTTTCTTGCATTGGTACACTGGTGAGGGAATGGATGAAATGGAGTTCACTGAGGCTGAGAGCAATATGAATGATCTGGTGGCCGAGTACCAGCAGTACCAGGATGCCACTGCTGATGAGGAAGAGTACGAGGATGAGGACGAGGATATTGCTTGAGGCGTCTTTCAGTTCTGAAGGTTGCTTCTAATTGCAATGTTCATGGATGGATTTCAATTGTGAAACAGTGAAAAAACATTGACTTATTCGTTTGTTTGTTGTTTTGTATAAATTGAGGGTCATTGTTTAACCTGGGTTTTTGTTGATAAGGCCTCTGTTATTAAGCCATCGGATTTTTTCTGGGTAGAAAATCATATACATTGACGTCTGCAGTTCTCGTATTTCTGTTCCCTTTAAAAATATTTTCTATCGCCATCATGATTATGACTGCTTCTCTTTATAATTCATTCTTTTAGAATGTCACTCGAACGGAAGAAAATCAGACTGGGATATGTATGATATTAAAGAATGTCGATAATGCATATAAAGTGCCCGCCCAAGCATATAAAGCCTCTCTGCTTAGCCTTTTTCTTTAGATTTTCAAGAAAAAAAAATCTTAATTTTTTTAAGTATTAATTGCTTTAGAATTTTAAGAAAAAAAAGTCTCAATTTTTTTAATATTAATTGATTTAGGCCTTAAAAAAGAAGTTTTTAAAAAAATTAAAATATAAATTTTAAATAAAATTATGATAAAAAGAACTCCTTAAGTTTACTGATTGTTAATGCACAAATCTCTCTACAGTGTGATCTTGTCATTTTGTTACTTTAGAGAAATTGTTCTAATTTAATTTTCCTTGACTTAAATGGTTAATTAAGTAATATCTCCTTTTAATATTAAATATGCATACAAGCTTATTCAATATTTTTAATTTGAATTGCTTCTGTATAAGTAGCTTTTATATTCATGTAAATATAACCTGTTACAAGCTTCATGTTGGGGAGAGTTATAAGTTATGGAAAGTGTTTTCCAACCATATTCTTCATGCAAGTCTATTATTAAAGTTTTGAGAAGTAATTGTAAAATGGAAACTTTACATCAAATAAAATCTTGAAATTTTTATAATTGATCTTGAATATGTTAAGTAACGTGTGTTATAAATTAATTAAATTTCTTTGTATTTTAATACATTTTAAATTTTTTCAATGAATGAGTGACTATTATTTGTTTTAGTTAAAAAAAATAACACTTTTAGTTTGAATTTTAGGTGTTACAACGAACAATAATTGTAGAAAGATTACCACTGAATAAAAATTGAATCGAATAAAATTATATAAATGTGAAAATTTGCTTTCAAGATAACGACAAAGATTAATCACATAAAACCAGATACAAAATACATGATGAATAGTAATTAAAGGTGGGAATTAGAAGATAAGAACAAGAACACATAAAAAGGTCAATTAAGAACATTAGCAAAGATGCAAAAGTGAAAGAAACTTATACAAATGGTAAAAGGGTCATCTTTATGATAAGTTCAAGGAAAAACCGTCACTTGTTTTTAAGAGTTTTAAATAAGATTCAAAGTAAATTTTCATTTACAAAACAATTCTCAAACAAGTTCAAATTGTCATAAATTTTAAAGTAACATCATAAGTAAGAGAAATGCCTATTTATAGCCAAATGGTTGGAACATTACAAGCCAAATGACACTCTAATGTGTCTCTAACTAAATGCAAATAAAGGATTTATAATCCATTCATATGTGGCAAAAAATTATTAAACTAGGGAAACTGAAATTTAAAATTAGAAAAATATAAAAGGAAGGAAGTTCTCTCATGCTTCAATTTATATGCCTTCATGCTTCCTCATACATGTCTTTCTCGCCCTTGATTCTTTCATCGAGATTTTCTTTACATTTAGACTCCAATTTTGCCTTTTACTTTATGTAAGTTATTGCTCTTGGATACCTTTTATGGTTTTGAGAAACTTGTATTACCTTATTCCCTTTTTGTTATTTACAATATCACAAAGAAATACATCCTACAAATGATAAGTTCAAGGAACACAAAATATAGAAGAAAAGGAAAGCTTTTGTTGAGAAAAAAATGTGTCTTGTCATGCGTGATTATTATAGGAATGATATGATTTTGTTCATTTTTTTTATCTATTTATGAACTCATCACTTTTGGTTTCCATATGCTAGATAAACTTCTCAACACTTTATCAATATGGTTAGGAATATTAATATTTGCTGAGAGTTCTTTTTTAGTATGGTCTAAAAATGAAATGTTAAGAAAAAATTATTTAGAACTGTTGTAAATAAACCAAAACTATGTCGTTTTAGATATATACTTTTCTGTACTTTGCCTATATAAGGCAGTATTTCCTTAATGAGAATTAACTCATTCTCTCATATTTTTGTGCTCTCCATCCTTCATTCTCTGAGTGCTTTTACACTTTTCTCTGCTTTCTGTAAATACATCCTCTGAACTATCAGTGGTATCAAGAGCAACAGGTTCCGATCACCTGGTGTTGTTTCGTTGACTAAAGCAAGGTTCTGAAAGACAATGGCAGGAATGGTACAAGGCACCTTACCGGTGTTTGATGGTAAGCTTTACGATGATTGGTGTGTAAAGATGGATGCCATCTTGGGTTATCAAGAGGTAGATGAAGTTGTCAAGAAAGGTCTTAAAGAACCTACAAAAGGAGATTCAGAGGAAGTAAAGAAGATCTATAAAGAAAACAAGAAACTTGATTGCAAAGCCCGCATGCTGATACATCAATGCGTCTCTCCGGCAATTTTCCAAAAGATTTCGAAGGCAGCCACAGCTAAGGAAGCGTGGGACATACTGAAAGAAGGATATGGAAATTCCGGGAAAATAAAGAAAGTCAGATTACAGTCACTAAAAAGGCAATATGAGCTTCTTAGTATGGAAGAGCAAGAAACGATTGAGGATTATATCGGGAGAATTCAGATTGTGGTAAATGCAATGCGGGGTTGTGACAAGATTGTGAAGGATAAGAAGATCGTGCATAAAATTTTGAGAACGTTAACATCTCAGTATGATCACATTGTTGTGGCCATTGAAGAGAGTAAAGACCTGGAGACATTGAAAATTGAAGAACTGCAAAACTCACTTACGGCTTATGAACAACGGTTGATTGAAAGAAAAACAGTAGAAAAGAGCATTGTACAGAACACAAATCAAGCTTTGCAGGCTAGAAGTGGACAGAACTTCAAGAACCGTGGAAGAGGCAGGGGAAGATCTCGCGGTGGCCGAAGTGGAGGTAGAGTGAATACCTTCTCTGAACAGTCCAAGGATGAAAATTCTAACGATAAAAAAGAAGGAGACGGTAGAGGACGAGGAAGAAAATTCAGAGGACGAGGAAGAAAGAGTTATGATAAGCGAAATGTACAGTGCTTCACATGCAACAAATTCGGTCATTACTCCTCGGAGTGCTGGCATAACGAATCAGCCTCCAAGAAACCCAAGAGTGATGAAGCTGCAAATTTGGCACAAGACACTGGTGATTCGGAGTCAGAACATGTTGTATTGATGTGCGCCTCAGATCAAATTAAAGAAAGGAAAGTGCACAACAGAGAAGTGCAAGACAGGTGTCATTGCGAGATAAAATACGTGTTGCAATCTGAAATAACGCAACATGCAAAAGAATGCTTGAATTACTCCGAACACGTGTTGCAACCATCAGAGAAGGAGAGTCGTGCAGCGAAGAGTATAGATGATGAACGTGTAATGATGTCCAGCACTCACAGTCACACCGAGTTCGATACGTGTTGGTATTTAGACACTGGGTGCTCCAACCACATGACCGGAAGAAAGGAGTGGATGGTAAATCTTGATCTGAAGAAGAAAAGTAATGTGAGATTCGCTGACGACAGCACCGGGATGGCTGAAGGAGTCGGTAGAGTTCTGATCAGTTGCAAGAATGGCGAAATGGCATACATGGACGATGTTCTGTACGTCCCGACGATGAAAAGTAATCTGTTGAGTCTCGGGCAACTCCTGGAGAAAGGATACACCATGCAGATGCACCAGAATGTGATAGATGTGTTTGATAAGAAGAAGCGTCTGGTCATTAGAGCTCCTAAAGCAAAGAACAGGACTTTCAGAATAAACCTAAATGCAGCTGCGATTCAATGCTTGTCATCACTGAACGTTGAAGAGGAAAATTGGCTTTGGCATTACAGGTTTGGACACTTAAACTTCAAAAGTCTAGGCAGGTTGGGCGATAAAAATTTGGTGAAAGGTATTCCTACAATCACTACAACACGCAAGATTTGTGAAGGCTGTGTTGTTGGGAAGCAAACCCGAAAGGAGTTTCAGAAATCAATGGTTAAGAGAGCCAAGCAACCTTTGGAAGTCGTCTACTCTGATGTCTGTGGACCTCTTGATGTGCAAACAGTGGGAGGTAATAAATATTTCCTACTCTTTGTTGATGAATATACTAGGAAAATGTGGCTTTATTTGCTTAAAGAAAAGAAGGAAGTATACTCACACTTTCTTCATTTCTGTGCCATGGTTGAGAGGGAAAAAGCATTGCAGATCAAAATTTTTAGGACAGACGGTGGTGGTGAATTCAATTCTGGCGAGCTAAACAAATTTTGTCTAGAAAAGGGAATCGTTCATGAGGTCATAGCCCCTTACACACCCCAACACAATGGTATTGCTGAGAGAAGAAACATGACTCTACTGGACATGACAAGGTGCATGATTAAAGGGAAGAGCTTGCCTAGAAATCTATGGGGAGAAGCGGTGTCCACTGCAGTCTACTTACTAAATAGAAGCCCGACTAAAGCCTTGTCAGATTGCACTCCAGAAGAGGCTTGGACAGGAAAGAAACCACATGTGCACCATCTGAAGATTTTTGGTTCGGTGTGTTACAGGCATGTTCCACCAGAAAGAAGAACCAAGCTCGATGACAGAAGTGAAACACTCATTTTTGTAGGCTATCACACTACAAGTGCGTACAGGTTGTATAATCCAGAAAAGAGGCAAATTGTTATAAGTAGAGATGTAATTGTAGATGAAGCTGCAACTTTCAAATGGATTGAAGAAGAGACTGGTTTTAAACCAAATTCTGGTGCTGTTGTTACTGACTGACCAGAAGAGAAGAGATCTGATGAGATTGAACAGGCAGTCAACAACAGAGAAGTTAATCTCAGACGATCAAAAAGAACCCGATTCCCTTCTTCAAGGCTTGCAGATCATGAGACTTTCACAGACAATGAAGTTGCAGATTCAGGTGATATTGTTCATTATGCGTTGCTTGCTGATGCTGAGACACTTACGTGGGAACAAGCTATCACGATGCAAAAATGGAAGGAGGCCATGCTAGATGAGTTGAGATCTATAGAGAAGAATAAAACCTGGGAGCTGATGGAACTACCACAGGACAAGAGAGCTATTGAAGTCAAGTGGGTGTTTAAAACAAAGTATAAACCAGACGGAAGCATAGCCAAGTTGAAAGCAAGGCTGGTGGCAAAGGGGTTCTTGCAGAAACCTGGGATCGATTTCACTGAAGTTTATGCACCAGTTGCACGCTTGGAAACGGTAAGATTGATTGTGGCTATAGCAAATTTGAGAGATTGGAAGATCCATCAAATGGATGTAAAATCTGCCTTCTTGAATGGTCCACTTGATGAGGAAGTCTATATAAAGCAACCACCTAGCTTCGTGAGAAAAGATGAAGAGCAGAAGGTATATCGTTTACATAAAGCGCTGTATGGTCTCAGACAAGCACCTCGGGCCTGGAATAATCATATAAATGCACTGCTGATAAGGATGGGATTTCAGAAGTGCCCTTTGGAATTTGGAATGTATGTCAAATCAGTTGGACAACAAGACACATTGTTGATATGCTTGTACGTAGATGATATCCTTATAACAGGAGGCTCCGAAGAAGAAATTGCAAAATTTAAAGGTAGTATGAAAGAAGAATATGATATGACTGATCTTGGACACTTGACTTACTTTCTCGGACTGGAGTTTGTGCACAGTAAAGATGGAGTTCTTATTCATCAAAGAAGATACATCAATGATATTTTGAAGAGGTTTAACATGTTGAGTTGCAACAGCACTGAAGTACCAATTATGGCTAATCTAAAGCTTTCAAGCTTGGAAGAAGAAAGTAAGGTTGACGCAACCCTTTACAAACTGATAGTTGGGTTACTAAGATTTGTGTGTAATAGCAGACCAGACATAAGCTTTGCAGTTGGCTTGGTAAGCAGATTTATGAGTGATCCAAGACATACTCATCTCACCACTGCTAAACACATTCTCCGGTATTTGAAAGCCACAGCAGATTTCGGTTTGTTCTTTCAAAAGGAATTCAGCAGCAGAGACAGAGTATTGGAGGTATGGAGCGACTCGGACTGGTGTGGTGATCAGGTGGAAAGGAAAAGCACACATGGTTACCTATTCAAGTATGGGGGAGCAACAATTTCTTGGTGTTCTAGAAAACAAAAGGTAGTAGCACTCTCTTCCTGCGAAGCAGAGTACATAGCAGCATCTGAAGCAGCGTGTCAAAGTGTTTGGCTTGAAGCCATTCTAGAAGAGTTGAAGGTCGAATACAGGAAACCAGTACAGCTCTTGGTAGATAACAAGTCAGCTATTAGTCTTTCAAGAAACCCAGTATCACACGGCAGAAGCAAACACATAGAAACGAAATTTCATTACCTAAGAGAACGTGTCAACCAAGGGAAGTTGGAGTTGGTGTTCTGTCCTACTGAAGAGCAAACTGCAGACATCTTTACCAAAGCTTTGAGATGAGGAAGATTTGAAAAACTGAGAAATTTGATTGGCATTAGAAGCTTAAATAGTTTGGTTTAAGGGGAAGTGTTGTAAATAAACCAAAACTATGTTGTTTTAGATATATACTTTTCTGTACTTTGCCTATATAAGGTAGTATTTCCTTAATGAGAATTAACTCATTCTCTCATATTTTTGTGCTCTCCATCCTTCATTCTCTGAGTGCTTTTACACTTTTCTCTGCTTTCTGTAAATACATCCTCTGAACTATCAAGAACCATTTAGTTTGAATTTTAACAAAAGTGTTTAATGAAGTATGTCTACCAAAATGATCGTTTAAGATAACACATTAAACGATATATATGTCTAGACAATATCCTAAATGTAAGAAATATAAACTATTCTAAACAATTTGATAAACAAACTAGCATAAACATTATAGTACAAGGACTATGTTAAACGCTATAATAAACGTCTAACATTTTAAATCCAAATGTACGAATAGTATTTTTTGTCTATTGTGGTATTTCTCTTTATCTGCGGAGATCCATAAAGAACAAATGCTTTATTAAAAAATTTTGCGTTGATTCAGAAGAATGTTAAGAGATACGAAGACATTCTCAGAATGTTTCATCAATGCTTTTTGTTTGTCAAATTTGTACAAGTAGCATAGTTGCCTCTACAAAAGCAACATAACATCTAACCTCGTACAAAAGGCTACACACCTACATCAAAGTCAATGTTTCTAAGTAACAAATATTTCTTAAAGTGTCTATATAAAGAAGACCGCGTGAATAGAAGAAAATTGGAAAAAACTGCATATATTATCACGTTGCCAAAATTCTTTTGCTGGTGTATTGTCTAACTCTTTGAAGAAAAAACATCTTTGTAACAAGTTTTTCATATATACTTTGTATTGATAAAAATCGTCTCTAAGAGAGCTTTTCAATATGTACTTGTTTGAAAAACACTTAATTGTTTTTGGATAATCAAAAGTAATTTAAAACACTCGATTGTTTAACTTAGGGGGAGTTACAATTTTAGCTAATTGGGTTAATGAAAAACCAAAAGTGATGAAACTCATTGTAAAAGCAGAAGTGGTGAAACTTGTTATAACTTTTTAAAGTTAGTACTGGACGTAATTCAGTTGAAGTGAACTAGTAGAAAATGAGCTTTCATCTCTACTATCTTTTTACTGTGTTTTTAAACGCTTTCAAAAATCCTTAAGTGGTAAACATTGTTTGTAGATTGTCGAACCTCTACAAATAATTATTTTCTTTGACACTTTTAAAGACATGAACCTTCGAGTATTCATCTTTAAACAACGAACATATTAAAGCATCGTGTGCTATCAAGTTTTACAGGTATCCTTTTTTTTCTCTTTTGTTCATGAGACCATTAGTGTTATTGGGAGAAAATGGTCAATCAAATGTTAATATGGGGTTGTTTGATGGCTTTTTAAGCATGTTCACAAGCCTTCTTTTAATTGGTAACCAACAAGAAATGCATGTGTAATTAAATGTTAAGTAATAACATAACTTTTATATTAGTTCCCTTCAATAAGCTACAAAAAGTTATCTAATGCTAATGACAAAAGGTTCCACCAAACAAATCAACTATAAGTATTATTATTGTTACTTATGTCTAAAAAAGAGAACATAAAGTCACTCATGACTATCCTACTGTGCAAGACATCTCCAAACTATCATTTTACAAACTATCATTTTACAAACTATTCATTTAAATGTTTAAGCATGGGTACATAAAGCCTTTTCAAGAAAAATGCATTTGGGCTCTCTAAGTTTTACAATAAAAAGGTGTTGTTTGAATAAAAGGTTCACACTTAACTTAGTGAATATTAAATAATTCATTTTCCTTGCTTTAAAGGTACCATTTGACGATAGTGAAAAATTTACAATGACAATATTTCTTTGTTTAAGACATCTAGAAGATGAACAACAATTTTGAAACTTCAAAGGCTTTTTCATTATCTCATGCATGTGAGACTCTCTTGTATTTAATAACCTTTCTTTTTCTTTTTTCTTTTTTTTGTAAGGAAGAGCTTTCTTACATAGATGTCTAAAATGGACTATTTTAGCTTTTGTGCTTCAAAATATCTTGATGTGAGTTTTTTAGAGGTTCATTACTTTGTGATGACAACCTCTGCTTATAGTACTATAAGGAGTTAGTGAAATAACACTATTTTTCTCTAAGATGTCTTTATATCATTAAAAATACCAAATTGAACTTCCATACATCAAAGAATGGTATCATATATTGATGAGTGGTACAATGAGTTAAAATCTTTCTTGAAAGACGTTCTCAATTAACTCTTAGACCTTATCCTGTGTAGCATGGAAATGACGTGTCTTATTCTAGGTACATGTTAAATGCATCTATTCAACTATGGATATGTCATTTGTTGTTCGTACTTTGTAGAGTTGTATGTTCTTTGGCTTAGTGTCAAATGTTATATACATATGTTTTTTTTTGCTTTTACGTTTCTACTTATGTCTTGTGCATTCGTTCTATTAATGTTTTCTTTGGAGATGATTGCTTCACATAGAAACTTCATGTATTAATCTTATTTTGTAGGATAGTGTCACTTGATAAGATCTTTTGTTAGAGTAGAGCATCTAATTACTAATGGTTTGGGCATTTGTTCATGACGTAGTCAACTAACACTTATTGCTTTTGTTGTTAAGTTATTTATTCTTCCACTTGTTTTTTCACTAAGCATGTGTCTATTATGAGCTTGTTTAATCTTATAATTTATGTTTGAATCTTGTCAAGATCTTGTGCTTTATTTGTGATAAAACATCATATTTTGTTTTCTCCAATACCTTATTCACACTAGGTAACCTACATTAAACACACTAATTAATAGTCTTATTTATCATGACCAAAACTTTGATAATAAGGTAGAACTGAAATATTTAAGACTTGTCTCAACATTTCTTCTTATTTCGAGATTAAGATTATTTACTCCAAGAACATATCTTACGCCTTAACATGTGAATAAATCTACCTTACTTTTATACCAATTTATTAAAAAAAAAACACATAGTAAAAGAGATTTTTTTTTTAAATTATAGATTCTTATATTTTACAAATAATAGTATTTTTCATATCACACACCGATGTATACCAATATTGTTTTTCACAAAATTCACAACTTTGTGAGTAAGAATCAAATTACACTACAACATAATACTATTGTTAATATTAATTTAATAAAAGTACTAATATTATATTTCATAAGAGAAATCAGTTTTAAATGTGAAATCCTTAGAAAACAAAAACTCGCCTCCCATTCTCATGCTTTCTCTCAACCTCCATCTTTGTTTCCTTCTTCAAGCCCTCACCCCTTTTTCTCTTCTTCTTGGTCAAGAGCTCATCTAAGATAGTCATGAAGGACCCTTTAAGCTAAACCACCGGTGGAAATTAAGAACAGAGTAAGTTTTCTTCTCCTCGACTTCTAGACGCTCAATTTGTGTTCTCCATTTTCTAAGTCTTTTTCTAAGTTGCATGTGGGTTTTCTTTACTCCCACAAACTCTCTACATGTTGGTGAGTTCAACTTTGTGTCCAAATCTTTGACTTGACTCCCTTAGTATGTAGATTGAGTTTCATGGGTGGAAGCTATGAGATAACACGAGTGAGCTTCAAGGACACTAATTAAAGTGAGGGAAGCTAATTCTTCTTAGTTTTATGTAAATTTGTGCTTGCATGTTGTGTTTTGATATATAAGTTGGTTTGAATTGTTGTGGTGCTTGATTTTGAGTTTTGGATGTTGTGAATTAGGTGAAATTATGCTATTTTCTCCCAAACGAGAGAAAATATCACCTAAGCAACAATATTACAGTGTTTCGCTTTGCTCTCTGTAGAGATCGCCCAAGCGAAAAAATGTGTCACCCCAATGACAGGCTTCTTGCTTAGGCAAGAAAGCCACTACACTTATTTTGGTTTTTATCGAGCCATTGCCTTGGCGATAAATCTGTTGCTCAAGCAACAACCCATTCCCACCCATGTAGGAGTCCCTTACTCTAGTGAGAGAACTCTAGTAGCTCATGCTAGTCTCTGTTAAAGTATCGCCCAAACAACAGGATCTCGCCTAAGCGAGACTTCCATTGATTTTTTTTAGTTTAAATGTGATTATGGGTTATTGATTGATAATAACATGTATTTGGTGAGTTATTGATGAATATAAATGTGTTATATGAAAGGTAAAGTAGGCTAGTGTGATGAAATATTATATATGTACGTATGTACACACATAAACACACACACACACACACACATAAGTGATGGATAGTGCATGAAGTTTATTTGACTAAAGTAGGGTTTAAATGTTAATAATACAAAGAATGCATGTGGGAATGAGAACCTTATGGAATTTTGTTACAACATTCGTAATTTCAAATGGGAAGATTATATTGTAGTATCAAGCAATGTATGCAGTGTAAAGGTTTGTGAAAGTAGCTGTGAATTGTATTCTAAGGAAGTGTGATGACTTTAAGATAGTAAAAATGGATTCGTTGAATGGAATGAGACAAGTTTTGAATTGCATGATTGTTTAGGGTTTTGTCTCATAAGGAAGAAGTACAAATCCTTATTAATTTCGTGTTATGTATTGATTATAGACACATGTCGATCATGTAAGCATATACTTTACTAGGCATATAAACTCACATAAAGTGTCATAGCCTGGGTGGTAAAAGTTGAAGGAGATTTTTATGATGTGATTAGGAGTGACATCCCTTGTTTAGCGATACCATAACTTACCTTGTCTAGATGAATTTTATCGATTTATTAGGCTAGGTGGAGCCAGAGCCTTTGTTGCAATCCATTAAATGATTTTATGTCCGATGGAAGACTTCTTGTATCCAAATCAAGGCATAAATTTGGATATTGAATCTAGTATTATATTCTGCTTATATGTCTGTGAATGTTTTGGTGATGAGATCATTTGCTATATATATGAAGTTATAAATTGTTTATGTATGTTTAATGTTATCATTAGGTTACATCTCTTACTTGTTTGTTTTTGTTGTGTTTGTGTCATTCTTTTGCAATAATCATCATTAATTAGTATAAGCATGTGATGATGCAAGAGTGGATACATCTCTAAATGTGGTAAAAAAAACAATTTGAGTCATAGAATAATCGTTATGTGTAATAGGAAGAAACTCTTTAGTAGCACAATGAACATTGCTATGGTGATTTCTCTTATAATGATTATACTAATATTTTATATGTTGTGTTATTAAATTTGGATATTATACAGTCGTTCCTAAATTTAATATTTAAAAAAAAATTGAATGATTAAACCAATGGAAAATAACAACATAAATAAATAATATTAGAGAAGCATATATGTCCTTAAACTATATTAATAAGTCATCATAAGATTAAATAGGAGAAAACGTAGTCATTAGTAATTAATTTAATGATTAAACACAATAAACAAAACTTATCGTAGAGCATCTTGGATCTCATAATATTAAGATAGAATAAAGTATACACATACATATGTATATAAAAGCAAATTATAATTAAATAATAGTAGAAAGCTGTTTACGGTTCATAAACCATTTGCTGATACCATAAAACCATTTTCTGATATAATTGGTGTGAAGCAAAGATAATGCTGTAATGCTGCTGTCAATGACAAGCTGAAGCGAAGCAAAAGGGACCTTTTATATATTCATAAACCAACAACAGCGACTTTAGCCAGTAAAAAAATAATAGCTTCGATTTATGGTTACTTTCTGGATATTTTAAAAGGCGAATATTTAAATTTATTTCGTTTACTAAATAAATTATTTAATTTTATTTCGACCATCACAGTAACCATTAACATTTTAATATATGTAGCATATATTATTACAGTTCAGCATTGAATAATAATAAGTAATATCAGTAGTGGATGGATTATTTAATTTTTTCTTAATTAAATTTAAAATATATCATAAATTTATATATAAATTTAAATACTCTTAATTGAGTTATTATAAAAATTTAATGCTCAAAATATTTTTTATTTTTTAATTCATTATTTGAATTTTGTTCTCTTAGTTCTTTTCTCGTCATTATTTCTTCCAATGTATTAGTTAATTTGCGTATTGCTTTTTTAAAAGGGAGTTGATCAATAGATTAAAAGAAAAATAGATACGAAAAAATTGTTAATCTGCAAAAAGATAAAAGTACTAATTATAGTCTTGTTTGATTATAAAACGAAACTTCAGAGCAGTTAGATAAAATAAAAAAAGTATTACATTTTTTTAATAATAACTGAATTAAAAAATATTAAAAAAAATTACTTACATTTAAAGGTGAGAAATTAAGAGGAATTAGTTTTAAGAAAATAAAATTAGAAGAAAGAGAGTGATTAAGGAGGATAATGCGCTGGCAGTGACGGAAACCAGAGACGGAAAATCGGCGTAGTTTTCTATTCTGAGGGAGAAAGAGTTAACGGCTAGAAGAGAAGGAAGAGGAAACATAAAATGGAGGTTCATATTCCATTCTCATTCCGCTGAATAATACATCACAACGTATTCCAACTCCCTCTCCTTCGTGAAGAGGGAGCTCCGCTTCTGCTTCGGATCGCACCTCTCTCTCTCTCTCTCTCTGTCTGTCTTTCTGTCTCTGCACTGTGCGTTTCCCTCCCCATTTTCATCTTCCAGATCTGCATTTCTTATTCCTTATTCCGTTTAATTTTCACTTCTTTCGTTCTTTCAGCACCAAGATGGTTGCCCAGAAATTCCTCGTGGACTTGAACAAGCCTCTTGTGTTCCAGGTAAACCCAATAACCTGCTTTTCAATCTGCATTTTCAGGAATTGCCACGCGTTTTTACCTTTTCTTTCGCTCGCAGGTTGGGCATCTTGGCGAAGACTATGATGAGTGGGTTCACGAGCCTATCGTAAGCAAGGAAGGTCCTCGCTTTTTCCAAAGCGATTTTCTGGAGGTACGCACATTCCTATCCGTTATCCAATTTCGTTTTTTTATCAGATTGCCACATTGGATCGAATTTTAGGTTAGCTAACTTTGTCGTGGTTCTTCATTGGGACAGTTGTTCACGCGCACTGCATGGTGGGTGATTCCGACCGTTTGGGTGCCTGTTGCTAGTTGGTTCATTTCCAATTCTGTAAAATCAGGCCTCCCTTCTCAACAAGTGGCTCCTTTCGTCCTTCTGGGAATCTTTGTGTGGACTTTGGCGGAATACACCTTGCACCGATTTCTCTTTCATGTTAAAACCAAGAGCTATTGGTGTGATTTCTCTCTTTCTCTTCACAACTCCTTAGCTAGTCTAGTTAATCTATCTCTGTATTCATGTGATCAATAAAATATATATGCATGAGATTAATTACTTGTTTTGTAATATTGCATCAGGGGAAACACCTTTCATTATCTTCTCCATGGCTGCCACCACAAGCACCCCATGGATAGCTACAGACTTGTTTTCCCCCCGGTTGCAGCCGCTATGTTAGCTCTCCCGGTAATTTCATATCTTACCTAATATAGAAAAAATCATGCTTTTCCATGCATTCAGAGTTGTTACCATGGTTTGAACTTGCGGTTTTGTTGTGGTTCAAATGCGGCTTAATTATGCAATTGGTGATTTTAAAAACCTTTATAGCTTAAGGGAATCCAATGATTGCCCCTTCACCCGGTCATCTAGGATCCGGCTTCTCTATAGTAAAAATTCAGTCTTGAGGATAGAGTATATAATTTCGGATGTTTATAAGAAGATCAACGGTTTATATTAGGCGCTAACAATCATGACTGCATTGGAACTCCATCTGTTGATTTTCTCAAATACTTAGATTAGATTTCTCAATTTACTGGAGTAAGATTCCATAATCTAGATAACATTTTTGTTATGAGAATCTCTGTTTTAACATGCATAAAAAGTTTCACTTGTTTTGTTGCATACAAAAAAGTTGCCAATTAGTTCATCAAGCTCCAGTGTTATTATTATTGTGGCTTCAAAAACCTTGTTGTAGATGCAATGCAATAAAATTCATTAATGCTGTGTGTGAAATATTGTATTTGTTTACATACTAAGAATTTTTTCTTTCACTTGCTGTTGCGTTATATTGAAGTCTGTTAATTTCAGTTTTTATTCGTGAAAGGAAATGCTATTAAAGAAGGTAAATGAATGTAAGGATCAAATTTAGTATCCTGAGAATTTAAAATGCATTCAATACTTTTGTCACTGAGAAAATAGTAGATTTAGTGGGAGAATTTTGTAGAAAAAGGTAATGAATTGTTCCCCTCATGAAATGAAACCCAAAAGTCATTAGACTTATCAAGCAAATCTTCTGTAGCTTCTGAAAGGACATCTTTATACCCGTGATCATCTTCTGATTGGAGCTTCCAATAAGTGGCTGCTTCTGGAATGGGCTTTGTTGATGTCATAGGGAACCTAAGCACCTCACCGTCTTAACAGAGTTTGCAGATTTCCTCTTAAAACAGCCAGAAAACCTTTTTTTTAGCATTATGTGAAAATGATTGATTTGTACGAAGATGTGCTGAAATTTATAGATTCATCTATTCTGTGCCCATTCTTTTCTAGCTGAAATTGATAGGCGGCTCCATGAGTTGATTTTGTTGCTTTTGTCTTCCGTGTGCAGATCTGGAACTTAGTGAAGCTTATATGCACCCCTTCAATTGCCCCTGCCATGTTTGGAGGTATTTTGTTGGGCTATGTGATGTATGATTGCACCCATTACTACTTGCACCATGGTCAGCCAAAGTCTGAAGTGCCCAAAAGTCTAAAGGTAAAAGCGCTTCCCTTCCTTTAGCTGTTAAATTGCAGAGTCCAATGTGCAACTTGCAGAATCATCTTGTCAATGAATAAAACTTGGGCTGTTTATCAGCTGCATTTCATAAAAAAAATTGGTCTCTGTATTTAATTCGATTAGAAATTGAAGGTCATTGAATTCATATGCCGTGAATATTGAGGCATTCATTTTCATTTTTAGTTATCCTCTAAAACTGACCATAAAATATGATAGCATTCTCCTCTCTCCAATCTTCTAGAGATTTGTGTTGCCTCATTTCTTCTGGAGCAAGATTTTTTCTCAGAGCATTATAAGCATGATGATGTTTGCCTCTTTCTTTTTTGTTATGCCATAGATTTTCTGTTGCTTATGATGTATTGGCAGCTATCTAAAATTATAAGCCAGGAAAAGGCATATCATAATTCCTTCGTTATTTTGCAGAAATATCACTTAAACCATCATTATCGTCTCCAGAACTACGGCTTTGGAATCACTTCACCTCTGTGGGATAAAGTTTTTGGAACTGTTCCGCCTCCCCAATCAAAGGGTGATGCGAAACGCAGATAATTAACTGCCATGGTTACATTTGTTCATTGGTTAAGCATAGTATATAATCAGGAGCTTCAAACGAGTATGTTGATAATTCATTATTCATGTCTCGGTTTGTTTAAATTATTTTGCTCCTCGATTGATGTTTCTGAGGGTTAACGTGCTACCATCTACCATCTTGTGTCAAACATCCTGTAAAATCATTAAAATGTAACTAATTTTTTGCATAAAACTCGCGTCCGTCCACACAGTTCTTCATGCTGCAAACTTTGCTTTCTGTGTGACTCCTTTGCCTGGGATACCTAATTCTGTACCTTAACTTCTAATATCAAAGAAATCAACGTAGACAGACTGATAGGTCTTCACACTTCAGTATCATCACAGTACCTTACAGCTGGACTCGTTTTATTTTAAGCAAAGGTGGGTTCAGTATTTACTTTGCATTTTTTTTTCTTTTTATAAAATAATTAACTTCAAATTCATTCTTATTATGTTTTTGTCTCTAAATAGTTACTTTTAAATTTTGTTAAGGTTTAGGGTTCATTGTTTACTTAGCATTTCTTTTCCTTTTTATAAAAGAATTAACTTCAAAAGTTGGTTGGTTAAAGCGAAATAAATAAGTAAAAATTAATATTTTCAAAATTAATACTGATTTATTATTATTGTTACTCGTATTATAAGAGAGTTTACTACGAACAATTAAGGGTAACCACCATTCAATACATGGAACAAGTTTTCTCATAAATAATTATATCATTGATTGTATTATACTTTAGTGGTAATTTGTGCTTTATTTTTACTTGAACTCAGGGAAGTTTTTCTTGCGAATTTTGTTGATTTTTTTTATAGTTTTTATAAATTTCTATTTTATCAAATAATAATAATAATAATAATTATTATTATTATTATTATTATTATTTTCTTTCTTATCCTTTATTTCACAAATACCAAATAAAAGTAACTATGGTTACTCAATAGGACTATAAACACCTAAGAGTGATTTAAAACACTCAACTATGCTTTATTGAATATTTAATGAAATCCTCTAATTTAACTTAGAAAAGAACTGGACGTAGTCCTAATAGGTGAACCAGCATAAAACTGTTTGTGTATCATAGTCTTTTCAGTAAACAACTGGCTCTTGATGAAGGCAATCTTTCTAGGTCCTCAAGTTAGCTTTAAGCTTTTGGCTAACGCTTACATCTTTAACGAGTTACTGCTTAAGAATCTTTGGAGAAAGTTGAGTTAGTTCTGTAAACGATCTCTATGGAATAACGTTTATAGACGAAGTATGACTAACTCACAAGTGTTGCGTACATCATGCTTAGTTCTTCATCCGCGAAAAGATCTAGAAAACACCATTCAACCCATCTTCTAATGTTTTCTCACAGCTTCAGTAAACAAATATTACAATGAGACTTGAGAGTATTGCTTGACTTTTCTTTTTCTCTTCTCAGATATTATCTTTTTGTTTGAGCTTCTATGTGCTTCTCTTCTAAATGCTTTTCGTAGGATTGATATTTACGTTGTAAGTTAATTCTTCCTTTGAATGATATTTTATTTAAATGTTTTTTCAAAAGGTATCTATTAGACTAAGCTCGTGGCCTTGAATCTTGTGTCTTCTCTATCTTGCGTGTGAAGTAGCCATTGGTTAAAGTCAACTTATCATAGCAGACTTGCTTTTTCAGTACTTTGCTCAAAGTAGGTTGTACTATCTTTCAGACATGTCTTCTTATGAAGAGAACATTTCATGACTATCTTCTTTGTCTCTAATGTCCACTTCTGATATATTTCAAATAAAGCATGTGGATGCGTGTAGTAGGTTATCTACATAGAATAGAGTAGATTGTGCATACAACAAATATGTTTTATCTTTTATCACTTTTGTTGATTTTGAACGTTAATCATTTAATGGCATTTAATGTTTGTTCAGAACAACAAAATACTTTTCATTTTCTACCGTTGAGGTACCATTTATCATTTAAGCTTTTCCTTAAGATACCATTTGTTGAGTAAGAACTTCATCGTTGGAAAAAGTTAAGATTTTAGCTCATAGTACCGTCTAATCTATTATACACGCTCTTTGGATATTTCCTTTTTAGAGCTAGAACGTTTAACATGTTTTATCTTCTATAGATTTTTTTATCTTTGTTTAAGGCTTTTAGAGTGTTTGGTCAAAGATATTGTCTCGACACCTTTTTTGCTTCTTGGAGTTCAACTTATTACCATTGGATACAATATAGCTTACACGTTTAACATAACTCTCTTAGATACTTTGACTTGTAAGTCGTTTAACATTGCGTTTGGAAGCTTTAACCTAATTGTTTTCCTAAGTATTTTCCTAAGGCTTTTCTATGTTGATGGATGATTGGGAATCCTATTCCTAATACTTATGTTTCAGCCTATCCTATTCTTCTGGTTTAAGTATTTTCAGATTCTTGTCTCGTTTAATGTTATTTGATTAAACTTCAAAACATGAGAGTGTTTAGATATTTTGTCTTATAGACGATTTTGTCTTAACATTTAAAACATTTTGGCACACATAAGCTCATTGATAGATACATTTAAAAAGTAAAGCATTTGATATATGATCTTTAGATGATATAAAACATTAAATGCTTATTTTATAAAACTACCTTTAAGTTTCATTACATCGTGTAGTTAACTTTTCTTAGACGATTCTTTTCTTTAAAAGGTTATATATTCAACACTTTTTAGATATAATATTTTAAGCGTCAATGTTTCTTTAAGCGTACACATAGACGTTTTCTTTTGTTAGACGTTGTTTGTAAAACATTGTCTGTTAGACGATATATGTTGAAAAACGCTACTTTTAGAAAATTTTATTTTAATAGACAATTTATTTGTAAATGCTTATTTCGTTCAATGTTGTTTGTTAAACTTCAAAACAAGAAATGTTAGACGATCTTGTTTCTTTAGATGATCTTGTCTTAACAACTTACAATGCTCGTCGTTCTTTATGATCTTCTCTCATTAATCTTCATGATTCTTGGTGATTTTAATTAATGTTTTTCTTTGTGCTAAGGATGTGAAGGGGGGTGTTTTCCTTAGTCAAATTTCTTGTGCTGAGTTTTTAAACTGTATCAATTTTAATGAACTTGTTTATGGCTTCATCTTTTGAATGTTACTACACTTGGTGAAACTTTAGAAGAGGTATGCATCATATTGATATAAGAGTTGATAGAGTTTTTGATAATTTTCTTGTCTTGAGAATTTGTCTTCTTGTCTTATTAATGTATTACTTCGAAACTGTTTGGATCATCATCTCTTACTCCTTTTTCTTTCTCATTCGATTGAGTTTCCAAATATTCTTTTTTTCGATTTTTAAAGATGTGGAAGTCTCATATGAATTATTGTTCCCTCATCCATAGCTCTTGGAATGCTCTTACTTCCAATTTGTCTTATGTTGATTTTGCAAAGAAAATTGAAACATCTTAAAGTTGCTTTCAAAGGATGAAATAAAAATGATTTTGGAAACATACATACGGATTTTGAATGCTTTTCCATCTAATTTAGATATTTTTCTAATTCATGAAACCAAGATAAAAGATGATTTAAATTTTGCTCTAGATGGTTAGACTATGGGAAGGAAAAAGAAAATGAATTCATTTAAAGACAAGGATAAAAATATTATATTTTTTTTTTCATGCTTAGGTTCACCAGAGGCGTAATACAAGAGTATTTTCAAGTTGCATCATGATGGTTAAGTTATTTATGATCCAAAAATGATTGAAAATCCTATTGTCTTTTTACTAATTTATATGTTTCTCCTATTACTCTTGATGTTTCGATTACTTATATGTGGTCTTTTTGTTATTTTTTATATTTTTTCTCTACTTATTGATGACGGAAATAATTGTTTTATGAATGTCCTAATTTTCATGAGGTGAAACACGTGATTTTTTCTTTTAATGATGATGACAATTATAGTCTAAATGATTTTAGTGGATGTTTTTATCATTTTAAAACATTGTTAGTGTTATGTTTGTAAAGTTATCCAACAATTTTTTTTCGATAAAGTTAGATTCTTCATAATATGAATTTAAATATTGTTTCTTTTATCACTAAAATTATAACCAAATATATTAAATATTTTTTTAATGCCTTAAATGTATATTAACTCACTGCAAATAACATAGTTATGCATCGATTTCATGTATAGTGTTTTCGGTTTAGGTCTTATAGACACTACTGACCCTGTTAGTGTCACTTTTAGATCTCAGTATATAATTTACAAATTAAAAAATCGATTAATGTACGGAGTTGTTTCAAATATTTTATATATAAGCCATTGATTAATGTTCATAGAAAGAAACAAAAACAGCTAGCAGTAATTAATATTTATTCCTTTTATTCTCAGTCAAACTTACATATAAAATGTTGGAAAAATCATTTGACACCATTTTATCATTATTTGATAACTTTTACCGAAATAAAACGATAAAATAGTCTTAATAAAAATTAACTTTTATATTTTTTTAAAAGAAAGAAGAACAAATAGTAAGAAAGAAAAGTAAATAGTAACGAGAGAAGAGTAAATAATAACGAGAGATAGTGTGAAATGATAATAAAAAAATTGTGGTTAAAATGTTATAAAGAAACCAGGCGTATGAAAGTTGTCCAATAGTTCCTGATTTAAAGTCAATTAAATACTTCTTTTTCTTATGATTAGGTCAAAGAAGTATTACTTCAAGTCTCACTGAGTAGCCATTTATGTTGACAGATTTGGAACAGAAAGAAAAGTCTTAAATGTTCAAAAGTAACAGAGAAAAAGTCACTAAAATACTAAACTCAAGAATCTCCCATTCTATTCCCAAAACGCACAAGAAAAGAAACTAATGGCAAACCAATGTAATTGTTAATGCGCATATTATTTGAGCAGATTCAAACGAAGAACACAAACATATGTGTGGAAATGAAGAACACAAACAGATTTAACCACAATTTTCATATTGATCTAGCATTCTAGCCATAATACAGTGGCATACCCCTTTGATCTATCTAGCTTATTATGCTAATGGCTTCTACCCTCTCTTAGCAGTTGGCAAAAGAGGGATACTCTGTTCATGCCGAAAGAATCTAGATGGATCAACTTTAGTTTTCACCTTCACTAACCTGTTGAAGTTACCCTTGAAATACCTATAACCCCATGACCAAGCCTTGACAAAACTTGTGTTATTCTTCTGGTTCATCCCTATATCCAAGTCTCTGTAATTCACATATGTTTCTCTTGGATATTTGGAAACATAGGGAGTTGTGTGGATGTAAAATTTCCTCATCCAGCTCATGTGCTTTGCCATACTCTTTTCTCCATCAAGCCATCCTGTTACATACTGAATTTTGTAGAGAACTCCCTTTCTGTGAGGGAAAGGGGTGGCAGATTCTTCAATCTTGCTCATCATGCCTCCATAGGGGTTCCAAATCATTAGGGGGCCATCTTCCTGCAGAAAAATTTTCCAAAGGGTTTTCAGGGACTTCTCTGGGATCACTTCCCTTACAAAGTCTGATTTGGCTTTGAAGTAAGCCTTTGATGTGGGCTTCCCTTGGAGCAAAACTTCTGGGGCTGTTCCATCTGGGTAGCCAGCAATGTAGAGCACAGATTTGATCCAGCTAGTCTCCACACAATTTTTTCTTGTCAAACCCAACTCAGGAAAACCATGTTTCATCACTTGGAGAAGCCTATCAGAACCACCAAGAAAGAGAGCATTGTAAGATGTGGTTACTGTTCTCTGGCCTGGAACACTGCCATTCCCTGGCTGAATGAGCACTCTGATGAAAAGATCTTCATCAATCTTTGTAGCCTTTGTCTGCCATCTATGAAGAATCTTGTTCCCTCCTTGTTCAAGGGTCTTGGTCACTGTGAAAACTGTCACAGTTTGTGGCACAGGAACCAGCTTGATCTTCCACCACAGAATAACTCCAAAGCTTCCTCCTCCACCTCCTCTTATCGCCCAAAATAGGTCCTCCCCCATGGCTGCTCTATCAAGAACCCTCCCATTAGCATCAACAATTTTAGCATCTAGAACATTATCAACACCAAGACCATACTTTCGCATCATGGAACCATATGCACCTCCTGTGATGTGCCCTCCAATTCCCAAGGTTGTGCAAAGCCCTGCAGGGAAGCCATGGACAGAACTTTTCTCCGAAATTCTGTAATACACTTCACCAATAGTGGCCCCAGCTTGGATCCAAGCCGTGTTGTGCGCGATATCAACATTCACTGCACGAAGTTTGGCCAAGTCCAGGACCATGAATGGCTTCTCAATAAGGGAAACATAAGAGAGCCCTTCATAGTCATGTCCCCCACTTCTCACTCTCATGTGAATACCAAGCTGTTTTGCACAAATCACCGCTGCTTGGACTTGAGAGTCATCAAGAGGGGTGTATATGAAATCTGGTTTTGGCACTGAGGGCAACAAGTACCTTAGATTTTGGGCAGTGGACTCAAGGATGGAAGTGAAGGAAGCATTGGTAGAAGTGTAGATTGAAGAGGAAAACTGGTTAGGAGTTTGAGAATGGAGTTTTAGGCAATGGTTGAAAGCTTCTTCAATTGGAACTGAAGTGGTGAGTGAAACTGATAGTAGAACTACAAAACTTGCTAAGGTGAACCAGAGAAACTGCATGGTTCTTTGGTTTTAGCTTTCTTCTGTGTACAAATAAAAGGTTGAGTTTGAGTAAGATATATAATACACTGATTGTTTCTTGGTAACGGTAGTTTATAGAGGCAATATACGTGTACTTGAGCTAAGTCAAACGTCATGTGAATGAGTATTTCATTTTAATTGTTATGAAAAATAATGATAATCACAATGTGGAATTAGTTTTCAACATTCAGTGTGGAATCCGATACATTTCACACTCAATATTACCATGTGATATCGTTATTTTTCCTATATACAACTTTTTCTTCTTCCCACTACCATGTGTACAGAATTGTATATATAATATCCTAGGGGTATGATTGAAATTGACTTTTTTTAAGCGATTGGATGAACTAAACAATATGAAATGATACTGAACGAATTAAAGCAAAATGAAATAAAATATTCATGTTCATATTTCAGCATGTTATAATGGAGTAAAGTAAAAGCTTCATTCTATATCTTCTCATACAACAAATAAAAGAGAAGGTAAATGAGAAATAATAGAAAATATGTTTCACTAGTTTTATTATATTGTATCCATATTAAACAAGAGTTCAAATAAGAGAAAAAAAAGGTTTACGTTAGTAGTGTGTAAAGTTTTTTGCATTATAATTTCAGCACAAAATATCATATATCATATTTCATCACAAAATCATACAATATAACCATATAAAAAATTCTTAACTATTAGGTTTATATTTTTAAATATTTAAAAATCAAATTGTAAGGTTTCTAATATACAGTTTTACGTCAAAATATAAATTTTAGAGATATAATATTTGATATTTGTGAATAGTCCATATTAATAAATGACACAATCCTTACAACATATATCTTTAGATTATACTCTAATATCATATACATAATACAAGTGATCTCATATATAACTCTCAGAACCAAGTTGTAAATTAGATATGCACCTCTCTCTCTCTCTCTCTCTCTCTCTCTCTCTCTCTCTCTCTCTCTCTCTCTCTCTCTCTCTCTCTCTCTCTCTCTCTCTCTATATATATATATATATATATATATAATTTGATCTTCTATCTACTAAGAGATATATAATAATAATAATAAAAATAAAATTAATATGAAATGATTTTGCATTACCTACACATATTGTTTGAATAATATATTATAAATGTTTTTCCTTTTTCTAGTCGTAACTTCTCATATATTAAATATAATCCTTCAAAGAGCATCAACTAACACTTGAAAGGAAAGAAAAGAAATATATTTTTTAATTATCATCCATAAGATAAATAATTAAATTATTCTAAAGTATGCTACAATGTTACTTTTCTTCCTGAAGAAAAAGTATAATTATAAAAAAGTCCTTAAAGTCTTTAAAAGGAAAAAAGGAATATGCTCAATTTAATCTTATTATTAAAAGAAATTTTCTAAAGTCAATACTTATGCATATATGAAACATCATCTCTTAATTTGACACATTCTATTTACGTAATAATTGAAGTTATATATGTGGATGACTAATAATTTTTTCTTCCCATTTTCTTCAAGAATTATAACGTTACAATATCTCATATTCAATCCAGTAATTACATTTAACCATTTATCATTTTGATTATTGGAAGTGCTTATTAACCAATAGATCAACATCTTATTCTTAACTTTTTTTACCATCATTTCGCATACTATAGTTCAAATTTAAATGCTATTACATGATCAAAATGTAACTGTTAAAATACGATTTTAAATATGATAAGTGCTTATATGTTATGAAAGTTTTGCACATATTAATAATATAACTAGTTAATAACTTTATTTATATAGACTAATTGGTTTGAAATGTTGTATAAAATTGGTGTTTTGAATTTACTGAATAACTACTGTACGAGTCTAGAAAACAAAGATATGAAAATGTATTTTAAATAATGAGAATTGGTTATTTTAATATTAAAAATTTAAAATATAAGTAATTTTTTTTAAACAAATTTTATTATCTAAAATCCCCATTTTGTATGTTCTCTAGAGCTCCTTACCCTATTTTTAAAGATCCTAACCTCTTGTCTATTTGTTTGAAGATAAAAACCGTCTTAGTAATCCTTGACGCAAGGTCATCAACTTTATCTAATCAACTTCTGCAAAACAGTAAGTTGATTTCTACTCTTTTTCTTTGTCTAGAGTCTTCTATAAGACCCTCTACTGATCAATGGTCCTAACTGTGTACCCTGACCATGTTTTTGTTGTCTGTAGGAGCATATAGAGTTTCTTATGCTTGTAGAGCTGTTTCTAAACAGATAGAGTTGTTTGATCATCTATTAGGTAAAGGAAGCTAAATGTTTTAGTATGCGTGAGTTGAACAATTATTGATTGAAATTAGTATAATGAATATGAGTGTTGTTTGTTATGAATTGTATGGCATGTTTGATTGATTGAACTGATGTTAGTTTGTGTTTAGACTATGGTGATTGAGGGAAATGAGGATCTTACCATTTGAGCTAGTTGATGTTCACTATGACCTTAAAAACTATTTTTGAACCAATCATTAAGTCAGGAAAACTAATTTGATCTTCTGAACACGTCCCTGGTTCCTTAAATCATAGACTTAAAGTGGCTATTTTCTGATATGGCATTGAGTGGGACTGGTGTGGTGTTGAGCGCTACCTTGGTTGTGTAAGTTTGGAAGCAATTTTGCTCTAGACTGATGAGCGCTCACTTTTCTTGCTGAGTGACCATTTTTGCTAATTATTTGGCGTTGAGCAGTGGCAGGGCACCATTGACTGCCACATTTCACTACAGGTTTCAAACCATTTTAATTCCGGTCATTGAGTGATAGAATGGAGTCGTTGGGTAAGCCATTTTGCGTGAAGAATGGCGTTGAGCACTAGAGATTTGACATTGAACATCACTCCCAATGTCAATTTATACGATTGTTTTGGTTTATTCCTTTGGTTGTTTTGTATTGATCTGTATCATTCCAAAATTTGTTGATGAATATAATGGCTGCATTAATGTGTATGAAAACCTTTAATATGTTTATGGGTGGTATGGTTGTTGAGATAATTTCAAGGAGAAATTCTATGTTTTGGTGATGTTTAGTGTATGCTTGACATATGTGAGTTTAGAAAGGAGGTGTCCTAATATTCTACCATCCATTCAAAACATATAGAGATGAATGGCGTGAAGGAGAGAACGACAAAAGGTCTTTACCTTAGAGTTTTGGTCTTAGACATGAAAGATAGCCTCGTGAGTAGTAGGGGGATAACCCCTATGTTTATGACTTTACAGAGTACAAATACCACTATGGGTGCACACCTATAATGAAGCCCTATCTCAATGTATGTATCTCGATAATTGAGTTTAGAGTCATCGGTATGTATGTTCATATGAGTTATGCTATTTTATAAATGTTGAACTAATATGTTATATACTTGAATGGTTTTATGAAGTTTTCTTTGAATACTAGCTTACTCTGCCTTCTTTTCTTTTTATGTTGTTTCACTTTTGCAATAATCTCCTCTTGCTGTAAGTAGAAGATGAGTTAGGTATCGACACACCTTTATCAATGGGCAAGAAGAAACAAAACACGTGAATTGAAATATATGGATGAATATGTTGTTGGGTTTATCAATTTCATCCTATCCACTCTCTTGTATTTAGAAATTCATCATTCTTGTCATTAATGTTAATGGCACTTTCTAAGTTACTTTAAACCCGATATCTCGGCGAAGAAAGCCTAATCATACTCACTAGTTTACAATGTCTTGTCTCCCTAGCAATTAATCATGCATTATAGTGAACATAAGCTTAAAGACAACCAACTATCATACTCCTATGTCTAGGTTTGTAATATATTGTTGGAAGAATTCCCCAAATCGTGAGTTGTAAGATATCTCTCAATAACAATCCTAGGGAGAGAAGAAGAGAGCTGTCACATCCCCAAATTGCCCATCCCTAGGAGTACGAAATCTCCTGATACTTACAAATCATAAGATTTATGCCATACATGAATAAAATATCACAAGCATTTGAGCAAAGAAGAATATCTCTAACAATTAATGAAAGAAAGAATGTATCATAAAAATGATCTTGAAGAACAAATTCCATACAAGAGAGTTTCTAAGGATTTACATTGATTCCCCAACAACAAATGAAATTTAGTTCTCCATCATCATGGAAGAACTAGATGAACAATGGAATGAAAGAATGGAAGAGATAGAAAAACCCGAGAAAGAGAAGAGGAGAGCCGTCTCCATCTCCTATTCTACCCCCAAGAGGTGAAAAGTGTGTTTCTGCTTCGTCCCAACCAAAAATACAAACCCTAGAACGTTCTAAAGCTTATATACTATTCTAAAAAATATAGAAAAGTAGGCCCAAGCCCAGAAAAGTGCCGCTCAACGATTTTTAGCGCTCAACGGCAAGTGCGACACCTCAATTTTTTCCCTCAGCTGCTGTTTTTGCCCCTCAATAGTGATTTCGGCACCTGAAACTGGCGCTCAACGAAAATTACCGCTCAGCGCCACTCGGTCGCAACTTTTTCTGCACTCTGGTTGACGTTTCTACATTTTAGTTGACTGGTTGACTTTTCTAATTGTCTGGTTTACTTTTTTGGTTGACTGGTTGACTTGTCTGCATTCCAATCATTCGGTACTTCAACTCTTCTTTCAAACCATTCAATTAGCCTACAAAATCAAGGGAATCTAGCGCAAAACCATTAAATTCACCTTCAACTCTCTTATTTCCAACAATTCAACAAAATCATGAGTTTAAGCTAATTTCTAAGTCATAAAGGTTGTAATTGACGTCAATTTTAAGTATAAAAATAACAGTTTTTCAACTGTTATCAAAAACACACTGCAACATAAATTCACTAGTGCACTTCCAAATTTGGGAAAAATTGATGATTTAGGAAGTGATTTTGCATATCAGCTCAAATTTAACCAAATGAACAATGCATACATGTTTCAAATGGTAAAATACAGTTGTACAAATGTTGAAAATGCACTGAAATGGACAATTGCTGCAAATCACAATTGTAGTTGGCAATTATGCAGAATTTTAAATCAAAATTGCACCTGTATGAAATAAAGTAATAGAAACAAAATTGGCTGGCTCAATCAAAGCATAAGGAAGTCCTAAATGACTAGATCTAGCTATAGAATATGAGCTAGCAGATTTTTAAAGCCTATGAACAAGAATTGACAGCAAGCACGATGCACACACTTGATTGAAAACTGTGACATTATTAGAACCAGATTTTAAATCAACTCAATTATACTTTTTGGAATTTATGGATTAATATGAGTTGAAAGAAATTGCACATGACTGTGACACAACTGAAAATGATGATTAAAGATGAATTGAAATCAAACAATGGATTTGCACCGATTAAAATGAGCAACACTTACTAAGTAACATTGGAAACACAAGAATAATGATCACAAACACGAATTGAAGCCAAACAAAAATAAAAAAAACATAAACACTTTGAACAACACAACACGGAAGTGAAAAAAATTGAAGGTAAGAGCAACTTAGCTCTTGTAAACACATGTGGACGACCAAGCTCTTGAATCCAAATGATGGAAGCGACTCCACACTTAAGTGAGAGCTCCTCCAAACTAAAAATCGTGACAACAGAATGAGTTGAAGAATGAAGACGTGGATGCACATCAGGTGTTCGATGAATGGTTCAATGGAGGTTTGGTGAGTGTGTGAGGTTTCTCAAGCTCAGAAAGCCTTCCAAAAGTGAAGGAAGCTAGAGGAGGGAGTGTAGAATAAGCATAAAGAAGTGAACTCTGAAAGAATAAACCTGGAGTAATTTCAACAGCATCTCTTTATCATTTCAAAGTTGGAAATTACAAAGGGGAGAGCCTATCTTTTATAGGTGAAGAGAGGACTCTATTTTAGGCGTTGTTAAGCTTCTCTAATAACTAAAGAAGAGTTCTAGATACACTTCAGAGCTTGGGCCGCAAGTTCCACACGAAACACATTAAAAACGTGTTAAAAGTGTTAAAAGCTGTCAAAAATGGCTGAGCTCAGGAAGGCTGTGGCAGGGCGCCCTACACAATTCGGAAGGTAATTTTGCCTTGCACTCTCAATCTGGAAGCCATTGGATGTAATCCGGAAATGATATTTTCTTCTTCATTTTTGACCTCCTTTGCTTCTTTTAGCTTGGCAAGCCTCCTAGGATGCATAGGCATGGTTTCCAACCTTCAATGGTGAGCTACAAAACAATATAAATGCATTAAAGAGAATCCATCTAAGACTTAGATAAGAAAAGAGTTTTTGTTGAAAGTCTTTATTCACTTCCCTTTCTTAGTCTTAGTCTAAGTTGATACTTCGTTGGATGGGAAATCCCTAAAGAAGTTACCATCACTCGGCCTCCATTTCGTTGCTGCACCAGCTCATGCTTCTCCCTGCGCCACTCCTGGTGAACTGCCCCCTAGCTGCACCACCTTTGCTGCTCCGCCTCTACTACACGGTGCCCCGCTAAACTACCCCGCTGCTTTGCCCCCTTCCTCCATGGTGTTCATTTTTGTTGTGGCATCTTCTTCTTCCTGGTAAGTTTTTTTAATTATAATTTATGTTATATAATTTGTATTAATTGGTTTATATAATTTTTAGGTTTATATAATTTTGAATTTGGTTTATATAATTTTAAATTGTTAGGGTTGAATTGGATGATGATGAAAATTGATATATAATTTTGAATTAGAGTATAGAAATTAAGGAATATAGTTTTGAATTGTTTCGATTAAATTGGTTGATTTGGTGATGAAATAAATTTTAAAGTTAGAAATCATGAAACTAACTAATGTGTTGTTTGTTTTTGTCTAGATATTTATTGTTGTGCTGAGGTTTTATACACGGACATTCTTGATAGTTGACCGACTGTCACGCTCCCAGGTTCCTATTCTTAAAATTTCCTTTTAATATGAACTTGTTTGCTTCAATATATTGTTTGTTTGAATATATTGCATGTTGCATATGTAAGTATTTGTTTGCTTGAATATATATTATTGTTGTGAATTAGCTTTAGTTTCCTGTTTGAGATTCAATACAAAAATTATTTATTATCTCCATATTTTTTTGAACAAATGTATTTTTTACAAATGAAAAGAGAGGAGATGGTAATAATAATTTACAAGTATTGAATTTTGAATTGTCTGGTTGGACAATTTAAGAAGAGTAATAACTTTTTCATACTTTATTAATACATATAAATTTTAATATACATGTCTTAAATTTCATGAAATTTTACAATTGTGTTTTGTATTGATCTTCGGGTGCATATTTGATTGTGATTTATAATCACTTTCATTTCATGTAACCTGAAGACCGATGCGAAATGTTGGCAAAATTTTGTGAAATTTTAGATATGTTGTTTAAAATTGATATGTTTAATAAACTAAAAAAAATGAATATTCTTGAATGGGATAGGGTCACACCTTGAATATAAACACTACGAAAGTGATCATTCAAGATTATTGAAATTATGTAAATAATTCACTAAACATGCGTACGGATCGATGGTGGATTAATTTACCACGCATCAACACTGAGTACAAGAGAGCGGTAGAAGAATTTATAGAGTTTGTGCAATGTAATGCGAGTACAAGTGGTGATGATGAAGTCAAGTTTAGATGTCCCTGTGCAATGTAATGTGAGGAAGTTGAACACAATCGATATTAGGGAACATCTTATCTGTGATGGTTTCATACGAAGTTATACAACATGGATATGGCACGGCGAGGCAACATACTTTCCAACTGCATGTCCAACTGAAAATGTATATGATTCCACCATGGATATGGAAGATCGACCGGAAGAAGATAACTTAGAGGACATTGTCAATACCAAATTTCGTCCGGATTGATTTTTGGCTTTACTATAGTCTATTATATTATTTACTTATTTTTATTTTATTTTTTATTTTTATCTTTTATTTTCGTTTTTTATCTTTTATTTATTTATTTATTGTTATTTATTTATTTATTTCTTTTCTCATTATTATTATTATTATTATTATTATTATTATTATTATTATATTATCCTAGTTTTATTTACATATATTATCTTATTTTTCTCCATATATGTGTATATATATTTTTCTTACATTTTTTATATTTTATTTTTATTTTATATTATTTATTTATTTTTATTTTATTTTCATCTTTAGTTTTACCTATTTAAAGTTTATTTTGCTTAATATAATTAATACGGTTAAAAGAAAAAAAAAGAAGAAAAAAGATATGAGAAAAGAGAGAATGTTTTCGGGTTGTGGGACAAAAACAGTGTGTGTGCTGGAGGGGGAGAGGCAGAAACGGTTTTCTGTAGAGAGCGAGTGGTGGCAGAGGCGTTAGGGGCGTATGAAATTGGTTCAAGGTAATTTGGCGCATATGGAGTGGCAGAAGAAAAAAGCACAGAAAAGCAGGGGGGCCTTCATCTTCGTGGATCATCCATTGATGAGGGGGAGATTATTCACAAAAAAGAGAGGAGAGTGCAAGGGTTGGAAGAGCGGAGGAAAGGTGGAAGCAAGTCCACAGTAGAGGAAGGAGGGGGCTACTCGTTCATTGAAGATAAATATCCCTAACTTATATTAGCTACATCCATAGCCATTACTGATGTATGAATTTTCGGTTATTGTTTCATTCACTCTTTCATTCACTTCCACCTAATATCACCCTTTATTCACGCTCACCTTACCTTAATGCGAGTTGAGACGCCCCATTGTCTTCCTTCGGTTTCTGATAGAATAAACTGCTACTTGTAGAGCTTTTGCTCCAGCTTCTATTTGCATCTGCATCATCAACAAAAGTACACTAAACTTTCTTCATTCTCTCCCATCATCTTCAACCCATGCACTTCGAGCCTTTGCTCTTTCTCTTCCAACGCCGCTTAACCTCTGAATAACCGAACCCGTTGGAGCTCACCTCATCACTACGTTATGAAGTGGTCTTGCCACAGCGGTTCGAGCTCTCGACTATCTCCAGCGAGACCACCACTCCAACACCATAAACATGGCTTTGCTGTATCCCTTCACCCGAAAAGCAGAGAATCAAATACAGCAACCACAAACTAAGTCAGACCATGAAACTATGCCTCTTTCCATCTCCAACCATCAAATGAATTTGAATCAGTAGAATGGTTACTCACTAGAAAATCATATAACAAAAAGAAAAAATAACCGAACAATGGTTTCATCTTCACTGACTCATCCCCTCCTCCCTCTTTCCCTCCATCATCATAGCCATATTCACACTCACAGCTATCACCACACCCCATTCCCAACCAAACAAACACAAAATATATAACAGAGACACGCACAGGTAGAAGACGATGGTTCAGTGGTTTCGGGAAAATCCTTAAGGCACGAAGAAGTCGATGGTAATTTGGGAATGATTTAGGTTGTTTCTTATAGGTTTGGTGTGGTTCACGGTTGTCGGAGGATGAGTTTCCTGGTAATGGGTGAATGTTGAATGCGGAGAGGAGGGTCCCGGGGTTGAGGATGATGATGATGATGGGTGTCGTTCCACTCGAAAAAATCGAAGATGAAGGCTGAGGAAAACCCTTCCTTGGGGGCACCGTTTTCGAAAGGAGAAGGAGGCGGCCTGGTGCGTTAGCTCGGATGACGGCTCCGGCGACATGCGTCCTTACATGCGACGCCACGGATGGAGGTTCGCGGTGTCGATTTAAAGAAGTGTTGGTGCGTGTGCGGCGGAGGAAGACCCTCCCTTGGGCTGTTGTCCTCGAAGCGAGAGGGAGAGGAGGCGGATCCAAGGCCAGTGACCAGCGGCGGCCTGGGTGGCGTCGACAACAGAGAGTTGGATCGGATAGAGGGCCCTCCCGCGGTGGCTGTTTGGATGGTGGCTGGGGCGTGGCTGTTGAAGGGTGGAGGAGCATCTCTGGGTTTCCTGAGAAAGAGACCTTGGGGTCTCGTTTGAGTGAAGCTGTGTGATGCACAGAGTGAGAGAACCCCTAAGGGTTTCTGAGCTGGAGAATGAAAAGGCCTTGGGCCTGTTGCTGACCCAGCCCCCTTTGCGCAACCCCCATTCTTCACCCGCGCACCCCCATACATCCTCGGGCCAGTGCTAGGCCAAGCCCAAGAACAAAAAACTTTTCTCCTTCGCGTAGCCCCGTTTTTCACCCGCACACCCCCACACGTTTTCTTGGCCTTGGCACAGGCCCATTTTGTTCTTAAAGAATAATAACAAAAGAAACAAAATTCCTTTCCTTGTCTGTACCCCCTATTCTCATTTCCTCACCCCCTATTCTCACTTCCTCACTCCCTATTCTCACTTCCTCACCCCCTTTCAGTTTGGGTTTAGGCCCCATCTGTTTATAAAAGGAAAATTGGTTTAGATACCCCATTTTCTCATTTGGGCACCCCCCACTATTTGTTTTATTTTTATTACTTATTTATTTATTTGCTTTTCTTTATTTATTTTATTTTGTTCCCTTATTTATCTTATTCTATTTGTTTTTTTATTTTATTATTTTTATTCTTGTTATTATTTTTTTATTGTTTTTATTTTATTTTATTTATTTATTCTAAATATCTATTTATTTTAAAATACACATTTAATAATACATAAAACAATAATATATATATATATATATATACACAAAAAATTTACAAAAATATTTTAAAGGTTTAGGCACATGTGTGATCGCACACATCGTCCTTGTGCTAAAATCTTTTCTTCTTCTTTTCTAAGAAAAAAATAATAAAAATTTTAAAGGTTTAGGCACATGTGTGATAGCACGCATCGTCCTTGTGCTAAAACCTTTTCTTCTTCTTTTCTAAAAAAAAAATAATAAAATATTTTAAAGGTTTAGGCACATGTGTGATCGCACACATCGTCCTTGTGCTAAAACATTTTCTTCTTCTTTTCTAAAAAAAATAATAAAATATTTTGAAGGTTTGGGCACATGTGTGATCGCACACATCGTCCTTGTGTTAAAACATTTTCTTCTTCTTTTCTAAAATAGAATAAAAATATTTTAAAGGTTTAAACACACGTGTGACCACTCGTGTCGTCCTTGTGCTAAAAACCTCTTCTTCTTTCTTATAAAAAATTACAAAAATACATTTTAAAGGTTTAAGCACACGTGTGACCGCTTGCGTCGTTCTTGTGCTAAAAACCTCTTCTTCTTTCTTATAAAAAATTACAAAAATACATTTTAAAGGTTAAGCACACGTGTGACCGCTCGCGTCGTCCTTGTGGTAAAAACCTCTTCTCCTTTCTTATATAAAATTACAAAAAATACGTTTTAAAGGTTGAACACTCGTGTGATCGCCCGCATCGTCCTAGTGTTCAATATCTTTCTCTCTTATTTACGTAATATTAAATGAGGATATGGGTGCTCGTGCGATCGTCCGCATCATCCTAGTACTTAATATCCTTAATATCAAAAATTTTAAATAATGGTATGAGTGCTCGTGTGACCGTCTGCGTCGGCCTAATACTCATTACCTTCTTTTTTCTCAAAAATACCAAAATACATAAAATCTTCAAAAAAAAAAATTAAAAACATTTGGTTTTTCAAACAACAAACAATCTTTTAAGCAAGAACTACGTAACCCTGATTTCTCATTTTGAATGAGAATATGTAGGAGCAAGGTCAATCCTTGTCGGGCCCAAAAATACTTAAAAATATATTTTGTTTCTTTAGAGTTTTATTTTAGGCGATAGTTAAACATATTGAAAATCACATCATATTCACGTATTTGGTTAAAAGTATTGCCTTCGGGCAGGCGTTGTAGGGTGCTAATACCTTCCCTACGCGTAACCGACTCTTGAACCCAAAATCTCATTTTCGTAGACCATGCCTTATCATTTTATGGTTTTTCCGTAGTTTTCCAGAATAAACTATGGTGGCGACTCCAAATCTCTTTTTCGAAACCCGTTTCTTTTTTGGATCGTCGTCCCGTCGCGATTCTGGTTGCGACAGACATGATCCGCGATGTTGGCGCATAAGCTTTTGCCCAAGCACATGTGTATGAAGCGATGTCCACGGATGCGGAGACTCCTTTGTATGTCGGTTCAACTAAGTTCACACGATTGTCAGCGGTGTTAAGGCTCATGAATTTAAAGGCGAGCAATGGACTGAGTGAACAAGTATAAAAATACTTGAGTTATTTATTTCCCTGCTTAAAACATTTTCGTAAACGCTTCCTTAAAAACACAAACATCTAATAGCTATACAGACCATCTAACTTCTACAATAAGCATTGATATGTGAAAGATTTAAGAAACACTATTCACCCTTCTTCCCTTTTCTAGTGTTTCGTAATGATTTCAACCTTTTTGCGAGATGTTTCATGTTGGGTGACAATTTATATGATTGTTTTGATTTATTTCTTTGTTTGTTTTGTATTGATCTGTATCATTCCTAATTTTTCTAATGAGTATAATGGTTGCATGAATGTGTATAAAAATCTTTGATATATTTATGTATGGTATGGTTGTTGAGGGAATTTCAAGGAGAAATTCTTTGTTTTTTTGTGATGTTTAGTATATGCTTAGCATTTGAGAGTTCAGAAAGGAAATATCCTTATATACTATCAACCATTCAACTCATATAGAAATGAATGAGGGTGGGGGAGAGAATGGCAAGAGGTATTAAACCTCGAGTTTTGGTATTAGGTGAGATTAACCTCGTGAGTATAGGGTGATAACCCTTGTGTTTATGACTTTAGAGAGCATAAATACTACTACGAATACACACTTATAGTGAAGCCCTATGTAAAAGCTTATATCCAAATAATTGAGTCTGGAGTCATTTGTATGTATGATCATATGAGTTATGATATTTTATAATCGTTGAATTAATATGTTATATACTTAATTTTATGAAGTTTTTTTTTTAATACTAGCTCACCTTACCTTCTTTTCTTTCTATGTTGTTTCTCTTTTGCAATGATCACCTATTGGTGGTGAATAGAGAAAAAGTTAGGTGTTAACTTACTTTTCGTGGAAAGAAGGATGCTATTGAGTAATAATTTATATTTTAGTTAGTTGTTTGTGTAACCGTTTCTTATATTTTAAAAATGTTACATAATTTTTTTGTGATATTATACATATTCTGCGTTAGTATAGTTAATACTATAAATAACTGAATTAATATTTTGTATGATTTTTATTTATGTGTTTATTTAGTAGTTTTATACTATTAAATGGGTTGTTATAATTACTATTATACATAATAATTACTAAGATGAACGGGTTAAATATAAATAATGAAAATTTGAAATTATGTAATACAACTTTGATTTATGTACAATGTAAAACTTAATTAAAATTTTGAAAATATTTGTAACGACAATAAGTAGTAAAATTCAAGCATGAAATTATTCTTAAAAAACACAACTTTCAGTTTCAATTGGGACATGTGATTATATATACAAGTTCGATTTCTACATAGATAAATAACATAATTACACAGGGACATAAAGATTATATATTCGAAATTGAATAACATTTTTATATTCAATAACATTTTGATAGAAACGTTATATACTTTCCGGATAAATTTGAGTTTAATTTGTGTTTTTTTAACTTTATACCACCTTTGTAATCGTGTAGCATATAAAAATTGTAATGGTTTTGTTTATATTTACAATTCTAAAGAAACAAAAATAAAGGCGAAAAAGACAACTCAGACATGATGAACATTTCCCGAAACCTGCCAAGGAATCTTTCACAATTATATATATATGTAAAAAGGCAAAAAGCAAAAAAGATGCCTTCGAACTAGCAAAGAGTTTAAGCATGCGATAAAGGAAGCTGCCGGGAATATCAAGTGTGCTTTTAGGTCTTTTTCACGTATAATTCCTTAACCTTAAAATGTATCTTTTTTATGATTTCTATATATTCAAATTCTAACTCATTTTCAAGTAAATTTCTTAATTGTTCCTTTTTTTTTTCAAACGTAAAAGTAATCAATAATCAATTCCACATTTAAATCATAAACTTACATGAGTCATATCATATGATTTCAACTATTTCTAAAATGATTTAAGTGCTTCCAATAAAAGAGAAGATAAAAAGTAAGCAAACTGGATAATGTTTGACAAAAGCAAGAGTTCAACTACTCATTTTAGCAATCAATGTCAGAAGTTACAATCATCAACTCCTTTATTGCACTTTTTAAAACAACGTTTTCAACATTGAGTTAAATTAAACAAACTACATTCAATAAATAGAAAATAAAATCGATACTATATTTATTTAATTTCTTAAAATATTTATAGAACTTTTGGAAAATAAAATTCTTAAAATATTTAATTTCTTAATTTCTCTTGCAAATAAAATTCACTATCTGGAAAATGTTCAAAAAGTAATCAATGAGTGACACCACATCCTGTCCTCAACGTGGTAGACAGCATGTTTCGTAGAGTCAATAATTTATGTATGATAATCTCTTACGGCCACAATTTTAAAATAAAAATCACCAACTTTATTAAAGTGGTTCCAATATGACGAATTGGTAGTTATATAGATATTACAATATTTTACTGAACACTATTCATTAAATAACATAATAAAGCTATGCATATGTATATTTCTCATCATAACTAATGTAATGCATGTTAATATATATATATATATATATATATATATATATATATATATATATATATATATATATATATATATATATATATATATATATATAATATGATAATATTTGATTTTTCTCTTTCTTCAAATGAATCTTTATATTGTTATCTTTTAATCTTTTTTATCTTCTCTATTAATAAGACAAAAATAATTTCAATATAAGTTAAATTTTTTAAATTAAGATTATAATAAATACTATTTATAACTATTTCTTTTGGGTTATCTATTTATATTATGTATAATGGTCATTTACTTTTGTACAAGATTGAGACAGTCTCAATCATTCCATAATTAGTATTATTAAAGTCAATCAAGTATATCAACATAATCAAGTTACTTTCAAGTTTGTTTGTTAGAATTATTTGTCTTTTTAAACTCTTATGCGATTGTCATTACCTTGTATGTAAGCTATGTAAGTTTACGGTCTGAGATCGAACAAGTTCTGGTTCGGGACAAACAATCATATACACTGGTCCCAAAACCTAAGTATTTGTTACAAATATTTGGAACAAGGACTTGAAAAGAAAATTTGTTCTTTGAGATTGACATTTCGGTCATTGGAGATGCCCTCAATGTATACTAGAACCCTTGATCGGAGATTGACTTTGATTTGATAGTTGTGATTTGGTAACAATTGAGTTCTTGCGCTTAGTTTTTTCTATAAATAGTGATGAGCTCTTCAGCTTTACCTTGCTCATATTTTTGGTGACAAGTTGAAAGTGTATTTGTTTTGTGAAGGTAATAATGTCCTCTTCTAATGGTCTTTCGTCATCTAAGGAATTTTCGTGATGAAGTGGATGTGTTGTCGCTTTTAGAGTTGTGCTTGGGCGATGAAAGTTCCAGTAATATGCGTGTTAGTTCTTTGAAAGGTGATGAGGGAATAAATCTATTGATGATGAGAACGTTCGAGAAGGGCCCCAACTCTTCTGTTTTTACCTTATGCAAGCATTCTTAGCCCTAAGGGCCTTTATTTCCTTAGTGTTTTTTTCTTTTTAAATTTCCAACCACCTTTTTAACTTTGATAATAATGTTGTACGATCAGTTCAATCTTCTCGAGTTGGTCCAACATTGCTAGTTACCTTTCGCAATGTTACCATAAAGTTATCTTGAGGCTTTTTACTCTACCCTAGACTCCAAAATGTTCCTACAAAGTTGGGTGTGTCTCAATAATCCTTGGTTTTCTTCAACTTCTTTAATGAACGTTGTGCACTATTGTGTTCTTGGTCTTTTGGGTCTCCTCAAAGGATACCTACAAAAGGTACTTTTATGTTCAAGTGAGATTTTCTTAATCGAGAATATAATATTATCATAAAAGTCCCAACTACCTTGGCTAGGTGAGCTATTTATACTATCCATAATTGCTTTTACCTTTGTATTGGCCTAATTGGGGGCCAATCACTCCATAATTGGTATTTTTTAGGTTAATCAAGTTTAACAACCTAATCATTTTATTCATGAGTTTGTCGACTAGAGTTCTCGATCTTCTAGCACTATTCTTAAAATGTCGTGTGATTGTCATGACCTTGTGTATGTAAGTTCAAGGTTCTGGACCAAGCAAGTTCTCAACATAAGAAAATGTATATATATAATTTTAGATACACCATTATAATACTCCCACTTTAATAATTATTTTTTATATTTTAGTAACTTCTAAAAGTGTTAAATAAAAATGTATTAGGAAGAATCAATGATAAAATATAAAGTTTATTAAAAAATATTAATCAAAATAACTTGATTAAATTCTTTAGCCATTAATCAAGACTAATACTTGTTTAGAAGACCATTAACATTCTTTTTAATTTGAAAAACTCACTTGTAACTTGTTTATAATGGGGAAGACTAATACTTGTGTACAAGACGATTAACATTTTAGGCTAAAGAGAGTCTATTTCACAATTTTGGGTTCACAATGTGTCAAAAGAAGTGAAGAGAAAAATTTAGATTGGTAAATGCTATACTTAAAATGAATTTGCAAGGGATGGACATTTAGTGGTGACCTTTGAGAAGGAGAATTATGAGAGTAAGAAGGAGAGAGAGATACAACAACTAGAGAAACATGAGATGTAGAAATTATTCACTAGAATTAGGTAAAGGGTAAAAAAAATTAGGAATAACAACAATATCATCAACATATAAAGAAGAATGAGATGTAGTGTTGCAAGTAGAATTTCAAGGAGAAGAATATGAAGCATTTATTTTGCATATTTCATCATATTGAAATCTTTTCATAGTATTCATAGTCCATCAAATACTGTTTTCACCTTTATATAGACTATTTCACCTATTTTAGAAGTTAGCTTGCACCTATTTTGGTTTAATTGGGCAATTCTTGAATTCTTGCATATCTTAGGAACTTTTTTATTTCAAGAGTCATTTAGCATTACATTATACATTTTCAGAAGATAAAAGTATCATTCAAGGCATAGAAAATTAAAAGAAAATTACATAACCATGAATTGTTATACTGGGTTAATTTCTATCAATTTTGGTTCAAGTAGTGAAATTGCGTACCTAACATATTTTATTTTGTCATTGTATTTCATCCATACTCTTATATATATATATATATATATATATATATATATATATATATATATATATATATATAAACATGTCTAGACCAATATCATAGCATTAGATTCAAGATTCTACATCATCATAGTTGCCATCATAGCCATTTTTGAGGTTTTGTTGTTTGTAACTGATAATGATTGAAAATACTGTTATCTGTGATTCAATTTTGATATTAAATCAACCCTTTTCGACTTAGAAGCTTGCTTGAACTCATGTTTTTAGTATAGTTTTGTGAATAAGTGAGTAGAGGGTATACTTGATGATTTTATCACTAAATTCCCTTGATTTTGTAGGTCATTGGAATGATTTAAAAGAGGAGTTAAAGTACCAAGGAGTTGGAATGCAGAAAAAGAGAAAAAGACGCAGTGCAAAAAAGTCAAGTTGAAGCTGAGCGCCAAAAAGGGGCCTTGAGCGCCAGCCAGTCAGGGTTGAGCACCAGAAAGGGGGGCTGAGCGCCAGTTTTCTCGCAAGCTCTCCTGGGCACCCCACTTAGGGCGCTGAGCACCAGCAACGTTGTCCCATGATCCAATTTAGATCTATTTAAGGACTTGCACGACCTACGGTTGGTATCTCTTGATAGCTTGAGCATAGAAACACATTTTTCGCCCCTTGGAGGCAGATTTGGGGATGTGGGAGCTGTCGTCTTCAATTTCTAGGGTTTTTCTATCTCTTCCATTCCATTGTTCATCTAGTTTCTCCATGATAATGGAGAACTAAATCAGTTTGTTGTTGGGGGACGATGTAACCTTGTGAACTCTCATGTATTTGAATTGGTTTTAATTGATATATGCTTCTTTCATTACTGTTAGGATTATTCTTCTTTGCTCTATGCTTGTTATGTTTAACTCATTCATGACATGATTATTGGTTTTTGTGATATAGACACATACAGGGAAACCTAGATCTGGAGAATTTCTCCCAAAAGCAGTATTGCTTAGGGATGAGGATATGTGTTTTTGTTATCTTAAGCTTCTAATCGTAATGTAGAATTAATTATTAGGGATACAAGACATTATGATCTAGTAATTAAGGATAGGTTTTTTTCGTCGAGATCTCGGGTTTTAAGTAATTTAGAAAGTGATATTAACATTAATGAAGAAGATGAATTCATATATGCATGAGAGTAAACTAGGTGAAATCTAAACCCCAACAACATAATCATCTCATATTATCAACTCCTTCCATTCATTCTAGTGTTTCGCCTTAATTGATCAAATTGCATTCATATTTATTTTTATTGTATTTGCATTCAAAACCCCAAAAATTGTTCTTAAGTCTTAATTAGTTAAATAATTACACAACTGTTTAGTGTCGTGCGTCCTCTGGGATACTATATTTGGTCTTACCATTTATTATTACTTGATACGATTCGGTACACTTACCGACATCTTAACAGTAACGCCTCAAATATAGGGTGTCATTGTTATTATATAAACCGATAAATTTCAATCTTCATCATAGCTCAAAAATGTATTTTCAAAAATATTATCATAACATTATTCACGTGGAAAATAGAAGTAACATGAGAATGCACTACGAAAGAAGTTCAAGCTCAAGTCAAACATTATTATATCACCAATTTAGATATTACATATATGTTCCCATTCGTTCCCACCAATAATAACCCATTTTCCTTTGGCAATAAACCGATTATCATGACATCAATGTTCTTGGAGTCATCACTACTCCAAGGCTAACACCACTACCCTTTGAAGCCTCTATTGCACGTTCCACAACACAAGAATTCAAAGATGAACTCATGACATACAAATATAGTGCTAGGAAACTAAAATAGTCGCATAAAATGAAACCTCCAAGTATCATACACTCATATTTCCAGGGAATCAATAATAGAAGAAGAGAAACATGAACAAAAAATAATACCTATAATTTAGAGATAAACCGGATTAACACATATACCCCCCTGAAAACACGTTAAACTCTCTTTGAGCCAAAAATCTAGGTGACCATGGACCACCCTTACCACCAAGAACTTTCCCTGCCTGTGGCCTTGATAGTAGACCAGAACTTCAGCATCCTTACCTCTCAGTCATCCGAAATAGTGATGAAAACAAGAAAAAAACATAAACCCAATTAATAACCAAGGTATCAATACACTCACACGTTACACCACCATATTATAAAAGGGAGGATCCATGGAATACACAATAGTAAAACAACATCCATAAACAAAGAAATAATCTTAGGTTAGCATCCATTCAATGTATTCATGATCAGCATCATTCTAAGAACTAAAATAATAGATATACAACCTAAGGTCTCCCCATACCTGTATGGATCTTTAATTTCCTTTTTATCTCATGTTACAGCCTCAAGGTCTCCCTCTTCAAGCTTTTCCTTCCTCTTCAATGGCTTCCCGCAGCACACACACAACTTTCTCATGGTTCTTGTTTTCCAGCGTCTCTCAACTATCTCGCGTTTGTCCCAATTTTTCCTCTCCTCTTCATCCCTCCTTATGTATTTTTATTCACAAAGAAACAAACTCTAAAAGATATCTTCTATCCTCTTTGGCCCTCATCCATTACTTAAATCTATTATATATATATATATATATATATATATATATATATATATATATATAATCCTATTCTGTTTATAATCCTTGGAGATACATGCTTGTAATTTCAGTTTCTCTTTTGTTGCCAAATAAGGGTTTCAAACTTCTATCTCATGTTGTCCTCTTGTTTACAAAAAAAAAAAACACACTATATGCACTAAATCAAGGCCTCACACGCTACTTCTTTCTCTTTTTAAAAAAGTATCCCTCTTGAAAAACTTTTACATGATTCTCTCTATAATCAATAATTTTGCATTGGACCGCGATATGTTGGCAACGTAAAATTGACCACGTTTTGCCAACAACAAGTGTCAGTGTTTAATTCGTTCAATTTGAATAAATTTTTTTAAAAGGAAACTGATTAGAAAAAGGGTTGAGGGGTTAAAATGTGTTTATTCCGAAAGTATCATTGTACGTGAAGTACTGTCTTCATTTGAGGGTTTTCATTTTTACTTCTTCTCTCTCCATTTTGTGCATATCTTCCTGGACGTTGATCAATCTCCTTCGCCGGTGTGTTCGAAGTTTGCCCTTGTCTCTCCATTTGAAGTTTTGATCGATCTACGTTGACGATTGAAGATGTTTGCGTTGTGTGCAATGGATTCCACCGTTGACATTGGTTCTTCGAAGAAGGTAAGAACTTGAATGGTCAATATTTTTGTTTGTTTTTTTTGTAACAAGAAGTATACTTATTTTTGTGCAGTTGTTTGTTCGTCATTGAATGAAAAGCAAGTTTGTTGGTAGTTGTCAATATGTTGTAGAATTCGAAATTCTCGTCTTGAAAGAATTCCTCTGCACGATACTTCCCTTCAAGAATTGGACGCTCAAAGAAATGGGAACCGAACCTTTCAAATTGGTCGTCAGTGGAGAAGAGTTCGTTGCTTGTTGGTGGTGTTGATAGTGGAGGGGATGGCTGTGGGATGACTACGAGCCCCCTTTGTTGACGAAGCCCTATGCTTTTTCGATGTACGATCTGCCATTGGAGGTGTAGTTGCGGTTATGAAACGACTAGGGAGGTTAGATGGCTTATAGGGGAATAGGGTTTTCAAAGGGGAGAATATTTAAATTGTTTATTTTGAAGGGTGAGAGAGACAAAATTGTTATGGGGTGCTGGGGGGGGGTGTTGGTGGGTGGTGACAGAGTGCGTTTTATTACCTAGTAAATTAGGGTTTTAATATGTGGAAGCCAAAAAGGAAAATTGTTCCTGATTTAGAAATTACTACGTAATCAATTACATAGTAAAAGTAATCGATTACAATAAGTTTGTAATCAATTACAACGTATAAATAAGAAATTACTACTTCCAGTGGATGTGGTTGTGTTTGTTATACAAAACTGTACTGTGGACATTGTGTAGATCACTCCTATAACATGAGGTAAAATCAAAAGGCATTTTTTCCAGAGGATATCAATTCATGGAATTAGTTAAATGTAATATTTTGGTGACCAAAACAATGACACATTAAAGATTTCAACATCTAAAAATCATTGACATCAACACTCAGGATGATCTAGATTGTTATGAACAACAAATAACAATGACATGAACCCATTAGGAGTCCTATCACGTAGTTGAGGTAGTTGATCCGTATGTTGCATTAGTCTTGCATGTTGGTCAACCTCTTGTGATTGTGTTACATTAGATGTTGTTGTTTCCTGATTAGACAAATTAACTAATAAGATAAAATTGAATAGAAATAATTCACATATGAATAATATATTAATTGAAATTACTCACATTAGATGTAATGTTGTTGTTGAAGTGTATTTCCTAAAACCACTATTCCTTTTCATAGTTACTGTTTCAACGGTCGACTTCAATCTGTTAGTTCTCGATCGGCCTTTTCGCTTCACCACTACAGGACTACGGACAAGAACATCACTACTACCACAAGTATTGTACGATGGTGTCTTAGTGATGGGATTCTCATACCTTAGTTCTCCATCGTAACTGATGATGTTATTTATCAAACATCTGTCAATCCAAACTTTTTAGCCAGCCAATTCAATTCATTTTCCAACTGAACGGATGCAGATTCGGATTCACACACAACCTCAACTATGTCATAGAATCGCTTATACAATGACTGTTATCTTTTCATTTTTGGTTCCTGATGCAAACAACTATACGCTGCTCTAATCAATGTGTGCCTTCTACGGATATTTCTGCTTCAACGACAAAGATTGGTGATTGAGACCCACATGCGACTGTTGTATTCAGGGACGAGAAGTTAGCTTCTATTTCTTTTTGTGTCTTCACTTTAAGAGAATTGTTGTATTGAACCACAACTTGTTGTAGTGTGGTACTGGAATGAATAAATCCATCAAAAAAAGCATTCATTCCCTCACTTCTTTGAGTAGTGGACATACCAGTCCAAAAATTATTCTTCAAGTAACACGGTACCCATTTTTGTCTCTCCTCATACAAAGTAGATAGCCAATCATTCTTTTCTATGCCATGTGTGGATAGTAGTTGTTCCCACCCACGATCAAAGGTCGTTCCACTACCACACTCATAAACAAGCTCTTTAAGATAAGTTTTGATAGCCACATAATTTTTATAACCTTGTAACTTTTCTGTATCCTTTTCATTATGTGCCATAAACACCACCTGTGCCTTGTTTTAGGGAACACTTCTTCAATTGCATTTGTCATAGCCCTACATTGGTCGATTACTATACCAAGGGGGGCCTTGTTACACATGCATCTTAGCCAACAATTGAAAATCCATATAAATGAAGCAATGTCCTCTGAAGAAAGCAATCCACATCCAAGTAGAATGGATTGTACATAATGGTTAACTCCTACGAAAGGTGCAAAAGGCATGTCGAACTTGTTTGTTAAGTGATAATGCTAATTCTTACCATTATCTAAGCATCATTTTAGTAGCAAAATCAACTCTTCTTTAACTTATTACTTGCTTAAATCCTCTCTTTTATTTAGTTTTAGTATTTATCTATATTTTGGGCTACATTACGTAAATAATACTCTAATCCCTTGTTTTTTGATCTATTTCGATGTTAGGAAGATCCTGCATTACATTGAAGAGCCTCGGTGATCCAGGAAGTCATTGCTGAAAAAGTCATTTTCGCTTAAGCGAGAATAATTTAGCTTAAGCGAGAATGACTATCTTCTCCAACAAGTTCATTTTCGCTTAAGCGAGAATAATTTAGCTTAAGCGAGAATTCGGGCAGTATATATACTCACGAGGCAGAAAGAAAAAGGGTCTTTGGTTCTTTGGAGGCGCGATTTCACGTCTGGAGCTCATGGAGGGCGCGAGGAGCTTGTGGGAACATCTCCTTCTCTTCCTTTGGGTCTCCTTCTTCTTCCATCTTCCATGTTTGTAAGCTTTAGGGTTCTCCATGGAAATGGAGAACCAGATTCATCTTGTTAGGGTTAGATGTAGCTTATGAACTCTTGTGTAATGAATGATTGTTTCGTATTTATAAATGCCTTTTCTATCTATTACTAGTATTCTTGTTTCCGATCTTAAAGCTTGCATGTAATGGGGACGTTCATGACTTGATTTTAGGGTTTCATTGAGCCAGGGATGGGATATGATTCACATGTTGTCTTAGATCCTAGTTCTTAATGCGGGTTTGCTTGTTAGATTGTCCAAGGGATTTGAGTTTGATAAGGAAAACCTAGGCTCTTTCACCTAAGGGATTAGGGCTAGAGTGTTTTAGTGGATTGACTTTAGTAAATTGATAGAGAGGAGACGAAATTGGTTATACACAAGAGTGCATTGGTGAAAACTAACCTTAACAATGTCATTTCATACCATTTCTAGTCTTTTCCATTTTCAAGTGCCTTCAATACCAAAGTCCAACCTTGTAATTACTTATGAATTTATCTTTTTGCACATATTCTTAAATGATGAGTTGTTCTTGAGTCTAGATGAGTTGTTAATCGCACAATTTTCTAGTATTACGAGTCTCTTGGGAAAACGATACCCGGTCTTACCATGGTTTATTACTTGAACGATTTGGTGCACTTGCCAAAGAGTTTAACATTAAGTATGTGGTGTTGAAGGACAAAACATCACCAAATTCGTCACACGCAGCTCGACTTCTACCGTCAGCCCAAAATACACTACAAATTATATTGTCTTCATCCATTTCGATGTCATAAAAGAACTCATTATTAAGGTCTTTGATTTTAGAAAAATATCGCAGAAGCGCTTGACCGTCACCTTCCTTACACAACGATCGTCTATGCTGACGAATGAAGTTCCTAGCATCTCGCTCCACAAATTGCATATTTTCAAATCCACCTACTTCACCTACCATGCTAAGGAAACTCTTATTAATACGTACACCGACATCGTCATTGACCTCCAATGTGTGCTTCGCATGCATGTTCAATTTTCTATTTGCATGGATTAGATTGGACCTTTTTGGACAAAGGTCATGACTGTGTTCTAGAACAACAGTCCTTACAATCCATTTTTCATTTTTTCTTGCAATGGTTATTCAGCTGGACATTGTTTTATCTGACTGGGAAGAGTTTTCACTTCCGGTAGAATGGAAGAAACATATTTACCTTCCCTTTAACAAACGAACCTCAAGTAGTACACTTCATTTGTATCATTCTTTTTTGAAGTTCTTGTTCGTACACCAAATCCACATCTCATTCTGTACTCTTCATAAAACACATGTGCACACTTGGAACCAAGTTCAAACAACTGTCATTAACGATATTTAATTCCTGAACAATTTCATCCTCCACATTGTCCAAGTCTAAACAATTGGCCATAACAATGTTGTTTTGCCTGGTCGTTGTTAACAATAACTACATCAAGTTAGTTATTTTTTTTAAAATATAACAAAACAAACAATATATTCTAAACTAATAATCAAGACAGTTATTCATCTATAAAACACAATCCCAATATTATTTAATGTCAAAATTATTGATTAACAGGTTCATTTTTTACATACAAATTACTAAAGAAATCGTTAAGAAAGATACCCAGCATATGTATATTGTTTTGAAAAAAAAAACTTCACAATAAAGGTTTAATAGGTATACGTACAAGGGAACAACTTGAACGAATTAAGTCCCTCCTTCAGTGAAGTTTTTCTGCTTCCCACCAACCTGGAAACAATGCCTTTAATGTGTTCTTTAAAACAAAGCAAAGAATTAAAAATGAGAGAACACGTCCAACCCTCGAAGATGAAGCAAATGGAAACCACAAGCAACCAATTCATTTGGTTATTAAGGTGGTAGCATTTAATGCAATAACAAAAAGTACGTAATATTTTCCAAAAGGAAGAGTGTAGAAGTCACTTTCCAATCCCATGTTAAATGCAACTTACATGATGAAGGAAAAAGTTTTCCAAATGCACGGGAAATGGGACAAACCTTTTGCCAGGGTCATCATTTAAGCAGTCCACATTAATTGATTGGGGAACATTTGCAGTAAAATAATAATACTTTATTTCACAACACATTAATACATTGCCTTACGTGTTGCCGTGTGTAGTCAATTCAATTTAATATGAAAAAAAAATTCAATATTTGAGTTGTGCTAAACAGAAGAGGTTATTAATTTTTTGTCCTTATATATGGCCATAATTAGTACTTCATAAATTCACTCTCACTCTCACTTTGATTTCCCAAAAATTGTTTATTTCATTCTTGTTTTACATACACATAATATGGATGCATGGGAAGGACTAGTAGTGGATGAAGACGTACTTGAATCATTTATGAAGAAATGTGATGCGTCAACATCATTGATTCCTGGTCCTGCTGGGAATGTTTAAGCAACATTCATGAATAGGATAAGTGATGACCAACGTACCACCCAACAATTTGCTGAAGAAGTTGCTCAAGCAACGTATGACAGAGATTTCAACTCCAATGCCTGGAAGTGGGCTGAGATGTTCGTCCAACACCATGGTCTGTAATTCAATAAACTTACAAATTTTCTTTCACACATTCAATTTTTGTACTCATGAAATCTCAAATGTAGAGCTCGTGTCAGATGGAGATATGAAAAACCTGAATCAGCTAGATTCAACAATATCAGTGGCAAGACTACCACTTGTTGCTTGTCTTGTCAAAGAGTGTAAGCCCAATGGTTTGGGAGATATGCAACTCACTATTAAGGTAATGATTTGTTAGGTTAAGGGTTCAAAAACCAAAAACTTGAGTTGTTTAAGTTAAGTAATGTGTCACATACTTTGAGCAGGACCCTAGTACTACCATGAAGGCCTCATTACATAGGAAAGTTCTTCAAGATCCACAATTTGGGCCACATATTGGATTTGGTTGTGTTTTGTTACTTAACCTTGTAACCCATCTTACTAAAGGTTTTATTTTGTAGTGAGGATTTTTTTTATGTCGTATTCAACTAATTTTTTCGTTTAACATTCAGGTTGCTATATTTGGTGCATTTGGCAGAACACATTACCTAAACATTTGTCGTTGATGTATGCCCTCCTACAAAGCAACTGTTGGAGGAAACATCCAAACATTTCATTCGTTAACCTATGACGGAAGAAGAGACTGAGTATGAAATCATGCGAAAGTTGCTTAATCCAGCTCATAAACCATCAACTTCCGAAAAACCATTAAACAATACGGAACAAAACTCTACGCCAAGGGATTAACTATTCAATCATATTATGGGATGAGTATTTTTACCTGCAGGTTCATTTCAACAACTTATGTATTACTTAACTAATTTCAATTATTAGTTGACCTTATTGTATGGATGAATGTAATATGTATCGGATGACTTTATATCCAGTTATGATCAATGTTTTATTTTGTATTGATATGGAGAGTACAATTATTGGACAAATAGTCGAATGTTTGTGTTATTATCATTTTGAATGAAGTACAACTTATAAAAGTGAAACACATTTATAATCTGAAAACAATATAAACAGCTGAAAAAGCTTAATGAGGAGCGCTTCGGCCACGACAGGGGAGTTCATAACAGCTTTCTGTACAGAATGTTGATTTTCCCCTGGTAATCGATTACCTATTACATGTAATCGATTACAACGACCAACGTCCTCAGCCACCCCACCTGACCTTGACCCGAGGAACACCTTACACCTCATCACGCCTTCAAGTTCATTACAAGTGCCCCTAATAAGGCTAGACCTTAACGTCACCAGTTGGACCCAACCATCCAACCACATTTCATTCAAAAACTGCTCAAGTCAACTCCCCCAGATTAATGTGGAGCGCTTCAGCCACCGCAGGGGAGTTCAGATCAGTTTTCGGTACAAAATGCTAATTTTCCCCTGGTAATTGATTACCTAATACATGTAATCGATTTCGACGACCAAAGTCCTCAGCCACCCCACCTGACCTTGACCCGAGGAATACCTTACACCTCATCACGCCTTCAAGTTCATTTCAAGTGACCCTAATAAGGCCAGACCTTAACCTCACCAGATGGACCCAACCATCCAATCATGTTTCATTCAAAAAGCTGCCCAAGTCAACTCCACAAGATTAATGGGGAGCGCTTCGGCCACGGCAGGGGAGTTCAAATAAGCTTTCGGCACAATTCCCTGATTTCTCCCTAGTAATTGATTTCCTATTACATGTAATCGATTACAACTCCATAGTTGGCACCCAATAACAATTCTCAACTTGGTCGTTCAATTAAACTAAAAATGTGTATAGCAAAACATCATTTTCAATCATCTAAACCAACTGTTTTAACAATTATAGTAACAATCACCAATCTAATTAATGAGACATTTAAATTTATAGTGTACTATTCAACAATATTTAATCAACAAAACATCACTTCAATTCAAGTTAAAAACAATGCACTTAACGTAGTATACATATGTACAATGTCTTCATGAAGGACTACACAAATAAAAATTTTATCTGTCTTTCTTTTCCTATTAAAATCCTATATTAATCCAAATCGTTCCAGGGTGTCGAATCTTCGGACGTTATTGGTGTCAAGGATCCAGTCTCAAACATATTTTTTCCTGAAGCCAAGCAACTCCTCCTGAAATTGACATATTGAAATTTAGAAAAAAACACACCCCAATATTCATGATATATTTTTGCAAATAGATTTAAACTTACATTTGTATAATCTGGCAAGTTTTTACCATTATATTTCTCATCTCCATCCCACAATTCAATTGCTTTCAACATGATAACACCACAATCATATCTATATCAAAGAAAAAACAAAAATCATTCATTACTTTTGCTTGGGCTATCAAATTTAACAACTATTCCATGGCCAATCAACTTACAAGTTAGGTTGGACAGGGATATTGGCTTGTTTAACTATCAAAGGACCCAAAAAATGTTGCATATTTTGAGCTTGTGATGTAAAATCAAATCATAATAAATTTCAAAATAAGTATGCTTCGACCAATGATGGACACGATTAAAATCAATTTTCAAAATACATTATAAAATCAATATTCAAAATACATTATTAAAATTACCATGCTTTTTTCAATACGAGCTCTCCCTTTAATATCACTACCAAGTGAGTAAATCACAAAAAACTCAAAGGTGCAAACTTTAAAGGCATAGCACCACCAATAATTATCACTTAGAAATGGGATGAAAACCTAGAAGTGGCCACATAAATGAAAATTGTAAACAATTTATAAACAAAATAACAAAGCAAGATGGTACGTACAAATCACAACTTACTCACCAAATCGGCAGACAAGATGTCAGGCAGTTCAATTAGATCAGCAGGAAAATACGTTTCATAATCCTTAAGTTGCCACACATGTTGATTGGTTGGACGTCTCCTATACTCGTGTCGCATATGGTTCTGCAATCAATAAACAATAACAAATTAAAAAACCATAATACAATAGAAAGTTAGACAACAAAACAATGTGTGTAACAAAAATCTTTTACCCCAAACACAGGACTAAATACAATCCTCTTTACTACTCCAGACAACCTTTTCTCAAAATACATGAAAATTGATGATGCAAAAAATACCACCCACAAAAGAAACAACGAAATTTGGCACTAACAAATACAAGCTACTTCGTTGAACAACATCATTATTGATTGATATCATGAAAGTGCATAATTACCAAGTTGTCTACATATTGCCTCGGCCCTAAAGTCTCACATTCATGTGTGCTCAATGGTTGACCACATATTTCAGCAACAAAGCTGTAAACACCACAATAACAAGTCGCATACCAACATAATTGTTCATTAAAAATAACGCATTATTATATTACCTCCGTTCAATCCCTTTTGCAGATACTGAGTTGTACAATTTATCTAAATCAACCTTCGTTCTAGGATCACCAACATAAGTACGCAAAGGCCATACGGACATCGGTTCAACAATAACATCTCCTTCTTCATCTTCACTAATGTCAATGATAGCTGGTGGATGCTCATGGGGTACACATAAAGGTTCTTCATCTGCTTCACTTCCAGGTTCATAATCCCCTTCACCTACATCGACTTCACCTACACGTCCTTCATCCACTTGAGCGGCAAGTTGTTCATGTACTTCACCTACACCTCCTTCATCCACTTCAACTGCAGGTTATTCATGTACTTCACCTACACCTCCTTCACCCGCTTCACCTACACCTCCTTCATCTGCTTCACCTACAACTTCTGCATCTTTGCCACCTCCAACTTCGTCAAATTTTCCACCTACAGGTTCTACATCTTTTCCACCTGCAACTTCTTTACATTTTCCACTTGCAGGTTCTTCATACCCTACAGGTTCCTCATTTACTTCACCTAATGGTTTTTCATACACTGCATGATCTGCACCTTCATCACTCCTCTAAACATCACCAACAACTTCAACACTCGAACGATCTTCTTCAACAAAATGAGAACTTATCTAAATCATCTAATACTAAACAAGGCATGTTAGAAACAACCCTTGACTTCCTAGGAAAATAAAATACCACAAAACAAACTAATATATGTTTATTTAGGTCTAAAACGTGAAGGGCTGGGCTTTGGGCACCCAAACGCGATTCCTCTTTATTGGAGCACTTGGAGGCGACCTAGGAGTTTTGGGAACAATCCTTCTTCTTCCTTGAGTTCTCTCCCTTCTTCCATTTCCACCATTGTTGTAAGCTTAATTTTCATTCATGGAGAGCTAGTTTCATTTATTGTTGGAGAATGATGTAACTACGAAACTCTTATGTAAATGCACTTGTTTTCAATGAGTATAAGCTTCATCCATTGATTGCTAGTGTTTATTTTCTTCTGTTAAAGCTTGTTATGATTTTATCAACCATAGCATGATTCTTTGGTTTGCTTAATATTTGAAAAGATTATGTGAACCTTGAACTGGACAAAACACCTAAAGGAAATTGTATCTAGGAATAGAAGTTGGACCTTTGGTTGTCTTAAATCTCATTTCTTAAAGCGGATGAACTTGTTAGGTTTTCTAGGGGATTGAAGTTTAGTGAGTAAGTCTAGACTTTCTCTACCAAGGGATTGGGTTTGAGTAACTTAATAGGTTGACATGAGCATTTTAATGAAGACATAATGTGCGTTTGAATTAGAGTGTAGTTGATGAAACCATACTCCCAACAATACCAATTCATATCATTTGTAATCTTTCCATTTCTAAGTGTTTGAGTTATCATAGACCACTTTTACCATTTATGTCTGATATTTACTTAAATTGCATCAAAAATATGGAATCATTATTTAGTCTAAGTTAGTTAGAAATTATACGATTTTTTTGTGACACGAGTCTCTTGGAAAACGATATTCAGTCTTATCAGTTTATTACTTGAAACAGTTTGGTACACTTGCAAAAGTCTTAACAGTGATACGGGATAAAAACTCCCTTTGGCCTTGTGTGCGAAAAGGGAGGGGTGTTCGAGTATTAAACATTCTTTGTATAGGAGTGTTGGTTAGACTGATTTAATTAATATACATATAATATATATTCATAAACTCATTTAATGACAAGATAAATATATTATTAATATATTTTAAGAGAATTAATTTATTAGATTTAATTTTTTTTCGATCTTATTTAAGTTTAGGCTACGATAATACAAAGTTGAAAACAATAAAAAAATAATTCAATGAATATTAAAAAAACTATGTATTAAAAAGTTTGATTTCTTTTGTTATAAATATATTTTAAATATTTTAAAATAAATTATTAAGGACAACCTTATTTTGTTACAAATATAATTATTTAAAAACGAAGTTCAATGTATATATTATTTATTTTAATTTTTACATAATAAAAATATAAAGAACATTGACCAAGAAAAAAAAATCTATATAATAATTTAATATAAAAATATTAAATATGTTTTTTATTAAATATTTTTTGTAAGATAAAATTATTACATGACATTTTTTATGAAAATATAAATAATTTATATTAATAATAAATACATATTATTTTAAAAAGAATGTTATTTTAAGATATAAATGTAAAATGTATTTTTTTAAAAATTTAATTCTGTTAAATGATGAAGTAATTAAAAATTATAAAAAGATTAAATTAAGAAAAAAAGAATAGTATAGAAATATATTTTCATTTTTAAAACAAATCAATTTAAAAATAAAATAAATAAATAAATAAAAATAGAATAACTTCTATATATATGTAACAGAAAAAAAATATAAATATAAAAAATTAACAATGTCAAATACCTAATCAATCATTTAACATGCCTATATCAATTCCTTGTTTTAAAATCTTCAACAACTGTTACTTTGTGTGTGTGTATAGAGACAATTAAAGTATTAATTTATTAATTAAAAATAATTAAAATTACTCAAATAATTCTTGAACACATAAGAAATGAACTTTGCCGAAGTTTTCAATTGAATTAAAAGATTACTAGTAGTAGGTAGCACAGTTTTTGCATAAGAAACAACACTTCACTCTCATGCATAATCAAGTTGAGATACACATATCACAAAGATAACAAATAATCAGGTACACTATATCTAACAAGATCAAATCAACCATAAACAAAGTAACAAATATAATTTTATACTTATGGCTTTAAATTTGGATAGCACAGTCTAATGACTGTAGCAGCAAAAAGCCTTATTTCCCATTTTTTGGGTTTTGTGATCACACTGGAAGAGGTGGGATACTCTGCTCATGCCTGAAGACATTTTGAGGATCAACTTTTGTCTTAATCTTTACCAACCTGTCGTAGTTGTTCTTGAAATACCTGTAACCCCAAACACTTGCCTCTATGTAGCTCGTGCTATTCTTTGTGTTTACTCCCAAATCAAGATCTCTGTAATTCACATATTGTCCCCTTGGAAAGCTAGATACATAAGGAGCCATGTAGTTGTGAACGTTCCTAATCCAATCTATGTGCTTTGCAACGTTCTTGTCACCATCTTGCCAAAAGGACAAGTACAGACTTATGAACCTTGTTCCCTTTCTGTACGGAAAAGGGGTGTCTGATTCTGAAAACTGCTCCATCCTTCCACCATATGGGCTCCATAAAATCAAAGGGTTGTCTTCTGCAACCACCCTTTTCCACAATCCTTCGAGTCCAGTTTCTGGTATCGGTTCTCTTACAAAATCTGATTTTCCCTTGAAGAAGGTTTTCATCAGTGACTTTCCTAGCAGAACTTGAGGATTCGTGCCACTTGGAAAGCCAGCAAAATAGAGCACGGACTTGATCCAGCTAGTTTCTAAGCAATCCTTTCTTGTCAAACCCAACTCGGGGAAGCTTTTCTTCATGATTTCAAGGAGTGATTTGGCCTCACCAAGGAAGAGAGCATTGTACGAAGTTGTAACAGTTCTCTGTGTTCTTTGAATGATGATTCTGATGAAGAGATTGTCATCAACATAGGGTGCCACTTCCTGCCATCTTTGAAGAAGCTTGGTTGCACCTTGCTCAAGGGTCTTGTTAACTGTAAAAACTGTCACAGTTGAGGGCACGGGAACCAGCTTAATCTTCCACCAAAGAAGAATACCAAAGCTTCCACCTCCACCACCTCTTATAGCCCAAAATAAATCTTCCCCCATGGCTTCCCTGTCAAGAATTCTACCTTCGGCATCAACAATTTTAGCATCTAAGACATTATCCACCGCTAAGCCATATTTTCTCACCATGGTTCCATATGCTCCTCCTGTAATGTGCCCTCCAAGTCCTAAGCTTGTGCAAACCCCTGCAGGGAACCCATGAACTGAACTCTTCTCAGATATTCTGTAGTACAGTTCACCGTTTGTGGCACCAGCCTGAACCCAAGCAGTGTTGCTTTCGATATCAATCTTGATTTCACGGAGCTTGATCAAGTCAATGACTATGAAGAGGCTTTCAGTTTCGGAAACGTACGAGACTCCTTCAAAGTCATGGCCACCACTTAGCACTGTAAAATAAATCCCAAGTTGCTTGGAGCAAATCACTGCTGCTTGAACATGGGAATCACGGGTGGGTGTGAATATAAACTTAGGCTTTGGTGCCGAAGGTTCCAAAAGCCTTTTATTCTGCCCAGAGGAGTCAAGAACACTGCTGAATGAAGGGTTGTTTGGAGTGTAGATTAACGAGTTAAATGGAAATGTTCTGTCAGAATTTAAGTTGAGACATTTGACAAAACTTTCTTGATGTGTTGCTGAAGTTGCCAATGAAAGGGATAATAGGATAACTAAAAGTGACAACATGGCTTTTTTGTTAAGGTTGGAGACTCTTTGTTTTTGTGCCATGGATGGTGTCACCAATGTTCTATATATATTATAGCTATTGTGCCAGAAGGATGTAGCATTATGATGTTTGAGGTAAGACATGCGTCAGGCTGACAAGAAGAGCATAAACATTTGTTTGCAGTGAATGTTCTAGTTTTAATCATGATTTTTATTTGTTTAACAATTTTTTTTAATAATGATAGAGTGGAACAAAAACTTTCATGCTTTAGCATTTTTTATTTGAAGCAATTTCAAATAAGATATGGCCTTTATAATGCAATCCTAGTTTTATTATATGAAGAAAGATACAATACAGCATTGATTATGTTGAAAATTTTCGTAGTTTATAATGTGACATTGACTTTCTCGTTTCATCTCAAAAGAAAATGTGGTATTACTATTAAACTTTAGTAATATACAAGCCAATGCATTATCCCACGGGTTTCGTGATGTTTTTGTGAATAATTGTACGACAGAGCCTGTATTTTTCCTTTTCGCAGCATTATGCTATCTTGTACCAAATAAAACAAATTCTGTATAATTTTATATTATCAGAAAACCTGGAATCCGTTTGGTGGCCTTGGATTGGTAATGATTCTTAGAAAAGAAAACAGAAGATAAAGAAATTGAAAACATTCAGTGGAAAAGAAAAAAAACATTAACAAATAATAACATGCTTCACAGATGGTGCTCTAAGAGCAAGAAAACTAACCATATTATGCTTGATACACGCTTCAAAATTAAATTATTCAAGGTCTTTCCTATGATTACCTTTTTCTCCTTATTCGTATATTGATACAAAACAAAGGAAATTATCTTTTCCAAATAGTGCTACAAGAACACAAAATTGCTTTGAGCTTATGCATGTTGATTTATGGGGAGCCTTTTGTTTATTCCATTAATAGTTACAAATTCTTCTTAGCTCTTGTTGATGACTATATCATATTCACATGGATTCATTTAATTAAAATCTAAAATGGAAGGCAGGAATTTTATATTACTAAAATTCATTTTGATTGCACACTAAAAGTATTTAGATTTTATAATGGAAGAGTTCTTCCCCACTATAATTTTTACAATACTAAAGGTATTGTTCATGAATCCACTTGTGTGGAAACACATCAACAGAATGGAATTTTTCTGAAAAATCATCATCATCATTTCTAAATATATGTCCTGCTTTTTCAATTCAAAATTCCTAATATTTTTCTGATCTTTTGTTATGAAGTATGTTATGCATCTCATCAGTAGATTCCAACACCTTTTCTGAAATTAAAATCACTATGAAATGATTTTTAATTTGAAACTTGACCTTTCCTTCCTAAAAGTCTCTGTCTTTCTTTTTTCGAGCCTCACTGTTGGAAGAACAAAATTAGCTCGTTGAACCTCAAAATGCATTTTTCTTGGCTAAAACAAGTAGAAGCACAAGTCCTTTATAAAATAGGATAAATTATTGATCCTAATTAAAACTAAAAAATAAAGTTTGATCAATGTTATGTTAGATAACTTTTTCTTATTCTTTTTCATAATATAGATCTCACTTAAACTTGCATAATTTTGTAACCTAAAAGAAAACAAGTGCAGGTGTTTGTATTAAGTTAGTTATAATCTTACTATTAACATATTAAATGTGAAATTTGTTATCAAAATTCTTGCCCATTAATTATTTAATCAAACATAAAGTTCAATAAGATGTTATAACTTTACGGAAAATTATTATTACTAGTGCAGAAAAGACTTTTAACGTATGTTATTTTGGGCTTTTTACGTTTGATCCCAACTTGACGTCTTTATGGAAAACGTTAATGGGACGTCAGACATCACAGGTCAGACGTCCATATAGACATCAGACACTATATATAAGCCGCTGGAACGTGGGTAGCCCCTATAAGCCATTGGACGTTTGTATGTGCACTGAAAGACGTCAATAAACGTCAGATAGTACCATAATAGACGTCAATAGATGTCAGACAGTATCATAACAAACGTCTACTGGTGTTTTTCTTTTAAAATTAATTTATTTTTGCAATAAAACCACACCTGGAATATATATATATATATATATATATATATATATATATATATATATATATATATATATATATATAGATACATATATGTGTGTGTGTGTGTTTCAAGTTAACAAAGTACTAAAAAATAATCCAAAACCATTCTTCCACATAACTTATCATGTCATGATCATTTAACCATTCTTCCACATAATCCGTTCCTCGTGACATGGTAGGTTGGTCCAATACTTCTTGATGTCAAGTCCAAACGGTATAAGTTCTCATTATGCGAAACATGAATAGATGGTCACGCGTATTCCTAAGTCTTGGAGTATTTGATTAAGACAACGAACACAACGACAAAAATATGTCCCGTTCACATACTTTGCATTTTGTTCAACATATTGCAAGAACTCCGAAACACCCTTCTCATATTCTTCACTAATGCGACGTTTATTCATCAAACTTCGATCCATATTATGTTCGTAACATACTTCATCAGTTTCAATTTCTTAACTCTCACAAAGTTAGGCCCTACCCATTCAGAAAAATTATTTTCATAATTTGCTAAGTCACGTGCAAAGAAGTCTAACATGATAAATTCGATAAGATTTCGATAGCATTTCACATTAGTCTCCGAAATACACGAAATGAGAGTAGTCAGGGATGACCACAATCAAATATGCATCCGAAGAACAACACAAATAATCTGAACCGAAATTTTATCAATCTTATCTATAAACTCCAACGTACATGTTATAGCAAATTATGAAAATTAATTTTCCTAAATTGTCCAATAAGATAATTCAAAATTTAATACAAACGATTAAAAGATTAATCGTTTGTGTTAAATTTCAAACGGGAACTAAGTTTCACTTAATGATTTGATACTTATAATCTAACATGCCAATCATAATAACACAACAAAACTGTATCACATGCATATTAATTCAAAAGCCAAATATGCATATCTAAAAGCCAATAACATGCATATGCAAAAACCAATAACATGCATACATAAAAGCCAATATCATGCAATTCCAAAAGCCAATAACATGCATACCCAAAAGCCAATAACATGCATACACAAAAACTTTTAAACAAAATTGCTAACCTTCTTAACAGATTAAAAACATAGTGGAGGGAAATGGAGGAGAGCAAAACGCAAGAAATCGCCGCTCAAGAACGTTGCCCAAGGACACGAGCAAAAATACACCAAAACCCAATGAAAACGCATTTTAATCGGTTCAAATGAAAGATAATTCATCAAAGAGTAATGTAATCTGAGTAAAATTAATTTTAAACAGTGCAAAAATGAGAAAACGAACCTGAAAATTGTAGCCTGTGGAGAGAAAACGCGAGGAAGATGATGAATACTGAGTGCGTATAATTGTTGCCTCGCGCACGGGTTTGGTAATAGCAGACCATTAGACGTCGGCTCCCCCCTAGCCGACGTCTAAATGGCTTTAAAGGTATATGCCCCTGCCTAGCCGACCTTTAAAGCATTTAAAAATTAATTTTGGCGCACACTTTAGACGATCGGGATGAGGCTGGCTGACGTCTAATCTTTATTTAGACGTCGGGGCTGACCGACAGACACTTAATGGCAATTGAACAATAACTTTTTACAGCCCATTTGGTGTCAAGGGAAGGGGCCGACGTTTAAATAGCCTATAGACGTTAGAGTGGCAGGATCGAACGTCTAAATGGCGTCAAAAAGTAACTTTTTGGATTCTGGGCTGACCCTTTAGGTGTTTGATATGGGTGGTTGACGTCTAAATAGACTACAGACGTCAGCCCCCTTGCACCCCGACATCTATAACGAATAAATAATTAATTTTTTTACTTTTTCATATCTTTTTGGAGTCCATTTGGGGGGAGCCACTATTGGAAAATAAAATTTTTATAGCAATATTTTATACCTATTAAAATCTATCTGGTATAGAAAGTGGTGTGGTGGCAATTTTGTAAATAAGTTAAACATTTTTATACCGATTGTACTAAAAATAGGTATAAAAATTGGTGAGGTGGCAAAATTGTAATAAAATAGAAACAGTTTTGTACCTGTGAAACTTACGGTAGGTATAAATTATTTTTTTACACCGGTTAGATATTATAATCGGTTTAGATTATTCCCTCTCAGATCACTTTTTTTGTTCTACTCCTTTCTCGGTTCCCTTTTTTTCATTCTTGTTCTCCTTCACTCCTTCACATTTTCTTCGTAGTTATTCAGTCGTGTGCTGGTATGCATTACTGTCGTTCATTTGTTAGACCGTTCACGTTGTTCACGTGCACTCATTATCTCGTTGTCGTTATCACATTGCCACTGTTGAAGCTTTCACAAAGATGGTTGGGTGAAGCTATTGTTCGTCATTGTTGAATCTCTTGTATGTGGTGGGTGAACCCTAACTTTGGGTGATTCTATATTTCTTCGTTTTCGTCGTGTGGTGTGTTGTGGTGTGCGTTTGGCTTGTACAATTGGCCCTCATCGCGTGGTCTGCCGAGTTTCCAACAACAACAAGGTAAGCCACTATGCTTGTTATTTTGTGAAAAGAACTGCTCAGTTTTTATCATTGCCATTGTTGTTTCGGTGAAGTTTATCAAGGAGAGGATTTATGGTTGTGCCCTCAATATGTTTAGAATGTTTTGCAGGAAGCTCAGTTTTGGGGGTTATCCTGAAGCTCCAATAGTCTTTATTCTCACTTAGAGAGGATTGATCTATGTCGTGAGGAGTATCAGGAGGTCTTAGTCTTGGAGGCTTCTAGTATGTTCCAAGGCGTGGTACAGACTAACCTCGTGAGTATAGTAGAGTGAAACCCATTGGCAATGGCTTTCCAAAGTAATAGAAGCCACCACGAGTGCATGACCCGCCATAGCTCGGCAATCATTCTAAGTCCGACGAGTCAAGTTTAAAGCGTAACAAGTTATGATGTGTGATCTAGTTTACTTGATATAAGCATGTATGTTGTGTGTTATTGTAATAATATGATTTCTTGTATATCTAGCTCACCCTTACTTCTATGTTTTTCTGTTTGTGTATTGTTTTCTCTTTTGCAATGATCACCTTAATGATGTGAGCTTAGGGATGCAATCTTTTCAGTTGGCTAAACGAAAAGTTAGATGAGAAGTTTGAAGTATAGGTTGTGCTTTTGGTCCTTCGGGTGAAGAATTTTATTCTTCGCAAATCTATAGTTTGTTGTATCATTATCTATGTAATATTCATTTTAGTAGTTTCATATTATTAAATTGGGATGTTACACTTTTTAATTTAATCATTTTGTATTATATTTTCTTGAGAAAAGAAAGGTTTGAAAAACTTCATTATTTTTATTTTTTATGTTTGAACGTAAATTGAATATTAAATGTTGTAATTTAATATATTTTTTATAAATTAATATATTTTTTATAAATTAATATATTTATTTTTGAAAAACTTCATTATTTCCATTTACTATGTAACGAATATTAAATGTTATCATTTAATATATTTATTAAATTTAATTTATTTATTATATTTAGTATATTTAATTTATTATATTTACTATGATGTTTGAATACTTCAAATCGAGTCACTAAAGTATTCGTGTCCAAAATTTTAAGATGTTTTTACACATGCTTAGTATTTAATCTATAAAATAATAATATTTTTATGATGATGAGAATTTATAATTTTTTATGTTAACAACTTTAATATATATTATTTTAATTTGAATTTACAAAATAACAATCATATATTTATCATCTGTATCGTATGATCATTTGATCAAAAGAGACTGATGAACAATTATAATATCATCTTATGACCGAATAATTATGATCCATTGACTGAACGGTTGTTCTATAGAACAATTACATTTAATACTCATTAACTTACAAGAAAATATGATTATTATTAATTGATCCATAACTAGGTCATCTCTAATCCAAAACTTATTCTAAAATTTGTAAATACATGTTTGAGGTAAAGAAGTCAGTGAGACATTTTATACACATTAATTGCTAGATATGTTAAATCATTACTAATTTTGGCATAGAAACTTCAGTAGATAACTTCCAAGTATGATAGAGTATGGACACTTAGGGATGACAAGAGGTCGGGTCGGGCACGGGTAGTGCTTACCCGCAACCCGACCCGCCGGATAAAATTGTACCCACTACCTGCCCGGGTATCTATTTAAAAAATATCCGCGGATATTTTAAAATTCGCGGATACTCACAGATACCCGAAAAAAATAAAAATAAAAATATTTAATACTTTTTTAAAATAAAATTACAAAAATATATATAATATAATATAATATAAATTAAATATAAATTAAAATTTAATTTTAATTAAATTTAACCTAATAAAATATAAATTTATTTTATTTTTAATTAAATTTAATTAAAAAATATATAAATTATTTCCTTTTTAATTTTTTGCAAGTAACAAGTACCCGCGAAACGGGTAGTATGCAGATAGTAAATACTCGCGGATAGTAACTATTCACCGCGGATTTTACTCTAAATACCCATGCCCACGTATAAAATTATCATCCCTATGAACACTTAGAATAAACGGTGGAGTAAAAACAAACATTAAAACCTTCAAAACACTCGCAACACAGTGACACATTGAAGTTGATCTCAACCAAAACACCATATTTTTTAGAATTATTGTACACTTTTCAATATCATATTTTTTTTAAAATAAACTTATCAGTGTATCATATAGGTGTCATATCTATACACGTATAGTATCCGTAAATCGTAGCATTTAATCAATTGAATGAATTTCTTTTTATTCAAAAGCTTAATTTAAAAATTGTTGAAACTTTTTTTTAAATTATAGACCGTTTTGTATTAGCTTTTGTTGGGAAAAAAAAGGTACGAAAACTTCTTTATTTTCATTTCGATGTTTGAACGAATAATACATGTTGTAATTTAATATAATTTTTTTTATAATTGATATAGTTATTATATTTAATCAGTTGAATTAATCAATTGAATGAATGAATTTTTATTCAAAAGCTTAATATAAAAATTGGTGAAACCTTTTTTTAATTACTGACCATTTTGTATTAGCTATTTGTTGGGAAAAGAAAGGCTTACAAAACTTCATTATTTCCATTTAAGATGTTTGTACTAATACTAAATGTCGTCATCAATTGAAAACGTTCAAAAAAATTTAACAACAAAATTTATATTTTAATTTCAACAACAATTTTGGAAGGTCATTCACACAAATTTTCCTACCTTAAGTCCAGAAGATATCATCACTAGAGAAACTAGAGGGAAGTTTGGTACCACCTGCTTACAAAACAATATATGCAAAACATGTTTTACCTCTGTTGTTCTCTTCTTTATACGTTCAAGAAATATGTTGCAACTCTTTTTATTTCTTTGACATTACTGTTTTTTTTTATAATTTTTTTTTAACTTCCAAGAAAAGATATTTGAACATTGCAATACAATTGTTGGACCATTACCTCTTCAAAAACTTATGAACAATTGTCAAGATCCTAGTATCTATAAACTTTAACATAGTACAACAATGTCACAAATAAAATGTGTCTCTCAAAATTCTAGGGTAGTTATTTTTATTTAAAATAATTTAGAGCATTGCACAAATAAAAAGACTATCGTATTTAACTTTTAAAATTTGAGTCCAAATATTCATTGAAACGAGATTGTAAGTGGCTGAACAACTTTTAATTTGAATACAGTTTTTAAAACCTTAGATGATCAAGTGATTAGATAGAAATGATGAAGCCAAAATTTTGGATATTGATCGATATAGTAAAGAAAAATAACTGGCACGGTGAGAGAAATTCGTTTTCCTCATTCAAGAATTTTTTTTTGCATTAAAGAGAAACAACAGTTCAGCCACTCAGACGCATGATACTGAAATACACGAATCTGTTTCTCACAACTTCAACTTGGCCAAAATCAAAGCAACTAATATAATTTGTATTATATCCTCCTTTCTCTCGGTTAGCACATTAAGTTATTAACCCTCTCACAAATTTATGGATACCACAGTCTATAGCAGCACAAAGCCTTATTTCCCATTTTTTGGCTTTTGTGATCAGAATCGACGAGTTGGGATACTCTGCTCATGCCTGAAGACGTTTTGAGGATCCACTTTGGTCTTAATCCTTACCAACCTTTCGAAGTTCTTCTTGTAATAACTATAGCCCCAAGAACGTGCCTTTTCATAGCTTGTGCTGTTCTTGGTGTTTTCTCCCAGATCAAGGTCCCTGTAATTCACATAGGCTTCCCTTGGGAAGCTAGAAACATAAGGACCCATGTAGTTGTAAAGCTTCCTAATCCAATCTATGTGCTTTGCAGGATTCTTGTCTCCCTTTTCCCACAAAGTCAGGTACTGAATTTTATACAGTGTTCCGTTTCTGTGAGGAAATGGGGTGTCAGATTCTGAAAACTGGCTCATTTTTCCACCATATGGGTTCCAAATCATCAAGGGGCTATCGTCTATCAGCAACCTTCGCCACAGCCCTTCAAGACCCGTTTCTGGTATTGGTTTTCTCACAAAATCTGATTTGGCCTTGAAGAAGTTCTTGAATGTTGACTTTCCTTTGAGAAGTACTTCAGGAGGGGTGCCACTTGGAAAGTCTGCAAGATAGAGCACAGATTTGATCCAGCTAGTTTCCAAGCAATCTTTTCTAGTCAAACCCAACTCGGGGAAGCTTTTCTTCATGATTTGGAGGAGTGTGCTTGCCCCACCAAGGAAGAGAGCATTGTAAGAAGTTGTGACAGTCCTCTGAGTCTTATTTGCAGCACTGGATGGTTGAATGATGATTCTGATGAACAGTTTTTCATCAATATAAGGAGCCACTTCCTGCCATCTGTGAAGAATCTTGGTTGCACCTTGTTTAAGGCTTTTGGTAACTGTAAAAACAGTCACAGTTGGTGGCACCGGAACCAGCTTTACCTTCCACCAAAGAAGGATACCAAAGCTTCCACCTCCACCTCCTCTTATTGCCCAAAACAGGTCTTCCCCCATGGCTTTCCTGTCAAGAATTCTGCCATTGGCATCAACAATTTTAGCATCTATGACATTATCCACCCCAAGGCCATACTTTCTCATCATGCCTCCATATGCCCCTCCTGTAATGTGCCCTCCAATGCCTAAGCTTGTGTAAAGGCCTGCAGGGAAACCATGAACTGAACTCTTCTCATATATTCTGTAGTACAGTTCACCAGTCGTGGCACCAGCTTGAACCCAAGCAGTGTTGCTTTTGATATCAACATTGATGCCACGGAGCTTGACCAGGTCAATAATTATGAAGGGGTTCTCAATTTGAGAAACATAAGAGATTCCCTCATAGTCATGGCCTCCACTTCTCACAATGAAGTGTATCCCAAGTTTCTTGGAGCAAATTACTGCTGCTTGGACAAGAGAATCACTGTCGGGGGTGAATATAAACTTAGGTTTTGGTGCTGAAGGCACCAAACACCTTAGGTTCTGTGCGGTTGAATCAAGGATGCTGGTGAATGAAGGGTTGCTTGGACTGTAAATTAATGGATCAAGTGAAGGTTTTCGGCCTGAATTCAATTTGAGACATTGGACAAAACTTTGTTCAAGAGAAGCTGAATTAACCAATGAAACTAATAGAAGGAGGACTAAAAGTGACAAGGGTATGATTGGAGACACCATGGTTTTCTGTTCTGTTTTGGGGCAAAGAAGTGTATCACCAATGTTCAATATATAATGGGGCCATCGAGCCTTGTTTAGTTAAGCATCATGAAGAGAATTCTTTTACATTCATTTAATAGTGTATTTTACTACTTTCATTCTTCTTTTTATTCCTTTTTAAATACAAAAATTAATTTTTGTTAAAACTATTTTACTTTTATAAAAATTATCTAATTAAAATTTTAAATTATAATATTAAACTTGTTATTTTTTTATTAATGTTCCACCTTTTAAACTTAATATTTGATCCTTTCATTTCTTTATATGAAAATAAGATATTATTTATGTTACCAATAAAGAGCATTGGTATCTTGAAGATAATGATTTTGATGATGTTACAAAGTGAAGAATAAGAAGACTTTTGTTGTATGAGTTTAAAAGCACTTCTGGATAAGAGAAGACATAAGGACCGAGCAGTTAAGACCGAACGGTAGAAGACATCGAGTAGTTAAGACCGAACAGTAGAAGACATGACCAAGACCGAACGGTAGAAGGCATGAACAAAGACCGAGCGGTTGGAAGGTGAAGTGGTGGTAGAAAGAATTGAACCTGGCAACCGAGCAGAGGCATGACTGAGACCGAACGATCACTATCAGTCAACGACCGAGCGCAGATGTAGACCGAACACAGATGCAGACTGAACGGCTAAAATCAGATGAAAGCCAAACAGCTAAAGGCAGAACACTGTTCGAGGCCAAACACAACTAACAGACCAAACGACATATAATAGTTGAAGGTTGGACATTGTATAGCAGTTTAAGGCTGAACACCAGATGGACACTGGTCGAACAAAGTTCAGGACCAAACAGAGTTGAACATGGGTGAAACTCAGTTGAAAAACCGAACAATCACTGACACTAGCTGAACACAAGTTGAGGACCAAACAGTGTTGAACATAGTTGAAGGTTGAACACTGCTAAAAGGTTGAATGGCGCATAGCAGTTGAAGACCAAACGATCACTAACACTAGTCGAACACAAGTTGAGGACCGAACGATGTTTAACATAGTTGAAGGCTGAACAATACTAAAAGGTTGAATGATGCATAGCAGTTGAATATCAAACGGTGTCTAACACAAGCCGAATGAAATTGTGTTCAACTAACACTGTAGAAGAAAATGTTAAGAGTTGGAAAGTTTACAATTATTGTGCCGAGCACAGTAAAGCATAACCGAAACCGAGCAGTTAGCATTGAATGCTGGAAAGCTATAAGGAACCTAGCCGAACGACAGGTGATAAGGAGTTGAACCAAACGACATGAGGATGTGTCGAATTAAACCGAGTGGCAGAAGATGAAGAACTAGAGTCGAACGGTCGAAGAGTTAAATATCCTAATTGTTCTAAGTCTCACATATAATCGATTATCACTTACAATAATCGATTACCACTGACAGTTGTAATGTGTCTTTTCAGTTTCGGACCAGTAGGCTATATAGACCTTTGTTAAACACTTAAGAAAACAACTTTGCGAATTTGAGAATACAGTGACATCTGAGGAAGTTCTCAAGTGTTAGTTCTTGCTCTTGTCAAGTTTTGTGAATAGGAGAAGTTTTCGCTTTGTGTGTCAAAGGTCGAAGGGATTCTCTTCAAGTTGGCAGAGTTGTTGCTTCTGGTTCGTTTGTCGAAGGAAGGTTTTTGCTGCATTCTTCGGTTCGTTTGTCGAAGGAAGGTGTTTTTGTTATTGTTATTTTCTATTCACTTTCATTGTAATTGTGAAACTGTTTTAGTGAAAAAGTTACGACTAGACATAAAATCTTTTGTGCGATTTTTCTACTCCCTACACTCTATATTTTCTGCTCATCAATTGTTCGATAAAACGCTTATAAGGAAATTAAAGGAACCATTTTTTAATTTGACCAAACACGCTTTCATTAATTTTTTTTATTCTACTGCGCAACTCGAAGATACCGGTTGTTATTACCAACAATTTAACATCTTTATTCATTATTTATTAACAAACACATTTCATTTATTAGCGTGCGTGTGTATATATATATAAATATATATATATATATATATATATATATATATATATGTATTTATTTATTTTAATATAATGATTCATATATTTTGCTAATGAAAGTGATTCAAATGTTTCAAATACATTATCAAGATTGAAATTTTAATTGAACATAAATACTTATTATATATCTTTAGAATTACTTGACAAAATAATTTAATTACGTGATTCATTATGAATCTAAATATGATTTAATAAAATATAAAATTTTATTAGTTATTATAAAAATTATAGTAAAAATATTTACGTATTCAACTTGATTTATGTTTTTCTCCAAATTTATGTACTAATCTAATTATAAGATTCAGAGATTTTATGTTTCCACTACCTATTATGAAATTATGTTTTAACCGCTGCATTTTTTGATATAATTGAAAGCTTTTTGTCACGTGAAAAACAATGTTATGCTAAGTGAAAATTTTGGATGCATCTAATGTGTTAATTGACCATAAATGTTTTGGAATGATTTGTGTGTATAGATTCAATTAGAAAATTATTGCAACTGTTACATGAATTCAATTTCCCGAAAGCATTGAATTGCAAATTTAAATCATAAATGCATGATGTCATGCTGCGCGGTCTTTGTGAGTTCAATATAGTCGAAATTGAATAAAAAAAATATTTTTAATGTTGCAGCGTTAATAAAGAGGGATGGAAACATGGTCATACGAGCTTCTTTATTTTATATTTATTTTTAAAGAAAAAATTCATTCTAATTCTTGTATTCATAATTAATATAACTTTTTTTTACTATCTCATGAATTAATACTTTTTATAAAAATATATAAATCATGACAAATGAAATATATTATCAAATATTTTTGTATATCAAATATTTAGAAAATATTACAATTTTATACATTTTAATTTAGATTATTGTAACATCCCAAAATATAGCATAATACTATATCATAGATTAATCACATATAATAATATGATAGATCAGTTCATAATAAGTTAGTAAAGTATTTAATTTTAACAGTATACTTATCCAAAATAACCATAAAACTAAAAACACTTTACAGAGTAACATAAGTCTGATACAAAAATATAGACATAAACCGAACGATGATACAACACCATGTATAAACCGATCGATTTACAAAAGATAAGCTAAGCTCATTGACCGAACAGTCCATTCTAAAACTATATACAACTGATGATTGAGACGTCCTAACCTAAGCAGCAGGATCCTTGCCTTCCAATGCTTGCTCCACCGAACATTCATCGCCTTCTGCTCACATCCACAGGATGATCATTGTAAAAGAAAAGGTAACCGGACGGAGAAAACAAGAAAGTAGGGTGAGCTAATGTAATTTAATTATAAATACCTTATATATTTCATGCAATTTTAGTCCGTACGAAATCGAACGATACATCATGCAAACACTGAATACAAATAATCACATACAAACCGAACACCCTATATATATATATATATATATATATATATATATATATATATATATATATATATATATAAATCGAACATTATGACTTGACCATCCGGGTTATATGAATATGTAGATATAGTCGTCCTTGCACTTGTGGTAGTGTAACAACTACACCAATCAAGCTACTACCCAAGGTTAATCTCATAATACCTACCTTGGCACCCTGAGGTGGTAGGACCTCCTGCTATTCTCACAAATGAAATATCTCTCTTTATGTGAGAATGATACTCATAGAATAATGAAACTAGATGAACAATAATGAAGGAATGAAAGATAGAGCTCTAGAATTTGAAGAGTGGAGCTTGAGCATCCAAAATCCTCCTCCAAGGGGTGAAGAAAGTGTGATTTTGCTTCGTTTTGCCAAAAGATATTAACCATAGGTCAACTAAAACCTTATATAGACTCCTAAAGATTACAAAAAAGTGGCCCAAGGCCCATTAAAATTGTGCACAACTATAGTTTTGCCCCTCAACGGTGACCACGGGACTTCAAAGTGCCGCTCAGCGGTAATTTCCACTAAGCGATACTTGCGACTCTTCTTTTATGCACTTTTTCTTCCTTTTTTGACTCCAACTTATAGCTACTTCACTTCTTCCATTCAATTCTTCTTAAAACCTGCAAAAATAAGGAAAACCAAGCATAAAACCCATCCAACTCTCTTATTTCCAAAACACAAGCAAAAGCATGAATCCAAGCTAGTTTCTAAGTCATAAAGGTTGTTTTTTATGTTAAAATTGAGTATAAAAATAATCGTTTTTCAAGTGTTGGCATGTTTATGGACATTTTCAAAACCTGACATGTTTGATGCAAGATTAAGTAGTTCTCTAATCAAGTGAACGTGAGAAACCAAACCTGAATGCTACTTTCTTAGACTTAACATTATTGAAGTAACGACTAGACTTAAGCAAAGGTCAATGAGAATTTAGCAAGGAGACAAAAAACCCATATCACTGGGAAAAAGGTAATCATGTACAATCTATCATCAATTGGTTCATGAGAAATATGAATATAGTATATTCAACTTTTGTACAACGTAGCATTATGGCCTTTAAAACTGTTTGAAGTTTCTTGTAACTTTGAATGGTATCTCAGGCTATAAGAACCATTATGGTGTTGTAGAATGATTTATATGCAACATATGGATCATACTTCAAGAATCTAAAGTAGTTATACAAATCACCAATAGTATTTTGAATAGGTGTTCCAGATAAGCACACCTTATTTTGGCTTTAAGGCTACAACAAGCTTTAGCCACCTAAGTTCTATGATTTTTTATTGTTTAAGCATTATCTAGAATAACCCAAAACCACCCTACTTTTGCAAGAGGACTAGAACCATATTCCCTAGAATTCTTAATCCTTACATCTACTAGTAGGTCAAATGTAAAACTTTTAATTTGTACATGTTTTCATTTCATTATAAAATTTAATAAGTTACAAACTGAGTAACTTATGTTGAGCAATTGCAACCTATGTCTTTTATTAAATATCAACATGTCTATATTTAGCTATTATTCTCTATTACTTTATTCATCTTATTTATGAATATTATTTGTATAAAATATCCTTTTCAATTTTGTCTGTTGGACAGATTCAACTAAAATGAAGCCTAATTAGATTGGCTAAAGAGTAATTGGTCGTCAACTCCATGACCCATGTATGAAACAAAATGAGAATTACAATCAAGTATTTAGGGAGATTGTATTTTTTTTTAGGATATCTACCCAAGATACATTTTCTCCTATGGATGATGGCTAACAAGTACAACTTGTAGACCCTGATGTAGGAGATTCAAATCAAAATGATGTTACTACAGATTCAAATCAAACCAAAAGTTCAACCCCTACTGTTAATTCAAGAAGATTATTTTCAAATGTGTGAAATCACTTTAAGAAACAAAAGGTAGATGGAAAATTGAAAGAAATGTACAATTATTGTTTCGAAAGTCTTTTGGGTGACGCAATGTGTAAGATCCTTGAAAATATTTGTAAGTTAAAATACTAGATAAAAAAAAATGAATAGTAAATTGTGAATAGTAAAAAGTGAATAGTAAAAAGTGAATAGTAAAAAAAAAATAAAATAAAATAAAAATATTTTTGGAAAGGATAAGTGTTCCACGTAGCTTTGAGATCAGAATTTATCAAATTGCAAATAAAAAATTATTTTTGTAATAGTAAAATGAATAAAAAAATGAATAGTTAAAATGAATAGTAAAAATGAATAGTAAATTTTTTTGCTATAAATAGCCAAGGGGGGAGGCTGAAAATTTACACCAAAGAACTTAGAAAATTTTTGAGAGAAGAGAGTTGGAAGAATTTCAAATTTTGCAAAGGGGATATTCTGGAAGTTTTCAGAGGGCGAGGAGATTAAGTCTGTAATAGAGGTAAGGGAAGCTAACCTTGAGTATCTCCTTTTGTATTATCTTAAGCCTTGAATATGCTATATTTTGCTTTTGTCTGATCTTAAATCTTGATTATGGAGTATTTTGTTTCTGTATGATTTTGAATTTAAATGAGAGTATGTTTTTGTGTTAATATCCGAGTGTGATAGTTGTAAAACGTGATATTGATTATGTTATGCCATTTGTATGTTATTAGTTGTTTATTTTTGTATTTTGGAAGGATTAGAAATTGTCTAACCGGCTCTGCCAGATTCAATTTCTTGTTTCCCCAAACATTCTATTGTTTTCCTTATTTATTTTTATTGTATTTTGGAAGGATTAGAAATTGTCTAACCGGCTCTGCCAGATTCAATTTCTTATTTCCCCAAACTTTCTATTGCTTCAGTTATTTATTTTATTGCACTTTTGGAAGGATTAGAAGTTGTCTAACCGGCTCTGCCAGATTCAGCTTCTTGTTTCCCCAAACTATTTATTGCTTTACTTATTTATTTTATTGCATTTTTGGAAGGATTAGAAGTTGTCTAACCGGCTCTGCCAGATTCAACTTCTTATTTCCCCATACATGTTATTGTTCTTGTTATTTAATTATATTGTATTTTTGGATGGATTAAAAGTTGTCTAACCGGCTCTGCCAGATTCAACTTCTTGTTTCCCCATGAATTTTTATATTAAGATTATTTTTATGATTGTCAAATATTGTATTCTTCTATGACCATTTATTGTAATGTTTTATTATTGTTAATTGTTTATAATTATCTTGTATGAATTCTATTATGGATATTTATTGTGATGAATTTATTGAATGAGTTTGTTGGCTGAAATTGATCTTGTTGGGAGGTTTGGAATAAGGGTTCTGTAATAACTTGTATATGGGTATTAAATAGATATACAGATACTGGTTGAGGTTGTTGTGAGAGGAAGTAAAATTAAGCATTTTAAGATTTAGAGCATAAGAAAATAAGGTAGATAAATTAAATAAATAAATTGTTAATTATTGAGGACCTCCCTTTGTTGGTAGGATAGAGGAACCTTAAAAACCTGAGTTGGCACATCCCTGATCATAGAGCAGCCCTGGCCTGGTCCAGTCAGTTGTGACTAGTCATATGTGCTGGCGTCGAAGGTGAGTTTGATGCGTTCAGACATCTGGGTCCTCTCCGGTGACCAATTGGGGTAAAGAAAAATCTATAACAGGATGAAAATAAAATAAAACAAATTGATTGTAGATGCATAATATTATCATGGTAAAAATTTCATATATATTTTATTTATCATTATATTGAGCCCAGACTTTAATATGTAGTTCTTAAGATATGTTGATATATTTTGGTTGATCCATGATCTTTGTTTGGTGAAAATATGTTGAGTTATACTCGTTATGGGCAAAATGAGTTTATAATATGAAGTATGATATCTGGCAATATGTTTGATTTATTGATACCAAAACGGGTGATTATGAATTCATGATTAAAGAATGAACATGATTGAGTTAGGTGGATAAGAGGGTATGAATTGTTGGTTTTATGAAATGTTGGGGTGGATATGAGAAATCATTACTTATGAAATGATGTTTACTACCGGGAGTAGTTTGTTCGAGTTATACCATGAGAGTTTGGTATGAGCAAAGTAACACTTGAGGTTTATGAAAGCAGGCAGAAAGTGGTCTGACCATAAGGCTTTGACATAAACATATGATTCGTAAGTTTTATAGAAGCAGGCAGAGAGGGGTCTGACCATAAGGCTTCAGAAAGTAAGACATAGTATATAAGTGAGGCTTAAGGAAGCAGGCAGAGAGCGGTCTGACCATAAGGCTTCATGAGTAAGCATGGAACACTTGTAAGATTTATGGAAATGAGAAAGATGATTTTGATAATGATGAATTAATGACATCGGAATAATGATATTTTATCAATTGCAGAAATACATGATTATAACATTTTTATTACAAGTTTAATGATTTTATGATATGGTTGGCTTACCCTTATTTGTTTGTGCTATGATCATATAACTCATGTTATATGTGATTAGATAATGTTGCAGATGTGGTTGATAAAGCTTAGAGATGAGAGAGATGCGGGGAAAACCTTTCAGGGATTTTTGTAAAAAGAATAAATTTGTATTGGGAAGATTATGTTGTGTAAAATTTAAAAGTTGAAATGTCAACGGTGAAGACTATATTGTTTAAAGTTTGTAAGTTTGGTATTGTACTTTGGAGTAATTGAAATAAAGTTTGATTGTTTATATGAGGTATCAAATTAATTTAGTCTCTACTATCAGTAATACCCTTTAAAATGTTTGGGTGTTACACAATGCAAGGTACGTCACATTTGAGAAACTATTTCAAGAGTTGCAAGCTTCGAACAACACCGAACATCAAGCAATAATTTTAAAAAACTCATAAGAAGGTGGTGAAACAATAGTTGTTGGCAATTATGTGTTTAATCAACCAAATAGCTAGAGATGCACTCCGTAAGTGATAATTCTACACGAATATCTAATGTCAATGGTTGATCACACAGGCTTTAAAGAATTTTATGTTGCTGCATAACCTCTATTTAAAGTGGTTTCTCGAAACACCTTAAAAAAGGATATTATGAAGGATCATAATTTCAAAAAAGAGAAATTGAAATTATTATTGTCAAGCATTCAAAATCGAGTTGCAATTACAACTGATATGTGGACTACTAGTAATCAAAATAGATGCTACATTACAAAACAAATAAAGAGAACCTACACCACAAAGTAAGCCACAAAATCGAAAAGGAGAACCAAAGAAAAAACACGAAAAGGTCTTAAAACAATAAAGGCTCTGCAAAAGGAATTTGTGTATGACAAAACCAAGAAAACCAAGAATATAAGCAAGAAATTAAATGGTAAGAAAAGAAGGCTAAGCACTCAAAAATATTACCTTAAGAAAGATACTAGAGTAGATGCACAAAAACAAAAACTACTATATAATATAAAGTTGGTGCTTCTTGTCGTGGCAATGTTTGAGCAAATGAGGCACTAAGGCTGCTCTTTTAGCATCATTGACCAAGACTTAAGCTACTGGAAATTGCAATAAATTGCACAAAACAGAGAGCAAAACATTAAAAATAGATTCATTAAGCAAAATACGGGTAATGATCAAATGCACACAAATTTATAGCACTTTTCTAGGATCTCTTTGGTACTCTTTTTTTAGGCCTTTGCTTAAAAGCTTTTAGTAGTGTTTTTTCCACTATTTTTAAGTGCAAAGAAAGACCATCATACACTAGAAATAAAGGTGAAATATTGGTCTTGAAAGCCCAAAGAAAAAGAAATACAAAATAGAAAAACCTACTAGAATCAAAATAGAGTTTGAAACTTCAACAAGACAATAGAGAATATTTTTCTTTTATGAACTTGCCAATGATCTAATGACAAGTATGAACCCAAAAATTCAAAGATAAGGTACTCAAAAGGTTGTTAGTGGTGCAGTTTTGAAATCAAAGTTATATTTTTTTTTGTGATTTTTCAAAGTATTACTAAAAGAAAATGACAATAAAAAGACTACACATGACTCTAGACAATATAAATGGATTAGAAAATTAAAATGACTCAAAATATTGAAAGTGACCAAACATATATGAACAAAAGACTCAACAAAAAACTTAAAATCCACAAACAGTAGCCTAAACTACCAAAACAAAACCTAGAAAACGTTGATGACAACATTCTTGCAGTTCTGACCTTTATTGACTATTTTGAGCATAACTTTCTCCACAGAACTCCAAATGTAATGATTATTTTTTTGTTGGAAACTAGACTCAAAGGGATTTAATTTGATTATAAATACATATTTTTGGGACCTCTTAGTTAGCTGCAGTTTAATTTTGAAAATTGTAAACGTTAAGCGTAGAGTAAATAAGGTTGATTTGAACCATTTCAAGATAGCTACAACAAGACAATAAGGAGATAGCATGAACAACACGAAATTTAAAACAAAGATAGAGACCAAGATACTTAACCCTTGAAGAACCAAAATATGGCAATCTCCTAGCTAGGTTGGGCCAAAACTAAAAGAAAAGTCATGAAGGTGGGTGAAGGATGATGTTGTACGAAAGCTTTGATGGACAAGGGAGTTAAGAGCTCGGTCATGGGCTATTTTATGGTGATGTAGGTGGTGTTTAATTGGTGCTCTAAGAGAGTTTAGACCAACTAGAGGAAGGTGGGTAGAGGAGACCACGTGGGATGCTCTAGCCTTTGGTGACCTAAGATAAGTAGTTGTTAGCCTTTTCTGAGTCCAATTTCTGGCTACTTCACTTCTTTCATTCAATTCACGTTAAAACTTGCAAAAACAAGGAAAACCAAGCATAAAACCTATCCAACTCTCTTATTTCCAAAACTTAATCAAAAACATGATTCCAAGCTAATTTTTGAGTCATAAAGGTTGTCTTTAAAGTCAAAATTAAGTATTAAAATAACAGTTTTTCAATTGTTATCAATAGTATGACACATAAATGACAACATAACCTTACTCAAATTCAAAGGTAATTACATGAAGGAGAGAAACCTCTATTTATAGTCTAAGGTGTCTCAAAATGGGCAAAAACTTCAACCTTAAAGAACCACCTTGGCTACCTTGGAGAGCAAGGAGAAATCCTCTCTAAGAGGAAGGATACAAATGGTAAAATCCTCTTAAATAAGAGGGTGACATGTGGCCACTACCTATGACAAATACTTTTCATTCCTAGAGTGACATGTGGCAACTAATTAGGAGGAAACACTCATCAATAAGAGGCTGACACTTGTCAAGGCCATCCATTCTCTCTTGTCCATCAAGCTAGCTAAAAATGTTGACCCCTTGGTCAACTCATGGTGTGGAAGTCCCACCTTGGTCAACATTGGGCCTTGGCCCTTTGTTGACTTGGATGATCAAAATCCTATTCTACTTGGCCCCAAAATATAAAGCCCAAAATTATTCGTACTTTTAAAGCTTCATGAGGGTCGAACATGGCCTAAGAGATAGAGTCTAGACCCATCTTCCACAGATGATTTCAACTCTTCTTGAAACTGTTTGGCCATGACTATGAGGTATGCCATCAATTGTGAAAGATGGTTTGTCCATAATTGCCAATGTCATTGAAAAGGTGACAAGATGTGCTAATTTTTGGAAAGCTACACCTAAAAGACAAGAGAAATTTATACAAACATGGGCTCAATTGAATATTTCATTCATAAGGAAATTAGTTGTTGATTGAAGAACTTGGTGGAATTCTACATTTTTAATGCTTCAAGTAGTCATACAATACAAAGATGTATTTAATCGTTTATCACAACGAGAGAGTAAATATAAAGTTTTTGTCTAGCACACATGATTAGCAAATGGCAAATGAAATTTGTCAAAAGTTGGAAATTTTTTATGATGTGACACTCTTGTTTTCTGATACCTCTTATCGAACTCTCGACATTTTCTTTCCAAAGGTATGTGAAATTAAGTTGGCTTTGATGCAATGGCTTAACTCTCCCAATTCTATTATTCAACAAATGGCTACATCTATGGTTTTAAAGTTTAACAAGTATTAGAGTGTGATCAATGGAGTGATAACTATAGGTATTATGTTAGATCCCAGGTATAAAATTAATTTGTTGGATTATTTTTTCTCTCATATATATGGTTATGAATCTGATTGTGAAATTGAAAAGGTGAAAATTCTTTTTAAGGACTTGGTAAGAGAGTATGAAATGTACATGAATTATAAGAAGTTACTTTCTTCATGTCAAAATCCGAACATAAATGTAGGCCAAATTGTTGAGAAAAGAAAATATGCTTAGAGGAAAGATTTTGCAAACCATCATATTACAAAAAAAAGAACCATGAAGTTAGAACTCTATTATTACTTGAAGGAACTGACACTACCGAATTCAGATAAAGAATTTGACATTTTATTTTAGTGGAAGACTATTGCATTAAAATATTCAATCTTACAAATCATTACAGGAGATTTTCTAACCATTCATATTTCAATAATTCTTTTCAAATCTTCTTTTAGTGAAAATAGTTATTAAAACATTTTAGATGATCAAGTGATTACTTAATTGATTAGATAGAAATGATGAAGCCAAAATTTTGGATATTGATCGATATAGTAAACAAAAATAACTGGCACGGTGAGAGAAATTCGTTTTCTTTATCCAAGAACTTATTTTGGCATTCAAGAGAAACAACACTTCAGCCACTCGGACATAGTATACTGAAATACACAAATCAGAAAGACACAAATCTGTGTCTCAATTTAACTTGGCAAAAATCAAAGCAACTAATATAATTGCATTATATCTATCTCCTTTCTCTAAACTAGAAGTTATTAACCATCTCACAAATTTATAAACTAGCACGTTAAGTTATTAACCCTCTCACAAATTTATGGATACCACAGTATGTAGCAGAACAAAGCCATACTTAACATTTTTGGGCCTTTGCGATCAGAATCGACGAGTTGGGATACTCTGCTCATGCCTGAAGACGTTTTGAGGATCCACTTCGCTCTTAATCCTTACCAATTTTTCGAAGTTGTTCTTGTAATAACTATAGCCCCAAGAACGTGCCTTTTCGTAGGTCGTACTGTTCTTGGTGTTTTCTCCCAAATCAAGGTCCCTGTAATTCACATATGCTTCCCTTGGGAAGCTAGAAACATAAGGACCCATATAGTTGTAAAGGTTCCTAATCCAATCTATGTGCTTTGCAGGATTCTTGTCTCCCTTTTCCCACAAAGTCAGGTACTGAATTTTATACAGTGTTCCATTTCTGTGAGGAAATGGGGTGTCAGATTCTGAAAACTGGTTCATCTTTCCACCATACGGGTTCCAAATCATCAAGGGGCTATCTTCTATCAGCAACTTTTGCCACAGCCCTTCAAGACCCGTTTCTGGTATTGGTTTTCTCACAAAATCTGATTTGGCCTTGAAGTAGTTCTTGAATGTTGGCTTTCCTTTGAGAAGTACTTCAGGAGGGGTGCCACTTGGAAAGCCTGCAACATAAAGCACAGATTTGATCCAGCTAGTTTCCAAGCAATCCTTTCTTGTCAAACCCAACTCAGGGAAGCTTTTCTTCATGATTTGGAGGAGTGTGCTTGCCCCACCAAGGAAGAGAGCATTGTAAGAAGTTGTGACAGTCCTCTGAGTCTTATTTGAAGAACTGGATGGCTGAATGATGACTCTGGTGAACAGGTTTTCATCAACATAAGGAGCCACTTCCTGCCATCTGTGAAGAATCTTGGTTGCACCTTGTTCAAGGCTCTTGGTAACTGTAAAAACAGTCACAGTTGGTGGCACCGGAACCAGCTTTACCTTCCACCAAAGAAGGATGCCAAAGCTTCCACCTCCACCTCCTCTTATTGCCCAAAACAGGTCTTCCCCCATGGCTTTCCTGTCAAGAATTCTGCCATTGGCATCAACAATTTTAGCATCTATGACATTATCCACCCCAAGACCATACTTTCTCATCATGCTTCCATATGCTCCTCCTGTAATGTGCCCTCCAATGCCTAAGCTTGTGCAAAGGCCTGCAGGGAAACCATGAATGGAACTCTTCTCATATATTCTGTAGTACAGTTCACCAGTCGTGGCACCAGCTTGAACCCAAGCAGTGTTGCTTTTGATATCAACATTGATGCCACGGAGCTTGACCAGGTCAATAATTATGAAGGGGGTCTCAATTTCTGAAACATAAGAGATTCCCTCATAGTCATGGCCTCCACTTCTCACAATGAAGTGTATTCCAAGTTTCTTCGAGCAAATTACTGCTGCTTGGACAAGAGAATCACCGTCGGGGGTGAATATAAACTCAGGTTTTGGTGCTGAAGGCACCAAACATCTTAGGTTCTGTGCGGTTGAATCAAGGGTGCTGATGAATGAAGGGTTGCTTGGACTGTAAGTTAATGAATCAGGTGAAGAGTTTGTTCCTGAATTCAATTTGAGACATTGGACAAAACTTTGTTCAAGTGAAGCTGAATTAGCCAATGAAACTGATAGAAGGAGGACTAAAAGTGACAAGGGTATGATTGGAGACACCATGCTTTTGTGCTCTCTGTTTTGTGGCTAAGAAGTGTGTCACCAATGCTCTATATATAATTGGAGCTATTGAGCCTCGTCGTTTAATTAAGCATTATGAAAACATCAAATTATAGAATTATATTTAGTAAAAAGTTACTTTGACGTTGACAATTTATATAGGGATAAAATGATGTTAGCAAAAGTTAATTTTTATATCTCTAAAGAAAAAGAAAGAGTGACAAGTAGTGAGAGATAAGCAATGAAAGATATGAACAATAATATCAGATAGGTGTTAAACGTCATTAAATTTATGCTATATTTTATTATTGTCCTATCTTTGAAATGTAATATTTGATTTTTTTTGTTCTTCACCATGAAAAAAAAAAAAATTAGAGATGACAAAATGGATTGAATCTAACGGGTTGGCCGTTCAATATATAAAAATAAGGATAAATCGAGTTGAAAATTTTAATTTGAGAATTCCTTCCTTTATTATTACATGTGGTTTCCTATACCTCCCTAACTTCTTTTATTTTCAAAACTTACTTTATATAAATATTTATTTTTTACTTTTACCTATTTTAATTTAAAACTCTAATCTAATTTCACTCTTTTTCTCTTTTCACTGCCTACCGCAGCTCCACACCCCCATACCACATAAACTTCTCTTCTTCCTCTCTTCCTATTTCACTTTTTTACCATTGTAGCCTCACACCCCCTGTACCCTCATAGAAACTTTATGTTTTCCTTTTACTTTCTTCTTCCTCTCCTCCTATTACTTTTCTTATCTTTGATTTTCGTTTCCTCCTCCATTTTCGATGCTTCCATTGTCACTAAGTTGGCTCCAAAGGTGGTTGGTTCACGAAGAAGAGTCTGGTTCGTGATTGATTTCGTCTCCAGAAATGTTGGTATCTACGTGCTGTTGTTTGAAAAACATAGAAGAAGCCAAATCTTGAATGAATACGAGAGATCCGTTCAGCCTTCAACGGATCTTGATTTCCGTTGACAGATGTCAAGATTCGTTGAAGACCCAACGGATTTCCCATATCAGTTCAAGCCTTCGCATTTTGCTTCTTTAATTTTTTTTTCTAGTTTGTTAATTTTATTTTTTTTATAAATTTGTATGTGTAGTATATAATTTTAGATTTTGAGTTATTTATTAATTTAATTATAATTATTTAATTTATTTAAAATTTGTTCTATATAAAAGAAAATCATTGAAAGGTCAAACGGATCTTGATTTCCATTGACGGATGTCAAGATCCGTTGAAGGATAAACAAATCTCTCATATTTGTTGATCTGTAGGGCAAAATGGGAATGAGAAGGTGTAGAGAGCAACATGTGGTGGTGGAAGGAGTAACCCTCTTTCAACTTTGTTAGCCTATTTTGGCTTAGCCTATCCAACTCGTTAATTTGACAGGCCAAAATGTAGGTTAACCTAACATAACCCATTAGCGCTTTTTATGATTAAAAATTAAAATAAAAAATAATTTAAAAGATTAATTTTTTATATTATTGTTTAAAGATGTAAATATATAATAATATTGTATTTTAAATCATTAACACTCACAAATTAACTTTCAAATATTATTTATAATAGAATAATTTAACATGTAAATGTAATAATTATTTTAATTTATAATTAAATATATATTTTGTTCTTTAACATCCAAGTAAAATTGGAATTAGTCTCTTTTGAAACTTTTGTCCAATTTATTCACCCAACTATTGAAATGCTTGGATTTAGTCTTTAGACTGAAACAATCTTATAAAATTTGTAACTTGTGTAATGACGTTCCACCATTTCTTTTCATTTTTGACACATCATTATACATGTGTGTATTATAATTATATTTATGGATTATATCATATTATGATTAAAAATATATTATGTTATATTATACTTTTGGATATACAGATTTTCAATGTCCCTCTTCTTCAAAATAAAGACAATTTCGGGTTCTCCTACCTTCAAATTCCATAAACATGAACTGTCACTACCACAACACAAGGGCCTATTGCAGCTCGATCCTAGTACAGTCAATGTTACACCAACGACACTAGCCACCATCGAAAGATTCATATGTGTTCGCGTCACTATTCCCCCTTTTTTGTTTCATTTGTGTGCAAGAGACAATCGCGTAATAGCCACCACGACACACCTCCACCATCGTCGGATGAAGCGGTCTCTGATGTTGCTGTTTGAAGCTAGAGTCGCCACCGGCATCATGCAAACTCTGCATGTTCCTCCTTTCCTTACGGATCTCGTCCCTTCCTCTTCCTCTTTCTTAAGCCTCACGACCCATCACCACTAGTGGCTTTGTCGACATCAACACAACGACTTCTTCTTCATCTCCATGGCACGCGAGATTAACCTCTAGATCAAGGTCTTTTTTTTAGTATTTTTTTAAGATTTTCATTATAATTTGGTGTTTTTCTTCTTATATCTTGTGTGAAGATTGCGTGTTTGGTTGTTCGCAATGGGTGTGAGTTTTGTATTTGCAAGGGAGGAAAAATCAAGGTTAGTGATGTTAGAAGTCCTACATCGACTAGAGATAAGGCCAATTTAGAGTGTATAAGTGGATGCAAATCTCATTTTACAAGCAGTTTTTTCTAGTTAAGTTAGAATTAAAGTCTACTTTATTATTAGAGTTTATCCTAGCGAGATTTTTTGTTTGTTAGGCATATTGTTTTACTTGTTATTGGGTCGTTATCAGACCATCCATTACTATCTAGTCTCACGCATAAGATGTATATACATCGATGTGAGGGAGGTGTATTGGAAGTCTCACATTAACTAGATATAAGACCAATTTAGTGTGTATATATATATATATATATATATATATATATATATATATATATATATATATATATATATAAGTTGGTACAAACCTCACCTTACAAGCTGGTTTTGTGAGAGTTGAGGTAAGTTTAAAGTCCACTTCTTAACAAAGTTTTGGTTGACACATATGAATGGAATTGAGATGGAAGTGAGGACTTTTTTGGTCTTTTTTTTGCGTTGGGATGGAGAGAAATGAGTATGTTTTTGTTATGTGATTAATGGAGCCTTTTAATGCAGATGGTGGGTTGTTGATGGATGAAAGTGTGGTTGATAATGGAGGGGACGAAGGGATGAATGGAGATGTTAATTAATGATACTGGTAGTGTTGTTGGATGAATGGAGTTGTGTTCTAGTATTTTGGTTGCTGGAAATTTTGAAATGGTAGTGGAGGGGTTGAATATGGTGAGTTGATGAATGACGATGGGAGAAAGATCAATACGGATTCTAGAGGAACATGGATGAAGCGTATGTGAGGAAGAAAAGGAAAAGGAATATAAGCCTTTGGAAGAAAAATGAAATTGTTGGTGTATATCAATGAAGCCTTAATGAGCTTGTAGTTTTTTTAATTATAATATAATATAATCCAAAAATATAATTATAATACAAACGCGGAAAATAACATGTCGGATAAATTTTGTGAGGCTGTTATAGTTTGATGACTATATTGAAGTATTTTACTAGTCAAAAGATTAAATTAGATAAAAATTTAAAAAAGTGATTAGTTTCAATTTTTATTGAAAATTAAGGGACAAAAACGTATTGAATTGTTTAATTTATCTAATTAAAAATATTAACTAATCAATTAAAAGTTTAGAAAATATTTAATATAATTAAATATGCTTTTAATATTTATTAATATATAAACATTTTTAAAATTAAAAATTAAAAAGTTAACACAAAAAAAAGTGACGAAACAGTCTAGTACAATTCATCAATCCATTCTATATAAAACTAATTATCTAGTGATCCATTTTTATTTATCAAGTCAGCTCAATCCAATCCATTTTTAACTAACAATGACAAATCATACTAAAATTTTTTGACACCCCCATGAAAATAAAATATTATTTAACATCTTTATTCATTACTATTACTAACAAATACATTTCATTAGCAAATATATCCTTTTAATACTATTATTCATATATTTTGCTAATCAAACTGATTCAAATGTTTTAATGATATTATCATATATTTAAAATGGACATAAATACTTCATATATATATATATATATATATATATATATATATATATATATATATTATCAGGATTTTACCTTTTAATTGGATATAAGTACTTACTATAAATCTGAATGTTTTAATGATACTTTTAAAATTCACCTTTTGATGGACATAAATAGTTACTAAAAATCTAATTTAGTTCTGGAAATGTTATTGAGATCGGATTTAGCCCATAACATTAGAGTGCCATATACTGTTGAAGGAAACTTGAGCTCAGACATACGTCATATAGATGAAGAGTGTTGGCATTGATTTGGGGTGAACAATCTAATCTTATAATTACGAAATTCGAAACATAAATTTTTTCATATTTCTTTTAATTTGAAGAGCATCGACCCATTATGATATAAAAGAAAATGAGAATGAGGACTTTGCTTCATCCCATAAAAGGGAGCGGCAACCCTTTAGTCATGTGCAATGACCCCACACGTTTTTTAATGTTTTTGTCAAGAATAAGAGACAAACATGCCTAGATATTTGAGATGTAGTGTGTTCATATGCATATTAAAATTAATTAACAAATTATGTGTAAATGGAATCCATTTTCTGGAACACTGGTGGTTATAGCCTTATGGTCCACATCGTTAATCAATTACCATGTTTTTTACTTTAGTTGATTGCGTTACGTAATGTTCGACGATCCATCCTCAAGTAGTTTTGTAATACTTGTTTTCCAAGAGTGATTAAAGTAACAAATATTCCCCAGTGTTGAACCTTGAAGTCACAATTCAAGATGATATGTTGTTTTTGAACGTATACAACTAAATTTTAAGTTGCAGTGTAACTATATGAAAAACATGGTACTAGAAAAATAATAATTTTTTCATTTGGAGAAATAGTTACATTATGTTTCTAATTTGTAAAAAACTTTTGTTAGTCACTCAACATGTCATTGATGTTTGTTTTGTTATTCAACATAAATAAAACTTATATAAAACTATCTCACAAAAGTATTAAGTGAGAACAACTTTTGACAATTGGGCAACTCGTTCGTTGACTGGACCCTTCACTGCCATAATTAATACTTTCCACAAAAAGAGAAAAACTGGAAATAAGTGAGAAAATAAAAAATGTAAAGGAAATTCAATGGCCCAGTGAGTTAAAAAGTAAAGAATTTATTATTCTTTTGTAAAAGAAACGCTTCAAAAGCGAACTTGGTTAAAAAGTGAAGAATTTATTCATTCCTTTTGTAAAAGAAACACTCCAAAAGCAAACTTAGATAATTTTACGTTGAACATATTCGTAGTTGTAAAAATATTAATAATAAGTCTTAGTGATATGATTAAATAAAATTAATCAATTATCCTATATAACCACTTAAAAAATATGACAATGTTTTCTAATATTTATCACTTAAATCAAATATAGTATTAATAGTTATGATTTAAATTTATAAATAGTCCTAGATTAAAAAAAGGTTAAATTCATTGGAAGTTTCTATTTACGTGGATTTTTCTTAGTTAGATCATCGTTTGGTTTTTTAATTTAGTTTTTAAGAGTGAAAAATTAACTTAATTAGGTCCCTACCGTTAAGTTGGTTTAATGGGCTAAGTTTTTTATGACCTGACACCTTGACGTGGTAAGTTTTTTATACGAGACATAAGAAGGGTGTTACGTGAAATTTCTTAAGTTTGACGTGAAAAATGTTTGATTAAAAATTTTTGAAAAAAAGGTCATCTTCCATTGCAATGAAGCACCACTCAAAAATCATCTTCCCTTTCCATCACCCAGAAATCTTCTTCCCTATGTATTAAACCTGTAAGAAGAAATCCAAAAATCAATTTCAAATTACATTTGAATCGGGCCTCACATCCCAAATTTCACAACATAAAGAACCCTAGATGTGAAACGTAAACACAAGCCATACTCTACCGCCTCTTCTTCCAATCTCATACTCTGTATCTTCTGCGTTTGTGAGAATGAGCCTGCACTGTGTAGATTATGTAAGAATCTTGTTGATAGTCACTTAAATTTTCATCCGCTGACGGTGATGCAGATTTTTATGGAGCAGATTAAGGTGTCGTTGTTGGTGGGTTTAACTGATATGTCTGGGGAGTATGAGCCAATTCCAAAGGAAATGGGGGTGCGGTTGCTTAGGATTATTTAGAATAACTTGGAGGATCCTCTTAGTCAAATAGTGAAGTTGGTGCATCTCATTTTTGACCTATTTCACGACATTCAGTCTTCCCTCTGTGAGGCTGGGGAGAGAATAAAGGAGTTTTGGTGAAGATTGGATCAGATCTTCTTTCGTTGGGTTCTCGGTGTAAGGGGAGATATATTTCATTAGCCTTGTTGACAAAGAGATTGGGAGCGAGAAAAATATTGGAAATGACTTCATATCTGCTGTTTGATAACACGGACATATTGATGATGATGTCTGTTGTGCTGCCACATCGTTTTCGGAGAGGAGTGTGCCTTTGCGTTTGCTAAATTTAGGGTTGTTGGATTGAGAATGTGATCGAAAGATGGTTTGGTGATCGATAACTTCAAGCACACTAACCAAACCGAGTTTTACCCCCTTCAACGTTGCCGAGACCCTAATAGAGGAGGTCATTGCCGACGTCTGCCATTAGATTGGACTTCAGTTCAATCTTGAACCTAATTTAACTTTAATAAACCTTAATTTTTGGTGATGCTTAATTTCATATTTTAATAAACCTACTTAAATAAATATTTCCATAGATAAAGACTTCTAAGGAGTTTAACCTTAAAAAAAATATCAATACATACAAAAAAAAAACGCTCCACAAGGCAGAATTCAACCCTCATAGAAAAGGAAATAATAAAGAATAGAGGTAGTTGAACAACCACCCTTTACATTTCTCATCTTTATCTCTCTAATAAATAAGAAAATAAAATAATCGAGTCCAATCTCATTTCGTTCATCTTTTAATTAGTATAATAAAAATAGGTTAGAATAGAATGATATGGCCTATAATGATGATTGAAAATCACGTTTGGGTTTGTATTGGGGTTAGTACATAGCAGGCTAACCCTATAAATTAAAAAAAAAATGTTCAAGTTCTTTTTATTTCGTGAACATAATTTTAATTGTTAACTTCATTAAGTTGGCTAAAATATATTACACAATTTAGTTAAAGTTTGATTTTAACATAAATTTGTCTTTTAGTATAATAGGGAATTTGAATTTATAGAAAAATTAACCACAATGATAAATATATTTTTGATATTTTAGAGAATACTTTAGAAAAATATATATATTTAAGTTTAAACAACTAATAACATTAATATTATAAAAAAATAAATAATGGTTGGATGGAGTAGTTAGAAGGTTGAATCACCTATAATGTCCCATCATTTTACAAATTAAGTAGATCAATGCAATCTATATTTTTTCATCTTTAATAATGTTTAGTGGATGAAATAAGAAAGAGTGAAAATATGGATGGCGAAAATAATGCTAATTTTTTGTGAATTAAAAAAAAGGAGACATACTTGTAATTATCTAATATATTTTCATATACTTTAATTCAATCAGGTTCTTTTTTAATCAAACATTTTTATTTTTTATCCATTCTTCTTTAGTACATTTTTATTTTTTATCTATTCTTCTTTACGTGAGAGTTTAGAAAATTGCATTTTAGAATTAACAGTATGATTAGAATAATGATACTTGATTATTTCATATTAAAAATTTAAAATATAAATAAAATTTTTATAAACAAATTTCATTGTTTTTTTAGAAATCATTTATTAAAACTCCTTCTCCTTTCTTTCTAATATATTTCACAAACCACTCATCTTTTTGAAGCTTAAATAGAGTATCATCTCTCCTAAAAGTGAACTTTAAAAAATCATTTTATTAGTTTTTCCAATAGGATAAATTGATTCTTTGCCTCTTTCTTGATCAGTTGTGTTTTCTCATGCAAGTGGTTTTTTATCAACTTGCATGTGACAGTTGTGCTTGTTCTATGAATCTTTGTTGAGTAGTGGTCCTAATATTGTGTCACGATCATGTTTGCGTTGTTCATAAAGACATTTTGGGTTATTTGTGCATCTAAGGGTGCTTAGGGGTTCTTGGACTGTTTTGGGTCATCTGTTAGGTAAGGGAAGCTAGTTATTTTTTTTCTAAATTTTTTATGCTTTGAAAGTTTGAATTACATGTTTGGTTTGTCTTAAGATTTATTGAAATTATGATATTGGTGGTTAAACTGTTGAATTTCTGTTGTTTGAACTGGTTGCATGTGGATTGTAATTATTTCAGTTGATGTTGAATTTAGGGAATGAGAATATGACCATTTGAGCATATTTACACTCAATTTGATATTGAAACCTTAAAATTAAATAATTATATTAAATCAGATGTAGTCCATTGTCTTAATTGTATGTGAAATCGAAGCAAAAAAGGTCCTATGATAGTGGTTCTTCTTTCAACTACTGTCATAGACCCAATTTTATTTATTTATTTTCTATTTTCGTTTTAGTGCTTATGTTTTGTTAACTAAAGCAAAATGTGAACCGTTTTGCTTCAGTTTATAACTGAGGTAAAAAATCTTCCATTTTTTTACCTCGTCCTATGTCTTGATTATGGAACCACTATCAATTGTCGAAAGCAACTGTTGTCGTATCCCTCCCTAGATTAGTGATTGTTGAATATTGAATATTGTGTTCCCCTATCCAAAGACTAAGTGTCATCCATCGGTAGACACCCTTCTCACTAGAGTCGGGCACTACTTATCGGTACCTATCTTTGCATGCTGAATACATCAACACACTAGGTAACTTAGCCAAAAATGGCTGCAGATCGTCACAAGTAAAATTGTCAATAGGCCTATAAGTGAGGCCCATCCATGTGAGGGCCCATGGCTAGTAAAATATTCCTATAAATATTGTTTCAATCAAGTTATGATTTCACTTTTGAATTATTCATGCTTTGAATAAAATCTATTGAATTAAGTGTTGTAGAATATTTTGTAGGCACTCCATCATTCAGTAGAGGATAAAAGAAGTTTGGTGGATGAGTACCAAGTAGTAGAAGTTCGTGAAGTGGAAGAAGACTCTTTAAGAGATACCTTCAGCTATGTAAGTACAATCATTATTACATGTGTTTGGTTTTGTACAATTATTTATGGAATAAACTTGTTATGGAGATGAGATTCATATATAGACCAAAAGTATTTATGTAAATGTTGTAAATCTTTAGCAAACTATATATTTAAATTAATTTTATGAAATGTCTATATATTATTTTGTATACATTGGAGTTGAGACTTATTAGTAAATCAGACAACCATTCTTTAAAATAGGTCTAAGTTAGTTTAATTTTATTGTGTTCAACACTAACTTTATGAAGTTAGAGTTTGTTTATCAACAGTACTTGGAATGATTTAATATTATTAAGTTGGATATGATTTAATTGAATGATAATTGTTTTAGGATGTACAGTCCATATCAACGTCCAATGTCCAGAAAGTAGACCTAAGGAATTCTAAAACTATCTTATGCTCCAAGTCTCTTGTAGCTGTTCGTTCAAATCGTTCGGAGGACGCCAACAGAAAGTACTCTAATGTCAAAGTCGGTTTGACGTTTAACAGTTCAGATATTAATGGTGTAGTAAAAACAATCACATATCTCCTTATCTCAAATCTATATTATAGATTTCAAAACGGACATTTGATTAACAACGATCTAATTAGCACACAATTGATTATAATCACACTTTATCTTAAGTTATTCAACATTAGAGCTAATTATTCTAACAATTGATCGGTCGGTCAAACTCCGTGACCGTTCAACCGTTCAATACTGATAATGGTTTATTGGAGTGTCTTATTAACAATTTAACTATCCAATAAGTCACAAACCAAACCGGTATACTAATCAATAATGTAAAAAAATTATATAATAATTAAATATAATAAAAAGTGTTGGCAATACAAATTAAAATGTCGTATTTACAATTAAAATTAATTTAAAGTTTTTGTACTCTAAAAATGGTTAAAAAATGTCGCAGGCTTGTTCAAACAAATCTAGAAGAAGATTTCACATCCAGATTATTCATCTATGCAAAATTTTGTGTATAATTGTATAAACTCAATCTTACAAGAGTCTACTATTATATCAAATACTTATGAATATACAATACATACATAGCAAAAGAAAAAGGGTAAAACTTATAATTTGATAAAATTTGTCCGTTGAATATTTTATATAACGTTTTTATACAGATTATCAGTTACAGAATTTCTTACACAAACAAATTTCTTAATAAAAAAAGTACTGACGAGATAAAAATAAGTAGAAATTTGACTGAAATTAGTTTAAACATAAACCTTGTATGAAATATTTAAGCAATTTTTTGTATAGAAATTTTATATTAATAATGTGACGAAAAATGGTTGAAAAAAAAACTAAGTTAAGTAGTTTATAATTTGGGCATGTGAAAATTTGAGAAGTTATTTGAATTTTTTTGAAAGAGTCCTTCATCATAGGCTTGATATGCGTCCTTGACCTTGTTATATGTTGTACAAGAGGATTTTAATGTGCTTTTTCAGGGGTCTTTGGTCCACAGCAAATCTATTGCGTTTAATCTTCACCTCATGTTCCACAAAATCATGATGGTGATGACCAAAAGAAAGAAAATCAACCTCTCACGGCGAGGGTCGTGTTCAGAAGAGTATCAAAAGCTCAATGTTAAACACTAATTAATTTTCAATAATAAGAAATATGTGAATATTAGTAAGCATAATTGATCATGAAAGTAATTTAAATATATAAAATGAGAAAAATTAGAATATTCGAGATTTATCATCAAACTAAATAAAGTCATATTATGGATCAATTAATTGGATTTAAAGATTTTTAAATTAGTCATTTTTCTCTATAAAAAAAAAATAAGTCACAGATTGAAATCTAATTTATCAGAATATCTTTTAGAACTAAAATTTTGATGGGTTATCAAATTCTAAAAAAAAATATAATATTTATACATTATCTGATGTGATTATTCACCTTAATAATAAAGTCTTAAAAGACTTGAGATGATTTCTTAACTCTCCACAACATCTTACATAGACTAATATTAATTCACAGTGTAATTTATCAAGACAATTTTTAAAAATAAAATCATGACAAAAATGAAATAATTGATCCTTTATATTAGAGAACTTGATGTTTAAACAATAATATATATATATATATATATATATATATATATATATATATATATATATATATATATATTAAAGATAAAAGTTCATTTTGAATTAATTTTTATATTAATCACTAGTAATTTATATTAAATTAATATAAAGCCCTGTCCAGCCGTTTATTTATTATTTTTTCTAAATAACTTTGCTTATTTTAGAATTGTTTAGTTTATAATTTTAGTTTCAGAGTTTTATTATTAAATCATGATCTGTTATTAACTTTTGTTGAATTTTAAGGACTTATAGTTATAGAGTATATAAACTACGTTTTATTTAAACCATTTATTTAGGTTATTAAATTTGTTTATGTTCTTTTAGATTGACTCAATCTGTTACTATCTTATACGGTAAAATGTAACTAATATTACCCAGGAACAAATACAATTAGTAATGTTAACAAAAGTATCTCTAAAAGAAAGCCTGCCATGTTACTTTACTGTCAAATGATTCGTTTAGAACCAAAAATTAATATAGTAACTGAAATTTCAACATATATAAATTATTAAAAGGATAAAAGTAACTTTTTTTTTAATCTTAAGAGAAGAGATAATTTAGACTATAGAGTGGCATTGGAAGGAACAAACTCATAATAGATACAATTTGTCCCTGCAATAATCTTTAGTTATATTACTTTGCTCAGGACATGATAGGGTTAATTTCTGGTTTAATTCTTTTCCTCCGTTTCTATTTGCATTTTAGTGTTAATGCAGTTGTATAATACGGAAAAAAGTCGAGAAAGCTATATGCATGAAAGAACTTAAGGTCAGTAGTCAAACAAGTTACGTGGAGAAGACAACATGTGAAGTCGAATACAGGCAGTGATTATTTTATATTTCATTCATAATAAAAAAAATCATTTTATTACAATTTCATCCATTAGGTATTCATTTAAAAATATTTTTAAATATTTTAAACTCATAATTATCTATGAAAACCCGTATATATTTTAAAACAATATTTTATAAATCTTTAAAATAAAATTTAAATTAAATAACAAAAAATATAACATATAAATTAAAATTTTATTTTAATTAAATTTAATATGATATAAGTAGATTGAAAAATATTTTATTGCATATTTATCATAAAACAGTGATCATGGAAAAATTTTATATTATATACAAATAAGTTACATTGCATTGAAATTCAATAATTTTTTATGATATTATAATATTTATATTTATTTAAATTAATATTAATATCAGTGTAATATAATTTCAACATTTAATCTAATTTGCTTTTAATATATATTAAAATAGTTAGTTTAAAACTATTTTATAACATTTTAATTTTTTTTATCATCATCTACATTAATTGAAATGAGTTTGAGGATGAATCATATTTTCTTTCTCAATCTAAAATTGAAAATAAAGTTTTTTTTCTTTTGCATTGATTGATGAAAATGGAGAGAAAACTAATTTACAAGAATCTTTTATCAGAGGTGTTACTTAGTTCTTTTCATACACTTAATCATAAGATTAAGATCTAAGTCTTCTAAAAAATTTATTAGATTTGTAGTACGAATGAAAAAATATTTTTTGTTTTTAAAAAATATTTTTCTGTCAACAACTAAATAATTTTTAAGATTGTATATTTTTATAAGACTTTTTGCATTGGATTAAAAAAATTGAATAAAATGTTAAAAATAACGTGTAAAATAAAACCTATAAAAGCTAAATTAAGATCACCTACAATGGACTTTAGATGTTAGAAGGAAATATCAATATTTTTTTTTTCAATATCTCTTTAAAAAGGAAAACGGATCTTTCACATTCAATTTACTTTCACTTTTCAAAGACATTTGGTAGGTAAAGCTATTAATTAATTATAATGATTCTCTGGTTTTTAGTTGGTTTCCTCTTGTTCAAAGCATGCTTTAGACCTCAATTTAGAAAAAAGGAGTGATTAAATGTCTCTCAACACTTTTGGATCTTTTTCCATGTAAAGTCATTGACATGCTTCACCAACAAAGAGTGTTAGAAAAAAACTTCTTCGTTCACGAAAAAAAAATCATGTATTAGTTACGTTTTTAATATCACGATTATTTAAAATTGGCCTTATTTTTTAAATTGTACTCATTTATTAAATAGTTTAAATGACTCCCTTAAAAATGTTGGTAGTGTCTTTTTTTCTTTCAACAAATAGAACTCATAGTTATTGAACAAACCCTATTCTAAACAATTAGATGGGAACCTATCCAAAAAGCTCAAACTTACACATTAGATATAATTAAATTGCTGTTAATGATGACATATATATATATATATAGAAAGATCACATTCATAACATTAGCATTGATGGAAAACTTTTAACTTTGAGTTTATTCAAAAGTAGAAAAAGGTTAAGTGCCACAAAAAAGTTCAGTAGGGACAGATCAAGAAAGTTTCAAGTTAAAAGAAAAGTGAAATGTAATTTACCCTAAAAAAATAATATTTGTAAATTTGAAATTTTCTTCTTCAAAATTTAAATTGTTTTCTTTTGATAGTATTTTTTATTAATCTTAATATTTTACTGTTATATATTTAAAAATTTTCCTGAAATAAGTATGCACGTTCTTTCATAATTTGAAAACATTGAGAAACTTCTAGCAAACTACTCAACTTTTTCAACTAGATCATGGTGAGTTTCAAAATTCTCATTTTAATTCATCAAAGTACATGCTATCATATGTGGTCTTAAAAAAATAGTAAATAAATTAGAAAATAAAAAATTTAAACCACTTTTCATATTCTTCTCTCTCAATTTTTTGTATGCAGCAAACATTTTCATAATATAATTGCACCTTGCAAAAAGCAAATGGGTACCATTCTTATTGAAATTGACCATTATAAGAAGTTTCAGCTGAAAGCCCTAAACCCACAATAAATATAGATCGTGAGTAAAAGGAGGGTTGACAAAATAGTTAAATCAATAACAAAAGTATGCTTTTTATTATTTATGTACATCTTTCACTTTCTACTTTAAATTAAACTATGCTTTTGGTGGCACCCTCTTCTCTAGATATCCAAAATGATTGTGTTTAATTTTTATCTCCCAAGGTTTAATTCTTTCTTTAATCAAAATATTGTTCTTTTTCCGTGTCCATTATATCCGAGTCCATTAAACTGGTTTAAATTTTTAGTTTAATTAGATTTAAGTAAAACTAAATCAATCAAATGATTATATATATATATATATATATATATATATATATATGTATGTATATATATATATCATTGGTTATTATCGTCTAACAATTCTTGATTTGGAATTCAACAACAATGTCTAACAAAATAACGTTTATTAAGGAATCATCTAAGATAACACATAGAATACTATACATGTTTAAGATAACACATATATTACTCTAAACATACTTTTTGCTAAATCCATTATACACATATTAAACTAACCACTAATGAACATCTAATGTTTAAATAATGTAGAAAATAGTATTTTATTGTCTATTGTGTTATTTTCTATTTATTTGTGCAGATCATAAAGAACAAAACATTATTCAAAAGTTTTGTATTGATTCAAAAGAACGCTAAGAGATAGGAAGAAATTCTCGAAATCTTTCTTCAATGCTTATTATTTGACGTATCTGTACCAGCAACACAATTGTCATTGGAAAAACACGATAACATTTGACTTTGAACCAAAAAGTTATACACCTACATGAAAGTCAATGCTTTGAGTAACAGATCTTTTTCGAAAAAACCTATATAAAGAAGATATCATGACGAGAAGACAACAAGAATCTTGAATTATTATTACACATACGTTGTCAAAGCCTATATAAGTTTTCAAATATTCTTTTTATTGTGAAAATATCCTCTTTACGAGATTCATTATCTGTACTTGTCTTCATAAAAACACTTTGCCATTTTTGTAGAATCAGAAGTGATTTAAAATATTTGTTTTTTTAACTCAGGTGAGTTAAATGATACAGTTAGTTGGATTATTTTATACTGTTATACTCGTTGTAAACAAGAAGTGGTTAAACTCGTTGTAATAGTTTCAAAGATTAGTGGAACCCCTTAAGAGTGCTTCTTATGCATGTAGACCATTTATGATTGCATGTCTCTACTGATTAATGGTTTTAATGACATGATCTAATAATGTTTGTGTGATTCTTAGGGGAAAATAGAGTTTTTCTTTGCTTCAAGGGGTTTTTATAATGTTTTAGATTTGTTTGATCATCTCTTAGGTAAGAGAAACTAATTACCTTGTTTCAAGTTATAGATGTTTTGAAAATGTTAAATTGTGCAGTTGGTTTGTCTGAAATTGTTTGATTTGTTAATATTAGTGATTGAGCTGCTAAAAATCTAGTTGTGTTAGATGTTTGTGTGTTATTTGCATTGATTGAATTGATGTTGAATTAAGAAACATAGGATCTGATCATTTGAGCAAGTTGATATACCCTAACACTAAAAATTGTTTTTTTACCAAAGTACTAAGTAAGAAATACCAATTGGACCATTTGAATATGTTCCTTTTTCCCTAAATCACAATTTTAAGTATGCTAAAATCTAATGTAGTGTTGAGCAGTGTAAAGCTAGCGTTGAGCACCTATTCATTGTGCATGTCTCAGAGCATTTTAACTCTAGACTGCAAAGCACTAGGCTTGTACCGTTGAGTGCACAAAATGTGAACGTGGTGGTAGGGTATCACAGAGCGCCACTTTTCACTAGAGGTGTGGAACTATGTAATTCCAAGTCATTAAGCGACAAAAGAATGTCGCTTAGTGACATTCGATTATCCAATTAAAAGGACAATTTATAAGTGACAAAAAAAAGAATCAAGGTTCTTCTTCAAATTTCAAGTGCTATGGTTGTGGAGATTTGGGGCATGTCAAAACGAACTGCCCAAATGCTAATAAGTGTGAAGAGAAAAGAAGGTAGGAAGTTCTTCAAGAAAAACAAATGGGAGGATAATCAATCAAACTCTTCATGAAGCTCTAGTGACTTGGATGAGGAAACATATCTTTGTTTAATAGTAAAAAATGAATCAAGCTGCAGTAAGGTTAGCAATTCTAATACTTTTAGTGAGACACATGATTATGATGATTTACTTTGTGCCTTTCAAAAGTTGTATGATCAATCTGAAAAATTAATTTCTTTATATAGTAATTTGAAATCAAATATAAAGCTTTGAAAAAGAAATTAAAAAAATCTCTCTTGAAGAAGAAATTTTGAAAACCAAAGTTTCAATTTTAGAGGATGGTAGAAATGTATTTGGTGAGTGTGAATGTTGTAAGGAGCATGAGTGGAAAATGACTAATCTTGAAAAATTAATTGCAAATGTTTCAAACTAAAAAATGCACAAAATTATTGAAAAAGATTTTCAGAAAAACAAACAAGATCCTAAGAATAAGAATAAAAGAACATATAGGATATGAGTTGAAAAAAGAACAATATTCTAACAAATTAAATGTTGTCACACATTTTTATTGCGTGAAAAAGGGGTCACACTTCAAATAAATGTAAAATCAAACATTTTGATGTTCCTAATGGAAGATATGCTTGGAATTCTATTATAAAGTAACTTGTCTCTAACCTCAAAGGACCCAAATAAGTTTTTGGGAACCAAAATGTTTTATGTTTTGTAGGTTATGTCGAAATCAAGAAATTATCTTTGGATGTTCAAGAGTTGATTTCAATGGAATTTAGAAAGATTTATTTTTTATAAAAAAAGGGAAAATATTACATTTAGAAGGAATTAAACTTTATTAAGTTAAACTATTTAGGGGGAGCTCTTTAACCATGAGATCATTTTTTTATTATGATAAAAAAAGGGGGAGATATATTTGTGTTGACATCTTGTGATAACTTGTACTTCTTTAAGAGGGAGATATATGATTGTATTGATATCTTGTTCTACCTTCTATTTTAAAAGGGGGAGAAAAGTTATTTATCTATCTTCTAGATTAACTACGTTTTTCTCTTAAGTTGTTGATTAAGAATAAAACATATCACAAGTCTTCAACAATTTTTTATCATCATAAACAAGGGAGAAATTATTGACAAAAGAAGAAGATGAAATCTTGTTTCAATAAAGGGTTTTGATGATGACAAAGACTCATGGAAAAGTGTTGAAAATTAAAAAATCATTGAAATAAGGAGATACATTGAAGACTTAATAATTTAGTTGTTGAAGTCTTGTAATTTGTGAATCTTATTTAAAATAGTTAAATTAGTAATCTAGAAGTCAAAATGCAGAAGCAAATTAATAGAGCACTAAGAAAGTTTTAATTTTTCATAAAAGTTAACTAATAATCGATTATCACTAATGCTAATCGATTATCCAATAAAAATAAGTTTTTCAAAAGAGTCTCTTTGATAATCAATTATCACCTTTTAGTAATTGATTAACACAACAAAAAATATTTTCTTAAAAGTTTCTATGATAATCGATTATCACTTGAAATAATCAATTATCAACAAAAATTGTGACCTAACTCTTTAGTTTCTTGATATTTTTTTATCACTAATGATATTTTTATCACTAATTTTCAAAAGAGAGAGTTTATTTATTTTAGTTAAACCTAGTTTTGAAAAGAACTTTTCACTTAGAGGTGTAAAGTTGTGACTGTTAGAAAAACTTTTTGTGTTTATGAAAAAGGCCTTTGAAAAACCTAGGGGGGGGGGGGGGTAGAACAATCACTACAGGAAATGTGTTGATTACCGAAGGCATATTACCGACGACCTTTAGTCCTTCGGTAAACGCCATTTACCGAAGGATTTTCCGACGACACGTTCTTTATCAAAGGATATGAGCTGGTGACATAACTTACTGACGGTCATTGGCCTTCAGTAATGTCCACGATGGGTTAAGTTCTCGAATATGATATTCGTTCCCATTTACTCCAATTTCACCAATTTCTCTCCTGTTTGCTCTCGTCTCCAGCTCCCCTTCCCTTTCCTTCCCCATTGTGCTCGTGCCCTGATTTAACGCTAGTGCTCTCGTCTCCACAATCTAGTGGTGCTCTCATCTCTATAATCAGTTGCTTGGTCGTTTCATTGATGGCAATTTGAGCGTTGTGTGTTAGGTTCGGTGACGCTGCTTTGTGGGTTGTGTTACTTGTTTGTTTGTGTTAGTTTGGGGGTTCTGTGATGGACAAATTTATGATCACCAAAATATGATGTCACAAACTTGTTTTACAATCGGCAAGTATGACCGAATCGTTCAAGTAATAAACTTGGTAAGACCAAGTATCGTTCTCCCAAAGGACTCACGGCCTAGTTTAGTTGTGTGGTTTATTGATTAGCTAAGACTTAAGAACGAAATAATTGGATTATATTATGCAAAAGACGAAAATAAACATGTATGCATGAGGTTTTAATCAATGGCAAAAGCAAAAGACAAATACTTTCAATGAAATATATGGATGAATATGTTGTTGGGGGTCAATTTCATCTTATCCACTCTCATATATTTTAGGAATTCAACATTCAAATCATCATTGTTAATGCCACTCTCTAAATTACTTTGTGAAGAAGGCCTATCCCTAATTACGAGTTCATACGATTCCTAGCATTCCTAATAATTAGTTCTCTTAGCATAGGAGCTTAACGACAACCAATATAATATTGGGAGAGATTCCCCGGATCTAGACTTCCCCGTACGTTCCCGTATCGACAAAATCAATAATCATGCATTGAATGAGTTAAACAAAGCAAGCATTAAGCAAAGAGGAAAAACCCTAACTAATGATGAAAGAAAGCATAAATCTTAGATTAAGATGCAAGCATAAATTCCATATATGAGAGCTTCAAAAGATTATATTGATTCCCCAACAAACATACAAGGTTTAGTTCACCATATTCATGGTGAACCTAGATGAACAATAATGAAAGAATGAAGGATAAAACCCTAGAAAGGTGAAGAGGTAGCCTGAGCATCCAAAATCCTCCTTCAAAGGGGTGGAAGAGAGAGTGTTTGCTTCGTATTTGCCAAAGATACCAACCCTAAGACATCTAGGTCTTTAAATAGGACATAAAAATCATAGAAAACGGGTCCAGGCCCAAACAGATCATAAAATCGCATAAAACTGGCCCAAAACTCGTCTGGTTGACTTTTTTCGTATTCTGGTTGATTGGTTGACTTTTTGGTTGACTTTTCTGGTTGACTAGTTGACTTTTCTTGTTTTTGGTTGACTTTTTTGATTTCATCTCTCTCCTTCTTCACTTCTTTCACTAAATTCACCTTAAAACCTGCACAAAAACACTAAAATCAAGCATAAACCTGTCCAGCTCTCTTATTTATGAAAATATGGATAAAAGCATGATTTCAAGTTAGTTTCTAAGTGTAAAGGTTGCTTTTTGTGTCAATTTTAAGCATGAAAATAACAATTTTTCAACTGTTATCACAACCCCAAACTTAGAACTTTGCTTGTCCTCAAGCAAACAAGATGTAACTCAATCTTCAACCAATTCATATGATGGTTCACTCATTCAAAAATCCTCTTTTTCAAGATAAGTAACAACTTCACTCAAACTTATGACCAAGAGTTCAATCAAGATGTGCACATGCTTTAGTGTTCACAAAGTCATTTAAATTCCAACAAATGCTATTTTTCATGAATGATCAATCAATTAAGCATGGATGTTCATGTGCTTATGGAATATTTCCTCACTAGGTAAAGTGTTTCACTCAACACACAAGTGTGTAAGAGGTAAAGTGTTTCACTCATTCACTCCACTATCACAATGTTACTTGAATCAACTTTGACTTTCATTTTACCACAATAAAAAACATTCACAAGCATGCATCATCACAAGGACTTTTCAATGGCTTATAATGTGGCTGGGATTAACAAGAAAATTGGTTTTTCTGGATCATAAAATCTTTGAGTTAAGAGAATCATAACAACACAATTTTTCTTATTCTTCCCAACTTGCCTTTGCATTTTCATTGAGCTTTGCTTCTTTTTCTTTTCTTTTCTTTTTCTTTTTCTTTGCATATTCTTACTTTTTAGCTCTTAGCTCAATGCTTTTCCTTTTTCATGTTTTCCCAACAACCCCAAACTTGAACATTTAACAATACCACACAAGATCTTCTACTTAACTCAAGGTAAAGCTTTTCAATAAGGGTTTTCAGTGTATGTTCAAGGCTAAGGGTTCAAAGGATAGAACACACAGTGTTCTCTTTTAGTGGGCTAACTTTATGAATTTGGCCAATAAAAAGGGTTCCAACAAACGGCCTTGATCATATGATGCAAAACAAGCAATTGATTTAATCATAGAAAACCTGGGCAAAATCATTCATGCTTTCAAAGTAATAGCATTCAATCATACCAAAAACTCTGGAGCTCAAAACCTCACATATAAGCTCATTCACATTTGACATACACATCCTGCTTAATTTCACAATCACAATCATGATATCCTGCATTTGTTCACAAAGCTTGTGAATCACCTGTATAAGCATTTTATGTGCACATCTATCTCAACATCAATCAATCAATAAGCATCATCAAGTATTACTTATCAAACAATCACAGTTAATAGCAAACCATCACACAAACCAGGTTTCCAATAGAGTACATCAAACCCTAATCTAAAAACAAAAACATATAAGTTCAGAAAACTTAAACCAACAAAAGCATAAGCATATGATAGCATTCATCAGTAAATGCTATCTCAGCTCCTCATCAGTCTGAGCTGTCCTCTGTATCTTCCTTCTTCTTGAATCTTATAGTCTTGATTCTTTTTGCCCGATGAGGAGACCATCCTTTCATCAAACATAATTCACAAAACTAAAAGATACATTGTTAAGCATTAGTAAACCACAACGAAGAAATCAGCCCCTTCAATGATGCTCTCTCCCAACCCCAAACTTAGATGGAAAACTAGTGAGCAAGTGAGTGGAAGGGAGATTTTCTAAAGAGGGATGAGGGAAAAGTTGTAGAGAACCTTTGAAAAGGTATGTAGGAGTGTGTGTGCAGAGAAGAGTCTGAAAGTATGAGAAAATGCGCAACTTAGGGTATAAAAATACCCTAATGGGCTCAGGTCCCGCTAAAGGGAACTAAAGCCCATCTGCGAGAGTACCGCTCAGCGGTAAGTTGCCGCTCAGCGGCACTTTCGTGATGTGCTCTTCTCCTTCTTTTCTTAACCTACGTGCCTCCTAGACATGCCCCTCACTGGTTCCCTGCAATTCAATGTTTAAAATACTTATGCAAACCCTAACTAAAATAAAACAAACAAAAACAATCAATCAACTGGGTTGCCTCCCAGGTAGCGCTTGTTTAACGTCACGAGCCTGACCCAAAATCCACCAACACCCATCAGTAGGTGTTTCAAACTTACCAACACCCATCAGTAGGTGTTACAAACTTAGTATCCTTCAGTAGATACTTAACCACCTAGCATCCTTCAGTAGATGCTGTATCCAACAAAATATTTACAAAATAATGTCCACAAATTAAAAGTTACAAAACCAAATCAAAAGTTTTTAAATCCACTGGGTTGCCTCCCAGCAAGCACTCTTTTAACGTCATTAGCTTGACCCAGTAAAGCTCAAGTTCCTTCTTTTCTTTCTTCTTTCTACTGAACTTCTTCAGAAATTTGATCAAACCAGGAACCTGTTGCAGTGTCTCAATCATAGGAACTTTAATCTCCAATTTCTTGAAGATTTCCATAAAGCACTTAAATTTCTTTTCCTTCCTATGATTCTTCTTTAGATGAGCATGAGATTTTTCATATGATTCCTTCTTCTTTCCTCTCATCTTCTTTTTCTTATGCTTCCTCTCCCCAAATTTTCTCTTTTTCTTTTCTCTTATTTTTTTCTTCCCTTCTCCTTTTCTTCTTAAGTTCTTTATTTTCACACAAATTTTCTTCCTCTCTTCTCCCTCAACCACTTCTTTTTCTTTTTCATCATCTTTATCTTTCTCACTCAACTCTTCTTTTTCTTCTCTCTCTATCTTTTCCTCATCTCTCTCTATTTTTTTCTCAGCAAAAATCTTGTCACTTTCAGTGACAATGGCTTGACCTTCCTCCTTAAGGTTAACTTCAGTATTAACCTTAACATTCAATTTTTGACTAATGAAACGAAGGTGCATCTCCATCCTTTTACATGATTCTTCAATGCTTTTCTGAGTAGAGTCGGAATTTTTCAAAAATTGTTGAAGGGTGTCATCCAAATTTACTGATGGAGATGGTTGTTGCTGCCATTGTTGTGGTGGCGGCCTATCAAATTCTTCGGCAGCTTGAGTGGTTTTGTGATGACAATCAGGTATCTGTATGTACTGTTGAATTGCCTCCTCCAACGTTATCCTTCTTCACGATAGAGAGAGTTTTTTCTGCCTTTGTTGTGGTGGTAGATTCTTAAATTGTTCGACAGCTTGCCAAAATTGATCATTATCCATGCTTGAGTGAGATCCCACCAGTGATTGAAATTACCTTAGTAGAATTGAGTGCCTATTAAATTCTTGTTCGAATTGCATCCTGCAAACATTAGGCACAAAACTCTAAAAAATATTTGTTAGCACAAAAAGATATAGGAGAAGATATATATTCAGAAGATAAAAGATTCAGAAGATAAAATAAAATAAAATAAAATAAAATAAAATAAAATCTAATCTAATAAGATAAAATAAAATCTAATCTAATCAAATCAAATAAAATAAAATCAAATCTAATCTAGTCAAATCAAATAAGATAAAATAAAATAAAATAAAAACAGAAAAATGAAAACAGAAATTCAAAATTAAAGTCAAAGATAATCAATAATCACACAAACTAACCAGTTAAACCAGAGTCCCCGGTAACGGCGCCAAAAACTTGATGGACAAATTTATGATCACCAAAATATGATGTCACAAACTTGTTTTACAATAGGCAAGTATGACCGAATCGTTCAAGTAATAAACTTGGTAAGACCAAGTATCTGTCAGAGCGGCTGCAGCGGAAGGGTTAGCGTGGAAACAAACCAAGAGGGTTTTTAATACGAACGTGTGCCTTTTAATTTCTACTCAAATAAACTTACCAAACAAATAATAAAGACAAATAAAGCGAGAGTAAGGTTGAGAGAAATTTGCACAGATGATTTTATCCTGGTTCGGATCTTACCAATCCTACGTCCAGTCGCTTATCTCAAATAAGATAAACCTTTTTCACTATCACAAAACTATTACAAATATTAGTCACACAGAAAAACAATTTGTAACAGTTTAGAAATTACCACCTCTCTTGAAACCACAAGAGATGAACTTACACCTCCTTTGAATCTTCACAAAGGATGATCACCTCCTTCGAATGCTTCACGAAGGATGATTCTCTTCCAGACACTTCCTCAGACACACCAAGGATGATTAAGCTATTCCTCTGTCACTGCAGTACCACTTCAGGACTTTGCAGACAAGAGTTTCCTTAGCTTCAGCAATTTCACAGAGTTCTCACAAGAGTTCAGAGTACTTGAGCACAAGGGAAGAGTTGGATTTGAGAGAAAATGAGAGTCTATTTATAGACTCATCCAAAGGCTCCTCCATTTTCGCTTTTAGACTTTCTGACTGTGTTAATCGATTAGCTACAGTGGTTAATCGATTAACACCCCAACGGATAGTTCAACGTCTCAAAAAACGGCTAGTTTTTCAAACGGTAACTATGTTAATCGATTAACAGCCCATGTTAATCGATTAACGTTAATCGATTAACACCCCTTGTTAATCGATTAACACTGAAATGCTGTGCTTCGCCATTTGCCTCTGGAACAATCGATTAACGCCCTCTGTTAATCGATTAACGTTAATCGATTAACACCCCTTGTTAATCGATTAACACTGCACAGATTTTTCTCTTGATTTATTTTTACATCACTTTTGAATACATACAAGAAACTACTAATTTTCCTATGTTCATACAATTTTTACAAGAGGTTACAAGTCTTCAAAGATCATTCTTCATGAGTCTTGTTTGTTCTTGATTTGGACATCATCAAAACTTCATCTTCATCATTTTGCTAACAATCTCCCCCTTTTTGATGATGATCAAAACCTTCTTGAATTAAAGCTTTTGTGAACCAGCTGTATAAAAAATAACTTAAGGAAGAAAAAAATTGTTAGTGAACTTAGAAAAAATATTTTAAGACTTTAACTATTTCTCCCCCTTTTTGATCATTATTAAAAAGTGATGTATATTTACTCCCCCTTAATATATTAGAATCTATACTCCCCCTTAATAAAAGCATAGATGCATAGAAATATTAAGATAAGAGAACACACATTTTTATTGAATTTTAAAGAGGCATACAAGCATAGAAGCATACATAAAGGGCACACACTAATAAAAACATAGAATCATAAAGATGCCTAATCATCATCACTATCAGGGACATATAGTTTGGCAAGTTTGTCATCAATCTCCTTAAGATGAGTATTAATCTCATCATAACGAAGATTGTGATATGCCATCATATCGTCCATTCGTGTTTGTTGCATTGTGGCCATGGCTTCAATTTGTCTAGAAATACTTTCTAGACTATATTCTTGTGGAGGATTTGATGGTCCAGCAACATTGGTTGGTTGAGGCATAGGGATATCTTCCTCCTCTTCAGCTGAGGCATCTTCTTCTTGTGCAATATCTTCATCAGCGCGGACAAACAAATTTCCTTGTCTTATAAATCCCATTTGATGCAAAGCAGACTCTTCAATTTGATGGGTAGGTAAGACAGTGAGATGTTTTTCTCCGGTGACATCCACCCCTTTATAGATACATATCAATGAAACAAGGAGAGGATATGGGAGATGACCTCTGTCATACCTCTTGGCACGGACCATAGTATCTGAGATGAGACTTGCCCAATTGATGTTGATATTTTGAGTGATGGCGGACATAATCATCAAATCAGTTTCAAAACATTGAGCAAGGTTTGTACCTCTTGGACAAAGCATCCAAACAATGAGATAATGAAGGACCCTTTCCTCCATTCTTAGATTTCCCACTAGAAGATATCGCCTATTTGGTAGAGGTTGTTGAGGATTCCTCATAAAGGAGCGATATGCCAAAATTTTGTTAAACTCACCAAAATCATTTGGCACATGCATGGCATTTTCTAAAGGAGGAATATGAGCAACATTTAACCAAATATCGTGATCTAGAATAATGTCTACTCCTTTGACGCGAGTGTGAACAATACCGTTTTGGGATTTCAGATTGTAGTAAAATACGCGTACCAAATCGGGGTAATAGCGCCCTTGAAGTTGCAGTAGATATTGGACGCCTTGAGCCATCAATTGTTGAGAGAATTGAAATTGATGTACTGCAAACCAATTAAGATCCACAAATTTTTGGCGAAGAATTTTGCGTTCTTTCCACCATTGCAAGTATTCGTCGTGCCTTCCTTCATCGGAGATCCAACCGTGAATATTTGGACCACGTGCGGGAGGCGTGCTTTCCGATCCATAGCTTCTTCTTCTTCTTCTTCTTGATGGTTCAGCCATGAGAGTGTGAAAAGAATTTTGGGACAGCAAGAAAATTTGGACAGCAAGCAAATTGAAGAGATTTTGAGTAGGAGAGTGAATGGTAATGTTTGTGGGTAAAAATGAGGGATGGCATGGATTTAAATAGGCTGAAAAATGACCCCCCAACGTGCAAATGTTCAAAAAGAGCCGTTTATAGCCGTTACAACGGCTAGTTTTTGCAGTATTTACTGCCTGTAACGTATGTTAATCGATTAACATGGCCTGTTAATCGATTAACGTTAATCGATTAACACCCTGTGTTAATCGATTAACTGACGCTGATTTCCGAAAAACGTCAAATTTTTACCTATATCTAATTTTGAGATATTTTCAATATTCCTAAGTCTCTTCTAAGCTCATAGAATCTATCCTTAGGCAATGCTTTGGTGAAAATATCAGCTAATTGATGTTGTGTATCAATATATTCTATCTCACAATCTCCCTTTTGTACATGATCTCTAAGAAAGTGATGCCTAATCTCAATGTGCTTGGTTCTAGAGTGCATTATGGGATTCTTTGTAAGATTTATTGCACTTGTATTATCACACTTAAGTGGAATATGATCTAAATGAATGTCATAATCCTCTAATTGCTGTTTCATCCATAAAATTTGCGCACAACAATTTCCAGCAGCAATATATTCCGCCTCAGTTGTTGATAAGGCTACACAGGCTTGTTTCTTAGAGTGCCAAGAAACTAAGGAACTACCTAGAAGATGACATGTTCCACTAGTGCTTTTTCTATCTATCTTACAACCTCCATAATCTGCGTCTGAAAAACCTACAAGACTAGGTTCCGTTCCAGATGGATACCATAAACCAAAGGATGCAGTTCCCTTAAGATATTTCAATATTCTTTTAACTGCAGTAAGGTGAGATTCTCTAGGACTAGATTGATACCTAGCACACACACAAACACTTTGCATAATATCTGGTCTACTAGCAGTGAGATATAGCAAAGAACCTATCATACATCTATATTTAGTTTGATTTACCTCTTTACCTGACTCATCTTTGTCAAGATAGCAAGAGGTTCCCATAGGTGTAGACGCTTCCTTTGCTTTGTCCATTTCAAACTTCTTAAGAATTTCTCTACAATACTTGGTTTGAGAAATGAACGTACCTTCTTTCATTTGCTTAATTTGAAGACCAAGGAAGAATGTTAATTCTCCCATCATAGACATTTCAAATTCACCCTGCATAGTCTTAGCAAAATCCTCACAAAGAGATTTATTAGTTGATCCAAAAATAATATCATCAACATATACTTGAATAATCAAAATATGTTTTCCGACTCTTTTAATAAACAAAGTGGAATCAACTTTTCCTCTACTAAAATTATTTTCTAAAAGAAAATTGCTAAGTCTTTCATACCAAGATCTAGGTGCTTGTTTTAAACCATAAAGTGCTTTCTTTAACTTGTAGATGTGATTTGGAAATTTAAAATCTTCAAAACCGGGTGGTTGTTCAACATACACATCTTCTTTTATAAAACCATTTAGAAATGCACTTTTCACATCCATTTGAAACAACTTAAATTTCATTATAGATGCATAAGCAAGAAGTAGGCGTATTGCCTCTAACCTGGCAACTGGAGCATATGTCTCATCATAATCTATACCTTCTTCTTGACTATATCCTTGAGCCACAAGCCTAGCTTTATTCTTGGAGATGTTTCCATCTTCATCCAGTTTGTTTCTGAATATCCATTTGGTTCCAATCACTTGATGAGTATCTTCCCTAGGAATCAATTCCCAAACTTGATTTCTTTCAAACTGGTTGAGTTCTTCTTGCATTGCTATACACCATTGTTCATCTTGAAGAGCTTCCTTAATGTTCTTGGGTTCTATCTGCGACATGAAAGCTACATTCATACAAAAATTTACTAAATTTCTTCTAGTGTTTACCCCTTTTGATATGTCGCCAATGATGTTGTCCAGTGATAATCCTCTAGGTTGTTGCCATATTTTGTTTAGATCTTCATCATCTTGAGGATTATGTATTTCTTCTTCATTTGTTGTCTTTTGTAAGTCTTCATTTTCACCTGCATCTGATTCATCTGACTCAAGAGGTTTTGCCTCAAGGTCTACAATTTCATCAAAGACAACATGCATAGATTCTTCTATTTGAAATGTTTTCTTATTAAAAACTCTATAAGCTTTGCTAGTTAGAGAATATCCTAGAAAAATAGCTTCATCTGCTTTGGAATCAAATTTTCCTAAATTTTGTTTTCCATTGTTTAGGACAAAACATTTGCATCCAAAAATTCTTAAATGTGAAACATTTGGTTTTCTACCTTTAAAAAGTTCATAAGGAGTACATTTCAAAATTGGTCTAATAAGCATTCTATTTAAAACATAACATGCAGTACTCACAGCATCAGCCCAAAATTGTTTAGGAACACTATATTCATTTAGCATAGTTCTAGCAAGTTCCTCTAAAGATCTATTCTTTCTTTCTACAACTCCATTTTGTTGAGGAGTTCTAGGTGCAGAAAAATTATGAGAAATGTCATATTCTTCACAAAAAGTTTCAAAATATTCATTTTGAAATTCACCTCCATGGTCACTTCTAATAGCTTTTATTTTCAAATCCTTTTCATTTTGAACTAAATTTGCAAACTTTTTAAATTCTTTGAAAGCTTCATTTTTAAGAGTAAGAAAGAAAGTCCAAGTATATCTTGAATAATCATCTACAATAACTAAAGCATAATAATTTCCTCCAAAACTTTTTATCCTAGAGGGACCAAATAAATCCATGTGCAACAGTTCTAAGGGTTTTAAACTAGAAACAATATTTTTCGAATGAAAAGATGATTTCACCTGTTTTCCCTTTTGACATGCATCACACAATTTATTTTTCACATATTTTAGTTTTGGTAGACCAATTACTAAGTCTTTAGAAATGAGTTTATTCAATTGTTGCATATGAATATGTGCAGCTCTTTTATGCCATAACCATGGATTTTCTTCTTTTACTACTAAGCATGAAATATTATTATTTGATGCATTTTCTAAATCAATCAAATAAATATTGTTATGCCTAATTCCTTTCAAAGCAATTTCAGAAGAATCATTTTTATAAATAATGCAAGAATTTTGTTCGAAGGTTACCTTGAATTCTTTATCGCATAATTGACTAATGCTAATTAAGTTGTGCTTTAATCCTTCCACATATAGTACATCTTTGATCATCAAGGTATCTTCACTTCCAATATCTCCTATTCCAAGGATTTTTCCTTTGTTGTTGTCACCATAGGTGACAAAGCCTCGTTCCTTTTTCCGGAAGCTTGTAAATTTCTTTTTATCTCCGGTCATGTGTTTTGAACATCCACTGTCAAGACACCACATATACTTCCTTGGTTTTGATAATTCCTACAACATAAAAAGAACAAGCTATTTAGGTACCCAACTATTTTGTATGGGTCCTTTGGGTTAGATTAAAAAGATTAAAATCATTTTACAACCCAAGCATATCTACCACTTGGAACACCATAATGCTTAATTTTACATTTATTAGATGTATGACCCTTTTTCATACAATAAAAGCATGATGCAGTATTTGTGTTCCTATAAGTTGTTCCTTTTTCTACCCAAGTTCTATGGGTTCTATAATTATGCTTATTTTTAATTCTAGGAACATACTTATTCTTAACAACCTTATTTTCATTGATTTTACTACATTCTCCTAAGGTTGTTTCATCTAGTAGTTTCTTATAATTAATACAGGATGCACATTCATTACTACTAGAAAATTTGCCTTTTTCATAATATAAAACTTTACCTTTTAAATTTCTAATTTCTTCTGCTTGATATAAAAATTTATTTTTCAAACTTCTGTTTTCTTCAGATAAATTTGTAAATTCAGTTTTCAAATTATCATTTAATTTAGAAAAACTTTCAGAAGTAAACTTCAAATCTTCATTTTCTTTAAGAAGGCTATTAAGTTCAGATTTCAAATTTTTAAAGTCCTTTTTCAGCTTTTTATGAGCAACATCTAATTTTTCAGATTCAATTAATAATGCAGCATACATTTCATTTTCATCAATATGACTATCATTATCAGAACAGTTTGAACTACTTACTTGGCTGTCATTATCGTCATCTGCCATCAAACAGATGTTTGCTTCTTCATCTGAGTCGCTTGAATCTGTAATTGTTTCATTGTCGTCTTCCCAAGCAATGTATGCCTTCTTTTTCTTGAAAAATTTCTTTTCTTTCTTTTCTTCACCCTTCTTCTGATTTGGGCAGTCTGCTTTCAAGTGTCCTTTTTCTCCGCAACCATAACATCTGTAGTTTGAGGAAGATCCTTGATTTTCTCTCTTTTCATTTCTGAATCTCCCTTTGCCTTTTGATTTCATGAATCTGTTGAACCTCTTGATTAGTAGACTCAAGTTTTCATCTTCATCTGAGTCTTCATCTTCCATCTTGCTTTTGCTCTTTTCTACCTCAGATTTGAATGCTAGAGTCTTTTTCTTCGTTTTTGCTTCTTCTTCCTCTAATCTTCCAAGGTCTAGTTCATGCTCTCTCAACTTTCCAAATAATGCCGCCATGGTCATTGTGTTGAGATTTTGTGACTCAGAAATTGCAGTCACTTTTGGTTGCCAAGCCCTGTCTAAAGATTTCAAAATTTTTATATTTAATTCATCAGTATCGAAAGACTTACCTAGTCCAATAAGATGATTTACGATGTTGGTGAAGCGTTTCTGAACATCTACTATTGTTTCTCCTTGCTTCATCCTGAACATCTCGTATTCCTGGATCAAGGTATTCTTTCTAGCTCTTTTAACATCATCTGTACCTTCATGGGTTACTCGAAGTACTTCCCACATTTCTTGTGCAGTTTTACAAATGGATATCCTGTAAAACTCATCAACGGTTAAAGCAGATGAAATTATATTGCGAGCTTTAACATCATTACCGAATTTTTTCTTGTCTTCAGCAGTCCATTGGTCACGGGGCTTTGGTTCCTGCATATTGTTAGTTGGAACAAAAGGACCAGATGCAACTGCATCCCAAATATCTATATCAATAGACTCCATAAATATTTGCATTCTTACCTTCCAGAATGCGTAATTTTCACCTGTGAATAGTGGTGGTCTATTGATAGAAGCACCCTCTGCGAATGTTTGAAACGATCCCGCCATTTGAATGACTATCAAAGCAAGCTCTGATACCAATTGTCAGAGCGGCTGCAGCGGAAGGGTTAGCGTGGAAACAAACCAAGAGGGTTTTTAATACGAACGTGTGCCTTTTAATTTCTACTCAAATAAACTTACCAAACAAATAATAAAGACAAATAAAGCGAGAGTAAGGTTGAGAGAAATTTGCACAGATGATTTTATCCTGGTTCGGATCTTACCAATCCTACGTCCAGTCGCTTATCTCAAATAAGATAAACCTTTTTCACTATCACAAAACTATTACAAATATTAGTCACACAGAAAAACAATTTGTAACAGTTTAGAAATTACCACCTCTCTTGAAACCACAAGAGATGAACTTACACCTCCTTTGAATCTTCACAAGGGATGATCACCTCCTTCGAATGCTTCACGAAGGATGATTCTCTTCCAGACACTTCCTCAGACACACCAAGGATGATTAAGCTATTCCTCTGTCACTGCAGTACCACTTCAGGACTTTGCAGACAAGAGTTTCCTTAGCTTCAGCAATTTCACAGAGTTCTCACAAGAGTTCAGAGTACTTGAGCACAAGGGAAGAGTTGGATTTGAGAGAAAATGAGAGTCTATTTATAGACTCATCCAAAGGCTCCTCCATTTTCGCTTTTAGACTTTCTGACTGTGTTAATCGATTAGCTACAGTGGTTAATCGATTAACACCCCAACGGATAGTTCAACGTCTCAAAAAACGGCTAGTTTTTCAAACGGTAACTATGTTAATCGATTAACAGCCCATGTTAATCGATTAACGTTAATCGATTAACACCCCTTGTTAATCGATTAACACTGAAATGCTGTGCTTCGCCATTTGCCTCTGGAACAATCGATTAACGCCCTCTGTTAATCGATTAACGTTAATCGATTAACACCCCTTGTTAATCGATTAACACTGCACAGATTTTGCTCTTGATTTATTTTTACATCACTTTTGAATACATACAAGAAACTACTAATTTTCCTATGTTCATACAATTTTTACAAGAGGTTACAAGTCTTCAAAGATCATTCTTCATGAGTCTTGTTTGTTCTTGATTTGGACATCATCAAAACTTCATCTTCATCATTTTGCTAACAGTATCGTTCTCCCAAAGGACTCACGGCCTAGTTTAGTTGTGTGGTTTGTTGATTAGCTAAGACTTAAGAACGAAATAATTGGATTATATTATGCAAAAGACGAAAATAAACATGTATGCATGAGGTTTTGATCAATGGCAAAAGCAAAAGACAAATACTTTCAATGAAATATATGGATGAATATGTTGTTGGGGATCAATTTCATCTTATCCACTCTCATATATTTTAGGAATTCAACATTCAAATCATCATTGTTAATGTCACTCTCTAAATTACCTTGTGAAGAAGGCCTATCCCTAATTACGAGTTCATACGATTCCTAGCATTCCTAATAATTAGTTCTCTTAGCACAGGAGCTTAACGACAACCAATATAATATTGGGAGAGATTCCCCGGATCTAGACTTCCCCGTACGTTCCCGTATCGACAAAATCAATAATCATGCATTGAATGAGTTAAACAAAGCAAGCATTAAGAAAAGAGGAAAAACCCTAACTAATGATGAAAGAAAGCATAAATCTTAGATTAAGATGCAAGCATAAATTCCATATATGAGAGCTTCAAAAGATTACATTGATTCTCCAACAAACATACAAGGTTTAGTTCACCATATTCATGGTGAACCTAGATGAACAATAATGAAAAAATGAAGGATAAAACCCTAGAAAGGTGAAGAGGTAGCCTGAACATCCAAAATCCTCCTTCAAAGGGGTGGAAGAGAGAGTGTTTGCTTCGTATTTGCCAAAGATACCAACCCTAAGACATCTAGGTCTTTAAATAGGACATAAAAATCATAGAAACCGGGTCCAGGCCCAAACAGATCATAAAATCGCATAAAACTGGCCCAAAACTCGTCTGGTTAACTTTTTTCGTATTCTGGTTGAGTGGTTGACTTTTCTGGTTGACTGGTTGACTTTTCTGGTTTCTGGTTGACTTTTTTGATTCCATCTCTCTCCTTCTTCACTTCTTTCACTAAATTCACCTTAAAACCAGCACAAAAACACTGAAATCAAGCATAAACCTGTCCAGCTCTCTTATTTCTGAAAATATGGATAAAAGCATGATTTCAAGCTAGTTTCTAAGTGTAAAGGTTGCTTTTTGTGTCAATTTTAAGCATGAAAATAACAGTTTTTCAACTGTTATCATTCTGCGACTGGCTTAGTTGACTTCATTTTGAGGCTTATGCGGGTAGGGTTCGTAATTGGATTCTACCTCTGGCGTCGGGGGTCGTGGGTTGTGGATATAGTGAGGAGGTCGTTGCGATAAGCCAATGTGGTTGTTTTATGTAGTTGTATACTATCTCTATAAAATTTAGGTTTAATTATGAAATCTGCAAAAATGAATAGAATGAGAAAAAAGGAATAATAGAAAAACACATTACACTCCAAAGTTTCGAAATGTAAAGATAAACCTTCGCAACTCCATAGAAACAACACAAGATGATTTGGTCAATATTATGGTTGAAGAAGATAGATGTTTGTTGATGTAGGATCCGCTTGAATAGGCAGTATACATTCTCCCTTATTTGTTGGGATAATTGCAGTCTTTCAACGATGGCACCAATTCTGACTGCTCCCAACTTAATGATCTTTCAAATAAAGGAAATGTACATAGGTTGAAATGCTTAAAAATGATTTAATGGAGAAAGAAAAAAATTCTTTTCTGCCAGTGATAGAATGTTCTATCCAAGAAATTGGAGGGTAAAAATTATGTAGAGGACAATTAAAATCAAAGCCCTTGGTTTTAAGTAGATAGAACCATGCTCGACTTATAGTAGGACCTAAACCTGCATATATAACACTTATTCCATCCAGCCCTTTGGGAGACCTAAAAATAAAACCTTTTGGTACATTCTTTTTCTTTATATATAAATAATTGGAAATCACAGAAGCAATGTAGAAAGATTTAGAGAGCTTACTGAACTCAAGGCCCGAAAAGGATTTCTTGGACAATTTTTGTCAATGTTTGTCTGAATTAAAGTCTTTGCCACGTCAAGAATGAGGATTGAATGAGCACAATTTGTGATGACATTTCTGTTGTAAGATTTTAGCTAATTTTACACCAACTTTGGTATTGCATTTTACAACTTTTGGGTTTTCCATAGTGAATTTTAGAGCTGTCAAAACGGGCCACCCGACCCGACCCGACCCGGCTCAGTCCACCACGGGTTGGTCACTTAGTGAGCCAACCCAAACCGACTCATTTATTAGCGAGCCAAAAAAATTCAAACCTGGCCCAACCCACTACGGGTTGGTGGGTAAACGGGTTGGCTCACTGGCTCACTTAACTACAATTTTTTTAAATAAAAAAATTTACAAAATTTCTATAATTCAAATTTAAACAAATTTTACTCCCAAATTTCACTCCCAACATTGGTGTTTAATTAATTTTGAAAATAAGGAATTTAAATAATTTTTTCAAGCAAAAAAATAATAATAAATATTTTTTTATAAAATTAAAATTAAATTTTAATAAAATAAAATTAGGTAGGTGGGTTGGTGGGCCAACCCGGCCCACCACGGGTTTAACCCGCATGAGCCGGGTTTAAATGAGCTAGGTTGAAATCTGACCCGCATAAAAAAAAATACATTTTTTTCAAACCCAAACTGGCTCAAACCCGTGGTGGGGCAGGTTAGCTCACGGGTTGTGACTCATTTTGACAACTCTATTAATTTTCATTTTTGAATGTGATTATTTGTTTCAATAATTGTTCTATCGTTGTTATGATAAATGAATCATGTTTTAATGATCAATTTCAATTTTAGTGGTACTGGATTTGTGTTGTAGCATTTTGTGGTTTGTGGTGCATATTAAAGATTATTTAAAGATTATTATATGTTGCAAAATGTAGGTTTTTGGAGGAAGACCTAGTGTTCAATTATTATAAGTTGGTGCCAAATTTTGAGATCTTGCAAATTGGGAGAAGTTGAGCATCTGAAAATAGTATGTAGTCAGTGATATTTAATTGTATTTTTCAAAGTCCTGTTATTGGTGCGTGAATGTGCAATTATTGTAAAACTTGTTAGGTATGTGCTGATTTTAGCATTGTAAATAAACTTATTGGAATGTTGTGCACTATCGACTTGTATTTGATATAAATTGTGATTTGTATGCTCAAAAACTATATAACAGACCTAGAATATGAGCCTTAGATTAATCTTTTTGCATGAACTTTGTTTGTTTCTTTGTATGAGAATGCTTTTTATTTTTTGTCGAGGGTAAGACTTTAATGCCTTTTTTAATTATTTTGATGTTTTAAGTTTGCCTTAATGCGATTGACTTTTATTTATTTATATGCAAGTTTGTTCCATCCATGGTTGCTTCCTAGGCCATCACACGATCAATTAAGCAACAATATTTGAGTCCATGACCTACTTGAGGAGCAATACTTATAGCCGACAGAGAACCATTATGGCAACATTTTAAGGTGAACAATCCATTAAACTAATTGTCATTCTTATTTTAGTATGTTCATTAATAAATGTTTCTTTTGTTTATTGTAACTGATGAAGGTGTAGTGGAAACCTGAACAAGAAACTCAATAAAGAAATTTTCACAATAAAGTATCTCATCGCCTGTTAGAGATGTTTAGGGATGCTCGCAATGTAGGGGAGCAACCTTATTGGATGGGCGAGCACATTTGGAACTCTTTACTCGCTCATTGGAATTCAGCAGAGTTTCGCAATAAGTGTGCTACAACCCAGAAGAACAAAACTTCTAAAAAGGGTGGCACCCTGCATACTAGTGGGTCGATCACGGTTCATAAGCATGTCATTCGTATGGTAAACCTTTGTTACTTTTATGTTTCTTTCATATATAACTTATGCATTTTCTATTTCATGTACACTTTTAACTCTAAATTATGTTACAAGCACAAGCTCTGGACAGGCGGTCCATGTTAATGAGATCTTTGCACAAACTCATGTTCGGAAGGGAACTACTGAATTCGTTGATGAAAGGTCTCGGAAGACTCATATAAGCAAATAAGACTGCTACTACTAGTAATTTTTATTTATGTTACTGTATCATTCCCTAACTTTGAATGTTTGAACAGGAAGAACTTTCTACTAGACTTTAGCAAGTTAGATCAATACATGGGTCAACTCTTACACCGGATGTTGTGACTAATGAAGAAGACAACGACATCCGTAGGACACAATGCTGGGTCTATGTCGATGGTGGAAAGAAAAAAGGACGAGTGTACAGTGCAGGACAACTTGCTGCAAACTACACAGCAGCAAGAGGAGGTACTCTGAAGCACCAACCTTCTTCTTCAACCCTCACTATTGACGAGGTTGTTGAGCGCCTGACATAGCTACTACAACAACGTGACCAGGAATGTCGTGATTTTAGAGAAGAATACAGTGAATTGAGAGACGAGTTTACAAACTTTAAGTCCCTGGTCATGAGAGCGCTACCTGACACTGCACAACTTCATTCCACCGTCCCTCTGACCCAACCACGACCCTCCCCGTCACCCGCCATCCCTCAGCAGCCCATATCAGTCCAACCCACATTAGTTTAACCCATACCAGTCCAACCCACACCAGTCCATCCATCTACAAAGTAGTAGGATGATGAAGATCATTCTGATGATGATTGTATAGATTATTAGTTTTATTTTGTTATTGAATATAGTTGTTAGAACATTTGGATGTTAGAACATTGTAATTATGCTACATTATATTTGCTCATGTATTTCAAACATATACATTATTGGTCTAGATGAACATATTGTTTTATGTTTTATGTTTTATGTTTCATGTTTCATTTACAAATACAAGTTCTTAAATTTGAACAATAAAAATGATGTTATATTGTTGTTTACTCCATCAATGATTGGATGATTTTGGGATGCATATCATGGAGGTTTGTTTGTGGTTTGAAAATGTTATGCATGTCTGTCTGTATTGTGAACATGTTATGCAAGGTTGTGTAGTTGGATAACAAATACAAATATAACTTGATTTTGTCTAGTTCTTATCGACGGTCATATCCTTCGCTAATTACTGACGACTTTTGCCCTTAGGTAATTACCGAAGACCTTTGCCCTTCAGTAATTATCAAAGGATATGATCGTCGGTAATTATTACTGATAAAGGATTTACCGACGAATATGTGGTCGTCGCTAATCTGTCTGTAATTCTCTATTACCAACGAATTTTGGCTGTTTTAAATGGACTATGACCGTCAGTAATGCCCTTCTTTTTTGTAGTTTCACAAAGTGAAATCTTGAGTAATTGAGAGTTGTTGTTGTTGTTGTAAGGAGAAGTTGTTCATCTTTGTGTGATTCAAAAGAGGTGATCATACCTCGTGGATTTAAAAAAATTGTTTCTTCATCTCTTGTATGATTCAAGAGATGCGTCTTCATCCTTGGGGGCTCAAAAGATGTGTTCTTTCTTTGTGAATTTCAAGAAAGATGTTTTTCATCTCTTGTGACTTTAAGAGAGATATTTTCTAAACCTAAATTATCTTCTCTGTGATTGTGAATTATGGTTTAGTTTAATAATTGATTAATCTCTTTTAAGTGATTAACAACTGGACGTAGAATCTTTTGATTCAAACCAATATAAAGGATCTTTTGATTCAAACCAATATAAACATTTTTTGTACGAATTTTTCTTTTCCTTTACCTTTTATTTATTTGTTATTATCTTGAAAGGAATATTTTTTATTATAAAGTTATATTTATGAAAAGGAATTTTCTTTTAAAAGCATAGCTTTATTAACAAACCGATTCATCCCTTTTAGTTTTCGTCCAAACACAATTATTCGAAATTCTGACCAACATCTTATTTATGCTCGGGTAAGGAAAAATATGAATATTAGGATATTTACTTGGAAACAAAATATTCGCATCACATTGATGAAATAAAACTTAGGATATTTGATTTATTAGTATCATTACCATGCAAGAAAGAACATACTTGTTGAGAAAAATATTTTGTTATACTTAATTAGACATAGCCACATCTTTTTACACAGAAAATGAATTGTATTTGTTTGATTTTCTTAAAAACTTTCTTTGACATATAGATGCTTCAAACTTCCCAATTATTCACTCCCAAAATATGATAAAGTCATAGGTGCAGAAACCCGCAATATAATACATTAATGAAACACGTGTTTTATTCTATTGTCTTAGTAATATAATTTTCTTCAAATTTCATAATGGAACTACTTTTTCTTGTCAGCTTTGAAACCCTTTCTCTTTATTTGTTTAAAAGACAATTAAGATCTATATCGTGTCTCTAAATTGCAAGAGTCAAGATTCTATGCATTTTATTATTACTACAACTTTGGAGAATGAAATTAAATGGAGATGTGTCACCCATGATGAAGATTACCAATTATTTTTCAAAACTACGGATAGAGAATAAAATAAATGGGAAGTTCTTTTTTAAAATTGCTTTAATAGCTATAGTCTTTTGTTTTTTTTTTTTTGTGTGTGCGCTCTAAATTAACACCACCTATAGTGTAGGAGAGAACAATTTTTAACATGAAATATGTATATGATGTTATGATGACGTAGGGCAAGAGTTGTGTTCCGTTACTGACCACCATGTGTATATTGGCTTGTTTTGGTGCCCACATGCACATGGGTTGACCCTTTTGATTTGAACTTCAACCTTAATTTGAAGACCCATTTGAAATGTGGAAACAGGAAACTTTCACAAAATAATTGCAGTGTTAGGTCACAAAAAGACATCCACACCCACAAATCTCAAACTCTGAAAAATGCAGTTTTTAGCTTCTGACCAAGCATACACAATGCACTTGTTTGTTTCAATCATTCAACTAAGTTTTCTCCCGGTTAATGCGCAGGACAATGTCCCTTTTCTGCTTTCATAACTAGAGCTTAATTTGCGGTCTAAAGTTATTCTCAACTCAGAAAGAGGGTAAAAAAAGGTCCAATTTATTATCTGGTTCAACCTTATATAGATTGTACATATAGCTTTTACATGGTGTCAATTCTTCAACTTAAATCATGCACCAAACCTAACACGCAAGCTTTGTTTGACAATATGCTGGTATAGACCATTCATTGTTATTTCCATATCTATTCATGTCTCCACCAAGTTTTGCCTCTAGAGTTTCGTGCACCAATTCAAAATCCACTAAGGTACCCAGACTTGGGAAATCTTGGCTGTGGTGCAACTGTATATATACAGATTAAAGACTTCTCAGCTCTGAAGGATTTTGTTTCAAAAAAATCTTTTTGCATTCATATGAGAATAAGAAATTATTTTGTAACTTTTGTTTTAATTTCTATTTGGATGCCATTCAAACCTAACTGGTTAAAAACACACAAGTTTATAGACTTCCTCTTGTGCAAATATCATTCACTAAAAAATCACTTCGAATTAAAATTCGTTTATAATAACAAAATTTTATTAAAAAAAACAAAAATTTTCAGTAAAAAGATAGGCTTTTCTTTTATACTCAATTAAATAGTTTATACTTAATTTAAATAATTTACACTTATGTTTCCTTTATATTCATCATAAATTGGAACAATTGTTTCTTTTATAGTGAACTTAAATAATTGACATCATAAATTGGATCAATTATTTTCTTTATACTGAATTTAAATCCTTTATATTCATCATAAATGAGATTAATAGTTTATTTTATACTGAATTAGATAATTTATACTGAATTTAAATAATTTACACCAATTTATAATATTAGACACTCATGTCTTCTTTATATAATCATTGGATCAATTGTTTCTTTTATACTTCATTAAATAATGTATACTAAATTTAAATAATTTACACTCATGTTTCCTTTACAAGGAGTAATTTTTACCTAAAAATATAAAAAAGCAAAAAAATAACTATAAAAAATTTATCTTCGGTAAATTTTGCTTATGAATACAAATAAATTATCAATAATTTATATTGATAATTATCATAACTGTTACATGTGTTTTCGTTTGATCTTTTTCTTAATAACAGATTTTTTATTGATGAATTTATTATTGGCAAAAAAATATATTAACAATAAAAGTTTTAAAATTTATTAATAAAATTTATTTTATTAATAATTCTTTATTAGTAAAATTTTATTGGTATTTATGAAAGTTTTTATAGTTATTTCTAAACCATAAATATAATTAAGAAGATAATATATTAAAGATATCATCGAAAGAGTTTATTCACAAGCACTTTAAAAAAATGTCTGTTTAATTTATAAAGAGTGTTATATTTTAAAAATTTGTCTAGTGTCAATTGAATTAGCTTACACCATGGTCTTTACACCTTTTAATATAAATGTTGCACATACAGACTAATTTGGAAGAGCCAAGATCCAAAAGCATTTGGTGAGTGTTGAGTGAATGATTAAGCAAGTATTAGGTTTTATACACGAGGACTACCACGAAAAACTGCAATCCATGCATCATCAGAAAATAAAAATGGTGTGTGTTTGTATAGAGCTTAATGCATCGGATTTTGGAACAACCGAAGTATATAGGTTTGCTTTATTTAAGGTTCTGCTACCGCGTTTTTACATGTTTTGAGTGTGGTTAAATTGATATGTATGGACGCTTTCAAATTTCAATTTTTTTTACTAGTACACATTTCTGGAAGAATAATAATAAGAGGAAGAGGAGTTGGTTGCATATAATCGATGTAATAATTTAAACATGATCATTACATTAGAAGAATGCTTCCACATTTTTTAACTCGTCAACTCAAGTTTTATACGTTAATTTATTATTATTTTCTTTTCAAAATATGAAACATAATACACAAATTATACTTATAGTTTAATTAATAAACTATCAATATAATTTCTTTTACAATATCAACTACTTAGAAATAATCTTATATATGGCTTTAAATTAATTTTATTGAAAGTTCAATAATTTTAAATCATATATCCAGTTACCTTGTTTTATACTAATGCCTATTTGATCCATTTATCGTTGAAGTTTAAAATAATGTAATATAGTATTTAAATATGAAATTATTTTTAACACATTAATTATTTATAATTTTAAATATAAAATGCATAAATAAATTAATAATGTGAACCTTTGTATATATGTACGAAATTAGAATTGATGAAGTATGATAATTTTTTTAAGTTTAAAATATTATATATAAAAGATAAATTTTATTTTTTAAAAAACATAATCTCTTTAAAATCTAAATTTTTAAGCTTAATTTTTTTAATTTCTGTTTTTTTTTACGATTTCCTTTTTCAAGCCAATTATTTTTTGGATACACTTTAGATTATAACTCAGTTGAATAAATCTGACTATGGTGAATTTTTTTTTTCTTTACTTTTCATATCTCTTAGGTCTTTTGTTTATGCATGAGGTATTTGAGTCACAACATATATATGATCAATTGAGAAAATAAGAGTCATGTTAGTAAGATAACATTTACATCTCATTTATATAATATAATATAATTATATTTTTAAAATTATATGCAATATTGAATAAGTGGGGGTATTTAATTTAATTTTATACAGGAGAATTATGAGTAAGTTAGAAGCAATGACAGGGTGGTCCTGGTTTTGGTGATTGCACCTGAACCTTGCCATAAGTGTAGAAGCAGTAATGAATATAGTTGTTAAAAAATTTGCAGAAGGTGTTGAGTGAGGCGAACAAAGGACAATGAAACTCTTCCAAAAGTATGTATACCATACTTTACAATGTGTGTTCTTCCTCTTTCATGATAATATATATCAGTGCCAAAATCTTTGATTAAATGCAATCAGTTTCAACCACTGAAAGGTGAAAGAGCTATAACATCAACTAACTACCAGTAATAAGTCACCCATTTGAGGCTTATTCAGGGACATTTTTCTTATGTTCATGAAAAAGGTGCAATTATTATTGGATATTTCAACTATGAAATGGCCCATGGAACTTGTGCTTTTTGTCCTTTCCTCATTGTTTGTTTCTTCTTTTTGGTTCTTGACCACCTCATCCCCTCAATTATCACCCATCAAGTGATATTTGCATGTATGGAGGAAACTTACATAAAATATTATAAATAACTTTCTAGTTATTCTCCATTTATATCATATCCAATTTTTCACTTTTTTATACATAATGTATTCAATAAAATAAATGAATAAATTAAAACTTTAAATTTGATTAAAAACAGTATTTTTTATTATTTTTTCAATTATATTTATAGTTTTGTTTTTATAATATATGATAAATCTTATAAAATATAAGTAGATTTATATATTGGGTTAAATATGTTTTTAGTTCCTAAACTATCGACGTTTTCGTCCCTCTTTCAAATAAGGTACAATTTGGTCCTCATTCTTTTCGAAACGTTCGTTTTAGTCCTCGAAAACTAACACTGTTAAAAATTTGGTCCTCATTTAGTCAACAAAATGAGGACTAAAACCAAAGTTTTGAGAACTAAAACGAACGTTTTGAAAAGAATAAGGACCAAATTGTACCTTATTTTGAAAGAGGGACGAAAACCAGAAATGACCAATAATTTAGGGACTAAAAACATATTTAACCCTTATATATTTCACTTTTAGGACAATAAAAAAAATTATAATATTAGTATAATAACTTAATTCCACTAGTTTGCTTGAACCGTTAAAAGTTAATATGGTTGAACAAGTGTTTAATATTCTGTCACATGTTTAATAAAAGCACATCTAGCCTTAATACATGCAATTAATCTTTTAAAGGAATTATTAATATAGATGTGCACAAGGACATTTAGTATATTCAGTTTTTAGCATGAAAATTTGGTCGGCAAACACATTGACAAATCAAAAACTATTTTCACACGTATAAATACGCTTTGACTATACATGTCTAGCTTGGTCCTCATGTTATAACCTAACATCAAGGTGATTTGATATCATACATGACAATTAATCGTGACATTTATACGACGTTTGACTAAGTTTACTTAAGGTTACGATTAAGGTAGAATTAATAATCTTGATTAACTAAAGGCTAATAAGGATAATTAGCTAAATGGGCTAGGCTCACATAGGTAAGAAACCCATAAAGTAAGGTTAAATAATTCATATAAACTCATTCACTATCTCTTCTCTTATATTCTTCACCCTTTTCTTATATTTCATGTTATTTCTACATTTCATGGAGTTTTAAGCCTATGAGTTGATTTGTTACAATTTCTTAATTGGATTATGAGATTAGATGAATAAATTTGCTTGTTCTTTTTTATTCTTGTTGTGATTTATTTTTATCTGTGTCTTTTTCTTCTTAATTAAGTAAAAGTAATGATTTTTACATTATAACAAGTTAACACAATGTTAAATCTACATAACATATCAATCATATGAGTAAGAGCTTTTATTTTTAATTAAAAATTTACTTTGATTAAAGTTAGAAACTTTCATATGATTGAATGAGTTTTTGCCAATAATTAACAATGTACTTTGATTATTGGTAAAAATTTTAACTAGAGTTAATCAAGAATGTACTTTGATTAATTATCTTTTTACTTGATATAAGAGGTAAAAAAATAAACATGATTATGTTGGGTATCCAAGTGTGAGTCCAAATCTCACATTGAATAGAAATGAAAAAGTAAAGCAGTTTATAAAGATGAAAAACCTATTAACCCAGTACCTTAAGATTTTGGGTAAAAACCCATTAACCCATTTCCTTTATATTGTTTTTATCTTTTTAAATATTTTAATAAATTTATTTCTTTTTATCTTTTGTTATTTTGTTCTTTAATGTATTATTTATCTTTATCTTCTTTATTATTTTTATTTTACTAACCTTTTTATAGTTTTTATTAAGAAGCACTTGCTTTTGGTTGCATTTTGTTAATTTTATTTTGATGATGAAAATAAGGGGTGGAAATAATCAAATAGGTAGCACAGTTTATCTTTGGTGGCAGTAGAGTCTATAAACACTGAAAAACCTATTAGAAGTTGGAAGTTTTCATTTGTTATGGAATAAGTTTGCTACTGTTTGCCTCTTTGGAGTCTTCTTTCAAAGGTATAAAAGGAAATAGAGAAACTAAATTAATACACATGAGATTTGAGTTAAATGTTCAAGTTTTCTCAGTGTTTTGCAAATAGTTTAATTGTACAACTATTCTTCCATGAAACAAAATAAGTTGGTTGACCAAAAACACTTAGTCTATTGCTTCTTGTACTCTCACAATTCTTAATTGCACTCTCGTAATCACTAATCACTAATTGTGATTCCACAATAATAATAGGAAAAGACTCAAACACTCTCTACCACTACACACTATTACCATTGCTATCGTCATTTCGTCGATCACCATTGTAGTAGAGAAAGAAGAAGGGGTGAAGAACACTACAGAGGAAGAAGAGAAAATGCAAAAAGAAAAAAACTTATTCCAGAAAGATCTTTTCGGAACATTTTATATATGTTGGAAAGCCTTTTTCAAAAGTATTTCATGTTGAAATATTCTGGAAGACATTGTATACATTCCAGAAAGTTCTTTCCATAAATTCTGCTCTAAAAAGCTTTTTCAGGAGTGTATTCGGTGCATTTCAGAAATCTGATTTCAAAAATTCTGTTCCGGAAACTTTATTCCAAAATTTTTATTCCGAATAGTCCAAAAGTTCCGGATTCCAGGAGTCACTATTTTAGAGGATAAAATATCATTTTGTAAATTTGTGGGGTGCATGAAGAAATTGTTAAGATACAGAAAGTAAAAGTACAATATGAGCTGGACTTGATTATTGTCGGCCATCAGAAAGGGATGAACAAGTTCTACTGTTTCATGTTCAGAGAACGGTTGGCCTCGGTTTTATTTTATGGTTTGTAGTTAGCTAACTCTACAAAAACTTGTCCTTCTGTACTCTGTTCAAGGTGTGAAATTGTTAATTTTATAATGACTAGTATTTGAACCCGTGAACAATATCTTTTTTAATTATTTTTAATATTTAATAATAAAATAAATTTTATAAAATTATTAATTTTATATATTTTAAATTTGAATAATAATAATAATAATAATCAAAGTAACAAATTATTAAAATATTGTGTATATATTAGTTTAAATTATTATTAAATATTTTTTATAATAATTAGAAATAATATAATGCGTTAAGTTTGAAATAGTTTAAAAAAAATTAAAGTTAAATTGTTCTTTAGTTACTGACTTTTGATTTGAAATTAGAATTTTATTCCAATTTAAAATTTTAATTTTAAAAAAATATTATTTTAATTTAATTATATTAATTAACTTATTAAATATATTTCATGTTAATATTTGAATTGTTTTTACTATTTAATACGTTCTCCTTTTAATCCTATTTAGGAATCATATTTGATACATCAAACAAATTTAACATAATTGAATTAAAAAGGATTAAATGGAATAAATCCATTTATATCAAAAGTTTGAAAGGATCAAAATTTCCAATAAAAATAAATTTTAATTTTATGTCAAAATTTCAAACTAAAAACATGTTCAACTCAATAATTAATTTTATTTTAGATAAAAATAAATAAAATTATTGCATTAAGTGCTAATTTTAAATATTTTATTTAAATTGAGCTGAAACTTAAATCAATTAAATGTGTAGTAAAGACTCTAGTCTTTATATATATATATATATATATATATATATATATATATATATATATATATAGAACATAAATTATAGATTATAGACTATAATTTAATTTATTTATGTTTAATAATTTAAATGTATAAGTCAGTTTTTTAGAGTTGAGTTAGGTTTAAAGTTCATTTTTTAACATGGTATAGGAATCATGATTTAGATCTTATCTTAGCGAATTTGTTGTTTGTTATGTCCACTACCGATCTTCCATTGAACCATCTATTAATGTTTAGTCTTAAGTATGAAATATATATACCTTGGTGTGTGGGGTATGTTGGAAGTCTAACATCGACTAGATATCATATCAATTCACAATATATAAGTTGATGCAAATCTCATCTTACAAGCTGGTTTTAGTTGGCTTTGTAAGGTTGAGTTAAGTTTAACATCCACTTCTTAACAAATTTAGACTAAATATATAACATAAATTCATTGCTAAACATTTTTAATAAGTTTTTCAACTTTAAATTAGTTTTGTAGTTAACTATTCTATTTTAAATATATTTATGATTTTTATTTTATTTAAAAAGAATATTATTTAAAAAGAATATAAAATTATATTGTAATTTATGATAAAGAAGGTTTGGAAGTTTAACAAGAGAGGAGACTAAACTTATTTGATGTAACATTCCATTTAATAGTATTGTACTTCTAAAAAAAACATTATAGATATGATAATCATTCAGTAGAGAAGACTAATATATAACTATTATATTACAATCTTCCATACAAGTATGTCCTAGATAGTTGTATAAATAAATTAACAAAACTAGAGCTTTTCAAAAGATTAATTACAACTAATCATCACCCTAATCTATGTCGTTACATAATCTACATCTCGAACTGGATCAACTTGTATATCCTCATCTACTCACACCATTGAGGTGATCATTGCAGACAAAGAAAACCACACAAATAGAACAACACAAAAGAAAATGATAAACTAATGTGGAAAAAGAGTATTTAGAAAATATGCATAGAAATGTTATCACAATTAACTCATTCATAACAACAATCATATAAAGAATCATACTAGACTCAACGATCCAGTTACATTTATTGATATTAAACTCCAGCGACTTGTGCAATATGGTGGCCTCTACTGCTTTATAAAGTCATTGTCAATGGGTTTCACCTTACCTCTCCAAAGGTTAGTCCATTAAAATTTTTTTTCCAAGGTAAAACCCTTAGACTATAACCTCCTGCTCCTCTCATCACATATCCCACCATTTTCTACGTGAGAATGGATGGTTATTATGGTGATAGGATAACTCCCAATACTGAATCCATATATCAATACATACACTATTATAACCATAACTAATCCTCCTTGGATTAGTCTAACCATTCTCATATAAATATCATAAACTTCCATCATTTTAACATTCATAAAATCACACATTAAACATACTAGAATAAAACGTATGAAAATACGTTAAGACAAGATCGTCTAAAGATAATAGACTGTCTAGCATCTCGAGTTTTAAAGTTTATCAAACAACATTTAACGAAATATCGTTTAGAGAAGTATAACGTATGGACAAAGTGTACTCTTATTAAATGCTTATAAGAAACCATGATGTACCAAGTATAAAAGATTAAACAACATTTGACATAAGCACATCTAATGAAAGAAGCCATAAACCCTATATATTTTATCAATTGTCACTTCTTGATAAAGCTCAAACTTTTACTAAACGCTTATTTTATGATATATGCTTCAACACTCTATCAACGTATAGATCATTAAATGGATATACGTTGATCGAGGCCGTACCCGAATCAAATTAATATGCAATTAAGTACAGTATAAACTAGGAAGTGACTCCTAGGTCATCTCTCAAGGACCAAATATTTGTTCAGTCATTAGATGGAACATGTGGTGGGGGTGGTTTAGCTTAGTTCCAATGTTTCTAATCATTGATTAGCAATAAATTAAACGTTGTCTTAGCCTATTCAAACACCAATCAACCAAGCGGGGATTAATTGGGTTATCTTAAATTCGAATTAAGCAAACAAATTGCACATGATTAATTAGTTTTGCACATTATGGATTAATTAACTAAGTAAGAACTAAACCCAATTAGACCACTAAGCATGTTCTAATTACAAGTGTAAAATTGATTCAACATGGTGAAAAGCAAGGCAGTTACATCAACAACTCAAAAACCTCAAGGAACCATTGCAACTTCACTAATACCAACCTAGAAATTTAAGCTGCAATTAATTACAAAACGCAAAACTCAATACAGTGACAAAAACTGGAAAATGAAGCACAAACAGAAACATAAATGCACTCCTACCTACATCAAACGCAAACCAAAAGCATAAAATGGACTTCAAGATAGAAAATAAAATTGGGCATACTAAACATAAATGAAAATGACATCGAAACTACAACTGAAATGCGAAATTAAATATAGAAGCAAGAATGGAAGAAGAAATTAAAGTGCTGCAACAAATTTAATTAATGGTAAAACGAGTTCATGACAAGATGAAGTTAAGAGAAGAGAGAAAATGAAAAACCTAGAAAGGAGCTCTCCAAAACCAAAAACGTGAATGTGTAGAATGAGGAGAGTTAGAAAACCTAAAATCTGATTTAGGTATTTAAAACCCCAAATTACAAAAATGCCCTTCTAATGGACTTCTACAAAATATGGCCAAAAATGAGGCCAAAGCTAAACTAAAAAAAATGAAATTAAAATCTAATGTTTATGTGGAAATTGTTAAATGACGTGGCAATACTCTTGTATTTCCAGAATATGATTCCAACATTGTCCTATTTTCTTTAGTCACTTCATCTGACCGTTCGGTGATGTAGGGTTCGGCTGTTCGGTGCAATAGTGCTCTGCATGTCATGCGTCTGGTGTAGACATTCTTATGCAATAATGCTTTGTCGTTCAATACAATAGTGTTATGCAGGTTAGTTCACTGGTGATCGGTGAAGTCCTTCTCAGACCGTTCGGTTCGGGCATTCATAGACTGTTCGACATAGGCTTTCACAGACCATTTGATTTTGCGCCATCGACTCAAACCCTCTTTCTCTACCTTTCTAACAGTAATTATCCTACAAATAATAATTGGAATAATTAGGCCCAAATAATTCAAATTAATTAAAATAAGAATTATTAGTCTAATTAAGCCCAAAAATTGTGAGACTGTAGTGGAGAATTAAACACAATTCACTAACACAATTCGGTGCGAAAAGCTAAGTGAATAGTACAAAATAGTGATTCATCAAAATAGACCACACTTAGTCTTTTGCACTCTTTGGCAAAATCAAGACGCAGAACAATGAACAATTCAAAAGACATCAAGAGAGTGACACACCTTTTAGGAAACAAAAACAAAAAAGACATACAAGTAAACAAACAGATTTACATAATCCTCAATGAATCCTGGAAAAGGAGGAGTATACAACATCCAACACACAAATAATCAGAGAAAATAGATACTCAGGGAAATCATCCAAGCAATTCGAAACATGGCAGAATAATCAATCAGCTCAAAAGGTGAATCAGAAGCAAGAGAACCTCACATATGCATTATCACTATTTCTATCAAGTGTCTAAGGTAAGCAATGTCAACTCAATGCACTCAAGAAAACAAACACAACAGACTTGGAAAGTCTTTAATATCAACTCTAAAAAACATATGCTTGTTCAAATCAAAAGGTCTTTTTATGGTTGTAATGGGGCCAAGGACAAAGGAGGATAACATATGGATGAGAAGTTACAAACCAAAAGAAATAGAGGAGCAATGGGGAACAAGTGGAAATACAATTAAATCACACCTAAAACTTCTAATTCAATCATCTTCTTGACTCCTTACTCAATTTTTTTTGTCATCATTTTTTTTTCTATTTTTGTTCTTTTCTTGTCTTGTCTCTTTTCTTTTCTCTCTTTTTTTTCTTTTTAGAACACAACTGTAAGAGACAAGATACACTGCATATTTACAAAAACAAACAAGAAGAGGAACCAACTAGCCAATTCATAAGAATCCCCAAGAAGACCACACTTGTTCCCATAATAATTCCAAAGCTCCAAAATTCCCAAAGGTTAAGATAATCATGATTTTTCACTTAAGGGTAATTACTGAGCTTGAAAACAAAGAACAGGGGAAAGTATAGGCTCAAAAAGGTTATCAAAGGATTAAAACAAGGTAGGCTTATTTGGCTAGAGAGGCTCAAGAACAAAATTTCCTTCATCACTTCCAAACATGCATATCAATCAAGAATTATCAAACAGAGTCAAGCCAAGACACATGTGCAAGCAATCAAGAGATATATCACACACAAGAAAGAACATAAAGAGGCTAAAATTCTCACATAGGATATTTCTGCCACAATCAATTCAACCTCTCAAACATCATAATCATCTTTCCAAGCAAAGAAAAGCAAGGATTTCAAACCAAAAGTATCAAGCACGTGAAGGAAAGCCTACAACCTAAACAAAATCCAGAAATAAAGAGAATCATGCAAAACTGTACACAGACACAAGCTTAAAACAACACAAAAACAACCTAAAACTAGAAAAAACTAAACAAAGAAAAGCGTAAAGAAAGAAAAAATGAAACAAGAAAAACTGAAACAAAGAAAAAGTGAAAATCCCCCCAATAAACCGCACTTAAACTACATATTGTCCTCAATGTGTCACAAACATAATATCAGATCAATCAGAACAGTCAACAGATCATGGACAAGTGCAATAAAAGTGGGGAAGGGAGGAGAAGGGAAAAGAAAAACTCCCTTGAGTCAGGGTGGAAGTTTCCAAATTTGAACTAGCAGAGAAATGTTTTCCACCACTGGATCCAACAAGGAAGTTTTGAGGAATTGTTTCATCCTCCAAATCTGGTCGAGCAGGGAATGTCTTCCACAGCTGGATCTAAGAAGGAAGGATTGTTGATGAGTTGGTTCAGCCGATGCTTATTGATCTTCAACTTTTTGTGTATGTGAGCATCTTCGTCAATTATGGTGTTTGTTGGTCAAATTCATGTGTACCTCCTGCAATAAGGTTGGTGTAATGTGGCTCCAAAGAATTGACATGCAAAGGTATAACACCCAATCCCAATGTATCATACGGAACATCAGAAATACTCTCTGAACATGAATCAAGTATAGATTTAGAAGCAATATCAACAATAACATACTTAAATTCATGTTCAGTGCATGGATAAGAAGTTTTCAGATGTGATAGCAAATACTGTTTTTCATCATGCAGAGAGTTAAAATTTGAAGCATACTCATCAACAATATAGTCATCAACAACATAGCCATCAACAACATGACCAACAATAGAATCAATGATAGGTATGTTTACCTTCACTTCCCTGTAGGTTTGTAGAGCGGTGGAAGATGAAGATAGTCTACCTAACTCAAAATTGCTACTTATACCTGCCTGATCCTCAAAATCTTTATCAGTATTAGTCTCCTCATTTGCAAGAGTAGGGAGATATGAAGGTGGAAAAGTAGGTGACACAATGGGCACATGAATCTGCTTCTCATCTCCTAGGTCGATGGCACTGGCATCAATATCCGGAATCTGAACAGTCTAAAATGGTAACTATGAATTGTCAGAGTGCGGCTGCAGCGGATGGGTTAGCGTGGAATAACAAACCAAGAGGGGTTTTTAATACTAACATGTGCCTTTTAATTTCTACTCAATTAAACTTACTTAGCAATTAATAAAGACAAATAAAGCAAGAGTAAGACTGAGAGAAATTTGCACAGATGATTTTATCCTGGTTCGGATCTTACCAATCCTACGTCCAGTCGCTTATCTCAAAACAAGATAAACAGTTTCACTAACACAAAACAATTACAAATTACAATCACAAAGATACAATTTGTAAAAGTTTAGAAACCACCTCTCTTGATACCACAAGAGATGAAACTACACCTCCTTTGAGTCTTCACAAAGGATGAACACCTCCTCCGAATACTTCACGAAGGATGATTCTCTTCCGAACACCTCCTTAGACACACCAAGGATGAACCGGCTATTTCCTCTGTCACCGTAGCAGCACTTCACCAGCTCCACAGACAAGAGTTTCACAAGCCGAACAAGAACACACAAGTCTCAAGAATTTCTGAGTATTTGAGCACAAGGGAAGAGTTTCTATGTCTCTAGATATGTTCTTGAGAGGAAATGAGAGTCTATTTATAGACTCATCCAAAGAGCTCTTCCATTTTTCGTTTTCAGCCTTTCACACTGTGTTAATCGATTAGCTCCACTTGTTAATCGATTAACACCCCAACGGATAGTTCAACGTCTCAAAAAACGGCTAGTTTTTCAAACGGTCAGTGTGTTAATCGATTAACAGCCCTTGTTAATCGATTAACGTTAATCGATTAACACCCCTTGTTAATCGATTAACACTGAAATCTTGTGCTTCTCCATTTGGCTCTGGAACAATCGATTTACACCCTGTGTTAATCGATTAACACTGCACAGATTTTGCTGTTTGGCTTATTTTTACATCTCTTTTGAATGCAAACATAAATCTAAGTCCTAGATACTAAACTATAATTATTACAAAAGCTTTCCATAGCAATACAAGTCTTCATAACATCTTGAATCTTGATTTCTCTTGACTTGATTTGGACATCATCAAAACTTCATCTTCATCATTTTGCTAACAATCTCCCCCTTTTTGATGATGATCAAAACCTTCTTGATTTAAAGCTTTTGATAAAAATCTGTATTTAAAATACAACTTAAGGAAGAAAAACTGTTAGTAAACTTAGAAATAAGTTTAAGACCTTTAAATATTTCTCCCCCTTTTTGATCATTATTAAAAAGAGATGTATAATTGCTCCCCCTAAATTTATTAGAAAATATACTCCCCCTTAATACAAGCATGTATGCATATTAAGGAAAAACAATATATATTTTATTGAATTTTTTTTAGAGAGGTAAGCATGCAATGAAATATAAAGGGCATACACTAATAAAAACATAGAAATATAAAGTACCCCTTTAGATATCCCTCCAATTTCAAATGAGAATCCTTTAGGTTGTTTCCACATTTTGTTTAGATCTTCATCTTGAGGATTGTCATTATTCTTCACTTCATTTGTTATCTTATACAAATCTTCATCATTGCCTGCATGTAATTTAAATGACTCAAGAGGTTTTGCCTCAAGGTCTACAATTTTATCAAAGACAACATGCATACATTCTTCTATTTCAAATATTTTCCGTTTGAAAACTATATATGCTTTGTATAAAAATATAAACATGAAATATTTTATAACATACATAATTTTAAAACAAAATTTCTTAAAAATTGTTTTAAAGAAATTCTAAATTTTTAAGCAATAGGTACCCAACTATTTGTATGGGTCCTTTGGGTTAGTTTGAAAATTTGAAATCATTTTACAACCCAAATATATCTACCACTTGGAACACCATAATGCTTAATTTTACATTTATTTGAAGTATGACCTTTTTTCATACAATAAAAGCATGATACAAAGTTTGTGTTCCTATAAGTTGTTCCTTTTTCTACCCAAGTTCTATGGGTTCTATGATTATGTTTATTTTTAATTCTAGGAACATACTTATTTTTAACAACCTTATTTTCATTATTTTTACTACATTCTCCAAAGGTTGTTTCATCTAGTAGTTTCTTATAAATAACACAAGATGCACATTCATTACTACTAGTAAATTTACCCTTTTCAAAAATTAAAACTTTATTTTTCAAAGTTTTATTTTCATCAATAATAGTTTCAAAATTTGTTTTTAAATTTTGATTTTCTTCAAGAGTATTTTCAAAATTCAATTTTAACTCTTTGAAATCCTTTTTCAATTTCTGATGGGCTTTATCTAATTTTTCAGATTCTACTATTAAAGCAGCATAAATTTCATGCAATTCATTTTCACTAATTTGACTAGAATTATCAGAATCGCTAGATGTACTTACTTGGCTTCCAGCGTCGTCGTTCACCACTAAACAGATGTTTGCTTCTTCATCTGAGTAGCTTGAATCTGAAATGGTCTCATTGTCGTCTTCCCATGCAATGTATGCCTTCTTTTTCTTGAAGAATTTCTTTTCTTTCTTTTCTTCACCCTTCTTTTGATTTGGGCAGTCTGCTTTTAAATGTCCTTTTTCTCCGCAACCGTAGCATCGGTAATTTGAGGAAGATACTGGAATATCTTTCTTTTCGTATCTAAATTTTCCTTTACCTTTAGACTTCATGAACTTGTTAAGTCTTTTTATCATGAGTCTCAATTCTTCTTCTTCGTCTGAGTCTTCATCTTCCGATCTACCTTTGCTTCTTTCAACCTCTGATTTTAACGCCAAACTCTTCTTGTTTTTGGCTTTTGATTCTTCTTCATCAAGTCTTCCGAGGTCAAGTTCATGCTCTCTCAACTTTCCAAATAATACAGCCATGGTCATTGTGTTGAGATTTTGTGACTCAGAAATTGCAGTCACTTTTGGTTGCCAAGACCTGTCTAAAGATTTCAAAATTTTTATGTTAAGCTCATCAGTATCGAAAGACTTACCTAGTCCAATAAGATGATTTACGATGTTGGTGAATCGTTTCTGAACATCTACTATTGTTTCCCCTTGCTTCATCCTGAACATTTCGTATTCCTGGATTAAGGTATTCTTTCTAGCTCTCTTAACATCATCTGTACCTTCATGGGTTACTTTCAGTACTTCCCACATTTCTTGTGCAGTTTTACAAACAGAAATCCTGTAAAACTCATCAACAGTTAAAGCAGATGAAATAATATTACGAGCTTTTACATCATTACCAAATTTTTTCTTATCTTGAGCAGTCCATTGGTCACGGGGCTTTGGTTCCTGCATATTGTTAGTTGGAACAAAAGGACCAAATGCAACAACATCCCAAATATCTATATCAATAGATTCCATAAATATTTGCATTCTTACCTTCCAGAATGCGTAATTTTCACCTGTGAATAGTGGTGGTCTATTGATAGAAGCACCCTCTGCGAATGTTTGAAACGATCCCGCCATTTGAATGACTATCAAAGCAAGCTCTGATACCAATTGTCAGAGTGCGGCTGCAGCGGATGGGTTAGCGTGGAATAACAAACCAAGAGGGGTTTTTAATACTAACGTGTGCCTTTTAATTTCTACTCAATTAAACTTACTTAGCAATTAATAAAGACAAATAAAGCAAGAGTAAGACTGAGAGAAATTTGCACAGATGATTTTATCCTGGTTCGGATCTTACCAATCCTACGTCCAGTCGCTTATCTCAAAACAAGATAAACAGTTTCACTAACACAAAACAATTACAAATTACAATCACAAAGATACAATTTGTAAAAGTTTAGAAACCACCTCTCTTGATACCACAAGAGATGAAACTACACCTCCTTTGAGTCTTCACAAAGGATGAACACCTCCTCCGAATACTTCACGAAGGATGATTCTCTTCCGAACACCTCCTTAGACACACCAAGGATGAACCGGCTATTTCCTCTGTCACCGTAGCAGCACTTCACCAGCTCCACAGACAAGAGTTTCACAAGCCGAACAAGAACACACAAGTCTCAAGAATTTCTGAGTATTTGAGCACAAGGGAAGAGTTTCTATGTCTCTAGATATGTTCTTGAGAGGAAATGAGAGTCTATTTATAGACTCATCCAAAGAGCTCTTCCATTTTTCGTTTTCAGCCTTTCACACTGTGTTAATCGATTAGCTCCACTTGTTAATCGATTAACACCCCAACGGATAGTTCAACGTCTCAAAAAACGGCTAGTTTTTCAAACGGTCAGTGTGTTAATCGATTAACAGCCCTTGTTAATCGATTAACGTTAATCGATTAACACCCCTTGTTAATCGATTAACACTGAAATCTTGTGCTTCTCCATTTGGCTCTGGAACAATCGATTTACACCCTGTGTTAATCGATTAACACTGCACAGATTTTGCTGTTTGGCTTATTTTTACATCTCTTTTGAATGCAAACATAAATCTAAGTCCTAGATACTAAACTATAATTATTACAAAAGCTTTCCATAGCAATACAAGTCTTCATAACATCTTGAATCTTGATTTCTCTTGACTTGATTTGGACATCATCAAAACTTCATCTTCATCATTTTGCTAACATGAATCTCGAGACTATTCTTGATTGAGCTGAGTGGCCATCTGCCCCATTTGATTGCTCAAGCTTTAAATGTATGCTTTGATCTCTTGCTGAAACTGAATGTTCTACATGGTCATCTGCTCCAACAACTTCTTCAATGTAGGCTCAAAAGTAGAAGGCCGAGGAGCTATTTGGGCAAGTTCATGAAGCTGCAGTTGCTGTTGTTGTTAGACCGGTGGAGAAGGCATACAAGAATTATGAAATGGTGCTTCTTGATATTGATGCTGTTGTGGAGTACCATACCATCCCAAGTTAGGATCATTCCATCCAGGATCGTTGTTGTAACAATATTGAGCACGAAAGAATTCATCCAAGAACAGTCGCTTAAAATCTTCTAAAAAATCGATAGATCATGGAGGAAGACAATAAAGTTAATCCCTTACTGCTCATTGTAATGAGTGCGAAAATGCTCTTAAGAACATGTGATCATCCGGGACATGTGGAGGTTTCATTGAAGAACAAATGATATGGAACTCCTCCAAATGTTTATAGGGACATTCACCTGCAACACCATGAAACTTAGGCAGCAAATTGTACAATGAACTTCATCCTCATAAGGTGGAATTGGCTCCCAAAGAGCACTCTCAGAACTTGGAGGATGAGCCATATTGTTCTCAGCATAGAAATCAGTAGAATATAAATTACAATCAGAGTAACATGCAGAAGGAGAATCATAATCAGAGGCATTGGTTGAATAAACATTATTCACATAACCAAAATAGGTAGACATGGTGAAAGAAGGGGAAAGGAAGAATGCAGTGAAAATATGCAACTAAAGCTATCTAAATGAAAAGACTAGAAATTCCTAATTGCCTAGCACACACACAACACACACAAACACAACAAAAGAACTTAAGACCGAATCGTTGGTCCCCGACAACGGTGCCAAAATTTGATTAGGGTCACACTCGATACAAATTTAATGCTCAATTAAGTGCAGTATAATACTAGGAAGTGACTCATAGGTCTTCTCTTAAGGACCAAATGTGGTTCAGTCAATAGGTTGAACACTTAGTGGGGGTTTGTGAATGCAAATGAACTAAATTAAAACTAGAACGCAACAAAGAATTAAAACGGTTGGTCAATAGCTCAATTACATGCTTCCATTCACAGATTAACCACAATTACACACTACTCTTGATAAGGATGAAAAATACATGTTTTTAGACTTATTAGTTAGCTCAAAATTTATATTTATTCATGAAATAATGTGTTTCCTCATAGAAAAAGTTGTAATAGGAAGTAGGAAAGTGTGTAGTAAATTGTACAAGAATTTATACATCAAAGTAAGAGTGTTGTCAAATGTTTCTCACTAAGCTAGCATTAAATCGCTCAGCTAAAAAGATGATTATTCGCTCAGCGCACCAAAACAATTCGCTCAGTGAATTATGGATAGTTAAAGGATATGCAGTTGATTTTCGCTCAACGCACAATCAGAATTGACTTTTAAGTTCGAGACAGACAGAAAGAAAAGGAGAGACCTTCCGGACAGATGAAAGAAACGAAAAGGTCTCAGGAACTTCAGGAGACTACTTCAAGGCATCAAGACACCATTGTTACAAGGGAATGCTTCAAATGTGTACGTTCTAGATGACTAGGAGTAGTTAAATTTTTCTTTTGTTGGAATTGGATGTAATGAACTCACTCTGATGTAATTTTCCTGTTCAATATATCGTTGTTCGTTCATATGCTCAATTAATAGAGCACTCTCAGAACTCACTCTGATGTAATTTTACTATCATTGTATTGAAATATAATGTTATTTGAATTTTTCTGATTAATAGAAAGTTACTTTGAACATGGACACAAATAGAGCACCTAAGTGATTTGGGATCTAGGATAGACTCAATAACTTGGTCATTCTTAGCATCAGACTTAATGCAAATTGTATGTTAAATTGACTAAGGGATTAACATTTTGATATATAAATTTAGACTAGTTGCTAAGGGATTAGGACTAGTATGCCTTGATGTGAATGTTTGAATGAAATAATGATATATTGTACAGAGTTTTATCTTCATATGATTCATGAAACCCAATTCCAATGTAGTTTCTTTTATACACTTCTAGCTTAGAAATCTCAAGGAAACAATGCACTTTCGCTAATGACCAACCAAACACACATAACCTAACATTAAAACGAAGAAACCGAACAGTTGTATTGGTGAGGCCGAACAGTCCTATAGAGGCCGAACGGTACATGTAAAGCTGAACAGTACAAGAATAAGCCGAACGGTCTCTAACAGTGAGACCTGTTAGGAACCGAACGGTAAGAAGACAAGCAAAACAAAACCGAAAACAACCTTAAGTCTGGAACGAAACTGGCACGAGTAGAACAGTATTACACTAACAATGGAAACGAGTGCATACATAAGAAAGCCGAACGTTATTAAAGCAAGCAAGCAAATGGAAATGAGAATGTAAAACTGAACAAGTTAATGAAGAAGAAAGTCGATCGATATCTAACAGTGAAGCATGTTAGAGACCGAACGACGATATTGCAAAACCGAATGATAAACAGTAAATCCAGAAACAGTAAAACGTGCAGAATCGAAACGCGAACAGAATCAAACAGCTGGAATGAACAGTAAAAAAATGAATGGAAAGAATATGAACAATAAAAAAAATGTAAAAATCTGAAACGAAATTGAAATTCGGAATGAAACCTAAAGCTCAAATACGAAAACCAAATGGGTAGTGTAAACTAAATGCAATGGAAGAGAAGAAAACATAAATGGAAGCAAGATTGTAAAATTAAAAACAAGATTCATACATTAATGGAAGGAAAAAAGAGAACAAAACCTAAAATCCACCCAAGGGGGGAAGAAGAAGAAGCTCCAAAAGCTAAAACCAAGAAGAAGAACGTGAATGAGGGAGAGAGTAAAGTGAAGTCTAATTTGGGGTTTTATAGACTCGAAATTACAATTCTACCCTTGTAATGGGCTTCTACAAAAGATGGCAAAAAATGAGCCCAAAGCTAAACTAAAAAAATGAAATTAAAATCTAATGTTGATGTGGAAACTGGTAAATGTAGGGTTCGGTCGTTCGGTGATTCCAACATTGTCCTATTTTCATTCTCTGGTCACTTCATCTAATCGTTCAGTGATGTAGGGTTCGGTCGTTCGGTGCAATAGTGCTCTGCATGTCAGGCGTCCGGTGTAGGCATTCTCATGCAATAGTGCTTTACCGTTCGATACAATAGTGTTGTGCAGGTTAGTTCATTGGTGATCGGTGAAGTCCTTCTCAGACCGTTTGGTTCGGGCATTCACAGACTGTTCGACATAGTCGTTCACAGATCATTTGGTTTTGTGCCATAGACTCAAACCCTCTTTCTCTACCTTTCTAATAGTGATTGTCCTACAAATAATAATTGGAATAATTAGGCCCAAATAATTCAAATTAATTAAAATAAGAATTAATAGTCTAATTAAGCCCAAAAAGTGTAAGTGAGACAATAATGGAGAATTAAACACAATTCGGTGCGAAAAGCTAAGTGAATAATACAAAATAGTGATTCATCATACATACTATACCTTGTTTGCTATGTGTTTTCTCTCTTTATCTATACAGATATTGACAATACCAAGATATACTCAAAAGCACTACACGAGGATTAGGAAGACGTTGTGAGATAGGAAGACGCAAATAAAATGTAAATTTCATTTTATTAAATTGATGTGTGAAGATTAATTAGATTTGAAATTTTTTTTCATAATAATATCATAATGTATCTACTTTATGTTGATTGAGATTTTATTTTCTTGCTCAAAGAATTGATAATAAATTTGTAAGTTGACATTCAAGTAAGAAGCACTTGCTTTGTTGGATTTTGTTAATTTTATTTTGATGATTAAAATATGGGGTAAATAATTAAATAGGTAGCAAAGTTTATCTTTAGCTGTAGTAGAGTCTATAAACACTGAAAAACCTATTAGAAGTTCGAAGTTTTTATTTATTATAGAATAAGTTTGTTGGTGTTTGCCTCTTTGGAGTCTTCTTTCAAAGGTATAAAAGGAAATAGAGAAGATAAATTAATACACATGAGCTTTAAGTTAAATGTTCAAGTTTTCTCAGTGTTTTCCAAATAGTTTAAATGTACAACTGTTCTATTATGAAACAAAATAAATTGGTTGATGATGTCAAAATATTTAGGCTATTGCTTTTTGTACTTTCACAATTACTAATTACTAATTGTACCCACGTAATCACTAATCATTAATCACTAATTGTTCTTCCACAATAACAGAAAAAACCGAGACACTCTCTACAACTACAGTACATCAATACCAATGTTATCGTCATTTTGTTGATCACCGTTGTTAGAAGAAGAGGTGAAGAACATTACAGAGGAAGAAGAGAAAACGCAAAAGAAAAAAACTTATTCCAAAAAGCTCTTTTCGGGACATTTTATATATGTTGGAAAGCCTTTTTAAATTTCATGTTGAAATATTAACAATAATTGTTGGACGTTGAAATAACTAAAAAACACTGGAAAACCTCTTTATTTTGATTAAAACCGAGTATCATTCACTCCTGATTATGCAGTATTATTCACTACTCCTGGTATCACTAGACAATCCTGGTATCTGCCTGATATATTGTCTAGTTAAGTTTCACCAACTTCCGGTTTCCACTAGACAAACCATGTATCAACTTGATACACTGTCTAATTAACGTTTAACTCAACCTAATTAATCGTTAAGTGTTTGTATTCTCTTCAGAATGTGTAATCAATCAAATTTCTTACAAGTCCTTAGATGATTATTCTCATAGAGAGGATAGGTTTACAATACAATTCAATCTAATAGACTTTTTAAAATTTTCTCTCTTCTTACCAGCGTAAGCTTATGATTATGTGGAGCTTGAGAGTATTTTCTTTCTTTTATATTTGCTTTTCTTCTGAGATATTTATTTCGTATTTGTGCATCTATATATTCTTTTCATCTTCCCTTCAAGAATCTTCAATTTGTTAGATAGTGGTTGTTTTTTATCTTTGAATTTTCTTAGCATTTTCATGGGTAGAAGTCATAGGTTAAAGTCAACTTGTCAGACCAGACATGATTTTTCAGTACTTTATGCAAAGTAGGTTGTATGAACCCTTTAGCACGACTTTTGATGGTGAGAACATTCCATGAATGTCTTCTTTATCTAACGTCCACTTTTGACTTATATATGATAGAGAATACTTGACATAAGAAACTACAAAAAAGTATAGTAGATATGTATGCAGGAAGATATATCATTTTTCTTATCACTTTTGTTATTTTAAAATGTTATGCATTTAATGTTCTTTAATGCATGTTCAGAACAACTACGAGCTTTTCAAATTTCCTATCATTCAAACAAGATCTAAGTGTTTAAGCATTTTTGTAGAGATACCAAGTAGTTCTTAAGAATTTTTCATCGTTGGATGAAAATGTCGTTTGGTACAAGGGGATCGTTTTGCCTATACAAGGCGTTTGTTTACAAACGAAGCTTTGTTTAGTAATCCTAGTTTGGTTTAAGATGTGTTTAGAAAGATGTTGTTCAACAAATGTTTTGGAGTAATGTTTATATCTTTTAGTGTGTTTGCCAAAAAGCTCATTTTACAAGATATAGTGAAAGATGGCTTCATATTGTTTAGCAAAGTATAACAAGAGCGCGTTTAGTAAAACTCTTTTATGTCATATTGGCATGTTTACTCAAATCTCATTTATTTGTACGTTTTTTGAAATATTAGCGCATTTGTTGAAGCTTTTCTTTTGGACATTCAAATTTCAAAAGGCTTTTTCGCAAAACACTTATCTTTCAACGATATTATTTTCCACAAAGATATCACTTTGTCATATGCTCATTTCATTTATTGTTGTTTGTTAAACTTCAAAACATATGAGGATGTTAGACAATCCAGTCTTATAGATTATCTTGTCTTACTAGACATGTGTGTTTTTTCAATAAAGCGCTTTAGGAAAACATTTTAAACAAGAGAAACAATAACAAAAGTATTTTTATAGTGGTTCACTCAACGTAAGCTACATTCAGTCTCCCTTAAGATCTCTTAAGGGGTTTCACTAATCTTTTTCAAATATTACAAACAAGTATAAATTACTCTTGGTATACACCGAGTATTATGAACCACACCTGGTTCCCCTAGTCAACCTGACTAGTTTGACTTTAACTACTTCTAGTATTAACCCTAGAAACTATCTAGAACATTTAACTCAATTGAATTAAACAATATAAGTGTTTTAATTCACTTATAAATATACAGACACAATTAGTGTTTTAATTACAAATACAAATTTAAATAGCTCTCAAAGAAAGGATAAGTATAATATAATGAAATATGAGAACTTGCAAAGTTCTTTCTCTTAGAATGAAGAACTTTAGATGTATGAACTTCTAGAGCAACAAAGTAAGTATTCAAATGATCTCTTATATTTTATATTCTTTTTTCTCTTATCTATCCAACAAATTTCTCCTCTTATGCATATCCTCTTTATATAGTCTTCTTTAAGAGATGACCGTTGGAGACAAAGTTGACTTCCTAATAGACTTCACAACCTTTTTAGGTATTAGTAAGACTCGGGTCTATGTTGTAGAGTGACAGTGCTTTATCATCGCTTTCTTTTATAGGTAGCTTGTACGATCTTTCAAAGCTAAAAACATTGAGGAAATATTCCAGAAATATCTTCCTATCTCTCAACGTCTTTTTGTTATTTGTGTGGAGTTTTTGAATAAAGCTTGGTGTTGCATATTTAAAACACTTTCGCACTTTTTCCTACAACATTAAATGTTTTAAACATTGATGATCATTATGCATGTCACGTATTTAAAACACTGTCGCACATGTCAGCATCATTTGATAAAAGCATTGTTTGAAGGCAATGCATTCGATGCGTTACATTTTAGATGATATCATCTTTAGAAGCTTGTTTCATAAAGTTGTCTAATCTATAATACATCGTTTAGTTATACTTAGCAAAGCTAAAGTTTTAGACGCCTTATCATTTTGTTCAACAGCTATAGTGATTAGACACCCTATTAGGAGTTGTATAGTGTTTGACACTTTTTATGTCAATGAATTAGACACATTTGAGATATCATATAATTATGTATCACTTGATAACATTTAGCGTGTTACACTGATACCTTAGTGTTAACCCTCGGCAAGTGTAACCGATTCGTATCAAGTAATAATAAATGGTAAGACCAAGTACCGTTTCCTAAAGGACTCACGACCTAAACAGTTATGTGATTTGTTGCTTAAATTATACTTGTGAACGAATTCTTATATATTTAAATGCAAAGACTAAAAAGTAAATACAAATGCATGTATTGATCAATTGGACAAAAGAAGCAAAACGTGATTGAAATATATGGAATGATGATGTTGTTGAGGTTTTCAATTAATCTTATCCACTCTCATGTATTCAAGAATTCATCTTTCTTCATTAATGTTAATGTCACTTTCTAATTTACCTTAAACTCGATGTCTCGGTGTAGAAAGCCTACTCCTAATCACTAGTTTACAATGTCTTGTCTCCCTAGAAATTATTCATGCATTACATACGCACAAAAGCTTAAAGGCAACCAATCCTCCTATCCCTATGTCTAGGTAATATTGCTCTTGGGAGAATTTCTTCATGTCTAGATTTATCTATATGTGTCCATACAAATAAAATCAATGATCATGCAATTGAATGAGTTAAACAAAGCATGCATAGAGTATAGAAGAAAAACCCTAACAATTAATGAAACTAAGCATATGAATTAAAGAACCAATACAATACATGAGAGTTTCAAAGGATTACATTGATTCCCCAACAACAATGAAGGTTTAGTTCACCATAATCATGGTGAAACTAGATGAAAAATAATGAAAGAATGAAAGATAGAACCCTAGAATTTGAAGAGTGGTGCTTGGGCATCCAAAATCCTCCTCCAAGGGGTGAAGAAAGTGTGATTTTGCTTCGTTCTGGCCAAAGATGTCTACCCTAAGTCAACTAAACCCCTTTTATAATTTCTACAAATTACACAAAATAAGCCCAAGCCCATAAAAATGGCCCTCAGCGGCACTTTTGTTGCTCAACGGTAAGTGCGACTCTTCAAAATGAAGCTTAGCTGCATTTTTAGCCCTCAACGGTGATTTTGGCACTTCAAAACTGGCACTCGGCGGTAATTACCGCTCAGCGCAACTTTTTCTGCACTATGGTTGACTTTTCTGCATTCTGGTTGACTGGTTGACTTTTCTAGTTAACTAGTTGACTTTTCTGGTTGACTGGTTGACTTTTCTGCATTTCAACCATTCGGTACTTTAACTCTTCTTTCAAATCATTCCAATAACCTACAAAATCAAAGGAATCTAGCACAAAACCATTAAATTCACCTTCAAGTCTCTTATTCACAAAACTAAAGCAAAAACATGAGTTAAAGCAAGTTTCTAAGTCAAAAATGGTTGATTAATTATCAAAATTAATTATAAAAATAACGGTTTTTCAACCGTTATCACAACCCCAAACTTAGAACTTTTCTTGTCCTCAAGCAAACAAGATTTAACTTAGCTTCCAACCAATGAATGCAATGATTCAACACATTTCAAAACCTCTTCTTTTAAGAGAAGTAATTGCTCAAATCAGCTTATCATAAAGAATATCAGTGAAGATGAATACATGCCTTGATTCAGTTAAGCTCATTGTGGTGCTCAAATAATCACATAATATTCATCAGATGTCATGCTCATGAATGATCAATTAACCAAGAAAAGATGAAATCATGCATACATGGAACTATTCCTCACCAAGAAAAGTGTTTCTCTCAAACACACAAGTGTATATACAGGTGACTCATTCACTATACTATTACAATGTCACATGAATAAACTTTTCCTTTCATTTAACTACAATCAAACACACTCACAAGCAAGTAGCATCAAAAGGGCTTTTCTATGGCTTGTAATGTGGCTGGGCTAAGAAGAAAATTGGTTTTTCTGGATCACAAAATCCTTGAGTTAAGAGAGTCATTCATACTTTCATCATTTAAACACACTATTCTTACTCATTCCCAACTTTCCCTTGCATTGAGCTTTTCTTTTCTTTCTTTTCTTTCCTTTTTCTTTTGCTTTTCATTTGCTTAATACTTGGCTCAATGCTTTTTATTTTCCCCTTTCAGACTTCCTAACAACCCCAAACTTGAACCTTTATCAATACCACAAAATATTCTCAACTTAACTTAGAGTAAATATTTTCACAAAGGGTTTTCACATCATGTTCAAGGCTAAAGGTTCAAAGGATAGAACACATTGTGCTCTCTTTTAGTGGGCTAAAATTATGCATTTGGCTAAAAAGGGTTAACAACAAATGACCTTGATCATATGACACATACAAGCAAGTGACTCAATCATAGAAAACCTAGGCAAAATCATTCATGCTTTCAAAGTAATAGCACTCACTCACAAAAACTCTGGGGTTCAATCCTCACACAGGCCAAATCAAGTTCCAACATTTAGATAAACATCCTACTCAATATCATAATCACAATCACAACTCATTATGCATCTGTTTCAAAATATTTTGAGCAATCACCTGTGTATCAACATCATGCATCATCTCAACATCAATCAATATAATCAACATCATGAAGCAATACTCATCACAAACATCATAGCATCAACAAACCATTGCACACAGATAAATTTTTAAGCCAAGTACATCAAATCCTATACTAAAAACAAAAGCAAATAAAAAAAATGAGTTTAGAACACTGGGATGCCTCCCAGCAAGCGCTATTTTAACGTCACTAGCTTGACCCAATAAAGCTCAAGTTTGGATTCCAATGTTGATGTGCTTCTTCCTTTCATGACACCAACATAATTTCAACATCTTTCTTGTCACCAACTAGACTCTTCTAGAGTAAGGAGCCTCAATCTCAAGAACTCCATTTGCCTTTATATCCTTGATAACCCATAACCTATTCTTGAATTTCACTGTTTTGCGAAGGTAGGGTTCATTATTTTCCTTCACAGAGTCATGGTGAACGAGTTTTTCTTCCTTATCTCCATCATCTTCCTTCAGCCTTGGAAAGCAACAACTATGATTCCTCTTAACCGGTTGGGCAGTTTTATCAGGTAAACTAGTCACTGAGTGAACTTCGTCCTTAGCTTTAGGACTCGTCTTTGTTACTTGTATTGGTTGCACCTTATCAAAGACATTAAAAGTTACCTCTTCATCTTGGTCTTTCAATTGCACAGTTTCCTCATCCACATGAATGACAACTTTGGTTGTCTTCATAAAGGGTCTTCCAAGAATGAGGGGCATCTATACATCTTCCCCCATATCCATTACAAAAAAATGAACAGGGAATTAGAGCTTATCAATTTTTACCAGCACGTCTTCTACCACACCATAAGGATGCTTAATGGACCCGTCTGCCATTTGCAAGATTGCTTTTATAGGTTTGACCTCCAGACCACAAATCTTCTTAAGCATAAATAAGGGCATTAGATTGATATTAGCTCCTAAGTCAACTAGAACCTTCCCTATATCATGATTCCCAATGGTGCAAGGGATGGTAAAATTCCCCGGATCTTTGAATTTGGGAGGTAGCGTCTTTTGCAATATGGCACGGCAATTACCCTGCACTTCAATTGTTTCCTCATCTAGATATTTCTTCTTCGTGAGGAGCTCCTTAAAAAACTTTGCATATGAAGGCATTTGTTGCAATGCTTCAGAGAAAGGTATGGTGATCTCCAATTTTTTAAAAGTCTCCATGAACCGCTCAAGCTGTTTTTCTTTCTCCTTTCTTGAATAAGTCTTTGGATAAGGAAGATGTTTTTCAACATCTTTTTCTTTTTCCCTCTCTTCTCTCTCCTTTTCTTTTCTCTCCTTTTCTTTTCTCTCTTCCTCTTTTTTCTCTTTTTCTTTTCTCTCAACCTCACCTCTTCTATCATCATTCTCTTCTTCTTTTTTACTCAACTCAACTTTCTCTTTTCTCTCATCTAAAATCTTGCCACTTTTAGTCATAATGACATTGCACTCCTCCTTAGGGTTAACTTCAGTATCAACCCCAAAATCATCCAATTTTTGAATCATGTGACCAAGCTGCATCTTCATCCTTTTACATGATGCTTCAATGATTTTCTGATTGGAGATGGACTCTTGCATAAATTGTTGAAAGACGTCATCCAGCTTTGATAGAGAGCTTTGTTGTTGTCATTGTTGCTGTGGTTGGTTCTCAAATTGTCCGGTAGCTTGCCAAAATTGACTTTGATTCATGCTTGAGTGAGGTTTCCACTAGTGTTTGAGATTACCTTGGAATAATTGAGTGCCCATATAGTTAAATTCTTGTCTGAATTGCATCCTACAAGCATTAGGCACAAAACCCTAGAAAACATTAGTTAGCAAAAAAATATAAAAATGATGAAAAGATAAAAAATGAAAATATGAAAAGATAAAAAGATGAAAAGATAGAAAAATAAAAAGATAAAAAAATAAAAAGATGAAAAGATAGAAAGATAAAATGATGAAAAGATAAAAAGATAAAATAAAAAGATAAAAAATAAAAATCAAGTCAAACCTAATCAATAATCACACAAATAGAATAGTTAAACCACGAGTCCCTGGCAACGGTGCCAATAACTTGTTAACCCTCGGCAAGTGTAACCAAATCGTATCATGTAATAATAAATGGTAAGACCAAGTATCGTTTCCCAAAGGACTCACGACCTAAACAGTTATGTGATTTGTTGCTTAAATTATACTTGTGAACGAATTCTTATATATTTAAATGCAAAGACTAAAAAGTAAATACGAATGCATGTATTGATCAATTGGACAAAAGAAGCAAAACGTGATTGAAATATATGGAATGATGATGTTGTTGAGGTTTTCAATTAATCCTATCCACTCTCATGTATTCAAGAATTCATCTTTCTTCATTAATGTTAATGTCACTTTCTAATTTACCTTAAACTCGATGTCTCGGTGAAGAAAGCCTACTCCTAATCACTAGTTCACAATGTCTTGTCTCCCTAGGAATTATTCATGCATTACATTCGCACAGAAGCTTAAAGGCAACCAATCCTCCTATCCCTATGTCTAGGTAATATTGATCTTGGGAGAATTTCTTCATGTCTAGATTTATCTATATGTGTCCATACAAATAAAATCAATGATCATGCAATTGAATGAGTTAAACAAAGCATGCATAAAGTATAGAAGAAAAACCCTAACAATTAATGAAAGAAAGCATATGGATTAAAGAACCAATTCAATACATGAGAGTTTCAAAGGATTACATTGATTCCCCAACAACAATGAAGGTTTAGTTCACCATAATCATGGTGAAACTAGATGAAAAATAATGAAAGAATGAAAGATAGAACCCTAGAATTTGAAGAATGGTGGATAAGCATCCAAAATCCTCCTCCAAGGGGTGAAGAAAGTGTGATTTTGCTTCGTTCTGGCCAAAGATGTCTACCCTAAGTCAACTAAACCACTTTTATATTTTCTACAAATTACACAAAATAAGCCCAAGCCCATAAAAATGGCGCTCAGCGGCACTTTTGTCGCTCAGCGGTAAGTGCGGCTCTCCAAAATGAAGCTTAGCTGCATTTTTAGCCCTCAACGGTGATTTTGACACTTCAAAACTGGCACTCAGCGGTAATTACCGCACAACGCAACTTTTTCTGCACTCTGGTTGACTTTTCTGCATTCTGGTTGATTGGTTGAATTTTCTGATTGACTGGTTGACTTTTCTACATTCCAAGCATTTGATACTTTAACTCTTCTTTCAAATCATTCCAATAACCTACAAAATCAAACAAGTCTCTTATTCACAAAACTAAAGCAAAAGCATGAGTTAAAGCAAGCTTCTAAGTCCAAAAGGGTTTATTGATTATCAAAATTAAGTATAAAAATAACGGTTTTTCAACCGTTATCACCTAGATGATTCATTATGTTAGACACTTAATGGCTCAACACATTTGGATATTAAATCTTAAGCATCAGCATATACTTGAATTATGTTTCCATTATATCAAACGTTGTTTGCTTTTAGAAAAAAATTACTTCAAGTATTATATTCTTTATAAATTTTTATCTTGTTTAATTCTCTGGATAAACTGTTATATCTGATAAACACTTATTTCATTCAGTATTATTCTTTAGCACATGCGCACATTAGACGATACATTCTATAATAATATTTTTTGAGTGTTGTTTGAGACTAGATTGTTTCGCAACTCATGTTTTGAAGTTTAACAAGCTATGTGCATGATTTATAGTAGGGAACCTAATATTTGCTTAGTTCTTTGAGAGAAAATGGTTGGAATATCCATGAGAGAGTTTGACAGTTGCAAAAGTAGTTTATAAAGTGATTTTGTATGAACCGATGCTTTGTGTTAAGACCATTTATGTGTTGAACTAGACTGTGAGATCTGTTGGAAGTCTCACATCGGCTAGAGATATAAAGTCAATTTAGAGTTATAAGTGGGTGCAATCCTCACCTTACAAGCCGATTTTGTGGGGTTGAGTTAGAATTAAAGTTCACTTCTTAACTTGGTATCAAAGCCAGGTTAAAGTCTATCTTAGCGATATTTGTGTGGATATATTGTTTCACCCGCTATCGGGCCACTATCGGACCACCCATTAATATCTAGTCTCACACTCGAGATGCATATACCTCGACAATGTGAGGGGGGGCTGTTGGAAGTCACACATCGACTATAGATAAGGCAAATTTAGAGTATATAAGTGGGTGCAAACCTATCCTTATAAGCCGATTTTGTGGGATTGAGTTAGGCTTAAAGTCCACTTCTTAACAAAATCATGAGTGATTGCATTGTTGCTTTAATAACATGTTTCAATGATTTTTATAAGACAACATATGTTATGCATTGTAGGATATGATCATGGGTGTAGTTAGAATATTAGTTGAGGCACTAGTACAAATACAACGTATAACGTCACACGTTCAACGTCCAACCACTGAATAACCAATGTTAAAAATGACCGGTGGCAGTTTTGTAAATAAATGCAATTATTAAACGTCGTTTAGAATTGTAATTCAACGTAAAAGGATATAAAACGTCGAATGTCACAGAGTTCGACGTCAAAAGGTTAGTGAATTAAATAAAACTTTGAACGGGAGATTGAAAATTCATTCACTTTATCTTAGCGCGAGACTTGTCTTCTCAAATTTTTCTCGAACAAAGTTTGACGTTCATCACATGTAATCTTTCTTTCATTTGATACAAATGCATGTTAATTAACTACTTTATATATGATTTTCGTTTGTTTTGACCGATTATTTTCGTGTTCTTGTCCTTCATAGGCGCATTTTGCTTTCTCTCTCACTAGTGACGACACTTTATTCCGACGAACTCACCTTTTGAAGGTTAGTTTTCGTTTTCGTTTTAATAGTTTTCGTTTTCGTTTTGAAGAACTTATTTTTTGAACTTGTTTGTTATTTTTTTATTGAACTTGTTTGTTGTTGTTGTTTGGTTGAACTTGTTTGAACTTGTTTGTTGTTGTTGTTTGGTTGAACTTGTTTGAACTTGTTTGTTGTTGTTGTTTGGTTGAACTTGTTTGTTGTTGTTGTTTGATTGAACTTGTTTGTTGTTGGTTATTGTTGTTTGTTGTTGATACTCCATTACACGTTCATAGTTTTTGCTTTACAAAATACAAAAAACTGAAATTTATTGTTTTTTTGTTTTTGAAGTATTGTAGAGTTGTAAAAAAGGATCACAATTAATTAAAAAAACAAAAAAAAAATTGATTAACGTCATATATTGACAAAATTCGACGTTAAGTTAATATCGTATATTGACAAAATTCAACGTCGAATTTTTAAATCCGACGTCAATTTAACGTCTCCTGATATGACGTCGTTTACAAATTCGTCATTAAAAGTCCAAAATATTCGACGTTGGACTCGATTTTTGTACTAGGGATAAAACATAATTTTTATATTTTATTTTGATTATAAAGTTGATTGTTTGTATGTTAATTTATCCTTATTATATGTGTGACTGCCAATGATCGTTCTTTACACGGGAATATAAGATAATGCAAATGTAGTTTGGTGCATAGTGGTTAAGAAATGTATTGAGGTTTTAATGAAAAAAGTTTTATTTTGTGCAATTTTGCATAATAAAATGTATTAAAGATATTTAACTGTTTTTATTGTTAGTTTATTTGGCAACTTTTTTTATTGTTAGTTTTTCCTTATTAGCGTTTTTCTTTACATATAGTCAACTAACTCGGTGCTACCTTATCGTCATTACTCAAAACAAATAAGAAAAAAAAAGAAAACTAATTCTGTTTTAATTTTTTTTCCTAACCTTATGCGCAAAGCCTTTGTTTTGCCATCCCATCCATACAACTAAAAACTAAAATCAGTATACACATTCGATTCCTTGCCAATAAGAAAGCACAGTGAAGGAGAAACAAGGAATGAAGGAGTTTTGTCTGAAAGGATGAAATTTCCCCACATACACAGATTCACAATGTACTACAAAATTAAAAGGTTGAAGCACTCTATTCAAGAAAGACAGCAAAGTCAACTAAATGAATTGATCAATTTAGGTTCCTTATGCCTTGATTGGATACGATGGAATGCTCTGTTCATTCCAGAAAAAGTTTTCAGGATCAACTTCAGTCTTAACCTTCACCAACCTTTCAAAATTTTTCTTGAAGTACCTGATACCATAGACTTGTCCATCTTGAAAGTTATCTTTACCATGGCTATTGATACCAATATCAAGGTCCCTATAGTTAAAGTAGGCACTCCTTGGATTCTTGGACACAAAAGGGGTCATGTAACTGTGTAGCATTCTAATCTGACTCAGAAACCTTGCTTCTGCTGCAGCTCCTGCTTCCTGCCAACTCACAGTGTACTGAATCTTATATAGATTCCCCGCACGGTGAGGAAACGGGGTAGCATCAGAAGGGACCTCGTTCATTTTCCCTCCATAAGGGTTGAAAACAAGCTCCACCTTTCCCAACTCAGTCATCTTTTTCCATATCCATGTCAACCCATTTCTTGAAATTGGGGTCTGAACATAATCAGATTTCCTTTTGTTGGAATGCACCGAGTAATGATTTCGGTCAAGCAATGCATTAACTGAGGAACCATCGTTGTAATTAGCCCACCAAACCACAGAATCAATCCACCCCATTTCATGACAAAGTTCCTTCTTCAGTCCCAGCAAAGGAAACTCCTTCCCCAACAATGTCACCACCTCATTAGCCTCTCCTAGAAATAAAGCCTCAACTGAGGCTCTGATGGTTTTCTGTCCCTTCACAACAGGTTGTAGGACAAGCCTCAAGAAAAGCCTATCATCTGTGTGTGGTGCAACCTGCTGCCACTGAACAACCAGATCAGTGGCATTCTGCTCCAAAGTCTTGTCAACTTGAAAAATCGTAACCCTCTCTGGCACTGCAACAAGTTTAACAGTGTATGATAAGATGACTCCAAAACTTGCTCCTCCCCCTCCTCTAATAGCCCAGAAAAGATCTTCCCCCATGGTTGCCTTGTCAAGAATCCTGCCTTTGACATCAACAATTTTAGCATCAACTACATGGTCAACAGATAACCCATATTTTCTCATCATGTTACCATATCCTCCTCCACTCAAGTGGCCACCGACTCCTACAGTTGGACAAGCCCCCGCAGGAAAGCCATGAACTTTACTTTTCTCCCAAATCCTATAATAAACTTGTCCAAGACTGGCACCAGCTTGAATCACAGCAATCTCATTCTGCAAGTCCACTGTGACACTCTGAAAATTGAACATGTCAAGGATGACGAAAGGTGCCTGGGAGACATATGAAACACCTTCAAAATCGTGGCCTCCACTTCTGATCTTAAGTTGAACACCGATGCTTTTGGCGCACACCACAGTGGCTTGTACATGGTGTTCACTTACAGGGGTGACAACAAGTAATGGCTTTTGGATGAAGGGGGAGGTGAACCTTGCATTTCTAGCAAAGGCTCGAAGAACTGAGGTGAAGGATGCATTGGCTTGGGCATAGACTATGTTGGAAAAGTGATCTTGTTGGTTTGTATGGCTTTGAAGACACTGAAGAAAAGTGTGGTAGATGGAGTCTCTTGATGTTGTAGCCTGAGAGTTAGAGACATGAAGAAGCAGAACAATAATACACAGAAAAAATGGTAGGGAATTTGGTTTTTCCATTTGTTCTATTCAGAAAAGTTTAGAACATGGTTGGTTCCTTTTATGATTTTAAGTGATCCAAGTTGGACCACCCATTATGTCTTCCTTGTTAGCAGTGCAACATAATAATTTATTTCTGGTGTCATCAACCCATTTGAAGATATTTTTATGATTCACCCCGTTTTAATGACTCGATGCCAAAAGTGTGTCAGTATTTTTCCTGTGTGCTCGATCATTTTCTAAATTTGTTGATGTACTTTGATGCACTCGGATAACATGGGAATATATATATATATATATATATATATATATATATATATATATATGTTCAACATAAAAAAATATCAAGTATAGGAACGAGTAAAGAACACCTACATGTAGGGAACTCTGTCAAAGAATTTGACTTTATTAATTATCTTGATTCTAATTCCATTTAATGGATTGAGGATTTAGTAATATGTTAAAAGTTATACTTTGTTATTGTGTTATAGTTATTACTTAATAGAATGAGACATACATTAGTACAAAATCAAGATTCTAACGGGGTAATGTGTTTCGGTTTTCAAAAAACTGAAGCATAAAATAATACGGTAGTAGTTTTGTGATTATAATGATTTTATAAGTATTGGTTCTCCTTGAACCGAGTCAAAAAAGCGTTTATTATCTCGATTACTATAAGACCGAAGCGTAAAAGCCTGCAAATATCATGTGGGCCTTTCAGGCATTAAATTAGACATAGGTTAATCAAATAACCGGGTTAGTATGGTTTGATATTTTCTGCTCACTCCAGTCTTTCTTTTTTTCTCTCTCTCCTTCCACAATGCATTCACTCCATTCTTTCCTTTTCTTGGTCTTCTTTTTTCACCATTCTCACCCTTACACATTCGTCACCGTTTCGAACAACACTCTTCAAGGTCTCCAACATCTTCGCCGCCGACCTCCACCGCATCTCCGGCCTCCATACTTTGCCTCAATCTCCACTCATCTCCGACGCCGCCATGGGCTTCGGGAAGTGCTTTGCGAACCCCTGCATCAGATCCCCGCTGCAGCGCCTCCTCGGTGCCTCCAACGACTCTGCCGCTGCCTCTAACGACTGTACCGGTGCATCTTGCTACTGCTCTCCGTCGTCCTCTATCGTTGCCTCCAACGACGTTTCTGCATTTCTGCTCCCTCCGCCGCCTCCTCCCTCCGCCGCTCCTCCCTCGTGGCGGATCATCTCCTCGATCGAGTAGAAGGAAGAGAGCTGCAACAACGAGGATCCAAGATCGAGTCCGAGCAATGGTCAAAGCATTTCTGCGATTCTGCGTTTTTGGTGTGTTTTTTACTTTTATCTTTCTTTGCTGATAATTGTTTCTTTGATTTTGATCTTTGAACCATTACAGGATTTGTGTCTCTGGAAATCTGTGTTTTCTGCCTTTGATTTTCTCGAGTTCATTCTACGTAGGAAGGCTTAAATCAATTTGGGGCTTTCTCCCAACTCTCTCATCGATGGCTAGGGTTCTTGCGAAAAGAGAAGAAGTAGAATAGAATCAGACGCAAGCTCCAAGGTCCAACGGAAGCGGGCCCAGAATATTCCAAGTTTATTCGGTTCTTTCCCCTTTGCCCCCTCTTTTCCTTTTTTCTGTTTTTGTTTTCTCCTATATAAAGGAGTTTTGTAAAATAGAAACATACGTGTAGTGGGTGACAGACACTATACATCAATTGTATTTTCATTTCCAGTTTTTAATAAAAGCTTGTACGTTTCAGTTTGATGATTCAATTTACATTTCTGCATTCACTTTATGTTTTGTCTGGTTTCTTTCTTGCATTGATTTTACCTTTTGATTTTCATGTCTGATAATGGTTTTAGAGTTGATGTTCTGGTTCTATTTCTTATTGATAAAGGTTGAAAAATTAAAAAAAAACACGTTACTGCCTCGGTTACCTAAAGACCGAGGCATAATCCTATTTTTTGACTCAATTCATAACCGAGGCATAAAACCTACCATTTTTTACCTCGTCTGTATATGTCTCGGTTGTAGAACCGGTGTCTATAAGCAAATTTAACCGGTGTCATTTTGTATTATTGCACTAGTGATAATTAATTTTGTTGAAGAAAGTAGCATTTTAAACTTTAAACTATAAGTATTTATCTAAATTTTCACATAACGATAATGATAAATGTGATCTAGAATCATAAGTATGTACCAAATAAGTGTAATAACTCTAAAAATAGAATGATTTTATTTTTAGAATCTATATATTTTTTATATTAGAAAAATCTTATCAAACAAAAAAAAGACATATAGATATAAATAAAGTGTAATTACACTATTGTGAGTTAAAGTTTTTTTTAAAAAAAAAATGTTTATGAAAAGACTAATATAACGAGAGATTATTACTACATAATACATATACTATATACATAGATTTATTATAAATTATCATTCGAGACATCTACTTTAAATAATTGTTCTATCGTCTAGTTTTATTGTCTTTACATCATCGTAGTGAACAACATTTATAAATAACTTTCCTCAAGAACTGTATTCAATCTCATAATACTACACATTTAAATAACTAAGAACAACTTAATACGCACTACGATTAGACATAGAAAGCACCCAATACTAGTCAGGTAGAGAGCTCCTTGAAAGAAAATCTCAAACTTGTCATTATTTCCCTAATAATTTCTAGTACTTAAGAGATGTCATCCTCCAAATAATTTATCACACAACTCCTAGATTATAAATCCGTCATATTTACATGAAGTTATTCTTCAAAAGAGGAATGTTATGTTTCATATCACTCAGTTGGATATGAAATCTTATAAACACAACTTTATTGATGTATCAACTGCAAAACCTCTGTGTACTTAACTTGGAAATGTGTTATGTATTTGATGTTAAATTCAAAAACAATTCAGTAGATAATTTGGAAAGACTTTGAATTTTTTAAGCCAAAAATCAAATTGATAATACTTATAAATATTTATACTCAGTGTAACCTTTTGCAATTTAGATAAATAAAAACAAAAAGCTAAGCTATATGTTGTCTCTTTTATTAGTCACACGCTATTTTTTTTTTTAACTTGTGAAAACATTTTTGGAAAAACCTTTGTGAACATAAAAGTTTAGAGACCCGTGTATTTTGGATAACAAATGCATAATTAATAATGAAAATCTAGATTCCTCTTTTATTATTTTTAAAAAACCTTTTTTACAAGAACAACTTTTATTTCGGGTATATACATGTACCTTTGAGTGAATATGGATAATTATATTTATTAGAGTTATCAAAACGGGTCATCCAACTCGATCCGGCTCGGTCCACCACGGGTTGGTAACTTAGTAAGCCAGTTCAACTCGGCTAATTTATTAGCAAGCCAAGAAAATTCGAATCCGGCTTGATCCACCTAGGTTGGTGGGTAAACAAGTTGGCTCACACTTAATTACAATTTTTTAAAAATAAAAAAATTTACAAACTTTCTATAATTCAAATCTAAACAAATTTTACTCTCAAATTTTACTTCCAACATGAGTATTTAATTAATTTTGAAAATACAATTTTTTCAAACTCAATCCGATGGGAACCGTGATAGGTGGTTGACCTGCAGATTATAATCCTTTTTACAGCTGCAATATTTATGCTTTAAAAGTGCGACATGCAGTTAGATATTAATAATTATTTACTATGCTAAAATTTATCCAAATGTTTTCATAGTAGTCAGGTCTTTATAATACATTTTAACGTCTTTTTCAATTTAAATGTAAAAGTAACTAATACAATATTTATCTATGTAAAGAAGTGTTTAAAATGGAATAAATTCTAGATGACTGAGTCATAAGTTTATCTATTTTTTTTGCAATACATTATTAATTATACTTATTTATTTAAATAAATAAAATAATGCAAGTAACAGAAAATATTTTAATATGTTAGATTACAAATTGCCATTTGCAACATTTTCTTAAGGGTATTTCACCATGCACCTTCCGTCCCTTTATTCTATACTTTCAAAGTTTTTTAAAATATTTAAATGATCCTGTAATTAAGAAACTTTTAATATTTAAAAAAATGAAAAGTAAAATGGTCCAAGATTTTTTTTAACTTTTGTTTGTGTACACCGATATTCTTTCCTCGTACTTTTTTTTCGCATTTCAATACTCTTCGCATCTCATTTCTCTTCTTCTTGGCTTTTCTCATCCTCTCTCGATTCTCCTGGTACACAGGTCATCTCATTATTAAAAATTTAGTTTAAATTTCGGATAATCCTCGAATGGTTTCATATTTGTATGAAAATATTAAATGAGTCTTATTTTTGGTTAGTGTCTCAAATGGATCATAATATTTATAAAATTGAGTAATTTTTTCATATTCGTTAAATTGTCACAAATGGTGTTAAACTGATGATGTGTTTATGTTAATGTGCATTGATCAGGTGAAATTTTTATTTAAATTAAATAATTACGAGATGACAAATTAAGGTTTTTCATTCTATAGAGGGGAGAAAAAGGTGTGTCCGTCACACACGTAGTGGAGTAGATTGATTTCATGGTGGAAGGGTTCCCCTACTCTACAAGTTCGGGATTATTGTTATTGCCATGGAGGAGGCTCGTAGAAATTTGCGAATCATAGCGGCCATGGAAGCATTGCACGAAGAAGACGAACTGATGAAATTGATTTAGGGTTCCTCCTATTTCTGGTTTTTCTGAGTGCAGGTTTGGTAGTGGCGCCACCGTCGCATGAGCTCACCGGCTCCGCCTTCCCGCCACCGCGCATTATGCTCTTGTGGCCGTAGTTCCCCATGTCGTACCCCAAAACATCGCCTCTACTACTCTGATTGGCCACCATCCCCATCCCGTCTTCAAGATCTTCCTCAAGGGGCAGATGTTCCCGGTGGGGAAAACATGCATCACTAGCGATGTAACAGTCTGGCCGGAGTATATCAACGGCGCTGGCGTGGATCCAGAGACGGATCTCATATGACCCGGTTTGAAACCACGGACATGGATTTGGAAATGGAGGAGCTTCAGGACAATGTCGGCAAAGGAAGGTTGACACTAGTGAACTATCACAAGTGAATTAGGAGAGTAACTACTTCAATCAAATCCCCCAACTTCTTCAATCTTGTAAGTATCTGCACTTTATCAAAAGGAAAGCTCCTTCTCCAAATGAATCACGTGAGCATTTGAGAAAGCCCCTTCTCACAATTAAGGGACAACCCCAAAATGGGGATTTCAAGTGGTCAATGACCACCTTCACGGACCATGGCAAGCTTTTTTTTTCTTCAGAAGTTGTGTTCATAGGTTGTTTTCCTCTGGTTTTGTGTCCAAAATTTTAAATCCGTCATTCTTGATGTTGTGGGGGGATTGTCCGTAAAGGTGACACAATTGTGGCTATAATGAGTTTAAAAACCTTGATTTTGTGGTCAAAATTGTAGATGAAGATTTTTCTTAACTTTCTCGTGACCCCTGTTGTCGTTGAATGTGTGATCCTAAGATTATGTTTTGAAAAAAGGTTTTTTTTTCTTCCTTTTAAATTTCTTTTGGCAAAGTTATATGATCCTTTTCAGTGTTGATGCTTGATTTTATTGAAGCAGGGTTTTCTTTTATTATTCTTCCCTTTCGTTTATGGTGATCTGTTTTGCATCTTTTGTTTGTGATTTTTGGTACAATTGATTTATAAATTTAATTTATAAGAGTAAAATCGCTGCTGTAGACGCGGGTTCAGAGACAATTTCCGGCTGGTTGTTGTATTCGTTGGAGCCACCGCCCTAGGCTGGAATCCCATTTCGGAATTGATGGTGGAGGATGATGAAGACGATGGAGGAATCCCATTAACATTTCCAATTAAATTTTGTGCCACGTCATAGACTATTCATCTAAAAAAGTTTCACGTAATATAATATTATATTTCTACGTCAACATATTAAGTGTGCACTATGTCATCAAAGTTTAACACGGTCCGTGACAACTTAACGGATAGGACAAAATTAACTTAATTTTACAAATAATATGACCCAATTGAGACCGTTGCAAAAATGAGGACCCACTTGAGATTCTTATACAAATACGAGGATCATCCGAGGATTTAAACCTAAAAATTTTCATATCAATTTGATATACCAAAAATTTTTAATAAATAAAAGAAAAATTAATAACTTATTTTATACAAAAATTTTAATAATAAAATTAATACAATAAATTAAAGATTTATAATTAAATTATAAAATCATAAACTAATACTATAAATTATACATTTATAAATAATATAATCAACTTACAAATAATTTAAATAACTATTGTATCGTACGGTCTCCCAGGGACGACCAACCACTTTCTACCGAACGGCCTCCAGATGCTGACCGAGGATCCATACTGAACGACCTCCAAAGGATGACCGAGCATCCAAACCGAACGGTCTCCTAAGGTTGACCGACCATCTAGACCAAATGGCTTATCCCAAGCCGAACGATTCTTCTTAGGCCGACCACTAGGCCTACTACCCTGACCGACCATCTTGGCCGACCAACCACTAGGCCGCCCACATGGTTAGCTTATAAACAGTAATCGCTCATTAAAGTCCCTAATGAAGATTAAGGTATGATTGGGTCATCATTAGGCCCACAAAAGGTAAAAACCCATTACAACTGCTATAAATAAAGGTCCCATGTATGATTTCTGGCGAGGTTGCATAACACATGCTCTACTTGCGATAATAACTACTCGGTCACTTTACTGACTTGAGCGTCGGAGTGCCTTTGACAGGTGTTCGTCCACCGACTCAGAGAATGAGGAGGGAGAATAAATATTACAACTAGAGAACGAGAAGAGGAGAGAACCTGTCCGGTCTTCCACAGTTTGGAGCGCTTAAAGCAACGTCCGTCCGCTTTGAGGAAGCTCGCCCGGTCTCCTTTAGTTTGTGATTTTTACAAGCCGTCCGGCCTCCAAATACAGCATGGAACGCTTGGGTCCGCCCGGTCATCAAAGTCCGCTCAGTCTTCAAAATTCGTCCAGCCTTCGACACAATATTATTATCGAAACAACTATAAATGTGACTTTTATATTATAAAAATTAAACATTTAAAATGCATTGTTTATATTAATAAAATGTAATAATTATAAAAGTTAAGTTAACTGGTTTTATTTATTTTTTTTATAAAAAAATCTATTGTTAAATAATATTAATAAAGAAGCATGCAACAAACATAAATCAATGCAAAAAACTTAATAATGCATCATGAAGCAATTAAAAAACATGTACAAAGAAGCTTAATAAAGTAGCATGCAGAAAACAGGAAGAAGTAAAAAAAAAATGTAAAAAAAGCACCAAATATACACGAATCAAATATACATACGATACTTCATTTATCACGTATTAACGACTGATTAGTACTTTTTTATTTTCATATCCTATACATGTTTTTATAATTTTTTTTCTATAAAATTTATATTAAATCTAAAAGATTTATAAAATTTATTTTTTAATCATTAAAAACAATGTAATTAAATTATAAATTTATAAAAATTGATACATAAATTTAAAAATAATTATAAATTAATATCATAATTAAATAAGAACTTGAAATTAAACTTTATTAAAACAAAATCATATATATATCCGGTCGCTATTTTATCGGATATCACTTGTCATTCGAATTTTCATATTTGATACACATATTTTAAATTTTATTTTTTCAAAAATACTTTTATAAAATCTAATAAATTTATAAAAATTACTTTTTAACAGTTAAAAATTTTATAATTAAATTATAAATTCATACAAATTAATACAAATTTAAAAATAATTATAAACAAAAAATAATTAAATAACTAATATAATTAAACTTTTATATAACAAAAGCATATCAAACATTCGGATATGGACATCCGACAAACAACACATCGAATATTGATATTCAATATAGGTAAAATCGAATTTTCATATAAATACAGAGATATGAAGTTTTTTTATATTCTATTACACATGTTGATGTGTTTCTCATCAAATAAAAATATAATAAATAAAAAAATAATAAGGACAAGGTTGATATTATATAGGTTTAATGATTGCGTGACAGAATTTGATAGATTTTTTTAATTAGGTCTTTAATTTTGAAAAATTGAAATAATTAATTTTAAAAAATTAAAACAAATAGAATCTGTTGTTAAATTAGATAAACACCGTTTAAGTGGCATATATGCGCCACGTTGACAGTAGTGTTTTAAATGACGTGGCATAATATATATATATATATATATATATATATATATATATATATATATATATATGTTAATTAGATGATTGTGATGCGTATTTTCTAATTTTTGAATTAAAAAATTGGAGAAATTGTAATTGAAGAGAGTCCCTTTCTCATCAATTTGCTTAATCACATTTGCATAATTCATAATTAAAAAATGTTAATTCACATTTGCTTAATCAAATTAGGAAAAAGTGTGAGAGTTTTTGGTTCTGTGTTTGATTGACAGTCAGAGAGTTTGGGTTCGTGATGAAGGCAATGGAGATGAAGGATGCATGAAGAGGCTTCGCGAATTGGGAGTTTCTGCGATTAAGGATTCTCTCTGCTTCGAAGATGATGATGGTGATTTGGTTTCGCGACAACAATTTTTGTGCGAGTTGCGTTTCCGTGTTGTGATTGCAGGTGGTGGCTAATGTGACACCCGGGCACGGAGACGAGGGCGGGGAGTGACGCCGGTGCAAGAAGCATGGTGCAGGGGGCACAGACAAGGAGCGGCTCTTGGCAGCTTCGGGTGGAAGGGGTACATGGATGAATCGAACATGCACCGGAATGAGAGGGATCTGGAGACTGTATAGGTATGAGACTATACGGTTGAAGGATAGCTTAAAGGAATTGATTTGACTACTCATATCACCAAAATGCATTTACTTTTCGGTAGCCTGACTCATAAGAACTCCATGGTTAAGCGTGCTTAGCCTGGAGTAATTCTGGGATGGGTGACCTTCTGGGAAGTTTTCCCAGAAAGTGTGCGAGTGAGGACAAAGCACATTGGAAAGCCTGGTGGTGGTCTGTGGGGGCAGTCAACGGTCCCTGTGAGTTGCCGGGACGTTACAGATGGTATCAGAGCCTAGCCTCTCCCAGTACGGTGTGGTTCGAGGAATTTGTTTTGATGATGCTACAAGAAGTTTTAGTTGAAGAAGATATTAGAATTAGTTAAAAGTAAGTTGTAGAAATTAAATGTAGTAGGAAATTCTTGTAAACCTTGTAAAACTTGCATTTTTAACCTGCAATAATCGATTATCACAAGTCATACTTGAATAATCGATTATCACATTTTTGAAAACCTGTAACGGACTTGAATAATCGATTATCACTTACAGCGTTTCGTTTGTCGATATTCGGAGCGTTTCTCTTCGAGTTGGCAGAGTGTTCTTCTTCTTGTTCGTTCGTCGAAGGAAGGTTTATTTATCTGCTTTATTCACTATTTGTTGTAATCTGTGAAACCATTTTTAGTGAAAAAGGTTAATCACTATTTATAGTGATTAACGACTGGACGTAGAATCTTTTGATTCGAACCAGGATAAAAATCCAGTGTATCAATTTTTCTACTCTCTATACTCTTTACCTTTTACGCATGTTAACTGTTTGATTAATTTTCTCTAAGAAAATTGTTTTTCTAAAACGAACCATCAAAACTTGATTTGTGACCGTAACACGCTTTCCGAATATTTTATTCCGCTGCGCAACTCTATAACGGTACCGATTGTTCCAACAATTGGTATCAGAGCTTGCTTTGATATTTTTTCAAATCTTTTCGAAAATGGCCGGTCATCAAACTCAAGTATATGCCAAGGGTGCTTCCATCAACAGACCACCACTCTTTACTGGTGATAATTATGCATTCTGGAAAGTCAGAATGGAAATTTTTATGGGGTCTGTTGACAGAGGCATCTAGGAAGCTGTACTAAATGGTCCCTATATTCCTAAAAGAACTGTTGATGGTGTAGAAGTAGAAAAACCATACTTTAACTGGACTCCTGAGGAAAATAGAAGAGCCCAATTTGATATTAAGGCTCGTAATATTATTTCATCTACTGTTGTACTTGATGAATTTTATAGAATTTCAGTATGTAAGACAACACAGGAAATGTGGGAGGTCCTCAGAGTCACACATGAGGGTACAGACGACGTGAAACGTGCAAGGAAGAATACACTCATCCAGGAGTATGAGATGTTCAGAATGCAACCTGGAGAACCAATTTCTGATGTTCAGAAGCGTTTCACTCACATTGTGAACCACCTAACAGGTTTAGGTAAGACTTTTGACACTGATGAATTGAATGTGAAAATTTTGAAATCATTAGACAGGTCTTGGCAACCAAAGGTGACTGCCATCTCGGAGTCTCAAAACCTCACTCAGATGTCAACGGCGATTCTCTTTGGAAAGCTTCGTGAGCATGAGCTTGAGCTGAAAAGATTAACTACAGAAGAGGATCAAGGCAAAAGAAAGACACTTGCCTTCAAATCTGAAATTTCAAAAGGAAAAAGTTATAAGAGAATTGAGGATGATGATTCCGATAACGATGAGGAAAACATGAGTCTTATGATTAAGAAGTTTGCTAAATTTATGAAAGCAAAGGGAAAAGACAAATACCGTGGAGAAAGGAAAGAAAATCAAGGATCTCCATCAAGCGTTAAATGTTATGGATGTGGAGAAAGAGGACATATGAAGATTGATTGTCCTAATAATAGGAAAAGTGAAGAAAAGAAGGAGAGAAAATTTTCAAAGAAGAAGAAAGCTTACATAGCTTGGGAAGACAATGCTTCTAGTTCTTCAAGTTCAAGCAATTCAGATGAAGAAGCTAATTTGTGCTTAATGGCAGACTCAGAAGATGCAGGAAGCCAAGTAAGTGATTCTAGCTTAGAGTCAAGTGATGAATTTGATTTACAAAAGGCATTTCTTGATTTGTTAAATGAATCTGAAAAACTTGATGTTGCTCATAAAAAAGTTAAAGAAAGAGCATAATGAATTGAAATTGAAGTATGAAAAAGTCCTAGATGACGAAGTTGTTTTGAGAAACAAAGTTAGTAATCTAGAAACTAAGTTATCTGAATCTGATGTTGTTGTACAACCTGTTGAATGTTTATCGTGTAAAAGTCATATGTTTGATATTGATATTCTTGAGAATTTACTTTCAAAGGCAACTAAGTCTAAGTCACATGCCAAAACAAACTTTGAGAGAAGCAATGCTAGAAGTGGAAACATGCATCTTCATAAAAAGTCTAAAGTTAAGAGAACTCGTAGAGTTTGGGTTGAGAAAGGGACTTTTGTGAAAAACAAGGTGCATGATGTTTGTTGTTTTTATTGTATGAAAAAGGGACATACTTCTAACAAATGTAAAATTAAACATTTTGATGTTCCAAATGGAAAATATGCTTGGATTCCTGTTATAAAGTAAATTGTCTCTAACCTCAAAGGACCCAAATGAGATTATGGGGACCAAAAATCTATTGTTTTTACTTTGCAGGTTAAGTTTTCAAAAGGATAAGAGAGCTCTATGGTATTATGCTCTTTGAAGTGATGCTACAAACCAGGATGTAACTCCATCAAGTGGTATCCAAAAGCCTTCATTCAAGCACCAAGTAATTGAGCTAAGTGTTGTTTAAACTGTGATGTTGCATCCTGTATTTACTTGATCTTCCATTATTTAATTACTGTTATATTCATGCCTGGTTGAGAAAATGATATGTTGATCGCTGTTTCATTCATCCTGTGGTATGTTCATGTCTGTTTACACATTTTGATCAAGTGAATTCATTTATTTAAAATATTCATGTGTTGAATTTCATTCATGTCATGTAAAGCCATGTGCATTGTTATTTCAGTGCTTTGTTGATATTTATCTATTGAATTTGTGTTTAACTGGCTTAGTATTCAATTTCATGAGTACTTTGAAGTTACTTTGGTGTAATCTCTGTCAAGCATCAAAAACTATGAAAAAGTCATTTAAATGAGTTGGCTGACAGATTTTCATTAGCAATTCTTGATGATTAAGATATGTGAAAATTAAATTGTCATTTCTATTTCAAAGTTGGTTCTGTGGAGATTTGTTTTTAAGTTCAAATGCATAACGAATGAGTTATGATAATATACATTGAGAGCCTGGATGCAGAAAATGAACTTATCAAATTTGCATAATTTTGATGTAAATTATTTTGTTTAAAAAATGTTGAAAAATAGCACCTAAATCAGCTCTTGTGATTGAATTTTTGCATATGTTGTTTTGATATGCATAGTTGAATATATGAAGTTGAACAAATTGGGATATGAGAGTGCATGAAACATAGTTGGTGTTTGATAAGTTGAAATTTGTGTTGTCAAAATTAGTTTTTGAACTGATTGTGCTAGCTGAAATGCTTTCTTGTTAAACCTGGAGATAGATTTTTTGAGCTTAGAAGAGAGTTAGGAGTGTCAGACATATCTTAGAATCAAAATCTATGCAAATTTTTGCATTTTTCGTAAACTTAACGCTTCATAATCGATTATCACTAAGTTATAATCGATTATTCATGCATCAAATTCAATTCTGGAAAATCTTGAGCAGATAATCAATTATCATTATGCATAATCGATTATCATGCAATTCTGGGCAGTAATTATTGAACTGATAATCGATTATCTCGAGCCATAATCGATTATCACGCTGACAGTTTCAAAAATAGAGCCGTTGGAGCATCCCATAATGGCCATAAACGACCATAAACGGCTAGTTTGTCCATTTTTCTTATAAAAAGCCCCCCATAATCGATTATTAGACACTCCTTTGCACCCAATTACTGCTGAAATCAAATCTAGAGCTCACATCTTCTTCATTTCCCTTCACCTTCTCAAAATCTCATTTTCCCATTCTTCCTCCATAGCTGACTCAAGAAGGCACCGTCGCAGAACAGCTGGAGCCTCCTCTTCTTCTCAACCACGTCTTGCAAACATAGATGGATGGATTTCAGATCAAGGGAAACACGCAGACTTTGTTAATTCTTGGCAAGAAAGGAAGATCATGGCGGTAAAGTTTATTCGTCTTGACTTTTTCCGCTTCTACGGCTTTCAATTTCCAAACACTTTTGCTGAGCAGGGGTTAACGCATCTGTTAGAACAAAAAGGCTGCATTTATCCTGATCTGATAAGAGTCTTCTACTTCAACTTGCGCTATCGAGATGGGATAATATCTACTAAGGTCAAGGGAGTACGCATCATTTTAGATGATGACATATGGACCAATGTTGCTCAACTTCCCATCTGGGATGATGCTGTCAAAGTCCACTTAGGACTTGAAGATTTCAACAGGATGATGACTTTTCAATCCTTCCTACGTCATCCTGAACGACAAACAAATAGAAGACAATTACTGGTTGGAGGTTTTAAAGTTGAAGAAAGGATGATCCACTACTTGATTGTCTGGATTTTATGTCCTAGAGCAACCAACCATGCTCAATGCTCTGAGCAGGATTTACTTCTATTGTATGGGATTCTAAATCACATACACATCAACTGGCCTGCTCTCATTGCTGACACAATGGTAAAAGCCAAGAAATCCCATTCATATCAACTTCCCTATGCTCTTCTTATCTCTAGGATTTTAGAATTCAAAGGTGTACCTGTTGAAGGAGAACTAGTTCAAAATATTGAAGCTATGGGATCAGAAATTGGAGATACAACCTTTCGTCAAATGGGATTCATTACTAGAGGAAGAGTCCTCATTCACAAAGATGATGATCATCCTGATGTAGATGAAGATGATGACATTGACACTCATATGGCTGACCCAGTAAGTGCTGCTGCTCCATCTGATGCTGGACCATCCAACATACCCTCTTCTTCCTCAACTTCTATGGAAGAACATTTTGCAAGGTTATCTAAACAATTGGAGGATATGAGTCTTGCACAAAAGACTCACTTTGAGGAGATTTATGATTGGCAACGATCTGTTGATGAGTACATGGTTGATCAATTTCTTGATCTTGATGTTCGCCTATCTAACATCGAGCATCATCTCAACATTCAACCTCCCGAGAGATCTCCTAGTCCTGAGTTTTAGATATAGGTTCTCTGTTAGACTGTTTTGTTGTTTTCTTGCCATTTCATCTATGTTATAATTCAGTCTGTTATGTGTCTTCTTCCAATGCAATCTTTATTTTCATAAATAAAATGATCTCTTGATTATATGCATCCTTTGATTAATTGAGGGGGAGATCATATTTAGGGGGAGCCTTTAACATTTGATCTTTTTGCTTCTGATCAAAAAGGGGGAGAAGAATAATACAAGGGGAGAAGTATAAATTATTACAGGTATTGCTAACCTTGTTGTTGTTTGTTAGCTTGTATGTTTTGCAGGTAAGCCAAACTTGCTTTTAAAATTGAATTTTTGATCATCATCAAAAAGGGGGAGATTGTTACCAATAAGGAGTATTGGTATATCTTGAAGAAATTTGTTTTGATGATGCTACAAGAAGTTTTAGTTGAAGAAGATATTAGAATTAGTTAAAAGCAAGTTGTAGAAATTAAATGTAGTAGGAAATTCTTGTAAACCTTGTAAAACTTGCATTTTTAACCTGCAATAGTCGATTATGATTAAGCAATAATCGATTATCACAAGTCATACTTGAATAATCGATTATCACTTCATATAATCGATTATCACATTTTTGAAAACCTGTAACGGACTTGAATAATCGATTATCACTTACAATAATCGATTATTTATGGCAGTTGGGAGCTGTCCTTTGGCATTCAGTGTACTTGGCTATATATTTTGATTTGGAGAAATCAGAAGGTAACGTTGTTGAACAGAAGCTCTTGTAGAATACTGTTTGTCAGAGGAAGTTCTCAGAAGCTATAGTTTAAGTTCCCTTGCTTGGTCTCGTGAACAGGAGAGGCTCGTGTGTCGTGTGTCGATAGTCGGAGCAAGCTCTCTTCGAGTTAGCAAGGTGCTCTGTCTGGTCTCGTGAATAGGAGAAGCTCGCGTTTCGTTTGTCGATATTCGGAGCGTTTCTCTTCGAGTTGGCAGAGTGTTCTTCTTCTTGTTCGTTCGTTGAAGGAAGGTTTATTTATCTGCTTTATTCACTATTTGTTGTAATCTGTGAAACCATTTTTAGTGAAAAAGGTTAATCACTATTTATAGTGATTAACGACTGGACGTAGAATCTTTTGATTCGAACCAGGATAAAAATCCAGTGTATCAATTTTTCTACTCTCTATACTCTTTACCTTTTACGCATGTTAACTGTTTGATTAATTTTCTCTAAGAAAATTGTTTTTCTAAAACGAACCATCAAAACTTGATTTGTGACCGTAACACGCTTTCCGAATATTTTATTCCGCTGCGCAACTCTATAACGGTACCGATTGTTCCAACACAGTCAACGGTCCCTGTGAGTTGCCGGGACATTACAGCTAATGGCGGCATGGTGGCTTGAGAGAGGAGATTCTTTAGTGGCACAGTGTTGAGAAGGTTGATGGTTGACACGTGCTAAAATTTCACAATAGCGACACAAGGAAGGGAAAGAGAATTAGGTTTCTACAAGTGGAAGACGAAATTGATGAAGCAAATGTGAATTAAAGAAAAGGACTGCCTTCAATTACAATTCTCCCAATTTTTTTAATTCAAAAATTAGAAATTACATGTCATAATCATCAAATTATCATATATACTATGTCACGTCATTTAAAATATTATTGTCAGCATGTCACGTAATGACTATTCAAACTATGTTTATCCAATTTAACAACAAGACTCTATTTGTCTCAATTTTTAAAAATTAAAAACTCAATAAAGATCCTATTTGAGATTCGAAAAAAAATAAAAAACTTTCGGAATCATTAAATAGGTATGCAAACAATACTTGCTTTCAAGAGGACTTTAAGAGAACTTTAACCTTCAGAAGACCTCTCTCCTATCCATTAGACAATGGACACTTCTAATTTATACGGGATTCTTAACCTTTTTAATTAAATCGTATTAACTAAAAAAAAAATTAAAGAATCAAATATAAAGAATTCAAGAAATTATAAAAAGGATGCAGGAAGAAACTGCCATCATTCAGCTTTGTTTCACTAGCATTCTTTGACCAGAAGCTCAAATTCTGAGGCCTTACTTTCACATTGGATTATTGAGCTAATTGAATTATCAAGTTATAGATATCTCATCTTAGAATTTACTTAAATTTAAATTACAGATATCTTAACTTAATATGTAACTTGAATTAAAATAATAGATATCTTAAAATCTTATCTTATGATTTTTATTAGTCAATTTTGAATGAGATCATTAACCAGCAATCACTGTCTACCATACTTCAATGGTTCCTTTCTTTCCAAAAAGGAAACATTTACTTGACTGTAACTTATCCTTTCTGCTGGACTATTCAACAAACCTAAACACCAATTCGAAAATTCCCAGTACACAAAAGAGCTAGATATACATTTTTTCTTTGCAGGAAAGATAAAAATAAAACAACCTAATTATTATAACTCCATATTCGATTACAGCAATCATATGAATAATTCAAGGAGGAGCAAACCTCCCACCTTTACTATCAGTTTCCAATAAAGACTGAAGTGTGACAATTCGGAAGCACCAGATTTACTTGCACCAGTAGTGTTCAATCCTGCAGTCAGTGAAGAATGACATTAGAACTCGAAGTAGACAAAAAGGTATTAAGTTCTTCTGTTTTTTAAGTAGATTGTAACTGTAAGAAGAAAGATTATTAATATAACCTGTAATCTAGAGTGCTTAATGATTCATTCCAGAAAATCACATACTAAATAAATCATGTTTTACATTGCGTAATGTGTAACTTTGTGCTGAAATTCACGTAAGCAGGAATCAAAGTGATGGAATTTCTTGAACTACGCAAATTCCACACTATCACAATCAAATTATCTACTAAAATAGTAGGAACAACTAAGCCAAGCAATTCAAAAGAACTAACGAGCATCGATTTAATTGTTGTATTATCTATATTACTAACCTGTATGAGTTGGAATACTCTGTTCATTTCTGAAGAAGTTTTCTGGATCAACTGCAGTCTTGATCTTCACCAACCTGTCAAAATTGTCATTGAAGTACTTGACTCCATAAACAGCTCCTTCTTCATAGCTATTATTTCCAAAACTATTGGTACCAATATCAAGGTCCCTGTAATTTAAGAAGGCACTTCTTGGATTTCTGGACACAAAAGGGGTCATGTAACTATACAACATTCTAGCTTGTCTAGTAAAATTATTTTCCAATTCAATACCCGGTTCTTCCCAATTCACTGAGTACTGAATCTTGAACAAGTTCCCTGCACGGTGAGGAAAGGGCGTTGCATCAGACGAAACCTCACTCATTTTCCCTCCATAAGGATTGAAAACAAACCCAGTTTTCCCCACTTCAACCATCTTCTTCCATATCCCTTCCAAACCCTCTTTGGAAATTGGTTTCTGCACATAATCAGATTTCCTCTTGAGGAAACTTGCTGAATTTACATTCCTGTCAAGCAGTGCATCAGGCTTTGTGGTATTGTCAAAATTTGCCCACCAAAGCACAGAATCAATCCAACTCATCTCAGTGCAATTCTCCTTGTTCAAGCCAAGAGTAGGAAATTCCTTCCCCATCAGTGTAACAATTTCATCAGCACCTCCAAGAAACAAAGCAATGACAGTGGCTCTGATGGTTTTCTGGCCCTTCACAACCTTAGAACTCACAGGCTGCAACAGCAGCCTCATGAAAAGCCTATCATCAGTGTGCGGCGCCACCTGCTGCCATTGCAAGACAAACTCAGTGGTATTCTCATTCTTATCCAAACTCTTTGCCACCCTATAAACAGTAACAACTTTAGGCACTTGAACAAGTTTAACAGTGAATGATAATATGACTCCAAAACTTGCCCCTCCCCCTCCTCTGATAGCCCAGAAAAGATCTTCCCCCATACCCTTCTTGTCAAGAATCCTACCCTTGACATCAACAATTTTAGCATCAACAATATTATCAACTGACAACCCATGTTTTCTCAACATGTTACCATACCCGCCTCCACTCAAGTGGCCACCAACACCAACAGTGGGACACACCCCAGCAGGAAAGCCGTGAACTTTACTCTTCTCCCAAATCCTATAATAAACCTCCCCGAGTGTGGCACCAGCTTGAACCACAGCAACCTCGTTTTGCACATCGACAGTGATGTTCCTGAACTGGAACATGTCGATGATGATGAAAGGTTGATCGGAGACATACGAGATGCCTTCGAAGTCATGGCCACCACTCCTGATCTTGAGTTGAATCCCAATGCTTTTGGCGCAAATCACAGCACCTTGGACATCGGATTCTTCAAAGGGAGTGACTATAAGCAAGGGTTTGGGGGTTGAAGTGGTGTTGAATCGGGCGTTTCGAATGTAGGCTTGGAGAACAGAAGAAAAGGACGAGTTGGTTTGAGCAAAAACTATGTCAGAAACATGGTCTTGGGATTTAGTATTGTTTGTGAGACACCTGAGGAAAGAGGTATACACAGATTCTGCTGTGGGTGCTGCCACTGAAGCAGTCACATTGAGAAGAAGAAAAATCAAAAGTACAAATGGCAAGGGACTTAAATTTTCCATTGGTTTGGTAGGTACAGCTGTTGGGATTGTAACATTTATTGCTTGTAAAAAGGAGTTTTCTTACTAGAGAATTTTTTTTTTCTTCCCACCTCGAAAGTTCAAACACCCACAGTTTGAAGTGTCGGAACAAGATGAGATAAATCTCGACTTAGAACCCAAGAGAAAACTAAGACGCACACATATGTTTCAACTACATCGTGCATTCCCGTCAAATGCGGCACTTTGTTCGGTACACGTGATTGTTAAACTATTTTGTACTCGTGCATTTCTTGTGAGCAATATTCAAAGAGTTGGGGTTGGATGGCAGTAAATTTTTGCTTTCTTTCCACTAAGCATCATAATTGAATACTTGTTCTGTTTTTTTTTTCTAATTAATAAAAACATAGCACAACTACGGTCCATTACCATAAAACAAATAGGAAGCAACAAAGAAATGGTGATGATGTTTGTGGCTATCTGATACTGGAGTTTTTAAGATGCCTGTTTTCTTTCCATTTAGTAGAAAATCTGATACTGAATATATCTACGCAATCACAACAGCTTATCCGGCAAATGCTTCCTTAATCAAACTGGCAATCAGATTATTAACAATTGATTGAGCCTAATTGTCACTATTTTTTTTTATCATATGATAACTACGTGTTGACCGATCGATTGTATAATCAATAATCCCTGCCTGTTGCTACACTCCTTAATAATAATAGAATAGTATACAGTTTGATTTAAGTATACTGAAAGAATAAGTTTAATTTGTACAGGTGTCAATATTTTAACTCCTATTTTAATGCTTACGATTCATTTTAAAAGATTCTTTTCATCATTAAATGCAGCATTTCCGAAGTCTTTAGAAATACTATTTACTGAGGAGATAATAAATATTTTCTTGTTGAATTGAAAAACATTTTGAAAAAAAAAGATATTCTGAAAATAAGTGTTCTTGTATAAAGTTTGATTTTCGCAAAGAATCAAACATTAGTGAATACCTTAAGGAAATTTCAAATATTTTATAAAAAAGACATTAAATCGAAATACTTGCTCATATATTTAGTATTGAGTTATTTTCTTTCACAATTCTATTAGTTTAAGATATATATAACTATGAAAAGAAAAATGATTTCTTGGGCTCATTTCAGAATATGTCTGTAAGAAAAGGAAAAGTTAAAGCAAGAAAAGAAAAAAAAAATTCATTTTGTGAACACTTAAAGACAAGGATAAAAGACAGAAAACAGGAAATTGTGGATCCCAACAATAAAACTCTTACAGGTTCAACAGAAAAGAAATAAAATCACGGTGACAACACTTTCTTTTGCAAAGGTTGAATACGTAAATGTATCAAAATATCTGGTTTGACGTGCAAAAGAGATATATGCTTTTTGAGTTTTGAGATCAATACAAAACTTGACAATACTAATTCAAAAGCATCATGACACCTTCCTTACATTTCTATAAATAAAGTTGAATAACTTGTGTCAAATGGAATCTTGGATTTCGAAGATGTTTGTGTTGAATGCATTAAAAGTAAAAAAAACAAAATAAAGAAATTAGTTATGTATAGAACTACAAACATCTTAAAATTGATACATATGAACATTTATGGGCAATTTCATAACTTTCGTGAAATAGTAAACACTATTTTATATTCTTTATAGATAATTATTCTAGATATGCATGAGTTTATTGAGGATTAACATATGATTTTAGTATGCATATAAGTAAAAACATGTGATTAAATACAATTAATAATTGTTAGAAAACCCTTCAGAAAGAAGATGGGATGAAAGAACCCTTTTATCTCATACTTGTTTAGAATTTAATAATGACAATGAATTATTTATTGAAGAAAAACGAAAATTTAGCATATTACAAAATAGTTATGAACTAGCCATGAGTATGAAAATCTAAATGATAAATAACTTCTGAGAAGTATAATCTCAAAAGTTTTCTTGATATCAATTTAAATAATTATGTTTCTTACAAAAATGAAGGTGATTAAACTTTTGACGCAAGATCTATATAATATGTAATCTTTCTTCCTTTTAATAATATGGTATAAATCTTGAAGCCAAGATTGCCACCTTGTCAACATTTAGTTTAGTTATAATCTTACATTTAAAGTTGGCTAAGGTAATGCATTAAAAATAATCATTTATTAATACCATTTCCTTGGAAAATGACCACAACCGTATTGGAGTTTTGACTAAAAGTGATCTATATCAATCTAGGAAAAATTGAAAAAAAACTTTAAAAGACATTAACAAATATCACTTTGTTAAGAGAGGATCGTCTAGGGAGACAAGACCGTCTAGCAATACTTGTTTTGAAGTTTCACAAACGAATATTTAATGAAATAATGTTTATTGATTAAAATGAAATGTTTTCTAAAAACATTATTGAATAACATAAGCAAATCATCATTGATAAGTTATTGTATAAAATATTATAGGTTAAACCACTTCTAAAGTCCCTATTTCTATTGGGTTTTCCAAATAGGTCCCTTTCTTAATTTTTTTCTCCAATCGAGTCCCTAAAAGTGAAAATTTGAAGCAATTGGCTCCCTACCTTTAAATTAGGTTAACGAGGTTAAGTTTTTGAGACTTGGAAGCTTGACGTGGTAAATTTTTAATATGTGAAATAAGCAGAGGGTGTTACATGGAATTTCATTATATTATACATTTTAAAATTAGGTTTTTTGAAATGTATAATATCCTTACGAATTAGGGTTCACTAAAACTGGGATTAAAATTCGGAAATTCACTAATTCTTGTTTCATCAACAAAGATTCTTACAGCCTCTAATGCTTTCTTCCCCAACATCTTCACCTTCACATTCCAGTAAGAACTTTTGTATCTACCAAGTATGATTTCCTAGACTTCACTATAGAACTTCTCTGTGTCTATGCACAAACAACCTCTCAAACAACACGATATTACTCTACCCACTAAATATGATTTGCTACTTTTCTTAAAACCTAAAAGAAAGAAAGTGAGTGACTTTGAAAACCAATTGATGACACAAATGTTACTCCAATGTTTTGGACCCAGCAAAACTCCTTGCGCCTCCGCGAGACCACGCTGCGAGAGCTCCAACGCCTTCATTTCTCCTTCCTCGAGCAATTGCGAGAACCAACGTATCCTTCATCTCCGCAAACCCAGAGACATCACAAAACACAAAAGCAGAAACTCATTGTGAGTTCATCCCAATAACATGCATTGAAGTTCTTTTGAATCAAACTGTTGTTTTGAAGAGGCAGAGAAGGAGTTATGGTCAAGCTCAAGGTTCCTTGGTCAAATGTGTTACCAATGAGGAGCATTGACATCTTGAAGATATTATAGTTTTGATGATGTTACAAAATGAAGACTTGAAGGCTCTTATTGTAGTTTCTTTAAAAGCATTTTGTAGAATAATTTTATTGGAATAACTCTTTTTATGTAAGAACACTTAAAAGTTTTCCTGTTTAGAAGATGTTTGCGCAGATAATTGATTATTTGGTGTATTAATCGATTATCACAAGCCTAATTAGAAAAGAGTTGCTCGCACAAATAATCGATTATTGCTCAAAATAATCGATTATTTCAGTCTGAGTCAGTAGTGCCCAAATCGTGCAAATAATCGATTATTCCTCAGATAATCGATTATCACTTTTTGAAAACCCCCATAATGAACACAAATAATCGATTATCACTTGATATAATTGATTATCATTGACAGTTAGGAGTTGGCTTTTCAATTTCTGACCTCTAGGTTATATATACTTTCTACTATACCTCTTAGAGGTTTATCAAAGTCATTTGAGAATACAAAAAGTATCTTAGGAAGTTCTCAAGTGTTAGTGTTACCTGAATCAGGTCTTGTGAATAGGAGAAGCATGCACTTAGTAGGTCCAAGGTCGAAGCAGTTTTCTTCAAGTTGACTCAGCTGAAGTTCTTTCGTTCTTTTGTCGAAGAAAGGTGTTTTCTATTCTTTAACATTTCATTATCTGATTGTAATATGTATAATTACATTTTAGTGAAAAAGATTAATCACTATTTATAGTGATTAACGACTAGACGTAGAACCTTTTGATTCGAACCAGGATAAAACATCTTGTGTGATTTTCTCTTACTCTATAGTTTTTATTTACCAACTGCTTGTTAAAAATTATAAAAGAAAATCACGATTTTTTAAAAGAACCAATTCACCCCTTACCTCTTGGCTACGATTCTTAAAACATTTCTACTGCACGATACCATTTGTACCAACAAAATGAGCCTCGAATTGTGTGTATATGATATTGGATTGGATTAGAATAATAAGGATAAATCTTTGTTGATTGGATGGTATTACAATAAAATAATAATAAGAACTAAAAACATCATTTCTTGAATTACAAGAGAAAAAGTTTGCTAATAAGATCATAGACAAAAAGGTCGGACATGCTCTTAGGCCTAACTTTTCTCCAACCAACATAGTTATGTCCTATTTTTCATTAATCTTCTGAATACTTGAACTCAAAGATTCTTTGGTGCATGAATTATTAGTCTTGGATTGTTTACTTCTTGTGCTTACAACTAGCGTTTCTAATAATTGAGATAAATATGCAAGCCCTTGCACTGAATTATCTACTTTGTACTATTCTCTTTACGCATACACATAAGCATGTCTTATTCTTTTAATGTCTATGAAGAACAATTTAAATGTAATGTTCTGATAAAACATAACATGAAAGGATCACTAGTGCAAAAACAACGTATAACGTCACACGTTTAACGTCGAACCACTAAATAGCCAACGTTAAAAATGACCGGTGACATTTTTGTAAACAAATGCAATTATTAAACGTCGTTTATAATTGTAATTCGACGTAAAAGAATATAAAACGTCGAATGTCTTACTGTTAGACGTTAAAAGGTTAGTGAATTCAATAAAAATTTGAACAGGAGATTGCAAATTTATTCACTTTATCTTAGCGCGCTAGACCCTCTTCTCTTCTCAAACTTTTCTCGAACGAAGTTTGACGACCATCACAGATAATCTTTCTTTCATTTGATACAAATATATGTTAATTAACTACTTTATGTATGATTTTCGCTTGTTTTAACCAATTATTTTTGTGTTCTTGTCCTTCACAGATGCATTCTGCTTTCTCTTTCACGGGTGACGATACTTTATTCTGAGGAACCCACCTTTTGAAGGTTAGTTTTTGTATTCGTTTTGAAGAACTTATCTGTTCAACTTGTTTGTTGTTTTTTTTTAACTTGTTTATGGTTGTTGTTTGGTTGAACTTGTTTGTCGTTGTTGTTTGTTTGAACTTGTTTGTTGTTGTTTGATTGAACTTGTTTGTTGTTGGTTATTGTTGTTTGTTGTTAATCAAAGTTCATGCTTTATAAAATATCAAAAACTTGAAATTTGTTGTTTTTCTGCTTTTCAGATCTCGTAGAGTTGTTGAAAAAGATCACAATTAATTAAAAAAAAATTGTTAACATCGAATATTGACAAAATTCGACGTTAAGTTAATTTAATGTCGAATTTTTACAAAATTTGACGTTAATTTAACGTTGACGTTAATTTAACATCTCTTGATATGATGTTGTTCGCGAATTCGCCGTTAAAAGCCCAAAATATTCGACGTTGTACGCGATTTTTGTACAAAAGTGGATGAAGAAAATTTTCACAAAGATTTGTAGAATTGATTACATTAACGTCATGACTTTGGATTTCAAAAGACATATATTCATCTATCCGATAAGAACTTCCTTAATCCTTAGTTGTTTGCTAAATCTTCTAAAACAAGCAATATTGCTATCATATAAGACATTTATTTGTTGCGTATTAAGGTTCATGTGCCCTTTTTAGTAATTAATTTTATATTTTCAGTAACAGCTATCTCTCCAACAATAACCTCAACAACATGAAGAAGAATATAATGATTAGGGATGTCAACGGGTCAGGTCGGGTACGAATAGTGCCTACCGCAACCCGATTCGAAAAAAATAATCCACCCACTACTTGACCCAGTACCCGTACGGATACCCGCTTAAAAAAATATTCGTGGGTATTTTAAAACCCGCAGATACTTGCAAATATTTAAAAAAATATTTTTTTATAAATTATTAATAAAATTTAAATAAAATTAATAAAAATATATAAATATAATATAAATTAAATTAAATATAAATTAAAATTTAATTTTACTTAAATTTAACCTTATAAAGTGTAAATTAATTTTAATTTTAATTAAGTTTAACTTAATAAAATATAAATTAACTTTTTATTTTTATTTTTTGCAGGTAGCAGATATTCGTGGGTATATATAGTATAATACTCACACCTGACCCATTTATAAGCGGGTATTAAAATACCTGCTACCTGCAGTCCGCGGGTAGTAATATCGGTAGGTATCAATTATCCGTTGCGAATTTTATCCTGGAATACCCGCAGCACAAATTTTTTTGCCATCCCTAATAATGATTTAGATGACTATAGTTATTATTAAAACTTTTTGTTTTTACAAACATTTACTTTAAGGCTTATTTGTTTTATCTCTAAATGAATGACACTATAACTTTGATATTTAGTGATATGGATTTCATTTATAACTGATGATTGTATTGTCTAAATTGTGACATTTGTTTGCATTGTCTAAATTGAGACATTTGTTTGCATTGATTGTATTATTGGCAAGTTCATTGTGGTAGATAGAGAATGTTGTCCATTGCACTGATCCTATTGGACTTTACCAATGAACTTACTAACAAATTAGTTTGTCACTAATGTAACCCATTTTGTCATGTCATTATCGATAGATCATGGTCATAGATAAGTACCGAATAGTTAATCGGTAAACCGACAACCACGATCCGTCAGTAAATGTTTCCGACAAGGATTTTACCAAAATATTTCTTATTGTTGATCATTTGTTGATAAATTGATATTACTGACAAATTTTGGTGTTTATCAACGAATATCTTCCATTGGTAAATCATGTTTTTTTTTTAATGTACAAAAGGAGAGCCTAACCCACTACTCCATTATGTGTGGGAACTTGACATTTGAATTACCTCATCACATCAAGTAGCTTATATCCTACTCAAAATGGGATTCCTATCATAGCATTTGAAAGTTAAGGTACATCAAAGTATTGTAACTTGAACTTGAGATAAATTTTATTCATTTTATGATTTAACATGCTGCAACTAGATCAGTTGTGAGTGCAGGTCTTTGATTGCCTATATCTGCATAATTTTCCAATTTGTTGTGGGACTTATAGGGGTAGTTTTAAGACAACTTTTGGCAGCAACATTGTTGTAGTAATTTGCTTTTAAATAGTGTGTTAGTGCTACCTAGTTAGTAATTAAAATACAACCTGGTAGTCATGCGTGTGCGTTGGTTTAACATGTTTGAGGTTGTTCGAGCCAAGATACAACAGTTATTGCTGCAGCTAGTTTTAGTTTTCAATGTTTATGATTAGTTGCCCATTGTTGTTAGTTAAGCAAACTGCTCGATGTCTTTTTGCTGTCTTAATGGGAAATTTGACATACATTTATTATACTATATCTAGGTGGATTTGATTTTTTTACTTATAATAAACTTTCAAAATGAAAATTTTAAACTAAAGTATGTAAATTGTTTCACCCAATGTTCCTCTGTATAACTCCTTGAATGTTTGTGACATTTGGTGACACCATAGCCATTCATCTCTTCCACTCTTTTGAGAAGAACAAAACAATGTCAGAGTCTTATGTCTACGAAATCATAGTGCCAGTGAGAATAATCGTTACTCTACCAAAGAAGAAGATAGTGGTGTCGGGTTTACAAATCAAGATAATTGCTAATAGTTTCACACTACAAAAAATAATGGATGCACTGCATAATAGAGACAGAGACAAAAATGGTTGTCACAACAACGATGAACTCAAGCAACACTACAAGAAAGAATGAAATTTTCGGCGATTATTTAAGGAAGGACTTTGTGCCGCCGGTAATGTTGTTTTACCGAAGGATCTTCCGGCGGAACGTTGGCTGTAACATTAGCGAAGGATTATGACTGCCGGTAAAGAACCCTTCAACCCTATTGTGCTCTTTCTTCACAGACGCTCCGTCATCGTGAGTGTGAGAGTGAGTGTGAGTTGTCTTCTCCGTCTTCGTTCGCAACCCTTCTTCGTTCGGTGCATGTGAGCTATCAGAGTCCCATCCTTGTCCGTCTTTGTTCGCGGCCAGTGGTAAGTGTTCCCATCCTTCTCCGTCTTTTTCCCCCATTTCTGGAATAAATTGAGTGGAATTTATGATTACTGTCTCAAACCTCAGGATAAAAGCAACATTATGTGACATTCAACATAGGAGCATTATGTGATCATCATCCATACTCTGTCTGTGTGTTCTCCAACTGCGTGAATAGGTTAGAAGCTTTTTATTATTGATTTTTTGACGCCTCTTGTTTATTATCTTCCAATCTTTTCAGTTTTTCACATAATCTTTGTGCGTTGATTCTGGCTTTTTGGGTAAAGCCAATTTGGGAGTTAGTTGCTCCCTCCTAGGTCAAATCTTTTGCTTGCATTGCTGTTGTAAACCGCATTAATATCAGTGATATATTTCAAATTCAGAAAAGCTCTCAAGTTGTCTCGTAGTGATTGCGCTTGAAAATGGTTTTCATTTGTTTTTGCACTGGTCAGCAGTTTCCCTTCTCTGGAATAACTTGTTTGGTGTTGATGGGTTTTCTCCTGGATCATGAAAGCACCTCTGTTAATTTTAGATGACTCAAAACCAATAGAGATTTTCTAAGGCTTTAACATTGTTATCAAATTGCGGTTATTTGGTGTATATAGTTAGAAATAAATTCTGGACATTTTTACACGTTTTTTTTTATATTCTCTTGAGTTCCTTTGTGACTAACTAGTTCACTTGGCTTCTTTGTGGTGTTTTTCTAATGGTCTTTTTAGGGAGTGTCTTTGTTAGATGTGCAGATAGATTGATATGCATTACATGTTTTATGTTCAAAGTTGTTTTGTTTCCTTTCATGTTATACTGCTTTTGCATTTTTTTTCTTCTATTTATTAAAACAAAAGAACACAGATGCTAATAGAGGTGGTTGGTGAAGTATATTGGATGAGATGGTATGCTGGCGTGTAAGTGTAAGTAATAAGTTCTATATGAAATAGAGACGAATTGGGGTGTGTTTGTTTTGTCTGGTTTAGTAATGTTCATTGGAGCATGTATACTTTCCAATTCAAAAACATAATCATTCCCATTTCTCATAGGATAATTGTTCATGTATTGATCTGCTTTTGCATGGATCTACTACACCAACCACCTCTACTATGAAGTCTTATTCTATATTGTGGAGGAGGGTTATTTGATTGATGCCTCACAACTGTATCTTTTAATGCCAGAATTAAGAAGTTTTTACTTGGATTACCATTTACATGTTGATGAATTAGATGTTTGGTCTCTAATGTTGTCAGTGTCATATCTTACCATGTCAGAACACGAGAAACCTCGAGATTATTAGGAAAATAGTAGGTTAGAAATGTATTCAAAGAATCCATAAACTGAATGGATGCTAAGTGTTGAAGATGAAGACATATGTGGTTGGTTTGTTTTATGTTTATTTCTCTCTCTCTTTGCTTTGGTTATGCTTTTTTTGTATAAAGCAATGCACTTGTTTGCATTCAGAATTTCAGCTAAGAAAAATATGCCTACGCTGTTCTAAAACAGTTTTCCCGGTTTTGTTCTTGTTTGTAGAAGAAAAAGAAAATTACTGGGCGGCAAAAGAGACAGGAACTTTAAAGAGAGGTATTTACACTCTTACATAATACACATTTTGATGGTAAATTCTACTTACCATGTGGAATGAACAGTATCTTGTCCAAACAGAGGATGAGAAGCTAATTTCTTAAATTGCCTTAATCTCTTCGACTCCTACATATGATCGTTTCATTGATTGATGATTAAATTCATATACTGATTAGCAAAATTAGTTTTTTGCACATGAATAGTTGAGTTTTTTTCTTTCGTGAAAACATATGTTAATTAAGAAGTCTAAGGGATAACATTCTGATATCAAGGCTAATTAACATAACACTTACCATTTAGCAACTCATACACCTTAATTATGCTTGTTAGATTTGCCATTTTTTGAATTATCAACTCATACACCTTAATTTTTCTAAAAACCTTTAGAAGTTTAAACTACCTTATATTTAAATTTGAATATAACTAAAATTTTATTTTTATGAATGAGATGAAGGGATCGTAATTATATTTTTTAGAAGCATGAAATTATATTTTTTATTGATTATAAAGAAGACAAAGAGCCCAACTAACAAAATTACAACATCATTCTAAAGAACAAATATAGTAGGGATGATTTAACAAGGGATATGGAGGAATAATCTAAGGGGGGGCTGTAAAAAAAATTAAATATTTTTTACATAAAAATATACGTTATTTAATATATAAAAAGTTTGTTTGGAAGATGAATTGGATACGTTACTTGGGCTCAATAGGCTTCATAACCCATGTTACAACACTTATGCAATTGCTTATTGTACCTCTTCTTGTTTTTTTTTCTTCCTGCACTCTCATAAAATCTGTAAATTCTATTTTATTTCTTTTAAAAAAATTTAATAAATCTACATATCTTTTCCAGAATATATCTTTTAAAATATATTTTTAATTATGTATTGAAAAAGATAACTTCAAATTAAAAAGCACACAATACAAAATATAAATTGTACTTTTTATAAGTTACATCTCAAATTATCCATTTCAAAATAAATTTTCAAATACTCTGTTGGATGATACTCTGAAACTATTTCAGGTTCAAATGAATATCTACATCTATAAATGTTCTGTTTAATGCTAAATTCATCTGCAAACTCCTACTTCATTTGATATTGGTTGCTTTGTATTTCATAGTCCAATAATGTTGTTGCTTTATATAACATGTTTATTATTTAAATTACCTTCGTGAATATGTTGCTGCTTAAATCATCTAAGAGCATACCCAATTATGTTTGAAGGCAAACATAAATGAGTCAAGCATGAGTTTTATATACCCTACCCATTATAGTTGTTTGACACTTGGTTATATGTATAACAGATCCATATTATATGAATCTAAAATGTAGAAAGAGTTTCCTCTGTTCAATGGGTAACAAATTTTGCACTTTATTATTAATAGAGAATAATTTAGTTCTTCATTGTTGAATAGGATTGACCAATTCAGCAAGATATTTGATTGGAAAGTACACTTTGTACATGAATGTGAACTCACTTTTGTGTAGCTGAACATCATTTTGTTTTGGCTTGTCATAGAACATGGTCGATGATCCCAACCACCGGGTGTGGATGTATGACCGTTGTTATAGCGGTAGAAGGGGTTTGAAGGAAACTTTTGTAATAGGAGTTGAAGAGTTTGTTCACAAGGCTCGACAATATAAATATTATGCTGTTGATGGAGGGATTCGATGTCCATGCTTGAAGTGCAAATGTACACGAATTTTGAAAAATGACGCATTTAAAGTTCACCTATACCAGAAAGGTTTCATGCCAAATTACAAGATTTGGACATTTCATGGAGAAGAATTACCTTCTACCTTGATTGCTGGCGATAATTGGCTGGCTTAAGGTTTGAACACTTTTGTACGTACGTATGAGATAGATGACATTAATAATATACAAGAGATGGTAAACTATGCTCTTGGTTGACATGGTTAAGAAGAAGCGTACGATTGTCCTGTTGAGGAGTCTCCAAATGAAACGACTCAACAATTTTATAATTTATTGATAGTGGCAAATCAACCTGTATTTGAAGGGTCAATTGAGTCAAAATTGTCAGTGTGCATTCAACTTATGGCTTGTAAATCTAATTGGAATGTTCCCAATCAAGCCTTGGACTTCATGACAAAGTTCGTTTTAAGGTTATCACCACCAAACAATTCTTTGCCAAAGAATTTTTATGAAGCAAAAAGGTGTGTTTCAAAGTTGGGATTGGAAACAAAGAAGATCAATTGTTGTTTGAATGGATGTATGCTTTTCTATGACAATGAGAATAGGAAAAATGATGCATTGTTGATCGAGTGCAAGTTCTGTGGACATCCTCGATTTTAGACACTACATCCGGGATGGAGGCAAAGAAAAACAATTGCATTCAAGTCCATGTTCTACTTGTCGATCATTCCAAGATTACAAAGAATGTTCGTCTCAATGCAAACAACACAACACATGACATGGCATGATGGTAACAAAATTGAAGGAGTGTTGCATCATTCTTTTGACGGTGAAGCTTGTAAGCACTTAAATCGTAAACATCCATCCTTTGCTAGTGATGCTCGTAACGTGCGACTTGGTCTATGTTCATATGGGTTTACTCCTTACATTCAGGTGTTCACATCACCATATTCATGTTGGCCGGTGATTGTCACCCCCTACAATCTTCCGCTTGGGATGTGTATGACAAAACCTTACATATTTTTAAGGTGTATAATTCCAGGTTCATCTAATCCCAAGGCATCCATTGATGTTTATTTGGAGCCATTGATTGATGATTTGAAGAAGTTGTGGAGTGGTATTTGGACATATGATGTTTCTAGGAAGTAAAATTTTTTGATGAGAGCGACTTTGATGTGGACTATTAATGACTTTCCCGCATATGGCATGTTATCTAGTTGGAGCACGCATGGTCGATTAGCTTGTTCGCATTGCATGGAGCACACAAAGTCATTCTTTTTGAGTTATGGTCGCAAAAGTTCTTGGTTCGACTGCCATCGAAGGTTCTTATGCAATGATCACCCATTTAGACTAAACAAAAAGGCTTTTTCGCAAATGACAAGTTGAAACAGATATGCGCCCCCCCCCCCCAAGCTCACTCCATCACAAGTCTGGAGAAGAGTCGAACATCTTCCAAAAGTGTGTCTGAAAGTGGTGTGATTAGGATTGAAGGGTATGAGGAGTGGCATAATTGGACTAAGAGGAGCATTTTTTGGGATCTTCCATATTGGAAAGATAACTTGCTAAGACATAACCTAGATGTCATGCATATAGAAAAGAATTTCTTTGACAACATCTTCAATACAATCATGAATGTTAGTGGGAAGACCAAAGATAATGAAAATGCACTAAAAGATTTATCTTTATATTGTTCACGAAGGGACTTGGAGTTGAAGGCACTAGATAACGGGAGGTCGCTGAAACCAAAAGCAAATTACACGTTAACCAAAGACGAGGCTAGAATAATATGTCGGTGGATGAAGGACCTTATAATGCTAGATGGTTATTCTTCAAACCTGGTTAGATGTGCTAATATTGAAAAGGGAAGCATTCAAGGTATGAAGAGTCATGATTGCCATGTATTTATGAGACTTTAATCCCTCTTGCATTCAGTTGTTTGCCAATGCATGTCTTAAATCCACTCATAGAAATCAGTCATTTCTTTAAAGATTTGTGCTCCACGACGCTCAAGGCAGATTCACTAACAAAGTTGGACGAAAATATTCCAATCATTCTTTGCAAATTAGAAAGAGTTACATAATATTGAACATATTGAAGTTGAACATGTATTGGGTTTGCATGACCCTAATGGTGATTTTGAAGAATTACAAAGAATTACAAGGACAAATACAAGAAGAAGAAGAAGAAGAAGAGTTTAATTTGAATGTACATATCAAACTTTATATTTTGTTACAGGCAACTGAGTTAGGACGACCTGTGCATGTTGATGAAGTTTTCCACCAAACTCATCTTCGCAAGGGAACTAACGAGTTTGTTGATGAAAGGTCTCGAAAGACCCATGTAGGAAAATACTTGTAATTGTAGTCTTAATTCATAACTTTGTGCCTTCTATTGTATATTTTACTGATACTTTCACGGGTCAGATCCTCACATTCATCATGTCCTCAGTCAACCCAACAACGAGATGATAACGATGACCTTATTAGGTCACAATGTTGGATTGATGTTGTTGGTGGCAAGAAAAAAGGAAAAATTTATGGGGGCAGGGCAACTGGTTGCAAATTACAATGCAGGACGTGGTGGTCTAAAGCACCAACCTTCTTCTTCCTCCCAACATCCTGATGAGACGAATGTTGTCCTGACACAGTGGCTTGAAACACATGACCGAGAATATAATGAATTGAGACAAGAGTTTACCACTTTCAAAGAACTGGTCATGAGATTGCTTCTCGAGTCTGCAATGCCTCAGACCTCTCATTCGCAGCCTACACCAGTCCAGCCTAGAGAAGTTCAACCCACACATGTTCAGCCCATACTAGTCCAGACCCCATCAGTCCAGCCAACTTCAGAGCCTCAAAACAATGAACAGGAAGACAATCATGAAGATGATCATTATATGGATTATTAGATTTTATGACTATGAACATTACTTACATTATAATTACTTCTACACCTTCCCAGAACAATTTTATATCTAGTCCTATATAACTTAGGTGTGCTGAGTCAATTACAAATTCTGTTTTGTTTATCAATTACAAGTTTTAGACATTATATATAAATATGCTTGGTTGGAGTTTGTTTATATTGTTTTGAGTTGCATTGATTGGAGTTGACCCTATTATATGAATGTTGGATTGTATTTTGAGTTGTTTGTAAATGTTTGGTTGTTGTTGGAATATGCAGGTTACTGTTTTGAGTTGTTTACTTAAATAAAGAACATGTATACTGCTAACTGCTACGAATATACTGATGACCTTACCGAAGGATATATCCTTGGGTACTTACTGGAGGATATATCCTTGGGTACTTACCAGAGGATATATCCTTGGGTAATTACCGAAGAATATATTCTTCGGTAATTACCGAAGGACTCAATCTGTCACTAATTTGTAGACGGACCATTGGTAATCTGTCGATAAATTTTGATTACCGACGAAATGTATATCTTACCAACGAAATTTGACCGTGAGTAATATCAATTGTACTACACATATAAGGTTCACGATAAATAATAAATCATGATATACAACATGATTCATAGCACTCAATACAATTCAGTTGTGTGTTAGCTCGTCTTATCTAGCCCTTCAAGCCTAAGTTTCCTTCCCTAAGAGCACAACAAAACAACCTCTATGTTGCCTCAATGTCTCTAGCAGAACAATCTCTAACCTTCACTTGCGCTACCAACAGCTTTTTATTTGATGAATGAGAACAAGCAACCAAAGTGAAGGGTATAATCATTAAAAAATATCAGTTCAGTGGGACATTCCATGAAATAAAACTAATGAACTATAATACCTACTATCCTATAAACCGTAACTGAGAAAGTGCAAAGATAAAAATGAGACCCAAAATATAAGAGAGCCCATGAGACCCAAAATATAAGAGAGCCCAATCCACATATCCTATCAACCAAATCAACCATCATCGAGACAAAAGATATGCAGTGACACGCAATTAGTTTAAGCTTTTTGTTAATTGGACTCTTAATGCAAATATTTGGTGTTACTACCGAGGGTAGGCAACCGACCGGAGCTTGTGTTACTACCCAGGGTAGGCAACCGATCGAGAGGTTTGGACGATATGTTCCAGCCTGACGGGTCCGATCGGGTGTCTCACAACATGGCCGACCGGGCAGGTGCGTAAGATAGTAGACTGGAGACAGCCGTTGAATGCTCATGAATGCGTAGTTAATGAGGTAACGATCATTGTCGAGCATTTAAAATGAGCATTGAAAGCCATTAAGAGGTAAATTAATGGATAATATTCCCTGAAATCGTATAAATAGAAGTCAAAGGGGAAGGTAAACTCTCTGTTCAATTTTATAATTATAGACTTGCAATAGCCTATTCTGACTTGAGCGTCGGAGTGTTTACTGCAGGTCAACCCATTTGTGATTAAACACGAGCGAAAGGAGAGAGAAGACGAAGGACAGATCGGAGGAGAGGAGTGTTTACAGATGGACATTGCAGAAGTTTTTCCCGATCTCATTCAGCAGAAACATTTGGGTTATATTGTATGTATATGCGGATTATTTTTTCTCTACATTTTAAGTTTTGGTTTTACTGAGGTTTTTCTTTTTAAAAAAAGAATTGTCAAAATTTACATCAAACTATATGTAATACACGATGCAAATTTAGGTTGAATAATCTGACACAAATTTTGCTCCATAAATATCCATATATTATACCCATTCACGTGTGCTGTAAATTATTTCAATATAGAGATATGTTTCTTTTAGGTGAGGTGAAATATCTGACATCTACTTTAAACTCTTATACGACGTGAAAGAGGTATTTATTTATTTTAATTAAAAATGCTAAATAAAATTTATTACAATAAGTAACTTTACTCCATATATATTTAAAAGGTAAACTTTTAATATACAGTAGTGTCACAAGTACTTTTTATAAATTAAGAACATAGATATACATAATTTATTTTATTTGAAGTGTAGATAAAAGAGGGTTTACAGCTAATTAATAATTTCATTCCTTGGACAGCGTAGGAATACTTTGCTCGTTTCTGAAAAAGTTGTGAGGATCAACCTTGGTCTTCACTGTAGCCAATCTCTTGAAATTGTTACTGAAATACTTGAGACCCCAAATGCTGGCTTGGTTGTAGCTTGTGTAGCCATTGTTATTCACACCAATGTCAAGGTCTCTGTAATTCACATATGCAGCTCTCGGAGAGTTTGAAACATAAGGTTCCATATATTTATACAATCTTCTAATCCAATTCACGTGCCTTTGTGTAGCTTCATCCCCTTCCTCTTGCCATACGACCACATAGTGAATATGAAATATGTATCCAGATCTGTGTGCGAATGGAATTTCAGATTCGGAAATCTTATCCATTCTGCCTCCATAAGGAGCAAATTGAAGCTGAGAATATTGAACTTTATCGTCGTTAAGCCAGCGCCATAACCCTTGTAATCCATCAACAGGAATGGGTTTCCTCAGATAATCAGATTTTCCTTTGTATTTCCCTGAACGAAGTTGAGTTCTGTTCAACAAAACTTCAGGGGCTTCATGGCCTGAGGATCCAATCAACACACCATTCGTGAAGACAGCTGAGCCAATCCAACTCGTCTCTGTACAGTCTTTTCGCTCCAAACCCAACTCTGGGAAGTTCTTTTGCATCAATGGAATAAGTTCTTCTACACCTCCTTGAAACATGGACACAAAATTCGCTTGTAGTGCTAGCTTTCCATGTTGACTTGAATTTGCCCTTGCCAAGTCCATCCTAAGAAATATGCGCTCGTCTAATTTATTCGCTACTAATTGCCACTTTTGAATGATTTCAGTTGCATTTTCTTCCAAAATCCTCTCAACATTAAACACTGTTACAGTTGATGGAACTGGAACTAGCTTTATCTTCCAAGACACGATGACTCCAAAGCTTGCTCCCCCACCTCCTCTAATGGCCCAAAACAGATCCTCACCCATGGCTTTTCTGTCAAGAAGATTACCATTCACGTCTATTATGTGAGCATCTATGACATTATCTGCTGCAAGACCGTACTTACGCATCAAGAATCCATAGCCACCTCCACTGATGTGGCCACCAGTGCCCACACTGTAGCATACACCAGCTGGGAACGCTAGTGTTTTGCTTGCCTGGCTAATCGTGTAATAAAGTTCACCAAGGGTTGCCCCAACTTGAACCCACGCTGTTCGGTTTTTCACGTCAACTTTGATTTCTCGAATGTTTAAGAGGTCAAGGATGACAAATGGAACCCGGGCAACGTATGAGAGACCTTCGTAATCATGGCCTCCGCTTCGGGTTCGAATCTGCAGGCCATGGCGTTGGGAACAAATTATTGTTGCTTGAATGTGGGAAACAACCAGTGGTGTCACGATGACAAGGGGTTTTCTTGAGTCGGAGAACCTAAGATTTTGCATGGTAGCATCTAGAACAGAGGAATATGAAGAGTTTGTTTGGGTGTAAATAACACTGGAGATTGAGTTGGTGTTGTGGGGATAACTGTAAAAACATTGAAGAAACTTTTCATGAGTATCTGCTGCAGAAGGTGTAAATGAAAATAAAAGAGCAATAACAGCAGCGAAGGTATAATAGCAGCTTAGACACTTCATTTTTGTTGATGGCTTGTTGTTAATATGGAAAGTGAATTTAAGAGAGTAATGTGGAGTCTCTAATTTATAGTAGTTTGGAGTTTTATGTTAACATGAGTTAAGATAACCAAATTCTGGCGTATATCGAAAAAAACAAAATAAACGCATGCCTAATTCTGCCACATGGGTGGGGACAATTCAATTATGTGATGTGCATGAGACTATTCTACAGATTATACTTGGCCAAGTTTCACACGATGACATAATAGGAAGAAAAAATGTTGCTGATGACAAACTTGCATTTCATGTATGCGCAGTCAATTGAGCAGTAGAATGTTGACCTCTTCATTTTGAAATCCTTATAAAATTGAACGATTATATTTTTAAAATGCTTTTGTTGCTGTCTTAAACTTTCATAACAACTTTATACTCATACTCACGTTTTCTATCCCTTTTTAAATATGAAAAATGATATTTTCATAATTTGTCATATATATATATATAATCAACCCTTTATAACAATATAATAATAATAATAAGACCAATTGTCTTACCTAGATATCTCACTATTATATTACGATTATGAAATAATTATAAACAAAATGAAAAAGGTCAAAGTATCATTAACTCCCACCATTTTGTGCTGAAATGGTATTTTCAGATTCTTTTGTATGCCTTTTTTATTTTAAGAATAATGTTATGATAAAGAATACAAAATTTATTTGAAAGAAGCTACGATTTATAATATTATTATTTTATTATTTGATAGTTATAAAAGAAAGACTCACCTAAAAATATTTTTTAATAGATTGTTGCTTGCACGTAAAAGGAATTGAGTTAGGAGGTTGAATAATTATTATTTTTTATTTACAATATTCAAACTTTAATATTATACTTTTCTCATACGACCCTAGTCTTTTATTATTTAAACAAAGGATGTTACATCAATGAAATATTTTCTTACAATATGAATTTTATAAGTGAACAGTTGTTATCAAATCATAATCATGGAAAAGTATTTAAGATAATTTTGTGAACAATTGTTGTTGAATGGTTGAAACTAAATAATGTTTTAATGTACCAGTTAATTTTTAATTTCTCTCAAATTCGGAAAACTAGAATCACTCGATAAGTTTTTGTAAATCATAAAAGGGTGTAAAAAATTACATGAGATACTTTTGTATGTTAGCATTTAATAAATATATATAAAAAAAAACCCACCGTTGAATCACCTTTTCCTTTGTAGAACAAAATGAAAGGATAGTTAAATAAATTTGTGGCAAGATTTGTAAAAATAAAGCGTGTGGATAAACTAAAATTAAACTAATATATTTTAAATAGAAATCTCAAAAATGAATTTATGTGGAATATACATACACACACACACACACACACACACATATATATATATATATATATATATATATATTAGTTAAACTATTATTTTTATAGCATATTATTTTTATTAGTTAAACTATTATATCATAGTTATATATTACCTTGTTTATGTCGAATTCATTAAAAAAATATGATAATAATCCATTGGTTTATATATATTTTTGATATATATAGATAAATAAATAAGATATGAATAATTTTTTACCGATAAAATAATTTATCAAAATAATGAAGAAAATAATTTTCAAAATAGTTATTTAGAGTAAATTATCCCCGTCAACAATAATTAAATTATATAATAGTTTATATAAATTACATACTTTAGCGAACACATATACTGTCTCATTTTCAAAGTATTTTAAACGTGAGCAAAGAGAAGTGTCTTGTGAGGCATATCTTGCGTGTTGTGTTTCTTATCCTAGGGAAAGATAATAACCACTTACTTTTATATAGTTTGATAACAATCTTTTTACAAATATTCAACTAATGCTTGGCTTGAATATTTTGAGATGCTGCTCAATAGTATTTCTAATCACAATATTTTATTATTTATTTATAGGATTTTTAACAATATTTTGTTTTGGAATAGATATTTTTTAAAATTTGAATGATGTTTTGAAATTCATAAATATTAAATTGTTGACATAATTTAATGTTAAGAGAATAAATGATAAATATTTTTTGTCTTTGTCTTATATCTTGTATTAATCTATCTATGTAATTTAGTCTAGACAGACCATCCAATAATTTTACTCCTTTTTGGTCTTTTTTTTTCCTTTTTGCCTTGATTTCCTTCATGAGCTTTAACTTAAAGCTCCATTGGTTTCTCATTTTTTTATCCTTTTCTTTTACATATTTTGTGGATGTAGAATTTTATTAGTAAAATTAGGAATTATCTTTTCAAAAACCACTCTGATTTTACTAAGATGCTAGGTATCCTTATACTCTAAACGTTTGGTTATAAAAATAACATAAATATAAAATTTAAAGTGATTACAATAAAATATACTTAAAATATTATATATAATTAGTTATTCAATTTTAAGATATTTTAAATATTATATATAATTAATTATTAGTGGTATGAATGTGTTTTTTTTTTTCATGATTTCGTTATTTTTTACTATTTTTATCAACAATTTTTAAAAAAGATAGATATATGATTAATTTAGGTGTTACTCACTATTGTGTTTTCAATCTTACATTCAACCAACCTAATAGACATGTTATTCATAAAACCATTTAATAAACTTTTATTCATATATGTACCTATTAATGTTATTCAACTTTTTTTGTATATTGGTGTTTTATAATATTTTTCTTATGTACCTCTATTCAATTTAATTTGTACGTTATCTATTAATGCTTCATTGGTCCAAATCAATAACATTTCTTAAAGATAATTAATCTTTTATCTAAGAAGATTATAAGCAATAATGTTATTGACGGATTGTATGTGTTATTTTCTTCAATATTGATTCTTGTGAGAATGTGTGTGTTTTAAACAGTTATTTTGATTAAATGACATTTATTTTAATATTTCACAAAATTTTTTCTATTTTCAATTGTCAAAGTTTTTCCTTTAAATATAAAATATTATCTTTAAGCCGAGAAGGTTATACCCCTGTAGTAAGAACGACAATGGTCTTAAACCTATAAATTGTATCTATTTAAACATGAACCCTAGAAGGATGTGGTATTTTCCATTCTGATTAAACCTATGCTAGATGCATCCTTTGAGTGACTAGATCATGTGCAAATGAGTTCCTTACTTAATATACTTTTCCACATAGTGAAATGGTACAAAATTGATAAGCTTTAAGTTAGAAATTTGTGGACGGTTCATATTTCTTTACCTAATATTAATAGTTATATTACCTTCCTTAAATCATCAAACGGTGTAGTCAAATTGACTATACACTTTATAGACCATAAGTCACCTTAGGTGTTGTAGTTTTGTTGTGTCGTACCTCTTTTGGATTCACGATTTTATTCCTCTTTAAACAGGTGTAGCCACTACTTCTTTTAAAAGTGTTTTGTGGCCTTTTGACCAAATAAAATCGCATTTTAATATGTTTTTGCTTTGCTTTGCTTGATTGGTGTTAAATGATGACGTGGATATAAACATCATGATAGACCATATTGTACTTTAATAAGATGCCTTTGGCTTGTTCGGTGCTAATTTCCTATGGTGAATATTCTTATAACATGATCCCTTTTTGCGCATAACTTTGGCCATTGGTTTGTTTGGTGTTAAGTGAGGATAAACCTCATGGTATGCATTCAAGACTGATATGTCATAGTGGTTTTGTGCATTGCCTATCTTCATCCCTTATACATTGATTAATTGGTGTAATAGCTTTTGTAATACATTAAATGTGATGCATATCTCTTGAATTGATATTCACATGTGAATTTAAGAATCTATTTTTTACAAACTTGCAGCCAAGGTTTACTTAAATATATTTGTGTGGTGTAGGCTTTTTGGTTTGTGGTGTAGGGAATTTTTGCTTTTCTTCCAAGTAGGCCATACCTATCATGTTTTGGTGCAATTGTATGCTTTAGTTAATAGGCCATACCTATAATGTTTTGATGAAACTGTGTGATGTAGTTAATAGGACATACCTATCATGTTTCGGTGCAGCTTTGTGCTTTATTTAGTAAGCCATACCTATCATGTTTTGGTACAATTGTGTGCTTTAATTAATATGTATGAAAATCTGTTGCTTTTAATTTAGCACTCTAATATAGATATTTCATTCATAACAAGGTTCTGGTGCATCATTTTCAATCAAACAACAAGATTTTTTGTAAGAATTTTCAGTCAAACAACAAGGTTTCTAGTGCAGAAGTTTCAATCAAACAACAAACTTTCTAGTGCAAAGTTTTTTGTGTAAAATTTTTATTTAGACAAGAGTTACAATACAAAATTTTCATTCAAACAACAAGGTTTTTGTTGCAAAATTTTAAACAGAAAACAACAATGACAACAAGTGTAGAGAAAAAAAAATATATATATAGAAACCATAACTACATATTTTTGAATTAGTAGAAACAAATATATATATATATATATATATATATATATATATATATATATATATATATATATATATATATATATATATATATATATATATATATATATACACACACATATGTGCACGCTGAGGGGTGAAAATGCCGCTGAGGGAAAGAAAACAACTCACGCACTTATCGCTGAGCGGCATTTTTATGGGTTTGGGCCTAATTTTTCTGTATTTTTAGAATAGTATATAAGCTTTAGGACGTCCTAGGGTTTGTATCTTTGGCAGAGACGAAGCAAACACTCTCTTTTCCACCCCTTTGAAGGAAGATCTTGGATGCTCAGGCTACCCTCTCCTCTTTCTAGGGTTTTATCCTTCATTCTTTCATTATTATTCATCTAGCTTCACCATGAATATGGTGAACTAAACCTTGTATTGCTGTTGGGGAATCAATGTAGTCTTGTGAAACTCTCATATATGGAATTTGTTTTAACATCTTACTTTTAAGACTTATGCTTTCTTTCATCATTAGTTAGGGTTTTTCCTCTTTGCGTAATGCTTGCTTTGTTTAACTCATTCATTGCTATGATTATTGATTTTGTCGATATGGGAACGTACGGGGAAATCTAGATCCGGGGAATTTCTCCCAATAGCATATTGGTTGTCGTTAAGCTCCTGCACTTAAGAACTAATTACTAGGAATGCTAGGAATTGTATGAACTCGTAATTAAGCATAAGCCTTCTTGCAAGGTGATTTAGAGAGTGACATTAACATTGATGAAAAAAATGATGAACTCCTAAAGTATATGAGAGTGGATCAGATGAAATTGATAACCCCAACAACATACTCATCCATCTATTTCATTGAAGTGTTTGTATTCTGTTTTTCTGCATTGATCAAATTCATGCATACATATTTAATTACTGTCTTTTGCATTTAAATCTACAATCAATTAGTTCTCAAGTCTCAAATAATCAACAAATCACATAGCTAAACTAGGCCGTGAGTCCTTTGGGAAAATGATACTTGGTCTTACCTTGTTTTATTACTTGATACGATTCGGTCACACTTGCCGATTTTTAAACAAGTTTGTGGCGCCGTTTTTCGGTGTTCATAAATTTGTCATCATTCACCAAGCTTCTTTAGTTGATTGTTCATGGTCTCCAACCTTTATTTAGGTCCTATAAATAGTATAAATGTAGTTAGCAAAGAGAATCCTTCAAAGACTTAGAGAAAGAAGATCAAGAAAAAGTTTTTTGTTTAAAGTTCTTCTTCCACTTCCCTTTCTTTGCCTTAGTTTAAGTTGATACTTCTTTGGTTATTGTTGTCCTCTTGGATAAAAAAATATATCTACAAAAAATAACAAATATGAATATTATTAAAAGGATGTATCCAAAGACTAGAGGACTAAACGAAGGCCTTTTATTATTGACAAAGATTGTCTTAGAAGCAATTATGGCCTTTAGTTTATTTTTTCTTTTACTTTGTTTTAAGCCTCTCATGAAATGATGAAACAAAGTGACGTTTTTTTGAAGGAAGAATTTAAAAGCATGCATACCTTCTTCTCCTCCGTCTTTTCTTTAGAAGGTTGCTTATCCAACCTGTCTTCTTCATTTATTTCTTTTTCAATTTTCATTTTTATTTTTATTTCATCCTCTTTCACTTGTTGAGGTATAAGAGGAATCAAAGTTATTTTATTTCTTTTGTGAAGAAAAGTTATTTTATTGGCGTATCCATCATGAGTGGAATTATGATCATATTGCCATGGCCTACCCAATAAAACATGCCTAGCATCCATTAGGCCAACATCACACAAAACTGTTTCTTCATAGTTGCCAATGGAGATTGATATGTTTACTTGTGTTTTGACTGTTATTCCTTCATCCTCTTTTATCCACTGAAGCTTGTAAGGCTTGGGATGAGGAATAGTAGTTAAGGCCAACTTTTCCACCATTCTAGAACTACAACAATTACAAGAGGAAGCACTATTCATAATTATTGAACAAGTGTTTTAAAAAACTTTGCATCTTGTGCGAAATAAATTCTCCCTTTGTCATGTTCTAGTTTTTTATACTGACTTCCAAGAAGTCTTCTCACTAATAACAACCATCCTTTACAAGGTAAGGCTTCTTCCTCATATATTGAAGTATTGGAATCACTAGAAGAATCTTCATCTTCATTTTGATGTTCGAGGATATAAGTAGACCTTTTATTAGGACACTTAGAAGAATTGTCCCCTTTCTCCATATTTAAAACATTTGGTCTCCTTACTCCTTCTTTCTCATGAAGATTCCTTGTGAGATTTTTCTTTTTCTTTTCCTCGCTCTCTATCTTTCTCTCTTTCTTTTTCTTTTTCTCGAGGTTCCTCATACGTCGATAGACTAGCCTCCCTCTTATACTCTTTCTTATACATGGAGGTTGTAGGGTAAGTCTTCTTAGTGGAAGCTTCCCTTCAAATTTGCTCTTCCACTCTCACATATAGCTGGACAAAAACATTGAGATCTAGAAAAGGTAAAAGTTCTACCTTATCACGTATGTCATAGTTGAGCCCACTCTGGAACCTAACTGATGCACAAATTTATGATCACCAAAATATGATGTCACAAACTTGTTTTACCATCGACAAGTATGACCGAATCGTTTCAAGTAATAAACTCGGTAAGACCAAGTATCGTTCTCCCAAAGGACTCATGGCCTAGTTTAGTTATGTGATTCGTTGATTAGCTAAGACTTAAGAACAAAATAATTGGATTATACTATGCAAAAGACGAAAATAAACATGTATGCATGAGGTTGATCAATGGCTAAAACAAAATACAAACACTTTCAATGGAATATATGGATGAATATGTTGTTGGGGGTCAATTTCATCTTATCCACTCTCATATATTTTATGAATTCAACATTCAATTCATCATTGTTAATGCTACTCTCTAAATTACCTTGTCAAGAAGGCCTATCCCTAATTACGAGTTCATACAATTCCTAGCATTCCTAATAATTAGTTCTTTTAGCATAGGAGCTTAACGACAACCAATATACTATTGGGAGTAATTCCCCGGATCTAGACTTCCCCGTACGTTCCCGTATTGACAAAATCAATAATCATGCATTGAATGAGTTAAACAAAGCAAGCATTGAGCAAAGAGGAAAAACCCAAACTAATGATGAAAGAAAGCATAAGTCTTAGATTAAGATGCACGCACAAATTCCATATATGAGAGCTTCAAAAGATTACATTGATTCCCCAACAAACATACAAGGTTTAGTTCACCATATTCATGGTGAACCCAATAATGAAAAAATGAAGGATAAAACCCTAAAAAGGTGAAGAGGTAGCCTGAGCATCCAAGATCCTCCTTCAAAGGGGTGGAAGAGAGAGTGTTTGCTTCGTTTCTGCCAAAGATACAAACCCTAGGACGTCCTAAAGCTTATATACTAATCTAAAATTACAGAAAATCTAGGCCCAATCCCATAAGTGTGTCGCTCAGCGGTAAGTGCGTGATTTGGTTTCTTCCCCTCAGCGGTCATTTTGCCCCTCAGCGGATCTCCCGTGACTTCCTGAGTGTCGCCCAGCGGTAAACTGCCGCTGAGCAGTACTTGCGGCTTCTCCTTTTTCACTTTTTGGTGTCTTTTTTGATTTCATCTCTCTCCTTCTTTACTTCTTTCACCAAATTCACCTTAAAACCTGCACAAAAACACTGAAATCAGCATAAACCTGTCCAGCTCTCTTATTTCTGAAAATATGGATAAAAGCATGATTTTAAGCTAGTTTCTAAGTATAAAGGTTGCTTTTTGTGTCAATTTTAAGCATGAAAATAACAGTTTTTCAACTGTTATCACAACCCCAAACTTAGAACTTTGCTTGTCCTCAAGCAAACAAGATGTAACTCAATCTTCTACCAATTCATATGATGGTTCACTTTTTCAAAAATCTTATTTTCAAGATAAGTAAAGACTTCAATCAAACTTATGACCAAGAGTTAAATCAAGATGTGCACATGCTTTAGTGTTCACAAAGTCATTTAAATTCCAACAAATGCTATGTTTCATGAATGATCAATCAATTAAGCATGGATGTTCATGTGCTCATGGAATATTTCCTCACTAGGTAAAGTGTTTCACTCACACATAAGTGTTTAAGAGGTAATCACTCATTCACTCTACTATCACAATGTCACATGAATCAACTTTGCCTTTCATTTTACCACAATCAAAAACATTCACAAGCATGCATCATCAAAAGGACTTTTCAATGGCTTATAATGTGACTGGGCTAACAAGAAAATTGGTTTTTCTGGATCACAAAATCCTTGAGTTAAGAGAATCATAACAACACAATTATTCTTATCAGGGCACTCCTCATTTACTGTGCGATCAGGAACTTGAATATCAATGTTGGACAAGTAATAGCTGATGAGATAAGGGTGTGTGCTAACACAACAAACAGTAAAGAACCCTTAGGACATCCGTCTTTGATCACACACCTTTGCAAGCTAGCTGGGGTGGATACTTCTGCTCCACCATTTGAGAGGCTAAGGAAAGCAATTGATGAGGCCTATTACAGACAATACTATGGAGGTGAGGAGGCAGCTCAACCAATTCCACCATGCCGAACTCGCAGAGAGAGAGAGAGGACAAGCACAGAGTCAGGCGTCTGCTGAGACACATGAAGCAGAACCTATTCAAATGAGGGACATGTATATGTTTCTTATAGGTGCACAGTTGCAGTCTATACACAGAGGGCAGGTGGCCACTGCTGAGATGATTGTTGGAATGTATGATACACCTCCAGCACACTAGTGGACTATGGAGGAGTTCCATAATGTGGTAGCTTGGCCAGAGGAGCAGACCCAAGGCAACAGAGCTGGAGCAGCTGAAGCTTCTGCTATGGATATGGATGAAGATGATGGTGATGATGATGAGGATGACGCATTTGAGGATGCTGAAGATGAGGAAGAAGAGGAGGATACAGATGATAGCTCAGATTGATGAGGAACTGAGATAGCATTTACTGATGAGTGCTATCAGCACTAGAGCAGGATTTATGCTTTTGTTTGGTTTTATGTTCTGAACCTACTCAATTTGAAACTTTGTTTGTTATGATGGTTTGCTTATGATTGTTGTTTGATAAGTAATGCTTGATGATGCTTTGATATTGATTGATGTTGAGATGTGCACATAATATGCTTATACAGGTGATTCACAAGCATTGTGAACAAATGCAAGATGTTTTGAATGTGATTATGATTGAATGTGTACATGTGGAATGTGAATGAGCTTATATGTGAAGTTTTGAGCTCCAAATTTTTTATGATTGAATGTTATTACTTTGAAAGTGATAACAGTTGAAAAACTATTCGATGCATGATTATTGGTTTTGTCGATACGGGCACGTACGGGGAAGTCTAGATCCGGGGAATTTCTCCCAATATTATATTGGTTGTCGTTAAGCTCCTGCACTTATGAACTGATCATTAGGAATGCTAGGAATTGTATGAACTCGTGATTAGGGAGAAGCCATCTAGAATGGTACTTTAGAGAGTGGCATTAACAATGATGATTTGAATGTTGAATTCCTAAAATATATGAGAGTGGATGAGATGAAATTGACCCCCAACAACATATTCATTCATATATTTCATTGAAAGTGTTTATCTTTTGCTTTTGCCATTGATCAAAAACTCATGCATACATGTTTATTTTCTGTCTTGCATATTAAACTCCAAATATTTCGTTCTTAAGTCTTAGCTAATCAACAAACCACACAACTAAACTAGGCCGTGAGTCCTTTGGGAGAACGATACTTGGTCTTACCAAGTTTATTACTTGAACGATTCGGTCATACTTGCCGTTTGTGAAACAAGTTTGTGACATCATATTTTGGTGATCATAAATTTGTCCATCAGAAAGCATGAAGGATTTTGCCCAAGTTTTCTATGATTGAATCAATTGATTATTTTGCATCATATGATCAAGGTCGTTTGTTGGTAACCCTTTTGTTAGCCAAATTCAATAATTTAGCCCACTAAAAGAGAGCACTTTGTGTTCCATCATTTGAACCCTTAGCCTTGAACATAATTTGGAAACCTTGTTGAAAAGCTTTACCTTGAGTTAAGTAGAAAATATTTTGTGGTATTGATAAATGTTCAAGTTTGGGGTTGTTGGGGAGTTATGAAAGGGAAATTGAAAGCATTGAGCTAAGAGCTAAGAAATAAGAATGTGAAAAGAAAAAGAAAAAGAGAAAGAAAAGAAAGTTGGGAATAAATAAGAATGATTGTGTCTTTATGATTCTCTTAACTCACGGGTTTTGTGATCTAGAAAAACCAATTTTCTTGTTAGCCCAGCCACATTATAAGCCATTGAAAAGTCCTTGTGATGATGCATGCTTGTGAATGTATTTGATTATGGTTAAATGAAAGGCAAAGTTAATTCATGTGACTTTGTGATAGTAGAGTGAATGGGTGATTACCTCTTATACACTTGTGTTTGAGTGAAACACTTTACCTATTGAGGAAAGATTCCCTGAACACATGAACATCCCTGCTTAGTTGATTAATCATTCACGGAAAATAACATTTGTTGGATAATAGGTGATTTTGTGAACATTAAAGCATGTGCAGTCTTGATTGAAGTCTTTGTCATGAGCTTAATTGAAGTACTTACTTATCTTGAAAAGAGGATTTTTGAATGAAGTGAACCATTGTAGTGATTGGTAGAAGATTGAGTTACATCTTGTTTGCTTGAGGACAAGCAAAGTTCTAAGTTTGGGGTTGCGATAACAGTTGAAAAACTGTTATTTTCATGCTTAAAATTGATACTAAAAGCAACCTTTAACACTTAGAAACTAGCTTGAAATCATGCTTTTGTTCATATTTTTAGAAATAAGAGAGTTGGACAGGTTTATGCTTGATTTCAGTGTTTTATGCAGGTTTTAAGGTGAATTTGGTGAAAGAAGTGAACAAGGATAGAGATGGAATCAGAAAAGACATCAAAAAGTGCAAAAGAAGAGAAGCCGTAAGTACTGCTCAGCGCCAGTTTACTGCTGAGCGGCACTCAGGAACTCACGTTGGATCTGTTGAGGGGTGAAAATGCTGCTGAGGGGAAGAATCAACTCACGCACTTACCACTGAGCGGTAGTTTGCCGCTGAGCGGCACTATTTTGGGCTTGGGCCTAATTTTCTGTAATTTTTAGAATAGTATATCAGCTTTAGGACTTCCTAGGGTTTGTATCTTTGGCTGGAGAAGACACAAAACACACTTTTCACCCCTTGGGGGTAGATTGGGAGATGGTGACGACTCTCCTCTTCTCTTTCTAGGGTTTTTCTATCTCTTCCATTCTTTCATTATTGTTCATCTAGTTTCACCTTGAATATGGTGAACTAAACTTTGTATTATTATTGGGGAATCAATGTAATCTTATGACGCTCTCATATATGGAATTTGTGTTTAAATATCTTATTTGAGATACATGCTTTCTTTCATCATTAGTTACGGTTTTTCCTCTTTGCTCAAAGCATGCATTGTTTAACTCATTCGATGTCATGATTATTGATTTTGTCGATATGGGAACGTACGGGGAAATCTAGATCTGGGGAAAATCTTCTAATAGCATACTGCCTAGACATACGGATATGAGGGTTGGTTGCCTTTAAGCTTCTGTGCTTCAGAATTAATTATTAGGGATCCTAGGAATTGTATGAACTCGTAATTAAGGATAGGCGTTCTTGCAAGGTGATTTAGAGACTAACTGATGAACCAATATTTCCCTCACTTCACTTAGTTTATTGTACTATAATTAATCAGGGAATTGTGCTTAATTGTCCAATATTTTCCCATTTTTCTTGATTGTGCTTAATTCGATCAGAAATTCTTATTTTAATTAATTTGAATTATCTGAGCTAATTATTTACATTAGTAATTGCAGGGAAAATTGTTGGATAATATTTTGGGACATTTTAAGGTTAATTGAGAAATGGCAATTGAGCCCAATACATCTAAGCTATTTCAATTTTCGCACAGTGCTGCGTGAATGTTGTGTCAACTTGTGTGTCTTCGTTCGAGTTCAATTCTTATCCGTTTTCTATGCAATTTTTTTTCATAGTTTCTTATGGATGTCTATTTTCACGTATAGTTTTTATTTTGTTCAAATTCGTTCTGTGTTGTTCCCAGTATTTTTTTTACTCCCCTATGTCAGTCCAATGCTTACTGTTTGAGTAATTTCTAATCTGTTTGCATTTGCTTGCTGTTGGGTACTTGTGGTGGCTAGGAATTGATAATTGGACAGTGCTAAAACCTCCCAACACTCTTAAACAAGGAATCCAACAGCTTGGGAGGCACTCACGGCCTTAAGCAATACGTTTTGTAGGAAGCACATAATAGAGTGCCACCACTTTGAAGCTTACGTGAAAATGGAAAGAAGCAATTTTTTGAATGAAAGAGGAGTTGGCACACATGAGGGAGTAGCTGCCAAGTTGAAAGCTCATATCCACATGGAAAAGAGAAGCTTTTGGATTTTCAATTTTGAAATGGTGTGTTGCAGAATGGTAGAAGCACAAAGGCACGTTGCAGCTGGTATATCTTCAGTTTGAAAAGAAGACCACGGGGTCCAGTAAGGCTCATGCCACATCTTCAAAAAGAAATGGGCTGGATTCGTTTGGAGAGGGGTGCACGTCCAGCTTGGGAAATGATCATCCAGCATCAGCGGGCTTGGATTGATTCACGTTTAGCATGGAGTGTGGTGTCATGAAGAAAGATTAGGAGGTGCACAAGGCAATTGGCCAGCAGCAACACGGGAGCACATCACGTGGAGAGCAAGGCGAGGAGGGTTTTGGAGTTTAAAAGATATATGTAGGTCCATGAGGTGCAGGTTTTAGGGGGGGCAGCCGCCATTGGGCATTTTGCCACTCACTCTCTCGGTGTTTTTTTTAGTTTGGAGGCTTTTGTTTCGAATTTCTTTCTTGGCTGGAACGTTTATTTTTTTTTGTATTGAAGGAAACATGAGAATGTTGTGACGGTGACGGAGAGGATAAAATGAGAGCTTCAAGTTAATTGCTTTTGGATGCATTTCTTTATTGCACCCCTTTTCATTTTCGGTGCAACATTTGTGATTAAATGATTTTGGATTTTAAAGAGGGAGGTGTTGATTCCAAAATGAAGCACGTTGAGAAGTGTGTGGCTTCACGGAGGATGCTGGTTGCACACGCGAATTGGAGAAAGTGGCAGCAGCTCACGTCCAAGGAGGCGCACAGAGATTGAGAAGGAAGTGGTGACGCGGTGATTTTCATTCCAGCAGCACAAACTTTATTTTGCTTTTAGTCATGTTTTTTTGTTTCCAGAAGAGAAAGTGGTGTGCAAACGGGAAGCAACTCTCGGTTTTCATTGTTTTTATATAATAGGATGTTGTTTTAATGAGAGAAAAATGGTGAAGCAAGGAGCTGCACTCGGGGCATCTTTACGTTTCGGTTGGTGATGGAGATTTATTTTTTTAATTGGAATGTGCACACGGTTCATCCAGAAGAGATAAGGTCCAATAGGTTTTATTTTCATTGTCTTCACACTTGAACAAAAGCTGTTTTTATATTATATGTGATGGATTTGCCTTTTAGCTTTTCACTTTTAAACTCAATGTTGCATTTTAATTTAATTCAAGCATTTTTCACTTTAATGTTGTCTATTACGTTCGGTTTATTGTTTCCACTCACTATGCTATCTATTATGTTCTGTTCGGCTTCTTTATCTTCTTGCATTTCCAAGTTTTAGAAACCTTTCGGTCTCAATCTAGAACCGTTCGGTCATCTGTAGGATCGTTCGTTCTCATGCTTTGTTCATTTATTTCAGTGTTTTCAATTATGTTTGATTGCATTTAATTTCCAATTTTAATTTAGTTCAATTGCATTCACAAACTCTTCAAACCCCCCACTACGTGTTTGACCTGAGACCCGAACCACATTTGGTCCTTGAGAGAAGACCTAGGAGTCACTTCCTAGCACTGTACTGCATTCTTTTATGCAATCAACTTTTGTGTGAGGTGCGACCCTCTCATCACTAACATTAACATTGATGAAAAGAATGATGAATTCCTAAAGTATATGAGAGTGGATAAGATTGAATTCATTACCCCAACAACATACTCATCCATATAATTCGTTCAAGTGTTTGTGTTCTTCTTTTCCATTGATCGAAACTAATGCATTCATGTTTAATTATTGTCTTTTGCATTTGAAACCTCAAGAATTTATTCACAAGTCTTAAATAATCAACAAATCATATGACTAACTAGGCCGTGAGTCCTTTGGGAGAACGATACTTGGTCTTACCGAGTTTATTACTTGATATGATTCGGTCACACTTTTCGAGGGTTAAACAAGTTTTTGGCGTCGTTTTTTGGTGTTCATAAATTTGTCATCGTCAACACCATTATTCATTCTTGCAATGGATTCCAATTCTGCTCAACACAAAAGGGTGAACACAATTGGTCTGAAAAATAAGAAGCGTCCTTCAGAACTTGATGGATGGATTAGTGATGGTGAAGTGCAATCAAAGTTTCTCAACTGTTGGAAAATGCGTAGTCTGGAAATGCATAAAATTTTAAAGCTAATCTTTTTCAGGAATGAAGGCTTTGAATTTCAGAACTAGATCAAACGACAGGGACTAAAGAAATTTGTGGAGATGGCGGATCCATGGTATTTGGAGCTTGTGAAGGTATTTTACTATAACCTAAAGATCAGTGACAGAACACTTTGTTCCAGAGTAAAAGGGGTAGATATCAAACTCACTCAAGAGGTCTGGACTGATATTGCTGGTCTAAAAATGTAAGGAGAAAAGTTCCATTTAGGCATATATGGCTTCCATAAATTCTGTGTTTATCAAGACTGTGTAAGGAATCCTGATGATATTCAGGATTATTCTCATTACAAGACCGAAGGTATGAAAAAGAATGATAGACTAGCGGTGTTCATCATTTCATGGATACTCTTACCTAGAGGGGGTAATCACGCCCAAGTTACCACTAAAGAATTACTATTGTTGAAAGCTTTGAAAGAGAACATTCAAGTTGACTGGCCTACTGTCATCTCTGAAAACATGTTGAAAGTAACAAGACTTGAATCTGCAAAGCTGCCATACTGTGTGTTTATATCCAAGATTTTTGTCCACTTCGACGTAAATTGTATTGATGAATCAAGTGTATCTTATAATCGTACCAGTCTAATAAATAAAGTTTCTTTACACATGATGGTTTGTAGCACACATCTGAGGGTTGGCAGTTTAAAAGTGAAATTGCTGAAGATGAAGATGATACAGAGCAGTCTTTTATTCCTTATAGAGCTCATTCTGAATTTGAAAGGACAATTCTGAGGGAAATTAAAGCTGTCAAAATTATCTGCCAAGCTACAATAGATGATGTCTTGGAAATAAAAGAGCATCTCAAGTTGAACACTCTTGATGAGGATGACAACGAAGATTGGTAAGTGATAACAGTTGAAAAACTGTTATTTTCATGCTTAAAATTGATACTAAAAGCAACCTTTAACGCTTAGAAACTAGCTTGAAATCATGCTTTTGGTCATATTTTCATAAATAAGAGAGTTGGACAGGTTTATGCTTGATTTCAGTGTTTTATGCAGGTTTTAAGGTGAATTTGGTGAAAGAAGTGAAGAAGGAGAGAAATGGAATCAAAAAAGACATCAAAAAGTGCAAAAGGAGAAGTCGAAGTTACCGCTCAGCGGTAAATTACCGCTGAGTGGCACTCAAGAACTCACGATGGATCCGTTGAGGGGTGAAAATGCCGCTAAGGGAAAGAAAACAACTCACGCACTTACCGCTGAGCGATAGTTTACCGCTGAGCAGCACTATTTTGGGCTTGGGCCTAATTTTTTGTATATTTTAATATAGTATATAAGCTTTAGGACGTCCTAGGGTTTGTATCTTTGGCAGAGACGAAACAAACACTCTCTTTTCCATCCCTTGAAGGAAGATCTTGGATGCTCAGGCTACCTCCTCATCTTTCTAGGGTTCTATCTTTCATTCTTTCATTATTATTCATCTAGTTTCACAATGAATATGGTGAACTAAACCTTGTATTGTTGTTGGGGAATCAATGTAGTCTTGTGAAACTCTCATATGTGGAATTTGTTTTAACATCTTATTTTTAAGACTTATGCTTTCTTTCATCATTAGTTAGGGTTTTTCCTCTTTGCTTAAAGCTTGCTTTGTTTAACTCATTCATTGCTATGATTATTGATTTTGTCGATATGGGAACGTACGGGGAAATCTAGATCCGGGGAATTTCTCCCAATAGCATATTGGTTGCCGTTAAGCTCCTGCACTTAAGAACTAATTACTAGGAATGCTAGGAATTGTGTGAACTCGTAATTAAGGATAGGTCTTCTTGCAAGGTGATTTAGAAAGTGGCATTAGCATTGATGAAAAGAATGATGAATTCCTAAAGTATATGAGAGTGGATAAGATGAAATTGATAACCCCAACAACATACTCATCCATCTAATTCATTGAAGTGTTTGTATTCTGTTTTCTCCATTGATCAAATTCATGCATACATATTTAATTACTGTCTTTTGCATTTAAACCTACAATCAATTTGTTCTTTAGGAAAACGATACTTGGTCTTACCTTGTTTTATTACTTGATACGATTCGGTCACACTTGCCGATTGTTAAACAAGTTTGTGGCGCCATGTTTCGGTGTTCATAAATTTGTCATCAAGTTTTTGGCGCCGTTGCCGGGGACTCGTGGTTTAACTAGTTCATTTGTGTGATTATTGATTATCTTTGACTTGAATTTTGAAATTTGAATTTCTGTTTTTATGTTCTGTTTTGATTTTTCTGTTTTTATTTTTATTTTATTTTATTTTATTTTATTTTCTGTTTTTATTTTTATTTTTATTTTATTTTCTGTTTTCTGCTTTTATTTTTTCTGTTTTTATTTTTTTTCTTATCTCTGAGTTTTATATCTTCTTTTATATCTTTTTGTGCTAACCAATTCTTCTAGGGTTTTGTTTTCTTGTGTATGCAGGAGGCAATCCGAACCAGGAGCAAGAAAACTGTAGAACCTCTGCTTGAAGGTTTAGACGAGAGTAGACAGAGGAGAAGAATCCGTACATCCAGAGAACTTTTCCCTCCTCCGGAAACTCTGTTGCAACCATCACCATAAGGTTCTGACCATAGCACTGAGAATATGGAGAATAATAATATTAGAAGAACTCTTGCAGATTACACAAATATAGCTGGACCTCAGCATTTTAACAGCATAGCAAGACCAAGAGTCAATGCAGCCAACATGGAGGTGAAACCAGCATTAATCCAACTGGTGAAAAGTAATCAATTCAATGGGTTGTCTCACGAAAGCCCATATGAGCACCTCACAACATTTAATGAGATCTGCAACACGGTGAAAATAAATGGGGTGCCGGACGAAGCAATCAAACTTAGTTTGTTTCCATTCTCAATAGGAGGCAATGCTAAGCTTTGGTTGAATTCTTTTCCAGAGGGAAGCTTTACAGAGTGGGAAGCAGTGGTGCCAAAATTCCTAAACAAATACTTTCCACAATCAAAGGTGAATGAAGGAAAGCAAGAGATTTCATCATTCAAGCAAGGCATGGAGGAATCACTGGGTCATGCATGGGACAAATATAAAAGCTTATTACGAAAGACTCCCTCGCATGGATTTGAAGAAATGGAAGTAGTCCTAACTTTCCTTGGAGGTCTTGGTTCACAAACCAAGATGATGCTTGACGCTTCAGCAGGAAGAAATATCAAATGGAAAACTCCAGAGGAAGCTGCAGAAATCATTGACAATATGGCTACTAGTGATAATGTACTGAACAGTGAAAGAGGATATCTTAGTCAGAAAGAGTTGCTACAATCAAATGATGCTTTGCTTATTCAAAATAAAATTATTTCTCAACAGTTGGAAGAAGTAATTATGAAACTTTCTCAATTACCACAAGAAATACAAAAGGTTTCAATGGTTCAATGGCAACAGCAAAAATGGCAAACACAATTCACTCCATCTGAGAAGACAACAAAACTTGACGAGACTTTTCAAAAGTTCTTGAAGACGAATGCATCTTACTGTAAGAATGTGGAAGTTGCATTTAAAAATATGAAGATCCATATTGAGCGAATAGATGACAAGATGAAAAATGGGAATATCAGAAAGGAGTGTAAAATTATTGTTACCAGAAGTGGTAAGGTGTTAGAGGAGAGAAAAAAAAGAAAGAGAGGAGAAAGAAAATGAGAGTGAAAAAGAAACATGTGAGTGGAAAGAAAGAGTTGAGAGATAAAAAAAGAAAGAAGAACAAGATAAGAAGAAAGAAAAAAAAGAAAGAGATGAGAGAGAAAAAGAAAGAGAGTTTGAAAAACCACTTCCTTATCCAAAGAGCTATTCAAGGAAGGAGAAAGAAAAACAATTGGAAAGATTCATGGAGTTGTTTAAAAAGCTGGAGATCACTATACCATTCTCTGAAGCATTGCAACAGATGCCATCATATGCAAAATTTTTGAAAGAGTTGCTTACAAAGAAAAACAAACACATTGAGAAGGAAACTATCAAGGTACAGGGTAACTGCAGTGCAATCATACAGAAATTACCTCCTAAGTTTAAAGATCCAGGAAGCTTCACTATTCCATGTACCATAGGAGACTTGGAAGTTGGAAGAGCATTGATTGATTTAGGAGCTAGCATTAATTTAATGCTGCTATCCATGTGTAAAACAATTGAGGGTTTGGAAATCAAACCTACCAGAATGGCTCTTCAACTGGCAGATAGGTCTCTTAAATATCCATGTGGAGTGGTGGAAGACGTGTTAGTGAAGGTTGACAAGTTTGTATTCCTAGTAGATTTTATTGTAATGGAGATGGAAGCAAGCATTGATGTACCTCAGACCTTTTATGAAGACTGCTAGAGTTTTAATTGATGTGGAAAATGGCAAGCTGAAATTGAGAGTTCATGATGAAGAAGTTACCTTTGATGTATTTAAAGCCATGACATATCCAAATGATGATAAAGCATGTTTCCAATTTGACGAACTTGATGACATATGTGGGATACAAGAAAGGATGGTGCGGTATGTTTCTCCATTAGAGAAAACTCTTATTGATGCTTGTGAAGATTTAGATGAAGGAGAAGAGAAATTAATTGTAGAATGTCTGATGGACTTGGAAACATTGAAAAAAATTCCAGAGGAGGATACAAAGTTTGAAATAATTGATAAGGAAGAAGTCAAAGTAAAGAAACCAGAATTAAAAAGACTCCCAGCACATTTGAAGTATGTTTTTCTAGAAGAAGATGAGAAAAAGCCAGTTATCATCAGTAATTCTTTGTCTCTACAAGAAGAAGAACAATTGATAAAAATTCTGAAAGCTAATAAAGGAGCAATTGGGTGGTCAATATCATATCTTAAAGGTATTAGTCCAACGATGCATAAGATCTTTATGGAAGAGGATTATAGACCGAGTGCTCAACCACAGAGAAGGTTAAACCCTATAAAGGTGGTCAGAAAAGAAGTGTTGAAACTTTTAGAAGCGGGTATTATTTATCCAATCTCTGACAGCGAATGGGTAAGTCCAGTTCAGGTGGTTCCAAAGAAAGGTGGAATGACATTAATTCACAATGATAAGAATAAACTTATTCCCACTCGGACAGTTACTGGATGGCGAATGTGCATTGATTACAGAAAGCTAAATAAAGCCACTAGGAAGGATCATTTTCCTCTTCCTTTCATGGACCAGATGTTAGAAAGATTAGCAGGTCAAGCTTTCTATTGCTTCCTAGATGGATATTCTGGATATAATCAAATTGTGGTAGATCCAGAAGACCAAGACAAGACAGCCTTTGGTTGTCCTTTTGGTATCTTTGCCTATAGAAAGATGCCATTTGGATTGTGTAATGCTCTAGCTACCTTTCAGAGGTGTATGCAGGCGATTTTTGCAGATCTTTTAGAAAAGTGTATTGAAGTCTTCACGGATGATTTTTCAGTCTTTGGAAATTCTTTCCAAAGGTGTTTGGCGAATTTGGATACTGTTCTTAAAAGATGTGTTCAGACAAATCTTGTTCTTAATTGGGAGAAATGTCATTTTATGGTAAAGGAAGGAATTGTGCTGGGACATAAAGTGGATTGAGGTAGATAAAGCCAAAGTGGAAATCATTGAGAAATTGCCTCCACCAACAAATGTAAGGGGGATCAGGAGTTTTCTAGGTCACGTTGGATTTTATAGAAGATTCATTAAAGATTTCTCAAAAATTGCTAAACCATTGAGTAATCTTCTTATGAAGGATGCGTATTTTGTGATGAATGAAGAATATTTGAAAGCTTTCGACATATTGAAGAGAAAATTAGTGTTAGCTCCAGTAATTGTAGCTCCTGATTGGAATAAAAATTTTGAGCTAATGTGTGATGCAAGTGATTATGCAATAGGAGTTGTTCTTGGCCACCGGAAACAGAGCGTATTTTTCATCCAATTTATTATGCCAGCAAAGTTTTGAATGATGCTCAGTTGAATTATGCTACCACAGTAAGAATTTCTAGCTATCGTGTATGCTCTAGAGAAACTTAGACCTTATCTTATTGGGTCTAAGGTGATTATCTATACAAATAATGCAGTTATCAAATACTTGTTGACAAAGCCAGATTCTAAGCCACGTCTGATTTGATGGGTACTACTTTTGCAAGAATTTGATGTGAAGATTCGTGATAAGAAAGGGAGTGAGAACTTGATTGCTGATCATTTGTCACGGTTAGTCAACAATGAGATTACTAGCAAAGAATCAGAGATCTGGGAATCTTTTTCAGATTAAGCACTTATGTATATTCAGTAGAGGCCATGGTTTGCTGATATGGCTAATTTTAAAGTTGCAAGGGTAATGCCAGAAGATTTAACTTGGTAACAAAGAAAGAAATTTTTGAGTGATGCTAAGCAGTTTGTCTGGGATGATCCTTATTTGTTCAAGAATGGAGCAGATAATCTTCTGAGGAGATGTGTGACAAATGAAGAAGCATAAGGGATTCTCTGGCATTGTCATGATTCACCTTATGGGGGACATTTTAATGGAGAAAGAACAACAGAAAAAGTTCTTCAATTAGGGTTTTATTGGCCAACCTTATTTAAAGATGCTTATAATCATGCAAGAAATTGTGATAAGTGTCAAAGAGCAGGGACAATCACTAAACGTCATGAGATGCCATTACAAGGCATTTTAGAGGTTGAGGTTTTTGATTGTTGGGGTATTGACTTTGTGGAACCTTTTCCTCCATCTTTCAACAATGAATATATTTTGGTAGCAGTGGATTATGTGAGTAAATGGGTGGAAGCATTAGCTTGTCCTAAAAATGATGCTAGCACGGTAATTAAATTTTTGAAGCAGCAGATATTTTCGCGTTTTGGAACTCCAAGAGTGTTGATTAGTGATGGGGGATCTCATTTTTGCAATTATCAGCTAGAAAAAGTGCTCAAACATTATGGAGTAAAACATAAGGTAGCTGGACCTTATCATCCACAATCCAATGGACAAGCTGAGGTATCTAACAGGGAAATAAAAAGGATCCTGAAAAAAATAGTGACTTCATCAAGAAAGGATTGGTCACTCAAATTGGATGATGCTCTTTGGGCCTATAGGACGACAATGAAGACATCTATGGGACTATCACCGTTTCAATTGGTCTATGGGAAAGCATGTCATTTGCTAATAGAGTTGGAGCATAAAGCGTTTGTGGGCTTTGAAATTCTTGAATTTTGATCCTTATGAAACTCAAGGCACACGCAGAAGGCAGATTTTGGAGCTTGAAGAAATGCGATTACATGCATATGATTCATCCAATGCTTATAAAGATAAGATCAAATTTTATCATGACAGGAAGTTGGTAAATAAAGTTTTTAATCCAGGACAACAGGTACTATTATTTAATTCAAGATTGAAGATATTCCCTGGGAAATTAAAGACAAAATGGTCAGGACCATTTGTAGTAAAAGGAGTGCACCCGCATGGAGCAATTGAAATATTTAGTCCAACTGCTGATGATCCACAAAAAAGTTGGGTGGTGAATGGTCAACGTCTCAAGCCGTATTTAGGGGGAGAAGTGCAACACTTGTCCACAATGATGCAGTTGGTTGATCCATGAAATTTTGGGTCAGGCTCATGAAATTTTGATCCATGAAACTCTCATATATGGAATTTGTTTTAACATCTTATTTTTAAGACTTATGCTTTCTTTCATCATTAGTTAGGGTTTTTCCTCTTTGCTTAAAGCTTGCTTTGTTTAACTCATTCATTGTTATGATTATTGATTTTGTGGATATGGGAACGTACGAGGAAATCTAGATCCAGGGAATTTCTCCCAATAGCATATTGGTTGCCGTTAAGCTACTGTACTTAAGAACTAATTACTAGGAATGCTAGGAATTGTATGAACTCGTAATTAAGGATAAGCCTTCTTGCAAGCTGATTTAGAAAGTGACATTAGCATTGATGAAACGAATGATGAATTCCTAAAGTATATGAGAGTGGATAAGATGAAATTGATAACCTTAACAACATACTCATCCATCTAATTCATTGAAGTGTTTGTATTTTGTTTTCTCCATTGATCAAATTCATGCATACATATTTAATTACTATCTTTTTGCATTTAAACCTACAATCAATTTGTTCTTAAGTCTTAAATAATCAACAAATCATATAGCTAAACTAGGCCGTGAGTCCTTTGGGAAAACGATACTTGATCTTACCTTGTTTTATTACTTGATACGATTCGGTCACACTTGCCGATTGTTAAACAAGTTTGTGGCGCCGTTTTTCGGTGTTCATAAATTTGTTATCAGTAAGGTGAAGAGGGAAGTACACCTGATGATTCTACCCGAATGAATGTTGATGAGAGTAAAGAGGAGGAGATTGTTGAAGAAAGTAACAGTGACATGATCCTTACGACATATCTGAATAAGAACAAGAAGATGAAGTACACCTTGCTCCTATGTATTCTCATTCCAAACGATGAAGTACACCTTGCTCCTATGTATTCTCATTCAAAATGAGAAATCAGGGTTAAGTAGTTCTTTTGAAAACTGTTTGACAAGTTTGTTTGGGAAATTGTTTGGAAATTTGTTTTGAAATGATTTTGGATTTTTGGAAAGTGAACCTGACAAGGACTAGCCCTTTTCCTACGTATCTCCACTTTTGATGGAGAATCAAGGATCATGTAGTTCTGGCTGGAGGATTGTTTGTAAATGTTTTTAGTTTTTTTTGAAGATTTTATATTTTTTGGTGTTTTTGATAAAAAAGAAGGTAATGAGTACTAGGCCGACGTGGACGGTCACACGAGTACCCATACCTTTATAATGATATTTAAATATTTTAAATTATTTCTTAAAGAGAAATAACAATATTAAGCATTAGGACGAGTGCTCATACCGTTATTTACTTATTTAGGAAACCTGAGGGTATTGAGTACTAGGCTGATGCAGACGATCGCATGAGCACTCAAACCATTATTTAATTTTTAAGATTAAGGATACTGAATACTAGGCTGATGCGAACAATCGCACGAGTACTCATATCATTATTTAATTTATAGATCAAGAGTATTAAGTACTAGGCTGATGCGGACGATCGCACGAGTACTTTTATACCTTTAAAACATTATTTTTGTTATTTTTAATTATTTTTAAAAGAGAGGGAAAGGTATTAAACACCAGGACGATGCGAACGATCACACGAGTGTTCATACCTTTAACGTTATTTTTGTTATTTTTAATTTATCTTTAGAAAAAAAAGAAGAAAGGTATTAAGCACTAGGAAGATACGGGCGATCACACGAGAGCTCATACCGTTAATTACTTATTTAGAAAGACTTGAAAGTATTGAGTGTTAGGCTGATGTGGACGATCGCACGAGCACTCATGCCATTATTTAGTTATTTAGGAAAAGAGTACTAAGTACTAGGCTGATGCGGGCGATCGCATGAGTGATAATAGTTGAAAAACTGCTTTTTTTATACTTAAATTTGACCTTAAAGACAACCTTTATGACTTAGAAACTAGCTTGGAATCATGTTTATGTTGAAGTTTTGGAAATAAGAGAGTTGGACAGGTTTATGCTTGATTTCTTATTTTTTGCAGGTTTTAACTTGAGTGAAAGAAGTGAACGAGCTAGGAGTTGGATTCAGAAAAGGAAGAAAAAGTGCATAAAAGGAAGAAGCTGCAAGTACCACTCAGCGCCATTTACCACTGAGCGGCACTTTGAAGACCCGTAGTCACCACTGAGGGGCAAAACTATAGCTAAGGGCGGAATAACATACACGCGCTTACCGCTGAGCGGTATTTACCGCTGAGCGGCATTCTTATGGGCTTGGGCATACTTTTATGTAATTTTTAGAATACTATATAAGGTTTTAGTTAACCTAGGTCAGTCATCTTTGGTTGGGACAAAACAGAAACACACTCTTTCACCCCTTGGAGGAGGATTTTGGATGCTACAGCTCCTTTCTCACCTTTCTAGGGTTTTATCTTTCATTCCTTCATTGTATTTCATCTATTTTCACCATGAATATGGAGAACTAAACCTTTATTGTTGTTGGGGAATCAATGTAATCCTTTGAAACTCTCATGTATTCAATTTGTTCTTCAAGATCTTTTTAAGATACATGCTTTCTTTCTCTAATTGTTAGGGTTTTTCCTCTTTGCTCAAAGCATGCATTGTTTAACTCATTCGATGTCATGATTATTGATTTTGTCGATATGGACACATACAGGGAAATTTAGATCTGGGGAATATCTCCCAATAGTAGTATAAACCTAGACATAGGAGTATGATGGTTGGTTGCCTTTAAGCTTCTGTGCTGTGTAATGCATGAGTAATTGCTAGGGAGACAAGACATTGTGATGGCAACCCCTTTAGGGCCTTCCCATCCAAAGAAGTATCAACTTCACTCTAAGACCAAGAAAGGGAAGTTGAATAAAGGACTTAATCTTTTCTTTCTAAGCCTTAGCTTGTTCTTCTTTAACTAAATATCTTTACCTTGTTTTGTAGGCCAAATAAGAAGGAAGACTTGGAACCTATACCAAACAGCCAAGAAGCCTTGCTGTTTCTCATCATCAATTAGCCAAGTTAGAAACACATTTTACATATGCAACACGTGGAACACAAGCCAACCGTGTGGCTTCATTAATTCAGCACATTTTCCATGAAGAACATATGGAACACATGGCCTAGAAGCAGCTGTTGCACGTTGGATTATGCACGTTTATCATTTGTAGGCTGGTGTAGCTTTCATAGCACACTTCCAAGCTCATCTTTGCCTATAAAAAGAGAGCTCATCATTTGTAAACTCAACTTGAATTGATATAGTGAAATGGTGTTGGATTGTTTCCAGCCACTACTTCTGCGAGTTCTTTGCATTGTGCCACTTTAGCACACTTATCCTCTAGCTTCCTTCCCCGTTGGAAGGCCATCTGAGTTAGAAATCTACCTCACACACACATCCAAACACTATCACGCATTCTGACAAACATCTTGCATGCGCCAACTCCTTCAAACCATTCTTCATTCCGGTGCGTCATTCTGTCCAAGGAGTCGCTCCAGTCTTGAACGTGGAGGCTGCTTCCATCACATTGTAAACTAGTGATTATGATTAGGTTTTCTTCGCTGAGACATCGGATTTAAGGTAATTTAAAAAGTGGCATTAACAATTAATAAAGAAAGATGAATTATTGATTACATGAGAGTGGATAGGATGAAATTGATAAACCCTAACAACATATTCATTCATATATTTCAAACCACGTGTTCTGTTTCTTCTTGCCCATTGATCAATACATGCATTCATATTTACTTTCCAATATTTTACATTTAAAACTTACAAGAATTGGTTCTACAAGTCTTAGATAATCAATAAATGACATAACTGTCTAGGCCGTGAGTCCTTTGGGACAACAATACTTGGTCTTACCAGTTTTATTACTTGATACGATTCGGTTACACTTGCCGAGGGTTAAAAACGGCATCAACTTTGCAAAAAAGATTTGAAGCAAACTTTGTTTTTATATTTCACCAATTCACCCCCGCCTCTTGGTGTGAGAAATTAAGTCTTTCTATTTTCAACAGAAACGATACTTGGTCCTACCATTTATTATTACTTGATACGATTCCGTACACTTGCCGACATCTTAACACATACATAGCTTGGGAAGAAAAGACTGAAAAACTTCAGCCATTCATTATTAAGTGTAGTAAGTTTCATATACTTTGGTTGTTTTCTTCTAGATTTGTGAGGCAATCATATGATTGGTGGTATCAAAGGCAAAATGATGTTAAAAATTAGATCAAATCACCAATTAGAGATTGGAATGATCTAAGAGCTTGCATGAGAAGAAAATTTGTTCACCCTTCTTTCAAGAGAAATCAAGAGCTTAAACATGAAAAGAGAGAACTCATGGAAAAAGATAGGGAATGGATTAGAGGTGAAAAAAAAGTTCTTTCTTAAAGAGAAGGAGTTTTAAGAGAAACATGAGAAGCACCTGAGGGATAAGGAAAGAAGAGAAATTGAAAGAAAGAAAGAGGTCCAAATACAACTAGAGAAAAGAGTTAGAGAGGAGGAAGCTAAAAGAGGAACGAAGGAGAGAGAAAAGAAAAAGAAAGAAGAAAATGAGAGAAGAGAAAGGGAAGAGAAAGAAAAGAAAGAGAAATAAGAAAATGATAGAAGATAGAGGGATGAGAAAGAAAAGAAAGAGAAAGAAGAGATTGAGAGGAGGGAAAAGGCGAAGAAAGAAATCCCACTCAAAGAAGAACTCCTACTCAAAGAAGAAGTATTACTCAAGGCACCTCCTACTTTCCTAATCATAATTGAGTCAAGAGTTCTAGAGGGAGTTTTCCAAACTTTGAACTCTTATCTTTTCTGCTAAAAAAGAAGTGCTTCGTTTCTCACACCAAGAGAGAGAGGGGGGGGGGTTTGAATTGGTGATGTGTAAAAAGGATTGCTTTTAAAAACTTTTTCGCAAAGTAGGAAGTCTTTAAACTTTTCTTGAATCACAAGTAAATTTTATGCAATGAAAAGTTAGCGTATTTGAATGCAATGATAGTATAATTGACTTAATGCAGAGAGAAGGGATAAGAAAATTCAAACACTGCAGTTTATACTAGTTCGGCCAAGCCTACATCCAATGTCCTTCTACTCAACCTAAGATAGAAGCCAGTGCACTATATAGATATGAGTTTTTACACCAAGGCTTTACAGCGACCTCACGTCAAAATAAATCACCTCTCTAACTCACTAATTTAAGTATAAGTAGTACACAAAACATACAAGAAGCAAGAACAATCCTCTTCTACTGTCAACCTCTTTGAGATACCCCTCAAAGTCAAGAACCACGTTCTCTTTCCTGTATAGACCACAAGGAAACCAACAACTTTTAGTGTTTGCCAAAGCTTTTCCTGATCACGTAGAAAGCACCTTCTTGTGCGGAACGATTAGTCTTTTTGTATCAAACAATCTTGCTTCACAAGAAATCCTTAAGACTTTATCACCATGGTAATTCTTGATTCTTGGAGCTTTTCTCTCCTCTGTAAGATTTCAAGGTACACACTAAAAAGATATGAAAGTGTAAAGATTAATTCTTCTTCTTCTTACAGAAATCAAATCATGCATCAATATATTGTATAAGACAAATCAGATGCGTTTTAATCGATTACGCTATTAATCTAGTCGAATACAATTCAGAATTATAACAGATTAACAACAGTCAAATGCATTAATTGAAAGAACAATTAATGTAATAGATTTGCAATAAATGTTTGGTCAACATATTTAAAAATTTGAATGTTGTGACAGTTACGTCAAGCATTTAAAAAGTTTTCAAATCTTTAACAGACTTAGTCGAATACAAGATGCATGCAATCGATTAAGTGATGAGAGGGTCACACCTCCCACAAAGTTATGCATAAAAGAATGCAGTATAGACTAGGCAGTGACTCCTAGGTCGTCTCTCAAGGACCAATTTGTGGTTCGAGTCTCAGATCACACACGTAGTGGGGGGGGTGAAGAGTTTTGTGAATGCAGATGAACTAAATTAAAACTGGAAATTAAATACAACCAAACATAATTGAAATCATTAAAGTGCATGAAAACATTAAAGTGAACAATGCAACAAATAAATATCCAAACATAATTCAAACTATAAAAATGCACATTGCCTATTAGAATAAAAATTCAAAAAAGAAACAAGAGTGTTAACCAATTGAAACATAAAGCAGCAAGAATAAAAGAAAATATGCAACGCTTAATCTAAACATTGGAATGCACATTATAGTCATCCACCAACACATATCCATCACGGAAACAATAAATTAAAAATGCTTAAACAGTGAAAATAAAATAAAATGAGTCAGCGTTTTCTCTCCTAGCCAAATGAATGCAAAGAAAAGGAATTGAATGACCGTGGTGCCTCCTACTGGATGAACTTGTTCACCATTTTCAAGCCAAATAAAAATGAGCTTTTTCTTCCATAAGAAAAGTTGAATGCAGCTGTGTGCACCGCTTCTAAAAAGTGTGCCACTGTTTCTCTCTTCTCCAATGCAAATGAGTGCAGCGTGTGCTGCTTCCCTTTCCTTACTCCACTAAAACAAATCAACCTTCTCCTATTTGCTTCCAGCCATGGCAGCGACTTTCAACACGTAACCGTGCACACCACTCTCTCCCTTTTTTATCTCCTGGAAACAATTTAAATACACCGTGCAGCAAGGAAATAATGAGCACGAGCTTGCTTTCTAAAAGAAATAGTAAATCCCATTGCCTTTGCTCCATCCATTCTCCGTGCATACCATTCTAACCATCACCGTTCTTTTCTTTCCCAATCCTACTGCACCGCTTCTACCAAGCTGGATGTGTTGCTGCCATTCTCCTAATTGATCACCGTGCCAATCTAAAGAAAGAAAAGGAAACTCACTTCAGCTGCTTGCTTCTCTCCAACGTGTTGTTGTGACCGAGAGCCTTCAATGGAGAAATGAGTCACTGTGCAACCTACTGGAATCAGCGCCTCCCTCTTTTAAAAGCCAAAAACATTCAATCACAAATGTTGTACCGAAAATGAAAAGAGGCAGAATAAAAAAAAAATGCATCCCCAAAAAGGAATTAACGTTGAGCTCTCATTTTTCTCCTCTCCGTAACAACATTCACAAAGAAAAGAAACATCAAAGATAATGAAGTCCACGCATCCTCTCAAATTGAAAAATTAAAATCAATGTAATAGTAGCTGAATAAAACGTGTGCACACCAACGTTGGAATCAAAATGAAAATAAAGAACCAATGCCAAAAAAAAAATGTTCGCCGAAAACAGTGTGCTTCCCCCCAATTCATTCCATATCTCAAAACGTTCAAGAAAGTTAAGCAAAAGAGTGTGGCAGTGGCAAGTGGCGGCTGGACCCAATTCACGTTACAGCCCCTTCATTCATTCTTTCCCCATTGTTCCAAAACAAGGAAGTCACGAGTGGCCTTAAGCAAAGTGGCGGTTGCCTTCTCTAAGGCCGTGTGTCCTCTCTTTAATAGGGGTGGGGTCCACACAATGAAACCCTAGGGTCCAAGTCACTAACTTCTAATTTTTGGGTCTAATCTAGTTTACCAAAAATTGACCCAAAATGTAAGAGTTGATACAGAAATTCTAAACTACTGAATTACAATTTAATTAATTCTAAACTGTCTGTGTGGAGAGTCTTGAATTTATTTGGCATTCTTCCTGATGTCCTAAAATGTATTTCCGAAATTTTCTTGCACTTCAAAAATGCACTTAATCAGCTCAGAAAACCCAAATTAGCACAATTACAAATTTCTGACCAAATTAAGCACAATTCAGAAAACGGGGAAATAACAAACAATTAAACACAATTCCCTGGTTTATTTAAGTGCAATAAACTAAATATAATTCAAGAAATAACGACTCATCATTAAGTAAAAACACTTAGCATATATTTGAAAACTTTTCTTCTCAAAATACATCACAACACACTTGGAAAATATTTGTGCAAACATACGAGTTTTAATCAATTTAACCAATAATGTAATGGACTTAAAACTTGTTGTTTTGCCACACTTTAACGGTCAAACAACTGTAGCTAGGTCTTTCTAGTTTTTCATTTCCAAAAACTTATATTATGCATACACAGATAAAATCACATATCAAACACAGTGGTATACAATAATCAATATGTTCACAGATATGCTTGTACAAATACAACACAGTAAGCATAAGCATATAACATGTATAACACAATACATACACATGTGTTATTATTAATTATGTGTTGTCATCATCAAAAACACAGACATCACTTAGATTGTGCGTTCAGCTAAACTTGTGCTCCCCTATCAACAATCTCAACAATCATCCCCTTATTTGATGATGCACAACCATGATTAATAAAACCATGTACAATCACAATTCAGCACATTTCAATTATCTCAGAATACACATTTCAATCACACAGATATTCTCCCGCTTTGGTCATTAGCAAAAAAGGCATTTCAGTATTCTGTAATTGAAATAGAGATAATAAAACAAGTAAAGATGCATCAATGATTGTAACAGAATTAATATGATGCTCCCCCTGTCAATAATCTTCACATTATTTAAGTATTTTCTCCCCTTTTTGGAAATATGTGAACTAATCAATCATATATAATGTTCCCTGATGGATTATATATATATATAATCAATCATATATAATGCACCCCATACAAATTTGATGTGCAATTAAGTGCAGTATAATACTAGGAAGTGACTCGTAGGTCGTCTCTCAAGGACCAAATGTGGTTCGAGACTTAGGTCAAACACGTAGTGGGGGGTTTTGACAGTGTTTTTTTTTTTGCAAGGAAAATTAAGCTAAATTGAAACTAGAAATTGAAGACAACCAAACATAATTAAAACGCTCAAAGAGAAGTAGGAAGCATGAAGACCGAACGGTCTTAAAGTGAGACCAAACGGTTGTAAAGCGGATATTGAACGGTCTCTAAAGAAAGGAAATGGAAATGCAGGAAATTTGGAAACCGAACGGTAAAAGCAACTTGAACAGCAAAGGTAAAGGTCGAACGGTCCTACAGGTGACCGAATGGTACTAACATTCACTACAAAAAAGTAGGGCATTACCGAAGGCCAGAAGCCCTCGGAAAATGCCAGAAGCCGTCGATAATGGGTGTTTACCGAAGGCTTATCGACGGCCAAAAATCCTTCGGTAAATCCCTTGTCGCTAACAATTACCGAGGGCTTTTGCCCTTCGGTAATTACCGAGGGCCAGGAGCCCTCGGTAATTACCGAGGGCCAAAAGCCCTCGGTAATTACCGAAGGCCAAAAGCCTTCGGTAATTAACGAAGGGCAAAAGCCCTCGGTAATGACCATACGAGGGTATTTACCGAAGGGCAGAAGCCTTTGGTAATGGCCATACGTGGGCATTTACCGAAGGGCAAAAGCCTTCGGTAAAGTGCAGGGCAGGTTTCAGACAAATGGTATTTTTTGTGCAACCCAGACCTGTATAACAAATTTCAATTACAAACAAACCTGCATAACAGTTTTCAAACACATACAAACATGCATAATGTGCATCTCAAAGATGCAATCAATGATCAATATCCAATGCACATCAAATAATCCACAGAACATCCATTAATGTATAGATAATGTATTTATAGTTCAAACATAAAACAATGTAACATAAGGATGTTGTAACATCCAAAGTCTGTAAGTACATCTAACATTGAAATGATATCAACTCAAAATGTTCTAATATCCAAATGTTTGTCTAACAAGTAATAAGAAAATGAAACTAATAATGTACATAACTATCATCAGAATGATTTTCATCATCCTGCTCCTCTATTGATGGCTGGACTGGTGTGGGTTGGACTAATGAGGGTTGGACTGATGAGGGTTGGACTGATGTGGGCTGCGGAGTGGCAGCAGGTGATGAGGAGGGTCGTGGCTAGGTCGGAGGGATATTTTGTACTTCCTGTGAGGTTTCAGGCAAGACTCTCATGACCAGGGCCTTGAATTTTGTAAACTCTGCTCTGAGATCAGTGATCTCCTGGTCACGTTGCTGGAGTTCCGGCCTGAGGCGAAGAACGACCTCGTCAGGAGTACTGGTGGAAGAAGAAGGCTGGTGCTTCAGAGTACCTCCTCTGGATGCTGTATAGTTTGCAGCAAGCTGTCCCACACCATACACTCGTCCATTTTTCTTCCCACCAACGATTTCGATCCAGCACTGTGTCCTACGGATGTCATCATCTGCATTACTGGCATCATCCGGTGTAGGAGCTGACTCATGTTCAGATCTAACCTGTGAAAGTCTCGTAGAAAAGTCTTCCTGTTGAAACATTAAAAGCAATGTCAGGGAACGATAGTATAACAGAAATGAAAAATTAGTAATAGTAATAGTGTTATTTGCTTACATGAGTCTTCCGAGATCTTTCATCAACAAATTGATTAGTTCCCTTCCGAACATGAGTCTGTGCAAAGACCTCATCCACATGGACCGCCCGTCCTAGAGCCTGTGCCTGTAACATAATTAAGAATTACAAGCGTACATATGAAATAGAATATACATAACTTATGTATGAAAGAAAAAGTTATGTAATGAGATTATACCATACGAATAGCATGTTCATGAATGGTGATCGACCCACCAGTATGCAGGGTGCCACCCCTTTCAGATGCTTTGTTCCGCAGGGCTTTGGCACACTTATTGCGGAACTCTACTGTATTCCAATGAGCCAGGTAGAGCGCTGTTCTGCATTGCGGGCATCCCTAAACATCTCTGACAGCCGATGAGATGCTTTCATGTGGAAATTTCTGTGTATCTGAGTTTCATGTTCAGGTTTCCACTGCACCTTCATCTGTAACATTAAAGAGAAAAAACATTGATTACAAAACATACTAAAATAAGACGGACATTAGTGTAATCGATTGCTCACCTGAAAGCGCTGCCAGAATGGCTTTCTGTCGTCATGAGGTATTGCTCCCGAAGTAGGCCATGGACTTAAAAACTGTTGCTTAATTGAACGTGTGATGGCCTGGGAAGCAACCCTAGATGGAATAAACCTGCATAACAAAAGTCATTTCAATTACAATATGGTTTAAACATCAAATGATATCAACAGATTATAAACTTACCCTTTACCATAGGGCTCAATCCATGGTCGATCATGGAGGGGCGGGTCAAGACCTTCACCATCACCACTTGAATCTGGATCAGCAGGTGGTGTGACAGTCTCGGATGGCGGTACAGAAGATGAGGAAGGTATAGAAGTAGGGTCAGGGAGAGGAGTGGGGGTAATAACAATAGGAGGAGGAGTGGGGGTGGCAATAACAGGAGGAGGAAGAGGGTCTGCTGTAGGGGTAGTAGAAGGGTGTGCTGCAGGAGGAGGAGAAGGCCCCACAACAAAGGTAGGAGTAGGCTCTACTGCAGGTGTAGGATGCTGTATAATAGGGGTAGGAGGAGGCCCCACAGATGATGTACCACCAGCAGCAGTGGTAGGTAGTCTAGCAGGCACCCTAAGTACATACTTTGGTGCCTGTCGTTGCCTCTTTGTAGGCCTTGCTACCCCTTTTCCTTTATCAAGACGTTCTGAACCTTGTCCTGTGATAACTGCATTCAAATTGTTACAAATAAAGCGAAAAAATATAAATGAATAAAGAAGGATAAATTGTTTTAAAGTCAATGTATTAGTAATTGCATACAACTTTAAGATGGTATTTTACATAACGGTAATTAAATGATAGTCCAATTTGCTACAATAGATGTTCATTCAATCATCGTCATCATGATCATCATCTTCATCTTCAGCATCGTCTTCATAATCATCATCTTCTTGTTCTTCTTCATCATCATCATCATCATCTTCTTCTTCTTGTTCTTCTTCCTCTTCTTCTTCATCTTCTCGATCTTCTTCTTCTTCATCTTCTTGTTCTTCATCACCTTGTATTGTTGCTTCTAATTCATCTCCATCACCATCCAAATCGACCAATGCGGTTATACGTTCAACTTCGATAATTTGTTGTGGTTGTGACATTTGGTCAAGTTGGTAGGCAACATCTTCCTCAACTTCATTTGAGTCTATGCGACCTCTAGGCTTCGTTTGTATTGCTACGGCCCAACCACGCTTGTCAATATTGCGAAATGGTGGATATGTCACATAATAAACCTGTCTGACATTAGATGGCAGAATGAAAGGATCAAACGGTCCATATCTTAATCTCTGGTTCAGTTCGACAATATTAAAGCGTGGATCGACTCTAGTACCAGCTCTAGAAGGATCAAACCATTCACAATAAAAAAGTACCACTATGTTAGGAGAAGTAGTGCTGTTGTACTCTAACTCATATATTTTATGAATGATGCCATAGAAATCATCATAAGAACCCTCTGTTAGGCCCTTGACATACACACCACAATTTGATGTTTTCTTTCCTTTAGACCATTCATGTGTATGGAATTTGTAACCATTGATGAAGTAAGTGTGTCATTCTTTGACACATCTCATTGGCCAATTGGAGAGATGTCTTAACTCTTGAATCGTGGGAGTTAATAGCTGATTAAAAACCTACAAAGGTACTAACAAAATTATATAAGCAATTGTCAAATTAACTTTGCTCTAAACGTAGGAAAAACTACGGACCTGATTTCTAAACCAATGGGGAAACTCTGAGTGTATTCTAGCAGAAGTATTTCCTTCTGCGACTTGCTCAGCCACAACAAATGAGCTGGTACAAATGAAATTTATTAGTGTATAACAATTAAACCGTTTGACAGATTAGAGATGGATGATGACATACTCAAGGTACGACTTTACTTCACTGCAATTGATCAAGACATGGACATGAGCTGAGTTGAATTCAGCATTAGTTAACCAATGAGTGAATTCTTTCCATGCGTGACGGCCTGATTGTCGGAAAACTGATAATGCACCTTCACGTGGTTCAACTTGCCATTGCATTTCATTTCTGACATGAGTGGGGGACAACATGAAGTTCTTGAAATAATGTGAACAAAAATAAGTTGTCTCTCTATGCAAGTAAGCTGCACAAATGGAGCCTTCTACTCTAGCTTTATTTTTAACTGAACGTTTGGATTCTCCCATAAACCTTTCAAAGGGATACATCCACCTGTATTGCACGGGTCCCCCAAGCCAAGCTTCATATGCAAGATGAATTGGAATGTGCTCCATTGAATCAAAGAATGCAGGAGGGAATATTCTTTCCAATTTGTAGAGAATAATCGGGATATTTTCATCCATCTTTTTAAGGGAATTCTCCTTTAGTGTCGTGCAGCACAAATCTTTAAAGAAGTTACTGATTTCTATCAGTGGATTTAACACGTGCATTGGCAAACAACTGAACGCAAGAGGGATGAAAGTCTCCATGAATACATGACAATCATGACTCTTCAACCCTTGAATAGTCCCGTTTTGAACATTGGCACATCTGGACAAGTTAGAAGCATATCCATCTGGCATTCTAAGCTCCTTGATCCAACCACACACTATTCTTGTCTCGTCTTTTGACATGGTGTAATTTGCTTTTGGTTTAAATAATCGGCCGTTATCTTGTGCCTTCAACTCTAAGTCTTTTCGTCCACAATACAAAGGTAAATCTTTTCGTGCTTTCTCATTATCTTTTGTCTTACCTTTAACATTCATAACTGTATTGAAGACATTGTCAAAGAAATATTTTTCTGTGTGCATGACATCGATGTTGTGTCTTAGCAAATTGTCCTTCCAATAGGGAAGTTCCCAGAATATGCTTCTTTTAGTCCAATTATGCCATTCCCCAAACCCTTCTAGCCTATTCTGACCAGATTCAGTGACTTTTGGATAGTCTTTCACTCTTCACACGTGTGATCCACTCAACTTTGGCGGGGGCATATCCGTTTCAACTTGTCCTTTGCAAAATGCCTTTTTGTTTCTTCTAAAGGGGTGATCAATGGGCAAGAACCGTCGATGGAAGTCAAACCAACTACTTTTCTGACCATGACACAATTGGAATGACTTTGTATGTTCCATGCAATGTGGACAAGCTAATCGACCATGTGTGCTCCAACCAGATAACATGTCGTACGTTGGGAAGTCATTAATAGTCCACATCAAGGCTGCCCTCATAAGGAAATTTTGCCTCCTTGAAACGTCATATGTCCAAACACCATTCCATAACTTCTTCAAATCATCAATCAAAGGCTCCAAGTAAACATCAATCAATGATTTGGGATTAGATGGACCTGGTATTATACACGATAAAAACATGTAAGGCTTTGTCATACACATCTCAGGTGGTAGATTGTATGGGGTAACTATCACGGGCCAGCAGGAATACGGTGATGCAGACGCCTGAATGTACGGGGTAAACCCATCAGAGCATAGACCAAGTCTGCCGTTACGTGGTTCACTAGCAAAGGATGGATGTTTACGATTGAAGTGCTTCCAAGCTTCACCATCAGAAGGATGACGTAAAAATCCCGGAGTCTTGTTACCATCATGCCATGTCATGTGTTGTGATGTTTGCATTGAAGTAAACAATCTTTGTAATCTTGGAATTATAGGCAAGTAGAACATGGACTTTAAGGGAATTGGTTTTTTTTGCCTCCGTCCAACATGCATTGTCTGATATCGAGGTGAGCCACAAAACTTGCATTCAACCAACAATGCATCGTTTTTGCCACTATCATTGTCATAGAATAACATACATCCATTAACACAACAATCAATCTTCTTGACATCCAATCCCAACTTTGAAACACATTTTTTGGCTTGGTAATAGTTCTTCGGTATGAAATTGTTTGGTGGTGTCAAATCTAACATCAATTTTGTATAGAAGTCCACTGCTTGAATGGGAACGTTCCAATTAGATTTCCCAGCCATGAGTCTAATGCACACTGACAATTTTGACTCAGATGACCCTTCAAATACAGGTAGATTTGCCTCTGTCAGTAAATTGTAAAACCTCTGCGTCGTTTCATTTGGAGGCTCTTCATCATGACTATCGTCTGCTTCTTCAGCATGGTGACGAAGAGCATTGTCGACCATCTCTTGCATATAGGCAAATTAATCTATCTCAGATGTATGTACAGTAGTATTCGAACCTGATGCAAGCCGTTTTTCAGCTGCAGTGGAGGTTGAAGGAATTTCTTCACCATGAAATGTCCAAATCGTGTAATTAGGCATGAACCCTTTTTGGTAAAGGTGAACTTTGGCGACTTCATCTTTCAAAATCCTTGTACATTCGCACTTGATGCATGGACATCGAATCCCTCCATCAAGGGCATAATATTGGTATCGTCGGGCCGTCTCCACGAACTCTTCAACTCCGATGACAAAAGATTCCTTCAAACCTCTCCTTCCACTATAACAACGGTCGTACATCCATCCACGATGGTTGGGAAAATGGGCCATGTTCTGTGACAAGGCAAAGAAAGAAAAACTCAGCCAAAACAGCAACACTCCATGTGACATAAGTAATAAACCTATTACTACTCAAGTCGAACATGGAAGGCAATTTCAACACTATTATCATAGGCATTCAATAAGGGCAAGCAAAGAGAAGTCCTCAGTATTGAAATGTCTTAGACATCCTAAGGGGTTGTGTATTAAAGTTGGAGGACACAACTTATTACTACCGAAGTTCTCTTGTCCAGAGTACTTCCAAATATTTTGTAGGTTCTAACTGTTTATAGTATTTTTACCCTTCTCATTGCAATGAGAATGTGTGTACAGCCATAGGATTTTAATTGACTACTTAACTTAATCATGTTAAACCCTAATAAATCAAAGACAATATACATGAACATACAATATAGACATCAACATAATTTAGGCGATCAAATATCTATAAAAGCATGGATATATTCAAGTAGTGCATTTCTAGAAGCCCTTTTGTGCTTTTAGTAGTGATTTCAAGAAAGTGTGTTAGGAATCAATTATTGAGTTCATTCTTAGTCATTTCTAGGAGGTAACAACTTGTGTGGACGCTTTTAGGGGTCTTTTACAGATTGCACATCATCAATCCCACCAAATTTACCATGTGTAGTGTAATTTTTTGTCCATAAATAGTCAAATCTTCTATTTCTCTGTATTTTCGAATTGTGCCCTCATTTCTATGTTTCTTTGATGTTTTCAAACTTGTGTAGATAGTTGTTTTACTGTTTTGGTTACTACTTTAATACACTATGCATTATGACCACTTTTAGTGTATTCTACTAACTAGTTTTAGGTTCTAGGGTGTCATATTTTGAGTTCTAAGTTTTTTTTGTAGTGTGACTTTGTAATTAGCATTGTTTTACCATCCAAAGCTTGTTAGGACAGTTTGTTTGAAGTTTGTTAGGGTAGTTTAGTGCAGTCATCAAAATTTGACCATTCTATAGTGCATTTCTAGTAGCCCTTTTGTGGTTTTAGTAGTGATTTCAAGAAAGTGTGTTAGGAATCAATTATTGAGTCCATTCTTCGTCATTTCTAGGAGGTAACAACTTGTGTAGACGCTTTTAGGGGTCTTTTACATATTGCACATCATCAATCCCACCAAATTTACCATGTGTAGTGTAATTTTTTGTCCATAAATAGTCAAATCTTCTATTTCTTTGTATTTTCGCATTGTGCCCTCATTTCTATGTTTCTTTTATGTTTTCAAACTTGTGTAGATAGTTGTTTTACTGTTTTGGTTACTACTTTAATACACTATGCATTATGACCACTTTTAGTGTATTCTACTAACTAGTTTTAGGTTCTAGGGTGTCATATTTTGAGTTCTAAGTTTTTTTTGTAGTGTGACTTTGTAATTAGCATTGTTTTACCATCCAAAACTTGTTAGGACAGTTTGTTTGAAGTTTGTTAGGGTAGTTTAGTGCAGTCATCAAAATTTGACCATTCTATAGTGCATTTCTAGTAGCCCTTTTGTGGTTTCAGTAGTGATTTCAAGAAAGTGTGTTAGGAATCAATTATTGAGTCCATTCTTAGTCATTTCTAGGAGGTAACAACTTGTGTAGACACTTTTAGGGGTCTTTTACAGATTGCACATCATCAATCCCACCAAATTTGCCATGTGAGTGTAATTTTTTGTCCATAAATAGTCAAATCTTCTATTTCTTTGTATTTTCGAATTGTGCCCTCATTTCTATGTTTCTTTTATGTTTTCAAACTTGTGTAGATAATTGTTTTACTGTTTTGGTTACTACTTTAATACACTATGCATTATGACCTCTTTTAGTGTATTCTACTAACTAGTTTTAGGTTCTAGGGTGTCAAAAGTTGCTGAATTTTTAAAGGTTAACCTTACTAAAACTTCTTTCCTGCTATCTTTCTTGGAGGGGATTTTACCGTCTCCATAGTAGAGTATTTCACCATTTTTCTACATATACTAAAAAACAAGGTTAACTTTATTGAAGGGTATTAGCTCAAAGTTGTGTTTGTTCCACTGCATTATTCAAGTACCATCATAGAAAGTTAAACCGTAACCAACTTGTTCAGTCTTAAATTATGATTCAAACAGTTTCCAGTTTCTTGCAACTAGGATAGATTTACCTATCAGGGAAGAAGCTCAATTCTTCTACACAAGAAAACAACTTTCTAGCAATGGCTTTCATATTTCTTTTGTTGACCATTAGTTACTTCAAGATAGTGTAATTCAAATAATCTTTGGATGACTATAATCTTGAGTTTATATCGTCATGCCTCACTTGTAACAGGATAACATGTGCCTATGCCTCTGGCTATTTCTTTTTCATCTGTAAACTAATGATTTCATTTGACATTTAGAGAAACAACAGCAATTTAAGTTATTTGTTAACATATTGCACTTCCATCTCCAGCCAGGAGTTTCTCTAAAGCTTGCTAAAGAAGGAACAGAAACTTCAACTTTCTGGTTTGCAGTTGGGGGAAAACAAAGTTATACCAGCAAAAAGGCCACTAATGACATTGTCCAAGACGCAAACTTGTTTACTTTCTCTTTCAATAGAGGTACACATATTTTCAAACAGTGTTTGTATAAGTTTTGCTTCAAATAGCATATTTAATTACAGGTATTTGAATGTTCTGACCAACCACTAACTTTTTCCTTGCAACATGGATGTACCAGGAAAATTGCAGGTGAGTTTGTGACTACAACCTCATTATCTGAACTTTCATACTACTGCTAGGAAAATTGTAGGCAGTGAAACAGTAACTTGAGGGTTCTCTATTTCTTATAATTGTTTTTTTATATTGTACTCTTCAAGTGGAGGAGATTTACAACTTTTCCCAAGATGATTTGTTAACAGAGGATATCCTCATACTATAATTTTTCCTTCAGAAATACATAGATAAGGCTGCATCTCTGATGGACTATCTCCTCAAGTTCCACTATATAAAGTAACAGAAGGGAATGAACCGTGCTTTTTCACGGCATATTTTTCTTGGGATCATGCAAAAGCTTTGGTATGTGTTAAACCATCAGGGAACTCCATATTTTTTGTTTCCCTGTCTTCTTAAATATCTCCATTCGCACATTTAATAATCATTGTGGCCTGTAAAGTTGTATTTTTCTGAATGAGTGTGTTAATTGAATACAGTATAATTCTTTGCTAACAAACTGCTTTAGTAAAAACATATTGCACAAATATAGGGATGACAACAATTTTGAAGTCTTTATAAAACAAATTTTTGGTTTTCAAACGACTCAAATGGCATCATATGGTTCATGCAGCTGATCTCACCTAGTGAAACAAGGTTGCTTTTGTTGTTATTGTTGTATAATACAGATTATATCCTTAAAATTAACCGTAGAAGCTCAGGTTATAGGTACAAAACTGCTCCTCCAATGTACGAACCAGGTCTACTGAGTACTATTAGTGTATTTACTCATACGAAGCGTATGAGATGTAGAAGTGAGTTCTAAAATTGTAATAATTTAACCCGAGGTTTAGAAGAAGACTAAAGTCTAAATTTTGGTCACCATTTCCGGAATACATTTTTTGATACAGAAAACAAAGTGAAAAGTGACGAATTGGTGCAGCTGTTTTACCTCACATTCCTTGCTCCAAGGGGGTAGCATCTTAGGAAGTGGATAAGGTGTTAAAAGGGCTTCAAGCTTGGACTCCAAGAGCACTTCTTTCTTGATGTTCCAGCAGAAAATTCAGCAGCAGTTTGAGCAACCATACCAGCTTTTTGCTCATGATTTTGAACCAGCACTTTGTCAAACAGCAGCCACACTTGGCTCCAACTGTCACTTGCACTTTGACTTAGGGTGGTGTCTCATTCATTTCCATTTGCTTTACTTTACATTGCTTGTTGACCTTTATGTTTGAAGTCTCCGTGGTATTTAGGAGCGCGTTTCATATAGATAAACCTTCTTTTGGTTTCTAGGTTCATAACTTTCTTCCACTTAAAAAGTTTTGAAATATTTCTACCTAGACACTAACGTAAGAAACAACCAAAGACACTATGGCTAGGAAGGAAAACGTTCTTAAGCTTGTCCATTTGTGACTCAGTGTATCTCAAATTACATTTGTTTAAGCACTTCTACTTTTAATGTTAGTGAAAAATTCATTTTGAAGGTAAAAAGAGTTCAAAAGTATGTTGAAACTCTGGATTAGCTGAAGATTAAGAATTCCTTGCTTGGTATCAATGGACATCATGCACCATTGAGAATGTGTGTAGTACCATAAATAGTTTAAGGTACTTTTATCCTTCTACATCAAAGGTTTCAACAACTTGCTTAATCTGACACTTTGCTATTAATTAAAATGATAGATATCTTCAAATGATATTAAAGTAGTAACATTAATGCTATATGAATCCTAAGTTGAGTAATGTGAGATTTCACTCACACTCATACACTGTAATTTGTTCTTACATGGGATTCCAACACTTATATCTAACCATTATGGGATCACTCATAGTATGACAAAAAGGTAACGAAATTGGTAAAGAACTTTACTTTAGGATGTGAACACCAACATCGAATTTTCTAAGACTAGCTACTAAAACACAACTTACAAAAACAGTGATTCAGTTTAGCCATTACCTTGAGATCAGAGAGACCAATCACACAAGCACACTCCACAACTTTAGCACCAACAAGTTCTACAATTCAAAGCAAACTTAACCATTTTAGGAACAACAACAAAAAATGAGGGTTAATTCATAAAGCTTTTTTTCATATATATTTAAACATGTTTTTTATTTCTTGTATTATAAACCCTAAACATAATTCATGTATTATAAAATAAAATGATGATATAAGGTGTTAGCTTATGGCAGAAACAATGTAATAAAAAACAGAGAATAATATGCTTAATATGAGAAAAGGAGATAAAGGGAATACTACTTTTATTAATCCTTTAAGAAGAAAGAGTTGCACCATGACTAAGAAATTATAACAAGCACAAAAGCAACACAGAAGAAATTAAAAGAGTTGCAAGATCATAATATAATCAACTTCATTCATTCTTTTACTTTCTTCACCCCTTACTGCATAAAACACCTCCATTAACCTAGGAAGAAATTGCAGAGGCAGCCATGGTGGAATTTTCTTATTTCTTGCCAAACAAAATTATGACCTCTAATTTCTAATACATGCATTATGAATTTATGATGGGCCAGAAAATGTATATTCATATTTCCCTAATCAGCATATATTCACACTCTTAAATCTAAACTCTCACGCATATTTGATTTAACAACGAACATGCATTCTCCCAACTTTTTCTTTCTTTTCTGATATGAAAGTAGCTATTTTCATGTTTTGCTGATTTTTTTTAATGTTATATAACTTCATTCATAGAGAAAACAAAAAGAAAAAACCTTAATTATAATTTATATCTCTGTATTTAATCAGCTAATTACTCTCAACAACCTTCATCTCCATAAAAAAACAGTTCAGACCAAGTCAAAGAACATTGTTACCCTTTGCTAACAAAGCTCACACACCACCCCTAAAACTTGCTCCTCAATCCTCTCCCTCTCCCTTGTTAATTGACTTCATTTTTCAACTTTAGGTCTCTTTTTAAGTCCAAGGTGCCCAACCCTACTATTATATGAAGAACACTTTCACTCTTTGGCAGCAAGAAAGCACACACTACACTAAAGACAGCGTCTTCAAATCCGAATATGGAAGGTGAATTCATCTTCCAATTGGTATAATAGGGTAATGTATCTTTATGGATGTCAAAGCAAAGAACCTAACAAGGAAACAACTTAGGTATGCTAGGGTGCAAGGGTCCCATTAAATTATTCTACTTATTAGGTACAACAAAGTGTTTTTGGCAATAAGAAAATAGATGTTACCTTCCGGGATGCTTCAACTTTCTCACTTTGAGCTACTAAATGAAGTCCTTGGACCTGTCTTAGCTCAATTCTCAACTTTTCCAGCTCAAGGTTCACTTTTGCCTGATAAAATAAATGACCACAAAAAAGAGTTCACTTATAAATTGGAGTTGTATCTATATGGAATTTGCTAAAGCAATAGCTACATGACAAGCAACATAAAGTTTTTTATGAAGGATTGCATATTAATAAAACTTTCGATTGTGCACAACATATTTGTAGTTTTACATGTGAATGAAAAAACTGGTTCTAGTGGAAGATCAAATATGTGTTGTAGCAGACTTGTCAAGTATAAGATACAACAAAAATTAAATAAAAAAAAAAGGAATGAACACTTTGCCATCCGATGTTAAATCATGTATACATATGTCTATCTTTTCCAATAGGGTACCATCACGTGATGTATGAGCTAGAAATCAGTACCATTTCATCAAGCCAGATCAAAAAGATTTCAATTAGCTGCCTATTAGCTGAATGAAATTACTATTTCAAGTGTTTGTTTTACACACAACATATGACCATAATTACTATTTGAATGTCTACCATTTACAGACAACATATGAGCATAATTAAAGCTAAAAATAGGAAGAATAGTAAAATTTTAAAATATGACATCCAACTAATATTTTCCATGGTTAAATGGTTTAGAACAAGTTCAGAACAAATTCACAAAGCTAAAAATTTAAGCAAAACAGTGAAAACAATATGAAAAATAGCAAAAATGAGGAGTAAAGAGACTTACATATCGACGCGAGACAAGTCCAGCAGCTGGGTTTTCTTCGATTGTTGCCTCCTCCATGCACCACGAAGCCCCTCCTCACCGTTGTGCCCTCCTCCACGAAGCCCTCCTGACGCACCCACAACAAATTTGTCACGAAGCCCCTGCAACCAATGTTGGTGACTGAGACGACCTCCGACAACAAAACCTCCCAAATTTGGGCAATGTTGGTGACGGTTCGATGGCTGGAAGAAACGAGAAAGCTGGTGAGGGTTTGATGTCTCCGACAAAGGGGGAATGCTGGTGAGGGTTCGAAGAAAGAAAGGGAATATTTTGGCTCGAAAAATGAAAGTTAGCAGAGGGAAACCCAAGTCCGCTGGGGTTAATTACACGAGCACCTTACCGAGGGTCATATATCCTTCGGTAAGTTAATTCACTAAAGCCAATACCGACGGCCCAAAGACCTTCGGAAAAAAAACCTTCGGTAATGAGTGCATTTCACCATGGCCTTCGGTAATCATCTATGTGACCGTCGGAAACGCAAATTTACCGAAGGGCAAAAGGTCGTCTGTAAAAACCCTTCGATAATGCCTGAATTTCTTGTAGTGATTGAGACCGAATGGTCTCTAAAGAAAGGAAATGGAAGTGAGCTCAAACATGAAAGTCGAACGATAAAAGCAAGTTGAACAACAAATATATAGGCCTAAAGGTCTCTACCAATGAAGCATGTTAGAGATCGAACGATATTATTGGAAAACCGAACAATACTTCAGTAAATGCAGAAACAGTAAAATGTGCAGAATTGAAACGTGAACAGAATTAAATGCAGCTGAACTGGAAAACGAGCACAAAAGCAACATAACATCCATAAACGAAAATCACACCAGAACATAAACCAAAAGGTGAAAATGGAACGAGAACATTAAACAGAAACGTGAATGTAAGTGTTGGAACAAAAAAGGAATAGTAAAAATTGGATTGTAGTAGTGAACAACAAAGAGGTTGAAGTAAACAGTAAAATGCAGAAAACGTAGCACAACAACTGACAACGAGAATGAACCGTAAAATTAAACGAACTACAACGATTTCAATTCTTAAATTGCAAAGTAATCAAGTTCAATTCATGGGAATGGAAATGAAAGCAAAACCTAACCTTACCAAAGGGGGAGGAAGAAGAAGATGCTCCCAAGAACAGAAGCTGAGTGGAGGTTGGGATACTTAGGTCAAGTGAAAGTGATTTTGGGGTATATAGACCCCAAAAGACCAAATTGCCCTTCTAATGGGCTTGTCCTATAAAATGACCTAAAATTGGGCCCAAAGTCCTAAGGTTTGACCCAATGACATTCTAAAACGAAATTAAACTCTAATATTGACGTGGCCAACCTCTTGAAGTCCCAGAATGTGCTTCCAACACTACTACTGAGTTCCTCTAGTTACTGTATCTGACCGTTCGGTCCTTAAGGGCTTAGACCAATCGGTTAAGCATTGTTCTGCAGGTTCACGAACTAGCGTGCAAACCATTCGATCATGTGTTCTCAGACAATAGCACTCTGTTGTTCGGTGCAGGCTCGCTCTCTGAACATTCGGTAGTTATCCACAAACCGTTCGGTCAAGTCTTCAACAGACCGTTCAGTGTAGCAATGTAGACTAGTTTAGGGAAACTCATGCACTAAGGCTATGTCGTACAGTTCAGCATTGGCATTCTACAGACTGTTCGGTGCTCGACCATTCAGTGCATCTTTCACCATTCAGTATAGGCTTTCACCAACCGTTCGGTATATGCATCCACAAACCGTTCGGTTCTGAAATGCTCGGACATTCAGTGTAGGCTCTATATGACCGTTCGGTCGAGGCTTTGATAGGTCGTTCAGCTCGTTCGGTAGTGACATGGCAGACCGTTTGGTTCTGTAGTGCTCGGCTATTCAGTGCAAGTTCTCAGCAACTGTTTGGTCAGTCTTTGGCAGGTCGTTCGGTCAGGCCTTTGACAGAACATTCAAACCTTCTTTTTCTCTAACTTTCAAACAGTGATTGTCCTGTACATAATGATTGAAATAATTAATCCCAAATAATTCAAATTAATTAAAGTAAGAATTAGTCTTGAAATTATGCCCAAATAGTGAAAATGCAACAATAATTGAGAATTAAGCGCAATTCACTAACAAAGTATGGTGCAGAAAGCTAAGTGTATAGTGAAAAATGGTGACTCATCAGGAAATAAATTCAATTTGTTGTTGGGGGATGATGTAACCTTGTGAACTCTCATGTATTTGAATTGGTTTTAATTATATATGCTTCTTTCATCAATTGTTAGGGATTTTCTCCTTTGCTCTATGCTTGTTATGTTTTGACCGTTCATGGCATGATTTTATGGTCTTCTTTGTTATTGGGAAATATCTAGAAACTACGATTTGGAGAATTTCTCCCAAGAGAAATATTGCCTAGGAATGAGGATAGGAGGATTGGTCGTCTTAACCTTATAATCGTAATACAAAATTAATTATTAGGAATGCAAGGGATTGTGGTCTAGTAATTAAGGATAGGCTTTCTTCGCCGAGAGATCGGGTTTTAAGTACTTTAGAAAGTGACGTTAACAATTGATTGAAGAAGACAAATTTGTATATGCATGAGAGTAAACTGGGTGAAATCTAAACCCCAACAACATACTCATCATATAATTTCAATATCATTCATTCACCTTTGTGTTTTTCTTCACTTGATCAAAAGTGCATTCATATTTACTTTCTTGTTTTTGCATTCAAAAACCCTAAATTGTTCTTCAAAGTCTTAATTAGTTAAGTAATTACATGATTGTCTAGTGTCGTGAGTCTCTTGGGAAATGATATTTGGTCTTATCATTTATTATTACTTGATACGATTCGGTACACTTGTTGACGTCTTAACAGTTGACGTAGGGTTTTATGCCTCGGTTTCTCAATTAACCGAGGCAATAGAGTTTTTAGGCACCGGTTATTTATGAACTAAGACGTATATGTTGGCTATTATTATGAAACTGCCACCGTATTTTTTGTTACGCTTCCGTTTTTACGAAACCGAAACATATACGTTAAAAACCTTTTTTTACTAGTGTAAGAACCGTAGGTTATTTATATATTTTGAAAGCTATATATATATATATATATATATATATATATATATATATATATATATATATATATATCACTTACAAAATCCGTATTTTAAATCGCCCATTATGCTTCGGTTTTCAAAAACCGAAACATATTAAAACGTGATGGCAAAATCGTAATTTTTGAGACACTATATGCCTCAGTTATGAGATAACCGATGTCTATGGAAATATACTACCTTGATTACTCTTAGGACCAAGGCGGAAAACAGTATAGACCCACTATATTGCCTCGATTTTTGAGAACCGAGTCAAAAAGTTAAACTGACAACTTTCCCCTTGTAGTCTCTTACAAAATCCTTAACCCACTCAAACTTGGCGTAACACAATCCCTTTCCAATCTTGCGCCCAGATCCAACATTGTTCTTCCATGCTAGATCCAACACCAGATCCAACGCCGTTCTTCCACGGTCATCCGTCACCTCAAGATGTGCGCCCAAATCTAGCAACACCTTCGCAACACCGTGATAACAGTTGAAAAACTGTTATTTTTATGTTTAAAATTGATACCAAAAGCAACCTTTATGACTTAGAAACTAGCTTGAACTCATATTTTTGCTTTAGTTTTGGGAATAAGAGAGTTGAAAGTGAATTTAATGGTTTTGTGCAAGATTCCCTTTATTTTGTAGGCTAATTGAATGATTTGAAAGAAGAATTGAAGTACCGAATGATTGGAGTGCTGAAAAGTCAACCAGAAACCAGAAAAGTCAACCAGTCGAGTTTTGGGCCAGTTTTATGCGATTTTATGATCTGTTTGGGCTTGGACCCGTTTTATATTATTTTTATGTCCTATTTAAAGACCTAGATGTCTTAGGGTTGGTATCTTTGGCAAAAACGAAGCAAACACTCTCTCTTCCACCCCTTTGAAGGAGGATCTTGGATGCTCAGGCTACCTCTTCACCTTTCTAGGGTTTTATCCTTCATTCTTTCATTATTGTTCATCTAGGTTCACCATGAATATGGTGAACTAAACCTTGTATGTTTGTTGGGGAATCAATGTAATCTTTTGAAGCTCTCATATATGGAATTTATGCTTGCATCTTAATCTAAGATTTATGCTTTCTTTCATCATTAGTTAGGGTTTTTCCTCTTTGCTTAATGATTGCTTTGTTTAACTCATTCAATGCATGATTATTGATTTTGTCGATACGGGAACGTACGGGGAAGTCTAGATCCGGGGAATCTCTCCCAATATTATATTGGTTGTCGTTAAGCTCCTGTGCTATGAGAACTAATTATTAGGAATGCTAGGAATCGTATGAACTCGTAATTAGGGATAGGCCTTCTTGACAAGGTAATTTAGAGAGTGGCATTAACAATGATGATTTGAATGTTGAATTCCTAAAGTATATGAGAGTGGATAAGATGAAATTGACCCCCAACAACATATTCATCCATATATTTCATTGAAAGTATTTGTCTTTTGCTTTTGCCATTGATCAAAACCTCATACATACATGTTTATTTTCGTCTTTTGCATAATACAATCCAATTATTTCGTTCTTAAGTCTTAGCTAATCAACAAACCACACAACTAAACTAGGCCGTGAGTCCTTTGGGAGAACGATACTTGGTCTTACCAAGTTTATTACTTGAACGATTCGGTCATACTTGCCGATATTAAAACAAGTTTGTGACATCATATTTTGGTGATCATAAATTTGTCCATCACACCGGGCCACACGTACCCCACCGCCATGTGCAACGCAGCGAGACGACCGTTGTAGTCGTGGTGATCCAGGTTCGCTCTAGTTTCTGCCAGCAGCTTCACGCATGATTCCAAGCCAAGTCCGAATACGAAGAGGAGCGTGGTACGACCTTGGCGTCTACAGCGTCGACGTCACGGTTGTCGCTGGATTCGATGGGTTCCTCAGCGGGCTCATAGGCCTTCTTCGCAGCGGTCCACCACGGGGTATCGTACTCATCGACAACGTGTTTGGCGGATGACGAGACGGAAGTGCTTGTTGTTGGTTTTGGAGTGTGGCGGTGACGAGGCAGAAACGCGTGGGTTTTGGCAGATGGGGAGAAATGATTATTGTTTAAGGAAGTGTTTGGGGTTTGAAGAGAATTTAGTTTTGAAGTGAGAATGAGAAGCTGGTTTGGTGACAAAAATAGCTTCCATTAATAATCTGATGTAATGGTTTTGCTATGGTGTGTTTGGGGTTGAAGATGAACATGTGGCAGTGGGAGTGAGAATGGCTTGATTATTTTTTAGGTGGGCATCCATCTAGCTATAAAAGCACTGACAGTGGCTTGATTATTTTGTAGGTGGGGCATCTATCAAACAGTGAAAACACCAATGCAGTTTTAGCTCAAGTATATATATATATATATATATATATATATATATATATATATATATATATATATATATATATATATATATATTTATTGGATTTGTTTTGTTTATGGAGAATCATTGATTCATACTTTAATTGAACCCACTGAATATGATAAATGATAAATCTCCCAAAACCTTCTGCTCCTTTCGGTGAGTGATATATATTCATGTCTGTTATCATTTCTGGTCATAATTTTGGGGACTATATTTTATGGAATACTTTTAGCAAGTGTCCAAATGTGGCCACTGAGATATGTCTAAATGATGTGGAATACTCTGGAATGGTGTTTTTTGTTTGCCGAATATTGTGGAGACAGTATGTTATTGAATCTTTCTCGCCAGTAACCATTTAGAAAGTAATAAATGTTTTTGGAGTTATAATTACGATGGGATTAGTTGACAAGAAGTTTTGGTCTCTGGACGATATACTATTATTAACATTTTATAAAAAGTAAATTTTACCAATCTAACTTGAAAGTTTTAATATAATGGCTAGTTTATATTTTTCATAGAATTAAATTAATTGGTATGATAGTGATTCACATTATCTTATAAACAATTTACTATTTATTATATAAGAAAAAACCATTATTATAATTATATCACATATTCATGAACTTTTAAATTATTTAATTTTTTAATATGATATATATTATTTTATTCAATAAAATGATTAAGTTGATAAAAGTTGTCATTTATATAAGTTATTATAGGGTAACCGTGAAATTTGCAATGCATATATTTCATTTGCTACCACAAAAGTTAGTATTTTTGGTTTTATTATCTTATAACTATAATTTGGAAGACATATTTTCGCTGGGTTATAAGAAAGGAAAATAAAACAAAATTGAAGGAAACAAGGAAAACAAAAGAGAGATAAAATTGAATGAAAAATATCACTTAGTTTATAAGAAAATTAAAATTATTTTACTTTTTTGTGAAAAGAAGATAGTGCCTCGGTTCAAAGAGAACCGAAACAAAAAAGTCCTTTAAAAAAAAATGAAAATCCTATTACTTTGGTTATTTTTGAACCGAGGTAAAAAGTCTACTTTTTTGTTTCAGTCCACAACCGAGGTAAAAATGAGTAAACTTTTCGCCTCGCCTATATATGTCTCAGTTCCGAAACCAATGTCTATGTGCGAAAATAACCGATGTCGTTTCTCTTGACTGCACTAGTGTATATGTATTTAAAAACATAATAGAGGAAATAAACTTCCAATAGTTTATTTTTGTCACGTTAAAATGATTGAATTATATAATAGTTTATGTTAATGCATACAAGTAGCCACATATTGAATCTCATTTACGTGTTTAAACGAGGGCCTTGTTATCTTGCGTGTCGTGTTTCGTATACGACATAAAGATTTTGTAAACTTTCAATTCAGCCACTTTCGTCTCAAAAGTCAAAATTTATAAAGAAATTAAATTATACCACATGGTTCAGTGACAGTGCATGGATGTATGGGTTTGTCTGACATTATAATCGACAGCATCTTTACAATATATATACAGATAGATAGGTAGATATAAACCTACTTTTCGTGTGGGTGTATGGATCCTTACGACATCATAACTTGCAATAGGATTTTCAACTTGATTATAATCAATGAGTGAACTCTAATTTATATTTGAAAAAGTTCCATTTTAGGAAAACTATTAAGTGAGGGTTAAAAAAAATTCTAATCTCCAAATTCTCCTTTAAAGGTTGCTGTTAGAGTAGATTTAGTCTCACTGTAAAATTTTAATTAATTTTTAAAAAGTATGATTTATATATATATATATATATATATATATTATTAAATAATTTAATATGTTATAATTTTATTATATTTAAGTCAATATTTTTATATTATACTGCATTTTCTATTTTAAAATAAATTAAATATAGTTTTCATTTTATTTATTAATTTGTGTCGATGTTACCGATGTTATTAAAAGTAATTTAAAAAAGATAATTATCATATAAATATCTCTATCTTCAACAAAAATAAAAAATAGATAAAAGAAATTGTAGTGAACACACCAATATGGATAAAACAAATAAATGTGAATAAATAAATTTGTACAAAAGGGAAAAAGAAAATAACTATAAGTGATGAAAAATTATATTCTTCAAATTTCAGTCTTTAAATTAAAAGATTTCTATTCGTTATCACACACGCAGAAAATCATAGCATATATAAGAGCATCAACTAAGCCTACATGAACCTTCCTTATATTTATTATTTAAGTTATTATAGTTAGCATTAACATAACACTAATATATGAACCTTATTTATTTTTATTATTTACTCAAGTTATTATAGTCAATACTAATATAATGACACTTATACAAATATTTTACTTATCAAAGTAAGTTAAGAATAATTAGAGTTGACTACACCTGTCACTAGTGCAATCAAGAGAAACAAAAGCGGTCATTTTTGCTTATAGGCACCGGTTCCGCACCCGAGACATATACATATACAGACGAGGTAAAAAGCCTACCACTTTATGTCTCGGTTTGGAGTTTAACCGAGGCAATAGAAGGGTTTTATTTTTTTTTTAATTTTACACCAACACGTTAAGAATTAGAAGTGTTTGTGGTTTGGTCTTATTGCTTTTGGACTTTCAAGAATCAGAATAAGTGAACAACCATTTTGAGTTTGTTTTGTTTCAATTTAGGCATTACTGGACTCACTTCACATTGCAACAACCAAATAAACAGAAAGCATATTTTTAAGTAAACTATAACACTAAAAGCATTACTCAAAGTAGGAGAGGGAGCATTACTCAAAGCAAGAGAGGGAGAGGGATGTTCAATTATCTCAAAAGAAGAACTAATGGTTGCAAATTTTGGTGCCAGAATTGTAGAGTCTGGTGTCACGAATTTTGGATAGAACTTTCTAACTACTGGAGGTGGGGTTGAAAGGTTCTAGCAGTAGGATTCTTGAAAGTAGCTGCCAGAGCATTAAAGGCTGGAGACCTGCCCCTCACATGAACACGATCATGATTGGCAGACATGCTGCGGGATGAACGTCTCACCCTCCTCGACTCCTTCTCGAAAGTAGCTTTCTTTCTACCTCCTTCTTGAAATCAACCCACGCCTATGAACACCTCACCCTCCTTAACCCCAACAACAACAACAAGAGCCCTGCCACTGCCCATAAACCTCCATCCACCGCCACCGCCGCCTTTAAAGCCCACCCGCCCTCATCCAGCGCTTTAGACGGCACACTTCCCTCCCTCATCCAGCGCTTCTCCACTTCCCCCTCTGCCATCCACGGCCTCCTCTTCAGCCACACGCAGATCTGCCATTTGCCCCTCCATTTGCCCAAATCTGGCCTCTGCCCCTCCATGCGCCCAAATCTGGCTTCCGCCCCTCCATGCGCCCAGATCTGGCCTTCGCCACCTCCCTCTGTCGCCTCCTTCTAGCTTTCCTTCCCTTCGACAATGCTCCCTTCTCGCACACGCACATGCACAAGTACTGCGACCTCCAGCCTCCTCGCACTCGACTACAGGCTTCGTGGGTCCTTGACGGATGAAGTTGGCAACGGGAGGCCCACTCGGATGTTCAGCAGTTGTGTTGAGGGGTTTGAGGTTCGGCAAGTGACCATAAAGGTGGGATCTGATGTTAGGAGCACCAAGGGTTTGGAGGAGTAGTTTAAGAAAATGCTAGTTAAAATTCAGAATTTTAGTGGCTTTAGTATGCCTCGGTTAGAGGCAAACCGAGTCATAAAGTCTAATGAAATCAAGTGGATAAAGACCGAAGCAATAGGCTTTAGTGGAGAAGGCTTTAATGCTTCGGTTTCGTAAATAACGGAGTCAGTAGAGAGAATAGACTTCGGTTTTTATTGAACCGAGGCGTATAAGTTTCTCTTAATTACAAAAATGTCACCGCATTTTAATATATTTCGGTTTTATGAAAACTGAGGTGTATTAAATGCGTTAAAAGACTATTTTTTTACTAGTGAGTGTTAGATAAGTGAGCTCAATTATGTTAATTAGATAAATATTAATTTGACATTAAAACAAATATTTTTATTTATTAAAATCAATTAATGTAAAATTAGTGAAAACCCACGTTAATCTTGTAATGAGCGTTGGACTTAACCAACATACATATTTACTTAGTATAAAATAAAATTAAAAAAAATTACATTTATTAATTTAGAATCAATTAACCTTGTGCGTCGGCACACTTTAATAATATTTGGCCACGAAATTACTTAGGTGTTAATTTGATATGATATTGATTTGTTAACATGTCCCTTTATTAAAATTTGAAACTAATCTAATTTAAAATTTTGCGTATTTCCATTATTCTGAAAACCCGAATATAGAAGATTTATTTTGTTTCAATTGTAGATATTGGTTTCAAGTTAATTCAATTTCCTTCATCCGTCGAAAGTGTAGGAATGCTTTGTTCATTTCTGAAAAAGTTGTCAGGATCAACTCTGGTCTTCACTGTAACCAATCTCCTAAAATTGTTATTGAAATACTTGAGACCCCAAATGCTGGCTTGGTTGTAGCTTGTGTAGCCATTGTTATTAACCCCAATGTCAAGGTCTCTGTAATTCAGATATGCAGCTCTCGGAGACTGTGAAACATAAGGTTCGAAATATTTGTACAACTTTCTAATCCAATTCATGTACCTTTATGCAGCCTCATCCCCTTCCTCTTCCCAAACGACCACATAGTGAATATGAAATATGAATCCAGATCTGTGTGAGAATGCAATTTCAGATTCCGATATCTCATCCATTTTGCCTCCATAAGGGGCGAATTGAAGCTCACCATCTGGAACTTCATACAGCAAACGCCATAACCCTTGTAATCCATCAATAGGAATGGGTTTCCTAACATAATCAGATTTTGCTTTGTTTATTCCTGGACGAAATCGACTTCTGTTCAGCAAAACTTCAGGGGCTTCATTCACTGTTGATCCAAGTAACACAGCATTCGCGAAGACAACTGACCCAATCCAACTCGTCTCCGTACAGTCTTTTCTCTCCAAACCCAACTCCGGTAAGCTCTTTTGCATCAATGGAATAAGTTCTTCGACACCTCCTTGAAACATGGACACAAAATTGGCTTGGATTGTCTGTTTTCCAGGTTCACTTGCATTTACCTTTTTCACGTCTACCCTAATGAATATGCGTTCGTCCAATTTATTGGCCACAAGCTGCCACTTTTGGATGATCTCGGTTGCATTCTCTTCCAATGTCCTTGGAACATTGAACACTGTCACAGTTGATGGAACCGGAACTAGTTTTATCTTCCAAGCCACGATGACGCCGAAGCTTGCTCCCCCACCTCCTCTAATGGCCCAAAACAGATCCTCACCCATGGCTTTTCTGTCAAGAAGATTACCATTCACGTCTATTATGTGAGCATCAATGATATTATCTGCGGCAAGACCGTACTTACGCATCAAGAATCCATAACCACCACCGCTAAAGTGGCCACCAGTGCCTACAGTGGCACACACACCCGCTGGGAACCCTAGTGTTTTGCTTTTCTGGCTAATCGTGTAGTAAAGTTCACCAAGAGTTGCCCCAGCTTGAACCCATGCAGTTTGGTTTTCTACGTCAACTGTGATTTGTCGAAGCTTGAAGATATCAATAAGGACAAAGGGAACCTCGGCAACGTACGAGAGACCCTCGTAATCGTGGCCTCCACTTCGGGTTCGAATCTGCAAGCCATGGCGTTGGGAGCACATTATGGTGGCTTGAATCTGGAAAACCTCAAGTGGTGTGACAATGACTTGGGGTTTTGAGCTTAAGTTGAAGAACCTATAATTTCGAATGGACATGTCTAATACAGAGGAGCATGAAGAGTTGGTTTGTGCATAAACAATATTGGAGACTGAGTTGGAAATATGGGGATAATTGTAAAGACATTGAACAAACTTTTCAGAAATATCAAGTGAAGGAGGTTCAAATGAAAATAAAAGAGCAATGGCTGTAGCGAATGTGAAATACGAACTCAGATACTTCATTTTTGTGGATGCTTTCACGTTGATATGGGAAGTGCAAAGTCTCTTTTATACTATTCTGGAGTTTAATATTAAAACGCAATAAAAAGAAAGTTAGTTGTACGTCCTTCCATTTTAAGAAAAAAAGATATTTTAACACATTTTTATAACATTTTTTTTATATATCACATGTGTTATTTTCTTAACAATTTTTTTATTGCATTTATGTTTTTAAATTCAATAAAAAATGATATATATATATATATATATATATATATATATATATATACACGTGTGTGTATTGTATTAAAATGTTATAAAAATCTGTATTAACATTTTTTTATCGAATAATGGTATATAAAGAACAAAAAATTACTAATAATAAATTTTAAAAGTATTTTATTGTTTCATATTTATTAAAGTAAAACTAAGCAAAAATAATTTAATAGCTGTCGTTATATAGGATCGAGATTTCCATGACCGGGTAAAAAGAACTAAATAAGAGATGTTCAGTATTCAAATTTAAAGTATATTTTTCTGATAAGATCCTAGTCTTTTATATCACTTAAACAACAGATATTACATCATATTAATCTTTTCTAATAATATGAATTTTGTAAATTAACGTTCAAATCATAATCATGGAAAAGCTTTTTATAATAGCTTTATCAATAATTTTATTCTTAAATGAGTTAAAATTAAATCATTTCTTAATATACCTGTTAAATTTTAATTTTTATCAAATTCAAAATACTAGAATCACTCCGTAAGTATTTTTCAAATTTATAAACAAAAATGAAGCAAAAACAATCATAGGAGATACTTTTGTCATTAGAATTTAATATGTACGTCGAATAAAAAATTACCACCATTGAATCACCTTTTGGTTTCTAGAACAATGTAAAGGGTAGTAACATGAATTCGTTAAAAAATATAAAATATCCTTTTGTGCAGATGAACTAAGATGAGGCTAATATATTTTAATTAGTAATCCCAACAATTATTTTATGTACAAGATGTGTATTATTTATATGGAGAGAATATATCAAATTATATAATTATTATACCGATGATAGTTTTTATAGCATATTGTTTTTCTTAATCCAACTATTTTATCTTATAATAGTTATGGGAATTTCGCCGCAATTGGCACAAAAATTATCAAAATGGATAGATTAAAAAAAATTAAAAATGGAGTCTTCATGATTTAGCATGGATAATTCTTTATTTTTATGGACGGTTTTGTTGTTAGTATGAGAAGGGTAATTTGAGGTAGAGGAATACGGAGTCTCTAAGGAAGGAGTTTTCACATTTTTCTTTTATATTTTAATATATTTTTAATAGCTAATAATTTTAAGTGAGAATAAAATGTGTTCATATTCCAAATATATGTATTTTGTCTTAAGACTTGTGGTATGTGTAAAGAATAAAGAATAGTTCAAATATAATATATATTATTTTATCAAAGGAAAACTCAGATAAAGAAATATATTTTAATAAATTGCAGGTAGAAGGAGTTAAATAAGAGGCGTTCAAACATCTTGTTTTTTACACTATATTCAGAATTTAACAGTAATATTTTTCTGATAAGATCCTAGTCTTTTTATCGCTTAATAGATGATACATCAACTAAATCTCTTCTAATAATATGAATTTCATAAGGGTTAATTTCAAGATAATTTTATCATGAATATTACAAAGATAGTGCAAAATACCGGCAGCATTTACCGACGGTAATACCGACAGTATCATCGGTAAGTTTCAGGGTGAATTAAAATCAAAACTTCTGCTTTCCCTCTTCCATTTCGAGCTCGTCGACCAAGTCCTATTTCTCTCTCCCCTACAAATCCTCAGGCGCATTGTCTCACTGTCGTCGCGGTTGTTCTCAGGGCGTAATTGTGTCATCCTTTCTTCCCGCATTGTCGTCCTTCATTCAGTCGTGGTAGTGAGGCAGGACAGCGGTTGTCGTTGACGATGCGAGGACGGTTGGTGACTGAGGCAGCGCATTGGACAATTTTCGGTACGCTTGGAGCTTTTGTTGAGTGATTCACCTGGAAGGGTGTTGGTGGACGGTGATTTGAGCATTTATTGCGGCTGCTGTGGAGTAGGGAGGGTGTTGCCGCTAGGATTGCAATAAGGGTTAGTGTTCTGTTCATGTGAATTTTAGGTTTGGCGCTTGGTCCTTAATTGATTGCTTTTTGTTTTCCTACTTCCAATTTCTTGCAAATCATTCTATATTAGATTGTGGCTGTGGCATCGGGGTCGTGCTTCGTGGATAGCGTGACGAGGGCATTGCGGTGGTGACGTGTTGTGCACTACAAGAAATTGGCGTATTACCGAAGGGTATTTATAGAGGGCCTCACAGCCTTCGGTAAAAGTGCTTTACCAACGGTCAATTCTACTATTACCGAAGGTCTTGGAGCCGTCGGTATTGACTACAAAAATAGCGCAAAATAGCGGCAACCCTTAACCGAAGGTCCTTAGGCAGTCGGTAATTAAGTGGTGATTTTAAATACCGAGGGTCTTAGGCCGTCGGTATGTATGAGGGTGAATTATGATGGAATCCTACTTGACTCCCTCTAGGATTAGGATTTCTGAAATAGAAACTATTCTCTCTTGAAAGTCAGGCTAGAGAGTCCAAAGACTCCCTCTAGCCACCTTCCAAGCACCTCTCTCACTTTCATTTTCCATTCCACTGTGCTTCTCTCTCATCACACTTCATCACCATTCGTCAGCGCTCCCTAACCATGCGTCTTCATTTCTCTTGCGCTTCAGACACGCACCACTTCATTTTGCATTTCACTCTCGCGTCTCCTTCCTCGCGTCTCCTTCCTCGCGAGTTGTTCCTCTCGAGGGTTCTTCACAGTAAGCCAGTTTCATTCCTAGAATCTCCTTCTTCCTTCAATTCTTTGCTTCGTCTCTGCCATTATAAACCTCTACACCAAACATCTTCATCCAAACTTAGGGTTCCTTCATCATTCTCACTTTACCTTTCGAGTTCACCGATTGTTTTCTCCTTTCTACCGTTTAATCCACTTTCCACCGAACAATCTAGGTTTTCCACCGTTTAAACCTTAGATCTTAGGTTTTTCTTGAGTTTGTCTCTCGATTTAGAGCTTCGTCATCATTTTCCGCTGCGTTCATCTCTGGAGGAAGCTTCGAAGGACATCGCGACACGCACCTTCGTCCTCTCCTCGGGCGTTCGTCTATCAAGTGGTATCAGAGCCAGGTTGAACACGCTTCGAAGGTAAGTATCTCGGTTCATCTCTATTCTGAGTTGTTCGGTTTAATTCTGAGTTAAGTGTTTCGCGTCTCTGTTTCGATTCTACTGTTCTTGCGTTTTGATTCGCGTTCTGTTTCATGTCATCGTCTGATAGTTTCATCTCTTTTTGATTTGTTGCGTTTTCGTTCAATTTCTGATTTGTTCATCATTTTCTATTACTGTCTTGTGATCTGGTCGTGTCTTCATTGAATCAATTCCAGGTGTTTTCTGGTTTGATGTTGAACTCATTTTCTGATTTTGTGCTTGTCTGTGCTTTGAGTCTTAGTTCATTTTAATTCGGTGAATCTTCTTTGTTTGAGTATTTTAATTTCTAAATCCATTTCTGTTTTGTCTATGTCATGTTACTTTGTTTTAATTGTCAATTAAATCTGAGTTTAACTGTGATTCAATTGAGTTTTTTTTGCGTTGAGTAAGATCTGTTCATCATCATAAGCAGTGACATTGAATTGAATGAGCTTGATGCAGACTTCAACAGCAGTTTTAATGTCATTTCATTTATCTGAAGCTGTCTTGAGTTTTTGATGCTGACCATTACATGTAATTTGTATTGCACTTTTGAAATTCTGTGAGCTGAAAGTTGAATCTGCTTGTGGATAGCAAATGCACACCAATTAAGCTATGAAATGTTGCATTGAGCTTGGGTGCAAGATGCTTACAGCATCATCAGTCTTTCATTTGGCCAGCTACACCGAACTGGTTTTTCTTTGAAGAGTCTGTGAGTCATTCATACTTGGTTTTAAATTCTTTGCCAAGTTCTGATTCAAATATTTTTCCAGTATTGTCTTCGTTTCATTGGGATCTATTGAGGTATATGAATCTGCAGAATTGCATTAAAACTGTTTACAACAGTGATTGAACTTAGTTTGAACTTCTGAGTTTGTGATCCATAATGTGCATTCACTGTTTTCACTTTGTTATCAATTCTGCAATTGAGAATAAATTTTTGGTCACTCAAGGAAGCCTAAACCAGTGGTATTTGAAAATATAACTATGGCTGAGAGTGATTAGCCTCTTGTTTTTCCTTTGGATATTTTTTTTTTGAGTTGAATCATTTGTTTCTATCATGACTCATATCTTGTGAAGTTGAATTGAAATAGAGTCAAATTATATGTTGTGAATTGTAGCAAAAGAAAGTGAAAGTATAAAAGCATGAGTTTCTTGTGATTTGAAAAAGAAAAAGCAATTAGAAAAGAAGTATTGATTGAACCACATAAAGAGGCAAGTGGCAAGTGCAATTCACAACACAGTTTCACTCTTAATGTTTCTCTCCTTTTTCTGGTTCATCATATAATTAGATTGGAGTGAACATTTTAGAGTAATTGGCAATGCATTATTCTATTTCAGTTGCAAATCTGTTTGGTCATGTATGATTCAACTTGCTGTGATTTTCTTGTGTTTTTAATCTGTTTCTAGTTCTATTCCTTAGGTTCTATTTTGCTGTGCGTACCTTTATTAAATAGCTTTGTTTCTTGCTTGTCTTGGTTGATAACTCTGGTTTTGTCTATCACATGTGCAATCTATTCTGCTGATCTTAATTTGAAGCTTTTACTTGCTTTATTCATCTGATCTAGAGTTGTCTTAAGCAATAGATCTGCCGTTCTGTCATTGTCCTGTGGCTGTCCTGTTCTGTTCTACCTCTCTGTCCATTACTTTGATCTTTGCCTAGCCATTTCTTTATTACTTGAGAAGCTTTTTCACTCTGGATTTCTGGAATTCGAAAGGAGGTTTGTGTGCTTGGTAGCATTTTAGGTGGTGGTGGTCTGGAATACTCTCCAGCTGTGTACTGCCAAGGGAGAATTTCCCTTCCAAACCTTTCCATTTTGAGTGCTTTAAGCTTTAAGAGAGACTAACTTTTGTGAGTTTTGTGTGGCTGCATCTAAGAGCCAGATTTCTTGTTGAGAGTGTGTTCTTGTTTAAGTGCTGAAATAACTTCTGAACTTGCAATGTGCTGACCATTTAGTTGTGCAGATTTTGTTCTGATTAACACTGTTCAAAAGCAGTTTGCAAGTGTGGGGAGTCTAACACAAGAATACCTACAGTGGAGAAAAAGGAGCTTTGCTACCTTCATAAACTACACCAAGTTGAATAGGAAGTTTTTTTTTTATTCTGTTGTGTAGTTTCGTGCTATATTGGTGTCTGATTAGAAATAGTTAACCATATTTGATTGAATATTCTGCTTCGATATCATATGGTTTAATTGTTCCTGAAAATTGAATTTGGTTTAGCAAGTTTGGACATCCATACATTAAGTGATAGTGCTGGTCTAGTGTTATTGTTGGCTTAGCAGATTTAACGTAGGCAAACTATTTCTTTGATTCAATTCTGGCTAATAAATTGTATGTTGTAATTGTTGTTTGGAAGCTTCAATAATCCTTTAAGGGTTCAAAAACACCAATGCAGGGAGAAAGTTAAATTAGGGCTGGGATTTGTTTTTCTGTGTTGATAATAATCCAATCTGAACTGTGCTGTTATAAATACTAATTCTTTTGTTTCTCTGGGATCTTGGTGTATAGATAAACTGCAGCATTGAGTGGGATTTGGGAGTACAGACCAGAACCTTCACTGATACAGCTATAGCACCTCAACAGAGTTTAGCTTAAGCAACCAGAAGCTGAAGCAATTCACGTGGGAGTGTTAAACTGAAGGGAGTTTCTTTCACCTTAAATTACTTCTGTTGTGGTTGAACTATTCCTGTTATAGCTTGTTATTGCTTAGCATTATTTGAAGGTTGACCTGGTATGATAGTTTTTGTAGACTAGGATTAGCCATTCTGAATTGGAATTGTTTCTGCATTGCATTGGATTGGTCAGGTTTGATTAATTTGGAATTATTGTTTAATCAGTTTGGTTTCAGCCTTGAATTATACCCATTTGTAGCTGGTTTAATATCCATGTTTATGTGTATTTTGCTGGAATTGGTATAAATTTCTGTGTGCAGAATTGAACTGAATCAGTGTAGGGAGAAAGTGTAGAATATGTGTGTTATTGTGTGCAGAGTTGATAAACATTTGGAGTCAAGAACTTTAAGCAGTAGCAGAATATCAGTAGAGTTTACAGCAAGATAGACCAACCATTTAATTAGGGGAGTTGTTTAATTTTGTTGCCTCTGGATTACTTAATTGTTTCTGTCTTAGCTGGAAATTGATAGCATTGATGGTTGCTCTGCTGAATTGAGTGTGAATATTTGATTGCAGTTTGTCATTTGAGAGCAAAAGCAATTTTATTAGCTGCCAGGATCAACAAGTGCACACGTGAAGGCCAGAGAATAAAAGGGAAGTTCTTACTGTTATGTGTTTTCATTGTGTAATTTGTTCTAGCTAAGAAAATTTTGATTGCAGATCTGCATTTACTTTGTAGGAAACTGATCAGGAAAGACCAAGAGAATTGATAGCCGAAGCACAAAGTGGAACAACAAAGTTAAGCATGAAGTGGACCAGTACCAAGACCGTAGCAGCCTAGCATAGTTATTTTCTTTTGTAATTGTTTTCCTTTAATTTGTTTGTAATAGGCTTGTGTTAGCCTACTGTTAGCTTTAGTTTTTGTTTTGTAAAAGGGCCTTTTATAAAGTCCAAGTGTTTAGGAAGAGTCCTTGGTGCTCTTTCAAACTCTTGGCAACTTTATTTGCTTTTATTTTTAGCATAGCTAGACAGGTGAATGTGTCTTGTTAGCCAAAGCTACAAGCTTCACCATAGGAGTAGACTTTAATATTGATTTGTTTTGTGTTTTACGTTTAGGGGTGATTTAGGCTAAAAGGGATTAAACTCTAAGCCTTTTCACATTAGAGTCCGAGAGTCTAGTCTTTTATTTGTGTTTAATTGTTTGAGTTGTGTACTTTGTTTCTAAAGGTGATTTTAATTTAAGGGGTAATTAGTTAGTAGCCTAGACATTTCTGGCAAGGCAAGACTTGGTACTTAAGCAGCTCTTTAGCTCACCTCTCTTACCTGGGACTTGTCTAAGTGAAAGTTTTGAACCCTTTAGATTAAGAAAACTTTTAAAAACAAAGATGTCTTCTTATGGTTCATATAGGTCTTCTAGGTTACATAAGGTTGATGAAATGTTTAAACAAGCTAGGAATCTTCCATCATTTGGTAAAGACATAGGTGCATTAACATACCTAGCTTGGGAGAAAGAAATTGATAAAATAAATCCTTGGTTTTATGAAGAGAGTGAATATTATGTCCTTAGCATATATCTCTCTAAGTTAGAAGAAAATGCAAGTGAGTGGTGGGATGAAAGACAATATCATGTTAGGAAAGGTAGGAAGTCTTCCATACGTGATTGGCATGATTTAAAAGCTTGCATGAGAAGAAAGTTTGTGCCTTCAAGCATTAAAAGAAACCTAGAACTAATTAGGGATTGCATTAATGATGGAAAATTATTTCTTGAGAGTTTAAATGATCATGGGTTTCTTCGTAGAGAATTAGAATTTGGGGCAAGACTTAAGGAGATCAAGGATAAGAAAAGAGAAAGAGAGATTGAGAGAAAAGAAAAGGAAGAAAGGAAAGAAATAGGGAAAAGAGAAGAGAGAAGAAGAGAGGAATTAAGAAGAGAAGAAGAGAGAAAAGAAGAAAAGAGAGAAAGGCAAGAAAGAGAGAAGAAAGAAAAGGAGAAATTGTTACTGATGACAAATCCTATTCTTTCAAAGACTGTGGAACCTAAAAGGGAAGGTTTCCAAATCTTTACCTCTTTTCCAATAATTGATTACTTTTCAATTTTTGACTTCTCTTTCAAACCAATTGTCATGAAAACATTTTCAAAATATGACAATTCAAATCTTGAGTTATTCTTATCTTTAAGAAAACAATTAACTCAAGATAAAATTGAATTTGGACTTCTAAAATTTTCAAAGATTACTAATCAAAGTATTAGAAGTTCTAATTCTCTTGTTTTTAAAGAAAAATTCTTTCTTGGATTGATATTAACCGAAGATATATTTGATGTGTATTGCAGATTCGTGTTTGATCCAGGAGGAAGAAAACTAGATCTAAAAGAATAAGGCCACTCCAAGATGACCATGCTCCCAAAGATTGTGTGGAGCTTCTTCATAAGGCGATTGCCAGATTTGAGGACAAATCTTTTCTTAAGAGGGAGGGCATGATGGAATCCTACTTGACTTAGTCTTCCTTTTGTATTTTTATCTTTCCTAGCTTAGCTCTTAAGGAGCATGGGTTACTATAAATACCCAACTCCTCTCTTGTATTGGGACTTTTGAGATTAATGAGAATTAGGATTTCTGAAATAGAAACTATTCTCTCTTGAAAGTCAGGCTAGAGAGTCCAAAGACTCCCTCTAGCCACCTTCCAAGCACCTCTCTCACTTTCATTTTCCATTCCACTGTGCTTCTCTCTCATCACACTTCATCACCATTCGTCAGCGCTCCCTAACCACGCGTCTTCATTTCTCTTGCACTTCAGACACGCACCACTTCATTTCGCATTTCACTCTCGCGTCTCCTTCCTCGTGTCTCCTTCCTCGCGAGTTGTTCCTCTCGAGGGTTCTTCACAGTAAGCCAGTTTCATTCCTAGAATCTCCTTCTTCCTTCAATTCTTTGCTTCGTCTCTGCCATTATAAACCTCTACACCAAACATCTTCATCCAAACTTAGGGTTCCTTCATCATTCTCACTTTACCTTTCGAGTTCACCGATTGTTTTCTCCTTTCTACCGTTTAATCCACTTTCCACCGAATAATCTAGGTTTTCCACCGTTTAAACCTTAGATCTTAGGTTTTTCTTGAGTCTGTCTCTCGATTTAGAGCTTCGTCATCATTTTCCGCTGCGTTCATCTCTGGAGGAAGCTTCGAAGGACATCGCGACATGCACCTTCGTCCTCTCCTCGGGCGTTCGTCTATCAAATTAAAACCAAAACTTTTGTTTTCCCTCTCTCATTTCGAGCTCGTCAACCAAACCCTATATCCCTCTCCCTGTGAATCCTCTCCTCAGGCGCATTATGTTAGTGTGCTCACAGATGTTGTCAGGGCGTGCGTAACTACGTCATCCTTCCTTCGGTCCTGTTAGTGAGGCGGGACACCAGTTGTCGTTGACGGTGTGAGGAAGGTTGGTGACTGAGGCGACTGTCGTGGAGTAGGGACAGTTGGTGACGTCCTCCTTCATTCGGTACGGTTGGAGCTTTTGTTGAGTGATTCTCCGGGAAAGGTGTTCGTGGATGATGATTGGGGCATTTATTGCGGCTGCCGTAGAGTAGGGACGTTGTTGCCGCTAGCATTGCATTAAGGTTAGTGTTCTATTCATGTGAATTTTAGGTTTTGGGCTTGCTCCGTAATTGATTGATATTTGTTTTCCTGCTTCCAATTTCTTGCAATTCCTTGCAAGTCATTGTATATTGGATTGTGGTTATGGCAGCAGGGGTCGTGCTTCGTGGATAGCGTGACGAGGGCATTGCGGTGGTGACGTGTTGTGGGTGTTGTTTTAAGTGGTGGTCTACTTGGGCTAGGGCTGCCATTGCAAAGGGTGCTGTGGAGCTTTTTATCAGGTTTGCTAACTTCCACCATTGTAGTTAACTGCATTTAAAAGTTCCTCTTTTAGTGTTGTGGATGCTTCTACTTCTTGATGATTTCATATGAAACTGTACATCACTATGTGAAAAGTATGTATTAGATTTTCTGGTTGTTTTATGTGAATCTGTACATTACAGCCAAGCAATCCAACCAATACGTATGATTCAATCGCTTGTTTGTTGCACAGTTTGTTAGTCTAATTTACAGTTCCTTATTCAGAACTAATCTAGTACTGAGTGAACCAACAAATTAAGTTCCCAGACTTCATAACCAAATCAACATCAGCCTAGAGGTTTTATTCTCTTTAGGTTTAGTCCTCTTGTTCAATATAATATTATATTCATACAATGTACTCAGTGCACATCACCCTTCTTTTTGTTTCCTTTAAACCAGTTTAGTGTGGCCTTTACCATGACCAGAATTAACTTTACAGTTGCCTTTTATTTTCCCTCTCTCATTTACCATTTACACAATTTCATACTGGGCCAGTTGGCCTCCACTTTCTCAGTTTCCCAAATCTGGATCCTGACTCAAACACCATCATCATGTTATGAGTGCAATGAAAGAGTATAAAAATCAGCCTAAAATGTGACAGAAGTAGGAAAATTATAAACGTTTTGATTTGATATATGTCTGATTCTAATAATTGGTGCCTTTTCTGGCACCTTAAAATTTAGAAGGATACCAGTGCTCTTTTCAGTTGTCCTTGGCCCATATCTGTGTGTCACCTATATAAAATTTTATCCACATTTATCATTCTGTGGTTCTGAATTTATGTATGTTTTAGTTATAAGGATTTAACTTTATGTTCTATTAATGGACCTAGAACATGATTCTGAAATAGAGCAATTGAACAGTGAGGCATAATTAAAGATCCTGCCAAATGGGAAATTTCTTGAACTTAAAACACCACCCATTTCGTACTCCTGGAATGTTGTTTTTCCCTATGCAAAATTTCCCATCTTCCTATCTCATTAAATCCGAAAGAGAATAATAGAGTCCACAACATTTGCCTTTTCTCACTCCTTTAAACTCATGACCAATTTATTATCACACTGCCACTAACCTTACTTCTACTTCTATTTCAATTAATTTATTATTTCTCTTTTCTATTTTTCCATTGTATATCTTATTGTTATCCTTTCTTCATCTCTTATTTTCCCACAATTTGTCTCCCCTGGAAGTTCCCTCTGTTAACACTAAGACTTCCGCTTCATAATTCTCCTTTCACACCACAATACAATAACCACTCTTACTTTTCTTCAACACCAAACTTAACTACATTTTCCTTTGGTACCTCAAGTGTGCTCAAAACAATTGACACTAACAAAAATGTCCACAAGTTGTACAATGTAGCTTACACAAGTGGATCACACTAGAATCAAACAATTAGGGTCAAATGTCTCTAACTATAGAATGTGCCAGAATAGGTGCACAGTGTTTGAACATATAAGATACCTAGCCAACAATGAAAGGAGTGTAAAAGGTAGTTGGAAAGTTGTGTAATCAGTTCAGAAATTTCTACATATATACACATCATGAAATTGACAATAATGCAATAGTGAAGGTGGAAAATGTACAACAGACACCTGAAACAGTGAGTAAACTATGTACACAAGTTCTATTTAGCTCAAAATAACCAAAAACATCCTCAAAAATTAATTCCTAATAGAACTTTAAACATGAAAATGTTAATTTAAAACTTGAAACATTTTGTCAGCAGTAAGTATATTTGAATACCAGTAAATTATACATACACTTACCAATATATTTTTAATGTAACATATATCAAGAAATAGTAAAAACAGTGGGATGTGAAGTAAATATACATAATAGGAACCCAATTCTGACAGTTTAGTCAAAGGAAATTGATCTTCATCATTGGAATAATAGGAAATGATAATTTTTAAGTTCTGTTTTGTTTGTAACTTTTTAAGAGCAATATTATGATAAAATTTTGATCTAACATGAGAAAAAGTTGGGTAAGTAGTTGTACCTGTCTTTGACACTTGTGATCTGAACATCAGAGCTATGTGAAGTAGTGAGGAAAACTAGTCATTGGAAAATAAATTTTATATATGCAGTTAGTGATCATGGTGAAAACTTCATCCTAAGAAATATTAAAACCTGTACTTCTGTGAGGTCTCTTAAACAGTCCACAATATAATTGTTGATTTTCTCAATCATTACTTAACCTTGATTTTCTGTATCTGGGACAGCCCTATGTTGATGTTGGTTTTGCTTCTCTTCAAGTTATAGTAGTCAAATACATAATCCAGATTGAGGTTTATATCATTTAGAATATATGTACCAGTCTTCTTATTAAACAAATTTATTCCTTCATCATTAGAAAATAAATAATTTTATAGATTGATGATCCTACAATGGAAATTTGGTTCATGAGTTTATTTAGGAAATTAATTTAAATGTGAGTGCAAACTTGTATGGTTGAGTTCATGGCAATTTGTAGTGTCAGTCCCATGAAAATGACTTCTTCTTAAAATAGCTAAATGGCGTTTCCTTTAACTCATGTTGAGCTTAACATCATTTTGTTTCACTTTGGTTTTATAAGGAAGTACATTATGATTCCAACAGGGTAATACCATATATGATGGTCTTTCCCATGATTAGTCTTTTTAAATCTAAAAAAATAGATAAACTCAAGGTAAATGGCATCCATTTTTAACTCATCCTGAGGTTAATATGGATATATAAAGTATATTATGTGTGAGTTGTGGATTGTAAAACCAGTTGTACCATAACTTGGTACAATGCCTGTGAAATCAGGTTCCTCCACATAAGTGTAGTTATCAGTGGCTCAACTCTACCTACAGTTGGCATGTTCATGACATCATCACTAGGTTCCTCTGTGGCTAAAGCCAAAGTTGTCCTTTTCCACTTCAGTGCCTTCTATTCCCTTGGAGAGTCCAATATGTACTTCTTTTAGAGCAAGTGTGTCATTTGTGGCATGACCTGTGATTGGCACCACATTAAACTAATGCTTTAAACATTGAACCATCAGAAGCTCATCAAATGGAGATGATCTGGCCATGACCCTTATTCTGTCAATATGATCAATTCTTTCCTCATGTACTGAGATTGTAAAGTATTTCAAAATCAAGAGTGTTATAAAATGAATAAAATGCTTTTCTTTTAAAAGAATCTAAAAAACCAAAGTGGTTACTAACTAAGATAATTGATTCTGTAATTTTTATTTGTCATTAATTATTTGAATTCTATGGCTGTAAAGCTGATGTTATTTTTAATTATTTAAAAGTGTTTATTACAAATGAAGTTTGATATTGATTGAATGGTTTAAAAGTGTTGTTGAAGGAGGGTGGTTTGGGTGGTGGAAGAAGCAGAGTCTGGATTGTGGAAGGAGTAGTAGTGTGAAAAGGGTGAGTTTAGGGATGAGGAAGTGAGGGACAAAGGGAACAAAGGGTGTTAATTTATAGAGGATAAAACACATGATTGGTACATAAATATATATTGTAGATTACATACAAGTATGTTTAGATATCACTCTTGAACTGTACGTCCAATTGAACAGAAACAAAACAAAGCAATTTGGTAGGAAACTAATCTGGTTTAAGACAGAAGAAAACAAGGAAAAATGTGTATGGGGAGGGTAGAGTGGCAATAAAAGTGGTTCTAATGGGAGATAAGAGGAGAGGAACAATAATGGGGGCTTTTAGTTTAGGGTCTGCAAAATGGTTATGGGGTAGGCCGTCCCAAGATAATTAATGATGGTTTGGATTGGGTCTAAAACCACCATCAGCACCCTTCCTTACCCCCTCACCCCTATCATGAATTACTCTTGTTTTATTTATGCTTTGGTTGTTCTATTTCATATGGTCTCCATAATTTAGAGTTTTGTTTGTGTAATATTCATGTGTTGGGACGTGTTGGCAGTAATCATTGTTCTTGCCGTAATAATGAGAAATGATATGAGTGAGATGTCCAAAACCAAATTCAGCTGCCTTATCTCCTGTGTTAATTTGCATGCTTTGTTTTTATATGGTTGAGAGAGTGCTATAACTTTTGATCAAAGTAAATGTCAAATGATTAAAAAGGTTCCAGAAAAGGGGAAAAAATAAAAGGATGGATGGGTGTTAAGCATTGTCATTATACTAAAGTAGGGTTGTTTTAGTGGCACATGCTCTGTTTCAGAATTAACTGTTACCTAATTAGTGGCACAGGTCCATCTTTCTAAAATTACTCTTTCATCCTTAACACACTTCTCTACTTTCTTTGTTTAAATCACTTCCATATGCTTTTTATATTTGTTAGGAAGTTCATTAGGAAAATATTATTGATGTTAAAGTGTTAGGCTATTTGGAATGACTGTAAGTTCTTGAAATTGGATTCAATTTTGTGTGGACATTTAAAGGAGTTTTTAGAGGAACTTCCATTTCATGTGTTAGGGTCAGCTTTTAAAGGAGTTTGGATTGTGGCCACAAAGGGAGGAGGAGAGTCTACGGAGAAGACTTAACTAGGAAAGGAAAGCAAAGACAAAGGTATGGGGACCTAAACTTAAATTGGATGATTGTATCTATGTCATATTATTTTCATTCTTATTTCATGAATTTGATCTTGTTCTTAGATGTCGTGAATGTTGAGTTTGAATGTTAAGTTATACTGATTGAAGTTTTATGATATTGTAAACATTGAGGTTTGTCAAACTTTGTTGTGTATGGTTTGAAACTGATTGCCAAATATGTAAGAGGTTTGTTTTGGTACTTTAATTTGTGAATGATGAATTTGATAAAATAAAGCATGTACAATGGCCTCTTCCATTGGTTCTAATATGTCAGAATTAGCCATGACACATCTTACCATGTTTGTAAGATCATAGAATGTGTAGGTTTAGATTAGCCTCTTTAGTTTAGTAATGTCTTCTACGTCAATTAGCTTCTTGACTAGAATCAGAGCAATTGGCCTTCAACAACTGAAGTCAATTTTGTTTCACTTCCCAAGTGTGTTTTACATTAAAAAAAGTTTACAATGTTTCCAATTGGTTGTTTGAATACAAGACATAAGAAGCTTTAGGTTCAGATGTTTAAAGCAATGAAAAAGGGTGTACAAATGAAGGAGGCACACAATTAGACCTTAGGAATGGTTCTAGAACAAATTAGCAGAGCAAGAAAATTGAAATGCAGATTGAAACCAAGTCTGCAGATTGAAATGCAGATTAAAATGGTTCTAGAACAATCAGTATCCTAGATTAGTGATATCTAGAGTGTAGTTTAGTTGTCACTAGACCAGAATCTATATGTATGTAAACACAACTACACAAAACAACAAAGACCAAGGTTAGAATTCAAAGGTTATGTGATATATAATAGTAAAGTACAAAAAACCTCTAAAATACTTGGATGATTCTAAGTTTAAACCTATTTTGATGCCTTATTGATCATTTTTCAAAACTGTTTATAACTCAATGAACGAGGCAGAGAGTAACTCTATTCATTCACTGTTATACAAGGATCTGATACCAACTCTACATTTATGCTTTCACTTATCTCAATATGTTAATATTATGTTTATATGGAACCAATCTGTTAATAAATGGATTTGTATAATTTGTACCATTTGAGTCATCCTCATTTGTGGACATTTGGTCTCAAAGTTGTTGGTTACCAAACCCAGCTTTCAATTCTAACTCCATTTCATGAATATATAATAACTCCTATGACAAAAATAACTGATATCGTAAAAAATAACTGATGTCGTTTTCCTTCACTGCACTAGTGAAATGAAATCATTCATACCAATAAAAAAACTAAAAAACGAAATTTCAAATTTTAAAGTGGAAATATCTCAGTGATTAATTTAATGATATTACTTAACAAATTTGAGATGAAAATAAATATTGGCAGATAAAAAAATATTTTACAATTGTTTAACATTATTCTTTATTATTTTTTTGCTATAAATATAGAAGTTTATTTTTTATAATTATTTTATTTTTATAATATATGCAAATAAATGTAATATTTCATTGAAAACATTATTACTCGTAAAAACTTCCAGGAAAAGTAGGTATGCATGATGTTAGTTATAATGTCATACGAACTATGAACCATAAGAAAAGTAGGTGGTATATCATACGACCAACATCCAAAGAAGTCGGTATGCGTGCTTCTGAATCATAATAGCAACCACGCTGCCATTCCGACCGAGAGTCATGATAGAAGGTGCATTCAATAAGTTTTTACACACATTTTATAAATATTAATTGTTTTATTTTTTAATCTTTACAATTATTTTTAAAGACAAAATGCTTCTAAAAGTATATTATTAAATAATGCATCTGGTATAAACGGACATTTTCAAATATTTAATCACATTACGACGTTTCACATTTTCGAAGTTTAGAAAATCTTTATCTCCGGCATTATTATAAGTTTACACTTCAATTTTTCCATTAATTTACAAAAATTATTACTTTATTATAACATTGTATTTATATTTATATTTAAGTTTTAAAATGTTTTTAGTTTAACTTTAATGTAAAGTTAAATTTAATTTTTATTTTAAATTTTGATATATTTTTATTTCTGAACTTAAAAAAATAAATGAATAATCATTTTAACATTAATTTTTTTGGTTATATTTTAAAATAATTTAACATAAAATATTAATTTTTAAAATTTGAAACAATTATATCAAAATTTAAAATAAAAATGTATTTTAATTTTGTTTAAAAATTTAAACATATTTAATCTTTATTTTTATTAGGCTTAATTACCTACTTAGTCCCCATGTTAGGAGGTAATTTTCTGTTTAGTACCCGGTTTTAAAAATGTAGGCATTTGGTACCTATGTTTTGAAATTTGTATCAATTCAATCCTATCCAGTTAACGGCGTTATAATTGATGCAAGAAATTAAGGACGTTAATGAAGATGCATTCAAACATTTGATAGCTATTCCACCCAGGCTATCATTAACGTCCTTAATTTCTCGCATCAATTATAACGCCGTTAACTGGATAGGATTGAATTGATACAAATTTCAAAACATAGGTACCCAATGCCTACATTTTTAAAATCGGGTACTAAACAGAAAATTACCTCCTAACATGGGGACTAAGTAGGTAATTAAGCCTTTTTATTATGTTAATTAAATATTTTACTATGATAACTCACTGTCAATTAGATATAAAATAAATTGGTGTCAAATAATAGTTTTTTTTTTTCTGAGATACCAAACACAACATGTAAGATATATACCATATATGTAGTTGGGAAAGTATATGTCTCGGTTCTATCTCAACCGAAGACATAGAGCACCTATGACCTCGCTTACAAGGGCAACCGAGGCGATAAAACCTGCGAAAGTTACGAAGCAAAAACTTTTCAACTGACAAATATCTCTGTGCAGGGTTTTTGGCCTCGGTTATCCTCAAAACCGAAGCCAAAACACCCTGCTCCAACTAACAATCCTATATGTAGTTTGACAAATATCTCTGTGTAGGGTTTTTGGCCTTGGTTACTCTTAGAGCCGAGGTCAAAACCCCTCTCCGCCATTGACATTCCCGCTTTGTACTCTGATGTTTGAATTGAGAGACTTTTTGAAAGGAGGCTATGGCCTCGGTTCCCTTCAAATCCGATGTCATATCCTCCTCTAATAAAGTCAGGTAGTTATAACGTTTAAATTTTGATAGAGGGTTTTGGCCTCGATTCTTCTTGGAATCGTGGTAAAAAGGTTTTATACCTTAGTTGGGCGCTAAACCAAGGTAATATGGTTCACTAAAATTGCAAAAATTTCATTTAATATAATTTTTGAATTTTTTTCTGGGCACTTTAACTGAGGCCATATCTACCATACTACCTCGCTTTTAGAAGCAACCGAGGCAATATCTTTTTCCAAGGTTAAAATTTCTTAAGAACGCGAAACAATGCTTTCTTCTTTGCGAAACCGTTTCATTCCTCTGCATTCTCTCATCTGTTGCACCATTTTTTTCGTCCCTTCTTCATTTTTCATTGCGAATGTTTGTATCCGATCAAATTTGGCTTTGGTCGCCATGGTTTTTTCGTTTTTTTTTTTGCGATTTTGAAATTTTTGATGCGTTTTTTATTGTTTTGGATAATCAAACTTACGTTTTGTTGTATTTTTGTGTAGGTATCTTTGTTTTTGTTGTAAAATTGGTTTCGTTCCAAAATGCGGGTAGTCACATCTTCTCCGTTGTTGTCTACTTTTTCACACTCTCGGTTTCTATTATTGTGTTTATTAATTTTCTTTTGTTAATTTTTAATTTTTGTATGTTGAATATATGCAATTATGTATGATTGAATGTTTGAATTGTCCATTATTATTGGTTTTTTCACACTATCAGGTTCTTATATTAATGTATAAAGTTTACTTTTCAATAGGATCATATAATTTTGTATGATTGAATATTTGATTGGATGATCATATAATATGTGTATAATTTTGTATGATTGTATAATTTTGTATGATCGTATGGTTTTAAAGTTTACTTTTTTAATTTGTATGATTGTATAATTTTAAAGTTTATAACTTCTTATGTTCAATATGTGATTATTTCAATCCGTATTAATTGTATGATTGAATTGAATTAACCTGAATTTGTCGTTAAATGATCAATACAAAAATTATTTTTGTATTATAATTTTGTAGAATATTTCAAAATATTTACGTATGGATCGAAATTGGATTAATTTATCACGCATTAGTCTTGAGTACGAGAGAGGGGTAGAAGAATTTATACAATTTGTGCAATGTAATGAGGGTAGAATTAATGCTGAAGTGAAGTTTAAATATCCTTGTGTGAATGGTAATAGTTGAAAAACTGTTATTTTTATACTTAATTTTGACATAAAAATAACCTTTATTATTAGAAACTAGCTTGGAATCATGTTTTTGCTTATGTTTTGGAAATAAGAGAGTTGGATGGGTTTTATGCTTGGTTTTCCTTGTTTTGTAGGTTTTAAGATGAATTGAATGAAAGAAGTGAAGTAACCAGAAGTTGGACTCAGAAAAGGAAGAAAAAGTGCACAAAAGAAGAGTCGCAAGTACCGCTCAATGCCACTTTTACCGCTGAGCGGCACTCTGAAGTCCCGCAGTCAACACTGAGGGGAAAAACCAGAACTGAGCATCAAAATAGAGGAATCACACTTACTGCTGATGAGTCATTATTTTCTACTATTAACTTAGCTTTTCACACCATATTATGTAAGTAAATTGTGTTTAATTCTCCATTTTTATCTCATTTTCACTATTTGGGCTTAATTTCAAGAATAATTCTCATTTTAATTAATTTGAATTAATTGGGCATAATTATTTCAATAATTTTATGTAGGACAATCACTGTTGAAGGGTTGAGTAAGGATCTACTGAAGAGGACCGAACGGTCTTGGAAACATGACCAAACGGTCTGTGAAAGACATGACCGAACGACAATCAACTGTAGTCTTGTGGTCGTACGGTCTACTGAATATCTATACCGTATGGTCTGCTGAAGCCTTGACCGAACGATCTTCTGTAGGCTTCACCAAATTGTCAGTGAAACATGCAGAGCTTCATGACCGAACGGTCTGATGAAGTCTGCACCAATCAGTTCCCGAACCTGCAATAAATGACCGAGCACTACTCTACCAAACGGTTTGTTGAAGGATTGGCCGAACGGTTTGTGGAAACCCAGCTCAACTGTTGAATAGAATGGGCGAGCATTGATGACAAATTTGTGAACACCGAAAAACGACGCCAAAAACTTGTTTAACAATCGACAAGTGTGACCGAATCGTATCAAGTAATAAAACAAGGTAAGACCAAGTATCGTTTTCCCAAAGGACTTTACGACCTAGTTTAGTTATATGATTTGTTGATTATTTGAGACTTGTGAAAAACTGATTGTAGGTTTTAATGCAAAAGACAGTAATTAAATATGTATGCATGAATTTGATCAATGGAAAAACAGAATACAAACACTTTAATGAATTAGATGGATGAGTATGTTGTTGGGGTTGTCAATTTCATCTTGTCCACTCTCATATACTTTTAGGAATTCATCATTCTTTTCATCAATGCTAATGCCACTCTCTAAAACACCTTGCAAGAAGGCCTATCCTTAATTACGAGTTCATACAATTCCTAGCATTCCTAGTAATTAATTCTGAAGTGCAGAAGCTTAACGGCAACCAATATGCTATTGGGAGAAATTCCCCGGATCTAGATTTCCCCGTACGTTCCCATATCGACAAAATCAATAATCATGGCAATGAATGAGTTAAACAAAGCAAGCTTTATGCAAAGAGGAAAAACCCTAACTAATGATGAAAGAAAGCATAAGTCTTAAAAATAAGATGTTAAAACAAATTCCATATATGAGAGTTTCACAAGACTACATTGATTCCCCAACAACAATACAAGGTTTAGTTCACCATATTCATGGTGAAACTAGATGAATAATGATGGAAGAATGAAAGATAAAACCCTAGAAAGAGGAGGAGGTAGCCTGAGCATCCAAGATCTTCCTTCAAGGGATGGAAAAGTGAGTGTTTGCTTTGTCTCAGTCAAAGATACAAACCCTAGGACGTCCTAAACTTATATACTATTCTAAAAATACAGAAAATTTGGTCCAAGCCCATAAAAGTGCCGCTCAACGGTAAACTACTGCTTAGCGGTAAGTGCGTGAGTTGATTCTTCCCCCTCAGCGGCATTTTCACCCCTCAGTGGATCCAACGTGAGTCCTCAGTGCCGCTCAGCGGTAAACTACCGCTGAGCGGTAATTGTGACTTTTCTTTTTGCACTTTTTGATGTCTTTTCTGATTCCATTGCTATCCTTCTTCACTTCTTTCACCAAATTCACCTTAAAACCTGCATAAAACATTGAAATCAAGCATAAACTTGTCCAACTCTCTTATTTATAAAAATATGACCAAAAGCATGATTTCAAGCTAGTTTCTAAGTGTTTAAGGTTGCTTTTAGTATCACTTTTAAGCATGAAAATAACAGTTTTTCAACTGTTATCACAACCCCAAACATAGAACTTTGTTTGTCCTCAAGCAAACAAGATGTAACTCAATCTTCTGCAAATCCATACAATGATTCACTCATTCAAAAATTGTCTTTTCAAGATAAGTACAAACTTCAATTAAACTCATGACAAAGATTTCAATCAACTAAGCATGGATGTTCATTGCCTCATGGAATATTTCCTCACTAGGTAAAGTGTTTCACTCAAACACAAGTGTATAAGACGTAATCACTCATTCACTCTACTATCACAATGTCACATGAATTAACTTTGCCTTTCATTTAACCACAATCAAAAACATTTACAAGCATCCATCATCACAAGGGCTTTTCAATGGCTTATAATGTGGCTGAGCTAACAAGAAAATTGGTTTTTCTAGATCACAAAACCCTTGAGTTAAGAGAATCATATAGACACAATCATTCTTATTTATTCCCAACTTTCTTTTACATTGAGCTTTGCTTTTTCTTTTCTTTTCGTTTCTTTCTCTTTTTCTTTTTCTTTTCACATTCTTATTTCTTAGCTCTTTCAATTTCCCTTTCATAATTTCCCAACAACCCCAAACTTGAACATTTATCAATACCACAAAAGATTTTCTACTTAACTCAAGGTAAAGCTTTTCACAAGGGTTTTCAAATTATGTTCAAGGCTAAGGGTTCAAAGGATAGAACACAAAGTGCTCTCTTTTAGTGGGCTAACTTCATGAATTTGGCCAATAAAAAGGGTTACTAACAAATGGCCTTGATCATATGATGCAAACAAGCAATTGATTCAATCATAGAAAACCTGGGCAAAATCATACATTCTTTCAAAGTAATATCATTCAATCATAAAACTCTGGAGCTCAAAACCTCACATATAAGCTCATTCGCATTCGACATACACATCCTGCTTAGTATCATAATCACAATCACAACATCATGCATTTGTTCACAAAGCTTGTGAATCACCTGTATAAGCATATAATGTGCACATCTCAACATCAATCAATCTCAAAGCATCATCAAGCATTACTTATCAAACAATCACAATCATAAGCAAACCATCATAACAGACAAAATTTCCAACTGAGTACAGATGTTGTTATTTGAATCCTCTTAGCATCCCTCAGTAGATGTTGTCCAGCATCCATCAACAGTTGTTGTCATTACTGCAAAACAAAATCAAATCCACACCACACAACTAAAAAAAAAATCAGAAACTGGGTTGCCTCCCAACAAGCGCTTCTTTAACGTCACTAGCTTGACCCACTACAATTTCCTTATACCTCAGTTGTTCCCTTTTTTGGATATTTTCTTTTGTTGAATTTTTACAGGAATTTAATATAATTAGGAACCTGTTGTAGTGTCCCAATCATAGGAATTTTAATCTCCAATTTCTTGAAGATTTCCATGAAACGCTCAAACTGTTTTTTCCTTCTCCTTCCTATGATACTTCTTTGGGTGAGGAAGGGGTTTTTCATATGATTCTTTCTTTTTTCTCTCATCCTCCTTCTCTCTCTCTTTTTCCTTTCTTCCCTCTCTTTTTCCTCCTTGGAACACTCCTTAGGGTACAGAAGATTTTTCTCCATTTTTTTTCTTTTCTCTTTCAACCTCTTCTGTTTCTTTTCTCTCTTCTTCCACATTCTTCCCCTTTTCTTTTCTCTCAACCTCACTTTTTCTCTCTTCTTTTTCTTCCTCTTCATTTACATATTTCTCTTTTTCACTCAACCTTTCTTCTTTTCTCTCTATTTTTCTCTCATCTAAAACTTTGTCACTTCTAGTGCTAATAACTTGATATTCCTCCCTAGGGTTAACTTCCATATTGCCCCTAAAATCATCCAGCTTCTGAAGTATGTGACCAAGCTGCATCTTGATTCTTCTAAATGCTGCTTGAGTGCTTTTATGATGAGAATCAAACATCTGCATTAACTGTTGAAGTGTGTCATCCATCTTAGTCATTCTTTCTGAAAGAGAGGGTTGTTACTACCATTGTTGTTGTGGCAGCCTATCAAATTGTTCGACAGCTTGTCCAAATTGACTTTGACCCATGTTTAAGTGAGGTTTCCACCAGTGGTTGAAATTACCTTGGTGGAATTGAGTGTCCATATAGTTAACTTCTTGTCCACATTGCATCCTACAAGCACTAGACACAAAATCCTAGAAAACACTATTAGCACAAAAACAAAAACAAACGAAACAAAACACAAATTAAAAATAGGATAAAAATAAAAATAAAAAATAAAAATAAAGTCAAAGTTAATCAAGAATCACACAAATAGAATAGTTTAAACCGTGAGTCCCTGTCAACAGCGCCAAAAACTTGTGGATGAATCAACAAGTGTACCGAATCGCACAAGTAATATAAAATGGTAAGACCAAGTATCGTATCCCAAAGGACTCTCGGCACTAGACAGTCGTGTGATAACTTGATTAATTAAGACTAAAAGAAAACGAGATCATTGGTTTCAAATGCAAAAACAGAAAATTAAATATTAATGCAGTTTGATCAATAGCAAAATAGAACAATGATGAACGAATGTTGTTTGTAATATGAGATGAGTATATTGTTGGGGTTAGATTTCACCAAGTTCCCTCTCATGTATGTAAGAATTGTTCTTTATGCATTAATTTTAACGTCACTCACTAAATTACTTACCCTTTATTCACTTGAATGGATTTGGGAAAGAGTAATTGAGTGGATTTGAAGATAAATTTTGTTGTAGTTTATTTAAGTGAATTTGGAGGTAAATGAGAGTGAATTTGGAAGAAACGTTTGTGAGAATTAGTGTAGGATTTGATTGATGTGACAAATTAAAAAAATTTACTTCCAAATCCACTCTCACCTACCTCCAAATCTACTCAAATAAACAACAACAAAAATTATTTTCAAATCCTCTCAAATTCATTCAAGCACTCTCCCCCAAATCCATTCAAGTGAACAAAGCCTTAAACCCAATCTCTCAGCAAAATAAGTTTGTCCTTAATCACTAGTTCATGCAATTCCTAGCATTCCTAGTAATTAAATATGAAGATCAAGAGCTTTAAGACGACAAAGACTTATACCCTCATCCCTGAGAAATATTACTCTTGGGAGTAATTCAACAAGAACCTGAACTGTAAGGAACCTCCCGACACTCATGCAATTCATACACCACACTATGAATGGGTTAAACAAAGCATGCAATAATCACAAATGAATTACTCTAACAATTAATGAAAAAGCATATGTTATTAAGAATCAATTCAAATACATGAAAGTTCACAAGGTTACATCATCCCCCAACAACAAATAAAGTTTAGTTCACCATAGACATGGTGAAACTAGATGAACAATAAAGAAGAATGAGATAGAAAAACCCTAAAAATAGAAGATGGAAGCTCTTGCATCCAAATCTGCCTCCAGAAAGTGAAAGAGTGTGCTGCTGCGCTCCTCCAGCCAAAGATACAAAACCTAGGACGTTTGGGTCCTTTTAATAGAGTCGAATCAAAACAGAAAATCATGATTTCAAACAAGTTTCTAAGCAGAAAAAGGTGCATTTAGTATCAAAATTATATCACAGATAACGGTATTTTCAACCAATATCACTCATCCAACTAAAACATTGTTGCATTTTGACCACCACTATTATTTATAAGTTAATTGAATGCTTTTAAGATAAAAAAATTCAACCTTCTTTATAAGTTATATACTTTTAAACATATCTGAAAGCATAAATTTGAAACATACAAAGATTATTTTATTTGAACGGTAGATATTACTATTGAAAAAACACACAACATTTAGTTTATTTGAATTTTAGATATATAGAGAATTTAAATTTCTTCGTCCAACAGCGTGGGAATACTTTGTTCGTTTCTGAAAAAGTTGTAAGGATCAACCCTGGTCTTCACGGTAGCCAATCTCCTGAAATTGTTACCGAAATACTTGAGACCCCAAATACTTGCTTGATCGTAGCTTGTATAACGATTGTTATTAACCCCAATGTCAAGGTCTCTGTAATTCACATATGCAGCTCTTGGGGAGTTTGAAACATAAGGTTCCATATATTTATACAGTTTTCTAATCCAAATCTTGTGCCTTTGTGCAGCCTCGTCCCCTGCAGTTTGCCAAATGGTCACGTAGTGCATATGAAATATGTATCCAGATCTGTGTGCGAATGGAAGTTCAGATTCAGAAATCTCATACATTCTGCCTCCATAAGGAGCGAATTGAACCTGGGAATATTCAATCTCATCGTCATAAAGAAAGCGCCATAATCCTCGTAATCCATCAACAGAAATAGGTTGCCTTACATAATCAGATTTTGCTTTGAAATAACCTGAATAAATTTGAGTTCTGTTCAGCAAAACCTCTGGGGCTTCTAGGGTTGTAGTTATAATCCACGGAGAATTCAAGAAGACAACTGAGCCAATCCAACTAGTCTCAGTACAGTCTTTTCTGTCCAAACCCAACTCCGGTACACTCTTTTGCATCAGTGGAACAAGTTCTTCCATACCTCCTAAAAACAAGGAGACAAAATTGACTTGTATTGTCTTCTTTCCATATTCACGTGAGGGTACCTTTGTCATGTCCACCCTAATGTATATACGGTCGTCCAATTTACTCGCCACAACCTGCCACTTTTGAAAGATCTCGGTTGCATTCTCTTCCAATGTTCTTTCAACGTTGAATACTGTCACAGTTGATGGAACTGGAACTAGTTTTATCTTCCAAGCCACGATGACTCCAAAGCTTGCTCCACCACCTCCTCTAATTGCCCAAAACAAATCCTCACCCATGGCTTGTCTGTCAAGTAGATTACCATTCACATCTACTATTTGAGCATCTACGATATTATCTGCGGCAAGACCGTACTTACGCATCAAGAATCCATAGCCACCTCCACTGATGTGGCCACCAGTGCCCACACTATAGCACACACCAGCTGGAAACCCAAGTGTTTTGCTTTTCTCGTAAATCCTGTAGTAGAGTTCTCCAAGGTGTGCTCCAGTTTGAACCCACGCAGTTTGATTTTCTGCGTCAACTGTGATTTCTCGAAGGTTTATGAGGTCAATGATGACAAAAGGAACCTCGGCAACGTACGAGAGACCCTCGTAATCATGACCTCCACTTCGGGTTCGAATTTGCAGGCCATGACGTTGGGAGCACATTATGGTGGCCTGAATATGAGAAACGTTCACTGGCGTAACAATGACTTGAGGTTTTGAGACTATGTTTAAGAACCTAAGATTTTGAATGGTAACATTTAGGACAGAGGAGTATGAAGAGTTTGTTTGGGTGTAAAGAACATTGGAGATTGAGTTGGTGATATGGGGATAGTTGTAAAAACATTGAACAAACTTTTCAAGAGTATCAAGTGAAGGAGGTTCAAATGAAAATAAAAGAGCAATGGCAGTAGCGAAGGTGAAATAGGAGCTCAGATGCTTCATTTCTGTGGATGTTGCTGCATGAGAAGTGCAAAGTCTCTAATTTATAATAGTCTGGAGTTTGATGTTAACATCCACTGTTTTCTCTTAGCATAAAAACGCAATAGAAATAAAAGAACAATAGCAGTGAAGAAGGTGAAGGTTAAATAGGTTCGTTGTTGATATGAGAAGTGCAATAAGGGGAAGTAAATTGTAGTCTGGAGTTTAACGTTAACATCCATAACTGTGGATACTAGATTTAACTACCAATGCATGCACCAAAATAACACACATTTATATTTATTTTATTAGACACATAAATAGTCATAAAAAATTATTTTTTTATTTTTAAAAAAAATATAAAATATAAAGAAAAATAGGGTTAAGTAATGTTGACTAATGTTAACAAAAGTGAGAAAGATTATTTTGTCGGCCTTGTATATAAAGAATAAAAAACATGCTTTAAGTCACAACCTAACTCAAAACTAGCTAAAGAAATATTTTTTTGGGTACTGATACTTTGAGAACAAAAAAATAAAATTATATTTATTTAATATTATAAAATAATAATATTTTAATTATATTTATATTAGTTTTTTAATTTAAAATTTTAATATATATTATTATATTATTAAAAGAGAGTGTTGAATATTTTTAAAGATAGTCTCAAACAAAGTGTTTTTTTCTAAGGAGTGGTGGTATTTGACTCCACATAAGACAAAATTATATTTATTTGATACCGAAAAGTAATAATATTTAATTATCTGTATATTATTTCTAATTTAAAAGTGTATTATATATTATTATATCATTAAAAAAACGTGCGAAATAAATGTGTATTTTGTAGACCATATTAAAGAAGAAAAATAATCATTTATTGTACGACAACATTTTACAATCTCGACATTATTTTTTATTTTATAATAAATATTAAAGTATATTTTTTTATAATTATTTTATTCGTATAATATATATATCAAATAAATATAAATATAAATACGTGTTTCTTTCCCTCATAAAATAGTTTCCTACGTTGTAAATAGCTGTCGACTCATAGGATGCAGCTTTTTACTGAAGAAAAGTTACTTTCAACGTACAAGGAATTCAACCAGCGATATTCAATGCTTACTATTGCTATTTACACTATTCACAATTTTCTAATAACCTCTTTTTCCATTTACAGATCCTACATTAATGAATTCTTTCTTAATAATATGAATTTTATAAATTAGCGGTCATCATCAAATCATAATCATCAAAAAGATTTTAAAGATAATTTTATCAATAATGTTAAATTTGTTAAAATTAAACAAGTATCAAATTTTCAAGTTCTGTCAAATGTAAAATACTATAATCACTTCATAAATATTTTTAAAATTTCAACAAATTGTTGGAAAAAATTCAAATGAAATATTTTAGTGACGTAGAATTTAATAGATTTCTCTAATAAGAAATTAAGACTATTAAATCACTGTAAAACAATATTAAACTATTTTTTGTCTCAACTTTTAAACATTTAAGTATACTATAAGATAATATTCGAGATATTTTTTATTTTAGAATATGGATATTTAACATAATTTTATTTTTAGAAAATATATTAAAAATTTAGAGAAAAAAATATATTTAAGTTATTCTTAACCAACTAGTAAACATTATTAGAGTATTGATGTATGGAAAAGTAGCATAAATTTGTTGGAAGATAAAATATGTCCTTGTAAAAATAGGGAGTTTGTGGATTAACTAAATGGAGTTAATATACTTTAATTTGTAATGTCAAAAATTGTTTTATGTGGAAGATATATATTATTTATGTGGAGAAAATGAAATGAAATAATATTACACCAATGAAGCTTTTATAGCATATTAGTTTTATCAATACAACTAATTTTATTGTTAAATTCTATAAAAAAAGAGATAAATATTAATTATGTTTCTAGTTTATAAAATTAGATTTATGAACCGAAATTCATTCATTTCCATATATTTTTATCATCAAATTTTAAAAATAAAATAATATAATTTTATGAACTAAAAACATGTTTAATATAAAAAATATATATAATATTAACTAAATGAATTATTTACATATTTTTAAAGTTATATATTATACTATTTTTAATATATATAGATATATAAATAAATATTAAATATTTTTCATAAATAAAATTTTATAAACATAATACAACATATTCACTGTGAATTATCACGGAAAAAATGTGACTGAATTATAAAACAGTTTATGTACGTTGAATACTTTGAACCACCACAAGATATTTACTATGAATTTAATATTACGTGTCTAAACGACAGCCAAAAGAAAAATGTAGTTGGAAAAATCATGCCTGTGACGTCACTGTCGAAAACAATGATGTTTTATGTTCTTGGAATGCATATTCTACGCTGGTTTTGTTCATAGTAAACACTCACTGTGTATACATATGTTTTGATGACAAACATTCAACCTAATAGGTATTATTTTTGTAGTTAAATTACTCTTGGTCTTATTATAATCTTTAAAAAAGTCTTCATGATCATTAATTTAATATTTTTTTAAAGTATCTGAGTACTAAAGTATTATTAAATATTAAAAATGTTTACTTACATAAGTATATATTTTGAGTTAAATACAAGAAAAAAATATTTGAGAGAGTATATTAGTGAAATAAATTCATTTTGACTTGAGTTATGACTTTCATATTTGATTTTTTTTTTAAATTCGAAAGATTAACTTATGTGAAAAATAAAATGTTTTTATATGTATGATCATAATAACTTGATTTTTAGATATTGATTTATATCTGTTTCCGTTATGAGATTGAGTTACTAAACTCTTTTATAATTTTGCCTTCTCACCGTTCAGTTTCTGTTGTCTTGTTCTTCTATCCGGGAGGGAACCTGTCAAAGATCTTTCAATGCCAAACTCAGTATACGAACAGTTCGACAATTCAATAGAACAGTAATAAATGTGCAGTAAATGCAAACTATCTACCACTTACCTTTGACATGTATTTATAGTTTTCTCCATGGGCTTGAGATTAATGAAGAGTTAATCACGGTCCAATTTTAGCCCAATGGCTCTAATCGTTGTTTACCTTAATTATGGTCTTAATGATCTAGAGAACCTACCGGTCGGTCTTATAATAACTGTCCAATTAGGTTGATTCAGCATTGCTTTCTCTGGACCGTCTGGTTCGTATGGTACACAAGCCCCCCAGACCTAGTGCACGTAGTGAACGTTGGGTTTAAGGCCGATTGATATCTTGGTTATGGGTGCGGGGGCTCCTGTTGCTGACTGTTCGTCCTCGACATTGGTTCGGTTGGAGGGTGATAACAGTTGAAAAACTATTATTTTCATGCTTAAAATTGATACTAAAAGCAACCTTTAACACTTATAAACTAGCTTGGAATCATGCTTTTGTTCATATTTTTGGAAATAAGAGAGCTTGATAGGTTTATGCTTGATTTCAGTGTTTTAGGCAGGTTTTAAGGTGAATTTGATGAAAGAAGTGAAGAAGGATAGAGATGAAAGCAAAAAAGAACTCAAAAAATGCAAAAGAAGAGAAGTCACAAGTACCGCTCAGCGCCAGTTTACTGCTGAGCGGCACTAATGAACTCACGTTGGCTCCGTTGAGGGGAAGAATTCAACACACACACTTACCGCTGAGCGGCACTATTTTGGGCTTAGGCCCACTTTTCTGTAATATTTCGAATAGTATATAAGCTTTAGGACTTCCTAGGGTTTGTATCTTTGGCAGAGTACGAAGCAAACACTCACTTTTCCACCCCTTGGAGGAAGATCTTGGATGCTAAGGCTATCTACTCAACTTTCTAGGGTTCTATCTTTCACTCTTTTATTGTATTTCATCTAGTTTCACCATGAATATGGTGAACTAAACTTTGTATTGTTTTGAGGAATCAATGTAATCTTTTGAAGCTCTCATATATGGAATTTTGTGTTTAAACATCATATTTATGATACATGCGTTCTTTCATCATTAGTTAGGGTTTTTCTTCTTTGCTCAAAGCATGCATTGTTTAACTCATTCAATGTCATGATTATTGATTTTGTCGATATGGGAACATACAGGGAAATCTAGATGCGGGGAAATTCTCCCAATAGCATATTGCCTAGAATAGGGATATGAGGGTTGGTTGCCTTTAAGCTTCTGTGCTTCAGAATTAATTATTAGAGATGCTAGGAATTGTATGAACTCGTAATTAAGGATAGGCTTTCTTCGCAAGGTGATTTAGAGAGTGACATTAACATTGATGAAAAGAATGATGAATTCCTAAAATATATGAGAGTGGATAAGATGAAATTGATTACCCCAACAACATACTCATGCATATAATTCATTCAGTGTTTGTGTTCTTCTTTCCTATTGATCATCACATGCATACATGTTTACCTTTTGTCTTTTGCATTTAAAACTTACAACAATTTGTTCACAAGTCTTAAATAATCAAGAAATCATATAACTAACTAGGCTGTGAGTCCTTTGGGAGAACGATTCTTGGTCTTACTGAGTTTATTACTTGATACGATTCGGTTACACTTACCAAGGGTTAAACAAGTTTTTGGCGCCGTTTTTTGGTGTTCATAAATTTGTCGTCACGTTTTTGGCACTGTTGTCGGGTACTCTTGGTTTAACTAGTTTATTTGTGTGATTATTGATTATCTTTGACTTGAATTTTGAAATTTGAATTTCTGTTTTTATTTTCTGTTTTTATTTTTCGGTTTTTATTTTATTTTATTTTATTTTTCTGTTTTATTTTTTTCGGTTATTATTTTTTATTTTATTTTTCTCTTTTTATTTTTTCTATTTTCTGTTTTTTATTTTTTCTATTTTTATTTTATCTTCTTATCTCTTATTTTATATCTTCTTCGATATCTTTTTGTGCTAACAAATTTTTCTAGGGACTTGTTTTCTTGTGTATGCAGGAAGCAATTCGAACTACAAGCAAGAAAATCTCGAAACCTCTTCTTGAAGGCTTAGACGAGAGTAGACGGAGGCGAAGAATCCATACATCTAGAGAACTTTTTCCTCCTCCAGAAGATCTCTTACAACCTTCACCACAAGGTTTTCACCATAACACTGAGGAGATGGAGAATAATAATGTTAGACGAACTCTTACAGATTACACAAATGTAGTTGGTCCTCAACATTTCAATAGCATAGCAAGACCGAGGGTTAATGCAGCTAATATGGAGGTGAAACCAACATTAATCCAACTGGTTAAGAGTAACCAATTTAATGGGTTGTCTCATGAAAGCCCATATGAGCACCTCACAACGTTTAATGAAATTTGTAATACAGTAAAGATAAATGGGGTGCTTGACAAAGCAATCAAACTTAGCCTGTTTCTATTCTCATTAGGAGGCAACGCTAAGCTTTGGTTGAACTCTTTTCCAGAAGGGAGCTTTACAGAGTGGGAACACTACAAAATAGAAGGGCATTACCGAAGGCCAGAAGCCCTCGGAAACAGCCCAAAACTGTCGGTAAAAGGTAATTATCGAAGGCTTATCGACGGCCAAAGAGCCCTCGGTAAATCCCTTGTCGCTAACATTTACCGAGGGCTTTTGCCCTTCGGTAATTACCGAGTGCCAAAAGCCTTCGGTAATTACCGAGGGCCAAAAGCCTTCAGTAATTACCGAAGGGCTAAAGCCTTCGGTAACTACCGAAGGGCAACAGGCTTCGGTAATTTCCGAAAGGCAATAACCTTCGGTAATTACCGAAGGGAAAAAGCCTTCGGTTATTTCCGAAGGGCTAAAGCCTTCGGTAAGTAGATAACGTGTGTATTTACCGAAGGGCAAAAGCCTTCGGTAAGTTGAAGGGAAAAAAAGAGACAATTGTATTTGTAATGAAACTAACAAAATAAACAGACTTGCATAACAGTTTTCAATCACAAACAAACCTGCATAACAATTTTCAATCACATACAGACCTGCATAATGTGCATCTCAAAGATGCAATCATTGATCAATATCCATAGAACATCTATTAATCCATAGAACATCCATTAATCCATAGAACAGGTAAAGTAATTTAAAACATAAAACACTACAAAAAAGTAGGGCATTACCGAAGGCCAGAAGCCCTCGGTAAAAGCCACAGGCCGTCGATAATGGGTGTTTACCGAAGGCTTATCGACGGCCAAAAATCCTTCGGTAAATCCCTTGTCGCTAACAATTACCGAGGGTTTTCGCCCTTCGGTAATTACCGAGGGCCAAAAGTCTTCGGTAATTACCGAGGGTCAAAAGCCTTCGGTAATTACCGAAGGGCGAAAGCCTTCGGTAATTACCGAAGGGCAGAAGCCCTCGGTAATGACCAACAGTGGGCATTTACCGAAGGGCAAAAGCCTTCGATAAATTGCAGAGCAGGTTTCAGAGAAATGGCATTTCTTGTGCAACCCAGACCTGTATATCAAATTTCAATTACAAACAGACCTGCATATCAGTTTTCAAGCACATACAAACATGCATAATGTGCATCTCAAATATGCAATCAATTATCAGGAATACATTGAACATCAATTAATCCATAGAACATCCATTAATGTATAGATAATGTAATTATAGTTCAAATATAAAACAATGTAACAAAAGGATGTTCTAACATCCAAAGTCTGGAAGTAGATCAAATTAACACTGAAATGATATAAAGTCCAAAATGTTCTAATATCTAAATGTTTGTCTAAGTTCTAATAAAAAAATGAAACTAATAATGTACATAACTATCATCAGAATGATCTTCATCATCCTGCTCCTCTACTGATGGCTGGACTGGTGTGGGTTGGACTGATGAGGGTTGGACTGATGAGGGTTGGACTGATGTGGGCTGCTGAGTGGCAGCAGGTGATGCGGAGGGTTGTGACTGGGTGGGAGGGATATTTTGTACGTCCTGTGAGGTTTCAGGCAAGACTCTCATGACCAGGGCCTTAAAATTTGTAAACTCTGCTATGAGATCAGTGATCTCCTGGTCACGTTGATGGAGTTCCTGCCTGAGTTGAAGAACGACCTCGTCAGGAGTACTGGTGGAAGAAGAAGGCTGGTGCTTCAGAGTACCTCCTATGGATGCTGTATAGTTTGCAGCAAGCTGTCCCGCACCATACACTCGTCCTTTCTTCTTCCCACCAACGATGTCGATCCAGCACTGTGTCCTACGGATGTCATCATCTGCATTACTGGCATCATCCGGTGTAGGAGCTGACTCATGTTCAGATCTAACCTGTGAAAGTCTCGTAGAAAAGTCTTCCTGTTGAAACATTAAAAGCAATGTCAGGGAACGATAGTATAACATAAATGAACAATTAGTAATAGTGTTATTTGCTTACATGAGTCTTCCGAGATCTTTCATCAACAAATTGATTAGTTTCCTTCCGAACATGAGTCTGTGCAAAGACCTCATCAACATGGACCGCCCGTCCTAGAGCCTGTGCCTGTAACATAATTAAGAATTACAAGCGTACAGATGAAATACAATATACATAACTTATGTATGAAAGAAAAAGTTATGTAATGAGATTATACCATACGAATGGCATGCTCATGTATGGTGATCGACCCACCAGTATGCAGGGTGCCACCCCTTTCAGACGCTCTGTTCCGCTGGGCTTTGGCACACTTATTGCGGAACTCTACTGTATTCCAATGGGCCAGTAAAGAGTTCCAAATGTGCTCACCCAGCCAGTTAGGGCGTTGTCCTGCATTCCGGGCATCCCTAAACATCTCTGACAGCCGATGAGATGCTTTCATGTGGAAATTTCTGTGTATCTGAGTTTCATGTTCAGGTTTCCACTGCACCTTCATCTGTAACATTAAAGAGAACAAACATTGATTACAAAACATACTAAAATAAGACGGACATTAGTGTAATTGATTGCTCACCTGAAAGCACTGCCAGAATGGCTTTCTGTCGTCATGAGGTATTGCTCCCCAAGTAGGCCATGGACTTAAAAACTGTTGCTTTATTGAACGTGTGATGGCCTGGGAAGCAACCTTAGATGAAATAAACCTGCATAACAAAACTCATTTCAATTACAATATGGTTTAAACATCAAATGATATCAACATATTATAAACTTACCCTTTACCATAGGGCTCAATCCATGGTCGATCATGGAGGGGCGGGTCAAGATCTTCAGCATCACCACTTGAATCTGGATCACCAAGTGGTGTGACAGTCTCAGAAGGAGGTACAGAAGATGAGGAAGGTATAGAAGTAGGGTCAGGGAGAGGAGTGGGGGTAATAACAATAGGGGGAGGAGTGGGGGTGGCAATAATAGGAGGAGGAAGAGGGTCTGCTGCAGGGGTTGTAGAAGGGTGTGCTGCAGGAGGAGGAGAAGGGTCTACTGCAGTGGTAGTAGAAGGGTGTACTGCAGGAGGAGGAGTAGGGTGTACTGCAGGTGTAGGAGTCTGTATACTAGGGGTAGGAGGAGGCCCCACAGATGATGTACTACCGGGAGCAGGGGTAGGTAGTCTAGCAGGCACCCTAAGTACATACTTTGGTGCCTACCGTTGCCTCTTTGTAGGCCTTGCTACCCCTTTTCCTTTATCAGGACGCTCTGAACCTTGTCCTGTCATTACTGCATTCAAATGGTTACAAATAAAGCGAAAAAATATAAATAAATAAAGAAGGATGAATTGTTTTCAAAGTCAATGTATAAGTAATTGCATACAACTTAAAGATGGTATTTTAGATAATGGTAATGAAATGATAGTCCAATTTGCTACAATAGATGTTCAACATTCAATCATCGTCATCATCATCATCATCTTCATCTTCATCTTGAGCATCGTCTTCTTCTTCTTGTTCTTCTTCTTCATCGTCATCATCATCATCATCTTCTTCTTCTTGTTCTTCTTCATCATCTTCTTCTTCTTCTTCTTCTTCTTCTTCTTCTTCTTCTTCCTCTTGTTCTTCATCACCTTGTATTGTTGCTTCTAATTCATCTCCATCACCATCAGGGTCGACCAATGTGGTTATACGTTCAACTTCGATAATTTCTTGTGATTGTGACATTTGGTCAAGTTGGTAGGCTACATCTTCCTCAACTTCATTTGAGTCTATGCGACCTCTAGGCTTCGTTTGTATTGCTACGACCTAACCACGCTTGTCAATATTGCGAAATGGTGGATATGGCACATAATAAACCTGTCTGACATTAGATGGTAGAATGAAAGGATCAAAAGGCCCATATCTTAATCTCTGGTTCAGTTCGACAATATTAAAGCGTGGATCGACTCTAGTACCAGCTCTAGAAGGATCAAACCATTCACAATAAAAAAGTACCACTCTGTTTGGAGAAGTAGTGCTGTTGTACTCTAACTCATATATTTTATGAATGATGCCGTAGAAATCATCATAAGACCCCTCTGTTAGGCCCTTGACATACACACCACAATTTGATGTTTTCTTTCCTTTAGACCATTCATGTGTATGGAATTTGTAACCATTGATGAAGTAAGTGTGCCATTCTTTGACACATCTCATTGGCCAATTGGAGAGATGTCTTAACTCTTGAACCGTGGGAGTTAATGCCTGATTAAAAACCTACAAAGGTACTAACAAAATTATAAAAGCAATAGTCAAAATTAACCTTGCTTTAAACGTAGGGAAAACTACGGACCTGATTTCTAAACCAATGGGGAAACTCTGAGTGTATTCTAGCAGAAGTATTTCCTTCTGCGACTTGCTCAGCCACAACAAATGAGCTGGTACAAATGAAATTCATTAGTGTATAACAATTAAACCGTTTGATAGATTAGAGATGGATGATGACATACTCAAGGTACGACTTGACTTCACTGCAATTGATCAAGACATGGACATGAGCAGAGTTGAATTCAGCATCAGTTAACCAATGAGTGAATTCTTTCCCTGCGTGACAGCCTGATTGTCGGAAAACTGATAATGCACCTTGACGTGGTTCAACTTGCCATTGCATTTCATTTCTGACATGAGTGGGGGACAACATGAAGTTCTTGAAATAATGGGAACAAAAATAAGTTGTCTCTCTGTGCAAGTAAGCTGCACAAATTGAGCCTTCCACTCTAGCTTTATTTTTAACTGAGCGTTTGGATTCTCCCATAAACCTTTCAAAGGGATACATCCACCTGTACTGCACGGGTCCCCCGAGCCAAGCTTCATATGCAAGATGAATTGGAATGTGCTCCTTTGAATCAAAGAATGCAGGAGGGAATATTCTTTCCAATTTGCAGAGAATAATCGGGATATTTTCATCCATCTTTTTAAGGGAATCTTCCTTTAGTGTCGTGCAGCACAAATCTTTAAAGAAGTTACTGATTTCTATCAATGGATTTAACACGTGCATTGGCAAACAACTGAACGCAAGAGGGATGAAAGTCTCCATGAATACATGACAATCATGACTCTTCAACCCTTGAATAGTACCGTTCTGAACATTGGCACATCTGGACAAGTTAGAAGCATATCCATCTGGCATTCTAAGCTCCTTGATCCATCCACACACTATTCTTGTCTCGTCTTTTGACATGGTGTAATTTGCTTTTGGTTTAAATAATCGGCCGTTACCTTGTGCCTTCAACTCTAAGTCTTTTCGTCCACAATACAAAGGTAAATCTTTTCTTGCTTTCTCATTATCTTTTGTCTTACCTTTAACATCCATAACTGTGTTCAAGACATTGTCAAAGAAATTTTTTTCTGTGTGCATGACATCGATGTTGTGTCTTAGCAAGTTGTCCTTCCAATAGGGAAGTTCCCAGAATATGCTTCTTTTAGTCCAATTATGCCATTCCCCAAACCCTTCTAGCCTATTCTGACCAGATTCAGTCACTTTTGGATAGTCTTTCACTCTTCTCCACACGTGTGATCCAGTCAACTTTGGCGGGGGCATATCCGTTTCAACTTGTCCTTTGCGAAATGCCTTTTTGTTTCTTCTAAAGGGGTGATCAATGGGCAAGAACCGTCGATGGCAGTCAAACCAACTAACAACGAACGCTCATCACAACGAGCGCTCGTCAATCAGCCCCTCTCCCAACGAACGCTCGTCCCAACAAACGCACGGCCCAAAACGAACGTTCATCACAACGAACGCTCGTCATTCAGCCCTACCACAACGAACGCTCGTCCACAACGCCGCTCGTCATTCATTTCACAGCGTCCGTTCTTCAATTTCCAACGAACGCTCGTCCGCAAACGAACGCTCATCACAACGAGCGCTCGTCATTCAGCCCCTACCCCAACGAACGCTCGTCCCAACAAACGCTCGTCCCTAACGACGCTCGTCATTCATTTCCCAGCGTCCGTTCTTCAATTCCCCAACGACGCTCGTCATGCATTTCCCAACGCTCGTTCGTCCTCCTCATTCACAACGAACGAACGCTCCACCTTTCTCCTCATCCTCAACGTGCGTCCGTTAACGCTCGTTCGTCCTCCTCATTCACAACGAACGTTCGTTAATCCACCAAGCGAACGCTCGACCTTTCTCCTCATCCTCAACGAGCGTCCGTTAACGCTCGTTCGTCCTCCTCATTCTCAACGAACGTTCGTTGGTCCCCGCAACGAACGCTCGTTATTTTACTTCATTCCCAACGTCCGTGCATGATTCCCCCCAACGCTCGTTATTTTTATTTGTTTGTTTTTCTTATTTTATTCTCTTTCATTTATTTTGTCTATTTTATTTCATTTTTTTTATTCATTATTTTATTTATTATTTTATTTTGTTCTATCTACTTATTCTACATATTTATTTATCCTAAAATATATATATTTAATATTTAAATAAAGGAATTTATTAAAATACGTTTTAAAGGTTTAGGCACATGTGTGATCGCACGCATCGTCCTTGTGCTGAAAACCTTTTCTCTTTCTTAATTAAAATTACAAAAAAATACGTTTTAAAGGTTTAGGCACATGTGTGATCGCACGCATCGTCCTTGTGCTGAAAACCTTTTCTCTTTCTTAATTAAAATTACAAAAAAATACGTTTTAAAGGTTTAGGCACATGTGTGATCGCACGCATCGTCCCTGTGCTAAAAACCTTTTCCCTTTCTTAATTAAAATTACAAAAAAATAGGTTTTATAGGTTTATGCACATGTGTGATCGCACGCATCGTCTTTGTGCTAACAACCTTTTCTCTTTCTTAAACAAAATACAAAAAAAAGTATAAAATCTTCAAAAAAACCAAAAACATCAGCAATTTTAAACAACAAACAATCTTCCTAGTCAGAACTACGTGATCCTTGATTCTCCATCAAGAGTGGAGATACGTAGGAGCAAGGCTTGCCCTTGTCAGGTTCACTCTCCCAAAAATCCAAATTTATCCATAATCAATTTTTCAAACAATTCCTTAAACAAACTTTTCAAACAATTTCAAAAGAATTACGTAACCCTGATTTCACATTCTGAATGAGAATACGTAGGAGCAAGGTCAATCCTTGTCGGGCCCAAAAAACCAAAAAAATATACTTTGTTTATTTTAAGGGATAGTTAAACATTTTTTAAGACCACATCATATTTGTGCATTTAGTTAAAGGTACTGCCCTAGGGCAGGCGTTGTAGGGTGCTAACACCTTCCCTACACGTAACCGACTCCCGAACCCAGAATCTGGTTTTCGTGGACCGTGTCTGTTTTTTTATGGTTTTTCCGTAGTTTTCCATAATAAACTATGGTGGCGACTCCAAAATCTCTTTTCTAAAACCGTTTCTTTATGGATCGTCGTCCCGTCGCGATTTCGGTTGCGACAGTGATCAATGGGCAAGAACCGTCGATGGCAGTCAAACCAACTACTTTTCCGGCCATGACTCAATTGGAATGACTTTGTATGTTCCATGCAATGTGGACAAGCTAATCGACCATGTGTGCTCCAACCAGATAACATGCTGTACGCTGGGAAGTCATTAATAGTCCACATCAAGGCTGCCCTCATAAGGAAATTTTGCCTCCTTGAAACGTCATACGTCCAAACACCATTCCACAACTTCTTCAAATCATCAATCAAAGGTTCCAAGTAAACATCAATCAATGATTTGGGATTAGATGGACCTGGTATTGTACACGATAAAAACATGTAAGGCTTTGTCATGCACATCTCAGGTGGTAGATTGTATGGGGTAACTATCACGGGCCAACATGAATACGGTGATGCAGACGCCTGAATGTACGGGGTAAACCCATCAGAGCATAGACCAAGTCTGACGTTACGCGGTTCACTAGCAAAGGATGGATGTTTACGATTGAAGTGCTTCCAAGCTTCACCATCCGAAGGATGACGCAAAAGTCCCAGAGTTTTGTTACCATCATGCCATGTCATGTGTTCTGCTGTTTCCATTGAAGTAAACAATCTTTGTAATCTTGGAATTATAGGTAAGTAGAACATGGACTTTAATGAAATTGGTTTTTTTTGCCTCCGTCCAGCATGCATTGTCTGATATCGAGTGAGCCACAAAACTTGCATTCCACCAACAATGCATCATTTTTGCCACTGTCATTGTCATAGAATAACATACATCCATTAACACAACAATCAATCTTCTTCACATCCAATCCCAACTTTGAAACACATTTTTTGGCTTGGTAATAGTTCTTCGGCATGAAATTGTTTGGTGGTGTCAAATCTAACATCAATTTTGTATAGAAGTCCACTGCTTGAATGGGAACGTTCCAATTAGATTTCCCAGCCATGAGTCTAATGCACACTGACAATTTTGACTCAGATGAACCTTCAAATACAAGTAGATTTGCCTCTGTCAGTAAATTGTAAAACCTCTGCGTCGTTTCATTTGGAGGCTCTTCATCATGACTATTGTCTGCTTCTTCAGCATGGTGACGAAGAGCATTGTCGACCATCTCTTGCATGTAGGCAAATTGATCTATCTCAGATGTATGTACAACAGTATTCGAACCTGATGCAAGCCGTGTTTCAGTTGCAGTGGAGGTTGAAGGAATTTCTTCACCATGAAATGTCCAAACCGTGTAATTAGGCATGAACCCTTTTTGGTAAAGGTGAACTTTGACGACTTCATCTTTCAAAATCCTTGTACATTCGCACTTGATGCATGGACATCGAATCCCTCCATCAACGGCATAATATTGACATCGTCGGGCCCTCTCCACGAACTCTTCAACTCCGATGACAAAAGATTCCTTCAAACCTCTCCTTCCACTATAACAACGGTCGTACATCCATCCACGATGGTTGAGAAAATGGGCCATGTTCTGTGACAAGCCAAACAAATAAAAACTTAGCCAAAACAACAACACTCCATGTGACATAAGTAATAAACCTATTACTACTCAAGTCGAACATGGACGGCAATTTCAACACTATGGTCATAGGCATTCAATAAGGGCATGCAAGGAGAAGTCCTCGGTATTGAAATGCCTTAGACATACTAAGGGGGGCTCTGTATTAAAGTTGGAGGAGACAATTTATTACAACAAAATTTCTCTTCTCTAGAGTACTTCCTAATAATTTCTAGTTTCTAAGTGTTTAGTGTATTTTTACCCTTCTCATTGATTTGAGAATGTGTGTAGTACCATAGGTACTTAAATGACTACTCCACTTAATGAAGTTATAGGCTAAGAAATGAAATACAAGGTAAATGAACATACCATATACACATCAACATAATTTAGACAATCAAATATCTATAAAAGCATGGATATATACAACAATTTAACCATGGTTGTCTTTATGCAGTTTGCAAATTCGAACAACTCTAGTGCACTTTATGAAGTTCTTTTGAAGAAGAAAAAGTTGTAGTGGGTGTCTATTTTCGTGCAGCAGGGGTGTTGTGCTATTTGGCAGTTTATAAAGGTTGTAATTGTTGTATTAAACTTGTTACAGCATTGAAAATGAAGCCACATTGAAAATCCAGCCACATTATATACAAATTACAGAAAGAAGACCCTTGAAAAGCTTATCTGTTATATACAACTTATAAAAATCTACACTTATCTGTTATGCAGAGGATTAGGACCAGTGTAGATTAGGTGCAGATGGTGCATGAAAAGCTTATAAGAAGAAGGGAAAGGAAGTAAAGTTGTGGTTTTCAAGGAGGGTGTGTATGGTGTGACGAACCTTAGATGATGTTAATTAGTATGATCACTTATTATGGTTCATGTATCCATATTTTTTCACTGCATGAATGTGTGTGACAGAGAGCTTTGAACTGGAATAATATCATTGCATATCTATCTAAGTCACTTATAACAGTTTTAAGCTTGTAGGCATTTTAAAATTGACCAATTGAAGTCAAAATTTGGAGCTGTCCTTCTACATTTTTGGTCCACTTTTTCATCTAGTTTGGTACTAATTATTGTGTGAAATAGTGGTCTTCTAAAGACTTTGGGGTGCAGTCCAGTTCTACAAACATTTTCCAACTAAGGTGGCATCTTAGGTAGTGGACAAGGAGCACAATTTGTCAATTGAAAGGGGCTGTCCACCAATCAAAATTTATGAAATTGGCAACTTCGATAGCCAAATTAGTCAAGACCCTATTAGTGAACACCCTATTAGTCAAGACAACAGGTTGTTAGAGAGAACAAACAATGCTAACATGGAGAAAGCTGCAGAATCAATATGAGAAATAAGCTTGCAAGTACAGAGGCTTGCAGGGAAAAAATAGTGTTGTGCTTGATAATGATCACTGATTGGATTTGGTTAGGTATCAACATTTGAGTGAATTATGAACAAAGGTGGAAGATTAGGACTTTCATATTCTCTGCTAGCTCATATTCTAAAGCTAGATCTAGTCAATTAGGACTTTCATAATCTTTGTTGGTGCTTTCCAGCTTTGATTCCACTTAGTTTTCAAATCTGATGCAGTTTTGGTCCAATTTTCTTGATTTTTGGCAACTGCTACTGTCATACGAATCTACTGGCTATTTCTATGCATTCTGAACAATTGAGCAAGTGTATTTTACCATTTGAAATTAGTGTGCACTGTTCATTTGGTGAATTCTGAACCTATATGCAAAATCACCTTTTAAACCATCATTTTTGCCTATATTTGGAAGTGCACTAGTGAAATTCTGTTGTAGTGTATTCCTTGGCTGTTTAAGTGTTGGCACACATCCAATTTGATGATATAAACTTGATTGACAAATCATTTGAACCTCACAATCACTGTTGCTCATTTTAGCCACTGCTGTTAATTTTTCCAGCCACTTTGTAAGGTGCAGAGTTCATTTTTATTGCTGTTTGCCATTGTTTTTCTTTGGTTTTTTTCATCTTTGGATTGGCAAAAGCTGGGTTTAAGTTTCCAAATACATTTATATGCTTATCCAAGTGTATAGCAATCATAAAAAGCACTTTAAACCCTCCTATCCAGATTTGAAAGGTCAAAAACCAGAAAACACAAAATCTGCTGTTCTTTGTGGCATTTTATCAAACAGTTTTGAATTTTCATCAAACACTTTTCCAGCACAGAATTCAATCACTATTTTTGGGTTTTTCTTGCTTTTCTAATCTGTTCTAGACCATATCTTAAGTTCCTTTTGTGTGCTAGCCTTTCTTCCAGCCCCAAAGTGTTTAGAAATCACTTTTATTGGCTTCCATATATTGCTGTCACGTTATTTCTGCATTATAGTGCTGTTTTGGTCATTTATAGTGCTGTTTTAGCACTTTTTGCTACATAAATAGCAACTACAATAGTGATTTTGAGAAGTTGTGTACCTTTCTGTTTTTGAACCAATTATGCAAGTGTATTTGGTCATTACAAACTACTGTGCACTGTTCAAATGGTCCTTCAAAAGCCTATATGCAGACTTGACCTTTAAACCATCAAAGTTTGCTGCATTTTAGGCCAAAGTTATTGTGAATTAATGAATCTAATTGTTTCAGTGGGATTTAAACATTTCTGCAAGTTTATTTCACCATTTCAAACTTGTGTGCACTTTTCATTTGGTCATTTTTCAGTTGCAAACACCATTGGAAGTTTATTTTTCACTATCCAAACCATTGAATTTGCTTGATCTTGCCAAGTGGACTATTGATTTTCTATTGTGGTTCCTTTCTTTGCTGTTGAACAGTCTGCACATACTCCAAGTGTTAATTTCAAACTGTTTGAGGTGTCAACTGCTTTTTGTTGACTGTTTGGTGTTGGTTTTGGGTGCCGTGACGAATTGGTGCAGCTGTTTTACCTCACATTCCTTGGTCCAAGGGAGTAGCATCTTTTACGAAGTGGATAAGGTCTTAAAAGGGCTTCAAGCCTGGACTCCGACTGCACTTCTTTCTTGCTGTTCCAGCACCAATTTCAGCTGCAGTTTCAGCAACCATACCACTTTTTTGCTCATGATTTTGGACCGGCACTTTGTGAAACAACACCCACACTTAGCTCCAACTGTCACTTGCACTTGCACTTTGACTTAGGAGCGTGTTTCATATAGATAAACCTTCTTTTGGTTTCTAGGTTGATAGCTTTGTTGCATTGAAAAAGTTTTGAAAGATTTCTACCTACACACTAAGGTAAGAAACAACCAAAGACTAACTGGCTAGGAAGGACAAGGTTCTTAACCTTGTCCATTTCTGACTCAGTGTATCTCAAATTACATTTGTTTAGGCACTTCTACTTCTAATGTTAGTGAAAAATTAATTTTTAACGTAAAAAGAGTTCAAAAGTATGTTCAAACTCTGGATTAGCTGAAGATTAAGAATTCCTTGCTTCGTAGCAATGGACATCATGCACCATTGAGAATGTGTGTAGAACCTTAAATAGTTTAAGGTACTTTATCCTTCTACATCAATAGTTTCAACAACTTGCTTAATCTAACACTTTGCTAATAATTTCAAACTATACATATCTTAAAATGATATTAAAGTAGTAAGATTAACGTTCTATCAATCCTAACTTGAGTAATGTGAGATTTCACTCACACTCACACAGTGTAATTTGTTCTTACATGGGATTTCCAACACTTATTTCTAACTATTATGGGATCACTCATAGTATGACAAAAAGGTAATCAAATTGGTAAAGAACTTTACTTTAGCATGTCAAGAACAAGATGGAATTTTCTAAGACTAGCTACTAAAACACAACTTACAAAAACATTGATTCAGTTTAGCCATTACCTTGAGATTAGAGAGACCAATCACACAAGCACACTCCACTACTTCAACACCAGCAACTTCTACAATTGAAAGCAAACTTAACAATTTTAGGAACAACAACAAAAAATGGGGGTTAATTCATAAAGCTTTTTTTTATATATATTTAAGCATGGTTTTTTTTATATATATTTACCTAGGAGTGTGACAAGACAATTACATGTATGAAGGGTTAATTTAAAGTGAATCATGATCTACAATCATGAGAAATCAAAGCTGAAAGCATCTGTACTTACTCACCACAGAAGTACATTCACTTTATAAGACATTTTTTCTTGCAAAAGAAAATATAGAACAAAAGAGTTATTTCAATCATAAAAGGCTGCAAGAGCAAATCACCAACAAGTCTAATTGCTGCTGATACAATTCCACGTGTAAATGGAAACAACTTGTATTGTCAGACAGGTTTTACATGAAAATGGAAACAACTTGACTGGAGACTTGACTTCTCAGAGAGGTTTGACATTGCACACAGCTAGGGAAGAACAAGGCAATCAATTTATTCAATTTATTCCAGTTTAATTTTAGGTAGTTTATATTTTCCAACTTGGTTCAGTGTCAATATCTATTTCAAAGTTGTTTGCATTGTTGTTTGGTGCTTTGTTTCATTAAAACTTTGTTTGGGGTGTGAGGTTGCTTATTTTCCTGCATAATGGGTTGTTAGGAGGTCATATTCTGATCTATGTTGTTTATGTACCAATTTCCAACTTAAACAATTCTAATTTCATAATATAAAGTTGCTGGAATTGATTAATTGACCTTAGAGCAACTTGTGTGCATTTTCACATCTCAAAACCCCATTATGAGTTCATTTTTGGTATAAGTGGAAGTTGTCAACTCTGATTATGTACAACAACCTTGAAAGAATGAAAATATATGTGTAAAAGGCTGTTACTTTTTTAGTAATACTAAGCTTCATCTTCAAATTTGAAAAGCATAAATCTACTTCCAATCTAGAAATTTCAGTGAAGACTTTTATCAAACACTTTGAAAATTTCAATGTTGAAAATTGAATTTCGTGATTCTGCTCCACTTTGTTGAATTATCTTGCTTTCTTAATGCATTTTAGAGCATTTCTGTTACCATATGTAATGTATTTGACAGTTTATACACAATTGTTATATAGTTTGGAAAAAAATAAAAAATACAAGTTAGTATGAAGTGGTTAGGGGTGACAGATACACTTTGTTTACAGTAGCCCTAAGACCCCAGCAGATAGGCATGATCTCCCCCTTCTTAGAAGATTAAATTGCAAATGAAGGAAAAATGTAGACAGATTTTGTGGAGTGTATGTATATTGCAGATGAAGGAAGAGAAGGAAGGGGCTGCAGCCACAAAAACAACACTTGTTTTAGGAATCAAGATCCCAAGAAAATTCCTGAAACAATGCTGCTTTCAGAAACAAAGCAAGTTTTAATGCATCTTCTTGTAACACCTGCTTGGGCCGCAATTTTAGCTCTAAAAGGCACTTCTGTGACCAACGACAACTCAAACAACAGCCATTGGAAGAATGGCAGGGTGCCATGCCACATGGTGCAATTATAGTTCTGTGGCTGGAGTGTATTTTGTTTCAGAACAGGGATTGTCCTCTGTAGAAGGGAATTTCTTCCCTTGGAACCTATCATTTACTCCATTTTCTTCTCTGTCTTGAACCAAGACCTATCATTTACTTTCAGCACTCTTCTATACTTTTGGCTTAATCACTATAAATAGCTATATATTGAGAAACTACGTTCTTTGTATCTCACACTAACTCTTAACCTAGTAGTAAATATTAATACCAAAACCACTTTCTTCTTTTGCTTCCTCTGCATGTTGCTTCTCATCTCTACTATGTTAACTCAGTCATCTAAACATGCTTCAATGGGTAACTATACTGCATCTGTTCCTTCCTCAAATCAACACGAACCACTCTTCTACCAACTAATCTACATCTTTCTTTCTTGTTATTCCTATTCCCATTTAACTAAACCAATTCAAAATAACTTGCTTTTCATTTTATTTTGACTTTCCAATAATATTAAGGAAAACTTGTCCCAGTTTATTAATCCAAAAGCCAGTAAAGAACATACCTCAATGCGTCTCCCAATAGCCTCCCTTGACAACGACAGCCGCCCTCACGTCACGGGAGCACCCTCCTCTCTACGCCTTCGCAGACCTCGTAATGTTAACGAACCACCCTCTTAGGCAATGCCAATGCACTGCTGGAACACCACTGAACCCTACCCACACAATGTAACCGGACATACGGGAAAGGGAGAGGGAAAGGAAGACAAACTTGGGCGACGAGAATGGGAAGCACAAATTGGGGACGAGAACGGATAGGGAGGGGATGAGGGAGCACAACGCAGAGTTGACCTTTTACAAAATTGGGCGCGAGAACAGAGAGGGAATAGGGTGTTGTCTTACGAAATTAGGAACGACCTATGCCAATACGCCCAATTACTCAGTTTAAGGGGTCGAGCCTCTTACCGAAGGCCACAAACCCCTCAGTAATGCTCTTTTGACCTTCGGTAAATTCATTTCACCATGTCCCTCGGTAATGCTCATTTTGACCATCGAAAAACTTTATTTACCGACGGTCCCTAGGCCTTCGGTAATTAACCTTCGGTAATAAGCAAAAATCTTGTAGTGAAACAATGTAACATAATGATGTTCTAACATCCAAAGTCATCCAATTGATCTAACATCGAAATGATCTAAACTCCAAATGTTCTAATATCCAAATGTTTCTATAACAAGTAATAACAAAATGAAACTAATAATGTACATAGTTATCATCAGAATGATCTTCATCATCCTGCGCCTCTATTGATGGCTGGATTGTTGATGGTTGGACTGGTGTGGGTTGGACTGATGAGGGTTGGACTGATGTGGGCTGCTGAGGGGCAACGGGTGACAAGGAGGGTCGTGGCTGGGTCAGAGGGATATTGAATTCATCCTTTGAAGTTTCAGGCAACACTCTCATGACCAGGGCCTTAAAGTTCGTAAACTCTACTCTCAGATCAGTGATCTCCTGGTCACGTTGCTCCAGTGCCTGCGTGAGGCGGAGAACGACCTCGTCAGGAGCAGTGGTGGAAGAAGAAGGTTGGTGCTTCAGGGTACCTCCTCTGGATGTTGTATAGTTTGCAGCAAGTTGTCCTGCACCGTACAGTCGACCCTTTTTCTTCTCACCAACGATCTCGACCCAGCATTGTGTCCTACGTATGTCGTCTTCTGCATTACTGCCATCATCCGGTGTAGGAGCTGACTCACGTTCAGATCTAACCTGTGAAATTCTCGTAGAAAATTTTTCCTGTTGAAACATTAAAAGCAATGTTAGGGAATGATAGAATAACATAAATGAAAAATTAGTAATAGTAATAGTGTTATTTGCTTACATGAGTCTTCCGAGATCTTTCATCAACGAATTGATTAGTGCCCTTCCTTACCTGAGTCTGTGCAAAGACCTCATCAACATGGACCGCCCGTCCCAGAGCTTGTGCCTGTAACATAATTTACGATTTGAAGTGTACATATGGAATAGAAAATACATAACTTATATATGAAAGAAAAAGTTATGATTTGATTACCGTTATCTAAAATACCATCTTAAAGTTGTATACAATTACTTATACATTGACTTTAAAAACAATTGACCCTTCTTTATTCATTTATATTTTTTTCGCTTTATTTGTAACCATTTGAATGCAGTAATGACAGGACAAGGTTCAGAATAGCCTGATAAAGGAAAGGGGGTAGCAAGGCCTACAAAGAGGCAACGGCAGGCACCAAAGTATGTACTTAGGGTGCCTGCTAGACTACCTACCACTGCTGCCGGTAGTACATCATCTGTGGGGCCTCCTCCTACCCCTATTATACAGACTCCTACACCTGCAGTAGACCCTACTCCTACCTTTGCAGTAAACCCTTCTCCTCCTCCTACAGCACACCCTTCTACTACCCCTGTAGCAGACCCTCTTCCTCCTCCTGTTATTATAACCCTCACTCCTCCCCCTATTGTTATTACCCACACTCCTCTCCCTGACCCCACTTCTATACCTTCCTCATCTTCTGTACCGCCTTCTGAGACTGTCACACCACCTGCTGATCCAGATTCAAGTGGTGATGGTGAAGGTCTTGACCCGCCCCTCCATGATCGACCATGGATTGAGCTCTTTGGTAAAGGGTAAGTTTATAATCTGTTGATATAATTTGATGTTTAAACCCTATTGTAATTGAAATGACTTTTGTTATGCAGGTTTATTCCATCTAGGGTTGCTTCCCAGGCCATCACACATTCAATTAAGCAACCATTTTTAAGTCCATGGCCTACTTGGGGAGCAATACCTGATGACGACAGAAAGTCATTCTGGCAGCGCTTTCAGGTGAGCAATCCATTACACTAATGTCCCTCTTATTTTAGTATGTTTTGTAACCAATGTTTGTTTTCTTTAATGTTACAGATGAAGGTGCAGTGGAAACCTGAACATGAAAGTCAGATACACAGAAATTTCCACATGAAAGCATCTCATCGGCTGTCAGAGATGTTTAGGGATGCCCGCAATGCAGGACAGCGCCCTAACTGGCTGGGTGAACAAATTTGGAACTCTTTACCGGCTCATTGGAATACAGTAGAGTTCTGCAATAAGTGTGCCAAAGCCCAGCAGAATAGAGCATCTGAAAGGGGTGGCACCCTGCATACTGGTGGGTCGATCACCATTCATGAGCATGCCATTCGTATGGTATAATCTCATTACATAACTTTTTCTTTCATACATAAGTTATGTATATTATATTTCATATGTAAGCTTGTAATTCTTAATTATGTTACAGGCACAGGCTCTAGGACGGGCGGTCCATGTTGATGAGGTCTTTCCACAGACTCATGTTCGGAAGGGAACTAATCAATTCGTTGATGAAAGATCTCGGAAGACTCATGTAAGCAAATAACACTATTACTAATAATTTTTCATTTATGTTATTCTATCATTCCCTGACATTGCTTTTAATGTTTCAACAGGAAGAATTTTCTACGAGACTTTCACAAGTTAGATCTGAACATGAGTCAGCTCCTACACCGGATGATGCCAGTAATGCAGATGATGACATCCGTAGGACACAGTGCTGGATCGACATCGTTGATAGGAAGAAAAAGGGACGAGTGTACGGTGCGGGACAACTTGCTGCAAACTATACAGCATCCAGAGGAGGTACTCTGAAGCACCAGCCTTCTTCTTCCACCAGTACTCCTGACGAGGTCGTTCTTCGCCTCATGCAGGCACTCGAGCAACGTGACCAGGAGATCACTGATCTGAGAGCAGAGTTTACAAACTTTAAGGCCCTGGTCATGAGAGTATTGCCTGAAACCTCACAGGACGTACAAAATATCCCTCCGACCCAGCCACGACCCTCCTCGTCACCTGCTGCCACTCAGCAGCCCACATCAGTCCAACCCTCATCAGTCCAACCCACACGAGTCCAGCCATCAATAGAGGAGCAGAATGATGAAGATCATTCTGATGATAGTTATGTACATTATTAGTTTCATTTTCTTATTACTTGTTACACAAACATTTGGATATTAGAACATTTTTGAGTTGATATCATTTCAATGTTAATTAGATCTACTTGTAGACTTTGGATGTTAGAACATCCTTTTGTTACATTGTTTTATGTTTGAACTATAATTACATTATCTATACATTAATGGATGTTCTATGGATTAATTGATGTTCAATGGATATTGATAATTGATTGCATCTTTGAGATGCACATTATGCATGTTTGTATGTGCTTGAAAACTGTTATGCAGGTCTGTTTGTAATTGAAATTTGTTATACAGTGATGAGTCGTTATTTCTGGAATTATATTTAGTTTATTGCACTTAAATAAACCAGGGAATTGTGTTTAATTGTCTGTCATTTCCCCGTTTTCCGAATTCTGCTTAATTTGGTCGGAAATTCGTAATTGTGCTAATTTGGGTTTTCTGAGCTGATTAAGTGCATTTCTGGTTGCAGGGCAGTTGTGGAAACATCATCTGGAGCATTGGGATATTGAGTGACACACTCAAAGGCTCAACATTTAGTCATTTAGATTCTAATTAAAGTTGTAATTTCGTTTTCTAGAAGCCCTCAATTAGAATTAGGTGTTTTGGACCCTTTTAGGGGTAATTTTGTAAAAATATTTTTTGTAGGACATATGCCTTTTAGGTTAGGATTTTCAATTTTGTGTGGGGACCCTACCCTTATTAAAGAGGGACACACGGCCCTTGTGCCCAGCCGCCAGCAAGTTACGATCTTTTATTTTTCATTCGGCTTTTGGTGATTACTGAACATAGTTTTTCAAGGAGGGATGAAGAGAATGTTTTGTTCCGGTGGCTAAACTCTCATTGCATTCTCATTTTTTTTAGTTTTTATGCACTGTGCTTGATACTGTTACGGTAATGGTTACTGGAAGCTTGCACACGGCTACTGTTATATTGATTTGAATTTTTTTTCAATTTGAGAGGATGCGTGGACTTCATCATCTTTGATGTTTCTTTGCTTGGTGAATGTTGTTACGGAGAATGGAGGTGAGCGGATTCCATTTTGGAAGAGAGGATTGATTTCTATTGAAGTTTGATGCACGGCTGGAAGCATGAAGCGGTGTTGAATGGGAGAAGAGAAGCAGCGTGTGCGTGTGAAAGGCGTGAATCATTTTGCTGGCAGGATGAAGAAATGGTGAAGCACGGGAGAAGGAGAAAGTGATGAGATAATGAGGAGCAGCAGCACGTTGGTGTGTGAGGTGCTTGTCACGGCTGGAAGCATGAGGTGTTGGTGTGCATGGATATTGAGTGCAGAGGCAGAATGAATTGGAAATGGTGAAGGAGCTGGAAGCAGGGAGCGATTGGATGCAAGAAGAATGAAACGGAGGCTGCACGGTGAAGAAGGGAGTTTAGCACCATCTAAGTTGGAAGGTAGCACACGTCAATTGCACGGAAGTGGAGCTGGAAGCAGGGAGAAGTTTTTTATTTAATACTCACTTTTCAAAAGAGAAGGGCTGGAATGGTGATTCACGGCTGGAAAGAGGTGGAATGATGGAACGTTAGGCAAGGAGAAAGCAGCAGCTGTCATGGCTGGAAGAGTGCACGTTGGATGAGGCCTGGAAAATAAGAGACGGTGATATTATTATTGTAGAAAAAAAGCAATGCATTTCCTTTCTTTTCTTTTAGAGAAAGCGGTGATGATTGATTGAGAAGAAACCAGCAGAGGCCTTATTTTCATTTTATTATGTGGCTTGCTTTAAAAATTTAGTGCACACGGGATTCACTTTTAGGAGAGACGGTGGTTCATTTTAGAGGAGTGTGCGGTGATGGTTATTATGTCCAGCAAGAGAGAGAGCTCCACGGGTTTTTCTTTTTTTTTTTTTATTATCTTCAAGCTTGAACCGAGAATGAGGGAGAAATGGTGCAACTCCACAGCCTTAAATGCATTTCTTTGAAAGTTTATTCCAAGCTGCATTGTGAGTTTTAGTTTTAAGTGTTGCATTTGAATAGGATATCATATGTTTCTTTATTATTTCCTGCATTCTAATTAGTTCACACAATATGTTTTAGGACTATTCGGTTTACTGTTTTCATTCACTTTAATTCTTTTCAGTTATGTTCGGTTGTGTTTAATTTTCATTTTAATTTATTTTATTTTTTTTTATCAAAAAAACTTTTTCAAACCCCCCCCCCTACTATGTGTTTGATATGAGATTTGAACCAAATTTGGTCCTTGAGAGACGACCTAGGAGTCATGTCCTAGCACTATACTGCATTCTTTTATGCACAACTTTTGTGAGAGGTGCGACCCTCTCATCAAAATGGCGTCGTTGCCGGGGACCAACGGTTCAGTTTTAGGTCTTTTGTGTTGATAATGTGTTGTTTGTGTGTTGTGTTTTGTCTTGTATGTTTGAGTGTGTGTGATTTGTTTGTTTAGGTTGTTTTGTGTGTTCAAAATTTTTGTGATATCGTTTCATGATTTTAGGGTGTTGTGACTTAGTGCATGACTAGGGGAAATCCTGGGCCTATACCACCCTTTGATCCTGAGATTGATAGAACTTTTCATAGGTTAGCTAGGCATTCTAGGAATTTATCTTTAGAGTCTGTTTTTGAGTCTGTTCCATTGGATACTGTGCATCCCACTGCTGAGTACTTTGTGTATACTGCATCTACTGCATCTGTTGCATCTGCACGTGATTCTGATTCTGTTGTTTTTCACACTGAGAACAATATGGCACAACCTCCACCTCGCGAGAGGACTTTTAGGGAGATGGCTGCACCTGATTTCTATATTGAAAGCTTGTGCATCCAATATCCTGATGAGGACGTTCCATTTGTTCTCAAGACTGGACTGATCCATTTGTTGCCCAAGTTTCATGGTCTTGCAGGTGAGAGTCCTCATAAGCATTTGAAGGAATTCCACATTGTCTGTTCTAGTATGAAACCACATGATGTTCTTGAAGAGCACATCTTCTTGAAGGCATTCCCTCATTCATTGGAAAATGTTGCTAAGGATTGGTTGTATGGTTTGGCGCCTAGATCTGTCACTAGCTGGGATGATCTGAAGAGGCTGTTCTTAGATAAAATTTTTCCAGCAGCCCGGACCACAACTATCAGAAAAGACATAACTGGGATTAGGCAGCTTGGTGGAGAGAACTTATATGAGTATTGGGAGAGATTCAAGACACTTTGTGCTAGTTGTCCCTACCATCAGATACCTGAGCATCTCCTTGTCCAGTATTTCTATGAGGGTTTGAACAACATGGACCGTGGTATGATTGATGCTGCCAGTGGTGGAGCTCTTGGAGACACCACACCTGCTGAGGCCAGGCAATTGATTGAGAAGATGGCCTCCAACTCCCAGCGGTTTAGCACCAGGAATTATGCCATTGTGGTGAGGGGCGTACATGATGTTGTTACCCAGTCTTTATCAGCTGTTGAAAGCAAGTTGGAAGGAAAGATTGACTCTCTTACGAAGTTGGTGACACAGTTGACTACCAACCAGAGATCTGCAGCTCCATCTGCATCTGTTGCACGACTATGTGCTATTTGTCCTTCCAGTGACCACTACACAGATGCTTGTCCTTCTTTGCAGCACTCTGCTGCCTCTGATGCGCCTCAGGCTTATGCCACGAACATCTACAACAACAGGCAGCCACAACAGCAAAATCATGACTTATCCAGCAACAGGTACAACCCAGGATGGAGGAATCACCCCAATCTGAGATGGAACAATGCGCCACAGCATCAACAGCAGGCACCACCTTTCCAGAATGCTGGAGCACCTAATAGATATGTGCCTCCACCAATGCAACAACACCAGAGGCAACAACATTAGTAGCAACAAGAAGCACCTGCCCAGCCAGTTGCCCAACCTTCCACTTCGTCTGAACCTTCATTGGAAGAGTTAGTGAGACAGATGATTATGCAAAACCTGCAGTTTCAGCAGGAGACTAGAGCTTCCATACAGAGTCTCACTAACCAGATGGGTCAGATGGCTACTCAGATAAACCAGGCGCAGTATCAGAATTCGGATAAGTTACCTTCCCAGACTGTGCAGAACCCAAGGAATGTGAGTGCCATAACCCTTAGATCAGGGAAGCATATTTTTGTGCCTTCAGAGCCCGCTTCTACACCTACTCCCATGCCTGCTACTTGTCCTAGAAAGAACGACCATGACGGTCCGAGCAAGGCATTTGAGGTGGGTGAATCTTCTTCTCCAGCCGGTGGTTCTTCTTCAAGTGGATCTTCTCCCTCTTCCACCACCACCGCTGCCACACCTTCTCCATTGGTTGACCGACCTATCCCTCTACCATTCCCTTCACGGGAACTTCCTAGCAAAAAGATGGAAGATGTGGATAAGGAAATTCTGGAGACCTTCAGGAAGGTAGAGGTGAACATACCTCTACTCGATGCCATCAAGCAGATACTGAAGTATGCCAAATTCTTGAAGGAGCTGTGCACACACAAGAGGAGGATGAAGGGAAATGAGAGGATTAGCATGGGAAGGAATGTATCTGCGCTTATTGGTAAGTCGGTCCCGCACATCCCTGAAAAGTGCAAGGACCCAAGTATATTTTGCATTCCTTGTGTGATTGGAAACAATAAATTTGAAAATGCCATGCTTGATTTGGGTGCTTCTGTTAATGTCATGCCTTTTTCTATATATGCATCTTTGTTTCTTGGTCCTTTTCAAACCACGGGTGTGGTCATTCAGTTGGCCAATAGGAGTGTTACCCACCCAGCAGGTTTCATAGAGGATGTCTTGGTTAGGGTTGGTGAATTGATTTTTCCTGCTGACTTTTATGTTTTGGAAATGGAGGAGGGATTCTCTCATGGATCCGCTCCCATTATCTTAGGCAGGCCATTCTTGAAAATTGCCCGAACTAAGATTGATGTGTATGCTGGAACTTTATCTATGGAATTTGCTGATATTGTTGTTCATTTTAATATCCTTGATGCAATGAAATTTCCAGCTGAGGTCGATTCTCTGTTTAGGATCGATGCATTGGATGACATTATTGATAAATATGTTGTTGATGATTTTGATTCTTTGCATAAGAAAGAGCATTCTTTTCTATCTTCTCTACATACATGCATTGAATCTGAATTTGAGAATGATGTTGATTTTCAAGAGAATTTGGATATCCATGATGTTGATGATGTTTTTGATATGGATGATGTTGATAATGTAATTGTCATGGATATGGATTTGGAGCTTGATGAGATAGGTGTTCCGCCTTTACCTGTGAATTCTTTGGAGTCAGAATGCACTAACCACTTTGTAGGAAGTACAAATGAATCTGAGTTGCAAGCACCTACTCTTGAGTTGAAACAGCTCCCAGATAACCTCAAGTACGTGTACTTGGAGGATGATGAGAAGAAACCGGTGATCATTTCCACCTCCCTTGATTCTGTTCAAGAGGAGAAGTTGCTTGGTGTGCTGAGGAAGCACAAGAAGGCCATTGGTTGGAGTTTGGCTGACATACCTGGTATTAGCCCATCCACATGCATGCATAGAATTCTTTTGGAAGATGGGGCAAGGCCAGTTAGACAGCCACAAAGAAGGCAAAACCCCGTGATCATGGACGTCATCAAGAAGGAGGTGACCAAGCTTTTGCAAGCTGGGATCATCTACCCTATTTCAGACAGTCAGTGGGTTAGCCCCATCCATGTTGTGCCCAAGAAAACTGGCCTCACTGTGGTGAAGAATGAGAGGGATGAGCTTATCCCAGCTAGAGTGCAGAACAGTTGGAGAGTCTGCATTGACTATAGGAGGCTCAACCAAGCAACCAGGAAAGATCATTTCCCCCTGCCATTCATTGATCAGATGCTGGAGCGCCTGGCAGGTAAATCTCATTATTGTTTTCTTGATGGTTTTTCTGGTTACTTTCAAATAAATATTGCGTCTGAGGATCAAGAAAAAACCACATTCACCTGCCCCTTTGGCACTTTTGCCTATAGGAGGATGCCCTTTGGTCTATGCAACGCCCTTGGTACCTTCCAGCGGTGCATGCTTAGCATTTTTAGCGACTTTCTTGAGAATTGCATAGAGGTGTTTATGGATGATTTTATTGTGTATGGATCCTCCTTTGATGCATGTTTAGACAGTCTGGAAAAAGTTTTGAAAAGATGCATAGAAACAAACCTTGTTCTCAATTTTGAGAAATGTCACTTCATGGTTGGACAAGGTTTGGTTCTAGGGCATATCATTTCTGAAAAGGGAATAGAGGTAGACCCTGCTAAGATATCTGTGATTTCGCAGTTGCCTTACCCCTCTTGCGTTCGAGAGGTGCGATCTTTTCTTGGACATTGATAAGTGCCAAGAATTGCATATCCTAAGCACTTATTTTAATCTCCTTTAATGCATTATGGAGTAAAATCTCATGAAAAGTTGTATAATATGTATATATTGTTGATTTTGTACCAGTTTGAGTGTTTTTGTGTGTTTATTTTGCAGATAAATAAGGATTGGAGAAGAAAATAAAGGCACTATTCACGCGTTGACTGACACTATTCATCCGTTGACCGACACTATTCACGCGTTGACCGGCACTATTCATCCGTTGACTTTACTGTTTGACTCGCCCAGCGAGTGGAATATGCTCGCCCAGCTAGCGCGCGCGCCCAGCGAAAAATGATGCTCGCCCAGCGAGCTTGCACCAGTCGCCCAGCGACCCGACCCTGTTCGCCCAGCGAAAAATCACTTACGACTTATCTCTTTAAGAACGCGAACCAGAGGCAGAGAAGGTAGTTTTTGGAGGGGGGAAACCCTCCCAGAGCTCAAGGACGAAGGTGTGGAGGCGCGACTTCACTGCAGGAGCTCATTGAGGCCGCTTGGGGCATGTGGAAGCATATCTTTTCTCCTCCTTGGGTCTTCTTCTTCTCCCATCCACCATGTTTGTAAGCTTGAGGTTCTTCCATGGAAATGGAGAACCAGTTTCATTTTGTTAAGAATTGATGTAATTACTGAATTCTTGTGTATTTGAAGAATGATTTGATTATATGTATGCCTGCTCTGTTAATTTCTAGTATTCTTATTTCCGAGATTAAAGCATGCATGTGATGGAGACGTTCATGTCATGGACTAACTTTGGGTTTCATGGGTTATGGAGACGTAAGATGGACCCAGAACTGAAATAGGAGTCCTAGTGATTATTGGTTCTAGAGATGGAAGATGATCGCTTGTTGTCTTAAGATCCTAGTTCTTAATGCGGTTTCACCTGTTAGATTATCCAAGACATTGGGATTTGATAAGGAAAACTTAGACTTTTTCACCTAAGAGATTAGGGGTAAAGTGTTTTAGTGGATTGACATTAGTAATTAATAAAGAGGAGATGAAACTTTTTATGCACAAGAGTGAAAGTGGTGAAATCTAATCTGAGCAAAACCGATCCATATCATTTCGGACCTTTTTCCATGTCTCAGTGTCTTCACTACCAGAGTCCAAATTTGTAATTATGTATGAATTTATGTTTCTGCACCTGTTTTGTAAATTGATGTTATGTTCTTGAGTCTGGATGAGTTATTAATCGCACAATTCTTTAGTATTACGAGTCTCTTGGGAAAACGATACTTGGACTTACGATTTTATATTACTTAAAGCGATTCGGTACACTTGCCGAAATAATCGCTTAACAGACATGCAGGTTTCTACAGGCGCTTCATCAAAGATTTCAGCAAGAAGGCGCTTCCCTTGTCCAGACTGCTGCAGAAAGATATTGACTTTTCTTTTGATGACAGATGCAAGCAGGCGTTTGATTGCCTGAAGGAAGCTTTGACCACCGCCCCTATCATTCAGGCACCAGATTGGACAGCCCCATTTGAGCTCATGTGTGATGCGTCTAATTATGCATTAGGGGCTGTCTTGACACAGAAAATTGGCAAGCTGCCGAGAGTGATCTACTATGCTTCACGCACTTTGGATGTTGCCCAGGCAAATTATACCACCACTGAAAAAGAGTTGTTGGCAATTGTTTTTGCCCTTGATAAGTTTAGGTCATATTTGCTTGGATCACCTGTTATTGTGTATACTGACCATGCAGCTCTAAAGTTTCTGTTGAAAAAGGCGGAGTCAAAGCCTAGATTGATCAGGTGGATGCTACTGCTCCAGGAGTTTGACTTGCAAATTGAAGACCGGAGTGGAGCACGAAATTTGGCTGCAGACCACCTAAGCCAGATTTAAAAAGCTGGGAATGAAGATGATGTGTTGCCCATACAGGATACCTTTCCTGACGAGAGTTTGTTGATGATTTCTTACTCTCACCCCACTCCTTGGTTTGCACACATTGTAAATTATTTGGTTGCTTCTGTTTTTCCTCCCTTAGCATCACGTGCTCAGATTGCTAAAATTAAGAGTGATGCTAAGTATTATGTTTGGGATGACCCATATCTGTGGAAGTTGTGCAGTGACCAGGTTACTAGGAGATGCATTCCGGACCATGAGATTGACTCGGTCCTACAGTTTTGTCATGCCTCCTCACCCGGTGGTCATCTGGGGATACAGAGAACAGCTCGTAGGGTGCTTGACTGTGGTTTCTATTGGCCTTCCATCTTCAAAGATGCGGAGAAGATTTGCAGCACTTGTGAACCTTGTCAAAGAGCAGGAGGATCAATTTCACAGAGACAAGAGATGCCTCAACAACCTATGTTGTTCTGTGAGGTGTTTGATGTATGGGGTATAGATTTCATGGGTCCTTTTCCTGTTTCTTTTGGTTTCTGTTATATTCTCCTTGCTGTGGATTATGTTTCAAAATGGGTGGAAGCTAGAGCCACCAGGACTAATGATGCTCGGGTTGTTGTAGATTTTGTTAGATCTCACCTCTTTTGCAGGTTTGGAGTGCCTAGAGCAATTGTTAGTGATCAAGGAACCCATTTTTGCAATAGATCCATGCAAGTTTTGCTCAAGAAATATGGGGTGACGCACAGAGTTTCTACACCTTACCACCCCCAAACAAATGGGCAGGCTGAGATCTCCAACAGGGAGATTAAGAGGATTTTGGAGAAGATTATCCAGCCCAACAGGAAAGATTGGAGCAATAGGTTGGACGATGCTCTTTGGGCTCACAGGACAGCTTACAAAGCACCGATAGGGATGTCTCCCTACCGGGTTGTCTTCGGAAAAGCATGTCACCTACCGGTCGAGATTGAGCATCGGGCATATTGGGCTGTGAAGATTTGCAACTTCTCCATGGACCAAGCTGGAGAGGAAAGGAAGTTGCAACTGAATGAATTGGATGAGATCCGATTGGAGGCATATGAGAACTCGAAGTTCTACAAGGAAAGGACAAAGAAGTTCCATGATAGTTCTATTGTTAGAAAGGACTTCGAGGTTGGCCAACAGGTTTTGTTGTATAACTCTAGACTCGGCCTCATGGGTGGTAAGTTGAGATCAAAATGGACTGGACCTTTTGTTGTGACTAATGTTTATCCTTATGGTGCAGTAGAGATCCAAGGTCCATCTACAGCTAAAAGCTTCAAGGTGAACGGGCATAGACTGAAGCCTTTCCTCAACAACCCTTCTTTAGTGGATGTAGTGGTGGAGGAGACGTCTTTGGTCCACCCCACCTATCCTCCCATCTGACTCAGGGAGTTTCTTTTCTCCTTCCCTCCTCACTTTTATTGCACTTTGTCTTTATCTGATGATTGTTCTGATTGTTTGATCTACTGATTGTGACACACTGAGGACATTGTGTCGTTTAAGTGTGGTCTATTAGGGGAGGTTGTTTCTTTGTTCATGTTTCGGTTTTTATGTAGTTTGTTGTGTCGTGTGTACAGTTTTGCATGCTTTTCGTAAATTCTGGATTGTGGTTAGGTTGTCAGTTTTCCTTCACTTCATTGATACTCTAAGATGTTGGATTCCTTGCTTTTCTTTGCTTGGGAGATGATCATGATGTTTGAGAGTTGAATTGATTGTGACACAAATGCCCTGTGTGAGAATTTGAGCCACTTTATGTTCTTTCTTGTGTGTGATATGTCTCTTGATTGCTTGCACATATGCCTTGGCTTGACTCTTGTTGATAGTTCTTGATTGATATGCATGTTTGGAAGTGATAAAGGCAGTTTTGTTCTTGAGCCTCTCTAGCCAAATAAGCCCACCTTGTTCTAATCCTTTGAAAACCCTTTTTGAGCCTATACTTTCCCCCATTTCTTTATTTCAAATGCTCATACACTAGCCCTAAGTGAAAAACCATGATTACCTTAACCTTAGGGAATTTTGGAGCTTTGGAAGTGTTTTGGGAACAAGTGTGGTCTCTTGGGGGTTTCTGATGAGTTGGCTAGTTGGTTCCTCTTCTTGTTTTGTTTTGGTAAATATATGTGTATCTTGTCTTTTACAGTTTTGTTTTGAAAAGAAAGAAAAGAAAAGAGACAAAAAAAAAGAAGAGCAGAAAAATAAAAAAACAAAAAAATAGTGAATAATTGTGAATAATGGAGTCAAGAAGAGGATGGAATTAGAGGTTGTGGGTATGTTTGAATGTGTTTACACTTGTTCCCCATTGCTCCTCTGTTCCTTATGGTTGTTAGCTTCTTATCCAGATATATCCTCCCTTGTCCTTGGCCCCATTACAACCATGAAAAGACCTTTTGATTTGAACATGCGTATGTGCTTGAGTATTGATATTAGAGGCTTGCCAAGTCTGTTTGTGATTGCTTTCTTGAGTGCATTAAGTGACATTGATTTACCTTAAACACTTGAGAGAAACACTGATTGTGTGCATCTGTGAGACTCTGTTGCTTTTGATTCATCTCTTGAACTGATTGAATGTTTTCCTTGTACTGAACTGTTTGGATGATTCTTTGAGTATTTGCTTTCATTGACTCTGTGTGGGATTCTGCCTATACCTTTTACCGTCCAGATTTTGTGAGAATTGTGCAACTGTGTTTCTGTTTTGGAGTCTTTGTTGTTTGTCTGTCGAGTCTGTGTTAGCTTCCTGATGTTTGAGAGTTCCCTGGTTTTCGTTTTGGTTTTGCCCAGGAGTGCAAAAGACTAAGTGTGGTCTATTTTGATGAGTCGTTATTTCTGGAATTATATTTAGTTTATTGCACTTAAATAAATCAGGGAATTGTGTTTAATTGTCTGTCATTTCCCCGTTTTCCGAATTCTGCTTAATTTGGTCGGAAATTCGTAATTGTGCTAATTTGGGTTTTCTGAGCTGATTAAGTGCATTTCTGGTTGCAGGGCAGTTGTGGAAACATCATCTGGAGCATTGGGATATTGAGTTACACACTCAAAGGCTCAACATTTAGTCATTTAGATTCTAATTAAAGTTATAATTTCGTTTTCTAGAAGCCCTTAATTAGAATTAGGTGTTTTGGACCCTTTTAGGGGTAATTTTGTAAAAATATTTTTTGTAGGACATATGCCTTTTAGGTTAGGGTTTTCAATTTTGTGTGGGGACCCTACCCTTATTAAAGAGGGACACACGGCCCTTGTGCCCAGCCGCCAGCAAGTTACGATCTTTTATTTTTCATTCGGCTTTTGGTGATTACTGAACACGGTTTTTCAAGGAGGGATGAAGAGAATGTTTTGTTCCGGTGGCTAAACTCTCATTGCATTCTCATTTTTTTTAGTTTTTATGCACTGTGCTTGATACTGTTACGGGAATGGTTACTGGAAGCTTGCACACGGCTACTGTTATATTGATTTGAATTTTTTTTCAATTTGAGAGGATGCGTGTGATGAGAGGGTCGCACCTCCCAATAAATTTTGCATAAAAGAATGCAGTATAGACTAGGAAGTGACTCCTAGGTCGTCTCTCAAGGACCAAATTGGGTTCAGTCTTAGATCACACACGGAAAAAAAGGGGGGGGGTTTGAAAGTGTTTTTGTGATTTTAAATGAACTGAATTTAAAACTGGAAATTAAATACAACCAAAACATAATTGAAAATGCGGAAAGAAATGTGGAAAACATAAAGACCGAACGGTCTCTAAAGAAAGACGAAACAGTTTTACATTGAGACCGAACAGTATCTAAAGCAAGTGAGGCAAGTGAAATGCAGGAAAGAAAACTCGAAACTGAACAATAAAAGTAAAACTGAACAGTAGAACTTAAAGCCGAACAAAGTAGACAACATAGTGAACGTAAACAATAAACTAAACAATGCAATAGATAAATATCCAAACACAATTAAAGCTATTAAAATGCAATGTTGAGCTGACAAATTAAATGCTCATTGGAATAAAACTTGGAAATTGTAAAACAAAATCACCACCGATTTAAGCATCAAAACAATATAAAGAGACTTTTTTAAGAGCTAAAACAAATTAAAAGATAAATAAAGGAAAATGCTTTTCTAAAAAAAATCAAGTGCAGCCCGTGACAAGACATCGATTGAAGCACGTCTCCAAAAATGAAAATGCTTTCAGTGTATATATATATATATATATATATATATATATATATATATATATATATATATAATGAAATAAGGAAAGTTTTGTTCCTACGTGAATACCGAGAGAAAAAAAAAGAAATTAGCCTGCCTTCCACATTAAACCGTGCAGCTGTGTGCTTCCTGCTGCGTGTTCTTAGTCTCTGAATCACCGCATCTCAACGTGCTTCTCCAATGTGCTGCTTGAATCTCCAAAATGAAATGTGCTACATTGCAGCCGTGACACCTCCAGCTCCATTCTACAAAGAACGTGTCAGCTGCTCTTCTTCCAGCTCCACGTGAATCACCGCTTCAACACATCAATTCCATTTCTTTCTCTCTGTGTGCGTACATCTCAAACTCTTACTTTGCTCTTCTCTCAAACCGAGAGACTCCAAGTGAGTGGCGGCTGCACAAGGTCCGTGTGCTCCCTTTACTGCTCTGCTTCCTCCAATACCGTGCAGTTGGCCCCACTTTTGAAGGAACAAGAACCTGCACTACATTCTTGTCCCGTGTCCGAGAATCCCAAAACAAAATAAAATACCTCTCTCCCTTCTATCCCAAGTGGCAGCTGGACTCGCTTCCCACAATTCCCTAAGCCAAAAATAAGTGCTCTCCTTCCAATTTAATCATCGTATGAATCTTCTACATGCTGTGACGTGGTGTGCTGCTGCCTCATTTCCCTCGGCTATGACACCACAAGCTTCTTTTCTTACAAGAAATAAATTGGATGCCAGCGTTTTTCAAAAGCCAATGAAAGCCCGTGTGTGCACCTCCTAAATTAAATCAATGCTTGCTTTTCTAACAGCTGAATGAAATTACCTTAACATACTAAAAGAAAAGAAAGAAAATGTGTTCATCAATTGCATCCATAATCCACAGTAACAGCGTGCCCATTCTTCATTTGTTCCCCCTCAAAAATAAGAAAGTGTTTTCCACCGCCCGAGAAAAGAAAAAAACCAAAGAAACGTAACAGAGTGTGGCGGCTGGCCATTTCCAAGGGCCGTGGGTCACCTTTAATAAGGGTGGGTCCACACAAAAACCCTAAGGTGCCAAGTCATTTTTCCTTCACATTTTGGGTCTAGTCTACTTTACTAAAAATTGTCTCAAAATAAAAAAGTTGATACAGAAATTCTAAACTACTGAATTACAATTTAATTAATTCTAAAATGTCTTTGTGTAGAGTCTTGGATTTATTTGGCATTCTTCCTGATGTCCCAAAATGTATTTCCGAAATTTTCCTGCACTTCAAAAATGCACTTAATCAGCTCAGAAAACCCAAATTAGCGCAATTATAAATTTCCGACCAAATTAAGCACAATTCGGAAAACGGGGAAATAACAAACAATTAAACACAATTCCCTGCTTTATTTAAGTGCAATAAACTAAATATAATTCAAGAAATAACGACTCATCAGCGTGGACTTCATCATCTTTGATGTTTCTTTGCTTGGTGAATGTTGTTACGGAGAATGGAGGTGAGCGGATTCCATTTTGGAAGAGAGGATTGATTTCTATTGAAGTTTGATGCACGACTGGAAGCATGAAGCGGTGTTGAATGGGAGAAGAGAAGCAGCGTGTGCGTGTGAAAGGCGTGAATCATTTTGCTGGCAGGATGAAGAAATGGTGAAGCACGGGAGAAGGAGAAAGTGATGAGATAATGAGGAGCAGCAGCACGTTGGTGTGTGAGGTGCTTGTCACGGCTGGAAGCACGAGGTGTTGGTGTGCATAGATATTGGGTGCAGAGGCAGAATGAATTGGAAATGGTGAAGGAGCTGGAAGCAGGGAGCGATTGGATGCAAGAAGAATGAAACGGAGGCTGCACGGTGAAGAAGGGAGTTTAGCACCGTCTAAGTTGGAAGGTAGCACACGTCAATTGCACGGAAGTGGAGCTGGAAGCAGAGAGAAGTTTTTTATTTAATACTCACTTTTCAAAAGAGAAGGGCTGGAATGGTGATTCACGGCTGGAAAGAGGTGGAATGATGGAACGTTAGGCAAGGAGAAAGCAGCAGCTGTCACGGCTGGAAGAGTGCACGTTGGATGAGGCCTGGAAAATAAGAGACGGTGATATTATTATTGTAGAAAAAAAGCAATGCATTTCCTTTCTTTTCTTTTAGAGAAAGCGGTGATGATTGATTGAGAAGAAACCAACAGAGACCTTATTTTCATTTTATTATGTGGCTTGCTTTAAAAATTTAGTGCACACGGGATTCACTTTTAGGAGAGACGGTGGTTCATTTTAGAGGAGTGTGCGGTGATGGTTGTTATGTCCAGCAAGAGAGAGAGCTCCACGGGTTTTTCTTTTTTTTTTTATTATCTTCAAGCTTGAACCGAGAATGAGGGAGAAATGGTGCAACTCCACAGCCTTAAATGCATTTCTTTGAAAGTTTATTCCAAGCTGCATTGTGCGTTTTAGTTTTAAGTGTTGCATTTGAATAGGATATCATATGTTTCTTTATTATTTCGTGCATTCTAATTAGTTCACACAATATGTTTTAGGACTATTCGGTTTACTGTTTTCATTCACTTTAATTCTTTTCAGTTATGTTCGGTTGTGTTTAATTTTCATTTTAATTTATTTTATTTTTTTTTATCAAAAAAACTTTTTCAAAACCCCCCCCACTATGTGTTTGATCTGAGATTTGAACCAAATTTGGTCCTTGAGAGACGACCTAGGAGTCATGTCCTAGCATTATACTGCATTCTTTTATGCACAACTTTTGTGAGAGGTGCGACCCTCTCATCATACAGGTCTGCATGTTGGGTTGCACAAGAAATACCATTTCTCTGAAACCATCCCTGCAATTTACCGAAGGCTTTTGCCCTTCGGTAAATGCCCACGTAAGGTCATTACCGAAGGCTTCTGCCCTTCAGTAAATACCCACGTAAGGTCATTACCGAAGGCTTTCGCCCTTCGGAAATTACCGAGGGCTTTTGCCCTTCGGTAATTACCGAAGGCTTCTGGACCTCGGTAATTACCGAAGGGCAAAAGCCCTCGGTAATTGTTAGCGACAAGAGATTTATCGAAGGATTTTTGGCCGTCGATAAGCCTTCGGTAAACACCCTTTATCGACGGCTTATGGCATTTTCCGAGGGCTTTTGGCCTTCGGTAATGCCCTACTTTTTTGTAGTGAAACCTGCATAATAAAAGTCATTTCAATTACCAATAAGGTATAAACATTAAATTATATGAAGAGATTAAAATCTTAACCTTTACCATACGGCTCAATCCACGGTCAATCATGGAGGGGCGGGTCAAGACCTTCACATTCACCACTTGAATCTGGATAAGCAGATGGTGTGTGATGAGTCAATATTTCTTGAATTATATTTAGTTTATTGCACTTAAATAAACCAGGGAATTGTGTTTAATTGTCTGTTATTTCCCCGTTTTCCGAATTCTGCTTAATTTGGTCCGAAATTCGTAATTGTGCTAATTTGGATTTTCTGAGCTGATTAAGTGCATTTCTGGTTGTAGGGAAGTTGTGGAAACACCATCTGGAGCATTGGGATATGGCATGACACACTCAAAGGCTCAACATTTAGTCATTTAGATTCTAATTAAAGTTGTAATATCGTTTTCTAGAAGCCTTTAATTAGAACTAGGTGTTTTGGATCCTTTTAGGGGAATTTTTGTAAAAAAAACCCATTTGTAGGACATTGCCTTTTAGGTTAGGGTTTTTAATTTTTTTTTGGGTGGACCCTACCCTTAAGAAAAGAGAACTCACGGCCTTAGAGGGGGGCAGCCGCCACTTGCCACTGATGTTCTTGGTTTCTTTGGAACGTTGTTATGGAATGAAGAATGAGCAGCACACAGTGATTTCATTTGGTTTTGTGCGCGGAAATTAATCTTTGAGGTGCAGCAATTGATTATTTATTTTTCTAGCTATGGTTACGTCCAACGTTGGTGTGGGGGTGATTTATTTTTCTTTCCATTTGCTATGGAGTGCTGCATTTACTTTTTGCTATTGAAAAAAGTGTTGATTGATGAAAAAGGAAGCGGTGATTAAGGGAAGCAACAACATGTAGGTGAAGCGCTGATTCCAGGAGCACGTGGAGGTTGAAAATGATGTCACGGCAGGAAGCATTGAAGCAAGTGGTGTGCATGGTTAAGTGTTGGAAGCAAACGGTGCTACAGAATGAAAGAAGCACACGGACATAAAGAAGAGTAGGTGTCACGTCCAGCAAGGGGGAGAAGCCACATCAAACATTCAATTAAAAGAGGAAGCTGCAATGTAAGGAGAATACGGAGAGCAGCTCGGTCACGGAAGAATAAAGGAGCTGGCATTAGAAGCATTGATTTTTTGGGAGTGTGCTGTCACGACATGGAGAGAAGCACCTTTGTTTTCCCTATAGAAAAAGCGATACAAGTTTCTTGTTTTATACATAAGCGATGTATTCAATTCTTGGAAGAAGAGGTGCTGATTTCAGGGGCTGTGAGCATGGTGATTGAGCAGCTGTTACGACTGGAAGGAAAGGGCACTTTCATTCTCGGTTTTCATTTTATTTTATTTAGAGAATAGGATGCAGTGATGGAGCTTTTCTTTCTTTTAGAAAATAGTGTGGTTGACTTTTACTTTATTTCTTGAAAAAAAAAACAGGAGACAATGATTTATTCTGGATTGCAGAGGCGCTTTGGAATTGCTCACTTTCCTTCTCAGTTTGCATCATTTGTCTTTTAGAAAGCACATGTTGTTACACACAGCAAGAGAGCTCCAAAGTTTAATTCACCTAGTTACTATTCATGTATTGTTTTTAGTACCATTTCCGTGATGGATGTGCATTTCATTACTTCATTTTTTTTAGCTAAATCATTGCATTTCAATATATTAGATGTGTTCTCTTATTTATCTAGTGCATTTTCGAGTGAGTCACGCAAGTTTTCTTTAATTTAATGTTAGCTTCAGTTAGTTGGTTTGGTCATTAGTGATATTACATTGTTTCTTTGAGATTTCTGGACTATACTTGTGTTTATTATGCTCTGCTTATTTTGTGTTTAAAATCTAGTGCATTTCGCGTACACAAACTTTTCACAAAACCCCCTCACTACATGTTTGATCTAAGCCTCGAACCACATTTGGTCCTTGAAAGACGACCTAGGAGTCACTTCCTAGCTTATACTGCATTAATTTTGCAATCAACTTTTGTGTGAGGTGCGACCCTCTCAACAGTGTGACAGTCTCAGAAGGCGGTATACAAGATGAGGGAGGTATAGAAGTAGGGTCAGGGTAATAACCAGAGGGGGAGGAGTGGTGGTTATAATCACAGGAGGCGGAAGAGGGTGTGCTGCAGGGGTAATAGAAGGGTGTGCTGCAGGAGTAGGGGAAGGGTGTACTGTAGAGGTAGGATAACGTTGTATTGTAGAGGTAGGAGTAGAGTCTACTGCAAGGATAAGAGGCTGTATTGTAGGGGTAGGAGGAGGCCCCACAGATGATGTACCGGGGGCAGCAATGGTAGGTAGTCTACCAAGCACCATAAGTACATACTTTGGTGCCTGTTGTTGCCTCTTTTTAGGCCTTGCTACCCCCTTTCCTTTATTAGGACGTTCTGAACCTTGTCCTGTCATTACTGCATTGAAATGGTTACAAATAAAGGGAAAAAAAGAAATGAATATGGTAGGACCAATGGTTTTTAAAGTCAATGTATAAATAATTGCATACAACTTTTAAGATAGTATTTTAGATAACTCTATTCAAATGATAGTTCAATTTGCTACAATAGATGTCCAACATTCAATCGTCGTCATCATGATCTTCATCTTCATCTTCTTCTTCTTCATCATCGTCATTATTATCATCATCTTCTTTTTCTTCATCGTCATCATCATCTTCTTCTTGTTCATATTCTTCTTCTTCTTCTTCTTCTTGTTCTTCTTCCTCTTCTTCTTGTTCTTCATCACCTTGTATTGTTGCTTCTAATTCATCTCCATCACCATCAGGGTCGACCAATGCGGTTATACGTTCAACTTCAATAATTTCTTGTGGTTGTGACATTTGGTCAAGTTGGTAGCAACATCTTCCTCAACCTCATTTGAGTCAATGCGACCTCTAGGCTTGGTTTGTATTGCTACGACCTAACCACACTTTTCAATATTGTGGAATGGTGGATATGGCACATAATAAACCTGTCTGACATTAGCTGGTAGAATGAAAGGATCAAACGGTCCATATCTTAATCTTTGGTTGAGTTCGACAATATTAAAGCGTGGATCAACTCTAGTACCAGATCTAGAAGGATCAAACCATTCACAATAAAAAAGTACTACTCTGTTTGGAGAAGTAGTGCTGTTGTACTCTAGCTCATATATTTTATGAATGATACCGTAGAAATCATCATAACAACCCTTTGTTAGACCCTTCACATACACACCACAATTTGATGTTTTCTTTCCTTTAGACCATTCATGTGTATGGAATTTGTAACCATTGGTGAAGTAAGTGTGCCATTCTTTGACACATCTCATTGGCCAATTTGAGGGATGTCTTAACTCTTGAACTGTGGGAGTTAATACCTGATTAAAAACCTACAAATACACTAAAAAAATTATGAAAGCAAGAGTCAAATTAACCGAGTTCTAAACGTAGGAAAAAATACAGACCTACTTTCTAAACCAATGGGGAAACTCAGAGTGTATTCTAGCAGAAGTATTTCCTTCTGCGACTTGCTCGGCGACAAGAAATGAGCTGGTACAAATGAAATTCATTAGTGTATAACAATTGTGTCGTTGGAAAGAAAAGAGATGGATGATGACATACTCAAGGTACAACTTAACTTCACTATAATTGATTAAGACATGGACATGAATAGAATTGAATTCAGCATCAGTTAACTGATGGACAAATTTGTAAGCACCAAAATATGATGTCACAAACTTGTTTCACAATCGGCAAGTATGACCGAATCGTTCAAGTAATAAACTTGGTAAGACCAAGTATCGTTCTTCCCAAAGGACTCACGGCCTAGTTTAGTTATGTGATTTGTTGATTAGCTAGGACTTACAAACGAAATATTTAGAGTTCAATATGCAAAGACGAAAATAAACATGTATGCATGAAATTTGATCAATGGCAAAGACAAAAGATAAACACTTTCAATGAATTATATGAATGAATATGTTGTTGGGGGTCAATTTCATCTCATCCACTCTCATATATTTTAGGAATTCAACATTCAAATCATCATTGTTAATGTCACTCTCTAATGTACCATTCTAGATGGCTTCTCCCTAATCACGAGTTCATACAATTCCTAGCATTCCTAATGATTAGTTCATGAGGGCAGGAGCTTAAAGGCAACCAATATAATATTGTCAGTATAATATTGGGAGAAATTCCCCGGATCTAGACTTCCCCGTACGTGTCCGTATCGACAAAACCAATAATCATGCATGGAATGAGTTAAACTATGCAAGCATTGAGCAAAGAGGAAAAACCCTAACTAATGATGAAAGAAAGCATATGTCTTAATTAAAAGATATAAACAACAGATTCCATATATGAGAGCTTCAAGAGATTACATTGATTCCCCAACAAACATACAAGGTTTAGTTCACCATATTCATGGTGAACCTAGATGAATATCAATGAAAGAATGAAAGAATAAACCCAATAAAGGTGAAGAGGTAGCCTGAGCATCCAAGATCCTCCTTCAAAGGGGTGGAAGAGAGAGTGTTTGCCTTGTTTCTGCCAAAGATACCTAATTCTAGGACGTGCAAGCCCTTATATACTAATCTAGAGTTACAAAAGATTACAAAATCCCAAGCCCAAAAAGTGCCGCTCAGCGGTGATTGCACGTCATTTTTCTTCCCCTCAGCGGCCAGTTTGCCCCTCAGCGTGACTCCCGCAACCTCCTGAGTGCCGCTCAGCGGTAAAATGCCGCTGAGCGGTGCCTTCGACTTCTCTTTTTGCACTCTTTCTTGTCTTTTCTAATGTCATCTCTCTCCTTCTTCACTCTTTTCACTAAATTCACCTTAAAAGCTGCACAAAAACACTTAAATCAAGCGTAAACCTGTCCAGCTCTCATATTTATGAAAATATAGATAAAAGCATGATTTCAAGCTAGTTTTTAAGTCTAAAGGTTGCTTTTAGTATCAATTTTAAGCATGAAAATAACAGTTTTTCAACTGTTATCATTAACCAATGTGTGAATTCTTACCCTGTGCGATGGCCTGATTGTCGAAAAACTGATAATGCACCTTCACGTGGTTCAACTTTCCATTGCATTTCATTTCTGACATGAGTAGGGGACAACATGAAGTTTTTGAAATAATGTGAACAAAAATACGTTGTCTCTCTATGCAAGTAAGCTACACAAATTGAGCCTTATACTCTAGCTTTATTTTTAACTGAATGTTTGGATTCTCCCATAAACCTTTCAAATGGATACATCCACCTGTATTGCACCGGTCCCCCAAGCCAAGCTTCATATGCAAGATGAATCGGAATATGCTCCATTGAATCAAAGAATGCAGGAGGGAATATTCTTTCCAATTTACAGAGAATAATTGGGATATTTTCATCCATCTTTTTAAGGGAATTCTCCTTTAGTACCTCCTGCAACATGGTTAGTGCAATGTGGCTCTACATACACAACAGTTTCAACATCAATAGGCACCAGCTGAACCCGCTCATCAACAATCACTTCTTAGATCCAGTTGTGGAAGACATTTCCCTGCTCGATCAAATTTGGAGGATGAAGCAGTGATAACAGTTGAAAAACTGTTATTTTCATGCTTAAAATTGATACTAAAAGCAACCTTTATACTTAGAAACTAGCTTGAAATCATGCTTTTATTCATATTTTCAGAAATAAAAGAGTTGGACAGGTTTATGCTTGATTTCAGTGTTTTTGTGCAGGTTTTAAGGTGAATTTAGTGAAAGAAGTGAAGAAGGAGAGAGATGCAATTAGAAAAGACACCAAAAAGTGCGAAAAGAGAAGCCGCAACTGCCGCTCAGCGGCAGTTTACCGTTGAGCGACACTTAGGAGTTCACGGGAGATCCAGTGAGGGGCAAAATGGCCGCTGAGGGGAAGAAACCAACTCACGCACTCACCTCTGAGCGGCACTTTACCGCTGAGCTGCACACTTATGGGCTTGGGCCTGAATTTTCTGTAATTTTAGAATAGTATATAAGCTTTAGGACGTCCTAGGGTTTGTATCTTTGGCAGAAACGAAGCAAACACTCTCTCTTCCACCCCCTTGAAGGAGGATCTTGGATGCTCAGGCTGCCTCTTCACCTTTCTAGGGTTTTATCTTTCATTCTTTCATTATTATTGATCTAGTTTCACCATGAATATGGTGAACTAAAGCTTGTATTGTTGTTGGGGAATCAATGTAGTCTTTTGAAACTCTCATATATGGAATTTGTGTTTACATCTTATATTTAAGACCTATGCTTTCTTTCATCATTAGTTAGGGTTTTTCCTCTTTGCTCAATGCTTGCTTTGTTTAACTCATTCAATGCATGATTATTGATTTTGTCGATACGGGAACGTACGGGGAAGTCTAGATCCGGGGAATCTCTCCCAATAGTATATTGGTTGTCGTTAAGCTCCTGCACTAAAAGCACTAATTATTAGAAATGCTAGGAATTGTATGAACTCGTAATTAGGGATAGGCCTTCTTGTCAAGGTAATTTAGAGAGTGGCATTAATAATGATGAATTGAATGTTGAATTCCTAAAGTATATGAGAGTGGATAAGATGAAATTGATAACCCCAACAACATACTCATCCATATATTCCATTGAAAGTGCTTGTATTTTGTTTTAGCCATTGATCAAAACTCATGCATACTTGTTTATTTTCTGTTTTGCATATTAAACTTCACTTATTTCGTTCTTAAGTCTTAGCTAATCAACAAATCACATAACTGAACTAGGTTGTGAGTCCTTTGGGAGAACGATACCTGGTCTTACCGAGTTTATTATTTGAAACGATTCGGTCACACTTGCCGATTGTTCAACAAGTTTGTGGCGCCATATTTCGGTGTTCATAAATTTGTCATCAAGCAGTTCGTCCTCAAAACTTCCTTGCTGGATCCTGTGGTGGAAGATATCTCCCTGATAGTCTAAAATTGGCAACTGCCACCATGACCAGGGGAGTTTTCTTTCTCTCTTCTCCCCCTTTCCCTACTTTTATTGCATTTGTCCATGATCTGTTGACTATTATGATTTATGATCTTATGCTTATGACACATTGAGGGCACTGTGTAGTTTAAGTGTGGTCTATTGGGGGAGATTTTTTTATTGTTTTCTTCGTTAGTTTTTGTTTTCTTGGTTAATTTTTTTTCTTTTCTAGGTAGTTTTTGTCGTGTCTTGTGTACAGTTTGCATGTTTCTCTTGACTTTGGACTTTGTTTAGGTTGTAGACTCGTCTTCACTTCCTTGATACTTGGTTTGAAATCCTTGCTTTTCTTTGCTTGGGAAGATGATTATGATGTTTGAGAGGTTGAATTGATTGTGACAATTACCCTATGTGAGATTTGAGCCACTTAATGTTCTTTCTTGTGTGTGATATGTCTCTTGATTGCTTGCGCATATGCCTTGGCTTGACTCTTGTTGATAATTCTTGATTGATATGCATGTTTGGAAGTGATAAAGGCAGTTTTGTTCTTGAACCTCTCTGGCCAATTAAGCTTACCTTGTTTTAATCCTTTAATAACCCCCTTGAGCCTATACTTTTCCCTTGTTCTTTGTTTTCAAGCTCATTAATCACCCTTAAGTGAAAAACCATGATTACCTTAACCTTAGGGAATTTTGGAGCTTTGGAAGTGTTTTGGGAACAAGTGTGGTCTCCTAGGGGTTTCTGATGAATTGGCTGGTTGGTTCCTCTTCTTGTTTTGTGTTCAGAAATATGATTTATATCTTGTCTCTTACAGTTGTGTGCTAAAGAGAAAAGAAAAGAGACAGGATGAGAAAAAAATATAGAGAAAAATAAAAAAAATGAATGAATGAAAAAAATAATTTGTGAATAATGGAGTCAAGAACAGGATTGAATTAGAGGTTTTGGGTGTATTTGATTGTGTTTTCACTTGTTCCCCATTGCTCCTCTATTCTTTTTGGTTTGTAGCTTCTCCTCCATATTTATCCTCCCTTGTCCTTGGCCCCATTTCACCCATAAAAGACCTTTTGATTTGAACATGCATGTGTTTGAGTGTTGATATTAGAGGCTCGCCACGTCTGTTGTTGCTTGTTTTCTTGAGTGCATCGAGTTGACATTGTTTACCCTAGACACTTGAGAGAAACACTCATAGTGCATCTGTGAGGTTTTATTACTTTTGATTAACCTCTTGAGCTGATTGATCAATTTGCCATGCTTTGAAATGCTTGGATGATTTCATGAGTATCTGCTTTCCTTGATTATGTGTTGGAAATTATCTACTTCTTTTCTCTGTCTAGATGCCTTGAGAACTATGTAATTTTGTTTCTTTCCTCGTTAGTCTTTGTTTTCTGCGTGCTGAGTTTGTGTCACTTCCCTGATGTCCTTTGAACCATTCCTTGATTTGCGTCTTGATTTTGCCTAGGAGTGCAAAAGACTAAGTGTGGTCTATTTTGATGAGTCAATATTTTCTTGACTTCACTTAGTTTAGTGTGCTAGAATTAATCAGGGAATTGTGCTTAAATGTCCGATATTTTTCCGTTTTTTCTAATTGTGCTTAATTTGACCAAAAATTCTTATTTTAATTAATTTGAATTATTTGAGCTAATTATTTTCATCATACAGGAAAAATTTTGGAAATACAATTTGAGACATTTAGAGGTTAAATAAGATGAAGAAGGGGGTGCTGTAAGAAAGAAAGCACTCACGGACAACGGCTGCCACCCAATGAAAAGGCACATTACATTTTGATTTCATCTTAGGAAGATACGCTGCAATGTTTTGCTTTAGGAAGCATATGGTAGGCAATTAGTATTTGGTGAGCAACGCTGTTACGGCCCACATGGACAGAGGATTTTGGGCTTGAAAGAGTGGTGTGCACGGTGAAGAAAGAATGTTGGCTTGCTATTGGAGGGGTGCATGCGTCCAAGAAGTGGAAAAAAGAAGCTAGTCCAGCAGCCACTTCATGGTTCAGCAGAGAAAGGAGCGAAAAAAAAACACACTCCATGGTGCAGCACGATCCAATAATGCACGGAGTTGAGGGAGTTCTCGTCCAGCAAGAAATCCAACACGTTCATTTTGGAGAGGTGGCACGGCCCACACAGCAGTAGTCCAACAAAAAGGCACGCATTCAGAAAACAGGGGGTGTCCAAAGACAACAGCAGCAACATGCGTCCTAGGAGAGTCCAACAGCGTCCAGCGTGGATATGGGCCAATTTATATGAAGTAGGGCAGTCGCCACCTGGTAGAAAAAGAAAAGAGAGGATTCATTCACTTTTTAGAGAAGAAGAGACCTGGAGAAAGAAAACACAGACATCAATTCATGGAGGGCTACGGCTAGCTGGAAGACACACGTAGGCTGAATTGAAAGCACACAGAGGGAGCACGCATGGAGGGTTACGGTCCAGACGGCTAAGGCAGAGAGCTGTGATTGAGTTTGGAAGGAGGAAGCACACTCTGCCCTTTTCATTTTGTTTATTTTCTATGCACTTTGATCGAAGCGTGTCATTACTTCTTGGCTGGAACGAAAAAAAAGGGGTGCTCATTTTCAATTGGAAGTAACATTTTCTCTCTTTTCATTATGGTCACGTCAACTCTTTTGAAGAGCACCTTGCATTATTTTATTTTATTTTATTTAGTATTAAGTGTTTTTTTTTTCTTTGCAACGCTGAACCAATTTGCTTAAGAATGAATTTTATATTAATTTCCAATTGTTGAACTACTAAAAGCAATGGGCCGCGGTTTTGAAGTTATTTGTATGAATCATCATTCACGTTTTTCAATGTTCATCATTAACTTTCCATAATTCTAATCCATTTCTATTCATGTGTCCTTTTCTTTATATTTTTCAGGTGATAACTTAGCATTTCATTTATTAGCTTTAGGATGCATTGCATTTATTACATGCATTTAATTTATTAGCTTTAGGATGCATTTTATTTATTAGCTTTAGGATGCATTTTATTTTCTTTCCTTAAGAAATGCACACACGGTTATTGAAGCCTTAAGGCGTTAGTTCACTTTTGCTTTTAGTAAAAAAAAAATGCTTATTCATTACTTTGGAGGTGTTGTTACGTATTGGGTGGAGGAAAAGCACACTGATATATTCAATTTTAGTGATTTATTTTGGAGAAAGGGCATGGCTACCACGTTCAACCTTTTTATGAGAGTTCCACAAGCTTACTTCTTGCATTTTAATTTGTCATGTTGAGTATTTAATTTTACTGTCAAGCTGCAATGTGCATTTAATATTTTAATTTACTTCAATGCTTTCAATTATTTTAGGTTGTCTTTAATTTCCAGTTTTTAATTTAGTTCATTTCGAATCACAAAAACACTTTCAAACCGTTCACTACGTGTCTGACCTAAGACTGAACCACCTTTGGTCCTTGAGAGACGACCTAGGAGTCACTTCCTAGCACTATACTGCATTCTTTATTGCACATCAACAAGACTCAAGATGTATAATCCCAGAGCCCTATTTCGAATCAAAATAGTTCTTAGAGTCTTTATCAGAAGATACATCTTCTCTCTAATGTTGAGCATTGTCAAGTTTTCTCACAAGGTTTTTCACCCTTTCATTTAAATTTCTAAACTGGTTAGCTACAAACCTCTCAAAATTAGTTTCAGGAAGAAAGTTGGTTCTGTCTTCTTCCTCTTTGAAGCACCACCTTCTCATTGTCTTTACTAACCCAAGAGACGCAACAATGTTTCGGTTAACCACATTTGTGCAGTTACATGAGCATTTCTACTCTCCATCAACATTCACACCTTGAAGAATTAACATCCTACTGACCAGAACTGCATATGGCAGATAATATGATGACTTAGGGTAGCTCCAGTCATGTGATCTTTTAAATCCTCCACCTAGTTGGTGGGAACATCATTCTTAATAGCATGTAACAGATAAATGTCAGTAGCGGCTGCAGCAGAATGGTTAGCGTGGGATAACAAACCAAGAGGGGTTTTTAATACTAACGTGTGCCTTTTAATTTCTACTCAATTAAACTTACTTAGCAATTAATAATAACACTTAAATAGAGTAAGGTTGAGAGAAATTTGCACAGATGATTTTATCCTGGTTCGGATCTTACCAATCCTACGTCCAGTCGCTTATCTCAAAACAAGATAAACAGTTTCACTAACACAAAACAATTACAAATTACAATCACAAAGATACAATTTGTAAAAGTTTAGAAACCACCTCTCTTGATACCACAAGAGATGAAACTACACCTCCTTTGAGTCTTCACAAAGGATGAACACCTCCTCCGAATACTTCACGAAGGATGATTCTCTTCCGAACACCTCCTTAGACACACCAAGGATGAACCGGCTATTTCCTCTGTCACCGTAGCAGCACTTCACCAGCTCCACAGACAAGAGTTTCACAAGCCGAACAAGAACACACAAGTCTCAAGAATTTCTGAGTATTTGAGCACAAGGGAAGAGTTTCTGTGTCTCTAGATATGTCTTTTTAAGAGGAAATGAGAGTCTATTTATAGACTCATCCAAAGGCTCTTCCATTCACTAAAAGACAAACTTAACGGCTAGTTTGTCCAACGGCCATAAACGGCTAGTTTCTCCAACGGCCATAAACGGCTAGTTTGTCCAACGGTCATAAACGGCTAGTTTCTTCAACGACTAGTTTCTCCAACGTCCGTGTTAAGTGCGATACTCTTACCGTTAACCGTCACTATTCACGTGAATAGTGTTACTATTCATGTGAATAGTACTATAGTGTTTTGTTGCAATGATTTACTATAGTAATTTTACAAAACACTTTTCTTTTTCTAATCTAAGTCCTATACATATTTCTAAGAGTATTACAAAAGCTTTCCATCACAATATAAGTCTTCATAACATCTTGAATCTTGATTTCTCTTGACTTGATTTGGACATCATCAAAACTTCATCTTCATCATTTTGCTAACAATCTCCCCCTTTTTGATGATGATCAAAAACTCCTTGATTTAAAGCTTTTGGTAATAATCTGTATTTAAAACACAACTTATGGAAGAAAAAGTGCATTAGGGAATAAACACAAATAAGCAAATAAGCTTTAAACATTTTCTCCCCCTTTTTGATCATAATTAAAAAGTTGTGTTTGATGTTCTCCCCCTAAGATAATACTCCCCCTTAATAAAAGCATGTATGCATATGAGCTAAAAATATTTCAAATTTAAAGATTCATTCAAACATGCAGAATAGGATATTTAAAGCAAATATTTTTAGGAGAAAGAGCTTATAAAACATTGTTGAGATCTTCATCTTGAGGATTGTCATCATTCTTTGCTTCATTTGTTATCTTCTACAAATCTTCATCATTTCCTGCATGTAATTCAAATGACTCAAGAGGTTTTGCCTCAAGGTCTACAATTTCATCAAAGACAACATGCACACATTCTTCTATTTCAAATGTTTTCCGTTTGAAAACTATATATGCTTAAAAAAAAAAAAATTCCATCTACCTTGGAATAAAAATTTCTTAATTTTTCTTTTCAAATATTTAAAACAAAATTGTTTTAAAGAAATTCTAAATTTTAAACAATAGGTACCCAACTATTTTGTATGGGTCCTTTGGGTTAATTTAAAAATTTGAAATCATTTTACAACCCAAATATATCTACCACTTGGAACACCATAATGCTTAATTTTACATTTATTTGAAGTATGACCCTTTTTCATACAATAAAAGCATGATACAAAGTTTGTGTTCCTATAAGTTGTTCCTTTTTCTACCCAAGTTCTATGGGTTCTATGATTATGTTTATTTTTAATTCTAGGAACATACTTATTTTTAACAACCTTATTTTCATTATTTTTACTACATTCTCCAAAGGTTGTTTCATCTAGTAGTTTCTTATAATTAACACAAGATGCACATTCATCACTACTAGTATATTTACCTTTTTCATAAAATAAAATTTTATTTTTCAAAATTTTATTTTCTTCAAAAATATTTTTAAAATTTGATTTTAATTCTTTATTTTCATCTGCTATTGATTTTTCAACGTTATCAACTTTCAATTTATGTTCATCACAAAATTTACACTCAGCAGATATATTTGTATCATTTTCTACATTTGAAATTTTACTATTTAAAGTTTCTATTTCTTCTAAGGATTTTTCATATTTCTTTTGTAATTCTTTAAAATCCTTTTTCAATTTCTTATGAGCAAGATCTAGTTTTTCTGATTCTATCAATAATTCTCTATAAATTTCATGTAATTCATCTTCATCAATATGATCAGAATCATCAGAATCGCTAGAGGTACTTACTTAGCTTCCAGTGTCGTCGTTCACTACTAAACAGATATATGCTTGCTCATTAGAATCACCCATACTTGATGTTGTGCTTGATGAAGAGCTTGAATTATTCTCTTCCATGATTAAAGTATTAGATTTAGCACACCCAATTTCATCTCCGCCTTCATGAGTTACTCTTAAAGTTTCCCACATTTCTTTAGCGTTTTTGCAGACAGAGACCCTGTAGAACTCATCAACAGTCAATGCTGACACAATGATATTCCGGGCTTTTACATCATTCTGAGATCTTCTCTTTTCTTCAATGGTCCATTGGTCACGGGACTTTGGTTCCTGCATATTGTTAGTTGGAACAAAAGGACCAAATGCAACAACATCCCAAATATCTACATCAATAGATTCCATAAATATTTGCATTCTGACCTTCCAAAATGCGTAATTTTCACCTGTGAATAGTGGTGGTCTATTGATAGAAGCACCCTTTGCGAATGTTTAATGCGATCCCGCCATTTGAATGACTATTAAAGCAAGCTCTGATACCAATTGTCAGTAGCGGCTGCAGCGGAATGGTTAGCGTGGGATAACAAACCAAGAGGGGTTTTTAATACTAACGTGTGCCTTTTAATTTCTACTCAATTAAACTTACTTAGCAATTAATAATAACACTTAAATAGAGTAAGGTTGAGAGAAATTTGCACAGATGATTTTATCCTGGTTCGGATCTTACCAATCCTACGTCCAGTCGCTTATCTCAAAACAAGATAAACAGTTTCACTAACACAAAACAATTACAAATTACAATCACAAAGATACAATTTGTAAAAGTTTAGAAACCACCTCTCTTGATACCACAAGAGATGAAACTACACCTCCTTTGAGTCTTCACAAAGGATGAACACCTCCTCCGAATACTTCACGAAGGATGATTCTCTTCCGAACACCTCCTTAGACACACCAAGGATGAACCGGCTATTTCCTCTGTCACCGTAGCAGCACTTCACCAGCTCCACAGACAAGAGTTTCACAAGCCGAACAAGAACACACAAGTCTCAAGAATTTCTGAGTATTTGAGCACAAGGGAAGAGTTTCTGTGTCTCTAGATATGTCTTTTTAAGAGGAAATGAGAGTCTATTTATAGACTCATCCAAAGGCTCTTCCATTCACTAAAAGACAAACTTAACGGCTAGTTTGTCCAACGGCCATAAACGGCTAGTTTCTCCAACGGCCATAAACGGCTAGTTTCTCCAACGGCCATAAACGGCTAGTTTGTCCAACGGTCATAAACGGCTAGTTTCTTCAACGACTAGTTTCTCCAACGTCCGTGTTAAGTGCGATACTCTTACCGTTAACCGTCACTATTCACGTGAATAGTGTTACTATTCATGTGAATAGTACTATAGTGTTTTGTTGCAATGATTTACTATAGTAATTTTACAAAACACTTTTCTTTTTCTAATCTAAGTCCTATACATATTTCTAAGAGTATTACAAAAGCTTTCCATCACAATATAAGTCTTCATAACATCTTGAATCTTGATTTCTCTTGACTTGATTTGGACATCATCAAAACTTCATCTTCATCATTTTGCTAACAATAAACATCTTCTATGGTCATTCTATCCTGCAACAATATTCTAGGTTGAATCACCCATGCAAGAAGATATGATGTTATTTTTTCTTCCATGTTTAGGCCTTCATGTACAAAGAGTCTTTCAAGTTTATTTTCTCAGAAATCTCAGCCAACTTCTGGAACGATCTCTTTTCTTTAGCCAACGATTTGTTTTTGAGTTTGGTAAATGAGAGAATATTCCCTCAACTTTTAGTCCAACAACTTGTTGCCATACATTATTATCAATGCATATACTCACACCTTTCACCTTTGACCGAATATCACCATTCACGATTTCCAAATTATGGTAGAACACCCTGGTGGGAGGGTCGCACCTCCCAACAAAAGTTGTGCATAAAAGAATGCAGTATAGTGCTAGGAAGTGACTCCTAGGTCGTCTCACAAGGACCAATATTGCGGTTCAGTCTCAGATCAAACACATTGTGGGGGGGTTTGTGAAGATATATTTTTTTTTTAGAGTGCAAATGAACTAAATTAAAACACGAACATAACACGGATGTAAACACATATAAACACAGAATTAAAATGGTTAGTTACTTAAGCTAACATTGTAACTAAAATATCACAACCTCGAAAAATAGAGAACATCAAAATGAAAATCGCTTTAACCAAATTAAAAGTGCAACATTGAGCTAAACAATTTAAATGCACACCGAGAACGGAAACCAATTGAAATGAATGCGTGAAGAACACATAAAAGTAAATGCGTGAAGAAATAAAAAAATAAAACTTTCTATCCTTCAACGTGTCTCATCACCGCACAATGCTTCACATTCACGTGGACACACCTTACTTCTAAATTGAAAAAAAACGTGAACACTTAAGGAATCAAAATAAGTGGCAGCAAATTAAATAAACTAAAACTACTCCAAGCTAGAATAAAAAAAAATTGAAAGCATCCTAAACAAATAAAAGTGTGTTGCGGCTGCACCAACTCAAAGAAATAAAAGAAAAATTAATCATGTAGACCACTTCTTCTTTCTTTACGTAAATCACCAACCATCCTACCACTTTTGCTTTCTAAAGTGAATGAATACTTCTCCACATGGCAGCTGCACGGTGAGTGCATTTCTCAATGAAAGAAAATAAAATACATCCTAAAGCTAATAAATGAAGTGCTAAGTTGGTCTTCTTTCAAGACACCTCCATCACGTGAAAAGTATAAATAAAAGGACACATGAATAGTAATGGAATGGATTAGAATAATGGAAAGTTAATGATGAACATTGAAAAGCGTGAATGATGATTCATAGCAAACAACTTCAAAACCGGTCAATGCTTTTGGTATTTCAACAATTGGAATATAAAATTCATTCTCATCCAACCATAACTACAATAAACGAAAACCCTTTTGGGGGGCTACTCCCCTCCTGATGTGCCAACTCCTCTTTCTTCAAAGTGAAAGGAAAATGTGTGCTTCCAAAAAGAAAAGTGAATCAGCACCTTCACTTCTTCCAGCTATTCCGAATGAAATGAAATGAGCGTGCAACATTCCAGCCATTCCAGCGTGCTTCTCTCCTTCTAGCCGTACCCCTCCATGTGCGTGGCTTTTTCTTTCTCCAGCTCTTTCCCACTCACTCTCGGTGGTTCCCTCTTTCTAGTGTGGCGGCTGGAGCTTCTTTCAATCACTCATATACCCTTAAAAATGAAGCAGTGAATCCCCTCCGTGAGAGAGAGTCCGCTGGAGCCCTCCAAGTGTGCTGGAACGCTTTTTGCTTTTTGACACCCCTCTATGCTTGCTAATGAAGCTTCCAATTGAAAATTCAATCACCCGTGGTGACTTGGCATGACAAGCAGCGTTTCCTGCTTCTTTCCAGACCAAGACCGTGATGCCTTTGCTGCTGTGCCACGTGAATCAGTTGGAGCGTGAAGTTCAGCCCATTGAAATCAGCGTGCTGCAGAATGGAAGCAGGTGTGGGCCGCGTTGCTTTCTTTGCCAAATGAAGCCTCCTTTTGCTGCACCTCCCATTTTGTGTTAGGCCATGAGATGCATTGTCCAATGATAAATTCCAGCCACCACAAGTACTAAACAGCAAGCAAACAATGCAAACAGATTAAAAATCACTCAAACAGTAATCACTGGACTGACATATGAGAGTAAAATAAATACTGGGAACAGCACAGAACGAATTTGAACAAAGTAAAAACTATACATTAAAATAGACATCTAGACGAAACTATGAAAAAAAATTGCATGGAAAACGGATAAGAATTGAACTCAAACAAAGACACACAAGTTGACACAAACAGCAGTAATCACTGGACTGACATATGAGAGTAAAATAAATACTGGGAACAGCACAGAATGAATTTGAACAAAGTAAAATCTATACGTTAAAATAGACATCTGGACGAAACTATGAAAAAAAATTGCATGGAAAACGGATAAGAATTGAACTCAAACGAGGACACACAAATTGACACAAACTTTCACGCGGCAGCCAGCGAAAATAAAAATGGCTAAGATGCATTGGCTCAATTTCCATTTCTCATTTAGCTTTCTAATGTCCCAAAAAGTTGTCCAAAATTTTCCTGTAATTAATAATGCAAAATAATAAGCTCAGATAATTCAAATTAGTTAAAATATGAATTTCCGATCAAATTAAGCACAATTAGGAAAAACAGGAAAATACCGGACGTTTAAGCATAATTCCCCGACTAATTCTAGCACATTAAACTAAGTGAAGTGAGGAAAATATTGGTTCATCACACCCTAACTAGATCAGGGTACCAGTCACCCTTCATTTGAATCAATGTAGAGAGTTCTTGAGTTTCCATCCATCCCGGAAACATAAAGCCTTCTCTTTCGAACAAATTTAAGTTTAGAAACTTGGTGGGAACTACAATCTTGTTTCTTCCATTCAGAAATCTTATACTTGTCTCATCATCACTGATCCAGTCTGAGGGATCAGGATCTCTAGCAGTTGCCACTGCTTATCCTCTGCTTTCTTCTGAGCGACGATTAGAGGATGCTATATGATATTAAAATCTTAAACACTCTTCTTCCGTTCTAGGGTTATGAAGATTACACAAACTGAGCACACTAAATGCTAACACATATTTACAAGTTTGATATGTATAAGGGTGCAAACAAACATCACATACAATCAGGCCCACTTTAAATTTTCAAATCATAAGAAAGCTCAAATTGGAGATTATTAATCGGTTTCATTAAAAAAAAGTCGACTTAATATTTAACAGAGTGATACCAAAAACAAAGAAACCCAATCACAGATTATAATCGATTCGGTTCATAACATAATCGATTAAAATTCGCATAACTATATTTTCACATAAAACAATAAATCAAGAAGCATACAACAAACATGCATATAACAATCAATCATACAAATGCTTATGATGCATGAGAGAGTTTCATTATAGTTACCACAATCAATGACTCAAGATTTTTTTATTTCATCATGGTAGTTCATCCTTGAGTTGAATATTGCTTCATCTTAAAAGCACGCATAGTAGTAGGTTTACTCAGATCAATAAATCTCTTTTAGTTTATCCTATTACTTTTAGCCTTATAACCAATACCTTGTCTATAGACAGCACTTCCAGATGATCTTAACACAACATCAAGATTTTCTTTGCCTAAAATTGATACTAAAAGCAACCTTTATACTTAGAAACTAGCTTGAAATCATGGTTTTATTCATATTTTCAAAAATAAGAGAGCTGGAGAGGTTTATGCTTGATTTCAGTGTTTTTGTGCAGGTTTTAAGGTGAATTTAGTGAAAGAAGTGAAGAAGGAGAGAGATGAAATCAGAAAAGACACCAAAAAGTGCAAAAAGAGAAGCCGCAACTGCCGTTTACCACTGAGCGGTACTCAGGAGTTCACGGGAGATCCGCTGAGTGGATAAGATGAAATTGATAAACCCCAACCACATACTCATCCATATATTTCATTGAAAGTGTTTGTATTTTGTTTTAGCCATTGATCAAAACTCATGCATACATGTTTATTTTCCGTTTTGCATATTAAACTCCACTTATTTTGTTCTTAAGTCTTAGCTAATCAACGAATCACATAACTAAACTAGGCCGTGAGTCCTTTGGGAGAACAATACTTGGTCTTACCGAGTTTATTACTTGAAACGATTCGGTCATACTTGCCGATTGTTCAACAAGTTTGTGACATCATATTTTGGTGATAATAAATTTGTCATCAAGTTTTTGGCGCCGTTGCCGGGCACTCGTGGTGTAACTAGTTAATTTGTGTGATTATTGATTATCTTTGACTTTAATTTTGAATTTCTGTTTTTATTTTCTGTTTTTATTTTTTCGGTTTTTATTTTATTTTATTTTATTCTCTGAATCTTATATCTTCTCCTATATCTTTTTGTGCTAACCAATTTTTTTTAGGGTTTTGTTTTCTTGTGCATGCAGGAAGCAATTAGAACAAGGAGCAAGAAAACAACAGAACCTCTTCTTGAAGGTCTAAACGAGAGTAGACGGAGGAGAAGAATCCAAACATCTAGAGAACTTTTCCCTCCTCCGGAAACTCTGTTACAATCATCACCACAAGGTTCTGTTCATAGCACAGAAAATATGGAGAACAACAACATCAGAAGAACTCTTGCTGACTACACCAATATAGCTAGACCTCAGCACTTTAACAGTATAGCTAGACCTAGAGTCAATGCAGCTAATATGGAGGTCAAGCCAGCACTGATCCAACTGGTGAAAAGCAACCAATTCAATGGGTTATCTCATGAAAGCCCATACGAGCACCTCACCACATTCAATGAGATTTGCAACACAGTAAAAATTAATGGGGTGCCAGACGAAGCGATCAAACTTAGCTTGTTTCCTGTCTCATTAGGAGGTAATGCTAAGCTTTGGTTAAATTCTTTCCCAAAAGGAAGTTTCACAGAGTGGGAAGCAGTGGTAACAAAGTTTTTAAACAAGTACTTCCCACAATCCAAGGTGACCAAAGGCAAGCAAGAGATTTCTTCATTTAAGCAGGGCATGGAAGAATCACTGGGGCATGCATGGGACAGGTATAAAAGCTTGTTGAGAAAAACTCCCACGCATGGTTTTGAAGAAGAGGAAGTAGTCTTAACTTTCCTTGGAGGTATTAGTTCACAAACCAAGATGATGCCTGATGCCTCAGCAGGAGGCAATATTAAATTGACAACTCCAGAGGAAGCAACAGAGATTATAGAAAACATGGCTACTAGTGATAATGAACTTAACAGTGAGAGAGGAGCTCCTATGCAACAGAAAGGAGTTCTACAATTACAGACACATCATGCCCTGTTAGCACAAAACAAAATTTTAACTCAACAGCTGGAGACTCTTACTAAAACTCTTGCACAATTGCCCAAAGAGTTGAAGACTGCTGCACAAGTACAATCTCAGTTGTGCGAATTATGTGGAGGCGACCATATCAATGGTCAATGTGCCTTTCCAGTAGAAGCCATAGAGGATGTGAACTACATGACCAATCAATACCGTCAAGGGAGCTACAATCAAGGGTGGAAACCACACCCAAGCATTGGTCAAGGGCAAACTGGGCAAGCTGGTCAATTTAATAAGCAACAGCAGCAACCCACCTTGTGGCAACAGTTTTCTATGCTTAATTAAAGGTCCATGATGATGGAGGAAACTCTTAATAATTTCATACAGAAAATTGAGTCTACCTAAAAGAGCACTAAAGCTGCTATAAACAATTTGGAGATTCAGATGGGTCAAATCACCAAGCAGGTGGAAGAAAGGCCAAATAGAAATTTTGGGGCTAATACTGAGGTTAACTCCAGAGAAGAATGCAAGGTGGTAGAGAGTGCTGAAGATGAGATAGTTGAGTTAGAAACAGAAGAGAAAAGAGAAGTAGAGAGCAAAAATACTTCTCCTGTTCCAATACATCAAGGGAAACAACTGGATTTCATAGAATTATTCAAGATGGTGGATAATGATGCACCTTGGGAGCAGATTCTACAACAAATTACAGTTTACACTAAAACTAATGAAGACGTCTCTACTAAGAAAAGACGTAGAGATGATGAGGCAAAAGAGTGTACAATTGTTAAAAAAGAGCCATTCCCTCCAAAAGCGACAGATCCAGGAGGCTTTTCTATCCCTTGTACCATAGGGAAGAAAAGGGTGAAGAAAGCTCTTCTTGATTTAGGTTCAAGTGTTAACTTGATACCTTACTCTTTACTGGAGCAAATCGACGATTTCAATTTGAAACCTGTAAAGGTTAATATAATAATGGCCGATGGATCTTCAAAGGAACCATGTGGGATTGCGGAGGACATTATAGTTTGTGTTGGCAAACTCCAGTTCTTGGCAGACTTTGTGGTGATGAAGATGGAGACAGAGAAGATACCTATCATACTTGGAAGACCGTTTATGAAAACGGCCAAAGCTATCATTGATGTTAATGAAGGTATAGTGGTGCTCCAGGACTGAGAGGAGAGAGTTGTTGTAGATGTCTTTCAGGATGAGAGGCAAACAAAGGAGGAAGAAGCTAGTTATAAAACTGCATTTGAAGATGCACACATGACTAGTAATCAAAATGAAAAGCCCAAGGTCACAAGTAACCATTGTTTGTTGTTTCAGGTGCATAAAGCGAACAAGATTGGAAGAGGAGGAACAATTCCTGGTGACTGGAAGAAAGGAGGACCCCAACTTGGTACACCATTGAGAATCAAAAACAAGTTGTGGGTTGTGAAAGGCTTTAAAGAGAAGGAGATGATAGAGATAGAGTCTCCACATTTTAGAAAGACCAAAACAGTGCACAGGAAACAGCTGAGGAGTTGGTGGGATGACAACATCAACTATGAAGAAGGAACTTGAGCTTTACTGGGTCAAGCTAATGACGTTAAAAGAGCGCTTGCTGGGAGGCAACCCAGTTGATTTTAGAACTTTTAAATTTTACTTTGGTTTGTAATTTTTAAATCTGTTGAACATTATTGTGTAAATATTTTACTGAACATAGCATCTACTGAAGGATGCTAGTTGGATATAGCATCTACTGAAGGATGCTAAGTGTGTAACACCTACTGATGGGTGTTGGTGAGAAAATTTTACACCTACTGATGGGTGTTGGTAAGATTTTAAACACCTACTAATGAGTGTTGGTGGATTTTGGGTCAGGCTCGTGACGTTAAACAAGCGCTACCTGGGAGGCAACTGTTGTGAGTTCGGCAAGTGTACCGAATCGTTCAAGTAATAAACCGGTAAGACCGGGTATCGTTTTCCCAAGAGACTCGTAATACTAGAGAATTGTGCGATTAACAACTCATATAGACTCAACAACATAACATCAATTTACAGAACAAGTGCAGAAAGACAAATTGATACATAATTACAAGGTTGGACTTTGGTATTGAAGGTACTTGGAAATGGAAAAGACTAGAAATGGTATGAAATGACATTGCTAAGGTTAGTTTTCACCAATGCACGCTTGTGTATAACCAATTTTATCTCCTCTCTATCAATTTACTAAATTCAATCCACTAAAACACTCTAGCCCCAATCCCTTAGGTGAAAGATCCTAGGTTTTCCCTATTAAACTCCAATTCCTTGGACAATCTAACAAGCAAACCCGCATTAAAGAGCTAGGATCTTAAGAAAACATGTGAATCATCTTCCATCCCTAGAATCAATGACTACAAGGACTCTTGTTTCAGTTCTAGGTTCCATCTTACGTCCCCATAATCCATGAAACCCCAAATTCAAGTCATGAACATTCCTATTACATGCAAGCTTTAAGATTGGAAACAAGAATACTAGCAATTGATAGAAAAGGCATATATATAATCAAATCAATCATCCATTACACAAGAATCCATAGGCTACAACAATCCCTAACAAAACGAATCTGGTTCTCCACTTCCGTGGAGAACCCTAAAGCTTACAAACATGGAAGATGGAAGAAGAAGGAGACCCAACGGAAGAGGAGGAGATGTTCCCACAAGCTCCTCACGCCCTCCATTAGCTCCAGCCGTGAAATCGCACCTCCAAAGAACCAAAGACCAGAAGCCCTTCGCGTTCCAGGGTTAAATAAAGCGTTTCTGCCACATCAGCAAAAAGTCGCGCCCGGCGGCCCGACATACCGGCGCCCGGCGCGCCATGGGTCAGCTTCCTGATGAACCAATATTTTCTTCACTTCACTTAGTTTATTGTATTAAAATTAATCAGGAAATTGTGCTTAATTGTCCAGTATTTTTCCATTTTACTGAATTGAGCTTAATCCGATCGGAAATTCTTATTTTGATTAAATTGAATTGTCTGAGACCAATTATTTACATTACTGAGTGCAGGGAAAATTCTGAAAATATTTTAGGACATTTGGAAGAAAGTTTATTTGCACAATATATTATTTACTTGGAAGAAGCTGTGTTGCAATGAATTAATTTGTGTGTTGATCACTGGAAAATTGAGAAAGCACATAGATCTCTTAAGTTTTGCTAAAAGGAAAACGTAGAGTTGGTTTAAGTGCAGCAAATTCATTGAATGATGAGGTGCTTTTCACGGCTAGAAAGAGATGCACAAGCCTTATGTTGCTTCTTTGTTGGATGGGAAAAAGAACCGTGATTAATCTTGTGGGGTTGCTCTTTGGTGATGAGAATAAGGGAACAGTTGGCACAAGCAATTGTAATTCTTACAAAAAGTGTACGGTCAACACATCCAAATTGTAGAAAGCATGGAACAAAAATGGGAGTGCCACTATGATTGAAGAATGTTGATTGGCTTATGAGAAATGAAGGAGGCCGTGAAATGATAAGGGGCCACATGGTTTTGTTTTATATAGCAAGCAATCTTTTGGAATCAAATTGGAAAATTCTTTTTGAAGTATACAAACGGTGCTTGATAGAATGAAGGGGCCACCAAATGGTTGAAAGCTCACGTAGCAACTCCACAAGCTGAATTTTATTAAAATAATGTTATGGTGTCACGGCCCACATAATAGAAAATTGGTGGTACAGATTTTTCCACTTCACAAAAGCTTGACAAGCTCACGGATGCTAAATTTCTGAAGTATTCATAGCTGAACACATGGCCCCCTTCTCTTACTTTTAGTCTAAATTGATTAAAGAATTTAGCAAGGACAATACAGTGGAAGAGCACGGAAGAACAACAGCTGCACACGGCTTAGGCCATAGGAAAATTCATTGTGGCAAGAAAGCACTATATTTTGGAATTAAGTAACCTCCATCAGTCCAGCCTGTTGATCAACCTTCTCGGAACAAGCAGCTGTTACGGTTGCACCACTTCCTCCAATTTTCCCAACACTACACGGTTTTGGCTGGATGAATGCACGCTGATTCAGTCTTTGGGAAAGGAGCTGCACTAATTTTTAATTTCATTCATGGAGAGCAGCAGCAACTCCAGCTCCAGCACCAGGCCACGGTCCAGTGATGCCAGCACGTTGATGACTTGATGATGAATGAGAAGGACAAAGCTAGGTGTGTCAGGGCTGGAAGGAGAAGAGACAAGCTGGACGTTGTGGAAGTAGCAGCAACCATGGCAACATGAAGCATCCAGCAGAAGAGTCCATCAAGTTTGAAGCAGAAGAGCATCCAGCAGGGAATGAAAGACTCTAACGGCCTTGGGACAGCAAGATGGGGAGCGGCTTCTGGTCTGTAGTGGAAAGGAGTTGGTGATGAAGCATGCACATTCCAGTAACCAAAAGCAGCAGGACATGGTTCACGTGAAATCCAACAACTTAGAATGTGGGTACCACGCTTCAAATGAATTTGGCAGCCAGCAGAAAAAAAAGACGGCACAAACAAATGAAGGAGAAGTCACGGGAGGAGACTGTGCTACGGGAGTTGGTAGAGAATTCCTTATAAAAGGAAGGCAGCACCAAAGAAGAAAAAAAAATTAGATTTTAGGATTAATGATTTTAGGTGAGAGTTTAGGAGTAGGAAGCCACGGTTCTGGAGGAGGCTCTTGCCTCTTCCTCTTTCAATTCCCTCTCTGAATTTCCATTTTCAGTGCAAAATGTAGCGTTTTATTTTTGAAGTGTATCAGTGTTTGGAACAGTTTGTTAATTTTATTTTCACGACATTTTATTTCAAGTAGTGTGTCTTTGCTAAATTTGATTTCCAATTCAGTGATTTTAATTTTACTGTCTCTTTTATTTTACCGTTTATTGTTTTTTTTGCATCGTTAAATTTTACCGTTTCTGCATATTTACTGTTCCGTTTTTACCATCTTTTACCGTTCAGTTTTTACAGTCTTTAAAATTTATTTCAGTGTTTTTAAATTTTGTTGTCTTATTTAAATTCCAGTTCATTTTAATTTATTTGCATTCAAAAACACCAACAAACCACCCCCCAACTTCGTGTGTAAATCTGAGACTGAACCATAAATTGGTCCTTGAGAGACGACCTAGGAGTCACTTCCTAGTAATTACTGCATTAAATTTTGTGCACATCAAATTTGTATGACCGCGACAGTCGTATCAAATTTTGGCGCCGTTGCCGGGGACCAATGAAGGTTCAGTTTTAGATTTTTGTTCTGTTAATATTTGTTCTATTAATATGTGTGTTTTGTGTGTTTCGTGTTTCATATTTTTGTAGGCGACAACGACACCTTCAGCAAATTTTGGCGGCGTTGTCACTTCAGTTCCAGGTTCTTGTTTTAGATTTTTGTTGTGTTTTTCGATTATGTTGTGTTAATATATGTTTTGTATTTTATATTTTTATTGTGCTATGTTCTGTATTTAGTTGTTATTAAAAAAAAAAATTAAAATTAAAAAAAAAAAAAAGAATTAATTAAAATTTTTTACTATTGATGTTCTGTCTTGTGTGTGCTTGTAGCATGTATAAATGTGTTTTGTTTTATCTGATTCGTAATTTTTAGTTTTTAGTTTTTATTTTTATTTTCCATGTCTACCTATTTTAATTTTGTGAATAGTGCTTATTCTACAAGTGCCTGTAATTATGATTCTCTTTCTGCATATTACTCTGATTCTTGTGCTGATTTTAATACTGAGAAAAATATGGATCATCCTCAAATTCCTGAGAGCTCCCTTTGGGAGCCGGTTCCACCAGTTCAGCAATATCAGAGTCAGCAGTATGATGCTCCTGCCCAAGTAGCTTCTCAGCCTTCAACTTCTGAACCTACATTGAAGGAGTTATTGGAGCAGATGACCATGCAGAACATTCAGTTTCAGAAAGGGAACATGCAGTTCAAGCAAGAGAGCATGGAAACTCAAGCTGCCATTCAGAAGCTGACTGATCAGATCGGGCAGATGGCCACTCAACACTTTCAAGATGATAGTGGCATCAACATAGAAGGTGGGGAGCAAAGCTATGAGTTTACTACTACACCCACTTTCCTACCTTTCTATGATCCCACTCTTGCACCTGAGACTGTTGATGATTATTTTAAGGACCAGGCAGGTATGAGTAACACTGTTGAGACAGGTAGACCATTTTTATCTTCCACCATGGAGGTAAACGTACCTCAACTTGAATGTGCAGTTGATGAATTGGAAATTCATGAGAAAATTTATTCTGAGCAAAAACATGTTTATTCTGAAACTGAGATTACAAGCTCTTTACCAGATCTGCCTATACATTCAATTGCTTGTGATTTGTTGCACAATGATTCTACAGGTTTTAGGATTGAAACTGATACAGACTTGATTGACAATTCTGAAGTTTTTGATTCAGTATTAGTCTCTGAAACCATTGGTATAAATGTTGTGTTGAATGAACATGATTACAGTGATGAAATTTCCATTGATAATAGCTTTGCACTGAATGTGGATTTTGTTGATGATGCATATGTCAATATTGATTTTGAGACAGGAATTTTGCAGTCGCATAACATGATAGAGTTAGAACAAAACATTGATCTGACTCAGTTTTCTGAGAATTGTGAATGTGATTGTGAATCTGGTTCTTGCCCGATTTGTATTGAAATTGATTATGTGTTACAAATAGATTCTAAATTCATAACAGATGCTATTGATTATGAGTTTGATGACCAGGTTACAAAAGTAAATGAGAATACAGGTACTGACATAGAGGAAACAATGATAGATGAAGGAAAGTATACTGCTATTTCTCTTATTACTCCGGTGTCACAGACTCAACAACTGCTGGTGGACAGAAGGCTCCTGATTTTGTTGATTCAACAACTTGCTCGGAGAAGAAGGAAGAAAAGTCTTGATTTGAGTGAGAGGGCAGTACTGGGCGAGCTGCTCCTGAAGACATCTTCGCCGGATCCTGAGGTGGAAGATATCTCACTGACAGTCCAGAATTGGCAACTGCCACCATGACCAGGGAGCACTCTTTTTCCTCATTATGTACATATTATTTAGCTTTTCTGATGTGTTTTCATGGTTGTGTTTATTTCATTTTTAAAATTGTGAGCATGAATTAAAAAAAAAAAATTATGTTCTGTTTTAGGTCTGTTATTTTGTTAATGTATGTTTTGTAAATATGTGTTTTGTTTGCTATTTTTGAAATATGTGTTTTATTTGGTTTGATATTTTGATTCAGTATTAGGTCTTTTGTTTCGTTAATATGTGTTCTGTTTTTATTTATTTATTTAGTTTTTTGTTATAAAAAAAAAAAAATATGAGAGTAAATTTACAGTAAAAGGCAGAGAGGTGAGGTTTGGACTGAGATACTAATTTGAGCACTTGTATTGATAACTTGATACACCGAAAAACATCTGTCTTAAGCTCTTAAATATAAAATTAAAAAAAAAAAAAAAAAAAAAAAAAACAAAACACATAATAAAACACGGGCAGTAGTCGATCTTTAGTGATCGTTAATATTACAAACCAAATAAAAAAAAAAAAAAAAAAAAACAAAAACATCATAAAAACATAAAAAAATAAATAAGTGTTCAGATTACATGCCTTGTCCATATTCTGGCCACACTCGGCCAACAAAAACATAAAAGTAAAAAAATAACACAAAACTTTAAAAATGAAAGAACTCTCGAGCTGGTTGTGGTGGTCTAAGAGAGAGCTCCGTTGAGGGAGCTCTGGTTCGGAATGTGAGCGGAGGCTTTGGTGGAGGAATTTCTCGTTCATTTCTGTCGTCATCGATGATGATCGGAACTGGAAACAAATTCAGCAGCCTCGGTGCCCTCATTATCACCCAGTTTTTTTCTTTCAAACAAAAAAAAAAAAATAAAAAAAAAAAAAAATAATAAAACAATAAATAACTTGTGTTAATTATAGAAGAGGAAGTGAAACTTTTCAATAAAAATGGAGGTGTGATCAGAGGTCTTACCGTACATGTACAGCGGCAGTTGTGAAAAGAGAGTGCCAGTGGGGTCTATCTCCGCTTGCCAGTGCTTGACCCGATTGCCGTGGTTATTGAACCAGCAGTGTACGTTGTATTCAGTGGCTTCGCCGAAAGCCCTTAGTCGAGACGCGATCTCGACGACTTGCGCTCGGCTTGGGTGTGTGACCCCATAGTTGAATATTTTGGTCATCATCGTGATCTGATCGTCGGTTGGACGCCACCGTTGACTGGTATATCTCTCTGATTCCGTTTCACTCATCCTTCCTCTCGTAATATACAAATACTTAATAAAAAAAAATATATATAAAAATAAAAAGAACAAAAACATAAAAAAAAAAAAAAGAAGCATAAAAATATATTAGATTCTTAGTTCAGTATTTTCTTTAATTGTTTGTTCTTGTTTCCTTTTAGATTTATTTTGTCCTGTCTGTCTTTGATTGTTTCAGTTTTTGGTCTCAGATCTGTTTCACGGTCCTTGCAAAAGGGTCCTAAACGGATCTACGTCCAGCGTCCTTGTCCATATTGTTCTTGTATATTCAGTTTCTGTGTTTTAGTTTTAAGTGGGGTACGTGGCGTTGTTCTACCCGATTGTCTCTGCAATACCTTCAATCGAAGGGAGATTAACGTCTGGTTTCCAGCCTATATACCCCTTAAGTTTTAAGACAATTATGTTTTATGTGTTTTATGTGTTTAGCAGGTGAAAAATAAAGCAGAATATAAAAAAAAAATGAAAGATCTGGAAAGCAGGAAAAGGAGAAGAAGGAAAGCAGGAAGGCATAACAGCAGAATAAGCAGTATGACAGGAAAGAAGATAGATCGGGCAAGGGGAGAGGACAAGTATTGCAGAAAAGAAAAAAAAAATATATACAAGAAAGCAGGAAAAGGGAGAGGGTGAGAAAAGCTGAGAAAAGTGCAAGAAGAAAGAAAAATGTAAATGAAAGCTGAAAGAATGGTAGATCTAGGTGCAGATAACTTACCTGGAGTAGTAGGCTGGCAGGGGAGCTCCTCGAGGTTCTCAGACTCTTCAGAAGGCGCGGTGGCAGAGGCTCCGCGCAGACTCCAGACGCTCGAGAGAGTAGAGAGAGAAGAGAGCAGTGAGAGATGTAGAGAGAGAGCAGGGAAGTCAGAAATGGCACTCGAGGCTGAGGAGGTGCCCTTTTATAGCCTAAATTTCTGCCACTGTAGCAACAGTTCCGGTCATTACCACCGAGACTGTTGCCACAGTACCGGTCTTCTCCTTTTCCAAAATAAAAAAAATTAATTATTAGCATCTACTGATGAGTGCTAGGTGTTTAAGACATCTGCTGATGGATGTCCCTGATAACATCTGCTGATGGATGTTACTGAAAAATTTCTTCCCATTTTTCCTAACTTTTTATCACACTTGTCTATATTATTTGCTGCTCTGAAATTGATAATCTGATGATTGTGACACACTGAGGACATTGTGTGATTTAAGTGTGGTCTACTGGGGAGAAATTCTGATTTTTCTGTTAGTTCTGTGAGTATTTATTTCGTGTGTTAAATTTTTTGTTTTTGAGTGTTAAATTTTTCTGTTTTTAAGTTATTTTTATCGAGTTTTGTGTGCAATAAATTTTACATTTTTCTCCTGATTTCTGGATTTTGTCTAAGTTGTAGATTTTTCCTTCACTTACTTAATACTTATAGATTGCAATCCTTGCTTTTCTCTGCTTGGAAAGATGATTATGTGTTCAAGAGGTTGAATTGATTATAACACAGATACCCTGTGTGAGATTTGAGCCACTTAATGTTCTTTCTTGTGTGATATGACTCTTGATTTCTTGCACATATGCCTTGGCTTGATTCTTATTGATATACTTGATTTATATGCATGTTTAGAAATGATAAAGGCAATTTTATTCTTGAGCCTCTTTAGCCAAATAAGCCTACCCTGATATTATCCTTTGATAACCCCTTTGAGCCTATATTTTCCCCATTTCTTTGTTTTAAAGCTCATACACTGGCCCTAAGTGAAAAAAAAAAAAAAATTGTGATTACCTTAACCTTAGGACAGTCTGGAGCTATAGAAGTGTTTTGTGAAAAAGTGTGGTCTCCTTGGGGATTCGGATGAATTGGCTAGTTGGTTCCTCATCATGTTTTGAAATGATAAGTTATATCCTGTTGTGTGATAAAAAAAAAAAAAAAAGAAAAAAAAGAAAAAAAAGAGAAAGCAAGAAGACAGGATGAAAAAAAAAATGATGAGAAAAAGAAAAAAAAATTGAAAAATAATTTTTGTGAATAATGGAGTCGAGAAGAGGATTGAATTAGAGGTTTGGGTGAGATTTCACTATGTTTACATTTTTTCCCTAGTGCACCTCTATTTCTCCTGAGCTATAGCTACTTATCCAAATTTATCCTCCCCTGTCCTTGGCCCCATTACAACCCAGTAAAGACCTTTTGATCTGAAGATGCATATGTTTTAAGTATTGATAATTAGAAACTTGCCAAGTCTACTTGTGTTTGTTTTCTTGAGTACATTGAGTTGAAATTATTTACCCTAAACACTTGAGAGAAACACTGTGAGTGCATCTGTAAAGTTTTGTTATTTTTAAATCACCTCTTGAGCATATTAATTATTTTGTCATGTATTGAATTGCTTGGATGATTTCTATGAGTATCTGCTTTTCTTGATGGTGTGTTGAATATTTTCTACATATTTTCTCTGTCCAAACTTCTTGAGAACTATGTAAATTCTGTTTATTTCTCTTGTGAGATTTTTATTTTTTTTGTCTGCTGAGTTTTGTGTCACCTTCCTAGAAGTCCTTTGAACTATTCCCTGTTTTGCGTCTTAATTTTGCCCAGGAGTGCAAAAGACTAAGTGTGGTCTATTTTGATGAACCAATATTTTCTTCACTTCACTTAGTTTATTGTATTAAAATTAATCAGGAAATTGTGCTTAATTGTCCAGTATTTTTCCATTTTACTGAATTGAGCTTAATCCGATCGGAAATTCTTATTTTGATTAAATTGAATTGTCTGAGACCAATTATTTACATTACTGAGTGCAGGGAAAATTCTGAAAATATTTTAGGACATTTGGAAGAAAGTTTATTTGCACAATATATTATTTACTTGGAAGAAGCTGTGTTGCAATGAATTAATTTGTGTGTTGATCACTGGAAAATTGAGAAAGCACATAGATCTCTTAAGTTTTGCTAAAAGGAAAACGTAGAGTTGGTTTAAGTGCAGCAAATTCATTGAATGATGAGGTGCTTTTCACGGCTAGAAAGAGATGCACAAGCCTTATGTTGCTTCTTTGTTGGATGGGAAAAAGAACCGTGATTAATCTTGTGGGGTTGCTCTTTGGTGATGAGAATAAGGGAACAGTTGGCACAAGCAATTGTAATTCTTACAAAAAGTGTACGGTCAACACATCCAAATTGTAGAAAGCATGGAACAAAAATGGGAGTGCCACTATGATTGAAGAATGTTGATTGGCTTATGAGAAATGAAGGAGGCCGTGAAATGATAAGGGGCCACATGGTTTTGTTTTATATAGCAAGCAATCTTTTGGAATCAAATTGGAAAATTCTTTTTGAAGTATACAAACGGTGCTTGATAGAATGAAGGGGCCACCAAATGGTTGAAAGCTCACGTAGCAACTCCACAAGCTGAATTTTATTAAAATAATGTTATGGTGTCACGGCCCACATAATAGAAAATTGGTGGTACAGATTTTTCCACTTCACAAAAGCTTGACAAGCTCACGGATGCTAAATTTCTGAAGTATTCATAGCTGAACACATGGCCCCCTTCTCTTACTTTTAGTCTAAATTGATTAAAGAATTTAGCAAGGACAATACAGTGGAAGAGCACGGAAGAACAACAGCTGCACACGGCTTAGGCCATAGGAAAATTCATTGTGGCAAGAAAGCACTATATTTTGGAATTAAGTAACCTCCATCAGTCCAGCCTGTTGATCAACCTTCTCGGAACAAGCAGCTGTTACGGTTGCACCACTTCCTCCAATTTTCCCAACACTACACGGTTTTGGCTGGATGAATGCACGCTGATTCAGTCTTTGGGAAAGGAGCTGCACTAATTTTTAATTTCATTCATGGAGAGCAGCAGCAACTCCAGCTCCAGCACCAGGCCACGGTCCAGTGATGCCAGCACGTTGATGACTTGATGATGAATGAGAAGGACAAAGCTAGGTGTGTCAGGGCTGGAAGGAGAAGAGACAAGCTGGACGTTGTGGAAGTAGCAGCAACCATGGCAACATGTGAAGCAACGTCCATCAAGTTTGAAGCAGAAGAGCATCCAGCAGGGAATGAAAGACTCTAACGGCCTTGGGACAGCAAGATGGGGAGCGGCTTCTGGTCTGTAGTGGAAAGGAGTTGGTGATGAAGCATGCACATTCCAGTAACCAAAAGCAGCAGGACATGGTTCACGTGAAATCCAACAACTTAGAATGTGGGTACCACGCTTCAAATGAATTTGGCAGCCAGCAGAAAAAAAAGACGGCACAAACAAATGAAGGAGAAGTCACGGGAGGAGACTGTGCTACGGGAGTTGGTAGAGAATTCCTTATAAAAGGAAGGCAGCACCAAAGAAGAAAAAAAAATTAGATTTTAGGATTAAAGATTTTAGGTGAGAGTTTAGGAGTAGGAAGCCACGGTTCTGGAGGAGGCTCTTGCCTCTTCCTCTTTCAATTCCCTCTCTGAATTTCCATTTTCAGTGCAAAATGTAGCGTTTTATTTTTGAAGTGTATCAGTGTTTGGAACAGTTTGTTAATTTTATTTTCACGACATTTTATTTCAAGTAGTGTGTCTTTGCTAAATTTGATTTCCAATTCAGTGATTTTAATTTTACTGTCTCTTTTATTTTACCGTTTATTGTTTTTTTTGCATCGTTAAATTTTACCGTTTCTGCATATTTACTGTTCCGTTTTTACCATCTTTTACCGTTCAGTTTTTACAGTCTTTAAAATTTATTTCAGTGTTTTTAAATTTTGTTGTCTTATTTAAATTCCAGTTCATTTTAATTTATTTGCATTCAAAAACACCAACAAACCACCCCCCAACTTCGTGTGTAAATCTGAGACTGAACCATAAATTGGTCCTTGAGAGACGACCTAGGAGTCACTTCCTAGTAATTACTGCATTAAATTTTGTGCACATCAAATTTGTATGACCGCGACAGTCGTATCACTACCTCACGCCCGGCGCCGCCCAGGTCAGTAGGCGCCCGGCGTGAGTCTCTGCAGCAGCATTGTGTTTTCTTCTATTTTGTGCAGATTTGCTTGCTTCTGTGGTTAGATCAGCTTTATACTTTTTGTGGAGGTTCTTCCAATCATTGTATTACTACAAAATAAAGGGATTATAGATGAAATCTCATCAATGTAGCCTAAAACACATTTATTCATGAAACTAAGATAAAAGAGAGGATTTAGCAAGTTACAAGCTAGAAAGGAGTTGATTTTGCTCTTAAATTCATGCTTAGATAATGGTGAGAATTAGCATTATCAAACTCCCCCAAACTTACAACTTTGCTTGTCCTCAAGCAAAAGTACCTTACCTAGCAACCAATTCAATTACAATGGTCTAGCAACTCAAGCATAGTTTCAATCAGTTAAACCAAATCAATCATGCTTGCTCAACTTATAAATCACATTCAAGAGACAATATAGTCTTAGCAAGCTAAACTTCAATCATGGTGCTAACAGTTTCAAAGTCACAAGATAGATGCAAATGATAGATCAATAAACATGGCAAGTTGTTTTCAATGAGTGCATGGAACCAATCCTCACCAAGGAAAGTGTTTCACTCAAGCACAATGGTGTATAAGTATGTGTGTCTACTCTCAACTATTACAATGTTACACAAATCAACTTTGCCTTTCGTTTCAACAATTTCAAACACATTAACAAGCAAGTTACATCACAAGGACTTTTTGAGGCTTGTATTGTGGCTGGGCTAAGAAGAAAATTTGGTTTTTCTGGACAACAAAGCACCTTGAGATAAGAGACCAACAATTTAATTCATGATACAACATAGTCTCTCCTTTTCTCCAAAATTGAATAAACCACTTCTCAACCTATTTCCCAACTCTTTTTCATTGAATTCATGTTTTTCTTCTTCTTTCTTCTTTTTCTTTCTTTTTAACTCAACTTATTGTTTTTCTCAATGCTCCCCTTATGACAAGAACTCCCCCAAACTTAAACCATTCTCCTCATTCTAACATATATGTGCATCTCAACTCAAGGTAAGGAGGTTAAGGATTTTTCAATAGGCTTAAGGTTTCGGGAATGAGAAAGTTTTTTTTTTTACGGTTCAAAGGTTATACATTGGCTTTTAGGCTCAAAATGTAGAAGAGGTGGAAGAACAAGATGGCCTTGATCATTTGTAACATGCAAGTAACTAGTTCAAATAGAGAAACTTAGGCAAAATCAATTGTGCTTCCAAAGTAATAACATTCATCAATAAACTCTGAGGCACAACATCTCACAGGTTTACTCAGGGTTCCAAAATTTGATAAACATCATGCCAAGAATATTGATCACAATTAAAAACAAGCATCTATCTAAACAGATACAAGCAACCACAATCTCTGTTCAACAAGCTCAACCACATAATCTCAATCAAAATTTCAAAACAATTTTCATGGATAAAGAGCAAGCACAAGAGATTTCCATTCATAACAAATGATTCACTCAAATCACCAGACCAATTGCACAAGAACTATCCACTAGGCAAGTCAAAAACAAAAGAAATCAAAAACACAAAAGCTGAAAACAGATAAAACAAGAAATTAAAACTGAAAAACCGATTTAAAATGGACTCTTTGCATCTCCAGCAGTGTAGGACACTAGCTTCACTTTCATCTGCAACATCTTCCTCCAACAGTGGATTATGCTCCGCAACTGCTCCACCTCCCCCATCAGTAGGGGCCTGGCCCCCAGGCCATGGTACATGAGCAGCAAAATCTTCAAGTCATATGGTTGCTCAACTCACGCATGCCTCAAGGGTTGACCAATGGTGGTTTTCAAACCTGTAAAGTCTTAATGAAGATGCTATTCTGCACAAGAAAGCTCAAAGTAAATTAGCATCCCATAGTCAACAACTGAAGAGAAGAATCCATAAACACACTAAAAGACATCTGCAAAAGATAGCAGCAAAACAATCAAAAACAAAAAAACAAGCAAAAAAAAAAATTTTGTGCTTAAACCAGTGCTGCTGGGGCCGGGCGCCTACCGAGCAGGAGGCGCCGGGCGTGAATCGAGCCAGGTGCTACTTGAGCCGGGCGCCTGCTGAGCAGAGGTCTGCTTGAGCCGGGCGCCAACTGAGCCAGGTGCTGCATGCGCCGGGCGCCTATTGATCAGGAGGCGCCGGGCGTGAATTATGCAGAAAACTGCAGAATTCTGCAGTTTTCGAAATTAAGCTTCCCAACTTGTGATTTTTGGTATATGACCCTTATTCACACTCAAATCAATCCAGAATATCATGTTTTCATCATTGAAACTTGTCTAAACTATAAGGAATGAAATTGAATGCATGAATGGGTGAATTGAATGCACATTTCCAAAGCTTTTTACTCTACAACTCAAAACTGCACTTATGCATCCAAATCATATTTAAGCACTTAAGATCACACCAAAACATCCTAGAGCACCCTCTAACATGTCAAAACAGATTTAAGCACTTGAAAACACACCAAACAAACCACAAAAACACATTACAACTCAAAAATCAACTAAAATGCAACAAGTCACATAGTCAAAACATAAGTTACTAAAGCAAATGACACAACAATCACACAAACACAAATAAAAAGGGTAAGAAAACTGGGTTGCCTCCCAAAAGCGCTTGTTTAACGTCATTAGCTTGACGGATTACTCATTGAAGCGCAAAAGTTGATGTTGGTGTGCTCCTTCCACCAACTCTTCTTGAACCACTTTCTAGCCACCAAATCAACTCTCAAAGTTTGAATTGCCCTTCCACTACCTTGACATCTTTAAATACTCAATCCTCTTGATCAACTTTGGCTTGCTAGGCTTGAGTTCCTTGTCTCTCATCAAAGGGTGGTGGTGACTAGTCTTTCTCTTTTCCTTCTCCCTTTCTTCATCTTTCACTTAGCACTTGGAGCATCTTCAATGAAGGGAGAATTTTGGGCAGCTTGTAGTGCTCAAGCTAGTTGTCTCCTTGTGTCCTAAACTTCCTCCAATCTCAGGGTCTTCATGATGCTTTTGAGGCTCCAGTCCTCCTTGTATGAACATCCCCTGCATACACTTAGACACAACTAGGCTAAAGCCAAAAATTAGCCCAAGTAAAATTGAAAATCTATTTACAACAAAAGAGTTAGTTCTATATACAAAATCAAGTCTACACAAGTTAGAAACCTCACAAAAGTCTAGTATTGACACGAGTCCCCGGCAACGGCGCCAAAAACTTGTTGTGAGTTCGGCAAGTGTACCGAATCGTTCAAGTAATAAACCGGTAAGACCGGGTATCGTTTTCCCAAGAGACTCGTAATACTAGAGAATTGTGCGATTAACAACTCATATAGACTCAACAACATAACATCAATTTACAGAACAAGTGCAGAAAGACAAATTGATACATAATTACAAGGTTGGACTTTGGTATTGAAGGTACTTGGAAATGGAAAAGACTAGAAATGGTATGAAATGACATTGCTAAGGTTAGTTTTCACCAATGCACGCTTGTGTATAACCAATTTTATCTCCTCTCTATCAATTTACTAAAGTCAATCCACTAAAACACTCTAGCCCCAATCCCTTAGGTGAAAGATCCTAGGTTTTCCCTATTAAACTCCAATTCCTTGGACAATCTAACAAGCAAACCCGCATTAAAGAGCTAGGATCTTAAGACAACATGTGAATCATCTTCCATCCCTAGAATCAATGACCACAAGGACTCTTGTTTCAGTTCTAGGTTCCATCTTACGTCCCCATAATCCATGAAACCCCAAATTCAAGTCATGAACATTCCTATTACATGCAAGCTTTAAGATTGGAAACAAGAATACTAGCAATTGATAGAAAAGGCATATATATAATCAAATCAATCATCCATTACACAAGAATCCATAGGCTACAACAATCCCTAACAAAACGAATCTGGTTCTCCACTTCCGTGGAGAACCCTAAAGCTTACAAACATGGAAGATGGAAGAAGAAGGAGACCCAACGGAAGAGGAGGAGATGTTCCCACAAGCTCCTCACGCCCTCCATTAGCTCCAGCCGTGAAATCGCACCTCCAAAGAACCAAAGACCAGAAGCCCTTCGCGTTCCAGGGTTAAATAAAGCATTTCTGCCACATCAGCAAAAAGTCGCGCCCGGCGGCCCGACATACCGGCGCCCGGCGCGCCATGGGTCAGCTACCTCACGCCCGGCGCCGCCCAGGTCAGTAGGCGCCCGGCGTGAGTCTCTGCAGCAGCATTGTGTTTTCTTCTATTTTGTGCAGATCTGCTTGCTTCTGTGGTTAGATCAGCTTTATACTTTTTGTGGAGGTTCTTCCAATCATTGTATTACTACAAAATAAAGGGATTATAGATGAAATCTCATCAATGTAGCCTAAAACACATTTATTCATGAAACTAAGATAAAAGAGAGGATTTAGCAAGTTACAAGCTAGAAAGGAGTTGATTTTGCTCTTAAATTCATGCTTAGATAATGGTGAGAATTAGCATTATCAGCAACCCAGTTGATTGATTATTTTTGTTTGTTTCATTTTAGTTGCATAATAGGGTTTGCATAAGTATTCTGAACATTGAATTGCAGGGAACCAGTGAGGGGCATGTCTAGGAGGCACGTAGGTTAAGAAAAGAATGAGAAGAGCACTTCACGAAAGTGCCGCTGAGCGGTACTCTCGCAGGATGGGCTTTAGTTCCCCTTAGCGGGACCCAAGCCCATTAGGGTATTTTTATACCCTAAGCTGCGTTTTGGTTTCTCTTTTCAAGCTCTTCTCTGCACAAACACTCCCACATACCTTCTCCAAGGTTTTCCACATCTTTTCACTCTTCCCTCTTAAGAAAAATTCTCTTCCACTCACTTTTTCACTAGTGTGCCATCAAAGTTTGGGGTTGGAAGAGAGTATTTTTGCTTGGAAGCATTCTCATTGCATCTAATATCTCCACCCAAGTAAGTAAAAATCATTTTGTTCATTCTAGGGTTCTTGATTTTGAATGTGATTGTCAAAGCATGAATATTTAGGGGTGATGGACAAATTTATGATCACCAAAATATGATGTCACAAACTTGTTTTACAATCGGCAAGTATGACCGAATCGTTTCAAGTAATAAACTTGGTAAGACCAAGTATTATTCTCCCAAAGGACTCACGGCCTAGTTTAGTTATGTAATTCGTTGATTAGCTAAGACTTAAGAACAAAATAATTGGATTATACTATGCAAAAGACGAAAATAAACATGTATGCATGAGATTGATCAATGGCTAAAACAAAATACAAACACTTTCAATGGAATATATGGATGAATAAGTTGTTGGGGGTCAATTTCATCTTATCCACTCTCATATATTTTAGGCATTCATCATTCAAGTTATCATTGTTAATGCCACTCTCTAAATTACCTTGTCAAGAACGCCTATCCCCAATTACGAGTTCATACAATTCCTAGCATTCCTAATAATTAGTTCTTTTAGCACAGGAGCTTAACGGCAACCAATATACTATTGGGAGTAATTCCCCGGATCTAGACTTCCCCGTACGTTCCCGTATCGACAAAACCAATAATCATGCATTGAATGAGTTAAACAAAGAAAGCATTGAGCAAAGAGGAAAAACCCTAACTAATGATGAAAGAAAGCATGAGTCTTAGATTAAGATGCAAGCACAAATTTCATATATGAGAGCTTCAAAAGATTACATTGATTCCCCAACAAACATACAAGGTTTAGTTCACCATATTCATGGTGAACCTAGATGAATAAAAATGAAAGAATGAGGGATAAAACCCTAGAAAGGTGAAGAGGTAGCCTGAGCATCCAAGATCCTCCATCAAAGGGGTGGAAGAGAGAGTGTTTGCTTCGTCTTTGCCAAAGATACAAACCCTAGGACGTCCTAAAGCTTATATACTATTCTAAAGTTACAGAAAATTTAGGCCCAAGCCCATAAGTGTGCCGCTCAACGGTAAAGTACCGCTCAGCGGTGAGTGCTTGAGTAGCTTCTTCCCCTCAGCGGCCATTTTGCCCCTCAGCGGACCTACCGTGACTTCCTGAGTGCCGCTCAGCGGTAAATTGCCGCTGAGCGGTAACTTCGACTTCTCCTTTTGCACTTTTTGATGTCTTTTTTGATTCCATCTCTCTCCTTCTTTACTTCTTTCACTAAATTCACCTTAAAACCTGCACAAAAACACTGAAATCAAGCATAAACCTGTCCAGCTCTCTTATTTCTGAAAATATGGATAAAAGCATGATTTCAAGCTAGTTTCTAAGTATAAAGGTTGCTTTTAGTATCAATTGTAAGCATGAAAATAACAGTTTTTCAACTGTTATCACAACCCCAAACTTAGAACTTTGCTTGTTCTCAAGCAAACAAAATGTAACTCAATCTTCTACCAATTCATATGATGGTTCACTCATTCAAAAATCTCCTTTTCAAGATAAGTAAAGACTTCAATCAAACATATGACCACGAGTTCAATCAAGATGTGCACATGCTTTAGTGTTCACAAAGTCATTTAAATTCCAACAAATGCTATTTTTCATGAATGATCAATCAATTAAGCATGGATGTTCATGTGCTCATGGAATATTTCCTCACTAGGTAAAGTGTTGCACTCACACACAAGTGTATAAGAGGTAATCACTCATTCACTCCACTATCACAATGTCACATGAATCAACTTTGCCTTTCATTTTACCACAATCAAAAACATTCACAAGCATGCATCATCACAAGGACTTTTCAATGGCTTATAATGTGGCTGGGCTAACAAGAAAATTGGTTTCTCTGGATCACAAAATCCTTGAGTTAAGAGAATCATAACAACACAATTATTCTTATTTTTCCCAACTTTCTTTTGCATTGAGCTTTGTTTTTTCTTTTCTTTTCTTTTTCTTTGAATATTCTTACTTTTTAGCTCTTAGCTCAATGCTTTTCCTTTTTCATGTTTTCCCAACAACCCCAAACTTGAACATTTAACAATACCACATAATATCTTCTACTTAACTCAAGGTAAAGATTTTCAATCAAGGGTTTTCAATTTATGTTCAATGCTAAGGGTTCAAAGGATAGAACACAAAGTGTTCTCTTTTAGTGGGCTAACTTTATGAATTTGGCCAATAAAAAGGTTCCAACAAACGGCCTTGATCACATGATGCAAAACAAGCAATTGATTCAATCATAGAAAACCTGGGCAGAGTCATTCATGTTTCCAAAGTAATAGCATTCAACAATAACAACTCTGGAGCTCAAAACCTCACATATAAGCTCATTCACATTTGACATACACATCCTGCTTAATCTCACAACCACAATCATAATATCATGCATTTGTTCACAAAGTTTGTGAATCACCTGTATAAGCATTTTAAGAAAAGAAGAGTGAAAAGATGTGGAAAACCTTGGAGAAGGTATGTGGGAGTGTTTGTGCAGAGAAGAGTCTGAAAGTATGAGCAAATGCGCAGCTTAGGGTATAAAAATACCCTAATGGGCTCGGGTCTCGCTAAGGGGAACTAAAGCCCATTCTGCGAGAGTACCGCTCAGCGGCACTTTCGTGATGTGCTCTTCTCCTTCTTTTCTTAATCTACGTGCCTCCTAGACATGCCCCTCACTGGTTCCCTCCAATTCAATGTTTAAAATACTTATCCAAACCCTAACTAAAATAAAACAAACAAAAACAATCAATCAACTAGGTTGCCTCCCAGGTAGCGCTTTTTTAACGTCACGAGCCTGACCCAAAATCCACCAACACCCATCAGTAGGTGTTTAAAATCTCACCAACACCCATAGTAGGTGTTAAAAACTTACCAACACCCATCAGTAGGTGTTACACACTTAGCATCCTTCAGTAGATGCTATATCCAACTAGTATCCTTCAGTAGATGCTATGTTCAGTAAAATATTTACACAATAATGTTCAACAGATTTAAAAATTACAAACCAAAGTAAAATTTAAAAGTTCTAAAATCACTGGGTTGCCTCCCAACAAGCGCTCTTTTAACATCATTAGCTTGACCCAGTAAAGCTCAAGTTCCTTCTTTATAGTTGATGTTGTCATCCCACCAACTCCTCAGCTGTTTCCTGTGAACTGTTTTGATTCTTCTAAGACGTGGAGATTCTATCTCTATCATCTCCTTCTCTTTAAAGCCCTTCACAACCCACAACTTGTTCTTGATTCTTACAGGTGCACCAAGTTGGGGCCAGGAATTTCTCCTCCTCTTCCTGATGGAAAACCATCAAGAAATCACATTGGACCTCTTACTAGAGCCATGGCAAGGAAGATTCAAGAAGAAGAACGATCACCTCACATTTTACTTCTATGGAAGGTTACTTATAAAAATCCTTCTTCTCTTAACTAAAGCAATTATACTTTGTTTTGTAGGAATTAATAAATCTTGGAGACCATGATTGAGCCATCCAAGAAGTTAAATCAATAGAGCCAAGCAAAGGAGCCAAAAAAAGGAGGTGATTGCGGAATGGGAAATGCACCAACATTTTCCACGTGACTTGGCTGATTTGGAATGAAGCATGCACCTTGCTGGCTGAGCTGGAATGAGGCATGGACCTTGCTGGATCAAAATGAATGTGCCTTCTATGCTAAATAATTTGAATTTAGGAGGGAATTAAATCAGAAATTAGGCTCCTCTTCACCTATAAATAAGAGGGCCTTTTCTTTGTATTTTCTTACTTTTGAGCTTAATAATATGCTACAGAATTTGTTTTCCAGCTTTTGTGATCTTAAGTCACCTTTGATTTGCTACTTCTTCTCCTTTCCTCAAGCTTCCTTCCTCTGTAGGAAGGCCCTCTGAGCTGTGAGGCTTCACCCATACACCTCTCCTCCATTAAAACATTTCAAACATTCCACTGTTTTCATCATTCCACTGCACCTTCTTGCATTGTTGATTTCTTCTGGTCTGGAGCTTCTGCCTGCATAATTCCAGCTGGGATTAGTCTCCATCACTTCCAATCTTTTTTTCCTTGTGTACCTGAAACAACAAACAATGGTTACCTGCAACCTTGAGATTTTCATCTTTATGGCTAGTCATGAGTGCATATTGAAATGCAGCTTTATAACTAGCTTCTTCCTCCTGTGTTTGCGTCTCATCTTTAAAGATGTCTACAACCACTCTCTCCTCCCTGTCCTGGAGCACCACTATACCTTCATTTACATCAATGATAGCTCTGGCCGTTTTCATAAACGGTCTTCCAAGTATGATAGGTATCTTCTCTGTCTCCATCTTCATCACCATAAAGTCTGCCAAGAACTGAAGTTTGCCAACACAAACTATAATGTCCTCTGCAATTCCATATGGCCCCTTTGAAGATCCATCGGCCATTACTAGATTAACCTTTACAGGTTTCACATTAACATTGCCGATTTGCTCCAGTAAAGAGTAAGGTATCAAGTTAACACTTGAACCTAAATCAAGAAGAGCTTTCTTCACCCTTTTCTTCCCTATGGTACAAGGGATAGAAAAACTGCATGGATCTGTTGCTTTAGGAGGGAATGGCTCTTTTTTAACAATTATACACTGATGAGTCGTTATTTCTTGAATTATATTTAGTTTATTGCACTTAAATAAACCAGGGAATTGTGTTTAATTGTTTGTAATTTCCCCGTTTTCTGAATTCTGCTTAATTTGGTCGGAAATTTGTAATTGTGCTAATTTGGATTTTCTGAGCTGATTAAGTGCATTTTTGAAGTGCAGGAAAATTTCGGAAATACATTTTGGGACATCAGGAAGAATTCCAAATAAATTCAAGACTCTCCACACAGACATTTTAGAATTAATTAAATTGTAATTCAGTAGTTTAGAATTTCTGTATCAACTCTTATATTTTGGGTCAATTTTTGGTAAATTATAGTAGACCCAAAAATTAGAAATTAATGACTTGGCACCCTAGGGTTTTATTTTGTGTGGACCCTACCCTAGAAAAAGGGACACACATCCTTAGAAAGGTCCAAGCCGCCACTTGAAAAACACGCTCCCACACTCTCTCGGATTGGAGCTTTTGGCACGGGTTACTCCTTGGTTTTGGGGGGCTCTCGGTTTTGAGTTCTGGGAGGCAGAGGATGGAATGAGAGAAAAACCTTCTCATTGCTAATGTTTTTTAATTTCTTATGGAATGAGAAATGGCTTTACACTTTGCACTGCAGATTTATTTTATTCCGGCACACAGTTTTCTTTTCTTTGGAACCAAACAGCTCACGGTCACAACAACACACGGTGCATTTAAATTGATTCCAGTGGTGATTTCATTTTGTTTTTAATCATCCAAGCTGGTTCCTTTTCTTTGCTGGAGAAGCGGTGCACGCTAACACATCCTGTGGAGGAGATTTAGTTTTATCTTTTGGCTTGCTTTTAAAGAAAGAAAATAGGAGAGGTGCTGGCACGGTGATGTGTGATTGAAGTGGTGTTACATAGTTTTGCTGGAAGCAAAACAGTGATTCAAGGTGCTGGAAGCAGAATGAAATGTTGATTGAGTAGGAGAGAATGAACGTACGGGATTGGTGATGTGTTGGAGCTGGAAGAAGTAGAAACACGTGTAGACGCTGTCACGGGCACGTAATGAGCTGGAAGCAGAGAAGTGCAGATTTAAGGAGATTCAAGAAGCATGGAGAAATTGAATGAGAAATGAAGTAGATTAGGTGGGAGAGGTGTGTTGGTGTGCACACGGAGAGGAAGTGTTGATTGGAAGAAGGGGAATGGTGTCCGCATGTTGTGCTGGAACGTGTTGAAGTTTGATGCACGGCTGGAAGCATGGAGAGGTGCTGAATGAAGAGGCAATGGGAGTATGGTGTGCACGGTTAGGTGGTGGAAGATTGATGTGCCACAGCTGCAACCGAGAGGGAGAGAATGCTCCAGGATGGTGACCTTATTTTATTTAGAGAAATAGAAATGGTGTGCACGGGAACGTAAAGCAACGTGTGTGCGTGTTGGATAATGGTGTGCGTGGAGTTGGATGTGTCTCGGTGGCACGGGAAGTGGATGCAAGAAGAATGAAATGGAGGTATGTTGTGCTGGAAGGTTGATTAAAGTGGACGTGGAGAATGGAGGGGTGTCAAGGCATGAAAGGTGTCACGGTTTTGTTATCTTTTGAGAAGCACAACACGCACGCAAGCCTTCACATAGGGACCAGCGGCCACGTCCTTAATGGAGATGGCCAAGGGGTTTAAATTTTCTTTACTTATTCAAGCAAGCATTTAATGTTAAATCTCTTTAAGCATTCATTTAAATTGTCCGCCATTCTCAGTTTGCATTTAAATTGTTTAGCTCAATGTTGCTTTTCAATTTGGTTAAAGCACTTTTCATTTTGATGTTCTCTATTTTTCGTGGTTGTGATGTTTTAGTTGCGATGTTAGCTTAAGTGACCAATCATTTTAATTCTGTGTTTACATCTGTGTTTATGTTCGTGTTTTAATTTAATTCAACTGCATTCACAAAAATCTTTCAAAACCCCCCTTACGTGTTGACCTGAAACTGAACCACAATTTGGTCCTTGTGAGACGACCTAGGAGTCACTTCCTAGTACTATACTGCATTCTTTTATGCACAACTTTTGTTGGGAGGTGCGACCCTCTCATCAAAATGGCGTCGTTGCCGGGGACCAATGGTTCGGTCTTAGGTCCTTTTGTTGTGTTTGTGTGTGTTTTTGATGAGAGGGTCGCACCTCCCAACAAAAGTTGTGCATAAAAGAATGCAGTATAGTGCTAGGAAGTGACTCCTAGGTCGTCTCTCAAGGACCAATTTTTTGGTTCAGTCTCAGATCAACACGTAGTGGGGGGTTGTGATTTTTGGTTGCGGTAAAATTTAAACACGACTGAATTAAAATTCAAAACCGTAAAACAAAATTAAAAATGGTAAAAACGAAATTGGTACAATTAAAACGAAAATACAGCAATGTGAATTAGCAAAAACAGATCTGGAACAGTAAAAACGAAAATACAGAAAACAAAAATACAGTAAACAGTAAAAACAGAAAACAGTAAATTTCAAATATGAAAACAGAATCAACACTACAGCAGCAAAATACAGAGAACAAAATTACAGTGAATGATTTAAAGTGAAATAATCAACAACACAGTGAAAACAATAGTAGAAATTATACTGCAAACAAACGACAACAGAAATTAAATTATAGCAGAAATTAAATTACAGCAACAAAATAAAAACAGTAAGCAGTTCTGGAATTTCAATAACAGAAAATTAAACCAAACTTGGAATTTAAATTGTTCATGAATTTAGTACAGCAATTAAGAAAATAAAATTGAACCATGCACACTACTTCACCTACATACATGCAACCAATTACCTCCAAGGTAATTCTCCGCATAAAACCAATTTCAATATTCTATTCTAATGCAAAAGTTGATTGCTTCTTCACGTGGTATCTCACGGCTTTGGTCTTTCAGCAAGAATTCAATTGAATTAAGTTCCATTAAAATACTATGAAGTAATGAACATTGGAGCAACTAGTAATTCCAAATTAGATGTATGGTTCTTTGGTGCAGTAAAAAAAACTCCACTTCCGTGCACACCTTCTTATTCTCATCCAAAAGAATTTTTCCTTCTACTCTAAAGCAATTCCCGAGCACACCAACCAGCACCTATTCACTTCTTCATTCCCAAACAAGAAAAACAATTCTCTTTTCCCGTAAATCACCACTTCCACTACCTACTCCCATCAAATCAACAAGCACTTTGCTTAAATCAAGAAATATTCTCTTTTCTTCCATTCTTCCAGCAGCAGTGACAAGGCTCATGGAATAAAATAAAGAAGCAACAAGTAAAACAAGCATTCAAATACAATTCTTAGTGAAGATGGCATTACATAAAAACGTTAACAGAGAAGGGAATAAAGCTATTTCAGTCAATGCTTTCCAATGTTTAGAATGAGCAAATGATTCTTGGTCAAGCATTAAGATACAAGCAAAACCTCTGGAAGCTGTACTCAATAAAATTCAACCAAAGGCTTCTTCTCTGTGGCAGCTAAACGCACCCCCTGCTCGTTGCCCGCCAACTCTTCCAGCTCAATCGTAACCCTCCATTTTTCCAGTGCCTTTTTTCTAAGTGAAAGATGATGCCTCCCTCCAAGGTGGTGGCTGGACTGCACCCCTAAAACCTGCCTCTCTGATACAGCTGTCGCGGCCGATCAAATTTTATGTGCACGAAAATTTATGCAGTATAACTAGGAAGTGACTCCTAGGTCGTCTCTCAAGGACCAATTTTTTGTGGTTCAATCTTAGATTAGTCATGAAGTGGGGGGGGTTTTGTGGATTTTTGGTTGCAGTAAAATTAAAACGGACTAGAAATTAAATAAAGCAAAGTTAAAAACGATGAAATAAATTTTAACTGTGGTAAAAAAAACAAACGGTAAAAACGGAAAATGGAAAATTACGCAGTGGTTGAAATTAAAACATGTAACAATAAATATACAGAAAACATAACAGCAGTGTAAATAAAATTTACCCAAAGCAACAGTGAAAATAAACAGTAAAAACGACTTTGAAAATAAACCGAACGGTAAAAAGCAATGACTGAATTTAACGATATAGAAAACAAAACTAGTAAAATAAAAATAGAAAACATTTACTGAAAATAAAATTTATCAAAGTTTCAACAATTAAATTATAATTCTTGAATGTTAAACAACTACACGAAATGCTCTCAAAATACTGACACAGAAATGAAATTCTATAACTTTTGCACTATTTAAAATAAAAACACAGATAGAGGAAGAGAAAGAGGCGAGAGCCTCCTCCCAGGCAGTTCTCTATCCTGAAACTACTCCTAAAATCTCCTATATTCTATTCTCTGCCTGCTGCTCTCCTTTTATAGCACTTCCCTGGTATCCTCCCGTGAACCTCTCCTTTTGCCAACTTGTCTTCTTCTTCAATCATGTGACATTCCATCCAAGCGCTCTTCTTTCCAGCCTAAATCACGTAAATTCCTTTCATGTGGGCTCCTTTCACTATTCCATTCTCTTCCCGTGAACACTTCTCATACTTCCATCCATCACCATGCAGCTGCTCTCCTGGACCCGTGACTTGGACAACAACACATTCCAACTTTCTCTGTTGTGCTTGCTGGGTTCTTCCTCTCCAACTTCATTCATGTGTGCTTTGACGTTGTGTTCCTTGGATGAGCATTAACGTGTGTAGAGGTTGCCTCCGTGTGAAAATACCGTGAGCTTTACTAGACCAAGCTGCTGTTCTGGATTTTTCTTCTCTTCCTTTTATGCTCAAAGAAAAGCCAAGATGCCTCTACTACATGCTTCTCCTCTTCCATTTCTCCAAACTGAACCTGCTGCTGCGTAAGGAGTAGTGGATTGCTTGATGGTGGTCTGCGTGCATGGAGCTGCTGGACTGTGAAGAGCTGGAGCGTGAAGTGCTGGAGTTTTCTAGACGTTCCCACCTGCTACCAAGCTGGATGTGTGTTGCAGCTGGACATGGAGGTCTTCTCTACGGGTGGCTCCTGGACCGTGAAGCATCTTCCTGAAGGTGCTATTGGATGGGCTACGTGAACTGCTAGTTGTGGCTGGAACCTGCTTCCAAACTACTGGACTGCTGTCTGGAATGGTTGAAGGCTGGCCGGTGCAGTGATGGTTGCTTCTGGAGCTGCTGTGTAGCTGCTGGAACGTGGAGTCCTGCAACAGCCGTGCTTCTCCAACCTCTTGATGTGTTAGACCAGGCCGTGAGGTGTGTGTGTCAAGTGTGAGCAGCTGCCTTAGTTGCTGGACGGTGCAGCCCTTCCAGCCAACCGTGAGCTCTTCCTGCTGGAGTGGACGTGCTCTTCATCTCCTCTCCAAAGTGGCTGCTGCTCAAGTCCAAGCTGTAGTGCGTTAACAACGCAATTCTCTGCAATAAAATTCAGCACTTTGGAAGATTGTGCACATGAGCTTTCAACGTGGCCCCTTCTCTTTTCTTCCAAAACATGTGATGACAAAATGAATGGGGCGTGCTTTTTATTTTTCAGCTACTTAAGCAATTGAGTGGATCCGAGAGTTAAAAGGAAGAAAAGAAAATATCTCCTTTCAGACGTATGAAATGTTAAGCCATTTTGCTTGTAAGTGGTGGTCCCCTTCTTTGTCAATCATCATTTCCTAAATAAAAGTGTTGGATGTGGCAGCAATCCTTCAATCAATAACCGAGAGTTGTTTCCAAGAATGAAAAGAATGACTTCCTAGTGAATGGACCCCATATGCTAAAAACCGTATGCTTTTCTCCAAACCAAGTTAATTGAAAATAATGTTTCAAGAACGTGGCCCCCTTTATAATGTTGTCTCCCACTCACTTGCAAAGAGAAATAAGATGTGCCGAGAATGTTTCATTCATGTGGCATGCCAATTTCCTTCAAAAACCGTGGGTTGCCTTCCAATGTGGTCCCCTCCATTATTCTTCATCATTTGGCAAAATGGATAGGCTTTTAGTATGAGTTGGTCGTGGAGTATGCACCTCTTTCTATTCTCCATAAAAGAAATAAAACCAAAAACTAGATTCCTCCCATCATTTGCTGCATGTTGGTGCTGCACGTAAAAGCTATGTGGTAGTTGTATTAATTCATTTCAACGTGACAGCAGCCCATATGCAACTCTTAATCTTTTCTTCACACGTTCAATTGCACAACACCAATTCCTTTTCTGCTTCAAACCGTGAAAGGCCGTGTGTATTGGAATGGTTTCCAAACCAATTTTCTTTCTTCCAAATTGTAAGAAGTGAGATGTTTCCAAATGTCCCAAAATGTTGTCCAAAATTTCCCTACAATTAATAATGCACTTTATTAACTTCAGATGATTCAAATTAATCAAAATAAGAATTTCTGATCGAATTAAGCACAATTCAGAAAAATGGGAAAATACTGGAGATTTAAGCACGATTCCCCGATTAATTCTAGTATAGTAAACTAAGTGAAGTGAGCAAAATATGGATTCATCAAAATAGACCACACTTAGTCTTTTGCACTCCTGGGCAAAATCAAGACGCAAATCAGGGAATGGTTCAAAGGACTTTCAGGGAAACGACACAAACTCAGCAGACAGAAAAATAAAAACTCGCAAGAAAAATAAACAGAATTTACACAATTCTCAAGAATTCTGGACAGATAAAAGAAGTAGAAATTATCCAACATAAATCAAATAAAGCAGATACTTATAGAAATCATCCAAGCAATTCAAAGTATGGCAAAAATAATTAATCAGTTCAAGAGGTGATTTAAAAATAACAAAACCTTACAGATGCACTCACAGTGTTTCTCTCAAGTGTCTAGGGTAAATAATAATATCAGCTCGATGTACTCAAGAAAACAAACACAAGTAGACTTGGCAAGCTTCTAATTATCAATACTTAAAACATATGCATGTTCAGATCAAAAGGTCTTCACTGGGTTGTAATGGGGCCAAGGACAGGGGAGGATAAAATATAGATAAGTAGCTACAGCTCAGAAGAAATAGAGGTGCACTAGGGAAAAAAATGTAAACACAGTGAAATCTCACCCAAATCTCTAATTCAATCCTCTTCTCGACTCCATTATTCACAAAATTATTTTTCAATTTTTCTCTTTTTCTCATCAATTTTTTTTTATCCTGTCTTCTTCTCTTTTTTTTTTTTTTTTTTTTTTTATCACACAACAGGATATAAATTATCATTTCAAAACATGATGAGGAACCAACTAGCCAATTCATCAGAATTCCCAAGGAGACCACACTTATTCACAAAATACTTCTATAGCTCCAGACTTTCCTAAGGTTAAGGTAATCATTTGTTTTTCACTTAGGATCAGTGTATGAGCTTCAACACAAATAAATATATACAGTATAGGCTCAAAGGGGTTATCAAAGGATAATAACAAGGTAGGCTTATTTGGCTAAAGAGGCTCAAGAAATAAAATGCCTTTATCATTTTCTAAACATGCATATCCATCAAGAATTATCACAAAGAATCAAGCCAAGGCATATGTGCAAGCAATCAAGATACATGTCACACAAGAAAGAACATAAAGTGGGTCAAATCTCACACAGGGTATTCGTCACAATCAAATCAACCTCTTAAACATTATAATCATCTTCCAAGCAAAGAAAAGCAAGGATTCCAAACCATAAGTATTAAGTGAGTGAAGGAAAAATCTACAACTTAAACATCATCCAGAAATCAAGAGAAAATGTAAAATTTATTGCACACAAAACTCGATAAAAATAACTTAAAACAGAAAAAATTTAACACTCAAAAACAAAAAATTTAACACACAAAATACAATCTAATAGAAAAATCAGAATTTCTCCCCAGTAGACCACACTTAAATCACACAATGTCCTCAGTGTGTTACAATCATCAGATTATCAATTTCAGAGCAGTCAAATAATATAGACAAGTGCAATAAAAAGTAGAAAAATGGGAAGAAATTTTTCAGTAACATCCATCAGTAGATGTTATCAGGGACATCCATCAGCAGATGTCTTAAACACCTAGCACCCATCAGTAGATGCTAATAATTTTTTATTATTTATTATTATTTATTTATTATTTTTTTTATTATTTTTTTTTATTTTTTTTTATTTTTTTCTGAAAAAGGAGACCGGTACTGTGACAACAGTCTCGGTGACAAAGACCGGAACTGTTGCTACAGTGGAAAGCAATCTGGCTATAAATGAGGCACTCCTCCGCGTCCAGCGCCATTTCTGATCCCTCACTCTCTCTCTACTCCTCTCTCTGCTCTCTTCTCTCTCTACTCTCTCCCCACTCTCCTCTCTTCTCTGCTCTCTCTGCTCTCTCTCTGCTCTCTCTCGAGCGTCTGGATCTGCGAGGAAGCTCTGCCACCGTGCCATCTGCTGAAGATCTGAGATCTGCGCAGAGCCTCTGCAAGCCTACTTCTCCAGGTAAGTCTTTCTTCACTAAGGATCTCCTTTTCTCTCTGCTTGCTTGCTCTGCTTCTCTTTAAGCTTTTAGATCTTTCATTTCCGTTTTTTCATTTCCTGCTTTCTTTTCATGCTTTCATTTCTCTTCTTTTCCATTGTTATTTACTTGCGCTTTCTCAGCTTTCCTCTTCCCTGCTCTCCCTTTCTTCTTCTTTTTTTTTTGCTTTATTATTTTTTTAAAAGAAAAACACATAAAACACAACTGTCAAAAAAACTTAAGGGGTATATAGGCTGGAAACCAGACGTTAATCTCCCTTCGATTGAAGGTATTGCAGAGACAATCGGGTAGAACAACGCCACGTACCCTACTTAAAACTAAATAAACACATAAACATAATATACAAGAACAATATGGACAAGAACAACCGGACAACTGGACATAGATCCGTTTAGGACCCTTTGCGAGGACCGTGAAACAGATCTGAGACCAAAAACTGAAACATTAAAGCATGACTGGACAAAATAAATCTGAAAGGAAACAAGAACAAATAAAGAAAACACTGAATTAAGAATCTAATGTTTTTATGTTTTTTTTTTTTTTTTTTTTTATGTTATGCTTTTTTTTTTCTTGTTTTTGTTCTTTTTATATGTATTTATTTTTTATTTATGTATTTGTATATTACGAGAGGAAGGATGAGTGATATGGAATCAGAGAGATATACCAGTCAACGATGGCGTCCTACAGATGATCAGATCACGATGATGACCAAAATCTACAACTATGGGGTCACACACCCAAGCCGAGCGCAAGTCGTCGAGATCGCGTCTCGACTAAGGACCTTCGGCGAAGCCACTGAATACAACGTGCACTGCTGGTTTAACAACCATGGCAATCGGGTCAGGCGCTGGCAAGCGGAGATAGACCCCACAGGCACTCTCTTTTCACAACTGCCGCTATACATGTACGGTAAGACCTCTGATCACACCTCCATTGAATTTTCCATTCCTCTTCTATTATTAACACAAGTTTTTTATTTTTTTATTTATTTATTTTTTTTTTTGTTTGAAAGAAAACAACTGGGTGATAATGAGGGCACCGAGGCTGCTGAATCTGTTTCCAGTTCCGATCATTATCGATGACGACAGAAATGAACGAGAAATTCCTCCACCAAAGCCTCCTGTATTTCGAACCAGAACTCCCTCAACGGAGCTCTCCCTAAGACCACCACAACCAGCTCGAGAATTCTTCCAGTTTTAATGTTTTATGTTTGATTTTATTTTATTTTTTTTTTATGTTTTTGTTGGCCGAGTGTGGCCAGAATTAAGGACTGTAATCTGAACAATTAATTTTTTTTTTATGTTTTTATTTAATATGGTGTGTAATATTAACGATCAGAAATGATCGACCCCTGAACAACTTTATTTTCACATATATCTATTGCAATTTCATTTTCAGATCTGAAAAATTTCCTTTTCTCAATCACTGTAATTTTTGCTCAAATGAATGAAATCTTTCTTAGTTAAACAAAATTTTTCAATCAAAGATCTGTATGCAAACAACTAAGAAATTATATTTACAGTGAAGGAAAATAAGGAAAAATAAGATCTGAAGTGAAAATTTTTATTGGTATGAAATAATAAGATAGTGAGGGTCAAAATAAAATCAAGGAATACGCAAAACAATTTTTTGAATTTTTGAATTTTTTTTTTTTTTATAAGGAGAACAATGTGAAAACTAAGAAAAAAAAAATAATTATACATATCAGAATACAGATTTGGCACGCTTTTAAACAAAAACAATTTTATCACAAAATATTTTTTTTTTTTTGTTTTTTTTTTAATTTTTTTTTTTAAAGATAACAATTCGAAAACTAAGAAGAAAAGGAAAAACAAACTTAAAAGAAAAACAAAATGCAGAATCTCCCCCAGACCACACTTAGACTACAATGTCCCAAATCAGTTAAAGGCATAAGATCATCAGTTAAAACACTAAACAGATAAAGGACAAATGCAATAAAAGTAGGAAAACGGGGAAGAAAGAAAAAGAAAACTCCCCTGGATTATGGTGGCAGTTGCCAAAATTGGACTATCAGTGAGATATCTTCCACCTCAGGATCCGGCGAAGATGTCTTCAGGAGCAGCTCGCCCAGTACTGCCCTCTCACTCAAATCAAGACTTTTCTTCCTTCTTCTCTGAGCAAGTTGTTGAATCAACAAAATCAGGAGCCTTCTGTCCACCAGCAGTTGTTGAGTCTGTGACACCGGAGTAATAAGAGAAATAGCAGTATACTTTCCTTCATCTATCATTGTTTCCTCTATGTCAGTACCTGTATTCTCATTTACTTTTGTAACATGGTCATCAAACTCATAATCAATAGCATCTGTTATGAATTTAGAATCTGTTTGTAACACATAATCAATTTCAATACAAATCGGGCAAGAACCAGATTCACAATCACATTCACAATTCTCAGAAAACTGAGTCAGATCAATGTTTTGTTCTAACTCTATCATGTTATGCGACTGCAAAATTCCTGTCTCAAAATCAATATTGACATATGCATCATCAACAAAATCCACATTCAGTGCAAAGCTATTATCAATGGAAATTTCATCACTGTAATCATGTTCATTCAACACAACATTTATACCAATGGTTTCAGAGACTAATACTGAATCAAAAACTTCAGAATTGTCAATCAAGTCTGTATCAATTTCAATCCTAAAACCTGTAGAATCATTGTGCAACAAATCACAAGCAATTGAATGTATAGGTAGATCTGGTAAAGAGCTTGTAATCTCAGTTTCAGAATAAACATGTTTTTGCTCAGAATAAATTTTCTCATGAATTTCCAATTCATCAACTGCACATTCAAGTTGAGGTACGTTTACCTCCACGGTGGAAGATAAAAATGGTCTACCTGTCTCAACAGTGTTACTCGTACCTGCCTGGTCCTTAAAATAATCATCAACAGTCTCAGGTGCAAGAGTGGGATCATAGAAAGGTAGGAAAGTGGGTGTAGTAGTAAACTCATAGCTTTGCTCCCCATCTTCTATGTTGATGCCACTATCATCTTGAAAGTGTTGAGTGGCCATCTGCCCGATCTGATCAGTCAGCTTCTGAATGGCAGCTTGAGTTTCCATGCTCTCTTGCTTGAACTGCATGTTCCCTTTCTGAAACTGAATGTTCTGCATGGTCATCTGCTCCAATAACTCCTTCAATGTAGGTTCAGAAGTTGAAGGCTGAGAAGCTACTTGGGCAGGAGCATCATACTGCTGACTCTGATATTGCTGAACTGGTGGAACCGGCTCCCAAAGGGAGCTCTCAGGAATTTGAGGATGATCCATATTTTTCTCAGTATTAAAATCAGCACAAGAATCAGAGTAATATGCAGAAAGAGAATCATAATTACAGGCACTTGTAGAATAAGCACTATTCACAAAATTAAAATAGGTAGACATGGAAAATAAAAATAAAAACTAAAAACTAAAAATTACGAAACAGATAAACTAAACACATTTATACATGCTACAAGCACACACAAGACAGAACATCAATAGTAAAAAAAAAAAAAAATTAAATTTTTTTTTTTAAATATAGCAACTAAATACAGAACACAGCACAATAAAATATAAAAGACAAAACATATATTAACACAACATAATCGAAAAACACAGCAAAAATCTAAAACGAAAAACCTGGAACTGAAGTGACAACGCCGCCAAAATTTGCTGAAGGTGTCGTTGTCGCCTACAGAAATATACAAGACAGAACACACAAAACAAACATAATAACAGAACAAAACTTTATACAACAAAAATCTAAAACCAAACCTCCATTGGTCCCCGGCAACGGCGCCAAATTTGATACAGCTGTCGCGGCCGATCAAATTTTATGTGCACGAAAATTTATGCAGTATAACTAGGAAGTGACTCCTAGGTCGTCTCTCAAGGACCAATTTTTTGTGGTTCAATCTTAGATTAGTCACGAAGTGGGGGGGGTTTTGTGGATTTTTGGTTGCAGTAAAATTAAAACGGACTAGAAATTAAATAAAGCAAAGTTAAAAACGATGAAATAAATTTTAACTGTGGTAAAAAAAACAAACGGTAAAAACGGAAAATGGAAAATTACGCAGTGGTTGAAATTAAAACATGTAACAATAAATATACAGAAAACATAACAGCAGTGTAAATAAAATTTACCCAAAGCAACAGTGAAAATAAACAGTAAAAACGACTTTGAAAATAAACCGAACGGTAAAAAGCAATGACTGAATTTAACGATATAGAAAACAAAACTGGTAAAATAAAAATAGAAAACATTTACTGAAAATAAAATTTATCAAAGTTTCAACAATTAAATTATAATTCTTGAATGTTAAACAACTACACGAAATGCTCTCAAAATACTGACACAGAAATGAAATTCTATAACTTTTGCACTATTTAAAATAAAAACACAGATAGAGGAAGAGAAAGAGGCGAGAGCCTCCTCCCAGGCAGTTCTCTATCCTGAAACTACTCCTAAAATCTCCTATATTCTATTCTCTGCCTGCTGCTCTCCTTTTATAGCACTTCCCTGGTATCCTCCCGTGAACCTCTCCTTTTGCCAACTTGTCTTCTTCTTCAATCATGTGACATTCCATCCAAGCGCTCTTCTTTCCAGCCTAAATCACGTAAATTCCTTTCATGTGGGCTCCTTTCACTATTCCATTCTCTTCCCGTGAACACTTCTCATACTTCCATCCATCACCATGCAGCTGCTCTCCTGGACCCGTGACTTGGACAACAACACATTCCAACTTTCTCTGTTGTGCTTGCTGGGTTCTTCCTCTCCAACTTCATTCATGTGTGCTTTGACGTTGTGTTCCTTGGATGAGCATTAACGTGTGTAGAGGTTGCCTCCGTGTGAAAATACCGTGAGCTTTACTAGACCAAGCTGCTGTTCTGGATTTTTCTTCTCTTCCTTTTATGCTCAAAGAAAAGCCAAGATGCCTCTACTACATGCTTCTCCTCTTCCATTTCTCCAAACTGAACCTGCTGCTGCGTAAGGAGTAGTGGATTGCTTGATGGTGGTCTGCGTGCATGGAGCTGCTGGACTGTGAAGAGCTGGAGCGTGAAGTGCTGGAGTTTTCTAGACGTTCCCACCTGCTACCAAGCTGGATGTGTGTTGCAGCTGGACATGGAGGTCTTCTCTACGGGTGGCTCCTGGACCGTGAAGCATCTTCCTGAAGGTGCTGTTGGATGGGCTACGTGAACTGCTAGTTGTGGCTGGAACCTGCTTCCAAACTACTGGACTGCTGTCTGGAATGGTTGAAGGCTGGCCGGTGCAGTGATGGTTGCTTCTGGAGCTGCTGTGTAGCTGCTGGAACGTGGAGTCCTGCAACAGCCGTGCTTCTCCAACCTCTTGATGTGTTAGACCAGGCCGTGAGGTGTGTGTGTCAAGTGTGAGCAGCTGCCTTAGTTGCTGGACGGTGCAGCCCTTCCAGCCAACCGTGAGCTCTTCCTGCTGGAGTGGACGTGCTCTTCATCTCCTCTCCAAAGTGGCTGCTGCTCAAGTCCAAGCTGTAGTGCGTTAACAACGCAATTCTCTGCAATAAAATTCAGCACTTTGGAAGATTGTGCACATGAGCTTTCAACGTGGCCCCTTCTCTTTTCTTCCAAAACATGTGATGACAAAATGAATGGGGCGTGCTTTTTATTTTTCAGCTACTTAAGCAATTGAGTGGATCCGAGAGTTAAAAGGAAGAAAAGAAAATATCTCCTTTCAGACGTATGAAATGTTAAGCCATTTTGCTTGTAAGTGGTGGTCCCCTTCTTTGTCAATCATCATTTCCTAAATAAAAGTGTTGGATGTGGCAGCAATCCTTCAATCAATAACCGAGAGTTGTTTCCAAGAATGAAAAGAATGACTTCCTAGTGAATGGACCCCATATGCTAAAAACCGTATGCTTTTCTCCAAACCAAGTTAATTGAAAATAATGTTTCAAGAACGTGGCCCCCTTCATAATGTTGTCTCCCACTCACTTGCAAAGAGAAATAAGATGTGCCGAGAATGTTTCATTCATGTGGCATGCCAATTTCCTTCAAAAACCGTGGGTTGCCTTCCAATGTGGTCCCCTCCATTATTCTTCATCATTTGGCAAAATGGATAGGCTTTTAGTATGAGTTGGTCGTGGAGTATGCACCTCTTTCTATTCTCCATAAAAGAAATAAAACCAAAAACTAGATTCCTCCCATCATTTGCTGCATGTTGGTGCTGCACGTAAAAGCTATGTGGTAGCTGTATTAATTCATTTCAACGTGACAGCAGCCCATATGCAACTCTTAATCTTTGCTTCACACGTTCAATTGCACAACACCAATTCCTTTTCTGCTTCAAACCGTGAAAGGCCGTGTGTATTGGAATGGTTTCCAAACCAATTTTCTTTCTTCCAAATTGTAAGAAGTGAGATGTTTCCAAATGTCCCAAAATGTTGTCCAAAATTTCCCTACAATTAATAATGCACTTTATTAACTTCAGATGATTCAAATTAATCAAAATAAGAATTTCTGATCGAATTAAGCACAATTCAGAAAAATGGGAAAATACTGGAGATTTAAGCACGATTCCCCGATTAATTCTAGTATAGTAAACTAAGTGAAGTGAGCAAAATATGGATTCATCACTCTCCGTGACCCTTCCATTCTCCGTGCAGCTCTTCAATTAAGGGTGAATGACCTACACCCCTTTCCAACGTGGCTTCAGCGTGTGGGCCGCTGCACCAATTCAGCACCACTTTCTTTTTGCTGGATGTCACCCCTATTACTAAATGAAATCAGCCCTTTTCTCATTTCAGCCCATGAGTAAATTCAATTTTCAATTGGAAATTCAAGCTTCTTTACGTGTGTAAAGTGAGAATGAATTTTCACTTTTGTTTCTCATTGGCCCTCTCTTCTTTCCAAGCACACACCTCTCATACTTGTTGGACCTCCTGGACGTGCTTGCTGGAATCAAGCTCCAAAGGTGCATAAACCAAGTTCTGGAAAAATGAAAACCACTTCCTCTGCTGGACCGTGAATGTGGCTGCTTTCTTTTTTTTTTCTTTGCTATCCAATAAAGCCAAGCTGTTGTATGCCTTGTTTAAGAGTGTTGGGAGGTTTTAGCACTGTCCAATGATCAATTCCAGCCACCACAATTACTAAACAACAAGCAAACAATGCAAACAGATTAGAAATCACTCAAACAGTAATCACTGGACTGACATATGAGAGTAAAATAAATACTGGGAACAACACAGAACGAATTTGAACAAAGTAAAAACTATACGTTAAAATAGACATCTAGACGAAACTATGAAAAAAAATTGTATGGAAAACGGATAAGAATTGAACTCAAACGAAGACACACAAGTTGACACAACATTCATGCGGCAGCCAGCGAAAATAAAAGTGGCTAAGATGCATTGGCTCAATTGCCATTTCTCATTTAGCTTTCAAATGTCCCAAAACGTTATCCAAAGTTTTCCCGTAATTAATAATGCAAAATAATAAGCTCAGATAATTCAAATTAGTTAAAATAAGAATTTCCGATCAAATTAAGCACAATTAGGAAAAACAGGAAAATACCGGACGTTTAAGCATAATTCCTCGACTAATTCTAGCACATTAAACTAAGTGAAGTGAGGAAAATATTGGTTCATCATACACTCCTTTGCCTCATCATCTCTACGTCTTTTCTTTGTAGAGATGTTTTCATCAGATTTCGTGTAAACTGTGATTTGTTGTAGAATCTGCTCCCAAGGTGCATCATTATCCACCATCTTGAATAATTCTGTGAAGTCCAGTTGTTTCCCTTGATGCATTGGAAAAAGAGAAGTATTTTTGCTCTCTATTTCTTCTGTTTCTCCTGTTTCTAACTCAACTGTCTCATCTTTGGCACTCTCTACCACCTCGCATTCTTCTCTGGGGTTAACATCAGTATTAGCCCCAAAATTTCTATTTGGCCTTTCTTCCACCTGCTTGGTGATCTGCCCAATCTGAGTCTCCAAATTTTTGATAGCAGCTTCAGTGCTCTTTTAGGTAGACTCAGTTTTCTGTATGAAATTGTTGAGAGTTTCCTCCATCCTCATGGACCTTTCATTAAGCATAGATAACTGTTGCCATAAGGTGGGTTGTTGTTGCTGCTTATTATATTGACCAGCTTGCCCCGTTTGCCCTTGACCAATACTTGGGTGTGGTTTCCACCCCTGATTGTAGCTCCAATGACGGTACTGATTGGTCATGTAGTTTACATCCTCTACGGCTTCAACTAGAAAGGCACGTTGACCATTGATATGGTCGCCTCCACACAATTCGCACAACTGGGATTCTACCTGTGCAGCAGTCTTCAACTCTTTGGGTAATTGTGCAAGAGTTTTAGTAAGAGTCTCCAGCTATCGAGTTAGAATTTTGTTTTGAGCTAGTAGGGCATCATGTGTCTGTAATTGGAGAACTCCTTTTTGTTGCATAGGAGCTCCTCTTTCACTGTGCAGCTTACTATCACTAGTAGCCATGTTTTCTATAATCTCTGTTGCTTCCTCTGGAGTTTTCCACTTAATATTGCCTCCTGCTGAGGCGTCCAGCATCATCTTGGTTTGTGAACCAAGACCTCCAAGGAAAGTTAAGACTACTTCCTGATCTTCAAAACCATGCGTGGGAGTTTTACGTAACACGCTTTTATACCTGTCCCATGCATGCCCCAGTGATTCTTCCATGCCCTGCTCAAATGAAGAAATCTCTTGCTTGCCTTTTGTCACCTTGGATTGTGGGAAGTACTTGTTTAAGAACTTTGTTACCACTGCTTCCCACTCTATGAAACTTTCTTCTGGGAAAGAATTCAACCAAAGCTTAGCATTGCCTCCCAATGAGAAAGGAAACAAGCTAAGTTTGATTGCTTCGTCTGGCACCCCATTAATCTTGACTGTGTTGCAAATCTCATTGAAGGTAGTGAGGTGCTCATATGGGCTTTCATGAGATAACCCATTGAATTGGTTGCTTTTCACCAGTTGAATCAGTGCTGGTTTAACCTCCATATTAGCTGCATTGACTCTAGGTCTAGCTATACTGTTAAAATGCTGAGGTCCAGCTATATTGGTGTAGTGAGCAAGAGTTCTTCTGACATTGTTGTTCTCCATACTTTCTGTGCTACGAACAGAACCTTGTGGTGATGATTGTAACAGAGTTTATGGAGAAGGGAAAAGTTCTCTAGATGTTCGGATTCTTCTCCTCCGTCTACTCTCGTCTAGACCTTCAAGAAGAGATTCTGTTGTTTTCTTGCTCCTTGTTCTAATTGCTTCCTGCATGCACAAGAAAACAAAACCCTAAAAAAAATGGTTAGCACAAAAAGATATAGGAGAAGATATAGTAGAACACTCAAATAGTAATCACTGGACTGGCATAGGGGAGTAAAACAATTACTGGGAACAGTACAAAACTAATTTGAACAAAGTAAAAACTATACGTGAAAATGGACATCTAGACGAAACTATGAAAAAAAACGTGGAAAACGGATAAGAATTGAACTCAAACGAGGACACACAAGTTGACACAACATTCATGCAGCACTGTGCGAAAATTGAAATGACTGAGATGCATTGGGCTCAATTGCCATTTCTCATTTAACCTTCAAATGTCCCAAATTGTATCTCCAAATTTTCCATGTAAAATAATTAGCTCAGATAATTCAAATTAGTTAAAATAAGAATTTCCGATCAAATTTAGCACAATTAGGAAAAATAGGATAATACTGTACATTCAAGCACAATTTCTTGATTAAATCTGGTACAATAAACTAAGTGAAAACAATAAAATATTGATTCATCACCAGTACCCACCGGAATGTAGCGCATTAGCAGGCGAAACCTTCTTCGACATCTTCTACATGTAATAATCACCTCCCGCAGCGGCATAGCCACTGACGAAGCACTTGTCGGAAACGTGATTTTGGGAATCTGACCACAGAGATGGTTGTAACTCACGTTCAACTTCTGAAGCCCAACAACGTTGTTCGAAATCTTACCAGCGTTATGCGACAAATCCAGATTCCCAAACCACAATTTCCCCAAAATCAAACCTCAAGTTGTTCCTCGCTGCCCAAAATCCCACCAAATGTAAATGTTATGTTTAATCATAAAAGTGAGAGGAACATAGAGTTCCATCGTAGCGATTCGTCGTCGTCGTCCATGCATACACCCAACACCACAGATCCTTAGAAACCCACAACCGACCCAATGCACTCTTGAAAGGAGTCAATGTCCAAGGCGCGTTCCCGCATCCATGCCCTCGCCGCCATCCTCCCTTCCTCCTCTCGTGACCCCTTTTCCTCTCTCACCGACTCCAACCGCCCCACCCTTTCCCTGCTCACCTCCTTTGCCGCCTACGGTGCCGTCTCAGCCTCCCTCTCGAGCTCCCACTCTGACCCCCTCTACCACTAGCTTTATGCCACCTTCCTCTCTCCAAACCCCATCTCTGCCTCGTCATATTATCCGTCGTCCCTCTCCTCACTAGTATCTACCTCTCCAGCATCCACTTGAAGCAGATGAAGATGGGGAAAGTAGAAATGGTGCTTGGAATGATATTGTTCCCTGAAAGCGAGTTGTGCCCTAGCTCTGAGTAAGCGAATTTTTGGCGCCAGAGTTGCAATCAAGGCAACAATGTTCCCGGAAGATTTGCAATCGGTGTAGTTCATGACGTAGCGTATGACCGGGTGGATTCCACCTCAAGGCACTGGAATCTTTGATTCCTTGTGAATCACGGATTCAAAGTTGATTAACATCGTTCGGATGGCATCGCTAAGCCTCACCTTTGAAGCGCACACCTGTAATATGATGGAGGAGGTTGATTCGGAAGAGAAGATGGACTCGATTGTTGCTAGTTTTCACAGATTGCGTTGTACAAGTCCAACATCCTGAACATTTTCTCTGCCGTTTTCTTGCACTTAGACACGTTTTCTGGAAAGCCAAATACCGTCATCCCGCCATCTTTGCAAATCGTGGCAAAACATGAGTTTGCAATCTTCCTCTCCGCCGAACCGAAAACGTAGTCGTAAAGCGATTTCTCGCCACAAAATAGAGTTTGTACGACAACCTAGATGGAGTTGAACGAGGGTCTCAGAGGAGTAATCGATTGCGAACGAGGCTCCTCTTTCCAGTACTTCACGCTTGAGTCGACGTTGGCGAGTTCGATCTCACAGTAGGAAACCTCTGACGCGACAGAGGGCTCGCTAGTGGAGGGATCCTAGCCGCGGCGGTGCAAGGGGCAATCGAAGGCGAAGATGAAAATGTAAATTAGCACCGGGATGGTCATAAGGGCGAGGAGTGCGAGGATCAACTAGTGCAGGGAGAGATCGTCGGAGCTTGAGGGTTGGCGAACGGTGGCGGTAGAGCAAAAGAAAGGACGGTGATATGGAATATGGAGCTGGGGGTGCCGTCGAAAGGATGCCGGGCCGAGAAGGGTATTTTTATTTTAATTCCACGTCACTAACACCCTAACTCTGTCACATGTTTTCCATTTGCGTATTCAGCATGCCATGTCATTGGAATGTTAACACCGTCCTCTCCAATTGACGAAAATGGTTCAATTGATTCAATTTTGCAGAAATAGGTACTTAATTGAGTTAAAATTTAACTGAAGGACCAATTTGATATAAATCTACATAAACAGGGACATCGAAGATGATTAAACCTAATTATTATTATAATTATAATCATAATATTTTGTAATTTATATAAATAATTTTCCTTTCTTACATACATATAAATAATTAGTTATTATTATTTTTATTTTTATTATATATATACATAGATCAATAATAATATTATTTTTGTAATTGTAAACGTTAATTTTAATTTTATTTTAACATAATTTTTATTATTTATATTTAGTTTTACATATATTTATTCTAAAATAATAATTATCTAATCTTATCTTTTAATACAACTTTTTAATTTATTAATACCTATTACAAATTACATTTACTTTTTCTTTGTTCATCCCTTCAAATCTCTTAATTTAAACAATATCATTTCTTATTTTCATTCAATCATTTTCTTTTAAATTTTTTCTCTAATTCAAACGCTACCTAAATAAATACATATTATTTTGATCTTTGATTGAATCTTCTAAAATACATCCCTACTTATAGATTATATACGAATACATCCCTATATATCTTCTACATGATATATGTATGAATAAACATTCCTTCAACAAATCCACTCCTCTAAATCTCGTCAAATCAAAACCTAAAATGTCACGAACTCGCAAATCTATTCTCTACAATATGTAAAAACAAACACATCCTTATAGATGAATCAATTGATCGAACATCGGACATTACCCAATACGTATAAATTTGACCACATAAAATCTAATTCCGCATCATTTCACTTCATTCTTTTCTTTTGCATATAACTAATGGAATTTATTGTCTCTCTTTGTCTACCCGAAGAACATTGTTCTGTTTCATCGGCCATGGAATCGTATGACACAACTGGTAATCCATAAAAGTCCAAGATGTTAACCAATTGAGAATCTCATCAGCATTTTAGTTCTTCCTTTTAGACCTCATATTTTGCACTTTATCAAGCCAAATAATTCCACTATACATTATTGGTACGGAAATTCTATTAGTGCCCGTCACTCAAACACGTGTTAACTCTGAAATGGTACGAAAAAACTGAGAATAGTTGTCATAAACACGTGGAGAACTTTTCAAGAGTACTGAAACCAAAGGACTTCCTCTAAACCACATGTTTTCAGAACAAAAGAAGCATTCAGCTTCTCTTACTCAATTTTTCTTATCCTGAACTAGGTAACACCAAGAAAATATTGGAATTATAAATGAGACATTTCCATACACGAAAACCCAGCTAGCAGGAAAAAGGCAAATAGACAGAAACTAGTGACAAGTTAGTTCATCTGGTGGAGTTTGTCTTATAGCATATATACAAACCCCTCACCAATATCACACCAACCAATATGGGAATATAACATAAAAGAAAAAGAAAATTAATAATTAAACGTTTCATTTTTTGCTAAGCTACATGCTCGCAGCGGGTATCAAGGAACGCTGATCCTTTCCATGTATGTTTTTATTTTTATATTATTTTTTCTTAATAATAATATTTATTATTTTTAATTAGCTCAAGAAGATCTATAGTCCTATCAATTAGTCGTTTAAGAAAATATTTGTTTTATCAACTCTTATAACAACGACCAACGATACACAATGAAAACGTTCTAGAAAAGACAATCTCAAATACAAAATTAGAAACACTCCATCAAGAATTTTTTTAAAACAAATTACTAAATCACAGTATAAGGACATAAAGACTCAGGTGCAAGTATTGAATCTTATAAGCTTGAAAACACTTTAAAAATTGTATTACAAACTTATAAAATCTTAGTTTAATTTGGATTTTATGATTGTCAAAGTTTTAAATCAAAGATTTAAAACTAGTATATATTTATAGAATTTTGAAAATACTAATTTAAAATAATAATCGTCTCATTTAATTAGTTAAATTAAGTTTTTAGAGTTCTGTTCACTTGAATGAATTTGGAGGAGAATATTTGAGAAGATTTGGAAGTAAATTTTTTTATTAGTAGGTGAGAGTAAATTTGGAAATAAATTTTTTTAATCTGTCACATCAATCAAATCCTACATTAATTTTCACACATTTTACTTCCAAATTCACTCTCACTTATCTCAAAATTCATTCAAATAAACAAAAAATAATTACTTTCAGATCCTCTCAAAGATCCTCTCAAATCTCCTTTGTTAGTTTCTTTCAAATCCGTTAAATAAATACAATCTAATTCTGACATAATTTTGAATAACATACTTTTGTTGCTCTTTATTCCTGTCATACTACGTCACTGAGGTAGGTGCCCCATCATATTTTTCTTTTATTAAAATTAAACCTATTGCTGATTTTGGGATATCAACCACAAAGTATGTATAAATGTCTCCATGATGTTATTAATGCATGTTTTATGAAAAATCTTATATATGTTGTTGCTTCGGCTGAAAATTATCTCCAAAATTTGAAAATTATTTTAAGTCATAAAGAAAAATCATTTCCCTTTTGTTTTAAATTTTAAAAGTATTTAAAATTATAGCCATTAAGTTATGTTATTGGTCCTTGAAAACGAATTTTTAAATAGTTTAAAAACAATTTAATAAATGTAAAAACTAAATATTATTAACTACATTATTGATTATTACTGAAAATACATTCTTATACGTATAATATGTCATTTTTTATAACAATATTTATTATAATATTGTTGAAATGAAAATTATTTTTAAATTATAAAATAACTTTTATAAAAATGTAATTCTAAAATTAAATAATTTTTAAAATTTTATTATAGATAATTATTTTATTAAGTAGATAGTTTTTCTTTTACTATGAGCAGTTATTTAAATTTTGAAGAAAAAAACAATTACTTGGAAAACAAAATTAAAAAATGAAATTGTGTACAAAACCGGGGTACTGAATATACCTTTCACGTGAATAAAATTGTGTTCTCTCGTTTAAACACGTCAATGAGAATGAATATGTGATTACTACAAAGTATGCGATTTACGAAAAATATTATATAATTCAATCATTTTTAACGTGATAATTTATTCTAAATATATCTATTGGCACTAGTCCAGTAAGAGGAATAGACAACGGTTATTTTTGCTTATATGCAGCGGTTTCGCAACCGAGACATATACAGACGAAGTAAAAAGGATAAGCTTATGCCTCAGTTCAAATCCAACCGAGGCAGTAGAGGGGTAGACGGGTGCGTGCTTATGCCCCGGTTCAAATCCAACTGAGGCAGTAGAGTGATTTTTTCTTTTTCGCCATGATCAGCTATGATATTGCAAGCTCCAAGCAAACATCAAAGGAAAGATTCATCATAAAGATTTTAGAACTCAGAATAGGTCTTCAATTAATCCCTTTTTGGCAATCCTTCAAAAATCAAGCTTTCAAAACAGAAATATTGATGAACAAATCTTAGATCTCCGAAAACGGAGTCAAGAACTTGTTAACCCTTGGCAAGTGTAACCGAATCGTATCAAGTAATAAAACTAGTAAGACCAAGTATCGTTCTCTCAAAGGACTCACGGCCTAGACAATTATGTGATTTATTGATAAATTAAGACTTGTGAACAAATTGTTGTAAGTATCAAATGCAAAAGACCGAAAAGTAAATATGTATGCATGTATTGATCAATGGGCAAGAAGAAACAAAATACGTGATTTGAATTATATGAATGAATATGTTGTTGAGGGATATCAATTTCATCTTATCCACTCTCTTGTATTTAGGAATTCATCATTCTTTTCATTAATGTTAATGTCACTTTCTAAATTACTAAAAACCCGATGTCTCGACAAAGAAAGCCTAATCATAATCACTAGTTTACAATGTCTTGTCTCCCTAGCAATTAATCATGCATTATAGTGAACAGAAGCTTAAAGGCAACCAACTATCATACTCCTATGTCTAGGTTGTTAATATACTTTTGGGAGAGATTCCCCATATCTAGATTTCCCCGTATGTGTCCATATCGAAAAAACCAATAATCATGACATCGAATGAGTTAAACAATGCAAGCTTTGAGCAAAGACGAAAAGCCCTAACAATTAATGAAAGAAAGCATGTATCATAAAGATGATTTTTAAGAACAAATTCCATACAAGAGAGTTTCTAAGGATTTACATTGATTCCCCAAAAACAAAATAAGTTTAGTTCACCATATTCATGGTGAAACTAGATGAAATACAATGGAAAAGTGAAGGATAAAACCCTAGAAAGTTGAGAAGGAAGCCTTAGCATCTAAAATCCTCCTCCAAGGGGTGAAATAGTGTGTTTTTGCTTCGTTCCAGCCAAAGATACAAACCCTAGGACGTCCTAAATCTTATATAATATTCTAAAAAATATAGAAAAGTAGGCCCAAGCCCATAAAAGTGCCGCTCAACGGTAAATACCGCTCAACGGTAGAAGCGCGTTTCACTTTTTCCCCTCAACGCCAGTTTTCCCCTCAACGGTGCCAACGGGTACTGAAAAGTGTCGCTCAGCGATAATTGGCGTTGAGCGATACTTGCTTATCCTCTTCTTTTGCACTTTTGTGTCCTTTCTGTCTCCATCTCTTTCCTACTTCACTTCTTTCATCAAATTCATCTTTAAACCTGCAAAAACAAGGAAATCAAGCATAAAACCTGTCCAACTCTGTTATTTCCAAATATTCAACAAAATCATGAGTTCAAGCTCATTTCTAAGTCATAAAGGTTGTAATTGAAGTCAATTTTAAGTATAAAAATAACAGTTTTTCAACTGTTATCACAACCCCAAACTTAGAACTTTGCTTGTCCTCAAGCAAATAAGATGTAACTAAATCTTCTACCAATCCATTCAATGGTTTACCACATTCAAAAATCCTTCTTTCCAGACAAGTAAATACTCAATTTAGCTCATCACCAAGACTTCAATCAATATGTGCACATGCTTTTAGTGTTCACTCAATCACATAATATCCAACAAATGTTATTATCATGAATGGTCAATCAACTAAGCAAAGATGTTCTTATGTGTTCATGGAATCCATCCTCACTAGATAAAGTGTATAGGAGATATTCACTCATTCACTCTACTATTACAATGTCAAATGAATGAACTTTGTCTTTCATTTAACCATAATCAAAAACACTTACAAGCAAGCATCATCATAAGGACTTTTCAATGGCTTATAATGTGGCTGGGCTAACAATAACAATTGGTTTTTCTGGATCACAAAACCCTTGAGTTAAGAGAATCATCTAAACACAACCATTCTTAACTATTCCCAACTTTCTTTTGCATTGAGCTTTTCTTTTTCTTCCTTTCTTTCCTTTTTCTTTTTCTTTTCACATGCTTAACTTTTAGCTCAATGCTTTTTATTTTCTCTTTCTATTTTCCAACAACCCCAAACTTGAACATTTATCAATACCACAGAATATTTTCATCTTAACTAAAGGTAAAGTTTTTCAAAAGGGTTTTCAAATTATGTTCATAGCTAAGGATTCAAAGGATAGAACACATAGTGCTCTCTTTTAGTGGGCTAAATTCATGCGTTTGGCTAACAAAAAGGGTTTCCAATAAATGGCTGATAACAGTTGAAAAACTGTTATTTTCATGCTTAAAATTGACACTAAAAGCAACCTTTAGACTTAAAAACTAGCTTGAAATTATGCTTTTATCTATATTTTCATAAATAAGAGAGCTGGACAGGTTTATTCTTGATTTAAGTGTTTTTGTGCAGGTTTTAAGGTGAATTTAGTGAAAAGAGTGAAGAAGGAGAGAGATGGAATCAGAAAAGGAAGCAAAGAGTGCAAAAGGAGAAGCCGAAGGCACCGCTCAGCGGCATTTTACCGCTGAGCGGTACTCAGGAGGTCACGGGAGGTCCGCTGAGGGACAAACTGGCCGCTGAGGGGAAGAAAAGGGACGCGCAGTCACCGCTGAGCGGTATTTACCGCTGAGCGGCACTTTTATGGGCTTGGGCTTTTGTAATCTTTTGTAGCTCTAGAATAGTATATAAGGACTTGCACGTCCTAGAATTAGTATCTTTGGCAGAAACGAGGCAAACACTCTCTCTTCCACCCCTTTGAAGGAGGATCTTGGATGCTCAGGCTACCTCTTCACCTTTTTAGGGTTTATTCTTTCATTCTTTCATTGTTCATCTAGGTTCACCATGAATATGGTGAACTAAACCTTGTATGTTTGTTGGGGAATCAATGTAATCTCTTGAAGCTCTCATATATGGAATCTATGCTTGCATCTTTTAATTAAGATTTATGCTTTCTTTCATCATTAGTTAGGGTTTTTCCTCTTTCCTTAATGCTTGCATGGTTTAACTCATTCGATGCATGATTATTGGTTTTGTCGATACGGGCACGTACGGGGAAGTCTAGATCCGGGGAATTTCTCCCAATATTATATTGGTTGTCGTTAAGCTCCTGCACTTATGAACTGATCATTAGGAATGCTAGGAATTGTATGAACTCGTGATTAGGGAGAAGCCATCTAGAATGGTACTTTAGAGAGTGGCATTAACAATGATGATTTGAATGTTGAATTCCTAAAATATATGAGAGTGGATGAGATGAAATTGACCCCCAACAACATATTCATTCATATATTTCATTGAAAGTGTTTATCTTTTGCTTTTGCCATTGATCAAAACTCATGCATACATGTTTATTTTCTGTCTTGCATATTAAATTCCAAATATTTCGTTCTTAAGTCTTAGCTAATCAACAAACCACACAACTAAACTAGGCCGTGAGTCCTTTGGGAGAACGATACTTGGTCTTACCAAGTTTATTACTTGAACGATTCGGTCATACTTGCCGATTGTGAAACAAGTTTGTGACATCATATTTTGGTGATCATAAATTTGTCCATCAATGGCCTTGATCATATGATGCAAACAAGCAAGTGATTCAATCATAGAAAACCTGGGCAAAGTCATTCATGCTTTCAAAGTAATAACATTCAACAACAACTCTGGAGCTCAAAATCTCACATATAAGTTCATTTACATTCCACATACACATCCTACTTAGCATCATAATCACAATCACAACATCATGCATTTGTTCACATAGCTCATGAACCACCTGTATAAGCATATAATGTGCACATTCTTAATCATCAATCAAGATCCAAACATCATCAAGCAATACTCATCATGCAATAAGTCATAAGCAAACCATCATAACATACAAGTTTCAAATTGAGAACATCAACCCTATTCTAAAAACAGAAGCAAATAAGTTCAATATTACAAAACAAAAGATAGAAAAATCCTACTCTAGTGCTGATAGCATCCATCAGTAGATGTTATCTCATCTCCTCATCAGCATGTGTTGTCATCTGTATCTTACTCATCTTCATTACCTTCATCATCCTCAAATGCGTCATCATCGTCATCTTCCTCCATAACTGAAGCTTCAGCTGCTCCAGCTCTATTGCCCTGGGTCTGCTCCTCTAGCCAATCTACCACACTGTGGAATTCATCCATAGTCCACATGTGTGCTGGAGGTGTATCATATAGCCTAATAATCATCACAACAGTTGCCACCTGTCTTTTGTGGATGGAATGCATCTGTGCACCTATGAGAGACTCATCTGGAATGACTTTGCCTCATAAGTCTCTACAGATGCATGACTCTGTGTTGGTCTTCTTTCTCTATGAGGACGTTGTGGTGGAACTGGCTGAGCTGCCTCTTCTCCTTCACAATATTTCCTATAATAGGCCTCATCAATGGATTTCCTCGGCCTCTCCAATGGCGGAGCAGAAGTATCCACCCCAGCTATCTTGCACAGGTGTGTAATCAAGGAAGGATGTCCTAAAGGTGCCTTGTTGTTCATTGTGTTGGCACACATTTGTATTTCATTGGCAATCACTTGGCCAATGTTAATGCTCATATTTCTGAGCACACAGTAGAGGAGAAGTCCCTGCTGAGAGTGATGTCTGAAACATGCGAACACGACTGAATATTGGCATGGGAGAATGTCATCCAATACTTAGCAAGAGGAGTCAAATCAGTCCTCCTGATATTCACCACTGCACCATTTCTGTTCCTCTGGAAGTGTCCTTCAGGTACACATAGAACACTCTCCACATCATTAAAATCAGTGCTTTCCTCCATACAAAGAGCAAACTGGCACTGCTCTCCAACCCATTCAGTACCCAAAAAGTTGTTAATAGAGTTAGGATCATACCTAATAGCATGACCTCTAACAGAGCTTAGGTACTCCTCAGCCGGATAATCACCCAACTTTCTTGTGTTGGTGTAAAATTCCTTTACCACTGATATGTTGGCTGGTGCAGGGTATGTGGCCAATCTCCTCCAGTTTCTTCCCATCATTTGTTCTCCAAACTAAGGGGCAAAGTTAGGTATCATTCCAGCTTTCCACTCCATCAGGAGTCTCCTATCTTGAACAATATTAAAATGCTTCTCATGTTTGCGAGAGAGAAACCTACTAGAATGAGGTTGTTCAGGTTCCTATTCTTTCCTCTTGGAGGTTGTGGTCTCCAATCTTTTGCCTGAAGAGGATGTCATCCCTACATAAAACACAAACTACAAAACCACAAAACCTGTTGTTAATCATTAGTAAACCACAAACAACATCCCCAATCCATGCTAAACCACCGTTGAAATCAAAATCCATAAAGAATCATGATTTGAACATTCATAATCATACCAATTCATGCTTTCAAAAACTCTAAAATGAAAAATTGCTTAACTTACTTGGGTAGTGATGCTAGATGAGAAGAAAATGCTCTAAGAATGTGAAGAACTCAGCCCCAACAACAATGATCTCTCCAAACCCCAAACTTAGATGCAAAACTAGTGAGAAAGTGAGTGGAAGACGGATTTTTAAAGGGGAATGAAGGGAAAGATGTAGAAAACTCTTAGAAAAGTGTTTAGAAGTGTGTGAGAGGAAAGCAATATGAAAATGAACCCAAAATCGCACCCTAGGGTATAAAAATACCCTAATGGGCTCGATTCCCGCTAAGGGCGACCAAAAAAACCATTCTGCATAAGTACTGCTCAACGGTAATTGGCGTTGAGCGGCACTTGCGTGAAATGCTTTCCTTCTTCCTATCTTGCCCTAGGTGCCTAATACTTATGCCTCTCACTCACTCCCTACATTTAAGTTCTCAAAACACTCCTGCATTCAATCCCTATCATGCAACTAAAGCAGAATCAAAACAAACAAACAAAATATAGTAAATCAACTGGGTTGCCTCCTAGGTAACGCTTGTTTAACATCACGAGCCTGACCCAAAAACCACCAACACCCATCAGTAGGTGTAACAAACCTATTAATAAACCTATTATCCTTCAGTAGATACTTAACCACCTAACATCCATCAGTAGATGCTAACCCAAAAAAGTTTCAACATAAAAGTAATGTCCAAAATTTTAAAAAAAATTACAACCAATATCAATATAAAATAATGTTCTTAAATCAACTGGGGTGCCTCCCAGAAAAGCGCTCTTTTAACGTCACTAGCTTGACCCAGTAAAACTCATGTTCCATCTTCAATGTTGGTGTTTATCTTTCTTTCATCACACCAACTCTTTGAAGACATTAATCACACCAACTGGGGTGCCTCCCAGAAAAGCGCTCTTTGAAGACATCAATCACCACATTTTTATCTCGGTCTTCTTTTTATCTCTTTTCTTTCTTCTTTCTTTTTTCTCTCTACTCTCTTTTCTTTCTCTTCTTTTTCTTTTCTCTCCACTCTGTCTTCTTTTTCTTCCACTTTCTTTTCTTTCTCTTCTTTTCTCTCTAACTCAACTCTTTCAACATTTACACTCATTAAAACTCTAAATTCTTCTTTAGGGTTAACCTCAGTATTAGCCCCAAAACTCTTATCAGGCCTTTCTTCCAACTTATTAGTTAACTGTCTGATTTGCATCTCCGAACTTCTAAGGGTTGCTTAAGTGTTGTTGTGATTGGAGATGGTTACCTGCATAAATTGGTTAAGAGTATCTTCAAACTTTGTATGTTTTTCAGTGAGTGTAGACATTTGCTTCAATAATGATGGTTGTTGTTGTGGCCTATTAAATTTTCCTGATTGCCCAGTTTGTCCAGATTGTCCCTGACCTTGACCCATGCTTGGGTGAGGTTTCCATCCTTGGTTGAAATTACCTTGGGGTATGGAAATTGATTGTTCATGAAATTTACATCTTCTAGGGCCTCAACTGGAAAAGCACATTGACCATTCATATGTTCACCACCACATAGTTCACACATCTATTGTTGAACTTGAGCAACAATTTTTAATTCCTTTGGCAATTGAGCAAGTGTCTTTGTTAGATTCTCCAACTGTTGAGTTATAACCTTATTCTAAGCAAGCAAGGCATCATTTGACTACAATTGCAGAACCCTTTTCGGTTGAACAATGGTTCCTCTTTCACTATGCATTTCATTGTCATTAGCAGCCATGTTCTCTATCAAGTATGTTGCTTCCTCTGGAGTTTTACATTTAATATTACCTCCAGCTGAGGCATCTAACATCAACTTGGTTTGTGAACTAAGACCTCTAAGGAAAAGTATAACTACTACTGCTTCATCAAAACCATGCATGGGAGTCTTTTTCAAAAAGCTTTTGTACCAGTCCCATGCTTGACCTAATGTCTCCTCCATGCCTTGTTTGAAAGAAGAGATCTCTTGCTTCCCTTTGTTGACTTTAGATTGTGGGAAGTATTTGTTTAAAAACTTTGCAACCACAGCTTCCTGTTCTGTAAGACTACCTTCTGGATAAGAATTCAACCATAACTTAGCATTGCCTCCCAATGAGAAAGGAAACAAGCTAAGCTTGATTGCTTTATCTAGCACCCCATTTATCTTCACGGTGTTATGTATTTCATTGAAGGTGGTGAGATGTTCATACAGGCTTTCATGTGATAGCCCATTAAACTGATTTCTTTTCACCAACTGTATCAACGCTGGTTTCACCTCCATGTTTGTAGCATTGACCCTCGGCCTTACTATACTGTTAAAATGTTGAGGGCCAACAAAAGTGGTGTAATCTGCAAGAGTCTGTATACCATTATTCTCCTCTGCCATATTTTCAATGTTATGGTGAGACCTTTGTGGTGAAGGTTGTAAGAGTGTCTCAAGACAAGGGAATAGTTCTCCTGAAGTTCGAACTCTCCTCCTCCTTCTACTTTCGTCCAGGCCTTCAAGAAGAGGTTCATAAATCTTTTTGCTTCTAGTCCAAATATTACCCTACATACACAAGGAAACAAAATCCTAGAAAAATTTTGTTAGCATAAAAAGATAGAAAAGAGAAGAAATAATCAGAAGATAAGAAGATAGAAAATAAAAACCGAAAATAAAAACAGAAAAATAAAAACAAAAAATAAAATAAAATAAAAATAAAAATAGAAAACATAAAACAGAAAAATAAAAACAAAAAACAATATTCCCAACAAGTAAAAAATAATCAAAAATCACACAAATAGACTGATTAACCACGAGTCCTCAACAACGGCGCAAAAAACTTGATGAACAAATCTTAGATCCCCGAAAACGGAGTCAAGAACTTGTTAACCCTCGACAAGTGTAACCAAATTGTATCAAGTAATAAAACTGGTAAGACCAAGTATCGTTCTCCCAAAGGACTCACGACCTAGATAGTTATGTGATTTATTGATGAATCAAGACTTGTGAACAAATTGTTGCAAGTATCAAATGCAAAAGACCGAAAAGTAAATATATGTATGCATGTAATGATCAATGGGCAAGAAGAAACAAAACACGTGATTTGAATTATATGAATGAATATGTTGTTTGGGGTTATCAATTTCATCCTATCCACTCTCTTATATTTAAGAATCCATCATTCTTTTCATTAATGTTAATGCCACTTTCTAAATTACTAAAAACCCGATGTCTCGGCAAAGAAAGCCTAATCATAATCACTAGTTTACTATGTCTTGTCTCCTTAGCAATTAATCATGCATTATCGTGAACAGAAGCTTAAAGGCAACCAACTATCATACTCCTATGTTTAGGTTGGTAATATACTTTCGGGAGAGATTCCCCAGATCTAGATTTCCCCATATGTGTTCATATCGAAAAAACCAATAATCATGACATCGAATGAGTTAAACAATGCATGCTTTGAGCAAAGAGGAAAAACCGTAACTATTAATGAAAGAAAGCATGTATCATAAAAATGATTTTTAAGAACAAATTCGATACAAGAGAGTTTATAAGGATTTACATTGATTCCCCAACAACAAAATAAGTTTAGTTCACCATATTCATGGTAAAACTAGATGAAATACAATGGAAAAGTAAAGGATAGAACCCTAGAAAGTTGAGAAGGGAGCCTTAACATCCAAAATCCTCCTCCAAGGGGTGAAAGAGTGTGTTTTTTCTTCGTTCCAGCCAAGGATACAAACCCTAGGACGTCCTAAACTTATATAATATTCTAAAAAATACATAAAAGTAGGCCCAAGCCCAGAAAAGTGCCACTTAGCGGTAGTAGCGCGTTTCACTTCTTCCCCTCAGCACTAGTTTTCCCCGCAACTATGCCAACGAGTACTGAAAAGTGTCGCTCAATGGTAATTGGCGTTGAGCGGTACTTGCTGATTCTCTTCTTTTGCATTTTTTGTGTCCTTTTCTGTCTCCATCTCTTTCCTACTTCAATTCTTTCATCAAATTCATCTTTAAACCTGCAAAAACAATGAAATCAAGCATAAAACCTGTCCAACTCTGTTATTTCCAACAATTCAACAAAATCATGAGTTCAAGCTCATTTCTAAGTCGTAAAGGTTGTAATGAAAGTCAATTTTAAGTATAAAAATAACATTTTTTCAACTATTATCAAATGTGCACCTCCCTTGGTTAGTGAAATATCGATATGCAGCTACACTCTTCTTCGTTACCATTGCTCTTACCAAAGTTACCTGTTTTCAGTTCAACTTCCCTTCCTTCCCAGATGACTCAAATCTATGGTTGAGCAAGAGTTCAACTATATTAATTGATGCAATCCAAGTAACCCCTGAAACTCTAGGTCTCATAGATCATTATTCTGGACGTGTTTTCTACATAAAGCCATACCAGCTATGGAAAGAGAAGAACAACCAAAACCAAATAGCTTCCTTCAACACCACTTTCGTGCTCAACATAACTCCGGAAACTACCCCTGGTGGTGAAGGCTTGGCCTTTTCACTTCAACCCACAACGTCCATCGCTCCATCCTGCAATGAATCAGAAACCCAAAAAATCAACCCCCAAGACAAAATCAAATTCTAAATGACTACAAGAACAAGAAACTAGAGAACCAATCAAACAAAAAACACAATCGAAATCAGAGAACCATAATCCAATTTAAAAAGGGGGTAAGAGATCAAGAGGTATACTCGGAGCAACTATCAATCAATCTCGGAATGTCATCGCCAGAACCAATGTCAGAATCGGCCAATTTTGCCTCCTCGAGCTTCTCAATCTCCTTCAACCACAGTCCAGTATCCCACTTCTGCTTCTTTAGTTGATAATCCTTCTTCATATTCTCCACGTTGTAAAGCGTGCCATTTCCTTCCCTCTTCTCCCTCTCCTTCGATCCTCTTCGGCGCTCGTTCTAATTCTTGTTCATCTCCACCACGAACGCTTTCGTCTCCTCGTCGGCCTCGGCCACAAGGGAGGAAGAGGAGAAAGGGAAGTTCATGTCGCTTTCCCATGGAGCTCGCGTCTTCGGTGTTAAGTCCTCCGGCAGCCACGCCGTTTCCTAAGCCTTGTTCCCGAGAAGAGGAATGAAGTCTCTCTCTCAGCAACGTGAAAGAGAAAACCCTATTTGGCTTGCGTGAGACCCCTCATGCTGCCCCAAAGTTGGGTCTCTTTGTGAAAAAAAAATCAAGATGAAGAAGGAGAAAAGAAATATCGCTCCCTTGCGCAACGCAAATCCAACACGGTGTTGAACAGAGAAGGGGAAGAGGATGAACACCTCCTTTCGCGACGCAGAACTCCCCAATGTGTTATTTGGTACAAGCCCTTAATTTGGTTCAAGGGAAAAAAAAGAAACAAGGGTCGAACCTTTAATTTCGTACAAGCCCACTTGAAATAAAAAAAAAACTATTTGTGTCGTTGAGGAAGAAGAAATCTCGTGGAGGAAGACGACGATTGTTTGCTCGAGGAGGAAGAAAAAGCATTGGTTGCGTCATAAGGTTTTTTTGGTAGGTCTGGGAGGCTTTTATGCCTCAGGTGATTAAGAAACGAGGTAGTAAGGCATTTTTATGCCTCAAGTAATTAGGAAACCGAGGTAGTAAGCTATTTTTGAAAATGACAGTCTGACTTGTCAGAAAAGAAGAAAAGACATATGCTCTTAGTAGGGTTATATGCTTCGGTTGTTTATTTAACCGAGGCAATATACCTCTTACGCCTCAGGCGCCCTTGAACCGAGACATATAACTTCGTAATAACTAAGAAAATGCCACCGTGTTTTGATATACTTCAGTTTTTACGAAACCGAAGCGTATATAACGATTTAATAACCTCTTTTTTTACTAGTGTGGAAGTTATTTCCCTCTAATATGTTCATAAAAATTTTTATGGATAACCTTACATTCTCATTTATATATTTATAGATATTGTAGTTTATATATAGGTATTGATACATACCAATACCAATTGAACGATCCCAATTGATCTTTAAAGCTTGTAAGTAACTAATGATGATAACTAGGAATAATTAATTATTTAATTAATTTAAATATGTATATAATTAAGTTTAACGAAATTGAATTATGATTAGATGAACATTAATCATAAATTATGGTTGCTAAAAATTTTATAATGTATTCCTTACACCATTAATTATTATCATATAGGAAAAGCGCAATTTATCGACGACATATTACCAAAGGCCTTTCAGCCGCTGATATTGAGATGATTATCGAAGGCTTTTGAGCCCTCGATAACTTTCTTGGTGATTTAAGTTTCAAATTGGGGCTTTCATTCCCCAATTTCATTTTCTTCACACACTTAATCGGTGATGCGTTTACTTTCTTCCCTCTCTTTCTCGGTTAGAAGATTGGAGCATTGGCGGTTCCTTCACGGTGCGTCCTGATTTGGGAAGTCTTGGGCTAGGGTTCATCGTGGGTTGGTTTCTACGTTGAGGGTTGGTGGTCTCGTGTTTGTTCTGTGTTGAAGGAACTTGGTTGAGGGACTTCGTTAGAGGGGCCGTATTGGGCTTCTGTCACTGTCGTGCTCTACAAAGGCTGCCATCATCAAGGGCTGTCTTGGTTGAGGTGAGTTGCGCGTTTAAAAATTCATTCTAAATTACATTGTTCTTGAATCTGGTTGATGCTCTTGTGGTAGCCGTGTATGATGTTGTTTGATTGAGAAAGTTTATTGGTTTGTAATTGAAATGAGGGGCAAGGCATTGACATGCCACTGAGAAGGATAAAATAACCTTAGTCATAGTTTAGGGGAAATAAAAGCAACCGAGCAAGTGAAGATTAGTGATAACGGTTTAAAATACCTATATTTGTGACATGATTTTGATACTAAATACACCATTTTTCACTTAGAAACTTGCTTGGACTCATACTTTTTCATTAAGTTGTGTGAATAAGAGAGTTGAGGTTGAATTTGATGATTTTATGACTAATTTCTCTTGTTTTGATAGGTAATGAGAGAATGCAGAAAGCAGAGACGAAGTGCTAAAGAGTTAGAGCTCAGAAAGGCCTGAAACAGCACCAAAAGGAGGAACCACATGAAGCTTGAGCGCCCTATCTGGAGGCTTGAGCCTTCGGAAAACGACGTCCACCGCCTGGGCGCCCTCCTACGCCACCTAAGCGTCACACCCCGAAGCTTGGGCGTCCAATTGAAGGCTCAAGCCCGACATGAGGACCGTCCACCGCCCGGGCACCCTAAATGGGGCGCTCGAGCGTCATGCGTCGTGGATTAGGCCTAATTTTTGCTCTGTTTCGACTCTTTTGGACTGGGCCCTGTTTCTACTCTTTTCCAACTTTATTTAAAGGACTCAGGCACTCTAGGTTTGGTATCTCTGGCTGGAACAACACAATAACACACTCTTCTACTCTTTAAAGACAGATTTGGAGGCGGGAGCTTCCTTTTCTACTTTTAGGGTTTCACTATCTCATGCTTTTTCATTATTCATCTAGTTTCTCCATGTGTATGGGGAACTATACTCTATTTGTTGTTGGGGGATGATGTAACCTTGTGAACTTTCATGTATTTGAATTGATTCTTAATTTATATGTTTTTTCATTAATTGTTAGGGAATTAATTTGTTTCAATGCTTGCTCTATTTAACTCATTTGGTAGCATGATTTATGAATTCCATGAGTGTGGGGAGGTTCCTTATAATTCAGGTTCTTGTTGAATTCTCCCAAGGGTAATATTTCTCAGGGATGAGGGTATGAGTACTTAGTCGTCTTAAGATCTTGATCTTCAGACTTAATTTTCTAGGAACACTAGGAATTGCACGAACTAGGAATTAAGGTACGCTTATTGCGTCGAGGGATCGGGTTCTAAGTAATTTAGTGAGTGACTTTAACATTAATGTAAAAAGAAGAATTCTTATATACATGAGAGTAAACTTGGTGAAATATATTCATCTCATATTAAACAACATTCGTTCATCTTTTTGTTACTCTACTATTGAACAATTTGCATTCATATTTAATTTTATGTCTTTGCATTTGAAACCAACAATCTCATTTTATTTAAGTCTTAATTAATTGAGTTATCACACAATTGTCTAGTGCCGAGAGTCTTCAGGGATACGATACTTGGTCTTACCATTTTATATTACTTGTGCGATTTGGTACACTTGCCAATCCATCAACAAGCAAGTGAAGCAATATATAAGAGGAATTGGGGGGTGAATCAATAAATCTATATATGCTAACTCTATAGCCTGAATCTGATACTCTGAATTGAAAGCTTCATTCATATATATATTGAAAGGCAACTAGTGTACATGACTTTCTTTTCTTGTTTGGATTCAGTGAAACTAGACATATGTAGCAATAAGTAAAAATTTATGCAACTAGAGGAAGAGAAGTGATAAGAACTTGTCTGGTTTCAATGCTTTGGTAGAGATTAATTGATGCTTCCTTCATTCTCAAAGAAAGAATGTGAACAAAATTATGCATCACTTAACAGTAAACCACACTCATTTAATGTTTTGAATTTAACTTTACCTTCAATAGTCTTATTTGACTAGAGATATTGACAATCCTTGGTGATGTGGAGAGTTGGACCAGAGAAAGAAGAGCTTCAGTTACTCTCTCTACACCAAAGAAATATGTTTCAACACATTCTTTGGCTAACTCATAATTTTGATACACTATCATATTCCAATAGATTATTTCACACCTTTTCTACAAGGACGAACAAAGATGTACCATTATACATAAAAAAAACAAGGAAATGTATAGATACATATAACATGGAACCTTACCCTTCTAAGGTAATTCTCTGCATTAACTATTCCCCCATGAACACCTGCATTATTCACCTGCAACACTCAGGTGTACCACTGTGAAAGCATTCTGATCAAAAATTGAAAAGGAGGGAAGGAGATAGTAACACTCACCAATATATCAAGTTTTCCAAATCTTGTTTTGATGAAATGTGATAAGGAAGTAACACTGGAAGGGTCTGTCACATCAAGTTGATGAAAAACCACAAAGTCTGATAGTCCAAACTCTTTCAATCTTTCCACTGCTTCCAAACCCCTTTTTTCATTTCTTGTTTTTAGCACCACTACAATTCCATTCAAAGCCAGTTTCTTGCATATTCCAAACAAGAAAAAATCTTGTTTCATAAAATAAGTAAAATTTTCATAAGTATTTGAGAATCAAGAGTGTTATAAAATCAATAAAATGCTTTCCTTTTAAAAGAATTTAAAAAACCAAAGTGGTTACTAACTAAGATAATTGATTCTGATTTTTAATTGTCATTAATTATTTGAATTGTATGGCTGCAGAGCTTATGTTATTTTTAATTATTTAAAATTGTTTATTAGAAATGAAGTTTGATATTGATTGAATGGTTTAAAAGTGTTGTTGAAGTTAAGCCTGAAGTGTATTGCTAACATTCTCTTCTATGCAATTAAAGCAACTATTTTTATTTTTAGAAGAAGAAATAAGATTAAGAGTGATTTGACAAGTCAACTGCTTGCATAAGTAGATTCTGGAAAATGTTGTAAGAAACCTTAAAGTTAAAGTTGTTTAGATTTGGAATGGATATAGGGTCATTCTCCAATTTGTTACAGTAATCAAATGCCTTAATTTTTCTATTTAACTAAATTCTAGTTTGATGTGTCTCTGTCAAATCTTTACTTAAGGCGCATACTGAATTGCCTTTTGTCAGATCAAACATTCACATTGCTCTTGTATATCTTCTTATTGTACACATTATATCTTTTCAAGAGATTTCTGTCATTTTATTTTTTATTAAATGAAACCTGGACAAAGTTCAAGAAACCCATGTAAAAAACATAACTTCATCACTCATCTTTTTTACGTTGTGACACCTTCCCCTAATACTAATTTCTCTTTCTTTACTTACAAAGACAACCCATATCACACCAAATCATATAATGCAATAAGACAATGGCTAGCCTTGATTATATGTGCTACATCAGTTAAAACATGATTCTGTTTCAAAAACTCTGCACAAAATGGAATAAATCTGGTGCACTCTCATAAATCTGTTTCAGTGGAAGTTTTTTGTTTCTTAAGCAATGTGCAAGTTTTTTTAATGATATTAAACATGTTCCAAGTAGTAGCAACCTGTATTAATCACTAAAGTGCAAAAAGCATAGTTGAGTTGCTAATAAATCCTGAAACAAGGTGTTGTTTTTATTTTTATTTTATCAATCTTTTCACCGTGATTGGTATCTTTGCTTGTGTCTTAGGTATTTAAATTCTTCTAGCTGATTCTCTACAGTTAGATCAAGTGTTTTAGGATGTCTTAGAGTCATTGCAACTGTTGTCTTAATTTCATTTCACTGAGTTCTAAATTCTGGTGCAGTTTTGGTGAAATTTTCATGCATATTTGGCTATAGCAAGTATGATTTGTTGAATCTTGTTGTGTTTGTGCATATACAACGTTTGAGCAAGTTTATTTTTCCATTTTAAAGTTGTGTGCATTGTACAAATGGTCATTTTTATGCCTATATGCAGAATCATATCTTAAACCATCAAAATTGGCTTTAAAATGGAAGTGAACCAGTGAATTCACATTACAATCTGTTTTCAAACTGTTTCAGTGTTTAAACATCTTTAAAATGATGATACAAATTTGTTTGATGCATCAATTGAGCTGCTGAATCACTTCCAATCAATATTGGGTTCAAAACCACCAAATTAGAAGCATTTTCCTGGTGCAGTGTTCAAATCAAGTGCTGTTTGAAAATTTGTTTACTCCAATTTTCGATTCTAGGTTGGCATGTGCAGGTTTATGATTCCAAATGCAAAGATATGATTAAAACATTTGTAAAAAATTCATAAAAAGCAAAAGAATAAGCTAAAGCTCAAAGTTTGAGTATTTAATACCTAAAAAGTGTACTTATAAAGTGAGATATTCTCATTTAAACTAATGTAGACTCATTCTAAGGTATGTAAACATCCTAACAAGTCTAACTTAGTGAAATCAAGGTAGGAAAGTAGTGAAAAGCAAAGAATAACCTAAAACTCAAAGTTTGAGTATTTAGCACCTAAAAAGTGTGTTCAAAGGGTGAAAAATTGCAAATAGACCTAATGTAGACTAATTTTAACTAATGTGAACATTCTAACATGTCTAAACTAGTGAAATGAACCTAGGAAATTATTCAAAAGCAAAGAATTAGGTACAACTCAAAATTTGAGTAGTTGGAACCTAAAAAAGTGTACTTAAAAGGTGAGAATTTGCAAACAGACCTAATGTACACTTATTTTAAGTGATATGAACATCCTACCATGTCTAAACTAGTGGAATGAAGTTAGGAAACTTGTCAAAAGCAAAGAATTACCTCAAACTCAAAGTTAGAGTATTTAGAACCTAAAAAGTGTGCTTAAAGGTGTTAGCAAAATGAAGAAGATGAAGTTTTGATGATGTCCAAATCAAGTCAAGAGAAATCAAGATTCAAAATGTTATGAAGACTTGTATTGCTATGGAAAGCTTTTGTAATAATTATAGTTTAGTATCTAGGACTTAGATTATGAGTGGATTTATGTTTGCATTCAAAAGAGATGTAAAAATAAGCCAAACAGCAAAATCTGTGCAGTGTTAATCGATTAACACAGGGTGTAAATCGATTGTTCCAGAGACAAATGAAGAAGCACTGCATTGAGCTGTTAATCGATTAACAAGGGGTGTTAATCGATTAACGTTAATCGATTAACATGGGCTGTTAATCGATTAACACAGGAACGTTTGAAAAACTAGTCGTTTTTATAGCCGTTGGACTATCCGTTGGGGTGTTAATCGATTAACCACTGTAGCTAATCGATTAACACAGTGTGAAAGGCTGAAAACGAAAAATGGAAGAGCCTTTGGATGAGTCTATAAATAGACTCTCATTTCCTCTCAAGTGAAAATATCCAGAGACACAGAAACTCTTCCCTTGTGCTCAAATACTCAGAAATTATTGAGACTTGTGTGTTCTTGTTCGGCTTGTGAAACTCTTGTCTGTGGAGCTGGTGAAGTGCTGCTACGGTGACAGAGGAAATAGCCGGTTCATCCTTGGTGTGTCTAAGGAGGTGTTCGGAAGAGAATCATCCTTCGTGAAGTATTCGGAGGAGGTGTTCATCCTTTGTGAAGACTCAAAGGAGGTGTAGTTTCATCTCTTGTGGTATCAAGAGAGGTGGTTTCTAAACTTTTACAAATTGTATCTTTGTGATTGTAATTTGTAATTGTTTTGTGTTAGTGAAACTGTTTATCTTGTTTTGAGATAAGCAACTGGACGTAGGATTGGTAAGATCCGAACCAGGATAAAATCATCTGTGCAAATTTCTCTCAACCTTACTCTTGCTTTATTTGTCTTTATTAATTGCTAAGTAAGTTTAATTGAGTAGAAATTAAAAGGCACACGTTATTATTAAAAACCCCTCTTGGTTTGTTATTCTACGCTAACCCTTCCGCTGCAGCCGCTCCTGACAATTGGTATCAGAACTTGCTTTGATAGTCATTCAAATGGCAGGATCGTTTCAAACATTCGCAGAGGGTGCTTCTATCAATAGACCACCACTATTCACAGGTGAAAATTACGCATTTTGGAAGGTCAGAATGCAAATTTTTATGGAATCTATTGATATAGATATTTGGGATGCTGTTGCATTTGGTCCTTTTGTTCCAACTAACAATATGCAGGAACCAAAGTCCCGTGACCAATGGACCATTGAAGAAAAGAGAAGATCTCAGAATGATGTAAAAGCCCGGAATATCATTGCGTCAGCGTTGACTGTTGATGAGTTCTACAGGGTCTCTGTCTGCAAAAACGCTAAAGAAATGTGGGAAACTTTAAGAGTAACTCATGAAGACGGAGATGAAATCGGGTGTGCTAAAACGAATACTTTAATCATGGAAGAGAATAATTCAAGCTCTTCATCAACCACAACATCAAGTATGGGTGATTCTGATGAGCAAGCATATATTTGTTTAGTGGTAAATGACGAAGACACTGGAAGCCAAGTAAGTACATCTAGCGATTCTGATAATTCTAGTCAAATTAGTGAAAATGAATTGCATGAAATTTATGCTGCGTTAATAGTAGAATCTGAAAAATTAGATAAAGCCCATCAGAAATTGAAAAAGGATTTCAAAAATTTAAAATTAAATTTTGAAAATATTTCTGAAGAAAATAAAAATTTGAAATCAGATTTTGAAAATATTCTTGAAGAAAATAAGAATTTAAAATTAAATTTTGAAAATATTTTTGAAGAAAATAAAGATTTGAAAAATAAAGTTTTAATTTTTGAAAAGGGTAAATTTGCTAGTAGTGATGAATGTGATTCTTGTGAAAATTTTAAGAAACTACTAGAACAAACAACCTTAGGAGAATGTAGTAAGAATAATGAAAATAAGGTTGTTAAAAATAAGTATGTTCCTAAAATTAAAAATAAACACAATCATAGAACCCGTAGAACTTGGGTAGAAAAAGGAACAACTTATAGGAACACAAATGTTGTATCATGCTTTTATTGTATGAAAAAGGGTCATACATCTAACAAATGTAAAATTAAGCATTATGGTGTTCCAAGTGGTAGATATATTTGGGTTGTAAAATGATTTCAATTTTTTTTTTTAAATTAACCCAAAGGACCCATACAAAATAGTTGGGTACCTATTGTTTAAAATTTAGAATTTCTTTAAAACAATATTTAATTATTATTCCAAGGTAGATGGAATTATTTTAATTTATTTTATATACAAAGCATATATAGTTTTCAAACGGAAAATATTTGAAATAGAAGAATATGTGCATGTTGTCTTTGATGAAATTGTAGACCTTGAGGCAAAACCTCTTGAGTCATTTGAATTACATGCAGACAATGATGAAGATTTGAAGAAGCAACAAATGAAGTGAAGAATGATGACAATCCTCAAAGATGAAGATCTAAACAAAATGTGAAAAAAACCTAGAGGATTCTCATTACAAAATTGAAGGCATATCTAAAGGGGTGCTTTATGTTTCTATGTTTTTATTAGTATGTGCCATTTATATTTCATTGCATGCTTACCTCTTTAAAAATTCAATAAAATATATATTGTTTTTCCTTAATATGCATACATGCTTGTATTAAGGGGGAGTATATTTTCTAATAAATTTAGGGGGAGCAATTATACATCTCTTTTTAATAATGATCAAAAAGGGGGAGAAATATTTAAAGTCTTAAACTTATTTCTAAGTTTACTAACAATTGTTTCTTCCTTAAGTTATATTTTTAAATACAGATTATTACCAAAAGCTTTAAATCAAGAAGGTTTTGATCATCATCAAAAAGGGGGAGATTGTTAGCAAAATGAAGAAGATGAAGTTTTGATGATGTCCAAATCAAGTCAAGAGAAATCAAGATTCAAAATGTTATGAAGACTTGTATTGCTATGGAAAGCTTTTGTAATAATTATAGTTTAGTATCTAGGACTTAGATTATGAGTGGATTTATGTTTGCATTCAAAAGAGATGTAAAAATAAGCCAAACAGCAAAATCTGTGCAGTGTTAATCGATTAACACAGGGTGTAAATCGATTGTTCCAGAGACAAAAGAAGAAGCACTGCATTGAGCTGTTAATCGATTAACAAGGGGTGTTAATCGATTAACGTTAATCGATTAACATGGGCTGTTAATCGATTAACACAGGAACGTTTGAAAAACTAGCCGTTTTTATAGCCGTTGGACTATCCGTTGGGGTGTTAATCGATTAACCACTGTAGCTAATCGATTAACACAGTGTGAAAGGCTGAAAACGAAAAATGGAAGAGCCTTTGGATGAGTCCATAAATAGACTCTCATTTCCTCTCAAGTGAAAATATCCAGAGACACAGAAACTCTTCCCTTGTGCTCAAATACTCAAAAATTATTGAGACTTGTGTGTTCTTGTTCGGCTTGTGAAACTCTTGTCTGTGGAGCTGGTGAAGTGCTGCTACGGTGACAGAGGAAATAGCCGGTTCTTCCTTGGTGTGTCTAAGGAGGTGTTCGGAAGAGAATCATCCTTCGTGAAGTATTCGGAGGAGGTGTTCATCCTTTGTGAAGACTCAAAGGAGGTGTAGTTTCATCTCTTGTGGTATCAAGAGAGGTGGTTTCTAAACTTTTACAAATTGTATCTTTGTGATTGTAATTTGTAATTGTTTTGTGTTAGTGAAACTGTTTATCTTGTTTTGAGATAAGCGACTGAACGTAGGATTGGTAAGATCCGAACCAGGATAAAATCATCTGTGCAAATTTCTCTCAACCTTACTCTTGCTTTATTTGTCTTTATTAATTGCTAAGTAAGTTTAATTGAGTAGAAATTAAAAGGCACACGTTATTATTAAAAACCCCTCTTGGTTTGTTATTCCACGCTAACCCTTCCGCTGCAGCCGCTCCTGACAAAAGGTTGAAAATTTGCAACTAGACTCAATGTAGACTTATTTTAACTAATGTGAACATCCTAACATGTCTAAAGTAGTAAAATGAACTTAGGAAACAATTCAAAAGCAAAGAATTAGGTACAACTCAAAATTTGAGTAGTTGAAACTTAAAAAAGTGTACTTGAAAGGTGAGAATTTGCAACCAGACCTAATGTACACCTATTTTAAATAATGTGAACATCCTACCACGTCTAAACTAGTGGAAGAAGCTAGGAAACTTGTCAAAAACAAAGAATTACCTCAAACTCAAAGTTTGAGTATTTAAAACCTAAAAAGTGTGTTTAAAAGGTGAGAATTTGCAACTAGACCTAATGTACACATATTTTAACTAATGTGAACATTCTAACATGTCTAAAGTAGTGAAATGAACCTAGAAACTATTCAAAAGCAACGAATTAGGTACAACTCAAAATTTGAGTAGTTGGAACCTAAAAAAGTGTACTTAAAAGGTGAGAATTTACAACAAGACCTAATGTACACTTATTTTAAGTAATGTGAACATCTTACCATGTCTAAACTAGTGGAATGAAGCTAGGAAACTTGTCAAAAGCAAAGAATTACCTCAAACTCAAAGAAAAAAAAAATATATTTCGATTATAAAGAAAAAAATAATAAAATATTAAAAAGTTATTTAAGTGGATCATCACCTCGTACAGCAAAAATATATATTAAGAATAGTATATAATATTTAAAATAGATTAATAACAATTCAATTATTATCCTATTTATTTATTTTTAAGATAAGGAATTTGACCTTAACAAGCAGTTTATAACAACGATAAACTAGTTAGACTAATAGAAATAATATTGATAAAATCCATGGGTGTAATAATTGTATAATTTGATGCACACTATCCTTTTTTTCTAAACTACCACCAGACATAACATTCACCTCATATATATATATATATATATATATATATATATATATATATATATATATATAAACAATAACAATTTTCTGTTATAGTATTTTTTTAGTCTTACATTTAACTATCATCATTCCTAGTTTTATATGATTCCAAGTATTAAACATACATAAAAAATATATAACTTTTGTGATTTATAAAATCATTTTCTGATAAATACCACATAATTGAAGAAGCACTCCGACGAAACTACTCATTCACTATTTATATATACATTTAGATAATATTTAATAATAATATTCAATTTTAGTATGGTTTTTAAGATAGTTATAACGGCAGTTATTTTACTATGTGAACTATATCATAGATACAACTTAAAATGCATTCTATCTACGTTTCTAAAAATGGGACGAATGACCTCTTAGCACTTTTACTTTTATTGCGTTTTCATGGTCAGAGAAAGCGAAACAGAGAGCAGAGAAGTCGCCCCAAACATAACGATGTTAACATTAAACTCCAGACTACTATAAATTAGAGGCTCTGCATTCCTCTTTCTCATATCACCAACAATCCATTAACAAAAATGAAGTATCCAAGCTTCTGTTTTACCTTTGCTACTGCCATTCTTCTCTTTTCATTTCATCCTTCTTCAGCAGATTCTCATGAAAAGTTTGTTCAATGTCTTTACAATTATCCCCATATCACCAACTCAATCTCCAATGTTGTTTACAAAAAAAGCAACTCTTCATACTCCTCTGTCCTAGATGCTACCATTCAAAATCTTAGGTTCTTCCACATAAGCTCAAAACCCCAAGTCATTATCACACCAATGGATGTTTCCCACATTCGAGCCACCATAATCTGTGCCCAACGTCATGGTCTGCAGATTCGAACCCGAAGCGGAGGCCATGATTACGAGGGTCTCTCGTATGTTGCTGAGGTTCCATTTCTCATCGTTGACCTCATAAACCTTCGAAGAATCGAAGTTGACACTGAAAACAGAACTGCTTGGGTTCAAGCTGGGGCGACTATAGGTGAACTTTACTATAGGATTAGCCAGAAAAGCAAAACACTTGGGTTCCCAGCAGGTGAGTGTCCCCTTGTGGGCGTTGGTGGTCACTTCAGCGGTGGTGGCTATGGGTATATGATGCGTAAGTACGGTCTTGCTGCTGATCATGTAATTGATGCTAAGATTGTTGACGTCAATGGTAATCTCCTAGATAAAGAAACAATGGGCGTGGATCTATTTTGGGCCATTAGAGGTGGTGGTGGAGCAAGCTTTGGAGTCATAGTGGCTTGGAAGATAAAACTAGTTTCAGTTCCATCAATTGTAACTGTGTTCCAAGTTACAAGGACATTGGAAGAAAATGCAATCGAGATTATTCATAAGTGGCAGCGTGTGGCAAACAAATTTAATGAGAGCATAACAATGAAGGCCAACATTGAAAGGGTAAATTCAAGTAAAAGTGGGAATGTAACAGTAGGAGCGAAGTTTGAATCCTTATATCTGGGACGTGTAGATGATCTCATTCCCTTGATGCAAAAGAGCTTCCCGGAGTTGGGTTTGGTGAGAGAAGACTGCACTGAGATGAGTTGGATAGAATCAATTTTGTACAAGGCTGGATTCGCATCCGGTGAATCCACCGATGTTTTGCTGAACAGAACTCAATTAAACAGTTTGTTGTTCTTGAAAGCAAAATCTGATTATGTGAGAGATCCCATTCCAGATTTTGGGTTAGAAAGGTTATGGCATTTCTTATATGAAGATGCGGGTAAAGATGCTTACATTCAATTCACTCCTTATGGAGGCAGGATGAATGAGATTTCAGAATCCGAAACTCCATTTCCACACAGATCTGGCTACATATTTCACATTCAATACAGGGTGTATTGGCAAGAAAAAGGGGATGCGGCAGCACAAAGGTACATCAACTGGATTAGAAGAATGTATAAATATATGGAACCTCATGTTTCAAAGTCTCCAAGAGCTGCATATCTGAATTATAGAGACCTCGACATTGGAACTAATAACAATTGTTACACAAGCTTTAGACAAGCCAGCATTTGGGGCACTAAGTATTTTGGTAACAACTTTAATAGATTGACACTCGTGAAGACCAGGGTTGACCCTAGAAATTTCTTCAGAAACGAACAAAGCATACCTCCTCTTACGTCGAACAGACGCAAATAAATCTTCTTGGGTGCGTAACTTGCCATTATTAAATAAGTTACTTTTTATATTTTACTTTTATGATTTGGTGTTGTCGTTGATAACGTATCTTAGGTACTTAATAGTGTATTAATTTTTAAAAATTCATACAGGACATGTAAGAGTTTTCGGATGTAAGTATTTTATATTAAATAATCACTATTTGTTTTGACAAGTTTAATGCAAAAACATCCTAAGGCTCTTATTCAATAAGCAGTCATTCACGTAGACTACATCAAAAGACTTTTGACTGTAAATGAATCTCTTCATGTTGCATTTGGTGAATCAAACCAACAAATGCATGTGTTATTAAAAAATTATGTAAGTAACAATGATTTATTGGATAACTTCAGCGATACATTATCATAAAGTTATCCTAAACTGAGAATAGTTATCATAAACACGTGGAAAGAACGGTCCAAAACTAATGAAAACCAAGACTTCGTCCGAACCACATGTTTTTAACAACAAAAGAAGCATTCAACATTTCTTATCCTTAACAAAGTGAATCAGAACCAATAAAATAGTGGAATTAAGAGATATTTTAATCCACCGTTCCAAAAGTATTAAAGTGTAATGAAAATTATAGAGAAATATAAAAAAATTATAAAATAAAAAATATAATTCAAATTCTAGAATATTGTAGAAAAGTTTAAGACAGAAAGAAAAAACTCAAAAACATTTTATATAGGTAAAAATCTAGAACATTTCACATAAATTGTGATTAGCATTTTCTAAAATAATCTATAAATACTCATGTACTCTATCATTTGACATAAGACAACATCTAACACAACACACAACTACAAAATATATTTCTTTCAACTACTACTTCCAAATTCAACTATAACAGCCTTGTCGGGATGTCACATGTAAAAAAATAATAATATCTTCTTGATGTAATTTATATAAAAACGTTTTTTTTCATATAATTTTTTTATTCAAATAATATCGCAGAAGCAAATACCACAAAACATAAACGATGTTCTTACAAAATAAAAAACAATTCCAAACACAACTGTTACCGAAAACACCAAGTCTGAAAATTAAAATTAAGAATAAATATAGCAAATCCTCAGAGTAATTAGTTCTCCTTCTCTCATCAATCTACCGCTAACCAGCTTCTTTTGCAACACCATCTACTCTTGTACAAACATGATTATCGCAGGTGGAAACTACAACCACAAAAGCATAAGGGTGAGCAACCAGAAATACCATATCATATAACATAGTATAACCAAATAAATCAAAGACTATAATAAGCCACAATATCATATACCAACGCAGAAATAATATCCCAGCCAAACCATTCATAAACCATTGTTGTTTCCTTGCACTTTATCGTACCAACCTGTTTTGCAAAACAGAACGATCTGAGTCATCTTCCATCGCAAGTTCAGACCTATCTCCCTGACTCCTCAAGAACTAACGGGTAAAAACACTGATACTACGTGCAAAAATTTTCTCATTCCTACCAATCAGTAACACTATTTGGGGAGAATTCTTTGATGAATAACAAAGAAAAGATATAACTTCAACATATGAAAAACCTAAAGGTTGTCAATATGCATAATACATAATAGGAAAACATAATTAAAAATAGTACAAGAACAATTATATCGTCAAGTTCTTATAACCATAAAGTCAACATAAATTACACCTTATCTGCGTTAAACTTCAACTTGTATATGGATAAGCTATGGGATAAACCCAGGCTCATTGAAGTCATGTCTTGAACAACTAGACCAGGTATGAGTTCAGTTAACTGATTTTTGACACCGCTCATCAACTCCATGACTGCATTGTTGTGAATACAGTCGATTTTCTAAAAGGATCAGCAAAACAAATTATTTTATCAGATAGATGAGTTGAACATAAATTATCAGGAATTTATACAAGAAAATAGAATACCAAACAGATCGTAGAATCAAATAAACTTGGTGAGCATCCAATATAAGAGACTCATTCTGAATTTTGGATTGCCTTAACCTCTTATAATAGTTTTATCTTCTTAATCCATTCAACCTTCCAATAATCGGGGATTACCCGTTCGAGATAGTGCACTTTTTTCTGCAACGGCGGAGTTGTTCTTTGAATCTCTATCGTCCTCTTCTTCGTTAATCCAGTGTGGGAATTCCTGGCCTTTGTGTGGTGCCTCTGCTTCCATTGGCCAAACAAATTAACGAGAATCGTGCAACTCCAGCGAGTTCGTCTTGTGGTGGTGGCCACGAGGGTACAATTGGCGGCTGCACGGACATCACTAGCAACGACAAGGAGCGGACATTGTTGGCATGCCATGTGAGTTGCTTCGAGCACGGGTTTTGCATTTTGAGCTCCGATCGATTGATTCGCGTAGACACAAGGATCGGCTAGGGAAGTTGGGAAGAGAAGGGGAAAAAGTGCCATTAAGTAATTTAGAAAAAATAAAATAAATCTTAACTACAGTTTCTAATGAAAACCATTGAAAACTAGGAGAGGTTTTATAAACAGCCAAAAAAACCCAAATTATATTATGTTATTTTTGTAGTGCGAGAGCGAAGGAAAGTGTAGTCCCTATAGTAGGACTTGTACTCCAAGCACTAAAGGAAAGCTTCCATCATGCACAAGGACATGGGACCCACACCATTCAATCTCCAATTTCTTTTCTTTTAACCAGGGAAAACGTTTCTTCAACAACGCAAATTTGACAACGACACGTGTCGTTCTGTCATTTCTTGTTTTAAATGACTTTTTTAAAAAAGTTTAATTTTGCTTTGGAGGGTGTTTTTGGAAAGAAAAATGTTGAAACATGTTGGCACCTTTCACAAAGTGAAATTCATCCCTACGAAACTCTCTCACCAGTTTTTCGTTCTCCATTTGAAACTCCCGCTCCACCAACAAAGTGCTCTTTGTCCATCACTGTGAAAATCGTTCTTGGGTCCACCGTTCTATCTAGACGAAGCCGTGTGTTTCGGTCCACCATTGAAGTGCTGGGAGGAAGTCTCGCTTGGATCCATCGGTGGCGTCATTTGTTGAAAGGTTTCATTTTTTCGTCGTCGTCGTTGGTCCTTCGTCGGTTGGGTGCGGTGGTCACTTTGTGAGCAGCAATTTTCGTCTTTTATCCAAAGGTATTGTTTATTCGCACATTGTATCGCGCTTCGTTCCTGTGTTTTTCTGGTTTGTCAATGGTTTCTTTCTTTCTTTGTATTATGTATCGTGCAATGGATGTGGTTACCCATTTTCCCCTTCCAACTTGCAAACTCTTTCTATGAATATTTCACTTTCCATGTCTTTAAAGTTGCTTTTAGCACTATTGGAAAAGCACGATTTACAAATGGCATTTTACCGAAGGCTTTGAAGCCTTCGGTATTGAGATGATTACCGAAGGCTTTTAAGCCATCGGTAACGTCTTGCTTAATTTAAGTCCCAAATTGGGTTCTTCGATCCCCAATTTCATTTGACTTCAGCTTCGTCGTTTTTGTCTGTGTCATCCCTCTGTGCAAACACTTCCCTCCCTTGCTTCACGCTCCGTCAGGTTGTCGGTCAGTCACCGGTGGTGGTTCGTCACGGTGGTGAGTGGTGCGTTGGTCGGTCTTGGTTGACGCTGCGTGGTTGTTTGGGGAGTGTTGTGCTAGGGTTCGTGGTGGGTTGGTTGGTTCGTTGACGGCTGGTGGTGTGGAGGTTGAGGGACTTTGTTGGAGGGGTCGTTGTGGGCTTCCGTCGCTGTCGTGCTCGTCAAGCGGTATCTTGGTAGAGGTAAGTTCCACACAACTTCATGCACACTGTGATGTTCATATTGGTGAAGCGTAGAGAGTGTTGTTGCCTTCATCTACTTTTCATTCACTTGTTAGTATATGATTGAAGGAACTTGGTTGACGGACTTCGTTGGAGTGGCCGTTGTGGGGCGTCGCCGTGGTGGTGTACAAAGGTTGCATCGTCAAGGGCTATCTCGATTAAGGTAAGTTGGGCGTTTAAAAATTCATTATGAGTTTCAATGTTGTGGAATTGTTTGATGTTGTTGTGGCTTGATTGTATGATGTTTGATTGAGAAAGATTGGTTTTTAATTGGAATGAGGGACAAGGAATTTAGTTGGCAGTGAAAAGGTTTAAATAACCTTAACCGTAGTTTAGGGAAAATAAAAGCAAACGAGGTGGTGAAGCTTGAGCAACAGTGATAATTGTTGTAACTGTTGCGTTTTCTTCTAATGCCTGCAAGTGTGTGTTCTACGTACGCAAAACTTTAACTATGAACCTTTGAACCTGTAACCTCCCCTTGATTTGCTTCCAATCAACGTACACATAATGTTATATATTGTAAATGGTTGATAATATAGCAGTAGGTAGCGGTCCAAACTCATGCATCATCCAATAGTTTTTGGTGCCTTTGCCTGCACTGCCACGGTAATAGACTAATTTTTTTTTGAGTCGAATGCAGTCATTGCCTTATCCACCTTGTGAGTACAATATTTTTCCTTCTGTCCTGCACTCCCATTGCTGTCTGCTAACACGCAAAAGCTTGTTCTGATTAGTATTAGTCCAATTCATTGTATCATGGTGTATGTTGTTGGTTCTAAAATTCAAATGAGGTATTATTCACTTTATATTTTTCTTACAAAAGTATGTTAAATATTAAATTTGGTTCAAGTTTATAATATAAGAATGTACTACGAAAGCCTCAAAGCTTATAATTATATCATACATATAGATGAAAAGCCTTCCATGATATTTTCAGACACTTTTCTAGAAAGTTTTCCTCATCACCATTATTCCACAAGCTTTTCGTTAAGAATCCTCTTAAATGGACCTGACGTTAAGAATCCTCTTAAATGGACCTGATGTGACTGTCATTCTCAAATTTTTACTGTAAATATTTACTAAATCGAATGCTACAATGTGAAATCATTAAAAAGGAAGAGATTGCCACTTGTTTATGGAGTTGTATTCACTAAATGTGTCATTAATGGCATAGGCTATCTCATAGACTTTCTCTTCAAATAATGTGTCATTAACGGCAAAAATCTAGAGTCTAGTTGTTCCCTTGAGTAGTTCATGACTTAATTTCTCTTCCCTCACTTTAATTTCTCGAAGTTCTTAGTGCATGTGCCTTATTTTTGCTTCCAAATTTTGATTCACTCCACCAAGGCATCTAAGGTCATCATTTTGTCGATCGTTACTAAAGGATAGTTTTAAAATTTAACTAGCTTGTTATTAAAGTATCACCCTGGTTTCATCATATATACTGTCTTTGCAATTCTGTTTTCTCATCATGTAAAGTGCTAAACATATCCAATTCTTCCAAAATCTCATTTTGCTTTTGAGACAACAATTGTTTTCCATTCTTATTCTGACAATTTAAAGTATCATGTGACAATTCTTCATATTGTTTCTAAATTCCAAAACGTTCATTTCAAGAGGACTTGGCTGCGTTTATGAAGAAGTATATATGTGACTGGATCCTAGACGAGGACAACGTCCGAAGATTTCAAACGCTACAACATTTTGGATTAGTATAGCATTAGAAATGTGTTCTTGGTTTAGATTCTTATTTTATAGCAAATGAATAGACATTGTACAAAATTATACTATTAAAAGATTTTAAAGAATTGTACAGAATTATAGCAAATGAATACAGCTAAACTATTCTTGATTAATTATTCTTCATATTCATTTTCTTTGTCTGTGTTTTTGTTTGAGTGAGTTTATTCATTAACTTATTGGATCAAAATTGATGTTTCCCTGTACTAATGAGGAGTTGGACTGAAACAATAAGTTTACTAAATTGGTTGTTGTTGATTGCTTGGAAGTTCTGTTTTTGAAAGACAATTGTTCCCAGTTATATGCGTCTGTAATCGATTATGAGTAACATGTAATCGCTTACCAGTGAAAAATCACGAATTTGTACCGAAAGTGTAGCGCCACTCCCCTGCTGTGGAAGAAGAGCTCCCCATTGAGGGGTTGGACCTAATTTGGTGAAATTTATTAAAAGATCTCACTTGGTTGGTTGATTTTTATGACCAAGGACGTGTGGATGTACTTAGTAATGGTTGAAAGGACTTAGGGTGTCCACAAAATTGCTTGCTTATGATTGCATCCAAGTGGTGTTGTGAGGAAGAGGAAGATAGCCAATTATTTGTGTGTGTAATCGATTACGAGTAGCTTGTAATCGCTTACTAGTGGAAAATCACGGATTTGTACCGAAAGTATAGCGCCACTCTCTTGTTGTGGAAGAAGAGCTCCCCATTGAGGGGTTGAACCTAATTTGTTAAAATTTATTAAAAGATCTTCACTTGGTTGGTTGATTTTTATGACCAAGGACATGTGGATGTAGCTAGTAGTAGTTGAAAGGACTTAGGGTGTCCACAAAATTGGTTACTTATGATTGCATCCAAGTGGTGTTGTGAGGAAGAGGAAGATAGGTAGTTATGTGCGTGTGTAATAGGACTGACCTAACCAAGTGGTGTTATGGTTGCTTATGATTACATCCACATAGGATTGACCTAACTTGAAATTTTTTGTTGTGGACACATTCAACCATGGCCTATAGGATTAATCAATCCTTAAAACATTGAAAACACAGTGTTGCAGACCCCTAGGGGGTGCTTCAGCCATGACTAGGTAGCACTCCCCAACTTTCGGTACAAAAGGATTTTTTTTTCACTAGTAAGCAATTACAAGGCCTTGTAATCAATTACACGTGCATCAGACATGTGTCAATGGTGTAGGACCTCCACTCACAACCTAGAAACATCTTTACTTGGTCTTTCATCCACATAGGACTGACCTAACTTGAAATTTCTTGTTGTGGACACATTCAACCATTGCCTACAGGGTTAATCAATCCTCAAAACATTGAAAACACAGTCTTGCAGACCCTTGGGGAGTGCTTTAGCCATGACTGGGTAGCACTCCTCAACTTTCGGTACAAAAGGGGATTTTTTCATTGGTAAGCGAATACAAGGCCCTTTAATCGATTACACGTGCATCAGACATGTGCAATGGTGTAGGGCGTCCCCTCTCAACCTAGGAAAACCTTTACTTGGTCTTCCATCCACATAAGACTGACCTAACTTGAAATTTCTTGTTGTGGACACATTCAACCATGGCCTACAGGGTTAATCAATCCTCAAAACATTGAAAATAAAGTCTTGCAGACCCATGGGGAGTGCTTTAGCCATGATGGGTAGCACTCCTCAACTTTTGATACAAAAGGAGATTTTTTCACTGGTAGGCGATTACAAGGCCCTGTAATCGATTACATGTGCATCAGACTTGTGTCAATGGTGTAGGACCTCCCCTCTCAACCTAGGAACATCTTTACTTGGTCTTTCATCCACATAAGACTCACCTAACGTGAAATTTCTTGTTGTGGAGACATTCAACCTTGGCCAACAAGGTTAATCAATTCTCAAGGCATTGAAAACACAAACGAAAGGACTCCTGGTGAGTGTTTCAGCCATGTCTAGGTAGCATTCATCGGCTTTTGGTACAAAATGGAATTTTCTCACTGGTAAGCGATTAAAAGGACCTTGTAATCGATTACAACAACATTAGTCTATTAAAAGGCCACTGCATGAACTCACCTCTCAACCTAGAAACACCTTTACTTGGTCTTTCAACCACATAAGGGTGACAAAACTACACATTTGTTAGAACAATCACAAAGGATAAATATTAAATAATACTACAGGGCCTACAGGGTTAATCAATCCTCAAAACATTGAAAATAAAGTCTTGCAGACCCATGGGGAGTGCTTCAGCCATGATGGGTAGCACTCCTCAACTTTTGATACAAAAGGAGATTTTTCACTGGTAGGCGATTACAAGGCCCTGTAATCGATTACATGTGCATCAGACTTGTGTCAATGGTGTAGGACCTCCCCTCTCAACCTAGGAACATCTTTACTTTGTCTTCCATCCACATAAGACTCACCTAACATGAAATTTCTTGTTGTGGAGACATTCAACCTTGGCCAACAAGGTTAATCAATTCTCAAGGCATTGAAAACACAAACGAAAGGACTCCTGGTGAGTGTTTCAGCCATGTCTAGGTAGCATTCATCGGCTTTTGGTACAAAATGGAATTTTCTCACTGGTAAGCGATTAAAAGGACCTTGTAATCGATTACAACAACATTAGTCTATTAAAAGGCCACTGCATGAACTCACCTCTCAACCTAGAAACACCTTTACTTGGTCTTTCAACCACATAAGGGTGACAAAACTACACATTTGTTAGAACAATCACAAAGGATAAATATTAAATAATAATACAGGGCCTACAGGGTTAATCAATCCTCAAAACATTGAAAATAAAGTCTTGCAGACCCATGGGGAGTGCTTCAGCCATGATGGGTAGCACTCCTCAACTTTTGATACAAAAGGAGATTTTTCACTGGTAGGCGATTACAAGGCCCTGTAATCGATTACATGTGCATCAGACTTGTGTCAATGGTGTAGGACCTCCCCTCTCAACCTAGGAACATCTTTACTTGGTCTTCCATCCACATAAGACTCACCTAACATGAAATTTGTTGTTGTGGAGACATTCAACCTTGGCCAACAAGGTTAATCAATTCTCAAGGCATTGAAAACACATACGAAAGGACTCCTGGTGAGTGTTTCAGCCATGTCTAGGTAGCATTCATCGGCTTTGGGTACAAAATGGAATTTTCTCACTGGTAAGCGATTAAAAGGACCTTGTAATCGATTACAACAACATTAGTCTATTAAAAGGCCACTGCATGAACTCACCTCTCAACCTAGAAACACCTTTACTTGGTCTTTCAACCACATAAGGGTGACAAAACTACACATTTGTTAGAACAATCACAAAGGATAAATATTAAATAATAATACCAAACAACAAATGGAATGAAAATAACAATCACAATTAGAATAAACACTTTATTTATTAACAATCAAATTAATTGTTCTAAATAGAGCTATCCATTCTTGGGCATGTACTAAATATTGCACTACTCAGAAATTACATAAGTCAATCAAGTTTTGGACTATATCCAGTGTAGGGAGTTCTACAAGTTGTGCTTTTGTAATGATTTCAGCGTACTCCTTCCTTCATAACGGTTTTGCCGTATTCCTTCCCAAATCATGAACTCTAGAGAAAAAAATAGCCTTCGAATGGGGCACTGACGACGGAACTTGTTGAACGTCGACGGAGATTGTCAAACGGGTCGATAGAGGTTGTTGAATAGGTCGAGAGAGAGAGATTCTTGAACGGGTCGAGAGACATTCTTCAATGGGTCCAGAAAAAACTTCACCAAACAAAAAGTGAGAAGTTGAAATAAAGAATAAAAATCCTATAAATTGCTAAATTGGAGAGAAGGGATAGTGCAAGAAGAGTGATTTCGAGATATTAAAAAACCAAGTCTGACGCTTTTTAAAAACATATATTTTTAAAAAAAAATATTTAAAATAACTCAATAAAACACTGACAAGTTTTGTCATGCGTTGTTAGAATAGGCGATCCTTTAACAAGACCTCCAAACAAAGCACTAGAGACTGCTTATCTGCATCAGGAGCCAACACGTTATCCCAATAAGTGAGCACTAGCTTAGAAAACGCGGTGGGACCCACGAGGTCCCCTAGATTCAACCAAGAGATTTTCCACTCCCTTCCAAGCCTCTGGACGTAGCCTTTTCCCATGCAAGGACCAACTTTTGAGCTTCACTCCACTTCAAGGCATAGCAACTCCATGCAAGAATACTCCTTCCACAACGCAGACCGGAAAACAACCCCTAAAAAGCTTCCATTCTCTTCCTCTTTTTCAATTCCACTCCCTCCAATCTTCACTTTATTCACCCTCTCACTAAAAACCCAAACCAGACCTCTTCTCTCTTCCTTTCTAGGGTCAAGTATGATTTTTCTCACCCATCTAGTCTCACCTAAAGGGACCCACGTGGGTCCTTAGAAGCTAGCAACACTCATTCTTCCCAACACGTTGCAGTACAAAAGGGCCATGCAATGCACTAAAACAGCACCCCAAAATGTCATGTACCTCCCACATTCTCATCCCAACCTTCCAGCCCTCTACTCACTCTCCCTCTCTTATTTCAATCATCTATTCTCTACTCCCATGAACACACTCCTCCCTGCATCTCAACACTTCCACCATAAACCCTTTTTGTTTTCTTCCTCCTTCCTCACCAGCCCAAACCAAGTCTCACAATTCACCCAAAATTTACCCTCACTCCCCGGTTTCTCCACCACTCCTCCTAATCACTTCCCAAGACAACCCTACCTCTCTTCTTCCCTTGGTTAATTCCATCATCCATCTCTCTTCTTCCCTTCGGTCTCTCTAACTACACACCCTCACACACCCATCACTCCACTTCAACTCACTCACACACGACACTCCACTCAAACTCACCCACACACCACATTCCTCTCAACCTCACTCCTCAACCTTCTAGCGCATCACCAATACCTTCCAAAGGAAAACCCAAGACCCCCAGGTGTCACGAGTTTCACTTCGTGACCTAACCGAACCCGTGAAGAGACCGAGAGAAGAGTAGCCTCAAGTCTGCTTCTCTCCCAAACCCCTGGTTTTGTCCCCTCATTCATCATGGAAACTACAAAGAGCTAACATACTCAAAGCCAAACGAAGAACTATAATGTTGATACATGACAACAACAACCCAACAGAAATGGGTGCAGCCAAACAAAGCCATTTGATCTCCCATGCACTTGCATTCATAAGTCAAACGTAAAAACAAAGTCACTCCCTTTACCTTGCTTTCCAGGGATCCTCTAGGGTTTTCTTTGGCTCCTATCAACACTGGTTGTCCTCTGCTTCTCACGGCAGTAGCTATCCTTCTCCTAGAACTTCACGGTTTTATCCTCTTCCTCACTCACCACACTTAAGCTATGATACAAGGTGTAAATACTCTCCCTCTCTCGAGTACTCTCTCTCTCAGTTTGTAGTGAAAAAGTGAAGCTAGAATTCGCTCTCAAACTTAACCTAAAATACCATCAAAGCACCCTCACCTTCCTCTCTGAAAAGGCCCTAAAAGTATCTCCTCAATTACTCCAAATATTCCGTAATAAAACTCCCTCCAGTATTTCCCGTCTTGATTCCTCCCAGCTTCCTAAATTAAACCCTACATTAAATAGTAAAATTTGTGCTTTGATAGGTAATAAAGGTGCCTACAACATTACTAAGTTTTGAATCTAAAGTTGAGAAGGAAACCTTCTGAGTGTGTGAAAGAATTCGATCCCAATTCCTCATCATTATTGGTTTAACCCTAACACCACACTTCCCATCCGCTGATTATTTAATACAAACATTTGTAATTAATCCTTACTCCAAACATTTTTTAAAATTAAAATAAAAACAATTATTAATTAATTTTCATTCTCTCCTTAGTTCTTTTATCATCCAATGATACATCATAAATAAATAAATAGATATTTAAAATTATAAAATATAATAATAAAATAAAATATATTTTTATTTTATACGGAACTTACATTTTGGAACAAAGTACCTTAGCATGTGGAGTTAGATCCTTATATATTAATTCTATGCCAACGTATTATGGTTTGAAGTTTGACCCATAGAGTAACTTCTCCATTCTACATTCTTCTTTATACACTTTGTCTCAATCATCGTAATAGCATTTATGAGCTCTAGGACACCTAGTGTCTTTGGCTATGGTCTCGGTCTTGACGATTATTTATGGACCTAAAACTTTTGAGATAATCTCTTCTTCCCCTCTTAGCTTCATGTTGGTCCAGAACTGACGAATCATTTCAGGCTGAATGGGAGAGTCTCATTCAAAAAATCGATAATGTCGCAATGACATGTGTCTCGCAGTATATTGTAACTGTGGATACTCAGATTCTTGAGGTCTATAAGTTCTCTAAATAGATTCTGATTGCTTTATCTATGGTTGGATGTAAAGTGGATGCTTTTCTAGCATTATAAAATACTTCATCGAGGGTGATGACTTCTTCAGGTTGAGCGACCATGACTGTTCAATGGTTCTTGGAAGCCTTAGGTATACGCAAAGGGTTTCGAGAATAGGGTTTGATGACTTGAGAAACACGAAGGGTTTTAATTTGGCGGTTGTGATACGAGAAATAGGGGTATGGTTTTGGAAGTTGTATTTTTCAGGAATTTTGAAAAGAATTATCATTGCTTATTTAATCACGTGGAAAGTTAAGTTCTAAGAGGATTCTATTCTGGATGACGTGTGACGGATCAGGCAAGGTCTTTTGCTAAACACAACTTCTGTGTTTGTACCTATGGTAGTTTGTGGACGATTTATTTTAGACGATATGGAGTGTGAGATCGTTTGGGTGATGACTTTTGACTTTGTTTGAGAGTTTTATGAGTTATGGTTGAAGCGTTGAGTTGGGTTTAGTGTTTGCTAGGCTGTAAAGGATATCTAGACCCTTGCTTAGTACAATTAATTTTCACTACTCATGTATGTTCTAAAGTGTTAAACATAGGAAGTCAGAATATATATATATATATATATATATATATATATATATATATATATATATATATATATCAATTAATGACTAGCTAATACTATAAAGAAGATTACTTTAGTGAGGGATGGTGAGCATACCTTTTCTTTCCGAGTTTGTGATTCTGTCTTACGACCTTCTTTTGGGGATTACTTCTAACTCCTGACTTGTCTAACTTGGGATAAACATTTTCTTTCCATCGATTATTGTTAAGAGACTCATTACAGGTATCATAATAGGAGTTTCCACTCGATCATCTAACACATCTGCAAGCAAGAGAACATGATTTTTTGGTACTCATCTAGCTTTGTGTTCCTTATTGTCAATCATGTTGACTTGTGGTTTCCTTCTTTGTTGGAATTTGTATTTGGGAGTGTTTTCTTTTTATTTGCATATATGAGATCTTCTTGGTGCATGTGATGTATTATTTTCTTTACAAGTATTTTTAGGCCTTTATTTTCTTTAAACATTTTGACACTAAAATTTTAACACAGTTTTGACACCGCCAGGTGTCACCATCCCATTGGTCTGTTTTTAATTTGTTTTTATTGTTAAAATGTGACGTCAAAATGGAGGAGGGTTTCAGAAATTTGGGATTCCAAATATACCCCTTTGTCATGTTTCATTAGAAATCAACGTTCTCTCTCTTCGTTCTTGTTGTCCATCTTCGCTCTCGTTCTCCTTCTTTGTTCTAATTGTCGGTCTTCGTTGAGGGTATTGTGTGAAATGGCAAGTTTCTGTGGCCATGGTCCTTCGAGCAAGGTAAATGCGTTCTTGCTCCATTTTCGTCATTGTGTTTTCGATTTGGCTTCTAGCTTTTCCATGTTGTGTTAAATTTTTTGTTGTTTTCATGTTTGGGATTTTCCCTTTTGCTTATTTTGTTTTCATTGATGCAGTTGATCGTTCGTAACTCTTTCTCAACAAAGTATATTTGTACTTTGAACAAACGTTTGAAAAACGAGCACTAGTCACTCATTGTGGAGACTCCATTTAGGTGGTTTTTAGATTTGAATGGTAATGTTAAAAGGAGGCTTGTTGTCCGGGAGGCAGAGTTGGCTGAAGAGAAAGCTAGAAGAAGTAATAAAGATGATGGTGGACAAAGTGTACATCGTGCATAATCCTCCATGGACAGTGGCTTTGTTTCCCAGGAGGCATGTTCACCAATCCACCTCCTATGAAGACGTATATGAGGGTCAGATCACGAAGGCGTTATAAGAGCAGAGCGCTTAAGACTCCGTACACTGGATTTCTTAGAATAAAATATAAGTGATATTTGTATTGATTTGTTAAAAGAAAGTAATACAACATTGTACATAGATGAACAAATGTGTGTAATGTAACCTTTTTTGTTCAACGTTATAAAAGATGCATCTTTGCTTGCGGTACATATTGTTAATGTTAATTGAATTCCCTTCGTTATTGTCATTGTGAAATGAGATTTTGCTTGGAATGTTAATGAATAAAGTGGCCACTTTGATTGAGTAGTAATGTTTGTGATGGATGAATGAAACAGTGCTTTGTGACATGATGAACTTAGCATAAATGGCGAAGGTTTTGATGAGTCAATATTTTCTTCACTTCACTTAGTTTATTGTGCTAAAATTAATCAGGGAAATGTGCTTAAACGTCCAATATTTTTCAGTTTTTGCTAACTATGCTTAATTTGACCATAAATTCTTATTTTAATTAATTTGGATTATCTGAGAAAATTATTTGCATTATTAATTGCAGGGAAAATTTTGGAAATATAATTTGGAACATTTGGAGGTTAAATGAGAAATGGAAATTGGGCCCAAAGGTGGAGGGTTATTTTTTATGTGCAACACAAGATTTTATTTTGGAGAATGCATTTGATTTTTCATATGGAAGCAACATGGGAGGTGCGCACGGACCGAAAGGCCCAGCTTGATGGAGAAAAGCACTTATTCACGGAAGTAGGTCCTGTGCAAATTTAAGAGAATCCAGCATTCAATTGAGTCCAGCAATAGCAGCGTGGAACATCCAGAAATGAAGTGGTCCAACAAGGCACTAGGGAGAGGGTCACGGCCCAGGTCCAGCAGGTGTGTGCTTGGAGAGAAAGGGAGGTGCAGCAGCACCACGCGTCAAGAAGCTGAGTCACACTCCACCTTCAACCTTGGTCCAGCAACAAAGTGAAGAGGTCCAGGCCTGGTCCAGCGTGAGCACAGATCCGAGGGCATCATCCTTCAATTTTAAGAGCAACTGCCACCCTTGAGAGGAGCATCATCTTTCATATTTAGAAAAGCACAGACACCACGCATGGAGGGTTACGGCTGATGATGGAATTACACTTAGCAGCAGACGGACATTCTGATACGGAGGGAAGCGTGGTGTCTCAGCTTGGAGCTGAGGGCAGCTGCCACTTGTTACGAGTTTTCTCCTTTGCTTTTGAACGTTTTTCATGGAGAATGAAGAGAACACTTTCCCTTTTTCTATTTTTTTTGCAAGCGCTATTGCATTGGTTGAATGAAAACAAGCAAACTGTCTTTTCCTTTTAATTTTGTGCAAGGCTGGAACGTTTTATTTTTGGAGTTTATCATTGAATGAGCACGGTGCAATATTTTCTTTATGGTTTTGAAGCAAACATGTGACGGTCCTTGGAGAGGAGATAGCCCCAAAATGAAGTTTGGTTCCTTTACTGTTCATATATGTTCTTTGCACTGTGTCCATGATGAACTTTTAGCTCAATAGTATTAATTGCAATTGTTAAATCCATGCATTCCAATTTTATTCAAACACTTTGCATTGAATGTGTGACTCCAAAGTTGCATAGCATTTTAAGCATTGCTTTCTTATTTTAGTTGTCGTGTGAATTTAATCGTTTAGCTCAACGTTGCATTTTATTATTAAATGTATTTTCCTTGCTTAAAATTGGTTCAAGCACTTTTTGCAGGTTTTCTTTTAATTCCCGCCGGTTTATGTTTTAGTGTTTATGCTTAAGTATTGCATTTGAATAGCCCATCACATGTTTCTTTATTATCTATGCATTTTAATTAGTTCACGCATTTTGCTTTAGGAATGTCGGTTCACTGCTTTCATTCACTTTAATTAGTTTACTGTTCTCGTTCACTATGTTGTCTATTTTGTTCAGCTTCTTCATTTTCGTGCATTTCCAATTTCCTCACTTGCTTTAGAGACTGTTCGGTGTCAATGTAGAACCGTTCAGTTTTCATGTTTTATTCGTTTATTTCAAAGTATTTTCAATTATGTTTGGTTGTATTTAAGTTCCATTTTTAATTTAGTTCATTTTAAATCACAAAAACACTTTCAAAACTCTCACTACGTGTTTGACCTGAGACTCGAACCACATTTGGTCCTTGAGAGACGACCTAGGAGTCACTTCCTAGTTTATACTGCATTAATTTCGTGCAATCAAATTTGACGGGCCGCGACAGCCTGCATCAAATTTTGGCACCGCTACCGGGGACCAACGATTCGGTCTTATGTCTTGTGTTATGAGTGTGATGTTCTGTTTTGTGTATGTGTGTCGCATATTTAATTGTGTTGTGTTTTTTTGTTTGTAATTTTTAGGATTTCTTTTCTACCTTCCTTTTTTCTTTTTCCATGTCTACCCATTTTTATTTTGCGAATACTGCTTATTCTGCCAGTGCCTCTGATTATGATTCTCCTTCTGCATGTTACTCTGATTGTAATTCATATTCTGTTGATTTTTATGCTGAGAACAATATGTCTCATCCTCTAACTTCTTAGAGTTCTCTTTAGGAGCCAGTTTCACTTAATGAGGATGATGTTCATTGCGTTCTCACCTCTGGACTGATAAATTTGCTGCCTAAGTTTCATGGTTTTACAGGTGAATGCCCACATAGACAGTTGAAAAATTCCTTCATCACTACTATGTTAGCTGGTGTAGGATAAGTGGCTAATCTCCCCCAGTTTCTGTTTTCCAATTGCTCCTCAAATTGTGGAGCCAAGTCAGGTATCAATCCAGCCTTCCTTTCCATTAATAGCCTCCTATCTTGGACAACTTTGAAGTGACGCTCATGCTTGCGGGAAAGGAACTTGTTGGCATAAGAGCGTTTTGGTTCCTTATCCTTCCTCTTGGATCCTACAGTCTTGATCCTCTTGTTCGATGAGGAGGTCATCCCTACATCAAACACAATTCACAAATAGAATAGTTGAACCACGAGTCCCCCGACAACAGCGCCAAAAACTTGTTAACCCTCGGCAAGTGTACCCGAATCATATCAAGTAATAATAAAATGGTAAGACCAAGTATCGTTTCCCAAAGGACTCACACCCTAAACAATTGTATGATTTTTTGATTAAATAAGACTTGAAAAACATATTCTTGTAGGTTTAAATGCAAATACTAAAAAGTAAATATGAATGCATGTATTGATCAATTGGACAAAAGAAGAAAAAGTTATTGATGTAAACTATGGAATGATGATGTTGTTGGGGTTGTAAATTCATCATATCCACTCTCATGTATTCAAGAATTCATCTTTCTTCATTAACGTTAATGACACTTTCTAATTTACCTTAAACCCGATGTCTCGGTGAAGAAAGCCTACTCCTAATCACTAGTTTACAATGTCTTGTCTTCCTAGCAATTATTCATGCATTACATTCGCATAGAAGCTTAAAGGTAACCAATCCTCCTATCCCTATGTCTAGGCAATATTACTATTGGGAGAATTTCTTCATGTCTAGATTTATCTATATGTGTCCATACAAATAAAATCAATGATAATAACTATTAGGAATGGGATCTGTGTCCTCCTCTGAATCCGGCTCTGTCTCCGGCATTTCTACAATAGATGGTGATTGTGCACGCGCGACAGATGGACGATTTGCCTGCGCCCCTCTAGCCGCATCACGCTCGCCTCTAAGGGTTTCCAACTCTGCCTGCATTGCCTCCATTCTTTTCCTCATCTCCTGTATATACGCTGTCGGGTCCTTCTTCATCCTTACGGGCGTAAAAGGTTGTCTTCGATGCTCCTCGGCCCCACGGTGGGCGCCAAAATGTTTCTGCTGAATGGGACCGGGGAAAACTCCTGCTGCCTCCGCTTGGAAACACTCATCCTCAACCGATCGGTCCTTCGCCTTTCGCTCTCCTTGCGCTCGTTTTCAATGCAAATGGGTTGACCTGCAGCAAACACTCCGACGCTCAAGTCAAAATTAGCCTTTGCAAGTCTATATAATTATCAAAGAACAAAGAGTTTACCTTTTCCTTTGATTGTTATTTATATGTTTTCAGAGAATCTTACCCATTAATTTACCTTTTAATGGCCTTCAATGCACATCTTAAATACTCGACAACGACCGTTACCTCATTAACTACACATTCATGAGCCTTCGACTGCTGTCTCCAGTCCAGTTTTAGAAGTCTGTCCAATCGGACGTATTGAACTTGAGAGATTCGATCAGTCGTCTTGGACTTTGAGACACCGATCGCACATATTAAACTTGTTTCTACCCGCTCGGTGTTGTTTAAACATTCCCTACGCACGCTCGGCAGTAACAATTATCTTAAATAGTAAATTCATGGTAAACTCACAATAAAAAAAGGCCAATTTATAAATAGGGGTTTCATGATTATACGTTTTTAATTAAATAAAAACATAAATCATTCCTCAACAAGAAACTTTTCACCCCTAATTAAATTTTGCCAATTGCAAATAGCAACAAATTGTATTTCGAACATAACCCTATATTCTTGATGCACTCAAAATATTATTAAATTTAAGGAGAAGGGGAAATTTATGACATGAGAAAATTAAGTACCTAGAAGCAACGGGCTGGATTGTGAGTGAGGGACTATAGTGTAAGCAAGGAGACAAAGGGGTTGGAGTGTGTTAAGTTAGGAGAAAAGGGAGTGAAACGTGAGTGAGGAGATGAGCTAGACAGTGAAAGGGGATGCTCAATGCGTTGAAGATTTTAAACTATATTTGTCAACAAAAACATAAATGTTGTACGAATCATTTTAAAGTAAATTATTTGGTAAAAAAAATTATTTTTTTAGCTTATAACTTGTTATCATATATTATAGACAATTTAAAGAAACAAACATGGTCTAAAGTATTGAAACACCTCCACATCATTCCTTTACTTTCTCTGGCAGTAAACACAAATGTTTCTCAGTTTTACACACTTTTTCAGAATAAACACTAGTATAGTAAAGAAAAACGACAGTAGTTATTTTCGCTTAAACGTAACGGTTCCGCAATCGGGGCATATACAGGCAAGGCAAAAAGGGGTAGGCTTTTTGCCTCGGTTCTGAACAAAGGCAAAAAGGTGTGTGTTTTTTCCTCGATTCAAATCCAACCGAGGTAGTAGAGCGTTTTTTTTTCTTTTTTTGTGTTTTTTTTTGTTTTCACCATTCGCTAGGTCAGTTGTTAGCCCTTGGTCGCAATCCATCATTTCTCACCACTCCATCTCACACCACTATCATCAAAGATTCCCAATCGCGAAGAACAAAGAACGAGGAATGTGCGCTCCCACCACCACCTACATAGAATCAATCAAATAGCACCATTCTTGTAGAGAATCAATCAAATATAAAACAACCCAATCGAAATCACAAAAAATGGAGGGAAGGAAGCTTCCTCCATCACTGCGAATCAGAACGGAGAGAAGAAGAAGAACAAGAACGACCACCACACCCTTGCACCCCAGTCACGTCTCTGTCGTGTCTTTGCTGCACCTTTGTCGCGCCATTGATGATCCCTCCGTCGCGCCTCATCGGAACAGATAAGAGGAAGCAAGCCTCAACGTGAAAGAAAATGAGAGAACGAAAGAGGAGTGGCGCAACTTCTATTTGAAAATGCCTTTGTTTGCGAAATTTAACCCTAAACACATATTATTACTTCAGTTATTTCTTTAACTGAGGCAATAAGGGTCTACGACCTCAGTTCTATAAAGAATAGATGCCTAAACCCTCTCAAAAAATAATAAAATTTTTTTTTAACTATTTTATGTCTCGGTTCTTTAAACAACCAAGGTAATAGACTTTTGCGATAATTACAAAAATGTCATCGCACCAATTTTAGGCATCGGTTCTTTTTGAACCAAGGCATATACGTTTGTGATAATTACAAAAATGTCACTGCGTCAGTTTTATTACTACCGCAAAATAGGTTTTTATAGCGACTTTTTATACTTGTTAAAATCCATCAAGTATAAAAAATGATGTAGAAACTATTTTGTAAATAAAAGAAACTTTTTTACACCGGTTGAACTGAAAACAAGTATAAAAGATAATTTGATGCAAAATTATAATAAATAACATATTTTTATACCTTCTACACTAAAAGAGGTATAACTAAAAGAGGTATAAAAATGTTTTTCTATCGCTTTTGGACTTATAACCGAAATAAAAGTAACCATATGACAAAAGTGTGATATTGAAAAACTATTTTTTTAGACCGGTTAGACATTATAACCGCCATAAAAGTTTAACCTAAATTTATTTTTTTGGTTCACGCGTTTCTCTATTTACGATCTCTTTCTCTCTTTTATGTCAAGGTGTAGTGATGCTCATGATTTGAGATGCATCTCGCGCAAAGGTTCACAATGGTAGAAGGCTGGCGTGATGATAATGCTATGCAACGATGGTGCGCGATGCTAATGGTTAACTGGCGCAAAGGTCTGCTAGTGATGGGATGCTCCGATAAGGCTTGCACGACGACTGGTTCGCTTGACAATAAGGCATGGTTTTTTCATTGTCTCTCTGGATTTTCAAAGCTTCTCTCTAGATTTTCATTGTCTCGATGCTAATGGTTAACTGGTGCAAAGGTCTGCTAGTGATGGGATGCTCCGATAAGGCTTGCACGATGACTGGTTCGCTCGACAATAAGGTATGGTTTTTTCATTGTCTCTCTGGATTTTCAAAGCTTGTCTCTGGATTTTCATTGTCTCTCTGCACTATATACAAACATAAACAAGAACAAAAAACACAGAATTGAAGATGGAGGACCTAGTGCAGGTTCTAGGGTTGAGTCCAACGAGGGTGGCGAGAGCGGTGATAACCCAGTGTGCACAGCAAGAACTGCGAGCGCTTGGTGGAGCAGGTGAGGATGATAGGGAACCTGCTGCGAGCGCTTCGTCACCTTCAACTCGTTCCCCTCATCTCCACTGTTCATGATTTTCGTATGCAGGTTCTTCAATGGTTAATAGTTTTTCTATTATTACAGTTTAGTCCATTTTACTCCTCAATTTTTAAATCATAGGTTGAGATTCTATAAATCCCTGCATAATGAGGGATGTTGGGAGACCAATTTGGGGGTGTACGAATGGTGGTTACTGGTTCTTCGCGATCTATTGAATTATAAGAGAACTCTATGTGAATAGATCCTACTTAACTCACTGCAATTATGACGCATAAAGTCCAAAAACCTTGAGGTGGTGGGTTGATCATCAACAATTACAGTTGAGAAAAGTTCTAAAAATGTTGAGGTTAATTGGCTGCAACTATGGTTGTGAAAACTCTGAAAGGTACTCTGAAATGTTGTGGATGACTTCATGTTAATATTACTATGTAGCTTAAATGTTTTAATTGTTCTGGTGCTTTACGGTTTTGATGGTGTTAATATTTTTCCACGTCATTTTCTTTTGTTGTTTCAGTTGAATCTAAACGATGACATCAGAGAGAGATCTAAGATTATCAAACAACACGAAGATAACCTTAAGCTCATAATTCTCATTCAAACAAGTTTACTAAATCAATATTTGACTTACAAGGTATGTTTGGAAATCTATTCTTGTTTTTATTTTACTTGTTTCCCTAGGGAAAAGTAGGGGATATGTGTGGAGTAATTAGAATTATAAATAAATTGCTCGATTTAATACTGCATTGTATCATTACTCACTAGTGGAGAGAACCACTTTTTCAAATTTAACTCACTCCAATGTTTTTTGCTAATGAAATATTTAGTGAGACTTGCAAAGTACCATTCAAGTATCATGACTGCATTCTAATCTTATATTCATAAGCCATGTCATGCGTCTTTTGAATTTTGAATATAAGTGGTTTTTTGCAACTCAGGATTTTGGGCAATGCGATGCCAAAAGGTGCACTGGTCGCAAGCTTTCAAGATTAGGCATGCTAAAGGCAAGTATATGTTATCTTTTTTGTTTGTTATGAGACTAGTATTTATCACATGATTAAGTTTACTTTGTTCATACATATTTGCATTTATAAGGACAAACATGATTATATATTCATGTCCAAGTATATCTACCTGGATCTTGTATTTGATTTAACTGGATATTAGATGTCATTGTCAATTAGAATGGTTATTCATATAAAATAAACAGGTCTTTATAAAAGGTCAGTTCTCAAACCAAAATGCAGAGTGGTGTTGATTTTCAATGCTAGGGTATCTTGGTATACTTGAAAATTCAAATGGAATATTGTGCAAGAGATTCTTGAACATATCAAAATTATATAAAAGAGGAAGAACATGATTGAAATATGAAGAGGCATTTATGAGAAAACAATGTCAGCAAAATGAACTATTCTTTACGAATTATGATTGAAATATGTATACACAATTTTAGACTATTTTAAAATTTTGTTACCTTTTTCAAAAACTATTATATTTATGCTGAAATAGAAGGTGTATATTTATCTATAATTAGATTGTATATTATTTATGCTTTCTTTATACGAGAGTAGAACTGTGAAAGACAAAAAAAATGAAAACAAAATAGAAAGAAAAGTGTTGAATCTAAGAATTAAAAGGGTGAAGGATAAAGGAAAAAGTGAACATCTTGTAATAAAGTTAATTAATGTGATAAAAATTAAATTGATGGGGTATTATAATAAATTATAAATATATTTTGAATAAGAATGAGTATAAATTAAAATTAGAGAAAATTATTATTAGTAAAATAATATTCACGTCTTTTGTTAATAATACTTTTCGCAACAAAAATACACCACTTAATGCATCAAAACATGAAAGAGAAAAATGAAATTGACCACCCGTGTATATTTTAGACCTTAAAATTATATTTAATATAAATAAGCTAAATTATTTTCTTAAAATTTCAACATATTTGATCCTATTGTTCAATTACATAAACTAAACCCTTAAATAAATTTGGAAGTTAAGTATTTTAAAAAAGTATTTAATAATAGATAATTACTTATAAGCTAGTAGCGATATACTGCACTGAATATACATTAGTTTTATTTTACCTTTTGATTGTGGTTTATTATTTAATCATGACGGACAACCCTTAGGTCTCAATTAAATATTTGAAAATTGCGCATTTGTTTTATATTCCTGAATTCATTACTACTCCTCTGAATATGTATGTATCAGATAATGGTTTGTCATTGTCAGACACCTCAAGAAGGAAAGTTGGGTTGTGGGAATGAATGCCTAAATGTTATAATGTTGGAATTAATGTAAGAAGATTGAATGAATTTTGTAATTAATGTATTATATATTCTATCTTATAGTGTTAGAATTTGCACAACTTGTGTGCTTTATGTTGTATATATAAAGGTGTTGTGCAACTTATTTAAGAATTTAAATATTTAATATATGGTTCAAACAGGTACTTGATATGCAAAACTAAGGTATAGCTAAGTGAATCTATATTTACTATAATTACAAAAATATTATTGTATTATTTTTTTTCAGTTACAACTAAATTGATCTCAATGAGAGAATCATTAATACATAAACTTCTTAAATGTAATTAATTTCTCAAAATTAAACAAATATATAAACTTCAAACGACAAATTAAATAAAAAGGAGTCGTATTCAAATGTTTAATCAGAACCAAACATTCAAAATTATGAACTTAGAGTTTTATTTATTTAATAAAAAAATATCCTTAAATGTTATATTTAAGTACAAAGAATTACAAATATAACATATTGTATGAATTTTAGTTCTTTTATCAACTTCAGAATAACAAAAATTGGTCACTAAACATTAATTTGAAAATAAAAACTTATTAAAATAATATATTTGAAATAAGAAAACTAAAGAATTTAAAAACCTAAGCATCAAAAGATGAGTTTAAAGAAATACAAACGAAAAACCTATCCCAAAAATTAAACTAAAAAAAAATTCATAAATCGTACGTTTTCCTTAACAAACACTTGACATTTTTCATAGTGGAGATGGTGCAAATCACGATCAAACATCTAAAATAAGAAAAGTTATATATCTTTCTACACTTTTTCCACACTTAATAAAATGTTAATATTTTAATTTTTTTTCACTTGTTTTTTTTAATTTATTTTATATTTTAAAATAAAACTATTATTATTTTTATCGATGTTGAATAATTGTAGAGTATAAAATGTAATATTTGTATATTATCACTCAAAATAAATTAATTTTAACACAGCAATATCATAAAAATTTATCCTACAACCAATTAAAATATCTTAAATATAAAATTTAAAGTAATTATCATAAAATTTAACTATCTTAATCATATAATAATTCATATAGGTGGATGACAATATTTTATTTATTAACATGCTATATTAAGTTAAATAAATGTTAATATATTAAGTTTTTTAGTTGAAATATTAAGAATAATTTTAAATTTTCATGTATCAAAAATTCAATTAACTTTTACTTACGAATTTTCCAACTTATTTAATCTGTGTTTGGAATGGATAATGATATTTTGACAACATCTTTTTGACAACATTTTAACATCATCTACGTGTCATTCTGTTATTGGTTCATGTTGGTGTTTATGATTATTATTATTATTAATTGTGAAATAATTTGGGACTAATCACATGACACGTAAACGATGTCAAAATATTATAAAAAAATATTGTCAAATTATCATTGTCAGTTTTGGAATCTTATTCCATGTAGACTTCAAACAAGTTTGCACTTTGCAAAGTACAAAACGCAGTAGGTACGATGGATTAAAAAAAGGAGAAAATGTACCTATAGTTTAATAGGATGTTGAGTTTCAACTATTTTTGTAATATACAGTACATTTAATAAGACAAATCATAAAAACAAATCTAAATTTGATTGATCTATATATATTAAGAAGTCTTGTCTTAAAAGACATAAATTTCGATGGATTACACAGTAACAGTATATTAACAACAAAGAATTAAATGTTTTTGTATATTGTAAAGTGTAAATTTATTCATATTTATCAAGTTTCTTTTGCAAAATGTTTGTATGATTATAATATATTAGTATTAATAAGCACTTACAATCGGATCTATACACGCACTAGCACAGGAGGAGATATAGCACCGGTTAAAATTGGTTATAGCTACAATCAGTGCATAACTAGACAAGGTAAAGAAATATAAGTTTTATGTCTCGGTCATGAACCAAGACAAAAGTGGTAAGATTATGCCCCAAATTTTAGATAACCGAGGTCGTAACACTTTTTTTTTCTTTTTTAAATTTAGGTAACCCAGTTCAGTTCAAGCAAGAGGATTTGGTGACCGAGATTCACAAAAATGCAACTGTAGAACCCAGAAGCGCAACCCATAACCCAGAACAGCAACCCAGAACAACAACATGCAACCCAAAACAACAACCCAGAACCACCATAATAGCAACCCAAAACCCAAATCGTGCCTCCATGATTCAATCTTCTCCACCCCAACCTGCACACAGAACCCAGAAACTCAAAAATCGGAGAAACGGAATTCAAATTGCAACAACCAAACTCAAATCGCAGAAGCCAAACTCAAATCGAAGAAACCAAACTCAAATCACAAAAACTCAAACGGTAGGAGAGAAAACAGAGATGGTGAGGGAGATCGAGGAATTGTCGCTGCCGCCGCGTCCTTGCCGTCGCCGCGTCCACCATCGTTTCTCTGTCGCCGGAAACCACCGATCTCGCGGCTGTGCTGGCTGTGTGGGTGTTGTCGCGCAACGGGATCTAGACTCAAGGACGTTGGGGTCGTTGTCGCCCGTCAGAGATCTCGTCCATGGAGTTGGACTCGAGGACGAGGCCGCACTCAAAGCAGAGGATGTCCCCGGTGGAGTGGTCTGGGACAAGGCCGCAGTCGGAGAAGGCGATGTCGCTGGTGGCGCAGTCGGGGACGAGGCCGCAGTCGGAGTAGATGATGCCGCCTGTGGAATGGTCGAGAACGAGACTGGACGACGCGAGAAAGAGATGGAGGGAGTGGGAGGGAGGGAGTCAGATCTGGAGGAAGAAGGAAAGGAGGGAGAGCGAGGGAGCGAGGGTGGGAGTCAGATCTGAAGGAAGAAGGAAATGAAAGGTTACGTTTTTTTGGTTAAGATACGTGCACATATGACTTTGTTCTCTCTCGCCCGAAACAATACATGCATATAGGTCTCGGTTCTACACCTGACCGAAGCATATAGTCCTCAGAAAAAAATGAAAAAAAAAATATAAAATGACTATATACCTCGGTTTCCGTTTAAACCAAGGCATAAACACTATTTCGTACTGGTTCTGAACGAACCGAAGCCATAGGCTCTGCACAGAATTCAAATTTCAAAGACTATCAGGGGACATGTGGGCTTTTAGGCTTCGGTCGTTGCTTTAACCGGGGTAATATGACTTATATGCTTTGGTTGATTTTGAACCGAGACATATAAGTTCGTTTAAACTACAAAAATGCCACCGTATTTTAATAGGTTTCGGTTTCACCTAAATCGGTGCCTATAACGCGAGTTTAAAACCAGTTTTTTTACTAGTGACGCCAACCTTTTAGTAATAATTTTAAACATAAAAACGAAATAACTTTTTAATAAAATAGTTATTGATTATATTGCTATACTTTTAGAGTGATAAATATTTTTCAATAAAATAATCACTTATACATAATATACATATCATCTTATTAAATTGGTGTGAAAATTCGTGCGAAAAAGGGAAACTAAGAAGTGGCCTCTTCCATGCTAGCTATTCGTCTAAGTGAAGAAACTTCATATTAGAGGAATTCATTTAATATGTGGGGATGCATCAGGAAGAAAAGAGAAGTTAGTGTTTGGAAGTAGCTGAAAATTCAAAGTAAAGAAAAAAAAGGCAGCGGCGCCAATGCTTTTTTTTCTTTGCTTTGAATATGTAAAATAGGGTGTTTTATTTGTCTAAAGTTTGGCTCTTGACTTGGGAGTTTATCCTTCCAATTTTCAAATCATATTTCCTTTTTTATTAGATTCTTTTCGAATCAAATCATGCAAAAAGACAAACTAAAATACTGTTTAGCTGATTTTTATTTTAATAAACACGTTCTAAATCATAATTCTTAATTTCCTAGAATCATAATTATTCATTTTCTTTTGCTAAAGTCCATTCAAATATGCCAGCCATAAACAGCCGAATAATTAACTTTGGCTATAAAAGCCTGATTTCCCATTTATTGAAAAGATAAGAACGGAAACAACAATAGCCGATTCGATGGCAAAAATACTTTTCTTTTCTGTCACCGTTTTCACTTCAATTTTCCCTGCTTCAACTTCTGGTTCTGCTCGCCTTGATCAAGGTTTCCGTCAATGTTTTCAGGCAATTTTAGGGAACAACACAACTTCAGAGGTAACATTCAGTAAAAGTAGTTCTTCTTATGAACCACTTTTGAATTCTTCTATAAGAAATGCCAGATTCCTCAGCAGTTCAGTTCCAAAACCAGATCTTATTCTCACTCCACAGAGCCTATTCCACATCCAAGTAGCACTGCTTTGCTCAAAGGAAAACAACTTAGAAGTAAGAGTTCGAAGTGGGGGCCATGACTATGAGGGCCTTTCTTATGTTTCTCACGTTCCATTCGTCATCATTGATCTTGTCAACCTTAGGTCAATAACCATCAATATGGACGAAGAAAGTGCATGGGTTCAATCAGGTGCTACAGTTGGAGAACTCTATTATGCAATTGCACACAAAAGTAAGGTCCATGGGTTCCCTGCTGGAAGTTGCTCCACCATGGGTGTTGGAGGGCACTTCAGTGGAGGAGGGTTTGGAACAATTTTCAGAAAATATGGCTTAGCTTCTGATAATGTAATTGATGCTCAGATAATAGATGTGAATGGAAAGATACTGAATAGAACACTGATGGGAGAAGATCTCTTTTGGGCCATAAGAGGAGGGGGAGGGTCAAGCTTTGGAGTCATTACTGCATGGAAAATCAAGCTTGTACGTGTTCCTTCAACAGTGACAGTTTTTGATGTTTCAAGGTCCTTGGAACAAGGTGCCACTGACCTTTTCCACAAGTGGCAAATTGTTGCTCCCAAACTTCCTGCAGAACTTTTTCTGCACGTTGTTGTGGGAGTTTCCAATTCAGGTTCTCAGGGTGGAAAAACTGTGGTTGTTTCCTTCACAGGATTGTACCTTGGGACAGCTCAGAATCTCCTTCCTTTGATGCAAAACAGTTTTTCAGAACTGGGTTTGCAGCGCAACAACTTCACCCAGATGACTTGGATTCAATCTGTTCTTTACTTTGCAGGCCATTCAATAGATGAATTGGAGGTCTTGCTCAGGAGAAATCAAACATCCTCAAGTTTCAAAGCAAAATCTGATTTTGTTAAGGAACCAATTCCCTTAGTTGGCTTAGAAGGGCTATGGAATATGCTGCTATTGGAGAACTCACCACTGTTGATCTTCACACCATATGGTGGAAAAATGAGTGAGATCTCAGAATCAGAAACTCCTTTTCCGCACAGAAAAGGGAACTTATATGGTATTCAGTATTCGGTGAATTTGGGTTCAAAGGAAGAAGCCCCAAAGCATTTATATTGGATAAGAAGATTGTATGAATATATGGCACCCTACGTGTCAAAGTTGCCAAGACAGTCATATTTGAATTACAGGGACCTTGATTTGGGTGTGAACCAAAGAAAAATGGACTATGAAACAGCAAAATCATGGGGTTTGAAATATTTCAATAAGAATTTTGAAAGACTGACACAAGTGAAGGCCAGGGTTGATCCTGGAAACTTTTTCAGGGATGAGCAGAGCATTCCGCCATTGTAGAAGATGGAAATCATAAATAATAAATTACTAAAATTTGCGGACATATATGGGCATAGTCTTAATCATGCATAATAATGATCTGTAATTGTTGCACTTGCTGTAGTTCTGATTATTGAAAAAGTTGTGTTGTAAATTCCCAATGGATGAATTCATCATGAAAAGTACACTGTTGCAAGATTAATATTTGACCTCTTCTACGAGCTTATAGCATCATTGATAAAAATTGAGGGAGACTTATTTTACGTTCATATTCTCTAATTTTTAAATAGAAATTCAAATGTAATTTCAATAAATGATATTCATTTCATTTTTGTTCTCAATAAACTGATTTTATTTACTTTATTTCATTTTAAATATCATATTTACTAAATCTGAAACAAACAAAAAAATATGAGAATTACAAATTAAAATGTTAAAATATAAAATGAAAAGTTGACAAAATTAAACAAAAATGACTCATTTTTTCTAAAGTCTTCTTAAATTAAAAGATTTATGATGAGAGTGGAAATGACTATCCTCAATATTAGAGTAGACTTGTTGTATGAAAAGCGAGAGAAACCTTGAATCATTATAAAAATTTAAGTTTTTTTTTCGAATTATTTTTTTCTACTTTTGACGGTTTTAATCTCTAAAAAAGTACGTTATCCACAATTAGAAAAATTATTTCGCTAAGAAAATTGTTTCGTCAAGTAATTATCGGTAGTTTTCTAAAAAATCGCCGTAATTAGCGAAGATTTTGAAAAAAATCACCAAAATTAGCAGAAATTTTGAGAAAATTGTTAGAATTAACGGAAGTTTTGCTTAAACCATCAAAACTAGTAGAGATTTTATGCTAAAACTAACTAAAGTTTAATAAAACCGTCGGTAGGTTTTGAAAAACGTTGGTAACGGTAATAAATTATTATATTTTATTTAAATAATTTAATTAATGTGATTAACATGTTTAATATTAAATCAAATAATATAAAACCAAAAGTAATTATTTTTATTTAAAATAAACTGTAAAATTAAAAACACAATTAATTTATCAAGAAATAACACATGTTCGGTTTTAAAAATTAAAAATAAGCATGTTTTTTACATAACAAATCAAAAATATTTTGAATAACAATTATCATTTTTGTAGTTCTTCGTTTTCTTCATTTTACACACTTTCTTCATCAAATATCTATAATATAAATTAAGAATATAAATCAATAACTATTCATAAAGCTTAAGCTGAAAAGCACAATAGACTAAAAATTAAAGCAACAAACAAGATATAAATCTTGCAAGAAATTAAAATAAAATAGTAACAATAATTCTAATTGGCAAGACCTAAAACAAATATAAAAATTGAAACTGAAATCAAAAGAAAAAGAACATTTCCCATGAGCTATTACCGTGAAAAGAAGGCAATAAATTCCCATCTATATTAGTATTAGAATCTTTAAAATAAATTCAATTTATCAAGCTTTTCTTCACTCATTTATTCCTTAAAGCATCAACGTGTTTCTCTTCGTAAGTAACGTAGATAAAGTAAATGTCTTAGAACCTACAAAACATCTAACTATATTTGTTTTTAATACTTTCAATAAACAAAAAAAAAATGTTATTACTGAAAATATATTATATAATTTGGTAAAATATATTTTTATAAAAAAATATATAAGAATAGAATGCCCACTTAGAACTCGCTAGGATAAGCTCTAATCATGGCTCTGATACCATGTTAGAAGTGGACTTGAGCCTAACTCAACCCCACAAAACCGGCTTGTAGAGTGAGGTTTGCACCCACTTATAAAGTAAGAATTGGCCTTATTCCTAGTCGATGTGGGACTTTCCAACACCCAATTTCTACTATCACACACGAGATGTCTATACCTCGGTGTGAAGGGGGTGTGTTGGAAGTCCCACATCGACTAGAGATAAGGCCAAATTAAAATATATAAGTGAGGTGCAAACCTCACCCTACAAGCCGGTTTTGTGGGGTTGAGTTAGGCTCAAGTCCACTTCTAACATGGTATCAGAGCCATGGTTAGAGCCTATCCTAGCGAGTTCTAAGTGGGTATTCTATTCTTCTATTCCACCTGGTATCGGGCTTCTAATTCTTCTATTCTACCTCGTATCGGGCCGTTATCGGACCACCCAATTTCTACTATCACGCACGAGATGTATATACCTCGGCTGGAGGGGGTGTGTTGGAAAGTCCCACATCGACTAGGAATAAGGCCAATTCTTACTTTATAAGTGGGTGCAAACCTCACTCTACAAGCCGGTTTTGTGGACTTGAGTTAGGCTCAAGTCCACTTCTAACAATATGTGTATGTAATTGCCATAAAATGTAAAATAGCTTCATGGATTTAGTTCTTCATTCTGATTTATTATCACCTCTGGTGCATGCTTATAACATAAAACAAAGAAAAGATTGCACATTTGTTTATAGCATGCTTTATCTTGAGAGTGTTTTTGGGACTGATTCACATACAACAATGATTGATTGGCTCGGAGTTGCTGGATGGGGTGTTGGGGGTATTGAAGCAGAGGTAGCAATGCTTGGCCAAGTATATTTACTTCCAAATTTTTTAATGGTTTAAGTGTCCTTGGTATATAAAGTGAAGAGGAAAATATGATTTTCTAACAATAATGATAATCAATATTTTGAATATTATTTAATTTTGTTTTCTGAAAACCATGACATTTCTTTCTTTTTTTTACTAGAGCAATTCTTTCCCTATTTTGTTTTATTCGCAATTAGAGCAATTCTTTCCCTATTTTGTTTTATTGTCAATTAATTCACAATTAAGGCAAGATTTCCATAAGATTGCAATGTGTGTATATAAATACACACTCTGCGATAGAGAAAGGGGGACGGAAAAAAAAGATAGAGGAGAGATCTTAAAAAATAGAGAGATAGCAAGAGTACTGAAAAATATAGAAAAAAGTAAGTTCTCAGGTTGGAGGGACTTTGCCAAAAGAGATCATGAAAGAAGGAAAAAGCTAAAAAGGTATGTCATCTCTACACCATTATTTTCCTCTTTTCATTGTACTCTCTGAAGTTTTCTTAAAAATATTTTTTTTCTTTCTACACACAATTAATGTTTTTTTTAAATCAAAATTTCTTTTTATAAGTATGTGGCGGTCTATGGTTGGTTTCTTTCTTTTTTCCCACCATTTTTCAAACAAATAAAAAATACAAAATCTTCAAAAAAACCAAAAAGAATGTCAATCTTGTTTAAACCAAATCTTTTTCAGATTCATTGTTTTCAAAAACATCCAAATCAATCAATAATAATTTTCAAACAAACTCACAAACCTTTTTCTACATAAAGAACTACGTGATCCCTGATTGTCCATTATAAATGGATGTACGTAGGACCAAGGTCAATTCTTGCCAGGTTCATAAAACAAAAAATATTTTTTTGTTTCTTAATAATTTGTTTTATTTTATTTTTATTACTTTGTTTAGGGAAAATTAACTTTTTTGCAAGACCACGTCAACTTTACATATTTAATTAAAGGTACTGCCTTTGGGCAGGCGCGATAGGGTGCTAACACCTTCCTTACGCGTAATCGATTCCCGAACCTGAAAATCTCTTTTTCGTAGACCATGCCTTATTTTTTTGGTTTTCCATAGTTTTTCCATATAAATTATGGTGGCGACTCCAAAACCTTTTTCCCAAACACGTTTGTACTTCGGGTTGCCGTCCCGTCGCGATCCCGGTTGCGACAACTATTATGTTATATTATAGGTATTTGACTAAGCAAACATACCAAACAATAAAAGTAATGAAAAAGAACAAAATTCGACATTGTTTCTTTTTTAGTAATATAATGAACATCTTAGTCATATTTTTAATATGTTAATTTAGTATTGAATATCTTTCTTTTTAATATATGAACAATTAGTTACGTGAACAAATTAATATGTTGAACAATGTAATTTATTTTATATATAATATTAAGTTTTAGTTCATATTATTTATGTTTGGTTAATAAAAATAATTTTATAATTTCATTTTACAATAAAAAACTAAAAAAAAAGTGTACACAATTTTGGCGGTTCCAGCAAAAACCTCCGCTAATTCCGGCGGTTTTTTCAAAACCTCCGTTATTTCTGGCGGTTTTCCAAAACCCTCGCTATTTCCAACGGATTTTTCAAAACCCCCACTATTTCCTGCGGTTTTTTCAAAACCCCCGCTATTTCCGGCGGTTTTCCAAAATCCCCACTATTTTCGACGGTTTTGTCGTCGGTAATTACTTAGCGACGCAGCTTTTGCCAACGGTTTTCTTAACCGCGGGTAACGTACTTTCCGAAGGTTAAAACCGCCGAAAATGAAAAGAATAACTCCCAGTAAAAATATAAATTTTTGTAGTGAGTGTTCCATAAGTTTTCTTTCACACATAAAGCACTACTGAGTTATATAATGATAAATTAGTATGGAATGTCTCTTAACGATAAATTTTGTATATAAGGTCCACACGTGTTACATACAAATAAATTTCCTATGTAATGTCTGCACCTGTTACACATAGATACATTTCTGTATGTAAATCTATTCACAGTTACATGTAGACAAATTTTGTATGTAACACTTGTGATAATTATCTATTGTTATATCCAGAAACATTATCTATGGATTATTTTCTAGGTCTCATGACCCACGAATCATCCGTATGTAAAATTACATATGAAAATTAATATGTAAAGCTACAGGCGCTTGTCTTGTATACAAAAAAAATTTATATGTATTTTATCGATAATTTTCAGTTACATACGAAATTTTTACTTACATATAAATTTTATCCTTAAAAAATTTAATTATTTTATATTATATATATATATATATATATATATATATATATATATATATAGTATTTGTGTGTGGGTGGTAGGGGTGGGAGTGAGTGAGGAGTAGCAAGTCCAATCAACATTAATTATATTTTTAACTATTTTATTTATAATAAGATTATTTTAAGGTAAAAATTGAAATGGTTTCATGAAACCGTTGACTGATGAATTAGTCTAGTCGTTGCCATCCAGGAATGGACAATATTGACTTTATTGTTAAATATTCATTGTTTTACGTTAATATTTATTTAATTTCTATTCATTAAAAAAATAATAGACTTCATTAGAGATTGAAACACACCAATTTCTTATACCCTTCCAACCATTAAATAAATAAAATTTAAATTAGACAAGTTTTGTATGGATTGTTGTATCGATATGTGTTTTATATAGAATTTCTCACCTATTACAGAAATGGATAACTTATGTTAAAGACATACGATGCATATTCAAACTTCCAAAATAAGCATGCGCTGATTTCTCTCTTTTTTTATATAACAAAATTTCGTAACGTAATGTTTGCGTTGACCAATCTAGTGCCTACACTTTCTTAACATGAAACCCCAGATACTATAAATTCGAAATTCGGCATTCTTCATGCTCAACTTTGAAGCTCTCGTATGAACAACAAAGCATTCCCAAAAATGAAACATTTAAGCTTTTATTTTTGCGTCATTAGTGTCATTGCTCTTTTATTTTCACTTGCACTTTCTTCAGCAGATTCTCATGAAAATTTTCTTCAATGTCTTTACAATTATCCGGAAAACACCACCTCAATCTCCAGCGTTGTTTTCACTCAAACCAACTCCTCGTACTCCTCTGTCCTAGACGTTTCTATTCAAAATCTTAGGTTCTTCAACGCAACCTCAAAACCCGTGGTCATTGTGACTCCAATGGTTGTTTCCCACATTCAAGCCACCATAATCTGTTCCCAGCGTCATGGCCTGCAGATTCGAACCCGCAGCGGAGGCCATGATTACGAGGGTCTCTCGTATGTTGCTGGAGTTCCATTTGTCGTCGTTAACCTCATAAAGTTTCGAGAAATCGAAATTGACGTAGAAAACAGCACTGCATGGGTTCAAACTGGGGCAACCGTCGGGGAACTTTACTACACGATTAGTCAAAAAAGCAAAACACTGGGGTTTCCAGCAGGTGTGTGCCCCACTGTGGGCGTTGGGGGCCACATTAGTGGTGGTGGCTATGGATTCATGATTCGTAACTATGGTCTTGCTGCTGATCATGTAATTGATGCTAAGATTATTGACGTCAATGGTAATCTCCTTGATAAAGAAACAATGGGCGAGGATCTATTTTGGGCCATTAGAGGTGGTGGTGGAGCAAGCTTTGGAGTCGTCGTGGCTTGGAAGATAAAACTAATTTCAGTTCCATCAACTGTGACAGTGTTTCGAGTTTCAAGGACGTTGAAAGAAAATGTAACGGGGATTATTCAACAGTGGCAACGTAGGGCAAACAAACTTAACGAGAGCCTAACCATTAGGATAAAAATGGAAAGGGTAAATTCAAGTAAGAGTGGGAATCTAACTGTTGAAGCACAGTTTGAATCCTTGTATCTGGGTCGTGTAGATGACCTCATTCCCTATATGCAAAAGAGCTTCCCGGTGTTGGGTTTGGTGAAAGAAGACTGCACTGAAATGAGTTGGATAGAATCAATTCTCTTCATGGGTGGATTTACAAACGGTCAATCTACCGATGTTTTGCTGAACAGAACTCAAAACGGTTTGTTGTTCTTCAAAGCAAAATCTGATTACGTGAGAGATCCTATTCCAGACGTTGGGTTAGAAGGGTTATGGCCTTTCTTATATGAAGATGAGGCTAAAGATGCTTACATTCAATTCACTCCTTATGGAGGCAGGATGGAAGAGATTTCAGAATCCGAAACTCCATTCCCACACAGATCTGGCAACTTATTCCACATTCAATACATTGTGTATTGGCAAGAAAAAGGGGATGTGGCAGCACAGAGGCACGTCAACTGGATTAGAAGATTGTACAATTATACGGAAGCTTATGTTTCAAGGAATCCTAGATCTGCGTATCTGAATTATAGAGACCTTGACATAGGAGTTAATAACAATGGTTACACAAGCTACAACCAAGCCAGTATTTGGGGCTTTAAGTATTTTGGTAACAACTTTAATAGATTGGCTCGCGTGAAGACCAGGGTTGACCCTCGAAACTTCTTCAGGAACGAACAAAGCATACCTTCTCTTATATCGAAGGGACGAAAGTAGATTTCCTTGGGTGCAGTACACATCATTATAAAATAAGCTGTGTTATTTTACTTTTGGAGAATGGAGTTTTGACACCACACTAAAAAAATAATGTAATTATCAGCTGATATATAAACGGTTGAAAACATCAAAAATTAATTGTTATTATGTTTTTCGACAGATTTCCGATGGATTCAGATTTGTTAATAATGTTCTTGTAAAAAATAATTACTGCCAATCTATCTTTGTTGATAATCATCAATAGTCCGTTAATAATATATAAAACAAATTCAAGAGGCTATGATCCTTGGTCAGATCTAACTTATGAGAGTTTAGTAGAAAATTTTTGCTTTTAAAAAATATGCAAAGTGTTGGTAAAAAAAGGAGAAAGTTTAATACCCACAAACTAATAAAAGTTTAATACCCACAAAATAATAAAAGTTTCAAGTTTGAAAAAGAGTTTACTTACATGTGTTACATGTGTAGTAAGAGAGAAAGTGGGAGAAAACTTTAAAAGAGGAGATTTACATCTTTTGGTGAGTGTAAGTGAGAAAAAAAAAAAAGGAGTTGTGCCTAATATAAAGTTAAGTATTTATGTTTCAGTATGACTGTGGTTATATTGTTAAGTTTGTATGAGAGAATTAATTTTAATAAGATTGTTGAACTATATAATTTGAGTACGAATAATGACTCTTTCCAACGTGTGCGATATAAGAAAGAGAGAGAAAAATAAAAATTACCTATTGATATTTACATACGGATTTTTGATCCATAAATAACTTAGATAATACAGATCTTAAAATATGAATTACATAAGAATTTTACCTATCGATATTTCTATATAAAATCTGTATGTAACGTTGATACGTTTGGACGAGGATTTGCTTATCTGTGCATTGTCTTCCAACCTTGATTTGTATCTATCAAACATTTGCTTCATATTTTTCATACTCCTGCATATCGTGTGATTGAGTTTCGATGCTTATCATACTTTTCAACTCCATCTTGCCAAATTTACATGGCTTAAAATTTAAGAATTGGTGCGACCTTGTTCTTTGAGAGCTCAAAGTGCTGTTTCATTTGAATTATCAACAATGTATAAATGGATTAGTTTTTTTTTTTTAAATGTTTAATTGACTAGGTGATTGATATTGGTATAAATATGTTGTTTGAGATTGATAAAATTATAGATAAAACTATCTTTTAAATATTTAAGCCAAGTGTATGGTCAACATAAAAAGATAAAATTACAAGATTTTGGAAGTTAAAATTACTGATTAAGTGATAACACTTATACAATAATTAATCCTAATCCTCAAGTTCAATGGTTAGAAAGAAGTAAGATTTATACGGATAAATTTTGTTCTTAAACACTAAAATAAAGTAATACAAATAAAATGAATTTCACCATGTTTTCTTCTTATTTACTCTTTTTTTCCTTATTTAATACTGTATTGTTTATTTTAATCATTACATTATTTATGATTGTTTTTATTTAATTTGTACTTTATGATAACTTTAAATTAGCGAAAATTTTCCTAACTAAGGAAAATTTTAGACAATTCCTTCTTTTTATTTATTTAATAAACTAAAATTATTATGATAATTTATATATTATGAATTTTTTATATTTTATAACATAACCTGTTTTTCCATTTTTTTTTAACTATTAAACCTTGCGAGAGATATAATAGGTTTTAAAAATATTATTATTGAATATTTCAATTTGTGGATTCAGTTATAAGTTATGAATTAATTTATCTCAGGTATTATCAGTCATATATTTAATCATGTTGTGGTGCTTTGTTTACAGTTAAAATGGCCTCCATCAATGATACTCTTTCAACATGCAAAGTCATCGACGGACTTGTATCTTGATACACTTTTCCTGATAAATATCACTATTAGAAAATTTTGATAGTCATTTTTAACTATATAAAGACCCATTTTGATTGTCTTTTGTTTGGGTGTATTTCATAGATGCTGATACTCATATTTATCCTCATTTTATGTAAAAACTCAATGATTCTAACGATTTGATTGTTTTTAAAGAATACTGAAATAAATTATCATTCCTGAAAATGGAATATATGTTACAATGTTGTTTTAGATTTTTTTATTTTTTAAATAAGTAGCAGTTTATGTGAACACTGAGATCATTTAATTTTTTTTTATAAAATCATAAAGTTAAATACAAATTTATCTGTATATAATTACATATGAATAATTTTATTTTTGTATATAATTATATAGATTTTTTCGTATGGATTTATTCCTATGTAATATTACTTATCACCATTTCTACATACGAATTTTTAAGGTTATATACAAATTTTGATTGTAGGTGATAGCGATTTTTCTTATAATGGATCTTTTCGACCGTGTGATGTGGAAAAGGAGGGATTCAAGCATTAAGGACTCTTTTGGTTATTCAATGCGGGAAAAGGGATTCTCTTTGGTCGTGTGATGTGAGAAGATGATGATTTGGGTACTGATGACTCTTTTGATCGTGTGATGTGGATTTTCTTCGGTCGTGTGATGTGAGAAGAGGATAATTTGGTATTAATGACTCTTTTGGCTTTGTGATGCGAAAAAGATGTTTCTCTTCAGCTGTGTGATGTGGGAAGAGGATGGTTTGGTAGTGATGGCCTTGTGATGCGGAAAAGAGATTTTCGTTGGTCATGTGATACGAGAAGAAGATGTTTGGTGATTCATAATAAACTGGTTATGATGATTAGGGGATTTGGTAATGTAGAAGGAAATGAAATTGGTTCATGGGTCATGTGGTTGTGATGTTCATGCTTTGATGATATATGTTTGTGATTTAATTATTATGTGTCTAAAGTGATTATTGTAAATTGTGTGTTATGATATTTCTGGTTGCTCACACTTGCATGTTATGGTTGTGGTTTCCACCTACGATGATCATACTTGTACGGGAGTAGATGCTATTGCAATACGACTGAATCGAAGTAGTTGACGAGAGTTGGGATTTAAGTTCAAGGACTTATTACACTACAAAAAATATTAATATTATCGACGATTTTTACCGACGGATAAATATTCGTCGATATATTTTAATTTCCGACGATTTTTTTATCTCTTTTATCGACGGTCAAAAGCCTTCGGTAAGGCCGTCGGTAAGTGACATACACATTACCGATGGATTTACCGAAGGCTTTTGACCGTCGGTAAGTGACATGCACACTACTAACGGATTTACCGAAGGCTTTTGGCCGTCGATAAAAAGAGCGAGAATTTTCCCGCCCATTATTTCACTTGATGACATGACCGACAGATTTTTTGAAGGCTTCTGACCGTCGGTAAAACAACGAAAATTTTTCGGCCCCAATTTCGCATCCAGTGTCAATATATGTGGCAAACACTCAATTCTCCTTCTCATTTCTCTCCATCTCAATGTAATACTTCTTTCTATCGCTGCTCTCCATACCACTGCTCTTCGCCACCGCTACTCTGTTGCAATCCACCATTGTCCACTTTTCAGCCTTTCTGACAAGCTCAACTTTTCCGGCAAGCTCAATTTTTCCGGCGATCCATTGCAAAGTTGATTTTTGCGATTAGGAACATTTCTCTTACAAATTTGAGAATTGCAGAGAAACTCTCCATGATTCCCTATGATTTTAACTATTGAAAATAAATTGAATGTTTGATTCTTTGGAAATTAGATTGTTATTGGCGTGATGCTTTTTTGGTGGCGGAGTTCATGAAAACGAAAAAAAAATGACACAGAGGGAGGAAGGAAGAAGAAGAAGAAGATGAACCAGATCGCGGTAATTACCGACGGATTTACCGAAGGCAAAAAACCTGGCTTTATCGAAGGCCAAAAGCCTTCAGTAATTACCGACGGCTAAAATATTCGTCGATAAAAGTTACCGACAACGTTTTTACCGACGGTATTTTGACCGTCGGTAAGTCGTCGGTAAACGATAATTACCGACGAATTTGATACATTACCGATGAATTAGGACCATCAGTAATATCAATTATTGTTGTAGTGTTATTGTTTTCTATTATTGAAAAATTTTTAGACTTGATATTTTTATGTAATAGAGATATTTTGAAATCATTTACCTTCTTGTATCGATTCATCGTCAACTGAGAATTATTTTTCCACGTTATATCAATATGCATGTAGCTAATGGATTATTTTTCTTTTAATTCAGATACTGCCTTTGGGTATTAGGAAATGTTGCAACATTGATCAATAACAACTCTATATGGAGAGAACTGGTTCTAGATGCCAAGGAAAGAGATTGTTTGCATAATGCTGATGAGGACAATAAATTTGGTCAGGCTATTAAAGATCTTATTCTTGAGCTTGAACTTGATGAATCTCAATCTCAATTTAAGAAACTCACTTTAGTAGAAAAGTCTGTAATTGCCTCTAATTGAGAAATATTTGTTTAGCTTTAATTGAGAACTGTAATTGCATGTAATTAAGAACTATTTTCATCTTACTGTGTATCCTTTAGGCTTTAGGCTTTAGCTTTAATTTTGAACTATTTTCACAATTCAGAAGCATGTATATTTACTAAACTCTGAACTGCACAATAAATAGTTAATTGAACTGTGAATTAAAAAACAATTTACTGAATTGTATTGCAGTGTAACTGAACTAAAACATAATTCAGTTCAGTTTCTTTGAACTACTTTTTAGTCTAGTTCAGTTTATTTGAACTATTTTATAGTTAACTATAATTGGTTTATAGTACAGTGTAGATGGTGCAGTTTGCCCCCCTACTTATGACTCGAGTTCGATATTCTCTCATCACTCTTTGTAGTCTTGAAGGCTTTTTGCCTCATTCTAATGCTATGCAGGTGGGGCTTGCGATCAGTGTTTTGTTTAGAAAGGGAGAGACGTTACTCCTTGTGGGTCCTAGGGGTAGCTTTAACTAACACTACTACAAATTCATTGATTACCGAAGGATTATTACCGAAGGCCTCTTACCCCTCGGTAAAAATGACAATACCGAAGGATTTCCCGACGGTCGTTAAAATTGGTCATTACCGAAGGCTTTTGCCCTTCGGTAATACACAGACGATTTACCGAAGGCTTTTGGCCGTCGGTATATGCATTCAAATAATAAAATCTAAATTTGGGATTTCCCTCCTCCATTTTCCCAAATGCTTTTTGGGAAAGCTTCTCCCAAATTTTCACTCCCGTCCCCGCGCCATCGCTGCCCTTCTTGGGATTTCCCTCTTCCATTCACTGGAACCGGACGTCCATGGTCGCCGGACGCCTACCGCAGTCCGCACCGCCGCTCCTGGGATTTTGCTCCAGCGCCCACCGCTCCTGCAGTCCGCACCGCCGCTCCTGGGATTTTTCTCCAGCGCCCACCGCTCCTGCAGTCCGCACCGCCGCTCCTGGGATTTTGCTCCAGCGCCCACTGCTCCTGCAGTCCGCACCGCCGCTCCTGCAGTCCATGGTCGCCGGACGCCTACCGTGATGAAGCCTGGCTCCGCCGCAAGGGAAACTGGAAGAACCCTCCCCAAGACCACGACCATCACGACCACGCCGTCTTCCTCTGCCGCATCTGACTGCGAAGACACTCCTTCCCCGCATGGCCCACTCTGCCATCTTCACCACAGGTACTTAATTAACACTTAGCTGATCTCTTGTTTGCTTTCTATAATAATGGCAGAATTATAAAGTTTGCTTTTCCATCTTTCTGAATGCTTTTCCAAAATGCTTCTTCATGGGCCCTAGGCCGTGGAGTGTATGTGTGCTTTTGCTTCTTTTCTTTTCTCTGGACTTGCTGATAAGAACCGTGACCTCCACCTCCTTAACAATACTAATTTAATAGATTTCAGCCACTTCATTTTGTAGCTTCTCTCATAGCCATAAGCTTCAACAAGTGTGGCCCCCTCCATTATTTCAAACCATGTGGTAGATACTTATCAAATTGAGTTGGCCGAGAGTTGTGGCCCATTGTTGTCTCCTACGTGATATGCTTCCAAGTCATCACTAAATAAAAAATTAAAGCCTTGGGAATAAAAGTGAGTGGTGGCCCATTGTTGTCTCCTTTATAAAATGACAAAATAAACAAAACCAATGCTGCACTTCTTTTCCCACATGGCCGTGAGCTACTCCTCTTGTTTCTCTTAGAAACCAAAATGAAAACAAAAGAATTTTGCTTGCATTATTCTTTCCATGACCGTGAGCAAAGTGGTTCCTCATTATAAAATTCACACTTCATTCTTCATTCTTCAACATGAAAGCTCTAAAACCGTGAGCTTCAATTCCTCCATGACTTGCAGGGGAAGGGAGAAGGACCTAAGCAAAGAAGAGCCTTGAGTTCTTGTGCCAGTAAATACAAAGCAATGTTGATAGTTGATGTTCCACAAGCCACCGAGGCTCTGCAGAAAGGAGACCCCAAGTTTGCTGAAGATGGAGCCAATGATGCTGCTAATGAGGCTACCTTTTGTGAGAGTGATTTCTCTGGGAATTGAAAACTCACCAAACAGAACAATGCTATGCACGATGTTACTGCTATTACTGCTGCTATTGTTAGATTGCTGCTCTAGATTTTCAACTTCCTCGAACCAGTACTTAGTTGTATTCACTGATTGTTGCAGATGTCTTGGAACCTGCTCTTGCTTGTTATGTAAAAAAAAAAGCTGGTATCTATTTTAAAGCTCTAATAATAAGTTAATTTCATTTTGCTTTCTTTTTGTATATTTAGACATCATGTTCTGGAAGAATATGGTAGTGTACATTCTTTAATGCTTGCCCCTGTTCCTGGTATTTTTGTTTCTATGCAGTTTTGTGCTTAATAAGTGTGCAGTATATATGTATGTAATGGCTGAAACAGTACCAAAGATTTGAAATAAAAGGAGGAACGTACCGAAGGCTTTTGCCCTTCGGTTTTTGCCCTTCGGTAATTACCGAAGGCTTTTGCCCTTCGGTAATTACCGAAGGCTTTTGCCCTTCGGTAATTACCGAGGGCTTTTGGCCCTCGGTAATTACCGAAGGGCAAAAGCCCTCGGTAAATGTTAGCGACAAGGGATTTACCGAGGGCTCTTTGGCCGTCGATAAGCCTTCGGTAATTACCTTTTACCGACGGTTTTGGGCTTTTTCCGAGGGCTTCTGGCCTTCGGTAATGCCCTTCTTTTTTGTAGTGTAATAGGATTAAAGATTTGTGTTGCTCCTTTTTTATATGGCACGAGGAAAATCATGAGAGAGGGAAGACCTTGTTTTATTAGGAGTGTTAGTATTTTGAGGTTGTGAAAGGAATAGTAGATGGGATAGAGAAATTGTAGAGATAGTTGAATATGAAAGTGGTATTTGGAAGAAGTGTTGTAGTTGTCTTTAGTTGTAGTTGATGTTGGTTCATACAAATGGTAAATGTTGTCTACATCTTACATCAAATGGTAGAGTTCATGGGTATGTATAGACGCATAGATTTTTCTAGAACATGCTAGCCACAACTTATGTGGAATGTTCTAGATTTTGACCTATGTAGAATATTCTTGATTTTTCTTCCTATCTTAGACTTTTCTACAATATTCTAGAGCTTGTGTTACATTTCTTTTCTTCTATCTTAGAAGTTTCTACATTCTTCTAGAATTTGCATTACACTTTAATAAGGAGCATCTATTACTTTTGCTGCATGGGTCGTATTGGATGGATGGAGAGAGAAAAAGGTTATATAAAGAATTTAGCTTTCATCCTATAACATACAAGAAGCAAATAAGTTTAGTTTTGATATGCTTCTAGAGAAGACCTTGTTCTTCTCATTCTTTAGTCAAATTAAGAGTACCTTTAAAATTATTCAAAACCTAGTTTTTGACATTAAAGGATAAGGTTGTAGGAATGGGAAGAATGTTAAGAAAGGAGATTTGGGTCAGCTAGTGGGAGGTATATATATATATATATATATATATATATATATATATATATATATATATATATATATATATATATATATATATATATATATATCAAATGTTGGGGAGAAAATATTGAACAATTGGAATGGTTTGGGCCTTGGACGAATGCAGAAAAGGCAACATTATTTAAGAGGTATTTTTAGGTTAAGTGGAGGGGAAGAACCCTTAAACCGTGTGAGAGTGAAATCATGGGAGTCTCCACCGTTATCATTAGAGAAGGGTCTGTTGCCGTTGTTTCTAGGGAGAAGAGACCTTGCAACGATATCAGGGATCAAACAACTCGTGAGAGATAAAGTGAAAAGTCAAGCACCGTGGGAAGAAGAGAATCCAAGTAAAGGGAGTAACCTATAATTATTATTGCATATAAAGAATTGATATATATGATATCAGGGTTACACATATGCATGTTCATAATGGTTTCATGGGATGGATCGTGCATGTTATAATGTTTTATGGAAGGTGGGTATGTTCATATGCACTAGGGTTGGAATATCTGTGAGCTTAAAAAGAAAACAAAGTAAAATAAGAATAAACTGAGAAGCTGACTAGCAGGTGTGGTGTTTGTTTTAGGGGAAGGTGATAACAATTGAAAAAATGTTATTTCATGCTTAAAATTGATACTAAAAGCAACCTTTAACACTCAGAAACTAGCTTGAAATCATGCTTTTATTCATATTTTTAGAAATAAGAGAGTTGGACAGGTTTATGCTTGATTTCAGTGTTTTATGCAGGTTTTAAGGTGACTTTGATGAAAGAAGTGAAGAAGGATAGAGATGGAATCAGAAAAGAACTCAAAAAGTGCAAAAGAAGAGAAGCCGCACCGCTCAGCGCCAATTTACTGTTGAGTGGCACTAAAGAACACCTGTTGGCTCCGCTGAGGGGTGAAAGTGCAGCTGAGGGGAAGAATCAACACACGCACTGACCACTGAGCGGCAGTTTACCGCTGAGCGGCACTATTTTGGGCTTAGGCCCACTTTTCTGTAATATTTCGAATAATATATAAGCTTTAGGACTTCCTAGGGTTTGTATCTTTGGCTGGGAGGAAGCAGAAACACACTTTTCACCCCTTGGGGGTAGATTGGGAGATGGTGACGACTCTCTTCTTCTCTTTCTAGGGTTTTTCTATCTCTTCCATTCTTTCATTATTGTTTATCTAGTTTCACCATGAATATGGTGAACTAAACTTTGTATTGTTGTTGGGGAATCAATGTAATCTTTTGAAGCTCTCATATATGGAATTTGTGTTTAAACATCTTATTTGAGATACATGCTTTCTTTCATTAATAGTTAGGGTTTTTCCTTTTTGCTCAAAGTATGCATTGTTTAACTCATTCGATGTCATGATTATTGATTTTGTGGATATGGACACATATGAGGGAATCTAGATCCGGGGAAATTCTCTCAATAGCATATTGCCTAGACATAGGGATATGAAGGTTGGTTGTCTTTGAGCTTCTGTGCTTCAGAATTAATTATTAGGGATGCTAGGAATTGTATGAACTAGTAATTAAGGATAGGCTTTCTTCGCAAGGTGATTTAGAGAGTGGCATTAACATTGATGAAAAGAATGATGAATTCCTAAAATATATGAGAGTGGATAAGATGAAATTGATTACCCTAACAACATACTCATTCATATAATTCATTTCAAGTGTTTGTGTTCCTCTCTTCCATTGATCAAAACTCATGCATACATGTTTACTTATTGTCTTTTGCATTTGAAACCTCAAGAATTTGTTCACAAGTCTTAAATAATCAAGAAATCATATAACTAACTAGGCCGTGAGTCCTTTGGGAGAACGATACTTGGTCTTACCGAGTTTATTACTTGATACGATTCGGTCACACTTGCCGAGGGTTAAACAAGTTTTTGGCGCCGTTTTTCGGTGTTCATAAATTTGTCATCAGAAGGGTTTTATGGTGTAGAGTCAACGGTTAGGATGGTGTAAAAGTTTAGGTAAGGATGTTGTTCTAATTTTGATATCTTAGCATGGGAGAAAATGCGTGAAACTATGGGGTAAAGTATCGTATAGGGAATAAGCCATAGGTGGGTCTGTAAACAAGTTCTCAGAGTGTTAAACGGAACCCTTGTTTTTCAGTAAGAGATGGGGAAGGTCTTGTCCAAGGAAAAGAATATGCACGTGTGTTATGAGTTTATGGTTAAATTCACGCATGTTTCATATTTATGTTTAGATGGAATAAGGTTTTGTGCATGGTTTCACATTTCTGGAGAAGGGAAAAGAGAGTTGTTGTCTAGCCTGGGATTGAGAGGAAAATGATGGAAGATGAGTTCGTAGAGAAAAGAAGAAGGTTACGTAAAGGGTGAGGGTTTTGGGTTAGATAGTGTAGGAAAGATAGTAAATGAAGTAAGGTTCAGTGGGTTGGTTGTGTATTATATATGAGTTTGGTTATCTTGTGAAGAGAAGAAAGAAAATTAAAAGAATTGTACAGTGGGTACGATGGTGTGTGAGTGGAGTGAAGGGTTTATGTTATAAATGAATAATATACTATAAGGGTTATACTGGGAGATCGTAGATGGGAAAGGAGAGTCTTAGTGGATACAGGAAGAAACAAAGAATGAAAGAAAAATATGAGAAAAAAGATATGGTAGTGTGTGGAAGTGAGTGTTAGAGGAACAGAGAGAAAAAAGATAAAAAGGGTTATGTATGAATTTCATATTTGTGTAAAGATTTATGGATTTTGTTAAATAATATATGTTATTTTATAAGTCTTATTAATCTTTTATCTTATTTATTGTGACAGATATATGGTTGAGGCACCACATTCATTAAGGGATGAAGTCCCCACTTCTAGACCCACCAGAGGAGTGACGAGGTTAAGACAACTTATTCTAAGAAGAAATACAGGTGAGAGGACACCTGTCATTATTGATGTGGTCCCCAGAGTAGCATTTGGACCAAATGTAGATATTTTTAGGACTTTCATTGGAGTACTAGCACATGATCGTATCTCTATCTTTACTCTATTATTTGACCATGTATCTGAGGCTGATCGGAATCTAATCTGGCAAGATATATTGGTAAGTTAATCAATATTGCTTCAAATTCTAGTTTCATTATATTGATAAATTTGTATTGATATGAGGTTATTACTTTCTTTATTGCATATGACATTTGACATTCCAAATGTCGCGAGCCTAAAGAGTAGGTGTTTATTTGTAATTGTCGAAAGATTTCAGGGGTTTAAGACAAAATTGACGTCCATATATAAATTTGAAGCAAAAAGTAATGAAACTCCATGTTCTAAATATTCTACAATCGACGAAGACACTTGGCATCAGTTTGTATAGCTTCGTTCATCTGAGTCGTGGCAGGTAAGTGTAGGTAAAATCCTTCAATTCATAATTCATAATTTTATATGATAACAATTGTTTCATTTTGTCACATGAAATAAGGTCAAAAGCACAGGGTATAAGTTCTTAGAATAAAACTCCACACCTACTTTCTCGTGGTGGATACAGGAAGTTTGAGGAAAAAATAATGAAGCAGAAGTCAGATAGTAGACTTTCACTTTCTGAGGGTGGTGACCCTCCTCCTCCTCCTTCACCACCATCTCGGCACGAGAAGTGAAAGTTAGCTCGTCTAAGATCATCGGGCACCTATACTTCCGACAGTGCCAAAGACATATCATAATGAATTGTAAGATGTCATTTCTCTTATTTTGACAACATTTTTGTTATATATATTACATAGATCTTTCAAATAATTTTGAAGTTTTGTTATGTTACAAGACTCCTTGGTTGAGCAGAGCTCCCAAAGTCAATTCACACAGGAAAGTCATTAGGATATTCTTGTCACTTCTATTGGATGACCTGAGCACCCAAAACGGGTGCGTGCCGCTGGAACTGGCAGGCATTAAATAGTTCTTTAGGTCTTCCTCGCATCCATCATCATACGAATTGTGTAAAGAGTATGAACAAAACCTGAAGCAGAACATCACAAAAGAGATCACACAGGACATCACAAAGAAGGTCAGGGCAGAGTGGTATGATGAAGTTGCTAAAATGGTTATGTGTCAGTTCCAACAGTATGAGAGTCATGGCATGCATCCGTACCCATCTCTTGTAGCAGACCATGTTGTGCCCCTTACAGGTAAACTTAATAATCATTTTTAATTATTAATTTACTTTTTGTATAACCTAACATTTTATTTCACAGGTAGAAGCAGCGAAAGAAGTTGCTCAGCTGCTGATGCCTAAGGGACGACATGGACGACACTCATCCATGTCAGTTATATATTCTCTCTCCTACCGGAACCATGCTAGTGGCTCATGGCATAGTCTATGATGCAGCCACTGTAGTGCATGGTATGGATCTATGAGAAGATGAGGTCAATGTCACGGTGGATGAAGTTGTCGTACCAAATGCCTTTGTTCCTACACCTACAAAGGAAATTATCACTGTGGCACAGACATTTAAGTGCTTCGCTGCCTGGCCTAAACATTTGGATGGTGTTGTATCTGACCCTCCGATAAACACTCCTACTATATACTTCTCAGTTTTAAACTTTACTTCTTATTGACATCAGAACATAACCATTTTTCATGTAACAGCAGATAGGTAAAGAGGGAAGTCCTACACTGAAGAAGACTCATTTATCTGAGGACGACCCTCTTGATGCATTAGACGAGCTTTGTAACATCATTGCAGATGCGTCGATGAATGTACCATGGGATTCTACTACGTTTGGAAGACATGTTGAGATCCCATTGTACTTGCATCAGTAAGATGTTAAGGAGCTCGCGTTGGGGAGAGAAGAGATTAATATTTCTGTTAAGATATCGGCAAAAAATATCGTATCCCAGAAGACTCACGGCACTAAACAGTCATGTAATCGCTTAACTAATTAAGATTTAAGAACAATTTTGAGGTTTTTGAATGCAAATGCAATAAAAATAAACATGACTGCAATTTGACCAATTAAGGCTAAACACTAGAATGGATGGATGAAGTTGATAATATGAGATGAATATGTTGTTGGGGTTTAGATTTCACCTAGTCTACTCTCATGCATATAAGAATTCATCTTCTTCATTCAATTGTTAACATCACTTTCTAAATTATTTAAAATTCGATCCCTCGGTGAAGAAAGCTTATCCTTAATTGCTAGACCATAATCTCTTGCATCTTTAATAATTAATTCGGCATTACGATTAGAAGCTTAAGATGACCAAAACTCATACCTCATCCCTGAGCAATACTGCTTTTGGGAGAAATTCTCCAGATCGTGATTCATAAGATATCTCCCGATACTCAGACAAATCATAAAATATAAACATTTAGCAAAGGAGAAAATTCCTAACAATTAATGAAAGAAGCATATAATAATTTAAAACAAATTCAAATACATGAGGGTTTAGAGGTTACATCTTCCCCAGCAACAAAAGAGTTTAGTTCTCCATCGTCATGAAGAAATTAGGTGTACAATAGAATGAAAGAGATAGAAAAACCCTAGAAACTGAAGAAGATAGCTCCCACATCCCCAAATTTGCCTCCAAGGGGTGAAAAGTGTGTTTCTGTGCTCAAGACATCAAGAGATACAATCCGTAGGACATCCAAGTCCTTAAATAGATCAAAAATATAACAGAAAACGGGTCCAAGCCCACGTCGCTGGCGCTCAGCGCCCTAAGTGGTGCAGTATACGGAAGAAAAGCTGGTGCTCAGCACCCAAAATGGGGCGCCCAAGCGCCTTGCACCACAAAAACTTGCGCTTAGCATCCTTAATAGGGCACCCTGCGTGACCTCATGTGCTTCTTTTTTTATGCTTTAATTGTCCCTATTGAATTCCAACTCCTTAACACATTCGCCCTTCTTTTAAATCATACTAATAACCTACAAAATCAAGGGAATTTAGTGATAAAATCATCAAGTATACCCTCTACTCACTTATTCACAAAACTAAACTAAAAACATGAGTTCAAGCCAGCTTCTAAGTAAAAAAGGATTGATTTGAATCACAGATAACGATATTTTCAACCGTTATCAATTTCACTCGTTTAGTTGTGGATGATGTAAGTGTATATGAGAACCTTTTTATATAAAATTGATTTATCAAGTTACTTATATCAGATCATTTCTTGATTTCAGGTATATATTTGGTGTCAGTAACAAGATGGGGTTCAATGATGTATATGGGTTCATTGACCCTAATTGAGTCATGAAGTAAATAGATTTGATGACATCCAAGCATACATCACCAACTGCTTTGCAATTGGGAAGGAGATATATTTCCTCCCTTATATAGTTGGGTAAGTGAAGTTTGTTAACTTTAAAGTTTCATTTATGATTTTAGTATATGACAATTAAGTTATTACCAATTTCAAGCATCATTGGCAGCTACTTGTAATCTCCATACTGAAGAACATTGTTGTATGGTTTTGTTCATTGCACAAGTGTCCTCCCAACCCTCTTAGACAAGTAGTAGATTGGTTAGAACCTCAATGTTTGAACTTTCTTTGTTATATAAATGTATGCTAAAGCAAGTTTTTTAATAGTTCCCTTGTAGCACATATGATGTTGTTTAGGAGATCAATTGCTAAAGTTAATTAGCTTGCATGGTTGACCCTTAAGGTTTGGTATTTTAGTCCATACTTTGTTACATTTTGTACCATTTCAATGGTGTTACTTAACATTTTATAATTATGATGATATATTTTAGTGTAATAGACAAACGAGGTCATATGAGTGTGGTTATTACATCATGTATTGCATTATGACCATTATTCGTGCACTTGTTACCACTGGATGAGAAACGGTAATATTTTAGTTTGAATTTTATTTTCTCTATAGTTTAGATTTCATATTAACTAATTGAAATCATTGCGTTTTATGCAAATATTCAATTTTACTACTTCAATTTCAGATATGTGACTTAAACTCATAAAGAAAGAACTGGCTAAATATGTAATTCAATTGTAGTATGTAGTAGATATTAGGATATAGTAAGTTCTAAGTTGATTTATGTTTTGTACATTATTATTAATTTACCTTTGTACATTGGATTGATTTATGCTTCTAAGTTGATTTATGATTACATTGAATTGATTTATGCTTCTAAGAAGTTGATTTATGATTACATTGAATGGATTTGTGTTTTAATATAATTTTTATTGAAAATATATGCTTCTACATTGTTCTGGTTGTTAAATATATGCAGGTCTGTTTCTGTAGTTGGGAATATTGCATATAAAATGACATGTTCTTAAAAAAAAAGGGGAATACGCCTCAGTTGTGACCATAATCGAGGCAGAAAGCCCTCTGTGGCATCAGTTCAGGTCACAACCGCGGTAGAAAGATGTCGCAAAAGCAAAAAAAATAAAAAAAAAAGCAGTCTACTACCTTGGTTGGGACCTAAACCGATGAAGTAGAGTCTAAGATACTGCCTCGGTTTATAAGCAACCGAGGCGAAAAGTCATTCGAAAAAAAATAAAAAAAAAAGCCCTAGTACTTCGGTTACCTATGATCCGAGAGAATATCCTAACCTTTTTTGTCTCGATTCACAACCGAGGCAAAAAGGGGTATACTTTTTACCTCACTTGTACATGACTCTGTTCAAGAACTGCTGCCTATGGATGAAAATCATTGTTGTCATTTTCCTTGATTGCACTTGTGAATGCTAACACACATACAAAGAAGTCCAACATGATAAATTCGATAAGATTTCAGCAGCATTTTGTATTGATCTCCAAAATACACGAAATGAAAGTAGTCACGGATGACCATAATCAAATATGCATTCAGAGAATACAAATAATCTCAACCAAATTTTATCAAACTTATCTATAAACTCTAATGTAAATGTTATAGCAAATTATGAAAAATAATATTTTCAATCTGTCCGATCAAATAATTCAAAAGTTTAATTGTTTGTTTAAATATCAAATGGGAGCTAATTTTCACTCAATGATTTCATACTACAAATATATTCAAAATTTAATCAACAATAAATTACCAAAATTCAATCGAAAATTCACATAACATGAAAATCATAATTAACACATCAAACTTAACCAATCATGCATACTCAAGAGACAATGTGTAATAGAGAAACTAAAAATCACATATTCAATAACTGATAATCAATAGCCAATAACCAATCATACATGTCCAAAAAAAAATCAAAAAGCTAACCTTTTTCGAGGGATGGAAAATCATTATCACCATAAGAGTGGAGGGAAGTCGTTTTCAAGCAATGGACATTAGGCACTTTATGCCACCGTGGAACTCGGGCACAAAACTACACCATAAGCCAAAATGAATTAGTGCAAACGAAATTAATTGGTACAAACAAAATTTAATCGGTCCAAACTAACGTTAATCGGTGCAAAGTGGAAGAAACACAATACCAACAACAATGATGAACGCGAACCAAGAAGAACGAAGTAATGAAAGTGAGGCTCGCATTTTGATTATAGGGTTTTACAGGGCTTTTGACGTTGACCCCCACCCCAATATCTAAAGGGTATAGGACATCGGCCCCCAAACCCAGTCGACGTCTAATTGCTAAAAAAAATTCATTTTGGCACCACTTTTGGATTATTTTTGAAGTTTATTGACGTCCGTGTAAGGGGATTTGATGTCGAAAGGGTATAAGACATTGACTCCCTCTATGTCTACATCTAAAGTCTAAAAAAATTGACTTTTCAATTCTTCGGGTAGAGGATTTGATGTTTAGTCTGAGGAGGCCAACGTTTAATACATAGTTGACATTAAGGACACTATTAGCTGACGTCTATAATGCATATTCTTATTTATAAAATTGTCATTGGTCATTTTTTACGTTGGTTACTTAGTGATTAAACGTTGAACGCGTGATGTTATAGACTATTTTTAAACTAATAAATTGGTATAGAAAAACTTTTGATATTTACAAAATTATTATGTTCCACGACCTGATAAATTATAGCTGGTATTAACATATTTGGCTTAATACCATTATTGGTCTCAATTTTTGTTATTTATGACCGAAATGGTCTTAATTTTTTTAAAATGTTCAATGTAGTCCTAAAGAGTGTAATTTGTGTTTAATTTAGTCCTTTTTATAAATTTAATTTAAATCATTAACGGTTATTGCTCCAGCTGTTCAAACTCCAAATGAGATGGCATTTAACTATTGCCACATCACCATCTTCTTCAACCTTCATCCCAAACAGAAATTGAAACCCTACTTTCTCTTTAGCCACCTAACCCTAGTGCCGCCACACTAAAACCCTCAGGGCGCCACCGCAATCACCAGACCTGCAAACGCAATCCAGAAGACCATCACCAGGACGCCGCTACGACCACCTCCATGCGCCACCATCTTCATCGCGCGCCCTCACCATCATCTTCTTTAGGACTACATTGAACATATGTAACACTGACCTTTTGCTTCTCCAAATTCCTCTGAAGTTTGCACCACTATTGTCTTAGACTACAACATTGAGTCATCTTCTTCACCTTATTATTGAAGCGGAAGTGTAGGTGTACCCTTCAATTGACAGTGCATAGCTTGCCTTCACATTTTTTTCTTTGTTTTGCTCTGTCCTTTGATTGAATTGATTAGCTTGCTTATTATGCGGATAATTTATCAAAATCATGTTTTTAACTGTTATCTCAAAAGGGTCTTTTCTTGGTGTTGTTTCAGGGTGTCTTGTTCCGTGCTTGAAAATTTTACTATTTTGAACCTTTGATTGTTTCCGCAGAGACTTGTAGATTGTTTTGTGTGACTAGCAAAGAAGGTTTTTTTTTTCTTTTGTGTGTCATTGTGGATATGGCTATTGTTGAGTCAGTGAGGAAAATTCCCTTGCAAGACCCACCGGAGGAAGAGTTTAGTGTTGTTGACTTGACTTGGACCAAGTGTGGCACTGTCGAACACCATGATGTTGTTGCCCTTATTCCCTTTTACAGAGTTCATGCTTTTATAATTGGTGAATGCTAGAGTGTGGAGTTCCCCACTCAATTTCATCTTGGGGATCCAAACAAAATAGCAGCTGCAACAGATGAATCGCTTTGGTCATCGAAGTATTGTTATCGCAGACTCTACTTTTGGCGTGAAGAGACTGAAAGTAATTTTGTTTTTCCAATCATCACTAAATTATGCTAGATATAAAGCAAAAGTAGTTTTCTTTTTCTCGTTGCTATACATTTTTAATTGACCTTACTTAGTTATCTTTTCATATTAGCAATAGAAAGTCAAACATTATAAAAAGGCCTAAGGGTTTAGGTGTGACGGCGCTAGGGTTAGGTGGCTAAAGAGAAAGTAGGGCTTCAGTTTCTATTTGGGCTGAAGGAAGAAGAAGATGGTGACGTAACAGTAGTTAAATGCATCTCATTTGGGATTTGCACAGTTGGAACAATGGTTGTTAAGGGTTAAAACGATGTTTGTAAAAAGGATTAAATTGAACACAAATTACACTCTTTAGGACTACATTGAACATTTTAAAAAAAATTAGGACAATTTTGAACATAGATAATAAAAATTGGGACCAATAATGATATTAAATCAAAATATTTTTATGCCATAAGAATCGAAAGAGTCACAACTAACAAAATTGAAATATTTTCTCTTATACTTTTTATCATATAATGATTGTATTTTAACTTATTTAAATATCATAGAGTTTTCTGGAAGAACTTTGATTCAAAACTCATGTATCATCATCTCAAAGAGTTGAAACCTTGACAAGAAGGTTTTTTTTTTTTTGTTCGAATTCATCTTAGGATGCAACCTACATATAATGTAAATGATAAGATTAAGTCGGTATGATGTATGTATCCATTTATTATTATCGTTAATAGACTATAATTATTAAAGGTTTTCAATATGAGATGAACCTAGAAACTAGTGAAAAAAATTGATAAGTGTGACCAGTCAAAATACTACAAATCAATATTGTACATCATACTAAGGAATATTGATGAATGCTGCAATTTATAAACGTAAAAGTAACATGACAGCAGCTTATTTTATAATGACATGTAGTGCACCCAAGAAAATCTATTTGCGTCCATTCGTGCCAAGAGGAGGTACACTTTGTTCGTTTCTGAAGAAGTTTCGAGGGTCAACCCTTGTCTTCACGCGAGCCAATCTGTTAAAGTTGTTACTAAAATACTTGAAGCCCCAAATGCTTGCTTGGCTGAAGCTTGTGTGACCATTGTTATTAACTCCAATGTCAAGGTCTCTATAGTTCAGATATGCAGATCTAGGATTCTTTGAAACATAAGCTTCCGTATAATTATACAATCTTCTAATCCAGTTGACGTGCCTCTGTGCTGCCACATCCCCTTTCTCAAACCAAGACACTCCGTATTGAATGTGGAATATGTTGCCAGCTCTGTGTGGGAATGGAGTTTCGGATTCTGAAATCCTATCCATCCTGCCTCCATAAGGAGTGAATTGAACGAAAGCATTTTCAGCCTCATCATCGAAAAAGAAAGGCCATAACCCTTCTAACCCAACATCAGGAATGGGATCTCTCACATAATCTGATTTTGCTTTGAAGAACGACAAACCGTTTAGCTGAGTTCTGTTCAGCAATACATCGGTCGATTGACCGTTTGTAAATCCAGCCATGAAGAGAATTGATTCTATCCAACTCATCTCGGTGCAGTCTTCTCTCACCAAACCCAACTCCGGAAAGTTCTTTTGCAAATAGGGAATAAGGTCATCTGCACGTCCTAGATACAAAGATTCAAACTGCGCTTGTACTGTTAGATTCCCACTTTGACTTGAATTTACCCTTGCCATGTTGATCCTAATGGTTAGGCTCTCGTTAAGTTTGTTTGCCACACGCTGCCACTTATGAATAATTCCCGTTGCATTTTCTTCCAACGTCCTTGGAACTCGGAACACTGTCACAGTTGATGGAACTGAAACTAGATTTATCTTCCAAGCCACGACGATTCCAAAGCTTGCCCCACCACCACCTCTAATGGCCCAAAATAGATCATCTCCCATTGTTTTTCTATTAAGGAGATTACCATTGACGTCAACTAATTGAACATCAGTAACATTATCAGCAGCAAGACCGTACTTACGCATCAAGAATCCATAGCCACCACCGCTAATGTGGCCACCAACGCCCACAGTGGGGCACACACCTGCTGGGAACCCTAGTGTTCTGCTTTTCTGACTAATCGTGTAGTAAAGTTCACCGAGGGTTGCCCCAGCGTGAACCCATGCAGTGTTGTTTTCTACGTCAACTTCGATTTCTCGAATCTTTATGAGATCAACGACGACAAATGGAACTCCAGAAACGTATGAGAGACCCTCGTAATCATGGCCTCCGCTTCGGGTTCGAATTTGCAGGCCATGTCTTTGGGCACATATTATGGTGGCTTGAACGTGGGAAACAACGAGTGGAGTCACGATGACCACGGGTTTTGAACTTACGTTGAAGAACCTAAGATTTTGAATGGAAACATCTAGGACAGAGGAGTATGAAGAATTGGTTTGGGTGTAAACAACACTGGAGATTGAGGTGTTTTCGGGATAATCGTAAAGACATTGAATAAACTTTTCATGAGAATCTGCTGAAGAAGGTGTAAGTGAAAATAAAATAGAAAGGGCAAAAACGGCGCAAAAATAACAGCTAAAACGTTTCATTTTTGTGAATGCTTTGTTGTACATACAAGAGGTGCAAGTTGATCGTGAGGGATGTGGAATTTATAGTAGTCTGAAGTTTCATGTTAACGTCCTTAAGTGCAGAACTAAATTTGTCAACGTAAGCCCTACGGTTCGAAATTTTGGTTATATAAAAAAATCAACGCATACCTAATTCTGCCATATGAGAGAAGACAATTCAATCACGTAAACTAGTATAAGACTATTCTACAAATGATGCATGGAGAAGCTTCAATGTAAGAACTACACACTGAACAGATATAAAAAAGAAAAAGTAAACATTACCAAACTTGCTTGTCATGCATATATGTGCACGCAATTATGCAATAGCATCTTAACTTCACATCCTTAGACAATTGAACAATTATTTTTCTGAGGGTTTTGATGTTGTGTTAAACCTTCCACGTTGGAAGCAACTTTATCCTCGTAGTTGCCTTTTCTAGCCCATTTTTAAACCACCCATTTTTGTCGTGTGTAGTTTATTATTGAAGGACGAAAATTATTTTTTGGAAAATAGTACAACCGTTTGAAAACTTATAGATTTTTAAGGGTAATGTGAACATTAAAATAAAACTTTTGTAATTATAAAAAAAAAATTAGAAGAAGAATGGAAAAATAGTAAGCGTATCCCATAAATAGGTTTGGTTGGGTAACGATATTCAGATCCCTACATTAAATAATCTGTAATAAATATTGAATGACTGTTTACAATCTAAATCTAAAGATGGTAAACTTTTCCTTTATTTCACTTACCCAATACAGCAATACAAAGTAGGGTGGGGCCCAGATTTTCAAATAAGAAAAGTTGCCTGCAGTTATAAGGGATTAATGATGGATGTGGTCTTAAGTTTAATTTATTTGCTGAAGTAAGAAAAATACGTTGAGTTAGAAACATAATATTAATACTTATTTTTTATTTACAAATATTCAAACTTGAATATTATATTCAAAACTATCCATGACTTTTATCACTCAAACAACAGATGTCACATTGAAATATTTCATTATCATATGAATTTTATAAATTAAATGTTATGTGGTCTTAAGCGTAATTTATTTGCTGAAGTAAGAAAAATACGTTGAGTTAGAAACATAATATTAATACTTATTTTTTATTTACAAATATTCAAACTTGAATATTATATTCAAAACTATCCATGACTTTTATCACTCAAACAACAGATGTCACATTGAAATATTTCATTATCATATGAATTTTATAAATTAAATGTTATGTGGTCTTAAGCGTAATTTATTTGCTGAAGTAAGAAAAATACGTTGAGTTAGAAACATAATATTAATACTTATTTTTTATTTACAAATATTCAAACTTGAATATTATATTTTTCAAAAATATCCATGACTTTTATCACTCAAACAACATGTCGCATTGAAATATTTCATCATAATATGAATTTTATAAATTAAATGTTATCATCAAATCATAATCATCGGCCAACCCTTTAAGTTAAGTTTATAAACAATTATTCAGAAGTTACCATCAAATCAATAATTATTAATTCCTTATGAAATTTATAAAAGAAAAACATAGATTCACCTTATTAGTGTGTTTCGGTAGGAATTTTGTGAGACCGAGATACTAACCTAAAATGTTTCGGTAGGAATTTTGTGAGACCAAGACAATAACATTTGACTTGTGTGCTCCGCTTGAATTCTTCCAGATTAGACCGATCAGTCCCTTTCAGTATTAGTCGCTTGGTGAACTTCAGTCTTGATCGCTCGGTCACCCCGTGGTAAAAGGGGAGAGGTACCTGCAAAAGGCACTCTGACGCTCAAGTTAGAAACGGTTTATGAACTGTTTGCTACAGCTAAATATTTAAGTCGCTACAGTTAAATATTTAAGTCCTGATCGAACGTAAGTAGGACGTAGTGGAGTGTGAGTTGATTGTGTGTTTACCTCAAACCTAAACCCTTATTTATAGAGTTTAAAGGAATCTCACCAATTAATTTACCTCTTAATGGTCATTAATGCAAACCTTAATTGTTTAACGGTAGTCGTTGCCACATTTATTGTGTCATAACTTGCTTAATGGTTGTCGGGACCGAACGGTTAAGAGGCTTTTTCCTGCACGTTGACTGTTCGGTCCCTTAGGCTGTGTTCGCATGAACAGAATTTACTGTTCATGCGAATTACAAAGCGAGTAAATGGACGGAGCGTCGTGTTCGTTTGAGGGAGAGAGCGAGGAAAAGCGAAGACTGATTTGCGGGATTCATCCATTTTTTGTCACTCGCGGATGTGAGAAGATTTGCGCTGATTTAGGATGAAATGTCGTGTATGCCCCTTTTGCGAACGCGTAACCGGTTACGCCAACGCGTAACCGCTTACGCGAACTCGTAACCGGTTACGCGTTCTCCTTTTGCTTTACAACCATCCATGTGCATCCACTTCCAGCTGTGATAAAACCGTGCTCACCATAAAAGAAAACAACCCATTCTTCTCATTTAATCAAAACGTTCCGGCCCCTAAAGAAGTGGTTGACGTTGTGCTGCAAAAGAAACTAGCCACTTTTTAATTGAATAAAAACGTTAAAGGGTATGGTGAATGTTGTCCAACTTGCAAAATTCTTCACTTTGAAAGTAATATGAGTTGCAGCCGTGGCACTCCACTCAATATCCCTATTTGATTCTTTTTATTTTGAGAATATTTTTCCTTTGCGGCTCCCACTTTTAATATTATAATTTTTAATTTGTTTATAAGTATTTTAATATTATAATTTAAAAAATGTATATTTTAATAAAATTAAGTATATTATATTTTCTAATTTATTAAAAATAAGTTGATTATTTAATTTTTATAATTTTTAAACATTAATTTTATAAATTATTTATAATTGTTTTTTCTTTATAAACATTTTTACAATTAAATATAACATTTTATATTACTTTTATATCTAGGGGCATTTTGGTAATCTTTAATTTCTACCAATTAAACTAATTTTTAAAATCTATCACATCAATCAAATCCTACACTTATTCTCACAAACTTTACTTCCAAATCCACTCTCAATTACCCACAAATCCACTTAAAAAAACAACAAAAAAATTACCCTCAAATTCACTCAAATCCATTCAAATCATCTCCCCCAAATCATCTCCCCTAAATCATTCCAAACGAACACAGCCTTAGGGTTGTATGTCGTTCTAACCGATCAGTAGTATATGAGCCCAAAGTGAGGTAGAGGCTCTCCTGAACCTTTACCGTTCGGTCGGCTATGAGCTATATTAACATTAGTGTTTTTCTAATTATGAATAAAATGGTAGAAACATAATTTCATAAAAGGCATTTTTGCGATTTAGTATTTAATAAATATATTGGACAAAAAAACTAATACCATTAGGTTATAACTTAATGGTAATTACCTTTTCGTCTCCAGAACCATATATAATTAAATAGACAGTAAAATAAATTTGTTAAGAGTTAAATATGTTTTGGAAATAATAGGTTGTTAAGAGTTAAATATGTTTTGGAAATAATAGGTCTCCCTGGAAATGATTTTATTTTAATTAGTAATCTTAAACTATTTTTAAGTCTCTACATTTAAGTGAGACGAAAACATTAGGTGTAGTAGGAATATAAACCTCCATCATCCCTTTTATGTTTCTACTGCACTACATCATTTAGGAATCAAGCTCAAAGACAGTTTAAATATTATTTTTTCCTTACACATTTTTAGACGCCTTTTAAAGACAAAATCATGACGAATCACATATTTCAAAGCAAACAATACCTTGGATAAGGGATGATTGACCTCATTGATGTTACTCGACGAACTTAGGATTGGAAGATTGACACTCACCATGAGGTTGATAAATGATGTTCTAAGATGAAGCATCAATCCTTTAAGCTCAGATGAATAGTCATTCCCTTTAGATCTCAAGTGCAAGAGCTTATGTTTTTATCACACCTAATAGTTCTACATCACTTAGGAGTTGAGACTAAAAATAGTTTAAATATTCCTTCTTACATCCATCCTTCGAGATGCATTTTAAGGACAAAACCATGATAGAGCTTCACAATCCAAAACAAACCGTACCTTAGACGCGTAGCGATTGACCCTAATGATAAGATAATATATCAAATTATATCAATGTAACCTAAATTACTACACTCATAATAATTGTTTTAATAAAATACAATCTCATTAATCTAACTAGTCATTTATAATTATATATTAGTTTGATTATTAATGTCAAATTATATGCTAATAATCACATAAATATTTATATATTTTAAATATATATTATCGTTTTTAATATATATGTGTGTGAGGTATTAATAATTGTTTGTTATCTAATTTTTGGTTAAATATGTTTTTAGTGTTTGGATTTTGATGTAAAATTAAAATTTATTCCTATTTAAAACTTTGATACATTTTAGTCATTAAACTGTAAAAATGAATGAGTAAAGTTCTTTTAACTCAATTATGTTAAAGTTTTTAACATGAAAAACATGTTTCATGTCCGCATTTAACTATTTAAACTTTTTTTCAATTGATGTTAATTGAGAAATGTGTTTAACATGTCAAAAAAATTTAACACAACTAATTAAATGAAACTATATTCATCCATTTATAAAATTTGAAAACAAAAATATATTAAAGTTTTTTATAAAAACAAATTTCAATTTCAAGTTAAAGTTTATATACTAACAAATATTTAACTTAATATTTTTTTATTGACAGAGTTTTGGCGAAAAGAAATTTTAATGTATATGCATTTAGAAAAAATTATCCATTAAAAGTTATTGAATTGTGAAATATTTGAGATAAATTACACCTTTATATATCAAACACATGTCGATACTACAATCTCGTATAAAATTGGTCTTATTTAAATCTTATTAATTTTTATTGGTTGGAAAGGTAAAAACAAAGTTATTGTGTTTAATTATCTAATGAAGTCTATTATTTTGTTTAAACGTAAATGTTATAAACGATTTAAAGTTAAAAAAATATTAAAGTAAAGGAATCAATATTTAATGATAAAGTCAATTCCCATCGTCCTTCCTGGCTGCTAATAGACTAGACTAATTCATCAACGAACAAGATGTCGTTTTATAAAACCATTTCCATTTTCACCTTAATAAAATCTTGCTAATAAATAAAAAAAATTAAAAATATAATTATCATCGTTGGACCTGACCTCTGCAATAAATATATATATAGTTTTGTTAAACTAAGTTCTTTTTCCGGTTAATACATTTTAGGTGTAAGTTTTAGTAGAAAAAAAATCTTTATTTATAAAAAAAGGCATACTAAACACAAAGTATTTTAATCATTTTGATTTTTAATTTAAAATAAAAAAAATCAAACTTCTTTAGTACTAATTCATTTTTTTCATTTATTTAATTTGTTTCTCTCCCATTTTCATTCTCTCTCACCCACACACAATAATTGAATATTTTGAACAATAAGGAAACTAATTTTGTCATTCAAATTATTTTCTTTCCACAGCCATAGAACGTTTTCTTTTTTTATGAAATCCAACCCATAATTAAAGATCTTAAACATGACATTATATGTACACTAAAAATTTGACGTACACTAAAAATTCCTTGTGAATGATTATTCTTCCCATTGTTCAAACTTTCCCTCTTTTCTTTCCCGTGTTTTTATCCGTTTACTACAGTATATATTAACATCACTTGCTGTAACTGGTATAAAGAGTTTTAAGAAATAATTAAGATTAATTTTTTGCATTTAATTTAACTGCATTTTGTAATTATATAAAGTATAAACGTATAAAGTATTATAGTGTTTGCTTTTTAATTCATCTCATCAATTTTTGTTATTCAAATTTTAAACAAAACAACTAAAGGAAACCACCAAATAAGGGAGACCACATGATAGTTAAAGTATTAAACCTACTACTGCTTTTAAAATTTAAAAACGAAATTTAATAACAATTAGATGGAAAAAAATATAACTCAACACTTCCATCAAAACTCAACATCAAATCATCAATTATTTTCTTATTAAAGTGGCAAACAAATAAACGAACAAAGCAAGAACAACAAATTGCAGTATGGCGGGTTGGTGTATGTGGGTGAGAGAGAGGATTGAGATGAGAAAGAAACAAATTGGATAAGTGAGGAAGATGACTTAGGGTTAGATGCGTGTTTCTGATTTCTTTTTATTTTTTATTTCAAATTAAAAAAATTATTAAAATACTCCAAGTGTTTAAAGTATTTTTCTTTATGAATGAGAATTTTTTTTGTCTACTAAAACTTGGTACACGTTACTAAAATATACCAGAAAAAAAAAACTTACATAAGTTAACAAACTCATATATATATATATATATATGGGTTTGCTAACGCACGTACGCCTGTTTTTCAGTTGGTACATTTTAGCAATGTGTACCGGATTTTAGTAGACAAAAATACCCTTATATATATGGATTCTAAGTTTTAAGGTTAAGGGTATTTTAATAATTTTCATTCACAAAACTAAAAAAAAAAAACCCCAAACCCTTACTCGCCTCTCTCATTCCTCTCAACCCTTTCTCTTTCATCTTTCTCACTTCAACCTTTTCTTTGTTATTCCTACTGTAGCCCCAATTGAAAAAATCAAAAACACTTGCCTTTAAACAATTTGCCTTTGTAAAGAGTTGAGTCATTGACATATTCACCTTCAGGCAAAGGTTCATTCAAGATCTCTTCAATTTCATCATCTTCACTAACCTCTCTAATTTTATCATCTGCATATGTTGAATCATCGTCTTTAAAAAAAAACCCTCCAGGTCAATTACCAATTCTTTCGGATGTCATTATGCTTGTGAAAATTAGATAAAATTATATACAACAAAAATTATAAAATGAAAACTCATTATAAAGTCATTTTTTGTAAGAAATTGTTTAACAACGAGTGTTTCTGATTTTTTCTAGGCCAATTACCAATTTCTTTGATGTCATTATGCTTGTGAAAATTAGATAAAATTAGAAAAGACAAAAATTATAAAATAAAAACTCATTATAAAATCATTTTTTGTAAGAAATTGTTTAACAGCGAGTATTATTGATTTTTTCCAGGTCAATTACCAATTCCTTTATCCTTGTGAAAATTGGATAAAATTAGATAAGACAAAAATTATAAGATGAAAACTCATTATAAAATCATTTTTTTGTAAGATTGTTTAACGACAAGTGTTTCTGATTTTTTCAATTGGGGTTACAGATGACAGAGAAAAGATTGGAGTGAGAAAGATGAAAGAGAAGGGGTTGAGAGGAATGAGAGAGGTGAGTAAGGGTTTGGGGTTTCTTTTGGTTTTTTTTTTTTTTAGTTTTGAGAATGAAAATTATGAAAATACCCTTAACCTTAAAACTTAGAATCCATATATATAAGGGTATTTTTGTCTACTAAAATCCGGTACACATTGCTAAAATGTACCAACTGAAAAACAGACGTACGCGTTAGCAAACCCCATATATATATATATATATATATACATGTATATATATATATATATACATATATATATACATATATACATGTATACATGTATATACATGTATACATGTATATATATATACAGATATATATATATATATATATATATATATATATATATATATATATACATGTATATATATATACATATATATATACATATATATATATACATGTATATATATATACATATATATATATATATACATATATATACATATATATATATATATATATGTATATATATGTATATATATATATATATATATATATATATATATATATATATATATATATATATATATATATATACCTGAAAAACGTTTTAGGTTACTTTTGACCAATAGGTTAAGTTCTGTTTGTATAAAATATTTTAAAAGATATGAAATGTTATGTGATAAAATATATTGTTTATAAAGGAATGTTGAAATAAATTGAAATTTTAGAATTCTATTAGATTAATTAAAAAAAATTAAACTTTACTAAAAAAAAGTAAGAATTTGAAATTGTTTTTATTCTCAAATTCATATTTTTGTTTCTATAGTTTAGATCAATCCTGGTTATTTAAGTCAATTTGGCTTGACTAAAGTTTAGATTGACTCGCCTTGACTTAATGTGAGATCGACCCAACTTAGTTTGACATGACTCTGATATGATGTCTTGGTCCAACTCAATTTGGCCAAATATGACCTCATTTATCACAATCCCATCTTTTCCCAACCTGACTTGGGTCTGACCTAAGCTAGACCTTATCGAGCTTGACTCAATATTAACATAGCCCAACTTAGTTGAATGTGATTCCACTCTAACTTGGATTGACCTGAATTTGAGTCAACTAACTTTTACTATAGCTTGTTCGACTCTACTCAGCTCGCCTAGGCTGACTTAGTTTGATTGAGTCCAAGTAAGGGCAATTCGGCCTAAACATAGGCTGACTGAACTTGATGTGGGATAAGGCAAATTTAGCTCAATCTATGTTAGATTCAGCTTGAATAGGCTAGGCTTGTCCTGGTCTTGATTCGTCCAGGACCCACTTGAGCCTAGCACAACTCAATCGAACATGACTCAACCTCGACTAAGATGAAAGTTGACCCATCCTAACATGGCTCGACCTAAGCTAGGGTCAACTTAATTCGACCTAGGCCCCAATAAATTTGAATATGATTTAGGCCTAAGCTAACTCGGCTTGACTCATTCAATTGAATCAATTCAATCCGACCAAACTTGACTTAGATAAACTTGGTGTTGATTAGGCTAAGTTTAGTGGTGAAACTTCATTACATTGTTAGGAGCCTTAGTCCCCAAAATTTCTCATTGAAATATAATAATATACTCTTGTTTTAAAATATAATAATATATTGTTATTATTTTAAAATATACTATTAACTTTGAAAACGTGAAAAAACATTATGATAACATTCATCATTACTTTCTTTCTCACTTTCTATTAATTAAAAAAAATGTTACTAAGTTGTTAATATAATATTCAAGAACAACGAACAATCTATTAGATGTATATGATTTACTTATCTAGCTAGGGCGACCTTGGTATTCATTAGCCTAAGACTAACCTTGGCTTAATCCAACTTAGTTAAACATAGGTTATCCTAGACTCATGAGGTGAACATTGACCTGCTCTGTCTTGAATGAATGTGAGCTTGGATCAACTTGACTTAACTTGGATCAAATTGACTTAACTTGGATTCCAACCGATTTAACCTAGGTTTAGACCAACTCAACCTGGGACTAAATGGACTCAATATAGATCCAGACCGACTCAAACTACATTTCAGTTGAATTAGCTTGACATAGGTCAAGGCAATTGAGCTTAACTTAACATTAGACCAACTTTGTTTGACCTGAGTTCGACCAACTCAGCTAAACCAAAGCGGATCGTAGACTAACCTAACCTTATTTTTTTTTCTTTCGATCAATCATTTCATGTTTGAAAATAAAATTGTTTAACATAAATTGAGAAAATATTTTGTAAATATAAAATGAAAATATCTTAAAAAATTTTGACAAAAAAATAACATTAATGTTGAAAAAAAAAATCAATATTGATGTTTTTAAATTTCTTTGACAAATATTTGATATTTAAATAGTCTTTTTAATTTGTTGGTAATTTGAATACTTTATCTAAACAAAAAATAAAATAAAATTCACTTTTCTCTTGTCCAAGACATTTGAAAAATAAAACAATTTGAAATGAATCAATTCAAAATCAATATATTTGAATTTTTCTTGTAAAATTATCTATCCAAACAATAGATAAAATATATTATTAGATTAGAATTTCAAATGTTTATTTTTTCTTTATTATAAAACAATATAAGAAAATATAAATTTAATTTCTAAATATTAGTGTGGGTCAACACTATTAGAGTTGACTTAACCAACTAAACCAATGCAATGATTTTTTTAAAGTTAAAAACTGTGAAATTATTTTTAACTTTTTTAATAAATAAGTGTAAGCTTAATGAACATTAACTAAAATAAATAGGTTAATGTCGACTTAGTAGATATTAACTAAAACAAATATTAGAAATAAATAACTTAAATACTTACTAAACTAAATATAAAATAAATAAGTTAGCATCAATAAATACTATTTAAAACAAATATATTGAAAATAAATAAGTTAGCATCGGTTAAGTGGATCTTAACTTAAATAAATATTACGAACCGTTAATATGATTTTTGTTTGTAAACTAATTTTAAAAATTGCATTTTCTCCTTAAACTGAATTATAAAGTATTTTATTGTAAAACTTCGTTTGTCATAAGAAACATTTCACATTTGTTTTTTAGAGGTAATGTTTTACATCACTTTTACAAAGTATATATATATATATATATATATATATATATATATATATATATATATATATATATATATATATATATATATATATATATATTCATAAATCTCCTCACACTTCCACACTCATCTCCGTCGTTCGTATTCATCTTTATTATTCTCATCTTCTCCATCCACTATTCTTCTTATCTTTTTCATCCACCTTTTTTTTTTTAATTTCTATCATTCAGACAATTTCTTTTATTTACATTCATCTCTTTTATCCATAATAACTTTTCCAATTTATATTTGTTGAATATGAGGAATAATAAGAACACACAAAGGAGAAATGAGAAGATGAAGAAGAAGAAAGAAAGAAAAACAAAAAAAAGAAGAAAAAAAATCAAATAACAATATTCACCAACAAATTTTACCAACTTAAAAAAAATCATTAATAATTACTATTAGATATTTATCAACAAATAATTATTGATAAATTTTAATCATCAATAATTATTGATGAATTTTCAATATGTTAATAAAATTTATAAATGAATTTGGCTAATAAAATTTTAAATGTTTCGGAATTAGGTATTTTTGTTGCAAAAGTTTCTTTATTTTTTAGTTGCGTTCACAGCTTTCACATATTTTAAATTTTAATTATATACAAAATTCCATTAAAATAATTATCATAACAATTCTTTAAAAATATTAATAAATCATAAAATACCTACACGATCTTTCAAAATTTTCTGACATCTTTTCAAATATAAGTTTATTATATTTCTGATTAAATTGTCTCCTATAAATTAAATATGTTAAAAAGCTAATAAAATTTTATACATTTAATGTGTTTATAAAGTGAGCAAAAGAGAAGCGTCTTTGTTGTAAGACATATTTTGCGCGTTGTGTTTAGTATTGGAAAGAAAGATAATAACTACTTACTTTTAACGATCTTGTTAAGCTTTGACTTTGCTATTTTGAGATGTTGCTTCATAATATTTTTTATCGCAACATCAAGTTTCTCTCTTATTAAGAAGAAAAAAAGTTGCATGCAAATATTTTTCTTTGTTATGATTTATTTAAATAATTTACAACAATATGGTGTTTTGGAATATTTTTTCATTTCAATAATTTTTGGACTTGATAAAAATACTAATTATGGACATAATTAAAAATGTTAAGGATAAGAAATACTCAACGCTTTTCTTTTTGGTGTATTAATATTTATCTATCTCTATAATTTTGTGTTGATATATTATTGTTCTCAGGTTTAAATATTTTTATACAAAGACATTTTTAATGGAAGGGTCATATTCAGATGTTATTAATTAGAATCTCTGCGAGTTTTATAGATATCTTAAAATAAAATACAAAAATCACGTGATACATTCCAATTAAAATAAAAGGTCATGACCTTTCATCTATATTTTTGTTATAAAGATAAAATAGATAGATTTCATAGCCATTGAAGTCATTGACATTTTCTATATAGGATAGAATGAAAAGTCAAAGGTTAATGTTATTAAATTATATCCACGAAAAATAGCAATTTCTAAATTATGGATATATACGAGTTCATATGACATTATAAGTGACAGCATGCATACGTACTTTCCGTGAAGATAACCTTCTAAATTTTCTAGCTTCATTCAAACAAACAAAAATAAAAGGAAGTTTTCTAGCTCCATCAAATATTTACTTTAAATCCAGTTCATATCACTCACGTTCTCATTGAGCCTCTATTTTTATCACCATTATCCGATATATGGGTGATACTTCTCAGGACCATGAGCAATCGACTTTTACTATACTACATAAAAATAAATAAGTGACTAGACCTTTTGTTTTCAGAAAATATTTAAAAAAATTAAAATAAATTGACTTTTTTTAATATTAAAATTATTTTCTGTATGTCGTGAGAAGGAAATAACGAATTAGTAACAGGTAAACAGCTAACTACTGCTGACTTCGTTTATCAAAAAGTGATTTAATTTTCCTGTGAGGGCTCTTGAATATTCTGCATGGCTTCTAATTGACGACGCGCTTTGCAGGAACGTAATGAACTTGGTAAACTGCGTTTCTAAGAAGGTGGAACGTAGTAATGTGATGGTTGATAACAAAATAGAGAAAAAAAGATATACATGCATACTCGATAGACTGAAACAAGTTTAACATATACAAACACAGGATCTATTTTTAAGTTTGTTGTCATCTTTATTTCGTATTATGAATTTGAATTTATGTTTTTAGAAAACAACTTCAAGTAAGGATTATCAAATAACACGAATCAACTTATATGAATTATGAATAAGTAAAACGCAAGAACAATTGAACAAACACATGACCGAATTAAGAAACAATTAGATGTGAGGTAAAAAAAGAAAGAAGAAACAAGACTAAAACATTTAAAGAATAACGTAACAGAGAAAAAGTGAAGAAGGGCAAAATAGAAAAAATAAACACTACTTAAGGTTGAAGTTCCATCTTCATCTTGAAGATAAACATTATTATAGAAAAGTTCAACACGATCTTGATTTAAGTGTGAAAACAACATAAAATATGACTGTATTTTACCTATAAGACACAAGTTTTGTCAAAATAAGAAATCATGTAGACGTAAGTTTTTTGTGTTGTTGTGAAATCTTAGTTTTAAGTTTAATAAGTATTTTCATACTAGATGATACACACATGGTGTAAGACTCTAGAAAATTAAATTTAGTAGAATGAGCAAAATGTTTAAACAACATATAACTCATTGGTTAAAGTATTTAGGTAATGTATGGAAAGTATTGAGTTCAACTTTTATTAGCAGCATTTTCATTTTTGAGATTTTATAAAATTTTAATTTGAAAGATTAATGAGTTTGGGTATGTTTCTTTCGGGTTTGGAAAAGAGTAACAAGAGTGAAATAAGACTTATGATACTCATTAGAGTTTTATTACACTACTGGAAAAGTGCGATTTACAGACGGCATATTACCGAAGGCCTTGAAGCCCTCGGTATTAAGGTGATTACCGAAGGCTTTTAAGCCGTCGGTAACATTCTCGCTAATTTAAGTTCGAAATTGGGGTTTTCGTTCCTAGTTTCATCACTTTCCTCAACTTCACGCTTCGTCACTTTCCCCAAATTTTCCAATTTCCCTCCCCTTTGTTCTCTTCTCTGAAAGCTTCCCCCTTCCCTTCTCTATTCTGCTGGTTCTCTGAAAGCTTCACCCTTCCCTTCTCTATTCTGCTGGTGCCCTCCATTGTGCCCTCCAATATTGAGCGATTTTGGGACAAGTGAGGGTTGGTTGGTTGACACCGGTTTGGGGATTCTTTGGCTGGGATTGAAGATGGCAGTTTGGGGGTTCTACGCCTAGGTTTTCTGAGGTCGGTTTGGTGGTTCTACGGTTGGGTTGGTTGACGCCGATTTGGGGGTTTTGCGGCTGGGTTCGTTGACACAGGTTTTGGGGTTCGTGGGAGATGTCCGGAACGCGGCGGCAACGAGAGTCTCACTGTCTAGCGAAGACTGGTAGATCTGGAGCGAATAGCATTGCGATGGTGATGGAGGTAGCGAGATGCGCTACAACTATTTTCGTGTTTCTGCTCTTGCAAAATTGGTGGCGGGGGAAGATGACGTCTCTGGAGCGACGGCAGCGAGGGACATTCAGGGTGAAGGGGAGCACGATGGTGATCCGAGATGCATCGGCAATGTCTGAAGCATGACAGTATCAACGACGGGTTCAAGAAATGACCACCCAAGTGGCTCAAATGGTGACTGTTATCAATCAGCTGACAAGGAAAAATGAAGAGGAGAAAGGGGCAACAAACAATGAAGCACCACTGGTGGTAGCTGTTGCCCCATAATTTCAAGAGATTGAGTGTCCTACCACCTCTGTATACTCTAATCCTTCTTTCACTGATTCATATTATGCTTTAAATTCTGATAATTCCAATTCTCTGATGAGTGATGATTATATGAGTGCATCTATTGATATTTCTGAATGTGTATGTGAACCTTATGACCATAATTACACTGATACTCATTTTGAAAAGCTAGTTGATGGTTTTAGGGAGTTGGCTATAATTCATGATTGTAATAGCTTTGTTGTTGTCCCTATATCTGAATTTACCACTGCTAGTGTTCAATTGAGTGAAAATGTGTATTATGATGGTGATAGTACTGAACCTCATTCAGTACTGTGAAATGCATTTTGATGCTGATGTGTGTGAGCTTGAAATTGATTTCAATGTGCTTGATCATATGCATGATGTGCCTGTAGAAGTTGTTGATTTTACTCCTTGCTTTGATAATTCTAATATCATAAATTCAGCATTTTCCATTGATAGAGTTCATATACCTGCATCTAGTGTTTTTGATGATTCCACATATTTAAATGCACTTTTTGATGAGGAATCAGATGCTCACGATGATAGACATGCAGTTTTTGATGATGTGAAAGTTGATTTGGCTGATTTTGAAAATGCTTGTACTGATTTAGGATTAGAACTTGAACTTGAGTTTGCTGGGTTCTTAAATTCTTTAGAACTGAACAATGAAAAACTCACTGCTTGTACATGCCTTGGGGGTGGTTGTGAAATTTGTGAAGAAATCAGTTCTGCCATATGTTCTGCTTGTATTTGGTTATACAAGATTTTGTTTTCTTTGCCATTTTGCAGGTTTTGGTGGGTATTATTATCTCTTGGAGCCACTCTGGTGGGTGGGAATGATCACAAGTAAGCTTTCAGTGTTGTTTTAATTTTGTTTTTATGCTTAAAACTTTGTTTTTTAACATGCTTAAAACATCAAAGAAAGTTCAAAATCATTTCCTGCTTCGTATTAGATCATTGCTATGTTCATAGTGTCATCAATTCCAAGAGTCAATTATGTGTTGTTCTGTTCTGTTCTTTAAATCCAACTCTACAGAGTTAATGTTGGTTTGAAATTTGTTACTGCACTTTATTGTCAAAGGAAGAAAAGATTGTTTTGCTAACTTTGAATCTAACTTTGAACTTGATTATTATGCAGAATTAAAGGAAGCAAAGAATGCTAAAAACACTAAGGCAATTATTTGGGAGGAGGAAAGTGCAGAAAGGCTTGGAAAGATCTGTTTTGGTTTTTTAATAGGAATTAGCTAGTTTTTAGTTTTGATTGTTAATACTTCTTAGATTCTTTTACTTTCATTGATTCTGTTAGAACTTCTTTTAGGTTTCTTTCTTTTCCTGTTCCTATTTTCTCTTCCTTCTTTTAGTTTCTTGTTCTGTTGTTGTTTTCTTAGTAGTTATTTTAGATTCTTTTCATGGGAACCCTACAGAAAACATCGTCAAAATTGAAAGAAGTGACACTGTAAGAGATTATTTTTCTTTTTGGGTTCACAATTCTAATCTTATTTAAGTTTTACTTTACTTTGATATGAGAAAATATTATGTAACTATGAAATGCCAACTCATAATATGAAGAGTCAGATAACTTATAATATTTTTGACAAGAAAACAATGGTAGAACTAATGACAAGAAAGCTCTAGTTTTTTTCTTTCTAAACATTTTTCAACCCTAAATTGTCAAGGTAATACACCAGTTTGCCATTATTTTCTTACCATGTTTTTTAAAAATGTGAACTGTGTCAGAGATATCTTATTCATACAGATAATATTTTCTATTATTCCATCTTTTAAATCATGTCTTTTTATACCAATTAGGGAAGAAGAGATCCTAGAAATGTATACAAGTATGTTATCTCAATGCATAAAAAATCGAGGGATGTTGATGCTAATCAAATGAACGATGTCATCTTTCACAGCAAAAACATTACAGTGTCATCAGGTTAGTATGTAAAAACTACTGTATGTGTTGAAAATTTTGATCTTGCATGTGTTGAAAATTTTGATGTGAAAGATGAGTACTATGATACCTTATAACTGTGGGTAATGGATGATGTTGAAAAAGATTTTATTAGTTTGAGGTTACATTTTTTTATGATGTTTTCTGTAATGCAGTACTCTTGAAGAGTTATACAACTTAAAAAAGTTAAGAATATGTAAATCATCGAGACATCAGGTGCGTAATAGATTGTTCATTGTTGTGATTATCTACATTTATCTTTGTTTCTTATACTAATACTAATTAATTTTCTTTTCAGGAAGCATGTTCAAGCTGCTCCTTTTTTAATTGTTCGAGTGTCTATTACTTTTATGTAATTTTTTACTAAATATTTCATATATTTTTGTTTCATTTTAATATGTATGAAGAGAACAAATTGTATTATTTGAGAGTAAATGCAAAAGTAACTAAATCATGTTAAATGTATTATGATTTTATGGCTTTTAATCTCAAGATATATTTTTATTATGTTTCATTGAGTCATAAAAGTTATTGTGGATTGACATGAAAATGAAATATATGTGATTTTGATTGGTATACAACATTGAAAAATGGAGACATATACAGTTTTATGCATAAATGCCAAATTGTGTTGTCAGATTCAACCATGCATGCTATCAAAATATGGCCAGATTCATCCTGCTCAGCTGATAGGAATGCCTACTGCTACAAACAATATTATCGAAGGCTTTAGCCCTTCGGTGGCCTTCGGTAATTACCGAAGGCTTTTGGCCCTCGGTAATTACCGAAGGCTTTTGGCCCTCGGTAATTACCGAAGGGCAAAAGCCCTCGGTAAATATTAGCGACAAGAGATTTACCGAGGGCTTTTTGGCCGTCGATAAGCCTTCGGTAATGACATTTTACCGACGGTTTTGGGCTGTTTCCGAGGGCTTTTGGCCTTCGGTAATGCCCTTCTTTTTTGTAGTGTTAGTAATGAAACTTTCGGATTGTTTAGACAATGTCGTTTGGAAGTATGTACACTAGTAAAAAAATTAGATTTAAACTCGCACATTACGCCTCGGTTTTGTCAAAACCGAAGAATATCAAAACGCGGTGGCATTTCTGTAATTCTGAACATATTATATGCCTCGGTTCTAAATCAACCGAAGCCTAATAGATATACTGCCTCGGTTCGTAGACGCAACCGAAGCATATACGTTTTAAAATATGACAAAACTCTGACGCTTCAGCTGAAAACTTTTTAAAGACGAAGATACTGCCTCGGTTAACACTCAGAACCGAGGCAATATACCCTGCTCTTCCTGCCACGTTGCCCTGCTGCCACTGAAAACTTTTTCGAAACAGGGATATGGCCTCGGTTAATACCCAGAACCGAGGCAGTATAGCCTGCCCCTCTGTACATTCTGAACTGCTCCTTCTGAACATTCTGATCTGCCCCTGGGATACTACCTCGGTTGCTTTAAACCGAAGCCGTAGAGGCTTTTCCGCTTCGGGTTGGCGGAAAACCGAGGCATATAGCCAAATTTAATTTGAAAAATTAAATTTACTGAAATGTTTATGCCTCGGTCTGGAAGATAGCCGAGGTGGTAGCGACTTTCTGACTCGGTTATTTGGTTAACCGAGGTAAATTCCTGTTTATATTTCCAGAACTGCAACGCTTCTTCTCCTTCACGCGACATTTCTCTTCTCCACTGTTCCTCCACCACTGCGCTTTTCCTCGTCGCCACTCCCCCTCCGCGCTCGTGCTGCCATCGCCGGTGTTGTTCGGTTTCTTCTCCTTCTCCGTCCTCAACCGTCCACGACTCTGCGTGTCCTCTCACTGTGCGCTGCCTCCGACGACGCTGCTGCCTCCGCCGGACTCCGACGACGCTGTTGCCTCCGCCGGTCACACTCTGTCACTGTAGTTGCCACCGTGCCTCAATCGTCCACTTCCATTTCTTTCGGGCATTTCACAGTTAGTTGAATTTTGATTGATAATAAATTCACTGTTTGATTGATAAAATTTTGATAATAAAATTTTGATATATGTTTGATAATAATTGTTGTGAGATGATATATTGGTGATAAATAGAATTAGAAATAGAATTAATTATATAGTTATTTGATCATAAAATTTTGATATTTGTTTGATAATTGTTGTTGTGAGATTGATATATTTATTAGATTGTTATTTGATGATTACATTGGTATAATGGTTATTGTATTAAATTGGTTGATTTGCTGATTAGATAAAGTTTAAGGTTGGAAATCATGAGTTGTTTGCTTCAATATATTCTTTGTTGTTGTGAATTAGCCTTAGTTTCCCGTTTGAGATTCAATACAAAAATTATTTACTATCTCTAGATTTTTTTTCAACAAATGTACTTTTTACAAATGAATAGAAGGAGATGGTAATAATAATTTATAAGTATTGAATCTTGAATTGTCCGGTTGGACAGTTTAAGAAGAGTAATAACTTTTTCATAGTTTATTATAACATATCAATTTTAATATACATGTCTTAAATTTCATGAAAATTTGCCGTTGTGTTTTTGTATTGATCTTCGGGTGCATATTTGATTGTGATTTATAATCACTTTCATTTCGTGTAACCTGAAGACCAATGCGAAATGCTGGCAAAATTTTGTGAAATTTAAGATATGTTGTTTAAAATTGATATGTTTAATAAACTAAAAAAAGTGAATCTTCTTGAATGGGATAGGGTCACACCTTGAATACAAACACGATCAAAGTGATCATTCAAGATTATTGAAATTGTGTAAACAATTTCAGTAAACATGCGTACGGATAGAGGGTGGATTAATTTACCACGCATCAGCACTGAGTACGAGAGAGGGGTAGAAGACTTTATACAGTTTGCGCAACGTAATGCGAGTACAAGTGGTGATGATGAAGTCAAGTTCAGATGTCCCTGTGTGAACTGTTTGAATGGGAGGAAGTTGAACGCAACTGATATTAGGGAACATCTTATCTGTGATGGTTTCATACGAAGTTATACAACATGGATATGGCACGACGAATTAACAGACTTTTCAACTGTCTCTCCAACTGGAAATGTTTATGATTCCACAATGGATATGGAAGATCAAGCAGAAGAAGACAACTTAGAGGACATGATCCGCGATGTTGGCGTAGAAACTTTTGCTCAAGCGCATGTGTATGAAACGATGTCCACTGATGCAGAGACTCCTTTGTATGCGGGTTCAACTAAGTTCACACGGTTGTCAGTGGTGTTAAGGCTGATGAATTTAAAGGCGAGCAATGGATGGAGTGATAAGAGTTTTACAGAATTGTTGTCGTTGTTGAATGAAATGCTGCCAGATGGAAATACGTTACCCAATCGTAATTATGATGCAAAAAAAATTCTCTGTCCGATGGGTATGGAATATAAACGGATACATGCATGTCCGAATGATTGCATGTTATATAGGAATGAGAATGAAGTTTTGATAAAGTGTCCAAAATGTGGGTTATCACGATACAAGTCAAAAAACAACGGTGAAGAAGGTGGCATCACAGAAAAGAATGGTTCTACTTTGAAAGTAGTTTGGTACCTTCCACTAGTTGCCAGATTTAAGCGTTTGTTCGCGAATCCCAAAGACGCTAAAAACCTAAGATGGCATGCGGATGAGAGAACAACTGATGGGCTGCTTCGTCATCCGGCTGATTCAAAGCAATGGAAAATTATTGATCAAGAATTCCCCTAATTTGGTGAAGAATGTAGAAATCTTAGGTTTGACTTAGCTACTGATGGAATGAATCCATTTGGTAATTTAAGTACCAATCACAGTTGTTGGCCCGTTATACTGATAATTTACAACTTATCTCCTGGATTATGCATGAAAAGAAAGTACATGATGTTGTTAATGTTGATATCTGGTCCAAAGCAGCCTGGAATCTCATCTGGCAAGATCTATTGGTAAGTTAAGCAATATTCCTCCAAATTCTATATTCATTATATTGATAAATCTGTATTGTGATAAGGTTATTACTTTCTTTGTTGCAGATAACATTTGATATGCCAAACGTCGAGAGCTTAAGGAATAGGTGTTTATCTGCAATTGCAGAACGATTTCGAGGGTTTAAGACAAAATTGACGTCTAGATATATATTTGGACCAAAAGGTGATGAAAATCCATGTTCCAAATATTCAGCAATTGACGAAGAAACATGGCGTCAGTTTGTAGAGCTTCGTTCTTCTGAGGCGTGGCAGGTAAGTGCAGTAAAATCATTCAATTCATCCTTCATAATTCTCTACCATGACAATTGTTTAATTTTGTCATAGGAAAAAAGGTCAAAAGCACAGGGAATAAGCGCTCAGAATAAAAATCCACACCTACTGTCTCGTGGTGGATATAGGAAGCTTGAAGAGAAAATAATGAAGCAGAAGTCAGATAGTAGACTTCCACTTTCTGAGGGTGATGACCCTCTTCCTCCTCCTTCACCACCATCTCGGCACGACAAGTGGAAGTTAGCCCGTATGAGACCATCGGGCTCCTACACTTCCGAGTCTGCCAGAGAAATATCTGAAAGAATTATAAGATGTCATTTCTTATTATATTACATTAATTTTGTTATATATCTAACATATATATTAAAAATCCTTTGAACTTTTGTTATGTGACAGGACTCCTTGGTTGAGCAGAGCTCCCAAGGTCAATTCACACAAGAAGGTCGTCAAGATATTCTTGCCACAACTATTGGACGACCTAAGCACCCAGGACGGGTGCGTGCTGCTGGGACTGGCATAGGCATACAACATATTTTTGGGTCTTCCTGGCCTCCATATTCATACGAAAAGATGAAGGAGGAAATAAGAAAAGAGATGACGCAGGAGATCACAAAGAAGGTTCGAGCAGAGTTATATGATGAAGTTGCTGAAATGGTTGCGCGCCAATTCCAGCAGCATTATGAGGATTATGGCAATCGTCCTCCACCATCTCCTGTAGCGGAACATGTTGTGCACCCTACAGGTAAGGTTATTTATTTTTGCTTACTAATTTACTTTTTGCATAAACTAACATTTAATTTGACAGGTAGAAGCGGTAAAGGAAGTTGCTCAGCTACCGATGCCCCAGGGGACGACATGGATGACACTCGTCCATGTGAGTTATATATTCTCTCTGATACTGGGACCATGCTAGTGGCTCGTGGTACAGTTTATGAGACAGCCACTGTAGTGCATGGTGTACAGCTTGCAGAAGATGAGGTCAAGGTCACGATAGATGAAGTTGTCATAGCGGATGTCGTTCTTCCTGTGCCTACAGATGAGTTCTTCACTGTGGAAGAAGCATTTAGGTCCTTTGTCGCCTGGCCTAGACATTTGGTTGGTCATGTATCAATCCCTCGGTAAACACTCGTACTATATACTTCTCAATTTTAATATTTACTTCTAATTGATGTTATAACAACCATTTTTGCATTTAACAACAGATAGGTCAAGAGGGAAGTCCTAGACCGAAGAAGACTCATTTATCTGAGGACGAGCTTGCTAAACTCATTTCAGATGTGCCGATGAATGTACATTGGGATTCTACTACATTTGGAAGAGAAGCTCATATCCCATTGTACTTGCATCAGCAAGATGTTAGGGAGCTTGCGTCGGGGAGAGATGAAATTAATATTACACTCATTCAGCTGTGGATGATGTAAGTTTATGAAAACTTTTATATACACATGTATTTTATCAACTTACTTATATCATATTATTTCTTCATTTTAGGTATCTGTTTGATGTTAGTAACAAGAAGGGGTTCAACGATGTATATGGGTTCATTGACCCTTCTATGACTCATGAGAGAAATAAATTTGATGATATCCAGACATACATCACCACCTGCTTTCGAACGGGGAAAGAGATATATTTTCTCCCTTATATACATGGGTAAGTGAAGTTTGTTAACTTCAACACATTCATTTATTAATTTTGGTATATCATTCATAAGTTATTACCAATTTCAGGTGTCATTGGCAGCTACTTGTGATCTCCATACCGGAGAACACGGCTGTTTGGTTTTGTTCATTGCATAAGTCTCCTCCCAGCCCTCTTAGACATGTAGTAGATTGGTAAGAATCTCAATGTGTGGTCCTTTTTTTTATATAAATGTATGCTAAAAGAATTTTTTTTAATAGTTCCCTTGCAACACATATGATGTTATCTGGGAGATCTACTGCTACAGCTAAAAGCTTGCATGGGTTTCTCTTAAGGTTTGGTATTTTAGTCCATACTTTGTTACATTTGGTTCCATTCAAATGATGTTACTTAACATTTTATACATATGATGATATATTGTAGTGTAATAGACAAATGGGGTCATACGAATGTGGTTACTACGTTATGTTTTGGATGATGACCATCATCCGTGCACATTACACCAGTGGATGGGAAATGGTAATATTTAGGTTTGAATTTTATGTTCTCTATATTTGAATTTCATATACACTAATTGAAATCATTGTACTTTATGCAGAGATTTAATAGGACTGCTTCAATTCCAGAGAAGTCAATCCAACTTGTGAGGAAAACACTTGCTAAATATGTAATTCATTTATATAATAGTATGTAGTAGATTTTAGGATATACTAAGATTTAAGTTTATGTTTCTAAGTTGTTTTATGCTTTTCTACATTACTATATATTCAACATGTACATTGCATTGATTTATGCTTGGTCCCTTGATTTATGATTACATTGGATTGATTTATGCTTCTAAGAATTTGATTTATGATTTCATTCAATATATTTATGTTTTAATATAAATTTCATTTAAAATATATGTTTCTGCAACATTCTGGACTGTTCTGGTTATAAAAAAATATGCAGGTTTGTTTTTGTGGTTGGGAATGTTGCAGAAACAAACACCATTTAAAAAAAAAACGTACTTATATGCCTCGGTTCTGGTCAAAACGATGTCGAAAGACCACTTACGGCCTCGGTTATGGTCAAACCCGAAGCAGAATGTGTAGCGGAGGAGAACAAAAAAAAAAAATGAATCTACTGCCTCGGTTTAGGCCACAACCGAGGCAGTAAAGTGGTACTTTATGCCTCGGTTAGGAAGAACCGAGGCCTAATGTGCTACGAAAAAAATAAATTAAAAAAACGTAAAACTTTCATGCTTCGGTTAGAGCTGAACCGAGGCAGTAGGGTTGGAGTTTATGCCTTGGTTCACAATCGAGACAAAAAGTGTTAGACTTTTTACCTCGCCTGAATATGTCTCGGTTCAGAAACAGTTGCCTATATACAAAAATAACCGCTGTCGTTTCCCCTGACTGTACTAGTGGTAGAGTAAAAGGAGAAGAGAGAAGAATATCATATTTTTTTAAGCACATAGACGGAAGTATCAAGAGCTATAATGAAAATAACAATCCAAGAGGAGTTAACTAGTTTTATGATTTGTTTTTAGTTCAAAAAGTTAATATAATTCCATTTTTTTTCTTTTATATCTTGTGTATTCATTTGTTTGCATATGTAGTGTTTTGGTGACTATTTTGTTTTCGTTAAAGTTATATAATATATAAATATTTTTACTGGTGTTTTTCATATTCGCAGTTTCAATAATTTTTTATAAGTGGTTACCGTTGTGTTATAATATTATATACATATTTTTTATAAGGATGGGAAGTAGCAGTTTTAATATGAATTATGTTTCTGGATTGTTATACTATTATGTATATAAAAAGGTTTAAGGATTTGTAGAAGTGACGGTGGTTGTTTAGTATTATTTTATTATTATACAATGAAAATTATATAATTGACGATTTTGATTATTAAATATTTTAGGTGAGTAAATTTTTGGTACCTGCAACCTTTGGAATTACACATTTCGTAAACAATTTACATATATATTTTTTCATAAATAATTATTTACGGAAAAACTTGTATGTATGTAGTTATCAATTTTGATGAAACAATTTATTTCAGACTTAGACATTTATTAAAATACATATATTATAATAGAAAATTTATATTTGATATCTAAGAAATAATCATTAAGCAAATAGTATTAAAATTCAACCATATTCCCATGTAAAAAGTTTAAAATCCAAACACTATAAATTCTAAATATTATAAGATACAAATATTTAGTTATGTAATATGAGTCGAAGATTTCCAAACATAAAATAAAATATAAAGCCTAAGAGTTTACTAATATTAATAATCACGATAATAATTAAGCAAATTAGGGAGTTCTTCATTTTCTCCAAAGCATGGCTTTCTGCAGTTCTAACTTGGCAATGGTCCCCAAGTGAACTTCATCTGGACCATCAGAGATTCTCAGTCTCTTTGATGTTGTCCAGAGATGATCCAGAATGGTTTCATATGAAACACCAGTTGCTCCATGCACTTGCTTTGCCATGTCAAGCACCTTTAGTATCATGTTCGATACAGCTACCTTCTCCCATTCCAAACAGAGTGTTGAAAGAATCAACATCAGAGTGAAGTGATAAGAGCCATAGAGTAGAACATTACGCTCTGCTATAAACAATTACTTTTTTCATTGCTAGTATCCCCCGATCATTTTTGTTCCCAAGCCCATGAAGTTGGTCAGCGGCTTCCAACACTAACAATCTCGTCCTCTCTAGCTCTATTCGACACAGAACATCAGAAGCTAAGTAAATTTTGGGGCAACAACTAACATCAACACTAATAGTTTTTCGCTCAGTGAAATCAGAAATGGCTGAGCAAAAGTGAACCCAAGGGATAGGAAGGATCAAACTAACATTAGATCCCAATATTCAATAGTAGATAACAGAGTTCAAACTAACATCAGATCCCAATGTTCAACCTAAGAAATACTTTTTTACTTACTTGAGCAATCTCAAATCCATGTCCTATGAAATGGTTGCGTTGAAGTCAGGTTTCCCCTGTCCATATGTTTTGATCACACTTGATTATTGACATGAATGGTAGATGACTGTTAGTGAAATAACTTTCAATCAAATGCTCACCATGACTATAAGAATTCTACATCTTAGATCCATAGCACCACTATAAGAATGCTACCTGTGGTTCTGTCATAGCCATTCCAGACCCAATTATCCCCTCATGCAAAGGAACTAGCCATTCTTGTAGTTGTTCTTCATTTCCATAACGTAGTAAAACCTAATATGAAAATTAAAGCTACTAAATTAGACAAAAATGCAACATCAATAGAGTGCATATTGAATCTGATCAATTCCGGAGAGATCCGATCAATGTTAGTCAGTTAATGATCAACCGAACAAATCAATATGTTCCATGTTACCTCCATATTATCTGTGTCAGGTGAACCGCAATTAAATACTTATGGAACGACCCATGATCTCATAAAGGTATCTGTATTCGAGATAGTGAGACCAGCCGCAATAACAAATCATTTGCATTGGTAGAGAGATGACTATTGCTCCCATCAAAAATAACGCTCCTTGTTTTCACTGCACTATCAAGCTGCATACAAACGAATGCATTCCGAGGACTTCTTTTTCAGGAAAAGAAATAGTAATAGTGAAAGTGATAGGAATAAGAAGAAATGGTTACTCGAGAGAAGGAACAAGGGTAATTAGCTGTAATAGCCTAACTGCCTATGATAGTTAGAAATGGGCGGGAGAGGGAGTATAAATAGAGGCCTGTTAGTTGGGAAAAAGGGACTTGTTGTTGAATTGTTTGTTGATAGGTTCTGACTTGTGAAGAGGGTTAAGCCTCTAGATTCTTTCTGTATAGATACACTACTGTGAATAATATTCAGTTTTTTTCCTATCTTTCTTGTGTCTTTTGGTGAGAAAGAGAGTACTTGATTAGGTTCCCAATCTAGGAACTTGTCAATTGGTCCGACCTGCCGGATCCCATTTGGAGAGGAGACGTTAGCGCATGATGGAGGGAAGAGTGCTGGCAGTCGAAGGGCACTTGGAGGCTGTCGAGATTGCAATAGCCGAGACGAAGGTCGACACGACGGCGATATGATAGGACATCCAAGTGATCTTGAAAGCGCTTGAAGAACGTAACCACAATCACAAGGACCAGCATTAGGATGAGAGCCAATCGACGGTGAATGATAATGGGGGTGGACCCGATGGCGAAAGGGGAGAAAGAGGAGAAGGTAACCAAGAAGGAATGGTCAATTGGAGGAAACAGGTCGTGTTGCCCGTTTTTGAAGGGGGTGAACCATGGATTTGGATAGGCAGAGCGGAGAAGTTTTTCGAGGTCCAGAGGATGGCTGAAGAGGAGAAGCTACAATTGGCTTTTATTAGTATGGAGGGCTACGCTGGAAGTTGGTTCCGATTTTGGCGGGAGAAAACCAAGAACCATTCTTGGGATGGATTGAAGAGGGCTTTGGGAATACGATTCGGGGGAGGAATAAGAGGGACAGTTTATGAGAGGCTGTCGACCATAAAATAGGCGGGGCCGGTGGAGGAGTATATTCGTGAATTCAAGGTACTGGTTGGGCAAACAACCAAGATACCCGAGGAGCAGATTATAGGTTACTTCATGGCGGGCCTATGGGAAGAGGTGGGCGATCATGTCAGGCTGCATGACCCACCTGATCTAATGACCGCCATGCGAGTTGCGCATAATGTGGAAAATTTGTGTTCGACTTCGAAGGCGGGAGGAGGATGGGTGTCCAAGAATTAAAGTTCCTAGGGGAAAACGACACGATTGGTGGTGCGTGCGAAATCAAATCGCGATACAACGGTGCGAGGAGGGTCGGTGGAGAGTATCGGGTCTATAAAGAAAGACGCGACCTAGGGGGGAAGTAACGTGAGAGCCAACAACAATAGGAGAGAGAGGAATGTCAACAATCTACCATACTCAAAGTATGTCAAACGGAGAGAGGAGGAGAGATGTTCCAGGTGCGGCGGACCTTTCAACCCCGACCATCGCTTCCTAGAAAGGGGTTTAAGGATGGTAATCTTGGCGGAAGAGGAGGAAGAGACTGAAGGCGAGGTGGGAAACGAGATTAATATCGCCATGATGGAGCTATCGACGCTGTTCGCTGGCGGTCTGACGTCTCCCAAAACGATGAAGTTACGGGGAGGAATAGGACGACGAAAGGTGCTGGTTTTGATTGACAGTGGCGCGAGCCACAACTTTATCAGTTGAAGGGTGGTGGAGGAACTGGAGATGGTGGAATTGGAGACCCAACCTTATATTGTAAGCCTGAGGGACGGATAGAAGAAGAGAATCAGCAGTTGTTGTGAGCAGGTGGCTTTGAAGTTGGGAGATGCATAAATTGTCGAATAATTTTACCTGTTCGAGCTCGGAGGACTAGAGGTAATCCTTGGGGTGGGCTGGTTGGAGGAACTGGGAAAGGTGACAATGAATTGGCGGAAGTTCACTATGGTGTACCGACAAGGAGAGAAGGAGATAACAGTGAAGGGGGACCCCACGTTGGAATGGAAAGTGGTGGGACCCAAGACCTTATTAAAAATGGATAAAGTAGAAGCTTGGCTTATGGTATGGGAATTGGGCTCATTGGAGTCCAGGGAAAGTACTCAAAATTATTTGGACCTCACCGATAAGCAAAAGTAAGAGATGGAGTTGCTGTTGGGCCAACATGACGTGCTTTCTCGGAGCCTACGAGGCTGCCACCTAGCAGAGGGATGGTGCATCATATACCGCTAAAAGAGGGGGTAGATACCATCAATGTGAGGCCCTATCGGTACACACACGTGATGAAAGGAGAAATAGAACAGCAGGTCGCCGAGATGCTCCGATCGGGGGTGATCCGACCAAGCCACAACCTCTATTCGAGTCCTGTCATCCTAGTGAAGAAGAAGGATGGCAGCTGGCACTTCTGCATAGATTACAGGGCATTAAATTGAGCAACGGTGCTGGACAAAATTTCCTATATCGGTGATCGAGGAGTTGCTGGACGAGTTGGAAGGGGCTTCCTAGTTCTCTAAGGTGGACTTGAAGGCGAGGTACCACCAGATTCGCATGGGAGAGAAGGATATAGAGAAGACTGCGTTCAGAACGCACTAGGGGCACTAGGAGTTTGTGGTGATGCCCTTCAGGCTCACCAACGCGCTGCCGACGTTTCAGAGTGCGATGAATAACCTTTTCCAACCCTATTTACGAAAGTTCGTTCTGGTTTTCTTTGATGACATCTTAGTCTACAGTCGAACTTGGAGGGAGCATCTTGAGCATGTCGAAAGCGTCCTTTCAACCTTGGAACGAGATCATTGGGTGGCTAACTGGAGAAAGTGCGAGTTCGGACAAACCCAAATTAAATACTTGGGACATATAATTTCGCACAAAGGCGTGGAGATGGATAATGAGAAGATAAAGGACATCGTGGAGTGGGAGAGACCAAAATCGGTGAAGAGCTTAAGGGAATTCTTGGGATTGTCGGGGTACTATCGGAGGTTCATAAAGGATTATGGCAAAATTGCCAAACCTTTAACGAAATTGCTAAAGAAGGGGGGATTCGCCTGGAATGAGAGGGCAGACGAGGCATGAAAAACTTTGAAGAGAGCCATTACGACGGCTCCAATGTGTCTTTACCTGACTTTCAGCAACCCTTCCACATTGAATGTGATGCGTCGGGCAGAGGCGTGGGTGTAGTTTTGATGCAAGGAAAGAAACTCATAGCCTTTTTCAGTAAGGCTTTATCCGAAGGAACACTGAACAATTCTATTTATGAGAAAGAGCTTATGGCTCTCTGATAACAGTTGAAAAACTGTTATTTTCATGCTTAAAATTGATACTAAAAGCAACCTTTATACTTAAAAACTAGTTTGAAATCATGCTTTTATCTATATTTTCAGAAATAAGAGAGCTGGACAGGTTTGTGCTTGATTTAAGTGTTTTTGTGCAGGTTTTAAGGTGAATTTAGTGAAAGAAGTGAAGAAGGAGAGAGATGGAATCAGAAAAGGAATCAAAGAGTGCAAAAGGAGAAGCCGAAGGCACCGCTGAGCGGCATTTTACCGCTGAGCGGCACTCAGGAGGTCACGGGAGGTCCGCTGAGGGGCAAAATGGCCGCTGAGGGGAAGAAACAAGACGCGCAATCACCGCTGAGCGGTATTTACCGCTGAGCGCCATTCTTAATGGGCTTGGACTTGTTTTCTGGCACTTTTATGGGCTTGGGCTTAGATCTTTTGTAATTTTAGAATAGTATTTAAGGACTTGCACGTCCTAGAATTAGTATCTTTGGCAGAAACGAGGCAAACACTCTCTCTTCCACCCCTTTGAAGGAGGATCTTGGATGCTCAGGCTACCTCTTCACCTTTAATGGGTTTATTCTTTCATTCTTTCATTGTAATTCATCTAGGTTCACCATGAATATGGTGAACTAAACTTTATATGTTTGTTGGGGAATCAATGTAATCTCTTGAAGCTCTCATATATGGAATTTATGCTTGCATCTTTTAATTAAGACTTATGCTTTCTTTCATCATTAGTTAGGGTTTTTCCTCTTTGCGTAATGCTTGCATAGTTTAACTCATTCGATGCATGATTATTGGTTTTGTCGATACGGGAACGTACGGGGAAGTCTAGATCCGGGGAATTTCTCTCAATATTATGTTGGTTGTCGTTAAGCTCCTGAACTTATGAACTGATCATTAGGAATGCTAGGAATTGTATGAACTCGTGATTAGGGAGAAGCCTTCTAGAAAGGTACTTTAGAGAGTGGCATTAACAATGATGATTTGAATGTTGAATTCCTAAAATATATGAGAGTGGATAAGATGAAATTGACCCCCAACAACATATTCATTCATATATTTCATTGAAAGTGTTTATCTTTTGCTTTTGCCATTGATCAAAAACTCATGCATACATGTTTATTTTCTGTCTTGCATATTAAACTCCAAATATTTCGTTCTTAAGTCTTAGCTAATCAACAAACCACACAACTAAACTAGGCCGTGAGTCCTTTGGGAGAACGATACTTGGTCTTACCAAGTTTATTACTTGAACGATTCGGTCATACTTGCCGATTGTGAAACAAGTTTGTGACATCATATTTTGGTGATCATAAATTTGTCCATCAAGTTTTTGGCGCCGTTGCCGGGGACTCTGGTTTAACTGGTTAATTTGTGTGATTATTGATTATCTTTGACTTTAATTTTAAATTTCTGTTTTTATTTTTTCGGTTTTTATTTGATTAGATTAGATTAGATTTTATTTTATTTTATTTTATTCTATCTTCTGAATCTTTTATCTTTTTATCTTCTGAATCTTTTATCTTCTGAATATATATCTTCTGTTATATCTTTTTGTGCTAACAAATATTTTCTAGAGTTTTGTGCCTAATGTTTGCAGGATGCAATTCGAACAAGAATTTAATAGGCACTCAATTCTACCAAAGTAATCTCAACCACTGGTGGGAACATGACTCAAGCATGGATCAAAGCCAATTTTGGCAAGCTGCCGGACAATTTGAGAACCAACCACAACAACAATGGCAGCAACAAAGCTTTAAAATCAACAAAGGGAAGCAAGAGATCTCTTCATTTAGACAAGGCATGGAAGAATCACTGGGGCATGCATGGGACAGGTACAAAAGCCTATTAAGAAAGACTCCCACGCATGGATTTAACGAAGGAGAAGTAGTCCTAATCTTCCTTGGAGGTCTTGGTTCACAAACCATGATGATGCTTAACGCCTCAACTGGAGGCAATATCAAATGGAAGACTCTAGAGGAAGCCACAGAAATAATTGAAAACATGACTACTAATGACAATAAGTGGAACAGTGAAAGAGAAGCTCCTATTCAACAAAAAGGAGTTCTACAGTTGCAATCCAAATATGCCTTGATAGTTCAAAACAAGTTAATAACTCAACAATTGGAGAATCTCACAAAGATACTTGAACAACTGCCAAAAGAGTTAAAGACTGTTGCACAGGTTCAATCACAGTTGTGTGAATTATGTGGAGGTGATCATATCAATGGTCAATGCGCCTGTCCAGCAGAAGCTTTAGAGGATGTTAACTTCATGGCCAATCAATTTCCATACAGTCAGGAGAATTTCAATGAAGGGTGGAAACCACACCCAAGTGTTGGTCAAACACAAAGTGGGCAAGCTGGACAAACTTGGCAATTTAACAAGCAACAACAACAACCAACCTTATGGCAACAAATTTCTATACTTAATGAAAGATCAATAAGGTTGGAAGAAACTCTTCAGCAATTTATACAGAAAACTGAATCTTCTCAAAAGAGCACTGAAGCTGCTATTAAGAACTTGAAGATTCAAATGGGACAGATTACCAAGCAGTTGGAAGAAAGGCCTGACACGGATTTTGGGGCTAATACTGAGGTTAACCCCAGGGGAGAGTGTCAAGAGCTAGTGAGTGGAAATGTTGAAAAAGTTGAGTTGGAAAAAGAAGAGAGAAAAGAGAGAGAAGAGAAAGAAGAAGAGAAAATTTGTATGAAGATTGAGAAGGTGAGTAGAAAAAGAAAAGAAAAAAAGAAAGTGAGAGAAAAGAGAAAGAGGACGAGAGAAAAAAATAAAGAATCATATGAAAAATCTCGTCCCCATCCAAAGAAGTATCATAGGAAGAAGGAATTTGAGTGCTTTATGGAAATCTTCAAGAAATTGAAGATTAAAGTTCCTATGATTGAGACACTGCAACAAGTTCCTGGTTTGATCAAATTTCTGAAGAAGTTCAGTAGAAAGAAGAAAAAGAAGAAGGAACTTGAGCTTTACTGGGTCAAGCTAATGACGTTAAAAGAGCGCTTGCTGGGAGGCAACCCAGTGGATTTACAAACTCTTGACTTTTGATTTGGTTTTGTAACTTTTAATTTGTGGACATTATTTTGTGAATATTTTGTTGGATCCAGCATCTACTGAAGGATGCTAGGTGGTTAAGTATCTACTGAAGGATACTAAGTTTGTAACACCTACAGATGGGTGTTGGTGAGAAGATTTTGCACCTACTGATGGGTGCTGGTAAGTTTGAAACACCTACTGATGGGTGCTGGTGGATTTTGGGTCAGGCTCGTGACGTTAAACAAGCGCTACCTGGGAGGCAACCCAGTTGATTGATTGTTTTCTGTTTGTTTATTTTAGGGTTTGCATAAGCATTTTTAACATTGAATTGCAGGGAACCAGTGAGGGGTATGTCTAGGAGGCACGTAGGTCAAGAAAAGAAGGAGAGGAGCACTTCACGAAAGTGCCACTGAGCGGCAATTACCGCTGAGCGGTACTATCGCAGATGGGCTTAAGTTCCCCTTAGAGGAACCCGAGCCCATTGGGGTAATTTTTAAACCCTAAGCTGCGCAATTTCTCAGTCTTTCAAGCTCTTCTCTGCACAAACACTCCCACATACTTTCTCTTAGGTTTTCCACATCTTTTTACTCTTCCCTCTTAAAAAAAATTTCTCTTCCACTCACTTTTTCACTAGTGTGCCATCAAAGTTTGGGGTTGGAAGAGAGCATTCTAGCTTGGAAGCATTATCATTGCATCTAGTATCTCCACCCAAGTAAGTAAAATGCATTTTGTTCATTCTAGGGTTCTTGAATTTGAATGTGATTGTCAAAGCATGAATATTTAGGGGTTTTGATTTCTATGCATGATTTGATGATATATTTGATGTTTGAACCGATTAAACTGCATGATTATGAATTGGAACACTGAAAATTGCATTTGGGTGGAGTTAGGAAAGCTTTAAAATAGATTTTTCAAAAATCTGCAGAGTTACCGCTGAGCGGCATTTACCGCTGAGCGGCACTCTGCCAGATTTGGTTCTTTTGAATTTTTGTGTTCTGGACTGTGGTACTGGTGGCGCTGAGGGGAAATTCTAGCCCTCAGCGGTGGTTTAGCTTCGAAAGGAGTTGTGTTCTGTGTTTACTAATGATTAACATCATGTTCTGTGGTTTTGTATTTGTGTTTGAATGCAGGAATGGCATCCTCTTCAGGAAAGAGATTGAAAACCATGGCAACCAAGAGAAAGGAAAAGGAACCAGAGCAGCCCCATAATAGCAGGTTCCTCTCTAGGAAACATGAGAAGCACTTTAGGGTGGTTCAGGACAGGAGACTTCTGATGGAGAGAAAGGTTGGAATGATACCTAACTTTGCTCCTCAATTTGGAGAGCAAGTGTTAGGGAATGATTGGGGAAAGCTAGCCACTTATCCTGCACCTGCCAACATAGCTGTGGTAAAGGAATTTTACACCAATGCAAAGAAGATTGGTGATTATCCAGCTGAGAATTATTTGGGCTATGTCAGAGGCCATGCTATCAGGTATGATCCTGATTCTATCAACAACTTCCTAGATACTGTGTGGGCTGGTGAGCAATGCCAGTTTGCTCTTTGCATGGAGGAAGGTGCTGATTTTGAGGATGTGGAGAGAGTGTTGTGTATACCTGGAGGACACTTCCAAAGGAATAGATCTGGCGCAGTGGTTAACATTAGGAGGACAGATTTGACTCCTCTTGCAAAGTATTGGATGGCATTTTCTCATGCCAACATTCAGCCATGTTCACATGTGTCAGATATCACTCTCAGCAGGGCACTATTCATCTACTGTGCTATCAGAAACTTGAATGTTAATATTGGGCAGGTGATAGCTGATGAAATCAGTGTATGTGCTAACACCTCAAACAACAAAGCACCACTAGGACATCCTTCTTTGATCACTCACCTTTGCAAGCTAGCTGGGGTGGACACTTCTGTTCCACCATTTGAGAGGCCAAGAAAAGCCATTGATGAGGCTTATTACAGACAATACTGTGGAGGTGAGGACGTAGCTAAGCCAGTTCCACCACGCCATGCTCGTAGAGAGAGAGGGCCAGCATAGAGCAGGACATCTGCTGATACACATGAAGCAGAACCATTCCAGATGAGGGACATGTATATGTCTCTTATAGGTGCTCAGTTGCAGTCCATTCACAGAGGGCAGGTGGCCACTGCTGAGATGATAGTGGGGATGTATGACACACCTCCAGCCCACAGGTGGACTATGGATGAATTCCATAATGTGGTAGCTTGGCCAGAAGAACCATTGCATGGAGGAGGAGCTGGAGCAGCTGAAGCTTCAGCTAGAGATATGGAAGAAGATGAAGCTGAGGAGGAGGATGCATTTGATGATGATGATGATGAGGAAGAAGAGGAAGATACAGAGGACAACTCAGACTGATGAGGAGCTGAGATAGCATTTACTGATGAATGCTATCATATGATTATGCTTTTGTGGTTTAAGTTTTCTGAACTTATTTGTTTTTGTTTTTAAATTAGGGTTGATGTACTCTATTGAACACCTGGTTTATTATGATGGTTTGCTATTAACTGTGAGTGTGTGATAAGTAATGCTTGATGATGCTTATTGATTGATTGATGTTGAGATGATGTGCACATTAAAGTGCTTATACAGGTGATTCACAAGCTTTGTGAACAAATGCATAATATCATGATTGTGATTGTGAAATTAAGCAGGATGTGTATGTCAAATGTGAATGAGCTTATATGTGAGGTTTTGAGCTCCAGAGTTGTTATTGTTGAATGCTATTACTTTGGAAGCTTGAATGACTTTGCCCAGGTTTTCTATGATTGAATCAATTGCTTGTTTTGCATCATGTGATCAAGGCCGTTTGTTGGAACCCTTTTTATTGGCCAAATTCATAAAGTTAGCCTACTAAAAGAGAACACTTTGTGTGTTCTATCCATTGAACCCTTAGCCTTGAATATACACTGAAAACCCTTGATTGAAAATCTTTACCTTGAGTTAAGTAGAAGATCTTGTATGGTATTGTTAAATGTTCAAGTTTGGGGTTGTTGGGAAAACATGAAAAAGGAAAAGCATTGAGCTAAGAGCTAAAAAGTAAGAATATGCAAAGAAAAAGAAAAGAAAAGAAAAAGAAGCAAAGCTCAATGCAAATGAAAAGGCAAGTTGGGAATGAATAAGAATAATTGTGTTGTTATGATTCTCTTAACTCAAGGATTTTGTGATCCAGAAAAACCAATTTTCTTGTTAGCCCAGCCACATTATAAGCCATTGAAAAGTCCTTGTGATGATGCATGCTTGTGAATGTTTTTGATTGTGGTAAAATGAAAGGCAAAGTTGATTCATGTGACATTGTGATAGTGGAGTGAATGAGTGAAACACTTTACCTCTTATACACTTGTGTGTTGAGTGAAACACTTTACCTAGTGAGGAAATATTCCATAAGCACATGAACATCCATGCTTAATTGATTGATCATTCATGAAAAATAGCATTTGTTGGAATTTAAATGACTTTGTGAACACTAAAGCATGTGCACATCTTGATTGAACTCTTAGTCATAAGTTTGAGTGAAGTTGTTACTTATCTTGAAAAAGACGATTTTTGAATGAGTGAACCATCATATGAATTGGTTAAAGATTGAGTTACATCTTGTTTGCTTGAGGACAAGCAAAGTTCTAAGTTTGGGGTTGTGATAACAGTAGAAAAACTGTTATTTTCATGCTTAAAATTGATACTAAAAGCAACCTTTATACTTAAAAACTAGCTTGAAATCATGCTTTTATCTATATTTTCAGAAATAAGAGAGCTGGACAGGTTTATGCTTGATTTAAGTGTTTTTGTGCAGGTTTTAAGGTGAATTTAGTGAAAGAAGTGAAGAAGGAGAGAGATGGAATCAGAAAAGGAATCAAAGAGTGCAAAAGGAGAAGCCGAAGGCACCGCTGAGCGGCATTTTACCGCTGAGCGGCACTCAGGAGGTCACGGGAGGTCCGCTGAGGGGCAAAATGGCCGCTGAGGGGAAGAAACAAGACGCGCAATCACCGCTGAGCGGTATTTACCGCTGAGCGCCATTCTTAATGGGCTTGGACTTGTTTTCTGGCACTTTTATGGGCTTGGGCTTAGATCTTTTGTAATTTTAGAATAGTATTTAAGGACTTGCACGTCCTAGAATTAGTATCTTTGGCAGAAACGAGGCAAACACTCTCTCTTCCACCCCTTTGAAGGAGGATCTTGGATGCTCAGGCTACCTCTTCACCTTTAATGGGTTTATTCTTTCATTCTTTCATTGTAATTCATCTAGGTTCACCATGAATATGGTGAACTAAACTTTATATGTTTGTTGGGGAATCAATGTAATCTCTTGAAGCTCTCATATATGGAATTTATGCTTGCATCTTTTAATTAAGACTTATGCTTTCTTTCATCATTAGTTAGGGTTTTTCCTCTTTGCGTAATGCTTGCATAGTTTAACTCATTCGATGCATGATTATTGGTTTTGTCGATACGGGAACGTACGGGGAAGTCTAGATCCGGGGAATTTCTCTCAATATTATGTTGGTTGTCGTTAAGCTCCTGAACTTATGAACTGATCATTAGGAATGCTAGGAATTGTATGAACTCGGGATTAGGGAGAAGCCTTCTAGAAAGGTACTTTAGAGAGTGGCATTAACAATGATGATTTGAATGTTGAATTCCTAAAATATATGAGAGTGGATAAGATGAAATTGACCCCCAACAACATATTCATTCATATATTTCATTGAAAGTGTTTATCTTTTGCTTTTGCCATTGATCAAAAACTCATGCATACATGTTTATTTTCTGTCTTGCATATTAAACTCCAAATATTTCGTTCTTAAGTCTTAGCTAATCAACAAACCACACAACTAAACTAGGCCGTGAGTCTTTTGGGAGAACGATACTTGGTCTTACCAAGTTTATTACTTGAACGATTCGGTCATACTTGCCGATTGTGAAACAAGTTTGTGACATCATATTTTGGTGATCATAAATTTGTCCATCACTCTCGTATTAGCCATACAACATTGGAGGCCTTATCTGTTGGGGCAAAAGTTAGTAGTCCACGCTAATCAGAAAAGCCTACAATACCTGCTGGAACAACAAATCACGACTCAGAATCAACAAAATTGGATAGCCAAGCTGTTGGGGTACGATTTTGAGATCGTGTACAAGACGGGGACTGCTAACAGAGTTGCTGATGCGTTGTCAAGGAGGGACGAGGGTGAAAACGGGGAGGAAAGGGAATTGTGTGTGGTGGTCAGGCCTTACTGGCAAGACTTTTATGAAGAAATAACGAAGGAAGTTGAGGAGGATGAGGGGCTGCAGAAAGTGATAGAATAAATTAAAAAGGACCCGAACTCCCACCCTGCCTACACACTAGAACACGAGAGGCTGCACTACAAAGGCAGGATGGTAATGTCAGCGAAGTCTTCATGGCTTCCCAAGTTAATGGCGGAGTTTCACGTAATGCTAGCGGGGGGTCATTCTGGAGTATATAGGAAGTACAGGAGGATAGCCCATTGTATTGGGTCGGAATGAAAAAAGATGTGACAGAATTTGTGGCTAAATGTCTTGTGTGCCACAACACAAGTACCTAACATCCTCACCTCAAGGATTATTACAACCATTGCCTATTCCGAATGCAGTATGGGAAGAGCTAAGCATGGATTTCATAGTTCGTTTGCCCAGATCCTAGGGGTATGATGCAATTCTAGTGGTGGTGGACTGTTTGAGCAAATATGCACATTTCCTACTGCTCAAGCATCCCTACTCTGCAAGAACGGTGGCTGAAGTCTTCATAAGAGAAATTGTAAGGCTACATGGGATTCCACAATCCATTGTGACAGACAGGGACCAATTGTTCCTAAATATATTTTGGAAAGAATTGTTCAAGAGGACACACACTTTACACTAAATTTATTAGTCGTCACTTTTATCATTATGATGTGTTTCAGTCTTTGTCTTTCTACATTCTACAAGACTCGGCGTGTTAGTGTGCTAGACGACATGTTACATGTTAAATAAAGAAAAAAAATTTCTTTCATGAGTGTATTATCCTCATGGCATGGTGCATGCATTATATTGGCATATAACCACCACAAAATTCTTGATGTCACTAGTGTAAACACAGCGTATAACGTCACGCGTTCAACGTCTAACCACTCAATAGCCAACGTCCAGGGGAGAAAAATTCATTTTTAGCATTTGCTTTCTTTTGGAAAAGTGAACGTTGTTTTATTGTTTATGAAAGTAAGGTTTTAATTTTCATTGAATGGGGCTGGAATGATTAGCACGTTGTTGCACCAAATTGGTTGAGAATGAAGAGGTGATTTGATGGGGTAGGTGTACTTGTACGGTGGTTAAGATGAGAGAAGAAGTTTAGTTCATTGATTGGGAAAGGACCGTCTTGGCTGGCTGGAAGAAAAGCGTGGGTGTGCACACGGAAATGAGACTCTCGGTCTTTATTCCAGCGAAGGGAGAGCTCGAAGAGGTTTTTCAGTTTTTCTTTATTCACACTTGCACCGAGAATGTTTTATAGTGTATACATTGAAATTGCATTTAGCTTGGAAGCAACCTGCTCAATTTATTTCAGCTTATTGCTCACGCATTTTATTTTAAGTGTTAAATCCGTGATGAATCTTAATTTATTTTACAGCAGCTTATTAACTTATTTAAGTTAACTGTTCAAGCGTTTTTCTTGCGTCATTTCTGTGATGAATTGCTTTTCATGTTTAGCTTGCTCGTTGAATTGAATTGGATTTACACACTTTGGTATTTCATTTTATTCCAGGCATTTTAAATGTTCCAGTTGAATGTTTTCATGAACTTTAATGCTTTCAATTATATTCGGTTGTGTTCGATTTTCAAGTTTTAATTTAGTTCATTTACATTCACAAAACTCTTTCACCAAAACCCCCACTTTGTTTTCGACCTATTACCTAAACCACATTTGGTCCTTGAGAGACGACCTAGGAGTCACTTCCTAGCACTATACTACATTCTTTAATGCACATCAAATTTGACGGCCGCGACAGCCTGCATCACTCTTGATATGATGTCGCTCTTAAATTCGACATGAAAGGAAAAAAATATTCGACGTTGTAGGTTGTTTTTGTACTAGTGTGTAACGAGAGATGCAACTATGAGTCTGAGGGACTAGTGTACAATATATAGTTAGGAATATGGTGCATTATTAGCGATCATGTTGCATTCACCTAACCGACATTAATGTAAAAATATGATAAGGATTTTAATGCGATATTTATGTATGACACATTCCTAAAATAGAGACAACATGTTTAAGTCAAGCTCATTTAAAAAATTAACCATGAGAGAAAATATATAAAGAAGGAGGGTTACTATTTTTATATTACATATATTCAATATCTAATATCACTTATAGACATAAATGTTAGAATTTTTATAGATATGTCACCTCAAGTCGAATGGATAAAAGAGACAAAAAAAATTTCAAACAAGAAGGAAAAAGACATCTTGGACAATAAGATATAAGAAATCTTGGAAAATAAGGTAGAAAAAGTGAAGGTCTTCCGGGAATATCTTGTCCACACACAAAAAATGTTATTAATAAAATATGAAGTAGTACTCACAAGAACATTAATCATATATGTTACCAATGATGAGCATTGATATCTAAATATTATAGTTTTGATGATGTTATAAGATGAAGACTTGAAAACTCTTGTTGTAGTTTCTTTAAAAACATTTTGTAGAAATAATTGTCTAGGAATAACTCTATTTATGTAAGAACAATTAGAAATTTCCTGCTTAGAAGATGTTTGTGCAGATAATCGATTTTTTGGTGTAATAATCGATTATCACGAGCCAAATTGGAAAAAAGTTGCTCGCGCAAATAATCGATTATTGCTCAAAATAATCGATTAGTTCAGTCTGAGTCAGTTTTGCTAAGTCATGCAAATAATCGATTATTCCTCAAGATAATTGATTATCACTTTTTGAAAACCCCATAACAGACATAAAAAATCGATTATCACTTATGATAATCGATTATCACTAGCAGTTGAAAGATGTCTTTTCAGTTTCTGACCCTGGGCTTATAAATAGATGTCTTCATAGCTCTTAGAAAGTAACTTTTCATTTGAGAGTATTAGAGTTGTGTGCCTAAGGGAAGCTCTCTATGAGTGAAAATTATCTATGCCATTTGAGAATACATAAGTTGTTTGAGGAAGTTCTCAAGTGATAGAGTTGCTTAAGTCAAGTCTTGTGAATAAAAGTTGCTTAAGTCAAGTCTTGTGAATAAGTCAGGTCAGAGCAGTTCTCTTCAAGTTGGCTGAATAGTTTCTTTCGTTCGTTTGTCGAAGGAAGGTTCTTCCGTTCGTTTGTCAAAGGAAGGTGTTTTCTATTCTTTGCTTATTTTGATTATCTGATTGTAATATGCAAACCATATTTTAGTGAAAAAAGTTAATCATTATTCATAGTGATTAACGACTAGACGTAAGATCTTTTGATTCGAACCAGGATAAAATTTATGTGTTGATTTTCTTGAACCCTTACTCTTTAGCATACAAACTATTTGTTAAAAGTCTCAAAAGAAAATAATGATTTTAAAAAGAAACCATTTTAACTTGGCTATTGACTGTAACACGTTTTCCGCTCTTTAATCGCTTTTTATTCCGCTGCGCGATACCTCTGATGCCTACATTTGGTATCAGAGCTTACTTTGTTAGTTTTTCAAATTTTTCGAAAATGGGCGGTCATAACCAAATGTATGCTGAGGGTGCTTCTATTGATAGACCTCCTTTGTTTATGGGGGAAAATTGTGTGTTTTGGAAAATAAGAATGCAAATATTTTTAGAGTCAATTGACAGGGGTATTTGGGAAGTTGTTGTAAATGGTCCTTTTATTTCTATTGTAAATTTGAATGGTGTAGAGGAAGAAAAACCATATTTTCAATGGACTGTTGAAGAAAATAGACGAGCCCAATTTGATATAAAAGCTCGCAATATAATATCCTCTTGCTTGGTATTAGATGAATTTTACAGGATTTTAGTATGCAAAACGGCTCAGGAGATGTGGGAAGTTCTTCAAGTAACTCATGAAGGAATTGACGATGTGAAGCGTGTTAGGAAGAACACCCAAATACAAGAATATGAGATGTTCAAGATGCAATAAGGTGAAACCATCGCTGATGTGCAAAAACGCTTCATACATATCGTGAACCATCTTTTTGGTTTAGGTAAGAAATTTGACACTAACGAATTAAATGTTAAAATTTTGAAATCTTTGAACGGGACATGGCAGCCAAAAGTTACTGTGATAACTGAGTCTTAGGCCTTGACGTTCATGCCTATGACTGTACTTTTTGGAAAATTGAGAGAGCACGAGCACAAGTTGAATAGACTGAGTGTTGAGGAAGTCCAAGGAAAGCAGAAAACGTTGGCCTTCAAAACTGTAATTTTAAAAGGCAAAAGTTCAGAAAAGGATGAGGAATCTGAAGATGAAGACTCAGATGACGAAAATATGAATCGCATGATTAGAAAATTCTTGAAGTTCATGAAATCTAAAGGTAAGGAAAAATTTAAAAATGATTGGAAGAAGAAAAAACGATCTTCTTCAAATTACAAGTGTTATGGTTGCGGAGAAAAAGAGCACGTTAATGCGGATTGTCCAAACCTCAAAAAGGGTGAAGAAAAGAAGTCTTTTAAGAAGAAGAATGCTTACGTTGCTTGGGAAGAAAATGACTCAAGCTCAACTAGTTCAAGTGTTTCTATTGAAGAAGCCAACTTATGTTTGACGGTTAATATTGATGACACTACAAGTCAAGTAAGTTCTTTTAGTTCTGAAATTTCTGAAATTGACTTGCAAAAAGCTTTTCTTGAATTGCTAAATGAATCTGAAAAATTGGATGCTACTCATAAAAATTTGAAAAATGAATTGAAGGATTTGAAAATTAAATATGAGAAGGCATTAGATGAGGAAATTATTTTAAGAAATAAAATCTGTAATTTAGAAAGGAAAGAGTCTTCAAATGTTGAACATCTTGTTGAATGTCTTTCATGTAAGAGTCACATGCTTAATATTGATATTCTAGAAAATCTTCTTGTAGTGGCAACCACAAATAATAATGTTGAAACACCTATATTTGTTAAAAATGTTTATAAAAATAAAAGTGTGCATAAAAAGAACAATCAAATTGGAAGAACTTGAACCCTTACTCTTTAGCATACAAACTGTTTGTTAAAAGTCTTAAAAGAAAATCACGATTTTAAAAAGAAACCATTTTAACTTGGCTATCAAAGGTAAGACGCTTTCCGCTTTTTAATCATTTGTTATTCTGCTGCGCAATACCTCTGATACCTACTATATATTAAGTAGTATGACCAAATAGTCTAATAGAACCTTTGATAATATGAATGTGAGGGTCTCATCTTATACTTTGTTGAAATCTAAGAGAGTATCTCATCCTCTAAATCATCCATAAGAAGTAAGTAACAATAGCTATGCGATTGTGCTTAACCAGCTACGTACAATTTTAAAAAATTCTATCAAATCCACAGGAAAAACATGTACCCGATATTGCAACGAAGACCAAATTTGTAACAGAATGGTAAGTTGAAAACATTTCAATTATTCTGAAAACGTAAATTAAAAACATGCAGCATCTATTTTACTTGAATTGTAGTTACTGGATGGTTTAGAGTTAATTTAATCTCCTTCCTCGAACAGCGTAGGAATGCTTTGTTCGTTTCTAAAAAAGTTGTTAGGATCAACCCTGGTCTTCACTATAGCCAATCTCCTAAAATTGTTACCGAAATACTTGACACCCCATTTGTTGGCTTGGTCGTAGCTTGTGTAGCCATTGTTATTCACCCCAAAGTCAAGGTCTCTGTAATTCACATATGCAGCTCTAGGAGAGTTTGAAACGTAAGGTTCCATATAGTTATACACTCTTCTAATCCAATTTATATGCCTTTGTGCAGCCTCGTCCCCTTCCTCTTCCCAAACGACCACATAGTGAATATGAAATCTGTATCCAGATCTGAATGGGAATGCAATTTCGGATTCCGAAATCTCATCCATTCTGCCTCCATGAGGAACCAATTCGAACTGAGCTATTTCAATCTCATTGTCAAAAAGCATGCGCCATAACCCTCGTAATCCATCAACAGGAATGGGTTTCATCACACAATCAGATTTTCCTTTGTAGTTCACTAAATCACTTTCATATCTGTTCAACAAAACTTCTGGGGGTTCATTGCTAATTAAAGATCCATTCAACACACCATTCGCGAAGACAGCTGAGCCAATCCAACTCGTTTCGGTACAGTCTTTTCTGTCCAAACCCAACTCTGGTAAGCTCCTTTGCATCAGTGTAATAAGTTCGTCTACACCTCCTTGAAACATGGACACAAAATTGGCTTGTATTATTTGCTTTCCATGTTTACGTGAATCTTTAGTCACGTCCACCCTGATGAATAAACGCTTGTCCAATTTATCGGCCACAAGCTGCCATTTATAAAGGACCTCGATTGCATTCTCTTCCAATGTCCTTGCAACATTGAACACTGTCACAGTTGATGGAACCGGAACTAGTTTTATCTTCCAAGCCACGATGACACCGAAGCTTGCTCCCCCACCTCCTCTAATGGCCCAAAACAGATCCTCACCCATGGCTTTTCTGTCAAGAAGATTACCATTCACGTCCATTATGTGAGCATCTATGATATTATCTGCGGCAAGACCATGCGAACGCATCAATAATCCATAACCACCTCCACTGATGAGGCCACCAGAGCCTACAGTGGCACCCACACCCCCTGGGAATGCTAATGTTTTGCTTTTCTGACTAATCGTGTAGTAAAGTTCACCAAGAGTTGCTCCAGCATGAACCCACGCGGATCGGTTTTCTACGTCAACTGTGATTTGTCGAAGGTTTATGAGGTCAAGGATGTTGGAATATAAATTGATTTTGTATGTTGGGCCTAAAAGATAAAAGCCCAATATTAGTAAAGGCCCAAATAACATTCTAGAAAATCCTATCTAGAAGGATTCTAGAATGTTCCACAAAAATATCTAGAGATACTTATCCATAAGATGTCTCTAGATAAGTTTAGAATTACAGGAATATTTTAGAAAGTTCTAGAGAATAAATTATAACCCTTAGATGAATGTTGTGGTGGCAAGATCCTAACCATTGGTTAAGGAGGTGCCATTAGTATAAATAGGGAATGATTGTATCATTTGAAAACAAGCCAAAAAAAGTTTAGAAGCACTCAATACAAGCCTTTCCTCTTCTCTCAAAATCTTCCAACCTCTCCCAATCTTAAACACTTCCTTCTAGCCTTTAAAGTTTTCTCCCAACAAAGTGGTATCAAGAGCCATAAGATCTTCATAGAAATGGCAAATACTGGAGTTCCCTTTCAAGTCCCTATGCTCACCAAGAGCAACTATGACAATTGGAGCTTAAGGATGATAGCTCTCCTTGGTGCACATGATGTCTGGGAGGTGGTCGAGAAGGGCCACATTGAGCCAGAGAATCTGGAGAGTCTTTCTCAAGCTCAAAAGGATAACTTGAGAGACTCAAGGAAGAGAGACAAGAAAGCTCTCTGTCTAATCTATCAAGGATTAGATGAAGATACTTTTGAGAAGATTTCTGGAGTCAAGTCAGCCAAGGAAGCATGGGAGAAGCTTAAGATTTCTTACAAGGGAGCAGATCAAGTCAAAAAGGTACGTCTTCAAACTTTGAGAGGAGAGTTTGAAGCTTTGCATATGAAGGAAGGTGAACTAGTCTCTGATTACTTTTCAAGAGTTTTAACGGTTACTAATAACCTAAAAAGAAATGGTGAGAAGCTAGATGATGTAAGAATTATGGAGAAAATTCTTAGATCATTAGATCCAAAGTTCGAACATATTGTCACCATTACCGAAGAAACAAAAGACTTGGAGGCCATGTCAATAGAGCAACTTCTTGGTTCGTTGCAAGCTTATGAAGAAAAGAAAAAGAAGAAGGAAGAGATCACGGAGCAAGTCCTCAAGGCACACGTTGATTCAAGAAAAGAAGAAAATACACACAACCAATCAAGGCGAAGTTATAGTCAAGAACAAGGACGATGGCGTGCATATGGACGTGGACAAGGACGAAGGCCTAACAACAATAACCAAAGAGGAGAAAGCTCTAACAGAGGTCGTGGGAGAGGAAATCTGAATTCAAGGTATGACAAGACACGAATCAAGTGTTACAATTGTGATAAGTTTGGACATTATGCTTCTGAATGTAGAGCCCCTAACAAAAATAAAGTCGAAGAGAAAGCCAATTATGCTGAAGAAAGGTGTCAAGAAGATGGTACCTTGCTATTGGCTTACAAGGGCCAAGATAGAGGCGAGGATAATCATTGGTACCTTGACAGTGGAGCAAGTAACCATATGTGTGGGAAAAGAAGCATGTTTGTGGAGCTTGATGAATCAGTAAAGGGAAACGTGGCTTTTGGAGATGAATCAAAGGTGGCAGTGAAAGGAAAAGGTAATGTCCTCATCCGACTAAAGAATGGAGAACATCAATTTATTTCCAACGTATATTATGTGCCAAGCATGAAGAGCAACATCTTGAGCTTAGGACAACTCTTAGAGAAAGGTTATGATATTCAACTTAAGAATAATAACCTTTCTATAAGAGATAATACAAGTAGGTTCATTGCAAAGGTGCCAATGACAAGAAATAGAATGTTCGTGCTCAACATTCAAAGTGATGGCCCACAATGTCTTAAGATGTGCTACAAAGACCAATCATGGCTTTGGCATCTTCGATTTGGCCATCTTAATTTTAAAGGATTAGAGTTGCTCTTCAAGAAAGCAATGGTGAGAGGACTGCCTCATATTACTCACCCCAACCAAGTTTGTGAAGGATGTCTACTTGGAAAACAATTTCGATTGAGTTTCCCAAATGAGTCGGACTCAAGAGCTCAAAAGCCATTAGAACTCATACACACAGATGTGTGCGGACCAATCAAGCCAAGATCACTCGGTAAGAGTAATTATTTCCTTCTCTTCATTGATGATTTTTCAAGGAAAACATGGGTATATTTCTTAAAAGAAAAATCAGAAGTGTTTGAGAACTTCAAGAAGTTTAAAGCCCATGTTGAGAAGGAAAGTGGCCTTCTGATCAAAGCCTTGAGATCCGATCGTGGAGGAGAGTTCACATCAAAAGAGTTTCAGAAGTATTGTGAAGACAATGGAATCAGACGACAATTGACAGTGCCAAGATCCCCTCAACAAAATGGAGTGGCTGAAAGGAAGAATAGAACTATCCTGGAGATGGCAAGGAGCATGCTTAAAAGCAAGAAACTTCCAAAGGAGTTTTGGGCTGAAGCTGTTGCATGTGCAGTCTATTTAATCAACCGCTCTCCAACAAGAAGCGTTAGTGGAAAAACACCACAAGAAGCATGGAGCGGAAGAAAACCAGGTATTTCTCATCTTAGAGTTTTTGGAAGCATAGCCCATGTGCATGTGCCAGATGAAAAACGAAGTAAGCTTGATGACAAAAGTGAAAAATACATCTTCATTGGTTATGACGCCAACTCCAAAGGGTACAAACTCTACAATCCTGATTCAAGGAAAACAATCATCAGCCGAAATGTAGTGTTTGACGAAGAAGGAGAATGGGATTGGTCGACAAACTGTGAAGATCATACCTTCTTCCCGTGCATTGAAGAAGATGATGTGGAACAACAACAACAACCGCAAGAGGCACCTACTACTCCACCCACTTCACCAAATACAACCATTCAAGATGATGAAAGCTCAAGTGAAAGAATGTCACGTTTCCGAAGTCTCCAAGAAATTTATGAGGTAACTGAAAATCTAGACAATGTTACCTTATTCTGTCTATTTGCAGACTGTGAGCCCATGAACTTCCAAGAAGCAATTGAAAAGAAGAGTTGGAGAAAAGCAATGGATGAAGAGATCGAGGCAATAAAGAAGAATGATACTTGGGAGCTAGCCTCGCTTCCAAAAGGGCACAAAGCAATTGGTGTAAAGTGGGTCTACAAAGCAAAGAAAGACTCCAAAGGAGAAGTTCAGAGATACAAAGCAAGATTGGTGGCGAAGGGCTACAGTCAAAGGGCTGACATCGACTATGACGAGGTATTTGCTCCAGTTGCTCGACTAGAAACTGTAAGACTTATTATATCATTAGCAGATCAAAATAATTGGAAGATACATCAAATGGATGTCAAATCCGCCTTCTTAAATGGAGTTCTTGAAGAAGAAGTCTACATTGAGCAGCCACAAGGATATGAAGTCAAAGGTGAAGAAGATAAAGTCTTGAAATTAAAGAAGGCTCTTTATGGATTGAAACAAGCCCCAAGAGCTTGGAATGTTCGGATTGACAAGTACTTCAAAGCAGCGAATTTCATCAAGTGTCCATATGAGCATGCACTCTATATAAAAGCTCAAGGTAAAGATATTTTGATTGTATGCTTGTATGTCGATGACTTGATTTATACAGGGAATAATCCAAGCATGTTTGAGGAATTCAAGAAGGATATGACAATGGAATTTGAAATGACCGACATGGGGCTTATGGCATATTATCTTGGAATTGAAGTAAAACAAGGAAACAAAGGAATTTTCATTACTCAAGAAAGTTATGCCAAAGACCTCCTCAAGAAGTTCAAGATGGATGATGCTAATCCAGTTGGTACTCCTATGGAATGCGGCATAAAGTTGAGTAAGGATGAAGAGGGAGAAAAAGTGGATCCAACCCTCTATAAAAGTCTTGTTGGAAGTTTGCGCTATTTAACTTGTACAAGACCAGACATTCTCTATGCCGTTGGAGTCGTGAGTCGGTACATGGAAGCTCCAACAACTACTCACTTCAAGTCTGCGAAGAGGATTCTTCGATATATCCAAGGTACGACAAGCTATGGCCTATATTACTCCATTTCTAACGATTACAAACTTGTTGGATATAGTGATAGCGATTGGAGTGGAGATATGGATGACCGAAAGAGCACAAGTGGATTTGTGTTCTACATGGGAGACACAGCCTTTACTTGGATGTCCAAGAAGCAGCCTATTGTCACTTTGTCTACATGTGAAGCAGAGTATGTAGCTGCAACTTCATGTGTTTGCCATGCTGTTTGGCTACGCAACCTATTGAAGGAGTTAAGCTTGCCACAAGTAGAGCCAACAAAGATTTTCGTAGACAACAAGTCGGCAATAGCATTAGCAAAAAACCCAGTCTTCCATGATCGAAGTAAGCACATCCACACCCGTTACCATTACATTAGAGAATGCATCAGCAACAAGGATGTGCAAATGGAATATGTGAAGACACATGATCAGGTAGCAGATATCTTCACCAAACCGCTAAAGAAAGAAGTCTTCATGAAGTTGAGAAGTTTGCTTGGAGTACAAAATCAAGTTTAAGAGGGGGTGTTGGAATATAAATTGATTTTGTATGTTGGGCCTAAAAGATAAAAGCCCAATATTAGTAAAGGCCCAAATAACATTCTAGAAAATCCTATCTAGAAGGATTCTAGAATGTTCCACAAAAATATCTAGAGATACTTATCCATAAGATGTCTCTAGATAAGTTTAGAATTACAGGAATATTTTAGAAAGTTCTAGAGAATAAATTATAACCCTTAGATGAATGTTGTGGTGGCAAGATCCTAACCATTGGTTAAGGAGGTGCCATTAGTATAAATAGGGAATGATTGTATCATTTGAAAACAAGCCAAAAAAAGTTTAGAAGCACTCAATACAAGCCTTTCCTCTTCTCTCAAAATCTTCCAACCTCTCCCAATCTTAAACACTTCCTTCTAGCCTTTAAAGTTTTCTCCCAACAAAGGACGACAAATGGAACCTCAGCAACGTACGAGAGACCCTCGTAATCATGGCCTCCACTTCGGGTTCGAATTTGCAGGCCATGGCGTTGGGAACATATTATGGTGGCTTGAATGTGGGAAACGTCGAGTGGTGTGACAATGACTTGGGGTTTTGAGCTTATGTTGAAGAACCTAGCATTTCGAATAGAGAAGTCTAGTACAGAGGAGTATGAAGAGTTGGTTTGTGTGTAAACAACGTTGGAGATTGAGTTAGAGACATGGGGATAGTTGTAAACACATTGAACAAACTTTTCACGAATATCATGTGAAGGAGGTTCAAATGAAAATAAAAGAGCAATGGCAGTAGCGAATGTAAAATAGGATCTAAGATGCTTCATTTCTGTGGATGGCTTGTTGTTGTTATGATAAACACCAACGTGGCCCCTTAATTTATAGGAGACAGTGGTGTTGTTGCTATGAAATTAGGAAAATGTTTTCTTAAGAACCCTTTTGTAACAATGACAACGCATACATGACAGCTTATGATTGGTTCATTTCATGCGCCAAACTAGCTTTTTATATTATTTTATGCAAATGTTGACACGTGAACAAGAGAAAGATATTCTTCTCGGGCTTTTTATGGAATATATAAAGAATAAAAAGCACTTAATACACAACTGATTTCAAAACTCAGCTACAGAATATTCCAAATAAGGCATGCTCGAAGCCTTTTTTTATTTACAATCTATTCAAAATTTAAGAGTATTTTATTCATAGAACCTCCTTTCTCATTTAAACAGATGTCACATTAATCAAATCTTTTTTAGTAATATTAATTTTTTATAATTAATGGTTATCGTCAAATCATAATCATGAAAAATATTTTTAAGATAATTTTATTGTTAATGTTGAATAAGTTAAAATTAAATAATTTCCTACTGTACCACTTAATTTTCAATTTCTGCCAAATTCGAAATACTATAACAACTTAAGTATCTTTAAATTTATAAACAAAATGGTGGGAAAAAAAAAGAGATATTTTGGTCAAATAAAAAATTACCACTATTAAGGTTTAATAAATCTTGAAAATATCCCAAAATACATTTGTTGAAAAAATATTTATATATTTGAATATATTAACAATAATGATAACTAATATTATCAGTTTAATATTATTATTATTATTTATGATAAGAAATTACGTTATTATTATTATTATATTATTTCCTTTTACTTTGAACATCAAAGATTTTTTAAGTAGATCATCCCTAGTGTTTCAACAAGAGTACAATTCAAAATTACATAAATCTTGTCATCTGTCAAAAACTTCTGGTTCAAATCTGGTAGAAACAGACAGTAGCATAAATTTGCCTCAAGATTTAAAATATGATTTAGTGAAAATAGGGTGCAGATCAACTATGATAAAGCTAATATGTTTCAATTAGTAATCACAAAAATTATTTTATGTGGAGAGAATATATGACAGGGATGATGGCTTTTCTAGTATATTATTACTTTTGTTCATCCAACTATTTTATCATATTTATATATTACTTTCAATAGATATATTTAGAATACATTCACTATCATCTTCGTCTTTCAATGATAGCCAAAGAAAATGTAGGTGAGATATTTGCGATTTGTGTCGCGTTAAAAATGTGACTGAATATACTCTGCAGCAACCCCATGCTCCCTTCATTTTCAAATTTAAAGTGAACTGTCTTGTTTGCTAACGTTTCTTATCTTTCCTGATCCATTTCTTGACCCCCACCCACCCACACCCACACACACATATATATTATATTATATAACACTTACACTAATAGTATTATTGTTTCTATGAGGACATAAATAAGTGTATTACTAATATTTTTGTTTTAAAGATGATAAATACTTTTGAAAACATATTTTAAACTGAAAAAGAACATATCCATAAATGATGTTAAAATGTAATTAATTATATCATCGGGATAAGTGGTAAATATTCACAAAAACAAAAAGTGGAGGGGGCTGGAGTGACATGTACGAGGTGGAGAGTATTTACCGGATTTAAATTGTAGTATTATGATAATTCCATTCATATATTTAGGTCTTAGTGAGTGAGAATCCTAAAAAACAAGCTACGTATAAAAAGGTGGTGAATAAAGATAAAACTAGATGGAAGGGCAAGTGATTAATATTTGCAAATAAAGTGTAGGTTGTTGAAGTGTAATAAAAACAGAAAAAACAGTTATTCTCATGTATATAAAAACTCTGTAAATTCAGTTTCAAAAAAAGTTAATACAAAAAAGTTGAGGTTATTCAGAAATACCTGGGAGTCCTAGCAAACTGTTGTTTTCATCTGGAGCTGTGAGAGTGGCGGTGCACTGCCGTGTGTGGTGGTGATTGTGGAGAAGGGGTTGAGCCCTAGCAGAGAGTCGAGTGACTCTTTCTCTCTGATCCTCATCTCTCACTTTCTTTCTCTTACCAAAACGTGCGTATTACGTTTTTAAGTAAAGATAATATCTGGTGGGTGATTTTACGTTTCTACCCTTATTCTAATATAGGTATGATTCTCTAGTCAATTATAACTCTCAGAAAAGACAATTATATTTCATAGGGTCAACTATTAAATTGATGGTAAATTACAAGTTTCGATGAAAGACCAAGCCGTCCACGTGAAATGAGATTGAGCCAAGATGGTTGATAGTCAACCATTGTCTCGAAAAGGAACTTACTAAGTCCGAACCATCACCAAATATATCAATCATGCATCAGACTAGATACTCAACTACTAAACTGATCAACAAGCCATTAAGCTCGGACTTTCACCTAATAGATTTGGCCTTGAATTGGAATGGACGTACCAAAGCATATTAATCTTAAATTTGATTACCTCAAGGTTAGAGTATTATTATTCACGTTGGTAACGGTTGAAAAATCATTATTTTTATACTTAATTTTGATATTAAACACACCCTTTTTGACTTAGAAGCTTGCTTGAACTCATGTTTTTGCTTTAGTTTTGGAAATAAGTGAGTAGAGGATATACTTAATGATTTTATCACTAAATTTCCTTAATTTTGTAGGTTATTGGTATGATTTGGAAGAAGAGCAAAAGTACCAAGGAGTTGGAACCCAGAAAGGACAGAAACAATACTAGACCGAACGGTTAAGAACCCAGACCGAACGGTTACTCAGACTGACCGAACAGACAGATAAAGAAGAAGACAGAGACCAAATTGTTCATAACAGAGACCGAACAGTGTGAAGGTGGTGGAACTAGGCCGAACAGTGTGAGCAAGAAAGACAACTGCCGAACGGTGTAACTGAGGACCGAACGACTGTAGAAAAACATAGACAAACCGAACGGTTTGTGAGAGGACAAGCTAAATGAAGTGGTTGAAGACATGCCGAACGGTCAAAAGTTAAACTGAACAGTCATGTGCTAAGTGCCACCGATGAGTGTCATTTGAGTGCCGCAACTACGGCTAAGCGCCGCCGACGTGGGCTTGGACCCGTTTTCTGTTATTTTTCTGATATATTTTGGTCTTGGACTCGTTTTCTGTTATTTTTCGGCTCTATTTAAGGACTTGAACGCCCTAGGGATTGTATCTTTTGATGGCTTGAGCATAGAAACACACTTTTCACCCCTTGGGGATAGATTTAAGGATGTGACAACTCTCCTATTCTCTTTTTAGGGTTTTTCTATCTCATTCATTCTTTCATTTCATTGTTAATCTAGTTTCTCCATGATCATGGGGAACTAAACCTTATTTGTTGTTGGGAAAGATGTAACCTCTTAAACTCTCATGTATTGAATTGATTCTTATTATAAATTCTTTACTTCATTAATTGTTAGGGTTTTTCCTGTTTACTCTTTGCATGCTTTGTTTAACTCATTCAATTGCATGATCTTTGATTTTGTTAATATGGACACATACATGGAAATCTAGAGCTGGGGAAATTCTCCTGAAAGCAATATTACCTAGACATAGGAATAGGAGGATCGATTTCCTTTAAGCTTCTGTGTGAATGTAATGCATGATTAATTGCTAGGGAGACAAGACATTATGAACTAGTAATTAGGAGTAGGCTTTCTTCACTGAGACATCGGGTTTAAGGTAAATTAGAAAGTGCCATTAACATTAACGAAGAAGACGAATTCATATATGCATGAGAGTAAATTTGGTGAAATCTAAACCCAACAACAATATCATCAACTTCATCCATTCATTCTTGTGTTTAGCCTCAATTGATCCAATTGCGTTCATGTTTATTTTATTGCATTTGCATGCAAAAAATCCCAAAATTTGTTCTTCAAAGTTTAATTAGTTGAGTAATCACATAACTGTTTAGTGTCATGAGTATCTTGTGAAACGATACTTGGTCTTACCATTTATTATTACTTAATACGATTCTGTACACTTGTCGAGGTCTTAACAAGTTTTTGACTCCGTTTTCGGAGATTAAAAATTTGTTTATCACACGTTTGGGGCATAATTAGGTCAACTTTAATCAAAAGATCACCACAAAACCTATAAAGGGAAGTTTGAGGTAAGAACATAGGTGTTAGAATATTTACCCTATTTATCATGATTATATTGTGTCTAGGATTACCTTATTTATCATAATTATATTGTGTCTAGAGTTACCTTATTTATCATGATTATATTGTGTCTAAAGTTACCTTATTTATCATGATTATATTGTGTCTAGACTTACCTTATTTATCATGATTATATTGTGTCTAATAAGGTTACCTTAATTATCAGGTACTCTTGTATCAATTTATTTTTATAAATAGAAGATTATGAGAGGAATCAATTAAACCCTCAAGAATTATTTCTTTTCAATCTCAAGTTGGTATCAGAGCAGGTTGTCTGAGTCTCTTCCTACTCTATCTTTGTTGTCGCCGGTGGCGGCGCTGGCCCCCGACGGCCTTAAAAATTTCATCTTTTCTAAAATACCTAAATGAGCAGTTTCGTTCTGAATTTTGTCTAGTCTTCAAACCTTAGTTGTTGTTCGCAACTGTTAAGCATTGTTTGTCGTTGTCTAGTGTTGTTTGCCGTTGTCTAGCATTGTTTGCCACTGTCCAGCGCTGTTTGTCGCTGTCCAAGCGCCGTTTGCCGCTGTCCAGGCATCGTTTGCCGCTATCCAGGCACCGTTTGCCGTTGTCCAAGCGTCGTTTGCCGCAGTCCAGGCACCGTTTCTTCTGTCCAGGCACCATTTGACGCTGTCCAGGCGCTGTTTGTCGCTGTTTGACATCGTTTTTCGTTGTCTGGTGCCATTTGTCGTTGTCCATCTAGCACTATTTTGCCACTGTGAGGAGTTGTAGAAGTTTGTCACCATCAACTTCTGTTCCCGACGTCGTTTGTCATTGTTGATAACAGTTGAAAAACTGTTATTTTCATGCTTAAAAGTGATACTAAAAGCAACCTTTAGACTTAAAAAACTAGCTTGAAATCATGCTTTTATCTATATTTTCAGAAATAAGAGAGCTGGACAGGTTTATGCTTGATTTAAGTGTTTTTGTGCAGGTTTTAAGGTGAATTTAGTGAAAGAAGTGAAGAAGGAGAGAGATGGAATCAGAAAAGGAATCAAAGAGTGCAAAAGGAGAAGCCGAAAGCACCTCTCAGCGGCATTTTACCGCTGAGCGGCACTCAGGAGGTCACGGGAGGTCCGCTGAGGGGCAAACTGGCCGCTGAGGGGAAGAAAAGGGAAGCGCAGTCACCGCTGAGCGGTATTTACCGCTGAGCGCCATTCTTAATGGGCTTGGACTTGTTTTCTAGCACTTTTATGGGCTTGGGCTTAGATCTTTTGTAATTTTAGAATAGTATTTAAGGACTTGCACGTCCTAGAGTTAGTATCTTTGGCAGAAACGAGGCAAACACTCTCTCTTCCACCCCTTTGAAGGAGGATCTTGGATGCTTAGGCTACCTCTTCACCTTTTTAGGGTTTATTCTTTCATTCTTTCATTGTTATTCATCTAGGTTCACCATGAATATGGTGAACTAAACCTTGTATGTTTGTTGGGGAATCAATGTAATCTCTTGAAGCTCTCATATATGGAATTTATGCTTGCATCTTTTAATTAAGATTTATGCTTTCTTTCATCATTAGTTAGGGTTTTTCCTCTTTGCTTAATGCTTGCATGGTTTAACTCATTCGATGCATGATTATTGGTTTTGTCGATACGGGCACGTACGGGGAAGTCTAGATCCGGGGAATTTCTCCCAATATTATGTTGGTTGTCGTTAAGCTCCTCCACTTATGAACTGATCATTAGGAATGCTAGGAATTGTATGAACTCGTGATTAGGGAGAAGCCATCTAGAATGGTACTTTAGAGAGTGGCATTAACAATGATGATTTGAATGTTGAATTCCTAAAATATATGAGAGTGGATGAGATGAAATTAACCCCCAACAACATATTCATTCATATATTTCATTGAAAGTGTTTATCTTTTGCTTTTGCCATTGATCAAAAACTCATGCATACATGTTTATTTTCTGTCTTGCATATTAAACTCTAAATATTTCGTTCTTAAGTCTTAGCTAATCAACAAACCACACAACTAAACTAGGCCGTGAGTCCTTTGGGAGAACGATACTTGGTCTTACCAAGTTTATTACTTGAACGATTCGGTCATACTTGCCGATTGTGAAACAAGTTTGTGACATCATATTTTGGTGATCATAAATTTGTCCATCAATTGTCTGCCGCTATCCGTTGTTTCCCATCGTCCGTAGCTGTCCGCTGCCGACCACCGTCCGCTGCCAACCACCGTCTATTGTCCTCCGTTGCCATCTGCTGCCACAGTTTAGTCCGACAACTAGTGATATAGATCTCCTCCTTGAGCGAGAGGGCTAGTTCTCATCCAGGCGCCGCCATGTGCACCACATTTGTCCAACGTTCGCCTCCGCCATTGTCACATTTTCTCTAGCGAAGTTAAGGGTTTTGTGCGCCTCGAGGAGTGCGACCCATCCCTAGTCGTTGCCTCATTCTCATCTTGTCATCCACGACTTCTCTCTGATAAGCTTCCGGCGCTTGTTTGTCACACGCCACCTTTCCGGTGTCGGAATCACACGGCGTCACTGTCGTTCGTCTCGCTCTACCAAATAAAATAAAATCTCTATTTCAGCATTATACCTCTGTTTCAACATTGTTGCCTAGCCTCCTTTCATAATATTTGTTTAGCTTTGCGTATTGTACCAGCTATGATGTTCCTGATGGCTTGTGTCATTTATTTACAAGTCTCCAAGGAGAGTCACTACTATTAATTGGTTAACACCAAGAAATTTCAACACCAACGTCATAGGTTGAAGGTTCCTCATGGCATGAGGGGGAGTCTATTTCTGGCCAGATTCAAAATCTTAGTCAAACAATTTCACCAGTCCCTTATTAGATTTGTTTTTGGATGCTTTGATGAATAAAAGAGACCATTATGATCTTCCACCTTCACGATTTGTCATCGGCGGCGTCATCATTTCCGTCGTTTGTTGTGAGGGAGAGTATGCTTCCAACCACTATAATATGTTTCCAGCCACATGCTTCATCAGTCAATGATGGAAGTCCCTGCAGTTTTGTCCTTTCAACCACTGTAGGCCCCCATCACCTCGTCAGTTTTGTCACTTTCAGCCACTACAGGCCCCATCAGTTAGTGATGGTAATTTAGTCCCTGCAGGCTCCATCAGTCAGTGATGGAAATTTAGTCCCTACAGGCCCTATCAGTCAGTAATGGCAATTTAGTCCCTGTAGTGAAGGGAGTATGTTTCCAATCACTACAGGCCCCATCCTTACTTGATGGCAGTTTAGTCGCTGCAGTTTGGTCGCTTTCAACCACTATAGGCCCCATCAGTCACTAATGGCAATTTAATCCCTGTAGTTTGTCGCTTTTAGCGACTACAAGCCCCCATCCTTTCTTGATGGAATCCAGTTTTGTAGTTTATCACTTTTAGTCATGTAGGCCCCATCCTTACTTGATGGCAATCCAGTTTCTGCAGTTTGTCGTTGTCTACCACTCGTCATTCACTTTTGATGGAAATAAACTTTGTCAAAGTCATTACTTGAAGGTTCATGGTGCTAGATGAAGTTTTGTGGTTGTCCAATATTATTCTCCATAAGCTTATGAGGAGTCTCTTTGGTTATGTTGGTTTGTGAGTCCAATTTAGTTTATAGACATTCTCTCTTGATGGTCTGAAGCATATGTGCATCTTGTTCGGAGCCAAAGTTACCACGTCTATTGTCTCGACATTTTAGAGAAGTTGATTTTGTTGGATTGAGTTTATTTATTCCAAGCTTGAGACATATAATTTGTATGCTCCAGCTTGAGGGGGAGTGTTAGAATATTTACCCTATTTATCATGATTATATTGTGTCTAGGATTACCTTATTTATCATGATTATATTGTGTATAAGGTTACCCTATTTATCATGATTACATTGTGTCTAGAGTTACCTTATTTATCATGATTATATTGTGTGTAGAGTTACCTTATTCATCATGATTATATTGTGTCTAATAAGGTTACCCTAATTATCATGTACTCTTGTATCGATTTATTTTTGTAAATAGAAGATTATGAGAGAGATCAATTAAGCCCTCAAGAATTATTTCTTTTCAATCTCAAGTATAGGTTATATATTAACTCATAAGAAGACCACTCACATGATGCATAAGAGACCGTCCAGGATAGCGTTTGGACCTCAAACAACACAACAGAGCCTGAACAATTGACCTTGATCCCACATCTGAATCATTTTGGTGTCCATCGTGGGGCCAAGTGATTAGTGTTATAACCTTATGGTGACAACAAGAAATATGGGGAGTAGCGTAGTTGTTGAGGAAATAAAAAATACAATAATCATAAACATGCAACGATAGTTAGAGAAAATGCAATGCAAATACGAGGAAAAGCTTACAACACTTTGTGTAGAGAATGCAACTATGCATCAATAGTAGAGTGCTTGAAGCTTCATGACCAAGGTGTGTAAAGATCGTTGAAGATCATTTATGAAGGTAACATAGGAGCCAATACACTATTGGTGCTATTTTGAGGCAGAGAAAGGACAACAAGGCTCTTAATGAGGCCCAAGTCAGTTATCGCACAACTAAAAAGGAAATTCTAGCCCTTACCTACGGGTTAGAAAAGTTCAGACCATATTGGCTCTGAGATCACAGTCTATACAGACCATGTAGTTCTTAAATACTTGATGAAAAAGTAAGACTTAAAGCCTAAACTCATAAGACGGATCTTACTTTGGCACAAGTTTGATTTGGTGATTGATGAGTGCATATTTATGTCCACATTTTAGGTTTATTATGAAATTTTGATGAAACTTTTATGTTTAAATGATTGGTTTGAATAAGATTTGTAATAATTGGAAATGAAAAGGTCTTTAAAAGTGATTTTAGTTGCATAAATTAATTTTGAATATTCTAATTTTTGTTGATGCAACTGAAGTTAAAGTTTGATTCATTCGAAGCATGAAATTAAATGGCCCGAGTTACAAAATAAGGCCAAAATTAGTTTATTCTAGAAAGAAATATACATGGAGTTAAATGCACTCCTAGTTCTCACTTATACAATTTTTTTTTTCAGCATGGGGCCACAAAATCTGTTCTACACCCCCTAATTTTCCTATACACATGATGGACAAATTTATGAACACCAAAATATGATGTCACAAACTTGTTTCACAATCGGCAAGTATGACCGAATCGTTCAAGTAATAAACTTGGTAAGACCAAGTATCGTTCTCCCAAAGGACTCACGGCCTAGTTTAATTGTGTGGTTTGTTGATTAGCTAAGACTTAAGAACGAAATATTTGGAATTTAATATGCAAGACAGAAAATAAACATGTATGCATGAGGTTTTGATCAATGGCAAAAACAAAAGATAAACACTTTCAATGAAATATATGAATGAATATGTTGTTGGGGGTTCAATTTCATCTTATCCACTCTCATATACTTTAGGAATTCAACATTCAAATCATCATTGTTAATGCCACTCTCTAAAGTACCTTTCTAGAAGGCTTCTCCCTAATCACGAGTTCATACAATTCCTAGCATTCCTAATGATCAGTTCATAAGTTCAGGAGCTTAACGACAACCAACATAATATTGGGAGAAATTCCCCGGATCTAGACTTCCCCGTACGTGCCCGTATCGACAAAACCAATAATCATGCATCGAATGAGTTAAACAATGCAAGCATTAAGCAAAGAGGAAAAACCCTAACTAATGATGAAAGAAAGCATAAATCTTAATTAAAAGATGCAAGCATAAATTCCATATATGAGAGCTTCAAGAGATTACATTGATTCCCCAACAAACATACAGAGTTTAGTTCACCATATTCATGGTGAACCTAGATGAACAATGAAAGAATGAAAGAATAAACCCTAAAAAGGTGAAGATGTAGCCTGAGCATCCAAGATCCTCCTTCAAAGGGGTGGAAGAGAGAGTGTTTGCCTCGTTTCTGCCAAAGATACAAACCCTAGGACGTCCTAAAGCTTATATATTATTCTAAAATTACAAAAAATCTAGGCCCAAGCCCATAAGTGTGCCGCTCAGCAGTAAAGTACCGCTCAGCGGTGAGTGTGCGTCTCGTTTCTTCCCCTCAGCGGCCATTTTGCCCCTCAGCGGACCTCCCGTGACCTCCTGAGTGCCGTTCAGCGGTAAAATGCCGCTGAGCGGTGACTTCGGCTTCTCCTTTTGCACTCTTTGATTTCTTTTCTGATTCCAATTCTCTCCTTCTTCACTTCTTTCACCAAATTCACCTTAAAACCTGCACAAAAACACTGAAATCAAGCATAAACCTGTCCAGCTCTCTTATTTCTGAAAATATGGATAAAAGCATGATTTCAAGCTAGTTTCTAAGTGTAAAGGTTGCTTTTTGTGTCAAATTTAAGCATGAAAATAACAGTTTTTCAACTGTTATCACAACCCCAAACTTAGAACTTTGCTTGTCCTCAAGCAAACAAGATGTAACTCAATCTTCAACCAATTCATATGATGGTTCATGCATTCAAAAATCCTCTTTTTCAAGATAAGTAACAACTTCACTCAAACTTATGACCAAGAGTTCATTCAAGATGTGCACATGCTTTCGTGTTCACAAAGTCATTTAAATTCCAACAAATGCTATTTTTCATGAATGATCAATCAATTAAGCATGGATGTTCATGTGCTTATGGAATATTTCCTCACTAGATAAAGTGTTTCACTCAAGACACAAGTGTATAAGAGGTAAAGTGTTTCACTCATTCACTCCACTATCACAATGTTACATGAATCAACTTTGCCTTTCATTTTACCATAATCAAAAACATTCACAAGCATGCATCATCACAAGGACTTTTCAATGGCTTATAACGTGGCTGGGCTAACAAGAAAATTGGTTTTTCTGGATCACAAAATCCTTGAGTTAAGATAATCATATCAACACAATCATCTTATTCATTCCCAACTTTCTTTTGCATTTGCATTTGCATTGAGCTTTACTTCTTTTTATTTTCTTTTATTTTTCTTTGCATATTCTTACTTTTTAGCTCTTAGCTCAATGCTTTTCCTTTTTCATGTTTTCCCAACAACCCCAAACTTGAACATTTAACAATACCACACAAGATCTTCTACTTAACTCAAGGTAAAGATTTTCAATCAAAGGTTTCAGTGTATGTTCAAGGCTAAGGGTTCAAAGGATAGAACACAACGTGTTCTCTTTTAGTGGGCTAACTTTATGAATTTGGCCAATAAAAAAGGTTCCAACAAACGGCCTTGATCACATGATGCAAAACAAGCATTTGATTCAATCATAGAAAACCTGGGCAAAATCATTCATGCTTTCAAAGTAATAGCATTCAACAATAACAACTCTGGAGCTCAAAACCTCACATATAAGCTCATTCACATTCCACATATAACATCCTGCTTAGAATCATAATCACAATCACAACATCTTGCATTTATTCACAAAGCTTGTGAATCACCTGTATAAGCATTTTAATGTGCACATCATCTCAACATCAATCAATCAATAAGCATCATCAAGCATTACTTATCACACAATCACAATTAATAGCAAACCATCATAAGAAACCAGGTGTTCAATAGAGTACATCAACCCTAATCTAAAAACAAAAACAAATAAGATCAGAAAACTTAAACCACAGAAGCATAATCATATGACAACATTCATCAGTAAATGTTATCTCAGCTCTTCATCAATCTGAGCTGTCCTCTGTATCTTCCTCTTCCTCCTCATCTTCATCATCTTCAAATGCATCCTCCTCATCAGCTTCATCTTCTTCCATATCTCTAGCTGAAGCTTCAGCTGCTTCAGCTCCTCCTTCATGCAATGGTTCTTCTGGCCAAGCTACTACATTATGGAATTCATCCATAGTCCACCTGTGGGCTGGAGGTGTATCATACATCCCCACTATCATCTCAGCAGTGGCCACCTGCCCTCTGTGAATGGACTGCAACTGAGCACCTATAAGAGACATATACATGTCCCTCATCTGGAATGGTTCTGCTTCATGTGTATAAGCAGATGTCCGGCTCTGTGCTGGCCCTCTCTCTCTACGAGCCTGGCGTGGTGGAACTGGCTGAGCTACTGATGGACAAATTGATGATCACCAAAATATGATGTCACAAACTTGTTTCACAATCGGCAAGTATGACCGAATCGTTCAAGTAATAAACTTGGTAAGACCAAGTATCGTTCTCCCAAAGGACTCACGGCCTAGTTTAGTTGTGTGGTTTGTTGATTAGCTAAGACTTAAGAACGAAATATTTAGAGTTTAATATGCAAGACAGAAAATAAACATGTATGCATGAGTTTTTGATCAATGGCAAAAGCAAAAGATAAACACTTTCAATGAAATATATGAATGAATATGTTGTTGGGGGTCAATTTCATCTCATCCACTCTCATATATTTTAGGAATTCAACATTCAAATCATCATTGTTAATGCCACTCTCTAAAGTACCATTCTAGATGGCTTCTCCCTAATCACGAGTTCATACAATTCCTAGCATTCCTAATGATCAGTTCATAAGTGGAGGAGCTTAACGACAACCAACATAATATTGGGAGAAATTCCCCGGATCTAGACTTCCCCGTACGTGCCCGTATCGACAAAACCAATAATCATGCATCGAATGAGTTAAACCATGCAAGCATTAAGCAAAGAGGAAAAACCCTAACTAATGATGAAAGAAAGCATAAATCTTAATTAAAAGATGCAAGCATAAATTCCATATATGAGAGCTTCAAGAGATTACATTGATTCCCCAACAAACATACAAGGTTTAGTTCACCATATTCATGGTGAACCTAGATGAACAATAATGAAAGAATGAAAGAATAAACCCTATAAAGGTGAAGAGGTAGCCTGAGCATCCAAGATCCTCCTTCAAAGGGGTGGAAGAGAGAGTGTTTGCCTCGTTTCTGCCAAAGATACTAATTCTAGGACGTGCAAGTCCTTATATACTATTTTAGAATTACAAAAGATCTAAGCCCAAGCCCATAAAAGTGCTAGAAAACGAGTCCAAGCCCATTATTAAGAATGGCGCTCAGCGGTAAATACCGCTCAGCGGTGACTGCGCTTCCCTTTTCTTCCCCTCAGCGGCCAGTTTGCCCCTCAGCGGACCTCCCGTGACCTCCTGAGTGCCGCTCAGCGGTAAAATGCCGTTGAGCGGTGCCTTCGGCTTCTCCTTTTGCACTCTTTGATTCCTTTTCTGATTCCATCTCTCTCCTTCTTCACTTCTTTCACCAAATTCACCTTAAAACCTGCACAAAAACACTGAAATCAAGCATAAACCTGTCCAGCTCTCTTATTTCTGAAAATATGGATAAAAGCATGATTTCAAGCTAGTTTCTAAGTGTAAAGGTTGCTTTTTGTGTCAAATTTAAGCATGAAAATAACAGTTTTTCAACTGTTATCACAACCCCAAACTTAGAACTTTGCTTGTCCTCAAGCAAACAAGATGTAACTCAATCTTCAACCAATTCATATGATGGTTCATGCATTCAAAAATCCTCTTTTTCAAGATAAGTAACAACTTCACTCAAACTTATGACCAAGAGTTCATTCAAGATGTGCACATGCTTTAGTGTTCACAAAGTCATTTAAATTCCAACAAATGCTATTTTTCATGAATGATCAATCAATTAAACATGGATGTTCATGTGCTTATGGAATATTTCCTCACTAGGTAAAGTGTTTCACTCAACACACAAGTGTATAAAAGGTAAAGTGTTTCACTCATTCACTCCACTATCACAATGTTATATGAATCAACTTTGCCTTTCATTTTACCATAATCAAAAACATTCACAAGCATGCATCATCACAAGGACTTTTCAATGGCTTATAATGTGGCTGGGCTAATAAGAAAATTGGTTTTTCTGGATCACAAAATCCTTGAGTTAAGAGAATCATAACAACACAATTATTCTTGTTCATTCCCAACTTTCTTTTGCATCTGCATTTGCATTGAGCTTTACTTCTTTTTCTTTTCTTTTCTTTTTCTTTGCATATTCTTACTTTTTAGCTCTTAGCTCAATGCTTTTCCTTTTTCATGTTTTCCCAACAACCCCAAACTTGAACTTTTAACAATACCACACAAGATCTTCTACTTAACTCAAGGTAAAGATTTTCAATCAAGGGTTTCAGTGTATGTTCAAGGCTAAGGGTTCAAAGGATAGAACACACAGTGTTCTCTTTTGGTGGGCTAACTTTATGAATTTGGCCAATAAAAAGGGTTCCAACAAATGGCCTTGATCACATGATGCAAAACAAGCAATTGATTCAATCATAGAAAACCTGGACAAAATCATTCATGCTTTCAAAGTAATAGTATTTAACAATAACAACTCTGGAGCTCAAAACCTCACATATAAGCTCATTCACATTTGACATACACATCCTGCTTAATTTCACAATCACAATCATGATATCATGCATTTGTTCACAAAGCTTGTGAATCACCTGTATAAGCATTTTAATGTGCACATCATCTCAACATCAATCAATCAATAAGCACCATCAAGCAGTACTTATCACACAATCACAGTTAATAGCAAACCATCATAAGAAACCAGGTGTTCAATAGAGTACATCAACCTTAATCTAAAAACAAAAACAAATAAGTTCAAAAAACTTAAACCACAAAAGCATAATCATATGATAGCAATTATCAGTAAATGCTATCTCAACTCCTCCTCAATCTGAGCTATCATCTGTATCCTCCTCTTCTTGGATCCTATAGTCTTGATTCCTTTTGCCCGATGAGGAGGCCATCCCTGCATCAAACATAATTCACAAAACCAAAAGATACATTGTTAAGCATTAATAAACCATAATAATGAAATCAGCCCCTTCAATGATGCTCTCTCCCAACCCCAAACTTAGATGGAAAACTAGTGAGCAAGTGAGTGGAAGGGAGATTTTCTAAAGAGGGAAGAGTAAAAAGATGTGGAAAACCTAAGAGAAGGTATGTGGGAGTGCTTGTGCAGAGAAGAGCTTGAAAGAATGAGAAATTGCGCAGCTTAGGGTTTAAAAATACCCTAATGGGCTCGGGTTCCGCTAAGGGGAACTAAAGCCCATCTGCGAGAGTACCACTCAGCTGTAAGTGCCGCTCAGCGGCACTTTCGTGAAGTGCTCCTCTCCTTCTTTTCTTGACCTACGTGCCTCCTAGACATACCCCTCACTGGTTCCCTGCAATTCAATGTTAAAAATGCTTATGCAAACCCTGACTAAAATAAACAAACAGAAAACAATCAATCAACTGGGTTGCCTCCCAGGTAGCGCTTGTTTAACGTCACGAGCCTGACCCAAAATCCACCAACACCCATCAGTAGGTGTTTCAAACTTACCAGCACCCATCAGTAGGTGTTACCACTTAGCATCCTTCAGTAGATGCTGTATCCAACAAAATATTTACAAAATAATGTCCACAAATTAAAAGTTACAAAACCAAATCAAAAGTTTTTAAATCCACTGGGTTGCCTCCCAGCAAGCGCTCTTTTAACGTCATTAGCTTGACCCAGTAAAGCTCAAGTTCCTTCTTCTTTCTCTTCTTTCTACTGAACTTCTTCAGAAATTTGATCAAACTAGGAACCTGTTGCAGTGTCTCAATCATAGGAACTTTAATCTCCAATTTCTTGAAGATTTCCATAAAGCACTCAAATTCCTTCTTCCTATGATACTTCTTTGGATGGGGACGAGATTTTTCATATGATTCTTTATTTTTTTCTCTCGTCCTCTTTCTCTTTTCTCTCACTTTCTTTTTTTCTTTTCTTTTTCTACTCACCTTCTCAACCTTCACACAAATTTTCTCTTCTTCTTTCTCTTCTCTCTCTTTTCTCTCTTCTTTTTCCAACTCAACTTTTTCAACATTTACACTCACTAGCTCTTGACACTCTCCCCTGGGGTTAACCTCAGTATTAGCCCCAAAATCCGTGTCAGGCCTTTCTTCCAACTGCTTGGTAATCTGCCCCATTTGAATCTTCAAGTTCTTAATAGCAGCTTCAGTGCTCTTTTGAGAAGATTCAGTTTTCTGTATAAATTGCTGAAGAGTTTCTTCCAACCTTATTGATCTTTCATTAAGTATAGAAATTTGTTGCCATAAGGTTGGTTGTTGTTGTTGCTTGTTAAATTGCCCAGTTTGTCCAGCTTGCCCACTTTGTTCCTGACCAATACTTGGGTGTGGTTTCCACCCTTGATTGTAGCTCCCTTGACGGTACTGATTGGTCATGTAGTTTACATCCTCTACGGCTTCAACTGGAAAGACACATTGACCATTGATATGGTCACCTCCACACAATTCGCACAACTGGGATTGTACCTGTGCAACAGTCTTCAACTCTTTGGGTAGTTGTGCAAGTATCTTTGTGAGATTCTCCAATTGTTGAGTTAGTATCTTGTTCTGAGCTAGCAAGGCATCATTGGATTGCATCTGCAGAACTCCTTTTTGTTGCATATGAGCTCCTCTCTCACTGTGTAGCTCATTATCATTAGTAGCCATGTTTTCAATTATTTCTACGGCTTCCTCTGAAGTTTTCCATTTGATATTTCCTCCTGCTGAGGCGTCAAGCATCATCTTGGTTTGTGAACCAAGACCTTCAAGGAAGATTAGGACTACTTCCACTTCGTCAAATCCATGCGTGGGAATCTTTCTTAATAGGCTTTTATATCTGTCCCATGCATGACCTAGTGATTCCTCCATGCCTTGCCTGAAAGATGAGATCTCTTGCTTTCCTTTGTTGACCTTGGAAGAATTGAGTGCCCATATAGTTAAATTCTTGACCGAATTGCATCCTGCAAACATTAGGCACAAAACTCTAGAAAATATTTGTTAGCACAAAAAGATATAGGAGAAGATATATATTCAGAAGATAAAAGATTCAGAAGATAAAATAAAATAAGATAGAATAAAATAAAATCAAATCAAATCAAATCTAATCTAATCTAATAAGATAAAATAAAATAAAATAAAATCTAATCTAATCAAATCAAATCAAATCAAATCTAATCTAGTCAAATCAAATAAAATCTAATCTAATCAAATCAAATAAAACCAAATCTAATCTAGTCAAATCAAAACAAATCTAATCTAATCAAATAAAATAAAATCAAATCAAATAAGATACAAACTATAAAATATAAACAGAAAAAAATAAATAAAAAAAAATTCGAAATTTAAATTAAAAATAAAAAAATAAGTCAAAGATAATCAATAATCACACAAATTAACCAGTTAAACCACGAGTCCCCGGCAACGGCGCCAAAAACTTGATGGACAAATTTATGATCACCAAAATATGATGTCACAAACTTGTTTCACAATCGGCAAGTATGACCGAATCGTTCAAGTAATAAACTTGGTAAGACCAAGTATCGTTCTCCCAAAGGACTCACGGCCTAGTTTAGTTGTGTGGTTTGTTGATTAGCTAAGACTTAAGAACGAAATATTTGGATTTTAATATGCAAGACAGAAAATAAACATGTATGCATGAAGTTTGATCAATGGCAAAGACAAAGGATAAACACTTTCAATGAAATATATGAATGAATATGTTGTTGGGGGTCAATTTCATCTCATCCACTCTCATACATTTTAGGAATTCAACATTCAAATCATCATTGTTAATGCCACTCTCTAAAGTACCATTCTAGATGGCTTCTCCCTAATCACGAGTTCATACAATTCCTAGCATTCCTAATGATTAGTTCATAAGTGCAGGAGCTTAACGACAACCAATATAATATTGGGAGAAATTCCCCAGATCTAGACTTCCCCGTACGTGCCCGTATCGACAAAACCAATAATCATGCATTGAATGAGTTAAACTATGCAAGCATTAAGCAAAGAGGAAAAACCCTAACTAATGATGAAAGAAAGCATAAATCTTAGATTAAGATGCAAGCATAAATTCCATATATGAGAGCTTCAAGAGATTACATTGATTCCCCAACAAACATACAAGGTTTAGTTCACCATATTCATGGTGAACCTAGATGAACAATAATGAAAGAATGAAAGAATAACCCCTATAAAGGTGAAGAGGTAGCCTGAGCATCCAAGATCCTCCTTCAAAGGGGTGGAAGAGAGAGTGTTTGCCTCGTTTCTGCCAAAGATACTAATTCTAGGACGTGCAAGTCCTTATATACTATTTTAGAATTACAAAAGATCTAAGCCCAAGCCCATAAAAGTGCTAGAAAACGAGTCCAAGCCCATTATTAAGAATGGCGCTCAGCGGTAAATACCGCTCAGCGGTGACTGCGCTTCCCTTTTCTTCCCCTCAGCGGCCAGTTTGCCCCTCAGCGGACCTCCCGTGACCTCCTGAGTGCCGCTCAGCGGTAAAATGCCGCTGAGCGGTGCCTTCGGCTTCTCCTTTTGCACTCTTTGATTCCTTTTCTGATTCCACCTCTCTCCTTCTTCACTTCTTTCACTAAATTCACCTTAAAACCTGCACAAAAACACTTAAATCAAGCATAAACCTGTCCAGCTCTCTTATTTATGAAAATATAGATAAAAGCATGATTTCAAGCTAGTTTTTAAGTCTAAAGGTTGCTTTTAGTATCAATTTTAAGCATGAAAATAACAGTTTTTCAACTGTTATCAGGTACATCCTCACCTCCACAGTACTGTCTGTAATAAGCCTCATCAATAGCTTTTCTTGGCCTCTCAAATGGTGGAACAGAAGTGTCCACCCCAGCTAGCTTGCAAAGGTGAGTGATCAAAGAAGGATGTCCTAGTGGTGCTTTGTTGTTTGAGGTGTTAGCACACACACTAATCTCATCAGCTATCACCTGCCCAATATTAACATTCAAGTTTCTGATAGCACAGTAGATGAATAGTGCCCTGCTGAGAGTAATATCTGACACATGTGAACATGGCTGAATATTGGCATGAGAAAACGCCATCCAATACTTTGCAAGAGGAGTCAAATCTGTCCTCCTAATGTTAACCACTGAGCCAGATCTATTCCTTTGGAAGTGTCCTCCAGGTATACACAGCACTCTCTCCACATCCTCAAAATCAGCACCTTCCTCCATGCAAAGAGTAAACTGGCATTGCTCACCAGCCCACACAGTATCCAGGAAGTTGTTGATAGAATCAGGATCATACCTGATAGCATGGCCTCTGACATAGCCCAAATAATTCTCAGCTGGATAATCACCAATCTTCTTTGCATTGGTGTAAAATTCCTTTACCACAGCTATGTTGGCAGGTGCAGGATAAGTGGCTAGCTTTCCCCAATCATTCCCTAACACTTGCTCTCCAAATTGAGGAGCAAAGTTAGGTATCATTCCAACCTTTCTCTCCATCAGAAGTCTCCTGTCCTGAACCACCCTAAAGTGTTTCTCATGTTTCCTAGAGAGGAACCTGCTAGAGTGGGGTTGCTCTGGTTCCTTTTCCTTTCTCTTGGTTGCCATGGTTTTCAATCTCTTTCCTGATGAGGATGCCATTCTTGGGTGGAGATACTAGATGCAATGAGAATGCTTCCAAGCTAGAATGCTCTCGTCCAACCCCAAACTTTGATGGCACACTAGTGAAAAATTAAGTGGAAGAGAAATTTTCTTAAGAGGGAAGAGTGAAAAGATGTGGAAAACCTTGGAAAAGGTATGTGGGAGTGTTTGTGCAGAGAAGAGCCTGAAAGTATGAGAAATTGCGCAGCTTAGGGTTTAAAAATACCCTAATGGGCTCGGGTCCCGCTAAGGGGAACTTAAAGCCCATTCTGCGAGAGTACCGCTCAGCGGCACTTTCGTGATGTGCTCTTCTCCTTCTTTTCTTGACCTACGTGCCTCCTAGACATACCCCTCACTGGTTCCCTGCAATTCAATGTTTAAAAATGCTTATGCAAACCCTAACTAAAATAAACAAACAGAAATATTCAATCAACTGGGTTGCCTCCCAGGTAGCGCTTGTTTAACGTCACGAGCCTGACCCAAAATCCACCAACACCCATCAGTAGGTGCAAAATCTTCTCACCAACACCCATCAGTAGGTGTTACAAACTTAGTATCCCTTAGTAGATACTTAACCACCTAGCATCCTTCAGTAGATGCTGGATCCAACAAAATATTTACAAAATAATGTACACAGATTAAAAGTTACAAAACCAAAATCAAAATCAAGTTTTTAAATCATTGGGTTGCTTCCCAGCAAGCGCTCTTTTAACGTCATTAGCTTGACCCAATAAAGCTCATGTTCCATCTTCTGTTTCTTCTTCCTACTGAACTTCTTCAGAAATTTGATCAAACCAGGAACCTGTTGCAGTGTCTCAATCAAAGGAACTTTAATCTCCAATTTCTTGAAGATTTCCATAAAGCACTTAAATTTCTTTTCCTTCCTATGATTCTTCTTTAGATGAGGATGGGATTTTTCATATGATTCCTTCTTCTTTCCTCTCATCTTCTTTTTCTTATGCTTCCTCTCCCCAAATTTTCTCTCTTTCTTTTCTTTTATTTTTTTCTTCCCTTTTCTTTTTCTTTTCAACTTCTTTATTTTCACACAAATTTTCTTTCTCTCTTCTCTCTCAACCACTTCTTTCTCTTTTTCTTCATCTTTATTTCTCTCACTCAATTCTTCTTTTTCTTTTCTCTCTATCTTTTCCTCATCGCCCCCTATTTTTTTCTCATTAAGAATCTTTTCACTTTCAGTGATAATGGCTTGCCCTTCCTCCTTAGGGTTAACTTCAGTATTAACCTCATCATTCAATCTTTGACTAATGGAATGAAGCTGCATCTCCATCCTTTTACATGATTCTTCAATGCTTTTCTGAGTAGCGTTAGAATTTTTCAAAAATTGTTGAAGGGTGTCATCCAAACTTCCTGATAGAAAGGTTTGTTGCTGTTGCTTGTTAAATTGCCCAGTTTGTCCAGCTTGCCCACTTTGTTCCTGACCAATACTTGGGTGTGGTTTCCACCCTTGATTGTAGCTCCCTTGACGGTACTGATTGGTCATGTAGTTTACATCCTCTACGGCTTCAACTGGAAAGGCACATTGACCATTGATATGGTCACCTCCACACAATTCGCACAACTGGGATTGTACCTGTGCAACAGTCTTTAACTCTTGTGGCAATTGTTCAAGTATCTTTGAGAGATTCTCCAATTGTTGAGTTATTAACTTGTTCTGAGCTATCAAGGCACCATTGGATTGCAACTGTAGAACTCCTTTTTGTTGAATAGGAGCTCCTCTTTCACTGTTCCACTTATTGTTATTAGTAGTCATGTTTTCAATTATTTCTGTGGCTTCCTCTGGAGTCTTCCATTTGATATTGCCTCCAGCTGAGGCGTTAAGCATCATCATGGTTTGTGAACCAAGACCTCCAAGGAAGATTAGGACTACTTCTCCTTCGTTAAATCCATTAGTGGGAGTCTTTCATAATAGGCTTTTATACCTGTCTCATGCATGCCCTAGTGATTCTTCCATGCCTTGTCTAAATGAAGAGATCTCTTGCTTCCCTTTGTTGATTTTAAAGCTTTGTTGCTGCCATTGTTGTTGTGGTTGGTTCTCAAATTGCCCGGCAGCTTGCCAAAATTGGCTTTGATCCATGCTTGAGTCATGTTCCCACCAGTGATTGTTTGGTAGAATTGAGTGCCTATTAAATTCTTGTTCGAATTGCATCCTGTAAACATTAGGCACAAAACTCTAGAAAATATTTGTTACCACAAAAAGATATAGGAGAAGATATATATTCGGAAGATAAAAGATTCAGAAGATAAAAAAAAAATAAAGTAAGATAAAATAAAATAAAATAAAATCTAATCTAATCGAATAAAATCAAATCAAATCTAATCTAATCAAATAAAATAAAATAAAAGAAAATCTAATCAAATCAAATAAGATAAAATAAAATAAAAACAGAAAAATAAAAACAGAATTTCCAAATTAAAGTCAAAGATAATCAATAATCACACAAATTAACCAGTTAAACCACGAGTCCCCAGCAACGGCGCCAAAAACTTGATCGACAAATTTATGAACACCAAAATATGATGTCACAAACTTGTTTCACAATCGGCAAGTATGACCGAATCGTTCAAGTAATAAACTTGGTAAGACCAAGTATCGTTCTCCCAAAGGACTCACGGCATAGTTTAGTTGTGTGGTTTGTTGATTAGCTAAGACTTAAGAACGAAATATTTGGAATTTAATATGCAAGACAGAAAATAAACATGTATGCATGAGGTTTTGATCAATGGCAAAAGCAAAAGATAAACACTTTCAATGAAATATATGAATGAATATGTTGTTGGGGGTTCAATTTCATCTTATCCACTCTCATATATTTTAGGAATTCAACATTCAAATCATCATTGTTAATGCCACTCTCTAAAGTACCTTTCTAGAAGGCTTCTCCCTAATCACGAGTTCATACAATTCCTAACATTCCTAATGATCAGTTCATAAGTTCAGGAGCTTAACGACAACCAACATAATATTGGGAGAAATTCCCCGGATCTAGACTTCCCCCTACGTGCCCGTATCGACAAAACCAATAATCATGCATCGAATGAGTTAAACAATGCAAGCATTAAGCAAAGAGGAAAAACCCTAACTAATGATGAAAGAAAGCATAAATCTTAATTAAAAGATGCAAGCATAAATTCCATATATGAGAGCTTCAAGAGATTACATTGATTCCCCAACAAACATACAGAGTTTAGTTCACCATATTCATGGTGAACCTAGATGAACAATGAAAGAATGAAAGAATAAACCCTAAAAAGGTGAAGAGGTAGCCTGAGCATCCAAGATCCTCCTTCAAAGGGGTGGAAGAGAGAGTGTTTGCCTCGTTTCTGCCAAAGATACAAACCCTAGGACGTCCTAAAGCTTATATACTATTCTAAAATTACAAAAAATCTAGGCCCAAGCCCATAAGTGTGCCGCTCAGCGGTAAAGTACCGCTCAGCGTTGAGTGCGCGTCTCGTTTCTTTCCCTCAGCGGCCATTTTGCCCCTCAGCGGACCTCCCGTGACCTCCTGAGTGCCGTTCAGCGGTAAAATGCCGCTGGGCAGTGACTTCGGCTTCTCCTTTTGCACTCTTTGATTTCTTTTCTGATTCCATCTCTCTCCTTCTTCACTTCTTTCACCAAATTCACCTTAAAACCTGCACAAAAACACTGAAATCAAGCATAAACCTGTCCAGCTCTCTTATTTCTGAAAATATGGATAAAAGCATGATTTCAAGCTAGTTTCTAAGTGTAAAGGTTGCTTTTTGTGTCAAATTTAAGCATGAAAATAACAGTTTTTCAACTGTTATCAACACACCCCTCCAACCACTCACAAGATCAAAATCAACAAGATTTTGCGACATGGCAATCCTCCACTTATGAATCTGGCCAACATGTTGCCATGTGTCCATGATCCTCCATACACCAATTTGCCCAATGATATGTTGACACGTTGATAACGGTTGAAAATACGGTTATCTATGATGCAATTTTGATATTAAATCAACCCTTTTTGACTTAGAAGCTTGCTTGAACTCATGTTTTTAGTTTAATTTTGTGAATAAGTGAGTAGAGGGTATACTTAATGATTTTAACACTAAATTCCCTTAATTTTGTAGGTTATTGGTATGATTTGGAAGAAGAGTAGAAGTATCAAGGAGTTGGAACTCAAGAGGGACAGATAAAGTACCAGAGAAGAAGGCTGATGAAGGTCGCAGGGCGCTTGGTTTTCCTTTGAAAGGGCCCTCAGCGTAGGATGTTATTCATCACCACCTGGGTGCCCCATTTAGGATGCTGAGCTCCAGCTTCCTTTTGCCGCACACTGCCTGGGCGCCCTCTAAGGGGCCCTGAGCGCTAGTTCTCTCGCAAGCTCGCCCGGTTGCCCTAAGTAGGGGCGTTCAGCGTTATAGGGCTTGGACTTTATTTTTTCTCTATTTAAGAACTTGCACACCCTAGGGTTGGTATCTTTGGGCAGCAAAGACGCAAAAATAGACTTTTCCACTCTCTAGAGGCAGAATTGGATGAGAGAGCTCTCCTCTTTAGTTTCTAGGGTTTTTCTATCACTTTCATTCCATTGTATACGTAGTTTCTCCATGATTATGGAGAACTAAATTCATTTGTTATTGGGGAAGATTTAATTTGATGAACAAATTTTCAATCCCCGAAAATGGAGTCAAAAACTTGTTAACCCTCGACAAGTGTAACTGAATCGTATCAAGTAATAAACCTGGTAAGACCAAGTATCGTTCTCCAAAAAGGACTCACGACCTAGACAATATGTGGTTTATTGATTAATTAAGACTTGTGAAAAAATTGTTGTAAGTTTCAAATGCAAAAGACTGAAAAGTAAATATATATGCATGTGATGATCAATGGGCAAGAAGAAACAAAACACGTGAATTGAAATATATGGATGAATATGTTGTTGGGGTTTATCAATTTCATCCTATCCACTCTCTTGTATTTAGGAATTCATCATTCTTTTCATTAATGTTAATGCCACTCTCTAAATTACCTTAAACCCGATGTCTCGGCAAAGAAAGCCTAATCATAATCACTAGTTTACAATGTCTGGTCTCCCTAGCAATTAATCATGCATTATAGTGAACAGAAGCTTAAAGGCAACCAACCATCATACTCCTATATCTAGGTTTGTAATATACTGTTGGGAGAGATTCCCCAGATATAGATTTCTCCGTATGTGTCCATATCGACAAAACCAATAATCATGACATCAAATAAGTTAAACAATGCATGCTTTGAGCAAAGAGGAAAAACCCTAACTATTAATGAAAGAAAGAATGTATCATAAAAATGATCTTGAAGAACAAATTTCATACAAGAGAGTTTCTAAGGATTTACATTGATTCCCCAACAACAAAATAAAAATTTAGTTCTCCATCGTCATGGAAGAACTAGATGAACAATGGAATGAAAGAATGGAAGAGATAGAAAAATCCGAGAAAGAGAAGAGGAGAGTCGTCACCATCTCCAATTCTACCCCCAAGGGGTGAAAAGTGTGTTTATGATTCGTTCCAACCAAAGATACAAAACATAGGACGTCCTAAAGCTTATATACTATTCTAAAAATTACAGAAAATTAGGCCATAGCCCATAAAAGTGCCGCTCAGCGATAATACTGCGTGGTCAATTCTTCCCCTCAGCGATATTTCTCCCCTCAATGACATTTCTCTTCTTTTGCACTTTTTATGTCCTTTTCTGCTTCCATCTCTTTCCTACTTCACTTCTTTCATCAAATTCATCTTTAAACCTACAAAAATCAAGGAAATCAAGCATAAAACCTGTCCAACTCTTTCAGTTCCAATAATTCAACAAAATCATGAGTTCAAGCTAATTTATAAGTCATAAAGATTGTAATTGAAGTCAATTTTAAGTATAAAAATAACAGTTTTTCAACTGTTATCATAACCTCTAAACTCTCATGTATTTGAATCTGTTATGAATTATTATATGCTTCTTTCATTAATTGTTAGGGATTTTCTCCTTTGCTCTATGCTTGTTATGTTTTGATCATTCATGGCATGATTTTATGGTATTCTTTGTTATTGGGAAATACCTAGAGACCAAGATCTGGAGAATTTCTCCCAAAAGCAATATTGCCCACGGATGGGGATAGGAGGTTTGGTTGTCTTAAGATTTTGTTCATAATGCAAAATTAATTATTAAGGATGCAAGGGATTGTGGTCTAATAATTAAGGACAAACTTTCTTCGCCAAGGGATCGGGTTTTAAGTAACTTAGATAGTGATGTTAACAATTGAATTAAGAAGATGAATTCTTATATGCATGAGAGTAAGGATGGTGAAATCTAAACCCCAATAACATACTCATCTCATATTATCAAAATCATCCATTCACTTTTGTGTTTTGCCCCAATTGATCAAATTGCATTCATATTTACTTTTTCTGCGTTTTGCATTCTAAACCATTCAAATTGTTCTTAAGTCTTAATTAGTTAAGGTATTACATGACTCAACAATTGGAAACTCTGATGAATAAAATCTCTCAATTGCCAAAGGAGTTGTAAAATGTTTCACAAGTTCAACAACAACTTTGTGAGTTATGTGGTGGAGATCATATTAACGGTCAATGTGCCATGCCTTCTAATACCCAAGAGGAAGTAAACTATATGGGTAATCAGGTTCGTCCAGGTAATTACAGCCAAGGGTGGAAACCTCACCCAAGTATGGGTCAATGACAACTTGGGCAATTCAATAGACCACCACAACAACAATGACAACCACAACCCTCATTATCTGAAAGAACTACAAAGCTAGAAGAGACACTCCAACAATTTATGCAGGTGTCTATCTCCAATCATAAAAGCACTGAAGCTGCCATAAGGAATTTGGAGATACAAGTTGGCCAACTGGCTAAAACGTTGGAGGATAAATTTGAAATGCAGTTTGGGGATAATACTGAAGTTAACCCTAAAGAGGATTGTAATGTTATTATGAGCATAAGTAGTGAGAGGTTAGATGAAAGAAAAATGGAGAGAAAAGAAAAAGTTGAGTTGAGTGAAAAAAAAGAAGAAATTGAAGAGAGAAAAAGTGAGGTCGAGAGGAAGGAAAAGAAGAAAGAAAAGGGGGAAAGAAAAGAAGAAGAAGAGGGCGAGAGAAAAGAGAGAAAAGTTAAGAAATCTCTTCTTTATCCCAAAGTTTATCTAGGAAGGAAAAAGAGAAACAATTAGGGTGATTCAAGGAGATCTTCAAGAAATTGGAGATTACTATTCCATTGATTGAGGCATTGCAACAAATTCTTGTGTATGCAAAATTTTTGTAGAAGTTCCTCAAAAAGAATTTAGATGCGGAAACAATTGAAGTATAGGGTAATTATAGTGTTATTCTGCAGAAGACGCTTCCTCTTAAAGTCAAAGATTTGGGAAGTTTTACTATTCCTGACACTATTGGGAATTATGATATAGGGAAAGCTTTAATTGATTTAGGGTTAAACATCAATTTGATGCCCCTATCTGTGCTGAAGAAGATTGCTGGTCTTGAGGTTAAACCCGCAAAGATGGTGGTCCAAATGGCGGATAGATCAACCAAAAATCCTTATGGTGTAGTGGATGATGTAGTGGTTCAAATTGATAAACTGAAATTCTCGATGAACTTTGTAGTGATGGAGATGAGGGGAGATTTGAAGATTCCTATCATTCTTGGAAGACCATTCATTACGACAACTAAGGCTATCATTAATGTAGATGATGAAGTAATGACGCTTAAAGACTAGGAATAAGAGGTGATTTTCAATGTTTTTAATGATGAGCAGCCGATTCAAGTGAAGAAGACTACTCCAAAAGTGGTAGATGAAGATCTACCAAAGACTAGTGTATCTAACCAAGTTGCTCACTTAGTCAAGGGATGTAAAAATTGTTTCTTGTCATAGGTAAAGGAAGAGGAGAAAGAGATTAAAGAGAAGATATATAGTTCACCAAGACTTGGTGTGTGAAGATGAAGGGCTCAAACCTGGCAAACCAGTCATATATAGGGACATGTTATGAGTTGTGAAGGCAATTAAAGCGAATGGAGTTATTGAGATTGAAGCTCCATATTCTAGAAGAGTCTAGTTGGTGAAAATGAAGTTGTTGAAGTTATGTTGGTGTGATGAAGTGTCAAAGCGGCTGCAGCGGATGGGTTAGCGTGGAAACAACAAACTAAGAGGGGTTTTTAATACTAACGTGTGCCTTTTAATTTCTACTCAATTAAACTTACTTAGCAATTAATAATAACAATTAAATAGAGTAAGGTTGAGAGAAATTTGCACAGATGATTTTATCCTGGTTCGGATCTTACCAATCCTACGTCCAGTCGCTTATCTCAAAACAAGATAAACAGTTTCACTAACACAAAACAATTACAAACTACAATCACAAAGATACAATTTGTAAGAGTTTAGAAAACACCTCTCTTGATACCACAAGAGATGAAACTACACCTCCTTTGAGTCTTCACAAAGGATGAACACCTCCTCCGAATACTTCACGAAGGATGATTCTCTTCCGAACACCTCCTTAGACACACCAAGGATGAACCGGCTATTTCCTCTGTCACCGTAGCAGCACTTCACCAGCTCCACAGACAAGAGTTTCACAAGCCGAACAAGAACACACAAGTCTCAAGAATTTCTGAGTATTTGAGCACAAGGGAAGAGTTTCTGTGTCTCTGGATTTTTATTCTTGAGAGGAAATGAGAGTCTATTTATAGACTCATCCAAAGGCTCTTCCATTCACTAAAAGACAAACTTAACGGCTAGTTTCTCCAACGGCCATAAACGGCTAGTTTGTCCAACGGCCATAAACGGCTAGTTTGTCCAACGGCCATAAACGGCTAGTTTGTCCAACGGTCATAAACGGCTAGTTTCTTCAACGACTAGTTTCTCCAACATCCGTGTTAAGTGCGATACTCTTACCGTTAACCGTCACTATTCACGTGAATAGTGTTACTATTCATGTGAATAGTACTATAGTGTTTTGTTGCAATGATTTACTATAGTAATTTTACAAAACACTTTTCTTTTACTAATCTAAGTCCTATACATATTTCTAAGAGTATTACAAAAGCTTTCCATCACAATATAAGTCTTCATAACATCTTGAATCTTGATTTCTCTTGACTTGATTTAGACATCATCAAAACTTCATCTTGATCATTTTGCTAACAATCTCCCCCTTTTTGATGATGATCAAAAACTCCTTGATTTAAAGCTTTTGGTAATAATCTGTATTTAAAACACAACTTATGGAAGAAAGAGTGCATTAGTGAATAAGCACAAATAGTACAAATAGGCAAATAAGCTTTAAACATTTTTGCTCTGATACCAATTGTCAGAGCGGCTGCAGCGGAATGGTTAGCGTGGAATAACAAACCAAGAGGGGGGGTGAATTGGTTCTTACTTAAAATCGTGTGCCTTAAAAATTTCTACTCAATTTATCTTACTTAGCAATTAATAAAACAATTAAAGAGAGTAAGGTAGAGAGAAATTTTGCACAGTTGATTTTATCCTGGTTCGGATCTTACCAATCCTACGTCCAGTCGCTTATCTCAAAACAAGATAAACAATTTCACTATCACAAAACAATTACAAATTATAATTACACAAATACAATTTGTAAAGGTTTAGAAAACACCTCTCTTGATGCCACAAGAGATGAACCAACACTTCCTTTGAGTCTTCACAAAGGATGAAACACTTCCTCCGAATGCTTCACGAAGGATGATTCTCTTCCAGACACTTCCTCAGACACACCAAGGATGATCCAGCTATTCCTCTAACACCGTAGCAGTATTTAACCAACTCTACAGACAGAGTTTCCTTAGCTGAGCAAGAGCACACAATTCTCAAAGAGTTCAGAGATGTTTTGCACAAGGGAAGAGTTTCTGTGTCTCTGGATTTTTATTCTTGAGAGGAAATGAGAGTCTATTTATAGACTCATCCAAAGGCTCTTCCATTCACTAAAAGACAAACTTAACGGCTAGTTTCTCCAACGGCCATAAACGGCTAGTTTGTCCAACGGCCATAAACGGCTAGTTTGTCCAACGGCCATAAACGGCTAGTTTGTCCAACGGTCATAAACGGCTAGTTTCTTCAACGACTAGTTTCTCCAACATCCGTGTTAAGTGCGATACTCTTACCGTTAACCGTCACTATTCACGTGAATAGTGTTACTATTCATGTGAATAGTACTATAGTGTTTTGTTGCAATGATTTACTATAGTAATTTTACAAAACACTTTTCTTTTACTAATCTAAGTCCTATACATATTTCTAAGAGTATTACAAAAGCTTTCCATCACAATATAAGTCTTCATAACATCTTGAATCTTGATTTCTCTTGACTTGATTTAGACATCATCAAAACTTCATCTTGATCATTTTGCTAACAATCTCCCCCTTTTTGATGATGATCAAAAACTCCTTGATTTAAAGCTTTTGGTAATAATCTGTATTTAAAACACAACTTATGGAAGAAAGAGTGCATTAGTGAATAAGCACAAATAGTACAAATAGGCAAATAAGCTTTAAACATTTTCTCCCCCTTTTTGATCATAATTAAAAAGTTGTGTTGATGTTCTCCCCCTAAGATAATACTCCCCCTTAATAAAAGCATGTATGCATATGAGCTAAAAATATTTCAAATTTAAAGATTCATTCAAACATGCACAATAGGATATTTAAAGCAAATATTTTTAGGAGAAAGATCTTATAAAACATTGTTTAGATCTTTATCTTGAGGATTGTCATCATTATTTGCTTCATTTGTTGTCTTCTACAAATCTTCGTCATTGCCTGCATGTAATTCAACTGACTCAAGAGGTTTTGCCTCAAGGTCTACAATTTCATCAAAGACAACATGCTCACATAAAACTTTTTCCGATTGAAAACTATATATGCTTTGTATATTAGAAGATATAAAAATAGTTTTACCGGTCTTGAAAAAATTTTCTTAAAATTTGTTTTAAAGAAATTCTTAAATTTTTAAACAATAGGTACCCAACTACTTGTATGGGTCCTTTGGGTTAGATTTAGAAAAAAGAAATTATTTTATAACCCAAACATATCTACCACTTGGAACACCATAATGCTTAATTTTACATTTATTAGATGTATGACCCTTTTTCATACAATAAATGGATGATACAACATTTGTGTTCCTATAAGTTGTTCCTTTTTCTACCCAAGTTCTACGGGTTCTATGATTGTGTTTATTTTTAATTCTAGGAACATACTTATTTTTAACAACCTTATTTTCATTATTTTTACTACATTCTCCTGAGGTTGTTTCATCTAGTAGTTTCTTATAATTAACACAAGATGCACATTCATTACTACTAGTAAATTTACCCTTTTCAAAAATTAAAACTTTATTTTTCAAATCTTTATTTTCTTCAAAAGTATTTTCAAAATTTAATTTTAAATTCTTATTTTCTTCAAGAATATTTTCAAAATTTAATTTTAAATTTTTGAAATCCTTTTTCAACTTCTGATGGGCTTTATCTAACTTTTCAGATTCTACTATTAAAGCAGCATAAATTTCATGCAATTCATTTTCACTAATTTGACTAGAATTATCAGAATCGCTAGATGTACTTACTTGGCTTCCAGCGTCGTCGTTCACCACTAAACAGATGTTTGCTTCTTCATCTGAGTAGCTTGAATCTGAAATGGTCTCATTGTCATCTTCCCATGCAATGTATGCCTTCTTTTTCTTGAAGAATTTCTTTTCTTCACCCTTCTTTTGATTTGGGCAGTCTGCTTTTAAATGTCCCTTTTCTCCGCAACCGTAGCATCGGTAATTTGAGGAAGATACTGGATTATCTTTCTTTTCATATCTAAATTTTCCTTTACCTTTAGACTTCATGAACCTATTGAGCCTTTTTATCATGAGTCTCAATTCTTCTTCTTCGTCTGAGTTTTCATCTTCCGATTTACCTTTGCTTCTTTCAACCTTCGACTTTAACGCCAAACTCTTCTTGTTGTTTTTGGCTTTTGATTCTTCTTCATCAAGTCTTCCGAGGTCAAGTTCATGCTCTCTCAACTTTCCAAATAATGCAGCCATGGTCATTGTGTTGAGATTTTGTGACTCAGAAATTGCAGTCACTTTTGGTTGCCAAGACCTGTCTAAAGATTTCAAAATTTTTATATTAAGCTCATCAGTATCGAAAGACTTACCTAGTCCAATAAGATGGTTTACGATGTTGGTGAAGCGTTTCTGAACATCTACTATTGTTTCCCCTTGCTTCATCCTGAACATCTCGTATTCCTGGATTAAGGTATTCTTTCTAGCTCTCTTAACATCATTTGTACCTTCATGGGTTACTCTTAGTACTTCCCACATTTCTTGTGCAGTTTTACAAATAGAAATCCTGTAAAACTCATCAACAGTTAAAGCAGATGAAATAATATTACGAGCTTTTACATCATTACCAAATTTTTTCTTATCTTGAGCAGTCCATTGGTCACGGGGCTTTGGTTCCTGCATATTGTTAGTTGGAACAAAAGGACCAGATGCAACAGCATCCCAAATATCTATATCAATAGATTCCATAAAAATTTGCATTCTAACCTTCCAGAATGCGTAATTTTCACTTGTGAATAGTGGTGGTCTATTGATAGAAGCACCCTCTGCAAAGGTTTGATGTGATCCTGCCATTTGAATGACTATCAAAGCAAGCTCTGATACCAATTGTCAAAGCGGCTGCAGCGGATGGGTTAGCGTGGAAACAACAAACTAAGAGGGGTTTTTAATACTAACGTGTGCCTTTTAATTTCTACTCAATTAAACTTACTTAGCAATTAATAATAACAATTAAATAGAGTAAGGTTGAGAGAAATTTGCACAGATGATTTTATCCTGGTTCGGATCTTACCAATCCTACGTCCAGTCGCTTATCTCAAAACAAGATAAACAGTTTCACTAACACAAAACAATTACAAACTACAATCACAAAGATACAATTTGTAAGAGTTTAGAAAACACCTCTCTTGATACCACAAGAGATGAAACTACACCTCCTTTGAGTCTTCACAAAGGATGAACACCTCCTCCGAATACTTCACGAAGGATGATTCTCTTCCGAACACCTCCTTAGACACACCAAGGATGAACCGGCTATTTCCTCTGTCACCGTAGCAGCACTTCACCAGCTCCACAGACAAGAGTTTCACAAGCCGAACAAGAACACACAAGTCTCAAGAATTTCTGAGTATTTGAGCACAAGGGAAGAGTTTCTGTGTCTCTGGATTTTTATTCTTGAGAGGAAATGAGAGTCTATTTATAGACTCATCCAAAGGCTCTTCCATTCACTAAAAGACAAACTTAACGGCTAGTTTCTCCAACGGCCATAAACGGCTAGTTTGTCCAACGGCCATAAACGGCTAGTTTGTCCAACGGCCATAAACGGCTAGTTTGTCCAACGGTCATAAACGGCTAGTTTCTTCAACGACTAGTTTCTCCAACATCCGTGTTAAGTGCGATACTCTTACCGTTAACCGTCACTATTCACGTGAATAGTGTTACTATTCATGTGAATAGTACTATAGTGTTTTGTTGCAATGATTTACTATAGTAATTTTACAAAACACTTTTCTTTTACTAATCTAAGTCCTATACATATTTCTAAGAGTATTACAAAAGCTTTCCATCACAATATAAGTCTTCATAACATCTTGAATCTTGATTTCTCTTGACTTGATTTAGACATCATCAAAACTTCATCTTGATCATTTTGCTAACATGAAGGAGAGAACAACACTAACATTAAAAATCCGGATTGAGACATTAGTGTCAGGCTCGTGACGTTAAATAAGTGCTTGTTGGGAGACAACCCAGTTTCTGACTTTTTCTTTTTAATTGATTATTTGTGTGGGTTGGATTTGATTTTGCTTTGCAATAATTACAACATCTACTAATGGATGTTGGACAACATGTACTGAGGGATAATTTGAGGACTCAAATGATAACATCTACTGATGGATTCTAGGATGATTTAGATGATAGCATCTATTGATGGATGCTGCTATGAAGAGGAGCATCTACTGATGGATGCTACTAGATTAAAGCATCTACTGATGGATGCTATGATGATGAAGATTCAGATGAGAGCATTTACTGATGGATGCTACTAGATTAAAGCATCTACTGATGAATGCTATGCTACTAGATCAAGATTTTTCGTTTTCTTTAGTTTATGTTTTTTTTTTAACTTTATTATTGTGTTTTTATTTTATCTTGCTTATGTACTTGGTTTAATGAATTGTGCTACAATGGTTTGGTATGATGTGATAAACTATTGTTTGTGATGAGTAATATTCTTGTGTTTGCTTTATTGTTTTGAGATGCATGTGAAGTTAATGATTGATTTAGATTTTAAGCACAGTTGGTGGTTGCTCATATTTGTTTTAAAAATAGATGCATGATTTCAATTGTGATTAATTTGCTGGGCAAGATGTTATCAAATTGTGGAACTTGAGTTAACTTGTGAGAGGTTGGACTCTAGAGTCTTTGATTGATTGAATGCTATTGCTTTGGAAGCATGATTTATTTTAACTAATTTTCTATGATTAAACCTCTTGCTTGCTTGTTACACATGATCAAGGCCATTTGTTCTTCTCGCATGTAAACCAATGCCAATATGTGAACCCAACAAAGAACAATGTTTGTTCTATCCTTTGAACCTTGAGCCTAAATATGAAAAACCTTTTTGAAATCCTTGCCTTGAGTTGAGTAAAGTATGTTTATATGGTAATGGAGAATGATTCAAGTTTGGGATTGTGAGAAACTGGAAAGAACTTTGTGAAAATCTTTAAAGAGCATTGAGCAAAAGAAAAAGCAAAAGAAAAAGAAAAGAGAAGAAAAGAAAGAAAAGAAAAGGTTAAGCTCAATGAAAGGAAAGTTGGGAATGAGTTGAAGATTGGTTTCTCACATAAAAGGAGAAAGAGAGATTATTGTTAATTAAATAAATGAATTATGAACTCTCTTAACTCAAGGAATTTTGTTGTCTAGAAAAACCAATTTTCTTCTTAGCCCGACCATGTTACAAGCCTTGAAAGCCCTTGTGATGATAACTTGCTTGTGAGTGTGTTTGATGATATTTAAATGAAAGGGAAAGTTGATTCATGTAACATTGTGATGGTAGAGTGTAAGAGTGTCATCTCACTATACACCTTTGAGTTTGAGTGAAACACTATTCTGGGTGAGGAATTGTTCTATGCACTTTATGATAACATTCTTGCTTGGTTGTTAATTATTCATGAGGTTTGCATCTATTGTGTATGTCTTGATTATGTGAGAACCATAATTGAAGCTTGATTGGCTAAAGCATCATTATATCTTAACTAATCTTTCTATGATGAGAAAACATGAGTGATTTACTTGTCCTAGAGGAAAACGCTTTTTGGTGTGCTAGACCATTGTAGTATGATTATTTTGTTTAAGCCAAGTTACATTTTTCTTGAGGACAAGCAAAGTTTCAAGTTTGGGGTTGTGACAACGGGTTAAAATACCCTTATCTGTGATGCAATTTTGATATTAAATCAACCCTTTTTGACTTAAAAGCTTGCTTGAACTCATGTTTTTAGTTTAGTTTTGTGAATAAGTGAGTAGAGGGTATAATTAATGATTTTATCACTAAATTCCCTTAACTTTGTAGGTTATTGGTATGATTTGGAAGAAGAGCAAAAGTATCAAGGAGTTGGAACTCAAGAGGGACAGATAAAGTACCAAAGAAGAAGGTTGAAGAAGGTCATAGGGCGCCTAATATTCCCTTTAAAGGGCCTTCAGCGTAGGATGTCACACATTCACTTTTGTGTTTTGTCCCAATTGATCAAATTGAATTAATATTTACTTTTTCTGCATTTTGCATTCTAAACTAATGAAATTGTTCTCAAGTCTTAATTAGTTAAGGTCTTACATGACTGTCTAGTGCCATAAGTCTTCTAGGATATGATACTTGGTCTTACCATTTTATATTACTTGATACGATTTGGTATACTTGCCAATGTGTTAACACACGTCATCACCCTCTTCACCTCCATCTTACCCAAAACAGAACCTATAAAATCCCCAAACCACCGTCAAATCACCGCGAGAACGCCCACGACACTCGTCCTCCACCAAACTATCCAATAGAACCATTGATAACGGTTGAAAATACCGTTATCTATGACGTAATTTTGATACTAACTGCACCCATTTCTACTTAGAAACTTGCTTTAAATCTTGATTTTCTGTTAAGTTGTGTGAATAAGGGAGTTGAGGTGGAACTTAATGATTTTATGACTAAATTCCCTTGTTTTAGTAGGTTAATGAAGTGATTTGGAATAGGAGTCAAAGTATGAAGGAGTCAGAACTCAAGGAGCAAGCAGAACTGCAGAAAAAGAGAAACAAGCGTTGTGCTGTAAAAATCTACGAGGGTTGGGCGCCCCTTAGGGGGGCTTGAGCGCCAAAAGTGCACCGCACACCGCCTGTGCGCCCCTTTTGGGCGCTTAAGCGCTAGAAAGTACCGTTTGATGCCCGGGCGCCCCACTTAGGGCGCTTGAGCCACAACAACATGGGTCGTACCTTGTTTCTATTTTCAATCGACTCTATTGAAAGGACCCAGACGTCCTAGGTTTTGTATTTTTGCTAGGAGGAGCGCAACCATACACTCTTTCACCCTCTGGAGGCGGATTTGGATGCGGGAGCTTCCATCTTCTATTTTTAGGGTTTTTCTATCTCATTCTTCTCCATTATTCATCTAGTTTCACCATGTCTATGGTGAACTAAATTCTATTTGTTGTTGGGGGATGATTTAACCTTGTGAACTCTCATGTATTTGAATTGATTCTTAATAATATATGCTTTTTCATTAATTGTTAGAGTAATTCATCTATTATAACGCTTTCTTTGTTTAACTCATTCAATAGCATGATTTATGAATTACATGAGTGCCGGGAGGTTCCTTACAATTCAGGTTCTTGTTGAATTATTCTCAAGAGTAATATTTCTCAGGGATGAGGGTATGAGTCTTGGTCGTCTTAAAGCTCTTGATCTTCACATTTAATTACTAGGAATGCTAGGAATTGCATGAACTAGTGATTAAGGACATGCTTATTTCGCCGAGGGATCGAGTATAAGTGATTTAGTGAGTGACGTTAACATTAATGCATAAAGAAGAATTCTTACATACATGAGAGGGAAGTTGGCGAAATCTAACCCCAATAGCATACTCATCTCATATTAAACAACATTCGTTCATCATTGTGCTACTAATGTAGTCGAATATAACAATTATGTTATAGCAGTTACCAACAGCCAAAACAATTAATTGAATTCGCAATTAATGCAGTCGAATGACATTTAATGCTTGATCAACATATTTAAAAATATGACGGTTAGACAATAAGCATTAACAAAATTTCAAAACAGTAATAGACTTAGTCCAATGCAACACACATATAATCGACTATGTAACAGTGTAAATCTAGTTTTGAAAAAATTTCTCTTTGAAAAATCTCACAACATACTTTGAAAAAGATTTGTGCAAAGACACGAGTTTTAATCGACTCACCCGATAATGAAATCGACTTAAAACTATTGTTTTGCCACACAATTAAAATTCAACATTAGTGCTTGTGATTTTTCTCATCCAGAAACATGTGTCAAGCATTCATGTATTAAATCACACATATAACACAGTGAAATGCAATGAACAACACAACAACAACACAATCATGTTCTCATATACGCATATAACATGTAAGCATAGAACATGTAACACAAAATACACATGTGTTGTTAATTAAGTGTTGTCATCATCAAAAACTCAGATAATACTGAGATTGTGGGTTCAGCTAAACCAGTGCTCCCCCTATCAATAATCTCAACACAAATGAACCAATGTAGGTCAAGGAAACTCTAGCCCCAAAGCATCTATCATGGTACTCACCGTAATAATAAGGGAGACAACCTCAAAATGGAGAATGATTGTGAACTGAAACAAGGTAGCCTCCGCTCTACGATTGCACTAACCATGGTCTACCACTGCAAATGCCCGCGCTCTTCACAACAAACCAAATGAAAGATGGAAGATGGAAGCCTCATAGAGAAAGATGAGAAAAGAAGGGAAGCAAACGAAATAAAGAAGCCTCACAACGAATGTTTGATTTATGGGGAAAAGGAACGAGAGCAATTTGGGGGAAATGGTAACTTGAAATTGTAATTGACAGATGGAGGGAATACCTCAAATTTCAAAGTTATGTCACCACCCTACATTACTGAAGAGTTTATGCTAATGATAAATCATGCAGTGGGTTCCGCTTCTAATGTCTCGGTAATGGGAATTTACCGACAGATGCCATACTGTTGATAATGATCCGCTGGTAATTCGTGCATTTTCTGTAGTGAATAGGGGGATTGATAAAAGATTTACAGAAATGCAAGAATTGATGAGTGACATGCTTCCTGAAGGTAACACATTATCAACATGCAATTATGACGCGAAGAAGATATTATGTCCCATGGGTATGGAAAATAAAAAAAAAAAATCCATGCATGCCCAAATGATTATATCTTGTACAAGAGCAAGTTCGTCAAGTAATTATCAACGAATATTTCCTTCGATTACCAAAAGATTTTTCCTTCGAAAATTACTGAAAAATATAAATTTTCATTTGTAAATGTTACTGAATTTTAGTGTGTTAGAAAAAGTCATTATCAATAAATTTTGATCGTCGATAATACCTGTTGGTTGTTGTAGCAAATCAAAGTTTGAATATTTGTTGGTGCATGTGGAAAGGAATAATATTTACTTAAAAAGAAGCATAACTTGAGAAATAATGGAGGTGCAAATGACGACAAGAAGAAAATCATGAATCACGTGACTTATTTGGAGATAATTTTAAGAAAAGGTTGAAGAACTTAATGGATGTGAGGTAAAGTTTGTGACTCATGAAACTTTCAACACAGACTTAAATCCAAATCACGCCCACAAACTAAGAAGTTATCTTTGAATCAATTTATCAGAGAAAATGAAAGGCTTGTTGACTTGTAGTGAATTTGTTGGACCTGTTGAAAGAGTGTGTTGAAAGTTTCACATCAACTATAAATAAGGTCAATTTAGTGTATATAAGTGGACAAAAACCTCATCTTTTACAAGCTAGTTTTGTAAGGTTGAGTTAGGCTTAAAGTCCACATCTTAACATGATAACTAAGTCATGGAATATTAGAGTCTATCTTAACAATATTTGTTGTTTGTTGGGTATATTAATTTACTCACTAATAGACCATTTATTGATGCCTAGTTTCATACTTGAGATGTACATCCCTTGACATAAGGGGTCTATGTCCAAAAGTTTCACATCCACTATAGATAAGTTTAGTTCTAGAATGTATGAGTGAATAAAACTCTTATCTTATATACCAATTTTATAAGATTAAATTAAACTCAGTCCTTTTTTTTTTAAATACAATATGTGTAAAATGTAAAGAAAAGCCGGTACATACTATGGACCTCTGGTCCTTTATAGACTAATATTAAACATGCCATTAGATAAAGATTTTTTTAAAAGGATAAAACCTAAATTTCAAAGGATAAAACCTAAATTTCTGTTCTTGTCAAAATTTGAATTTTGAAGAACTGTCTCTTGGTTACTAATACCCTATATTATATACGAATGGTTTGTTATCCACGTATGTGAGTGTCACCATGTATATTTTGGTCTGCGAATAGCATATTTAATAAATTTCAATTTGAAAAAGTTATTGATATTTTATTTTTAGTGTAACTTGATGTGCTATTAGAAGTATATATGATCTATATATTTAGAGGCAGGGAAGAAAGAAACATTCTGCCATCTACGAGACTTAATGTGGAAATTTAAATGGAGAAAAAGAATGCAAGTGTAAGTGGAAAGAAAGAAGATGGAAATGCAACAGATTCGGTTGATATCATATTGCGAGAGGTTTTCTCTGCGTTTCTCGAACAGGAAAGAAAAGAAAATCCGGAATTCTTTGCATCACTGGACAACATGGAAGACAGTGAGATTTTGGCGAGCATCAGAAGAAGTCAAGCCAAAAGAGAAGAAGCCATGGCCGAAGAACATGGAAATGCAACAGATTCGGTTGATATCATATTGAGAGGGATTTTAGGGGCATTTCTCGAACAGGAAAGAAAAGAGAATCCGGAATTCTTTTTATCACTGGACAACATGGAAGGCAGTGAAATTTTGGCGAGCATCAGAAAAAGTCAAGCCAAAAGAGAGGAAGCCATGGGCATGGAAGATGTCTGCAGCAGCAGTGATAGTGATGTCGGTCATAATTCACAAGACCAACCTCATTATGAAAGGACAAGATCATCTAAAGAAGAAAAGTCCAAGAATCGAAAGAATTTGAAGTGAAGTGAAATTTGTGATGCAGAAGATCATGATTTCAATTTTGTTAAGAATACTAAAACATCTATGTATCTTCTGTATCTATTTAGAAGGGTCTGAACATTTTCACCGAAGTATCAACTTTCTTTGCTTTCACTGTCATTCAATTTACTGAGTTTTACCCAAATATATGTTTCCTTATGTTTTATTATAGTGAGTTTTGCTTTCTCAACAGGGAAACAATCATGGTTGTTGTGGGATGAAAGTATCACAAACAAGTTGAAACAGTGAGGAACATTGTTCTTGAAATGATATGAAGTAGAAATGTTTATAACCCTCCGTCATTTATGGATTTTGAATCATATGAAAATGAACACGTATACTATACTCCTTACTTCACTTGTTTCATTATCTTTTGGAAGATAATTACTGTAGCACTAATTTCTTCAGCAAAATTATAATCTTTTACAGGGAAAAAGCTACTACCAAAACGGTGTCTTTCTCCTCTGCCACAGTTATACCTAGCTCCAATGAAATCGTGTAGGAGGGCCAGATCAAATGAAATGCATGCAGTAGTGTGAAATTTATAGATACATACATGATTTAAAGGTAAATGATTTGAAAGGCTCAAAGAATTTAGAAGAATGAATTTTTTTAAAGATACGAGTTTCAACCAAAAAGAGAGAAAGAGACTGTTTTTCCTCCAAATTACATTCAAAAGAACATAAAATGAAATTCAAGTTTTAGTTTTAAAATACCGTAAACGAAAATAAATAAAAAAAGAAAAGAAAAAAGGGATAATATGTTACATTTAAAATTTGAAAGAAATATAAAAAATGTTTCAAATCGGAGTAGTGCACTTTATGCTTGTATTTTCTGTACATGTCTTCCTGTTAATTCTAAACCCTAAAATCTCAACATGTGTTCTATATGTTTCTTTTGACTTTGACTCCTTTCTTTGGTTGAGTTTGATAACGATCAATTAGATTTCAGTGTCTTTTTATGATAATCATGAAATAACTCTAAAAATAAAATAAAGAGATGAAGTTGCAAATGTTATGTTCACATTACTTAAAAAATAACACGACTTCTATAAAAAAAGAAAAAAGTTAGTTTAGACTACTTAAAAAAAATTATATGACATGATTTTTAATAATATAATAATATAATAATGATTTTAAATTAAACATATAATATATTTATAATCAAAATATTATTATCTATTCATGTCAGATGACGTGATTGTCGTTTAATGCAGAATAATTAAAAGTAGAAGTATTTGAAAGTATTCTTACACTCTCAAGTCGTATTTCCAAAGCACAATTTATTTATTTATGTAATTTTTTTAAAATTTGTTTATTTTCTAAACGAAAATTGTATTTATATGGTAAAAAAAATCTGCAAATTAAAAAGAAAATAGATAATATTTGAAATTGAAAATTCATTTTTTATTTCAAATTTCTTAAGTTTGTTGAATTTTAGTAGTGTGTTTTATGCTTGAACGAACATGTTTGCTATCTCTTCTAATTAGGATCACATATGATGTTATTTTTTTTCTCTTTCCATGTTGTCCCTTGTCATGGAATGTTCAAGTTTTAATGTCTTTAAACCTATTTTAGGTGATTATTTTGTTAAGCAACACCTTTTATTTTTTTTCTTATTGTGATTCTTTTTAATAATGATGTATTTTTTCTCATTTTCCTTATTCATTTGTGCCCTCATTAATGTTGTCTTTACAATCATGTATCACCTATAAACCAATTCTTCTACAATTTTAGCACTATAGAAAATTGTCTTTCTTCAACGAATATTTACTCACGGTCTAGGATTCGTCGATAATGTAATGGTGAAATAAAATACCGACGCCTTAGGGGCCCTCGGTAATGTCTTCTATGAATTTTGCCCAAAATCAAAATATTCTCTCTTTAATATTCATTTTCCACCAAGCCCTAATTTTCGTCTCATCTCCAAGGTCTGAACCAAATCACCAAACCATTCTCCTTTACTCTTCCAAAACGCAATCTTCCTCTTGTCTCCAACGAAAACACCAAACCTCAAGACCTAATCTTCCTCTTGTCTGCCCAAGTGACAGCAAAAACACCAAACCCTTCCCTTTTGCACAAAACGCTTGCCATTTGTAGGGATCCCTGTGACGACGTGGTCAATATGTTCATTTTCAGTTTCTGTGAATTCGTTGCAAGAAACCATTTTTCAGTTTCTGCGTTTTCCCCTAATCTGACCACTGTCTTGCATAATCGTTTTTGTTTCAATTGCAACATGGGTGGAAGGAGGCCCCATTGGAGTTCAATCATGGTGGCACGACGGTTTTGTGGGTGGTGGAGTCTTCGTCGTTCGTCGACGTACAAAGAGGAGGCGGCAATGCTAAGGAAGGGCTCCCTGATCTATTCAACAAGGTGGAGGTTTGGCGCAACACTCGACTGGGACGAATAAGTTCTGGGAATTCAACTAGGTTTTTTTGACCTATAATTACTTTAACATTATTATTTATTTTATATGGTTTTTCAATTTTCAACTTCAAATTTTTAAAAAATGTGTTCTCAATGAAAAAATGTATAAATCTAATATCTTATTTAACATATTAATGTGTAATTATCATAGTATAACTTGACCAGAACCATATTTACAATGTGCAACTATTTTTTTTGTTTATTTATTTATTACTCTTTCCTTTTTGTTTGAAGTTGTAATCCTACTCTTTCAATTGCTTAAAGGTGAATTTGGTGTAGTGTATGTATAAAAGGATGTCAAACTTGCAAATGGATTATGCTTGAATACACTATATGGTATTAAATGTTTGTTTTTAGTATGTCTTGCTTTAAAGAAACACTAACAAAAAACTTATATGATCGTATAACTTAGTCATACATAGAACGTAATGAAAGGGAATTTGTTACTCAAATTCAAATTATTATATATGAATTCTTTGTTACTTATTTCTTACTGAAATACATCCCTAAGCCACTTAAGAAACTACCTAAGTTGAAGTTTAAGAGAAGAGTGTTGTAAAGACACTTTAAGTTGTTTGAGAATTGTCTTAATTACAGCCTAATAAAAAACTTATTTACTCTTCCATCACTTAAGAATAAAACTTAGATAATGTTTATAAGATTGACCAATTATAAGTTAATAAGATATTTCTAAAGATTGAGTTAAACCCTAAGTCGAAATTGAAAGAACAATCTTAACAAACATCAATTTATCAACATCGATAAAATTTTGGTCTTGTATAGACAAAACACATGAGGAAATAAGAACTAAGACAAAACCATTCCATGAATGGAAGAAAGTCAGTGTTAAGTCATTTGATTCACTTGGAACATATTGTACACACTAAATGTGAAGGTTGTAGACCACAACATAACCTAATAGTCTTAACAATCATTCAATACATAAAAACATGTGTGATGTTTAATGATTGAAAAGCTAACAAAGTAGTCTTCGAAGAAGTTATTATTTTCTACAAGTGCAACTAAGAATGAGGTGTGTGAAACAAAGACTCAAACTCCAATTTTTATGAGCAATAAAATTATTTGTGATACACCTAGGTAGGCCTAACTCTGCATTGAGACTTGTCCAACTCCTATCTTGATGGCTTTGATCTTTCAACCCTTAAACCTTGTTGTTTGAAGCTTTTAGCCCAAAATAATGTTACTACAACATGTATTCGCTGGTGTTTTGGTCTTGATGAGGCTAGAATCTTCAATTAGATTGCATTTAGATGGTTGGTTATGTTTTGAACACTGCCTATGCCAAATGCTCTGTGAACTGATGCATCAAGCTCATGGGGAGCTTTCCACATTAGTTTTGCAGAGTTATGTGACGGGGAGCTTTCCCTAATTTCTTTTAAGTGAATCAATCATGCTTGGCAGAAGTTTTATGTTGAGTTCATTTAATTTTGCGTTTGTTGAGTCAATTACTTTGTTTTATCAGTCTCTAAAATCAAATTTTGCACAATTAAAGTGTTTGTGAAAATTGTACTGCATTGTTTCCTCAGTTTACATTGTGTTTTGAGTTTAGAATTGTAGTTGACGTGTCAAAATGTCATGTTGCATTACATGATGAGTATTGGATGATTAAAGGTCTCGTTTATGCTAGGTATGCCCTTATAAAGTTATAAAACCATGATGTTCACTAGGCATATGAAAAGGACCAAATATAAATGTTAGAAATGTTTACTATATGAACCCAGAAGGCAACCTAAAACTTAGTCAAAACTAGACAACCGTTAACTGATCCTAGAATGAACAATTAAAAAGTAACCAAACTACTTCTTTGAAATTTAAATTGACTAAAGAAATGAATAATAAAATTAAAAATTAAAATGTATAGCAAACTCAAATTTTGACTACTAAAAACTTAAAATCACAACTAAAGATGTAAAAATTGGAAATTGTACTAAATTAGCCTAAGAATATGTAAATATGAAATCCTAACAAGTTTAAAATAGAAAATTTGACTTAAGAAACAATTCAAAGTGGAAAAAAATACCTAAAACTCAAAAGATGACTACCTAAGACCTAAAAGTAGCAAGTAGAATAGGGTAAAAATGCTAAAAATGTAAACTTAACTAGACTACTAATTATCAAGAAAAGATGTACACAAATTTTGAATACTAAAACAAAGGTAAAAAGTAAGTTTTAGTCAAAAAATAGCAAAAGCTACAATATCTGGCTATCAAGAACCTATAAGAACACTTAAAAACAATCACTATATATACATTATACTACAAGGACTAAAAATTAATACCTAACTAATCTAAACAGTAACCTCACCTTCTAAACAATTTCTAAATTGTGAAAGAGTGTTACAAAATATGGTGATCACTACACTTACAAAAGCACTGTAAAATTTGACTTATAAAACCTACAAAAAGCATCCTGAGTAGACTAAAATTAGAATTTCATTCAACCAGAAAAGTAAAATGGAATTCAATTGTCTAAACAAGTTATAAATATTAAAAGAAGTACAAGAAATAACTCAAAAGTTACCTCTCTACGAAAGCTCAAAATTCATTATTGAGAACCTATAACTATGCTAAAACTAATCTCAAATCATGAAGATTTTCTCTTTATAGGTTGCAGAATAGAGTTGTGCTACTACAACACATATTCTTTGTTGTTTTGGTCTTCATCAGGCTAGACAAGAAAAGACGGGCACTAAGAAGTGAAGATTATGGGTATTTTAGCATTAGGAGGCAAAATGTGCTTGATGATCCTCCCAACATTGGCTAATGTTTGATGAAATGTGTCAATGAAATCGTAGGTTTCATTTAGTGTTTGTTGAATAAGATAACCTAAGTATTGTGCAATTCAAATTACCTAAACATGTTTGTATATGTCTAGCTATGCTAAATGAACGGTGAAACTAAATTAGAAAGTCAAGAATCACAAAATGATTATCATACCAATTTTGACAGAAAAGGTAGTTTTAAAATGGAGTATGACAACACTTAAAAGGTAGTTTTCGTATATTATCTTATCATTTATAATATGACACTAAATGACTCTTAAAACACTAAAATGCTTAAAATATCACTGAAATAAAAAAAAGACTAATTGAACCTAAATGATTGCAAATAAGCTTATAATAACTATTGAAATTATGCATATGAATGTGAGAATTGAATTTCTTGAACTGTGAATGTGGTCAGGAAGTTTTAATACACTAAAATATGGTGGTACATGTTAGGAAGTTTGGACCATGGAATTAGTTAACTCTTTGATGAAATGCGGGTGGCAAATGAAATGGTAGTTTTTTCAGTTTCAATATGGTTTGTCCTTACTATTTGTTCTAAGTCGTATGTTTGCAATTTTATTTTGTTGCAGGAATTTGCTATCAAACGTGCAACCCATACAACTACAAAATCAACCTTTTAAGTTTGACAATTTAAATTTGTTTTCAAATTAACCGACTTAATAAATGTGCAGTGGCATTTCTGTAAATAAAAGTTCATGCTTTAAGTATGTTAATATCATAGCAGACTTAAATTTTGGTTTTAAGTATGTTGGAATACAAACAGACTTAAATTTTGTATTTGTTAAGTTTCTTAACAGACTTAAATTAATATTTTAAATTTTTTCTAATATAATAATACTTTAATGTTGCAATAGTTAATTTGTTATCAAACTTAAATTTAGGTTTAACCAAAATGAAAACTTTTCCATGCTTATCTTTCTTCTTCTATTATTTTCCTATTAAAAAATGAACCCTTCTCTCTTATTTTCTTCTCCTTCTCTCTTCATTTTCTTCTATCTTTAGAGATTTCTTCTTTCCTTGTAGTTGTCGCCTCACCTCCTGCAAATTGCTGCCTCTCGCAGGCCCTGCTTCCCGCAAACTGCCGCTTCGCCTCTCGTAGGCCGCCACTGCATCCCCTTTCGATTTGTTGTCGCATCGCCTCTCACTTTGGTGTTGTCAATTCTCAATCTAGCGTCGTCCATCACCTCACGATTTAGCGTCGTCAACTCTCGATCTGGTGTCGTCGACTCTCGATTTGGAGTTGTCGCCATCGCATCTCGCGTTGCCACTTCCACCCTCACTCCTTCCACTACCGCCATCACCATCCTCTCACGCGCTACCATTGTCGCTGCTACCACTATTGCCATCTCCATCTGTTAGTGATTTTTTTAGTCTATATGTTGTAATAAATGTTGTAGTTTCCTTCTGAAAATATTTCTCCATATTTATCTCCTTAAAAACTAACATGCACTTCATAATAGAAAATATATGTTAAAATAAAATATGAGAATGTAAAGGAAACAAATGTTTTGTTGAGGGATAGGTAAGTCCAAGTGTCCAATTCATAAAGTTGAAATTATTGATGATCCAAGCAAGTTCGTTAGATCTTTTTCCTTTTCATAAGACCATTTGAATGCCTTTGTAGACTATACTTTTCCTATGGTTTATCTTTGGTCTCTCATTTCAAAGTTTATGTATAGTTATTTATTTATTTTAATATTATAATTGGTGTAATATATATATATATATATATATATATATATAATACGACTTTTTTTCTATTACTTTATTATTAATTATTTTATCATGTAAATTTAAGTACTTTTAAAAGTATTTATTTGAATAAATTTATATTAAAAATTGAAATGTAATGTTAAAATATATAGTTTCCAAATTTTTCATATGTTTAATATTGTTTATTTAAGCTTAATTTATAATTAGTTTGGGTGATTTTTGGTTAATATATTAGATAATTTGACTTTTGTTATTTTAGGTTTTGGTTGATTAAATAAATAAAATTAATAAAAAATAGTAAACTTAAGCTGATCACAATAAACTTAAATTCGTTATATTTTTTTTTTATAATTGTATAAAGATCTAAGTCTGTTGGTTAACAAGAGACTTAAAATTTAAGTCTGTTAGTCAACAACAAACTTAAAATATACGGCTGCCGAATCTAAGTCAGTTGTAAAATAGACTTAAAAAGCCTGAAATAACCGACTTAAAAACCCTTTTTTTGTAGTAGTGTCACCAGTCATTCGTCTCCTAATCGTGATTGTGTAAATGGTTCTTGACCAAATTTGGTTTGTCACTAGATACTTAAATAGCTATTTCATTGCGTAAAGTTTGTTAATATGATGTTTATTTATTCTAACCTAGACTGTTTGAACTGAACTTATTTTGAAATGATGGGATGACTTGTTTTTAGATGCTTTATTTTATTTTGAAACTGAACAAACAACCATGAAACATAGGTGGAGACTTGTAGGCTAAGAATATGTAGTCTTCATATCCTAACAAGTTTAAACTTGTTAAATGGAGCTAAGGAAGAAGTTTAAATGGTTTAAGTACCTAAAACTCAAAATGACACTAGTTAAAACCTTAAAACTAGTGTTGTCAAAATGGTTTGTAACCCGCGAGCCAATTTAGTCCACCACGGGTTTGAGCTGGGTTAGGTTTGAAAAAATGTAATTTTTTCATACGGGTTAGTTTTCAACCCGACTCACTTAGAACCCGGGTGAGCCGGTTTTGGCTCACGAACTCATCTAAGTTAATTTAATTATTTATTATTTTATGTTTCAATATTATTAGTTAGCATTTTTTTTATTATATTGTAGATGGGGATAAAAAAAAAGATGTTTCAACATAGAAAAATATTATATATTTATTTATAAATGGACAACTGATACAAAAATTATCAATATTATTAAAAACTTATTTGTTCGCCTTTTGTGCTTGTTTTTGGATTACGCTTGGATCATATTATATTTTTTTTTATTTTGAATTGTCTTTGTAGTTTAACATCATTTTAGAGTGAAATTTATTTAGATTTGAATTAAAAAATTTATAATTTTTTTTATTTTAAAAAAAACTTGTATTTAAGTGAGCCAGTGAGCCAACTCGTTTAACCCACCAACCCGTGGTGGGTCGAATCGGATTCGAATTTTTTCAGCTTGCTAATAAATGAGTCAGGTTGGGTTTGCTCACTAAGTGACCAACCCGTGGTGGGTCAGGCCGGGTCGAGCCATGTTACCCGTTTTGACAGCTCTACTTAAAATATGTACTAAAAAGCACCTAAATTTGAAATTTACCTAATGTAGGCTAAGAAAATGTGGTCTTCATAACCTAACAAGTTTAATGTACTTAAATGAAGCTAGGAAACAACTCTAAATGGTGATATTACCTAAAACTCAAAATGACACTACTTAAAACCTTAAAAAATGTACTAAAAATACCTAATTCGAAATTGATCTAATGTAGGCTAAGAATATGTGGTCTTCATATCCTAACAACTTTAATGTACTTAAATGAAGCTAGGAAACAAGTCTAAATGGTGATATTACCTAAAACTCAAAATGACAATACTTAAAATGGTGATATAGGGCCAACTCCTTCTATTGTAGGGTCCACATCAGATCCTCCTATGGAACAACACTATATATTCATCCATTTCCTCCTATCCCCACGCCATCTTCTATACCCTCTCTAGATGTACACCAACCATCTTATAATCCTGCTGATCCTACTGATATGGTTGATCTTACTCCTCATGATCGACCTTTCATTGAGCCATATGGAAAAGGGTAATACCACATCTTCTTCTTAGTCTTGTATTTTGATTTTAATTGTTGGTCTTGTTATGCTTGTAGATTCATAACATTCTTAATTAATATTTCATGTTTCTTCCTTTTAGAGTGTCTTCGCAGGCCATAACTAGGTTTATTAAGCAATAATTTCATCAATCCTTGCCATCATGCGGAGCAATCCCTACAGAGGACATGGAACTATTCTAGCAGAGATTTAAGGTAAAACACGATGTTACTTAATCATGTTTTATTCATTTCAAATAGGAATTTCATCTGCTTAATTTTAACATTATCTACTGTAACTGTAACACCCCTAACAAAGTGCCACTTGAAAATAATAAAGCTCTGAATTTTACGTCAAATTTTTTTTTTCATTTAAATATCGTCGCTTATAAACATTTATATAATATCGTGGAAGCAAACAAAACCTCAAACTTATAAGCGTATTACAGTATAAAATTCAAACCTTACCATGAATAAAATCCATTATTTAAAATATAAAAATACTTGAAGAACAATAAAATTCCCAACAGTTAATCCCATCTCTCTTGCTGTGCTACTCTTGCCTTGCCCTATCTGCAACGCCATATACTCTCGTACAAGTACGATCGTTGCAGGTGGAACCACAACCACAATAGAAAAGGGTGAGTAACTAGAAATATAACATAACATACAACTTAATAATCACATGCTCAAAACACAACTATATCAGTCGTTACATAACATTATCTCTCAATACTCAATTCATAACTCTAACATCACATTACGTCTCAATGCTCAACTCATAACATAGACTATCACCACTCAGACTATCGTAGTCAATACATTACAATACATCACAATATTCAATTCATAACTCTGAGCATATATACAAGCTTATGTTGTTTCCTTAAATTTTGTCGTACCAAACCTGTTTACCAAAATAGAGTGATTCCAAACCTGTTTACAAAAACAGGGCGATACAAACCTGTTTACCAAAACAGGACGATACAAACCTGTTTACCAAAACAGAGCGATACAAACCTGTTTACCAAAACAGAGCGATACAAACTTGTTTACCAAAACAGGGTGATACAAACTTGTTTACCAAAACAGGGCGATTCAAGTCGCCTTCCATCGCAACTTCAGACCTATCTCCCCGACTCCTCAAGGAATTACGAGTAAAAACTTCGGTTAGGCGCACCCACCGAGCACTATAGTCACACGAGACGAAGTCATTGGGCAAGACATCCAACTCTCTCAAGTCCTCGAGCACGAGGAAGGATTGACACTCGAATCTCTGTCTTTGTAGAGACTCAACACTATATCGTATCACAATACAAACATCAACCGCTCGACAAAATCCAAGAAAATAACAGTCGCTTGCTCTCACAACCTCATCATCACAACTGTACACATTTCATCATACCATGTACAAAGTCAACCAAATTCATTAACTGATAATTAATTAAAATTCACAAATAATTAAATAACTTAATTTTCATAATTAATTGATTTAGTTATTTTTCCTACGTACGCACTCCTGAAATTATCAGTTTCACAATCCGGTCAACTAGAACAATATTTCTAGTGCACCCCGAACTTTACTAAAACACAACACTAAAGAGAACACACATATTTTGCATACACCCCTTTTTACGCTAAATACACTATCTTTTACATTTACCAACACAAGTGAACCCAAGGCCATTGAATTCCATTTTTCTCTCACCTCCAAGGTAGACCCCAAATGAAAGCACACATTGCTCATCAACTCTCTCTCTTCCTCACGGCCATTTACGTAAATGGCATACCAAATGTCCAATTTTATGAAATAAACACTCTCCTTCCTCGTTTCTCTCACAACCCGTGGATCCATCTACTTTTACTCTCTTTTCTAATGCTAAAAGTTACAATTTCTCTCCCTGGCACAAATCATTTACGTAGCACAACTCCTTCACCCAACCACACTACACTTTTCTCTTCTCTCTCCCTCCATAAAGCTCACGGCCCCACCTCTTTCACTCCTTATTTCGTTTTTTTTCCAACTCAAAGCTCTACACAAATTACGTACTCCCATGCACTCACACCTTCATCCCTTCTTTCTTTTTCCTCTTTGACTTTTCAACTCATCTCACTCTCCCTCATGGTTTACGCCACCCACCTTCACATACCACCCCTCATTTTCTATTTCATCCAAGATCCCTACCTCTTCACGGAAATTACCCACACACCCGTCCTCTCATTTTTTCCACATTTTCTTTTTCAACCAAAACCCAAAACACATTTCTTCTTCCCCATTTCACGTAACCAAACACACCCTCACTATCTCTTCTTTTTTTTTTCCACCTCCATTGTTACGTCAACTTTCCTCCCTTCTCCCTTTCTCTTCTCTTTTGCTTTCGTTTTCCAACTTCCACATTCTTCCTTCATGTTCTTCTTCATGACACCAAGTTTCACCTTTCTTCATTCTTTTCATTAACCCCATGCACCCCAACTCACCAAAACATCACTTTCACTCCTTTCATTCTCATAACTCACATTTTCTCTTCCATGGAAGAGAATCTCAATGCCCTCTTACCCACACTCTTGGTCAAAGAGTGTAGATAAGTGCCCCTAATTCATGCACGATAACAATAAACAAGATACACAATAAGAACATGATTATAAGTGTACCCATGACACTTTTTCATACACAAGCAACACCCCAATACACCCAACATGTATACCCATTATAACAACACCAGTTTTTCATATAATATAAACATGTATAGTCCATTATATACCCCCATATAATAGCAAAACGAAAAATGAACATGTGAATACCCGTTACAACAACCACATAAAAATATATAATCCGTGGTATAACATTTCACAATATCAAACAAAGATATACATGTATACCCCAACCATGACCATCACGAAAATGAAATAATACATATCATCCACCCGTAAGATAATAAAAATAATGCATGCAACAACACATGAAACTTACACACGTAAGAAGAGTGCATGCATCAACATGTTATTTTTAAATTCAATACAAAAGAAGGAAAACATGCAACATCTTAACATTAATCTCAACATAAAAGGAAAAAGCATGCAACAATATTATCATGTTACCTTTTACCCATCATACACCATGTTATATCCCAAGTTAAACCCCTTACCTCTAGTTTCAAGCAATATTCCAAGGTTCTTAGGTTCTTTCCTTCACTAAACTCCAAGTCCTTCCCTTCTCTAGGTTCCTCTTCAAGTTACGTCCCAAGCTCCAACTAGGGTGGCTCTTTTTCTTTTTTTCTCACCAATTTGGTTGCTCTCCAACTCACGATTCTCTATCTTTTCCACTCTCTAAGTGTTTGTAATGCAACCTAACCAACTTAAAATTACACTTAAGTAGAATTAATCCAACCCTTCACCACCCACTCAAGGTCACTCCCAAGGACACCCTACACAACCCATTTCAGATTTCTCCCATTCTTAACTCCACACTAACTCCAATAAACCACCACTTTAATGTCTGTAAGTGGTAGACTTAAAGGGTGTTAAAGGGTCTCTATAATACCCATTTATGTAGCCTAATATTTTAATGAAATGCGTAACCTCTCCAAGAAATCAAAGATCACTTATAAACTTCCTAAGTCTAAGAAAATGTGTGTTCAACCATGCAAGGAGAAAAAAATAAACATAATGACCAATTATACAATGAAACGTATGGAAAGGGAGCAAAAGAGAGTAAACAACCCCTCCCTGGACGTTCACGGCCAAACACAAAGCAACCCCAACTTTTCTTTGGCTTTCTATTTCCTACCATGCAAAAACAATTTAAAATATAATAAAAGCAAGCCAACAATTGTTGCAGCATTTTGTTAACGTGAAGAAGGCTCTACTTTCAACTTTCTCCTACCAAAATGCATGCATTGTTGTATAAGCTGACAATAATAGAATAAAGATCGCGAACAAAAGACTTCCTGAGGCGTGTAGATCATTGTCCTTAAGGACTTATCCATGGTGTATTGCGCAAGCCCCCAAGGATACAACAGTAACTTCTCAGAATTTCTAAGGATCTCAGAACTAGCAAGGATCTCTTAAGTAGAGAATAAATTAAACTCAGGATATTTTAGAAGAAAAGAAAGAAGACAAAAAGATAAGAGAATGAGAGGAAAAAGAAGAGAGTGCAAAATGTGTGTATTTGGAATGGATGAAAAGCTCTATTTATAGAGCTAGAAAGGAGATGTGGTGCCCACAAATCTCGTAGCTTAAGGAAGAGTTCAAACTCAATCCCTAGCCATGCGGGAAAAGAATAAGCATCCAACGCTGGCATTCAAAAACTGAAGAAACTTCCCGAGGAATTTGCAGAATGCACCAACGTTCTGAATCATTATCTTTTGCAATATAATATTCAATTTAAAGTACTAACGTTTAGAAACAAAATATTTTACAATATAATATTCATATTTATTACATGCACACACTTAATAAAATACTATAACCCTTTTGCATCTTTCACTTTCATCATTTAATGCATGCAACACACCAAAATACTATAACCCTTTTGCATATTTAATCGATTTGTGAAAAATAGAAGTTCTACCATTGACAATGTAGGTCCTTCAAGATGGAGAAAGAATTCAAAATACAACGTTGTACAGTGTTATGAGTGTGGAAAAGAAGGTCATATCAAGCATGACTGTCCAAACTTGAAGAACAACCAGAAAGCAAAAGAAAGCATACATAGCCTAGGAAAACAACGATTTTGAATCTTCAAGTGATGATGGCTGCAGCGTTGAACAGGAGTCAAACTTGTGTTTTGTGGCAGGCTCTGCACATTCAGACTATGATAGTGATGAAGAGTTCGAAAATGAACCAATAGAGGTCAAGTACCACATGTTGTTGGATGCATTTCAGGAAATTCATGCAGAAGCCATGTGACTCTAGTATAAGGTAAATCGATTATCCTTTGAGAGAAGAGACTATGAATATAGAATTCATAATCTAGTAAAGGATAATGAAAAGCTAGAAAAAGAACTTGAAATTGCTTTAAAATATACAAAGACAGTTAAAATTGAGATAAAAATTGTTTAAAAAGAATGTGCTAATTGTCCAGTACATATTGAGAAAATTGATTACTTAACTAGCACACTAGCAAAATTTACACAAGGTAAAGAAAATTTAGCTGTTGTGCTAAGAGATTCTAGAAGAGTAATCAACAGACAGAGTATTGGTTATAAGGCTAAAAGTAATAGGATAAACTCAAAGAAATTTATTGATCTGAGTAAACCTGCTACTAATGCATATTTTTACTGCAACAACATTGGTCACAATGTTAGAAACTGCTATTACAGAAAGGTTGGAGTTCCCAAAGGAAAATACAAATGGATTCCTAAGGAACTGCCTCCTGCAATTGACAAGACAGGACCCAAGTTCAAATGGGTATCAGCGTCAAAATCGTTTAATTGTTTTACAGGAAAGTAGTTGCAGCTGAAGCAGTATAGAACTCAAGGATTAACTACAATGTAGTATTCATAAGCTCTTGAGATTCAAAAAGTGGTAATTGTTGCAATTCTCTTAATCCATTATGCATCAAAATTGTTTGTATGATTGATTGTTAAATGCTTGTTTGTTGTATGCCTGTTTGAGTGAATGTTTTCTATGAAATTCAAGTTGCTCAATTTTTAATCGATTCTATTAAGTGTTAAGTCGAATATGTTCTGGGTATGTGATTCTCTGTTTTTTGTAACATTGTGTTAAACACCAAGTCAACTATACTCTTAATGAAATTGATTAATAGTCTCTATTATGGGCCTTATGCGTTTTTGAAAATTTAAATTGGGCTTTATACTGAATATGTTATTGCGCGCCCTTATAATCATCTGATGTGATAGACTTGTATCCTAATCTTATGAAAGTATTATATGCCAACTTAAAGAGGAGAAGAACTATCTCATTTCCAAAGTAAAGGGTGTGACTATCCGCATTGATGATTCCATATGGAAATATGTTGCTGGATTTCAGCCTAGAGGACTGAAAACACATCATGGCATACCGGGGTTCAACAAAGTTGATATCTATAACAACTTTTTGAAGAATCAGGATATGATAGGGAAATATGAATCCTTTAGTATTGATCATCTAAAAAAATGAAGAAAGAATATGCGCATATGTGATCACATGGATTTTACTTCCAAGAGGTGAAGATTAGTCATTGTTGAATGCATAAGATGTGTACCTACTGTATGCATTGCAAACAAGAACACAAACAGACTGGGCATTTATAATCGATGATTATATGATGAAGGTTGCAAAGTAGAATGAATATCATTCATAATATGTTGTCTTCATTAGTAGAATTCTGAGATTACAAAATTTTGACACCAAAAGTGAGATTATCATTAGCTGTAACGAAAAGAATGTAATTGAAAAATTATTTTGGATCACTTGGGGCTTCAAAAAAGAAGGATGGATTTTCAAGGATGAGTATTGTCCTGGTACTAATGAAGTTAATCCTATAAATATTGACACATCAAGATATAAATTCAGACCTCAAACAAGATTTGAAGAGTTTGTAGATGAAAGATTTAAAAGACTTGATGAGAAAATGGCAATGCTTCAAGATCCTTTACTCAACTGCATAGGAAAATGGATTATGCATTGAGGATAAATTCATTTGGTCTATGTAGATGATTCTGAAAGTGAGAAGAATAGTGCAAATGAGAAGATTATAGAGTCATCTGAAACAAGATAAGGGTCTTGTGGTTATAATTTAGAGTTTTTGGTTGGTGTGTTTTGATTGTAGTGTTTTCTGTGTTTTTTTTTTATTGTTGGCTTTATATGCCACTTTTGCTTTGTTTTAATCTGATTGTAATTCATGATTAAATTTCAATGAAATTAGAGTTTATGGTTAACTCAATCTGTGAATGAAAAATTATATTTGTGATTGAGTAAAACTGATAGCACTTAAATCGATTTCACTATGCTTACTTCCATTTAAGGTCTAATAAGTCTTCTCTTTGAATGTTGTATTTTAATACAACAATTTCTCATTACAAATGACTTTTTATTAGCTTATCGTGTCTAATAAGTCTTTTCTTTACTTTAACTTTTATTTTTTGTGTTTACCTTTTTCTCTTTACTTTAAGTCTACATCTTCTTTGTGTTTATCTCTCTAATATAATGAATATTTTTATTATTTGTGATCCTCCTACTATCCCTAGTCCACCATTGGATTCTCCACCTCTACAAACCCTTTAAGTGTATGATCGACAATTGGGTTTGAAATTCCAATTGTGCTCCATAAAGATATATGCTTTACTAGTAATCTATATTTCCATCACACTAGTTTGAGTTACCATACATTATCTTCTCATTACTGTGTCAATTCCAAAATTTGTGGGTGATGTTTAAGCATATCCTGGTTGGCGTTAGACCAAGATTCATGTAACCAATGCTCTTCAGAATAATGAAACATGGGCACTCGTCCCAATACCCTCTGATAAATTTGTTGTTGGTCATTACTGGATATTTGCTATCAAAGTTGGTCCTAATAGTACTGATAACTCTCTATTTTCGCACTTTTATTTGTGTTTAGGAGTCTAGGTTAGCTTGTTTTTCTTCTTAATTGTTTAGAAATAGGTTAGTTTTAGGATTTTTTTTTTTCTTTAAATCAGTAGTTTTATAGAATTGTAGTTAAAATTAGGATTTTAGAAGTTTTTTTTAGTGTTTGTTCATAAATAAGTCAAATTAGGTTATGAAATATGAACCAGAATACCCTGGATTGGGATTCAACTTCCCAGGATGTCTCCTTGCGAACTCTAAGCACTCTTTTATTCAATCCAATGTGCATTTCACCTATGAAATCAATTCTGTTTTTGAGTGTTATTTTGCTTTTGATTAATTAGAATTTAGGTTTTGATTCGTTTTTACTTTGTTTCAATTCTAAATTCTGATTTTGTTGTTTCAATTTTGATTTATGCTCTTATTTTCTTTTTGATCATATATAAATTAGGATAGAGTGATTTGTGTTGTTGATTTGGTTGCATTGCAAGTTGATTTCTGTTTTAGCCAATACTTTTTATTTTGATTCTTTGATTTTGGTATTCCTCTGAATAGAGATTAGATACATTAGCTTAGATGGTGCAATTTTCCAATCTTTTGGTTTTGTTATGTGTATATACCATTTCTTTTCATTAAATTGTTCATTGCTTTCATGCATCGTAGGTTCTATATAGTTTTGCTCTTATTCTTCTTGCATCATTGTTTCATAGCATTCATAGGTTAGTTTAGCTACTATTTTGACATGTATGCATAGTTAGGTTCCATCTTTTCATTACTTTAGCTTAGGTTTTATTTCTTTATTTTTCTTTTAAAAATATTTGATTTCTTTAGTTTTTTTTCTTTTTAAATTTCTTCATTTAATTTCTTTCCCCATCTTACAGTAGTTAATAATTAGTAAATAAACACAAGACTTAACTCTACATTTTAAAACTTAATTCTATTGAGTCCTTGGATTGATACCTAGGTTGTCCCTATACTTCATTAGTGGGGAAACTTAGTTTGTTCTGATTTTGTCTCAAAGCTTATTTTATGACCAAAGGTTACACACAAATTTTTTATTAGAACTATATTTTGAACATGACCATAATTATTTTGATTATATATGATTCATATATTTGATCATATCTTCATTACATAATATTTGTTGATGTTACAAGACATTGCATAATCTATTTTCTATGTTCCCTTTAATAATGTTAGAGAAAAGATAATACACATACTTTTTATATCAAATGTTCTTTGATCTCAAACAAGAAATAATGGATTAGAGCTTCAAACAATATATTCAATCATACAAAAGCTTCAACAAAATATATCTTACAAATAAGGATTACAATAAAGATTATATGAAGATTCATTTGAAGAAGATTCAAGTAAAGAAGTTGTAAAAGAAAGAAATCAAAAGATAAAATATCCTATATACAACGTATATCAAAGAGTTAAATTTCAAAGGAGAATTAATATATGAAGATTATATTGAAGATATAATCAAATTACATGCTTCTATATTATAATGATAATTTATAAATTAAAGCACGAAGATCGAAGAAGAAATCCAAAGAAAGGAAAGAAAGAATACTTAAAGATAAGAAATACCACTAGAGGAGTAAAGATGAAACACTTTTGATTAGATGAGCCAAATTAAAAGTGGCAAAGCAATGAATTTCTAAAAAAGACTAGACCAATCTGAACAAGTATGACTACAAAGATCATGAGGCATTCTACAATATAGACTCGATTAGACTCAATCATGTACCAGAAAAGTCAACCTTATTAGACAAGGTATGAGACTCATACAAGTGTTAAACCAGTCAACGCAAAATCTCATATGAATCAAAGAAAAGTTATTAGACAGTGAAATATTAGGAGAATATTGATTGATTCATTCAAAGAAGGAAACATTTATAATATATTTAGTTTATTTAAATTAAAATATTTAATAGACTGAAACAGTCGAAATAAAGAAAAAATCATAAATTATTTATCCTTTATTCATACACAAATGTCTTGGAAAACAAAATATTAAAATCTCATTCATTTTTGAAATTTAAAGTTATAAAATTTATAATGAATTAATCTTAAAATTTAAAATAAAAATAGATATTTGAGTTGGTTATTGAAAGAAAAAAAGAAGATTCATTACATATGAATTAATTCCCTGCCATGGATACCTTTATCGGAGGTATCAAACAGAAATATAGTAATGCAAGAGTGATAACCGCGATACCAAGCAAGGAAGACCCCAGTGTCTAGACCTGTCAATTTGGCCCTCCTTACATGGTTTGACCCTAACCCACGTGGGTTGGAGCCAAAAAAGTCCACAGAGCCAAAAAACATCTCGTAGAAAAAGTCCACGGGGTCAAAATATCTTCAAAAGCCCTGTAGGCCAAGGCCAACCCATGGGCCTTTTTTTTAGAAAAAATGTTCATTTTGAATACAAGAAAAAATATAATTAACTCCTAATTTGTTACAAATATAGTTACTATAGAAAATAAATTGAAATTTTTATAAGAGGAAAGTTCTAAAATCAAGAAGCAAAAGCAAAATGACAATATTTATTGAGTTAGATTCTCTAAGTATATAATTAAAGGATCATTTTATAAATTTGAAATTTAAATATTTAATTTCACTTTTTTTAAGTTATAAGTAAGAAATTAACTTTTTATCTAAAATTATCCTAATTGAAATTTAAGAGAAGATTTTCTCTAATTGAAGCTCTTAATTTAAAAAAAAATAGGCTTCTTTATTTCTTAGAAAGTTATTGAAAAAGAAATTAAATATAAATGATTTTCTTTTTCATTTTATACTCAACAAATCATGTTCATAACAAAAATAATAAATAAAAAAAAAACTCATAAACCTTGTGCAGACTGAAGTTGTATTCGCGCATAGAATTCAATCTCGTTGTACTACTTACTCAAAATGTTTACATTTTAAATATCATAAACATAAATATAAACATAAACATAAACATACATTTATGTTATGTGTTCTAATTGAAAGTTAAAAATAAATTATTTAATGTGTTAGTTAAAGAATTGAAACACTATAACATTTGTCATTCTTTAGTACTTTAGGTCTATTTAAAATTTTCATTTTTTTATAAATTTTTAAGAAATTAACTTTCTTTTTATAATATATCTTATGGTGATTTTGAGAAAAGATTATCAGAGAAAAAAACAAAATAAAACATAAGTTTAATTTACACATAAAATATTAATACTATTTTTTATCAAAAAAATTTAGATAATAAAGTTTTGAATTATTTTTAATTTTAAATAATTAAATGCAGATTGAGTGATATTTTAAAAGTCGAGGAAACAAAACAATGATTCTTTTTAAGAACTGTAAAAGTAGTGCAAATATTAAATCAAATTAATATGTTATTATCTCTCTTTGGGGTTATTTTGATATTACTAATTATATATAATTTTCTAATAATTGGCGTTTGCAACATAAGACATAATTTTATTAAAATTGACAACAAAATAAAGTATTTTTATAATATTTCAGTAAAATAAATTTGTAATACTATTTAGTTGTATAAAATTAAATGTGTGGTTTGCAATTGTTTTTAATTATTTTAAAAATGGTTATTTTGAATATTAAATATTCTATTATACTATAATTAATTAGTTTTATTTAATAATTTGAAATAAGAAATCAATTACATGAATATAAAATTTAGTACTTTTAATAGTTATTATTAAGAATATTGAAGTTTAGTTTTCAAAAAAAATTTAGTGCGCTAAACTCACCTTAATCCTGACCCTACCCCCTTAGAGGGGGTTTTGGGGGTTGGGGCTTTTTTTTGGCCTCCATTTGAGGGACTTCTTAAGAGGAGACTTTTTCAAGAGTGAGTTAGGGCTAACCCCGGGTCATGGGTCAAATTGATACCTCTACACTACCGCATAGGTGGCCGAATGCAACAATCATTGCTAATAAGGCGAATAAAGTGAAGTTGAGGGCTAATTCAGAGACATATTGTTCCTTCCAATTGGCTTTGGTGATGAGTGACGTGAAAAGATGTATATGTGCTGCAGTAGTTGCCAGAACCATTGCTATTGTGTTTGATACAATGAATGCTCTGAAAGAGGCTTTTTCTCTCATAATTGGGCTACCCTTATGTTCTCCATCTTGTATGGTACCTCCTGGTAGGGTTATTCCAGCTGCAAAACTCACCGTTGCAATGAGTGTGGTCACTAATAGATGAGTCTCTTTTGCTTCCTTCGTAAAAAATGGCTCCGCACTCTTTTCTTCCTCATTCTTTGGCTTTTTGTCAAATCGCTCATTTTGTTTATTTCCACCCAAATTGAATTCCTCTGGGTCCTGCACTTAGGTAATGTAGGTAACTGAAGGACCTTGGTTATATCTAAATATGTACTTAGTGCGAAGAATGTTTCGATCTGAAGCGGAGTTAATATTAAAAGTGCTAATACCTGTGTCATCAACATTGCATTTGAATCTTCTGTCCTAGCGTACGCAAACTTAGCCGTGACTTTGTGTCTGAAGTTACTGATAATAGGGACAAAAAGCATGAAGCAATTTGGGAGATGAAGGGGTGTGTTTCCGTCAACGTCTTTCTCATTGAAAAGATGAACCATGGATAGGTTGCGCGTGATTCTAATAACTGTAAACAGCCTCCCCTTATTCACAGCATAATGAAGAAAATTCTTGCCATTTTTATCAACTAGCTCCGAACAATCTGGACAGCGTTTTAAAATGGTTTCTATAATTTGCCAACTTCCATCAGCAGCAGCGATCCTCGTTATCTTGCATGTATGCAATGCTCATATTTTGTTCAAGCAGAAACTCCGTCAAAACTTTGTTCCTCTTTTTCACCGCATAATGAAGAGGATTCCGACCTTTCTTATCTGCATGTTTCACCGCCAGTTTCACATGTTCATTCTTTAGAAGTTCTCTTGCCATTTCTGCATGTCATGTCATGTGAATTGTTTGCAGAAGAAAGGATGCAGGTGAACGGATTCGGATTTTTTGGCTTGTTGTAGAAGTCAAGTGTATATGGAGAATGGTGTTTCTGTTGGGGGTGACCACTTTGATGAATTCTTGGAAGTTTCCTTTCACTGCAGCAAAGTATAGAGTTGGATCAATGCGCGTGATATTGTGGTTATTGCCATCGGTGTCTTGCGATGACGCGGAAGAAACTGCTGCTATCTGGTTAGTTGCTGCCATTATCTTCTTCACCGTTATTTTTCAACTCTTGGCGTATTTAAATAAAGGACCGCGATATTCCAACAACGCATATTTAACATTGTTTTGACAACGCCACGTGTCGTTGTTTGATTGGTTTGTTTTAAAAATAAAAATTTTTTAAAACCTACGAAACGGAAGTTTGTAACCCTTATTTTTACTGAAATTCCGAAAATAGCCCTTACTCTGTTCCATTGGAAACGAAGGTGCGTTCTCTTGGAAGGTCGAAGGTCGCGTTTCGTGACGCTTCACTTTGTTCTGTGTGCGTGGTGTTGTCTCCGTCCAATTTCGTTTCCTGTTATCGTGCGGAATGGCAAGTTCCGGTGACGATTGTCCGACGACGAAGGTAAGTGGTTTTCCATTCCATGTCGTAGCCTAGTTATTCGGTTTGGGCATCTCGTATCATGCTTATTTGGTTTGGGTTAAGGTTTGGGGTTCGTATCCTTGTGTTGTGGTTCTTGGGTTATTGGGTTTCGTTGTTTTGATGAATTTATTTTGGTTTATGCAGTTGAGTGTTCGTCACTCTTTTTCGACAAAGTATATATGTACTTTGAACGAACGCTTGACAGACGAGAAAGGATGCTAAACCAAGAGGAAAGAAGAAACAAAAAAGAATTCGCAGAGAAACTTTTATGCGTGCCTTAGAGGAACAAGAATTTCTAATTGAAGAACTTAAAAGGAGGGTTGCAAATTTGGAGGCACAATTGGCTGAAGAGAAGGCAAGAAGGCAAAATAAAGATGACGTTGGACAAAGTGTGTCTCGTACAGAACCATCCGTGAACACTGGTTTTGTATCCCCTACTGACATTGACGGAAATGAACAACCTTTGAAGACGTATGTTAGGGTTGGATCACGAAGGCGTTACAAGGGAAGAGCACTTAGGACTCCATACACCGGAACCGTAGTGCTTAGAATAAAAAATGAGTGATCTGTGTATTTTAGTTGATGGAAAATGTTATTTGGAAAGTAATGATAATTGTAATCATTGTAAATAGATTAAGAAAACAAAGTTTAATGTATCCGATTTAGTGCAATGAAATAAAATTTGAGTTTTGGTTTGAATTGGTCTCATATTTTATTTATTCACTACCATTGTTATTATGAGTTGTGAGTTTGTGGATTTCAGAATGTGGTCATTTTTTTTGTCTCGTAAGTTGTAGGCTTGTTTGTAAGATGTTGGTGTTTGAGTGGTCATTTTGGATAACATGGTGACCAATGTCAAAACCAGTTAATTTGAAGGACAATTTCAGTGGTGGGAGAGGGTGGTTGGTGATGTGATGTGAGTCCAAGGAGTGTGGGGTGACCCCTGATCAGTTGGAGGAGCAAGCTCTGCAAGAGATGAGTGAGGGTGTTGAAAAAAGGGTCTGGTAATCGTTTACAGCATCCTTGTAAATGATTACCCGAGAGAAAACTGGATTTTGTACAGAAAGTCCAACACAGGTAGTCAGTCAGGTGAACAGGGGTCACCATTGGCCAAAAACCTGACTTTTAGGCAGTTCTGCACCTGTCTGAGGCTGGTCCAGGTGTTTCAGTGGTGGGAGAGGGTGGTTGGTGATGTGATGTGTGTCCAAGGAGTGTGGGGTGACCCCTCATCAGTTGGAGGAGCAACCTCTGCAAGGGATGAGTGAGGGTATTGAAAAAAGGGTCTGGTAATCGTTTACAGCATCCCTGTAAACGATTACCCGAGACAAAACTGGATTTTGTACAGAAAGTCCAACACAGGTACTCAGTCAGGTGAACTGGGGTCACCATTGGCCAAAAAGGCGAGTTTTAAGCACTTTTGCACTTTTCTTAGGCTGGTCCTGGTGTTTCAGTGGTGGGAAGTGATGTTTTGGCACCCCATGATGGAGGAAAAAAACAATGTTTATGAGATGAGCAACTTGGGTGAGATAACATGCTGTCAACTTTGACCTTTGCTAGCTATTTTACTGATAACTTTTCCCACCAACCTCCAAATGATGTGATTCTTTTTTTATTAGAAACTAGACTCAAAAATCTTTCCAATGACTACTAATTTGTATTTTTTGGACATCTGAGTTGGTACAGTTTATTCTTTCAAGTTAGCGTTTCATATATTTTTGCCAACTCTGACCTTTACTTGTTCTTTTGCTCATAACTTTCTCCACCGAACTCCAAATGAGTTGATTCTTGTTTTGTTGGAATCTATACTCAAAGACCTTTCAAATTATGCCTTAGAAATCAAGTTTACACCTTTTTTGACACTGTAATCGATTACAAGGACACTGTAAACGATTACCCGAGAGAAAATTGGATTTTGTACAAAAAGTCCAACACAGGTACTCAGTCAGGTGAACTGTGGTCGCCATTGGCCAAAAAGGTGAGTTTTAAGCACTTTTGCACTTTTCTTAGGCTGGTCCTGGTGTTTCAATGGTGGGAAGTGATGTTTTGGCACCCCATGATGGAGGAAAAAAACAATGTTTATGAGATGAGCAACTTGGGTGAGATAACATGTTGTCAACTTTGACCTTTGCTGGCAATTTTACTGATAACTTTTCCCACCGACTTCCAAATGATGTGATTCTTTTTTTATTAGAAACTAGACTCAAAACTCTTTCCAATGACTACTAATTTGTATTTTTTGGACATCTGAGTTGGTACAGTTTATTCTTTCAAGTTAGCGTTTCATATATTTTTGCCAACTCTAACCTTTGTTTGTTCTTTTGCTCATAACTTTCTCCACCGAACTCCAAATGAGTTGATTCTTGTTTTGTTGGAATCTATACTCAAAGACCTTTCAAATTATGCCTTAGAAATCATGTTTACACCTTTTTTGACACTGTAATCGATTACAAGGACACTGTAAACGATTACCATAGTGTTTTTTGTGCAGATTGGGTCTGCACTTGTCCAACTTGGTCCCTTCAGTAAGAATGGCTTCTTCCCCACTTCTTGGGGTCACCTCCCATCACCTACCACCCTCTACCACCAGTCAAACACCAACACCAAGTAAATACAAGTGGACTTGTGCTTTAAATTAACAGTTTTTGCCAATGAACACCGAGGACACTACAACTGACTACTTTAGTTCAACTTTCTGTACAAAACAGTGATTTCTCTCGTGTAATCGTTTACGAGGCCACTGTAAACGATTACGACAATGTTTTTTCTGCAGATTAGCTCTGCACTTGTCCAACTTGGTCCCCTCAGTAAGAATGACTTCTTCCCCAGTTCTTGGGGTCATCAAACATAACCTCCCAACTAGTAATGACCCTTAAATTCACTTGTATGGTTTTTTGGTCAACAAATCCCTTGTAGAGCTTGCTCCTCCAACTGATGAGGGGTCACCCCACAGTCCTTGGACTCACATCACATCACCAACCACCCTCTCCCACCACTGAAACACCTGTAGCAGCCTCAGACAGGTGCAGATTTGCATAAAAGTCACCTTTTTTTCCAATGGTGACCCCTGTTCACCTGACTGACTACCTGTGTTGGATTTTATGTACAAAATCCAGTTTTCTCTCGGGTAATCTGTAAACGATTACCAGACCCTTTTTTGAACACCCTCACTCATCCCTTGCAGAGCTTGCTCCTCCAACTGATGAGGGGTCACCCCACACTCCTTGGACTCACATCACATCACCAATCACCCTCTCCCACCACTGAAACACCTGGACCAGCCTCAGGCAGGTGCACAACTGCCTAAAACTCAGCTTTTTTCCAATGGTGACCCCTGTTCACCTGGCTGACTACCTGTGTTGGACTTTATGTACAAAATCCAATTTTCTCTCGGGTAATCGTTTACCAGGATTCTGTAAACGATTACCAGACCATTTTTTCAACACTTTGACTCATCCCTTGCACTACTTCGTCCCCCTACTCATCACGGGTCACTCCACACTTCTTGCGTTTACATCAATGACCAACACTCATCTCCCCACTCAGAATTTGATCAACTCCTTCCCATTAATTTCCATTAATTTTACTGAAAATGGTCTCGTACTTTTCAAATTCTTATTATAATGCTGCGTTCATTTTTCAATCACTACTTTTGTCATTATAAGTGAGATTAACACAAAGTAAAAATGATAGAGCGAGAGAGCGAGACACAAGATGGAAGGGTTGAACGAACTTCTTTCCCACCCTAAACCGCCCAAACCCAATTCTTTAAATTTTACCCTGGAAATCCCAAAATACCCCTCGCCCCGTAACCCTTTCTCTGTTTTATTTTCAAATTATTTATCCAATGCAGAACTGACACGTGACGTTGTTAAATGTGTGTCAAAATTTCGTTGTCCAAATAACATTTTCCTTAAGATAAAGGAAGAAGACGACAAATTTACCACAGTGCAATTTTAACATTGTATTACCGAGGAGGAACTTAAAAACTCTTCAGTTTTGAAACCAAATATAACCTTTAGTATAAACTCTCTCTTTTCATTAAATTAAATATTTAAAATGTTAAATTTCAATTTAATTCCTTAAATACGATATTATTTACAAATTTTCCAAGCTACTAATATTACAACTTTTCAATTTTTTAATCTGTTTTTTTGTTCTTTTATTTTAACTAATAAAAATAATTAAGACTAATTTATAATGTAAATAACATTAATATTTTATATTTCGAAAACTTAATTTATAGAGAAAATATTATAGAGAAACTTAAATAAAAATTTAATTTATTAAATATTTAATTTGAAAACTATTTAATATAAGGTAATTATAAAGAAATCTAATACAAAATAGAGTTATTGACTTATTCTTCATTTAAATAATTTCTTTTCATAAATAACCTTCGAACCTCCATTTCCCATTTAAATAGTATTTCTCAACGACTTGGGAAGAATTTAAAATTTTTAAGTCGTCTGAGTCGCGAATCCATTACCTGGCTTTGCTCTTTTTCTATTAAATTTTTTTAGTTGATTTTATCCAGAATTTGACTTTTACGGATTGATTTAGGTCATATTTATAATCATTTCCTTTTAAACTATTCTCTCAACTGAAATCTTTAAATCAGTTGCAATTTTTTTACAAGATATAAAGCAACATAATTGCAGAAAAGTCAACCCATTTGCTAATGTTTTGGCAAACAATGCAAGGGAAATATTTTGTTAAAGTCTTGTTTTTTTTTTTTTAATTCAATTTGAATTCAAAGTCAATAGTTCTGAAATCTTGTTCTTTTTTACGTACAGCTATCTTTGCTTTTGATTCTCTGTTTTCTGAATTTTCTTTTGATTTCCTACTTTTACAAGTTAATTGAAATGTTCAATTCATTTCAATTTCCAGTTCATGTTTCCAATTTCTGTTTTTCGTTAGTTCAATTTTCAACTTTTGTTTATTGCTCTTGTTTCTTCTAATTTTAATTTGAACTTCTGTTGTTGTTTCAATTTCAGTTTACAGCTTTTAGTTTGCTTTATAGTTAATTGCATTATGTTACATTTAGTTCCAGTTTTACAGATTTTAGGTTTTATAGTTTACAGATTTAACAGGTTTAGCATTTAATCCAAATTTCCTCATTGTTGCATTTAAATGCCAAATTTCTTCAATAAACTTAGTGACACTGCAATTCTGTAATTGATCCATAATTGTCTTCAGTTTATGTTTTGGTTACTATTTCCAGTCTAATCTTACCTCTCTTTCCATAATTTCTATTTCAGCAATGATTCTCTTCCCAACTGGAATGCAAGACTTTGGCTTTCTTCGTTTTCATAGATGGCACTAATTATTAACAAAGATAGAATTGCGAGCTAATTTACATTTGTTTGTGTTTGTGGTGATTTATTCGCTAATGAAAGCGAAGATTTGAGAAAGGTCAATTTTGAATCATGACACTTTGCTCGGATATGTAAGGATTTAAGAAGAAATGTTTAAATAATTTTTGTTGTGGCTGGAATCGATTTCAAGAACTATATATCTGATTCCAATTCACAACAAAACACAATGGAGATTTATTAGATTCTAGAGACCATGTATTCGATTTAACAAATATGTAATTGATTTTAGAAACGGTATTCGATTTCAAGCCAAAAATATTATCCTTAAACGGAAATCCACAATTGAATACATTTTTTGATGTCGTTTTTAACAAATATTTTCAACAAATATTTTTTAAACTTTTGTTTTTATTAGTTTATTGTTATTACTTTTATATTATTTTTGAAGATATTTTAATAATGTAATTTATATGTTTTGATTTACAATTTTTTAATATGTATTTTAATAATGTATTTTTAAAGATAATGTCATTAGTTTATATTTATATTTTTGTATTTATCACGTTATATATAATTAGTTTATAAATTTAATGTTTTTATATAATATATTAGTTTATTTTTATTTATGATGATATTTTAATAATGTAGATATATATTTTTTATATATGATTTTTGAATTTTTTAATTGTTAACAATTTTATAATTATATAAAAAAATTACTTATTAGTTTAATTATATAAAAAATTACTTTTTAGTTTAAGTCGTTGAGTCCCGAATCCATTTCGTGGCTTTACTCTTTTTCTATTAAATCTTATTTAGTTTATTTGATCGAGAATTTGACTTTTACTCTTTTAGGACATATTTATAATAATTTTTTAAAACTATTTCTAAGCTAAGATCTGTGAATCAGTTGCAAATTTCTCATATTCAACCGATATGTTAATGTTTTTTTTTTTTCAAACAATGCGAGGAAAATGAGGACTACATGTATTTAAAGCAACCTCCCTTTTATCTACTTCAATTGCTTGTGTATGATATCTCACTCGTCATTCCTTAAAGAATTCCTTCTTTTGTAGTGCTGAACTTGGTAAAAAAAAACATAAACAAGCATGGCGAATATTAATGGCAGTAGATACGACTTTGCAAATCCTATTTATATTGAAATATGGAAAAGGTTTGAGCAACTAAATTATTCATATTCTGTAGTACTCATAAAGTTCATGGACCAAAAAGCAAAGCTGCCAAACTTTGTTGTTGGTTTTAGAAATAAATAAGCAAAATTTGATCGCATATATAATATGAATGAGTAATATTTGTTGATTGGAATTTGAAAGCGTGTCTATGAAACATCAATGCTGGCGGCAATTGTAAAATGAAAAACTGTTTGAAGGAAAGTCATTGATAGGTTCATGCATTGCAGTGATCTTAATTAAAATATCACCATACTTACAAAAAACTATATATGGAATAAAATGTAAATTTAATCAGTATTCTTTTATAACATATAAATAACATAAAATACTATATTAATTTCAAGATACGTACTCAAATTCACCATGAATCATGTGTACACTCAAATTATTAAAATACTTTACTCATCATGCTTCTTTTTAGAAAAGTTGTGGGTAATTGATGTGATTATATATATAAGCATGTAAAAGGTTTATTAAATAATGTTGAGCAGATATGACTTGAGTTCTATGGCGAGTTAATAGTACGGTTTCTGTTTAGCCACTTGTTTTGCAAAGAAAATAAGCATAGTTTATGTTCTAAGTCCAGCCTGGTAACCAAGAAGGTTTAACAATATCAAATTATACAATGAATGTGGCCAAGTTTTAGATCCCTCTTCCCGACAAAGTTTAAGGAACGGTTGAGCTTTTAGAAAATCACGCCCCAACTCCCGCACCGAAAAGAGTAATCAGAACTGTCCCTAGCCTCTTTTACATGTAAATGATTCTACAGTTTCTTTTATGCCACATATGTAACACACCGGAGGATAAATTATAATGATATTTCAGATATTGATTAGTTGATGTTATTACGAGGTCATAGCCGACCAATTGTAAGACACATGATTTTAAAGAATTGAACGGTCAGTATGCGGAAAAAAGTCTCTTAGTAGTTCGGTTTTGACAAATTTCTCAGTCATTCGGTCCTAAAAAGTTTTTCAGTCGTTCGGTCCCGATAACTGTTGAGCAGAGTTAATGAACAAATAAATGTGGTAACGACTACTGTTAAACGGTTAAGGTTTTCATTAATGATTATTAAGAGGTAAATTAATTGGTCAGATTCTTTTAAACTCTATAAATAGGGTTTAGGTTTGAGGTAAACTTACATTGAACTCAAACTTCACTATGTCCTACTTACGTCCGATTAAAACTTAAACATTTAACTGTAACAAAAAGTTCATAAAATCGCTACTAACCTGAGCGTCAAAGTGTCTTTTACAGGTACGTCCCCCCTTTTGCACGAGGGTGACCGAGCGGTCAGGACTGAAGTTCACTGAGCGGCCAATACGGAAGAGGACCGATCGGTCTAAACTGGAAGCATACAAGCAGAACACACAGGTCAAAGGCTAGTGTCTCAGTCGGACAAAATCCCTACCAAAACACTTGACATTATTTTCACATGAATTATGAATGATAGTTATGTAAGTGTTACCACGTGGTGAGTCGGACAAAACGATTGATTGGTTATAGAGACGAACGGTGCAGCCGGTTGAATCAAACATTCGTTGAGCATAGTTAAAGTGCAATCACTAGTACAGTCAGGGGAAACAACACTGGTTATTTTTGTTCACAGACAGCGGTTCTTGAACCGAGGCATATACAGACGAGGTAAAAAGTCTATTATTTTTTGCCTCGGTTCACAACCGAGGCATAAAATGATAAGATTTTGCCTCGGTTCTAGCCGAAGTAATACGGTATTTGCTTTTTTTATTTTTTTTTGGAACTTTATGTCTCGGTTCCTTCTAAACCGAGGCAGTATATCTAAAATTTTTCATCATCAACCGTACACACATAACAGATAGCTATTAATTCAGTCCCTCTAGAGCTGAGATAATAATCTCCCCTGTATAGTTCTTGGAGTAATAAAATTATATAAAATTTTTATCCACGTGTATTGAATTTTCATTAGTTTATGTTCCCAAGTTGATAGACTTTTCAAGGGTCTATCCAAAAGTCCAGTAAAGCAGGGAAAAAGATCAGAAGAACGAAGCATGAATGGTACATGAAGGAATCCCATTAGCATATTCTCCGGTTTTACCAAGTTCACTAGCACTTCCTTTTGATATTTTAACTGTTAATTTTTCCTTCACCTCAGGAGGTTTAGCACCAACTTCAATCTTGCTTGGGTTATTAATTTCCCTGCATGTCAATTTGTAGGTTACTTTTACTTCGATAAAGACAATTAGTGCACAGGAAGGAGAAAAGACAGCAAATGAAAAATGAGAGACAGAGTGAGTGACGAACACAATAAAAAGGAAAAAAGACAAATGTAGAACACTAAAAGATATTGTTGGAGTTTGTTTACCAAAGGCCACTCAATTTACATTGTCATAACATCTAGATTGAGAAAGCTTGTCAAGGAGAAAGGGTTTGGTTATTTTTTTCACTTGCGGATGGTGATCAGCTTTCAAAGGATTTTGACAAAGTCTGAAAATTCAGTAGCCAAAGATGAGATAGCATATATGAAACCTCGATGGAAATTTCCAATTACAAGCTAAAAGTTAATTTGAATCAGGATCTTAGACATTAGAAGCTTCAATGGTTTAATTAACCAAAAGTAAGGATAAACAACATCTCCTAAGTCAATTTGCAACCAAACAACCTTCTCGAACAGATGAGGGGAGCTAAAGGTAGATCAACTCCTCATACCAAAGGAAGGTACTTTTTTTCTTGTAAGCCTCCCTCAACGCTGCCTTTTGCTTTTGGGAAATCACCGTCAGCACCTGTGCTATCGAAAGCCGAACCACTTTGCTGCATTCACACAACAAATGCATTTAAATTCGTATCAATTTGAATTGAATTAGGAATTAAGGATTTGAATGAACTTAGCGACGCCGAGGAGAGCAAGTTCTGCTTTGAGATCCTTCAATTGGTTTAGAAGCTCTGTTTTTGTTTTGTTCCTCAGCACGTACACCTTGATTCTTGCTTTTGCATTGCACAAAACAAATTAGAATATAAGTTCATAAGAGAAATCGTAACAGTATCAAATGAGATAGCATCGTAGAAGCAAAGACAACGATAATTTGAATCGTACCCATTGCTAATTCGAATGTCGTGTGACACTGCGAAGAGGATCAAAAGAGAGAGAAACCCTACCTACTTGGTTATACTGTTTCTTTTTCTTACTAAACCCTAATCAGCAAGGGCGGTGCCGCAGGCAGCAAGGCCGGTGTAGCGTCATCGATGAGTCGAACAGAGCGCCAATGTAAGAGAAATAGAGGCATAGGCTACCCACCAGGCGCGACAGAAACGAGGATGCCGACACCAATGCTCGAAAGAAGTGGAGGAATGATGATGGCGGACAAAGCACGAGTAATGGAGGTACGAACAAAACCTCGCGCGGGCGAGCAAAAGCGAGAACAATGGTGAAGACGGGTTCTACGCAAGAGAGGAAGAAGAGTTGTTGCTCGAGGAAGAAGAGTTGTTGCTCGAAGAAGAGTTGTTGCTCGAAGAAGAGTTGTTGCTCTGGAACAGTAGGTTACCTTTTAAGCATCCTTTGGCCTCTAAACCGAGGTAATACAGCGTATATGCTTCGGTTCCCTGATGAACTGAAGCACTAGGTGAGGATCGAAAAGCTGTCAGGCGGCGAAAAAGTCTGTTCTCTAGAAGGGCAGGTCTGCTTTTTTAGGCTTTAAGCATCGGTTGACGTTTGAACCGAGGTAATATGACCTATATGTTTCGGTTCCACTTGAACCGAAGCGTATAAGTGCTCCTAAACTACGAAAATACCACCGCGTTTTGATAGACTTCGATTTCTCCTAAACCGAAGCCTATTTAGCGATTTTAAATAGCGATTTTTTACTAGTGAATCAATATGGTAATTGTTATTGATGAGTGGTTAATATTTGCATTAATGATCATTAAGAGGTAAATTAATAGATTTGAGTTGTAAACTCTATAAGTAGAGGTTTAAGTTTGGGGTAAGACATTTTTTTCTATAATTTGATTACTTTGGACTTTCAGAAAAAAGATATTTAACTTGAGCGTCGGAGTGTCTTTTGTAGGTCACCTCCCCTCAAACCGATTAGTCATCCAAAGCAGTGAGAGTAGCGAACGTTTGTTCAGGCAGGAGAAGTGAGCAGGATCCATCCTCGTCCCATTCAGTAGAAAATTTTGGCATCCACCGTAAGGCCAAGGATAGTAGAAGAAACTCAGTTGAGACCATAAGAGTGGCGGGACAACCAAACGTAATGGCGTTAGTCTAGGAGATCTAGAGGCAGATGCTAGCCATGCAGGCAGAGGTTGCAACTAGTGGAAAAATGGTGCTCTAGGTTGGTTCCTAGGGTGGGACTCGCCCCCTTGCCAATAACACCATTTGGTTTTTTTCCTTCCTTATTTGCGCTCGTTGAAACCTCTTACTACCTCTGAAGGTTGTGAAAATCCCAAATGTCTTCCAATTGTATATACTCTACAGCCTTCTTTCTCAACTCCTCCATGATCTTCATTCGCCTCATGAACAAACTATTAGCGAACAACTAGGGCCTCAAAGTTGTTATTATATGGGTAAGGGCAAACTTGTGACTAAGAATCCTAATCTATCGAGCGATCTTCCCAAAGCGATCCACAAAAGCACAAAGGGACTCTTCCTTCTCTTGTTTGAGGTTCACCAAAGCAAGAGTCGTTAGGTGATGTGATTGACTCGTGAAAAAATACATCTTGAAGTTGCCTATGGAATTGAGTGGCAACAAGTTGAACCACGCCAAAGCTTCCCTTTGAGGGATAGGGAGAAAGCTATACAACACATTATGTCGCTTAAGGTGTAGAAAGCCATTTGGTTCACGAATATCCTTAAATGCTCGTCTGGATTAGTTGGTCCATCATATTTCTCAAAGATTTTGGGGACTAGAGGCATGAGATCCCCATGATTATCGGTGTAAAGGACAATAAATTGATTATATTAACTGTCTACACAAATAGGTTCTCTCTACTAGCTCATTTGTTGCCCTCATAGAGTGTCTTGCATGGGTCTTCTCTATGCCTGGTTAGAGCAGGTTGATGTTGTTGTTGTTAAGTTGATACGTAAGGCATCGATTATTGAGCACTTTACTCTTAGTATATGGCTACATTCTCGACCTTGAGGGTCGTCTACTCCTTTTTGTGTCTTCCCTATATTTCTTCCATATGCCTATGCAAGTAAGTCACTTGGGTCCAAAAGTTGTCTTGTGATCAAAGTTCTCTTAATCGCTCATCCAAATAGTTCGATGCGTACCTACAAAAGGCGTCATGATGTCAAAGTCAGCTCAATGTTAGAAGTTCAAATATTAATAGTATAGTAAATACATATCACTTACCTTTAGACCTCAAACTTATATTTCTATATTTTAGAGTTGGTTTTTGATTAACAATAGACTAATTACAACTCTATTGTGAGTAACTACATTTTATTTTTAAGTTAATAAACATTAAAACTAATTCTTTTAGTCATTGAACTTATCAGTACAATTTTCCTATCACCTAATTCTGACGTGGTTTGCTCATAGAATTGAATGTAAATTACCGTTCAATTTGTGATTAACTAAGTGATCATATGCGTTTAAAAATATCAAATAAAAATAATTAATAAATTTATATCTACTATAAATAAAAATGATTATATATATATATATATAATCTAAAAAATGTAATGATAAAATATTAAAAATATGTAAAGGTGAGCCATATATGCGAAGTGAAATCAGATGGAGTACGGTGTGGGGCCCATGTGTGCTTTTGGAAAGCATTTAATATTGGGTCAGTTCTCATAGTAGCCCATATGGCCATTCAGTACATTTATATGGGTCCTTACGTACCTTCCATTTCTTTTTTTATATATATAATAAGACTTTTTGCTCTCGATTTGGGCTAATTGTAAAGTCCATTTGGTATAGTTTTAGTGTGAATGATTATTGTATTAAAGTATTTTATTTAAAATATAAAATTAAATTTATATCTTTGCTAACTTTAATTTCTTATTAATTTTAATACTTTAGTTTAAGGTTTTATATTTAGGTTTATGATTCTTTCATGTCTTTATATTTGTTTTATTGACTCTTTATTTCTTTTAATAAAGTGAGTTTGATTTCTTATATTAAATCAAAATTAACATCTTTTATGAAACGTAACAAGTCATAATCTACATTATTATTTACCTATAGAATCCTTTTAATATTTTTATTTTCCCTTCCGCCTTCCTTTACCTCCTAATAGTCCTTTTCTCCTTTTTCTTTATTTCATCTCAAATTTTCACCATCCTTTTTTATTGTCTTTCTCTCTTTCTTGTCATTCTCTTTTCTTTTTTTCCTTTTTTAGGCTTTGTTCACTTAAATATTTGGAAGTAAATTTTTTTAATCTGTCACATCAATTAAATCCTATAGTAATTCTCACAAACGTTGCTTTCAAAATCACTCTACCTACCTTCAAATTCACTCAAATAAACAACAATAAAATTTATCTTCAAATACATTCAATCACTCTCCCCTAAATTCATTCAAGTGAACAAAGGATTAGGATTTCTATGTTCATGGATTGGGGGGAGCATAAGGTTTATGAGGAGGTTTTTGGTGGTAGTTAAGATAATGGAGGATGGTTCTTATGGATGGTGGAGGAAGATGGATGAAATTTGTGGAATGTGGAGAGTGGTACAGGATGGTGGAGGAAGGTGGTGGGAGATCGAAGGATGTGTTGGAAGGTGGTGGGAGGTGGAGGGAGAAAAAAAAAATACATTGTGGTGAGTGGTGATTGTCTTATTTTATATTTAATATTTAGTTTCCAAATATGATCAATTTTATAAGTATATGCGATACATTATTTTTGCTTATTGGATAATTTGTAAGAGTATCAAGTATAGTCGTTCATGTTATATTATACCTTTAGCTGCTGGATTAAAAAACATAAAAATATAAAAAAATATAAAAAAATTCAAAACTTAAAAAATATCAAGAAACACCTTTATTTTTTATCAAAAACTATATAATCCTGATTTCCTATTCATGTAAGAACAGGTTTAATCATGGACATGTCAAACATTAGGAAATAATGGAAACTACATCCCATTAAACACTAAGCAACAACCACTGTCCAAAAACATTTAGACATGGGAACAAAGACATTATTAGCAAATAAGCGCAAGAGTTAGCTCCTTTCTTTCATCATTTATTCCTAAAAGCAATAACCACTACCCACACAATTTATTCATCATTTAATCCTAACACAGTCTATTAACTCTTTTTTTCAACTTAAGATAAAGGAGAATATGTATTTTTCTTTTCAAAGTTTTGCAATGACTTTAAAACAAAAAAAAAGTTTAAAACTTAAAAGAATTATCAATGAATTAATTCCAAATAGGCTTATTTAACTAAATATATAAGAACAAGAAATGTCTCAATCATATCAAATCATATTTATCTACCTAAGTTGTAAAACAAAAGAATCAAACTAAATATTAACATATAAACAAAACATGAATATGTCACTGAAGAAAAATAAGAATGACACATAATGGTTCATCCATAATTAGGCTCAAAAATCATAATTCTAAAAACTCTTTCATAAAATATTCAATTAAATAATTCTCAAATTAACTCAATTAATAATTTATAATTTTGAATCAATTAGGTGGACTTCCAATTAATTCAATAATTCATTCGACATAAAACATAAGTCTTACTACAAGATTATGATAATTTCAGTTACTAAATCAAATCCTACAATCTAATGCATATAGTGGAAAAATACCTTTCTATGACAAACCTATTATGATGGATAAAAATTATCCATTATAATAGGTTGACTGGTGGTAGGATGGTAATAAAAATAGGACATATTATAACGTAGTTTTGTAAATCAGTTATAATATGAAACGCAGTGGCAAACTTGTAAATAAGTTTAAGACATATTATAACGTAGTTTTGAAAATCAGTTATAATATGAAATGCGATGGAAAACTTGTAAATAAGTTCAAAATCTATTATTGATAACGGAGTTTTAGAAATCAGTTATAATATCTCTTCCTCTTTAATTTTTCACATTTTCATCTCGTTAGATTTCATTTCACGTTCCCTCTCACTCTCATTCCTCTCTTCCGCTCTTCGTCTCATCCCTCTTACTCGCATTTCTCGGCAATCCTCACTCGCATTTCTCGGTACTCCTCCCGCTTGTGTTTTTCTCGATTCCGAGAACACTCCTCCATCCGCAAGACTTTTCTGCCTCCGCTGCCTCTTCATCGAAATCTCCTAAGTCTAACCAAGTAGGTTTTATGCACATTCTACTATTTGTTTTTTCCTAATTTGTTATGTTTTTCTTCTATGAATTTCACTAATTTCTCCTAGATTGGTGGGGATTGTGTTTGGATTGATGGAGAAATTAGTGGCGTTAGCACCAGAGAGAGGAGGAGGAGGGAGCCTTCAATGCCGAATCCATAGCGGTGATTGGAGAATTTTGAAGGTAGTTATAGTTCACATTCTTCTCTCTAACACTTTTCCCCCTTCTTTATTGTGTTAATTTAGTTTTCATTGATTCTTGAAGAACAAAAAGATCATGTTTTGAGTGTCGTGCACGAGAATCTGCTTTAAATTTAATTCTGGATTTAGGGTTATATTTCTACAAATAAATCAGTGTAATCATAGACTATTTTTAATTAAAAATACTTTTTTGTCTGAGTTATTGATGCTGGAAAGTGTTGGAAAGTGTTATTCACTTTAGTCCTTGTGCCAATGAAAGTGGCAGAGAAAAAGGAGCAGAGTAGTGGGAATGACACTTGCAAGTTGCGTCATCCGCGAAACTAGGCATTGAAATGAGTTTTCTAAAGTTAGGATTAAAGTGATTGATGCTTTCAATTTGCATGCGACGGTGAGGGTTTGCATAGTATGGAGTTGAAGATACGCACTGAAATGAGTTTTCTAAAGTTAGGATTAAAGTGAATGATGCTTACAATTTGCATGCGAAAGTTAGGGTTTGCATAGTATGGAGTTGAAGAGTTTCCAACTTCATTGATACAGTTTTAAAGTTGATAGAGAAATCATGTGGAGAGTTTTGACCCGTGTCCAAAAAAAGTGCATTGCTTTCCTTTAACATATCATTATAGTTGGTTGCTTCTTGGTTTTATAATTGAAGAGTTAAAAATTTAATTTAAAGAAAACGCACAGGATCAAATCAAAAGAATCTCGAACTTTGCTTGCTTCTGATGTGAAGAAAACTTGAATGATCATAGCATAAATATGCCCCCTCAACTTTCTATATTTGTTGCCATGCATTATCAAAAGAAACTCATTATAAAGCTACTTTCCTATTTGAATTATTGATGGAATTAAAGTACGTATATGAAATTGATTCATGCATCAGAATGTTACTGATAGGAAAAGCTAAATATTTTCCATGAAGTAAAGTCTCCTAAGGCCTATAATTGATGAATATGAATATAGGGTACCTTGAGATGACAAGATCTTCACGTGCTTCAGTAATGTCTGAATGTTTATATCATATTGCATTCGTGTATTTATTTTAACATGATTTGTTCATATTGAAGGTATTTGCATCACCTCAACATCGAGAGAAGGAATGCTACTATCTGTGGATTTCTTGATCCTGTTATAATTCAAAGTGTAGGAAATAAATCAGAGAAGGTGCAAAAGTACTTGATAGAAATGTTTGAAAAAGTTGGTAAAGAGGTCTATTTAGCACCTTACTTGCGTAAGTAAGTACATACTTTTTTAATTTTTCATGACTAGTTTAAAAGTTTCTTTTAATTAATATTATTCTAACTTGTAGGGGTCATTGGCAATTGCTAGTTATTGTACCTGATCGTTCTCTTGTAGTTCTCTTATGTTCCTTGCATAAGAAAGCTAACACATTGTCCATCAAAAATATATTAGAGGCGTAAGTTTTCCTTTCTATTTTGATTCATTCCTATATTATTATTATGATGTAATGAATGTCTAACTTTTGTATAGGTCTTTGGAAGCTCATTCAAGGTTGCAGGGTGTTCCATCTGTTTCTAGGAAAAAGATGCAAATAATCACACCTAATGTAAGAATTTGACCTTCCTTTGTTTTCTGTTTTGTGATTGCTATTTTTATGAGGAATTGGCTGTGTTGTAGGTTTTGTGAAATTTGGTTTAGCAAAATATAAAAAGCTACATGGTGCAAAGGCTAGCTAAAGAGAGTATAATCTGATATTTTGTGTCTTTGATTTGAATGAGTCTTGATTATTTGTATTTAATTTGTAGTGTCGACGTCAATTGGGCAGATATGAGTGTGGGTATTATGTAATGAAACACATGCATACCATTATTTGTATAAACATTACTGAATCATATGGAATAAGGTATTAAAATACTAATTAAATACTTATCCAACTATTCATTACAATATTGTTTTAACTCTATTTTTTTATTTGTAGATTTTTAATGATTCATCTCTCATGGAAGCTGCAGACATTGAAGACATTATAAGGAACTGGGCTTCTTTTATTTTAAGTGTTAGTAGAAACTTGGCTACAATTCTATAGTGTATGTACATTAATGTAAGATTTGGATTTAATATATAGTTTCGTGTATAAATGATGTATTAAATATTAGATTATTTAATGTTTGAAATGAATTCTATTTTGTTAGTTTCATTAAATTTGTTTATTTGAAGCTATATTGATTATAAATTGATTGGATGAGATGATAATATAGGAATATTATAATAATTTCATTTGATGTCAAATGTAATAATCAATTTTTAAAAAAAACATATATTATGGCGTACTAAACAATGTACACGTTGATTACATATTATAACGTACAAACAAATGAAAATTTGTCATAATAAACTGCGCATATTATAACGGATTTTAGAAACTGCGTTATAATATGTTGAACATATTATAACATAAATTTCTGCTACGTTATAAAATGCGCAGACTTACTATAACGTCCAGAACTATGTCTCTAGTAATTACGTTATAAAAGATCATTTTTGTATGTTATAAAATGTCATTTTTCTACCAGTGATGTTTTATTGAAAACCAAAAAATATTTTGGTAAATTTCTTATAAAGCATTGTTTAAAAGTTTCACCAAGTAGAAATTTAATACTTTCATAATTTTCTCAAAATAAATTACAGTTTTTTCTTTAATTAAAAACAAAATGTGAAACTTGAAAAACAACGAAAAAACATAAAGAAATAAAAATAAAATTACTAATTACAATTTATTTCCCCAAACTTATTTCAAAAATTGTTTTTGATGGACTTGTTTTGGAGAAGAGACATGAAATTTTGTGACTTTTAACTTAATCTATCCATATGTCAAAATTTATTTTCTTTAATTTTATATGGTACAAGTCATCTTTTATACAATTTTATTAACTTTTAAACTTTTATTTTTATAACTAAAAGCTAAAACACATATTTTTGAAACTTTTATAATTTCTTTTTTTTCTATTTATGCTAAAAACAAAAAATAAACATATATAATTTTCTATCATCAACCTTATCAAATAAATTTGAATCTAACTTATTTTCTTGTTATAGCAACATTTCTTTTTGTTCACAACCAATTAACAAATATAACTAAAAATTTATTTTCATAGTTTACATCAACAAACTTGATGTCTCAAGTATTGTGGCTTCAACTCTATTTCAACATCATTAGATGCATAGGATGGTTAACAAAATTCATTACTAATCCTTATAATAATTTCTTCTAAGCAAACAAACATTTACACCTGAATTAGCTAACATTGTTGCTTCATCAATAACAAATTCAAAAACACTTTTAATAAGATGTATATACCCATCCTAGATATATATAATTGATTGTTGATTTAATATTTGAATGTGGATGTTTTTGACATCAACTATGAGATTTTGGAACTTTGATTCAATTCCGTTGTTAGTTTCCTGAGTTGCATCAGAACTTAAATTAACCAATTGTAGTAGTAGTTTCCCGAACCCTCCAGCAGTAGTGAGCAAAAGGGTAAGAGTTCTAAGTGTCAGCACTAAAATGAGACACATCATTCTCAAACCATTCAAATTAATTAAGTTGTGTGCATGCATCCATCCATGCATGAAACAATCAGGACATTACTACAATGATGGAGTCTCCTTCAAACACGTCACAAATACCAACTCGGTGGACCTAGTTCCCAAATTAAAGGCCTTCTTCTGGATCAGTTAGTGTGAGAATTAATTACCACATTCATTATTATTGAAATTTATTATTTACTATAACTATTATTAAACTCTTAAAATGTTAAATGAAGAGTATTTCATCCGGTGAACTATTTGAGATATAAAATTAAATTTAAATAGTTACTACAAAGTTGATAGAGCAATGGCTTCGCCTTTGCATGAGAGAACTGAACCAGAATGGAAGCAAGCATGGACAGAGAACACGTTGTTATCTGTTCCTCCTCTGCCAGTGTTAGCCATAGTTGGCATAGTGGTGTTATTGCTGTGGATAGCATCACAGTTGAACAACAACTACTTAGTCATGCAGATAGCCAAGACCAACTTGAACTTCTTCCTCTTGTTTTTACCTCTTGCCCTGACCCTCTTTGCCCAAGGAACACGCTTCGTGCCTCCTGCACCAAGTGTGAGGCCTTTGCATGATGGAGATGTGGAGTCAGAGTCAGAGTCATCAATGCCATGGGAATGGGTTATCTCTGTTCTGGTGCTGTTGGTTTTGATATCCTACCGACTTCACCCTATCTTGGTTGTTGGAATAGTGTTTTTATATGTGTATTTCTTGTCAGCATAAGGCGGTTTTTCTGGCTACTTCATAGAGTGGTGTTTTAGTATGCATGCATATGTTTGGCAACCCATGTTGTTTGTTTCGTTACATCTTCTGTTTGTCTCCTTTTTATGTGTATACAGGATATGTTTTATTCCTCTTAGATTATATTAACTATGAAATGGATAGTATATTAGTCAATATTTGTTGTCCTTTATCACGTCTTCCCCAAGAAAAAAATGGTTATCTAAATACACAAATCAATTTCAAACAGGCTTATAGAACAGCTGAACTGTTACAACCTACTGAGACACAAATTATGTCAAATTTTTATATCATAATAAGCCGAGATAGGTTATGTAGCAGAATATGTCACCTCTCATCAGAGGATTGCTTCAAGAAAGCTTCTTATGTTTGAAGCAGGAAGAAAACAATTTTGGAGTCTCATGAGATGTGAAAATTAGAACTTTCTTTATCTTTCAGCTTCCTTTTGCAGGAGACGACAATAATAAGGAAGAAGAGAGACATGATAAGGAATTTGTAAATTAATTACTCAATTTTAAAATGAAATTCTTTATTATCGGGACCTTCTTTATCCAAACTCAGAAAAGAGTATAGTGCAGAACAAATACTAATATCTAGATAAAAGTAATCATATATCAACACTTAGACATCAACAAACTGTGAAAATTGAAGCTCAAGGATCATAATCTACTAAAAAAAGTGAAAATCTTACACTAATCCAAATTCCAAACTTGAGCACCTCAAAAGATCGGGAGGATTAAAATATTTAACTTGCGTTTTGAAGAATCGTGATTCATAAACATAACTTTCTAATCTGAGAGCAGATAAGATTTCCATTACATCGTTATAGAGAATTTCTTAACTGCAGAAAATCCATTTTTCATTCTTTGTAGTGAACTTCTTAAGACAGAAAATCCATTCATTTCCTGTCGGGTTCGGATTTGAAAGAACACTTTTCTCCAGGAAATACTTCAGTGAAGACATGTTATCATTCATTATTTTATAAGTCAACAACCATGGATACCGAAGAAAGAAAACACCTAACGAAGTTACTTGTCAACGCATTTTGTATATTTTAAGAGACACGAACAATTATAGGTGTCAGGCATACTCCATATTAACCTGAAATACATCTAAAGAAATGTTTCTTAGTTTCCGACTTAACGAGTGCAACTTTTTTGACAGAAGTCAACTGTGCTACATTGAATGTGATCAGCTAAGCACTAAACAAAGATAACACGTACAGATACAAACCCAAATGCAACCTCCTTCGATCTCCATCCACGGTTTAATGTGACTTAATGCGAATGTCTAGTTTCAGTTGTAGAGGGCCAAAAAACCCAGAAGGAATCAAAAGGAACGCGTTTGAAGGAGGATCAGCATATTGACCTTGAATGATCTTGGTAAAAGATTGCAGTATTAGACTGCTTCCTCGAAACCTAGCCAGAACTTCATACTGAAACTCTCCCGTGGACTTGGGGCCGATGCAACTAATGCGGACTTTATGTCCCAGCTGCTCATGGTTATTGTGAACAATAAACAGATTACCATCATTTTTCTCTTGAAGAACAATTGTTTTCTGATCAGCACTGAAGATGACTGTGAAAAATTTATCATATGTAAACAGTGTTCCAGAGTCTACATGTCTGTGGCTGACGTGGAGGAATAACTCCTTGGACGAGGCAACAAAATCACAACCACTATGTGGGCATAGACATGGCAGATAGATGCATTCCTTCTCATGATCGTTTTTCTTGCTGTAACAAAACGTTTCTGTGCATCCATAATTTGCATTCGGACACGACATTTTAATAGAGTCCAACACCTTCTCAATAGCCCGACAACGGTTATACCCAATGGGCATCAAACACATGGGACACTTGTTCTTGAGTCTGACACAGCAATTAGAGCAAGCAATGTGTCCATTCTCACACTGAATTTTCATTTAATCACAAAGAAAATTATCAAATTGGCCTTTTCATCACACACAAAAACAGACAGAAAACAAAAGGAACAAAATACAGCTAGGAAAACAACATAGCCAGTCAAGATTATTGCTATAAATTTCCTGGGGCTTCTTCTGCTACATTACCCTAATCTATCTTTTAGTCCCTTAGTTTCTCAATTCTGTTTAGTACTGAACATCTATAATCACGAGTGAGTAACCAACCTAATCACTAACCAAATGTTGGACCTTTAATCCAAGATCAACAAATTTCAATATTTCAAGAATATTATTATCCACAACCCTAAAACGCTAAGAGTTCCAACTAAATATCTCAGCCTCCACAAAAATCCTTCCACACTACCTTAGTCCATCCCGAATCAGTTTCCCAAAAAGACGTACGAAAAAAAAGAGTACCCACATACAATCACCAAAAGAAAAACAAAAAAAAAATGTAAAATTAACAGTGCAAAAGCCAAGGTCAGAGAAAAGAAAAAGAGGGGCGCGAAGGAAAATTAACCTGGAAGACAGGAGCACTCAAGGGTTCAAAGCAAATGCAGCAATCGAGGACATCAGGGTCTGAAACGAAGATTGGAATGGACCTAACTCTGGTGGCATTGCTTGCAGACCCATTTGGGGTAGCACGTTGGGGTGGTGCAGGATGGTGATCTTCACGCTCTTGAAGTTCAATTGAACGGTCAACAATTTCAAAGCTTCGTTGCGTGCTTCGTTCTTCTTCTTCTTCGTCCTCCTCTTCCCTTTGTCGCTTCTGGTTGCGGTTGCTGGGTCCTTCTCCATCATCATACCCACCAACTGAAAATTTCACCATTTCTTTCTCTCTCTCTCTTATTCTGCTTCTGCAAATTCTTAAATGTCTTTCTTATACGGAAATTGTTGTCATTGGAGCACGGATTCCCTGAGGTAGAGAACTTCAGGCCCTTATGCACAGAACCAATTGAGCTTATTTGATGAAGATCAAACGGTTTGTGTTTTATTCACCATTTATTCATTTAATATATATAATCTATGTGAACTTCATGAAATGTAGGAATTACTGAGTAGGAATCATTTTCCTCACCATTATTGTACAAAATAATTGTACTTATTCATTGAAATTATTAAAGGCATACATTCTTCTTCTTTTTTTTAGAAAAATCTATATGATGAAACTTTTGTTTTTATTCCAAAAATAATATAGAGATATCCTTAAAATTAAGAAAAAGATATAACTTGATAAATTCTCTTTAAATAAATTTAAACCATCCTCCTTAAAATTCAGAAAACAAAAAGTAAAACCAAAGTTACATTTATTGAATTATTATAAAGTGAATTTAAAACAACTTTAAAAATAGGAAAATTTTAAGATTGGACTAATATTAAAAAGGTTTGAATATATTTTTAACTTAATTAAAATAAGTGTGCTTTAAATTTCGACTATTGTTAAAAAAATAATGGTTCTAAAATTAAAAATTATTGTGTTTATTTATAATATTACGACTCTTATTAATTATTAACCTTTAAACAAATTATTAAGAGGTATATATATATATATATATATATATATATATATATATATATATATATTATTACATTTTTCGTCTTTAGAGTAAAAATTTATGCTGATATTCATTTTTATTATATATACGAGGTATAAAGTTTTTATTTGATATGTCATCGCATCGAATAATGGTTATATTTGTATTTATCTATACTCGTTTTTTTATTTCTTTGAATTTCAATTATTTGTTTTTATAAAAAAAAATAATCATGGTATTATTAAATATTTAATTTTAATAAAACATATTTAATGCCACATATTTAAAAAATAATTATAATTATATAAATTTTAAATCATAATACTAAATAACAATTTTCATAACAATCAAAATATCCGTTAGTTTTAAAAACATGAAAAGTTTGATAAAATTAAAAAAAATTAAAATTATAAAAAAAATATTGAATTTTAAAAATATTTTAAACGTCTTTTTACTTTCATTTTCTAAATTAGAATAAAATCTTTTTGTATTCAATAGTAAATATTGTAATACGCTCCTTAAATGAAATCAAGATTAAAGTAATAATAATTTAAATATAAATATACATTTTTCGTCATTTGAATTTTATGACAATAACATTAATTGTTATATTATAATAAATGAAACACTTTTGTATAATTACAGTCATAAAATTGCATTTATGAAAATGAATTAAAAAATAAAAATAACTATATAAAATAATGAAATAAAATAGTTTACATGATAAAAAACAATAAATAAAAGTATAAAGTAAAGAAAAAATGATTAAATGTGTATTCTACAAACGAAGTCATATATTATGGAACAAAATTGCACAATAGTTTTGTATAATCATAAAGTGTGTTTACTTAAATAGAAAACACTCTTAAGAAAAATTTGAGATGTTAAGAGAAATTTGAGAAGATGGATTTAGAAAATAATTGTGTTCAAGGGATTTGCAATGAATGATTCTTACTGATTTGCGGAGTGAGGTGTTTTTTTCATCTACAGGTAATGCAACGTAACGAGATTTGGGAATGATTATGGTGGAAAATCTTTTCTACCCCTATGAACAAGCATAGACCACATGAAGCACATTTACTCTTCCTGCCCAACTTTACAACAAACATAAGTATTTTATATGATGTGAAGGGAACACTATTTTGTCTTTCTTGACAAAATATTTTCTATAATGTTTCTTTTAACATTACAATTGTTTTATTTTTACATTATACATAGTTAAAAAGTAACTTTCCATTAGCAAATATTATTTCACTTTATGGATTAGTAAATAAAAAACATTTTCTTAAATAGTCAAAATAAAATATAGATATAATCTATAAAAATTAATTTTTATTTTTTTTATAAACATTTTTACAATTAAATATAACATTTATAACTATCATTTTATATTACTTTTGTAATTAGGGATATTTTGGTAATTTTCATTTCTAACAATTAAATAATTTCTTTTTATCTGTCACATCAATCAAATCCTACACTAATTCTTAGAAACTTTACTTCCAAATTCACTCTCAATAAAATCCAAATCCACTAAAACAAACAACAAAAATTTTACCCTCAAATTCACTCAATCACTCTTTCTCAAATCATCTCCCACAAATCTACACATATGAACAAAGCCTTAGAGATATTGTAACATAAAAAAAATATAATTGAAAACTATATATAAGAGTCATCACATAATAATAATAAAGTAAAATAGTTTCTGAGACTAAAGTTAACTTACAGTTATTCTAAAATAGCCATAAATTTAAAACTTTACAAAATTTTATCCTAATACAAAACTATATAATGACCGAACAGTCCCTACAAACCTATACACAAAAACCGATTGGTCCTAGTTTAAGCAGCTGGGTCCTCTCCATCCAGCGTATGCTCTAGAGAACACTCATCATCCTCTGCTCACACCCACAGAATGATCATTGCAAAGAAGAAATATCGAACAGACAACATATACAAGACAAAAAAGAAGGGTAAGCTAGTGTAATTTAATAGTCATGTGAGTATAGGATTCAAACAAACAGATCAGATAATCATACACATGTATAACACAAAAACATATTGACCGACCACTTTAACTCGACCGTCCGGACTAGTATGAATATGTAGCTTTGGAGGCTTGTGCACTTGTGGGTGTAATAACTGGAAACCCATCAGTTGTCGCACGAGGTTAGCCTGTTATCACTCACCAGAGCTAAATTGAACACCTATAACTTAGACCGAAAAATAACTTAGACTGAATACTTAAGTAAGACTGATCACTAAAACATGGCCGAATGATCATTAACAGGTAAGGCCCATAGGAGACTGAACGTAGTTAAGACCGAACACTAATACAAAAACGAGCGCTACTAAGACCAGACGCTAGTACAAAACCGAACATTGCTAAGACCGAACGCTAATACAAAACCGAGAAGTGTTAAGACCGAATGCTAGTGCAAAATCGAATACTACTAAGATAGAACACTTATACAAAACCGAGTATTGCGAAGACCGAATGCTAGTGCAAAACCGAAAACTGCTAAGACCAAACGATAATACCACACCGAGCACTACTAAGACCGACGATAATACAAAATGAACACTATTAAGACCGAACGATAATACAAAACCGAACATTGCTAAGACCGAATGGTCCTTAACTGTAATGTTCTGCAAAGGCTGAACATAGCTAACATCGGACATAAGAGTAAGGCCGAACGTTCATCGGCTTCCTCTTCTCCCAACTGACCAATTTAACTTCTGACTCCAAATTCCCATTTAACTACTCCACTTCCTTACAATTCACTCGACACAGTAACAAAGAACTTTGCAGAAGAAATCAACATGATCACAGAATTTTGATAGTCCATACATACAATACCAATCACACAAAAATCCAATTCCATACATCATCAACCAATCAATTAAATTAACTAGCTTCCCTTACCTCTTAACCGAACAGAAAGCTTCTACCCTTCCAACAATTTGCTCACACTTCCAGAAAATCCTAAGAACACTTATAGCTCACTGATTTTTTAGAAGAGACCAACCAAAGTACCAAAAATGAAGTTAGAAAGGAGAAGAGAAGGCTAATGAACACATGCAAACATCAAGGCTTACTTGCATGTGCCAGAAATTCCAGAAATTCGCAAGAATTAAGGAACGAAACTTACCAGCTCTAAACACTAAACTGATTGGTGTAATGGAAAGTTCTTTGACACCAAGATTGCTTAGGCACGGTCTGATTGTTGAACAGATGAAGTGAGATTGAAGGAATCTAGAGAGAAGAAAGAGAAAAGAAGAGAGTAGAAGAATTTTGAGAGATATAGTTGTAATAAGAGAATGGGACAAGACTTTTTGAAACTTTTCATTTATATATCACTCTTATTTTAATCTAAATTACTCGGTCTCATCCTTTGCTTACACCTGTCTGCTCCAAACTTCTTGAAACCTCTTGGCTCTTACATTCTCCCCAACAACAACAAAAATTTCATTTTCGAAAATTAAACTTACCAGAGAACAAATGAGGGTATAATTCCCTCATGACATCTTCTAATTCTCAGGTAGAATCACATGTCCTTCTATCCCAGACAACCTTAACTAGACTGATGGATTTTCCTCTAAGTTGCTTAATTTGGCTCTTCACAATGTTGACCGGTTGCATCTCCACCAAGCGGTCCTCTTTAACTTGCACGTCTTCTAATTCCAGCACATGAGAAGGGTCTGACACATACTTCCTGAGCTGAGATACGTGAAAAACCGAATGAAGGTTGGATAGTTAAGGCGGCAAAGCTATTTTATAAGCAATTGGTTTTATACGTCTCAAAATTTGATAAGGACTAATGAACTTAGGAGACAACTTCTTGGTACAAACGACTCTTTCGACACCAGTAGTAGGAGTCACTCGGAGGAAGACATGATCTCCAACAGGAAACTCTAATGGTCTTCGTCTTCGGTCTGCATAGGATTTCTGCCTACTTTGAGTTATCCTCAATCTCTCATTATTCAACTTCACTTTCTCAATCATCTGCTGAATCAATTATGGCCCAGTTAAAACAGATTCTCCATCTTTAAACCAACAAAGTGGAGTCCTACAACGCCTCTTATAGAGTGCTTCAAAAGGTATCATGCCAATACTGGACTGGTAACTATTGTTGTAAGTGAACTCAACCAATGCCAAAACTTCATCCCATACTCCCAAATGATCCAAAACACATGTCCTTAGCAAATCCTCTAGTGTTTGGATCGATCTCTCTGACTGATCGTCCTTATGAGGATGATAAGCTGAGCTCATCTGTAGCCGACTGCCCAATTCGTAATGCAAAGACTGCCAAAATCTTGAAGTGAACCGAGGATCTCTATCTGAAACAATACTGGACGACACTCCATGCAACCTCACCACTTCTCTGATGTACAACTGAGCAAGTTTTGCCATTGACATTCTCAAATTAATGGCCATGAAGTGAGCACTCTTTGTCAACCTGTCCATCACAACCCAAATGGCGTCATGCCCTCTGACCAAACGGGGAAGATGAGTGACAAAGTCCATAGCAAAGCTATCCCATTTCCACTCGGGAATCTTTAATTGCTGCAGTAAACCTCCCGGTCTCTGATGCTCTACCTTAGCTTTTTGACATGTTAAGCAAGATGACACAAACCGAGCAACATCTGCTTTCATACTCGACCACCAAAATGATTCTTCGAAGATCTTGATACATTTTAGTAAAACTTGCATGCATGCTAAAACGACTCTGATGTCCTTCCTCAAGAATCAACCTCTTAATTTCTCCATTGTTAGGAACACAAATTCTTCCTCCGAGCCTCAAAATACCGTCTGGTCCCAAAACGAAATCCCTCCCTTGTTCACTACCGATCAATCCTCTTAACTTTTGTAGCTTAACATCTGCCGACTGTTTCTCTCAAATTTTGCTCAGAAGTTCACTTTCTACCACTAAGCGACTACATATGATATCGTCCAATTCTAACTCTACTTGTAACTTCAAATCTCGAAAGCTTTCAACCAATTCTAGTTCTTGGACCATCATTGCCGACACATGTACGGTCTTTCTACTCAAGGCATACTACAACATTATCCTTTTCAGGATGGTAGATTAAATCAAATTCATAGTCCTTTATGAATTCCATCCATCTTCTTTGTCTCATGTTCAACTCCTTTTGATCAAAGAGATACTTCAAGTTGTTGTGATCGCTGAACACCTGAAACCGAGCACCATACAGAAAATGCCTCCAAATCTTCAAGGAAAACACCATTGCCGCCAACTCCAAGTCATGAGTAGGATAATTCCTCTCATGAACCTTCAATTGCCTTGAAGCATAGAATATGACCTTTCCTTCCTGCATAAAAACACAACCTAATCCCTGATAGGAGGCATCAAAGAAAACCTCAAAAGGTTTACCTGTGTTAGGGATTACTAACACAGGAGTACTAGTCAACTTTTGCTTCATTAAAGAACTGCCTGCACCTTTGCAGGATCCACAGAAATGCCACCAGCCGAGACCACATGCCTTAAGAATTGCACTTCATCCATCCAGAACTCACACTTGGACGACTTAGCATACAATTTATTTTCCCTCAACACACCAAGCTCTATCCTCAAATGCTCCACATGTTCCACTCTAGTTTTAGAGTAGATCAGTATATCATCAATGAAGACCACCACAAACTTGTCTAGGAACATTCGAAAGATGTTATTCATGTTGTCCATGAATATGGCTGGAGCGTTAGTAACACCGAACGACATCACCACATACTCATAATGACCATACCGAGACTTGAAAGCAGTCTTCTGAACGTCCCCTACCTTGACCAAAATTTGATGATAACCTGATCTCAAGTCTATCTTGGAAAACACCGCAACCCCATGCAATTGATCCATCAAGTCATCAATCCTAAGCAACAGGTACTTGTTCTTGAGGGTTAACTTATTCAACTGCTTGTAATCCATACATAACTGAGAGTTGTCATCCTTCTTCTTCACCAGCAAAATAGGCGCACCCAAGGCGAAACGCTCGATCTGATAAACTGCTTCTCCAGCAATTCCTCAATCTGCTTCTTAAGTTCCGCCAACTCTGTTGGAGCCATCCTATAAGGGGCTATTGATATTGATTCAACACCTAGCACCAGATCAATAGAGAACTCAACTTCTTGCTGAGGAGGTAATCCAGGCACTTCCTCAGGAAACACATCCAAAAAGTCTTTTACTATTGTTCGGTCTATAACACTTGCTATCGAACAGTCCACTCGATTAACTACCGAGCGGTTTACACACCTCTTACTCGCAACAACCTCCAAGTGAGACAAAACTAGAAAACAACACGCTCCTTCCAACAATTCTTGCTTCAACTGCCCAGAAGACAACGACATAGTTTCATCCCTTGCAGGAAATACCAACTTCTTCTCCCTACAATTTATAAGAATGTGATTGGTAGACAACCAATCCATTCCTAGAATTACTTCTAAACCTTGCAAAGGTAAATAGATAAGGTTCACCTTGAACAAACGCCCCTCAACCTCAACCGGACATCTAGCACACAATAAAGAAGTCCTAACTAAACCTGTTGTTGGTGTAGACACCACCATATCACAATGTAACTCTTCCACAGTTAACCCCAATCTCTCTACACATGCCTCGGAAACAAAAGAATGTGTTTCCCCCGAATCAAACAATACTACACAATCTTTACCATACAGCAAGCAATTACTGATAATAAGGTTACCTGAACTGGCCGCTTCTGCCCCTGGCATAGCATAGACCCTTCGAGTAGCCTGAGGTCTGGCACATCCTCTTGGCTAAAACCTCTCAACCAAACGGTTTTGGACCACTGCTCTTCTACCCAAGGGGCAATCCCTCTCGTAGTAACCTTCCCTTCCACACCAATTACACTTCCTAAGTCCCACCAACTAAGGACAAACCGATTTCATATGAGGCGCTCCACAGTTGTAACTACTTATTAACCCTTGCGGCCCTAAATGACTATTAGAACCGAATGACGGTGAAGAAGAACCCCTAGATCCAGAAGAAGAAGAAGATCGAGAATAAGGAGTTCTCTTGGCACCAAAACTGCCTCTAGAAACGTTCAGTCCTCCAACCCTTAGTGGTTGTCTCTGTTGACTCTCTACTTCCATCTTTGTCTTCTTCAAAATTCTAGCCTTCTCCACTAAAGCAAGAAACTCCTTGATACTCAAACCGATGACCAACAATTTGATATCACCTCTCAACCTATTCTCAAACTTCATGCACTACCACTCCTCATTCATTGTCAACGTATGAAATCTCAAAAGTTGCTTAAACCGATCGACATATTCTAATACCGACATGTTTCCCTGAACCAACTGAAGGAACTCTACCACCTTTGCAAACTGAACGCGGCTAAAAAGTACTCGATATAGAACTTTTGCTTGAATAATTCCCAAGAGTTAGGAGTACCGCTTCCCTCCAACAGCATCCAAAAATATAATTGAAACTTATATATAAGAGTCATCACATAATAATAAAGTAGAACAGTTTCTGAGAATAAAGTTAACTTACAGTTATCCTAAAATAACCATAAATTTAAAAATTTACAAAATTCTATCCTAATACAAAACTATGTATATGATTGAACGGTCCCTACAAAACTATACACAAAAATCGATCGGTCCTAGTCTAAGTAGCTGGGTCCTCTCCATCCAGCGCCTGCTCCAGAGAACACTTACCATCCTCTGCTCACACCCACAGGATGATCATTGCAAAGAAGAAATACTGAACGGACAACATATACAAGACAGAAAAGAAGGGTAAGCTAGTGTAATTTAATAATCATGTGAGCATACGATTCAAACAAACAGATCAGATAATCGTACACATGTATAGCACAAAAAAATATTGACCGACCACTTTAACTCGACCGTCTGGACTAGTATGAATATGTAGCTTTAGTCGTTCGTGCACTCGTGAGTGTAGTAACTGGAAACCCATCAGTTGCCGCACGAGGTTAGCCCTGTATCAGTCACCGTAGGACCCCCTAGGCTATGGCCTCATGTTATTCTCACGACACGACTTACCCATCTCTACTTAAAGACTTGGTAATCATTAGAATGTTAGGATGAACATCGTGGATTTCGTTGTCCATATTCATACTTTACCACCACATTAATAACCAATCACTAAGACATTCCTACTTGGAATTCTCTTTCATACTAGCTGGAACATCATACTTTCTAACAACATCCACTCCATTATTCATGCATGTTTATATAACTGAATTTAAACAAGTTATCAAACAATAATGGAAACCACATGAAAGACTGAACACAATGCATACTTTGGAGACCGAACAGTTTCTCACAACCCCCAAAGAACAGGACCGAACGGTCCATAATAAGTAAGATTGAAGAACTGACCAAACACTATTAAGGATCTAACTCTAATGTAAGGCTGAATACTATGGTGAGACCGAACACTAGAATAACCGAATCATCAGAGTTAAACCGAACACTTATAATTTAGGCTGAAAACTAATAACTTATCTCATATATAGCTATATATATATATATATATATATATATACATATATATATATATATATATATATATATATATATATATATATATATATATATATATACATATATATATATATAGGGGTTTGCTAACGCGCGTACGCTTGTTTTTCAGTTGGTACATCTTATCAATGTGTACCAGGTTTTAGTAGACAAAAATACTCTTATATATCATGGATTCTAAGTTTTAAGGTTAAGGGTATTTTAATCATTTTCATTCTCAAAACTAAAAAAAAAAATAAAAGAAACCTCCAAACCCTTACTCACTTCTCTCATTCCTTTCAATCCTTTCTCTTTCATCTCTCTCACTCCAACCTTTTCTTTGTCATCCCTACTATAGCTCCAATTCAAAAAATCAGAAACGTTTGCCATTAAACAATTTTACAAAAAATAATTTTATAATGAGTTTTCATTTTATAATTTTTGTCTTATCTAATTTTATCCAATTTTCACAAGTATAAAGGAATTGGTAATTGACCTGGAAAAAATCATCAATACTCGTTGTTAAACAATTTCTTACAAAAATGATTTTATAATGAGTTTTCATTTTATAATTTTTGTCTTATTTAATTTTATCTAATTTTTGATAAGTCTGAAAAAGAGTTGTTTTTATACTTATAAATGAGCTCAATCTTGTAATTTTTCATGTTGTTCCTCGTTGAAAAGTTGTAATAGGTAGTAGATTGTTATGTAAAATATTGTACAGGAAATGATATATTATTTCGACTCTGTCAGCCAATTTTCGCAAAGCGAAAGCCAAAATTCGCACTGCCAGAAAAAAAAATTCGCATAGCTCACCAGTACCTGTGCGCTGAGCGAATAACATCAGTTAAAATACAGCAGTTAAGAAAATTCGCATAACGCACCAGTACATGTGCGCTAAGCGAATTAATGAATTTAAGTGGCTTTAAAAGACGTGACAGAGCGACAGAAACATTCTCTCTTCGGATAGAAGTTCCAGACAAAAGGAAGAAACGAAAACATCTCAGGAACTTCCGGAGACTACTTCAAGGCATCAAGACACCATTGTTGCAAGGGATTGCTTCAAATGTGTACGTTTTAGATTACTAGGAGTAGTTAAATTTCTCTTTCGTTGTTGGGATTGGATGTAATGAACTCACTATGATGTAATTTTCCTGTTCAATATATCGTTCTTTGTTCATATGCGTTTTCTTGAATTAATTATCATTGTATGGAAATATAATGTTATTTGAATGTTTCTGATTACTGGAAAGTAATTTTGAACATGAACATAGATAGAGCACCTAAGTGATTTGGGATCTAGGGATAGACTCAATAACTTTGTCATTCTTAACATCGGCCTTAATGCAAATTGTATGTTAAATTGACTAAGGGATTAGCATTTTAATATATTAATTTAGAACTAGTTTCTAAGGGATTAGGACTAGTATGCCTTGATGTGAATGTTTGAATGAAGTAATGAAATATTGAACAGAGTTTTATATTCATATGATTCATGAAACCCAATTCCAACGAAGTTTCTTTAAATATAAATTCTTTGCACACCAACTGTTTGATAAAAATACCAAAAAGAGTTTCCTGTATTTTTTGTACACTTTGATGTCTAATTAAGTTATAAAAGGAAGAATTGTCATGTGTTGCACAAGTCCCTTGGGAGAACGATACTTTTACTTATTCACTGTATTACTTGTAACGATTTGGTATACTTGCCAAAAAGTTATCAAGTTTTTGGCGCCGTTGCCGGGGACTTGTGTTCCAACACAAGGCAATTTGGGCATTTATGACTCTTTTAGACTTTGTTGTGAATTTTCCTTTTTAATGTTGTTGGGTATGCAATTGGCTTTAGTTTTTTAAGACTTTCCATTGATTTAGTTTGAACTTAATGCCTGTCTCGGGGTACGCTTTAGAGCTTGATGTTGTTATGAAAGTTCTTAGGAATGAGATTTCAATAGCGGAACTAACTAAATCAAACCAAATGTGCGAATCACCGGGGATGGGGTTGTGTGTTTGGATTCACTGTTTGGAACTTAAGGCAAGTTTGATGGACTTCTTACACCAAGGAATTGGGTGAGGATTTGTCATACTTAGGTAGGCACAACAAGAGGGATCTGAGTGTTCTAACTTCAGAAAACAAGGAAAGTGGAATTCTTTGCCAATTGTATGTCTCTTTTGTTTGAATTTCTTTATGCAGTTTGCCTACAGATGTTTCTAGTTGTTGGAAGATCCTAGGGATGGGATTTCAACAGCTGAAAGGGAAGTTGATGAGTCAATATTTTATTCACTTCACTTAGTTTATTGTACCGAATTTAATCGGGGAATTGTGCTTAATTGTCCGGTATTTTCCCGTTTTTGATAATTGTGCTTAATTTGACCAAAAATTCTTATTTTAATTAATTTGAATTATTTGAGCTAATTATTTGCATTATTAATTGTAGGGAAATTGTTGGATAATATTTGGGACATTTGGAGGTTAAATGAGATGGAGAAGGGGGTGTTGGAAGAAAGAAAGCATTCACGGGCTACAAGGAGGTGCAAGCTCATTTGGGCTTGAAAGCAAATTGAAGAAGTAAAGCAGCTTGGAGGGGTGACGTCCAAGTTCAACACACGGTCCAGCTGATCCAGCAGCTTCACGTCCAAGCAGTCCAGCAGTGTGCGTTTGAAGACAGCAGGCTTCAGGCATCCAACAAAATTGGGGGTGTGTCCAGCACACTTGGAACCACGCGTCCAAGAAGTGGGAAAAAGCAGAAGCAGCAGGAGGTCCATCTTTGGAAGCACACAGCAGCCGCTCATCCATCAGCTATGGCATCTTCATGATCCAGTAAGCAGCACACGTCCACGCCACGGCCCAGCTAGCGTCCAGCACACATTCAAGGAGACACGTCTAGGGGAGTATGGACAGCAACACACGGCCCACACTTTGTGCATCCAGCAAGCAGCTTCAGAATGCGTCCCAGCAACAAATTGAAGAGGTGCACCCAGCACATTAACGCCCAGCAGAAGCAAAGTCACGGGGAGCACATCCAGCAGTAGCGGGCTTGGATTGATTCACGTTTAGCATGGAGTGTGGTGTCATGAAGAAAGATTAGGAGGTACAGGGAGAGATGGTCCAGCCGCCACCTAAGTTGGAGGATTTTCTTTAGCTTAAAAAGAGGGGAGAGGTGGAAAAAGAACGGGACCTAGGAGGGAGAGTGTTGTCTCGGCTTGGGGGACACACGTCCAGTCGCCACGGAAGGAGAGCAATTATCTTGGCTTAAAAAAATGTTGCACGGAGAGGGCTACGGCTGAGGAGAGAACGTACATTTCAGTTTGGCTGGAAGAGTACACCCGCGGAGTCATTCTTGAAGAGGGGGAAGGAATGTAGCAGTGAGGAGAAACAAAGTGTGTCCCGGCCTTGAGCTGATATGTGCTGATGATGATTTTGTTTTAGAAATATTGATTCATTTTGCTGGAAGCTTGTACACGGACGGTTGATGAGAATGGAGGCAACAACTAATTGGAGAGGAGCACACGGGTGAGTGGAGCTGGGAAGGATCTGTCGCGGTTTGGTTGGAGACGGTGCAGCACGCAAGCAAAAGAGGAGTGCACGGGAATTTAAATTGAAGATGCACGGTGATTTATTTTGGAGAAAAAGTTAACATTTATTTTCTTTTAAGAAAAAGTGACGTTGATTTGAATTTGGAGCAGAGGAGGCTTTATTTTCATTTGGGAATTGCTTTGCTTTGATTTTATTTAGTTTTAAATAGAAATGTTATGATTCACCTTGTTTTAATGCATGCACCAAGATTTATATATATTATATACATGGAATGAATTTAGCTTTAGTCATATATTTTATTTTCATTGTCATGCATTTTTAAATTGTTGTTTCTTTATGAATATGCGTTGAGGTTGCCGAATTTAGCATTTCACCTTTTAGCTCAACATTGAAAAGCATTAAATGATGATTTATCCTTGCAATTCAAGTTGTCCACACAATTTAATTTTGTTTTCGCTCCTTAAAATTGGTTCAAGTACTTTTTGGAGATTTTCTTTTAATTCCCGTTGGTTTGTGTATTTAATGTGTTGCATTTGAATAGCACATCATATGTTTCTTTATTATTTCTTACATTCTAATTAGTTCACACATCTTGTTTTAGGACATTTTACTGTTTTCGTTCACTATGTTGTCTATTTTGTTCTGCTTCTTTATTTTCCTATATTTTCAATTCCCTCACTTGCTTTAGAGACCGTTCGGTCTCAATGTAGAACCGTTCGATCTTCATGTTTTGTTCGTCTATTTTAATGCTTTCAATTATATTCGGTCGTGTTTATTTAATTTCCAGTTTAATTTAATTTTACCGCAACCAGAAAAATCACAAAATCCCCCCCACTACGTGTTGATCCGAGACTGAACCAAATTTGGTCCTTGAGAGACGACCTAGGAGTCACTTCCTAGTCTATACTGCATTCTTATATGCACAATTTTTGTGGGAGGTGCGACCCTCTCATCAGAAGTACTAAGTGATCTTGCAACAAGAGGGATCTGAGTGAGGTTATTTAGGAAATTCATTTCAATCATTTTGCATATTGGAATTGTTGTTTGGTTGGTGTGCTCATGTTCTGCAATTTTTTTCTTCTTTTCCTTATTTCTTTGTTTGTGTTTTTATTTTATTTTTCTATTTCACTTCTCTCTATATTACTTTTTGCAAGTGCAGGTGCAGATGGAGTTATCTTCAATGTTTAGTTATGTGATTTATGTTTTGTAATATGTTTTGAACTATGTGTTAGTTGTAAAGACATGTGACTTTGTGATTTAATGATTATGCATTGTCTTGATTAAGTTGATGTGATTCTTGAGAATGATAACATATATGACTGTGGTTGCAATGTGCTTCATATATTTTTATTTGTGTGTGAGTATGTATGACCAGATCTGTGATTGTTGAGAGCATATATTGATTGAGAGATATTGAGTTGTCTAGATATGGAATTGGTTTTTGCATGATTTTGATTCTAGGTATATACACACACTCTTTGGTTAAGGATGAAAAAGGTCCTGTTTATTATTGATTATATAGCTACTTGGCCAGATAGGTTACCTTTAGACACTGTGATACATTTGTGAACCCTTTTGAGCCTTGAATTTTTTTTTCTTCCACCTTGAGCCTATTAGATGATATCCTACCTTACACCCTAGAAGAGAACATGTATTATGTTTTAAAAGAGATTAAGGTTGAATTCAAGTTTGTGGAAAGAAAAGATCAATAAAAAAAATATGATAAAAAAAAAGCTCAAAATGAAAGAAAAGGTTGAGCTGTGAAAGAAAATGGTAAGTGATGAATGATATATTTTGGGATTTGAGTACTGGATTGGGAATTGAAGTTGTTCTCTTCTTAATAGGTGTCTTTGAATCCAAGAAAAACCATGATTCTTTTTCTAGCCAAGCCAAGCCTTAACCTGAAAAGACCTTTGGACTTAACCAATAGTGTGTGAAGTGTGTGAATCAAATGAAATGCAAAAGCTGAGGAAGTTCTATGTCAATTCTACTGTCATGTGAGGACAAACACTTGAGTGTGAGTAATGATAAATGCTGATCTGATTGTTCATATTCTATGCACAGATGATTTTATGAGTGATGCACCATGTCATACTTGTTTGAAATCTTTGGGAATGCATATGATTATTCTGATGTGCAGAGTCATTTTATCAAAATGTCAAATGTCTGTTGTGATGTTCATTTTCTTATGTGATTTCATGAGGGCATGAAATAGTTCAAGTTTGGGGGAGTTGATAAGTCTGAAAAAGAGTTGTTTTTATACTTATAAATGAGCTCAATCTTGTAATTTTTCATGTTGTTCCTCGTTGAAAAGTTGTAATAGGTAGTAGATTGTTATGTAAAATATTGTACAGGAAATGATATATTATTTCGACTCTGTCAGCCAATTTTCGCAAAGCGAAAGCCAAAATTCGCACTGCCAGAAAAAAAAAATTCGCATAGCGCACCAGTACCTGTGTGCTGAGCGAATAACATCAGTTAAAATACAGCAGTTAAGAAAATTCGCATAGCGCACCAGTACATGTGCGCTAAGCGAATTAATGAATTTAAGTGGCTTTAAAAGACGTGACAGAGCGACAGAAACATTCTCTCTTCGGATAGAAGTTCCAGACAAAAGGAAGAAACGAAAACATCTCAGGAACTTCCGGAGACTACTTCAAGGCATCAAGACACCATTGTTGCAAGGGATTGCTTCAAATGTGTACGTTTTGGATGACTAGGAGTAGTTAAATTTCTCTTTCGTTGTTAGGATTGGATGTAATGAACTCACTATGATGTAATTTTCCTGTTCAATATATCGTTCTTTGTTCATATGCTTTTTCTTGAATTAATTATCATTGTATGGAAATATAATGTTATTTGAATGTTTCTGATTACTGGAAAGTAATTTTGAACATGAACATAGATAGAGCACCTAAGTGATTTGGGATCTAGGGATAGACTCAATAACTTTGTCATTCTTAACATCGGCCTTAATGCAAATTGTATGTTAAATTGACTAAGGGATTAGCATTTTAATATATTGATTTAGAACTAGTTTCTAAGGGATTAGGACTAGTATGCCTTGATGTGAATGTTTGAATGAAGTAATGAAATATTGAACAGAGTTTTATATTCATATGATTCATGAAACCCAATTCCAACGAAGTTTCTTTAAATATAAATTCTTTGCACACCAACTGTTTGATAAAAATACCAAAAAGAGTTTCCTGTATTTTTTGTACACTTTGATGTTTAATTAAGTTATAAAAGGAAGAATTGTCATGTGTTGCACAAGTCCCTTCGGAGAACGATACTTTTACTTATTCACTATATTACTTGTAACGATTTGGTATACTTGCCAAAAAGTTATCAATTTTCACAAGCATAATGACATAAAAGGAATTGGTAATTGGCCTATAAAAAATCAGAAACATTCGTTGTTAAACAATCTTACAAAAAAATGATTTTATAATGAGTTTTCATTTTATAATTTTTGTCGTATATAATTTTATCTAATTTTCACAAGCATAATGACATCCGAAGGAATTGGTAATTAGCCTGGATGGTTTTTTTAGAGATATGATTCAACATATGTAGATGATGAAATTAGAGAGGTTAGTGAAGATGGTGAAATTGAAGAAATCTTGAATGAACCTTTGCCTGGAGATGAATATGTCAATGACTCAAGTCTTTACAAAAGCAAATTGTTTAACGGCAAGTGTTTTTTATTTTTTTAATTGGGACTACGGTTTCTGATTTTTTCAATTGGGAATAAAGTAGGGATGACAGATAAAAGGTTGGAGTGAGAGATAAAAGAGAAAGGGTTGAGAGGAATGAGAGAGGTGAGTAAGAGTTTGGAGGTTTCTTTTTTTTTTAGTTTTGAGAATGAAAATTATTAAAATACCTTTAACCTTAAAACTTAGAATCCATTATATATAAGGATACTTTTATTTTTGTTTACTAAAACCCGGTACATATTGATAAAATATATCAACTTAAAAACAGTTACGTTAGCAAACCCATATATATATATATATATATATATATATATATATATATATATATATATATATATATATTCGTTTTGGATTATCTCATAACTTATTAGTATTTTAATAATTTAAATTAGAATAGAGATGAAAGATGAGATGAGTAAAGGGATAGGTATAAGAATAGAGCGGATATGCGTTCTCGTCCCAATTAAAAAAATTAGGTCTTACCCATATTTATACACGTAGCCAATCAATAAGAAATTCTATGTTAAAATAAAAACCGGTTCAAAATATAACCACAAAGATGACCTTATTTGTCATCCATATAAGTTATCATTTCTAATAACCAACGAGAGACTACCACAAAGATGACCTTATTTGTCATCCATATAAGTTATCATTCTTAATAACCAACGAGAGACTTAAAAAATACCTCATTGTTTGATAATTTTTGTTTCAATATTAATTCAAAAACGCATTTGAAATACATCAAAATTTCAGAAGACTAGATTTATTAAAAGTTTCAAAGAACTTTAATACTAAAATACATCAAAATTTGAGACAAATTTCAATTTTATCTCTAAATTTAAAGATTAAAATTATATTTAATCCAAAAATTTTAAAAATCACATTGAATAAACCTCTCAAATATTGAAAGCAGCCTTCTTTAACCTTATTCAATCATAAAACTAAATGTATAAATTTAATCCAATTTATTTATCTTACTTTTTATTTTTATTTTTGTAACTGACGGACTTAATGAATTTTAGGAAAGATGAAATGAATGAATGATGAATAATTAAATTCGTTTCTCAATCCTAATTTTCATCAATAAGTATGGTACTTAAATATACACCATTTAAATATACACCAGACTTATAACAGAATACAAATTTATCAGATACACTAATGATCTTTGCTACAGGATGATCAAGTCACAGTTATCTACCCAAGTCAGTCACATTTATCATATAACAGCAACTAAGAATAATAGCATAAGGTCATCTAAATTTCTCGAATCTATTATCCTTCAACCTAGCGAAGATCCATGGCATCTTCAGAAGCAAATGCCTATTTGACATTATGCAGCAAACCACATGATACCCATCATCTCTTTTATTCTTCTGGCAGATAGTGTTTTTCAAATATTTCATATCACAACAACTTCTAATTGTCTTAGGAAAAAATATCTTTATTTACATCAAAGACAAAACACCTGTGCTACATACTTTCTCTTCGGCCTTTCATGCTTTCGATTTTGCACAAAACTTACACAAATGTTAGGTGACAACTTCATGTTAGATACATTCACACACCGATTGTATACACACCCAATTGATATTTTTCCATTTATCTAATGCCAATTCACCTGTTTCACTTTTTAAACCGTTATGCAAACATCTGAGGGACAACTTTCCCTTGCTATCCAATTAGTTTTAGACGAAATCAAACATAATATCAAAACTTGTAACATTAATAGAGTTAAACTAAGCCAAATATGACAGCGCAAGAGAGACAGACACCAAGTTATAAACAATCACATTAACGGGAATTTCAACAGCCATTAGCCAGATAACAGAGAAAAAGACATGATTTCATAACTGACAACAGGAAGCAAAAAAACATCAACATTTCGCAGTCGTAATGTTTAGTTTAGAGTCACATAACAAGGAACACAGCCAGAAGCTGATTTTCCGGGGCAAAACCTAAATACACAAATACGCTATTGGATTTCATCTTAATTTTTTTTTTCCACAGAAAAGGGAACCTAAATGCGACCACCCCACAATGACTCCATCTGAACTTTCCCACTCTTCAGGAGACTCTCGATTTCCTGGGGAGGGTTCAAACCGAGTCTCTGAGCACGCTCCCACCGTGCAAGCCGCGCTATCCCGAGGCAGGGCCCATAAGCCATGTTCAAATCGAATTGCCGCAACACCACCTCACTCTCATTGCATTCAGCTGCATACAAAATTACACCTTTTAGTCATACAAAGAGATAAATGTGTTTGAATAGAAAAAAAAATAGAAAAGAAACCCTAGGAATTAGAATGGACATTGGAGGTCGAGTTTTTTACCGTAGGAGGAGGTAGCCGGCGTTTGGATCACGGTGGGGATCGGAGATTTTTTGGAAGATTTCTTCGTAGCGGTGGTTTTCCTCTGTCGGTAAAAGCCCTTCATGTTTCCGGTCGACGCCATTCTCTCTTCTCTCTCTAAAGCTCTTTTCAAATTTGAATTTTGAAAATGTCTGTATTAGGGATTGTGGAATAAGGTCACTCCATTCATTTTATACAAATACGAAATTAATTCGATTTTATTTTTTCTATAATTTATAAACTGAAATTAAAATTTTATTTAAATAACTTGATATTTTTACCACCATTGAAAAAAATGTTAGTTTTATTTTATAGTAATATTTTAGGCGAATATTTTTTACTAATTTTTTTTAGATATTTTATAATTGCAATCTTATATTTAAAAAGGTTTTAAATCATTTAAAATGCAAAAATTAATATTTTTAACAAAAAAATAGTATTTTAACCAATAATTTTTTGTTTGGTTAATTTTTCATTTTTATTCTCATTTTTCTTTATAGTTATCTCTAATAAATTAAAATGTATTTTGACACTAGAACATTGTAAAAAATTATAAAACATACGTCTTAGTGAACTTGTTTGAATATTTACAAGGCTACATTATTTAAATTACAAAAAGGGGACACTTCATTCTTTCATATTTTTGTAGGAAAATAAAATTTACATAATGATAGTTACACACTAAATAATAAATAATTTCGATGCCACTTAGACATTTTAACATATAACATCTATACATAATTTATTAAAAATTAAAAAAAAATCACGCGACGTATATATTTTTCATCATCAAATAAATTAAAATTTTCATCGTATAAATATTCTACTCAATAAAATATATTCCAAATAATAAGAAAACTTTTAAAAATAATCAATAATTAAAATTTATCCAAAATATATAAAATAAAAAAAAGCAATTTCTAAGTTCTTTATAACTGTACATCTAAACTATTATATGCAATATTATTTGCTTATATATAACAATAATCATACAATCAAAAAATTAAAAGTCACTCTAACATCTCGATTTCTGAGATGTCACGAGTTACTAAAAATCGGAAAAAACTCAAAATTTATCATAATGCAGAGTGTACTTAAAAAAATTTATTCAATTACATTATTTCAAGTAATAAAATAATGAATGAAATACTTCAATTATATTGTCTTAACTTGTAAAACAAAATAGCTTTAATTGAATCTCATGGTTTTCCACATCCTCTCTCGAGTCTATCATGTCTAAGGATGACAACGGATTGAGTCGGGCACGGATAGTGTGATACCCAAACTTGACCCACATGTAATAAACGGTACCGGTACCTGTCCCGCTACCCGCCGAATACCTACATAAAAATACCCACGAATAAAAATAAAATAAGAAAAGATAAAATGAGAAAAAGGAACTAGGGTTGCACATTCTAACCTATTTAGAACGAGAGAGAGAGAGAGAGAGAGAGAGAGAGAGAGAGAGAGAGAGAGAGAGAGAGAGAGAGAGAGAGAGAGAGAGAGAGAGAGAGAGAGAGAGAGAGAGAGAGAGGTAATTTTGTGAGAGAAGAGGAAGAATTGCAAAAACCTTAGATATTTGTGGTGTTTTAGAGTGTAGACAAAGTCCTATCATTGATCAAGGTATGGGGAAGTCTACCTTTGTTTGTTAATTATTGTATGTTATATGTGTTCATGATTATTTTGATTAATAATCCTTGTTGATATATGTTATGCGATTATGATTATGGTTTTATGTTGCTCTTGTTGGGTAAGGGTTTATGTATGCATGGGCATAGGGTTTATGTAACATTTGTGTTGAGTTTTCCTTATGAATGTATGTATGGTTGTTGGATTATCCCAATGGAAGGTTTGATGCTAAGCGAGAATAAAGTTATGAGACTTGGGGGTTTTCCATGCAAATGTACATGTAAGGGTGTGGTAATAATCATATGCATTATAATTGTGTTGTTTGGGTTATAATATGTATAATGATTGAATTTGGATGATTCAAGTGTTGTGATTTGTTAATAAAGAAGGGATTTGTTTCTCACATCAAGAGGGAGGATGAATTGGTGATGCGTAAAAATATAAGCTTTCAAAATCTTTTTCGCAAAATAGGATGTCTTTACGCTTTTCTTGAACCACAAGTAAAATAGTATGCAATGCAGCATTTCACTTAATCGAATGCAATGACAAATTAATTGATTATATGTAAAGATAAGGAAGAGAGAATTCAAACACTGCTTTTTATACTAGTTCGGCCAAGCCTACATTTGGTGTCCTTCCAATCAACCTGAGTTGGAAGCCAATGCACTATAAAGATCTAGGTTTTTACATCAAAGTTTTTATAGTGACCTCACGTCAAAATGTAAAACACCTCTCTAACCCACTAATCTAAATATAGGTAGTAAACAATACAGACACTCGACAAGAACACCCTCTTCTGTTGTCAAACCCTTTGAGCCACCCTCAAAGTCAAGAACATAGTTCTTCTTCCTATAATCACAATAGGGAACATTAGTCAATCTTCATGATTGCAGATTTCCTGATCATGCAGTGTACACCTCTTTGGACAGATAGATCAGACGTTTAAACCCAATAAACCTTGCTTCGCAAGAAACCTTCAAGTCTTTGATCATCACGGTCAATCTTTGGTTTTTAGAGCTTTTCTTTCCTATGTAAGATCACACAGCGTTTTCTGAAAGATGTGAAAGTGTTAATTCACAAAAGTTCTTATATAATTCAAACCAACGTCAATTTATAGTATTACACACATTAGACGCATTATAATCGATTTAGCTATTAACGTAGTCGATTACATTTGACAGTTGTAACAGAATAATAGTAGGCAAATGCATTAATGGAATATGCATTTAATATAATCGATCTGTCATAAATGCTTTGTCAACATATTTAAAAATATGACTGTTTACAGTTATTTCAAGTATTTAAAAAATTTTCAAATCAACAACAAACATAGTTGAATACACGTTGCATGCAATCAATTAAGTGAAAACACTTAGCACACTTTTCAAAACTTTTCTTCTCAAAATATCTCACAGCACACTTGAAAAGTATTTGTCCAAACCCATAAGTTTTAATCGATTTCATCAATAATGTAATCGACTTAAAATTGTTGTTTTGTCACAGTTTAAAATTCAACCATAGTGCTTGTGGTTTTTCATTTCTGAAACCTTATGTTATGCATCCACAAATAAAAACACATATCAATCATAGCGGTTTGCAGTAATCAACACAATAATGTTCACATATATGCTTTTAACAGATATAACACAGTAATGAAAACATATGACATGTATAACAGAATACATACATGTGTTATTATTAATTATGTGTTGTCATCATAAAAAACACAATTATCATTAAGATTGTGGGTTTAGCTAAACTTGTGCTCCCCTATCAACAATCTCAACATGATGTATGTGTTTGAGTATGTTTACAAGGGTATGTGATACTTGAATGCATGAATGATGTTTTGGGGGAGTTCCCTCATGATTTAGGGTTGTTGCATGTGTATTTGCATACTTGAATTATGTCCAGGATGTGTTTTGTTTCGCAGATAATTGTTTATCACTAATGATAATCGATTATTGTGCGTCAATATTGAGTCTAGTTGCAGGAATAATTGATTATCACTTATGATAATCGATTATCCCTTCTTGAGTGATGTTTTTGGGTGATTTTCACTGAGATAATCGTGAATTGGAATATGAATGAGTGTTGAGATGTACCTGAGTATGTGATTGATGAGCATGAGAGTGAAGGATAACGTCTACTTGTTGTACCTAGTAAATCTTGGAGCTATCTGCGGATAGGTGCTTCCTTTTGCCTTGTATACACTGAAAGGGTTATTCGGGTATTGAGCCTTCCTTGATGGATTGTGAGACTACTTGAATGTGTCTATATGGGGAATCTACAAATGAACTGTATGAGGAATAACCATATCCTCGTGTGTGAGGACTAGAGAGGGTTGGATGTCTCGCCCAATGACTTTGGCTCGTGTGAGTATAGTGCTCGGTAGGTGCGCCTAACCGAAGTTTTTACTCGTAATTTCTTGAGGAGTTGGGGAGATAGGCCTGAAGTTGCGATGGAAGGCGACTCGAATCGTCCTGTTTTGTGAAACAGGTTTGGTACGACAAAATTCAAGGAAACAACAGAAACTTGTGAGAATGATTTGAGTTGTGAGTTTAATACTGTGATGTATTGTAATGTTGTGACTTTGATAGTCTGTGTGGTGATGATCTGAGTTATGAGTTGAATATTGTGTTGTATTGTAAGGTTGTGGCTAGGATCGTCTATGTTATGATATTTTGATATTGAAATTAGATGTTATGTTAGGTTCTTACTTACTCACCATTTCCTTTTGTGGTTGTGGTTCCACCTACGATGATCGTACTTGTACGGGAGTAGATGGCGTTGCAGATGAGACAGAGATGGAGTAGCACGACGAGAGTTATGGGAATAGCTATGGAGAATTTATAATGTTTTAAAAAAATGTTGTTTTTGAATAATGAATTTGATATTTGTAAGGTTTTAACCTTATGTTGTAAGACACTTAGACTTTTGAGGTTTTGTTTCTGCGATGTTATTTTTAAAAGAAAAAAGAAACTGATGTAAAATTTTCGATTTTGTTAATTTTTAGTGACATTCCGTAAGGAGTGTTACATACAATGTGACATACTGTTAGGCAGCTAAGTCAAAATTTAACATCGTTACGTTTCGAGAACTAAATATTATAGTTTTATTATAAGGAAAAGAATGTAAATAAAACATTGGAAAAAGGACTAAATTAAAAAACAAGGGACTAAAAATTGGACATGTATATACATACACTTTAAATTGGACCCTATTTTAGTTGCGTGTTTTAACTTTGTCCTTTGTGTTAGTGTCTTTTTCATGTGTGCTTTAGAATTTTCTTAGAGAAATCAAGTCAACTTTCGATAAGATCATACTTACTTTGCATATTGAAAGAAGTATCTACTCATTGTGGTCTATTGAATTTAAATTCGTCTTAATCTAATATCATTTATCTAATACTTTTTTAAACTCTTTTAGTCTTCTTCAAACTTCATTTAAAACTTTAGTATGAACATCCAATTTTAAAATTTGAGTTATTTATTACACTAATTAACTTTTAATACAGTAAATTACCTTATTTATTATCATTAAAATCATAAGTATCTATTAATAAAATTATAAGAGGAATAATTAACAAATAAAAATAAATGAGAGAAAGAGAGGACTTCAAATTTTCCAAAAGAATAACCAATACATTATAGACTAATATTTATTAAAAGAAAGGTCTGCTTTTGCTAATTTACTATTTTATTTTATTATCCTTAGTTGATATCTATACATTTATACATGTACATAAATGATGTTTTCTTCATGTACACATATTTTTTAAATTTAACCCTTTAAATAATTGTTATTTTAAACTAAAATGATTATATATTTTTACTTTTAAATAATAGTTAATTTTTTTAAAATTAAAATAATTATTTTATCATTTCATTCTTTTAAATTACTATTTACAAATATTTATTTATTTATTTATTTAATTAGATTAATTATCTACAATAAAAAAAATAGACATATACATTGTGCGCACGTGTGAAAACACTAGTTTAAAACGAGGAGCATTCTTGAAGCAAAATAGGCAGTTTCCTTTGGCAACTGCAAATCCAAATTTTGAGTACCTGTCGTCCTGAAATCATATGTCCTCAAAATGAACTCCTATTCAAAATCATGGCTACCATTTCTTCAACATGGTACTTGTTTCTCCCCATAATTTTATCCTTATTCCCCACAACAATGTGTGCAACAGTGCTACAAGACCTCAAAAACTTACATCAACCCCCAGGCTTTAACTCTACAATTCTCTCAAACTGTCTCAACAATCCCTCTCTTAGGTACTGCTCTTCGTCTCCAATGATGGACTTTGATGAAATATTCAAGTTTACCATTGTTGCAAGCCATCTCTGCAATGAATCCAAGAACCCCAATTGTGTAGAGTCATTCCCCAAAGTTGATCTTAGAAACCGCCCAAGTATTGCACCACTCTATTTGTCCTTCGATTTCTTTTGGAAATATTGCCCCTTGAGCATTATGTCCATTGATTTCTCCAACAATTCTATGAAGGGTGGTTTTCCAACCGAAGTTTTCTATTGCACCCAAATCCAGTCTCTTGATCTGAGTCTCAATGCATTTTCTGGGGACATCCCAATTCAAAGTTTCTCTTCCTTGACCAACCTCACTTCTCTCAACCTCTCCTATAATTGTTTTTCAGAGAGTAAACTGTCTGATTCCCAATTCTTCAAAAGGTTCAATTCTTCTAGTTTTCTTCATTCTGGTGCTCTCTTGGATCCAAAAAAGTTTACTGCGAAGGCTGTTGTTCTGTTAGTTTGCCTTCCCATCCTCGTCATTTTTATGGTAATTTCCTTGGTATGGCTTTGTTTCCAAAGGCCTGATTTTCTCCCGAGTAAACTTCAAAGAGGTAGGACGTTTACACCAGCAATTCTAAAGGCAGCAACTGAAGGTTTTTCGGATAAGAATCTGGTGGGGATGAGTGATGTTGTTCACGTCTACAAAGGGATGTTAAGAGATGGTACTGAAGTGAAAATTGAGATGTACTGGGATGATATACCAAGGGATAGTTACCTTAGATTTGTTGAGGAATGCAAGATTCTGTCAAAGTTACACCACAAAAACCTTGTCAAAGTTCTGGGGTGGTGTAAGAGCAGAAAATTCAGGGCCCTTATAACAGAATGGACAGGAGAAGAAAATGTTGAAATGTGGTTATCAGGGTCAGGTCCACCATGGAATCATAGAGTGAAAGTGTTAATGGGAATTGTACAATGCATGCGTTATATGCAGAAGGAATGGCCTGAAATTGACTATGAACTCGACACAAGTAGTATTTTGCTGTCCGACAATACGGAACCATTAATTTCAAGGTTCAAAGTTGGAGATCATAACAACAATGAAACTAGTGAGAATAATAGACAATTAGCCCTCAAACAATATTTCTTCTCTTTTTCTATTTTCTTGGTATGCAAGTTCATCGGTATTTTCTTTTATTTTGTAGAGATACATAAGTTTGGAGTATTTGTGCTTGAGCTGATACTAGATAAGAAGTTTGATGGAGGTGATGCTGAATCTGTTAGGTACATGAGAACCCTTAATCCTGCAGATTTGGTGCAGATGATTGATGAGAGAATAGAAGTAACTGACGCTAATTTTCATCAAGTTAAGCAGGCACTGTCTCTAGGATTGATGTGCGTGGATCAATCGAACAGTGAGAAGCCAAGCTTGAGCATGATACTTAACACTGTAGCAAGAGCCTACAAATCGTGCCTGTTCAAACCAATTAAGTAGTGATATCAGTATTGAGTGGACATTTTCTTCACAGATAATCCTTAATTAGAACTAGTGTTCTCATTGTTCTGAATTCGGAGTTGCTATTTTTACAACTTGATTATACTATATTTATATGGTTAAAGTGATGCTGTACTTTTATTGTGTTATAATTCAATGTCATCAAACATTTGTTTTATTTTTTCCATAGTCCATACATACACTATGGATGACATCATGACATAAGTGGATGAATGTGATTTTATAAGCTTCGCATTAAAAAAATCATACAAAATTCGTAAAATCTGTTATAAAAAATAATTTATCCACCTTTGTCGATCAATGATCTTACTAATGTGTCATAATCTTGTTTGTGTTGTTTATAGGGACAAATAAAGCTTCATGTGTGTACGAGGGTGTTATAATGTCAAGTAAAAGAAACTAAATACATTGTTTTTAAATTATAGATATCTTGAAATACGTAATTTGCATGATTGAGTGGTATGGTGAACTTTGATCTGCTGAATTTGGTCGGTTATGTTGTCATGTTGAATTGCTTTGGTTGAGCTTGTGCATGGTAAATGTTGTAATTCAAGGAGAAATTTCTTATGGTGATTGCAATAATATGTGTATAGATATATGGATTCTGTATTGAGAGTTATACTATCGCTCTAATAATCATCAAATCTCAAGTAGAGAACGATGAGATATGTGTAGTGAGAAGAGCATGAGGTCCTAGTCTAAGGGCTTTACTTTGATTAAAGATGTTAACGAATTAACCTTGTGGGTGGTTAGGTGAAACCCATTAGCAATGACTCTACATAGTAATAGAGACAACCACAAGTGCATAACTTGTCATAATCTAATATCGATACATGCACCGAATCATTGAATCTAATACGAGTCTTTTGTATGTGATATGTTTATTATTATGAAGGATTTATATGTGATATGTTTATTATTATGAAGGATTTATATGTGCTAATATCTCTATACATATTTTATGAGTATTATTTTTTCACATTAGCATATCATTTCTTCTGTGTTTGTTTCGTTTATGTATTCTCTTTGTTTGCAATGATCACTTTAATGGTGTGAAGAGATGAGGAAGTAGCAATTGATCCCGTGTAGAATGAGTGGAGCAGGGATATAATTTTAGGATGATATTGTGAATGTATAATCCTATTCTTTTGACAAACTCTCTATTAGTTTAGTTATATGACTATTTTTGTATTAGTACTTACTTGTATAGATAATTGTAATATAGTAGTTATATATTAGTTTTATCTACTTAATTATTATCATATTTATAATGTCTTTTGTTAAGTAATTTTACAATATTAAGTGAGATGGTTCACAAATAAATAATTTATAGTAAGGTTTTACTTATTTTGCATATGAACCACATTACTCTAATACAAAACTTTAAAATATTAAGTGAACAAAAATTTTCCTATATATTAAAATATATTGTTATAAAATAAATAATTAATAAATTAATAGACACACATGTTTTCAATGTGAGATAGTTTTTGATACATTTGTAAAGTCTAATTACATTTTTTAAATAAATTTTTGTGATATATGATGTCATAAAAAAATTAAAATATTTTAATTTAGTCTTTATTATTTTTCTGTGTTAATTAGGTGATATAACTGCATGATATAATTATCCTGTTTCGGCTAGTTTTTAATAAATAATTTTATATCACGCGTTTTTGAGTTTCGTCCTTCTTTCAAAGTTTGTTTCACTTTCATTGTCTTCTTTAGAAAACTAAAATTTTTAGTCTTAAAAAAATGCTTAATACCCTATTTTGGCCCCAGTTTCGTTCGAAAATGTCAAATTAGTCCATCTTTTAAAAAATGAGTTAATTACATCCTCACTTAATAAAATTTGCATCAATGAAATCTCTTCCGTTAAATCCGTACAAACGGCGTTAATTATTTTTCTCTTTCTTTAATTAACGCCGTTTGTACGAATTTAACGGAAGGGATTTCTGATGGTATCGGAGGGGGTAGTTTTCGAAGAGTATAGCGCAGCGGAATTAACACTCAGAGAGCGGAAAACGTATTTGATCACAATTAAACTTAATTTGGTCCTTTTAGTAAAAATAATTTTCTTTCAGAAAATTAATCAAACAGTTGATGTACGTACAATAAAATGAGTGTAGGGAATAAGAAAATCAACACAGAAGTTTTATCCTCGTTCGAATCAAAAGATTCTACGTCCAGTCGTTAATCACTATAAATAGTGATTAACCTTTTTCACTAAAAATGGTTTCACAGATTACAAAAATAGTGAATAAAGCAGATAAATAAACCTTCCTTCGACGAACGAACCGGAAGAAGAACACTCTGCCAACTCGAAGAGAACCGCTCCGACTATCGACAAACGAAACGCGAGCTTCTCCTATTCACGAGACCAGGCAGAGCACCTTGCTAACTCGAAGAGAGCTTGCTCCGACTATCGACACACGACACGCGAGCCTCTCCTGTTCACGAGACCAAGCAAGGGAACTTGAACTATAGCTTATGAGAACTTCCTCTGACAAACAATATTCTGCAAGAGCTTCTGTTCAACAACGTTACTTTCTAATTTCTCCAAAACAAAATATATAGCCAAGTACACTGAGTGCCAAAGGTTAAGTTTCAACTGCCACGAATAATCGATTATTGTAAGTGATAATCGATTATTCAAGTCCGTTATAGGTTTTCAAAAATGTGATAATCGATTATATGAAGTGATAATCGATTATTCAAGTATGACTTGTGATAATCGATTATTGCTTCATCATAATCGATTATTGTAGTTAAAAATGTAAGTTTACAAGGTTTCAAGAATTTCCTACTACATTTAATTTCTACAAATTGCTTTTAACTAATTCTAATATCTTCTTCAACTAAAACTTCTTGTAGCATCATCAAAACAAATTTCTTCAAGATTTACCAATACTCCTTATTGGTAACAATTTCATTGATGCAAATTTTATTAAGGGAGGACGTAATTGACACATTTTTTAAAGGATGGATTAATTTGACATTTTCGAGCAAAACTAAGGACAAAATAAGGTATTAAGCCCTTAAAAAAACAATGACGTTAAATTTTCTCTAAGGTGACTAACAATGTGTCACGCTCTACACTTAAAAACTTTGACTCTCTCCACAACCTCCACACCTTCGCTTCATTTTATCCTCCGTCACTAACAACGTCAGGAAGATCGGTCCTTTCCTCCCTCCCTCCACCACCAAACCTCATTTATCCTCCTTCCACCAAAATTTCGTGAGCTAATAGGAACACTACTCTCTTCATAAAAAGGGGATAATTGTGCTATTCATTTACCGGTCTAGTTTTACAACGTCATTATGGGACTCAAGCTTCTATAATTTTCGCAACTCGTTCTTTCTTATTCTCCTTCTTCCTCACAAACTCTTGCCTCTACACTTTCTTCCCTTTCCTCCAAGCCCCGAACCATAGTTTGTAGCGTGCGCTACTCCAACCTTTTCCCTTCGTCCACGCATCTTCTTCCAAAGACACAATCGTTCAATAACCACGTACTTTTTGTTAGAAGTTGTTGTTCGAAGTCCCACATATAAAGTGGGAAAAGACTTATGTTAGTTATAAAATTTTCTCATCTTTATTTTAGTTGTGAGAGTCTTATTTTAGTATTCTGACACCTAACAGTGGTATCAGAGCTATAGGTTTGTATTCCGCTACTATTGTCATTAGAATAGTATTGGTAAAATTCTGAGTATGCTCTGTGGTTGCGGTTTAATCCGATCTTTCGCATCAGAAAAGAGTTATTACTGGAAACGTTTGGTAGTGTGAAAGTGCGGTCTGAGAAAGTTCTGGTTAGAAAAGACTTGGTATTTAAGAGTGTCCGTTTGTGACCCACCTTTCTTTCCTGGAAACTTCTTGGTGCTTTACTTCACAGTCCACCTGTACTGTACCAGTAGACAATACTATTCATAGTGAGAAGTGCATAAGCCGGTTCAAGAGTGAAACCATGACAACAAAATTTGAGATAGAAAAGTTCAACAAAAATATTTTTTCCTTGTGGAAACTGAAGATAAGGGCAATTTTGAGAAAAGACAACTGTATGGATGCAATTGAAGACAAACATGCAGAAATTTATGATGAAAAATGGAAAGAGATGGATGACAACGTGGTTGCCAATTTGCACTTAGCAATGACAGATTCAGTTCTGTCTAGTATAGCAGAAAAGAAGACTGCAAAGGAGATTTGGGATACTCTCATTAAACTGTACGAGGTCAAGTCACTTCATACCAGAATTTTCTTAAAAAGAAAACTCTATACTCTTCGAATGAGTGAGTTCACGCCAATGACGGAACACATCAACAATCTGAATACATTATTTGTTTAGCTCACAGCATCAGATTTCAACATAGTAGAAAATGAACGTGCAGAGCTACTACTTCAGAGTTTACCAAATTCGTATGATCAACTCATCATCAACATTACAAATAACAACATTGTTGGTTGTCTATCCTTTGATGATGTTGTTGGGGCTATTCTTGAAGAAGAATCCAGGCGAAAGAATAAGGAAGACAGGACAGAAAGTTCGAAGCAAGTAGAAGCTTTAACGATGATGAGAGGAAGATCAACGGAACGTGGCTCCAGTGGAAGTCAAAATCATGGTAGATCAAAGTCTCGAGGAAAAAAGAATTTTAAATGCTACAATTGTGGCATGAGGGGGCATCTGAAAAAAGATTGTTGGCACAAGAAGAGTGGAGGGAAGAACTTCGAAGCATCAAGCTCTCAAAGCTGTGTTGCAAAAATTTCTAAAGATGGAGAAATCATGTATAATGAAGCAGAAGTTAGTTCTAAAGGCAGAAGACAACTTTCTGATGCCTGGATAGTAGACTCAGGCACGACATGGCATATGACTTCACACTGAGATTGGTTTCACACTTATGAACCTGTCTCAGGAGGATCTGTGTTCATGGAGAATGATCATGCCTTAGAAATTGGAGGGATTGGTACCGTCAAAATCAAAATGTATGATGGTACAATATGCACTCTTCAAGGAGTTTGACATGTGAAGGGATTGAAGAAGAACCTCTTGTCTATTGGACAATTGGATGACCTTGGGTGAAAAATTCACATTGAAGGCGAAATCCTAAAAATGGTGAAAGGTAATCTCATTGTGATGAAAGCAGAGAAGATCACAGTCAATCTATACATGCTGTTGGGAGATACGTTGCAAGAAGCAGATGCATAAGTTGCAACAACAAAAGAAGAAGAAGCAACGATGATGTGGCATTACAGACTTGGTCACATGTCAGAACGAGGCTTGAAAATTCTTGCTGATCATAATCTCCTGCCTGGGCTCAAAACAATTAACTTACCGTTTTGTGAGCACTGTGTGACTAGTAAGCAACATAGATTGAAGTTTGCTAAAGTGACTGCTAGAAGCAAGCACATACTTGACTTAATCCATTCTGATGTCTGGGAATAACCAGAAATATTCATGGGAGGAGCAAAGTATTTTGTATCATTCATTGATTATTATTCCCGGAGATTATGGGTGTACCCAATCAAGAAGAAGTCAAATGTGTTTCCAGTATTCAAGGAATTCAAAGCACAGGTGGAACTTGAAACTAGAAAAAGGATCAAATGCTTGATGACAGATAATGAAGGAGAATATACTGATGGTGATTTTCTGGCATTCTGCAAGCAAGAAGGTACTAAGAGGAGATTTTCAGTTGCTCATACACCTCAACAAAATGATGTAGCAGAGCGGATGAATAGAACTCTTCTAGAAAGGACAAGGGTCATGTTGAAAACTGCAGGATTAGGCAAGTCCTTCTGGGTAGAAGCAGTCAAAACTGCTTGCTATTTGATAAATCGCTCACCATCAATAGCAATTGGTGTAAAGACACCAATGGAAATGTGGAAAGGAAAACCAGTTGATTACTCTTCTCTGCATATATTTGGTTGTCCTGTGTACCTGATGTACAACTCCCAAGAAAGAACAAAGTTGGACCCAAAATCTAGGAAATGTATATTCTTGGGTTATGCTGACAATGTTAAGGGGTATCGCTTGTGGGATCCCACTGCCCACAAGATTATTGTTAGCAGGGATGTAGTCTTTGTAGAAAAATTGCAAAGTGAGCAGAAAAATGACAGCACATTAATAGACATTACTTCAATACAGATAGAGGAAAAGTCAAAAGATAATGATTCCTCTGAAGCAGAACCACGATGAACAAGAACCAAATGAGGTTAATGATGAAGATGCTCGACGAACAACACGTCTGATGAAGAAACCATCTTGGCACTCAGACTATGTTATGGCAAACCATGATGCGTACTGTCTCTTAACTGAAGAAGGAGAACCTTCAACCTTTCAAGAAGCATTGAGGAGTTCAGATGTTTCTCAATGGATGACAGCAATGCATGAAGAAATAGAAGCCTTACATAGGAACGATACATGGGAACTTGTTGAACTTCCAAAAGATCGAAAAACAATTGGAAACAAATGGGTATACAAAATCAAACGAGATGGCAATGAACAAGTGGAGCGATATCGTGCAAGACTGGTGATCAAAGGATATGCTCAGAAAGAAGGCCTTGATTTTAACGAGATATTCTCACCAGTTGTTAGACTTACCACTATCAGAGTAGTGCTAGCAATGTGTGTTGTAGATGATTTACATCTGGAACAATTAGATGTAAAGACTGCTTTTCTTCATGGAGAACTTGAAGAAGAAATATATATGCTCGAACCAGAAGGTTTTGAAGAACAAGGCAAAGAAAACTTGGTTTGTAAGTTGACCAAATCTTTGTACAATTTAAAGCAGGCGCCAAGGTGTTGGTATAAGAGATTTGATTCTTTCATTATTAGCCTCAGATACAACAAATTAAGTTCAGACCATTGTACGTACTACAAGAGGTTTGAGGATAATGATTTCATCTTTTTGCTGTTGTACGTGGATGATATGTTGGTGGTAGGCTCCAACAAAGTTCGAGTCCAAGAATTAAAGGCACAATTGGCTAGGGAGTTTGATATGAAGGACTTGGGACCTGCAAACAAGATTTTAGGGATGCAAATTCACCGAGACAGAAAAAATAGGAAGATTTGGCTTTCACAAAAGAATTATTTTTGAAAGGTCTTGCGGGTCTTCAGCATGCAAGATTGCAAGCCAACTTCTACTCCACTTCCTGTTAATTATAAATTATCAAGTATGTGTCCTAGCAATGAAGCAGAGAGGATGGAAATGTCTCGAGTTCCGTATGCATCAATAGTGGGAAGCCTAATGTATGCCATGATTTGTACAAGACCATACATTGCACATGCAGTGGGAGTGGTTAGTAGATTTATGGCAAATCCTGGTGAAGAGCATTGGAATGTTGTTAAAAGGATCCTTAGATACATCAAAGGAACCTTAGATGTTGCGTTATGTTTTGGAGGATCAGAGTTTATTGTCAAGGGTTATGTCGACTTAGATTATGCATGTGATCTTGATAAAAGAAAATCTACTACAGGCTATGTGTTTAAACTTGTAGGAGGGGTGGTAAGCTGGTTATCTAAACTACAAACTGTTATAGCTTTATCCACCACAGAAGCTAAATACATGGCAGCTACTCAAGCATGCAAGGAAGCAATCTGGTTTCAAAGGTTATTGGAAGAACTTAGGCACAAGCAAAAAACAATTACTGTATATTGTGACAGTTAGAGTGCTTTGCACATTGATTTAATCAAATCTTCAAGTAGGAGAATTGTTAGAAGTCCCACATCTAAAGTGGCAAAGACTTCTCTCCCTCATTTGCATATAAATAGAGGTGTAAGGGAAGGTGTAAAATGCACCAAACATTACTTGTATCCTCCTTGCTCTAAAGAGAGGGTGTTGTAATCTCTTCTATCTAGTAAATAATTTTTCTTGACCTTGCCCTTGGTCTTGTGTTAGTTATAAATTTTTCTCATCTTTATTTTAATTGTGAGAGTCTTATTTTAGTACTCTAACACCTAACACTTTTCACGTGCAGGAGGAAGTTGCAGTATTAGATGCATTTATGGGGTGATTGAAGTCCTGTAGTTGCACTCATATTCCCTTCTTTTACCAACAATCCGATGAAGGATGGCTTTCCAATAATATCTATGATTATCATTGGCATAAGAAAGCATTACACTCCACTATACCAGTCTATGCCAAATATTCTGTTGTCAAATTCGATCAAGCACCCAAAATGTAGATGTCGTAGCAGTATAGGAAAAGGGTAGCACAAATTGTTTGCGCATCTTCCAAATTCTGGAAAGCACAACCCAATCACAATTGTTCAATGATATATACCTTGACGTGGGGCATCATGTCCAAGTAGGAAGCAACTTTTCACTTGGAGCTCTCACGGGCAACAACTTCAAAGGACAAAAACTGTGTGAATCCTTAGTTAGCCAATTAGTATCATTGAAATAATTTAATGCCACCCAATCATCTGACAATAGTATTAAAACAAGTGAGCAAGCACAAAAATAAAAAAGTATTGCTAGCAGTGTGATTAAAAGAGGAACAAATATCAATCGCAAAATAGGATATATCAAGTTAAAGAATAACACAAGGTCAGATCGTAGATGCAGAGCCTACAAATTCAAAGAATATTTTCTCAAGTCCAAAAGGAGAGAAACACATCTTTTGGTTTTAAAAATTGTTTTCTAAACCAATTTTAAGTTACCCAGAAATAAAATCATTGTTAACAATCTATTCTGAAAATTGTTTAAAAGAAAACAGAAATTTAAAGTTACCCAATCGCATTTTAAAAACTAAAAACAAATTTTAAAAATAAAAACCAAAGACACTCTTACATCCTTAAGCTGCTTGTTAGGTTTGGAAATTTCTCAACCACATTTGAGAATGAGAGCAATTGATGTTGTACTTCTGTTCACAGCAATTGCGATCATCGTCATGGCTCCACCACCGGTAACCACCATCATGGAGGTTCAGAACCAAAGGGGTCATATTCATACCATTGATTCCTCGGATGTTAAGACCTTCTCTTTTTCCAATGGGAAGAACATCGCCTCAGTTGATGGAGGCAATGGAGGTGGTGGGAGGAAGTGAGTTCGAGAGGTGAGAGTTTGGACTGTGATGCCATGAAAGGGTTTGTTTCGCCTATGATGGCGAGGATCGAATTCAATAACTTAGCAAACTATTTGATAACATAGCTGGCATCAAACGTGGCGCAAAGTTATTATGAAAGCTGACATTATACGTGAGATACCATTAACTACCTCAGAGTAAATTTAATGTTATTGTTTTTCGAAGAGTAAATATTATAATTTCTTAAGGAAGATAACCAAAGTGAAACAAACTTTGAAAGAAAAATAAAACCAAAAAATGTTTGATATTTAATAGACTAAAAACATATTTAACATAAAATATTTTAAAATTTTAAAAACTTAATATATCATAAATATTTTTTAAAAACTAAATTAAATTTTTTAAAATTTATGAACTTAAAACTTAAATAAGTTTATTACAATAATATAATTTTATGAGAATAAATTGTAATATAAAAGTAATTTGTATGTAAATATTTATATTATGTTAAATAGTGCAGTTTTAAAAATATTTAAAAGTGATTAGAAAATAATATTTACTAAATAATACAATTGTATATTTAAAAAAATGACGGAAAATGTAATTATATAAGCGCCATCCATCTCTGTACAGGAGGAAGAATTAATCACATTCATATAATTTGTTTTTAATTTTTAATTTAATTTAATTTTCCACGCTGAAGAACAGTGCGACACAGAAGAAAATTTGGGCCTCTTTTTGAGTCTCGAGTATGCTGTCCCATTGGGTTCCTTCATATTCTCTGTTTAGTGGTCGCACACGCTCTAAGGAATTCACTGCTTCAGCAACTCATTCGCACTTTCCCTCGCTCTCTTTCTTCCCGAACCAGAAAATCAGCTGTATGGACGCCACTGGCTTAGATTCCTATGGCCGTGAATTCAAGACTGCCGACGAAATGTGGAGGGAACACACGGGTGACTCTAGTAAGAAGACCCAGTGGTACCGCGACGGCGTCTCCTACTGGGAGGTATATCTGTCTCTGTTTCTTACGTGGTTTTGTGTTTTTTTTTTCAGAAGAAATTCAAACAAATTGGATATATCTTCTGGGGTTTGTTGCAATTAATACGTTGTTGTAAAGTTTGCTTTTTGATTGTTTGTGAGAGCAGGGTGTTAATCCAACTATGGATGGGGTATTGGGAGGGTTTGCAAATGTGAATGAGCCTGACATAAGTTGCAGTGAGGATTTTTTGAAGATTCTCCTATCCGAACGTTTTCCTGCTGATGCCAGACGCCAACCGCTTGTTGTTCTTGGTACTCTTTCATTGTCCCTTTGTTATTGAACTCCACTCGTGCAATGGATTCTTAGTAATGATGTTCATAGATTTTTGAACCGAATGGGATTTTTGCTTAGACTTCACTTGATTTTTTCCTTGTGAATGGTGACTATTGCGTTTTAGTTTGATTTCCTGAGTGCTTTTCGGATTTATGACATTTGGAATCTGCTTTTATTGAATAATACAATAATCCCTTTTAATATTTATTTTTGGACATGGATGTTCTAATCAGCGGACTCTTGACTTTCAGATTGTGGTTCTGGCATTGGCAGAGTCACCAAAAATCTTTTAATAAGATACTTCAATGAGGTTTGTGAGATTTACTTTCCTTATCTATTTCTTCCGAGTCAGTATTCTATAGTTCATAACTAACAACGCTTATATTGAGTAATTGTTGCTGCGGTGGGGGCCCGTGACAATTCCAATGAAAAAGTCAGTGGATCATATGTTGTTTCATTGTACAATTCCAGTATTTGGGTTCTTGTCTAGGGTTACGCTTGTATTTGGAAAGGTTACTAAATGTTGGCATTTATAGAGGCTACGAACCAAATGGAGAATTAGTGGCATAATGATGCTGTAATGTTCCTTTCTATTTATTTGATGTTAGTGTAAAGAGAAATATAAATGAAATATGCAAAAAAAATGTTTCAGGTGCTTGATTGAATATGATATTTTACCATATCATTGCTCTTTAATGGCACTACTTTAGTACTCGTAGTATTGTTTAATCCTTCTTTAAATTAATGCATACCCCTATTTAGATCAAACGGCTTGTAGGGAATAAAACATCTATATATGTTACTAAATAATAGAGGTTACAACTTACAAGCCTCAGTTTCCATATATTTGAAAGTACTGGTGGGTATAAGTCTACCCGGATTACCAAGCTATGTAAACATAACTAACAAACAGGTTTGGTTAACCTTTTAGGTTGAACTATATAACTATTGTCATAATCCTTGCTTTTTATTAGTTATATTTTTTTATTTATTTAACAAATTATAATTATTGTGGATAATGGGCATATCCCTGAATTATAGGACCACCCGTTAATATCTAGTCTCACACTCGAGATGTATATACCTCGGTATGAGAGAAGTGTGTTCAAAGTCTCACATCGACTAGAGATAAAACCAATTTAGAGTATATAAGTGGGTACAAACCTCATCTTACAAGCCGGTTTTGTGGGGTTGAGTTAGGCTTAAAGTCTACTTCTTAACATAGTATTAGAGAAATCAGGAACAACTGCAGAACCTCAACACTGCCTACCGATTGAATGGGAAGATTTATCTGAAATGGGCCCAGCTTGTTCGCAGAACTTTGAAAGGAAAAGGCAAAGCTAACCACTTGAGTGTAGATGCTCCTAAAGAAGAAGATCCCAAATTTACAAAATGAGATGAAGAGAATTCTATGATCATGGCATGGCTATGGAATTCCATGATCCAGTAATCACTGATACTTTCATGTTTCTTAATTCTGCCAAGGAAATTTGGAATGCCATGGAGTAGTCATACTCCAAAGCTAAAAATGCTCCACAAATATATGATGTGAAGGTGAAAACTGTTGCTGCAAAACAGGGCAACAAGATTGTTATGGAGTACGCCAATCAACTCAAATCCCTATGTGGAATTATACCATTATAGGATCATCAAAGCCAAGTGCTTAGATGATTCTGCAATGCTCAAAGAGTATCTTTAGCAAGATAAAGTCTATGATTTCTTGGTGGGGCTAAACTCTGATTTTGATCGAGAGTCTAGATCCTTGGAAAAGAAAAAATTCCAGGTATTAATGAAGTAGTAGCTATGGTCAGAAGTGAAAAAGGTAGAAGGGGAATAATGCTAGAAACTCCAACTATGGAAAATTCAACCATGGTAGTTACTGGATCGGCCATGATGGTTGACCCGAAAAAGGGGGAATAGCCAATATGGAGAAGAAAGGTGAAGGACTATGGTATACCTTATGTAACAGGCCTCGTCACACTTGTGATAAATGTTGGAAGCTGCATGGAAAACCACCTAGTAGAGATTGTGACAAGCAGTGGGGAAAAAAGGAAGACAACACTAGAAAGGGCAAACAGGCACACATAGGTGCTACAACCAATGAAGAAAACATAGGAGGAGTACTTCCACTTAACCAAGATGAGGTAGAGCAGATGAGATCATTCCTCAACAAGTTGGATATGTCACAGGTAGTTATTCTCTAGCACATTTAGGTACGTTTGGCGACTTCCTTTCTTTTGGACTTAATGCCTCACGTAAAAACCCTAACCCATATTGGATACTAGATTCTGGGGCTACCGACCACATGACACCCCTACCGAAAATTTTCTCTTCTTACACCCCTTGCCCTAGCAACAAGAAAATATCTATAGTCGATGGCTCTCTAATGATTGCAGTAGGTCAATAAGCAGTCCAAATAAGCCCATCTATAACCCTTAAAAATGTCCTTCATATTCCTAAATTGTTTGTCAGTTTAGTTTCCCTAAAAAAACTCATACAAGATCTATCATGTAATGCTATTTTTTATGATAATGTTTGTATTTTACAGAACAAGTACTCGGGAAGGACGATTGGACATGCTAGAGAATGTAATGGCTTGTATTACTTGGACCATCCAAATCTACCACCAGACCTGGAAAATAACACCTTTTTTCTCTGATTCAATAAATTTCAGTTGGGAAAAGGTCTTCCTACATCACTGTCGCCTTGAACATCTTTCCTTTAGGGTCATAAAATTGTTATTCCCTTCCCTTTTTAGCAAATCAGATGTGGCAAGTCTCAATTGTGATTTGTGTGAACTTGCTAAGCACAAACATGTTCCTTTTCTAGTTAGTAATAATAAGAACACTTTCCCTTTTTATTTAATTCATACAAATGTGTGGGGTCCCTCAACTATCCTAAATGTTTCTGGTGCCCGTTGGTTTCTTACCTTTATAGATGATTGTACTCGTATCACATGGGTTTTCTTACTAAAACCAAAATCCGAAGTCAACTATGTGGTTCAACGTTTTTTCTCCATGGTAAAAAATCAATTTGGTGTTAGCATTAAGAGGATTAGATCCGATAATGCCAAAGATTACTTTAATCATGGGCTTATTTCCTTTTGTCAAAAGGAAGGCATCATTCATGAATCATCTTGTGACAAAACACCTCAACAAAATGGGATTGTTGAGAGGAAAAATGGACACCTTCTAGACCAAACACGAGCCCTTTTTCAACATAAGGTTCCTAAAATGTTTTGGGGAGAGGTTGTTCTCACTGCCTGTTATCTAACTAATAGACTACCTTCTAGTATTCTAGCTTCCAAAAGCCCTATGGAGGTTTTGCTCTCTTTTTATCCTAATGTGTCCACATCTAACCACCTTATTCCAAGAATATTTGGGTGTGTTTCTTTTGTCCATGTGCACAGTAGTGATAGAGGTAAACTTGATCCTAGAGCCTTAAAATGTGTTTTCATAGGATACTCATCAACACAAAAAGGATATAAATGCTACCACCCACCATCCAAAAAATTCTTTGTGTCCAGAGATGTCACCTTTTTTGAACACCAAAGTTACTTCCACCAATATCATCTTTAGGGGGAGACTGCAAGAAATGAAGATGATCTTCTTATGCTCCCTAACTTAAGTTTAGGACCAGAAATAGGGACTAAACGTGTAACAATTGAGAAGGAACCCACTCAAGATGGAGCTGATGTAAGATTTGGGAAAAAACTGGTTTATACAAGGAAGAAAAAGTCCATTCTAGAATCTGTCCATGTCCAACAATCCAACCCAGCATTACATGAGGTAATTAACCCTAATCTTTTAATCTCCATTGAATCAACCTCTGATTTTCAGAATCTGCAATAACCCGAATCCAGTTCAGCACCATTTTATGAGGACCTAGATATTCCAATTGCCCTTAGGAAAAAGACTAGAAAATGTACCACCAAGCCGTTATACCCTCTAGCCAATTACTTATCCTTTTAAAAACTTCTCACCTACCCATAAAGCCTTCCTCACAAGCCTAAACACCACAACCACACCTACCTCTTTATTTGAGGCAATGAGTGATACAAAATGGAAACAAGCCATGGATGTGGAAATGAAAGCTTTAGAAAAGAATAGTACTTGGGATTTGGTCGCTCTCCCAAATGGAAAAAAACCAACAGGGTGCAAGTGGGTATATACTATAAAATACAAGGTTGATGTGTCCATTGAGAGGTACAAAGCAAGGTTAGTAGCTAAGGGATTCTGTTAGGAATAAAAGAGAATGAGTTAGACACGTGTGAGACACGTGTAAGGAGAGTAATATGTTATAGTTGTTAGAAGAGAGAGAAGGTATAAATAATAAACTAAGTAGGGGGAGAGGGGAGGAGAGAATTTGTTCAGACTGGATATTTTCCAGAGGAGGAAGGTTAGGCTTCCTTGGGGAGATTCTTGTATTCTGATTCACTCATTCATCATTAATACATATATACATACTTTTCCATTCTTTATTCGAGAGTTGTGGTGAGAAGAGAGTCTTGATTAGGTTATTGGTATAAAGTAACCTAACAATTTGGTCCGACCTGCCGGATCCAAATCGGAGGAGTTGCACGATGGAGAACAAGATGATTGCACTGGAGGAAAAGTGGGAAGGAAAGTTCGAGTCCATGGAAGCCATGTTGGAAGAGATTCGAGAGGAGATGAGAGGAAGGGCTCGAAATGAGAGTCGCGACCGTGGAAGACGAAACATTAATTGCGACCGTGGGAGAAGAAGGAACCAGCGTCGGAGCTCCGAAGGGAGTCGCGATTCCGTCAACGCTGAACGCAAACGGCGACCACCAGAGAAGTCGGAGGACGAAGCGGAAGAGGACAGAGGAGACGTGCAACGTAGCGGGATGAAGCGCATTGAACTCCCAACATTCGAAGGAGTGGACCCCATGGGCTGGATCGCGAAGGCAGAGAAATTTTTCGATCTACAGAACTTGACGGAGAGGAAGAAGATGAAGTTGGTATATACCTGTATGGAGAGAGGCGCGAGCTACTATTGGATTCGTTTCTGGCGGAAGAAAACCAGACATCCAAATTGGAAGATATTCACGGAAGCGCTGACGCGGAGGTTCGGCGAACTGAATCGAGACACCGTTTGTGAGGAGCTGGCAGCGGAGCTACAGGAGGGAAGCGTCAACAAGGACTTCCAGGAGTTGGGAAATTCGGTGCCACAAGCATCGGGAAAACCAGATCACTCATTTTCTGTTTCTGTCGATCTTGGAGCTGGCATTATAAATGGTGTTGAGGCTGTGGGGGCTATTGAGCGAAGATCAGATACTTATTCGTTGATTGGTGATCCGTTCGATCTTGGGTCGACAATGATGAACAGTGATTGCTTTCGCAATGACAAAGAAACCAAACAAAACAATTCGGCAAATAGACCATTTAATTCTGAAAGGGACAGTTCGGTGGAAAGAAAGCTTGATGAGGATATTTTGAGCTCTCAGGAGAGGAGGGTTAGGGATTGGCACTACACTCACTTGGAGCATGATTGTGCTGCTTCACTTAATAATGTTTCTCTTTCCGATTGGAATCACGATGAAGTGTATAGGAGTTTTGGAGGAGATCATGGTATGATTATAAGGGGTCACAGTTTCGTTGTTGAGTATCTGGGAGAAAGAATCACAATTCCCTTGAACCACATTGTAACAAATGTGTCAAATGATATCAAGGAGCCTGGTCAAAATTATAAAATCAAAGTTTCTACAGCAAATAACAACGATTTCTTTGGTGATACTGTTCTTGTTACTGTTTTAATGGGCAGTTTGAAGGCTGGAACTATACAGTGGTACCCACCTTTGCCACAATGGAAATGTTTTTCGGGGAAGCGTTTTAGTTATGGAACTCTAAATACAGTGGTTCTGGAATTTCCTAGTGAAGTTTGGGATTATGCTGGGGACTACTTGGAAGCAACAAATGCGAGGAGAAACACTAGAGGTCACTACTTTATGTTTTGTAATGTTAGGAACGCAGTTGGGGTTCCTGCCCTTATTGCATTAGAAGTTGGTAAAGTAGCCACAGATGGTCAAAGCTGGAGCTCTTCGGGTCATCTCAAACATGCAATTAAGGTTCTCCGAAAATTTTTTGGGCAGGATTCAGTTCCAGATCATGTTACATATGTGGTGACTGATTGGGATACTGTTTGGGGGGCGATGATGAGTGGACTACGTGGATTCAGTTCCAGATTCACTCAAACCTATGGAGTGGATTACATGGAAACCTTTGCTCCAGTTGCAAAAATGAACATAGTTAGGGTGATATTATCCCTAGCGGCTAATTATGGTTAAAACTTGCAGCAATTTGATGTTAAAAATGCCTTCCTTCATGGAGAAATTGAAGAGGAGATTTACATGGAATTGCCCCCTGGATATAAGGGAAAAAAACTGCCAACACTGTTTGCAAGCTAAAAAAGGCTTTGTATGGGCTGAAACAATCACCACAAGCATGGTTTTGGAGGTTTACTGAAGTTATGATAGGTCTGGGCTTTAAACAAAGTTAAGGAGACCACACTCTGTTCATTAAACACTTTAAGTCAAGGGGAGCAACCGTGTTACTAGTACTTGAGATTGAAAAGAAATAATTCTAGAGAGCTTGATTGATCCCTCTCATAATCTTCTATTTATAACAATAAATTGATACAAGAGTACATGATAATTAGGGTAACCTAGACACAATATAATCATGATAAATAGGGTAACCTAGACACAATATAATCATGATAAATAGGGTAACCTAGACACAATATAATCATGATAAATAGGGTAATCCTAAACACAATATAATCATGATAAATAGGGTAACCCTAGACATAATATAATAATGATAAATAGGGTAAATATTCTAACACTCCCCCTCAAGCTGGAGCATACAAATTGTATGTGTCATGCTTGGAATAAATAAACTCAGTCCAACAAAATCAACTTGTCTAAAATATCGAGGCAATAGAGGTGGTAACTCTGGCTTCGAATAAGATGTACATATGGTTCAGACTGTCAAGAGAGAATGTCTATAAACCAAATTGGACTCACAAACCAGCATAACCAAAGAGACTCCTCATAAGCTTACGGAGAATAATATTGGACAACCACGAAACTTCATCTAGCACCATGAACCTTCAAGTAGGATGACTTTGACAAGTTGATTTCCATCAAAAGTGAATGATAAGTGGTAGACAATGATAAACTGCAGAGACTGGATTGCCATCAAGTAAGGATGGGGCCTGCATGGCTAAAAGCGACAAAAATGCAGGGACTGCCATCACTGACTGATGAGGCCTGTAATGGCTGGAAACGACAAAACTACAAGGAGTGCCATCTTTGACTAATTGGGGCCTGCAGTGGTTGAAAGCAAGGACTGTCATCTCTGACTAGTTGGGGCCTCTGACTAGTGGCTGGAAACATACTCCCCTTACTGCAGGGACTAAATTGTCATTATTGACTGATGGTCTCCTTTATTCATCAAAGGATCCAAAAACATATCTGACAAGGGACTGGTGAAATTGTTTGACCAAGATTCTGAATCTTGCCAGAAATAGACTCTCCTCATGCCATGAGGAACCTCAAATTTATGACTTTGGTGTTGAAATTCCTTGGTGTTAACCAGATAATAGCACTGACTCTCCTTGGAGACTTCTAAATAAATGACACGAGCCATCAGGAATCATAGCTGCTACAATATTAAAAAAAACACACATTATGAAAGAGGCTAAGGAACAATGCTGAAACAAAGATTTTTTTTTTCTTTTGGTCCAACGAGACAAACAGTAGTGGCGCGATATGATTCTGACATTGGGAAGGCGACTTGTGACAAACATGTGCCGGAAGCTGATCGAAGAGAAGTCGTTCGTGACGGTGCGTGTGGAGGAGAATGAGGCAGCGACCACCAAGGATGGGTCACACTTCTTGAGGCGACAAAACCCCTAACTTTGCCGAAGAAAACGTGACGGCGGCGGGGGACATCAAACAGATGTGGCGCACGTGGCAGCACCGGGATGAGAACTAGCCCTCAACACCGGTGGGATTGGTTGTCGATCAAGGAGGCGATCCAGATGCACTTGGTCGTCGAACTACATACTGAGGCAGCGGATGGTGGCAGACGACGGTGGGAAAGAGTTAAAAAAAAAGGCATTGGAAATATCTAAGATTATTAGGAGAGTGAGACTACTCATCGAGGTATTTAAGAAAAGATGAAATTTTAAGGTCGCCGATGGCGGCGCTGGCACCGGTGGCAACAAAGACAAAATAGGAAGAGACTCAAACAACCTGCTTGGATACCAACTTGAGATTGAAAAGAAATAATTCTAGGGGGCTTGATTGATCCCTCTCATAATCTTCTATTTATAAAAATAAATTGATACAAGAGTACATGATAATTAGGGTAACCTTAGACACATTATAATCATGATAGGGTAACCTAGACACAATATAATCATGATAAATAGGTAACCTAGACACAATATAATCATGATAAGTAGGATAATCCTAAACACAATATAATCATGATAAATAGGGTAACCCTAAACATAATATAATCATGATAAATAGGGTAAATATTCTAACACTAGTTTATGTGGATGATATTATAGTGAAAGGTGATGATGAGGAGGAGCAAAAGTTGTTAGACCAATATCTAGCGAAGGAATCTGAAATGAAGACCTTGGGAAAATTAAAGTACTTTTTGGGAATTGAAGTGGCTCATTCTAAAAAGGGAATATTCATATCTCAACAGAAATACATCATTGATTTGTTGAAAGAAACTGGTAAGACAACAATCAAGCCTGCAAGTACACCAATTGATCCTAGCATGAAATTGGGAAATGTAGAAGAAGATACCACAATTGACAAGGAAGTATATCAAAGGCTAGTTGGTAGACTGATTTATTTTTCTCACATTAGACCTTATGTTGCATTCGCCATGAGTCTAGTTAGCCAATTCATGCACCAACCGAAGGAGGTTCACTTACAAGTTGCACTAAGAATTGTACACTATTTGAAAGGAACCCCAAGCAAGGGAATTTTGTTTGAACAAAATGGGAATGTAAGTCTAGAAGCATATACAGATGCAGACTATGCAGGGTCAATTGTGGATAGGAGGTCAACTACGAGATATGGCACTTTCCTTGGAGGGAATCTTGTGATTTGGAAGAGTAAAAAACAAAGTGTGGTTGCCAGATCCAGTGCTGAAGCAGAATTCAAGGTAATGGCACAAGGGATATGTGAACTACTTTGGCTAAAGATAATCTTGGCAGACTTTAGGAATAAAATTGAATGAACCAATGAGACTCTATTGTGATAACAAATTTGCTATTAGCATAGCTCATAATCTAGTGTAGCATGATAGAACCAAACATACTGAGGATGATAGACATTTTATCAAAGAAAAATTAGACAGTGGTCTGATCTGCACTCCATATGTCTCTTCACAAGACAACCTTGTAGATATTCTAACAAAGGGGCCAAACAGCAACAACTTTGAGAGTATTGTTTCCAAGCTAGAAATGGAAAATACTCATTCATCATCTTGAGGGGAGTGTTAGAATCTGTTTTATTTCTGTCAGAATCATTGTTTTTTATTAGTTATATTTTTTCCTTATTTAACAGATTATAATTATTGTGAATAATGGGGATATCACTCAATCATAGAGATCTGGTTGTCTAGGAGTATTATTATGCTTCCTAAAATAGCTTCCCAGCCTTATATACATGGATTTTCTTCTCAGCAAAATAATAATATAAGATTCTATCCTAAATTGTGAGAACTATTCTGGCTGTGTTCAGGTTGGGCATTTTAGACATGTGGATAGTCCTATGCGTTCAAATAAAAGATTAATGGAAAACAAAGTTAACCATTTTCAAATCTAGAGAGATATGTAAGACTTGTGGGAAAACTTGTTTATGTTAGTATTACTAAGCTTGACCTATCTTTTGTGGTTGGTCAGTTTATGTAGGCTCCTTGCATTAAAAAGGCTCCAGATATATATATATATATATATATATATATATATATATATATATATAATAATTATTGATTTGCCCCACATGTACATTAGCCTCTCTTCTATTCGTGTATAATCTTCTTTTCTTTAAATTCAATCTGGAATTCCACCATGCTGTGATATTTTTTTAGGGATAGTTAATATCATCTTATACTTGTTTACTATAAATTTCAGGTTGATCTCCTGGAGCCAGTATCACAATTCTTAGAGACTGCACGCCAAACTTTGGCTCTGGGATGTCAGACAAATGCAGTGCACAAAGCTGTTAATTTTTACTGTGTTCCTCTTCAGGTGTGTACTTATCCTCCATGAAAATACAGCATATCTCTTTAGATTATATTCTAGTCATATTACAATGGTGTGTGTTAGATATATTATATCTTTTATCTTGTAGTTAGTTTGTTATTATTTCTCATTTGTATTTTGGGCTTAGCCCATATTTCTTCTATTACAAATAGAGAACCCCATGTGTGTATTTTACACAAGGGAGATTAATCTAAATATAGTTTTTCACTATATTCAACATGGTATCAGAGCCTGGTTCTCTGATCCTCTTCTGGTGGTCTCTGCTGTCTGCCGGCGGCCGACCGTCATGGTCGCCGGCAGCCCCTAAAATTTCAGTTGGCAGTCCATTTTCTCTTCTTCTCAGTGCAGCCAGTCGCTGACCATCGCCGCTTTCTGCTGCCGTCGCTGCTATCGTTGTCGCCGCCACTTTCCGCTGTCGCCGCCACCACCGCCGGCCACCGTCACAGTTTCGACGGGTGACCTGCGGATCTGGACCGTCTCTTCGAGCGACGGCCAACCACGCCGGTTTCGAGAGCCAGTTCTCAGTCACGCACCGCCACGCAACGCTTCTTTCCGGCCAGTCCGACACCGGCCGCCGTCACAGTTTCGACCGGTGACCAGCAGATCTGAAGCGTCTCCTTGAGCGACGGCGAACCCCGCCGGAGACAAGCACAGACTTTGCTCAACGCGCCTCCACGCGCCGCCTTCTTCTCTTCAGATCTCGGGCGCGTGTTCTGCACGCGCCGCCTTCCCGATGTCGGAGTTTCACCGCGACACCTCCATAGCTCTCGCCAGACCTCCCTCTCTCTGTTCAAACCTTCCAGAGCAGCCATTGCTGCCATCTTCGTCTGTCTTCATCTCCACCGTTGATTGTCTAGGCACCGTTTTCCGCTGTACAGGCACTGTTTGCCGCTGTCCAGCCATTGTTTTGTCGCTATTCGGCGTCATTTGCCGCTGTCCCGCGCCGTTTGCCGCTGTCCAGGCACCGTATGTTTCCAACCACTGTAGGCCCCCATCACCTCGTCAGTTAGTGATGGCAGTCCCTGTAGTTTTGTCGCTTCCAGCCATTACAGGCCCATCAGTCAGTGATGACAATTTAGTCCCTACAGTTTTATAGCAGTCAACCGCCGCTGCAGTCGCTACCGCCTCAGACAGACGCAACTGCGTCAGTTCTTCTTGGGTTAGAGTTTAACCCGATCTTCTTATGATACACGGCTAAGTATCACCACTTGGGAGTTGTCCAGCAAAGAATCTTGGACCTCCAACATATCTTTGGATCTTTGATGCCTTTGTTTCAGCATTGTAGCTTAATATTTGGTTTTGTTTTAGTGGTCCAGCAACTGTCATATTCCACATTTCCACCCTTCACACTAAGGGGGAGTACGTTTCCAAGACCCTGCAAGTCACATATATATGGGTGTAGTCCCTGCAGTTTTGTAGATTTCAGCTACTACTGTTGATCCTGTCACCCATCCATCATTGATGAGGATTTAGTGTAGTCCCTGCAGTTTTGTAGCTCTTAGCTTTCAGCTACCACTGTTGATCCCGTCACTCTTCCATCATTGATTGGGAATCAGTCATTGCAGTTTATCATTGTCCACACGGCTCTCCTTCATCCAGTTTTGAAGTTGAAGTTTCACAAGTTGCTGTTAGTCCATCTATGTTTGCCTCACACTCTTGAAGACAAATCATCTAGTTCAACACTGAGTTCATCTATTCCAAGCTTAGTTCATACAATTTGTATGCTCCAGCTTGAGGGGGAATGTTAGATATATTATATCTTTTATCTTGTAGTTAGTTTGTTATTATTTCTCATTTGTATTTTGGGCTTAGCCCATATTTCTTCTATTACAAATAGAGAACCCTATGTGTGTATTTTACACAAAGGAGATTAATCTAAATATAGTTTTTCACTATATTCAACAGTGTGCAACCTGGTTTGATAAAGCTCCCTCTGTGGTGGGATCTTGTGGTGGACTGGACAAATCACAGTAAAATGGATAAAATGGCTAATATGAACAAATCCTATGATTGAAGTTCTATATTATGGTTTTTTAACGCTGGTTATGGCTTTCCTTATTATTTGGCTGTTATGGGACATTGTAAGTTTTCACAAGTAATACTGTGTATTTTTTTCTTATGAGCTTTCACATCTAACAAGTAAATCCTTTTATTGAATAATAGGAAGACTGGTATTTCTTATAATTTTACGAAGTTACTTCGATAGTTCAAACTTTTAAATGGATTCCTATATTATGTTTGTCTTTCAAACACTAGTTATCAACATATGTTCTCTCAGGCAGCATTTGGTGAGTTTTCTTTTTCCACGAACATTTAACCAGTAAATAAATATCTGGAAATTAGCATTTTATCTTTGTTAAGATGCAGGCCTTGAAGAAGCTACATATTATTGTAAATGCTCTAAGAGACCTTCTATGGTATTTATAATGCTACAAATTCAATGGTTGCCATATCTACCATCCTCTTCTTAAAATAAATAAGTAATTATGTATTTTGAGACCATGTTCATGATAGTCTTTAGTTGAAACATTCAAGTTAATGTGATATCTCTAGCACTTTTGATGTTTGTATGGGCATTAATAATTTTAGTATCACTTTTTGTCTATTCTTCAGTAATGTTATTGAGCACCTCTTGTTTTCCTTGCTTTAGGATTTTACACCAGATGCTGGAAGATATGATGTAATATGGATTCAATGGTGTATTGGTCATCTCACAGATGAAGATTTTGTTTCATTTTTCAATAGAGCAAAGGTATGCAGTTCATTCTTTATTTAATATTCTTTGTAGATTAGGCTATTTTTAATTGGGAGTTAAGGAAAATAAATAAATAAAATAAGTAATTTTTGTGTTAGGGAAGTTCCACATATTTAAGTATGTACATGAGGTTTTCGTCTTTATCTACCAATTCCCTAGAAGGACAAAGATGTGTAATTGCATTGATAAAGTAATGTAATGCATTTTATTAATTATTTCTGCTCAGCAATGATTGAAATTGTTCATTTTGGTTCTCATCTGTCATATATTTACAAAAATTATTTGCCTGGGTGCTTGCTAGTAATGTACAAGGCTCGTGTAGTTGTAGTGAATAAGATTAGATTGAGAAATTAGTTACCATTTCTAAAATCATCTATAATGAAATGGAATATTTCTGCTTCTATAGTAGTAAAAAATAGTCTTCTCTATAAAAGCTAGTATATAATTTATTTATCACTATAAAAGTTTAGTGATAGGGATTTTATTTGTTTGTTGGTTATACATAATCATGTACACAGTTTCATTTTATTTGTAACCTTATGATAGTTTTGTTTGATTGAAGCTATTATAATGTTGGTGATTTTCTAATTTGTCTTTCGTTTTTTTGCACTCAGTGTTTGCCTGTCATTATTGTTGTCCCTCACTTGAATTGAAGTCATAACTTTTATCACTTTCATACTTGTACTCTGTCTCATGGCATTGGCTATACATTACTATAGGTTGGCCTCAAACCAGGTGGATTTTTCGTTCTGAAGGAGAATATTGCCAGATCTGGTACTTTTACCCGTGCTCTGCATATTTATCTTTCTAATGATACTGAATGATTTATTTCCTGCATTTTATTAAACTAATAAATCTGGCTCAGACACCTTTTCTAAGACTTATATATCAAACTTGACTATATTTAGGGTCTTGGATAAACTTCTTCATAAGCATTTTGAAAAAAGAAGATAAGGAAAATTGACTGAGTTTCTCCACAAGCTAAATATGAGCTAATTTGTAGAAATTTTATCATATCAACTTCTCTAGAAGATTATTTTTAACTTGTGCATATATTAGCTTATGAAGAAGTTCATTTTCTTTCATAGACATGTTGATAGAATAGATTATCCAAGCAACCGTTAAGTATTTGAACATACATTCATCTTCTCCAAGCTTGCTATGGTTTCCCTAACTTTCAGTGTCCAGACCCAAGGTACAAAGGACTAAAATTGAAAATGATGGAGCAAAACAATTTAAGTTTATAACTCAATGTTAAGATGTTAGAACAGTACCACAAATAAACTTCCTTGGGGTGAAAGTTGAGGGGAACAAATTATATTAAGCGTGTTAAGTTTTAATTGAAATGTGGGGGCAAGTCACTTCTTTAAAGCTCTTAGTATGCTTTTGATCATTAGCTCTTTTAAGCACAAAATGAGTTTAATCTGAAACTTCTTCTACCATTTTCAAGCATAGTAGTGGATAATTTATATTGTTTAGTGTGTTCGCGGTGGTGGTACTGTCTCCACATTCACGCGGAAGCAATTCTCTGTCACTTCTTCTAATGATTTTTCATATTCAAACATGCGCCAAGTTCTAGTTTTAGTTTTAGTTTGAGGGACTGTGTTAAAATATCTATTAAGGATATCTCGTAATTTTATGATTGTATCCTAATATTACATGATCTCTCAAGAATAGTCTTCACATTTCTTTATTTTTCATGTTCTGTTTTTGTTATTTAATCAGGATTAAGAATTTTCTGTTTTGGTATGAATAAAGGTCAGTGGTTAATCTCCTATATCACATCCTTAATACCAATATCAATATAAATTTATTATTGAGTGTTCCTTGTCCTCCCTTTATACCTCTTCCCAATAATTTCTACAATCAAACTTTCTATATTTATCGTTAAGTCTAAAAAAGGGATGAAATATTCATTAGCATTGAATTAAGCAACAGAAATTAAAAGGGTGGTACTGGGAATAAATTTATTTCACTCCACTCCATTATTTATCATCTAGAATGATGTAATAATACAATTTCAGTTTCATAACTATCATCAATTAATTTTTACCTTCATTTTAGTGAAAATTTCCTTCATGGTTTTTTCATGCTTTGTTCCGTGCAGGATTTGTGCTTGACAATGAAGATCGAAGCGTTACAAGATCTGATACGTACTTCAAAGAGTTATTTTCACAATGTGGATTACATGTATACAGATTAAAGGTAAATTTGGTAACTATAAAAGAAATATCGAATGCTTGTTGTTGTAATCAGAAAAACAAGTGTTGTTTTCCTAAAAAAAGAATGTTGTAGGGTACGTGTTATTTCCTGATGTAGAAAGAGCTTTCCACGTGATGTCCTTGGTTTATTTACTTTTTAAGATTTACCATAAGATTCCTTTTGTGTCCTATCAGGTTCAGTCTTTTATCTTGTGAGAACAAGATATTATTGGGAGTCTCTTTCTACATGCTTTTTGGTTTTACTATTGTGTTCTAAACTGCTGTTTTGTTCCATCAGGATCAGAAAGGATTTCCTGAAGAATTATTTGCTGTGAAGATGTATGCATTAACTACAGACGCACCTAAAAGGGCTCTCCGTGCAAAATCCAAAAGATCAATTAATAGACCTAAAACCATTATGTGAATTTTCTCCATATTCACCCGCAACCATTTTTCATTCAATTGAGAGATGGTCCATGTTGTATGTATAGTAGGCATTCATTTTTCTTATGCGGAATGCAAATTTTTAGTTCTCAGCTATCAGAAATTTATAGAAAGGTGAATTTTGAGTTTTAGTAATACTACAATGAACAAATAAGAGACGATTTTGCTATCACCTGATGATGGCATTTTGTTTGGGGGTTTACCATCAGTTTCTTAGTGGATGACTACATTTTGGGTTAATGGGCAAGTGTAATAGTATCTCCCATGATTCTTTTTGTCTTTCATTTGAAGTGAGTTAGATGGCTTAAAACTGGCCCATCAAATCACTTTAGCAATGGCTTCCATGTCCCCTTCCATTGTCTGGTTTGGCGTGAGAGGATGTAGCATCAAAATAGATCAACGGCCAAGAAGAAACTAAGGATTATGAACACTAATATCAGGTAATGAAGAAGAAAAACAGTAGGAAGATAAGGAAAAACAAAGCAATATAAATTGAACACCTTATTTATATTAGTTAAAAAGTATTCTACTGATAATGATGGTTTCCAAAATTCTTCTAAAAGAAGTCGATATACAGTTCAGAGAACCATAATAAATGTTAAGGATTTTAGCAACTATACCAAGTTTAGAAGCAGTAAAATGGATTTCTAAGTTGAAGTATCATATTCCTAGGAAATAATGCAACAGTGAAGTTATAGAATTTTCTATTATAAATTTATACAAATTTAAAGATACTTTTGAATAATGTTAAATATATTAAATTATTAATTATATAATATAGATATTTTATTTTTATTTTTTATTTTTATTTAATTTATTATTATTTTTAATTTATATTCTGGACTTAATTGTTATCATTTTTTATTATAAATACAGCATGCTAAATCAATACAAATAAATTAATTTTATATATAATTTTCATTATATTCAATAAATAAAATAAAAATAAATATTAAAATATGAAGAAATAAAAACGTAAATTTATTAATACAATTTCAATCCCCTTTAAACTATAACCAATAAATTAGTAATATAAATCAAGAGTTTCAAAGTTTCTAATTAAAACCCAACTTATTGTTATAGTTAATTCTGATTAAATGTTTCTTACAATAAATTAGTAATATAAATCAAGACTTTCAAAGTTTCTAATTAAAACTCAACTTATTCTTACAATTAATTTTGATTAAATGTTTCTAACAACTAAAAGTACTTTTCACTGTTAATGAAATCTTAATTAATAAAGTAAAATGTTTTCAAACTAATACTAACTTTAAAATTTAAAAGAATAACGTAATTATAATAAACTTTTAATAAATTTAAATTTAACCTTTACATAAATTAAAAAATAAAATTAGTCTGTCATACTTTTAAAAGTTAAATATATTTTTAATTTTTATATTTTGACATAAATTGAAATTAATTTATATAACAAACTTTGATAATTTTAGTTTTCAAATGTTAAAAATGAATGTATGTAATTTTTTTAATTCAATTATATTAAATTTTTTTAAGTGTTAAAATATTGACGTTTGAGCTGCTTATATTTAACATGTTCCAACTTAAATATCACCTTGGAACACTTTAGATTGACGTTTGAACCATTTATATCATTTAAAATGTTCAAACTTAAATAGTAGGATGAAAAACTATTTAACAAACCTAAAAAAAATAATGTTATTAAACTAAAATTACTATATTAATTTATTTTTAAAATTTAAGAACCAAAATATATCAATTTAAAATAATAACAAATTCCAAGTCCAAACTTAAAATTAAAAATATATTTAATCAAATATAAGTTTTTAAAAAGTGAGAATCATGTATAAGAAGCATTTTAATAAGAGGTAACTTTTATATATATATATATATATATATATATATATATATATATATATATATATATATATAATAAAGAAAGATCATTGTATTACTATTAATAATTAAAAAATATATAAGAATAAAAATATAAAAGAAATTATATAATTTTATCGTACTTGAAAATAATGAGTGTAGTTTAGTATGAAGTTGATTAGGGTGTGTTCATATGCATAGATGGTGTTGTTTATGCGGGTTTTTGAAAACATAATTACGAGATAAATTGTTTTCGTTTTCATTGATTTAGAAACATTCCAAAAATATAGCATAAAACTATATTAAAAGAATTATCACAGACATGATATTATAGAATAATTTAGACAGTGAGAAAAATAAAATAAGTTTTATAGTCATCCCAAAAAAACTATAAAGTTTTACTTTATTTACAACTAGTTATGATAAAGTTATCTACAATATCTAAGTCCTACCAGCTAAGCATATGCAACATCACCCTCCAAAGCATGTTTTAAAGAAGTCTCATCTCCTTTTGCTCACATCCATAGGATGATTATAGCAAAGAGAATAGAATCAAAGATAACATATAAACAATATAGATAAAAGATTCATACATTAGTAAAACATACAATCAAAACTTAATTCATGCATATGATATAATTATTTCAAACATCCTAAACATGTTATGACTTAGACTTGACTGTCGGGACTTAGAATGAATACCGAGTTATGGCGGGTTGTACACTTGTGGTGGCCTCTACTGCTTTGCAAAGCCATTGCCATGGGTTTCACCGTACCACACACACAAGGTTAGTCCGTTACCGCACAATAGGCCTCTGAGTAGCGCCTACACTAGGATCTCCTACTACTCTCACCACATGAATCAATCCTCTCTATTTGAGAATGAAAGATCATTAGAGCGTTAGGATAACCCCCAATACTGAGCTCCTTGTATTCGTTCTAATAACAATTAACCATACCGAAAGAGTCCTCCCGTGGAACCCATATAACCATCTGTGGAATCATTTGAATTGATATAATTATGCATACTTTCACAATTTCATTATACACATTACTTTGATACTCACATAATGCTCATACATAGTCATACATCATCCACAATTGAATCAATTACATAACTCAAACCAATAAAGATAAAAGAAGAAAGAATACATGGCAATCTGGAACAGTCGCTCTGCGCACACACCCACTAAGCGACCATAAACTTTACTCGCACAATGACCCAACTCGTTGTGCGAATCCACTGACAGTTACCCCAACCTCCAACTCACTCGCTCAACGACCCAACTCGCTGAGCGAATTAAACTACTAGTGGTACCAGACCCCAACCCCTCGCTTAGCGCCCCAACTCGCTATGCAAAAGTTCAAACAGTGGCCCAGACCCCTAACTCACTCGTAGAGCTCACCCATTTTCTAATCAAATTAAATTGACAATGCTCCCAGACCTCAATCATTCGCTCAATGCACCTTCTCGCTGTGCGAATCCTCAAATAGAGGGTTTGTCTACACAACCACTTGTTGTGCGACTCCACTCACTTAGCGAGTTTGCATAATCTGCAGCACCAAATATGTAGAATTATGTCCCCTACCCAAAATTTACCAATTCAAAAGACTTTGCCCAACTTCTAATCCTCCTAAATTTTGTTATATACCTAATTAGATTTGAGCAAGTGTTTCTAAACCTTACTATCACCATTTTAAAGTGTTCCCTAAGCAATCAACTCTTCAAAACTCACAAATCAGCAACTTATGGACCCAATTCATGTTCTACCATTTTTGGCACATGTTTAAGCAATTTAAGGACTCAAACAAGTCACATTTGACTTACCCAAACTGTCCCAACAGACCAATTGAACATCAAACCTCAAATTCTCATTTTCACCACTTCCTTGAAACTAGCCCAAAATCAAAGATACACTACTCCTACTACTCATTACCAAACCTTCTTATCATAGATTCTGACTTAACACCCATTCAATCACAGTTCAAACATAACTCAACTCAATCCATTACATAGTTTATCAATTCATTCTCACAACATTCAATCACACATAATACATATACTCTAAAATTCAACATATTAGTTCAATCCATACGAAGTGCACATGCATCATCACTCATATCCACTAAATCATAATTAAAGCAGTAACCTAGCTTTCCTTACCTCGACTAAACTCTGCACATCTCACATAAACCCCGACAGTTTGCTGGCACCATAAGGAAACTCTAGAAACACTTATAAATCAACAATGATGGGAAACGACTGTTAGAATTTAAATTGAACTAAGAATTAAGAGAAGGAGACTTCAAACACATGCAAGGCAGAATTTCTGTATGATCATAGAATTAGAGAAAACCTAAAAAAAAGGAACGAAACTTACTTGCTCAAATTGAGAAATTGATCGGGCAAATAGGTAGACTTCGACGTTGTGATCTCCTAGGTACCTCCTAATCGTCAAACAATGGATCAAGGAGTGAGAAAGAGTAGAAAGAAGTGAGAGAACTCAAGAAGAATAATGTTCTAGAAAGATAAAAGTGATTTAGATAATGAACCGAGTTTTAGAAATTCTATTTATATTATAAGATTATTTTAAAATAAATTATTCGATTTCATTATTTTAATATACCTATCTACTTTAATACTTTATTTTCTAAGTTGATATTATCATCGAGATTCCTTAAAATTCCAATCTTCACACTTGGTACAAATTTAAAACAATTTTTGATGAAATGTCTAGTTTGCCCTCATATATTATCATTTTTAATTTAAGTAATCAAGTACAAGAAAGAAAGAACCAATTACATATAACCTTCATTACACAGCGTAACCGAATTTAAGTAAGTTGAAAATACATTCCAGCGCGAGTAAATCACTCATGACATATTCTCTCATTGTTCCCCTCAAAAAGGTCCTCTTTTAAATCAATAATATATCAGAAAACAAAGATGAACGAAACCCTCTTACTTTCAAGGCCAATTGTCTAACTCATACACCTCTTCCACCACCACCCACAAAATTGGTCCATCATCTGGTTAATATATTTCTTTCACCATTAATTTAGGAGTAAAGAAAACAAACCCCTACTAATATTTCAACTTCTTTTTTATTCACTATTATAAATTATACATTTTTATAATACAAAAATTTATATTTGAGTTTAATAAAAATATTATTATGGTGGATTGCGTGAGTGAAGTTTATTTGTAATTATTTTTCGTGTGGGTGAAGATTACAAAAAATAATTTCATTTTACTTTTTTTTATTATTTCTTTTGGTTTTCAATACTTAAAATTTATTTTATATAATAAATATAATTTTATGTTACTTTTACACGACATTTTTTTAAATACACACCCTTAAATAATCACACAGTGAAAATTACGTCATTTCCTTGGAAAACAAGCCCTCAAACTCATTTGCCTTCCGCCTTTTTCCTATTGGTTGCTTTCTTCACCTTTTCCGCACCGCATTGCATTTTTGTCTTTATGCTTCACGGGATTACAATTTTATGCATTCTCATTTTTATATTTTTCAATTACTTTCAATATTATTATACTATTTTAAACGTTTTAATTATTTTTTATTTTTTTCTAAGGAATGCAGATTAGAATATTGACTATATAATTTAAAATACAAATATTAAAAGAAAAAAAATACAAGCATTGAATATAGTCGAAGTGACTAAAACCCCACGCATGATATCATGTCGAAACACAGATGGCATCACATTAGAATAGGTATCATTATTAACACTAAAAACACAGGTTAAACGTGGATTACTTACTCATTAAAACCACGTGTAGCATGAAGGAGAAACACACATGATACCTATTTTGTGAATGTGACAGTAATTAAGTGCAAGCAGGAAGTGGAGAACCGCACAAGCACTTGTTATGAGCATAGCAAGATTCATCAAATCTCTGCAACTTCCCACCTTGTGGAATCTCACCACACAGATTATTGTAGCTCACATTCAAACGCTTCAGATACTTAAACGACGTAAGAACCTTCGGAAGACTCCCGTAGATACGGTTGTTCCTAAGATCCAAACCCCCCAAGTCCTTCGACTTCGACAGCCTTATTTTTCCCAAATCGAAAGCCAGCAAGTTCTTCGCCAGGTTTATCTTCTGAAGCCTTTCCTTCTTTGCCCCAAACAGCACCGACGCATCTCCTTCCAGCATGTTCTGAGACAAGTCCACGAACGCCAGGTCCAGCTTCGCCAGCGTCGCCGGAATCTTGCCGGTGAGGCGGTTGCGGGAGAGTGTCAGCACCGTGAAATGCTTCGGAAAGGAGCCGAAGGAGTCCGGGATGGCGCCGGAGATGTGGTTGCCGTCGAAGGAGATTCCGAGGAGGTCGGGGAGAGAGGAAAGGGAGGGAGGGAGGGTACCGGATAGGGCGTTGTAGGAGAAATCAATGGTCAAAAGGGTTTTCATCTGGGACAAGAAATGGGGTATCTGACCAGAGACGTTGGTGTGGGTGATGTAGAGGTAACGGAGTTTGGTGAGCTTTGCGATGGAGGGGGAGATTGGACCGACGAGGTTGTTGATGCGACTAATGTAGAGAAAACTGAGGTAGGGGAGGTTGGCGACGGAGGAAGGGAGAGGGTAGGGTTTGGGGAGGCTAAGGTCGGTAAGGTCGAGGCTGTTGACCCGGTACGTTTTGGTGTCGATGTCGCATGAGACACCTTCCCATTGCGGGTTGCAGCAGTCGGTGTTTGGGAGCCAGGAGGAGAGGGTGGTTGGGTTGCCAAGCTCTTTCTTGATCTGGAGAAGGGCTTGCTTGTCTTGTGGGTTGCATAATTCCGAGAGTGCAGTTCTGCAGAATAGGACCACGATGAGTACGGTGATGCTTAAGCGTGCCATGTTCGCAGAGATTTCGATTGGTGTGGTTTAATTTGTGAAATGTGGATGCGTTGGGTCATATATAGAAGTATGGAGGGAAGAGAGATACAGAGAAAAAGAAAAAGTTATATTACGGAGCACCACTTTTGGTTTATTCATCGGTGAGTTGTTTTGTTAGTCAGTCACTTTTGGTTTATTCATCAGTGTTGTTGTTTTGCTATTGAGCACCCCTTGCTTTTCTTGGTACATGATTTTACACCATACACTGGTCAATTTGATGTAATATAGATGTTTCAATGGTCATGATGAATATTTTGTTTCATTTTTTGTTAATATTTACTGCAGATCAGAGTATTTGATACTAGCTATTATCTAGACAGACCCGTGTTAATTGATCGGTGGCGTGAATGATTAGTCTCATTTTTGGGGGGTAAGTCACATTTGCCAGCTATTATTACTGTTATCAAAACCTGAATTGAAGTCATAAAGAATCATCACTTTCATAGTTATATTCCGTCACTGACACATATACATTATTAGTAAAAGTTGGCTTACCTGAAGAAGAATTTTGCCAGCTATGGTACTTTGATCTTTGGAGACCTTTTATGATAATTCAAAATTCTGATTTTATTTATTTAGAAGATCAAATTTTCTTTATTTTGAAAATTTTAAATTGGTTCTCCCTCTATACAATGGACAGACAAATCTGAACCAAAGGTTCGTTTCTTAATTCTCATATCTATTTTCTATTTTTGGGTGGTTCTTCTGATATCCTTAATTGCGTACAAGGTTTTCTTCTTGAGAAGGATAAAGATATGAAAAGATACGACTGTGTCCACATTATTGTTATGCTTTTAAAACAGTTTCAAGGGCTGTTGTCCTTAATCGATGTGCTTACCTTTGTCTTTTTAGCATTGGATTCCTTTGATGTCCTGTAAGTTTAGACACTTGTTTTTCTTTTCAGATATTATTAGGTGTATCTTCTATCTTAGTACTGCTTTTTATCCAACCTTTTCAAATGCAAATTTCAAAATCTAAAATAGGATTGCTTTGTGGAACTTAATAAGGCCATGGGCTTTTTGGTGACTCCTTAATCAAACATGGTTGCTCTGGATTCGGTAGTCGAAGCTGCATATGTCCTTGATCTTGGAGTGGAGGAAGGGCGAGGGATGTTAAAAGAGTACATCACAAAAAATTAAAAATAAAATCATGATTTACTTATCAATTATTATTACATATGAATATAAATTCATAATTAATTATTATATACAAATATTATCTACTAATTATAATTCGTAGGTAAATTAATATTACATATAAATATTTATTTATTGATTTTGATTCATAAATAATTCAACCTTATATACAGATTTTATCTACGTACGTAATAAAGAATATCCTATTTTTATGCTCCTTCTCCCTTGCATTTTTTTTTTCATTCCCTCCCATTTTTCATTCCCCTTCTCGGTTTGAGTTTATTATTTTATTTTTTCCAAACTGGAAGCCCCTTCCATTTTTGAAAACTTAGTCAGACCCACCAACTCTTTATTATTCTAATGTAAGCATCAAAGCTTTCTTAGTCCTATCTATTGAATGACGTGATTGCTTTTGATAAATGTTGTCACTGGCCTAATCATAAAACTAAAATTTTGGTTTCTTTGATGGTTTGGTTTGATTGTAATTATTGTCAAATCAACTAAATTTGTTGGAAATTAATTTACAGGATCATGACAACAATTATAGTTGTGACCAATTTCGTGACATATCAAATATTGCAATAAAACTAGAATAGATATTGAGTATAATTCTTTTATTCCTTACTTTTGATACAAAATTACTACAACTAGTTTTACATTATACAAAGGATGTAAATGTAATGTTCTCTTTTAATTACCAGATTAAAACTTGGACAATGTTTTCTCGTCCTCAACCACATTCCACGCGATTCTAGTTTCCACATTCTACCTACCTTTTCTTCCAAACAACAAAGAAAAAAAAAAGAAAGAAAAGAAAATCGAAATATAAAGTTGTATAATTATTAATTCATTGGCAAGTGTACCAAAACGTATTAAGTAATATAAAATGGTAAGACCAAGTATCGTTTTCCAAGAGACTCGTGACACCAAACAATCACTAGTAAAAAATCACATTTTTAATTCGCACATTACGCTTCGGTTCCAAAAAAATCGAAGTGTATCAAAACGCGGTGACAGTTTCGTAATTTTCAGAACATTATATGTCTCGGTTGTAAAATAACCGATGTCTAAAAAGCATAATGCTTCGGTTGGCAGGGTAAACCGAGACATAAACCCACAAATATTACACCTAATAAGACCTTTCACCTGGCACATATTTGGTGGCAGAGATACTGCCTTAATTGATAAGATGAACTGAGACATATAAGGAAATTGATAAGATGAACTGAGACATATAAGGAAATAAGACTGGAAATAGAAAAGGGTCAAGCCCAAATGGCCAAATCTCTTAGGGTTTTTTTCTTTTCCAAAAATAAAAAACAGGGCTTCTGCCTCCTCCCCTAAAATCAAAGAGAGCATGTTCTTCTTCATCCATAACAAAAAAGGGGTTTCACCTCTCAAACTATTTCCTTGCATGAGCTACCTTTGGACTAGCTTTCATGTCCCATTGTTTAGCATTTCAATCCTTATTATTCTTGTTTTTTTATAATTAAATCAATTTATAATATTAATGTGTAGTATTATAGTATACATAGATTTATATTTAGCAAGTTATTTACATATTAATTTAGTAGAAAATTACCTACCAAATATTAGATTAAGAATGAATAGCTCATCATCAGTAAACATAAGAAATCCCTAAATGATATATAAAGGACAACCTTCTAGACATTCAGTTGGATCCATAATAAATTTAGATTTAAGATTACACCAATTGTAACAAAATCCTTTTTATGAAGAATCAAGAAAATCAGAATCCCTCATTATTCTCCAACATATTAAATACTTTAAGTAGAGAAGAAACTTTTGAAATAGATTAAAATTGGATTAGACACGATTTTGAAGCTGATTATAATAAAGAAAGGAGATATTGGTATTTTGAAACATTTGCAAAACAACTAATAGAATAGTTTAGAGAAGAATTTTATAATTACCTAAGATATGAAATAAACTTATACTTCTTTAATTGGTTTTCGAATTAAGTAGAGACAACAACTTAGAATATCCCTTAAATATTAATAACTCTATATGTCGACTAGATAAAATATTAATATTTGAAAAATAGTAAATAATGAAATAATAGAATGAGAATACACTCCACAACATAGATATAGAAATAGAAGCATGTCCATATAAAAATATTAAAAGTGAAGATAAGCATGTACAAGTGAAAGATATTAAAAAAATTTATTTCCAACTTAATTATTCAAATACAGTATTAGATATTATGTCAAAACAATTAACCAGAATAGAAAATAAGACTCAAAAGGAAACTCGTAGTAGTTAAAAAGAACCTATAAAACCAATATATAAATTATTCAACATATCACATAAAGAATTATATTCATTAAAATTAAAAAGCGATACAGATTTAAAAATAGAAAAATTAAAAAAGAAATTAGATCAGCTAAATAAACCATTAATAAATACATTAGAAATCAATAATTAAAAACATATCCAAAGCTTAGAAACTATTATCCTCGTCCTATAACTACTGATGTGCAATTTGAAGCGAGAGGAGAACTGATACAAAATGCTTTCTCTGGAAATGAAATAACTGAATGGAATTTAGATGGAACGAGTGAAGAAGCTATTTTAGATATGACTTTTCAAATGACAATGGCAACTACTGCCCATAAAACTAAATGTTGTAGTGACAAATCTGCTGCTATAACCATTGTACAAGGATTCACTGGCCAATTGAAAGGTTGGTGGGATAATCTCTGCACAAAACAAGATAAATTAGCAATTCTCAATAGTGTAAAAATTGAAACAAATCAGGAAGATGCAGTCTCAACATTAATTTACTCAATAATTCAAAACTTTGTAGGAGATCTAAATATTTTTAAAGAAAGGTCCGCAAATCAATTAGCAAATCTTTACTGTCCAACAATGTCAGATTATAGAGAAGAGGCTTTTGCTGGATTTTGTGAAGAAAGATTTTTAGCTGGATTACCTAAATTGTTTGTAGAAAAAGTAAAAATGAATTTAGAAAGACATTATGGTAAACCAATAGTGTATGACATATTAACTTATGGTCAAATACATAACATAGTTGTAGAAACAGGAATACAAGTATGCACAGATTTTAAATTACAAAATAAATTGAGAAAAGAAAGTATGTTAACAAAAGGCCAAACTTCTACATTAATCTCTATAATAGATAAATTAGAAGATTCTCCATCAAAAGATGAATTTTTACAGCAATTAAACAATTTAATAACAATAAGTGAGGAAGTTCAACAATATGTAAAACCAATAAGTATGAAAGAAATTTACAATAGGTGTAAGAGTCTGAGTCAATCAGTAACAATAAAAGATCTACAAGAAGAAATAAAACGTCTTAAACAATAGTTAAGCTTAATAACCACGTATAAATGGCATGGTGAAGTTACTTTAATCATAAAAGAAGAAACATTTAAAACAATAGCTTTAATAGATTCGGGAGCACATGTGAATTGTATTCAAGAAGGATTAATTCCAACACAATATTATGAAAAAAAAGTAGAAAAAGTAACTTGTGCGAATGGATCAAAAATTCATATAAAATTCATATACAATATAAGTTATCTAATGTAAAAATATGTAAAAACAAAGTTTGTTACAATACTTCTTTTTGTATTAATTAAAAATATGAATACTCTCATGATATTAGGAACCCCGTTCTTAACCTTATTATACACGTTTAGAGTAACTGAATCTGGATTAGTAACTAATACTTAGGAAAAGAAATTTGTTTTGAATTTATTAAACCACCAAGGAAAAGAAAATTAAACATTTTAAGAGAATTGTCAATAACACAAATAGATATAAAGAAAAAGAAATAAATATGCTAAACAAAGAAATAAAATTTAGAAGAATAGAAGAACAAATTAATAGGCCGAATATTCAAAAAACTATAAAATCTTATGAAGAAAAAATACAAAAAGAAATTTGTGAAACCAATCCTACTCCTTTTTGGCATGGGAAAAAATATACAACATCATTACCATATATAGATAATTTTGATGAGAAGAAGATTCCACAAAAGCTAGGCCAATACAGATGAATCAACAATATTTAAAGTACTGTAAAAAATATATCCAAGAATATTTAGATAAAGGATTAATTAGACCATCTAAATGACCATGAAGTTGTACAACATTTTATGTTATGAAAGCCTCTGAAATAGAAAGAGGAGCCCTAAGATTAGTGATTAATTATAAACCTTTAAATAAGATATTAAAATGGATGAGGTACCCTTTACCAAACAAAAATGATTTAATAAAAAGAGTACATGATGCAGTAATATTTTCCAAATTTGATCTAAAATCAGGATACTATCAAATATCGGTAAAAGAATAAGATAAGTATAAAACAACTTTTGTATACCATTTGGGCATTATGAATGGAATGTGATGCCATAACGATTAAAAAAGGCTCTTAAGTGAATTCCAAAATATAATGAATGATATTTTGTATCCTTATTTGAAGTTTTCAATAGTATACTTAGATTATGTACTAATCTTTTCTAAAAACATTACTGATCATATTAATCATTTAGACATATTTATCATTATATGGATTAGTAGTATCAGCAAGAAAGATGAAAATCTTCCAAACTAGGTTATGAAATTTATCAAAACACCATAACTCCAATACAAAGATCATTAAAATTTACATCTAAATTTCCAAATGAAATAAAAGATAAACAACAGTTACAAAGATTCTTAGGATTTGTAAATTATATAGTTGATTTTATTCCAAATATTAGAAAAATTTGTACACCATTATACAAAAGACTTCGAAAAAATCCACATGCATGGACATAGGAAAATGACCCAGACAATAATAAAAGTAAAAGAATTGGTTAAAAACTTCCTTGTTTAGGAATGCCAAATCCAGAAGCCTCTTTAATAGTAGAAACAGATGCCTCAGAGTTAGGTTATGGGGGAATTCTTAAACAAAAAATCCAAGACTCTTTTAAAGATATTATTCACGAATCTGGAATCCCACTCAACAAAAGTATTCTACTGTAAGAAAAGAAAAGCGATTTTGTCAATAGTTTTATGTTTACAAAAGTTTGAAGATGATTTATTCAATAAAAAGTTTTTTTACTAGAATTGATTGCAAAGCAGACGTCCAAAATCTGGTTTCTAAATATATTTTGCAAGATCACAAACTTTATTGTCTTATTTTGATTTTTAAATATAACATATAAAAGGAAAGGAGAATTCATTACCATTTTTATAATCACATAGTTTTTACAGAAAAAAACAACAATGAGTAGCGAGCCACTGAATAAAGATCCTTATGATCTCCCATTGAGATCACAAAAACAAGTCTCGTTATCATTAAGGCCTCAAACGCCTTAAATTCAACGAAATGTTCAATACACCTTGGCGGAAATATTAAAAACCTTTCCGATAGTAGCAGGTACATCTAAAAATCCTCTCATCAAAACCTTCAATAAATTTACTCCTCTTCAATATCAAAACATCCTCATCGGACCAAAAGACTTTACCCGAGTCACTAAACCTTATAGCAAGAATAAACTTCAGAAGAATATACCAATAAACCAGAAACCGTCCCAGTCATTATTTTATAAAAGCTTAGATATATGATTTTGCAAAAATAACATCCTAGAACCTATTTCCACTGGCGCAGTCAAGGGAAATGACAACGGTTGTTTTTTAATATACGCTTCGGTTTTAGAACCACGACATATACAGGCGAGGTAAAAAGGTCTGACACTTTAGGTCGCGGTTCCAACCGCGGTAATATCTTGAAGACTACTGCCTCGATTATTTACAAAGGTGTTTCCGCATCAGTCGATCATCTCATACACATGAGCTTTGGCAAAATTTTCTGTGCCAACATTTCGGATCATGTCCTCTAATTTGTCTTCATCCGGTCGATCTTCTTCCATGGTGGAATCAATAACATTTTCAGTTTGGGAGTCACTCGAAAAGTGTGTTTCTTCGCCGTGCCATATTCATGTTGTATAGTATCTTAGGAAACCATCACAGATAAGATGTTCTCTAATTTGGGTTGCGTTCAACTTTCTCGCATTCAAACAGTTCACACAAGGACATCTAAAATTCACTTTATCATCACTTTTACCCTCATTACGTTGTGCAAATTGTATAAATTCCTCTACCCATCTCTTGTACTCAACACTAATGCGTGATAAATTAATCCAATTTCGATCCATTCCTAAATATTACAAATTACAATTATAGAATTTTACATATTAAATCAATTCAATTATACAATCAATTCAGTCATACAATCATACAATTAATAAGCATTCAAATGATCAATTCAAACATTCAATCACACATAATTACATATATTCAACATACAAAAAATTAAAAATTTACAAAAAAAGTTTAATAAACACAATAATAGGAACCTGAGAGCGTGAAAAATGAGCCAACAACAGAAAAGATACGACTACCCAAGTTTTGGAATACAAGATGTAAGTCTCATAATCCAAAAACGTAAGTCTCAAATCCAAAATAATAAAAAACGCAAGAAAATAATAAAAAAAACTTATCTAAACAATCCAAAAATGCAAAGAAAAAATGAACAAACCACGACGACGACACAATAATGCTTCAAAAATGATTTTGATCGATGTAAATGCTTCCAAAATGATCACGAAGGCAACAATGGCAATCGAAATCAAGGTTGATCGGTGAGAATGCAATGATAACGGCGTGAATGGGCGCGGCGGAGGAGAGCTTTTCAGAGAGTTTGAATAGTTTCAGAGACTTCGAGGAAGACGAAATTGTTCACTCTTTGTAATATTTTTTTAACCTAATCAAATGTTACTACCTCGGTTCATTAGAAAACCGAGGTAATAGAGGGGATACGACCTCGATTCCCAACTTAACCGAGGCCTATTCTCCTAAAATAAAATTTTAAAATTGATCTGAAATGACAATTTTGAATTTTTTTTCAACCTTTATGCCTCGGTTCCCCGTCTAACCGAGAGCTATTCTCTGAAATATTTAAAATTTTTTCATATAAGGGAATAGGTCGCGGTTCCCCTAAGAATCGAGGCCTATTCCCTGATTGTCTGACTCCAAATTTATTTCAAGACTGCCTTGGGGGGAATGTTAGAATTTTCCAGGGACAATAGGCCGTAGTTCCTCCCAAAACTGAGGCCTATTCCATGACGGTTTGACTCCAAATTTATTTTAGGACTGACTTGGCGGGAATGTCAGAATTTTACAGAGAAAATAGGCCGCGTTTCCCCCTCAGAACCGAGGCATATTCCCCTGCAAATTTATTTCAGGATTGCCTTCGGGGGAATGTCAGAATTTTGTAGGGACAATAGGTCACGGTTCCCCTCAGAACCGAGGCCGAAAGGCATATACTGTCATCGGTCTGTTCCAACCGAGGCCTATACTGTCGATATAATTTCAAAAATTTCACCGCGCAATATTATCAAAGATTTTTCACTAGTGTTCCCAAAGATTTTCATTACCATCTAATAGAGCTAGCGAAAACTAGAATGTTTTATGAGTTTATTTTAGTAGATATTGATTCTGCTTAAATATCTCATACTAAAAATGACAATGAATTGTCCTTTTCTCAACACTAAAAGTCTTAAAAATATTATCTTTAGAACCTTTAACGACCCCATGATTCTAAATCATTCTCAAGAACCTTTAACCCCCAAACGTACAATTATTATGATTATATAGAAGTCTGGTCCAAAGCCTTATATGTTCATCCAGAAACCCATTCATGGTTTATCTGGTTTAGGAGAGGAATCTCCCTAAAATTTCCCAAAGGGTTTATTAAATGGTTTTCAGAATTTGGCTCATTGTCGTCTATTTTCTCATCTCAAATTACAGAAGTTTATTCTTACTTTAAAGAAAAGACTTTGTTTGATTCAGGTTATAGATTGATATCATTTGTGACTACTTAGTCTATAACTTGGATTGTAGCTTAGGAATGTATTATAGAACCAATTTATGAAAACGTAGATATAAAATCCCTCTCAAGAAGGTTTAAACTCAAGTGGTGGAACAAATTTAATATTAGTCTTGTCAATAAGAAAAATATTGATCAATGGCAAGTCAATTATCGACAAAAGAAGGAAGAAACAAGTCTAGCATTAACCTATAGAAGTTATTATTTATGGCTGAAAAATAGAGACTACTACAAAATTAGCAACAACAACGAACATGAAGGACTTTGAACGGGTAATTAAAGCAAAGTCATTAGCATCAAAGATAGATTCAAAAGAAAAAAATCTTCAGTTTAATCCATTTCATTTCATATGTTTGAATGAGATAAGAAAAGAAGATGTAATAACACTCAGAAAAAGAAAAGAAAATAAAGATGAACAAAAGACGTGACAACATAAAAAAAGAAGAAAAGAAGATAAAAAAGAAAGAAAGATATTAGAACACTCAGGAAAAGAAGATTTCTCGTCATGATAAATTAGAAAAAGAAAAAAGAGAATAAAGACAAGAAGCTCCTCATGAAAAGTTTGATAAAAATAAGGATAAAAATGTAAATGGTTAAAGGACATTGTAAAACATGTAACATCTATTGTGTTATGTTATATCAATAAGATTCTATCTAGATAGAATTCTATCTAGACGAGAATGAAGTTTGACAAATAAGTATGTAAGTTATATATATAAGAGTCGTAAGAATTTTATGAAGAAAATATTTATAATAAGATTTCGTTTCTAACAAGTTCTTTCGTTTATGAAAACTGTAAGTTTTATTTAATTTTCATTATGAAAATACTCTTTTGTATTCCTATTTTCAGCTTTCGTTGTATTATATTCTTATCTTCTTCATCTTATTTCTATTTTATCTTCTTCACTTTATTTCTGTTTACCTTCTTTCTATTATTTTAAAAATCGATCCTGTTACACAAAACTTCCAAACTCCTGTTACAAATTATACAAGTTTTAGTATTTTTAATTATCTCAAAATAATTGATATTTTATATTAAAGCAATATTAATATTTGAAGTTGTTCCCACACTAATAAATATTTAAACTATTTTAGTAGCATGATTAAACGAATAAATAAAATAAGCTTGATGTATTAAAAATATATTTAACTTTGACACACAGAGAGAGATAGGAGTAGTATACTACATAAAGTAAATATTATTATTCACTTTTAGGGTAATGATAGAAGGCATTTATTGTATCACATGTCTTATAAACTTATTTTCTCAATCTAAGGGTTGATGAGGTGGAGACAGAATTATAGATGTTCATACAAAGGCAATCATTATGCATCCATATATTACCAAATCTGGAAATGAAATGATCAAGTGCAAGCAGGAAGAGGAGAGCCACACAAGCATTTGTTGTTAGCGTACGAAGACACGTCAAATCTTTGCAAGTTCCCACCTTGAGGAATCTCACCACACAGATTATTGAAGCTCACATTCAGACTGTGCAGAAACTTAAGCTGCGTGAGTCCCTCAGGTAGCGTCCCATAGATACGGTTGTTCCTCAGATCCAACCCGTTCAAGTTCTCTGACAACCCTACCTTCCCCAGATCAAAAGCAAGAGAGTTCTTCGCCAGATGTATCTTCTGCGTGTTCTTATCCGACCCGAACAACACCGACGCGTCACCCTCCAGCATGTTCCGAGACAAGTCAACGAACGCCAGGTTCAGATTCGCAAAAGTCGCTGGAATCTTCCCGGTGAGGCGGTTGCGGGAGATGGTCATCGACGTGAACAGCTTCGAAAACGAGCCGTAGGAGTCGGGGATGGCTCCGGAGATTCTGTTGCCGTCGAAGGTGATCCCGACGAGGTTGGGGAGAGAAGAGATGGACGGAGGGAGGGTGCCGGAGAGGGCGTTGTAGGAGAAGTCGAGGGTGACGAGGGTTTTGATTTGTGACAAGAAATCGGGTATTGTGCCGGAGACATTGGTGTGGGTGATATAGAGATAACGGAGTTGGGTGAGTTTAGCGATGGCAGTGGGGATTGGACCGACGAGGTTGTCGCTGCGGCCAATGTAGAGAAAATTGAGGAAAGGGAGGTTGGCGAGGGAGGAAGGGACGGGATAGGGTTTTGGGAGGTTAAGGTCGGAGAGGTCGAGGTTGTTGACGCGGTATGTTTGGGTGTCGGTGTCGCATGAAACACCTTGCCAGGTTCTGTTGCAACAGTCGGTGGTTGGAAGCCATGAGGAGAGAGTGATGGGGTTGCCAAGGTCTTTCTTGATTTGGAGAAGGGCTTGCTTGTCTTGTGGGTTGCATAGCTCCGACAGTACACTGCTGAAGGATAGAACAACGAGTAAAACTATGCAGAAGGTTGAAGACATGTTTTCTTTTGGATTTGATTTGTGTGTTAAAAATGGATGAGAATGGGGTATTTTATATCGTTCAAGCTGCTATATTTGACTATTAGGAGTCAATTCATCCAATTAAGTCTTCAGAAAGGTCACGCATGCACGCGCCCACTGGGCTGAGGTTTTATATGTATATAGAAGACTTAATACCAGTTTTCTTAACCCGAACAAGGAAGGAACAATTTCAGTGAAAACATCTTAACCCAATCATATTGATTTGACCAAACACTATCTGCTCATCAGGTATAAAGTGTCGGCGTTAAAACAAGTAATAATTAACGAAGCGAAAGATATTTCAATTAATATACTAATGGCTATATTTAGATATAAGTAAGAGAAGTTAGTCAACATTTAGCAACTTCTGAGTAGGTAATAATTTTGGATACGATGTAAGACAAAACTACATAAGATAGAGAGATGTCGTAGAGAATTGACTTAAGAATTGGAATTTGATTGCAGATATCTATAATAATCTGGTTGCACAGAGATACGTTGAAAAGGGGGGACATAGATTAACCACGCTCATGAAGACATTTTCAGAACAAATTCTTCAATCTGGTCAGAACTATCAGCTTGCTCAAATCATAATTATCAGATAGAGAGTAAAATGGGCGAATTTGTTGAGAATACAGTGGCATTCCAGGAAACCACATTGCATAAAGAAGGGATAATATGTTTTTTATTCCAAAACTATTAAACAAATGTGAAAATAGAGAAATAAAATGAAAAAACAGATAAATGGATGGAGGAAACATACTGAAGATGAAGAAGAAGGAAGAGGTTGAAAACCTTGGACCAGGATGAAGACAGCTAGAGACGAGGAGAAAGGAAAAAAGAAACAGAAAAAAAAAACGAAATAAATGAAAATACTAATACATGACATATGTAAAAAAATGATTGGGTGACATGGCACACTATTTTTGCCAAGTAAAAAAACAGTTAACACTTAATTATTGATGATTAAATCTAAATATCTTCTAAAGTTGAAGATGTTGAATGAAACTTTGAAAAAGGAACTTAAATTGTTCTATAGTTTAAAGAAAAAAAGAACGTAATTAATGGTGAAATGAATGCAGCGTGGTTATCTTAGCTACGGCATCAGACAAGTTGGACCCGTTCATTCATACCACCATTAAGATCGTACGTGAAACTTGGTTGGCACAAGTAACAAGAAAACTACAAAGTCAATTGATGAAACTGAGTACTTTTTACTCACTTTACTCTTTTAAAAGGGAAATAGGAAATTTTAAGAGAATGATTTATTGTTAGAAAATTGATTCATCTAAAAAAATACATTACTACTTATTATATATAGAGAGAGAAAGAAAGAAAGATAATAAAAATAATAAATTTATAATTTATACGATGTGATAAAAAGAAAGATATTAAAAGAAAAAACAAACATATAATAGATTAGATAAATAAAGATGTATGTGTATCATTGTTCTTTTAAAACTTTATGAGAATAACTAAATTATTCAAAATTAGATAATTTCGCAATTTGACTAAAAAAATGTAAAAGTTTAATATTTTTTGTTTTCTCAAATTTATGCATTTTCTATTTGTATTTTCTTCTCACAAAGATATATATTTTAATCATTAATAGTTGTTTAATATTCAGAAATTTTTATATATTTTGTGATGATTGAAATATTTCATGAAAATAAAAAAAAATTGTAAATTTTAAAATATTTTAAAGAATAAATAATCTAAAATGAAATTAATAAAATTTAATGTATTTATTTCTTTGTTAATTATGAAATTGTATGCCCTATATTTTTGTATTTGAGTATAATTTTATATTTATGTGGGCCTGGAAAGACTCAATCGTGAATTTGAAGAGGACCTCAGGTTGACTAAAATAATAAGGTGACGTGGAGGAGGAGGAAGTAGAGAAATCGATCTAAGGATTGATGTTTTTCATGTGATTTATACAAAAAATAAAAAGGTATTTTAGATCAATTAAACACGTAATTAGTTTCAAAAGAGTTCATCTTTCTTATAAAAAGCATTTTAGATCAATTAAACATGTAACTAGTTTTAAGAGAGTTCATCTTTGTTAAAAAAATGTGAATATTTTTTTTAATCACATATTTTTAATAAATATAAAATTATTGTAAAAAATATTTTTTTTACAACAGAGTAGAATTGGATTGTAGTAAATATTTAATTAAAGTTCTATATATTTTGTGTTTAAATTTATATAGAATTTTATAATTGAGTTTAGAAATGTGTTTAAATTTTAAATTTTTAGAACTGTAGTAAATTTTATTAAGATTTAATTTAATTTTCTATTATTTGATATTATAACTTATAAATAATATCTAATTCACTAATCAACTAAGTTAATAAAGATAGAGAAACTATAATGATGTTTTAATAGCATATAAAACTTTTCCCGACAAGCATTAGACAATCTAATAGAGATTATCTAGTGAGAAAGATTACCATAAACATGTTTACCAGTTTTCCGTAAAGTTTTAGATTATATTCAATTCTTTTTCTAAAAAATATTAATAGGTTTTATGTGTAAAATTTCAAATTTCAATGGTATTATCACTATTAGGATAGATCACATATAAATAAAACTAGAACAATAATGAGAAAAATATATATGAACTTTTATAATTATTCTAAAATATTATTCAACATTACTTTTTACAATAAAAGTTTAGCAAAAAGAAACTATACACAACTATAAATATATATACAACATTAGCCATTAAGAAGTTTAAGACTGGTTTTCTGCTCCATCATCGCCACCTAACATCTCATCCAGAGATAACTCCTCATCTACTCACATAATAAAGATGATCATTACAATCTAAGAGATGAACAAACACAAACACAAAAAAATGTTAAGTTAGTTTATCGAAAAACACACATAAGCATAATTTATAATCACCATTCAATAATTTAACCATAAATTACAACAATATTCATACACAATTCACTATCTAACTCTAGATTGACCGTTTGGATACATGTATTGATATCAAACTATAGAAATCCTGCCTTTGAGGTGGTATAACAACAACAATAGTATCCTCATCAACAATTCACCACACTTTAAGGTTAATCTTTTCGAGCATCTATGACTAACAAATAACAAATAGACTAGGGATCTCGTACTAGTCTCCATCACATAACCATCATTCTCTTCTTGAGTATGGAAGTTATTTAGAGCGTCAAAATAACCTATAATTACTAGTTTCCTATATCAATCACTAGTACAAAAATAACGTATAATGTTAGTGTTTCTCGACCTTTAACGTCGAAGTCGAGATCGACGTCATATCCGGAGACATTAAATTGACGTCGAATTATAAGGGCCGACATTAATTTAAGATATAAGACGTCATCCCATAAGAACTTCGACATCTAATTTGTGATCAATGGTCATTGCTTCTGTTGGATGTAATGGAGGATTTGACGTCCACTAAAGAAAGGTGAGACATGGCATGGATGTCGAATATACCTAAAGGGTGACATCCCTCTCACTTAGCCTCAGAGAAATTCGCACAGCAAATATTTACTTTAGGTGTGCATTGGAAGGAATTTGACGTCGTTTAGTGCACTGAACGATGTCAATATAAGTATATTGGCATCTCTTAGTGCATGAGCCAACATTAAATTTATGGTTTTTTTTAAATTGATTTATTTTTCTTAATTTTACTACACCTGAAAATCAAAAAACCAATTTTTCCAATGTATATATAACCAGAATTCATCTATTCACAGTCGAAATTATATCAAAGCTAACACTGAAGCTATCAATATCAAAACAAAAAAGAACTTAAAGTAAAGTAAACTATTCTAGCCTAATTCCATCTTTCATTAAGATACCTTGCCCATTCTTGTCTTAGCTTCCTTATTATGGCTTTTGTCAATGAAGATGAATTGTTTAACCGCTACAAGATCAAGAAAACTTTACTATTATTTTCATTCTAATGTGTAAAGTTGATTGAGATTTGTAATATTTCAAATGTAAATTATTACCTCAGTCAAATCTTCTCTAGTTCATGCTCGGATGATTGTCTTCATCCATGACATGATGTAATACTCGCATGCTCAAGAAGCTATCTGCTTGTTACAGTAAACACGAGAAAGAAAATAGTCAAATATAATGGTTTAAATTTAACTACAAAATTAATAAGTTAAAGATCAATGAATTCCAACCTTAGGATAGACTATTTCAATTTGTTGCCCTTTGGCCTACCCACAATTGTAAACAAATTTGAAACATAAGTTAATATATTAATATCATAATGAATTAAAATGAAAGAATGTAATACTTACGTTTGTAACAAAAATTTCAAGTCAAATTTCATCTTCCTACACAAGGAACAAAACCATACAACTTAAGTTTTTGTTGGTATGATCACCACCATTTACCAGTGGCCCCTAAGATGTACCAATAAATAGTGAGTCTATTAATTAAATTTTGATAAAAGTGGACAATATTAAGTACCACATACCCATCAATGTATAGCACGATATACAACTCTCTTTTAGACTCAACCATCCATGTTTGCGTATATGATTGCTTGTCTTCTAGTGCGTTTCCAGATTGTTGATGGTCTGAGGTTCAAGAAAGCCATAACTCGCACATTACGCTTCGGTCTTTCTGGAACCGAAGCGTATCAAAACGTGGTGGCAGTTTTGTAATTTTCAAACCACTATATGCCTCGGTTGTTAAGCCTAAACGGAATACTGCCTCGGTTGGCATAATAGACCGAGATATATACCTCAGGTGAAAGAGATACTACCTCTGTTGGCATATGGACCGAGGCATATAAGGCTTTCTATTAAGACTTAGGCTTGGATCGTGCAAATCTTCAAGCCAAGAAAACCTAACACCTCTCCCATTTCCCTTTTATTTTTCTTGTTCTTTCTTCTCTACGCTTCAATCTTGCTACTGCCTGCTCTAAGTGTCCTTGTCGCTGCCCCGCCGTTGCCGAGAGCCACCACCACCTCGTCCTGTGCGACGACTCGAGCGCAGCTTCCACCTCACCTATCAGTGCATCGCCTCTGGAGTGAAGAGCATGCGGTGGCTATTGGCGGTGGTTGTTGGCAGTGAAAAATCTCATATCTACAGATCTGCAGGCCGGACTTCCACCCCTAAAGACCCCTCTTCCATCCCCAACGTCCACAACAAGTTCCAGAAGCTCACCCGCAACGTCTCCAAAGCTGATGCCTCTTCGCGGATTCGCGCCTGGGGAAGTGTCGTTCGCAACCTTACTCAACTCTACCCTAGAAGCCAACTCCTTGAGAGAGAAACGCCGTTGCTCCTTCGCACCACGTCTTCGCCGAGGTCAGTCGTCGGAGCCGCCGTTGCTCACATTGGAGGAAGTCGCGCTGTGTACGATGTTTCGACTGCTACCTTTGCTACCCTAAGGTAATCTCCCTTGGTTTTTTCTTAAGGATACAACTCCTTTGTTGGTGATTGGAGATGAACAGAGAGGCGTGGAGGCTTAATTTCATTATCTCATTTGGTTGTTGGCTCCATTTTACGCAGGTGAAGAAGCAGCAGAGCACGGGCATTCTGGCATGTTTTGTTAGGGAGGAATTGAAGGAGAAAGTGATGTTTTCCTCTCTGGATATGGCTTTTGTGGTGTGTTCCGTGTAGTGTAGGCTGAAGGAGGATGAACTTGCTAAGCAAAAAACTGTTTCTTTTTCTTTTTGTGTTATATGATTTTTTGTTATGTTATGAAAGGATCTAAATATGATTCTAGCCTGGGTATGAGTTTTAAAGTTTATTATTTCTATGATATTTTCTCTCTTTTTCTGGTTGTGGGATAGAAGACTGACTTCAGATTTCTATGAGTCGAGATTAAAAGATGATGCAATAGAGAAAATGACAATAAGCTAATGTTAATCAAGTTCATGGAAGATGGATCTGTTAATGACCTGATTTTTTTTTAGAAAAAAAACCTTCTACTGCCTCGGTTCACGAGAACCTGAAACCAAAAGTCTCCCACTCTACCGCCTCGATTTCATTTTAATTGGGGCAAAAACATACATCTTTTTGATTCGGTTCAGAACTGAGGCAAAAAGTGTTTGCATCACATGTATATACCTCAGTTGCAGAATCGGTGCGAATAGGCAAAAATAATCGGTGTCTTTTCCCTTTACTGCACTAGTGATGGTTGCTCGACCTTGGTCTATTATGATGGTGTCCATGTACCTATAACAATAAAGTTAAGTATATATATTAAAAAGTATATATACACGTTGTAATGTTTTTTTATGATGAATATAGTTATATTAATATTACCCTATGTTTTTAATGAAAATAGAGTTATTGGTATACCTAGAGGTCAGCTAGTTGAAATCCTATATCCAAAGGTTGTAACTCATTTATAAATCTTATTCATTTTTTATGTTATTGTATGATTTACATACATGACTATTTAGTTTGTCATTTTAGTGTTACAATCAGTTAGATTCATGGGAATGTGGCTACTATGTCATGTCTTCGAATAAAATCATCATTCTAGTAGGAATTACGAATGACTAGATTGAGGTAATAATACTTACCTTCCATACATTACAAATCAAATTCAGCTTTGAACATTTGTATGCAAACCTAATGAATTTAACTTAATTTTGCAGCGCTTCAAGAATACATCACCTGAGAACACAATTAAGAAGATACGACAAGAGTGGGCTGTGTATTTTTTACAGAGATGAACTTAGGATATGACCATCCTTTTAGGAACAATTTTATTGTTGTTGAATATATTAATTAGCTTATTTTTTATAGTTTAAGTTTTGGATTGGTTTTTAGATTGCTTTAGTATTATAATTACTTGAAACACATAGTATATATAATTTTGTGATTTGTTGGGATGATTTTCTGTATCACAGGTGTGGTATTATTGTAAAAACAAATCTATTTAAAAAAAAACAAATTTGATATCGGTTAGTGTCAAAACTGACGTCAACTGATGTCTGGTAATGCACAGTCCGACATCTTATTCGTTCAAGTGGTTCACTCTAGGATTTTCTCGCTCAATATCGATTTAGAAGTGGTTTGACATCAATTTTGACATAATTCCATGTGGCGGCTGACGTCAATTAATGTATCATGTGAAATCTAACATCATTTTGACGTTTGCCAATAAGACATTGAGATGAGATTGGACCTTGAATGTCTAAAATAACATACGTTAAAGACTTTTTTTACAATTATGGTAGTTAATAAAGAGAACCTTTAAATTTTGTAAGTCAAAGTAGTAGATTTTAGGCTTAATGCCAATTTTGGTCTCTATTTTCGTTAGTTTTGTTCAATTTGGGTCTCATTTATTTCGAATGTTCAATGTAGTTCCTAATTTTGTAATTTTTGTTCAATTTGATCATTTTCCTTGATGGCGTCTAAATCATTAACGACACAATATCTGGTTTAGCCATCAGTGAATGAGTTGTTAGTTTTTTTATATACGTGGCAAATTAAAAGGAAATCTAGTATTTGAAAGTGGTTTTGTTGGAACAAACTTCTCTCCACGCACTACCGTGCCAGAGTCCATAACCCTCTACTGCTACAACTCCATTATCGCTGCATCGTCACAGTGAACTCCACCACCTCCTTCGCCTACCTCCTTCCTTTCATCGAGGGAGATATTATTCTCCTTCCTTGTCTTTGTTGTGGGTTCAACTCATCAGGGAACCCTTATTCTCGCCCTTCTTTCCTTGTTCTAGCCTTGGATTCTCGCAAGAAGGAAATGCTAGGTTCGGTGGCTCTGACGCAATGTTTCCCTCGTTTTAATAGGTGCCACAGCTACGACGTCTCTACAGAGCGAAGATGTATTCTCGTAGTGGTAGAGTTTTTCCCCTTTGAAGAAACCCGCGAAGGTGGACACAATTTGGGTGCGAACAATGTCGTGGTGGTTGGCAAAGGCAACGGTGATGCGTTGCGAGGGGTATCGACGACGACAGTAAAGGGAATCGTGGTTCCAATCTTGTAATTTAGGGTTTCTGATCTTGTTTTCTAATTTGGGAAATTTGAGTTCATTTATGTTTTCACGTTTTAGATTAGGGTTTTGAATTAGAATTTGAAATTAGGTGTTGTTTTGAGAAGTCCTTGTGTTCTTGACACTCATACGTAGATTATTGGTGCGATTTGGGGGTTAGGGTTTCGAATTTGACATTTGCGTTTCTGGGTATTATTTCTCACGATTTAGGGGTTAATGTTCCAATAAAATCACTTTCAAATACTATATTTCCTTTTAAATTGTCACGTATATACAAAACTAACAACTTATTCACTTATGATTGACCTGGATACTGTTTTAATTATTTAGATATCAAATGTAACAAAAAATTACAAAATTAGTAATTATATTAAATATTAAGAAAAAAAATGAGTTTCATGTTAAATAGAATTCACGATAGAAAAAAAAATGATATTAAGCCTAAATTTTAATGAGGAAAGAGCTGTATAGTATTAATGAAGGCTACATAGTCCCAAAATATTATTATGACACTTAAAATTTGAAAGATTAAACTCCATGTAATGGAGATGCTATTATATAAATATTATAACACATATGTACACATATAGACCAAATCAGTCAGTCCTCTAAGCACGCCCAGGATAATCAACTTGGCTACGTATTCCTCGCGGTTAACCAACCAAGACAACACAATAAAAGCAAGTCGTATTACTGGACGATTCAGACTATTGTGCACACGACAATATTCAGACAGAATCTTGGAACTCTCAACACTGTCATGAGTTCTCATGGCCAGAGAACAAATAAATTACCATCATAATAAGATCAATGTGAGAACCCAATAAATAATTATACTGCTTATAATGATTTTTTAGGCAATTAAAGAATACGTTTTCAAAGTATATATATATATATATATATATATATATATATATATATATATATATATATTATCCATACAATGTTTTGGCAATTACTAATTTTCATATAACTAAACTATATTTAAGAATTCATAAATACATTAACATGGTACAATTATATTATTTTATATATGTTTTATTTTCATTTTTTTATATCTTATTTCAACAAACAAACATTTTAACTTTTATTTTTACTCATTAATTTTATTTTGATCTAACTTACAAATTTTTCTGCTTTCTAAATAGCATCACTGTTTTTGGTAGGTGAAGAATCTGCTGGGTCCTAATCATATATTGCACAATGTTTAGACTGAGTTTGAAGGAACTGGATCACAGTACAAACTGCCAGTTGCACAGTTTGGCTAACGGAAATTATTTTACCTTCGTTTTCCATCTTGTTTATTACTATTAGCTTAATGGACCTATTTTCCATCGTTGGTCATATCTTTGGGTTTTTATTTTTTGAATTGTACTTCGTGTGCCAAGTCTGCAATTAGACGTGTAGCTATTCCCTATGCACCCTCATAGAAAAAATATTAAATAACTAAACATGGGCAAAACAATTAGAGATTCAAATTATACGTTGAGCATTATAGAAGGAGTAAAAATATAATTAATATGAAATAAATGGGTGAGGTCAGTTCATTCTTGCTCAATGGCTAAGGCAAGTAGGATTTGGACATAAGCCCATTTACCAATTGGGCCTTCTCCAAGGATCAAGGCATAACTGTTGGATACATTTCTCAGTAGAGTTTTTCTTCTTACATCTTTACAAATTCTAACTGTAACTCACGTAATTTTTAAAATCATCATTTTACTTTTTGTAAAACTCATTTATTCTCAAAATATTTCCAAATAAGTTCTACAAAACATAATCTCTAGAACAGTATTTTCGTAATAGAACTTTTGAAATAGAAATTTTCAAATAAATGTTCTGAAAAACATAAAATACATTCTAAAACGATTTTTTCAGAACAAGTATTTCAAGACTAACTATTTTTTTTCTCCTTTTAGAGAGTACGGTGACAATGAGAAGAATATTTTAATTTTGTTAATATTAATACAGGAATCCAGATAATATTATAAAAGATAATATTACTTTGATAACATTTTAATATCATTTATATGTTATTTTATGATTAGCCTAAAATTATTTTATAATCAATAATAATTATAAACATGTACATGAACCTTGTTAAAATGTTGTAAAAAAACATTTTCTAAAGTGAAAGTGCCGAAGAAAAAACCCTTGTGTACTTATTTATTTATCATAATTGTTGAAAGCAACTGTTTCAATACAGTGTTGCAACGTGCAAAGCAGCAGAAATATTATTTGCTTAATTATTTACTCCAAAAAGGTAAAAGTGCACAGTTTATATAAAAAAACAGGCCATAGGCTTTTAAGAACAACTTTTGGGATTTGGTGAGCAACATAAAATTTAAAATAGTGAGTTCGGAAAAAAGATTACACTTTTCCAGTCCTTTATGATATATTAATTTAAAATTATAAATATACACTTGCTGTCTTATCTGTTTCATTCTTTTATCTCTCTTTTCCTTTTCAATCATAAACTATTTTTTTCTCTTATTTTAAAATAAAAAAAATCTATTAGACTAGTGGAGTAACAAGACAAGCTCAGTAAAAAAGTTTAGTAATGAATTATGAGTCGTAAAATGACAGATAATTTCTATCCTAACCCACTACATAAAATCATTTATCATATGTATCGGTTTTTTCTCCACTTCTTTTTGTCTCTTTTCTACTCATGCTAGACTCAACGTTTTTATCATAATGTAAAAGAAGCAAAAAATTGCAGAATATTTAGAATATTCATATTAGATGTTACAAAATATTAATTTCAGCTCTTTATATTTTCCTTCCTTGGAAAAGATGCCATGCCCATATTTGGTTTTATATAATATAGCATTCAATTGACACAGGACTAATAAATGTATAGCTACAAGGACAAGTTGATAAGAATGCACATGCAAAATGGTTTATGCCATCAGAAACTACTGGTACAAACAAACAGATAAAAACATGATAGAATCATCTTTGTGAAAAACAATACCAGTAAACTTTGAAACCATTGAATAGTAACAAACTGAAGCAATCATTCAGAAAAAAGAAGAAAAATAACAAGTCTATGTGGATAGCAAACAGAAAACTGAGGAACCAAAGCTTTCATGTCCTATGTAAGAGACAAAAGGTAGCAGGGTGACCCATATATATTCCTTTATTTTGTTTATTACTAATCTTTTTTAGCCAAAATCAATTTTCATTTCTGAGAGAAAAGTTAATATGAAATCTCAGATTAAAATCTCCGAACCCTTTTGAAGAACAAGCCACATGATGAAGGGTGAGGCCTAAAATAATTTTTCCCACTTGCCAAAGATGAAAGGACTAGGCTCTCATCCTTTAATCATTAACCTACTGAGTGTGATTTTGAATGAATAAAGTCTCTAGAAATTGTTTTAACTGTTAAAATCTTCTGTTCCTCAGCTTTCTGTCCCATCCACCAATATTCCAAAGGGAACGTGGGATTCGTTCTGTGTGCTTCCCATCAAGCAGCACTCCCACATATACAATCCCATTTTTCTTCCACTAATTTTCCTCCCTCACTGCTACGAGAAATAACAGGTAAAGAAAAAGAGAAAGAGAAAAGGAAAAAAAAAAAAAAAACTAGAAACAAGAAAAGTGGTTTTGTGATCTCAAATCTCCCCCACATGACTTATTTGAAATCCGATGATGACCTGCACCTATTAAAAGGTTTTTGTGAGGAAGGTGCTGCATGCTTCCCATTCAAGTTCTTTATATTTATATATATATAACCTTCTCCAATTAGATTCTTCAAATGAGGTGGAACTCGGTGCTGTTATCAGCGCTCCAGTCAAAGATATGGAATGAATCTAAAGCGTTGGATTTCATCTGGTGATCATCAAAACCTTGTGGTGGAGACATTAGGTTTAATGAGTGACCTTTTTCTATTTCTCCAAACTCTGCAAACAAACCCTGATCAAGCTGTTGTTGCTGTTGGTAGCTCTTCATATTGGATATTGGCTTATAAGGGAGTCCAATGTCACTGAATTCTCCATCTTCCTGAACACAAGCACTGTTATTCACATTATTGCTATCACTGTTGCTCTCCTCGTGCTGCTCTTCATTGTTTTGGGGACTGGTTTCTTCATTCTTTGAAGCACCAAAGTTGTTGCCTTTTGAAGAAGGTTGAGATCGAGAAGAACCGGCTAGAGCATTTCTGTGAGTTGGCCATGGATGGTTGTGCTCTGACGTGTAAGTAATGACCAACAGGTTTGGATCTGTTCTGCTTCTCTCAACTTGTTTTCTTGCAGGACAACCCTTTGAGCTGCTGCATCTATAGTAACCCCTACATAACAAGAGAGAGAGACAAACAAAAGAACACAAACATGATATTGAGGAAGACCATGAATTACTGCACCTTCACCAATGACATAATGTTACGTACCATAAAAATAAATTGCTTGACGTGAGTACAGTAAATTTCTTCCAGCGTAAAACATTTGCCAAAGAAAGCTTTTGGAATGGGTAAGAGATAACGAAAAAACATAACACATTACGAGATACCTTACCATCGGTGCTTCCTTAATTTCCTTGTCACCCGATGAAAGTATGATACGTGATTAAAAAATAATGTTAGTTTTATCTGTTCAAGTGTCATTTTTCTTTTGGACGGTATAATTAAAATAAATTAACACCTGAGTTAGATCTTACTGCAAGATTAAAATATTTGTTTGTGGCGTTTTCATGACTAATTTTTCTTGTTTTACAAAGAATTTAATTTAATTTAATTAATAATATTTTTATGTAGTCATTCAATATAAACAGTTGAATTTATAATAATTCTTTTGAACGTATAATTACCTCATTTATTAATTAGGTAACTGCGGAAAATAAACTACGCTGATAGTATAAAAAATTCAACTCTTATAAATATAATATTTTGTCATCAAACATATGACAATGTCATTTCACTAACCGATCATACTTTCAATGTAATTATTAGAAATAATAGTATCTTTTCTCTATCATAATAGATTGTGATTAGAGTGTTGTGTATAGCCTTTTCTTCTTCTTTTTTTCTCTAAACGTAATAATACTAAAAGCAAAGAAAAGTTTGAAGTGAAAAATTAAAATTACATATATTAATTGAAGTTGTGTGGCTTTATGTTTACCAAATAGTTTAATATAAAAGAGTAAACACAATATTATTTTTCTTCTTGGGACAAAATTAAGTGTGGCACTTTAAGTGATTATTATATAGTGGTTTTTATTAATCAAATTCAAAGCTTTACCAATGTTTCTATATATACTGCACAGATTAACAAAACAAAACTACAATTTTAATTAACAAAGCATACAAAAACCTAAAATTGTGTACTAAAATCTGGTCACTTTATTACGTGCCATGTTTGTTTAAACAAGTTAGGAAAATCTTGATTAAAATACCTTATATCTTCCGTGAAAGATTACACTATTCCAATAACTTACCTTGGATATGGAGATCCTTTAATGGGTTTCTGACCATATTTTCTCCAAGCCCACAGATCAGAAGGGACTACCTCGCCACTCTGTCTGCTATTCGGTGCAGCTGGTGCAGGCACACAAATAGATTTCTTTGCCAGACTCTTCCTGCAATTACACAACAGTATCATACTATCACTTACATCATTCTCCTTAAACTTCAACTAAAAACTTTAATTTCATGGAGTTACAATATGTTTAATATATTGTATTATAACTATTTTTTTTCCTATTTATAGAAGTATTCTGAAAAGCAGTTATAAAAATATAATTTCTCAATTATACGTGTCTCCTTAATAGCTACACGAGGGTGTTTAATCTTTCTGGTTTAGAGTTAATTCCACTGAAATAGTGGAAATGTTGTGGATAGAAAAGGGATGTGGTTTTTATCCGATGATCAAAGGAACAGAACATTTCAGGTGTGTTCGGAAGAAAAGTAGTTTACGATAAGCTTTCTTGAAAGCTCAGTATGTGACTGCTATGGTGACACCTATCTAGCTAGCTCTACTTTTCAGGTGGATTAACCCTGGTAAAGGCATCGATGCACCATGTTTAGTCTTAATCACAATGAACTGTTTCCAACATGAAATAATCATAATCCTCTTAGTTTTTATGACCAGATGCAGTCAACCAAACATATCAGGAAAATAAGACAAAAGAGTTACCTCACTCACTCATGCCAAACCCTACTTTATTACCTCACCATGGTTTCACTGAAATTTAAGTTCCCAAAAATAACTGTGATTAATTCCGTTTGGAAAATCTATGATGCCAACATAAAACTAATGGACAAGATGTAATTAAACTCAATTCTTGGAAACAGTTCTCCATTTAATTCAGTATTATAATTTACTATTTGACTAATTAATCAATTAACTAATACCTCACCTTCTCTTAAGACATGGATTCCGTGGAGGTGAGATCTGCATTTCTTTTGTGTTGTTGTTACCCACCAAGCAATCATCTTCAGCAGTCTTCACATTAATCATGGTATCACCTAAAACCACACCAGAAGGCTTGAGTGCCCTTGACAAAGATTCCACCAATGGCGACATGGGTAGCTTATCATTGGGGGGAGAGATCTGAATCATGTTTGCCAATATGCTATTACAAGGCCTTCTCGTGTCATCATCCTCAAAAATCGTTTCTTTCAAAACACAACTGTTTCTACTACTACTACTACTAGCAGCAACCCCACCACCAAAAAAAGTTGCTTCTTCCAATGCCCCAGAACTGCTAATTTCTGCAGAACTTGTGCTGTTAAAGCAAGCAGGCAATTCAAACTGGTGTAGAAAGGGATCTCTCGTGTTTGAGAATGGATCACCAAAGTTACCATCAAACCCTTCCAAAACGGAAGAGAACTGCCAGTGATCGAGAGAAAAAGGAGCACAAGCTTTAGATGATGAAGTTCCCATGCTGCAACTGCCATATGATGCACCACTAGCACGAATTATGTCACTCAAATCACCTTGATAGTTGTCCATAATTGGGTCAAGGATGTTGCACATGCTTTTTCCTTAGTGAAAATTCTTCAAGCAGCAGGAAATTAACAGTGCCATGAAGAGTTTGTATGGAAATCTAGGAATTTTGATAGATGTTTTTGGATGAAGAGGTTATGAGTAGCGAGAGTGAAAACTCTGTGATGAGGAAATGAGATTTATTGTGGCTACTAAGAGGCAAGAAAAAGCAAATGAACAGGTTTTGGAGGTTGAAAACTGACTGTTCCTTTCTCCAAATACACATAGAAGAGAATTGAAAACCACAGACGACGCTGACTTTTAACACAGCTTCTCCAAGCGCTCCCATTCATACGCAACTATTTCATTAAATAAATAACAAGAGAACAAGAATTTTAAGACTATTAAAATGGATGTTGTTGAGGTCGGATATAACATAAAATATTTCTTACATACACGTTAGTTAGGTTATACTGTACTTTTCACACGCTCATCACAAATTAATTATTAATTAATGTGTATTTATCACTCTTGTGTTTCCTTTCTATACGTGTTCAAGAATAAAATAATATAATAGTTTTTCTTAATTTTAGTAAAACAATTATATAGTTTTATTATTATTTTATCCAATTCTCTCTCTAAAATAATAAACGGGCAGGAATGAGTATGATAAAAACAAATGAAAATATGAATTTTTCTTTTCAAAATCGACGCAGATAAAAGAGATTGAGCGAGTAGTAATTAAAAAAACAAATAATGTGTTTATTTAAATTAAATGCATGTCTTACTCAATATATTATTAATTAATAATTTATTTATCATTAATTATGGATAAAAGTTGGGGAATCTTAAGTGAAGGAATAACAGTATAATTTATCCAACACTGTCATCAAATGATAAAAATGTGGGATTATCTTTTGTTAATATAATTAATTATGTATTCCTTTATTTATATATTTCTCTCGGTTAAGGAAAGATTACGGAATGGTCACCTCTCCAAAACAATAAAAGAGGCGACAAGAAGCCGCTTTTTTCGGAGAAACGTTTCGCATCATTCAATTTGAATCCTCGTTTTTTAATTGAAGACCTATTCATATGCGTATTTGTATATTCTTAAATACATATTAGTATACTTAATATCTTTGCTACTTAAGATTACACTCAAAAGGATATCGCTAGAACAAAAAAGATATTCAAGATCACCAAAAATATAATTTAATTTATGTAATTCTTTTTATTTTATTCTAATTTAAGAGTCATAAAAAGATACAAAATATAAACAAACTACTTAAATGTTAAAAAGGTGACAAATTGTGATTACAATTCAAACACCATAACAATGCTGCAAACAAAAAAATAATGATAAAGCCAGTAATAAATGTTATAATTTGGGTTATTTTTTTACAAAACATGCAACTTACAATTTACATTTGATCATTTCAATCCGTTATCATTTTCTTATTTTTTTTTACCTTTCACTCTTCATATACTATTCCATTGTTATATATAAAAAAAATAAAAAAATATGATTATTAAAAAATTGTCTGAATTTTTTTTATTAAAGTCCATATCAAAAGAGAATATAATGAGTTGAACATATGTATAAAATTAATCTACAATATCAATGATTTATACATTAATTTCATCTTAGTTGTAAAATCCTTCCCATTCTAAGTTAGATAAAAAATCAAGCCAAAATATTTAAGGAACAATCATATTATTAAAATAGATGAAAAGTTAAAAAGTCTTTAGTGAAGCAACAAAATATGAAATGGGTCTAAAATGAGATCCATTAAATAATAATTTAGGTATTCAATATTTTAATTGCACATAAATTTTCTATATATGTATGGAAAAAATTCAATGTTCAATAACTAGTTATTATTTTTTTATTAACTTCACACGTAAATATTTATTATTAAGTTCAATAGTGAATATTTATTATCTTTTTCTTAACTACCTTTTTAATTAATACTAATTTAAATAAATAAATAAAATTAGTATTAATCTAGTCAGGTTAAATTACCTGTATAGAAGTACTATAAATAAATAATATTAGTGTTAATTAGGCTAACACTAACCTTCTTTATTTCTAATATTTATTTAGTTAGTTGAGTCTAACACAAATGTTTTTATTTATCATTAACAAAAGTTAGAAATAGTTAGCATTGGCTTAAAATTAGCTAACCGAACTTTATTAGTGTACAACATTAAACTGATGTTACTAGACGATGTTAATTTGATTGTACATAAATACTTTTAATAATTATGAAGTTAATGTGGCTTAGAGTTAGCTAAACCAACGGTATTATTGTAGTAAGCGTTGTGTACACATTTTACATGATATGAAATTAAATTTAAAAATAATTTTACATTTTTACCTTTTAAAAAAAATAACTTTTTTGTGTCACTTTAATAATGTCATATTTTGGTCAATTCTATTATTTGAAAGCTAATTTGATGCTTTAATGTAGTGAAAAGATGGAGGGTTTGAATAGAACTTTAGAAAGTTTTGGAAAATTTCCGCAAGCTAGTCTAGTTAGACATTGAAAGCACATGTTTAATAGTGTTAGAAACAGGTTCACTAACATTTTTGCAAAGTCTTAAGAGAATGGCTTAGAGAGATAACTTAATATAAAAATCCTATGAACATTTTAGTTTTATAGTGACTCAGACCATGTTCATTTATTTTCTTTTAATCCACAAAAGGTTATATAACACCCCCATTTTAAGTTATAAAACTTTCTTTGTGGAAGTTAAAAATTTAAAATCTTTTTAAATTGAAAAAAACAGAAAAACTTATTCATTTAATTTAAATTATATAAAATCATAGTCAAAATTTAAACCTTTCAAATGAAATTACGAAAATAATTACATTATTAAATAAAGGTTTAATTCCTATTTTGGTCCCTGAATTTGTAGGGTGTGTTCAAAGTTGTCCTTCCTTTTTTTAAAAGTTCACAATCGTCCTATATTTTGCAAAAACGGTTCACGTTAGTCCTTTTTACTTACGGCGTTAAAAAAATTAACGGCACAGTTGTCTTCCTAGCGAAACCTGAACGAGCTGTACAATTTCTTATTACGTGGCATTGCTTTACATTTCCCGTACTCTTCTGCAGCTTCCTCCTTCTCCTCCTCTGAAAACCTTTATCTAGTGGAAAAACTTTTTCTCTCCACTTCCTCAAACTCCACCATTTCTTCCTACCTCTACGCCCTCACCCTCTACCTCCACCTCACCCCGACTTTCCCTTTTTGTTAATCTGATATAGTTTCAGTTCATCTCAATGGCACACGATTAAAGCGAGGTTGAGATTGAATTTAAATTTGGAAAAGGGAACTTGTGTCACTGTATATTTTCAGATCTTGTAATACTGTATTTCCTCAAACCTTGTGCCACTGTATATTTCCAGATCTTGTAATACTCTTCTCTTTCTCGTATATGCGTAAAGATTGTATTGATTGAAATTGTTTTGATGCCCTCACCAACATGGCTACCTACACCACACTCCTTTACCGTGCCCTGGGTGCGATGAGAGTGAACGTGAGCGAGTGCGTGGTGATCGTGCGGAAGGGCAGGGAGATGGGGCGCAACATAGCAGTGGAGAGAACCTCATATCTCATAACCTCATATCTCAGAACCTCAACGTTGAACACAGAAAGGGGAAAAGGGGATTAGGGTTTGGGAAGCAGCGTGTGATTCAAGAAGATGAAGAAGTGTGATAAAGCTTTTGAGTGAAAAGAGGATTGCCATGTGCCAATGTGTTATTGGTTGAGCTTGCCAACTAAATGGACAAGTCATTTAATTTTTGCCAGGAGAGCATCCTGCCGTTAGTTTTTTAACGCCGTAAGCAAAAAGGATCCACTTAAACTATTTTTGCAAAATATAGGATGGTTGTGAACTTTTGAAAAAAAGGAGGACAACTTTGAACACATCTTACAAATCCAGGGACCAAAATAGGAATTAAACCTTAAATAAACAAAGTTGTACAATAAACCCAAAAGTTTTTCCCAACACTCATTAATTCTTACTGTTTTCCTCATTAACGGGTATATTTATAGAAATTAATTACTCTCGTATAATAACACGAGTTATATTATTATAACACAAACATAAACAAACAATATAAGCTAATAAAATAAACATCAAAATATCAATACCAATATATTTAAAACTCAATCATCAAGTCAAATTATGATTTTATCACATTTACCAAAACTCATTTTAAAACATGTTAAGCTAGTCAATCAATCTCTAATCTAATCTTTTATTTCAAAAAGCAACGATGCTTTCATTTTCACTCTCTCACTTCCTCAAATTGACACTGGCCGAACACTTTTTCTGCATAATACTCCCCAAATCCAGTTCACAGAGTTCAGTCCTCACATTCAATCGAAAACACTAATTCAACATGCATTTCAATCAATCATACAATTCATTTCAAACTTATAAAAATACAAGTTAAATTATTTAGCTTCCCTTACCTCGAATGAACCAGACAAATTCTACACTTCCACAATCTTGCCTAACTCGCAAGTGTTTAACTTCTAAGGCAGCCTACTAAATTCCTATCGATGGAAAGGAACCAACCATAGGACCAAGACAGAAAACAGATTCAAAGGAGTAGTTGATGAACACATGCAAGCTAAAGATTGTTTGCATGTAACAGAAAATGCAAAAACCTCAAAGGATGAGGGAATTGAACTTACCAACACCAAAACAACAACTTAATCGGTGAAAAGAGAACTCTTAGCACCAGGAAAGCTCAGGCACGACCTAATTGAGGATCAGATGAAGAAAAGGTGAGAATTTCTAGAGAGAATATGTAGAGAGAAGGAGGAGAAAAGGAAAACTCAAAAATTTGGAGAGAAGAAGTGTTTGCAGAGAATGACATGAAATTTTGAAAACTTTATTTATATATTACTGTCAAAACTGATTGGTCTACTCAGATACATACACATGGCTTCCCACTTTCTCTGAATTTCTCAGTTCTTACATATTGCATTCCAAGGAAACTTTAAGGATTTTGAAAAGCTTTTGAAGGAATAATTTTTTAAAGGGCTAACCAATGCACCTCCTCTTGGTTGAGATAATTGCCATCACTTTTTCTACACATGTATTTTAAGCTTTAAATTGTTCTTTGGATTAAAAAATACTTTGCAATAATCGATTAGCTAAAATGGGTAATCGATTATCACAGAGCAAGTTTGTTAAGCCAAAAAATCAAAATGGCATCTAGAATTATCAATTACGAGGAACTGATAATCGATTATGACTTATAATAATCGATTATAATGACTAACTGTTGGAAATTTTGAGCACACTTTTGGCTATTTTACTTTCATTAATTGCATAATTGATTACCTAAATGAGATAATTGATTATCATAACGAGAAAAGTTTGACAATAAATTTTTGGACGTGTCATTGAGTGAATTCTTTAAATAGAAGTTTTAGACTCTCATTAAAAAATACAACACTAAATTAGAATAGATTTGAAGTGAGAAGCTAGAGATCTTATGAAACTCTCTATAGAGGATTTGGAAACTTGGTGTGATTGAGTGTTGTTGTTGTTGCTAAGTAAAGTTTGTCATCCTTTAGGAAACATTCAGAGGAGGTGTTCATCATTGTGGTGTTCAGGGGAAGTGAGTATCATCTCTTGTGATTTCAAGAGAGATATTTTCTAAACCTTTAAACTTGTTCACGTGTGATTGTAGGTTTTATACATTTTGTGATAGTGAATTGTTGATCTCTCATTTTAGAGATTAGCAATTGGACGTAGGGTTTGTTGATCAAATCTCTCTTTCCTTACACTTTTTTATTATTATTGATATTATCTGTTAAGTAAGTTTAAAAAGAGAGAAGAAAAATTATTTTAAAGCACAAGAACTCAATTCATCCTGTCATCTTGATTTTTATCAAAACATGCAAACATTCAGTTGCACCACTCTGATATGATCATAAGTTATTTCTTAAGTTGATGAATTAATTGTATTTTTAATGTTTGGAGTTTATTTTATATAATAATATTTACTTTGGGTTTCAGAATACTCTAGTTTATTATTAAACATATTTCATGCTAATCAAATTAATCAAATCATTTGAATCATAAAAAAAAATTAAATTATTTGCATTTCTGATAGTGTTGAAAACCCCAACAATGTAAATCCTGAAACTATTAACGGTTTTGGACAACCCATACAAGTCTCGACAATTTTGAATAACTCCAACAACTATCGACATTTCTAGAGATCCACACAAGTAGTAACTATTTTTATGAAAACCTTGCAAGTGACTGCAGTTTTTATAAAACTCCTATAAATAATTAACAGCGATTATGATAAAAATCATCAAGAATTATTTTTCGAGAGTGATTTTACAGACTATGTTTTCAACCGTGAAAAATGTATTTATTAGTGGTTAAAATTGTCATTTGCAAACAAAAAAACCTCTTATAATATCAAAGATTGTTGTAGTAAGTTTTTTTGTTTACAAGTTTTTTATTTAATGTAAAAGACAAACAACTTTTACAGCCGTTTATAGATGGTTATGATCATAATCAAGGATAATCAAGGTGAAAATTGATTTCAATATATGTCGAATTCGTAAAAATCAATCACAAATATGATCGTTGTAGCGAATTACATGAACTGTTATGTATCTTTTTTTTTCATTGTGTTATTTTAAACAAGGTAATAAAGGATTTTTTTATATGCGTAATTTTAATGTAAAATGTCTTTAGTTTTTATGTTTTTCACATCAACGTCGACGTATGTCGGTATTTTGTGACATAATAAAAAGACATAAAAACGTCATTTATACTTGTGGTTGATTTCTAATTGAATTAGTTAGTAGCAAAATCAAAAAAACTTATATCGATTTATCTCATTCAATTCTAATTAAATTATTGGAAAATGAGTTTAGGTAAACTCAACTCAACTCCTGGCTTATCTTATGTGGACTATTTATATAAGAATGATGGTTACTAAACCAACATTGTAGCATCACGTAGTATACTTCCATTAATGATTATGATGCAACAAAAATTAATGGAGATAAATTAGCGAATTTTTATTTGTATTATCTAAGAGAAGAGTGCGTGGTTCAGAATATTCAAGTCCACTTACTCCGTTGAAAATCAAACTGAAACAACCAACAAAGCACATGCTATATATATATGCACTTTCTTGTGGTCGATATAAGTTCTTTCTACGCAAATAAACTATTTCTGAAGCTACTTTTAATGGAATCAGCCTATTTTTTTCATCATTTTTAGAGGTAATAGTTCACAACTATCTATGAAAGACCTAACTAGACAGGTTTATTAGGAGAACAACTAAGAGCCAATAAAAATGCCTAAGGTTGGCTTTTTAACGTTTAAGGATAATTAAACTTCTAAAATGATTATGACAGGACTGTTGGAGCTTGATACAATTAACTTGGAACTAATTTATACACCACATGTCGGAATAATAAAGGACAATAAAGTAAAACTTCCAAACCTAATCTAAGATTAATTATAACTTAAAGAAATTTTATGTGCCCAATCTTTTGAAGACTTTAGAAACTGATCATCAAATTGTATGTAATTACATCTTGGCTAAACAAGATTTACAGAATCACTGGGTCTATGTAACATGATCAATAACGAGTCATGAATAAATAGTTCTACGTAACTTCTGAGGCACAACTTCCAGTAAAACGTGATATGGATCATTATGTGAGACTGTTTATACATGGAAATAAATTATTAAAGTCCTAAAAATTTTAAACTACTACTGAATTGCTATGTATATAATGCAAGATGGTCGTGGAGACTTTACCAGAGCAATGCTTAATCATGGGTTAATATATTGACACATAAAATTCGAAGAATTCACGTTAATTTTCTGTAAAAATCGATGGAATCACCGACCTGTATATTATTATTATGTTTGATTTGACATTTTGAGAATCTGCTACATGCACAGTTAAAAAGTGGATCATCCTAACTTTTGTTTCTCTTCTCAGAAGCTTAGGTGATGGTGTGTTTTGATTTTGACATCATACGCTCCAAAAGAGCTACTATTACACCAACTATAACAACTACTGTTCATTTCTCACACAGAATGCACGTAATAATCCTATGAGCAGTCACCCATTAACGTTTGTTATATAAAACTACACATGAGGTGATTTGTTCTACCCATGTGACTTTCTTTTATCATTCAATCATATTATATGTGTTTTTATTAATATCTCATATCAGAAAAGTGTTCGATTTCAAATGGCTTTATCTGCTGCCATGTTGCGAAATGATATGATTGGATTTGTGATCTTCTCCCCATCTTGATCCTGTGTTTGGGTTCAAATCTGTGTATCTAGGTCAAGCTTTTCCCATCCCCTCTTCTCTCCTCTACCATCATAGACCATGTTTGAACGAAAACTATCACTGCAAATTTCAATACACAAAATTAAACAAATAAAAAGTTGTTTTAGTTTATGATCAATAATTTTGAAAGAATAAAAATAATAAATCTAAATAAAACTTAAGTTTAATGTTCAATATTCATATAAATAAAGTTTATTTTCTAAATTAAAAGATAGCAATCTTCATATAAATAAACTCTATTTTCTACCATTCCGAGATAGCACAATTCATATAAACAATTATAATTCCTCTACTACTTCTAGCAACCTTAAATCCTAGGAAATAAGTTAGGTTTCTTAAGTTTTTTTTTTTTTATATTTTAAACTTTCAGTCAAGCATTATGGTAATATCATTAATGGCATATTCATCATTTCTTTTTAGTATTATATCATGAACATAGACTAACAAAATGCTAATCTTTTGTTCATTATAATCTTGATAGATAAAGAGTGGTATGCAAAAGTTTGTTTAAAATTAAGCTTATGTAGAAAATTTGAAAGCCTTGTATAGCGTTGTTGGTTGGCTTGCTTCAAGTCATACAAAGACTTGAGCAAGAGACTTTCTCTACAACGAGGTGTCGACTATCGTTTCGATGTGAACAAGCACATCTACGACGGCCGAATGCTTGACGTGACAGAAATCACTTCCTTGAATAAGCCGTTTAAGGAAGTTGAGAAAGCTACTCCTACATGGGTCGAGGTGGATGGTGATGAGGGCTTGGGTGAGGAGGCCCGACCAAGTCCTTCTGCTCAAGTTGATGTCACTATGGTAGGCATAGGGAATGAAGCTTTTTAGGTTTTTTGTATAAAGTTTAGTAGTCATTTGTTTTGTTAGTAGTATATCTTTTGTATACATGTGCACATGGTCGAGTAGGCCTTTTTATTTTGAGGACTTTTAAAAATATAAATACAAGTGTTTCTTGCCCTATATTTTTTTTTACATTCATGTTTCCACAATTGTCATTTATTCTTACTAAGATGTATGGATTACTTTTTGCATCATTGGTATCACTAAATGAAAAGGTGTCCGGTATTTTATGGTTCAACCCAAATCGGTGATTAGTTGTGGGGAATTGTATGAATGGTTCGACCCATACTAGTGATCAGTCGGTGGAGAATTGCATGGAAGGTTTGACCTAGTTTTGTTGGTTGTTGGTGGGAAACTAACTATATGAAAGCATGGATAACTTTTCCTTAAATAAGTAATGCATCAGAAGAACCCTCATTTTATTAAGTAAGGTGCCTCGTTAAAACCTTTCAAGCCAAAATCCTCTTAAAGGATAAAAGACAATTTAAGGAAAAGGTGCACTTGGGGTTACAATGTTTATAAATCTTTATATTTTAGTTGAAACAAAATTTCAGGTAAGATATATTTCAAGTGTTGAGGAACAGTTGCCCTAATAAGTGTTCTTCTAAGTTCTATTATCGATGACTTTGATGACCCGAACGGTCCTTCCCAATTTGTCGAAATCTTGCCTTCATTCTTCCTTTCACAATTTGACATTCTTCATACTAAGTCTAGCTCCAGAAATGTTGTTAATTGAAGCTTCGAGTTGTACTTTCACCAAACTCTTTGCCTAGTAGCTGCTTTCCTTATTCGAGTGCTTTCTCATTTTTTTCACTATCAAATCCAGGCTAGTATTCAAACAATTGTGGTTAACTTCTTATACTACTTCCAATGCAATGAAGGTTCCCTAATCTTGACCGAGATAATGGCATCGGTGCCATATACAAGACTGAAGGGGCTTTTTTTGGTGGTTGCCTATAGAGTGCAATGATAAGCCCATAACACCTTCAACAACTCTTCTACCCATTTTCCCTTTGTCGAATCATATATCTTCTTTAACTCCACAAGAATCACCTTTTTGGTAGCCTCAACTAGGTCGTTGCATTAAGGATGTTCTACCGAGCTCGTTATATGCATGATATTGAGGCCAATGTAGAATTTGGTCAACTTTTTTTTTATAGACTAGCACTTGTTGTCAGTGATGATGATGTGAAGCACTCCACACAACGTTCTTCCGAACAAATTGTTGGACTTTAGTTGTTGTTATAATGGCCAACGACTCGACCTCAATTCATTTTGCAAAGTAGTCAATACCTACCAAAATAAACTTGACCTGCCAGTCCATCCCCTAGTTTGAAAACTGTCACGAGCAAAAGATGTTGTGAAGATCTTCTTGCCGGTTATGCACCACACTTTCATGCTTCTGACAAGGTTTACACCATCAAATAAAGCAGCATAGTTCGCTTCCATCGTTGGCCAAAAGTAGTCAGCTTTGAGGATCCAGACCATCATAGTCCTAGCCCTTGACTGGTACATGCATATCCCTTCATTCATTTCCTAAATTATGTAGTCGACTTGTTCCGGTGTCACACATTTTAACAAAGGTCGACTATACCCTCTTTCATGCAATTCTTCCCCTAGCATTGTGTATTGGGCCGCCTTCCTTGTCATGTATTTATCTTCCCCCTTTAGGATGTTTCCAATCTTCAAATACTTTATGTAGGATGTCATCTAGTCTACCTCTGCTCCATCCACTACCATGTAATCTTCAATTATTTCTATTGAGGGGGTGTCAGTACTTTATAGCCGCTAGGTATACCAATAGGAGTTTGGTAGTATTGGGTTTACAATAGACCAAAAGTTACTCTAACTCCTCAAAGTGTTTCTGACACAAGTCATCCCAAACGAACTTCGCCAATTTCTTCAATAACTTAATCATTGGTTGGATCTTCTCGACTAGCTTGAGGAGGTATTGGGAAATTGTTGTTAGTCGTTCTATCAACCTCTGGACCTCCTTCACATTCTTGGGACTTCTCATCTCAATTATCACCTAACACTTTTTCGGATTGGTCAATCCCATAGTGTGTTACCATGAACCTCAACAACTTTCTTCTATCTACCTTAGGAACCTTAGGTTTTAGGCTATTAAGGCCAAGAAAACATCCTTCAGGTCCTACGAGTGTTGCATGGTTGTAGGAGACTTCATTACCATATCATCAACATACATCACGCCCTTGCCTAACACATTCTTAAATACCTTGTCCATCAACGTCTTATAAGTAGCCAAGACATTCTTGAGGCCGAAGGGCATCACTTTATAAAAGTAATTGGCCTCCTTCATTATGAAGGTTGTTTTCAACTTCTCACTTTCAACCATGGGTATCTAGTTGTACCCGGAATAAGCATCCATAAAGCTTAATGTATTGTGACCAGCATATTCATCCACTAATTGGTCGGTGCTTGGTAAAGGGTAGGCATCTTTAGAAAACGCCTTATTGAGATTCGAGTAATCCACACACATTCTTCACTTTTCATTCACCTTTCTCACTAGCAAAATGTTTGCCAAGCAAGTGGTATAACTTGCCTCCTTGATAAATCCTGCTTGGAGGAGTTTCTCAGCCTCCGTCTTTGCAGCCTGCCTCCTTTTCTGACCTAACTTTCTCTTCTTTTGGGATATTGTCCTTACTTCAACGAATGTGGATAGCCAATGAGAAGTCACCCTAAGGTCTACCCCGGAAAGGTTGGTTGTCATCTAGAAAAATAAATTTGGTTATCTTCCAAAACCTACCTTATCATTCCCTCATCTCCCTATCTACGATTATCCCCATTTTCATCTCCCAATCATACGTTACTGAAAAATTCTTGGCCTTCTAATTTGTGGTTCACTTAATAAACCGTCGAAAATATTTTTATTAAAACAGGTTTTTTTAATTTATTTGCAATTATAATAAAAACTATTGAAAATTTCTAAAACTTTTTAAAACTTTTTAAAACAGTCGGAAATAAACATTTTCTATAATACATTATTTTTTTAGAGGTTAGTGTTAGTGTTTCTTTATCATATAAATTGTTTATAATGTTGACCAAACATAATATGATAAAAAATTATTGAATTTGTTATGTCAATTTTGTATTTTAATTTCAAATGCATAAAAAATGTTTATATAACAAATATTAAAAATAGTAAAATAATTAAAAAAATATTAATTATTTTATATGAAATTTTTTGGGTTAAATATGTTTTTAGTCCCTAAACTATTGGCCGTTTCTGGTTTTCATCCCTCTTCCAAACTAAGGTACAATTTGGTCCTCATTCTTTAAAAAACGTTCGTTTTAGTCGAAAAAACGAACGTTTTGAGGACTAAAACGAGGACTAAAAACAAAATTTTGAGGACTAAAACGAACGTTTTTTAAAGAATGAGGACCAAATTGTACCTTAGTTTGGAAGAGGGACGAAAACCAGAAACGGCCAATAGTTTAGGGACTAAAAACATATTTAACCCAAATTTTTTTTATCCCTGTAAAGTTAAAAGTGTAATAATAAGTACGATACATTAATAATAATAAAAAGATATTAAAATATAAAGAGTAGTAATTAAAAATAAAAATAATTATAAATTAAATTTAAACCCTAGGATGATCCTCGTATTTGTAGAGAAATCTCAAGTTGACCCTCTTGTTAAAAACAGTCTAAATTGAGTCTTAAATTTTGAAAATTGAGTTAATTACGCCCTTTTCGTTAAGTGTTGACAAACGGCGTTAGGAAATGCTGAGTTGTAATTTCTTTTCGAGAACGTGTCATTATGTATTAAATGCAAACACTACAGGAAATTCGTTGATTACCGGCGGGCTATTACCGACAGCCCTTAGGCCTTCGGTAAACTTTTTTTACCGAAGGATTTTCCGAGGGTCTGTAAAGTAGTACATAATTGGAGGATTTTGGCCTTCGGTAATCGACATGGGACATTACCGAAGGAACTTGGCCTTCGGTAAGTGGTTGGTGTATAAGAAAATTTTTCCCTCCCCCTCATTTCGCGAAAGCTCTTCTTCCCCCAATATTCAGAATCTCCCAACTCGTTCTTCCCCTAAGTCCTTCTCCGAACTCCCTGTACTGCTTGTGCACATTGTTCCCTCCACCATCATTGCGGTCTAGCCTTGTCGTTCACTCAAGCAAGCCATCTTCGTCATTCGGCCGACCATTCCAAGAACGTCCTTGGAGTCATCTTGTCAAAGGGTCTTGGTCGTTGGCTACCGGTGTTCGCCTGCGTTAGCTGTCGGAGTTCGCCGCTCACATTATCATTAAGGCGAAAATCAGGTATTCCCTCTGACATTTTCATTTCGCATTCAAACACATTTGCCCTCCCTTCTCTGATTTCCCCAATCTAAGAATGGTCACAATTATTTGGTCCAAGGGCCGTAGGCGCGGGGTGCTGGAGTTCGCCTCCCTCCATTGTGCTTCAACCGCAATGTGAGCTCGTGAACTGCCAGTTCAATCGTGCCTCTGCAAACCTGTATTGGCCTGAACTTCACTTCCAGTTTGAGGACTCCTGTTCGGGACACTTCACTCGCGAGGTAATATTCCTTCGTTCCCCACCTGAAACCCTACAGAGATATGATATACGTGTGTTGGAAATGTGGTTTGGTGTGTGATTTTGTATTGTTGTTATTATTGAATTGATGAATTTGTAATTGTATAATGAGAAACATGACATTCTGTTCCATTTATCTTCTTTCATTTGATTTGGCTGATCTTGTTTCTGGTTTCTAGTTCTAAATAGGAATGTAGATTAGTTATTGTGTTCTCATTCAAACAATCAAACATGAGACAACCATAAGCATAAAGAGTTTATTTATGAATGTACATATACCTTGAGGTGCTGCGGAACTCATAGAGCTTGCCACGGTTGGAAAAAAATGATGAGGGCAACCTCAGCATCACAAAGGACTGAGAGCTCATATAGGCCTTGTTGAGCAAGCCATTTCTTCTCTTGGCAAATGTGACTTGCCTGTTCATTTGGTTCTTTATCCTCTTCAGTTAAACCCTCCCTCTTCCCATCTCTATTTTCTCTGTCTACATCTCTTAAAAACACACACTTTTTCTTGCTCTTGAAACTCTCTTTCTTGTATTGGTTAATAGAAGATTGTACTTTGTTAAATTGACTCTTTGCTTAGGGTACTGAAAGGGATAAAACAGTAGTGCAATAGTGGAAATAAAAGAGGAAACCTGAAAAAGGTTCCCTTACGTTTTTTTTTCATCTCCCTGCCATATACCCTCCATAATATGTGTAATTAGCTTACTAACTTACCACAATTCCACACCTCAACTTTTTGTGTAAATGGTACACACATTTACTACTTCATTCAACTTTGTTTATGCTTCAATAGGAAATGTATATTGAGTTAGTAGGTTATCTTCACTACCAAAATACCCTTTGATCTAAATGTTTGTTAAGTTGTATTCTATCTAATGTATATTCATTATATAATTGATTTTGGATTGTAAAGTTTGCAATTTGAGCATGTATGAATTGTCTATTCTGATGATAGCCTTGATGGGAAATAAATTATGCAATTTGAGCATAGAAACATATGTTGATGTTGTTTTAGTTTGGTACTGATCGATCTATATAAAACACTAAAGCCTTGATGGGAATCAGCATTTTCCCCTAAACCTAAACTTAAAATAACTCACAAAACTGAATAACAATAGACAATGTGCAAATAGGAGGAGAGGTTACTTGTTAAGTAACCTTACCGTTCAACCTTTCTAAAATAACTTTCTGTCAAAGTTATTCACTATTTCCCCCTGAAATTGCCTTGCATAATACTCCCACATATGAAATAAGGAAAGAGTGAGTAGAGGAATTGCCCATTATTGCAATATAGATGTCGAGATTGCACCAGATCAATGATAGAAGTGAATGTTAATGAGCCTATTTGGAAGTAGAAGCCCACCCTATAAGTTATTACAATGTTTGATGGTGCACTTTCACATTAAGAAGTGGAAACTAAGTTATTACAATGTTTGATGGTGCACTTGAATTGCTTGAAAAGCATTTATTCCAAGCCACTTTAAGTTGAAAATGAACACAAAATGGAAAGAAATTACAAAGGTTCCGTGATACCAAGTCAAATTTACAATGCAATGTTGGTACAATGAAATAAAGCCAAGTGTGGCTACTAGTTCAGATTGGTTGAAGACCAAATGCGATGTGTTTTTGCTGCTGAAATGGTTGCTGGACCAGCAATGTTAAAGTGCTCTTGGAGTCCAAGCTTGAAGCCCTTTTAACACCTCATCCACTTCCTAAGATGCTACCCCCTTGGAGCAAGTAATCTGAGGTAGAAACACTGCACCAAAACGTCACAACACCAAAGCAAACACCTAACCAGTCAACAAACAAATTAGCTGCTGCACCAGGATTTAATTTTCGCAGTTATGATGATTGGCACAAATTTGAAGGCAAACAAGTTGAATGCAAGTGAATTTAAGCTTGGAATAACAGAAGGGACACAAAAGGAACCTAGTAGAGGCACTATAACAGATTAAACAAGCAAGAAAAGACTCAAAACAGTGATGAAATTGTGTGCTTCGAAACTGTTTGATAAAATTCAAAACTGTTTGACAAAATGCCCGAAAGAACAGCAGATTTTGTGTTTCTGGTTTTTGACCTTTCAAATCTGGATTGCAGGGTTTAAATTGGTTTTCATGATTGCTATACACTTGGATAAGCATATAAATGTAATTGGAAACTTAAACCCAAATTTTGCCAATCCAAAAATGAAAATTAGAATATGGCTAATGCCAAATAACACAAATAAAACATTCTGCACCAGAATTATGACTGAAAATTGGTGGTTTAAGTGTCAAAATTGATTGGCAGTGGTGCAAAGGCTTAAGTGAGACATGAAAAAAAGTGTATATCATCATTGTGAACATGTTTAAATTCTGAAACTGCAAAGAAACATTGTGCATCCGAAAATGAATGGTAGACTTCCAATTTTAAGAAAATTTGATGGTTTAAATGGTGATTTGGCTCATTGGCTGGAAAATGACCAAATGAACAGTATGCAGAAGTTTTAAAGGGTCAAATAAACTGTTTCTAATGTTGACAATGCACAGAAACAAGGGGAGGCAGCAATTGGCAGTGCAAGTTGTTATTTATGTAGAATAAAAGCACCAAAATTGCACCAAAATGAGAAATGTAGGAAAGAAATTGGAAACTGCAGTGGTGAAAATGAACAGCAGTGATTCAAATGTTGAAATTCCACTTCAAACAAGTTTGTATCATCAAATGGAATATGTTGAAGCACTTAAACAGCCACAAGAAAGTCCATATCAGTTTTGACTGGTTTAGTTCCAAATTTAACCAAATTTGATGACTGAAACTATAATTTGATATAAAGGCTGGAAAATTACCATATGAACAGTAACAACAGGTTTCAAATGGCCAAATATACTTGCACAAACAGTCAATCAACACAGAAACAGATTGCAGCAACAATTGATAGTGGTAGTTCCCAAAAATCAGTACTAAAACCTCATAAGGGCTACTAGAAATGCACTAGAATGGTCAAATTTTGATGATTGCACTAAAGTAACCTAAGAAACTTCAAACAAATTGTCCTAACAAGTTTAGGATGGTAAAACAATGCTAATTAGAAAGTCACACTACAAAAACAACTTAGAACTCAAAATATGACACCCTAGAACCTACAACTAATTAGTACAATACACTAAAAGTGGTCATAATGCATACTGTAATAAAGTAGTAACCAAAACAGTAAAACAACTATCTACACAAGTTTTAAAACATAAAAGAAAGATAGAAATGAGGGCATAATGAGATGATACAAAGTATACAAAATCAAACAGCAGTAAAAATGAAAACTGCACCAGAAAAATGATTTTAAAAGTGTGCTTTGAAACCCAAAAATGATTGGCAGTGTTTGTAAAGCTTAAGTGATGATTCAAGCAACTTTATATCTTTAATTTAAAGGTGTTTAAACATTGAAACAACAATGAATCACAGTACACTCGAAAATCACTAATTCACTTCCAAATTTAAGGAAAATTAATGGTTTAGGAAGTGATTTTGCATGTAGGCTCAAATTTGACCAAATGAACAGTGCACACAGGTTTGAAGTGGTAAGGTAAACTTGTTCAAACATTCACAATGCACAGAAACAAGCAGATGCTTGAAGTCAGACCTGCTATAGCCAATTATGCAGCATTTTTAAACCAAAATTAGAAGTAGAAGTTTGAGTTTGTAGTGACTAAAAAGTGTACTTATAAGGTGAGAAATTGTGATTTCACCTAATGCAGACTCATTCTAAGGTATGTAAACATCCTAACAAGTCTAACTTAGTGAAATCAAGGTAGGAAAGTAGTGAAAAACAAAGAATAACCTAAAACTAAAAGTTTTAGTCTTTAGCACCTAAAAAGTGTGTTCAAAGGGTGAACAATTGCAAATAGAACTAATGTAGACTAAATTTAAGTAATGTGAACATCCTAACATGTCTAAAGTACTGAAATAAACCTAGGAAACTATTCAAAAGCAAAGAATTAGGTAGAACTCAAATTTTGAGTAGTTGGAAGCTATAAAAGTGTGCTTAATAGGTAAGAATTTGCAACCAGACCTAATGTACACTTATTTTAAGTAATGTGAACATCCTACCATGTCTAAACTAGTGGAATGAAGCGAGGAAACTTGTCAAAAGCAAAGAATTACCTCAAACTCAAAGTTTGAGTATTTAGAACCTAAAAAGTTTGGGTATTTTAACTAATGTGATTGTCAGTAGATACTTTTATAGCTATTTGATTGCCTAAATTATGTTAATATGTATTATATATCCATGCTTTTATTATAGATATTTGATTGCATAAATTATGTTGATGTCTATATTGTATGTTGATGTATATTGTCTTTCATTTATTAGGCTACAACTTGATTAAGTTAAGTAGTCATTTAAAATCCTATGGTACTACACACATTCTCAATGGAATGAGAAGGGTAAAAATACTATAAACACTTAGAACCTACAAAATATTTGGAAGTACTCTAGACAAGAGAACTTCAGTAGTAATAAGTTGTCTCCTCCAACTTTAATACACAGCCCCTTAGAATATCTAAGGCATTTCAATACTGAGGACTTCTTTTTGCATGCCCTTATTGAATGCCTATGACAATAGTGTTCAAATTGCCTTCCATGTTCGACTTGAGTAGTAATAGGTTTATTACTTATGTCACATGGAGTGTTGTTGTTTTGGCTAAGTTTTTATTTGTTTGGCTTGTCACAGAACATGGCCCATTTTCCCAACCATCGTGGATGGATGTACGACCGTTGTTATAGTGGAAGGAGAGGTTTGAAGGAATCATTTGACATCGGAGTTGAAGAGTTCGTGGAGACAGCCCGACGATATCAATATTATGCCCTTGATGGAGGGATTCGATGTCCATGCATCAAGTGCGAATGTACAAGGATTTTGAAAGATGAAGTCGTCAAAGTTCACCTTTACCAAAAAGGGTTCATGCCTAATTACACGATCTGGACATTTCATGGTGAAGAAATTCCTTCGACCTCCACTGCAGCTGAAAAACGGCTTGCATCAAGTTCGAATACTGTTGTACATACATGTGAGATAGATCAATTTGCCTACATGCAAGAGATGGTCGACAATGCTCTTCGTCACCATGCTGAAGAAGCAGACGATAGTCATGATGAAGAGCCTCCAAATGAAACGACGCAGAGGTTTTACAATTTACTGACAGAGGCAAATCTACCTGTATTTGAAGGTTCATCTGAGTCAAAATTGTCAGTGTGCATTAGACTCATGGCTGGCAAATCTAATTGGAACGTTCCCATTCAAGCAGTGGACTTCTATACAAAATTGATGTTAGATTTGACACCACCAAACAATTTCATGCCGAAGAACTATTACCAAGCCAAAAAATGTGTTTCAAAGTTGGGATTGGATGTGAAGAAGATTGATTGTTGTGTTAATGGATGTATGTTATTCTATGACAATGACAGTGGCAAAAATGATGCATTGTTGGTTGAATGCAAGTTTTGTGGCTCACCTCAATATCAGACAATGCATGCTGGACGGAGGCAAAAAAAACCAATTCCATTAAAGTCCATGTTCTACTTGCCTATAATTCCAAGATTACAAAGATTATTTACTTCAATGCAAACATCAGTACACATGACATGGCATGATGGTAACAAAACTCCGGGATTTTTGCGTCATCCTTCTGATGGTGAAGCTTGGAAGCACTTCAATCGTAAACATCCATCCTTTACTAGTGAACAACGTAACGTCAGACTTGGTCTATGTTCTGATGGGTTTACCCCGTACATTCAGACGTCTGCATCACCGTATTCATGATGGCCTGTGATAGTTACCCCATACAATCTACCACCTGAGATGTGTATGACAAAGCCTTACATGTTTTTATCGTGTATAATACCAGGTCCATCTAATCCCAAATCATTGATTGATGTTTACTTGGAGCCTTTGATTGATGATTTGAAGAAGTTATGGAATGGTGTTTGGACGTATGACGTTTCAAGGAGGCAAAATTTCCTTATGAGGGCAGCCTTGATGTGGACTATTAATGACTTCCCAGCGTACGGGATGTTATCTGGTTGGAGCACACATGGTCGATTAACTTGTCCACATTGCATGGAACATACAAAGTCATTCCAATTGAGTCATGGCCGGAAAAGTAGTTGGTTTGACTCTCATCGACGGTTCTTTCCCATTGATCACCCCTTTAGAAGAAACAAAAAGGCATTTCGCAAAGGACATGTTGAAACGGATATGCCCCCGCCAAAGTTGACTGGATCACACGTGTGGAGAAGAGTGAAAGACTATCCAAAAGTCACTGAATCTGGTCAGAATAGGCTAGAAGGGTTTGGGGAATGGCATAATTGGACAAAAAGAAGCATATTTTGGGAACTTTCCTATTGGAAGGACAACTTGCTAAGACACAACATCGATGTCATGCACACAGAAAAAAATTTCTTTGACAATGTCTTCAACACAGTTATGAATGTTAAAGGTAAGACAAAAGATAATGAGAAAGCAAGAAAAGATTTACCTTTGTATTGTGGACGAAAAGACTTAGAGTTGAAGGCACAAGCTAACGGCCGATTATTTAAACCAAAAGCAAATTACACCATGTCAAAAGACGAGACAAGAATAGTGTGTGGATGGATGAAGGAGCTTAGAATGCCAGATGGATATGCTTCTAACTTGTCCAGATGTGCCAATGTTCAGAAAGGTACTGTTCAAGGGTTGAAGAGTCATGATTGTCATGTATTCATGGAGACTTTCATCCCTCTTGCGTTCAGTTGTTTGCCAATGCACGTGTTAAATCCACTGATAGAAATCAGTAACTTCTTTAAAGATGTGTGCTGCACGACACTAAAGGAGAATTCCCTTAAAAAGATGGATGAAAATATCCCGATTATTCTCTGCAAATTGGAAAAAATATTCCCTCCTGCATTCTTTGATTCAATGGAGCACATTCCAATTCATCTTGCATATGAAGCTTGGCTTGGGGGACCCGTGCAGTACAGGTGGATGTATCCCTTTGAAAGGTTTATGGGAGAATCCAAACGTTCAGTTAAAAATAAAGCTAGAGTGGAAGGCTCAATTTGTGCAGCTTACTTGCACAGAGAGACAACTTATTTTTGTTCACATTATTTCAAGAACTTTATGTTGTCCCCCACTCATGTCAGAAATGAAATGCAATGGCAAGTTGAACCACGTGAAGGTGCATTATCAGTTTTCCGACAATCAAGCCGTCACGCAGGGAAAGAATTCACTCATTGGTTAACTGATGCTGAATTCAACTCTGCTCATGTCCATGTCTTGATCAATTGCAGTGAAGTCAAGCCGTACCTTGAGTATGTCATCATCCATCTCTAATCTATCAAACGGTTTAATTGTTATACACTAATGAATTTCATTTGTACCTGCTCATTTGTTGTGGCTGAGCAAGTAGCAGAAGGAAATGCTTCTGCTAGAATACACTCAGAGTTTCCCCATTGGTTTAGAAATCAGGTCCGTAGTTTTTCCTACGTTTAGAGCAAGGTTAATTTGACTATTGCTTTTATAATTTTGTTAGTACCTTTGTAGGTTTTTAATCAGGCATTAACTCCCACGGTTCAAGAGTTAAGACATCTCTCCAATTGGCCAATGAGATGTGTCAAAGAATGGCATACTTACTTCATCAATGGTTACAAATTCCATACACATGAATGGTCTAAAGGAAAGAAAACATCAAATTGTGGTGTGTATGTCAAGGGCCTAACAGAGGGATGTTATGATGATTTCTACGGCATCATTCATAAAATATATGAGTTAGAGTACAACAACACTACTTCTCCAAACAGAGTGGTACTTTTTTATTGTGAATGGTTTGATCCTTCTAGAGCTGGTAGTAGAGTCGATCCACGCTTTAATATTGTCGAACTGAACCAGAGATTAAGATATGGGCCTTTTGATCCTTTCATTCTACCATCTAATGTCAGACAGGTTTATTATGTGCCATATCCACCATTTTGCAATATTGACAAGCGTGGTTGGGCCGTAGCAATACAAACGAAGCCTAGAGGTCGCATAGACTCAAATGAAGTTGAGGAAGATGTAGCCTACCAACTTGACCAAATGTCACAACCACAAGAAATTATCGAAGTTGAACGTATAACCGCATTGGTCGACCCTGATGGTGATGGAGATGAATTAGAAGCAACAATACAAGGTGATGAAGAACAAGAGGAAGAAGAAGAAGAAGAAGAAGAAGAAGAACAAGAAGAAGAAGAAGAAGAAGAAGATGATGATGATGACCATGAAGAAGAAGAACAAGAAGATGATGATGACGAAGACGATGCTGAAGATGAAGATGAAGATGATGATCATGATGACGATGATTGAATGTTGAACATCTATTGTAGCAAATTCGACTATCATTTCATTACCGTTATGTAAAATACCATCTTAAAGTTGTATGCAATTACTAATACATTGACTTTAAAACAATTTATCCTTCTTTATTCATTTATATTTTTTCGCTTTATTTGTAACAATTTGAATGCAGTTATGACAGGACAAGGTTCAGAACGTCCTGATAAAGGAAAAGGGGTAGCAAGGCCTACAAAGAGGCAACGACAAGCACCAAAGTATGTACTTAGGGTGCCTGCTAGACTACCTACCAGTGCTGCTGGTGGTACATCATCTGTGGGGCCTCCTCCTACCCCTATTATACAGCCTCCTACACCTGCAGTAGAGCCTACTCCTACCTTTGCTGTGGGGCCTTCTCCTCCTCCTGCATCACACCCTTCTACTACCCCTGCAGCAGACCCTCTTCCTCCTCCTGTTATTGCCACCCCCACTCCTCCTCCTATTGTTATTACCCCCACTCCTCTCCCTGACCCTACTTCTATACCTTCCTCATCTTCTGTACCGCCATCCGAGACTGTCACACCACCTGCTGATCCAGATTCAAGTGGTGATGGTGACGGTCTTGACCCGCCCCTCCATGATCGACCATGGATTGAGCCCAATGGTAAAGGGTAAGTTTATAATCTGTTGATATCATTTGATGTTTAAACCATATTGTAATTGAAATGACTTTTGTTATGCAGGTTTATTCCATCTAGGGTTGCTTCCCAGGCCATCACACGTTCAATTAAGCAACAGTTTTTAAGTCCATGGCCTACTTGGGGAGCAATACCTCATGACGACAGAAAGCCATTCTGGCAGCGCTTTCAGGTGAGCAATCGATTACACTAATGTCCGTCTTATTTTAGTATGTTTTGTAATCAATGTTTGTTCTCTTTAATGTTACAGATGAAGGTGCAGTGGAAACCTGAACATGAAACTCAGATACACAGAAATTTCCACATGAAAGCATCTCATCGGCTGTCAGAGATGTTTAGGGATGCCCGCAATGCAGGACAGCGCCCTACCTGGCTGGGTGACCAAATTTGGAACTCTTTACTGGCTCATTGGAATACAGTAGAGTTCCGCAATAAGTGTGCCAAAGCCCAGCGGAACAGAGCATCTGAAAGGGGTGGTGCCCTGCATACTGGTGGGTCGATCACCATTCATGAGCATGCCATTCGTATGGTATAATCTCATTACATAACTTTTTCTTTCATACATAAGTTATGTATATTCTATTTCATATGTACGCTTGTAATTCTTAATTATGTTACAGGCACAGGCTCTAGGACGGGCGGTCCATGTGGATGAGGTCTTTGCACAGACTCATGTTCGGAAGGGAACTAATCAATTTGTTGATGAAAGATCTCGGAAGACTCATGTAAGCAAATAACACTATTACTATTACTAGTTTTTCATTTCTATTATATTATCGTTCCCTGACATTGCTTTTAATGTTTCAATAGGAAGACTTTTCTACGAGACTTTCACAGGTTAGATCTGAACATGAGTCAGCTCCTACATCGGATGATGCCAGTAATGCAGATGATGACATTCGTAGGACACAATGCTAGATCGACATCGTTGGTGGGAAGAAAAAGGGACGAGTGTATGGTGCGGGATAGCTTGCTGCAAACTATACAGCATCCAGAGGAGGTACTCTGAAGTACCAGCCTTCTTCTTCCACCAGTACTCCTGATGAGGTCGTTCTTCGCCTCAGGCAGGAACTCCAGCAACGTGACCAGGAGATCACTGATCTCAGAGCAGAGTTTACAAACTTCAAGGCCCTGGTCATGAGAGTCTTGCCTGAAACCTCACAGGAAGTACAAAATATCCCTCCGACTCAGCCACGACCCTCCTCATCACCTGCTGCCACTCAGCAGCCCACATCAGTCCAACCCTCATCAGTCCAACCCACACCAGTCCAGCCATCAATAGAGGAGCAGGATGATGAAAATCATTCTGATGATAGTTATGTACATTATTAGTTTCATTTTCTTATTACTTGTTAGGTATACATTTGGATATTAGAACATTTTGAGTTGATATCATTTCAATGTTAGATGTACTTACAGACTTTGGATATTACAACATCCTTATGTTACATTGTTTTATGTTTGAACTATAAATACATTATATATACATTAATGGATGTTCTGTGGATTATTTGATGTGCATTGGATATTGATCATTGATTGCATCTTTGAGATGCACATTATGGATGTTTGTATGTGTTTGAAAACTGTTATGCAGGTCTGTTTGTAATTGAAATTTGTTATACAGGTTTGGGTTACACAAGAAATTCCATTTGTCTGAAACCTGCCCTGCACTTTACCGAAGGCTTTTGCCCTTCGGTAAATGCCCACGTATGGCCATTACCGAAGGCTTCTGCCCTTCGGTAAATACCCTCGTATGGTCATTACCGAGGGCTTTTGCCCTTCGGAAATTACCGAGGGCTTATACCCTTCGGTAATTACCGAAGGCTTTTGGCCTTCGGTAATTACCGAGGGCTTTTGGCCCTCGGTAATTACCGAAGGCTCCTGGCCCTCGGTAATTACCGAAGGGTAAAAGCCCTCGGTAATTGTTAGCGACAAGGGATTTACCGAAGGATTTTTGGCCGTCGATAAGCCTTCGGTAAACACCCATTATCGACGGCTTGTGGCATTTTTCGAGGGCTTTTGGCCTTCGGTAATGCCCTACTTTTTTGTAGTGAAAACATACCAATTCATCATCCCTGTCACTACAGTTGCCACGTCAACATCATATTCTCTAAACATAAACCTTTCTCCTTCCTTGTGTCGCCACGCTCATGTCCACTGCCAGCCACTAAAGAAACCACAATACCACAACCTTCAACCACACTCCACCTAGCCCATAAGTCGCTGTCAACCATGGCAACCACCGCACTCAGAACCTGCACGAAACCCAAATGGAGCAAATCTCGCCACCCTTGCAACTACACGACAACCAACCGTTGCAAAGATCACAGGAAACCTACAAAGAGGCAAACCCATAAAGCTCATAACACCCAGTCCCCAAACATGCACAAATCCAATTTTCGCCATTAACACACCTCCAAAAACCCGCAACCAGAAACACAAAAGCAACAAAACCTAATAAACCCCTAAATTGCGATGAACGTTAATTGCGTAAGCAAGTCTCTCGCACCACCAACCACAAAATCGCACTCAGCCAACGTTCATCTTCAATCGCAAACCTGCAAGAGAGAAAAAAAATGTAGGAGGCTTGTGTGTGAATGATGATGATTGTTTTTGAGAGTTGTTGCGATGTGATTTCATTGCTTCGTCACTTATTATGCATCGCAATAGCTTCAATGGTTTGTCTCTGTTGAGCAAATATGCATCTTGATGTAGGGATTGTGGTTGATATGGAGTAGAAAAAGCGGCACGATGATAGAGGTAATGGAGGAACGAAGGTGAAACTCACGATTCACTTATGAGGTGGGATGAAGATCTATGATTTTGGGTGCTGAGTTTTGCATGTTTTGGTTTGAGATCTGGGTTAATTCTTTTGTGCATGTTGCTCAAAGAAGATGATGGTCCTGACAAAGTGCGAAGATGGCGGGATGAGGTCTTGGGATTGTAGAACGTTGGTCTTTATTTGCAAGTTTCTACGATTTATGGCTTAATGGTGGAGATGGCTCGAGGGTCTCTTGAAAATGATTTCTGGTTTTGGTTTTCCTATAGGTGATTCGAGGTAAAAAAAATGTCAAATAATCTCGAGGGTGTGCTTCAATGCCGAATTTTGCTAAGGCATCAGCAATTTCGGAATACATCATCTCCATGGTTCTTCTCTGCCAATCAAATATTGCTTGAACGAACTTAGTTTCAGGTACACCTTCAGGCCACATTGGGTTGAACGGAGAAGCGGTGGCGGGAAAGGCCGTGAGACAGGGGCAGAGTGTTAGGGTTTTGAAATTTCCATAATCTTTTTAATTTTTTTTCTTTTACTTTACTAAATTCCATGTCATAATTTAATTATTTCTACGGAATAAAATGATTCACCTAAGCATATTTACTATGCACCACATCATCAGATTTTAATGTCATCTATCAACACTTAATAGAAAGGGCGTAATTCACTCAATTTTTCAAAATTTAAGACCTGGGACCGTTTTCAATAAGAGGACTCACTTGAGATTTTCCTACAAATACGAGGACCATCCGATAATTTAAACCTTATAAATTATAAGCTAGTTAAACTTATTTGTAAATTATAAATAATAAATTCTTAAAATAAATTATTTTAAATAATCTTGCCAAACACTTTTATAAAAATTTAGTTATTTTACTTATTTTACTAAACACACTACAATTATAACAAAATTATTAATAATATTATTTGTCCATTTCTATTTTCCTTTTGTTAAAATGGTTTAGTTTCCATCAGCTTCTTATTGTATGGTGGATTAAATATATAAAATAATTGTTTCCGACTAAATAAATTGATTTAAATATAATGAAAAATATTTGAATTATAAGAAAATATTTAATTGGCTTTAATGAATATATATAAATAATGTATGTTCTTACAAAGTCGAAACATCCTCGATAAAAGACTCATCCACACTTTTTTCAGTCTTTAGAATGAGATATTTCTACTTCACTTCCAGGTAGCATAAGATATACTAGGTTTGAGATATAGTGAATTCCTACTTCACTTTCATGGAGCATAATATATACAAGGTTTCAGACATAGTGAATGTTTGAGACAAGAAATATGTCTACAAAAGACACTCTGAAGCTCAAGTTAGACATGTGCATCAAATGATAATAAATGTTATATTGAATCTGTAGTATTTCCCTTGTTAACTATGTTATTTATAATGGATTTATGAGCTTTTACTTGATTGGGCCTAGGTTGTCTAGGCCTTTCTTGAGATTTTTAGGATTTTGTTAATCAAGCTTATGCCTAAATCTCCTTGTTAATTATGTCTAATCCTTACTAACGTCTATCAAGATGTTTACTCCTTATATTAATTGTTATTGGGATGATGTCTCACTATATTGTTCGAGGTGTTCTTAGTCATATATATTATATTGTACATCTAAGTAAGAAAAAGGAAAAATTAAATTTAAAAATTATGTCTAATTTTTTAACACTAATACAACAAAGGTTATAGATTATGATTATTTTAGAGCTTACTTGACACTTATAAAATCATAGTCTATAATATTATAGTCTAAAATAAATCTTTTACTATTAAGACTTGTAGACTACAATTCTCTCAACAACTATAACTTATTATTACTTATAGACTACAATTCTCACATAACTATAGTCTATTATCATTTATAAATTATGATTATCTCAATAACCGTTTATTATCACTTATAGATTATGATTCTCCCAATAATCATACTTGATTATCCTTTTAAATTTTTTTAATATTATCTCATTTTAGTTGTTTTGCTCTTAAATAAGCAACTTGGATAGAAATAAAATTAGAACTAGTGCGTGTGTGGTGCACTCGATGCAACAACAACTTAATTTCAACATCAAACAAGCTAAATTTGTGAATATATACAATAAACCAATTATAGAAAAAATGTGTTAAACAACATATTCAAACAATAAGTTATTCGAATAACATAATAATTCAAATGATTAAAAAAATTAGGTTTAATCATTTGGCAAGTCCTATTTTTTTGGTTGGGAATCTCAAATTGGTCCTCTTCTTTTTCAGCATCTAAATTGGATCCTTATTTTATGAAAATTGCAACAATTACGTCACTGCCATTAAATTAGGTCCAACAGTGTTAATGTATGGTTGACGTGACATGTTGATCTTCATTTTTAAATGACATGGAGTAACTTATTTAATTTATGTGATTCTGATTTGTTTTTAATAAAAGAAATTGGTAAAAATGAATTAAACATTAAACTGCATACTTTGTTCGAATTAAGGACTAGGAAAAAAGGACGTTTGATTTTAGGGTTTATACAAATTGGAAATTAATTTCAGAAATTTTTCTCATTGATGGTTCTGCCTTCGACTCAGCTTCTGATGTTGGTTCAGATAAGATCACCTTTTTATTTTCTTCTTCAGAGGAAGATGATGCAGGAATTATATCTGAAATCATAATACAAGGTTGAAGGAATTAACACATACAACATAATCATAACAATTGGAACTGCCTCTGAAATTATTTTCTTAAAGAAGATATAAGCAAAGACATTTTTTGCCCTGGCCACCGTCTTTACTGGACCACTATTAGCCGTCGTACAGACCACCCAAAGCCATCATATAACCCTAGTCGACGCCGTCATGCGCAGGACTCGCTGGACCACCACCATTGTAACCTCCACGCGAAACCAATTCGCGCGCCGCCACCATCTTTGCACATCATCTTCCTCGCGCTTCCAAACCCCAAGGCCGATGCCGCCATGAATCATGTCACACTTCCTTGCGTCGACCACTACCTTCAACGCATCACCTTTTTCACACAGGTAGCCACCACACAAGCCTCCATTAGTGCAACCTAAATTGTGAACACCATCGTGGTTCGCCAACCTCTATGAAACACCACCAGACCTAATCATAGAAAACCCAAATCATTTTCATCAGAGCAATAATCCAGAAAATTCTCAATTCGAAAAACCCTTTCAAACCCTAAATCGCGTTCGAGCTCTCCATGGCCACAAATCGCATATGAATCGTGATGTCGCGCGACCACCTTCCTCGCAAGCGTTCAAACCACAATCGCAACCCTCAATGTTCTCTTTCAAACAATAATCGCAACATGCAGAGGAAAAGAATCCCAAATAAGAAGCAGGTATAACTCCTATATTCGCGCAATCACATAAAAAGGTAGGAATGATGTGTGTGGTCACTACGACACAAATAGTCACATACGAACAAGGGTATAGGCTTAGGAACAAAGTATATGTCAGTGGTACCAAGTCAAAGCAAGAGACTCATCTTTCACAATAAAGGAGGAAAAGTTTGCACTAGTGCAATTTTGACTTTTTATGTCCATTAGTTATTTAAGGAAAACTTATACAAAATAAATAATACAAATGTACAATAATATAGCACATTTACTTATTATAAGGAAAACATATTCTCAAGGCCTTAGCACAAATGTAAGGATAACATTTAGCACATTTTCTTGTATCTAGATTCTAGCTTATTATACCTCTGATGAATATAATGTATTTTAGAACTAAAGTCAAATATCTTTAAAATTAAATAATATTTTTAAATCAAAAAGAGTATTTATCTTTGTTTATAAGTAAAATGGAAGTCAAATCCACATTTTATTAATTATTTATTTATGGTTTAATCCTTAGTTTTTAAGGAATCGAAACAAAATAAATTTTATCTTTTACTTCTCGAGAACAAAAATTCATCTTTTCTATCCTACCTTAATATGCCTTAGTTATAAAATCAAAATCTAATGTACAAAATAACCCGTATCATAGTGTTTCACTATACTAATATTGTGTTCAACAGTTCATCAATATCAAGAAACAATAGTAACTAAAGTAAAAAGAAGTTTAAAATATACATAACAATAAAAACTACAATTTTAACTAAATCGAAATCTTTTTTTTTTGCAATAATTTTAAAATTATCACCGCTTCAATATAGAACTTTTTTAAATAAGTGTGATCTATACGCTTTGCAATTTCACATATACATACTTTTCTTGAGCAATAATATACAAATCACCCCATCATTCTCTTAGGAATTCTCGGCGTAAGAGAGATACATTTTTTTTCATGGTCATTGTGGGCAAGAAACACTTGGTCGATATTTTTTCATGATTTGCCAATAACACACCAGATAAACCATGGAACTGATATTACTTCTACCAATACCCTGTTATTAACAAGGATTTCTATTCCAAAAAAATGAGGATTATCACCATCCTCCCATGTGATATTGGCCATTTAAGTAATTGTCACTTATTATATCCATTATGTATAAAATAATGATTGTAGGGTTCTCAAAAATCCACACTAGTAAAAAAAACTTGATTTGAAATCGTATAATACGCTTTGGTTGAGGCGGAACCGAAATCTATAAGAAAGCGGTGGCATTTTCGTAGTTTTGATTAACTTTTCTAACCCGGTTTAAGGGGAACCGAGGCATATAGATAATATGACCTCGGTTCAAACCCCACCCGATGCCTAACATCCTGAGAATGCCTCAGTCCATTGGGACCCGAGGAAATATACCCTATAACACTGTCCTCGCGCATTTCACCCTCACATAACCCTCTCCTCCACCTTCGCGTCTTCTCCTCCACCTCCGCATTTCACCCTCACATAACCCTCTCCTCATCCAACAGTGCACCCTTCTTCTCCTCCTCCCCAAACCCTAACGACTCCCACCCTTCGCCGTCGCGTCACGTCCACGACAATGGCGTCTCCTTCACCTCCGCTTCCTCCGCCTCCTTCAGATCCCCCAAAACCCCCTCATTCCAGACCTCGGTGGCACCCCCATCATCGCCGTCCTCGACGCCCTCAGCCTCAAGCTCGCCACCTTCTTTGCTGTGTGGTTCTCCCTTACCTTCGCCCAGCTCGCCTTCTTCCTCTCCGCCTCCTCTAAATCCCTCAAAACCCCCTTATTCCAGACCTCGGTGGCACCCCCGCCGTCGCCATCCTCGACGCCCTCAGCCTCAAGCCCGCCGCCTTCTTTGTCGTGTGGTTCTCCCTTATCTTCGCTCAGATCGCCTTCTTGCTCTCCGCCTCCTCCTCCCTCCTCGCCACCTTAAACTCCTCCGTCGTCGTGGCTGCCATCGCCTCTTTCCTTTGCGCCCACACCACCTTTCTCCTTGGCGTCTGGTCCTCTCTCCAGTTCAAGTGCCTCCTGCTCAAAAACCCTTCCATCGTCGTTGCCCTCGAGCGCCTGTTCTTCGCTTGCCTAATGGAGGCAGTCAATCAATATAGATTGATCCGAAATCTGATTCAAATCCAATATAGCACCCATCCCTGTCTCCGCCGTGGCGCCTCCTCCTGTTGGTCGACACCGGAAACGACCTTGTTTGGGTGAAATGCTCCGCTGTCGTAATTGCTCCACCAAGCGACCCAGATCTACATTCCTTCCCCAACATTCTAGAAGCTTTCTCTTTGTTATGGTTTAATTTTGGCTGCTCTTTGTTTTGGCTTTTTGTTTGTCTTTAGCAAAGATGGGAACTTTATGGTTTAATTTTGCACATGGTGAAGTCCTTCAAGGTGTTGCACGGAGGCGCGTTGGCTTTGGTGGCAAAGGCTCTTGTAAGCATAGGCGCGTCAGAATATGCTGCAAGGTGATGCAGTACCCATTTCACTTTGTGTTGTGATTTACTTTGATGTTGATATGAAAGCCCTTTGGCTGTTTAGTGTGCAATTTTGAGTCTTTGGTACAATTTCAGGGGTTCCCTTGTGCCACAAGAATGGCGATGAAGGTAATAAAAAAGGGCCCCATTTGAAACGTACTCGTATATCAACAAAGGGTGTTCAAGTTCCAAGCAACAACCAAGGAGTTTCACCAAGCTTCTGTGGTTTACTTGGCACAGAATTCGAACCTCGTTTCGCATCTGATCAATGCCTTTGGTGCTTCCAAGCTTCGCACGCTTGATGGAAAACACAGTTCCGTCGTTGAATGTCCTCTTGAACACTTCACCAAATCCACCAGTTCCAATCAAATTTTCTCGGGAGAAATCGTTCATTGATGATAAAGGGTTTCTTATCTCTCTGCCAGTGAAGATTCTTGATGATAAAGGCTTTCACACTTGAGACTTCTTTTCTCTTATTAATTTTAGCCTCCTTTGCTTTTCTTTTTGCTTGGTTATGCTTCTTGTAGAAGATCACTCCTATGATTGCTAGAACAAACACTATTCCTCCTATGGAAACAACCACTGCCCGAAACAAGAGTTCATAACAGAAAAATTATAAAGGGTTTATTGTTATATCTTGCAAAATTGTATCGCACATGATCAGAACCGTTAAATGTTGGCATATAGCATAAGAAAACTAAAGAGGCTGACACACACATAAGACCCCCTCTGCCGCATGGTAAAGACCTCTATTGCCTCGGTTGCATTTGGACAGAGGCAAAAACATACATTTTTTTGTCTCGGTTGAGACATGAGGTAAAAAGTGATAGACTTTTTATCTCGTTTGTATATGCCTCGGTTGTAGAATTGGTGCAGATGGATAAAAATAACCGTTGTCATTTCTCTTTACTGTACTAGTGTCAATTCTTTATTGTTCATTATCACTGCCAGAAAATTAAACTAAAATAATCTTTTGGCTATGATCATTGGCTTTTGAGTGAGGGATACTCGGGTCATGAAGTGAGCTACTATAGAAAAAAGGTGTAAAATATAAAAAGTGAACAAACTTCATATCTTGGGGTATCAGATTCAGTGGAATGTGACTTTTATTTTTTTAATATGTTCACAATAATAAGATAGAGCAGAGAGATAACACCAAAAACTTCTGTAAAAAAATTGAATCCAAGAGCTTCGTGCTCCTTGAAATCGAACTAAGTGCTAGGTTTAATGGTGTGAATAATGATAATTGATTTCTCAAATTTAATTTTACAGGAATATAAATGTTTGAATACGATTAGGTCATTATTTTTTTTTTAATTTCGTCGGTTTCATTGGAAGTGATACTGTAGGTTGAAAAATTATACTTATTAAGAAACTTACTTTGAAGATAAAAACAATCAAATATAATTAATTTTAAGAGATCAACTTCATTCAAAATACACACTGATTATAAGTGCATATGATCATTTGATTGGTCGTTTAATTTAAGTAAAACTTGTTGACCCAATTTAATTAATATAGGTCAACTTCAACAAATTACGGTAAAGAGAAAAAAGAAGAAGCTTAAACTAATTGAGAACTAGTTTAGGGTTTATAGCTGCACTATTTGTGTTTGCTTCATCCTAAGTTGCACTCCATATATGTGAATATTACTAACATACATTTACATTTTTAAGAGTATAATGAAAATACTACTCATACTTATACTAAATTTTAAAAATGGACCAAAATAATTCATTAATTTTTAAAAAGTGAATTTTTTAAGTTTAATTTAACTTTACAAAACTAACTTGTAAGATGATGTTTATATTACTTATATATTATAAATATATCTTCTCTTTAGTTAATATAAGATCTCTAACACATTTTGTCACATCAAAATATATACACATCAAACATAAAGCTAAACATTAATTAATGAATGGTTTGATAATAGTCTGATAATAAATGACACGATAGGTCTAACTAGTAACAAATCTTCAGAAATGTATTTTGGGAGTGCTAATATTTCTATACAAATGTATAAAAGTATTTTGGAATGCCAAATATAGAAAATATATTAAAATTTTACATAAATATTTAAAATTATATATATATATATATATATATATATATATATATATATATATATAAATTATGCCTGTACTAAGATGTTATTAGATAGAACAAACAATCAATATCGTGGTGATAGACTTAAGATTATTCACAAATTACCTTAAGAAATTAATTTTAAACCTATTTCAATCTTTAAGGTAATTAATAAGGTAAAGATGTAGATTTAGATAGTTATATTATGTAAATGTTCTTTATTTCTCTCCAACATTAATCGAAAGTGAAGTTAAATACATTCACTTTAAAATAGAAATCCAAGCAGGCAGCATTTTAGGGCACCCTAATTTTAAGGAAAGAAAGCAATAGCAAGTTGGAAGAGGTAGCAGAAGCGGACTTTATATCTCAAGGGATGTGCACAGTGCCTAGTTATACTAGACTTAGCTGTACAATGTTGTAGTGGGTCTGGACCATCTCACACACATGCAACTCCTCCAATAGTTTTTAAAAGAGACTAACTTATTATGATCACACTATTTCTGACAGATTCACTTTCAATTGGTGCAATTACAAGTCAAACTAATCATATATCAGAGACTAAGAAATGTGGCACATGCATTACCAATTCATCAAGATAAGGAAAATGGTTCAGACTAAGATATGCTGCATATTTTAGCTTCAACTTCGTACGAGTATTATTAACCTAAAAACTTTGGGACAGGTGGCCCTTTCCCATGTGATACAAACGACTTTTTTTCCCTAAACTAGGGATAGAGATTAATGAATCTTAAGCCTTTATTTAGGGATTATTTTTGGATCTTTTCAAGTAATCTTGAGAGCATTGAAGTTCAAAAACCCACATATATTGTGTTCATATCTCATTTTCGTGTTTGTCTTTTCATTGTCACATAAAGAGTGTCTTTGGTTCATTATTTCATCCCAAAGAAAAATTGAGAAAAAAAGTAGAAAAGTAAATACATTTCAAGCATGTATTTTCCATAACATGTGAAATAAATAATAATAATAATAATAATAATAATAATAGTTCAATCGCGCAGCCGAGCAATCAGTAACTAGAAAATGAACATTATGAAAAAGGTCATTCACGGACTAACAAATTTTTGACGTTATAATACTTACTCTCTTAATATAGTTTTGTATAACAAAACCTATATTTTAGTTATAAATTTTATGTTAATAAGATAATGTATAATACAAAAATTATATTTACTATGAATGCATTTTATTAAAAATGAAAAAACAAAAATATTTATAAAAATAACATTTTTGAAAACACATATTTATATAAATTGAAATTATATATGTGGGAATATAAATTATTTAAATATGCAAACTAAAATATTGTTTATAAAATTAAATAATATATTAAAATATGACTAATATAAAAAAAAATAAACACACTATAATCTAACCTTATTAGTGAAACGTTTTCTATTTTCCTTTTTTAAAATGATTTTTTTTCTTTTTTAAAAGCAAACTGTTTGGTCAAGTACAAACTGGATGATCGGTGATTATCGAGATGCACGAAAAAACTTTCACCAAGACTGGATGGTCGAAGAATTTGATCAATCGGTTAACGGTCAAGGCAATTAACTCTAAGACTAAACAATTTAAAGTAAAGTTTGATTATCAACAATTGAACTGTAATTAGGTTGTCGCTAATAACGAACCTATTCCAAAATCTATAAATATAGATTTAAGGTAAGTAGGTAGGTGATTGCATTTACTATATCATTAATATCTATATTGAGTTGACTTTGGCATTATAATACGGATATCCTTCAAATAGTTTTGGACTAACAGCTGCGAGAAGACTTGAAGTGAAAGACATTTTTGGACCCTAAGATGATCTAATGGACGTTGGACGTTGATCTCAACCCTACACTCTAAAACAATAACATTTTTTAAAATTCGTATTTATATTATTTAAAATTATATATGTAAGACATGCGTGAATATAAATTAGGTTTAATGTCTCAATAGGTCCCTATTTTCATCCAGAATTTCAAATAGGTCCCTTTCTTTTTCGGCATCTCAATTGAGTTCTTATTTTTGTAAAATTGAATCAAATAGGACCTTTCTGTCAAATTGAAATGGCGACGTTAAGAAGGGTATACTGGCAGTGTAGTTTTTTTATTACGTGGCATTAAAAACGTGATTGAATTAAATTTTTTTAATTTTTGAATTAAAAAATAAAGCAAATAGAGTGGAAATTGATGTTTAAGTGATGCCAAAGTTGGAAATTAAACCTGAAATTAAATGTTAGATCTTCTCTGCAATTGAAATCCAAATCTAAATGAAATTGGGGAAAGTTGAGCTTTAGGGTTCGTGGGAGAAACAAAAAAATTTTTGTTCGTGGTGTGGGCTGTAGGGATGGCAAAGATTTTCCTGGTGTAGCCCGATTTAGGGGCTTTTCTGGGTAGTGCGATTCTGGGTAATGCGATTCTGGGTTCTCTGTTTGTAGGTTGTGCGAAGGAGCAAGCTTCCATGGTTGTGTGAGATTGATGATGGAGGTGTGGCGTCCATGGAGTTTGGATGAGAACGAAGGCAGCGACGCTTTGGTGAAGAGGCTTGTAGTGGAGGTTCAACGACGATTTGGGATTGTCTGTGGAAGAAACGCGATCTGCGATGACGACATTAATCGCAGCGTGAGGCTTCGTGATGGTGCGAACTGCAGCGACGCGAGGAACATGGTGAGGACAAAGGAGAAGGTGGCAGTGCGATGGTGGTCTTTCGCGGCGGCACATGGGATTGATGGTTGTGGCACGACATAGCTGACACTTAAGGGAGAAGATGCTTTGATAGTTAGTGGCCTTGCGGCGGCATGTGCGTGGTGGCTTCAAATGGAAGCATCGCCGTTGATGGCGTGATGAAGACGATCAAGATGCTTGCGCATGGAAGATGGGTGTTGGCCTGATGCGATGGTGCGGCGGCAAGGTGGTTGCTAGTGGTGCGGCGGTGGTTGATGGCGCCCTAGGGTTTAGTTTGGGAATTAGGGTTTCAGATTGTTAGAGAAGATGATGATGTGTCAAAGTGGTGATGTGGTAGCATATTATTGGCTGAAATGTTTTTTCTCCATAAAATGTTTTTTCTTTTTTAATTTTATGTTCAAGGATGTGTTGTTGGACTGTTGAATTTCACAATGTAAATGAGAATGAGGCTTTCAACACTTAATTTTAGGTTTAATTTCCAACTTTGCCCTTACTTAAACATCAGTTTCCACTCTGTATGCTTTATTTTTAATTCAAAAATTAAAAAAATATAATTCAATCACGTTTTTAATGCCACGTAATAAAAAACTACACTGCCAACATACCCTTTTTATGACGTCATTTCAATTTGAGGGAAATGTCCTATTTGATTTAATTTTACAAAAATAAGGACTCAATTGAGATACGGAAAAAGAAAAGGACCTATTTGAAATTCTGGATAAAAATAGGGACCTATTGAGACATTAAACCTATAAATTATTTAAATATGTATAATCATGCATTGTTTATAAAATTAAAAAATATACTAAAGTATGACTAATAAAAAAATACACTAGAACCTAACATTATGTGTTAGTAAAAAGTATTCTATTTTCTTTGTTAAAATATTTTTTTTTTTTTAGAAACAAGTAAACTAAACCTGGAGATATAATTAGCAATTAGAGGGTGCCCCAAATTGCCCCGCTGCACCAACTATTTCAAACTTGTTAAGTTCGGCCCATCCGCGAGCCCAATTAAGTGAGGGCTGTGAAACACTTCACCAGTTGCTCAATAAACTATTCCAACTAAAATAATTAGTGGATCAAACTATACTTTAATTCTTTATTATTTAACATTTTCTTAAGTTATTTTTATAATTTTTAATAGCTAAATCTTCCTAAAATTTTGTATTATAATTTATAATAAGAAATGGTATAATCACAATTAAAATCAGGTTAATTACGCTTATGAAACGGTAATTAACCAAATAGAACGAGAGTTTAGTATTTTTAACTTCAATACAAACTTTTGGATTTTACAATGAGTGCAGATTTAATTTGGAGTATCATTCTCTAAACTCTAAACCTCGATTGAATAATATATTTGGCGAAATCATGACCGACACATAGTCGAACTTGATTTTTATAAGCACATAGAACTTGATTCTTAATCCATAAATTTAGCATAACTGAAAAGAGAAATCTCATCTTTTTACTTAGTGAAATTAATGTGTTAAAATGGATCACTTATTCTAATTTGGTTCGGTCCATCACGAGTTAGTCACTTAGTATGAGTCAATATAACTTAACTTACTTATTAGTGAGTCAAAAAAATTTTAACTCTAGCTCGATCCACCCGGAGTTGGTGGGTTAAACGTGTTGGTTCACTTAATTATAAGTTTTTGGTTTAAACTCTCAGATCGTCCTCATATTTGTTGAGAAATCTCAAGTGGATCATTATTTTTTAAACTGTCAAAATTGGATCCATATATTTGTAAAATTGAGCCAATTTTGCCCTCTCCGTTAAGTTTTGATAGACGGCGTTAAAATGTGATGACGTGGTGCACTTAAAATGCTGATGTAACAGTGTTATATTACGTGAAATTTTTTTTAGGTGAACAGTTTATGTGATGGCACAAAATTCTCCTTACTTTTCTTCTTCTGCTCCTTCTTGGGAGAGCACCACAAACAACTCCTCCTCCAAGAAGGCGAAGGAGAAGAGGAGTTGGAAGACCGCAAAGGAGAGTGCTTTTTGGATCTGAGGCTTTCTCCTTATAAACTTCCGATGTGTTTTTCTCTTTCTCTCTCCATAGTTTTTTTCTCTTTATAAAATTTTGCAATCGGTTTGGCAACTGAATTTTCATTTGGTAATCAAATTATTAATAAATTAAAAAGAAGAAGAAGAAAAAAAAAAGGTGGGGAGGCATAACCAGATAATGAACCTGCCCTATGTTCTTATTCTGATTGTGCCTCCCCTTAGATCTTAAGATTTGCCTTCTGTGTCGTCTTCAATCGGTGGGTTTCGAAGGAATCTCGATTGAAGTTTTGATCTTTCTTCAATTGGGTCTGCCTTTGGATCTTTGATCATCTAAAATTTTTTGTGGGTTTTTTTTTTTTAGGATTGCGTAGCCTTTGATTCACTGCTAGATGATTGTTGATGAAGGATCCGACAACAGGTAGAGCCAAAGGATTTGGTTTTGTTGTTTTTTTCGATCCTGCTGTCGTTGAAATAGTCATAAAAGAGAAGCACAACATTGACGGAATGATGGTAATTCTTGTTATTTCCCCCTCTTAAGTCTAAAACTTGCATTTTGAGATGATTTACTTTTTGAATTATGAAACATCGGAAAGTAACATTTTTTTCCTATCGAAATGTACCCTGATTAGCTAAATTTGGTTGGTGGGAAGGATTTGAGGTTGCGAAAACGGGTTTCGAGGTGGGAAGGGAGGATGGAGTTGGTGATTTCGGTGCAGTTGACGGCAGAGAGTTGGTCCAACACGCATGCATCTTGGGCCACTGAAATAATTTCTTCTATAGCAGACGCCGGAGATGCAACGAAAGTTGTTTCCCAACAATGCCGGATCAACGCCGGATTGTCCTCCGAGATAGCTGCCATAGATGCTACTGAAGGTAGCCGTGCTGAGAAGCCTCTCCCCGTCAGGTGCTGATGACGCCGGAATCCATCATTGGCAACCTCATAAAGACGGTGCTGCAAATAGTACGTAGGTGAAGGAAAGATGAAGACGAATAAGGATGATGAAGACTCTGAATCCCTAACATTTCCAATTAAATTTTGTGTCATCTCATAAATTGTTCACCAAAAAGATTTCACGTAATATAACACTCCTACATCAGCATTTTAAGTATGCATCATGTCATCACAATTTAACACCATTTATCAAAACTTAACAGAGAGGACAAATTTGGCTCAATTTTACAAGTATATGGACCAAATTTTGACAGTTTAAAAAACGATGACTCACTTGAGATTCCCCAACAAATATGAGGATGATCTGAGGGTTTAAACCTATGTTTTTTTTTCAATTAAAAAAGATAACTAAATATTTTTAATTCAAATATAAATAAATAGAAATGGTATGTTAAGAAGTGGACTTAAGAATAACTCAACCCCATAAAACTGACTTATAAGGTGCGGTTTTCTGTTACTTATATACTATTACCGATGGATTAACGACATCCAATTTTTCGTCGATAAATCGTTTTTCGCTAACCATTACCAACGACCTTTGTCCTTCGGTAATTACCGAAGGATAGAGGCAAACTAAGAAAATCATCCAAGTAAATCAAAACACACACCTTGGAACATTATATTTTTTAAAAGACAAGCAAAAATATATCAGAGAAGGAAAATGCATGAATTTAAACACTTCTCTAGAAAATAAAAATTAAAGAATGAGATTCAAGGCCAAAACAAAAGTACAACTAACCAAGGTCTAAAACAAAAGGGTGCCTTATGTGGCAACAGTCTCAAAACTAAACGTCTACATAAAATTGTAAGAAGAAAATGCCCTACAGTTCTTCGGGCCCCAGAGAAAAAGAAGGGGAGAAATGAAGAAAATTGAACAGAAAAAAGAAAACATAAAATTAGACATGGCTTTGGTTTTGCTTCCCTAATCAAGTCAACTGCACTACACTAATGCCAGCCAACTAGTTGCCTCATGCAGCTGCTTGGATTAGTCCATTTGATCTAAAGTCATGACCCCTTCCACGATATCCACCCCTATTGCAGCCACGACCTACAACAAAATTTAATTACAATTGTTAAATAAAATTAAATATAGCTTATTAGTTAACTTAATATCAATCATAATAACAAAAATTATTGCCACATAGAGCATCTCAATAAGCTTAAAATTAAAAATTAGTGGGTGGAAAATATCAAAAAGTTGAATTGGACAAGATGATAGAATATTTCTCCTTCCCAATAAGCTCTACAAAGCCTAAATCATTCTTATTTATGTGAAACCCTTTGTTTCCAAAGTCTATCTCCTAAGCTCAAGTTCAAAGGTAACTGGTTGTCCTTTATTTCTCAATAAAAAAATTATCATCCCAAAAAAACTTGCAGCTAGGGATAATCTTTCGTATGTCCCTCATATGCGCATAAGACTAGATTAAACAAATAAAAACGTATGTTGAGCCTTAGCGTACTGATAGATATACATCTAATTTAGATAATATCATAAAAAAGTAGCTCCCTCTTTACTTTGTGTTGTGTATTCTTTTTTTTAAAATACTATCAATGGTTTTAATAAATTTTAATGCATTAATGACTAATGAAATACTTTTATAATCAAATTTATTAAAAGTTAAAAGTGATTCAGAAACATCATACACAAAATTCTCGAAGTACAATTAAGAATTAACAATATTTTCTACTATCACTATACAAAAGAAAACCTACCTGTACATCATCATTGAACATTTTGTAGGTATTTTTGTACCTTTGTAATAACTTAAATGCCCATTTGATTTGAAAATCTTCAAACTGTGCTAACACAAAAATTTAATAGTCTTGTAAAAAAATTAGCTCTGAGTAAAATGTAAAAATAAAACATGTTGCTATTTTTATTTTAAACTTTATTGTGAATACCTGCATAATTACATTTGGCCAGCGAGTAAACACAACCTCCATAAATTCATGAACAACAGCTAGGTAGTCATCAATATCAAGACGTTGTTGCTGCAATCCCAGATCTTGTAAAACAAACCTCTTCATTTTATCTCAAGATCTTCTTTCACTTGCATCAAAAGCATAGATTGTGTACATCGTTTTCACTTTCACAAGAGCTGTTGCAGGCCCATCCTAGCCACTATATCAATCTCAAATTTTGATTCTTGATGAAAGGTGACCGAAAGTGACCCATGGCCATTTTTGCAGCATCCACTAAGTCTCCTCCTACCCAACCAACCCAGCTTGTGCTAAATCTTTTCAGCACCAAAAGTGATCTGAACCCAGTCTTCCAAGGTTTCACAACTCCATCAAACAAGCCCCATTTGATATCAAGATCATCCTCCTACACAAAACAAAGAGAATAAAGCATCAAGGCTCCATAGCGAACCCAAGAATCCATCAAATTCAGTGCATTCAACCCAACAACACATCCTTAATTTCCAAATCCTTTTTCATCCTACCATCCGAATCTAAGATCAATAACAACTACACCTTTCATCGACCTCCATCCGGTGAACCCGTCGTCACATTGTCACGCTTCAAACGTTGTCGATGCATCTCGGATCACCATCATGCCCCCCCTCCACCTTGAATCTCCCTTGTTGTCGTCGCTCCAGAGCCGCCATCTTCCCCGTACCACCAACTTTGCAAGAGCAGAAACACAAAACATATAGAAAGCACACCTCCTTCCCAGACTGACAGAGCCACCACGAAAGCAATAGTAGCGCGTCTCGCTACCTCCATCACCATCGCAACGCTATTCGCTCCAGAACCACCAACCCAACCTCAACGAACCTAGGCGTAGAACCCCCAAACCGTCGTCTTCAATCCCAGCCAAAGAATCCCCAAACCAGCGTCAACCAACCAACCCTCGCTTGTACCATAATCGCTCTTCAAATTGATATTGGAGGGCACAATGGAGGGCACTAGTAGAATAAGAAAGGGAAGGGGGAAGCTTCAGATGAGAACAATGGGGAGAGAAATTTGAAGATTTGGGGAAAAGTATTAACGAATACCCAATTCCTATGACTTAAACCATCATTGACATTACCGAAGGCCTTCAAGCCACCGATAATTTATGTCACCCAAGCATTACCGAAGACATTGAGGCCATCGATTATAAGCCGTCAGTAATCAACGCGCTTTCTATAGTGAACACCCCCCCTAACGCCAACGTGTATACATCTCAAGCATGAGACTAAACATTAATGGGTGGTCCAATAGTGGTCCGATAGCGGGTGGAACAATATGTCTACTCAAATCTCGCTAGGATAGGCTCTAACCTGACTCTGATAACATGTTAAGAAGTGAATTTTTAAGCCTAACTCAACCCCACAAAACCAGCTTGTAAGGTGAGGTTAATGGGTGGTCCGACTGACTAGAGATAAGGCCAATTTAGAGTATATATGTGGGTGCAAACCTCACCTTACAAGCTAGTTTTGTGAGGTTGAGTTAGGCTTAAAGTTAACTTCTTAACATGGTATTAGAGTCAGGTTAGAGCCTATCCTAACGATATTTGTTGATTGTTGGGCATATTGTTTCACTCACTATTGGGCCGTTATCACATCACCCATTAATGTTTATTCTCAAGCTCGAGATGTATATACCTCAACGTGAGAGGGGTGTGTTGGAACTCTCATATCGACTAGAGATAATGTAGATTTATAATATATAAGTGGGTGCAAACCTCATCTTATAAGCCGATTTTGTGGGGTTGAGTTAGGCTTGAAATGTCCACCTTTTAACATGGCCTTAAATTATATTTATGATAAATCAAATATACAATTTCATTCACGTAAAGATGTCACAAAATCTCCTCAATTTCATAGGAGTCTTTGTTTCAATATTTTGTAAATGACTAACCCAACAAAAAGTACTTATTAGAAAAACTAGGTGGGTTAGTGACCCAACCTGGCTCACCACGAGTTCAACCTGGATTAGTTGGGTTCTTAGTGAGCCAGACTCAAAATTGACCCATATCGAAATTTCAAATTCTTTGCAACCCAACCCAGTCCAAACCCATGGTTGATCGGGTTAGCTTACGGGTTTTAACCCATTTTGATAGCATCTTACGAACCTGTTTTATATGGTTGAGGTAGACATAAACTCCACTTCTTAAAAAAATGTTTTACAATGTCAAAATAAAATTAAGTGAAATTTTAGGAAATATTTTGTAGTGTTGAAATAAAAATATAAATTTTTTAGGTTTCTCAAATAATTTATTACATAATGCAAACAAGGATAGTGTATATATCCAGGTTTATATGAATGATATCATAGTTACTGGGAGTTATGTGTTTGTGGTTCAATAACTTATTTCTCAACTTCACTATAATTTTTTCCTCGAACAATTGAGGAAAATAGATTGTTTTCTTAATATTGAAATAAATTTATAGTTGATGGTTCTCTTCCTTTAACTCAAAATAAGTATATCGATCAAAGATCTCTTACAAAAGATTAAGATGGATCAGGCTCAATATGTTTCTTTTCCTATGACCATTCATTATAAACTTACTAAAGCTAGTTTAAATTATTTTCAAGATCTCCCTCTTTATAAATTAGTATTTGAATTATGGCTTCTCTTTTGGATTCTCACTGGTTGGCGGTACTTGATAGCTTTCATTCTTAATGTTTATGTCTTCAATCGACTGACTTCTTATTCAATATTTTCTCATCAAAGCTCTTTGTGATTCTGATTGGGCTTCAGGCCTAGATGATAGACGCTCTACTTTAGGTGCTACAATTTATTTTGGTCCAAATTTGATTTCTTGGTGGTCAAAGAAACATTGTGTTGTTGTTAAACCTTTCACTAAAATTGAATTTCACTACTTGGCTAATGTTGTTGAAATAACCTAGATTTGAATTGCTCTTACCAAAGTTGTCACACTTGAATTTACGTAAATTCGTGTTAAACGGTTTAGACGTGTTGTCTAGGGTAAAAACCATAAGTGGTTAAAATACTTGTAAACTATGAGTGATTAAACTTAAACTAGTCCTGTTAACTAGGTGAACCAGGAGTGGTTAAACTTGAATTAGTCGTGTTAACTAGGTGAACCAGGAGTTGTGAGAATACTTGTTGTAAACTTGGAGAGATAAAACTTGTATAACCTTTTTAAAATATTAATGAAACCTCTTAAGAGTTCTTAAGGAAAAATTAGACATAGCTAAGGTTTAGTGAACGAATATAAAATTTGTGTTTTACTACTTTGCTCTTTGAAACGTTTTTCACTTACTCATTCTATAAAAACCAGTGTTTACACATCTCATACAAGGTATATATTTTATAAACCATTAGACACTACTTTACAAAAAATTTTCAAAAATACTATTCATCCCCTCTAGTGTTTTATTGTGATTTCAACCGTCACAAAGTTTGCAAATCATATCATTGAAGCAAATATCATTTATGGAAAGAACATTGGAAATCTAATTTACATTCCACAAATGTCATTGTCACCATCTCAATCACCTTGACCTTTCAAAGTTACTTAAAGACAATTTCCTATAATTGTTTCATATGTTATAACTATTAATAAGTCTCAAGGAGAATAATTTATAGCAATAGGATTATACTTGCCTAAATCTGTTTTCAATCATGGACAACTATGATTTTTTTATAGGGGCAAAACAATCTAGGTATGGAAATTTTAATCCATGACAAAGAGGGAAAACCTTTAAAAACCTACCAATGTTTTTTTAAGGAAAATTTTCAAAACCTATGATCGGTTGCAATCTTATTGATTGATTTATTTATGACATATTTATGTGCATATTACTAATTGGAGTTTTAATCAATATGCATACACGAAGGGTTCAACCTTTTCTTTTAGAAATTTTAAAGGCATGATTGAAAACAGCTGGTAAGTCTTATGGTTGAAAATGTTTTATATTTTATGAATAACAAAGCTCCATATTGTCTAGAAATAGTTTTAGTCATCTTTATAAAAGACTTCCTTTTCCGATCTTAAATTCTCAAAATTTAAATCTACATGTGACAATTTTGAATACAACTTTTGCATAATTGATACACATGACGGTTAATATGCTAAAAATGGTCACCATGGTTGTATCTAATTTGTATATTTTTAATTTAGTCTTAACTATTTAATGTTAACACCATGTTCTCATATATAATTCATAGGTAGAACTTCGTTATTGTCGTTATTTTATTATACCAATAATTTTTACTTTTAGGTAAAGGTTGACATATAAGATGATTTTTTTTTACGAATGTCTAAGTTATTATACCAATAATTTTTATTTCCATGTACATCTTCAAGATTGGCATAGAAGATTATTTTTTATTTGGTGAGAAGATCGAAGTTCAAGTTTTTTAAGTTTAGTGAAAACTCCTACTTAGATATCAGTCATTGTTATATCTAATAAATAAAGTTTTATTTTATTAATACTCATTATACTTATTCTATATTTTTGGTATGAAGATAAGATCGTTTAGAGAATAGACCGTTTAGAGAATAAATTGTCTAAGCAACTCGAATTTTGAAGTTTAACAAAAAACATTAAACAAAATATTGTTGTGTATGAAAAATTGTTTTAGAAGAAATAACGTTTAAGAAAGAAATATTGTGTAATGTCTATTTTAAATAAAATCAAGCTTATGAAAATGATTTCTAAACTAGACTGTCTAGTAAACAAAATTTATAAACAACGTCTAAGAAAAGAAAATGTCTCTCTTTGAAATCATCTAATAGATTATATGAGTAACAAGCTAATGACTTATGAAAAAGAAAAGTTTATCTCTTTTATAGCACTGAGGATAAAAGAAACTTTTATTCAATATAAATGTTATCTCAAGAAAAGCATCTTAAAGAATACATCGTCTAATGAATGACCTTTAAATGATATAACCTTTGAAGAAGAATCTAATGTTTATATCATCTGATGATTATACATGTTATATGTTTTACCAAACGATGCATTTATGAATGACATGAAAATTGATAAAATGTCTTCAACACGTAATACAATCTAACGCTTATGAATGTTTAAAACATTTAATGCATGTACGATAAATTGTTTTGATGCTTGTATACTTTGTTCTTGATATTTGTCCATATCACTAAAGCAGAAAGATATGATCAGAACCACTACACTAAGAAAAGTTTTTAGTAGAGATGAAGAACATTCTGGGAATGTTTCTCTTGAAGCCTTATGCTTTGTCACATGTGTAAGCTCAGTTTTTCTTAGGGCTATGATAAAGCTTTGACCCCTACAAAAAAGACTAATGTCTAACTTCCCACTTAAAGGTCTTCTCTTTTGAAGTCAACTTCCTTATCTAACAGTCATCTTTCAAGAAAAACTATATATAGACAAAATCTTGAAAAGAAGACAAGAAAAATGATAACACAAGAATGGTAATATAAGAATAATATAATAGTGAACACAAGCTTATTGTGCTCATATATCGTTTGAAGATATATTTCTTTTGAGAGAAATATCTTAGCAAATCACATAATTCTTTGAATTTCTTATATCCCCTCTTTGAGAGTTATGATCTATATATTTGCTCATAACATTGTTTGTGCTATAAATTATGAAGAGAATTAAAACATTTGTCTAGACATGTTGTCTAGGGTTAAGACTAGAAGTGGTTAGAATACTTGTGACCGTAAGTGGTTATAATACTTGAGACCAGAAGTGATTAGAATACTTGTAAACTAGGAGTGGTTAAACTCGGACTAGTCATGTTGACTAGATGAACAAGGAGTGATAAGAATACTTTGACATAGCTATGAGTGAACCAGCATAAAAATTGTATATTATTGTTTTTTTTTTCAAACTCTTTTATAAAGACCTTTAAAAACATCATTGTCTAAATATATCCTTGTTAATTAATCTTTTAAAAACCTATCAAACGTGGTTTGCGAAATTTTAAAAATACTATTCATCCCACCCTCCTCTAGTGTTTTCCTAGGTTTTTCAATTTATATATACTTAATATACTTTTTAAATATATTTTAGATAGTTAGTGACATTTTTTTCTCAATAATATCCTAACTACATATCAATAATTTTTATTCTCAGGTACATCTCACTGTTGGTATAAGATGAAATTTTTGTGAGAAAATCAAAAGTTCAAGTTTTTGGAAATTTAGTTAAAACTTCTACTTATATACTAATTAATGTGATATCTAATTGCTAAAATTTTATTTTATTAGTACTTAATTGCCTATACAAATTCTTTTTAAGAAGAATTTAGTTTTAAGGAATTTAGTACTTAATTGCCTATATTAAATTTATGTGCATATTATAATTTCAATCATTATGTTTACGTGAAACTTTTTTTTTGTAATTTTAAAGGTTAAATTGCAAAATTTTAATAAGTATTATATGTGAAGATAGTTCATATTTATAAAAAGCAAAGTTTTATACCAATTAAATTTAGTTTTAGTATCATCTTTATACAAAACTTCTTAATTTAATTCTAAAGTTTTCAAAATATCAATCTAAGTATAACCTTTTTAATCACAAATTATAATTTATAATTTTCACATATAATGATTTTTTAAAATTCACAATTATTATTCTTGAAACAAAATTAAATCATTAATAAAACATTAATTAAAATATTTATTTATATACATATATAAATATAAAAGAAACAAAATTATCGTGGGAAGCACGGTGTCGTGCTATAAACAAAATACAACAAACCATAACATACTTTTGTGTATATTAATAAATTTTTAATTATTTTAAATATATAAAATTCATATATTTAATTATAATAAACAATTTGATGTAATTAGCATAAGATTCGATTTGGTTTGGTTGCTTTAACTTTTAATTAAAATTGTAATAAAGTATATGTAAAAATCAAAAAGTGATCACTTTTATATATATATATGTTTTTTAACCGGTTTAGATGATTTAGATTTTGAACAGAATGTACTTCGCTATCTTCTTAGATTTAGTAATATTTTTTTTTTCATAAATTTTCATCTTTTTAAATTTTCTATTGAGACAAGCATTAATAGAGTGCACTGAAGTTGCATGTCTTACGTTTTGTGTATTGAATGCTGCATTGTAAAAGGCTATTGAATTTGATACACAATTATCTTGTGACATGCAATATATAAACCTAATTGTGTGTTGAGGCTTGTAAAATAATAAATACCAAATATACTAGTATTAATATAATATGGAAAAAATACCCAGAAATGTTTACACCATCCACAGACTTAAAAAAAAACACATTTTTTTTCTTTATATTGCATTTCACAGCATTTCAGAATCAATCATAAATGCACAAGAAAAATAATATAAAATATAAACACTTTTTTGTGATTTTCAAATGTATTTTATTTATAAAAATTAATGCAATATAAAAAAATTATAACAACTCACACTAATTAATCATGTATGACGTGCTTAACTGTTCTTTATCTAGGTTAACCACACATGAAAGTTAACTAAAAGAAAAATTATTTCATTTTAAGAATATTTTCTTTAATGAGATCAAATATTTATATTTTGTTTATACAAAATATTTTTAAAAAAGAAATTTCTGAAATATAAAAATTATTAAAATTTATAGAGAGAGGAACAGTGGAGAGGATTATTAGTCATAATAAGAGGCTATGTTATGTCGAAGATTGATTTTTAAGAAAAACTTGTTATAAGATAAATTGAATTTTGTTGAAAATTATTGTAATGGATTTCCTCACGAGATTATGACTCTTATTATGAATGCATCACTTCCTCTACTTTATCAGAAAAACAAAATGGTTAGAAGCTTGAAAGCTCGAATAGAAGACATAAACAAAGAAGATTATATATCTCTTTATACTCTTTATCTTATGAACAGAGAGATTGACAATTTATCTACCAAAAGGGAGAAGACATGTATATTTATAAGTGGAGCCAAACCCTAAGTTTGCTTTGTAAAGACAAGTTAAAGTTAAACTCATAATTTTCTAATAATATACTTGTCAAATAAGAAAAAGTCGAGGTTTGTTTTGTTAACGGTAATAATTAAAAATTAGGATTAGTGTAACACTGAGAGAAGATTACTTCGAGTTGAAAAATAGGTTGTTGAATAAGGAAAAATAAAATCACTTTGAATTAATTCTTACCTCTATGTTCAGACAATCATTCAATTCCCCACTTCTATGTACATATAAACCATAATCTTTTATTTAGGGATACTTTTTGAAATTATAGATGAATTTTGAAATTATGGATGCTATTTTTTAAAGATTTGTTTAGGGAAAGACTACTATTGGATGAAATGAAAATTAAGAGGAATTTTTAATGAAATAATTTATTTTAAAGAATTTGAAATGATTTACAATAAAAAGTATTTAGAGGATACATGTAGAAGTCACTTCGATGCCAAAGTTAGTAGATGATCATTTGGTTGACAAGTGATGCATATTATGTGCATGATGATCTTTTAAGTCATACTTGAGACCTTTATTTATACTAGTTGGGATGAGTTTTTACCATTCCTAATCTGACGTAATTTGATAGGATGGTCGTGGTGTGTTCGATCAACCATGGTGTGCCTAGCCGGCCATGTTGTTTAGCCGACAATGGTGTAGCTGCTCGGCCATGTCGTGACTAGTCAGTTTTAAGTAGGCGGTCTTGAGGAACTCGGCTCAAAGTATCTCAACCTTGAAAGAGGTTGGCCTATAGAGCTCGGTTAGAAGGAGCTCGGTAAAAAGGAGCTCAATAGTGGAGGTCGGTATTCTAAGAGGTCAGCCTTGAGGCATCAACTTGGAATGCTTAGCCTGTGGGAGCTAGATTGGAAGGAGCTTAGCCAAGAGAGCTCGCCTTGATGGAGGTTGTCCTTACAAAGCTCGACCTTGGTGGAGGACGACTTGGGTGGTCGACCTGGATATGGAGGAAAACCTTGGTGGTCGTCCTAGATGTGGCGGACGACCTAGGTGGTCGGTCTAGAGCTCGACCTTTGTGGAGTACGACCTAAATGGGCATACGGTACACCAACCCCCAAGACCAAGCATTTAAATAGTATGTAAAAGGGTTTGGATTTGGCGCTTAAATATGATGTGTTGGGGGTCTGAACGAGGCTGAGAGAGGCTAAAAGTGTGACTGACTGAGTTCATGCAGGAGAGGTTGAACGATCATCCACATTGAAGCTATGATGTTGATCTTGAAGTTGACCACAAATTTGCCAAAAGAGGCACAACGATGGATCTTATTGAACCTAAGTCAAATTGGGGTGATTAAGCCAAATTAGGCTACGATGAGGTTGGACAACCCAATAGATAAGTTGTTAAGAAAAGGTGCAGGTGAGTTTGAGGCACGAGCTTGAAGCTTGGGACTACCGCGCAGTTGTGACTAAGCAACAACCATGAGCTCGTGGCCAAAAATGGTCATGGAGGAGCCTAAACAAGACATGTGATTAAGGCCTATATTAGTAAGGGTTGTTGATGAGACTTGACAACTGAGCTTTTGAAGCCAAAATGAAGCCATGATGATGTAGGAAGAGTGTTACAGTAGAGGCTAATATGAACCTGAAACAGGCTTGTAGTGATCGAGACCGTTTGAAAGGTGTTGAATGACCACTCCTTATTTTATAGATGATGCACTCATTAAAAGAGGCTGAACAAGGTCAAGATGACAACCGAACTGTTAAGGCCTGACAAGGTCGTGCTATTGTTGATGCTTACTCTGATCGAGCTTGAGACTATGTTGAAGCCTAAAAGTTGAATATTGGCGCAGATCATGTGGTAGAGGCCAGTCTACCCATATGTTGCGGCTGCAAAGGCTAGTGAGTGAGCAAAGGCTATGTTACATGTTGATTAGGGGAGCACTGTGATAACTGAACCTAATCCATGTGATAATTGTTTTTTATGATTACAATACATTGTTAATAAAAATACATGTGTATGTATTGTGTTATATGTGTTTATGCTTATTGTGGAATATGCACATATTGTGATTGTCACATTTGACATATTGTGTTGATTGATGCATATTGTTGTTTGTAAAGTGATCATATTTGTGTATGCACAATATATGTTTTTGGAAATAGAAAAACCACATGCACAAAAGCATATATGCATGACTTAATCGATTATAGTGTTGTGATAATCAATTAAGGTCATCAAACAGCTTGAGTTTTTAAACTATGGCAAAACAACAAGTTTTGAATTGATTATGTTAGTTAATAAATCGATTAAAACTTGTGTGTTTGCACATATCATTTTCAAATGTGCTGTGATGTATTTTGGAAAGAAAATTTTTCAAAAATCTGCTAAGTGTTGAAGCTTAATCGATTACATGGATGATGTATTCAATTAAGTTTGTTAAGATTTGAAAACTGACTTATGCTTGTTTAACTGCTATAACAGTCATATTTTTAAATATATTTGACTAAGCATTTAATGATAATCGATTATATTAATTGTGTATTCAATTAAGGAACCAAGTTGGTTGTAATTCTGTTACACCTGTGTAATGTAACGGATTACATAAGTTGGCTAATCGATTAAATTGCTTCAGGATTGACTTAAACTATATATTGACGCATTGATTGAATTTTTGGAAGACAATTTGAGATTTACATTTTCATATTTGATTCATATTCATTTGAGAAGTTTTACAATTTGAGAAGTTTTACTATTCTTGAAGATTTCTTGAGAGGCAAACTTGACTGGATTAGAGAGACTGATCGTTCTGCATAACTAAGGTGCTTGATGTTTGATTAGGAGGAGGAGATTCATAATTTTTGATTTGTGGTTCCCTGTGCGTGTTGCCAGATAGAAGAATGTGGTGTTCTTTATACTTTGAGAGGGTTCTCAAAGGGGTGACTGCAAGAGAGGACTATTCTTGGTTTTTGTATTGGCCATATTAGATTAGTGCGTTAGAGAAGTTGTTTACATTTTGACAGGTTGGTCGCTGTAAAAACCTAGTTGTAAAAACTTAGATCTCTATAGTGCAAATTGGCTTTCAATCTCAAGTTGATTGGAAGGACACTAGATGTATGCATTGAGGCCGAATCGGTATAAAAATCAGAGTTTGATTTTTCTTCTCCCTATCTCACTGCATAAATCAATTACATACTGTCATTAATTGATTAAGCATACCGTTACATTGCACGTATATTGCTTACGGTCCAAGAAAGGTTTAAAGAATCATACCATTTGCGAAAAAGATTTGAAAAACGTTTATTTTGATAAAACACCAATTCACCCCCTCTTAGTGTTAAGAAACAAAACTTATTAATTCTAACATTACAGCAGACTATGATTATTCTAATGGTCATTGAGTGAAACTGTGTAGCAGATTGTAGTTTGGACAAGCAGCAGGAGTTCACGAATGAACTCTCCTTTCACTAACTCGACAATTGATCAACATGGTTTCATGAATGAACTTTCCCTTAATCGAGTTGTTGCAATTTGGACCGAGTGGCAAGGGTTCACAGATGAACTCTCCCTTCATCAACTCGGCATGATCTCGCGGGTGAGCTCATAAGTTCATGGATGAACTCCTACTTCTTTGAGCGGCATGAGCTTACGGATGAGATCATTAGTTCACACATGAAATTTTTCTTCATGGAGTGGCAAGAGTTCATGGATGAACTCTTGAGTTTACGGATGAACTCCTCCTTTTATAAAATACCATGTGCAATCCTAAGCCAGCTAATATGGTTGACAATATCATGAAACACTAAAAAGAGTCAAATGCACGGTCAAAACAAACCAAATTAGGTAGCTAGTAAAGATGGGTAAGGCCAAGAATAAGCCGAATCAGGCTAACACTAAATTATTGAGCCCTTGTAGGAGAGGACGAACAATCATTCGTAATGGAGTCGTAGGTGGCCATTTCGTTTACATTAAACAAAAGCCAGAAGTTTAAAGCTAGAGATGGCCAAATAGTTGACACTTTGACCAAGCCAGGACATGAGGCAAACTGACGAAACAATTGATGCTTGAATAAAAGCTAGTGCTTAAGGTCACAAGGCTAAGATGTAGGCTCTTAGTGCCTTGCAACCTGCGCAAAAGAAAATGAGTGATCTAAATTGCAAAGTCAAGAACCTGACACAGATGAGACCGAGTAGTTAATATTGAAGCCAACTTTGGATATAAAGTTGGAAGACCGAGTTGTTGAGGCCATGTAGTCCATTCTTGCATGCCAAAAAGGAAGAGATGATGAAGCTATATTATGATGCATTGAGGTCAAACAATTCAAGGCTTGAAAAGAGCAAAGGTACTTATTTACTCTAAATACTCTATTTCTTTATAGATAACCTACTCCACACACATCCACACACTTTATTCAAAATATTAGAAGTGGATGTTAGAGGCAAAAGATATTCACAAAATGTTCTTCTCTTGAGAAAGAAAAATTGTCTAAAAGAAAGTAAACTTACTTCAAGCAAAGTACTGAAAAAGTAAGTCTACTATGACAAGTTGACTTTAACCAACGTTTGGTGTACATGAAAAGAGAGAAGACACAAGAATCAAGGCTAAGAGCTCAATCTAACGGATATTTCTCCAAGAGCCCTTAAATAGAAGAACACTAAAAGCAAGAATCAAGAGGATAACTTACAAGAAAAATATTCATCCTAAGAAAAGCGTTCAAAAGAGAAGAACAAAAAGCTCAAGAAAAAGGGAGTACTTTTTTATCTGTTGTGTTGTGCTCTCTTTATTCTTTTTTTCTGTCTCTTCCGTACACAACACAATTGTCTCTGCAAGACACAACATAACATCTGACCTAGTACAAAAGGCTAATCTCTACAAAAAAAAAACCTCTGAATAATTGATATTTTTCAAAGAAACCTATATAAAGAGGACTTCATGACGAGAAGAATCAAGTATAGATAATCAAGAATTATCTATGCATACTCTCTTGCTGCTATCTCTCTAAAGCTTATATTGTCTAAAGCTTTGAAAAAGAAAAAGTTCTTTACAAGTTTTTCATAATCTCTTTGTATTGATTTCAAATCTTCTCTACGAGAGTTACATATTCTGCTCTTGTAATCTGTAAAGAACTTTATTATTTTCTTTCAGAAGTGATGTAAAATACTTGTAAGTTTAACTTAGTGAAGTTAAATCATCTAGTCAGTTAGATTGACTCATACCAAGAGTGTTTATACTTGTTCTAACGAGTTGGATTAGTTATATATTAAGAATGATTAAACTCGTTGTAATTCTTTGTGATTAGTGGAATCCCTTAAAAGTGCTTAAAGGAGAATTGTGCTAGCTCAGTTTGGAACAAACTAGTATAATATTAAGCATGTCTTACTACTTTTGTTTTCCAAATATTTTCCCAGCTTTTAAATACTTAAGTGTTATAAATTGTCTAACCCTGCAAAAGAAATTAAATACTGTTTTAAAAAAGATTTAAAACTTAATTCAAACATCTTTTTCTATAATTATCTTGTATTACAAAGGTCACACAAATAATCGTTTTTCTTTTGGTACACTTTTTCTAATTCAAATAAAACTTAAACCACCTAATTATAAATCAATGCAATTCTTTGTTACATGTGTTGTCATTGGACCACCAACAATTAAAAATTAATACAATTAAGTAATTTTTCGATGAAATAAAATTTCAAAAATAAAATTCAAACCAATCTAATTAAAAATTAAGGGTATTTGATTTTACCTTTTGTCTTCTTAGTTGATTTTACCTTAATTAAAAGAAAATATGCTAACATTCTTGGAAGCATATGTTTCGTTTATCTTTATTAAAACTTACCAAAAAAAAATACTCATGTTTCAACAAATGCTATTTCAAATGTCAACTAAGAACTTTAAGAACTAGTTTTGAAAGAAAGAAAAATAAGTAAAAGTAAAATTAGGTGTGAAAAAAGAGAGTAAAGAGCAGTTGAAAAAATTGTTGAATGCTGCGAAGAATAGGGATGTGAGGGAAGAAATTGATAGCCAGCATAGGAAGAGGTGAGAAAGAGAGAGACCATAGTCTATCACCAGAAAGGAGGCTGCGACCGAGAGAGCAACTGCACACACTGTACCTCTCACCGGTTCTTCGACTTCTAACTTCTTAGATCGTCTTCTTCCTCGTCAAACGTCTACGGTTCCTCTTTCCTCTTCGGCGATTGTCAGAGCATAAGAGAGCTTGTTTCATGGAACAGGTTGGTAAAACGCTCTGCGTTTTGAAGCTTTACTTTTAGTTTCGGTTTCAGTTTCAGTTCGTCTTAGTAATACGAAAATATCTGTGGTTCTTTCTCTCTAATCTGTGTATGTGAATTTTTTCAGTACGAGAAGGTTGAGAAGATAGGTGAAGGAACCTACGGCGTCGTTTATAAGGCTCGTGACCGCGTCACCAACGAGACCATCGCATTGAAGAAGATTCGCCTGGAGCAGGAGGATGAGGGGGTTCCCAGCACCGCCATTCGAGAGATTTCTCTCTTGAAAGAAATGCAGCACCGCAACATTGTTAGGTATATATCTGCAATTCATGCGTTTCTCAGGAATGTGGTGGTCGTCGTTTGAGCAATTCATGTGCTGACCAAGAATATTATATGGCTGTAGATAGAAATTAGGAAATTAGGAAGATTATTGTTCACAATGAGTCTCAATGTCTCATTATAGTGTTCATTTATAGTGTTTTATTCCCACAGAGCACCAATGTTGAATAGTTTAATTAAGAATTTCAGTTATTATAGATAACAGAGGTGAAATACGAATCTGATTATTTCGGCATGGTTAAACTTGTGTTGGATGATGTTGCTGTTGATTTGTGCCTATGGTAATTGAACTGCATACGACAATGATACCATTTCGTGTTATCCATATTCTTCACGGTTTTGTCCGTGTCTTTGGACAAAACCTGTTTTTGATAACCTTTTGACTAATTTTAATATTTGGTCAACTGGTAAATCTCTGATATATTGTCTGACAAACTGTAAAACTGTGAATTTTTCATTTAGGTGACATTCATAGATGATGTATAACTGTACTTAATGTCCCTTTGGTTAAGTGTCCCAGCATAATTTGCATTGTTTCATAAAATCTACCAAAGAACTACTTGGCGGCTGTTGTGTATGCCATCAAAATTAGGATTGAGTGGCCCCAGAAAACCTGTTGACTATAGTTTCTTAAATTATTTTGCTTAGTTAAGTTCATCGTTGTTGTCCTAATGTTATTTTTCTCTCTAGTCTCTAGTCATTTCCTAATTATCATTGGCAAATTGTGGTAACAGGTTGCAGGATGTAGTACACAGTGAGAAGCGTTTGTATCTGGTTTTTGAGTACCTTGACTTAGATCTAAAGAAGCACATGGATTCATCACCAGAATTTGCAAAAGACCTACGACAAGTAAAAGTATGTGACATGTCTTTTCTTTATAGATTTTCAATCCTTTTGTAACTGAATTTATAATTATGAGAGAGACAGGATGATAGGATATAATATGATAGGTTATAATGAGTAATATGTGTGCAGGAGAGAGAAAACAGTTTAGGAATTAATTGTTGTTGGACAGTTAGAAGTGGGTTGCCTTTATAAGAAGGCAAGGGGGGTCTGGTAGAGAGGACAACTTTTGAGTATTCTTTTGTAAAGACAGGAACATTTGTCCTGTGGAGGGGGATTAGGCTCTCGTTAGTGCTATATGTGTACATTGTTTGAATAGCAATACAAAAACCCATTCTTTTTACAGTTTGAGTTCTTGATTATGAGTGTGTGAGTGATTGTTTTAGAGAGGTTTCATACCCAGGAACCTATCAATTGGTCCGACCTGCCAGATAAGCTTGGGAGAGGACTGCCGGATATCCTTAGGAGAGGAGTGTTGGATCTTTGGGAGAGAAGCGTGATGGAAGGAAGAGACAATACCTTAGAGAGGAGGACCAACAAACTGAAAATGAGCATGGTAGAATGAAGAAGAAATATGCAAGAATGGAGAAGAAATATGCAAGAAATGAGAGAAATGCTGCAAGGAATCAAGATTCACATGAAGGGCTTAGAAAGAAGTGAGAAATCTGGCAAGAAAGGACAGAAAGAGGGTTCAAAAGAAGAGATGGAGGAAGACAGGGTGAACAAAATTGGAGGAAGCGGGTAGAATTGCCCAGGTTTGAGGGGCTGGACCCGTTGGGGTGGATCACTAAGGCAAAAAAGTTCTTTGACATGCAAAATGTCACAGAGAAGGAGAGGCTCAAGTTGGCTTACAACTGCATGGAGGCACAATCTATTGGTTCAGGGCCTGGAAAAATAAAACCAAGAACCCTTCTTGGAAAGAGCTGAAAGAGGCATTGATAAAGGGGTTCGGAGGAAGAGTTAGAGGTTCTGTTTTTGAGAAGTTTGCCCAAATTGCAGAAGTCACAGAAACTGCTGCTGAGAAAGTTGCAAAAGGTGTTGTTTTTACTGCTACTGAAAAAGTTGTAAAAGCTGTTGTTTTTAGTGTTGCTGAGAAAGTTGCAAAAGCTGCTGCATTTAGTGGAGATAGTGTGGTAGGTTGTGGTGTGAATGTCAAAACAATAAAGAAAGGGGAAGAATTGTTGAGGCTTGGGGTTAAAACAATGGTGTCAAAGAGCAACCCAGTTGAGTCTGTTTACCGAGCAAGAGAGGACCTGTTGCAAGATATCAAGAAAGGAAAGAAACACTCAGGTGGAGGAAAAAATTCAAGCAATTGGGAGAAAAAAGAAGAGGATGTCATTGACAATAATGGAGCTAGGAAGGGTGAGGAGACACTAGTTTTCTCGTGAGTGAAAAGAGAAGAGTTGACCACTTATGAAAGGGATTGACACCCAAGTTCAAACAACAGGGGCAGCAAATGCTTCTCGAATTCAAAACACCAAAGGATCAACAAAAGCACACCCAAACAACAAAGAAAATGTAGTCCAAGGGTGCAAGACTTGGCATCAAAAATCCAAGAACCTTTCTTGGAAAAATCTGGCCACAACTCTACTAAAGATAGTTGAAGGGAACAGAAGAAGGATTCTATGTGAGAGTTGGGCAGCTGTAACACAGATGAGGAGTGTGGAAATTTTACATGAGAGTTTGCAAGTAGATGGAGAGCTGCCAAAAGTGTTGTTGCTACAAGAGCCGATGAAACAAGAGCCGATGAAGTCAGAGTTGAGATTCTGAGGATTTCACAAAATTGGGTTAAAAGAATCCAGAAAGAGTGGAAGTCATTGGAGGAGGATTTGCCACCACCCAAGCCTCCAGACCTGAATTGGAGGGCAGCAGCCAATGGGTTCCCTTCCTATGATGATGAAGAGGAGCCATGGGAACAAGCATTATTGTACCAACCTTGAGGACAAGGTTGTTTTGCAGCAAGGTGTAATGATAGGATATAATATGATAGGTTATAATGGGTAATAGGTGTGCAGGAGAGAGGAAACAATTTAGGAATTTATTGTTGTTGGGTAGTTAGAAGTGGGTTCCCTTTATAAGAAGGCAAGGGGGGTTTGGTAGAGAGGACAACTTTTGAGTATTCTTTTGTACAGACAGGAACATTTGTCCTGTGGAGGGGGATTAGGCTCCCGTTAGTGCTATATGTGTACATTGTTTGAATACAAAAACCCATTCTTTTTACAGTTTGAGTTCTTGATTGTGAGTGTGTGAGTGATTGTTTTAGATAGGTTTCATACCCAGGAAGAACTAAATTGTAGCCCTCAAACACCTGATTCTCTTATCCTCTTTCTTTTATTGGCATAAATTAAATAGAGCAAACGTAAGAGCCAATGATGATTAAATAAGCTTATGGTTTTGACATAATTATGGCCTGTCAAAATGCAGCTCCATACATATTATGCATGTCTCATGAATTTGTGATGAATTACCAATTATGTGGATAGCAGTTGGTTGGTATTACTTGGTCCATAAAAGTTTGTTTTTGAAGACAAATGATGTGTACAATAAATTTGGCCCAACATTTTGTCTTGGGCTGTTAAGTGCTTTTTAAAACTGAAGGTGCTAAAGTAATCCTAGGAACAATAAGCTACATCTACAGGTTAATTATTCTCATGTATTTCAGTTGAGTATCATGTTTATATATTATCTAATATAGTGATCAGAAAAAAAATAAAGCTTTATTTTGTTTGTTCAAGTCATTACAGTTTGACAATAATGATGTTGAACTGACCTCAAGCTTTTTTATTTCGTTAGAATTTGTCTCCTTTGCTCATAGTCTGCCTACTCAATATTGAAGTATACGAGGATTATCATCCTCTTATTATTGAATATATTTTATTTTTATGTGATTGCACAACGAGATGAGCTAATTAAAATTTTCAAATGATGCTTTATGCAGATGTTCCTTTACCAAATTCTCTGTGGGATTGCTTACTGTCATTCACATAGAGTTCTTCATAGAGATTTAAAACCACAGAATTTGTTGATAGATCGCAGCACTAATTCACTGAAGCTGGCAGATTTTGGACTGGCAAGGGCATTTGGTATTCCTGTTAGAACATTTACACATGAGGTTTGTTTGCTATATACTAGAGAAGAAATTACTCATACAGAATTTTATGATCGAATGTTTTTGAACTTCAATCGTAACTTTGCTTACTGGCCCCTAAGAGGCTAAAATGCAACACATCTCGAACACAAGATTGAAGTTTGTTATTTCTTGTCCTGATCTAAGGTTCGTTAGTATGTGTTTGCATCTGGCCTTCTCCTGACTCATTATTTATTTAGTATTCAATTGGGGAGAAGATGGTAGAGAATTAAATAAGGTGGTTTGGCCTTGTGAGAAGACTATAGATGCTTGATTGTTGTTGATTTATTAATATTTTTTATTAATTTCAACTTTTTTTATGAAATAACCTGTGATAGTTGTTTGAGTTGTAAAAAGTGTTTTTTCTTCAGTATTTCGCAAATTAACACAAGGAAATTGCCTCATTCAACTTTGAAAGATTATCGGTCTTTTTGTATTATCTATCCAACTTATAGTCAAAATGTTTCCTTTCGTATAAATTTGAAAACTTATTTTCATGAAATATTTAACATGGTAGCATGAGATTCTCAATATCGGTAGCAAGAGTGGTAGGTCCATTGTTCTTTCTATTTCAGCTACATTGTGTAGTATTTATTTACTTTTAAGTGGGGATATTCAAATTTTATTACATTGATAGATATATGGGAGTAGATTGTTTCAAAGAATATAAATATTATGAGCAGGAATAATTGTGGATGGACATTTAGTACTTGAAATTATCTTATATATTTAGTTATAGTTTTGGCAATTGCTTACAGGTAGTAACACTGTGGTATAGAGCTCCGGAAATTTTGCTTGGATCCCCTCGTTATTCTACACCAGTTGATATTTGGTCAGTGGGATGCATATTTGCAGAGATGGTAAATCAACGACCTCTCTTCCCTGGGGACTCTGAGATTGATGAATTGTTTAAAATATTCAGGTGAATAGCCTTCTTTCTATAATTTCTATTGTTCTTTGGAAATCATTATTTTTTACATGCAAAGTGAATGTTGATGGAAAATCCCAACCTAGCACTATGTGTGTCAACGTTGGAAGATATACAATACCTTTGGAAATCATGGGCATGCGTGAACAATTTCTTCATAGCACTTTTATGAGGAAAAGTAATATATAGTTCTTCTTGATTGGGTTCTTTTTTTCTACATTGTATCAGCACCAATTGTGTATGTCTCAGAAAGGGCTACCTATGAAGGTTTATGATCATTAGGAAGTTGAGTGGAGTGTCACTAAGTAAAGTTTTGTAGGGTGAAGTTCGCTGAAATGCCAATTCTTAACGGTGGTATTGTGATAGGTTCTTGGCTGTTTTGAAATGCCCAAGTACTATAGTAGGTACTATGAGATGCCTATGTCCCACATTGAATAGTACGAGATGCTCCATGAGGTATCCAAGCATTTGGTTCCCCCTCTAATAGCTAGCTTTAGAGGGTGGATTTCTCAAGTAGGATCTTATCAATTGGTATCATAGTTGATGATTTATTGGCAGCTTGCTTAAGCAAGTGAGACAGTTAGTGATGGATCATTAGGTTTGGTTTGCGTCGGACTTGATTGTGTAAAAAAGTGAACATGTTTTGTTGGTTTCCTTTAGATCATTAGGTTTTTTGGATTGACGTTGACCTAATCCATTACACCCTCTGGGAACTGTAGATTTCAGATTTGAAAGGCAATTAAGAATACTATTGGATCCCTGTTCTGGGTTTCCGTTATAAATATTTTTTTGGGATGATTCATAGCTTCATTGGATCTCTTTCAGGTCGTTGTAGGTTAAATTGGACACAAGCCTCAAGCACCCATGTCAATCAAGGAAATAAAATAAATAGAAAATTTCCTTTTTATATTATACTTGAAGACCTTGGTACAATGGTAAGGTTGCTTGCATTGTGGGTCACAGGTTCAAAATCCTGGAAAGGAAATAGCCTCTCCACTTGTATATTCAGTCATCTTTTTATTTATATGCTTTTTTGCATATTCAAATAATTAGAGCCTCAGTTATAATATATTTGTTTGTTCTACACTTTTACCCATCGGGGTTTTAGTTGTGTCTGGCCTGGACTATTTTTGCATACTTTTGGTCGGACCATCTACAGTCTACCACTACTGCATGAGGGGTGAAGCCACAATATTTTAAGGTAGGTGATTATTAATCATCTGCCATAGGTGTGAAATGTTTGTACGTGCGATATCTTCTTTTTTAATCAATGCCTCCTTTAAATTATCAATTAATACATGGATTTAAAGTTTATAGTATAGAAACTGTTATATATTGGAATCTATATAATGCAAACAATGCATTCTTTTGCTTCCAAACAGGCATGTAACAAATAATTAAACAAAGCTGCATAATGTATGCTTATATTTTGACACATCGTTCCTTGTATGAAGAATCTTGGGTACACCAAATGAAGATACGTGGCCTGGAGTGACATCATTGCCTGATTTTAAATCAGCCTTTCCCAAGTGGCAGCCGAAGGTAATTAAATAGATTTCATCATTCCCAATTTTGTCATCACTAAATATTGAATTTAGTCTTATTTTGTGGTTTGCAGGACCTGAAAACTGTCGTTCCAAATCTTGATCCAGCTGGTCTTGATCTTCTTTCTGTAAGTCGAACATCATGTATATCATTTTTAAATAATAAAATAGTATTTGTTTTCTCCATTATGCTGATAAGATGTGACCATTAGTTATATATTTCGTCATTAGTGAGGTGAAATGAATATTTTTTTTCTGTTGAGAAACGGCATAAAACAGAAGAAAATACATTTTGAAGCAGTAATAGTAAGCAAAGGTGTTAGATGGTAATCTTTCTCACTAGGTTCTAGATGGTGAGAACAACCTATATTTGCCCCAACAAATCTGATTATAGCTTAGAAACCTTTCAAATTAGTTGGAAAGGCGAACCATGCCAAGTGTTGATTTGTCTCAAATAAATTCTACTGGATTTCGTAGGTCGTGATTATCCTTTTCCTATTCTAACTTGAAATGGAGATAGTAATGAATGGCCTCTGGATAGCCACTTTGCTTTACCCAATATTAGTTGTCTCTTCTAATCACACCAACCAGCTTTACCACCTGTATGGTGTGATTATTTTGGTCAAAATTCGTTCATGTCCAGTACTTTATTCAACTTAGTGAAAGGTCCCGTGACATTTAAGCCCCATCTTTATTCGTATTTTTGAATGAGCTTTTTAATAGATATTAACTACTATTTTTAGCTTGTGTATTATACTGGAAAAATGCATACCTTTATATGATTAAATTAAAATAAATAATTTTTTTTAATATATTGTGATGAAAATTTATAATGATAAATATTCTGATTTATTTGTACAATTTAATTTTTTATATAAGTTTATTCTTAACTGTTGGCAATTTATATAAGTAAAATTGTTATTCCAATTGTTAATAGTTTTATGTCCTTCCTCAAAAATTTTACATAGATTTTTTGTGGTGTATACTTCGATGCATTTATGTTGTGTTCCAGCGCATGCTTCACTTGGATCCCAGCAAAAGAATTACTGGCAGGAGCGCTCTTGAGCATGAATACTTCAAAGACATTAAATTTGTCCCCTGAATGCTTATCTTCAAGGCTGGGGTGTCTATATTAGTAGTATATGTATCATTTACGCGTTTTGACTCATAAATGTGTGCTACCCTTACTTTTTTTTACTTCAATGCTTAGGGACAGAATCATATTTCATTTATTTGTTACTTACATATTTTAGATTCAGCTTGGGTGTGATCTTATTACCTATTACCTATTTCGTGTTTTAGTTTCCGTGCATTGCAAACAAGCAAATTTTCAGTTTGGTTTGTGTTATACATACCCACTGATGAATGCTGCATGTAAAACAGGTATGTACTTCCATTGGCACGGAGCATGTAAAATTCACTTGCCTTCTCATTTGTAATCCGCTTGCTCAAATTGGTACCTTCATTTAGCAACATATAATAATATACCCTAAGAAAATCCAAAATATAGTGCCCTAAGAAAACCAACAATATATAGTGGTTTTGTTGGGGGTATTGAATGCTTATACTTTAGATTTCGAATCGTAGAATTTTAAAACATGAATTGCGTAATTTAGAATAAATTTCAGGATTAAAAATACATTTTGCATTGCATGGTTCAATATTCCAGATCACAAAATTTGCAATATATTTTTTTGAATCTACAAATATATTGTGGATATTTAGATTGTGTAGTTCAAAATACATTTTGATTATTTATTATACAATTTGAAATATTTTTAACGTACAGATAATTTGATTTTCTTTCCACAGCTATGGATGCATTATAGACATCTTAAAAGAGATTGTCTATATAACCCATCAATGAACTGAGTCAAATATCGGAGATGACTTCTTTTACTATCAGTGTGATTTTGGGATAGTATACTTTTTATTTAAATATTAACAAAGGTAATATTTTTTGTTAGAGAGTTTTCCATGTGCTTTATAATATATCTAATGTTTTTTGCACTTCATTAGTGTTTCTATTATTCTGTCCAGATATATACATTATATGTATACGTTGAACACAACAAAATAACATATGGTTCAGGTGTTTAGTTGCCAATGAGTAAATAATTTGTGAACAACTTTTAATAGTTTCTACAACATAATCAATTTTATATGCTAAAGACACAACAAGAAGTTAACTAAATATTAAAATAAGGTCTAATACATTTAAATTTTCTATTTAGAGTTTAATAAATTTAGCAATGACTAAAAATACTTTATAAAAGAATTTATGCAAAATCAATTTTGAACTCTTGCAATAAATAGTGAATGTAAAAGGACACAAATGACGATATTATATATATATATATATATATATATATATATATATATATATATATATATATATATATATATATATATAATTGTAATTGCTTTTATTTTTCTATAACCTATCAATCATAACGTTCTTATATAAATCAAAATAAGTTAGTTAATTATGTACAAAGAATTTCAAGAATTACATTATTAAAATTCCTAGGACAAAATCAAGAGAAGATTGCTCTATAAGACTTTGTGCTAAAAGTAAAGAATGTGAATCAATAAATCCTAAACCCAATGATAGAATGTGAATCAATAATGGTTGGGATGATCAAAAAAGCATATTGACATAGGTCAAATGTACAACTGCTATTACTAGTAAGATCTTGTTTAACTAACGAGCTAACTTATGAAGCTCTCCATGGGCAATGTGAAGGAGTGATTTAGGGAACTGGAGTAAAAGACAACAAGGACATCATTCTACACAACAAAACCAATGGAAAGATGTCATTTATATTATACCGTGCTTTACGTGTCATTAGGAAGGGTCTACTGATTGGGATTTTCAGTATCGTATTTTATGATAATTTTAGTGCACTTGTCAATTAACGAAGTTTATCCTGAACAAAACCAAGCATATTATCATCAAATATAAATTTATTAGAATCGATAAGAGGACTAAGCTGTAAAAGATTGATATAAAAGGGAATCCAGAAAATATGTTCACGTAACATGTTTCAAGGATTAAGTTCATGTAGTGTTTATCCTTGTTGATTGTTGGTAACAATCACTTGGCAAAAAAAGATTCAAGTCAATATTGACTTAATATCATCCTAAAGAGAAAATTGTTGAACGAGATAATTAATATGTGAAAACAATATCAATTTTTCTTGTTATTGTTTAGTTCTTTTAAGTATGAAATATTTGTTTTCATACATTGAACACTCTTTTATTATACAAATTTTCACATTAAAAACTATTATATAGGATGAAAATCATGTATGTGATTAATCTCCCTTGTGTTAAATATATACATAGGTGCTCTATTTATAATAGAAGAAATATGGATTAAGTCTAAAATACAAAAGAAATAATAACAAACTAACTAAAGATAAAAGATAAATATAAAAAAAATAATATATCTAACACTCCCCTACAAACTAGTGCATACAAATTGTATGTATCAAGCTTGTTATTAATATAATTCATAAAGACTTAGTGAAAATATATGCTTTTGTACTCCAGTAATACCAAATTGCTAATGATTTGCAAGACGACATAGAAGACGAAATATCAATCCAAAAGAATCTCCTGAACAACAAATCTGGGAGGTTGCTCCATGTAAATTTCTTCTTACAAATCACCATTGAGGAATGCATTGTTGACATCCAATGGATAAAGAGATCATTGTTGGAGAGCCACCACAGCTATAAATAAACTAACAAAAGCCATATTTTCTATGGAAGAAAAAACATATATGGACGGGTCAAACACAATGGTGATAAAAGGGAGGTTAGAAGAGACGATAGTGGAAGAAGCCATGGATGAACAAGAGAGAGAAACCATAAAAATTCAAGATTCTTCAATCAAAGCACCTGAAAAAGGAAAAAAGTAACATCAATGCTTTGAATAGCTACTTGAGAGGAGATGAGACGTGCAACAATGCACGATGAACCTGAAAGAGGAAAACGAGCAACATTGACGCTCTAAATTACGAGTACACATGCCATCGTGCACGACGAAAAAGGCAGTAGATCCATAACTTCAAAAGGCACTAAGAGCGCATAAGAGCTCCAATGAAGGTGTCGTTGATGGCATGGTGTCGCTTGGCTGAGACAATAAAAACCATGTGATCATCAGTCGAAACTAGAACTCCTATAGTGGCAACGGTAGACGATGACACCACAAACAACGGTAGATAACGCCGCCGCCAGCAATGATAAGTGTAGTATCAGTGGCAACAATTTTTTTTTCCTAAAAAGAACCTTAAGCTTTAGATACCATGTTAAATATAGTGAAAATCATGTATGTGAGTAATCTCCCTTGTGTTAAATATACACGTAGGTCCTTTATTTATAAAAGAATAAATATGAGCTAAGTCCAAAATACAAATAAAAAATAATAACAAACTAACTAAAGATAAAAGATAAATATAAAATAAAAATAATATATCTAACACTACATATTATAAGTATTGTTTACATTGTTCTTAAAAATTTATTATATTGATTTCGTGCATTTTATTAAATTACTTATTTATGTATTATCTTGTAGACCACCTGATTTATAACTATTATACTTGTGGTGTAAAAGTACTTTTTTTATTAGCAAAGAATAAATTAATAAATATAGAGTACTTGTGGGATATGTTAACCCTTTAACAAATAATGTATATGTTAACTATCTAATAAATTTGCAAAGAGTCCAAAAGAGAATATGTGGATGACATGGTGGTTACAAGAAACGACATTGAAGAAAGAAAGTTCTACGAGACTATTTATACGGGGAATTTAAAATGAAAGATCTAGGTCGTCTTAAATATTTTCTTGGAATTGAAGTATCTCGATCAAATGCAAAGATCTGTCGATCTCAAGGGAAAAAATTCCTTAAGTCTTTTTCAGGAAATTAGAATGTCAAGATGTCAACCTATTGATACACCAGTAGAGGAAGGTTTAAAGTTGTGTGTAGATCTTAATCAAGTACTTATTAATAAAAGGTGATACCATTGTTGGAAGATTCATGTACTTAGCTCACACAAAGTCTGATGTTGCTTATGCATTAACCAATGTAAGTCAATACATGCATAACCTCAATGAGAAACATATGAAGGCAATCACACAAATTTTAAGGTATTTGAAATCTACCTCAGGAAAGGAAATTCCATTAAAAAAAGTTAAATTAGCAGCTTCGACAATGACTTTATCCCCGTCTTAACCACATCCCTACCTACACTCACTAAAAAACCGAAAATACCAATTGACACAATCCATAAAAAAGAACCAATATCCATTGGTAATAAACAATTTTCAACGATTTCTTGACGGTGACAATTCCATTGGTAATTTCCCTATCGGTAACTATTACGGACGAATATAAGTTGTCGATAATTACGAACGAATATAGGTCATCGGTAATTACCGACAGATATACCCATTGGTAATTACCAGAGGATATATTTGCTGATATAGCCAGGTAGAGAAAAATGAAATTTGTATTTTGTCTACCCCACATTCACATAATCATCAGACTTTCACAAAACAATAAACAATCCATATCCATATAATCAAACAATCAGACATATATTGAGATACATCTTTTGTACAAAATTCAAATCTAAGCCATGTATAGGTTTCTTTAATCCATGTATTTTGGCCAAGTAGTGTAGGTTTCTTTCGGTCATGTATTTCGACAGAGTAAGTAGGTTTGTTTAAGGCTTGTTCATTTTAGACCTTTCTTGCTTTACCCTTGGACTCTTTTGGCTTTTGTAGTGTTATTTATCTTTGTGTGGTGTAGTTTTATCTTTATGGTGCGCCAACACTAGGAGGTAGCATCCTAGTTGATGGAGGCTTAGTGAGAGCTTGAGGTTTTGGTGGAGTTACAAGAAGACAGGAGAGTAAACACTTGGTAAGGAGAATGATTTGTGTGTATTTCATTTTAAGTGTTAATTTTGTGCTTTCTTCTTTTTGGACTTGTAATATTTGGCCATGTTAGGATGTGTCCTAACAAGAACATTGCACTTTGATTAATATTGCGATTTTAGTTCGCAAGTGTGGGGGAACCAAAGTTTCTTCTAAACTTCACTATTAGGTCGCATAAATTAGCTTTAATTGTTTTCGTTAATTGTGGTAGCTTAATATGTGTCTACTTGTATTTCAATTCTAAGTCCCTTTGAGAATTAGGGTACAAGAGGACTTAAAGTTAACTTTGGCTAGGAAATACTTGGTATTTAAGTAATCCTTAGTGATTTACCCATCTTTCCTGGAAGTGAGCTTAAGATCCTTTTGTCTCCTTAACTCTTTAAGAAATTTTATTAGATATATGATAACGGTTGAAAAACCGTTATATTTATACATAATTTTGATATTAAAAACACCCTTTCTGACTTAGAAACTTGCTTTAACTCATGTTTTTGATTTAGTTTTGTGAATAAGAGAGTTGAAGGTGAATTTAATGGTTTTGTGCTAGATTCCCTTGATTTTGTAGGCTATTGGAATAATTTGAAAGAAGAATTAAAGTACCGAATGGTTGGAATGCAGAAAAGTCAATCAGAATGCAAAAAAGTCAACCATAGTGCAGAAAAGTCAACCAGAGTGTAGGAAAAGTTGCGCTAAGCGCTAGTTTTGAGTGTCGTAGCTACCGCTAAGCGTCGACGACGTAGGTGTTTTTTGTTATTTTTATGGGCTTGGACTTGTTTTCTGTTATTTTTATGTTCTATTTAAGGACTTGCACATCCTAGGGATTGTATCTTTTGATGGCTTGGGCACAAAAACACACTTTTCACCCCTTGGGAGTAGATTTGGAGATGGTGATAGCTCTCCTCTTCTTTTTCTAGGGTTTTTCTCCTCTCTTCCATTCTTTCATTCCATTGTTCGTCTAGTTCTTCCATGACGATGGAGAACTAAACCTTATTTGTTGTTGGAAAAGATGTAACCTCTTAAACTCTCATGTATTGAATTGATTCTTGATTATATATGTTTTACTTCATTAATTGTTAGGGTTTTTCCTCTATACTCTATGCATACTTTGTTTAACTTATTCAATTGCATGATCTTTGATTTTGTCGATATGGACACATACGGGGAAACCTAGAATTGGGGAAATTCTCCCAGAAGCAATATTACCTAGTCATAGGAATAGGAGGATCAGTTGCCTTTAAGCTTCTTTGTGAATGTAATGCATGATTAATTGCTAGGGAGACAAGACATTGTGAACTAGTGATTAGGAGTAGGCTTTCTTCACTGAGACATCGGGTTTAAGGTGAATTAGAAAGTGACATTAACATTAATGAAGAAGATGAATTCATATATGCATGAGGATAAATTAGGTGAAATATAATCCCAATAACAATATCATCAACTTCATCCATTCATTCTTGTGTTTAGCCTCAATCGATCAAATTGCATTCATGTTTATTTTATTTGCATCCAAAAACCCAAAATTTGTCTTTTAGAGTCTTAATTAGTTGAGTAATCACATAATTGTTTAGTGTCGTGAGTCTCTTGGGAAACGATACTTGGTCTTACCATTTATTATTACTTGATACGATTCGGTATACTTGCCGAGGTCTTAACAAGTTTTTGACTCCGTTTTCGGGGATTAAAAATTTGTTTATCAATATACTAAGTTTGTTTGCATAAGCCATTTTCGAAAATCTTAAAAATGTCTAAGAGTATTTGAGAAAATTGTTTTTCAAAATTCTTTTGAAACAAATGAGTTTTTATAGTAACTTGCATTTAAGTCATGGTACGGATGAGTTACATTATAAAGTTAAGGGTGATCTTTCGTTCTTTGGTGAGAATACTAGTGCACTATCATACCTAGCATGGGAGAAAAGAATAGAATAACTTCATCCATTCTTGGTTAGGCATGGTGAATATCATATACTTAGTTTATGCATCTCTAATCTTGTAGGACGTGCAAGAGAATGGTGGAAACAAAAACAATCTAAAGTTGAGAAAGGTAGAAAATCTCCAATTAAAGATTGGTGTGACTTGAAAGCATTCATGAGAAGAAAATTTGTTCCTTCTTCCTTTGTAAGAAACCAAGAGCAAACATGTGATATTAGAGAACTCATTAAAAGAGGAAGTTTTTTCTAAAAAGTGTAGATGGGTTCTTTGAAAGAGAAGATGAAGTTTGAAGAAAAAGAGAAAAATAGAGATTCAAAGAAGAGATGAAGAAATGAGAGAGATAGAAAAGAAAGAAAAAGTTACACTACAAGAAAAAACTGTATTACATACAGCAAAAATCCGTATATAAGACCCAAAATCCGTATATATTCTGTGTTTATATACGGATTACATACGGACAAAAATCCGTATATAATACCATCGTAGCTAAGTTTACATACGGAAAAATCCGTATATAACTTATATACGGAAATTATATACGGATTTTTCCGTATATAAGTTATATACGGATATTTCCGTATATACGTTATATACGGAAAAATCCGTATATAACTTATATACGGAAAAATCCGTATATAATTTCTGTATATAAGTTATATACGGATTTTTCCGTATATAACATATATACGGAAATATGCGTATATAACTTATACACGGAAAACTCCGTATATAATTTCCGTATATAAGTTATATACGGATTTTTCCGTATATAACGTATATACGGAAATATCCGTATATAACTTATATACGGAAATTATATACGGATTTTTCCGTATATAATGGTTTAACGAGAGCTAAATAAATTCTCTGTATATAACAGTTCTCCATGCATAGTATACAAGCAGACCTGGACATTGTAGTGAACATTCAACATTGTTACAAGCAAACCTGGACATTATATATTGCACATTGACATATAAATTTAATAAGGTTTTCAGATACACTTAATCCACAAAGAAAACATTGTATATGAATACATAAATATTGTATAATGTAAATACAACTGCAACATTTGGAGTTCATAAACAGATTGTAGTTGTGGTTCTAAATAAGTTCAACAGTAATGGAAATAAGTTCTATAAAATTCCTAATAATGCATGTAATCATCATTTCCATCTTCTGGTTCTTCATGTGGTGGTTGCTGTTGTGGTGGTTGCTGTTCTGGAGGTTGCTGTTCTGGTTGGACTGTATTGGGTACGTCATTTTGAACTTGAGGATTTTGAAGGTTTAAAAATTGTTGTGCAGCCGCGGCTGCTGAAGGCGGAAGGAATGGCAGGAGGACGCCAATAAAGCCTTCAAACTTTTGAAGCTACTGACCATATTGTTCTAACTGCGATTTCAGGTTAACAATGTCTTCTGAATTTTGAGGTTGAGCAGTAGAAGATGCCTGTGTCTGTTGGATGTAACTATCAACACAGTCATCTTGGGAAGTGACATTTCCAATGCCGTATACGCGTCCCTTGTATTTTCCACCAGCAGCCTCTAACCAACATCGGTTTCTCAATCTTTCCTCCTCCGCAGGGTCTAGAGGAGAAGATGTTGAGACACCAACAGATGCAGTCTCAGATCTAATTTCAGAAAATTTTACAACAAATTGTTCCTGTCAAATGAATAAATATTATCATTATACATGAGGTTTAAAAAATGAAAATTTATAATGTGATAGAGTTAGTACAAACTTACATGGGTCCGCCTAGACCTTTCGTCCACAAATTCTCCCGTTGATTGACGAATATGTGTCTGCTGAAATATTTCATCAACATGCACAGACCGATCAAGCTCTTGTGACTGCAAACAAAAGGAGTTGTTAATAAATATTTGTAAAGTTTATGATTACAAATATAAGAAAAAAATGTACAAGTTATATACCAAACGAATAGCATGCTCATGTACGCTTATAGATCCTCCAGTGTGCAAACATCCACCCTTTTCAGATGTCCGATTCTTCTTTGCCGTTTCACACTTTTGTCTATAAAGTGGCATGTTCCACTTTTCCAAAAGAGCATTCCAAGTATCGTCCCCCAGCCAATCAGGTCTTTTTCCTAGAGTTATAGCTTTTTTATACATCTCTGAGAGTCTATGAGATGCCTTGGTGTGATAATTTTTTTTGACCTTTTCCTCATCTTCAGGCTTCCGTGAAACCTTTCTCTGTTGTTATATTAGAAATAATAGGTTTGAATAAGTAAAGAAGTTCAAAGTATAAATTAAATGCATGACACCAACTATTGACTTGTAACAACAGGATTAGGAATGAAAAGTGTTTACCTTAAAACGTTCGAAGAAGACATCTCTGGTTGACTTAGGGATTGCACCCCATGTTAGCCATGGCTCATCAAACTGTTCCTTGATGGTTGCTGTGATTGCCTTGGATGCAGTTTTTGTAGGATAAAACCTAAAACAAAATTAAACTCAAACATTACAATAATACAACAATGAATTGTGTATATATTAATTGAGTTATTTTTTTTCTTACCCTCTTCCAACGGGTGTAATCATTGGACGACTATTGGAACATTCTTCCATGTTATTGGCGGCTGAACTAGAATGTGGATCTGCATCCTCTATACCAGGTGATGCTGCAATATTTCTGGGAGTTGATGGGTTAGAACCAACATTGGGAGAGAGTGAAGCCTGAAGATAAGGAGGCACTTGGTATGGAGTGGGTGTCAAGCCAGGCACTTGTATTGGAGGTGGAAGAGATGTACCAATAGAGGTAGGTGAAGATGTAGGAACTTGATGTGGAGTGGGAGTGAAGGCAGGAACAACTAATGGAGGTGGAACAGATCTACCAGTAGAGGTAGAGGTAGGTGTAGTTGGTTGACTGGTTGAACCAATTTCATTGTTGAAACGTGTCATCAACTTCACTACGTAAGATTTCTTCCCCTTGCCCTTATTAGAATTTCCTGAAGGTGGAATAGGAGGGCCAGAAGGACCTGATGCCATATTCTTGAACGTAATATATATTTTTATACAATAGCAGAAAAGAAAATTTAGAAATAGTATAATCAAAGATAAATGCAATAAAAATCTATTCTGTAACCAACTTGTGAGATAATATAATATTGTGATTGTGATAAAGGTATTTGGCAAGAATTTTTCAGCAACATAATATAATATTGTGATTGTGATGTGTGGAACTTGGTAGAACATATGGAATCACATGAATAGTTTTTCACAGTAGTTTTCGCAGGTAAAGTATTTGCCAAGAAATTTTCAGCAAGATTTGGAATTAGTTATGTGAGATTTATTTATGTACGATTAATATTCTCAACCACCAAAAACAGACATATTCGAATAACCAGCCAAATATTCTTCAGTTAAAAATGAAATCTTCAGAAAACAAGGGTAAAACAATGTTTTACTAGAATTTTCAATTTAGCATACAGTGATTTTAGTTTTACATTGTTGCATTGTGCAAGGGGCCAGTGTTTTCTTGGTATTTCGTAGTCTCCAATTTCCTGTTCTAAACCTGAATAGTGTGAATTTAGGTTGGTTTTCTACCCTTCTGTTTAGGTTAGTTTTCCTGTTCCAAATCAATTGAGCACACAGTGAGAGCTAAGTCTCAAAAAACCCATCATACAGTTCTGAACTTTCATTGGAAACTTCAGATACTTCGAAGTAACTTTTACTCCCCTCCCTGGCTGTTGGAGAAGAAAAGAAAAACCAATTATTTGTCTCCTGATGCAAGAGTAAAATTTTTAGCAAGTAATGTTGGGTAGTTATACTTGTGGAGAGCATCGTTTATTATGTATTTATGTTGAATACTGATTCTAGTTTTTTATATTTGGAGATACGAGATATCTGGGTGCTGGCTAGTTCTCAGTTTCGTACGTGATTTCTTACAGAGCTAACCCTGCAATACTTTTTGTATTTAGATAATGACATAATGATTGGAAATCGAAACAAGACTAGAGATGAAAGACTTTCTACTTCAAAGAATGGTGATGTGTTCCAAAATCGACATGCACACTGCAAAGTTAGATTGCATGATGCCACTGATATTCCTTCGGATACAAGAAAACACAGGGAGCCTGGGTCTAAAGAAGAAATTGATTCTGTAGGAAAGAGAAAGACCCATAAAGGTAGCATAAAATTCGAAAAGGTACCCTGGAGATTTTAGTTCTGCTGAAATCTATGAGCATGACTAGATACAGTTTTTTGGAGATCAAAATGTAGTTTGATATTAATCTAGGATTAGGTTTCCTGCTATAGAAAAAGAGAGAATACAATGGTGAATGCTTTGGTGTTTCATGTAATATAGCCATTCTGCATACAATGGTAAGATAACAAGATTGTTTTTCTTAAATGAACTTTTAGGGGTGACTAAGTGTTGTAAAGAGAGTAAGTGGTAGTATAGCTTGTGAGTCCAGTGGCTTTAATTTGGATTAGTTGGAAACTGAGTTGACTTCTCCACGTGAAGGATCTAAGACAAATAAAAAAGAATTCTAACTACTAACATGATATTATAAAAAAAAAGGGGGCACACTTACTCTTGGCTGGAACATCTTTGGGCTCTCAACAGTTCTGAGTGTTCCATCTTTTCATCTTCTTCTATGAGAGAAAAAACGTAAGAGTGCAGAGAACATGGGTGGAGAATGAAAGAAGAAATGGTGCAGGGGTGAGAGGCTTGACAGAAGAAAATTTAGAGATGATCCTAAGTAGAAAAAATGAGGATTATATGCTCACAACAAAGTCTTCCAGAAAAGGCATAGTAAACTTTAGCAACAAAAATATATGCTCACAACAAAGTCTTCCAGAAGAACTCTAGCTTATTGCACGTGAAGATTATAGGCATCAGTTTTTGTCAACATGAAACACTAATTGGCATAGCTACATCCAAGCACAAGCAAATTGATTGAAGAAAAATGAGGAAGCTAGATGCTAGGAGAGGAGACAAGCCTAGAGCCTATGGTCAGAAGGAGACAACACAAGGATTTGGAGATCTCTCTTAAATTCTTCCTCTCGGCAATTTGAAGGACATCATCTTTTCTTCTTTTCACGTGGAGGATAGAAGAGTATTACATAGATCATGGCTTGATGAATGAAGGGAAGGTGATGGTGTGAGATGATACGTCGAAAGAGCTAGAGGAGGGAAGCAAATCTGTATTTGATTCTTGAAACACTACTGGAAGAAGACACAAGACCAAGAGGCAGCTAGTTTGTTTCCTTTACTTTGCTTTGCTTCTTTGTATTTTGAATGTTTTCTTTTCTTGAGAGAACTGGAGAATGTTTTCATGATGAATGATAGGTGATGTTTATTCCTTTTGTAGAATTGTGCTTGCATCTTTAAGAGATTTTCTGCACATTCATAAAATCTTTACTAGCAATCTGTTTTTAACTCATTTCAGAGTTTTAACACGTTTCAAATCACTAATTAAAGTTGCTGAAGTGATTCATTTCGAGTTTAAGCCACTTATGTGGAAATTTGAGTTTCAAACCACCAAAAACCAAGCCAAATTTCTGGTCCAGTGTTGAAAACTGAATCTGTTTTCAATGAATGTACTTTGAAATCCAATTTGGCTTGCAGCAATACCTGGTTCAGTGATTAAAAATATAATTAAATGGTTAAAAGAAGCAAAGCAAAGTGTTAAAAGGGCTTATGAACCGTGCAGCCTAGTCCAAACCCAAAAACACAAAATCTGGGTTTGTTTAAGGCATTTCATCGAACACCTTCTGTTTTTATCAAACAGTTTCGTGCTAATTGTCTTTCAACCTGCATTTTGAGTTTTCTTGCTTTCTTAATCGGTTCTACCACCTTTCTTAGGATCCATTTCAGTGCCTACTTCTGTTGTATACCTATTTTTATTGCTTTTGAGCTTTTGGCCTCTTAAATTGTCAAGTTCAAGTCAAATTTTGGTCTTGAAACTGGTGCAGATTTTTAATCTGTTTGGTGAGTGTTTTGGATGATTGCAATGGTGTTGTGAAGTCCAATTGGAGCATTCAAGTTGCAGAACCCTTTCCCTACCAAGGTAGCATCTTAGGAAGTGGAGAGGAACCTGAAATTGTGAATTCAAGTGTGCTGTCCAGCAAACATTAATTGTATTTTTTTTTCCAGCAGCATAAAACACTTTTCGCAGTGAGAATTTGAGTGAAAATTGACAACTCCTATAGCCAAATTTTCAGAGACCAGCTCCATACGAAAGTTAATGAGAGATTGAGTGTTTGGAACCTAAAAGAAGCTTGCTAGAGCACCCTGAAACAGTAAAGGAAGTGAGATTTGAGTGCATGCACATGAAGCCAAATAGCCTTGGCCGAGAGAAATACTGCACTATTGTCCAATGCTGAAACAGTCCAGTTTCAGAATTTGATTTGATGAAGGGACAGATAAAGAGGACAAGGATTTTTTTGATGAGGCAGACAAAGGAGTTGCAAAGCTAAACCCTGCTAGCAGGTGGCCAGTGTGGGCATCCACAAAACCCTAAACAAAAACAAATTCAATAATTTGCCATTTTAGAGTTTAACGGAATATTATCTTTCCGTCTTGTGAATGAAGTAATTCCTTGATAGTACAAATTAACAAAGATGAGGAAGAGCTTGAGCTTCCTTTCTTTGATCATCAATATCATCATGACTAACGTCAGAAAGTTGTGGTGATGCCAAGTTTTTCTAAATTACTTCTAAAATAGAGTCGCACTTCTAAATTACTTCTAAACATTTAACAGTAGTAGACCTTGGTGGAACATCCTTCAACACGACAGAACCAGATTTGGAGCTAAGACTATCTCTTCCAGCTGCTGCCACTGAAAACAGTGGCAAGTTGTAGTAATTGTAATGCTTTTGTTTACAATTATGATTTGAAAAAATAGATAAACAATTCATGCATCGTTTCAAGAGTTCAAACCCTTCACAATGGCGTTTGAGAGGTTTGTTATGGCTGGTTATACAACTAATTAAGCTTAGTTATATATATGTTTAGGGTTAGTTAGTACAATCTAATGAATGTGTATACCCATTCCCTGTTCAACCCTTCTATAATCCCTTATACCCCTATACCACCATTATTCTTCCCAAATAATTTACCCTTAAACTCACTATGACCCCTGGAATCATCTCCACCCTAAAACCAACTATATTTCCTAGTTACAATATTGCTTGCATGCCGCTAAACTTTTAATATATAATATGTATCAATGTACAAGTTCTAGTATAACTTACAGTGATTAATTAAGGTTTCAATATAGGTCATTGTTCAACTTTTAATATAACTTAGAGTTATTAAACTTTATATATAAAGGGTTACTCATATTTTAACACAACTTAGAATGACTAAGATTTTAATATTTTAATATAGAAGGGTAGCTATTTTACTTATTGCTTCTTGCCTATTTTACTTATTGAGAACTTATACATGAGTGAACACCAAAAGCTTCCTGCTATTTTACATTTGAAGTTGAATATATTGATAAGTGATAAGGGTAGCTAATGTTTGTTTCACATAACCACTTATTGACTCAATTAGTTATCTCTCTATTGGACATAGATTTTTTGCTTTTATGTTTATGAACAACTTAGTCACATTACTTTTTGAAAACATGATCTCTATAAAATAAATAGTGTAACATTCAAATAACATAACCATTTTGCAGAAAAAGAAATATAGTCAGATTGAACAAGATGAGGGACTTCATGAAGGGTTTAATCAGCAATGCCCTCGTGATGGACTTGCAATTGAGGATCCAAAGTCAGGGGAATTCATGAGTTTGATCCATCCATACCATTGGACGTGCCTTCTGTTTTTGATGCAAACTCCATCCTGTTGTAGCTGACTGAAATTATTAGGGGGCTGAATGAATAAGAGTGTGAGTTTCTGATTGAGGCAAGAGGAGTGAAGTCTGATTTAGAACTGCAAAATCAATTTAATGCTGCCATGGCTGAGGTGGAAGCTCTTTTTAGCCAGAGTGGTTGAGATGCACAATAATTTAGACATGTCTGAAAAAGATTCACTGGAATTATCCAAAGAGTTGGCTGACAGTAGAGGCTTATTTCATTAAGATACTACTCCACTTTTTGTTGTGGTAAACTCAAAGTGTACTATGTGATTCTGTGTTATGGATAACTAAACTATATTATAGTGAGTTTAAAACAGTTAACTGAATTGTACTGAACTAAAAAATAGTTCAGATCAGTTACTTTGAACTGTTTTTAAGTACATTACAGTTTTCCTAAACTGGTTTATAGTTAACTATAAAATTTTACAATACAGTGCATTACAGTGTGCTTTGCCTAATAATGCTACTAATCTTCCTTTTCTTTATAATACCTTCATTTACAACCAACCAACAAAACTCCACGCAATCCTTTTTACACTAATTTTAATTCTTCCTTCTTAAAACATTAGTTTTAAAGATGTTCTTTAAAATATCTTAAGAAAAATCAAAAATAAAGACACTGTTAAATCAAGAAAGAACCATATAGGTATTATCAATTAATCATGGTGGAAAACTAATATTTTCACGTACATCAACTTCAAATAATCTCATTTAATAAAAAAAACAAAAAAAATATATGATATTTGACATCAACTCAAAAATATCACTATTGTTAACAGATAAAACATCATAGTAATGTTAGCTAAGGAGCAACGCTAATAAGTGTAAGTAAAAGAATAATTTCGGATGACGGCCCACAAATAATCATTATCTATTCTAACATTAACTCTTGGTACATTATTAAAAAATATAATATGGTGCTAGCAATATCCTAACATCAGTCAAACTTTATTTGTGCCAGAATTGCCTCAGCAACCACATCTAAGATGGCGTGGGATACTCTAAACCAAGACTATCTAGGTGATAAGAAGGTGATTACAGTGAGGCTGCAATCACTAAGGAGGGAGTTTGAAACAGCTCTAATGACGGACAAAGATTCTGTCCAAGAATACTTGTCACATGTATCCACTGTGGTACAACAAATGTGGTCATATGGAGAAAGAATGACCAATGAGCATGTGGTTGGAAAAGTTCTAAGAAGTCTTACAAGCAAATATGATCATGTTGTAGCGGCTATTGAAGAGTCAAAGGACATGGCTGATTACACCTTTGATGAACTCATGGGATCCTTGCAAGCTCATGAGGAGAGGCTCAATAGAAATGGTGAGAAGAAGGAAGAGAAGGCATTCAATGTGAAGGGACAATCCTCAAACATGGAAAAAACAGGGCAATTCAGTGGAAGAGGTAGAGGTAGAGCTGGCTCAAGAGGAAGGGGTCGTGGAAGAGGACCTAATAAGGAAGGAAAAGAGCAATCATATAAGGGTCCACTTAAATGTTACTATTGTAAGAAGCCAGGTCACAAAGAAGCTAGCTGTTGGAAGAAAGAGGAGGATGAACAAAAGGGTGATCAAAAATCCAATTTTGTGGAGAATGAGCAAAACTTGTTCTTAACACAAAGTGCAGCTGGAAATGATGCAGGGGGTGGCATGTGGTATGTTGACAGTGGGTGCTCCAACCATATGTCAAGTGCCAAGTCTATGTTCAGAGAGCTGAACGAATCTTTAAAGAGCCAGGTGAGGCTTGGAGATGGAAAACAACTTGAAGTAGAAGGAAGAGGCACTAAGCTCTTATATGATGTGCAGTATGTGCCAAATTTGGCTCACAATTTGCTGAGTGTGGGTCAATTACTCAATTATGGATATTCAGTACTGTTTGATAATGATTTCTGTTTGATCTGTGATAAGAAATCCAAAGAAGTTGTAGTAAAAATTATTATGGGGAGAAATAGAATGTTCCCTCTTTATTTATCTGAAAATGTGAGCAAAGCATTCACAATTAAAGAAGATAATGATGCCAAGTTATGGCATTTGAGGTATGGTCATTTGAATGTGCAAGGACTGAACCTTCTGAGTTCCACAGACATGATGCAAGGGCTGCCTAAAATTGGTAAGCTTGAGTTGTGTGAAGGATGCTTATATGTACTATATATATAAGCATTTTATTTCTTTAAATTTTGCTTTTAAAGGTTCTTTAAGAAGCAGCACATAGACATATACGATTCTTCTTCTTAGAAGACATTTTTCTTTTAAATTTTGCATTTTTTCTCTAGGCTGTTTATATTACCAGTTTATCTTTGACCTTTTTTTATTAATTATGTTCACAAAAAAGTTTATATTTATTACTTCTTTGTGTAAAAGTCTTGCTTCTGCCGTAAGGGGTTTGCAGCAGTGATTTTAAGCATTATGGTGGAACTATAATGGTTGTATAGCAACATTGATTTTAGGATGAAATCTACCTAACACATTACTCTGTAAAGTTTTGATGCTGTTGTGTGGCTGACATGTGTACTGAATTTCTTTTTTGGCTCTTGATTTTAAATAAAGATTGGTTGAAAGCCAAGATTCTATGCTAATCAATAATCAAACGGTTTGTCTTACAATATCCCTTTCTATATCTAGAGGGAGTACAAGACACCATGTTCAGCTGGACTCGGATTCTAGGGTGGATGTTGAATGGAGTCCTTAGTTCTTTACTGATATTCTTCTTAACCACTAATTCTGTGTTCAATCAAGCCTTCAGAAGAGATGGTAAAGTGGTTGATTTTGAAATACTTGGGGTGACAATGTATACATGTGTGGTGTGGACTGTGAATTGCCAAATGGCAATATCCATAAATTACTTTACTTGGATACAACATTTTTTTACATGGGGCAGCATCGCTTTCTGGTATGTATTTGTGTTGGTCTATGGTTACTTATCTACAGCAATATCCACAACATCTTACAGGGTTTTTGTAGAAGCATGTGCTCCCAATGGTCTCTATTGGCTAGTAACCCTTTTGGTTGTTGTGTGTGTGTTGCTACCCTATTTCTCCTATAGGTCTTTCCAAACTCGGTTTCTTCCAATGTACCATGATATTATACAGAGAAAACAAGTAGAAGGGATTGAAATTGGCTTATCTGATGATGATATACCTAAACAGGTCCAAGGAAAACTAATACACCTCAGACAGAGATTGAAGCAAAGGGAGTTGTGACATCTAAATGGTTCTAAACATATATTCTTTGACCCTTCAAATTGTATTTGATTTCTTGCAAAGGGGCATTCAAGTAGTGAGAATTGCCAATGGCTTTTAATTTTAATTTTTTTTTCCTTCCTTGGTTTTTATTTGTTTATAAAATTAGCAGAGGACAATTTTTTGTGTAGCAGTCACCTGATGTAGATTAGGGATGTAAAGCTAGAGTATTTTAACTTATGGCTTCTCAATTAACAATGTATATGGTAATCACATCAAAACCATTAAACTGAATAGAATAGATATTTACTCATTAAACAAAACGTGATAACTACTTACCCTTTGGTGGTACTTTCCTTTTTGAATCCCAAAAGCTTCCTCCACTTATCTTACCCTTCGAATCCTTTGCAGTCCTATATCAAACAAATTGAACCAGAGAAAACCATATAAAACATATATATAATTAATAATATAAATTATATGTTATAGTCCTTAAAGATTGCGTAAACATACCTTAACACGCCTCTTAATGTTCACTCAATGTCCTAACAATGCACCAAAGTATTCCACAGCACACCAACCAAACCAAACCCCATTTTGTGCCCGAAAAACCAAAGAACAAAGGTTTAGGATTCTCTCCTTTTACAAATGAAATCACTTAGGAATGAACAAAATTTACTTACCACAACAATCAGCAATTCAGCATATCTACAACATCGAACACTAAAACATGCTTAGACATTCGAACTTCTTCTTCTCTGTGAATAACCGCAACATTAAACCACTACACACCAAAGAAATAAAGATATATATATATATTAAAGGAACAACATTCTGGACTTACCAGAGTCACTGAGACTGAATGATGGCGACCCAAAATCGGAGTGCGAGAACAACAGTCCTAGGGTTCCTCTGCAACTGGAAGAGTGCGAGATTAAGTCTATGATTGATGGCAATCGCTTGATGACAAGAATGGCCAGAGAAGAACCAAATTTACTAAGCATTAGGGTTTGATTTACTTACCCGATTAAGCTACTCAACGCCGAACTACGACACCGCACCCAACAATGAGCCCCAACCACAGTGCTTGATGAAGGATAGATGAAGGTCACAATAATGGACAGAGAGAGGCGACGAAGAACCAAAGCACGATCTACACCCACACCGAAGACGACTCCAAAGACCAACACCCACACCGAAGATGGCTCCACAGGAGGACACCGAACTGAGACCGAAGATGGTTCGAAAGAGAAAGTAAAGCGTAATGGTTCGACAGAGAAGAAATGTCCAGGGTTCAACAAAGAGAGGAAAGCTCGAGGTTGAGAAATGACACCCAGCTTCCCTTAATCAGAAATATATTTTTTTAAAATAATTATTTCTCTGATCCGTATATAATATCCGCATGTAACACCTGGCTCTATAATCCGTATATATAATCCGTATGTAATATCTGAATTACATACGGATTATAATCCGTATATAAAATCCGTATGTAATATCTGAATTACATACGGATTATAATCCGTATATAAAATCCGTATGTAATATCTGAATTACATACGGATTATAATCCGTATATAAATATCCGTATATAAATGCAATATTTCTTGTAGTGTTAAAAGAAAACAATATCTTGCTACCTTAGAAGAAAAGCTTAGAATTCTTAATGAAAAACAAGAAAAAGTCCAAGAATATTTAAGGAAGATTAAGAGAAGAAGAAAGGAAGACAAGAGAAGGAAGAAAAAACAAAGAGAAAATGAGGAGCATGAAAAAAGAGAGAAAGAACAAAGAGAGAAGGAGGAGCAAGTAAGAAGAGAGGAAAAGGAGGAGGAAAGAAGTAGAGAGTATGAAGAGAAAAAGATAAAAGAAAGGAATGAGAAAGAAAAGAGAGAAAAAGAAGAGATTGAGAGAAGAGAAGAAGAGGAAGATTTAATAAAGCCCCCTACCACTCCCACAATTAAGGTTGAGACTAAGATGATGAAGGGAGTTTTCCAATCCTTGAACTTTTCTCAACACATCTATCCATCTTTCATAACTCCAACTTTTACTTTTGAAAAATTTTCAACTTCTTTTTCACCTCCAACTATTTTTAGCTCCTCAAACTTTTCCATATCAAACTTTGAGTTGACGTTACCTTATAGGATACAACTAATTCAAAATAAACACAATTTTTTGGAGTAGAACTTCAAAGTTTTCAAGTAAATTCTTTTGAAATTAACATAAGGTCTTCTTCAAATATTTCATCTAGATACATGATGTTTGTGACTTATAAGATTATTGGATTTATGTTTGATGACACTTGCATATGGATATTTGATCCCGATGGAAAGATACACAAATTAACCAATAATAAGAAAATGGTTTTTGTCATAAAAAACATGAAGATTTGAGGAAAAATCCTTTTCGAAAGGGAGATATGATGACATATCCCTAAAAGTTGATTCATGTGTTGAAATGGATAGTCTCTCAAACATATGCATCCAACACAAGATAAATAAAAGCTTTAAAGATGCTCTTACTCTCCAAGACCTTGATCGTTCATTTGATTTAAGGTGTATCATTCTTGGGAGCTAAATTCTTCATTTACTCATTATCGTAACACTTGTTCTAATTTATGTTATAAGATGAGTATTTGAACTCAATGGAAAACAAACATAATGACTCTAAAGAAGACACAGAAGTTTGTCTTAGACCAAGTTGAAGATTTGAGGGAAAATAATTTTTAAGAGAGAGAGAATGATGACATACCCCATAGCCATGATTAAGAATCTACAATAAGAGTTGAAGTCATCCATGAAAGTTGTCTGAACTCTACCTTTTGGACTACCTTTGGAGCCATCATGGAGCATAGCTTGGAGTAATATAGGTTTCTTTAAGCCATGTATTTTGGCCAAGTAGTGTAGATTTCTTTAGGCCATGTATTTCGGCCAAGTAGGTAGGTTTGTTTAAGGCTTGTATTAGGGCCTAAATAGTATAGGGTTTTCCTTAAGCTAGACATTCAAACCATGTGGAAAGTATGTGCCATGTTTCATGCTTCCATTGGAGAAGATTTAGCTTTAATAGTGACCACATGACACTCTAGAAATGGAGAAGATTGTGCTTTATGAGTGACCACTTGTCCTCCCCTCATTGGAGAGGATTTATGGACACTTGTCCAATCCTTAGAAGGCCTCATTTTTTGTCAATGAGTGCAAGGGTGGAAGATCATGCTTTTAGGGTTTTTAGGAGACACCTTTACCCTATAAATAAAGGTGTCTCCTCTCATGTATTCATCTTGGATTAATGTAATGTTATGCTGCTAAATTATGGCCATACACTTTCTAGATCAAGACTAAAGCAACCCTAGAGGCCCATTTAGTCACATTCCTCCTTGGGTTGGCCTCACCTCTCTTGGAGCCATTAAACAACACTTCATCATCACCATATACACCAAAATTGTATGCATATCACCTTGTCCAGCCCTAACTACAAAAACTTGGACCTTTTTCCCACTCTACTTCTGCATTCATGATCAAGGAAACACCTTCTCCATGAATATCTCTTATTTTTAGCCCAACCTAGCTAAGGAGGTTGTTATCACACTCACTTAATCTTGACTGATCCATTCTATTTATTTCAACTTCTAAATGTAGTTTTATGTCGTTAGACGCATACGAGTCAGGACTTTTTCCACTTTCCTATTTGTTGGTATTATAATGTTTGTCGTGAGATACACCTTGCACATTTAACTCTATCTTTGCAACTACCTTCTTGACTTCAAGATCCTTCTTAACCAATTCAACAACCTCCTTAGGAAGGTCACACCATTCACCATTCTTATAGAACATCAAACTCTACAATCTCTGATAACACTTTAGATTTGCATATTTTTCTTTGTTAAAAATATTTTCTTAGGTTTCTTTAGTCTTTAACTCTTTAGAAATAAAATATATTAGTTTAAATACCTAAAAATAGTTTTTAAATAAAAATAAAGTTAATTTCTTCTTTTTAGGTAAATAAAATTAGTTTTGAAAGAAATAGATTTTTTTTAGAAGAAAATTTTAGAAACCAAAATAAATATAGTTTCTAGAATAGGTTATCTTCTTTTAATTTCATTTTAACCCTTCTTTAAATTCATTTTTTCTCTCTCTACAGATTGGGTCTGTTTTGGGGCTAATGCAATTAAATTGGGCCCTAGTTTCTGATTGGCCGCTACTGCTCTACTGCATTGAATTTGGGCCACTAGTTTTGACATTGAGCTGTTGTAAGTGAAATTGAAGTGCATAGTTGAGCTATTGCTGGCATGGGTTGGGCTGCACTGTTTTGGACATGCAGATTAAGTGATGTGGTGCGTTTTGTGGCTGTGGAAGTATTTGTTGCCTTGGGGATCATTTGAGAGAAACACTCTCTCGAGCATTTCATTTGGAGAAAATTCCTTCGAAGCTAAGGCTTGGAGTGAGGTGAGAGAGGGTCTCCAAAGAAGAACGAATGGGAGAAGAAGAAGAGGAGAGCTTCATCGGCGCGTCATTTACGTAAAGCTTGTGCACGTGACCCTGACCGGTGAAGATGGCAAATGATCAGAGGGCTGAAGTTAAAGAAGAAAGGAGAGTCGTCCGATTTGGAGGAAGTATCGAAGAGAAGCTATGAGAGTTCTTGGTTTATTCACTTTTCGTAGAGTAGAGTTTACTTCTCTTTTGGATTTCACAGAGTATCTTATGAGGGTGACAAGCCGTGAGAGTTCTTGGTGATTTATGGTATTGTGCTGCAACATGCACTTCTGCATGCTTCTTTTTCTTTCCTTTGCTTGGTAAGCTTATCCTTCCAACTTTTATTGTGCTACAAAACAATGGAATTATATAAAGAAGAACATGCTAAGACTTAGAAAGAAAAGATTAAGTCCTTATTCAACTTCCTTTTCTTGGTCTTAGATTGAAGTTGATACTTCTTTGGATGGAAAGTCCCTAAAGGGGTTGCCATCATCTGTTCTCATGCATTATTTGTTTTACAGATTAATACATTCCATACTTGTTCTACTTGCATTCATTAGTTTCATTTAGATAGAACCATGCATTTTTAATTAGTCGTTTTGTTTTGATTTCATTCTTTTAATTGGCCCCACCTTGTCTAGTAGATAATTAGTAAATACCAAATACTTTAAACTTAATTTCACCGAGTCTAAGGATTGATATTCTGGTCAACCCTACGTTACATTAGTGGGGACCAAAATTTGTTTTGCTTTAGGCGACTAAAAGTAGTTTAACAGTCTCCCACTCTTGTTTGTCATACGTTTGGCAACCTTGCTCGTTGGTGACACATACGTTGGCCAATGGACTAAAAATAGTTGTGAAGCTACACTAAAATGTGCAGCTTGTCGGGTCACTCGCTTGCACTTATTGGGTCGCTCCACTAAAATGTGTAGCTCCATTTCTATCTACTAGCCTGATATCTATGAATAAATATTGCTCAATTTCTATCTACTACTCCAATATCTAAAAGCTTAGATGTGACAGTTAAATAGAAACCTAGACCTTGTGCACTTAAACAAAACGACTCAAATGCAATTATGCATATCCAATTCCATAAACATTGACACACAAATATATTCATATACAAACAAAGAAGGACTCAAAACTTACCTCGATGATCCGTGAGGCAGCTAATAGTTTAAGACTTGTGGACAACCACAAACTCTACCTCAACAAAGATGCAACAAGAACGAACATTTGATAGCAACAATCCCTCGACAAACGCTGCTACAACCACAAACTTTCCCTTGACAAAATAAAAAATCATGAGAAATAGATTTAGATTGCAATTACAATGGCTAATGTATAATTACAATGTTGAAATGAAAATTTATATGAAATGAATGATTTAAAACCATTCTAGACTCTCAAATCCACAAATAAAGTCAAACTATGGCATGATAACAAATGCAAGACAAATATGAATTCATGATAAAAGTGAAGCAATGCATGGAATGGTAATCCTATAATGAACTATGTGATCATATGATATGCAAAAGAATGCAGAAAGCAACAAAAACCAAACCTATAACAACTGCTACTAAAACACATGTAAAGTAAGTAATTTAGGATAAATAGTAAATTGATTCCAAATTGGCAACAGACATTAGTTTAATACCACAACTAAACACCCTTCCAAAACCAAACTTAAACATAACTTACCTCCAGCATACCTATAACGCCAATTTAAGGCTTCTGGACAATCACGAACCCTCCACTGCCAACAACCATCGTGAAGCAATGCCCACTGTCACCTAGCAGCACTTAGAGCCACCTGCAACCATCGGGCATCACCACTACCCACCAAGCTTCGGTCAATGTTGCGCCACACAAGGGAGAACGACCAAGGAATCACGATTTGTAGGAAAAATAACGGAGAAGACAAAGGTTGGAGTTGACGGCAGTTGGGGTTGACTACAGTTGTGGTTGACTACAGTTGTGGTTGGCGGTTGGCTTAGAGGAACTGAGGAAGGGGGGGAGGGGAGGTTTCAGATTGGGGGAGGTTGGGGGAGAGGGTTTCTAGAAAACAAAAATGGGTGAGAAGGGAGAACAATTTCTGATTTCATAAACTTGAAAGACTTACCGACAGTCATCGTTCTTCGGTAATGACATTAATCGACGGTATTACCAGTAGATGTATCCATCAGTAAGTATGAAGTCCATTATTGATGATCATAGCTCGTCAGTAACTATCTATTCTCTATTTCATCAGAAATTTGTCGTTAAATGTGTTATCAACGGATCATTAGTTATTGATAATAATCTGTTAATAATTTCAATAATTCTTGTAGTGACTATTTTAATGTGTAACCAATTTTTTTTAAAAAATTATATTATTTTGTTTACCTGCAAATTCATTCATATTTATCTATTAATTATCCAAATTCAGTCTATTCTATATGTTAAATGATCAAATATGAATTTTAAATATTAAGTTTGGATTGTATTGAATTTAAAATGTTGGATCTGAATCCTACCAAACTTACCATATGCTTGCTTAAATAGTGTTGAAATAATTATATCAGGGAGAAACGTTAGTGGTTTTATGTTTTACAAAATGAAAAAGTATTTTCTACTGAATAAATAAGTAATAATTACTAAAGGCTATAATCATTTGCAAATCTCTTTTTGTGGATTTGATATGAAACTTTATTTACCTAACCACAACATGCAATCCACTTATAATTCTTGTCGACTTTTGATACCAATTACATCATCTGTTTGATTTTAATTGTAATTAAGAAGCTAGGATTTTATTGTTATATTTGAAAACCAACATTGACTATTATTTCTTTTCTTTCAATTGTATCATTACCTTTCCGAGAAAAATGGAATAGAACATTAATAAAATGAGACGATAATATCTGTTAAAATCGAAAAATACTAAACCACTTCCTTAACCAATTTCTGTAAAAAAAAAATCTCAGTTTTAAACGAATGCGTACCTTATTTTGAGCGAAAAACTATATATTCATCAACAAACAATAACCATTACTTGAGTTCAAAACGAATAAACAAGAGTAAGGGTATTATTATTAATGAAATTCAGACTTATTCTAAAATATTTTGCAGGTCCTACAATGCAGGAATTGATTAGAACTTTTTCAGCAAAACATGTATAGAACGAAATCCTGCTATATGTATTAATGAGACAATATTCTGAAAAGCTTCTAAGAATGACCACAGTCGGTGCAACTCTGAACCCTACCACACCTCACTAAGCATAGAATAATAATAATATTATTATATCCTATCATAATCAAGCACTGATTTTGCAGCACGCATCAGAATTCAGAATCAATTGAAGCCACAGTGGGAAGAGAAATAGGAAAGGCCATCAGGGATAGAAGAAGAAGTTGTCCCATTTGAATCAGACAAAACCTGCTGAGGAAGAAAGGCACCACCATAACCACAGTAAGCGCCATCATTTGAACCCATCATGCTCATCACATCATCGTGCGTTTCAGCCTTCTTTCTCTTCTTCTTCTCATACGCTATGCCTCTCGCCTTCGCCTGCGCATCGCGAACTTCCCTCAGGTACAGCCTCACCGCGCGTGTCCCGAACGGGTTCATCTCCGGAGCGCCGCCGTGCTCCTCGAATGCAGCGCGTAGCCTCCCGATCAGCGCGTCCAGGCTGCCCCAGGCCTGCTTCAAGGGACACGAGCAGGGACCAGGCGGGTGGGAGTTTCCGTAGTAGGCGCAGGCTTCGGCGTGCACCTTGGTTTTTCCGAACTGGTCCAGGTAGCGGAGGAACTCCAGCACGTGGGCCCCGCTGCAGCGGGAGAGGGTCAAGGGTGGGCGGTGGTTCTTGAGGTACTGGCCGAAGGTGTTCCAGTCGCGCCGCTTCTGGGACTCGTACCTGCTCAGAGGAGGCACGCACACTCGCTGCGGCGGTATGGGCAAGTCGTGATCAGTGTGTTGTCTCCGAGTGGAGTTGTGGTACCCCGACATGGCGGCGGCAGCGGCGGCGGCGGCCACGGCGGCGGACATGTTGTAGTTGTTGTTTTGGAGGGATTTGATTCTAGGGTAAGAAGTAGCACCTATGGATGTGATGTTAGGGGTTGCACTTTGTATTTTTTTCTCCTAGATTAGAGTTGGGACCAGGGGTGTGCGTGTGAGTGATTTTAGTACAAGATGTGTTTTATGTTTGGTGGAAGATCTGTGTATATATAGAGTTATGAAAAACGTCGACTTCAAGTGGTGTGCAAAGACGAGAGATGGGAAGAAAACAGGAATGGTGATAAGTGATGTGATTAATATAGCAAGAAGATAAGAAGAAAAGAAAAATGTTAAAGAGATGTTTATAATGTATTTAGGGTTTATATATAAAGATGGTATATTGTGGTGAATTTAGGGTACTGTAGTTCAGGTGGGTTTGGTTAGGATTGTCTAAAGCTAATAGCTAGCTGGCTTTGAAGGAAATTTGAAGTCGGTGATTTTGAAAAATGATTGGGTTGGGAATTGTTGAGGTATGGTCAAAGGGAAAGAGGTAGGAGTTTGGCATGATTTTGATAAGATGGAAGATGGTGTTGTTGAAATTGTTGGTTTGTTAGCGAGGGATTTACTCAATCGAAGGGTGAGGGATGGGGCTATAAGGAAGAATTTAGAAAGCTTAAGCAATGGTAATGGGGTTATGTAGGGGTAGGCAAGTTTTTTAGGTGTCTATAGGGAGACAAAAGAGGGGTCCATGCATTAGAGAACCAAGTGATGACACTTTGAATATCACTTCTCATTTCTCAATCATTCATCTCTCTTCCTTCTTTTCCCTTCCTCCATGGCTTTAAGCTCCACAACAAAACAAAACTACCCAAGTTCTTTAGCCCTACCTCTTTAACTACAATTTAAATCAAATCAATTCCTCTCCATAAAAATAATAAACCAATTTACGTCTTTACTCGTTCAGTTCTTTTTATATTACTTTTTATATTAGTGAATAAAATTTATTAAAAATACGTACTAAGTGTATATATATATATAGCAACAACACTTCATGGACAGTGTTGTTTAGTCGAGCATGCAAGATCGCTTCACATCCATCTATAACTAAATGCAGTACTCTACAACCGCAGTGGACATTGAACAAAAGGACAAGTTACTACTTCAGAAAAGTCATTCTATAGTTAAAACAGACTTCTTATTCCGGTTTCTGACCCATCATTGAAACTCGTCATTAAAAGTCTATAAAAATTGTAACGAATGGATTAACCGTTGTTAAATTCAAATTTAAACACAAATAAAAACAATGCAAAATATTTATAACAACAGTTCACCAACAGAAATTAGAATTGTTCTATTCGTCGTTAAAAATGTGGTTTTTCTTAAATGTACTATTTACAATTTAGTTCTACCTCAAATATGTCAAAAATTTTCATAGACCACATCCAGACAATTCTTTATAACACATGCAGAGAGACAATTCAAGTGATTTTGAAAACAAAAATCTAAACTATAACTTTTCAACTACTATATATTATTATATCTAAGAAAAAAACATACTTTTAGAACATTAGCTAATGCTTTTTTTGAATCCAATTTACTTGGGTCTTGAAATTATGCAAAAGTGAGTTCAAGTTAAAAGTAGTACATAATAGATTATGTATAACATATTACCTCATCTTCATCACTTTAATAATTGGTTTAATGGTTTCCATCCATTGCATGACATAATAGCCACACTCGTAATTCTCAATTTGTTTATTGCACTATACCCATAGTAAAAATATTTAGATAAATTAAATAATACAAAAAGTAAATGAATGATACTCTATAAATATCCATAGGGAAATCCATGTGACCTTTTGAATTGTGACAATTGATCTACTCCTTAATATACTATGTCCACTAAAATTACTAAAATTAAAACATTCAAGATTAGAAAACTCATGTATATTCAAGGTCAATGTAGGCATTTCTTAAAACAGACTTACGTCTTTACAATACTTTTCAAGCAAAGGGGAGACTTTCTATTCAAAAAGCAAACCATACAATAATACAATTTGGTACTAATAGAACTAGCATCAACCAATGATAACTGCATTGAAAATTAGTTAAAACATATTTAAAATTTCAAAACTATAAGTTATTAAATAAGGATAAACTAACTTATCCATATATGTAGCAAGGTAAACTTGTTTCTTTTATTGCATTATGGAATTAATGATGTAATGTTTCATCTCTGTTATCCTGTTATTCGTTGGAGTCATGAAATGAGGGTTTATAAACTCATATTTATCACCATTTCCCGCTTCTAGACATAAATCATGCAAGAACCTAACTTTGATACATTAATAACACATGTGTAATAAGGTAACAAATAAAAAGTATTTTGAAAGTTAACTTAAATAATCCATAATTGCAGAACAAATATGTACAATGAAAGATCTATCAAATCATATTTATATATGTACAATGAGAGCTCGTTATCTTTGCCAAAAATAATGGCATCCCAAGAAAGCACCACTAGGTTTGACCTTGTTGTTGTAGCAACTTTCCTCAACGTGGCTAGTGGATCCTCGAGATTTGTAGTCGCATGCAACTCTACTTCATGTTGCTACACACAAAACAAACATGACATTAGTTAGGATACTATGTACAACATATCTAATAATACTAGTGGAGATACAAACATATTCATTGTAGGTAACATCCTCACGAGATGCTTCAGCCACGCGATGAAGGTTTTCAATGCTTGTGATACAATAACTGTTAGCAAAATGATGCAGATGAAATTTTGATGATGTCCAAATCAAGTCAAGACCAATCAAGAATCAAAATGATCTGAAGATTTGTATTGTGATGGAAAGCTTTTGTAATACTCTTAGAAATATGTATAGGACGTAGATCAGAAAAAGAAAAGTGTTTTGTAAAATTACTATAGTAAATCATTGCAACAAAACACTATAGTACTATTCATATGAATAGTAACACTATTCACGTGAATAGTGACGGTTAACGGTAAGAGTATCGCACTTAACACGGTCGTTGGAGAAACTAGTCGTTGAAGAAACTAGCCGTTTATGACCGTTGGACAAACTAGCCGTTTATGGCCGTTGGACAAACTAGCCGTTTATGGCCGTTGGACAAACTAGCCGTTTATGGCCGTTGGACAAACTAGCCGTTAAGTTTGTCTTTTAGTGAATGGAAGAGCCTTTGGATGAGTCTATAAATAGACTCTCATTTCCTCTTAATAAATAGAGACACAGAGACTCTTCCCTTGTGCTCAAAATACTCAGAAATTATTGAGACTTGTGTGTTCTTGTTCGGCTTGTGAAACTCTTGTCTGTGGAGCTGGTGAAGTGCTGCTACGGTGACAGAGGAAATAGCCGGTTCATCCTTGGTGTGTCTAAGGAGGTGTTCGGAAGAGAATCATCCTTCGTGAAGTATTCGGAGGAGGTGTTCATCCTTTGTAAAGACTCAAAGGAGGTGTAGTTTCATCTCTTGTGGTATCAAGAGAGGTGGTTTCTAAACTTTTACAAATTGTATCTTTGTGATTGTAATTTGTAATTGTTTTGTGTTAGTGAAACTGTTTATCTTGTTTTGAGATAAGCGACTGGACGTAGGATTGGTAAGATCCGAACCAGGATAAAATCATCTGTGCAAATTTCTCTCAACCTTACTCTTGCTTTATTTGTCTTTATTAATTGCTAAGTAAGTTTAATTGAGTAGAAATTAAAAGGCACACGTTATTATTAAAAACCCCTCTTGGTTTGTTATTCCACGCTAACCCTTCCGCTGCAGCCGCCTCTGACAATAACAACCCTTCGATGTTAGTATAGGAACTACAACATCATTGTGACATACAATATCCACCATAACCTTCACCAAATGAGAGCGTAGACTATGACTAACATGGTGAGACCTTAACCGCACTTTCCATGAGTCACCAATTAGGTGGGAGATACATAATCAACCAATGTGTACAACTCATATCGGCAACCAAAGACAATATCCCCCCTCACTTCAACTCTAGCTAAACAACTTCCTTTTTTGCTAACTCTGACACTGAGAGAAAGGTCAAGTTGTACTATAGTGGAGAGATTTTAAGAGAGTAGTAAGCTCTCTAGCTGCTTGTCAAATGTTTCCAACATCATTTATCGCTTCATCTCTTATCGCTCTTGTCTTATCTACTCCCGTTCTTCTCTCATCTCCTATGCTAAGTCAGTTTTCATAAGTACTCCTTCATAGACACATTAAAGGATGAATAAGATTGACGTTGAGATGAGGATCCAAAGTAACCTCGAATCCGCATTATATCTATCAATACAAACACATCCAAGATGTTAAGGTAATCCAAGAACAATATTAAAAGTATCTTTTTGACCATGAGGATTGAAACCACCCTAAGTCTACTACTTAACTAGAGAATGAATCATATATAATTAGATGACTTTAAGTTGAATAACAATTTTTAAATTAAACTATTGAAACATATTTACTTATAATCCCCTCAGTTACCCACTACGATTCATTAGAAGTCCATGTTTCTGACTTTCATTTCTCATGGAAGGATGGTGAGGATGGAAGTTCAATTGAAGATTTTCTATAATCATCTTCTACTCTAACTTCTGATAACCTAATGAGAAAGTAAGTTGGGAGTCTCATTATTGTTAGAAACGCATAGCGAAATGTTTGGTGTTCGGACAATAACCAAAAGAGGGAGGGGTTGAATTGATTTTTCGTTAAAAATAACTTCTTTTAAAAAATCTTCCCTTTTTATAAAGTGACTTTATAGAATTGAAAAATAAAAGTAAGTAAATAAAAGAGTATAAGGAAGAAAAGCTTGTACAAGTGATTTTATATTAGTTCAGATCAAAAGATCCTACGTCCAGTTGTTAATCTCTCTAAAAGGGGGATTAACCATCAACTTACAAAATGAAGTCGAGCAAAGGTTTAGAATACACGTCTCTTGATGGACAAGAGATTAATCGTACCTCCTTTTGATACACATAAGGATGAACAAACTTAACTTTTTTCAATAGATGTGCTACCACACTTAGACACACAAAGACCAACACGTCATTCAACTTACAACCAAGTTTTTCAAGTTCACTTAAAATATAGAGAGTTCAGATTATACACTAAGTTCTCAAAATAGTTTTAAGTTTTCATAACTTTAAAAGAGCTTCTAAATGAGATATATATAGTCTTAGCTTGAAATTAGGTCAGAAGATAAAGAGTCTTCTTGCAACTATTGTGGATAATCGATTATCACAAGTGATAATCAATTATCTGTGAACCTTTTCAAAAGATAATTTTCTTGAGACAATCGATTATCCCAAGTAATAATTGATTATCTACGAGCCATTTCAAGAGTTGTTCTTCTAGGATAATCAGTTATCCCAAGCGATAATCAATTATTCTAGAGAATATTTCCATTTCTAATATTTATTGGGATAATCGATTATCCTATGTGATAATCAATTATTCCAATGCATTTATGAAAAAAATGCTTTAATCTTGAGCTCTCTTTAACTTGTTGTGATATTGATAAAGCTATATATGTATATGTATATATATATATATATATGTGTGTGTGTGTGTGTGTGTGTGTGTATGTATATATATAATCGATTATATTATGTGATAATCAATTATTCCAATGCATTTATGAAAAAAATGCTTTAATCTTGAGCTCTCTTTAACTTGTTGTGATATTGATAAAGCTAAGTTTAAAATAAGAGTCTAAAACTATATACATACATACATACATACATACATATATATATATATATATATATATATATATATATATATATATATATATATATATATAAAAAGTCTTGATACTAACCTCTCATTTCTCAAATTTGTACAAATTGTTTCCAAGTTTCTTCATCAGTGTAGTTGTACTTGGCATAAGAATTTCACCTTTTCTTAAACATATACATAAATTATGGTCAATTTTGATTTAAATTGACATCATTTGATTGCAACCAAAGGCAAAAGCTCTGAGTTTAGCACCCTTACATTAGGGATATCAAAAACATCTACATATACAAGGAGAAAAATGAACATAAGTATATCTCCTTAGTAATCATAGTAAGACAAACAATTTAGATAATGTCTTACAAAGATATCTTTTAAAATGATGTTTTTCTCCTAATCTTTAGCATGATCCCAAGATGGAGGCAAACTAGATATCATCTCAGAGCAACAACTCCGAGATAGGTGCTAAAACATTTTGCAAATGACCAAGGTGTTTTACCATTGTAAACATCAATAATCACTTATGTCCTATCACCATTAGCTAACTTCATAGTAAGAGCCTTTAACCTAGTAATTCCTCCACCAGATCTCTTGGGAGTACCTTGATCATCATCCATGTTCCTATTTTGAAATGAAAACGATAAACATTAATAATTAAATATAACAAAGGCTACATATATATATATATGTATATATGTATATATGTATATATATATATATATATGTATGTATGTATATATATGTATGTATATATTTTCCTTCATCGTGATCTTTTAAGGTTACATGTACATCATCCACGATATCTGTCAACACCCAATTTTGTCCGGGTTGAAAAAATGTGTTTTTATTGGCTTTTATTTTATTTTTATTTTACCTTTTTGTTTTATTCTATTTTTTTATGTATTTAGATTTTTTGCTTGTAATTTTTTCTATTTTATTTCTTATTTTCAATTTGTTTTAATAGTGTTAATTAATCAAAATAATTAAAAAATTGAAAAATAAAATTAAAAATAAAAATAAAGTAAAAAAACAAATAAAATAAAATTGGAAAAAGTAAAAAAATAGAAAAAGGGAGAAAACGTGGGAAATGGGGGAGGAGACGTGTTTCGGCAGGGGAGACCAGGTTGTTACAAGAGGATTTTTCCAAGATTTTGGGGGAGGATTTTGTTGGATGAGGGAGAAAAAAAAGGGGCACACGAGAAACGATTTTGGGGGATCATCCAGAGATCATTGGCATTGGCACAGGGAGAGAAAACGAAAGGCTAGAGAAGGTCACCGGATACAGAGCGATAGCGGCAGCCATAGCAGCAGGTGAGTTTCTGGTTCATCTGTGCACCCAAACTCATCATGAACGCTTACTGCATAACTGCTTCTGATGCTCTCTTTTTTCCATCATGAATGATTTTCCTCTGAGCACCATGAGTTCCCTCTTCACCAACCTCCCCTTCCATTCATTCTCTGTTTCACCCTGTTCCCTCTCTCCTTCCTAACTCTCACGCTCACGGCCAATATCAATAAACCAAATCCAAAACCCTTTGCACAATCGAAGAAGGAGGGGATGAGCTGGAGCGACGGCCAACGATGGTCTCGGCGGTGAAAGACGGATAGCTCGACGAAGAAGTGGCGGACCGTGTGTTTGAACTGGCGGAGACGAACCCCTCACTAGGTTGCCGGTGTCGGAGAGAGTAGATAAGAATAAAGAAGCAGCGGCGCGGTATGGCGTGGCGTGGTGCAGTGGCTAGATAGAGAGAGATGATGGCGTGGCAGCTGGTTCGTGAAGGCAGTGATACGGTGGCCATCTTCATTGCATTGGCTAGGCAGGTCCGTGGTGGTCAATCGGAGACGTGGCCGTTGAGTGACAGTGTGAACCCTTTTGATCAGAGAGAAGGAGGCATTGGTCTCATCTGAGAAGAACAGTGCGTGAGCGAATGAGAATGGGAAGACGGAACCCCTAGAGAAATTCTAGGTTAGAAACTGCCCCTGTGGGCCATGCCCAGGAATGAACGAACGCGCGTTCGTTACCCCAAATGAACAAGCGTTCGTTATCCAAATGAGCGAACGCTCGTTAACCTTAAGACTTCTTGACCGTCTGTCCAAACGAGCGAACGCTCGTTATCTTTAAGCATTTTGACCGTTCGTTCAACAACCTAACCAACGAGCGCTCATTATCCAAACGAGCGAACGCTCGTTACCTTGAGATTTTTTTGACCGTTCGTTCAGCTTTCTCACCAACGAGCGCTCGTTATCCAAACGAGCGAACGCTCGTTACCCCAAACGAACGGACGCTCGTTATCCAAACGAGCGAACGCTCGTTATCCAAACGAGCGAACGCTCGTTATCCAAACGAGCGAGCGCTTGTTATCCTTAAGCCTTCTTTACCGTTCGTTCAAACCTTCTCATCAATGAGCGCTCGTTATCCAAACGAACGAGCGCTCGTCAGCCTTCTCCCTAAAGAGTGCTCGTTATCTGAACGAACGAACGTTCGTTTCCGAACCACTGAGCGCTCGTTACCTTATTTTATTTTAAATTTCCACCTATTTCAATATATATATATATATATATATATATAATAATACATATAAAAAATAAAATGCACAAAAAATACGTTTTGAAGGTTAAGCACACGTGTGACCGCTCGCGTCGTCCTTGTGCTTAAAACCTCTTCTTTTTCCTTAAATAAATTTACAAAAATATGTTTTGAAGGTTAAGCACACGTGTGACCGCTCGCGTCGTCCTTGTGCTAAAAACCTCTTCTTTTTCCTTAAATAAATTTCAAAAATATGTTTTAAAGGTTTAAGCACACGTGTGACCGCTCGCGTCGTCCTTGTGCTAAAAACCTTTTCTTCTTTTCTTAAATAAAATTTCCAAAAATATGTTAAAGGTTGAACACTCGTGTGATCGCTCGCATCGTCCTAGTGTTCAATACCTTTCTCTCTTATTTATATAATATTAAACGAGGGTATGAGTGCTCGTGCGATCGTCCGCATCAGCCTAGCACTCAATATTCTCAAGTCTTCCTAAATAAGTAGATAATGGTATGAGTGCTCGTGTGATCGTTCGCAAAATAATTAAAAATATTTAAATATCATTCTAAAGGTATGAGTACTCGTGCGACCGTCCGCGTCGGCCTAGTACTCATTACCTTCTTTTTTCGAAAATATTAAAAACATAAAATCTTTAAAAATTAAAAACATCTGGCTTTTTTCAAACAACAAACAGTCTTTCAACTTAGAACTACGTAACCCTGATTTCTCATTTTGAATGAGAATACGTAGGAGCAAGGTCAATCCTTGTCGGACCCAAAAAACTAAAAAATATATATTTTGTTTATTTAGAATTTTATTTTAGGGCTAGTTAAACATTTTGAAAATCACATCGAATTCGCGTATTTAGTTAAAGGTACTGGCTTAGGGCAGGCGTTGTAGGGTGCTAATACCTTCCCTACACGTAACCGACTCCCGAACCCAGAATCTGGTTTTCGCGGACTGTGTCTTATCATTTTATGGTTTTTCTGTAGTTTTCCAAAATAAACTATGGTGGCGACTCCAAAATCTCTTTCCAAAATCCGTTTCTTTTTGGATCGTCGTCCCGTCGCGATTCCGGTTGCGACAGATGGCGACTCCACTGGGGACCCTTTTTAGAGAGTCAAGCCATTTAATTAGATGCGCAAATTTGATGTGGTTTTGCTTATGTGTTTTGCTTTCCCTTTTCTCTATTTGTGCTTGATATTTGGAATAACTGCAATAACTGTTGGATATTGAACCCTAGGGTAGACAATATGTTTATACCTGCCTGGGAAGTTTTCTGGTTGTTTTGCAGGTGAGGGTTTGGGTGTGCATAATTTCCTCCCTTCACACACACACTTTCAGCATATCATGAGTGGGGCCCTACACCCGGGTCTGAGCGTAGCTTAGAATTAGAGGAGTTGTGTAGCGGTGTCACTCTGGGATGTACTTCCTGTTTGGCTATCGTGAGAACTCCAGCTAGAGTCTGTTCTCTTCATATGTGTTTCCACACCTAGTTGAATACTCGACTGTTGTGGAGATGCTATGAAGGGGGCCATAGCTCTAGTGACCTTTGACCTTTAGGTTCAGGAAATTATCCTTGTGAGATTGCATATACTTGACCTTGAACTCCAAGCAGTGAACCTTTGGTAGGGCACGATGGGAGGAATATGTACTTCTGTAACCCTCACGCTGTTCATTTTTTTTTTTATGATATTACTTTTCATACCATGAATGTGCTTTGTTTCATCATGTTGTTATTATCATGCATCATATTCATACATCATTTAGTAACATGTTAATTTTAAAGGAAATCACAGGTACCTACTTGACTTCATACGAGATGGATGTTAACACAAGATCCGATGCTACACGGCACCCCGACTCTTCCGATTTAAGAAAAAAGTATAGTCTAAGGACCCATGTTGGAAACTTGACTGTGCTGATAAACTTGGGCAAAAGGCTTAAGACTATAAAAAGGGAAACCTTTCAGAGAAGATATGGAACTTTGTTGAATTTAATGGAGGTCGAAGTACAAATACCCGCTATCACAGCCTTGGCACAATATTATGATTCTCCGCTTCGATGTTTCACATTTCAAGACTTTCAGTTGGCACCAACCATAGAGGAGTTCGAGCATATCCTGGGTTTGCCACTGGAGGGCACCACTCCCTATCAACATTTAGAGCATCATGCCTCCATACCCACCATTGCTGCCATCATGAAATTACATCCCAAGGAGCTTGAAGACAGGATGATGATGAGGAATCAAGTGCATGGGTTATCACAGGGATATCTAGAGCAGTATTTACAGCACTTGGCTGATAAAGAGGATTGGGAAACTTTCATGGATGTATTAGCCCTCACCATATATGGCATCGTCTTGTTTCCCAAAATAGAAGAATTCGTGGATTACACCGCGATAGACGTCTTCGTGGCGAGTAAAACCAGAGCAAAGAATCCTGTAACAGCAGTTCTTGCGGATGTTTATGGGACCTTGAGTTTTTGCCATGAGAGAAAGGGAAAGAAGATTCTTTGTTGTTTACCGGCGTTGTATACATGGATGACAGCGCGTGTGTTTAAGGAGATGGTCGACGTCAAGAGTCTATCGGAGACTTTGTCACACCAAGGGCTTAAAGGTAAAGGAGGAAACGATTGGGCCCGATTCCTTGCTGGCTTGAGCGAAAGAAGTATAAAATGGCGCCTTCCTTGGCTCGGAAATAAACTGGCTATCCAGCATTGTGGTAGTTTTCCTAATGTACCTCTCATAGGTGCCCGGTACTGTATAAATTACAATCCTCTTTTGGTGCAAAGACAATTTGGGCATCCCATGAAAGGGGCACCTTCATCAGATTACCTTGCTACTCTATTCATTTATTACGAAGATGGGCATTTCATCGAACTGTTAAGAAAGGTTAAAAGCGCCTGGGAAAATGTTGTTCGAGCAGAGAAGGACTTGAGGGATGGAGTAGTGGATAGCAGGGTCAGTTATCACACCTGGATTCTGGAGAGAGTGAAAATTGTCAAGTTGCCTTTCAAGCCAATCAAGGATCAATCAGCTAGTGAAGGACCATCCCAAGTTCCAGAAAGTGAAGAGGTGCTACAATTAAAAGCTGAGATGGAGAAATTGAAGGTGAGAAATGCTAGGTTGGAAAACGAATTACAAAGGGCTCGTAATGATCTTGTGGATATGAAGAATGATAATGAAGAAAAATCGCGGGCTTATGAAAACATTGTCAAAAGCCAGAAGGCTGAGAGGGATTACACGTTTCGAGTGAAACAGGATCTAGCGGCTGCAAGTAAAGAATTATCCATGAGGGTAAATGAGAAGAAGGTGGCTTTAGAAGAGGGAAAGGAGTGGAAGCATCTCTACGAAGAAGCCAAAAGAGATAAACGAAAAGCCTTGAAGAGACTGAGAGAAGCGCAGGTTCAGATAGAAAAAGCGGGGCATGAAATGAAAGAGATGGCCATGTCATTTGAGGCAGATATTAATCGGGAGCGTTGGAAGCTAACAGAAGCAGAAGAAGAGCATCGAACTCTGATAAGACAAATGGAGGAATATATTGAGGAACAGGAAGAGCGATGGAGGTCGATAGATTTTGAAGAAAGGCATCAGGCCTTGATAAAGCGAATGGAAGAACACATCGCAGAGCAAGAGATGGCTGTAAAGCACTGGAAGGAAAGCTTCGCTCAGTTGGCTGCTTTGGCAAATGGGGCAATTGAAGACATCCCCAGGATGGTGTCGAATGCTGAAGCTAGTACTCATTTTTGTAACTCACCAGCGGAAATAGAATTGTTTATTAATCATTGTAAATGGTTGGTGGGAGAGATGAAATCTTTCATTGCCCGGGCGCGGGATTGATGTACATCGGAATTATGTGATTTGTTACTTAGACGATGTAATGGATCAAAGTTTTCTTGAAATGAAAGATAGGGGATGTTTGTTTGGTATCGGCTTGTGTTAATTTTCCATCAGTATTGTCATAGTTATCCTGTGATTTCCACTTATCGCTAGCATGCATCATGTTTTCTTTTTGCATTTTTCATCCTTATCTAATAAAAAATAATCAGCAGTACAAGTGAGAGAACAACGGCAAGTTTTCCAAGACATCCGTACAGGACCAGAGCTAATTCGAAGGTCATGGAGAATTGGGAGCAGTCACACGAATCTATTAAGGCCGATGTCAGCCAGTTGAAGGATCAAATGGCCCAGATTTTGGCGGCTCTTGAAGCCCTGAAGACTACGGGGGGGGCGACGTCTGCGCAAGTTGAGGGAAGTGCTCAATACTACCCTCCGTTGTTCAATGCTGGGAGCCAATCTGTTTCATTCCCAATGTATGGATTACCCCAAGGTTACACCCCACCTGTGGGAGAATACACAGAAGGGGAGCAGACTTCATTCTCTTTCCCTACCACTGCTAACCTACCGCCCATCAGTACTCAGGGGCCTGTTGTAATGTCTGCACCTATGGTAAATGAAGGGATGCATGCAAGCATGACTGATGGAATACGAGTAACCCCGGTGCCACCTGTGATTACCGGAGAGGGCTTTTCTACAGGAGCTGCGCCGTATACTTTGTTCCAGGGGGTAACTAGTAATGTCGATGGGGCAAAGGATAAACTTGAGAGCCTAGAGGCAAGATTGAGGGCTGTTGAGGGGTATGAAAGTTATGGATTCGGGGATGTTGCCAGATTGAGCTTGGTTCCTGGCGTCAAAATTCCACATAAATTCAAGGCGCCAGATTTTGAGAAGTATAAGGGAAATACATGCCCAAAGAGCCATCTGACCATGTTTTGCAGAAAGATGGCTGCATATGCTTATGATGAGCAGCTGCTCATCCATGTTTTTCAAGATAGTTTGGCTGGAGTGGCATTAAATTGGTATACTCATTTGGAGCCTACTCGAATTCGTTGTTGGGCGGACCTGGCTGATGCATTCGTGAAACAGTACATATACAATACACATGTTGCGCCAGATCGTTTACAGCTGCAAAACATGTCGAAGAAAGACAATGAAAGTTTTAAGGAGTATGCTCAGCGGTGGAGGGAATTGGCTGCACAAGTTGAGCCACCTTTGTATGATAGAGAAATGGTGGCAATGTTTGTAAATACGCTCCAACCACCATTTTATGAACATATGGTGGGAAATGTATCTTCAAATTTTGCCGATATCATCGTGATAGGTGAGCGGATAGAGATCGGGTTGAAAAATGGGAAGATTGCATATGGCTCGTCGACGGTCGCAAATTCAAAAATACCCAATTTCAACTCAGGAAAAAGAAAGGAAGGAGATGTGCATGCAACATCTGCAACTCCCGTGTGGAGAGGTCAGGCTCCCACTCATAACTATCGACCATACTGGGGTCAACATCCACATGCCGCTAACGTGTCATTTGGTCATCAAATTAGGCCTCAACAACAACCAGGGGGTACTATCAACCACCACACATCCCAACGAATAATTGGAGGGGAGGGGCAAATGTAGGTTCCAATGTGAGTGCGGGTCCAAATACTTATCCAAGAAGGAACCAAGAAAGAAATTATGTTAACTTTACACCAATTCCTACAACTTACACGGAATTATTGCCTCATCTGATCAAACAAGGTCTGGTTGTCGTTTGTCCCCTGAGACCTTTGCAGCCTCCGTACCCAAGAGGCTATGATGCAGAGGCAAAGTGTAGTTATCATGGAGGGGCCGCTGGTCATTCCACTGAGAGGTGTCTTGCTTTCAAGCATAAAGTGCAGACTCTAATTGATTCTGGGTGGTTAAAGTTCCAAGAGGATAAGCCTAGTATCGAGGCCAATCCTTTAACGGGGCATGGAAGTGCTTCGACGAATGCTGTCGAAGTGAAAGAGCATGAGCTGGTGAGAAATGTGAAAGAAGTCAGGAGCTCTAGGAGGTTTATTTTGGAAGCATTGCTGAAAGTGGGTGTCTTGAAGGGTGATTATGATGAGGGTATGGCATGCGCGTTCCACCCAGATGCGGAGCACTCTATTGAGGAGTGTGTGGAGTTTGAAGAAATTTTGCAAGACCTGCTAGATCGTGGTCTGATGCAGGTATGTTACAAGAATGAGGAAGGAGAGGTATTTGCACAGACTGGTGATGAATCCGGTATGATTTTACCAGAACCATTAGTGATTCGTTTCACTAAGACTACTTCTATCCCACCAACTCAAGGAAGGTCGCCCGTTATTATCCGTGTACCAGCTCCTTTTCCTTACAAGAACGAAAAAGCTGTCCCATGGAGATATGGGACGCATACGTCAAGCAAAGAACAAAGCGTTGACCCGGCCGTCAAAAACATATCAGGGATAGGTGGAATGACTAGGAGTGGTCGAATTTTCACATCCCCAGAGTTGGCACGAGAAAGAGTTAATGATAAAGAAACAACGATGGCCGTGAAAGCAAAAGAATTCTTAAAGGGGAAGGGTGCACAGACAGAGGAGATCCCCGACAAGGAAGAGAGGAGAGAAGTTTCTGAAGAGGAGGCTTGTGAATTTTTAAAATTCATACAACAAAGTGAGTATAAGGTGGTGGAACAGTTAAACCGTATGCCTGCTCGTATATCCTTGTTAGACTTGCTCATGCATTCGGCATCACACAGAAAGTTGCTAATGAAGATACTCAGTGAGGCTCACGTGGAGCAAGGTATTTCGTTGAATAAATTCGAAGGTATTGTTGGCAATATTGTTGCTAATAATTATCTCACTTTTACGGATGAAGAGATACCAGCTGAGGGAAGAGGGCATAACAAGGCTCTTCACGTCTCTGTGAAATGCCTGGATCATGTTATTGCGCGTGTTTTAGTGGACAATGGGTCCTCTTTGAATGTTATGCCGAAAGCAACTCTGGAAAAGCTACCTTGCGAAGGAATGCATATGAGGCCTAGTTCAATGATTGTGAGGGCGTTTGATGGTAGTAAACGAGAAGTGATGGGAGAGGTGGAATTACCAATACAAGTTGGCCCGAGTGTCTTTCAAATAACATTCCAGGTTATGGATATCCTGCCAGCTTATAGTTGTCTGCTGGGGCGCCCATGGATCCATTCGGCTGGAGTTGTGCCTTCTACACTACACCAGAAGTTGAAGTATGTGATGGGAGATAAGCTGGTGATAGTATCAGGAGAAGAGGATCTTCTTGTGAGTGGGCCCTCATCCACACGATACATTGAAGCGGCTGAAGAAGCTCTTGAGACAGCCTTCCAATCGTTGGAAATCGTGGGAAATACTTGTGTGGAACCGTTTCCAATAAATCCTCGTCTATCATGTGCTTCTATTATGATGGCCAAGATTATGATAAAAGAGGGCTATGTATATGGAGAAGGTTTGGGCAAATATCGGCAGGGGTGAGCATTCCCTCTGGAGATCGTTGAAAATAAGAACAGATATGGCTTGGGGTACAAACCTACCAAGGAAGATAGGAAAAGGATGATTGAAGAAAGAAAAGAGCGCAGTCTGGCCCGTGCAGAAAGACGAGGGCCCAGAGAGAGCAAAATTCACATTGTTGACATCAAAGAAAGCTTCCGCAGTGCTGGGTGGATCAACACTGACCAGATAGCAGCTGTGGAGGATGAAGAAAGGCCTCAAAGTTTGAACTTTGTGTGGGCTTGCTCCCCGGATACTCAACTCAACAATTGGGAAACACTGGATTTACCTGTGATGCTTAATGTGAACAAAATGTAATAGTCTTAATTAAGCTTATAGTCTCGATTGGGGTTTTAGAACTAAAGTTTTACGGATTGATTCTTTTTACTTTTCACTCAGCGTGACAATAAAGTTGCATTTCATCATCATTTGGCATTTTTCTTTGTTTATTTTATCTATTTATACTTTTTCATAAATTTAAATGATGCAGATGTGACAATGATTGTTTTGAAAATAACGATATCAATGTTCCTAATTTTGAGCACCCTATCAATAATACGGAAGATGATTTTGAAGATGATGTGGAACCCTCTCCAGAATTGTTGAGATTAGTGGAACAAGAATCTAAGGAGATAAAACCCCATCAGGAGGAGATTGAAATACTTAACTTGGGAGAGAAGGATGAGATAAGGGAAGTGAAAATCGGTACTAGTATGAAAACGGAAGTGAGGGAAAGATTGCGTGTCCTGTTGAAGGAGTTTAAAGATGTGTTCGCGTGGTCTTACAATGACATGCCGGGTCTAGACACCGATATTGTGCAGCATACGCTCCCCCTCAAGCCGGAATGCCCTCCAGTCAAGCAAAAACTGAGAAGAATGAAGCCGGAAATGTCCTTAAAAATTAAAGAAGAAGTCCAAAAGCAATTTGACGCAGGATTTTTGGCGGTGGCAAGATACCCACAATGGGTAGCGAATGTTGTACCAGTGCCTAAGAAGGATGGGAAGGTTCGAATGTGTGTTGACTATCGTGATTTGAATCGTGCAAGTCCGAAAGATAATTTCCCGTTACCACACATCGATACTCTGGTGGATAATACGGCCAAATTTTCGTTATTTTCGTTCATGGATGGATTCTCGGGATATAATCAAATTAAAATGGCACCGGAAGATATGGAAAAAACGACCTTTATCACGTTATGGGGAACATTCTGTTATAAGGTGATGTCTTTCGGACTCAAGAATGCTGGGGCAACATACCAAAGGGCAATGGTGACACTCTTTCATGATATGATGCATAAGGAAATTGAAGTTTATGTGGATGACATGATTGCAAAGTCGGAATCAGAAGAGGAGCATATTCTCAATTTAAGGAAATTATTTGAGAGACTGAGAAAGTACAAACTCAGGTTAAATCCTGCCAAATGCACGTTTGGAGTAAAGTCTGGAAAATTGTTGGGCTTTATTGTCAGTCAAAGAGGGATAGAAGTTGATCCTGACAAAGTAAGAGCGATAACGGAAATGTCTGCGCCCAGAACAGAAAAGGAGGTTCGAGGTTTTCTGGGAAGGCTGAACTACATTGCTAGGTTCATCTCCCAATTAACTGCTACCTGTGAACCAATGTTCAAGTTGCTACGGAAAAATCAGGCTGTAGTCTGGAATGAAGATTGTCAAATTGCTTTCGAAAAGATCAAACAATACCTGCAGGACCCTCCTGTATTGCGTCCACCTATGCCAGGAAGACCGCTCATTTTGTACTTGACCGTATTGGACAATTCAATGGGTTGTGTATTGGGTCAGCATGATGAAGACGGGAAAAGAGAGCATGCTATATATTACTTGAGCAAGAGATTCACAGATTGCGAACAACGATATTCGTCGTTGGAGCGAACTTGTTGTGCATTGGCGTGGGCTGCTCATCGTTTAAGGCAATACATGTTGAGTCATTCTACTTGGTTGATATCTAAAATGGATCCTATCAAGTATATTTTCGAAAAGCCCGCTCTCTCTGGAAGAATAGCTCGATGGCAGATGCTACTATCGGAGTACGACATTGTATATGTTACTCAGAAATCTATCAAAGGTAGCGCTTTAGCAGATTTTTTAGCCCATCAACCCATTAGTGATTATCAGCCAATGCAACCTGAGTTTCCTGATGAAGATATCATGACTTTATTTGCTGAGAACAAAGAAGACAAAAATGAAAAAGCCTGGACGGTATTATTCGATGGGGCATCGAATGTAATGGGGCATGGAATAGGGGCAGTGCTTATCTCTCCTAATAATCAATACATTCCAATGACGGCAAGGTTGTGTTTTAATTGCACGAATAATATCGCAGAATATGAAGCTTGTGCTATGGGTATTCGAGCAGCAATAGAGTCTAAAGCAAAAATTCTGGATGTATATGGAGATTCAGCTTTGGTCATCCATCAATTGAAGGGAGAATGGGAGACTAGGGATACTAAATTAATTCCATACCAAGCTTATATCAGGGGATTAATTGAGTATTTCGATTCCATCACGTTTAATCATATACCGCGAGAAGATAATCAATTAGCAGACGCGTTGGCTACCTTGTCGTCGATGTTTGAAGTTGATCAAGATGCAGAATTGCCAATGATTGAGATGAAGAGTCATGCGGAGCCAGCGTATTGTCATTTCATCGAGGAGGAAGTAGATGGTAAACCTTGGTACTTTGATATCAAGCATTATCTTAAGACTCGAGAATATCCGGAGAAGGCATCCGAAAACGATAAAAGGGCGTTAAGGAGGTTGGTTGGCAGCTTCATTTTGAGTGGGGATATTTTATATAAGAGGAATCATGACATGGTTCTCCTTAGATGCGTAGATGCAAAAGAGGCCGAACTGATACTAAAAGAAGTGCACGAGGGTACATTTGGCACGCACATGAATGGGCACTCAATGGCCAGGAAGATACTAAGAGCGGGGTATTTTTGGTTGACTATGGAAAATGATTGTTGTACACATGTGAGAAAGTGTGAGAAATGCCAGGTGTACGCAAATAGTATCAATGTGCCACCCACGACCTTGAACGTGTTGTCTGCACCATGGCCCTTTTCGATGTGGGGAATAGATGTCATCGGAGCTATAGAGCCAAAGGCGTCAAATGGACACCGTTTCATATTAGTCGCAATTGACTACTTCACCAAGTGGGTTGAGGCTGCTTCTTATGCTAATGTGACTAGAAAAGTGGTGACCAAGTTCATAAAAAAGGAGTTGATTTGTAGATACGGGCTCCCTAACAGGATCATCACTGATAATGCCACTAATTTGAACAACCAGATGATGGCAGAGTTATGTGAGGAGTTCAAAATTCATCATCTTAATTCTTCTCCGTATCGTCCAAAGATGAATGGGGCAGTAGAGGCTGCTAACAAAAATATCAAGAAGATTGTGCAGAAGATGGTGGTCACATATAAGGATTGGCATGAAATGCTTCCTTTTGCTTTACATGGTTATCGCACTTCGGTACGAACGTCGACTGGGGCAACGCCTTTCTCGCTAGTATATGGAATGGAAGCAGTACTTCCGTTTGAAGTGGAAATTCCGTCCTTACGAGTTTTAATGGAAACCCAATTAGAAGAGGCTGAGTGGGTTCAAGCTCGTTTCGACCAGCTCAATCTCATCGATGAAAAAAGATTAACAGCAGTATGCCATGGACAATTGTACCAAAGAAGAATGAAAAAGGCATTTGACAAAAAGGTACATGCAAGAGAATTTCATGAAGGTGAGCTGGTGTTGAAGAAGATTCTGCCTATACAAAAAGATCATAGAGGCAAATGGACTCCAAATTATGAAGGGCCATTTGTAGTGAAGAAAGCATTTTCTGGTGGGGCACTAATTCTCACAAGAATGGACGGAGAGGAGTTACCATTGCCAGTTAATTCTGATGCAGTAAAAAAAGTTTTACGCATGATGATTCCGTGATAGTGGTTGTTATTAAGGGGATGTTGATATTATCGTTAAAGATTATTGTACTCTGTGTTTTTTTTTAATAAATGAAGTTCGCATAGTTCATTCATATTTTGGTTGTTTGCATTCCATCTGAAATATTGCATGTCACGCTGAGCTGTTAAGTAGTCAAAGGAAAATGAAAATGAAAATTAAGCGCTTGTTGACAAAAGCATCACAGGTATATCAAGTTGGTGAGCTCGGTCCTGGAAGATGTCGGAAAACGAAAAAAGAGAGGTCACATGTTGAGTTTGTTGTTAATAAAGTTGTCAAGGACACAGTATTTTCGAAAAAAAAGGTTTTGAAAAAATACTATTGGTGAGTCCTTTCCTGATTCAAGGTTTTGGGTGTAACCGGTGTTCTCTTCTTGATAAAGCATCTGCATTCACATTACTTGAACCCTATTTTTTCATTTCCCGTAAGATGAAGGATTTCATCATACGCCCAATATTGGGGCAGTTTTCATTATGTTACATATTACCGATAATTCGTTGATCAGGGAGATATGTATAAAATATATATATATATATATATATATATATATATATATATATATATATATATATATATATATATATATTAAAAAAAAAAAAAAAAACAAAGGAAAAATGAAGTTGATGTGTCAGGCACTACATAGTTTCGTTTCAGGTTTAAATTCAAGAGAAAGTCAGACAAACAAGATTCGGAGTGATGTGTGGCCATTTTTCGTTATCCAATCGTCAAAAGGCAGTTCATCCAATTGCACCCCTTTTGAGCCAAAATTCGTAATTGTTTTCATCACCCTAGACAAGAATCATTAGCATGTCGACGTCAATTTGAAAGGGTACATCATAAGCATCCAAAGTTGAGAAAAAATGAATGAAAAGGGAAGTATCATAAAAAACCACAACAGGGGCAACGAAAAGAATGATCCAAAGGGAAAGAAAGAAAAAATAATAATAAATATGCTTGAAGTTCAAATCCCTAAAGACGGTTGACGGGACACCTTGCAAATGATTCTTGTCTAAAGACTTTAACCGTCAAACAATTATTTGGGCCTTCATTATCCTTTCTTTCAAAACGTTAACCTTTAGCCACGGTACAAGCCCATAAAAGTCCACGCTGACCGAAGACGGTTGGTCCAAATCTTTCTCACGAATTTAACCTTGAAACAAAATGATGTGGTGAACGACACAATTCAGTGTTATTAAAAAAAAAAAAAAGAAGAAAAGAAGAAGTCTCCCTGTCAACCAAAGATCATCCAATTTGGGGGGAATCCTTCAGACCCAAATCTTTTCACCTTTCCATTGTGCAATTGGGACAGTATGGGAGCACAACATGTTAATATCACTTTTCCCCAAATGAGGGACACACATACGGTAATATTTGCTCATAGAAAATCATTATTCATCTACTTTTCATAATCATTCTTCCACATCCTACAGGGTTCAAGTTAATTTGGATTGCAAAAAGCGATAAAAAGAATTTTAACTCAGGGTTACACTTTCTTCCTACTCATCAAAGGGTTCTATACCTATCAACGTTGTTTTTAAGGAATGCGTTTTGAACGTACATCGTGTTTGATGACAATATTAACAATGGATTCCAAGCATGGAATTTTACAAAAAAAAAAAAATGATTGATAAAAAGCGAGAGTAAAAGAAAAGAACAAAATGAAAGTCTCGTGTGTCTATGCATTCATGCATCATCATGACATAACATCATCTTAGAGGAAGCAAGGAGAATTGTTTGCAAAATCTTCATGTTTTACCCGGCATTTATCAACTTTTCAGAGCTGCAAGTCAGGTTTTAATTTTCTGTTATCGACCCTCTGCATGGCAATGGTCGGATTTAAATTTTTGTTCTGTGAGTTTGGCCCTCTGCGAGGCAATGGTCAAATCCAGGTTTTAGTTTTCTGTTATCGACCCTCTGCATGGCAATGGTCGGATTTAAATTTCTGTTCTGTGAGTTTGGCCCTCTGCGAGGCAATGGTCAAATCCAGGTTTTAGTTTTCTGTTATCGACCCTCTGCATGGCAATGGTCGGATTTAAATTTCTGTTCTGTGAGTTTGACCCTCTGCGAGGCAATGGTCAAATCCAGGTTTTAATTTTCTGTTATCGACCCTCTGCATGGCAATGGTCGGATTTAATTTTCTGTTCTGTGAGTTTGGCCCTCTGCGAGGCAATGGTCAAATCCAGGTTTTAGTTTTCTGTTATCGACCCTCTGCATGGCAATGGTCGGATTTAATTTTCTGTTCTGTGAGTTTGGCCCTCTGCGAGGCAATGGTCAAATCCAGGTTTTAGTTTTCTGTTATCGACCCTCTGCATGGCAATGGTCGGATTTAAATTTCTGTTCTGTGAGTTTGGCCCTCTGCGAGGCAATGGTCAAATCCAGGTTTTAGTTTTTGTTATTACTTGACATTGGTCATTTGGCATCGTGACTTGAATTGTTTTGTTCGTTTTCTTTCATGATTGAAACCCGGACAAAATTAGTGTCTTTATCTTTACTTAGCTTTACTTAAATAATACGAAAAGATTAAATTTTCATATTATTTAGTAATATCTAAGTAAAGAGGGGCAGCTGTCAACACCCAATTTTGTCCGGGTTGAAAAAATGTGTTTTTATTGGCTTTTATTTTATTTTTATTTTACCTTTTTGTTTTATTCTATTTTTTATGTATTTAGATTTTTTGCTTGTAATTTTTTCTATTTTATTTCTTATTTTCAATTTGTTTTAATAGTGTTAATTAATCAAAATAATTAAAAAATTGAAAAATAAAATTAAAATTAAAAATAAAGTAAAAAAACAAATAAAATAAAATTGGAAAAAGTAAAAAAATAGAAAAAGGGAGAAAACGTGGGAAATGGGGGAGGAGACGTGTTTCGGCAGGGGAGACCAGGTTGTTACAAGAGGATTTTTCCAAGATTTTGGGGGAGGATTTTGTTGGATGAGGGAGAAAAAAAAGGGGCACACGAGAAACGATTTTGGGGGATCATCCAGAGATCATTGGCATTGGCACAGGGAGAGAAAACGAAAGGCTAGAGAAGGTCACCGAATACAGAGCGATAGCGGCAGCCATAGCAGCAGGTGAGTTTCTGGTTCATCTGTGCACCCAAACTCATCATGAACGCTTACTGCATAACTGCTTCTGATGCTCTCTTTTTTCCATCATGAATGATTTTCCTCTGAGCACCATGAGTTCCCTCTTCACCAACCTCCCCTTCCATTCATTCTCTGTTTCACCCTGTTCCCTCTCTCCTTCCTAACTCTCACGCTCACGGCCAATATCAATAAACCAAATCCAAAACCCTTTGCACAATCGAAGAAGGAGGGGATGAGCTGGAGCGACGGCCAACGATGGTCTCGGCGGTGAAAGACGGATAGCTCGACGAAGAAGTGGCGGACCGTGTGTTTGAACTGGCGGAGACGAACCCCTCACTGGGTTGCCGGTGTCGGAGAGAGTAGATAAGAATAAAGAAGCAGCGGCGCGGTATGGCATGGCGTGGTGCAGTGGCTAGATAGAGAGAGATGATGGCGTGGTAGCTGGTTCATGATGGCGTGGTAGCTGGTTCATTGCATTGGCTAGGCAGGTCCGTGGTGGTCAATCGGAGACGTGGCCGTTGAGTGACAGTGTGAACCCTTTTGATCAGAGAGAAGGAGGCATTGGTCTCATCTGAGAAGAACAGTGCGTGAGCGAATGAGAATGGGAAGACGGAACCCCTAGAGAAATTCTAGGTTAGAAACTGCCCCTGTGGGCCAAGCCCAGGAATGAACGAACGCGCGTTCGTTACCCCAAATGAACAAGCGTTCGTTATCCAAATGAGCGAACGCTCGTTAACCTTAAGACTTCTTGACCGTCCGTCCAAACGAGCGAACGCTCGTTATCTTTAAGCATTTTGACCGTTCGTTCAACAACCTAACCAACGAGCGCTCATTATCCAAACGAGCGAACGCTCGTTACCTTGAGATTTTTTTGACCGTTCGTTCAGCTTTCTCACCAACGAGCGCTCGTTATCCAAACGAGCGAACGCTCGTTACCCCAAACGAACGAACGCTCGTTATCCAAACGAGCGAGCGCTCGTTATCCAAACGAGCGAACGCTTGTTATCCTTAAGCCTTCTTTACCGTTCGTTCAAACCTTCTCATCAATGAGCGCTCGTTATCCAAACGAACGAGCGTTCGTCAGCCTTCTCCCTAAAGAGTGCTCGTTATCTGAACGAACGAACGTTTGTTTCCGAACCACTGAGCGCTCGTTACCTTATTTTATTTTAAATTTCCACCTATTTCAATATATATATATATATATATATATATATATATATATAATAATACATATAAAAAATAAAATGCACAAAAAATACGTTTTGAAGGTTAAGCACACGTGTGACCGCTCGCGTCGTCCTTGTGCTTAAAACCTCTTCTTTTTCCTTAAATAAATTTACAAAAATATGTTTTGAAGGTTAAGCACACGTGTGACCGCTCGCGTCGTCCTTGTGCTAAAAACCTCTTCTTTTTCCTTAAATAAATTTCAAAAATATGTTTTAAAGGTTTAAGCACACGTGTGACCGCTCGCGTCGTCCTTGTGCTAAAAACCTTTTCTTCTTTTCTTAAATAAAATTTCCAAAAATATGTTAAAGGTTGAACACTCGTGTGATCGCTCGCATCGTCCTAGTGTTCAATACCTTTCTCTCTTATTTATATAATATTAAACGAGGGTATGAGTGCTCGTGCGATCGTCCGCATCAGCCTAGCACTCAATATTCTCAAGTCTTCCTAAATAAGTAGATAATGGTATGAGTGCTCGTGTGATCGTTCGCAAAATAATTAAAAATATTTAAATATCATTCTAAAGGTATGAGTACTCGTGCGACCGTCCGCGTCGGCCTAGTACTCATTACCTTCTTTTTTCGAAAATATTAAAAACATAAAATCTTTAAAAATTAAAAACATTTGGCTTTTTTCAAACAACAAACAGTCTTTCAACTTAGAACTACGTAACCCTGATTTCTCATTTTGAATGAGAATACGTAGGAGCAAGGTCAATCCTTGTCGGGCCCAAAAAACTAAAAAATAAGAATTTTATTTTAGGGCTAGTTAAACATTTTGAAAATCACATCGAATTCGCGTATTTAGTTAAAGGTACTGGCTTAGGGCATGCGTTGTAGGGTGCTAATACCTTCCCTACACGTAACCGACTCCCGAACCCAGAATCTGGTTTTCGCGGACTGTGTCTTATCATTTTATGGTTTTTCTGTAGTTTTCCAAAATAAACTATGGTGGCGACTCCAAAATCTCTTTCCAAAATCCGTTTCTTTTTGGATCGTCGTCCCGTCGCGATTCCGGTTGCGACAATATCATCACAATCTTTGTTGATTATTGTGTGTAAATAATTCAATCTCACAAATTTCATGTAGCACATGTAGCACAACATGCCAGCACAACATGCCAGTTTTCAGATGCAGGATCAATGATATAGAAGACTGGTACAACTTGATATGTAGTAATAAATGATTCATCTTGATATGTTACCTTTTTAAAGTCAACCAATGTTATCCTCGTTCATCAACTTGCACGCTAGTTTTATTGTCAACATATTTTCATTTGAAAATAGGTACAAAAAACTTGGCATAACTAACTTTCCAAATCCCCTCTATGGCATTGTAATAAGGCATCGATCCCGCAATAGGATTTTGATATTTTGAAGTTGAGAATTGTAATGAATGTGCCTCCAAAGTGACTTTGTTATTCTACAAAGTGCTTTTATCATCTTGAGAATTTGTATAAAATAGAGTTTCATTGATTTTGTAGCCAGAACAACATAAAACATCAAATTTTAATCCATTTACAAGCCGAGTTAATGTTTAAGATGCAGACAGATCCTTCATGATTTCTTCTTTAAACAAAGTCATGAAAGTTTTGTTATCCTTCATCAACATTTATTTCTCTTATTGTCTTGGGTTTTTATCTTTGACAATGTCCATGTGTCTAGTTAAATATGGTATGACTTTGACTGTTTTATTTAGTATATACAAATGTGTTTGTAGAACCTCTTGTCTAGATTTGCTTTCCACATATACACCTTTTGGGAACTTTTCCATTGTTCTACGGGAGTGCCAAAAATTGGTCAACACTCCTATAGAATTTTCTTTTGACATGTACTTTGAACAAAACTCAATAACTTCTTCTACAATGTGGGTTTCAATAATAGAAGCTTCTAGACAATATGTATTCTTCACTTATCCCTTAAAAATTTTCCTATATCATTTCACTAGGTACATCCTTGTAGATAATTGGCCCACATAATCTAATTTCTCTTACAAGATGAACACTCAAAGGCCTCATGATGTCAAAAAATGACCAAGGATAAAATATCTCTAATTAAAAAAACAATAACAATCTATTATTGAAGTTCATCCAACTTTTGAGGGACAATAAATTTGCTACAAATGGAATTGAAAAATGAGCACAATCGGGTTATAGTAAGCCTCACATTTTTTTGGCAAGATTCCTCTTATTAAAACATGATAGTCGTGACTCTTTAAGCCAATTAGTTTCAAATCTTGCATAGATACAAGACTCTTTACATTTGAAGAGTATGATTGTGATACCTTAACTCCTTTAAGACATAGATAAAAACTTTTTCTCCCCTTTTTGGACAAGGTGTAACATGTTGCAGTCAAATAAGTTTGCTTACCAAATTTTTTTAGTATTAACTCCTCTCATATATTCATTTCCATCATATAAAAATGAGCATTGATGTCATCCTTAGTCTTCCCTTTTATATTTATAACTTTTCTGCATCTATATAGTGTCATACATCTAGCTTGCACCAATACAGAAGAACAAAAAATATTGACCTCTTCTTTCATATGTTAGTCAAAGTTGGCCTTCTCTTTTACCTAAAATCCACATGGAGATCTTTCACCTTCTCATAAATTTGCACACTAATTAATGGAATTGAAGTTTTTTCATGTTCTTGGTGTCCATTAAAGGCCTCTTTCAATCTATAATGTCGAAAATAGACTATTTTGCTTCCACATTTTAAATACTCATATGATGTATTTTCTTTACAAATTGAACATGTTCTGTGACATTTCACATTATAGCCTAACAAGTCATTGATAGTGCAAAATAACATTGCATACATCTAGAAAGATTTCAACCCATTTAAGACTTCAACCTCATCATCCCATAACAACCTTAAGTCATCAATCAATGGACTAAGACAAACATATATGTCCTTCCCTGGATGTCGTGGACCATAGATCATTATAGATAACATCATATACTTTCTCTTCATACACAAACATGGGTCAAGTTATAAATCACTAACAAAACAAACCATTAACTATGATTGGTACTTTCCAAAAGGATCCATTCCATTTGTAGTTATTCCAACCCTAAATTTGTTGATTAATTTCCAAATATAGGAAATTCTTTATCAATATTCTTCCATTGCATATAAGGATGTCACTAGTAAAAAAAATCTTTTTAACGTGCTATATATGCCTCGGTTCTACTGAAACCGAAGCGTATAAAAGTGTGGTGGCATTTCAGTAAATATTGAGTGGTTATATGCCTCGGTTATATATGAACCGATGGGGATGTTACTGCATTGAGTAAAAGGCCAACTGAGTCATATAATATGAATTTTAAATGATTTAGACCTGGTTTGTTGTGTAACTGATGCACTTAAAAGGTTTAGGCACCGATTTTAAATATAACTGAGGTAGTACCTTAGGTTAAAAACCAAACTTCGCCTCTCGCACCTCGCACCTCGCACCTCGCGATTCTCACCCTCCACCTCATGACTTCTCCTCTCCTCCAAACTCCAACATCAGGCCGCCACCATCACCAGCCATTAGGGTTATCGCAAGCACCGCCGTTCAACCACGCCGTCGGCCACCACGCGCAAACCCGCAAGCTGCCACCACAGCGCCTTCATTCTCGTCCAAACTCCATGGACGTCGTAGCCACCATCTTCATCTTCTCCGCCATGAGCACATCCATGGTCATCAACCGGATAATGCGCAACCATTCCAAGTTGCGTGCAACCATCACCTGCTAAGAGGGAAACTCAAACAGATCCAGAAACAGAAACCCCTCTTCTCCACCGTCGCGCCAGCCACCGCGTTTCAACCTTCTTCCATCACCATCATCGGACCTACAACTCTACGATAAAAACCCTTAATCGCGCCATCGTCACCAGAATCCCTAAAGCATGCCACCGTCGTGGCGAGAGTTGCCATGGTTATGCGATTAGGGTTGATGCAGTTCGCGTGCTTCCGGAGGCACGATTTTTGAATTGGATCCCTGCGTGATGGTTATATGGTGTTAAATTTGGTTTCTGCAGGTCTGATTGTGGTTGCAGGTGGAGGCGCGATTTTGATTTAGGGCTTCTCGTTCAGTGTTCGCACATGGAGGCTCAAATCCCGTCGCCATGGTCTTCCCGTTTCCAATCTCTACTTATTCTGTAGATTTTTCTAGAAGAGGCTTTGTTGGTATTCTGCAGATTTTCTAGACTCCTTGGATGACAAAAAAATGGGAAAGATCAAATTTTGAAACCTGTGAAGGTTCGATCACCAGCTATTTATTCAAAGGACTCAGAATTTCATGTCTCCAACCATTTCTGCTTCTTGCAAGATCAATGAGTCCCGAAAGAGAGTCCTAACTGAGCGGAACGATGACATTCACGGAGGATACCATCTGAAGGCTCCCACTGGAAGAACTGATACTGCCTCAGTTCATTTAACCGAGTTGAATCCTAGATATTATTTCGGGTAAAGAGAACTGAGGCGAATACTTTTTATCTCGCCTATGTATGCTTCGGTTCTCAAACCGATGTTCATGACTGAAAATAACTGGTGCCTATTCATTTAACTGTACTAGTGTGTCAAAGTAGTCTATCACATTTATGCTCATCAACATGCTATCTAAGTGAACCTGAGTTGAACAACCAAGTTGTGAGTTCTCTCCAGAACTTACAATAAATCCAAAAATGGATTTTGTACAAGGTGTAAATGAATGACTCTCACTGAAAGGATATATGTTCAAATACAATACAATATGTGTCACTTGAAACTATCTCTCTTTACAAAAATTTATCTCTCAAAAGATATTGACAGTTAGACAATATAAGAACACTTTTAACACTATTCGGCCAAAACGACCACAAATGGTCGAGACGATCCTAGTCGAAAATCGATTAAATTCAGTTGAGTCAACCCCAACCAAAAATTGATCGAATTCGGTCGAGTTAGTCCCAATCAAAATTTGATTAAGTTAGCGCTTACTGAAAATCGACCAAAAATTCGACTAAGTCAACCCTTACTAGAAATCGATTGAATTCGGAGAGCCAGTTATGGCCGAAAATCGATTAAATTCAGCTAAGTCAGTCCTGACCAAAAGTTTGGTCTAATCGGTAGTAACTAAACTAAGATCCAAATTTAGAGACGCTTAATATAGTGCAGTTAATTGATAGTTTAGTGTAGTTCAGTTAATTTTGCCATCCCTAAGTATTCTTAAATATTTTCTTATTATTGAAATAAATTTAATTGAGTGAAACATTTATTTGATGAAATAAATGAACATTTTAATGTTTTATGCTATGATGAAAAGTAATTACGTTTAGTATATGCACGAGAAAATTTTAAGTTTTTAAGAAACTGGTGTTGCACAACATGCATTTATCGTCAATAATACAACAAGATAAGTTATGATATGGAAATTAATGTGATATTCATATCCTGAACATTCCTAAAATAGATAATGTATTTCAATCAGATCCATTGATGTAGAGGCACATCAGAGAAGTATATAAAAAAAGATTATTTATTAAGATAAAATTTTTCTAATAATATGCACTCACACCTTAATATGAGGAGGAAATATCTTGAACAAGAAAGCAGAGTGTAACATCTTGAAAAAAGAAAAGATATCATCTCGAACAACCAAGTAAAAAAAATAAAATATTGATAACAACACATTTGAAGATGCCAATTTTCTATTAACATATCATGTTTCAATTATAACTTTCATTAAACCTACCACATAAAAGGAATAAGTTAGCTTTTTAACGTATTTTACTTTATAAAATTCTTAGACAATTGAAGCTGTATATATATTAAATGAAATAATACATTAATACCTCAATGAAACAGTACTTTATAGTTTGTGGGTATAATATAGCTATATGCTTGGTATAAATAATGGTTGCAATGAAGTAGAAAAATGATAGGTATAATATGAGCTATAGGGTTGGTATACGATGTATAATAAGATTTAAAATATGGATGCCATGAAGTAGAAAAATGATAGGTTAAAATTTTTGAATGGTACTCGTGTTTGTACATTAATCTCAATTCAATCTTCTCGTTTTAAGTTGTCTCAATTGGGTTATCAATTTTGAAAATGTGATACAATTTGATTCTTTCTATTAATACAGAATTGATAATGTTAACTCAATGTCATGTGTTAGTGGTTTTCTTAATTTTTCTTAATATTGTTTTTTAAATCTTTTTATAAAATCTATCATGTGTCAAGAGGATCATACCATGTAACAAAGATTGTGTGATGTGACCGTAACAGTGACACATGTCTTTGTTAGAAAAAGTATCATGTCAAAAATCTCAATTTTATTTGTATTTTGTCTCACTTTAGTCTTATTTCTTTTTAAATTGGAACAATTTCATTCCTGTCCAAATTAAAATCAAATTTAACTTTATACATATAATGATATTTTTACTAAAATTGATGTTTTTATTAAATATTTATAAAAATATTTCAAAATATATATTTTACATTTGAACTTTATTTCAATTTTGTAAAATTTTAATAAAAATATCATTAAAATATTTATTTTAAATTTTTATAAAACTATTTTAAAATTTTATAACAATTTAAAATAAGGTTCAAATTAAAATTATTTTAAATTGTTATAAAATATTTTAAGTTATATTTTCAAATAAGGTTCTATGTAAAATTTGTATTTTAAGTAGAGTTTTATTTAAAAATAACAATATTATAAATTTAATATAAAATTTTAAAATAGTTTTATAACAATTTAAAATAGATATTATAATGATATTTTCATTAAAATTTTACAAAATTTAATTAAAGTTTAGTGTAAAATATAAATTTTAAAATATTTTGATAAATAATTAATAAAAATATCAATTTTAGTAAAAATATCATTACATATATGTATTTTGATTTTATTTTGGAGAGAAATGAAATCGATCCAATTTAAGAATAAAAAAGGATTAAAGTGAGAATAGATACAAATAAAATGACTAAATTTAAATTTTTCAAATGATACTTTTCAAAGATGACATGTGTTATTCTACCACGTCACACTATTTTTGCCAATCCTTATTTGATACTTCAAAGTCATTTTTGAAAAAATAAAAAAAATTAAAGATTCAATTGAAATTATTTAAAATAAGATCGAATTGAGATTTTTAAACACGTCCGAAAGTTTTAATCAATAATAATATTTATACGTTACTTTCGTAGAAATACTTTCTATTATTTTCATTTGATAATCGTATTTACCTTTTCTTTTCTTTTCTCTTTCTTTTTGTGGTTCAAATTTTTATATTAAAAAAATAATTCAAAAAGGAACAAGTTAAAGAAAAAAAATTAAAAGAGGGGTTGTGATAAATGTTATAGGTGAATTGAATGAAGAGATATTTTGAGTGGAAATTTGGTGTCAAATTTCAAAATGTGACACAAGTCAAGTCTGTGCCTTTATGCTTGGTAAACTTATGTTGCGTACGATTGATTAATTAGAATGTCACTTTTATCAATTTACTTTTCTTTTAATATCGTTTGAAATATATGTGACATATACCATATAGCACCACCACGTGATTATAGGCACTTTTTTCTCTAACCATGTTGACTTCAAATTTCAACAATTTTAAATTGAAACTACTCCATGAATAACAAAATATTATTCCATGAAGATAAAACTGAAACTACTCCATCAAGTTTCATCATTTTTTGGGATTCCTATTTTTACATGATTATCTCAAATAGGTTCTCGTATTGTAAATGTTCTGTCCTTTATTGTGAAAAATTGAATCAATAAGAAACCTAATTGAGAGCATTTACAATACGAGAACCTATTTAAGACGATCCTGCAAAAATAGGGATATGCGAAATGATTAAACTTCATGAATAACAAAAAATTATTTTCTTAATTATATTACCCTTTTCTTAGCTAATTTAAATTGTTTTTTATGTTGTCCTTTATTAAAAAAATAATTTTTATTTTTCATATATTTGATGTTTTTATATTCTTGTCAGTTTTTTATTTTACTTTTAATCTTAAATATGTTATCCAAATATAATTCAATAAAGTTAAAACGAAGAGTGCACATAAGACAAGTTCATCGATTTGAAAGGTCTACAAAGCGTGAACCTTCATATATCAAGCATGTATACTTTTTGCAATTAGAACATGATAGTTGTTCAAGAAAGAAAACAATACAATGTAAGGAGAATTCTAAATTTGGATGTATGAAACAAAAGTAAATAATTATGTTAGATCAATTCCATCGGACATGTCACCCCTACATTGTTGATGTCGTCTTTGAAGGTCGTTATGGGTATAGATGCATGTAAAATGTGTACTTGTAAAAGAGTGAGATATATAGCTAATTTCTTTGTTTGTGCAAAGCTAGCATCTCGTAGTTGTTCATACATGTGTACAAGTGCAGGAACTCCCAGTGCGTATTTGCCACATGATCAGAGATCTCTAAACAATATCAAGTAAGACACATTGATGTACGTGGCACTCTTATCCTTGAAAATTATGCATCCAACAAGATGCAAAAAATAAACTTGTGTGACATACTTACATTGTTGGTTCTCACAACACTCATTATATATGTCTCTCAATAAACTTAGTCTTATGTGACAACCCCTACATTGCCTAGCTTAGATGTAGCCCTCATGCAGTCCACGCCCAATAGATCTATAAGGTTTTCCATAGTAACAATAAAGTCTTGGAGTTCGTTTCGACAAAATTGTCCCATTACAGGTAGATGTCAGAGCTTCGACACGTCATCCAATATGACGATTATCTCACCAACAAGAACATGAAAATTGTTTGTCTCTCTATGCCACCTTTTAACAAAGGCCAATATCAACCCCTTATCATCACAACAATATGAAATATCACACATAGGCATTAAACCAGGGTTGAAAACAAAGTTCTCAATATTCACATTACATGCTCCAAATTTATTTAACTTTTTTCCATAGGAGACCAACATTATTTTTCCTTTGTCCTAGACAAAACAGTATGCACATCAAAAACATATAAAATTTAAAGACATCATCAATTATAAAATATAAAAACATCTATTTTACTAATCTGGTCTTCACACAATGCAAATGCTAAATTTATCTATATAGCTAGTTAGCAAAGAAATGTCGTGTGTCTCTTTGTTGTTCAATAACATCCTCGTGTTGTTAATCAACATCATGACAAGCTAATGATGCATCTTCTCCAGTATCATCAACTTGATGATCTCTTCTAAGAGCATATATGTGGATCTCCTTATAGCATCACCCTATGCATAACTCTTTTCCTAGTATGTAGAGGCACCATATGTTCTTTTCATTTCTGAAGCAAACCATTTTCAACAAACATTAAAATCAACATGCCAAATAAATAAATAAGAATTAAGAAAACTAGATTTTGAAATTAGGTGCATTTCCATAACTAGATTTCAAAATTTGATGACCATAACAAATCAAACAAAACCCCATAAACCAAATCTCATAATGTGGTTCTCACTTGATTTTAGCCTTAATAAAATTTTGTGATTTGATGCTCAGTACACTAGACTTCAACATTAACCGAATATTGAATTCATTGACTAACCACAAAATTTCAAATAACATTGGCTTTGGAAATTCAATATACACATGCATAAAACCAAATTTCAAAATCTGGTTACCACCTCACCAAATCTCATACACTACAACAAATTTCTAAATTTGGTTCCCCTGTCAAACCACCATAATTGGATATTAAAATTCACTAACCAACCATACAATTTCAAATAACACCGACTTTTGAAATATGGTATACACATGCATAGAACTAGATTTCAAAATCCAGTTACCACCTCAATGGGTCTGATATAGTGCACCAAATTTCTAAATCTAGTCTCCCTATCAAACCCCCATAATTGAACTTCATAAACTGGTTAATTATCTAGAAAATTGGATTTCATAAATTGGTTAACTATCTAGAAAGCTGGATTTTGAAATCTATTTCACATCCCCGAACTATGATTACTAATAACATTTTGGCAAGTGAATCAATTCATTTTAAGTAGTAAGTTTAAGTCAAAAGTATCATTCTTACAAGGGACTTGTGTTTTGTTGTCTAATTAGAAATATTTACCAAAATCAATTTAGAAATGATAACAATGGTATTCATATTCATTAAATTTAAGTGAAAATAACAAGAATTTAAGGCTTACGATTTAAAGTTTAAAAGAAGGTGTATTGGAATTGGGTTTCATGACTCATGTTAAAGTAATATTTTGTAAAACATATTATGCATTCAAACATTCACATCAATGCATACTTGGTTTAATTCCTTAAAGCAAGATCTAAATATCTATGTTAAACCATTAATTCCTTAATTAATTTAACATATTATTTGCATTAAAATTTGATGTTAAAGAATGACCACATGAATTGAAACTATTTCTTGGATCGTTCCTTTTGGTTATTCTATCTTATATCTACATAGTTCACTTTCTAGTAATCACAAACATTTTAGAATTTCATTATACTTGCATATAATGATAGTAAAAGTAAGAAGAACATATGAACACTGAGATATATTGAACAAGAAAATTATATCATAGTGAGTTCATTACATCCAATTCCAACGAAAAAGAAATCTAGCTACTCCAAGTCATTTAAAACATACATGTTTGATGCAAATTGGTGAAAAATGATGTCTTGACGTCTTGAAGTTCCTAGAAATATTTTCATGTTTTTCTCAGACCAAAACTCCTCTTTTCTATCTTTCTCGAACTAATAACCAATCTGAAAATATATAATTCGCTCAGCGCATAAATATGCATGTGTTGAGCGAAAACTCAATTGATCCTCTATTAATTGATCTGACTCACTAAGTGAGTCAAACTGGTGCGTTGAGTGAGTAGTCTTCCTTGTAGTTAAGTGCATGATGATTGACTTAGTGAGAAAATGCTGACAGAACTTCAATAATGTATAAGATTTATGTACAAATAACTACACAAACTTTCCTGATAACTATTACATTTTTTTCATAAAGAAAACATATAATTCATGAATAATCACAACTTTGAACTAATTAATAAGTATGAAAATAAGTAATTTTCACACTTATCAATTACCCACCCAAAACCACGATTCTTAGAATAAAAAAAATTAAACCTAGCTTAAGGGAAAAGATGGACCAAAGATTGAACAAAGGAATGAAGAAAATTGAGGTACGTTGTGTGCAATTTAAAAATGAAAAAGAAATTAATAACAAGATGCAAGGGAGGAGGTTGGAGGTGGTGGAAGGAATGAGTGAAGAAATGAACCACATGCAAGATGTGGGTAGAGGGGTGGGTAAATAAGGAGAGTATATTAAGGTTTTCACCCTAGTCAAAGTTAAAGACCACTTCTGACATTTAAAAAAAAATTGAAAGTGCAAGGAAAAGTCCCCTAATTCTTGAGAATCTACATATTGAACATAAGATGAAAGAGGGTTACTCCCTCCACCACCACAGGTTGCTCCCTACACCTCCCTATTCCCATTTTGCCTTGTAGTTAAAAGTTTTTTCTTATCAGGGTTGACGTAAATCAAGATCCGTTGAACAACACATCTCCCACACTCTCACTTTTTTAAAACCCTAATTTTGTAGCTTCCACCTTCTCACTTTTCTCTTTCAACAATTTGTTTTATTTTTTTTATACATAAAAAATATTACAAAAATTATTAAATATGTAAAATCTACACAAATAAACATTTACAATGTTCAAAAATTAAAATCTACAAAAACAAATTAATAAACAAAAAACAAAAAAAATAAAAGAGTTGAAACGTGAAGGCTTGAACGGATGTTGGAAATCCATTCAGCCTTCAACGCATATCGACATCCGTGGACGAGTCTCAAGATCCGTTGAAGGTTGGACGGATTTCCCACATTCATTCAAGCCTTCACATTTCTCTTCTTCTTCCTCTTACACAACACACTACATACATCCATTTACAGAGCACATATACAAAAAAAACAAAAAGAATGAAGCTTTAACCACAAAAATTTGCAGAGGAAGAATAAACGAAGAGAAAGAGGGAGGGGTGGGACTCTATGTGTGCGAAGAAAGAAAGTGAGAGAATGGAGGCTCTTTGTGTGAAGAAGAGAGGAAGAGAGAAAGTGAAGGGGTGGGATTTGTGAGTAATTAGAAAAAAAAAAAGTCAGAGGATGAATTAAGATTTTGAAAAAAGTAGATAAAGTTAAATGATAAAAGTTAAAAAATTATAACCTAAGATATTTTTGGAATAAGAAAAAATATGGAAAAGTATAGGGAGCACTTGAGTTGGGGTGGTAGAGGGAGTAAGTCCCAAGATGAAATGTTCAACCCTACAAGTGAAACATTGTCTTTTGGAATTTTTCTTCCTGCACTCCATTATCACTAACTGCATTTTTCATATTAACATAAAAAGACTCAAATACCCCTCTTTCATTGCATTACACTACCATTGACCTTGTTATCATGATTGTGCAGTGGTATGGCAGCCGCAAAGAGAAGACAAATTAGAAAAGAAAGTTCGTTTGGGAAAATTCATTACATAATGCATTTTGTGTTCTTGAAAATTCATTAAAAAAACTATCACATGTTTTGGAAAATGTTTCAGAAATTATGTTCGAGAAAGTTTATTACAGAATATATTTTACGTGTTCCAAAAATATTATTTCCGAAATTCCGTTTCAAATACTAATATCTCATTCCATATATTTTATTCTAGAAATCCGGCTTGATAAATTATGTTCCAGAAATTTCATAAAATTGTCCGAGAGTCACTTTTAGAGAAGGTAAATGGGTCATTTGAAAAATTATAAGACTGCAAATAGGAATTGAGTGTGCAGTAAGAAAGAGCATAACCATTGAAAGTGATTCAGAAGATCACTTTGCCAACAAAGGGAGCACCACATGCAACTAACTACCATCACAACAATTAGCAAAAGAATTTTGTAGCAGGGGCAACATAATTACGTAATCGTTACAATAACGATTCTCCTTTTGTCTTCATCTTTTGCAGCAACAGCTCATCATTACATAACTTGTACCTCAAGTTTCTGCCTTCAAACATCCTTTTTGCTTTTGCCATTTCTAATTGTCTTTTCCGAGACACAAGCTAGCGATGCAACTAATAATTGCTCATAAATTCAAGCGGTGAAAACAAAAGCAGATTCTTTTTCTTATATTTCACTAACCTTCCTCAATTCACCTTTGGAAAGAAATTTGAGTAATTTTACATGCACAGCATTTAAAATCATAAACAATTGCATAATTCATTTTGAGTGCATGAAACTTCTCCAGCAACTTTTGGAGTTTTGAAAGAGCCACCGGAGCTGTGGTCCTCCTGTAACAAGCACTGAGCACAGGGTATTGGATGTGGTTTGCAACAGAATTCATAGTCAATAGATAACTGAAACGGCTACTTGTTCTATCCCTGGACCATCACATGACAATCAACTTCTTGTCAAAGTTTTCATAAAATCAAATGTTTACACGAGAATTCACAATGAAATGTGCAAAATAGGAGGAAGGTAGGAATGTACATGTAAACGAAATTACAACATGATTTAAAAAATTAAAAATGCCCATCTTTGATTTCTGTTTCGGGGTGAAGAAAGCCCTTCAAATGTTATTAAGCCACCACTACATGGTGATAAATTTCCTAAGCTGATATATGCCCTATGAAACTTGTCCTTTTTTCCAACCTCCTGTTTCATGCACGTTCTTCAACTATCTCCAATCCTTGCACGTGCTTCTCTACATCTACGCCTCCTACCGGAACGACCCAATAAAACTCTGCCACCACCATGGCGTTGGAGGCGACTAAGCAAAGATACACCACCACCATCACCTTCATTGTACCTTACCTCATTATCATTGTCTTCATCTGAAATATCCAGCACATCAGTCACATTCTGACCTGCAACCCTGTTGGTGGTCAGCTCAGGCCTTAGCCGCCTACCAAGGTTGTTAATTTCATTCCCTTGACGGACTGCATGCAACAAGAGGAAGAAATTCATTGCCTCAATACCCATCTGAAATCTTCCATTTCTTTCTGCATTACCTGCACCCTCTTCTTCATCCGTATCAGATTCATTATGGTGACCTTCTATAACATAATCTCCAAAAACTACGGCCCCAGGTATTGCAGATGTTACTGTGCTGATAACATCTTCCCTTTCACGTTCCCACTCAAGCCATCTCCATTTCTGTTCATCAGCGGGATCCACCATCCGAGGGCGTGCTGAGGGATGCTCTGCACGTACATGCTTCCTCAACTCCTTATAGTTCCCCACATATGAGCATCCATCCTGCATACAGCCTCTTTTCTTAGCATTGAGGAAATCCCGAACATGTTCCACGACTGTCCAACCTTTCACCTGCCCCCTGCACAGAGGACAAGCAAGCTCTGTGGCTTCGCTCTTGTCAGGAGACAAGTTTGTGTCTTGTAGCACACTTGCAGTGCCTTGCACAGGTTGCCCATTAGATGAAATTACTTTAGTATAAGCTTTCTTGTACTGATCAAGGCAATTGGAATGACGAAAGCTTGTTCCACACATATAGGGACGGCAACCCTTGTCATGAGAAGAACAAAGAAGAAGAACAGCATTGTGTGGATATTCCATACACACAGAACATGTTACATCTTCCCACTCTTTCATTTCCAAAGCCTTGGAACATTTCTTTTGGCACATGTCTTCACAAATATCCCTTTTGCAAGGGGCTAGTGGGTATGGAGTCACTCTGAAGTGACGAGAAGCTATCCTGTGCCTTCCCCTGCTACCTTTTGCCATTTTCAATATTCCAACAGAACCTGGAATATAAAAGTCCAGGACGTTATAATGGAAACTCTGCATAAATCGATCCAGATATTAGGTTTTCAAACAACAAACGCATTCATATATTTTTCATGTATTCTTGCAGAAATTTGGATTCAGAAATTATTCAAAATAAAATAAAACGGTCTCTAGTTGCAATTGTGTGGGTATACCCACAATGCTTGTATGCGTTGACATACAAGAGACTAAAAATGATGGCCAAACCAGTATTTCCTCCAACTGTCAAGTTCCCCACGAAAGCTCAACAAGAATGAACAGAAAACCTGGTTTTTCCACACATTCCACAAACATATATTTATTCATTTTCTGCAGTGAACCTCAACCCATTGCAAGAACATGTAGTAAGCCTTTGGGTTTTATATAATATATATATTAGAATGGAGAGAGTAAACTCGTTACAGAGGATGTCACCAAGATAGAAAAACTTGTCTTCCTAACAGCATCTCCAACGGGATTTGCTTGCATTAGTTCATTATAAAAAAAAATAATACTTTAAACATTAAAATATTATTTTTCTTCACAATGACCTCATGTAAGCAACTCCCACTGGAGAGACTCTAAGATGCCTACATACTATTTAGTCCCCTCATTACAGACAACGTCAACTAGTTTTGTCTCATTCAGTTCATCATAAAAGGTGATCTGACCCTCAGATCATTGTGCAAAACACTTGTAACCAAGTTTAGTGCATAAGTTTATCGTACCAGGACTTATATTTCTACTCACTAACCAATTCAACCAGTGCTTAAGTACTATATGTTTTGAGGGAGTAATGGAACCATGTACACTAGACCCAATGAATATTGAGTTTGAAGAAGATAATCCTAAACAAGGTAATTCTCCAATGGTGGTATGAATTGAAACCAGAAAGCAAATAATCATAATTTTGTAGGTCTTATCCTTCGAATTTCAACAAGTTACTTTTATTTTATGTATTCTAGATCAAGCTGCAAGGCACTATGTTCTATCCAAACTATTTTAACTATTCGTCATAGACTTCAAAAATAGTAGCTGAAATGTAAAGTCTACTAAAATAACCCAATATTTAGAACAGGCTCCTATTATTTGACCAGAATTTTATAGGAAATAACATAATTTTGTAGGTCTTCCTACTTAATGAATCTCAACATTTTACATTCAATAAGTTTTACTAATCGCAGAGAATGCATTAAAAAGAGTGTGCAAGAGTGTCTTCCTAGCACTCCTCTCAGCTATTATACAACAAAAGATTGGGTATAGAAACAAAGGCACTTGTTCATATTGATGTATACAACTATATACATATACCATAAATCAATACTTCCATCCCCTTGAGTTATCCTTCTTTTACTGATCAGCTACTTCAAAAAGAAAAACATCAATAAAAAATGCATACATAATACTTAAATCAGCTCTTTGAAACACAGTAATTTGAACTTTGAACCACTCATTGAACACTTCCAAAAACAGGAGCTGCAAAATTGAAATATCCAGTTTATACTTTACTTTTATACATGTATTTATTAAATTATTATATTTCAAGAATGACCGTGATCATAACATCCTTCCCAAATACAGAAAGAAAGAAAAATTGTGCAATTCAGGGTCAAGGATTCTTTCACAGCAATACAAGGGCATCTCTGCTAGTCAAACATTAAAAACCACTAAATGAATGACCAACCCAAAACTAGAATGGCAACAGACAAATGAAACACAGCTAGAGATAAACGCAAGAAGCTCAATCAAGTAGAAGATATGATATGATGCTCCTCAATACCAAGGCTAAAACTTTCCCAAGTACGTTTCCATAATTAATTCCAAAAAGTTGATAGACAATAAATGAAACTCTAACAACTGTAGATTGATTTACCCAAACAAGCATAAAAACTCCTGACAGCAAATAACAGGAAAAAAGATTTCCTTTAGCTTATAGCAATACAACATGGATCTTTAAATTTACAGTGCTATTACAAGTATCTGTATTACATCTAGCAGAATCTATTATTTATTTTTTATAAGAGCTTCATTATATAGGAGAAATAACAAAGAATTAGCTGATGAAATATCCAATTAGAAGATGCCAGAGAAAATGCACTTTTCTATTTAAATCAACGTTGCAATCATTCAATATCATAGTAAACCATATTTAAGTTTCCTAGTTTGGTAGTATTATTAGAACTTGAAAACAGTTGAGACAGGTTCATGCTGGGCCCAGGTGCCATGATACCAATTTCATTTCAGTTAGGATAACAGCCCAGAGAAGACTTCAACTCAATTTAGCATTACATTATGTGGCTTTGGAAAATATGACTGGCAGTCCTGTTCCCCTAGCAAATTAGCATATGACCAAAAATAGTTCTGACAATCAAGTGACATCATACATTCACAGTATAAAATTCTATTAATTAAGTTTACCCATGCTACAAAATCGACTTAAGAAAACTTAACAATCTCTTGAATGGGAAGACTACAGATTCTAAATGAGAGAGCAAAGGAAAAAACTTAGCCATGAATTAAACCAACTCAATAATGATGCGTTCTTTACAAAAAAAACAAAGCTTTATAATTGAACTTAAGAAACTCATCAAAAATTTATTTTTCTTAATCAAACTTAATACAGCAAAAACACATCCCAAACATACCGAAGTCAACACACTGAAGAATACATCAGTGCCACAATGGACTAAGCACTCAAAGCAATTGAATCACATATAAAACAAAATAGAAAGGCAACTGCCGGAAACAGCCTCATTGGCCAACAAAGAAGCCTCACATTCTGATTGCTGAAAACAAAGCAAGTCAAGCATCAAACCACCGCAAAGGATTAGGGAAAAACTCACCAGCTCACAATCGAAGTAAATTAGTGACCAACGAACTAGTTTGCAAAACCAAAGTGCACCTGGCCACAATTAAGTGAATTTAAACAGCAAGAGAGAAACCAAGGTAAAAAGGATTATTTATACAAGTCGTGTCAGAAGGAAACAACGTGGTGGTGAGGGGCAACCGCAAGCAAAGACAACTAACAAAGCAACATTATTATAATATTAAACCAGAACATGGAGCTAAGGTAACAAGCACATGCCGCTAAACTTTATCAATCCATCTTACAGATCCCATCAACCCACCTAAAAAATAATTTTATTTTAAAACTAAGAAAACAAATGGGGACTAAAACAAAACTGCATATCTATTTGGGAACAGAGAAAACAAAGGAAGATGGGATTTTGAGCAAGGGAACACAGCCACTTAGGTACCTTATCTGTTCTTCAATTGACGGTTAAAATAACTAGGTTAGGTCAGCAAAAATAAGAATGTCGAGATTTAACATAAACGGATCGAAAAATAGGCAAAGGGGAAAACAATTAACATAGATATTAAATTAAATTGAAGCGATAATTGAAATGATGGAGGAAGTGGGGGGATTGTGTTCGTACCTGACGGCTAGGAAGAGAGTGAAAATGGAGGAATAGAAAAGGATTTTGAAGGGATAAACATAGGAGAGAGAAAGGAATAAGGTTCTCTAGCAAAGGATCGAAAGCAAAGGCGAAGGAATCGAGAGGGAAATCGAAGGGCAAACAAGTTTCTCTCTCATATTATTCCTCATGTTTTAGAGCGAGAAAGTTGAGAGTCTAAAAGATGGAGTCATTTCTACGCTACACAAACAACACATTAAGCATCTCCAACCTCTCAATACGCCCTTCTCTAGCGACTGTGCGTCACGCTCGTCTCAACGTGATGACGTGCCACAAAGTGCGCCTTCACGTGCTTTCTCATGTTACCAAATCGAAGGAAGAAACCGGCATATTCCGTTGTACCATTTTTTTAACTCCTTATTTTTCTTTTTTACGAAAAATAAAAAATTATAAATACCTTCAAAAAATGATAGTGACATGTTATATTCATAAATTTTTAAAATTTAATTAATTTTTAAATTTATGTATTTTAATTAAATTTTTACTAATTTTTTTATTTATTAAAATTTAAAGTTTTGTATTTTTAATTAGATTATTGTGATATAATAATCACGTAATTATTATTCTGTTATTTATTTTTATTATTTATGTTTTTAATTATTAATATAAAATTTTATAATCTGTATACAATAATGTTACGATCAATATAAAAATAAACTACCTTTATTAATTTAGTTGAAAATTTGTTAAATTATAAGAACAAATCTCATTATTAATAATGATGACAAAATATATTTTTTATCACTATAACTAATATGTGAAAACTAATGAAAAATATAACCATCTTATCATTTAACAAATTTTTAATGAAAATTATATTAATAGGAATATAATTTCTTAACATGTAAAATAGATAAACATTTGTTTTGTATTATCAAACTTTTAATGTCTAGTAGTTTTATATTATTGAATGAGATGTTACGTATATGTCCTATTTTGAGTAAAATAGAGAAAAGAGACAAGAGAAAAAAATGAAAAACATTGAAAAAAAAAATAGTGAGTTTGAAAATGTTATCAAGTGATAAAAGAAAAATTGCATCTAGGTTTATTTATATTAGAAAACAAAACTAAAAAAATAAAAAATAAAAAGTAAAAAAAAATCTAGTCTTTTAACGAGTACAAAACAAACATCTTTTGTTTGGAACAAATATTACTTAACAAACCTTTAGATAAAGGTTTTGGAAGTACATATGTAAGTTGCATGTTGGTGGAAATAAGAAGAAATTTAAAAAGTTCAATATTAAATTTTTCTCTAATAATGTGCAATCAATTTTAATGTGTTCAATTATTTATGTCTAACTTGATTGAATGCAATTTGGATGACAAACTAATTATAATAATATAATATAGTAAGACATATTGTCGATGACTATTAAATCATTTAGTAAAAAATTTAACGATTGTGTATTTAGCTTCATAATAATTCTTTAAGTTAGTTGAATGCTTCTTAGAACCCAAAAAAATATAATATATCTCGTTTAATGGGAGCATTTCAACTAAAAGACTTAAAATAATGAAAAAGAATTATCATGTATTATTATTATCAATAGAAACTGTATTTGTAATACTTCCGTCATTTAGAAAAACAAAGAAATCTTCATTTTTTTAATAGTAAAACTAACCCTGCTCATAGTTTTTTATTTAGTTCATATTAATATGTGTCTATGTCCATCTTTTCTGTGGAGATATATATTTTCTAATTATTATTGATGATGATACTTGCTTTACATCAACATTTCTTATGCATATTAAATATGAGGTTAGAAGAATTTTTATCTTCGGTAAAAAAATCGCGTACAACTTCAAATATTTTAGGTTTTTGACTATGAATTCGCGAACAACATCATATCAGAAAACGTTAAATTTATTTCAAATTAAAAAAATCCGACTTTAAATTAACGTCAACCTTTTTTAATATACGAGGATAACTTAACGTCAAATTTTGTTAATATTCAATGTTAATCAACTGTTTTTGTTTTCTTTTAATTAATGTCTCTACTCTGCCGTTAAATTTTGTGAACGGCATTAAATATATTGCCTGGTAGCATGGTAAGGTATTAAATAATTTTTAAATTAAAAAAACTTTCTTTGGATTTCAATAACTTTAAATAATTAATTTAAAAATCAATTACTTTCCTTTTTACACCAAATTAATTTCTTTCTCTAGTAAATTAATTTGATTTCTAGTTAATTTTATTTCCAGAAAGAAACGCTCTCCCCATACGTATAAACAAAACACAAATCCCCATTTCAATTCAAATGAACCCTACATCTCAAATAAGAAGAAATCACAGAAACCCCCAAAATTTGATGAACAACTGAAACCCTAAAATCGTAAAATCAGAAGGGAATAAGGATTTCGCCGTGAATCAAAATCTACAGAAAAGGAAACTAAAATCATTCACCCAAAATCATTAGCCTGAAGCTGTCAACATCTAATTTCGTCCGGATAAATAAATAAATAATTATGAAATTTATTTTATCTTATTTATTTATTTATTTAGTTATTTTTTATGTTGTTCTGTATTATGTTATTGTTACTTTTATTTTTATTTTAGGTTATTTTGTTATTTTGAGCCATTATATTCTATTTTATTATACTGTGTTTTATTTTATTTATTCTTGATTATTCTAATTTTATTTATTTATTTAGAGTTATTTTATTTTGGTCTGTTTTATTTTATTCTATTTTTACGTTCTTTTACTTTAATTCATTATGTTAAATGTTAAAAAAAAACAGAAAAGAAACAAAAACATAGAAATGTCAGTCCAATTTCAGCCAACTTTAGCGTTTTGGCTTTTTGGTTCCATCACGCCATCTTCAATTCTGGTGCAAATCGTCTGCTTATTGGACAGGCCATGCTTTTGACTTTAAGCTTCATCTGAAGCGTGAACAAGTCTAAAGGGGGAGACATCAACACAGAACCCATCATTCGCCTCTCACAAAAACTTCTATTCACTCTCTACTCACGAAATAGAGAGAAGAGGAAGGTTACTAGAAATTACAAAGAGAAGAAAACTCGAATGCAAAAGGTAAGTTCCTATTTATTTCCATTTGATGATGATTTGGTCTCGCATCTGTTTATGCTTCGTGATGTCCGCTTTTGTTTGTTTCCCTTTAAGTTGATTTGACCTCGTATACTGCTTGTCACCCATCCTAATAGCAAAAACATGCCTCACCACAAACCTGCTTGTAAAGATGAGGTTTACACCCACTTATATATTATAAATTAACTTTAACTCTAGTCGATATGGGACTTCTAACAAACCCCCTCACACCGAGGTATAGACATTATCTTGAGCGTAAGACTAGACATTAATGGATGGTCCAATAGAGGCCCGATAGCGGATGGAACAACATGCCCAACAAATAACAAATAGATAGGATAGGCTCTAATATAACTCTAATACCATGTTAAGAAGTGGACTTTAAGCCTAATTTAATCCCGTAAAAACGATTTGTAAGGTGAGACTTGCATCAACTAATATATTATAAATTGACTTTATAATAAAAAATATATATAAATAATAGGTTTTACATCTTAACATGGATTATCTCATTAAAAAAAAGTTCAACCGAGTGAACTTAAGCAAATGTTGTCATTATAACGTAATATTCTTCCGCGTTGACCGGAATGGCGCTGTCTTTATTCTTTCACTCTCCAAACACTTCTTTACTTCCTTTCTATCCAACCCAAATTCCCAACTCGAATTTTGATATTATTATATAATCATAAAAGCTTTCTACTTATATATTCTCTACAAATTTTAATATAACTCCATCCATATTAATTTTCGTGAAAGAAAAAAAAGACACAATTTTACATATTATGTGAAAATGTCACGATTCATTATTTTTTACACCTTATGGATACATAAACCTTCGAATGTAGCTGCAAATAGTGAAAGGAGAAAAGGAAATTAAAAAGAAGTAGCTAATTTAACTTGAAGATACAGTCGTATGCTACTTTCCGTAAAATACTATTGTAATTTTTAATAGTTGAAACTTTTTCTACGCGTAGCCAAAATGTTAGAAATCCTGAATTTCACAAATTTGTCAAATTGTGGCACTAGCTTGTTTTGGTCTTTCCCTACCAATGACTAGCAAGTCAACACATCCAATATTTATTGTGTTTGCAACTACCATACTTCCCACTACAAACACCACCAAACTTAAGCAACATTTTTCTTTTCTTTCAAAGTTTGCAACTTGTGAGATTTGACACTTGACATTGGTAATTAGAAGTATGAAAGTAAGTCATTACAACTCCTTTAAGTTGGCTCACTACAAATGGAGTTAAAAATATTAATTTAATCATATTCACTCCTGCAAATTTTAATATCCAACTTAACCTACCATTTTAATGCTCTTAACTTAAAACTCATTTTACGTGATGATTAAGTGAACAATTTCTTTTGATACATATAAATAAAAGTTTACACAGACACCCCTAGGTAATTATCAAAATTTGATATACATCTAGAAATAGCCACATATAACAAAAATATTACACGTGTCATCATTTTACAAAAGAGTATAAATACAAGTGGGTGGGGAGAGTAGTGCTGCAATTATGTACTGCTTAATTGTTCTAAGAAAAAAAAAAGTGGAAAATCTCTCCTTTAATTGTTGCTCTATCATAGCACAATGCTTGCACCTGACCCTTTCCCATCTATTTACATGTTGATAGGATGAGTAGAGAATGAGGTGGTGATGTACAATTTTTCCGCAAGAACATGAGCTCCTGATAGAATCTAGTGAGTAGGTGCAACAGGATCAGATGACCACAAACTGTACTTGGCCATAGCAACGTCATAGTGGGCACTTCTCAATACTCCATTTCCCAATTTAGTAAGAGATCCACATTGTTGGATTACAGAGCCGTTGCTCTCTCATTTTGCATAGAGGTCAAACTTATACCTCTGTGAGACTCTGATAATGATGCATTCTCCCTCCATGAATTCAACATGGGATCAACATTCAAGACAGAGAGTTGTTAGGTGCAACTGTAGATCTGCAAACCCATTAAACTTTTCCTGGACATTCCACCAGTAGACCCAAGATGAGTATGGATAAACTTGAACTTCGCAGTGCCAGTTTCGATAGTCATTTAGAACTCTAATAATTATGACCGATACATTTTCCTTTGAGGAGAAGCAAAACTTAAGGGAGACAGTAATGTTCTCCTTAGAAATGGGTGATCCAATAGCTGAGCTGCAGTTGGACGTTTATTTGGGTTAATTTGTAAGCATTCACGAATGAAATCTTGGGCATCCTTAGATAAATAATCCGGAATGCTTGGAAGTTCACCCTTGCCAATCCGAAATAATGCTTGCATCTGTTGCGACAGAAAACACATTTAGATACAGTATTACCAGCTATCCAATTGCCTAGCGCAGTAACCAACTAAACTAAAATCCTGAATATCCACACATGATTGGAAGGAGTGAAAAATTAAGGAGGATAAATACAGTCTCTATAAATCAATATTAATGAAAAATAGGAAACTAACAAACTTAAGATTATGAACGATAACTTAAGAAGTGCTGTTATTTATAATACATACTCCTTCCAAATCCGAATAAGGAGGCTGGCGTGTCAACATCTCCAAAACTGTACACCCTAAGCTCCATATGTCGGCGGCTAACCCGTAACCACTTTGGTCCCTTAAGTTAACAACCTGTCACACAAAAAGCTCACCAGTATAAACATTCATTTGCCAGTTCACTGAAGCATATCTAAGAAATCACAAATGATGAATCTGCACTCTGGCACATTTGGAATATGTACGACAGACTAAAACTGAATTAGATAAACGATAAAAGTGCAGAGGCAAACCTCAGGGGCCATCCAGTAAGGGGAGCCTTTGCTTGATCTAACATCATTAAATTTTGTTGCCTGAGAAGGTTAAAGACCAGAAAAATATAAATTAAATTATTACAATTTACAAGCAACATATTTAGATTGTGCAAGATTAGAAGCTTAAAAGAGAAATTTAGCTTTGTTTAAGGTTACCTTTGCCAACCCAAAATCTGCAAGCTTGACTGCCCCACTTACATCAACCAGTATATTAGCACACTTGATGTCCCTTTAAAATTCAATATTTGAATTGAAATATTCAGAATATAGCAAATCAAGGGCAATTCAAGATATTTCAGAAGTGAATTTCCAAGCACTGCGTCCAACTTTCTCCAAGTTACTCTTCTTACACATCCCCATTTCACTTTGAAACTTTTAAATTCTTAGATTAAGTTGTAATAAGTTCTTAAAATGGGTTTTTCCCTGTAATATTATAAACGAAACAAAAACATGTTGACCCTTTTCCACAAATCAATTTTAACATCATTAACCCAACCATAAAACTTACTCATGGAACTCAATCAAATGATAGTTTTGTTCTCATAGGCACAATTATTGCTCAGTATCATGATACGAAATTCATCCAAGATACCTGTGGACCACATTATGATCATGAAGATACTTCAAGCCACATAAAATCTGCCTTGTGTATGCAGAAACTTGGGAATCGTTTAAACGATATTTTTGATAGAGACTTGATAATGATCCTTTTGACATAAGCTCAAGGAAGATATATAGTTTACTTTTGTCCTGCAAAATATTAAATTCAAATGTAAATAACAAAGAGAATCAATAAAAACATAAGAAAAATAATTCATTTAAAAATACAACAAAAAATTTAGTAAATCCCTAATTTACTCTTTGAAAAATAATTAGAACGCCCGACTTGGTCTACAAAAGCTTAGTGACATACTGACATTAAACTGATTGGGGAATGAAACATTTTATGTTTTGCTGCATTTCATGTACGATTCCAAAAGAACGTTATATCTCATTCCCTCTTTTTTGTAACATAATGGTCTCATTTCCTCCTTCCACATACATATCAGTAGGAAAAAAGCAATTTGTTAGACTTGCCACAATTCCCAAGATGCTTAATGAACAAAGTGATTTTCAGACAAGTATATGCTTATTTACCCAAGTGATGGAAAGGCAAATGTTCTTCCTAGAATTCATAATCTTTCAGAATAAAAGAGACTTGCTTCCTAGAAAACACAGCATACCTTGTCCGAGCCATAATATCGAACTATGTTTTTATGCTCAAACTTACTCAAAAGAGATATTTCCTGAAAGGAAGGCCAGAGACATCATATATAAGAATACTTCCATATAAGAATTAATGATTAAATCATAAGTCTTGATGAAAATCTCGGGTGCCCCAACCTGCTGAAGTTGGAAAATGCTCTGTTTTCCCTGATTACCTTCATCCAGCAAAGACACCTCCTTTACCGCAAAAAAGAATCCCTCACTACAGGAAAAGAAAATGAAAATGTTAACACTAAAAACAATGTAAACTATAGAACTAAAAAACTGGACCTCTGGATGGTCTGTTGGAAACAAGTTTGATAATAAAATAATTGGGATAATAAAATAGTTGGATTCTTTGTTTCCGACATAAGATTCCACTGCGGTATCTGCCACAAATAAATTTTGCAAACCAAATCCTACAAACGGCCAGCACAAAGATAGAGCTGACACACCATTAAACCAGGTAAACCTACTTTCCAACATATTTAACTCCTCCTTAATCCTTAGATAATTTCCAAACAGTCTCCTGTCCTAATTTTGGCACCAATAGTTGTGGTTTATCATATGCCAACTATAAAGAGTTACATTTCTAAACGAAGATAAGCAACAAACTCACTAGAAGGTCGTATCAAGTTATAAGAACTTCTAAAAGCTGACCAACTGATCAAAAGTGCATCTTAAGAAAAAGCTAAGCTTAACCAAAAATAGCCATTTGGTGATTAATTACTATACAATAGATATATATCCTTGCATGGTTAGTCAAATTCTCTAAGGGGGTTTACTGAGTGAAGTGTTTTCCTATATCTCTTGTCGAGTGGAATCTCCAATACAACCCCTAGTGTGAAACTAGGAGAAGCTCAATAGTGAATGATAGTATAAACTCAACAAACTTTACTAAGATAGATTCTGAAAACTATCATTCCATCTTAACTAAAGCGAAATTTAAGTCTAACTAATCATATAAAATTGATTTTAAGATTTACACCCATTTATATACTAAAATTTGGGCATATTTTATTCACTATAACTTGACCATATATGTAGTGGGATCTCCATCACAACTCTTGCAAATACAATTAAGCATGAAATGGTTCGCAAGAATTTATGAGCAATTATAAGATTTCATCTATAATATTTTCTGACTGGTGAACATTCTCTGCAAAATTGAATGCAACCCTAGCGCACAAATGGTATTTAAATCATGTCAACAACCATAAAGAAACTAAGGTCATCAGGGTTTCCTTGAAAGTGGAAGTTAGTCCAAACAACACCGACAAAAAACTACTACCCCAAACGGATATTAGAAGAAGGGTTTAACCCAAGTCATTAAATAAGCCACCAACTAATAAAAGAGTGAAGTACAAAAAAGGAAACACTTACTCAGTGAAGCCTTCATAGACGGTCCCGAAAGACCCATTTCCCAAGACGTCACCTTTTTGCCAGGATGAGAAAGTCTGTCTGAACCACTCAAAGGAAAAGGAGGAAACAAAAGGCACAACCAGCTCATCCGGGGCGGCGGAATTAGAAACCGAACTAACCCTCTCGCCGCCAATGTCACTGTCATCATCGTGGGAAGTGGTGAAGGAACCTGAATCGGTGAAAAGCACGCTCCTTTCTCCATTCCTCAACCTGCCGACACTACCCCTACCCGCGTCATGCTCCCCGGAGGACCAAGGGGAGGAACCCATAACGGAAACGTGAACTGAAACGACATCGTCTTGGAGGGTAGTCGCAGAAGTAGTGGTGACGGAAAGAGGGTGGATCTCGGTAGAAGAGTGCATAAGCGCGTTAGGGGTAGGGGTGGGCCCGGGGGCCTTGGAAGAAGCAACGCGGGCCTTGCGGGCTTCCCAGTCTGCTGTTGGGATGGCGAAGTCTTCCGGGCCGGACAGACCCAAGGTCTGGAAGATGCGGTCGAACTCGCCCTCGATGCCGAATAGGCGGAAGCTGGTTTGGCGATCGAAATGGGAGGAAGAAGAGGTTGAAGAAGGAGACGGCGGAGACGGTGGTGGTTGGTAATTAAAGCCCTTTTTGGCGTTGAGGCGCTGCAACCGCGGCTGAGCCTGAGCCTGCTTCTTGGTCCGACGCCTCCACTCCATTGGTTCAGATGCTCCCAACTGAAAACGAATCTCCTCACCCAATTGATATTCCTCTACTTCTCTCTCCTCTTTTCCTTTTTAATTATTTTATTTCTTTCTATTTTTTATGGTCTTTCAGTCTTCTTTTTCTTTTATTATTATAATGAATAAACCAATCATACTGTTTTTATACCCTTTCTTTTGGCTTTATCTAGTTCCATTTTTACTCGCAACACTTTTTTTTTTAAATCATAGTTTAGCTTTTTCAATTTTATTATTTTCTTCTTAATTATTCAGCCAATTCATGTAAACTAAAGATTTTAACAAAATCACGATTAATAAATACAATTATAATGTATATGTTCATATTTTCAACACGTTGCATGCATTTAATCTATTTATCTATGCCTTCTTCATTAATTACTTCGAAATTTAATGCGAAACATGACAACATCTATTTATTTCAGTTTTGATCGAAATTAACTTCACGACCTATTTGGTCGAGTCTTTACATAAACAGTTTTCAAGAAAAGGAATAAAAGTAAAATCATTAATTTATAAAGTGAAATTAACTAATTGGTAAAAATAGTTTATATATTTTTAATTTTAACTTATGAAAAAAAACATCTATAAAAACGGATAAATAATTTCTAGTAAACTTACACAGTAATTATAATTTCTAGATGTATAATTTACTTTGAAACCACTTTTTTTATTAAAGAAAAAAGCTCAAGCAAACATACCCTTAATTTAAAAAAAAAAAAGTGATTATTTTTATCATGAATCACACAAATGAGAAACTATTTTTGTTTAAACTTCACCAATCACATCAAACTTAACTCTTGGAATGCAATTGTTATAAAAGAAAAATGTTTAGCATTGTGAATGGTGTTATGTCATTGAATTTGGAGAATGAGAAGTCAAATAAAAAAGGGGTAATGTTTGAAATTTACGATATTTAGAGTTTCTTTGAAATTAGCATATGATAAACAAGAAATTAGCTGGATTTGGACGCATATGCAAAAGGATGTTTCCTCGATGATGGAAGGAAGCAGTGGCAGCCAGCGAAAAAACAGAAGAAAAAGCTTCTGAGTCTCTTCGTCACTATCTTCTTTTGTGGATACCCAAGTCAAGGACATGTTCTTGTTTATTTTAATTAATAATTTTTCTGTTTGTTTTTGTATTATATACTGAATTTTTAAATTTAGATTATACAGGACGTGTCTAATAAAATAATTTTTAATTTTAAGAATGTGGGAATTGTGAGTTTATGTCATGTAATTATATATAAAGTGTCAAAACATTAAAATAAATATTAATTCCTGATGATATAATTATTTTAAAAATAGGAATTTGTTTTTGAATTTTGTGTTTATGGAACTTTTGTAACGTCCCAATTATATACATCATTCATATATAATAAAAACGTCATCATGCATAATATAGGAAAGCAGTCAAGAGTAACTTAAGGATTACAGTCATCCTCAGAATAGTGCGGAATTGACAACAAGAGTAATAGAATTTCTCCATGAAAAACACGGAGAATTTAAAACTTAAAACACACACGAGTTCTTCCAAACATTAAGAATTACGAAATAAGACTAGCTAATCTAAGCTGCAGCACTGCCGTCTCCATCAAGAGCTGCTTCCAAAGTATCCTCCCCGTCATCTGCTCCCATCCAAGTGGATGATCATCGCCAAAGAAATATATCCAAATTGGCACACAACACAAACAATGCAAGGGTGAGCTAGATATAAAAAGCATGTTATAATTACAGCACAGTTAATTCATGCAATCATCCATATAAAAGAACAATTAAAGCATACTCATTGATCCATATTTCACACACTCCCATGACATGTAAATATTCATCCACACATGGTAAACTGACATCACAAGACTTGTTACTTTATACCCCGACTTGTTCCTTTATAGACCGACTCGTCCGGACTAGAATGATTACCGAGCTATGGCGGGTCTTGCACTCGTGGTGGCTTTATGAAACTTGGGCATTCCCGCCCTGGCACTCCCGCCTTGTGAAACTTTAGGCACTACCGCCTGGTGGAACTTTAGGCACTACCGCCTGATGGAACTTTAGGCACTCCCGCCTGGTAGAACATTAGGCACTACCGCCTGGTGTAACATTTGGGCACTCCCGCCCGGCCACAATCACGAGGTTAATCCGTTATTACTCACCTTGGATCATATGGAAGCATCCAAGACTAGGACCTCCTACTACTCCTCACCACATGTTCAATCCTCTCTACATGAGAAGAAAGACCATTGGAGATTCAGGATGACTGATGAATCAATATTTTCTTCACTTCACTTAGTTTATTTTAATAGAATTAATCAGGGAATTGTGCTAAAATGTCTGATATTTTCCTCTTTTCACTAATTGTGATTTAATTGACCAGTAATTCTAATTTTAATTAATTTGAATTATCTGAGATTAATTATTTACAGGAAAATTGTTGGATAATATTTTGGGACATTTGAAAAACATTCATTTGTACACGGTGTTATTTAATTGGGAGATGCTACGCCCCATTGATTTATTTCTGTGTGTTGAAGTGAAAAAAAAAAAAATAAAAAAGAAATGAAAATTATGTTTGGCTCATGAAGCTTAATGAAGTTTCGGTTTTATTGTTGCTAGATGCAAATTGCTCCACGCCCTCACTCATTGCTTTTGTCCAATAATTGTCCAACAATTAATAATCGAAGAAGTGACACTTGAAGTGAGCAGCTGCCACGTCTAGGACATTTTGGACATTTTGGGGCAAGGTCTCCCGTTCACATGTTGAAGTAAAAGGAATTTTATTCTACTTTCTTCTAAAAAAAGCTACGTCCACTACCAACAAGTTTTATTGCAATTGCCACATTATTTAACCACATGCTGCCAATTAAAGTGGGACCATATGCTTGCAAGCCAACAAATCACATATTTTGATGGAAGAAAGAAACACATTCACGGACTGAGAAGAGGTGGGGATTACGATTTGGTAGAAGCAAGAAAACCGTGAAGTTGGATGGAGAAGCCACGTTGAAGAGAGTGGTGTGCCACGGCCCATAGCAGCAAGTGATCTTCATTTTGAAGATAAACACAATGGAGGGCTGCATGCGGACATCAACACAAGATCTGCACTCCTTCAAATCTTCATCCAAAAGGGTCCATGAGAAGCAAAGCTCTCGGACAGCTGCAGTAGTACATGGCAGCAGAATCAAGCAAGCTTGAGGGAGTTGCTCCACGGTGCAGCACTTGAAGAAGACCTTCACGATCTACGGAGGATGACATGCAGCAGCTTTGGTGCGCTGTCCAGCAGCCTTCACACGCGGAAGCAAGAAGTGGTCCAGCGGGTTCGGCTTCCATCCTGGGTCCAGCACGTTCTTCTTGAAGGGAGGTGCACATCGGTCCAGCACACGTGGAGAAGCAGCAACGGAGGAGTGGCGTCTAGCAATCCACACGTCCAGCAGCAGCAAAAAAAATTGGAGAAGCACGCACACAAGGCCTTCACGGTCCAACAAAGCAAGGAACCCAGGGACATTGGAGAAGGGCAAGGTTACAGCTGATGATGATTTTAGAGGGCATCACGCTTCATGAGGAAGCCGCCACCTAGGAGGAGTTTCTTTTTGCTTTAGAGAAAAGGAGGGGGGCAACTCTCGGACAGCTCACGTTCGTCTAGGGGAGTAGCCACCGAGAGAAGGGATGTAGCACGTGAAGGCACATTGGATTCATTTTGAATTTCTTTTGGAAGAAGTGGATTTTGCTTTTGGAATAGAAGGCCCTGACTCGATTTGCAAGAGGAAGCGGTGATTTTGAGTCGAAAGATGCACGGCCTGCCACATACAGATCCAACAATGGAGGGAAGCAGCACACACTTTGCGTTGGAGAAGAAGACATAAGTGCAAATTGGAGGGGCCCTCACACTATTCTCTCACGGCCAGAAACTATTGCTCATGCAATTTGTGCAAGAAAAAAAATGCAAGACAAAACAAAACTCAAATGGAGGAGATCACGGGATGTTCTGAGAGTTTGGGCTATAAAAGAGTATCAGCAAGCAGAAAAGAGGGGATTGGAAGAGGAGATTTTAGGAGTAGTTTCAGGATAGAGAACTGCCTGGGAGGAGGCTCTCGCCTCTTTCTCTTCCTCTATCTGTGTTTTTATTTTAAATAGTGCAAAAGTTATAGAATTTCATTTCTGTGTCAGTATTTTGAGAGCATTTCGTGTAGTTGTTTAACATTCAAGAATTATAATTTAATTGTTGAAACTTTGATAAATTTTATTTTCATGTAAATGTTTTCTATTTTTATTTTACCAGTTTTGTTTTCTATATCGTTAAATTCAGTCATTGCTTTTTACCGTTCGGTTTATTTTCAAAGTCGTTTTTACTGTTTATTTTCACTGTTGCTTTGGGTAAATTTTATTTACACTGCTGTTATGTTTTCTGTATATTTATTGTTACATGTTTTAATTTCAACCACTGCGTAATTTTCCATTTTCCGTTTTTACCGTTTGTTTTTACCACAGTTAAAATTTATTTCATCGTTTTTAACTTTGCTTTATTTAATTTCTAGTCCGTTTTAATTTTACTGCAACCAAAAATCCACAAAACCCCCCCCCCACTTCGTGACTAATCTAAGACCGAACCACAAATATTGGTCCTTGAGAGACGACCTAGGAGTCAAATCCTAGTTATACTGCATTAATTTCTGCACATCAAATTTGTATGACCGCGACAGTCTCATCAAATTTTGGCGCCGTTGCCGGGGACCAAAGACGGTTTGGTTTTAGATTTTTGTTGTATAAAGTTTTGTTCTGTTAATATGTTTGTTTTGTGTGTTTTGTCTTGTATATTTTTGTAGGCGACAACGACACCTTCAGCAAATTTTAGCGGCGTTGTCACTTCAGATCCAGGTTTTTGTTTTAGATTTTTACTGTGTTAATATATATTGTGTATATATGTGTTTAATTGTGCTATGTTCTGTATTTAGTTGTTATTAAAAAAAAAAATTTAAAATTAAAAAAAAAAATTAATTAAAAATTTTTACTATTGATGTTCTGTCTTGTGTGTGCTTGTAGCATGTATAAATGTGTTTTGTTTTATCTGATTCGTAATTTTTAGTTTTTAGTTTTTACTTTTTATTTTTCCATGTCTACCTATTTTAATGTTGTGAATAATGCTTATTCTGCCAATGTCTGTGATTATGAATCTCCTTCTGCATATTACTTTGATTTTAAATCTGCTGATTTTTATGATGAGAACATTATGTTCCATCATCCAATTTCTGAGAGCTCTCTTTGGGAGCCAGTTCCACAATATGAGAGTCAGCAGTATGATTCTCCTATTCAAATAACTCCTCAGCCTTCAACTTCTGAACCTACATTGAAGGAGTTACTAGAGCAGATGACAATGCAGAACATTCAGTTTCAGAAAGGGAACATGCAGTTCAAGCAAGAGAGCATGGAGTTCCAGCAGGAAACTCAAGCTGCCATACAGAATCTGAGTGATCAGATCAGGCAGATGGCCACTCTTGCACCTGAGGAGACTGATGAAAATTTTGGGGACCCGGCAGAAGTAAGCAGTAATCCTGAACCAGGTAGACCACCTTCACCTTCCCACACTCTAGAAATTTTCAAGGAAGAGGAGGTAAGCATACCTCAATTTGATTATATTGATGACTATGTTATTGAGAGGTATGCTGATGACTATATTGTTGCTGAGCATGATTTTAATTTTTCCTCTGTGCATGATGAGGACCGCTTTTTACCATCACATTCGAATGATTATTCTTCATGCACTGAACATGAATCTGAGTCTATGATTAATATTGCATGCAATTTAGAAATTGATTCATGTTATGAGGATTTATCTAAGGCTCAGTATGATGAATTGGGATGGGGTGTTATACCTCTGCATGAAATTTCTGCAGTGCCACATTGCACTAATCATGTTGCAGGAGGTACGTATAAATTTGATCAACATACACCCACAGTGGAAAACAAAGGTGCTGACACTGATAGTTTGAAGATCAACAGGCACCTGCTGAATCCGCTCAGTAACAATAATTGCTGCTTAGATCCGGTGGTGGAAGATATTTCCCTACTTGATCAAATCTGGAGGATGAAGCAGTTCGTCCTCAACAATTTCATGCTGGAGCCTAAAGAGAAGAACATCTCCCTACAAATCCAAAATTGGCAACTGCCACCCTGACCAGGGGAGTTTTCTTTTTCTTTCTTCCCCGTTTTCCTACTTTTATTGCATTTGTCCTTTATCTGTTAGTGTTTTAATTGATGATCTTATGCTTAGAAAACATTTAGGACAGTGTAATTTAAGTATGGTCTCGGGAAGATTCTGAATTTTGTTTTCTTTTATGTTTATTTTTCCTTTTATTTTTCTTTATTAGTTTTCGAGTTATTATTTTTTAAAAAAAAAAAAAAAAATTTATTTGTGATAATTTTTTTTTTTAAGTGTGCAAAAAAAAAAAAATTTTTTTTTTCTTTTCAAATTTAATTGTTATGAGATGTACATATATTTATTTTTCATATATTTAAAAAACGAAAAAAAAAATGTGTTTTGTGTTTTATTTGCTTCCTCATTCTTAGTGTTTTTACTAAAAAGAAAAAAAAAATTGTTTTTGTTTAAAAGCGTGCCAAATCTGTATTCTGATATGTATATTTATTTTTTTTTTTTTTAGTTTTCAAATTGTTATCCTTAAAAAAAAAAAAAAAAAAAAAAAAAAAAAATTCAAAAATTGTTTTGCGTAGTCCTTGATTTTATTTCGACCCTCAGTTTCTTACCAATAATTCATTAAAAAAAAAAAAAAAAAATTTCACTTCAGATCTCATTTTTTTCCTTATTTTTCTTCACTGTAAAATAATTTCTTAGTTGTTTCATCAGATCTTTGATTGAAAATTTTGTTTAGACTAAGAGATATTTCATTCATAATAGCAAAATTACAGTAATTGAGAAAAGGAAATTTAACAGATCTGAAAATAAAATTGCAGTAGACATATGTGAAAATAAGGTTGTTCAGGGGTCGATCATGTCTGATCGTTAATCTTACACACCATAATAAATAAAAACAAAAACAACATAAAAAAAAAAAATTAAAAACATAAAAAAAACTTAAGTGTTCATATTACAGTCCTTAATTCTGGCCACACTCGGCCAACAGCAAAAACATAAAAAAAAAAAAATAATAATAAAAATAATAAAAACATAAAACACTAAAAATGAAAGAACTCTCGAGCTGGTTGTGGTGGCCTAAGGGAGAGCTCCGTTGAGGGAGCTCTGGTTCGAAAAGTCACGAGCGGAGGCTTTGGTGGAGGAATTTCTCGTTCATTTCTGTCGTCATCGATAATGATCGGAACTGGAAACAAATTCAGCAGCCTCGGTGCCCTCATTATCACCCAGTTGTTTTCTTTCAAACAAAAAATAAAAAATAAAAAAAAATATAAAAAATAAAAAAACATGTGTTAATAATAGAAGAGGAAGTGAAAAAAATTTCAATGGAGGTATGATGAGAGTTCTTACCGTACATGTACAGCGGCAGTTGTGAAAAGAGAGTGCCAGTGGGATCTATCTCCGCTTGCCAGTGCTTGACCCGATTGCCGTGGTTGTTGAACCAGCAGTGTACGTTGTATTCAGTGGCTTCGCCGAAAGCCCTTAGTCGAGACGCGATCTCGACGACTTGCGCTCGGCTTGGGTGTGTGACCCCATAGTTGAATATTTTGGTCATCATCATGATCTGATCGTCGGTTGGACGCCACCGTTGACTGGTATATCTCTCTGATTCCGTTTCACTCATCCTTCCTCTCGTAATATACAAATACATAAATAAAAAATAAATACATATAAAAAGAACAAAAACAAGAAAAATAAGCATAACATAAAAAAAAAAAAAAAAAAAAAAACATAAAAACATTAGATTCTTAATTCAGTGTTTTCTTTATTTGTTCTTGTTTCCTTTCAAATTTATTTTGTCCTGTCTGTCTTTGATTATTTCTGTGTTTGGTCTCAGATCTGTTTCACGGTCCTTGCAAAAGGGTCCTAAACGGATCTACGTCCAGTTGTCCTTGTCCATATTGTTCATGTATATTCAGTTTCTGTGTTTTATTTTTAAGTGGGGTACGTGGCGTTGTTCTACCCGATTGTCTCTGCAATACCTTCAATCGAAGGGAGATTAACGTCTGGTTTCCAGCCGATATACCCCTTAAGTTTTTAGACAGTTGTGTTTTATGTGTTTAAGTGTTTAAATTACAAAAAAATAAAAATAAAATAAAAAAAAAATGGAAAAGAGGGAGAGCAGGCAAGAGATCAGATGAAAAATAAAGGAAATACTGAAAAGGAAAGAGGAAAGCAGAGAAGAAAAATAAAGGAAAGCAGGAAAAGTAAAGCAAGCAGAAAGAAAGGGAGATCCTTAGAGAAGAAGGACTTACCTGGGGAAGTAGGCTTGCAGAGGCTCTTCGCGGATCTCACTCAGACTCTTCAGAAGACGCAGGGACAGGGGCTCTGCGCAGATCTCAGACCTTCAGCAGACGCGGGGTGGAGAGGCTTCCTCGCAGATCCAGACGCTCGAGAGAGAGCAGAGAGAGCAGAGAAGTAGAGAGAGAATGAGCGTTCAGAAATGTTGCTCAACGCGGAGGAGCGGACCTTTTGTAGCCAAAGCTCTGCCACTGTAGCAACAGTTCCGGTCTTTGCCACCGAGACTGTTGTCACAGTACAGGTCATCCTTTTCAAAAATAAAAATAAAAAAAAATAAAATAAAAAAATAAAAAATGTTAGCATCTACTGATGGGTGCTAGGTGTTTTAGACATCTGCTGATGGATGTCCCTGATAACATCTGCTGATGGATGTTACTGAAAAATTTCTTCCCATTTTTCCTAACTTTTTATTGCACTTGTCTATATTATTTGCTGCTCTGAAATTGATAATCTGATGATTGTGACACACTGAGGACATTGTGTGATTTAAGTGTGGTCTACTGGGAGAAATTCTGATTTTTCTGTTAGTATTTATTTCGTGTGTTAAATTTTTTGTTTTTAAGTGTTAAATTTTTTCTGTTTTAAGTTGTTTTAGTGTGTCTTGAGTGCAATAAATTTTACATTTTTCTCTTGATTTCTGGATGAGGTCTAAGTTGTAGATTTTTCCTTCACTTACTTAATACTTATAGTTTGTAATCCTTGCTTTTCTCTGCTTGGAAGATGATTATAATGTTTAAGAGGTTGATTTGATTGTAACAAATACCCTGTGTGAGAATTTGAGCCACTTAACTTTCTTTCTTGTGTGATATGTATCTTGAATGCTTGCACATATGCCTTGGCTTGATTCTTTTTGATATACTTGATTGATATGCATGTTCAGACGTGATAAAGGCATTTTTGTTCTTGAGCCTCTTTAGCCAAATAAGCCTACCTTGTTATTATCCTTTGATAACCCCTTTGAGCCTATACTGTATATATTTCTTTGTGTTGAAGCTCATACACTGATCCTAAGTGAAAAACAAATGATTACCTTAACCTTAGGAAAGTCTGGAGCTATAGAAGTATTTTGAGAATAAGTGTGGTCTCCTTGGGAATTCTGATGAATTGGCTAGTTGGTTCCTCATCATGTTTTGAAATAATAATTTATATCCTGTTATGAAAAAAAATCAAAAAAAAAAAGAGACAGGATGAAAAAAAAATGATGAGAAAAAGAGAAAAATTGAAAAATAATTTTGTAAATAATGGAGTCGAGAAGAGGATTGAATTAGAGGTTTGGGTGAGATTTCACTGTGTTTACATTTTTTCCCTAGTGCACCTCTATTTCTTCTGAGCTATAGCTACTTATCCAAATTTATCCTCCCCTGTCCTTGGCCCCATTACAACCCAGTAAAGACCTTTTGATCTGAAGATGCATATATTTTAAGTGTTGATATTAGAAGATTGCCAAGTCTGTTTGTGTTTGCTTTCTTGAATGCATTGAGTGACATTGATTTACCTTAAACACTTGAGAGAAACACTATAGTGCATCTGTGAGGTTTTGTTATTTCTGAATCACCTCTTGAGCTGATTAATCATTTTCCGTGTTTTGAATTGCTTGGAAGATTTCTATAAGTATCGGCTTTATTTGATTTGTGTTGGATAATTTCTACTTCTTTTATCTGTCTAGAATTCTTGAGAACTGTGTAAATTTGGTTTATTTTTCTCGTGAGTTTTTATTTTTCTGTATGCTGCATTTTGTGTCACCATCCCTAAAAGTCCTTTGAACCATTCCCTGATTTGCGTCTTAATTTTGCCCAGGAGTGCAAAAGACTAAGTGTGGTCTATTTTGATGAATCAATATTTTCTTCACTTCACTTAGTTTATTTTAATAGAATTAATCAGGGAATTGTGCTAAAATGTCTGATATTTTCCTTTTTTCACTAATTGTGATTTAATTGACCAGTAATTCTAATTTTAATTAATTTGAATTATCTGAGATTAATTATTTACAGGAAAATTGTTGGATAATATTTTGGGACATTTGAAAAACATTCATTTGTACACGGTGTTATTTAATTGGGAGATGCTACGCCCCATTGATTTATTTCTGTGTGTTGAAGTGAAAAAAAAAAAAAAAAAAAAAAGAAATGAAAATTATGTTTGGCTCATGAAGCTTAATGAAGTTTCGGTTTTATTGTTGCTAGATGCAAATTGCTCCACGCCCTCACTCATTGCTTTTGTCCAATAATTGTCCAACAATTAATAATCGAAGAAGTGACACTTGAAGTGAGCAGCTGCCACGTCTAGGACATTTTGGACATTTTGGGGCAAGGTCTCCCGTTCACATGTTGAAGTAAAAGGAATTTTATTCTACTTTCTTCTAAAAAAAGCTACGTCCACTACCAACAAGTTTTATTGCAATTGCCACATTATTTAACCACATGCTGCCAATTAAAGTGGGACCATATGCTTGCAAGCCAACAAATCACATATTTTGATGGAAGAAAGAAACACATTCACGGACTGAGAAGAGGTGGGGATTACGATTTGGTAGAAGCAAGAAAACCGTGAAGTTGGATGGAGAAGCCACGTTGAAGAGAGTGGTGTGCCACGGCCCATAGCAGCAAGTGATCTTCATTTTGAAGATAAACACAATGGAGGGCTGCATGCGGACATCAACACAAGATCTGCACTCCTTCAAATCTTCATCCAAAAGGGTCCATGAGAAGCAAAGCTCTCGGACAGCTGCAGTAGTACATGGCAGCAGAATCAAGCAAGCTTGAGGGAGTTGCTCCACGGTGCAGCACTTGAAGAAGACCTTCACGATCTACGGAGGATGACATGCAGCAGCTTTGGTGCGCTGTCCAGCAGCCTTCACACGCGGAAGCAAGAAGTGGTCCAGCGGGTTCGGCTTCCATCCTGGGTCCAGCACGTTCTTCTTGAAGGGAGGTGCACATCGGTCCAGCACACGTGGAGAAGCAGCAACGGAGGAGTGGCGTCTAGCAATCCACACGTCCAGCAGCAGCAAAAAAAATTGGAGAAGCACGCACACAAGGCCTTCACGGTCCAACAAAGCAAGGAACCCAGGGACATTGGAGAAGGGCAAGGTTACAGCTGATGATGATTTTAGAGGGCATCACGCTTCATGAGGAAGCCGCCACCTAGGAGGAGTTTCTTTTTGCTTTAGAGAAAAGGAGGGGGGCAACTCTCGGACAGCTCACGTTCGTCTAGGGGAGTAGCCACCGAGAGAAGGGATGTAGCACGTGAAGGCACATTGGATTCATTTTGAATTTCTTTTGGAAGAAGTGGATTTTGCTTTTGGAATAGAAGGCCCTGACTCGATTTGCAAGAGGAAGCGGTGATTTTGAGTCGAAAGATGCACGGCCTGCCACATACAGATCCAACAATGGAGGGAAGCAGCACACACTTTGCGTTGGAGAAGAAGACATAAGTGCAAATTGGAGGGGCCCTCACACTATTCTCTCACGGCCAGAAACTATTGCTCATGCAATTTGTGCAAGAAAAAAAATGCAAGACAAAACAAAACTCAAATGGAGGAGATCACGGGATGTTCTGAGAGTTTGGGCTATAAAAGAGTATCAGCAAGCAGAAAAGAGGGGATTGGAAGAGGAGATTTTAGGAGTAGTTTCAGGATAGAGAACTGCCTGGGAGGAGGCTCTCGCCTCTTTCTCTTCCTCTATCTGTGTTTTTATTTTAAATAGTGCAAAAGTTATAGAATTTCATTTCTGTGTCAGTATTTTGAGAGCATTTCGTGTAGTTGTTTAACATTCAAGAATTATAATTTAATTGTTGAAACTTTGATAAATTTTATTTTCATGTAAATGTTTTCTATTTTTATTTTACCAGTTTTGTTTTCTATATCGTTAAATTCAGTCATTGCTTTTTACCGTTCGGTTTATTTTCAAAGTCGTTTTTACTGTTTATTTTCACTGTTGCTTTGGGTAAATTTTATTTAAACTGCTGTTATTTTTTCTGTATATTTATTGTTACATGTTTTAATTTCAACCACTGCGTAATTTTCCATTTTCCGTTTTTACCGTTTGTTTTTACCACAGTTAAAATTTATTTCATCGTTTTTAACTTTGCTTTATTTAATTTCTAGTCCGTTTTAATTTTACTGCAACCAAAAATCCACAAAACCCCCCCCACTTCGTGACTAATCTAAGACCGAACCACAAATATTGGTCCTTGAGAGACGACCTAGGAGTCAAATCCTAGTTATACTGCATTAATTTCTGCACATCAAATTTGTATGACCGCGACAGTCTCATCAATGACCCCCAAAACTGAGCTACCATGCAATCATTCTATACAACCCCAAAACACCACCATATATCCTCTCCTTGAGGATCATGGAATTACGTTCATGAATCATAATACTCTTACTTTAAACCTTATCCCAAGTCATGAATAACCAGATACCTCCGTAATATCACATTAAATCCAACGTATTTCATACATTCACATAATTCCCATTTAGAGTATATATTTTCCAAACATTTTGCACATAATTCAATTCAAGAGAATTGAACTTAAAACCCATCACCATTTGCAAACCATTGGATGGACGAACACTATTCACTGAGCGTTATAACCGAACGCAAACTGTGCCAATTGAACGAACGCTCAGAGATTTCTACGAACGCTAAAGCCGAACGCTGAATCACTAGGCCGAACGCTAAAACCGAACGTCATATTGGATTCACCACTATTTGTCCGAACGCTAAAACCGAACGCCTGAACACATTTGGCCGAACGCTAATTGGCCGAACGCTAAAACCGAACGCCTGAACATATTTGGCCGAACGCTAAAACCGAACGTCCTATTGGATTCAACACTACGTGATCGAACGCTATTTACCAACAGGCCGAACGCTACTCTTCTAATTTTACGAACACTATAAGATTCAATAGGCCGAACGCTACTATGTTAATTAGACGAACGCTATAAGATTGAATAGGCTGAACGCTACTATGTTTATTGGACGAACGCTATAAGATTGAATAGGCCGAACACTAATATTGAATATTTAGAACGAACGCTATTAAATCCATTCTGACCGTGCGGTACTTAATCCACTCCAAGGAATATTGATCCGAACGCTATAATTTCTAATACTCCAATACCGAACGCTCACATCACAATCATAGGCCGAACGTTCAAGAATTAACCTAAGAATACTACTCAATGCCGAACGTTCATAATCACAACAGTAAAATGCCGAACGCTCACATCATAACCATACCAAGGCCGAACGACTAAGATTCAAACTTAGAATACTAAATAAGACGAACGCTCACAATTAGAATTTAATGATTGCCGAACGCTCACAATCATAATTTAACCAATGTCGAACGCTCAAGAGGGAAACCTAAATACTAAATTAAGGACGAACGCTCATACTGTCTAATACACCAAAGCCGAACGTTCCAGATTTACACCTAAGAATATCAAATTTAGATCGCACGCTTAAATCACTGAAACATCAAAACCGAACGCTTACTATTACACATCCAGAAACGAGACCGAACGCTCAGAACACAAAACCGAACGCTCATGCTATTTTGGCCGACCACTATTTTGTCGAGCACTGTGTGGACGAACGTCCCTATTCTTCAATTAGGACGAACGTTCAGTACAACAACCGAACGTTCCGAATTTTGGTGGGCGACGTTCAGAAAATAACCGCTCGTCCGTCTAGCAATTTGGACGAACGTCCAATTTGGCATCAAATTGGACGAACGCGCGTTCTGCAGAATTCTGCAGAATCGCGAAATCCAGAAACCCAGAAAACCAGAAACCCAAAAATCCCAATTTTCCATCCCTTCCTTCCCAGATTTGCATCAAACACAACATATATCATCAATCAAACAAAAGATCTAGCTCCCCTTACCTCTTGAAGACTTCCTTTGTGAATCTTTGAATCTAACTTCTCCAAGACTTGCAGCACCAAGCAATTCCAGCACTCTAAGCTTCACCTCTTTCACAAACTTTGCAGCAAGAATTTCTCTCCCATTTCAGAACCCAGCACCCCCTTTTATCTCCCACGTCTCCAGCTTTTTGAAAGGTGTCAGCAAAGAGAGTAAAACCCGGACGTTTGCTCCCCTTTTTGCTGCTGTTTTTCAACATCTAAGCTCCCCATTTTTCCCAATAAAACAAAACCTACCTCCCTCTATGTCAGCTAGTGTCCCTCAGCATTTAATGCTCCCATCCCTTTAAGAAAAAACGAGGCCCTTACAACTTTCACTCCACCAATTTTTGTAATTGTATAATTTTAGCGTTTCAAATTTTAATAATTGATGGAAGTCAATTTAAAAACACTTTTTATATTATCGAGGTCTCATGACTAAATCTAGAACTTATAATGAAATAAGATTTATAAGTTTAAAGATAAAGCAAGTTTATGGTGAATTAGAAACTATATTACAAAGAATCACTTTTTTACAAGTGGACGAAGACTATTGGATTGATATAATATAAAAAGGAAAACTTACAAAACATAAATATTTACGGGATGGTGCTTATTTAGAATAGTAAGTTAATATCATTTTCTACTTTTATTTATTTATGTAATTTTCAAATGATGTCATGATTTAATGTTTTTTTTTATGGTACATGGGAAATGAATGTGTAGTGAGATGATCGGTGGAAACATATTAATTGTCTTGAGGATTATCTAGTTTGACATACAAATTGGAATCTATTTTAATCTTTATATCATTCTTTTTGTTGTTTTCAATATGATCCATAAATTATATTTATATTATTTGACATCAGAATTCAATTCTTTGAAATGCAAGTGTTATCTTATCATTTTTGTTTTTTTTTCTTCGACGCTAATAAATACATATACTAATGTTATTACTAAGTATATTGATCTTCATTTCTTACATTTATATATTTATATGAAAACTAAAGTTTTAAATTGAAAAAAAAATATAAAAAGAAAAAGTGAAACTGGTAGTGTTTAACAAAAAAGAAAAGAAAATTTGTGAAATTCTTATTAACAAAATTTTAATTCATCACATATTCTTATGTACAAAAATAATAATTTTTTGATTGTATATCTTTATGTCCTCTGTTATGCTAAATACTCTTATTTGATCTTGACTCATTAAATATAATATTGGATTCCCTATGTTATTTTATTGTTTCGTGTTTCTAAAGTTATAACTTTAAAATTCTCCATTATTTTTAGTAGTGCATAATCATCCTTAAATTTTCTTTTAAGAGGTCATAATAATGTGATATTAGCAAAGGTAAGTAGTAAGGTAACTAAAGATTACTTGATTCAGACATGAATGATTTAAAATATATTATTTGAATATAAATATGTGAGAGAGTGATAGTGTAAGGATTATTTTTTTAAAAATTAATTTTGTAGATCAATCGAGAGGAGAGAAGGAGTGAGAGATGTTAAACTTAAATTGTTCATAAGGTGATTCAAAATCAATTTAAGAATTTAAATGCAAGTCCTAAAAACAGAGTCAAAAACTTGTTAATAATTGGTAACTGTAACCAAATCGTATCAAGTAATAAACATGGTAAGACCAAATATAGTTTTTCAAGAGACTCACGACACTAAACAGTTATGTGATTACTCAACTAATTAAGACTCTAAAGAAAATATTTTGGGGTTTTTGAATGTAAATTGATAGGCTGTCGTTGAAGCTATCAAATTAATACTACTTTTCAAGGCAACTTCAGTATTGCCAAGTAGTATTCAAGAAAGTAGATAGGGTTAAAGTAACCCGTCTCCCAACGAATACAGAATTGTCTTTTAATATTTGAATCTTATGAATGCAATGCAATGTTCAAGAATAAAAATGATGTTTAGAGAAGGTTTAAAGAACAAATAAGAAACTTAAAAACAATTATGATGAAATAGGCTAATTCCACTGCTTTTCCAAGATAGATTCATCGTCGGTTATTCACAGATAATTGTTCAATTGATTATTATTTAAGTTTTAAATTAATTAAAGTACATTATTAATTAATTTGAGGGTGATCATGCATTTAATCAAAGTAAATTCTCAATCAAATGCAAAATCTTTCTAGATTATTCACAATGAATTCAACCAAAATACATTATCAATCAAATCCTATTGTGTTTAATCATGTCTAGTCTTAAATCTCCTAACCAAATTAAAAGCTAATCAATCAAAGTAAATTCTCAATTGATTATAGTTGAAATTTTTACTAATCAATCAAAGTACATACTAAATTGATAGTAAAAATCATTTAATCATATGAAAGTTTCTAAATTAAATTAAAGTAGATTCTCAATTAAACCTAGAAACCCTAGAACTCATATAATCAATATGTATGTAGATTCAAACACATTATGATGCAAAAATCTTTGCTTTTAATTTGATAAAGAGATGAAAGACAGAGAGAGAACAACTTAAATCAATAATCAAAATAAACAATTGCATTAACTCAATCTAACCTCAGAATCCATATTGGAATTACAGTAGAATAGCACTAGATGCTTAGCTCTCCATGAATGGAGTTGAATACAAGATCAAAGAAAAGTGAGAGAAGTAGTGAATGAATGAATGAAGTCAAGTCCCTTTTCTGCCTCCCCTGGGTCTCTTTATATAGGACTTGATTGGGCTTGGACTCTGAATATTTAGTTGACAAAATCTTTTATCTTTTATCTTCCAAAACTCTAAAAGATTTAGATAATTATAACATTATTTTGAAGATATTTTCTGTTGATATTCCTAAATTAAATTAATTCAACAACTGAATTTTATCTTTTAGCTTTTATGACTTTCCAAAATTGCACAAATACCCTGAAATTTCCTCTATCTGCACTTTAGCCCCTTCAGAGTTCTCTAAAATTGCACTAGAACCACTGTTGACCAGCTTTGACCAGAGACGCTGCACCCAAATGAGGGACTGCCACATGTCATCCTCCTTCTGCACCCAAAATTAGGGTTTCAGTAAATTGGGAAAAAGGGAAAACATTGTTCCTACGCCCTGAAGGTTGTTCCTGGTGACTCTGGACTCGTGTGGATAGTCATGGCGACGCATCTAACTCGCATGGTGGGGATTTCAGTGTTGGCGGCAAGGCTTGGTTGATGGAGAAGTCACGATTGCGTTTTATTTTGGGTTTTCTGAATGTAGGTGCATGTTGATGGTGGCTATGGAGGTTGCTGGTTGAAGTAGCGGCGACATTGCGGGCGCGGGATGAAGTTTCACAGCGACAAGAAGGTCGCGCTTTGGTGGTTGTTTGGATCTGCGACGTGGTTCCACGGTGACGACACTGGTGTATTCTGCGTCGCGGCGGAGGTTGAAGATGGTGGCGGTGCGGATGGTACGCGAAGACGAGCACAATTGTTGTGCGACGGCGCTGTGTGTGAGGGACTCACAAAGGTGGCAGAGCGGCGTGACAAGGTTGATCGTTGGTGGAGGACGATTTGGTGGTGCGATGGTGAGGATGTGCGGCAGTGGCGGATGACACTATAGGTGGCTAGGGTTTGGATTTGGGAATTAGGGTTTCTAGGGAGATGATGATGATGTGGCAAAGGGGGTGATGTGGCAGCATGTGGTTGGTCTATTTGGTGTGTAGAGGATTAATGATGTGGAAGCTTCTTAATGGTTAGATCTGTGTTTGGAGGATTTAGACACTTGGCAGAATCTAGTGGAGTTTGACTTAGGAGGGGTAGGAACAGGAAACTTAGGGGGTGTAGGAGAAAAGGCTTAGTGTTTGGGCTTGGTTGTTGGCCTGTTTCAGAAATAAGAGTGTATGTAGGGATTTTAGGAGGTGCAAGGGTAAAGTCTGTCTGTTTGGCCCATCTGTACATTATTTTCCAAATAAAACCTGATTTTGGGTCTTGAATTGCCATTTGGACCAATAGAACTTATAATTTCAGCTGCACAAATAAACATAAGAATTTCCAAGAATAATTTATGCAATTAAAATCACTTTTTAAGTATCTTTTAATTTCAAACACGATATATCAAATCATCACAAATCCTCTTTAAATCAATCATTCAAGCACATGAATTTCATCAAAAATTTAATTTTAAAGCATGAATGTGGGCATAAATATGCACTCATCAAATGCAATAAAATAAACATGAATGCAATTTGATCAATTGAGGTTAAACACAAGAAAGAATGGATGAAGTTGATGATATTGTTGTTGGGTTTAGATTTCACCTAATTTACTCTCATGCATTTATGAATTCGTCTTTCTTTTCATTAATGTTAATGTCACTCGCTAAATTACCTTAAACCCGATGTCTCGGTGAAGAAAGCATATTCTTAATTATGAGTTCATACAATTCCTAGCATCCCTAATAATTAATTCTGAAGCACAGAAGCTTAAAGGCATCCAACCCCCATATCCCTATGACTAGGCAATACTGCTTTTGGGAGAATTTCCCCAGTTCTAGATTTCCCCGTATGTGTCCATATCGACAAAATCAATAATCATGACATCGAATGAGTTAAACAATGCATGCTTTGAGCAAAGAGGAAAAACCCTAACAATTAATGAAAGAAAGCATGTATCTTATAAAAGATCTTGAAGAACAAATTCAATACACGAGAGTTTAAGAATGTTACATCTTTCCCAACAACAATAAGGTTTAGCCATCCATCGTCATGGAAGAATTATGCCAAATTTATGAACACCAAAAAACGACACCAAAAACTTGTTTAACCCTCGGCAAGTGTGACCGAATCGTATCAAGTAATAAACTCGGTAAGACCAAGTATCGCTCTCCCAAAGGACTCACGTCCTAGTCAGTTATATGATTTCTTGATTATTTAAGACTTGAGAACAAATTGTTATAAGTTTCAAATGCAAAACTCCAAAAGTAAACATGTATGCATGTGATGATCAATGGGAAAGAAGAAACAAAACACGTGAATTGAAATATGTGGATGAGTATGTTGTTGGGGCAATCAATTTCATCTTATCCACTCTCATATATTTTAGGAATTCATCAATGTTAATGTCACTCTCTAAATTACCTTAAACCCGATGTCTCGGCGAAGAAAGCCTAATCATAATCACTAGTTTACAATGTCTTGTCTCCCTAGCAATTAGTCATGCATTATAGTGAACGGAAGCTTAACAGAAACCAACCATCATACTCCTATTTCTAGGTTTATACTACTGTTGGGAGAGTTTTCCCGGATCTAGATTTCCCCGTATGTGTCCATATCAATCATGACATCGAATGAGTTAAACAATGCATGCTTTGAGCAAAGAGGAAAAACCCTAACTATTAATGAAAGAAAGCATGTATCATAAAAATGATCTTGAAAAACAAATTCCATATAAGAAAGTTTCTAAGGATTTACATTGATTTCCCAACAACAAAATAAGTTTAGTTCACCATATTCATGGTGAAACTAGATGAAATACAATGGAAAAGTGAAGGATAGAACCCTAGAAAGTTGAGCAAGGACCCTTAGCATCCAAAATCCTCCTCCAAGGGGTGAAAGAGTCACTACAAAAAAGTAGGGTATTACCGAAGGCCAGAAGCCCTCGGAAAATGCCAAAGGCTTATCGACGGCCAAAAATCCTTCGGTAAATCTCTTGTCGCTAACAATTACCGAGGGCTTCTGCCCTTCCGTAATTACCGAAGGCCAAAAGCCCTCGGTAATTACCGAAGGGCAAAAGCCCTCGGTAATTACCGAAGGGCAGAAGCCCTCGGTAATTACCGAAGGGCGAAAGCCCTCGGTAATGGCCATTCGAGGGTATTTACCGAAGGGCAGAAGCCTTCGGTAATGACCTGCTGTGGGCATTTACCGAAGGGCAAAAGCCTTCGATAAAATGCAGATCAGGTTTCAGAGAAATGATATTTCTTTGCAACCCACACCTGTATATCAAATTCCAATTACAAACAGACCTGCATATCCGTTTTCAAGCACATACAAACATGCATAATGTGCATCTCAAAGATGCAATCAATTATCAATATCCATTGAACATCAATCAATCCATAGAACATCCATTAATGTATAGATTATGTAATTATAGTTCAAATATAAAACAATGTAACAAAAGGATGTTCTAACATCCAAAGTGTGGAAGTAGATCGAACTAACACTGAAATGATATCAAGTCTAAAATGTTCTAATATCTAAATGTTTGTCTAACAAAGTAAGAAGAAAATGAAACTAATAATGTACATAACTATCATCAGAATGATCTTCATCATCCTGCTCCTCTACTGATGGCTGGACTGGTGTGGGTTGGACTGATGAGGGTTGGACTGATGTGGGCTGCTGAGTGGCAGCAGGTGATGAGGACGGTCGTGATTGGGTGGGAGGGATATTTGGTACGTCCTGTGAGGTTTGAGGCAAGACAGTCATGACCAGGGCCTTAAAATTTGTAAACTCTGCTCTGAGATCAGTGAGCTCCTGGTCACGTTGATGGAGTTCCTGCCTGAGTTGAAGAACCTCGTCAGGAGTACTGGTGGAAGAAGAAGGCTGGTGCTTCAGAGTACCTCCTCTGGATGCTGTATAATTTGCAGCCAGCTGTCCCGCACCATACACTCGTCCCTTTTTCTTCCCACCAACGGTGTCGATCCAGCACTGCGTACTACGGATGTCATCATCTGCATTACTGGCATCATCCGGTGTAGGAGCTGACTCATGTTCAGATCTAACCTGTGAAAGTCTCGTAGAAAAGTCTTCCTGTTGAAACATTAAAAGCAATGTCAGGGAACGATAGTATAACATAAATGAACAATTAGTAATAGTGTTATTTGCTTACATGAGTCTTCCGAGATCTTTCATCAACAAATTGATTAGTTCCCTTCCGAACATGAGTCTGTGCAAAGACCTCATCAACATGGACCGCCCGTCCTAGAGCCTGTGCCTGTAACATAATTAAGAATTACAAGCGTACATATGAAATACAATATACATAACTTATGTATGAAAGAAAAAGTTATGTAATGAGATTATACCATACGAATGGCATGCTCATGAATGGTGATCGACCCACCAGTATGCAGGGTGCCACCCCTTTCAGACGCTCTGTTCCGCTGGGCTTTGGCACACTTATTGCGGAACTCTACTGTATTCTAATGGGCCAGTAAAGAGTTCCAAATGTGCTCACCCAGCCAGTTAAGGCGCTGTCCTGCATTCCGGGCATCCCTAAACATCTCTGACAGCCGATGAGATGCTTTCATGTGGAAATTTCTGTGTATCTGAGTTTCATGTTCAGGTTTCCACTGCACCTTCATCTGTAACATTAAAGAGAACAAACATTGATTACAAAACAAACTAAAATAAGACGGACATTAGTGTAATCGATTGCTCACTTGAAAGCGCTGCCAGAATGGCTTTCTGTCGTCATGAGGTATTGCTCCCCAAGTAGGCCATGGACTTAAAAACTGTTGCTTTATTGAACGTGTGATGGCCTGGGAAGCAACCCTAGATGGAATAAACCTGCATAACAAAACTCATTTCAATTACAATATGGTTTAAACATCAAATGATATCAACAGATTATAAACTTACCCTTTACCATAGGGCTCAATCCATGGTCGATCATGGAGGGGCGGGTCAAGATCTTCAGCATCACCACTTGAATCTGGATCACCAAGTGGTGTGACAGTCTCAGAAGGAGGTACAGAAGATGAGGAAGGTATAGAAGTAGGGTCAGGGAGAGGACTGGAGGTAATAACAATAGGGGGAGGAGTGGGGGTGGCAATAATAGGAGGAGGAAGAGGGTTTGCTGCAGGGGTTGTAGAAGGGTGTGCTGCAGGAGGAGGAGAAGGGTCTACTGCAGTGGTAGTCGAAGGGTGTACTGCAGGAGGAGGAGTAGGGTCTACTGCAGGTGTAGGAGTCTGTATACTAGGGGTAGGAGGAGGCCCCACAGATGATGTACTACCGGGAGCAGGGGTAGGTAGTGTAGCAGGCACCCTAAGTACATACTTTGGTGCCTGCCGTTTCCTCTTTGTAGGCCTTGCTACCCCTTTTCCTTTATCAGGACGCTCTGAACCTTGTCCTGTCATTACTGCATTCAAATGGTTACAAATAAAGCGAAAAAATATAAATAAATAAAGAAGGATGAATTGTTTTCAAAGTCAATGTATAAGTAATTGCATACAACTTAAAGATGGTATTTTACATAATATAATGGTAATGAAATGATAGTCCAATTTGCTACAATAGATGTTCAACATTCAATCATCGTCATCATCATCATCATCTTCATCTTCATCTTCAGCATCGTCTTCTTCTTCTTGTTCTTCTTCTTCATCGTCATCATCATCGTCATCTTCTTCTTCTTGTTCTTCTTCATCTTCTTCTTCTTCTTCTTCTTCTTCTTCCTCTTGTTCTTCATCACCTTGTATTGTTGCTTCTAATTCATCTCCATCACCATCAGGGTCGACCAATGCGGTTATACGTTCAACTTCGATAATTTCTTGTGATTGTGACATTTGGTCAAGTTGGTAGGCTACATCTTCCTCAACTTCATTTGAGTCTATGCGACCTCTAGGCTTCGTTTGTATTGCTACGGCCCAACCACGCTTGTCAATATTGCGAAATGGTGGATATGGCACATAATAAACCTGTCTGACATTAGATGGTAGAATGAAAGGATCAAAAGGCCCATATCTTAATCTCTGGTTCAGTTCGACAATATTAAAGCGTGGATCGACTCTAGTACAAGCTCTAGAAGGATCAAACCATTCACAATAAAAAAGTACCACTCTGTTTGGAGAAGTAGTGCTGTTGTACTCTAACTCATATATTGTCAATACCCAATTTCGTCCGGATAAATAAAATTAATAATAAATAAATAAATAAATAAAAAGTGAATAGTGAATAGTAAATAGTGAATAGTGAATAGTGAATTGTGAATAGTAAAAAGTGAAAAGTAAAAAAAAAAATTATTTTTGGAAAGGATAAGTGTTCCACGTAGCTTTGAGATCAGAATTCACCAATTTGCAAATAAAAAATTAATTTTGTAATAGTAAAATGAATAAAAAAATGAATAGTAAAAATGAATAGTACAAATGAATAGTAAATTTTTTTTACTATAAATAGCCAAGGGGGGAGACTGAAAATTTACACAAAAGAATTGAGAAAATTTTTGAGAGAAGAGAGTTGGAAGAATTTCTAATTTCAAAGGGGATATTCTGGAAGTTTTCAGAGAGCGAGGAGATTAAGTCTGTAATAGAGGTAAGGGAAGCTAACCTTGAGTATCTCCTTTTGTATTATCTTGAGCCTTGAATATGCTATATTTTGCTTTTGTCTGATCTTAAATCTTGATTATGGAGTATTTTGTTTCTGTATGATTTTGAATTTAAATGAGAGTATGCTTTTGTGTTGATATCCAAGTGTGATAGTTGTAAAACGTGATATTGATTATGTTATGCCATTTGTATGTTATTAGTTGTTTATTTTTGTATTTTGGAAGGATTAGAAGTTGTCTAACCGGCTCTGCCAGATTCAACTTCTTATTTCCCCAAACGCTTTATTTCTTTACTTATTTATTTTATTGCATTTTGGAAGGATTAGAAGTTGTCTAACCGGCTCTGCCAGATTCAACTTCTTATTTCCCCAAACGCTTTATTTCTTTACTTATTTATTTTATTGCATTTTGGAAGGATTAGAAGTTGTCTAACCGGCTCTGCCAGATTCAACTTCTTGTTTCCCCAAACGTTTTATTTCTTTACTTATTTATTTTATTGCATTTTGGAAGGATTAGAAGTTGTCTAACCGGCTCTGCCAGATTCAACTTCTTGTTTCCCCAAACGTTTTATTTCTTTACTTATTTATTTTATTGCATTTTGGAAGGATTAGAAGTTGTCTAACCGGCTCTGCCATATTCAACTTCTTGTTTCCCCAAACGTTTTATTTCTTTACTTATTTATTTTATTGCATTTTGGAAGGATTAGAAGTTGTCTAACCGGCTCTGCCAGATTCAACTTCTTGTTTCCCCAAACGTTTTATTTCTTTACTTATTTATTTTATTGCATTTTGGAAGGATTAGAAGTTGTCTAACCGGCTCTGCCAGATTCAACTTCTTGTTTCCCCAAACGTTTTATTTCTTTACTTATTTATTTTATTGCATTTTTGTGATTAATTTTTATTTCATCTAAATTTTCCACCAACTTATTATATTATTTTTGTTCATCAACTTTCTTCATCCTTAACTCTATAAATACTTACATTCTCTTCACTTCACACACGCAATTTACATAATATCCATATCTTCTCTCTCAAAATCTCTCCATTCCATCCCGAAACTCTACTTCATTTCTCCCTCACATTTTACTATCTCTCTATACATAATAAATCCCGTACCCCATTTCTACCATAAAGTTATCTTCTTCATCTTCCATCTATCTTTCTCACAACTTATTACAAGTAGAGTTTTATTTCATCACACAAATCTTCAACAAGGTATACATTTTCTCTTCATTCTATTTATATATGCATTTTGATCATTTTTTTAGTTTATAAATTCATCGTGTTTTCTATTACAATTTTTCTTTATGCTTTTCACATTTCAACCCATCTATCCTTCTTAATAAAAAAATATAAAACTTTAAAAACATGTAATAATATAAATATCGGTATGAGTACTCGTGCGATCGTACGCATCAACCTAGTACTCATTACCCAAAATCTAAAATAAACAAAAAAGGCCGTGTGAGTGCTCGTGCGATCGTACGCATCAGCCTAGTGCTCATTACGCAAACAATAAGAAAAAAAAGCCGTGTGAGTACTCGTGCGATCGTACGCATCAGCCTAGTGCTCATCATGCAAAAATCTAAATATTTTATAAAAATACCAAAAATATTTTAAAGGTTAAGCACATGTGTGATCGCACGCATCGTCTTTGTGCTGAAAACATTCTTTGTTTATTTTATAAAAATACCAAAAAAATACAAAATCTTTCAAAACCCAAAAACATCCACATTTTCAAACAACATACAATATGGCTAGCCAGAACTACGTGATCCTTGATTCTCCATCAAAAGTGGAGATACGTAGGAGCAAGGCCAGTCCTTGTCAGGTTCACTTTCCCAAAAATCCAAAATCATTTTACAAACAAAATTCTCAAACAATTTCCAAACAAATTTTCAAGCAGTTTTCTAAAAGAACTACGGAACCCTGATTTCTCATTCTTAATGAGAATACGTAGGAGCAAGGTCAATCCTTGTCGGGCTCAAAAAAACTAAAAAATACATGTTGTTTCTTTAGAGTCTTATTTTAGGGGATAGTTAAACATTTTGAAAACCACATCATATTCGCATATTTAGTTAAAGGTACTGCCTTAGGGCAGGCGTTGTAGGGTGCTAATACCTTCCCTACACGTAACCGACTCCCGAACTTAGAATCTCATTTTCGCAGACCAGGTCTTATCATTTTATGGTTTTTCCGTAGTTTTCCAGAATAAACTATGGTGGCGACTCCAAAATTTTTTTTTTTTTCAAAAACAGTTTTTATTTTTCGGATCGTCGTCCCGTCGCGATTCCGGTTGCGACATATATTTTATGAATGATGCCGTAGAAATCATCATAAGACCCCTCTGTTAGGCCCTTGACATACACACCACAATTTGATGTTTTCTTTCCTTTAGACCATTCATGTGTATGGAATTTGTAACCATTGATGAAGTAAGTGTGCCATTCTTTGACACATCTCATTGGCCAATTGGAGAGATGTCTTAACTCTTGAACCGTGGGAGTTAATGCCTGATTAAAAACCTACAAAGGTACTAACAAAATTATAAAAGCAATAGTCAAATTAACCTTGCTTTAAACGTAGGGAAAACTACGGACCTGATTTCTAAACCAATGGGGAAACTCTGAGTGTATTCTAGCAAAAGTATTTCCTTCTGCGACTTGATGAGCCACAACAAATGAGCTGGTACAAATGAAATTCATTAGTGTATAACAATTAAACCGTTTCATAGATTAGAGATGGATGATGACATACTCAAGGTACGACTTGACTTCACTGCAATTGATCAAGACATGGACATGAGCAGAGTTGAATTCAGCATCAGTTAACCAATGAGTGAATTCTTTCCCTGCGTGACGGCCTGATTGTCGGAAAACTGATAATGCACCTTCACGTGGTTCAACTTGCCATTGCATTTCATTTCTGACATGAGTGGGGGACAACATGAAGTTCTTGAAATAATGTGAACAAAAATAAGTTGTCTCTCTGTGCAAGTAAGCTGCACAAATTGAGCCTTCCACTCTAGCTTTATTTTTAACTGAGCGTTTGGATTCTCCCATAAACCTTTCAAAGGGATACATCCACCTGTACTGCACGGGTCCCCCGAGCCAAGCTTCATATGCAAGATGAATTGGAATGTGCTCCATTGAATCAAAGAATGCAGGAGGGAATATTCTTTCCAATTTGCAGAGAATAATCGGGATATTTTCATCCATCTTTTTAAGGGAATCTTCCTTTAGTGTCGTGCAGCACAAATCTTTAAAGAAGTTACTGATTTCTATCAGTGGATTTAACACGTGCATTGGCAAACAACTGAACGCAAGAGGGATGAAAGTCTCCATGAATACATGACAATCATGACTCTTCAACCCTTGAATAGTACCGTTCTGAACATTGGCACATCTGGACAAGTTAGAAGCATATCCATCTGGCATTCTAAGCTCCTTGATCCATCCACACACTATTCTTGTCTCCTCTTTTGACATGGTGTAATTTGCTTTTGGTTTAAATAATCGGCCGTTACCTTGTGCCTTCAACTCTAAGTCTTTTCGTCCACAATACAAAGATAAATCTTTTCTTGCTTTCTCATTATCTTTTGTCTTACCTTTAACATCCATAACTGTGTTGAAGACATTGTCAAAGAAATTTTTTTCTGTGTGCATGACATCGATGTTGTGTCTTAGCAAGTTGTCCTTCCAATAGGGAAGTTCCCAGAATATGCTTCTTTTAGTCCAATTATGCCATTCCCCAAACCCTTCTAGCCTATTCTGACCAGATTCAGTCACTTTTGGATAGTCTTTCACTCTTCTCCACACGTGTGATCCAGTCAACTTTGGCGGGGGCATATCCGTTTCAACTTGTCCTTTGCGAAATTCCTTTTTGTTTCTTCTAAAGGGGTGATCAATGGGCAAGAACCGTCGATGGCAGTCAAACCAACTACTTTTCCGGCCATGACTCAATTGGAATGACTTTGTATGTTCCATGCAATGTGGACAAGCTAATCGACCATGTGTGCTCCAACCAGATAACATGCAGTACGCTGGGAAGTCATTAATAGTCCACATCAAGGCTGCCCTCATAAGGAAATTTTGCCTCCTTGAAACGTCATACGTCCAAACACCATTCCACAACTTCTTCAAATCATCAATCAAAGGCTCCAAGTAAACATCAATCAATGATTTGGGATTAGATGGACCTGGTATTATACACGATAAAAACATGTAAGGCTTTGTCATACACATCTCAGGTGGTAGATTGTATGGGGTAACTATCACGGGCCAGCATGAATACGGTGATGCAGATGCCTGAATGTACGGAGTAAACCCATCAGAGCATAAACCAAGTCTGACGTTACGTGGTTCACTAGCAAAGGATGGATGTTTACGATTGAAGTGCTTCCAAGCTTCACCATCAGAAGGATGACGCAAAAATCCCGGAGTTTTGTTACCATCATGCCATGTCATGTGTACTGATGTTTGCATTGAAGTAAACAATCTTTGTAATCTTGGAATTATAGGCAAGTAGAACATGGACTTTAATGGAATTGGTCTTTTTTGCCTCCGTCCAGCATGCATTATTTGATATCGAGGTGAGCCACAAAACTTGCATTCAACCAACAATGCATCGTTTTTGCCACTGTCATTGTCATAGAATAACATACATCCATTAACACAACAATCAATCTTCTTCACATCTAATCCCAACTTTGAAACACATTTTTTGGCTTGGTAATAGTTCTTCGGCATGAAATTGTTTGGTGGTGTCAAATCTAACATCAATTTTGTATAGAAGTCCACTGCTTGAATGGGAACGTTCCAATTAGATTTCCCAGCCATGAGTCTAATGCACACTGACAATTTTGACTCAGATGAACCTTCAAATACAGGTAGATTTGCCTCTGTCAGTAAATTGTAAAACCTCTGCGTCGTTTCATTTGGAGGTTCTTCATCATGACTATCGTCTTGTTCTTGTTGAGCATGGTGACGAAGTGCATTGTCGACCATCTCTTGCATATAGGCAAATTGATCTATCTCAGATGTATGTACAATAGTATTCGAACCTGATGCAATCCGCTCTTCAGCTGCGATGGAGGTCGATGGCATTTCTTCACCATGAAATGTCCAAACCGTGTAATTAGGCATGAACCCTTTTTGGTAAAGGTGAACTTTGACGACTTCATCTTTCAAAATCATTGTACATTCGCACTTGATGCATGGACATCGAATCCCTCCATCAAGGGCATAATATTGACATCGTCGGGCCGTCTCCACAAACTCTTCAACTCCAAGGACAAAAGATTCCTTCAAACCTCTTCTTCCACTATAACAACGATCGTACATCCATCCACGATGATTGGGAAAATGGGCCATGTACTGTGACAAGCCAAAGAAATCAAAACTTGGCCAATACAGCAACAATCCATGTGACATAAGTAATAAACCTATTACTACTCAAGTCGAACATGGAAGGCAATTTCAACACTATTGTCATAGGCATTCAATAAGGGCGTGCAAAGACAAGTCCTCAGTATTGAAATGTGTTTGACATCTTAAGTGGTTGTGTATTAAGTTTGGGGGAGTCAACTTTCTGACATTATTGAAGTTCTATTTTATACAGTACTTAAACATATTATGTACATTGTAAGTGTTTAAGATACTTTCACCATTCTCATTCCATTGAGAATGTGTGTAGTACCATAGGACTTTAAAAGACTACTTAACTTAATCAAGTTGTTGCCAAATAAATGAACATACAATATCGAGGAACATACAATATATACATCAACATACAACATATACACGAACATTCACTCATGGCCTAAATGTAGGTTTGATAACAAATTTCTGCAAGGAAATAAAATTCTCACGTACTTTAGTCTATTTATAGGTGTGCAATAGTCAAATTGTGTTTTTCTATTTATTTTTCAATTGAGACTTCATTTTTATCTTTCTTTTATCTTTGATAAGTTGTGTAGATAGTTAGTTTACTGTTTTGGTCAGTACTTTAATAGACTTTGCATTCTTTGCACTTTTAGTGTTTTCTAGGTACTACTTTTAGGTTCTAAGTTGTCATATTTTGCATTTTAGGTACTTTTTGTGGTAAGTTCTTAATTAACTAGTTTTTACCATTCTAAACTTCTTAGGATAGTTTATTTGTAGTTTATTTTCCTAGTTTAGTGCAGTTTGCAATTGTAGTACACTTCTAACAAAGGTTTGAGTAGTGATTTTTAGCTACTTAATCTACTTTTTTAGGTTTCAAGTAGGCAAACTTTGAGATTTAGCTACTTCATATATTTTGACATGTTTCTTAACTTCCTTTAACAACTTCAAACTTGTTAGGATGTGTAGAATTGAAATTTAAAGATTGAAAATTTTCAAACAGCAAGCCAAAGGTGAAAAATTGCACCAAAAAAGGCTAAAAAAAATGGGACTACATTGGTAAAACTGAATTGCAGTGAATCTAAGGCTCAATTGAGACTTCAAGCAAGTTTATATCATCAAATTGGATGTGTGCAAACACTTAAACACCCAAGAAACAGATTACACCAGCAAATCAGTGGTCCACTTCCAATTATAGGCTAAATTTGGTGGTTTAAGGGGTGATTCTTCATAAACACGTTTGGAAATATAAATTGATGTTTTTAGCAACTTTGTATCATCATTTTGAAGGTGTTTAGACACTGAGCTAGCAAAGAAACACATTGCACTGAAAAATGACTAGTTCACTTCCAAATTAAGGCAAAATTGATGGTTTAGAAAGTGATTTTGCATATGACCTCAAATTTGACCAAATGAACAGTGCATACATGTTTCTTAACTTCCTTTAACAACTTTAAACTTGTTAGGATGTGTATAATTGAAATTAAAAGATTGCAAATTTTCAAACAGCAAGCCAAAGGTGAAAAATTGCACCAAAAAAGGCTATAAAAATGTGGACTACAGTGGTCAAAATGAATGGCAGTGTCTCTAAGGCTCAATTGAGACTTCAAGCAAGTTTATATCATCAAATTGGATGTGTGCAAACACTTAAATAGCCAAGAAACAGATTACACCACAAAATCAGTGGTCCACTTCCAATTTTAGGCCAAATTTGGTGCTTTAATGGGTGAATCTTCATAAAGACGTTTGGAAATATAAATTGATGTTTTTAGCAACTTTGTATCATCAATTTGAAGGTGTTTAGACACTGACCTAGCAAAGAAACACATTGCACTCAAAATTGACTAGTTCACTTCCAAATTAAGGCAAATTTGATGGTTTAGGAAGTGATTTTGCATATGAACTCAAATTTTGCCAAATGAACAGTGCATACATGTTTGAAAAGGTGAAATACACTTGGAAAAATGTTTAAACTGCACTGAAATGGACAGATTAAAAAAAACACCCCTATTGTAGCCAAATATGCAACACTTTTTACACAAAATTTGGACCACAATGTAGAAATCAATGGAATCAAAACTGGACAGTAGAATCAATGACTCAAGGAGGTCATAATACACTAGATCTAAAGAATAATGTTTGGTAAATTTAAAAAACCACATGAAATGCCCACTGCACCAGAAAATGACTTTCAAAATGGTGGTTTTAAGGGCAAAAATGCTTGGAAGTGTTTCAATAGCAAAAGTGATGCTTGAAGCAAGTTTATATGATCAATTTGAAGGTGTGCAATCACTTAAACAATAAAGATAAAGACTACACCAGAAAATCAGTGGTCTACTTCTAATTTTAAGCAAAATTTGGTGGTTTAAAGGGTGATTTTGCACAAACACGTTTGGACACATAATTTGCAGTTTTGAGGAACTTTGTATCATCAATTTGGATGTGTTTAAACACTGAAACAGCCAACAAACACACTGCAGCAGAAAATCACTAGTTCACTTCCAATTTTAGGCACATGACTTTAGACAAAACTAGGAAATGAATATGTAAGCTGGAATTCAACTCAGCCAAACCAAATTCACTGATTAAGATGATGAAGTAACATTAAGGAACACTGGAAGTACAAGCAGAACAAGTACAAAGACGATTTAAACCCATTTGTCTCCTTTTTAGTAAACTTTTTTAGGTTCTAACAACTCAAAAATTGAGTTTTAGGTCAATGTTTGCTTTTGAGTAGTTTCCTAGTCTCATTTCACTACTTTAGACTTGTTAGAATATTAACATTAGTTATTGTTAGTCTACTTTAGCTGAATTGCCTCTTTCTCACCCTTTTAGTAGACTTTTAGGTAGTCAAATTTTGACATTTTGCTACTTCATCCAATTTGACATCTCTATTAGCTTCATTTAAGTACTTTAAAGTTGTTAGGATAAACAACAATATACTTTCTTTGGTTATATTAGGTGAATATCAAAATTGTCAACTATTTTTAGAACACTTTTTATGTTTTAACTACTTCAATTTTGAGACTTCACAATTGAAGTCCAAAATCATATGTTCAACTTTAAGACACGTATCTTTGAACATGTTGAAGGCCAAATTAATCACTGGAGTGCCCTTAACCACTACCAGGTGGAGTAAAGTTAATAAAGTTTAACCTAAGAGATGGTCTACTTTAGCCTTAGTAAGGAATTTTCAGTTTTTTAGTTAATATATAAACTATAAAACAACTATAACTTTGGTTCCTCCTTCTACTTTCGTAACTTGGGGGATTCATGATAGTATATAACCAACATATATGCATGTTGGTTTGTCCTTGTACTCTACTTCATCCTTATAGTTACATCATGAATTGGTGTAATGAAATTGGCTATACTTAAATGTTAAAAGGTTGGGTTGTTGTTATACCTTGTTTACAGGAATGTTTGAACCAATTTTCCAAGGTTTAAGTATTTTAGAACATGTTATAGGGTCCAGTTTTACTTTTTCTGCAGATTTCGTGCAATAAAATTCAAGTTTTGGCATTTTTAGTTCATATCACCAAGGCTAGACATGGTATCATTTCCTTATAAGTTAATATCTTGCTACACAACCACCTAAGGACAGATTGAAAATGAAAATAAAAAGCTGGAACATATTCACACAATTTACAACAGAACCAAAAACACCAATGCTAACAAATAATTAAATTTCAACCTCATGATCAAGTTCAATAATGCAGAGCTGGAATGGTAGGAAATTCATTATGGATGACATCAATTACAAATAAAACTTACAGGTTGTAGATTTTTGAACTGAAGCTACCACTTACAGCTGCCTGAAACTTCCCTATTCAACCAATATTCTGTTTCAGCTCCTCTTCCTAAAGATGCTACCTCAAATGAATAAGGTCTCTAAGTTGGAAACTGCACCACAGCACTTAAGGTCAGCACAAACCAACAATATAAACATCAATCCAAATGTTAACACTAAACCAATAAACAGTTAAGGCAATACAAAATGTAACAAAGTGAAAACTTAAACAAGTATTGACAAGGATCAAACAAGAGTTTCTATCACATGTCTACTTCCCCTACTCTTTTATCAATAAAGAACCACCTCTTCAATGTTTTCTTGTCACTGCTCTTGGGGTAACAGTCCATCAACTGCTGATGTTCTGAAAATAATGATCATATATTTGATTTACTTTTAAGTACTTGAAAATCTGGTTATAAGAATCATTTCAACAAATGGAAATCTGGAGTTTGAGTCCACTTGTTCATCTTCTTATCAAATTGGAAGGTAATAAAACACTTGCAGGCATGTATTCAAAAAGCTGCTTTTTTAAATATATATATATATATATATATATATATATATATATATATATATATATATATATATATATATATATAAATTCTAAATAATTAGTGGCATCAATAGAATTGGGAAATTTTTTAGGTTTGATGGATGTTACAGAAAATATTCACAGGAAAATGCTATAATCAACATTCAATCAATTAAAATACCAAAAATGCTTGAGATCTATACAAGTTGGCCTTAATTGACAGCTAAAGATTATTGAGGTTACCTTGAACTATGGTTGAGTAATACGTAGGTGCTAGGATCATACACATTCAAATAACTTGTAAAAGACAAGGTTGAAAGAGTAAAGTGATCAATGAATGTATGCACTGAGTGTGAAAGGGTAAAGGCATCAATGAGAGTTCAAAGAGTAAAGCCATCAATTTTGGCAGCTGAGTGTGAAACCCTCTGTCTCAATTTAACTTCTTGCCTTTGACCAAGTGAAAATGAAGAAGGACAAGAAAATGGTAATTAAAAAAGTATCACAGATGACTCTATTTTAGTTTGTAGCTTTGGATCACAGGGGAAGCTTATATGAAGTGGTAAATGACCAACTAAGGCTTGCACTGTGAAATACAATATATATTCAACAAAGAGATGATTGACAGTAGTACTTTTTTTTATTTTAAGTCACATTGAATGAAAAATACAAGGATATAATGATGACATCAGAGCACATGGGAATGATGAAAAGAAAAAGAAGATTTGATGCAGAGACTGATGCAGGATTTCTAGATGAAAGAATTCATAATTTTTAACCTACACGCTCCAGCAAAGAGATCTTTGTATTTTTTCAAAATGAAACCTATTTATGGATGGAAACAACATAAATTGGATGGAAGCAAGTCCCTACTCCATTGATCTCAAGCATAAGCTATACGAATTTAAAGTAAAACTTGCAGTAAAAGTGTGTATAAAATAAATTTTTTGTTTCTGGTAAATATTTTCTGCTCTTGTTACTCGATAGTCAACAGTGGATTAGATTTGCTGATTTGGAAAGTACTCAGAAGTTGCTTCTGTACTAGGTAGGGAAGTAAGTTCAAAAAATCGTTTAAAATAAGCTAAATAAACTCATACTAGTTTGAAACAAACACGTATTTGGTATCCAAAAAGGACAAGGGTATTTACACGGGCCTTCTGATTAAAAGATGCATGGATAAGGACTCAAACATTAGAACCTACCCTGATATAGGTGAACTCGCATTTGGAAAGACAGAAGACTGATAGTGTCAATATCCATGTACACCGAACTATATCTGGTTTCAATAGGATTCTTGATTCTAGAAGGTGATAACTTGAGTAACATATTCCCCATTGGAGAGGTTCACGTAGCAGGCTTAGCAATTGGTGGGAAGCAATTATTTGTGATTATGGTTGCCCTTGTCATCTTGCCCACGGTTTGGTTGGACAACTTGAGTCTACTCTCTTATGTATCTGCAAGTGGAGTCTTTGCTTCTGTTCTCATCATCCTTTCAATAACATGGACTGCAACATTTGATGGAGTTGGTCTATATTTTAGAGAAATATATACCAACTCAAGGTCCCTTGTTAATTGACTTCATTTTTGAACTTTATGTCCCTTTTTAAGTCCAAGGTGCCCAACCCTACTATTATATGAAGAACACTTTCACTCTTTGGCAGCAAGAAAGCACACACTACACTAAAGACAGCGTCTTCAAATCCGAATATGGAAGGTGAATTCATCTTCCAATTGGTATAATAGGGTAATGTATCTTTATGGATGTCAAAGCAAAGAACCTAACAAGGAAACAACTTAGGTATGCTAGGGTGCAAGGGTCCTATTAGCTGAATGAAATTACTATTTCAAGTGTTTGTTTTACACAAACATATGACCATAATTACTATTTCAATGTCTACCATTTACAGACAACATATGAGCAGAATTAAAGCTAAAAATAGGAAGAACAGTAAAATTTTAAAATATGACATCCAACTAATATTTTCCATGGTTAAATGGTTTAGAACAAGTTCAGAACAAATTCACAAAGCTAAAAATTTAAGCAAAACAGTGAAAACAATATGAAAAATAGCAAAAATGAGGAGTAAAGAGACTTACATATCCACGGCAGACAAGTCCAGCAACTGGGTTTTCTTCGATTGTTGCCTCCTCCACGCACCACGAAGCCCCTCCTCACCGTTGTGCCCTCCTCCACGAAGCCCTCCTGACGCACCCACAACAAATTTCTGACGCAGCCCCTGCAACCACGGAACGTTGGGGAATGTTGGTGACTGAGACGACCTCCGACAACAAAACCTCCCAAATTTGGGCAACGTTGGTGACTGTTTGATGGCTGGAAGAAACGAGAAAGCTGGTGAGTGTTTGATGTCTCCGACAAAGGGGGAATGCTGGTGAGGGTTCGAAGAAAGAAACGCAATATTTTGGCTCGAAAAATGAAAGTTAGCATAGGGAAACCAAGTCCGCTGGGGTTAATTACACGAGCACCTTACGGAGGGTCATATATCCTTCGGTAAGTTAATTCACTAAAGCCAATACTGACGGTCCAAAGACCTTCGGAAAAAAATCCTTCGGTAATGAGTGCATTTCACCATGGCCTTTGGTAATCATCTTTGTGACCGTCGGAAAGGTTATTTTACCGAAGGGCAGAAGGCCGTCTGTAAAAACCCTTCGGTAATGCCTGAATTTCTTGTAGTGTAGTGTGTTTTTGCTTCGTTCCAGCCAAAGATACAAACCTTAGGACGTCCTAAAGCTTATACACTATTCTAAAAAAATACAGAAAAGTAGGCCCAAGCCTAGAAAAGTGCCGCTCATCGGTAATAACGCGTGACCACTTCTTCCCCTCAGAGGCTTTTCTCCCCTCAGCGGTGCCAACGGCTCTTTGCGAGTGCCGCTCAGCGGTAATTTGCGAGTGCCACTCAGTGGTAATTTACGCTGAGCGGTACTTGTGGTTTCTCTTCTTTTGCACTTTTTGTGTCCTTTTCTGATTCCATCTCTATCCCTTTTCACTTTTTTCATCAATTTCATCTAAAAACCTGCAAAAACAAGGAAATCAAGCATACAACCTGTCCAACTCTGTTATTTCCAATAATTCAACAAAATCATGAGTTCAAGCTAATTTCTAAGTCACAAAGGATGTAATTGAAGTCAATTTTAAGTATAAAAATAACAGTTTTTCAACTGTTATCAATATGCTAATGCAATACCATGAATGATGCATCAATGTCTAAAGTTATGGACTATATGATGCAAGTAGGCAAAAGAACATGTAAGGGATGATTCAACAAATGCAACAAGATGGAATAAATGGAAAATGCAAGATGATTAAGTGGGTATATGCAAAAGTTAATATTTATTGTTGGGCCTCATCTAGTGAAGTGCATGTGCTGTCACAGACTTATACAAAAATAGTGCCATGCTATAACAATGATATGAAAGTGGGTTAGATTATCAAAGTCACCAAATGAACCTACCAAATAATAGTAAACAAAACCAATACCTAACAGCCTAATCCTAGAATGGAAAATGGAGACTATGCATTGTGGATATGTTATGCAAAGTAATTAAAATCATGGGTAATAATGCAGATGCGAAACTTATCAATGAATCTGAAATGCACAATGAACTAGGCTTAGGTTACCACTACAATAAGATTGAAACCAAATCATCCTAATCTTGTAGTAGAAATTAAAAATAAATCAGAACCTATAATCTACTAGTAGCAAGATAATATAGAAACAAAGAAAGCAAATCAAAACCAGAATTAAATTTTTGACTTAATTTGTTTGCTAGATTGAAATCTTTCTCAGAAAGACATTTTGGGTATGAAAGGCCCACTTTTGAGGTCATATCACTGGTGCAGAACTGGGCTTTAACGTCATTCCGTAGACGTCGGACAACAAAATAACCAACGTAAATTATTAATCAGATTTTGTAAATAAGTGGGCATTAAGACGTCTGTTAGGAGGGGCCCCAACATATATAATATTATAGACGTCGGGGCCCCTCCTAACAAACGTCTTAATGCTTGACAAGTAGGTGAAAAGTCATTTTTTTTCGCCTTAGAGATGTTCGATCCCACCACCCTGATGCCTATATTCGATTATAGACGTCGGTGTCCCTCTTAACGGACGTGTATATGTTTGACAGGTAGATGAAAAGTTATTTTTTTCCGTCGTACAGACGTTGGATCACGCCAACCGACGTCTAAATGGCCTGATGAAAGTTGTTTTGGATGTCATATTAGTGAGGGCCCCGACGTCTAGTTTAGAATAGACATTGGTTCACCTGAGGAGTCGATGTCTAGTTTGCTGTTAAATGAGACATGAAACCCGATGTTACGAGCACTTCATCTTCTTTCTTCTCTCGCCTTTTCTCTCCGCGGCATTGTTTATCCAGGTGCATTTTTGTCTCTTTTGAACTGTTTAAACATATTTTTATTCCGATTATATTAGTCTTTGGTTGATTATCTTTCATTTGAATCGATTAAAATGAATTTTTGTTGTGTTCTGGTGCAATTTTTCTCGTGTCTTTGGTAGCGTTGTACCGCCTTCTCCCTTTGCTAGTTTCCTCGTAAGAAAAAACTTGTGTCTTTTGGATGTCTTATAGCGTTTCAACTCAAAATCGAACTTCGGTCCTTGCCTAATTCTATTGTCACCGTCAAGGTTATCAAACTCGCGAGTTAACTCGTTAACTCGTCCGAGTTTACGTTTTCAGCCATGGTTGCCGAGTTAACTCGGTACCAAACTCGTTTTTGGACTGAACTCGGTAGAATCGGACATGGACTCGCTGGAATCGTTCGGAATCGCGATTGCACAGCGATTTAGCGAGTTCGAAAAAAGCTGAAACGAAGAAAAGAATGGTCGTTTTGTTTAGGGTTTAAAACCTGATTTTCACTCCACCACTGTTTAGCGTTTCGTCCCTGTCGTCCGCCTGGTTTTCACTCCACCACTGATCTTCGTCCGCTCGTCCGCTCGTCCGCGCTCGTCCGCTCGTCCGCTCGTCCGCTCGTTTCGTCCCCGTCGTCCGCTCGTGATCGCGCTTGGTCCGGTTGCAGATCGTGGTCGTCGTCGCTCATTCAGCCGCCGTGCGTGGTCGCGTTTCGTCCCCCGCCGTCATCGCCGCCATCCTCGCCGCCATCCTCGCCGCCTTCCTCGCGTCGCAACTTCTGGTCTGCTCTTCTTCTTCCAGCCGCTGGTGGTGGGTGACGTTTTGTCATTCTAAAATTATAACCCGTGAGTTACGTTTTTCAGTTTTATTAGGAAATGAATATTTTATTCTTTTAGACTAAATATAGTGGGCACTGCACTGCTATATGGCTTTCGGGTAGTTTCTCGTGACTCCCTTGAAAACATTAGAGGGGAGAAATATAGTGGGGGGCACTGCACCACTTTACAACATCATTAGAGGGGAGACGGCACTGCACTGCTACACAAGTTTTTATTCCATTTTTAAACTTTTGCACATTTTATTTTTTATATTTGTAGTGAAAAAGCTTACTTCACTATGTCGGGAAACACATCAAATTCAGGAGAAGTTAATCCAAGTGTATCTTCATCAGTTAGTAGAAGTAGAAGTAAAAATGCTCCAGGAAACCGATCTGATATTGGATGGAAATATGGATTTGATGTTAATGGTAATGGAAGAAAAGTGAAATGCAACTATTGCTCAAAGATTGTAAGTGGAGGCATATTTAGATTTAAGCATCATCTTGCTGGAACTAGAGAAGATTCTGAGCCTTGTGCTTCTGTTCCGGATGAAATAAAAAATTTGATGATAAAAGTAGTTGCAGAAGCTAAGAATGCTTCATTAAAGAAAAGAAAGATAAATATCGGTGAAGACGAGGAAGAAAGTGAAAATTTTGAAGGAGGACACAAGGTATTCGGTTTTAAAGGAAAAGAAAAAGTTGCTACTACTAGTAAGGGGGGAGTTCAAGCAACTATAAATCAAATGATGAAAAAAGGATACAAAGAAGAAGTTGATGCTCAAGTTGCTGAATTCTTTTACACCAGTGCCATTCCTTTCAATGTAATTAGAAATCCAGCATTTGCAAAGATGTGTGAAATGATTGGTAAGTATGGAGTTGGATACAAACCACCATCTTATCATGATATTAGAGAGAAGCTCTTGAAACAAGCTGTGAAGAAAACAAATGCAAATCTTGAGGAATATAAGGAGGAGTGGAAGAAAACTGGATGTACAATTATGTCTGATGGTTGGACGGATAGAAAAAGACGTTCTATTTGCAACTTCTTGGTGAATAGTCCTAGAGGGACGGTTTTTCTTTATTCACTTGACACTTCAGACATTTCAAAAACAGCTGATAAAGTTTTCAAAATGTTGGATGATGTTGTCGAGTTTGTTGGAGAAGAAAATGTTGTTCAAGTTGTCACTGATAATGCTGCAAATTTCAAGGCAGCCGGAGAGTTGTTGATGCAAAAGAGGGAAAAATTGTATTGGACTCCATGTGCAGCACATTGCATTGATTTGATATTCGAAGATTTTGAAAAAAATTTGAAGGTCCATGAATTGACCATTAAGAAGGGAAGAAAAATTACAACTTACATTTATGGGAGATCAATGTTGATTTCCTTATTGAAAAAGTTTACTAAAGGTAGAGACCTTATAAGACCGGGTGTGACTAGATTTGCCACGGCTTATTTAACTCTTGCTTGTCTTCATGAATTGAAGGCATCGTTGTTGACCATGTTCAGCTCTGAGGAATGGAAGACAAGCAAGTTTGGAACTTCACAAGAGGGGAGAAAAGTAGCACATGTAGTATTAGATAGCCGATTTTGGAAGAATGTCTCCATATGCTTGAAAGCTGCTGCCCCTCTCATGGTTGTCTTAAGATTAGTGGACTCAGATGTAAAACCTGCAATGGGTTTCATTTATGAAGAGATGGACTGTGCAAAAGAGAAGATTAGGTCTAACTTTAACAATATCAAAAAGAGGTAAATTTTCAAACTTTTACTCATTCAATGTTTAATTACTTATGTGTTAGATTATTTCTGATATAGCATGATTGATGTAGTTATGAAGAGGTTTGGAGAATAATTGATGCTCGATGGGATAATCAACTTCATAGGCCTTTGCATGCAGCTGCCTATTTTCTAAACCCTCATTTCCACTATGAACCTAACTTTAGATCTGATGATGGTGGAGAGGTGAAAGAAGGATTGTATTTTTGCATGAGAAGAATGATACCAGATATGGCAGAAAGAAGAAAAATTAATTTACAAATTGTTGAATTTCATAATGCTAGAGGCCTGTTTGGAATGGAAGATGCAAAAGAGTGTAGGAAAGAGTTAAATCCTGGGGAATGGTGGGACATGTTTGGTGATGGAACTCCAGAGTTGAAGAGATTTGCTATTCGAATTCTAAGCTTGACTTGTAGTTCTTCTGGATGTGAGCGTAATTGGAGTTCATTTGAAATGGTAATTTAAATTATTTTTAATTTATAAATTCCTTTATTATGTTTATATCTTCACTAAAAATATTATCTTTCATTTTAGGTTCATACAAAGAGAAGGAATCGTTTACATCAAAAAAAGATGAATGATTTAGTTTATGTGATGTATAACTCCAAGCTGAAAAGTAGACAGATTCGAAAAACTATAGCTCTTCCATTTGATGACATAGAATCAGATGATGAATGGATAGCTGAAGAGACAGATGATGTTGTTGAGATTGATCAAGTTGAAGGTGAAAATGATAGTGAAAATGTTCACTTAGATGGAGCAACAACAGATCCTGTTTTAGATGCTCTTGATCTTGATAACATAACATTTGAGAACAATGAGGATGCACAAGCACAACATTCATCAGAGGAAGAGTTAGATGATGATGATGATGATGATGGAGATGATGATGCCATTATTAGAGGATTAGAGGATTAGGCATAGAGACTTTGACATTTCAATTTATATTTTACATTATATCTTTATGTTATGAACAATATTTCTATGAACTTATGTATTTCAATTTATATAATTTTGTTATCTTATTTGAATTAGAATGTTATTTATATTTTTTTCATACAAAGTAAACTCTTACGAGTTTACGAGTCGAGTTTACGAGTCGAGTTTACTGGACTCTCACGAGTTTACGTAAACTCTCGAGTTTGACAACCTTGGTCACCGTTCATTTTCATTGTCGGTTTTAATGGAACTAGGCAAGGACCCAGATTCGGTTTTCGGTTGAAATGCCATAAGAGATCCAAAAGACGCAACCTTTTCTATGTCGAAACTAGCAAAGGGAAGAAGGTGCTACTACACTACCCAAAGACACAAGCTGCAGTAGACGTTGGTTAATGCAATGTCCAGCGTCCATGGAGCTCTTTAGACGTCGGAGTCATGTAGTAACTGACGTTTATGGAGCCCTTTAGACGTTGGGTCATGCAGTAACCGACGTCTTTATAGACGTCGGGCCTGTTTTGTGTCCGACGTTTGATTAACGTCACCCACAAAGACGTCGGTTCTGGAGCTAACATTAAATGGCCAAAATAACAAACGTTAAATACCCTTTCTACACTCGTGTATAGGTTCCTAATTAGAGACCAAAAAGTTCAGATTTTACCAATTCAAATTTCCAATCATTCAAAAGGTTTAGTCTGGATTAAAAGGCAAGAAAAATGAAAGGAAGAACAAGGCATAACAGCTGCGTTAAACATGAATCAGATACTGCTCATTTTTCTAGAGAAAACTAAAGAACAAGGCAACAATTGAAATCCAATGAAAGAAACTAATTAAAAATGGACAAGAACACTAACGCATAAAAGCACTGGATATATCAAAACTCGAGATTGAAACACGTAAAGAGGCAAGAAAAATAAAAGAAACTTATAAAATTTAAAGGAAATAACAAAAACTTGAATGGAAGAACAAAATAAAGAATAAAGATTGTATTTTATTGTATTAAATTCTGAGATGAAAACTACAGAACATTATATTGAGGCTCTCAAGGTTACTTTGCACTCTAGACATCCTATGATGTTAAGCCTCAGCATAGTAGGTTAAGAACGCTTGCAAGGTTACTTTGCAATCATGCATTTGCACTCTCATTATATCAAAATGTTGAACCAAATACAAAACAAGATTCACTTGTACACCCCTCTCAAATGGAGAACTTTATTCTACTTCTATGAAAAATATTGAAAGAAGAAGATGAATCACGTTTCTGTTCTATCTACATTATGCACTATACTACACAACTCTAGATTACACACACAAGAAGTTTCATCACACACACCTCACTCTCTACTCTCTACATCTATTTAAAGGAACAAAAAATTGGAAAACGGAGGAAAGAGAACCCGAGCCAGCCTTCTTCAACTCCTTAGCTCGCACGCATGGGAAAACCCTTATAGCCAGCTTCATTCAAGGTTCAAATTCTGGTTCAACTCTGCTTGGACCCTCCAAAGGATTCACCTTGATTTTCTTTGGAAGAACGAACACTATGATAATTCTCCACATTTCCCTCTTTTTCTAGTCTTAGAATTCATTTTTAGTTCATTTTAGTTAAGTTTCTAGAATTATATTAGTTTTGAGTTTTTGATTTAAATCTTGAGTTTTGTAAAACTGTTGTTAATTATGTGTTTTTAGATGCTTAAAATATTTTTAAATAAATTATCTTATGCATTTTTAGAAAGAAAATATGAGGCTTAATATCATTTTTGTTCCTATATTCGTCAATTTTGTTTAATGTGGGACTTATTGTTTTAAATGTTCAAAGTAATTCCTTTTTTGTAAAATGTGTTCAATTTAGTATTTTTCATTGCTGACGTTTAAATTGCTAACGACATATAGTCCACGTAAAAAAAATGGAATGAGTTGTCACACATCTTGCCACGTCATCACCATCTTCCCTAAGACAGAATCCTAATTTACTTTCCACCACCGCGTCGGTGTGCACCACACTCATGCCATCATCTTCTTCACATTGTCGGACCACCATGAGTTTCATTCTTAAAAACCACACAAGCCACCACGAATCAATCAAGAAACCCAATCTGCAAAAGAAACCTTCCATTACAACCAATCAAACCCAAATTTTGAGCCCAAATCATTATGCACCATGAGGACCACCATCAACATCTCACCATCTTGATCTTCTTTATCGCGAACTAGAGAACTTTAATTTCGCGAGAACCTGCAAAGTGAAACCATCATCAACACAAATTCCAAAAACCCAATTCGCAATGAACCCTTAATTCGCGAAATCGCGCCTCTTATGAGAAAACCTGCAAAATTCTAAATTCCACCACCATTGAACTTGTTCAAACTCCATTGATGATGCAAAACTATCTGCAAGGAGTGAAACCCCCAAATCGTTTTTCATTAAATCACAAAAACCTACAGAAATCAGAATTAACCACAACCTACTTAAATTATAGGGTTTTTAATTTAGGGAAGATGTGATGACGTGGTGAGATGATGATATGAGTCAGCCACTATGAACACTATTGTGTAACAACTTATTCTACTTTTCTTACATGGATTCTACGTCATTAACGATTTAGACATCGTCAGCAAAAGAGGACCAAATTGAACATAAATTATAAAATTAAGGACTACATTGAACATTCAAATAAAATGAGTCTCACATCAAACAAAGTTGACGAATATAGGGACCAAAAATGACATTAAGCCAAACTCTAAATAAAAATCTCTTTTTTTGCTTAAGCAGGCCTCTTCTTTACATATTTGTTGATTGACCTTTCTAACTTTCCGCTTATTGCAGATAAGATACTACTCAAAGGGGTTGAAATTGGTTAACCAAAGAGGGTTGAATGCCTTAGAGCAAAATAACAGCGTTTTGGTGTTAATGAAACGATGGGTTTTAGGTGATGAGGGAGCTAATTGAAGGCAAGAGGCAAAAAATGGCTCAAGCATTTGGATTTTTCCCCCAAATTTGAAACCCTTCGAGCTAGGGTTCATGGTGATGAAGAGAAAACACGAAGAGGAGCTTTGAGAATAGGCACCTAAAGCTCAAATCAAATTGACTAGAGGTTATTTTCAAGAGTTGAAATGGATCAAAGGGTGAACAAAAGAGAGTGGTGCGTGATTGAAGAACGAGTGGTTCGAAGAAAGAAGAGAAGGGTGTGCGCGAAGCTTGGTTTGGGTTTGATCCTTCCTTTTTCTTCTTTTCTTTATTTTCCTATAAAAAGAATTGTATATAGTCTCTTAGGCTAACTTTTCATAGTCTTTACTTAGAGTTAGATGCTGGTTGTTGAGAAAAGTAGTGTAGTTCTTGCCTTTCTTCATTTCTTTTTGGCAAAATTAGTCTTCTTTCTTGCTTAGGATCGGAGTTGGGAGTGAATTTTTCCTTTCCTTTGTTGGAGATTGTTAAAGGCTACTCATTGGCATTGGCAGTGATAGGTCGCGAGCCTTACTTTGGTAATTTCTGATAACAATTTGTACTACATTTCTTGATTTTAATAAAACTTTGAAGTTCCTTTAGTTTCTTTCCCAATTTTACTTTTTTTTGTCTTGTATTTCCTTTCTTGCACAAATCTTTAATGTTCCATGTTGGAATTAAAATTATTTGGGAAGTATTGAAATCTCTAAGACTTATACCCATGTTGTATTTGTAAAACTCCTTGTTCTTGTGCTCTAAATAAGATTTTGTTAAATCCAGATACTTTGAATATGTAATGTGATTTTTGAAAGGGTTATGAGAAGTATATGAAACTATTAAAATTCAGATTCATTTTGATGTTCCTAGTATAAAAAGGTTTTTTCTCCTATTATTCATCAAGAAAGACAACTCGCGAAAAATATTTTGTTTGAGAATAAAGCATTGCAAGTTTCCATTGAAAAACAATAAAAATCACAAGGAATGGAAAATTCTTGGCATGGACAAGGAAAAGGTAATTGTTGGCTAGGCAAGGGAGAGAAAATTGAAGAAACTTTAGTAAAACTCTATATCACTACCCATGCTTTTATAATAAAGATGTTTTTATTTATTTTTGCACTTGCTCATTTTTTGTTGTTAGATTAGAAGAATTGTACTTTATTTAAACAATAACGTAAACCTCATTGATAATTTTACTTTTGTGAATAAAAACTTCTTAGGGTCATTTTCATCTTTTTATACAGGTTATTGATAGAACAAGTATAAAAAGTGATACTTTTTATATATTTTCTGACAATAACAATTATAAAAAGTGACTTTTTATAGAAATAACCAATATAAAAGTGAGATATTTTATATTTGTCCTAGAATTGGTATAAAAATTTGAATACTTGTTATATCCCATGTTTTTATATTTGTTCAAAAATCGGTATAAAAAGCCTTTTTTTGATATAATCCATTATAGCAAGTCCAAACTTAATATTTCTTTAATCATTGGAGAAATTTTGGGAACATGGAATCAATTTTCTTCTATTACAAACCATTCGTCGAACGCCTAAAGTGACCATCATTTTTATGTCTATCTAAATGACATCTACTAAGTTTTGCATCATTTGTATTATTGAATAAACTTTCCAATCGTGGACTGCATGAAGATACCACAAGACTTTTGTAGGAGAACTCTTACTATTAGATTTAGAATTGTTATCTTTCTATTTGTATTGTGATACCCCACGTTGTGAAATGTTGATGTAATTTGTCAAACTCCTTCTCGTACAAGACACAATCGTTTAGACATGCATGAATATTTTGATACTCCATACCCATCAGATATAATATCTCTTCGAATCATAATTGTATGTTGACAATGTGTTACCTTCAGGAAACACATCATTCAACAACTCAAGCAATTTTGTGAAGTTTTTACTAGTCCACTCATTTTTTGTCTTTACATTGAACAATTTTAATACTATTGATGATAGAGTTAACTTAATACATTCTTAATACAAAAGTATTTATGTATCATTACACAAATTATCATGAGCATGTGGGAATGAATCATGTCTAATATCACAATTTATTTTTTCTAATGATCATCTCACTATAAGAGATTAAGTTGTAACTCCTGTTTTTTACCTATGAATTTAAATTTGTAATTAAATTAAAATTTACAATACGAATATTATTACCTACGAATTTATTTTTGTATGTAAGTTTATCATGATTTCTTTCTAATAACGAAGAAAGAATTTCAGAACAAAGTGATAGTATGAATTTAACACTTACTATATTTCTAATAATGAAGAAAGGATTTCATAACAAAGTGATGATATGAATTTAATACTCACTATAGTATAACTATTTGTTTTCTTTATTATATAAAATAAAATAAATAAATAAAAATCAAATACGCCTTTAGTCTTCCCTTTCATCATCATCTTCACATTCTAAGTACAAAGAACTAATTAGTTACAGATAATTACTTTACCTGTGTGAACACATGCACATTAACTAACACTTGCTTTTAAACTGGATTTGAACTTAATAAGGTAGCAATTTTTCTCAATTAATTAATTGAAGCGCGTACCCATATTCATTTTCTATATATCACGGATCCCTCCAAAAAAGAAAAAAGAAAATTAATACACAAGAATAAAATATCTTTAACTATCAACTTGAAACCACATTAGTGCAATTATATATACTTAAAACACAGTTAAGAAAGACTATGCAATACTTTAATAATTGAGCCATTCTAACTGCATTAGTTAGAAGCCCTTTTCCACGTGTATGGCATCCAACTAGTTAATTACCCAAACCTTACTTCACAACAACCAACAACAATTAATAACACAAAAATTTTACAAGGAAAACAGAAGAAACCACCGCTGTATGTTATTTATACGAAGATACATATATAAAATGTAATGTCTGATAAGTCTATTGAACATGTCTAAAGTATAACTTTCCCTTGTCTTCAACTTACTCTTATCTTCAAGCTGAAAAATCAAGTGTGGCATATCAATTTTTGAAAGAGATTTCTACGACCCAGTTGGTGTTACCAGCTAGAGCTAAAGCTAGCTACCATTTTGGCCACTCCTAGGACCAAATGAAGTCCCTATAGGATGAGTAGCATTGTGGCTCTCTTTATTCATGAGAGATGTTATGGCTGCAGCAACAGCAACCCTAAACTTGGGATCTGAGGCAATTGCAGAAACATTCTCATCAAGTTGCTTGCTTTCTTCTCCTTTCCACATTCTATCATGAATGTCCACTGGTCTAGGCTTGTGAAAATTGTTGTTCATTGAGATTGCACCACCACCATGGTATTTGTTTGGCATCCAAGAAAATCGGGTGTCAGTTGTGGTATTTGAGGAGCTACCGGTTGAAAAACGTAGTGGTTCACTGAGATTGCTTGTAAGATCAAGAACAACCCCTTTTGATGGATCATTGGGGTTTATGCTCCTGAAATTCGAAGCTGAGTTTAATGGGTGGAAGGCGTTGTAAGGAAGGGGTGCTTGAGTGAAACTAGAAGTGCCATCTGAAATAGGGTTGCTTGAATCTAGCAACATGAAGGAAGCTGCTGCAGAAGCTGTAGAAGCCATGGCAGTTGCACCCACAGGAAGTGGATGATTATGTGTCCCTTCGTAGGTTGTAATAAGAATCGACATGTCATCTATGCATCTTTGTACCTATACGTATAAATTTAACAAACGCAAGAATTGAAGAGATATTAAATAACACGAAACCTTCACAAAAAAAAAAAAAGACAAGGCTTGAACTTAACTGAAACATGTGCTTAAATTAACCCTAACAAAGTATACACAGAATGTGTTTTTTCTTGAAAAGTGTGAAACTTTAATGTCGAAAACAAACACGGGGATAGTGTGCATGTAAGAGAATTACCTGTTTCCTAACGGGGCAGCCTGGGGCTACAGTGCAACGATAATAGGCTCGTGGACATGGATTTCCCTTTGCAATTTTCTGTCCATATTTTCTCCATTGGCACCCATCATTCATCTGTCACAACATTAAGATGATTAGTTCAATGTGAATCCAATCATACAGAATTATGAATGCATATATAGATTTTGAACTCACTGTGGCAGCTTCACATCTTGCTCTAACCGAAACCCTAGCCTTTCTGTTTGGAGGGGAGATAGCATGGGTAGTGATACCGGGCAACTCATGTGTCCGCTGTAGTTTGTTCTGCACTGACACAAAACTTGCCAATTGCTGATCTTTTCTGTCTTCCTTGTTTCCCACATCACTTTCTTTTTGACTTGTGCTTGGCTGCAACCTCAGTGATAAACCCAATTCACTCTCGCTTAAACTGTCATCGTCAGTGTTTGGAGGAGATGGAGCCCTTGGAATTTTCTTATTCACGATCTCAAGAATTCTCGATGGTCCTTCACCGCTGGTGGTGGCAATGTCTTGAAGGGAGAGAGAAATTTCATGATCCTATAAAAATGGGATCTGCGTATTATTATATATAGAAAAAATAAATATAGATTAAAGTCAAAATATGAATATAATAGGATTTACCTTTCTTTTATTGTTTTCCTGGATAGCTGAGAATTTCATCTGCAGATCATAATAGTCTTTCATTGTTTGTTCTACAACTTTCCTCAGAACTTTGTTTTCCTCTTTCATGCTCTCCATCTCCATTTGTAGGACACTTAACTGGAGGAAAATACCATACTCTTTAACGTTCTAATCGAACAGGTCTAGCATATGTATCATATATGGTATTTATTCAAACAAAATTATCAAAAGAATTCTGTGCTTTCAAGATCAGTTACACAGGCATATGCATAAGAAAAACTGAGAAAATAGTTAGTCAAAAGATTCATTTTCAGCTGTTGTTTACTCATTCAGAATAATGAAATTGAGGAGGTAGAAGAGGTATAAGAAAGAGGATATGGTTTTGGATCTGGTTGTTGATAATGAAAATATAATTATAAGTACCTCTTTTGTTTTTGTGTTATCTTGAAAAGATGTTTGTACCACTGATGCATCATCTTCTATTTCACCAGCTGCAGCTTCAGGGACTTCTTCCTTGTTATGATCAAGAATCTGTGGCATTTTTTGTTCGTCGTTATACTCTTTGACTTGCTCATCAAGTTGTGGTTTTTGTTCATCATCAGCATCTATCTTCAAAGATAGATCAATTTCCATGTTTGTGGGGTTTTGGCTTCTACCCATGAATTAGGACAAGGTTGAGAGGTTCTGAAGAATCTCCTCCTTTGTCCTCTCTTATGATTTATATATAAAAAGTATATACGCCACTTTTGAGGCACCAAAGTCAATTCCCTCGTCCCGAAGACGTTTCTTATATCTTGGACACACAAGGACGCATCTATGATTTGACTTTAGTTGGCTTCTTAATGAACCTCCAATTAAATTAATCACTCTATAAGCTTCTATGTTAAAATTTAATAAAAACAGGCAAGTGGGGCACCCTACTATATTTGATAAGTGAACCCTCTCCCAATGCCAAAAAGACAAAAATAACCATTGCCATCCTGGGTCATTGACCTTTTATAATTGCCCTTTCTGTGATCAAGAATCAAATCAACCAGTGCACTGAAAAAAAGGTGATTTTTTGACATTATTACATAGCATAAAATAACATATATAGGCTTTATTTTTATCCTTTTAGACCACGTAATTAAGCCGCCTAACATCATGTTTAATTGAAGCCAGCGTGCTAATAATACAAACCTTTTTTCATTACTAACACTAGGGCACACGCTAGGGCATGCACTATATCATGAATTGCATGCTTCTCTTTTTATCTCTATCTGTGCATGTTAGGGCATGACTCGCATGAAAACCAATGCCCTTTTACACTGGAAAAGAGAAGCCATTTGTTCAACATTGAAGGGGGCACTCGTGCTGCATGTGCCTGCTAATGGCGAACAATTTGACGAGATTCATTCCAGCTTTTTTATACAGTTGAAAAATACAGAAAAATATATTATTCTAAACCTTAACATGCAGCTGATTAATTATAATATTTGAGTTAATGTTACATCATCTATTACCACGGAATATGAGCCCCGTACGAAATCCCATATGAAGGAAAAAGAAAACCTTGGGATCAGATCTTGATTTTGTCAACTCTAAGACCATATTTAACTTCCCTTACATCTCAACTCCTACTTTATAGTTAGTTGTATATAATATATACTTTAGTTCTATACTACCTCCCACGTTATACTTTAATAATCAACAAAAAAAAATATCCATTTTTTCGCAGTAAACTCTTTCTGTAAAGTAAACAGATTTATTTATTATACATTAATCTATTTATATACAAAGTTGTTTATGATATTTTCTTGGACATTTAAACACACACACACTTTTCTAGCTCTTTATTTATTACATCATGCTATCGTGTGTCCCACACACTATTTTCTTTCATCGAACTTTAACTAGAAAACGAACTTTCTCTCCTTCTTCTTGGCCAATTATCTTTATGTTGTGTACTGGGATTTGGATTTGTTTCTCAATTTATTTTTAAATGTGGTAGATCGATAACACCCAATAATTATGGTTAAACTCTTTTAGTCGTACCTATTTATGTGGATTTTTTTCCGTTCAATCCTCGTTTTATTAAAATTTTCAATTGAGTTATAAAATATGCTAATTTGAATCAATTGGACATCTATCGTTAAATTGATTTAATGAGATTAAGTTTTTTATGATGTGTGAGGTTGACGTGTCAAGTTTTTTAAACGTGACATTCTCAAACTTTTGTTTATGGAACTTGATAAAATAAACATTTTAAAAATAAGGTTTGTAAAATCTGAACAAGAACAGGACATCTCTCATAGCGTTATTGTAAGCGGTGGAGTTGACTTGGTCATCGCCACCCATGCCGGAGAGGGCATTGAACATGAATGATTAGTGAATTGTACCTGAAAAAATTAAAACTTTTTTCGTCTTCAGGGATCTGGGTGTTTGATTCCCCATTTCCAGGGTTACTCATTTGAGAAGGATGATTGATTAGGAGAAAGTGAAAGAGGGGTAGAAGAAAAATATGATGATTGTTTGAGGGAATAGAAGAGTTTAATAAGTAGAAGAGTAATGGATGTGAGCAAATCGCGTTTGCACTCAGGTCGCCGCATAATCTAGCACTCAAGAAGCGAAGCTTATCAAGAAACCCAATTGATTCATCAATGTCAACTAAAGTACAGCAATTATCGAGACGCAGAGTTGTTAAGAATAGTGCACCTCATAGGCTCGGTAGATTAGTTAAGAACTTGCAATATTCAAGCCTTACTACAGACAATGATTCCAACATCTGCAACATAAAAACCGAATGGGTCAAGTTATTATCTTTTAATGTAGAAACTCATGGTCAGACCAAAAAATTTGACAGATAAACATGCCTTTTGTGGTTTCAACATCTGAAGGCAACTTTCAGGCATAAGGCGTATCTCAAAACATTTGGGATTGAAATCAAAAGGTAAAGATGGCGAAGGATAGCAACTCCAGTCTAGCACTCGCAAGCTATTAACTGCTCTAATTTGTCAACATCATCAAGAACTAAAAGGACCTTCTTCTGTTGAAGTCTCCCTTTTAATATTTGTATTGCTCTATTGACATCTAACAATTTAATACCTTCTTTGAATGTTTTAGAAAGTAGTAATTTTTGGAGTTGGACAATCCCATGTTTATTAATTGTCTTTTCTCTAATGTCAGATAAAAAACACTAACCTTGATAATGCCAAAAGATAGTGTTATACACAACACGAGCAATATAAATCTCCTTCAACCTGCCGTAGAATCTCCTTTAGGCCACCATCAACATCTCGTCCTCTACCATTTTTTAGCCCTAATCGTGGACTAGAGAGGCGAGATCAAATCACGAGCAAATTATGTTCTCTCGCAAGAATTGTAAAATGCAACAAACCTTCAATAGTGACTTCTTCGTCGCAAATCGCCGCCGTCAGCAGCCATAACAATTCGCCATTGTTCGAATCATCTTCTTCAAGAACCACCTCCATGTGTCGCCATGAAACCTGCACACAGCAAAACCCAGAAATTTCACCAACAAACTCTAATTTTAAAATGTTTAATGTTATGAAATTCTACGTATAAACTCTGTGAATGTCACGTACTAAAAACATACCACGTCAAGGTGTCAGGTAATAAAAAACTTAACCCCGTTAAATCAATTTAACGGCAGAGGCCCAATTGATTCAAATTAACATTTTTTAAGACTCAATTGGAAATTCTAATAAAACGGGGATTGAACTGGGAAAAACCCACGTCAATAGAGATGACCAAAGGGGTTTAACCAGTAATTATATATTGTTGTAGGCTGAAGTTACAAAGAATTTTATTTAATTATATAAAAGAATAAGGTTTATATCTATATATATATATATATATATGTATTGTTTCGTATTTTCTTAGTTGTGAACAAAATATTATTAAAAGAGAGTAGAAAAGGTATTCCAACCCAAATACATTAGTCCAACAAGGTCAAATTTAACGAGATACATAAAGATAAGTTACGTGATGAATACACCAAAACCAGAAAAAGAACATTGAACATGGTAAACCATGTCGATAATTTAACCATTGAAATAAAAGGAAATACTTTTAAACACTGTATTGTTTGTTATTAATTACTCAACTAACAAAAAGATGTTCAATTGTACATTACTTCTTTCTTCTTTAAAGAGAGAGAGAGAGAGGTTGATTTTTAATTTATTAAACAAAAATGGAAGGTCAGGATAATCCTCTTTGCCCACCCAATTTTCAGGCTATTGTGAACATATAGATCTATGTTTCCATTAAATAAAATTTCCACACCCATCTTGACTATATGAATTTAGATTTTTCCATCTCCATCCTTGCATAGAAAAGGTTTATTTGACATATGAATTTGAAATTTAATGCTCAATTTTATTCGTAACACATGTTTCTGTCAAAGTCGGATTTGTTCTCATGGATTCAACTATATACATTTATATACTTCTCATGACTACACGTGGATCTATAATATACACTCCATGGAGAAAGAGAGAGATGGGAAAAATTAAATTGAAGGGAGTGAGTGTGAAAGGATGAAAATATATAAGAAAGAAAATGGGGAGTGAAAAAGATCAAAGATTGAATATTTTTCTTGTGTTTATCTTTTACTCCCATGTTTCTATAATGAAAAACGTCACATTCATCACATGAAATCAGATTGTTATTTGAAATAATTTTATGCTGTTTGAAAGAGAAGGAAAAAAAACATAAAAATAAAATGGAAAAATGGCACACGTGACATACAAATCTCACATAACTCATATGTATCACTTCTTTTTCTTTCTAAATTTACTCAAATTACTCTCAAATAAATTCATCTTCAAATCCATGAAAACGTTTTAGGAAAGAGGAAGTCAACATTTGGGGTTTGAAAAATATATTGATATTGACATGATGAAAGAAAGCCACAAAAGGGAGATTTTTTTTTTTTCAATGCTATTAATAATGAAAAAAAATGAAGGTTACGGGGTAAAATTACCGGTGGCTTTGATTTGAATTTGAACATAAGTAAATGTTAGTTATAAACACTGAATTTCAACGAATAGGTAAAAGTGAGTCGTGAAGAGAAAATTTTAAAGTTTGTGTAATTATTTTTGTTATTTTCAACTTTCTTTTGCCTCTTTTGCCTCCATGCGTGGTTGGGACCATCCATGGACTCTTAAAATTAGTCTAAACATTGCCAAACTACGTTGACTTCCTCCTTTTATCGTTTTTATTGCAAAACCTATTATGGGCCGAACGGAATATCAGAACCCATACTTTTTTTCCCATCACACACCCACCATCACTAATTATCAAAACGCTTTTATTTTAATATTATCATTAAGAATAATCTAATATTTATAAATTATATTCATATTAAAAACTGTTTAATGGTTTTCATAATAAATAATATTAAATTTTAAAGTGTTCTCGTAAAATAAAGAATCAAACATCAATGAAAGCAATCTCGATCTTTATGAAGATATCAAACTATCTACTTTAAAATGACATTCATTCATCTGATAGAAGATGTAATGTTCGAGACAAAACTTATAACAAGATGCAAATCCAATTTGAATTTGTCACATCACTTTTGAAGCCATCAACAATAAAACTTTTGGAATATGTTTAGTGTTTTTAGTACCCAAAAAAGATATTTAATATAAAAATTGCTTTAAACAACACAAAGCTGAGTAGAATAGAGAGCTATGTTAGCTAAAAAGGCTACCAACAACGATTAAAACTAACATTTAAAAGCAATTTTGAAACCATATTTATTTGAGTCGTCTCAAAAATAAGTAATTTAACGTGATTTATGCCCCGAGCTGTCATTTTTACTGTGACCGAAGGAAGAGGAGGGCATCAAGGAGGTTTAATTACTGCTGAAATTTCCACCTAAGGAGACTGCGTAGAACATTTTATTCATGAGAAATAGTACGAAGGAACTTTAATACAAATTTTACTTAAAATTTTTACTTTTGAAAATTGATTAATAAATAAATTAATTAAATAATTATGTGGATTGAAAATATTGTCTAAGATGATCTTTTTTATAAATAGTTATATATATATATATATTGTGTTTGATTTTGAACTTACTTTTATTTTTATTGTTAGTAATGACTGCAATGATCTCGTAAATAAATTACGTGTGGAATATATTATTTTCTACATAAATAAGAATACATTTCACAATTTAAAAAATATATTTTTAAGTTTTTGAAGAATTTTTGTGTTAGGTAGGATCAACTCATAATATTTTCATTTTAAATATGATTAAATTTAAATAAGTTTAAAGAATTTGAATTGTATCACAAAGTTAATAATACTTTATTTAGACTTAGCATATATTTTGAATTTGATAAAAAATAATGAATTAATAAATATAATGGATGTTACATAAAATATAAGAATTTGAATTTTTTTTTATATTTTCTTTTATATTATATAGACATGTTTCTCTCCGTAATATTTTTTATTGACGGTCAGTATACATTAACTTAAAATTAATTTGTACATTGTTCGTTTTTCAAAAAGATATATCCGACTCGATGAAATTTGAGATGGTACTGTTTTAATCTATTTTTAACTAATTCTTATGGACTTTTGGTTAATTTTGATGTTTTACTTTAATGGATAGTTTTTTTTATCAATATTAATAAAAAATAAAACAGTAAAATTTTGATAAAAGAACATCATAAAAATAATTATAATTAATATTAATTAAAATAATTTTAAAGTTAGTCGGAAACTTTTTACAAAAATTAGTTATGAATTGTAACATCCCAAAATATAGTAATTACCATAGATCAGAATTAATTACAATTAACAGTATAATAAACAGTCTTAATATTAACAGAAACCAAGGTTTCAAAGCCGAACGGCTGCAGTACAAAATAACGAACGTATCAATGTACAAAGAAATGAAACAGAACGAACGGTTTTACAAAAGGATTAACCGAACGTCCCAAAACAAGCTAATATCACAATCTAAACTAACGAGCGCTCTAAGGCTCGGCTTTAACTTCAACTTCCACCAGATTGGCGTCATCCAAATTTTCTTCTTCCAGCATTTCTTCAAGGGATGCACCACCATCTGCTCACATCCACAACGGATGATCATTGCATTTGACAAGACGGACGTACATAGACAAGAGACAACACAATGGAAATGCAAGGGTAAGCTTATATTATTTAATTCATACAACACACATACGATTCATAATTCAATTCACACATACAGCAAGTAACTTTAACAAATAATAATCATATAAATATGTATATAAGACAGACCGTCCGGACCGTATGAACCATGTAGTTACAAGCGTCCTTGCACCCGAGTGGTGTAGTAACTGATCTAATCTCCCAACTGCCACTCGAGGTTAACCCTATCTGTCCAAAGTACTCAAGCGGACTAGGGCCTCCTGCCATTCCCACACATGACTACCACCTTCTACTTGAAGATGAGTATCACGGAATATCAGGATGGACCGCGAGGCTTAACTTATCCAGGTTCATACTTTACCAAATTCAATATTTCACACATCTGAGACGTTCCTCCTTGGAACACTCGTTAAAAATCCACTTCCAATAATTCATTCAAAATATCATTCGCCCATATTAATCAGTTCTCTTATTCACATTTTCATTCTGTGTTCCATTCTCGTAACATTAACAACATGCATCCTTTAATCAAATAAGGACGAAATTATTGCAATACATTTGACTACACGTTTCTGAACAAAAGAAACGAACTCTTGTCCACTTACGGACGTTAAGAATACTTAAATAATTTAAATGGGATTGAGTTTAGAAGATCAGAATAATACTTAGAAAATTTTGAGTACAAAGACTTTAGGTTGAATCAAGAGGATAAATACCTTACAAAATAACTTAGATAAATAACCAGAGTATGTTTAATTCAGAAAACAACATTTACTGTCAATGACCGAACGTTCAATAAATAACTTTGGACGAACGCCAGTTACGTTCGCTCAGAATTCAATGATAAGGACGAGCGTTCAGTTATAAAACCGAACCCTGCTTTGGACGAACGCTAGGTAAATGACCGAGCACCAATCAGAACGAACGCTTGGTATAAACCGAGCGCTATTTAGGACGAACGCTTCGGTATAAGACCGAGCACCAATTGGGACGAACGTTCGGTATAAGGCCGAACGCTCTGTAGAACGAACGTTCGACATAAGGCCGAACGATATTAAGGACGAACGCTCGACATAAGGCCGAACGCTAACAAAGACGAACGCTCGACATGAGGCCGAACGTTATTAAGGACGAACGCTCGACATGAGGCCGAACGTTACGTATTTATAAAGTTTCAAATATTTATATACACTGAGCTGAACCGAACGCTCATTCACTAAAATGGGGACGCTCGTTCTCGAGCAGAATTCTTTCCAAATGAAAGAATTCCAATCTAAGTTATTTTAATGAAAACCGAACGGTCTAAGACCGTACAGTGACGAGCGTCATTTATCAAAGGGGATGATTTAAATTTCAGATTTTTCAACCTTAAGAGAATTTTCCAGATTTCCAATTTATAAACTTTATAACTTTCATTCCAGATTTAATTCACCTTCAACATCATCCTTATACAGATCTCAACATTTTAATCATTCCAACTATACAATAACCATACTCCGTTCATACAAAATCAAATCAACATGCAATTCAAACCACCACAACATATATAATTCATGCAAGCATTGCTCGTTCATGACAGACAAATCCAAACCAGAAATCATGTTCCATAACAGTAGTCGTCCATACAACTCAAACATCATACTTTCAATACATACAATCCAGATTACACAACATACAGTATAAATTAAACATATAAGCTTCCCTTACCTGGTCTAGCAGTGAACTCCCTATGCAAACACTTGTTAACTTGCCCAAATAAAATTTCCTACCCGCAACGTGCTTCTCAAGCGTTTCACTAACTCTAACCAGAAGAAACGTAGGAAAACTTAGAGTATATTCTAACATGCAGCTGTATCAAGGTCTGCATGCAACTTAGAAAAGGGTTTCTAGGGTTTGAGAGCTTACCGGTTCAGATCTTAGTTCTGTTCGGTTTAGAACGCTGCTCACGGTGCAGGGAACGTTTCTGCGGTATCTGAAATGGATTAGGAGTAGATGATGGTGAGTTATCTTTAGAGGAAAGTTTACGGGTTTTAGAGAGAAGTTGGAGAAGATGAAGGGTTTGGGTTATGAGGAAGAAGATGAGTGAGTGTGCAGGTGAAAGGGTTTTCTGAAACCTAAAGTGTTGTTAAATTCTTGTTCGTTTGAACGAACGTGTCTCAAGCCGACACCTGCACACCAAACTCTGATTAGGAAACTTCTTCCGCAACACGTGGCGTGCTTGCATGCAAAGATTGGTGCGTTTTTAATGTTGCAGAGGAATGATTCGCGGCTCAACTTTCCGTGCACAGCAGAGATGAATAATCAGAGTTGGGAGTGGGTTTTTAATAACCCGTAGCAGTGACGTGGTGTGTGTATTAGTGGTGATGTGTCAGAGAATTATTATTACTAATTATTCAGGGTTTCACATGAATCTAACAAAAGATGTTTTTAAATATTATTGAATATTACAATAAATTTTATATTTGACAGTAGTTAAAATATTCTTAGTAAGTTCATCAAATTTAAATTATTTTATTCCATCCAACACTCAGATAAAAACAGTATGAAAGTTAAAACTTCATAATTTAAATTACTTTATGAAAAAGCTAAAAAGAATAATAAAATCGTTCAAATTTATTGAAGTTGCTTAAAACGGTTAAATTTCCAATTAATAATGTTTAAAATGCTGCAAGAAGTTGAATATAAACTCAACCTCCAACTGCTTGATTAAATAAGTAATTAAAAGATTGGAATGATTGATTTGACTTGAGATAAGTTTAAAAGGATGTGCTACAAAATGAGAAAGATCGTCATCAGAAAATCATCTCGCTAGATTATTATATAAAAGTGAATAACTTAAAGTTTTTTAATAACTGATTAAGAAAGCTATAGAACATTTTTTTTATAAATTTATGTAACTGGATTGCTAACTCTTATTTATTTGAGGTGAGATAAATATAAATTTACTAAAAAAAATAAAGATTAGAAGTTTTATTTATTTTTGTAGTTATACATAATTTTCTCTTTAAAATTTTATATAACAAAAAAAAATGCAAAATTCAATTATTGAAAATTTTGAGGATTTATATCATTTTAATATGGTTTAATATACTAATTTCATATGGATATAGATAGCGTTGACTGTATGCACATGGTTTCTTTCTGCAAAATAATTAATGATGAATGGTTGATTTCTTTATATAATAAATAGAGATGGAAAGAAAGAAAGAAAGTAACTGTATAATTAAACAATTACTGTAAAAATAAGATTTTAACAATATTGAATAAATAATGTAACTCATAATAAATAAGGAGTCACATGTTTTCATGCAAATTCATTTATCTTAGACCCAACCTAATTTAAAGAAATATAATTAAGTAATTTAATTCAAGAAGTGTCCATATATTCATAGATACAATATATAACTTGTAGGTTTTTAAATACTTTTCTTTTGAAGTTTATACTTTTATAACACAGAATATGCGTACAAGTGTAAGCATATCTCAACCTTAACCTAAATCAATTCGGGATCAAAATCGAGTTTAGGGTTTCAAAAGAAAAGAACAAAATAAACTAATTTCTTGCCCTTTTTCTATTTCTAATGATAATGAAGTATGGTGAAGCATTTCTATTGTCCTACTAGTTCTATTCGCCCACTAAAACCTGTAGCAGAGTTTGTATCTTTAACAAATAACAGTAAAAAATAGAAAAACTTCTAAGTTGTAAACATAATTTACTTGTGGAGTTCCACCTAATCTTCCAGCAACGGAATCAAGTAGCAGTGCATTCTGTCATTGAAGCACATGTTCCAGAATAATTGTTCATGGCTGTAACTTCATGTGCTGCAGAGGAAACAAATGCACAGATCATAAGAAAACTATTGTAAATTAATTACAGCAATGAAACAGTTCAAGAAGAATAATAACCTGTTCATAGAAGTTTTGTATCTCCTCTTCAGTGAGGCCTTCATCATCTCCGGCACTTTCCTGCCACCCAAGTGAACGTAAAAATGCAATCTCTTCCTCTTCTGTAAAAGGAAATGGATTGCTGATATGCTGATTCTCTCCACTGCTTGAAGGTTTCAGAGGTTCATTGGCAGCATTGTCGTTCACTGTAATTATGGAGCTGCAGTCACTCACCATGTTCAGAGAAGAGGAATCCACTGAAGAAGCATCTCTAGATTTCAGAATGGGAGAACTAGAGACATTTGTTGTGCTGGCTTCAGACTTCTCCGAGGAACAAGACATGTCAATTGGCAACACGTCAGAAGAAGGTTTTTCCATGGAACTCTTCCTTGAAAGATTCTTGAAGAAATCATTCCTGCTCTGGGTAGGAAAAGTTGGTTTCTTCTCCAATGTTATCCATGAAGAAGGGGTTGAATTGTTGTTACCTAAGCTTCTAGAGGGAGCAGCTATAGAAGTGGATCTAGTGGCACCAACTGGGGCGGCCAATGATCTACTATTTGGACTTAATAAGTTGTCTTTCACTACTGAAGAGACACCATTCAACTCTCTTGAAGCACTGAAATTATGGGAATTAACAGAACTAGTTTTCTGTATATCTGAGTTTGGATGAGCACCCTGTAATGAATAACCAAGTCGCCGTGAGTAGAAGGGATACTGCTGCCGCCCTGTCTTGGCCTTTGATTTCTCCAAAGAGCTAGCAGCCTTCACCATATTCATATTCCAAAGTTAGTAATACATCAAAAACTTCCAACAATCGTTAACTGCTAGTTAGTGATGCTAAATTTCCTCACAGTTATTGAACTTAAATTGCAAAGCAAGCCACAAATTCAGTCCAAGAAAGTTTGAACCGCACAATGGTTTTACTTTTTAGGTACAAGACTCCGAGTTATTACTGTTTACTTCTAAGAAATGAGCATCGATGCACCAAGCATAGCAGAGATTAGATAATACAGAGATAAGAAGTTCTTTAGCAAAGGTGAGGGTCCTCAATAGGATTCAACGGCTATAGATTGGTCATGTACAAAAAACCAATATTATTTTGGAAAAAATGATACAATCCAAATCAGAAAATATAAAAATCTTAAATGTTTCAGAAGTGAAACAAAAGATATGCCTTTATAACCAATGTTAAGAAGAAAATAACTAAGTTTAGAGTTTAGGAATTAGACCACGGACTGTGTTTTGCCTTTATTGCATTGCAGTAGTTCAAACTCTAATTAATACCTAAAGAAAAACATGATATTACACAGAATTGATCCAGAAGGTACTTCTGAGCTTTTCATGGTTAAGCTTTATTGGTTATTCTTCAAAGACAACTCTTCTTAGCAATTAAATGAAAATAAGCAAGCAAATACATCAAAGTAGACAGAACTTTAGTGCAACTACAATCCGATTGGTCCACCATATCTTTTAACCTCCAGCATCAGTAAACAAATGTCTTTGGTGTATTATCCCATCATAGTTGGGTCACTGATATTTTTCTTTCTTACTAAGAATAAGGTAAAGGTTGGAAGGGGTGAAGAAATGCATGGCAGCCTTAATATAGTTTTTACCTATTTTCATGAGTTTTCACATTTTGTGCATCGAAAGGAACGAACAATAAAAGAAAAAAGGATTTTATGCCATGTAGACTACAACTGTCAATTCCATAATAGTACAAAGCCGAATGAGTCAGGTGTAGTATACCTCCTCATAGACAGCAAGGAGGAGAATGATATCATCTATCCAAACTTGAATAATATGACTAATAATTATTTCTAGTAAGGCATATGGCAATATATTGAGTTAAATAAATCATAACTAAAATCAATCAAAAGTACATACCACAAACAGATGCTTATGACTTCAACACTTCCAAAATAATTCATTGATTAGAACATAGATCACTAAAGTTGGAAGAAAATATATTTTACATGTAAAATGTTTCTGGTTTAGCAGATTTTCAGGTGGAACATCAATCACAATCCAACATTTAACAGTACCATGAAGTTTTCTATTGTGCATAAAACCCATAAATTGTTCTATGAAAAAAGTCAATATATTTAAAATCAATGCTTTGATAACTATATTATTTTAAGAAAAAAGAAGCAGAAGAAACACTTACCAGGGATCTAGGTGTGGATGGTGTAACTGGGATTAATAACCTAGATTGCTTAAGGGCCAACTCTTCAAGCTTTTGAGTACTAGAAGATAACTGTATGGAAAATATACCATAAGAGCACTAAACACATTTCAATAATTGCAAAACTTAAAATAGAGTTCAACATCAAACATACTTGTGATGGTGAGTAAGAGTGATGTGGACTCTGAGCCAATGTCTCAGCCATACTGAGGCCCATAGAAGATGTGCTTGAAGAAATATTATACTGCTGCATCATCATAGCCTGGCTTCTGATTCCAACTGTCATAGGAATATCATGTGATGCTGAGGTCAGGCCGTCATTGTCAATATCTTTCTCCCCATCCATACCAGGCCAGCTTCTCTCATAACTACTATGTGGCCTTGAGAAGCTAGGATTCCGACTGGTGTAAGTCATTTGATCTGACATAAGAAGGATATTTGACACTATCAAAACTGTTCATAGATGTTTACTTCTATTGAGAATATTTACTTAATATCTTTTTTTATTTAAATTATTTTTAGGAAATCTTTCAGTTTTAGAAATATATTTCCTATAAAGATAGGAAAATATTCAGTTATTATTTAGATTTAGAAAATCTATGATAAATATTTGATATTTTAACACATTATGCTCTATATACAGAGTAGATAAATAAAATAAAACAAGTTTCTCTATAGAACATATTTCTATATCTCATATTTTCAAAGACCATAAAAATTCTAACCATTTCAGTTATGCAGTATCACGGATGACAGTATCTTCTCAAGCAAAATATTTGGGGACTAAATATCATACATGATGAACCAAAGTACAAGATTTCACATTTGGCATAAAACGCTCCTAACTTCGAAATAACGACTCTGGTATGTGTTGGTGAAAAAGAATAAATGTTCCTAATAGGAAAATTTGTTGAAGAAAATAAAAGACCAATAAATTTGCTTTCCAATGCAGAGAATTTCCCTGTCAAGCATTAAAAGATTCAAGAGAATTTCCCTTTCTTTCCAGAATGGGCATGGGAATGGATGGAAAATTGGCTACAATCATGGATCAAACTTAAAGCTGCTTCCTGCCCCCATACCATTTCTTTTGTTTTCAACTAACGTACAGAAAAGAACAATTGAATCTCAATTTTTTCTTCCTTACTTTTACTAATTTTATTTTTAAACATTAGAGCATGCTATTAAGTATTATGGGGTATTCAGCACTAAGCATAAACAATTACCAGAGTATGGTGATGTGAATTGGTTGTTTGTACCAGTCACTTTACTGTCATTTCCACTGCTTTTCAACCATTGCGGTGCCAATGTATGATCACCTCCTTCCATTCTTCATATCAAATACACCAATCCTTTTCCAGGATCGAATTAATTTGTGCTTCACGTTAAATGTGTAAATTATCAGCGCAATTCCTTTCACTCTTTCCTAATGACCAATCCAATACTTCTTATTAGCACTTGGTTAATATCATCGATGCTAAAATAACTACCTTCTCACAAACTGAGGTCTTTCTTCAAATTCCCGAATTGCAAATGATCAAAAGTGATGATGTTCTGCAGACTGCAACAAGAACCTGTTCACTCTTTATCAATGTACAAATGTACAAAACTCACTGTACGCTGGGTGACGATGAGGAAACTTCAATAAAAAGCAATACCCCTCAATGTCTGCATTTAACCCCTCGTGCCCTCAAAAAATGAAGAGTTCGATTTCAGTCTCAAGTTCTTCTCACCGGAAGCAATTAGCTTCATTAAAAAAGGGCCAACAAAATGAATATTTCTGAATCAAAGACACAGAATAAAACAAAAAATCATATTATATTACAAGAATTCCCTGCTCTCTGTAACCACTAACCTAGTGTCTAATCCGATTAGTCATAAATTGAACCACAGAAACACCTTCAGGCAATCTGCTTAAATTTAATAAACCCTCCGACACCCAGAGAGAATAATAAGAAGGCGCAGCAAGCCAGGTCTATAGGTAGAAAAACTGAAGGATTAAAGGGGAAAAAAGGACTAAAGAATCAAACAAGTGAGAAACACAAGTCAAACATCCTCAAGCATCAGCAAAAACTAAGAACAACCCAGTGACTCAAATTGAGGAATTAGACGAAAGAAGGGACACGGGGTACATTGTACGGAGGTTATAAGACGGGTAAACTGATAAAGGTAGAGACTTTGGGTGGGAAAGAGTGAAGAGGCGAAAAGGGGTGTCCAGGCTTCACGTAGAGGAGCAGAAAGAAGAGGGTGTGATTGCTTGGAGAAGAGGGCAAGGGTTTAATCGAAAAAGGGTGACAGAAAAGAAACGAAGCTGCGCAGACTATTAAGGGTGGGGTTCTGAAAAGAATTAAAGGGCGGTGTAGAATTTGGTTTGGCGTTTCATGTGGTGTGCTTCTGCTTCACCCACCAGTCACCACTGCCACCTTGTCTTGTGTTGTACCAATGTAAACGTTTGGTTGGCTTGTGCCTCAAGTATTTGTTTGGTTTAGGTATTTATTTTACCTTCTTTGCTCAAAAGATAAGTCCTCACTAATTAATAGACTTTGTTTATATCCTTAGTCTATGCATGCATCATTGCTGCCCAGCCAGATATTCATAAATAAAAAGGTTTAATTAACACATGCACTAAACAATATGAGCTAGATAATTAATTTTAACATTAATTAAAGGAATCAATATCATTTAATTTCATTATTGCTATAAACTAAAGGAAACTACTAAAATAACACCTCAGTTGATTAAAAAGAATTACTCCTTCCATTATATTTTTTCCTTAGATGAATCACCCATTGCAAGAAAATTATCACCTACAACCAATTTTAGAAATTAAAATAATTAGTTAATATATTAGAGCTGTCAAAACGGGTCATCCGACTCGACCTGGGGATAAACAGGTTGACTGACTAGCTCACTTAATTACAATTTTTTTAAATAAAAAAATTACAAACTTTTTATAATTCAAATCTAAACCGGTTTCACTTCCAACATGAGTGTTTAATTAATTTTGAAAATAAGAAACTTAAATAATCTTTTCAAGAAAAAACAAAATAATAAATATTTTTTTATAAAATTAAAATTAAATTTTAAAAAAATAAAATTAGATAGGTGGATTGATGGACCAACCCGGCTCACTACGGGTTCAACCCGCATAAACCGAGTTTAAATGAGCCGGGCTTGAAATTTGACTTGTATAAAAAAATACAAATTTTTCAAACTCAACCCAGCTCAAACCCGTGGTGGGCCGGATTGACTCGCGGGTTGTAACCCATTTTGACCGCTATAATATTGATTAAACTAAATACCATTTTATAAGCTAAAATTATTTGATATTCAAAATAGATTCTATTACGAATAAAACATTATAATTGGTTTATGAATTAAAATATAAAAATATTTATCATTAGTTATTAAGATTTTAGTTACTTATTATTATTATTATTATTATTATTATTATGAATTTAAATTAGTCTTACAAACCAATTTTAATTATTTTTTTATAAGAATTTATTTTGAATATTATTTAGTTTATAAAATAATATCTAAATTGGTTTAATTAATTATTTTGTTTAAAATTGATTGTTATTTAATGATTTTCTTATTATTTTTAAAATTAAAAACATTATTAATCTTTTTTTGTCAATTATATATTTACTCTTTATACAATAATATATATATATATATATATATATATATATATATATATATATATATATATATATATATATATATATATATATATATATATATATATATATATATGGAGTTTGCTAACGTGCGTACGCCTGTTTTTCAGTTAGTACATTTTAGCAATGTGTACCGGGTTTTAGTAGACAAAAATATCCTTACATATAATGGATTCTAAGTTTTAAGGTTAAGGGTATTTTAATAATTTTTGTTGAATATAGTGAAAATTATATATGGGATTAATCTCCTTGTGTTAAATACACATAAGGTTCTCTATTTATAATAGAAGAAATATGGGGTAAGCCCAAAATACAAATGAGAAATAATAACAAACTAACTAAAAGATAAAAGATATAATATATCTAACACTCCCCCTGAAGCTGGAGCATACAAATTGTATGAACTAAGCTTGGAATAGATGAACTGAGTGTTGAACTAGATGATTTGTCTTCAAGAGTGTGAGGCAAACACTAACAGCAGCGTGTGAAACTTCAACTTCAAAAGTGGATGAAGGAAAGCAGTGGTAGATAATGACAAACTGCAAGGACGGATTCCCAATCAATAATGGATGAGTGACGGGATCAACAGTGGTAGCTGAAAGCTAAGAGCTACAAAACGGCAGGGACAACACCAAATCCTCATTAATGATGGCTGGGTGACGGGATCAACAGTAGTAGCTGAAATTTACAAAACTGCAGGGACTACACCCATATTTATGTGATTTACAGTGTCTTAGAAATTTACTCCCCCTTAATGTGAAAGGCGAAAATCTGAAATATCACAGTTGTTGGACCACTAAAACAAAACAAAATATTAAGCTACAATGTTGAAACAAAGGCATCAAAGATCCAAAGACATGTTGGAGGTCCAAAATTCTTTGTTGGACAACTCCCAAGTGGTGATACTTAGCAGTGTATCACAAGAAGATCGGGCTAAACTCTAGCCCAAGAAGAACTGAAGTAGTTTCGTCTGTCTGATGCGGTAGCGATTGTAGCGGCGATTGACTACAATAAAACTGTAGGGACTAAATCGCCATCACTGACTGATGGGGCCTGTAGTGGCTGGAAGCGACAAAACTACAGGGACTGTCATCATTAACTAACGAGGTGATGAGGCCTACAGTGGTTGGAAGCATAAAGCGGCAAACGGTCAGACAGCGGCAAACGGCCGGACAGCGGCAAACGGCCGGACAGCGGCAAACGGCCGGACAGCGGCAAACGGCCGGACAGCGGCAAACGGCCGGACAGCGGCAAACGGCCGGACAGCGGCAAACGGCCGGACAGCGACAAACGGCCGGACAGCAACAAACGACCAGACACGGCAAACAGCCGGACAGCGGCAAACGGCCGGACAACGGCAAAAGGCCGAACAGCGGCAAACGTCGTGGACAACGGCAAATGACGCGTGGACAGTGGCAAACGGTGCCTGGACCGCGACAAACATCGCCTGGACAGCGGAAACCCTAGGTGTGAACCCAAGCCAACAAAACGGAGAAACAGGAACCAAAACACACTCAAGAAACTCCGAACGATCTGCAGTGACGTGGTGAAACTCCGACACCGGGAAGGCGGCGCGTGCAGAACACGCGGCCGAGACTGGCCGAGAAGAAGCGACGTGTGGAGGCGCGTGGTGAGGAGTGTAGTCATCACTCCGATGGGGTTGGCCGTCGCTCGAGGAGACGCTTCAGATCCGCTGGTCACCGGTCGAAACTGTGACGGCGGCCGGCGGTGGTGGCGACGGCAGCGACGGCGACGATTGCTGGAGTTAGCAGCGACGGCAACGGAAATTAGCGGCGATAGCAGTGGCACACTGGGTCTGGACTGGTGCTGACTGTGGCAGAGATTTAAGAAGAAAAAATGAACTGCCCACTGAGATTTTAGGGGCTGCCGGCGGCCATGACGGCCGGCCGCTGGCAGACAGCAGAGACCACCAGAAGAGAATTAGAGAACTTGCTCTGATACCATGTTGAATATAGTGAAAATTATATATGGGATTAATCTCCTTGTGTTAAATACACACATAGGGTTCTCTATTTATAATAGAAGAAATATGGGCTAAGCCCAAAATACAAATAAGAAATAATAACAAACTAACTAAAAGATAAAAGATATAATATATCTAACAATTTTCATTCTCAAAACTAACAAAAAAAAAGAAACCCCCAAACCCTTACTCACATCTCTCATTCCTCTCAACCCTTTCTCTTTTATCTCTCTCACTCCAACATTTTCTCTGTCATCCTACTGTAGCCCCAATTGAAAAAATCAGAAACACTTGTCATTAAACAATTTGTCTTTGTAAAGAGTTGAGTCATTGACATATTCACCTTCAGGCAAATGTTCTTTCAAGATCTCTTCAATTTCACCATCTTCACTAACCTCTCTAATTTCATCATCTGCATATGTTGAATCATCATCTCTAAAAAAAATTCTCCATGTCAATTACCAATTCCTTCGAATGTCATTATGCGTGTGAAAATTAGATAAAATTATATACGACAAAAATTATAAAATGAAAACTTATTATAAAATCATTTTTTGTAAGAAATTGTTTAACAACGAGTGTTTTTGATTTTTTCCAGGCCTATGCTTGTGAAAATTAGATAAAATTAGATAAGACAAATAAAATGAAAACTCATTATAAAATTATTTTTTGTAAGAAATTGTTTAACAACAAGTGAAAATTGGATAAAATTAGATAAGACAAAAATTATAAAATGAAAACTCATTATAAAATCATTTTTTGTAAGATTGTTTAACCGCCAGTGTTTCTGATTTTTTTGTTGGGACTACCATAGGATGAGAGAGAAAATGTTGGAGTGAGATAGATAGAAGAGAAAGGATTCAGGGAAGTGAGCAAGAGTTTGGGATTTTTGTTTTTTTTAAGTTTTGAGAATGAAAATTATTAAAATACCCTTGACCTTAAAACTTAGAATCCATGATATATAAGGATATTTTTGTGTACTAAAACTCAGTACACATTACTAAAATTTACCAAAAAAAAATAGACGTACGGACGTTAACAAACCCTTATATATATATATATATATATATATATATATATATATATATATATATATATATATATATAATAGAGATAGTGATTGAAAAAGATATAGAAACCAGAATGATAAAAATAGTAAATTTTACTTAAGAAAATGTGTTACATTGGTATTTTCAAGAAGAACCTTAAAGAAAATTATAAAGGAAGATACCTTTTTATATAACTAAATATTTTAAATATATTTATTAATTGTGAAAGTGTGAGTAAATATTGTGTGTTTTTCAAATAAAAAAATTAAAAAAAATAGTGTATTGCTTTTCTACCATATTTTGTTGATTAGCAATAGTTTTCTTTCTTAAATGAAAGTTGTTATATCTAAGTAGTTTGGACTAAATTCTAGATATAATCAAAAGAGTAGATTCACTTACAAGAGATTTTTCAATGCTTAAGTTTATTAAGTTTAGTAAGAAAGTGAGAATCCGTATAATGATAATGAACGTAATATGAGAATATAAGAAAGTTGAGTCTCACACTTGAATATTTGTGGATTAGTATTGTATTTATGAATAAACAAATTATGTTACTTAAATATAATGAAGTATTATATTTTAGAGATATTAGATAATCAATTATTCTATCATAGGATCTTATATCACAATATCTTGTCTTAGAAATAAAATAAAATCTATAAAAAATTATTATATCAATATAATATAATATGTACTTACTTTAAGATAAAAAAAATATACTTAAAAACATATGACTTTATAAAGTCCAAAAAATATATATATATATATATATATATATATATATATATATATATATATAATTTAATAAAGGTATGTTGATAAAAAATGAAAAAATGTAAATCATGATCAATTTAGCATATAAAAATCTATATGAAAGCATTCATATAATTTATATTATTATCTCTTTTGATGTCTTTCAATTGTTACAAGACTATCAATTTATTGACATTTATGAAAGATATAGATAGTATTGAATATGTATGAAATCATTATCCATTTATATAAATAGTGTAATGAAAATAGCTCAAACACACAATCTTATTAAGATTTGGACAATTTACAACTATCTAAAACTTATAAAACATCTTTCTATCTAAGTTTTTTTTGTGATATATATAATATTTCATAAAGTTATGTTATTAAAAAATTGAAAAAAATGAAAATCATGATTAATTTAGCGTGTAAAAATCTATATGAATGCATTTATATAATTTATAATATTATTTCTTTCGACGTCTTTCAGTTGTTACAAGACTATCAATTTATTGACATTTGTGAGAGAAAGATAATATTGAATACGTATGAAATCAATAACAATTATATAATGAAAATAGCTCAAACACATAATCTTGTTAAGATTTCAACTATTTACAACTATCTAAAACTTATAAAACATCTCTTTATATAAATATATATATATATATATATATATATATATATATATATATATATATATGTATCATTAACACTTTGTTTACTTGAATGGATTTGGGAGAGAGTAATTTAATGAATTTGAAGGTAAATTTTTTGTTGTTTATTTGAATGGATTTGGAGGTAAGTGAAAGTGGATTTCGAAGTAAATTTTTTTAATCTGTCACATAAATCAAATCCTATACCAATTCTCATAAACTTTACTTCCAAAATCTACTCTCACTTACCTCAAAATCAACTCAAATAAACAACAAAAAATTTACCTTCAAATCCATTCAATCACTCTCCCCGAAATCCATTCAAGTTAACAAAGCCTAAGAAAAAAAATTGGAATTACCAATGGATATATGTCATTGATAATGTTCAAAATTCGTCAGTAATTGAAGTTTTTTGATAGATTATCGATGGGCTAAGATTCGTTAGTATTGTTCTTATCAAAAATAATTATTGACGACTTATATCAACCAATGATCCATTAATAAATGGAGAAACAGGTTGAAGTGCAGTGGGCAACATGTGCTAATTTTTATTCAACCTTTTATTTCCTTTTACTCATCCATATATAGATTTTATTTCCTAAATATTAGGTAGCATTTACTTTAATACAATTATAAGCACGTTCCTTTAGTTCACTAGTGTGTAACTACAATAACAATTAAGTTTTCTCATAATTCATGACTAGTGAGGTGTGTTTAGATGTTGTTATTAAAGGTAAGATTAAGGAAAAGTAGGAGTCTTAGAAATAAGGTAGTTTTGTGACTTTGGTGTTTTTGTTTGGAAATTAGTTTTATTAAGTGTACACCTTTGTTAGAATATAATTGTTATGTTATGTTATTTTATTTATATTTTGGCTTGGGGACAAAAAGATCTTTTACATTTTATTAATTAAGTGTAAAAAATTAAAATAGAGGGTATAGAAAGGAAAAACATGCAAATTACATGATGTGGGAATTTAATAAAAAGATATTATATAAATCTTTTTAAAGATTTAGTTGTTGTTATTTTTAAAAGTAGTTGAAAAAAAGAGGAGATATAATTTTGAGATTAAAAGAGATATTATTATTAGAAAATGATATTATTAGATGTTGTTAGATATTCTAAAAGATATTATTGGATATTTTTATTAGTTAATTAAAAGATATATTAAGATATGATTATGTATAATTAAATATTATGACTAGATAATAATAATATATATTATTGATATACTTATTATAATAAATTAGAATAAAAACATTAACATAGAATATATTATCTAAGGACTTATCAGAATTAATTAAGTTAAAGATAAATTTATTTTATTTTATTTATATCTTTTATTTTAGTTAGTTGTTATTACTTTTTTATGGGCTTTTATTATAAATAGAGTACTCTATGTATATCCTACACATAGATGTAACTATATTAAACACCTCCTATATAAACTCTGGCCATTAGGAAAATAAGACAGAAACATTGAAAGTGAGAGGAAAGAAGAGAGAGTGATCGGTAGAGTGCAACTACATTAGAGAAGATCTTTAGATATAGAGAAAGCCTTAGGATTGGCCAAAGTATGGAAAAACTTACCTTTTATTTGTTACTGTATGTGCATGAGATCTGGATTGATGTTTTTTCTCTCTCGAACATATATGTTTATTCTTGATTTTCTTGAGGGGTATGGGGAAGCTTAGCTTAGTATGTTTGTTTGTAGTATGTTATGTATTCTTGATTATCTTGATTGGTAATTCTAGTTTGATGCATGTGTTCATGATTATGAATTATGATTATTTGTAGTTATGGTTTGATAAGGGTTTGTGTATGCATGGGGATAGGGTTTATGTAATATTTAGGATAGATTTTCCCTATGAATGTATTATGTATGTTTTTGTTGGGTTATCCCATAATAAGGTTTGATGCTAAAGGGGAACAAAGTTATGACGATTAGAGGTTTCTCATGCAAATATATGTTGTAAGGGTGTTGTGATAATCATATGAAGTATGTTTGGATTTGTTGGGGTATAACATGTATAATGATTGGGTTTGGATGATTTAAGTGTTGTGATGTATGTGTTTGAGTATGTTACAAGGGTATGTGATGCTTGAATGCATGTATGATGTCTTAAGCATGTTTTCACGTGATTTGGGATTGATACATAGGGTTAGAACTTAGGGTTTTGTCCAATAATGCGATTATTCGTGGGAATAATCGATTATTTAGGATGATAATCGATTATGCCTTCATGTGTGATGAATTATGGTGAATTGTTGTGTAGAACCATTGTGATAATCGATTATTTTAAGTGATAATTAATTATCACAGGGTATTTTAGGAACATGTGTGTGTTTCGGGAATAATTGATTAACACTTATCATAATCGACTATCTTAGAGTATTTTTATTAGAAATATTTTGTTTTGATGAAGAATGGACATGGACCAAGCTTGAGGAGTAGTGAAATGTGATGCTAATCGGAGAATGAGATTAATGGTTATGTTTAGGGTTATGTTTGACTTGTGGTTGAGAGTGAAGCATGAGTCAGCGTTGTGATGTACTTGAGTATGTGATTGATGAGCATGAAAGTGGATGATAAGTCTTTTTGTTGTACCTCGTAAATCCTGGTGTTATTTACAGATAAGTGCTTCCTTTTGCCTTGTGTGCATTGGAAGGGTTGTTCGGGTATTGAGCCTTCCTTGTGTGAGGGTGAATGTGTCTTCCTTCTCCTTGTGTGGTAGGATAACAAGTAGGAGCAACTATATTCGGTGAGGTAGGATACAAGAGTGGGACTGACTCTTTCCATTATGGGATTATTGGTATGATGATGCTCATGGTGTTGTTCATGATTGGGATAGTCATGATGGTGGTGTATCTATAATGATGATGATCATGGTGTTGGAGATGTCCAAGTTATGCTATGTTGATAGTGGTGTTACTATAATGGTTATAGTAAGTAGTTAGCATATGTGCTAATAAGTGGATAGACTAAGGGTCTATGTGTGAGATGTTAATGATGACATCAAGGGTTAGAGATCAAGGATCGATGATCGAGGGTCGAGGATGGATAATCGAGGCTCGGGGAGCGAGTAATTGGATATGATTGATTTGTTATGTTTAGAGGATTAGGAATCCTAATGTTATTACTTCTATGTATGAGGTGTTTGATTAATTTTTTATATAATCAACATGTATGTATCTTGTTTTTATGATTGTTTTATTGGTAGCTTACCCCATACGTGTGTGCGTTTGTGTGTTTGTGAAAATGAAATTATTAGCAATGATTGTATAATGTGTTATACGTGAGCAATTGATATTTTAGATGTTCCAAAGACATGATAAATTCATGAGATAATGGGGGAAAGATTTGAGTTTCTTTAAAAAGTTCTTTTAGTATAGACTTTTGAAACAATGTAATTATAGTTATTTTATTTTCTTAATCATTTTAATTACTTTGGGAATAATATAATTGGACAAGGCTTTTCGAACTATGTTTTGAATAAATTATGCATGTTGAAAAATATGTTCCCGCACTATAAAAAGTTTATAAATAATTAATTTTTTTAAACCCGTGACAAACCAAAATTTGGAGCGTTACATTGATAGTACACTTGAGAAAGGAAACCAATTATGACATTATTTAGTGCCTTGAGGAAGCTTACAGAAGAAGCTTAACCTGTACCTACAAGGGATCTACTTCCAAGTTGGACCAATGAGGTGGACATTGCAATTAAAGATGAAACTAAATTTGTATTAACCTACTTTTAAGTGAAGAAGGTTGTAAGCTGAAATTGCTATCACATGACTTCAAAATGGTTGAACCTAGCTCTTGTGACCTACATGTTGAAGTCAAGGACTACAATAAACAAGTTGAGAAGTTGGAACAACCTATCACAACCAATAAATGAAATCAAATGTACTTGCATAACTTTCTACTTATTGAACCAAACCAAGAAAATGCATTGAATTGGGGAATTTACATTGAGGTGTACCTATTGTAGGAAGTTTTCTTTACCTGTAATTGCATGTTAAACCATTTTATAGGTAGCCAACTATAAATAGTGAAATCAATAATAGAGTGGGCAGTTCTAGATGGTTGATGAGAGTTGAAGATTGAACAAGAAGAAACAATTCAAGGAACTTGAACAACTTAGGAGCACACACAATTCATAACAATTCTTCCTCTGTCAACCATTATTTAGGAGTTGTTATTGAAGATTCAATGACTATTGGTCTACACATCTAGCTAGAGGAGTTAATCTTTAGGTTTTATTTTTGTTTGTAGTTTCCATTTGTAGAATTTTTGAACTATGAACTACATAATTAATACTTAGGTCATGAACTCAGTACTTGTTGTAATCTTTTCATTATTTTGTCCATCTTATTCATGTTTTCTATTCAATTTCACCAAAAGTTTCATTTCACTTGTTCATCATGTTTTTTTATTCATTTTCTCTTATCACTAAGACTTTTCCTTCATTTTGATATTGATTTCATCATTTCTTTTGTATTATGCTAAGTCATGTTATGTGCATAATTTTATGACTTTGTGAGCACACAATGGCCAATTTGTGGATTCAAGATGTGCAAATAGACTCTTTAATAACAAAGGTAGGATTGAGTTTTAAGTTTGGGTGAAGTTGAAAGCTAATTGATAAATTACCACCATCATTGTACTATTTTATTTGTGATTGTGAAATTTTGTGTTTAATTGTGTGTTTTAGTTTTGGGAATGTGTTGTTACCATGCTTGTATGCTTGTATTAACTTTCAGGATTCATTTTGAGCAAGTTTGACATATTAATTTCAGAGTTTGCATTGTGTTTGTTAAGCTCGTTAATTAGGGTTCATAGTTAGGGATTTTTACATTTCACAATTTTAAGCCAAATTAATGATTTTGTGTGTCGATATTAACCATATAGAAGTATTTCGAGTCATATCCATCGTATAATTGTACATGTACGCATTTGTGTTGCATCAAATTCATGATAGAGTTCATCTCATGGCTTATTTTTGAGATTTTATGCATTTGAGTTCAGGTTAGGAATTATAATCAAGTTTGGTTGTGTTCAAACATAAATTCTAGGTGCATTTATTTTGTTAGAGGTTTTATAGGCTCATCATAATAATTCTTTCTTGCATTCACTGAAATACTTAGGTTGAATTAGGTTTTGTTTTAAGAATTTCATCAAACTGTTTGTATATAATCTTTCTACATTATTTTAGGTTTAGGAATATATATATGCTAAATAAGTTTAGATAGATTAGAATTAATTATTTTCTCTAATTAAATAACGTCACACACACACACTATAACTAGTTAATTGGTTGTTGTATCATTGGATTGATTCTTGGTTGGCCCTATACTACATTTAAGGGGAAAACCATTATTTGGAGATGTTAATGCCACACTCAAGAAAGATGAGAAGATGAGCGATAAGTCATGTGGTTGATCGTCATAGATTACCTTGATAAGATTAAAATTGGGAATCTTATAATGCAGAACTCCACATAACTACCAAACGGAATTCACAATTTTCTATCAAATTCATATTTATCTCATTATAATACAAAGTGTATCCTTTTATAGGATGAATTAGGAAAGACCCTTTAATTTCGCATTAATTCTCAATAAATACTCTTTGATAGACACTAATATTACATAATTCCTATAATATGAATCATTACTTCCTATATTTAGTTGAAGATAAAAATTACAAAGAAAACTCAAAAGGCTCCTCAAGATCATATGATTATCTCCTTCTTTTAGTACATTCATCTTCGACTGTAGTACTCTTCTTCCAAGAGAAAGATAATACCCATATCAAATATTTGTCTTTTATTGATTAATACCAAATGATGTGTTGTTGTTGAGACATCTCATAAAAATATTTACCTACGTTTTTTAGTAGACAAAATATTTGGTATTAATATTCGCATGTCATGAGTACTCTTCTTCCAAGAGAAAGATAATACCCAGATCAAATATTTACCTTTTATTGATTAATACCAAATGATGTGTTGTTGTTGAGACATCTTAGACAAAAATTTACCCACATTTTTTAGTGGACAAAATAACAATATTTGTATATTCATAAAAGACATTATCTTTGTTATCATTTTTCCCTTCTTTGTTGGTCCCTTTTTTCCCACTTATTTCTTTTTTCACTTTCCTTCTATATCTTTCCATCTATACTTGATCTCTTTCTTTTCTTTCCTCAAAATTTTATTTTAATTTCTTCTCCATTTGTGAAACAAACTCATCAACCAACAATTTGTGATAGATGTTGAGTTGAGGGGCACTTTTAGAATCACTACTTGACATAAGTCCAAAATAATAATAAAAAGTTAAAAGATTATATATGAAAAAAATCTCAGTACTAACAAATGAGAAACCAAGGGGCTCGTTCTAATTTTCAATTTTGGGAAGGATATTGACACCACAATCAAAAAAAATGGGAAGGTGAGTGATAAGTCATGGAATTGATCAGCAGAAGTTACCTTGATAAGATCAAAATTGGAGTTCTTATAATGTAGAACTCCATAAAACTCTCATAAATAGAAAATACAAATTTATATCAAATTCATATGTATCTCATTATATTACAAAGTGCATCCTTTTATAGGATCCTTTTATAGGATGAATTAGGCAAAACCTTTTGAATTCTCGTTAATTCTCAATAGATACTCTTTAATATTCATTAATATTACTTAATTCATATTATATGAATCATATTTCCTATATTTAATTACAAGATAAAAATTACAAAGAAAATTCAAAATACTCCTCAAGATCATATCAAATAATGTCTACTTCAATTTTAGATTATGCGTTAGCCTTTGTCTTTACATGTGCTACAACCTTTGGAGCATGTAACTTCATATTCTTTTTCAATTTATGCTTCTCCTTAAGGCTATACTGTCATCTTAAAAAAAAAAGCTTTTATCTTCTACAAAAGGTTTGGCCTAAGAGTGGTTGGTGAGTTTTCAAAAAGGGCCATAGAAACCTTTGACTTTTGAATGCTTTGGAATATTTTACAATTCCTTCAAGAGGTAGAAAAATAATTCTTAAAGAAGATATTATTGAATTATGCTTTAAAAATTTTGTAGTTTTTTTCTCACACGGTATGTAGAACCAATATCAAATTATATGAAGATAAATTAAGTAATGCATAAAATAATTTTTCAAGTTTAGATTTTTGTTTTTCTTCTTTTTCTTTATTTACTTGAAGCAATTATATCATGCAATAAAAAAATTTAAAGAAATGAAAATATACTTGGTCAATTTTTTACTGGTTTGTCTAATCACTCATGGCAACAAGTTAAACTTCTTCTCCAATATTCCTCAAGGCACCAAAACATGTCAGAGTTGGTTCCCTCTCAGGTGTATTATATTTGTCAATAACAACATCTAAACCCACCAAACTATTCATGAATTATGAGAAAACATAATTGTTGTTTTAGTTATAAGTGACCTAAAATAATGTGCTTCTAATTGTATTAAAGTAAATGTTACTTTAATACTAGGAAATGAAATCTATACATGGACGAGTAAAAGGAATATAAAGGCTGAATAAAATCCTAACCAAAAATAGAAAATGAAATTATTAATTCCAAATATAAGACAAACTAAAAACAAGAGTTCTAAAGTCCATTTTTTAAGATTTAATTACTAGACTAGCCCATTACTCACAAGCTAACTAAATTACTCTAGGTAAGACTAAGATAAAACTAAGACTAGACTAGGACTAATGAAACTAAGAAAATTTAAGAAACTCTACTCTTATCTATATTATCACTAAAATAAGCTTAAAATGATTAATTAAAAGAAGGTTTAATCATACAATTTGTCCTTATTTTTTTTATGACTTTTGTCAAATGTGTTTCTCGGTTATTTTTTGTCTCAATTTGGTCCCAAATTGTGAAAAATTAATGCAATTGGAACCCTATCGTTAAATTGGATAAACGATGTTAAATGTCAACTAACATGACACACTAATGTGGTGTAATTAAAATATGTGGTAGACTTAGGGCATTTTACGTGGAGCAATGATGTGGAAAACCAGAAGAAAGAATCCCATTGTTGAACATGAGAGGTAGAAAAAATAGGGAAGCTTTCAAATTTTCCTTTTTAGGGAGGGCCAAAGTTAAAATCAATAGCTTGTCACAATATTCCTAAAGGGAAAATAGCTAATGCACTTGACTCGAATCAAAGAGAACTTTCTGAGTTTTCAAAAGACCTTTACAAAATTCGAATAAACTAACCAAAAGAGTATAGGTTTCACGTAATATGCTACAATGATCTTGTTTTAATATTTCACATATTTTTTGCACTACATAAATGTACAATTGAAAATAAAATCCAAATAAGTTAAATAAACATAAGATTAAGAATTATGTAAAAAGTCAAAGTTAACTCTTTCATAAAAAGAAAACATAAAAAGAGATCATAATTTAAGCTACTAAAAAACTATAGTGATTAACTATAATCTTGCATTCACTTCATAAGTATCATTGTTATTTTTCAATTTTAATAACATTGGATGTAGCTTTGAAGAACTTTCATCTTCCACTTTTTTGTAATTATAATCTTTCCCATCATCATTTGTATACCTTTTGAACAATGACAATAAATGAATTTAAAATAAAAACAATAAAATAAAATTAGGATAAGTTAAAAGGATTATTGCCCTCAAAAAGTTCATACTTCTAAATAAAAGTAAAAATAATTACTTGCACATTTTTAAATAAGACACAAATCATATACCTGTTAAAGATCTAAGAATTGACTTAAGGATTCAGGAATGAAGTAAGGGAATAAGAAACAAAATAAATAAATAAAAATACTAACTCACGTAGGGATTCTTTAGTTGTGAGTTTACTTACCCTATCATTAGCCCACACAAATGCAAGGTTTGTGTGGTAGACATAAGTGGGTTAAAATACTCGGTCAGCCTCATTCTTTATCTAACATGTTGGTGGACCTAACTCATTTTATTCAATATGAAACTTGATCCTTAGCTTTCTAACAAGTTTTAATGCATATCTTTCAAATAGAATCATTTATAAGATATAACTCTTAAACATTCGCAATTGAGATACCCTAATTTATATTTTAGATTTAGTTCCTTTTGGCTTTTATTTTGTTAGTGTTATGTGTCTTTGTGTTTCTAGTTCTCTATTATTAATAATGTAATAAAAATTGATTCAAGCATATGGCGGACTAGGTTACACAAGATTATGTTTAGTAACATGTATTGGATATTATAATCCTAATAAGTAGCTCTAAGTATTGCATATTATCATAGAAAAGGTCATGGTTAGATGTTTTTTTTCTTCCCTTAAACCATAAGATATTAGTAAGTTGGATACTCAAATTTTGGATTTCTATTAAATGCTTTCTTTTCACATCCCTTAATGTATTTCCTCTATAATATTCCTAAATTTCTAATGTCCTCTCTTATGCATTAAATTTTTAATTTTTTCCCCTTTAGGTTTAACTACTTTCAACTTGGTATAACATCCTTCATTTTATTTTTTGAAGTACACAAGAAAACACTAGACAAGGGTGAATAGTATTTTCAAAATATTTTTGCAAGACAATGTCTAATGACTTGTAATGGGAGTATGCAGACATGTATAATGTTTAGACGTTAGGTATATATGATAAGCAAATAAGATTTCTTTCAAATGGTGACATAGGAAACTTTAACAATAGTTTTTAAAGGAGGAAAACAACAAAGCGGAAGGTGCGGGAAAACACTAAAAGGGGGGTTGAATAGTATTTTCTAGATCTTTTCGCGACTCTGATGATTTGATCATGATGTAGGTAGCACTTGTGAGTTAGTCATACTTCGTTTGTAAACTCTATTCCACAAAGATCGTTTATAGGACTAACTCAACTTTCTCCAAAGATATATAAGCAGTAAGTTGTTGAAGATGTAAAAGGTAGTTGATAGCTTAAGGCTAACTTGAGTTCTTAAGGAAATTACTTTCATCAACACCCAATCATTTACATAGAGGACTACAACACACACAAAATTTTATACTGGTTCACTTGTTAAGGCTACATTCAGTTCTCCTCTAAGTTAACTTAAAGGGTTCTATTAGATATTCAATGAAGTACAATTGAGTGTTTTAAACCACTCCTGGTGTTCCTAGTCCTATTGAGTAACCATCGTTACTTTTGACTAGTTGAGTTTGACTCACTTCTGATTACGTAGTATTATTCACCACTCTTGGTATCCCTAGACTATAGTATCATTGTGATACATAGTCTAGTTGAGCTTTACCTACTCTTGGTTTTCGTAGATGGTTCTAATATCATTGTGATACATCGTCAAGTTGAGTTTCACCCACTCCTAGTTGTGAAGTATTCTTCACTACTCCTGGTATCCCTGATCAAGGAATAAACTTCAGTTATCCTAAACTAATTGAGTATTTGCACCACTTCTGGTTTTCTAGTCAACAAGTAGTTGTTAATTACCTTTGACTGGTTGAGTATTTGTACCACTCATAGTCTTCAATCAGCGAATAACCTCTTGTTACCCTAGATTGGTTGAGTATTCTCACTACTCCTAGTCTCTACAACAATGAATAACCACATGTTACCCTAGACTGATTGAGTATTCTCACCACTCCTGGTCTCCACAGTCAGTGAATAACCATATGTTACCCTAAACTTGAAGAAGTATTCACACCATTCCTGTTACTAACCAACCTTGCCTTGATTTCCTTAACTCTCTAAGTCAAGTTGTAAGTGTTTGACTCTCTCTAGAATTTTAGTCAATGATTGCTTACAAGTCATTTAGACTATTACTTTCACAAAAAGGATTTAATTACAACACAAAGCAGTCTAAACACTAGCATGTGTTTCTCTCCTTACTTTTTTCTCTCATCTTAAAAAAGTAAGCAAATAATACGATGAAGCTCAAAAGTATTGCTTAAACTTTTCTCTTTTCTTTTTCTTTCTTCTCTTCACTCACAAGATGAGTGGATATAACAATGAGGCTTGGGAGAATCTTTCTTTTCTTGAGCTTTTCTCTTCTACTATTTCCTTGGTTAGAGGAGTTTTGCTTTTAGTAGCTTCAAGATATTTCCTTGCTCAAATGATGATGGTATATCTTCTTACTTAGCTTATCTTCCTCATCATCATTTTCTTCTTCTTCTTCTTGTCTTCTATATATACACCTTGACGATATAAACGTTGGGATGAAGCTTTTCTCAAAATTTAATAATATGACCATTGAAAAAAAGCTTGTATTGAGATATGTTCTTTTCTGGCTATTCGTATGGATGACTGTCATAGGATAGAGTCCTTTCTAGAGTAGTAATGCTTTTCTGAGATTTTATCAAAAGCATATTTGACTTCTCATTTGACACAACTTTTGATAAATTAATCAAAAGTTTGATAGTAGGTTGTTGATAAGGGGAACACAGTGTTAGCTAAACCCAATCCCTGTGATGTTGATTTTTGATGATGACCACACATTGTTATTAAGAACACATGTGTAAGTACTGTGTGATATATATGTTGAATGCTTACTGTGTAATATACATGTATTGTGTTTGTCACATTTGTTGAACATATTATATTGATTGATGCATACTATTGTGTTTATGAAGGGATTTATATCTGTGCATGCACAATACATGTTTTGGTGATATGAAAACCACAAGCACAAAAGCATATCTGCATGACTAAATTGATTATAGTGGAATGATATCAATTAAGGTCATCAGACAACTTGAGTTTTAAACTGTGGCAAAACAACTAGTTTTGAATCAATTACATTAGTTGGTGAATCAATTAAAACTCGTTTGTTTGCATATATCTTTTGCAAAATGTGTTGGGATGTGTTTTGGAAAGAAACGTTTTCAAAAATCTTTGAAGCATTAAAGCTTAATCGATTATGTGGATTATGTATTCAATTAAGTCTGTTAAGATTTGAAAACTAATTTCATACAGTCATAACTGCTATAACGGTCATATTTTAAATATATTTGACCAGTATTTAATGGAAATCGATTGTATTAATTGCATACTCAATTAAGGAGGCAAATTGGTTTTAATTCTGTTACAACTGTTTAATGTAACTGATTACGTAAGTTGGCTAATCGATTTAATTGCGTCAGGATTGACTTAAACTATATATTGACGCATTGATTGTTTTATGTAAGAAGAATTGATTCTAACATTTTCATATCTGATTGTTATTGAGTTTAAAAAGCTTACAAATTACTTAGAAGCTCTAAGAATCAAGAACATGAAAGATTACAAGATCTTGAAGAATTCTTGTGAAGCAGACTACTGTATTAAAGAGACTGATCATTCTGCAAACTGAGGTGCTTTCTGTTTAATCAGGAGAAGAAGATTCACAATTTTTAATTTGCGGTTCCCTGTGCGTGCGGCCAGGAAGAAGAGCGGGAAGTTCTTTGTACTTTAAGAGGTGTCTCAAAGGGGTGACTACAAGAGAGGATTGTTATTGTTGTAGGGTCTTGTTATTAGCTATATTAGATTAGTGAGTTAGATAGGTGGTTTACATTTTGACATATTGGTCATTGTAAAGCCTTGGTGTAAAAGCTCATATCTTTATAGTGCAATTGACTTTCAATCTCAGGTTGATTGAAAGGACATTAGATGTAGGCATTGAGGCCGAACCAGTATAAAAACTGAGTTGGATTTTCTTCTCCCTATCTCTTTACATAATCGATTATATACTGTCATTAATTGATTACGCATACGGTTATATTGCACACACATTGCTTATGACACAAGAAAGTTTTCAAGAACAACATCATTTGCGAAAAAGATTTTAAAAGTGCACATTTTTATAAAACACCAATTCACCCCTTTCTTGGTGTTGAGAAACAAAGCTTATTAATTCTAACATAGGTATTTGATCGTTTGTAGCAATTGTTTTACATAGGATAAAACAAAAGTTTGTATAGCAAGTATGCCCTATTTCAAGTTTGTTTTGGTGTTTTGAAACAATTTAATTGTTGGTACATGATTCTAAGTTTTCCATTGTTTTGTTTGTGTGTTTGACTAATATCGTTTAGCCTGTAAGAGACTTCTTCCTGATTCGTGTTTTACCTAATGCCTTCATGTTTTGTTTAAGAGTAGGTATTGTGTTACGATTTCCTAAGGTATAAACATTCCGTGAATGTTTGTCTTGTTACTGACACCTACTACTAATTTGTGTAGACTACTCGTCCATTATCAGTTGTTTTTTAACATTGAACATTTAATGTCATTTAATGCTTGTTGAGAACAACAAAGTGGTTTTTGATTTCCTACCATTGAGGTAGCGTTTGATTAAAGACTTCATCGTTTGACGAAGTAATGTTTTAGCTCATGGTATCATTTAGACAGAGTAAACACTTCTTGTTATTTTACCTTTATAGACAATGTTTAACTTCTTTGTGTTTTCTGTAATGTCTGAAGTTTTAGTCTTTTGGTGTGTTTTGTCAAGGACATCATCTTGACATTTTTTTTTTGTTTTTCCGAGATCTAAACTGAATACCCTTTATGTATGATAAGCTTTACGCTTTTAGCTTCAACTCTCTGAGACGTTTTTGACTTGATAGTCGTTTAACATTGCGTTTGGAAGTTTTGACTTGGTTATTTTTCTATTTCCTAAGATCCTACGTGTTCACCTAGTTTGGCTTTTTGTTTATGTTTTCCTAATGTTTCTTGTGTTTTTTCTTCAGTTGGTCTTAATCCTATTTGTAAGATCCAAGGAAATTGTAGTAGTTAGGAAAGAAAAGGGTTATGAGACTTGAGAATTATTGTTGGTAATTGGTGTGTAATGCTTATATGTTTCTTTTTATGATTATAATTGCTATGGTTGGTGATTAATTAATGTTATTGTTGATTAAGTGGAACACATAATTGATATGTTGTCATTTTAATAATTTGTGTGTGTGTGATACTACCAATGTGATGTATTGGCTTGTTAGTAGAAGAGTGGTTTAGGATTGAATATGTGTGGATTCAATTATAAAAAAGAAAGAGTTAAGTAAAACTTTTGTTTTAATTGAATTTTAGGCCTAAGGGTAAAATAATATGTTTATGCCTTTATTAATTGGTGTAGAAATTAATATAAGGGGGTGAAGAAAGTAAAAGAATAAAACTAAATATGAAATTAAAAGATTAAGTGGATTTTAGAAAGATTTAGTGGTTGTTGATATTTGAAAAAGTAATTAAGAGAGAATAATAGAGGAAATCTCAATAGTCTTAGAGATAAACTAAGAGATTTTACTAAAACCAAATAGATAAACATAAAATAGAAGATAAAAAGGAGAGAAGTAAAAAGGGGTCTGCATATTGCTACCCTAAAATAAAAAACGAAATTTAGAATGATAAAGGAGAGAAGAGACGTTTTCTAGGAGAAAAGAGGAAGAACTACAGAAAACCTAAGTGCAAGAGAGGATTTGGGGTGTTTTTGGGGTCTAGATAAAGTCCTAATATTGGCCAAGGTATGGGGAAAATTACCTTTGTTTGTTTGTGGTTGTATGTTAAATATGTTCTTGATTATTTTGATTGATAATCGTTGTTTGAGTATGTTTACATGGGTATGTGATGCTTGAATGCATGTATGATGTGTTAAATATGTTTTCAGGTGATCTAGAGTTGATGTATGTATGTTTGAATGCTTAAATCAAGTCCAGGATGTGTTTGAATTCGACAATAATCAATTATCATTAGTTATAATCAATTATTTGGGTGTCTATGTTGAATATAATTATTGGAATAATTGATTATTTGAGATGATTGATGAATCATTATTTTCTTCACTTCACTTAGCTTATTGTACTAGATTTAATCAGGAAATTGTGCTTAATTGTCTAGTATTTTCCCGTTTTTATTGATTGTGCTTAATTTGATCAGAAATTCTTATTTCACTTAATTTGAATTATCTGAGACTAATAATTTACATTATTGAGTGCAGGGAAAATTCTGTAAATATTATTGGGACATTTGGAAGAATAATAGCACGGGTCTTGTGGTATGCGCAGCTGGAAGTTGAAGATGGAAGGTAATTAATTTGGTGTGCACGGAGTAAGGGAGTTCATCACATCTAATATGTGGCAACCAACCAAGCACGTTCACATGGAATTGCAAAATGATGAGGTGCTATTTTAATTGAGATAATGTAAGTGGTTTCACGGCCAATTATTAGAAAGCAGGGACCACATTTCTTGATACATCACGGCCATGATGGGAGGATTTCCAAAATGAGAGTGCTAAATGAGAATAAAAGGAATGGGTAAAGAAATTTGGCAAGGGTCCACGTGAAAGTGGAAATTGTTGCAATGAAAGTCTTATTTGGAACACACCACACGGCTCACATCTTTTGGAATTTAAAATGATAAATTGGTATGAGACAAAGACAGCCATACTTCCAAATTCTGAAAAGAAAAACTGTTCCAAATGCTATATGGGCTGCACGTGAGAACAATCAATTTAATTCTTTGTCTTGTAGCAAACACATCACACGACAATTGCATGCTACACAAAAAGGGAATCTTCTTTTCCTTCAAAGAACTAAAGCACACGGCCTTGCACAAAACAAAAATTGGAAAAGTGGAATTGGTATCCACGAAAAGTGCAACTGAAGAATGAACTTGGTCCATCCGGCAAAGCCACTGAGAGAACACGTCCAAGCGACCCATAGTTGGTGTGCACGGTGCTGCAAAGGAGAGCATGGTGATTGAGTAGAAGCGGTCTGCACGTCCTGGAAGAAAGCCACCACGCTGGAGTTGCTGTTTTTGTTTATACAGAAAGCTTTGAAGTGCAAACGGATGAGTGGGAAAAAGAGAGGGCAGCAGTTCATGGCCATGGCAGCAGCTTACATCTTAGGGGCTGGACATGTGAGGATGTCACGGTCTTGGCAGCAAGAGGAGACACGGCTTGGGAAGGTCTTCACAGCCAACACATTGAAGAGGGCAATTCCAGTAGCTGGTCCGCACATTTGGAGGTGCTGTCACAACTGATCCAGCAAGCAAATTCTGCAAAGAAGAAGAAGCACACGGAAGAAGCTTCACACTCACGGCCTGGTCCAGAAGCTCTAGCAGTTACCACGTCTCAGATGGAAAGCTCCAAAGCCAGCATGTTGAGAGGAGTGGGGGCACGGCCTGGATGGTTTCACGTCCAGCAGTCACGTTGAGAAGGGAGAAGAGTGCTGGAATGTACACAGCTGAAGAAGAAGACAAACATGGAGGGCCCTCACCCTATTTTCTCACGGGAAGGATTCTGAACAAACAGGGAGATGCTCACGGGAGGAGATTGGTGAGAGAATTGCTTATAAAATGGAGCAGCAGAGAAGGAAGAACATGATTAGAATTTGAGTAGAATTTGCAGTAGATTTTAGAAGTAGTTTAGGAACCACTCACGGCTAGAAGAGGCTCTGGCCTCTTTCCATTTTCCAGCAAGCTCTCTTAGTTTCTATTTTCCAAACAGTGTAATGTATAATTTCATTTCTGAGCGTGTAGTTTATCACAGACAGTTTGTTAGTTTATTTTGTAATATTATTTTCAAATGTTTAATCCTTGATGAATTTCATTTTCATGTTAAGTGTTTTTATTTTATCCGTTGAATTTTACCGTTTATGATTTTTTTGCACCATTAAATTCTGTCATTGTATTTTACTGTTCATGCTATTTTCAAAAATCGTTTTTACTGTTCATTTTCACTGTTGCTTTGGGTAAATTTTATTTACACTGTTGTTATGATTTCTGCATGTTTATTGTTCCAGCATTTTAAATTCAAACAATGTTTAATTTTCCGTTTTCCATTTTTACCATCTTTTACCGTTTGTTTTTACCGCTGTTAAAATTTATTTCAGTGTTTTTAAATTCAGTTGTGTTTAATTTTCACTTTTAATTTTAATTTCCGCACACAAAAATCACAAAACCCCCCCCCCCCCACTTCGTGTTAAATCTAAGACCGAACCACAAAAATTGGTCCTTGAGAGACGACCTAGGAGTCACTTCCTAGTATTATACTGCATTAATTTCGTGCAATCAACTTTTGTGAGCGGTGTGACCCGTTCATCAAAATGGCGCCGTTGCCGGGGACCAATGGAGGTTTGGTTTTAGATTATTGTTGTGTAAAGTTTTGTTCTGTTAATATGTTTGTTTTGTGTGTTTTGTCTTGTATATTTCTGTAGGCGACGACACCTTCAGCAAATTTTGGCGGCGTTGTCACTTCAGTTCCAGGTTTTTCGTTTTAGATTTTTGCTGTGTTTTTCGATTATGTTGTGTTAATATATGTTTTGTCTTTTATATTTTATTGTGCTGTGTTCTGTATTTAGTTGCTATATTTAAAAAAAAAAAAATTTTTTTTTTTACTATTGATGTTCTGTCTTGTGTGTGCTTGTAGCATGTATAAATGTGTTTAGTTTATCTGTTTCGTAATTTTTAGTTTTTAGTTTTTATTTTTATTTTCCATGTCTACCTATTTTAATTTTGTGAGTAGTGCTTATTCTACAAGTGCCTGTAATTATGATTCTCTTTCTGCATATTACTCTGATTCTTGTGCTGATTGTAATACTGAGAAAAATATGGATCATCCTCAAATTCCTGAGAGCTCCCTTTGGGAGCCGGTTCCACCAGTTCAGCAATATCAGAGTCAGCAGTATGATGCTCCTGCCCAAGTAGCTTCTCAGCCTTCAACTTCTGAACCTACATTGAAGGAGTTATTGGAGCAGATGACCATGCAGAACATTCAGTTTCAGAAAGGGAACATGCAGTTCAAGCAAGAGAGCATGGAAACTCAAGCTGCCATTCAGAAGCTGACTGATCAGATCGGGCAGATGGCCACTCAACACTTTCAAGATGATAGTGGCATCAACATAGAAGATGGGGAGCAAAGCTATGAGTTTACTACTACACCCACTTTCCTACCTTTCTATGATCCCACTCTTGCACCTGAGACTGTTGATGATTATTTTAAGGACCAGGCAGGTACGAGTAACACTGTTGAGACAGGTAGACCATTTTTATCTTCCACCGTGGAGGTAAACGTACCTCAACTTGAATGTGCAGTTGATGAATTGGAAATTCATGAGAAAATTTATTCTGAGCAAAAACATGTTTATTCTGAAACTGAGATTACAAGCTCTTTACCAGATCTACCTATACATTCAATTGCTTGTGATTTGTTGCACAATGATTCTATAGGTTTTAGGATTGAAACTGATACAGACTTGATTGACAATTCTGAAGTTTTTGATTCAGTATTAGTCTCTGAAACCATTGGTATAAATGTTGTGTTGAATGAACATGATTACAGTGATGAAATTTCCATTGATAATAGCTTTGCACTGAATGTGGATTTTGTTGATGATGCATATGTCAATATTGATTTTGAGACAGGAATTTTGCAGTCGCATAACATGATAGAGTTAGAACAAAACATTGATCTGACTCAGTTTTCTGAGAATTGTGAATGTGATTGTGAATCTGGTTCTTGCCCGATTTGTATTGAAATTGATTATGTGTTACAAACAGATTCTAAATTCATAACAGATGCTATTGATTATGAGTTTGATGACCAGGTTACAAAAGTAAATGAGAATACAGGTACTGACATAGAGGAAACAATGATAGATGAAGGAAAGTATACTGCTATTTCTCTTATTACTCCGGTGTCACAGACTCAACAACTGCTGGTGGACAGAAGGCTCCTGATTTTGTTGATTCAACAACTTGCTCGGAGAAGAAGGAAGAAAAGTCTTGATTTGAGTGAGAGGGCAGTACTGGGCGAGCTGCTCCTGAAGATATCTTCGCCGGATCCTGAGGTGGAAGATATCTCACTGATAGTCCAGAATTGGCAACTGCCACCATGACCAGGGAGCACTCTTTTTCCTCATTATGTACATATTATTTAGCTTTTCTGATGTGTTTTCATGATTGTGTTTATTTCATTTTTAAATTGTGAGCATGAATTAAAAAAAAAAATTGTTCAAATTCATAAAAATTCATAAAAATAAAATAAAGATGTCCGAGGTTCGATCATTATTGATCGTTAATATTACAGTCCAAATAAAAAAAAAATTAAAAACATAAAAAATTAAGTGTCCTTATTACAGTACTTGTTCAAATTCTGGCCACACTCGGCCAACAAAAACATAAAAATAAAAAAAAAACATAAAACTTTAAAAATGAAAGAACTCTCGAGCTGGTTGTGGTGGTCTAAGGGAGAGCTCCGTTGAGGGAGCTCTGGTTCGAAAAGTCACGAGCGGAGGCTTTGGTGGAGGAATTTCTCGTTCATTTCTGTCGTCATCGATAATGATCGGAACTGGAAACAAATCCAGCAGCCTCGGTGCCCTCATTATCACCCAGTTGTTTTCTTTCAAACAAAAAAAATAAAAAATAAAAAAATAAAAAATAAAAAACTTGTGTTAATAATAGAAGAGGAATGAAAAATTCAATGGAGGTATGATGAGAGTTCTTACCGTACATGTATAGAGGCAGTTGTGAAAAGAGAGTGCCTGTGGGGTCTATCTCCGCTTGCCAGCGCCTGACCCGATTGCCATGGTTGTTAAACCAGCAGTGCACGTTGTATTCAGTGGCTTCGCCGAAGGTCCTTAGTCGAGACGCGATCTCGACGACTTGCGCTCGGCTTGGGTGTGTGACCCCATAGTTGTAGATTTTGGTCATCATCGTGATCTGATCATCTGTAGGACGCCATCGTTGACTGGTATATCTCTCTGATTCCATATCACTCATCCTTCCTCTCGTAATATACAAATACATAAATAAAAAATAAATACATATAAAAAGAACAAAAACAAGAAAAAAAAAAAGCATAACATAAAAAAAAAAAAAAAAAAAAAACATAAAAAAATTAGATTCTTAGTTCTGTGTTTTCTTTATTTGTGTTTGTTTCCTTTTAGATTTATTTTGTCCTGTCAGTCTTTGATATTTCTGTGTTTGGTCTCAGATCTGTTTCACGGTCCTTGCAAAAGGGGCCTAAACGGATCTACGTCCAGTTGTCCGGTTGTTCTTGTCCATATTGTTCTTGTATATTATGTTTATGTGTTTATTTAGTTTTAAGTGGGGTACGTGGCGTTGTTCTACCCGATTGTCTCTGCAATACCTTCAATCGAAGGGAGATTAACGTCTGGTTTCCAGCCGATATACCCCTTAAGTTTTTAGACAGTTGTGTTTTATGTGTTTAAGTGTTTAAATTACAAAAAAATAAAAATAAAAAAAATGGAAAAGAGGGAGAGCAGGCAAGAGATCAGATGAAAAATAAAGGAAATACTGAAAAGGAAAGAGGAAAGCAGAGAAGAAAAATAAAGGAAAGCAAGAAAAGTAAAGCAAGCAGAAAGCTTAAGGGCGAAAAACTTAAAGAGAAGCAGAAAAGGAAGAAATAGAGATCCAAGGTGCAGAGAACTTACCCGGAGTAGTAGGGCTTACAGAAGCTTGACGCAGATCTCAGACGCTCCGAAGGCACACAGGCAGAGGCTCCTCACGGATCTCACTCAGACTCTTCAGAAGGCGCGGGGGCAGAGCTTCCTCGCAGATCCAGATGCTCGAGAAGAGAGCAGAGAGAGAAGAGAGCAGAGAGAGTTGAGAGAGAAAGAAAGGAGTAGAGAGAGAGTGAGGGGTCAGAAATGGTGCTGGACGCGGAGGAATGCCTCATTTATAGCCAGATTGCTTTCCACTGTAGCAACAGTTCCGGTCTTTGTCACCGAGACTGTTGTCACAGTACCGGTCTCCTTTTTCAATTAAAAAAAAATAAAATAAAAATAAAAAATAAAATAAATAAATAAAAATAATAAAAAATATTAGCATCTACTGATGGGTGCTAGGTGTTTAAGACATCTGCTGATGGATGTCCCTGATAACATCTGCTGATGGATGTTACTGAAAAATTTCTTCCCATTTTTCCAAACTTTTTATTGCACTTGTCTATATTATTTGCTGCTCTGAAATTGATAATCTGATGATTGTGACACACTGAGGACATTGTGTGATTTAAGTGTGGTCTACTGGGAAGAAATTCTGATTTTTCTGATTTTTCTGTTAGATTGTATTTTGTGTGTTAAATTTTTTTTGTTTTTGAGTGTTAATTTTTTCTGTTTTAAGTTATTTTTATCGAGTTTTGTGTGCAATAAATTTTACATTTTTTTCTTGATTTCTGGATGATGTTTAAGTTGTAGATTTTTCCTTCACTTACTTAATACTTATGGTTTGAAATCCTTGCTTTTCTCTGCCTGGAAAGATGATTATGTGTTTAAGAGGTTGATTTGATTGTAACGAATACCCTGTGTGAGAATTTGAGCCAATTAATTTTCTTTCTTGTGTGATATGTATCTTGACTGCTTGCACATATGCCTTGGCTTGATTCTTTTTGATATACTTGATTTATATGCATTTTTGGAAGTGATAAAGGCAATTTTATTCTTGAGCCTCTTTAGCCAAATAAGCCTACCTTGTTATTATCCTTTGATAACCCCTTTGAGCCTATACTGTATATATTTCTTTGTGTTGAAGCTCATACACTGAACCTAAGTGAAAAACAATGATTACCTTAACCTTAGGAAAGTCTGGAGCTATAAAAGTATTTTGTGAATAAGTGTGGTCTCCTTGGGAATTCTGATGAATTGGCTAGTTGGTTCCTCATCATGTTTTGAAATGATAATTTATATCCTGTTGTGTGATAAAAAAAAAAAAAAGACAGGATAAAAAAAAATGATGAGAAAAAGAGAAAAATTGAAAAATAATTTTGTGAATAATGGAGTCGAGAAGAGGATTGAATTAGAGGTTTGGGTGAGATTTCCCTGTGTTTACATTTTTTCCTACTGCACCTCTATTTCTTCTGAGCTATAGCTACTTATCCAAATTTATCCTCCCCTGTCCTTGGCCCCATTACAACCCAGTAAAGACCTTTTGATCTGAACATGCATATGTTTTAAGTATTGATAATTAGAAGCTTGCCAAGTCTACTTGTGTTTGTTTTCTTGAGTACATCGAGCTGATATTATTATTTACCCTAGACACTTGAGAGAAACACTGTAGTGCATCTGTGAGGTTTTGTTATTTTTGAATCACCTCTTGAACTAATTAATCATTTTGCTATGTATTGAATTGCTTGGATGATTTCTGTAAGTATCTGTTTTTCTTGATTTTGTGTTGGATAATTTCTACTTCTTTTCTCTGTCCAGACTTCTTGAGAACTTTGTAAATTCTGTTTATTTTCTCTTTAGTCTTTATTTTCTGTATGCTGCATTTGTGTCACGTCCTCTGAAAGTCCTTTGAACCATTCCCTGATTTGTGTCTTAATTTTGCCCAGGAGTGCAAAAGACTAAGTGTGGTCTATTTTGATGAATCATTATTTTCTTCACTTCACTTAGCTTATTGTACTAGATTTAATCAGGAAATTGTGCTTAATTGTCTAGTATTTTCCCGTTTTTATTGATTGTGCTTAATTTGATCAGAAATTCTTATTTCACTTAATTTGAATTATCTGAGACTAATAATTTACATTATTGAGTGCAGGGAAAATTCTGTAAATATTATTGGGACATTTGGAAGAATAATAGCACGGGTCTTGTGGTATGCGCGGCTGGAAGTTGAAGATGGAAGGTAATTAATTTGGTGTGCACGGAGTAAGGGAGTTCATCACATCTAATATGTGGCAACCAACCAAGCACGTTCACATGGAATTGCAAAATGATGAGGTGCTATTTTAATTGAGATAATGTAAGTGGTTTCACGGCCAATTATTAGAAAGCAGGGACCACATTTCTTGATACATCACGGCCATGATGGGAGGATTTCCAAAATGAGAGTGCTAAATGAGAATAAAAGGAATGGGTAAAGAAATTTGGCAAGGGTCCACGTGAAAGTGGAAATTGTTGCAATGAAAGTCTTATTTGGAACACACCACACGGCTCACATCTTTTGGAATTTAAAATGATAAATTGGTATGAGACAAAGACAGCCATACTTCCAAATTCTGAAAAGAAAAACTGTTCCAAATGCTATATGGGCTGCACGTGAGAACAATCAATTTAATTCTTTGTCTTGTAGCAAACACATCACACGACAATTGCATGCTACACAAAAAGGGAATCTTCTTTTCCTTCAAAGAACTAAAGCACACGGCCTTGCACAAAACAAAAATTGGAAAAGTGGAATTGGTATCCACGAAAAGTGCAACTGAAGAATGAACTTGGTCCATCCGGCAAAGCCACTGAGAGAACACGTCCAAGCGACCCATAGTTGGTGTGCACGGTGCTGCAAAGGAGAGCATGGTGATTGAGTAGAAGCGGTCTGCACGTCCTGGAAGAAAGCCACCACGCTGGAGTTGCTGTTTTTGTTTATACAGAAAGCTTTGAAGTGCAAACGGATGAGTGGGAAAAAGAGAGGGCAGCAGTTCATGGCCATGGCAGCAGCTTACATCTTAGGGGCTGGACATGTGAGGATGTCACGGTCTTGGCAGCAAGAGGAGACACGGCTTGGGAAGGTCTTCACAGCCAACACATTGAAGAGGGCAATTCCAGTAGCTGGTCCGCACATTTGGAGGTGCTGTCACAACTGATCCAGCAAGCAAATTCTGCAAAGAAGAAGAAGCACACGGAAGAAGCTTCACACTCACGGCCTGGTCCAGAAGCTCTAGCAGTTACCACGTCTCAGATGGAAAGCTCCAAAGCCAGCATGTTGAGAGGAGTGGGGGCACGGCCTGGATGGTTTCACGTCCAGCAGTCACGTTGAGAAGGGAGAAGAGTGCTGGAATGTACACAGCTGAAGAAGAAGACAAACATGGAGGGCCCTCACCCTATTTTCTCACGGGAAGGATTCTGAACAAACAGGGAGATGCTCACGGGAGGAGATTGGTGAGAGAATTGCTTATAAAATGGAGCAGCAGAGAAGGAAGAACATGATTAGAATTTGAGTAGAATTTGCAGTAGATTTTAGAAGTAGTTTAGGAACCACTCACGGCTAGAAGAGGCTCTGGCCTCTTTCCATTTTCCAGCAAGCTCTCTTAGTTTCTATTTTCCAAACAGTGTAATGTATAATTTCATTTCTGAGCGTGTAGTTTATCACAGACAGTTTGTTAGTTTATTTTGTAATATTATTTTCAAATGTTTAATCCTTGATGAATTTCATTTTCATGTTAAGTGTTTTTATTTTATCCGTTGAATTTTACCGTTTATGATTTTTTTGCACCATTAAATTCTGTCATTGTATTTTACTGTTCATGCTATTTTCAAAAATCGTTTTTACTGTTCATTTTCACTGTTGCTTTGGGTAAATTTTATTTACACTGTTGTTATGATTTCTGCATGTTTATTGTTCCAGCATTTTAAATTCAAACAATGTTTAATTTTCCGTTTTCCATTTTTACCATCTTTTACCGTTTGTTTTTACCGCTGTTAAAATTTATTTCAGTGTTTTTAAATTCAGTTGTGTTTAATTTTCACTTTTAATTTTAATTTCCGCACACAAAAATCACAAAACCCCCCCCCCCCCCCACTTCGTGTTAAATCTAAGACCGAACCACAAAAATTGGTCCTTGAGAGACGACCTAGGAGTCACTTCCTAGTATTATACTGCATTAATTTCGTGCAATCAACTTTTGTGAGCGGTGTGACCCGTTCATCAATGATAATCGATTATTTGAGATGATGATCGATTATTTGAGATGATAATCGATTATTTGAGATGATAATTGATTATCCCTTCCTACGTGATGTTATTAGGTAAATTTTACTGAGATAATCGATTATCTTAAGTAATAATCAATTGTCACAGTGCATTTTTGTGAAAAATGATGAATGTGATGAAGAATGGACGTAGACCAAGCCTGAGGAGTTGTGGAATGTGATGATAATTAGAGGTTGAGGTTAGTGGTTATGTTGAGGGTCAAGTTTGACTTGTGGTTGAGAGTGAAGCATGAGTGAGTGTTGGGAAGTACTTGATGTAACGCCTCAAATTCTAGGGTGTCATAAGTTATTCAAAAATACCGGTAAATTTCAAACTTTAACATAACGCAAAAACATATTTTCAAAAACTTCAACATTTAACGTGCATAACTTGTTCAAAACAAATAGTTCAAAAACTCTTGTCCAATGAAAATAACGAAAGGAATAAAATAAATCCAAATACATTATCTTTAAAACTCAAACGTTATGATTTTAAATAAAATTTCCAAGTCTACCTCCCGTCATCTCTTGAAGCTATCATGTTTTAGCACCATCTGTAACATCATCTGCTCAAATCCTATAATATACTATCATCGCCAATAATATCATTCACAACAGACAAACACAAAGACGTATGGGGTAAGCTACCAATAAAACAATCATAATAACAAAATATAAACATATTGATTATATCAACAATAATCAAACACCTCATACATAGTAGTGATATCAATAAGATTCCTAAACATCTAACATAACAATTCAATCACAACGAATTACTCGATCCTCGATCCCTGATCTTGGATCTCTAACCCTCGACATCATCATTAACATCTTACACATAGACCCTTGGTTTATCCACTCATTATCACCTATACTAACTACTTACTATAACTATTATAGTAACACCGCTATCACATAACATCACATGGAGCATCTCAAATACCATGATTACCATCATAAATACACCACCATCATGATTATTCCAACCATGAACAACACCACAAGCATCACCGTACCATAAACACCATAGTGGAAAGAGTCTGTCTCACTTCTGTACCTTATACCTCATTGACTATAGTAACTCCTACAACCCACCTATAGCCTTCCCTACAGAACTTTTGTAGCCTCTGATAACAGTTGAAAAACTGTTATTTTCATGCTTAAAATTGATACTAAAAGCAACCTTTATACTTAGAAACTAGCTTGAAATCATGCTTTTATCTATATTTTCAGAAATAAGAGAGCTGGACAGGTTTATGCTTGATTTCAGTGTTTTTGTGCAGGTTTTAAGGTGAATTTAGTGAAAGAAGTGAAGAAGGAGAGAGATGGAATCAGAAAAGAAATCAAAGAGTGCAAAAGGAGAAGCCGAAGTCACCGCTCAGCGGCATTTTACCGCTGAGCGGCACTCAGGAGGTCACGGGAGGTCCGCTGAGGGGCAAAATGGCCGTTGAGGGGAAGAAAAGAGACGCGCACTCACCGCTGAGCGGCACACTTATGGGCTTGGGCCTAGGTTTTTTGTAATTTTAGAATAGTATATAAGCTTTAGGACGTCCTAGGGTTTGTATCTTTGGCAGAAACAAGGCAAACACTCTCTCTTCCACCCCTTTGAAGGAGGATCTTGGATGCTCAGGCTACCTCTTCACCTTTTTAGGGTTTATTCTTTCATTCTTTCATTGTTCATCTAGGTTCACCATGAATATGGTGAACTAAACCTTGTATGTTTGTTGGGGAATCAATGTAATCTTTTGAAGCTCTCATATATGGAATTTATGCTTGCATCTTAATCTAAGATTTATGCTTTCTTTCATCATTAGTTAGGGTTTTTCCTCTTTACTTAATGCTTGCATTGTTTAACTCATTCGATGCATGATTATTGGTTTTGTCGATACGGGCACGTACGGGGAAGTCTAGATCCGGGGAATTTCTTCCAATATTATGTTGGTTGTCGTTAAGCTCCTGCACTTATGAACAGATCATTAGGAATGCTAGGAATTGTATGAACTCGTGATTAGGGTGAAGCCTTCTAGAAAGGTACTTTAGAGAGTGGCATTAACAATGATGATTTGAATGTTGAATTCCTAAAATATATGAGAGTGGATAAGATGAAATTGACCCCCAACAACATATTCATACATAAATTTCATTGAAAGTGTTTATCTTTTGCTTTTGCCATTGATCAAAACTTCATGCATACATGTTTATTTTCTGTCTTGCATATTAAACTCCAATTATTTCGTTCTTAAGTCTTAGCTAATCAACAAACCACACAACTAAACTAGGCCGTGAGTCCTTTGGGAGAACGATACTTGGTCTTACCAAGTTTATTACTTGAACGATTCGGTCATACTTGCCGATTGAGAAACAAGTTTGTGACATCATATTTTGGTGCTCATAAATTTGTCCATCAAGTTTTTGGCGTCGTTGCCGGGGACTCGTGGTTTAACTGGTTAATTTGTGTGATTATTGATTATCTTTGACTTTAATTTTGAATTTCTGTTTTTATTTTCTGTTTTTATCTTTTCGGTTTTTATTTTATCTTATTTGATTTTATTTTTTAGATTAGATTAGATTTTATTTTATTTTATCTTATTAGATTAGATTAGATTAGATTTTATTTTATTTTATTCTATCTGATTTTATTTTATCTTCTGAATCTTTTATCTTCTGAATATATATCTTCTCCTATATCTTTTTGTGCTAACAAATATTTTCTAGGGTTTTGTTTTCTTGTGTATGCAGGAAGCAATTCGAACTAGGAGTAAGAAAACAACAGAACCTCTTCTTGAAGGATTAGAAGACAGTAGACGGAGGAGAAGAATCAGAACGTCTAGAGAACTTTTCCCTTCTCCAGAAACTCTCTTACCATCATCACCACAAGGTTCTGTTCATAGCACAGGGAGTATGGAGAACAATAATGTTAGAAGAACTCTTGCAGACTACACCAATATTGCTGGACCTCAGCACTTTAACAGCATAGCTAGACCTAGAGTCAATGCAGCCAATATGGAGGTCAAACCAGCACTGATTCAACTGGTGAAAAGTAATCAATTTAATGGGTTATCTCATGAAAGCCCATATGAGCACCTCACTACCTTTAATGAGATTTGCAACACAGTCAAGATTAATGGGGTGCCAGACAAAGCTATCAAACTTAGCTTGTTTCCTTTCTCATTGGGAGGCAATGCTAAGCTTTGGTTGAATTCTTTTCCAGAAGAAAGTTTCACAGAGTGGGAAGCAGTGGTCACAAAATTTTTAAACAAGTACTTCCCACAATCTAAGGTGACTAAAGGAAAGCAAGAGATTTCTTCATTTAAGCAGGGCATGGAAGAATCACTGGGGCATGCATGGGACAGGTATAAAAGCTTGTTACGTAAAACTCCCACACATGGTTTTGAAGATCAAGAAGTAGTCTTAACTTTCCTTGGAGGGCTTGGTTCACAAACCAAGATGATGCTGGATGCCTCAGCAGGAGGCAATATTAAATGGAAAACTCCAGAGGAAGCAAATGAAATTATAGAAAACATGGCTACTAGTGATAATGAGCTACACAGTGAAAGAGGAACTCTTATGCAACAAAAAGGGGTTCTTCAATTACAAAAACATGATGCCTTGCTAGCTCAGAATAAAATTCTAACTCAACAGCTGGAGACTCTGACTAAAACTCTTGCTCAATTACCCAAAGAGTTGAAATCTGCTGCACAGGTACAAACCCAGTTGTGCGAATTATGTGGAGGTGACCATATCAATGGTCAATGTGCCTTTCCAGTTGAAGCTGTAGAGGATGTAAACTACATGACCAATCAGTACCGTCAAGGGAGCTACAATCAGGGGTGGAAACCACACCCAAGTATTGGTCAAGGGCAAACTGGGCAAGCTGGTCAATATAATAAGCAGCAGCAGCAACCCACCTTATGGCAACAGTTATCTATGCTTAATGAAAGATCCATGAGGATGGAGGAAACTCTCAGCAATTTCATACAGAAAACTGAGTCTACCCAAAAGAGCACTGAAGCTGCTATCAAAAATTTGGAGACTCAGATGGGGCAGATCACCAAACAGGTGGAAGAAAGGCCAAATAGAAACTTTGGGGCTAATACTGAGGTTAACCCCAGAGAAGAGTGCAAGGTGGTAGAGAGTGTTGATGATGAGAAAGTTGAGTTAGATACAGAAGAGAGAAGTGAAACAGAGAGCAAAAGCACGTTTCCTTTTCCAATCCATCAAAAGAAACCAATGGACTTCACAGAGTTATTCAAAATGGTGGATAATGATGCACCTTGGGAGCAAATTCTGCAACAGATTACGGTTTACACCAAATCTAATGAAGAAATCTCTACAAAGAAGAGACGTAGAGATGATGAGGAAAAAAAGTGTATAACTGTTAAGGAAGAGTCATTCCCACCTAAAGCATCAGATCCAGGTAGTTTTTCTATCCCTTGTACTATAGGGAAGAAAAAGGTAAAGAAAGCTCTCCTTGATTTAGGTTCAAGTGTTAACTTGATACCTTATTCTTTACTGGAGCAAATTGGCAATGTAAAAATGAAACCTGTAAAGGTTAATTTAGTAATGGCCGATGGATCTTCAAAGGAGCCATGTGGGATTGCAGAAGACATTGTAGTTTGTGTTGGCAAACTTCAGTTTTTGGCAGACTTTGTGGTGATGAAGATGGAAACCGAGAAAATACCTATCATACTTGGAAGACCGTTTATGAAAACGGCCAGGGCTATCATAGATGTAAATGAAGGTATAGTGGTGCTCCAGGATAGAGAGGAGAGAGTGGTGGTGGATGTCTTCAAAGATGAGACGTAAGCAAAGGAGGAAGAAGCTAGTTATAAAGCTGCATTTCGAGATGCACCCATAACTAGAGGTAAAGATGAAAATCTTGAGGTTTCAGGTAACCATTGTTTGTTGTTTCAGGTACCCAAGGAAGAAGAGATTGGGAGAGGAGAAGAAATTCCTAGAGACTGGAAGAAAAGAACACTTCAACTTGGCACGCCTGTAAGAATCAAGAACAAGTTATGGGTTGTGAAGGGCTTTAAAGAAAAGGAGATGATAGAGATAGAGTCTCCATATTCTAGAAGAACTAAAACAGTTCAAAGGAAGCAGCTGAGAAGTTGGTGGACTGACAACATCAACTATAAAGAAGATGGAACTTGAACTTTACTGGGTCAAGCTAATGACATTAAAAGAGCGCTTGCTGGGAGGCAACCCAGTGGATTTAAAAACTTTTGATTTGGTTTTGTAACTTTTAATTTGTGGACATTATTTTGTAAATATTTTGTTGGATACAGCATCTACTGAAGGATGCTAGGTGGTTAAGTATCTACTGAAGGATACTAAGTTTGTAACACCTACTGATGGGTGTTGGTGAGAAAATTTTGCACCTACTGATGGGTGCTGGTAAGTCTGTAACACCTACTGATGGGTGTTGGTAAGTTTGAAACACCTACTGATGGGTGTTGGTGGATTTTGGGTCAGGCTCGTGACGTTAAACAAGCGCTACCTGGGAGGCAACCCAGTTGATTGATTGTTTTCTGTTTGTTTATTTTAGTTAGGGTTTGCATAAGCATTTTTAACATTGAATTACAGGGAACCAGTGAGGGGTATGTCTAGGAGGCACGTAGGTCAAGAAAAGAAGGAGAAGAGCAATTCTCGCAAGTGCCGCTGAGCGGCAAACTACCGCTGAGCGGTAGTCTCGCAGAATGGGCTTTAGTTCCCCTTAGCGGGACCCGAGCCCATTAGGGTATTTTTATACCTCAAGCTGCGTTTTAGGGTTTCTCTTCAGGCTCTTCTCTGCACAAACACTCCCACATACCTTTTCCAAGGTTTTCCACATCTTTTCACTCTTCCCTCTTAAGAAAATTTCTCTTCCACTCAATTTTTCACTAGTGTGCCATCAAAGTTTGGGGTTGGAAGAGAGCATTCTAGCTTGGAAGCATTCTCATTGCATCTAGTATCTCCACCCAAGTAAGTAAAATGTATTTTGTTCATTCTAGGGTTCTTGAATTTGAATGTGATTGTCAAAGCATGAATATTTAGGGGTTTTGATTTCTATGCATGATTTGATGATATATTTGATGTTTGAACCGATTAAACTGCATGATTATGAAATGGAAAACTGAAAATTGCATTTGGGTGGAGTTAGGACAGCTTTAAAACAGGTTTTTCAAAAATCTGCAGAGTTACCGCTGAGGGGTAAACTGCCGCTGAGCGGTACTCTGCCAGATTTGATTTTTCTGGTTTGTTGCGTGTTGGAATGTGGCACTGGTGGCGCTGAGGGGAAATTCTGTCCCTCAGCGGTGGTTTAGCTTCGAAAGGAGTTGTGTTCTGTGTTTACTAATGATTAACATCATGTTCTGTGGTTTTGTATTTGTGTTTGAATGCAGGAATGGCATCCTCTTCAGGAAAGAGATTGAAAACCATGGCAACCAAGAGAAAGGAAAAGGAACCAGAGCAACCCCATAATAGCAGGTTCCTCTCTAGGAAACATGAGAAGCACTTTAGGGTGGTTCAGGACAGGAGACTTCTGATGGAGAGAAAGGTTGGAATGATACCTAACCTTGCTCCTCAATTTGGAGAGCAAGTGTTAGGGAATGATTGGGGAAAGCTAGCCACTTATCCTGCACCTGCCAACATAGCTGTGGTAAAGGAATTTTACACCAATGCAAAGAAGATTGGTGATTATCCAGCTGAGAATTATTTGGGCTATGTCAGAGGCCATGCTATCAGGTATGATCCTGATTCTATCAACAACTTCCTGGATACTATGTGGGCTGGTGAGCAATACCAGTTTGCTCTTTGCATGGAGGAAGGTGCTGATTATGAGGATGTGGAGAATGTGCTGTGTATACCTGGAGGACACTTCCAAAGGAATAGATCTGGCTCAGTGGTTAACATTAGGAGGACAGATTTGACTCCTCTTGCAAAGTATTGGATGGCATTTTCTCATGCCAACATTCAGCCATGTTCACATGTGTCAGATATTACTCTCAGTAGGGCACTATTCATCTACTGTGCTATCAGAAATTTGAATGTTAATATTGGGCAGGTGATAGCTGATGAAATTAGTGTATGTGCTAACACCTCAAACAACAAAGCACCACTAGGACATCCTTATTTGATCACTCACCTTTGCAAGCTAGCTGGGGTGGACACTTCTGTTCCACCATTTGAGAGGCCAAGAAAAGCTATTGATGAGGCTGTACTGTGGAGGTGAGGATGCAACTCAGCCAGTTCCACCACGCCAGGCTCGTAGAGAGAGAGGGCCAGCACAGAGCCGGACATCTGCTGATACACATGAACCAGAACCATTCCAGATGAGGGACATGTATATGTCTCTTATAGGTGCTCAGTTGTAGTCCATTCACAGAGGGCAGGTGGCCACTGCTGAGATGATAGTGGGGATGTATGATACACCTCCAGCCCACAGGTAGACTATGGATGAATTCCATAATGTAGTAGCTTGGCCAGAAGAACCATTGCATGGAGGAGGAGCTGAAGCAGCTGAAGCTTCAGCTCGAGACATGGAAGAAGATGAAGCTGATGAGGAGGATACATTTGAAGATGATGATGATGAGGAGGAAGAGGAAGATACAGAGGACAGCTCAGATTGATGAGGAGCTGAGATAGCATTTACTGATGAATGCTATCATATGATTATGCTTTTGTGGTTTAAGTCTTCTGAACTTATTTGTTTTTGTTTTTAGATTAGGGTTGATGTACTCCATTGAACACCTGGTTTGTTATGATGTTTTGCTATTAACTGTGATTGTTTGATAAGTAATGCTTGAATGATGCTTATGATTAATTGATGTTGAGATGATGTGCACATTAAAATGCTTATACAGGTGATTCACAAGCTTTGTGAACAAATGCATGATATCATGATTGTGATTGTGAAATTAAGCAGGATGTGTATGTCAAATGTGAATGAGCTGATATGTGAGATTTTGAGCTCCAGAGTTGTTATTGTTGAATGCTATTACTTTGAAAGCATGAATGACTTTGCCCAGGTTTTCTATGATTGAATCAATTGCTTGTTTTGCATCATGTGATCAAGGCCATTTGTTGGAACCCTTTTTACTGGCCAAATTCATAAAGTTTGCCCACTAAAAGAGAACACTTTGTGTTCTATCCTTTGAACCCTTAGCATTGAACATACACTGAAAACCCTTGATTGAAAATCTTTACCTTGAGTTAAGTAGAAGATCTTGTGTGGTATTGTTAAATGTTCAAGTTTGGGGTTATTGGGAAAACATGAAAAAGGAAAAGCATTGAGCTAAGAGCTAAAAGTAAGAATATGCAAAGAAAAAGAAAAGAGAAAAGAAAAGAAAAAGAAGCAAAGCTCAATGCAAATGCAAAGGCAAACGAAAGTTGGGAATGAATAAGAATGATTGTGTTGATATGATTCTCTTAACTCAAGGATTTTGTGATCCAGAAAAACCAATTTTCTTGTTAGCCCAGCCACGTTATAAGCCATGGAAAAGTCCTTGTGATGATGCATGCTTGTGAATGTTTTTGATTGTGGTAAAATGAAAGGCAAAGTTGACTCATGTGACATTGTGATAGTGGAGTGAATGAGTGAAACACTTTACCTCTTATACATTTGTGTGTTGAGTGAAACACTTTACCTAGTGAGGAAATATTCCATAAGCACATGAACATCCATGCTTAATTGATTGATCATTCATGAAAAATAGCATTTGTTGGAATTTAAAATGACTTTGTGAACACTAAAGCATGTGCACATCTTAAATGAACTCTTGGTCATAAGTTTGAGTGAAGTTGTTACTTATCTTGAAAAAGAGGATTTTTGAATGAGTGAACCATCATATGAATTGGTTGGAGATTGAGTTACATTTTGTTTGCTTGAGGACAAGCAAAGTTCTAAGTTTGGGGTTGTGATAACAGTTGAAAAACTGTTATTTTCATGCTTAAAATTGATACTAAAAGCAACCTTTATACTTAGAAACTAGCTTGAAATCATGCTTTTATCTATATTTTCAGAAATAAGAGAGCTGGACAGGTTTATGCTTGATTTCAGTGTTTTTGTGCAGGTTTTAAGGTGAATTTAGTGAAAGAAGTGAAGAAGGAGAGAGATGGAATCAGAAAAGGAATCAAAGAGTGCAAAAGGAGAAGCCGAAGTCACCGCTCAGCGGCATTTTACCGCTGAGCGGCACTCAGGAGGTCACGGGAGGTCCGCTGAGGGGCAAAATGGCCGTTGAGGGGAAGAAAAGAGACGCGCACTCACCGCTGAGCGGCACACTTATGGGCTTGGGCCTAGGTTTTTTGTAATTTTAGAATAGTATATAAGCTTTAGGACGTCCTAGGGTTTGTATCTTTGGCAGAAACAAGGCAAACACTCTCTCTTCCACCCCTTTGAAGGAGGATCTTGGATGCTCAGGCTACCTCTTCACCTTTTTAGGGTTTATTCTTTCATTCTTTCATTGTTCATCTAGGTTCACCATGAATATGGTGAACTAAACCTTGTATGTTTGTTGGGGAATCAATGTAATCTTTTGAAGCTCTCATATATGGAATTTATGCTTGCATCTTAATCTAAGATTTATGCTTTCTTTCATCATTAGTTAGGGTTTTTCCTCTTTACTTAATGCTTGCATTGTTTAACTCATTCGATGCATGATTATTGGTTTTGTCGATACGGGCACGTACGGGGAAGTCTAGATCCGGGGAATTTCTCCCAATATTATGTTGGTTGTCGTTAAGCTCCTGCACTTATGAACTGATCATTAGGAATGCTAGGAATTGTATGAACTCGTGATTAGGGTGAAGCCTTCTAGAAAGGTACTTTAGAGAGTGGCATTAACAATGATGATTTGAATGTTGAATTCCTAAAATATATGAGAGTAGATAAGATGAAATTGACCCCCAACAACATATTCATACATAAATTTCATTGAAAGTGTTTATCTTTTGCTTTTGCCATTGATCAAAACTTCATGCATACATGTTTATTTTCTGTCTTGCATATTAAACTCCAATTATTTCGTTCTTAAGTCTTAGCTAATCAACAAACCACACAACTAAACTAGGCCGTGAGTCCTTTGGGAGAACGATACTTGGTCTTACCAAGTTTATTACTTGAACGATTCGGTCATACTTGCCGATTGAAAAACAAGTTTGTGACATCATATTTTGGTGCTCATAAATTTGTCCATCAGCCTCCTCTACAGATCTGCTCAGGTAGTCCCGCAATTTAGCTAAAGAACATGTAATTGATAAGTGCAAAAAAGTAGTTAATTTTCATATGGAATTTTAGCACTTATGTTTTGAATTGAGTACATTTGTATTAATTTTCCTCAATCTAAGAAAGATGAAATGTAATCACATGTTTCTGAGTTGTTGAGTAAAATGAAATCATTTGATCCCTAGTTTGTATAAATTTCAGGTAAACTAAGAGAGAAGAGTAAATCCTGCAACATTTCGCCCAAGCTAGAATGATTTCGCTTAAGCTAGACTTGTCCAGGAAGCCATTACCCTAAAAGTCATTCTCGCTTAAGCAAGAATATTTTAGCTTAAGCGAGAATGATTATCTTCTCCAAGAAGTTTCTTCTCGCTTAAGCAAGAATAATTTAGCTTAAGCGAGAATTCGGGCAGTTTATAACTTACGAAGCAGAAAGAAAGAAAAGGGGGGGGGGGAAAGCACGGAGAAAAGAAGCACAGAGCGACCCAAAGAGTTTTTCTTCCACTTTAGCTGTAGGATCTTCTTCTTCATCTCTTAGAATGTCAACGACCACCATGAGTGGCTGATCTTTTCTCTTGGGATTGAATGTAATCGATTCGAACTCGGATGTAATCTGGTGATATTTATATATAGCATTTCTGTTTTATTCAATATTGGTATTTGTGTTCTGCTCTTAGTGCTTGATTCTATTTGATCAATAGTTTCATGAATGTGGGTTTTAGTTTTGATTGGAAAGTATTTCTAAAATCTGATCTGAACATGAATACTTGATATTCTGTGATGCTAGGGATAGATTTCAGTTTATCAATTGCTTATAACACTTGAATATAATGCTGGACAGTTTGTTGGATATGTGAGGAATCAATATTCAAGGAACTGCTCTTATGAATTTTATATGCGAGGAATCGATATAAATGACTTTGGTGTGTTGCATCAATGTTGGTAATTTCAGTTGCTATATGTTTGTATTCATCCAGATTGCAGACGAGTGAGATAGATGAATTCAATCCCAACTTCTCATATTAATCTTCGTTAAGTTATTTGTTGTTATTATTTCACTTTCACGCAAAGTAGTTTATTTATCAACATCCATCATGAATCAAATTGAACATCCTTGTATATATATTGTTTGAGATAACAATTTATCTATTTAATCGAAACTGTTCCTCGTGGGTTCGACACTCTTACTTAAAAAATCATTATACTATAGTTGACTATTGGTACGCTTGCCAAAAGTTTAACAAGTATTTTTGGCGCCGCTGCCGGGGAACGGTTTTCTTTTGAATTTTTAAAGTTATCTCATCCAGCTTTGTGAATATATTTCTTTTTATTTATTTAGTTCATTTAGATTTCACTTTTGTATTAACCCTTGCTTGAGCTGTTTTGATTTATGTTCTTAAGAGGTCAGGTTTCTAAAGATCAATTAGCATTTGACCCAGAGATAGAAAAAACTGCTCGAAGAAGTAGAGGCAAAATCAAGAAGAAGCAAGGAAAAACAAAGGAAAAATCTTCCAATACTTCCATCACACATCTAGAAACAGAAAATATGGCGGAAGAAGGACCAACCCCACCTAGAAGAACATTGGGAGAGTATGCTATGCAACAAAGGCCAAGATATTTTTCTAGCATAGTAATGCCGCCCACCACCAAAACATTGGAGATGAAGCCAGCTTTCCTTAGCCTAATCAGTTCTCATCAATTCACTGGAATGGATAATGAAGATCCATACATTCATCTTTCTACATTCTATGAACTGATAGGAACTATGGGATTTGAAGAAAGGGATCTTGATCATGTTTATATGCGTTTGTTTCCTTTTTCTCTGATAGGAAAAGCAAAGGAATGGCTTAAATCACATCCCAACCAAAGTTTGAACAAGTGGAGTGATGTAGAAGATAAATTCTTGAATAGATTCTTTCCACCTTCACGTTACATTAAGGCAAAAGCTGAGGTTTCTACTTTTAGGCAAGGACCAGATGAGCCATTATGTGAAGCTTGGGAACGGTTTAATTCTTTATTGAGGAGATGCCCAAATCATGGCTTTGAAGATATTGCTCAACTAAATATTTTCTGCAATGGTCTGAGGCCAGACACAAAAATGATATTAGATGCTGTAGCTGGAGGAACAATGATGTCTGTAGATGCAGAGCAAGCAACAAGAATCATTGAGGCACTAGCATCTACAGACCATCAAGCTCAACATAGTAGACAAACAGTTCAACGAAAAGGAATGCTTGATCTTAGTACTACAGATGCAATTTTAGCTCAGAATAAAATTCTGACTCAGTAGATGGAAGCATTAACCAAACAGATGGCTAACTTACCTGAGCAATTAAAAGCAGTACAATCTCCTCCTAGTCAACAACCCATGAGATGTAACTTCTTTGGAGGTGACAATACCAATGGTCATTGTTCATATCAAAGTAGCCCACAAGAAGGAGAAGTTCAATATGTGAGTAATCAAGGAAGATCAGGGAATTTCTCTAACAACAATAACTTTTCACAAGGGTGGAGAAACAATCAAAGTCAGTATTTTGGATGGAAACAAGATGTTGGTCCTTATCAACATCAACAACAAAATCCTTCTGTGTATGAAAGAACAACCAAATTAGAGGATACTTTAGAAAAATTCATGCAAGCTTCTATGACCAATCAGAAAAATACAGAAGCTTCAATCAGGAATCTTGAAACACAAGTGGGACAGTTGGCTAAACAACTATCAGATCAACAGACAGGTCATTTTTCAGCCAACACCCAAACTAATCCTAAGGAGCATTGCAATTCAATTACTACCATGAGTGGAAAAGTTGTGGGAAGAGGGATTGAAGATAATCTAGTTGTGGAGGAGGAAGTTTGGGACAAAAAAGAAAATGAGAAAGAGAAAAATGAGTGTGAGGGAGAGAAAGAGAAAAATAAAAGTGAGTATGTGAATAAAGGAGAAGAAAATAAAAGTCAAGAAAAAGAGAAAAAGCAAAAAGAGAAGGAAATTGTGAAACATCTTCCTTATCCGAAAATCCCTTCAAATAGAGATAAGGAGAGACAATTGGCTCGATTCAAGCAAATATTCAACCAACTGGAGATCACCATACCCTTGACCGAAGCACTACAACAAATTCCCGCCTATTCAAAGTATATGAAGCAAATCCTCAGCAAGAAAAAGAAGTATTTAGATGAGGAAACAATTGAAGTGCAAGGAAATTGCAGTGCCATCATGCAAAAGACTCTCCCACCAAAATTCAAAGATTCGGGGAGTTTCACCATTCCTTGCACCATTGGAAACCATGATATAGGGAAGGCTCTTATTGATTTAGGGGCTAGCATCAACCTGATGCCCCTATCTTTACTTAAAAAGATTGGTGGTCTTGAAGCCAAGCCAACAAGAATGATGCTTCAGTTGGCAGATAGGTCCATCAAATATCCTTATGGTGTGGTAGAAGACGTGGTGATAAAAATTGATAAGCTCCAATTCCTAGTGGACTTTGTAGTGATGAAGATGGAGGAAGATGCAGAGATACCACTCATCTTGGGAAGACCTTTCATGAAGACAACCAAGGTTGTCATTCATATGGAAGAGGGAATACTAAAATTAAAAGACCAAGATAGAGAGGTAACTTTTAATGTCTTCAAAGATATGCAGCAAAGTCAAGAGGAACAGACTAGTCTTGAAGCAACCGATGAAGTTCTATCAGTTACTAGTCTACCAAAGCAAGTTGCCAAGTTGGCCAAAAAGAGCCTTAATTGTTTCTCTCCAAAAGTGAAAGAAGAGAATGGGGATAAGGAAGAGAAACTAGTTCACCAACACCTTGTTTTGGAAAGTGATGAACCCAAACCTGGCAAACCAATGATTATTAAGAACAAGTTATGGGTTATCAAGGCAATAAAGGCAAATGGAGTACTTGAAATTGAGGCTCCCTATTCAAGAAGAGTCAAGTTAGTGACGGGAAAGCTACTGAGAAGATGTTGGTGCCATGAAAGGAAGAAGCACATCAACATCATGAATCAAACTTAATTGCCCCATCTGTCAGGCTCGTGACATTAAACAAGCGCTTCCTGGAAGGCAACCCAGTGTTTAATTATGTTTTCGCATTCTCATTTTATCTTGTGTGTTAATTATGTTTATGTATATATTATGTGTTTGCATGCAAAAGGCTAAGTTTTGACATTTAAATGTCTCGATAAGGCAAACCATGCATGTTTAAGTGTTTTTAACTAAAATGTATGTATCATGCATGGTAATAAGTTTTGGTGCCAAAATTGAGTTCATTGAATGTTAAAAATTACCTTGTTTTGGCCAAATTGTGAAATTTGAGTTTGAGAGTTTGATTCTGCAATTGATGATGTGAAACTTTTTGGAGTGATAGATATTGGTTGAGGAATAGATTGATATGTGTCTTTGGATTAATTAGATTGAATTCATCATGAATTGGGTGAGTAAAAGTTGAATTGTTTTTTCAAAAGTGGCAAAAACTGCATTAGTTTCGCCTAAGCTAAAACCTTCTCGCTTGGGCGAGATATGCAGAAAACTGAAAAACAAGTTTTACTGATATTTTTGCTTAAGCTAAAAGTTTTCGCTTGAGCTAAAAATGTCCTGCAACTAAAGTTGAGCCACTGGAGCTCTTTCGCATGAGCGAAACTTGCTTCGTCTGGGCCAAATTGAGGCTAAAGTTTGGGATGCTTACTAGAACCATCTCGCTTAAGCTAAAAATCAGCCGCTTAGGCGAAACATTGAATTTCAAATTCTAGTGCCCACTGGAACATTTTCGCTTGAGCTAAAATTGAGCTGCCTTGGCGAGATTTGGGCTAAAATTTGGGGTGTCCACTGGAACATTTTCGCTTAAGCTAAACCTTGCTCGCCTGGGCGAAAATGTCATGCAAATAAGGTTGAGCCTCTGGAACTTTTTCGCCTGCACCAAACTTTTTAAATTTGAATCCTGTCAGTCTAGCTTAAGCGAAAACACGTGACCCTGCGTTAAAACTTAGAAAAGGAAGCATTGGTTCATAACTACTTTCTTTTCAACATAGTTCTTTCTTCCTTCAAAGTATAGGGCACGATTTTCTTGATCCAGTGGCACTCAATTAACTCACCAATCCCTCCCTCCCTTTGCTAAATTCCCTTGAAGGTAAGTTCCACTTAACTATCTTCCATTTTCAAAGAACAAATTTGGGGTTTTTCTTGTATGTTTTGTGAAACCCTAAGGTAATGCCCATGTTGGTTGTTATTTTCCATGAATTATTTTGAATGTTTAAATGTGAGTTGTTGGTATAACTGAATAATGTAGGTTGTTTGTGCATGGATTAATTCATGAAAATTTGATGTATGAATATGCACATGAACATTTTGATGAAATGCCTAACTTAATTGATGAAATGCACAATAGAGGACAACTCCGCCTTTATGAGGACCATATCCAGGCATGACTCCACCAGAATTCTTGGCATACTTACAGTGGCCTGGGGACAGTTCAATTTTTCCAAGGGGAAGTGAACCAACTGGACTTGATAGTAGTTTTGCAGCCGGATTCACATCAGGCTTGGAACCTTCAAGAAGAGGAGTTTTCAGACTGATTTTGATAGGGGAGATTGACACACAACTCTATTCCAACCTCCAGAACTAAATGAAATACGGTTGTTTTGGTTTTATTGCAGAACTTTTATTTTAGTAATATTATGTTTTAGTTGTTTTGGTTAGAATGTACAATTTCACTTACTTTTTGCTACTTTACTTTTTGTTTAATATTGCATAGAGTGCATACACAGCTAAAATGAATTTTTTTTGAGGAATTATAAGAAAATTTTTCTTGAGGAAATTGGTTAAAGAGAAATCAAGTTTCAAGAAGCGGAAATTTTGGTTGAATCCATAGTTAAATGAGATTAGGATATTAGTGCTGGATAATTGGTTAAGATTATCAATTGTAACAACAAGTGATATACCAAGGAAAGAAACCAAAAACAAAACCAGTGAGTTTGTGAATCCTTAAACAGTTTGAGAGTTTCCATTGTTTGTTGTCAAGTTGATATTGCTTGAGTTTTCATTTGGATAACATCACACATGAAACATGGAAATGATCAAGGCAGTTTTGTTGAATTTAAATAACTCAGTGCCAAACATCCAACCTAGGAATAATCATCCTTTTGTGATAGCCCATTTGAGCCTAATTGCTTTGAATTATGCACCTTAACCTTAACTTTAATTAGTATCCTTTCCCTTTCCACACTTTAGGGATAGAGAGCATAGGTGCATTTTATTCAACTTTAAAATGGGAATTGATTGGTGGAATTGTACTTAGAAAAGAAAGGGACTGAGTATTTTGTAATATAATTCACTCCTTAGTATTGTATAGAAAAGAAAGGAAAGGGGCTGAATATATATATATATATATATATATATATATATATATATATATCAAAGAAAAAACAAAATCAAGAACATGGAAAGGAAATAAGAAAAAGAAGGAGTGAATAATGAATGAAAAAGAAACATTGGGTGTTGAGGTATGAGATGGGATGAATTGAGAGTAGAATTGGAAGTGGGTTTAAAGTGTAGTTATGCTCTCTTTTCTAAAGTTGTGTTTTTGTTATCTTGAAAAACCATAATTCTTGGAAACCCAGCCTCATTACAACCCTTGAAAGACCTTGAGATTCATGTTGATTGTGTGTGTGGTTTGATTGAAAATGACTAGCAATTTTAACTTGTTCAATTTCAGTGGAAAATGAGAGAAAGACATCCTTGTAAGATTTAAGAGAGAATTTCCTTGGTTAGAAACGATGGCTCTTACAATTGATTGTCTTGAAAAATTTGTTGCACTTTTATCCTGCTTTTATTTGATAATTTGATTCACCATTTTGAATCTGTAGTTTGGAATGCAGAAGTTGTTTTGTAAGGACAATGAAATTGATTTCTCAAATATCCAATTTCAAAGTTTGAGTTTTGAAAAGCTGTTGGGATTTTATTACTTTGCTTGAGGACAAGCAAGATGCTAGGTTGGGGGGAGTTGATAAGTGCAAAAAAGTAGTTAATTTTCATATGGAATTTTAGCACTTATGTTTTGAATTGAGTACATTTGTATTAATTTTCCTCAATCTAAGAAAGATGAAATGTAATCACATGTTTCTGAGTTGTTGAGTAAAATGAAATCATTTTATCCCTAGTTTGTATACATTTCAGGTAAACTAAGAGAGAAGAGTAAATCCTGCAACATTTTGCCCAAGCTAGAATGATTTCGCTTAAGCTAGACTTGTCCAGGAAGCCATTACCCTAAAAGTCATTCTCGCTTAAGCGAGAATATTTTAGCTTAAGCGAGAATGATTATCTTCTCCAAGAAGTTTCTTCTCGCTTAAGCGAGAATAATTTAGCTTAAGCGAGAATTTGGGCAGTTTATAACTTACGAAGCAGAAAGAAAGAAAAGGGGGGGGGGGGGGGAGCGCGGAGAAAAGAAGCACAGAGCGACCTAAAGAGTTTTTCTTCCACTTTAGCTGTAGGATCTTCTTCTCCATATCTTAGAATGTCAACGGCCACCATGAGTGGCTGATCTTTTCTCTTGGGATTGAATGTAATCGATTCGAACTCGGATGTAATCTGGTGATATTTATATATAGCATTTCTGTTTTATTCAATATTGGTATTTGTGTTCTGCTCTTAGTGCTTGATTCTATTTGATCAATAGTTTCATGAATGTGGGTTTTAGTTTTGACTGGAAAGTATTTCTAAAATCTGATCTGAACATGAATACTTGATATTCTGCGATGCTAGGGATAGATTTCAGTTTATCAATTGCTTATAACACTTGAATATAATGCTGGACAATTTGTTGGATATGTGAGGAATCAATATTCAAGGAACTGCTCTTATGAATTTTATATGCGAGGAATCGATATAAATGACTTTGGTGTGTTGCATCAATGTTGGTAATTTCAGTTGCTATATGTTTGTATTCATCCAGATTGCAGACGAGTGAGATATATGAATTCAATCCCAACTTCTCATATTAATCTTCGTTAAGTTATTTGTTGTTATTATTTCACTTTCACGCAAAGTAGTTTATTTATCAACATCCATCATGAATCAAATTGAACATCCTTGTATATATATTGTTTGAGATAACAATTTATCTATTTAATCGAAACTGTTCCTCGTGGGTTCGACACTCTTACTTAAAAAATCATTATACTATAGTTGACTATTGGTACGCTTGCCAAAAGTTTAACAGTAATCTTACTACACAAGAACAAAGATCACACCTTCACCCTCACACAAAAAAGACTTAATACCCAAACAACCCTTCTAATACACTTAAGGTAAAAGAAAGTACCTATCATTCACTCTCATGCTCGGAGAACCACTTATCATCATTTTCGTATCTTATTAAAAGGTCAAATATCTATTATGTATTTCAAATTGGGTATTTCTTTCTATTAATATCAATACAATTTGAGGCATAGTGATAATATTCGTTTAATTACCATAGTTCATAAATGTTATGATTTCATTTCAGAAAATAAAAACATAAGATGAGAGGAAATATAATCAGTTTGTTATGCTAGTGTTATATCTGCATTCTCACATGAAATGTTATCTTATTTTTTTATTAGGTTAAACTCCTTCAGAAGTTCCTATTTACGTGGTTTTTTCCAGTTAGATCCCTCTTTTATTGGTTTCGCCAATTTAGTCCTTAAAAATGAAAAATTGACTTAATTGGGCCCCTGCCATTAAATTGGTTTAACGGGGTTAAATTTTTGATGACCTGGCACGTTGACGTGGTAAGTTTTTATACGTGGCACATTTAAGCAGGTTATGTGGAATGTATAATTAAAAAATAAAAAAAATAAAGTTTCTGATAATTGAAACCCAAATTAGGGTTCATCATCTTCAACCTCCCTTCATCATCTTCAACTTTAGCGATTGATGTTCATGGTTCATCACCAAATTAGAAATCAAATTGGGTTCGAGATTAAAGACGCAACAAATCACAGATTCATAGAGTTTGATATTGGAGTAGAGTCCAATGTCTCCCAAGGCCTTTCCTTAAAAATTGGGGGTTTTCTCATGTTTCTATTTGCACGAGAGAGATGAACTCGCAATGGGTTTATGTTTCTGTGTTTTGTGATTTCTCTGGATTTGTAGGTTGATGAATTTGTGAAAAAAGAGACTTATAGAGATGAAGGATGCGCTGGTTCTCACAATTATTCGAGGAAGAGGAAACGAAGGCGCTGGAGCTCTCACGGTGTGGTCTCGCAGTGGGGCAAGGAGTTCGTGATTCTGGGTTTTGCATGACTAGGTTTAACACGATTTAGGGTTCTGCGTTGATGGAGATGAAGTAGGTCGCAACACCGCTCGCGTTTAGGAAACAATGGTGGAAGGAGATGGAGGCGCTGTGGCGGTCTGAGGATGGCGTGAATCACGACCATGAATCTGGGTTCTCTTTATTTGTTGAAGGTGGTGACATATGAAGGGTTTGTGTGCAACGACGACATTGAGGCGCGACGAGATGGTGTATGCGCGAAGAAGTTGGCGTTGATGGTGGTAGTGTAGTGAAGGTGCTACTAGCGTTCTCACGGTTGCGGCGCAACAAGGTGATGACAGTGAGACTGAAGGCTTCACAGCGGTGACAATAGGGTTTGCTCGCGGTGGCTTGGGTTTCACGCTTGAGGAAAATTAGGATTTATGCTAGGAAAGATGACGTTGACGTGAGAGAAGTGATGTGGTAAAAACTGACCACATCAACATCCCAACTCATCAAAAACATAACTCCTTAAGCCAATTTAAAGGCAGAAACCCAATTGAGTAAATTTTTCATTTTTAAAAACTAAATTGACGAAACCAATAAGACGATGATCTAACAGGAAAAATCCCATGTAAAGAGGGACTTCAAAAAAGTTTAACCTTTAACCTTTTTATTATGTGATAAATGAAAATAATCCCCACATGTATTTATAATAATTCAAATAAAAACTGAATACACTATCTTTTCTTTTCTTAATTATAATTTTTAACAAAGAAACTTAAAATTACGATTAATATGATTTGTTTTTCAAATTGCTAAAACGTCAACTAATTTGTAACGGAAGAGTATTACTAAAACAAATGTCGGTAAAAGTTTTGGAAGAATACTTCCAGATTTCATTGACAAAGAAGTCTTAGAACACAAAATAATAATATCTGTGACAATATTTTAAATAACAACAAAAAGAAAAAGAAAAACGTGGCATTTTCCTAAAACATTGGTAGTATTAGGATAGCTACTTAACGTTGAGCAAAATAAAAATAAAAAAAAAATAAAAAAAATGAGTTAAATAGAAATAGGTGTAAGAAGAGGAAGAGAGAATGCATAGTGTATTTATATCTGAATCCAGATCCAGCACCGTTTCAGCAACTCAATTCCCATCGCTCCGCCGTCACACCCATGTCTCTGAATCTCCGTCAGAAGCAAACAGGTAATCACTCTCAATTCCGATCTCTGCCTTTTCCGATTCCCAATGAGCCCCCTCGTTTCCATTGCCACGCTAACCATCCATTGGCATTTCAGAATGCATCGCGCGCATGCTCAACCTCAACCAGCCGCTCAACGCCACCACCGGCACGGCCAACGAGGAAGTGTACAAGATCCTCATCTACGATAAGTTCTGCCAGAACATTCTCTCCCCCTTGATCCACGTCAAGGACCTCCGCAAGCACGGCGTAACCCTCTACTTCCTCATCGACAAGGATCGCAAGCCCGTTCACGACGTTCCTGCGGTGTACTTCGTCCAACCTAACCAATCCAACGTGCAACGCATCGTTTCGGACGCGTCTAAAGCACTCTACCAGAGTCTTCACCTCAATTTCTCCACCTCCATCCCCCGGCCCCTTCTCGAAGACCTCGCCTCCGGAACCCTAAACTCCGATTCCATTCAGCGAATCTCCAAGGTCCATGATCAGTATCTGGAGTTTGTAACCCTAGAGGATAACCTTTTTTCGCTGGCCCACAAGTCTTGTTATGTTCAACTCAATGACCCTTCTGCTGGAGACAAGGAAATTGAGGAGCTTGTTGAGAAGATCGTTGGTGGGTTGTTTTGCGTGTTGGCCACTCTCTCTGTTGTGCCGGTTATCCGCTGCCCGCGTGGCGGCCCTGCTGAGATGGTTGCTTCTGCGTTGGATCAGCGTATTAGGGATCATTTGTTGTCCAAAAATAATTTGTTTACAGAGGGTGGGAACTTTGTGAGCTCGTTTCAGCGCCCTGTGTTGTGTATTTTTGACCGGAATTTTGAGTTGCCGGTGGCGATTCAGCATGATTTTCGCTACCGGCCTCTTGTTCATGATGTGCTTGGGTTGAAGCTGAATAGGCTGAATGTGCAGGGGGAGAAAGGTGGTATGAGGTCTTATGAGTTGGATTACGCTGATTCGTTTTGGGTTGCGAATGGATCGTTGGAGTTCCCAGAGGTTGCGGTTGAGATTGAGACACAGTTGAATAAGTATAAGAAGGATGTGGATGAGGTGAATAAGAGGACTGGTGGGACTCATGGTGCTGAGTTTGATGGGACGGATTTGATTGGGAACACGAAGCATTTGATGAATGCTGTGAATTCTCTGCCTGAGTTGACTGAGAGAAAGCAGGTGATTGATAAACATACAAACATTGCGACCGTGTTGTTGGGGGAGATCAAGGAGAGGTCCCTTGATTCTTATGCTAAGAAGGAGAATGACATGTTGGTTAGAGGTGGCATTGAAAGGGGTGACCTGCTTAGTGTGCTCAAGGGGAAGGGAACAAAAATGGATAAGCTTAGGTTTGCCATCATATATCTTATTTCTTCTGAAAGCATTAATCAGTCTGAAGTAGAGGCTGTAGAAGCAGCTCTGAGAGAGTCTGAGGTTGATACTGCCGCTTTTCAGTACGTGAAGAAGATCAAGTCGTTGAATGTTTCATTGGCATCAGCAAATTCTGCCAGCAGAAGTAATATTGTTGATTGGGCTGAGAAGCTCTATGGGCAATCAATTAGTGCAGTGACTGCTGGTGTAAAAAACCTTCTATCTAACGATAGGCAGCTAGCATTGGCAAGGACAGTTGAGGCCTTGACTGAAGGTAGGCCAAATCCTGAAACAGATTCATACCTTTCCTTTGATCCCCGGGCCCCTAAATCTGGTTCAGGAGCAAGTAGCAGCCATTTGAAAGGACCATTTAAGGAAGCAATTGTGTTCATGATTGGTGGTGGTAATTACGTTGAATATTGCAGTCTGCAAGAGCTTGCACAACATCAGCAGCCTGCCAAGCATATTATATATGGAACAACAGAAATTCTAACTGGAGTCGACTTTGTAGAGCAGCTTACATTATTGGGGCAGAAGATGGGTTTGGGCAATGTTGGTTCTAGTTCTACCTCAGCTCAGTAGTTCACAGGTGAATGTATTCACATTTCATTTTACCAAATTATTCTTTAGTGTGCAAAGGAAAACCCTCAGACACAAGCAAAGTCAATCTGCTTTTGTTGTTCATTGTCTATAAACGATGAAGGATTACGAGCCTCACACTGCTTTCTTGATTATACAGCTAGTGGATTGCTTATTTCTTGTTAGTTTCCTATAGCACAATCATATATGCTTTGTCTTCATCGTAGTGAAAAGTTTTTTGAGAAGCATGGTGCACCATTTATGTTTAATTTTCGTTCTGTGAGATGTTTTGGTTATTGAGAATCATTTTGTATTAATTAAGATTGATCTGTTTGACATTAGGGAATTCCACCTTAATCATTAATGTCCATTCAACTCTTATAATTAAGATATGTTTATTATCAGGCTGATGTCTTTTATCATTTTATAATTTCTCTTTTTTTGTCAACCCTAACATCAAGTCAAAATCGACAAACTGTGTGATGGCACATTTGTTCTGCTATCCTGTATGTTACCACCACTTAATGGATTATCATCTCAAACAATCGACTAGCTTTTTGGTACAGCAAGCATAAGATGTGATGTTTTCGTTTGAATATGCCTTAATTTGACTATTTCTCTAGTTTTTGTTTTTAAATGGACTGGTGAGAAGGTCTTATTTTGTATGCGTTGGATGCAATATGGTTAAAATAAAAATTCAGAACTTTCTCTAAACCCCCGACAAAAATATAAATTTTTGTTTTATTTGTTTAAATTTCGAGAACAGCTTTGCATGAAAACATTTTCTGAAACAGAAATATAAATTTTAGTTTTATTGTTTAAATTTGGAGAACAGCTTTCCATGAAAACATTTTCATGGAAACCCAAATTTGAAATTTCAGCCTACCCCTTTGTTTTCATTCTTAACACACCAAGTTCATGCTTCTCTCTGTCAAGATCTAACCGTATTTTTCTTCCCTCTGTTCTTCTGCACACGAGTTCATGCCCATCCCTCATCCCTTGCTGTGCACAAAAAACTCGAAGTGGTCTTTGTTTTCTACTTTTCTATTTTTTTTTTTTGCCTATTTCCTGTTTTTTCTTGTTTCTGTCATATCCTCTCCTTGGTTTCCAAACTAAAAGTTTTGACCCCCCCCTCTTTTTCTGTATGTCATTTTTCTGTCTATTTATCTCTATTGTTTTTATATCAGTATAGAATGACATATAATGGGTCTATAATTTTGGTTGGGTGCTAGTAACAATATATTATTAGTTAGAATTTATTGAAAATTGCATTTCTCATTTGATGATTTTCCTGATTTACAAATGAAACGTGTTAAAATTTGGTTTCTAATAAATTTCAACCAATAGTAAAGAGAGGATTAAAGGAAGTGTTGTTAGCATATCTGATATTTTATTTCCTTTAAAAGTTTATCCTTAATTTCTCCATTTTGCGATTGTCAGCATATTATTTTTCTCTCTTCAGAGAGCATTGATTAGTAATAGGTATTTGTGGGAGTTGCAAGTGAAAGTAGTGATTTAAATATCAGTTAGTTCAATTAGGGTGAGTTACTCTGTTGTGGAGGATTGCTGTTAGGAAAGGTTTTTCCCCTCATTGATTGTTTGATTAAAATTTGCGTAGGACAATTGCGTAAGTTTTAAAAGCTGTGGTCGTTGTGGTTGTTGCACTTTAAATGATTGGGAAGCTGCTATTGGGCATGTGTGCAGTGGATAATTCTTGACTCATTTTGATTCCCAGGGTCAGATATAACTATGCACCAATAAATTAATCCCTCAAAATGGGATCAAACCCAATTCCAAGGATAATGACGAGATGATTTCATCTTCAACAACTAAGTGAGATACATTAGTTATTTCTGCTGTTAGTAGATAACGTGTTATTTTCATAGAATTCATTATAGGTACTGTAGATTCTTTGAAGTGTCCCATATTGCATATGCTATCGATCGTAGGCTTGAAGTATTACTCTTCTGATATTGAATCCTTTTTCTACAAAAGTAATTAATTGTCCAATCGATGATATCAACCCTTTGGAAGTCAAATTGAATTTAGATCCTCTCCTGCTTAATCTTGTTTAATAAACCCTGACCATATATTATGGTTATTATTATATTTATTTTCATTAAAATAAAAATAAATAAATGCATAAGAAGTAAGGAAATATAAATAGATGTTTAATTTTAATGGGTCACGATGCTCTTCACTCATTGAACAAGAAATTGTTTTAAGCTCAAGAAGCCGTGTATGGAGTTCAAGTAGCTTTATTTATTGTGCATTGTTCTGATATAAGAATTTTTACTAAGTCCTTGCGTAGCAAGTTCAGATATAAGTATATCTTATTATTATTCGTGTAGAAATTAATCTAGTAATTCTATCAAGAGGAGCTAGAAGCTAGGAAAATGAGAGTGAAATAACTGGAGGTGAATATTACAAGATTAAGTACGTCATCAAGAACTCCAAGGAAATCCATTGGATGAAGAGCGTGAATGGGTAGACATTATTTGATTATTGGTGTGAATCTTATCTGAATGAGAAAAGTATGGATGACAATTGAAAACTAGAATATATGCCCAAGTCTAATAACTTTTTTAATGTCAGTAATTTTAAAAAATAAATGATCGACCATGTAAAAAAAATAATTCAGTTAATAAATAAATGAAAACTATGTTCAATTATACAACTATAATATTATCATTTGGGAAAATAAATGTATTATTTTGAATTAGGAAAAATAAATATTGAACATAAAACTATATCCAATTTTGAATATAACAATATATCAATTTTTCAATATATATTTTGAGACCTAGCAAAATGATTCAAGGTTGGTTTGAAAGAGTGTATTCTGTCACATGAAGGAATAATAAATACTTTATGGTTAAAAGAGTATGTTGATCATGTAAGACTCACATGCAACTATGTTTGTTGTTATTTTATGTGTAGGGTGTTATGAGTATTTTGTTTTCTTCTAAGTAGGGGGCGCAGAGTCGGTTATAATGCATTGATATGCAATATGCAATTGAGTGTCTGGTAACCAATAGTTCATGATAGAGAAAATACATGTTTGTGATTTTTTTCTTGAGGTAATACTAATATCCCTTTATATTAATTTAACTTTATCTTTGCCGATAAAAATGAAAAGAAACAAATAGGAAGTTAAACAAAAAGAATGGTCGAATAAGTTGAACAAAAAGAAATATAAAACTAGTTTTTCCAGTGGTAAAGTATGTCACAAATACAATCTGCCAGTTGGGTGCGTCAAACATGTTTGTATGAGATCATTGTGACAACGGTGAATTTTGTAAAGAAAATATAATCTGATATGAATTTGAAGAAACTTCTTTTAGAGACATTATATCTTCCATGAATCTTTTGTTATGGGTGTGGTTAAATTTTTATCAATTGACTGTTTATAAAAATCTTTTAAAAAAAATAAATACATTACTCAAAATCGAATTTATTGGAGATAATGTACAAAAAATATCGTGCAAAATATATGCATTCACAATTAAAGGTGAGAAGTACTAAAAAAGAAAGAAAGTTCAGGAAAATAATAAAAGAAGTAAATAGAATACCTGAAGTAAATGATTGAGAACTTTGTAACAACACGTTCATCCGTGAGCCTCTAGGATTTAAGTCGTATTTATAAATTTCATCATTTATTACAAAGTACAAATTTGATATTTATAGAATAAATTCTAGTCACTCATAACTTCCTAACTTTAAACAATTGTCACCATTGATAATTTTGATTTTTGATCTCTTCCATTAATGAGATCCTGAACTTGATTCTTCAAAATCTCCACTTTCTAACGATTTCATAAGAAACATCATTCTGACAAATCGAAATCATGTGGGAGTTAACACATACTTTGAAGAATGTGACGATTCTCAGAAGAGTGTCCGATACTAAGTTCAGCCCATTACAAATTTCATCCATAATACTTTGTAGCTCTGACATATTTTAACTAATAATTTTGAAAAAAAAAAAAAAAAAAAAATATATATATATATATATATATATATATATATATATATATATTCAAAGTAAATATAATTTGAATGTCTAATCTCTATACAAATTTATTAGAGTTTATTCTCTACCGATTACAAGGGAGGGTGGACGAATTTTTTTTACTTCACCTCCTTTATAAACTCTGCCACTCCTTTCCAAGTATACACTGGTTCAGCAACCTCAAAGTTACCTAAACTTCCAAAATATTGGTTTGTTAAGTCAAACTTCCGACGCACTTTACCAGTGCCAAATAGCCACATAGAACGTTTCATGGCAGACAGAATTCTTTTACAGGTAGGAACAAGTGACGCCTTCAGCATATGGAAGACTGATCCAATTAACGCACAAACAAATAATATCGTTAATAATAAATAGGGTTAAATATGTTTTTAGTCTCTAAACTATTGGTCATTTCTGGTTTTCGTCCCTCTTCCAAAGTAAGGTACACTTTAGTCCTCATACTTTTCGAAACTTTGGTTTTAGTCCTCCAAAACTAACACCGTGAAAAATATGCTGACGTGGCTAACGGTAGACTGACACGGTTCTTTTTTTTTTTCAGAGTTTATTAGCTTTTCTTCCTTTCTCTCTCCCTCGTCTCTTCCTTCAATTTCAAATTTATAAGCAATTTTACTTTGAATTTATTTACGACGAAAATAAAAGTATACCCAGCGAGGCAATGAAATAGAGAAGATTTAGAAGGTTGTGATTGTGATGAGACGGAGCAAGAACTGATTCCAGGAAGATCATGGAGTAAAGGTTGACAATTTAAAAAGAAAAGTGTAAAAAACATACACTATTTAAGAGGCACAACAATTGTTAGCAAAATGATGCAGATGAAATTTTGATGATGTCCAAATCAAGTCAAGACCAATCAAGAATCAAAATGATCTGAAGATTTGTATTGTGATGGAAAGCTTTTGTAATACTCTTAGAAATATGTATAGGACGTAGATCAGAAAAAGAAAAGTGTTTTGTAAAATTACTATAGTAAATCATTGCAACAAAACACTATAGTACTATTCACATGAATAGTAACACTATTCACGTGAATAGTGACGGTTAACGGTAAGAGTATCGCACTTAACACGGACGTTGGAGAAACTAGTCGTTGAAGAAACTAGCCGTTTATGACCGTTGGACAAACTAGCCGTTTATGGCCGTTGGAGAAACTAGCCGTTTATGGTCGTTGGACAAACTAGCCGTTTATGGCCGTTGGAGAAACTAGCCGTTAAGTTTGTCTTTTAGTGAATGGAAGAGCCTTTGGATGAGTCTATAAATAGACTCTCATTTCCTCTCAAAAAAAATATATCTAGAGACACAGAAACTCTTCCCTTGTGCTCAAATACTCAGAAATTATTGAGACTTGTGTGTTCTTGTTCGGCTTGTGAAACTCTTGTCTGTGGAGCTGGTGAAGTGCTGCTACGGTGACAGAGGAAATAGCCGGTTCATCCTTGGTGTGTCTAAGGAGGTGTTCGGAAGAGAATCATCCTTCGTGAAGTATTCGGAGGAGGTGTTCATCCTTTGTGAAGACTCAAAGGAGGTGTAGTTTCATCTCTTGTGGTATCAAGAGAGGTGGTTTCTAAACTTTTACAAATTGTATCTTTGTGATTGTAATTTGTAATTGTTTTGTGTTAGTGAAACTGTTTATCTTGTTTTGAGATAAGCGACTGGACGTAGGATTGGTAAGATCCGAACCAGGATAAAATCATCTGTGCAAATTTCTCTCAACCTTACTCTTGCTTTATTTGTCTTTATTAATTGCTAAGTAAGTTTAATTGAGTAGAAATTAAAAGGCACACGTTATTATTAAAAACCCCTCTTGGTTTGTTATTCTACGCTAACCCTTCCGCTGCAGCCGCTCCTGACAATTGGTATCAGAGCTTGCTTTGATAGTCATTCAAATGGCAGGATCACATCAAACCTTTGCAGAGGGTGCATCAATCAATAGACCACCACTATTCACAGGTGAAAATTACGCATTTTGGAAGGTCAGAATGCAAATTTTTATGGAATCTATTGATATAGATATTTGGGATGCTGTTGCATTTGGTCCTTTTGTTCCAACTAACAATATGCAGGAACCAAAGTCCCGTGACCAATGGACCATTGAAGAAAAGAGAAGATCTCAGAATGATGTAAAAGCCCGGCATATCATTGCGTCAGCGTTGACTGTTGATGAGTTCTACAGGATCTCTGTCTGTAAAAACGCTAAAGAAATGTGGGAAACTTTAAGAGTAACTCATGAAGGCAGAGATGAAATCGGGTGTGCTAAAACGAATACTTTAATCATGGAAGAGAATAATTCAAGCTCTTCATCAAGCACAACATCAAGTATGGGTGATTCTGATGAGCAAGCATACATCTGTTTAGTAGTGAACGATGACACTGGAAGCCAAGTAAGTACCTCTAGTGATTCTGATGATTCTGATCATATTGATGAAGATGAATTACATGAAATTTATAGAGAATTATTGATAGAATCAGAAAAACTAGATCTTGCTCATAAGAAATTGAAAAAGGATTTTAAAGAATTACAAAAGAAATATGAAAAATCCTTAGAAGAAATAGAAACTTTAAATAGTAAAATTTCAAATGTAGAAAATGATACAAATATATCTGCTGAGTGTAAATTTTGTGATAAACATAAATTGAAAGTTGATAACGTTGAAAAATCAATAGCAGATGAAAATAAAGAATTAAAATCAAATTTTAAAAATATTTTTGAAGAAAATAAAATTTTGAAAAATAAAATTTTATTTTATGAAAAAGGTAAATATACTAGTAGTGATGAATGTGCATCTTGTGTTAATTATAAGAAACTACTAGATGAAACAACCTCAGGAGAATGTAGTAAAAATAATGAAAATAAGGTTGTTAAAAATAAGTATGTTCCTAGAATTAAAAATAAACATAATCATAGAACCCGTAGAACTTGGGTAGAAAAAGGAACAACTTATAGGAACACAAATGTTGTATCCTGCTTTTATTGTATGAAAAAGGGTCATACATCTAACAAATGTAAAATTAAGCATTATGGTGTTCCAAGTGGTAGATATGTTTGGGTTATAAAATAATTTCTTTTTTCTAAATCTAACCCAAAGGACCCATACAAGTAGTTGGGTACCTATTGTTTAAAAATTTAAGAATTTCTATAAAACAAATTTTAAGAAAATTTTTTCAAGACCGGTAAAACTATTTTTATATCTTCTAATATACAAAGCATATATAGTTTTCAATCGGAAAAATTTTTATGTGAGCATGTTGTCTTTGATGAAATTGTAGACCTTGAGGCAAAACCTCTTGAGTCAGTTGAATTACATGCAGGCAATGACGAAGATTTGTAGAAGACAACAAATGAAGCAAAGAATGATAACAATCCTCAAGATGAAGATCTCAACAATGTTTTATAAGCTCTTTCTCCTAAAAATATTTGCTTTAAATATCCTATTGTGCATGTTTGAATGAATCTTTAAATTTGAAATATTTTTAGCTCATATGCATACATGCTTTTATTAAGGGGGAGTATTATCTTAGGGGGAGAACATTCAACACAACCTTTTAATTATGATCAAAAAGGGGGAGAAAATGCTTAAAACTTATTAAAGCTTATTTGCTTATTTAGCTTATTTGTGTTTATTCACTAATGCACTCTTTCTTCCATAAGTTGTGTTTTAAATACAGATTATTACCAAAAGCTTTAAATCAAGAAGTTTTTGATCATCATCAAAAAGGGGGAGATTGTTAGCAAAATGATGCAGATGAAATTTTGATGATGTCCAAATCAAGTCAAGACCAATCAAGAATCAAAATGATCTGAAGATTTGTATTGTGATGGAAAGCTTTTGTAATACTCTTAGAAATATGTATAGGACGTAGATCAGAAAAAGAAAAGTGTTTTGTAAAATTACTATAGTAAATCATTGCAACAAAACACTATAGTACTATTCACATGAATAGTAACACTATTCACGTGAATAGTGACGGTTAACGGTAAGAGTATCGCACTTAACACGGACGTTGGAGAAACTAGTCGTTGAAGAAACTAGCCGTTTATGACCGTTGGACAAACTAGCCGTTTATGGCCGTTGGAGAAACTAGCCGTTTATGGCCGTTGGACAAACTAGCCGTTTATGGCCGTTGGAGAAACTAGCCGTTAAGTTTGTCTTTTAGTGAATGGAAGAGCCTTTGGATGAGTCTATAAATAGACTCTCATTTCCTCTCAAAAAAAATATATCTAGAGACACAGAAACTCTTCCCTTGTGCTCAAATACTCAGAAATTATTGAGACTTGTGTGTTCTTGTTCGGCTTGTGAAACTCTTGTCTGTGGAGCTGGTGAAGTGCTGCTACGGTGACAGAGGAAATAGCCGGTTCATCCTTGGTGTGTCTAAGGAGGTGTTCGGAAGAGAATCATCCTTCGTGAAGTATTCGGAGGAGGTGTTCATCCTTTGTGAAGACTCAAAGGAGGTGTAGTTTCATCTCTTGTGGTATCAAGAGAGGTGGTTTCTAAACTTTTACAAATTGTATCTTTGTGATTGTAATTTGTAATTGTTTTGTGTTAGTGAAACTGTTTATCTTGTTTTGAGATAAGCGACTGGACGTAGGATTGGTAAGATCCGAACCAGGATAAAATCATCTGTGCAAATTTCTCTCAACCTTACTCTTGCTTTATTTGTCTTTATTAATTGCTAAGTAAGTTTAATTGAGTAGAAATTAAAAGGCACACGTTATTATTAAAAACCCCTCTTGGTTTGTTATTCTACGCTAACCCTTCCGCTGCAGCCGCTCCTGACAACAATGACTCCATCTGGTTCCTCCCAATGGAGTCTCCAACAAAAGCCATGGACTTTCCGCGAACAAGCTTCAGAAACTTTTTGGCATCAAACAGTGGAAGCTCACATTCGTCAGGTTTCCACCTCCATTTGAGGAAGTCCCTGTCGGGTCTCCCATTCGTGAAGCAGTTTTGCTTGTACGTTATGAAAGGGCAGCTTTCATTGTCATAGTAAGGCTCTCCAGAATAAGCCACCCAGTTTCCCGAAAATAAGTTGCAGGTCAAACTTTCTGTGCTTTCCAAACTGCCATCATGATAAAGATTAGAATACGATTCATGCAAGTTCATCATCAGAGGAATGAACAGCACCACCACTAGCAGGGTCACTGGTAGTGCCAACGCTCCTTTCGGAATGCCTTTTGCTGCATAATTGCTTTTCAATACCTCCGATACTCAATTTTCATGCTTCTGATAAAAACTATAGCTGGAAAACTAATAAACTAATAGTGCGAGAGAAAAGCTTCACCGGAAGATTTTATTGTTTTGTGTTTTGAAATTGAAGGAAGAGACGAGGGAGAGAGAAAGGAAGAAAAGCTGATAAACTCTGAAAAAAAAAAGAACTGTGTCAGTCTACCGTTAGCCACGTCAGCATAGTTTTCACGGTGTTAGTTTTGGAGAACTAAAACCAAAGTTTCGAAAAGTATGAGGACTAAAGTGTACCTTACTTTGGAAGAGGGACGAAAACCAGAAATGGCCAATAGTTTTAGGGACTAAAAACATATTTAACCCTAATAAATACTATATATCCAATTTCGTATAGTGTGCTGAATGCTTAGAAAAAATAAATTTAGTCCTCAAAAGCATTATGTTTTCCATCTACATTCTTTTCTTATGTAAGGCAATGCAATCATGAAATTGTTATTCCAAATGAAGTTAAGAACGGGATCAACATCTTGTAATAAGGTTACACACATATCATCATTGTAAAAAAATATCTATTTGAGGATCAACTAAACAAATTGTAACATACCTAATCTTCCCGCCAGCCAAAGTAGAAATCACGTAATGTTGACATTGGCAAATTGATCTATTAAAAAAAACACAGAAAATAAGCTGAGATTTATGGCAGTTGACACCACTACGCCACTAATTCACAAAGTTAAGTTCATCCAAAAATAACAAATAACTACCCCTTTCTTACCTCTGAATGTTTGCCAGAAGACATGCTTCTTCCATTTCAAACCAACGTCTGGAAATTTATTCTACTTTGAAATCTGCTTAATCAGTCAATATCATCTTTCCTATCTGGCACAGTATGTGTATGGTTATGTTGAATAACTAACACAAATTATCTGACATCTATTGTAGACTGAAGATTTCTAAGACAATAAAGTTGTCTCTGTCGATCAGTCTACCCAACTATATCCTGCTTGCTTCTTGACATTCTTTTCTTCCATCAAAACTCTCACATGCTCAGCATCTTCCCACTGTCTTAAATTAGCATACATATTATATAACAATACATACGGAGCTGAACTTTCTGGTTCAAGTTTGATCAAAGCATCAGCAGCTACTATGGCCAATTCTACATTATTATGAACTCTACAAGAACTTAGTAATGCACCCCACACAGCCTTATCTGGTTTAAATGGCATGGTGTTAATCAAATCCATAGCTTCCTTAAGCTGCCCCTGCCGTCCCAAGATGTCCACAAGGGAGGCAAAGTGCTCAATCCGTGGCTCAATACCATAGTCCGTAACCATGGATTTGAATTGTATCCTCCCTTCTTCAACTAGTCCTGCGTGGGCGCATGCATTTAAAACCGAAATGAAGGTTATATAGGTAGGGTGAATTTTAAGCTTTTTCATCAGTTTGAAAAGCTCAAGGGCTTCTGCCGCTAAGCCATGAGACGCATAGCCTCCAATCATTGCATTCCAAGTGATCACATCTTTATAAAGTTTTCTCTCGTTAAATACAGTACATGCATCAACTATTGCCCCACATCTCGAGTACATGGTAATAAGGGAATTATTTATCGGTGAGTCAGGAAGAACAATCTTCGTGACAAGCTGATGCATCTGCTTGCCTAGGTAAAGATCCACCAAACCAGTACACACACTGATAACTGATGATAATGTGTGTTTATCTGGCTTCTCTCCCTCAAGCTGCATCTGAGAAAATAGCCTAGCAGCACCCTTATAGTCTTCATTTTTCTCATAACCAGCTATCATCGTATTCCATGAGATCAGGTTTTTGTGGGGCATCTTCTCAAAGAAATATTTTGCAAGATTCAAGTTACCGTTCTGCGTAAACCCAGAAACTATCGAATTCCATGAAAGTACATCAGGACAGGGCATTTCCCTGAAAAGCTTTGAAGCTTCATCCATGTTCGAGATTTGAACATAGCCACTGATCAGAGTGTTCCAAGAACAGGTATCACGCTCCACCATCCTATCAAAGAGTTCCCTGGCAGAGATTATGTCTCCCGCTTTCACATAGGACATCATCATTGAATTCCATGAGACCACATTTCGCCTGAACCTCCTTTGATCCTTTTCACCACCACCTCGATCATCTGGAATCTCATCAAAAAGGCGCCGAGCTTCTTCCACATGACCTCTTTGACCATAACCTGCAATCAGGGTGTTATAAGCATGCACCAAATTATCCTTACTATCATCATCACTACCAAATTCGTGCAAAATCCCAGCAGCCATGTCCAATTCACCGTTTTTAACGAGCCCTGAAATAAGGGCACTAAGAGAGGCCGAATCATGCTCAGGCATCGTCTTAAAAAAACCAACTGCCAAATCCACATCTCCATTCAGCAAGAACCCAGAGATCACAGCATTGGAGGACACAACATTACGCTCCGGCATGGCATTGAAGAGCTTCAAAGCCTGGTCCATCCTGCCATTTTTAGCATACCCACTGATGACCGTGTTCCAAGAGACACAATCTCTTTCGGGCATTAGCTCAAACAGCTTACGTCCTTCCTCGATGAACCTACTTCCACGACACGAAAAGTAACCCGAAACAATTAGATTCCAGGACACGATGTCCCTTTGGGGCATTTCGTCAAACAATTGGCGTGCCTTGACAATCTCTCTCCGACGCACGTACCCACTAATCATGGAATTCCAAGTAACGGCATTTCGGTGCTTCATGGTATCAAAGAGTGCTCTCGCTTCTCTTAATCTACAACTTCGAATCAGATTGGATATATATTTGTTGTATTGGTGTAGCGGTGACGAGTAATAGGTACGGGTTAGAGAAGCTGAGGCATGACAACAGCTTCTTCTGCTTAATGTTCTGTACAAAGTAGCCATTAGCAAAACCAAGACATTGAACAACGTCTTAGGTCTACCATGCATGTCACACTTCTTATTGATAATATTATATTATAATAATATTTTTTGTTGACAACAAATAATCTCCTAAATCAAATTCTATTACGCCTTAAATATTTATTTTGATTCATAATTAAATACTTGCAGAAATAAATTCTAGAAATTGATAAGCTTTACTATGAAATTTATTGAAATGAATTGTAATAAATATACGAAGAAAGTATCTTACTTCATGAATTTAAATAATTATTTAAAAGATCATCTAAAAACTTCTTAATTTTATAAAATTAAACATAGTTTTTTTTAAGTTCTTTAGGTTTATTTTAATAAGTTCCAAATAAAAAGTATTTTTTTCTCAAATTGAATTCAAAGAAAATTTTCAATTCCTTTTGTCAATGACAACATTTAAAAATATTAGTATTATTCTACTGCGTGAACTAAAATAATCAATTTTTAATATAATTAAATATTTTCAAGAAGGTTTTAATTTTTTTTATTAATGTTTCTTTAAGAATAATATCAATTACATATTATGTGTGTTTCTTCTATTTTCTTGACGTAAGTTGTCTTACATTTAACATTTTTATACACTTTTTTTAAGTCTTATACTACATTTTCAATGTATATATTTGTTTGAAAATATATGTAATCATGTTTATATGAAAAGTGAAAGAGTTCCGATTGTCTTCTTGTATTCTTGCGGATTTGACCAATATGATAATATTAAGATATATTTGATGAATAAATTTTACATTTCATAAACTCTTTACTATTACTTTTATAATATTATTTTAGGATTAAATATATTTTTGTCTCTTTAACTTATAGTGAAAATTAAAATTAGTCATTTTTTAAAATTTTGGTTCAATTTAGTTTTTCAACTTTAGAAATGTGTAGATTTAGTCATTTTAACTAAATTGGTTAGATTTATTTAACGTTTCAAATGCATTTGATAATAACATTAAGTTGTTTACATTATTTGACATATTTTTACTTCAATTTTAATTGAGAAACACATTTTAAACATCAAATAAAATTAACCAAATTTGGTTAAAGAGACTAAATCTACGTAGTTTTAAAAATGATGAACTAAATTGGTCCAAAGTTTTAGAGATAACTAATTTCAACTTTAACTTAAAGTTAAGAGACAAAAAATATATTTAATCTTATCATTTTATACATGAAGGTTGAATGAAATTCAATAAAAAGAATGAAAACTTCATGCGCAATAAAAAAATAATATGACTCATCTAAAATCTTTGTGTGTAATTAACATGACCTTTTAAAGTGTTTACAACAAACATAAATATAAGTGGTCTAGAGTGGTTGACAATGTGTATTTAAAAAAAGAAAGTGTTATTAATAGAAAAAAAAAATACCAGTGAAATTGACTACTTTTGAAAAGAATAAGAAGAATGAAAATGAAATACATTTTATGTTTCTCGTTTTATTTTAAGATTTTGATTTTCCTTTAAAGACTTATGCCTTTGAGCTTTGTTTTAATTTTATGAACGTTGGTTTTATTTTGTTAGACAAATATGAAGTTATTAGTTTTAGTTAACTACCTAACCATATTTATAGTATTCTTTTACAAAGTAATATCACTTTTTTCTATTAACACAGGTAATATCACTTATAGTTATGTTCATGCCACAGTTAGGTCAAAAAATGCATAGGAGTGCATAATATTGTTGTAGCAGCTGATGTTGAGAAATATATTTATTAAGATAATTAAATAATTAGTTGATGATAAGATGTTTAATACTTTGAATTTTGTTGATTTTGAAACTTGTGTATATTTCAATAAAGGAAAGCAAAATAAGATATCTAAAATTGTTGTAAACAAGATTTCAAACCTATTGAAGATCACTCATACAAATATTTGTTATCTAGAAATGGCTGCAATGGTGTAAAATACTTCATCATCTTTATAAATGATTATTTATGATATATGTATCTCTTAACTTGCTTTGTTTTAAAGATGAAGCTTTTGGATGTTTCTTTAAGATTTTAAATTTTGGTGTGCTAAACCGTTTTTAGGATTTAACATCTAATGGTTATAGACATCATAAGCTAGTTAGAAGGGTCCTCTATAGTTATGTAGACATGTCTATTGTAGAATGTTTAATAGTTTTGAATTCATTAGACTCATTTATAAGTATGAAAATCAAATGACTTAGTGGACATCATCTAGTGGATTGTATACAATTTTCTAGTTAGAAGTCGTTATGTACGTCTAGCTAACATGTAATCGTTTATAGGCCTATACGTAGAAGACTTGTACTTGTAGTAAATGAAGAGTATGTATACATAAATTTATAACTAAGAACTTTTCATTCAAGCGAATAAACTAAACATTTTTCTTTCATACTTATCTTGCTTCATCAGCTCTTTGTTCTTCGTATTTAGTTAGTGTATTTTGTAATCATTATTGCATTCTTCCTTTCTTTGCTCTCTAGACTTGTTTCTACCATAGGTGAATAACAAATTGTTATCAAAGTTAGATTTCAATTTTGTTTTGTGTTTAAGGTTAAGATTCTTACGAAAAAGTGCTCATTGAAGATCGAGAAGTTCAATAGAAGAATAATCTCAATTTATGAAGGATCAAGACAAAAAGACCTTCTTAAGGAGTAGTGAGTGTGATCCACTTTCCATAAGCACGTCACATATAAAGAAGCAACTTTTGGACTAGATTAAGAAAGAAAAAAAAAACTCATTTTATGATTCTTTTATTGTTATCAAATTATGCTCTTTATGAGATTGTGGAGGAAAAAAATTATATGGCATTGTGTTCAACGTTGGAAATGTTGTTCATGATAAAGTTCATTTGCTACAATTTTTATGGTAAAGGAGTTTGTTTAGGTTACATATGAAGGAAAGTACAACATTTAAGACTTTTCTCGATGAGTTCAATTCAACTTTAATGAAACTCTGATATAATAATGTAAGGTAAAAGATTAAAATGAAATAATGATTCTTCTAAACTCTTTCACTCTGTCCTATGAGACTTGTTGAGTTCTTTGGACAATCAAGCTGATTTCATAATCCTTGAAGTGGTTAATTTTAACCTTTATAAATAGATTTCTTTCCTTAAGGCATTTGAGACTATTAAAGATGCATCGTCTTCAGGGTTGGTGGTCATCAAGAACGATAAAAAGACTAAGAAGTTAAAGAAGGAAAAGGTTGTTCCTAAATATGTTTGTAGATATTGTAAGTAAGTTGGACATTAGAGGAGGGATTATCTAATATTGAGGAAGTAGTATTGAGTGATAGATATAGTTCATATGGTGGAGTCTTTTGATAACTACTTTAGGGTACAAAATCATCTCAAGAAAACATGCGTCTAATAGGTTAGTGTTGGATTTTGGATGCTTTTTTCAATATGTTACCAAAGAGACTTATTTACTATGCTTAAGTTAACCGTGGTAACATGTTGACGGACAATGATGCTTATTTTTTTATCAACAAAGATACATGATGACAGTTCATACATAGACCAATGTCATATATGTTCACAAGCTTAGGGATAACCTTAATTATTAAAGTCTTAGATATGAAGGGTTTCAAATGAAATATGAAGGTAGGAGTGATGCAAACAAGGGGAAGAAGTGGTGTTATGGTGATGTAGGGGTCTAGGACACATGAATGCTGAAGGGCTAGACATTTAATCCAAAAAGAGCTACTTTCTAACTAGAAGATGAGATTTTTGTTTTATTTTGTTTTGTGAGCACTATATGTGTTTGGTAAGTAACACTAACAGAGCTTTCTACAAGGTTGCACAAGGTGAATGACATATTGGACTACGTTCATGCAAATAGTTGGTGGTTACCGAAAGTTCCTATTTCTTTAAATTATCAATTATTACTTAAGATTTACATGTGTTATGCTTCCAATACCAAATTGAGTTGCAAGAACAATTAAAGAAATAGCGCAATGTTGATTTCCAATCACAAATTCCAATGACAGAGAAAAAAAGAACATAAAAAACATTAAATTAAATATCTTTGTTAAAACACCTGTCTGTTTCATGCATACACAACAATACACATGGGTTATTGATTAGGTTGTTGTTGAAACGTTTAAATTATTTCTACTATACTATAGAAACTTTAATATTGCTAAGATAGTAACCCAAAAATATTGGTATTGGTAAGATAGCTTAAAGTTGTCTCCCAATGAGCACAAAATTGATTCTTATAAAAACTATACAAAGTTTTAATTAAACAAAATAAAAATAATACAAGAAAATAAAGTTAAATAAAATAAATAAAAGATTAAATGAAAAAATAATAAATCATGGAAAGAAATCAAATTGGAAAAGGATAAAAGAGAAAATCAATAATAATGAAAATAGGTTAATTCCATTGCTTTTTTCATAATATGATCCATATAATTGGTTATCTAAATATTATTGTTCAATTACTTATTGTATTAGATTTTCAAGATAATCATTGTAAAGTTCTAATTAATTTGTTGGCGTTCTCACTATTAACCAAAGTACAATCTCAATTAAAAGGGATAACTTTTAAGACTATTCATAGTAAATTCAACCAAAGTACAATCTCAATCCAAATTTTCTATGTCTAATCATATATATTCTTTTATCTCTTTATGAAGTAAAAAGCTAATTAACAGAAATAGAATCTTGCTTAACTCTTGCTAAATTTTTTATCTTTAATCAAAGCATAGACTCAATTATTGATAAAAACACATTCAGTCATATACAACTTTCTAACTTTAATCAACGTATAGTCTCAATTATAATTAAAAACCTCTTGAATCATATGATTAATATGCATTAAATATTGTGCTAACTAGCTACAATATAAAAATCATTACTTTTACTTGATTTGGAAATAAAAAGGCATATATAAACATAAATCATATCATAATCAAAGAACAACAAATTTATTTCTTATAACATTAGAATCTAGTTAAGAAATTATAATAGAATTAACTCTAAAAGCTTACCACTCAATGGTGGAGATAATGAAATCAGGTCCCCAAAAGGGTTCTAAACCTCTTCTGATGTGTTTTCCTAAGTCTTTTTATATAGAAATTGGATTGATCTTTCTTTTGGGTTTTTCTATTGCTCTAATAATCTTTTCGATAATATAATCTCTTCTAATTATCTTTTAAATAAATCTAATATCGTTGAGATATATTTGGTTGTTGTGGAGATTTAAAAATATTTAAGAATATCTTGTTAGATCCAAAAAGATTTGACAATTATTATCTTTTAATGTTCTATGCACTAGTATAAAATGTACTTTTTATAGCAATATTTTATACCTGTTAAAATCTATCAGGTATAAAAAATGATATGATGGCATTATTGTAAATATAAAAAACTATTTTACACCTGCTTTTATTAAAAATAGGTGTATAATGATAAAAATTAATAAATTACAAATATTGATGAAGTTAGAAATAAAAAAAATCATTTTTTATACCTATTAAATATACCGACCGGTGTAGAATTAGTTTTTATGAAAAAAAAAGGTAACATTGGAAATTTTTTATTACAGCAGTATAGATTATTTTTGTTTGAAATTACAGCACTTCATCCTTCTTTCTCGCACTCGCCGCGGGGAAAGACCATTGCAGATCTTCGACGCCTCTTCTCCTATGTTCAAGGCCTCTAAAAAATCTCTGACGAGATCCTCGTCAACACCGTCGACAACAAGCAGCGAGATCCCTCCATGGCAGCCCTCAAGGTCACCATCAATGCCAAACAGAACACTATATCCGTCTTCAACAACGGCGATGTCATACCCATCTAGATCCCCAAACTCATTTGCGGCCACTTGCTCACTAACAACAATTATGGTGACAACGTCAAGGAGATCACCGGTGGATGCAACAGCTATGGTGCGAAGCTCACCAACATCTTCTCCACTGAGTTCAGCATCAAAATCGTCGACGGAAAGGGCAAGAAGTATAAATAGGTATTTTTTCAACGCCTAGGGTTTTCCTCTATTTTCCTCCATTTCTTGAGTCTCATCCTTCATTGAGCAGTCTTAGGGTTTTCCCTCCGTTTGCACAGCCGATGAACTCCGTTATGTCTCCCTATTGAATGGGTACACTTGTTGAATCAATCAAGATCAGCAAAAGTCCCTATTGAATGAGTACTAATTTTTAGTTCTAGGGACCACTTGATCAATACAACTAGTTGTTGAAAGTTTAAGTAGGTTCGTTGTTGAAAATTAAAACCTTAGAGGGCTATTAACCCAGGGATATTTGCACTTTTAAGGAAAAGAAAATGATGTTTGTACTGGATAACTGTTACTATTAGTTAACGTGATTGCAATGAATAGTGATCATAAATCCATGATCTTGTAGATACAATTGAAGTCATTAGTAGAAGAAATGCAAGCAATCATCAGGGGATTAGAAAAGGTTAAAGAGGAGCTGATTGCATCAGAAAACGATGGCCCAGTGACTGAAGTTTTTCGTAAGGTGATTAGTATTCTTGATTCTTCATTATATCATTTGAAGATCACAATTCAATGTAGAGAAAGTTATGCGTTTAAACTTAAATCATAATGCTGGTTTGCTAATCTCCTTCTGAGATTAAGCATCGAGTACACAAAGTATTTCCAAAATAAGTGTGTAAAGGTCTCTCTAGGCTATAGAATAATAAAGTTATTTTTATAAGGAAGACTCTCACTAAAGAGGATAATACAAATGTACATTCCTTGCTTCTAGAGTCTTAACTTCATCAAGTGAAGGATTTATAGAATGCACAAGTATTCTATATAAGATGCACTCTAAAAACTAAACCATTTAATATTTATCTAATACATAAAAATATTATGTGATTACATAAAATAAATAATTGAATATTATAATTACTTTAGAAGAGGTGAAAGTAAGATAATGGCAATGACATGTAACGGGGCAACAAAGTTGAAGTCAGAAATATCAGAAAAATCATATTAAAATGTGTAGGCTTTCTCATCACATACACTTGCACTTTGTGGATCTATTTAAATATTTAGGAGATGAACCGAACACAAATCATAATTCTACAATAATATTTTGATAAGAGAAAAAAAAGCAATTATATAAGAAAAAGAAAGGAAACACAGAAAAGAAACAGAAGTTTAGCAAAAGGAATGAAAAGTGCTCAAAATGTATGGGACATTGATGGTTACATACTTTTGTCTTCATCTTGAATAATTTTTAATTCACTAGTTGAAACTTGTAACTTTAGGCAATTATCTCTGGATGTTCTGTGCTGGACAGTTGGCTGCAATTTTAAATTGTGATCGATTCAAATCACTACTACCTAGAACAACTAAAGTGAAATGCCTTGCAGATGCTGGTTATTTTATCAATGTGTAAGCTTATTTGTCTTCTTTTTACTTATCTTTCTTTGTAAATGCAGCCCATGATTCATGGCAGGTCATATTATTCTCTTTCTAGAAAAAAAAATCATTTTAATTATGAAATAGTGTTATGTATTGTTCCAACTTAAAACTGATACTATGTTTATATTCATTGATCAATTGGTGCTAGTTCTGTCCTTTATCTCACAAAATTCATATATGAGGATTTATACAAAACAATGTGATTAATTTTTCTTAACATTCCCAGTTAAAAAAAAAACTATGATTATTTAATTAACTCTAGTGAAAATTCGGCTGTCACAAACTGAGCCAAGGTTTTTCTACAGAAGCAGGTTACTTATAAATCAGCCAGTAGATGTGTCTTTTATGATCATTATTCTATAGTGCAGACTCAGAAATTCTTTATGCAGGTGGACAAGCTTAAAGGGGAACTAGAAACACAAAACAAGGAGAAAGGGAACACGAAAACTCGAGTGTTTGTTAGAGAAAAAAGTTAATGACTTGAACTCAAAATTAGAAGATGTAAGTTTTACGTTTACCAACAATTCTGTTTTAACTAATGTGCCTTAAGTGCATCTCATTATTGTTTTAACTAATGTGCCTTAAGTGTATTACTCCAGCATCATCATCAGCTGCTAATAATATCTATTCCTGTTGGCTTTAGGTTGATCCTACTCTCATTTTAGATCTAAGAGAATTACTATTGAGCTCTATTACTTCCAAAAAACAAATTAAAAACCATTATGTCATTATTTTTCACTAGTTACCAGCAATAATTGATTTTCAAGTTATTCAAATATATTATGTCTAAGGATGATGCATCTATGCTCTAGTCTGTAGAATACTAATCACCGTTGTCTCTATGGACTCGTGCTTTTACATTTAGATTTTAAGTTTCTGAAAATTTAATGCAATGCTTTCCTGGGTACTATTGGAAATTAACTCCTTGCAGCATTTTGCCTTGTTATTGTGATGAGACATGCAATAATAAAGTAATAGAGGGATATTTTTTAAAATTCTTTTTGGCACTGGCAGTGATATGTTATGTATATTAGTACTACAACTTTTATAACTAAGATATTAAGCCATTAATATTATAATTTGACTCAAACTATTCATTGTGTAGATATTTGATGACATGTCTTCAATGGAGCAACATGTCATAAAGGATATTCGAGAGCAGTTGGCTGTATTTCTTTCAACCATTTATAAATTATTAGATGTTTCAATGTTACATTGAGTTTAGGAACTATTTTATGTGTAACTAAGTTAAGTGATTATGTTAGGTAAATACATTTAGGAACTTTGTTAGGTAAATATTGTATTTTGATGATTTAATAGAAATAATATTGATTATTTTACTCGTTATTGATTATTTAAACGGTATTATGGAATTTAATTTTATGCAGGCCTGGATATGGAAAGTAGCACATACAAATCAAATATTTAAAAAAAAAATGTCACTTTTTACACCGGTTAAAACCATGTTAGGTATAAAAAGTCCCAGAGTACTAGGTGTAAATATCGAATTTCTATACCTAATATAAACAGATAGGTATAAAAAATAAAACTTTCTACACCGGTTCAACAATAGGTGTAAAAAAAACGAAAACTTTCTATACCCCCACTTCTATATCTACTTAAAAATAGGTATAAAAACCCTTTTTTAAGAGGTATAAAAAACCTTTTTTGCACTAGTGATGATATGATTAAATAAGATAATTATTTAAATATATCAATTGAAATATCTAAAGATATATTTGAAGTAATAGGAAACACTACAAGGGGTTTGAATAGTGTTTTTGTAAATTTTTTTCAAAACTGAAGTTTGATAATAGTAGATGAATATTGGATTATCCTCATGAGAAACTTAGTTCTTATGTTATAAATGTTGTTATGATAAATGTTTTATGGTCTCAGTATGTAGCTTATCTTTGTGGCGCTTAGAAAAAGTAACTCTTAGAAAATGAGGTGTCTGTTAACAGTCGTGCATGTTAAGGATTTGTTTTCCACATAAGATGAACCTTTTTAAATATAAGACATAGCACACAAACTTTTATATTGGTTCACTCAACTGACCTACGTCTAGTTCTCCTCTAAGATAACATAAAGGGTTTCACTAAATTTTCAATGAAATACATATGAGTATACTTACCACTCCTGGTTTCACAAGTTAAACTCCCACTTTTGTGACTAGTACTGAGTATCACCCACTCTTGGTTGCACAAGATTATTCACTACTCTTGGTATCCTTAGACTCTCCCGGTATCCTCCAAATACACTATTTAGTTGAGTTTGACACATTTCTGGTTGTCATAGTTAACCTAGTAACCCCTGTTACCGTGACCCTAACTGAGTTTCACCCATTCATCGTTGAGCAGTATTCTTCACCACTCATGGTATCCCTAGACATTCACAGTATCCCAAAAATACATTATCTAGTTGACTTTAACTCACTCTTGTTTGTCGTAGTCAACCTAGTAACCCCGTTACTATGACCTTGATTGAGTTTCACTCACTCCTAGTTGTGTAATATTCTTCACCAGTCTTGGTATCCGTAGACTCCTAGTATCCTTTAGATACACTATTTAGTTATGTTTAACGCACTCTTGGTTGTCGTAGTCAACCTAGTAACCCCCGTTACTGTGACCTTGATTGAGTTTCACCCACTCTTAGTTGTGCAATATTCTTCACTAGTCTTGGTATCTGTAGACACTACTGGTATCCTTTAGATACACTGTATAGTTAAGTTTAACCCACTCATGGTTTTCATACTTAACCCAATAACCCTCGTTATTGTGACTATGATTCAGTTTCACTCACTCCTGATTGTGCAGTATTCTTCACCACTTATGGAATCCCTTGACACTCCCCGTATCTTCTTGATACATTGTCTAGTTAAGTTTCACTCACTCCTACTTTCCACTATACAATCCCATCTAGTTACCGTTTAACTTCATCAAGTTAAATATCAGAGTTTCACCCGCTCCTGGTTTCCACTAGGCACACTTGTTTAGCTACCATTTAACTCTTCAAAGTTAAATGTAAAGTGTTTTAATTATCTTCAGAATTTACAATCAAAAAATTAGTTACAAATCCTTAGATGATAACTCTTATAGAGATGTTATGTGTTGATAATGCTAACTCTTACCATTATCTAAGCATCATTTTAGTAGCAAAATCAACACTTTTTTACCTTATTACTTGCTTAAATCCTCTCTTTTATTTAGTTTTAGTATTTATCTATATTTTGAGCTACATTATGTAAATAATACTCTAATCTCTTGTTTCTGTGATCTATTTCGATGTTAGGAAGATCCTCCATTACATTGAAGAGCCTCGGTGATCCAGGAAATCATTGATTTAAAAGTCATTTTCGCTTAAGCGAGAATAATTTAGCTTAAGCGAGAATGACTATCTTCTCCAAGAAGTTTATTCTCGCTTAAGCGAGAATAGTTTAGCTTAAGCGAGAATTCAGACAGTATATATACTCACGAGGCAGAAAGAAAAAGGGTCTTTGGTTCTTTGGAGGCGCGATTTCACGTCTAGAGCTCATGGAGGGCGCGAGGAGCTTGTGGGAAGATCTCATCTTCTTCCTTTAGGTCTCCTTCTTCTTCCATCTTCCATGTTTGTAAGCTTTAGGGTTCTCCATGGAAATGGAGAACAAGATTCATCTTGTTAGGGTTAGATGTAGCCTATGAACTCTTGTGTAATGAATAATTGTTTCGTATATATAAATGCCTTTTCTATCTATTACTAGTATTCTTGTTTCCGATCTTAAAGCTTGCATGTAATGGGGACGTTCATGACTTGATTTTGGGGTTTCATTGAGCCAGGGATGGGATATGAAATCTTGAACTGAAACAAGAGTCCTTGTGGGTCATTGAGCCAGGGATGGGATATGATTCACATTTTGTCTTAGATCCTAGTTCTTAATGTGGGTTTGCTTGTTAGATTGTCCAAGGGATTGGAGTTTGATAAGGAAAACCTAGGCTCTTTCACCTAAGGGATTAGGGCTAGAGTGTTTTAGTGGATTGACTTTAGTAAATTGATAGAGAGAAGATGAAATTGGTTACACACAAGAGTGCATTGGTGAAAACTAACCTTAACAATGTCATTTCATACCATTTCTAGTCTTTTCCATTTCCAAGTGCCTTCAATACCAAAGTCCGACCTTGTAATTACTTGTGAATTTATCTTTTTGCACATATTCTTAAATGATGAGTTGTTCTTGAGTCTAGATGAGTTGTTAATCGCACAATTTTCTAGTATTACAAGTCTCTTGGGAAAACGATACCTGGTCTTACCACGGTTTATTACTTGAACGATTTGGTGCACTTGCCAAAGAGATTAACAAGTGTTCAATATAATTCAATCTAACAGACTCACTAAATATTTTCCCTCTTCTCTCTTCCTACAAAAGTAAGCTTATATATCTAATAACGGTTGAAAAACCGTTATTTTTATACTTTTTTTTATATTAAAAACAACCTTTATGACTTAGAAACTAGCTTGAAATGATGATTTTTCTTAAGTTTTGGAAATAAGAGAGTTGGATGGGTTTTATGCTTGGTTTTCCTTGTTTTGACAGGAATTAAGATCAATTAGATGAAAGAAGTTGAAGTAGTAAGGAGCTGGACTCAGGAAAGGAAGTAAAAGTGCACAAAAGAAGACTTGCAGTCACCACTGAGCGAAACCTTTACTGTTGAGCGGCATTCTGAAGCACCGCAGTCACCGCTAAGGGCCAAAACTGCAGCTGGGCGCCATTAAGAAGAGCTGCACTTACCGCTGAGCACCAAAAGTGCCGTTGAGCGCCATTTAATTGGGCTTGGACCTATTTTCTGTAATTTTTAATAAACTATATAAGGGGTTAGTCAACCTAGGGTTGGTATCTTTGGATAGCAAGAGGCGAAATCACACTTTCTTCATCCCTTGGAGAAGGATTTTGGATGCGGAAGCTCCTTTCTTCAAATTCTAAGGTTCTATATTTCATTCTTTCATTATTTTTCATCTAGTCTCACCATGTCTATGGTGAACTAAACCTCTATTGTTGTTGGGGAACCGATGTAATCCTTTGAAACTCTTATGTATTGAATTGGTTCTATATTTTATATGCTTTGCTTCATTAATTGTTAGGGTTGTTCCTCTTTACTCTATGCATGCTTTGTTTAACTCATTCAATTGCATGATCATTGATGTTATCTATATGGACACATATAGGTTAATTTAGAATTGAGGAAATTCTCCCGGAAGCAATATTACCTAAACATAGGAATATGAGGATCAATTGTCTTTAAGTTTCTGTGCGAATGTAATGCATGAATAATTGCCAAGGAGACAAGACATTGTAAACTAGTGATTAGGATTAGGCTTTCTTCATCGAGACATCGGGTTTAAGGTAAATTAGAAAGTGACATTAACATTAATGAAGAAAGATGAATTCATGAATACATGAGAGTGGATAGGATGAGTCAGAAACCCCAACAACATAATCATTCATATTTTATATCCATCGCTTTTGCTTCTTTCGATCCAATTGATCAAAACTTGCATTCATGTTTATTTTCTACAATTCAAACACAATGATTTTGTTTACAAGTCTAAGTTAATTAAGAAATCACATAAGTGTCTAGGCCGTGAGTCTTTTGGAAAACGATACTTGGTTTTACAATTTTATTATTACTTGACACGATTGGGTACACTTGCCGAGTGTTAACAATATCAATGAAGCTTGAGAATGTTTCTTTTCTTGAAATTTTCTCTGTGTGTGTGTGTATATATATATTCTTACACAAGAGGATTTGACTCTAAATAGTTTTGAGAGAATCTTTGATCTTTTCATGAGGATGCTTTTCATATCAATCTTTAAGTGCCAATCCCCCCTATCTTCTTCTTCAAAGATCTTCTATTTATATTCTTTTTGACAGTGTAGCCGTTAGACTATGCTTGTCCTCAAGATTTGGTGATAATGTAGTAGTTAGACGATGCTTATCCTTGAGATTCAACTCTTCGGCTTTAGTCATTGTCGCAACCGGAATCGCGACGGGACGACGACCCAAAAAGAATAGATAAAAGTTTTTGAGAAAAGAGATTTGGAGTCGCCACCATAGTTTATTCTGGGAAACTACAGAAAAACCATAAAATAATAAGACACGGTCCGGGAAAACCAGATTCTGGGTTCGGGAGTCGGTTACGCGTAGGGAAGGTATTAGCACCCTACGGCGCCTGCCCGAAGGCAGTACCTTTAACTAAATGCGTGAATGTGATGTGGTTTCAAAATGTTTAACTATCCCCTAAAATAAATTTCTAAATAAACAAAATATATTTTTTTAGTTTTTGGGCCCGACAAGGATTGACCTTGGTCCTACGTATTCTCATTCAAAAATGAGAAATCAGGGTTACGTAGTTCTTTTTGAAAACTGTTTGAAGTAATTGTTTGGAAATTGCTTGGAAACTTGTTATGGATAATTTGGATTTTTGGGAAATGAACCTGACAAGGACTGGCCTTGCTCCTACGTATCTCCACTTTTGATGGAGAATCAAGGATCACGTAGTTCTGGCTGGCAATATTGTTTGTTGATTGAAATTGTTGATGTTTTTGGTTTTTGAAGATTTTATATGTTTTTTTTTGGTATTTTTATTTAAGAAGGATAAAAGGTTCTTAGCACAAGGACGATGCGAGCGATCACACGTGTGCTTAACCTTTAAAACATATTTTTTGTAATTTTTATTTATGAAAGAGAAGGTTTTTAGCACAAGGACGATGCGAACGATCACACGTGTGCTTAACCCCTTTTTTAAAACATATTTTTTTGTGCTTTTATTTTTGTGAAAGGAAAGGAAAAGATTTTCAGCACAAGGCCTACGCGAGCGGTCGCACGTGTGCTTAAACCTTTTCAAAATATTTTTGCAATTTTTATTTATGAAAGAGTAAAGGTTTTAGCACAAGGACGATGCGAACGATCACACGTGTGCTTAACCTTTAAAACGTATTTTTGTAAATTTTGTATATATATATATATTTTATTTATTAAATAGGCGTTTTAAAATAAATAGATATTTAGAATAGATAAATAAAAATAAATAAAAACGATAACAACGACAAAAAATGATAAAATAAATAAAAAAAACAAATAAAATAAGATAAATAAGAGAATAAAATAAAAAAATACATAAGTGATGAGAATAAAACAAATAGTGGGGATGAGAAAGTGGGGGTGCAAAACAAAATTGGGGCTCCTCTGGTTTGTAGAAACGGAATGGGGGGTGTGAATGGGAAGTGGGGGACGCTTCGTGTTTGCTGGTCCAATTCCCCTTTCTCTTATTGTTTTTTATTATTGGCAAGAACATATGGGCTTAAGCCCTAACAGAATGGGGGTGTGCACGTGAAATTGGTGTATGCCAGGGAGGTGGGATATGGCCCGAGGCCTTTATTCCCAATTCAGAAAACCTACTAGGGTTCCCCCAAGTACAAACCATTTGCATCAACACTTCTTTTCCCCTTAACGGTGCCCACGTCTCAGCCGTCGCCAGAGGACTCCTACCTCATCCGAAGCTTCGCCGACGACGCTTAGCACCACCAGGACCACTGCCGGCGATGCCGTTCACGCCCGTCGGAGCCACTCTGGCCGCCGCCTCCTCCAAGCGGACCACCGCTAATTGCTTCCAGTCCCTCTCCTCCTCTTGCCACCGTCGACCCAGCCACTCGCGCCTCACGCTGTCAGCCTTGGAGGCCGTTCTGGCCGTTGCCGGCGAGCCCCAAACCCATTCCCAACCACGACGCCGTCAGCCTTGGAAGCCGCCGCTGATGGACCCTCCTATTCTCTATTTCCTATTTTCCATTTTTTTATGTTTGGGTTTTGAGAGATGAAAATGGTGAAAGTGGAAGTGATGTTGGCGATGTTGGGTAGATGAGAGTGAGGATGCTGGGAGTTGGTGTTGGCCGTGTGTGTTGGTTACTGGAAATGGATGAAGATGAGGCGGTTACCGGAGAGAGGAGTGAAAAGGTTGGGGTATACTGGCTGTGTATGAATGATGATGGCCGTGTGATAGTGTTGGAGATAAGAGTGCTGAGGTTGGCCGAACGGTAAGAATGAAAACGGTAGGCTGGAATTATGAGTTTCTGTATGATAGATGATGAAGGCGTTGGGTTGAGGTGGTTACAGTGGAAAAGAGTTTTTGGGTGTTGGAGATGATCGAAGAAGATGAAGATATTAGGTGCTGTCCGTTAGCTGAGGAGGACGAACGCTCGTGAGGAGGACGAACGCTCGTGAGGAAACCTGGATGAGGATCGTCCGTGCAGCAGATTGGAGGCTCGGTCCTGGAGGCGCACGCTCACAGGGAAGACGGGTTGAAAACATGGCCAGAAGATGGAGTTTTTATACAGGGGTTATACTTAATTAACAGAGGAGAGTGAATATAACCATACATTGATTGAACACATACTTCATTCATCTCAGCAAGCATAAGGGAGTCAAATGGATGAGCATGGGCATGACCAAAGAGTTTTGGGTATACGAAACTTACCTCCGCAGCTTCAAGATGGACTCTTCGGCTCTCCTTTCCCTTGCAGTGAATGATACTTCTTATTCCTCGTACTGTTTGAGTGGTGTTCCCTGTGGCTGACTCCTTTTTTTTTGTCTCTCCCCCTTTTCTAGTAACGCCTCCTCTGTTCTTTGGCTCCCTCCCTCTGGTGCGAATGGAGATGTGGACGTTGGCTGTGAGGTCAAGATGTTGGGTATGATGATGGGCGATAGTCGAACAATAGGTGGAAGGGGTGCATAGCTATGGTGACCGGTGTATATGGATGAAGGTGATGACTGGGTGCGGATAGGTGGTGGACCTTTTTCTGTTGGTCGTGGCCTTCGAGAGCAATCTCAGAAGTGATGAAAACTGGAGTCTTTTCTGGTTTTTTTTTTCTTTTTAGCTCCGTCTTCTCTTTTGTGTCCTTCTCCCTTTTTTTCTCTTTTTTTTTTTTTTTTTTTTTTGTTAATACCTGTCCCCTTAGATAATCTGTTGAGTTCCCAAAATGGTTCTGGTGGTAGTGTCCCAGGTTCTCCTTCCAATGAAGAAAAGCCCAAGATAATGGGTTTCCCCATGTTTCCAAGAATGTTCCCTCTCTTGAAGGGCGCAAAAGACCACTTGACAGCCGTGGCAGACAACTCCAAAAAGGAATGTGCCAGCTGATTCCAAGAAATCCAAAACTCAACCCAAAATATTCTCCTCTCTCAGAAACCCGTACTGTAAGTGGACGTTCGTCAGCACGGGTGAACCTGTGGACGCTCGTCAAAACCGAAAACGAACGCTCACGGAGAATTCCGTACAGACCGAACGCTAGCCACTGGGACGAACGTTATTCATGACCGAACGCTCACATTCGCGAAAAACGAACGACTGTTCAAAACACTATTTGGACGAGCGGTAGAAAGAAACGGACGATTAAAAACACTAGGGATAGGACGAGCGCCCAAAACCGAGAACGAACGCTTAGTAAACACTATGACCGAACGCTTAAAGAACGCTTTACTATTTGGACGAGCGTCACGATACTCCAATTGCCGAACGCTTAAAGAACGCTTTACTATTTGGACGAGCGACGCAATACCCCAAATGCCGAACGCTCGGTCAAAACCAAAAATGAACGAACGCTCAAATTATATGAACGAACGCTCTACTATTTGGACGAGCGGCAGTATTGATGAGATCAATTGAATGATTAACGAACGCTCTTTACAGAACGAACGTCCAATATAGAACGGGCGCTAAATAGTGAACGAGCGCTCCATAGAGGACGAACGTACACCAACAACAAACATCAAGACCGAACGTGAAACAAAATGAGCGAACGTTCAACAATAAAGACAAGACGCTCAAGAGCATTAGGACCCAACGTTGAACACGAATCAAACCGAACGTTCAATTAACAATTAAACATGACCGACGTTCATAAATAGTAGAACGAATGTTCAACGACCACCTGAAGACCGAACGATCAACTCATCAAGGACGATCGTTTCAAGCATGACGATCGTTCAACATTAAACGAACCGAGCGTTCAGAACCGAACATTCACTAACGACGTTCAAAACCGAACGTTCCCTAAACACCATGACCGAACGGTCGTGGCTCATAAATGACGAACGTCCGATCAAACTGAATGACCGAACGGTTGTGGCTTAGAGTTGCCGAACGTCTTAGAGGTTGAATGGACGAACGGTGGAGGACGAACGCAGCTCCATTTTTTTTTTTTTTTTTTTTTTTTTCAGACGAAAATAAAATACAATAAATCTATTGATCAATCCGGACGAAATTGGGTGTTGACAGCTGCCCCTCTTTACTTAGATGTTGCTGAATAATATGAAAATTTTGAATTTTCGTATTATTGGAGTAAAAGCTAAGTAAAGAAAGAAACACTAATTTCGTCTGGATTTCAAAATGGACAATGAACAACAGGAAAACTTCAAACAAACATAAACAAGGCTAACAAAATTGAGGTGTGTAGACATTGCGGAGGGTGTAACAACCCTATGGATGAAGTTGATGAGGTGTAGAAACCTCGTGGAGGGTGTACCAACCCTATGGAAGTGAATGAGTTGAGTTTGATTGCAGGGTTTGACCATTGCCACGCAGAGGGTCGATAACAAAAAATAAAACCTGGATTTGACCATTGCCTCGCAGAGGGCCAAACTCACAGAACAGAAAATTAAATCCGACCATTGCCATGCAGAGGGTCGATAACAGAAAATAAAACCTGGATTTGACCATTGCCTCGCAGAGGGCCAAACTCACAGAACATAAAATTAAATCCGACCATTGCCATGCAGAGGGCCGATAACAGAAAATAAAACCTGGATTTGACCATTGCCTCGCAGAGGGCCAAACTCACAGAACAGAAAATTAAATCCGACCATTGCCATGCAGAGGGCCGATAACAGAAAATAAAACCTGGATTTGACCATTGCCTCGCAGAGGGCCAAACTCACAGAACAGAAAATTAAATCCGACCATTGCCATGCAGAGGGCCGATAACAGAAAATAAAACCTGGATTTGACCATTGCCTCGCAGAGGGCCAAACTCACAGAATAGAAAATTAAATCCGACCATTGCCATGCAGAGGGCCGATAACAGAAAATAAAACCTGGATTTGACCATTGCCTCGCAGAGGGCCAAACTCACAGAACAGAAAATTAAATCCGACCATTGCCATGCAGAGGGTCAATAACAGAAAATTAAAACCTGGATTTGACCATTGCCTCGCAGAGGGCCAAACTCACAGAACAGAAAATTAAATCCGACCATTGCCATGCAGAGGGTCAATAACAGAAAATTAAAACCTGGATTTGACCATTGCCTCGCAGAGGGCCAAACTCACAGAACAGAAAATTAAATCCGACCATTGCCATGCAGAGGGTCGATAACAGAAAATTAAAACCTGGATTTGACCATTGCCTCGCAGAGGGCCAAATTCACAGAACAGAAAATTAAATCCGACCATTGCCATGCAGAGGGTTGATAACAGAAAATTAAAACCTGGATTTGACCATTGCCTCGCAGAGGGCCAAACTCACAGAACAGAAATTTAAATCCGACCATTGCCATGCAGAGGGTCAATAACAGAAAATTAAAGCCTGGATTTGACCATTGCCTCGCAGAGGGCCAAACTCACAGAACAGAAATTTAAATCCGACCATTGCCATGCAGAGGGTCAATAACAGAAAACTAAAACCATGATTTGTAACTTTGAAAAGTTGATAAATGCCGAGTAAAACATGAAGATTTTGCAAACAATTCTCCTCGCTTCTTCTAAGATGATGTTATGTCATGATGATGCATGGATGCATGGACACATGAGACCTTCATTTTGGTCTTTTCTTTTACTCTCGCTTTTCATCATCATTTTTTTTATTTAATTTCCATGCTTGGAATCCATTGTTAATATTGTCATCAAACACGATGTACGTTCAAAACGCATTCCTTAAAAACAACGTCGATAGGTATAGAACCCTTTAATGAGCAGGAACAAAGTGTAACCCTGAGTTAAAATTCTTTTTATCGCTTTTTGCAATCCAAATTAACTTGAACCCTGTAGAATGTGGAATGATGGTTATGAAAAGCAAATGCGTAATGATTTTCTGTGAGCAAATATTAACGTATGTGTGCCCCTCATTTGGGTAAAAGTGATATTAACATGTTGTGCTCCCATGCTGCACTAATTTTACACACTAGAAAAGCGAAAAGATTTCGGGTATGAAGGATTCCCCCCAAATTGGATGATCTTCGATTGACAGGGAGACTTCTCCTTTTTTTTTTTTTTTTTTTTTTTTTTGAAAATAACACTGAATTGTGTCGTTCACCACATCATTTTGTTTCAAAATTAAATTCGTGAGAAAGATTAGGACCAACAGTCTTCAGTCAGCGTGGACTTTTATGGGCTTGTACCGTGGCTAGAGGACAAAGGGTTTTGCAAGAAAGGATAATAAAGGCCCAAATAATTGTTTGACGGTTAAAGTCTTTAGACAAGAATCGTTTGCAAGGTGTCCCGTCAACTGTCTTTAGGGATTTGAATTTCAAGCATGCTTATCGTTGCTTTTTCTTTCTTTCCCTTTGGATCATTCTTTTCGTTGCCCCTGTTGTAGTCCTTTTATGATACTTTCCTTTTCATTCATTTTTTTTTCTTTTTATTTTTTCAACTTTGGATGCTTATGATGTACCCTTTCAAATTGACGTCGACATGCTGATGATTCTTGTATAGGGTGATAAAAACAATTACGAATTTTGGCTCAAAAGGGGTGCAATTGAATGAACTGCTTTTGACAATTGGATAATGAAAAATGGCCAGACGTCATTCCGAATCTTGTTTGTCTGACTTTCTCTTGAATTTAAACCTGAAACGAAACTATGTAGTGCCTGACACATCAACTTCATTTTTCCTTTGTTTTCTCCCCTTTTTTTTTTTTTTTTTATATATATATCTCCCTAATCAACGGATTATCGGTGATATGTAACATGATGAAAACTGCCCCAATATTAAGCGTACGGCGAAATCCTTCTTCTTACGGGAAACGAAAAAAATTAGGGTTCAAGTAATATGAATGCAGATGCTTTATCAAGAAAAGAACACTGGTTACACCCAAAACCTTGAATCCGGAAAGGACTCACCAACAGTATTTTTTCAAAATTTTTCGAAAATACTGTGTCCTTGACAACTTTATTAACAACAAACTCAGCATGTGACCTCTCTTCTTTTTTTGTTTTTCCTTTTTCGACATCCTCCAGGACCGAGCTCACCAACCTGATATACCTGTGATGCTTTTATCAACATGCGCTTACTCATTTTCATTTTCATTTTCCTTTGACTACTTAACAGCTCAGCGTGACATGCAATATTCCAGATGGAATGCAAACAACCAAAATATGAACGAATTCGCGTGAACTTCATTTATTAAAAAAAACACAGAGTACAATAATCTTTAACAATAATATCAACATCCCCTTTAATGGCAACCACTATCATGGAATCATCATGCGTAAAACTTTTTTACTGCATCAGAATTAACTGGCAATGGTAACTCCTCTCCGTCCATTCTTGTGAGAATTAGTGCCCCACCAGAAAATGCTTTCTTCACTACAAATGGCCCTTCATAATTTGGAGTCCATTTGCCTCTATGATCCTTTTGTATAGGTAGGATCTTCTTCAACACTAGCTCACCTTCATGAAATTCTCTTGGGTGTACCTTTTTGTCAAATGCCTTCTTCATTCTTCTTTGGTACAATTGTCCATGGCATACTGCTGTTAATCTTTTTTCATCGATGAGATTGAGCTGGTCGAAACGAGCTTGAATCCACTCAGCCTCTTCTAATTGGGTTTCCATTAAAACTCGTAAGGACGGAATTTCCACTTCAAACGGAAGTACTGCTTCCATTCCATATACCATCGAGAAAGGCGTTGCCCCAGTCGATGTTCGTACCGAAGTGCGATAACCATGTAAAGCAAAAGGAAGCATTTCATGCCAATCCTTATATGTGACCACCATCTTCTGCACAATCTTCTTGATATTCTTGTTAGCAGCCTCTACTGCCCCATTCATCTTTGGACGATAAGGAGAAGAATTAAGATGATGAATTTTGAATTCCTCACATAACTCTGTCATCATCTGGTTGTTCAAGTTAGTGGCATTATCGGTGATGATCCTGTTAGGGAGCCCGTATCTGCAAATCAACTCCTTTTTTATGAACTTGGTCACCACCTTTCTAGTTACATTAGCATAAGAAGCAGCCTCAACCCACTTGGTGAAGTAATCGATTGCGACTAATATGAAACGGTGTCCATTTGACGCCTTTGGCTCTATAGCTCCGATGACATCTATTCCCCACATCGAAAAGGGCCATGGCGCAGACAACACATTCAAGGTCGTGGGTGGCATATTGATATTATTTGCGTACACCTGGCATTTCTCACACTTTCTCACATGTGTACAGCAATCATTTTCCATAGTCAACCAAAAATACCCTGCTCTCAGTATCTTCCTAGCCATTGAGTGCCCGTTCATGTGCGTGCCAAATGTACCCTCGTGTACTTCTTTTAGTATCAACTCGGCTTCTTTTGCATCTACGCATCTAAGGAGAACCATGTCATGATTCCTCTTATATAAAATATCCCCACTCAAAATGAAGCTGCCAACCAACCTTCTTAACGCCCTTTTATCGTTTTCGGATGCCTTCCCTGGATATTCTCGAGTCTTAAGATACTGCTTGATATCAAAGTACCAAGGTTTACCATCTACTTCCTCTTCGATGAAATGACAATATGCTGGCTCAGTATGACTCTTCATTTCAATCATTGGCAATTCTGCATCTTGATCAACTTCAAACATCGACGACAAGGTAGCCAACGCGTCTGCTAATTGATTATCTTCTCGCGGTATATGATTAAACGTGATGGAATCGAAATACTCAATTAATCCCCTGATGTAAGCTTGGTATGGAATTAATTTAGTATCCCTAGTCTCCCATTCTCCCTTCAATTGATGGATGACCAAAGCTGAATCTCCGTATACCTCCAGAATTTTTGCTTTAGACTCTATTGCTGCTCGAATACCCATGGCACAGGCTTCATATTCTGCGATATTATTCGTGCAATTAAAACACAACCTTGCCGTCATTGGAATGTATTGATTCTTAGGAGAGATAAGCACTGCCCCTATTCCATGCCCCATTACATTCGATGCCCCATCGAATAATACCGTCCAGGCTTTTTCATTTTCATCCTCTCTGTTCTTAGCAAATAAAGCCATGATATCTTCATCAGGAAACTCAGGTTGCATTGGCTGATAGTCATTAATGGGTTGATGGGCTAAAAATTCTGCTAAAGCGCTACCCTTGATAGATTTCTGAGTAACATATACAATGTCGTACTCCGATAGTAGCATCTGCCATCGAGCTATCCTTCCAGTGAGAGCGGGCTTTTCGAAAATGTACTTGATAGGATCCATTTTAGATATCAGCCAAGTAGAGTGACTCAACATGTATTGCCTTAAACGATGAGCAGCCCACGCCAGTGCACAACAAGTTCGCTCTAACGACGAATATCGTTGTTCGCAATCTGTGAATCTCTTGCTCAAGTAATATATGGCATGTTCTCTTTTCCCGTCTTCATCATGTTGACCCAATACACAACCCATTGAATTGTCCAATACGGTCAAGTACAAAATGAGCGGTCTTCCTGGCCTAGGTGGACGCAATACAGGAGGGTCCTGCAGGTATTGTTTGATCTTTTCAAAAGCAATTTGACAATCTTCATTCCAGACTACCGCCTGATTTTTCCATAGCAACTTGAACATTGGTTCACAGGTAGCAGTTAATTGGGAGATGAACCTAGCAATGTAGTTCAGCCTTCCCAGAAAACCTCGAACCTCCTTTTCTGTTATGGGCGCAGACATTTTCGTTATTGCTCTTACTTTGTCAGGATCAACTTCTATCCCTCTTTGACTGACAATAAAGCCCAACAATTTTCCAGACTTTACTCCAAACGTGCATTTGGCAGGATTTAACCTGAGTTTGTACTTTCTCAGTCTCTCAAATAATTTCCTTAGATTGAAAATATGCTCCTCTTCTGATTCCGACTTTGCAATCATGTCATCCACATAGACTTCAATTTCCTTATGCATCATATCATGAAAGAGTGTCACCATTGCCCTTTGGTACGTTGCTCCAGCATTCTTGAGTCCGAAAGACATGACCTTGTAACAGAATGTCCCCCATAACGTGATAAAGGTCGTTTTTTCCATATCTTCCGGTGCCATTTTAATTTGATTATATCCCGAGAATCCGTCCATGAACGAAAATAACGAAAATTTGGCCGTATTATCCACCAGAGTATCGATGTGTGGTAATGGGAAGTTATCTTTCGGACTTGCACGATTCAAATCACGATAGTCAACACACATTCGGACTTTCCCATCTTTCTTAGGCACTGGTACAACATTTGCTACCCATTGTGGGTATCTTGCCACAGCCAAAAATCCTGCGTCAAATTGCTTTTGGACCTCTTCTTTAATTTTTAGGGACATTTCCGGCTTCATTCTTCTCAGTTTTTGCTTGACTGGAGGGCATTCCGGCTTGAGGGGGAGCGTATGCTGCACAATATCGGTGTCTAGACCCGGCATGTCATTGTAAGACCATGCGAACACATCTTTAAACTCCTTCAACAGGACACGCAATCTTTCCCTCACTTCCGTTTTCATACTAGTACCGATTTTCACTTCCCTTATCTCATCCTTCTCTCCCAAGTTAAGTATTTCAATCTCCTCCTGATGGGGTTTTATCTCCTTAGATTCTTGTTCCACTAATCTCAACAATTCTGGAGAGGGTTCCACATCATCTTCAAAATCATCTTCCGTATTATTGATAGGGTGCTCAAAATTAGGAACATTGATATCGTTATTTTCAAAACAATCATTGTCACATCTGCATCATTTAAATTTATGAAAAAGTATAAATAGATAAAATAAACAAAGAAAAATGCCGAATGATGATGAAATGCAACTTTATTGTCACGCTGAGTGAAAAGTAAAAAGAATCAATCCGCAAAACTTTAGTTCTAAAGCCCCAATCGAGACTATAAGCTTAATTAAGACTATTACATTTTGTTCACATTAAGCATCACAGGTAAATCCAGTGTTTCCCAATTGTTGAGTTGAGTATCAGGGGAACAAGCCCACACGAAGTTCAAACTTTGAACCCTTTCTTCATCCTCCACAGCTGCTATCTGGTCAGTGTTGATCCATCCAGCACTGCGGAAGCTTTCTTTGATGTCAACAATGTGAATTTTGCTCTCTCTGGGCCCTCGTCTTTCTGCACGGGCCAGACTGCGCTCTTTTCTTTCTTCAATCATCCTTTTCCTATCTTCCTTGGTAGGTTTGTACCCCAAGCCATATCTGTTCTTGTTTTCAACTATTTCCAGAGGGAATGCTCGCCCCTGCCGATATTTGCCCAAACCTTCCCCATATACATAGCCCTCTTTTAGCATAATCTTAGCCATCATAATAGAAGCACATGATAGACGAGGATTTATTGGAAACGGTTCCACACAAGTATTTCCCACGATCTCCAATGATTGGAAGGCTGTCTCGAGAGCTTCTTCAGCCGCCTCGATGTAGCGTGTGGATGATGGCCCACTCACAAGAAGATCCTCTTCTCCTGATACTATCACCAGCTTATCTCCCATCACATACTTCAACTTCTGGTGTAGTGTAGAAGGTACAACTCCAGCCGAATGGATCCATGGGCGCCCCAGTAGACAACTATAAGCTGGCAGAATATCCATAACTTGGAATGTTATTTGAAAGACACTCGGGCCAACTTGTATTGGTAATTCCACCTCTCCCATCACTTCTCGTTTACTACCATCAAACGCCCTCACAATCATTGAACTAGGTCTCATATGCATTCCTTCGCAAGGTAGCTTTTCCAGGGTTGCTTTCGGCATTACATTCAAAGAGGACCCATTATCCACTAAAACACGCGCAATAACATGATCCAGGCATTTCACAGAGACGTGAAGAGCCTTGTTATGCCCTCTTCCCTCAGCTGGTATCTCTTCATCCGTAAAAGTGAGATAATTATTAGCAACAATATTGCCAACAATACCTTCGAATTTATTCAATGAAATACCTTGCTCCACGTGAGCCTCACTGAGTATCTTCATTAGCAACTTTCTGTGTGATGCCGAATGCATGAGCAAGTCTAACAAGGATATACGAGCAGGCATACGGTTTAACTGTTCCACCACCTTATACTCACTTTGTTGTATGAATTTTAAAAATTCACATGCCTCCTCTTCAGAAACTTCTCTCTTCTCTTCCTTGTCGGGGATCTCCTCTGTCTGTGCACCCTTGCCCTTTAAGAATTCTTTTGCTTTCACGGCCATCGTTGTTTCTTTATCATTAACTCTTTCTCGTGCCAACTCTGGGGATGTGAAAATTCGACCACTCCTAGTCATTCCACCTATCCCTGATATGTTTTTGACGGCCGGGTCAACGCTTTGTTCTTCGCTTGACGTATGCGTCCCATATCTCCATGGGACAGCTTTTTCGTTCTTGTAAGGAAAAGGAGCTGGTACACGGATAATAACGGGCGACCTTCCTTGAGTTGGTGGGATAGAAGTAGTCTTAGTGAAACGAATCACTAATGGTTCTGGTAAAATCATACCGGATTCATCACCAGTCTGTGCAAATACCTCTCCTTCCTCATTCTTGTAACATACCTGCATCAGACCACGATCTAGCAGGTCTTGCAAAATTTCTTCAAACTCCACACACTCCTCAATAGAGTGCCCCGCATCTGGGTGGAACGCGCATGCCATACCTTCATCATAATCACCCTTCAAGACACCCACTTTCAGCAATGCTTCCAAAATAAACCTCCTAGAGCTCCTGACTTCTTTCACATTTCTCACCAGCTCATGCTCTTTCACTTCGACAGCATTCGTCGAAGCACTTCCATGCCCCGTTAAAGGATTGGCCTCGATACTAGGCTTATCCTCTTGGAACTTTAACCAACCAGAATCAATTAGAGTCTGCACTTTATGCTTGAAAGCAAGACACCTCTCAGTGGAATGACCAGCGGCCCCTCCATGATAACTACACTTTGCCTCTGCATCATAGCCTCTTGGGTACGGAGGCAGCAAAGGTCTCAGGGGACAAACGACAACCAGACCTTGTTTGATCAGATGAGGCAATAATTCCGTGTAAGTTGTAGGAATTGGTGTAAAGTTAACATAATTTCTTTCTTGGTTCCTTCTTGGATAAGTATTTGGACCCGCATTCATATTGGAACCTACATTTGCCCCTCCCCTCCAATTATTCGTTGGGATGTGTGGTGGTTGACAGTACCCTGGTTGTTGTTCAGGCCTAATCTGATGACCAAATGACACGTTAGCGGCATGTGGATGTTGACCCCAGTATGGTCGATAGTTATGAGTGGGAGCTTGACCTCTCCACACGGGAGTTGCAGATGTTGCATGCACATCTCCTTCCTTTCTTTTTCCTGAGTTGAAATTGGGTTTTTTGGAATTTGCGACCGTCGACGAGCCATATGCAATCTTCCCACTTTTCAACCCGATCTCTATCCGCTCACCTATCACGATGATATCGGCAAAATTTGAAGATACATTTCCCACCATATGTTCATAAAATGGTGGTTGGAGCGTATTTACAAACATTGCCACCATTTCTCTATCATACAAAGGTGGCTCAACTTGTGCAGCCAATTCCCTCCACCGCTGAGCATACTCCTTAAAACTTTCATTGTCTTTCTTTGACATGTTTTGCAGCTGTAAACGATCTGGCGCAACATGCGTATTGTATATATACTGTTTCACGAATGCATCAGCCAGGTCCGCCCAACAACGAATTCGAGTAGGCTCCAAATGAGTATACCAATTTAATGCCACTCCTGCCAAACTATCTTGAAAAACATGGATGAGCAGCTGCTCATCATAAGCATATGCAGCCATCTTTCTGCAAAACATGGTCAGATGGTTCTTTGGGCATGTACTTCCCTTATACTTCTCAAAATCTGGCGCCTTGAACTTATGTGGAATTTTGACGCCAGGAACCAAGCTCAATCTAGAAACATCCCCAAATCCATAACTTTCGTACCCCTCAACAGCCCTCAATCTTGCCTCTAGGCTCTCCAATTTATCCTTCGCCCCATCAACATTACTAGTTACCCCCTGAAACGAAGTATATGGCGCAGCCCTTGTAGAAAAGCCCTCTCCGGTAAGCACAGGTGGCACCGGGGTTACTCGTATTCCATCAGTCATGCTTGTATGCATCCCTTCATTTACCATAGGTGCAGACATCACAACAGGCTCCTGAGTACTGATGGGCGGTAGGTTAGCAGTGGTAGGGAAGGAGAATGAAGTCTGCTCCCCTTCTGTGTATTCTCCCACAGGTGGGGTGTAACCTTGGGGTAATCCATACATTGGGAATGAAACAGATTGGCTCCCAGCATTGAACAACGGAGGGTAGTATTGAGCACTTCCCTCAACTTGCGCAGACGTCGCCCCTCCCGTAGTCTTCAGGGCTTCAAGAGCCGCCAAAATCTGGGCCATTTGATCCTTCAACTGGCTGACATCGGCCTTAATAGATTCGTGTGACTGCTCCCAATTCTCCATGACCTTCGAATTAGCTCTGGTCCTGTACGGATGTCTTGGAAAACTTGCCGTTGTTCTCTCACTTGTACTGCTGATTATTTTTTATTAGATAAGGATGAAAAATGCAAAAAGAAAACATGATGCATGCTAGTGATAAGTGGAAATCACAGGATAACTATGACAATACTGATGGAAAATTAACACAAGCCGATACCAAACAAACATCCCCTATCTTTCATTTCAAGAAAATTTGATCCATTACATCGTCTAAGGAACGAAACATAATTCCGATGTACATCAACCCCGCGCCCGGGCAATGAAAGCTTTCATCTCTCCCACCAACCATTTACAATGATTAATAAACAATTCTATTTCCGCTGGTGAGTTACAAAAATGAGTACTAGCTTCAGCATTCGACACCATCCTGGGGATGTCTTCAATTGCCCCGTTTGCCAAAGCAGCCAACTGAGAGAATCTTTCCTTCCAGTGCTTTACAGCCATTTCTTGCTCTGCGATGTGCTCTTCCATTTGCTTTATCAAGGCCTGATGCCTTTCTTCAAATTCTATCGACCTCCATCGCTCTTCCTGCTCTTCGATATATTCCTCCATTTGTCTTATCAGAGTTCGATGTTCTTTTTCTGCTTCCGTTAGCTTCCAACGCTCCCTATTCATATCCGCCTCAAACGACATGGCCATCTCTTTCATCTCATGCCCCGCTTTTTCTATCTGAATCTGCGCTTCTCTTAATCTCTTCAGGGCTTCTCGTTTATCTGTTTTGGCTTCTTCGTAGAGGTGCTTCCACTCCTTTCCCTCTTCTAAAGCCACCTTCTTCTCATTTACCCTCATGGATAATTCCTTACCTGCAGCCGCTAGATCTTGTTTCACTCGAAATGTGTAATCTCTCTCAGCCTTCTGGCTTTTGACAAGGTTTTCATAGGCCCGCGACTTTTCTTCATTATCATTTTTCATATCCACAAGATCATTACGCGCCCTTTGTAATTCGTTTTCCAACCTAGCATTCCTTATTTTCAATTTCTCCATCTCAGCTCTTAATTGTAGCACCTCTTCACTTTCTGGAGCTTGGGATGGTCCTTCACTAGCTGATTGATCCTTGATTGGCTTGAAAGGCAACTTGACTATTTTCACTCTCTCCAGAATCCAGGTGTGATAACTAACCCTGCTATCCACTACTCCATCCCTCAAGTCCTTCTCTGCTCGAACAACATTTTCCCAGGCGCTTTTAACCTTTCTTAACAGTTCAATGAAATGCCCGTCTTCGTAATAAATGAATAGGGTAGCAAGGTAATCTGAGGAAGGTGCCCCTTTCATGGGATGCCCAAATTGTCTTTGCACCAAAAGGGGGTTGTAATTGATACAGTACCGGGCACCTACGAGAGGCACATTAGGAAAACTACCACAATGCTGGATAGCCAATTTATTTCCAAGCCAAGGCAGGCGCCATTTTATACTTCTTTCGCTCAAACCAGCAAGGAATCGGGCCCAATCATTTCCTCTTTTACCTTTAAGCCCTTGATGTGACAAAATCTCCGATAGACTCTTAACGTCGACCATCTCTTTAAACACACGCGCTGTCATCCATGTATACAACGCCGGTAAACAACAAAGAATCTTCTTTCCCCTTCTCTCATGGCAAAAACTCAAGGTCCCATAAACATCTGCAAGAACTGCTGTTACAGGATTCTCTGATCTGGTTTTACTCGCCACGAAGACATCTATCGCGGTGTAATCCACGAATTCTTCTATTTTGGGAAACAAGACAATGCCATATATGGTGAGGGCTAATACATCCATGAAAGTTTCCCAATCCTCTTTATCAGCCAGGTGATGTAAATACTGCTCTAAATATCCCTGTGATAACCCATGCACTTGATTCCTCATCATCATCCTATCTTCAAGCTCCTTGGGATGTAATTTCATGATGGTAGCAATGGTGGGTATAGAGGAATGATGCTCTAAATGTTGATAGGGAGTGGTGCCCTCCAGTGGCAAACTCAGGATATGCTCGAACTCCTCTATGGTTGGTGCCAACTGAAAGTCTTGAAATGTGAAACATCGAAGCGGAGAATCGTAATATTGTGCCAAGGCTGTGATAGCGGGTATTTGTACTTCAACCTCCATTAAATTCAACAAATTTCCATATCTTCTCTGAAAGGTTTCTCTTTTTATAGTCTTCAGCCTTTTGCCCAAGTTTATCAGCCCGGTCAAGTTTCCAACATGGGTCCTTAGACTATACTTCTTTCTTAAATCGGAAGAGTCGGTGTGCTGTGTAGCATCGGATCTTGTGTTAACATCCATTTCGTATGAAGTCAAGTAGGTACCTGTGATTTCCTTTTAACATGTTACTAAATGATGTATGAATATGATGCATGATAATAAAACAACATGGCGAAACAAAGCACATGCATGATATGGAATGTAATATCACAAAAAAAAATGAACAGCGTGAGGGTTACAGAAGTACATATTCCTCCCATCGTGCCCTACCAAAGGTTCACTGCTTAGGGTTCAAGGTCAAGTATATGCAATCTCACAAGGATGATTCCCTGAACCTAAAGGTCAAGGGTCACTAGAGCTATGGCCCCCTTCCTAGCATCCCCACAACAGTCGAGTAATCAACTAGGTGTGGAAACACATATGAAGAGAACAGACTCTAGCTGGAGTTCTCACGATAGCCAAACAGGAAGTACATCCCAGAGTGACACCGCTACACAACTCCTCTAATTCTAGGCTACGCTCAGACCCGGGTATAGGGCCCCACTCATGATATGCTGAAAGTATGTGTGTGAAGGGAGGAAATTATGCACACCCAAACCCTCACCTGCAAAACAACCAGAAAACTTCCCAGGCAGGTATAAACATATTGTCTACCCTAGGGTTCAATATCCGACAGTTATTGCAGTTATTCCAAATATCAAGCACAAATAGAGAAAAGGGAAAGCAAAACACATAAGCAAAACCACATCAAATTTGCGCATCTAATTAAATGGCTTGACTCTCTAAAAAGGGACCCCAGTGGAGTCGCCATCTGTCGCAACCGGAATCGCGACGGGACGACGACCCAAAAAGAATAGATAAAAGTTTTTGAGAAAAGAGATTTGGAGTCGCCACCATAGTTTATTCTGGGAAACTACAGAAAAACCATAAAATAATAAGACACGGTCCGGGAAAACCAGATTCTGGGTTCGGGAGTCGGTTACGCGTAGGGAAGGTATTAGCACCCTACGGCGCCTGCCCGAAGGCAGTACCTTTAACTAAATGCGTGAATGTGATGTGGTTTCAAAATGTTTAACTATCCCCTAAAATAAATTTCTAAATAAACAAAATATATTTTTTTAGTTTTTGGGCCCGACAAGGATTGACCTTGGTCCTACGTATTCTCATTCAAAAATGAGAAATCAGGGTTACGTAGTTCTTTTTGAAAACTGTTTGAAGTAATTGTTTGGAAATTGCTTGGAAACTTGTTATGGATAATTTGGATTTTTGGGAAATGAACCTGACAAGGACTGGCCTTGCTCCTACGTATCTCCACTTTTGATGGAGAATCAAGGATCACGTAGTTCTGGCTGGCAATATTGTTTGTTGATTGAAATTGTTGATGTTTTTGGTTTTTGAAGATTTTATATGTTTTTTTTTGGTATTTTTATTTAAGAAGGATAAAAGGTTCTTAGCACAAGGACGATGCGAGCGATCACACGTGTGCTTAACCTTTAAAACATATTTTTTGTAATTTTTATTTATGAAAGAGAAGGTTTTTAGCACAAGGACGATGCGAACGATCACACGTGTGCTTAACCCCTTTTTTAAAACATATTTTTTTGTGCTTTTATTTTTGTGAAAGGAAAGGAAAAGATTTTCAGCACAAGGCCTACGCGAGCGGTCGCACGTGTGCTTAAACCTTTTCAAAATATTTTTGCAATTTTTATTTATGAAAGAGTAAAGGTTTTAGCACAAGGACGATGCGAACGATCACACGTGTGCTTAACCTTTAAAACGTATTTTTGTAAATTTTGTATATATATATATATTTTATTTATTAAATAGGCGTTTTAAAATAAATAGATATTTAGAATAGATAAATAAAAATAAATAAAAACGATAACAACGACAAAAAATGATAAAATAAATAAAAAAAAACAAATAAAATAAGATAAATAAGAGAATAAAATAAAAAAATACATAAGTGATGAGAATAAAACAAATAGTGGGGATGAGAAAGTGGGGGTGCAAAACAAAATTGGGGCTCCTCTGGTTTGTAGAAACGGAATGGGGGGTGTGAATGGGAAGTGGGGGACGCTTCGTGTTTGCTGGTCCAATTCCCCTTTCTCTTATTGTTTTTTATTATTGGCAAGAACATATGGGCTTAAGCCCTAACAGAATGGGGGTGTGCACGTGAAATTGGTGTATGCCAGGGAGGTGGGATATGGCCCGAGGCCTTTATTCCCAATTCAGAAAACCTACTAGGGTTCCCCCAAGTACAAACCATTTGCATCAACACTTCTTTTCCCCTTAACGGTGCCCACGTCTCAGCCGTCGCCAGAGGACTCCTACCTCATCCGAAGCTTCGCCGACGACGCTTAGCACCACCAGGACCACTGCCGGCGATGCCGTTCACGCCCGTCGGAGCCACTCTGGCCGCCGCCTCCTCCAAGCGGACCACCGCTAATTGCTTCCAGTCCCTCTCCTCCTCTTGCCACCGTCGACCCAGCCACTCGCGCCTCACGCTGTCAGCCTTGGAGGCCGTTCTGGCCGTTGCCGGCGAGCCCCAAACCCATTCCCAACCACGACGCCGTCAGCCTTGGAAGCCGCCGCTGATGGACCCTCCTATTCTCTATTTCCTATTTTCCATTTTTTTATGTTTGGGTTTTGAGAGATGAAAATGGTGAAAGTGGAAGTGATGTTGGCGATGTTGGGTAGATGAGAGTGAGGATGCTGGGAGTTGGTGTTGGCCGTGTGTGTTGGTTACTGGAAATGGATGAAGATGAGGCGGTTACCGGAGAGAGGAGTGAAAAGGTTGGGGTATACTGGCTGTGTATGAATGATGATGGCCGTGTGATAGTGTTGGAGATAAGAGTGCTGAGGTTGGCCGAACGGTAAGAATGAAAACGGTAGGCTGGAATTATGAGTTTCTGTATGATAGATGATGAAGGCGTTGGGTTGAGGTGGTTACAGTGGAAAAGAGTTTTTGGGTGTTGGAGATGATCGAAGAAGATGAAGATATTAGGTGCTGTCCGTTAGCTGAGGAGGACGAACGCTCGTGAGGAGGACGAACGCTCGTGAGGAAACCTGGATGAGGATCGTCCGTGCAGCAGATTGGAGGCTCGGTCCTGGAGGCGCACGCTCACAGGGAAGACGGGTTGAAAACATGGCCAGAAGATGGAGTTTTTATACAGGGGTTATACTTAATTAACAGAGGAGAGTGAATATAACCATACATTGATTGAACACATACTTCATTCATCTCAGCAAGCATAAGGGAGTCAAATGGATGAGCATGGGCATGACCAAAGAGTTTTGGGTATACGAAACTTACCTCCGCAGCTTCAAGATGGACTCTTCGGCTCTCCTTTCCCTTGCAGTGAATGATACTTCTTATTCCTCGTACTGTTTGAGTGGTGTTCCCTGTGGCTGACTCCTTTTTTTTTGTCTCTCCCCCTTTTCTAGTAACGCCTCCTCTGTTCTTTGGCTCCCTCCCTCTGGTGCGAATGGAGATGTGGACGTTGGCTGTGAGGTCAAGATGTTGGGTATGATGATGGGCGATAGTCGAACAATAGGTGGAAGGGGTGCATAGCTATGGTGACCGGTGTATATGGATGAAGGTGATGACTGGGTGCGGATAGGTGGTGGACCTTTTTCTGTTGGTCGTGGCCTTCGAGAGCAATCTCAGAAGTGATGAAAACTGGAGTCTTTTCTGGTTTTTTTTTTTCTTTTTAGCTCCGTCTTCTCTTTTGTGTCCTTCTCCCTTTTTTTCTCTTTTTTTTTTTTTTGTTAATACCTGTCCCCTTAGATAATCTGTTGAGTTCCCAAAATGGTTCTGGTGGTAGTGTCCCAGGTTCTCCTTCCAATGAAGAAAAGCCCAAGATAATGGGTTTCCCCATGTTTCCAAGAATGTTCCCTCTCTTGAAGGGCGCAAAAGACCACTTGACAGCCGTGGCAGACAACTCCAAAAAGGAATGTGCCAGCTGATTCCAAGAAATCCAAAACTCAACCCAAAATATTCTCCTCTCTCAGAAACCCGTACTGTAAGTGGACGTTCGTCAGCACGGGTGAACCTGTGGACGCTCGTCAAAACCGAAAACGAACGCTCACGGAGAATTCCGTACAGACCGAACGCTAGCCACTGGGACGAACGTTATTCATGACCGAACGCTCACATTCGCGAAAAACGAACGACTGTTCAAAACACTATTTGGACGAGCGGTAGAAAGAAACGGACGATTAAAAACACTAGGGATAGGACGAGCGCCCAAAACCGAGAACGAACGCTTAGTAAACACTATGACCGAACGCTTAAAGAACGCTTTACTATTTGGACGAGCGTCACGATACTCCAATTGCCGAACGCTTAAAGAACGCTTTACTATTTGGACGAGCGACGCAATACCCCAAATGCCGAACGCTCGGTCAAAACCAAAAATGAACGAACGCTCAAATTATATGAACGAACGCTCTACTATTTGGACGAGCGGCAGTATTGATGAGATCAATTGAATGATTAACGAACGCTCTTTACAGAACGAACGTCCAATATAGAACGGGCGCTAAATAGTGAACGAGCGCTCCATAGAGGACGAACGTACACCAACAACAAACATCAAGACCGAACGTGAAACAAAATGAGCGAACGTTCAACAATAAAGACAAGACGCTCAAGAGCATTAGGACCCAACGTTGAACACGAATCAAACCGAACGTTCAATTAACAATTAAACATGACCGACGTTCATAAATAGTAGAACGAATGTTCAACGACCACCTGAAGACCGAACGATCAACTCATCAAGGACGATCGTTTCAAGCATGACGATCGTTCAACATTAAACGAACCGAGCGTTCAGAACCGAACATTCACTAACGACGTTCAAAACCGAACGTTCCCTAAACACCATGACCGAACGGTCGTGGCTCATAAATGACGAACGTCCGATCAAACTGAATGACCGAACGGTTGTGGCTTAGAGTTGCCGAACGTCTTAGAGGTTGAATGGACGAACGGTGGAGGACGAACGCAGCTCCATTTTTTTTTTTTTTTTTTTTTTTTCAGACGAAAATAAAATACAATAAATCTATTGATCAATCCGGACGAAATTGGGTGTTGACAGTCATAAGTGGTTGTAATAGGTTGATGTCTACTTGTTAGAGTAGACTCACTTTTTTAGTACTTTATCAAAAGTGGATCGTAATTTCTCTTTGGCGCGACTTTTGATGAGAAGATTGTTCCATAAATGTCTTATTGTCTCTAACGTCCATTTTTGACTTGTATTTGATAGAGAAGATGAGCGCTTGTAATAGGCAATATGCATAAGGTAGAGTAGATATGCATGCAGTAGATATGTCATTTCTCTTATTACTTTTGTTGTTTTTAAATGTTGAACATTTAATAATATTTAATAATTGTTCAAAACAACAAAGTTTTTCACATTTTCTACCGTTCATGTATGATTTGATTGTTTGAGATTTCTAGTGAAGATACTAAATGTTTCATGGGAGTTTCATCGTTGGATGAAAACACGTTTAACACATGGTATCGTTTAGCTTATGAGAGGCTTCTCCTAATTGGCACTTTGTTTAGTAGATATCTGTTGAGTTCAAAAGTGGGTTTAGCAAGCCATCTTTTATTATGTCTTTTTGAAACAAGGTTTGTTCTTTTAGTGCGTTTAGAAAAAAAATCATTTTATCATAAGAGTTCATCTAGCTTGTTTATCTAGGTATGCTACGAGTGCGTTTAGCAAGATTCTCATTCGATATGAGTTTTTGGATTACGTTTTAGATTTTTGGTGTGTTTTCCTAAAAACTATTTTCTACCCTTTCATCTATCACGTTATATCTAGAGTTCGTTTAATCATTGTTTAGCAATCTTTTAGCATTATTTGCATTCAGTAAAACACTCATTGCACATTAAATAGAGACATTGTTTAATGACGCATCTTACAAAGGCTTTTTCCTTAGCGGTTCTCTTAAGCTTCGTTTTCCTATTTACATTGTGGATTTCAGAAGGATAATACTTTGTCAGACATCTTTTTTTTCAATGTCGTTCATTACTCCATAAGATATGTGAAGTCACTAGCCTTTCCCTTAACAAACTTTCTTAATTCCTACATTCTTATGTTTTGCATATAAGATTCTTTAGATATTGTACATTGTTGCGCTTAGTGTTTTATCAGTTTTACTTGAATGTTTCTTGTACGTGTTATATGTTTTAACCCTATTGTGTGAACTTTTTTTATGCTTCTATGTTGTTTCATCTTAATTCTTCTATTATTTAAACATCTTATGTAGCTTTAGTCAAAACTCTTGATTAGGCTTGTTATGCAGATGAGCAGATGTTTCTAGTCTTGACTCTGTATTTCTACGTTGCTTCTCTAACTTTAGTGTTTCAACCATTGTAATATGTTCTTTGTGTTTATACTCTTTTATATATTTGATGACCAAAGATTTGCCCTAAGCAAGGAATTTAGATCATTGTATTTGGCCATGTTGTGTAGGTTTGTCTAAGGCTTGTATTAACGTCTAAGTAGCATATGATTTTCCTTAAGTTAGACATTCAAACCAAGTGGAAAGTGTATGCCATGGAGAGGATTTACTGTTTAGAAGTGGTCACATGACACCCTAGGAGTGAAGAAGATTTCTTTTTGGTAGTGGCCACATGTCCCTCCACCATTGGAGAGGATTTGGTTTTAGTAGTGGTCACATGACACTCTAGGAATGGAGATCATTGTGTTTATGAGTGGCCACATGTCCTTCCATCATTGGATAGGATTTGTGGACACTTTTCTACTCCTTAGAAGGCCTAATTTTTGGCCAATAAGAGCAAAGGTAGGAGATCATGCTTTTAGGGTTAGAAGGAGACATCCTTAGCCTATAAATAAAGGTGTCTCTACCCTTGTATTTCATCTTGGATTAATGTAATGTTATACTGCCAAATTGTAGCCATACACTTCCTTGATCAAGACTAGAACAACCCTAGAGTCTATTCTAGCCACCTACCTCATGGAGTTGGCCTAACCTCTCCTTGAACCATCAAACTACACACCATTTTCACCATACCACTCAAAGTCGTGAGCTATCTCCCTAACCACCACCATCTCCTTGCATCCTTCTAAGCTTTAGGCCAACCTAGCTCAAGGAGGTTGTTATCAAAACACCTATCTCTTTGATTATTTTGTTTCATTGAGGTCAATTTCCTAGATTATGAGTGTGACTATTTTTGGGGAAATCAGTCATGGTGATACACGGATGTTTTCCTTGTTTGTGTTGATGAATAAATTATTACTAGTGTATAAATTAGAAAAAAATAGAAATTATTAATTGTATCTTGCATTTAAACTCAAAATTAGTGCATAAGCTAAAATTTCTATTCTATAACATATTTAGTAGGTATACGTGTCATGACTTACACAAAAGGGTGTTACCTTAATAGTCATGTTTGACCTTGTTTACCCTACTTCTCAAACACATTGTTGCTAATATTGTCATTCAGGAATCAACTTATGTTATACAACAAATTGTTTTAAATTTAGTTTTTTATTTTATGTTAGATTATCTTTTTTATTCATGAGTAGGACTCATGATTTATGTTGAGCTTAGAAATGTATATTATGTGCTCAAAATGTTCTTTGTTAAATGTTTATTATGTTCTGAATAATTTTTCATTTATAGGTTTTGGTTTCAGGTCAAAATCAATTTAATTTAAAAAAAAAACACAACATTTATGTTTGCTCATGTAGTCAGACATAAATTCATGTATGGAATTATATAGTCAAACGTAAATTTATGCCGATATTAGTGATAAACTAACAAATTTATATCAGAAAAATAATTTGACATAAATTTACGTCTCCTACAACTACATCTAACCTTCAATGGGCATAAAAGACCAAAAATAACATATCTAAAAACGTTCTTTGTATTAGTGATCCATAATCCTACTTGATCAATGCGAGAAATTTTCGTTAATGTGGGAATGGGTTTATACAATACAAGCAAAAACTTGTTATTTACCATCCCTAACTCAATCTTTCAATAACCAAATATAGCTCTCTTAGATCTTCCAACCAACAATGGGAGTCTTAGATATTTAGATGTCTTAAGGCCTTCATTAACACCTATAAATTTTACAATTTTATAACTCATACTTTTACCCACAATGCTAGAAAACAATACTCCATATTAGAAAAAATATGGGCATTAAGATATATAGTTGAATTTAAGTTTAAGTCAACTTCATGGAACCGTTTAAGTAGGCTTGCCTCTATTTATATATTATAATTTGGTTTTATATCTCTAATCAGTGTAGGATTTCCAACACATTCCTTCACATCAAGTGCATTCATGCCAAGGATATCGAATGTGAGAATTGAGAGTAAGGATGGCAAAAAAATCTACACATACGGGTATCCCCACATAAAATCCACGGTGCGTAGTTACTACTCGTGGATATTTATTACCAACAACTAACACATAGCGGTATTTTAATATCTGCATGTAAACAGGTCGAAAATGCGAGTATTAAACTATCCGCCCCGCGGGTATATACTACCCGCAAAACATAATAATAAAATATTAATTTTTATTTTTTCAAAACTAAATTTAATTAAAAATAAAATTAATTTATATTTGATTAGGTTAAATTTAATTAAAATTAAATTTTAATTTATATTTAATTTACTATATTATGTGTGTGTGTGTGTGTATATATATATATATATATATATATATATATATTGTAATTTTATTTAAATTATATTTAAAAAAATATAAAATATATTTTTTTAATTTTTTGCTGATATTCGCAGGTACCGTTGGATATTTTCTAAGCGGGTAATCGTGCGGTTAGCAGGCGGGTTGCAGGTCAGATTTTTTTTTTGCGGGTAGGCACTATCCGTGCCCGACCCGACCCGTTGTCATCCCTAATTGAGAGGGATGCAACAAGTCACAAAATAGGCTTAAATGTTAACTATAATAGACTCTTAATGATATCATACTAAAATAATAAAATTGATGTCCAATTCAATCTCATTTAACCGACTTACCTCATTTATTTTTAAGAAGTAAACTTTAAGTCTAACCCAATTCTACAAAAATTAAATTATAAAATGTGAGATTTGCATCTACTTATATATTATAATTTAGTCTAGACATATTTATATCAAGCATGACACTAAATATATCACTACAAAAATATCAAATTTTAGTAGAGGTTAACTTTTGGGGGTTTTAAAAACCTCCGTAAAATATTCTTTTTTTTTTAATTTTTTAAAAGAATTTCGGCGGTGTCTGAATAAACCGCTCCTTAGTGAAATTTTTTTTGATTTAATTTTTTTAAACCCGTGCTCATACATTCCTTCTTCACTTCCCATCCCCATTCCCTCTTCCCAAACCCTAGAAAATATTCTATCGGTTGCCATTTTCGTCGTTGGTGGAAGCGATCGTTAGTGGGCGTTGCTTTCTGGTGGCCATTTTCATCGAAAAGTGGCGGCATCTCCCCCGCCGTGAACTCGATGCTTCTTCGCTTCCTTAAGGATCACTATCAAGAAGTCGCCGCAAGTATCGTCTTATCTTGGCCAATGATCGCGCGATGCTCGAAATGTCTTCCATAGATCTGGGATCTACTTCTTCTTCCACTTCTGCATTTACAGATATTCCTTTTAATTTCAGGTATTCACATTGTTCCATCTCCACCTATTTTCTTCTGTAGCGATTACGCTGATTTCATTTCGTTTTGTAATCAGAAACTTGTGCCTACCGGAAGAATTGGGCGATGTTTTGACCTGCTGTTGCTTGCGATTGAAACAAGTGAGATTTTGTATGTGAGAGTGCGATAATGTTAAAAGTATATCTTAAACTTATTTTTCTCAACGACAGTGATAGTATGTCATATTGTTTCCCTATTCATAGCAACTAATATCTGGTAAATTTTTACTCTTCCTCAATGTGATATTTCCAACTTTTATTCTATGATGTTTTTGTTGTGTTCTAGCAACTGCTAACCGGATATTTAACATTTTATCAAATAATTAAAAGAATTTTTGTTGTCATTTTTCAGTGAAAACATTATATGGAAGGCATTTAGGCCCACCACTATTAATAGTGGACGTGGAGCTGAATTTGAAGGTGCTGTTGTTGCTCTACTTCATCTCCCAGGTAACTGTTTTTGTATGATAGATTGGAGTTAAATGTTCTTGGATTTATTGTTTTAACAATCTATTGTTCAACTTGTTCAGCTGCTCCATCATAAGTACAGTGGAAACTTCTTTGTAGATCTATTGGGAAAATGGAAGGAATCTGAATATGGGGGTGGTCAGTCTGTACTTGTTGGCGGAATTGCGTACTATATCACTGCACCATCCAGGTAAGAGAATTAGTAACAAATTAAAGTTAATTAATGTCATTTCTATTTGAATAATGTGTTCATTAAACGTTCTAGTTAACCAATGTTGTTGAATGTCATGTTTTTGTTTTGTAGGAGCATTTAGTTGTTGGGCACTCGCTGCGAGTTCAAAATTTTTAGCTTTCCTTAGCTCCTACTCAAGATCAAGTATTTTATTTTATTTTTTCTTAAAAAAGATTTTCCGGCGGTTTTGAAAAACCCCTGGTAATTACCGGCGGTTTTCCAAAACCCCTGGTAACTACCGGCGATTTTTCAAAACCCCTGGAAATAGGGGCGGTTTTGTAGAAAGCCGCCGGTAATTTTGTGACGCTGGTTTTCCCGACGGTTCTTGTAACCGCGGGAAATGTATTTTCCAGGGGTTTTAACCCCCGATAACGTAAAAAATAACCCCTACTAAAATTATAGATTTTTGTAGTGTATGTAGGTAGTTTGATGATGGTCCAACAACAAATAGAAAAATAAACCCACAAACAATCAACTTTGCTAAAATACGAAGAAAACTAAATTAATAATTTTTATGATTCAATTTAAATAATTTTTTATCATATTATAAAATTATAAAATATACAAACCAAAATCATAAACTTGTAAATAAAAAGAAAATTGTGATTTTGTATATAACTCTTGGCTACTTTTAATTGCAACTTTATCTCATATTTATAAATAAAGCACATAATCTTTTATGATTAAAAACTATAATATAAAAAAAGAAATTTCTTATCTCTCATATTTTAACAAACATAAACATATTGAAAATACAATACAATAAAATTCTAAAGCAACGTGTAAGAATTATTTAAATGTAACAAGTGGTATAGTTCTATTCTTGCTTTTTAATTCAAAATTCTAACAAAATCAATCATATCATGAAAAAAAAAAAATCAGTTTTTAGATATATTTTATTTTATTTTTTAACAGTTAATCTGTTTCCAACATCTATCATAGTTCAAATTCATACATACCTTACATGCTTTAGGTTAAACTAATCCAATATAACGTAACTTTAGTCATTGTTTGGTACGAGATTACATTTATAAGTTTATCCTCATTATGTTTCTTATATACATTGAAAAATTAATTAATAATTAGGCCTTGGACGGTGTGGAAGTAAGCCTAAAATTAGTTTTGTGAAAAGTTTCTTGGCCTTCTAATAATAAGATTTTCAAAGAGCCTAATTGTCACGTGCATGTTTGATAACGTGCAAACTTTGCAACCCTAATGCTAACTACATATCCTCAAACCCATGCACTATTTAATGGTCGGTATGCCACTACTTTTAGTTATACTAACACTTCATATTTCTCCTTTTGTTAGGTTATTCTTCTCTATCTCTCATCCATTCATTCCTTTATTTAATGGTTTTTTACTTATTGTAATATATTTCCTATTTATTTTTATTATGGAATTAACTTTCTTTTTTGTTTCTTGTACATTCTCAAATGGAATCTTATATTCAAATTCGTGAAAAAAAAATCAAAGGAACTCACATTTATAGCCAAACCTGTCGATAGCTTTTGAGTAAGTTTCATTTGTCCACGGGTATATATTACTTTCTTATGTTCCGAAGCAAAGATTATCGGTGCTATGTTACAATTTTTCACAAAAATATCTTGCTTATAATATACTTATTATTGTTATAATTTGGAAGACAAAAGATGTTCTATTATATTTCTAATATGACTTGTATTGTTTGTGTATTTCATATTCTAAATACATGTCTGAAATAAAAGGTTCGCAAACTTTAAATTAAATTAAACTTTGTAAAAACAATTCACACCTTGTATTAAATCGAGTTTTTCGTTACAACTTTTTGTGTAACATACAAACATAATTCGAACAAACCTCAAGAGGTTATAAAATGACAATGTAAATGAATAGATTAAAGAAAAATCATTAACAAATGTCAATTAATTTATACAAAAAAGTTATATAATTTATACAATATTGTTTCATCCTTTTATTTATATCGCGTGAAATTTGTTGCATTCGAGTCAGTAATAACTATGCAAACACGAAGAGAAACAACTTTATTTAACTGAAAAGTTCTATACATAGAGTTCGTTTATCAAATGTAATCTATGTATCATACATATAAAGTTCTTGGAATATAAAACCTAAAAAACGGAATAACACGAAAGTGTTAAAATAGTTAAGTCTAAATATTATTTAATACATACGATGACTGTTTATCTAAATTTAACACTACAAAAACTTCCAAGTAGACCGTCTTTTATGTTTTTTATATCAAACAATTTATCAGTCAATCGTGACAATTATTTAATCAATTCGAAATCATTAGAAAGTCGATCATCACATATTAAAATGTTGTCTGCCTTCATAGGAAAGAAGAATATTCAAGTTCTCGTATTTATGTATTTATCTATATTTAAACATACATAAATATACATACACCAATAGAACATATATATTGATAGAATGTATTAATATTGTATGTATAGACCTAGTTGAGTTCTTATAATGTAATTATTGAACAATGATAGGTGTGTCTAGGAGAGTTTTTGTTGGTGACATGCAAATAGGAATGCTTTAAGTAAAATTATACTTACGAGAACTATAAAGGGTGCTTAAACATAGGGATGTTAGGTGCATATTAAGTGGTAAAAATTGTGATTATTTAGCATGAAAGAAAAGGTAACACACTACTTTCTCGTATTAAATGAGTAACCCTGATGTGGTGTTCGTACAGAACCGATAACATTGTGATTTGGTAAATGTCAATTGTCAGAGAGCACCCATCCAGCAAAACGGTGGCGTTTAACGTGTGAAATCCGTAGTCATATGATGGTATCACTTGTACGACAACGATCGTAACTAGCATATCGACCAACAAATCTATTCTCACAAACTTCATTTTTGTAAGCTTTCCAACGGAATCCTCTTCCACTGTTCAAAACTCAATTTGGGGCTTCCAAACCCCAATTCACCCAACACACTATCTCTCCCTCTCTCTCCTTCTCAAAATCATTTTCCATAATTATACAATTAAAAACACAACCTTAATCTTTACTAAATCCTCCTCCAAGATTACCTAAAACCACGCGACCAAGATTTATGATTCCAACTATGGTCCAAATCATACTATCGAGAACCAAAAACGCTATCCAAACCATCTTTCTACTCAAAGTTTAGATCACAAAGAAAAAACATGTTTCTATTCCAAATCACGAAAAAGCAATAATCTCATATTAAAGAAATTAATAACCGAACCCAAATCGTAGAAAGTTTGAAAGAGCAGAAGAATAGATTAGATGGGTGAATCTCTGATAGCACTCAGAAGAAGCAGTGTTCTATAATCCTTAGTAACAGCTAAAAACTGAGAAACAAACTGAAATTTCCGGCTATACATCTAGAAATTTCGAGAACTTTCACATAAATTAACCAAACATGCAAAACAGTCTGAAGCAGTGAAAACCAATACGTACAGATTTTACATCTTGCAAACTTTGATAGTTAGCTTAGGTAAGTTATAAGAGATGATGTTAATGTCAGTTCCGAGTTGCGGCACTCGTTTTTCTGTTCCTTTTCTTCTTGGCTTTCGCTGCAGGAACAGGCTCGGTAACGCTATACAAATCTTTTACACAACGGTACCTCTTGGTGGTGGTAGCAAAGCTTTCATCTTGGGAGTCTACGGTGGTTTCTGCGACGGAGGAAACATCTCCACCGGAATCGACCTTGCTCTGACGCGGTTTCCCTTGCACCACACTGTAGCTGCAGCTGTTGTTGCTGCTGTGGTGATCCTCTTCAGAATCTCCGCTGCTGAGTTGAATGAGTTGCTTCGCTGCTTCGATCTCCGAGTGGGAAAACGTGATCGGCTTCTGGGTGCTCTTGATTTGGTATGTAGCCATGATTTATGGAACAGAGAGAACGATGAATGGTGAATTGGAACTGAAACTGCTCTATCAGACATCGTTGTTTTTATACTGTTTCAAACAATAGGTCGGTTAATTGCTGCAATTTTTTTTTTCTATTTTATTATTTTGTTCGATTCCGTTTTTGTAGGAGTTCACTTTATTTGTGTTATTTTTCATTGCGTTTATATCATATGTATGTAAGAGAATATACCTATTTTACTTGTACCCTATTTTATTACAGGAAATTGATAGTTTATAGATTAAATAAATGTGTTTTTAAAATACGTATAATGAATGAGTTTTAATTTTGTTTTCTATTCTTATCAAATTTGTAATGATTTTTTTTTTCAACTTTGGTCTTTTATGATTTTTTTTTTATTTTTTACAGCTTGAAATTATTGTTTTTAGCTCTTTATATTCTTTAAAAGCAGATTGTTTTAGTTATTTGATAATTTCGACGTGAGTATAGTGACACATAATATTAGAAATAAAAAATTATTATTGTAATTTTAGAGGGACCAAAATTATACAATTTTTTTTAAAGAGATTAAAATTAAAATATATTAGTTAATCATTTTCTATGAACATATAAATTAAATATGTTAACAAAAATTAAGATTTGCAAAAAAAATATTTTTAATGCCTCTAAAATGAAAATGTAAAGATTTGAATATATAAGTAATCAAAATAAAAAGAAATCATTCAAAATGTAAAGGATCCCAAGATTAAATTAAATTTAAGTATAATGACGTAAAAGCAATTGAAGGTAAAGTAAAATGGAAAATTCTTAAAGATCGAAAACCACTAATGTAAATTACAGATAAATCAAATAAATAAAAGAGTTAATAGAATACTAAAGTAGTTAAATACAATTATTTATGTAATGTGTTTTTCACATTAAATAATATAACACATATGCTTCGACCCTAAACCACCGTTTCATGTTCCATTTTTATTTAAAATTTAATTAATAATTTGATTTTTATATTTAGATTATTAATTTATTGAGTTTTTACTTTTTAGAAATGTTCAATAGTTTATTATATTAAATTAAAGTTAATATTACTTGAATGTGTCACATTTAGAATTATATACAATTTGGGAATCCAAGTATTACTTTAAGTCCCACATTGGATAGAAACGGAAAAGTAGAGCATTATATAAAGATGAAAGATTTATTAACTCATTTTCTTAAGGTTTTGGGTAGAGAGTAGTATCAATCCTTTATAGGTTTGAACTTATCTTATTGGTGTTTGTATCTCTCTGGTGAACATTTTCCTTGTTAGAACCAACAATAGAGTCGATGGTTTGTCTTGGTGACCGACTCAGAGGAGTATAATGATCTCTATACTGAAAGTTTTTTTAAATAAAACACTTTCTTGAGTGATCTTATACAAGTTGTTGTGTATCCTTCTAAACTAAGTCCAATACATAACTATAAAAGACTTATTGCAAAAGCTTATAACTACAAGTCCTCTAACATCATTTGCATGTTTTGAATTCTTGGACTTGCTTTTTATCATCATCAAAATATCTTTATCTTCAGCTCTTATAATTTTTGCTAACAGTTAAAATCTAGATTTATCACGTGTCAAAAGTTAGGATTGTTAGTCAAAATCTACGTTGTCTTCTACCTTGAAACCCTCTAATTTTGACATGTAACATCTTTCAAGTAGAAAATGACCAAATTCAACATGTGGCATATGGGTCATCTTTCATATTTAAACACATTGTTGTACTTCCTATGATAGGATGTATTTAGTGTAAGACCTAGGAAAAATTATTATCTAGAAAGGTGGTGGGTATGAGTATCATGAATTAAAAATAATAAAAGGTAAGTATTAGTAAAATGAAGTATAACGTAGATGATTAAAGCTCCTTATTATGAGTTGGTAGTCATGGGTTTGATTCTTGCTCTGTACATAGTATATATTTATTATTTTTTATGTGCAATTGTGCTGTGTATTAATGTTTATAATAATTGTTGTGCATGTGTTTGATAAAAATTAATTAAAATGGGGAAAGTGAAATTAACATGTTAATTAAAGTAGCTTAGGAAAAAGTAAAATAAAATATATTATGTAGTGTTTTATGATAATTAATAAGAATAAAGATAGGGACTTATCAGAATCAATAAAAATAAAGATACAAACTTATCATAATCAATTAGAATAAAAATATTAAAATAAAATATATTATTTAAGGACTTGTCATAATCAATTAAGATAAAAACAATTTTATTTTAGTATTATGAAAATAATAGACTTTTATAAAAAAAATTCAAAAAAAACATGAGACAAGTATGTATCTTATTTATATTATGATAAGGTAGAAACCCTAGCCATAATGAAAAAGAGAAAGAAACTTTGAGGTGTCATAAGAGTGAGAGTTTGATCGAGTAAAGGTTTGTGAATGCTCGACCAGTGGAAGGGCATTGTTTATTTCAGGAAAAGTCTTTAGGGGAACCAAGGTAAGGGGACTTATCCTTATTGTTTGTTTTGTATGATGTGATTTTGTTAATTATGCTTGGTTAATTCACTTGCATGTTATACCTTGTTAAATCCAATATATTTTTTCTCTTTATATGATGTTTTTTTATGTTGGTGACAATATTATGTTCGATATTTTCATTATCGAGGAATATAATTTATTTCATCTTGATGTGTTCTATTTAATTATGTTGTCAAATAATTTCATCGTGTATAATTTCTTGGTTCACATTTATTTCCTCTAGTTGTGTTGTCTAGTAATTTATTATTCTATTTGGATGTTTTGTTTTTAGCAAGTTAAATAATACGTATATATATATATATATATATATATATATATTTTTAACCTATTGGCAATTACGGTTTTCATCTCATTGTTTAGGATATTTTTAAAAATGTGTAATATATATATATATATATATATATATATATATATATATATATATATATATATATATATATATATATATATATAAAGTGAAACTTGATTTAGTATGACATTAATGAGATGTGTATTCTCTATATTTAACTTTTGGTTAGCTAATGGTAGAGGTTTTATTAGGTGTTGATTTATGATTTTGGCATTTTCGAATGTGTTTTTCATAACTGTGGCTTGGATGGTGTTAGACAATTTTGATATTACTATGGTGTATGAAATGGTAGTATGAAACTTTGTTATAATATTATTTGGATGTTATCTTAGGTATTATCTATATTTTTATTAAATGTAATTTGATTTTTTTTTTCATGCGACGGTTATGGTATAATAATAATTATATTGGTGAGTTGGTTTTCTTTTATAGTCAATAAGGTCACGAAGATAAAATTATATTATTTTAAACAAATCTAGAGTGCAGCAGTAATTAATTATTTGAACATGTTTTTAGAAAAGAAAAGAAAAATGATAATTATTTTTTTGGTAATAGTTATATATATATAATATGTATAGGATTTTAGGGGTACGTGACGTGATTTGTGAAAGATTTAATTTTATTTTATTATTATGCATTGTGAGGTTATTTGTGAAAGATTTAATTTTATTTTATTATTATGCATTGTGAGGTTACTGTGTTATTATATTTTGGACACTACAAGAAAAGTGGTAGTTAATATTTTTAGTAAATGCAAGCAGAGATAACCACTTTGGATTTTTATAAATATGGATTTGATTTATAAATACTATGGATACACAGTTGTTAAAACAAGATCGTTTATAAAGACTACACTATCTAGTGACTTATGTTTTGAAGTTTAACATACAATATTTAACGAAATATTATTTATTGAGTGAAACAACTAAAGATTATACTTGTTAAGAATAATATTGAACAAAATATGTGTTGAATGAAATAAGCATTTATAATGTTTCATAAAAATAATATTATATATCATCTAACAGACAATGCTTTACAAATGATGTCAAATATGTGAATACATCTAGCAAACGCTTGACTAAACACCAAAGCTTAAGATTTTATATCCAAACAGTATTTAAAAGAAATGAATAATCTAGTATATGAGTTAAATGTGTCAAATGCTATCATGATATGAGAACATTTCATATCACAAGAGCACCTAATGTATACATAAAAAGTGCCAAACACTATCAAGCTCCTAACAATGTGTATAATCGTTATATCATCTGGTAAAAGGGATAAAGCCTTTGAACACTAGTTTCGCTAAACATAACTAAACGATGTTTTTATCAGATAAGTTGACATGTGTGAATATGTTTTAGACACACAATGTACTTAACGATCACTAACATTTAAAACATAACTAAACAAAGAAGTCCCTGTATATGGAAAGCTAACTTCAAAACTAGAAAAACACTTAGCAAACCAAATAGGATAATAGCAAAACACTTAGCAAACCAAATAGGGTGAAAAACATCTAGGCTAAGGAAACAAACAACCTTAAGACAGAAAACACTAAGTTAGAAAATCCCAAACCTAAACTAGGAAACCAACCTTCAGTTAGACAATAGGATAGAAAAACACAAGTTAGAAGACAAATCTTAAAGATAGAAAACTATCATCAAACACTAAGGTAGAACATCCTAGAAAACCAATTGTAAGCTAAAAGAAATACGAGACTAGAAAACCCTAGATTAGAATAGAAGAACAAAAAGTCATGAGCCAAGAAAGGAAAATGAAACTACAATTGCTCAGGAGATAGAGTAGAAAGTAAAAGGTTTGAAATAATAGGATAAAACTTTAATTAGAAATAGGATAGAACTTTAGCTAGAAAGAACATACCCAAAAGTTGTAGATGACCATCTAGGAGAAAGGATTAAACAACAAAAAGCTAAACTAAGGCTTAAGACACCAACCAAAGACAAATAAGTCAAGACTTTAGAAAACAAGAAAACAACTTAGGATAATAATCAGAAAAACTTAACGTGTAAACAAAAGACTTAGAACCTGAAACCCAAAACACACAACCAGAACACTTAACATAGAAAAACTTAGTGTTGAGATTGTTGATAGGGGGAGCACAGGTTTAGCTAAACCCACAATCTCTGTGATATCTGTTTTTGATAATGACAACACATAGTTAATAAAAACACATGTATATGTACTGTGTTATATGTGTTATATGCTTATATGCTTACTGTGAGATTTGTACAAGCATAATTGTGAACATATCATGTTGATTATTGCATATTATTGTGTTGGAAATGTGATTATAACTGTGTATGCATAATATGAGTTTTGAAATGGAAAAACACCAAGCATATCTATATGACTAAATCGATTACAAAGATGTGATAATAAATTAAAGTCATCAAACAACTTAAGCTTTAAACTATGGCAAAACAACAGGTTTTAAATCGATTACGTTAGTGGTTAAATCGATTAAAACTCGTGGGTTTGCACAAATCTTTTTCAAGTATGTTGTGATGGATTTTTAGAAGAAAAGTTTTCAAAAATATACTAAGGGTTATAACTTAATCGATTACATGCATCTTGTATTCAATTAAGTTCGTTTAAGATTTGAAAACTATTTCATTACTTGACATAACGGTCACAACGGTCATATTTTTAAATATGTTGACCGAGACTTAATTGCAAATCGATTACATTAATTGTGCATTCGATTAATGACTTTGATTGTTGTTAATTTGTTATAACTGTGAGATGAAATCAATTAGATTAATAGCATAATCGATTTAAATGCGTCTGATTTGACTTATACTATATATAGACACATGATTTGAAATTCTGTAAGACAATTGATTTTAACACTTCCATATATGTTTCAGATAAATGCTTTAAAGTTTTACAAAAGAGGAAAACACTCCAAGAAACAAGAATTATGGTGGTGAACAAGTATTGATGGTTTCGTGAGAAGCTGGATTGATTGATTCAAACTGTCTGATCATGTTGCACAACAGAGGTGCATACTACTGGATAGGAAGCTCTTGCAAACGCTTTAGTGTTGTTGTTTCCTTATGGTGTATACAGGAAGAAGAACGTGTGGTTCTTGACTTTGAGGGAGATCTCAAAGGGGTTGACTGTAGGAGAGGATTGTTCTTGCTACTAGTCTGTTGTAATTGCCTATTTTAGATTAGTGAGTTAGAGAGGTTGCTTACATTTTAACGAGTGAGGTCGCTGTAAAAACCTTGTTGTAAAAACTCAGATCTTATAGTGCAATTGGCATTCGGTCTAAGGTTGATCAGAAGGACACTAGATGTAGGCTTGGCCGAACTAGTATAAAAACTCAGAGTTTGAATCTTCTTCTCCCTTACTCTTTGCATTTAATCGATTGCATATTACTTGTATTTGAATACGCATACTGTCACATTGCATACATTTTTACTTGCGATTCAAGAAAAGTTTAAAGACTTGTAGTTTTTGCGAAAAAGATTTCAAAAACAATAATTTTTATACTACAACACGAATTCACCCCCGCCCCCGGCCCTTGGTGTGAGAAACGAAGCACATCTTTCTTAACACTTAGGAAAAGACTTAGAACATAGAAAAACATCTAGGTCAAAACACCCACACGGATAGCTAAACACTATTGTGCATAAAGCGTCTAAGAGAGATTGAGTTAAATGCTCAATGCTTATAATACCTGGAATAAGTATTCAGCTTCTCTCGAAAAAAAAATAAGTCAACGCAATGTCTCTAACAAAACATATTAAAAGACATAATTATTAAAATATGAAAGTAAGCTTAAGCAGGTCAAATGTTATCTGTCTAAATAGAGACAAAACCTAAAGAAGTGTTTATAACCTGACTAAACGATGCCATGAGTTGAACAAGTACCTTATCTCATGATGAGGTATAAATCTATGCTTGGTATCCTTAGATTAAATAACTTAATTGTAAAATGCTACCTAACGGTAGAAATTCAAAAAGCACTTTGTTGTTCAGAGCAAACATTAATTGACATTAAATGGTCAACGTTCAAATACAACAAAAATGATATTTGATAAACTGATTGAACATCAACATCATATTAGAAGTAGGTAACAGGAAAGACATTCACGAAATGTTCTCTCCCTAGGAAACAATAATATTGACAAACAAAATTTTTTATCCCCGGCAACGGCGCCAAAAACTTGTTAAGATGTCGAAAAGTGTACCGAATCGTATGAAGTAATAATAAAATGGTAAGACCAAGTATCGTATCCTAGAGGATTCACGTCACTAAACAATTATTGGTTACAGGCAACTAATGGAAGGTACAAGGGACAGGTTTATGGGATTGGACATGTGGATTCTTAGGATGAATGTGTCGATAGCTACTTGCAACAGACACAGTCATCTTCTAGTTAACAAGTTAATGTGGAGGAGTTTAATGAACTACAAACCAAACTAGCCCAGAGTGAGTCGCGACTGGCAAATAATGAGTCACGACTAACTAGTAGTGAGGAACAAATAAGACATATTACTTCACAATTCCAAACTTTTATTAGTGTAATAATGCAGTATCTTAGCTGCACAAAGTATCCTTCTAATGGCAACCAACAAAATCAGCCACAACACAATCATGAAGCCTAACAAGAAGATCAACTTCAACATCTAGAAAATCCTTATAAGGATTATTAGTATTTTAGGAATTTCAGACATTTGATATTATTAGTAACTTGTTAGATACCTTATATGATGGAAGACTATTATGTATGGATCCAACAAATTATTATGTATGAAGACTATTATTATTCCATCAATATATGAATATATGAGAGAATATTGTGCGTCTTTAAAATGTTTGTATTTGTATGATTGAACTGATTTTACAAGCATGTGGGATCTTTGCACCATGTCATACATTTAAATCTGCCAACACAGTTACATACGAACTTTCTCCGTATGTAAAATTCGTGTGTAACATTCGTGTGTAATATCAGTGTGTAATATCCGTATGCAATATTCGTGTGTAATATCCGTATATAATATCCATATGTAACATCCGTATGTAATTACATACAAATTTATCTGTATTTAAAGTTATCTACGACCACATTACATACGAATTTTTGTCTGTATGTAATCTGTATGTAACTCATCATTACATACAGACTTTTGAGCTTACATACGGATTTTGGCCGTATGTAACAGCGATTTTTCTTGTAGTGTGTGTAATGACTTAACCAATTAAGACTTAAGAACAATTTTTAGGGTTTGAATACAAATGCAATAAAAATAAACATGAATGCAATTTGATCATTTGAGGCTAAACACAAGAGTGAATGGATGATGTTGATGATATGAGATGATAATGTTATTGGGGGTTTAGATTTCACCGTACTTACTCTCATGCATATAAGAATTCATCTTCTTCATTCAATTGTTAACGTCACTCTCTAAATTACTTAAAACCCGATTTCTCGGTGAAGAAAGTATATCCTTAATTACTAGACCACAATCCCTTGCATCCCTAATAATTAATTCTGCATTACGATTAGGAGCTTAAGATGACCAATTCTCCTATCCCCATCCCTAGGCAATATTTCTCTTGGGAGAAATTCTCCAGATCATGATTCGTAAGATATCTCTCGATACTCAGACAAATCATAAAATATAACAATTTAGTAAAGGAGAAAATCCCTAACAATTAATGAATGAAGCATATTATAACTCAGAACAAATTCAAATACATGAGAGTTTAGAGGTTTCATCTTCCCCAACAACAAATAAGATTAGTTCTCCATTGTCATGACGAAACTAAATGAACAATGGAATGCAAGAGATAGAAAAACCTTAGAAACTGAAGAGGAGAGCTCCTACATCCCCAAATCTACCTCCAAGGGGCGAAAAATGTGTTTCTATGCTCAAGCCATCAAGAGATACAATCCCTAGGATGTTTAAGTCCTTAAATAGAACAGAAAAATAACAGAAAGCGGGTTCAAGCCCAATACGCTGGCACTCAGTGCCCTCATTTGGGGCGCCCGAGCGAAACTGCGAGAAAACTGGCGCTCAACACCCCTGGAAGGGCGCCCTGGCGTGGTGCAGAAAAAAAATTGGCACTCAACCCTGGCGGTAGCATTCCAAAACTCATTTTTTTTTTGTTTTGCTTGCTTTTATGGCTGATTCAGCTTTATACTTTGTGGGAGATTCTTCCAGGCACATTATTAGCTACAAAATAAAGGAAATTCAGTGATAAAATCATATAGTATAACCTCTACTCACTTATTCAAAAAACTAAAGCAAAAACATGAGTTCAAGCAAGTTTCTAAGTCAAAAAGGGTGCGTTTAATATTAAAATTGAATCACAAATAACGGTATTTTCAACCATTATCAAATATAAAAGTTGTAAAGAAACAAATCTTAAAGAAGTAAAACACTAAAAAGCTTTCAAATTAAAGTGATAACAAAACACAAGAATCCTAAAACAAAAGATAAAAAAATTAAAGATAAATATATCTACTATATATGCATTTATCTTGTGCAGGACAATCACTATGAACTTTCATCTAATAGATGCCAGAATGAATGTCAAGAAAAATACAAAAAGGAGTTTTGATCAGATTATCAAAAGTTGTGCCAAAAGATAAGTCAAGATCACTTTTGATAAAAGCTTTGAAAAACACATCTTCTCTATGATTGACACCATCCCATGATTGACACCTACGCAAATAGCTAGAAAGGAACAGATCTCAAGACAAGCTTTGGCAAATCCCAAGACAAGCATCGTAACAACGACTATATCCTCAAGATGTATAAATAAAAGACCATAAGAAAGAAGAAAAAGATGGTGAAGAGGAGAGAAAATATGAAGTTGTAAAGATATCTCATCATCCATTAAGCAAGGAAAATCTTTGAGTTATCAATGCCAAATTCCTACTATCTAAAGGAAAATAGAAGAACTTAAGAAAAGAATAATACTCACAAGCTTCATCATAATATCCACTTGAAGAAAGAAGAGAGAGTAAAAAAGTGAAATATAGAAGAAAGTCTCTCAAGCTTCATTATAATATTTGCTTGTGTTCATCATAAGAGAGAAAGAGAGAAAAGAGCAAAGTAAAGCATCCTTCTAGTACTTCATTGTATTACATGCTTACTTATGTAAGGTGAGAGAAAGAGAGATGAGAGAAACACTTATGAGTGTTTAAACTACTTTGTATTACAATCAAATCCTCTCTGCAGGAGATATAGTCTGAACTACTTGTAAGAAATCGTTGATTGCAAGTTTGGAGAGAATTAAAACACTTACAACTTAACTCTGAGAAGTTGAGGAAATCTAGGCGAGATCGCCTAGTACCAAGAGTGGTGCAATGATCAAGAATATGAAGAGTGGGTGATACTCAAGGAAATTTCAGCGGGTTGTTGAGTACCAAGAGTGGTACAAATACTCAAGGAAATCTTGGTTGGTTACTGAGTACAAAGAGTAGTGCGAATACTCAAGGAAATCTCGGTGGGTTGTTGAGTACTAGTAGTGGTGTGAATACTTTAGGAAATCTCGAGGGGTTGTTGAGTACCAAGAGTGGTGCGAGTACTCAACTGATCTAGGATAACTGGAGGTTATTCCCTAATTAGAGATACTGAGAATCGTGAATAATACTACGCAACCAGAAGTGGGGGAAACTAAACTAGACACAATTTTTCTTAGAGGTATTGAAAGTGTCTAGGGATACCAGGAGTGGTAAATAATACTACGCAATCAGGAGTGAGTTAAACTCAATTGTACTTCATTGAATATCTAATGGAACCCTCTAAGTTAACTTAGAGGAGAACTGGACGTAGCCTTAAAAAGTCAACCAGTATAAAACATTTTTGTGTGTTTTAAGCTATTGATAAATGATGTAGTCTCTTAACTTCTCCTATGCTTTTTTTCTCTCTCTCTCTGATATTATGGTCCATGCTACTTAAGATTTTTGCCCACGTTCAAACTTGAATACGCTGAGTTGGTCAAGTAAACAATCTCTCCAAAACAACGTTTACTAACCAAGCTTACCAACTCATAAGTGTTACGTACATCATGATCAGAGTGCAATTATGGAAACACTAATCAACCCCCCTTCTAGTGTTTCCTCACACCTTCAAGTCACTCTACAACGTCGACCAAAGTTTTATTGCCTACTTAAAAAGGCTATGAAGTTTACATGGAAGTCAACTTTATGTCTACCAATTATCTCTCAAAGAAAGCTATATAAAGAGGACTCGTGAAAATAGAATGAAGAGATTAATTCTTTGAATCCTTAGGCTACTCCTTTTCCTCTAAGTTTATATCATCTAAAGCCTTTTATTTAAAGAAAAATAACTCTTACAAGTTCTCAGAAGTTCATTGTATCATTCGTATATCTTCTCTACGAGAGTAATCTTTTGTCTTGTGATGAGTCGTTATTTCTTGAATTATATTTAGTTTATTGCACTTAAATAAACCAGGGAATTGTGTTTAATTGTCTGTCATTTCTCCGTTTTCTGAATTCTGCTTAATTTGGTCGGAAATTCGTAATTGTGCTAATTTGGATTTTCTGAGCTGATTAAGTGCATTTCTGGATGCAGGGAAGTTGTGGAAACATCATCTGGAGCATTGGGATATTGAGTGACACACTCAAAGGCTCAACATTTAGTCATTTAGATTCTAATTAAAGTTGTAATTTCGTTTTCTAGAAGCCCTTAATTAGAATTAGGTGTTTTGGACCCTTTTAGGGGCAATTTTGTAAAAAAATATTTTTTGTAGGACATATGCCTTTTAGGTTAGGGTTTTTAATTTTGTGTGTGGACCCTAGCCTTATTAAAAAGGGACACACGGCCCTTGTCCAGCCGCCACCCACTCTCTCAAAAACTCTCGGTCCAGGCTTTTGGTTTTGGAGGCACATTTTGATGTTTCTTGGCTGGAAACGCGGTTTTGAATGAAGAGCACATATTCTATTTTTCATTTTTCGTTTGGCAAGTGCTGGATTCATGAACAATGTATGTTTAAGTTTTCATTGAATGAAATCTTGTGCACGTTAATCTCTACTTGGTTTTTGTGATTTTGAAAGTGGCACTCGGTGATTGATTTACATTCACGCTGTTGGAATCTTTGCTGGCACGAAGTGAAGCACAGAGTTGAAAAGAAGCAAACGAACTTTTTTTTTTTACTTTGCTGGAATGAACAAAAGGTACACGCATTGATGCTGAACGTGAAGCACGAGATTCAAAGAATGGCATGGTGTGTGTAGAACGCTGGAACGCTGGAACGCTTGGAAGAAGTGAGGTACACGGTGAAGAGCGCACGGTTGCCACATCATTGAAGAAGTGCAGCACGGTGAGCTAGACGCATAGAAGCAACTCACGGGTTGGTGATTCTTGGATGCGGAGAATGAGATGGAAGCATTGTGTGCAAGCTGATTTATGCCACTTTCATCTTTGGGATTAAATAATTTCAGCTTTCTTTTCCAGAGAAATGAAGAAGTGATTATAAGAAGGAGCATGTTGATTGGATGAAGTGGTGTTCACGTCCCATCATAGGGGTTCGGTCATTGGAAGTATTTATTCCACTTTGAAAAGCAATATTTAATCGTTTAGATGGAGAAAAGGGTGTGCACGGGGACATTTATCTAGAGGCAGTAGCATTATTTAATTTGGGGAGAAGAATGAATTTGTTTTCTTTTAAAAGCACACACACATGAACAGTAGAAGAAACATTCCAGCAGGTTGCTTGTCAAGCATATTCACGGGAGAAGAGCAGAGTAAAAGTGTTAGGTGTCACGGCTGGAATGGTGTGCAAAGGAATGGGAGAAGAGAAACATCACGTCATAGAGTAGGTGGAGAGAAAGCCTCCACGCTGCAGCTGCTGTTTTTACTTTGAGGGGCACACTGCCGCCACGTTCACAAGGGGAGAACTCCAAATTAAAAAAAAAAAGAGTCTTGTTTTATATTGTCTGCATGCTTAATTGAGAATAATTTTTATATTCTACATGTTAAATGTCGGCTAATGTTTTAAGCTATTTAACTGATTCATCATTTGCATTTCTCAATGTCATTGCCACCTCTTCGCAAGTTGAGTCCATAGTGCTACTGTTCATGCATTGTTTTTAATGTCGTTTCAATGATGGATGTACTTCATCTAGATGATTACAAGGTGCATTTAATTCTTTTTTAGCTCATCATTGCATTTTAATAGTTTTGGATTCCTTTTTCTTATTTCTCTAATGCATTTAAATTAGTTTTGGCTTTAGGAATGTTTAATTTACTGTTATCATGTTGTCTGTTCTGTTCAGTTTATTTATCTTCTTGCATTTCCAATTTTCTCACTTATTTTAGAAACCGTTCGGTATTCACGCTTTGTTAATTCATTTCACTGTTTTCAATTATGTTTGGTTGTATTTAATTTCCAGTCTTAATTTACATCATTTTCGAATCACAAAAACACTTTTAAACCCCCCCCCCCCCACTGCGTGTTTGACCTGAGACTTGAACCAAGTTTTGTCCTTGAGAGACGACCTAGGAGTCACTTCCTAGCTTATACTACATTAATTTTATGCACAACTTTTGTGAGAGGTGCGACCCTCTCATCAAAATGGCGCCGTTGCCGGGGACCAATGGTTCAGTTTTAGGTCTTTTGTGTTGATAATGTGTTGTTTGTATGTTGTGTTTTGTCTTGTATGTTTGAGTGTGTGTGATTTGTTTGTTTAGGTTGTTTTGTGTGTTCAAAATTTTTGTGATATCGTTTCATGATTTTAGGGTTTTGTGACTTAGTGCATGACTAGGGGAAATCCTTGGCCTATACCACCCTTTGATCCTGAGATTGATAGAACTTTTCATAGGTTAGCTAGGCATTCTAGGAATTTATCTTTAGAGTCTGTTTTTGAGTCTGTTCCATTGGATACTGTGCATCCCACTGCTGAGTACTTTGTGCATACTGCATCTACTACATCTGTTGCATATGCACGTGATTCTGATTCTGATTCTGTTGTTTTTCACACTGAGAACAATATGGCACAACCTCCACCTCGTGAGAGGACTTTTAGGGAGATGGCTGCACCTGATTTCGATATCGAAAGCTTGTGCATCCAATATCCTGATGAGGACGTTCCATTTGTTCTCAAGACTGGACTGATCCATTTGTTGCCCAAGTTTCATGGTCTTGTAGGTGAGAGTCCTCATAAGCATTTGAAGGAGTTCCACATTGTCTGTTCTAGTATGAAACCACATGATGTTCCTGAAGAGCACATCTTCTTGAAGGCATTCCCTCATTCATTGGAAAATGTTGCTAAGGATTGGTTGTATGGTTTGGCGCCTAGATCTGTCACTAGCTGGGATGATCTGAAGAGGCTGTTCTTAGATAAATTTTTCCCAGCAGCCTGGACCACAGCTATCAGAAAAGACATAACTGGGATTAGGCAGCTTGGTGGAGAGAACTTATATGAGTATCGGGAGAGATTCAAGACACTTTGTGCTAGCTGTCCCCACCATCAGATACCTGAACAGCTCCTTATCCAGTATTTCTATGAGGGTTTGAACAACATGGACCGTGGTATGATTGATGCTGCCAGTGGTGGAGCTCTTGGAGACACCACACCTGCTGAGGCTAGGCAATTGATTGAGAAGATGGCCTCCAACTCGCAGCAGTTTAGCCCCAGGAATAATGCCATTGTGGTGAGGGGCGTGCATGATGTTGTTGCCCAGTCTTTATCAGCTGTTGAAAGCAAGTTAGAAGGAAAGATTGACTCTCTTACGAAGTTGGTGACACAGTTGACTACCACCCAGAGATCTGCAGCTCCATCTGCATCTGTTGCACGGCTATGTGTTATCTGTCCTTCCAGTGACCACTATACAGATGCTTGTCCTTCTTTGCATCACTCTGTTGCCTCTGATGCGCCTCAGGCTTATGCCACGAACATCTACAACAGCAGGCAGCCACAACAGCAAAATCATGACTTATCCAGCAACAGGTACAACCCAGGGTGGAGGAATCACCCCAATATGAGATGGAACAATGCGCCACAGCATCAACAGCAGGCACCACCTTTCCAGAATGCTGGAGCACCTAACAGATATGTGCCTCCACCTATGCAACAACACTAGAGGCAACAACAACAGCAGCAACAAGAGGCACCTGCCCAACCACCTGCCCAACCTTCCACTTCGTCTGAACCTTCATTGGAAGAGTTAGTGAGACAGATGACTATGCAAAACCTGCAGTTTCAGCAGGAGACTAGAGCTTCCATACAGAGTCTCACTAACCAGATGGGTCAGATGGCTACTCAGATAAATCAGGCGCAGTCTCAGAATTCGGATAAATTACCATCCTAGACTATGCAGAACCCAAGGAATGTGAGTGCCATAATCCTCAGATCAGGGAAGCAGATTGTTGTGCCTTCAGAGCCCGCTTCTACACCTACACCCGTGCCTGCCACTTGTCCTAGAAAGAACGACCATGACAGTCCAAGCAGGGCATTTGAGGTGGGTGAATCTTCTTCTCCAGCCGGTGGTTCTTCTTCAGGTGGATCTTCTCCCTCTTCCACCACCACCGCTGCCGCACCTTCTCCATTGGTTGACCGACCTATCCCTCTACCATTTCCTTCACGGGCACTTCCTAGCAAAAAGATGGAAGAGGTGGATAGGGAAATTCTGGAGACCTTCAGGAAGGTAGAGGTGAACATACCTCTACTCGATGCCATCAAGCAGATACCGAAGTATGCCAAATTCTTGAAGGAGCTGTGCACACACAAAAGGAAGATGAAGGGAAATGAGAGGATTAGCATGGGAAGGAATGTATCTGCACTTATTGGTAAGTCGGTCCTGCACATCCCTGAAAAGTGCAAGGACCCAGGTATATTTTGCATTCCTTGTGTGATTGGAAACAATAAATTTGAAAATGCCATGCTTGATTTGGGTGCTTCTGTTAATGTCATGCCTTTGTCTATATATGCATCTTTGTCTCTTGGTCCTTTGCAAACCACGGGTGTGGTCATTCAGTTGGCCAATAGGAGTGTTACCCACCCAGCAGGTTTCATAGAGGATGTCTTGGTTAGGGTTGATGAATTGATTTTTCCTGCTGACTTTTATGTTTTGGAAATGGAGGAGGGATTCTCTCATGGATTCGCTCCCATTATCTTAGGCAGGCCATTCTTGAAAATTGCCCGAACTAAGATTGATGTGTATGCTGGAACTTTGTCTATGGAATTTGCTGATATTGTTGTTCATTTTAATATCCTTGGTGCAATGAAATTTCCAGCTGAGGACCATTCTCTGTTTAGGATCGATGCATTGGATGACATTATTGATAAATATGTTGTTGATGATTTTGATTCTTTGCATAAGAAAGAGCATTCTTCTCTATCTTTTCTACATACATGCATTGAATCTGAATTTGAGAATGATGTTGATTTTGAAGAGAATTTTGATATCCATGATGTTGATGATGTTTTTTATATGGATGATGTTGATAATGTAATTGTCATGGATATGGATTTGGAGCTTGATGAGATAGGTGTTCTGCCTTTACCTGTGAATTCTTTGGAGTCAGAATGCACTAACCACTTTGTAGGAAGTACAAATGAATCTGACTTGCAGGCACCTACTCTTGAGTTGAAACAGCTCCCAGATAACCTCAAGTACGTGTACTTGGAGGATGATGAGAAGAAACCGGTGATCATTTCTACCTCCCTTGATTCTGTTCAAGAGGAGAAGTTGCTTGGTGTGCTGAGGAAGCACAAGAAGGCCATTGGTTGGAGTTTGGTTGACATACCTGGTATTAGCCCATCCACATGCATGCATAGAATTCTTTTGGAAGATGGGGCAAGGCCAGTCAGACAGCCACAAAGAAGGCAAAACCCCGTGATCATGGACGTCATCAAGAAGGAGGTGACCAAGCTTTTGCAAGCTGGGATCATATACCCTATTTCAGACAGTCAGTGGGTTAGCCCCATCCATGTTGTGCCCAACAAAACTGGCCTCACTGTGGTGAAGAATGAGAGGGATGAGCTTATCCCAGCTAGAGTGCATAACAGTTGGAGAGTCTGCATTGACTATAGGAGGCTCAACCAAGCAACCAGGAAAGATCATTTCCCCCTGTCATTCATTGATCAGATGCTGGAGCGCCTGGCAGGTAAATCTCATTATTGTTTTCTTGATGGTTTTTCTGGTTACTTTCAAATAAATATTGCGCCTGAGGATCAAGAAAAAACCACATTCACCTGCCCCTTTGGCACTTTTGCCTATAGGAGGATGCCCTTTGGTCTATGCAACGCCCCTGGTACCTTCCAGCGGTGCATGCTTAGCATTTTTAGCGACTTTCTTGAGAGTTGCATAGAGGTGTTTATGGATGATTTTACTGTGTATGGATCCTCCTTTGATGCATGTTTAGACAGTCTGGAAAAAGTTTTGAAAAGATGCATAGAAACAAACCTTGTTCTCAATTTTGAGAAATGTCACTTCATGGTTGGACAAGGTTTGGTTCTAGGGCATATCATTTCTGAAAAGGGAATAGAGGTAGACCATGCTAAGATATCTGTGATTTCGCAGTTGCCTTACCCCTCTTGCGTGCGAGAGGTGTGATCTTTTCTTGGACATGTAGGTTTCTACAGGCGCTTCATCAAAGATTTCAGCAAGAAGGCACTTCCCTTGTCCAGACTGCTGCAGAAAGATATTGACTTTTCTTTTGATGACAGATGCAAGCAGGCGTTTGATGGCCTGAAGGAAGCTTTGACCACCGCCCCTATCATTCAGGCACCGGATTGGACAGCCCCATTTGAGCTCATGTGTGATGCGTCTAATTATGCATTAGGGGCTGTCTTGACACAAAAAATTGACAAGCTGCCGAGAGTGATCTACTATGCTTCACGCACTTTGGATGTTGCCCAAGCAAATTATACCACCACTGAAAAAGAGTTGTTGGCAACTGTTTTTTCCCTTGATAAGTTTAGGTCATATTTGCTTGGATCACCTGTGATTGTGTATACTGACCATGCAGCTCTAAAGTTTCTGTTGAAAAAGGCTGAGTCAAAGCCTAGATTGATCAGGTGGATGCTACTGCTCCAAGAGTTTGACTTGCAAATTGAAGACCGGAGTGGAGCACGAAATTTGGTTGCAGACCACCTAAGCCGGATTGAAAAAGCTGGGAATGAAGCTGATGTGTTGCCCATCCGGGATGCCTTTCCTGACGAGAGTTTGTTGATGATTTCTTACTCGCACCCCACTCCTTGGTTTGCACACATTGTAAATTATTTGGTTGCTTCTGTTTTTCCTCCCTTAGCATCACATGCTCAGATTGCTAAAATTAAGAGTGATGCTAAGTATTATGTTTGGGATGACCCATATCTGTGGAAGTTGTGCAGTGACCAGGTTACTAGGAGATGCATTCCAGACCATGAGATTGACGCGGTCCTGCAGTTTTGTCATGCCTCCTCACCTGGTGGTCATCTGGGGATACAAAGAACAGCTCGCAGGGTGCTTGACTGTGGTTTCTATTGGCCTTCCATCTTCAAAGATGCGGAGAAGATTTGCAGCACTTGTGAGCCTTGTCAGAGAGCAGGAGGATCAATTTCACAGAGACAAGAGATGCCTCAACAACCTATGTTGTTCTGTGAGGTGTTTGATGTATGGGGTATAGATTTCATGGGTCCTTTTCCTGTTTCTTTTGGTTTCTCTTATATTCTCCTTGTTGTGGATTATGTTTCAAAATGGGTGGAAGCTAGAGCCACCAGGACTAATGATGCTCAGGTTGTTGTAGATTTTGTTAGATCTCACCTCTTTTGCAGGTTTGGAGTACCTAGAGCAATTGTTAGTGATCAAGGAACCCATTTTTGCAACAGATCCATGCAAGCTTTGCTCAAGAAATATGGGGTGACGCACAGAGTTTCTACACCTTACCACCCTCAAAGAAATGGGCAGGCTGAGATCTCCAATAGGGAGATTAAGAGGATTTTGGAGAAGATTGTCCAGCCCAACAGGAAAGATTGGAGCAATAGGTTGGACGATGCTCTTTGGGCTCACAGGACAGCTTACAAAGCACCGATAGGGATGTCTCCCTACCGGGTTGTCTTCGGAAAAGCATGTCACCTACTGGTCGAGATTGAGCATCGGGCATATTGGGCTGTGAAGATTTGCAACTTCTCCATGGACCAAGCTGGAGAGGAAAGAAAGTTGCAATTGAATGAATTGGATGAGATCTGATTGGAGGCATATGAGAACTCGAAGTTCTACAAGGAAAGGACAAAGAAGTTCCATGATAGTTCTATTGTTAGAAAGGACTTTGAGGTTGGCCAACAGGTTTTGTTGTATAACTCTAGACTCGGCCTCATGGGTGGTAAGTTGAGATCAAAATGGACTGGACCTTTTGTTGTGACTAATGTTTATCCTTATGGTGCAGTAGAGATCCAAGGTCCATCTACAGCTAAAAGCTTCAAGGTGAACGGGCATAGACTGAAGCCTTTCCTTAGCAACCCTTCTTTAGTGGATGCAGTGGTGGAGGAGACGTCTTTGGTCCACCCCACCTATCCTCCCATCTGACTCAGGGAGTTTCTTTTCTCCTTCCCTCCTCACTTTTATTGCACTTTGTCGATATCTGATGATTGTTCTGATTGTTTGATCTATGATTGTGACACACTGAGGACATTGTGTTGTTTAAGTGTGGTCTATTAGGGGAGGTTGTTTCTTCGTTCATGTTTCGGTTTTTATGTAGTTTGTTGTGTCTTGTGTACAGTTTTGCATGCTTTTCGTAAATTCTGGATTGTGGTTAGGTTGTCAGTTTTCCTTCACTTCATTGATACTCTGAGATGTTGGATTCCTTGCTTTTCTTTGCTTGGAAGATGATCATGATGTTTGAGAGTTGAATTGATTGTGACACAAATGCCCTGTGTGAGAATTTGAGACACTTTATGTTCTTTCTTGTGTGTGATATGTCTCTTGATTGCTTGCACATATGCCTTGGCTTGACTCTTGTTGATAATTCTTGATTGATATGCATGTTTGAAAGTGATAAGGCAGTTTTGTTCTTGAGCCTTTCTAGCCAAATAAGCTCACCTTGTTCTAATCCTTTGAAAACCCTTTTTGAGCCTATACTTTCCCCCATTTCTTTGTTGTGAAGCTCATACACTATCCCTCAGTGAAAAACAATGATTACCTTAACCCTAGGGAATTTTGGAGCTTTGGAAGTGTTTTGGGAACAAGTGTGGTCTCCTTGGGGTTTCTGATGAGTTGGCTAGTTGGTTCCTCTTCTTGTTTTGTTTTGGTAAATATATGTGTATCTTGTCTTTTACAGTTTTGTTTTGAAAAGAGAGAAAAGAAAAGAGACAGGATGAAAAAAAAGAGAAAGCAGAAAAATAGAAAAAAAAAAGTGAAAATTTTTTTTTTGTTGATAGTGGAGTCAAGAAGAGGATGGAATTAGAGGTTGTGGGTGTGTTTGAATGTGTTTACACTTGTTCCCCATTGCTCCTCTGTTCCTTGTGGTTTGTAGCTTCTTATCCAGATATATCCTGCCTTGTCCTTGGCCCCATTACAACCATGAAAAGACCTTTTGATTTGAACATGCGTATGTGCTTGAGTGTTGATATTAGGGGCTTGCCAAGTCTATTTGTGTTTGCTTTCTTGAGTGCATTGAGTGACATTGATTTACCTTAAACACTTGAGAGAAACACTGATTGTGTGCATCTGTGAGGCTTTGTTGCTTTTGATTCATCTCTTGAACTGACTGAATGTTTTCCTTGTACTGAACTGTTTGGATGATACTTTGAGTATTTGCTTTCATCGACTTTGTGTGGGATTCTGTCTATACCTTTTACCGTCCAGATTTTGTGAGAATTGTGCAACTGTGTTTCTGTTTTGGAGTCTTTGTTGTCTGTCTGTCGAGTCTGTGTCGGCTCCCTAATGTTTGAGTAGTTCCCTGGTTTTCGTTTTGGTTTTGCCCAGGAGTGCAAAAGACTAAGTGTGGTCTATTTTGATGAGTCGTTATTTCTTGAATTATATTTAGTTTATTGCACTTAAATAAACCAGGGAATTGTGTTTAATTGTCTGTCATTTCCCCGTTTTCCGAATTCTGCTTAATTTGGTCGGAAATTCGTAATTGTGCTAATTTGGGTTTTCTGAGCTGATTAAGTGCATTTCTAGATGCAGGGAAGTTGTGGAAACATCATCTGGAGCATTGGGATATTGAGTGACACACTCAAAGGCTCAACATTTAGTCATTTAGATTCTAATTAAAGTTGTAATTTCGTTTTCTAGAAGCCCTTAATTAGAATTAGGTGTTTTGGACCCTTTTAGGGGCAATTTTGTAAAAAAATATTTTTTGTAGGACATATGCCTTTTAGGTTAGGGTTTTTAATTTTGTGTGTGGACCCTAGCCTTATTAAAAAGGGACACACGGCCCTTGTCCAGCCGCCACCCACTCTCTCAAAAAGTCTCGGTCTAGGCTTTTGGTTTTGGAGGCACATTTTGATGTTTCTTGGCTGGAAACGCGGTTTTGAATGAAGAGCACATATTCTATTTTTCATTTTTCGTTTGACAAGTGCTGGATTCATGAACAATGTATGTTTAAGTTTTCATTGAATGAAATCTTGTGCACGTTAATCTCTACTTGGTTTTTGTGATTTTGAAAGTGGCACTCGGTGATTGATTTACATTCACGTTGTTGGAATCTTTGCTGGCACGAAGTGAAGCACAGAGTTGAAAAGAAGCAAACAGACTTTTTTTTTACTTTGCTGGAATGAACAAAAGGTACACGCTGTGATGCTGAACGTGAAGCACGAGATTCAAAGAATGGCATGGTGTGTGTAGAACGCTGGAACGTTGGAACGCTTTGAAGAAGTGAGGTACACGGTGAAGAGTGCACGGTTGCCACATCATTGAAGAAGTGCAGCACGGTGAGCTAGACGCATAGAAGCAGCTCACAGGTTGGTGATTCTTGGATGCGGAGAATGAGATGGAAGCATTGTGTGCAAGCTGATTTATGCCACTTTCATCTTTGGGATTAAATAATTTCAGCTTTCTTTTCCAGAGAAATGAAGAAGTGATTATAAGAAGGAGCATGTTGATTGGATGAAGTGGTGTTCACGTCCCATCATAGGGGTTCGGTCATTGGAAGTATTTATTCCACTTTGAAAAGCAATATTTAATCGTTTAGATGGAGAAAAGGGTATGCACGGGAACATTTATCTAGAGGCAGTAGCATCATTTAATTTGGAGAGAAGAATGAATTTGTTTTCTTTTAAAAGCACACACACATGAACAGTAGAAGAAACATTCCAGCAGGTTGCTTGTCAAGCATATTCACGGGAGAAGAGCAGAGTAAAAGTGTTAGGTGTCACGGTTGAAATGGTGTGCAAGGGAATGGGAGAAGAGAAACATCACGTCATAGAGTAGGTGGAGAGAAAGCCTCCACGCTGCAGTACTGTTTTTACTTTGAGGGGTACACTGCCGCCACGTTCACAAGGGGAGAACTCCAAATTAAAAAAAAAGAGTCTTGTTTTATATTGTCTGCATGCTTAATTGAGAATAATTTTTATATTCTACATGTTAAATGTCGGCTAATGTTTTAAGCTATTTAACTGATTCATCATTTGCATTTCTCAATGTCATTGCCACCTCTTCGCAAGTTGAGTCCATAGTGCTACTGTTCATGCATTGTTTTTAATGTCGTTTCAATGATGGATATACTTCATCTAGATGATTACAAGGTGCATTTAATTCTTTTTTAGCTCATCATTGCATTTTAATAGTTTTGGATTCCTTTTTCTTATTTCTCTAATGCATTTAAATTAGTTTTGGCTTTAGGAATGTTTAATTTACTGTTATCATGTTGTCTGTTATGTTCAGTTTATTTATCTTCTTGCATTTCCAATTTTCTCACTTATTTTAGAAACCGTTCGGTATTCACGCTTTATTAATTCATTTCACTGTTTTCAATTATGTTTGGTTGTATTTAATTTCCAGTCTTAATTTACATCATTTTCGAATCACAAAAACACTTTCAAACCCCCCTCCCCCACTGCGTGTTTGACCTGAGACTTGAGCCAAATTTGGTCCTTGAGAGACGACCTAGGAGTCACTTCCTAGCTTATACTGCATTAATTTTATGCACAACTTTTGTGAGAGGTGCGACCCTCTCATCATCTTGTAAACAAAAACACTTTGTTTGTGCTTGTAGATTCAAAAGTGAATTCAAGAACTAGTATTGTTTAACTTTGTTGAGTTAAATGTTCTAGAGAGTTTTTCTAGTGTGGATACTAGAAGTGGTTAAACTCGTCTAGTCGGGTTGACTAGTTTTGAACCAATAGTGGTTGATAATACTTGTTGTAAACTAGGAGTGGTTTATCCTCGTTGTAATCTTGTTAAAGATTAGTGGAACCCTTTAAGAAGTCTTAAGGGAGAAAACCGCAAGATTCAATTTTTATTGCCCATTCCCTTTTCCTGGCTAAGCCAAATTTCTTCACTTTTTTCATGTTTTTCTTGCCTTCTTCATGCAATGATTAGATTCACTTCTTAGGGTCTTGATTATTTACTATTATTGGATTTATCTTTAGATTTCATGATTCTTTAACCAATTTATTTCCAGACATCCATGAACTCAACTTAGCTGCAATTGAACTAACACACCTCAAAATATCCAAAGAACATTTATGTAACTAAAAGGTTATTTTTAACTTGGTTTTGTATCTCATGCCAAATAAACTCAATTATAACAAATCCTAATTAAAATATACTTTTAAAGTATAAAAACCAATTAAGAAATATTAAAGGCTAAATTAAGGCATAAATATGCATTCATTAGTCAAGTAGGTACATAAGTCCTAAAGCTCGAAAGTTCATAAATTTTACAAATGGGCCAAGTTATTAAGTGAACAAGTTTATATGTTGTTTTTAGCTCATTCTTGAGTTGTACGGGCACTTATATAGTCATGCTTTTGGATGCTTAATTTATTCCCGAGTTCGTCACGTTTTCATACTCATGTACTCACTTTTTTTGGACGCTTAATTTATATTTAGATTTTCCAGAGTAAGTCCCTAATTGGGCACTCGTAAGATCCTTGAAATTTTCCAAATAAGTCTATAATCGAACACTTGTAAGGTACTTGAAGTTTTCCAAATAAGTTCACGTCAGACACTAAGCTACTTGGAGTTTTCCAAGTAAGTCCATGATCGAACACTCGTAAGATACTTGAATTTTCCTAAGTCTATGATCGGATACTTATAAGGTACTCAGATTCTTCATAGTTGTTTGATGCAAAAAAGGTACTCAAATTCTTATGAGTAAGTCAATGGTCAAACACAAATAATTTACTTGGATTCTTTTGAATAAGTCCATAATCAGACACTCATAAGAAACTTGAATGTTTTAAAGTAAGTCACATGATCAACCACTTGGGCTCAAGTTTTGTTGAGCTTTCTCCAAACTAGGTCTAGTTTTTGGAATACTTGTGTGTTATAACATCGTGTTTCTCTTGCTTTTAAGGTATTATTCATGACACGGGCCTCTTTCCATACTTCTTATATAAGATTAAGCTTAGTCATGCATTTTGCTTTCGATGTATGTTTCATTACACGAGTATCGTCCCTTACTCTTGTATAAGATTCAGCTTAATTGTTCATCTTCCTTTCGAATGCATTCTTTCACGAAGCTTGGCCAATACATAGTTGACTTATGTCGATCTCAAGCAGCTTTCATTATTCTTTACCATGAAAAAGGGTAGTTTTCCTCATATCCTTCATGTTTTGGATGGATGATTTGATGAAACATTTTGAATTAAGTAGTGACTAGTGATGACCAATGGTTGGAAGGAAAAGATACTTGTTCACCTACTACTTGGGTGCCCTGTTCGAGCATGTTTAGTTAATTAGGATAGTTTTAATTACTTGTAATAGAAAGTAGTTTAGATCAATTTCTTTCATTCTATAAAACGAGGATGAAGTACCTAAAAAAACACTAGAAGGGGCTTGAATAGTGTTAATGGAAAACTTCTTTTCGTAACCCTTTTGATATAACACATTATCAAGCTTTATGATTTTCTTTAAAATGCTTACACGCTCAACCTTAAAGGACATTATAACAAGAATTCCTTTTGTCGTGCTATACAGAATGTACACTGCAGAGTTTGTAAGAACTTCTGAAGAAATAGATTGGCCATGTTTCTCAACCAAGAAGAGGGGTGAATTGTTTCCCTTATAAAAAAGTGTTCTTTAAAAATCTTTTCAAAATCTTTTGATCTTTCTTGGAATGCAATTAATAAATAATGAAAAACAATGTAAGAGTAAAGGGAAAGAAAAATTCACACAAAGATGTATACTGGTTCGGAAGTCTACATCTAGTCTTCTTTCAATCAACCTTAGATTGAAAAGAAATCCATTATAATGATTGAGTTCTTACAATCAAGAGATAGAGACAACCTTCTCAATGTACTCTCATCATAACTTAGAGAATCCCACCTCTAAGTCACAATAACTCCTTTAAGTTCTTCTTGCTTGCCAGCAGCGACAGGGAATCAACAATCACTCTTGATTGCAAATGAGTCTGATCTGGTACAGACACCTTAATGTGCAGATGATTAGTATGTGAAAGCTCTAACACTTCTTCAAGAATCCTTGATGATTTCTTTCGAATGAAGTATTCTTAATTCTTGGAGAAATAGGACATTCCTACAATAATAGCTCAACAAACAGTATCATATATGAAAATTATGAATCATTAAAGTTGTTGAAAACAAAAAGCAGTGCATCTATTTACAAATATTTCAATATAGGCACATTTTAATCGATTAGTTAAATAATGTAATTGGTTAAGCAATTCCTTCTACTATAACAGATTTACAATTTTTTAGCATTTAACAGATTAAGCATAGCACATAATCGATTAAGCAATTAATACAAGTCATAACATTTATAAATATGACCGTTATGTCATTTATGACTATTCTTGAAAAAGGTTTTTAAACAATACACATTTTACCTGATTAAAGACATAACTTAATCTATTAAGTATCATACTTAAGCAAAAATTGAAAACTTTTTCATTCAAATCACATCATGCACTTTGTAAACTTGTGCATGCATAACCACGAGTTTTAATTGATTATACCCATAATCAAATCGATTAAAACTTGCTGGTTTTCCGCAGTTAAGCATGTACTTATATATGATGAATCTAACAAATTATGCAAACTGTGTAATCGATTAGTTCATATAGATATGTAACGTGCAATGAGTTTTCAATAGAAATTCATTTGAAAACAGTGAATGCATGTCACAAATAGTTCAACCACTTATACAAATATAAACAATCAACAGTTTTGCCATGTGCAAGAAACTATAAAACATTTTTGTTGTCATCATCAAAACCTCATATATGAGATATGGGTTGAGCTTTCCATAGCTCCCCTTACAACAGTCTCCCCCTTTTTTGATGATGCACAACATGAAACTATTTTGTAGTTACTTCTTCCCCTTTAAGCATTAGCAAAAAAGAGCAATTCCAGTAACAAAATGCGTAATAGAGATACAAGTGATACATCAAGAAGTTTTTACAAACCATTTGAAAAATGAGATGCTCCACAATGAATTATTTTACTTTCAACATTATGAGCAATATGAGATTTATAGTAGGTTTAGATCAGAGCTCAAAATGTCATATGAACACAATAAGATAGTATAAGGTATCAGAGTGTACACTAAGTTCAACTGAAAATATCATGATGCATGCTATCAATTTAAACAGCAGCAGAATGAATATATTAGAGTTAAATGATTCTGAATATCTTGGTGTAATGTTAAGAAATGAAGCATATGAAATTATTTTCAAAACAGTTATGAGCAATATGCAAAATGTTGATGCTAAAGATGTATAGAATAACAGTATGAACATGTCAAGAAGTTATATCAACAGATATAGACTTACAAACCAATGAAACGATTTTTAATCGAATATGACCACAGTCTAACCGATTAAAATCACGTTGAGCAAATGTTTTTAGTAACACATATATGATCATTATTTTAGCTTACAAAATCAATATCAATCCTGCATAACACAACTTTACAAAAGTGTTAGTCTAGAAATAATCACAATTGTTATGATATTGAGATATCAAATAAGTATGAGTATGAATATGCAATGATATGTATGATAGTGAAAATATCATATTGCATACATACATAACATATCAATATCATTCAATTAAATTTCATCAATTTCTTCAAACAGAAATCATTTTTCAAATGAACATAGAGAATGAAACCAATCATAAGATGTCATTAAACCAAAATAAGTAACAAAGTATCAAGGTTCAAAACATAAAGGCCTTATGGCCAAATTTACATTATACCAAAAAGAAATCAAAACAGAACCTAAAACCTAGACTCTAACTCCTAATCTGAGTCTGAAATTTCCATGGAATCCTCTTTTGTTTGGTCATCCTCATCGTTTGTACTACCCTCTAAAGATTTCCCAAAAACATTGTTTTCTAATGCTTTATTTAGTTTCCTGTGAATTCTGGTCATTGATTTTTCAAATTTTGAGAGCATTGCAGAATGTCTCTGAAATTGGTCTACAACAAATTTTTCAAACTCAGTTTTTGGCTTGAAACTAGATGGAGTTTCATCAACACTTGAAGATACAATTTCTTCCAATATAAGCAAACGCTCATCTTTGAATACCCAACCACCTTCATTTTTCTTAAGTCCTATATGGTGTAACGTTGGTTTCAATATTTCAATCACTTTGCTGCATTCCAATTTTACTTCCCGAGTGATATCAATATTATAATGCCTTAACACATTGCTTATGAATACATTGTAAGGAAGTCAATGTGATCATTGATGATCGATACCCAGTTAATTGGTATTATGGTTTTCAAGGAATGGATCAAAAGGATATCTTCAGTTGTTAACCGATCATGATTACCTCTTCCAGGTAATATTACCCAAGCTAGAACAAACACATAATCTTTCTTCTCCTTTCATGCCTCCATTCAGGAAAAGAGAGAAAGCCCTTTGTCTGTTTGGAAACCTTAAAGAGTCTGAATAAATTTCCATTTTGCTGATGTTAGAAGAGCCCATATGAGATTTGTACCCTTCTATTTTGAGATTAGCAAGAGAAGTCCACATCTTTTTATCAATTTTGATATTGATGCCTTTTACTCTTGAGCAGATGAGACAATTATCAACATTCAAATTTTCATAAAACACTTCTACAAGGTTTGGATAGCAGTCACCGATGATTTGAACAAATTTGCCAAGTCCTTGATATGCAAGCCACTCTTGAAATAAAAACCCTTCATTTTTGAAGAATTGCAGATTCAGAAGTTACCTCTATGAGTTTCCTGTAGCACATGAATTTTGATTGATTTTCTTCATCATTGATCCGTCCACTAAGGCTTGCATTTCTCACAGTTGGTGCAGCTCTTTTACCACGGCGAGATGAGGATGAAGCCATTTCAAACACATGGTTTTTGAAAATATCTTTCTTTAGGGTTTAGAATTCATATTCTAAGACACATCAGTTATGATCAAATTAATCGATTGAACACCTTTAACCTATTTGATTAAGTTATAGAAGAGGCCCATTTGAAAATTTGAATATTTAAAAAAAACTACAAGTAATCGATTAATCTAGTTTTCTAACCAATTAACACATAGAAATATCAAACAAAGCAAACAGTGCATAATACTATTCGATTATATTAGTTACATAATCAGTTAAAGTTCGTAAAACGCGTTTTCACACAAAATCGCATACTATATCAGCACAAATCAATCACATAAATCACGAAGGAATGTTTTTTAGATAATGAATGATGCATGATTGACAAAATATAAGATCATGTTACCACATGTAGACAACAAGGAGTATTTTTTTCATCTCTTTAGCCTTCCTTGAGTCAGGATGTGCCTTCAGTTCCTTTATTTACCTGCAAAAGAATCATATGGTTTGGAAGCAAGTACCCAAATGAACTTGGGGCCTTTCATGTTAGTAATAGTAGTTGGTTTCTTAGGAATTCATTGAAACTTTCCCCTTGGAACACTAATTTTCTTGTAATAACAGAATTTAACAGTGTGACCAATAGTATTACAATAAAAACATGTAGTCGAGAAAGGTTTAATCAAATAAGCAAATTTCTTGTATTGAAGTTTTATGACTTCTGCATGTAGTTCTTGAAAGACATCCAGCAGTTGATCATATATGACTTGTAATTGTTCATCATCGAAACTGCTTTCACTACTTCCAAAATTGACTAAGCTAGCCATGAGACACAGATTTATCTCTTCTTCTAGGCTTTGACCATCATCTTCACTAGAAGAGCAACATGATTCACATTCATTCTAAGCTATATATGCCATCTTTTGCTTGTTTCTCCTCTTATCTTGATTTGATTTGTCATCACCTTTCTGCTTCAACTTCAAGACTGGACACTCTGGTTTGATGTACCCTTCTTTACCACATTCATAACAAGTTGGAGTCATAGTTTTGCTTCTCCTCTTGTTTCCTCTAGCATTACCTGCAAAATTAGATACAGAATTGCTAGATTTCATAAATCTTGAGAATTTCTTTACGATCATGTTTAACACTTCCTTTTCTGGTAAATCAAAATCTGGTTCTTCATTATAGTTATGCTTTCTTGAACTATTCTTGTTAGTAGTCTTGAGGGCAATTGAATGTTTTTGCTCACTTTCTTCTTCTTCCCTCAATCTTCCTAGTTCAAGCTCATGTTCCCTAAGCTTTCCAAAAGTGTGGGCATATTCAATGTGGTAAAATCCCTTGATTCTGAAATTACAGTAACCTTTGGCTGCCAACTTCTGTTCAATCTTTTCAGAATCTTGATGTTTATTTCCTTCTTGTCAAATGTCTTACCAAGAGCCACAAGATGATTTACAATGTGTGTGAAACATTTCTGGACATCATAGATGTTATCTCCGGGCTTCATCCGAAACATTTCATACTCTTGTACTAAGGAGTTCTTTCTAGCTCTTCTCACTTCATTTGTTCCTTCATGACACTAGTACAGAAAGGGGAAACGACACTGGTTCTTTTGATACATAAGCCTCGGTTTCTAAACCGAGGCATATCTAGACGAGATAAAAAGTGACAGACTATTTGACTCGGTTTCAGGACCGAGGCATAAAAAGACAGAATTTTGACACGGTTCAAAGTTAACCGAGGCCGTAGGTTCTCTTTTTTTTATTCATTTTCTTTTGTACACTTGGTTCAAACCAAAAACATCATCAACCAGCACATCAACCAGCAGCTCCATCGCCATTGCACGCTGCTTCTTTGCATTCTCTCATTTCGATCATCGCCACTGCACGCTGCTTCGAAGTGTCCGGAACCTTCCGCATGCAACCACCCGACCCGTCTCCAAGAAACCACTCCCTCTCGGATCTCGGTTCAGTCGCACCGCCTGAAGTTGCCGCACTCCTCCTTTGGCGCGTCCCATATCGAAAACCACCTGCGCTCGCGACCCAGAACAGAGAGAAGAAACGCCACCTCGCCGCGGCCTCACTGCGGCCTCGCTACGACCACGCCGCGACCTCATCGCGACCTCGCCGCCACCTTGCTGCGACCTCGTCGCCACCTTGCTGCGACCTCGTTGCCACCTCGCCATGCCTCGCCGCCACCTTGCCATGCCTCGCCGCACTCACCGCACTCACCGCACTCGCTGCACTCGTCTGCCGCAGTGAAGAAGCTTTGAGCTGCTTCTGGATTTGCGTAGAGGAGAGAAAAAACGGAGATACCCAAGTGTTGAAAATGAAATTAGGGTAAATTTAGGGTAAATTGCCCCTTATGATTTGGGAACTTTATGCCTCGGGTGGTTATAGGACCGAGGTAACAGAGCAATTTCAAAAAATTACTAGGACATTGGGTTTCGGTTTTGCTTTTAACCGAGTTAATTTTGTTTTTATGCTTCGGTTCTTCTGCAACCGAGACGTATAACTTCGTCAAAATTGCAAAAATGCCACCGTCTTTACATATGCCTCGGTTTTCTAAAAACCGAGACATATGACCCGTGTTCTTATCTCTGATTTGCACTAGTGTGAGTAACCTCTAAACCATCTCAAATTTCCTTTGCCGAAGTGCAGTTTGATATAGTGAAGAATTTATCCATGGTTAATGCTAATGAAATGACGTTCTTAGCCTTCACATCATAATAAGCTCTTCTGCTATCATCCAGATTCCGCTCAGTGAAGTTCTTTTACACAATTTTCCCATCAACCACTTTCATAGGCTCATATGGACCATTTACAATTGCATCCATACACCTTTATCAACTTATTCTAAGAAAATTTTCATTCAAATTTTTAAAAAAAGGATAATTGTCTCTTGCAAATAGAGATGGTCTGTTTGTGGAAGCACCTTCACTAAATGTTTGAAAAATAGAAGCCATCAGGATCGATTTAATCGGTTATACTAAAAACCTAATCGATTAAAGTTCGAGTAACTTTCGAAAAACCAGCTCTGGTGCCAATTGAAGAAATAGATTGGCTAAGTTTCTCAACCAAGAGGGGGCATGAATTGGTTTCCCTTATAGAAAAGGTGTTCTTTAAAAATCTTTCCACATAATGCAAGAGTAAAGGGAAAGAAAAATTCATACAATGATGTATAGTGGTTCGGTCAAGCCCACATCCAGTCTTCTTTAAATCAACCTTAAATTGAAAGAAAATCCACTATAATCATTAAGTTCTTACAACCAAGATACAGAGACAACCTTCTCAATATACTCTCCTCACAACTCAAAATCATTTATAGCAAACACACCCAACAAGAATAATCATCTTTTTGTATACCCTTAGAAAATCCCTTCTCTAAGTCACAAGAACTCCTCTAAGTTCTTCATCTTGGCCAGCAGCAACAGGGAATCAATAATCACTCTTGATTGTAAATGAATCTAATATGGTACAAACACCTTAATGTACAGATGATCAGTATGTGAAAGCTCTAACACTTCTTCAAAAATTCTTAATGATTTCTTTCAAATGAAGTATTTTTAATTCTTGGAGAAACAAGACGCTCTTGCAATAATAACTCAACAAACAATATCAGATATGAAAGTTATGAATCATTAAAGTTGTTCAAAATAGAAAGCAATGCATCTATTTATAGATATATCAGTACAAACGCATTTTAATTGATTAGCTAAATAATGTAATTGGTTAAGCAATTCCTTCTACTATAACAGATTTACAATTTTTTAGCATTTAACAGATTAAGCATAGCACATAATCGATTAAGCAATTAATACAAGTCATAGCATTTAAAAATATGATCGTTATGCCATTTATGACTATTCTTGAAAAAGGAACAATACTTATTTTAACTGATTAAAGACATAACTTAATCGGTTAAGCATCATACTTAAGCAAAAATTGAAAACTTTTTCACTCAAATCACATCAATGCACTTAGTAAACTTGTGCAGGCATAACCACGAGTTTTAATTGATTATACCCATAATCTAATTGGTTAAAACTTGTTATTTTGCCACAGTTAAGTATGTACTGATATATAATGAATCTAACAGAATATGCAAATTGTGTAATCGATTAATTCATACAGATATGTAATGTGCAATGAGTTTTCAACAGAAATTCATTTAAAACAATGAATGCATGTCACAAATAGTTCAAGCACATTTACAGATATAAACAATCAACAGTTTTGTTATGTGCAAGAAACTTTTAAACATTTATGTTGTCATCATCAAAAACTCATATATGAGATATGGGTTCAGATTTCCACAAATTTGATCGAGGTTGTACCTGAATCAAATTAATAGGCAATAAAGTGCAGTATAAGCTAGGAAGTGACTCCTAGATCGTCTCTCAAGGACCAAATATTGGTTCAAGCAATAGGTCGAACACTTGGTGGGGGCGTTTGTGGACAGTTTTGTAACTTAAAATCTACCAAATTAAAGCACAAATTGAACATAGATTTAAAATGATTGGTCACCAACTCAATTACAATGCTTTCAATCACAGATTAGCAATAAATACTCACTCCTTTAACCTCTAATCCAACACGAATTAACCAATTAAGCGAAGGCCAATCATGTTTTCATAAAAGCGAATTAAGCAAACGCTTTACTCATATTCAATCAATTCTGCACTACACAGTTTCATCAACTAAGCGAAGATTAAACAATAATTAGGCAACTAAGCGTATACCCAATCACAAGCATAAAACAAATCAATATTGACTCACACCAGAGCAGAAAAAATACACTTCCAACTCAGAAATCTAATGGAAATGATGCAATTTTGCTAATGACCAACCAAGCACACTTAAGCTACCATTAAAACAGAATTCAAACAGCAAAATGAAATGGAATTATAGCACAAATTGCAAACTAAATTGGCAAAACAAAATTGCATATAGAAACGGAATTGGAAACGTAAATAGAAGCAAGAAACGAAATTGAAATTGCACTTCAAAAACAGAATTAATTCGATACAAGAAAGAGAAAAACAAAAGCAAACCTAAACCCCCCACAAGGCGGGGTGGAAAGCGCCCAATGCTCTAAAACCTAAGGAGAAACATGAAAATGAGGGGATGAGGGGGAAATTAAACACAATTTGGTGTGGAAAGATAAGTGAATAGTACAACATAATGATTCACCACTCCCCCTATCAACAACTTCCTTTGTTGAAGAGTAATCGTTTAGCTTGAAAGGTTCTTGTATTTAGAAATAAAACACAATTGTAAGTTTTGTAAGAGAAGTGTTTAAGCAAGACAAGAGATAAATGCACAAATATTTTATACTGGTTCACTCCAATTGAGTTATGTTTAGTCTCCTATGTAGAGGGTTCTACTATAACCTTTAACATTGAATTTAGTGTACAATACATTAAATATATATATATATATATATATATATATATATATATATATATATATATATATATATATATATATATATATATATATATAATAATACTCTCTTTAACATTGGGAAAGAGTACTTATGGGTTTACTTCTTCTTAGAGTGGCCACCATTGAAACTTGTAACATCTATTAAGATAGGTGTTGTCAAAGCAAAGGGAAAAAATGTTTTTGACACTATTCTCCACAAATATTCAATAAAATATTATATCATAAAAAAATGTTCATGTAGAAAACTAATGGAGTGTCATAATATCACTCCTTAAAGGCAATGCAAAATTCTGATCATAAATGCTTATGTTAGCAGGAATGAGATGATTTTTAATAGTGATGAACCATCTTAATGAAATGTGATAATATTATAAAATGTGGAGGCAAGATAAAATTTTACCTGAGTCTCATAGTGGACGCCAAATGTTCTTACGGGATTTGTTCTTACCAGATTATTAACATGTAACTTAATTTTGAATCGCCATGAGGGGGGAAGTCTGCTTGCAAAAACATTAACACTCAAGTCAGTAAGAGGTTTTAGGGTGAGTATATGAGTGAATATGATTATCAAATAAATACATGTGATAGGATGTATTCATAGTCTTTTCAGTCTACCAATAACACTTTAATGAGTTTTGTTACTTTTAATGGATTATGTTTATATCATAAATAGTAGGTTTAATCCTTTTGGACATCCTTATTTGTGTAGGATTGTCTCAAATAGGTCCTCGTATTTATTTTTATCTCAATTAGGTCCCTATTTTTGTAAAATTGAGTCAATTGGAATCTTGCCGTTAATTTCAATAGACGGCGTTAAATTTATTGAGTCGTGGCACGCTGACGAAGCAAACTTTAATGACGTGGCACGTGGTCCAGTTAGGCAATTTGGTGAGGAAGATGGATCCGCCCATGGAGGCGAGGACGAAAAAGGCGACTATTAACCCCAAAATGGAGCTAAATGAAAAAATTAGAAACAACCAAAGCATAAGATTATGAAGGCTGAAATGAAAAAAAAAATTAATCAATGACTACAGATTTAGGATAAATGAATGATTCAACTATGAGAGAAAAGGTTGAGAAAAGAGCATAAAAAATGGGAAAGTTGAAGTCAAGTGTCATTTCTTCAGATTTGGTTCACCGTGGTATTCTACTTTTCCTACTTCTTTTATCACTCTATTCCATTGAACCAGCATCTTGTGCCTCCAGAGTGAAGTTCCTTCCAGGATTCGAGGGACCCCTTCCTTTTCATCTTGAAACTGGGTAAGTTAAACTCTTACTGCTAACTACTAATCCTATATATGGTTTAAGTTTTGGGTTATGAGATGGAAAGCATTTGGTTGAAACTGATGATACGAAAGGTATTTGGGAGTGGGAGAATCAGAAATTGAAGAGCAGAGAATGGAACAGAGCGCTGAGAGAAACCAAAAGCAAAAAAGTAAAAAAAAAAACCTAAAAAATCGCGAGAATGGAACAGAGCGTTCTGGAATGTCTGGGCATTGAAATCATCGGCGTGATGAGTCCGGTGTCGATCTGCATGTTCCTGGTGGTTCTTCTGGTCTACGCCCTCTCCTCGTCGTCATCCTCTGCCGCCACCATCACAACCGCCGCCAACCTCGTCTACGCCGAGAATCCCGCCGATAGCCCAGTGGAGAAGTTCGAGGGCGCGCTCCTCAACGCCATCTTCGTCGGCCTCATCGCGCTCGTCACCTTTCTCCTCGTACTCCTCTACTACTACAACTCTACCGCCTTCCTACGCCACTACACGCGCTTCTCTGCCTTCTTCATCCTCGCCTCCATGGGCAGATCCATCCTCCTCACCAAATTGCCTGACTGGACCACGTGCCACGTCATTAAAATTTGCTTCGTCAGCATGCCACGACTTAATAAATTTAACGCCGTTTATTAAAATTAACGGCAAGGTTCCAATTGACTCAATTTTACAAAAATAGGGACCTAATTGAGATAAAAATAAATACGAGGACCTATTTGAGACAATCCTACACAAATAGGGATGTCCAAAAGGATTAAACCTAAATAGTATTATATTTTCCCTTGTTTTTAAAGAGGTTAATACATAACATAGATCTCACACTTAAATACTTTACTTATTAAAGTTAAAGCAATTAAAGGTAAAGTAAAATTGAAAATTCAAAAAATAAAAAAAAAACGTTAATGTAAACTACAAATACTTAAAATAAATAAAAGAGTGCATGGAATATTAAACTAATGATACACAATTATTTATGTCACGTGTTTTTCACGATAAATATAATTCATAGTTATAATACATATATAATGTGTTTGTAACGTGCAAAAAAAATGAAATCCAAAACAATGTTGAGGTGGATAGGGGAGAAAAGTTAGTTAGACCACAAGGACACATGGCAAGCAATCAGCAAGGAGAAGGCCAAAGGAAAAGCATAAGGTGTAAAAGAAAGAATGATTTCTAAAAGATTATGTGATCTGAGGTCATTTTTATGCGTGCGGTAATTTCTTCTCTGACAATTCTGTTATGCTCTCTCTCCCTCTCTCAAATGTTCTTCTGTACCTTCTTATTCTGAAATGCTCTCTACCTTTTACCAGGTTACACTATTCTAGAAACTATTCCAGAAGATACCAGTGGGTTGTGTCAGCTGCTTAAAGTTGAAATAAACATTTATGGAATTGTATTGAAACATTACATTCTTTGTTTCTGCTTTTACGTTCATTATAAAAGGATTGTACCATTACGGACTTCACTGCTATAAGATCTCAGTTTTCTTATTCTATTTCTGGAAATTATCTGTCTCTGGAAATTATCTGTTTCATTTGGTGCTTTCAATGACGTCATGGCTAAGAACACCCGTTTGAAGGAATTACAGGCTGTGTACATGGTCATTCCAATGAAATTTGAAAACTGATGGATCTCCTAGAACTTCGAGACAGGGAACAACAAGTTCATACTCAACAAGTTCAGGTTGATGCGCAAGCTCGTATGGATCAATTGCAACAATCTTTAGAGTTAATAGTTAAATTGCAATCTCAGTTCCATGGTGCCGCTTCGGGAGCCAATTCCTTACATGGTCCGTTACCGGCTAAAGACATATCCTTGGGATTTCCCCATTTCGATGGTCAATCATCGGTGTTAGAATGGATTTTTAAGGCTGAAAAATTCTTTAACTACCACCGTACCCCCTGACGCTGAAAGAGTAGGCATTGCTGCAATGCATTTCAAAAATGATGTGGTGCCTTGGTTTCAAATGCTTCAACGTTTGTCTGCAGTTCAATCCTGGACAAATTTGACATGCGCATTGGAATCTCAATTTGGTCCATCTCCTTTTGACTGTCCAATGGCTGAGCTATTTAAATTACACCAAACGAGTACGGTTTCAGATCATTATCTGAAGTTTATGTCATTGGCAAACAGATCAATGGGCTTATCTGATGAAGCTTTATTAAATTGTTTCTTGAGTGGATTACATGCTGAAATTAGACGTGATGTGGTCGTCCAAACACCTACTTCTTTAATGACAGCAGTAGCCTTGGCAAAGTTATATGAAGATCTCTACTCACCCACAGTTAAATCTCTTCCAGTGCCTGTTCGACGTTATTCTCCAGTGGCTGCAACTAGTTTTAATACTTCACAGCAACAACTCAAACATGTGGTTAAACCAAGTCTTCCACCATTATTACCAAAACCTACAATTCCACCCTTGACTAATAATAATGTCAAAACAATATCTCCAGTTGAAATGCAACTCCGCAGAGAAAAGGGCCTGTGTTATTTTTGTGATGATACATTTACATTTAATCATCGCTGCCCAAATACACAGTATTTGTTTTTGAATCTAGAGGAGGATTCGTTGGATCCTAATTATGAGCCACCACCTGATCTTGATCACCAGGTTGTTGCGGAATAAATTGGGAGTGAAGACCATCATTTATCACTCAATGCACTCAAAGGAGGAGTTGGGGTGGGTACAATTCGATTTTTAGCTTATATTAACAAGCTACCTGTGATTGTTTTAGTGGATGGAGGGAGTTCAGACAATTTTCTACAACCTCGGCTTGCCAAATTTTTGAAGTTGCCTATAGAACCAGCTCCCATGTTCAAAGTAATGGTTGGGAACGACAATTATATGGCAGCAGAAGGGTTGATTCAAAAACTGGTCTTACATGCTCAAGGGAATGTGTTCCAAATCCCTGTATATTTGCTTCCAATTTCAGGTGCAGATCTTATTTTGGGAGCTAACTGGTTGAAAACGTTAGGTCCGCATGTGGTTGATTATGCAGCTTTGAATCTCAAATTCTTGTATAATGGTAAGTTTGTAACATTGCAAGGGGATGTTGAGAATGTGCCGATGCAGGCTCAATTGCATCATATCCATAGAATGGTCAACGCTAATTCCATTGCAGAGGTTTATAGCATGCAAATGGTGGACCCCAATATTCAATATTTTCCTTTGTTGGAATTGCCTGCGAATATAACACCCGAAATTGCATTATTGTTGCATACATATAATTCTGTTTTTTCTACACCTTCAACTTTGCCTCCACAGCGTGCTCAGGATCATTCTATTCCTTTAATGGAAGGCTCAAATCCAGTAAAGGTTAAGCCATATCGTTATCTCCGTAGTCAAAAGAAGCAAATTGAGAATAGAGATGCTTCACGAAGGGATTATTCAACCAAGTAAGAGTCATTTTTCTTCACCTATTCTACTGGTGAAAAAGAAGGATGGGTCTTGGAGAGTTTGTACACACTATAGAGCATTGAATGCCATTACTATAAAGGATAGTTTTCCAATAACTACTGTTGATGAGTTAATTGATGAACTTTTTGGTGCCACAATCTTTTCTAAGTTCGATTTGGAATCGGGATATCATCAAATCTTGTTGAATCCGAAGGATCGTTATAAAACGGCTTTTTGCACGCATCATGGACATTTCGAGTGGCTTGTCATGTCATTTGGACTCACAAACGCTCCAACCACTTTTCAAAGTCTGATGAATCATATTTTTCAAGGAATATTGAGAAAAATTGTTTTAGTTTTCTTCGATGATATCCTTGTCTATAGTTCATCATTAAAGGAACATGTAAATCATCTAGAAGTGGTTTTGCAAATTTTACAGCAACATCAATTATATGCTAAGTTATCCAAATGTTCATTTGAAGTAGAGGAAATAGATTATCTTGGTCACACACTCTCAGGTTTTGTGGTTGCTATGGATTATAAAAAAGTGGAGGCAGTCAAAATGTGGCCGAGACCAATTAATCTGAAACAGTTGAGAGGTTTCCTTGGTCTTATAGGTTACTATCGGCGCTTTGTCAAAGGGTATGCCCAAATAGCAGCTCCATTAACAGAATTTTTGAAGAAAAATGCTCTTAAATGGGCTGAAATAACGACAAGGGCCTTTACGAAATTGAAAGAAGCACTCACTACAGCACCGGTTTTGGCTATACCAAATTTTTTTGCTCCTTTTGTTCTGGAAACATATGCGTCTGGCTTGGGGGTAGGAGCAGTTTTAAGTCAGGGTAATCATCTCATAGCTTATTTCTCAGAGAAATTGTTTGTGAGAATACAAAAGCAATCTGCATATACACGGGAATTTTATGCGATTATTGAGGCGTTGGTGAAATTTAGACACTACCTCATTAGCCACAAGTTTATTATTAAAACGGATCAAAAGAGTTTAAAGGAATTGGTAGAACAATGTTTGCAAACTCCAGAGCGGCAGCAGTGATTGCCGAAGTTTTTGGGCTTTGATTTCACAATTCAATATAAACCATGAAAGGAGAATGTACCTGTTGATGCATTATCACGAAGTGTTATGATGGCATGGTCAGAACCAATAAATTAATGGTTTAAAGCGGTGGTTGCGGTAATTCAGAAAGATGTGAGGTTGAAAGAATTATATGATCAATGTTTGACAGATCCGTTACAGTCCCAAGATTATAGGATTAAGGAGGGGTTATTGCTTTGGAAGGGTTGTATCATGTTACCATTAGATGAGGAAATTATCAATCAGGTGTTACTGGAATTTCATTCTTCGAAGGTAGGAGGACATGCAAGAGTTGCAAAAACCATGGCTAGAATTTGTTCTCAATTCTTTTGGCCTGGAATGCAACAGAGGATTCAAAAATTTGTTCGTGAATGTCAAATTTGCCAACAAGCTAAGGTACAACAAGCTTTACCCGCAGGGTTACTTCAGCCATTGCCAATTCTAGTACATGTTTGGGATGATATAGCAATGGATTTCATCACTTGTTTGTCTGTGTCGCATGGATATTCAACAATTATGGTGGTTATAGACCGACTCTCCAAGTTTGGTCATTTCATTCCACTCAAGGCTGAATATTCAAGTAAGATATTTATTGAAGCTTTTGTTAACAACATAGTGAAATTATATGGTGTACCTCGTTCCATTGTCTCCGACAGAGTTTTCATTAGCTCATTTTGGCAACATCTTTTCAAGGCTCAAGGAACCACATTAGCTATTAGTTCTTCATACCATCCACAATCGGATGCACAGACAGAGGTTTTGAATAAAACTTTAGATTTATCTTCGCTGCTTCGTTTTTGACAATCCCAAAGGGTGGTATGATATGCTTCCATGGGCCAGGTTTTAGTACAATTCTTCTTTGCACCAGAGTATTGGAATGCCACCTTTCAAGGCTTTATATGGTAGAGATCCTCCTACTATCATAAGATATGAAACTGTTTCTACTGACCCAGTTTCTGTTCAAGAGATGCTAACAGCTAGGGATACACTCCTTCATCAATTGAAATTGAATTTATCTAAGGCCCAGCAGTACATGAAACAGTAAGCGGATAAAAGACGAAGGGATTTTCATTTTGATGTTTGTGATTTGGTATTAGTCAAGTTACAACCTTATAGACAACATTCTGTTACCTTAAGGAAAAATCAGAAATTAAGTATGCGGTATTTTGGTTCATTTGAAGTTGTAGCCAGAATTGGAAGTGTTGCTTATAAACTTAAGCTTCCTGATACTGCTAAAATTCATCTTGTGTTCCACATAACCTTGCTTAAGCCATTTAAGGGTAGTCCCTCACACACCTGTTTACCCTTGCCCCTTACAACTAATGAAGTTGGTCCTTGTGTTCATCCATTGCAAGTTCTGGAATCCATAATCATTATGAGAAACTCACAACCAGTTCCGCAAGTATTAATTCAATGGGACTCATTAGATGTACCTACTGCCACTTGGGAGGATGTATTTGAGATACAAAAGTCTTTTCCAGAATTCAACCTCGAGGACAAGGTTGTTTTCAATGGGGGAAGTATTGTAACGTGCAAAAAAAAATGAAATCCAAAACAATGTTGAGCTGGATAGGGGAGAAAAGTTAATTAAACCACAAGGACACATGGCAAGCAATCAGCAAGGAGAAGGCCAAAGGAAAAGCATGAGGTGTAAAAGAAAGAATGTATTTCTAAAATATTATGTGATCTGAGGTCATTTTTATGCGTGTGGTAATTTCTGCTCTGACAATTTTGTTATGCTCTCTCTCCCTCTCTCAAATGTTCTTTTGTACCTTCTTATTTTGAAATACTCTCTGCCTTTTACCAGGTTATACTATTCTAGAAACTATTCCAGAAGGTACCAGTGGGTTGTGTCAACTGCTTAAAGTTGAAATAAACATTTATGGAATTGTATTGAAACATTACATTCTCTATTTCTGCTTTTACGTGGATTCTACCACTGCTATAAGATCTCAGTTTTCTTATTCTGTTTCTGGAAATTATCTGTCTCTGGAAATTATCTGTTTCAGTGTTCCATTTTTAATTTAAGCAAATGATCACTAATTATAAGATACATACATATATTAGAGTTAGTTTTCTGTTACCTATAACTCTCTTGTTAAGGCTTGTTAAGAGTTAGTTTTCTGTTAAAGTTTTTCTTCAGAACTTAGTTCTATATAAAACTAAGTTTATGCTCTTGTATTCTTTGAGTTGATCAATGAAGCAATGCATCTTTCCTTCATTCTTTACCGTCTGTTACTTTCAATACACTAATATGGTACCAGTTTGGTAATCACCTTCTACGTTTCCGCGCTTTCTCTTTTCTGCTTCTTGATCGACCATGGCTCAATCAAGCGAAAACCATTAAGATTTCCACCCTTATCCACCCTGGTGAAAACCCAACCCTTGTTCTTGTTTCACCTCTCCTCACCAAGATCAACTTCCATCAGTGGCAAAGAGAAATTATGGTAGCTCTTGAAACCAAGAACAAAGAAAGATTTGTCAACGGTAAGTAGTCTTCCCTGCCCTCCGGTCAGTGATCCCCCTCCATGATCCTTGGCACAATTCGTCACATTAACTCTAATCTTAAATGATCAATTTCACATCAAAGATCTTGGAGAATTGAAGTACTTCTTGGGGCTTGTGGTTGCACATTCTCATCAAGTTCTCAACCGAAGAAAGTATTGTCTTGACATCATTTCTAAATTTGGCTTATCAGGTTGTAAAGTTGTTCCTTCTCCAGCCAATCCCTCTGTCAAGTTGAATGGTACTGATGGAGATCTTGTTTCTGATCCTACAAACTTTCGCAAACTCATTGGACAAATTGTTGTATCTCACTCACACGTTGCCTGACATAAGCTTCGCTTTGCAGCAAGTCAACCAATTCATGATAGCACCCTGAACTTCTCAATTCCAAGCAGCCACCTTCTGTGACAATCAATCCACTATTTTCTAGCCACCTTCTGTATACAATTTCTCGTAGCTCTCTATTGAGGCCGAATATAGGGCTCTCGCCACTATTGCCTATTAACTTCAGTGCTTAAAATACATCTCAGATGACTTATTTCTAGCCATACCTTTTCCTATTTTCACCTGTGACAATCAATCACTATACAGTTTGATAAGAATCCTTCATTCCATGAGCGGACAAAATACATTGAAGTGGATTATCATTTCGTTTGTGCCAAGATCATCGACGGGCTCGTTGTTCTCTCACACATTCCCTCCAAACAACTTGTTGATGTTTTGACAAAATCTATGTATGCACCTTTTTTCTGATTTCATTTCCAAGTTGGGTTTAATCAATATTCACAATCCAACTTGAGAGGGGTATTAGAGTTAGTTTTCTGTTATATGTAACTTTCTTGTTAAGAGTTAGTTTCCTGTTAAAGTTTTTTCTTCGTATTCTTTGAGTTGATCAATGAAGCAATGCATCTTTTCTTCGTTCTTTACCCTATGTTACTTTCACTGATAACATATCATATTAATAACACCTTTATATATAATAATTATCTTCATCAATTTTATGTTTGAAAAATCGATCAACTTGGTTTGATTTCCAGTTTCATAGGTCTTTTCAGATTTATTGATAATAACATGCAAGCCTTTTTAGTTTACTTTTAATTATATAAATATATACATTTAGTCCTTATTAGATATGAAAACAAAATACACACATGTTAATCTTGCTTTAATGGAGGTATGATTTTCTATTTTAGGAATGGATAAAAATGAAAAGTTTGAAAGGATGTAACAAATGAAAATATATTATGAAATGCGATATGAATGTAATGAAAAAGTAATATTGGTAGATTTAACCTTTGTCGAATATTTTGTGATAATGTACTTTTTGATGGTTGTTAAGATTTAGAGAATAGTTTAAGAATAGAAATTATATTCTTCATGATACTCAATTATTTAAAAAGTTAAGTTATAAATATAATTTTCAATTAATAGTTTTATTATATAGAAACCATCATTTCTCTAAAACATTTACTTTAAATATTTTTTTACAATCTTTCTAAGATTCTAACTTCGTCCTTTGTCTTTTTGAAAATCTGAACCAAGTAAAGTTTATTTTGTGCTCTTTTTCTTGAGTTAATTTTGATTTGTTTGCATGTAATCTCCATGGGTTTGCAAATGACTTTAGGAAGTTCAAAGTGAATCTTTGTTCTTTTGTGGTAATGAGGGAATATTCAAATCATTGATCTAAGTTTTCTTTGTGTTGTTAAAATTACTATGAGAGTTGTGTTGTGGTTAATACATAGTGCTAGGAATATGTTAACAAGGTAAGGGATATTAGTAAATTATAATAGTACTTAAAATATTTGATTGATGTTTTGAGGTTGTACTTCATTGTGTGAATGTGATTACAGTAGCTTTGGTGATTATGGAAATGTATAATTTCAAGTGTTGCTTTTGAACTGAGTTTTGTGTTGATTGGTTGGTGATTTAGTGAATTGTGAGTTTGATTTATCAATTTCATCAAATGATTCGATTTGAATGTTTTTTTAACTAAAAAACGAGTATTTTAACATGATGAATGAGTAAAATTGGTCAGGCGGTCTCCTTAGTGATCTAATATATCTACATTTGCAGATTACATAAACTTAATAGGATAGAGTTTTGGTTGCTCGATGAAAATGGCTTTTGAAAAAACCAAACGGTAAGAATGGTCTCACTCATTGAGCGAGGTAATGAAGAACTTGAAAAATACTAGAAGGGGAAGTTGAATAGTGTTATAGGAAAAATATTTCACAACCAATATGATATAAAACTTTCGTCGAGATTAAAAGATTTTATTTAGATTATTTAAAAGCCCAACTTTGAAATTAATTTAAAAAATGAGTTATTTTCAAGTGTTATTCAATGGTTAAGGGATATTCACTGTAATGTTTGAATAAAACTTCTTTTTTAATAAAATTCGTTTAGTATAGGAAGTATATATATATATATATATATATATATATATATATATATATATATATATATATATATATATATATATATATATATATATATATATATATATATAATATAAAGATGTATGATAAAAGAAATTAATTTTTAACTCTTCAAAGTTAAGAAAAACCCCAAGAAAAAGGAGACATGTTTTTTGGGTAAAGAGAATTTACTAAAACTAATTTTCCTGTTTCAAGATAGTGACGTTATAGAATCATTAATTGTGGAACAACCTAGTAGTAAGAGAATTTGGGTTCTTCAAATGTTAAAGCAACCAAGTACACACATAATACAATTGGTGAAAAGATTAACTCTATAAGATTCTATGTTATGAAGGTTATAATTGTTAGTAATTTTGAAATTGTCTTCTTGTTTAGTGATGAAACTTTTATTATTTCTGCTTTTGAATTGTGTGATTATCACAATATTTGAAAAATTATTTGTTGACTTGAAATTTTTCTTTAAAAGTGTTTGATTTTCTTACTAGATTCTTTGCTTGTTTTTGTTTGGCTGGGGACAATCAAATTTTAAGTTTGGTATTGAGATAAGTGTAAAATATTAGTATATTTTTGGGTATATTTTGACCTTATTTCTTACTTAATATTTTGTAATTTATAATTGTTTTATTTTTTGTTTTAATTCAATTTTTTTTATTATGATTTTACATTGTATTTGTTTTTTATTTATTTTTTCATGAAAATGAGAAGATTTTATGTCAAAATAAAACTAAGATTCTTGCTTAAGTAAGTCTCTAGGGAGCTTAAACAAGAGGTGTGTGACTTGCATCCAAGACCAAAAACACAGATTTCCAGCACTTTCAAGCCTACATAAACTTCTTGTTCAACACCATTTAAGAAATTCAATTATGGTCTTTAGATTATTACCACCAACATCCAACCTTACTTTAAACTGTCCTCATCTACTTGGGTGACATCCATGTGGTGAGAACTAGGGAAACATATGTAAAGCCCTTGAAGTAATAATTACTAGTAAAAAGAAGATACTAAAATCTAGCTCTTTATTGAGTACACACAATATGAAAAAAGAAACATAAGAAGGCAAAGATGGTCTTACAACCACTAAGGAAGAGCAAGATCTTTATGAAGCACTTGCAACTAGCCTCTTTGATGTAATTGTAAGTCCCTATTATAATGAAGTGTTCTAGTACACTTTCCTTTCCCACTTCATACATGTTCCTATTGATCATCCTTAAATTAGTTCATAATTATATGATATTGACTAATTGATCTATTTATTTTGAAAAACCTTCATAAACAAAATTAGGTAAAATCACATTCCCTTGCATATCGACTCATTAAATAACAAATGACTTTTATTATTTTAATTAATTTAATTAATTGTGACGTCCTTTCATATTAACAACAAAGTAGTTCTCACATTTATTAATAAATGGAGAATACACAATTAAGATGATGAGACAAAATTATTATTATGCCACCCAATTAATAAAAAAAAATTAAAATGTAGGGACTAAATTGAAATATATAAATTTTTTTAATACTCATGTATATTTAAAGACAAAGAAAAGTAATAAAGACTTAATAAAAAATACATAAATTTTGCGTACTTATATTTATATATATATATATATATATATATATATATATATATATATATATATGTCAGAGTGCGGTACTCTTACCGTTAACCGTCACTATTCACGTGAATAGTGTTACTATTCATGTGAATAGTACTATAGTGTTTTGTTGCAATGATTTACTATAGTAATTTTACAAAACACTTTTCTTTTTCTGATCTACGTCCTATACATATTTCTAAGAGTATTACAAAAGCTTTCCATCACAATACAAATCTTCAGATCATTTTGATTCTTGATTGGTCTTGACTTGATTTGGACATCATCAAAATTTCATCTGCATCATTTTGCTAACAATCTCCCCCTTTTTGATGATGATCAAAAACTTCTTGATTTAAAGCTTTTGGTAATAACCTGTATTTAAAACACAACTTATGGAAGAAAGAGTGCATTAGTGAATAAACACAAATAAGCTAAATAAGCAAATAAGCTTTAATAAGTTTTAAGCATTTTCTCCCCCTTTTTGATCATAATTAAAAAGTTGTGTTGAATGTTCTCCCCCTAAGATAATACTCCCCCTTAATAAAAGCATGTATGCATATGAGCTAAAAATATTTCAAATTTAAAGATTCATTCAAACATGCACAATAGGATATTTAAAGCAAATATTTTTAGGAGAAAGAGCTTATAAAACATTGTTGAGATCTTCATCTTGAGGATTGTCATCATTCTTTGCTTCATTTGTTGTCTTCTACAAATCTTCGTCGTTGCCTGCATGTAATTCAACTGACTCAAGAGGTTTTGCCTCAAGGTCTACAATTTCATCAAAGACAACATGCTCACATAAAAATTTTTCCGATTGAAAACTATATATGCTTTGTATATTAGAAGATATAAAAATAGTTTTACCGGTCTTGAAAAAATTTTCTTAAAATTTGTTTTAAAGAAATTCTTAAATTTTTAAACAATAGGTACCCAACTACTTGTATGGGTCCTTTGGGTTAGATTTAGAAAAAAGAAATTATTTTATAACCCAAACATATCTACCACTTGGAACACCATAATGCTTAATTTTACATTTATTAGATGTATGACCCTTTTTCATACAATAAAAGCATGATACAACATTTGTGTTCCTATAAGTTGTTCCTTTTTCTACCCAAGTTCTACGGGTTCTATGATTGTGTTTATTTTTAATTCTAGGAACATACTTATTTCTAACAACCTTATTTTCATTATTTTTACTACATTCTCCTGAGGTTGTTTCATCTAGTAGTTTCTTATAATTAACACAAGATGCACATTCATTACTACTAGTAAATTTACCCTTTTCAAAAATTAAAACTTTATTTTTCAAATCTTTATTTTCTTCAAAAGTATTTTCAAAATTTAATTTTAAATTCTTATTTTCTTCAAGAATATTTTCAAAATTTAATTTTAAATTTTTGAAATCCTTTTTCAACTTCTGATGGGCTTTATCTAACTTTTCAGATTCTACTATTAAAGCAGCATAAATTTCATGCAATTCATTTTCACTAATTTGACTAGAATTATCAGAATCGCTAGATGTACTTACTTGGCTTCCAGCGTCGTCGTTCACCACTAAACAGATGTTTGCTTCTTCATCTGAGTAGCTTGAATCTGAAATGGTCTCATTGTCATCTTCCCATGCAATGTATGCCTTCTTTTTCTTGAAGAATTTCTTTTCTTCACCCTTCTTTTGATTTGGGCAGTCTGCTTTTAAATGTCCCTTTTCTCCGCAACCGTAGCATCGGTAATTTGAGGAAGATACTGGATTATCTTTCTTTTCATATCTAAATTTTCCTTTACCTTTAGACTTCATGAACCTATTGAGCCTTTTTATCATGAGTCTCAATTCTTCTTCTTCGTCTGAGTTTTCATCTTCCGATTTACCTTTGCTTCTTTCAACCTCCGACTTTAACGCCAAACTCTTCTTGTTGTTTTTGGCTTTTGATTCTTCTTCATCAAGTCTTCCGAGGTCAAGTTCATGCTCTCTCAACTTTCCAAATAATGCAGCCATGGTCATTGTGTTGAGATTTTGTGACTCAGAAATTGCAGTCACTTTTGGTTGCCAAGACCTGTCTAAAGATTTCAAAATTTTTATATTAAGCTCATCAGTATCGAAAGACTTACCTAGTCCAATAAGATGGTTTACGATGTTGGTGAAGCGTTTCTGAACATCTACTATTGTTTCCCCTTGCTTCATCCTGAACATCTCGTATTCCTGGATTAAGGTATTCTTTCTAGCTCTCTTAACATCATTTGTACCTTCATGGGTTACTCTTAGTACTTTCCACATTTCTTGTGCAGTTTTACAAATAGAAATCCTGTAAAACTCATCAACAGTTAAAGCAGATGAAATTATATTGCGAGCTTTAACATCATTACCGAATTTTTTCTTGTCTTCAGCAGTCCATTGGTCACGGGGCTTTGGTTCCTGCATATTGTTAGTTGGAACAAAAGGACCAGATGCAACAGCATCCCAAATATCTATATCAATAGACTCCATAAATATTTGCATTCTTACCTTCCAAAATGCGTAATTTTCACCTGTGAATAGTGGTGGTCTATTGATAGAAGCACCCTCTGCGAATGTTTGAAATGATCCCGCCATTTGAATGACTATCAAAGCAAGCTCTGATACCAATTGTCAGAGTGCGGTACTCTTACCGTTAACCGTCACTATTCACGTGAATAGTGTTACTATTCATGTGAATAGTACTATAGTGTTTTGTTGCAATGATTTACTATAGTAATTTTACAAAACACTTTTCTTTTTCTGATCTACGTCCTATACATATTTCTAAGAGTATTACAAAAGCTTTCCATCACAATACAAATCTTCAGATCATTTTGATTCTTGATTGGTCTTGACTTGATTTGGACATCATCAAAATTTCATCTGCATCATTTTGCTAACAATATATATATATATATATTTTTTTTTTCTTTAAATACATATAACATCTTTTGTTCTTTTAGATTTTTGAATTCATCCTAAACAAGTCACATAAGATGTTATATGTATTTAAAGAAAAAAAAAAAAAATATATATATATATATATATATATAACATAACATTTCATTTTATATTGTTATTGTAAGATGGAATAGAATTTGTAAAGACTTTTAAGACTAAGTCTTCCTGTGTTCCAACCTTCAAGTTGAAATGTTATATATATTTTGTTTCCTTAAAATACGAAAGGGTGTCGGCAGAAGACACTCCAATATTTGAGTTAGTCAAGTGTTTCTAATGGTATAACAAATATGTTCATAGGGGAAGTTATGTAAAGTGGAACCCATATATCTCACATATGTGTTTTTTATGATGACAAAAATGTTTTATAGTTTCTTGCATAACAAAAATGACAAAACAAATTATATTATTATTTCTATGATTGTGCTTGGACTATGTGATTTGTGTATTCATTGTTTAAGAATGAATCATTGTTTGAAACACTTTGCACATTGCATATCTGCATGAATTAATCGATTACTATGTTTGTGATGAGTCAATATTTTGTTCACTTCACTTAGTTTAATGTGCTGTAATTAATCAGGGAATTGTGCATAATTGTCCAGTATTTTCCCATTTTACTGAATTGTGCTTAATTCGATCAGAAATTCTTATTTTAACTAATTTGAATTATCTGAACTTATTATTTTGCATTATTAATTATGGGAAAATTTTGGATATCTTTTTGGGACATTTGAAAGCTAAATGAGAAATGACAATTGAGCCCAATGTATTTCAGCCACTTCAATTTTCGCTGGTTGCTGTGTGAATTTTGTGTCAACTTGTTTGTCCTCGTTCGAATTCAATTCGTATCCGTTTTCCATTCAATTTTTTTTCATAGTTTCGTCTAGATGTCTAGTTTCATGTATAACTTTTACTTTGTTCAAATTCGTTCTGTACTGTTCCCAGTAATTTGTTTACTCTCCTATGTCAGCCTAGTACTACGTGAATGTTGTGTCAACTTGTTTGTCCTCGTTCGAGTTCAATTCTTATCCGTTTTGCATGCAGTTTTTTTTCATAGTTTCGTATGGATGTCTATTTGCAAGTATAGTTTTTACTTTGTTCAAATTCATTTTGTGTTGTTCCCAGTATTTGTTTTTCTCTCCTATGTCAGTCTAGTGATTACTATTTGAGTGTTCTAATATGTTTGCATTGTTTGCTTGCTGTTTAGTACTTGTGGTGGCTGGGATTGATCATTGGAAGGTGCTAAGACCTTTCAACACTCTTAAGCAAATGGTTTGGACTTAAAATGTGCAGCAACATTCAAAGCAATTGACACATATGTCACAAGATTGATTTTAATTTACACTTAGTATTGAGGTGATGATTTGTGAAGTGTCATTGCTGGAAAATTTAAACCACACGGCCCACTTCTTATTTTGTCATTGAAGGAAATTATACAATATGCTAAGGAGACACATATGGGGCCACCACTTGGTTGGAAATTCATGTGCATATGATTCAAAAATGCTAAGCACGAGAACAACTCTTTGTTTTGATCCAAAAATCAACAAATAAAAATAAGAAGAAGGGACCACCTCTCACGGTTTTGTGTATGTATATATGGCAACTTGGAATATTCTTTCTTTAAAATGATTAAGGGCATGGAGAATGTGCCACCACTCTCACGGTTTTGGCTTGGAAAAATTCATTCTTCTAAAAGAAGAAGCAAACTCACGGCACATCTTATTTCTCTTTGCAAGTGAGTGGGAGACAACATTATGAAGGGGGGCCACGTTCTTGGCTGAAACATTATTTTCAATTAACTTGGTTTGGAGAAAAGCATATGGTTTTTAGCATATGGGGTCCATTCACTAGGAAGTCATTCATTTCATTCTTGGAAACAACTCTCGGTTATTGATTGAAGGATTGCTGCCACATCCAACACTTTTATTTAGGAAATGATGATTGAAAGAGGAGCGGGACCTAGCCACCACTAAGACACGTATTTTTGTTCCATTTTAGAAAGGGTAATTGTAGTTGCACGGAGTCATATTGTTGGGTTCTTGGCTTTAAATTTTCGGGAGCAGCCAGAAAGAAACCTGAAGGATATTAGATTTAAGCAAGGCTCACGGTCCAGTAGCTTTGGACGCCGGCTGGAAGGAAGCAGAGAGTTACGTTCCAGCAGAGAAGATGTGCACGGTGATGGCTGGGAGCAGAAGAAGGTGTCACCACAAAGACCAGCAGCTGGTCTAGCAAGAAGAAGAAGCTTCCAGCAAAGATGATAGTTCTCGGTCCAAGCTTGGGCAACAACAACGTCCAGCAGCTACAAAGTGTGAAAGGAGAAGAGTGTTTGGACTTCACTTCCACGGTCCAGCTAAGTTGGAAGAAGAAAGAGGTGTGCTTGGCTTTGGAAAGGAAAACAACAGCTGCAATATAATTGAAAGAAGTGAAGCTCACGACCATGGCAACCCAGCAGTTTGGACGGAAGATGGCAGAAGCACTCACGACCTTCACAGTCCAGCAAGCTCCACGGTTCTGGTCTAGCATTAGAAGCACCATCCAGCCACCACTTGCATGCTATTTTGGATGTTTTCTTGAAGATTGTTTTGGAAGGACCAAGGAGAAGAAGACGTCTAGCAGCCACCCGTAGAGAAGACCTCCATGTCCAGCTGCAACACACATCCAGCTTGGCAGCAGCTACGTTCAAGGGAGAAGAAAGAAGAAAAAGAAATGGCACTCATGGTGTTGGATTTTGGATGAGAATGGAGAGGCCACGGATGAATTGGAATGCAAGGAAGAAGTCTCCAAGTGTTGATGCCATACAGTTGAAGCTTGGGAAGAAGAAGGATACTCACGGTTTCTTTGCAAAGCATGGTTGGCTGGAAAAGAGGAGTAGCTCACGGCCACAATGAGGCAGAAGACAAGTAAGGGCCCCACCTTCTTGACTTTGGCACCTCTAAGGAGTTGCATATTAGAGACAAACGTGAAAGCTGGAAGGTCACGGGCAAAATGAGAAGAAGCTGGAAGGTCACGGGCAAAATGAGAAGTCACTGAGAGTTTCTCGAGAGAAATAGCTATAAATTAGCAGCAGCAGAGAAGAAACGGGGAGGAGATTGGAGTGTTAGATAGTTTAGGAGAAGAGAAGTCACGGCCTTGAGGCCTGGAAGGGGTCTCGGTTCTTCTCTTCCAGGAGGCTCTCGGGTTTCTATTTTCCCAAACAGTGCACAATTGTAATTTTATTTTTGAAGCATGTAGTTCAGTAAAAGACGGTCACAGTGTAGCATTTTGTTCGGTTTGAAATTTTATCTTCACTGTTCAGTAATTTTATTTCCAGTAAATTTTAATTTCAGTCACGTATTTTTATTTTTATTATCTCTTTTATTTTACCGTTTATTGTTTTCTGCATCGTTTAAATTTTACCGTTTCTCAATTTACCACTTTTCATTTTTACTGTCTTTTACTGTTAAGTTTTTATTGTCTTTAAAATTTATTTCAGTGTTAAAAATTCTGTCTTATTTAAATTTCTGTTTTAATTTATTTTTCCGCATTACACAAAAACTACAAACCCCCCCCTTTCGTGTATAAAAAATCAGAGACTGAACCGCCACAATATTGGTCCTTGAGAGACGACCTAGGAGTCACATCCTAGAAAATATACTGCATTATTTTCGTGCAATCAAATTTGTATGACCGCGACAGTCGTGTCAAAAATGGCGCCGTTGCCGGGGATCAATGGAGGTTCAGTTTTAGATTTTTGTTGTATAAAGTTTTGTTCTGTTAATATGTTTGTTTTGTGTGTTTTGTCTTGTATATTTTTGTAGGCGACAACGACACCTTCAGCAAATTTTGGCGGCGTTGTCACTTCAGTTCCAGGTTTTTCGTTTTAGATTTTTGCTGTGTTTTTCGATTATGTTGTGTTAATATATGTTTTGTCTTTTATATTTTATTGTGTTGTGTTCTGTATTTAGTTGCTATATTTAAAAAAAAAAAATTTTTTTTTTTTTACTATTGATGTTCTGTCTTGTGTGTGCTTGTAGCATGTATAAATGTGTTTAGTTTATCTGTTTCGTAATTTTTAGTTTTTAGTTTTTATTTTTATTTTCCATGTCTACCTATTTTAATTTTGTGAATAGTGCTTATTCTACAAGTGCCTGTAATTATGATTCTCTTTCTGCATATTACTCTGATTCTTGTGCTGATTTTAATACTGAGAAAAATATGGATCATCCTCAAATTCCTGAGAGCTCCCTTTGGGAGCCGGTTCCACCAGTTCAGCAATATCAGAGTCAGCAGTATGATGCGCCTGCCCAAGTAGCTTCTCAGCCTTCAACTTCTGAACCTACATTGAAGGAGTTATTGGAGCAGATGACCATGCAGAACATTCAGTTTCAGGAAGGGAACATGCAGTTCAAGCAAGAGAGCATGGAAACTCAAGCTGCCATTCAGAAGCTGACTGATCAGATCGGGCAGATGGCCACTCAACACTTTCAAGATGATAGTGGCATCAACATAGAAGATGGGGAGCAAAGCTATGAGTTTACTACTACACCCACTTTCCTACCTTTCTATGATCCCACTCTTGCACCTGAGACTGTTGATGATTATTTTAAGGACCAGACAGGTATGAGTAACACTGTTGAGACAGGTAGACCATTCTTATCTTCCCCCGTGGAGGTAAACGTACCTCAACTTGAATGTGCAGTTGATGAATTGGAAATTCATGAGAAAATTTATTCTGAACAAAAACATGTTTATTCTGAAACTGAGATTACAAGCTCTTTACCAGATCTACCTATACATTCAATTGCTTGTGATTTGTTGCACAATGATTCTACAGGTTTTAGGATTGAAACTGATACAGACTTGATTGACAATTCTGAAGTTTTTGATTCAGTATTAGTCTCTGAAACCATTGGTATAAATGTTGTGTTGAATGAACATGATTACAGTGATGAAATTTCCATTGATAATAGCTTTGCACTGAATGTGGATTTTGTTGATGATGCATATGTCAATATTGATTTTGAGACAGGAATTTTGCAGTCGCATAACATGATAGAGTTAGAACAAAACATTGATCTGACTCAGTTTTCTGAGAATTGTGAATGTGATTGTGAATCTGGTTCTTGCCCGATTTGTATTGAAATTGATTATGTGTTACAAACAGATTCTAAATTCATAACAGATGCTATTGATTATGAGTTTGATGACCAGGTTACAAAAGTAAATGAGAATACAGGTACTGACATAGAGGAAACAATGATAGATGAAGGAAAGTATACTGCTATTTCTCTTATTACTCCGGTGTCACAGACTCAACAACTGCTGGTGGACAGAAGGCTCCTGATTTTGTTGATTCAACAACTTGCTCGGAGAAGAAGGAAGAAAAGTCTTGATTTGAGTGAGAGGGCAGTACTGGGCGAGCTGCTCCTGAAGACATCTTCGCCGGATCCTAAGGTGGAAGATATCTCACTGATAGTCCAGAATTGGCAACTGCCACCATGACCAGGGAGCACTCTTTTTCCTCATTATGTACATATTATTTAGCTTTTCTGGTGTGTTTTCATGGTTGTGTTTATTTCATTTTTAAAATTGTGAGCATGAATTAAAAAAAAAAAAAAAAAAAAAAAAACATAAAAAAATTTTCTGTTGTGATAAAATATTTTGTTTTAAGCGTGCCAAATCTTTATTCCGATATGTATATTTATTTCTTAGTTTTTGAGTTGTTATCCCTTAAAAAAAAAAACATTTTCAAAAATTGTTTTGCGTGTAGTCCATAATTTCTCGGCTCTCAATTTCTTATTATTTCATATCAATAATTCATTGAAAATTTTCACTTCAGATCTTATCTTTTTCCTTATTTTCTTCGTTGTAAATATTTTCTTAGTTGTCTCATACAGGTTTTTGATTGAAAATTTTTAGACTAAGAAAATATTTCATTCATCAATGAAAAAAATTACAGTAATGGAGAAAAGGGATTGAACAGATCTGAAAATGAAATTGCAGTAGATATATATGAAATTAAAAGATGTTCGGGGGTCGATCTTTAGTGATCGTTAATATTACAAACCAAATAAAAAAAACAAAAACATCATAAAAACATAAAAAAAAAATAAAAACAACAAAAATATAAGTGTTCATATTACAGCCCATATTCTGGCCACTCTCGGCCAATAAAAACATAAAAAAAAATAAATAAACAAAACTTTAAAAGTGGAAGAATTCACGAGCTGGTTGTGGTGGTCTAAGGGAGAGCTCCGTTGAGGGAGCTCTGGTTCGAAAAGTCACGAGCGGAGGCTTTGGTGGAGGAATTTCTCGTTCATTTCTGTCGTCATCGATAATGATCGGAACTGGAAACAAATTCAGCAGCCTCGGTGCCCTCATTATCACCCAGTTATTTTCTTTCAAACAAAAAAAAAATAATAAAAAAATAAAAAAAATAATAAAAAATAAAAAACTTGTGTTAATAATAGAAGAGGAATGGAAAATTCATTGGAGGTGTGATCAGAGGTCTTACCGTACATGTATAGCGGCAGTTGTGAAAAGAGAGTGCCTGTGGGGTCTATCTCCGCTTGCCAGCGCCTGACCCGATTGCCATGGTTGTTAAACCAGCAGTGCACGTTATATTCGGTGGCATCTGCGAAGGTCCTTAGTCGAGACGCGATCTCGACGACTTGCGCTCGGCTTGGGTGTGTGACCCCATAGTTGTAGATTTTGGTCATCATATTGATCTGATCATCTGTAGGACGCCATCACTGACTAGTGTATCTCTCTGATTCCATCTCACTCGTCATAATTCCTCTTGAAATATTCTAAAACTTAATAAAAAAAAATAATAAAAATAAAAAGCACAAAAACATAAAAAAAAGAAAAACAAAACATAAAAAAAAAAAGAAGCATAAAAATATATTAGATTCTTAGTTCAGTATTTTCTTTAAATTGTTTGTTCTTGTTTCCTTTTAGATTTATTTTGTCCTGTCTGTCTTTGATTGTTTTTGTGTCTGGTCTCAGATCTGTTTCACGGTCCTTGCAAAGGGTCCTAAACGGATCTACGTCCAGTTGTCCGGTTGTTCTTGTCCATATTGTTCTTGTATATTATGTTTATGTGTTTATTTAGTTTTAAGTGGGGTACGTGGCGTTGTTCTACCCGATTGTCTCTGCAATACCTTCAATCGAAGGGAGATTAACGTCTGGTTTCCAGCCTATATACCCCTTAAGTTTTTTTGACAGTTGTGTTTTATGTGTTTTTCTTTAAAAAAAAAAATAAAGCAGAAAAAAAAAAAGAAGAAGAAAGGGAGAGCAGGCAAGAGGAAAGCTGAGAAAGCGCAAGTAAATAACAATGGAAAAGAAGAGAAATGAAAGCATGAAAAGAAAGCAGGAAATGAAAAAACGGAAATGAAAGATCTAAAAGCTTAAAGAGAAGCAGAGCAAGCAAGCAGAGAGAAAAGGAGATCCTTAGTGAAGAAAGACTTACCTGGAGAAGTAGGCTTGCAGAGGCTCTGCGTAGATCTCAGATCTTTAGCAGATGGCACGGTGGCAGAGCTTCCTCGCAGATCCAGACGCTCGAGAGAGAGCAGAGAGAGAGCAGAGAGAGCAGAGAGAGTAGAGAGAGAAGGGAGAGAGAAGAGAGAGAGAAGAGAGGAGTAGAGAGAGAGCAGGGAAGTCAGAAATGGCGCTGGACGCGGAGGAGCGGCCTATTTATAGCCAGATGTTTTCCACTGTAGCAACAGTACCGGTCTTTGCTACCGAGACTGTTGTCACAGTACCGGTCTCCTTTTTCAAAAATAAAAAATAAAAAATAAAAAAAAATAAATAATAAAAATTATTAGCATCTACTGATGGGTGCTAGGTGTTTTAGACATCTACTGATGGATGTTACTGAAAAATTTCTTCCCATTTCCTAACCTTTTATTGCACTTGTCTATATTATTTGACTGCTCTGAAATTGATAATCTGATGATTGTAACACACTGAGGACATTGTGTGATTTAAGTGTGGTCTACTGGGGAGAAATTTTGATTTTCTGTTAGTTTCTGTTAAGTTTGTATTTTGTGTGTTAAATTTTTTGTTTTTGAGTGTTAATTTTTTCTGTTTTAAGTTATTTTTACCGAGTTTTGTGTGCAATAAATTTTACATTTTTCTCTTGATTTCTGGATGATGTTTAAGTTGTAGATTTTTCCTTCACTTACTTAATACTTATAGTTTGTAATCCTTGCTTTTCTTTGCTTGGAAGATGATTATAATGTTCAAGAGGTTGAATTGATTATGACATGAACACCCTGTGTGAGATTTGAGCCACTTAATTTTCTTTCTTGTGTGATATGTATCTTGATTGCTTGCACATATGCCTTGGCTTGATTCTTTCTGATATACTTGATTGATATGCATGTTCAGACGTGATAAAGGCATTTTTGTTCTTGAGCCTCTTTAGCCAAATAAGCCTACCTTGTTATTATCCTTTGATAACCCCTTTGAGCCTATACTGTATATATTTCTTTGTGTTGAAGCTCATACACTGATCCTAAGTGAAAAACAAATGATTACCTTAACCATAGGAAAGTCTGGAGCTATAGAAGTATTTTGTGAATAAGTGTGGTCTCCTTGGGAATTCTGATGAATTGGCTAGTTGGTTCCTCATCATGTTTTGAAATGATAATTTATATCCTGTTGTGTGATAAAAAAAAAAAAAAAAAAAAAAAAAGAAGAAGACAGGATAAAAAAAAAATGATGATGAGAAAAAGAAAAAAAAATGGAAAAATAATTTTGTAAATAATGGAGTCGAGAAGAGGATTGAATTAGAGGTTTGGGTGAGATTTCACTGTGTTTACATTTTTTCCCTAGTGCACCTCTATTTCTTCTGAGCTATAGCTACTTATCCAAATTTATCCTCCCCTGTCCTTGGCCCCATTACAACCCAGTAAAGACCTTTTGATCTGAAGATGCATATGTTTTAAGTATTGATAATTAGAAGCTTGCCAAGTCTGCTTGTGTTTGTTTTCTTGAGTGCATTGAGTGACATTGATTTACCTTAAACACTTGAGAGAAACACTATGAGTGCATCTGTGAGGTTTTGTTATTTTTGAATCACCTCTTGAGCTGATTAATTATTTTCCGTGTTTTGAATTGCTTGGAAGATTTCTGTAAGTATCTGCTTTATTTGATTTGTGTTGGATAATTTCTATTTCTTTTCTATGTCCAGACGTTTTGAGAACTGTGTAAATTCTGTTTACTTTCTTGTGAGTCTTTATTTTTCTGTCTGCTGAGTCTGTGTTACTCCTTTGGTGTCCTATGAACTATTCCCTGATTTGCGTCTTGATTTTGCCCAGGAGTGCAAAAGACTAAGTGTGGTCTATTTTGATGAGTCAATATTTTGTTCACTTCACTTAGTTTAATGTGCTGTAATTAATCAGGGAATTGTGCATAATTGTCCAGTATTTTCCCATTTTACTGAATTGTGCTTAATTCGATCAGAAATTCTTATTTTAACTAATTTGAATTATCTGAACTTATTATTTTGCATTATTAATTATGGGAAAATTTTGGATATCTTTTTGGGACATTTGAAAGCTAAATGAGAAATGACAATTGAGCCCAATGTATTTCAGCCACTTCAATTTTCGCTGGTTGCTGTGTGAATTTTGTGTCAACTTGTTTGTCCTCGTTCGAATTCAATTCGTATCCGTTTTCCATTCAATTTTTTTTCATAGTTTCGTCTAGATGTCTAGTTTCATGTATAACTTTTACTTTGTTCAAATTCGTTCTGTACTGTTCCCAGTAATTTGTTTACTCTCCTATGTCAGCCTAGTACTACGTGAATGTTGTGTCAACTTGTTTGTCCTCGTTCGAGTTCAATTCTTATCCGTTTTGCATGCAGTTTTTTTTCATAGTTTCGTATGGATGTCTATTTGCAAGTATAGTTTTTACTTTGTTCAAATTCATTTTGTGTTGTTCCCCGTATTTTTTTTTCTCTCCTATGTCAGTCTAGTGATTACTGTTTGAGTGTTCTAATATGTTTGCATTGTTTGCTTGCTGTTTAGTACTTGTGGTGGCTGGGATTGATCATTGGAAGGTGCTAAGACCTTTCAACACTCTTAAGCAAATGGTTTGGACTTAAAATGTGCAGCAACATTCAAAGCAATTGACACATATGTCACAAGATTGATTTTAATTTACACTTAGTATTGAGGTGATGATTTGTGAAGTGTCATTGCTGGAAAATTTAAACCACACGGCCCACTTCTTATTTTGTCATTGAAGGAAATTATACAATATGCTAAGGAGACACATATGGGGCCACCACTTGGTTGGAAATTCATGTGCATATGATTCAAAAATGCTAAGCACGAGAACAACTCTTTGTTTTGATCCAAAAATCAACAAATAAAAATAAGAAGAAGGGACCACCTCTCACGGTTTTGTGTATGTATATATGGCAACTTGGAATATTCTTTCTTTAAAATGATTAAGGGCATGGAGAATGTGCCACCACTCTCACGGTTTTGGCTTGGAAAAATTCATTCTTCTAAAAGAAGAAGCAAACTCACGGCACATCTTATTTCTCTTTGCAAGTGAGTGGGAGACAACATTATGAAGGGGGGCCACGTTCTTGGCTGAAACATTATTTTCAATTAACTTGGTTTGGAGAAAAGCATGCGGTTTTTAGCATATGGGGTCCATTCACTAGGAAGTCATTCTTTTCATTCTTGGAAACAACTCTCGGTTATTGATTGAAGGATTGCCACATCCAACACTTTTATTTAGGAAATGATGATTGAAAGAGGAGCGGGACCTAGCCACCACTAAGACACGTATTTTTGTTCCATTTTAGAAAGGGTAATTGTAGTTGCACGGAGTCATATTGTTGGGTTCTTGGCTTTAAATTTTCGGGAGCAGCCAGAAAGAAACCTGAAGGATATTAGATTTAAGCAAGGCTCACGGTCCAGTAGCTTTGGACGCCGGCTGGAAGGAAGCAGAGAGTTACGTTCCAGCAGAGAAGATGTGCACGGTGATGGCTGGGAGCAGAAGAAGGTGTCACCACAAAGACCAGCAGCTGGTCTAGCAAGAAGAAGAAGCTTCCAGCAAAGATGATAGTTCTCGGTCCAAGCTTGGGCAACAACAACGTCCAGCAGCTACAAAGTGTGAAAGGAGAAGAGTGTTTGGACTTCACTTCCACGGTCCAGCTAAGTTGGAAGAAGAAAGAGGTGTGCTTGGCTTTGGAAAGGAAAACAACAGCTGCAATATAATTGAAAGAAGTGAAGCTCACGACCATGGCAACCCAGCAGTTTGGACGGAAGATGGCAGAAGCACTCACGACCTTCACAGTCCAGCAAGCTCCACGGTTCTGGTCTAGCATTAGAAGCACCATCCAGCCACCACTTGCATGCTATTTTGGATGTTTTCTTGAAGATTGTTTTGGAAGGACCAAGGAGAAGAAGACGTCTAGCAGCCACCCGTAGAGAAGACCTCCATGTCCAGCTGCAACACACATCCAGCTTGGCAGCAGCTACGTTCAAGGGAGAAGAAAGAAGAAAAAGAAATGGCACTCATGGTGTTGGATTTTGGATGAGAATGGAGAGGCCACGGATGAATTGGAATGCAAGGAAGAAGTCTCCAAGTGTTGATGCCATACAGTTGAAGCTTGGGAAGAAGAAGGATACTCACGGTTTCTTTGCAAAGCATGGTTGGCTGGAAAAGAGGAGTAGCTCACGGCCACAATGAGGCAGAAGACAAGTAAGGGCCCCACCTTCTTGACTTTGGCACCTCTAAGGAGTTGCATATTAGAGACAAACGTGAAAGCTGGAAGGTCACGGGCAAAATGAGAAGAAGCTGGAAGGTCACGGGCAAAATGAGAAGTCACTGAGAGTTTCTCGAGAGAAATAGCTATAAATTAGCAGCAGCAGAGAAGAAACGGGGAGGAGATTGGAGTGTTAGATAGTTTAGGAGAAGAGAAGTCACGGCCTTGAGGCCTGGAAGGGGTCTCGGTTCTTCTCTTCCAGGAGGCTCTCGGGTTTCTATTTTCCCAAACAGTGCACAATTGTAATTTTATTTTTGAAGCATGTAGTTCAGTAAAAGACGGTCACAGTGTAGCATTTTGTTCGGTTTGAAATTTTATCTTCACTGTTCAGTAATTTTATTTCCAGTAAATTTTAATTTCAGTCACGTATTTTTATTTTTATTATCTCTTTTATTTTACCGTTTATTGTTTTCTGCATCGTTTAAATTTTACCGTTTCTCAATTTACCACTTTTCATTTTTACTGTCTTTTACTGTTAAGTTTTTTTTGTCTTTAAAATTTATTTCAGTGTTAAAAATTCTGTCTTATTTAAATTTCTGTTTTAATTTATTTTTCCGCATTACACAAAAACTACAAACCCCCCCCCTTTCGTGTATAAAAAATCAGAGACTGAACCGCCACAATATTGGTCCTTGAGAGACGACCTAGGAGTCACATCCTAGAAAATATACTGCATTATTTTCGTGCAATCAAATTTGTATGACCGCGACAGTCGTGTCAGTTTGCATAATATGTTAAATTCATCATATATCAATATATGTTTAACAGAGGTAAAACACCAAGTTTTAACCTATTAGATTATGTGGATAATCGATTAAAACTCATGGTTATGGCTGCACATGTTTACTGACTGCATTGAGTTGTTATGAATGAAATATTTTTCAAATTTTGCTTTAGTATGAAGCTTAACCGATTATGTTATTTTTCTAATCAGTTAAAATACGTTTCATTTGAAAACCTTTTCAATGAAAAGCCATAACTGTCATAACAATTATATTTTTAAATGTTGAGGTTTGTTTGAATTGTTTAATCGATTGCATGCACTTTTAATCTGTTAAATCCTGTGCAAATGTAAAAGTGTTAAGGCTTAAAGAAAAGTTTAATTAATTACATTAATTGAATAATCGATTAAAATGCATCAAACTTCATAAATCTATAAATAGACGCATTATTCTTTGTATTCAATAACTTTTATGATTCATATATTTCATAACTAACTTGTTATTGAGATTTTAATTGCACGAGGAGCATCCTGAGATCTTCAAGAATCAAGATTGCAACATTTGGAAGAAGTTGTTAAAGATTCTTGCAAGAACAATTATGGTTTCACTGGTGATCATATCTACACTTCAAGGTGTACTTCTGGAGATCAAATTTATCTACAATCAAGGTTGATTGTTTTCCCTGTTGTTGCGGCCAGTAAGAGGACTTGGTGAAGTTCTTTAACTTAGAGTTGGTATTACCCTAAGGGTGACAAAAAGTAGGTGATCTTTGTGGGTTACTATAGTTGATATTAAGTTAGGAAGGAGAGTACATGAGATGATTGTTCTATGTATGTCTTGCTTGTAAGAACTCTATCAATATAGTGATATCCCTTCATCTAAGGTTGATTGAAGGAAGACTGGACGTAGGTAGTTGGCCGAACCAGTATAAACAACTATGTGAATCTCTCTTTTCCTACACTTTTACATTGTCTTTGTTCTTGATTGACTGCGTTACAAGAAAACTTTAAAAATTTCAAAAATCTTTTTAAAGAACATTTTTTGAAAGGGGAAAACCAATTCACCCCTCTTCGTTGAGAATATTGACCAAACTCTTTCTATAAAATACTATAATAAGGGAACTTAATCAATTTATATCGTATATTGTGTTATTTATATTGTGCTTATGGATTTTTTTTCCTCAATGAGTTTTGTCCATGTATTTAATCACCTTGATTAATTTTGCCTAATACTTTACTAATATGCTTTAGCTATTACCTTAACTTAATCAATTTATTAATCGCTATTCTGTTTTGACCGACCTAGTATATATATATATATATATATATATATATATATATATATATATATATATATATATATATATATATATATATATATATATATATATATATATGAGAATAAATAAAGAATTTGTGTTTTACTAGTAGAGATCATGAACTAAACTTGTAAAGAGAGAATATAAAAATATCTAAATTTTCTTCTCTTTTAAATTTTATCGTCTTTTTATTATATTTAATTTAATATGTTAATATTTATTAAAATCAAATGGCATTTTTTATAAAATAAATTAAAAGTCATCCTAATTTAGTTATTAGACCGGGAATGCTAAAAAAATCGTGATTCTCACCTGTAAAATCCTTCGTCACTCATTATTATAAGTAGTTCTATTATACTTTCTTATTTATAATGAGTATTATATTATACTTATATTTTTTGTTAATATTAAAGTTAGTTATATTTTACCATAATATATATTTTATGTCAAAATATGATATGAAAGGTTGAATATTAATTAATAATGATAATTTTTCCATTAATTAGAGTAGTCCACTGCAGCAAATAGCTCACTGAGCCCTAAACCTCTGTCTTGGCTAATTTGAAAATTGATTTGCACTTTGTTATAAACTATAAACTTCTGTAGTGTAGTGCACTATAGTGCGGTTTGCCCACCCCTAATCACTGTTGCCTACTTCGCTTCTCCCGCGTTACTGACATTCATAGGGCTTTGCATCGCGTTGTCGTCGTTGGTTTCCTCGGCGTTTTCGTTGGAGTCGTCGTGCTTCTTCTTTATGAATTTTTGTAGTTTTTGAGGGTCAAGTTCGTCGTGCTTTCGCTTTGGTGCTACCGTGACAATTTTCTTTGTTATCTACAACTGACATAGAGGTATATGATATAATAGTATAGAAAAGGTGGACACAGTAGCGAGTGCCTGTATTTCCACTACACTTGGAGGTTTGCTTCCCTTTTCCCTCCATTGGTTGTTATGGCAGTTGAGAAGGAAAAGCTTCAGGAAGAATCCGTAATCCGCCGCTTCTACAAGATTATTCTTAGTTGGGACTACCTTGCTCTCCTCAATGAATCTAAGGCAATTCACTTCATTCCTTACTATTTTTCTTTTGTTTCTGTGTTTTTTTCTTTTTAATTTGCTTTCGTAATGTCTTTTGGAATGTCGTGTTTTCAGGAGCAGAAGAAAGGGACTGCGAAGTCAACACTCGTGAAGGTGAAGAACCGGTATACAGACGTTGATGACTATATTGCAACCTACGAACCGCTCATCTTTGAAGAAGCCAAATCCCAGATCATTAAGGAGAAAGAGGAAGAAGAGGGTATCTTTAATTTCAACTATTTTTTCGTTTTTTGAGAAGATTATTATTCTTGCAGTAGCAATGTAGCACAGTTGTTAACAGCCTTTGTCTCAGGTCTTTAGCCCTTTCTATACTATTCTTGTTAGTTGGGTGGGAGTGATTGACTTTGTAGGACTAGTCAGAGGAATGTTAAAGCCCTGTCTAAGTTGCGGTTCTCTCTTTTTCACTTCAATTTAAATAATAACTGGTTTGTTTTTCATGTTTTAAAGTTAGAAGGGTCCATCAATGTAGTGAGGTATGGTTCACAAATAAATCTACTTCTTAAGCACATAATCAAAGGTCCGATTCTGGGTCTGTGTTAATAGAGAATGTCTATTAAGAGAGACTTGCCCTTTAAATAGAGTTTTGGATTAGTCTTTTAGCTGTCGCCTACGAGAGATTTCATAAATCTTTGGATTAGTCTCTAGTACTGAGATACCCTAGGGACCAAAATAAAAGTTTGAAGGGTCTCTTTGCTTAAGATTTTTTTTTTTGTTTGCCTGACCAGTGACTGATTGGAAATTGGGGGTGGTAAAAGGTTGGAGTGAGGCAGATGATTTTCATTTTATAGAATTTCCGTGTGAAATTAATGAGGGAGAATCAATATCACAGAATGATCTTTTGCTGCTTTCCAGAGATAAGGTACTACCAGTGATGAGAAGTTATGTGTTTTGGGCTTTGAATATTTTGCCTATTCGAATTTGAATTGATTGCCTATCTGTATTTGTCGCTGCAGTTTGGAGATGGAAAAAGAGTACCTACTGTTTATGCATTTGCTTTGGTGGAACATGTCTGGAAATATTCTGATACCCGACTTGTTCGAGTTAGACTCTATCTTGCTGGGGAGTTCTTAAAATATAATACAGATGATGTAAAATCTTGTCCTAGGCTGCTTAACATGCGATCTCATATATGCGAGACAGAAAGACAGTTATATTTTATGAAGGTAGCCTATTCTATCATGTACTTCTAGTAATATCAGTATTGTGTGTGTTTTCTATGTGGAGGCTGCCTTCCTTGATTAATTGTATTATTAATTTATAATAGAAATATAAAGGTTTTCAGAATTTTTTTTCTTAACAAAAGACATTTTCTTTTAAATTAGTTTTGCCGTTGATCCAATGTGAAAATCATGCAGCAATGCAGCTTATCTACTATTGCTCGTGAATATTTGGCTATTCGAACTTTAGGCTGTCTCCCGTACAAGGATTTAATATTAAGTGCAGTTGGAGAAGATTTTGGCACAGAAGTCGAGGAATGGAAAATCCCAACACCATTGAGAGAATATGTTGAAAATAGTTTTAATCAGTACCAGCGTGAGGCCATTACAGTAAGTTTTTTATTTTAGAAGTTGAATAAAGTAAATAAAACTAAAACTTGTTCATCAACTCAGGCTTGTTTTTGTCTTTCTTCTTCTTTTAACCAATCCACTGGCTTTTTCTCATTTTTTGTTACTGATATATAGTTTGGAAAGAATAAATGCTGGATTATGACTAGAGGGGGGCATATTTGCAAGTTTGGATTTCGCATTTAGTTGAAGGATATACTACTTCAAACGTATTATGATGCAAGCATATCATTCAGAGTTCTGTTTTACTTTTTTGCCACCAAGTTTTCTCAATTTGAAAATGCTCCTTGTTTTCCACGTTTCTTTTCTTCTGTACTTGTTTTAAAGGCTTGGGTTTTTCCAATTTCAATCTCATCTTAATTTCTTTTGGTTTTGATATAGGAGTCAGAAAAAGAAATGTAGGAGCAAAAGGCATCCAAAACAAACTACCTAATATCTAATTTCAAATGAACTGAAACAATAAACTTAAATCACGCATTTATCTCCCCATCTTTATAAATTCTTTCTCCTTTATTATTTTCTTTTGTCCAATAAAATTCTTATCACTCTTTTGGAAGAGAATGTGCTTTTGTTGATGAACCCTTTTGAAAGATCTTTTAAAAAATTTAAAAGCTATGTTACATTTATACTGTCTGAACCAATTCTCCTTTCTCAAAGTTAGCTTTTGTAAGGTGAAGCATAATAGTTTAGCTAGGAAAGAAAACCATTTTATCCCTTTAGTTTAAAGCATATTCAAGCATGCACAATTGTTAGAAAAATATACACTGCAACATATGCCATCATAATAAGTTACAAGTCAAACAACAAAGAGGAGAAAAAAGAAAGTGAAGATTGATCAGAAGTTTTCATTCCTTAATAAGATGTAAAGCTCTTGTAACCTTATATTCATTCCATTTTAACATTTTATTTCTGTTCCAGGCTGGTCTATCATCAAAAGCCTTTGTCCTGATACAGGTAGGTCTCTATTTGGCTTTCTGTTCTAAAATTTTTTTAATGCTTTTTCATATTTTCCTTTTCTGTTAGGCAATGCTTGGTGTTATGTTTATCAGTTATGCTGAATTATTTTTCTGAAAAGACTTGTTTGCTATATTCGGGAAATGGAGAAATTTATTTCAAAGAACTGCCAATTGGAAATAATAAGTTCTCGTTGAATAGCAAGAAGGGGGACCAGAGGCAGCAACATGGGAGGATGTGGCAACCATATGGGATCACTTTCCAGATTTTAACCTTGAGGACAAAGTTGTTCAGGCAGTAGCGTGTAATGATAGGATTATGAATGTTTATGTTAGGAGGAAAGTTGTTAAAAAATAAAACATAGTTTGTTACAGGTGGTTTGGGCTGTCCAGGTGGTTTGGGCTGCTATAGTCTCCTTAGTGGGAAGACTATATATAGGTGTGGTTTTGTCTTTTAGAAGGGACGTTTTTGATTAGTTTGAGAGGCTGGACAGGACTAGTTGCAACCTGTGTGAAGGGAAACAATATCCCTTGGTTGTTTTCTTGTACTCTGCTTGTGTTGGAATAATAGATACGTTTCCAGTGCTGGGTGTTGATAACACTGGTGTTTTTGGGTGTAGAACTAAACGTTTTAGGTTCCTTTTAATCCAGAAACCTAACATTTTTTCTATCAATCTTATTTGTTCAACTATCCTCTTGCAAAATACCTATGAGACATCTGGGTTTTTATCAATGTAAATTTGTCTTTTTTTATAATAAAAAAAATTGTAATCCAGCCTAACCAACTCCTTTCAGGGGCCCCCAGGGACTGGGAAGACTCAGACCATACTTGGGATTCTAAGTACCATTTTGCATGCAACTCCTACAAGAGTGCATTCTAAGTAAGCATAATATTTAGTATATGTCTGCAGTCTTCTATTTCTAAAAATTCAGTTTTTTGTTGCTATTGTTGTCTTCAGCAAAGCATTGTGTTAGGAGTGTGCCTGGTAGAAGTGAGATATTGAAGCAAATTTTGCTTCTACCAAGCAATTTATGGTCTTATTTTTGCTTAATCTTTCTTTCTCTTTATTCATACATATGGTTATTGATATTTTCTTTTGGAAGCAGGACCTATGAGCTAAGGCAAGGACCGCAATTATCTACTGAGGAGAAGTAAGATTTTCTTTGAAAATATTTAGGCTTTACTTGGTTAAGAAAACTTCTTGCCACGGATGTTGGTTATTTCCAGTGATTCTGACATAATATTTCTTTTAATTCCCCATATCCGCCATCTTTTGAAATCCTTATCTGTTATGTTCATTATTAATCTCTTCTTGCTTTGTGTTATGCATGTTTGCTTTCTTGCCATGCCTACCTTCAAGTAGTTCATAAACAAATGTTGTGAATCAAGTAGAAGTGCAACAATAAGGGTAAAATTTGATTTTTGTATTATATCATAAAGAAAATAGCTGTAATTCAAGTTAAGGGCACTTTTCTTTGGTTTCTCTTTCACTTTAGATGGTTTAATTTTATATCAACATCGTAAGAAGCTGGGAAAATTGTTTAAAGCTTATGAAAGTTTTTGGACTTTGGCTTATAGAAGTAAGTGATCTGGATGATTACTTATTTGATATTTGCGTTGTTGGAGTATGATAAGAGAGAAAGAACCTATTGGCTTAACTGTACTTTAGAATTCTCCAAGGTCCAAATAAAGTATTTTGATTAGAATATTCTTGAGGATGTTTCAAGAAATTATTTTAATTAAAGTACAATTCTAGATGATTGGAGTATTACATAAGTCAGTTTCTTGAGCTGATTTTATGAATGCAGGTCCATAGCAGAGTACCCTTCCAAATTGATAAAGTTGATTTTAACCTCTATAGTATCTCTTGCATGTTGGCTTGCTCTTTTACCCTTTTTTGTAGAATTCAAGAATAATTTAGTTTGGTTAGATGATGTTCAACAAGAGCCTTGTAATATTTGGTTTCAAAGTACATATCTTACAAAATTACCTAGGAATGGTGACCACTTCTGTCCCAAGATCAATTAAAATAAACCGCAAATGGGTTTTATACTAGCATTGTTAGTGTTGAAATGTAATGTTATTTTATTATTTCTTTTATATATACATACCAAGCTTGTGTTGCCTCTTTTTGTAACCTTTATATATACATCAATCAAAAGCACAACAGTTTATGTTGAATACACTGATATTTCTCCATCTTATTTATTCAATTGTTAGCAGAATGCACTTTTCACATTCCATCATGCTAGAAGATTTTATTTTCTTTTCCCTTTTCCCATGACAGACAAAGACATTGGAGACTAGCGTCTCCATGGCTTAGTGGTATTAATCCAAGGGATAGAATGATGCCAAAAGACGGTGATGATGGCTTTTACCCAACTACTGGAAATGAACTAGTAAGTACTCCTTTCATTGGTTAAAATTGTTGATCTTGCAAAATAACATCTCTAAGGATGGGTTTTATCAGAAACCTGAAGCTGTAACCTCAAGTCGGAAGTACCGTGTAAGAGTGTTAGTTTGTGCCCCATCAAACTCTGCCCTTGATGAGATTGTGTTGAGGGTTCTCAATGGAGGTATTAAGTTTCTTCAATGCATTTGTTTGGGAAAAAGAATTCTTCTTTCTGCATTCATTTACTTGCCATGATTTTGACCCTCTTAGTTTTGTGTTTGTGTTAGGATATAATGTGTGCATAATAAAAGGAAATATATTAGGAATTAGTTGTTAGTTGGTTAGGGGGGCCTTTATAAGAAGGCAGGTAGGTCTTGTGTCAGGGTACTTTGGATTATCTTATAGATTGAACTTTGGCTCTTTGTGAAGGGGAAACCCTTGGAGAAGGGACTGCTCTCCTATTCTTGTATTCTTTGGTTACAATAATAATACAGTTCTGTTTCCAGTAATCTGGTGAGTGTGTGTGTGCTGTTTTGAGTGATAGTTAGACTTCTTGACCAAAGAAGCCTAACAAATTGGTCTGACGTGCCGAATATCCTTAGGAGTGTTGGATCATTGGGAGAGAAGCGTGATGGAAGGAAGAATGAAGGCTTTAGAGGGAAGGATGGATGGAAGAATAAAGGCCCTGAAGGGAAGGAAGGATTATGTATAAAGGTGGGCCAACAAACAGAAAAGGGAGCTAGCAGAATGGAGTGGAGAAGAAATATGCAAGAAATGCTTCAAGAAATCAAGATTCACATAAAGGGCTTAGAAAGAAGTGACAAATCTGTCATGAAAGGATAGAAAGAGGGTTCAGAAGAAGAGCTGGAGGAAGACAGGGGTGAACAAAATTGGAGGAAGTAGGTAGAATTGCCCAGGTTTGAGGGGTTGGGCCTGTTGGGTGGATCTCTAAGGCAGAGAAGTTCTTTGACATCCAAAATGTCCCAGAGAAGGAGAGGCTCAGGTTGGCTTACAAGTGCATGGAGGGAGGCACAATCTATTGGTTCAGGGCTGGAAAAATAAAACCAAGAACCCTTGGAAAGAGCTGAAAGAGGCATTGATAAGGGGGTTCGGAGGAAGACATAGAGGTTCTGTTTTTGAGAAGTTAACCCAAACTACAGAAGTCACAGAAGCTGCTGCTGAGAACGTTGTTGAAGTTTCTGTTGTGAGGGTGGATAACATGACAAATGTTGGTAGGGAAAATACATCAGGTGAAGATCATGATGGGAAGGTTGTGACTCTTGCTTCTCCAAGTAAAGTTGCAAAAGTTGTTGTTTTTAGTGGAGATAGAGTGGTAGGTTGTGGTGGGAATGTCAAAACAGTAAAGAAAGGGGAAGAATTGTTGAGGCTTGGGGTTAAAACAGTGGTGTCAAAGAGCAACCCAATTGAGTCTGTTTACAGAGCAAGCGAGGACCTGTTGCAAGATATCAAGAAAGGAAAGAAACCCTCAGGTGGAGGAGAAAATTCAAGCATGGCAGTGTTAGGATATTTATCCTATTTATCATCATTATATTGTGTCAAGGGTTATCCTATTTATCATGATTATATTGTATCTATGATTACCCTATTTATCATGATTATATTGTGCCTAGGCTTACTCTAATTATATGATTATATTACCCTAATTATCATGATACAAGAATCATTATATTGTGTCAAGAGTTATCCTATTTATCATGATTATATTGTATCTATGATTACCCTATTTATCATGATTATATTGTGCCTAGGCTTACTCTAATTATATGATTATATTACCCTAATTATCATGTACTCTTGTATCAGTTTATTTTTATAAATAGAAGATTATGAGAGGGATCAATCAAGCCCTCTAGAATTATTTTATAGTTTAATTCTCAAGTGGGAGTAAAAAGAGGAGGATGCCATTGACAATAATGGAGCTAGGAAGGGTGAGGAGACACCCGTTTTTTCGTGGGTGAAAAGAGAAGAGTTGACCTCTTATGAAAGGATTGACACCCAAGATGAAACAAACAACAAAGGCAGCAAATGCTTATGAAGTTCAAAACACTAAAGGATCAACAAAAGCACACCCAAACAGCAAAGAAAATGTAGTCCAGGGGTGCAAGACTTGGCAGAAAAAATCCAAGAACCTTTCTTGGAAAAATCTAGCCACAACTCTACTAAAGATAGTTGAAGGGAACAAAAGAAGCATTTTATGTGAGAGTTGGGAAGCAGTAACTAAGATGGGGAGTGTGGAAATTTTACATGAGAGTTTGCAAGTAGATGGAGCATCTGCCAAAAGTGTTGTGGCTACAAGAGCCAATGAAGTCAGAGTTGAGATTTTGAGGATTTTACAAAATTGGGCTAAAAGAATCCAGGAAGAGTGGAAGTCATTAGAGGAGGATTTGCCAACACCCAAGCCTCCAGACCTGAATTGGAGGGCAGCAGCCACCACCCAAGCCCCCAGATTTAAAGTTGCAAACAGTAGCAGTGGTATTGGATGGTTTGACAGCAATAACAGGGACTGGGAGTGGGAAAAAAATTCATCCAAAAATTCAAGATATGGTTGTCACAAACAAATAAAACACTAGAAGACCAATGGCAATAATATTTCTTTGCAGGGCTGCAATGTAACGTTAAGAGGAAACAATTTAGGGTTCCAACCTTTACAAGGTTGTTTTGCAGCAGGATGTAATGTTAGGATATAATGTGTGCAGAATAAAAGGAAATAGATTAGGAATTAGTTGTTAGTTGGTTAGTTGGTTAGGGGGGCCTTTATAAGAAGGCAGGGAGGTGTGCGAGTGATCTGGTGAGTGAGTGTGAGTGATCTGGGGAGTGAGTGAGTGATCTTGTATTATTGTAGCCAAAGAATACAAGAATAGGAGAGCACTCCCTTCTCCAAGGGTTTCCCCTTCACAAAGAGCCAAAGCTCAATCTACAAGATTATCCAAAGTACCCAAACACAAGACCTCCCTGCCTTCTTGTAAAGGCTCCTCTAACCAACTAACTAATTAACAACTAATTCCTAATCTATTTCCTTATATTTTGCACACATTATATCCTAACAGTTTGTAATGGGGATTGAGGGGGGGTGGGGGTTAATATTTCAACTAGGACACATTGACTAGCGAGGTGTCATTGCTGTCTTGGTTGTGTGGCCAGGCCTTGTAATTAACTATTCCATATTATAAGCAGACTGAACTTGACCTAGTAATTCTTGTTTTTTCTTTCTACATTCTCCTTTTGGTCTTTTCTTTAAAGAATTCTGTATTCTATACTGTCTTATCATGATTGCATATTTATTTTTATTCATGGATGTTCTTAGGTGTACATGATGAAAATGACCGTGTTTATTGCCCTAAAATTGTACGGATTGGTCTCAAAGCACATCATTCTATCAAGGCTGTTTCCCTGGATGAACTTGTACGTGGAATATTAGACCAAATGTGTTTCAATTAGCTATGCTGCCACCATCATTATATAATCTTTCATATCACTATTGTAAACTTTTGTTATAATGCCATGATTATGCCTCAGCAGGTCTGGAGGGGAACTTTGTTATTAATTTAACGGTTTTATTAACATTAACGCTTGGGACTGACTGATTTGTGCATCTAAAAGTGGTATGTTTTTATTGATAAAGAAAACATTTATAGTTCAAAACTATAAAATGCAATGATTTTTTTCTTTTCCAATAAAAACTTACCACCACTTTTAGATGTTAATATTCAACCCTAAGGGGATGCTGACATTCTCCTGAAATGAATGAAGAGTCTTGATATAATGAGTGATATGAAGTTAGATGAAAAGGCTCTAAAATTTGTGCCTAACAAAACATTGATTCTTTAGAGTTAATTATGCTGGTGAATGTTTTACTAGAACCTGTGAAGTAGGTTATACTTCATTTCTTTTTAGATTACTTTAGCTTCTAATCATCCTTCCTGTTAAACTATAGGAAAGATTGAGATTGAATTGAGACTGTGTGTTTCTAATACAACATAGATATTTTATTTATATTGAGAAAAAAGAATCATTACAATAAATAAGAGATTTTACATCCTCTAATAATAAAAGATATGATATCTGAATAAATAAAAAGGTTTCCAATAATATGTATATATAATCTATATATGTTTGATTATATAGGATTTGTTCCATATTTCTATAATGATAATATTCCCCCTCAAGTTGGAGCATATAATCATATATGCTTAGCTTTTTGCAAATATACTTGGTCCTCTTAGCAACTTGGTAAATATGTCAACTAATTGTTCACTAGAATTGACAAACCTAGTGGTGATATCTTAAGACTCTAATTCTTCTCTTATGAGACGACAATTTGCCTCAATATGTTTGGTTCTATCATGAAAGATAGGATTAGAGGCAATGTGTCTTGCTACCAAGTTGACACATAAGGTGCATTTCAGAACTTTATTCTAATATAAGCTCACAAGGGACTAATGTCATTGCCATGTAATATGCTTCTGCAGATTTTATCACAATTTTGTTTCTCACTTTTCCACATGTTAAATCATTTCAATAAGAACACAATACCCTGAAGTGTCACTTGGTGACCCTGCCTAGTTGTTGTCAGGATACCCAACAATTTGAGTATTTCACATATCTTCAAAATGAGGGCTGGCCATGAGGCTTCTTAATATACTTTAGGATCCGTATGATGACATCTTGATAGGACCTTGAGAGTTTATGTTAAGGAAAAAAGAGATAAAAAACAGGACATAGGGTGAGGGAGGTTGTTAGTTGGTTAGACGGTTGGTTGTTAGGTGAGAAGGGTTGGTTATATAGGGGGGAGGTGTGTCTTAGGGGGACAGATTTGGGTTTATTGTTGTAGTGACAGGATTATTACATCCTGGGTGAAAGGAGGATTGCTCCCTTGGTTGCTTACGAACATAAGTCTTTGTTACCAGAATAATAAAACAGTTTGGTTCTTTGGTGTGTACTGCATGTGGGTGTGTTGAAGTGTGTATCTGTGTGGGTTCAGGGTTCTTTCTGCCAAGAATCCTATCACATCTCAATGGTCTTGACAAGGAGAGTTTAAAAATTGACTTACTAAGGTCATTGTAAAAGCAATACCGGGACAAGTCACAGTAGGTAATTTAGCATACCAACTAACCATTTGTACTGAGGATCAGAATATGGCTCTCCTTAGTTGGGTACAGGTTTGATACCTAAATCCATTGCTGTGTCCATAGGCATAGCATTTCTAGAATGTCGAAAGTAAACTTTCTGACATGTGGCCAAACCATGCACATAGTGTGTTACGTATCCGAGTAGGAGACATAACGAAATCACCCTTTCACACACTCACAACAAGCAAAATAATAATGAAAGAATGAAATTGAACGAATGAATATTTTTTATTGATGGTAATATCTGAACAAACAAAAGTAAACAATAATTGGGAGCATAACCTCTATCAATTATTTGGGAGCATAACCTCCCTCACAAGACAATAATGTCTATCACAAAACTCAATAATCAAAAGCATACCCTTAACCCTAGACTCTAGCTTTATTTATACTAATTGTTTCCAGCTCATCTCTTACTAAATATCTCCCTAGAATATATCTATATTTAATATAAATATCCCTATATTTAATGTAAATATTCCCCCATATATTTCCCTAGCATATATCATTAATTATAAATATCTTATATTGTATATTTCCCTGGAATATATATTTATTTACTCTAATTATCTTATACTGAATATTCTCCTGAAATATAGCTCCCTTTACTGTAATTAGTTCTCGCCCATCCTAACAGTTGTGACAGTTAGGATGGTAGTTCTTCAACTGTTCGGCTCAGGTCCTTTGCTGCTTCCTACTATTCGGCCTAGTCGCTCTCCCTTGTCCACCGTTCGGCCTGCTCGCTCCCTGCCTTCCACCGTTCGGCCTGGTCGCTCCTCGCCTTCCACCATTCGGCCTGGTCACTCCTCGTCTTCCACCGTTCGGCCTAGTCGCTCCTCGCCTTCCACCGTTCGGCCTGGTCGCTCCTCGCTTTCCTCCGTTCGGCTTGCTTCCCCCTGCCTCCTACCTTTCAGCTCCAACTCTTCACCACCTTCCACCATTCGGCTAGACCTTTCCACGCCATGGTTATCAAACTCACGAGTTAACTCGTTAACTCGTCCAAGTTTGCGTTTCAACACACAGCTTCCAAGTTAACTCGGAAGTAAACTCGCTTTTGATGTAAACTCGGTAGAATCGAAAGCAAACTCGGTGAACTTGCCCCAACCCGAGAGTTTACAACCGAGTTGGCGAGTTTAGAGAAGAAATTTTTTAAACCAAAAACGACAACAATCATAATTGGTGCGCAAAACTGAAAAAGGAAAACTTGTCGTGAATAAAATGGCATCTCACCGCAGATTGTCTCTTCATTGCTCGTGGTGCCATCGTTTGCTCTCGCTCGCGACGCCACCATTCGTTCACCTTGTCGTTGCTTGCTCGTTGCACAATTGTGTCGTCGTTTGCTCGCTTGCCATTCTTGTCTCTGAGGTTGTCTTTAGTCTTCTTCTCGGTTTCAAAAAGATGAGTTTTCTTTCCCTCAACTGCTCACCGTTTTCTGGAGGAAGGGATTAGGGAATTTGTTAGTTTTGTCAGCTACAGAAAGGGACTTGGGGGATTTGTGAGTTTTTTTTTGTCTCGTGGTGTGAAGCTTTTAGAAAGGTAATATATATATATATATATATATATATATATATATATATATATATATATATATATTATTAGGATTTTTAATTAAGAATTAGAGATTATTTTTAATTATTTAATAAATGTATAATGTATTGTAACGTTGTAGTTGGAAACTAAAATTAGGAATAATTTAAAGTATGTTTAGGAATAAATCAAATTTAATTAATAGTAGTCTAAGTTATCTTATTTATTAAAAAATAGAAATAAAAATAATTTAACTATTTTGTTTAATTATTTTATTATAATATTTGAATTAATATGTTATTTATAATTTTTTTCATAAAAAAGTAAACTCTTACGAGTTTACGATTCGAGTCTACGAGTTGAGTTAACAAAGCTCTCACGAGTTCAGGTAAACTCTCGAGTTTGACAACCTTGCTCCACGCCTTCCACCATTTGGCTACTGTTCGGCCTTTACGGTCAATACCGTTCAGCCTCACTTCCCTCCCACCTTCGTTCTCCTTCTCATATCCTTTCCAAACCTTATTATTACCCCCTATCTTATACCATAACATAGTGATTGCTTGAGACCATATAAGGACTTGTGTAGACACATACATATTAGACGACTTTTCCTAAATAACAAATCCAAGAGTATGCTCCATGTAGACTTCATCAAAATCACCATGTAGCATTTTTTATGTCAAGTTGTAACAGAGTCCAAAGTGAATAACTGCAATGGAAAAGAGAAGTCTAATAGAACCTCCTCTTTTTCCATATTCTGGAACCTTGTTTGCATAAGGCCATTCATGATTTGATGAGCTCTGAAAAGCAGGTAGTTTGTCTTTGTCCACAAAAGGATTGATAATATGCTAAATTTAATATTGACAAACGTGCATTATTCTGTATGCTTTTGATCAATAGATATCCATGCAATGTATCTTAGCTCAACATTGAGAACTATGCCTAAGGTGTATTGGCACTTGAAGATGTTGAAGCTTCATCACTCTGCACTAGGACTGAAACTTTACATCATTTCTGGGCAAGGATCTCTGATCAATGAAATGATTTACCTTCATGTTCAGGCTTCATATATCTTATAATTGGGTCATCTAGTCATATGATGTTATTAACTGAAAACACCTATGTAGATTTCAAGCCCAAAACATGTGCATCTGTAGTGGCGTTATTTATGATGTGTACCAACCACTGATGATACGGTGATCACTTTATACACCTTTTTTGGAATGATGTTCTTAAAGAAAATAAATTTTGAGCATAATAGATATTTCTTGTATTTGGTTCACACCCTAGCAATTGCGACATTATTTTAACTATTGAATTGGTAGTCTAAGCATTACTTACAGGATTGCTGTTTCTATTGCAATCTGTATTATTAACACACTTCAAATGTAATTGGGTTGAATTTAAAGGTTGAAACTTTTATATGCAGATGAAACAAAAACGTTCTAGTGCCAATAAATCATCCACCAATAAGCAGAGTACTGCAGGAAGTAATGATGACAGTATCCGAGCTGCAATTTTAGAGGAGGCCACTATTGTATGTATATTCCCACACTTTATGTTGAATGCATAAGCAAAAGCAATCTGATTTTCATAGTATTTTCTGTCTTCTTGGCAGGTCTTCTCAACTCTCAGCTTTAGTGGTTCCCATATTTTCAGTAAACTAAATCGTGGATTTGATGTTGTGATTATAGATGAAGCAGCACAGGCTGTAAGTGTCAAATCCTCTTAGTTGCTGAGTCACTTTTAATATAATATAAACTAACTTGACAAAGTTTGATCTTAAGAAGTTGCTGGGGTATCTCAAAATATTCCAGCAACTAATTTTTATTTATTTTTAATTGTAGTATGCAGATGGAATAACTTTCATGAACCAATAATCCCTGAAACTTAAGCTATCATGTGAAGACATAAAAATGATTTTATGTTTTAAATCTTGGTATCTCTTACTTGCTCACACTGGAGTCCTTTGGGCTTTAGCTGTGAATAATGCACAGACCCAGCTGTATTGTGCTAGAGTATAACTTTTCATTAGAAAATAATAGGGGAGGAAAGGATTGAACTCTAGACCTTATGGTCATAGAGACTGATAATATCCCATGAACCAACTATCAGGAAAGCTTAAGCTGAGGTAAAAATAGAAATAATTTTAGATTATTAAGATAGAAATAGTTTTAGATTATAATGAGTTTTCAAATATTTTGGGGCTGGAATACATTTTTTTTGCCTCTTGGAGTAAATAAGCTACTGAGGACTAAGTCTAAAGTCTGAAGTATATCTGAAATCCCTAAAAGTCTTTGTCACTTGAGAGGGCCTCTTTTTCTTTGGTAAAGTTTTTCAATGGGACAGTGTTCTGAAGAATTTTCCTTGTTTTTGGGGTTCTACTTGTATCATAACTCAGATCCTCCCGCAAGCTAAAACATGCTCATTTTGGTGTAACACTTGGCTTATTTATTTTTATAAAAAGAGTAAAATTAAAATGTATTTCGAGTACAAGGGATCCACCGTATCACAAAAGTAAATTGCAAAAAAATGGTAGTTTGGCTAAGTTATCTAATAATTATAAAAGGGGTGGAGATTAAAGGTAGAATTAATACAATTACAAACCACAGTAGGTAAGCCAGTGGAAGATTAAGATGAGACTAGAATAGTTGAAGACCACTAAGGCAGGGGATTAATCACTATATAAGGATGACACTCATAAGAAATGAGTGTCAAAGGAGATAGCTGCTGTGGTTGGGAATAGGTTTTTGATATTTGAGAATTCAAAAGTTGAGGATAAAAGATAGGATTGCTTAGATAAGGCAGTGGTAACATTTTGAATTTGGTTTCTGTTGGGTAGTGAAGAAAGGCATTTCCTTGAAAAAAGCAACATTAAAGGAACTAAAGAATCAATTTGTAGCAGAGAAATGGGAACTTGGGTGTTATGGGCGCCTAAGTCCCACATCAAGCAGCAATATGGGATGCATGGTGAAGTATTCAAGTGTTTGCTTTTGCCCCTTTGATGGCTGACTTTTGAGAGTGAGTTACTCAAATTCTTAGGTACTTGTCAATTGGCATCAGACCTAGTTCTTGGTGTCTCAAAAAGGGTTACCTACACAAGATTCTGCTACTAGGAGCCCTGACCAATACAGGAGTTGAATGAAGTGTCAGAGTTAAGTGTCATACAGATAAAGTCATCAAAATGTCAACTCTCAGTACTGGTGCTTTATAGGAACTTGGGTAGTATATGGTGCCTAAGTCTCACATTGAGCAGTACGACATGGTGGAGTATTTAACTGTTTGGTTCTTTTGAAAGTAGGTTTCCCAAGTACTTGGATACTTGTCATGGAGGAAATGTGGTCTCCCAAGTCAAGAACACCCAAGAAGAGAATTCAATAAGCAAGATAAATTTATCTTGGAGAAATATCATACATGAAAAAAGTAGAACCTGTTAAGAAGTGAACTTTAAGCCTAACTCAACCCCACAAAACCGGCTTGTAAAGTGAGATTTGCACCCACTTATATATATATATATATATATATATATATATATATATATATATATATATATATTCTAAATTGGTCTTATTTCTAGTCGACGTGGGACTTCCAACACACCCCTTCATGTCGAGGTATATACATCTCGAACGTGAGATTAGACATTAATGGGTGGTCCAATAGCGGGTGGAACTATATACCCAACAAACAACAAATATCGCTAGGATAGACTCTAACGGGCTCTGATACCATGTTAAGAAGTGGATTTTAAGCCTAACTCAACCCCCTAAAACCGGCTTGTAAAGTGAGGTTCACCCACTTATATATATATATATATTCTAAATTGGCCTTATCTCTAGTCGATGTGAGACTTTCAATAGAACCAAATACACAAGGAGGAACTTCGTAACAAGATTCTTTAGGGACAGTATTTATTTACTAAACTAGACTAATAACTTTAATCTTTTTTCCTAAGTTGCAATGAAAATGGGCATTCTTAGAAAGTTGAAAAGGTTTATTATTATGTGGTTTCCGGCTGTATAACTAATTTTTTACTAATGAGCAGATTAAAGATTGTCAATAACATCTAAAACGATGTTGCTTATTTTATTTCAACTCTTTATGACAGGTGGAGCCTGCAACTCTTGTTCCGTTAGCCAATCAATGCAAAAAAGTTTTTCTGGTACTTTACATCGCTCATCCTTGCATTACAGGAACCTACATCATTTTACCTTTTACTTATCGTAATATATGTTTGAACAATATTCTATATGATGTATAAAATATAAATTGAGGAAAAAAAATGCATTTTGACAGCATGTGCGAAGAAAGAAAATCCATTATTCATATTAGCTCTTAATCAAAACAATGTGAAATGGTATACAGCAATGGGATTGATAATTCTTGTCTATTAATTGCTAATGTTTAGACAAAGGCCTGGACAGTGGAAATATATTTATACAATTGTTGAACCCTTTTAAAAGCTTGTTGGTTTACAGACTTTTTAAGTAATTTTGACTAATATTGTCCTTATTGAGGCTACATTTTGTTGCAACATTTTTAAAGGTTGGTGATCCAGCTCAACTTCCAGCAACTGTAATTTCGGACATTGCTAAGAATCACAGGTAAACAATTAGTTTTGTGGTGATTATGATTTTAATACATTAAACCATTCTTTTCTCTAACACGAGTTTTTGGCTTTATTGTTTCATGAATTAAGATACGGCACAAGCTTATTTGAAAGATTGATGGAGGCTGGTTATCCAGTTAAAATGTTGAAGACCCAATATCGAATGCATCCTGAGGTTGGTGCATACTGTTAACATGTTCTATATTAGCTAAGAATATGGCTAAAATACTGCTCTAAGGTGTGGACAATCTTTCCCCATTTGAATTATTTTGGAGTATACATAGGCCATAATTCATTTGTAATACATGTTAAGCAGAATCTTGCAAAATTAATTTCTCTAACGTGGTCTTCGTGTGGCCAAATGAGTTAAATTGGTTCAGACCTAAGAATTGCCTCATTTGCTGGTGAAATACCGGGGCCATGTTGGCTCTGTTGCTTAAGTGGTATTATAGTGGTGGATTTCTTAGCAAAATTTAAGTGCAGTAGAATTATGGTTTTGAAGGAATGACATTTAATGATACCTAATCAAGAAACTGAGTTAGGCAATATTTTAGATTGAAGAATATAAATGAGAAACAGTACAGGTTGTTTTAAATTGATGACTTACAAATGGAATATCTAGAGAATATTCCAGGCTACACTTTCGTAGCATTTGATCTTGATATATTCCACGTTACTAATAGGCCCACAACGAAGGTATATATGGAAAATGAGGGGGCTTACGGGAATAGAAAAAGGGACAAATATGCCTCATAAATTAGGCCTGCTTGTGTATGAGTGTAAAAGGAATGAAGTGGCACCAGCTGAAAGAGAAAAGTAGGGCAGCTGGCAGAAAGAGAGTGGAGATGCAAGAATTGTGCTGGAGGGAGGGAGAGTAGTAAGCATTTGGAGGGGGATAAGCTGGAAAGTTATTTTGGGCAGCTTGAGAAGTTCTTCCCCAGGATAGGGAGGGAGGGGGTTTGGGTTTGTTTTCCTAAATTACCATTTTGCATGGGAACTCTGATCTATTAATGGTTTTGTTTCTCTTAAAAGTCTCCTCTTTTCCACATTTTAATAGACGATTCTCCTCTACTTTTTGCTTCATTTCAATATAAATACTACTCTGGTCCGATTCAAATTCTGTCGTGTACCACACTTCTAAAATCCTGGAGTTTTATCCCTGGGATTTGATTGTATCACATAACAGAGAATATAACATGTTCCTGTTAATCAGTTTTATCGTGTTGCATCAAGGGATTATGTTAATATCATTTAGTATTTGGTCCTTGAGTTGTTTTTCTTTTTTATTACTTTTCTGTGGAGAAAACTCATCATTATATTCTTTTTTATTACTTTGTTCTTTTTGAAATTTCCTGTGAATTTTTCTGAATGGGTTTTATTATGTAATGATCGAACAGATACGAAGCTTTCCCTCCAGTGAGTTTTATGGAGACTCATTGCAAGATGGGGATGAGGTGAAATCACGGACAATACGGGCATGGCATGATTACCGCTGCTTTGGCCCCTTCTGCTTCTTTGATATACACGAGGGAAAAGAGACTCAACCATCTGGGAGTGGTTCATGGATTAATATCGAGGAAGTTGACTTTGTTCTATTCTTGTATCAAAAACTGATTTCACTTTATCCGGCACTCAAATCTGGTAACCAAGTTGCAATTATATCACCCTATAGTCAACAAGTCAAGCTCTTCCAAAAACGTTTTGAGGAGATCTTTGGAATGTCAGCTGAGAAAGTAGTGGATATATGTACTGTTGATGGTTGCCAGGTAAACTAGCGTGGTGTTTATTGCATGATATCCTTCATGTTCATTTTGACTTTTATTGCTGATTATTTAACAGGAAATTATGCAAATACTTGAAAAAGGTTGTAATTGTTTACCATCTGGAATACAATAAACCTGTCATTTGCAAGACTAAGATTACGAGTGCATAGATAGCTGGTTATGAACTGTTGCACTGCACCATAGACGAGCCTTCATTGTGTAATTTGGCTTGATTAAATTATAAATTTAAAGTTTTAAAAAACGTTAGGAATTGAAGAAATAAATCATAATTTACTCTCTTTCAGGGACGGGAAAAGGACATTGCAATATTTTCATGTGTCAGGGCAAGCAAAGATAAAGGCATAGGTTTTTTAGAAGACATCCGACGGATGAATGTTGGGATCACTAGAGCAAAGTCAGCAGTATTGGTACTATGTCTTTTTTTGTTAATGTGATGATTCATGCATTTCATTTGGTCCATACACCTGAATATGATCCATTTTTATGTTGTTGGTATAGGTGGTTGGATCTGCCTCAACATTAAGGAGGAGTGAACAATGGAACAAGCTAGTGGAAAGTGCAGAGAAAAGGGACTGTTTATTCAAAGTAAAGTCATTTATACGTAGCAATACATGAATTTGATCCGTTAAAATAAGAATTTTAATTGAGCCTAATTGATCAGAGTTTCCACTCTCCATTAGTACAAGTTCCTTTTATCTATAATGTCTACATAAGTATTCGTTTGTTGGTCCACCTGAATCTATCTGGTTAGATTATGGAACCAAGAAACTTTTTCACCGGGCTGAAGAAGAACTAAACAATTTCCATCTGCAGGTTTCTCAACCATATTCATCATTCTTCAGTGATGACAGTCTGGCCTCCATGCAAAAAAAGGTAGCCGAACCATCTCAGGTGATTGGACCCACTGATACAGTAGATAATGATGTACAGCCCAACACTGCTGCAACCTTTGATGATCAAGCACAAGCTGAGGACAACGACGATGGTGACGTGGACATGCATGATGCGGGTTTTGATGAGGATTAGTTGAGTTGTAGACTGTATAAATATAATTTATGTGTTTTCCTGTCATGAGAAGGAAAAATGATAGTATTCATTTAATGCAGAAAAAGACACTGCATAGTTACTGATTTTCTACCAGGTATTTATTATATGCAAGTAAAAATGCACAGTTTTTAACTTATTAGGCCTGTTTTTCGACCTTAGTCTCTGTTTTGCCCTCAAATGAAAGCAATTTTAAAGTTACTTTATTAAGTTGTACTTTTTAAAGAAGCATTACTATTTAACACTAACCTGGGTGCTTAGGACAGTTGTTAAAATATTAAAATGGAAATTGATGGTAAGAAGCATTCTCAATATATTTTCATAACTTTTAATGCATTCTTCTTGACATGTCTAATAATAAAGATCATTTTTCAATTTTAATGCCAAACATTCGGTTGATATTCTTACAAGGTAAATGTGAACAAATGGTATAACCTGAGGTCAGGTTTTATTTGCAATAAAATAATTGTTTTATCTTACAGATTTAGCAAACAAATTATGAGGCTAATCAACATTTTCACTCTACTATTCTCTCCCTATATTTTGTTTGCTACATAGGACATTACAAAAATCTTTACAAATACATGGTTACAATACTTTATTAATTAATAAAAGGTTTGATTAAGTTTTAGGTCTATCCTCACTACAAAAATTTAGATTTTTACCGGGGGTTATCTTTTTCATTTCCGGCGGTTTTAACCCCCGAAAAATATGTTACCCGCGGTTAAGAAAACCACTGGGAAAAGCTGCGTCGCTAAGTAATTAACGGCGGTTTTGTGAAAACCGCCGGAATTAGCGGGGGTTTTGGAAAACCGCCGGAAATAGCGGGGGTTTTGGAAAACCGCCGGAAATAACGGGGGTTTTGGAAAACCGCCGGAAATAGCGGAGGTTTTGGAAAACCGCCGGAAATAGCTGAGGTTTTAGAAAAACTGCCGGAATTAGCGGGGGTTTAGAAAAACCGTCAGAATTAGCGAGGGTTTTTGCTGGAACCACCAAAAATGTGTACACTTTTTTTTTAGTTTTTAATTGTAAAATGAGATTATAATAAAATTATTTTTATTAACCAAACAGGAATAATATAAACTAAAACTGAATATTATATATAAAATAAATTACATTGTTCAACATATTAATATGTTCATACAACTAATTGTTCATATATTAAAAAGAAAGATATTTAATACTAAATTAACATACTAAAAATATGACTAAGATGTTTATTACATTACTAAAAAAGAAACAATGTCGAATTTTGTTCTCCTTCGTTACTTTTATTATTTGACATGTTCGCTTGGTCAAATACCTACAATATAACATAATAGTTAGTCAGTAATATATTTAATAAAAACACACTTTGTTATATGTTATAACATAATATAATAACATATCGTTGAACTCTTCTTTCTATCAATAAAAAGGCAATAATACATGCATTTTGAATTAAGAAACATAACATCACCGATAAATGCCGAGGATTGATCCAAGAAAACTAGATCAAATTTATTCTTCAAAGTGAAAAACAAACGCATTTGTAACATAAATATTATTTTTCTATAGACTTACTTTGAAAACAAAACATTGAATATAATTCACTTAACTTCAAATTTAATTGTACTAAAAATTAATTTTATAGAATAAAAGAAGTTTAAAATCATGTTTTTATATACTGCCCGAACACAAGTGAGTAATAACAAAATTATAATACTTTGGCAGGGTAAGCAAACAATTCTAAGTTTGCAGTACCTGACCTCCAAGTCCATAAATACTAGTTGGAAAGACTTGCATGTAAAATTGAAACAACATGCATATATATATATATATATATATATATATATATATATATATATATATATATATATATATATATATAATAAGTATAAATTTTCTATGGGTTAATTATTGTATCAGACTATTTAGAAATGGGATATTAAATTGATATGATGTTGTTTCGTGACCTATAGAAACTATTTTCTTACTTTAACCCATGTTTGTTGGGTAAATGCAGCAATAGCATTGAGTCCTCCAAGTTGGAGACCATGTTGAGCCATTCCCCAAGGAAATATCTCCTGCAAAGATCACTCCCTAGTTATCAACCAACTCAAGCTGCATTTTTCCTCTTCACATTATATACCAAGGACACTTAAACCATTAAAAAATTTGGAAGTAAATATACTTGGCCAAGCATTGCTACCTCTGCTTCAATACCCCCAACACCCCATCCAGCAACTCCAAGCCAATCAATCATTGTTGTATGTGAATAAATCCCAAAAACACTCTCAGGATAAAGCATGCTATAAACAAATGTGCAATCTTTTCTTTGTTTTATGTTATAAGCATGCACCAGAGGTGATAATAAATCAGAATGAAGAACTAAATACATGAAGCTATTTTACATTTTATGGCAATTACATACACATATATTGTATGAAATTATTTGGATCCGACATCAGCTTCCCAATCCACATGATTCTCTATAAATGTGGGGGGAAAACTACTTTGGTGGAGTAGCCCTCAAGAAGACCACTGATGAAGTTATGAGCATTGGCAAGCTTAGCTGCTTCAATCACTTCTGAATCAGAGGCACCTTCTTTTCCATACAGTATGTTTTCATAAATTGATGTGGCAAAAAGAGCTGGCTCTTGTTGCACAAGACCAATGTGCTCCTAAGAGATTTCAGATTAAGTTTTGTGATGTCTTTGCTTGTAAAAGTTTAATTTATTCTTGTTAAAAGAATGTTACAGGCAAATAGCGTATGCATGCAAATGGGTCAATGACAAATCCTTAGCATTTAATTGGATAAAGTTCTACGAAAAACTTACCATCAACTAACACCCTTCCGGATAGTGGATCACAAAATCTGAGGATAAGGGAAATCACAGAGCTTTTACCAGAACCACTTTGCCCCACTAGAGCAACACTCTTGCCTACAGGAACTCTTAGGTTGAAATCCTTGAAAATAATCACATCTGGCCTTGAAGGGTAGCTGAAATTGATTCTTTTGAGCTCAATTGTTCCCTCCACTGTTTTCAATTCTTCTCCAACATCTCCTGTTATTCCTGACTTTCTATCCATCACTTCGAAAACTGATATAGCCATTTGGTTCCCTTTCAAAAGGTCTGGGGCAAGGGCCAAAGTCTCCCCCATAGCCAGAGCTGTTACTATCAAAACCATAAATGACTTCATAATTGATTTAAAGCTTGAAGGCTCCTTTTCCATCAAAGTAGATCCATACCTGCAAAAAGTTTACACTCTGAGCACAAATGTAACCAGCATTTGGTAAGACATTAATCCTACAAGTAGCCTACTTAAGACATAATAAAGTTAAAACATCTACCACAAGGCAAGACCATAAGATTAGAAAATAAAGAACTGGGAAACGCCATAGAATATGCCAGCAATTTGGCCTTGTTTAAATGAGTGTTTAGAGGGATCAAGAAGCTCATTAGCATAAAGGTCAAGGACCTTTTCTTCAGAACAAAATGCAGCCACAGTGCATATAATTGTGATCCTTGTAGAAAATTACTATTAATTTGGTAAAAAGGACCCAAAAGAATGGTACAGGTTAAAAAATTCGACGTCTTATCTCACACCGCTTATCTCTTCCATTTCCTATTATTTATTCCATTCTTCAATCTCTATCACAGACAAAATCAAAAGTTCTTTCATCAATCTCAAAGCTGTGTCAAATACTTGATCTTATTGTACACATTCATGTATATTTGTCTGACCACATACTCATATAGGTAACAATTTACCAAGTAATTTCAGAACCCTATCCAACTAGCACTCATCAATTCCATTACATAACATTACCCATCCACATTGTCTTCTTCCACTTTCCCTAACATTCAATTAATCTAACACTTTTTTCAATCAACCAACAAACACACCAAAATTACGATTTAGAAGTTTTTATTATCTTTTCTTAAATTAATAAATTTATACAGAAAAAACAAACGATCATACCTTGGTGAGAGATGAAAGGTTTAACGGAGAAAATCCACGGATCAAACAGAGAGAATTCGAAGCTGACGTTGAAGTTCAAGACGGACACCTCGCACCCAAGCAGAGGGAGACTAACACGAAGCAGTTGAAAATCCATGAACAATGAAGCTTGTGGTGTAGCGAAATGAAGATTATGGTGCAGACAAGGGGTTTGGGAGAAATGAGGCAGCGGGGAGGGACTAGAGTTTGGAGGAAAAATATTCAGAAAAATTAGACGTAGAAGGAATGAAAGCGCGGGAAAATATTTTGGGATTATTTAAGGAGTACCGGCGCCGGAAATAGTTTTTTTATTTTTTTTAAAAATGTTAACTGCGGTTTCAACATTAAACCGCCGAAATTATTTGAGGTTTATAAAACCCCCGAAAAATAACCCCTTCTAAAATTAGTTATTTTTGTGGTGCCTATAAGGTGTTTGTTATTATAAAATAATATTGCGATGATCTCATTATCTAACATATTTTTAATGAAAGAAATAAAAGACGTTTGTTATTTAGCATATTAACAACATAAACTCATTTCTTAATATACAAAAACAAATAAATAAAATAACAAAAAAAAATAAAAGTCATCACATAGTTTATGAAAAAAAATTAAATTATAAAAACTCAATTAATTTTTTTTAATATTCAATATACAACAAAATTTAATAAAGAGTTAATTATAAATAGAAAGGATTTGAGATGTGATTATGTCTTAATAGAAATAAAAGTCTTTAATAATAAAACATTAATTAATATCCACCATACATAATATTATAATATGATTCCTGATAGGAATATTATTGTACATAATAAGTAGGTACTTGCATAGGCAATTATTGTGCTATACTAAAGTTGAAAAATAAATTATTGTTTATAGTATTAGCACATGTTTTTAGTTTCATAGAGTTGCACAAGGCAAAGATAAAAGCAAGCAATCAATGGTGGAGAGGGAAGAGTAAGAGTAACAAAATAGTAACAACATGAGAAGGAATTTTCATGCATAGGAGTTTACAAAAGAAGCAAAGTCCTTAATGCACATAAAGTGATGCAAAAGCTTCTACCACCTTTCTTCCTTCTTTTGGACAAACAACTATTTATTAAGTATTTATTTAACTATCTTTTTTTAATGCTGCAACACTTAGTTTTCGCACAAAATGTGAATACCTACTTTCTTCATCACCCAGAATTGAAATAATTTTAAACTATGAAATGTTTATTTTGAGAATGATGCAGGGAAAGAGTCAAGGAAGAAAGATTGAAAAATTATATTTAATAGGGTAGGAAGACTTAATTATTGTTTTTTTCAAATTTAAAATTGACATCTTTATAAAAAAAAATCACGATTTTCATACTTAGTAATTGAATTTAGTTACAATAATTTGTATATGGTAAAAGTAAGTATATTTTTTTTTATCAAATCAGTAAGTATGTCTTACTTTTTTTTGTGACAGTATGTGGAAAACAAGAATTTTTAAAAACAGTTTTTCACATTAATTGGAAAACCAATTTAGATTCAGAGATGTAAAAAGTATTACTTCTCATATTGAATATATATATATATATATATATATATATATATATATAATTACTTATTTTATATCAAATAATAACTATATAGCTTAACTAAATTACCTACTAAAACAATGATTAAATATACTTTTTATTATCATGATTATATTGATTAATATTTTACATTTTCAGTGTAAAAGTAATTATAATTAAAAATAAGAATTAAAAAAATTGTTACAAACTGTTGTAAATTTAAAAAGGTTAAATATGATTTTAATTCTAAATTATAATATAAAATTGGATTTTATTCATAATACAATTTGATCCTAAAATCTAAAAGTCATGTATGTTTTTATGTGAGTATATGAACACATGTAATAATGTTGTTTTTTACAACATTAAATATTTAATATTGTTTGGTAATAAAGATTATATTCATTTATTAATAAAGTTTAGAAATGAAAATGATTTAAAGTTTAAAATAGTATGAAATCCATTTTTTTCATGAAAGATAAAAGACTTAACACATATTAATCTTTTAAAAAGCTATAATCATTTTAATTTTTAATATATAAAAATTAATATGCCTTATTTTTTTTCAAAATAATTATCAAAATTTGTTCTAATGAACTTAACTTAAGTTTAAATATCTTAATTAAAATTCAAATAAAATTATAAGAAATATACATATTAATATGTAAAATAATAAAAATTATTACAAAAATTAAAATTTAATTCAATAAAGTAAAATAAAATTATGTAAATATATATAAAGTCATAGTTGCAAAAACTAAAACCTTATTTAAATATTTTAAATTATCCACTCATCTATCTTTACATTGATAATCATATTATTTCTAGTTTTAACATGAGAGTAATTTTTTATGTTTTTTTATAAATAAGACTTATCTTTCTTACTTCTTTTTAAAAGCGACTTAAATAAAAATTTATGAAATTTCAAATTAAATTTTTAATTTTCATCATTTTTCCTTACTTGTGTTTAGCTAAAATATTATTTTTAGACAAAAAAAATCATAATTGTATTCCTTAACATTAAAAGGTGTATAATATATGTGATTAGAAAATTCAGAATCATACTTTGGAAAGATGTTAGATAGAGAACCTTAATCTTAATCTAACCAACTATTAAGAATATATATATATATATATATATATATATATATATATATATATATATATATATAACCGTTATATTATCGATGAAGTTTTATTATGCCGGTAAAATAATGTTTCTTAATTGAAAAAATAAAAACATATATAAGATTTAAATACTAATTTGATACAGTAATGCGTTCGATTGTACATTATATTATTAATGATTTAAATAATGTTAGAAAAAAAACTAAATTGAATAATTTAACGAAAATTGAAATTTGATTGAAAAGAAAAATTAAGATCATATTAAAAAAACTTAACGAAAATAATGACCAAATTAATAATTAAGCCTATTTATAATTATTGAAATTGTATAGTAAAAGTGTAGATGTGTTATAAATTTAAATTTAATAAAAAAAATTATACACAAAACTATTTACAAATTCAACATTGAAGTCGAGATATTCTTAGATAAAAGTTTATGAGATTCTAAGTTGTTTAAATTATAAAACATGTATATATGTAAATTTAAATTATAAAACATGTAAGTTGTTTCATATTAACATCAAATCATTATAGATGCAAATAGTTTATTTGATGATGATAGATGCAATGTTTCAAATGCAAAATGGTGTGTTTGACTGCAACAAAAATAAAGCAACTTGCATGTATTTTTTTTTTCTGTCTAATAAGCTAACACTTAAAAAAAAAATAAAGATACATACTCTTAAGTTTTTCATGGTACAACTCGAATATTACACATGTTTTTTCTAGATATGAAGATAACGTTTAACCCTTCCATCTTATAAGAGAATCTTACGACAGTCTTTTAATATCAAAGATCACTTGAAGAATGTGTCAAAGTTGCTTTATGTCAATAGCTTTTTGAAAATATGGCATGTAAGCTATGCATGGACCATCAACCTTGTATGATCATGTGCTTTACTTCAATTTGGATAAAAATTATCTCACTTAGGCTTGATAAGCCATGCTGTATATTAGAATGTTGTTTCGGGAAAAGATATTCAATTGAGCATCTAATGCATCTTTATGCTTTAACATGCACAAACATAACTTGAAGAAAAAAAATTCCCTAAAGATGTTAATGGCTAGAAAGGATTCTAAACAACTCTTTCTTCGAATCCTTTATAAATAGAAGATACCCTTGAAGAAGAAATATTGATGAGTCCATGACTCCTCATGAGAATATAAAGGACCTTCTTAGGAGGATGACTAGGAGCATGACAAAAAGGGGGCCTCTAATCCATCATCAAATTTTTTATTTAGCATTTGTTTATGTTGACTTGTGTTTAGGTTGACTTGTTGACTTGACTTAAGTTGATTTATTGACTCTTATGTTTGTTTTGTAGGATTTACTAGGATCATCTTGGAGGAGGATAACACTACTTGGAGAGAGGAGAGGCTTGGGCTTGCATCCACACATATGTGGCGCCTTTTGGAGAACACGGAAAGCTTGGAGTTGACTTTTTTCTAGAAGGTCAAAGGAGCCTATGAGAGACTTGGTAGGCAAGCTAGGTCATGCCTCACATCAACGAGTCCTTTTGAGATGACATAGTTTCTAGAAGAATTTCCCTTGTATTTGCTTTCATGTCCTTTAGTTTATGCTTTTGCAAAGACTCTTTCCATCACCTATAAAAGAAGGTCTCTTAAACTTGTAAAAAGGGTGAATATTTGGAGATTATACACTTATATTTGACCATTTGTGAGAGTTCTCTTGAGACTATCCTATTCTTTTAAGTCTTATCTTGAGTTTAGGACTCAAATGGTGCCACATTTACTTATAGTGAAATTGGTGAGCCTTGTACCCCCTTAAGTGGCTTGTCAACGCCTTAATCCCCTCCCCCTTCTAGTCTTTCTTCTTATACTCCATATTTTGCTTCTCTTTTAGTTCATATTTTTGCTTATACTATTTGACTATGTTGTTTTACTTTCATGTGTTGTGTTAAGTTTACTTAATTCAACTACCCTTCTTCTTGAATCTTTGGAAAGTGAACATTCACATCTAGATGACCTCTTAGTTATTTTAGTGTCTAGTGAAGATCTTCCTTGGATTTTCTTCACTATTAACACCATATTCCTAAAGAACTAATATGGGTCTTCATCAATTGTTCACAACAATAGTGCTTTAACATCTTTGCAATTCTTAAGTAATCTGTGTTCCATACTTGTAGAAAAGAACATTGTTTGTATTCCATAACTAGTATAGAAGATTGAACTTCATCTTGTATATGTTGTAAGATGCAACATTTTCTTTAGTAAGAAAACTTATGATAATTTAGATTACTTACTTTGTAAACAATTGTCTTTGCCAAGAGTGATTGTGTTATAAAGAATATTTGATTTTAGTTAGGAGCAGACGTGTTCCATATAATATTTGGTCTTATCTAGAAGTAGTTGTGTTCTAAATAATACATAATCTTGACCAGGAGTGATTGTGTTCCAAATATTACTCATTTTTATCCATGAGTGTGACTAAAATTTGAAGAACACTTATACTATATTTTACATTGTTAGTTTACACAATATAACTTGATCTTGTTCATAAAAAACTTGACATAATCTTGTTTAATAAATGAACTAATAGAATATCCATAATAAATAATTGTTTGCATTATTTTTTCTATTTGCATGCTATTAAACCAATTTTCACCAAAGAAGAAGAGTTTTTTTTTTTCTAAAACGAGATTTTCAAAAACAAATTGACATTGTGTTTGTCAACTTAAGCTTGAAATTGACTATCTTCATCCAACATTTATCTTATGAAAACTTGTTAACAATGTGTTTATCAAGTTAAAATGTCATATGGCTGCTTTAACCACTGATACTGCAAAAAAGTCATTAAAAAGTTAAATACATAATTCAAATTTCTCTTATTGAGTATTTTGCATGTTTTCACAGATGTTTAAATAAAATAAGTTATTTATGAATTATAAAAACCTTAGAGGATTTTCATAAACACATTTTATGGTCTAAGTTCTTATTTTACAATGTGTGTGTGTGCGTGTGTGTGTGTGTATGTGTGTGTGTATGTGTATGTGTCTATGTCTTTGTCTATGTGTGTGTTTGTGTGTGTGTCTGTGTGTCTATGTGTGAGTGTGTGTGTGTGTGTGTGTCTGTGTGTGAGTGTGTGTCTGTGTGTGCGTTTGTGTTTGTGTGTGTTTGTCTGTGTGTGTGTGTGTGTGTTTGTGTGTGTGTGTGTGTGTGTGTGTTTGTGTGTCTGTGTCAATGTCTGTGTATGTGTGTGTGTGTTTGTGTGTGTGTGTGTGTGTGTTTGTGTGTGTCAGTGTCAGTGTATGTGTGTGTGTGTGTGTGTGTTTGTGTGTATATGTGTGTCTATGTGTTTGTGTGTGTGCCTGTGTATGTTGTGTGTTTATGTATGTATCTATGTGTGTCTATGTGTGTGTGTTTGTATATGTGTGTGTATGTGTGTGTGTTTGTGTATGTGTGTGTGTATGTTTGTCTGTGTGTGTGTGTTTCTCTGTGTGTCTGTTTGTGTGCCTGTGTGTGTGTTGTGTCTGTGTGTGTTTGTCCATGTGTGTGTGTGTATGTATGTTTGTGTGTGTGTGTTTGTCTATGTGTGTATGTCTGTGTGTGTCTGTATATGTGTCTCTGTGTGTGTCTATTTGTGTGTTTGTGTGTGTGTCTGTATGTGTGTCTCTCTGTGTGTATGTCTGTTTGTGTGTGTGTGTGTGTGTGTGTTTGTGTCTGTCTGTTTGTGTGTGTGTGTGTGTGTGTGTGTGCGTCTCTGTTTATGTGTTTGTGTGTGTGTGTGTATGTGTTAACACAAAAATCGTCTAAAGAGTAGACTATAAGCAACTCAAGTTTTAAAGTTTAACAGTCAAAATTAAACAAAATATTATTGTGTAGGAAAAGTTGTTTTAAACAAGTAGCGTTAGAAGCATCCTATAACGTCTGAAGCTAGATTTGAAGTAAAGCTTTCTAAACCAAACTGATTGAATGGATTAGAAAATCACAAACAAGGTCTAAGAACAAGTGTCTCTCATTGAAGTTTCTCAATAGACTATATGAGCAAGTAAGTTAGCCACTTATGAAAACAAAAATCTATCTCATATGGTGCTAAGACTAAAAAAAATATATTCATACAATGTTATATCATGCAAAGCATTCTATAGAAAACATCATTTGATAAGTGACCACCAAAACGTTTAGCCTTGAGAAAGTATCTTATGTTCATATCATTTGATGAATAAACATTTGTCTCGATGCATTTATTACAACTAACACATTTCCAATTGAATGCACAATTAATATAATCGATCTGCAATAGATGCTAGTCAAACATATTTAAAAATATGACTGTTGTTGCAGATATGACTAAGCTTGAAAACAATTTTCAAATTATAACAAAATTAATTGATTACATAACCAGTGTAATCGATTAAGTTCTTCACTTAAACAGATTTTGAAAATTTTTCTCTTCAAAAACCCATCACAGCACATTTCAACAATATGTTTGCAAAGACACAAGTTTTAATTGATTTTACACTTAATGTAATCGATTTAAACTTATTGTTTTGTCACAGTTTAAAAACATAAGCTATCTGATGAACTTAATTGATTACAACATTACTGTAATCGATTATTTCATACAGAGTTGCTTTGTGCTTGTGGTTTTAACAAACAAAAATATTCAGTATGCATACAGAGATATAAGCACAATTATGATCACAGAAGTATGCAAACTAATCAACATATCAACATATGTATTCATCAAGAAAATTTTTCATAGCAACATATGTATCAATCACAAATACACATTTCTGTTGTGTCATGACAACATCTATGTGTTGTTACAATCAATGTGTTGTCATCATAACAAACAGACACAGGGAATGAGTTTAACACTCACATTGCTCCCCTTTTCAACTACATTCAACTTTAAATTTTAGAATATAAACTTAATGAAGTTGTGCTATTTTTGCAATGCTTCAAGAATCTATCACCAAAAACAGAGGACATAATCATGAAGATATGACAGGAGTGGGAAACATATCTTTTATACCATAACAACATTTGTTTTTTCTTAAAGACATTCATTAGTTTAGTTTTAATACTTTTATATTTTATTATTTTATTCTTTTAGTTTTAGTTTTGATTAGTTCGTACTTTAAACTTGAAAATGTATTTTGGAAACATTCAATACTTCAAATTATAATTATTTTTTGCTTTTCAAATTTGGTAAAATATTAAAAACAAATAAATTATTTAAAAAAAGAACTACAATTAACGTCACTTATGGTAAGGATGGATGTCGACTACCATCTTTTTTAGATTCGCAAAAAATTGCGCTCAATGGTGCAGGTCCTGTCGCTCTAGATGTTGGATCCCTTTCTGGCCATCATCAATTGACGTCGGTTTGCTTGATGACCGACATCATTCAACGTCACATTTTTAGTCTGACATTAAATTGACATCTCTATCTAAGACGTCGATGTTTGAACTGATGTCAAAACTAAAAAATAGCTGATATTGAAACTCATTTTTTTTTTGTAGTAATGAATATAATAACTAATGTTGGAAAATTTTAATAGAAACCAAAGCTTCATACAAAACAACACAGAAACAAACTCAAACAATATAGCATTATACAAAATAACACGTCAACATAACAACATGACATCATGCTAAACAACACGAAAACAAACCTAAATGGCATGGCCTTGTATAAAATATCATGGTAACATACCAAAACAACATGGCCATATATAAAAAGGCATGACAATAAGTAGAACTCCACAAAATCATATAAAAACACCATGACAACATCAATCACCACTACAGCTTCATATAAAAACAACACGACAACATGCATCAACACCAAAACTTCATATAATAACATGGCAACAATTTGGAAACATATACAACAACATGACAATAAAAAAATACGACTCAACAAGTATTAATTTATTATGGCAAGCGTTAATGATTATAATGTATATATTATTTACCCCTCATGGCCAACATTCAATTATAAGATGTCTTGCATTGAACATGCATGGTGGCCAAAGACAGGAACCATCAAGCACCATCCCACATAAATAAAATATGAATGGCATGACACCTTACACTTTGCATCGCATAAAATAATGAATGAATGACATGTCAATTGCAACAGTGGAAATCAAACACTGCAAGAATGAAATCAAACATCTCAATCAATCAAACATCATATATAGCATAATAAAATTAGAAAGGGTCACAAACATAGACCAAGCAACTGCACCATACGCGTAGTGTTATCAACAACAATAAATATAATATAACAAAACCATGAACATGATATATCATTTAAACACATGCACCAGAATACCTAGTGTTGATAGGGGGAGCTTAGCTTTTTTACATCTTTGTTTTTTGTGATGAATAGATTAATTATTTAAATGGTTTCTTGCACAACAAAATAACATAACAAATGTGTATATCTTTAACATGTTAGTGCTAGATGTTTGAATCCATTAATGATGAGTGAATCAAGCCTAAAACATATTAGAAATCTAGTTTTTGGTATAAACAATCGATTACAAAAGTGTAAAAATTTGTTAGATTTAGCCAGAACACTTAGAAAGCTAAACAGGAGTAAATCACTCTGTTATAATCGATTATATAAGTTACATAGTCGATTAAAACAGAGAGAAAGCCATAATTTGTTATATAAGTAACATATGTTAAGGATGACAAATGGATGACTAATAGGGCTAAGTGTCAATATAATCGATTACATAAGTTTGATAATCGATTAAGACAAAAAGAATAGTCTAATTCATTGCACAAATAGTCTTATATGTTAAGACTGTTAAAAGAAACAATTTTAGGCTTAAGAGTTTAAATAATCGATTACACACATGAGATAATCTGTTAAAACAGAAAGAAAAGCATAACAGATTATGCAATTAACATAATTGACATTATTCTACGACAGAATTTGAAAATCCTATATATGTGTGACTTGAAACTTCTTTAAAAGACGTTATAATTTTCAAAGACTAACATTCTTGTTGAGCTTTGATTACAGGTGATTTCAAGAAACATTCTTGGAGAATCAAAGCTTCATTTGGTGATTACACATCAAGGATTCTTTAAAGACTTTGGACTACATTGGTTATGATTCAATCTACACTTGAAGAGTGTGTTAAAGATTAGGTTCACCAACAATCTGTGCATTGTATACCTGTGTGAGGATAGCCAGGTTTGAGAGTTGGGATTGCTCTTGTGTTTGTAAGAGATTGAGTATGTTCATCTCTTGTTTTGCTATTTTGATTTTGAGTGGTCGGAGGAGTGCAATTAAAGGTTGTCATTGTATTCTTGTATACTCAATCATTATAGTAGATTCCCTTTAACTAAGGTTGTTGAAGGAGGACTGAATGTAGGCTTATGATAGTCGAACTAGTATAGATTGTTGTGTCTTGATCCTTTTCTCCCTCTTTTTATCTTTATTGATTCATTTGCCTTTGATTATTGATTTCAAGTTACAAGAACTCATAAAGATTTCAAAAAGGGTTAAAACCAGTTCAACCCCCCCCCCCCTCCCCATTTCTCTTGGTTTGAGATATAAGGCTTATCTTTTCTAACACCTAGAAATATCAATCTTGGAAGCACACAAAGGCTAATACCTAACCCTCACCCACCATAATGCACATCAGAATTTGTCCAACGTGAATATTGGAACACCAATACATCATGCACAAACACATTAATTCCAAAATACCACACAACATTAATTAACGTAAAGAATTAACAAAACACATCATACAATGATCAAGAAGGATAGCTCCTTTACAAGCATCACCACAAATTGATCAATGCATTGAGAATCATACAAAAACAAAAAATAAGGATAACTCCATTTACAACCCAAGAAACTCACTCACCTCTATGCCCATGAAACTCATAAAATCATGAAAAGTCTTCTTTATTTTTATAAAATATCATTTTTCCCAAAATCTTAACATAATTCAAATAAAAGCTTTATTAACTTCAAAAGAATCAAACCACAAGTAACAACAATTTAACTCAATTCATCATGTACACATACAAGCAATAAGCCAAGAAAGAATAACAAGAAAACAAAAAAAAAATCAAGAATGTAAGCCCCCCTAACTTGGGTTTCCGACTAAGCCATTTAATGCATGTTTAGAACAACAAAATATTTTTTACATTTTCTACCGTTCAGGCAAGATTTGATCGTTTAAGTTTTTCACTAAGATACCAAGCAGTTAATGAAGACTTCATCGTTGGACGAAGTAGATCATTTGACACATAATATCGTTTAGCCTATGGAAACACTTCTTTGAGTTATTTTTGTTTCGTTCAATAGTGCGTTTAGCAAGGTGTCTTTCAACAGAAGTTTTTGGATCATCATTTAAGAATTTTGGCTTTCTTTCCAAAAACATCTTTTGACACTTTCATTTATCAATATATATTGAGAGTTCGTTTGATCATCGCCTAACAATGTATAGCACTAGTTGTGTTCAACAAGATTATCATTGACGCATTAAATAGGAAAATTGTTTAATGGTGTGTTTGTTCATACTTTGGTGTTTTTACTAAAATTTTCCTTAAGATGTTTGAATTTTTTAAAGCGTTTTCATAAACCACTTATATTTTAGCTATATTACTTTTCTAATGATAACACAATCATATGCTTATTTCATTTATCTTTGTTTGTTAAACTTTAGAACATATGAGGACGTTTAGAGACTTTAGTCTTATAGACGATCTTATCTTAACACTTTACTCGATCAAACTTTCACTCCCACCTTTAAAGTTTTTGTCTCTTTTTCTGAATGGACATGATTTCTATCTTAACATAATATAAATATGAGGTGTTCAATATAGTAAAAACTATGTACACGATTAATTTTTCATATGTTGAATATACACATAAGGTACAATATTTATAATAGAAGAAATATGAATTAAGCCTGAAATATAAGGAATAATAACAAACTATCGTTTATTTTCTTAATCTTTATCAAATCCCATTATTTTCATAATATAATAAAATAAAATAATATTTATTCTAATTGATTATGGTAAGTCCCTAAATAATATATTTTATTATTATTATTATTATTATTATTATCTAACAACAATATTTAATTATATCTAATAATATCTCAATATATCATTTAATTTGTACCAATATCACAAGATATCATTTATAATATGTAACAATATCTCATGATATCTTTTAATTTTTTAAATATTTATCTAGTTTATAACAATACCCAATAATATCTTTTAAATAATCTAACAACATCTAATAATATTTTTTTAATTGAATAATTTTCCAATAAATCTTATGTTTTAGAAAATATTTTAAAATAAATAAACCATTTAAATATAACTAACAAATTGTTTTATCTTTTATTTAAAATATTTAATCACATTTATATATTTTTCCTAATTATTAAAATTTCTAGGATCTCATATTTCCCGTCAAAACCAAATTTTTTCCTGAAAATGTACTTACAAAAAAATAAAAGTATATTCTTCTTATGTAAACACCATAATTATTATAAATATTAATGCACTTGCACATAAAACAAATAATAAAAGAAATAAACATATATTATGGACACAACAATAATTAAATACATGACCACCAATCTATAACAAGGAACTCTAACCAACTGTGATAGATTTCACTTCTACAATAAGTATCTTTTCTTATTTTAAATAACAACTCTCATGATTACCTATCAATTTTCCTAGGTCTTATACCATCCAATCTCAATCTCAAGCACAGAAGGGTAGGGGTATGTAGTAAAAGGAGCAAAATGTCCTAGTTTATGGATTTTCCCTTGGCTTAAGATGATTGACAAACTATCCTTGTTTGTGGTAGTTTGGGAGGACAAATTGTTTCACTTCAAATGAATAACTCGTTAGAGTATGATATCAATATATGTATCTATATAGTCAAGTCTAGAATTTATTATTGTATGTCTTAGGATTTGTTGGTATATCTTCGCCTATGATTAACATTTACATTTTGTGTTATGTATACTCTTTTGGTATAATTAGCTTACCATTCTATTTTTGTTTTTTTTAGTTTGTATTCTTATTTGTAATGATCATCTAATAGATGTGAGTAAATGAAAGTATCTTGCTTACTAGGGTCAGGATGATGACAATATTAAGTGTTGAATAAGATGTGGTTTTCATGTTTTAGCAGTTTGTAATATACTCTATTATAATTTTTATTTAAAGTGTAATTATTCTTAGTTTAAGACCTAGATATATTATGGTGTTATGGTTATATTTAAATAATTATAATAATAATAATTTATTCATTTTTTTTGAGTAAACAGCTCTTTTATATTAAAATTGTAAGATTTTTATAATAGTTAAATATTATTAAAAATAGATGTTACACCATTAAAACTTTCTATTTCACATAACAAATGTTTGTAAAGATATATTTCATGTAATAATAAATATTTTAGAATTAAAATATAAAATAACAAAATTGACTTAAACAAATATTTTATTGTGACACCAGAAATTATAATTATTTATTAGTCTTTTATAATACATTATATATTATTAATGTATCATGTGTGCATTACAATATTTTTTGTTTTTTTTTCTTTATAATTGAAAAAGTTTAGATGATATGTTTTATATATAATTAAAAAAAACTCATTTAAATATATATTTATCTTTTTTAACAAAATCAATATATATTTTAAGAACATATATATACAAATAAATATATATTTTTATAATAAATGTAAATTTACTTCATATATATTAACTGTATTTTAAATAATAATAACAATAACTTTTTTTAATATTAGATTTTATCGTACTTGACAATTTTCTTTCATAGGGAAGAAAACCTCTTAACAAAATATGGTTTCTTGATAAAAAAAAATGAAATAAACGTTTTAATTAAATCATGTTTGATTTTACATGTTATAATAACAATGGATATCATAATTAATATAATTTATTTTTTCCTTTAATTTATTGACAGTTTTATTTTTATGCTCTTTCAGTTGATATTTTGTTTTCTTTTTATGTTTGTTGGCATTATATTATAATAATATATAATTTTAGTTTTTAATGATATTAAATATTTAATATTATGATTTTATCAATTCATAAATAAATATATTTACTATATTTTTAGTACTATTTTTATTATTATATTTGAAGTTAAAAATAAGAAAAATTAATTAAAGAAAAAAAATAAAAAATTGTACCTAAATTTATAATATATGTCAGTTTCTAGTGTGATCTAGATGCATACAGAGAGAAAATACGTATATTATTATTATTTAAATTATTTAGCAATGCAAATTTGTCTACCCTGCCATTATGACAAAATAAACTCTTGGAAGTTTTTGCAGTTCCGTTTGAATGTTACTTATTATTTCATATAAAGATATATTAGCATGAAGAAAAGACATGAATAAGGAATCAGATGAGAGAAGAGAAAGTGGTAAAAACAGAGAAGTAAATCACGAAAGACATGTGAGTGTTGAAGAGAAATAAGAATGAGATTCAGGAGAGAGTAAGTAGAAAAAAATAACATAAAGAAGAATAACAAGTACATGCTTTGCTTTCTTTTTTGTGGGGTTTGTGCCTAAAACTAAAGAAGAAAAAAACATACAGTGAAAGTGTGAATAGATTAATAAGAAAAGAAATGGAAGTAGTCTGTAACCTTTGGTGACAGTTGAAGCGGAAGAAAGAGAAAGAAGAAGGAAAAAAAGAAGGCTTGAAAAGCGGCATGGCGTCGTCGAAGGTTGTTGTCTCGACGAATCCGGATCTGCCACGCGACTCTTCTATATCTCCCCTTTCCTCTCTTCTCCTCTCCGATCTGCACCACTCAACCTCCATGGACGACCTTCTCAAGTCCATCACCCCTTCAGCCGCCAAGACCGTCGACGATGTCTGGAAGGAGATCGTTGCCGGCGCTCACCCCCACCATCCCCCCGCCGCCGTCTCCGGAGACAGAAATTCCGCCACCGTCAACGCCACCGCCCCAGAGGGCTACGAGGCTATTACCCTGGAGGATTTCCTCACCAAGGCCGGCGCCGTCAGAGAGGAGGACGTGAGAGGGGTTCTGCCCCCTTCTTCCTCTCTCCCCTTTCCTCTCCCTCTGCCCGCCGAAGGCTCATCTTCCTCCGTTGAACCCTTTGGAAACGGCGTTGCGCCCACCAATTCGGTTCCCAAAGGGAAGAGAAGGGTCGTGGAGGAACCGGTGGACAAGGCCACGCTTCAGAAGCAGAGGAGGATGATCAAGAATCGAGAGTCCGCTGCTAGGTCCCGGGAACGCAAGCAGGTACATACCCTTCTAACGTTGTTTGATGTTAGACAAAGGGCTAATCTTTGGCAGAGTAGGTTGGGATGAAATCCTTGTTCGGAAATGTGTTCACTTTTATTGAACAGGGATTCTTGTGGGAAGTCCAAAATCTTTTGTTCAATGTGGTTTCTAGTTTCGAGGTTGGATTTAGCTGATCGGGATTGGGAACCAAGTGGATTAAACTTAGGATTTTTGTCTTGTTTTGATTTCTGGGTTTTGTTCTGGAGCTTATTCTTTGATGTTCCTTTACTGTGCAGGCTTATACATCGGAGCTTGAGTATCTGGTTCACCAGCTGGAGCAAGAGAACGCCCGGTTAGTTAACGAAGAGGTGAGGGTTTGATGATTTTGTTTTTGTTTATTGGGCTTCTTATTTTTTCAGTATTTGTTAATCATGTCTTGTTCAGTTGTTGTATGGTACATCCTTTGGCATAGGCGATGTAAGGTTAGTCTTATTTCCTGTTCAAAAAAAATTAAAGCTTGTAAAAACGCTTTAGGTTCTTACTGGGTAGCCTATGCTTCTAAACTTCTAATTGCAGTTATCAGAAGAAAAAAAAGAAGGATGGGAATAAATGGTTAGTGGAGTTGGAATTTTTATTCTTTTTTAGTTTGCGCTGGGGGACTCTTGTGTTGAAGGATTAGTTTTGTTACAAGCATAGAATTGGTTTGGTTCAAGCAGTGATTGGGGAGATTCTATTATATAAATATTCTTTGAGTGCAGTTGTGGATTGCATGATTTGGCTTTCTCTGTTTGACTGATGAAAGTTGAAACTTCCCTTAGGTTAATACAACTTTATTTGTGAATTTGAATCCTGTCTGTTGTAAACCTTTATTTTGTGGTCAAAGATTGTTTAATTTTGTGTCTGCAATCTGAATTGTTCTATTGGATTTTGAAATATTGGGTCTTGAATGCAGGCTGAGATGAGAAGGCAGAGGAAGAAACAGGTCTGTAATGGATATCCTCTCTTTTAGACATGTTCATTATCTGGTATACTTGAAACTGTGTTGTAATAACATGTATTCATTATAGAAGCGAAGTTATATTTCTTTATTTTTTCTTAGAAACGTGGATTCAACAATAAGCATAAGCTTTAGTTCTGAGATAAAAATTATACTAAACTGTCTTAAATGCAATCTATACTCTCTTTTGGGATTAGTTTTTGTCTGTAGTCATCCTTTTCTGCTTGAACTTATTTACTTGCCCTTATCAACTAAACTCTGCATAATAGTGACCATGACTTTTATTCTTATTCTACATTGCATAAAATGTTATGTCTTCTATATTGTCCCTACTATCATACTTCTTGAATAGATATCCCTTACTTGTATTACACTTTCATATATTCTTAACTTACACTTTATACATACCGATTTATTTATTGAACCTGTTGTTTATGATATCGGTGTTTAAATTTTATACTTTTGGTTGAATTTGTGCATCAGTAGCAGAATTTCGATATAACATCTTTTGTGATGAAATAGTCTCTTATCTTCCTGTTTTGCTAGCCTAATCGATTGATTGTTTCTAATTATATGATATTCTTTTTTGAAGAAATAGATCTATATAATTTATACACCAAGAATGACGACCTCAAGAAGTAGTAATAACAGAAAAAGGATATAACCAAGTTTGGAACCTTATGTGTACTGATATAACAGTGTTATCAATCTAATCTCTATGTTCTCTAATTTCATTTCATGTAGCTCTTGGAGTACATAATTCCAGTTGAAGTGATGCCTAAACCCAGAAAGAAACTTCGGAGAGTAAATTCAGCTCAATCATTGTGATGTTTGATCACCCATCTGATCAACAAACTAGGCTGTGACTTGGTGTAGATATAAGGAGGGAAAGATTTAAGAGATTGAATGTCATTGCATCTGCAGGTTCTCGGAGTTACATTGTATAGAAAAAAAAAAGCTGGTGTCAATTAATCCAAGTAATTTAATTCAACTAGAAAGTATTCTTCCACTGATCTACAAGGAAGATCCATGGCTCTGGGTGGGGTTTGTCAGGATTAGGCCTTGTAGGAAGAGTTCAAATAAAAGTTTGTGGTGTGATAATTTAGGCAATTTGGATGTCATGATTAGTTGATGAGTTACATGTCAGAGGATTCCATGAATAGTGTTTAGCAGATTTCATGTAGAGACTGAAAGATCACCTGAATGTCACATGATCAAGACCAGTTACTTTTGCAAAAATATCATGTCGTTTTACCTCTCATTTAATAATTAAGATAAGTGCTGAGTTTAAATATTTATTTTAAAAAATTAAAATTAAAATTTATTTTTATTCTTTTAGTTTGTTGAATGTAGTTTTTGTTTTGTTATTAAATCTTAATATGTGGTCATGATTTTTTTAATTTATTTTATTTTATTTTAAAATAATTATGTGTCAAGTATGATATGTGTTTTGTATTTAATTGAATATCTATATTTATTCAATTATTTAACTTTATATTTTTTATTTTGATTTAATTTTAACTTTTTAAATGGAATGATTGTGTTTTTGTGTGAGATTAAATTTAATTTTTATATAAATATTTTAATGATTTTATTAAAATTCAGATTTTTATTAAATATTTTTAAAATCATTTTAAAACAGTTTTAGTTATATTATTAAAATATACTTGTTAAGTTTATGTTTGACTTTTGTTACATCTAAGATATACTATAGAGTTGGATTAAAAATAATTAATTTTTAAAAACTAATTCTAATTCTATCTTTTTAATTAAGTTTTTTATTATTTTTAAATTAATTTTAGGATACATCTAATAATTATATTTTAATAATATAATTAGAATTGATTTTAAAATATTTAGTAAAAATATTAATATAAATTTATATAAATATTAAATTTGGTTTTAATTTGGAGAAGGTATTTTTATTTTAAAAGAAGAAATTATTTATTATAAAATATTATTATGTAACATTAACCTTTGATATTGTTACGTTATTTCATATTTATTATTAATATTGATTTGATACGTGAGTTCTTTTATCACAAATAACATGATATATTATATTTATAAATAGTTAATTATTTAAACAATAAATTAATAAAAATTGAAATTTTATTTAATAAAAAAAATTAAGATTATATTAATCTACTTCAAAAATAAAAGCTAAATTGATATTTTAAAAAATAAGTAATAAGATGTCATTCAGTAGAGACCGGACAATAGATTAGTAAAAAATAAGTTGTTAATAAGTATGTTGTATTTAAAACTAAATTAATTAAATAAAATATTAAAATACAACCCTGCACTTTCAGTTGACAAGACATAGTTTTTGAATTTTGGTCATGGAAAAGTGGGTCGGAGGTGAGAATGGTAGTTGGTGTTTTATATAGTTTTGATTTTGGGGATGAACCCCTAAACTTAATGCTCATGTTACTTCACTTTCAACCACAATCTCACGTCAACATGGGGAATCCAATTTGCGTGATAGGGTAAGATTTATCACTTTTCACACCTAACTTTTTTTATATATGTATAATACTTTATTTTCACTTAAGTTTCGTTATAAGATGTTAAATTATATTATTATTTAAAAAATACGTTAATTAAGTTTTCATTTAATAAAATTTACATTAATGATGGATTATTTTTCTTTTTCTTTTACTTTTTATGTCCAAAGCAGATTTTAAGAGACTTTTGTCAGATTTTACTTAATATACATTTTAATATAAATTCTTTATAGAACTTTTTTAATCATTTTTTTTTCTACTTCCTATAATAATCTTTTAGTTTCATTGAAATTGATCCAATAAATGGGGTAGGGTGATTGTCCTAAGAAAAAATTGAAAATATTAAAATAATGATAGAGAATGACAATTTTATATTTATTATATATAATACATAGGTAAAATAAAAGAATAAATTTTTTTATTTTAAAAAAAAGAATAAAAGATAAGAAAAGATAATATATAATGTAAAAAATTTATGTGTTAAAAGTATTATTTTTCAAAATTTGTAGCTGTTTTATCAAAGGACAAGTCACGACCACTACTTCTTTTTATTATTATTTTTACCTTTTAGAATTTTTATTTTTATGTGTTTATGTATATATTAAAAACACACAACTATTTTGAAATTATAACATATTAATTAAAGTCTTTAATAAAATAAAGATCTCCTCTTGTTGTTCCTTTCTTTCTAGTAAGTGATAAATCATCTTTTTGACTTCTTAAATTAGAACATAAGTTTAAGAGACAATGGAGAGTAATTTATGACAACCAAAGAATATTACAAACCCTAAGAGTGCAAATCAAACATGTCACGATAATCATTTATTTGATTTAAAAAACAATTTGTACAACATATGACTATCGAATACGATACATCCTTAAAGACTGTTGGGCGATGATTTTGGCAGTGGAAGGATTCCATTGAAAGATGATATCATAACCATCAGCCATGTTTTCCATTCCTTCAACAAATAGTTGCCAAAAAGCTGCACCAGCACATGGTCCCCTCTGGCAAGCGTTGTTGTATACCCATTTGTAAAGGTGGATAGAAGTTCAGGTTGAGTATAAGGTGGAAGAGTATATGTGAATCTAAAGGAGAAGATAGTTGAAAGTGTTGTGAGGGAGTGTAGATGAGTTGGTAGAAGTAAGTGTTTCAACCCTTTATAATGAGAAGAGAAGGAGTAGAAAAGTAGGGAGAATGGTCGTGGGGTGGAAGCGAGTTTTGCATACAGAGAAGTGAAGGTTTTATGTATGGGAGTGTGATTTTAGATGAGTGGGTATTTAGGTGATGGAAAAGAGAAAGAGGAGAGGAGTTTAGTGGTTTCTGGAGTTTAAGAAGGAAAGAGATGAATGAAGGAAGGCATCATAATAGAGAGAGCAAGGGGTTGGTTTTCTGTTTGTAGGAGGGTGGAGATTGTACCGAAAAAGCAAGGAAAAATATGGAGAGAGAAAATTGTAGAATGGGATTATTAAAGTTTTGTTCTTGATCTTTAAAAGAAAGAAGGTGCCTTGGGTTGGAAAAATTGGATTGGAGTGAGCAGAGAGAAGAATGGAAAGTAAAGAAGAGTATGCATGGGAGGTAAGGGGCGACGTGAGTGATATGGGAGGATAAAGTATTTAAAGTAGAAGAGAAAAAAAACCTGACAAAAATCTGCATTGCACAAAAAAATAGAAGAAAACTAAAAGAGAAAGAAAAATAGAAGAAAAGTAAAAGAGAAAGAAAAATAGTTAACTTCGTTTGTATGGATTTAAAGGAAGGGATTTCATTGATGCAAATTTTATTAAGTGAGGACGTAATTGACACACTTTTTAAAGGATGAACTGATTTGACATTTTCGAGCGAAACTTGGGATAAAATAGGATATTAAACATTTTTTATAACATCAAATTTCTATGGTTAACTCACCATATTTCCATCTTACCAAAGATTTTTATATAATCCATCAATTCATCCATCCAAAATTCATTAACCAATCAAAACACACAATTTTCTTATTTGATAAAAAGTAAGTTGAAACTTCCTTATTTTCTATACCATTTCATAATCCAATCCATCAAAAACTTCATATTCATGTATATCAACATGGTAGAATGAAAATTCACCATCAGTCCAACATTTATTCATCAATTTTCACAAGTCTTTCATCATAAAGTTCATACAAAATTTCATAGAACAAAGTCACGATAATAACTCATTTCAATCAACCTCTTGAAATCATATCATACACTTAACCAAAACAATTTTCCATACACTTCATCATGACAACATCTAGAATAAATTTTAGAAATAAGTTTGAGTTAGCTCCCTTTACCTCTTGAAGACCTCTTTTGCAAACTTTGAATCCATTTCTACAAATTTTTTTCAACAAAAACAACCATTAACCAACATTATTGAAAGAAACTACAAACATTTCAATACAACATTTACTTATATTGTTTTGAGGTTGTTGTGCAATGGAATCCATGACTGTTAAAGAAACATTGTACAAAAGATAAGTCAAAATAACCCAACAACAATCACAAACACAAAAAATTGAAACTTTGCACCCAAAAACCACAACAACCCTAAAATGATCAACAACCTCTAAATGGTAAAAAAATATTAAAAACAACTGAAACCCACCAAACAAGTTGAAATGATTAGCGAAAGGAACGATTGAAAGCTTCAAAAACCACGTCAATGGTGGTTTTCACGTTCGATGGTGGTTTGAAATGGTGAAATGACGAGACGGACAACACTCTGATGATTGGTGGCAGTTCGTTGAACGCTCCTTTGTCGATGAACAACCGATTGTGATCAAGGGAGGTTTGTGGGTGGGAGGACGTTTTTTCTCATTCTAGTGGGTTCTCTCTAAAAAAAAAAGATTCGAAAATTTTAAAACCCCAAAAGTGCAATCCGCTAAATTGAAAGCATTTCCAAGTCATTTAAATTTTTTTTAATCCTTTTCATATGGACCAATCACAGAATGACATGTAAATAGTGTCAAAATGTTGTCAAAGTATCATTATCCAAAAGAAAAAAAGAACTTACAAAATGTAACGTGGAAGTGGAAGCTAAACATCGCACTTGAGAAAACAAACCACAAACAACCCTGGTGCATAATCCCACAAGTTATTCAGCACACACATGTTAGCTTTTAGTTAGATATATAATTTATAATCTTTAAAAAATTGAAATATATTAAAGTTTATTTGTTTATATTTTAAACGTTTAATTTTTCAAATATTTTGTTAGAATAAAATAATTTAAGTATTAAATTTTTATTTTTATTTAAATATAATACTTTAAATATAAAAATTACTATTATCAACTTTTGAGACATGTGAACACTGGAATACTTATAAAAAATGAGTAGCCTAGTCTCCTTACTTGACACTAGATCTATCAATTCTTTTTTGTGAGAACATGTGTTAAAAGGATTATTATTGTTGGTAATTAAAGTTTATATTATTTATTTATGAATTAGGAAAAAATATGTAATTAAGTCTAACTCAACCCTATAAAATCGGCTTATAAGGTGAGGTTTGCATCCATTTATATATTATAAATTGACCTTATCTCTAGTCGATGTGGGACTTCCAAGAGATCTAAATATAAAAATAATCATCTCTATTAAAATATATATTAAATAGACCTTAAGATTTAAAATATGAGAAAAAAAAGTTTAAGAGATTGATTATTTCTCCACTTCTCTTTGTTATTTGAAAATAATTATATCAAGGATATCTAGATAATTAATGCTAATAGCTCATCAATATCTATTTTAACAACTATCTATATTTAATAAATATTTTAACACTTTTTTTTTCAAACTAGATCATACAAACTGTATATACCAAACTTCAATCTAAGGTATCCACAAGGATGTTGTTAATATATTTGTAAGTTGATCATTAGTATAAATTTTCTTAAACAACAACTTTTTCTTGACAACATGATAATCAATCTCTACGTGTTTAGTCTTTTCATGGAACAATGGAATGGAAGTAATGTGTATAACAACTTGGTTATCTCAAAACATCTTCATTGGTTGAATATCACAAGAATTTAATTCTTAAAGTAATTGTTTTTTTCATATAATCTCAAGTGAGGAATGTTATTGTCCTATATCTAACTTAAGCTATTAACTATGTAACAACATTATGTCATGTTTCTTCCCAAGAAACCATAATATAATATAGTATAGTATTTGTCCATAGGAGAACTACCTTAATGAGCGTTATAATATCCAAAGACTTGGATATTTTCTTTATCTTCATATAGTGATCTTTATTTTAGATTCTTTTTAAGATATTTAAGAATATGGATAATAACATTTTAATGATTAATATATGGATTTTACATTAACTAACTTACAACTTCCACTCTGAAAGACAAATTTGGTATAGTACTCATAAGATAAATAAGTTTTCCAACCACACGTATAGTAATGGTCAAAGAAAATTCTCATTGTTCTATCTTTAATTTTTGATTTAGATCCATAGAACAATCTATTGATTTACAATCAATCATGTTTGTCTCCTTTAATATGTTAAGAGCAAAAATCCTTGACAAATTACAACTCCTTCATTTAATTGAGCTATTTCTATGTCAAGAAATATTTTAGACTTAATCCTTCTAAAAATGATTACATATGTGTTCCTTTAATTGAGATAATCTAACAACATCATTCCCCGTAATGGTTACATGGACAACTTAAACCATTAAATACACATTTTTTTTAGGAAAGGTGCAACAATAAAAGACAAAATGATATGCCATTTCAACCCAAAAATTTAAATAACATGGCTAAATTTTCCAAACCAAATATGTGGAGATTGTTTTAGATTAAAAAAAAATGACACAATTTACAAACCAGACTAAACTTCCTAAAAACAATAAAATCCAAGCACTGTAAGAATATTAATCAATAAAAATGACAAAATAAAAAAAACTCAAATAATAAAACTCGACTTCCCAAATATCATAATAGAAAACAAAGTTCACCTTAATTATAGAATATATTATAAAATGTTAAATATTGTATATTTATATTTTACTAGCAAAAACATAGCTATCTTAGCACTGAGTTCACAGTTTCTTGTTATAAGCTAATTTATTTTAGTAAATTATAATTTAATATACGTATTTATTTTAATTATATATATTAAAATATATAGAAAAATGTGCAAGTAAAATTCGCCAAATAATATATATATATATATATATATATATATATATATATATATATATATATATATATATATATATATATATATTATATTTCTGTTACGTTAGTGATTACTTTTCTTCTTGCTAATTTTAGGTAGTAGTGGAGGAAATATTAAGATTAGTTGCATGAAACTGTTGTTTTCAAATAATTTATAAATACATTTTAAATTAAAAAATTCACAGTCTATAAAATGGTATAATCTATAAATTTATTTCAAATTACGAATTTAAAAATTTAGTGTATATTTTTGAATCATATAGTATGAGAATAGAATCTAATAAGTAGAATGCAGAAAGAAAGTATGTGTAAAAAAAAGCAATTTGTAGATTGGGCCGACCCATTTAAACAACAGGCTAATAGGTTGTTATTATTATTACCCGAAAAGAAAAGCAAACGCAGAAGCCATCGTTGCAAAGGAGTGACCAAAACCAAACATGTCCTCCCTTAGAAACGCCATTCCCAGTCGTGCTCACAAAGAGCGTTCTCAACCGTGAGTTTCTTCTTTCCACCAATGACTCTTCATTCAATCAAAATCACTTTTTTCCAATTTCCTTTTTTTCATTCATTAGGTCAGCGAGGAAAAAATTCGGCTTGCTCGAAAAGCATAAGGATTATGTCCAACGTGCTAAAGCATTCCACAAGAAAGAGGATACTTTACGGGTACAGTTTCGCTCTCTCTTCACCGAATTCTCATTCCTTCCGCTTTAACTATTTTGTAATTTTTATTGTTTTACAGAAACTTAGGGAAAAAGCAGCTAATAGGAATGAAGATGAGTTTTACTTCAAGATGGTTAGAACAAAAACAGTTGATGGAGTTCACAGACCAGAGTAATTGATGACTTGCTACATGGCCTTTTCGATTTTCTGTGATTTGATGTTGTTGTTTTCGTCGTCGTGATTGTTATATTTGCTTATTGACTTGTGTAGGAGTGAAGCAAATAAGTACACTCAGGAAGAGCTTATGCTTATGAAGACGCAGGACATGGGTTACATTCTTCAGAAGGTTCAGAGTGAGAGAAAGGTGGGGGCTTTGTTTTGGATTGTTATCTTGTTTTTAATGGGGTTTTTGCGCGAAATATTGTGACAGTGTAGGTTTAACTGGGAAAGTTTTGGTCTCCGTTGCAGAAAATTGAAAGGCTAACTGCCTCGCTACACTCTATTGATAATCAACCTGCAAACAAACATGTTTTCTTTGCTGAGGATAGGTATGAGTTTCTGAGCTATCATTCTGTGATCAGCATGTTGATTTTTTAGAATGTTAATATGTTTTATTTTATTGGTGTACTTAGTTGTTGTGAAAGTTCTTATTAGTTATGCAAAATTTAAAGGGTGATGTTTTCATCTCGTATAAAGCCCCTGATTTGTAACTTCCTTCTTGTTTCTGAGATGATAAAAAGTATGTTCAACTTGACATTATGGCTATGATAAAAAAACTTTGGTATGCAAAATTTAAAGGCTGATGTTTTTATCCTGTATTAGACCCCTGATCACAAATTTTTACTTGCTTCTTACATGGTAAAGTATGTTCAATATGACATTATGGCTATGATAAAAGAAATTTGGTAAGCAATTTCCATTTGTGAGCGTGTAAATGTTATTTGTTTATATAATGGTAAAGTAGGTTATATAAACAAATAACATTTACACACACAAATGGAAATTGCTTACCAAATCTTTTTTATCATAGCCATAATGTCATATCGAACATACTTTACCATATCAGAAGCAAGTGTGTGCGTGTATATATATATATATATATATATATATATCATAAATTTGGATAAGTTGCTTAATGTAAAACTATGCTTGTGGAGAACGGAGAAGAGAGGTAAAAAATAATTTATTCACTTATCAGAGTGCTATGTAGGCCTTTGTAAGATTAAGGTAACTATTTTTAACTGCTTTTCCTAACTGAGTTTCTGACACAGCACATTCAGTTGTAACTACACGATATATGTTACTTGTATACTAGCCAAGCTACACTCTTATATTACAAAGTATTTATTCAAAAAGAGCTTATGATGTGAGAGCTATGTCATAAGTTAAGTTTCACTGTAAAGCTAATTCAGATAAAGCTAAATAGAGTTTATAAGATGATCCTAACCTCACATTTTCATTTTTTAACTATTAATGATATGATAAACCCAAACAAGTTTCATAGAAGTATTTTCAAATTGTCCCATAGTCATGTTTTTAAGATATCTTTTTTGAGTAGTAAAATCGTTTACTTTTCACCAGCTATTTGGTTCCATTCTTGATTTATTGATTGACATACTACTTCGCTACCTCTACTCCCATTCCCTTTCTTGCTCTTTATATGTTTATTCGGTAGATCCCATCCTCATTCCACAAATTTATTCTGAATCGCTAACTTTTTTTAATTTTTGTCATGTACAGGGAAGAGGCTAAAGAGTTACAATCAAGATATTCAAAAAGTGAAATTCCTCTTACTATCGATAATATTCCTACTGGCATTAAGAGGTACATACATCTGGCTTTAAAGACTAAAATTAATTCCTTTTTCTTCTGACATCGTGATTGAGATTAAACATCTTTTGTTAAATGATATGACTTGACCATCTTTGGTCAATTGTTTTATTTGATGTCTCGTGGTAGTTTAAAAAAAGTTGATAAATGATTTGTCTACTGAAACTTTTTCAGGAATATGCTGTGTGAAATTATTATTTTTTCTCTTCAATGTGCTTTAAGATTGTTAATTTTATTAAGTATTTTAATGCCAACAATATTAAGATGTTTTTGCAGTAATGTGAGTTCTGAGTCTTGGTAATCACGCCCTAGTGACTAGGGTTGAGGATTCGATCATGAGGACAAGTTTATTGTCTATATATTTGCATGCCTTTTAAAGTGCAATTTTATTGAGAATTGGTCTTTCGGTAGGAATGATTGACATAATTTAACCCAAAATAGAGAGATGAATAACAATTATGGTCAGATTGATTGCTATTAGTTCTCTCTTATTTGGCTATATTAAATTGCTTGTGTTGGGTTAAATAGGTTGTAAATCAGGTCACGAGTTCTTTTATAATCTATTAAAGATCTTTTATAGATATATGACCAAATTATATATATATATATATATATATATATATATATATATATATATATATATATATATATATATATATATATATATATATATGGGTGTAATGTCCATTTTATCAAACTGGATTTGTGACGTTGGATTAACCTCAAATTCCAATTTCTTAAGATATTGCTACTTGTCTGCAGTACTACTAAGGTTACTTTCCCCTTTTTCTCTTTGTTTGATTTCTACTACCATATCAGCTTTATAATAAGTTACTTTGGTTATAAAGGAAAACAGATCGGTCTTATAAAGAGTTGGAAGCAAGAAAAGATAGACTCAGCCAACTAGAGAAAATCTACATGGATATGGCAATGAAGAAGGAGTTGCAGGTATTGATATTTTGCATAGTTTATTGTGTACCTTTTTAATTCTTACTGAGGTAGAATTCTCAGAAAGAATATTCCATCTATGAACAGAAAAATGGTAGGAAACGCAAACTAACTGAGGATGAGATTGTCTGTCCAACTAGTCAACCAGTGTACAAGTGGCGTGCTGAAAGAAAACGATGATTGAGTTCTTTTTGGCCATTTTACTATTTAGCACAATGATTAAATACTTGTGGGTTGGGTCCGAGTAGTCCAATGAAGAAGGCGATTTTACATATAGAGAGGAAGCATCAACTTTTGTAGCCGCAGAATAGAAAGTCATAGATTAATACGATTAATTGGGATCACTATTGGTGCCAATAACTGTCGCTTTCTTGTTTACAATTCCTTTATCATGTAACCATTTTGTTTACTCTTTTGAGTATTCTTCTTTGATGTTGTGGCGACTAAATTAAGATATATTACATTTTCATGTTATTGTGCAACTTTTCCATGTAACTGTCATAGTACCTTGCTGTAAACTCTTTAGACATGGTTCCCGGATGTATGCAAATAAAATTTACAAGACGTTGGTGTTCCATTTTACAGAGTCGTTAAGCAGCTAATTTTGGAAGGTTACCTAACATCTATGATATTTTTATATCTGACATCTGGAACATAACAATATATAAAGGAAATACTACTTTTTGGTTTACAATTTTTTAAAACAATTTACTTCTAATATCTTTGTAACAGAAGATTTTAGTGAGGAAATAGAATAGCAGTGACGTCCTTTAATTTTGAATTTTTGTCCTTTCATTTTTTATATGTTAATAGTAACTACTTGAAAGTTTAAAGGTAATTATATAGCACAGTTCCTTTACATTTTTTTAATACTTGAACCTTAATTTCTTCTCTTTTCGTTCATGGTACCTTTCACAATATCGCTGTTGTTTTTCTATTCTCACTTGTTCTTGGTATATTCTTTTGGCCTTATAGTATACCAATAATTTGTCTGCGCAAGCTTTATTTCTATCCACAAGTTTCTCACTTGAAGTTTTAATTTGATTGTCCAATTTCATTTTCTATAGTAAATTGAAGTTTTCTACTTCTTTGCATGAATTCTTTTTAATGTTCTCACCTTTAGTATACATTCAAAAAATTTTAATACTAACGCGTTCAAAGATCAAAATTTTGCTTGTCCGTAAGTCTCTTTCGATTGTATATACTTATTAACATTTTTATTTATTATATATATATAAATAATCGTTAACACGTTTTTAAGGCATTGTGATAATGCTTAATATAGTGACACAAAAAAGAAAATGAAATAATAATATGATAGAAGCTTTGGAATAGGAAAGAAAACCTTGATGAAAACACCCAGTTAAGAAAAAAAATCTGTCATTTCATAGAATATTTAATTTCGTAATTTATATACTTTTATGTTTACATGCTTATTTTTTATCGTGGGAGTTTGTGATTTTTCATTGTTTTTGTTCATCTATTAGCCTTCATTCGTATTATTTTCTTTTCTTCTCTTCCTAACTTATACATTATCATTTTCATTAGAGTTAAATATGTTTTTCGTCCCTTAAGTATCACACGATTTTGGGTTTAGTCCCTACTCGAAACTTTGATTATTTTTAGTCCTTATATTTTTGAAACTATTACTATTAGTCCTTAAAATTAAACGTCGTTAACTTTTATTTGATGTGGCAAACGGCGAGGCCACGTCTTATGCTAGCTTGCCTCTTCACTCTCTGTCACGTTGTTTGTGCTTGAGAACTTCGTTCATCTTCTCTGACAGAGCAACCGGGGTTTCACTTTGTGCATCTTCTCCGATAGATCAAGCAAGCATCTTCATTCTTCACCTACAAAGAATCCAAACAACGGAGCCCTTTCTTCAAACAAGGGAGCCCTAGGAAGGGGTTTGCCTCCCCTTACACGCGTGCACCCTAGCCTCCATCGGACCAGCCACCTTGTCGGAACTTCCGCTCAGTCCAAGGCGTCACTGACGACACCAATCGCCACCGGGGCCATTGCCGGCCACGACGTCGATTTCTCCCTCTTTGCCTTTTCTCCGTGCGCGAGAGAGAAAGTTGATCTGTGTGGGAATGTGCTTTGAATTGATAAAACGATATTATTTCTAGAGTTTCAATTTAAGCTCTCAAAGATTTCCTGCTTTATTTTAAGTCTGGATATAAAGCAGGGAATCTTTGAGAGCAACCTTACAACACTGACAATATATCCAGACTTAAAATAAAGCAGGGAATCTTTGAGAGCAACCTTACAACACTGACAATATATCCAGACTTAAAATAAAGCAGGGAATCTTTGAGAGCTTAAATTGAAACTCTAGAAATAATATTGTTTTATCAATTCAAAGCACATTCCCACACAGATAAACTTTCTCTCTCGCGTACGGAGAAAAGGCAAGGAGGGAAAAATCGACGCCGCGGCCAGCAATGGCCCTGGTGGCGATTGGTGTCGCCGGCGATGCCTTAGACGGAGCGAAATGTTCGACACAATGGCTGGTCCGATGGAGGCTAGGGTGCGCGTGTGTAAGGGGAGGCAAACCCCTTCCTAGGGCTCCCTTGTTTGAAGAAGGGACTCCGTTGTTTGGATTCTTTGCAGGTGAAGAATGGACATGCTTGCTTGATCTGCTAGACAAGATGAACGAAGCGAAACCGTGGTTGCTCTGCCGGAGAAGATGAACAAAGTTCTCAAGCACAAGCAATGTGGCAGAGAGTAAAGAGGCAAGCTGGCATAAGACATGGCCTCGCCGTTTGCCACATCAAATAAAGTTAACGCCGTTTAATTTTAAGGACTAATAGTAATAGGTTCAAAACTGTGAGGACTAAAAGCAATCAAAGTTTCGAGTAGGGACTAAATTCAAAATCGTGTGATACTTAAGGGATGAAAAACATATTTAACCCTTTTTATTATGGGAATTTATGATTGATTTCTCGTTGTTTTGTTTTGTTCGCGTGTTACTATCTATTTTCTTCCTTATATACGGTAAAGATTTAGAAAACAACATTTTATAAGTGATAGTAGTTTAAAATTAGTGGATTTGACTATTTTAATATTAAACGATTTTAATATAAATAGTTATAATTTTAAAATAAATCATCTCCTTAGAATCACTTTTTTAGAGTTCTTTGACTTCTCATTAGGAGTTCTCATCCCCTGTTCGTCTAATTAAATAATTGAGATCATTTGATTGGTCTTGGTAGTGAGCTTTTCAATTTGAACTGATCAGTTTCGTAAATAAAGTAAGTTGATTTTCTACTCCTCTTTTTAATCTATGTTGTCTTCCTTTGCACGCTAACTTGTTGTGTTTACACGTAATGTTTGAGTCCTCTATGAGACTCATTTTTTGTTAGTTATCCTAATGGTGAGTTTGAAACTGTTTTAGGCTTTCTAAAATGGGTTGGTTATCTCTGGGGTAAGGAAACTATATAATTTATAATCCTTACTTTTAAGGAAATAAACTACTTCGTTCAGTTTTAGGGATTTCTTCCCCGGAAAACGTAAACACAAAAACAAATATGCATTCAACAAGGTTTGACAATAAAACCATCAACTCCTCACAAGGAGCTTTTACCAATTGGGCTATACAACACCTTGTGAAAGCAAGCCTTCTCATAAAAGAAAACATTTTGCAAGATTACCATTGTTCCCTTACTACATTGGAATTTCCCGAGTCTTACAGAATACTTAATTTTTTTCTTTCAATATATATTTGTTTCCTTTTGACTTGGATCCACTGTTTTTTTTTTCAGTTTTGCATTTCAACACACAAATAAAGAAAACCAAACAAATTGTCTTTCAAACACCAAAGATCATACAAGATCAAGGTAAATAGTTAATTGGGACCACAATTAACAAAAAACGTAAAAGCAGATAATTTTCACGAATCAAATGTAAAAAAACACAATTTAAGCAAAGAATAAGAAAAATTAAAATCTTAACAGAATTAGATAAAATAATATTTTTTTTAATATGACAGAAAAATAAGATGAAAGAGAATATTCAAATCAGAACCTTGCTTTAGATACCAGATGATACAATGCTGTTTTGGAAAGAGTACAATTGCTTATAAATTTGAGTCCTCAAGAGAAACAAAAAAATATATCACGGAAGAATGCATAATAAAACAATGATGAGGACAATATAATTTATCACATTGATAATTCAAGTGAATATTTACCACAATGATGTTAATCTTTGATAAGAATCAGAGTTATACTCCAAGAATTAAGATAATCCTCTCAAATAATGAAAATACATATAATATGACTCAAAAATATTTACGTCAACTTTTGATACCTCTGTATATAAGCACATAAGTTTAAAAAAACCTAAAAATCTTAAACTAAAACTCAAAGTCCAAGATAACATAAAATAACATAAATCAAAAATTACAAATGCAGACTTTTATTTAGGAAGATCCACTCACCTGGAAAACACAAATTGACTCGTCCAACAATAATAATAATGTTGATGATGGTTACAAGATGACAAAAGTCAATGAAGAATATATTAAAGAATTTTCAAACTAGTAAGAGTGACAAAACAGATCTATCTGACCTATATGGTCTAGCCCGCCATTGGTTTGCAAAAAAGAATGGACCAAAAGTGTTTTTGACCAGAAAATGAATCAAATTAGTAACTCGTCTTGTCAAATGGAGGACTAACTTTTATATATATATATATATATATATATATATATATATATATATATATATATATATATATATATATAAAGTATATTTAGTCATATAAATATTTTATAAACTTTTAATTGATTAATTAATATTTTTACTTAGATAAATTAAATTATTACATTTACGTGTTAAATTACATTTATTACTAATAATTGAAAGATAATTTATAGGTGTTAATAATTTAAGTTATAATATTATTACATATTTACCTCCTTAAAAAAAATAAAATAGAAGAACTAATCTCTTAATTTTTTATTTTAATTTTTAATTTCAAAACAAAAGGATCAATGAGTAAGTTTGTCTAGTCTTATATTTGACCAGTCAAATTTGGCAGTCATGATGGTCATACCAAAACTGATTAACATATTAAAAATATTAAGTCGATTCCTAATTTTGAAGGGGTTAATGGATCCACATTGTCATCCCTAATTAAAAGAGTATGAATTTATAAGATAAATGCCATATCAAATCTCTTTCGCAACGTTGAGTCAATTGACCCTCTTGTAGTGTAGACATGTACTTTTTTAAAATTATTTTTAAAATTATTATTTTTATGTTTAACTTATATTTCAGTTTTAGTCGATACTAATTTTGAGAAAATTTCTAAAATTAAAAAGTTTTACATGGGTTTAGCCCGAATATATTTTAGAAAAAAAAATTAAAAGTTGGCTTGGCTAGCATCAAATTATTATTTTATTATTTAACGTTATAAAGAGACTGAATTGAAACATTGGCTAGGATGATGTTATGGTGCATTTTTTTTACTCTTTATGAAATAAATGAAAACATTAATTTGAATTTGTCTTTCACGATGATATCACGTGTGATTGATTTCTTCTTTTATAGTTAAAGTTTATTTTATTTCGTCAAAAAACTGTCTTTCAAACTCAAATTCATTTCCCCATTTGAAGCAAAATCCAAAAATCATAATTAGTTTAACTGAATCTCAAGTCATCACTGAAATTTAATCTCATTTCTCAGCAGAAGCACACTCCTTGATCCACAATCCCTGCCAAATCCCTAATCCATTTCCCTCCATCCCAAGTTTCTAGGCGAAGTTCATTTTTCATTGAACCCTAAATCTCTTGCACGAATCCAAAATCTCTCAAGCAATGTTGAGTTGATGGATCCTTTTTGACAATGTAAATGTGTCATTGTTTCTTACCGAGTTAAAACATGTAAAACTATTTTAAATTTTATTTTTTATGTATATTTTATATTTCCATGAAATAGACATTACTTTGAAAAAAAAAAATTAAAATTAAAAAGTTTAATGTTGGCTTAGTTGATTTTAAAAAAAAAACGTGTTTAAAGATTGGCTATCTAAAGCTACTTATTATTTAATTTTATTAAGAAAACTTGTTGAAAGGTTGGTGAGACCCATATTATCTTATATTTTGATTTTTATTAACAAAATGAAATCATGAATTCCTTTCTCTTCAACAACAATCAGGTGGTCCATTTCTTATTTGATTAAAGTCCATTTTACTTCATCTTTGAAACGCAATCTCATCTTCCCATCTCGAAAACTCTAACTCATTTAACTCAAATCTAAGTTATCATTGAAATTGAATTTCATTTCTCATTATAATCACATCCCTAATCTCAAATCCCTAATCCATTTCGTTTAATTCTAAAGTAAAACGGATTTCATGATACTTGGAAAAAAAAATATTTAACAACTTTATAAGCATGATAAACCTTATAATTTATATTTTCTTAAACTAACAACTTTATATCAAAAACAGTATATTAACAACTTTTAAAAGGTGAGGTTCTCTATCTATATATGGTATAATTATATGTCACTTAAGAGCATTTTCATAAGATTACGCAAGGGTATTCAATAATTTTGAAACAAGTCAAAGACAATGATTTGAAAAGATAAATATAATCCTTTTTCTATCCACTGCAGGTGCTGTACTGAGTAACTATTATGAAAATTCTTGATGATGAAGGGTACACCATACCATAGTTCATAGATAACAAGAGAATTAGAATTTAACATAACAGTCACCGACTATTAATATTTATTTCCTAGGATGCTTCGAAGTGCTCCTAAGCACTGAGCATAGTATATACGATGTTTATGCCGGGCGTTCCTTTGCTTCAACACCTTTCTCGTCTTCTCTGGGACCTTCTTTCTCTTTGTCGATTACTTGAACTGGGTACACCTCAGACGTTCCCAACGGATTCACCACAACAATATTTTTCATTGGCTCCTCCTTTGCAACATTCTTCGGTTTACTGTTTCTGTATATGGCATACAGCAGCATCTGAAGTAGTCCCAATGCGAAACCCAGCACATTTGGAACCTGCTTACACATACCAAGAAAAGAAATGAAATTTGTTTTCATGTTAACCTATGGCACTGAATTTTTCTGTCTGCATGTACTTACAGCAATGCATATGTCCTTGAGGAAGAAACCATAGGAAAACCACGTTATGGCACTCAGCGTCAGGAAAACCGACAAGTTAAAGGGCATAAACTCCACATTCTTGGTTCGAATAACTTGTGCCTGCTTGCAGATCAAGAAATCAATGGGTGATAAAGAGTTTTTGCAGTATAAAATATCGTGATCACAATCATTGTTTTAAGCCTTTAGGGTAATGAGATTGAAGGTGGTGCAAGCATGGAAATAGCAATGGAAATGGTAAGAAGTTTACTCACCACAATGCTCAAGGGTGCTGCAAAAACAGCTACTGCAATAGATACACAAACCCATCCAACGACTGCGACTCGGTGGGCACCATGCATAGTGAAGTAGGTGACGATGAAGATCAAGGCAAAGGAACCCACGTTCATCACCATAAACAATTTAACGGTCAACTTCTGCAATAAAAAAAAAAAAAAAAAACCAGTAACGCTCATCAGCGTTAGTCAGTCTGTAACAAGATTCGAGGCTTCCTATAATTTGATTAACATTTTGGAAAAGTGACAGGTGAATATACCCTGGCATCATGGGTGGCATAGAGTAAGAACATGACAATGTAAACCGTCTCAATGACACTTCCCACTGAGTTAATGGAAATTAGGAGAGTAGCATCAGCTGGCTTGAGAGTAGCATAGTACAGCCAAAGCATGGAGCTGAACAGTGCCACCAGATAAGGAAGTGATTGGAAACCTTCAGTGGATTTCCTTTTGTGAATCCGATAAAAAGTTGGCCTACAAATTAGGAAAAGGAAAATATGTTTAGCATTCACATTCATTATGGTACCCTAAAACCTATTCAAAGGAAATTGTAAGAAACGATAACAGTCTCATAATTAGGTGGACGTTACACTGTGTTCATATACTTACAGGGGAGCCAAATACACCATGAAGGAGATCACGTTCCCTGCACATCAAAATATGTGTTAAATTCTTGGCTTTTGGAGAAAGAATGAGGTTGGTCAAAATTGATTATAGTAAAACACAGTGCATGAAAAAAAATGCTAGATATAATGGAAATTATATCAGGTTATTATATGGTTTCTAGGAGTTATATTAGTAGATGGAAATGAAACGCAAAGGGTTGTTCTTGAATTAATATAGTTAAATGGAAAAGGTTGGAGGAAAAAGATAAGGAAAATGAGAAGAAGTGGAAGCAAAGCATTAAATTTGGTGGAGCAACTCTCGTGGGGTACTGGAATACCAGATCTAGAAAGAAAAACAAGAAGGAGAAAATTATACTAGTGAAAGAGAGCGATGATAAGACCGATCAGTTTTACCTAGAACGCCAAAGGCTAAGGCCATATGATTTTGACTGTTGAGAATAGCCATGCTTTTGGTTTTGAGGAAAAAATATACGAGAAGGTTTAGGAGTTGATAGGTTAAGAAACCTTAACTGGGTTTCTTGCTACTCAACCCCTAAAACGACATGCAAGAACACGGAAGGTTGTGAAGGTTGAGTAACCCCTGCATGCCCTATATATACACAAAGGATACAGAAAAGAGGCACGAAAATGATGAAAAAAGATTAAAAAGACAAAAATAAAATAATTAATTTAACCGAAGAAGTGAAATTAGGGTGTACTTGGCATGCATGTTTCATGGGTTGATCTGATTGATGTTTTTAGAAGGTAGCGTAGTAGCAAGCCATTTACATTACCTAATTTAGGAATGTTCACATGCAACTTGAACCATGATTTTTGTATATCCTACGAAATTGTAACTTTCACCGAGTGGAATTCAGCTAATAGACACGGCACGAAAACTAAAGTTTCACATAATATAATGCACCACACACTTGCATTCTGCATAATGGTTTTTTCTGCCATTAACTTTTGCACAAAAGACACGCTTGTAGAAGTAGATAAAACACGTGAGGGGGAAGGTAAGAATTACGGTTCATGATGGACTAATAATTATATATTGTTCTGTAATTCTAAAACTTCGTGAAGATGATTTACGTTATGAGTTAAGGGGAAGGGTCATAGGGCATAGGATACTAAATATGTGATATGCTTTCACGTGAGAGGTTTCCCAAAAAGCTATGCGTAGCGGTTTCTCTCTAACACGCTTTGCCGCATAAGCTTCTTCGATTCAACAATGCTGTGTCATTTCCACGCCTTTACCTTTGTTGTGCCTCTCTGCTTTGCGATTCCCTTCTTTGCAAAACTCTCTTTACTGCATGCAATTCAAGCTTTTCCGTGTTACGCTAACATCTTCCTCTGTTTCTCGCAAATGCATTATGTTCTTCTTGACACGTAATATAACATTGCTCTTTTATTCTTTAATAAAGGGACATAATTAATTATCACTTTAAACAATTTCAATTTAACCTTCCTAATATTATTTTCACATTCAACACATTTTTCCTACACTTTTTTACATTTACTATTTTATCCTTCATTTTCCTTTTTTATTTTTACAAATACAATCAAGTTTTTTTTTTTCATACTAAAATATATAAAATAATATTTTCTTCTAAAATTGCTTTTTTTTAAGGAGAATGTTCTTTTAACAATTCTTTTTAACACGTCATTTATAATAGTTTATGTGATAGTTTATGATTGTTCCATTTCAAATATATGGATCAATAAAATAGTGATACATAATTTATTATCAAAAAATTATTAAAAGAAATTGTTAAGATATCAGAGTGTATTTCGAATTCGATCAAAGTTAAACTAATTTAATCTGGGTTTCTCAGGTTAAAATGAAAATGAAAACAAGTGGTTTGTACTGTTTTCGGTTTATGCTCCCATTATTTATTTTTTCTAGAATTTTCATTTTTCCAAATATTATTGAATTCTTACACTTCCATATCATTGAGTAAAGAATCAAATTATTTCTAAAGGCAATTGCTTTAACATTTTAACTTTTTTATCTTTACTGAAATATGATAATAAAATCGTACATAACAAAGTAAATATACTTGCAGTGTTTTTGGGTAGAAGATAAATATTTTGATAAAAAAGGAATAATATGATTGGATTATCTAGATTGTAGGTCTCGGCTTGAAAAATAAGAAATCTCAAAATAGAACCAATAATGATAGATTTCACACAAAGTGAACAAAATTCTCGAAATGAATTTAAAATTAAATACAATTTGATCATGAAAAAAGAAATAGTTAGTGAAATGTGGAGTAATTATTTCGACAAGATTTTTCTAATTTATGAAAAAATATATAAATAACTTCTATAATAGGAGGAAAAATGTAATGTGACTATTGAAACAAAAACAAAGTAAAAATATAAATTGTGTTGGTAAATTTTCAAAAGTGTTTTTCATAAAAACACATTTTAGATATAGTAGACCGAACTCGTCCAAAAACATCTAAAGTAGAACCTAAGAGCATAAAGCATGAACAATTTTTTTAAACTAGTTAATAAACTTAATCTATATTTAATCTCTTAATAGAAATGATTTCCTTAACTAAACAAGTTACAAGAAGTACTTTTTACTCATTTTGTAGCTGTGCAAGTAAAGTATTCTTTTTCATTAGCCTTTTTTTCGCACTTTCACAAAAAATTAACTCTCGGATGGAGGACACTAAAATGTCATAATACAAATACCATAACTTTGTGAAATTACGTGTGTAGGCGTCTAAAGATATTGTTCAAAGTGAAAGTTCAATGTTTTTTATTTTTACAAGTAAGCATCTGTGTTCATCTTCGAGTATTCACTGTATATACTTGTTTTGAAGATATCGTTGAGTCTTTAACTCTTTTCTTTTCGTTTTGAAGTTTTCATAAATACATGATGAGAGATGCATTTTTTCCTTTACACGGGTATGAGAGTGATGGCACCATAAATTGATTAGTTTTAACTTAGAAAGATGTAGTTTTAGTTCAAAGAAATTGTATTTATCATTTAAGACTTCAAAGATGATTAGATGAATTTTTACTTTTACTATAAATATTGTAATGATTAGAACTAGAAAAATAGAAAATGAGATTATATTTCTTTTTATTTATTTAAGTTCCTATCATTTACTTCTTGCGCATGTGTTAAATCTTCACCCTTTTCTTGAACTTTTAAACTTGATTTAATAATGATTGGTTTGTCTCGAGCATTTATTGTCATTTATTTTATATACTCTTAGTACCAAGTTGTTTAGTATAAGGTATGTCATACGAATTTCATGTATTTAGCCATGTGGGTAACGATTGTGTTTGTTGTTATTAGACTGAAGTACGATATATATTTGAGTTAAAGATGACTCATAAGTTGATAAACACACTCACTATTTTAGGCTTACTTGAGTTGATTGCTAATAAAGAAACATTTTTTTCTTGAATGTTCATATTTCTTTGTATGACTTGGAAAAATCCAACTCTCCCTATTTAATAAATTATTTTTTATTGATAAAAAGTAGTTTAACATTTTATTTTAAATCTTACATGTCTTAATTATGTTTGTTTCATTTGCTTTAACATCTTTTTGAACAAATATATGAAAATATTTGATTTGATTACACTTTGATTACCTTAAATTGAGCAATATAAAAGTAATGAATGAAATTTAAAAAATAAATAACAATAATAAATTGCTCATGCTTTTGTGATCTACTTTTGGAAATGAAATATTTTTATGTAATTATCAAAGTTCAATGTAATTTAAACTCTTCTAAACATCTAGCATATTCAAACTGCAAATAGAAAAAGTAAATTGTATCTATAAAGTATTAGAATTTTTGACAAAGTGTCCAAAATGTGGGTTATCACAATACAAGTCAAAGAACAATAGGGAAGATAATGGTCAGATAGAAAAAAATGGATCTGCTTTGAAAGTAGTTTGGTACCTTCCAATTGTGCCCAGACTTAAGCGTTTGTTTGTGAATCCAAAAGATGTTAAAAACCTTAGATGACATGCAAATGAGAGAAAAATTGACGGGCTGCTTCGTCATCCAGCTGATTCAAAGCAATGGAAAAATATTGATCAACAATTCCCCCAATTTGGTCAAGAATGTAGAAATCTTAGGCTTGGTTTAGCCACTGATGGAATGAATCCATTTGGTAATCTAAGTATCAATCAAAGTTGTCGGCCAGTTATATTGATAATTTATAACTTATCTCTTGCATTGTGCATGAAAAGGAAGTACATGATGTTGTCTAGGATGATATCTTGTCCAAAGCAGCATGGAAATGACATAGATGTTTATCTAAGCCCACTAGTTGAAGACTTGAAGTTGTTGTGGGTTGATGGGGTTGAAATATTTGATGCATTCGCTTCTGAAACTTTTGTGATGCGTGCAATGTTATTTTGCACCATTAATGACTTTTCAGCTTATGATAATTTGTCAGGATACAGTGTCAACGGTCATAAAGCATGTCCTATATGTGAAGAAAACACTGCAACTCATCAATTGAAACACTAAAGAAAAACAACGTATCTGCATCATCAGAGATTTCTAAAATGTAATCATCCATATCGAAGGTTAACAAAAGCATTCAATGGATACCAAGAGAGGGACGACGCACCAAATTCACTTACTGACCTTCATATTCTTGAAAAAGTTAATAAAATACATCATGTATTTGGGAAAACATCCAAGAAGTCATCTGTAACGACCCCTTGGAAGAAGAAATCAATATTCTTTGATCTTCCATACTGGTAAAAGTTAGATGTCAAACATTGCATATATGTGATGCATGTAGAGAAGAATGTGTGTGATAGCTTGATTGGTACACTACTCAACATTTAGGGACACTAGTACAAAATGAGGATTCAAACGCAGATAATACGCTTCGGTTGATAGAAAATCGAAGCATAAAAAAATGCGGTGACATTTTTGTAATTTTAACGAATTTACAGGCCTCGGTTCAAGGGGAAAGGGGAACCGAGGCAGAAAAACGTCTATTAACTCGGTTACTTCAGAACTGAGGTATAAAAACTTGAAAAAATCCCACATGTCTTCCTTCGCATTAAATTTTTATTTTTCCAAACATATTAAACATCAGTTAATAAGGTAACCGAGTCAGTATCTCTTCATATTTTCACTTCACCCCTTCTGCACTATTCTTCTTCTCGCGCAAGAGCCTTTCTCTCCCATCTCCCATGTGCCTTCTTCTCGTGCTCAACTTCCAACCTACCGATGATCATGGAGCTTCCCGATTCCACCGACGGCGACAACAACCTTAACGCGCCGTAGCCACTGCACAACCACCACCACCAGGACGGTCCCTTCGCCTTTCACCGAAACCCTACCGGACTCCGTCATTGACGTCGTCCGCACTTATGACGAGAACCCAGGGTCGCCGTCGGGAGCCCCCACTGCGGTGGCCTCGCTCCTTGCATTTCCTGCTCCAAGCCATGCCTCGCCGTCGCTATGGTATTTTCACAAGTATGCTTCCTTTTTTGCATTGAACTTGATTATGTTTGGTGCTAAATTTGAATTCTGAAATAAATATTTTAACAGCTTGGAGTTCTAGTATATGATGATATCTATAATTAACGTTTATAGTTGTTTTTAAATAAAAATATAAAGATATTTTCTTTTTTTGGGACAGAAACAACAAGGTTGTGGTAAAGCTGCCACGTGTGTGAGAGAATTGTTTGGAAGAGGACGTGTGTTAGAGGTGGACAAGTGGCAGAGGAGGTAGAATATAGAAGTATTCTATATAAGAAAGGTTGGAAATGGAGAAGGAAGTATAACACTACCATTTTTGTTTCATTTATTTTGACAAATATTGCTTGTTCAAATGGGTATGTGCTATAATCTTAGGGTTGTGTTACAAATAAAGGTTAAGATTATTGTCACGAAAGAGAACCGGGAGGGAATGAAAATTTTGGCAACGGTGCGTGAGCTTGGAGCTTCCATGTTAGTGGTTGGACTTCATGATCATAGTTTTCTTTACAGTAAATCCTATCATAAATATTTCAGCTTTCAACACAATTCCATGTGGAATTGTAACTCAGAACTTCATTCAGTAGTTCGGGTAAATGGTATTGAATATTGATGACGATATCCCTGTCTTTATGAATGATATTGATGATGATGATAACTTTGTCTAGTAATTGTGATGGTTTTGATCAAAGGAATTTGGATTTTACTCTGTGATTACTTGTTTTCTAGTTCTAGTTTTGGTAAAAGTATTATTTTTTATGCTTTCTGGGATCACTTTACACATGGATTTGTGGGACTTGGGTTGATTATCTAATTTGGATTTCTGCTGAACATGAAAGAATCATGGTGTTGTTGCTAGTGAGCTTCAAAAATTGGTCACTGAAAACATTGGCACTTGCACGTGCCTCCTAAATGGTGATAAAAAAAATGCCAAAAGCAGTTGGGCTCTACTGCTGTCTAGAAGTTACCCTTGTTTTGCAATGCAACAGTAGTAATTTATCATTCTTGTAATCTACTAAAACATGTGTTTGATTAATTTAATGTATTGAAGTGTTTGTTTGTTTTATTTATTTATCTTTCCTTTTCCTTAATGTGTAGAAACAACCTGCTTGGAATTAGTTATGTGTTGAGTTCTTATCTTACGCCGGAATTTGTAGCTCTATAACATCTAACGTAATTCCAAGAAACATTCAATTTCCAGAGTTTTTTCATTTTCATTTTTACTTTTTTGTTAAAACTTTATCTTTATTTTAGATTTGGGGCTTTTGTAAAGGAAATGATTTTTTATTTTCTATAAAGGACTTAATAGGGAAGTCTACAAATAGTTGCTAGTGACTCCTCCCATGTCTCAAATCCCTATATAGAACATTATTTTGAGATTTAATGGAAGAGTGAATTTTTATGTAAGCTAAACTTTGTTCACAAAGGTTGCTCTTCGAAACTTTGTGATATGATCATAAATGGGGCAACAATGAAGAGTTTTCAAAGTGATAACAAGCATAAAAAAGAGTAGAATAGGTTTCATTGGCTTGTATTTGCCTCTTTTGTTCTTTCGTTATTTCTAGTTGTAGAGACGCTTATAAACTCTTCTTTTTCTTTAAGAACAAGCAATGTGGGACTTTCCATGGCTTGGTCTTAAAAAGAAAAGGAGAGGAAATGGGCATCCTAGGCGTTAGTGCAAGGTAGCATAGGTAGTTTTCATGTTTTGAACTATAGGAGAACTAGTTGCCTTATAAACCCTTTGGAGTGGAGAGAATTGAGCAATGTGGGACTCAAAAGTCCCTAGAAGACCTGCAGCAGCTGTTGGACGAACTACACCCTCAAAAGTCCCACATCTCCTAGATCTTGCATCTTAGCTCACTCCAAAGGTTATATAAGAAGGCTTAGGGGTCTCCTTTTTGTACACCTTACCTTGATTCAATGAATTTGAGTTGATTTGCACTTTTGCAATCCTCTTTGAGATAGAATTCTGTCTCTAAAGTCCCAAATTTGGGTAGACCTTATCTTGTTCAAGCAAGTGGCGGTCCTACTCTTGATGCTTATCTTGGAAGCTTGTTCAAGTGGCGCATCTTCAATTCCTAAGTTTCCTTTTCTTAATCTCTTCCATTTTTAATTTCTTTCCCATTCTCTTAATTGTCATTTAGTATATTCTCTCTAGGTATGCACTTCCCCATCACTTTGTATTTCAACACTTTCAAATTGTGTTAAACTAATATTCAGATGTTGCATATCTCAATGAAACGTTAGCATGTTTGAGAAGTTGTTTGGTTCTGTTTCCTCTAATATGTTTGAGAAGTTATTTGGTTCTGTTTCTTCTAATACGTTGACAAACTGAGTTTCTGTGTTACGTATGCTACTTTAAGCTTTGGTGGCGTCTTCCGTTGCACAACAGGATTAACATACCAATTTGGTAAAAAAAAGGTTTTCAATACCCCTCTCTATGAGCAGGCATTTATTTCTATGATTTCACGTTGCCTTTATGATTCCTGATTCTTTCTTCCTATCTCTCATGTGAATGTCTGTATATTTAATAAGCATCCACTCTTTCTGGTTCTGCACTTTCTTCTCAGTCCCAAGCTATTGCCACTTTTTAAATTTTCGTTTCTACTTTTCTTTTGGATGGTAGTGATAACAGGTCATTTGAAAATATTAAAAAATACCCTTCTATTATCTCGGTTCAACTCCAAACCGAGGCATAAGACCATCTGACAAAAAAAAAAGTAAATCTACTGACTCGGTTGCATTTGAACCGAGGCAAAAAGTGATAGACTTTTTTCCTCGTTTGTATATACCTCGGTTGTAGAATCGATGCAGATAGAAAAAAAATAAACGTTGTCGTTTCTCTTTACTGCACTAGTGGGAAAGACAAAAGATGGAGTGAATGCTCGTTTGAATTTGGTTGACATGAATATCCGAGAAGAGTTGGCACCCAGGGAGATTGGTAAACGTATTTATTTGCCCTATGCATGTTACACAATGTCTAGACAAGAGAAGATAGGTTTTTGCCTTTGTTTAAAGAGTATCAAAGTACCACAAGGATACTCTTCAAATATGAAGAGTTTAGTGTCGATGCAGGACTTAAAGCTTGTTGACATAAGTCTCACGATTGCCACGTCTTAATGCAACAATTGTTATCGGTGGCTATTCGTGAAGTTTTGCCCAAAAATGTTAGGCAGACCATAAATAGGTTGTGTTCATTTTTCTCGTCAATTTGTAGTAAAGTCATCGATCCTACATAGTTAGATGAACTTCAAGGCAAGATTGTTATCATCTTGTGTCAACTAGAGATGTTTTTCCCTCCATCTTTTTATTGACATCATGGTACATTTACTTGTTCATTTGGTTAGAGAAATCAAGTTGTGCGGATCAATATACTTAAGATGGATGTATCCTATTGAGTGTTAAGATTTTGAAAGGGTACGTTAAAAATCTATATCGTCCCGAAGGTTCAATGATTGAAATGTATATTGTTGAAGAAAGTATCGAGTTTTGTTCAGATTACATGATATTAACAAATCCAATAGGAGTTCCTCGCACATTATGGTTGAATAGATGTTCTACAAGTAAAAGCATCCAAGGTGTGAATGTGGTGACAAAAGATCTCGAAGAATTGTTGCAAGCTACATCTTTATATATTGAACAACACAGATGAGGTGATCCCTTTTTTGCAAGCACACAAAGCCATTATGAAGAATGAAAATCCAAGACAACCAGAGAAATGGCAGTTGATGGAGCATATCAAAACATTTGTCTTGGTTCAAATCTGAAATTGACAAAGAGTCACATTCTTCTCAGACTTTGTTGTGGCTTGCAAATGGTTTAAAGTTTGATGTCGTATGTTGTACAGGTTATGAAGTTAATAATTGCACATTCTATACGAGGAATTTGGATTATAAAAGCACAATACAAAATAGTGGAGTCAGTTTAGAAGTTGAGTAGCTTAAATCTTCCACATCAAAAGATCAATCTCCTGTACTTGGATCAATAAGATATTATGGTATAATAGAAGAGATATGGGAGGTTGATTACACCAAGTTTTTTGTTCCATTGTTCAAATGTAAGTGATTTGACAATAAGAGTGGTGTGAAAATAGATTAATCGGGTATGACACTAGTTGACTTTCGAAAGATGGGTTATCGCGACGAACTGTTTATCATGGTACTTCAAGCATCTCAGGTTTTTTATGTCAAAGATCCTGCGTCTGACCATTGGTATGTCGCTCTTCAAGGCAAAAAACAAATTGAAGTTAACAAAGACAATATGATTAATATTCATATTGCTGACAACCATTCATTTTAATCTACGACAAATTTGGATGACCAACCTCTAGTTGATGATGTACATGCAATTCGGTCAGATCATAATGAGAAAATATACATATGATGAATCCATATCTTTATGTATGAATTTCAAATTTGTGTATAAGTCTTTTATTAATATTTCCTATGACTACTATTACATGTTTTGTTAAATTATATGATATTACATAAGTCTTTTATTAATATTACATGTTGTTATTTATTTTGACAGATATATGGCTGATCATCCACATTCATCAGGGGATGAGGCTCCCCCATCCAAACCTACTAGAGGACCCACCAGAATGAAACAACTTTTGGTAAAAAAAAAATAGTGGTGAAAGAACATCCGTGAATGTTAATGTGATCATGGGTGTGGCATCTGGCCCAAATGTAGATGGCTTATGATCATACCTTGGAGTAGTGGTGCGTGATAGGATTAATATTCTTACTCCATCTTTTGACCATGTGTTTGAGGTTGATCGGAACATTATATGGAACGATATATTGGTAACTTAATTAATATAATTTGAATTACAGTTTGTTTATATTGATAATTTTGTACTGATACAACTTTATTATGTTTATTTCATATGACATTTTACATTCCAAATGTCACAACACTTAAAAATAAGTGTTTATCAACTGTTGTTGAAAACTTTCGAGGTTTTAAGAGTAACTTGACCTCGAGATATATATTTGGAAGCAAAAAAGATAAGTCTCCATGTCAAACATATAAGGCCATTGATGAGGAAACTTGGCGCCTCTTTGTACTGAGTCGGACATCAAAGGAATGGTAGCTTAGTATAGTTGATATTATTCAATTCCTCATTAACAAATATATATCATATGAACAAATTAATCAAACATATGTGACAGGCAAAAAAAAGTAAAGCACAAGGAATAAGTGCTCAAAATAAAACCCCCACCTATTATCTTGTGGTGGGTATAGGAAGCTTGAGGAGAAAATCCTCAAGAAAAAGGTAGAAGCTAGACCATCATCTGAGGGTAGTAGCCCCTAGCCTTCTTCTCCACCTTCTTGACATGAGAAATGAAAGTTGGCTCGTTTAAGATCATCGGGCGCCTACTCTTCTGACACTGCATAGGAAATATCTGAAAGAATTGTAAGTTACCACTGTTCCTAAAATAATAATAATTTCATTATACATACTACCTTGAACTTTTTTAAGAATAATGGTGTTTTGTTATGTTACAGGACTCCTTGGTTGAGCAGAGCTCCCAAGGTCAATTCACTCTAGAGGGTCACCAGGATATTCTTACCACTGCAATTGGACGACCTGAGCACCCTGGATGTGTGCGTATTGCTGGAACTAGAGTAGGAATTTAAGATTATTTTGGGAGTTCATATGCATACACCAAAGCACAAGAACAAAGGCTGACACAAGAGATCACAAAAAAGCTTCGTGCAGACCTTAGGGAGGATCTTAGGACGGAGCTTAGGTAGGAATTGTATAATGAGGTCACTACAGAAGTGACTGACATATTTATGCGCCAGTTCCAGCAGCAGTTTGAGAGTTATGGCATGCGCCCGCTGCCATCACCTGTACAGGAACAGGAACATGTTGTGCGTCCCACAGGTAAAATTAATAAACATTTATGTTCAATAATTTCTATGTTTTGTATAATCTAACATTTACTCTGACAGGGAGAAGCGGGAAAGGAAGTTGTCCAGCACCACCCGTCCCAAGGGATGACATGGACGATGTTAGTCCATGTCTGCTATACATTTTAGATGGTACCGTGATGATGCTGGTAGCTCGTGGAACAATGTTTCAGGCAGCGACTATTGTTCATGGTATGGAGCTATCAGAGGATGAGGTGAAGGTCTTAGTGGACGACATTATCATACCAGATGCATCAGTTCCTCTGCCCACAGATGAGATTTTCACTGTGGCACAAGCATTCCAGTCTTTTATCGCTTGGCCTAAACACTTGGTTGGTTCGGTTTCTGACCTCCCGATGTGAAATTCTACTTTACACTTATCAATTTTAAAGTTTACATGTTATTGATGTCAAAACTTATCTTATTTTTCCATGTAACAACAGACGCATACAAAGGAGAAGATTCGATTATCTGAGGACGATCCTCTTGGTGCATTGCAGCAACTTGATGACATCATTGCAAATAAGCCTTTGGAGGTTGAATATGATGCTAGTGTATTTGGGAGAGGCTCTAAGGTCCCAATATACTTGCATAGTCAAGATGTTAGAGAGCTTGCGTTGGGAACAGAAGAGTTGAATATTACATTAGTTCAGCTATGGATGATGTAAGTCTATGAGCAATTATTTATATAAAATTGATTTATATATCAAGTATACTTATATCAAAGGTAATTTTTGATTTCAGATATATGTTTGGTGTCAGTAACAACTTGGGGTACAATGATGTCTATGAGTTCATTGATCCACAAGTCATTCACAAAACAAATGATTTTGATGAGATCACAACATATCTCACAAGGAGATTTGCAAGGATGAAGAACATACATTTAATTCCTTATATATATGGGTAAGTGAACTTTGTTAACATAATAAAGTTCCATATGTGATTTTAATATATAATAATTAAGTTATTATGAATTTCAGGTGTCATTGGCAGCTACTTGTTATTTTTGTACAGGAGAGCTATGCTTTGTGGTTCTGGTCATTGCACAAGTCTCCTCCCAAACATCTCAGACAAGCAGTTGATTGGTAAGAACCTCAATGTTTGGGCTTTCTTTGTTATATAAATGAATGCTAAAACCTTTTTTTTTATATATAGTTCTATTTCAACAAGTATGATGTTGGTTGGGAGATCAATTGCTAACAGTAGAAAGCTTGCATGGATTGGTCTCAAGGTTTGACATATGTTAAAGCCATACTTTCTTATAGTTGTTTTGTTTTAATGATTTTCACTAACTATTTACAACTGTGATGATATATTATAGTGTAACAGACAAAATGGGTCATATGAGTGTGGATACTACGTAATGTATTGGATGGCACACATTATTCGTGCCCATATCACAAGAGGATGGGAAACGGTAATATTTAGATTTAATGAATTTTGTTTTTCTCTATCATTTGGAATTATTATACACTAATTAATATCATGTGTCTTGTGCAGAGATTCAAGACTCCTACTCCAATTCTTGAGAAGCCACTAACATTCCTGAGGAAAGCAATTGCAAAACATTTAGTTAGATTATATAATAGTTCATAGTTATTAGATTTAAAATACATTAGAACATGTTGATTTATAGTTATTAGACTTTGTACATTATGTGATGTAAATATTGACTATTGTGTTGAATTTGTTGAATCTGTGTTGTTATGATATTGTTTGATATGCAGATCTGTTTTTGTGATAGTGGATATCACAAAAACAGGCATGCTATTAAAAAAATTGTAGGAGAATAGGCCTCGATTGTGGCAAAACTGAGACCAAAGGTTACACGAAAATTTAAAAAAAACAGGGTTTTGGCCGCGGTTCAAGCAAGAACCACTATCATATCCCCAGGTTATTACCTCGGTTCAACCGAGATAATAACCCCTCCCCCCACCTTTCTTCTTCTCTTCTTTACTACTTCAGTTTCTAAAGAACCGAGGCAGTAGCCTTCAAGGTATTACCGCGGTTGGAACCGCGGTCTAAAGTTCCAAACCTTTTTACCTCGCCTGTATATGTCGTGGTTCTAAATCCGAAGCGTATATTCAAAAACAACCGCGGTCGTTTCCCTTCGCTGCACTAGTGTATGTGTCTAAAAATGTCAAATTTAGTCAATCCCATTTTAACTCACTATATAACTTAAGTGTGGAGATTCTTTTAGGTCAAGAAAGTGTATAAGTCGTAGCCCTTGGAAGAGAAAAAAGAGAGACGAAATGTGTTGTCATATTCACCGAGTCGCCTCAATAAAATTATGATTCCTGATTCATTCATGGTTGGATTTGACTATAAGAGTTTGACATTAAGTTTGTTGCATAAAGTGTTTCATTTTAACCGTTGGATCATCAATTGGAGGTTTGTGGTTAAAGAAATCATTTTTTCATTATTGCTCTATTTTAGGTTCTTATTTCCTTGTTCTTCATATTTGAAAGCATTATTACTTTGGTGTATTTGCGAGTTATAGGCACTTGTTTGTGCTATTGATTTGACTCTCTTATATCGATATTTGATCTTAGGGGAGCTTGATTTACTAACTTGTGCCTGTGGATTTTTACTTCTCATATTGAGGGGGTTTTTCCAACTTAAAGTATTGGTGTTATCTTTTGTGAATATTGTTGTCATTTTCTTTTTGTTGTTTCACCTCATAGATTCTTATAAGTTTGGGGCAATATTTTTCTATTGTATACTTAAGTACTTTTGGTTACTGTTATTATTTTCCATCAAAGTGGTATCAGAGTCGGCGATTAGTCTTGGTGATCGACTCATACGAGTACAATATGATTCTAATATCGAAAGTCTTCTTGACAAAAGATTCAAATAAATGTGTATCATTAAGATGAACGATGATATGAAAGGGATACTCATGATTGGAAATGCTTCCAGTTGAAAGGAAGTATACCAATGTAGAAGGCACTCGCCCTTATTGTTGAGAAGACAAATGTGAGTCTAAGTCACACATTGGATAGAAATAAAAAAGTTAAACACCTTATTAGAAGGAAGACCCATAACTATTTTTGCTTAAGCTTTTGGGTTGGAAGTGAGGTCAATTCTTATACGAATTGAACTCAAGTCTCATTGCTGTTATATCTCCTTGATAAGTTCTCCCCTCAATATATCCTAGTACCAAAAGTTATTTGAGTAATTGAGGTGGCTTGTAAATCAACAATTCAAGAATTTTGCATACATCAGTCTGTCATACGAGGCTTTAGTTTCACCTTAAACCATTAATATTAATTATGAAAATCAAGTAACTAAAAGTTGATAAACTCATGGAGCTGCAATCAATACTTTGCCAAAAACTATGTTAAAAGGGTACGCAAGAGGTCAAATTTTAGTATCTTATAGCATTATGGTGTTAGATTTTTGTTGGAGGGCATACAACTAAAAAGGTATGATTTCTCTCGATGTGATACATATTGACAAACAAAAGTGTTTATGGTATTACAATTACATGCAAATTCCAATGTGCTATTGGACAGAGAAGAGAGACATTTAGAAATTTTTTGGAACAAGGGAATATAATTATATAATAACATATATAAATTCTTTTATGTTTTAGGTGTTTAGAGAAATAACAATCATTACCTATGAAGACAAATGATAACCTCAAAAATAAATGGCCAACCAAACTTTTAGAAGTTAGTAACATATGTAGTACTTTTATATACTTTTACTTATAATGGTATTAGATAATAAAAAGTGTTTAATTAAATTTAGTTTTATCTGAGTGGAAAGTATTTATTTTACTAGTAGGGAATACTTCCAGAATAAACAGAACACTTAAATGTGTCTACTTTATATATGGTTTATGATTTTGATTATATATGCACTACATTCACATTGATTTAAAGTATAGTTGACATAAAATATGATAATATTGATTTTTTGTGTGGATAATTCAACAGCTGTTACATATACATAAGTTAACAAGTTTTGGTTACTGTGGGACGCATATAGCTGCGTAAGCATATTCTATCATGATTCAACGTGAAGATAACGTTGAATAAACATGATACTTAGCAAGCTTGGGCAATTAAGAGTCCCTTGATCAAAAACCTATCAATTAAATGTTTACATTAAATAATGCTACTATAACCTTTCAATATAAATAAATAAATAAATAAATATATATATATATATATATAATATGTTATTATATTCTCTCATTTTAATATTTTTTAATTAAATTTCTTCGACCCTAGGTTAACTATAAAATTTATTAAATAAAATTATCGTGTTTAATACTTTCTAATTATTCAATAAAATGAACTTAATAATTTAAAGAAAATAATTGAGTAAATCATTAATTGAGTAAACTAATTGAGTAAATTATTATTTAAAGAAATTACCAAAAAAAAATGAATATTCAAACTGATAAATCAATTGGTTTGCATGCATCACGGGGAGGTAGATTAAATGCAATTTAATCAAGCAAAGTATTCGTCAATTATTCAAATTCGTATGGTGTTTTTCGTTAAAAAAAATGCCTTATTGGGTTATGTTTGAATAATATTTGCAGTACATATTAAGAAAAAACATATGAAATAAAAGCTAAATATATTTTAATAATAAATGTTTTTAGAAATACTTATTTTAAGTTTAAATAAATTAGCTAAATATATTGTAATTTGATAGGTATTTTTAATCCATGCGTCTCTGAAAACAATAAGGGGTAGGCTAATTTTGTTAAATGATTATATTTATTTAAGTAGACCATTTAAGGATTTAAGTAAATTTACTAATTTATTTTAAATATTAAAATTGGTTTAAAATATTTAAAAACAATAGAATATATATATATATATATATATATATATATATATACACACACACACACACACCCTTTTTGTGAACTTCCTTTAGGATAAAAATATTTAGTCCTTCGGTAACATTTGATTAATAGTAAATATAAAGTGATTCAATATATTTAAATAATTAAGATTAGAAATAGTTTTATAATTTATATATAATTATATAATAAAAATTTATAGTGCAATAAATAAAAACAGTCGTCCTCGTACGTATAAAAGTTAAAAGAAAAGAACGAAAAGAAAATGATTTCTATAAAAGCCAAGTGATTATTCAAAAGGAAAAGTGGAGAGATACAAATGACATATAAAAGAATAATAAACAAGGAACAAGAGATGAAAACCCGACAAGAGAGAGAGAGAGGCCGTTGAATCATAGAAATGTCGAGGTGCACCCGCTAATGGACAATATCCACTGCTGAAAGTATTAATCACACACATTATTAACCGTTATAAATTGTTCTAATTAACCCATTGCAAAAGTGTATGCACATAAGACAATTCGTAAAATGTAAATAAATTAAAGAAAAAAAACATACATAAAAAAATAATACAATTCAATTGATAATGAATTTCAATCTACCTTCATAATAGAATTTACTCTAAACAAAAAATATAATTTGAAATTTCTCTCTTAGAAAATTCTTACTCAATTTACAATCTTTTGTTATTTCAATGGAGCAACAATTCTTAATTTATAATTGACACCCTTTCTTATTTAAACAAAATATATTGCATATAATTAATTTATGTGAAATATTAAAATAAATTAATGAAAAAGACCAAAACAATATTTCTTCTTATTAAATTAGAATATCACTTTGGTGGCTTCTTTAGACAATATTAGTTTCATATTTGATATTATTCATCACATATGTTAAAAGTTGCATGTTTTCTATTAGACAATACAGTAAAGTTGTTTATAAACATTTATTTTATTCAGTCACTCTTTACAAATTTTCACGTTAGTTTAACGCAAATCTTTTGAGTGAAAATCATCACATGTCATTAAGCCTACTTCAGATTTAATAACAAATTGTTTATATCAAATCCAAATAATAAAAGAACTTGTTGTTGGATAGGAATTTTAAAATCATAGGATAATGATATATTGAAACTTTTATCATCTAACATCCTAAAATTTTAAAAATAAACTAAACTTAACAATTGACTTTACATTAACAAGACAATGGTGAAAAATTACACTTCCTATTATAAGTCTTAGCTCCATAATTCTCTAGCACTTCTCACCCATGTCATCCCCCTAAACTTACACCATTTAAGTGAATATTGCAAAAGAGAAGACAAAGCACACAAACAGATAACACAAAAACAAGGATAAGCTAATATATTAAAAAACATATATATAATTAAATCGTAAATAATAGACACCACAAATGAATCAAACAATCCTAAGCATATAATTGTAGACTGACTATCCGGATACAAGTATTGATGTCGAGTTATGGCGGTCATATACTTGTGATGGCCTTTATTGTTCTGCAGAGTCATTGTCAATGGGTTTCACCCTACCACACACAAGACTAGTCTCTTAAACCATCCTTTTGTCAAATGGAGAAATGCCCCTCAGACTAAGACTTCCTACTACTCCTCACCACATAATCCCCTTCTCTACCTAAGATGGAACCATTATTGGTGTGCCAGGATAACCTCCAAGACTGAGCTCCCTACATCAACACCTACACTATGGGACACCACCATGGAATCTCTCCACAAGAGTCATGGAATTACGTCCAAACCAACACATCATTTTCATCAACCAAAACACACTCATTCTAATCACAACTCATATTTAAATAAACATCATATATGTTCCCCATCATGTTATTGACCAACCATTGTTTCATCACTCACATAATCACACACATTAAACAAATCATAGAAGGAATGGGTAAACTTAGTTAAAATGCTAGTATTTTTGCTCAGCCACTAGATCTGCTCACTCAACCAAAAGTGTCTGATAACTCATTGGCTCAGCCATCAAATTTGCTCGCTCAGCTAAAATGGGTAGACGTCACACTCGCTAGCAACCAATCTGCTCGCTCAGCGAGAAAATCATTGGAACTTACATATTTAAAATCTCCTAAAAGTCTCCTAGCCATCGTAGACTTGTTTATTCGAACCCAAAAATAATGGGTTTTGCTCGCCCAGTGACCATACTCGCCCAACGACCATACTCGCCTAGCGAGTCTGCAAAATTTTGCAGAATAACAGTTATGCAGAATTTAGACCTACCAACCTCAAACTTTCTTGCTTCAACCATACCTTTAATGCATATACGAACCAAATTCTATTTTAGTCCTTATATGTAACTCACCAACATATTTATGATTGAACTTAAGCACTACTATGATTATGTCACCATAGTTTAGACTCACCAACTAAAAATCAACATTTAAAAGCTCACAACTCAATTATACTTATTTATAATCACATTTTGGCAAACTAAGTGTTCAAACAAGTTCTAAATGAACTAAAAAACAAACCTTAAACGTCGGGTTTCTCCATCCAACCCTTATCTCAAAATCTCACCTATCAATCACCCCCCCCCCCTTTTTAGACGAAAACTAATTTATAACTTTATCTAGTTACTACTTTCCAATTCAATATCATATTTTTGGTTAACTAAGGTTTTATATACAAGTTTTAAATGACCCTAAAACATATCTCAACCCTTAGTTATCGCTCCAAAATCTCTCCTTTAGAAATTCACATACCAAAACCCCAATTTAGACCACAAATCAGCCCAACAACACTTCGTTTTAACTATTTTCAATTCTACATCAGCTTTGTAACTAATCAAGTACCAATTCATAATCATTGACAACAACATTCATTAATAGTTAAATATTCGTTCATCAAGATACAAACATCTCTCAACAATCATCTCAATTTGTAACAGATTCAACTAAGCATACATCTCACACTCAATCAAACATAATTACATACTTCTTAACACAAAATAAAACAAATAATAGTTTCCCTTACTTTTTTAGAAGACCAAATCGTTCTAAAGAACCCTATACTACTCTTATAGCTCAAAGAGCTCTATCTGCACCTACAGACAACGAAATCATGATCAGGGTACACCGTTAGAACCACTAACCAGTAAAGAACCTAAAAGAAGACTCAAACCATACAACGATAAATCCAAACATCACATGCATTGGAACACATGAAACTAGAGAAAAGGGCATAAAACTAACTTACTCATTTGGAGAAACTGATCGGGTAGACTTGAAGATCTCACCGCGAGGATAACACAGGCAACCTCTGATCTTCAAACAAATAAATAGGTTGCAAGAACCCTTAGAGAGAAGGAAAATGATTCTAGAAAAGTAATTTTAGAGATATTGTGTGTTTTTAAAATAATGAAACTCTTTTATGATAAAACCATATAAGACCTTTTAATATTAAACAAATGAGTTTCATTACTTTTAACACACTACCACTTCTAAAATACCATTTTCTAGGTCTTCACAATAGATCTTATAACGTTCTTCTCTCTTACGAAATGCAATTTGATGTTAATATGCTTCATTCTTTCATGATGGACTTAGTTCTTAGATAATTATATAACATTGTTGTTGCAATAGATGATTACAACTTGATCTGACACCTTCAACTCTTTATCTAAACCCATAGCCATAAGACTTATTTCATTATTTTTATCATAACAATATACTATGTTTTAGTGGTTGACAAAGCCACAATCTTTTATAGACTGATCTTCTAACTAAGTATCATATCATACATAATAAAGACATAACCAATGAGAGATTTTATAGTATCCAGACACTCATGATGGTCTAAGTAAACATAACATTTTATAGGTGTGTCTTTGATATATCATCTAGCTCCACCATAAACTAAAACCCTTTCAAACAAATTCTTCCAATGACATATACTTTGTTTAAGAGTTTATCAATGAGATTATCAATATTGACATAATCTTGCTAGTAGCACTCACAACATGAGTTATGTCGGGTGAGTACAAACCATTACATACATCACATAACTAATAATGTTTACATAAAGAATACCATCTATATACTTTTGTTTCTCTACTATTTTAAGGAATTGTTCATCTCTCATCTTATAATGAGAAGCAAGAGGTGTGGACATATGTTTCATGTTTAGCATCCCAAACATGTCAAAGATGTATGCCTCCTAAGACATACTTAAAATCATGTTTTCTAATAATCTTAATTTCCAAAATCCTCCTAACAATTCCAAGATCCTCCATATTAAATTCATTATTCAGCTTAGCCTTAACCTTCTAAATCTTGGGCCAATTATTGTTCACAATCAAAATGTTTTCAACATATTGTAACAATACTATAAAACAATATTCTTCTAGAAACTTGAAATAGACACAAGTATCATACTTACTTCATGCAGAGACAATACTTGTAATGAACTCAACAAGCCATTTATTTCACTACATTAGGTTTCTTTCTAACCAAAAAGGATTTATTTCTTACAATAAAAATTCTTTCTTATCTCCTACCCTAAATCTTTATTATTGCTTCATGTAGATCGTCTCTTTTAAGACCCAATAGAAACACAATTTTAACATCCATTTGTTTTAGTTTAAGGTTAAGCTAACAACCATGACTAACAATATCCTAATGAATTTTTGCTTTACTACAAGAGAAAACACATCATTATAATCAACTCATTCTCCCCCTCCCTCCCCTCCCTTTCTCTCCTCTCTGATTTATCCATCCATATTTACTGTTGGCATTGTTATACTTACTTCTCCTAGTCCCCAGTCATTTTCTTAAAGCATTCAACGACGTTTTTCTTTGCTTGAGCGTTCTCTTGTCTTTCAACGAAGATTTTCTTCGACAATGGATTTTGTTTTTCATCTCGTTTTGATTGAAACTTATAGGTATGTATTTACTTCGTTCTTCTTCATTTACATTGTTTTTCTTTTTAGTTTTAGAGAAGAATAATTCGTAATTATTTTTCATTTTTCAAAATCCAATCTGTCGAAATGAAAACTCAAGTTTAAAGCAAGCACCGAATTTTGAAATCATGTTATGAATGTCTCGAATTTCAAAATTTGGTTTAGGATTGTCTCAAATTTCCAAGATGTCGAATTTTTAAATTTATAGTTTAATTATCTAAAATTTTGAAATCCAACTTAACAGTCTTCTAAATTTAAAAATCTAATTTAGGAGTGTCATGAATTTCAAAATTCGATTCTATATTCTCTCGAATTTCAAAATATGATTTTGTAATCTCTTGGATTTCAAAATCTGGTTTTGTATTTTCTCAGTTTTCAAAAATCCAGTTTTGTAATGTCTTGGATTTGAAAATATGGTTTTCTATTCTCCATAATTTCGAAATCGATTAAGGAGTCTCCTAAATTTCAAAATCCGATTTTTTTTCTGTATTTTTTTAATTTTACTTATTTGCATGTTTTGTTTAATGAATTTGGTGTGAGTCTCCATTTTATTATTATTATTCAACAAGTGAAGTATTGTATGTTCATGTCGTGTTGTAGGTGGTTAAAGTGTTGATATATATGATGAAAGATTATTCTTTAAGTTTTATGGAATCACAAGTAAATGACAATTTCATCTCAGATTTCTCTTCTTTTATAAATGAAATGTACGAGGAGATTATACTAATAACTTCACAACTAGTGAGATTTATCCTACACATGATGAATTAATTAAGTGGGTTTGAGGGATTTATTTTGATCTTGGTTGTATTGTTGGAATCATAAGACCTTATAAAGCTAATTGTCAACTTCGGAGAAAGATATATGTATTGTTAGGATGTGAAAGGGGTAGAAAGTACAAGAAATATAATATGTTCGATACAAGAAAATGTGATTGTCCTTTTAAATTGAGAGGAAAATCAGTGGGTAATAGAAAGGGTGGGTCTTGAAGGTAATGTGTGGATATCAAAACCATGATTTATCAAAGAGTCATATATTCAACTAATTGTTTTGCTTTTGCAAAGCTATCATCTTTAAGTTGCTCGGACAAGTGTGTAGGTGCAACAACTCTCCATGGATATCTGCTACATGATTGTATATTTCTAAAGAGAATCAAGTAGGAAAAATGGATGTATGTGGTGCTTTTATTGTATATTTCTAAAGAGAATCAAGTAGGAAAAATGGATGTATGTGGTGCTCTTATTCGTGAAAATAAGAGGTCGTTGCGGCATACTCTCACTACAATTTCTCACAAGAATCATTATATATGTCTCTTAACCAACTTAGTCTTATGTGTGGACCAAAACATTTCTTAAACTCAGATGTTGCCCTCGTGTGGTCCATGTGCCAAAAGGTCCATTAGGGTTTTTAGAGCAACATCAAAGTCGAGGGGTTCGTTGGGACAAAACTATCCCACTATAGGTAGATAGGAGCGTCGACATGTGATCTAGTGTGACAGTCAACTCACCAAAAGGAAGATGAAAATTATTTGTCCCTTTATACCACCTCTCAATAGAGGTCAATAACCTCTTATCGACGTAATCGTAAGAAATATCACAAAGAGACATTAAACCAAAGTTCATCACAAAATTTTGAACAGTCACATGACATGCTCTAAATTTGTTTAACTTTTTCCATGAGAGACTAACTTTATTTTCCCTCGGTCCTAGACAAAATTGCATATAAATTTTAAACACATCATCAAGTATCAAAAGCCAGAGAAACAAATATTCATCTACTTTAGTAACTTGGCCTTCCTAAAATGCAAATGCTACGTGATCAACATAGTTGGTCAACAAAGAAGTTCCCTATAGACCTCCAACATATACATCTACTTCATCTTCTTATTGAATAACATTTGTAACACCCCAATTTCTAGGGTGTCAAGGGTTACTCAAAAATTGATAAAGTTTTAAACTTAAACTTAGCGCGAAAATGTATTTTCAAAAACCTTAACGTTTAAACATCATAATCTAGTTCAAAACATAATAGTTCCAAAAGCATTTGTCCCATAGAAATAACGAAGGAAATAAAACAGTTGCAATTACATTATCTAAAGATTTAAATACAATAACTTTGAATAAAAACCTCAAGTATGTTCCTCGTCATCTCAATATATCGCTGATTATTTCATTCACAAAAACACAACACAAACAAGTATGAGATAAGCTACCGATAAAACAATCATAATAACATGATATAACATACTTGATTAAATCAACAATAATCAAACATCTCATACATAGTAGAACAATAATAAGATTCCTAAGCATCTAACATAACAATTCAACCAAAACGAATTACTCGATCATCGATCTCTAACCCTTGATGTCATCACTAACATCTCATACCTAGACCCTTGGTTTATCCACTCATTAACACCTAGCTAACTACTTATTATACTCTTATAGTAACATTGCTATCACATAGCATCAATTGAAGCATCTCAACCACCATGATCATCATCATAGAAGCACTACCATCACGACTTCTCAATCATGAAAAACACCATGAGTATCATTGTACCATAAACACCATAGTGGAAAGAGTTTGTCTCACTTATGTACCCTACCTCGCTGACTATAGTCGCTCCTACAACCCACTTGTAGATTCTCCACACAGGAGATTTGTAGCCTCCCCTAGAGATCATTTATAGTCTCCCCTACAGATATGCTCGAGTAGTCCTGCAATCCAGCTAAGGAACATGTAATCCTGCCACACAAGGGCAAAGACCACACCTTCACCCCCACACAAGGAAGGCTCAATACCCGAACAACCCTTCCAACGCACGTAAGACAAAAGGAAGCACTTATTCCTAGATAGAACCAAGATTTATTAGGAACTGTAAGTATACTTATCCTACACTCTCATGCTCATCAATCACATACTCAGGTACACCTTAACACTCACACATGCTCAAATCTCAATCATAAGTCAAAATTGAACCTAAACATAATGATTACTCTCATTCTCTTATTATCATCACATTCCATAGCTTCTCAAGTTTGGTACACGTCCATTTTTCATCAAATTCATCATTTTTCACAAAAATACATTGTGATAATCGATTATCACTTTTGATAGTCAATTATCTCACTAAAAATTACCCAGAAAGATCACGCAGGAAGAGATAATCAATTATCATCCCAAATAATCATTATTTCCACAACCAGACTCAATATCGACGTGCAAATAATTGATTATCACTAATGATAATCGATTATTATCGAAACGAAACATATGCTGGATATGATTCAAGTATTCAAAACACACATACCTCAATCCTAGATCACATGAAAACATACTTAACACGTCATGTTACCAATGAGGAGCATTGATGTCTTGAAGATATTATGGTTTTGATGATGCTATAAGATGAAGAACTTGAAGACTCTTATTGTATTTACTTTAAAAGCATTTTGTAGAATATATTGTATAGGAATAACTTTATTGATGTAAGAACACTTAGAAGTTTTCCTATCCAGAGAAAGTTTGCGCAAATAATTGATTATTTCTCAGGATAATCGATTATCACTTTTTGAAAACCCCATAACGGACACAAATAATCAATTATCACTTTTGATAATATATTATCACTAGCAGTTGGGAATTAGATTTTCAGTTTCTGACCTCTAGGCTATATATATTGTTCACTAAACCTCTTAGAGATTTTATCTAAGTCATTTGAGAATACAAAAATTGTCTAAGGAAGTTCTCAAGTGTTAGTGTTGCTCATATCAAGTCTTGTGAATAAGAGAAGCTTGCGTTTAGTGGGTCTAAGGTCGAAGCGGTTATCTTCAAGTTGATTAAGCTAGTTCTTCTATTCGTTTATCGAAGGAATGTGTTTTCTGGTCTTTATCATTTCATCACCTTATTGTAATTTATACAACTACATTTTAGTGAAAAAAGTTAATCATTATTTATAGGGATTAACGACTGGACGCAGAATCTTTTGATTCGAACTAAGATAAAATACTTTGTGTGATTTTCTCTTACTCTACACTTTTTTACTAACCAACTGTTTGTTAAAAGTCTTAAAAGAAAATCACGATTTTTAAAAGAACATATATTTGCATGGAAATTCCCAAGCATCATAACTTTGTTCTCCCTAAACATCAAACCCTCTATTGGGACAATCCAACAAAACATACAATAATACATTCATAGGGAAAACCCAACATCAATATTACATAAACCTTATGCCTATGCATACACAAACCTTTGCCCAACAATAGCAATATATAATTATAATCATATAAACTTGTATCAAACAAGGATTATCAATCAAAATAACCAAGAACACATATAACATACCACAATAAACAAACAAAGGTAAGTTTCCCCATACTTTGGCTAATATTAGGCTTTATCTACAACCCTAAAACACCATCAATTTTCCTTTGCACTAAGGGTTTATGTTTCTCTCTCTCTCCTTCTTCCAAAAACGCAAATCTTCTATCTTCCTCTGTTTTCTTTCTTCCATTTAGGGTTTCTAAAACATAAATGCCCTCACTCTCTCTATATTTTAATATTTATATAACAACCCAACTCTAAGTGTACTATCTTTTCACTCATAATATTATATTTTAAAATACTAAATCTATCTAAATCTCTATTCTTCTTCTATCTCACGTCTACATCAAAGACTAGTTTGCTCCTAAGCAAAAAAATACAATTAAAACAAAAGTTTTCTTTAACTTCCTTTCTCCCAAGAATTGAACTCATACCCATTTAATCCTAAGTCATCCTTCCATTAACAAGTCAACACATCACATTGCTAATATCACAATAAAAACAACTACTTAATCTATTTCTATTTTATATCAACCAAATAAAATAATATTACATCTAAATAAATAGAATATCAAAATTATTTATTTTTTTTTCTCTATTAAAATCAAACTAAATAGAGAAAAATTAATAAAATAAAACTTAAATAAAATTATTAATGAATATCTAAAGTTAAGTTTATTCCAATGCAATGATAATACAATGATGAGAATGAAAAAAAAAAAACTCTGTAGAACGTAAAGATGAAATTTATGAAAGAGAGAGTTTTTACTCTACTTAACCTTTTTAACCTTAGTCAAAGTCAAAGATTAATGATGACATTTTAAAAGAGTTAGAAAAAGTAAGAAAAAGCCCACTAGATGGTCTTGAACTTGGAACCAAGGAAATGAATGTTAATAATTTTAAAAAGGTTTAGTATAATTATATAAACTTTTAACTGTTTTTTCACTTTAACGTGTAAGACGGTCAACTTATAATACACTATACGTTTCAATTATATTTTCTAGTAAAACGCACAAAATTTTAATCCATTTTAATAATAAATTTAGTTTTTCTATTGTAACTATATTCAGTTAAATTTAATTGTAAATTAAAAAAAAAACTTAAATGTTAGAATTAGTTCATCCCAATTGAACAGAACAATTCAAATCCAATCTAACAAAAGTGCAGTGAACTAATATCAAACAACAATATTCCCCAATTGCAACTTTTTATTTTCTTTTCAAGCCTCAAATATTCACCACATTTTGTCTATATTATATGTGTAATAAAAAATTATTATAAGAAAAATTATTAAATAGTAATCAAATATCGCAATTAAAATAATTATTTTATAAATTAAAATTTTTGGGATTTGAAATAATTGATCTTTAATATTATTTACTAGAAATTTAGCTACTTGTTGATTATAAATTAATTTTTATTTTTTAATTAGAGACTAGTTTTTGAATTAATAATAATAATAATAAATATAATAATATTAAAGATCAATTGGAACTCTAATTTATAAATCAATTATGATTTTTATAAATAATTAAAATTATTTTAGATATCAATAATTTTTAATTTATAAAATTGTACTTAATTAATTATTTTTTATTTAAATTTAATTAATATTTATAATTCTTTTTAGTGAAATCTTCAATTTTAAAAAAGTTGGATATAATTGGCTGCAAGAAATACCAAGGACAAGAATCCAAATACAACAAAATCATTCCAAATAGAAGATTTTCATGAACTTATCATGACAAACAAGAAGATATGAAATAAAATAAAATTTTAGCAGTGTGTCCATAATTAAGCAATAATAATAACTAGAACCAAAATACAAAATGCTTACTTTTATATAATTGAATATATTTGAAATTATAAAATAATTAAATTCAAAATAAATAAATATATAAATTATATCTTGAATTTATATTGTACAATTTAAGTGTGATATATAATTTGAAAAATAATTAATTTAAAGATATATGTATATATAAGAATGGTAAATTGAAATATATGAATGATTAAAACAAAAAATATACATGTGAATAAAGGTACTTTGAACTGGAAAAAAATTTGTTAATTTTAGCAATAATGGAGAAAATGGAGCAGGAAAAAACAATTGAAAATAATATGAAAATTAACAATAATAACAATAATATAATGGTAATAAATTACTTGCCTGTATATTTTAAGCGAAACAGATATTGTAATTTTTAAATTAATAATAATAATATATTGGTAATAAATTACTTGACTGTATATATTTTAAGCGAAACAGATATTGTAATTTTTAGATAGTGTTTATAGGCTTTATATATATTTTTAATTAATAATAAAATCGCAACCATTTCCCATCAGGTAGATATATTACTGAATCTTATTTCATGTGTTTTCATATTTATTTTTTATAATATAGTTCTCATTACTAATCATACTAAAAGTAGAACAGTAAAATAAACGCAAAAATAAGGTATGTAAGTACCAAGATGCACTAAGTATGAAGAAAATATAATAGTGTTAAGAAAAAGGAATATTTAAATTATAAGACTGAAAAATATCATTTAGACAAAAAACATTTATCTTTAAAAATAAATCATACCTTACCATTTATTATACAAAAATAGAAATATAGCTTTTGGATTTGTTTCAACCATAATTCAAGTTATATATATTGTTTCGGTAGGGATTTGTAGGATTGAGAATCGTACATTTTCCACCATGATTTTTTTGTTTTCTAATGTTTATGTCGTCTATTTTGTTCGGTTGTCTTCTACTCCGTTTAGTTGTATTCTTAACTAAAGGAAGGTATCTGCAAAAAGCACTCTAACGCTCAAGTTAGGAGTGGTTTAGTGAACTACTTATCACAATTGAGTATTTTAGTTCTGATCAAACGTAAGTAGAACATACCTAACTTTTGACCTTGACCTTATATTTATAAGTGTCTCATGAATCCTAATTAGCACAGATCCAATAAAATAAAAACAAACTTGCCTTTAGATTTGGTTGGTTACTCATAAACAACTTATCAATATCTCTAATAAGATATCTTTGATTAATTTATCATTTGTTGGACTATTGGCCTAATACTTAAACGCTAGCCCAATTATGGCCCAAAATCATTGATGTAGTGGATGGACCGAACGATGCTGAGTGTTAACCATTCGGTCCCTACTGTGTACCATACATATGTCCCTCAAGTCCGAGTTAACCGTTTGACTTTAGCCAAGTTAACTATAGGGCTTATATGAGCCTGAGAAAGATCTTTCCCGTTGTATTGGGGAGGTTGTGAACGGCATATTCGAGGTCGAATGACGATTAGTGGGAGTTCATTTTAGAACTTTTTCACCTATTGAGTGGGGCACTGTAAAATTGGACAGCCGATCAAGCGAAGCATGTGGACGAGAGTGAGAGTTCAAGGAGAACTTTCCTCACCGCTCGGTTTAGGACCAGGGTTCTTGGAGAGCGCTCCCTGGGTTTTGTTTATGAGAGCGATAGTTCATTGAGAACTTTTATCACTGCTCGGTTTGGACCAAGAGTTTTTTGGATAACGTCCCTGGGTTTTTTTTACGAGAGTGACAGTTCATTGAGAGCTTCTATTATCGCTCGGTTTGGACCAGGAGTTTTTCGGATAACGTCCCTGGGTTTTGTTAACGAGACTTTACTGCTCAATTTTAGACCAGGAGTTTTTCGGATAACGTCCCTGGGTTTTGTTTTGTTTACGACAGTGACAGTTCGTTGAGAACTGTTATCACCTCTCGGTTTGGACCATGAGTTTTTCGGATAACGTCCTTGGGTTTTGTTCACGAGAGTTTACTGCTCGGTTTTAGACCAGGAGTTTTTGGGATAACGTCCCTGGGTTTTGTTTACGAGAGTGACAGTTGGTTGAGAACGGTTATCACCGCTCGGTTTAAACCAAGAGTTTTTCTGATAACGTCCCTAGGTTTTGTTTACTAGAGTGACAGTTCGTTGAGAACTTTTATCCCCACTCTACTCTGTAAGTAATAATTTTCTACACAAACTTTCTCCGGTAATATGGATAAGAGTGATTGACCTGATTGCTTGCTCGTAATTGGTACGTTTGGAAATAACAAGGAGGCACTAGAGAAGCGCATAAAGCCTGTGATGTATAGCGGTCGAATGGATTGAACACTGGATGCCAAATTTGCTTAGTACCTGAGGCCATGGAAGGCCAAGCAGTTGAGACCGAAGGGCCGAATACTTGCGAGGCCGAGTGGCCGAATACTTGTGAGGCTGAATGACCGAATACCTATGAGGTCAAATGGTCGAATGGAAACTGTCTGGTTAGTAGGTCGAATGGTTTGCTAGGGTATTGGTTCCATTCTTTCTCAACCATTCGGGTTGGTGTGATGGGATTGTTTGGCATGAGCACGTTTCGCCCTCAGTGTCGCAATTTCCTCTTCGTGCTTCTGTTGCATATCCAACAACTGTGCTTGCACTTGTGCCCGCATTTGCATCTTTCTGATAAGCTCCCTAATGCTTCGTTGCTCCTCCATGTTTTTCGTGGTCATCATTGGGTTTCTTCTGCTTCTCTCGGTCCCACGGTGGGTGCCAAAATGTTTCGGTAGGGATTTGTAGGACTAAGAAACGTACCTTTCCTGACGTGACTTTCCTACTTTCCAATGTCTGTGTCGCCTGCTCCACTTGGTTGTCACTTGCTACGCTCGGTTGTCGCCTACTCCACTCAGTTGTATTCTTGACCAGGGGGAGATACCTGCAGAAAGCACTCTGACGCTTAAGTTAGGAGCGGTTTAATGAATTATTTATCACAGTTGAGTATTTTAGTTCTGATCGAACGTAAGTAGAATGTACCTGACTTTTGACCTTAACCTTATATTTATATGTGTCTCATGGATCCTAACTAGCATATATCCAATAAAATAAAAACAAACTTACTTTTAGATTCGGTTGATTACTCCTAAACAGTTTATCAATATCTCTAATCAAATATCTTTGATTATTTTATCATCTGTTGAACTATTGACTCAATACTTAAACGCTAACCCAATTATAACTCAAAATCATTAATATAGTGAATAGATCGAACGGTGCTGAATGTTAATCATTCTATCCATATTCTATACCATACAAATATAATTATTTTACAATTGATTCCAAATCCATGTTGAGAATAAAAATATGGTACTTATTCAAAAACTCTATTTTTTATAACAGTCTCAGGTATGATATGAAATTCTAATAATGCAACTTCGGGTTTTTGAAATTACATAATTCGATAATTTAGTTGGTTAAAATAATAAGGGTATCAAAGTCAAACCAAATACTAAAACATTTAAAATAATTGAAGGAGGTGGTGATAAGAATTTATTAAAAGAGTAATTTATTTCCCAGCAAAGATTCTTTATTATTATTGTCCTTTTCTCTTTGACTTCAAGATGAATCAAATCTGTTGAAACCAAATATTTCAAAAGAGATATTGCATTTTTAATACATAAATGTAAAAGTTGAGAGTGTTGGGTTAGATTCAGTAGAAGGAATTGATATTCAAACTCACATTAAATGTGTTTAGGATGTTGATTGGTTGGTTTGAAGGGAAGAAATTAAAATTTAAGTGACTAACTTTTATTAGTCTGGATTCATTTAAATTCAATTTTTTTATCAAATCAATTTAATTAAAAACTACTTGGTTCTCCAATTATATTTAAATAAACATACTTTAATTTTAATAAAAAATATTATAGTTTTTATAAGTTTATTTTCTGCTCAGTCTTTAAAACAACTTATATTCATATATTACAAAAATTGTTAATATATTTTAAAATATCAAAATAGTACATTTTTATAAATACTGAAGAGAAAAACAATAAAACAAAATTCAAGAAAAATATAAATCCAATTTTCGTATAAAAGTTATATATAATTTTGTCATTAAAAGGGAAACCACTTACCACAAAACTGTTTAATAAAAATACAAAAAATAATATTTGTTTATATATTTTTTTTACTGTTTTACTGTGAGATATATTTTTATTTATGTATGAATATTTATAATACAATTATACTATATTCTTGTAACAGTTATCTTTTATTATTTTCTTTTGAGAAATATATTTAGAGAATATGATAAAAAAAAATCTGTAGATCATTTAAAAATAATATTTCTATTCAGAACTTAAAAGTTGGATAAACTTATTGTCCACTCTGACTAAATAAAAATACTAGTAATTATATATTTTAAAATTTTATGTAATATATGATTATGTTATTACATAATATATTTTACAATAAAAAATTTAAACAAATGGATAGATTTATTTCAACAATGTTTCTGTGGGTTTAATTCTTTATGCAACTTAGCATGCTTAATAGTTAATACAATTAAATAACTATAGATTTTAATTATAATATTAATAAATACTTATTTATTTGAATTAATTTAAATAGATCAATTCGTTTAGTTATTTTAAAAATTCTTAAATACCTCATATTTTTAATTAACAACACCCTTTATAAAAAAATATAGGTCTTATATATTCTCTACTTGATCCTCATTTGAATAACCTTGTATATTCTCACCCAAACACTTCTTAGAATACAAATTAACTTCAACAACACATTTAATTTCGTGACACATTATGTTTCATATTACTACATTTTACAAAAAGAGCATAAAATAATTAAATTCCAATACCCAATGGCGATCACCACCTTAACTCTACTAACCACAACAACATAAGAAAAGTTAATCTGTCATTAACTTCATACAAATTTGTCCTAAAAATAATTCTTCTGACAAAATGTAATAACTGTTAGAATGAGTTCATTCGTTCATATTTTCCATTTCCAACAAAATCAAATGGATTAAAGATGGTAAAGTGAAAGAATGTATGAAAGGAGCATTCAAAAATCTCTGTTTTTCTCCTCGTATAACAAAACAGAAAAGAAACTAACATCATACGTGCTATACATACAGTGTACAGTGTACAGTGTACATATACTAATCTCAGTAGATGGTTTTAGGCATAAGGTCTGCACCGACACAACATCCCATGTTACCATTTTGAAATTTTAGTTTTAGTTTTTTTCTCTTCTAAGAAAAAGAAAAAGGAAAGAGATCATTAATAGCGTACCTGCGAAAAGAGTTGACGAAAGTGATTTTCCTTTCCATGCCAAGTGCCAACATGTATATAACTCATAAATTATTACTCCTCATCATGAACAGAGTTGCGTCTTTGTTCCTCTTGTTTCCACACGCTTTCGATTCATTCACTTTTTATTATTTCTCTTTCATCTTGGTCCTAACTGTTCCTTCATTCCACCAATCAATCGCTTCAACCGAGACCCACTTCACAGATGACTTAAATGTGATGCTTTCAAGCACGAGAAAACATTAATAGGTTTGATCTGCACTGAAACGAAGGTGGGTGGGAGAAAGTTGGTTCCTTTTTAGGTTCAGGACTTGTGGGTTTTGCTCCACTTTTACTAAGGCATGAGTAATCATTTGGGGTTGAAGTATTGCTGTATCGGCTGCTAGTACGACTACTTATGTTTCGGAGACTCAGATGGTTTGTGGGTCTGAATCAGAAGAATTGGTCAACCAAAAGGTTGGTCCATGTTGAACATCAACATCCTGGCCCTGCAAGGCCAAACCAGTTGCCTGTGCTCGATGCCGTGCACGAGGTTGCAATTTACATTCATAGGTTTCATAATCTTGACCTCTTTGAACAAGGGTAAGCACTAAGCTCCACTTTCTGTTGCTCCCTTTTTCCTTGTGATACTGTTGTAGACTTTTCAGCTTCTTTTTATTGGTATTTTATTTTTATTGCTGCTCTGCAGATGGTACAAAATCAAGGTGACCATGAGATGGGAGGATGGTGAAGACTCCTATCCCGGGATTCCGGCGCGGGTTGTTCAGTATGAAGGTGACACGTATTTCTAATCTCTTCGTGTACTAGTGGTTAAGTGCATCTATTTTCTGTAGTTTAGTTTGTAGTAAGTTTTGATGTTCTAGTTTGTTGAAGACATGAATTTCGGGTTCATTGAGATCCGGTGCGCTGTCATCAAGGTTGTGTGTTAGATCCGAGCAAAACCGTGTTCTTTACATGGAAATTACGGTTGGTATTTGACATGTTGCTGTAAATAAGAAAAGGTAAGAGCATCTAAATGACAACAGAATGATGGTAAAATTATTCTTCTCCAGCTTCGTACAGTAACAAATCATTTAGTTCCCCGCACAATCAGGTATTATAAAGAAAAGAATGCAATGGAAAATTGTCAGGCCGTTATGCTTATTTTCCCACATGGCAACAACATAAACTAATTTTATAATTGATCAAGCTAAAAGGTCTTAGTAATAGCTGGACTTCTTTGTAACCTCTTGGGCGTGATGATCGTGCTGGATTGCTAACAATTCCTTCCTCTAGAAAAGCCACGTTGTCCTCAAGGTGATAAATGTGGTTAAGGTTGAGCTAGTGTTCCCTAGCAAAGGGGTTAGGGACCAGTGGTGGGTGTGTGAGTAAGGTGATTTGGAAGAGAGCTAAAGCAGGTTGAGGGGATACAGGTACGTTTGCATAAAAGGATAAGGGTTGGCCCAAATGAGTAAAACTGATGCTTAAGGATCTGCAGTAGGATGATTTCATTGGAGTGGTAGGAAGGGGCATGAGAGCCTGACAAAGATCATTCACTTGGTCCCTTACAACTTGGCAAGGGCCATAACTTTTGTCATCAGCATACGTTGAATAGCCTCCTAGATTTTGTGGTGAGTTTCTGGTGAGAGACCAAAATTAAAGCAACTCAAAAGGAACATTGGAGCTAAGTTGACAATACAATCGGGCAAGCTCTAAAACTTGGTGATGTATTTATTGATGGTGCCGCTCTAGGTAAGCTTGTACATAGCTCTCTTAGGTTCATCATAGTAAGATAAACAAGACTCAAGAGCTTGCAACATGCCTTGCCACAACTTGAGGAAACCATTGTGAAACATTCATTGATACCAACTCAGTGTGGGGGACATCCATGTAGAAGGAAGTGATCCTAATCCGTTCTTCGTTGGGAATGCCCTAATAATTGTAAAATTGTTCGATTTTGAAGATCTAACTCAACGTGAAGGCCACTGAATCTAGGAAGCTCTATTTTGATAGAGGGATGGTGTGATAATGGAGATGGGGAGTGGGGGGAAGCATGGGGTGAGGTGGTAAGTGAAGACAACTGCTCAAGAATACAATCAATGTTGTGTGAGAGGTCTTGTTGGTTGTTAGTGAGGGTGGTTTGGAGTTGGGTAAGGGGATGTATGGTGTCCTCCAGGCAGTTGGCAACCAATTTATAGATACTGTGATCGGCCATTGCTGGTTGGACAACTTGATATGGCATTATGAAAAAGGATTAAAGTAGCTAAATACTGCAAAATGATAAAATTCATTCTTCTCTAGCTTCTATTGAATCATTTAGAGGAATATATTGTCACTACATTGACAACTCATTGGTTCCCTGCATAATCAAGTGACAAGAAGAAAGAATATAATGGAAATATTTGATTGTCAGGCTGTTATGCTTATTTTCCTACATGGCAGTGAACATGAACTAGTTTTATAATTCATCAAACAAAGTCTTGATAGTAGTTGGACTTCTTTGTAACCTCTTGGGCCCTAATGCTCTGGCTGGATTGCTAACAGTATTTCAAGGCAACTTATTCTCAAGTCATGTATCAGTTGAAATGGCTTATTCAGCTAATTTCAAATATTTAACAACCAAGAAATCAATATGTACATTAAATTTTTTGTAGACTTGTGTCATTTGATATTTTAAATCCTGCGTAGTCATCCAAAATTAAAGGGATTACATAGAAGCCACACTTCTCATTTTAGTGCTTTGAAATACTTCACACTAGCCATTCCCCAAATGCTTAGGGACAGAAATTTGGGCTGAGTGTAAACTAATAGATTACTTGCTTCTCTGCCAGAGTTGTGCAGTAAAGAGTTTGAGTATGAGGTTTGAATGTGTATGTTTTCTCTTGAATATTGTATATGAAATATGTCTATTTCATGTGCCAGAGCTACATTCAACTTTCTTGTTTTCTTTTTGAAATAATACTTGAATTTATAAGTGAAGTTTGTTCCTACTTCTTAGCAGTCAAAACTGTATAACCTGATTTATTATTATTATTCATGAAGCTGTTTGCATATTTTACCATAACAAGGCATATATAAATGTGAAAGCAAGGCTTATATTAAAAGCTTCTAAACTAAGGAACAAAACTTTAATATGAAATGCACTCATTATAAAGCTTGGACTGGAAAAACCACCCTCTCAAGCTGTAATCGATATTTTTATATATTTATTAATAAAATGAAAAATTGCTCATCTTACACATTAAAGGTCTAAATATGTCTAAGTAACGCAGAAAACTATGTTATTGATTTGCGATTTAAATTTGGGATTTTCTTAGTGATGGATTTAAACTTAAATTTATATTTATGTTTAAATTTGCATGCTTTTGTTGATGATAGTTTTGATTGAAGAAGTAAGGCAAACTATTAAATTTAAACTTGAGCTGTGGAGACAAACGTTGGAAACAAAAAGGTTTTTTCACTTAAGTAGTAATAAGACAAAGTATATTACCTTGTGTGTTTAACAATAGACAAGAGAAATATGACTTGGAAGTTACCATGGGAGAAAATGCCTTATAAAAAAGTTCTTAAGTTAAATATTTTGACCTGTAATACAAAATTGAAGACAAATGAATGAAGATGCTGCACCGCACAAAATATATACATGATCATTTAAGTTAAAAAATACATTAGTGATTATTTTTTTATCACAAAGTACATGCCAAGCTAAAAGGAAAACTTTATTGTACAAGTATACGTTGGGTTATACTCTATGGTAGTGTATTTTGGACTTTAAGGGAACATGGGAAAAAAGTGGTAGTAGTAGAAATGAAAAGGCTAAGATATAGGCGTATAAGAAAGAACATGATATGAAATGACTGCATATGGGAAGATGTTGCTGTAGCACCAATTGAGAAAAAGATGACAAATTATCACTAGGGAGGTGTGAGCACATCAAGATGGCTGCAAGAAGCACAATAGTCTACTTGAATGATTTTGTCTCTAAAAGTAGTATTTATTTTAGCTTTTTTTCCCTTTAACAATATTCTTGTTTGGGTATCAATGATTTGTCTTTAATGTGATAGTTTTTGGAGATCCTTAATTGACTAGTAATATGATTAAAATAGTGTGTTTAAGTAGGAGACAGCAATAGTCCATGAGCTAGTTTTTGAGATTGAATTAGGTCTAAATCCAAATTTTAAGATAGTAGATGTCTATTAGTTGTTCTTGGATTTATTGGGTGTCCCATTCAAAGAGTAGTGATTTTTATCAAAATCAGGGTCATTCAGAGTCTGCTCAGATATTGATATCTAATGAATTCTGTCACAGTGAGGGATACATTTCCAGTTTTAGGAATTTAGAAGACAAACTTATATCAAATTGTTGGTTGCTATCTCTATTTGAGTTCAGGTACTATGGAATTAAAGTCAATCATTGTCAGAATTCTACAATTTTTCTTTTTGTAGATCGAGTTCCATTTCTAATTTCAGTTAGCCATATTAAGAAATAAGTTATCTGCAACTAAATGCATACCTGTTTGCAAAGCAATTTGATAAGACCAGTACTTGTACTTTTGTGCATAGTTTTACTCAACTTTAGGTTTCCGCTTATTGTATTGTAATGTTTTCCTAATAATCTCTTTAAGTTGTACTGTTTTGAACCTCCGAACACTTCCAGTGTACCTGAACATTTACAATCACAAACTTGATATGCTGAATAATTATTTTGTCCTCTTAGTTTGTTGTATTGCATTATATTTGTGTAATTGTTCAAGCTATAGTGTATAATCCTAGAATCCATCCTTTTTCTTTGAGCTGCAGCTCCTGAAGTGGGTTCTGACAATTTATGTAGAGTCTGGATGATTGATGATACAGACAACAGTTTTTCAACACCGCCATTCCATATTAAATATGCAAGACAGGATGTATATCTTTCCATCATGATCTCATTCTACCTGTCTTTTGGTGTGTGTGAGGTCAGTTTTTCTCACTATTTTAACGATTTACTGATATAACCCTTTAAACGTATTTGTGTACGAAATGGAGGTTCTTTTTTGTTGAAACAAACTAGTATAGGAGATCTTGTCAAACGCAGGACAATAAGATTTAGTGTAATCTTATTGAAAGAGGGACCTAATCATACATACTGATTCAAGTTGCTGATGGCTGCCCCTTGGTCCATGTCATCTCACACTAAATATTCACAATTTACAATGGTATCTGCAAATGCCATTGGCACCTTTTCTTCCTCCTGTTCTCTTCATTCAATGAGCTGACTGCGGAAGCAATGAACTTTATAAAATAATTGCAAAAGAGGGAAAGTTGTCCCTTTGCATCATGTGTTGTAGAAAAGGAAGTCATGTCATTCCTTGGCGAGTTTGGTTGGGGAAGGAAAACCTATATTTTTAAGAATGTCTCATTATTTCATTAACTGTTGGATACAATTATCTTCATGAGCTCATGGTTATTTGAATACATTTCTACATCTGACGTGCAAAGAAATAGGTTTCTTTTTTATAAGAATCCATAATTAAAAGAAAAACTGTTGTGACTTGCTGCTTTAGTGATGTGCGCCATTTTATTTTTCTTCTGTCTTGTAAAGTTTTGGTTATTATCTAAACACAGGTACAATCCTCTTCTGTCATCTTGAAGTTTGAACTCATGCATGCTCCTACAACTCGAACTGGGTTAGTTAATAGTTCCCTTTCCTTTTTTGTGCACCAGTGTACTAAACTAGTGTGCAAATATTCATTTGACTTTTAATTAAATTTGATTATTACGATCGTGTGAATTTCAGGTTTTTAACTCTGAGATTAATTCATCATTTGTGCAGGCCTGAGTTACAAGGTTCTCTGGATCCATATGCTGCTTCAGTTCATGAATATAAAATCCCCCCTAAAGCTCTTCGAGGATTGCATTCATATTGTCCTGTTCATTTTGATGCTTTCCATGCTGTCCTTGTTGATACAAGCATTCACATCAGCCTACTAAAAGCTAGTTATCACACATCTCAACAGAAGGTATCCAGGTTTGTCAGAACTCCAGTTTTTGAAGTTCAAACTAACCGTTGCATCATCACTGTTGGAATATCATTATAATCAATTAGTCCTCCGAAGCAAGGAGTTGTCTTAGAAGTTGTTTTCCTGTTTGGTTAGGGTTAGGGTTAGGTGTGCTGTGCTATTGTTAGTGGGCTTGAGCTAGTGCTATTTAAGTTATACCTAATCATTAGTCTCAATGGGCATTGGAGACGGACTGCTTTGTTTTATACAACATAAAAGTCAAATTTAATCTCATTTTATTGACTAGTATAACCATTCTCTTTTCCCATTCACTATCTAAACCTTATAACTTTAGCAGCCATAATTTAATTGTTTCTTTTTCTTATTGTACATAATGTATTGTTTTAGCTTTTGAATATGATTAGTTGAATTATATCAGTGAATCCAGAGGTTCAGAAGGTGCTTATGTTGAAGATTATGTTGGTTCAAACAAGGTATGAGGTGTTGTGTATAGATCACATCACATGATAACATTATTTCTGATTTTGAGGTGTTATAAGTTGCAAAGTTGTGGTTTATATTATTTGATAAGCTTAATTTTGTTGAGAATCTCTTTGACTACTATTATAACTTATTCTTCTTCTGATTCTCAAAACTCAAATCAGGTTATGCTCATCAAAGCATTGATGGCTGCATATGATATCCTGCTTGAAGATTTGAGAAGAATAAGCACAGGCATTGGCAAAGCTATTGATTTGACTGAAATTACTTTTGAATCAGATGCTACAGAATGGTTTACTCCTACTCCACCTGCATGTGTGGAAAGTGTTGATGGTGAACCATCACTTCAACTGTCTGACATGACACAAGTAATAAGTGCTGAGGTTTTTAATTCTGTCAACACGAACATTTTATTATTTGTTTTAGTTTCTTTGTGTTTTAGACTGCTTACCGATTTACAACTTCCATGTTTCCCTAAACCAGAAGTCTGCTTATTATATCAATAACCTTACTGAGAAGTCTATCCAACCTTTCTCTTGGGATGATCATCTCTTAAGCTCTTTCCAGTCTCTAGGGAATCAGCTCTTATGTCTCTGGAATATATTTCTGAAATTCCACAGGTTTGTGAAATATAATTGCAGTGATTTCATGTCCAAATAATTATTTAAGTTTGGCATCTTTGATGTCCTTGTAGCTCTTTTTAGTATAATGCTTCTATAGTTGTATATCCATTCTGATCATTATAGCGTAATGAAGAACTATTTTATCCAGTCTTCTTTCAGTTTGAATATTCTTTTTCCAACTTTTGCCAAGCTCTAGTTCTTTGACTGGCTAGTGAGATTAGCTTGTCCAGAACGAGGCTGATTTCTGTCATAAATTTGTTGTACAGTTTCTATATGGCATAGCTAGACTGTTATGTTGTAAGAAATTTATTATTTGAGAATAACATTTCAGCAGTGCATTAATTCAATAACATTTTTTTTACTCTATCATTTTAACCAGGGAAAACAGAACAAAAGTATTGGAATTTCTGCGGAAGTCCTGGGTGATTGATCGGAGAACTGAATGGTCTATATGGATGGTGTACTCAAAGGTTGCAATGCCTCATCAAAATATGATCAATGGAGTTGAGGGGACGTCCATGTCCCACGGTGTACATAGAAGTTCAATACTAACAAGAAGATTTACTGATGATGTAATAATCTACTATTTAATATTTATTAGTTCTGTTGTGCTATGGATTTTCTTTACTGGGTCATTTTCTTCAAATATGTTACGTTCCTTTTTCTTCAATTCAGCCTATTCAAAGTGCAACAATGCGTGCAGAACTTCACAGGCGGGGAATATCACAAATGAGGGTAAGACAATATGTTTTTTTTTCGGGGGTTCTTTGCAGTGTTTTAGTTTAAGCTGTCTGGAATTGATGATATGTGATTCACATGCAGATAAACAATAGGTCACTTCAAGACATGTTTATATTTGGAGATCTTCTGCTGGTTCCTATCATTATTATAGAACGCTTGACAAACGGGTACCATTCTGCCAGTGTGAACTCAGACTTCAATCCTTTGGATGACAAAAAAAGGCATATTCTAGAAAATGGATCCAGAGCCGCAAAGAAGTTGTTTGGTGGCAGTTCACAGCAAAATGAGCTTGTTTTAAGGATAGTTGTTTTTGTTCATGGATTTCAGGCATGTTTCACATTCTTGCAGTTGCTTTTACCTTGATCTGAGTTTTGTCTCTCTTTATTGTTACTTTGGCCTTCAGTCTTTTAGAAGTTACAATCCAAAGTGGTTTTCTCTGAAAACTGAAGCTGCAATTTATGTTCTGGGATAAAAATTATTTTGGTTTTTCCTTTGTCATGATTTGGTTGTTCGCAACTCTCATTCTTATTAATAAATATAAGATTAACTAGAGTACTATATATTTTCTTTTTGTTGTGACTTCATTTTAAAGTTATCCACGTGGTAAATCTGTGGGTGTTAATTTCTTCTATGCAAACGTAAGAGCCTAACTGAACATATAGTTTTAAGCACATATCACCAATAATGAAAATTGCAGCATTCTGTTTTGCTGTATCTTTTCTAAATTGCTAAAATTGACTATTATACAATATAATTACAGACTTGGTTAGTCCTTAAAAGATTTAGATGTATGATCATTCACTGTTACATCTTTGTACGACATTAAATCTATAATCTTAAAAAAGGTATGTATACATACAACTTTGAATAACTATCTATACTGGATTTTTAAGCATTTCATCTGTTAATAAGTATTATTAGCCTTGATCTGGTGCATTTATGTTTGTGTATGTTGAAACTCTTGCATGAATATTTACCATCTTGCTTGTGTTTCTTTTTCCCAAAAATACATATATTACTTGTTTGTAGGATAATTAGAATTAACTATAGCTTAGTTGAGGATTCTACTGTTATAGGAATGTGATCCTAGCAGTGTCGGTGACCTATGAAGGAAAGAAAACTCTGTTCTAATATAAGCTACCTCTGAACTAATCTTACTAATTACTTGTTAGATATTACAGCAGAAAATATCCTTTCAATATCAAGTATTATTATACTATGGGAATCTTAAACATCAAAGAAAACAATGGTTTTTCACGCCACACCTCCATGGGAATCTTAAACATCAAAGCAAACAATGGACTCCTATTTATCAAATAGACAATAGTAATTGCAGTTTCTCTCTAGAAGAACTTAGGAAAACTAGCTCCCAATAAACCTCAGCACGACCATTTTGTTGAAATGTATCTGCAGTTCTTATTATACCTTCTATCTTACAAAGCTCATTAAACTGCTCTGATGCAAACTCCAATTTGTTGTCAATTCTAACCACTTGGAGTTTGGTTATCTATTGATTACCGTTCATGGTGTGCCCTTTTTGAAACATCCCAACAAGCTCAGTTTTACTTTTCAATATATAAATACACACCCTTTGCAAGTAATCCTCTATGATAGTAAGGAAATAAGACTTTTCAACATGAGTTTGAGCTCATGTTAGACTCCAATAGGTTAAAACGGTCTATTGGACACATGGTTACCAACCCCAAACTTCAATATATGAGACTTTCGAAGTACACAAAACTCCAGCTTATCCATTATATTGCCTCCCAATAGGTTTTGTTTTCCCAGCTCCACCAAACCTTTTTCACTTATGTGCCCCAACCTCAAAGCCACAACTTTGTCTTGCATCATTTGACTAGGCACAGATGCATATGCTATCACTGGTAAACCATCTAGTGTGTGAAGACCATTCTTTTTCATCTCCTTAGTAGTTGTAGATGCTCTCTTTACAATCTTTATAGTACCGTGTTTAATCTTAGTTGTCAAACCCATTAGATCAAACTGCTAGCTGGGCCACCATCGTTCTTGATTCTATCATCTTGGATTGATACAACTGTTGTTTTAAACAGAGTCTATGTACCAAAGATTTTTTCATTTACCAGAACTCAAGTTTTATCCACATTGACACAACAGTTCTCTTTGTGACTTCCTTGAATGCCTTATCTCCAAGACATAATTATGGTGATTCTAGCTTTGTTGATCATGTCAATCTTCTCCTTCTTAGACAGACGTTGATATGTTTGCCTCCTTTATTGCATCAACACATATTTATTGTATCAAGATAGTTGTCATCTTGATCCTCCATAATGCAAAGTTCACCAGAAAACTTCTCAATGTCAAATTTAGTGGTAATTTCTTTGAAATTTGTTCTTCAAATTCTTTCCACTGACTGACTCTATAGGTGATGCCAATTGTTGGGTTTGCACAATGATAACAAAGAAAAACCATGAGAACAAGAATAAAAAAAAGTAACTCTTATAATATAAGGTTATACAAAGAGTGAATGAATTATCAACACGACATACCCCCCAGAGTAGCGTGTATAACTAAGGACTAACAAAAACCTGTTGAGATAGTTGAAACAAAATATTATCTACAATACAAGGGGTAGACAATAGACTGTCTAACTAAATCTTAATACTACTAGACATCTTTTAGAAGATAGTCCCCTATGCTGATGTAGAGTCAATACATCACAACTATTGTCTTGTTTATCTTTTATTTCCACTAATATATGATTTGACCAAGCGTGCTCTCCATGACTTAAACTTAACAGGGAAATCATTTAGATTTACGGCTTGTTCGGAACCAATGGCTTTTAATAGACCCCAAGATACAATTTCTAATGTCAGAGGCAAATGAAGATAAAACATCTGGAGACTTCAGAGAAATGGGATCACGGCTTGCCCAAGAAGTGATCTCCTTCCTGAAAAAGAAGATGGATAAAGCTTCAAGAAGTGGAAACTTGAAGGATATCAAGCTTAGCTTTGTTGGTCATTCTATTGGGAATCTCATTATCAGGACAGCCTTAACAGGTATACCTACGCATAATTTTTTTGACAGTAGCGTGTTTAGAAATTAAACTAGGGAAAGTAATGTCTTTCTTAAAATAATTCCAGAGAGCATCATGGAGCCATATCTAAGATACTTGCAAACATATGTCTCCATATCTGGTCCACATTTGGGTTATATGTATAGTTCGAACTCTCTATTCAATTCAGGGCTGTGGATATTGAAGAAGCTCAAGGGCACACAATGCATTCACCAACTTACATTTACAGATGACCCTGATCTTGAAAATACTTTCATTTATAATCTTTCCAAGGTATGGAATGCCTAATATTTTACTCTTGATTATAAGTTACCTGATCCCTATATCTAGGATTCCTTTTCCGTAATTGTGAAATTAATGCCTTTTTTGGGGCTTTGAAAAGGAAGTTAAGTTATTGGAGAAGTGGGGCTACAGGGTTTTGTTCATATTCGTTTGCTATATTTCAATGGAGTGAAAATAGGGACACAAGTGATATTAGTCTTACTGTTTACTATTGTCTACAGGAGAAGACATTGGCTAACTTCCGGAATGTGCTTCTTTTGTCATCACCTCAGGTAATCTTTATATGCTTATGTGCGAATCGTCATAGTTTATAAGACACGCTAGAAGAACTTCTCCTTACATTATTTTTAAAAATTTCCTGCATTCAAATGCTAGATCACTTCCTGAAAGGTGAAGACGTAGCAAAAGATGTAGGAAGAGAAAAGCAAAATACGTATAAATCTACAGGGTGGGAAGCTAACATCGATTAGGATTTGTGCTAATAACCATATGTTTACTGTTTAGTCACACTCTTATGCAAATGTCTTCCATCATTTTAAATTAAATTATTTTTGTTAATTCATGATAAGGGTCCTGTGGAAATGATAGGATCTTGTTATATAGTTCAATGCTTGGTAACCTTACGAACCGGGCTTTTTCATCTTTATAAGCTTTAACCGGGCTCCAGTTTTCTTTTATTATTTCAAGTATATTAATGATTCATTGTTGTTACATGTCAGGATGGCTATGTACCGTACCATTCTGCCAGAATAGAACCTTGTCCAGCATCTTCATTGGATTTCTCTAGAAGAGGGAAAATCTTCATGGAGATGCTGAATAATTGCTTGGACCAAATCCGAACCCACTCTGACAATAGGGTGGTCATGCGCTGTGACATCAACTTTAACACCTCTTCCTATGGCAGGAACTTAAACACACTTATTGGACGGACAGCTCATATTGAGTTCTTGGAATCTGACATTTTTGCGAAGTTCATAATGTGGTCCTTCCCGGAGCTGTTTTGTTAGCGAAGTAATCTACTTGGAATTCAGACAACTTGTTGTTTTAGATAGACAGTGAAGTTGAGACATACTTCAAGAACATTGGAGCTGAAAGCATGGGATTGAAATCAAAAACAGCTCACAGATTCCAATTCAAAGCCCATCAGGGGCATGTAGTATGCTTCCAACACCATCCTCACGGTGTGACAAATTGGTAAATTTGATCCCTCCAAAAAATCCGGATCAGGAAAATGGAGGAATTTGCGGAGCAAGAAACATGCATGGGACCTTGGCCATTGTAACAAGCCTTTTCTATGTAGTTATATATATATATATATATATATATATATATATATATATATATATATATATATATATATATTATTTTTTTTTTTTTCTCGGTTGTGGATGGGGATACGGCCTCTTTTGGCCAACAGGCAGGGTGTAGGCGTGTATGTACAAAAGACAGAATGACTACTTTACCCTGTCTGCTTAGGAACCTATAGAAAATGTTATACATTGACAGATAATATTCAAGTAATTTCCTACCGAACATCCATCCTTTTACTTCAGATTACGCTTTCTGGTATCATAGTGCCTTTTAAACCTGTTACCAGTTCTGTTTGTTCTTATTTATGTACTTGTTTGCGCAGATTAAATATACCTTACTGTAGATTAAACGTAATACTAGTTCAGAGTTCAGTGTTTCATTGGATGAATACTGAATAATGCATCCAAACTAAATTCTTCGAGTCAGATATCTGCGTAGTATTTGAGCAGTCTGAACATAGATGCCTTTTATTTAAGGGTGTACTGTGTATCATACTTGGGGAAAGTGGAAAACGAACATGTGCAAAAACTGAATACATAGTATTATTAGTACCAAGCGAGATATCAAATGCTCTTAGCTTTGCTTTGTATGATTGGCTAAATAAAGGATAGTCTAGGAAGCTCTTAGCTGCAAGTGCTTATGGTAGAACACAAACAGCAATTTTCTTTTCTCAAATCTAGAAATATTACGCAAAACAATAAGATTCTAGAAGCTTTGGACAAATATACTATGATTACGTGTAAACAAGCTTCTTAATAAACACCTTTAAAGGAGAAAACGCTAGAACGAAAACAATAAATGAATATCTAAATAAACCAAAGTTAGTTTATTTATATAATCAAAATTTTTAAAAAGTGACACCAGAGATATAATTTAAGTTATAAATAAATCAATTTAAGTTCATGAAAAATGTTTTTTTTCATTTATACATAAACACTAAAATAAGCCCTAAAATCACAAAGGAATTAACCAAATATTGTCAAATAGATGTATATATATACAGAAAGATAAGACAAGTTTATTCTATCAGCTGACTAAATTTCCACTCAACCCCATCAGTTTCTCTTCATTCTGCGTTTCTTTTCAATGTAAGTTGTCTCTATCAGAAAAAGATTGGACTGTAATGAAAACAAATGTAAAATGGATAATTTCTGCCCATCCCCTCTCCCCATGTTTTGGGTACAAACAAAGAATAAAATTTCAACTAATAATCTTGTACATCTATTCAATTGAAACGCCCTTCATTAGACCCTTTGTCCAAGTTCCCTTCAAGGCATTGTGTAAGTGCCTTCTTCCTGAAGTTATACTTGCTGCATTAAAGATGACCGCATACAATTGCAACAAAAACACCATTTTATATAGCAAAGCAAAGAAACTATAAACTATTCAATTTGTAAACTGACCATTCTTTTTTTCAAACAAGTACTGAGAATAATACAATGCATTACAAGAGAGCTAAAAGATTTATCTGTTTGTCTTGCCGAATCATTCCTCCTCTCAAAAAACGATGGTAAGAAGTTTAAAAATGTACACGCTCTGCAAATTTGTACATCTGATAGCTCATCAACAACCCACCATTTTCATTGCTCATTATGGCTAGACGTGCCAAGGTAATCAAGCCCCTCAGTTCGACATGCCATTATCTTCCGGAAGACCTCTCTCACTTGGCGCTCCAATGGGTCCAACCCATTTCTTAAAGCTTCACAGACATGCATTAGCTCCATCACATCACAATCAATTTGTGTTTTCTGGTCATCTGCCAATGGAAACTGAGCTGAATCTATCAGGTCAGTCATGCGGCGGCTGCTACTCTCAATCTGGTGTATCTCCTTCAACAAGCCATTCGAGTTTCGCCGCTCTCTCTTTTTTGACTCCTCAGTGATCCGTTCATGAAGTACAGAAACCGGAGTACTCCAGGATAATTGCCGTGGGACTGAAAAATGAATGCTTAGACCCCTATCCTGACAAGGAATAGCTGCAACAAGGGTCCACAGAACTATCAGCAGAATGCAGTTCATTGTATAAACCGGAATCGCAAGCCTGCTTGTAGCAGCAATCTCAGTAGGACGAGGTGGAACAAGGTTATTCGCAATGGACTGTAGTTGCTTGGTTGCAGACCAGGACCGGGAGACACTCCACGAATGTGATCTTGAATGCCCTGTTGAGTGATGATCCTTGCTAGAGTTATGTCGCCCAAAAGACCTATTACGCTGAGAAAAGATTGATCCAGATTCTTTCTCGTCAAGCATAGCCAATGCTAAATCCATCAACGCCTTTCTTGCTCTACGGAACTGCCCTTCAGTTAATGCTCTCTTAGTTGAACCAAAGGCACAAAAGACAATTTCCAGATGTTTTTGCCATGTGCGAATCTTCTCAATCCCATCTCTGCTTGCATTACAAATGTCAAGCGCCTTCACTGATCTATCAAAGAATTCGGAAACCATTCGATCCAGCGGGGATTTGGTGACATGCTCTTTGTTATTCAACAGAATGGCTCTGAATTCCTCTTGGCAGAGAATAAACGCATCGAGGACCTTCTGGATCCAACTAATTGTGAGAAACTCCTCATCACTAGCCACAGAAAGGTCTTGGAACCTATCTGTAACACGCTTTTGAAATAATCCAAGCTCTAAATTACAGGAATCGGATTCATGACTTGCTTCCACGGAATGAACTTGCTCCTGCCTCACACCAAATAATGAACGACCAAACGAGGACAGCGACGAAGAAGAGCCCTGATTTTCAGGCATTGCTACGGAGTCACAGCCTTCAGCAAAAGTCCCACTCGAGATCCCCAACAAACCGAACCAGAACAACAAAGATCACATGAAACACCTCAAAAACAACTGCATTGAATTTCTCTGTTTCAGTTTCACTTCCAATAAGTTACTGAACATAAGGAATTCAAAGTATCCTCAACAGTCCAACAAAATTCACACCAAATATCCAATTGACAACCTTTCGACTATCAAACATCGATCAAGTTAACAGATCAACAAAACTCTAATACCTAAATCGAAACCCAAATCTTAAAAGATCTCAACTTTCAATAACATGACTTCCATGTTCTTCCAATTCAAAAACTACGAAAACTCAACTAAAAGTCAAACCTTGATCTCTGACCCAGAAAACCATATGCTCAAACAATCTTAAAAAAAGTGCTGGGTTTCTTAAAATATCATCGTTTTATAAAAGAAATAAAAATTAAAATGAAGAGCAAGAGCTTGCAACTTGTAAGAAGACTTGAAGAAAAATAGAGAATAGAGAATAAAGGAGGTACCTCTGAACTTGAGAAGTTTACAACCGAGAGAAGAAGACGATTGGAAATTTTAGGGGCAAAAAGGTGATCACTGAAAACGTAGAACTGACGAAATGGGAAATGGGAAATCCCCAAACCCTAGCGAAGGACCAAAGCCAGGGGCTTTGGTGTACGCTAGTTCAGGGGAAGCAAAAGCGATGTAGTTGGAATGTTATTATTGTGAAGAGTTCTGACAAGACAACTTTTTTTAAGGTTATTTTCAGAAATATAAGAACACAAAAGATTTTTGTCTAGAGGTCATGTCATGTTTATACTTATAAAAATACAATTTAAATAATTCCCAATGTTCCCTTTTCAAGGTATAAAAAATAATTTCCTATTAAAATTCTATACTGTTTATCTGAGGTTCTAAACTTTGATATACGTGAAAATAATTAAAATTATACTAATTAAGAAAGCCAACTGATATAAATTAATTTTATTGATCTTAATTTTAATTTTTATTAAATAATATTTATTAAAATTTGAGACCATGACAAAAATTATTGAAAATAAATCATACTTAATTAAAGGATATTTTAGGAATGATGCGGAAATAATTAAATTAAATTAATTTATTTCCACTATAAATTATAGTTTTCTATTTTTATTAATGTTTTGAATTTATATGTATGAAATTATTGTAATAAATATATTTTTTGAAATTGTCTTGTTTACCCGTTTTAGTTCTATTTCATGATAAATACATAAAGGTAAATTAATCAAAAATTAAGTGAGAAAATGGTTATATAATTATTAAAAATAATTAATGTTATGTTAAACTATACAAGCAAACATATAGTTTAAATCAAATTAATTAAATTATTTGACTACATTTTTAACTTTAAATTTTAATAAAATTAAATGTAAATTATTTATTGAAATTTAATAATTTTTTCAACTTGATCGATAGACTACCTATAAACGTTTAGGTTAATAAGTTTAAGTTTAAGTATTTAAATTTATCTTTTCTAATTATTTATTTATTTATTATTATATTTTCTAATTATAAAATAATTTTAAGAGACTAGTGTTGATATGAATTTCAAAAGCATGTTAACTTTAAAAAGTTAGTTGAATAATGTTATAAAATTTTGATGGAGCATTAAAAAGATTAGTGAATTAGCACGTAGTTTAATGATTGTCATTTGTATCCTCATTAAGTAGATTATCCAATTAATTAAAATATTATTATTTTAAGTATTTATAAGTATATAATTTGTATTTATAATTTTTCATGAAAAAATATGATTTATATATATATATATATATGTATATAATTCTATAAATTAAAATACAATGTGTATATACTTAAAATATGACTACTCACTATTCAATCTTTAATAGTCTCATTATTGTTCATTTCTTTCACTCCTAATATGTTCTACTTATATATAATGCGATTATAAAAAGTGGACAAACCACAACACAACAAATAACATGGTAAGCTAGTGAAATTTTAACAACTTATATATTTAAGCATCTACTAAAACAAACATTGAAATACATATAATCATACCCTTCAATATCCATATAATATTCATAAAACATAGATATATTTCTAGAGTTAATTTTGGGAATACTTATGCATTGAGTTAAGTACTTATGATGTTTTGCACCTATCATGTAACCTTGTAGTATAATATCACACCTGGCCTAGATTTACCAAGTCTAAAAATCCTTCCTTCAAGATAGGGTTAATTACTTCAATCCTTTAAGTCACAACATTATTTCATATTGATCTTGTAGACCAAGAATCTCATTCAACTATCACCACCTAAACTTCATTCTGTATATGAGTATATGAGTTTAGTAGAGTTAGGATGACTTAAGTCTATGGACTCTTACTCAAAGCACACATTATACTATCCAATATGACATTTCTCCTTATGAAAGATCACATTCATACAATACACACAATATTATCAATACCAATCATTATGTTGTTTTAATACAGTTTAAATTTTTGAAACCAGGACCATACTTTACAATCACAATCACTAACAATAATAAGAAACTTATCACCATCACCACTGGAACATAATTTTTACTTTCTCATTCCTACAACATGTCCATCCATAAAATAAAACAATTAATCTAATTGTTGTATCGCACAAAAACCCATTCTCTATGCAATCTAACATTCATCATTAACACAAAATCATATTTCTTCCATTTATCATTATATTCCAACATTTAAGTCATACTACATCAATCAATATCATGATAACCAATGAAATATCATATTTCCATCATTTCCATCATAGACTAGTCCAACGAATTTCTTTCTTGCCCAACAAACACTAACTAGAAACAAGGTTGCCCAATGAAAATAAAGTTCACTCATTGGGAACAAAACATAGAGCTTTGGTTTAATTGGTGCTTGACGCCCATGTATTAGTGTTCAACACTCCAAACCGATGCCTAGTGGCTCAAGTTTGACGTCCAATGTCCAAGCCACTAGAACTCTCTAGATTTAAATCCTCATGTAGCACCCAATTGTCAAGCCTTTAGAGTTCACTAGAATTGAATTTCCATGTGGCGCCCAACAATACTAAGGAGATGTCCAACACTAATGCATAAATCAGAAACCTCATATGTGTATCAGATTGCCAATTTGGTCCATCTAATTACTCCTTCATGTTCCTTGGTTCATAAAAAATATAAATATAAGTTTAAATGCATTAGATGGACTAAGTTAACCTATATGACACATCATCATAGTTCATCAATCTAATTTCATAGTTACAACAAAACATCAAACCAATTCAACCAATAACAAAAATTTATGTACATCACATATATAAATCTAACTTAAGCATAACAAAATTCATCAGAAATCTAGATCAATCCAAGAATAAAGAAGTATAAAAATAGCCAATCTACATGCGAACTCGGTCGAATGGCCAATCTACATACGAGCTTGACTAAATGGAAATTCTACATACGAGCTCGGTCGAATGACCAATCTACATACGAGCTTGGCCGAATGGGCAATCCACCTGCAAACTCGACCGAGTGACCATCCATATACTAGCTCGGTCGAATGGCCAATCCATATACGAGCTTGACCAAATGACCAATCTACATACAAGCTTGGTCAAATGGCCAATGCACCTATAAAACTCAATTGAATGGTCAATTTACATACAAGCTCAACTAAATGGCCAATCTACATACGAGCTCAACCAAATGGCCAATCAACTTACAAACTTGGGCGAATGAGCAATCTACATGCAGCTCGACCGAATGGTTAATTCACAAGCAAGCTTGATCGAATGGCTAAACCACATACAAGCTCGATCGAATTCTCAATCCACTTGTAAACTATACAAGTCGGTCAAAGCTCGTTCAAGAGATTGGACACGATCACCACCATGGAGCCGATAACGAGGTTCTTAGATGAATCATCAGTCCCTTAAGCTCCCCATTGGGGATAATCAATTATTCCCCTTAGACCTCGACTGAGGGGCTTATGTTTCTACCATGCCTAATAGTCTCACATATCTTAGGAATTGAGGCCTAAGAAAGTTTAAATACTCTTTCGACCCTTCGAGATGCCTTTTAAGGACAATATTGTGACGAAGTTTTAGTCTCCAAAGTAGAAAATACCTTTTGACCCTAACAATGTCACTCGTCGGACATGGAATCCAAACAAAAACCTAAAGGAGATTGTTTACATGTAATAGCTTGAGGTGTTTATTAATGAGGAAGGAAAGGTTATCTGTTGAAGAAATCATGGCATAACTTGAAACAAAGTTTAAAGTAGGGGTTCAAAAAATTTGATGATTTCCGAAGATAAACAGGGTTGTGGAGGAGCAAGTATAATAGTTTTTTAATCTGTCATATCAATCAAATCTACACTAATTTTCACAAACTTTACTTCCAAATTCACTCTCACTTACCTCAAAATCTACTCAAATAAACAACAACAAAAAATTATCTTCAAATCCTCTCAAATTCATTCAATCACTCTCCCCCAAATCCATTCAAGTGAACAAAGCCTAAAAGAAAAGAAAATATTGTATTTTTCTTGCTCTTATATGTTGGAAACATCCTTATAGCCAACCATTATAAATAAATTAAAGGATGTCAAAGAAAAATAAGCTTAGAGTTTGAAATGAAGGATCTTGATCCTGCAAGGTTGATACTAAGGATGGGTATATAGAGGGATCAAACAATGGAGATACCACTACAAAAAAATTGATATTTAGTAGGGATTATTTTGTGAAGGTTATAAAAACCTTCCAGTACAATAAGTTGTTTGATGGCTAATAATTATGGGGTTTTAATTCTTTTTTGAAGAGGTTTACGACCTCTACAAATCATGATACACTTTTCAACTTCCAACCTTCCCTCCTAAGCTTAAATTTCACATGTTTTTCCTAAATTTCCCAAACCTAAGCCTGACACATTTCAAATTTCCCCAAATTTCACTTTGTGTCCTAATTCATCAAACCTATATTGCATTCTAAGTTCAGAAAGCGCTTGTCTCTATCATTGCTCGTCTTTGTCTCCATCATTGCTTGTTAGCCAGGGTTCAACAAGTGTGGTTGCCAACCAAGATTCAACAAACTAGTGCGTTCACCGGCCTAGATTCAGCAAATGATATGATTAAAGTAAGGGTAATATAAAGTGGGGATGCAATTGTAGATCTTAAACCTAAAGAAAGTAAGGGTTTTTCTTTTTTCCAATGGTTCTTGTGCAGATCCCCATGTATAATGAGAAAGAAGTAATATAAAGTTTGAATGAGAAATTGTGGAAAAAATTATCGTTGTATTTTATTGTCAATAAGTTTAATTTAAGATTCGTTATTTCAATCTAGTTTATGTTTTTTTCTTGTCTGTGTGTATTTGTTTAAGTTTATCAATAATCAATTGGTGCGCTGTGTAATTTGGATTGGTCAAAGGGGAAGTTGTTGATTCAAGTTTTGGATGATTTCGATGACCTAACAATGCAATTGCTAATAAAGGAGGAGGTTTAGAAGTGGCAATAAAAGAATGCCAACATTTTGTACCACCATCGTGTGATTAGAGATGGGTACAAGGTTTGGAATTTGAAATCCACCATGAATTGTAGTTATATTGAACACTATGATTTTGTTGCAATTTTTTATTCAAATTTTCAGCTTACTCCATATTTTCTTAAAAAATTGTTATTCACTTTAAGGTCGGTAATTATTTATTTGTTCAATGTCGTTTGTTATTTTGTAGTGTTGAGTTATAAAATATAGATATAAAACTAATATTTGCTTTTAATGTGATTGTCTTGTTGCTCGAAGGGCAGTGAAATGGTAAATGTATTTATTTGATATGATTGGTGTGAGTGGTGCAGGATAATGATTAATAGGGACTTGTTCAAGCAAGATGGCCCTTCGTGAACAAGGATGAGAACCTTCTAACGAGGTTACAAAACATTAACCCAACTTTTCATTTTGAGGTATAGTAACACATGAATGAGATTACTATTAACTTCTTTGGGATCAATGGAACTGCTAGAGTTTGGAGGATAAAAGCTTTGGAGGAAGTTGGTGGTTGGTTGGAGAAACTACTGTTAAGGACTTGGACATTGTCGTTCGAGCTCATCTTCATGGCTGGAAATTTATTTTCCTCAATGATATTGAAGTTTGTTAGTTGCCATTTATATTGTAACATTTTCAGTATTGTTGATTCAATAGTTTCTCTTTGCTGATAATTCATTTTCAAACTCATTTCATGTTGCTTCTTATTAACGTTTGTAGTGCCAATGTGAGCTTCCAAAATCTTATGAAGCTTAGAGGAAACAACAACACAAATGGCATCCCTACAATAAAATAGTTAAAAATAAAGGAGGTTTCAAACCTCCACAAATAATAGTCACTAATAGAAAAGGTTAAGACCCTCCAAAAAAGACTTCCACAAACCTATATGTGGTGAACCTCTGCAAATAGATTGTGGCAAACCTATTTATAGAGGTTTAAAAAACCTTTGTAAATTAATTTACAGAGGGTAAAAACCTCACAAAATGGAATCAAAACCTCATAGAATGTCCCTTTTTTAGTGTAATATGTTTATCTTAGGAAGAATACTTGCAAAGGTGGTTGAAAGATTTAGGATGCATGAATCTAAACATGTGGGAACACTACACAAAGCTCTCAATTGTTTAAACTCCTAGTTATGAGGAAGGTAGAAAAGAGATGAAGCATGTAACATATGCTGATAGAGGAAGGAGCCCCATGTATGCTATGGTTTACAGCATATCGGATTTGGCATATGTTGTTAGTGTAGCTAACATATATATGGCAAATATAGGATATGCTCTTTAGGAGACTCAAAATTGGTGTTGAGATATTTAAATGGAACAATATAATTTGGTTTAGTGTATAGATCATCTACTCATAACATAGTTATTATAGAGAGGTTTATAGACATTGAGCATGCAAGAAATGTTGATACCAGGAAGCCACTTTCTCGGTATAATTTAACATTTTTTGGAATTACAGTTTGCTAAAAAAAACCAGTTTTCAATCAATGGTGGCTTTATCTACTACCCAATATATTTTGTTCACTAAGGGATTGAAGTACACAATATGGTTAAAGAGGATGATAGGAGAGTTGGGTAAGGATTATGTGACTATTCATTATCATAGTTAAAGAATCATACATCCAGTTGATTATTAAATTTACCACAAGATGACAAAATACATAAACATTAGAATACACTTTGTAAGAGACGTTATTGAATTTAGGATAGTCAAAATCAAGAAAATAACCTCATAGGAGAATCCCAATGTGTTTACAAAATTCTTATCAAGATTAAGGCTCAAATAGTGCTTAAAGTGGACTACTTTTTTTTTTTGGCTTAATACCATTTATGGTTCTAATTTTTGTCAACTTTATTCAAAATGGTCATAATATTTTTTAATGTTCAATGTAGTCCTAAAGATTATAATTTGTGTTCAATTTAGTCCTTTTTGTAAACGATGTTTAAATCGTTAACGACCAAATGCTCAGTTGTGCAATCAGTGACGCATCACCCTTGACATGTCATCATCATCTCCTACCTCTAGAAACCCTAATTTCCACCTACATAGAAAGCCTAGCCACCAACCCTAACCACCACCGTCATGCTCACGGTCAGCTGCCATCTTCGCACCTCCATCATCAGACATTTCGAAACCCCAACCAGATGGTCGTGTCGTTGTTCCAAACACTCCGACACAAGCATCGCAAAACCAAATCACGAGTTCCTCGCACCTTTGAGCAACGTCATGAAGCTTCTTCATTTTCCACCAGCCACCACCAACCCGAAACACAGAAGATCAAAACCCACAGAACCAAAAATCTCCTTCAAAAAAGAAGCGTGATTCGCGCTGCAACAGTGAAGAGCCACCAACATCATCATCAACCTCTCACGAGCAAAATCCAAATCGCTAACGTAAACCCAAATCGCACCACCGTCTCTCCGCAAGCTTCTCCACCGCGCCTTCTTCATTCACCTGCAGGATAAAAACCTAGGAGCAAACCAACTATCACGAAGTCCACCATATCCGCCATGAAGGAGAAACCCTATTCTCGCGTGATGGCAATCGACCAAGCTTTTTCCCAATCTGCCGATGCAAATTTGAAACCCTAATTTTTGGGTGAAGAAAGGGGTTGCCACATGTCAAGCCCTCATTGGCGTGACCATCCTTAGTCAACTCTAGTCCTAGCCACATTAGTTAATAAGTGTCATGTAATTCACTGATTGGTGATGTGTCGTTAACGATTTAAACGGCGTTTGCAAAAAGGACTAAATTGAACACAAAGTATGATCTTTAGGACTACATTGAAGATAAAAAAAAAATAGGACCATATCGAACAAAACTAACAAAAATTAAGACCATAAGTGATATTAAACTTTTTTTTTTATTTAAGGGCAAAGGGAGATGATGTTAGGAGTTCTTCTAAGATTTGGAGTCAAGTTGAAGAATTGCAGTGATTAACTCTAAATCATGTTCAATAGACAATGTAATGGAGAGCTTAGTCCAATGTAATTATGTGATAAAGGGAAATAAAAAAACATTATATTGAAGACCATCTTGTAGTTTTATTAGCATTCACTAGAGACATTCTAATGGTTTTAAGATTAGTTAGGTCATGTAACACATTTTTTTTAATTGTCTTAGCATTTTTTCTTTTACCGTTTTTATGTTATTTTAGTTTTAGGCTTTGTACATAGAAATATCTTGTGAAATTTTCTGTGTATAAAACATTCAAATAGTATTAAAGTGTTTTCTTTTAATCTTCTTCTTGCATTATGTTATTATGATATATTATGATTAATTAATTATAGTTAACTTATAACTTATTTTTTTCAAGTTGCAGTGTTATACATAAGAATTACGACATATATTGAGAAGTTGGATAAGAAAAAAAAGTAAAGGTAACAAGAAGGGAAGGGCAAAAGGAACGAGGCAACTTCCAACTATATATTTCCTTAAATTTCATCTGTTGAAAGTTATATTAGCAACTCATATTATTTGCTTCTCAACTAAAAATTATATACATGATCAGTATAAGGAACAATATCAAAGATATTATACAGAAAATATTCAATATAAATAATAATTTAAAATTTTTATTTCAATTAACAATAATAATTATATTAAGTCACTAAATTTAATATAAAAATTAATTCATTTTTATTATATAAAATAATTAAATAAATATTTTTATAACATTAATTATGTATATATACTAAATTTTCCAATTTACTTTAAACATAAAAAACAATACTTTTTTAAAACAGAAAAAAAAAACAACTATTAGTTTATATAATTATTTTAGCAATGGATTTTTTTTTATATTATTTTAAACGAAAAGAGATTTTTCATGAAAAAAGTATTATCAATTAATATCAGCACTTCTAAAAGTATTAACATAAACTAATTATTAACATCAACTTTATATTTGATAAAATAGCTATAATTACAATTTATATTAAAAGAAAATTTTGAATATAAAATTCATATTATAATTAGTTAGTTTATCAATAAATAAATCAATCATTTATATGCATTGAACTTATTTCTACCATGTTAAACCTAATTTTTCAATAAATTTATTAAAGCGAAATATATCATATTTTCGATCTACCATTTATCAATATGTAAATTTGTCTTCTTTTCAACTAAATTTAAGCACTTGTCATACTTAATTTAGCACTTGTTACCAAACTTACTAAATTTCATTACTTGTCACTAAACTTTCTATATGATTAGGAGCAACAATATGAGTGAGTCTGACCTCTTTGAACTCGTCCCACTGCTGGTTCACTAAAATTGAGTTGCATCCTGACATAATTAAATAAATTGATAATGCAAATTACTTAATTTCAACACTTGTCACCAAACTTACTAAATTCCATCACTTGCCACCAAACTTACTATATGATTAGGGATGACAAAATGGGTGAGTCTACCCTATTTGAACTCGTCCACTACTAGTTCGTTAAAATTGAATTGGGTCTTGAAATGCTTAAACAAACTAACAATGATAATTTACTTTGTCATCGAGTAAGCTTGCGCGCTGATCCATTATTATTTTTTCAATCTTTTTTATTTTATAGTTTCTTTTTTACTAAATGTACATGTAATGCATGTTTTTTAATGAATGTTTTTTATGGCTAAATGGGCCTCTCTTTTTTTCATTTTGAATGCATGAACGTGAAGAAAAAGGATAATTGGTATGTGTGAATAGCTTTAGTTGAAAGTAAATATGCATTGTTATTGTCAAATGGATTCTATAGGAGACACCTACAATTTAATGCACCTTTCAAACATCCTACAACTTTTTTTTACTTTGCCTTTCAAATGAACTTTGAAAAATTACAACTCAAGTAGGGCCAAGATTGAGAATCAAAATTCCAAATCTAACTTATTTCTTATTTTCTCAATCTGGACTAGTTTCCATCACCAAAGCAACTTTTGATCATTTTTTCACAAGTTAGGGCAAATCAGGGCAAAAACCATATAAAACAACAAAAGAACAAACTTGCTGATGACAAAGGAGAACAATCGTGACTCGAAGGAGATGGGATCTACTCCAATGGTGAATTGAATCCTTCAATAATATCAAGTGTTTTAATGTATTGTTAAATGGGAGCTATCAATAACTTGAATTTTCTCAATAAATATCAATCATTAATTTGTGGATTTTTAGCATTAGATGTGTGAAATTTGGTTCAGCAAAATCCTTTTCATAGGTTCTTAGATTGTATAACCATGATAGATCACGAGTATTTGATATGCAACTTCTATCATATTTAGTATATGGTCTTAATATTGTCTAATTTTTTAGCATTTAGTGAGACTTAGACCATCTATTAAAACAATTTAATTGACTTTTCAGTTTAATAAGAAGATGTATTATTCATATATGTTCCTCATTAGTTTAGGTGTGTTTCATGTGTGTTAGTTATAATGATTTTGGTATATAAAAAGGATCTTTGTACGATCAGTTATGACTAATGATTAAGTTGTACTTGAATGAGAGTTTGTTAAGAGAGAGAAATTAGGAGTTGTAATCTCCGAGTTTAATGAATACTCCTGTAGACATAGATTAAAGTTCGTTAACACTTCATTGAACCCTCTTAATGTATGTGTGTGATTCTTTATTTCACTTCCTTTTATTATATACCTTACATTGTTTGTATTTGCGAGTTTATTTATTGTCATTATTCTTTTATGGCAGACACTCTATAGTGAATTTGATCGAGTTATCCCTCATAAGGTGTGTAAATTGATATATTATTATTTGATGCATGTACACACTATGTAACTCTACCCATTTATTTTATTCAAGCAATTTTAAATTCATGTTGCTTGTAGTAGCATTCAAGAGCAACTTGTTCTTCTTTTTTTTGTTGATGTAATAATCTTATCACTTTCTCCTCAATGATCCATGTTGTTGTAGTGTAAGATAGAGGTTGAGTTTCCTTGATGGATAAGAGTAGCCTCTTCTCGAGGTTATTCAATAGGGTATGGATGATTGATAGTCAACTCAAATTCATTTATGAGTGAAGTTGTAGGCTAGGGTAGTTTATTTGTGCACCTCCATATGTCTCTTCATGCACTCCCGTACAAAACTCAAATTCATTTACATTTTGTTATTTTCATATTTTGTATGCAGAAATCAAAAATTGATTTTAACTTCTAAGATTTGGAAAGGGTGAAGAAAGCAATTACTTCCTACTTGCACAATCTAAAAATCATTTAACTTTCGAATCACATACTCCACAATTCATTTTTAAGTTTTGAATTGTCTAAAGACAAAAAAAGTAGCTTCTTAACTTAATTACATAATCTATAAATTATTTTTAACTTTTAGATTCCATAATCGAAACAGTTATAGTAGAACTTGTTTTATAAATAAATGAAAAAAATTATGGAGGTGCACGAAAAACATTGATGCCAATAAGCCTATCAACTACATCTTCTTATCAACTTTAACTTGTTTTATTTTAGGATCGCGATATTCCAACAACAAAATTTTAACACATTTTTAACAACGCCAGGTGTCAGTAGTGCATTAGTCCAATTTTTTTTCTTTTATTTCTGAAATTGTGACATTGAAATTGATGAGAGCTTCAGAAAATTTGGGATTCCAAATATACCCCTTGCCCTAATTCATTAGAAATCATCGTTCTCTTTCTTTCTTCTCGTTCACCATCTTCGTTCTAGCTCTCCCTTTTGGTTTTCGGTCTCCCTCTTCCTTGTGGTTGTCGCTCTTCCTTGTTGTTACCCTTGTACGTTTTCATTACATCTCTTCGTTTTGGTCAATGTCGTCCTCTTTGTTGAGTGTATTGTGCAAAATGACAAGTTCTGGTAACCATGGTCCTTCGACGAGCAAGGTAAATGCATTCTTTCTTCATTTTGTACATTGCGTTTTCGGTTTGGATTTTGGGTTTTCCTGTTAAATTTTTTGTTGTTTTTTTTAGAGCTTTTATATTTTGTTTATTTTGTTTGTTGTTGATGCAGTTGAGGGTTAGTCACTACTTTTTAACAAAGTATATTTCTACTTTGAACGAGCATTTGACAGAGGAGCACCGGTCACTGATTGCGAAGATGGTGGACAGAGTGTTTTATGTAAAGAACCGTCCATGAGCACTGGATTTTTTTCCCCGGGAGGCATGTCCACCAATCCACCTCCAATGAAGACTTATATGAGGAGGGGTCACGAGGGCGTTACAAGAGCACAGTGCTTAGGACTCCTTACACTCGATTTCTTAGAATAAAATATGAGTGACATTTGTATAGATTTCTTAAGAGAAAGTAATACAAAATTGTACATAGATGGACAAATGTTTGTAATTTGGAATATATTTTGTTCAATGTTAAGAGAAAGTAATACAAAATTGTACATATTATTAATGTTAATTGAATTTACTTTGTTATTGTCATTGTGAAATGAGGTTTTGTTTGAATTGTTAATGAATAAAGTAGCCACTTTGATTAGTATTGATGTATTTTATGGAGGCTTTGATTAATATTGATGTATTTGATGGAGGAATGAAATAATGCTTGTGACATGATGAATTTATGTGAAGTCCCCAAACTTCTGCACCAAAAAACACAGTTGTAATCGATTACAACTCATTGGTAAACGATTACAGGAACAAAATCTAGGATTTGTACAAAAACTTGTACTGGAGGACTCAATTGTGGTAACCTAGGTGACCATAGTCAAAATTTTTAATTTTTTAGCATAAATCCACTGGTTTTCACTTGATTTTAGTGTTTAAGTGTGAGTAGTGGCTGAAAAGTCATGTTTGGGCACCCCATGATTGAGCAAAGGAACAATGTTTGTGAGATGAACAACTTAGATGAAGTCTTGAGACTTCTACACCAAAAAATACACTTGTAATCATTTATAGATGCTTGGTAAAAGATTACAGGAACAAAATCCAGGATTTGTACAGAAACTTGTACTGGAGGAGTCAGTTGTGGTAACCTAGGTGACCATAGTCAAAATTTTTAGTTTTTTGGCATAAATCAACTGGTTTTCACTTGATTTTAGTGTTTAAGTCTGAGTATAGGCTGGAAAGGCATGTTTGGGGACCCTATTATTGAGGAAATGAACAATGTTTATGAGATGAACAACTTAGATGAAGTCTTGAAACATCTGCACCAAAAAATACACTTGTAATCGTTTACAGATGTTTGGTAAACGATTACATGAACAAAATCCAGGATTTGTACAGAAACTTGTACTAGAGGAGTCAGTTGCGGTAACCTAGGTGACCGTAGTCAAAAATTTTAATTTTTTGGCATAAATCAACTGGTTTTCACTTGATTTTAGTGTTTAAGTCTGATATAGGCTGGAAAGTCATATTTGGGCACCCCATGATTAAGGAAATGAACAATGTTTACGAGATCAACAACTTAGATGAAGTCTTGAAACATCTACACCAAAAAATACACTTGTAATCATTTGCAGATGTTTGGAAAACGATTACACGAACAAAATCCAGGATTTGTACAGAAACTTGTACTGGAGGAGTCAGTTGTGGAAACCTAGGTGACCATAGTCAAAATTTTTGATTTTTTGGCATAAATCGACTGGTTTTCACTTTACTTTAGTGTTTAAGTGTGAGTAGTAGCTGGAAAGTCATGTTTGGGCACCCCGTGATTGAGGAAAGGAACAATGCTTGTGAGATGAAAAAGTTAGATGAAGTCTTGAGACTTCTGCACCAAAAAATGCACTTGTAATCGTTTACAGATGTTTGGTAAACGATTACACGAACAAAATCCAGGATTTGTACAGAAACTTGTACTAGACAAGTCAGTTGTGGTAACCTAGGTGACCATAGTCAAAATTTTTAATTTTTTGGCATAAATCAACTGGTTTTCACTTGATTTTAGTGTTTAACTGTGAGTAGTGGTTGGAAAGTCATGTTTGGGCTCCTCGTGATTGAGGAAAGGAACAATGTTTGTGAGATGAACAACTTAGATAAAGTCTTGAGACTTCTGCACCAAAAAATACACTTGTAATCGTTTAAAGATGCTTGGTAAACGGTTACACGAACAAAATCCAGGATTTGTACATAAACTTGTACTGGAGGAGTTAGTTGTGGTAACCTAGGTGACCATAGTCAAAATTTTTAATTTTTTGGCATAAATCAACTGGTTTTCACTTGATTTTAGTGTTTAAGTGTGAGTAGAGGCTTAAAAGTCATGTTTGGGCACCCCAAGATTGAGGAAATGAACAATGTTTATGAGATGAACAACTTAGATGAAGTCTTGAAACATCTGCACCAAAAAATACACTTGTAATCGTTTGCAAATGTTTGGTAAACGATTACACGAACAAAATCCAGGATTTATACAGAAACTTGTACTGAAGGAGTCAGTTGTGGTAACCTAGGTGACCATAGTCAAAATTTTTAATTTTTTGGCATAAATCCATTGGTTATCACTTGATTTTAGTGTTTAAGTGTGAGTAGAGGCTGAAAGGTGTTGTTTGGGCACCCAGTATTCACAAAAGTAATAATGTTTTATAGTCAATTTTTTTGTTCAAAAGTCTATTACAGAACTTGGTTTATTCAAGTACGTATTTATCAACAATAATCCGCAAAAGGTTGATGTATAGATTCATGATGAGAACTTTAAATTTCCATAAAGCACTTGAGTATTAAAAATATTACAATTGTAAAGTAGCAACATAGTAATCCATGTCTTGCCAGTGTGTGCGGAAAACCAACTTCCACCTCGCCGGTGTGTACGAAATACCAAAACGTCGTCACCGACGAACCTTCAAATAGGAGGAAATGATAGAACTCAGACAACGCGAAAACACAGTACGGGTGTTTCTGAATAATCTTTGAAAGTCGAAAAAGACTGGCGGAGATTCTCAAGAGAGTGGAGAGCGAAGAGCGACTTCGCAAAAGTGCTCAACTTTGAAAGAAAAAGACTCAAATAGGAGATTCGAAAGAGTGACAGAGAATGGAGACCGACTTCGTAAAAGTGCAAAACTTTAAAAGAAGAAGACTCACACTGGAGAATCGAAAGAGTGACAGAGAACGGAGAGAAGATGGAAGGGATGAAAGATTTCTAGAGGTTACAACGAAAATAAGAAAATGAAAACCGCGAAACCAATTTCGTAAAGTTTTAATCTTTTCTTCCAATTTTGCCCTCGGCCTGATAACTTCTCTCCATTTTCTTTTATTTTATTTTGGCCAATACAAAGACGCCACCTGACGTTGTTAAATTGTTGGCAAAAAATCGTTGTCGACATACCATTTTCCTTAAAAATATTACAATTGTAAAGTAGCAACATAGTAATCCATGTCTTGCCGGTGTGTGCGGAAAACCAACTTCCACCTCGTCGGTGTGTACGAAATACCAAAACGTCGTCACCGACGAACCTTCAAATAGGAGGAAATGATAGAACTCAGACAATGCGAAAACACAGTACGGGTGTTTCTGAATAATCTTTGAAAGTCGAAAAAGACTGGCAGAGATTCTCAAGAGAGTGGAGAGCGAAGAGCGACTTCGCAAAAGTGCTCAACTTTGAAAGAAGAAGACTCAAATAGAAGATTCGAAAGAGTGGCAGAGAACGGAGACCGACTTCGTAAAAGTGAAAAACTTTGAAAGAAGAAGACTCACACTGGAGAATCGAAAGAGTGACAGAGAACGGAGAGAAGATGGAAGGGATGAAAGATTTATAGAGGTTACAACGAAAATAAGAAAACGAAAACCGCGAAACCAATTTCGTAAAGTTTTAATCTTTTCTTCCAATTTTGCCCTCGGCCTGATAACTTCTTCCCATTTTCTTTTATTTTATTTTGGCCAATGCAAAGACGCCACCTGACGTTGTTAAATTGTTGGTAAAAAATCGTTGTCAGACATACCATTTTCCTTTATTTTATGACATCAAATCCTTTATTTATAGGTTAAATTTTTAGTCTCTAAACTTTAATTGTAAAATTGAAATTTGTTTTTGTTGAAACTCTAATATAATTTGGTTTTAAAACTTTAAAAATAAATAAATATAATTCTTTCTCACTCAATTGAATTAAAAGAAAATTACGTGTCAAGTAATTTTAAGTTCACTTTAGAGTTATTTATACTGTTTGACGTACTATAATTCAAATGTCAATTGTAGAGACAATTTAACATGTAAAATAAAGTTGAAATATTTTGATTAAAATAATTATATCTTTATTTTTAAAGTTAACTTACCAAAATATATTAAAATTTTAAAGAAAGATAAATTCTTATTTCGCATAAATTTAAAAACTAAAATTATATTTAATCATTATTTATAACATTTAGCCTTTCATACTTTTCATAAATCACTTTCGTTATCCTTTGTTATGTTCTTAATAAAAGATATAGTTCCTACTGTAAAGTGAATTAATCTTCAATAAATTACGTACAGACCATGTTTTTCTAAGAAAAGTGGACGGTCTCATTACAATTTGACCATAAAAAATTAATATTGTAATGAGTATTTGATGATATGGGTATACATTATACTGTAACGAATATGTAGGTGTACGTTCTTTGATTATCTTGGAAATAATTACATCTGCTTTCACTTTTATTTTTAGATATAAAAATAATCAACACAGCTACGAAAGTTTTTTTTTTCATGTATAAAAATTAAAAATTTAAACCTTAGTTAACATGCTTAAAATATTCTATTATCTAACAATCCTGTGTTAAACTTGTTTATATTTTAGTTTTTTTTTCACTTCATTTTCTCACGAAAATGTTAAAATATTATATTTATGTTTGAAATTTTTATCTCTTTAAATGAATTTATCCAATTACTAGAGTCTTATACTTAAAAAGTAAGTTGAATATAAATAAAATTGTATTATCTCACCCAATAAAGAGTTTGATCCAATTAGGTTCAATTAATGTCTTTATCTAAAATGGTTAAATTTTGATAATTTAATTATATTTCATATATTCCTTAATATTATATATCAACATATATAATATATGGTATATTAGATAAATTTATATTATTTTTATTATATTAATTGCGTCATAGTAAGTTTTATTATTATTGATATTTTAGATTTTACAATTAATTTTTTAAAAGTTTAGGAAATGATACCATCTCTCATGTTTTATTTTAGATTTAATAATTAATTTTTTAAAGGTTTAGGAAATGATACCATCTCTCATGTTTTATTTATATAAATAATTTTTTTTACTGACTTTTAGTGTTGGAGAATGTTTTATAAATATATCTTATTATGTGTTTCAGTTCTTAAAAGCATTCATTAAAAGTCATCAAACCATTCAAATTTTATCATCTATAAGAAGATTGACGCTTTAAAATCCGATAAAAACAAAAATTAATTAAATTACTTATAAGATGATGTAAATTTCTTTACAGTGTATTCAATTATATATAGAACAATTTTAATTAATTTTATAATTAAAAAAATTGCATATAGAACAATTTTAACTAGTTGAATACATAATAAAAAGAAATTTTACTTTATAATAATTTCTAATTAGTGAAGTATATATGAAAAATTATTTTAAAAACTTCATCCTAATAGGTTGAATAAGAAGCATTAATCAAAACATATTTAAAATGTTACAAGATAATTTGATCAATCGTCCTCGTAGATAATGTACTGCAATGGAAAATAACTATACATCAATTAATCACCAGTATTGTTATCAGAATAAAGTGCTATTCTTTCTTAACCCAAATATCCCATTGTTTGTTTACGTTGAATTATGTTTATAAGCTCAAAAGTAATTTAAAAAATTTATCTTTTTTTCTATTAAAATATTATATCTTCTTTAAAAATTTAAGTTTGTACCCAAAGATTTAGCTGCAAGATTTAATCAAAACTGGAAAAAGAAAAATACTAATGAAATAAACGGTTGAAAAAAAGAATAAAAGCAAAGAAACAAAATTGATTAAATAGATTCATGTTGGCGAAGTGATACCAATCCGATATAAAGTAAAAATATAAATGGATATTACTACAATTTTATACACTTAAGTGTTTTGAAAATTAAATCTCATATATCTTACTTTTTAGATTCATAGGAATAATTTTAATTTAAAGTAATTTTTAATAAATCCATTAAATTACCATGATAATAATAATAAATCCATTAAAAAAAAACACCATATATATAATAAGAAGAACAATATACGGAGAGGGAACCCCCCACAGAAACAACAGTCTGTCTTTTTTCAACAGTGTTCACCATCACCGCTTTCAAGAACCTCCCCTTTTCTTCTTCAATGCGTCCACCGCGAAAGAAGGTGAATTTTCGCCCCGGCGACAAGGTGGAGGTGTGTAGCAACGAGGAGGGCTTCTTCGGCTCCTACTACCTCGCCACCGTCGTGTCGGCTCTCGACAACGGTCTCTACGTCGTACGCTACGACACGCTGCTCGAAGACGATGAATCCAAGCCGCTCACGCTGACCGTCTTCCCCAGAGAGCTCCGTCCTAAGCCTCCGCGCATCGCCACCTCCTCCTCCTTCGCGCTCTACCAGCGCGTCGACGCCTTCGACAACGACGGCTGGTGGGTCGGCGAAATCACCGGCAAAGTCGACCTCGACCGCTACTATGTATACTTTTCCACCACTCACGAGGAGATCGTGTACCCCGCCTCCGCAATTAGGGTTCACCAGGAGTGGATCAACGGCCAATGGATTCGTTCCAATTGATCAATTCACGTTTCAATTGACGAATTCCTGTAACCAATCGTGGATAGATTTCCTGTGGTGGGTTTTAATTTCAATCTGTAATAGAATTGAACACGAAACATTGTGGCCTTTGTTGTTTATACATTTAATTGTGCCTCCATTTTCTCATATATCATCGTATCGTATTATCTTGATTCAAGTCCAACGTCAATTCAGTTCTTGTCTTTTAATTGTTTTTCTTTTCTTAATCTTGCTGGGTTAGTTTATTTAAACGTGTTTGTTTGTATGTCTCTGTTGGTTAAGTAGTAGTTTTGTTTTTCATTAGATCTTGTTGGTCGGAAAATTGGGATACCAGGGGCTGAGTACGGTGGTTTATTGAAAATAATTTTCCAGGAAAAAGAAAAACTGCAACGATGCAGAAAGGAAAAAGAAACGTGGCTTCATTTGATTTGTTAAAAACCATTTACAATTTTGAATGTGAAAATTGTTAATATCCTAAACCATGAACTGTTTGTGGTTTTGTTGCCCCTTGTTTAGCTTTTTTATTAATATATCGAATGATGTTAATTAACTTTACGGTTTCTGTTGGCTGTTTCAAACGCTTGTTAATGGTTTTCGACATGTACTTGTGTAATAATTTTAGTGCTTACATTGGAAGAGTAATAAATTTTACTGTTTCCTGATAAATAGATATTAATGATAGTTCTTTATTGAGAGCTGTATTCTATTACTATTATTATTATTAGTGTTAATATTATTATTATTATTATTATTATTATGTCATAATTAATAACGAAGAAAAGAAAAACGATTATGTAAATAATGAAATTTTCATTTATATATATATATATATATATATATATATATATATATATATATCACCAAAAAATAGTATAATACTATATAAAAGAGTCATCACAATAAGATATGATAAAACAATTATTAACTATCATATAAAGTAAAGTCTTACCGTCATCTCAAAACGGACTATAAAATTTAAACTTTATAAACAAACATCTTATACAAAACTATTTACAAAATACAACAAGAAGGTAACTACTCAACAACATCACCTTATCAAGAGTCTGCTCCAACGACATCTCATCTTCTTCTGCTCACACCCACCGGATGATCATAGCACAAATAGATAACAAGAAAAACATACAACACAAATACAGATGGAATGGTAAGCTAGAAGAAAACAAGAAATGATGTATGCATAAAATTAAACTTTCAAGAATTATAACACAAACATATCAAACAGAATTAACTTTATATTTAATCAGCCCTTGACTTGACCATCCAGATTGGTATGAATATGTAGCTATGGCAGTTCGTGCACTTGTTGTGGTGAAACAGTTGACTCACCACAAGCTACCACACAAGGTTAGTCTATTATCACTCACCTTAGGCCAAGGAAAAGCCCTAGGCTAGGACCTCCTAGTATTCTCACGACATGCCTCACCTCTCTCTACTTGAGAATAGGTGACCATTAGAATGTCAGGATGAACTCCAAGACTGGGCTTCCCATATTCATACTTACAAACTTGACAATTACCACTGAGAAATTCCTCCTTGGAATTCTCTTCCACACCATTTGAAACCATAAACCTTACTTTCATACTCATACATAATCATACATTATCCATAAATAAATCAATTTCATTACTCCAACCAATAAAGAACAAAGGAGAGTAGAATGCATGATAACTTGGGACAATCGCTCAGCGCACGCACTTGCTGAGCGACCACTAACTTTACTCGCACAGTGACCCAGCTTGCTGTGCGAATCCACTAACAATGAGCCAACCTCTACAAACACTCGCTCAATGATCCAACTCGCTGTGCGAATTAAACTACCAGTAGTACCAGACATCCAACTTTCTTGCTAAGTGACCCCTTTCACTGATCAAATAAGACATACAGTTCCCGTAGACCTCAACCATTCGCTCAGCGCACCACCCCGTTGTGTGAACCCTTAGACAGAGAGCCAACCTCTACAACCACTCGCTGAGCGATTCCACTCGCTGAGCGATTCCACTCGCTCAACGAGTCTGCATAATCTGCAGCACAACATCAGCAGAATTACGCAACTTAATCCAAATTTACCAACTCCAACTATTTTCCCCAACTTCTAACTCTCCTAGATTGAGTTATATACCTAATTTTAATTGACTAAGTGTGTCTAAACCTTTCTAACCTCATTCTAAAGTGGGCACTAGCCAATTCCCACTTCAAAACACATAATTCATCAACCTAGGGACTCAAATCTCATTTTACTACTCTTGGCACAGTTTTGACCAACTTAGGGACTCTAGCAAGCTCCAAATGACTTACCTAAACTACTACCACTGACCATTTGAGTGCCATACCTCCGAATCAAAATTTCACTTCTCCACTTCCTCAAAACTCACCAAAAGTCAAATGTGAACAATGCACCCTCTTTAGTAACCTTCTCAACACAAATTTCCAGCATAGAATACATTCCATCACAGTCCAAACATCATTCAATTCCATTCATAAACACCATTCATTAAACCACACTTAAAGACAATCAATTTAATCATAAAACGTCTACTCAAAACCTAATTTCCATTCAAATAACAACATGCTCATAAATCCATCACACATACAAACTAAATAACAATTTGAAATAAATCTAGCTTCCCTTACCTCAATCAAACTTGCACTACTCAAGATTACTCCGACCTTGCCTTACACCGCAAGAAATTTCCAAAAACACTTATAAATTACCAATTAGTGATGGGAAACTACTTTTAGAACTTAAATGGAACTAATAATCAATAGAAGGAGATTCCAAACACATGCAAGAGCAAAAATTCTATGTGATCATAAAATTAGGGAAAACCTAGAAAAAAGGAACGAAACTTACCTGCTCATATCGATACATTGATCGGGCAAATATGTAGACTTTGACGTTGTGATCTCCTAGGTACCTCCTTATCGTCAAACAGTGGATTAAGGAGTGAGAAAAAGTAGAGAGAAGTGATAGAAGATAGTGTTCTAGAGAGATAGAGGTGATTTAAATAATGAACCGAGTTTTAGAAAATTCTATTTATATTATAAGATTATTTTAAAATAAAATACTTGGTTTCATTATTTTAATACACCTATGTACTCTAATACTCTATTTTCTAGGTTCTTACAAAAATTATTTATATATTTATACAATTGTTATTTAAAATTTGAAAAATTAAAATAATAGTAAAATTGTATTGTTTTTAATTTATAATTATTAATATTATTTTTTAAATAATTATTATATTATTCTTTTATTATTATTAATATTATTATTAACAATATTAATAGTATTTATAATTTCATTATTATATTATTATTAATAATAAAGAATGGAAATCAATTATGTAAAAAGTGAAATTGATTAAATCATTTATATATATACAAATTGAAGTTGTAATTTAAAATAAAAAAAATATGACTATTATAATTATAGTTATTACTATTTTTGTTATTAATAATATATATGTACATAAATATATATAAAATATCTTAAAATAAAATAAAAAATATGATTTAAAATAATAAAAATATTATTATTATTATTATTATCATTAAAATACTGATAATTATTTATTTTATTATTGTTATTATTAGAAATAGAAAAAAATAGGTGAGGTGTTAATTACAATATTTATGTGCAGAAATGTTTTGATTTTGAGAAGATGTAATTCTAGTGATCTCCTTCAAACCTGCGTTCTATACAAATTCGTTGAAAGAAACTCACTGCGTAAATATGTTGAAGCAAAGAGAGACTTACTCATCATCCACCGTCAACTTTTACCAAAACTCTATGATATCTAAACTTTTCCAATCCCTCTGAAGAAACATTTCGCACCATGTTTTCTAATATGCTTCACCTTTGTTATGCACTATGCACTATGCACTATGCACTATGCACTATGCTATATAAAGAGGTAAATGGATTTCCACACCTGCTTCTACATCACATTTTACAACATTTTTCTATTCATTTGTAGTCGAGGAAATACTGGATGATGAAAATAAGCTATAACAATCAAGACAACAAAAGTTTCGAGCCTATTAACGTGAGAAAAAAAATAAAAATAAACACATTAGAGGATGCATTAAAATAAAAAAATTTGGATTCTACCAATATACATTCTGAAACATAAAATTTACTTAGAATTTGGAATGTAAATTTGTATTAATGATTATATAATCCATAATATAATTTACATTTTAATTTATCTTAAAAAATTACATTATAGATTATATAATTCAAAATATAAATTTACATTATAAATTATATAATTTATATTCTAAATTATCTTTCAAATTTACATTACTTTACTAATGTTGAATTCAAAATGCATATTTATATTTCGAATTGTATAATTTGAAATGTAAAAATTAATATTTGTGAATTCCATAATCCGAAAAAGAAAAACTTAAACATCCTTTTCTATTGTTTTAATAGGGGTATAATTGAAAATTTAAAATGTAACGAGGATGAGTAAGAAACCTAGGAAAAAATTCCGAAACAACAATTGTCTATTAAATAAAAGAAAGGAAAATACATCAAAGCCCTGTCAAGGTCAAGATGAAGAAAACATACAATCAAAATTTCAAAAGTTTAAAATAAAAATAAAAAGAAATATGCTAAAAGAAATTTTCAAAATAAAATGTGTTCCGTATTGTATCCAATATAATCAGAGCACTTACATTTTGCAGAAAATTATTTTTTACTACACTCATCAATTTCTTTCTGCAACCAATTATTTTTTGAATTCCATTTTTATTCTTATTTTGTTTTAGGCTTAATAGATTATTTAGTCCCCAGTTAAGAGCTGAATTTTCATTTAGTACCCAGTTTTAAAAATAAAGACATTAGGTTTCTAAGTTATGAAAATTGTGTAAATTAAGTCATGTCCGTTAGGGTGGTACTAACGACATTAAAGGTTAAAAGATGTGACAAATTATTTATCCAACGTGACAAATGCACATATTTTAGGTTTAGCCAAGTATGAAAATGTCCTTTTTATTTGGAAGAACAAAATGCATACAAATTTGGCCCAACATTTTAATCTCCAACGAGCTTAGGGGAAGGAGGTGATATGAAGGTTTGGAGCTGAGGTGGGCTGCCCTAAGTTCGTCTTGTGAAGTTCGTTGTTTCTGAGGTGGGTGCTCTAAGTTGGGTGGTTGGGAATGAGGTGATTTTGTAGGTGTCGAGGAAGCAATATTGTGTTGTTGGTGGAGGCAATGTCAATGAATCAATGCTCGTCTTGCTCATGGGAGACCTCACGTGGTGGTTCATCGAGAGGAATAATTGGCAGCCAAATATGCTACTGTAGAGAGCTTGCCGTAATAAGAGTCGCAAAAACTGTTAAGAATCAGGGGAAGCATTTTTGGGGGTGCTCTAATTACAAGGTATTTTTTGTACGTTGTATTTTGATTTTGGGGTACATTAGTTCGGTTTATCCTGAGATGTTTTGGGTTGGAAGTTTTGAACAACGAAGTCGAAACGAGGAAGTGCGATGATGTAATTTCTTCAAATGGCGCACTGAAGATTACATAGATGAAAAGGATAATACAATTGGATGGCAAAGGAGAAAGATAATTTGTTTGGAAAAATCACTTGTGGTTTGTTAGAGAAGGGATAAGGTGTTATTGGGGTTTTTATGTTTGATGGGGTTGATTAACATCATCTTTGTATGTATTTTGTTTTAATTTTTTTCTAGTGGTGTTTGATGGGGTTATAATGTAATGTTTGTTAGTTAATGAAGATTGTGGTTGTAATGACATTGTTCCTGTAATGATATTTTGTTTCTGTTATTGTTCAAGTCAATGTTATGTAATTTACATTGTCTTGTCATTAACAGCCAGTGAATGTTATGAAGTGAATGAACATCACATAAAATTATAGACTTCCTTGATTTTTCATCCGCATAAAGGTATACAAACCATCAATATGAATAATGTGTTGAAAGCATCAATATTGACAAGGTCTACAAAGTCATTTAACATCACATAAGAAGCTGTCAAAGCATCAATTTTAACAACCTGGCAAACATTGCAGGTTATAGTTTTAGAAGATAAAACATCAGAGTTGTTCCAAAATGATATCATATTGATGATTAAAGATCACTTAAGAAATTACATCACAAATCATCCATAATACATGACATCCAAAATATAGTTATATAGTGCAAAATACATCACATCCAAAATAATATTGAAGGTCAAACATGACCTGAATATGTCTTAGCAAAACTACTTAAAGTTGAAATTACATATCCAAAATACAAGTCAAAGTTAAACAATTTTTAAAGTGTTGTTGTAGTGTGATCAGTCTGGGGTTCTTCAGTAACTTGACTTGGTTGAGTGGGTTGTGGTATAGCTTGGTGGTCTTCTTCTTGGGTAATCTGACTTGCTTGAGTGGGTACTGGTGTAGCTTCCTGGTGTTGTTGTTCAGTTGGTTGAGTGGAGTGTGGTATTGCTTGCTGGTGTTGTGCTTGAGGGCAATTAGTTCTTCTATGCCATAGTTGTCTACAAATGCCACATCTCTTTGGGATTCCAGTTTGGCCAAGTTGTGTATCATCCCTTATTTGCTCCCAACTCTTTCGTCTTCTTTTTTTTCTTGGTCTACCTGGCAACACCTTTTTCGGAGGAGGCAAAACATCAGCATATGAAGTCCTTTCCCATAGTTCAGGTCCATTGACAGGGAAAATTAATGGAATGTAAGTTTCTTCATAAGTTGAGGTTCTAAACCAAATTGGGATGTAGTCTTCTGCATTGATGTTTAAAAACCTCATGGCAGTCAGTGCATGACAACAAGGTATTCCTGTTACAATCCACTTCTTGCAGCTACAATCTCTTTTCTCTACATCAACCACAAACTTTTCAGCAATATTGGAAGTATGGCTGATCTCAAAAACTTGCATACCTGACCAACTGCCAAAGTATTCAAAAACAATATTAGGAAGAAATTTACAATGGAATCAGTCAAATAGAAAATGAGTAAGTGGTTTTGTAGTTTACTTACTTAAGTATCCAATATTGTGTCTTCTGTAACTCCTTGTGTGGTCTCTTTTGAATTTTGGGACAAATGGGACCATGAAACAACCTTATCTTCTCGCTATTGGATGCCCACCTCTTCATCAGGTAGCTACGAATCTCTTCCAACATTGTTATGATTGGTTTCCCCCTAGCATCTAAGATGACGCTGTTAAAAGCTTCAGATATGTTATTGACAAGTGTGTCACAAACAAGTGTTCGTGAAAATCTTGACCTAGACCAAAATTTGCAACAAGAGAAACTTAAGTATTTGTAAAAGAAATATGCATTCAGCTAAATATGAAATGTAATGTGAACTTGAAATGTACTTGCCTTGGTGGAATAGCTATCAAGTATTTAAAGGCCTCTTCGTTGACTTCATTGATTTGTCTCATCATTGATTCCCAAGCTAGGGGGTGTGTTGCTGCTGCTGTCTTCCATAGTAATTGTCTGAGATTAATGCTAGGATATTTCTTCCTAAAATTTGCATAAATGTGCCGTACACATAAACGTTGGTCCACATCAGGTAAAAGTTGTTGTATAACTAGCAGAAGTCTCTGTCACAGTAATGAATGAAAGTTAGTTTTATATTGGGATGGTGAACATCCATAATCAATGAAAAGGTACTTATTTACTTACTTTCTGTTGATCTGACACAAAGTTACACCTTGAACATAATTACCCTCCTCCAAGATCATCAATTAACCATTCTAAAAACCATGTCCATGTTTCCTTATTTTCTACTTCAACAACAACATATGCCAAAGGTACCATCTGGTCATTACCATCTCTTCCAACGGCAGTTAAAAGCTCTACTCCATATTTGCCTTTAAAAAACATCCATCCAAATGTATAATAGATCTACATGGACAAAATTGTCCTTACATGCTTTGAAACACACATAAATTCTTTTGAATATAACCTTATCCTTATATCGTTCCACACTCAATTTCACTGTTGACCTAGGGTTTGACCTCAGCATTTCTTGTGCATAATCATACAGTCTTTCATATTGTTGTTTGAAACAACCATCAATGTTGGCTGTTGCCATTGCTTTTTCCTTAATTGCTGTAGACCTTGAGGCACCAATGTTCCATATTTTAGAAAACTTACTGTTTAGATTTTTTAGATTTATATCTGGACTTGCTTTCATGCTCTTCTCTAATTTGCCACTTAATCATTTCGAGGTAACTAAACCAATGTTGAGTTCTCTACTACATGTATGTCTGTCTATGATCTTCCTTAGTTGCCATGTACTTTGGGTACTCCTATATGCACAGTATGCATACCATGGACATTTCCCTTGTGAACCACAACATTTAACACAAATTCTTCTCTTGTAATTCTTAGAAATCTTCAACTTCCTACCATTATGCACTCCATAAGTTCTAATTGCATCAGTGAAATCTCTTTTTTCAGGAAAGTAGGTCCCTAGTTGTCGTTTATATTCTTTCATACTTACGGGCTCTGAGAAGATCCCAAAATCTCCATTGCGGGGACTTTCATCATTTGAGTCATCACTTCCATATATACTACCACAACTATCAGATTCCTAGTCACTTTCAGATAAGCCCCTAGCCTGTGCTTGGAAGTTTGAGGTAGTACATTCACTTCTTGTACCCATTTCAACAAACACATTACCTTCGCAATTTTGCTGTTCAAGTTGTTCATCAATATCCACACCAACATCCATAAATTCATCTTCATACTAACATCAAACTCCTCCTGCACTTCGTCAGCACCTTTTGTCTCATGGCCAACTTCACCAACATCTCCAACTTCAGCACCTTCACCACCTTGTCCAACTTCACCATCATCACCACCTTCACCCTCTTCTCCAAGTTCAGAAACATCACCAACATCTCCAACTTCAACATCTTCAGCACCTTCACCACCTTGTCCAACTTCATCATCATCACCACCTTCACCACCTTGTCCAACTTCACCATCATCACCACCTTCACCCTCTTCTCCAACATCTCCAAATAAACCATCTTCTGTCTCATCACCATCATGTCCAATATCACCAACTAAACCATCTTCAACACCTTCACCTTCACCATCCTTACCATGTTCTTCTTCAACCCCTTCAACAAGTTTACCTTCACCATCCTCACCACGTTCTTCTTCAATCCCTTCACTAAGTTTACCTTCACCATCTTCACCATCCTCACCTTCTTCACCAACATCATATTCCAACATATTAATATAATCAGGTTCGAATACCATGTGAACCACAAACAAATGAGCTTTACCATTCAATAACGCAATGCTCACGATTTGCCTTGCTCCTATGTCATCACTTAACAATTCCAACCTATTTTCTAATACACGACCACCCAGGGAATACCACAACTCCTTAACATTTCTATATTCCATCTCCTTTACTATGGCCAATATTTCAAAATAACTCCATCTATCCGTGCCAACGACCAAAGTACTGGTTTCACCTCCATGGTATCTAAATGACCCATCATTCAGAAACTTACCCCCATGGTGAAACACTACCTCAATATCAGGTTCAGTCATTTTGTTTATTGACCAACTATTATATGCCTATATAAAACAAAGTGTCAGACTACATGCATTTGGTTAATGACCTTCACATGCATCTACTATCACTATTTAATGACCTCCACATGAATGTACATTGTAAACATGCCACGTTACTAACAACTATGACACATGTAGCCATACAAAAGTAATCACACACATTCAATGTATCACCTACAACATTCCATCTTGGCTTAAACCTTAAATCAATATGCATCAACCACAACTTAAAAAGCAACCACACAGTCAACAAAACCATATCCAAAATAGTACTACGCATTAACAGAACAAAAGCAAAAAATAGTCCCCACTAATTGGGGACCAGAATCAAACAAACAGTACCACTACAAATCAAACGTTATTAGGGGGACCACAACACAACAACAGGGACCACAACACAACATAGTAAGGGGACAACAAGACAACATACTTCCATGGGAAAAGCAACTACATAAAAAACTCATAAAAAGCGTACCTTGGACCTTTTCGCTTCGAACAACTATCACTGCAACGTCAATCCTTTTCACTAAACAATCTCCTTCATTAACCCTTTTCAGTTAATAATGTCCTTCCACACCGTCAACCCTTGCACACCTTCAATCCTTCGAGAACGTCAAAAATCCCCAATCTATGGCCTCACTTCTCTAATCTTTTCATTCCAAGATAAAGAAACCCTAGATTTTAATTTCCCCAATTTGAAATGAGTTTTTTTTCCTTTTCCCTGTCACGTTATTTTTCCTTTTTCGTGCCACGCAAGTAACCTACTCCAAGTGTTTGTCACGACCACATTTCTTGCACACCTTAAGTTCACACTCAGGTCAACATTTTTAATTTTAACTCCGTTAAATGATGTGAACTTAGTTTACACAATTTTCACTTGAGAACCTAATATCTTACTTTTAAAATCGAGTGCTAAATGAAAATTAAGCGGCTCTTGGGACTAAATAACCTGTTAAGCGTTTGTTTTATTTGTTGTTGTCTCCTTCATGGAGACTCTGTCTTGGTCAGATTTAATGTGGCTAGAGTGAATCCTATCCTGAAATGTTCCTCCTGCAAACCTATTTGGTTTGGCTTCAAAGCCTGGACCGCCGCTGCCACCATTCTCGTCACCAGGAACTGCCGCGAATCCCCGACTAACCATTCCTCCTTGTATCTGCGTCGCCGGTTCTGTTCACCAGGGTGTTCACTACTACTCACCACCAAACTGGATCTTCGACAAAAGCCACCGCGCACCACCTCCGTTTGTACTTGCTACAAACTCGCCGCTATTGGACCCTGCATCTCTTTGCTGCATTGCGAAGTAGGAACCCTTGGTAGCCGCTGCTATCTCCGGTGAGATTTAGTCATCATCTCCATATTCTTTTCTGTGTTTCTCTGCGTCTCCCGCTTGTTAAGGGTTTGCCTCCGGCGAAACGCCGGCGTGCCCTGCATGTTAACTAGGTTTGAGGTATGGGAAGGTAAACTTGTCGAGTTAACGAGTTGACTCGCGATCTTGATAACATTGTTCGCAACCATTAGGGAGCAAGTTGTTTCTGACACTGATCCTGCTCGGAAGCAAAAGAGTAACTTTGAATGCTTCAAGATTTCTCTCTCTCTCTCTCTAGTTTCCCTTGTCTTCATCACATGATGGGTACTTCCGTAGTCACTAGCACAAACACAGATGATGTTGAGAGGCACAACAAGGGGACACAGTTCTTGATTTTCATGAGGCACCTATGCAGGGCAAGTCAAGTGAAGAACTTTGACGAAGCTTTAGACTTGTTTCAAAGAATGGCTAGAATGAAGCCTGTGCCTTCTATGAAGGACTTTACTTTATTGTTGGGTGTTATTGTGAGGTTGAGGCATTACACCACTGCCATATCTTTAGTTAAGCACATGTATTCTGGTCTAGGCATAGAACCCGATACCATTACTCTTAATATTGTGATCAACTGTCTTTGCCGCTTAAAGTTGATATCTTTTGGGTTCTCCGTCTTGGGGACCTTGTTCAAACTTGGTTTGGAGCCCACTGTGATGACTCTTACCAATCTCATTAATGGGCTTTGTGTGCAAGGCAATGTGGCTCAAGCAGTGGAATTGGCTGATCATATGGAGAAAATGGGGTATCCGTTAGATGTATACACTTATGGGGTGTTGGTTAATGGGTTGTGTAAGACGGGAGACACTTTGGTGGTAGTTCGATGGCTAAGTAAGATGGAGGAAAGGAATTGAAAACATAATGTGGTAGTTTATAGCAGTGTTATGGATGGTTTGTGCAAGGATGGATTGGTATATGAGGCATTAAATTTGTTCTCTAAAATGGGTGCGAAAGATGTCTTGCCTAATCTTGTCACCTATATTTGTTTGATTCAAGGTCTCTGTAATTTTGGAAGATGGAAAGAAGTTGGTTCTCTTCTGGATGACATGATGAAAATGGGAATGAAGCCGGATGTCCAAACACTCAATATTTTAGTGGATTCTTTCTGCAAAGAAGGAAAAGTAATACAGGCTAAAAGTGTGATTGGGTTTATGATTATAATGGGTGAGAAACCGGATGTCTTTACATATAATTCACTGATTCATGTTTATTGTTTGCAGAACCAAATGAATGAGGCCATGCGAATATTTAATTTTATGGTTAACGGGGGCTGTTTCCCGGACATTGCAGTTTTTACTTCACTTATCCTTGGATGGTGCAAGAAAAAAAAAACATTAACAAGGGATGTATCTGTTGGAGGAAATGGGTAAGATGGGATTTGTACCTGATGTTGTCACTTGGACCACTCTTATAGGTGGGTTTTGTCCAGCAGGTCAATCATTAGCTGCGAAAGATCTATTTTTTTAACATGCATAAACATGGTAAAGTTCCTAATATCCAAACTTGTGCTGTTATGTTGGATGGCCTGGGTAAAGGAAATCTCCTTTCTGAGGCAGTTTCATTGGTTGAGGCAATGGAGAAGAGTAATTTGGATCTTAATATTTTCATTTATACCATTTTACTTGACGAAATATGCAGTGCTGGGAAATTGAATGATGCATGGGAACTGTTTTCTAGTTTGCCTGCTAAAGGCTTGCAAATTAACGTTTATACGTATACCATTATGATTAAGGGTCTTTGTAAACAAGGACTGTTAGATAAAGCTGAAGACTTGCTGATGAATATGGAAGAGAGCTGCCCGCCAAATAACTGCACTTAAAATGTCTTTGTCCAAGGCTTGCTGACAAAAAAGGAGATTGCAAGGTCAATAAAATACCTTGCAATTATGAGAGACAAGGGTTTTTCAGTGGATGCTGTCACCACAAAAATGATTATCAACTATTTATCCACTAATAAAGGAGACACTGAAATTCAAGAATATTTGTTTCCCAAAAGATAGCACATTTTAAGAGTTTCACTAGAGCTTTGTTCAAATCTAGTTCATTCTGGTTTCACAATTCTTATTTATAGGACCCTGAATTAAGAACTGGAATGGTCTCTACGTTAGAACTTAATTGTTAAGAATACAAAACCATTTCCGTTAAAGTACTTCACAGGACAAATTATGTGAGTAGGAGAACTGGTCCTTAAAATGTTATCATAACTTCTATAAATAAGGACTTGTGAGTTTGATCCTTGTTGTTTGTAGTCTTCATAATTAACTCAGGGGAAGTGCGTTTGTGCTCCGTCCACACTTCAAGCTCAAGAAGCTGTTGTTAAGGTGATTTTAGATGAAATTTTCTTTAGCTCCACTAAACAGCTTAAGCTTTTAAAGGGAATTACTCGTTGACATTTTTTTTTTGGTATGTTTGTTCATCTTGGCATGCACATTTATTTTGATATATCCTCAAGAGCATATTAAAATAACTTAGAATAAATAGACTTCTATGCAATTTAGATATGGAGCAGTATCCTTGCATTTTTATGGAGTTGGGTAGTTCTTTTTATTTGAGTATGTTTGCCTTCAAGTAAGTTTTTCGATGAAATTAGAGTAGGATATTTTTTCCCCCACAACATTAGAGATAAATTGCTCAATGTTGCTAGGAAATGATAATTGACAGCCTAAAATTCTGCCAGAGTAAATCAGTATACGGATAAACTGTGTTTAGTTCACAACAGGACTATTCAATTTATGGGTGAAAGGTCATAATTACGTAAGATTTAGTTACCTGTTTTAGGTAATAACATAATATAAAATCAATCTAATTGATCATAACATCAATTGATCTTAATATTATTGGTTATTATGTTTATAGGATTCTAACGGTCTGCATCAAGGTGGTGCTTTATTAGTCCTTCATTATATGGAAAATATAGATTCCCAATGTTTTTGTCTTAACCATGTATGAACTATGTGCTAACACAACCTCAAAATTTGTTACACTTTTATTGTAGGAGCTTGTTCCTTCAAGACTCCTATTTTACTGAACTGATAATCATTACACATGTCATAGGTAAAACCATGTTTTGCTCTCCCAATTTAAAATAATTTGTTATAAGGAGATATATTTATCCAATTGCTTAACCATTTTAAGAGGGCTATACATGATTGCCTAGCATAATACGCATTAAGATATGCACTCTTTTTATGTCTGATGTGGTATTTGTGATGACTATTGTTATACAGGTTCGGTAAAGAAGCTTCCTGTTTCTCTGTCCATCACGCATGATTGTTCAAAATGTAAAGATAATATCGTTGAGGAGTTTGAGTCCACACTCTCTTATAAAAGACTCTAGGGTGACCACCAATGTGTCTAATTGAATTCTTAACCCATTTCAAGTTCTTTCGCTATTTAGAAAGATGCTTTGGAGGTAAATATTTATATTTATATTCATTTTTTTTGGGTTTGATTTGTCTAACTCCTTTTAATTTTTATTTTAAGAAAAAAATTGAATTCTCTGCAATTTAGTGGACATTATGTATAATAAGGTATATTTTCTAGCAAGTTGAACATGTTTACTACATTTGGTTGTAGGACTGTGAATTACTTTATGTTGCTGAAAGACCAGAGGAACTCAGAATAAGAAACATTGTTGTGCCTCCTATATAACTATTTGATCATCAGTTGGAATGGGTAAACTTTTGAGGTAGTTCCAATGTGGCTATATTTTGTATTTTCTCACCTTAATTAACACAATGCCTTTCTTTGGTGTATATTTTGAGGGACTAGAGAGCTTTAATGAGATGAAACTTGTACATACACAGTTTGTTTTCCCTCTCTGTTTCAGGACAATTCCAGATTTTTCCTTAACTCAAACAATTCTTTTATAGAAAATTATGATAACTAATGCTTATGGTTTCTATCTTCATTTATTGTAGCATGACAATGTCATAAGTGAGGCTAAAGAACATAATCCAAACAAATGTTGTTCTATGCCAGGAATTACTGTAATCAATTGTTTCATCCAAATATCTCGTATGGTAGGGTGATAGGTCTTTGAAGGTTAAGTTAGGAAAAATAAAACATAAGTTAGTAAGAAGTGGTTAGGGGTACTAAGGAGGAGTTTAAACAACAGTTAGGGAAAGTTTTAATTAGTAGTTAGGCGGTTTTTGTCTCTTAAGGAGGGGGCGTGTACTAGTTGTGATTGTTGAGTGTTTTATTTCTAAACAGGGACTGTCCTGTGTAGAAGGGAATGTTTTCCCTTGGAGGTTGTTGATTGTTTTTAGTATTTTTCTTTTTCAATAGGGTGGATAACATGGGTAGAAAAACTCTTCGAAGTTCAAGAGGTTACGTCTAGAGAGAAAATCAGATTGTCTTTCATAAGTATGGAAGGAGGAACTAGTCATTGGTTTTGGTTTTGGAGAAGAAAACCAAGGATCCTACTTAGGAGGAGTTGACGAAAGAGCTTATTAAGAGATTTGGGGAGAAGTAAAGATGTTCAGTGTTCGAAAAATTGGCAACTGTTAAGCAGAAGGGCGAAATAGAAGAGTATATTCAAGAGTTTGAAATGTTGGTGGGACAAGCAACCAAGTTGACGGGGAACAATTGATGGGATATTTCTTTGCAGGCTTAAATTCTAACATAAGAAGTCAGATAAGACCACATAATCCCAAGGATCTTTTGAGGGCCATGGAAGTTGCTCGAGATTTAGAGGAGGTTTCGAAAGAGATTAGAATGGAGAGAGAATAATGGACAAAAGTAGAGGTTATCAATGATGTTATTAAGGTAACAAAGGTGTGATTTCTAGGGTGGAAATTTTAAAGGGGAATAGGAATGAACCAGGAAGTTCTAGTAATGTCACTAGAGGCTATCAAAGTTATCAAGGTAACATAGTTATAATTTCTAGGTGGAAACTTTAAAGGGGAATAAGAATGAACCAGGAAGTTCCAGTAATGTCAGCACAACTAGAAGGGAAGGAGGAACCACGGTGGAATCTAGAGTTGGAAGCACTAATTCAAGGGGTAGCCGAAACAGGGGGATGAAGAATTTGCCTTATCCTGAATATATTAGAAGAAGAGAAGAGGAAAGATGATTCCATTATGGAGGACCTTATAGTCCGAGACATAAGTGCCATGAAAAGAATTTTAGAGTACTCAATATGGAATATGGAAGACGATAAGGAAGTAGCAGAACAAGAAGACGAAGAGAAAGAGTGACAAAAGATCAATTTCCCGACTTTAACTTTGCGGACAAGGTTGTTCAGACCCCGACAATATTGATAAGTCTTTGAAGGTTTAAGTTAGGAAAAATAAAACATAGAAGTTAGTAAGAAGTGGTTAGGAGGGGTTTAAATAGCAGTTAGGGGAAGTTTTAATTAGTAGTCATGCGATTTTTGTCTTTTAAGGAGGGGGGCGTGTACTTTGGTTGTTGAGTGTTTCTAAACAGGAACTATCTGGTGTATAAGGGAATGTTTTCCCTTGGAGGTTGTGGATTGTTTTTAGTATTTTCCATTCAATAAACTACTACCTCATAATGAGGATTCATTTCTTGTCACTAAGAAACCTGACATAGAGCATCTTAAGTGTTAAGATTTTCTTTGTCAAGCTTCAGTTTATGTTAAATTTGTTTTTTTCTCTTTAAGTTGCGCATATAGACAAACAAGTTTTCATAGATTATATGCACAAAAAAGGTTCTTAAGCTCTGTCCTTTGTTTTTTTAAATAATATTATGCAAATGTGTGTATTTTAGTCTCTTATAGTTGTCCTTGTTCTAGTATACTTTATATGTCCTCTTAGGGATGAATTGCATTTTGGATAGAGGCATATGTCTTGGTAATTGTTGGAAGTTTTATATCGATTAAAGAAAAGGCTAATTCACAATATATAAGTGGGTGCAATCTTTATCTTACAAACCGATTTTATAAGATTGAGTTAGGTTCAAAGTCTACTTCTTAATATGATATTAGAGCCATGGTTAGAGTTTATCCTTGCGAAAATTGTTGTTTGTTGCTTTTATTGTTTCACATACTATTAGACTATTCATTAATGTCTAGTCTTACGTTCGATATGCATATGTTTCGGCATGAAGGGGTGCATCGACTAGAGATGATGGGATGCAACTTTTACCTTTACCTTACAAACAAGTAAGATTAAGTTACGTTCAAAGTCTACTTCTTAACCATAATAATGAGGTGGTTCCAAAGGAATTTGAACTTTTGTGTTTCACAAATTAATTTGATATAGAGTTTGGTTTAGTAACTGAACTGCATGTTGTTGATTCATTATCGTTTCTATTTTTATAAAGGTTAAATCATTTTTGAGGTCCCTATTTTGGGTTACTTGTTTCAAATGTGTTTCTCAATTTTTTTGGTCATAATTGGGTTCTTCTTTTTGAAAAATGGATGTATTTAAGACCTTGCTATCAGTACCATAGAGGGTGTCACGCGTCACTGTCATGTCTGTGTCATTGCATTAATATTAATTTGGTTTCTGTATTTTTATTTTTGTCTCAATTTGTTCTATGTTTTTTTTAAATTAAACAATTTGTTCTTAAATTAAAACAAAATTTAATTTGTATATAAATGTTATGCAAATATTTTTATTAAATATTTTAATAAGATTAAGTTTATTTATAATTATATTTAGTTAATCATATGTTCTTTAAATATACTTAAAAGAGTTAAAAAAGAAAATAGTGATATGACATGCTAATGGGAATTTTTCAAATGACATAACTAAATGAACAAATTGATAACGTGAAAACTTTTGTGAAACTATAGGAACTCTAAGTAAAATAAAAAATTAGAGAAAATTCATGAAAATCATAATTGAATGTCGTATGTTATTTCTTTTTTTTATGCTCTTTCATGTTAATTAGGGTTTTCACATTAAAATTTGATGAAAACCCTAATTAATGTAGAAGAACATGAAAGAAGGAATAACATAAATGACCTTTAATTATGATTTCGACGAAATTTTGTCCAATTTTTTATTTTAATTATGGTTTCAAGAAAGTTTCCAAATCTCCAATTTTAACATAAATGACCTTTATTTATAGTTTTAAGGAAGTTTTCATGTTGTTAATTTGTTTATTTAGTCACCTTATTTAAAAAATTGTTGTTTGTTGCTTCTATTGTTTCACATACTATTAGACTATTTATAATGTTTAGTCTTACGTTTGATAGGTATATGTTTCAGCATGAGGAATGCATCACCAAGAGATGATGAGATGCAATGTTTACCTTTACCTTCCAAACAAGTAAGATTAAGTTAGGTTCAATTAATCTGTGTCCCAAATAAATTAATTTGATATAGAGCTTGGTTTAGTAACTGAACTGCATGTTGTTGATTCATTATCGTTTCTATTTTTATAAAGTTTAAATCATTTTTTATGTCTATTTTGGATTACTCGTTTCAAATGGGTCTCCATTTTTTTTTGTTTTAATTGGGTCCCTATTTTTAAAAAATTGACGTATTTAGGTTCTTGTCATTAGTACCATGTGTCACGTGTCACTGTCATGTGCCATTAAAATAATATCAATTTGATTCTTTTATTTTTATTTTGTCTCAATTTGTCCTATGTTTTTTTAAAATTAAATAATTTTGTTTTTCTCAAATTAAAACAATTTAATTTGTATATAAATGTTATACAATTTTTTTTATTAAAATTGATATTTTTATTAAATATTTTAATAAGATTAAGTTTATTTATAATTATATTTAGTTAATCATATAAATGTTAATTATGTTTTTTAAATATACTTAAAAGAGTTAAAAAAGAAAATAGTGATATGACACGCTGGTGTGAATTTTTCAAATGACGTGACTCATAATGTGAAAACTTTTATGAGACTGTAGTTAAAGGTAATCTTTGTTAAAATTGTTGATGTGAAAACTTCAATGGAACTCTAATTAAAATAAAAAACTTTTATGTTACTTCTTTCTTTTTCATGCTCTTCCATGTGGTTTTCACCTTAAAATTTTATGGAAACCCTAATTAATGTAGAAGAACATAAGGAAAGAGTAAGACAAATTTTCTCTAATTTTTTATTCTAATGAAGGTTTCATGAAAGTTTCCCATCTCCAATCTTAATATAAATGATCTTTAATTATAGTTTTATGGAAGTTTTCACGTTATTAATTTGTTCATTAAGTCATGTCATTTGAAAAATCTACATATCACTATTTTTTTTAACTTTTATAAATATATTTAAATAACATAATTAACATTTAAATAATTAACTAAATATTATAAATAAACTTAATCTTGTTAAAAATATTTAATAAAAATATAAATTTTAATAAAAATATTTGTATAATATTTATATAAAAATTAAATTTTGATTTAATTTGGGGTGAGACAAAATTGTTTAATTTTTTTAAGAATTTAGAATTAAATGAAGATAAAATAAAAATATAGGAATCAAATTGAGATGACTGAAATAACACATGACAATGACACATGCATTCTAATATCACACTGTCATTATCACATGACAAAATGTCTGACATGTGGCAAAGTTTAATTTTTAGAAATAAAATATAAAAAAATAAAAATATTTAAAAAAACTACAAACTAATACCTGACACCAGGTGTTAGGATATTACTAACTGTAAGTATATGATTAAATTAAGTTTTCAAATATAGAGACTCAGTTGAAAAAAAAAAATTTTAAATACCCATTTGAGATAAGTAACCAGAAATAGGAACTGGAGAATGATTTAACCTTTTATAAAATTTATTTTAGCAGGTATAATTTCAAGGCTTGCTCTTGTGTAAAGTTATGCTATAAAATTTATTCCTGATTGTTGTTTGCCTGGGATTATTTCCATTTATTTGGTATCATCTATGTTTTTGTTATTATGATAGTTAGTCCACCCATCATAATTTTATCATTATGGAATAATGACTATTGGAATAATTTTTCATCTTGATGTTCAAATCCTTTATCATATCACATTATTACTTTCTAAGGCAATTTACTTTGGATTTCTTTAACTTTTACTGCATAATTGAAATACTAACAGACAAATTTTCTTTTATTGTTTCTCCAAAAGTTTTGGTGTCCTACTAACAGTAAGGAAAATATCATATGAATATAGTCCCATTTAAATGTGAATTTCTGTAAGGCTTTCCCATAAAACAAAGTAATAAACATACAATACAACACATGTATTTGATGCGCATAAAGTGCTCGTAAGAATTACTAACTCAAATGTTTGAAATCTCACACAAATTACTCAATTTCTCCAACTGGGTCGACCCAAGTGGTGTTGAATTTTCACTCAGGATTGGTTGATATAGTTGATGGTGAACAGGAAGTAACACTTGCTACAATCTTGTTGTCTTTATCCCTTTGCCAGCTTGCTAAAGATGGATTGGTAAAGTGGATTGTTTCACATTGAACAGAGTCTTTTGAGAACTCCTCGTTCTGCTTCATCTGTGTTTCCTTGCTTTTTCCCCACAGCAGCAGGTACAATCCCCCCACAACCACCACTGATCCTGTAACACTGCAAAGAATTCACACTTTAAGTGAAAAACTTGAAGGTTCTCATACAATTTCACAGCTAATTTAGTTGTTTAATTCACCTTCCAATGTTGGGACATTCATCTAGTATCAAAGGCTCGAGAAGGATCACAATCACCACCATTAGAGGACTAAAAGCAGACGCAAATAGTGGTCCCTTCCTTCGCACACACCACGCTAAAAGGGTGTAACACACTCCAGAGGCCAAAATTCCCTGCAAAACAATAATTATAGCAACCAGTTATATCTTGTAATTAACTTCATTTTAACCATGCAATATTTTGGTTGTATGTGTGTGCTGGTCATGGCAAAGCAGAGTGTTTAGAAAGCATAAAAAGCAAATATTTAATCAGTTACCGCAGAAACTGCTGTTGCGAGCCTAAAGTTCCAACCAATTTTCCACTTGCTCCAATCTCTCTCCGTAAAGAGAACAAATGAAACGGATTGGATTGAGGCTGTTGAAGATGTCATAGCCGCAATTGAGTAGTGCCACGGAAATTTCTCGCTCATCTTTGTCTGCGACAAAATTCAATTTCTGACTAAGTTTAGGCAAAAAAGTTGTCTGAATTTGGAGAGATTTAGGATGTCTTTAAAATGTAAAGGTTTTGGTAATGTTATTAAGAAACACTCTTGGTGTGTTCAGACTCATTTGATTATTGATCCTGAAAGTAACTGTTCTAAAATCTGTAGATTTGCATTAGTATCATAATGCTATTGTACTTTTTAACACTCTTTTTGTAAAATCTCCAGAATGCTATTGAAGGCTATTATGAGTTGAACCTGGATTATCAACCACACTGAGTAACTCAAAGCGGCTCCAAAGGCTAGTATGCAGCCCCACAAGAGAGAACCTGTGGGGGCACCATCTGGTGACGGTGCATGGTGCAACAAGCCAATATGTGATGACCAAAGGCATAGCTTTCTTCCTTTGTAGAAAGTGAGGATCATGGCACCACCAATTCCTGTTAAAGTTCCCACCAACTTGGCCATGCCACCTTCTGTTCCAAGATTTGCCTTCTCAAGTCTGCATAATTTAGCAGGGATGGGGATTGTGATCCCCACCATTTGATCAAATGCTAGTCATAATAAACCTTTCTATTCGGTATAATTTGTTCAAAATTGAAAATCACCATTGAAAAACATTAAACAACTTGAATACGGTTGAGTAAGTGTTATTTGTACTGATTTCTGATTATAATTGAAGATTTTCACAGTATAGTCTGCAAAATAAATATATATATATATATATATATATATATATATATATATATATATATATATATATAGTTTTTTTTTAAAATTTTTTTCTTCTGAACCAGAAGTTTATTGTTTGATATGCAAGGTTACATGGAGCGTACCCGAGAGAAATAGACATAAGGTAGGTGACACCAGGGACGAGATTCAACATGGCTGAAACATATACTGCAGACGTCAAGGCCAACGATTTAACGTAGAGACCTTGTAGTAAGGATCCCCTGAAAAAGTGTAAATCATCATCTTACATATTTTGGTTAAATTCTATATTATATGAATTAGGGCATTAGAAATTTTACCCAAATAACCCACAGAGAAAACCTTGGAATGCAACTTTCCCAGTAACATCTTGCAGATGTTTCCTGGTGAAACACGTATCAAAATAAAAGTAGATAGATTCAAAATAACATTAGCTTTTATTACTACATAAGATTATGTTATGTGCATGGGAAATGAAAATAACTGTTTTTGGTTCCTAACTCTTAACTTATTAGAGAAACACCTTTCAACGATGAGAGCTAGGGGAACAATGAAGGCACTAGCAAAGATGAATCGGTAGGCAACAAGAATACTTAAGCTCATTCCATCATCTGCTACTATCTTTAACATGATATTCACCACTGCATATAGACTCTGGAGCAGTATCATTAACAGTACAGCCTTCACATTACCTGTGCCTTCAACTTTGTTTAAATCATCCATATTCCAGCACCTATCACCAATATGCAATTTTCCAAAGTATGCAATACTTGGTGAAGCAATGCAGCATGAATAAGAATAAGAAGTATCAGCTTCTGATCCCACTTTTGTTTTCACAATACTAAACTTTGGCTAGTGTTATTCAAATTAAATAATGGGCAACAGATTTGTGAACTTCTTTTATGCAGAGAATATATATCTTAGAAAAATGCCCCTTTGCTATATCTTGCAGACATGCAGTTTAGATTTGACAAGGAGACAAAATGAGTTCAACTTGTGGGAGTTTTTATTTGTTTTTGGTCCCTTCCTTTACATTTTAAAGTATTTTATAAATTTTATTATATTTTTTAATATCTTTATTTGCAACACCTGATGACGTATGGTTGCCTTTTAGAAAGTTCTAAAAGGTCTGCAGGCGAGAATTGTTGAAGTTATAACTCCTACGAAGTTTCTATATATCTGTAATAATATTCAATCTATAGATTTTGACTGAATATGATGTTTATATTTAAAAAGGAGAAACTGAGATTTATTAATATAGTTATTGATTTTGCGTGTTTATTGTCCACGCAGGAGCAAGGGAGGAATAGCTTTAATCTTTCAACTTCTCTCACCACTCTCATAGGTGTTGATGTATAGTGAATGTACGTAAAAGTCACTTAGACCACGAACTACATAAATAAAGGAAACGATAAGAGTAAAAACTCATAAGAAAAACTACCAAGAATATTTTTAGGATTTTAATTAGCATGATTCTAAATCACTATGCATACTCCACTCACGATTCCATCCATTCCATTGCATCAAATCCATCTTATCCGTTCTGCGCTATCTGTTTTGCAGCAAAATGCAAAACTGGATTTGATGCAAAACTACCAAGAATATTAATGATACTGTGTTTTATTTGGTGCATATCCTCAAACACCTTTTTATTGTGTTTGACCTAAATTTGTTACCACTCTCTCCTAAAACAGATTGATATATTAGGATTCATATTTTCAATCCTAAACTTGAGAATTTTTATTTTAATAAAAGTTGTATAATTTTATTTTATTTCTTTATCTTTATATCTAATACAATAAACCCATATGTAAATTATTTAAGGTATAATAGAATTGAACAAGTGCTTTTTAGAATAGAGATAAATAAAAAGAATCAGTGTAATATTTTATTAAATTTTCATATTTTCAGATCAAAACATGTATTATATATATATATATATATATATACCTCCTTTCAAAAGATATTAATTATATATATTTTATTTTTATTCTTTTATTAAATCTTGTATTTTATAAATTTATATTATTAGTTTTTTTCTCTTTTGTTAACATAAATAGTATGGGTGTACCATTGAAGGCAGAGGGTCTGAGCACATTGAAAAATGGTATGATTTGATATAATGATTTATGGTGTGTGGTCCACCCTTGTGTGTCTTGCCAAAGGCATTGAGAAGCTCAATTGAAACTTTATGTAGCATTTACAAAACCACAGAGGTTCACCTGTGTACAGAAACCAAGGCAAATTCAGAAACCATAAAAAAATAAGTTTGTCTTGTGATATAATTAACAAAAACACATTGAGCTTTGGTTTGTTTTGACACCATATTCATAAACAAGAGAATGGTTCATAAGTTGAAAGCATACATTCTAATGGTGTTTGTGCAGATTGCATATGCAGCTGTTAACATCATCTACAAGCTAGCCATAAACGATGGAATGAGCATGAGGGTAGTCACTGCCTATCGTCTGCTTTTTGCATCGCTTTTCACTGTTCCCGTCGCTCTTATATATGATAGGTTCTTCATTGCTTTGCCTTTTCTTTCTTTTACTTTCTCACCTCATCAATCTTATAATGTTTTAGACAATATTGCCGAATTGCTTTTTCCATCAGGAACAATAGGTCAAAGATTACTTCCAAGGTGCTTTTCTTGGGATTCCTCTGTGGATTGTTTGGGTATGCTGCTGATTCTTCGTATAAGTGATTTCACTTTCATATATGTAAACGATGCTGATATATATATGATTATTTTTTTTTTTTCAGAGGAAGTTTATTCAGTAACCTTTACCTTGTGGCGATGGATTTGACATCAGCATCGTTTATGTTGGCTATGATCAATCTTATTCCTGGCATTACCTTCATTATGGCCTTATCCTGCGGGTATGCTCATACCTATCTTCTTCTCAGATCTTCTTACTATTTTTAAACAAAGTATTGATATAATAAAGATGAGCATTGCATAAGAAACATATATTATAAATCTCATACGTCCAAAATTAGATTTTTATAATTAGATAACTTAAGCAGTGCTAGAAATTGTGCCTTTGCTATCCTCGGAGTTCATCAATTTTCTCCAGATATCCGTTCTACAAATTTGGTTTGCACCCTAAAGCTGACATTCTAAACAATGATTGATAGAAGAGAAGCACATCTGTTACCGATTCTAGAAAATTATTATACTTCAAAGGGTTTCCTCCAATTGAGATTCTCAAAATTCTGAAAAATATGCTTATGGTGTTGCCACTAGTACAGTAAAAAGATACGGCTTCGGTTGTTTTTACCTATAGATAGCGGTTCTGGAACCGAAGCATATACGAACGAGGTAAAAAAGTCTGCTTCTTTTGCCTCGGTTATAGACCGAAACCGAAAATAATAGGATTTTGCCTCGGTTCTCTTTTGAACCGGGGTAATATACTGGAAAATTCAATAAAAAAAAAATGTTATTGTGAGTCCTTCTTTCAGTGCTTTACTGTAATCTAAAATTTGGCAGTTTCCACTGAGTAGTACAATAATCATCGTTATCAAATGTTACCAACATCTTCAACCCCAAGAAACAAGGAATAATCTTTTCACAAATTAATAAGATGCAAAAGATATCCTCCTAGACTATCACGACTCATGACGAAATGGCATTGCCCTATTTCTGTGAAGTAAAAAATGGCAAGACAATGTCACAAAGATGTCCATCAGCTTCCTTACCCACAAGCTTCATCTCCAAAGCTTCATCTCCCTCAACTGTTTCTCTGCCTCAATTCCATGACCAGTACAAATGTACATACCAAGGAGTCTTTCATGAATCACTCCATATAGTGATGGGCTGCCATCCTGTATTAGCCAATTGGACAACCGCACTCCATGGACCAGTAGCAAAACTCTGAAAAAAAATTGAACAATATTTTCAATGGTGTTGGTGATGCCTACAACCACAAAACAACAACTATCAAACCCAAAACAATTGATAAAGAAAGAACCCGGCCCAGGTGGGTCTCCTCTTGGGGCACGAGCCTAGGCCAGAGGTGCGGCGGAACAAACTTGTCGAGCTTGGGGGGCGGAGACGAGAGCAAGGAAGCGGCGCCAGTTCGACGATGAGAGAGATCACGTCCGTGGCGGAGCCAGATCGCGTCTAGATCGCGTTCGGTGGAGGAGAGAGATCGCGTCCGTGGCGGAGCCAGATCGCGTCTGGTGGCTGAGCCAGATCGTGTCTAGATTGCGTCCGGTGGTGTTGCGAGATCGCGTCCAGATCTCGTCCGGTGGCGGAGCAAGATCGTGTCCGATGGCGGAGAAAGATCGCGTCCGATGGCGGATCGATATCGTGTCCAAATCGCGTTCGGTGCCGGAGCGAAAACGCGTCCAGATCGCTTCCCGTGGCGGAGCGAGATCGCGTCCGGTGGCGGTTCTGATTGGTGGTGGGGTTAGGGTTGCGGGGGTGGGAGGCGTGACAGGTTTGGGGGTGGGACAACGACGATGCGGCCATGGGCTTTGGGAGCAGAGACGGAGGAAGAACTGCGGGGGAGAAGAGGAAGAAGAACTGTGCGCGGAGAAGAGGAAGTGGCCTTTGGGAGCAGAGATGGACTGTGGGGGAGAAGAGGAAGAAGAACTGTGCGCGGAGAAGAGGAAGAGGATCTGGAGATTAGGGTTCTGCACTTTTGAAGATAAAAAAGTAATACTGACTCGGTTATTTTAAAAACCCGATGTCTATAGTGAGTTTACTGTCTCGGTCCAATTCAACCGATGCCGTAGGTCAATTTGAAAAAGACTTTCGCCTCGTTTTAACCATTAACCGAGGTAATTTGACATTTATGCCTCGGTTTTAAGAGAACCGAGGCCTATAAATTCACTTAAATTGCAAAAATGCCACCGCCTTTACATATACCTCGGTTCTCTGAAAACCGCGACCTATTGGCCGCCTTCTTTACTGTATTTTGTACTAGTGTGCATTTCAATACTACACAGAAATATTGAAATGTAACGTAAATTTTAGAATAATGTAGAAAGTCTAAGATATGAGATAAGTATCGAGAATATTCTACATAATAAAAAATTTAGAACATTGCATATGGTTGTAGTTAGGATTTTCTAGAATAATCATATGGGTGAAATGGAGTCCATAAATACTCATGTACACTACCATTTGATGTAAGAAAACATTTAAAACAACATTCCAACTATAAAATACATTTCTTTAAATATTACTTTTACATTCTACTATCTCAACATTTTCTCTATCACATCAACTTCAAAATACTAATCGTGGTACTAGATAAATTCAAGGGTTTTATATGCTTTTTAACAAGCAATTGATGACACAATCTTTCCAAGAATAAAACAAGCTTGGAATATAACATGAGGAGTTTCAAGGAAATGATGAGGTACACATGTCAAACTTCATTCTCTAAGACAAGAGTTTGAATTAATAAGAATGAAAGAATTTGAGACCATTAAAGTCTGAAATAAAAGAAATAATTATTCAAGTGAGAGCCTATGTGCAAAATATTCTTGACAAAATAATTATTGAGAAAATTTTAATTTCTATTTTCCAAAAATATGATACAGTAGCAACCGTGATTGAACAAACAAAATATTTACCTACATTGTCAATAACACAACTAATGAACTCTCTTGGAGTTTATGAACAAAGATTGAAAATGTATGAAGAAGACTCAGTAAAAGATTGAAAATGTATGCTCATACGTAAAATTTATAAGGGAAATTTCTATAAATTAAAGAAATTCTAGAAGCTTCTCTATGACCACTAGTGCAGACAGGGGAAACGACAACGATTATTTTTGGCCATAGGCAGCGGTTTCCAAACCGAGGCATATCCATGTGAGGCAAAAAGTTTATTACTTTTTTCCTCGGGTGGGAACCGAGGCATAAAAGGGTAGGATATTGCCTCGATTCACCCTTAACCGAAGCAGTAGATGTTTTGAATTTTTTTTATTTTTTTTTCTAGGACTTTATGCCTAGGTTGCTCCTGAACCGAGGCCGTAGGTTCCCCTCTACTGCCTTGGTTCTGACCTTAACCGAGGTAGTAGAGTCTAGTTTTGTTTTTTTTTTTCCATCTGTCAGCCTTTTTACCTTGGGTCTGACCATAATTGAGGCCTTAAGGGGCCTTTCTACCTCAGTTTTGACCTCAACCGAGGCATATACGTTGTTTTTCTTAAAATGAGGTCTGTTTCTGCTACATTCCCAATTACAGAAACATACTTGCATATATATTTACAGCCAGAACAGTCCAGAATAATCCAGAAATGTATATTTTGAATGAAAATTATATTAAAACATAAATACATTCAATGGAATCATAAATCAACTTCTTAGAAGCATAAATCAATCCAATGTAATCATAAATCAAGTTTGAAGCATAAATCAATGCAATGTATAAAGTTAAACTAATAATAATGTAGAAAAGCATAAAACAACTTAGAAACACGAACTTAGAACTTACTATATCCTAATATCTATTACATACTGTTATATAATTGAAATACATATTTAGCAAGTGTTTTCCTCACGAGCAAGCGACTTCTCTGGAATTGGAGCAGTCCTATTGAATCTCTACATAAAACACAATGATTTCAATTAGTGCATATGAAATCTAAAGTATAGAGAAAATAAAATTCAAACCTAAATATTACCGTTTTCCATCCACTGGTGTAATGTGCACGAATAATGGTCATCATCCAAAACATGACGTAGTAACCACATTCATATGACCATGTTTGTCTATTACACTACAATATATCATCATAATTATAAAATGTTAAGTAACATCATTTGAATGGAACCAAATGTAACAAAGTATGGACTAAAATACCAAACCTTAAGGGCAACCCATGCAAGCTTTTTAGCTGTAGCTGTAGATCTCCCATATAACATCATATGTGTTGCAAGGGAACTATTAAAAAAAATTGTTTTAGCATACATTTATATAACAAAGAAAGTTGAAACATTGAGGTTCTTACCAATCTACTACATGTCTAAGAGGGCTGGGAGGAGACTTGTGCAATGAACAAAACCAAACAACAGTGTTCTCCGGTATGGACATCACAAGTAGTTGCCAATGACACCTGAAATTGGTAATAACTTAATTGTCATATACCAAAATTAATAAATGAAACTTTAAAGTTAACAAACTTCACTTCCCCAGTATATAAGGAAGAAAATATATCTCCTTCCTCATTCTAAAGCAGGTGGTGATGTATGTTTGGATATCATCAAATTTATTTCTGTCATGAGTCATAGAGGGGTCAATGAACCCATATACATCGTTGAACCCCTTCTTGTTACTAACATCAAACATATACCTAAAATGAAGAAATAATCTGATATAAGTAACTTGATAAAAAATAATTATATAAAAAAGTTCTCATAAACTTACATCATCCACAACTGAATGAGTGTAATATTAATTTCTTCTCTCCCCGACGCAAGCTCCCTAACATCTTGATGATGCAAGTACAATGGGATTTGAGCTTCTCTTCCAAATGTAGTAGAATCCCAATGTACATTCATCGGCGCATCTGAAATGATTTTAGCAAGCTCGTCTAACGCACCAAGAGGGTCGTCCTTAGATAAATGAGTCTTCTTCGGTATAGGACTTCCCTCTTGACCTATCTGCTATTACATGAAAAAATGGTTATGTTATAACGTCAATTAAAAGTAAATATTAAAATTGGGAAGTATATAGTACGAGTGTTTACTGGGGGATCAGATACATCACCAACCAAATCTCTAGGCCAGGCGACAAAGAACTTAAATGCCTCTTCTACACTTAAGAACTCATCTGTAGGCACAAGAAGAACGACATCTGGTATGACAACTTCATCCATCTGACCTTAACCTCGTCTTCTGCAAGCTGTACACCATGCACTACAGTGGTTGTCTCATAAACTGTACCATGAGCCACTAGCATGGTTCTAGTATGAGAGAAAATATATAACTGACATGGACGAGTGTCATCCATGTCGTTCCCTGGGGCACCGGCAGCTGAGTAACTTCCTTTACCGCTTCTACCTATCAAATTAAATGTTAGGTTATACAAAAAGTAAATTAATAAACAAAAATCATTAAGTTTACCTATAAGGGGCACAACATGTTCCCCCACAGGAGATAGCGAAGGACAATTGCCATAATCCTCATAACACTGCTGGAACTGGCGCGCAACCATTTCAGCAACTTCATCGTACAACTCTACCCGAACCTTCTTGGTGATCTCCTACGTCATCTCTTTTCTTATGTCCTCCTTCATCTTTTCGTATGAATATGGAAGTGAGGAAGACCCAAAGAACTGTCGTATGCCTATGCCAGTCCCAACACCACGCACTCGTCCTGGGTGCTCAGGTCGTCCTGTTGCAAGAATATCCTGACGACCTTCTTGTGTAAATTGACCTTGGGAGCTCTGCTCAACCAATGAGTCTTGTCACATAGCAAAACTTCAAAATCATTTGAAAGATCTATGTAATATATATAACAAAAATGTTGTAAAAATATGAGAAATGACATCTTACAATTCTTTCAGATATCTCTCTGGCAGAGTCGGAAGAGTAGGAGCCCGATGGTCTTCTACGGGCTAACTTCCACTTCTTGTGCCTAGATGGTGGTGAAGGAGGAGGAGGGTCACCACCCTCAGAAAGTGGAAGTCTACTATCTGACTTCTGCTTCATTATTTTTCCCTCGAGCTTCCTATATCCACCACGAGACAATAGGTGCAAATTTTTATTCTGAGCACTTATTCTCTGTGCTTTTGAATGATTTTACGTACACTTACCTGCCACATCTCGGATGGACGAAGCTCTACAAACTGACGCCATGTTTCTTCGTCAATTGTTGAATATTTGGAACATGGAGTTTCACTACTTTTTAGTCCAAATATATATCTTGATGTCAATTTTGTCTTAAACCCTCGAAATCGTTTTGCAATTGCAGATAAACACCTATTCCTTAAGCTCTCTACATTTGGCATATCAAATGTCATCTACAACAAAGAAAGTAATAACCTTATATCAATACAAATTTATCAATATAATGAATCTAGAATTTGGAGCAATATTGTTTAACTTACCAAAAGATCTTGCCAAATAAGATTTCAATCAGCCTCAGATACATGGTCAAAGGATTGAGTAAGTATAGAAATACGATCACGTGCTAGTACTCCAAGGTAAGACCTAAATACATCTGCATTTGGGCCAGATGCAACTCTAGTGACCACGTCAATAATGACAGGTGTCCTCTCACCTGCATTTCTTCTAAGTATAAGTTATCATAACCTCGTCGCTCCTCTCGTCCGTCTAGAAGTGGTGGGAACTTCATCCCCTGACGAATGAGGTGACTCAGCCATATATCTGTCATAATAAATAAGATGAAAAATTAATAAAACACTTATAAAATAACATATATTATTTAACAAAAGCCATAAATATTTACACAAACATGAAATTCATACATAATCATATGGATTGGTCATATGTATATTCCCTCATTGTGATCTTCCCGAATTGCTTGTCATTTTAAATGGATGGTTGTCAGTAATATGAAGATTACTTAAAATCTCTTCTTTATCTTCAATTTGTCTTTTTCCTTGAAGAGCAACATACCAATGGTCAGACGCAGGATATTTGACATAAAAAAACTGACTTGCTTGATATGCCATGATAAGCGGTTCGTCTCCATAACCAAACTTTCGAAAATCAACAAGTGTCATACCAGATTCATCTATTTTGACACCACTCTTATTGTCGACCCACTTACATTTGAAGAGTGCAACGAAAAACTTAGTGTAATCAACCTCCCATATCTCTTCAATTCTACCATAATATCTCATGGATCCAATTACAGGATTTTAATATTTGGATGTGGAAAATTGTAGCGACTTAGCTTTTAGACTGACGCCACTATTTTGTACTGTGGTTTTATTATGCAAAGTCTTTGTTTAGAATGTGCAATTATTAATTTCGTAGCCTGTACAACATACAACATCAAACTTCAAACCATTTGCTAGCCACAACAAAGTCTCAGAGGACCGCGATTCTTTAAAAAATTCAGATTTAAACCAAGACAATAATGTTCTGTTATGCTCCATCAACTGCCATTTCTCTGATTGTCTTGGATACTTGTCCTTTACAACGACTTTGTGTGCTTCCAAAAATGGGCTCACTTCATCTGTGTTGTTTAATATGTACAAATATGCTTGCATCAATTCTTCACGACTTTTCATCACCACATTCACACCTCAGATGCTTTTACTTGTAAAATATCTATTCAACCATGATGTCCGAGGGACTCCTATCGGATTTGCTTTAGTCATATAATCAGAGCAAAGATCAATACTTTCTTCAGCAATATATCTTTCAATCATTGAAACTTTTGGACGATATTGATTTTGGAGGTACCCTTTCAAAATCTTCATATAACGCTCAATAGGGTACATCCATCTTAAGTATAATGGTTCATACAACTTTATTTCTCTGACCAAATGAACAAGTAAATGCATCATGATGTCAAAAAAGGATGATGATAATTTCGCTTTGAAGTTCATCTAACTTTGTAGGATCGATGACTTTACTACAAATTGACGAGAAAAATGAGCACAATCGAGTTATGGTTTGCCTAACTTTTCTGGGCAAAATTCCACGAATTGCCACCGGTAACAATTGTTGCATTAAGACGTGGCAATCGTGAGACTTGAGTCCAACAAGCTTTAAGTCCTGCATTGACACTAAGCATATGATATTTGAAGAGTATCCTTGTGGTACCTTGATACTCTTTAAACAAAGACAAAAACTTATCTTCTCTTGTCTGGACATTGTGTAATATGCAGGGGGCAAATAAGTACGTTTACCAATCTCTCTTGGTGCCAACTCTTCTCGGATCTTCATGTCAACCAAATCCAAACGCGCATTCACTCCATCTTTTGTTTTTCCCTGGATGTTTAGTAGTGTATGAATCAAGCTATCACAAACATTCTTCTCTACATGCATCACATTTATGAATTGTCTAACATCTAACTTTGACCAATATGGAAGATCAAACAATATTGATTTATTCTTCCAGGGGTCATTACAGAATACTTCTTGGATATTTTCTCAAATACATGATGTACTTCATTAACTTTTTCAACAACTTCAAGCCCAATAAGTGGAATGGGTGCATTGTCTTTCTCTTGTTCTCCACTGAATGCTTTCTTTAACCTTTGATATGGATGATTAGATTGTAAAAATTGCCGATGACGCATATACAGTCTTTCTTCCGTGTTTTAATTGTTGAGCTGCAGTGTTTTATTTACATATAGAACATGCTTTATGACCCTTCACACTGTACCCCGACACTGTAAGTTGGAAAGTCATTAATGGTGCAAAATAACATGACATGCATCATGAAAGTTTTTGAAGCAAAGACATCAAATATTTCAACCCTATCAACCCACAACAACTTCAAGTGTTCAACTAATGGCCCGAGATAAACATTTATGTCATTTCTAGGCTGCTTTGGACCAGATATCAACATTGACTTTCTTTTCATGCACAATCCAGGAGATAAGTTGTAAATTATCAGTATAACGGGCCAACAACTGTGATTGGTACTTAAATTACCAAATGGGTTCATTCCATTAGTAGATAAGCCAAACCTAAGATTTCTACATTTTTCACCAAATTGGGGGAATTCTTGATCAATATTTTTCCATTGCTTTGAATCAGCTAGATGACGAAGCAACCCATCAGTTGTTCTCTCATCTGCATGCCATCTTATGATTCTAGCGTCTTTGGGATTCGTGAACAAACGCTTAAGTCTGGCCACAAGTGGAAGGTACCAAACTACTTTCAAAGCAGGACCATTCTTTTCTGTGTGACCACTATCTTCACCGTTGTTTTTTGTCTTGTATCGTGATAACCCACATTTTGGACACTTTATGAAAACTTCATTCTCATTCCTATATAATATGCAATCATTCGGACATGCATGTATCCGTTTATACTCCATACCCATCGGACAAAAAAAATTTTTTGCATCATAATTACGAGTGGGTAACGTATTTCCATCTGGCAGCATTTCATTCAACAAAGACAACAATTCTATAAAACTCTTATCAATCCATCCATTGCTCGCCTTTAAATCCATGAGCCTTAACACCACTAACAACCGTGTGAACTTAGTTGAACCGACATACAAAGGAGTCTCCGCATCCGTGGACATCGTTTCATACACATGTGCTTGGGCAGAAGCTTCTACGCCAACATCGCGGATCATGTACTCTAAGTTGTCTTCTTCTGGTCGATCTTCCATATCCATGGTGGAATCATATACATTTTCAGTTGGAGAGATAGTTGGAAAGTCTGTTATTTCGCCGTGCCATATCCATGTTGTATAACTTCGTATGAAACCATCACAAATAAGATGTTCCCTAATATCAGTTGCGTTCAACTTCCTCCCATTCAAATAGTTCATACAGGGACATCTGAACTTGACTTCATCATCACCACTTGTACTCGCATTGCGTTGCGCAAATTCTATAAATTCTTCTACCTCTCTCTCGTACTCAGTGTTGATGCGTGGTAAAGTAATCCACCCTCGATCCGTATGCATGTTTACTGAAGTTGTTTACACAATTTCAATAATCTTCAATGATCACTTTGATCGTGTTTGTATTCAAGGTGTGACCCTATCCCATTCAAGAAGATTCACGTTTTTTAGTTTATTAAACATATCAATTTTAAACAACATATCTTAAATTTCACGAAATTTTGCCAGAATTTCGCATTGGTCTTCAGGTTACACGAAATGAAAGTAATTATAAATCACAATCAAATATGCACCTGAAGATCAATACAAAACACAACTGCAAGATTTCATGAAATTTAAGACATGTATATTAAAATTGATGTTATAATAAACTATGAAAAAATTATTACTCTTCTTAAACTGTCCAACTGGACAATTCAAGATTCAATACTTGTAAATTATTATTACTATCTCCTTTCTATTCATTTTTAAAAAGTACGTTTGTTAAAAAAAAAACGGGAGATAGTCAATAATTTTTGTATTGAGTCTTAAATGGGAAACTAAGGCTAATGCACAACAAAAATATATATTCAAGAAAACAAATAATTACATATGCAACATACAATATATTCAAGTAAACAATATATTGAACCAAACAAATAATTACATGTTCATATTAAAAGGAAAATTTTAAGAATATGAACCTGGGAGCATGAAAGTCGATCAACTATTGAGAATAATATCTCACCAAATGTGAAAGTTGTCATTTTAAATTTTATTTCTTCAAAGGGGAGCAGTTTCAAAAAAAACTTACCACGAAGAAAAAAGTGAAGGGATGAACGTCGTGGAGAAAGCGTTGAAGTCTAGCGGTGTAGGGTGGCGGAGCAGCAGCGGTAGTGACTGGAATGGAGGCATCAACGCGCATGAGAGGATGCTTCGCCTAAGAGCAATGGACGAACAAAAGCTTCACCGTAGAGAGCAATGGAGGCGTGACCAGGGAAGAAGATGTTGTCGCCGGTGAGGAGAGAGTTGCACAAGGCGACGACGAAGGTAGGGGCGCAAGAGAAGGAGATAGATTCATGCAAGGTTGACGCACGACGACGGAGAAGGAGAAGAAATGGAAGCGAGCCAACAACGCAGATGGAGGCGCGACGACAAAGTGGTGAGGGAGGGGCGGCGAAGGAAGTGGTCAGTGGTGGAGGAAGGGCAATGGCACAGAAGAAGAAGAAGACATCTCGCGTATAACACTTGCTATTCTGGACTCTTAAATCCAGATATTACCTCGGTTAACCAAAATAACCGAATCAGAAACAAGCTACTACCTCAACTATTCCAAAGACCGAAGCATAAACATTTCAGTAAATGTATTTTTCAAATTAAATTGGGCTATATGCTTCGGTTAGTCGCCCACCAAAAGCGAAAACTACTCTATGGCCTCGGTTTCAACAATCGAGGCAGTTTCGTTCTGTTCAAAGTGTTGTTTAGAATGTTCAGATATTCAGAATGTTAAGAGGAAGCAGGCTCTATTGCCTCGGGTGACTGCCAAACCGAGGCAATATCGTTCTTTAGTTAGTGGTAGTAGGGCAACGTGGGCAGCAGTCACGGGGGCAAAAAGTGCAGCAGGCTATATGCTTCAGTTTTAAGGAATAACCGAAGTCGTATCTCTATCTCCAAAAAGGTTGTCAGCTTGAAGGTCAGAGTTTGGTAATTTTGAAAACTTATATGCTTCGGTTAGCTCTAGGAACCGAGGTAGTATGTGTTTTAGGCTCCGGTTGGTTGTAAACCAAGGCATATAGTGTGTTCAGATTTACAATATTGCCACTTCATTTTGATACGCTTCAGTTTGGTTGAAACCGAAGAGTAATGTGCGAGTTTAAATCTCCTTTTTTTACTAGTGGACCTGTCAAGAAAAAGACAAGTCACTTGGAAAAAGATTGTTGACATCATGAAAAACCTCAATGTTAGTACTGAATGAAATTTGGCCACATGACGAAGTATTGTCGTAATAAAAATAAGCATTAAATAAACTTTATGAAGAACATAATAAGGAGTAAAGCCTATTCTATGCTAATCAAGAATCTCCCAGCAGAGAAGGAAACTAGTACTTGGTGTTGGCTACAAAATCAATGACAAGTACACCGGTCATAGTGTAGCAAGTGATATTGTTATCTCCCAAGGGACTTATGCAACACTTGACAACTCTCGTAATTCACAACTTAATTATAGACAAAGATAACAAAAACACAAGAAACTCATTTTGTTTTTTTATCAAACAATTTATGTCTAAGGAAATGTAACATATAGTATTTACAATTTGTTAAGACTAGAATTTATCCACTTCATTCTTATGTATTAACGAACACCTCAATTCCATATTCAAGTCAAAATCAACTCACTATTATAACTCATCAAGTTCCAATCCCTTGAATCTTCAACAAGTAATCATGCATTAAGTTCAAAAGTCTTAAGATTACTAATAAGTCATGTTCTATCCCTAGATACAAGTTTCATTAGGTATCCAATTTCAATTCTATGTTCTAGTCATATTTCCCAATACATCAAAAGCCACAAATCAAGCATGGAACCAATCCACATCAATCATTAAGCATGGGAATTGAATACTAACATGAATTTGAAAAACATGTTATTAACAACAAAAAATTACATAAGAGTTTCATGTTTTAAAACTAATATCAAAAAATAGGAATGACCCTTTATGATGGACAACTTAGGGTTCTACAAATTAAAGAGATAGGGAAAAAATGGAAACCAAAGAGCATATGCAAGCCCTCTCCCAAGGTTCTTGGCAGTTGCTCCATGTTCCAATTGTGCTTCCCCTCGCATCAACACCTTCAATTCATAGCCTATTTTCCTCTTCAACTCCCAAGGGGAAAAGCTCCATGGATGAAGGAAGAAACCGAAGGAGGATAAGGAGAACTTCCTAACACTTCAAGCAACCTCCAAAAGCCTCTCCCAAGCACCCTAGGTGATTCTATTTGCGTAATAATAAAGAATAATGAAAACCCTTGCAAACACATGATTAAATACCCATTTTCGTGTATCAGAGTTGACAAATTCGCCTAACAGCTTCATTCTCGCCCAATGAGGCCTAAAAATTGATGCTCTCTTACTTGTAACTCGTTAGGCGAGCCAAATTTTTTTTCTAGTGACTCGAATACTGTAGGTTTGGTTTGTCATTTTTGCCTAGCGAACAACTACCTTACTTAATGAGTCATTCTGGCACCCAATGATGATTTTTTGGTCGTCTAGGGGCGGTCCATGAAAATATAACCTTACAAGTGAGTCTTTTCTTCATGTTTGCAGTTCTGAGTGCAATTCTAGAGCCCTTGAAGTGGGTATTTATCTAAAAATAATTGTGTTTTATACAATCATGCTTTCTTGAGTTACAATTTGTTTTCCTAATTGATTTCTATTTTCTTATTTCACACACTCAAAAAAAGATTAGAGGTAGAACAAACATATACTATGAAGGAGTTTATTTATTCATGAAACTATACACATAAAAACATTTTAAATCAACAATTATTGCTTGGATTTTGGATGCATCAATCACATGGCCAAAGATCAAAGCATCTTCAAAGACACTGATAAATTTGTCAATGTCAAACTTCGGTTGGAAAATGACACCGCAATGGAGTCTCAAGGCAAAGGAACTATCATGGTGGAGACAAAGAAAAATACTAAATTCATTAAGGATGTTTTACTACTTCTTAATTTTAAAGAGAATCTTTTAAGTATTGACCAAATGATGAAGAATTGATATTACCTTCACTTTGAAAAATATACATGCAAAATTTATGATAGCAAAAGGTTAGAAATTGGCAAATAAAAATGGAAAACATAAAAAAACGTTTTCCTATAAGCTTCAAACTTGAAACTAGTACTGCCATGTAGATTGTGACTTTGGTATTGGAGATTTGGCCACTTGAACATACTTGCCTTAAAGCTTCTATATCAGAAAAACATGATGAGATATCTTCCATGCTTGATGGAGAATAATGAATCATGCGAAGGATGCATCCTCCGCAAACAACACTGATTACCATTTTCTCTAGGAAAAACATGGATAACAAAAGCCTTACTAGAGATGATATATACTGATGTTTGTGGACCAGTAAAAAAGCCTTCACATCACAACAATAGGTATTTCATCGTCTTCATTGATGACTTCTACAAAATGACAAGGGTTTATTTCTTAAAGAAAAAGTGAGAAGTCTTTTGAGTATTCAAGAAATTCAAGGCTTTTGTTAAGAAACAAAGTGAAAAGCAAATAAAAGTACTTTAAAGTGATCATGGCAAGGAGTACACATCTTGCGAGTTTGAAAAATTTTGCAAAGATAAAGGCATAAAGCGACAACTTACAATTACATTTACTCAACAACACAATCATGTGTCAAAGAGAAATAATCACACAATCATGGAGATAGCAAGATCGATGTCGAAGAAAGGACTATCAAATACATTCTAGGCTAAAGCAATCTACACTACAGTCTACCTACTCAACATATGTTCTACTAAAGAAGTTCAAGACAAGACTCCAATCGAAGCTTGGAGCGGGAAGAAACCATAAGCTAAACATCTTAGAGTATTTGGATCTGTTTGCTATATTCACATTCCATACTAAAAGAGACACAAACTAGAAGATAAAGATCGTACAAGGTATCTTCTTGGGATACAATACACAATAAAAATGATTCAAAGTCTATAATCTTCATACAAGGAAGCTAACTATCAACAAGGAAATTAAAGTAGATGAAAAGGCTACTTGAAACTAGGAAGAATAACAATTTGAGAGGAAGACAATCTGCATGCCCATCAATCAATCCACTACAAGCTAAGAAGATAACAATGTACCACAATTTCTTGCAACTCCAACATTAATTCAAGATCAAGAAGAATCATCACTTGAATTTATTTCGAGGCGAGTCAGATCTCTAGTTGACATATATGAATCTTGCAACTTGGTCATACTAGAGCCTACAAGCTTTGAAAAGGCAGCAAAACAAGAAGTATGGGTTAAGGCAATGAAGGAAGAAAATCGAATTGTAGATATTTTCACAAAGGTGTTACCAAGACCAAATTATTGAGCACTATGTTTGGAGTTACCGAAATTGCATCAAAGAAGAGTATTAAAGTGTAATGCAAATCCTTAAACAATATGGAAAAGCTTAAGATAAAAGTATTGAAATGTAATGCAAATTCTAGAACAATATAGAAAAACCTAAGGTAAGAGGTAAATATCAAGGACATTCTACACAAGCAAAAATCCAGAGCATTCCATATAAGTGGTTGTAGTTAGGATTTTCTAAAATAATCATGTTGGTGAAATGAGGTCTATAAATACCCTTGTATACTACCATTTAACGTAAGACAACATCTAAGACACAAAACATTTCAACTACAAAATGCATTTCTTCTAACTACTACTTTTAGATTTTACTTTCTTTACATTTTTTTTCTATCTTATTAACACTTTCCTTTCACAAACTCAAAATATTATCATCTTTAAAGCTAACTTAAAACATCTAAGAATTCATTTAAATCCCAGTTTCACCTCTTCAACATGTTTTTTTGTTATTGGTCTCACAACGTTTGGTATTCCTTCAATTATAGTCAAATACATGAAAGGTATTGGGTATCCTTGTCACATATATGTACATGACAAATTACCTTTTTTAGTTAAGTGAAAAGTTAGTTTTTTTTTTTTTCGCTTTTCTTTAGTCTAGCCCATTCTCCTCATCTAGTATATCTAACTTATCTTTTACATTATAGCGTGTTTTATTTGGTTCACATCCTCACACACCTTTTTATTCCATAACAGTCCATCAAGCATTTCGTTTTCTCCTTTAGGCTAACAATACCATTTAACTAATAGTTTTTCGAAATCGAGAAACCTATGATCGAAGAATTCCCATGTATTCAAGTCTATCAATTATTAATATTTTTCAGTTCTTGTTTTTCTTTAGTATTTTTTATCTATTTTATAAAAAATACATATTTTATTCTAATTTTGTAATATTTGAGAAGACATAATAGTTGGAAACAATTAGTCTTCTTATATTAAAATAAAATTGAAATTGGTATGAAAAAAACTTCTCATTGGTTTTGATTTCTTATTTTAAGTAAATTTTAGAGTCTAGAAGCTTATTATTAAGAAGTGGACTTTAAGCCTAACTCAACTCCACAAAATCGTTTGTAAGGTGAGGTGATTTGTAAGGTGGGATTTACACCCACTTATGTACTATAAATTGGCCTTATCTCTACTTGAAGTATATACATCTCGAGCATGAAACTAAACATTAATAAGTGAGTGGTCTGATAGCTAGTAGAACAATATGTCTACATAAATGTCGCTAGGATAGACTCTAACTTGACTCTTATGCCATATTAAGAAGTGGACTTTAAGTCTAACTCAATCCCACAAAACTGGCTTGGAAGGTGATATTTATGTCCACTTATATACTATAAATTAGTCTTATCTCTAATCGATGTGAAACTAATCGATATGAGATTTCCAACAATTACTATAAAAAAACATAATGACCAAATAGATAATTCATAATGTTAGTCTCACCAATAATCCTGAAGCCATCTTTACTTTTACTTGAACTCCCCTCTAAATATTTTTGTTGTTGTATTAGTGTTGAGAATGCACTTTTTTTTTAACAATATTGCTTTGATGTACATGGCCTTTGCAAACCCATCTCCGGAGATGAATGTTTTATCAATAGTATTGGGAATGCTTACAAAATCACTCCATTTGCATATAATAATAATATACAAAGATTGCCCAGAATGACTTTGAATGTTTGTAATCCATTCTAATTTTTCTTTTGCCTATATATTATATTAACATTTGATGTAGTATTTTTATTGCGAATTCGGTTTAAATACCATACACCTTAATTATGCACGACAAACGCAACAAACTAATATGAATTAAAATATTCTAAACCTAATTACTTCATGAACTAAAATGATGAAATGTTGTGAAAAGATACCGTACAATTTTGCAGTAAATAACACCCCATATTAAGTTTTAGAGTTGATATGCATTAATTCAAATGTTTGAATAAAATTTTATACTCTCGTAATTTCTATATGAATTTACGATATGTTGGGCACTGTGATTTTAATTTATACTAGTACTTTAGCGAAATTAAGTTTTGATTATATAGATTGGAAAAGTTAAATCTGGAAGTAGCAGAAGGGAGGGCAAAGGTGATAGGCAGCATAATTGGAATAAGTGGGGCAATGTTTGTGACCTTCGTGAAAGGCACAGAAATTAATATCTGTTCGTTTAAAATCAACCTTATGCATACACATCAGAACCAAAATGGGCATGCATCATCACCCACTCAGTTTCGAAATAAGTTGTTGGGAGTTCCGTTGGCCATTCTCAGCTGCTGCTTTTATTCTCTCTGGTTCATCCTTCAGGTAATATAATCTTCTTTTCTTATCAGTTATTATTAACACAACCACATAATTAATTTGTTAACCAAATTTTTTATACTATATATATAGTCATTATAGACAACAACATTAACTTTGATGTAAAAACATAATTCCTTGTTTGAGTAGTGTTAATTACTTTTTTGTGATGCGTTATAAGGCTAAAATGAATGAAGAATACCCAAGTTCAAATTCAAGCGCAGCTTTAATGAACACAATGGGAGCACTGCAGGCCACCATTTTCACTCTCTCTGTCGACAGAGATTGGAACCAGTGGAAGCTGGGTTTCAATATCAGGCTTCTAACTGCAGCTTATTCGGTATGATCCTAATTTACGATTTCATATTCTGAGTATAAAAGTGTGGTTTTTCAGAACTTTTCTAATGAAAAAGACTATTTTCGCAGAGAATTTTTCTGGATTACTTCTAACCTGCATTAAAAACAGGAGTATAACACACACACTTTGAAAATTAAATGAACATATATATATATAGAGAGAGAGAGAGAGAGGTCATTTATAATTTAAAATATAAACCCGCATGAATGAATTTTTCTCTTTAGATTGACTGAAGTTTTTTATATTATTTGTGTAAATTTTGAAGCTAATGAATTAAGAGTTAAATATGTTTTTAGTCCTTAAACTATTGGCCGTTTTTGGTTTTCGTTCTTCTTTCAAAATAAGGTACAATTTGGTCCTCATTTTTTTTGAAACGTTCGTTTTAGTCCTCGAAACTTTGGTTTTAGTCCTCGTTTTGTTGATTAAATGAGGACTAAATTTTCAACGATTAGTTTTTGGAGACTAAAACGAACGTTTCGAAAAGAATGAAAACCAAATTGTACCTTATTTTAAAAGATGGACGAAAAAGGACCAATAGTTTAGGGACTAAAAACATATTTAACCCATGAATTAAAAGTGTTACGGGAATGAATTTTGTTTATCTCAAAAATATTTTTTACCTTTTAAAATTTGAAATCTTAAAATAAGGGAAATTTTTATAAAATATAAATTCTTTAGTTTTATTTCTTTTAAAAATTTAGAATCATTACCTATAATTTTAACATTTTGGAAAAAATAAATAATATTTACTTTTAGAATTAAAAAATAGTAAAACTTACATGTGTACGATTACTTAGGTTTATTTAATGTAGTCTTCAACAAGATCGATCTCGAGTTTCATCATCTCTATATTAAAACTGCATTAAAATTTAACATATATAAGTTATTAAAGTAAAACCCCGTTGACTTTAAAAAAAATAAAAAATTCTTAAAAAATTGCATTAATTTGTCTGTCTTTTAACAAACACTAGTGATACATGTTATATATATATATATATATATATATATATATATATATATATATATATATATATATATATATATATATATATATATATATATATATATATATATATATACACACCAAGGTAAATGGAAAAATATGTATTCCTTTCAAAAAGTACTCCACTCCTAGTTTCTTTTAATGACTAATCATCATCACTTGCAATCTCATATACTGATGTCATAGAAGCAATTATTGTAAAAGAGATACAATAAACCACAAATAAAAAAAGTAAAGCAATGATAATTTAGATAAACATATACAATTTTCATATTACAATATGTATAAAATATGTGACAACTAGTCAAAACAACAATTTTCATTTGTTGTCATAAATATAATTTAGACTTAATTATCCAAATTTATGTATCCATTCAGACACTAGAAACCTAGTTTTGTCATGCAAAATGAAATCTTCAGTGTTATAATTCTAGTAATGATATCTGGTTCTTCTCTATCATAACAAAATGAATTCACTTATAACATAAAAGAAATGAAATTTATAATCCAAAACCAACTATAAGAATCTCTTTCTCTCTTTACCACCTAAACTCTTTTTTCTATATAAGTTTGAGAGTCTAGTAGAGTGAAAGATAACTTCCCATGAGTATTTCTAGTCAATATACATAACACTAGGCTTACTTGTGATACCTCCCCTCTTTAGGAATAGTACGACCATACAATCAATCAATATCTAACCAACATAATCACATTCATTTTTATTTTGGAAACACCTCCTTGAAACATTTTCCTCATTCATATATCCATCAATCCTCATTCTCATACGTATTCTTTGTATTTTAACATTTAGCCCATACTCTATTCAAATAAACTTCAAACACTATCCACCACACACATACACTCATATACTTATTTCATCACATTTACATGTTTTACATTTTATATCACACCATAATTAGAGAACAAGAAAGAATTAGCGAGAATAATCTTGAGTCATACGTATCACGTTATGACCTGCACAACTCAGGAGTTAAAATAACTAAAAGAAAACAAAAAAAATGTACTTTGTGTTGAATGAGTGGTTATGTAAAATTAAAATCAAAGAGAGAAAGTTTGTAGAGAGAACCTTAGTTTTGATAAAAATTGAAGTTTCCTAATATAACTTTTTTATTATTAAAATATTCTGGTGTTTTTTTTTCAAAAAAATACGACCTTTTCGCCTAGTCATTTTCTTGGTTCTTTAGATTTAGATTTAGATTTAGAGAAAAAAAAGAGAAAATCTTACAAAAGTACCAGAAAAGCTGTTGATTTTAAGAACTATATTCATAGAAAGAAAAACGAGCAAGAAACTTTGAAAAATATAAATGGTATGTGAGAAATTGAAGTGTTTACGCAGGGAATTGTGGCCTCTGGAATAATGGTTGTGATCATTGCCTGGTGCATAAAGAGGAGAGGTCCCCTATTTGTGTCTATTTTCAGTCCTCTACAGCTTGTGCTAGTGGATATAGCTGCATATTTTATGTTAGATGAGAAATTATATGTAGGAAGGTATTTTCTAAATCTTACATTACTTTCTGTCTTCCATGTTCATGATTTGGTACTAATTTGGTTAAGTTGAACAGTGTGGTTGGAGCAGTGATGATCGTGTGCGGTCTATACGTGGTGCTTTGGGGTAAAGCCCAAGAATTGAAAAAGAAGTCTGAATTAGTGTCATTGGAAAACACAACAAGAAGAGAGTTCGAAAATGTTGAGGTTGTAAGCTTACCACCTAGGTCACAACAACCATGAATGTTGCTCTTCACGATCAGAGACTACTTACAGGAAAATAAGCATATTTTGTTCTTTTCTTCAGGCGTTTTTTCTGTCTTGGTTTTCTCAATACATTTTATGATTGATTAACGTATTCAACTTAAAAGCAGTTAATATTAATCAAAAGATTTTAACACCTAATTGAGAGATTTTTTTTTAAAAGTGTCATATTATATCATTTATTAATTTTTTTCTATTCCATTTTGTTTTTTTGTTGATCTTTTTAGTTCTCTTTTAAATTATCTTTTGTATTTCTGGTGTTTATCTTGTATTATTGGTTCTTTGACTATATTATTACGTAGGTAGGCATAGAAACACACAATACATATTTATTGTATGCTTTTTCAGGTAAAGGCGTGCTGGAGCACGTCAAAATATTTTATAAAAAGAATATCAAAGAACGAGAACGAATAAGATTAAATATATAAAAAATTTATCATAATCCAAAATTTTAAGACAAATTTATATATTTATTTTTCATATTACTCAAAATTTTTATTTTCATTCAATATAAAACTCAATATTTAGGTTCTTAGCATAAAAAATACAGAAAATAATATTGGGAAGCATATAATAATATGGTAAAAATCTACTTCCAACTTTTGAGGCTGTGGAAGAATTAGTATGAGTTATTTGGAGAAGTAGAAACAATATTATTTATAATCTATGAAAGATGCCAAAATGTATGATGCTAAAATATATCCAAACCAAAGTAAAGACCTGAATTTGAATTATAAATAAAATTATAAAAATTAGGTTTTGGCACTAGTACAGTTAAGGAAAACGACAGCGGTTATTTTCGCTGATAGGCACCGGTTCCTGAACCGAGGCATATTCGGGCGAGGTAAAAAGCAGTGGACTTTATGCCTCGGTTTTGAAACGGGACATATAATAATACGATTAGGCTTCGGTTCTAACAACCGAAATCGTTTCACTCCCTTTACTGCCTCGGTTGGAGCCTGAACCGAGGCAGTAGGGTCCATTTTTTATTTTTCTTTCTTCTTCTTTAGCCACTCGTATCATTTTGGTGCCTCAAGCTTCTGTCTTTGCTCAAGCTTCTTGACAAAAATCATTTTGGTGCCCCATGCCCAAGTTCCAAACCCCATGGGAGACACACTCAGAGGACCCATCTTCACCTGCCACAATCAACCATTGAAATTTGAAGCTACCTTCCCACTCACACCGTACCACACCACGCATGCCGCAAAAGGAAAACTCATTCCAGGGGCCAACACTGCAAACTGAGAGTGCCATTGATGAAGGGTGAGTGAAAATATGAAACACTGATAGAAGAATCAGACAGACACTTGCTCAAGCTTCTTGACAAAAATCATTTTGGTGCCTCAAGCTTCTCAGATTCAATTCAACAAATCAATTTAACAAGTAAAGTCAAATTCAATTTAACAAAGGAACCAAACAAATCAAAACAAAACCAAATCTTCGGTGTGAACTCAGATTCAATTCAATTCAAAACAAAAAGAAATGAAATCTGGACAAAAAAGCTTCTGGATCCGCACAAGCTGGACAAAAAAAAATGAAATCTGGATCCGCATCCGCCTCCGCCATCACCGCTGCCTCTGTCGCTTCTCCTCCTCCGCCACATCCTCTGCTTTCGCCTCCGCGCCCTCCGCATCTGCCTCCGCCACAAGGCCCTCATCCTCGCGCCATTCTTCTCCGATATTCTCCTCCAGCCGCCGCATCTCATCGGAGATTGTCCACTCCTCTGTCGCGCGCTGCTCTTCCTCCGCCGCCGCCGACTGCGCGATGCCTCTCCTTCCTCTTCATCGGGTGCTCTTTACGGAAACAGTGGCAGATCTGGGGCTGGCAGTGGCGTGGTGTGGTTTAGTTGTGGGAGGTTCGTGGGGGTAAGGAAGAAGCGGCAATGGAATGGAGGGAGAGAAGAATCCAAGAGCGAGAGGAGGCGAGAGCCTGGGGAGGGAGGCGAGAGCCAGGGGAGGCGGGAGCGAGGGGGGGGGAGGCGAGGCGAGAGCCAGGGGAGAGAGGGAGGGAGGGAGGGAGGGAGGGAGAGCCAGGGGAGGGAGGGAGGGAGGGAGAGCCAGGGGAGGCGAGAGTGCGGAGGGAGATAGGTTAACTTGGGGAAAATTTTGGGGAAAAAAAGAGAGGCTTATATGCCTCGGGTCTGAGCAGCAGAGGCTTATGCCTCGGTCCTTTCTACAAACCGGTGTCGTATAGTTCTTTCACCTCGGGTTTCTCTTAACCGCGTCAGAAACTGCGTCAGACACTAATAATTAGGCACCGGTTGCCTTTACAACCGAAGTAATATCTCTTTTTGGCACCGGTCTCGTCTGAACCGAGGCCTATAAGGTCTCATTAATTACCAAATTGCCACCGTGTCTGAATAGACAGCGGTTTTGTATAAAAAGAGGTATATTGTGCGAGTTTAAAAGTATATTTTGTACTAGTGTGGTATTGTTTGTATCTAATTTTATATATAAAATTTTTGGATAGATAGAATCTTATAAAAATCAGGATAAATATCAATTCATATGATCTTAAAAATACATATTACATATTGAGACAAAAAAAAATTTAATAAAGCCAGACATACAACGACCTTAAATTATAGGCTAAAATGCTTACTTCGTCTCAATGTTAAGAGGTGAATTTCTGTTTAATACTCGGTTTTAAAAATGAAGACATTGGGTCCTTATGTTATGAAAAATATATGAATAGGGTCCACACAGAAAGAAAAAGTTCAACAAATCATCAAAGAAAAAGTTGAACAAGAGAGAGAAAAAGCTGAACAGCAGAAGAGAGAAGAAAAAAAGTACGACCACATCAGTATGGACTTAACGTCGTTGCTGTCAAATTAACGGACATGACCTTATTCATACACTTTTCATAACATAGGGACCCAATGTCTTCATATTTAAAATCAAGTACTAAACAGAAATTTACCTCTTAACATAAGGACGAAGTAAACATTTAAGCCTAAATTATATACATTTAAACCTAGTAGTAAAGATACACAATACAATACACAGTTACATAGGTATACAAACCTTAATTTTGATTCTTAATCATTACTAATATAGGAGAGGGCTTTTATACTGATTATTTTGAAAACTCTACTTCAGTTTTTTAGTCGAAACATATTTCGACGAGTTAAAAAGGTAGGCTTTTAGGCTTTGGTCAATAATCAAAGTCTATTATTTACTTTATGCTTTTTGGTTCTTTTTAATAAAAGTTTATTCTATTTACTTTTTTTCAGAAAAGAAATTATTATTTTAATTTCTCTCCATAATTTAAGATACTCAGAAAGAATCATAGGCAATACTAGATACAAAACTCAAACAAAATACTATTTTCAGTCTATTTAGTTGTGCAAAATATATAGATATATATATATACATATATATATATATACATACATATATATATATATATATATATATATATATATATATATATATATATATATATATACATATATATATATATACATATATATATATATATATATATATATATATATATATATATATATATATAGATCAGCCAACGACACAGTTCACATTAGTGATGAGGAAGGGAAGGGAAAGAGGGATAGTGAAGATGGTTGTGAAAGCGACAACTTGGCATTTGTCGAAAAGGAAAGCAGGGGATGATAGGAAAATCTCACTATACACACTCAAATATTTTCTTGAAATTGAGTCTTCTATTCATTGATAATTGAAGGACTTTAAATAGCCGTGATACTTACAATATTACGGGAATAAAAATAAAATATCTATTATCTTAAAAATAAAATCTCCTTAATCCATCACAAAATAATATTGTACCTCGATAAACCGAAAATCATAACTACATATCCCTATTTTATCTCTATCAAATCAAACTAAATATTACTATATCCAAAAACTAATAAAATAAGATTTAAACAAAATTATTGATAAAACCCTAAAATTTAAATTTATCCCAACAAACTCCCCCATAAACTTAAATTCTTTCTTCCTTCAGTTGGCTTTGCATGTGCATCATCCCACACTGGGTTTGCATCTTCTCTCCAAGATTTTCAGCTCCAGTACAACCGGTTCTTCTTTGCTTTTACTTGGGTTGTTAGACGACCATGCTTATCCTTTAAATACAATACCTCATTTTTCATAATAACTGAATTACCTTTTTCAATTATCTGACCCATGCTTAAAATATTGTTCCTCAGCTCTAGAACATAGTAAACATCCCTAATCTCTCCAACTCGTCCATTCTTCTGCATATGTCGAATTATTCCACGCCCTTTCACGACCACCTTGGAGTCATCTCCGAAAGACATAAATTTGTCTTCCACCTTGGTGAGTTATAAAAATAGTTCTCGTTTCCACACATATGATTGCTTGTCCCAATATCTAGATACCATACCGAGTTGGTAGAAATCTCATCAGCCTCCATCTTTAGCTCCTCAAGCTCAACCCTCTGTTTATTCATAATTTCATTAGCTTCATCTAGAAGCCTCCCTATCCGCTGAATCTCTTCATCTTTTTGTTTGAGTTCTTTCTCTAGGTTTTCCTTCTCCACAATTGTTGCATCCTTTACTAAGTCACTTCATCCATTGTGGGGATTGGACTCTCCATTTCCATTGCATCCGAGCTCTTTGTCATCAAGAGGATTCCACACTCTTCTTCAACATCTTCAGTAACGAGATTCATCTCCCCCTTTGTCTTGGACTTGTAATACTTTGCAATATGACCAACCTTGCCACAATTGTAGCACTTGCATGATCTACACTCGTTTGCATAGTGGCCATACTTGGCACAGTTAAAACACTCAACTCCTGACCGATCACCTTGGCCTTTTCCTTGTTCTCGGTCACGCCAATTCTACTAACCGTACCTGTAGTGCTTGATTGTCGGGTTCCCTCCTTTTCTTTTTCTTCCTCAATTCGTGGGCTTTTAATGACCCAACTAACTCCTCCACTGTGAGAGTTGATAAATCCTTTGTCTCTTCAATAGTGACCATGATACTTTCAAAATCATCCGTCAAATTTCTCAAGATCTTTTCCGCAACCCGGTTAGGAGGAACCTCTTCTCCTTTCATTTCGAGTTGGTTGGCCATCTTCTGCACTCGAGTTATAAACTCGACAACTCCCTCATTTTCATCCTTCTCCATATGTTTAAACTTTCTTCTAAGGTCTTGTACTCAGACCTGCTTCACGTGGGTATCTCCTTTGTATGCCACCTTCAGAATTTCCCATGCTTTTTTTATTGACTTTGCATTAACTATTTTCTCGAATCTAGATTCATCCACTTCATTATACAAAAAGTACAAAGTCGATCTGTCTTTCACTCGTGTCTTTTTCAATAGAGACATCTGGTTCACTATCTGATGCTCATCATCCGTGGGTTCATTGTACCCGTCCTCCACTATATTTGATACATCTTGAGATCCAAGAAGAACCTTCATCTGCAAAGACCAATTGTCATAATTGGTATTTTTCGACAATTGTGGCACACTCATCCCATTAACTACCTTTGTCATCTCTCTCACAAAAAAATCAAGCACTCACTTTTTCTCTCAAGGTGTTTGACTCTCTCTTTTCTCTCTTTTTCTCTTTCTCGGTACTCAGAGCATAAAGCTCTGATACCACTGATAGGAAAATCTCACGATACACATACTCAAATATTTTTCTGAAATCAAGTCTTCTATTCATTGATAATTGAAGGGTTTTAAATAGTCGTGATACTTACAATATTACGAGAATAAAAATAAAATCTGAAAATAAAATATCAATTATCTTAAAAATAAAATCTCCTTAATCTATCACAAAATAATATTGTACCTAGATAAACCGAAAATCATAACTACGTATCCCTATTTTATCTCTATCAAATCAAGCTAAATATTACTATACCCAAAAACTAATAAAATAATATTTAAAATTATTGATAAAACCCTAAAATTTAAGTTTATCCCAATCGTGGAAAAGTGGCGAAAGCGGCCGTGGTTTGTGTTTAATAACGGGGAAGGGAGAGAGTGGAAGAGTGTGGCTTTTGTAGTTGAAGAGTGATGCAAATGGAAGTCGCAAAAAGTGTTTTGTAGTGAGTGAGATGATACAATAAAAAAAACTTTGGTAGGGATATAACATTTGTGAAATTTTAATCTAACATACTGATAAGTGTTGGTTATTTAAAGAACTGAAACCTAAAATTATTCAAATAATTTAAAAAATGACACTAATGAAATTTTTGAATTTGTATGTGAAATTATACGTTTCAGTTTTCTTTTATATATATAACTAAAGACTATAACAAAACCTATACTAATATAGACTTTGATTGTGTAAAAACTTTTAAAAATGTCAAAACATTTTAAAAAACTTTGTATCTCTTAAAACCAAAACTTATTAAGCAATTTCGAAAACATTGTTTACACTAGTGCATATAACTTGTTCTAATTAACATATAATATAAGTTACTCCAATTGGGGACAATTAAGTGAAAATGTCATTATTTTGCAAGGCTATGAGCCAGATGTTTTGTGTATTTCAAGGAGATAATTATATCAATTGTTGATCCGATTTTTATCATTTTTAGAAGATGAGATCAAGTAGTAAGTATTACATATCCAGTCTAATTATTCTCTTATTGCAAAGTCAAAAGTTTTTGTACTATACATGGGTAACCAACCGTCCGAGGAGAGGGTCATCTACACTGATCGGTAATTCAATGAATGTGAGACAGGTAAGATGGATGTCATTAATGGTTAATTAGTTAGCAGGTATATTAGCAGATATTAATAGATTGATTACCGTATCAAATATGAATATAAGACATTATTGTCATATCAAATATGAATTAATGAGTTTGATTGTCATAAGCCCTATAAATATATAAATATAGGGTTAATGTTCAGGTAAAAACATCTTGATCTATTATAATAAAATATAGATATCTTTATAAAACATATATGACTTGAGCGTCAGAGTGTTTTGTGCAGGTCAATCCCCGACCGATACCAGGAAATGAACAACAAGTTCGAAAGGAGGAACGAGATAGTGTTCTCGGTCTACTTTACCAAAATAGTTTTAATATTACATATTGTAGTAGAGGTTTTACATATTTTCTTGTTATGCAATATGTGAGAAATCCTTTATGAACGAAATATTATATTAGACTCAAAGATAATAAGAAAATATAATTTAATGGGAAAGATTTCTCATATAAAGAATATTCAACACTGAATTTGTGAACAAGAGAACCTCTCTTATTCTTAGTCTTACAAAATAATGAAAGATAGTTATATCTCAATTGCAATCTCATCATTTTTATGATATTATTATTTTTACTATAGTTGGGAAGGACAGTTTTTGAATGCTTTGAGTAATTGTTGTTTAAGCGAGTGATTTACAATAAGTTTGATTTGAATTTGAAAAGTTTTACTAAGGGAGTATAGTATAATTTACATTTTTCTGTTTATCAATGTTTAATAATTTTGTATATAAATATTTTGGGCTACAACACTTTCACTATTTATTAATATAATTTTTCAGGTTATAAAGTTGTAAGTTCATGATAAATTTAGAATGCTAAAAGGTTTTTATTTTTCAATTCAGACTCATGTTTAATTTTATTATTAAGGTGACATTGTTAATATCTTGTCTGATCACACGTTATTCTATAATATTATAATTTCATAATTTTAAATTTTATAATTTTATAATTTTATAATTTTATAATTTTATAATTTTACAATATTATTTTTATCATTAATCTCAACAACTACAATGTCTTCAATTATTTTAGAAGCATAAATAGATCTCAACCTTGTTTAAAATATCTTTAGTGAAAAATTTCCAATCACCTCTGCATCAATAAGCTTGTATAACGGTCAGGAACTTTAATAACATTGTTCCACCAGTCAATCACTAGAAAAATCGCCTGTGAACAATTTGATCTCTTTAACATTCAAAATTATAAAAAAAATGAGTAAATAAACATGTAAAAATAATTAAATAAGATGACAGGTAAAATAACGTACATATCACTCGGTTAAAAAAATAAAACATGAACTCCATTAAAAAAACATATAATTATTAAATATTTAATAAACCGACAATAATTTATTAAAAATTCAATGCCCACAATTTACCAAAAAGTTATAAGTTAATTAACTTTATTATTTATTTTTTATATAAAAAAAACATACGTTTCCACTAGCTAACGCGTAAATAGTGTAGAATAATTTTGTATTTTTTGAAAACATAGTAACGGTATTTTGAAGTCACATGGATCCATATTTTTCTTCGGGCAGTATTCTTCACCTGTTCAACAACCATAACAACGGTTAGGATCTCAATTATAAGTGAAGTTTCATCACCTATCAAGGTTGAAATGCCTTGGAAGAAATTACCATTATTATTACAAAATTTGTCAATCCAAGAAGTAGGGTTTAGATTGCGAAAAAATATCCGGTTAAGAGATGATGCCAATTGATTTATATAGCTTTGAAATTCTTAGAAGCAAATAGGTTTACAAAATTAATTAAGAATTCCAAAAGCTCTCATAAAATTAACTTTATGTTCTTCTGAAGGCAGCTATTAATTGTTAATTTATGACTGAAAATGGTGTTCGTTTAGGATCAAAGTAATGAGCTCAATACTTTGTTCTAGATGAAATTGAAAATTTAAAATATTTTGCAAAAATGTTAACACATTTGTTACAAATTGTTGTAAAAGATACTCACATAATATCACAACTAATTTTTTAGACGTGTAGATACATTGTACTTAAAAACTTATATATGGTGTGTTGTGCAAGCCTTCTAATATATAATTAGAGATGTCAAAACGGATAATCCGGCCTGACATGGCCCAACCAATCAAGGGTTACTCACTTAGTGAGTTAATCCGACTCACTTATTAGCGAGCCGAACGTATTGGTGGGTTAAACATGTTGACTTACTAGCTCACTTAATTACAAGTGTTTTTTAAAAAAAAAATTTAATTTTTTTTAAATTCAAATCTAAATAAATTTCACTATAAAATGATGTTAAACTCTAAAGACAACTCAAAATAAAAGAAAAGTACCATACAATCCTAGTGTAATCTAAAAAAGGCACAAAAGGCGAATAAATAAGTTTTTAATATTGATAATTTTTGTATCACTTATCTATTTATAATATTAGAGTTTTGAATGTTTAAATCCATAATATTTTTCCCTCTTGAAATATATTTTTCTTTATCCACATCTACAATGTAATAAAAAAATGTTAACTAATAATATTGAAACACAAAATAATAAATAATTAAATTAAATTTGGTAGGTTGGTGAGCTAACTCGGCTCACCACGGGTTCAACCCGGGTGAGTCGGGTTCTAAGTGAGCTAGGTTGAAAACTAACTCGTATAAAAAGTTACATTTTTTTCAAACTCAACCCGGCCCGAACTTGTGGTAGGTCTGGTTGGCCCGCGGGTTACAACCCTTTTTGAAAGCACTATATAGAATAAGAACTTTCAAAAATTTTATGAGGATATAAGAACTAGTAAGGAATTTTAAAAAGAGTAAACTTATAAACCTTGGATCATATAAGAAAGAAAAGTGGAAAGAAACAAAAATAAGAAAAAAAAAGGAGAATAAGAGAAGTGTCTATTTGGAAGAGTAAATGAGGATCTATTTATAGACCGTATGAAGACCTTAAATATTGGAAGAAGCTGCCCACGACAGTTTCACTAACTTCGACCCATGTAGTGGAAGAAGAATTAACAAATGAGAGAGCAACATTAAAAAAGAAATATTTTTTGCGATACTCACAGACACGGGTTTTATAACAATCCCCATATATTGCAAAAGATGAGAAATTAAAATTGAAAGAAAGAAAGAAGAAATTTTATTAGATTTTATGAGATGTAATGCATCAGAGCTGGTATAACAAGCTATATGAATCAATCTTAGATCAAGAAGCTTAACACACATTATAATTGGTATAGCAAAGTATATGAACCAAGCATACTAGACGTGTGTTAAAGATTTATCAATAACAATACATCCCCACAATCCTTACTTTTATTGTTGTGTTGCACTTACTAGGCCATGCACATGTCCAATATTAATGAATGCTCTAGAGATCATTCCAAGATATCATGCAAGTGATCCCACTTGAGACTTATATAGGTGATTTCATCAAGTGCATGTTGTAAATCATGCACCACCTGTGAGGGATATGAAGATCATTACAACCTTTCTTTAAATTAAAATTATTTCACCACATAGAATTTCAATTACAACGTTTAACCTCTTAATAATGCAGTCTCTAGTACTTTCACACACAATAGGAATGGACACATTTGATTTAAAATAAATTTAGTGCTATCAGAACTAACAAATGACTTGTTTTTACCCATATGAACCTTATTCATAGGATCTCCAATCACAAAGGTTGAGTTACCATCACTTGTTTGTTTGCGAGTGGCTTAAGTCTCATTCCCTTCGATGTTTCTAAGATCACATTTCTTAGTATCTGCTGCTTTCATTCCGACTACACAAAATCAATGGAAATAATTTCACTCTTTAGCAACTGTTTAACTAAATTATGTCTCAACTGTATATATTTGTTCTTTCTATAGTTATTCTTGTTTTTAACTATAATTATTGTTGGTTGGCAATAATAGTGTATTGACACCAATGTGGTTGGTTTCATTCCTCATGGATGTTTGCTAATAAGGTTTTCAACCACTCAGCCCCATTACGAGCCATCTCAAGAGCAACAAACTCAGATTTCATTGTTGATCTTGCAATGATTGTTTGTCTGGTTGATCTCCATGTAATCACACCAGTCGTATGTATGAATATATAGCCACTAGTGGGTTTTGTCAAATCTGAATCTAGGATCCAGTTAGCATCATTTTACCCTTCTAATAAAGTGGGAAATCCACTATATTCAATGACATAATCCATTGAACTTTTAAATATCTCATAAGCCTTGCAAGTGTATCATAGTGTTCCTAATTTGGACATTAAGTGTATTTACTCAGTCTACCTACTACATAAGCAATATCGGGTCTAGAAAAGCTCATCAAATGCAATAAGATCTCAATTATCTAAGCATACTAAGGTTGAGATATAAATTCTCTTATATTTTTCATTAATTTATAGTTAGCATCATATGGGATACTCACTGATTTGAAATCATAATACCCAAACTTCTTAAGAAGTTGCTCAATGTATTATTCTTAGGATAATAATATGATATTTCGTTTCCTTATGACTCTAACACCTAAGATTACATTGGCTTCAACCACGTCTTTCATTTCAATGTTTGATCCTAAAAATAATTTTATTCTAGCGACAAGCTCATTGCATGCACCAAAAACTAAAATTTCATCTACATACAAGCATATAATGACACAATCACAATTTTCAGATTTAGAATACACACATTTATTGCATCATTAGGTGAAAAATCATCATATAGCAATACATTAATCAGGTTTTTCATGTCATTGTTTTGTTGCTTGTTTAAACCCATACAAAGATTTTAAAAGTTTGCATACTTTATTCTCTTGACCAAGTACAACACACCCTTCAAGTTGAATCATATAAATTTTCTCCTCCAAATCACCATTCAAAAAGGTAGTTTTAATATCCATATGGTGTATTACTAGCTAATGGATAGCTACTAAGGCTAACAACACTCGGATGGATGAAATCCTAGTCATAGGGGTAAAGGTATCAAAATAATCTATGTTGGCTTTTTGAGTAAAGCCTTTAGCAACTAACTTGGCCTTATACTTCTCTATAGATCCATCAAGGTGATTCATTTTCTTAAAGATCCAGTTATAACCAATGGGTTTCGCTCCTTTAGGCAAAGCTAATGAGGTCCAAAGAAATTTTCCTTCCTCTATGTTTTACTTTTTCTTAAATTCTCACACAAGAGATCACTATTATTATTATCAGTAAGGTCAGATGTCTCACTAACCTTTAAGAGAAACACATTTTAAAAAAATGTAGCGTTTTTCGTCTCCACTATAAAATTATGCTCAAGTATATCACTTTTAAGACCTAGAAACCTATAGGTAGCACTATATTCAGTATAGCTTATGAACATGGAATTAGAGGTTTTAGAGCCTATTTTCCTTTTCTTAGGATAGATAATATCATCTTAGCTAGGCACCCCCACACTTTTTGATATTTAAGGTTAGGTTGATAACCTCTCCACAACTCATAAAGAGTTCTACCAGTTTTCTTATGATGTATTCTATTTTGTAAATAATACGCAGTAATTCTTTCTAAAGGTTATTAGGTGCAGTAGAACTAATAAGCATGACATTCATCATTTTCTTAAGAGTTATACTCTTTTTCTTGGTTACTCCATTAGACAGAGGTGCATATGGTGGGGGTTATTTTATGGATAATACCTTCTCTAACACAAAATTCATTAAACAATACATATTCACCACCTCTATCTCATTTCATCATCTTAATTTTCTTATTTAGTTCATTTTCTAATTCTGCTTTATAAGTTTAAAACACATCAAAAACTTCATCTTTATGTTTGGTTAAATATACTTTGTTGTATCTAAAATAATTATCTATAAAGGTTACCAAATAAGTTTTACAGCCTCTAGACATGGTTTGTTTTAGATCAGCTAGATTAGTATGAATTAACCTTAATAATTTAGTTTGACAATCTACAAGATAACATGTTTTTTTTGTTATTTTGCATTCTACACATATATGACATTTACTACTTTGTTTATCATGCATATTAGTTAATTCTAACCATTGTAATTTCATAACATATGAGGAATTCAAATGTCCTAATATAGCATGCCACATATCATACGAATCAATAATATAAGCAGAAGAAAAAGATTTATTCATATTTTTATAAATGTTGAGTACAATATCCCTTGTAGTAGCATACTTTTTTCTGCTGGTATCTTCAATAATTATGTGTGTGATGAGCTTTGGAAGTGACATCTTCATGTGTCTGTGTTTCAGTAGTTGTTTGTAATCAATCTAGGATGGTGGCAAATTCTCGATCAGAAGTTCTAAAACAAATTCATCTAGTAGAAGAATGTTCTCCGCTTTGATATCTTCGAGCAACTTATGTTACTCATTAATTTGAGACCTTATATTCTTATCTTCTTAGCTTCAATAATTTCCATCGGTAGTAGTTTGCAATGATGAACCTTTGTTTAACGACATTTTCAATAGTGTATTTGAGAATCAATAAATCCCAAATGTCTTTTGCTTTTGTATAGGAACAATAAAAAAATCATTATAAAGTGTACTAAGTAAAGTATGTCGACATAACTGGTTTGTATGAATAAAATCTTTAACTTGTTTTGTGATTGAAGGAAGATTAGAGTTGGATTTTGAAGATGAAAGAGAAAAAACAACTTGATACATGTCTAAAAAGGTAGACACATGTTCTTGCCAACATCGAAAATTCTGACTAGAGAAAACTTAAATTTTTGACACATCCGAGAAAGGTTTTACAAAGACCATTTGAGTTCTGAAAACAATGTTTTGATTCTCCAGATTTGGTTCTTGTTGTCAGCCATAAGTCCTTGAGATTGTTGTAAAAAATGTTGACAACATATCACAAACAAAATTTCTTAAGGCGTATAAATCCACTATTCTTAAGGACTTATCTCCGGTATATTGTGCAAGGTCTCAATAATACAACAGGAACTTCTTAGAAATTTCTAAAGATACCAAAACTAACAAGGAACTCTAAAAAAGAGTAAAATAATAAATCCAGGATCTTATAAGAAAGAAAAGAGGAAAGGAAGAAAATAAGAAAATAAAGGAGAATGAGAGAAATATCTATTTGGAAAAGTAAATGAAAATTTATTTATAGACCCTATAAAGACCTTAAATTATGGAAGAAATTGTCCTTCACTAACTCGTGACCTATCTTACAATAAAAGAATTAACTAAAAGGAAAATAATACTAAAAGTAATATCTTTTGTGATACACGCATACACAAGTTTTAAAACACATATGTCACTAAAGCAAATTTAAAGTTATATTTTAAGTTTAATTTAGTTTCACAAAATTAAATTATAAAAAGGGTTTGAATTCATTTAAATATTAATGAGTTGTGTGATAATTCTAATAATTGTTAAGATAAACTCAAATTCATAACTTTAATAATAATAAATTTAAAAATAATCTTTAAATTTAATGTAATTTTACAAAACTAATGAAATTTACTTTTTAATTATATATTATAAACTTATCTGAGATTTAATTGATTTTATTTATAGTACAAACTTTACCGTACAGTGTTTTGTCTTTTGGTGAAAGTGCTTCACATTGCTTGCATAAGCAAACACCCGTTTCGATCCGTTCACTCTCGGCCACATACTAGTCTTCTAGAATGGCTGAGACATATGGTTATGCCTTTAACCATTTACTTTTGTCATGATTGAAGTTGTACTCCAAGTTAAAACTAATTTTCATATCTTATGAAAAACTTAATTCACATCAGTTCAAAGTAAAAAACTTGTGGCAGTGGTTTATTCATTTTAGTTTCTATACCATTTCTCATATAATTTCTTTATTTTTAGTTCAGATGATTTTTATTATTTTTCTTTTTGCTATTTTATTCACTGTAATATCACTCAGATGCTTCACAGCTAGTCATATATACTATTCACACCATCATACATGTGGGCAGAATTTCACATTTCTCTTTCTAGTTTTGATTATACTAATTTCCAATTTATGATATTTTACGTACATCTTTTTTGAAAATTAGTTTAGGCCCAAATCAAATATATACCTATTGTTATTTTCATTGCTAACCCCTTCACGCTTAAATATTATTTTTTTTGTAGATAATGAAATCCCTTTTCAAGCTATTAATTAAGAATGAAACCAATTTGTGTCAATTACCTGTACGTTTTCTTTCTAATACTTAAAAAAAATGGCTTTTTAACATACGTAATTTATACATTATGGTTTCTTATAGCACATTTATATAAGATACACTTAAAAATTAAAATTATTTAAATATGTACTAACTTTTATAATTAATTTTTATATATTTTAAATATTTATATCCCTTACCTTTAAAACATATATACTGTAATAAAGTCTACAGAATAACTTATAAATATATTAAAAAAAGACAACATGTAAAAATTTATTAAACATATAAACTTAATATGTAGATAGGACAAACACTTATTTTATTATAATCTCATAGAGCTTATTTCCATAAACATTTTTGTAAACACTTTTAACACAAACAAAAATAAAAATAAATTTGTCTTTCAGTTACAATTTACTTATCACATATTAGTTAAATTTTATACAAGCTAATATGACGGAGCTTTTATAAATTAGATTATACATAAACTATTTTTAATTGATTTTTTTTCTAAAAGTATATATGAAGAAATTAATATATAATCATATAGTTTTGTCAATAATCTTGAATTTTAAACAAGTCGTTGAGCTAAGTATTTAGAGGAAAAGAAAAATTCAGTGTCTTTATTGTTAACTAGAAAGTTGTGTTCCTAGTCCAAAAGATACTAAAAAAAAGTTAATAAATTGGTTTGAACATGGTTACCAAAGTAGTTATTATACATTGCTCCTACTCAATTTTCGCAATATTTTCTTTTCCTCTTTATCTTTTTTCTTTTTGTCTTTTTTTTTTTCTAAAATCCATATCTATCCTGATCAAAGAGAAAAGGCGTGGAGCACGATTAACGGCTAAAATTAGCGCCGCCTTAGGTTTAGGTCAAGTCTTCAAAGCAATATTCGTTTTCATATAAAATATTTTTATACAAATTATTTTACAAATGTAAAGTCTCAATATTTATATTAAATATTAATTTAACAAAAGAATATTCCATTAGAGACTTATTTTCAAATCATTAATATAACTTTTTCGTCAGTCTATTTAAAGTGAAAGTTGATATAGACTTTAATATATTTTCAATCTCTCAAATATAAATAAGATTTCTTATTTACTTCCAACTTTAAAATGTTTTATGTAAAAAAATGTTTCAATATTTATTTTTTTTTATGTATAATGAATTATAAATTATTTATAACGCAATCTATTTTGAAGTTACATTTTACCGTCAAATATATGAGATCCTTTTTTTTTAGTTTTTCTTTTGATGATTTTAGGCCGAAAGCTTTTGGAGGAAAACAAAAGTAAAAGATACTTTTTTTTTATCAAATTACATGAATTAAAAATATTATTTTTTTTTAAAAAAAAATAAGACTATACTAAATTAGAAAGAATAAAAATATCTTAAAAACATCTGTAAATTATATAAAAGATTTTTCTCATTTTCACATTTTTACATTCTCAACTGTTACTTTCATTTACAAATATGCATGTTCCTTCGCTTTTAAGAAAATGTCATTTTTTTCCCTAGTTTCTGCTTGTCTGGTATATATTTAGTTTCTCTTACTTTCCAATTTTAATTGTATCATGAACAATTCTTTATTAATTGTTTTATTTCCAGTGAATGTAGTGTATATTTGTTCATTAAATGGGTGCCAATAATTTCAGAATTAAATATTAGAATTATTAACTGTAACGTTAAGCTTAAAATTTGGCATGTCAAACAGTAATAATGTTAAGTTCAATTACAGATATTATATTCGTTACCTTTAAATACGTACTTAGTCATTAAATTGGTTCCTGAATAAGCTTTTGTTCTGACATATAGACTGATTAATTTAATTATATATATATATATATATATATATATATATATATAAAAGCAACTTAATTTATTCATGATTTCTTTTATTGAGGGACTGGTTATACATGAAGTAGTTTGACTATTCACTCAGTGTTGTTGATTGTCTACATAGACATATATATAAATGCACTACTTGGGGAAGATTAGAACACTCATGTCTTCATATTTTTCTCTATTTTCTTCTTCAATCTGAAAGAAACTTGATTTCAGGTTGTGTAAAATGAAGAACCTAGTGCAAGACTTAAAGCCTGTGGTGCTGATGGTATTGGTTCAAATTACATATTCTTCTGTTAATGTGCTGTATAAGCTGGCCATAAATGATGGAATGAGCATTAGGGTAGTCACTGCCTACCGTCTTATTTTTGCAGTAGTTTTCACTTTTTCTCTTGCTCTTATTTTCGAAAGGTTCGTTCTCAACCCTCATACTTCTTTTCTTCTTTTTAACCACTTCAATTACAAGAACAATATCATTCCATTTTCTTACTTTCTTTCCTCACATTTTTAAAACAGAAAGAGCAGACCAAAGTTGACATGGAGGGTGCTTTTCATGTCATTTTTTAGTGGCTTATTTGGGTATGTATGTATATATATGTATCTATATGTATGCATGTATGTATATGGCTCATTTAAACTTTCTGTTCACACCTCTTTGCTTTACATTTTTTTAGACATGCATGTATATTGCTAAATTGCATAGTAATATAAAGAGAATATCCATGTATTTATGTGTTTGTGATTGTGAAACAAATATACACAGTGCAAGTTTATTGCATAATCTATTCCTGGAGGCCTTGGATTTGGTGTCTGCAACATTCGCTACAGCAATTTATAATCTTGTTCCTGCAGTCACTTTTATTTTGGCAATCTCGTGCGGGTACGTAATCACCAGTTATAACCATTATATGTTTTTTTTTTTTTCTATATTTATTTGAATGTGTTATCAGTAATAGAAGAATTTATAGACCATGTATTAAGGGAGAGAGACAGAGGATAGCATATATAGATTATGGCATCATTGCACAAATTGCAATCAGAATACATGATGAGTTTGGTGACTTAAATCTGGTTCACTAACTCCAAAAATGTTTTTACGTGACTTCTAATAATTGATAAACCTTTATTTTTTAGTTCCAGTGGAGGACGCACATAACTTGTATATAAACTTCTTGAGTGTCAACTTCAAACACACGACGTGGTAGTAATTCAAAGTTCACTTATATCTTTATTTACACCTATACTAACAACCATATATATATATATATGGAATAAAATCACAGACCTGTGTCATACACACACCATGAACTGAATATAAAAAACTAAAAGGATCGTCAATTAACATAAACTACTTATTTCATTCTTATTGATGTCCTTTTCAGTTTTAGTTCATAACTATTGGATAAAGTGAAATATAGTTTTACCCAATTTTTCCTTTACAAGAAAAAGTAAATTTATTCAGTCAAAGATAATCATAAAAATATGTTAGTATAGGTGAAAATTACAGAAAATGTACCGATAATAAAAGGTCCATTGATCAAATATTTGTTTATAAATTTTCCTGATGAATTTAAAAAAAAAAACTATTACTAACCGATTTACATATTTTATGATCAAAGCCTAAAACAAAAATTTTACCGTTCATTTTATCAGTGAAATTTATTAACAAAAATATATTTTTTCTAATAAATATTATAAATTATAAATAAATTTTAATAAAATATATATTGACAAATATTTTTTATTAAAAATAATTTTTTTTATTTATATATATAGATTTTATTAATGAATCCATTATAAATTAAATAATTTGTCAATAATTAAAATTTTAAAATCCATCTTATCAAAATATTTTAATTTATCAATGAATTTTCTTTAATTGGAAAGGTTTATGCACCGTTAAAAGGTGTATATGTTTAGATTTAACATTGTTGAGCTTGCTTTGTTGGATTTTTTTTTTTTTGAATTTTGGTAGCATGGAAAAGTTGAATATGAGAAGCACAGCAGGGAAGGCCAAGGTGGTGGGAACGATTATAGGAATTGGAGGGTCAATGTTTCTGACATTTTTGAAAGGGCAAGAAATTGATGTTAAGAGTTTCCAGACTGATCTTCTGCATAAAAATAACCATGTTTTAACTCTGCATAATACTGACTCTAGCCATAGATTTCTGGGTGCTTTGTGTGGTTTTGGAAGCTGCTTCAGTTTTGCATTATGGCTCATCATTCAGGTACATATATAATCTTCCTATTTTTCCATATATATTTGAGAATTGTGCAGTTTAATTTCATATTTTGTTGGAACAGTCTAAGATAAACAAAGAATACCCGAGTCATCACTCAAGTACTGCGTTGATGTCCTTAATGGCTGCAATACAAGCCACAGCATTTGCCCTTTATGTTGAAAAGGACTGGAACCAGTGGAAGTTGTCTTCTAGAATTAGGATTCTAACTGTGGTTTATACGGTAACATCTTATGCTATATGGCACTAGATTTTCGGACAACGAACTAGATAAGAACAATGATTACTATTTTTGAATGAAAATGTTTTGTAGGGAATCGTGGCCTCTGGATTAGTGGTAATCGCCATTGCATGGTGTGTAAAAATGAGAGGTCCGATGTTTGTATCTGTTTTCAACCCTCTGATGCTCGTGCTTGTGGCTGTGGCTGATTGCTTGATGTTAGGTGAAAACTTATACGTAGGAAGGTACAAGTCAAGCTCTTGTTCAATTAAATTTCTTATCTACCACAAAGTAAATGATGCGTTCAACTTTTACAAAATATGCAGATAGAGAAAAAGTCAAAATTATTGAAAAAAAAAAATTGAACATGATTTTAGCTTTTAAATTTTGACATGAAATTATTAGAATTTCTATCAGTTCCAGATTTTGATACAAATTTTAAAAATAAATAAATATGATCTTTATAACCTAACTATATTTGACATATTAAACACATTTCAAAATAATTTTATATCATTTTGATAACATGTTAACTTAAAATGACTATATATATATATATATATATATATATATATATATATATATATATATATATATATATATATATATATATATATAAAAGTTTAAATACTAAATATATCAAACTTTAATATTGAAACATGAATTAATTTTAATTTTATATTTAAATTTATAGATTAAAAATATATTTAATCTAAAAAATATAATTTAGTAATTGGTTAACAAATAATATAAATCAATTAATTAAAAGTAATAAACTTCTTTTTCTTAAAAACAATCTCTCCTTCTTATGAAAAGTGTTGTTTATCCCTTCATTCTTTTGACTGATTCACATTATCCTTTGTTTCTTTCATAGTTTATCCATGGTTGCATTAAAAAGCTTTTCTTTAAAAGTTCATGTAAGACTAATGAATGACATGAACTTTTTTGTGCATAATGTTAGTGTGATTGGAGGCGTGCTGATTGTATGTGGCTTGTACATGTTTCTATGGGGTAAAAGCAAAGAAGTGAAAAAGGTGAATACGACAGTCTCGTCAGAAATCACCCAGAAACATGAAGCAACCGAAGTAGTTGTCATGTCCACCACAACAAATAATGAGAATAGTGACTGCATTACCAGTACCAAACCCAATTGCAAAAGTAACATAGTTGTCAATGTTTCTTGATTATTCATGGAAAATGGACACAATCACACGACATTGAAAATTACCAGACAGAGTTCCAACTTAAAGCTCTTCCTTTACTCGTCACGTATGCTGACAATAATATATGTGTGTATTTCTAAGTGATTGTTCACTTTGAATATTAATTATCACAACTCATACATAAAGTCAATTGCTAAAGTTTTCCACAAATTTAATGTTTAAAAGCACCTTGACATTAGAGTTTCAATTAACTCACTAATTAATTTTGTAGTTTATATCCGCCTCAATAAATCTTTCAAATTTTCTTATATGATCCTTCTTTTAAAATATATATATATATATATATATATATATATATATATATATATATATATATATAATAAATTACACGTATGTATATGTATGTATCTTTCTCATATTTTTCATCCATACTCATTTCTTTCATCTTTGTCTTGACCAAACACATAAAAGACAAACACAATCACTTTCATAAAAAGAATGTACTTAGAATCAAAGACTTAAAGTTGTTAAAAAGAGCATTAGTAGGAAAATGGAAGTTATCGTGAAGAAAAAAACAAATTCATATAGTCATGGAAAATCTTAAAGAGAGAGAACGAGTTGATTAATGGTGCTGGAGGACACTAGGAAAACAACTAGAGAAAGACAAAGGAGAAGTTGGTTTAATGAAAGGATAAAGCTTAACTAATTATTTGATATCTATATTAAGTCTATCATTAATTTTTTTTCTATATTATTTTATACAGTTGAGTCTTTATTACTTTTAAATAGAGTCAATTTTTTTTATATAATATCGAATAATACCATAGCAAAACCAGTCAAACAGGTGAATATTTGTTTGCTGTGGTGGAAATTTGTTTCTTTCCTAGAGGGTTTGGGTTGTGGATTCAGTGACCCAAATTCATACTCACTGCTTGCACAGGAATTTTGTTAGGGTTATTTCCTCCACCATCACGCCATGCTTCCTACACCTCCTCATTTCTTTTTTACCCTTCAGTAATATTTAATTTTTGTTTGTATTCTTTTACCCAACACCCAATACTTTCATTAATGGTCCTACCATTGTGCCAATGCACCCCCAACAGTCCACTACTTCCGCTTGAATGAAATTCCTCTCAATCTTCTTCTCCCTTTAATTTTTGTTTGTTGAAAGTGTAGTCGTGTAGTGTGAGCTTACTGTGGTGTGTTTGGTTGGAGATAACATTGGTTCGTTGTGGTGCAAGAAGGTGGTCCAGTGAGTGATTAGAGGAAGTGGCGATGGAAGGAAAAGAAGATGTAGTGGTGAGAGAGCTTCGTCTAGTGGTGGTGGTTGAAGGTGGTCCGCCAACTTCACAGGTCTTTTATTAAATGGATGTGGATATGCGCTGGAGTATTAAACGAATGTCAACATCCGTCAGAATGGATGTCACGTCAATTGAAGGCTTGTTTTATTATAAGTCTAATATTCATATAATGAAATTATCAAAACTAGCTCATATGAACCTTGATGGTCTCGCTAGTTTTTAGTGGTTGAGGAGGAATGATTATTTTTCAAATAAGTAAAAGAAAAAAGTAACCCATGCGCAAAAACAACATAATAATGATTAGAAAATGGGAGGGAAACTCACGGGTGGGCGTTTAGGAGGTGGCGGTGGGCGTATTGGTCGTGGTCATTGCGACGGTGGCTCAGGCGGTGGAGCGCTAGATTCATCTGGGTCTTCGGGATAATATTATTAGACTATTTAATGTTTGAAATGAATTCTATTTTGTTAGTTTCATTAAATTTGTTTATTTAAAGCTATATTGATTATAAATTGATTGGATGAGATGATAATAATTTCATTGGATGTCAAATGTAATAATGAATATTTTTTTAAAAAAACATATATTATGACGTACTAAAGAATCTACGTTATGATATGTTGATCACATACTATAACGTACAAAAATATATACGTAATTATAGATCACATATTATAAAGTAAAAACAATTCTACGTCATAATATCTCTCACCTTATTATAACAGACAAATGAAAAATTGTCATAATAAACTGCGCATATTATGACGGACTTCAGAAACTACGTTATAATATGTTCAAGTTATTATAACATAAATTTCTGCTACGTTATAAAATGCGCAGACTTACTATAACATCCAGAACTATGTCCCTAGTAACTACGTTATAATATATCATTTTTGTACGTTATAAAATATCATTTTTCCACTAGTGAGATCAAGAGCTTAAGACTACAAAGACGCATACCCCCATCCCTGAGAAGTATTACTCTTGGGAGTAATTCAACAAGAACCTGAATTGTAAGGACCCTCCTAGCACTCGTGCAATTCATACACCACACAAAGCATGCAATAATCTCAAATGAATTACTCTAATAATTAATGAAAAAACATATATTATTGAGAATCAATTCAAATACATAAGAGGTCACAAGGTTACATCATCCCCCAACAACAAATAGTGTTTAGTTCACCATAGACATGGTGAAACTAGATGAATAATGGAGAAGAATGAGATAGAAAAACCCTAGAAAGAGAAGAAGAGAGCTGTCACATCCCCAAATCTACCCTTAAGGGGTGAAAAGTGTGTTTCTGTGCTCCTCCTGCCAAAGATACAGAACGTAAGACGTCTGGATCCTTTAAATAGAGTAAAAACAGAACAGAAACGAAGTCTGACCCATGTCCCTAGCGCTCAAGCGCCCTAAGTGGGGCGCCCGGGCGTCGAACTGTACTTTCTAGCGCTTAAGCGCCCAAAAGGGTCTCCCAGGTGGTGTGCGGTGCACTTCTAGCGCTCAAGCCCCCTTGAGGGGCGCCCAAGCCTCGCGAATTTTTCAGCACATCATTTTTCTCTCTTTTTCTGCAGTTCTACTCACTCATTGAGTTCCGACTCCATCATACTTTGACTCCTCTTCCAAATCACTTCATTAACCTACTAAAACAAGGGAATTTAGTCATAAAATCATTAAGTTCAACCTCAACTCTCTTATTCACACAACTTAAAAGAAAATCATGATTTTAAGCAAGTTTCTAAGCAGAAAAGGGTGCATTTAGTATCAAAATTACATCACAGATAACAATATTTTTAATCGTTATCACAACCCCAAACTTAGAACTTTGTTTGTCCTCAAGCAAAACAGATTGTAACTCAACTTTTCAGAACAATTACTACAATGATTCAACATTTTTCAAAACCTTTTTCTTCCAGGACAAGAAATCACTTTTATCAACTTACCATAAGGATGTCAGTCAAGATGTGCAGATGCCTTAATCCAATCAAAATCAATGTGATGCTTATATTAATTAACATAGCTATCCTTAAGAATGATTAATCAACCAAGCAAAGATGTAATCAGAAATTAAAAGAACTACTTCTCACCAAGGAAAGTGTTTCACTCAAGCACTTAAAAGTGTATCACTCAATCACTCAAAAATATAAAATAATAATTGTAAAAAATATAATTTTTAAAATTGTATTTAATAATTAATAATAAAAATAATACTAATAATAATAATAATAATTATTATTATTATTATTTTAGGTTCTCAGAATAAATTGAAGTTATGTTAATTGTGCAGGGGCAAAACTGATACTTTATTATATTTCTTTTCAAATCTCAATACATTAGCCATGATTCACAAAAGCTGCTTTCCCGCAAATCTTCGTCTTTCGTCGCCTTCAAATACTTCAAATTGAACATCAATTAATTTGCATATCCTTCTACACAAATTCTCTTCAACAGTAAATAATCCTCAAACAAACACACCCTTTGTGTATTCTGGTTATTGGATATTAAACTTAACATTTCTATTAGAAATATTTTATTTTTACCTCCTTGTTAATATTTTTTATTGAAGTTTATATATTTTGCTTGAAGAACTAAACAAAAACATGATTTTGGTGTTTGTATATACTAATGATGTATTAACTTGAACGATGGTTTGATATGTACCAGTTTGTTGGAAGTCCCACATCGGCTAGAAATAAGGCCAAATTATAATAGAGGTGTAAACCTCATCATACAAGCCGGTTTTATAGGGCTGAGTTAGGCTTAAAGCCCACTTCTTAACATGGTATCAGAGTTATGGTTAGAGCCTATCCTAGCGAGATCTATGTCAGCATTCTATTCCACCCGTTATCGGGTCGTTATTAGACCACCTATTAATTCTACTCTCACGCTCGAGATGTTTATACCTCGGCTTGAAGGGGATGTGTTGGAAGTCTCACATCGACTAGAGATAAGGCAAAATTATAATATATATATATATATATATATATATATATATATATATATATATATATATATATATATATATATATATATATATATATATATAAATATAAAAGTGGGGTGCAAACCTCACTATACAAGCCGGTTTTGTGGGGTTGAGTTAGGCTTAAAACTCACTTCTTAATATGGTATCAGAGCCATGTTTAGAGCCTATCCTAGCGAGATCTATGTGGACATTCTATTCCACCCGCTATTGGGTCACTATCGGACCACCCCATTAATGTCTACTCTCATGCTCGAGATGTCTATACCTCGGCGTGAATGAGTTGTGTTGGAAGTCCTACATCGACTAGAGATAAGACAATTTATAATATATAAGTGGGTGCAAACCTCACCTTACAAGTCAGTTTTGTGGGGTTGAGTTAGGGTTAAAGCCCACTTTATAATATTGTATCAGAGTTATGGTTAGAGCCTATCCTAGCGAGATCTATGTGGAATTCTATTCCACCGTTATCGGACCACCTATTAATTCTACTCTCACGCTCAAGATGTCTATACCTCGACATGAAGGGGGTGTGTGAAAGTCCCACATCGACTAGAGATAAGGCCAAATTATAATATATAAGTGGGGTGCAAACCTCACTATACAAGCCGATTTTGTGGGGTTGAGTTAGGCTTAAAACCCTTTTCTTAACACAGTTGATGGTTGTAGAGGCAATCTGATACTGGAAAAAATGTCAGTTTTATACTAGTTACTATGAGAACATGTATAAAAAGTGATACTTTTTATACCTGTAGTAACAATAACATATATAATAAGAGATTTTTTATACTTCTACAAAATGACATTTTTTATACCTATTTTAGAAATAACTGTATAAAAGTAAGACTTTTTATACATGTCCTGAAAATATATAAAAATTCAAATACTTTATATACATGTATTTGTATGCTTGTTTGAAAATCGATATAATTTTTTTTAACTGGTATAAAAAAATGAATTTCATCCACCATAACTTTAGAAAATTTTAAATTTATCATTTTTTTTAATTTGGAAATTTGAATTTAATTGATAATATGTAACCACTAACTAGGCACCACACAAATTGTCTCAAAAGCTAGTCACAATAAAATATACACAATTTATTGAGAACAAATAATCCTAAAAGGCAACGAGTTATAAATATCCTCTACAATTTTTTTAATCAGTTTATAAAACTAATTAGTTTGTAATGTTACACATGTTAACAAATGATTGTTGACAATAAATTAAAATTAAGTTTATGAACAGGCTGAATGTCAACGTTTTCATAATTAGGAAGTTAATGCAATAAGAGAAGAATAAATGCGAGAGAAAAGTGAATGTTAAATATGAGTTGAAAGTGAGGTTAAATTAGGTACAAAAGCAACGCTTAACCTAACGATCACAACAACAATTAAAAATTAAAATAAAAAGGTAGTATTAATACTATAGAATTTGTTAAAAGTTGTAAAAAATTTTACTATATGTTTCTTTTATAAAAATTCGTAAAAAAATGAATTTCTTATAAATTTTCATATGAATTTTTAAAATTCCATGAACTATTTACAGAAAAATTTCATGCAATATAATTTATGCCAAGCTTTGTGGTCTCTTATAATAAACGTAGTATGTTGCAAGTAGTGTGTACTTCAAATTACAAAATAGTGTTATCCCTTAGCTATTTAGAGATAGCTATTTAGTAGCCCATGGCTTAACTTATAAAAGTTCTTGACGTTGAAAATCGTTTGTTTATTAATCAAAATAAGATGTTCTAAGCTAATTAAACAACTAACTTCAGTAAGGTTTTCCTCAAGCTTCCCATTATTCTCTTTAACCATAATAGACTCGTGAGAAATAATCATTAGCAACTCCTATAGTAACTCTGGTTGGAACATATGCAACGAAATATTTGTAGACGGAGAAAAAATTAAGAAAAGGTGAATCAGCTTCTTTAATAAAAACGGTGTTAGATCAAAAGACCTTACGTCCAGTTGTTAATTTCTCAAAAAATAAAGATTAACTAATCACTAAATAATAATCAGAACTTACAATAACAAATAGTAGAGTAAATGTTAGAAAATACCTCATTTGTAAAAAGAAAAAAAATGAAAAACATTTCCTTTGACACACAAAAGATGAACAATACCTCCTTTGACACACAAAGGATGAACAATTTTCCTAATAACACCAGCATAACTCAATAAAAAGACACACTTAGTCAAAGTTCTCACTCTACTAACACTAGGTTTTCACACTAGTAAAAAAAGCGGATTTAAACTCGCACATTACGCCTCGGTTTTGTCAAAACCGAAGCGTATCAAAAGGCGGTGGCATTTCTGTAATTCTGAACATATTATATGCCTCGGTTCTAAATAACCCGAAGCCTAATACATATACTGCCTCGGTTCGTAGATGCAACCGAAGCATATACGTTTAAAAATATTAAAAAACTCTGACGCTTCAGTTGCAAACTTTTTGAAGCCGAAGATACTGCCTCGGTTAACACTCAGAACCGAGGCAGTATATCCTGCTCTGCCTTCCACGTTGGCCTGCTACCACTGACAACTTTTTCGAAACAGGGTTATGGCCTCGGTTGGCACCCAGAACCGAGGCAGTATAGCCTGCGCCTCTGCACATTCTCAACTGCTCCTTCTGAACATTCTGATCTGCCCCTGGGGTACTACCTCGGTTGCTTTTAACCGAAGCCGTAGAGGCTTTTCCGCTTCGGGTTGGCGGAAAACAGAGGCATATAGCCAAATTTAATTTGAAAAATTAGATTTACTGAAATGTTTATGCCTCGGTCTGGAAGGTAACCGAGGTAGTAGGGCCTTTCTGACTCGGTTATTTGATTAACCGAGGTAAAAGCCTGTTTATATTTCCAGAACTGCAACGCTTCTTCTCCCTCACGCGACATTTCTCTTCTCCACTGTTCCTCCACCACTTTGCTTTTCCTCACTGCCACTCCCCCTCCGCACTCATGCTGCCATCGCCGGTGTTCGGTTTGTTCTCCTTCTCCGTCCTCAACCGTCCACGACTCTGCGTGTCCTCTCACCTTCGACTGCCTCCGACGACGCTGCTGCCTCCGCGCCGGACTCCGACGACGCTGTTGCCTCCGTGCCGGACTCCGACGACGCTGTTGCCACCGTGCCTCGTCCACTTCCATTTGTTTCTTGCATTTCACGGTTAGTTGAATTCACTGTTGGATTGAAAAAATTTTGATAATAAAATTTTGATATTAAAATTTTGATATATGTTTGATAATAATTGTTGTGAGATGATATATTGGTGATAAATAGAATTAGAAATAGAATTAGAAATAGAATTATATAGTTATTTGATGATAAAATTGTTGTTGTTGTGAGATTGATATATTTATTTGATATTTGTTTGATAATTGTTGTTGTGAGATTGATATATTTATTAGATTGTTATTTGATGATTATATTGGTATAATGATTATTGTATTAAATTGGTTGATTTGATGATTAGATAAAGTTTAAGGTTGGAAATCATGAGTTGTTTGCTTTAATATATTGTTTGTTGTTGTGAATTAGCCTTAGTTTCCCGTTTGAGATTCAATACAAAAATTGTTTACTATCTCTAGATTTTTTTCAACAAATGTACTTTTTACAAATGAATAGAAAGAGATGGTAGACATAATTTGACAGTATTGAATCTTGAATTGTCCGGTTGGACAGTTTAAGAAGAGTAATAACTTTTTCATAGTTTATTATAACATATCAATTTTAATATACATGTCTTAAATTTCATGAAAATTTGCCGTTGTGTTTTTGTATTGATCTTCGGGTGCATATTTGATTGTGATTTATAATCACTTTCATTTCGTGTAACCTAAAGATCAATGCGAAATGTTGGCAAAATTTCGTGAAATTTAAGATATGTTGTTTAAAATTGATATGTTTAATAAACTAAAAAAAGTGAATCTTCTTGAATGGGATAGGGTCACACCTTAAATACAAACACGATCAAAGTGATCATTCAAGATTATTGAGATTGTGTAAACAATTTCAGTAAACATGCGTACGGATAGAGGGTGGATGAATTTACCACGCATCAGCACTGAGTACGAGAGAGGGGTAGAAGACTTTATACAGTTTGCGCAACGTAATGCGAGTACAAGTGGTGATGATGAAGTCAAGTTCAGATGTCCCTGTGTGAACTGTTTGAATGGGAGGAAGTTGAACGCAACTGATATTAGGGAACATCTTATCTGTGATGGTTTCATACGAAGTTATACAACATGGATATGGCACGGCGAATTAACAGACTTTCCAACTGTCTCTCCAACTGGAAATGTTTATGATTCCACAATGGATATGGAAGATAAAGCAGAAGAAGACAACTTAGAGGACATGATCTGCGATGTATATGGGTTCATTGACCCTTCTATGACTCATGAGAGAAATAAATTTGATGATATCCAGACATACATCACCACCTGCTTTGGAACGGGGAAGGAGATATATTTTCTCCCTTATATACATGGGTAAGTGAAGTTTGTTAACTTCAACACATTCATTTATTAATTTTGGTATATCATTCATAAGTTATTACCAATTTCAGGTGTCATTGGCAGCTACTTGTGATCTCCGTACCGGAGAACACGACTGTTTGGTTTTGTTCATTGCATAAGTCTCCTCCTAGCCCTCTTAGACATGCAGTAGATTGGTAAGAATCTCAATGTCTGCTCATTTTTTTTATATAAATGTATGCTAAAAGAATTTCTTTTGATAGTTCCCTTGCAGCACATATGATGTTATCTGGGAGATCTACTGCTAGAGCTAAAAAGCTTGCATGGGTTTCTCTTAAGGTTTGGTATTTTAGTCCATACTTTGTTACATTTGCTTCCATTCAAATGATGTTACTTAACATTTTATAATTATGATGATATATTGTAGTGTAATAGACAAATGGGGTCATATGAATGTGGTTACTACGTTATGTTTTGGATGATGACCATCATTCGTGCACATTACACCACTGGATGGGAAACGATAATATTTAGGTTTGAATTTTATGTTCTCTATATTTGGATTTCATATACACTAATTGAAATAATTCTACTTTATGCAGAGATTTAATAGGACTGCTTCAATTCCAGAGAAGTCAATCCAACTTGTGAGGAAAACACTTGCAAGATATGTAATTCATTTATATAATAATATGTAGTAGATATTAGGATATACTAAGTTTTAAGTTTATGTTTCTAAGTTGTTTTATGCTTTTCTACGTTACTATACTTTCAACATGTACATTGCATTGATTTATGCTTGAAACTTGATTTATGATTACATTTTGGATTGATTTACGCTTCTAAGAATTTGATTTATGATTCCATTCAATATATTTTATGTTTTAATATGAATTTCATTTAAAATATACGTTTCTGCCATATTCTGGACTGTTCTGGTTATAAAAAGATATGCAGGTCTGTTTCTGTGATTGGGAATGTTGCAGAAACAGACACCACTTTAAAAAAAAAACGTACTTATATGCCTCGGTTCTGGTAAAAACCGAGGTCAAAAGCCCACTTACTGCCTCGGTTGTGGTCAAACCCGAAGCAGAATGTGTAGCGGAGGAGAAAAAAAAAACAAAAATTGAATCTACTGCCTTGGTTTGGGGCAGAACTGAGGCAGTAAAGTGGAACTTTATGCCTCAGTTACGAAGAACCGAGGCCTAATGTGCTACGAAAAAAATAAATTAAAAAAACGTTAAACGTTTATGCTTCGGTTAGAGATGAACCGAGGCCGTAGAGGGGAACTATATGCCTTGGTTGAACCCCGAGACCAAAAGTTTCTGACTTTTTACCTCGCCTGAATATGCCTCGGTTCGAAAACCGCTGCCTATGGCCAAAAATAACCGCTGTCGTTTCCCCTTATTGTACTAGTGTCAAAGCTCTTTTTCATAATCATAGAGTTTATGTAACACCTAACTCTTAAATCTCTTAGTGAAAAAGTTATTTAAATTAGGTTTAAAGAAACTATATATAAACCCTTAACCCTTAATTTGAAAATTAGATCAAAAAACTAAAAGGTCTTTTGGAAAATATCATTTATAATCGATTATTCCAAAAAATATTTCAAAAAATATTTTCTCTTCGAGATAATTGATTATTCTATAGGATTTTATGAAAATTTGAAATTAACTATGATAATTGATTATCACTTATGATAATCGATTATCATAAAGGTGTTTAGAATAATAAAACTTTTCTTGAGTGCTTATTATTGACTCTTGGTCTACTAAATTTAAATATAACACACATATTACAATACTTCAACAACGAAATATTTAAGTCTTCAATGTATCTCTTGAATCCAAGCATTCTTTAAATCTTCAAGACTTCTCCATGAATCATCATCATTGAAACTCTTTATTGAAGCAAGATGCCCATCTACTTCTTTTTGCTAACAACCCTTGCAGATTCAAATAATATTAGATACAATTAATAAGGACTTGTACCAATGTCCATTTTTCTTTTGCCTAGAAATTATTTGGTGATTTTGATGACCAGAAAAAATCCTTAACCTCTAGCATTGGATTCAACCAAAATGGTCAAAACCAAAAGCCTTAAGCCCTCACTACCTACTCAAAGACCATGGAAGTCTAGTGAACTCCCTTGGCCAGGCTTAGATACCCTTCAAGGAATCGCAAAGCCTTTCATATCCTATCTGATATAACATCCAACACTAGGTAGCAAACAATTACTCAATATCTTCAATTCAAGCACAAATAAACAAGTAAATAAATATAAAAAATTCAAATTACATTCCCTTTAAATAACTCAATTACATTGGAATTAGCTAAACCAGAAAGGTAAAGTATATGAATTAATTAGCTACAAATAACATAACAAAAATACAATATTCATCACCTAGTATAATGAAGCAAACATTCAAAGTTAAGCATTATTAAACAAACAATGTGTTAATGAAGTATTTTATTTGAATTGAGAATATGGCACAAAGAACACAAAACAAGGCTCAAAGCTAATATGGTTTTTGCTTCACAAAAACCCTAAAGTAGGAGAACTGTAGAGGAAGAACCGGTGCGTAGAGGAGATATGTGAAGTACATCAAAAGGGCAAGAGGAAGGAAAACCCTACAACAACAACAACAACAACAAGTGAATGCCACCACAAAGCGACATTGAAGAGCAACCAACAAACAACGACAAGGGTGAGCGGTGACACATAACAGTGTGGAGGAGCGCTGAAGGAAGGTACAACTAGAGAGGGTGAATGTGAGGCTTATAATGGGTTGGGGATAGAAAAGATTAAGCATTCTATACATTTATAGTGACCAACCAATATAGAAAGTCTTCTGGTTTATTACAAAAATGTCACCTTCCCATTTTCTATGTTGGTTCTAGGTTCGATTTAGAAAATCTTGTAATTTATCTCAAAATTGCCATTGCAAATACTTTATGTATTGTTTCTATTTACAATTGGTATACAAAGTATTTAATTTTATACCAATATACTACTTGTCCACTCACTATTGCAGGTAAGGGGTTTTGCACCAATTAGTTTGGAGATTATGCTTCAGTTCTTTAATCGAAGTATAATCAGACGAGGTATACATAACTTAGGCTTCGGTTCTTAACCGAAACTTATTCTTTACTTTATGCGTCGGTTCCTTTTTAAATAAGAACGAAAGTTTATTCCTATATGTTTTTAAAATAAAAAATTTAATTTCTTCTCAACCTCATGTATTTTTCATTGTAGAGCCACCATGCTCCCCATCAATAAAATGAGCCACCACTACCTTTTCCACCTCCACATTAAAAAAAGAGATTAAAATAATATTTGCATTAAGAAAAATGAATTATGAAATAGAAAAGAAAACGTAAGAAGAAAGAACGAACCTCTAATCGCTTTCAAAATGAGAAGCAAAAGGATGCTCGTAGTGACAACATAGCGACACACTTCGCTTTGGCTACAATGAAGAGAAGGAAAAAGAGTAGATGAGTGATGATGAAAGTGGCAACATGGTTCGTGTTTGGCGACAAGGAAGGCAACAAAGTGGCTCTTGTAGTGAAAAAGTAATACGATGCAAATGAAAAAACTTTGGTGGGAATGTAATTTAATATTCACTTCATTTTCTCTCTCATTTTTCACCTCTTCTCTCTTTTTTTTTTCCTTCAACAAGTCCTCTCTTTTGTTGGTCTTCTTTATATAAACTTTCTTGATAGTTGACCGTTGGACATTGAGTTGATTTCAAAATAGGCTTCATATCCTTTTCAGGTAGCTTGATTTGACTCAGGTCTATGTTGTAAAGTAGTACAACTTTTTCGTGTAAACAGCTTGTACGGTCTTATTAGGCAACAAGCTTTGATGACAAATTTTAATAATGTCTTATTGTCTCTCAACGTCTTTTTGACCTTTGTGCAGAGGTTCTAATTTAAGCTATGTGTTGTCATTTCCTACAATGATAAAGAGAGCAAAGCATGCTAACACAAAAAGACTTTTCCATATAGCAATAAATTTACTATTTGTTGATGATCATACTACACATTAAGTTTTCAAATTTGCATATGTCAACATGACTTAATTAATACATCATTTATTATCGAGTGGACTTAGATGATGAAAATGATATATTCTTTAGATGCTTGTCTTATAGGAATGTTTATATAATCTTATGTCCTTGTTTGAGCAAGATTAGCGCTTAGATGCTTTATCATTAGATCATACACATGTTTTTTGGTTCAAATGTTATATAGTATATGTACCTTGTTAGGAATTTTGTATCGTTTATCACAAGTGAACAAGTGAGATAACATATTACTTAATGGGATGATTATTGTTTATCCCGACACACTATGTTCTTGTGATGTGTGATATATATATTTATCGATAATGTTTAATGCATCTTTTTAGTCATCACACATGACTTATTTTGTCAGACACTTGGTGACACAATCAACTTGATTGTGAATGCATAAGCGTTTAATGTAGTGTTGTGCGTATATCTTTATTTGCATTAGACGTTATCTATTTGGACATAATTACTCTAGTATTCATTATGGATTTTTTGTTCTAATGATATAGATAGATGATTTTATTTGTAGCATATCCAATTTTAGACACTTCTTTCTATAAATAACATTTTGTTGAGTATTGATTGATAAAATTCAAAACATGGATTGCTAGATAATCTAGGTTCTCCAAACGATTTGGTCTCAATACTACTTTTTATATTTATTGGATCCAGAACATTATAAAAAGTCTTACATTAATATTTATAATCGTGTCATCACACCATTTATTATACAAATTAGATTATAATTAGTATAAAAATCACTATAAAAATGTTTTCTTTTTTTTTTTCACTAGTCTTACTACAATATTTTTCTTTCAAGAAAAATTTAAAGTTACCTAATATGTTAGTGCTCCATGACAGGAGGGATCCTAAAATTGTCATTTTACAAGTAGACAAATACAAGTAGTTAATATGAAGAGATGCTAATTTCAATTTATCTACATCATGTCACTAGTAAAAGAAAAGGATTTTAACTCGCACACTTGACATCGATTTAGTTGTAACCGAAGCAAAAAATGACGCGTTGACATTTTTGTAATTATCGAAAATGTATATGCCTCGGTTAAAAAAGAACCGATGTGTAAAACTAGCGCTGTGGCATTTTTCTATAATTATCGCAAAGGTATATTACCTCGGTTGTTTAAAGAACCGACGCATAAAATAGTTGATTTTTTTTTATATTTTTGAGAGGCTTTAGGCATCAGTTCTTTGTAGAACCGATGCTGTAGACCCTTATTGCCTCGGTTAAAAAAATAACCGAGGTAATAACATGTGTTTAGGGTCAAATTTCGTGAATAGAGGAATTTTCAGACATAAGGTATTTTGTGCGTGGTGGTGCGCCGCTCCTCTTGTTCTCCCATTTTCTTTTGCGTTGTCGAGAGGCAGACTTCCTTCCTCTTCTCTGTTCTGATTTGTCTTACTTCAAGTCGTACATCCAACCTAGCCTAGGGTTCTTCGTCTCGCTCGAACAACCAACCTGGAGGGATCATCAATGGCGCGGTAGAGATGCGACAGAGACACGGCAGGGTGCAAGGGCGCGATAACCGTTCTTGTTCTTCTTCTTCTCTTCTTTCTGATTCGTAGTGAAGGAGGAAGCTTCCTTCCCTCCCTTTTTTTTCTGATTTCGATTGGGTTGTTTTTTGTTTGAATGATTCTTTGCAGGAGTGGTGATGTTTGATTCATTCTCTATGGGTGGTGGTGGGAGTGCGTCGTCCTCGTTCTTGTAGTGATTTGGAGTTTGCATATCGGTGGGCGTTGATGGATTGCGGCCAGGGACTAATAACTGATTTGGTGAATGGTGAAAAAAAAAACAAAACAAAACCCCTCTACTGCCTTGGTTGGATTTGAATCGAGGCAAAACATACACCTTTTTTCCTCGGTTCAGAACTGAGACAAAAAGTTTATCCCTTTTTGCCTCGCCTATATATGCCACGATTGCGAAACCACTATGTATAAACAAAAATAACCACTGTTGTTTTTCATTTATTGTACTAGTGTGTGAAAGACGCAATCACTTCAAGAAAACATGGCAATTGTGTCCCACCTAAATAAACCCACCTAAAAGCCAAAATGTGACGAACTCAACTAGCTATGTCAGATCCACATTACCATAATTTTTATTATTTTTTTCAGCGTCAAATAGTGCGGATCCAAAGCTTTCTAACATTTTAATAATAAGAAAATATAAGGCATAGTGTCGACTTTTAAGCCCTTGGCTCCCTATTTAACTCTTAAAATTAATATTACATATAGTTGTAGCTTGGCTCTTAAAAAATCTATTTATAACTGGTATATAAAGTATTTAATTTTATACTAAAATACTACTCGTCCACTCACTATTGTAGGTAAGGGATTTTGCACCGATTATTTTGGAGATTATGCTTTAGTTCTTTAACCTAAGTATATTCAAACGACGTATAAAATACATAACTTAGGCTTCGGTTCATAACCGAAACTTATTATTTACTTTATGCTTCAGTTCCTTTTGAAATAAGAACCAAAGTTTATTACTATATTTTTTTAAAATAAAAAATTCAATTTCTTCTCATCCTTACATCCTCACATATTTTTCATTGTAGAACCACTGTGCTCCCCATCAACAAACAAAGCCACCACTACCTTTCCTACCTCTACATTAAACAAAAGAGATTAAAATAATATTTGCATTAAGAAAATCAAATTATGAAATAGAAAAGAAAACACAAGAAGAAAGAACAAACTGTTAATCACTTTCAAAATGAGAAGAAAAAGGATGCTCGTAGTGACAACATGACAACATGTTTCATGTTGGCAACAATCAAGGGAAGGAAAAAGAGTGGAGGAGTGACAACAAAAGTGGCAGCATGGTTCGCGTTTGGCAATGAGGAAGGTAGCAAAGTGGCTCTTGTAGTGAAAAACTAATATGACGAAAATGAAAAAACTTTGGTGGGAATGTAATTTAACCCTTCACTTCATTTTCACTCTCATTTTCTCTTTCATTTTTCACCTATTCTCTCTTTTCTTTTGTTTCAACAAGTCCTCTCTTTTTTTGTTCTTCTTTATATAAACTTTCTCAAGATTTAACCATTGGACATTGAGTTGATTTCAAAATATGCTTCATATCCTTTTCAGGTAGCTTTGATTAGACTCAGGTCTACGTTGTAGAGTAGTAAATCTTTTTTTGCGTAAATAGCTTGTACGGTCTTCTTGGACAAGAAACTTTGATGAAAGATTTTAAGAATGTCTTATTGTCTCTCAACGTCTTTATGACCTTTGTGTAGGGTTCTAATTTAAGCTAGGTGTTGTCATTTTCTACACAAATAAAGAGAGCAAAGGATACAAACATAAAAAACACTTTTCCATATAGTAATAAATTTACTATCTGTTCAGGATCATACTACCAATTACGTTTTCAAATTATATTTGTATATGTCAACATAACTTAATTAATACATCATTTATTATCGAGTTGACTTAGATGATGCAAATGATATATTCTTTAGATGCTTGTCTTATAAGAATGTTATATAATCTTGTATCCTTGTTTGAGCGAGATTAGCGCTTAGATGCTTTATCCTTAGATCATACACGTGTTATTTGGTTCAAATGTTATATAGTATTTGAGCGATTAGATGCTTTATCCTTAGGAAATTGTGTACTACTGTAGGGGCCAAAGCTTTGTCTGCAAAATATGGCAAAAGATAAACCTAAAATGTACGAACACAAACCTAATCACAAAAGAAAAATTAATTTTTGAAAATCTCGTCCCAATGGATCTAACCTCACCTTTAAGAAGAAATAAAATTGTCTCGTAAGTGGAAAGAAAGGCCATCATGTACCACAACGTAGGCGTAGAGCAAGAAACAAGAAGGAAAATATAGCCGAAGGAGATGATATTATTGTTGCGGTCATGTCACAAGTAAATTTGATGACCAATGTGAGCAAGTGGGTAATAGGGGATTGAGAAGAGTACGTTTACCTCAGTGATTCCAAAACAACTCCTATTTTAGGAAGAGGGAACATTCAGTGCAAACCACTGTAAGAATTATTGAAATTACTTGCGGATTATTACCGACGGCTAATGATTTGTCGATAACGCACATTTACCGGCAAATTTACAAACGGCGTAGAGAATGGGTAGTTATCGACAAGCAATGGTCGTCGTTTATAGACTTTATAACTTACCCTAATGTCTGGTGGCGTTACGCTAATGGTGTGACGTTGGTGGTGCAACAATGGGGGCGCGACGTTGTTGGCTGGTGGCATGACACTGGTGACAGGTGGTGCGACGGTGGTGGCTAGTGGCGGTGGCATGAAACTAATGGCTGGTGGTGGTGTGCAACGCTGGTGGGTCTACGTCCTCCTGGGTGACGGTGGCCGTTGCATCACGATAGTTACTACTGATGGAGGGTTTGTGGTTTTCTAGAAGCCCTAAACTTGCGGTGGAAGTTTGTCGGAGGTAAGTCTGTGTTAAATGGATTGCCTTATTGTTTTAGTTCTGAAATTCGTTTAATGGATTCTCTTAGTGGTGCTTTCTTCCAATTTGGAATTGGTTTAATGGATTGCCTTATTATAATGATTGCTACCTATGATTCTTGCTGCCAATTTGAAATTGGTTCTATTTAGATCTATTAATACAATGATGCTTACCGCCAAATTGGAATTGGTTTAATGGTGGGGACATCGTTCATTATTGGATTACCATTCCATGCATTGCTTCACTTTTCCCATGAATTCAGATTTTTCTTGCAATTCCTATCATTACATTTCAATTTTCATTTGAACATTTTAGTTATACATTAACGATTATAATTGCAATCTAAACTTGTTTCTCATGGTTTTCTTGTTGTCGAGGGATTGTTGCTGTCAAAGGTCCGTGCTCGCTGCATCTTCGTCGAGGGAGAATTCGTGGTTGTGCAAAATTCCTAAATTGTTAGCTGCCTAACGAACCATCAAGGTAAGTTGTAAGTCCTTCTTTGTTTGTAATTTAGTTCTTCTACTTAAGTGCTTAAAGTCTATTCATATATATTAGGCTAGTTGATAGAAAATCAGCATCACATTTTAGTGAAGCGACACGATAAGCACAAGAGAACAACCCGATGAGCTGCACATTTTTTTTGGGTATCATCTTTCATTTTACCCAAGCCCCATGAACATTTAACATTCTCAGATCCACCTATTTGAATTTTAGACTTGCTAATTTCTCAAACAAAGAATTCACTAGATTTAGTATAATCTCTTGTGTTTGCATTTTAACCACTTGACTTAGAAGAATCTTCTTGTATGATAGTTTTCCACTAAGAACTAACCTGGTTGTTTTTATATCTCCCTTCGTTTGATCCAACTTTGTTACTTACCTAACCATTGCATGTTGAATCATCGCATGTTCAATCATTGTATGTTCAATCATTTAGTGCTTAAGGATTGCCTTCGAAGACAACCTCAAAACTAGAGTTATGTGGTAGGGACATTTCCAAATTCAAATTTTCTTCTTCGATATATCGACTCATATATCCTTCTATAATTACCGACGAATATATCCGTCAGTAATCGTTACCGATAGCGAAATTAGAGATGAATTTTTTACCATTGGTAAACCATCAAAATCTGTAGTGAATTGTCATCTAGAAAGACTCTGACTTTGAGTGAAGTGCAACACATACCAGCAACTAGAGTTAATTTAAGGTTTAATCATTCACGAAGTCCTTTTTTTCGCGTAGAATCTCAATTTAGTCCCTTTGTTTTTGGAAATCTCAATTGGGTCCCAAATTTATGAAAATTGCAACAATTGGATCCTTTCCGTTAAATTGTCTCCAACGGCGTTAGTGTGTGGCTGACGTGGCACGCTGTCGTCTGACGTGGATGACGTGCCACGTCAGACACACACTAACGCCGTTGGAGACAATTTAACGGAAAGGATCCAATTGTTGCAATTTTCATAAATTTGGGACCCAATTGAGATTTTCAAAAACAAAGGGACTAAATTGAGATTCCACGCGAAAAAAAGGACTTCGTGAATGATTAAACCTTAATTTAATCTTTGTAGCACTACTAGGAAAAGTAGGGGTTAAAGTGTCATTTGAGTCTCACAAGAGAGTAATGACAAAAAATAATGTTTCATGAGGAAGGGATATTGTAATCAAGGTCTCTTTGTACTCAACATTTTTGAAAATTTGAATGAATCTTGTTCTTCTTCTAATATTCTTGATTCATATGAGATGTTGCATGCTAGATTAGGGCATATGAATTCCTCATATGTTATCAAATTACAATGACTAGGACTCATTAATATTGACTAAGATTAATTTATATGCATGATAAATAAAGTAGTAAATGTGATATATGTGTTTAAAATCTAAAATAACAAAGAAAACCTAATATGTTGTAGATCGTTAAGCTGAATTGTTAGGGTTAATCATATCAATCTAGCTGATTTAAAACAAACCATGTCTAGAGGTGATAAAAATTATTTTGTAACCTTTACAGATGAGATTCTAGAGACATCAAAGTATATTTAATTAAACATAAAGATGAAGTCCTTGATGTGTTTTTAACCTATAATAAAGCAGAAGTACAAAATCAATTAAGTAAGAGGATCAAACCACATAAAACTCTAAAGGGAATGATGAATGTCATGCTTATTAGTTTTAGTGTACCTGATAACCTTAGGGGAGAAGCCCTGCTCAGTATGTGTTCTTTTTACAAAAAAAGATATCATATAAGAAAATTGGTAACACTCCCTATGAGTTGTGGAGATATTATCAACCTAACCTTAAATATTTAAGAGTGTGGGGGTGTCTAGCTAAGGTGATGTTACTCGATCATAAGAAAAGGAAACTAAGGTTTAAAACCTCTTATTGCATGTTCTTAAGCTATGTTGAACATGTTAAGACAAAATCGTCTATAAGAATAATATTTCTAAACGCTCTCAAATGTTTTGAAGTTTATAAGATAAATGAGGTATGGAAACTTGTTTAGTTACCTCAAGGAAAACGTGTAGTCGGAGCTAAATAGGTCCATTGCAACAAACAGATGAAGATGGAAGAGTCATTAGAAATAAAGCAAGAGTAGCTGTGAAAGGCTATTTATAGAAAGAAGGAATTGACTATACAAAAACCTATACTCTAGTAGCAAGGTTAGAAGTCATTCACATTCTTCTGTCATTTGCAGCGTTGAACAAAATCAGACTATATCAAATGGACGTCAAGAGTGCATTCCTAAATGACAATATTATGGAAGAAGTGTATATGGAACAACCTTCGGGCTTTGAATGTCAAATCAATCCCACACATGTCTTCAGACATAACAAAAATCTATATGGATTAAAACAAGATCCCAAGCTTGGTATGAAAGGTTATGTCTCTTCCTTATCAAGAATGGTTTCACAAGAGGTCAAGTAGACATCACGCTATTAAAACAAATGCCAATCAAGATTTGATTATCATTAAAATATATGTTGATGACATTATCTTTGGTGCTACTAATGAGGAATTATGCCAAAACTTCTTTATCATGATGCAAAACGAATTTTAAATGAGTATGATGGGTGAGCTAAAATTCTTTACCGGACTGCAAATTAAACAAGAAGACAAAATCTATATTCATCAAACAAAGTATATCAACAAGCTGTTGAAGTAGTTCAAAATGGATGCAACAAAGCAGATGAGAACTTCAATGCACACTAGTGCAAAAACAGCGTATAACGTCACGCATTCAGCGTCTAACCACTCAATAGCCAACATTAAAAATGACCAGTGACAATTTTGTAAATAAATTCAATTATCAAACGTCATTTATAATTATAATTTGAAGTAAAAGGGTATAAAATGTCAAATGCCTCAGCGTTAGACATCAAAAGGTTAGTGAATTCAATAAAAATTTGAACAGGAGATTGAAAATTCATTCACTTTATCTTAGTGCGCGAGACCCTCTTCCCTCCTTAAACTTTTCTCGAATGAAGTTTGACGACCATCACATGTAATCTTTCTTTCATTTGATACAAATGCATGTTAATTAACTACTTTAGGTATGATTTTCGTTTGTTTTCACCGATTATTTTTGTGTTCTTGTCCTTCATAGGCGCATTCTGTTTTCTCTCTCACTGGTGGCAACGCTTTATTCCGATGAACCCACCTTTTGAAGGTTAGTTTTCGTTTTCGTTTTGAAGAACTTCATTGTTGAACTTGTTTGTCGTTTTTTTTTGTCCAACTTGTTTGTTGTTGTTGTTGTTGTTTGGTTGAACTTGTTTGTTGTTATTGTTTGATTGAACTTGTTTGTTATTTGATATTGTTATTTGTTGTTGATCCTATATTATCGTTCATAGTTTTGCTTCTCAGGTCACGTAGAGCTGTAAAAAAGGATTACAATTAATTAAAAAAAATTAAAAAAATTGATTAACGTCGTATATTGAAAAAATTCAACATTAAATTAATGTCGAATTTTTTAAATTTGACGTCAATTTAACGTCTTCTGATATGACGTCGTTCTCGAATTCGATGTGAAAGGCCAAAAATATTTGATGATGTACGCTGTTTTTGTACTAGTGGCATCCAACAACTAGCCTAGGGATAGATGAAAGCTCAATAAAAGTGGGCAAAACTACATATCGTCAAGTGATATGTTCACTTTTGTACCTCACTTCATTTAAACCGGACATAATGTTCAATGTCTACCTATGTGCGAGAGTTCAGTCAGATTATAGAGAAACTCATCTTAGTGTTGGTAAACAAATTTTTCGTTATCTGAAAGGAATAACCAATCTCGGCCTATGCTATAAAGGAAGCGAAAGATTCAAATTAGAAGGCTATTGTGATGTTGATTATGCGAGAGGCTGCCACTTCATCGAGAGAAATCTTGTATTGTGGCTTAGCAAGAAGTAGACTACAATTTCATTGTCAACTGTAGAAGCCGAATATATATGTACCGCTCACCACTCCTCACAACTACTTTGGATCAAGAATCAACTAGAAGACTACAACTACTTCGAAGGTGAGATCCCTATCTATTGTGATAATAATGTTGCAATTAGGTTATCTAAGAACCCCACATTACATTCACGAGCAAAGCATATTGAGGTCAAAATCATTTCATACATTATCATGTTAACAAGCTTACTGTGGATTTACAATATGTAAACACAGAGGATCAGTTAGCTGACATATTCACTGAACCATTAGTTGAAGATAGACTTTATCGTCTAATCACCCTTTTTGGTATGAAAATTGGTGTTTAGTGTACTTATATAACATCTAGAGTCAAACGTCAAAGACACATTGTCTAAGACAAATCGTCTACAAAACATGTACATCATAAATTAATGTGTTTGATATTGAGCTCATCTCTAGAAGTTGTCTAGGATTTCCAAATTTGAATCCTCTCCTAAATCCTCTCATCTCCCACTTTTCAATATCTCTTGCGTATCAATCAAGTCTTTACTCCTTAACATCAATTCTCCCTCTCTCTCTCTCTCTTCCTCGAGAAGATAAATTCTTTGACTCCACCACTTTTCCAATACTTATCCGCTACACAAGCACTTCATTCCAAAATAGCTCGTTCTTCAAGAGATACAACACAAATCACATAAGTCTATGATTAACATTTCACTCTGTTTAAGTCGACTCTACTATTCACATTCTCAACTCATTCACTCCTCTGGAAAACCTAACTCCTCACTCTCACCTTCATACTATCTCAAATTCTCTCTCCAACTTTTGAGTTCTCAAACTCTCAATCTTCCAAACCAATGAAGTTCTCTTCCAAACCCCTAGACTATCACCAACATCTTATCCAAGCACCAGACCAAGATGCATATGATAATCCAATAATCTTTCTTACTCTCACATTCAGAACTTACCTGGCTTATGCAAGTAGTTCTTCCACCTAACCTACATCCTTCACAACTGGCCCTTACCTTACCCAATCACCATTATCTTTCTCCTGACCTTCTTTCTTTTGCCTCAATTTCTTCTTCCTCTTCTCTTTTCAACCCCTCCATCCATCTCCTCTCTTTACTATTTTATGGAGTATTCGCTTCTTGGTCCCCTCAGTCACTCTTTTCCCATTTGTCGAGCGTTGATGTCCTTTCTCTCCTCTTCTTTTAATGTTTATCAAACATGAGGAGAAAAGAGATAGACGCGTCAACATCTAAGAATAGGTACTTAGGGGGAATACACTAGACGATAGGATAAAATAAGATAACATAGAATCAAGGGAAGTCTTTAGATTCTTAGAAGTTCATGCATAACATTGTACACATTCATGCAAATGTAATATGTTTATGTGTTTAAATATTAGTCTTTTATTTATTTTTTGCTCTGATTGTTTATCATGCCTTCATTATTTTTTCTATATTTATTTCAATTGTTTAGAACACTAACCCGCATGCATAAGACAAAACACAAATTAAGATAAAATCGCAAAACACTTAAACAACTAAAATATTTAAGCACTTTATAAATTTATCTCTGCGTTGAATTAAGAAAAATCATATCATTTAGATGTGTATTTGTTAAATATCAAAAAAGGAGAGATTGTTACGAAAAAATCGCTTATAAGACTAATATCTCTAAACGCTCTCATATGTTTTGAACTTTAACAAAAGAACATTAAATAAAATGAGAATATGAAGATGTTATCACTAGAATATCAGGAAAGCATAAACATAAGTGATAAGTTCAGAATCTCTAATAACCTAATAACTTACGAATGTCTTAGAATAACAATTAGGCCTAAATGAAACGGAACACTAAACGATTCCTTAAGTTGAAGCATCTATGAGAGTTGTGCTAAATGCAAAAGTTATATTGTACCAAACGGTAATCAGTCAAACTCTCAAATAGATAAGAATGTAATAGTGTTGAGACAATTTTTTTGGTAAGAATTTAGTAGTCTCAATTAATATTCCAAAAGCCTTTAGAAGACAAACTCACTAAATCCTCTAGCTAAAGGAAGAAGAATCATAAAAGTGTTTAGAATAAACTAGATTATACCATGAGATAGAACTTTCACTTCGTCCATTTATTAAGTGTTTACTCCATGCTTGGTATATTTGAGAAAATCTTAAATGATAAAATGCTACCTAAAGGGTAAAAAACGTAAAAATAGTTTTGTTATTCTGAATAGGCATTAAATGTCATTAAATGCTCAATGTTCAAAAAACAAAAAAAAGGGCTAAGAGAAAAGACGTACTGCTGCATGCATATCTACTCTACTTTGTGAAGATTACCTACTACACGCACCAACCTACTTAATTCAAAATATATCAAAAGTGGACGTTATAGACAAAGAAGACATTCACGGAATGATCTCTCCATCAAAATTCATGCTAGAAAAATACTACAAACTACTTTTATCAAAGTACTGAAAAAGAAAGACTACTCTAACAAGTTGACTTTAACTAACAGCTGTTTCACACAACAAGACAAAGAAGACATAAGATTCAAGGAAAAAGCTCAGTCTAATAGAAATCTTTTGAGAAGCCTTTAAATAGAACATGATTTAAAGAAAGAATCAAGAGGATAACTTATGAAGAGAATAACTCACGAAGAGAAAAAAACTTACAAAGAGAAAAGCATACAAAGAGAAAATATCCTCGAGAGAAAATCACAAAAGGGCTCAAGAGCAAAAAGAGAATGTCTGAGAAGAGAAAAAGCTCAAGTCGAGAAACACTCTTAAGCTTCGTTGTAGTATAAGCTTACTGTTTGTAAGTGTTGAGATTGTTGATAGGGGGATCAAAGGTTTAGCTTAACCCACAATCTCTGTAATATCTGAGTTTTTGATGATGACAACACATAATTAATAACACGTGTATTTTGTGTTACATGTTCCATATTTACATGTTATATGCTTTTGATCAATGTGTTAAATCTGTTTAAGCATACATGAGAGCATGTTTGTGTTGTTCATTGCATATCACTATGTTACGTATGTGTTTTTATGTGTGAATGCATGACATATTTTATTGAAAAGGAAAACCACAGGCATTTATGTTGAACTTTAAATGTATGTCAAAACAACAGTTTTAAGTCGACTTCATTATGGGGTGAATCGATTAAAACTCGTGTCTTTGAACAAACTATTTTCAAATGTGTTGTGAGAGTTTTCAAAGAGAAAGTTTTTCAAAACTATGCTTAACACTATTGCATAATCGATTGCATGCGTGGTGTATTCAATTAAGTTAGTTATTATTTTGAAATATTGTTAATGCTTGAAATAACTATCTCACGGTCATAATTTTTATTATGTTGACCAAGCATTAAATGTTAGTCGAATGCATTAATTGCGCTTCCAATTAATTATCGTGATTGTTGTTGTCGCAACCGGAATCGCGACGGGACGACGATCCAAAAACAGGAACGAGTTTGAAAAAAAAGATTGGTATACGCTTGATCCCCAGTGGAGTTGCCATCTGTCGCAACCGGAATCGCGACGGGACGACGATCCAAAAAAAAAGGAACGAACGTTTTGAAAAAAAAGAGATTTGGAGTCGCCACCATAGTTTACTCTGGAAAACTATGGAAAAACCATAAAATGATAAGGCATGTTCTGCGAAAATGAGATTCTTGGTTTGGGAGTCGGTTACGTGTAGGCAAGGTATTAGCACCCTACAACGCCTGCCCTAAGGCAGTACCTTTAACTAAATACACGAATATGATGTGGTTTTCAAAATGTTTAAATATTCCCTAAAATAAAAATCTAAAGAAACAAAATATATTTTTTTAGTTTTTTGTGCCCGACAAGGATTGACCTTGCTCCTACGTATTCTCATTCAGAATGAGAAATCGAGGTTACGTAGTTCTTTTAAAACTGCTTGAAAATTTTGTTTGAAAATTTGTTTGGAAGATTTGTTTGAGAAATTGATTATGGATAGATTTGGATTTTCGGGGAAGTGAACCTGACAAGGGCTAGCCTTGCTCCTACGTATCTCCCCTTTTGATGGAGAATCAAGGATCACATAGTTCTGGCCAGAAATATTGTTTGTTTGAAAATGTGGACGTTTTTTAGTTTTTGAAGATTTTTATACTTTTTGGTATTTTGATGTAATATTTAGATTTTTGTGTAATGAGCACTAGGCTGATGTGTACGATCGCACGAGCACTCACACGACCTTTTTTGTTTATTTTATATTTTTTTGCGTAATGAGCACTAGGTTGATGTGCACGATCGCACAAGCACTCACACGACTTTTTTTTGTTTATTTTTTTTTTTTGCGTAATGAGCACTAGGCTGATGCGTACGATCGCACGAGCACTCACACAGTTTTTTTTTATTTTATATTTTTTGCGTGATGAGCACTGGGCTGATGTGTACGATCACACGAGCACTCACACGACTTTTGTTTGTTTATTTTATATATTTTTTTTGGTATTTTTATAAAATAAACCGAAAAGGTTTTTAGCACAAGGACGATGCGAGCGATCACAGGTGTGCTTAACCTTTAAAATACTTTTGGTATTTTTTTATAATAAGAGAAAAGTGTTTAGCACAAGGACGATGCGTACGATCACACGTGTACTTATATGGCTTTTTTTCTTTTTTTTCTTTTTGCGTAATAAGTACTAGGCTGATGCGTACGATCGCACGAGTACTCATACGGCTTTTTTGTTTATTTTATATTTTAGGTAATGAGTACTAGGCTGATGCGCATGATTGCACGAGTACTCATACCGACATTTATATCACTACATGTTTTTTAAAGTTTATATTTTTTTATTTTCTTTTTATTAAGAAAGAGAGGTGAGTTGAAATATCTATGACATAAAAATGTGAAAAAGCATTGGATAAAATTGTGGTAAAAAATAGGATAAATTTATAAACTAAAAAAAAATGATCAAAATGCATATATAAATAGAATGAAGAGAAAATGTGTACCTTGTTGAAGATTTGTGTGATGAAATAAAACCTTACTTGTAATAAGTTGTGAGAAAGATAGATGGAAGGTGAAGAAGATGGTTTTGTAGTAGAAATATGGTATAGAATTTAATATGTTTGAAGGGAATAGGAAATGGTAAAGTGTGAGAGAAAAATGATGTAGAGTTTTGGGATGGAATGAAGAGGTTTTGAGAGAGAAGAGATAAATATTATGTAATTGTGTGTGTGTGAAGTGAAGGGAATGTATGTATTTATAGAGTTAAGGATGAAGAAAGTTGATTAATAAAAATAATATAATAAGTTGGTGGAAAATTTAGATGAAATAAAATATAATTAAAAAAGATGAATAGAAAAGTTAATGTGGAAAATAAGTGAAAGAAATAATATAAAAAGTTGGTGGAGAAAGTAGGTGAAATAAAATATAGTAAATAGTAAAAGTTAATGTGAAAAACAAGTGAAAGAAATCATATAAAAAGTTGGTGGAAAATTTAGATGAAATAAAATATAATAAAAAAGATGAATAGAAAAAGTTAATGTGGAAAATAAGTGAAAGAAATAATATAAAAAGTTGGTGGAGAAAGTAGGTGAAATAAAATATAGTAAATAGTAAAAATTAATGTGGAAAATAAGTGAAAGAAATAATATAAAAAGTTGGTGGAGAAGGTAGGTGAAATAAAATATAGTAAATAGTAAAAATTAATGTGGAAGATAAGTGAAAGAAATAATATAAAAAGTTGGTGGAGAAGGTAGGTGAAATAGAATATAGTAAATAATAAAAGTTAATGTGGAAAATAAGTGAAAGAATAATATAAAAAGTTGGTGGAGAAGTAGGTGAAATAGAATATAGTAAATAATAAAAGTTAATGTGGAAAATAAGTGAAAGAAATAATATAAAAAGTTTGTGGAGAAGTAGGTGAAATAAAATATAGTAAATAATGAAAACTAATGTGGAAAATATGTGAAATAAATAATATAAAAAGTTAGTGGAGAAGTAGGTGAAATAAAATATAGTAAATAATAAAAATTAACGTGGAAAATAAGTGAAAGAAAATAATATAAAAAATGTGTGGAGAAAATATGATAAAAAAATGTTAGTGGAATAATTAGAAAAGTTGGTATATAAAAATTAATATGGAAATGATATGGAAAAAGTGAATGAAAAAGGTAGATGATATGGAATGTGATATGGAGGGTGAGGTGGATGATGATGTGGAGAGTGGGGTGTGATAAGAGAAAAGGGGTGGTGAGGAAGTAAAAATTGTGGGATGATTTTGGGCCATTGAATTAAAGAATAACAATTTAATTTGGGGTGCAAATAGTAAAACAAATAATATTTTTTTTTATTCTTTTGTTCTTTTTTTTTATTATTTATTTTTGTAATGAATTTTATTTACCCGGACAAAATTGGGTATTGACGCTGCTAACTGTTATAACATAATTTTTGTATTCGAATGCATTAGTAGCTAAGTCGATTAAAATGCGTCTGAGATGAGTTATTCTATAAATTGACGAAGATTTGATCGACTTAGCTACTAATGCATTCGAATACACCAATTTTGTTATAACAGTTAGCAGCAATCACGACAATTAATTGAATGCACAATTAATAGAGTCGACTAACATTTAATGCTTGGTCAACACACTTAAAAATATGACCGATAGACAGTTATGTCAAGCATTAACATAATTTCAAAACACTAACATACTTAATCGAATACAGCACGCATGCTATCGACTAAGTAAAAATGTTAAGCATAGTTTTGAAAAACTTTCTCTTTGAAAAAATCTCACAGCATACTTGAAAATAGTTTGTGCAAAGTCACGAGTTTTAGTCGATTCATCCCATAATGAAATCGACTTAAAACTGTTATTTTGTCACACATTTAAAGTTCAACATAAGTTCTTGTGGTTTTTCTTTTCAACATCATATGTCATGCATTCACATATAAAAACACATGTAACATAGTGATATGCAATGAATCAACACAATCATGTTCTCATATATGCTTAAACAGATTTAACACATTTATCAAAAGCATATAACATGTAAATATATAACATGTAGGAAAAATAAGCACCTTCATCAGGAAGATCAATATATAGTTGAGAAATGCCCCTTCACAGTAATGTACTTGCTACCTCTTTTGGATACAATGTTCCTCAACAAGTTCATATAACACTAGGTGACAATGTGGAAACGACCATGATCATATCATGGGTGATCATGGAAGAACCAGTTTAGTACCACTAGTGCAAAATACACTTTTTATACCTGTTAAAATAGACTTTTTATACTTATTTTTTTCTTGGTATAGAAGTGGGGGGCATAGAATGTTTTCACTTTTTTACACCTGTTACACGTCAGGTATAAAAGTATGTTATTTATACCTAACATTCTGGAAACAAGTATAAAATGATATCACTTTTACACCTGTTAGTCATAGAATAGGTATAAAAGAATCTTACTTTTATACCTTGTGATGTTATAACCGGTGTAAAAAATGCAAGGCTTTTTATACTTGTTTTGGTTTTAATTGGTATAAAAAATGACTTTTTTTTAAAAAATGTTTGATTTGTTTGTGCTATTATCCATATCTAGACGTGCCTAAAATTCAATTACATAATACAGTCCAAATAATCAATATTAAACAAAATAATCAATATAATTTCTATTAACACATCAAAATATAATACTTACCTAACAAAATTTCTAAATATATAGTTACTTAACATCGTTACATATAAAATAGTTTCTAAACTCAAAATGTAATATCGAAACATTTAATCATTTACAAATGGTTAAAAAATGCATCCCAGTGCCTCCGAACATCGTTTATGACATGTTGCTCCATTAGAGATGTGTCATCAAATATCTACACATTGAATAGTTTAAGTCAAGTAAAACATTAAATATTTTCTTTACCAATAAAATGTTTTCTTTGACTTATAACTCGCAAATATAAAGTCATATAATTTCATAGCAAAGAACAAAACTCTTGACACTAGGCATAACAAAGCTTATAAATTAAATATAATTTCATCTTTTAAGTTCTTCCATATAAGAAAAGCTAAGTAGAAGACGTTTTTAGGATTATTAGACACAATGTCACTGCAAGGAAAAATAAAATAATTAAAACAGTAAACCCCATTGCAACTAAATTTAAAAAAGAAAAAGAAGAAGCGGAGAATCATTATTTGTGGGGGAGAATTGGCTCAAAACTCAAGACGTGTATATAAACGAGGTTATTAACTTCCATACTGAGATTGAATTTCACTGGGAGTCCAAGTGAAATCCTATAAAAAGAACCCCTTCAGCCCCAATAACACACTGATAAACCTACTCATTCATAAGGTGAATCAAAATCAATCAAGAATTTAACTTTGATGTTTACTAGCTTTCTCTCTTACTAGCTTTCTCTGTGGACCTTTTCAACATCTTTTATAACATTCTTTTGAGAACAATACAATAGTAACAGAGGTCGTATCAATGTTTAAGTATCATATAATAGAAATCACTTGTCAAAGGCACATTAGGCTCTAAAAGAATACTACTTCCAGAAACATGCACTATGAACTAAGCTGCTTTGGAAGAGATATCAATGCATCAGAATACGCATCAAGTTAACTAATAATTGCCATACAAAAATATCACCCAAGAAAGAGAAAAGGAAAAAAAAAACAAAGGAAAAAGACACAACAGCACTTGGACACCAGAATTTAAGCTTTCATTGAAAAAACTGTTTGAGATTTGATCATTTGAATCTTGTTTTGCTGTAGGTGGCTCTAACACCAAATTGAAAAATTGATGTTATTGCTCAAGAAAATAATTACTTGCTATTGTATTTGCAAACATCAATATTACCTATACTCAGGCATTTTACTCTTATGGTTCTAGGAAACAATTTCTGAAATTCATCACAATGTATAATGGTAGCTAAACCTCCTACAGGACATCCAGATAGAAGAGCCTGAAAAAGAAAAAAAACATAGATAATATCAAAAGGAAACCAGACAACAATTTTCTTTTCCTGAAATTATCAAGCTCATATACTAATATAATATAGTATTAAGTATTGAGTTTGTTTGCATTTCTAACCTGACATACCAGCAGTGCAGTAGACAGGACAAAGATCATTCCACCAAATGACAGAGCAATGCCTGGAAAGCAACTGTGGAGCACACTTCATTTGCCTTTTCATCAACTCCACTACACAACTGTCACATAACGAAGCATTGGAAAGAAATCAGATTGGAAATCTTCAGTAACATCCCTTGGCTCAGATACATCAAAAAAATTTGTTTTCATCTTTTAATTTTGCCAGAAAAGTTAGAAACACAATAGATGGGAAGAAAAGACCTCTATTCAGAAAAGGGTTTTGCGACAACAATTGACAGAAACTAACCAAAGTTCTAAAATATAATGTTGTCATGTTATTCAAATATTCAAGATTAGATATCCAACCGTCATTATGGTACACAATTAAAACTATTTTTTCTTTTGGTACTGGAGAAGAATACTTTTACGTCAATTAGAAAATAATGCACAAATGATATATAAAATATTTCAAATAATGTTATGTTGTGTAGAAGGCTTAGTTCCACAGAAGTATGTATAGAAATATGTTTTTAATCACAGTTTTGTTCTTAAAAAATATTTTAAAAATTGAAAAAAAGAAAAAATATTTAAATTATTTTAAATTTTGACTCTTAAATTTATAAAACTGAAACATGTTTCAAAAGTTACACATTTGAAGCGTCAGGTTGAAAGTAGTATCATCTATAATAAGATTAAAGTAAAACCTTGAAAATAATGGGCAGAGAACGCTGCTTATACCTTTCGATAAAATAAATTAAGATCAAATAAAAAGGCTGCACAAGTAAATAAATTAAGATCAAATAGAAAATCAACATGCAGTTTTGAAAGAAAAATTAATGAACATGTATTCAAAATAATAATTGCACTGATACAATAATAGAGAACAAGACTGCAAGATTCAAAGAAAGGAATATAAAGTTATGAAATAACAAAATAATCATTGAATTTACCATGTGCAGTGCAAATATGAGAGTCCCTTCCACTTAACAAGATATTGCTTGACAGAATTATGTTTCGCCTCCAACTTTTCTGCATCATTTTCAATAGGCACCATAAGTCCTGTTCTTGAGCAAATCTTCACTTGCTCCAACATATCACATTAATTATAAAGGATGAATCAGCAATAGCAAAAGTTACACATTTGGAAGAGAAAAGTAAATAAAAGCTCTTTAAAAAGATTGAAAAAAAAAACTTTTTAAAAGATTACTATAATATAAAAAGAAAATTCTCAATTGTTACTGATGAATGACAAATCTACTTCTGAAGACTTATAGTATTTCAAGCCAGGGAAAAGAAATTCACCTACTTTAAAACATTAAAAATAAAAAAACTATCAGCAGTGATACAAAATAGTTCTTAGGTTATTATAACCCACTCGGGGTGGGCCTATATATCTGGTATGGAGACAAACTATACAGAGTCGGTCATTCCTACTCTTAAGTTTTCATCCTATTCTTAATCTTCTTCTCTAACAAAGAGGATGAGTCACAACCAATATACATATGATATGCAGGTAATTGGATGACTCAAAGCCGTTCAAATCAATGGTCCACAATAGAGGAAGACTATGGCTTGATTAATGATTAACTATTAATAGGTTTAACTATTAAAATTTAGCAATAAATGTTATAGGTTTAATTTCAAGTTTGGATTCGAGTCAGGAATACTTAACATCACTAGCTCAAGGATGGTAAGGTGTATGCATCCTTCCTTTCCAAATTTCAATCATGAGACAGTAAAACAGCAAAGTATCAACAACATTATAATGTCAATTGTAAGTAGTGATAATTATTATAAAAAAAATGAGAACTAAAAATATATAACCACCTGTGACATTTAAAGCACCTCCACCCACGACATTTAGAGCAAAACCACCACAATAGCAGCAAAGATCAAGAACCTTTAGACCATCTGAAATTGTTGATATAAACTTCCGATTCTCATGCTGGTATGCATAAAATCCTGTCTTCTGACCCTTAAATGAAATTATGTATACAATTCCATTTTACACAATTTGAAAAGATCTTAAGAAGTGAAAATGCAGGTCATATTTTCATATTCTTCAAGTTCAAAAAATAAGGAAAGCTTCCTATAGTGCCCAGATCTTAGTCAGAAGCAAGATTGACGATAAGGAAACAAAATACATAAATTGATAATGCTCCCAGCTCCTAAAGCAAATAAACTAAGGTACTTTGGAGTAGGTATATTGCTAGATATAACAAAACAGAGCATATGCACACATTAAATTTCATTCTTGTATTGCGCGAAACCCTAATCTCCCAAACATAGCAAAAGAGAGGATCTAACCTTATAGAGGAGTCGCGGTCCAAGAACACGAGAGTTTTAACGAGGAGTCGCGGTCCAAGAACACGAGAGTTTTAACGAGGAGTCGCGATCCAAGAACACGAGAGTTTTAACGAGAAGTCGATCGGGAAGAGTCGCGGCATTGGAGGTTTTGAACTTTGCCCTCAATGCAAAGGACCTTGTGGAGGAGAATCGCGCGCGTGCCAGTGAGAACTAGGAGAAGATGTGAAGCAAAGATGAAGAAATGTAGAGAACTAAGAGAAGAAAAGAAGATGCGCGCAGAGTGAAGCGGGAATGAGAATAGGAATAAGAGTGGGTACAACATTTAATATTTCACACCGGTTTGAAGTAAAATAGGTATAAAAATTATTTTCTACACTTGCTCTGAATCTAACCGGTGTAAAATTATTTATTATTTATTACGATATTGCCACTATGTTATTTTTTATACCTATTTTTAGAGTAATTGGTGTAAAAAAGTTCTTTTTATTTACTATTTTGCCATTGTATCATTTTTTATACCTGATAAAATTGAACAGGTATAAACACACGCTATAAAAAGTCTATTTTGTACTAGTGTACGTTACTAGAGTAAGGACTGTCCATCCTGAAGTTCACCCAGATGCGTCATTAACATTTGATATCACTAGGCATCTGCTTGCAACCAAAGGAGGGACGAATATTGAAGTTGGAGTGTTGAAATTGTAATTTAGTTACTACAACTCTTCTTCTTATAAAATGCTGACAAAAGATAATATAAAAAAGAAAGAAAAAAGATTTCTTGAGGCGTGTAGATCCATTGTCCTTTAAGACTTATCATGCAAGTTCCCTAGGTTACTACAAGAACTTCCTGAGGGATAAGTCAGATGATTTTCTAAATTTCATTCTGAAGTCACATAATCAATGGAAGTAGTTCCCCTCTCTAGCAACTATTTAACCAAATTGTGTCTCAATTGTATATGTGTATTATTTCCACTATAATTCTTGTTTTTAGCTATATCTATAACCAATTGACAATCATAGTGCATTGACATTGATGGGTTTGGTTTCATTCCAAGTGAAATGATTGCAAAGAATTTTTTCAACCACTAAGCCTCACTACCAGTCATTTCAAGAGCAATAAACTCATATTTCATTGTTGATCTTGCAATATTTGTTTGTTTGACTGATCTTCAGGTAATCGCCAAGTTTGAATAAATAACCACTAGTGGATTTCGTCTTATCTGAATAAAAATATTTGTTAGCATCATGGTACCTTTCTAGTACAATAGGAAATTCACTATATTCAATGACATAATTCATTGAACCTCTTAAATATCTTATAAGTCTTGTAAGTTCATTCTAATATTCTTGATTTGGACATTAGTGTACCTACTCGATCTACCTATTATATATGCAATATCAGGTCTAAAAACGTTTATCAAATACAATAAGTTCTCCATTGTCTGGGTATACTGAGGTTGAGATATATATTCTCCTTCATTTTTCATTAATTTAGAATTAGTATCATAAGGGATACTCACGGGTTTGAAGTCATAATACCTAAACTTTTTAACAAGTTTCCCAATGTATTGTTCTTGGGATAGTACTATACTATCTCCATTTCTTATGATTCTAACATCTAAAATTACATTGGTTTTATCCATGTCTTTCATTTCAAAGTTCGATCCTAGAAACAATTTAGTTCTAGAGACAATGTCATTGCATGTACCAAAAATTAACATGCCATCCACATATAAGCATATAATGACACAATCACCATTTTAACAATTTATCAACATAAATAGGTGAAAATCATCACATAACAATACATTATCAAGTTTTTCATGTCATTTTTTAGGTGTTTGTTTCAACCCATACAAGTATTTTAAAAGTTTGCATACATTATTCTCTTGACTAACTACAACACACCCTACAAGTTGAGTCATATAACATTGCTCTTCCAAATCCCCATTCAAAAAGACAGTTCTAACATTTATTTGGTGTATCACTGGTTTATGGATAATTGTTAGGGCTAACAACGCTCAAATGGAGGAAATTCTAGTCATAGGGGCAAAGGTGTCAAAGTAATCTATGTTAGGCTTTTTAATAAAACATTTTTCTACTAATCCTCCCTTATACTTCTCTGTAAATCCATTAGGGTGATACTTTTCTTAAAGATTCACTTACAACCAATGAGTTTTGCTCCTTTAGGCAAGTCTACTAAGGTCCAAGTATAATTTTTTTGAATTGATTCAATTTTAGTTCTAATAGCCCCACAGTTTTGTATCAAAAGCATTAGTAGCCTATACAAAGCTAGTTGGATCATTATCAACAAGATAAGCATAAAAATAATTACTAACGGAAGTATCCTTCATTTGTCTTTTACTTCTTCTTAAATCCTCACACAAGGCATTAGTATTATTGTTATCATTGGGTTCAGACATCTCACTAACCTTTAAGAGAAACACATGTTTAAAAAACTCATCATTTTTCATCTCCACTATAGAATTGCTCTCAAGCATATCACTTTTAAGAACTAGAAACCTATAGGCAACATTATCTTCAACATAGCCTAAGAACATGAAATTAGAGGTTTTAAAGCCTATTTTTCTTTTCTTAGGATTGAGTACAATCACTTTAGCTAGGCACCCCCCATACTCTTAGATATTTAAGGTAAGGTTGATAACCTTGCCACAGCTTATAAGGAGATTTACCAGTTTTCTTATCAGGTATTCTATTTTGTAAAAAGCACATAGTAAGCAAGGCTTCTCCACAAAGGTTATTAGGTGCACTAGAACAAATAATCATGACATTTATAATTTCCTTAAGAGTTTTATTCTTTCTCTTGGCTACTCCATTAAACTCAGGTAATTATGGTGGGGTTACTTCATGGATAATACCTTTTCTAACACAACATTCATTAAATAGTACTTATTCACCACCTTATCTGATCTAATCCTCTTAATTTTCTTATTCAATTGATTTTCTACTTTTTCTTTGTAGGTTAAAAGCACATCAAAGGTTTTTCATCTTTATGTTTGATTAAGTACACTTTTGTGCATCTAGAATAACCATCTATAAAGGTTACAAAATAATTTGTACTACCTCTGGACATGGTTTGTCTTAAATCAACTGGATCTGTGTGAATTAATCCTAACAGTTTAGCTTGAAGATCTACAAAATAACATGTTTTCTTTGTTATTTTATAATCTACACATATGTCATATTTACTACTCTATTTATCATGCATATTAATTAATCCTAATTGCTGTAATTTCATAACATATAAGGAATTCACATTACTTAATCTAGCATGTCACATGTCATATGAATCAACAATATATGCTAAAGAACAAGATTCATAGATATTTTCATATATGTTGAGTACAAAGAAACCTTGATCACAATATTTCTTCCCCACAAAACATTATTTTTTCATTACAATATTGTTAAACTCGAATGACACTTTAACACTCACTTTTCGCAATATTGTTATAGAGATTAAATTAACTCTGATTGATGGCAAGTGTAGCACATCACTTAAGCCCATAGTCTATCTAGATGTGAGTTTAAGAAGAACTTTCCTTTTTCCTAGAACAGAAGTTATCCTGGAATCACGAAGGTAAACATGTTCTTCACCATCCCCTACACTAGTGTAAGAGGTAAAGACACTTCTATTTGCATAGATATGTTTGGTATCACCAAAGTCTACCACCAATTTGCTCACATTTGTCATCAAATTTACTTGTGAAATGATCACAACAATAATATCATCTTCTTTCTATCCAACTATATTTGCCTTAGGAGGCCTGTCGTTTCAACTTCTTTGCATGAATCTAATCTTCAACTTGTTTTGAATTTGAAGGGAGATTGGAGACGAGTTTTGGAGATGAAAGAGCAAAAATAACTTCGTACATGTCTAGAAGGATATACACACGTTCTTGCTAGCGTATAAAATTTTGACCAGAAAAGAACTCGATTTTTGATACATCCTGAAAAGAGTTTGCGAAGACCGTCTGAGTTCTGGAAATAATATTATTAAGGTTTGAGTTGTTTTTGTTTGCCATAAGTCCTTAAGCTTATTGTAAAATGTTCACAAAAGATAATAAAAAAACCACGAAACAAGATTTTCCGAAGAGTGTAGATCTTGTTATAAAATCTTAATGTTGATTACAAAAGAATAACCTTAGATTGCAACATTCAAAACTTTAATCAATGTTGAAATTTCAAGCAATGTTAAAATTCTTTTAAGTGTTGCAACCTTAAATAATTTATTGTTTTTTATTTTCTTTAAGTGTTGCAACCTTTGTTCTTAGTTTCATTCTTTAGCTTTTTTTCTCTTCTAAAAATATTCTAGGTTATTTTTACACTCTTTTTAGAGATCCTTGCTAGTTTTGATATCCTCAGAAATATTTTCGGAAGTTCCTGGGTTATCCTAGGGGACTTACGCAATACACTACAGATAAGTCCTTAAGGACAATGAAACTACACGCCTCAAGAAATACTGTTTTGTCAGCTTTTCTTCAATGATTTTAACGATTTATGGCTTAATTCAACAACATGCCTTCGGAGAGCCAAACCATTTTTCCCAAAACTCAGACAGTCTTCGTGAAATCACTTCCCGACATGTCAAAAGTCGAGGTTTTCTCTGCACAAAACTTCTAGTGCTGGAAAGAACGTGTGTCCATTTTAACGACTTATGTCTTTCGAATCTAACAAGATCATTTTGACAAAAGATAGTGTTTTCGTGGGAAAGGGATATTGTGATCAAGGACTCTTCATACTGAATGTTTCTGAAAATGTTCTGCTTATATTATTGACTCGTATGGTATATGGAATTCTAGATTAGGACATGTGAATTCCTTGTATGTTTTGAAATTACAATGACTAGAATTAATTAATATGCATGATAAACATAGTAATAAGTGTGATATATGTGTAGAGTCTAAAATAACAAAGAAACCATGTTTTTTTGTTGAACGTCGAATTGAATTGTTAGGGTTAATTCATACTGATCTAGTTGATTTGAAACAAACCATGTCTAGAGGAGTTAAAAATAATTTGGTGACCTTTATAGATGATTATTCTAGATACACCAAAGTTTACTTAATCAAACTTAAAGATGAAGCCTTTAATGTGTTTTTAACCTATAAAATAGAAGTAGAAAATCAATTGAATAAGAAAATTAAAAGGATTAGATGAGATAGAGGTGGTGAGTATGTACGTAATGTTAATGAATTTTGTGTTAAAGAAGATATTATTCATGAAGTGACCCCACCATATTCACCTAAGTATAATTGAGTAGCTGAGAGAAAAAAAAAGAACCATTAAGGAAATAATGAATGTTATGCTTGTTATACTTCGTACACTTGGTAACCTTTGGGGAGAAGCCTTGCTTACTCCATGTTTTTACAAAATAGAATACCCCATAAGAAAATTGGCAATACTCCTTATGAGCTTTGGAAAGGTTACCAACCTAACCTTAAATATCTAAGAGTGTGGGAGTGTCTAGCTAAGGTAAACTTACTCGATCCTAAGAAAAGGAAAATAGGCTCCAAAACCTTTAATTATATGTTCTTAGGCTATGTTGAACATAGTGCTACCTATAGGTTTCTAGTTGTTAAAAGTAACATACTTGAGAGAAATTCTATAATGGAGACAAAAATATTGAGTTTTTTGAACATGTGTTTCCCTTAAAGGTTAGTAAGATGTCTCAACCTCTTGATGATAACAATAATAGTGATACCATGAATGAGGATTTGAGAAGAAGTTAAAGATAGAGAAAGGAAACTTCCTTTGGAGATGACTTTTATACTTATCTTGTTGATACTGATCCAACGAGATTTGTAGAGGCTACTAGTGCTTCTGATGCAAAATAGTAGAATTGGGCCATTAAGACTGAAATTGAATCAATTCAGAAAATAGTACTTGAACTTTAATAGATTTTCCTAAAGGAGAAATACCATTGGTTGTAAGTGGATCTCTAAGAAAAAGTGTCACTTTGATGGATCTAAAGAGAAATATAAGGCAAGATTAATAACAAAAGGTTTTACTCAAAAACCCAACATATTACTTTGATAATTTTGCAAGTTATCCATAATCTTGTGATACATTAAATGGATGTTAAAACAATTTTTTTGAATGGTGATTTAGATGAGGAAATTTATATGACTCAACCCGAAGGGTATGTTGTACCTGGTCAAGAGAATAAAGTATGCAAACTTTTAAAATCCTTGTATGGGCTGAAACAAGCACCAAAACAATGGCATGAAAAACTTGTGTTTGATTTGTGATGGTTTTTCACCTAATGATGTTGATAAATGTGTGTACTCTAAATATGAAAATGGTAATTGTGTAATTATATGTTTGTATGTGGATGACATGTTAATCTTTGGTACATGCAATGAGACTATCGCTAGAACTAAATTGTTTCTAGGATCAATTTTCGAAATGATTTTAGATACTAGAATGATAAGGAAGGCAAACAATATATTATTATCTCAAGAACAATACATTGAGAAACTTCTTAAGAAGTTTGGATTTTATGACCTAAAACTAGTGAGTACCCCCTATGATGCTAATTGTAAATTAATGAATAATAAAGGAGAATCTATATCTCAGCCTCAGTATGCCCAGATAATTGGGAGCTTACTGGACTTTATGAGCTTTTCTAGACTTGATATTTCTTATGCAGTAGGTAGACTGAGTAAGTACACTCAATGTCCAAATCGGGAACATTGGGATGCACTTACCAGGCTTATGAGATACTTAAGAGGTTCAATGGATTATACTATTGAATCTAGTGGATTTCCCACTGTACTAGAAGGGAACATTTATATGGGTAAAAATAAGTAACCTTTTAGTTCTAATAGCAGTAAATTGATTTTAATCAATTATGTTCCTTCCTATGGTGTGTGTGTTTGTGAAAGTGCTAAAGACTACATTATTAAGAGGCTAAACTTTGTCATTAAATTCTATATGGTGAAAGAATTTTAGCTTAAACAATGTTTTTAATGATTTTCATATCCCTAATGAGTGGTGTATGATTTGCAGCATACACTTGATGAAATCACCTATATGAGTATCGAGTGGGACCGCTTGCATGAGATCTTGGTATGATCTCTAGTGCACTCATTAATATCGGGCACATGCATGACCTAGTAAGCGCAACACAACGATAACAACAAGGATTGTGGGGGTGTATTAAACCTCTAACACACGTCAAGTGTCTTTGATTCATATAGCTTGCTATACCAACTACACTGTGTTAAGTTTCTAAATCTAAGACTGGTTCATATAACTTGCTATACCAGCTTTGATGCATTACATCCTATGAGACCCAAGATAAAAGTTTCTTATCTTTTCCTTCAACTTTCTTTTGCAATAAGTGGGGGATTGTTATAAAATATTAATGTTTATTGTAAAAGCATAACATTGGATTGCAACATTCAAAACTTTAATTGTCAACGTTAAAATTTTAAGCAACATTGAAATTCTTTAACCTTAAATAATTTATTATTTTTATTTTTTTTATTGATTTTATTCTACCCTAGTTCTATAAATAGAGAGTTCTTCCTCCATTCCAAAACACACCAAAATCAGTCTTTCTTGTTCTCCTTTCTTCTTATTAGTTTCATTCTTTAGCTCTTTTTCCCTTCTAAAAATATTCTGGGTTATTTTTATACTCTTTTTAGATATCATTGCTAGTTTTGAGATTCACATATATATTTTAAAAAATTCTTGTTATATCCTAGAAAACTTGCGCAATTTAAAAAAATATTGTTGCCAATTTTTCTACAACAGATCTACGGTTCTTGAGAACTTATATATTTGTAATATATCGCACAAGTTTCCTGTAATATAATAAAAAGTTTCCAAAATTTTTGAAAGATATCGTAACTAACAAAAAGAACTCTAAAAGGAATAAAAAATAAATCCAAAATATTATTAAAAGAAAGAAGAGAAGGAAGAAACCGCAGTTTACGATTTCAACAAAATCTATGTTTTAGAATCTCACTTGCAAGTCTTGCGGAAGGGATTTGACCAACAGAAAAGTAGCCCTCACCAAGCAAAGTGCCCGTTGCTTTGGGCTGAGAAGATTTGCAATACAGTTATAACACTTTTTCATGCTGAAATATTATAGGTTTTTAATTTTTGAAGTTATTTGACTGTTTCAATAAATTTAGGAGTACTTCCATATTTTTAGGAAGGTATAAAACATGGAATGTCTGTGGTTCCTATTTTCTGGCTTTCAGATTGAGTTAAGATCTATTTAAATTCTTTTTCAATTCAATAAAAAAATAGCCTTAATATAACAATTTCTTTGTTTTACTTTCTACTAACCCATTCCTTCTATTCTTTTAAAACTCCAACAAATAATGGTGCACTCAAATTTGTAACTTCTTGTCATGCATTGATATCAATATTTTATATGTAAAGTCTCAGTGTATACCTTCTTAGATATAGGTTTTTCAACCAACAGAAAAGGAGAAAAATAGCCTCGATGACAAGTGAGAGAGAGAGAGAGGGTTGAAAACAAATGCATGCAATGGACCTTTAACCCATGCACACCAAGCAGTGACAATAACAACAACTCCACAGCACAATTCCCAACACCTTCGCCCTCCTAGAGGCGGTTCCCAAGCTTAATATTTCCAAGCTAAATAATAGACAAACGAAATAATTCATGCACGTAATAGTTATGCAGGAAAAAAAATATTTTACTCACTTCTTCTGGATAAAAAGAACTTCAAAATAGTTGTTTTTTTTTATAGAATAAAATATCTTGTAGGATATTAAATTTTATCAAATAATCTAAAAAATAAATAAAACTGAAATGATGTTGAAGATTTGTGACTACGTACCCGAACAAAACGGAGAAGATAAAAGTAACCACAGGTACGACATTAAAAGGGAAGTAGCAAATGTTGCTGATACCCAAGCCAGGAGGTGAGAAGTGGAAAATAGAACTCAAATTTTATTTCTTGAAAAATGCCAAATACAATTGACGAATATCAAAGTGGTGAAATTTTGCAAACTTAAAATCACTCAAGAATGTGTAAATATCTTTCTGTTGATTTTAGTTTAAGGACTTTATCAAGTTTTAACTTTTTTTATTTTTATTCGTTCATATAGACCATAATCCTTTCTAATAAGCTTCGATGCAACAAAAGCTAAAGATGAGCAACTTGTTTTGGAAGTGGCCAGTGCAACTAAAGGTGGAATTAAAAGGTTGAACCAAGCTGTAGTGACCTATTGTTTCAAGTTAAGGACTCCAATGAACAATTTGAAGACCTAGAGCAACCTATCACAACCATTAAATGCACTTGCTAGATTTGTTACTGCTGAACCAGATCAACCAAATGCTCTGGACAGAGGAATTTACATTGAAGTGTACTACTGTAGGAAATCTTTTTAACCTGTAATTGTAGGTTAAACCAGTTTATAGGTAGCTAGCTATAAGTAGTGAGATCTGTAATAGTGTTGAGTTCGGGAGATTTGTCAATGAATCTTGGGCAAAGAAGGAAAGACTCAAAGTTGCCGAACATGGAAAGCTAAAGACATACCTTTTAACAGCATTTCTTGAATTTCTTCCATTGTAGAACATTTTCTCTTGAAGATACATAGAATCCTGGACTACATAGTTAGCTAGGAGTATTTGAACTTCAGGTTTTGAGTTTTTTTTTTTAGAAATAGTTTGCTGTTTTTATAATTTAAGAACTACAAAGTTTGGCTTAGATCATGAATTCAGTTCATTTTATGTGAAATTCGTGATTTCTTTAATCTCTACATTATTATTATTATTCTTGGTTTCCACCAATTGTTTACTCAAATCGTATTGTTCAAGATATTGTAAGAGACGTTTGCAATTATATACATTTTGATATGAGACTTTCGGTATATTTAAATTTAGTGTAGTATATATATTTCGAGAATGAGACTAGACATTAATATATAGTAAAAAATCGTAATTTTAACTCGCATATTATACCTCGGTTCTAGCAAAACCGAAGCATATAAAAATACGGTGGCAGTTTCGTAATATTTAGAACATTATATGCCTCGGTTGTCACGTAACCGAAGTCTAAAAATAATACTGTCTCAGTTATTAGGGTGAACCGAAGCATAAACCCCACAAGTGGCAGAGATACTGCCTCGGTTGGCAGAAAACCCGAGGCATAAGAGCCTTTACCGCCTCGGGGCAAGCGGGACCGAGGCATAAAAGCCTTTCATATATGAAAAAGGAGGTAACTTTCCCCCAAATTCATCTGCGAAAACCTAGATTGCCTTCTTTCTCGCGTGTGCAGCCTCGTCCCTGACCATTCCACGGCTCCGACTGCGGCCTCGTCCCGACCACTCCACCGGCGGCCTCGTCCCGACCACTCCACCGGCGACATCATCTTCTCCGAGTGTGGCCTCGTCCCAGACCACTCCACCGCCGACATCCTCTGCTCCGAGTGCAGCCTCGTCCTCGAGTCCCACTCCACCGGCGAAATCGTCTTCTCTGAGTACGATCTCGTCCTCGAGTGTAGATCCTCTCACGACGGTGACGGTTACGACACCCATCTCTGGTTTCTGCGATTTCATCTTTGTTTTCTGCGATTTCAGTTTGGTTGCTGCAATTTGAGCGGCGAGAGAGAAACGATGGTGGACGCGGCGACGGCGAGGATGCGATGGCAGCGAGAATTCCTCGATCTCCCTCACCATCTCTGTTTTCTGCGATTTCATCTCTGTTTTTTGGGATTTCAGTTTGGTTGCTACATTTTGAGTTTTGTTTCTGCGATTTTTGAGTTTCTGGGTTCTGTGTGGAGGTTGGGGTGAGAAGATTGAATCATGGAGGCACGATTTGGGTTCTGAGTTGTTGTTACAGTGATTCTGGGTTGCTGTTACGGTGGTTCTGGGTTGCTGTTTTGGGTAGCGGGATGTTGTTTTGGGTTGTTGTTTTGGGTCATGGGTTGCTCTTCATCTTTCTGGGTTACTGTAAAGGAAAAGGAAACTCTCTGCATTGTGAATCTCCGATCACCAAATTACCAAATCCTCCTGCTTGTGTTACCTAAAATTAAAAAAAATTAAAAAAAAGTGTTACGGCCTCGGTTAAAAAAAAACTCGAGACATAATCTAATCACTTTGATCTCAGTTCATAACCGATGCATAAAATCTACTCATTTTACCTCGTCTGATTATGCACCAGTTCTCCAACCGGTGTCTATAACCAATTATAACCGATGCTATTTCTACTTCTTGTACTAGTGATATATGGTCTAACAAATAATACATGTAAAATAATATTTGCAACAAACAACAAATCTCTTTAGAATATAAATCTAACAATGACTCATGACTCTAATATAATATTAATAAAAGAAAAAGTATATATAAAATTAATTTTTCTTATGTTTAATATACAAATAAAATGTTATATTTATAATAAAAGAAATATAAACTAAATTCAAAATAAAAACAAAAAATAATAATAAACTAACTAAAAATAAAAAATTTAAATAAAAAATTTATATAAAATATCTAATATTTTAATATATGTAGCAGATAAAAAATTTTGTATAATGCAGCATTACAGCTAATACATAGTCATTGTTGTAACAAAGTGATCACAAAGATGTCTCTCTCTCCCCCCTCCCTCTATCTCTCTCTCCCTCTCTCCCTTCCTCTCCCTCCCTCTCTCTGTGCGAGCACGTTTGCACGCATGTATGCGTTTGCACGCATGTTTGCGTGCCTGTGTGTATGCGTGTGAGCGTAGGCATGTGCGTGTGGGCATGTGTGTGGGGATAGAGACAACTAAGTAGTGTGTGATATGATTTGTGATGATAAATTTTTTTTCTTAAACATGGTTCCCATTTGTGCAGTGCTGTTATTGAATTTAATTTGAATCTGTCCAATGGTATTCTTAGTTGCTTTCTTTGTTGTGCACATGACTGCCAAATCATATGTTGGAATATGAGGGAAGAAGATGGAAAAGGGAAGAACTATGACTGAAGTTAACAAGGCCATCTGGTTCAATATATAGTACAACATAATATGCAGTGGAAACCCTTAAAATACTTTATAAGAACACACGCGCACATAGATTCCCAAATATTCATTTAAGAGCCTTTGTTTACAGTTTGCTCTTACTATTCACCTGTTATTGGCGGTGGACACTTGTTAACTCTTTGGCAAGTGTACCAAATCGTTCAAAGTAATAAATCGGTAAGACCGGATATCGTTTCCCAAGAGACCCGTGTAATACTTTAAAACCGTATAATAAGTTAACTAACTTAGACTAAGAAAAACATCATTTTAGTATGATTCAAGTGTAAAGATTTACATTCATAAATATGTAATAGAATGAACGTCTTAAAGGCTAAAAGATTGAAAATGGTTAATGGATAATGAAACAATATGGATGAGATGTTGGAGAATGATTATAATTACTACGCTATCATGCAAATGCACATAACTACTTCATCAATTGATTGCGTTTGTCAACCTTCCTATTATACTTAGACCCAATTCCTTGGTAGAAAAAGCCTAGACTCACTTTTGCAGTCCCAATTCCTTGGTAACCTAGAAAGTTCATCTGCATTACAATTAGAGGTTTATGACAACTAAAGGATCAAGCTCCATTCCTAGATACAATCTCCTATAGGTGTTAATTCCAGTTCAAGATCCACACAATACTTTCCAATATCTAGCAAATCTTAGAATCATGCTATGGTTGATCAAGTCACAACAAGCTTTAAGAGAAGGAAATTAAACACTCACAATCAAATGAAAGAAGCTTAAATTCATTAAAACACCAGTGCATTTACCTGAAAGTTTCGTAACTACATCATTCCCCAACAAATTGAGATTAGTTCTCCATAGTCATGGAGAACTTGAGCTTACAATGGAGAAAAATGGAAGAATGGGGATCCAAGGAGGAAGGATGGAGAGTTTCCACTGCCCAAAACCAGCTCCCTTAGGTCCGAAAATGGTGTTCCAAGCTTCAGCCGCCAAGAAGATACCACCCTCAGTTGCAGAATGCTTTAAATAGATCTAGGGTTCCAGGTCAGCAAAGTCGCGCCCGGGCGCCCCTCCTCAGTCGCGCCCAGGTGCGAAGCACTCGCAGAAAGTCGCGCCCGGGCGCCCTCTTTCTCGCGCCCAGGCGCGGAGCTCGCGCAGATGGTCGCGCCCGGGCGCCCTCTTGGTCGCGCCCAGGCGCGAGGCTTTCGCAGATGGGCGCGCCCGGGCGCCTTCTTGGTCGCGCCCGAGCGCGAGGCTTGCGCAGAAATTGGCATTTTTCCTCTTCTTCTTAGGCGCTTAGGCGTGAACTTCCTTCCCTGCTCCATCAGATCCTGCTTTTGTATCTTATCCTTGCTCCCATTCTTGGTAAATACAATACTTCTCCAATAACTTGCAAATCACCTACGAATTTGAGGAACAAAAGACGAAAACTTAAATATAAAGCTTAAGCTAGACATATTCACAAACTTAGACAAAAAGGGAGGATTAGACATGTTTCAAGCTTAAAAAGGGTAGATTTTGTATAAGAATTGGTTCAAAGATAATGGTAAAAGTTACCGTTATCACAACCCCAAACTTGAAATCTTGCTTGTCCTCAAGCAGAAAAACAACAAAAATTGAACTGGTTTGAACAAACAACTCAATTTTAATGCTTCATCACTCAAGAAGAGTAAAATTCAATTATGCTTGCTCATATTGTTGACTTGATTTTTGTCACAAGAGGTGAAGCTTTTACTGATGGAACTCACAAAATTACAAAATTAAACATCAGCTATGTTCTATGAGGGACTAACACACATGGCAAAAGTATTTTCTTAACTAACATGGAACCCTTCCTCTGAAAAGAAACTGTTTCTCTCACTTTCACAGGTGTATGGGGATGTGTGTCTCTCACTCAATCATCACAATATCACACAATTGAACTTTGCCTTTCATTTCCCTTATAATGAACACAGTTACCTATAAAATTGAAGTACAAGAACATTCAAGGCTCAACAAGGGTTAGGCTAAGAAGGAGCTTTGGTTTTTCTAGGCAAAACTGATACTAAGAGAGCATTCATTTTAGCACAAGGTAACACAGTCTCGCGTACTTCCACCAATTGTAAGCAAATCTTACTTCTTCTTTTTTTTTTTTTTTTTTTTTTGACTCTTATCATGTCACCTCAAATACCCCAAACTTGAACCATTTTCCTGTACCCCACTTGAATGCTCATCTGAGCTTAAGGTAGAGAGATTACAAATTTTTCAGATTGCTTTTTAAGGTTCATGGATGGGCTACATAAGGTTACAATAGACTTTGGGTTCAACAAAGGGAGAACAAGACAACCTTGATCATGTGTATTGAACAAGTAAATGATCCACTTCAGGGAAAATCAGGCAAAACTCAATTGTGCTTCTAAAGTGAAATCATTCAACAATAATTCTGGAGCACAAAATCTCACTAGGTTACTTAGGGTTCCATATTTGTTTTCAAACACAATGCCATGCATATTAATCACAAGAAAAACAGCGCATGAAATTCATTCAGTCGAGCGTAACCACACTACAAAACTTCACAACTCGATCCTAATTTCTCAAAGTCTCGCAGAGTAAGAGCAAACATAAGCAATTTTTAATCAAGTCAAGTTCAAAACATTTTCATCAACATGTTCATTCAGCCAAGTTCAAAATTAAACCAAAAGTTCTAAAATTACGAATGCTGAAATTAAATTAACTACGGAAATTAAAGCATGAAAGTAGTAATTGTTTATGAAAGAGATGAAAGCTGCCCGTCTCAATGTCTCATCTGTCTCCTCCAGAATCACTCTCAGTGTCCTCCTCTTCTTCTTCCTCTTCAGATTGCTCCTCCTCATCTTCCTCTTCAGATTGATCCTCTTCCATTGCTTGAGCTCCAGAGGATGTTCCAGCTCCCCCATCAGTAGAGGTCTGGTCCCCAGGCCAAGCTACTCTGGCAGCATACTCCTCTGAAGTCATGAAACCTGGGTGAGAGGAGGCGAAAACATGACGCATCATGTCTGCGTGAGCGAGGCCCATCCTGTGAATTGCTTCGAGCTTAGCATTGAGGTCATCCATATTGAAGGGATTGTGTGGGGCTGGTTCTTCAGGCTGTGCAGGTGGGTCTGGATGATTTCTCCTATGCTGTCTGGGTGGCTGGGGTGCAGGAATGTGTTGACCCTCCTCATCACGTAAGCAGTATTGCAAGTAATAGGACCGATCAATGGTTTTCCTCGGTCTCTCAAATGGAGGCATTGAAGTGTCAACCCCAGCAAGCTCACATAGGTGAGTGATCAGAGATGGGTGCCCTAGTGGAGTGTTGCTCAGTGCAGTATGGGCACAGTCATTGATCTCATGTGCAATAATGTTACCCACATTGATTGGCTGACCCTGCAAGATAAAGAAAAGGAGGAGTGCTCGACTCACATTAAGGTCAGACATATGGGAGCATGGAGAGATGTTTGCATGTATGAATGCCATCCAATATTTAGAGAGAGGTGTAAGAAAGGAACGCTTGATGTGCAAAGGTTGTCCCTGTCTGTTTCTGTGAAAGTGGCCTCGTGGAAGGCATAGAGTTCTTTCAACCTCCTCGTAGTCTATCCCTGCAAAATCTGTCCGGAGTGCGTCTGAATAATGGCAATGTGAGGTGACCCCTGGCCACTGAGTGTTGAAGAAGGAGTTGATTGTATTTGCATCAAAAGCCACGGGCCTCCCTCGCACATAACTTGTGAACGGTTGTGGTTCGTCTGAATAACTGCGAGCATTGGCATAGAATTCCCGGACTACATCAATATTAGCCGGTTCAGGGAAGGAGATAAGATTGCTCCAGTGTCGACGCCACACCTCTTGGGCGAATTGGGGTTCCTCCCGAGGTAGCTGTTCTATGACTCTTTCCATAAGGAGTCGTCTATTTTGAGACTCCTCAAAATTTTTCTTATGTCTCTGGGAGAGGAAAGTTTGAGGTTTTGAGTTCTTCTTTTGCTTCTGCTTCTTTGTTGCTATGGTTTTGATTCTTTTTGATCCTGAAACAGAGGCCATTTCTGCACAAACATGGAAGCATTGTGATTGTAAGGAGGAGACACAGAGAACTCAAAGGTAGATGTAACAATTGTGCGAAAGCTGTGCATTCATGGCTCAAGATCAAACACAAACAATTAGGGCACTCAATCACAGACAATCACAAGGAAATCAAAAGAAAAAAATGCCAAAAGCTGGATGAACTAGTCGCGCCCGGGCGCGACCTGTAAGGGGCGCCTGGGCGCGACTTCTGCAGAAAAAATCTGCAGAATGGTTCCTTTTTGGTTACCTATTTTTGTGATTTTTGTGGCTTTTCAGAATTCAATCCATCATGCAAGCAATTCAATTAAACACACATACTAAAACAAAGCAGTCAAAACATGGATGAAACAGAGAAATTGGAAAAACAATTGAAGATCAAAGCAAGGGCCACATTCTTGGCCGAACCAGTCGCGCCCGGGCGCGAGCCTAGGGGCGCCCGGGCGCGAGTTCTGCAGAGTGCAGAACTCTGATGCAGTAGCTTGCTTCCACTTTTCCATGATCAATCACGCATTCAAACAGTTTAATTGAAAAAAACTTACTCTAATTCAAACAACAATCAATACTTAAAAGCAAAAGATTTTCAAAACAGACAAACGAAAGTGAAACCTACTTGATTTGGAGAAGTGAAATTGAATTTAGAAATTGGGGATCTTGAGAGAGTTGAGAGCTTGACCGTGATTGCCCAAAGAAAACGAAGTTGGTGAGGAGAATGAGTGGGTGTGACGTGTAAGTGATAAAGTTGAGTGGGTGGGTTGAGTTGGGAATAGGTTTACCAAGTGAGAGAGGTCACAATGGTGAGGGGGATGGTTGTTGAGTGGTGGCAGTTTGTGTGGCTTAGATGGAAGGGTATGGTGGTTTTGGGGTTTTTGGAGAGAATAGGCACGAGAGAGAGAGGGGGGGCTGGAAATTAGGGTTTGAAAATGGGCAAAATCTGACCACTGTGCACTTAAACAGCAGTTGGATTGGGCCTGCATAAGTCGCGCCCGGGCGCCCTCTTTCTCGCGCCCGGGCGCGACCAGTACGCTGCTGCATTTTCGCGCCTGGGCGCGCCTGGGCAGGGGGGCTTGGGCGTGAATTCTGCAGAATTTCAGCAGACTGCAGAGTGGCTCAACTCACCGTACCATTTTCTGATTTTTGCGTTCTCTAGCTCTCAAAGCACCCCAGAACACCTTGTTTTTATCAAACACATTTGCTTAAATCTCCAAAAAGGAGAATTCACTTGAAGAATCAAATTGAAGGTGTTCAATTTCAAAAATTTTCAACATTCTCCAAAACAAGGAATTAAAAATCAAGACACGACACAATCACACTATTCACATCTCAAGCTACACAACACACAAACATACTTCCTCACAGACAAAATTTAATAAGTTCTAAAACACATTCAATCAATCAACAACTCACAAAATTAATCAAAATAACACTAAAGGAAAGTTAGAAAGCTGGGTTGCCTCCCAGTAAGCGCTTGTTTAACGTCATTAGCTTGACACACTGATGCTCAAGGATCTGAGAGGTGAGTGATTGTGGTGAGACGCTGAATCTCACCACCTAGGTACGGTTTCAGCCTCTGTCCATTAACCACCCAACTTCTGGTTGGGTCATCTGCTGCAGGGTTAACCAACTCAATAGCCCCATGGGGCTTGACCTCCTTTATAATGAATGGTCCAGACCACTTTGATTTCAACTTGCCTTGAAGAATTTTGAATCTTGAATTGAAGAGTAAAACTTGTTGGCCAGGTTGAAACTCTCTCTTTAAGAGCTTTTTGTCATGATACAACTTAACCTTCTCTTTGTAATTCTTGGAGTTATCATAAGCTGTCAATCTCATTTCTTCCAACTCCTGTAATTGCAACTTCCTCTTTTCTGCAGACAAGGTAGAATCAAAGTTCAAGAACTTCAGGGCCCAATAAGCTTTGTGCTCCATCTCCACCGGTAAATGACAAGATTTGCCATAGACTAGTTCAAAGGGAGTCATCCCAACAGGTGTTTTCATTGCAGTCCTGTAAGCCCACAGAGCATCATCCAGCTTTGATGACCAATCTTTCCTGGAAGAAGAAACAGTTTTCTCAAGAATTCTCTTGATTTCTCTATTTGATACTTCCGCTTGCCCATTGGTTTGAGGATGATATGGGGAAGCAACTTTATGTTTCACCTCATAGTGTTTTAGTATCTTTTCAAGTTGATAGTTGCAGAAATGTGATCCTCCATCGCTGATAAGAATTCTTGGCACCCCAAATCTTGAGAATATATTTTTCCTCAAGAATTTAATCACAGTGGTTGCATCATTTTTCTGACATGCTACTGCTTCCACCCATTTGCTAACATAGTCTACTGCAACCAGAATATACTCATTAGTATAAGATGAAGGTAGGGGACCGACAAAATCAATACCCCAGCAATCAAAAACCTCAACTTCCAGGATGCTTTGTAGTGGCATTTCATGCCTTCTTGAGATAGTGCCCACTCTTTGACATTTATCACAACGCTTGGCGTGGGCATAAGCATCCTTGAATATAGTAGGCCAGTAAAATCCAGATTGGAGGACTTTGGCAGCTGTTCTTTCACCATTGAAGTGTCCTCCATAGGGTGAGTTATGGCAATGCCACAAGATTCCTGCGGATTCCTCTTCAGTAACACACCGCCTCAAGATATTATCAGCTCCTAGTTTGAATAAATAGGGGTCATCCCAAACAAACTGCTTAGCATCATTTAAGAATTTCTTCTTTTACTGCCATGAAAGATCATCTGGAAGGATTCCCGCAGCTTTGAAATTAGCTATGTCAGCAAACCAGGGCCTTTGTTGGACCATCATCAAGTTCTCATCATAAAACTCTTCTCGGATTTCTCTTTCTTTCGTTGTAACTTCATCATTGACAAGTCTTGAGAGATGATCAGCGATGACATTTTCGCTTCCTTTCTTATCCCTGATCTCCAAATCAAATTCTTGCAACATAAGAACCCATCTTATCAATCTTGGTTTTGAATCAGGCTTGGTAAGCAAATACTTGATAGCAGCATGATCAGTGTGAATAATCACCTTTGATCCGATGAGATAGGGTCTGAATTTCTCTAATGCATACACTATGGCAAGAAACTCCTTTTCCGTGGTTGCATACTTTAGTTGAGCTCCATTCAAGACCTTGCTTGCATAGTAGATTGTGTGGAACACTTTCTCTCTTCTCTGTCCAAGCACTGCACCAATAGCATAGTCACTAGCATCACACATTAATTCAAAATCTTTGTTCCAGTCAGGAGATATGATCACCGGAGCGGAAATTAGCTTGGCTTTCAATGCTTCAAATGCCTTCAAGCATTCCTCATTCAGTTCAAATGGTGTATCTTTTACAAGGAGATTGCTTAAGGGCTTAGCAATCTTGGAGAAATCTTGAATGAATCTTCTATAAAAGCCAGCATGCCCAAGAAAGCTTCGAATTCCTTTCACATTAGTTGGTGGTGGAAGCTTTTCAATGACTTCCACTTTAGCTATGTCCACTTCAATTCCTTTGGAAGAAATTTTATGCCCCAAAACAATCCCTTCTGTTACCATGAAGTGACATTTCTCCCAGTTAAGAATGAGGTTGGTTTGGATGCATCTCTTCAACACCGTTTCTAAATTGGCCAGACATAGGTCAAATGAGCTTCCAAACACTGAGAAGTCGTCCATGAAGACTTCTATACATTTCTCCACAAGATCGGAGAATATAGCTTGCATGCATCTTTGAAAGGTGGCAGGGGCGTTGCAAAGCCCAAAAGGCATCTTTCTATAAGCGAATATACCGAAGGGGCACGTGAATGCAGTCTTTTCTTGATCTTTTGGATCGACAGCTATTTGATTATAGCCAGAATAACCGTCCAAAAAGCAGTAGAAAGCTTGCCCTGCTAATCTCTCCAGCATTTGATCCATAAAGGGGAGTGGAAAATGGTCTTTTCTTGTGGCCTTATTTAACTTCCTGTAGTCAATGCACATTCTCCAACCAGTGACAGTTCGTGTAGGTATAAGCTCATTTTTCTCATTACATATAACTGTCATGCCGCCCTTCTTCGGGACCACTTGCACAGGACTTACCCATGTGCTATCAGAGATGGGATAAATGATCCCTGCCTCAAGAAGCTTGAGAACCTCTTTTCTCACCTCCTCTTTCATGACTGGATTTAGCCTTCTTTGAGGTTGAGTTGCTGGTTTAAAATCATCTTCCATAAAAATGCGGTGCATGCAATAAGTTGGACTTATCCCCTTTAAATCAGAGATAGACCATCCTACGGCTCCTTTGTTTCTTTTCAACACTTCAATCAACTGCCTCTCTTCAGCAGATGATAAGGAGCTGCTGATGATCACAGGCTTGTTGTTGCCCTCATCTAGAAAAACGTACTTTAAGTGAGAGGGTAAAATTTTTAGTTCAAGCTTCTTTTCTTTCATTATGACATCAGTCTTCATATCTTCAATCTGCACCTCATGAGATGGGATCTCCTTCAGCACATCCAAATCTGTTAAACGTTCTTCAATCAATCTCTCTTCTTCTTCATTGAGAGATTCACGTGCATTTATGAGGGTTTTTATCAGTGGAGACGACACATGTATCTCCCTTTCTACCATTCTGCAGGCTTCATCAAGCACATCAACTTGAAAACAAGCTCCCTCATCGGTGGGGTGAGACATTGCTTCAAAGACATTGAAATTCACCTCTTCATCTTCCACCCTCACCTTGAGCTTACCATCATCAACATCAATGAGTACTCTTGCCGTCTTCATGAATGGCCTTCCAAGGATAAGTGGTACCTCCACATCCGCCTCCATTTCCATAATAACGAAATCCACTGGAAACACAAATTTATCTACTCGTACAAGAACATCCTCCACTACACCAAGTGGATACTTGATGGATCTGTCTGCCAATTGTAGGCTCATCCGAGTAGGTTTGAGTTCAAGCTCTCCAATTTTCTCAAATAAAGAGAAAGGCATCAAGTTGATGCTTGCACCCAAATCAATCAATGCTTTTCCAATAGCTAGCTTACCTATAGTGCAGGGAATGGTGAAGCTACCAGGATCCTTGAATTTAGGAGGGAGAAGCTTCTGGATAATGGCACTGCAGTTACCTTGGACTTCAATGGTCTCTTCCTCAATGTATTTCCTCTTTTTAGTGAGGAGTTCCTTCATGAATTTTGCATAGGCCGGCATTTGTTGTAGTGCTTCTGAGAATGGTATTTTTATCTCCAATTGCTTGAAGATATCCATAAACCGTCCAAACTGCCTTTCTTTATCCTTTCTTGTGTATATTTTTGGATAGGGAAGGGGCCTCTCAACTTCTTTTTCTTTTCTTTTTCTTCTCTCATCCTCTTCTTCTTTTTCTTTCTCTCCACTATCAATATTCTCATTTTCTTTTCTCTCATTCTCTTCTTTTCTATTCTCACTCTTTGTCTCATTTTCATCTTTTCTTTCATCACTCTCTTCTGAGTTCTTTTTCTCTCCACTCACTAACAACTTACCACTTCTTGTAGTGATTGCCTTGCACTCCTCCTTTGGGTTAGTTTCAGTATTCGCTCCAAAACTCTTATCAGGTTTTTCTTCTAGCTTCTTGGCCAGTTGGCCAACTTGTATCTCCAAATTCCTTATGGATGCTTCTGTGCTTTTGTGGTTGGAGATGGATACTTGCATGAATTGTTGAAGAGTGTCCTCCAATTTAGAAGTCCTGTCTGATAAAGAGGGGTGTGGTTGGTATTGTTGTTGAGGTGGTCTGTTTGAAGGTCCAGCTTGTCCTTGGCCCATGCTTGGGTGCGGTCTCCATCCTTGATTAAAGTGATTGTTACGGTTTTGATTACCCATATAGTTCACGTCTTCTTGGGTATTGACCTGCATAGCACAATGACCATTAGCATGTTCTCCACCACACAACTCACACCCTTGATGTTGGGCTTGTGAAACATTCTGGAGTTCTTTTGGCAATTGAGAGAGTTTGTTCATGAGCGCTTCAAGCTGTTGGGTCATTATCTTGTTTTGGGCTAGTAGAGCATCCTGAGATTGTAGTTGAAACACGCCTTTTTGCTGAGCCCTTTCATTCTGCAATTCACTGTCATTTGCAGCCATGTTTTCTATTAGCTCATGGGCTTCTTCTGGTGTCTTCCAACGGATATTTCCTCCAGCTGAAGCATCTAACATCAATTTGGTTTGGGATCTCAATCCTCCCAAAAACATGTTGAGAACAGTAGGCTCATCAAACCCATGAGTGGGTGTCTTTCTCAGTAGCCCTTTAAATCTGTCCCAGGCTTGACTCAGAGTCTCATTAACATCCTGCTGAAAAGATGAAATCTCCTGTTTCCCTTTGTTAACCTTGGACTGTGGAAAGAATTTGTTGAGGAATTTTGCCACAACATCCTCCCACGTAGTGAAGCTATTTTCAGGGAAAGAATTCAGCCACATCTTCGCATTACCTCCCAAAGAGAATGGAAATAAACTGAGCCTTATTGCCTCATCTGGCACTTGATGGATCTTTACAGTGTTGCAAATTTCCAAGAAAGTTGCCAAATGATTATAAGGATTCTCGTGTGATAGGCCATTGAATTGATTACTCTGCACCAGATGGATGAGAGCAGGCTTCATTTCCATGTTCACAGCATTTACCCGTGGTCGAGCAATACTATTAAAGTGGAGCGGTCCTGCAAAAGTAGAGTAGTCTTCCAAGGTGCGCCTTGCTTGTCTATCACCATTGCCATTCATATCGTCACCCATATCCCCCATTTCCTGATGAGCTATGGAAGAGTTTGGATTCTCAGAGATTACAGGTGCGGGAGAAATGTTTCTCGAAGTTCTGTTTTCTCTCCTTCTTTGGCTATTGTTTCTTCTTGCTGTCTTTTCAACTTCAGGATCCAATAGAAGAGGTTCAAGTGATGGTGTGCTTCTAGTACGAATTTTTCTCTGCATTCACTAGAAACAACAATACTAGAGCACAAAATTAACTTTAAGATCACTAAAACAAATTTATTCACAGTATAAAGAATATAAGAATAAAGCCTAAGTTGGTTAAGAATTACACAACAGTAAAGTACTAACACCGAGTCCCCGGCAACGGCGCCAAAAACTTGTTAACTCTTTGGCAAGTGTACCAAATCGTTCAAAGTAATAAATCGGTAAGACCGGATATCGTTTCCTAAGAGACCCGTGTAATACTTTAAAACCGTATAATAAGTTAACTAACTTAGACTAAGAAAAACATCATTTTAGTATGATTCAAGTGTAAAGATTTACATTCATAAATATGTAATAGAATGAACGTCTTAAAGGCTAAAAGATTGAAAATGGTTAATGGATAATGAAACAATATGGATGAGATGTTGGAGAATGATTATAATTACTACGCTATCATGCAAATGCACATAACTACTTCATCAATTGATTGCGTTTGTCAACCTTCCTATTATACTTAGACCCAATTCCTTGGTAGAAAAAGCCTAGACTCACTTTTGCAGTCCCAATTCCTTGGTAACCTAGAAAGTTCATCTGCATTACAATTAGAGGTTTATGACAACTAAAGGATCAAGCTCCATTCCTAGATACAATCTCCTATAGGTGTTAATTCCAGTTCAAGATCCACACAATACTTTCCAATATCTAGCAAATCTTAGAATCATGCTATGGTTGATCAAGTCACAACAAGCTTTAAGAGAAGGAAATTAAACACTCACAATCAAATGAAAGAAGCTTAAATTCATTAAAACACCAGTGCATTTACATGAAAGTTTCGTAACTACATCATTCCCCAACAAATTGAGATTAGTTCTCCATAGTCATGGAGAACTTGAGCTTACAATGGAGAAAAATGGAAGAATGGGGATCCAAGGAGGAAGGATGGAGAGTTTCCACTGCCCAAAACCAGCTCCCTTAGGTCCGAAAATGGTGTTCCAAGCTTCAGCCGCCAAGAAGATACCACCCTCAGTTGCAGAATGCTTTAAATAGATCTAGGGTTCCAGGTCAGCAAAGTCGCGCCCGGGCGCCCCTCCTCAGTCGCGCCCAGGTGCGAAGCACTCGCAGAAAGTCGCGCCCGGGCGCCCTCTTTCTCGCGCCCAGGCGCGGAGCTCGCGCAGATGGTCGCGCCCGGGCGCCCTCTTGGTCGCGCCCAGGCGCGAGGCTTTCGCAGATGGGCGCGCCCGGGCGCCTTCTTGGTCGCGCCCGAGCGCGAGGCTTGCGCAGAAATTGGCATTTTTCCTCTTCTTCTTAGGCGCTTAGGCGTGAACTTCCTTCCCTGCTCCATCAGATCCTGCTTTTGTATCTTCTCCTTGCTCCCATTCTTGGTAAATACAATACTTCTCCAATAACTTGCAAATCACCTACGAATTTGAGGAACAAAAGACGAAAACTTAAATATAAAGCTTAAGCTAGACATATTCACAAACTTAGACAAAAAGGGAGGATTAGACATGTTTCAAGCTTAAAAAGGGTAGATTTTGTATAAGAATTGGTTCAAAGATAATGGTAAAAGTTACCGTTATCAACACTACAACAACCTCAGTCGTACTACTTAATTCTGTCTTTGATGACACCAAATCAGTTTGTTGTTTCATTTCTTTGCTTTTACTCCACAGCACCATGTACAAGCCACACACAATTAGCGCTGCGCCAAGTACACTGAACATATTAAAAAATAAATAAATATCAGTCACACAAGAGAAATTAGCATGACAATTTTTTATTCAAGGTTTTTTCTTCTTCTTAGCAACAAGACACAATATAGAAGAAGAGTAAAAGAGTACATAGTACATAATTATGATGTCACCTTTTAAGTAACTCCCAATTCATAAATATATATTGTTTTATCTTCTGTATTTAAGGTTTACCACAAGTTACCAACAATTTTACCGAACAAGGTCTAAATGTTTATTAAGTGAAAAAATGGTGCAAAAGAAATAGTTTATACCTTCCAAGGTATAGTTTCTCTTGTAATAAGAGTGGAGCGGTGATAGCCACGAGCACAAGGGTAAGGGGATTGAATACAGATGCATATAATGGACCTTTCTTCCGTACACACCACGAAGTGACAATATTAACAAATGTAGTGACCGCAATTCCCTGCCACAGAATTTTAGTTTCCAAATATGAAATATAAGTAAATGGCAAATTTCCATTTCATTTTGGAGTTAGCTAAAGTATGGAAAAACAAGCGGAAAGAGAACGCAATAGGTAAAATGTGATGAAAATTGAAAATATGAAGAAAATAAAATAAAAATGATATAGAAATTGAATAATTGTTATTAGCGTACCGAATAGAGTGTCGCCAAAATCCTAATAGCTGAAGGCAACTTCCATTGATTCCAATCTTTTTCAACACAAAGGGCAAAGAGTGTGGCTTGTACTGCCGCCATTGAATTCATTAACGATGTACTTGAGTGATGGCTTGGATATTCCTTACTCAGCTTAGCCTATATTGTACATTCACAGCTTCAACAAATATGTATCCAAAACCACACCAAGCACATGCCTACTCGTATTAATTAAAGCAAAAAAACACACATCATATATGTAACATGTCTATGTACTTATCTTACTAGAATGAGAAGAAAATGAGCCAAGAAAAGAAAACTGATGGGTATAAAAGTTTTCTAAGTTTTCTTCTTAAAAAATGCTACCTTCTTGAGGATTACCAAACGAAATTACAGTGGTAGGGGTTATATGGTAGTTTCCTCACGTATTTTGGGTTAAATTTAACACGAATGGAACGAAGTGCAGATTTATTAGTTTGTGAAGGTATTTTAAAGAGAAGTAGAAGAAATATATTAGGATTTTATTAGGAGTTTCTCTTCAATTGTGGGAGTTCAAAATGCTTTTTTTTTTTTTGTCGAGTTGGATTTAGAAGTTTCTAGCTACAATGCGATTTAACTTTGGCTTGTCAAGTTTTATCTAATCAAAAGATACTTCCATGGTCTGTTAGAGGTTATTGCATAAAATGTGTAAAGTTTTGTAATGATATTGATTTTAAAGTGTAACATTTTTCAAGGAGGAAATTGTTGTATGGTGAGTTTAGTTAGGCCTTTTATAGGGAATGTTTCGGTGGTATACAATTATACCAAGACTTTTATCATATAATTGGTTATGGTTTTGGTTCTGAGTTTTGTTTGATTCTTGTTTATTTTTATAATATTTTATATGATGATATATTATAGATGTAATTTAAGATATTGTTAATGTTAAGGAGTATATTGATGTTTATCATGGGTTTTACAAGTTAAAAAAAATAGTGAAATTACAAAGTGACAAATATTACCTCACGCAACAAAAAGGATTGCATAATAGAACATAAATCTTCACAATATTGTTAAGTGTATAATAAGTTATTTGCTCATTCTCCTTGCAAAGATGCAAAGTAAGTTGAGAATTTCTAACTTGAAAACTAAGAGTTTAAAATCTTCTCATTCAATCCATAATTATTCAAATATGTATTAGTTTAAATTTATTTTGATGTTCTTAAGCTCAAATTCAAATTTATATTCATAAACTTTAGATTTGGTCCATTCAATTGTATATGAATTAAATATAGATTGAAAAACCTTTCTTATAAGTTTGAATCAGTTTATTTAATGAAACATTAGGATGGGTCTCTATGTATGACAAGACCAAGTGAGCTTACCTCATGTAAGGTCGATTTAGTGATAAATTCCTAATTAAAAGCCCAATTGTAAGAAGTATGATTAAGCAAATCTAAGAAGAGTCATCAGTAGAGTAGAAGGTGAAGTAAAGTTCTCTTTCTCTTTTAGACCATCATGAGTGGAATAATTTTGAACTTTGTATTATGAATCTAGTAACTGTAGGACTTATTTTTTGATCTTGTATTTGGACCAAGTAAAATAGAGTTTTTGACTACATAAGTTAACAAAGGGACAAGGTCCAAAGTTGACCCAAGTGGATGTCAACGAGCTAGTTTAACCAAGGGATCAAAGTTTTCAACCTAACTTGGTGAGCAAGTGTATGAGGCATCCCACCTATGTGTGTGTAGTCATGTGTGATGCTATCACATTAGAGACGATTTCCCATAGATAGTGGCCACATCCTCCTCTTAATGGAGAGGAATTTTGCCACATTTCCTCTTCCTAATAGAGAGGATTTTTCATCTTGTTCTCCAAGCTAGCCAAGTTTGGGTTTTTAGGTCTAACTTCTACAATTTGGAGACACCCTTCGCCTATAAATAAAGATGTCTTTCACTCTTGTAATCAAGTTTGAATTTAAATTATGCTGCCATTTTTGAGCCATAATACTCATCTTAGGTCACCCAAGGTCAGCATCCCAAGTGGTCTTCTCTAGTCACCTTCCCCAAGAGTTGGGATAACCTCTCTTTGAGCATCATCAAACATCTCTCCCTTCCATCTTAAATCACATGGGTCAAGAGTCTTAGCCCTTTTCCCACCAAATTCCGCTCCATATATCCCTTTTGTCTTGTTGAGTTTCATATTCTACTTTTTTATTCTAGTATGCTTCCTTCTTGAGCTTTCAATTTCAAAATATCAACTCTGTTTTTGGTGTGTGGTGGTTTTGTTTTTCACTTAAAAAGAGTGGAAAAAGAAGTGATAAAAGATTCAAAGAAAAGGTTACAAATAGTTCCCAAAGATCCTAGAAAAGGTACTTAAAATTTTGTGCATTTGATCATTACCATTATCTTGTTTGATAAATATATTTTACTGCACATGTGCTCTCTATTTTGTGAGTTTTGGGCTCTATCTAGCAGCTCAAAATCTTGGAAATTGATTTTAAAGGAGTGGTCTTAGTGTCCCATTTTCTCAAAGCTTGCCAAAAACAAGAAGCACTAATTTTTATTTTAGTAATTTTTGTTTTTGTGCTTTTATTCTAGTGCCTTTCTTTAGGTAACCTTTTTTGTGTGCTTAACCTTCTTTTCTACCCTTTAATTTATTGCTTGTCTCCTTTGGTTTTCTTCTTTTGTCATACATAAACTCCTTTTGGTAACCTTGATTCTTTTTTAGACATTTTCTTGCTTTTGGTTGGCCTACTTCTCGATTTTGGTGATTTCCTCGTGGTGTAGGTTCTCTATGAGGTGATCCAACATCTGGAGGTAGCATCCTAGGTGGTGGAGACCTAGTGGGAGCTTCAAAGTCTTGTGTGGTAGGCAAGAAGAAAGTGAAAGAAACACTTAAGAATAAGATTAAAGTTTGTGTGTATTTCTTTGAGTTATAATCTTGCTTTGTTTCCCTTGTAAGTTTCAGACTTGTTAGATTTCTTAGGAGAGTTTTTGGTGCTCAATCTCATTTCCTAAAAAGAACCTCTAAAAGATATTAAATTTCTTTTTTTTAATTGGTAAGTTGGTGGTCCAAATTTCTTTCTCACTTTACCATTAAACTAGATAGTTTAGGTTAATTGCTTCCTTAATTGTTTGTAGCTTAGTACGTGTCTACATTTATTTTAAGTCTAGTTCCCTTTGATATATTTGGTGCAAGAGAACTTGAGATAAACTTTGACTAAGAAAGACTTGGTTCTTAAGCAATCCATTGTGATTCACCTTACTTTCTTAGAAGTGAACTTAAGTCGTTTTTGCCTCCTTAAGTCTCTTAAACTCCGTTTGAAATACTAAGCAGTTTGTATGTGCATAGCATATTTTTGAAAACATTAAGAATGTCTAAGGCACCTTCTTACCAAACTTGTTATGATTCTAGTGAAGAAATCCAACCAAGTTTAACACATGTGGCCAAGGAACTAAAATCACTAAATTTTTTGCTAAAAGTAGAAACCCTCTTTAAAAAAAAAAAAAGAAAAAGTTGAAAAGGAAAAATATCTTGCTTCCTTAGAACAAAAGCTTAGGATTCTTAATGAAAAACAAAAGAGAGTCCAAGAGGAAACAATAAGAGTTCAAAAAGAAGTTGAAAAACAAGTAAAAGTAGGAGTCTCTCTTAAAAAGGATTAAAAAACTCCAACATAAATCACACACACTCTGAAGAGGAAATGTTTACCTTGTCCTTCAGTACAACCTTGTTTTATCAATTCTTAATCATAACTTTTTATTCTTTTTCATTTCCATAGATGATAATAGTTGTTAGATTATTTGGAGAGAAAAACATTAATATTTAGATCTAACATGTGTACATATATATAAAAGCAACAGGAAACATATACCTGGATGATGAGCCATACTGAAAAACTGAAGCAACATCCAATACCACTTAGAACACCTATCCACTGTTTTCCATCTGATGCTCCTTTCTGACCGTTATCCTTTTTAGGCATAAGATTAATGTGAATATTCTTCCAAATATTTATTTCTACTCCTTTAAAGAATGACAACATCATTGTCCCATTAACTCCAATTATCGTTCCCATCACCTTAGTTTTTCCTGTTACAGTTCGCAAGTTTAACTTTTCGTAGCTACAAAAAAAATAAAAAAAATCAGTGCATTTTTTCTTAATTCTCTTTCCCACAAAAAGGAAATAGCACATGACTGTGAAAACTGGTGAGTCATGACTACATACCCGTACAGAAAGGAGAAGATGAAAGTGACCACAGGAACCATGTTGAAAACAGCGTTAGCATATGTTGCTGATACCAACGCTATGGCGTTGAAAAAAAGATTTTGGAATAAACTCCCCCTATTCATTAATATCATAAATAAACATTATTTGAATTCAAGTTATTTTACAAATTAATTTAATAGTAAGGACAAAAAGGTGAAGGTTGAATAGTTTGCATCAACCATACCCAAATAATCCACAAAGAAATGTCATCACGAGCACTCTCCATGTCAACTTTGGTCTGTTTTTTCTGTTTTGATTGTCAAAAGAAAAGTAAAACATTATCCAATGATGCATAAACTATGATATCAAGATTACAAAATAAAATAAGCTATGATGTGTGAATTCACCTTTCGAGAAAATAAAAGCAAGAATAAAAGTGATAGCAGCTCCAAAAATGTGTCGGTAGGCACTGAATACTCTAATGCTCATTCCATCAGTTATGGCGAGGCTAGCAATCACAGTATTTCCTGTGTATGCAACTTGCACCAGCATCATCAGTAAGGGAGGCTTCAACTCTTGCATCAGTTTCACTGTATGGTTCATTGTATTGGCTTTTGTATATGTTTGTTTGCTTGATGAAGGAAACAAAGAAAACAGAAAAAATGGAGAAATATGTGTGAAGGTTCTATATCAACAAGTACTTATATTTGTTCATAGGGATTATTAGTTACTACTCAAACTTTCGTTCCTTCCATGCATTGCACGTATTAGTTACATATCCTAATCTGTATATGAACATATAAATGTATTAATTATTTATTATTAAACATTAACGGATTTGAGATGTTACTGTTACTATTATTATTATAGTTTCTTTCATCTAAATTATTGTTCTTAATTATCAAAGAATCCGTATATGTCCATCGCATCACACTCTTAAAGACTATGTAAACTAGATGTATTCTTTATAAAAAATTTGTAAAAAAAGCAGGAATAAATATTTAAATAATAAATTATACTTTTTGTTTTTTTTTTAACTTTTACTAAATGTTTAGATATTCAAACTAATACGTCGACATAAAAGACGCTCCATTATTCTTGTTATACTTAATAAATTAAATAATTAAAATGATGAAAGATAAATAAAAAAATGAGTTATGGGGTCGAAAATGAATAATGATTTTTGCCTAATTCAGCTAATGGGGTCGAAAATGAATAATGACTTTTGCCTAAAATCCCTTCTATAGCAAAAAGTTGAAAGAAAAGGGAGGAGGAAGAAATAATTACTTTTCTCTTTATCTCTTTAATGAATACCAAACTAGAAATTAATATATATACGTATGCACATACGTCATACGAAATAAATTTTTTATTAAAAATAAAATATAACTTCTTATGTTAGATTTATAATATGAAAATATAACATTGATTTAACGAAGGCGTTTAGTGATATTTTATAAATGTTATATATATATATGATATAGTTTTTTTAGTATGAATTTCATCCAACATAAAATTAATAAATTTTAAATTTATCAGCTTTTGTTTTAATTTGGAAATATGAATATAATTGATAATATGTAACTATGCACCACACAAGTTGCCTGAAAGCTAAATTTATACAATTTATTCAGAACAGATAACCCTAAAAAGCAACAAATTGTTATCCTCTACAGATTTTCTTTTAGTCAGATACGTTTATCAAACTAATTATTTTGTAATGTTATACATATTAACAAATGATTATTTACAATAAAGGAAAATTAAGTTTATGAACTGGCTGATTGTCAACGTATTCCTAATTAGAAGTTAATGTAATAAGAGAAGAATGAATACAGAGAAAAATGAATGTTAAATGTGAGTGGAAAGTGAGGTTAAATTAGGTACAAAAGCAACTCTAACGATTACAACATTTAAAAAAACAAAAATAAAAAGGTAGTATACTACTAGAATTTATTAAAATTTGTATAATTTATACTATAAGTTTTTTCTATATAAAAAGTCGTAAAAAATTATTTTCTTACAAATTTTCACATGAATTTTGAAAATTCCATTAACTATTTACAGAAATATTTCATGAAATATAATTTATGTGAAGTTGTGGTCTTTAATAATAGATCTAATAATGAATGCAATAGTCTGCACTTAAAACCACCAAAGTGTTATCCCTATAAGATGGCAGTTTAGTAGCCAATGGCTAAACTTATTAAAGTTCTTAAAGTTGAAAATCATTTTTTTATTAAAAAAAGATAGGATTTTCTAATCTAATTAAGCAACTTAATTCTCCCCAAACTCCCCCATCATTCTCTTAAGCAAACTTTGACAGTAATATTGTTCTTTTAGGAATTTTTCACTTTCTTGAATTATATTTTCTCATCTTTACACTACAAGAACACTGGTAACTCACTTCTAGAGCTGTGAAAATGGGTCACTCGACCCGATCCGATCCGGTCCACCACGGGTTGGTTATTTGGTGAGCCAATCCAACCCGACTCATTTATTAACAAGCCAAAAAAATTCAAACCCGACCCGATCCACCACGGGTTGGCTCACCGGCTCACTTAATTACAATTTTTTTAAAATAAATTTTTTTTACAAACTTTCTATAATTCAAATCTAAACAAATTTTACTTCCAAATTTTACTCCCAATGAGTATTTAATTAATTTGTAAAATAAAGAATTTAAATAATTTTTTGAAGCAAAAAATATAATTTTTTTATAAAATTAAAATCAAATTTTAACAAAATAAAATTAGGTAGATGAATTGGTAGGCCTGATCTACCACGATTTCAACCCGTATGAACCGAGTTTAAATGAGCCGGATTCAAATCTGATCCGCATAAGAAATATAATTTTTTTAAATCTAATCTGATTCAAATTCACAGTGAACCAGATTAACCCGCAAATTACGACCTATTTTGACCTATTTTGAGAGGACTATTCACTTCCATGATATTGCGTAGGTGTTGTTGAGATAGACAGTAGAAGCGTCGATCTTGGAGATGTTTCATGTGCTTGAGTTGGTCCAATAATAATAAAATTTAATTTTTATTTTTAAAACGCTAGCGTTACTGGTCCATGCTAAGAAATAAAAATAAAAATTAATTTTATTTATAAAAAGCTAGCATTGGCCAGCTCACAATATATAATAAAAAGATTAAGTTTTATTTATAAAGTGCTAATATCGTCTAACTTATGCTAAAGAAAAAAATAATTTTTATTTATAAAATAATAGTATCGATCAAGCTACCACCAAATAATAAAAATATAATTTTTATTTATAAAACAATAGTACTAAATAATGATAAAAAAATCAAGATTTTAATAAGTAATAAAAAGATTAACTTTTATTTATAAAGAGACACTACAAAAATATCAAATTTTAGTAGAGGTTAACTTTTGGGGGTTTTAAAAACATCCGTAAAATATTCTTTTTTTTTTAATTTTTTAAAAGAATTTCGGCGGTGTCTGAATAAACCGCTCCTTAGTGAAATTTTTTTTGATTTAATTTTTTTAAACTCGTGCTCATACATTCCTTCTTCACTTCCCATCCCCATTCCCTCTTCCCAAACCCTAGAAAATATTCTATCGGTTGCCATTTTCGTCGTTGGTGGAAGCGATCGTTAGTGGGCGTTGCTTTCTGGTGGCCATTTTCATCGAAAAGTGGCGGCATCTCCCCCGCCGTGAACTCGATGCTTCTTCGCTTCCTTAAGGATCACTATCAAGAAGTCGCCGCAAGTATCGTCTTATCTTGGCCAATAATCGCGCGATGCTCGAAATGTCTTCCATAGATCTGGGATCTACTTCTTCTTCCACTTCTGCATTTACAGATATTCCTTTTAATTTCAGGTATTCACATTGTTCCATCTCCACCTATTTTCTTCTGTAGCGATTACGCTGATTTCATTTCGTTTTGTAATCAGAAACTTGTGCCTACCGGAAGAATTGGGCGATGTTTTGACCTGCTGTTGCTTGCGATTGAAACAAGTGAGATTTTGTATGTGAGAGTGCGATAATGTTAAAAGTATATCTTAAACTTATTTTTCTCAACGACAGTGATAGTATGTCATATTGTTTCCCTATTCATAGCAACTAATATCTGGTAAATTTTTACTCTTCCTCAATGTGATATTTCCAACTTTTATTCTATGATGTTTTTGTTGTGTTCTAGCAACTGCTAACCGGATATTTATCATTTTATCAAATAATTAAAAGAATTTTTGTTGTCATTTTTCAGTGAAAACATTATATGGAAGGCATTTAGGCCCACCACTATTAATAGTGGACGTGGAGCTGAATTTGAAGGTGCTGTTGTTGCTCTACTTCATCTCCCAGGTAACTGTTTTTGTATGATAGATTGGAGTTAAATGTTCTTGGATTTATTGTTTTAACAATCTATTCTTCAACTTGTTCAGCTGCTCCATCATAAGTACAGTGGAAACTTCTTTGTAGATCTATTGGGAAAATGGAAGGAATCTGAATATGGGGGTGGTCAATCTGTACTTGTTGGCGGAATTGCGTACTATATCCCTGCACCATCCAGGTAAGAGAATTAGTAACAAATTAAAGTTAATTAATGTCATTTCTATTTGAATAATGTGTTCATTAAACGTTCCAGTTAACCAATGTTGTTGAATGTCATGTTTTTGTTTTGTAGGAGCATTTAGTTGTTGGGCACTCGCTGCGAGTTCAAAATTTTTAGCTTTCCTTAGCTCCTACTCAAGATCAAGTATTTTATTTTATTTTCTTTTAAAAAAGATTTTCCGGCGGTTTTGAAAAACCCCTGGTAATTACCGGCGGTTTTCCAAAACCCCTGGTAACTACCGGCGGTTTTTCAAAACCCCTGGAAATAGGGGCGGTTTTGTAGAAAGCCGCCGGTAATTTTGTGACGCTGGTTTTCCCGACGGTTCTTGTAACCGCGGGAAATGTATTTTCCAGGGGTTTTAACCCCCGGTAACGTCAAAAATAACCCCTACTAAAATTATAGATTTTTGTAGTGAGATTGGTCAGTTGAGTCTACGCTGAAAAATGAAAAGATAATTTTAATTTATAAAGGAGTAATGTTGGTCATCCTCAAGTTATATAATAATAAAAAATTAAAATTTTATTTATATAGGATAATATTCAACAAGTCAATAAGAATATGGATTTTATTTATAAAAGGGTCGCATCGACTAGGTCCACACATAAGAATAAAAAAATAATTTTATTTTATAAAGGATTTGAGTTGAACAAACCTACCTAAACGCTCAAGTGCACATAATCACTAGTAAATAAATAACTTTTAAACTCACATTATGATGGAAGCTTGCTATGGGTGAGACGCATTGAACTAGAAAGCCAAACAGCAAGCGTTCCAGTGAGCAATGAAGGCAGCGAAATTCTGGAATAGATGCAGAGAATGGTATGGGTTCAGTGAAGAATGGAGTGGGTTAGAACCTCTCAGCTCAGAGGGCCTTCTACTTTGGAAGGAAGCTAGAGGTAAGGAGAAAGAAAGTGAAGAATTGGGTTGACTCAAGAGCAAAGATAAGCTGGAATTTCATTTCTGCAGCAATTAGACTAAGCTCAAAAGTATCATACAAGGAAGAAACCATCCTATTTATAGGTGAAGATGGGTCTCTTTTCTGAAATGAACTCCCGCCTAATTTGAAATGGAAAGCCTAACAGCAACACTAAAATCTTCCAGCAAATCCCATGCCTTGCTCCAGGTCAGCTCCTCACGTGTTTGAAGCATCTCCTCATCCAACGTTGGGCTATTTTGGGGTTTTGGCTGGGTGCATATGACTTTGGCAGCAAGCTTCTCCAACCATTCTTCCTTTCACGTGCCAAATGCCATGTTGGCAGCTGCTCCCTCCAATTTATTTAATCCTACAAAACAAAGTAAACATGCTTAATTAAGAGAAGAAGGTTTAAGATAATTCACCTTCCATAGAAGCAAAATATTAAGTGATCCTTCTTCCTCTTGAACTCTCTTAGCCATGGCTCTAGTAAGAGGTCCAATGTATGTCTTAGATGGCCTTCCATCACATTACACTTTGGTTTGTTTGAAATCAAAACGTATAAAATTATGGTGGTAATTTCGTAATTTTAGCATCATTATATGTCTCGATTCAGTATGAACTGATGTCACTACAAAAATATACAATTTTAATATGGTAATTTTTAACGTTAGCGGAGTTTTAATCCCCGGAAAATACAATTTCTGGAGATACCAAAACTCCTGGATAAAAGCTGCGTCAGAATTGACAGGAGTTTTGCTAAAACGGCCGGGATTAACAGCGTTTTTTCAAAAACCACCGCGATTAGCAAAGGTTTCTACAAAACCGCCGGAACTATCCTATTTTCACCTTTCTTGTTCATCTTTATCATCTTTGTTCTCGAAATCATCTCTATTTCCAAAAATATAACTTATATACCATTGGTTGGAAATAATATTTTATATTCATTTTCATAAAACAAGACTAAATACTTTATAATAATATAAAAAGTAAACACAATTTTTAATAATAATTTGTAACGCATAATAAATAAAAAATGAAAAGGTAAACAAATAATTTTACTCGTACAAAAAGTGATTTTTTCACTATTTGATTCTCTTTCCATTTAAACCTACTACCTCGGTTCTTTGACCAACCGAGGCAAAAAGTTCTGACAGCTTTCTTGAAATAGGCCTACTGCCTCGGTTCTCTGAGTAACCGAGGCAAAAAACTCTGACAACTTTTTTGAAATAGACCTACTGTCTCGTTTCTTTGACCAACCGAGGCAAAAGTCTCTGATAACGTTTTTGAAATAGGCCTACTGCCTCGGTTCTCTGACCAACCGAGGCAATATGTCTTGCAAAAAACTAACAACCTCTGATTCTGAATGTTCCAAATCTATTTTTCAACATCTACTATGGTTCCATTTTAACCGATGTTATAAACCCTTTATGCCTCGGTTTAACTGCGAACAGAAGCCTATAATTAGTAGATTTTTTCAAATTTTCGATTTATACTTTTATTTTGAATTTTTTCTGGAAGGTTTACACATCGGTTGTATTTATAACTAAGGTAATAGCCTCTTCGATAGTTAAATTCCAGAAGCATAAAAGAGTAAGCACATTTCACTCTTTCTTCTTCTTCTTTTGCCAGAGAGCCGCTTCTCACCTTGTGCGAACAACTTCTTCGTGTCGCTCCGCCGCCGGTGCCTCTACCACTAGTCGTCGCGCTGCCTCCATCACTGGTCGTCGATTCTGCCTCCACCACTGACCGCCGTCATTGCCTCCATCATTGGTCGTCACTTCATTTGTCGTGTGAACGTTGATGCCTCTACTTCTCTTGTTGCCACTGGTCCTCACTTCCTTGTTGCCACCGTTGTTCGTCGTCGTCACCGGTCGTTCCTTGCTTCCTTCAGTTGTTTGTCACCACCTTCGATCCTTCATCATCGCTTTCGACCCTTTGTCGCCGCCTTCGACCATTTTTGTTGCTGCTTTTTGCTTCGTTTGCCGCCACTGTTGTCCCATTGAAATAAAAAAAGAAAAAACTTGAATAGGCAAAAAGACCCAATTTCTGAGAAAAAAAAATCTACCGCCTCGATTTCAAACCAACCAAAACAAAAGATCCCCACATACTGCCTCGGTTTAGAACCAAGGCAAAAAGGCTACCTCTTTTTGCCTTGTCTGTATATACCTCGGTTCATGAACTGTTGTGTATATACGAAAATAATCGGTGTTGTTTCCCTTTACTGCACTAGTGAATATTTGTCATTCAAAATTCACCTGATTTTGCTGATGTTGTTCCTGAAATTGTCATGATAAACAACACTATTCTCTTCACTCGATCATTGTCGAAGAAGACGCAAAGATCAATACTTCTCATTGAAAAAGCTTTTAATGAAGATATCAATACATCTTTAATCAACCGAAAGACCGTGGCAAAAGTTCAAACTTGTACCTACCCTTCACCAACAAAGCCCTCCTAAACCTTCTAATCATACACCTTCCTCATCCACCCAACTTGCTCTCACTACAAAAAAAAATGTAGTTACACATAGTCAAAATCTGTATGTAACTCTCAAAATTCGTATGCAATTTCTTATATATGGATTACTGACGAACCAAAATTCCTATGTAATATATTCGTAGGTAATGTTACATACTAATAAATCTGTATATGTAACTGAGTTGGCAGATTGGAAGATTAAACTTGTTACAAAGACTACACAATACTGAATAATAGTTTCATATATTGATTTAATAATAATCTTTATACATAATAATTTATAAAATCCAAACATGTTTAAAATGTTTAAGTGTTAATAATATAGGATAACTAACAAGTTACTAATATCAAATGTTTGAAAGTCCTAATACTAATATTCCTTATAAGGATTTTCTAGATCTTGTTGTCGGTCTTCATTCATGTCTTGGGGCTGATTTTGTTAGTTTGGCATTGGAAAGACTCTTTGTGCAGTGGTTGTTGTCGAAGGTGGAAGATACCGTGTTAATACTGTGGGCCAGGGCCAACCCATGGGCCTTTTTTTTAGAAAAAATGTTCATTTTGAATACAAGAAAAAATATAATCAACTCCTAATTTGTTACAAAAATAGTTACTATAGAAAATAAATTGAAATTTTTATAAGAGGAGAGTTCTAAAATCAAGAAGCAAAAGCAAAATGACTATATTTATTGAGTTAGATTCTCTAAGTATATAATTAAGGGATCATTTTATAAATTTGAAATTTAAATATTTAATTTAACTTTTTTTTTAAAGTTATAAGTAAGAAATTAACTTTTTATCTAAAATTATCCTAATTGAAATTTAAGATAAGATTTTCTCTAATTGAAGCTCTTAATTTAAAACAAAAAATAGGCTTCTTTATTTTCTTAGAAAGTTATTGAAAAAGAAATTAAATATAAATGATTTTCTTTTTCATTTTATACTCAACAAATCATCTTCATAACAAAAATAATAAATAAAAAAAAACTCATAAACCTTGTGCAGACTGAAGTTGTATTCGTTCATAGAATTCAATCTCGTTGTACTACTCACTCAAAATGTTTACATTTTAAATGTCATAAACATAAATATAAACATAAACATAAACATACATTTATGTTATGTGTTCTAATTGAAAGTTAAAAATAAATTATTTAATGTGTTAGTTAAAGAATTGAAACACTATAACATTTGTCATTCTTTAGTACTTTAGGTCTATTTAAAATTTTCATTTTTTTTATAAATTTTTAAGAAATTAACTTTCTTTCTATAATATATCTTATGGTGATTTTGAGAAAAGATTATCAGAGAGAAAAAAAATAAAACATAAGTTTAATTTACACATAAAATATTAATGCTATTTTTGATCAAAAAAATTTAGATAATAAATTTTTGAATTATTTTTAATTTTAAATAATTAAAAGCAGATTGAGTGATATTTTAAAAGTCGAGGAAACAAAACAATGATTCTTTTTAAGAACTGGAAAAGCAGTGCAAATATTAAATCAAATTAATATGTTATTATCTCTCTTTGGGGTTATTTTGATATTACTAATTATATATAATTTTCTAATAATTGGTGTCTGCAACATAAGATATAATTTTATTAAAATTGACAACAAAATAAAGCATTTTTATAATATTTCAGTAAAATAAATTTGTAATACTATTTAGTTGTATAAAATTAAGTGTGTGGTTTGCAATTGTTTTTAATTATTTAAAAAAGTGGTTATTTTGAATATTAAATATTCTATTATACTATAATTAATTAGTTTTATTTAGTAATTTGAAATAAGAAATCAATTACATGAATATAAAATTTAGTACTTTTAATAGTTACTATTAAGAATATTGAAGTTTAGTTTCCAAAAAAATTTTAGTGGGCTAAACCCACCTTAACCCTGACCCTAACCCCCTTGAGAGGGGGCTTTGGGAATTGGGGCTTTTTTTTTGCCCCCATTTGAGGGGCTTCTTAAGAGGGGGCTTTTTCAAGAGTGGGTTAGGACTAGCCCCGAGGTCATCGGTCAAATTGACACCTCTAATGATGGTTTTGTCTTTAAGTTATAAGTTTTCTAGTATTAGTGTTCTGTATCTTCACACTTGAGAGTAAATTTTAAGATTTGAGCATCTATTATATATGAGTATTAGGAACCATTTGTTTGCATTGTGTCTGCTTTGTTTGGCTTAGTTGCTGCTATCTTGGAGACTGATTGATATGGGATGTCAAAAGTGTGAGTTGTCAATATTAGCATCATATTCACTAGTACAGAAAGGAGAAACGGCACCGGTTCTTTTGGACCATAGACAGCGGTTTCTGAACCGAGGCATATTTAGGCGAGGTAAAAAGTGATAGCCTATTTGCCTCGGTTCAAGAACCGGGGCATAAAAAAACAGAATTTTGACTCGGTTGAAAATTAACCGAGACCGTAGGTTCTTTTTTTTTTTTTATTCATTTTCTACTGTCCACTGATTTTTGGTCTCGTTCACGTGCACCACCATCCACTCTCCTCTTCTCAGAGTGTCCGATCATCGCCACTACACACACCGGAACCTTCAAATCCCTAAACCCCAAATCCACCGGAACCTTCAAATCCCTAAACCCCAAATCCACCGGAACCTTCAAATCCCTAAACCCCAAATCCACCGGAACCTTCAAATCCCTAAACCCCAAATCCAGTCAAACGTCGTTCAAATCCCTAACCCCCAATCGGGATGAGTAACAACCCCAAACCTCCTCCAACAGTATCGAAGTCCCTAAACCTGCACGAATAGTGGCAACAGTATCGAAGTCCCCAAACCTCCTCCCTTGCGCCGCGGAGACGCTTTGCCGTGATCACGGTGCCTCCAAATCGCTTCCCCTCCATGCGTGAACGAACTAGGAATAAGGAAGGAAAGGACGCCTCCTTGCTCGACGACGAGCCTCCACCCGAAATGTCGTTGTCGCCTCCTCGTGCCACCAACATTCGCGAATTCGAACCAGGATGAAGGAGAAGAAGAAGAAAACCCCATAAGCGAGAAAGGCCTCATCCTCACAATAACCTGCAAAAAAGCCAAGAAGCGAGAAAGAGAAGTCAGATCGAAAGGCGAGCTTTCGCTTGAGAGGGTTGGAAGCAGGGGTCTCGGAGGCAAGGGACTCTTGAACTTAGCGGGGGAAGGAACGACAAGATTGAGATCGGAGGGAGGGTCATTCTCTTTGGGCGGGTTTTGGCGGAGCTAGGAGAGGCGGTTGTGGTGGCCGTAGTAGCGAGTGGAAGAAGCATGCAGTGCTTCATTTTGGGGCAGAGAGGAGAACGAAATGGGGAAAAGCGTGTGGAAGAAGAGTTAATTTTGGGGGCAGAGAGGAGAATGAAATGTAGGAAGTGCACAGCCCTTAGCTCGAGAGAAGTGGAAGCACCGTGACTCCTTGGAGAAATCAAAGCAATATGCCTCGGTTCTTCATATAACCGAGGCCTCAAAGCCTTTTTGACTTCGGTTCTACAGCAACCCGAGGTTCTTTCTCCTGGTTTTTGAGCTGATTTGATGTGTGTTTGCAGGGGTGTGTCAGGCGTTTTGCTTCGGTTCTGCTAGAACCCGAGGCAGTATCACCTTTTCACACAGTTTTCTGACCGTTTCAGACGAAAAGGTGGCATGGTAGGTGATGTTTAGGCACCGGTTTCCTGTACAACCGAAGTTGTATCAGCGTTATGCACCGGTTCTGTATGAACCGAGGTCTATAAGGTCTCCATAATTGCGGATTTGCCACCGCATTTGGATATGCACCGGTTTGGTTTAGACAGATGTCTATTGGGCGAGTTTAAAGATACAATTTGTACTAGTGATTCTTTTGTTATATGGTTTGGTATTGTGACATGGTCTTTTTTTAACTCATATCCACCATTTTAGCATTGCAAGGGTTAATGGGTAGACAATAAACTTAATGGGTAGACAATAGACTTAATGCCTCTAAAGCAAATTACCTAAAGAAGTCATGGATAACTTGTAATTGAAATGTACACCTCTTGTACTAAGAAAAAAAAAATATATATATATATATATATATATATATATATATATATATATATATATATATATATATATATATATATATATATATATATATGAAAATCAGTGTTAATGAGTTTCCTTGACTATTGTGAATGAACTAGTTATTGTAAAGGAAAAGAAATAAAAATACTTATATTTATTGGATCCCCTTAATTGGTCTGTATCTACATTAGACATTCCATAAGTTAACAAAAAGCGTTAATTTAAAAGCATACATACTAAATTTCAGAGAAGACAAAATATACAACAAAACGTAAAAAGTCATTCAAATATCTCATTGTATAGATACTTATCATTATAACTAAACATAATTACCAGGTTTTAGATCATGGTGAATAATGTCATTTGCACGCAGATACTCCATGGCTTGAGAAATATCCAAAGCAAAACTTATGGATTGCTCTAAACTAAGAGCATTAGGATAAATGCTCCCTAGGTATTTATGTAGCGAACCTTCCAAAAGTTTTGTAATTATCATCAGTGTTGGCTCCACAGAGGCGCCTATAAACTGCAAAATGAGTTTAAATTACTAATACTTGTAGCTAAATTACTTCTCCCTAGTCAATCATCCAGTTAACTAAAAAAGTCTTTAAAATTCAATCATTCTAATATCCTTTATGACTAACCACAGTAAATCTTAAGAAGCAAATTGTTATGAAGGTCTGCAGTATAATGGAACAATATATATGTGTGAGGAATTTAAATGTATAGTTAGAACTCTCATATAGAATAAAAATAGTGAATGAACAATATATAAAAGAAAAACTATAAAACTATTACAGGTTTTATAACCATTAGAAGAATAATTAACAAAGAGTGCAGAGAAGACAAATTATGAAGCACTTAAGTAAGAAAAGAAATTGAGAAGTACCGTTATTATATTTTTATGTTTAATTTTGGATATCATGTTAACCTCCCGCTGAAATTTTGCTTTACAAGAAGAAGGAACATTTGATGTTTGCATTGGAAGCATAACCTTTATAGATATTAACTAAAGATCTTGTGCATTTTAGTTAATAATTATCTACATTTTTTGGATTTGTTTGTAATAATTACATTACAGCAAAGACTTTTGGACAGTGAATCAAAGAGCTTTACTTTGACTATTCAAGTGAAAAATTATTAGCTTTAGTTTTTATTTCTTTCCTATATATATAATATGTCCATGTCAGAAATGTAATTTTAAGAAATGGTAATAGTGAAGAAGTATATGATCACTTAATTATTAAACCTTTTCCAAAAGGGTATACAGTGTGGCTTCTACACGGGGAGAGAAGAGTAAATACGAAATGCCTCAAGTAATGGTCGACGCTCCTCAAGTAATGGTCGAAGAAGATAGTGAAAGAGTTGAAATTAATGATAATATGTGTGAAATGATTAATGATGTATTTGCACATTATTGCTCTTACAATGACATGGTGAATGATGACGAGATGGGTGCAAAGTCATGTCATTGTAAGAGTATTGGTTTAATAATATAGATAACTTGATTATGTATGTCTGGTATTGCATGAACTCATCTTTAAACTCTAAAACTGTGTTAAGTGTCGAACGTATGTTATTATGTGAACTGTATAAATGGTGTAATATGAACATAAGATAGGAAATTGATGGTCAAAGCCTAAACTAGCTTGTGTGTTATCATGTACCTAAGTTGTAGAATGGAAGTGTGTGGTTATTAGAACTTTGTGCTTATGGTGAGTTATAGGAAGTATTATACTGGTGATGAGTGCATATTTATGCCCACATTTATGCTTTAAAATTAAATTTTTTGATGAAATTCATGTGCTTGAATGATTGATTTAAAGAAGATTTGTGATGATTTGATATATTATGTTTGGAATTAAAAGGGACTTAAAAAGTGATTTTAATTGCATAAGTTATTCTTGGAAATTCTTACGTTTATTCATGCAGCTAAAATTATAAGTTCTATTGGTCCAAATGGCAATTCAAGGCCCAAAATCAGGTTTTATTTGGAAAATAATGTACAGATGGGCCAAACAGACAAACTTTACCGTTTCACTTCCTAAAATCCCTACATACACTCTTATTTCTGAAACAGGCCAACAACCAATCTCAAACACTAAGCATTTTCTAATACACCTCCCTAAGTTTCCTATACACACCCCTCCTAAACTAGACTCCACCAGATCATGCCGTGTGGCAATCTAAAACCTTAAGTGCTATCAAACCACATGCTGCCACATCACCCCCCTCTACGACATCATCATCTTCTCCCCAGAAACCCTATATCCTAATGTCGCGCCACCGCTATGAACTCTAGATCTGACCAACAACCTCAAGGCCAGCATCGTCACACAGTAACCACCATCAACCACAAAGGCCGCCGCCATCAAACCCGCGAGCTCCTCCTCCATTCGCGAAATGGCCGCCGTTTTCGAAACCCCCTAATCCGGCCACCACAACGCCTCAACCATGGCAGTTTCTCCCTCGTTATCATCTCCTTCACCTTCCTCGCGTACCATCCTTGCAAGAATCGCAAGGTCGCGACACCAACATCACGAGAGCCTCCTACATGTGCCGCCGCATGAATCATCCTCACCACCAGTCAGCAGCAAGGTCGTCGCCTAATACTGAACCACATCGCACAAGCCGTCGCAACCTCCTCGCGCAGTTCACCTTCGCCAAACCTTAACGTCGCTGTTCGAAAGTCATGGCACGGGTCATCTTCTCCTTCATTCATCAGACCTGCAAACAAACCCAGAAATACAAAAATCGTCGTCATCTCCATTCGAAAATTCTGGTCCGAGAGAAGCGGAGTTCCTTCAAGCAGGCGACGCAAGAAGAGGCATAGGAGCTCCCTTTCCTCCCAATCTGAAACCCTAATTTTGGGTGGGAAAGGGGATGACACGTGTCAATCCCTCATTGGGCGCAACCTCTCTGGTCAACAGATTTGAATCTGGTCAAGGTTGGTCAAACAGGGGTTCTGTTGCAATTTTGGGAAATTCAGTTGGCTAAAGTGTAGATAGAGGAAATTTTAAGGCTTATGTATAATTTTGGAAATTCAGAAAAGCTAAAAGATAAAATTCAGTTGTTGAATTAATTTAATTTGGGAATATCAACAGAAAATATCTTCCAAATAATGTTATAATTATCTAAATCTTTTAGTTATTTGGAAGATATAAGATAAAAGATTCTATCAACTGAATATTCAGAGTCGAAGCCCAATCAAGTCCTATATAAAGAGACTCAGGGGAGGCAAAAGACTACACTTCATTCATTCATTCACTACTTCTCTCACTTTTCTTTCATCTTGTATTCAACTCCATTCATGGAAAGCTAAATATCTAGGCTATTCTGCTGTAATTCCATTATGGATTCTGAGGTTAGGTTGAGTTAATGCAATTGTTTATTTTGATTATTGATTTAAGTTGTTCTCTCTCTATGTCTTTCATCTCTCTATCAAATTAAAAGCAAAGATTTTTGCATCATAATGTGATTGAATCTACATGCATATTGATTATATGAGTTCTAGGGTTTCTAGGTTTAATTGAGAATCTACTTTGATTTAATTTAGGAACTTTCATATGATTAAATGATTTTTATTATCAATTCAGAATGTACTTTGATTGGTAGTAATAATTTCAACTATAATCAATTAAGAATTTACTTTGATTGATTAGCTTTTAATTTGATTAGGAGATTTAAGAATAGACATGATTAAACACAATAGGATTTGATTGAGAATGTACTTTGGTTGAATTCATTGTGAATAATCTAGAAAGGTTTTGCATTTGATTGAGAATTTACTTTGGTTAAATGCATGATCGCCCTCAAATTAGTTAAGAATGTACTTTAATTAATTTGAAACTTAAATAATAATCAATTGAACAATTATCTATGAATAACTGATGATAAATCTATCTTGGAAAAGTAATGGAATTAGCATGTTTCATCATAACTGTTTTTAAGTTTCTTATTTGTTCTTTAAACGTTCTCCAAACATACTTTTATTCTTGATCATTACATTGCATTCATAAGATTGAAATGTTGAAAGATGTATTCATTGGGAGACGACTCAGGGTTACTTTAACCCTATCTACTTTCTTGAATACTACTTGGCAATACTGAAGTTGCCTTGAAAAGTAGTATTAATTTGATAACTTCAATGACAGCCTATCAACTGGTCAAAAGTAAAGGATGAATATAATTGGTTAAACCTTTGTCTCACTTATTCTCTCAACCAAATCAACTTTTGCTCTTTTAAACTCTTCTTCTAATTTGTGCAGATTTAAGTGATGGATTAAAATAATGTTATAGTTGTGGAATAAACAATTTCGGTACTCATTCAATATTAAACCATTGCTATCATATCAGTTCATAAACTAAATACGTGAACCAAAGAAAACTGAATTAAAAGTCTTTCGATAGTGTAGTAAAAATAGCCCTTTGAAACCTGGTTCTGGAAATTAGCATTGCAACTCTTTAATGTGGTGTTGTTTCTGTTTGGACTTAGAATCAAATTGTTTGTGCATTGATAATTGTATATCTATTGATAATGAAATTAAGTGAATTGTTTTATCTGATTTAGATGTATTTCACTATTTTATTAAATGTTGTATGTAGGAAAAAAATTCAAGCATATGAATCTACAATATCATCGACTCAATAAAAAGAAATATCCAGTTCAGATTCATTGGCTCATGCTTTAGGAATCAAAGAGCATTGTGGATGCGTTCGCGGTTTAGGTTTGGGTCCTTGCTGATACGCTGTCGTTGAGGCTATCAAATTAATACTACTTTCCAAGGCAACTTCAGTATTGCCAAGTAGTATTTAAGAAAGTAGATAGGGTTAACGTAACCCTGAGTCGTCTCCCAACGAACACAAAATTGCTTTCGAATATCTGACTCTTATGAATGTTATGCAATGCTTATAAATAAAAGTAATGGTTGAAGAGTGTTTAAACAATAAATAAGAAACTTAAAAATAGTTATGATGAAATAGGCTAATTCCACTATTTTTCCAAGATAGATTCATCATCGGTTATTCACGGATAATTGTTCAATTGATTATTGTTTAAGTTTCAAATTAATTAAAGTACATTCTTAATTAATTCTAGGGCGATCATGCATTTAACCAAAGTAAATTCTCAATCAAATGCAAAATCTTTCTAGATTATTCAAAATAAATTCAACCAAAGTACATTCTCAATCAAATTTTATTGTGTTTAATCATGTCTATTCTTAAATCTCCTAATCAAATTAAAAGCTAATCAATCAAAGTAAATTCTCAATTGATTATTGTTGAAATTATTACTAATGAACCAAAGTACATTCTCAATTGATAGTAAAAACCATTTAATCATATGAAAGTTCCTAAATTAAATCAAAGTAAATTCTCAATTAAACCTAAAAACCCTAGAACTCATATAATCAATATGCATGTAGATTCAAACACATTATGATGCAAAAATCTTTACTTTTAACAAGACAGAGAGATTAAAGACATAGAGAGAAAACAACTTAAATCAATAATCAAAATAAACAATTGCATTAACTCAATCTAACCTCAGAATCCATAATGGAATTACAGCAGAATAGCCATAGATGCTTAGCTCTCCATGAATGGAGTTGAATACAAAATCAAAGAAGAGTGAAAGGAGTATGAGAGAATGAATGAATGAAGTCAGTCCCCAGATCTTTTTATATAGGGCTTGATTGGGCTTGGACTCTGAGTATTCAGTTGACAAAATATTTTATCTTATATCTTCCAAATAACTAAAAGATTTAGATAATTATAACATTATTTGGAAGATATTTTCTGCTGATATTCCCAAATTAAATTAATTCAACAACTGAATTTTATCTTTTAACTTTTTCTGACTTTCTAAAATTGCACAAATACTCTGAAATTGTCTCTATCTGCACTTTAGCCCCTTCTGAATTTCTGAAATTGCAAGAAAGCTCCTCAATTGACCAGACCTTGACCAGAGAAGGTTTATTGACCAGCTTTAACCAGAGGAGGACGCTCCAATGGGAGCTCGCCACGTGGCTGCCCTCTTTCTTCCCCAATTAGGGTTTCAGATTGGGGATAGGGCTTCCCCCTTTGCCGTCTGACTGCGGCGACTTTGGGTGTGCGCGAGGCTGATGGATCTGGTTAGGGTTCTTGCAGGTTTCGAAATTGAAGGCGGGCGTTGGTGAAGGAGATGACGACCGTGCGAGGAGGTTCTCTTGATGGTGGTGTTTCGCTAATGGAGGAGGAGCTCGGTTGCGTCAATGACTACCTCTGGTTCTCTGTGTTTACTTTGCAAGTAGTGGAAGAAGGTGGTTGATGGTGGCCAGTGGCAGCGCAGTTCCTGTGCAACGGCGAGACTCTGTGGTAGCTTGTAGTGGCCGGCGGCATGGATGGAGGAGAAGGCTTCACGATTTGACGAAGCGGAGAACTCGCGGATGGCGGCTAGAAAGTCGCGCCTTGATGGTGGCTGTCTGGTGACGAAGCTCGTGCAAGGATGGTGATGAGCGTGGTGCGCGACGGCGGCGACACGGTTTCACTGCGTGGATGTGGCACGACAGTGATGATCCGTTGATGCGTCGATGAGAAAGGAGGATGTTGTGGCGGCTTCGAACTCTTGCGTGAAGGAGAGAGTTCTCTCGTGGTGATCATGGTGGTGCTGCTGGCGGCACATGGTTGCAGCAAGATGGTGACCGACGACGGTTGTGCGTGTCGGCTAGATGGTGCTGAGGTTGGCGGTGGAGCGGTGTGGCGGCAGTTGAGGGCTAGGGTTGGGAATTAGGGTTTCTCTATTAGAGAAGATGATGATGTGGTAAGGGAGGTGATGTGGCGGCATGTGGTTGACTAGATCTGTGTGAAGAGGATTTGGACACGTGGCATGATCTGGTGGAGTTTGGCTTAGGAGGGGTATGGGTAGGGAAATTTAGGAGATGTATTTAGAATAGGGTTATTGTTTGGCTTGGTATTGGGCTTGATTAAGATAATAGGGGTGTATGTAGAGAAATTGGGAGGTGCAAGGGTAAAAGTTGTTTGTTTGTCCCATCTGTACATTATTTTCTAAATAAAACTTGATTTTGGGCCTTTAATTGCCATTTGGACCAATAGAAGTTATAATTTCAACTTCACAAATAAACGTAAGAACATCCAAGAATATTTTATGCGCTAAAACTCACTTTTTATGTCTTTTTAATTCCCAAACCCAACAATTCCAATCATCACAAATCCTCTTTAAATCAATCATTCAAGCACATGAATTTCATCAAAAATTTAATTTTAAACCATAAATGTGGACATAAATATGCACTCATCACTTGCCCATCTAAAGTCTTTGGAGTCCATGCTCGTTCTCATGGTGGATCATCTTCAACTCCTGCTTCTAATGTTGAATTACAAACTCAGGTTAATGAATATTTTATCAATTACTTGGTTTGTTCTGTTTATGATCAACTTCTTAGATATCATTTTTCTTACTTTTTAAATAATTTCAACTTTTAAAGGTATCTTCATTTGACAACACAAGTCAATGAAATAAAGACAGTGATATCATTATTGTCGAAAAATTATCCGAGTCAATTGTCTTCACAACTTGCTACATTTCAACCATCATCGGTAACAATTACTAAATTTATTTGTATGATCTTTTTTTTAATATATAACCGACTAACTATTATGTTATATTGTAGGTATCTGACCAAGAAAGTGTGTCAAACGATAGATGTAATGAAGAAGAAGAACCTTAGACATCTTTGTATTTAATTTTTAGTTTTGAACATCTTTGTCTTTAATTTTTTATAGCAGAACTGTGCAAAGAATTCAAAATGGCATAACATTGAATTTTGTTTGGAGTGTGGCACTCTCTAAAAACAAACTTGATTGAGAGACTACTTTCGGATGGTAAAGTACTTCTCTATGTATCCTTATCCTAAAAAATGATATTATACAATTAAAATGTGTTATAAAGTTTTTACTTTCATTCTGGTTTGTGGGAACTAAGGTGCATGAAAAATCTATATTAAAAAGAAATAAAAAAGGTAAAAGTCATTAAGCAGAAGTATAATGCTTTCTGATACCTTTAGATTTTTATTGCACTAATGATAATGCTATATATAGTTAGTAATAAATTATGAATGTCAGATAATTTATTTGTTCCATTGAACGTTCATGGATTCATTAACAAAAGAGATTATCCAAAATTTACAAAGAAGGATTCCTGATTGCTTATTAATTCATTTGATTTTATTAGCATAAACTACTACACTGCTAATGCTACATAATGTATGGAATGGTTGAATTAACTTCTGTTATCGTTCAATATTTAACTTAAACAAAACTAATTCTGTATATAATATAAAATTTTCAAAACAGGAATTAGACAATAAAAAAAACTCACAAGAAAAAATAATATACTGATTTAAGTTACATCATGTGCAAATTTAATGGTATAACAAATGTGGAGTATCACTTTGTCACATCAAAACAATACTGTTGCTGGCAAACTCAATCGTTAAGGTAATAAATTTAAACTTTATTAATCAGATAGCATCAACACATATACTTAGCATGATTTAGGACCTGACACCATGACGAGAGCTGTATATAAATGGATGTCATATTCATGTCCGTTCTCGGATACTCTCATTGTCAACCATGTAACTAATACCACTGTTGGTAATTTTAACTCCTGAACTCGCTTCAACATGTTTCGTTTTTTCCGATGATGTTTTTATTTCTTTGCTTTTACCCCACAGCACCATGTACAACCCAGACACAATAAGCACGGCTCCAATGACACTGAATCAAACCATCATAAAGTAGAATAAGATAATAATAAAATCTGCAGGTAAACTATGTAACGATAGTAAATTTCGTAAGCAAGTTTAAAGAAATTATTGGATTGAACAAAGGTGCACTCATATATGTAACTTTTATGTGTACCTTCCTAGATATAGGTTTTCCTCCAACAGCAAAGGAGCAAAAATAGCCACAATGACAAGTGAGAGAGGGTTGAAAACAGATGCATACAATGGACCTTTAACTCCTACACACCAAGAAGTGACAATAACAACAACTCCAGATAGCACAATTCCCTGCCACAGCATTTTTGTTTCTTAATAATTAGCAATTGGAATGTATACTATTTGACCCTCAAATGATAAATATGAAATTAGCATATATATACAGAGAAAGCTGCAGTAAGAAGCCTGATACTCCAACCCAATCTCCATTGGCTCCAATCCTTCTCAACACATAGAGCAAAGACTGTGGCTTGAATTGCCCCCATTAAGGTCATCAATGCAGTACTTGAGAGATGGCTTGGATATTCTTTGCTCATCCTTGTCTGCATCATATACTAATCATTCACCAAATAAAACCACAATTTACTCGTTTATGTATTAAAAAAACAGTTTTCTAACCTGAATGATGAGCCATGATGAAAAACTTAGAACACTTCCAAGACCACATAAAACACCTACCCATCTTCTTCCAGAGTCAACGTGCGATGATCCTAGGTGCCCCTTTTGATTTTTATGTAAGAGACTAGTGTGGAATCTCCAGATCTTAATTTCTTCCCCTCTGTAAAATGTCAACAGCATTGACCCAACAATTCCTATTATTGGTCCCAACACCTTCACCCTCCCTGAGGCGGTTCGCAAGCTTAACTTTTCCAAGCTAAAAAAGTACAAATGAAACAATTCATGCATGCAAACTGCTTCGGGATAAAAAGAACTTCAAAATAGTTGTTTATTTTATAGAATTTAATATCTTTTAGAATATTAAATTTAATCCATGTATTAAAAATAAATAAAACTGCAGTGATGAAGATTTGTGACTACGTACCCGAACAAAACGGAGAAGATAAAAGTAACCACAGGAACGAGATTATAAAGGGAAGTAGCAAATGTTGCTGATACCCAAGCCAAACCGATGAAATAAAGATTTTGCGCTAAACTGCCCCTGTTCCATTGTCAAAATCACTTCAGTTAATGATTTTCCATTACAAGGCAAATTAAGGATGAAGAGGGAAGAATCATCAACCATGCATACCCAAATAGACCGCAAAAAAATGCCATCAAAAGCACCCTCCACGTCAACTTTGGCCTGCTCTTTCTGTTTTAAATATCATGCAGAAAAAGAAACTAGCACGCGTCTTCTTAATAAAAAAAGAAAAAAGAAGCTTTCCAAATTAAAGACTTTAACTAAATGTGTCGTATGCGATACCAGCGTGTGTTCATGCTTCATATCAGAAAACAGAAATAGACGTTAAGGGGATTTTAAATGCATACCTTTCTATTACAAGAGCAAGAGAAAGAGAGAATGCAGCTCCGAAAATGTGACGGTAGGAAGTGAGGACCATAATGCTCATTCCATCATTTATGGTCAATTTATAAAGCACGTTCGCAGCCGCAGTTGCAACCTGCGACAGCACCATTAGCGACGCAGGCTTCAGCTCTTGCACTACTTTTCTATGATATTTCATCTTTGCTCAGCTGTTGCAATAGTTTGAGCTTCAAGAAGACCAAAATATATAGAGGTTATGTGCCACCCCAACCAAGCTAAAAAAATTTCGGATTAATTTATTTGATATTACAAAAGCCCTAGCATTCAATATCTCAGCATTTAATTTAACCTCATCAATATGAAAATTTCATATTTCTATTTGTTACATTTTTTTTTCAAGTTAATAAGTAAATTTTCTTTTATTTTGTAAAATAAATGTAAGTTGTGTTTAACAAAAACTAACGGGACAAAAAGACTAAAGAAATTGAAAAATTAATCGCCTGAAAGAAAGTTGATACCTAATGTTTAAACCACTTAGTTTACAAAATTATAAAATATTTAGTGAAATTTTCCGATAAAAAGATTTACGATGTTGAATAAAATAAAATACTTTTGCTCGATATTTTATATAATTTTTAATCTTTATTTATAATTTGAGAGTTGTTCTAATTTTTTGCTTTAAATTAATTTAAACTCCTTTAAAATTTATTTCTACATAAAATGTTTTAATTATATTTATTTTACATTCAATTTGACACTCATATTTTTGTTTACAACAAGACATTTAAAAATATATATTGTGTATTTTTTATTAAGTATATTTTATATCTTGTGATGTTTTTTGTTCAAATTTGAAATAAGATAAAAAAAGATTATTTTTAAATGGAAATAAGAAATTTAAAATAAAGAAAAAAATTAGCATACACAATGTGATACCAAAATACTTAAATATAAAAAAATATACCATTACTTAATATTAATGTATTGCAATGTAATTATGAAATAATAAAATAAATATTATAGATAGTATAATAATTAAACTAAATTACATATTATAATAATAATAACTTGTGTTTATTGTTCTTAATATATTATTAAGTAAAATCACTAGTTAGAAATAAGTCTTCTACATATATCGTTCAACGTCAGTATTGGAAAAGGTAAACGCTAAAAATGAACGGTGACATTGTTTTAAATAATTCTTCTATTTAGATGAAGAAAATTTTCATATTTTGACGTCATATGTTGAATTGAGGTTTGAAAAGAGAAATTTCGATGTCAGTTAACATTGAAATTTCACTTTTTGGACATTATATGATTGCAAGAATCATGTTAACCTGTACAAAAATGACATTTGGGTTGTCTAGGAAACAATTAGACGTATGAAAAGGGGAATTTCAACGTCAATTAACACTGGAGTTTCACTTTTTAGACATTAAAACATGTGGCAGCTAGTTGTAAAAATTTACTACCATAAGAAGTGGAAAGTTCTAGATTCTGACATCAATTACCTACAAGACGTCAGAATTACTCCTTTTCTAAATATCTTGTAAAAATTTGTAAAAACAAAACTCACGCACATTGTTTCACGCTTTCATTTATACTTAAACCTGAATTTTCGAATACGAGTGTATGGAAGAAGAAATGTTAATTTTTTATCACTTACCTCTTGCAAAAGTGTTTCTCTTGCCTTTATTACTTTATTAGTTTTGACTTATTTATATCGTTTTTTTTATTATTGACGTCCTTACACGAGTTGAAACTTTATCACCCCTAAGTGAACCAACTGGTTCGTTCATAAGTGCAAGGACAACATATGTCAGATTTGTATTATTTACCATAAATATATGTGTTTTCACAAGTGGAGGTTACAATTTTGGTTTTGTTTATTGATTCATTTCGTGTTTTCGTTCTCCATTGAAGGTCTATCACAGCAAACAACAACGTCGGGAAGTTCTTCTCTCTCCATTGTTGCCAATGACTTTCTTCTATCAAGGTTAGTTTTTTGGTTTTGATAAACATTACAATATAGCCATATATTATTCGATACGTTATTTTTAGTTTTCTTATTATATTTTGTGTCGTTTCTTGTATTTGTCTTTGATATTTGTCAAAGCGATGCAGTAGAATGATTAGCCTGTACAACAAACTAAGATGGGGATGAATTGGTTTCTTATCGCAAATAATACCTTAATTAATTTTCTCATATACTATAAATTTCTTAATAACAATTTAAACAAATAAGAGAGTAAGGAAGAGAGAAAATTGCAAAAGTGATTTTTATAATGGTTTGGATTACACAGATTCTACGTCAAGTTGTTAATCTTAAACGAGAATTAACGCTTCAAATATCACAAACCAACAAACTGTTGCAATAAAATAGAAAATAACATACTTTAAGGTTAGAACACCTCTCTTGTTACCCCAAGAAATGAAACTTGTTTCCCTTGAAACCCACAAGGGATGAACACCTCCTCCGAATGCTTCATGAATGATGAATACATCCTTTGAATCTTCACAAAGGATGACAAAATTTAACTCAACAATAACAACAACCCTCAATCACAACTCCCGTGAAATTTCTCGCTCTATGCCAACACTAAGTTCTCAAAGCCAAAGCACAAGGGTTACACAAACCCTAGAACACACTTATCACAACACACAACAAAATAGATAAGTTTTTCGAAATTCAACTATTTTGTATGTTAGAATGAGAGTCCCAATCCAATTTATAGAGATCTCACTCAAGGATACCTTCAAAAATTCGTTATCAGCTATTTAACATGTGATAATTGATTATCCACTTATGGTAATCGATTATGCATTGAATGAAAGCACGATAGTTAAAAACTTGCTTGAAAATTCTCATGATTGCTCGTGATAATCAATTATGACAAGTCAAAATCGATTACTGATAATCGATTATTATAAGTTGGTAATTGATTATCTTGAGAACAAAATGAGGTGTTTTTTATTCAAAACAAATTTTAACACAACCTAACGCAAACAATATATAAAATCAAAGATAAACCACAAACTATACAAAAATATACTAAATTAAAAAAGTTTTACCACAAGACAAGTCTTTATGAAGGTCTTGTTGCAACAAGGTCTTCATGAAGGTCTTCCTCATAAAAAATATGTTCTTTAAAAATCTTTTCAAAATCTTTTGATCTTTCTTTGAATGCAATCAATAAAGAATGAATAACAATGCAAGAGTAAAGGGAAAGAGAAATTCACACAATGATATATACTAGTTAGGCCAAGCCTACATCTAGTCTTCTTTTAATCAACCGTAGATTGAAACAAAATTCACTATAATGATTGAGTTCTTACAAGCAAGATACAGAGACAACCTTTTCAATGTACTCTCCTCGTAACTCTAAATCACTTATAGCAAATATATCCAGAAAGAACAATTTCTGTCAACCCTTAGATACCCCACTCTAAGTCACAAGAACTCCTCTAAGTCCTTCTTCCTAGCAAGCAGCAATAGGGAACCACAATCACTTGATTGTAAAATGAAAATTGATCTGGTACAGTACACCTTGTTGTGTAGAAAATGATCAACCAATGTAAGCTCTTCAATTCTTCAAAGAATCTTGATGAAATTATCCAAATGTATGATTCTTGATTCTTGAAGAGAGTATGACCTCTTGTAATAAAACTCAACAAACAATGTTGATATGAAAGTTATGAATCATCAAAGTTGTTGAAAATAGAAAACAAGGCATCTATTTATAAATATATCAGTACAGATGCATTTTAATCGATTAGCTAAATAATGTAATCGATTAAGTAAATCATTCTACTTTACCAGATTTACATTTTAGAGCATTTAACAGATTAAGCAAAGCACATAATCGATTAAGCAATTAATACAAGTCATAACATTTAAAAATATGACCGTTAAGATAGTTATGACTATTCTTGAAAAACGTTTTCAAACAATACGCATTTTAACCGATTAAAGAAATAACATAATTGATTAAGTATTATACCTAAACAAACTTTGAAAACTTTTTCATTCAAATCACATCAATGCATTCATTAAGCACACGCAGGCATAACCACGAGTTTTAATCGATTATACCCATAATGTAATCGGTTAAAACTTATTGTTTTGCCACAAGTAAGTATGTACTGATATTTGATGAATCTAACAAATTATTAAAACTATGTAATCGATTAATTCGTACAGATATGTAATGTGAAAAGAGTTGTCAACAGAAATTCATTTGAAAACAATGAATGTATGTCACAGATAGTTCAAGCACATAGACAGATATAAACAATCAATAGTTTTGTCATGTGCAGGAAACTATAAAGCATTTATGTTGTCATCATAAAAAACTCATATGTGAGGTATGGGTTCAGCTTTCCATAGCTCCCCCTATCAACAAATATGTCAAGACTTGGACAACATACATGATCATCTATTTGTCTATAGTATAATGAGGAGTTATATAGTTTGGACTTGGCATGGAGAAGTACTACACAAGTATACAACGTCAAAAGGAACATATTATATTGATGAATGAATGAGTGATCATTTAGAGAACATGGTACATGATGTTGGTAAAGAAAATTTTGGAAGAGCTTATTTATATGATTCTCTTAAGAACGATATAGAGGAAGAGTTGTATCTAGGATGCACCAACTTTACACGACTGTCAGCAACTTTGAAATTGTTTAGTTTAAAAGAAAGGAATGGTTTGACTGATAAAAAATTCAAAGAATTATTATAGTTGTTGAAGGGGATGCTTCCAAAAAATAACATGTTACCTATATGTAATTACGAGGCAAAGAAATTTTATGTCTAATGGGTTTGGAATACGAAAAGAGACATGCATGCTTCAAATTGTGTATTGTATAAAGATGAGTATGTTCACTAAAGGTGTGCCCAACATGTGGTTTATCATGGTTTAAGAAGAAAATTGATGGAAATAATGGTGATGAAGACAATAATGGTCCGTCTGTGAAGGTGATGTGGTACTTGTCTACAATACCTAGTTTGAAACGATTGTTTTCTATTAAAGAATATCCGAAGAACCTTAAATGGAGCGTTGATGAAAGAAAGTGTGATAATTTTCTTGACACCTAGTTAATTCCCCACAATGGAAGAAGCTTCATGAAACATTTCCAAAATTTGGTGTAGAGCCAAGAAACTTAAAACTTCTACTTGCTATCAATGATATGAATCCTTATGAGAACTTAAGTAGAAAACATAGTTCATGGCCATTATTGTTGATGATTTATAATATATTTCTTTTGTTGTGCATGAAGAAAAAATATATGATGTTGTTTATGATGATGTCAGGTCCTAAACAACCTAATAAGAATATTGATTTGTATTTGAAATCGTTAATTGATGATTCAGAAATGTGGTGGGAAGAGGGCGTTGAGGTCTTCGATTCATATTCTGAAGAAACTTTTCGTTTGCATACAATGTTAATTTCCCAACATGTGGAAACTTAAGTTATTGCAGTGTTGAAGATTATTTTGCATGTCTCATTTGTGAAGAAACACTAATTATCTTCAATTGAAGGATGACCAAAAAATTGTGTATGCAAGACTCCTTCCTCGAAATCAACCTTATTGTAGATTGAAAAAAGCGTTTAATAAAGTCTTGAAGATGATATTGTGTCGAGATCTCGTAATGGGAAAGAAGTATACAACTAGGTGAAGAACATTGATGTTGTGTTCGGAAAACATCAAAAGTAGACCATTGAGAAAAACATTTGGAAGAAACGATCAATATTCATTAATCTTCCATATTGTTATAAACTTGATGCACGAAATTGCATAGCGTGATGCATATTGAAAAAAAATGTATATGATAGTGTCGTCAAAACTTTACTAAACGTAAAAGGAAAGACAAAAGATGAAGTAAAAGCTCGACAAGATTTAGATGCCATGGGCATTCGTTTTGAATTACATCCACAATCAATTGAAAGATGCACCTACCTTCCTCTAACTTGTCACACTCTTTTTAAGAAAGAAAAACAAATTTTTATTAATGTTTAAGTAGTGTGAATGTTCCACAAGGTCACTCATCAAATATTAACATTCTTATTTCTAAGCAAAATTTAAAGTTAGTTGGTTTAAACACTCAATCATATTTACCAAAAAAAATCACCTTAAATAATTATATATATATATATATATATATATATATATATATATATATATATACTTAAATATTTTAAAAGCAAAATGTGATGTGTTTCAAATTAATAAAAGACTTCTTTACCAAATAATATTAGGATGTCATACAAATAAAAGTAAAAGTAGTTAGAAGCTAGAATCACATGTAAAACATATATTTTTAAGCATCGATCACTGCTTACTTTACTTTCCTTTAATGTGTTTTAAACATAGGTTGAGTATCCATTGTCAATGATGTGTCACATTTTTTTTCTCACTCTTCGAGTTATATATGTAGCGATTAAAAGAAAGACAAGTCAACTGGTTTTTCTTCCTATTCTTACTACTTTCATGTGTTCTAAACATATTTAATATGATAATATACTTGTTAAGATGTATCAATGTAAAAGAAAGCATAAAGTTGGAAATGGAAGTAACAGATCAGAAAATAAGGACACCTAATTGATAATCAGTACAGAACTGTTGATAAAAGCAACATCTCTAATCGTGGCACAGCAACACCAATCTAGCCAAAGCAAAGCATTTACCTCGATCTTACGAAAGTTTCAGCTATGAATAGATGGAAGATACGCATACAAATAATCTTCTTCACCTAAAATAATGAAACCAAATGATACGTGTAAACTCACACTAAACTTTATTTTCATCAAGAACTTTTGAAAATTTTATATAATTTAAAAAACTTAATAATTATCATTCTTATGATTAATACTTTTATAAACTATTAATTTTATGAGTAAATTTACAGAATGATTTTTAATATTATTATATTTATTTATTTTAATCAGTCTTTACTGTTTTATACGCATAAATACAACTTATCCAAATGAAGATTAACGAGGATTAGTATTCTTAAACTAATATCAACCGAGAAAAAACACAAATTAAATAGAAATTTGTGTTTTTATTTTTTTTCCTAATTCTTGTACTAAATTAAATAAATACAAAATGTGATATTATGTAAAACATAAGTATACTTCATATACCTGTGTATATTGGAATCTATTCTTTATCTTAATGTTCTTAATAATTATAAAATTTAAATAAGGTAAAATACACATAGAAGATACATAATGTCAAATCATTTTTTATTTAAATATATAGTGTTTATTATTATTATTATTATTATATATATATATATATATATATATATATATATATATATATATATATATATATATATATATATATATATATATATATATATATATATATATGGATTTCATATGTTTCACATTAAATATCATCATATTTTTTTAATTTTTTATCATGACATATTATTGCGTTAAATAGAGTTTGGCGTTTAGTAAACATAATTTATAGTTGATTTTAAATCATTTTGTAAATATATATATATATATATATATATATATATATATATATATATATATATGAATTTCATATGTTTCACATTAAATGTCATCATATTTTTTAATTTTTTATCATATTATATGACATATTATTGGGTTAAATGGAGTTTGGGGTTTAGTGAACATATTTTATAGTTGATTATAAATCATTTTGTAAAATTTTTAAATTGCGCTTTTAAAATCAATATCAAACCGATTTATAAATATCTTATTGTAAAAAAAATTATTTAGTGGAAGATATTTTGTAAAAGTTATAAAAAAACTATCACAAATAACATGATTTAGGACAATTACGGTGTTTTGTCTAAAAGACAATAATAGTGAGGTTTTAATTTTTTCTAAAGAGGTTTATATCCTATTCAAATTAAAATATATTTTTTCTTTTCCTTCTCATATTTTTACATTTTCTTTCTCCCAAAATTTTACACTTACAATTTTTTTTCCCAAATTCCAAGACAACATTTGTACTTAAGCATTAGTTTCCAAATTTCATCCCTTCTACATCCCTCTCGAATTTTCCAAATTTCTCGTCATTTGCTTCTTCCCTCCCTTTGTCCTATTCTCTTTTTTCCTTCTTCAATTTCCCATTTAAATTTTCTTTCTTCCATTTTCCCTTGGAACTCTCCTTCTTTCATTTCTCCTTATGATTTTCATTCTTCCATTTCTCCTTCTTTCATTTTCCCTTCTAATTCTCTTTCTTCCATTTGTTCTTTTGATTCCTAGTTCAAACAACAATCATCGTAGAGCCACCACAATGACGATGGAGTTGTAGACGACAATTGCATGGAGCGATGAAGTCAATACCAAACGGCGGAGCTCTCACTGATAAGGTTACAGTCCACCACAAGCAGAGAAGAATCATTCAAGAGTGGTTCATACCTAAGGTACAGTCTTTCTAATACCTCATTTACTCTCCAATACTGCTTTTTTTTATATTTTCTTTTGTTTTCCTCATTTGGTTTTCAAAATTTGAAGCCCTATTCTGAAATTCATATTCTCATGTTTTAAGAATAAATATAAATAATATTTATATGAATTTACCATAGCTTAAATGTGTTGGGTGTGTTAGCAAAATAAAGAAGATGAAGTTTTGATGATGTCCAAATCAAGTCAAGAGAAATCAAGATTCAAAATGTTATAAAGACTTGTATTGCTATGGAAAGCTTTTGTAATAATTATAGTTTAGTATCTAGGACTTAGATTATGAGTGGATTTATGTTTGCATTCAAAAGAGATGTAAAAATAAGCCAAACAGCAAAATCTGTGCAGTGTTAATCGATTAACATAGGGTGTAAATCGATTGTTCCAGAGACAAATGAAGAAGCACTGCATTGAGCTGTTAATCGATTAACAAGGGGTGTTAATCGATTAACGTTAATTGATTAACAAGGGCTGTTAATCGATTAACACAGGAGCCGTTTGAAAAACTAGCCGTTTTTAGAGCCGTTGAAGTATCCGTTGGGTTGTTAATCGATTAACCACTGTAGCTAATCGATTAACACAGTCAGAAAGTCTAAAAGCGAAAATGGAAGAGCCTTTGGATGAGTCTATAAATAGACTCTCATTTCCTCTCAGAAGGAATCCAGAGACACAGAAACTTTTCCCTTGTGCTCTAGAACTCTGAAACTCTTGAGACTTGTGTGTTCTTGTTCGGCTTGTGAAACTCTTGTTTGTGGAGCTGGTGAAGTGCTGCTACGGTGACAGAGGAAATAGCCGGTTCATCCTTGGTGTGTCTAAGGAGGTGTTCGGAAGAGAATCATCCTTCGTGAAGTATTCGGAGGAGGTGTTCATCCTTTGTGAAGACTCAAAGGAGGTGTAGTTTCATCTCTTGTGGTATCAAGAGAGGTGGTTTCTAAACTTTTACAAATTGTATCTTTGTGATTGTAATTTGTAATTGTTTTGTGTTAGTGAAACTGTTTATCTTGTTTTGAGATAAGCGACTGGACGTAGGATTGGTAAGATCCGAACCAGGATAAAATCATCTGTGCAAATTTCTCTCAACCTTACTCTTGCTTTATTTGTCTTTATTAATTGCTAAGTAAGTTTAATTGAGTAGAAATTAAAAGGCACACGTTATTATTAAAAACCCCTCTTGGTTTGTTATTCCACGCTAACCCTTCCGCTGCAGCCGCTCCTGACAATTGGTATCAGAGCTTGCTTTGATAGTCATTCAAATGGCAGGATCACATCAAACCTTTGTAGAGGGTGCTTCTATCAATAGACCACCACTATTCACAGGTGAAAATTACGCATTCTGGAAGGTTAGAATGCAAATTTTTATGGAATCTATTGATATAGATATTTGGGATGCTGTTGCATCTGGTCCTTTTGTTCCAACTAACAATATGCAGGAACCAAAGCCCCGTGACCAATGGACTGCTCAAGATAAGAAAAAATTTGGTAATGATGTAAAAGCTCGTAATATTATTTCATCTGCTTTAACTGTTGATGAGTTTTATAGGATTTATATTTGTAAAACTGCACAAGAAATGTGGGAAGTACTAAGAGTAACCCATGAAGGTACAAATGATGTTAAGAGAGCTAGAAAGAATACCTTAATCCAGGAATACGAGATGTTCAGGATGAAGCAAGGGGAAACAATAGTAGATGTTCAGAAACGCTTCACCAACATCGTAAACCATCTTATTGGACTAGGTAAGTCTTTCGATACTGATGAGCTTAATATAAAAATTTTGAAATCTTTAGACAGGTCTTGGCAACCAAAAGTGACTGCAATTTCTGAGTCACAAAATCTCAACACAATGACCATGGCCGCATTATTTGGAAAGTTGAGAGAGCATGAACTTGACCTCGGAAGACTTGATGAAGAAGAATCAAAAGCCAAAAACAACAAGAAGAGTTTGGCGTTAAAGTCGGAGGTTGAAAGAAGCAAAGGTAAATCGGAAGATGAAAACTCAGACGAAGAAGAAGAATTGAGACTCATGATAAAAAGGCTCAATAGGTTCATGAAGTCTAAAGGTAAAGGAAAATTTAGATATGAAAAGAAAGATAATCCAGTATCTTCCTCAAATTACCGATGCTACGGTTGCGGAGAAAAGGGACATTTAAAAGCAGACTGCCCAAATCAAAAGAAGGGTGAAGAAAAGAAAGAAAAGAAATTCTTCAAGAAAAAGAAGGCATACATTGCATGGGAAGACGACAATGAGACCATTTCAGATTCAAGCTACTCAGATGAAGAAGCAAACATCTGTTTAGTGGTGAACGACGACGCTGGAAGCCAAGTAAGTACATCTAGCAATTCTGATAATTCTAGTCAAATTAGTGAAAATGAATTGCATGAAATTTATACTGCTTTAATAGTAGAATCTGAAAAGTTAGATAAAGCCCATCAGAAGTTGAAAAAGGATTTCAAAAATTTAAAATTAAATTTTGAAAATATTCTTGAAGAAAATAAGAATTTAAAATTAAATTTTGAAAATACTTTTGAAGAAAATAAAGATTTGAAAAATAAAGTTTTAATTTTTGAAAAGGGTAAATTTACTAGTAGTAATGAATGTGCATCTTGTGTTAATTATAAGAAACTACTAGATGAAACAACCTCAGGAGAATGTAGTAAAAATAATGAAAATAAGGTTGTTAAAAATAAGTATGTTCCTAGAATTAAAAATAAACACAATCATAGAACCCGTAGAACTTGGGTAGAAAAAGGAACAACTTATAGGAACACAAATGTTGTATCATGCTTTTATTGTATGAAAAAGGGTCATACATCTAATAAATGTAAAATTAAGCATTATGGTGTTCCAAGTGGTAGATATGTTTGGGTTGTAAAATGATTTCAAATTTTCAAATTAACCCAAAGGACCCATACAAAATAGTTGGGTACCTATTGTTTAAAATTTAGAATTTCTTTAAAACAATATTTAATTATTATTCCAATGTAGATGGAATTATTTTAATTTATTTTATATACAAAGCATATATAGTTTTCAAACGGAAAATATTTGAAATAGAAGAATATGTGCATGTTGTCTTTGATGAAATTGTAGACCTTGAGGCAAAACCTCTTGAGTCATTTGAATTACATGCAGACAATGATGAAGATTTGAAGAAGCAACAAATGAAGTGAAGAATGATGACAATCCTCAAAGATGAAGATCTAAACAAAATGTGAAAACAACCTAGAGGATTCTCATTACAAAATTGAAGGCATATCTAAAGGGGTGCTTTATGTTTCTATGTTTTTATTAGTATGTGCCATTTATATTTCATTGCATGCTTACCTCTTTAAAAATTTAATAAAATATATATATTGTTTTTCCTTAATATGCATACATGCTTTTATTAAGGGGGAGTATATTTTCTAATAAATTTAGGGGGAGCAATTATACATCTCTTTTTAATAATGATCAAAAAGGGGGAGAAATATTTAAAGTCTTAAACTTATTTCTAAGTTTACTAACAATTGTTTCTTCCTTAAGTTATATTTTTTATACAGATTATTACCAAAAGCTTTAAATCAAGAAGGTTTTGATCATCATCAAAAAGGGGGAGATTGTTAGCAAAATAAAGAAGATGAAGTTTTGATGATGTCCAAATCAAGTCAAGAGAAATCAAGATTCAAAATGTTATGAAGACTTGTATTGCTATGGAAAGCTTTTGTAATAATTATAGTTTAGTATCTAGGACTTAGATTATGAGTGGATTTATGTTTGCATTCAAAAGAGATGTAAAAATAAGCCAAACAGCAAAATCTGTGCAGTGTTAATCGATTAACACAGGGTGTAAATCGATTGTTCCAGAGACAAATGAAGAAGCACTGCATTGAGCTGTTAATCGATTAACAAGGGGTGTTAATCGATTAACGTTAATTGATTAACAAGGACTGTTAATCGATTAACACAGGAGCCGTTTGAAAAACTAGCCGTTTTTAGAGCCGTTGAAGTATCCGTTGGGTTGTTAATCGATTAACCACTGTAGCTAATCGATTAACACAGTCAGAAAGTCTAAAAGCGAAAATAGAAGAGCCTTTGGATGAGTCTATAAATAGACTCTCATTTCCTCTCAGAAGGAATCCAGAGACACAGAAACTTTTCCCTTGTGCTCTATAACTCTGAAACTCTTGAGACTTGTGTGTTCTTGTTCGGCTTGTGAAACTCTTGTTTGTGGAGCTGGTGAAGTGCTGCTACGGTGACAGAGGAAATAGCCGGTTCATCCTTGGTGTGTCTAAGGAGGTGTTCGGAAGAGAATCATCCTTCGTGAAGTATTCGGAGGAGGTGTTCATCCTTTGTGAAGACTCAAAGGAGGTGTAGTTTCATCTCTTGTGGTATCAAGAGAGGTGGTTTCTAAACTTTTACAAATTGTATCTTTGTGATTGTAATTTGTAATTGTTTTGTGTTAGTGAAACTGTTTATCTTGTTTTGAGATAAGCGACTGGACGTAGGATTGGTAAGATCCGAACCAGGATAAAATCATCTGTGCAAATTTCTCTCAACCTTACTCTTGCTTTATTTGTCTTTATTAATTGCTAAGTAAGTTTAATTGAGTAGAAATTAAAAGGCACACGTTATTATTAAAAACCCCTCTTGGTTTGTTATTCCACGCTAACCCTTCCGCTGCAGCCGCTCCTGACAGGGTGAATGCATGTAATATTATATAAGTGATTACTATTTTGTTATGATGTTGGAGAGCTACCAAAGGAGTTAAAAAGGGGTTATATGTCAGAGTGCGGCTACAGCGGATGGGTTAGCGCGGAATAACAAACCAAGAGGGGTTTTTAATACTAACGTGTGCCTTTTAATTTCTACTCAATTAAACTTACTTAGCAATTAATAATAACAATTAAATAGAGTAAGGTTGAGAGAAATTTGCACAGATGATTTTATCCTGGTTCGGATCTTACCAATCCTACGTCCAGTCGCTTATCTCAAAACAAGATAAACAGTTTCACTAACACAAAACAATTACAAACTACAATCACAAAGATACAATTTGAAAGAGTTTAGAAAACACCTCTCTTGATACCACAAGAGATGAAACTACACCTCCTTTGAGTCTTCACAAAGGATGAACACCTCCTCCAAGTACTTCACGAAGGATGATTCTCTTCCGAACACCTCCTCAGACACACCAAGGATGAACCGGCTATTTCCTCTGTCACCGTAGCAGCACTTCACCAGCTCCACAGACAAGAGTTTCACAAGCCGAATAAGAACACACAAGTCTCAAAGAATTTTGAGTATTTGAGCACAAGGGAAGAGTTTCTGTGTCTCTGTTTTCCTTTTACTTGAGAGGAAATGAGAGTCTATTTATAGACTCATCCAAAGGCTCTTCCATTTTCGCTTTTAGACTTTCTGACTGTGTTAATCGATTAGCTACAGTGGTTAATCGATTAACAACCCAACGGATACTTCAACGGCTCTAAAAACGGCTAGCTTTTCAAACGGCTCCTGTGTTAATCGATTAACAGCCCTTGTTAATCGATTAACGTTAATCGATTAACACCCCTTGTTAATCGATTAACAGCTCAATGCAGTGCTTCTTCATTTGTCTCTGGAACAATCGATTTACACCCTGTGTTAATCGATAACACTGCACAGATTTTGCTGTTTGGCTTATTTTTACATCTCTTTTGAATGCAAACATAAATCCACTCATAATCTAAGTCCTAGATACTAAACTATAATTATTACAAAAGCTTTCCATAGCAATACAAGTCTTCATAACATTTTGAATCTTGATTTCTCTTGACTTGATTTGGACATCATCAAAACTTCATCTTCATCATTTTGCTAACATTATATGTGAATTTGTGCACTTTTTATTAGTTTAGGCACGCTATGCACTAGACAGACTCTCTTTCGCGTGGGGGAACAAGGTTCGAACCCTGGCTGTTGCGTTTAGGAATTGAATTTCCTTTAAATGTTGTTTGCCTCTATGTGACTGAGTTGTCGAGCTAGGTTCTAAGGTTGGCTAGAAGGGGAGAGGACCGAGCTCCTTGGGGTGGGTTGGGATGTAGCTACAGTGGGAACTCGACCCAATTTTCTGATTGTTTTGAGTTTTTATATTTTTTTAATGGTCCAAAACAGTGAGCACCATTACATGTATTTTTAGGTTCATCGGCGAGAGGGTGACAAATTTAGATCTAGTTTAGGGGGATAAATACTAAATTAATGATGGTTTGCCTTATAATTAAAACCTAACAACCTTGATAAAATTTTCAGAGAAAGAGTGAGGGTTTTTGGGTTTGTCATGCCAAGGTGTAGAAGTTGAAAGTGTTGGAGATTGAGTACGGATAAAGGTTGCTTGGAGTAGAGGTAAAGAGAATTAGCCTTCAATGTTTATGATCAAATAATTGTGTGTGAGTGCATGTTCAACCTATTTTGTGTGTATGCCGTGAAGATGGGATATGATAATCATGATTGCTGAGTGGTTTTCTCAAACCCAACATTGTTGTGTTGTATGCGTTCCATTCAGTGGAATAGGTTTGTAACCTTCTATGATTTTAATTGTGTGTTTATGTATGTGTTGATATTCATGTTGCCTTGTGGGTGTTGTGAGGTTGTATGAATCTACTCATAATTGTTAAGTTTGTTTCATCCCAAATGTCATTGATTGGATTGAGTAATGGCCATGAATAATGAGATGTTTGTTGTAGCTCTTACTATTATTTGTATTGATACCTTACAAATGCTTGAAACTTTTGTTGACAAGAGCAAGGATGAGAAGAATTTCATGCACATTTGGAACTCGTTTGTTTAGAAGCATGGGTAAATCCTTGTTTTCTACTAAAGTTATCACTTAATATATCCTTGAGCTCAAACTGATATGCATTTCTAGTTTGTTGATTCAATTATTTTCTTATGGTGGTAGTGTGATTGTATATGATCATATTTCATGCGAATGTGAGCCTTTCTCGAAATTTCATGGTTTGTTTGGACAAACTTTTGTATGAAAATGTTCTTGGAAAGAAAATAACCTGTACGAAACAATGAACCTAAATTTTTTACAAGTTAAAATTAGTTTATTTACATGAAATTAAAGTTCTTGTGAAGTTATAGGAGAAAGCTTTTATAAGTGTTCTTATTCATAAGCTAATTTGAGCTTATGGACGAGCTCGTCTAAATAATTCTGATTTTATTATCATAAGTTTAATCATGAAAAGAAATTAGTTTCATTAATCCCAAAGTTATTTGTTTGCTCTTTCGGAGAACTATCACAAAGTGTTTCTTGACTATGATTCCAGCAAAATAAAAGAATGGGTTATCTAAGTATTGTTAGCAAAATAATGAAGATGAAGTTTTGATGATGTCCAAATCAAGTCAAGAAAAATCAAGATTCAAGAAGATTCTTTGAAGACTTGTATTGATATAGAAAGCTTTTGTAATAATTGTAATTTTGTGTCTATGACTTAGGTTCTTGGCGGTTTTGATTCCATGTATCTTAGAATTATAAAATTTATGTTCATAGTACAAAACACACTGTATTATTCGATTAAACCTGGTATTAATCGATTAATCCTAGTAAAAGGTGAAAACTCAAATTGTCTTTGGAATAATACATTAAAGTAGCTTTTAATCGATTAACAAGTAGATTAATCGATTAAATGTGACTGTTGGAGTTTTCTAGCCGTTGTAACTAGTTGTTGTACTCATTTTGCTTGAGTCAATAAATAGGATCTCATTTTCCTTCAATAATAACTCTTCCCTTGTGCTCTAGAACTCAAAAACTCTTGAGAATTGTGTGATCTTGTTCAACTAAAGAAAATTTTGTTTGTGGAGGTGTTGAAGTGCTACTACGGTGACAGAGGAATAGTTGGTTCATCCTTGGTGCGATTGAGGAAGTGTTAGGAAGAGAAAGTCATCCTTCGTAAGTCATCCTTCGTGAAGTATTCGGAGGAAGTGTTTCATCCTTTGTGAAGACTAAAAGGAGGTGCATGTTCATCTCGTGTGGTATCAAGAGAGGTGGTTTCTAAACTTTTACAAATTGTTTCTTTGTGATTGTAATTTGTAATTGTTTTGTGAGTAGTGACCTATTTATCTTGATTTGAGATAAGCTGATGGACGTAGGATTGGTAAGATTCGAACCAGGATAAAATCATCTGTGCAAATTTCTCTCAACCTTGCTCTCTTTACTTTATCATTATTATCTTCTTATTAAGTTAAATTGAGAAGAAATTTTAAAAGGCACACATTCGTATTAAAAACCAATTCCCCCCCCCTCTTGGTTTGTTATTCCACGCTAACCATTCTGCTGCAACCGCTATGACAAGTATGAACACTAATATGTTACTATGTACTTTTTTTATTTGTTATTATAACATAAAATGAATGCATATGATCTTTTATTTATGTACCAAATGATTTATTAAATCATTCTATTTAGTTAAGTAGATCGCTTAAATTAATAAATTCTCATGTAATACTTGATAGTATGCAGATAAAAACAACCATGGGGAATATTGTCAAATACGTCATTACTTGCTAATTGTTAGTTTCGATGGAAAGCTTTTGTCATGCATTATTGATGAATGTATATTTATGTTCTCATTTAGCTTTTATTCTTGAATTTTTAATTGGCTTTTGTACTTTATAAAAATATTTTAATTAGGATTTGCTATAATTGGATTTATTGAGCATGATATATAAAAATATGATAAAAATAGTTTTTAGTTACATAAATATTTTTTGAATATTTTAAGGTGTGTTAGTGCAGCTACAACTAAGTTTAACTTATTGAGGTGTAGAAATAAATAGGTTAAAGTTTTATGACACCTTAAAGATAAATCAAATAAGAAAATAATCAAAAACCATAAGAAGTAAAATCAAGCATTGCATGAAGAAAGTGGGAAAAGCATGAAAAGATGAGAAAATTGGCTACGCCAAGAAGAGGGAATGGAAAATAAAATTTGGACCTTGTGGTTTTTTATATTTTTTCTACAAAAAGGGCTTTGATAATTGATAAATGGTTATAATAAAAGATAATTTAAGGAAAATATATCTAGATGTTTTATGTGATATTTTTAAATAATTACCTTATTGAACTATATGAGTAAATATCAAAAGATAATATTTATCAAATCTTTCTGAAGCTAGAAAAGATCTTCTCAAATATTTTTAGATCTCCACAGCAATCAAATATATTTTGAAGATATTAGATTATTTAGAAGAAAATTGGATGAGATTACACTATCAGAAAGGAGATTATAATAACAAAAAAACCGAAATCAAAGCCTAATCTAATTTCTATATAAAGAGATTAAGGAAAACACATTACGGGAGCGAAGGACCATTTAGGGGGTGTCCATAATTGATTATGACTTACCATAACCAATTATCACAATTAGCCATTGGAGTTTTTAGGAATGTTTTTGGCTGTTGCGCATTCATTAAATGCATAATCGATTACCATAACTGAATATCGATTATCATGCGAGAAAAAATTGACAATAGATTTTTGGAGGTGTCCTTCAGTGAGATCTTTATATATTGGTTTGAGACTCTCATTTTAAAACATGAAAACATATCAGAGTATTTTTTTTGTGATAAGAGTGTTCTAGGGTTTGTGTAACCCTTGTGTTGTGGCATTAAGAACTTGATGTTTGTATAGAGCAAGAACTTTCACTAGGATTTTGATTGACTATCGTTGTTGTTGTTGACTGAACCATGTCATCCTTTGCGAAGATTCAAAAGAAGTGTTTCGTGAAACAATCAGAGGAGGTGTTCATCCCTTGTGACCTTGAAGAGAAGTGAGTTTCATCTTTTGTGGTAACAAGAAAGATGATTTTAAAAAGGCGCTATCTATTGGTCTATTTTAAATTATGACTTAAAAAAGTAATATTAATTACCAATAGATAACGTTCTTTTAAGTAAGCGTTATCTATTGTTTCACACATTCATAGATAGCGCTTATTTAAAAAAACGATATTTATTAGACGTTATCTATCTCCAATTATGTAGTAGTGAGTCCTTTGTTTGAGGAGAGGATTGTTAGGATACAAATAAAGTCTCACATTGGATAAAATAAGAGATGAATTGGAGATCTATAAACCTCCTGTACTGATAGGTCCTCCCAACATAGACCGGGCGAAGGATTGATATAATGCCGACCGCTCAAAACCGGACGACCGCCAAAGGTTGGAACGTCCGCCCAATAATCTGGACCGAGCGTCCAGATATTCCAGAACCGAACGTCCGTCAGGAATCTGGACCGAACGTCCAACCAATAATCTGGACCGAGCGTCCAGATATTCCAGAACCGAACGTCCGCCAGAGGTTGGCACGACCGCCAGGAATCTGGACCGAACGTCCAACCAATAATCTGGACCGAGCGTCCAGATATTCCAGACTGAACGTCCGCTCAAGGTGGCTCGTCCACCCAAGAATACGGACCGAGCGATCAACCAGTCAGAAGCCGGACGTCCGCCCAAGGTGGCACGTCCGTCAAACAATCTGAACCGAGCGTCCTCAGGAACCGGACATCTGTCCAAGGACGTCCGCTCAAGGTGGCTCGTCCGCCTAAGAGTTCGGACCGAGCGTCTAACGAGCGTCAACCCATTCAGGAACCGGACGTCCACCCAAGATTGAACGTCCGCCCAACAATTAGGACCGAGCGTCCAATCATCCCTAGACTGGACGCCTTCCCAAATGATCTGCACTTAGTTGATAACATGGTTAAAAGCAAAGTGGCACATTAAAGTCCTTAATGAAGATTAAGGTATATTGGGCCGTTTCCAGGCCCCCAAAAGGTAAAAGCCCATTACGATCAGTATAAATAAAGGTCTCAGGTATGATTTCTAGACAGATTGCTTAGAACGCAACACATGCATGCATTATATAATGCTCTGTCATATTACTGACTTGAGCGTCGGAGTGCCTTTAGCAGGTACCCGGCCCCTCCTCAACTGGGAGTGTGGGGCAGCACATGGAGTAGGAGGACGTCCGTCCAACTGGGAGTGTGGAGCAGCACCAGGAGAGGGGAGCAGCGTCCGTTCGCCCAGTCTGCGTCAACTAGAGGAAAAGTCGTCCGCCCAGTCAAGTTTGTGTTTTAACAGGGTCCGCCCGGATCCAGTCGAAACATTTGGCGCCCACCGTGGGGCCGAGTGGGCATTCCCCATCGTAAACACAAGGACCAATGAGGGGCACATCTGAAGAACGTCAACTCCCGGCCCTTCAGCCCTTTGCACTCGGCTTCACCAACATTATGCAAGTCTTGGTCGTCCGGCTCATTTTCTCGTCCGTTCGACTTTCATTCACGGTCGTCAAGCCTCAAGTGCGCGACCGGCCATCGTCAGCGAGCACCCACCCAATCGGCCACAGCTCTCGTCCGTCCGGCCTCACCTCTCGGCCACCCAGTCGTCTTCCAATAGCGCTCGTCCCTCCGGATCAACGAGCGCTCGTCCAGCCGGCCTGAACGAACGCTCGTCCGTCAGGCCTCATCAGGCGTTCGACCACACGAACCAAATGTTTGGACGTCCGGCCTCAGAATCAACCGTTCACGATTTTGCCATTCGATTCTATGAAAGCACGTCCGGCCTCGAACTTTCTGTCGTTCGTCTAGAGTGACCAGGACGTCCGTCCACCAACCGTCCGGTCACTCGGCCTCCAAAGTACATGTTCCACCTCTACTTCTTGGCCGTTTGACCTTAGGTACTTAGTCAAATCTACCATCAACATTGAGCCGTCCGGCCTCGTCAGACTCTCGGCCATTCCGGCGTCAACTACTGACCGTACGGCTGAAAAGAACGCTCATCCAATCTGGACTCAAGCGCTCGTCCGTCCTTCTTCAGTGTGCGCTCGTCCAATCTGGACTTAAACGCTCGTCCGTCAGCTTCCAAATAGCGCTCGTCCATTTGGCTCAAGAGCGCTCGTCCGTCCGGCCTCATCAAGCGTTCGGCCATCAGGCCCCAACTCTCGGCCGTCCGGCCTTGGCATGTATTCAACCTTCCGAACTCCCATTAATTGAGCCATTCGAGCTCCTATTTATTCTACCATTATTTTTCTGAGTGCTCTTTGGGAACAACCATTCTCATCCGAGTATGTTCGACCCACCAGTCCACCTTACAAGGTATGGACACATACTTTCTTTAAACTTGAAATTTGCCATCTCCCCTTCATAATGCAGGTAACCCACAATAATGGCACGAGTGCATATTTGCAAAAGCAGCTCTCTTCAATCATCCCGCATCAGACATAGAAAAAGTCCAAGTTGATGAACGGAGAGTTCCACCAAGAACAAGGACCGTCCGCCCCATTAAGACCAAGTTGGCGAAAAAGTGTTCCTCCGGGAACGGAGTGTTCTTCCGAGAACAACTCCTAGCTTGGTTGGGCCATGAAGCAAAGGACCGTCCGCCCCATTAAGACCAAGCTGGCGAAAAAGAGTGTTCCTCCGAGAACAACTCTCAGCTTGGTTGGGCCATGAAGCAAAGGACCGTCCGCCCCATTAAGACCAAGTTGGCGAAAAAGTGTTCCTCCGGGAACGGAGTGTTCTTCCGAGAACAACTCCCAGCTTGGTTGGGCCATGAAGCAAAGGACCGTCCGCCCCATTAAGACCAAGCTGGCGAAAAAGAGTGTTCCTCCGAAAACAACTCTCAGCTTGGTTGGGCCATGAAGCAAAGGACCGTCCGCCCCATTAAGACCAAGCTGGCGAAAAAGAGTGTTCCTCCGAGAACAACTCTCAGCTTGGTTGGGCCATGAAGCAAAGGACCGGCCGTCCACAACTTAGCCAAATCTGGCATTCATCATCAATCAACCGGCCGTCCATAACTTAGCCAAATCTGGCACTCATCATCAACCGACCGGCCGTCCATAACTTAGCCAAATCTGGCACTCATCATCAACCGACCGGCCGTCCATAACTTAGCCAAATCTGGCATTCATCATCAATCAACCGGTCGTCTATAACTTAGCCAAATCTGGCATTCATCATCAACCGACCGGCCGTCCATGGCCTCGTTATAGTTTAGCCAAATATGGCATCCGCAATCAGCCGTCCGGCCTCAGACAATCAACCGTCCGGCCATTTGTCCTCCAAGGTAGGTCAAATCGACCTCCACATGGATCCAGCAATTCGGGGGCCATCCAACAAATCCCTTCACAAAATAAAAGTATGCTCGGGCTTGGGGGGCTTATATACTAACAGGACCTCCCGGCGTAGACCGAGCGCCCAGCCATCCAGTAGATGGGACGTTCGTCCAAAATGGAAATTAGGACGGGCGTCCAGCCATTCAAAGTGGGACGTTCGTCCAAAAAGGAAATCAGGCCGAGCGTCCAGCCATCAAGATGGGACGTCCGCCCAAAGATTAGGACCGAGCGTCTAGTCATTCCAAAACCGAATGTTCGCCCAAGGATCAGTACCGGACGTCTAGTCATTCAAGAACAGGATGTCCGCCCAAGATGGGACGTCCGCCCAAGATGGTGAGCGTCCAGCCATTCATGATGGCGAGCGTCCAAAGTAGCGGACGTCCAATATCGCTTGCCCGGTCACAATCTAGACCGAGCGTCCAAACTAGCGGACGTCCAATACCGCTCGCCCGGTCACAATCTGGACCGAACGTCCAACCTAGCGGATGTCCAGTGCAGCTCCCCCCGTCACAATCATAGACCGAACGCCCAAAAGAACAGTTGTCCGAGCTTTCATGGATCCAGCGGTTTTCCAAATGTCGCTCATCCAGGCGTGGACAAACCCCTTCGCACAATAAAATTATGCTTGGGCTTGGGGGGCTTATGTACTGATAGGTCCTCCCAACATAGACCGGGCGAAGGATTGATATAATGCCGACCGCTCAAAACCGGACGACCGCCAAAGGTTGGAACGTCCGCCCAATAATCTGGACCGAGCGTCCAGATATTCCAGAACCGAACGTCCGCCAGAGGTTGGCACGTCCGCCAGGAATCTGGACCGAACGTCCAACCAATAATCTGGACCGAGCGTCCAGATATTCCAGACTGAACGTCCGCTCAAGGTGGCTCGTCCACCCAAGAATACGGACCGAGCGATCAACCAGTCAGAAGCCGGACGTCCGCCCAAGGTGGCACGTCCGTCAAATAATCTGAACCGAGCGTCCTCAGGAACCGGACATCCGTCCAAGGACGTCCGCTCAAGGTGGCTCGTCCGCCTAAGAGTTCGGACCGAGCGTCTAACGAGCGTCAACCCATTCAGGAACCGGACGTCCACCCAAGATTGAACGTCCGCCCAACAATTAGGACCGAGCGTCCAATCATCCCTAGACTGGACGCCTTCCCAAATGATCCGCACTTAGTTGATAACATGGTTAAAAGCAAAGTGGCACATTAAAGTCCTTAATGAAGATTAAGGTATATTGGGCCGTTTCCAGGCCCACAAAAGGTAAAAGCCCATTACGATCAGTATAAATAAAGGTCTCAGGTATGATTTCTAGACAGATTGCTTAGAACGCAACACATGCATGCATTATATAATGCTCTGTCATATTACTGACTTGAGCGTCGGAGTGCCTTTAGCAGGTACCCGGCCCCTCCCCAACTGGGAGTGTGGGGCAGCACATGGAGTAGGAGGACGTCCGTCCAACTGGGAGTGTGGAGCAGCACCAGGAGAGGGGAGCAGCGTCCGTTCGCCCAGTCTGCGTCAACTAGAGGAAAAGTCGTCCGCCCAGTCAAGTTTGTGTTTTAACAGGGTCCGCCCGGATCCAGTCGAAACACCTCCCTACATTTTTATATTATATATTGATTTTTGATATTTTTAAATGACGTATATTTTGACTTAAAATTTAAAAGTAAAGACTACAAATTTACATTTATTTTCTCTACAACATACATAAATTTTATGTCGGTTATATATATACATCTGATATAAATTTATGTCTCTCACAATTATGTTTTACCTACGTTAGACATAAAAAACAAAACATATTATATGTAAAAAGTTTTTTTTTTACGTTGATTGAACCAAAATAGGTAACTTTAGTCCATAAGTTGTTAGAAATTACAGAAATGTTATGACTTTTCTTTAATTTACATTTTTCTTAAAATTGTAACCTATATAATATAATTAAATGTAATATTTATACTCGTGTTAGTCTAATCCAACTCGATTTTGCATGAGCTAGGTCTTACCCAATTTGGTTCTCCCTTGCCTGGGCTTGCCCCATGTATACTTCCATAACACGAATTGATTAAATCCTCCCCAAATTAACCTTTAATTTGAAGAATCAGAATTTTGTTGACTAGTTCATCATGTGGCCAACACTACTTTGCAATATACCAGAAGTTTTACCAAGACAATACAGGATTTAACCCTTGTAAAAATGAAAAGCCAGAGCTGTTTGTTTTGGTGAATAAGGGTGTGTCAATAAAATGATCGAATAATATAAAATAAATAAAATAAAATGAAGAGTATTATAGTAGTTATTGATAGACATTACGTACATAGAAAGTTAGAAAAGGACCCAAAAACCGCATACTATGTTTCTTTCTATGTGATTGTGAAAAAGACGTGGTTATTTTAGGATTTTTACTACAATCGTGGCCCGTGGTTTTCGATTTGATGTATTTGCAAAGTTTACAGAATTAACCATTTGCTAAATATTAACCCTTAAGCGTGGGAACTTAAAGCAATAGGAGGCATTGGTCTCCTCAAAATTTTGCGAGCCAATCACCAAATCCAAAAGAAAGAAGAAAATGAGCCTTTATAAACCCTTTTGATGAAGCATTACCCAATAGCAATAATAACAATCCTTTAACCTTTCTTAAAACCTGTATTTAGAGGGAGGACGATCAAGTAAACTTGATTTAGTCTCCCTAAACCCTAAAATTTGGTTCATTCTCCCGACCAAATATTGAACATGGGAAACTGTGGTAGCAATCCCAAGACCAATGAGGGTCCTTCGGACATTCCAGAGCCTGTGACCGAAGAGGTTGAGGTTGAACGTAAGGAGAGTGAAGCAAATATTGAGACCAAGACTGAGGAAACCCTAACTGATGCAGAGAATAAGTCTCTAAGAAACTTGCTTGATGAGGTATCAAATTTTTTTTCTTCAAATTTCAATCACATTTATTATTTAAAGAACGAAATTAACTACAGTTGATATATATTAAAATAGGAAGCCGGTAATTTAGCCTATTAATAATTGTGAGGTTGTATTGGCAGAAAGTAGAAGAGGCACTGAAGACAGAGGAAGTAAAGGCTGAAGCAAAGGCAGAAGAAGCTCAAAGTGGCGTGGTGAAAGTTGAAGAAGAGAAGCCAAAAGCAGAAGAAGTGACAAAGACTGAGGCCTAATTATAAAGAATAGTGTGCATGCTTGCGTTATATCTTGAATACACAAATTTGTTCTCTTTCTGTTCAATGGTCAAGAAAAATTGACTACATCTAAATTCACCATATGGATTTTGGCTTCTTCGTTTAATATATTTATATCTCAATTATTTTCTATCAAGATTATTATTGATTTATTTGAATTTATCTATGTTACTTTCTCTTTCTCGGTGTTTTAATCTAATTATGAAAATTATAGACTATACTGATGTTTTAATCTAATTATAGAGGTTATAGGCTATATCCTACCCGTTGAGAGCGTTTAAGGTTTAGTGAGATAAAATTTACTTACATAAAATAAAATACAGGTATTACTAATTGTCAAAATTTGTTGAAAATGTAAAATATAGGTATTACTTACACAAACCCTCTTCGACGTGATGTCGGAAGATCACAAATTTTTCGAAGACAAGTGTTAGTAAGGTGCAAGATAGACTCTCCAAGCTTCTCTGGGAGCTTGCCTTGCTCAAGGGTGATGACCTTCGGCTCATGGTGGGACGAGACGATATGAGGGTGTCAATGGAGAACCAAAAGAGTTCTTTGGTCGAGAAGAGTCAATTCTTCATGGAGAAGCTTCGCTACGGGTGTGGTGTCGCACTTGGTGGAGATCAATGATTACGACGACATGAAACTGTATGTGGAAGTTGTGGTTTTGATACACTATAAGGATCTCAAGGCCAAGTTGTGTTCCATATGGGCAATGGAGTTCCTAAAGTTTTGAACTTGCTTTCATTTTGATGTTCATTGTTTTGTACATTCTTTTTGTTCTTTTTTCTTGACTGTAATTGGTTTTATGTTCTTACTTTTACTTGTGTTATTTTGTAGGCATCGGTAACTGAAGTTCTTAAAAGAGTATCATCAGATCCACTACTGCAGCTATAACATTTTCTTGAACCTAATAAGTGATGTTCTGTAAGAAAAAGATGAAAAATATGTAGGGAAATGAAAGCTCTGTTATCCAAATTGCTTAAAGAAAAATAAACAATAAAGTTTGACGAAAAGAATACCCCATATTGTCGCAGTTCAAAGGAACCAAGGCAATAAACCTCGTAGGAAAAACATTATATTAAATACCCTCTATCGCCTCGGTGACATTTGAACCAAGACAAAAGCCTACTCCTTTTTGTCTCGATTCAAAACGAAAGCAAAAAATTTATCTCTTTTTCACTTGTATATACCTTGGTTCATCAACCATTATATATAAACAAAAAAATCGTTGTTATTTTCTTTACTACACTATTATTAAAACGATAAATTTTACATTCCAATATAAAAAATCACAAATATCAAAGGAAGGGGAAGAAGAAAACCATAACATAGAAGTTGAAGAAGAAATATTGTCATTTGTAGCATTGGCTATTGACGTTCAAAGTCATGATTATGCAACATGGTAATGGCAGAGGTGGTGAATAGTCGGTGTTATCAAGGGTAGCTGGAACATGTGGCAACTAATCAATTCAGATTCTTGACAACGACGAAACAACACACATTTCCATTGCATATATGTCATAGTTATCTCAGCATTCCTTTTTTTGTTACCGATGATGCTGCCCGACACCATGCTCTCCAACACAGGTTGTAACAAAACAATGCCACATAGTGGCTGGCTCTAGCCAAATTTGTGGATTTTACTTTGAGCTCTTCCGATATTTGGGCAGAAAAAATTCGAGTCTTTTATATCAATAGATTTATCAACGAATAAATTTGTCAAAAATAACTATTTTAAATTATCAACAAATTTTATCGATGAAGTTTATCAATAAAATAATTTATTAATAAATAAAATATATATTGATTTTATCAACAAAATAAATTCATTTATAAAATATATTCGTAACTAAAATTTTAGAAATAATCTCCAAATTTGTTGTAGTGTTATAAGAATGAATAATAAATTGTTTTAAACATATTTTTAAACCTTTTACAATATACCTTTTCATTCTCCATTTACTTTAATATATTATCTAAACTTAAATAAACTAGATTTTCTATTTTACCCAACATTTTGTCCTAAAATAAACTTCATTTACTAAGAAAAATATAAAAGAAAACATTAATTTACTTTCCAAATAATAGCGCTGGCTAAAAAAACTTAAAGGACCGAAAATTACTTTTAAAGATTTTAATATTGGTTAAAAATTTGTATTAATGTTAGTTTAGTGCATGCTAAGTTTCTGTAAAACACTTATATATATTTGAGTTTGTGTTAACTTAGAGACGTTAATTATAAATAATTAAGATTATCAGTAATTAAGTTTACATTAATTTTATTTATTTTTGAGTTAGTGTTAACTTAACCGACGTTAAATATAAAAATATTAAAAATAATTAAGGTTAGGATGGACTTATCGTTATTTTATTTTAAAATTTGTATTTATTTAATGTAGTATCACCTAAGTCGATGGTAAATTATATTCTTTTAATGTTTTTAACCATCACTATAGGTTTTTTTTTTTAATTTAATGGTCTAAATTTGAAGATCACAAATCTTTTCATCAACAACTTTTTTTCACTTTTATATATATATATATATATATATATATATATATATATATATATATATATATATATATATATATATATATATATATATATATATATATAATATTGTTTACAAATACTCATTTTTTCATTCACATTTATAAATCTCTTCACACTTTTCTCTTTTATCTATCATATTTCTTTCACCTACATTAATCTCATTCATTTACACTCATTTTTGCATCACACACATATCCTTTATTTACATTTTTTTCATCATCTTTCATCTCTATCACTTGTACTCATCTTCTTCGTGCGGATACTATATAATACATTGGATGACCCACATTATTCGTGTCTATATCACAAGAGACTGAGAAACGGTAATATTTAAATTTAATGAATTTTGATTTTCTCCAACATTTGGAATTCATATACACTAATTAATATCAATTGTCTTGTGTAGAGATTCAAGACTTCTTCTCCACTTCCTGAGAAACCACTTATTTTCTTGAGGAAGGCATTTGCAAAACATTTAGTTAGATTATATAATCACTAGTGCAGTAATACGAAATAGCACTGATTATTATTGCTTATAGGCACCGGTTCTGCAACCGAGGCATATACAGACGAGGTATAAAATGTAGGTTTTATGCCTCGGTTATGAATTGAGGCAAAAGGGGTAAGATTATGCCTCAGTTTTTAGGTAACCGAGGTCGTAACATGTTTTTTTTTAATTTTTTCAGACTTTAGGATACTGATTCACCACGGAATGATCCTGCTGAAATGTCAAATTATAATATTATGACAACAACTTGGTAAACCAAATTTGCAAATTTTGAGCCATCTCATCAAAATTTGTTTCTACAAACTGGGTGAGTTGATCAAATTTATCTCTTGGAAACACTGAAAATTCAAAGGATTCATAAACCCTGTAGAGGTTTTTAAACATAGTTCGATAAATTACTGTAGGATCTGTGATCGAGATATTGACAAAAAAGTAACTACAAGAAGCAAAATTAGAGCAACAACCTTTGCTCTCACTTGAAACATGGTTTTGGCACTTCTTTTGCTTGACCAAATATTTTTGACATGAGCGTCTCCTTAACAGGACATGATTCGGAGATATGGCCACACTCTTCTTCCTTTACAATTTCATCCGAAGAAACATCCCATTCCTTCTGCGAGCCTTCAGATTGGGCATCCTTTGTGATTTCTGAATCTGAAAAGCTTCCAAATATGAAGTTGTCCTCTAATTTCTATTCCCTACAGATTTCAATTCGTGATTTAGATTTGTAGTGAAGAATTGAGATCAAAATAGAGACCCAAGATTTCTCAATTTTAGAAACCCAATTTGATAAAACCCAGAATGCTTTCCCTTTCCACTCCGCAATCGGACCACCATAAAAGCAAGCCAGAACCCAATTTGATTTCTTCGTGAGTTCGTCCTCCTCAATTGACGCAACCAAAAAGCAAATTGCGCCTCCATGATTCAATCTTCTCCACCCCAACCTGCACACAGAATCACAAAAACAATGTCCGCTCCATCATTCATCTTCTTCACCCAGAAACTCAAAAATCGCAAAATCCAAACTCAAAATTCGCAAATCCTTTTCATGGTGCCTACCTCCATTGACGCAGATAATTTCTTTTCTTCCTGGCAAGCACAAACATGAGCTTCAATCGTGAACTCCTTAAGCTGCCATCAATGGCCGAGAGTTGCGCGCCTCCATCCTCTCCACAACAGCGCAAGAGTAAGAAGGCATAATGTTTTTCCCCTTTCCCCCATTTGAAGAACCCTAATATGGACGCTAGCCAAGACGCGGGTGAAGACGCAGCTCGAGAAGGCGGTAGAGGAGAAAAATGAGATGGTGAGGGAGATCGGGGAATTCTCGCCATCGCGTCCTCGCCGCTCCATGAGAAAAGTGTTTCCGCCATCGCAGCATCGTCGTTGCTCTCTCGTCGCACTATCACGCGCTCCCACTGTTGTCACACATCGGCAAGAAAAAGGAGAAGAGGAGAGGTGTTAGGTGTTTGGGAAAAAGTTTCTTTCGCTACCTAGAGGCTAGGTTTTTCTGGCTTTAAGCTCCCACAGTCCAAGCCCAATATGCCTCGGGTCCATCTACCAACCGAGGCAGTATCTTTGCTACGTGAGGTTTATGCCTCAGTTCACCCTGGCAACCGAGGCAGTATTTTCTTTAGACACCGGTTGCAAGAGAATAGGCCTCGGTTGTAGCAAAAACCGAGGTAGAAAGCCTACATATGACTTCGGTTCAACTACAACCGATACCATATGGTGCACGATAATTTATTTCAGAAAAAAATAAAAATAGCACTTTGGCAGCGGTTCAAGCTAGAACCGTTGCCATAGGTCCAGGTTATTGCCTCGGTTCTGGAACAACCGAGGCAGAACCGAGGCAGTATCCTTCAACATATTATCTCGGTTGTAACCGAGGCCAAAAGTCCCCAACCTTTTTACCTCGCCCGTATATCCTTGTTCGAAAACCGAAATGTATTATAAAAAACAACCGTTGTCATTTCCCTTCGCTGCACTAGTGCATACTTTATTACAAAAGCTACGTACTTTATAAGTGGTGGATGTGCTATTATAAAAAAAGTTAACTATAAGATTCAGTGGGTCATCTTATTAACATCTTAGAAGAGTAACTCCAATAACTTATCATATTTGTTTACTTGCTTCCTACTTACATATATCTTGGAAGTCCAACATCGATTAAAAATAAGATCAATTTAAAATATATAAATGGATGCAAACCTCACCTAAAATCCATTTCTTAACCATGTCTACTATATATGTCAATTAAGGAAATATATATATATATATATATATATATATATATATATATATATATATAAATAAATATATATATATATATATATATATATGAAATTATGGTCATGTCTTGAAAACTCATGTTGAAGTAAGAGAAAAATTATCTTTTAAAACTAAACTAGTTAAAATTTAGAATCAAATAGCGGTAAAATTAATTAAATAATTTTGGTCAAGGTTTTATAGGAATTGAAATATCATCATTCTAGTTGGGAAGTAAAAAAGTAGACGAAAATAAACTTATCCATGTCACTATAAGAAAACTAATATTAGAGTTGGCCAAAAGCCAACACAACTAACGAAAACCAACGCTAAAACATCGAGTTTGCGTCTTAAAAAAGACAGAAACGCTAAAAAGGTGGAAGCTAAAATATTAGTGTCGACTGTTGTTGGCAAACACTAATACTAAACGGACGCTAACGATAATAACTTCCAAAAAAACTAAAATATGAGTGAAATGAATGAAGAATGTATGTGAAAATATGAGCGGAAATATCTTAAAAAAATGTAACTAGTTGAAAATAGTTGTAAAAAATATTTCGCACTCATATGACCCACTTTGTATGTTATACTACAATATATCATCACAGTTGTAAATAGTTAGTGAAAATCATTGAAATAAAAAAACTATGAGAAGGTATGACTTTAGCATATGTCAAACCTTGAGAGCAACCCATGTAAGCTTTCTACCGTTAACAGTTGATCTTCAACCAACATCATACGTGCTGCAATAGAATTATATAAAAAAAAGTTTTAGCATTCATTTATATAACAAAGAAAGTCCAAACATTGAGGTTCTTACCAATCAACTTCTTGTTTGAGATGTTTGGGAGGAGACTTGTGCAATGAGCAGAATCACAAAACATAACTCTTAAGTATGGAAATAACGCTGCCAATGGTGCCTGAAATTCATAAGAACTTAATTGTTATATATTAAAATCACATATGGATCTTTATGAAGTTAATAAACTTCACTTACCTAGATATATAAGGAATAAAATATATTTCCTTCCCGCTTCCAAATCTGTTGGTGAGATATGTTATGATGTCATCAAAATCATTTGCTTCGTGAATGACTTCATTGTACCCCAAGTTGTTACTGACACCAAACATATACCTGAAATAAAAAATTATCTTTGATATAAGTATACTTGATATATAAATCAATTTTATATAAATAATTGCTCATAGACTTACATCATTCATAGTTGAATTAATGTAATATTAAACTCATGTAAGAAGGTATGACTATAGCATATGTCAAACCTTGAGAGCAACCCATGTAAGCTTTCTACCGTTAATAGTTGATCTTCAACCAACATCATACGTGTTGCAATAGAATTATATAAAAAAAAAAGTTTTAGCATTCATTTATATAACAAAGAAAGTCCAAACATTGAGGTTTTTACCAATCAACTTCTTGTTTGAGATGTTTGGGAGGAGACTTGTGCAATGAGCAGAACCACAAAGCATAACTCTTAAGTATGGAAATAACGCTGCCAATGGTGCCTGAAATTCATAAGAACTTAATTGTTATATATTAAAATCACATATGGATCTTTATGAAGTTAATAAACTTCACTTACCTAGATATATAAGGAATAAAATATATTTCCTTCCCGCTTCCAAATCTGTTGGTGAGATATGTTATGATGTCATCAAAATAATTTGCTTCGTGAATGACTTCATTGTACCCCAAGTTGTTACTGACACCAAACATATACCTGAAATCAAAAATTATCTTTGATATAAGTATACTTGAATATAAATCAATTTTAAAAGGCTAAACGTAATCAACTCTTCAATCCCGCTTAGCCTTTTAAACGTCCGTTCTGGAGGGGGCCGGACGTCTATAATATTGTAGACATTCGGCCCCCTCCAGAACGAACGTTTAGTGTGCTGACAAGGGGAGTTGAGGCGTTCATTTGTTCAGCCTTTTAAACGTTCGTTCTGGAGCCTGTCCAGAACGGACGTTTAAAAGGCTGAACGCAATCAACTCTTCAACCCCCCTCAGCCTTTTAAACGTCTGTTAGAGTGGGACGGACGTCTATAATTTTATAGACGTCCGTCCCCCTCCTGAATGGACGTTTAATGGGTTGACAAGGGGGTTGAAGCGTTCATTTGTTCAGCCTCTTAGACGTCTGGGCCCCTCGAACGGACGTCTATTATATTATAGACGTCCGTCCCCCCCCCCAACGGACGTCTACAGTTTCACTTATTTACGAATATGCCACCGGTCAATTATTTACGTTGGGGCTTTTGTGGACGGACGTCTATGGGGGGACGTTAAAAGCCAATTTTGCACTAGTGAATATCACTCAGCCACTGAACCAGAATTATGCAGAATCACAATCATTCAGTTTCACACACATGCAGGACCATTAAACAACATTTTCATACATCATAAACTAAGCAATTAAATTAACTAGCTTCCCTTACCTCTTTGACAGAACTTGACAGCTCAAGAACTTCAAAAATTTTGCTCTCAATACTAGAAAATTCTAAGAACCTATAACTCACATATTTGTGAGAACGAACCAACCAAAAGACCAAAAAAGTGAAGTTAGGAGGGAGGAAGAAGACCGATGAAAACGTGCAAACATAAACATGGCTTGCATGTGTCACAAACTTTCGAAAAATCACAAGAACTTAAGAAAACAAGACTTACCAGCTCTAAACAGGAATCTGATCGATGGAAAAGGATGTTTTTGACTCCAAGATTTTATTAATCCTAATATTGAGTCTAAAAGAGTCTTCAGTTGTGTGATTTGTTTTTACAAATATTTGGTTTATCTTGTGTGTTAATATAACATGCTTATTTAATATATGATGTATATTAGAAAGTGGGCTTCTAATAATGCATCTTTTGATAAATTAGTTTACCCTCTCTTGTGTTGCGGTTTTTTTCTTGTAGTTTTTTTTTTCTTGTAATGATCACCTTGTTGATTTGAGTAGAAAAAGATATATATTTAGAGTTTTTCTCTCAGAAATGTGAGTCAAAAAAGATATTAAAAATTGGTAGTTTCTTTAAATGAGTAGTTTTCTTTTAGAACCAAGATATAGTGTTTTGAGATGTATAAAGGTTATATTATTATAGCCATATCTTTTGGATGATTGTACTAATATATTTTATACGTGGATTATTTGTTTTTTAAATATTAATTATGAAATGTTTTATTCTAATAGTTTTGAGTTATTAAAATGAGATTGTACATTATTCACTATTTTTTTCTTCTCCTTCGTCCACAATCTTCTTATAATCTCTTTCTTTCATACTCATCTATTTCATCACATTCATATCTTTCATACGAATTCATCTACACTCGTCTCCTTCATCTATTATAATTTGTTTTTCATTTATATATATAAATATATGAAGTTACTGTAGAAGAGTTTTTTAAGTTATTGGCATTAGCATAAACCAAAATAGATTTTATTTTGTAACAATACTAATTAGCAGATATTACAATACTAATTAAATAATTACATAAACAATAACAAATGATTATATTTACATTTTATATAACTTGTCCCACATGCTTCCTAACTTGATATAATCAAGTTAATCCTAACACCAATATACAATCAAAATTCCATATTTTACAATATAATACAAAATTAACTTTGTAGTTTCACTACTGTTCCTTGCAAGAACATTTAGTTAATCTTCTGCTAACGTATAATACATATATGATGATTGAATATGATACCAAAACATCACAAAAATAAAAGATAAAATATTGAACATTTTCAATACTTCTTAGAGCAATATTATCATAAAAGATTCCTCAACACCAATCAATATATCTTACACTACCACCTTCATAGCACACATATCAATATAAAATTTAATTTCTATATAAAGGATGTGTGTGATTCTCAATAATTACAAAGGTGAACACCTTTGTAATTGAATAATTCACGAACACAATGAAAATTTTAATTATATAATTGTTTGAATTAAAATGAATATAAATTCTTGTTAAATCAAATTAATATGTCTCTTTCTCTCTTTTTTTTTCATCTTAATCATATTATATTGAATTTTATTGTTTCATTGTAACCCGTGTTACTACATTCTTTCTACCTCATCAACAAATGTTTTAAATAAGACTTTTTACTTTTTTATAGCCAACAAAAGTTTTTAAGACTAAAATTGATAATTGTTTTTATTAATATTAAGTACAACTTCTTTTCAATGTCAATGGGAGAATATTTAAGTTTACATTGATGAAAAAAAAATTCATCAAGAAAACTCCAATCAAACACACCATAAAAGGTAATCTAGATCTTAGTCTAAATAATTATAATCAGTTAGAAACTAGCTGTTGACGCCAATTGAAAAAAAACTGATTGTCAATTAAAATCTTGATGAATTCTAAGTGAAAATTAATACAACCATATAAAATGGAAAGAGATCACCAATATCAGTATTTTCAAATTATTGACAATTATTTAATATTTAACCCTTTTGTATTTAATAATAATTAAAATACTAAAATTTAAAAATTTATGAATTTGAATTATCTTTTACAAAGAAAACATTTAAAATATGAAATATATAAATTTAAATTTGAATAACTAATAACTTCAACAAATAATTATGTAAATTTAAATTTATATATTTTTTATAAATAAAAATTGTGTAATTTAACTTTACATTGAATTTATTTTCAAATATTTCCACCTACAATCATATTATTATTTTATTTTATTTTTCTAACTTATTACACACACAAAATTATTACATAAATTATTTTAACCAAATAAATATACATTTATCAAAATCAATTTTTACAAAAGACAACCATAATTACAATATTTTATTAAAATAATTTTTCTATTACCATAATTATAATATATTTAAATTATCTTATTTATTATAATCGCTCTTCAATTTATAAATATTAAATTAAATATATTTTTTAAATTCATATTGAAATGAGTTTGTAAAATGTTATAAATTTTTAATAAAGTAATTTATTATAAATAAATATACAAATCTATAAAACTATAAAAAATGTTAATTATAAACTTTTCCTAAAAAAACAGAATTTCAACCACAAACAATTTACAAAATTAAAAAAAGTATGATGAGAATTTAGTCTTTCACCAAAAAAAAAGTTAAACTTCACCCATAAAAAGAACTAGTTTGGAAACAATTTTCTGATGGTCTACCCCATAAATAAAATTAAAAAATGGTACTGAAAAAAAGTCGACTTTATTAAAATTAAATGTTATTAAGTGATGACACAATGCTTAAATAAGCCATTTACGAAGTGTTAAGTAGTTAATTAATAGGTGGTAAGAACAAAAAAAGTGTATCTAATCTTTTTGATGAATTTCAATTTTTCAGTATCTTTTACTTCTCTTCTTTCATCTTGATCTTATGTTTGGTCTAATATGTTCAACATTGAAGGGTATCGTTTGAAAATGTATAAACCAAACAAGTTATATACAACTTTAAATGACCTTTTCCTTTCTCCATCCCAATTTTCAAATCCGACCTTTTCCTTTTCATACCTTTGGCTCAATGTCACGTGAGGGTTACATTGCACAAGATATGCTTTTTTCTTAATCAAGAATAAAAATTCTAAACCATGTGAGCACCACAATTAGAATCAATCATTTTTCACCATTATTAAAACTTTATATAAAGCAAATGAAAGAAAATACAAAGGGAGACGATATTGGTACCCACTTACCAAATTGAAATTGTGGAAAGAAGCATAAAAGATACAAAAAGAAAACAACATTCCACCAAATTTCTTTTCTAAATATACGAGATATCTTGATATTTTGGATTAAATCATGTAGATTATTTCATAAAAGAATAAAAATTCATACAAAACATTCTATTAAGAGTTTTCTTGATAATGGAAAATGGAGAGTGCATTTGAAGCTTACTTAATTTGACTCCAAATAATGTATGACACTATCTAATACTCGTAAAATAAAAAATAGTAACATTAGATGTATGACAATAAAAAACAATGTTTATATAGTTTCAAAGCAAGAATATAATGAGGCTAAGGTTAAAAATTGAAAATTGAATTAATATATTACATAAAATATAAAAAAATATTTTTAAGACAGGGGAATATGTGAGATGTCAAATTCGGTAAATTTAATTTCCTTTAAAAATTTCAAGGAACTTTCTCCTTTCTTTTCATATAGAATGGTAAATTAACATATTTTAATTATATAAATAATATTTTTAAGATACAGAATTTTATAATTTCATATAATATTACATAATTTATGATATTATTATTTAAATCATAAAAAATATAATTTATACAATTTTATAATCTTGTAATCAGTTTATTGAATAATATATTTTAGATAGTTTTTCGTTTAAATTTTATAAATGGGTAGTAATATTGTATCAGCAGGTTGTAACATTATGTCGATGCTCTCCAATCAATTATTAGTTATTTTGTTTCATAATTGTTCTTGGGACAGAAAATCATGTTATGATAGTAAAAAGTAGTTTATCAAATTACATTTATTTTTAGTTCTTTTTCCAAGATTTAGACAAATGTTTATGGATATTTTTCAATCTTATCTTTTGTGAAATGATTAGGTAGATTGTATGAGTGGTTCAAAGAGATTTGAGAACAAGAGAACAAATAATTTCTTTATATATATAGTTATAAAGTGAGACTTTGCAATAATTCACTAAGAACATGAGACTAGTATTCAATGAAAAATTTGCGGATTATTTTTAGAAGTTGGAAAGGACGTCAGTGAAGATTCAATGGTGAGACAAAATTAAAAAAGATTTCCAAATATTATCACTTCAAATTATAAATATTTGATGATTAAATTGATTTTATTTATCCTAATATTATTGAAAATTTGGAGATATATCTATTATTTTAGTGAAAAGACTATTAAGACTTTTATTTTTAAAATTGTTTCATAAGTAAACAATGGTAGAACTATATGAATAAATTGTGAAAAGAAAAATAAAGTTAAGTTCAAATGATTCGCATATAGAAGAGGAATGCTCAGATCTTCGTAAGAAAGTTTTCGTGTTGAAATGCTTCATTCAATCGTAATTGTTTACAGCAACTGAATTTCTTGGAGCCATCTTTATCGAACCATTTTATTTGAACACTTTAGAAACAGATTAACGAAAATAATGATGAAAAATCAACACAGAAGGAACACATTAGTTAGAAGAAGCATATGTAGTGACTTAATAGCACACAGCAATCACCTATGGATAGCACAGAGACAATTCTTGTGTCCGACAGCAGAAGCTATGCAATAAGGTTGTAACTTGCCATCTCGGAACCACTCTTGACGCTTCTGCACGAGTTCATTCAGAAAATCATCAAGCTTCTCTATGGTGACATTTGGCATCACCACCACATGAGCGATGTTTCCTTGGCATGCCAACTGCCACCTGTGCACGAACTCCTCATCATGTGGTCTCTCAAACACAACGGTGCTGCTCAGCTCGTTCAGCATTGCTCCAATGCCTGCATCCACAAGCCGACCTTTGAAGTAGTGTGCATTGCGCAAACACTTCTGCACCTCTTTCTGAAAACCTCTGTACCCTTTCATGTTTAGATTGTACCAGAGGAATATGGGCGCGTGCCCGTTCCTGCTTCCCATGATCGTCGCGTCCCTCGAAGAAAGATACTCCACGTTCCTCGAAAGAGCCTTCACATTCTCCGATCGCGTTATCTGCACGCCACAGGGCATTGGGCACCCCACGAACTTGTGCCCAGACACACTCACACTCCCTATAGGCTTCTTGAAAGAAACTTTTGGAGCCTGACAAATCTCACATGCGGACAAAAATCGTCAACCCAATTATCTATTCAACACATCGGCATTGTAAAGAAAGTGCCTTTTGATTTACATTAGCTCTTACAGATATCATTGCTTTTGTTATACTGTTTACTGATAATGTAATGTGTATCACCAGAGTGATTGTTTTAACAGGTGTGTGGAATTTTTTATATGTATGCCACGCACGTAATTGTTATAAAACAGAATTAGACATCGTGTGCAAAAAGTTTATTAAAATACTAATCATGGACTAGAGCATATTTTCATACTGAAATCACCATTGGAATGGCTGGATCAGAGTTAGGTGATCATTTAAATAATCGCTGACAATCAGGCAAAAAAAAAATTAGTTGATGAACATACTAATTGTTGGCTAAAATGTTATAATTTGATCACATGACATTAATAACCCAAATGCTGTTAACTAAAGTGACATTCACTGACAACTATGAAATAAGAAAACGGGATAACAGATCTTCTTGTGTGTCAGAGAAGAGACGCTAAGAACCACAAATTGAAGAAAGAAAAGGTATAACAACACAGCAGTGATATTTCAACAATGATAAGAAAACAACCACTTCAAAACATTGATATTTTAGTTATACTTTTTTATTTTTAAATTGAATTGTTAATGATATTATTAAAGTTATCAAATGTATAGATATTGGGCTTAAATGGTTACTTCGTTTTCATGTATGTTAAGAGGTGAATTTCTATTTAGTATCTAGTTTTAAAAATGAAGACATTGGGTCCTGTGTTATGAAAAGTGTATGAATAAGGTGTTGTCCGTTAAGTTGACAGCAACGATGTTAAGTCTATGCTGATGTGGTTGTACTTTATCTCCTCTTTTCTGTTGTCCAGCTTTTTTTCTCTCTTGTTCAACTTTTTCTTTGATGATTTGTTGAACTTGTTTTCTATTTGTGGACCTTATTCATATACTTTCCATAACATAGGGACACAATGTCTTCATTTTTAAAACCGGGTGCTAAACAGAAATTCACCTCTTAACATGGAGACGAAGTAAGCATTTAAAGCTAGATATTATGATGTTAAGGACTAATGTTGTTTCAAAGCTTACACGTTTCACAAAAGGTAACATGAGACCAAACAAAGCTCCATCACAATGAATGTAGAACCTGTCATGTGAAAATCCTGCTTCCTCAAGTTTCTTTATAACCAGATCAAGGTCATCCACAGCTCCTTTCACAGTTGTACCTGAAATGTTTGAGTGTAAGAGCCATAATAAGAGAGGAGAGGAGAAGGCACAAGGGAGTGAGAGAAGAGGAGAAAATTGCCTATGTTCACATTCACAATTGCTGGTTTGTCCCTGTGACAAAGAAGCTTGGCCTTGAAATCATCACAATCAATCTCACCAGAACAAAGAGTGTCAATCTTCACACATTCCATTCTGTACATACGAGCAGCTTTGAAAACAGAATAATGTGACTCCTGTGAGGCATATAAAATCCCATCTGGGAAAACCTCTCTCCTGCAGCAGTCATTTTACCATATTCAGGATATTAATTTCAACAACATACACAAAAACTGGCTGAGACTAACCCAACAAGGATTCCATGGAGATTGCCCTCTGTGCCACAGTTTGTTATATAGCCCCAGTACTCATCTTTCTCCAATTCCCACAACCGTGCAAACCAGTCCAAAACACCAACCTCAAACTGCCTGGAGTGGACACCATAATTGCTTTCAATAAATGGATCTCCCAAGTTGTTGATGGAAAAGTGCTGAAGTTGAGAGAGTGCCTCATAGTCAAAATCCAAATTATAGGGGTAACCTGTGAGATTTTTTCAGAAGATTAGTTAGCATATTAGATAAACCTGTTACCTAGCTAATAATGTTTATTGCAGATCAAAAACATGCAAATAGACTATCAAACCTAAATGATATTTGGTCCTTTCAGTCAGAGTTTTTTTGTATTTAGCCAACACGCTTGCCATATAAGCTTCCCTTTCACCAGTAACCTCATCATCTATATCAGGCTCCGAAATTTCAAGGCACATGGTATGAATATTTCTTCCCAGGACAATCTTTCTCTGCCCATTTTCTGTACCATTCTGAGCCTCTCCCTTGCCAATGCCATTCTCTCCGGCTACGATTGGCACATGATCTGATATAAAAGCCGTGGAATTGAGAACCTCAGGCAAAGATTTCGTTGTTCCATTAATGCTGCAATCAGGAGCTAAAACATCAACACTTCCAGCCATCTTGGTACTTGCAGCACAAGAAATTATCTGAAAGACAGAACACACAAGTTGGTTATCAACAAAAGGAGGAATCTAAGTGCAAACAAAATAAACCATGAACCTCGAGCTAAAACTCAGCCATCACTCTTTATCAAACACTTTGCTAGAAACCACGATTCCACTACAGGAAACGAAACAAGGCTGACCACAAAAAAGATGTTTTGGTCTACACATATCCAGGCAATTCATTTCCATTTACTTTTAATATTCTTTTCACTTTAATTTTTAAACTTTTCCCGAAACTCAAACTAAAATCGTTAAAAGGAAAACAATTTGCCAATGGGCCAAACACCACTCATATGATACTTGCTTTTGAAACATCAATGGGTTTTATGATAATTTTATGTGTCCCACTGAATCCATGTCATATATTTCTCAATTTTTTCAGCATTCTCAAGTTCTCATGGTTAATATTGTATAGCATATCAATGCAGGAATATCTCACTTATAAATAAGGCACAATCCCAAACAGATTTCGTTCAAATATACAGAAACAAAAATATATAATTTTCCCAAATGAAGAAGTAAGCTTAGAAGGCTTGCTTTCGAAGCAGAAGAAAACAAAAGAGTTTTGGCCAGAAAAGGAACTGATTCACCAACACTCAAGCCAAAACCAAAGTCACACTATGAATTGCTTACATATTCAAATGAAAGAAATAGAAACACTTCAATCAAGGACAAAATACAGAAAAAAAGAGAAAAGCTCGCTACTAAAAGTAAAGAAGAGCAGACAAAAACACAACGAAAACAGCATTAAGTAATAACAGCATCACATCAAACATAAAAGAAGCTAAGAATAATTCAAATATCCAAGTATTTGGACCATATAGAAGGAAGACACAGCTAATAAAACATCTTATTGAAAAGCTAGAAGGAGAGTTATGTATATGTAATATGAAGGTTAGGAAGCACACATGAAGAAACTATGGTCTGAAATACAAAAGCTGATATTTTTCTTTCAGCCCAGAAGCACTTCTATGGAAAGATTGAACAATCAATCTTAAAGGGTGAAAAGGAACGGTCTTGGTTAATGAGGGGACAGGATCCGGATTTATAATCGCCACATCTCATTAGAATGATAATGAAAGGAAAGAGATATTCAAAGAACCAAAATACTAATTGACACGGAAATCACATGTGAAAAGAAAAATATAAGATTTTAGAGGAGTTTTGACCTCATTAGAAGAGAAAGAAAAGACGAATAATGGGTTTAGGTGTTTAAAAATAAGTTAGTGTTCATATATCATTACACTTAATGAAATTACCCTCCCATCTTATTCTCTTCACACACTATATGTGTTCTTTATACAATTAAGAGAAGAGAAACTAGGTAACATATCCTAATGAATAACGTAACAAATGATGTAATATAAAAATGTGGGCGAAAAATGTTCTTTATATGGTTGTTATAAAAGATAGTCACCTCCTTTAAATACTTTTTAATAAATTAACATTAACCTCTTTTACGTACTTTTAATAAAGTGACACTCTTATTTTCTTTAAATAACACATTGACTTCATACTTAAATAGAAAACTATGAAAATTTTAAATATGAAATTAATTTTCTTTAAATAAAATTAAAGGAATTAGTTATTATATATTAATAGCATCTAAAAAAATAAATTACCACTCAATTATAAATTATCGTATTAAATGTTAAGAAATATATTTTCAGGAAAACAAATAGTTTAATAGAAAAATCATTAAATTGGTGGTTATTAAGATGTATGATTAGATTCATTAACTTTTTATTATATTTAAATATGGTTTTTTAATGTAAGTACAACTATATGTTGTAAGAAAATATAAAAGTAAGTAAAAGAAAGATTCTAAAATGTCATTTTATTAATTATATATATATATATATATATATATATGAATTTTTTACGATTAATATATATATATATATATATATATATATATTATAGTGTGTATTAATAAATAAATATATTGACCTGTATTCGGGTTTTAAAATTTATTAGAACTTGATTATTGGATTTCATTCTAAGTCTACAATTAAACTTACATATTGAGTATTGAATTACTAAATTTAAGTTCAACATGTATTCTATTTAGAATAAAATTTAAATCCAAGTATTTTGGAGTTGTGTAAGTACATAAATTCTCCTTGAAATCTGAGTAGTTATTTAAATAAACGTGTGGGCAATTGATTCTCTGAGTAGTTATTTAAATAAACGTGTGGGCAATTGATTCTCCGCGTCATCTTTCATTGTTTAGATGTAAAGAATCTTATATATTTATTGAGTATATATATAAAAGTTCGACATTATTGCGAACAATTATTGTGTAGTTATGTATTTGAATATTTTAATGTTATTTAGGCCTTACTTGAAAGAATTTGAAGGAGAGTAATTGAGGGGATTTGAAGATAATTTTTGTTATTGTTTATTTGAGTGAATTTGGAGGTAAGTGAGAATGAATTTAGAAGTAAAGTTTGTAAGAATTAGTGTAGGATTTGATTGACGTGACAGATTTAAAAAAATTTACTTCCAAATCCACTCTCATTTACTTCCAAATTCACTCAATAAACAACAAAAAAATTATTTTCAAATCCTCTCAAATCCCCTCAATTACTTTCTCCAAATCCATTCAAGTGAACAAGGGATTAGTGAGTCATTGTGAATTTTCTAAAACATCAGTTGGACAATGGATGTTTATTTTTGACTAGCATGTTACTTAATCAAAAAAAGGTTTAATACCCTATTTTGTCCTCAGTTTTGCTCGAAAATGTCAAATTAATTCATCCTTTAAAAAATGCGTCAATTACGTCCTCACTTAATAAAATTTGCATCAATGAAATCCCTTCCGTTAAATCCCTACAAACGACGTTAATTAAAGAAAGAGAAAAATAATTAACGCCGTTTGTACGAGTTTAACGGAAGGGATTTCATTGATGCAAATTTTATTAAGTGAGGACGTAATTGAAGCATTTTTTAAAGGATGGACTAATTTGACATTTTCGAACGAAACTGGGGACAAAATAGGGTATTAAGCCATAAAAAAAAACTTAAGAATATGTATATTATTTTATGTGAAAACTCATTTTGCAATTAAAGTCTTTTTCGACTTTGATTTTGAAACTTTTGCTTAATCATCCTTTCTAAGTTCTCGTATTTTTTCTTCATTAGTGTAAAATATTCCTTTTAACATTAGTGAATAATAAGGAATAAAAAACCATCCTCATTTTAAAAAACCATCCTCATTTTAATCCTTATTTTTCAAACGTTTGTTATATAATCATGATTAATTTTCATTACATTTCACATTTTATGTCTTAGTTTTTCATTACATTTTTCTTTTTACTTTCTTTTTCTCATTGTCTATGAGTTGTTGTGTCGTTTTTTACATCGCAAGTTGTTGTTGCTTACATTATAAATGCAAGCCACAACCTTTTGAGAGTGTGAAGAACTGATATGAGGAACAACTTTAGGCCACCTTGTCACGTTTGTCACCTTGTTCACTACATTTCTTCGATGTGTTCATTAATGCAGAATGAGGTTTTTGACGCGCATAAGACAACGCGGTAACATTTTTGTAATTTCAGCAAACTTATAGGTCTCGATTCAAGTGGAACCGAGGTAGAACAAACTCTATTTCATCGATTCTAAAGCAACCGAGGCATAAAGTCATGCAAAATCCTACATGTCCCCCTGTAGAATAATGTTTTCTTCTAAGCACCTTTTTGAAGAGGACATATTGTTTCAATTGGTTAAAGAACCGAGACATAAAGTTTGTCAGAATCCCTATGCAACTCATTAGCTTCTCTGTCACGACAAGTTCAAAGGGGATACTGCCTCGGTTGGTTAGGAAATCGAGGTGTAAATCCTACAAAATTCCACCTATCCCCCTGCAAAAACAACCTTTTCATATAAGTAAGACACACTGTCTCGGTTGGTCAGGGAACCGAGGCATAAAGGCTGTCAGAAATTCCTCTACAAATTAGAAACTTCCCTCACAAGTCGTTGACATTACCCCTATTGCTTCGGTTATTCTAGAACCGAGTCTATAGACCTTTTCGGCTTCAATATAGTTGTGACTCGAGGCTTATGGTTTGAAAATAATTTCAAAAATGCCATTAGATTTTTCATTTGGAATTGTTTTAAAACATGTTAGGCATTAACTAATTGAATAACTGAGGCAGTAGGGCTTCTATTACCTTAGTTAAGTAAATAACCGAGGCAATATCTGTTTAAATTTTCACTTTCGTGAAAGAAGTTACCCTACACTATTCTTCTTCTTCTTCTCTTGCGCAAGCTTTTGTTTTCCTCTCCTCTCTACAACTTCTGCAGCTAACTGGGTGCCTCTATTATCTCAGGCGAAGTTCTCTCCAAGTTGGGTGCCTCCATTTCTCATGCGAATTGCAACATTGTTCTCTCCAAGCGCTGCCTCTACCACCGTCGCCGCCATGTTGTTGTCGCTCCGCCGCAATTCGTTCATTTTCTGGATGCCGCCGTTGTCGATGTTGTCGTCGCCGCCATGGTAAGTTGTTCAAACCCTCTCCACTTTGGTTTGTCTTTGATTGATATATGGGTTCAACATTATATGTAGTACTTGATCTATATAACACTCTGTTAGATAATTATATATTGATTCAACATTATTTTTGACATTAGAATCTAAGTAAATTAGATATAGATTCAAAAAATTGATGTTAGGGTAATCTATGTGCAATGATGGCTAGACAGCCCACATCAACATCATTGCCTCGTGAAGGTTGTTTGGATTGAAAATTATTGTAGTTCCAATTAAGAGCCTCTCATGTTGAGCAATTTTTTGCAAAATATGCAACCTCAAGTTCATGATATGGGTTGTGATGTGTATCATTTGGTTTCTTGTTCATACTTGAAAACTTGAACACAATGCGCTCTGAAATTGACCTCGGAGATACCTTGATATACCTTAAAGATTATGAAATTAATCAAGTTGTTAATCGTATACATTTGGCAAAATCAATCATCCACCAAAGTTTAACATTTGAACAAACTTGATATGACAATAAGATAAAAGTAAGGCACTAAGATTACTTTCCACCAATATAACCCTTTTTTTAATCTAAATTTAATGCGTCTAATAATAGATGCATTAAAGAAAAAAGATTAGTGAACATCTTCTTTGTTCTAAACATTTAGAGAGAAATAGTAATGAATGCAGAAAAAAAAATAGTTGATTTACATGATTAACAAATAATTAAATGATAAAACAAATCAAGTATGTTAATTAAGTGCTTGTAATTATCGGTACTGATATTTCTATCGGTACAAATATTTTTAAGAGTGAATAGATCGAAAAATAGGAAAAAATTACCAATTTCTTGAAGTTTTTATGCACTAATTCTATCTTGGAATGACATTTCTTTTGGAAAACTATGTATGATTTTCACTTGTTTGCTTGAATATATTGTTTTGCTTAAATATATTGTTTACTTGAATATATTATATGTTGCATATGTAATTATTTGTTTGTTTGAATATATTATTGTTTTAAATTAGCCTTAGTTTCCCATTTGAAATTCAATACAAAATTTATTTACTATCTCCGAATTTTTTTTGACAAATGTACTTTTTACAAATGAATAGAAATGAGATAGTACTATTAATTTACAAATATTGAATCTTGAATTGTCCAGTTCGACAGTTTAAGAAGAGTAATAATTTTTTCATAGTTTATTTACATGTCTTAAATTTCATGAAAAGTTTTAGTTATGTTTTGTATTGATCTTTGGGTGCATATTTGATTGTGATTTATAATCACTTTTACATATGTTGTTTAAAATTAATATGTTTAATAAACTAAAAAAAAAAGTGAATCTTCTTGAATGAAATAAAGTCACACCTTGAATACAAAAGTGATCATTTAAGATTATTGAAATTGTTTAACATAATTTTAGGAAATATGCATACAAATCGACATTGGATTAATTCATCACGCATCAGTGCTGAGTACGAGAGAGGGATAGAAGAATTTATATAGTTTGCGCAACATAATGAGAGTACAAGTGATGATGAAGTCAAGTTTAGATGTCCTTGTGTCAACTGTTTGAATTAGAGGAAGTTGAACGCAACTGATATTAGGGAACATCTTATCTATGATGGTTTCATATGAAGTTATACAACATGGATATGACACGACGAATTAATTGACTTTCCAATTGTCTCTCCAACTGAAAATGTATTCGATTCCACCATGGAAGATCGACCAGAAGAAGACAAATTAGAGGACATGATCCGCAATGCTGATGCACAAGGTTTTGTCCAAGCGCTTGTGTATGAAACGATGTCCACTGATGCGAAGACTCCTTTGTATGTTGGTTCAACTAAGTTCACACGATTGTCAATGGTGTTAAGGCTCATAAATTTAAAGGCGACCAATGGATGGAATGATAAGTGTTTGAGAGAATTGTTGTAGCTGTTGAATGAAATGTTGCTAGATGGAAAAACATTACCCACTCGTAATTATTATGCAAAAAAAAAATTATTTGTACTATGGTTATGGAGTATAAATGAATACATGCATGTCCAAATGATAGCATATTATATAAGAAAGAGTATAAAGATTTGAGAAAGTCTCCAAAATGTGGATCATCATGATACAAGTCAAAAAACATCAGTGAAGATAGTGGTCACACAGAAAAAAATGGTTCTACTTTGAAAGTAGTTTGGTACCTTCAACTAGTTGCCAGACTTAAGCGTTTGTTCGCGAATCCAAAGCAATGGAAAAATATTGATCAATAATTTCCCCAATTTGGTCGAGAATATAAAAATGTTAGGTTTGGTTTAGTTATTGATGGAATGAACCCATTTGCTAATTTAAGTACCAATTACAGTTGTTCGCCCGTTATACTGATAATTTACAACTTATTTCCTAGATTGTGCATGAAAAAAAAGTACATGATGTTTTCAATACTGATATCTTGTCCAAAGCAGCCTGGAAATGACATAAATGTTTATCTCATCCCACTAGTTGATGGCTTGGAGTTGTTATGGGTTGATGAGATTGAAATATTTGATGCCTTCGCTTCTAAAACTTTCATTATGCATATCAAGTTATTTTGCACCATTATTCCCAACTTACGGTAATTTGTTGGGGTATAGTGTCAAAAGTCATAAAGCATGTCCTATATGTCAGAGATTTTTACAATCTAATCATCCATATCGAAGGTTAAAAAAAGAATTCAGTGGATAAATGGAGAAAGATGATGCAACAATTCCATTTACTAGCCTTTAAATTCTTGAAAAAGTTAATAAAGTGCAGAAAGTATTTGGAAAAGCATTCAAAAAGTCATTTGTAATGAACCCTTGGAAGAAGAAATCAATATTCCTTGATCTTTCATATTGGGAAAAGTTAGATGTTAGACATTACATAGATGTGATGCATGTAGAGAAGAATGTGTGTGATAGCTTGATTGGTACACTACTCAACATTCATGGAAAGAGAAAAGATGGAGTGAATGCTCGTTTGGATTTGGTTGACATGAAAATCCGAGAAGAGTTGACACTAAGGGAGATTAGTAAACATACTTATTTTTCCCGTGCATGCTACACAATGTCTAGACAAGAAAAGATAAGTTTTTTTCTTTGTTCAAAGAGTATCAAAGTACCATAAGGATACTATTCAAATATCAAGAGCTTAATGTCAATGCAGGACTTAAAGCTTGTTGGGATGAAGTCTCATGATTGTCACATCTTAATGCAACAATTGTTACTGGTGGCTATTCATGGAATTTTGCCCAAAAATTTTAGGTACACCATAACTTGATTATGTTCATTTTTCTCGTCAATTTATAATAAAGTAATTAATTCTATAAAGTTAGATGAACTTCAAGGCGAGATTATTATCATCTTGTGTCAACTTGAAATGTTTTTCCCTCCATCCCTTTTTGAAATAATGGTACATTTACTTGTTCATTTAGTAAGAGAAATCAAGTTGTGTGGACTAGTATACTTAAGATGGATGTATCCTATTGAGCGTTATATGAAGATTTTGAAAGGGTAAGTCAAAAATAAATATCATCTAGAAGGTTCAATGGTTGAAAGGTATATTGGTAAAGAAAGTATCGAGGTTTTTCTAGATTATATGACTAAAGCAAATCCGATAAGAGTTCCTCGTACATCATGGTTGAATAGATATTCTACAAGTAAAAGCATTCGAGGTGTAAATGTAGTGACGAAAGAATGTGAAGAATTGACGCAAGCACATTTGTACATATTAAACAACACATATGAGATGATCTCGTTTTTGCAAGCACACAGAGTCGTTGTGAAGGACAAGAATCCAAGACAATCATAGAAATGATAGTTGATGGAGCATAACAGAACATTCTTGTCCTAGTTCAAATCTAAAAATTTGAAAGAGTCATGATCTTCTGAGACTTTTTTGTGGCTAACAAATGATTTAAAGCTTGATGTTGTATGTTGTACAAGTTATGAAACTAATAATTGTACATTGGATGATAAAAGCATAGTACAAAATAGTGGCGTCATTCTAGAAGCTGAGTCGCTACAATTTTCCACATCCAAAGATCAAAATATTGTACTTGGATTAATGAGATATTATGGTAGAATAGAAAAGATATGGAAAGTTGATTACACTAAGTTTTATGTTCCATTGTTCAAATGTAAGTGGGTTGATAATAAGAGTAGTGTCAAAATAGATGAATCTGGTATGACAATAGTTAATTTTCGATAGGTTGGTTATCGAGATGAATCCTTTATATGGCATATCAAGCAAGTCAAATTCTTTATGTCAAATATCTTGCTTTTGACCATTGGTATGTTGCTCTTTAAGGAAAAAAACAAATTGACGTTAAGGAAGAAAATCTTTATAATCTTCATATTATTCACATTGATTCATTTAAAACAACAATAAATTTGAATGACGACCCTCTAGTTGACGATATACAAGCAATTCGGGAAGATCACAATGAGGAAATATTAATATACATATGACCAATCCATATCATTATGTATGAATTTCATATTTATGTAAAAATTTATGGTTTTTGTTAAATAATATATGTTATTTTATAAGTCTTTTATTAATCTTTCTTGTTATTTATTGTGACAGATATAACAAATAAGTTATTACCAATTTCACGCACCATTGGTAGCTACTTGTGGTTTCCATAATGGAGAACATTGTTGTATGATTTGTTCATTGCATAAGTCTCCTCCCAATAATCTCAAACAAATATTAAATTAGTAAAAACCTCAATATTTGGACTTTATTTCTCATATAAATGTATTCTAATGTCATTTTTTAATAGTCTGCAACACATATGTTGTTGTTTGGGATATCAACTACTAAAGCAAAAAAGCTTGCCTGATTGACCCTTAAGGTTTGGATTTTAGTTCATACTTTGTTACATTTTACACCAATCTAAAGATGTGTCTTAGCGTTTTATAATTATTATATTGTAGTGTAATAGACAAAGCGGGTCATATGAGTGTGGTTACTACATCATGTATGGAATGATAATCACCATTCGTGCCCATGTTATAAGTGGATGGGAAACAATAATATTTGGTTTTATTGAATTTTTTTCTATATAGCTTACAATTCAAATATACGAATTGAAATCATTGTGTCGTATGCAGAGATTCAATTATACTACTTCAATTCTAGATAAGTCCCTTAAATTCATAAGGAAAGCACTTACAAAATATGTAATTCAACTCTATAATAGTACATAGATATTAGTATATAGTAAGTTCTACATTGACATATTTATATTAGGTTAACTTTGTACATTGGTTTGATTTATGCTTCTAAGTTGATTTATGATTACAATTCTATGTACATTGAATTGATTTATGATTTATTATAATTTTAATTGAAAATATGCTTTTAGACTATTATGGACTATTCTTGACCATTTTGAAATATGTAGGTCTATTTCTATTGTTGGAATTGTTGTAGAAACATACCTATTTAAACAAAACACATGGAATAAACATCGGTTGTTGTCAGAGCGGCTGCAGCGGAATGGTTAGCGTGGAAACAAACCAAGAGGGGGGGGGTGAATTGGTTATATTCAAATATTATCTCTTTTTAATATTTTTCTCTTAATTTCTTACTAAGTAGATAATTAAACGTAAATAACAGAGTAAGGAAAAGAGAAAAATTGCACAGGTATTTTATTCTGGTTCAGATCACTAGGATCCTACGTCCAGTCGCTTATCTCAAATAAGATAAACCTTTTTCACTATCACAAAACTATTACAAATATTAGTCACACAGAAAAACAATTTGTAACAGTTTAGAAATTACCACCTCTCTTGAAACCACAAGAGATGAACTTACACCTCCTTTGAATCTTCACAAAGGATGATCACCTCCTTCGAATGCTTCACGAAGGATGATTCTCTTCCAGACACTTCCTCAGACACACCAAGGATGATCAAGCTATTCCTCTGTCACCGCAGTACCACTTCAGGACTTTGCAGACAAGAGTTTCCTTAGCTTCAGCAATTTCACAGAGTTCTCACAAGAGTTCAGAGTACTTTGAGCACAAGGGAAGAGTTGGATTTGAGAGAAAATGAGAGTCTATTTATAGACTCATCCAAAGGCTCCTCCATTTTCGCTTTTAGACTTTCTGACTGTGTTAATCGATTAGCTACAGTGGTTAATCGATTAACAACCCAACGGATACTTCAACGTCTCTAAAAACGGCTAGTTTTTCAAACGTTCACTATGTTAATCGATTAACACCCTCTGTTAATCGATTAACGTTAATCGATTAACACCCTCTGTTAATCGATTAACACTGAAATGCTGTGCTTCGCCATTCGTCTCTGGAACAATCGATTAACACCCTCTGTTAATCGATTAACGTTAATCGATTAACACCTTCTGTTAATCGATTAACACTGCACAGAATTTTGCTGCTGGTTTATTTTTACATCACTTTTGAATGTATACATAGAACTACTAACTATATAAGTCCTAGATACTAAACCATAATTATTACAAAAGCTTTCCATAGCAATACAAGTCATCAAAGATCTTTCTTCATGTGTCTTGGTTGTTCTTGACTTGAATTGGACATCATCAAAACTTCATCTTCATCATTTTGCTAACAATCTCCCCCTTTTTGATGATGATCAAAACCTTCTTGATTTAAAGCTTTTGGGTAATAATCTGTATTTGAAAAACAACTTAAGGAAGAAACAATTGTTAGTGAACTTAGAAATAATTTTAAGACTTCAAATATTTCTCCCCCTTTTTGATCATTATTAAAAAGTGATGTATAATAGCTCCCCCTAAATTTATTACAAATTATACTCCCCCTTAATAAAAGCATGTATGCATAGTAGTAATAAGAAAAACAACAAACATTTTATTTGAATTTGAAAGAGGCAAGCATACAAGGAAATATAAAGAGCACACACTAAGAAAAACACATAAAGTGCCTAAGACTCATCATCACTATCTGGAACATATAATTTGGCTAGTTTGTCATCTATTTCCTGGAGGTGAGTGTTAATCTCATTATAGCGAAGAGTGTGATATGCCATCATATCGTCCATTCTTGTTTGTTGCATTGTGGCCATGGCTTCAATTTGTCTAGAAATACTTTCTAGACTATATTCTTGTGGAGGATTTGATGGTCCTGCAACATTGGTTGGTTGAGGCATAGGGATATCTTCCTCCTCTTCAGCTGAGGCATCATCTTCTTGTGCAATATCTTCATCAGCACGGACAAACAAATTTCCTTGTCTTATAAATCCCATTTGATACCAATTGTCAGAGCGGCTGCAGCGGAATGGTTAGCGTGGAAACAAACCAAGAGGGGGGGTGAATTGGTTATATTCAAATATTATCCCTTTTTAATATTTTTCTCTTAATTTCTTACTAAGTAGATAATTAAACGTAAATAACAGAGTAAGGGAAAGAGAAAAATTGCACAGGTATTTTATCCTGGTTCAGATCACTAGGATCCTACGTCCAGTCGCTTATCTCAAATAAGATAAACCTTTTTCACTATCACAAAACTATTACAAATATTAGTCACACAGAAAAACAATTTGTAACAGTTTAGAAATTACCACCTCTCTTGAAACCACAAGAGATGAACTTACACCTCCTTTGAATCTTCACAAAGGATGATCACCTCCTTCGAATGCTTCACGAAGGATGATTCTCTTCCAGACACTTCCTCAGACACACCAAGGATGATCAAGCTATTCCTCTGTCACCGCAGTACCACTTCAGGACTTTGCAGACAAGCGTTTCCTTAGCTTCAGCAATTTCACAGAGTTCTCACAAGAGTTCAGAGTACTTTGAGCACAAGGGAAGAGTTGGATTTGAGAGAAAATGAGAGTCTATTTATAGACTCATCCAAAGGCTCCTCCATTTTCGCTTTTAGACTTTCTGACTGTGTTAATCGATTAGCTACAGTGGTTAATCGATTAACAACCCAACGGATACTTCAACGTCTCTAAAAACGGCTAGTTTTTCAAACGTTCACTATGTTAATCGATTAACACCCTCTGTTAATCGATTAACGTTAATCGATTAACGTTAATCGATTAACACCCTCTGTTAATCGATTAACACTGAAATGCTGTGCTTCGCCATTCGTCTCTGGAATAATCGATTAACACCCTCTGTTAATCGATTAACGTTAATCGATTAACACCTTCTGTTAATCGATTAACACTGCACAGAATTTTGCTGTTGGTTTATTTTTACATCACTTTTGAATATATACATAGAACTACTAACTATATAAGTCCTAGATACTAAACCATAATTATTACAAAAGCTTTCCATAGCAATACAAGTCATCAAAGATCTTTCTTCATGTGTCTTGGTTGTTCTTGACTTGAATTGGACATCATCAAAACTTCATCTTCATCATTTTGCTAACAGTTGTAACCAAAATCGAGACAATATGCCCTATATGGCATCAGTTATGTCATAATCGAGGCAGAAAGTCTAACAAAAAAAATAAAAATAAAAATCCCCCTACTACTTCAATTCAACTTCTAATCGAGGTAGAAGACCCCATCAACTGCCTTTGTTAACCAACAACTGAGGCCAAAAGTTTGGCGAAAAATAAAATAAAAAAGGAACATCCTCTACTGCCTCAATTTTTATGAACCAAGGAAAAAACACATATCTTTTTGCCTCTATTAAGAACCGAGGCAAAAAGCCTACCACTTAAAGATGTTTTATACTGGTTTACCCATTAAGATACGTCTAATTCTCCTATAAGTTAAATTAGAGGGTTCCATTAGATATTCAATGAGTCCATTTGAGTTTAACTCACTCCTGATTGCGTAGTATTGTTCACCACTTTTAGTATCCCTAGATTCTCCTAGTGCAACTGAGAAACATCGTCTTGTTTAATTTCCCCACTTCTGGTTGCGTAGTATTATTCACCACTCCTGGTATCCCTGATTAGTGAATAACCTCGTGTTACCTTAGATTAGTTGAGTATTCACACCACTTTTGGTCTCTGAGTATTGGCACCACTTTTGTGACTCAATTATAGTAGTTACCTTTGGTTACTAAGTCTTGTTCAATGATTTAAGAATTTGATATTTAATTCATCATTATCGAAAGACTTATCTTACCCAATGAGATGATTCACAATATGAGTGTAGGGCTTTTGCACATCAATAATTGTGTCTCCTTGCACATCAAAAGTCTAATATGAAATCTATAAGTATAGGTTTTAGGTAAAGAGATATGTGATTGCATTTACTATACTATTAATATCTAAATTATCAAATGTTAAACTGACTTTAATATCAGAGTACCTTCTATAGGTGTCATCCGAACAATTTGGTTTAACGACTACAAGAGACTAGGAGCATAAGACAACTTTTGGATCCTTTGGATTATTTTTTGAACCTTAGACGTTGTTCTCAACCTTATACTCTGAAACAATCTTCATCAACTAAATGTTGTAAATTTTGAACTACTATTTTCAACTAATCACCTAATTATTAAATCTTGACTTGATGTTGTTATAGGAAGATCTCTAGCTCCTTGATAAGTTGCACCCCATATGTTTTGTTTACTCTATTGCTACTACACAATGAGATCTTATTTTGCATATATAGCTTCATCATTATAGTGAAAAGATTCTCCTTTTCTATTTTTAGGTTATATACCATCAAAAGACAAATATATTTCGTCATTAAAATATGACTAGATAATAGTTTGACTTTTAGTAAAATTATAAATGAGTGACTTAATAAAAAAAGGTTTACTCCAAGTTATTGTGTTGTTGGACAGAACAAAAAGTGAAGTTTCTTTTTCAGGTTGTGGATTCCTAGATAGTAAAAACGAGTTAGAATGCTAATGAGTGAATGGAAATGTCAACTTATAAAAAACTTTTACACATGATTTCAAAAATCAAGTCAATAAAAAGAATTGCTTTTGAGTTTCCATAATTCAATTTAAACACAAATCAAAATATATATTTATATATTTAAGAACATTATTATCATTTAGGTTTAAGTCTAATTTTAACTATTAAGATCATTAAATACTATATTACGGTATCCACAATATTCAAAATTTTATTTAAATTACTTTAAATTAGAACATATCGTAAATAGATAGATACATATTATATTATAAATAACTTTAATAATTGATAAAATATATTATCTTAATTAATTATGTTAAATTTTAATAAAATTAGATATTAATAAAATTATTTACATTTCAAAAATTTTCTTGCTTTCATAATTTAATTATTAAAATAAAGAATTTTCTATCCTCAAGTAATTTTTTGACGTGAAAAATAAAAGTGAGATTATGGTGGCTGCAGGAGTTGGAGAGATATTTTTTTCAAAATATTTTATCAACTGTACAGCCGCGACGACGATGTATTTGGCTCCAACGCAGAGTGGGGGCCACCCACGTGATTCTTCTGCTCTCTGGAATCTTTTAGTGGGGCCAACTCAGATCCGTGACCCTCGAATCTTTTATTGTCCAATCACTGACTTCCGAATGTCTTCATGCGTTTCGCATGCAATGATGCTTCGTGTGAATGCTCTATCCAGCATCCTTTCCTCACTCTCATCACACGAATACGTGGAAAATAAAGAGGATATATCCAAGTGTAAAAGCTCAACAAAAATTGGTGAAAATAAATGTTTATTTTAAGAGGAATAATCTCTCACATATTTTTTTTAATTCTTTTCTTTTTCTTCAACCACATAAATGAGTTAAGAGATGTGCTCATAGTACAATTGTATATGTGTAAAAAAAAAAAAAGAGGTACATCTAAACAATTGGTGTGCAATGAAAAATACAGGATATACAGAAGAAAAGAAATAGTATTTGGATACCGAAGAAGATATGGCGATAAGAATGAAAATGGATAAATGATAAAAAATAGTTAAGTTAATATATATATATATATATATATATATATATATATATATATATATATATATATATATATATATATATATATATATAATTGCTTTCGTGTAATGTATAGAAAATATCTTCTACAAAAGAGACACACACGTACAAATAAGAAAAAAAATCCCACATAAAATATCTAGAAGATTATTTCAATATAATTATGAAGATTATATCAAGAGAATATAGTTCGAATAACAGTCTAAATATAAAGATAGTTTCATAAAAAAGAGTCATAAAATTCAATGTTTCTTTAGTTATTATATTAAGTGGGAGTGTGAAATACTCTATGGAACAAACACATCTGCGAAGAAAATTTTTCCATCCTCTCAACTATTGTTATTCTCTGGTTTCATCTTTTCTTTTCTTTTCTTTTGTGTAGTCATAAGTAAATTTAAGCACGAGGTTCTTATTTCAAAGGAAGATTATGAAGAAATACTTTCAAGTGATTTGTGTTCGGGGACTGGTTTGTTACTCACTTTAAAACTATATTATTCTATTAATAAAACTTTTTAATAGCTATTTAAAATATTATTTTTAGATTAACTTCTTAAAAGAATATTTGAGTGATTTTCCTTATTAGTAAAAACAAATACATTAAATAAAAACAATTGTCTCAACCTATACAACATAAAGAGATATTGTACTTCGATTCAATAATTAAAACATATCTAGATGACATAAAAAAATAGATGTCGATCATGAAGAGAAGCCTAAACTTTCATATGAAACTTTAATTTTAGACGAAACCAAAACATGAAATCATAAATAAATAAAGGAATAAAAAAAGAGATTAGACTTCGGTTATTTTAATAATCCAAACTTAATACCTTCTGATTTTAAAATTAATTTAATTTTAAAAGAATATTAGATTTCGATTCTAAAAAAAACTAAAGCTTAATACCTTAAAGTTAAATTATTTTTAAATTAAAAAAGATTATGCTTTGGTTATTACGAGAAAGCATAATAACCCATTTATACTTTATATTTTGGTAATAGTCGAAATCTATTGTAGAATTTTTTTTTTTAAAATATTATTCTTTTGTTTTTGTTTTCCCGCCTACATATCAAACCTAGACAAAATTATATACCGTTAGAACAATCACATTATATAAATGTAGAATCAGCCAAAATCTAGATGCAATAATATGAAATTTTTTTATCATTTTACTTTAAATGATTTATAAGTAAATACGCTACATTCTATTATATATTTTGCTAATGCTTTTCTTACATAATATATGGACTTCTCATGCATTGTAGGACTCTTGAATCTCTACAGAAAAGACAATACTTAAGTGAAAGTATAAAATACTCTATGAAACAAACACCTCTGCAAAGAAATTTTGGTTTCCATCCTCTCAACTATAATTATTCTCTCTCTAGTTTCATTTTTTTTTTTTTGCTTTTGTAGTCATAAGTGAAATTAAGATCACTTTATATTCTTACCAATCTATTACTTGTTTGAGATGGTTAAAGAAAACTTGTGCAAGGAGAAAAATCACACAACAATTTTGTCTTAGAGAGAAACAACAACTAGTTGTGTCAATGATGCTTGAATTGAAAATGCAATCATTGTTATAACTTAAAATGATTATTCTAATTACAAGTCAACAAACTACACTTACGAAGAAATATAAGGGACTAAAAATATTTTCTTTCCCCTTTTATACATTTGGTGACTAATGTTTGGATGTCGTCAAACTTATTGTCATCATGAATGAGTTAAGAGTCTATGAACCCATATACATCACTCAACTTTGTTTCTTATTGACATCGAACATTGATAACGGTTAAAATACAGTTATTTTGATACTTAATTTTGATATTAAAAACAACCTTTATGACTTAAAAACTAGCTTGGAATCATGTTCTTGCTTAAGTTTTGGAAATAAGAGAGTTGGATGGGTTTTATGCTTGGTTTTCCTTGTTTTGGCAGGAATTAAGATGAATTACATGAAAGAAGTTGAAGTAGTAAGGAGCTGAACTCAGGAAAGGAAGTAAAAGTACACAAAAGAAGAACTGTAGTCACCGCAGAGCGTAACTTTTACCACTGAGCGGCATTCTGAAGCACCGCAGTCACCGTTGAGGGTTAAAACTGTCGTTGAGCGTCATTCTGAAGAACCGCACTTATCGCTGAGCGCAATTCTGCCGCTGAGCGCCATTTAATTGGGCTTGGGCCTATTTTTTGTAATTTTTAATAAACTATATAAGGTTTTAGTAGACTTAGGGTTGATATCTTTGGATAGAAAGAGGCGAAATCAAACTTTCTTCACCCCTTGGAGGCGGATTTTGGATGCGGAAGCTCCTTTCTTCAAATTCTAGGGTTCTATCTTTCATTCTTTTCATTATTTTCATCTAGTTTCACCATGTCTATGATGAACTAAACCTCTATTGTTGTTGGGGAACCGATGTAATCCTTTGAAACTCTTATGTATTGAATTGGTTCTATATTTTATATGCTTTGCTTCATTAATTGTTAGGGTTTTTCTTCTACGCTCTATGCATGCTTTGTTTAACTCATTCAATTGCATGATCATTGATGTTATCTATATGGACACATATAGGTAAATCTAGAACTGGGGAAATTCTCCTGGAAGTAATATTACCTAGACATAGGAATAGGAGAATCAGTTGCCTTTGAGCTTCTGTGGGAATGTAATGCATGAATAATTGCTAGGAAAACAAGACATTATAAACTAGTGATTAGGAGTAGGCTTTGCTCACCGAGACATCAAGTTTAAGGTAAATCAGAAAGTGACATTAACATTAATGAAGAAAAATGAATTCATGAATACATGAGAGTGGATAGGATAAGTCGGAAACCCCAATAACATCATCATTCCATATTTTACATCAATCACTTTTGGATCTTTCAATCCAATTGATCAAAACTTGCATTCATGTTTATTTTTCGCAATTCAACCACAATGATTTTGTTTACAAGTCTAATTTAATCAAGAAATCACATAACTGTCTAGGTCGTGAGTCCTTTAGGAAATGATACTTGGTTTTACCATTTTATTATTACTTGATACGATTCAGTACACTTGCTGAAGTGTTAACAAACATATATATGAACAAAAAACATTTATTTAATATAAATAACTAGATAAATTAATTAGATACAAAGAATGGTTTAGAGGCTTACATAATTCACAACTAAATTGAAATACAGGAAAACACTAGAAAGGAGGGAGGGGGTTGAATATTGTTTAAAATTCTTTTTGCAAAATCAACATTTAGTGACTATTGCAAGTGTTAAATAAACTGCAGTAGTGTTGTTAGATGCTTGTGTTTTCAAATAAGCATTTAGGAAAATGTTTGATAAGCAAAGTGATTAACATAACTATTTTTATACTAGTTTGCTCCAATCTAAGTAATGTCTAGTTCTCCCTTAAGACATCTAAAGGAGTTCCACTAATCTTTAACAATATTACAACGAGTACAACCTACTCTTGGTATTCAAGTATTATCAATCACTTTTGGTTCCCACTAATCTACCTAACTAGAACGAGTTTAACCTTTCTTGGTATCCACCCTAGATAAATTGTTTAGACCGTTTAACTCAATCGAGTTAAACAATACAAGTGTTTGAATTCACTTATGAATATCTACACAACAAGTGTTTCTAGTACAAGTATAGATTAAAATAACTCTCAAAGAGAGGATGGATTAAATAAAATGAAATATGATAACTTGATATACTTTTTCTTGTTCAAAGAATAGACTTAGATGATATAAGATTTCAAAGAGAATAACAACGTAAGGATTAAAAAGTTCTTGTATATATATTAGTGCTTCTCTTCTACGAGTCCTCCTTATATAGTCATCTTCGAGAAAGATCCATTACTCAGATAGATTTGACCTTTTGAGAGTAGGTAGCTTCTGGTATGAAGGTTTGTACTATTATGCATCTTGGGAAGAACAATATTGCTTTAGAAGTGAAAACTTGTATGACTATGACAAGGCATAAATCTTTAACGAAACATTCTACGAATGTCTTCCTATTTCTCAATAGCTTTTCGATCCATCTACAACACTTTCGAACAAAGTTTAGTGTTGTCATTATCTATACAAAAAGAAAGAAAAAGCATACAAGGAAACAAAGGTACAATACATACTACAAAATTTTTTGAAATTACTGACAAAATTTTACCGATGAAAATAAATTTGTCGGTATATTGGTTGCTAATACACATAAAATTTACTGACGAAAAATATTGTTGGTAAATTCTACGATAATACACATAAAATTGATCAATGAAAAAAGATCGTCAGTAAATCCGTTAGTAATACACATAAAATTTACAGACAGAAAAGTCTGTGAGTAAATATGTCGGTAAAAAGAAAGGCAAATTTCCCGCTCACTCTTTCTCTCTTTCCGCAAACTGCACATTACTCTTTTTTCTCTTTCTCTCTTTTCAGATCTATTTCTTATCTCGTTTCACATTCTCAAACATCACTTCAAAGCCTCCTTCATCTTCTTTTCTCTCCCGTGAGGGTAGCCTTTTATCTGTCCCATTTTTTCCATCTAAGCTTAGATTAGTACAACTCTAGGCTCCTTTGATGTGCCTCCATCTCTCTCGTTGAGTGAAGCCGCCATCTACATCGTCAAGCTTGGGATCTTTCATTTCATATTCTTCTTCTCTAACAAGTGCAAGGGAGGGATTTCCTGTTCTTCCTCTTTCATGCAAGGGCATATCCAAGCCAGGTGCACCGTCGTCGTGCCATGCACTACTGTCATAGCTTGGTTTGTGTGTAAATGCTTTGAAAGAGAGTCAATTGCCCAAAATCGTACAGTGAGAAACACATTTTTGTAGAATAGCTGAGCTGCGACTGAGCTACGGTTGAGCTATCGTAGGACGGTAGCTGAGCACCACACTAGTAAATCTAGTTTTGAGCTAATTTTCTCATACGCCACTAGGCCTGTAGCCTGACGATAGTCAGGCAGCAACGTTGAAGAGTTTTTTTGGCGTTGACACATTTTTGTTTGTTTAGTTATTCTTAGTTTCTTGTTAGATTGATTGGTGTATATATGTTCATGTTTCTTTGATTGTTTAGGAGTGTCTTGGTGTGTTTTGAATTATGTTGATGAAGTTTGGTTTGTTTGAATGAGTTTTATGTTGTTGTTTTCATTTTTGAGTTATTTCGGGCATTAGGGTATATTATCAATTTAGAAATATGTTGTTGGGAATAGAACCCTGTTTTGTTGTTAGTGTCACAGAAAAGGGATTTGATCCCTGACGTACAACTTCAAATACCAATCCAAATATACAAATATAAAAAAAAATTATCAATGAATATTGTTTCAGTTGTATGGCATTTATTAGGGAGATATAAACATCTTTACTTATAAAATATCTTTATTTAACAACAAATGTAGAAGAAATACTTGAGAACAAAGCTATAGTAATTGGTTCTCCAATGACTAACAAAAATCTTATTCATGGCCTACATTAAAGCACTAGTACCCAGTAATTTACTTAACCCAAAAGTGATGGCCATGGCTATCCATCCTCCAAGAAGGAACCTTACATGAGATTTTAACTTAGGAGTTTTTCCCAGTTGAGCCACCACCCTTCCAAACACCAGCAAAGCCAAGCTAGCCGTTGCCACAACCACAATAACCCTTGTCATGTAACGTTCTATGAAAGCGGCAGAAAGTAGAGGAATCAATGCACCTATAGAAAAGGATACTGCAGATGCCAAAGTAGCTTGCAGTGGATTAGGTAATGTTCTTTTCTCCATTTCCATCTCCAAGTCCTTTTCCCCTCCTACACTCATCTTCATATCTCTCTTCATTTGACCAATCTCAACATCATACTGAGTGTACACTGCAACGTACTCTCCTATCGCCATACCACAAGCCCCTGAAACCAACCCTGCAAAACCAGCAAGTAGCATAGCCTTTGGGTCTTTTTTAACGGCTCCTACACCCATCATCAATGAAGCAACCGAAACTAACCCATCATTGGCTCCTAAAACTGCTGGACGAAGCCACTGCGCTCTTTCCATGTAGTTTATGTTTGCATCATCTTCGGTAACTTTTTGTGTTTGCTTCTCATCAGTTTTGTTTGCTGGACTTGGATGCACTGCTCCTACATGGTTTTGTGACACCAAACCATTGGATGCAGCCGTAGCCATTTTGGTGTCACAACAACAAAGGAGGGGAGACCAAGAAGATGAAAACAAGAGCAGAGCAAAGTTAGTGAAAGTTAAAGGCTTCTTAACAAGAAAAGATAGATAAATAATGAAATATTTGCATCTTTACGTTGTCTTGCTTGAAAGAGTACACTATTTGGACATTTAGAAAGGGCAAAAGTATATATATAATACTTGACATAAAGATATATTGATCTCAACTTGATTTGAAATTGGGAAGAGGAATATTGGCTATGTGATTCTTATATACCTTTTTATTATATTTTTGCCTGATGAATTGTTAAAATATAATTTGCTTAAATGTTCTAAGTGATACTAAACTTGATTTTTTTTAAAGTAAGATAATTATAGGTTTGAGATTTGTGTAAGATTCATGTCTGGGACTGGTGAATGAAAAATTATATAATTGAAGGACAATATCTAATTAAAGATGATCAATTAAGTTTTTCAATAGAAATTAGAAATAGACGAAGTCAATGATATGTACTAATGGCATAGTTATAAAAACATCATTTTACATAAATTAAAAATAAAATTATAATATGTTTTTAGAAGATTTAAGAAATTATTCTATTTGAAACATTTTTTGCAATTTTGGTTATGTGTGGTTCATTATTATAAGTAGATAATAGATTTAATTTATTAAAATATATGCACAATACCAAAAAGTGTGTTTAAAAATAATATATATTAAACATTTTCATCATAGAAATATATTTTAAATCTCAAACATCACAAATAATGCATCTATACATATTTTTCCAAATGTGCTCCGGAATAGAGCTATATGTCAGTTTTCTTTTTAATTTAGTCACCATTAGGTTAGATGGAAACAAAATATACAAGAATGAAACTTAAACATTACAGAGAATAGATAAAACGAATTTTGATTGTAAAAGTCAAGTTCTTTTCTATTTTTTTCAATTAAAATTAAGAGAAAGTGTATTTTTTTTTATCATTCAAACTTTATTATTGTTCTCTCTTCCGAAGACAAAATAAACTAAAATTAATAACTAGAAGTGGCCTTTCGTCTTTATAAATTTATATACATAAACCATGGTGAACGGCCAGAAAAAGAAAGGTTCAAAATGTTTACTGGCAGATAAAATATCAAATTTTGAAAGGGAAAGGCAAAGCAAAAAGAAGTCAACTTGCATGCCCTGATATAAATGCATTTATTTTATTACCACAAAGGCCATCGTATTAGATTAGGAATATTAATTTAAAAGTAATTTAAACTCAAAAACTAGTACCCTCAGTCACAACTATTTCTGAAATTGAATTACAATATTTTATTAAATGTGCCGAATACACAATCTTTCGAGGTTAATTGCTTATTTTTATGATGAATAGCATATATATATATATATATATATATATATATATATATATATATATATATATATATATATATATATATATATATATATATATATATATATATATATATATAGAGAGAGAGAGAGAGAGAGAGAGAGAGAGAGAGAAAGAGATCTTATTACTACAGAAATTATGACTTGCAGAAATACGATTATGTGCATTTTGATCATTATTATATTTTATTAAGTTAAACATTTAATATTTGATTTCAATTTAATATTATTCATAAACATGAGTGAATGATTTATTTGTAGTTAACAATTAAAATGTATACACATGTACGGAAAGTGGTCTAATCATGTGTTGTTGATTTTATTTTTTAAATTTAACCGGGGCAAAAATGAAAGAAAAAGTTAATTATAAAGAAAGGAGGGGCTTTAAATGAAATTGATAAAAGCGTTTCGCAAACTTTTTACGAAACTTGATAGATTAAATGTTGAAGGTACGGTTTGAAATTTGGTTTATAATAATTTTTCTTCAACATCTTTTAATGACAACTTAAGAGTATATACAAACATAACAATGAATACTTCAATTTATATTAGTTCACTATGGTGCTGAGTTTTCCATCGATAATGCCCCTTTCTAATACAACAAAAAACCATTGATATTGACCTTTTATTGTTGAAGGCTAAAATACCGTCGGTAAATCTCTTGTTATTAATGTTTATTGACAGCTTTTGTTTTTCGGTAATTATCGAAGGACAAAAGCCTTCGATAATTATCGAAGGGCAAAAGTCTTTGGTAATTACCGAAAGACAAAATCGTTTGGTAATTACCGAAGGACAAAAGCCTTCGGTAAATCCTTCAGTATCATCGAGGAAAAACTAAATCATATTTGTATTTTTTATCCAACCAAACAAACCTGCATAAAATGTTTACATCACAGACAAACCTGCATAATATTTTCAAACCACAGACAGACCTCCATAATATGCATCCCAAAATCATCTAATCATTAATGACAAAAACAATTTTATAACATCATTTGTATTCTTCAAATTTAAGAACTTCTATTTACACTAGTACAGTCAGGGGAAACGACAACGATTATTTTTGTCTATAGGCAGTGGTTTTTGAACCGAGGCATATTCAGGCGAGACAAAAAATCTAATACTTTTGGCCTCGGTTGAGAACCGAGGCATAAAAGGAGAGAATTTTGCCTCGGTTCATCCTTAATCGAAGCGGTAAAGTTTTTATCCCTTGAACCGAGGCAGTATATCCCACTCTACTGCCTCGATTGTAGCTTGAACCGAGGCAGTAGACTTTTTTTTTTCTCATCCGCAAGACATTCTGCTTCGGGTGGGACCATAACCGAGGCCGTAAGGGGTTTTTCGACTTCGGTTATGACCTGAACCGAGGCATATAAGTACGTTTTTTTAAAATGAGGTCTGTTTCTGCAACATTCCCAACCACAGAAACAGACCTACATATATTTTTATAGCCAGAACAGTCCAGAATAATGTAGAAACGTATATTTTAAATGAAAATTATATTAAAACATAAATATATTGAATGGAATCATAAATCAACTTCTTAGAAGCATAAATCAATCCAATGTAATCATAAATCAAGTTTCAAGCATAAATCAATGCAATGTACAAAGTTAAACTTATAATAATGTAGAAAAACATAAAACAACTTAGAAACATAAACTTAGAACTTACTATATCCTAATATCTACTACATATTATTATATAAATGAATTACATATTTAGCAAGCGTTTTCCTCACAAGTTGAAATGACTTCTCTGGAGTTGGAGCAGTCCTATTAAATCTCTGCATAAAACACAATGATTTCAATTAGTGTATATGAAATCTAAACTATAGAGAAAATAAAATTCAAACCTAAATATTACCGTTTCCCATCCACTGGTGTAATGTGCACGAATGATGATCATCATCCAAAACATAACTTAGTAACCACATTCATATGACCCCATTTGTCTATTACACTACAATATATCATCATAATTATAAAATGTTAAGTAACATCATTTGAATGGAACCAAATGTAACAAAGTATGGACTAAAATACCAAACCTTAAGGGCAACCCATATCTCTTCAATTCTACCATAATATCTCATAGATCCAACTATAGGATTTTGATCTTTGGATGTGGAAAACTGTAGCGACTCAGCTTCTAGACTTACGCCACTATTTTGTATTGTGCTTTTATCATCCAAAGTCTTTGTATAGAATGTGCAATTATTAATTTCGTAGCCTGTACAACATACAACATTAAACTTCAAGCCATTTGCTAACCACAACAAAGTCTCAGAGGACCGTGATTCTTTCGAAACTTCAGATTTGAACCAGGACAAGAATGTTCTGTTATGCTTCATCAACTACCAATTCTTTGATTGTCGTGGATAATTGTCCTTTACAACGACTTTGTGTGCTTCCAAAAATGGGATCACTTCATCTGTGTTGTTTAATATGTACAGATGTGCTTGCATCAATTCTTCACGACTTTTCGTCACCACATTCACACCTCAGATGCTTTTACTTGTACAATATCTACTCAACCATGATGTCCGAGGGACTCCTATCGGATTTGCTTTAGTCATATACTCAGAGAAAAAATCAATACTTTCTTCAGCAATATATCTTTCAATTATTGAACCTTCTAGACGATATTGATTTTTGACGTACCCTTTCAAAATTTTCATATAACGCTCAATAGGGTACATCCATCTTAAGTATACTGGTCCACACAACTTTATTTCTTTGACCAAATGAACAAGTAAATGCACCATGATGTCAAAAAATGATGGAGGGAAAAACATTTCTAGTTGACACAAGATGATGATAATTTCGCTTTGAAGTTCATCTAACTTTGTAGGATCGATGACTTTACTACAAATTGACGAGAAAAATGAGCACAATCGAGTTATGGTCTGCCTAACATTTTTGGGCAAAATTCCACGAATTACCACTGGTAACAATTATTGTATTAAGACGTGGCAATCGTGAGACTTTAGTCCAACAAGCTTTAAGTCCTGCATTGACACTAAGCTCTTGATATTTGAAGAGTATCCTTGTGGTACCTTGATACTCTTTAAACAAGGACAAAAACTTATCTTCTCTTGTTTGGACATTGTGTAACATGCAGGGGGCAAATAAGTACCTTTACCAATCTCTCTTGGTGCCAACTCTTCTCGGATCTTCATGTCAACCAAATCCAAACGCGCATTCACTCCATCTTTTGTTTTTCCCTGGATGTTTAGTAGTGTACCAATCAAGCTATCACAAACATTTTTCTCAACATGCATGACATCTATGCAATGTCTAACATCTAACTTTGACCAATATGGAAGATCAAAGAATATTGGTTTCTTCTTCTAAGGGGTCGTTACAGAAGACTTCTTCGACGTTTTCCCAAATATATGATGTAGTCTATTAACTTTCTTAGCAACTTCAAGTCCAGTAAGTGGAATGGGTGCATTGTCTTTCTCTTGTTCTCCATTGAATGCTTTCTTTAACCTTCGATATGGATGATTAAATTTTAAAAATCGCCGATGACGCATATACACTATCTTCCTTCCGTGTTTTAATTGTTGAGCTGCAGTGTTTTCTTCACATATAGGACATGCTTTATGACCTTTCACACTGTACCCCGACAAATTACCGTAAGCTGGGAAATCATTAATGGTGCAAAATAACATGGCATTCATCATGAAAGTTTCTGAAGCAAAGGCATCAAATATTTCAACTCCATCAACCCACAACAATTGCAAGTCTTCAACTAGTGGCCTTAGATAAACATCGATGTCATTTCCAGGCTGCTTTGGACCAGATATCAACATTGATAACATCATGTACTTTCTTTTCATGCACAATCCAGGACATAAGTTGTAAATTATCAGTATAACGGGCCAACAACTTGTTAGCAAAATGATGAAGATGAAGTTTTGATGATGTCCAAATCAAGTCAAGAGAAATCAAGATTCAAGATGTTATGAAGACTTGTATTGCTATGGAAAGCTTTTGTAATAATTATAGTTTAGTATCTAGGACTTAGATTTATGTTTGCATTCAAAAGAGATGTAAAAATAAGCCAAACAGCAAAATCTGTGCAGTGTTAATCGATTAACACAGGGTGTAAATCGATTGTTCCAGAGCCAAATGGAGAAGCACAAGATTTCAGTGTTAATCGATTAACAAGGGGTGTTAATCGATTAACGTTAATCGATTAACAAGGGCTGTTAATCGATTAACACACTGACCGTTTGAAAAACTAGCCGTTTTTAGAGCCGTTGAACTATCCGTTGGGGTGTTAATCGATTAACAAGTGGAGCTAATCGATTAACACAGTGTGAAAGGCTGAAAACGAAAAATGGAAGAGCTCTTTGGATGAGTCTATAAATAGACTCTCATTTCCTCTCAAGAAAAACAAACCAACTAGAGAAACTCTTCCCTTGTGCTCAAATACTCAGAAACTCTTGAGAATTGTGTGCTCTTGCTCAGCTAAGGAAACTCTGTCTGTAGAGTTGGTGGAATACTTCTACGGTGATAAAGGAATAGCTGATTCATCCTTGGTGTGTCTAAGGAGGTGTTCGGAAGAGGAAGTTCATCCTTCGTGAAGCATTCGAAGGAGGTGGTCATCCTTTGTGAAGATTCAAAGGAGGTGTAAGTTGGTTCATCCTTCGTGAAGCATTCGAAGGAGGTGGTGTTCTCATCTCTTGTGGCATCAAGAGAGGTGGTTTCTAAACTCTTACAAATTGTATCTTTGTGATTGTAGTTTGTAATTGTTTTGTGATTAGTGAAAGGTTTATCTTGTTTTGAGATAAGCGACTGGACGTAGGATTGGTAAGATCCGAACCAGGATAAAATCATCTGTGCAAATTTCTCTCTACCTTACTCTTGCATTATTTGTCTTCATTAATTGCTTAGTAAGTTTAATTGAGTAGAAATTAAAAGGCACACATTAGTATTAAAAACCCTCTTGGTTTGTTATCCCACGCTAACCATTCCGCTGCAGCCGCTCTGACAATTGGTATCAGAGCTTGCTTTGATAGTCATTCAAATGGCAGGATCACATCAAACCTTTGCAGAGGGTGCTTCTATCAATAGACCACCACTATTCACAGGTGAAAATTACGCATTCTGGAAGGTTAGAATGCAAATATTTATGGAATCTATTGATATAGATATTTGGGATGCTGTTGCATTTGGTCCTTTTATTCCAACTAACAATATGCAGGAACCAAAGCCCCGTGATCAATGGACTGCTCAAGATAAGAAAAAATTTGGTAATGATGTAAAAGCTCGTAATATTATTTCATCTGCTTTAACTGTTGATGAGTTTTACAGGATTTCTGTTTGTAAAACTGCACAAGAAATGTGGGAAGTACTGAAAGTAACCCATGAAGGTACAGATGATGTTAAGAGAGCTAGAAAGAATACCTTAATCCAGGAATACGAAATGTTCAGGATGAAGCAAGGGGAAACAATAGTAGATGTTCAGAAACGATTCACCAACATCGTAAATCATCTTATTGGACTAGGTAAGTCTTTCGATACTGATGAGCTTAACATAAAAATTTTGAAATCTTTAGACAGGTCTTGGCAACCAAAAGTGACTGCAATTTCTGAGTCACAAAATCTCAACACAATGACCATGGCTGCATTATTTGGAAAGTTGAGAGAGCATGAACTTGACCTCGGAAGACTTGATGAAGAAGAATCAAAAGCCAAAAACAAGAAGAGTTTGGCGTTAAAATCAGAGGTTGAAAGAAGCAAAGGTAGATCGGAAGATGAAGACTCAGACGAAGAAGAAGAATTGAGACTCATGATAAAAAGACTTAACAAGTTCATGAAGTCTAAAGGTAAAGGAAAATTTAGATACGAAAAGAAAGATATTCCAGTATCTTCCTCAAATTACCGATGCTACGGTTGCGGAGAAAAAGGACATTTAAAAGCAGACTGCCCAAATCAAAAGAAGGGTGAAGAAAAGAAAGAAAAGAAATTCTTCAAGAAAAAGAAGGCATACATTGCATGGGAAGACGACAATGAGACCATTTCAGATTCAAGCTACTCAGATGAAGAAGCAAACATCTGTTTAGTGGTGAACGACGACGCTGGAAGCCAAGTAAGTACATCTAGCGATTCTGATAATTCTAGTCAAATTAGTGAAAATGAATTGCATGAAATTTATGCTGCTTTAATAGTAGAATCTGAAAAATTAGATAAAGCCCATCAGAAATTGAAAAAGGATTTCAAAGAGTTAAAATTGAATTTTGAAAATACTCTTGAAGAAAATCAAAATTTAAAAACAAATTTTGAAACTATTATTGATGAAAATAAAACTTTGAAAAATAAAGTTTTAATTTTTGAAAAGGGTAAATTTACTAGTAGTAATGAATGTGCATCTTGTGTTATTTATAAGAAACTACTAGATGAAACAACCTTTGGAGAATGTAGTAAAAATAATGAAAATAAGATTGTTAAAAATAAGTATGTTCCTAGAATTAAAAATAAACATAATCATAGAACCCATAGAACTTGGGTAGAAAAAGGAACAACTTATAGGAACACAAATGTTATATCATGCTTTTATTGTATGAAAAAGGGTCATACATCTAACAAATGTAAAATTAAGCATTATGGTGTTCCAAGTGGTAGATATATTTGGGTTGTAAAATGATTTCAAATTTTTAAATTATCCCAAAGGACCCATACAAAATAGTTGGGTACCTATTGTTTAAAATTTAGAATTTCTTTAAAACAATATTTAAGAAAATTTTTTAAAAATTGTTTTTGTTCTAAATATTTATTCCAAGGTAGATGGAATTATTTTAATTTATTTTATATACAAAGCATATATAGTTTTCAAACGGAAAATATTTGAAATAAAAGAATGTATGCATGTTGTCTTTGATAAAATTGTAGACCTTGAGGCAAAACCTCTTGAGTCATTTAAATTACATGCAGGCAATGATGAAGATTTGTATAAAATAACAAATGAAGTGAAGAATAATGACAATCCTCAAGATGAAGATCTAAACAAAATGTGGAAAACAACCTAAAGGATTCTCATTTGAAATTGGAGAGATATCTAAAGGGGTACTTTATATTTCTATGTTTTTTATTAGTGTATGCCCTTTATATTTCATTGCATGCTTACCTCTCTAAAAAATTCAATAAAATATATATTGTTTTTCCTTAATATGCATACATGCTTGTATTAAGGGGGAGTATATTTTCTAATAAATTTAGGGGGAGCAATTATACATCTCTTTTTAATAATGATCAAAAAGGGGGAGAAATATTTAAAGGTCTTAAACTTATTTCTAAGTTTACTAACAGTTTTTCTTCCTTAAGTTGTATTTTAAATACAGATTTTTATCAAAAGCTTTAAATCAAGAAGGTTTTGATCATCATCAAAAAGGGGGAGATTGTTAGCAAAATGATGAAGATGAAGTTTTGATGATGTCCAAATCAAGTCAAGAGAAATCAAGATTCAAGATGTTATGAAGACTTGTATTGCTATGGAAAGCTTTTGTAATAATTATAGTTTAGTATCTAGGACTTAGATTTATGTTTGCATTCAAAAGAGATGTAAAAATAAGCCAAACAGCAAAATCTGTGCAGTGTTAATCGATTAACACAGGGTGTAAATCGATTGTTCCAGAGCCAAATGGAGAAGCACAAGATTTCAGTGTTAATCGATTAACAAGGGGTGTTAATCGATTAACGTTAATCGATTAACAAGGGCTGTTAATCGATTAACACACTGACCGTTTGAAAAACTAGCCGTTTTTAGAGCCGTTGAACTATCCGTTGGGGTGTTAATCGATTAACAAGTGGAGCTAATCGATTAACACAGTGTGAAAGGCTGAAAACGAAAAATGGAAGAGCTCTTTGGATGAGTCTATAAATAGACTCTCATTTCCTCTCAAGAAAAACAAACCAACTAGAGAAACTCTTCCCTTGTGCTCAAATACTCAGAAACTCTTGAGAATTGTGTGCTCTTGCTCAGCTAAGGAAACTCTGTCTGTAGAGTTGGTGGAATACTTCTACGGTGATAGAGGAATAGCTGATTCATCCTTGGTGTGTCTAAGGAGGTGTTCGGAAGAGGAAGTTCATCCTTCGTGAAGCATTCGAAGGAGGTGGTCATCCTTTGTGAAGATTCAAAGGAGGTGTAAGTTGGTTCATCCTTCGTGAAGCATTCGAAGGAGGTGGTGTTCTCATCTCTTGTGGCATCAAGAGAGGTGGTTTCTAAACTCTTACAAATTGTATCTTTGTGATTGTAGTTTGTAATTGTTTTGTGATTAGTGAAAGGTTTATCTTGTTTTGAGATAAGCGACTGGACGTAGGATTGGTAAGATCCGAACCAGGATAAAATCATCTGTGCAAATTTCTCTCTACCTTACTCTTGCATTATTTGTCTTCATTAATTGCTTAGTAAGTTTAATTGAGTAGAAATTAAAAGGCACACGTTAGTATTAAAAACCCTCTTGGTTTGTTATCCCACGCTAACCATTCCGCTGCAGCCGCTCTGACACAACTGTGATTGGTACTTAAATTACCAAATGGATTCATTCCATCAGTAGCTAAGGCAAACCTTAGATTTCTACATTCTTCACCAAATTGGGGGAATTCTTGATCAATAATTTTCCATTGCTTTGAATCAGCTGGATGACGAAGCAACCCATCAGTTGTTCTTTCATCTGCATGTCATCTTAGGTTTTTAGCGTCTTTGGGATTCGCAAACAAACGCTTAAGTCTCGTACTCAGTGCTGATGCGTGGTAAATTAATCCACCCTCTATCCATACACATGTTTACTGAAATTGTTTACATAATTTCAATAACCTTGAATGATCACTTTGATAGTGTTTGTATTCAAGGTGTGACCCTATCCCATTCAAGAAGATTCATTTTTTTTAGTTTATTAAACATATCAATTTTAAACAACATATCTTAAATTTCACGAAATTTTGCCAGCATTTCGCATTGTTCTTCAGGTTACAGGAAATGAAAGTGATTATAAATCACAATCCAAATATGCACCCGAAGATCAATACAAAACACAACGACAAATTTTCATGAAATTTAAGACATGTATATTAAAATTGATATGTTATAATAAACTATGAAAAAGTTATTACTCTTCTTAAACTGTCCAACCGGACAATTCAAGATTCAATGCTTATAAATTATTATTACCATCTCCTCTCTATTCATTTCTAAAAAGTACATTTGTTGAAAAAAATCTAGAGATAGTAAATAATTTTTGTATTGAATCTCAAACGGGAAACTAAGGCTAATTTACAACAACAAACAATATATTGAAGCAAACAACTCATGATTTCCAACCTTAAACTTTATTTAATCAGCAAATCAACCAATTTAATAAAATAACCATTATACCAATGTAATAATCAAATAACAATAACCAATATATCAATCTCACAACAACAATTATCAAACACATATCCATTTTAATACTAAAGAATAATAAAATTTATAATTCTATTTATCATCAATATATCATCTCACAACAATTATTAGCAAACAAATATCAAAATTTTATGATCAAATAACAATATAATTGCTAGTATTATGGCCAATATATCAATCCCCCACCAATTATTATCAATCAAACACAGTAAATTTATTATTAATCAAACACAATAAAATATAATGAACCAACCGTGAAATACGCGAAAGAAATGGAAGTGAAGGCGGAGCCTGCAATGGTGGCGGCTGCAGTGGCGGAGTGTGACCGACGGAGGCTACAGCGGAGGCAACAGAATCAGTCGTTGGAGGCAGCAGCGTCAGTCGTCAGAGGCAACGCACAACGAGAGAAGGACGCAAAGTCGTGGACGGTTGAGGCACGGTGACAGAGAAGGAGAAGAAACGAAAGCACGAGGACTGCGGAGGGGGAGGGCGACGAGGGAAGTGGGCAGTGGTGGAGGAAGCACAATGAAATAGAAGAAGAAGAAATCTCCGCTCACAAAAGTGATTGCATATATGAATGCAGTACAGTTACTAGGAAGTGACTCCTAGGTCGTCTCTCAAGGACCAATTTTTGTGGTTCAGTCTCAGATTTAAACACACAGTGGGGGGTTTGTAGTGTTTTTGGTTGCGGAAAAATTAAATAATGAAAGCAGTAAATTTAACAGACTGTAAAAACAAGATTAAACAGTGAACGGTAAATAAATTGCAGAAACGGTAAAATTCAGAAAATGGTAAACTCAGAAAACATAAAATTGCAAAACAAATAAACTTTTGACAGAAATTGAAATGTGCAATGAAACTTAAAGGAAATTGATTTGAACAGAAACTTGCAGTAAGAGTAATTTGATCAAAGCTTTAAACGTGCAGACTAAATTGTAAACACAAAGTAAACTGAAAAATCACACTGCAATTAACATTTGATTGAAACTGGAAAATAAATCCAAAACCTCCCAAAGGGGAGGAGGAAAAATGAAAGCCACATAAAACTGATACCTACTTCTACTCCTAAAATCTAATACTAAAATCTACTGCCTTCTTCTCTGCTTGTTGCTGCCATTTTATAGCCATTTCTCTGGACCAACTCCTATGTAATCCTCCTTCATTTCAGCTTGATTGTTTTGTCTTATCTCCAATTGGCAGCTCGTGAATTCCTTCAAGCTTCACGTTTGTTGTCTCTAATTGGCAGCTCCTTTTCTTTTGTCAAATGTTCAACTATTGAGCTACTTGGGCGTGCCAAAGTCAAGAAGGTGGGGTCTTCCATTTTCTACCTCACTTGTCTTCTTCTTCAATTTGCCGTGTACACTCTTCTCCGTTCCAAGACACCAAGCGTAGCCTCCTCATCTCCCAAACTATTGGATTGTTCAACATCTCCTTCTCCCTTCACACGTTGCTTCCTTTACACGTGCAGCCAAGATTGACGTGAAATCAACTCTTTGGTGAAGCTTGAATGAATGAAGAATCATATATCAAGACACTGCTGGCCGAGAACACAACTTCTGGATGCCAAACCTCCATGTCTTCCTCCCTCTTGGTTCTTCCAATCTGCGTATGATTTTCCACTCCATAGAAGCCTTTCTTTTGGACGTGTGTGTATTTTTCTGCTCCAGGCCGAGAAGGTGGCTGCTTCATTCTCTTCTTTCCCATGTGCTCCTCTCCATGATGGACTATGAAGGCTTCTCTCCCAACACTGGACCGTGATACTTCCTCTGCTGGACTTGGAGATGGCTGGACCGTGAAGCTTCCCTTCATCCACAACACTTCATTTATAATTGAAAATCCAAAAGCAAGTTCTTTTGCATGTTGGCCGTGACACCATTCCATGTTTGCTAAGCTTGCTACAAAAAAATTGAATGGCCGTGACTTGTTCCAAATTGCTACATGAATTGAGTAAATAGGTGGGCCTTAATATGCTTTCTCCCAACAAAACCGTAGCCTTGCATAAGTGGTGGCTCTCACTTTAATTCCAAAGTAGGTCCTTTGCTGAATTTTCCAAAATTGGAACCGTGAATGGCTTTCAACTATATTCCTTTCTTTTAGTTTCTATTAGTGGCGGCCCCCGTGTGTTTTCCAATTGGTCTTTGTGCTTTGTCCTTTTGCAATATTCTCTTTCAAATGAGTTGCTGCATAATGCAATTGTCGTGAGCTTATGCTTTTCAATTTGAGAATAATACTTCCTTGCGGCTCCCACTTTTGTCCATATGCATGCTTTGCTAAATGCTTGGCAAATTCAATTTTCCATGAGCCCCTTGGACATTGCCCATGACCGTGAGTGTTTCAAAATAAATATGGCAGCCCACTAAAAATCTATGCCTTGCTGGACGGTACCCATGAGCCTTGTGCACCTCCATATAATGAAAATGAATTTCTTCTTCCGTACACTAATCACATATTAAAATCACTGCAAAATGCATCGAGCTCTCCTTCTTGTGCACACTCTGTGGAGAGTCTTAGCACTGAACGGGGACAAACAAGTTGACACAAAATTCACGCAGCAACCAGCGAAAACTGAAATGGCTGAAATACATTGGGCTCTATTTCCATTTCTTATTTCACCTTCAAATGTCCCAAATTGTATTTCCAAATTTTCCTTGTAAAATAATTAGCTCAGATAATTCAAATTAATTAAAATAAGAATTTCTGATCGAATTAAGCACAATCAAGCAAAATGGGAAAACACTCGACATTTAAGCACAATTCCCTGATTAATTCTAGTACAATAAGCTAAGTGAAGTGTAGAAAATATCGACTCATCAAAATAGACCACACTTAGTCTTTTGCACTCCTGGGCAAAATCAAGACTCAAATCAGGGAATGGTTCAAAGGACTTTTAGGAACGGTGACAGAAAACTCATCAGAGAGAAAAATAAAAATTCGCAAGAAAACAAACAGAATTTACACAGTTCTCAAGAATTCTGGACAGAGAAAAGAAGTAGAAATTATCCAACACAAATCAAATAAAGCAGATACTTACAGAAATCTTCCAAGCAATTCAATACACGGAAAAATAATCAATCAGCTTAAGAGGTGAATTAAAAATAACATAACCTCACCGATGCACTACGGTGTTTCTCTCAAGTGTCTAAGGTAAATCAATGTCACTCAATGCACTCAAGAAAGCAAACACAAGTAGACTTGGCAAGTTTCTAATTATCAATACTTAAAACATATGCATATTCAGATCAAAAGGTCTTTACATGGTTGTAATGGGGCCAAGGACAGGGGAGGATAAAATATAGATAAGTAGCTACAGCTCAGAAGAAATAGAGGAGCAATGGGGAAAAAGTGTAAACACAGTCAAATCTCACCCAAACCTCTAATTCAATCCTCTTCTCGACTCCATTGTTTACAAAATTATTTTTCATTTTTCTCATCATTTTTTTTCATCCTGTCTCTCTTTTTTTCTTTATCACACAACAGGATATAAATCACCATTTCAAAACATGATGAGGAACCAACTAGCCAATTTCATCAGAATTCCCAAGGAGACCACACTTTTTCATAAAACACTTATATAGCTCCAGACTTTCCTAAGGTTAAGGTAATCATTATTTTTCACTTAGGGTCAGTGTATGAGCTTTAAAACAAAGAAATGAATACAGTAGAGGCTCAAAGGGGTTATCAAAGGATAATAACAAGGTAGGCTTATTTGGCTAAAGAGGCTCAAGAAATAAAATGCCTTTATCATTTCTAAACATGCATATCCATCAAGAGTTATCAAAAAGAATCAAGCCAAGGCATATGTGCAAGCAATCAAGATACATATCACACACAAGAAAAAAAATACAGTGGCTCAAATCTCACACAGGGTATTCGTCACAATCAAATCAACCTCTTAAACATTATAATCATCTTCCAAGCAGAGAAAAGCAAGGATTTCAAACCATAAATATTAATGAAGTGAAGGAAAAATCTACAACTTAGACAAACTCCAGAAATCAAGAGAAAAATGTAAAATTTATTGCACACAAAACACACTAAAAACCACTTAAAACAGAAAAAATTTAACACTCAAAAACAAAAAATTTAACACACAAAACAAAGAAAAATCAGAGTCTCTCCCAATAGACCACACTTAAATTACACATTGTCCTCAATGTGTTCTAAGCATACATCAGCAATAAATTTTACATTTTTCTCTTAATTTCTGGAGTTTGTTTAAGTTGTAGATTTATCCTTCACTTCACTTGGTTAATACTTACTGTTTAAAATCCTTGCTTTTCTCTGCTTGGAAAGATGATTATGTGTTCAAGAGGGTGAATTGATTATAACACGAATACCCTGTGTGAGATTTGAGCCACTTTATGTTCTTTCTTGTGTGACATGTATCTTGATTGCTTGCACATATGCCTTGGCTTGATTCTTTTTGATAATTCTTGATGGATATGCATGTTTAGAAAATGATAAAGGCATTTTATTTCTTGAGCCTCTTTAGCCAAATAAGCCTACCTTGTTATTATCCTTTGATAACCCCTTTGAGCCTATACTTTCCCCATTTATTTGTGTTGAAGCTCATATACTGACCCTAAGTGAAAAACAATGATTACCTTAAACTTAGGAAAGTCTGGAGCTACAGAAGTGTTTTGAGAATAAGTGTGGTCTCCTTGGGAATTCTGATGAATTGGCTAGTTGGTTCCTCATCATGTTTTGAAATGATAATTTATATCCTGTTGTGTGAAAAAAAAAAAAAAAGAAGACAGGATATAAAAAAAAAATGATGAGAAAAAGAGAAAAATTGAAAAATAATTTTGTAAATAATGGAGTCGAGAAGAGGATTGAATTAGAGGTTTAGGTGAGATTTCACAGTGTTTACATTTTTTTTCCCTAGTGCACCTCTATTTCTTCTGAGCTATAGCTACTTATCCAAATTTATCCTCCCCTGTCCTTGGCCCCATTACAACCCATAAAAGACCTTTTGATCTGAACATGCATATGTTTCTGAGTGTTGATTTTAGAGGCTTGCCAAGTCTGCTTGTGTTTGTTTTCTTGAGTACATCGAGCTGATATAATTATTTACCCTAGGCACTTGAGAGAAACACTATGAGTGCATCTGTGAGGTTTTGTTATTTTTAAATCACCTCTTGAGCTGATTAATCATTTTGCTGTGTATTGAATTGTTTGGATGATTTCTGTAAGTATCTGCTTTATTTGATTTATGTTGGATAATTTCTACTTCTTTTATTTGTCCAAGAATTCTTGAGAACTGTGTAAATTTGGTTTATTTTTCTCGTGAGTTTTTATTTTTCTGTCTGCTGAGTTTTGTGTCGCCTTCCTAGAAGTCCTTTGAACTATTCCCTGATTTGTGTTTTGATTTTGCCCAGGAGTGCAAAAGACTAAGTGTGGTCTATTTTGATGAATCATTATTTTCTTCACTTCACTTAGTTTATTGTGCTAGAATTAATCAGGGAATCGTACTTAAATGTCCATTATTTTCCCATTTTTCCTAATTGTGCTCAATTTAATCAGAAATTCTTATTTTAATTAATTTGAATTGTCTGAAACTAATTATTCACATTATTGATTATAAGGGAATTTTTGGAAAATATTTTGGGACTTAGAGAAATGCCACGTCAATTTTATTTTAAGCTAATATGAGTGAGGAGATGTGAATTTCATATTTGGGGGTGCATTTGGAGAGGTGCATGTTGGTCAGCTGGAACGAAAGCACATGATTTGTTTTGAAAAGAATGAGGCACGGTTCCAGGTGCACCTTGCTTATATGGAGAGCACAATTCAACTTGCTAGAAAGCCTATGATTTCTTTGGAATAGAAGTGGGAGCCGCATCCTTTATTTGGTCATGTCCAATTCCAAATAGAATAAGAAATACAATCAAAGAAGGCCGTGGGCCACTTCCTCTTCAGACTCTTCAAACGGCTGCACACTCTTTGCAAAAGGGAATTTGAAGCAATCAAATATTAGAAGCTATCTACGTGAACTACTCCATCTAGTCATCCATTCTACAAGAAATAAAGAAGAGCAATCAAGGGCCGTGGGCCACTTCTTCTCAATCACATGGAAATGAATTCACGGCAAGCATACCAAACCAAGAAGGGAATCTTCTTTATTCAAAAAGTAGAAGAAACAAAGGAGAAAGGGGCCACGGTTGGAAGAAGTAGAACTCACGGTTTATAGCTCTTGGAAGATAAGAAGTGTGAATTTTATTTTGGAGAAAGCCATGTTGTCTAAGCATATGTCGTGCCCCACAATTTAAAACAAAGAAAATAATGCTCCAACATACTTTCACGTGAAAGGGGATGCAAGTCTTTCATTTAATATTAAGAAGCATTAATTCTCATGGCACATGGAGAGAGTTACAATTTATCAAGGGAAGTGGCCACGTGGAAAAGAAGATAATGGCCTATGGGGTCCATTTACCACTCACGGTTTGGCAAAGCTCACATCCTTGGGAAGAGTTACAAATTGAAGTGCTGAATTATAGTGAATCAGTGGAAGTATTGACATGGCCCATATAGAAAAGAGCTGCCACCGAAAAGTAGAGGATGATGATCAAATTTTTAAGAGAAAGCTTTGGGCTGTTACGGAAAGGATGACACATGCGCATTTGGAGAAGCATCCAGCAGCACCACGTTGAAGGGAGAGGCTCACGGTCTTGGCTGGAACGGTAGCAACAGCTGGGAAGGAAAGCATGCTCATGGAGGAGGTGCAGCACGTAGAGCAGTCCATCACCTTGAAGAAGCAGCCACCGAGAGGGAAGTCTTCATCCAACAGCAAATGAAAGTGTAGCACCCTTCCAGCAGCTTAAAACGGAAGTGGAGTCCAGCAAGAGAAGATGTACACGGTGATGGCTAGGAGTAGAAGAAAGTGTCACGGCTTGGATGATACCTAGGAGCAAAGAAAGAAGTGCTGTCACGCATAGAGAAAAAACGCATGATGCAAGCGAAAGCTCTCGGTCCTCCACAATGTCCAACAGCAGACGGAGGCCACGTTCCAGCAAAGCTCACGGCCCTTTCCATGTCAAAAACATCCAGCAGCTTGGAGCTGGAGCAACCACCATCTAAGATTGGAAGCACACGGCCTGCACAATCAAGCAGTTTGGAGAAGCAGCATTTTGGAGGGGACCACATTGAATCAAAAGAAGGTCACGGTTTTTACTGGAAACTCACGGGTTTGGGAGGCCAGCAATTCACGTCCAGAGAGTTTGGGCTATAAAAGAGTATCAGCAAGCAGAGAAGAATCATTAGATTTTAGGAGTAGGATTTAGGATAGTTAGGAAGCAACTCTCGGTTCCTCTCTTCCAGAGATTCTGAATTTCCATTTCAAACAGTGCCAAAATGTAGTTTTAATTTCTGAAGCTGTGTCACCTTTGCTCGTTCATTTTTAATTGTATTGTTCAAGAATTTTAATTTAAGTGTTGAAAGCTTTGATGAATTTCATTTCCAGTTAAATGTTTTCTATTTTTATTTTACTGGTTCTGTTTTCCATATCGTTAAATTCAGTCATTATGTTTTACCGTTCAGTTTATTTTCAACGTCGTTTTTACTGTCATTTTCACTGTTGCTTTGGGTAAATTTTATTTACACTGCTTTATGTTTTCTACATGTTTATTGTTACAGTATTTTAATTTCAAACACTGTTGAATTTTCCATTTTACGTTTTCCATTTTTACCGTTCAATTTTTACCATGTTTAAAATTTATTTCAGTGTTTTCGTAAATTCAGTTGTGTTTAAATTCTAGTTTTAATTTATTTTTCCTCAACGAAAAACAATCACAAAACCCCCCCCACTTCGTGACTAATCTGAGACTGAACCGGCACATAAATTGGTCCTTGAGAGACGACCTAGGAGTCACTTCCTAGTTATACTGCATTAATTTCGTGCAATCAACTTTTGTGAGCGGTGCGACCCGTTCACCAAAAATGGCGCCGTTGCCGGGGACCAACCAATGGAGGTTTGGTTTTAGATTTTTGTTGTATAAAGTTTTGTTCTGTTAATATGTTTGTTTTGTGTGTTTTGTCTTGTATATTTTTGCAGGCGATAACGACACCTTCAACAAATTTTGGCGGCGTTGTCACTTCAGTTCCAGGTTTTTCGTTTTAGATTTTTGCTGTGTTTTTCGATTATGTTGTGTTAATATATGTTTTGTCTTTTATATTTTATTGTGCTGTGTTCTGTATTTAGTTGCTATATTTAAAAAAAAAAATAAATATTTTACTGTTAATGTTCTGTCTTGTTTGTGCCTGTAGCATGATTAATTGTGTTATGCTTTATCTTGTGTTGTGTTGTGATGTTCTATTTGTTTTGTATGCGTGTCATATGTATTTTGTCTGTTAATTAAAATAAAAAAATAAAAAATTTGTTCTGTCTTGTGTACGTATTGCATGTATAAATGTGTTGTGTTTTATCTGTTTTATAATTTTTAGTTTTTAGTTTTTACTTTTTATTTTCCATGTCTACCTATTTTAATGTTGTGAATAATGCTTATTCTGCCAATGTCTGTGATTATGATTCTTATTCTGCATATTACTTTGATTTTAAATCTGCTGATTTTTATGATGAGAACAATATGTTCCATCATCCAATTTCTGAGAGCTCTCTTTGGGAGCCAGTTCCACAATATGAGAGTCAGCAGTATGATTCTCCTATTCAAATAACTCCTCAGCCTTCTACTTCTGAACCTACATTAAAGGAGTTACTAGAGCAGATGACAATGCAGAACATTCAGTTTCAGAAAGGGAACATGCAGTTCAAGCAAGAGAGCATGGAAACTCAAGCTGCCATGCAGAATCTGAGTGATCAGATCAGGCAGATGGCCACTCTTGCACCTGAGGAGACTGATGAAAATTTTGGGGACCCGGCAGAAGTAAGCAGTAATCCTGAACCAGGTAGACCACCTTCACCTTCCCACACTCTAGAAATCTTCAAGGAAGAGGAGGTAAGCATACCACAATTTGATTATTATGTTGATTGTGATGATGATCGGTATGCTAATGACTATATTCTTGCTGAGTCTGATTTTAATTTTTCCTCTGTGCATGATGAGAACCGCTTTTTACTATCACATTCGAATGGTTATTCTTCATGCACTGAACATGAATCTGAATCTATGATTAATATTGCATGCAATTTAGAAATTGATTCATGTTATGAGGATTTATCTAAGGCTCAGTGTGATGAATTGGGATGGGGTGTTATACCTCTGCATGAAAATTCTGCAGTGCCACATTGCACTAACCATGTTGCAGGAGGTACGTATAAATTTGATCAACATACACCCACAGTGGAAAACAAAGGTGCTGACACTGATAGTTTGAAGATCAAAAGGCACCTACTGAATCTGCTTAGTAACAATATTTGCTGCTTAGATCCGGCGGTGGAGGACATTTCACTGCTTGATCAAATCTGGAGGATGAAGCAGTTCGTCCTCAACAATTTCATGCTGGAGCCTAAAGAGAAGAACATCTCCCTACAAATCCAAAATTGGCAACTGCCACCCTGACCAGGGGAGTTTTCTTTTTCTTTCTTCCCCGTTTTCCTACTTTTATTGCATTTGTCCTTTATCTGTTAGTGTTTTAATTGATGATCTTTTGCTTAGAAAACATTTAGGACAGTGTAATTTAAGTATGGTCTCGGGAAGATTCTGAATTTCGTTTTCTTTTATGTTTATTTTTCCTTTTATTTTTCTTTATTAGTTTTCTAGTTATTATTTAAAAAAAAAAAAAATTTATTTGTGATAATTTTTTTTTTTAAGTGTGCAAAAATTTTTCTTTTCAAATTTAATTGTTATGAGATGTACATATATTTATTTTTCATATATTTAAAAAAAAAATGTGTTCTGTGTTTTATTTGCTTCGTGATTTTTAGTGTTTTTACTAAAAAGAAAAAAATTCGAAAAATCAAAAATTCAAAAATTGTTTTGCGTATTCCTTGATTTTATTTCGACCCTCAGTATCTTATTATTTCATACCAATAAAAATTTTCACTTCAGATCTTATTTTTCCTTATTTTCCTTCACTGTAAATATAATTTCTTAGTTGTTTGCATACAGATCTTTGATTGAAAAATTTTGTTTAACTAAGAAAGATTTCATTCATTTGAGCAAAAATTATAGTGATTGAGAAAAGGAAATTTTTCAGATCTGAAAATGAAATTGCAATAGATATATGTGAAAATAAAGTTGTTCAGGGGTCGATCATTTCTGATCGTTAATATTACACACCATATTAAATAAAAACATAAAAAAAAAAAATTAATTGTTCAGATTACAGTCCTTAATTCTGGCCACACTCGGCCAACAAAAACATAAAAAAGAAAAAAAAACATAAAACATTAAAACTGGAAGAATTCTCGAGCTGGTTGTGGTGGTCTAAGGGAGAGCTCCGTTGAGGGAGCTCTGGTTCGAAAAGTCACGAGCGGAGGCTTTGGTGGAGGAATTTCACGTTCATTTCTGTCGTCATCGATAATGATCGGAACTGGAAACAAATTCAGCAGCCTCGGTGCCCTCATTATCACCCAGTTGTTTTCTTTCAAACAAAAAAATAAAAAATAAAAAAATAATAAAAAAATAAAAAACTTGTGTTAATAATAGAAGAGGGATGGAAAATTCATTGGAGGTGTGATCAGAGGTCTTACCGTACATGTATAGCGGCAGTTGTGAAAAGAGAGTGCCTGTGGGGTCTATCTCCGCTTGCCAGCGCCTGACCCGATTGCCATGGTTGTTAAACCAGCAGTGCACGTTGTATTCAGTGGCTTCGCCGAAGGTCCTTAGTCGAGACGCGATCTCGACGACTTGCGCTCGGCTTGGGTGTGTGACCCCATAGTTGTAGATTTTGGTCATCATCGTGATCTGATCATCTGTAGGACGCCATCATTGACTGATATATCTCTCTGATTCCATATCACTCATCCTTCCTCTCGTAATATACAAATACATAAATAAAAAATAAATACATATAAAAAGAACAAAAACAAGAAAAAAAAAAAGCATAACATAAAAAAAAAAAAAAAAACATAAAAACATTAGATTCTTAATTCAGTGTTTTCTTTATTTGTTCTTGTTTCCTTTCAGATTTATTTTGTCCAGTCATGCTTTGATGTTTCAGTTTTTGGTCTCAGATCTGTTTCACGGTCCTCGCAAAGGGTCCTAAACGGATCTATGTCCAGTTGTCCTGTTGTCCTTGTTCTTGTATATTATGTTTATGTGTTTATTTAGTTTTAAGTGGGGTACGTGGCGTTGTTCTACCCGATTGTCTCTGCAATACCTTCAATCGAAGGGAGATTAACGTCTGGTTTCCAGCCTATATACCCCTTAAGTTTTAAGACAATTGTGTTTTATGTGTTTTAAGTGTTTAGCAGGTGAAAAATAAAGCGAATAAGAGCTGAAAATAAAGAAGGAACTGAAAGCAGGAAAAAGAAAAAAAAATGATAGATCTGAAAGCTGTAAAAGGAGAAGAACTGAAAAGCAAAGAAAAGAGCAGAAAGCTTAAACGGCAGAAAGAAGGAGATCCAAGGTGCAGATGACTTACCCGGAGTAGTAGGGCTTACAGAAGCTTGACGCAGATCTTAGACGCTCCGAAGGCACACAGGCAGAGGCTCCTCACGGATCTCACTCAGACTCTTCAGAAGGCCGGGGACAGAGCTTCCTCGCAGAGGTTCCAGATGCTCAGGTTGAGAGTGAGGAGAGCGGAGAGAGAAGTGAGAAGTAGAGAGAGAGAGCAGAGCAGTCAGAAATGCCGCTCGGGAGCCGAAGTTGGCCTATTAATAGCCAAAATTCTGCCACTGTAGCAACAGTTCCGGTCTTTGCCACCGAGACTGTTGTCACAGTACCGGTATCCTTTTTCAAAAAAAAAAATAATAAAATAAAATAAAATAAAATAAAATAAAATAAAAAAAAAAATAAATAAAAAAAAAAATAAAAAAAAAATATATATATATAAAAAATAAAATAATAATAACATCTACTGATGGATGTTATCTGACGACATCTACTGATGGGTGTCACTGAAAATTTCTCCCATTTTTTCTACTTTTATTGCACTTGTCTATATTATTTGACAGCTCTGAAATTGATAATCTGATGATTGTTACACACTGAGGACATTGTGTGATTTAAGTGTGGTCTACTGGGGAGAAATTCTGACTTTTCTGTTATTTCTGTTAGTTTCTGTTAGTATGTTTTTTGTGTGTTAAATTTTTTGTTTTTTTAAGTGTTAAATTTTTCTGTTTTAAGTTGTTTTTAGTGTCTTAAGTGCAATAAATTTTACATTTTTCTCTTAATTTCTGGAGTTTGTTTAAGTTGTAGATTTATCCTTCACTTCACTTGGTTAATACTTACTGTTTAAAATCCTTGCTTTTCTCTGCTTGGAAAGATGATTATGTGTTCAAGAGGGTGAATTGATTATAACACGAATACCCTGTGTGAGATTTGAGCCACTTTATGTTCTTTCTTGTGTGACATGTATCTTGATTGCTTGCACATATGCCTTGGCTTGATTCTTTTTGATAATTCTTGATGGATATGCATGTTTAGAAAATGATAAAGGCATTTTATTTCTTGAGCCTCTTTAGCCAAATAAGCCTACCTTGTTATTATCCTTTGATAACCCCTTTGAGCCTATACTTTCCCCATTTATTTGTGTTGAAGCTCATATACTGACCCTAAGTGAAAAACAATGATTACCTTAAACTTAGGAAAGTCTGGAGCTACAGAAGTGTTTTGAGAATAAGTGTGGTCTCCTTGGGAATTCTGATGAATTGGCTAGTTGGTTCCTCATCATGTTTTGAAATGATAATTTATATCCTGTTGTGTGAAAAAAAAAAAAAAAAAAAGACAGGATATAAAAAAAAAAATGATGAGAAAAAGAGAAAAATTGAAAAATAATTTTGTAAATAATGGAGTCGAGAAGAGGATTGAATTAGAGGTTTAGGTGAGATTTCACAGTGTTTACATTTTTTTTCCCTAGTGCACCTCTATTTCTTCTGAGCTATAGCTACTTATCCAAATTTATCCTCCCCTGTCCTTGGCCCCATTACAACCCATAAAAGACCTTTTGATCTGAACATGCATATGTTTCTGAGTGTTGATTTTAGAGGCTTGCCAAGTCTGCTTGTGTTTGTTTTCTTGAGTACATCGAGCTGATATAATTATTTACCCTAGGCACTTGAGAGAAACACTATGAGTGCATCTGTGAGGTTTTGTTATTTTTAAATCACCTCTTGAGCTGATTAATCATTTTGCTGTGTATTGAATTGTTTGGATGATTTCTGTAAGTATCTGCTTTATTTGATTTATGTTGGATAATTTCTACTTCTTTTATTTGTCCAAGAATTCTTGAGAACTGTGTAAATTTGGTTTATTTTTCTCGTGAGTTTTTATTTTTCTGTCTGCTGAGTTTTGTGTCGCCTTCCTAGAAGTCCTTTGAACTATTCCCTGATTTGTGTTTTGATTTTGCCCAGGAGTGCAAAAGACTAAGTGTGGTCTATTTTGATGAATCATTATTTTCTTCACTTCACTTAGTTTATTGTGCTAGAATTAATCAGGGAATCGTACTTAAATGTCCATTATTTTCCCATTTTTCCTAATTGTGCTCAATTTAATCAGAAATTCTTATTTTAATTAATTTGAATTGTCTGAAACTAATTATTCACATTATTGATTATAAGGGAATTTTTGGAAAATATTTTGGGACTTAGAGAAATGCCACGTCAATTTTATTTTAAGCTAATATGAGTGAGGAGATGTGAATTTCATATTTGGGGGTGCATTTGGAGAGGTGCATGTTGGTCAGCTGGAACGAAAGCACATGATTTGTTTTGAAAAGAATGAGGCACGGTTCCAGGTGCACCTTGCTTATATGGAGAGCACAATTCAACTTGCTAGAAAGCCTATGATTTCTTTGGAATAGAAGTGGGAGCCGCATCCTTTATTTGGTCATGTCCAATTCCAAATAGAATAAGAAATACAATCAAAGAAGGCCGTGGGCCACTTCCTCTTCAGACTCTTCAAACGGCTGCACACTCTTTGCAAAAGGGAATTTGAAGCAATCAAATATTAGAAGCTATCTACGTGAACTACTCCATCTAGTCATCCATTCTACAAGAAATAAAGAAGAGCAATCAAGGGCCGTGGGCCACTTCTTCTCAATCACATGGAAATGAATTCACGGCAAGCATACCAAACCAAGAAGGGAATCTTCTTTATTCAAAAAGTAGAAGAAACAAAGGAGAAAGGGGCCACGGTTGGAAGAAGTAGAACTCACGGTTTATAGCTCTTGGAAGATAAGAAGTGTGAATTTTATTTTGGAGAAAGCCATGTTGTCTAAGCATATGTCGTGCCCCACAATTTAAAACAAAGAAAATAATGCTCCAACATACTTTCACGTGAAAGGGGATGCAAGTCTTTCATTTAATATTAAGAAGCATTAATTCTCATGGCACATGGAGAGAGTTACAATTTATCAAGGGAAGTGGCCACGTGGAAAAGAAGATAATGGCCTATGGGGTCCATTTACCACTCACGGTTTGGCAAAGCTCACATCCTTGGGAAGAGTTACAAATTGAAGTGCTGAATTATAGTGAATCAGTGGAAGTATTGACATGGCCCATATAGAAAAGAGCTGCCACCGAAAAGTAGAGGATGATGATCAAATTTTTAAGAGAAAGCTTTGGGCTGTTACGGAAAGGATGACACATGCGCATTTGGAGAAGCATCCAGCAGCACCACGTTGAAGGGAGAGGCTCACGGTCTTGGCTGGAACGGTAGCAACAGCTGGGAAGGAAAGCATGCTCATGGAGGAGGTGCAGCACGTAGAGCAGTCCATCACCTTGAAGAAGCAGCCACCGAGAGGGAAGTCTTCATCCAACAGCAAATGAAAGTGTAGCACCCTTCCAGCAGCTTAAAACGGAAGTGGAGTCCAGCAAGAGAAGATGTACACGGTGATGGCTAGGAGTAGAAGAAAGTGTCACGGCTTGGATGATACCTAGGAGCAAAGAAAGAAGTGCTGTCACGCATAGAGAAAAAACGCATGATGCAGGCGAAAGCTCTCGGTCCTCCACAATGTCCAACAGCAGACGGAGGCCACGTTCCAGCAAAGCTCACGGCCCTTTCCATGTCAAAAACATCCAGCAGCTTGGAGCTGGAGCAACCACCATCTAAGATTGGAAGCACACGGCCTGCACAATCAAGCAGTTTGGAGAAGCAGCATTTTGGAGGGGACCACATTGAATCAAAAGAAGGTCACGGTTTTTACTGGAAACTCACGGGTTTGGGAGGCCAGCAATTCACGTCCAGAGAGTTTGGGCTATAAAAGAGTATCAGCAAGCAGAGAAGAATCATTAGATTTTAGGAGTAGGATTTAGGATAGTTAGGAAGCAACTCTCGGTTCCTCTCTTCCAGAGATTCTGAATTTCCATTTCAAACAGTGCCAAAATGTAGTTTTAATTTCTGAAGCTGTGTCACCTTTGCTCGTTCATTTTTAATTGTATTGTTCAAGAATTTTAATTTAAGTGTTGAAAGCTTTGATGAATTTCATTTCCAGTTAAATGTTTTCTATTTTTATTTTACTGGTTCTGTTTTCCATATCGTTAAATTCAGTCATTACGTTTTACCGTTCAGTTTATTTTCAACGTCGTTTTTACTGTCATTTTCACTGTTGCTTTGGGTAAATTTTATTTACACTGCTTTATGTTTTCTACATGTTTATTGTTACAGTATTTTAATTTCAAACACTGTTGAATTTTCCATTTTACGTTTTCCATTTTTACCGTTCAATTTTTACCGTGTTTAAAATTTATTTCAGTGTTTTCGTAAATTCAGTTGTGTTTAAATTCTAGTTTTAATTTATTTTTCCTCAACGAAAAACAATCACAAAACCCCCCCCACTTCGTGTTAAAATCTGAGACTGAACCGGCACATAAATTGGTCCTTGAGAGACGACCTAGGAGTCACTTCCTAGTTATACTGCATTAATTTCGTGCAATCAACTTTTGTGAGCGGTGCGACCCGTTCACCAATCCCCAATCGGTAACGGATCCTAGAGGAAGAGAGTCTTGCCAATCCTTAGCTGCTCCTTGTAATGAATGCGGAAATGCGCTCAAGAAAATGTGATCAAGAGGAACATCTGGAGGCTTCATTGAAGAGCACACCATGTGGAACTCCTCCAAATGTCTATGTGGGCATTCCCCTGCAAAACCATGAAACTTAGGCAGCAAATATGTCAGTCCAGTGCTTAGAACGTAATATAAATCATCCTCTGTAGGTGGAACCGGCTCCCTAGGAGTGCTCTCAGGAATTTGAGGATGATCCATATAATTCTCATCATAAAATTCAGTAGAATTAAATTCAGAGTACCAAGCAGAAGGAGAATCATGATTATAGGTACTCGCAGAATAAGCATTATTCACATCATCAAAATAGGTAGACATGGAAAATAAAAAGTAAAAAACTAAAAACTAAAAATTATAAAACAGATAAAACACAACACATTTATACATGCAATACATACACAAGACAATTTTTTTTTTTTTAATTAACAGACAAAATACATATGACACGCATACAAAACAAATAGAACATCACAACACAAGATAAAACACAACACAATTAAACATGCTACAGGCAAAAACAAGATAAAACAATTTTTTTTTTAAATAATAACTAAATACAGAACACAACACAATAAAATATAAAAGACAAAACATATATTAACACAACATAATCGAAAAACACAACAAAAATCTAAAACAAGAACCTGGAACTGAAGTGACAACGCCGCCAAAATTTGCTGAAGGTGTCGTTGTCGCCTACAGAAATATACAAGACAAAACACACAAAATACACATATTAACAGAACAAAAATTTACACAACAAAAATCTAAAATCAAACCTCCATTGATTGGTCCCCGGCAGCGGCGCCATTTTGATGAACGGGTCGCACCGCTCACAAAAGTGATTGCATATATGAATGCAGTACAGTTACTAGGAAGTGACTCCTAGGTTGTCTCTCAAGGACCAATTTTTGTGGTTCAGTCTCAGATTTAAACACACAGTGGGGGGTTTGTAGTGTTTTTGGTTGCAGAAAAATTAAATAATGAAAGCAGTAAATTTAACAGACTGTAAAAACAAGATTAAACAGTGAACGGTAAATAAATTGCAGAAACGGTAAAATTCAGAAAATGGTAAACTCAGAAAACATAAAATTGCAAAACAAATAAACTTTTGACAGAAATTGAAATGTGCAATGAAACTTAAAGGAAATTGATTTGAACAGAAACTTGCAGTAAGAGTAATTTGATCAAAGCTTTAAACGTGCAGACTAAATTGTAAACACAAAGTAAACTGAAAAATCACACTGCAATTAACATTTGATTGAAACTGGAAAATAAATCCAAAACCTCCCAAAGGGGAGGAGGAAAAATGAAAGCCACGTAAAACTGATACCTACTTCTACTCCTAAAATCTAATACTAAAATCTACTGCCTTCTTCTCTGCTTGTTGCTGCCATTTTATAGCCATTTCTCTGGACCAACTCCTGTGTAATCCTCCTTCATTTCAGCTTGATTGTTTTGTCTTATCTCCAATTGGCAGCTCGTGAATTCCTTCAAGCTTCACGTTTGTTGTCTCTAATTGGCAGCTCCTTTTCTTTTGTCAAATGTTCAGCTATTGAGCTACTTGGGCGTGCCAAAGTCAAGAAGGTGGGGTCTTCCATTTTCTACCTCACTTGTCTTCTTCTTCAATTTGCCGTGTACACTCTTCTCCGTTCCAAGACACCAACCGTAGCCTCCTCATCTCCCAAACTATTGGATTGTTCAACATCTCCTTCTCCCTTCACACGTTGCTTCCTTTACACGTGCAGCCAAGATTGACGTGAAATCAACTCTTTGGGGAAGCTTGAATGAATGAAGAATCATATATCAAGACACTACTGGCTGAGAACACAACTTCTGGATGCCAAACCTCCATGTCTTCCTCCCTCTTGGTTCTTCCAATCTGCGTATGATTTTCCACTCCATAGAAGCCTTTCTTTTGGACGTGTGTGTATTTTTCTGCTCCAGGCCGAGAAGGTGGCTGCTTCATTCTCTTCTTTCCCATGTGCTCCTCTCCATGATGGACTATGAAGGCTTCTCTCCCAACACTGGACCGTGATACTTCCTCTGCTGGACTTGGAGATGGCTGGACCGTGAAGCTTCCCTTCATCCACAACACTCCATTTATAATTGAAAATCCAAAAGCAAGTTCTTTTGCATGTTGGCCGTGACACCATTCCATGTTTGCTAAGCTTGCTACAAAAAAATTGAATGGCCGTGACTTGTTCCAAATTGCTACATGAATTGAGTAAATAGGTGGGCCTTAATATGCTTTCTCCCAACAAAACCGTAGCCTTGCATAAGTGGTGGCTCTCACTTTAATTCCAAAGTAGGTCCTTTGCTGAATTTTCCAAAATTGGAACCGTGAATGGCTTTCAACTATATTCCTTTCTTTTAGTTTCTATTAGTGGCGGCCCCCATGTGTTTTCCAATTGGTCTTTGTGCTTTGTCCTTTTGCAATATTCTCTTTCAAACGAGTTGCTGCATAATGCAATTGTCGTGAGCTTATGCTTTTCAATTTGAGAATAATACTTCCTTGCGGCTCCCACTTTTGTCCATATGCATGCTTTGCTAAATGCTTGGCAAATTCAATTTTCCATGAGCCCCTTGGACATTGCCCATGACCGTGAGTGTTTCAAAATAAATATGGCAGCCCACTAAAAATCTATGCCTTGCTGGACGGTACCCATGAGCCTTGTGCACCTCCATATAATGAAAATGAATTTCTTCTTCCGTACACTAATCACATATTAAAATCACTGCAAAATGCATCGAGCTCTCCTTCTTGTGCACACTCTGTGGAGAGTCTTAGCAATGAACGGGGACAAACAAGTTGACACAAAATTCACGCAGCAACCAGCGAAAACTGAAATGGCTGAAATACATTGGGCTCTATTTCCATTTCTTATTTAACCTTCAAATGTCCCAAATTGTATTTCCAAATTTTCCTTGTAAAATAATTAGCTCAGATAATTCAAATTAATTAAAATAAGAATTTCTGATCGAATTAAGCACAATCAAGCAAAATGGGAAAACACTGGACATTTAAGCACAATTCCCTGATTAATTCTAGTACAATAAGCTAAGTGAAGTGTAGAAAATATCGACTCATCAGTGGCGGCTGCAGTGGCGGAGTGTGACCGACGGAGGCTACAGCGGAGGCAACAGAATCAGTCGTTGGAGGCAGCAGCGTCAGTCGTCAGAGGCAACGCACAATGAGAGAAGGACGCAGAGTCGTGGACGGTTGAGGCACGGTGACAGAGAAGGAGAAGAAACGAAAGCACGAGGACTGCGGAGGGGGAGGGCGACGAGGGAAGTGGGCAGTGGTGGAGGAAGCACAATGAAATAGAAGAAGAAGAAATCTCGCTTGAAGGAAACTGGGTTCTGGAATTTTAACTACAAATATACCTCGGTTAACCAAATAACCGAGTCAGAAAGACCCTACTACCTTGGCTATATCCAAGACCGAGGCATACACATTTCAGTAAATTCAATTTTTCAAATTAAATTGAGCTATATGCCTCAGTTAGCCGCCCACCCGAAGCGGAAAAGCCTCCATGGCCTCAGGTTCAAGCAACCGAGGCAATATCTTATTGTACTAGACCGTAGAATTTCCAGAGGGAGCAGTTTTTAGTAGGCTATACTGCCTCGGTTCTGAGTGCTAACCGAGGTAGTATCTTTGAAGTTGTCAGTGGCAGCAGGGCAATGTGGCAGGAAGTGCAAGAAGAGCAGGCATATATGCCTCGGTTCTGAGTGTTAACCGAGGAAGTATCTCTGTCTCGAAAAAGTTGTCAGTTGCATCAGAGCAACGTGGCAGGAAGTGCAGGAAGAGCAGACATATATGCCTCGGTTCTGAGTGCTAACCGAGGCAGTATCTCTGTCTCCAAAAAGTTTTCAGCTGAAGGGTTAGAGTTTGGTAATTTTTGAAAACTTATATGCTTCGGGTAGCTCTACGAACCGAAGCAGTATGGCTTTTAGGCCTCGGGTGATGGAGAATCGAGGCATATATTGTGTTTAGAATTACAGGAATGCCACCGCATTTTGATACGCTTCAGTTTTGATAAAACCGAAGCGTAATGTGCGAGTTTGAATCTCCTTTTTTTACTAGTGTTATAAATGAAATATGAAACATAAAATAATATCATCTAGACATTAAACATAATGTTCTAACATCCAAATGTTCTAAGAACTATGTTCAATAACAAAATAAAACTAATAATCTACATAGTCATCATCATAATGATCTCATCATCCTACTGCTCTATAGATGGCTGGACTGGTGTGGGCTGCTGAGTGACGACGGGTGACGGGGATGGTCGTGGCTGGGTTGGAGGGATAGTGGAATGAATGTCTTCCGCATCAGGCAGCGCTCTCATGACCAGGGACTTGAAATTTGTTAGGATGTTTACATTACTTAAAAGTAATGTAGTTTAGGTAAGTTTGCAATTTCTCACATTTTAAATACACTTTTTAGAACCTAAATACTCAAACTTTGAGTTTTAGGTTATTCTTTGCATTTTACTACTTTCCTAACTTGATATCAATACTTTAGACTTGTTAGGATGTTTACATTACTTAAAAGTATTATAGTTTAGGTAAATTGGAAATTTCTCACCTTTTAAGTTCACTTTTTAGAACCTAAATACTCAAACTTTGAGTTTTAGGTTATTCTTTGCATTTCACTACTTTGTTACCTTGATTTCACTACTTTACACTTGTCAGGATGTTTACATTACTTAAAATTAGCCTACTTTGGGTCAATTGTCAAATTTTGCTTTTCTTGTTATTTTTGAATTGAGACTTCATTTTTATCTTTCTTTTATCTTTTAAAAGTTGTGTAGATAGTTAGTTTATTGTTTTTGTTAGTACTTTAATAGACTTTGCATTATTTGCACTTTTAGTGTATTCTAGGTACTACTTTTAGGTTATAAGTTGTCATATTTTGAGTTTTAGCTACTTGATCCAATTTGACATCTTTCTTAGCTTTATTTAAGTACTTTAAACTTGTTATGATAAAAACATTATACATTCTTAGGTTTCATTAGGTCAATTTCAAAATTGTCACCTCTCCATGTGACATTTTTTAGGTTTTAAGTAGTGTAATTTTAGGTCCTCAATAGTCAAATCTTGTATTTCTTTGTATTTTCGAATTGTGCTCTCATTTTTATCTTTCTTTTGTTTTAAAACTTGTGTAGATAGTTTTTTTACTATTTTGATTAGTACTTTATTTAATACACTATGCATTATGACCACTTTTAGCCTATTCTAGTTACTAGTTTTAGGTTCTAGGGTGTCATATTTTGACTTCAGGTTGCTTTTGTAGTGTGAGTTTCTAATTAGCTAGGTTTTATCCTTCTAAACTTGTTAGGACAATTTCTTTGAAGTTACTTAGGCTAGTTTAATGCAGTTTGCAAATTTTGACCATTCTAGTGCATTTCTAGTAGTCATTTTGAGGTTTTAGTAGTGATTTCAAGAAATTGTGTCAAGAATCAATTCTTCATGCCAATACAAAATATCACTCGACATTATGAAGTAGGTAAAGAAGTATATCATTCACACACGTCACAAACTTTAAAAATATCTCAACATTCATGCCAATACAAAAGAGCAAGGTGGCAGCCAACCAAACAGTAACATGTACAACGGTATAATAATGCAACATGGTTTTATCAAAAAGAACACAACAGGAAAAATACAAGTATAAGTTGATACATTATGCCTCATAACACCCCAATAAGTTGATACATTATACATTAGAGCATATTTCATTATTTGAGAGTTCTAGCATAGTTTTAGGTTCTCAATAGTCAATTTTTGAGTTTTTGTAGAGAGGTAAGTTTTAGGTTGTTTCTTAACTTGCTTTTAACATTTAAAACTTGTTTACAAAGCTGCATTGCATTTTACTGCACTGCAATTAGTGCAGTCCTCATTTCTATACTAGTTTGAGTGTACTATTAGGCTTTCATTAGTGAGTTTTAGAATCTCTTATAATTAGTGACTTTTGAAGTGTTCTGAGTTTTCTTTAGACATTTAAGACTTGATTAAAAAGTTTCTTTACAAGTTTCTTTCTGTTTTAGTTTAGTTCTTACTTTTACCTTGTTTAGCCTAGTTTTAGAGTGCTTTGGTAGGTTTTGAGTATTGAAATTTTGAGTTTTTTGAAGATTTTAATTTTTAAGTTGATTTATAGCTTTCTTTAGTCATCCAAAATTTGTTTAAATAGATTTTACCTCTGTTTTTGAATGATTTTTAAAGATTTGTTTTTGAATTGATCTTAACAGTAGTTAAGTATCTCAACATAAACTTTCATTCTCTTATTAAATAGTCCAAACAAATTAACAAATAGCTTTAACCCCATTACCCTAATATGATACATTCATGCATCAGTATTTAACGTTCCTACATATTAACTTAGTCCCTAAAACCATATGCTCATGACCATACTATAGAAACTTCTTTGCATCTTTATTTCCTAAATATCCCTTGCAACTACAACATTTGCACTACTTAGTTACATTCAATCTTTCCAGCACAATAACTAGGAGTACAACTAAATTCAATAATCACTAGCCATCATACAATATTCTACACTCAAAAGATAAAAATTTTAACTTTAGTTTCGTCCAACTAAAACCAGATTTCATCCATTACGTTTAATCCAAACAAGGAAATAATAGCTCCCTATACCTGGTGTTGAACTTTTGGCAAGCGTACCAATAGTCAAATTGTAGTATAATTATTTTTAAGTAAGAGTGTCGATCCCACGAGGAACAGCTTCAACTAAATAGATAAATTTATCTCAAACAACATATATACAAGGGTATTCAACCTGATTCATAATGGATTTTGATAATTTATACTATGTTCCGTAAAAGTAGAATATTAATAGCAGATAAGTTAAAGAAAGTTTAACATGAGAAGTTGGGATTGAATTCATCTATCTCACTCGTCTGCAATCTGAATGATTATAAACATATAGCAACTGAAATTACCAATATTGATGCAACATACAAAAGTCATTTATACCAATTCCTCGCGTATAAAATTCATAAGATCAGTTCCTTGAATATTGATTCCTCACATATCCAACAAACTCTCCAACATTATAATCAAGTGTTAAAAGCAATTGATTAACTGAAATCTATCCCTAGCATTACACGGTATCAAGTATTCTTGTTCAAATAAGATTTTAGAAATACTTTCCAGTCAAAACTAAAACCCACATTCATGAAACTATTGATCAAATAGAATCAAGCACTAAGAGCAGAACAAAAATACCAATATTGAATAAAAAAGAAATGCTATATATAAATATCACCAGACTACATCCGAGTTCAAATCAATTACATTCAATCCCAAGAGAAAAGATCAGCCACTCATCGTAGCCATTAGCATTCTAAGAGATAAAGAAGAAGATCCTACAGCTAAAGTGGAAGAAAAACTCTTTGGGTAACTTCTTTCTCCGCAGCTCTCCGTCTCCTCTTTCTAACTCATGAGTATATATACTGCCCGAATTCTCGCTTAAGCTAAATTATTCGCGCTTAAGCGAGATGAAACTTCTTGGAGAAGATAGTCATTCTCGCTTAAGCTAAATTATTCTCGGTTAAACGAAAATGACTTTTAAAGTAATGGCTTCTTGGACGAGTCTAGCTTAAGCGAGATCATTCTAGCTTGGGCGACATGTTGTAGGATTTACTCTTCTCTCTTAATTTACCTGAAAGGGATCAACTGATTTCCTTTTAATCAACAACTCAGAAACATGTGATTACATTTCATCTTTCTTAGATTGGGGAAAATTGATACAAATGTACCCAATTCAACACAGAAGTGCCAAAATTCCATATGAAAATTTACTTCTTTTTTGTACTTATCACCTGGAAAATATGTTTGCCCTCTCCGCAAAATGTTTCCTCCAAACTCCTTAAGCTCACCTGTCTTGCACTCAACCCGAAATGCTTCCTAGCTTGCACTCGCACCTTTCTTTACTCTTTAGTTTCTACAATCACTTGCTTTAGTCTATCTCTAACCCTCTCTTCATGATTGAACTTCAATGGAGCCTCCTAACCCACCCCATCGCGATACGCAGCCCAAAACCACACTGGCAATTGGGACATGGATGACTGCAAATCACTCCTCCAAGGTTTCGTGCTCAGGATTGATGCAAAGGAAAAGGGTTTTGTGGCCGAAGGGTTTCGAGCAAAGGAGGAAGGGGGTTTTCGCGGCCAGCTTCGAGAGGAGATGAAGATTACTACTTTGGTGCGAAATGAATTTGAGAGCAGGAATATCTTATTTTTGGCCCTAATTAATCAAACACATTACCGACGGCTCACAAGCCTTCGGTAATTAACATTCTCATTACCGAGGGTCTAAATCCTTAGGTAAGTGTTAACACTCCGGCAAGTGTAGCGAATTGTATCAAGTAATAATAAATGATAAGACTAAGTATCGTTTTCCAAGAGACTCACGGCCTAGACATTCATGTGGTTTCTTGATTAATTAAGACTTTTAAACAAAATCATGGTGTTTATAATGCAGAAAATAAATATGAATGCAAGAGTTGATCAATTTACTTGAAGAATGCACAGGAGATTGGTGTATAAAATATGGAATGATTATGTTGTTGAGGTTTCCGACTTATATCCACTCTCATGTATTTATGTATTCACCTTCTTCATTAATGTTAATGCCACTTTCTAATTTACCTTAAACCCGATGTCTCGGTGAAGAAAGCCTACTCTTAATTACTAGATCATAATGTCTTGTATCCCCAGCAATTAATTATGCATTACATTCGCATAGAAGCTTAAGGGCAACCAACCCTCCTATCCCCTATGTCTAGGTAATATTACTTCGGGAGAATTTCCCCATTATGTTTCCATATCGACAACATCAGTAATCATGCAATTGAATAAGTTAAACAAAACATGCATAGAGCGTAGAGGAAAAATCCTAACAATTAATGAAGTAAAGCATTTATAATATAAATAAATTCAATACATGAGAGTTTTAAAGGATTACATCGTTTCCCCAACAATAATGGAGGTTTAGTTCACCATAAACATGATGAAACTAGATGAAAATATGGAAAAGAATGAAAGATAAAACCCTAAAAGTTGAAGATCAGAGCTTCCGCATCCAAAATTCGCCTCCGAGAGACGGAAATGAGTGTTTTTACGCCTCTCTCTGTCAAAAGATCCAGTCTCTAGGTCGTCCAAAACCTTAAATAGTCCATAAAAATAACAGAAAATAGGTCCAAGCCCATGTCGTTGGTGCTCAACGCCCCAAAAGGGCGCCCGATGGTGGTTGCGGCACTAAACTGACGCTCAGCAGTGGCGCTCAGGCGTGAGACAGAAGAACTTGGCGCTCAGTCGTGGCGCTCAGGCGTGAGACAGAAGCACTTGGCGCTCAGTGCCCCAAAATGATGCTCAGCGCTATCTGTGATTCTTCTATGTGCTACTTTTCTAGCCTTTCCTGACTCCAACTCCTTGCTACTTCAACTTTTTCTTCCAATTCATCTTAATTCCTGTCAAAACAAGAAAAACCAAGCATAAAACCAATAATACTCACCTTCAACTCTCGTATTCTCACAACTTAAGGAAAAACATGATTTCAAGCTAGTTTCTAAGTCATAAAGGGTGTTTTTAATATCAAAATTAAGTATAAAAATAAAGGTATTTCAACCGTTATCAGTAAGTTACTACTCTGGAGGTCCTCGATAAGTCCTTCGGAAAACGTCATTTATCGCGGCGTAAAGGCCTTCGGTAATAATCCTTCGATAATTAACGCATTTCTTGTATTGCATAAAATCACTCCTAATTATCTTATTATCTGCTCTTCATATTTTTTTTCTTCATCAAGAACAAAGAAGTGATATATAAGTTGTACACAACAAAAAAAAAAAGAGAAAAATTAGATTGATAAATTACTAAGAGAATATTGGTTAACAATTTAAACCCCCACAGACAAAATCATCTTTAAATCCGCACCACCCATTACATGTTGTTACCTTAAACAAAACCTCGTCCTTATTTGTATTAAACTAAATAAGATATGTCCATAGTCACACCATCACCAACCCTCCAATGTTTGACATCATTTTGAGTCAAATAGATTCATGCACCACTCCGAGTAGGAGAAACACGACTTTGATGAGAGGAAGTTAATCCAAAACCAAGTTGGTTGTGTCCAACTAAAAATTTTGTCCACCTTACTATTAAAGATTCATCATTCCTTTTCTACACTAATCATAGCCACTTACATTTTCTTTTATATTGCTTGTTTATCTTTTTCCTTGAGTTGCAAAGAAGAAAACTACATGTAATGTTCCCGTAATGAGTTAATAGGACCATGTTGTTATCCACCTACTACACTTATCCCACACTATCATCATGCATTTAAAAATATACATGTTTAATGTATCTCCTCCTTCCCCCAACAAATAACGCAATTTTTACACCTCATGTACCCCTTTTTTTATTTTAAAGTATCTTTTGTTGCTAATCATTAATCTCATGAGATGTGAGATTAAGTGCAATTACACAATATCACTCTTAATTAAGAATACAAATTATCATTCCTTGTTCTAGAGTCTAAATTCATAATAGTAAAGGGTTTACAGATAAGGCATACTTTAGAAATCTCATAGATGAGATTTATCAAAGCACACATTGATGGTTTAGATGATCCTTACCTTTTTCCTGTGACAAAGTTTAGGTGGATAAAATGATACATTATTGACGTGTAAAAGAAAATGCATTTTTTTATTTATTTATTGTAACTCATGTAAATAGTATAAGTGTAAATAGTATAAGGTTATTCTTTAGATACATTTTTCTTTTTTACATTAGACTCATGGGGAGTCTTTATGTCATATTATAATACACTTATTACGATCTATATGTTGTTTGCATGAGTTTGCTTCACTCTAATATTTCCTCTTTTGCTTTGATCTGATACTCTTTCTTTTTTATTGCTTTTATATTTCATCTTATTCTGATACATATACATTCTAATATTGTTTTCAGATATACACATGTTTCACTCTTACATACACACTTATGCCCTGCTATACATATATTAAAACTCCCATTCAACCCATTGATGCTCTAATAATATTGTTTACATATGCTTAAAATTTTCCCTTATGCTTTGACCCTATATCTTGCTTTATTTATTTAGAAAACTAGAATAAATGCATATGCTTTAAAGGAATATAGTGTTTTAACAAAAGCTTTAATATAATCAACATATTGTAAATTCTCTTCTATTTTAAAGGCTATAATGATATTTAAAGAAAAGAAGCGAGTAATAGAGTTGGCTAGATAGATATTGATTTGTGTGTTTTTTTTTTCTACAAAATAAAATTATTTGTCAGAATAAATAAGAAGATTTTAGGCCTAAATTATTTATCTGTGCTTAAATATAATGTTAAAGAAAAAGTTCAAACTCTATTATTTTGATTAAATGCTAAAAACAGTTAGTATAAAACATGATTAGGTTTCTTTTGAGAGATAATAAATTAAACGAATAATAAATCATGAGATGCAAATGTTTTGTTTAATAAACTATACAAATAGTGTGTACCCTTGAATTGTGTATAATAAAGCATGAAATATTTGAGGATAAAAACACATGTCTCATAACACATATGTGTGCTTACTCTATGATTGTTCGGAATGTATATTATTTTTGTAAGGATTTGTTTATATCAAAACACAAAAGACAATACAAGATCTCTCGATCAAAGAGCTAAAAGTTATTTTTCGTTTATAAAATCTTTAAACAAATCAATTATGAAAGAACTCACTCTCGTGCCACACTACAACTTTAGTTTATTTAAAAAAATACACATTTATTGGGATATTTTGAAAATGAAGAAAAACATTTATTGTTACATGAAGTAAGTGCACTAAATGCGTCCATTCACTAGTACAATAAAGAGAAACGACAACGATTATTTTCGTCTATATGCATCGGTTCTACAACCGAAGTATATACAGGCGAGGCAAAAAGTCTACCACTTTTTGCCTCGGTTCAGAACGGAGGCAAAAAGGTGTATATTTTTGCCTCGGTTCAAATGCAACCGAGATAGTAAAGACGTGTTCCTTTTTTTACTATTTTTTCGCCAAACGTTTGGCCTCGGTTATTGGTAAACCGAGGCAGTAGAGGGGGATTATGCCTCGGTTTGAAGTTGAACCGAGGCAGTAGAAGAGGGTTTTTCCTTTTTCCAGTAAAGAGTGATTATTCCTTTTTTCCAGTAGAAAGCTTGAAAGTATACTCAACAGAGAAAACTTATTAACATTCACCAATACAATCACCAATACAATCACTAATACAATAATGAAAATGTAATTGTAAATTAAATTATGCTAAATTAGATTCCACGGTGAAGTGAATTTGTACAATTGAAATGAAAGCAACATATTATTATGAAAGTAAAACAGAGGTCAACAATTATCTAGGCTTCAAGCTTTCTCTGTTCCAATAGTAATGGGCTGTCAATAAGCTTTCTCTGTTGAGCTACGACATTACTTTTTGCTGAAGAGAAAAATTCACCAACCTGAAATGATAAATCAAAAAAAGCCATTACCACTTTGATTGCAGTTTTCTTATCTAGTCAAGGAAAAAAAAGAAAACAAACCCAAGAATAAGGACTAACAGTATGCATAAATGTAGACAGGAAAAAACCATAATAATATACCAAAAGTTAACACTTATAAATTCTAAATAGAGTTTAAACACCAGAAAGATGAACAACTTATGTGCTCCTCACAGTTTGAGACTTAGCGTATACTTTCAAGCTTTCTTTCTTTCATGATTACTTACTGAAAAATGAATTCATACAAACTCTTTGTTTCCACTAATCAAAGCAAAAGGACGTTGGAAAGGTCAAACTTACAGTGATGCTTTCTCATATGAAAAAGACCAAGCCACTTAAGTCTAACATCAATATCATCCTTAACGTGCTTGGAGCTCTCAATTTTCTCAAGGGACATCTTAGCTAGATCCTCAATCCCACCTTCCATGAACATCTTCATGGGATCTCTCTCAAGCTTCAACTTTTCTTGAGGGTTGATGCCCCCTTGTACTCTTCCTTCAAAACCTAGTACTCATCTCTCTTCTCCACTCCAGGCTCCAACCTCGACGCCTCCACCGCATCTAGAGCAGTTGAAGCCACCGTCGGTGTGGCACAGAGCAATGTCTTGGAGCGAGAGCTGGGGCAGCATGGAGGGGCCAAAAAATTGGGGATGGGCAAAGAGCAATGTCTTGTAGAAAATTGGCCAAAAATCCCCAAACGAAGCCCTCCGCCGCGGCGGAGACGAGGAGGCACGCGAAGAGCAGGCGCTCGAGGGCCACGACGATGGAAGGGATTTTGAGCAGGAGCCACTTGAACTGGAGAGAGGACCAGACACCGAGGAGAAAGGTGGTGTGGCGTAGAAGAAAGAGGCGATGACAGCTACCACGACGGAGGAGTGTATGGCGGCGAGGAGGGAGGAGGGGGCAGAGAGGAAGAAGGCGAGCTGGGCGAAGATAAGAGAGAACCACACGGCAAAGAAGGCGGTGAGCTTGAGGCTGTGGGCGTCGAGGATGGCGACGACGAGGGTGCCACCGAGGTCGAGGAGGAATAAGGCGGATGGAATTAGGGCGATGGCGATCTGGTAGTTGTGGGCGAATGATGAGGGGGTTTTGAGGGATCTGGAGGAGGCGAAGGAAGCGAAGGTGGAGGAGACGCCATTGCCGCGACGGAAAAAGGTAGGAGTCGTTAGGGTTTAGGGAGGAATAGAAGCAGGGGGCCCTGTTGGAAGAGGAGAGGGTTATGTGAGGGCGAAGTGCGAGGAAAGGGTTATGGCAAGATAGGTATATTGCCTCAGGTCCAAGTGCACTGAGGCATTCTATGGGGTGTTAGGCATCGGGTGGGGTTTGAACCGAGGTCATATTATCTATATGCCTCAGTTTCCCTTAAACCGAGTAAAAAAAAGTTAACGTAACTACGAAAATGCCACCGGTTTTGTTTTTTTACTAGTGATTAGGCCTCGGTTTTGCTTTTAACCGAGTTAGTTTTGCTTTTATGCTTCGGTTCCTCTGCAACCGAGGCGTATAAGTTCGTCAAAATTGCAAAAATGCCACCGTCTTTACATATGCCTCAGTTTTCTAAAAATCGAGACGTATTACCCGTGTTCTTATCCCCGATTTGCACTAGTGATTACATACTATCAAGCTCATCAAACAAAAGAAAAAGGGATTCAAAAGAGTTGAAGTTACTCAATGGTCATAAATAAGGGATACTTTCTTCTGGAGTCAATATAAAACCTTTCAAGAAAAAAAGGAAACGAGAGAGACAATGCGACTATTACCGGAACGTTGCAAAATTTTCTAAGCCATAAGAAGCTTCAATGGATAATACTACTAGTATTCAATTCAACGAGCTAGAAGGAAGAGTGATTCGATTTCTCACACTTTAACAAACCAATTAGTTATTACTTGAAAGTGATTGTTGTTTAAAGAATACTTATCTAAGTATAATTAAAACTAATTGCCAACGTTACCCATACTGAAGGACAAACAAATAGTATATAATTAGCATAATTTAAAAATTAAATGCATGCTAGAAAACTAACTCTTCAACATATGGAGCCTTGTAAAAATGTCATTGAGTCGCTCATCCATGTTTGTAGATATTGTTAGATTTGAACATTTGTGTTCCTAGACTTTTTGGATCGATTGAGGCTCACCAATATATTTCTAAATTTTGTTGTTTCATGTCCATGTACCCTAATACAATGAATTATAAGTACAATTTCAATAGTATAATGGAGACATGGAGCACCTACTTTAATGACACACTTGGATCACAAAAGAAAAAGAATACAATTGAAAGAAATATCCCACCATGACAAAATAACTATGCCAACTGATTCAAACTACCAAAACGACCTCCAACACCTCTACGAAAGAAATGTAGAAACAAAGTTGCCTAGAAAACAAAAAAAGAGTGGTTTGCAACACCCGAAGGAAAATGAATTGCAGAGCTCTAATTTGAGTAGGTTTTGTTAATCCTACTTAAAACGTTTAATGTAATACATATCTTTGAACTAGTGTACAAAGGGTTATTTATCAGAATCAATTATAAGAGTTTTTCCGATGTCACTTTTGACTTACACAAGTTCACAAAAATCACTTCTATAAATTGATTAATCTTCCTTTGAGATCAAGCACGAATACACAATGTAACTTCTTAGTAAAGACACAAAGTTACTTCTGACTATACAAAAGTAAGTTGTTTAAGATAAAGAAATCTCTCTACAAGAGGATGCACAATTGAGCATTCTTTGTAATAAGAGATTAAAATCACAATAGTGAAAGATTTACAAATATAACACACTTTAACAATTTATGAAATGAGCTTTTGCTACAAGAAAAACAATAAATAGTGACAAAAAATTCAATCACTAAATGACTAAAATCGGTTACTAATAAAAACAATGACTAATTTAGTGACCGAATAAATTGGTCACTATCTTGTTCGTCACTCATTTATAGTGATCAAATTAGTGATCGAATTTGTGAATGAATTTATACTACAAATAGTGATAGAATTAATAACCAATTTTAAAATCTTGATTTTGAAATAAAATTGTCACTGATTTTTCTGTTTCAATTTTCAATTTATTTTTTAAAATAATATAAACCCAATAAATGTTGCACATATGTGTAATTTGATGTGATATGTTGCACAATTTTATGATGCGATATGTTGCACAATTTCATCATAGTGAGACTAATTTCACATAAATATTTGTCAAAATAATACAATCATCCAGAAAAGTTCATAATATTATTACATAAATGGGGTTCAATATAAACAATAAAATAATAATAAGCTACAATCTAGGTAAGGAGAATAAATTGAAGTCTTATTTGAGAAGGTTGAAAGTTAGCTGTTAAACTGATATTTGGTCGCACAAACTCAGACCAAACTAAGTTTTCTCACTAATGAAGTTTATGGATAACCTAGGTATCAATCCTCGGACTCAGTTCAATTAAGTTTAAAGTATAGAATTGGATCTTAATTTTATTCTATTTACTAACTACTAAACAGGTGGGGAAAATGAAATTAAATTGAAATTTAAAAGGAAAAGAATCAAAATAAAAACAAAATCCATTAAAAGAAAAGAAGAAAGTAAGTAGACAGAACCTAAGCTAAAATAATATAAAAAAATATAGAATCTATTTATACCTAAAACAGATACTAAAACTAATTGTATTATGATTGACTATGTACAGAGAAAGAATGACTTGAATCTGAAAACAAAAGTTTATGTATTCTAAAAGCAATGAAAAAGGAATTTCAGTAACGCGAGATCCTAAACTAAAGCAAAGATAATCATCATTTCGGAATTGGAACTTAGAAACAAAACTAGAATATTGAAAGTAGAAAATAAAAGAAATTGAATCAACTCAACAAGAAAATACCTAATATAAACTCATTACAATACATTCAGCAAATGTGAAAAGCACAGGACTAAACTAAATGCATAGACAAAATTGAATTCACAAGTAAATGCACATTGATGTGAATAAAAGAGTGCTTAGAGTTCTTAGGAAGACATCCTGATAATGTGAATCCCAATCCAGGGTATTCTAGTTCATATTTCAGAACTTTGTATTGACTATTTCCACTCATTTGTCCAACCAATGTTCTTTTTCACAAGAAATGAAAACATAACACTAAAATTGGACTTAGTCTGAAAATTATGAAGCTTAACATCTCTCAATAAGACCTCTTGAAAATCTAGGCCCACCTCGAGGTCCTGTTACATCCAAAAAGATGTAGAATTGTGGATGTTTTCCTTCAAAGTTCTCAAACACAACTCAATTACAACATACAATCACACATACTAGAAACCAAAATAAATCTGATGAATCTTTATTTATTGAACAAAGGCATGATGTTGTGATTGTGATTAGGATACTAAGCAGGATGTGTATATGTGGAATGTGAATGAGCTTATATGTGAGGCTTTGAGCTCCAGAGTTGTTGTGATTGAATGCTATTACTTTGAAAGTATGAATGACTTTGCCCAGGTTTTCTATGATTGAATCAATTGCTTGTTTGCATCATATGATCAAGGCCATTTGTTGGTAACCCTTTTATTAGACAAATGCATGATTTTAGCCCCATAAAAGAAAGCAATATGTGTTCAATCCTTTGAACCCTTAGCCTTGAACATAATTTGAAAACCCTTTGTGAAAAACTTTACCTTGAGTTAAGTAGAAAATATCTGGTGGTATTGATAAATGTTCAAGTTTGGGGTTTGTTGGGAAGTTATGAAAGGAAAATGGAAAGCATTGCGCTAAGAGCTAAGAACTAAGTATGTGAAAAGAAAAAGAAAAAGAGAAAGAAAAGAGAAAAAAAAAAGCAAAGCTCAATGCAAAGGAAAGTTGAGAATAAGTAAGAATGATTGTGTTTATATGATTTTCTTAACTCAAGGGTTTTGTGATCTAGAAAAACCAATTTTCTTGTTAGCCCAGCCACACTATAATCCATTGAAAAGTCCTTGTGATGATGCATGCTTGTGAATGTATTTGATTGTGGTTAAATGAAAGGCAACGTCAATTCATGTGACATTGTGATAGTAGAGTGAATGAGTGATTACCTCTTATACACTTGTGTGTTTGAGTGAAACACTTTATCTAGTGAGGAAAGATTCCATGAGCACATGAACATCCATACTTAGTTGATTGATTATTCATGAAAAGGAGCATTTGTTGGATATTAGGTGATTGTGTGAACACTAAAGCATGTGCATGTCTTGATTCAAGTTTTTGTCATGAGCTTAATTGAGTACTTACTTATCTTGAAAAGAGGATTTTTCGAATGGAGTGAACCATTGTATTGATTGGTAGAAGATTGAGTTACATCTTGTTTGCTTGAGGACAAGCAAAGTTCTAAGTTTGGAGTTGTGATAAGAGTTGAAAAACAATTATTTTCATGCTTAAAATTGATACTACAAGAACCCTTAAATACTTAGAAACTAGCTTGGAATCATGCTTTTGTTTATATTTTTGGAAATAAGAGAGTTGGACAGGTTTATGCTTGATTTCAGTGTTTTATGCAGGTTTTAAGGTGAATTTGATGAAAGAAGTGAAGAAGGATAGAGATGGAATTAGAAAAGAACTCAAAAAGTGCAAAAGAAGAGAAGGCGCAAGTCCCGCTCAAAGCCATTTTATCGCTAAGCAGCACTAATGAACACTCGGTGGCTCCGCCGAGGGATGAAAGTGCAGCTGAGGGGAAGAATTCAACACACGCACTTACCGCTGAGTGGTAATTTACCGCTGAGCGCCATTATTTTGGGCTTAGGCCCACTATTCTGTAATATTTAGAATAGTATATAAGCTTTAGGACTTCCTAGGGTTTTTATCTTTGGCAGAGTACGAAGCAGAAACACACTTTTCACCCCTTGGGGGTAGAATTGGAGATGGTGACGACTCTCGTCTTCTCTTTCTCGGGTTTTTTCTATCTCTTCCATTCTTTCATTCCATTGTTCATCTAGTTCTTCCATGACGATGGAGAACTAAACTTGTATTGTTGTTGGGGAATCAATGTAATCGTTTGAAGCTCTCATATATGAAATTTTGTGTTTAAACCTCATATTTATGATACATGCTTTCTCTAATCATTAGTTAGAGTTTTTCCTCTTTGCTCAAAGCATGCATTATTTAACTCATTCGATGTCATGATTATTGGTTTTGTCGATATGGACACATACGGGGAAATCTAGATCCGGGGAAACTCTCCCAACAGTAGTATAAACCTAGACATAGGAATATGATGGTTGGTTGCCCTTAAGCTTTCATTCACTGTAATGCATAATTAATTGCTAGGGAAACAAGACATTGTAAACTAGTGATTATGATTAGGCTTTCTTCGCCGAGACATCGGGTTTAAGGTAATTTAGAGAGTGGATAAGATGAAATTGATTGCCCCAACAACATACTCATCCACATATTTCAATTCACGTGTTTTGTTTCTTCTTTCCCATTAATGATCACATGCATACATGTTTACTTTTTGTCTTTTGCATTTGAAACTCATAACAATTTGTTTTCAAGTCTTAAATAATCAAGAAATCATATAACTAACTAGGTCGTGAGTCCTTTGGGAGAACGATACTTGATCTTACTGAGTTTATTATTTGATATGATTCGGTCACACTTGTCGAGGGTTAAACAAGTTTTTGGCGCCGTTTTTCGGTGTTCATAAATTTGTCATCAGTCCACAATGAGTGTGTCCATGTACCTAAAACAAAATAGTTAAGTTGTTAGAAACTAAGAATCTAAACATAATTAATATGGAAGACAAAATTAGCTATCTTACATGCACCACAGTTGAGGGATGGAGATATTCAACATCCTGTCTTCCCAGTGACCTCTAGTGATGGAAGACCATCAAGAAATCACATTGGACCTCTTACTAGAGCCATGGAAAGGAAAAATAAAGAAGAAGGATCACCTAACACTTTACTTCTATGGAAGGTTACTTATGAAAATCCTTCTTCTCTTGTCTAGCACGAGCTTGTTTGAGCCTTCATATCACGGAACCTTTGTAGTTTAAATTTCATTTTGATTTTTGGCTAAGTGACTTGGGAAAATGCTCTTCAAGTAATTCCAAGATCACATTTGAACATTGTAATAGTGTAATTTCATTTCCTTAGTGTGGAAGTGTGTCAAGGGGCTCCAAGTGTCACTTGCACTTTCAATTAGTGTCGTCTAGCATTTACATTTTGCATCTTTATTACTTTTTTAAGTTGCTTGTTGATCTTTTTGTTTTAAGTGTCCGTGGTATATAGCATTGCATAGCATCTAGATAAACCTTCTTTTGGTTTTTAGGAGCATTTCATTAACATTTGAAAATATTTTGAAAGATTTCTACCTAGAAACTAAGGTAAAAGATAATTGTAAGGAAACTTTGGTTAGGAAGAACTTGGTTTCTAAGCTTGTCCAATTGTGACTCACCTCTTCTTCCTGGGAGCTACTTGGAAACATTTTTGCCTCTAGAATCTCTTTAGAAATCTTTCACCAAAAACAAAGAAAGTTTGTGAAAATATTTTCACTCATTGCTTGTCAAAATTTAAAAAAACCTTGTGAAAACCTTTTCTCCATACTTGACAAGGATGAGTCAATCTAGTGTCCAAGGAAGTGTGAGACCTAAAAGTGAGAGCTTACAAGTAAGAGAGGAATTTGAGCAAAAAGTTCCAACAAAGGGACAAATAGATTAGTGAGCTCAAGGATATGATTGGTCAACTTTTGATCAATCAAGACAAGGGTAAAAGGAAATAAGGGTCTACACATAAAAAAAGAGAATACCTTGGAGATACATCCTTTCCACCTAGTGAACCTGAGCATTATAGTAGTCATCACAATAATGACCACTATTAAATACCTCCTAGGAGAAATCATAGAGTGAGAAAACATCACCCAAGGGAGCCCAAGATTGATCTTCCTCCCTTCCATGGAAAAGATGATGTGGAAGAATATCTAGAATGGGAGATGAAAGTTGAGCAATTGTTTGCGTGTCACCAAATAGATGAGGAGAGGAGAGTAACTATGGCCTCTTTAAGCTTTCAAGGTTATGCCTTATATTGGTGGAAAACCTTGGTAAAAGATCTGAGATTGAGAAACCTACCTTCCATTAAGTATTGGAATGAGTTGAGGTTTGCCTTAAGAAGAAGGCATGTGTCAGCTTACTATGATAGGGAGTTAATGGACAAGCTCCATAAACTCCAACAAAGAAACATGACTGTTGAGGAATATAGGCAAAAAATGGAGCTACTCATGTTGAGAGCTGGAATAAGAGAGGAACCAAGGATAACAAATGCTAGGTTCCAAAGTGGACTTAATTATGACATAAGAGATAAGGTATAACTCTTACCTTAATATGATCTCAATGAATTAGTCCAACTTTGTGTGAGGATGGAGCAACAACTCAAGAGGAAAAGCTCCACTAGAAAGGACTACCACACTACTTCTAGCCTTAAGAAAGAATACAAGAGGGAGGGTGATAACAGTTGAAAAACTGTTATTTTCATGCTTAAAATTGATATTAAAAGCAACCTTTAGACTTAAAAACTAGCTTGAAATCATGCTTTTATCTATATTTTCAGAAATAAGAGAGCTGGACAGGTTTATGCTTGATTTAAGTGTTTTTGTGCAGGTTTTAAGGTGAATTTGGTGAAAGAAGTGAAGAAGGAGAGAGATGACATTAGAAAAGATAAGAAAAAGTGCAAAAAGGAGAAGCCGAAGGCACCGCTCAGCGGCAATTTACCGCTGAGCGGCACTCAGAAGGTTGCGGGAGTCACGCTGAGGGGCAAACTGGCCGCTGAGGGGAAGAAAAGTGAAGCGTAGTTACCGTTGAGCGGTATTTACCGCTGAGCGGCACTTTTTGGGCTTGGGCTTTTGTAATCTTTTGTAACTCTAAAATAGTATATAAGGACTTGCACGTCCTAGGGGTTAGTATCTTTGGCAGAAACGAGGCAAACACTCTCTCTTCTCACCCCTTTGAAGGAGGATCTTGGATGCTCAGGCTACCTCTTCACCTTTTTAGGGTTTATTCTTTCATTCTTTCATTGATATTCATTTAGGTTCACCATGAATATATATTTTAGGTTCATCTCATCCACTCTCATATATTTTAGGAATTCAACATTCAAATCATCATTGTTAATGCCACTCTCTAAAGTACCATTCTAGATGGCTTCTCCCTAATCACGAGTTCATACAATTCCTAGCATTCCTAATGATTAGTTCATGAGTGCAGGAGCTTAACGACAACCAATATAATATTGTCAGTATAATATTGGGAGAAATTCCCCGGATCTAGACTTCCCCGTACGTGCCCGTATCGACAAAACCAATAATCATGCATGGAATGAGTTAAACTATGCAAGCATTGAGCAAAGAGGAAAAACCCTAACTAATGATGAAAGAAAGCATAAGTCTTACTTAAAAGATGTAAGCAAAGATTCCATATATGAGAGCTTCAAGAGATTACATTGATTCCCCAACAAACATACAAGGTTTAGTTCACCATATTCATGGTGAACCTAGATGAACAATGAAAGAATGAAAGAATAAACCCAATAAAGGTGAAGAGGTAGCCTGAGCATCCAAGATCCTCCTTCAAAGGGGTGAGAAGAGAGAGTGTTTGCCTCGTTTCTGCCAAAGATACTAACCCCTAGGACGTGCAAGTCCTTATATACTATTCTAGAGTTACAAAAGATTACAAAAGCCCAAGCCCAAAAAGTGCCGCTCAGCGGTAACTACGCTTCACTTTTCTGTCAGAACGGCTGCAGCGGAATGGTTAGCGTGGGATAACAAACCAAGAGGGTTTTTAATACTAACGTGTGCCTTTTAATTTCTACTCAATTAAACTTACTAAGCAATTAATGAAGACAAATAATGCAAGAGTAAGGTAGAGAGAAATTTGCACAGATGATTTTATCCTGGTTCGGATCTTACCAATCCTACGTCCAGTCGCTTATCTCAAAACAAGATAAACCTTTCACTAATCACAAAACAATTACAAACTACAATCACAAAGATACAATTTGTAAGAGTTTAGAAACCACCTCTCTTGATGCCACAAGAGATGAGAACACCACCTCCTTCGAATGCTTCACGAAGGATGAACCAACTTACACCTCCTTTGAATCTTCACAAAGGATGACCACCTCCTTCGAATGCTTCACGAAGGATGAACTTCCTCTTCCGAACACCTCCTTAGACACACCAAGGATGAATCAGCTATTCCTCTATCACCGTAGAAGTATTCCACCAACTCTACAGACAGAGTTTCCTTAGCTGAGCAAGAGCACACAATTCTCAAGAGTTTCTGAGTATTTGAGCACAAGGGAAGAGTTTCTCTAGTTGGTTAGTTTTTCTTGAGAGGAAATGAGAGTCTATTTATAGACTCATCCAAAGAGCTCTTCCATTTTTCGTTTTCAGCCTTTCACACTGTGTTAATCGATTAGCTCCACTTGTTAATCGATTAACACCCCAACGGATAGTTCAACGGCTCTAAAAACGGCTAGTTTTTCAAACGGTCAGTGTGTTAATCGATTAACAGCCCTTGTTAATCGATTAACGTTAATCGATTAACACCCCTTGTTAATCGATTAACGTTAATCGATTAACAAGGGCTGTTAATCGATTAACGTTAATCGATTAACACCCCTTGTTAATCGATTAACACTGAAATCTTGTGCTTCTCCATTTGGCTCTGGAACAATCGATTTACACCCTGTGTTAATCGATTAACACTGCACAGATTTTGCTGTTTGGCTTATTTTTACATCTCTTTTGAATGCAAACATAAATCTAAGTCCTAGATACTAAACTATAATTATTACAAAAGCTTTCCATAGCAATACAAGTCTTCATAACATCTTGAATCTTGATTTCTCTTGACTTGATTTGGACATCATCAAAACTTCATCTTCATCATTTTGCTAACAATCTCCCCCTTTTTGATGATGATCAAAACCTTCTTGATTTAAAGCTTTTGATAAAAATCTGTATTTAAAATACAACTTAAGGAAGAAAAACTGTTAGTAAACTTAGAAATAAGTTTAAGACCTTTAAATATTTCTCCCCCTTTTTGATCATTATTAAAAAGAGATGTATAATTGCTCCCCCTAAATTTATTAGAAAATATACTCCCCCTTAATACAAGCATGTATGCATATTAAGGAAAAACAATATATATTTTATTGAATTTTTTAGAGAGGTAAGCATGCAATGAAATATAAAGGGCATACACTAATAAAAAACATAGAAATATAAAGTACCCCTTTAGATATCTCTCCAATTTCAAATGAGAATCCTTTAGGTTGTTTTCCACATTTTGTTTAGATCTTCATCTTGAGGATTGTCATTATTCTTCACTTCATTTGTTATTTTATACAAATCTTCATCATTGCCTGCATGTAATTTAAATGACTCAAGAGGTTTTGCCTCAAGGTCTACAATTTTATCAAAGACAACATGCATACATTCTTTTATTTCAAATATTTTCCGTTTGAAAACTATATATGCTTTGTATATAAAATAAATTAAAATAATTCCATCTACCTTGGAATAAATATTTAGAACAAAAACAATTTTTTAAAAAATTTTCTTAAATATTGTTTTAAAGAAATTCTAAATTTTAAACAATAGGTACCCAACTATTTTGTATGGGTCCTTTGGGATAATTTAAAAATTTGAAATCATTTTACAACCCAAATATATCTACCACTTGGAACACCATAATGCTTAATTTTACATTTGTTAGATGTATGACCCTTTTTCATACAATAAAAGCATGATACAAAGTTTGTGTTCCTATAAGTTATTCCTTTTTCTACCCAAGTTCTACGGGTTTTATGTTTATTTTTAATTCTAGGAACATACTTATTTTTAACAACCTTATTTTCATTATTTTTACTACATTCTCCTGAGGTTGTTTCATCTAGTAGTTTCTTATAATTAACACAAGATGCACATTCATCACTACTAGTATATTTACCTTTTTCATAAAATAAAATTTTATTTTTCAAAATTTTATTTTCTTCAAAAATATTTTTAAAATTTGATTTTAATTCTTTATTTTCATCTGCTATTGATTTTTCAATGTTATCAACTTTCAATTTATGTTTATCACAAAATTTACACTCAGCAGATATATTTGTATCATTTTCTACATTTGAAATTTTACTATTTAAAGTTTCTATTTCTTCTAAGGATTTTTCATATTTCTTTTGTAATTCTTTAAAATCCTTTTTCAATTTCTTATGAGCAAGATCTAGTTTTTCAGATTCTACTATTAAAGCAGCATAAATTTCATGCAATTCATCTTCACTAATTTGACTAGAATTATCAGAATCGCTAGATGTACTTACTTGGCTTCCAGCGTCTTCGTCATTTACCACTAAACAAATATATGCTTGCTCATCAGAATCACCCATACTTGATGCTGTGCTTGATGAAGAGCTTGAATTATTCTCTTCCATGAATAAAGTATTCGTTTTAGCACACCCAATTTCATCTTCGCCTTCATGAGTTACTCTTAAAGTTTCCCACATTTCTTTAGCGCTTTTACAGACAGAAATCCTGTAAAACTCATTAATAGTTAAAGCAGATGAAATAATGTTACGAGCTCTTACATCATTACCAAATTTTTTTTTATCTTCAGCAGTCCATTGGTCACGGGGCTTTGGTTCCTGCATATTGTTAGTTGGAACAAAAGGACCAGATGCAACAGCATCCCAAATATCTATATCAATAGATTCCATAAAAATTTGCATTCTAACCTTCCAGAATGCGTAATTTTCACCTGTGAATAGTGGTGGTCTATTGATAGAAGCACCCTCTGCAAAGGTTTGATGTGATCCTGCCATTTGAATGACTATCAAAGCAAGCTCTGATACCAATTGTCAGAACGGCTGCAGCGGAATGGTTAGCGTGGGATAACAAACCAAGAGGGTTTTTAATACTAACGTGTGCCTTTTAATTTCTACTCAATTAAACTTACTAAGCAATTAATGAAGACAAATAATGCAAGAGTAAGGTAGAGAGAAATTTGCACAGATGATTTTATCCTGGTTCGGATCTTACCAATCCTACGTCCAGTCGCTTATCTCAAAACAAGATAAACCTTTCACTAATCACAAAACAATTACAAACTACAATCACAAAGATACAATTTGTAAGAGTTTAGAAACCACCTCTCTTGATGCCACAAGAGATGAGAACACCACCTCCTTCGAATGCTTCACGAAGGATGAACCAACTTACACCTCCTTTGAATCTTCACAAAGGATGACCACCTCCTTCGAATGCTTCACGAAGGATGAACTTCCTCTTCCGAACACCTCCTTAGACACACCAAGGATGAATCAGCTATTCCTCTATCACCGTAGAAGTATTCCACCAACTCTACAGACAGAGTTTCCTTAGCTGAGCAAGAGCACACAATTCTCAAGAGTTTCTGAGTATTTGAGCACAAGGGAAGAGTTTCTCTAGTTGGTTAGTTTTTCAAGAGAGGAAATGAGAGTCTATTTATAGACTCATCCAAAGAGCTCTTCCATTTTTCGTTTTCAGCCTTTCACACTGTGTTAATCGATTAGCTCCACTTGTTAATCGATTAACACCCCAACGGATAGTTCAACGGCTCTAAAAACGGCTAGTTTTTCAAACGGTCAGTGTGTTAATCGATTAACAGCCCTTGTTAATCGATTAACGTTAATCGATTAACACCCCTTGTTAATCGATTAACACTGAAATCTTGTGCTTCTCCATTTGGCTCTGGAACAATCGATTTACACCCTGTGTTAATCGATTAACACTGCACAGATTTTGCTGTTTGGCTTATTTTTACATCTCTTTTGAATGCAAACATAAATCTAAGTCCTAGATACTAAACTATAATTATTACAAAAGCTTTCCATAGCAATACAAGTCTTCATAACATCTTGAATCTTGATTTCTCTTGACTTGATTTGGACATCATCAAAACTTCATCTTCATCATTTTGCTAACATTTTCTTCCCCTCAGCGGCCAGTTTGCCCCTCAGCGGACCTCCCGTGACCTCCTGAGTGCCGCTCAGCGGTAAATTGTCGCTGAGCGGTGCCTTCGGCTTCTCCTTTTTGCACTTTTTCTTATCTTTTCTAATGTCATCTCTCTCCTTCTTCACTTCTTTCACCAAATTCACCTTAAAACCTGCACAAAAACACTTAAATCAAGCATAAACCTGTCCAGCTCTCTTATTTCTGAAAATATAGATAAAAGCATGATTTCAAGCTAGTTTTTAAGTCTAAAGGTTGCTTTTAATATCAATTTTAAGCATGAAAATAACAGTTTTTCAACTGTTATCACAACCCCAAACTTAGAACTTTGCTTGTCCTCAAGCAAACAAGATGTAACTCAATCTCCAACCAATTCATATGATGGTTCACTCATTCAAAAATTCTCTTTTTCAAGATAAGTAATAACTTCACTCAAACTTATGACCATGAGTTCAACCAAGATGTGCACAGGCTTTAGTATTCACAAAGTCATTTAAGTTCCAACAAATGCTATTTTTCATGAATGATTAATCAATTAAGCATGGATGTTCATGTGCTTATGGAATATTTCCTCACTAGGTAAAGTGTTTCACTCAACACACAAGTGTATAAGAGGTAAAGTGTTTCACTCATTCACTCCACTATCACAATGTCACATGAATCAACTTTGCCTTTCATTTTACCACAACCAAAAACATTCACAAGCATGCATCATCACAAGGACTTTTCAATGGCTTATAATGTGGCTGGGCTAACAAGAAAATTGGTTTTTCTGGATCACAAAATCCTTGAGTTAAGAGAATCATAACAACACAATTATTCTTATTTATTCCCAACTTTCTTTTGCCTTTGCATTTGCATTGAGCTTTGCTTCTTTTTATTTGCTTTTCTTTTTCTTTTTCTTTGCATATTCTTACTTTTTAGCTCTTAGCTCAATGCTTTTCCTTTTTCATGTTTCCCCAACAACCCCAAACTTGAACATTTAACAATACCACACAAGATCTTCTACTTAACTCAAGGTAAAGATTTTTAATCAAGGGTTTTCAGTGTATGTTCAAGGCTAAGGGTTCAAAGGTTAGAACACAAAGTGTTCTCTTTTAGTGGGCTAACTTTATGAATTTGGCCAAAAAAAAGGGTTCCAACAAACGGCCTTGATCACATGATGCAAAACAAGCAATTGATTCAATCATAGAAAACCTGGGCAAAATCATTCATGCTTTCAAAGTAATAGCATTCAAACAATAATAACTCTGGAGCTCAAAACCTCACATATAAGCTCATTCACATTTGACATACACATCCTGCTTAATTTCACAATCACAATCATGATATTATGCATTTGTTCACAAAGCTTGTGAATCACCTGTATAAGCATTTTATGTGCACATTATCTCATCATCAATCAGTCAATAAGCATCATCAAGCATTACTTATCAAACAATCACAGTTAATATCAAACCATCACACAAACCAGGTTTCCAATAGAGTACATCAACCCTAATCTAAAAACAAAAACAACTTACAAGATACTGGGTTGCCTCCCAGTAAGCGCTTGTTTAACGTCCCGAGCCTGACCCAAACTTTCAAGGATCAACCAACAACATCATTGTGGAAAATTGTTGTACCTCTCCCCCTAGATAGGGCTTGAGACGTTGACCATTTACCACCCAACTTCTCTGTGGATCATCAGCAAATGGATTAAATATTTCAATTGCCCCATGCGGATGCACTTCTTTTATCACAAATGGTCCTGTCCATTTTGACTTCAGGTTCCCAGGAAATATCTTCAATCTTGAATTGAACAATAATACCTGTTGTCCTGGATTGAAAACTCTATTCACCAACTTCCTGTCATGATAAAATTTCATTTTGTCTTTGTAAGCCTTGGATGAATCATATGCATGTAAGCGCATTTCTTCAAGCTCCAAAATCTGCCGTCTGCGTGTACATTGAGTGTCATAAGGATCAAAATTCAAGAATTTCAAAGCCCATAATGCTCTATGCTCCAATTCGACTGGCAAATGGCATGCTTTCCCATAGACTAATTGAAATGGTGATAATCCCACGGACGTCTTCATTGCTGTTCTATAAGCCCAAAGAGCATCATCCAATTTGAGAGACCAATCCTTTCTTGATGAAGTCATAGTCTTTTCCAGGATTCTTTTTATCTCCCTGTTAGATACCTCAGCTTGTCCATTGGTTTGTGGATGATAAGGTGCAGCTACCTTATGCTTTACTCCATAGTGTTTGAGTACTTTCTCTAGCTGATAATTGCAAAAATGAGATCCTCCGTCACTGATCAACACTCTTGGAGTGCCAAAACGTGAGAATATCTGCCTCTTTAGGAATTTAATTATCGTGCTAGCATCATTTTTAGGACAAGCCAATGCTTCCACCCATTTACTCACATAATCCACTGCTACCAGAATATATTCATTGTTGAAAGATGGAGGGAAGGGTCCAACAAAGTCAATACCCCAACAATCAAAAACCTCAACCTCTAAAATACCTTGTAAAGGCATCTCATGACGTTTAGTGATTGTCCCTGCTCTTTGACATTTATCACAATTCCTAGCATGATTATGGGCATCTTTAAATAAAGTTGGCCAATAAAACCCTGATTGAAGGACTTTTGCTGCTGTTCTTTCCCCATTAAAATGTCCTCCATAAGGTGAATCATGACAATGCCAGAGAATTCCTTCTGCTTCTTCATTTGTAACACATCTCCTGAGAAGATTATCTGCTCCAATTTTGAACAAATATGGATCGTCCCACACAAACTGCTTGGCATCATGCAGAAATTTCTTTCTCTGTTGCCAAGTTAAGTCTTCCGGCATGACTCTTGCAGCTTTGAAATTTGCCATATCAGTAAACCAGGGCCTCTGCTGAATATACATGAGTGATTCATCTGAAAAAGATTCCCAGATTTCAGACTCCTTGCTAGTGACCTCATTGTTGACTAACCGTGACAAATGATCAGCAATTAAGTTCTCACTTCCTTTCTTATCACGGATTTCTACATCAAATTCTTGCAACAGTAGTACCCATCTAATCAGGCGTGGCTTATAATCTGGTTTTGTCAACAAATATTTGATAGCTGCATGATCTGTATAGACAATCACCTTAGACCCAATAAGATAAGGTCTAAATTTCTCTAGAGCATATACAATGGCAAGAAACTCTTTCTCTGTGGTAGCATAATTCAATTGAGCATCATTCAGCACCTTGCTAGCATAATAAATTGGATGAAACTTTTGTTCTTTCCTTTGGCCAAGGACAACTCCTATTGCATAATCACTTGCATCACACATCAATTCAAAATTTTGATTCCAATCTGGTGCTACAATTACTGGAGCTGACACTAGCTTCTGCTTCAATATATCAAAAGCTTTCAGACAGTCTTCATTCATCACAAAAGGAGCATCCTTCATCAAAAGATTACTCAATGGTTTAGCAATTTTTGAGAAATCTTTGATGAATCTTCTATAGAACCCAGCATGACCAAGAAAACTCCTAATCCCCCTTACATTTGTTGGTGGAGGCAGTTTCGCAATGACTTCTACTTTGGCTTTATCCACCTCAATTCCTTTAGCAGAAATTTTATGCCCCAGTACAATCCCTTCAGTTACCATGAAATGACATTTCTCCCAATTCAAAACCAGATTTGTCTGAACACATCTTTTGAGGACAATGTTCAAATTAGCTAAACATCTTTGGAAAGAATTTCCAAAAACTGAGAAGTCATCCATGAATACTTCAATGCATTTTTCTAAAAGATCAGAAAAGATTGCCTGTATACACCTCTGAAACGTAGCTGGAGCATTACATAATCCAAAAGGCATCTTTCTATATGCAAAGATACCAAAAGGACAAGTAAAAGCCGTCTTCTCCTGGTCTTTTGGATCTACCAAAATTTGATTATATCCAGAATATCCATCTAGAAAACAATAGAAAGCCTGCCCTGATAACCTTTCTAGCATCTGATCCATGAAGGGAAGAGGAAAATGATCTTTCCTAGTAGCTTTATTCAGTTTCCTATAATCAATGCACATACGCCAGCCAGTAACCGTCCGAGTAGGAATAAGTTCATTCTTATCATTATAAATTACTGTCATCCCACCTTTCTTTGGAACCACCTGTACTGGACTCACCCATTCACTGTCAGAGATTGGATAGATGATACCAGCTTCTAGCAGTTTCAACACTTCTTTTCTGACCACCTCCTTCATGACAGGATTTAACCTTCTCTGCGGTTGAGCACTTGGTTTATAGTCCTCTTCCATAAAAATCTTGTGCATGCAATAAGTTGGGCTTATACCTTTGAGATCTGATATTGACCACCCAATTGCTTCTTTGTTGGCTTTCAGAATTTCTATCAACTGCTCTTCTTCTTGTAAAGATAAAGAGTTATTGATGATGACTGGCTTTGTTTCACCCTCTTCTAAAAACACATATTTCAGATGTGATGGCAATCTTTTTAATTCTGGCGACTGTGCTTTGATTGTTTCTTCCTTATCAATTGTTTCGAATATTGGATCTTCCTCTGGACTCTTTTTCAATGTTTCCAAGTCCATCAGACATTCATCAATCAATTTCTCTTCTTCTTCATCCAAATCTTCACATGCATCAATGAGAGTTTTTTCCAATGGAGAAATATTACGCACCATTCTTTCTTGAACCATACAAACTTCATCAAGTTCATCAAATTGAAAACATGCTTTGTCATCATTTGGATATGTCATGTGTTAGCAAAATGATGCAGATGAAATTTTGATGATGTCCAAATCAAGTCAAGACCAATCAAGAATCAAAATGATCTGAAGATTTGTATTGTGATGGAAAGCTTTTGTTATACTCTTAGAAATATGTATAGGACGTAGATCAGAAAAAGAAAAGTGTTTTGTAAAATTACTATAGTAAATCATTGCAACAAAACACTATAGTACTATTCACATGAATAGTAACACTATTCACGTGAATAGTGACGGTTAACGGTAAGAGTATCGCACTTAACACGGACGTTGGGGAAACTAGTAGTTGAAGAAACTAGCCGTTTATGACCGTTGGACAAACTAGCCGTTTATGGCCGTTGGACAAACTAGCCGTTTATGGCCGTTGGACAAACTAGCCGTTTATGGCCGTTGGAGAAACTAGCCGTTAAGTTTGTCTTTTAGTGAATGGAAGAGTCTTTGGATGAGTCTATAAATAGACTCTCATTTTCTCTCAAGAAGAATAAAGACAGAGACACAGAAACTCTTCCCTTGTGCTCTAGAACTCTGAAACTCTTGAGACTTGTGTGTTCTTGTTCGGCTTGTGAAACTCTTGTCTGTGGAGCTGGTGAAGTGCTGCTACGGTGACAGAGGAAATAGCCGGTTCATCCTTGGTGTGTCTGAGGAGGTGTTCGGAAGAGGTTCATCCTTCGTGAAGTATTCGAAGGAGGTGTTCATCCTTCGTGAAGTATTCGGAGGAGGTGTTCATCCTTTGTGAAGACTCAAAGGAGGTGTAGGTTCATCTCTTGTGGTATCAAGAGAGGTGGTTTCTAAACTCTTACAAATTGTTTCTTTGTGATTGTAATTTGTAATTGTTTTGTGTTAGTGAAAAAGGTTTATCTTGTTTGAGATAAACGACTGGACGTAGGATTGGTAAGATCCGAACCAGGATAAAATCATCTGTGCAAATTTCTCTCAACCTTACTCTATTTAATTGTGATTATTAATTGCTAAGTAAGTTTAATTGAGTAGAAATTAAAAGGCACACTTTTGTATTAAAAACCCTCTTGGTTTGTTATCCCACGCTAACCCATCCGCTGCAGCCGCTTCTGACAATTGGTATCAGAGCTTGCTTTGATAGTCATTCAAATGGCGGGATCGTTTCAAACATTCGCAGAGGGTGCTTCTATCAATAGACCACCACTATTCACAGGTGAAAATTACGGATTCTGGAAGGTTAGAATGCAAATTTTTATGGAATCTATTGATATAGATATTTGGGATGCTATTGCATTTGGTCCTTTTGTTCCAACTAACAATATGCAGGAACCAAAGTCCCGTGACCAATGGACCATTGAAGAAAAGAGAAGATCTCAGAATGATGTAAAAGCCCGGAATATCATTGCATCAGCGTTGACTGTTGATGAGTTCTACAGGGTCTCTGTCTGCAAAAACGCTAAAGAAATGTGGGAAACTTTAAGAGTAACTCATGAAGGCGGAGATGAAATCAGGTGTGCTAAAACGAATACTTTAATCATGGAAGAGAATAGTTTAAGCTCTTCATCAAGCACAACATCAAGTATGGGTGATTCTGATGAGCAAGCATACATCTGTTTAGTAGTGAACGACGACACTGGAAGCCAAGTAAGTACCTCTAGCGATTCTGATGGTTCTGATCATATTGATGAAGATGAATTACATGAAATTTATAGAGAATTATTGATAGAATCAGAAAAACTAGATCTTGCTCATAAGAAATTGAAAAAGGATTTTAAAGAATTACAAAAGAAATATGAAAAATCCTTAGAAGAAATAGAAACTTTAAATAGTAAAATTTCAAATGTAGAAAATGATACAAATATATCTGCTGAGTGTAAATTTTGTGATAAACATAAATTGAAAGTTGATAACGTTGAAAAATCAGTAGCAGATGAAAATAAAGAATTAAAATCAAATTTTAAAAATATTTTTGAAGAAAATAAAATTTTGAAAAATAAAATTTTATTTTATGAAAAAGGTAAATATACTAGTAGTGATGAATGTGCATCTTGTGTTAATTATAAGAAACTACTAGATGAAACAACCTCAGGAGAATGTAGTAAAAATAATGAAAATAAGGTTGTTAAAAATAAGTATGTTCCTAGAATTAAAAATAAACATAATCATAGAACCCGTAGAACTTGGGTAGAAAAAGGAACAACTTATAGGAACACAAATGTTGTATCCTGCTTTTATTGTATGAAAAAGGGTCATACATCTAACAAATGTAAAATTAAGCATTATGGTGTTCCAAGTGGTAGATATGTTTGGGTTATAAAATGATTTCAAATTTTCAATCTAACCCAAAGGACCCAAACAAAATTGTTGGGTACAAATTTTTTTTAAAATTTCTTTAAAACAAAATTTAAGAAAATTTTTTTTAAGACCGATAAAACTATTTTTTTGGATATCCTCTAATATATAAAGTATATATAGTTTTAAATCGGAAAAAATTTTATGTGAGCATGTTGTCTTTGATGAAATTGTAGACCTTGAGGCAAAACCTCTTGAGTCAGTTGAATTACATGCAGGCAACGACGAAGATTTGTAGAAGACAACAAATGAAGCAAAGAATGATGACAATCCTCAAGATGAAGATCTCAACAATGTTTTATAAGCTATTTCTCCTAAAAATATTTGCTTTAAATATCCTATTGTGCATGTTTGAATGAATCTTTAAATTTGAAATATTTTTAGCTCATATGCATACATGCTTTTATTAAGGGGGAGTATTATCTTAGGGGGAGAACATTCAACACAACTTTTTAATTATGATCAAAAAGGGGGAGAAAATGCTTAAAACTTATTAAAGCTTATTTGCTTATTTAGCTTATTTGTGTTTATTCACTAATGCACTCTTTCTTCCATAAGTTGTGTTTTAAATACAGATTATTACCAAAAGCTTTAAATCAAGAAGTTTTTGATCATCATCAAAAAGGGGGAGATTGTTAGCAAAATGATGCAGATGAAATTTTGATGATGTCCAAATCAAGTCAAGACCAATCAAGAATCAAAATGATCTGAAGATTTGTATTGTGATGGAAAGCTTTTGTTATACTCTTAGAAATATGTATAGGACGTAGATCAGAAAAAGAAAAGTGTTTTGTAAAATTACTATAGTAAATCATTGCAACAAAACACTATAGTACTATTCACATGAATAGTAACACTATTCACGTGAATAGTGACGGTTAACGGTAAGAGTATCGCACTTAACACGGACGTTGGGGAAACTAGTAGTTGAAGAAACTAGCCGTTTATGACCGTTGGACAAACTAGCCGTTTATGGCCGTTGGACAAACTAGCCGTTTATGGCCGTTGGACAAACTAGCCGTTTATGGCCGTTGGAGAAACTAGCCGTTAAGTTTGTCTTTTAGTGAATGGAAGAGTCTTTGGATGAGTCTATAAATAGACTCTCATTTTCTCTCAAGAAGAATAAAGACAGAGACACAGAAACTCTTCCCTTGTGCTCTAGAACTCTGAAACTCTTGAGACTTGTGTGTTCTTGTTCGGCTTGTGAAACTCTTGTCTGTGGAGCTGGTGAAGTGCTGCTACGGTGACAGAGGAAATAGCCGGTTCATCCTTGGTGTGTCTGAGGAGGTGTTCGGAAGAGGTTCATCCTTCGTGAAGTATTCGAAGGAGGTGTTCATCCTTCGTGAAGTATTCGGAGGAGGTGTTCATCCTTTGTGAAGACTCAAAGGAGGTGTAGGTTCATCTCTTGTGGTATCAAGAGAGGTGGTTTCTAAACTCTTACAAATTGTTTCTTTGTGATTGTAATTTGTAATTGTTTTGTGTTAGTGAAAAAGGTTTATCTTGTTTGAGATAAACGACTGGACGTAGGATTGGTAAGATCCGAACCAGGATAAAATCATCTGTGCAAATTTCTCTCAACCTTACTCTATTTAATTGTGATTATTAATTGCTAAGTAAGTTTAATTGAGTAGAAATTAAAAGGCACACTTTTGTATTAAAAACCCTCTTGGTTTGTTATCCCACGCTAACCCATCCGCTGCAGCCGCTTCTGACATCATGGCCTTGGATACATCAAACGTGACTTCTTCATCATCAACTCTCAATTTAAGCTTACCATTCTCTACATCAATCAAAACTCTAGCAGTCTTCATAAACGGTCTCCCAAGAATAAGAGGAACATCACTAGTTCCTTCCATCTCCATCACAATGAAATCCACTGGAAATACAAATTTGTCAACCTTCACTAGAACATCTTCAACCACTCCATATGGATATTTAAGAGACCTGTCTGCCAATTGAAGAGCCATTCTGGTTGGTTTAATTTCCAACCCCTGAATTGTTCTGCACATGGATAGCGACATTAGATTAATGCTAGCTCCCAAATCAATCAATGCTCTTCCAACTTTAACATCTCCTATGGTGCATGGAATGGTGAAGCTTCCTGGGTCTTTAAGTTTAGGAGGTAGTTTTTGTATGATTGCACTGCAATTGCCCTGTATATTGATAGTTTCCTTCTCAATGTACTTGTGTTTCTTTGTGAGAAGTTCCTTCAAAAATTTTGCATATGCTGCCATCTGTTGCAATGCTTCAGAGAATGGTATAGTAATCTCCAGCTTCTTAAACAGTTCCATGAATCTTTCCAACTGCTTTTCTTTCTCCTTCCTTGAATAACCCTTTGGATAAGGAAGTGGCTTTTCATACTCTTTTTCTCTCTGTCTCTCTTCTCTCTCATTTTTTTCTCTCCTCTCCTCTTCTTCTTTTCTCTTTTTCTCTCTCTCAACTCTTTCTTTCCACTCACATGTTTCTTTTTCACTCTCACTCTCATTTTCTTTCTCCTTTCTCTCTTTTTGTCTCTCCTCTAACACTCTACCACTTCTAGTCACAACAGTTTTACATTCCTTTCCAAGATTATCATGTTTAATCTCGTCAACTATTCTCTCAACATGACCCTCTATTTTTTTAAATGCAGCATCCACATTATGACAATAGGACGCATTTGTCTTCAAGAATCTCTGGAAAGTCTCTTCAAGCTTTGTTGCTTTCTCAACTGGAATGAATTGCATCTGCCATTGTTGTTGTTGCGCTTGAACCATTGACACCTGCTGTATTTCCTGTGGTATTTGAGAAAGTTTCATGGTTACTTCCTCAAGCTGTTGAGAGAGAGTTCTATTTTGGACAAGCAGAGCCTCATTTAATTTTGACAACTCCTTCTGATTAAGATCTCCTGTGTCAATATTGAGTTCGTTGTCACTAGTAGCCATATTTTCAATAATTTCAGTTGCTTCCTCTGGAGTCTTCCATTTGATATTGCCTCCTGCTGAGGCATTCAGTATCATCTTGGTGTGTGAACCAAGCCCTCCAAGGAAAATTAAGACTACTTCTTCTTCTTTGAAACCATGCATGGGAGTTTTACGTAACAAGCTTTTATACCTGTCCCATGCATGCCCCAGTGATTCTTCCATGCCCTGCTTGAATGAAGATATCTCTTGCTTTCCTTTAGTCACCTTAGATTGTGGGAAGTATTTATTTAAAAATTTTGTGACCACTGCTTCCCATTCTGTGAAACTTTCTTCTGGAAAAGAGTTCAACCAAAGCTTAGCATTGCCTCCCAATGAGAAAGGAAACAAGCTAAGTTTGATTGCTTCGTCTGGCACCCCATTAATCTTGACTGTATTGCAAATCTCATTAAAGGTAGTAAGGTGCTCATATGGGCTTTCATGAGATAACCCATTAAATTGATTACTCTTCACCAGTTGAATCAGTGCTGGTTTGACCTCCATGTTGGCTGCATTGACTCTAGGTCTAGCTATGCTATTGAAGTGCTGAGGTCCAGCAAGATTAGTGTAATCTGCAAGAGTTCTTCTAACATTATTGTTCTCCATACTCCCTGTGCTATGAACAGAACCTTGTGGTGATGATTGTATGAGAGTTTCTGGAGAAGGGAAAAGTTCTCTAGACGTTCTGATTCTTCTCCTGCTTCTACTCTCGTCTAGACCTTCAAGAAGAGGTTCTGTTGTTTTCTTACTCCTAGTTCGAATTGCTTCCTACATGCACAAGAAAACAAAACCCTAGAAAATATTTGTTAGCACAAAAAGATATAGGAGAAGATATATATTCAAAAGATAAAAAGATAAAAGATTCAGAAGATAAGAAGATAAAAGATTTAGAAGATAGAAAGATAAAAAGATAAAATAAAATCTAACCTAATCTAAAAAGATAAAAAGATAAAATAAAATAAAAACAGAAAAAAATAAAAACAGAAATTCAAAATTAAAGTCAAAGATAATCAATAATCACACAAATTAACCAGTTAAACCACGAGTCCCCGGCAACGGCGCCAAAAACTTGATGGACAAATTTATGATCACCAAAATATGATGTCACAAACTTGTTTCACAATCGGCAAGTATGACCGAATCGTTCAAGTAATAAACTTGGTAAGACCAAGTATCGTTCTTCCCAAAGGACTCACGGCCTAGTTTAGTTATGTGATTTGTTGATTAGCTAGGACTTACAAACGAAATATTTAGATTTTAATATGCAAGACAGAAAATAAACATGTATGCATGAAGTTTGATCAATGGCAAAGACAAAAGATAAACACTTTCAATGAAATATATGGATGAATATGTTGTTGGGGGTCAATTTCATCTCATCCACTCTCATATATTTTAGGAATTCAACATTCAAATCATCATTGTTAATGCCACTCTCTAATGTACCATTCTAGATGGCTTCTCCCTAATCACGAGTTCATACAATTCCTAGCATTCCTAATGATTAGTTCATAAGTGCAGGAGCTTAACGACAACCAATATAATATTGTCAGTATAATATTGGGAGAAATTCCCCGGATCTAGACTTCCCCGTACGTACCCGTATCGGCAAAACCAATAATCATGCATGGAATGAGTTAAACTATGCAAGCATTGAGCAAAGAGGAAAAACCCTAACTAATAATGAAAGAAAGCATAAGTCTTAATTAAAAGATGCAAGCAAAGATTCCATATATGAGAGCTTCAAGAGATTACATTGATTCCCCAACAAACATACAAGGTTTAGTTCACCATATTCATGGTGAACCTAGATGAACAATGAAAGAATGAAAGAATAAACCCAATAAAGGTGAAGAGGTAGCCTGAGCATCCAAGATCCTCCTTCAAAGGGGTGAGAAGAGAGAGTGTTTGCCTCGTTTCTGCCAAAGATACTAACCCCTAGGACGTGCAAGTCCTTATATACTATTCTAGAGTTACAAAAGATTACAAAAGCCCAAGCCCAAAAAGTGCCGCTCAGCGGTAAATACCGCTCAGCGGTAACTACGCTTCACTTTTCTTCCCCTCAGCGGCCAGTTTGCCCCTCAGCGGACCTCCCGTGACCTCCTGAGTGCCGCTCAGCGGTAAATTGCCGCTGAGCGGTGCCTTCGGCTTCTCCTTTTTGCACTTTTTCTTATCTTTTCTAATGTCATCTCTCTCCTTCTTCCCTTCTTTCACCAAATTCACCTTAAAACCTGCACAAAAACACTTAAATCAAGCATAAACCTGTCCAGCTCTCTTATTTCTGAAAATATAGATAAAAGCATGATTTCAAGCTAGTTTTTAAGTCTAAAGGTTGCTTTTAATATCAATTTTAAGCATGAAAATAACAGTTTTTCAACTGTTATCAGAGGGTAGTCTATCTAAGCCAAGGTATGATGGGTCTAGGGAGAGAGAGAGAGAAAGAAAAGGTTAAAGAACCTTCAAGAGACCATAGAAGTAAGGAGACTAAGTGCTTTAGATGTGGGAGAAAATGGCACTATGCATATGAGTTTCGCAATAGAAGGTCAACTTACATTCTTGAGCATGAGAGTGAAAGTGAGGGTTCTTCATATAGTGAGTCTGAAACATCCACTTCTGAAGAAGAAGAAACTTTACCTTGTGATGGTGACTTACTCATGGTAAGAAGACTCCTTGAAGATAAACATGTTGAGCTAGAACAGTCACAAAGAGAGAATCTATTCCACACAAGGTGTAAAGTTTTTGAAAAAAACATGTTCAATGATTGTGGATAGTGGATCTTGTTGTAACTAGTGTAGTTCAAGAATGGTAGAGAAGCTAGGCTTAGCTACTACTCCTCATCCTAAACCTTATAAACTTCAATGGATCAAAGAGGATGAAGGAATAGTAGTCAAAGAGCAAGTAAGTGTACCCATTTCCATTGGAAAATATGAAGACCAAATTGTTTGTGATATAGTGACGAACGGGTCGCACCGCTCACAAAAGTTTGTGCATAAAAGAATGCAGTATAACTAGGAAGTGACTCCTAGGTCGTCTCTCGAGGACCAATTTTGGGTTCAGTCTCAGATTTATCACGAAGTGGGGGGGGTTTGTGTGATTTTTGTTTGATGCGGAAAATTAAATTGGAACTGGAAATTAAATAAAAAAAAAATTAAAAACGTTGAAATAAATTTTAACGGCTGTAAAAACTGGACGGTAAAAGACGATACAAATAGAAAATGTCTGAAAACAAAACGAACGGTAAAATGAAATGACAGAATTTAACAGTGCAGAAAACACTAAATGGTAAAATAAAAGAGATAGTAAAAATAAAAACAATTAATTGAAAATGGAATTCACTGAAGATTCTAACACTTGAAATAAAATATCTGGTACAGATGAAAATTTAATGAGCAAACTGTGAAAATTTCTACTGAACTACACACTTCAGAAATACAAACTACATTTGTGCTGTTTGGAAATGGAAAATTTAGAAAGCTATTGAGGAAGGAAGAGGCAAGAGCCTCTTCCAGGGGCCGTGAGTGGTTTCCTAAACTACTCCTAATACAATCCTAAAATCTGCTTTTTTTTTGCTTCTCTGCATGCTGCTGGATTTATAGCTAAAATCCTGAACCTATTCCCGTGAGCATATTTTCTTTGCCTTCCCGTGAGAAAATAGGGTGAGGGCCCCTCCATTATGTCATCTTCTACACCTTGGAGCCGTGGGCTCCTTTCTCAATTCTTCTACTTCCATCAGGACGTGCTGGATTGGAATGTAAACTGCAGCGTGAAGGATGGAACCATAAGCCGTTAGCTGCACTTGGACGTAAGTTGGCCCCCATGCTCTCAAGCTGCTAGATGCTATACCGTGGTTAAGTTGGAGCGTGATGTGTAGCTTCTTTTGCCACCACATGCTGCTGCCCTTCTCCTATTTTCACCCAAGTACCTTGCTGACTAAGGCCGTGAGTGACTCAAGGTAGCCCATCCAAGCTTCTTCTTCAACTTGTTCAGTGCACACCCTTCTTCTCCATTCCAAATAATCATCTCACGGGACACTCTTCCTCTTTCACGGAAATTTGTTTCAACCATGAGCTCCCACTCCAAGCTGCTGCCATGCTTCTCAAGAAACTGTGTGAGCCTCAATCCCTCAACGTGGTGGCTGCTGCTGTAATGGAAGACCGAGAACTTCCTCCTCTCTTGAAAACATGGACGGACGTTACTGGACTCCTTTGGTGTGTGACCGAGAGCTTTCCGAAGGTGTGTGCTGGACCGGTTGCTGCATCCTTGCTTCTTCCATCTTCTCCCTCTCGGTAATGGCTACTACTGAACGGGAGTCTTCTTCTCTTTCAGCAGCCACCGTGAAGTGCTCAACCAAGCTGCTGCCCTTTCCGTCTCCATCTTCTCCCAGCTTCCAAATCAGTATCCGTGAACTTCCAATAATTGGTGGCTCCCATTTTTATTCTAGGAATAATGGATGTGCACAAGTGTGGGACCGTGTTCTCTTTACACTTCAACAAATATTCATTAGCATTTTAGAGTTCCTCCTGACCGTGAATGTGACCCAAATGGTGGCCCCCTCATTCAAAAAGATGTTTTGCTGAATGCTTCACCAAAATAACTTGTCCATGGGTCTAGCATATGTAACCGTGACATGGCAAGGGAATAGCAACTTCCCAACGTAAATTTCCACCAAATGTGGGCCCCCTATTTGACTCCAATTGCTCTTTTGTTTTGTCCTTTTGCAAGATTTTTTTCATTTGAAAGAAATGAGTTGCAGATGTAATTGTCGTAAGCTTCTAAAAGTGGACATCAATTTTGCCAAATGCTTGCCAAAACCGTTTCATTCACAATAATTTTCATTGGCAAATTTTCTTCAAAGCAAAAGACAAAAGACAAAGGGGCCCTTGTGCCATTATGCTGTGATACTTGTAGAAGAAAGGATTGAAAACGTGCTTCCTCTATCATTTTATTTGCCAATTAATTCCAGCAACAAAACCGAAACCCAGCTTCATGAACCAAATATCTTAGCTTCTTCCAATTAATGCGGTGTGTAAATGAATATTTTTCAAATGTCCTAAAATATTTACAGAATTTTCCCCTGCATTCAATAATGTAAATAATTAATATCAGATAATTCAAATTAATTAAAATAAGAATTTCCGATCGAATTAAGCACAATTAAGAAAAATGGGAAAATACTGGACAATTAAGCACAATTCCCCGATTAATTCTAGCACAATAAACTAAGTGAAGCGAAGAAAATAATGATTCATCAAAATAGACCACACTTAGACTTTTGCACTCCTGGGCAAAATTAAGACGCAAATCAGGGAATGGTTCAAAGAACTTTTGTGGAGGGTGACACAAAACTTAGCAGACAGAAAAATAAAAACACACAAGAAAACAAAATTTACACAGTTCTCAAGAATTTGGACAATTAAAAGAAGTAGAAATTATCCAACACAAATCAAATAAAGCAGATACTTATAGAAATCTTCCAAGCAATTCAATACATAGCAAAATGATTAATCAGTTCAAGAGGTGATTCAAAAATAACATAACCTCGCAGATGCACTAACAGTGTTTCTCTCAAGTGTTTAGGGTAAATAATTTCAACTCAATGTACTCAAGAAAACAAACACAAGTAGACTTGGCAAGTTTCTAATATCAACACTTAAAACATATGCATGTTCAGATCTAAAGGTCATCGGGGTTGTAATGGGGCCAAGGACAGGGGAGGATAAAATATTTGGATAAGTAGCTACATCTCAGAAGAATTAAAGGAGCACTGGGAAAAAGTGTAAACACAGTGAAATGTCACCCAAACCTCTAATTCAATCCTCTTCTCGACTCCATTATTCACACAATTATTTTTCAATTTCATTTTTTTTTTTCAGTTTTTTTTTTTTTTTTTTTTTTAAACATCATTTGTAAGAGACAAAATACACAACATATTTACAAAAATGAAACACGAAGAGGAACCAACTCACCAATTCACTAGAATCCCCAGGAGACCACACTTATTCACAAAATACTTCTATAGCTCCAGACTTTCCTAAGGTTAAGGTAATCATGGTTTTTTCACTTAGGGTCAGTGTATGAGCTTCAAAACAAAGAAATGGATACAGTATAGGCTCAAAGGGGTTAGCAAAGGATAATAACCGGGTAGGCTTATTTGGCTAGAGAGGCTCAAGAACAAAAATGCCTTTATCATGTCTGAACATGCATATCAATCAAGTATATCAAAAAGAATCAAGCCAAGGCATATGTGCAAGCATTCAAGATACATATCACACACAAGAAAGAAAATTAAGTGGCTCAAATCTCTCACACAGGGTGTTTTTGTCACGATTAAATCAACCTCTTAAACACATAATCATCTTTCCAGGCAGAGAAAAGCAAGGATTACAAACTATAAGTATTAAGTAAGTGAAGGAAAAAATCTACAACTTATACATCATCCAGAAATCAAGAGAAAAATGTAAAATTTATTGCACTCAAGACACACTAAAACAACTTAAAACAGAAAAAATTTAGCACACAAAAACAAAAAATTTAACACACAAAATACATACTAACATAAACTAACAGAAAAATCAAAATTTCTCCCCAGTAGACCACACTTAAATCACACAATGTCCTCAGTGTGTTACAATCATCAGATTATCAATTTTAGAGCAGTCAAATAATATAGACAAGTGCAATAAAAAGTTAGGAAATGGGAAGAAATTTTCAGTAACATCCATCAGTAGATGTTATCATTGACATCCATCAGCAGATGTCTAAATCACCTAGCACCCTTCAGTAGATGCTAATTTGTTTTATTTTTTTACTTTTTTTTTTATTTTGGAAAAGGAGAAGACCGGTACTGTGGCAACAGTCTCGGTGGCAAAGACCGGAACTGTTGCTACAGTGGAAAGCAATTCTGCTATAAATGAGGCACTCCTCCGCGTCCAGCGCCATTTCCAGACCTGCCCATTCTCTCACTACTCCTCTCTTCTCTCTTCTCTGCTCTCTCCACTCCTCTCCACACTCTCTCGAGCGTCTGGATCTGCGAGGAAGCTCTGCCACCGTGCCATCTGAAGAGTCTGAGATCCGCGAGGAGCTTCTCTGCCAGCCTACTACTCCAGGTAAGTCCTTCTTCACCTTCCTTCTTTCCTTCTTTCTTATCTTTCTGCTTGCTTTTTCTGCTTTTATTTAAGCTTTCAGATCTTTCATTTCCGTTTTTTCATTTCCTGCTTTCTTTTCATGCTTTCATTTCTCTTCTTTTCCATTGTTATTTTCTTGCGCTTTCTCATCTTTCCTCTTGCCTGCTCTCCCTTTCTTTTTTTTTCCTGCTTTATTATTTTTTTTAAAGAAAAACACATAAAACACAACTGTCTAAAAACTTAAGGGGTATATCGGCTGGAAACCAGACGTTAATCTCCCTTCGATTGAAGGTATTGCAGAGACAATCGGGTAGAACAACGCCACGTACCCCACTTAAAAATAAAACACAGAAACTGAATATACATGAACAATATGGACAAGGACAACTGGACGTAGATCCGTTTAGGACCCTTTTGCAAGGACCGTGAAACAGATCTGAGACCAAACACAGAAATATCAAAGACTGACAGGACAAAATAAATTTAACGGGAAACAAGAACAAATAAAGAAAACACAGAACTAATCTAAATTTTTTATGCTTTTTTTTTTTATATTTTTTTTATTTTTATGTTTTGTTTTTTTCTTTTTTATGTTTTTTTTATGTTTTTGTTCTAGAATATTTCAAGAGGAATGATGACGAGTGAGATGGAATCAGAGAGATACACTAGTCAGCGATGGCGTCCTACAGATGATCAGATCAATATGATGACCAAAATCTACAACTATGGGGTCACACACCCAAGCCGAGCGCAAGTCGTCGAGATCGCGTCTCGACTAAGGACCTTCGCAGATGCCACCGAATATAACGTGCACTGCTGGTTTAACAACCATGGCAATCGGGTCAGGCGCGGGCAAGCGGAGATAGACCCCACTGGCACTCTCTTTTCACAACTGCCGCTATATATGTACGGTAAGACCCTGATCACACCTCAATTTTTATTGATTGATTTTTTTTTTCTTTCCTCTTCAATTATTAACACAAGTTTTTTATTTTTTATTTTTTTATTTTTTTATTTTTTTTGTTTGAAAGAAAACAACTGGGTGATAATGAGGGCACCGAGGCTGCTGGATTTGTTTCCAGTTCCGATCATTATCGATGACGACAGAAATGAACGAGAAATTCCTCCACCAAAGCCTCCGCTCGTGACTTTTCGAACCAGAGCTCCCTCAACGGAGCTCTCCCTTAGACCACCACAACCAGCTCGTGAATTCTTTCATTATTAATGTTTTATGTTTTTTTTTTTTTTTTTTTTTTTTTTTATGTTTTTGTTGGCCGAGTGTGGCCAGAATATGGGCTGTAATATGAACACTTATATTTTTGTTGTTTTTATTTTTTTTTTATGTTTTTATGGTGTGTAATATTAACGATCAGAAATGATCGACCCCTGAACAACCTTATTTTCATATATATCTACTGCATCTTTATATTCAGATCTGTTCAAGCTCCTTACCCCCATTACTGTAATTTTTGTTATTATGAATGAAATCTTTTCTTAGTGTAAACAAAATATTCAATGAATTATCTGTGTGAAACAACTAAGAAATTATATTACAGTGAAGGAAAATAAGGAAAATAAATGAGATCTGAAGTGAAAATTTTTAATGAAATATTGGTAAGAAACTGAGGGTCGAAATAAAATCAAGGAATACGCAAAACAATTTTTGAATTTTTGAATTTTTTTTTTTTTTATAAGGATAACAATGTGAAAACTAAAAAAAAATAATTATACATATCAGAATACAGATTTGGCACGCTTTTAAACAAAAACAATTTTATCACAAAATAATTTTTTTTTTTTGTTTTTTTTTTGTTTTTTTTTATTTTTTATTTTTAAAGATAACAATTCGAAAACTAAGAAGAAAAGGAAAAACAAACTTAAAAGAAAAACAAAATGCAGAATCTCCCCCAGACCACACTTAGACTACAATGTCCCAAATCAGTTAAAGGCATAAGATCATCAGTTAAAACACTAAACAGATAAAGGACAAATGCAATAAAAGTAGGAAAACGGGGAAGAAAGAAAAAGAAAACTCCCCTGGATTATGGTGGCAGTTGCCAAAATTGGACAATCAGGGAGATGTTTTTCGCCTCGGGATCCAGTATGAAAGTGTTGAGGATGAACTGCTTCATCCTCCAGATCTGATCAAGCAATGAAATGTCTTCCATCGCTGGATCTAAGCAGAAAAAATTGTTGATGATTGGGTTCAGCAGGTGCCAATTGATTTTCAAACCGTTTTGTAAGCTTGCACCTTTGTCTTCAATAGTGGGTGTTTGTTGATGCAATACATGTACACCTCCTGCAACATGGTTAGTGCAATGTGGTTCCAAAGAAATGTTATGTAGAGGTATAACACCCAAATTATCATACTGAGCTTTAGATAAATCCTCATAACATGAATCAATTTCTAAATTGCATGCAATATTAATCATAGACTCAGATTCATGTTCAGTGCATGAAGAATAACCATTCGAATGTGATAGTAAAAAGCGGTTCTCATCATGCACAGAGGAAAAATTAAAATCAGACTCAGCAACAATATAGTCATCAGCATACCTCTCAACAACATAGTCATCAATATAATCAAATTGAGGTATGCTTACCTCCTCTTCCTTGAAGATTTCTGGAGTGTGGGAAGGTGAAGGTGGTCTACCTGGTTCAGGATTACTGCTTACTTCTGCCGGGTCCCCAAAATTTTCATCAGTCTCCTCAGGTGCAAGAGTGGCCATCTGCCTGATCTGATCACTCAGATTCTGCATGGCAGCTTGAGTTTCCATGCTCTCTTGCTTGAACTGCATGTTCCCTTTCTGAAACTGAATGTTCTGCATTGTCATCTGCTCTAGTAACTCCTTTAATGTAGGTTCAGAAATAGAAGGCTGAGGAGTTATTTGAATAGGAGAATCATACTGCTGACTCTCATATTGTGGAACTGGCTCCCAAAGAGAGCTCTCAGAAATTGGATGATGGAACATATTGTTCTCATCATAAAAATCAGCAGATTTAAAATCAAAGTAATATGCAGACTAAGAATCATAATCACAGACATTGGCAGAATAAGCATTATTCACAACATTAAAATAGGTAGACATGGAAAAATAAAAAGTAAAAACTAAAAACTAAAAATTACGAATCAGATAAAACAAAACACATTTATACATGCTACAAGCACACACAAGACAGAACATCAATAGTAAAAATTTTTAATTAATTTTTTTTTTTTTAAATATAGCAACTAAATACAGAACACAGCACAATAAAATATAAAAGACAAAACATATATTAACACAACATAATCGAAAAACACAGCAAAAATCTAAAACGAAAAACCTGGAACTGAAGTGACAACGCCGCCAAAATTTGTTGAAGGTGTCGTTGCCGCCTACAAACATATAAAACACAAAACACACAAAATACACATATTAACAGAACAAAAATTTACACAACAAAAATCTAAAACCGAACCGTTATTGATTGATCCCCGGCAACGGCGCCATTTTGACGAAAGGGTCGCACCGCTCACAAAAGTTTGTGCATAAAAGAATGCAGTATAACTAGGAAGTGACTCCTAGGTCGTCTCTCGAGGACCAATTTTGGGTTCAGTCTCAGATTTATCACGAAGTGGGGGGGGGGGGTTGTGTGATTTTTGTTTGATGCGGAAAATTAAATTGGAACTGGAAATTAAATAAAAAAAAAAATTAAAAACGTTGAAATAAATTTTAACGGCTGTAAAAACTGGACGGTAAAAGACGATACAAATAGAAAATGTCTGAAAACAAAACGAACGGTAAAATGAAATGACAGAATTTAACAGTGCAGAAAACACTAAATGGTAAAATAAAAGAGATAGTAAAAATAAAAACAATTAATTGAAAATGGAATTCACTGAAGATTCTAACACTTGAAATAAAATATCTGGTACAGATGAAAATTTAATGAGCAAACTGTGAAAATTTCTACTGAACTACACACTTCAGAAATACAAACTACATTTGTGCTGTTTGGAAATGGAAAATTTAGAAAGCTATTGAGGAAGGAAGAGGCAAGAGCCTCTTCCAGGGGCCGTGAGTGGTTTCCTAAACTACTCCTAATACAATCCTAAAATCTGCTTTTTTTTTGCTTCTCTGCATGCTGCTGGATTTATAGCTAAAATCCTGAACCTATTCCCGTGAGCATATTTTCTTTGCCTTCCCGTGAGAAAATAGGGTGAGGGCCCCTCCATTATGTCATCTTCTACACCTTGGAGCCGTGGGCTCCTTTCTCAATTCTTCTACTTCCATCAGGACGTGCTGGATTGGAATGTAAACTGCAGCGTGAAGGATGGAACCATAAGCCGTTAGCTGCACTTGGACGTAAGTTGGCCCCCATGCTCTCAAGCTGCTAGATGCTGTACCGTGGTTAAGTTGGAGCGTGATGTGTAGCTTCTTTTGCCACCACATGCTGCTGCCCTTCTCCTATTTTCACCCAAGTACCTTGCTGACTAAGGCCGTGAGTGACTCAAGGTAGCCCATCCAAGCTTCTTCTTCAACTTGTTCAGTGCACACCCTTCTTCTCCATTCCAAATAATCATCTCACGGGACACTCTTCCTCTTTCACGGAAATTTGTTTCAACCATGAGCTCCCACTCCAAGCTGCTGCCATGCTTCTCAAGAAACTGTGTGAGCCTCAATCCCTCAACGTGGTGGCTGCTGCTGTAATGGAAGACCGAGAACTTCCTCCTCTCTTGAAAACATGGACGGACGTTACTGGACTCCTTTGGTGTGTGACCGAGAGCTTTCCGAAGGTGTGTGCTGGACCGGTTGCTGCATCCTTGCTTCTTCCATCTTCTCCCTCTCGGTAATGGCTACTACTGAACGGGAGTCTTCTTCTCTTTCAGCAGCCACCGTGAAGTGCTCAACCAAGCTGCTGCCCTTTCCGTCTCCATCTTCTCCCAGCTTCCAAATCAGTATCCGTGAACTTCCAATAATTGGTGGCTCCCATTTTTATTCTAGGAATAATGGATGTGCACAAGTGTGGGACCGTGTTCTCTTTACACTTCAACAAATATTCATTAGCATTTTAGAGTTCCTCCTGACCGTGAATGTGACCCAAATGGTGGCCCCCTCATTCAAAAAGATGTTTTGCTGAATGCTTCACCAAAATAACTTGTCCATGGGTCTAGCATATGTAACCGTGACATGGCAAGGGAATAGCAACTTCCCAACGTAAATTTCCACCAAATGTGGGCCCCCTATTTGACTCCAATTGCTCTTTTGTTTTGTCCTTTTGCAAGATTTTTTTCATTTGAAAGAAATGCGTTGCAGATGTAATTGTCGTAAGCTTCTAAAAGTGGACATCAATTTTGCCAAATGCTTGCCAAAACCGTTTCATTCACAATAATTTTCATTGGCAAATTTTCTTCAAAGCAAAAGACAAAAGACAAAGGGGCCCTTGTGCCATTATGCTGTGATACTTGTAGAAGAAAGGATTGAAAACGTGCTTCCTCTATCATTTTATTTGCCAATTAATTCCAGCAACAAAACCGAAACCCAGCTTCATGAACCAAATATCTTAGCTTCTTCCAATTAATGCGGTGTGTAAATGAATATTTTTCAAATGTCCTAAAATATTTACAGAATTTTCCCCTGCATTCAATAATGTAAATAATTAATATCAGATAATTCAAATTAATTAAAATAAGAATTTCCGATCGAATTAAGCACAATTAAGAAAAATGGGAAAATACTGGACAATTAAGCACAATTCCCCGATTAATTCTAGCACAATAAACTAAGTGAAGCGAAGAAAATAATGATTCATCATATAGTACCAATGGAAGTTGGGCACATATTACTTGGAAGGCCTTGGCAATTTGATAAACAAGCTCTACATGATGGAGTCACCAACAAAATCACCATTCAACACAAGGGCAAGAAAATTGTTTTGTGTCCTCTTACACCTTCACAAGTAAGAGAGGACCAAATAATTCTTAAGAAGAAGTTGGATGGAGAAAAAAAAGGGAAAATAGGAAGGAGAAGAAGGAGAAGAATATGGGATTGGTAAATAGTGCCTCAACCAAAGAAGTTGTCCAACCCTAAACTTTGAAAAGTTCTAAAAATATTTTGCTTGGACAACCTCATTTTCTTCTCTATTGCAAAGTGGCACTTGTTTCAATAAATTATGAACTTGGTTCTCTACCAAAGGGGTTGCAAAAACTTTTAAAAGGGTTTGATGATTTATTTCTTAATGAGGTACCAAGTGGTTTACCACCTTTGAGGGGAATAGAACATCAAATAGATTTGGTGCCTAGGGCAAGCCTTCCGAATAGGCCAGCCTATAGAACCAATCCCATGGAAACAAAAGAAATAGAGAAACAAGTTAATGAATTATTGAATAAAGGATGGATCCAAAAGAGCCTAAGTCCTTCTGTTGTGCCTGTGTTGTTGGTTCCTAAGAAGGATGGATCTTGGAGAATGTGTACAAATTGTAAGGCCATCAACAATATAGTTGTCAAATATAGGCACCCTATTCCTAGATTAGATGACATGTTAGATGAATTACATGGAGCAAACATTTTCACCAAAATTGATCTCAAAAGCGGATATCATCAAATAAGAATTAAAGAGAGCGATGAATGGAAAACCGCTTTCATGACCAAGTTTGGTTTGTATGAATGGTTAGTCATGCCCTTTAGCTTAACCAATGCTCCTAGTACATTCATGAGATTGATGAACCATGTCCTTAGGGAATGCATAGGAAGGTTTGTAGTAGTCTACTTTGATGATATCTTAATCTATAGTCAAGGTCTTCAAGAGCATCTTAGCCATGTCAGAAAATTTTTGCTTCTTCTTAAAGAACATCATCTCTTTGCCAACTTTGATAAATGTATTTTTTGTCAAGAAAGTGTGATTTTCCTTGGATTCAAAGTTGGAAAAGAAGGTGTACATGTTGATCCTGAGAAGATCAAGGCCATACAAGAATGGCCAACCCCTAAGACAGTAAGAGAGGTGAGAAGTTTCCATGGATTAGCCAGCTTTTATAGAAGATTAGTAAAAAACTTCTCCACCATAGCTACTCCTTTGAATGAACTAGTCAAGAAGGATGTTCGTTTTATTTGGGGTGATAAGCAAGTTTTATCTTTTGAGACCATGAAACATAAGTTAACTCATGCACCTATTCTAGTCTTGCCTGATATTTCCAAAGCCTTTGAACTAGAATGTGATGCATTATGGGTAGGGATAGGAGTTGTTTTAATTCAAGAAGGTCATCCCGTAGTTTACTTCATTGAAAAACTTAGGGGACCTACTATAAACTATCCTACCTATGATAAAGAGTTGTATTCCCTCATTAGAGCTTTAAAGACTTGGGAGCACTATTTGGTAAATCGATAATTCATTATACATACTGACAATAAATCTCTTAAGTATCTTAAAGGGCAGGGAAAGTTAAACAAGAGACATGCCAAGTGGGTGGAATACCTGGAGCAATTTCCCTATGTCATCAAACACAAAAAAGGGGAGTACTAATGTTGTTACAAATGCTTTATCTAGAAGACATGAATTATTAGTAACCCTAGGCTCACAAATATCAGGATTTGATGATATAAGAGAACTATATGAAAATGATGAAACATTTGCATCCACTTATTCATCATGTCTTAAGAAGCCTTTTGATCGATTTTATCTTTTTAAGGGGTATCTTTTTAATAAAGGAAAACTTTGTATACCCTAAGGATCCACTAGAAAACTTCTTATCAAAAAGAGTCATGGAGGAGGACTCATGGGCCATCATGGAGTTATAAAACTCTAAACATTTTGAAAAGTAAATTCTATTGGCCACACATGAGAGTAGATGTTCAAAGGCATTATTCTAAATGCATAGCTTGTTTAGAAGTTAAGTAAAAAATTATGCCTCATGGACTCTATACACCTCTTCCCAAAGTTAATACCCCTTGGGAGAACATGATCATGGATTTTGTTCTAGGATTGCCAAGAACTCAAAAGGGGTATGATTCTATATTTGTGGTAGTAGATCGTTTTAGTAAAATGACACATTTTATACCCTGCCACAAAGTAGATGATGCTAGATATATCTCTAGACCTTTCTTTAAAGAAATAGTGAGATTTCATGGCTTACCCAAAACCATGGTGTCTGCTAGAGATGGTAAGTTCCTAAGCCATTTTTGGAAAACTTTATGGGAAAAGCTAGGAACTCTTCTATTTTCTACTATATGTCACTGATGAAAAATTTATGAACACCGAAAAACAGCGCCAAAAACTTGTTTAACCCTTGGCAAGTGTGACCGAATCGTATCAAGTAATAAACTCGGTAAGACCAAGTATCGTTCTCCCAAAGGACTCACGACCTAGTTAGTTATATAATTTCTTGATTATTTAAGACTTGAGAACAAATTGTTATAAGTTTCAAATGCAAAAGCCAAAAGTAAACATGTATACATGTGATGATCAATGGGAAAAAAGAAACAAAACACGTGAATTGAAATATGTGGATGAGTATGTTGTTGGGGCAATCAATTTCATCTTATCCACTCTCTAAATTACCTTAAACCCGAGGTCTCAGCGAAGAAAGCCTAATCATAATCACTAGTTTACAATGTCTTGTCTCCCTAGCAATTAATCATGCATTATAGTGAACGGAAGCTTAACGGCAACCAACCATCATACTCCTATGTCTAGGTTTATACTACTGTTGAGAGAGTTTCCCCAGATCTAGATTTCCTCGTATGTGTCCATATCGACAAATCCAATAATCATGACATCGAATGAGTTAAACAATGCATCCTCGTATGATGTTTAAACACAAAATTCCATATATGAGAGTTTCAAAAGATTACATTGATTCCCCAACAACAATACAAGTTTAGTTCTCCATCGTCATGGAAGAACTAGATGAACAATGGAATGAAAGAATGTAAGAGATAGAAAAACCCGAGAAAGAGAAGAGGAGAGTCGTCACCATCTCCAATTCTACCCCTAAGGGGTGAAAAGTGTGTTTCTGCTTCGTACTCTACGAAAGATACAAGCCCTAGGACGTCCTAAAGCTTATATACTATTCTAAAAATTACAGAAAAGTAGGCCCAAGCCCAAAATAATGGCGCTCGGCGGTAAAATACCGCTCAGCGGTAAGTGCGTGTGTTGAATTCTTCCCCTCAACTGCACTTTCACCCCTCAGCAGAGCTAACGGGTGTTCATTAGTGCCGCTCAGCGGTAAAATGGCGTTGAGCGGTACTTGCGCCTTCTCTTCTTTTGCACTTTTTGAGTTCTTTTCTGATTCCATCTCTATCCTTCTTCACTTCTTTCATCAAATTCACCTTAAAACCTGCATAAAACATTGAAATCAAGCATAAACTTGTCCAACTCTCTTATTTCCAAAAATATAAACAAAAGCATGATGCCAAGCTAGTTTCTACGTGTTAAAGGTTGCTTTTAGTATCAATTTTAAGCATGAAAATAACATTTTTTCAACTGTTATCAGTCACCCACAAACTGATGGGCAAACTGAAGTAGTAAATAGATCTCTATCTACCTTATTAAGGGTAATATTAAGAGGTAATAAAAAAAGTTGGGATGGTCATCTACCTCATATTGAACTTGCTTATAATAGAGTAGTTCACAAGACTACTAATCTTTCTCCTTTTGAGGTTGTTTATGGTTTTAACCCTATTACTTGATTTACTTCCTCTTCCAATATCATCTTCTTTTCTTCATAAAGAAGGTGTATCTAAAGCGGAGTTTATCAAGAAGTTACATGAGAAGGTTAAAAACCAAATTGAAAAGCAAACCCAAAAATATACAGAATATAACAACAAAGGGAGAAAGAAAATAGTTTTTGAAGAAGGAGACTTAGTTTGGCTTCATTTGAGAAAGGAAAGATTGCCTTTTCAGCAAAAGTCCAAACTTAGTCCAAGAGGAGATGGTCATTTCAAAGTGGTCAAAAAGATAAATGATAATGCATACATATTAGACCTTCTTGAAAGTTATGGTGTTAGTCCTACTTTTAATGTCTGCGACTTAATTCCTTTCACAGGAGATGATCAACAGGATGAAGCAGATCTGAGGACAGATCCTTTTCAAGAGGGAAGGTCTGATGTAAGACCATTAAGGAATCACATTGGACCTCTTACTAGAGCCATGGCAAGGAAGATTCAAGAAGAAGAAGGATCACTTGACACTTTACTTCTATGAAAGGTTACTTATGAATATCCTTCTTCTCTTGTCTAAAAACTAATATTTGTAAATAATGTTTTTGTAGGATACAATAAAAGCAAGAACCATGGCCAACTAATGAGATTTGGGAAAAACATTCCTCAAGGAATCAGCACCAGGGTCGCTTTAGGGCCCTCCGATAGGGGGCCTCAAGCGTAGATGCACCAAATGGACTTCCCAGCTCACGTGCGCTCAGGCAACCACAGGTGAGGGGCGCTCCAACGCCAACGAAGCTGCCTGAAGCACGTTTTGACAGCATTTTCCATGTGACCCAGCATGCTTTTCGTGACCAAGCTGACTTGGCCTCCAAGCTCGTTTCTTATTTTGAATTTTGGAGGGAAATTAGGACATAATTGAGGCCCTTCTTCACCTATAAATAAGAGGGCCTCTCCTTTGTAATTGGGACTTTTGAGCTTTAGTGAAATGCTGCAGATTTTGATTCCAGCCCAATATGCTCTTGAGTCACTCTTTCTCTTCACTTTCTCTACCCTTTCCTCTAGCTTCCTACCATAGTAGGAAGGCCTTCTGAGTTGATAGGTCTCTATACACACTCCTTCCATTAAAAACACACCAAAACACCACTCATTTTCATTCATTCAGCTGCACCATCAATGCTTGTTGTTTGGAGTTGCTACTTATGAGTTCCAAGCATAGGCATGCTTCCATCATCTAGTGCATCATTGAAGGTGATATATGCTGGCACATGGCACTAGAGACCAAATACTCTTAAATCCCAGTGCAATTCTACTGGTCCTTTGGACAACCTGGGTAATTTTGTCATGAGCTTTGTTAGGGATTATCCTCCGCTTCAACCATCTCATCAGCTTCATCTATGACTGGCTCATGCATCGGCTGCTTCTGAGGACGTATGAACTGGAGATAAAGTTTTCAAAGTTATCAATTAATGTTTATAAATTTAACATATAAATACTAATAATAAAAATATTATACCTGTGGTGTAGCAATGTATGGCATGATCAATGCTCTAGGCCAGGCTATAAATGTTCCTATGACCTTCCCCATAAACTGAATTTCTGAAGTGGGTATAGGCACTTAAGCCTGGGGATCCCGAACCTCTTCAATGGTCACATGCACATAGTGGGGTAATAAGGGAACACCATGAATAGTCTGGCCTCCCTCAAGTACTCGTCCAACAGCCACAATGCGTGGAGGATCCCCATCAAACAACAACCCATACTGACTGTTATACTCATTAGGGTCTATAGTAGAGCATGGTCTTCTAGTGTTGACAAGAACCTCTTCTGAAACCTTCAAACTTCTTAAAGACTTACAAAAACTTTGTTTTTCGTTTTTAGAAAGAGTGTGACAGGCTGGGGGCAGATAGGTGCGTCTTCCAATTGACTATGGATGTAACTCAGAACGGATTCCCATGTCAGCCAAATCCCGTTCTGCTTTTATTCCGTCTTTGGTCTTCCCTTTCATGTTTAATAAAGTTTTAATGACACTGTCACAAACATTTTTTTCAACGTGCATCACATCTATACAATGTCGTACATTAAGTTTACACTAGTATGGAAGATTAAAAATATTGATCGTTTCTTCCAAATGTTTTTTGCAAAGGTCTTTTTCTAATGTTTTCTGAAGACAATGTCAATGTTTTTGACTTCATTGTACACTTCTTCACCATTGTGGGGTCTGGACACAACCTCATCCTCAATACTTCCTTTAAATGTTTTTTTCAATCTACGAAAAGGGTGATTACGAGAAAGAAATTTTCGATGTCTTGTATATACTGTCTTTTAACCATTCTTCAATTGAAGGTAACTAATGTTTTCTTCACAAAAGGGACATGCAAAATGACCTTTAACACTATAATCACTCAAGTTTCCATATGTTGGGAAATCATTTATAGTGCAAAACAACATTACACGCAAACAGAAAGTTTCTTGAACATCTGAATCGAACACTTTGACCTCTTCTTCCCACAACATTTTCAAATCATAAATTAAAGGTTCAAGTAAACATCAATGTCATTTCCAGGTTATCTAGAACCCGATATCATCATGGACAACATGACATATTTTCTCTTCATGCACAACAAAGGAGAAAGATTGTATATCATCAACATAACTGGCCATGAATTATGTTTGCTACTTAAGTTCCCATAAGGATTCATACCATCAGTAGCAAATGCAAGTCTTAAGTTTCTTGGATCTACACCAAATTCTGAAAATGTTTCATCGATCTTCTTCCATTGTGGTGAATCAGTTAGGTGTCGAAGAAGATTATTGCACTTTCTTCCGACAATGTGCCATTTAAGGTTCTTTGCATCTTCTTTAACAGAAAAAGTATGTTTCAACCTAGGTATTATAGGAAAATACCACATCACCTTAGCAGGTGCACCATCATTACCTTCATCACCAGTGTTTCTGTCATTTTTCTTTTTAAACCGTGATAAACCACATGTTGGACAATACTTTAGCGAAGCAAACTCCTTTATGTAAAAAACACAATCATTAGAACAAGCATGTATCTTTTGATATTCGAGACCCATCGGACATAAAATTTTATTTTCCTCGTAATTACGAATAGGTAGAGTATTATTTTTTGGAAGCATCTCCTTCAACAACTCCAACAACTCTGTGAAACTTTTGTTGGTCCATCCATTTCTTGCTTTTAAACTAAACAACTTCAAAGTTGCAGACAAACATGTAAAGTTTGAGCATCCTAGGTACAACGAGTGCTCTGAATCATTTATAAGAGAATCATAAAAATTAGCTCTTCCAAAATTATCTTCACCAACATCACGTATCATGTCCTCTAAATGATCACTCAACCATTCTTCCACATAATTTGTTCCTCATGACGTGGTAGGTTGGTCCAGTACTTCTCCATACCAATTTTAAGCGGTATAAGTTCTCATTATGTCGAACATGAGTAAATGGTCACGCATATTGCCTAAGTCTTGGACTATTTGATTAAGACAATGAACACGGACAAAAACATGTCTCGTTCACAAACTTTGCATTTTGTTCAACATATTGCAAGAACTCCGAAACACCCTTTTCATATTCTTCACTGATATGACGTTCATTCATTCAGCTTCGATCCATAGTATGTTCGTAACATACTTCATCAGTTTCAATTTTTGAACTCTCACAAAGGTTAGGCCCTACCTATTTAGAAAAGTTGTTTTTCATAATTTGCTAAGACACGTGCAAAGAAGTCTAACATGATAAATTGGATAAGATTTCGACAACATTTCGCATTGGTCTTTGAAGTACATGAAATGAGAGTGGTCAAGGATGACCACAATCAAATATTCATTTGGAGAACGACACAAATAATCTAAACTGAAATTTTATCAATGTTATCCACAAACTCCAACGTACATGTTATAGTAAATTATGAAAAATAATTTTCCCAAATTGTCCAATCGAGCAATTCAAAATTTAATATAAACTATTAAAAGATTAATCGTTTGTATTAAATTTCAAACGGGAACAAGTTTCACTCACTGATTTGATACTTATAATCTAACATGCCAAATCATAATAACACAACAAAATTTATCACATGCATATTCAAAAGCCAATAACATGCATACCCAAAAGCCAATAACATGCATCCTCAAAAGCCAATAACATGCATACACAAAAGCCAATAACATGCATACACAAAAATTTTTCAACAAGAAAGCTAACCTTCTTAGCAGATTAAAAACGCAGTGGAGGGAAATGGAGGATTCCACATTCAAAAACGCAAGAATTCGCAGGCCAAAAATGGTCAAAATCGCCGCCCAAGAACACGCGAGAAACTACACCAAAACACAATGATAACGCATTTTAATCGATTCAAATGGAAGATAATTCATCAAAGAGTAATTTAATTAGAGTAAAACTAAGTTTAAATGGTCCAAAAGAGAGAAAATGAACCTGAAAAATGCACAACCACAGAGGGAAAATGTGAGGAGGAAGATGATGAACAATGAGCGTAACTGCTCTGAGTTCGCAGTTTGGGTAATAAAAATGTTTTAGAGGTCGATCCCCCTCCTTGGCCGATGTCTATAGTGATTTACACATCGAGGCCCTACCAAGCCGATGTGTAAATCATTTAAAAAATCAATTTTGGCGGAGCCTTTTGGCGTCCGACTTTAGGGGGTTTGACGTCTAAGGTGTATTTAGACGTTGGGCTAACGAGCCAACATATAAGGGCAATGGAACAGTCACTTTCTACCTACCTCTGCAGGCCATTTGGCGTCCAACTTTAGGGGGGTTGATGTCTAAATTTAGACGTTAAGGTGGCGGGAACGGATGTCTAAATGGCGAAAAAAATGACTTTTGGGATTCTGGGATAACCATTTTGGCATCCCATAGGGGGAATCCGACGTCTGAGGGCTATTTAGACGTTGGGGTGAAGGGATCGGACGTCTAAATGGCGACAAAAAATGACTTTTGTGATTCTGGCGCAACCATTTTGGCATCCAATAGAGTAATCTGATGTCTAAATGACCCTTAGATGTCGGGGGCTCTCAAGTCGGATGTTTAAGACGAATAAAATATTAATTTCTCCCATATTTTTGGCGTCCATGGGGAGTAGACGTCTTCGTTAATATAGACGTCGGTGTCCCTCAAAGTCGACGTCTAAATAGTAATTTTAATTACAAAAATGTCACCGGTCATATTTTATGTTGGATATTTGGTCATCTAACATCTAATGGTGACATTAAAGGCATTTTCTGCACTAGTGATACAAGCTTTAATAAAACCTACACTACATGACCGAATACAAGGACTAAATCCTACACTACTTCTTCTTCTTCCATGATGCCCCAAGTGAAACACACCTTTATTTCTCCTTCTATGGATGATTTTTCTTCGAAGAGTTTGGCCATACTTTTAGTGGTTGGACCCTTGGCTATGAGTTTTCCATCAAAATCTTTCTATAATAATCGATTACCTCTTGAAATAATCGATTATTAACAGTAATTGCGACTTGACTCTTCAACTTCTTAACCAATTAAAATAAAAAAACAAAATGAGAAAAACATCTTGGTAAGTAATTAACAATATCCAAGCCAAATTAAAAAAAAAAATTGTGTCTTCTTGTTTACGTGTATTGACTTATTGTAAACGTTTTTGTTTCTTCCAGCATTAGCACGTTATGTATATTTCATCTAATATTCGTTTGAGATTTTGTATGATTTCTTTATGATAAGTGTCTTGGGTTTTTTTTGCAAACTTTTATATTCGATTCACATTAAGATGGTGATATGTTAAACACCATCAAACAAAATATTCCATTTAACAACCTAAAATAATAATATATAGTGTCAAGGTATTATTTTCTTAATAATCAAGTAGTTTGCGTGAGTGAATTGAGCACGTGGGTAGCAACAATCCTAAATACCATTATTTTATTTTATTTTATATTTTTTGAATGATAAAAATAAAATACGAAATAAAATTAAGTAGACAACTAGTAATTTTTTAATGACAAATTTTAACAACATTTGTGACAAATACTAAAATAAGTTTTTTCAAATTATAAACTAAGGATAATTTTTATGTTTAGAGAATTATTATTGAAGATATTAAAATCATGTAACCAATATTAAGAATAAGATTATATTATCTAGATATAATCCCAATTTATTATTTGGCGCGACAATTACCGGTCTTCACAACTGCTTAGTCTATTTATTTTTCTTCTTCACCACTATGTTTGGATCCATGATTTAATATTTCAAGAAAAGTAAAAGATATAAAATTTTAATTACTCACAATCCATGTTGTTTTTATTTTTTAAATATTTTAAATAATTTTTATATTTTAATTTCTCTGATAGAATAATTGAATTTCCACTTAATGCAAACTTTCATTTTAAATAAACATATCCACTTTAACTCTAAACAAATATTTAATGATTCTAAAATGATGTCACAATCTATTTAGCTATTTCTTCCTCTATAAAATTACTAAATTTAAATATTTTAAGGTTGCATTACATATGAGGACACACCACTACCACCCACAAGAAGTTTAATAGAATCCACTGAAAATGGTGAGCCCATTTTGAAATAACAATCATAATAATAATAATTTAGTTATGATGTTCGTTTTAACAATTAAAAAATATTTTCTTTATTGAAGCTCCAATTGGTTGTATGTCTTTGGTGTGAAAATGAAGATACAAAAAAATGAGAAAAATGCTTTGGTAAGTAATTAACAATATTCAAAGTCAAATGTATGCAGTCCCAATATTAATCCAGTAAAAAAGTTAGTATCATTTAATACAAAATATATCCACATTCTTGTAGATGCAAAATCCGTACACAACATAAACACCTCAAAACTTTTTATGGAAAAATCTTCAGAAAAATAAACTTAGGGTTCTGAAGCTGAAAAGGGATTTTTCAATTCAGAAAAAAAAAAAAAATATATATATATATATATATATATATATATATATATATATATATATATGCATGCATGCATGCATATGGACCTACTTCCAAAATCTTGCTACAGAAATATCAAATTACTACACACATCCCATGAGGACAAAATTCTCAAGTGAATAATAGTTCTTTGTTAGTTGTTAGCTTTATTTAGTTTTATTTATATGTTCCTTTAAAAAAAAATTTTAAAAAAGCAATTATTATCGTTTGTCAGTTATACTGACATTTTTAATTTAATCTTTAAATAATTTAGACTTATATACTTATTATTAATATAATAAAAAAATATAAAAAGTAATAACTATTTTATGAGGATTGAAAAATATTACATTTCTTATTTTTTTTCATAAGAAACAAGAATAAAAAGGAGGGATTGCTGTTTGTTTATTCATATAGCAAATCCGAAGCATATAGCCGGAACTAAAATCAAATCTAAAATTTGCATCATCAGTAAAAAAGAGTGTATATATATATATATATATATATATATATATATATATATATATATATATATATATATATATAATTTGAATATAAGATTAAATAAGTTTTTGTTCTCTTAAGTTTTAATAAAATTTTGGATTATTAGTTTTTTTTTTAAATTTTAATTCAATTAAACTTTCAACTTAAAAATATATAAATTTAATTTTGTTAAGTTTACGATAGTATTTTAGTTGTTTATTCTGCTTACATATTCAATATTTATTAAAAAATGTCTTTATAATCACAAAAAAAAAAGCTATTAAAATGATTAAATTTAAGTTATTATAAAATTGAGAAATTAGTACAAAATTTTAAAAACAGATTAACTTCAATTTTCTAGTTAAGTTAATGGATACAAATATATTTAACTTCAAATATTAATACATAGTGGTACATTGACACCAATACACACATATTATACATATATTTCCACTGTGACAGTTTCACATACTACACGAAATACTAAAAGCAAACATGATAAAGAGTTGAAATAAAGGTCGGAGACATCATAGAAAACTCAATGAATCCTAATATCCTAAAGGGAGGAGAGCTATGTAGTGTGACAGCACACTCTTATTCCCTTAAACAAAGAAGCCACAACTTAAATGACAAGTACTAACTGATGATGAGTTCAGCAAAGCTAGCCAATTTAGTGAGGCCAAATGTTATGGCCATGGCCATCCAACCTCCAATCAGCACCCTCAAACAAGATTTCTTCACTGGAGTTTTTCCCAGCACTGCTCCTATCCCTCCAAACACCAACAATGCCAAGCTAACTGCACCACCAATAACTCCCATCCTAATCTTGTGGCTCCTTATAAACACAGCTGCTAGCATTGGCACCAATGCACCAACAGAAAATGCCAGTGCTGATGCCATTGCAGCCTGAAAAGGGTTTGGTAGCTTCTCCCTTTCAGATTCTCCATCCATTCCTCCATTGTTATTAGCCTCTCTTTCTCTTTTAAGCTGAGTCACCTCTATGTCATACTGAGTGTACACAGACACAAACTCTCCAATTGCCATGCTACAAGCCCCTGCAACTAATCCAGCAAAACCAGCAACAAGCATGGCACTGATGTCTTTCTTAACGGCTCCAATACCAATCATAAGTGAAGCAACAGAGACTAACCCATCATTGGCTCCCAACACCGCTGCTCGAAGCCACTGAGCCCTTTGAGAGTAGTCAATGTTGCTCTCTTCGCTTGGTTTTGACTCCACACCATTTGCATGGATAGGGATCTCAACTTGGTTTGATGAAATTCCATTGGTTCTAGCTCCAAGGTTGGCCATGTGGAATAATAAAGGTGAAATGAAGTTGGGAAATGCTTAATATGGAAAAGGAGGAAATTTATGAGAATTATGTTATATGAAGAGCTTGTGGAGAGCACACGCTTCTTGGGATGAATATTTATAGTGTGAGGAATCGTCAAGTTTGAGGCGTAAATGACCTAAATATTTATAAAGGAGTTGTGTGGTGATCAGGACAGCACTAACTATAAGTTAGTGACTGGTTAAAAATTCACCACCAAAAAGTGGATCCAAGTCTCATTGTAGATAGTATCCTCTTGCTTGGTTCAATAGTTTGAAAGTCATAATATAGATGAAGAAATGAAGGAATGGAAATTTAGCTTGCATGTTTGTTTAGAGAGGTAAAAGTATTAGTGACGTTTATGCTTTGAAAACTCACATAGTCACAGAAGAACCTATCTCGCAGCATCATCGATAAAAGTTTTCGAACCATTTGATGACTATAACACATCTGAGACTTATCTGTTTTATGTTGCTGCATTCAAAGTCTATATACGCATTACACATGGTGGATATACAGACAAATAATGTCATTCAGTTTTCCAAATGACTAATTATTTTAAAATAGTTTTAAAATAAATTAAAATTCTTAAAATGACAATTATTTGGAACCTATTCAATGTTATCATTCTATTTATGTCTCTCGTTACATCATCGTTTAGGAAAATTTCTTGAGAGGATCCATATTACTTATAATTGTTCCACTATACAAGACGAGTGTAAATTTTTCTTGTTTTTTCAATCTTATGGATAAATCAATATGTAAACTTTAAGTAGTTTAGACAATGATAGAAGGAAAATATCCCAGTAAAAGAAATGAAACACTTGGCAATGAGATAGAAATAGGTATACATATAATTAATGTATATATATATATATATATATATATATATATATATATATATATATATATATATATATATATATATATATTTGATGGAGTGTGCACACTCCACCGGATATAGTGGCAATTAAAGTTTGTAAATAATAAATTGGAGGAGTGTGTAATCCACACGAAAGATAAGGCTACGCACTTTCTTGAAGCAAAAGCAGCCAAAACTTGGCATTAAATTTATCTTTCTGCAATTTAAGAAAATTTTCCCTTAAAGTCACTAATTAAATATTATGATAACCTTTCTTTCAATAACCCTACATCTGTTTAGTTTATACATGTTAGATGAGATAATGGTTTTCTTTTTTCTCTTCAACTATTACAAGACATGCATCAGATAAGAAAAGTTAATCCTATATTAATCACTTTAACCTGATAAATTGTTGTTCTTTGTTTGAGCAAAATACAAACGTGGTAACCTTAGAACTCTTATACAGTCTGTATATCTGTACTGAATATATACGACATAGAAACTCTGCAACATGAATACTTACGTAATGGGCATTAATTAGAATACAGACTTCATTCGAAAATGCCAAGGATGATTGTCGGGGAGTAATTAGTTTCATTTTTGGAGAAAGAAAAGAATATAGTTGAAATATCATTCACGATAATTTTCCATGTGAAAGAAAGTGAATATGTGTATGAATACGGGAAGTTAAAAATCAAAAGCATGGATTAGCATTTTCTTTGTTATTTAGTATATGCAGAGCTAACCCGAATGGTTTGAAGTTAATCAATTTAGCTCAACAATTTTTCCTGCTAAATAGTATAAGACATAACAGTGGTTAAATGAGTTGTTTAAACAAATAATATTATTTAACTAATTTGTACTAAACTAATTTTTTTTAACAAAATTTAGTATGAATCAAGTTAAATACTCATTTAACAATTTTAACATTCAAGTGATTCTTTTGGAGTTTTTCAAATTATCGAACAGTTCTAAAACCCATAAATTTAACATAAAGAATCTGCTAAACAACCAGGTAAATATTACAAATCCTTCTATAGTATTATGATAATCATATTTACTAATGGGTTTTGTTGGTACTGCAAACAGCAAGAGGCCACAAAAAATAACTTGTTACGAACTATATGGTTGTGTGAAAGGAAAGAGAAAGGAATCTGATATAAGAATACCTAACAAAGTGAAACTGAACACGTTAAAAATTTAAAATTGGAGAAATTGAGTGGGAATTTCAGTATTCTCACTGCATGTCCTTAAAGCAGACAAAAAGTACAACCTGACAAACCCACTTCGGGAAAATTAGCAATAACAAAGCAATAATGCACATTCCACTTTGAGATAATATTTTCTTAATGGAATTAAATGCAACGAGAAGATACTAGTTTTAATTTTAATTCTTTTATGTTTGGTATTCAATGATGTGGCATGTGGCTTTCTTGTGGAATACACACTCCCCTAACTTATTTAATCATAAATACTTGGATCCCCAAATCCATTATGTTGAGTATAGGAATAAAATATACTAACCCAGAGAAATATTTTTGTTAAGTAAAAAAATTACAATCTCTACAATTTTCTTTTTAAATAAAAGAGAATGCATATACATCACTATATATACTACAATCACAACTAGCTAGATTGACAACTTGCCGGTGTTTATCATTTTTTTCAGTCATAAACTATAATATATAAAATAAAGGTTTAAACTCTTTAGTTATTCCAATTTATTTGAAGTTTCCCCATTTTGATTCCCTTCTTATTAGAATATCCAATTGAGTCTTTATAAGTGGTAATTTCACTAGTGCAGTTAAGGGAAACGACATCAGTTATTTTCGCACATAGGCATCGGTTCCGGAACCGAGACATATACAAACGAGACAATTTTTTTATTTTCCTTTCTTATAACCCAACAAGAATATGTCTCCCAAATTATAGTTATCAGATAATAAAACCAAAAATACTAACTTTTGTGGTAGCAAATGGAATATATGCATTGCAAATTTCACGAGTACCCTACAATAATTTATATAAATGACAACTTTTATAAACTTAATCATTTTATTGAATAAAATAATATATATCATATTAAAAAAATTAAATAATTTAAAAGTTCATGTGATATAATCATAATAATGTTTTTTTCTTATATAATAAATAGTAAATTGTTTATAAAAACAATGTGAAGCACAAACATACCAATTAATTTAATTATATGAAAAATATAAACTAACCATTATATTAAAAATTTCATCGTTAGATTGGTAAAATTTACTTTTCATAAAATGTTGATAATAGTATATCGTCCAGAGACCAAAACTTCTTGTCAACTAATCCCATCCTAATTACAACTCCGAAAACATTTATTACTTTCTAAATGGCTACTGGCGAGAAAGATTCAATAACATATGGTCGCCACAATATTCGACAAAGAAAAAAACACCATTCCAGAGTATTCCACATCATTTAGACATCTCTCGGTGGCCACATTTGGACACTTGCTAAGAGTATCCACAAAATATAGTCCCCAAAATTACGACCAGAAATGATAACAGACATGAATATATATCACTCACCGAAAGGAGCAGAAGGTTTTGGGAGATTTATCATTTATCATATTCAGTGGGTTCAATTAAAGTATGAATCAATGATTCTACATAAACAAAACAAATCTAGTGTATATATATATATATATATATATATATATATATATATATATATATATATATATATATATATATACCCGAGTTAAAACTGCATTGGTGTTTTTACTGTTTGATAGATGCCCACTGATAACAGTTGAAAAACTGTTATTTTCATGCTTAAAATTGACACTAAAAGCAACCTTTAGACTTAGAAACTAGCTTGAAATCATGCTTTTATTCATATTTTCAAAAATAAGATAGTTGGACAGGTTTATGCTTGATTTCAGTGTTTTTGTGTAGGTTTTAAGGTGAATTTAGTGAAGGAAGTGAAGAAGGAGAGAGATGGAATCAGAAAAGACATCAAAAAGTGCAAAAGGAGAAGCCGAAGTTACCGCTCAGCGGCAGTTTACCGCTGAGTGACACTCAGGAGCTTACGGGAGGTCCGCTGAGGGAAAGAAATGACTCACGCACTCACCGTTGCGCGGTACTTTACCGCTGAGCGGCACACTTATGGGCTTGGGCCTAGATTTTCTGTAATTTTAGAATAGTATATAAGCTTTAGGACGTCCTAGGGTTTGTATCTTTGGCAAAGACGAAGCAAACACTCTCTCTTACACCCCTTTGAAGGAGGATCTTGGATGCTCAGGCTACCTCTTCACCTTTCTAGGGTTTTATCCTTCATTCTTTCATTATTGTTCATCCAGGTTCACCATGAATATGGTGAACTAAACCTTGTATGTTTGTTGGGGAATCAATGTAATCTTTTGAAGCTCTCATATATGGAATTTGTGCTTGCATCTTAATCTAAGACTTATGCTTTCTTTCATCATTAGTTAGGGTTTTTCCTCTTTGCTCAAGGCTTGCTTTGTTTAACTCATTCAATGCATGATTATTGATTTTGTCGATACGGGAACGTACGGGGAAGTCTAGATCCGGGGAATTACTCCCAATATTATATTGGTTGTCGTTAAGCTCCTGTGCTAAAAGAACTAATTACTAGGAATGTTAGGAATTGTATGAACTCGTAATTGGGGATAGGCCTTCTTGACAAGGTAATTTAGAGAATGACATTAACAATGATGACTTGAATGTCGAATTCCTAAAATATATGAGAGTGGATAAGATGAAATTGACCCCCAACAACATATTCATATATATATATATATATATATATATTTCATTGAAAGTGCTTGTCTTTTGCTTTTGCCATTGATCAAAACCTCATGCATACATGTTTATTTTCGTCTTTTACATAATACAATCCAATTATTTCGTCCTTAAGTCTTAGCTAATCAAAGAATCACATAACTAAACTAGGCCGTGAGTCCTTTGGGAGAACGATACTTGGTCTTACCGAGTTTATTACTTGAAACGATTCGGTCATACTTGCCGATTGTTCAACAAGTTTGTGACATCATATTTTGGTGATCATAAATTTGTGCATCACCCACCTACAAAATAATCAAGCCACTGTCGGTGCTTTTATAGCTAGATGGATGCCCACCTAAAAAATAATCAAGCCATTCTCACTCCTACTGCCACATGTTCATCTTCAACCCCAAACACACCATAGCAAAACCATTACACCAAATTATTAATGGAAGCTATTTTCGTCCCCAAACCAACTTCTCATTCTCACTTCAAAACTAAATTCTCTTCAAACCCCAAATACTTCCTTAAATAATAATAATTTCTCCCCATCTGCCAAAACCCACGCACTTCCGCCTCATCACTACCGCACTCCAAAACCAACAATAAGCACTTTCGTCTCGTCATCCGCCAAAGACGTTGTTGCTAAGTACGAAACCCCCTGGTGGACCGTTGCGAAGAAAGCCTATGAGCCCGCTGAGGATCCCATCGAATCCGTGATGTCGACGTTGTTGACGCCAAGGTCATACCGCGCTCCTCTTCGTAGCCGGACTTGGCTCGGAATCGTGCGTAAAGCTGCTGGCGAAAACTAGAGCGAACCTGGATCACCACGACTGCAGCGGTCGTCTCGCTGCGCTGCACATGGCGATGGGGTACGTGCGGCCTAGTGTTGCGAAGGTGTTGCTAGATTTGGGCGCAGATCTTGAGGTGGCGGATGACCGTGGAAGAATGGCTTTGGATCTGGCGTTGGATCTGGCATGGAAGAACGGTGTTGGAGCTGGGCACAAGATTGGACTTGAGGGAGTGGTTAGGGTTTTGAAAGGGGTTGTGTTCAAGTATGCCAAGTTTGAGTGGGTGAAGGATTTTGTAAGAGGCTACAAGGGGAAAGTTGTCAGTTTACCTTTCTGACTCGGTTCTCAAGAACCGAGGCAATATAGTGGGTCTGTACTGTTTTCCACCTCGGTCCTAAGAGTAATTGAGGTAGTATATTTCCATAGACATCGGTTGTCTCATAACCGAGGCATACAGTGTCTCAAAAATTATAGTTTTGCCACCATGTTTTAATAAGCTTCGGTTTTCGAAAAACCGAAGCATAATGGGCGATTTAAAATACGGATTTTGTACTAGTGTTTGCATCAAATAATCCCCTGCTGTTAAATTTCATTAACGAGGTTAAGTTTTTGCACAGGTGGGAGGATGACGTGTTTTTATTCTTGAAACGTGGCTATTTCAGAGTTTAAACGTGGCATTATTCGTGGAATTATTTTAAACGTAATAATATAAAATTAGGGAAATCTGAAATGGGATTTAGGGTTCAAAGAAATTGAATTTGGGATTAGAAATCTGATAGGAGAGTGCATCCGAAGCTTGAGCGAAGTGTTTAGTGGAGAGGATATAGCTTGATTAGGGCTTTGGAGGTTCGTGATTGGAGTTTGGACGTCAAACGTGAAGTCGTTGTAGGTGTGCATGAAGTGGAATTTACTGGAAGGTTAGTATGTGTACTTTATATACATGTCAATTTAATATTTGGTTGTTTCTATTGTTATCTAGGGATGCTTTTTTGAATGTGGGGTTGGGGTTGTCTGAAAACGTGGTGTTTGCATATTGTGGGGTTGGTCCCCCGTGTCCTTATGTCCCCCATCTTTAAACCCTTTGTTTGTTCTGTCATTATCACTTTAATAAGCGGTATTTTTTTTTCGTTTTAGGGTTATTTGTAGGTGTAGAATATTGTTCATTGTGTTGTGTATGATGGATGATATAGAGGTTGTTATTCACCATGGGGGGAAGTTCGTGAATGACGGGTGCCTGAAATAAGAAGGGGAAAGTGAGACAATGTGTTTTGATCCTGACTTATGGAGTTATTTTGTTGTAGTTAGTGTAGTGAAAAGTCTTGGGTACGACGATTTTAAGGATCTGTGGTTTTCTATTGGATGTGGTCCTGTATTAGATGATAAGCTAGAAGCATTGTGTGATGATGTAGGTGCCATGCGCATGTTAATTTAGCTCACTTAAATGGACAAGTTCATTTATATGTTGTGCACACTATCTCTCAACCTGATGTGATTCACATGATTGAATACAACGTTGATGAGGGAGATGAGGAAGTTGCACCTCAGGTTAATGAGGGTGGTGAGGTTGCACAATTTGTTGAGGGTGTAGATGATGGTTTGAGGCAACTGTTGGATGAGGGGTAGGTGGTGATGGTGAGAGGATAGAAGCACATGATGTTAGTCATGCTGAGATGGCAGAAGCAACTGAAGATGAGGGTGAGAGGATAAAGGTTGATGAAGGAGATGTTGAGAGGACAAAAGCAGATGTAGTTCAGGAAGAGAGGATAGAGGTTGAGGAAGATGATGGTGGGAGGACAGCAACAGATGAAGTACAAGAAGAGAGGATAGAGGGACAACAACCTGATGTTGAGGCTGAGAGTAGAGAAGCAGATGAAGTTCAAGTTGAGGCTAAGAGGATAGAGGTTGAGGAAGGTCATGCTGAGAGGACAACAGCAGATGAAGTGCATGAAGAAATGATACAGGTTGAGGAAGCTGATGTTGAGGCTGAGAGGATAGAAGCACAGGATGGTGAGGGTCGTAGGTTAAATGGTCAGGCTTACAGAATAGAAGTACAAGACTTGGAGGATATAGAAGTAGAAGTTTGTGATTGGAGTACATCACGTGATGATGATGATGGTGAGATGCATAGTGAGGATAGGTTAGTAGACATAAATGTGAAGTGTGATGTAAGTGACAGTTCTGGTAATTTGGAGGTTGAGGTTGAACCTGTTTTACTTGGGTCTGAGTCAGATATGGAAGAAGATGATATTAATGATTCCATTTGGTTCAATGACGAATGGCAATCTGAGGATAGTGAGGATGAAGAAGGGTATGGGCATTTTTCTACGTTTACTATGCCCAAAAAAGTGATTGATTTCAACTGGGAAGTGGGAACATATTTCGTGGATAAACAAGACATCCTTGATGTCATCAAATGTTATGTAGTAGATAATGGGAAATTTTTGAAACTTGTTAAAAATGATAAAAAAAAGAATTAGGATTAAATGTTTGGGAACAAAAGGAGAATGTCCATGGAGGGCATATTTTGGTTTCATGGATGCAGTAAAGTCATGGCAAATGAGGACTGTGGTTGACAAGCATACATGCAGTAGGGAACACAAGTTGCTAGTATTCGATGCAAAATGGCTTAGTAGTAAAATTGGAAAAAACACTAAGAGAGAATCCTAATGTAAAGGGAGTTGATATTAGAGATAAAATTACTAGGAAATGGAATATAGCAATTTCTAAGAACATGGATTATAGGGCCAAAGCCTATGCGTCAGACAAAGTGGCTGGGTGCTTCAGTAAGCAGTATAGTAGAATTTATGATTATGCTCATGAGTTATTAGGAAGAAATCCTGGGTCCACAATCAAGGTGAAAGTTGAGTCATATGATGGGAAATCAATCTTAAAGAGGTTTTACGCATGCCTAAAGGCATGCAAAGATAGCTTTGTCTCATGTAGGCCAATCATTGGCCTTGATGGAGCCTTTTTGAAAGGCAAACATCGTGGTGAGCTATTAACTGTTGTCACTGACATATGCAATCGTAGAAGTTGAGAACAAGGAGACTTGGACTTGGTTTATGGAGCTATTGATTGAAGACCTTGGTGGACCTGAGGTGTGTTCTTCACTTACAATCATATCAGATCAATAGAAGGTAACTTCCATTATAATTATTAACTTCTATCTTATACAAATTTATTCAAATCAATACCATCTCACCATTTTTATTCTTCATTCACAGAGTTTGTTACAAGCAGTACAAGATGTTGTTCCTAGAATTGCACAAAGATTGTGTAAGGCATTTATATGCGAACTTCAGGAAGAAATTCCCTGGAAAGAACCTGAAAAAGCTTATGTGGAGGGCAGCTATAGCAACCCACCCACAAAAATGGGAGAACGAGATGAGATGTATCAAAGAGGTCAACCAAGGCGCTTTTTGACACTTGTTAGCTATTCCTCCAAGGTTTGGCACTCTCGGTTAACATAACTTTTACTTAACTTTTTACTTTCTTATTACTCAACATATTTATTGTGAGACATACATCTTTATTGAAGGTTTTGGTCCAGATCAAGGTTCACAACCACATCTCAATGTGATACTTTAGTTAATAACATGTCAGAAGCTTTTAACAGTGTGCTGGTAAATACGAGGACAAAACCAATTATTACAATGTTGGAGGAAATTAGACTATACATGATGAAGAGATGGGCCACTAATAGGTCAAGGGTAACGTCATTTAAGTCATCAATTTGTCCAAAAATACTGAGTAGACTACAAAAGGAGGGGACTACTAATAAAGAATTGGATTCCCAAGTATCCAAAATTTATGACATATGTATATCTTTGTTTATGTTATCTGAGATAGTAAAAAACTAATGTTACCTATTGATTGACAATTGGTCTGCACAAAGGCTATTTCAAGTCAAACATATGTCCCAAAGTGGGGAAAAGTTTGTGGTGGATGTGATCAATATCCATGCTCCTGCGGGAAATGGAGCATCAGTGGCATACCTTGTGTACATGCACTAGTAGCAATGAGGTTTCTAAACATAGATCCAGAGAACTACATACCTGTGTGCTTTAAAAAGTCTACATATGAAGAAATTTATTCCTCGGTTATATATCCCATTAATGGAAACAACCTCTGGGAGGCAACCCAAAGTCCAGATGTCATGCATGCATCAACAAGACAGATGTCTGGTCGTCCTAAGAAGAAAAGGAGGTTAGAGCAGCGGGGGTTGAAGAAAAGTAGCACCAGAATGTCAAAAGGGGGATTACCGAAGAGATGTGGCATTTGTAGGGAAGTGGACCACAACAGAAAAAACTGCCCCAAGAGAAACCAGGTGCAGGAAGAGGGACAACAACCCAGTTCATTGCTTGAGGGTGAAGCAGATTGACAAGAACCACTTCTGGGTTGAAGATTGTTATCTGTTTTAGTAGTACCAAATGTAATAGGGCAACATTTGATGTTTATCATCTTATAGACATGTCTTCTAAACAATGCTTTAATGTTTCAATATGTAATAGCCTAAAGTATCATACATATTACTACTTGTATGAACAGTGGATGACTATTCAATCGTATTAATTTGCAAATGTTCAGTTCTAAGCCTATGCATTTTCTTTATTCTCCTGATATTAAATTTTATTATTTATCATCATTGTGCCCTTAGTTCAATTCCTCTTAAAGTTCTGTTTACTCAGGTCCCAAAAATACAATATTTTGTATGTTTTATTCACAATTGTTTTACAGGTTGTATGTTTTATTTAGAACTGTTTACTCAGCCTTTATTGAGAACTATTTTACAATTTCTATGCACATGTTATGTTATACATAGGGCAACTGCTAACAACAAAATGAAACCAAAACAGAGAGTACAATAAAACTGATTTTTTCCCAAATTATCATTGCAGAAACTGATACATCTTCATTGCAGAAAACATAAATACATTAAACAGAACTACACTAAAATTATCAACCCTACTACTAATACCAAAACAAACCTAAATTATCAAGCTCTTCCCATCAACATTGCAATTATAATGATGTTCATCACACATAGAACACTAACAACCCCAACCAAAAATTTCATCCAACTTTGAAGACCCATCACAGCTTTCTGCAAACCAACTATCTTCTTATCACTTTCATTTTCAAAACTCTTCACCAACCTCTCATCACTTGCTTCCAACACCTCACAACTAACACTTTCTTCAATTCACCAATCACTGAACACCTGAAGTGGTTGCATCCCCCATTTTCACTTCCAACCTTATACCTAGGGCAACCCCAGAATTGTTTGCCACGATTCTTACTGGTTTTCGCAGTCCTCAACACAGACTTTTCTCCACAATAGCAGATCAGCGAACCATCATTCATGTTACACCCTCCATCTCCACAAGAGCTCGCAAACCGCAAATGCTTTCTTCTGCACTCATTGCAAGTGGAAGAGGAACACGAATGACCCATCGACATTGTTGCGTCTTCTGCTTTCTCACTCCCCACTGTCAAACTTCAACTACTTCCCAATCCTAAAAAAAAGAACCCAAATGACTTCGCGCAAGGTAAAGAACCCTAAATCCTATATATTTCACAAATCAGATTATTTCAATTTAATAACCATGAATAATGCCACGTTTAAACTCTAAACAAGCCACGTTTCAAGAAAAAAACACGTCATCCTCCCACATGTGCAAAAACTTAACCCCGTTAACGAAATTTAACGATAGGGACTTATTTGATGCAAATTACTACTTATAAGGACTCAGTTGGGGATTCTAATAAGAAGGGGATCAAAATGGGAAAACCTCACATAAATTGGGACAACTAAAGGGTTTAAACCTAAAATAAAGTAGTTACAAAAGTTTGGGAAAGATAGACTAAACTTAAACTTTAAAAACTAGTAAGAAGGTAAGACATAAATTTCCTTAAGAAATCCTTCCACATGAAAAGACCAAACTATTTACACTAAAGTAAAATAATGGTACGTACATATGTAAAATAGTCATAACACTAGTGTAGAAAAGACCTTTAACGTCGCCTTTTAGACGTCTGATCCTCAAATATCTACCGTAAAAAATAACCGATGACATTTTTCGTAAATAAAACAACTATTTAGACATCGGTTATGGCGAGGCCCGGCGTCTAAATACTCATATATGTTGGTTCCCCCGAATAGACGCCAAAACTAAACGGAAAAGTTAAAAAAAAAAATTTTTTATTCTATTTAGACGTCTGTTATGGGGGAACCGACTTCTAAAGTCATTTACACGTCCGTTATTAGGGGAACCAACGTCCAAATACACAACCCAAAAATTTAAAAGTCACTTTTTGACTCCATTTAGACGTCTGATCCTGCCACTCCGACTTCTAAAGTCATTTAGACGTCTGTTATTGGGGAAACCGACGTCTAAATACACAACCCAGAAATTTAAAAAGTCACTTTTTGACTCCATTTAGACGTCTGATCCCGCCACTCCGACTTCTAAAGCTATTTAGACGTCTATTATGAGGGGAACCAACGTCTAAATACGCAGCCCAATAATTTAAAAAATCACTTTTTGACTCCATTTAGACATTTGTTATAGGTAACCGACTTTTAAAGCCCTTTAGAAGTCTGTTATGGGGGAACCGACTTCTAAATATCAGCAATAAAACACCACGAACGCGAGATAGCTGTTACGCGCACTAATTGTTCATCATCTTTCTCCCGTTTTCTCTTTACGGGTTACGCTTTTTCAGGTTCATTTTCTCACTTTTGCACCATTTTAAATTAATTTTACTCTGATTATATCACTCTTTGATGCATTATCTTTCATTTGAACTGATTAAAATGTGTTTTCGTTGGGTTTTGGTGCAGTTATGTTTGTGTCCTTGGGCGGCGTTCTTCGACAGCGATTTCTTGTGTTTTGCACTCCTCCAATTCTCTCCACTACGTTTTCAAAACCATCCAATAAAAAAATGTACAATACATTTTCTTAAACTAAAATATAAAGTTGTAAACTTGAATCACCATGAGTCAAGAGTAACGAGACGTCTTACCTGTATGGATCGGACATCTATATAAACGTCTAACCTATATAGGTCTGACATCCGATGTCTATATAGACGTCTCAACTATACTGTCTGATGTCTCATTAATGTCACCCATATAGACGTCGGACAGAGATCAGACGTTAAAAGCCCAAAGTAACAGACGTCTAAAGTCCTTTCTGCACTAGAGTGAAAATGATTTTTTATATATTTTAATAGAAGAAAAAGAGAAAAAAAAAACAATAAAGATAAGTGTCAATAACGTTAAAAAATATTTGTCAAATAATTTTTTTCCATTTATTGTATACAGTTTCAAATTTACTTTTTTTTCTAATATGGAGCGAAAATTGATACAAATGATGAAAGGTGGACACTAACCCGTGATCAGCATCAACAACATGTGTACAAATCGACTCATTATTGAAAGGAAAGGTCTTTAACTACCCATTTTAACCACTGACTCTTTGTTGTAATAAAAACTGTGGTAACATTCTTAAAATAAAGTGAAGTTTTTAAATGACAGTTCCTTGTTGCCAATCATTAAAAGTCAAATTTAAAAGAAAAAAATGATGATGGTTCTCTTTTTGTCGTTAAAAGTCCAATTTAGACAACAACAATGGATTCCTCCCAACACTGTCATTAAAACTTAAGAAAACAATGATGTTTGACTTCTAAAATTGTGATTAAAAATTCAGTTTAAATAAATAAAAAAACAACGATAGTTTCAGTTCAAAACCTTCGTCATTTTATAGAAATATATTTTACTCAACACAATATTCCGGTGTAAACATTCATCAATTTCACTTTGAAATTTTCTTCTTTTCCTACAACTCTTCTTTGGCCACTAGTCTCCACGACTATTGTCTGTCACTCAACACTGTTGCATTTTGTCATTTGCCATTGCTATTGGGAAGCCATCCGGCCACATTTTGGAACCTCCCTATTACACCTCTCTTTGCATTTGGAGCAGTGTCTGTGTCGCCTTTGGAACATCTTTTTTTTCATTATCGTTCTAGTGTCACAGTTGGAAAAGGTTTGACAATAGTTTAGTTAAAAAAAATCGTCTTTAAAAGCTCCATAAACAATGACGATTTCACCTATCATCGATTGAATAGGACATTCAAGAATACCTTGTGTCGCAACCGGAATCGCGACGGGACGACGATCCGAAAAAGAAAAGCTTTTGAAAAAGAGATTTGGAGTCGCCACCATAGTTTATTCTGGAAAACTACGGAAAAACCATAAAATGATAAGGCATGGTCCGCGAAACTGAGATTCTTGGTTCGGGAGTCGGTTACGTGTAGGGAAGGTATTAGCACCCTACAACGCCTGCCCTAAGGCAGTACCTTTAACTAAATACGCGAATGTGATGTGGTTTTCAAAATGTTTAACTTTCCCCTAAAATAAAATTCTAAAGAAACAAAATGTATTTTTTAATTTTTGTGGGCCCGACAAGGATTGACCTTGCTCCTACGTATTCTCCTTAAGAATGAGAAATCAGGGTTCCGTAGTTCTTTTAGAAAACTGCTTGAAAATTTGTTTGAAAATTGTTTGAGAAATTGATTATGGATAAATTTGGATTTTTTGGGAAAGTGAACCTGACAAGGACTGGCCTTGCTCCTACGTATCTCCACTTTTGATAGAGAATCAAGGATCACGTAGTTCTGGCTAGGAAGATTGTTTATTGTTTGAAAAATGTGAATGTTTTTTAGTTTTTTTTGAAGATTTTATATTTTTTTGGTGTTTTTATAAAAGACAATGTTTTCAGCACAAGGACGATGCGTGCGATCACACATGTTCTCAATATTTTTATAAAATGGAAAGATGTCTAGCACAAGGACGATGCGAACGATCACACATGTGCTTGACCTTTAAAACATATTTTTTTGATTTTTAATTTATCTTTTAATTTTGCGTAATGAGCACTAGGCTGATGCGTATGATCGCACGAGTACTCATACGACTTTTTGCTTGTTTTATTTTATTATTATTTTTTTTTTGTTTATATTTTTTATGAACAAATCCAACAAAATATAAGATACAATATACAAGAGTAGAATTATCATACACATACAATAATAAAACAAAGAAATAAAAGCTTAAAAATAAAGCGAGAGAAAACAAACCGACAAGAATAAGAGTGCAAAGGCGAAAATCAGAGGTGTTGAGTGAAATTGTGGCTCCTTTGTTTGGGCCCAATACTTTTTTCTTGCCATGGGTGAAAGGATGAAACTGGAGGTGCATCCTGAAATGTGTGAGCCCAATTCTTCTTTTTTTTTATGGCCCAGATAAAAAGGGTGCAGGTATATGATCCAGGGGTGCAGAAAAATGGCTGAGACCCTTTTTTATTTTGTTTATGGAAGGGCTTAAGCCCAGACGAAAGGGGGTGTGCGGGTGAGAAAGAGGGGGTGCTCAAAGAATTGGCTTGAACACTTCCATCCTCATGGCTTCAGTTTTCCTTTTACACTGACCTTTGCTGAATGTTTCACTGATAAATTTTTCTGCAAAACTTCAAACACAATGAAACTTTTTTTCATAGAAACTAGATCGAAAGTGCTTTCATTTGATATCTCACACTTATATTTTAGACCTCCGGACTAGCTTCAGTATAACTTCGAAATCAGGTTTGGATGTTTCGTTTCTGGCACTGACCTTGTTTACTGTTTGGCTCATATCTTTTTCCACAGAGCTCGAAATGCAATGAAACTTTTTGGGTTGGATTCTAGACTCAAAGGGCTTTCATTTGAATACTCACACATAATTTTTGGACCCCAGGACTAGATGCAGTATGATTTCGAAATCAGGCCTGACTGTCTCGTTTCTGGCACCGACGTTGGTTTACTGTTTGGCTCATATCTTTTTCCACAGAGCTCGAAATGCAATGAAACTTTTTGGGTTGGATTCTAGACTCAAAGGGCTTTCATTTGAATACTCACACATAATTTTTGGACCCCTGGACTAGATGCAGTATGATTTCGAAATCAGGCTTGACTGTTTCGTTTCTGGCACTGACGTTGGTTTACTGTTTGGCTCATATCTTTTTCCACAGAGCTCGAAATGCAATGAAACTTTTTGGGTTGGATTCTAGACTCAAAGGGCTTTCATTTGAATACTCACACATAATTTTTGGACCCCTGGACTAGATGCAGTTCAATTTTGACGAGATGAGTGGGGAAAGGATTTTAGTGTTTGGTCATGATGATGGAAATCAATTTTATGGGTGAAATAGGTTGATATTGGTTTGCTGAAGGGTGTAAGGAATACGGAGAGTGCAGAATAGGAAAGAGATTGAAAGCAATTGGGTTTCATATGAGGAAGAAATCAGATCTATGAATTTTGCTTTGGAGGAATGAAGAGAATGAATGGAGAAAGAAACTTTCACTCTGGTGCCGTGTGTGTATTGGTGATGAGAAATTAGGAATGGAAGAAAAAAAGGTGGCGGCTGGAAGGGTGTTGGTAATAGTGTTGGAGATGAAAAATGAAAGAAGAAAGATGAAGATGATAGGTGTTGGAGGTGTTGGAGATGAAAAAGAAGGTGATGGCCGTGAGGTGGAGGAGAATGGATGTTGGAAGTGATGGAGAATGGTCGTGTGTAAGGTGTAAGGATGAAGATGGTGATCGTTGGCCGTGAGGGAACAAGGAACGTGATCCTCCCCGTAGCTGTGGGTGTCTTCCTAATTCCTACTCCTAATCTCTCATGAAATCTGATCTTTCCAAACTACCACACTCCACATTTCTTATAGCCACGACACCCTCTGCCCGTGAACATCATCCTCCAAAGTGCTTCTTTCCTATGCTGAACGTGAGTTGTATGTGAAGCATGCTGACAGGGATATTATGTTTGTTGCCTCCTCCTTTTGTCTCCCATTATCATCCTTTTTAAATTTATCTTATCCATTCAGCCTAATGAATACGTGAATATCCTTCCAGTGGGCTTCCTTCACCATTTCATTCTTTGTCTTCTTCTTCTTTGTTTTGGTCGTGGGCTCCCTTCTCCTTTCACGTGTGTGATGGGTGTGAGCTGCTGCCAATGTGCTGGACGGGTGGAATTTGGACGTGAAGACCGTGACCTTCATAATTGGTGGCTCCCATTTTTATTCTAGGAATAATGGATTTTGACCTTTTTACACTTCAACAAATTTAGCTGCATTTTGGAGTTCCTATGACCGAGAATATGAGCCAAATGGTAGACCCCTCCATAATATGTTGTCTCCTCTTTTTGGAAATGCTAAAAGGAATGAAGGAGCTGTAACTCTTCAACAAATTCAGATTTTCAAGTGGTGGCCCCTTCTCCAATTGTTTCTAATTGTCCTTTTATGAAATTCTTTTGCATGAAATTAAATTTCCGTGTGCATGTGGCTACTTCCAAAACATGGTGGCCACTTTCTCTTTTATGCCAATAATGCTTAAGCCATTCAAAACAGCAAAATCAATCCATGATAAAAAACCGTGAGCATTCTTTTGCTTAAATGTGATCCACTTCTTCCATTTATAAAGCAAGAAAGTATATTCCTTGGCTGGTTGCTTAAGCTTAAGGCCGCGTGGTTTTCTCCAATTAATGACCAATTTTACTTCTACAAATTCAACAAAAATATTTCATCACAGACAACACACAGATTAAATCACTACAGTGCAGCTTCTTCCCAAACACAGTGTACGAATGTTTTTCTAAACGTCTCAATTTGTATTTCCAAAATTTCCCTTGTAATTACTAATGCAAATAATCAACTCAAATAATTCAAATTGAATGAAATTAGAATTTCTGGTCAAATTAAGTACAAATAGTAAAAACAGGAAAATACCGGACATTATGCACAATTCCCTAATTAATTCTAGCACAATAAACCAAGTGAAGTGAGCAAAATATTGATTCATCAATGGGATTTACTATGTATAGAGGGATTGGGAAATGGTAAAATATGAGAGAAAAATGAAGTAGAGTTTTGGGATGGAATGAAGAGATTTTGAGAGAGAAGATATGGATATTATGTAAATTGTGTGTGTGTGAAGTGAAGGAAATGTAGGTATTTATAGAGTTAAGGATGAAGAAAGTTGAGGAATAAAAATAATATAATAAGTTGGTGGAAAATTTAGAGGAAATAAAATATAATTAAAAAAAGATGAATAGAAAAAGTTAATGTGGAAAAATAAGTGAAAGAAATAATATTAGGTGTGGAAATTAAGTGGAAGAAATAATATAAAAAGTTGGTGGAGAAATTAGGTGAAATAAAATGGATAATAAAAAATGTTGATGGAGAAGATATAATTAAAAAAAGTAAGTGGAAAAATTAGAAAAGTTGATATATAAAATTAATATGGAAATGATGTGGAAAAAGTAAATGAAAAAGGTAAATGATGTGGAATGAGATGTGGAGGGTGATGTGGATGGTGATGTGGAGAAAAGGGGTGGTGAGGAAGTAAAAAAGTAAGAGATTATTTTGGGCCATTGGATTAAGTGTTTAAAAGAAAATTTGGGGGTGCAAAAAGTAAAATAAATAGTATTTTTCATTTTCGTTTTTTATTTTTTTTTTTATTTTTGTGATGAATTATCTTTACCCGGACGAAATTGGGTATTGACAGCTGCCCCTCTTTACTTAGATTCTACTAGATAATATGACAAACAACGTTTTTATATTATTAGAGTAAAAGATAAGTAAAGATAGAAATACTAATTTCGTCTGGGTTTCAAAGAGAAAAGAGGAGAATAACAATCGATTCAAGTACATAAGATGAAGAGAATTACGATGCAATAAAAAGGGTTCGACCATTGCCTAGCAGATGATCGAGATACCAATGACAGAATGTAAAATTGGGCTCGACCATTGCCTCGCAGAGGGCCGAGATACCAACGACTGAAAATAAAATTGGGCTCGACCATTGCCTTGCAGAGGGCCGAGATACCAATAGCAGAGGAAAATTTAAATTCGACCATTGCCATGCAGAGGGTCGTTAGACAATCTGGACTTGACCATTGCCTTGCAGAGGGCCAAGATCGCAGAGGAAAATTAAATTTGACCATTGCCATGCAGAGGGTCGTTTGACAATCTGGACTTGACCATTGCCTTGCAGAGGGCCAAGATCGCAGAGGAAAATTAAATTTGACCATTGCCATGCAGAGGGTCGTTTTACAATCTGGACTTGACCATTGCTTTGCAGAGGGCCAAGATCGCAGAGGAAAATTAAATTCGACCATTGCCATGCAGAGGGTCGTTTGACAATCTGGACTTGACCATTGCCTTGCAGAGGGCCAAGATCGCAGAGGAAAATTTAAATTCGACCATTGCCATGCAGAGGGTCGTTTGACAATCTGGACTTGACCATTGCCTTGCAGAGGGCCAAGATCGCAGAGGAAAACTTAAATTCGACCATTGCCATGCAGAGGGTCGTTTGACAATCTGGACTTGACCATTGCCTTGCAGAGGGCCAAGATCGCAGAGGAAAATTTAAATTCGACCATTGCCATGCAGAGGGTCGTTTGACAATCTGGACTTGACCATTGCCTTGCAGAGGGTCAAGATCACCAAGGACAGAATGTAAAATTGTTTGATTGTTTTGAATTTGAAATTTGGATTTTGTTGAAATTTTGAGAAATTTTTTTTTTGATTTTTGATTTTGATTTTGATTTTTCTTTTTTTTTTTGAGATAGAAATGAGTAACCATTTTTTTTTGAAATGAGAAGCATGGTTGATGTAAATTTTGAAATTGCAGTAGAAAGCTTTGATGCATGTTGATTTTTTTTTTTTTCTTTTTGAAGGAAGAAGACTTGATAAATATTTACGAAAACAAATTCAAAGTTTTTGAAAATGTGTACATGATGTTGATTCTGATGATTTTTTTTTTTTTTTTTTAAAAAAAAGAGTTTGGAAATCAATAAACAAAGTGTTGCATTTTTGTACAAGGATTTGAAATCTCGATATGGAAGAGAGATATGGTGGATGTAAATTTTGAAATTTGAGGAGAAAACTTTGTTGTATGTTGATGATTTTTTGTCTTTTCTGAAGGAAGAAAATTTGATGAATATACATGGAGGCAAATTCAAAGTTGATGAAAATATGTACATGATATGATTATTTGTAATGGAAAAGTATGATATATTTTTTTAGTCAATTTTCTTTCTTTGAAATAATCAAATTTATGACGATTTAGACTTTCAATTTCCTTTCAATGGATGTCCAATTCTAAAGTCAACTGTTCAAAATGAAGCTTGTGTGCTACACATTTCTTGACGAGATACTAGTGTGTATATGCTTGATACCAGGGGTTGGGACAAATGTGTGGAAGGATTTGGAGAGTACCGAGTTGGCTACTTGGGCCTCTTACTCCTTAAAACAATTACAAATGCCAATGTGAAGTCGTAGATACTCAGAAGTTGCCCCAGTTTGGGGCCTGGTAAAAAGGTAGGTATGGACAACTGTATTTGTGAATTGTGAGGGAATAAGTCATGAATCAGGGAGTGAGAATATCATGTGAGATTTACAAATTGCCCCAGGTTCTGAATGGGCCAAAACATATGAACTTCACAAAGTTGCCCTAATTTTAGAGAACGGGCGAAAAGGTTATGTAAAACATACAATGTTGCCCCCTAGTTTAGGAATCGGGGGAAGAGTTTGAATGAATTTGTTCAAAAATTTGTGATGGATATGGAAATGATTGGCTTGAAAGGATTGCCCCAATTTGGTGGTGAAGGATTTTTGAAGTTCGAGGCGAACCAAAATCATGCGAGGCCCAACAAGGGATGACCTAGTTGGGTGAATGGATTGATGAACGTTAGGATGAATGAGGCTCAACAGGGCTGCCCCTCGTCTGAGGATGGGTTTGGAAAGGATTGAACAAAAGGATGCCCTTAAATGACTTTTCTTTTTAGCCAGTTAGCAAGAAAATCCCCTCTTCCTAAGACATTTTGTTTCTCCATTTTTATTTTCTCTTTTTTTACAACTACATTGTAAGTCATTTCAACTTATCACACAATTAATCTTTATGAAAATTAAAGAAATCATCATTCAATCAGTGTGGGCTTTTATTCGGCTTGTAATGATGCTGTGGGCTGAAGGGTATTCAAACAACGGATAAGGCCCAAACAAATGTTTTCAGGTTATTATTTTTTTGAAACAAGAGTTACCATTTTGGTCCTGAATTTGCTATTTGTCAAACTCCTCAATGCTTTTCTCTTATTAAGATCACCACTTAGTGTTTCTTCTTTCTATTTGCTCTTCTTGATGAACTTTCTTTCTTTGATCACTAAGTGTCTTTTGTTCGCGTCCTGAGTCGACTTCTATTGTAATGGTAACTCTTACTCGGGTAAATTTGAAAAAGAATTATTTCTTGGCTCAAATGGGAATCAATGGATATATATTTTTTGTTTCTTTTTGGATGAAGGAAAATGGTCACACATCATCTTGAACTCTGGTCACTTTATTTTCGAAAGATTAACTCTATGACAAATCAATTGACTTCAGCACGAGTTGTTTTTCTTTTTATTTTCTTTTTGAAACTCTTTTTTTTTTGAAGGATTCAGGGATCACCTAACTGACAAAATTATGGACAGGCACATTTGCCCCAAAATATAATTTTGTTCATCTTGAGCAATAATCGGGGTCAATCCTTTTGTACAATGAAGGCCGGAGGATGAATGTTTTCAAACAAAGGCTCAACTACGGCTAACAGGTGGATGTTTACAAATAAAGATTCAATGAAGGCTGATTATGAGGGATATTATTAAGGACAGAGTATTCTCAAGCAATGCACACACTGAGGTTCAAATGCAAATGTGACCCAACAAAGAATGACATCCATTTTCTTTTTAGAATAACATAAACTTGATGACTTACCTCGAAAACAATTGACTCAATTATCTTTTTGAATTTTTCAAATTTGTGTTCTCTTCTTTTTTTTTATGAATACAGAAATGTAATAATGAAACTAACTGAAATAAATCTTCTTGAATTTTCAAAATTGTGCATCATTCTTTTATGAAGAAATCATGTGAATCATTCAAACATATTTTTTTTGTATTTTTTCACTTGGGCTATCCCTTTTTTTTTTGAATGGAAATATGCATCATGAAACGAAAACTGATGCACTTATTGAAAGAAATATTTTTGTATTTTTCACACTTATATTCCTCTTTATTTAATGAATGAAAGATATGCTAATGAGGGAAAATTATGCAATTCATTGAAAGAAATCTTTTTGTATTTTCAAACTTATGCTGCATTTTATTTTATGAATGAAAAATGTGTTAATGAGGAAAAATTATGCAGTTTACTGAAGGAAATATTTTTGTATATTTTTTTTAATAGAGAACGAGAAATGAACTTAATGAGCTTGGAATTGGACTTTTCTTTTTGACACGGGAAAAATCCAAATCAGATTGGCCCTGAAGAGAATTGACATAGAAGGAAGTTGGACTTACCAGGCACATTGACCCAATAAATCAGATGACCTGAGCCGTGAAAGCTTGACTCAAGAAAATGACAAAGAAAACATTTTTTTTCATTTTCATAGTTTATGGAACAAGCTAAAAGAAATTCATTTTTCATTTTTTGTTATGAGAGGATTTCTCAAGATTGAACTAAAGAAAATTTTGCAACACTACTAGACTCAATGGGCCCAACACTATTCTTTTTACAACCATGACAAAATCTTCAGACAAGGGTCTGAATTTCTCTATTTTTATTTTTTGCACAAATACTTGTTCACACAAATGGAAAGGGAAATTATTAATTGAAAACACAAAATCTACATAAACATGTATTTTTTATTTTTTCAGAAATTCAGATGCACTGGTTCAAGAGAAACCACATATGACAACGGGGCCTAATGGGCTCAAAAACTGTTCATCTTTCATTCTCAGTTTTTGACAAAAAATTCAGAAAAAATCACACAGGATAATTTGGATAATTGTATTGGAAAGATACTGTTGAAAATTTGTATTCTGAGATATGATTTTGATTTTTCCATGTTTTATTCGACCTTTATTTTACGAGACTACAGAGAAACTTGGGTCAAACTTGGATCTGAAACAAATTGAAATGAATGCAAGGTAGTGTGAGCTTAATGGGCCAGACGGACCCAACTGCCAATGCGACCAAGAAATTGATCAAATTTTTTACAAATTTTATTTGAGAATAAAATATGACATTATGAAAATTATACAACATGATGAGGAAAATATTTTTATTTTCAATTCTAAGAAAACAAAACTGAGATAAATTTTACACTGAAAATGGGCCCAGATGGACTCGACAAATACTATTCTTTCTTTCACCATGAAACTTTGTGAAAAGGAATTTGAATTCTTTTTTTTATTATTTTTTTTTTTGACAAATCTCAGAATGATACATCATTCAACAGCAAAATGTGAAAACAAAATATTTTTTGACATATTTTCAAAAGAAGTAGACTCGAGAGAAAACCATGAAGGCCATTGGGCCTAATGGGCTCGAGCACTGTTCCTTTTTTCAATATTTTTTTATTTTTAGATTTATTCAAAATGTAGAAGAAGAAGGAGTAAAATCAAACAAAATGGTGTGATGTGAAATTACAAACATGCCAAAATAATTCTTCACTCAAATTTATATTTCAGAAGAATTGAGTCCAAAGAGGGCTAACATGACAATGAGGCCCAATGAACCTGAAAAATGTCCTTTATCATGCAAATGAAAAACAATTTTGAACACTTCAAATTTTACATCACTCCATTTATTATTTTTGAAAATTTTCTATTTATCATATTTTTTATTTTTTTGTTTTATTATTTTTTTTGTGAAATCGGATCATCTAAGAAGTCTTGTATTGGGCCGGATTGACCAAACAAAACCCTACCCGTTTTCAGATTTTCAAAATTTTTTTATTTTTTTTTATTTTTGAATTCAGAAAGATTAGACCGACACCAGACGGTCGCAGTGACCGGAACTGTAGCTATAGTGGATTTGCTTGGCTATAAGTTGAGAGCTCATCCGCGTCGAGCGGCATTTCTCGATCTGCCCACACTCTCTCGATCCCTCTCCTTCTCTCTGCTCTCTCTCCTCTGAGCGTTTTGGATTTCACGAGGAAACTCTGTCCGCGTGCCTTCTGAGATCAGCGAGGAGCCTCCGCAAACCCTTCTTCTCCGGGTAAGTCTTCTGAGCTCTTAAACCTTTCTTTCCTTTAAGCTTTCTGTTTTTGCTTTTCCTTTTACTCTTTAGCTTTCTGTTTCTGCTTTTCTTTTATGCTTTCCGTTATGTTGTTCTTTCCTGCTTTCCTTTCCTGCTTTCTGCTTTTCCTGCTTTTATTTCCATCTTGCCCTTCTCTGCTTTTCATTCTGAGCCTTCTTTCTTCCTCTTTTTTAATTTTAAAAACTTTAAAACACTTAAAAACACAACTGTCTTAAACTTAAGGGGTATATAGGCTGGAAACCAGACGTTAATCTCCCTTCGATTGAAGGTATGGCAGAGACAATCGGGTAGAACAACGCCACGTACCCCATAAAAACAGAAAACTTAAAAAGAGAACGAACCGGACACGGACAATATGGACATAGATTTCATTTGTATGGACCGGACATGGACAATATGGACATAGATCCGTTTAGGAACCTTTGCGAGGACCATGAAACAGATCACAAACTGGACAATAAGACTCGAAAGACCCAATACAAAGAACAAAATTAGCTTAAAAGAAACACAATGGAAGAAGACATTAGACTATGAACATAGTATTTTTGTTATTTATGGTTTGTTTTGTTTTTGTTTTTTTTGTTTTTTTTTTTATTTATTTAGACAAATTATAGAAATGGATGAGAAGGAAATGGAGATGGAGAGACCGACTTGCCCAAAGTGGCGTCCGACAGACGACCAAATCAGGATAATGACCAACATTTACAATTACGGAGTCACTCACCCAAGTCGAGCTCAGATTTTTGAGATCACTACTCGAATCAGGGCATTCGGAGAAGCGGGGGAGTACAATGTCCAGTGCTGGTTTAGCAATCATGGGAATAGAGTAAGACGTTGGCAAGCGGAATTGGATCCCACCGGCACCCTCTTTTCTCTACTACCCCTGTACATGTATGGTAAAACCCTAACTTCATCCTTGTCTTTTTAATTTTCTCCCTCTCTTCCTTCTTTTGACACAATTATTTCTCTTTATCATTTTATTTTTATTATTTTTGGAGAAACCGGTTGGGTAGTCATGAAGGCTCCGCAGCTTCTGGACCTCTTTCCCATTCCCATCATAATCGATGGAGAAACAGAGATTCCTCCGCCTCCACCCGTGACTTTTCGTGCCAGAGCTCCCTCAACGGAGCTTTCCCTTAGACCACCACAACCAGCTCGAGAATTTTTTTCCATTAAATTTTTTTTTGTTTTGTTTGTTTTTGTTGGCCGAGTGTGGCCAGAATTTGAATAAGGACATGTAATATGGACACTTAATATTTTTTTTTTGTTTTATCTTTTCCCCGGACTGTAATCCTAACGATCACCAGTGGTCGAACTCTGCACATCTTTATTTTTATGTTTGTTATGTTTTTTTTATGTTGTTTTTTTTTTTGGACCCTTGGTACGGTCAGGTAACTTTGTATCCTATCCGTTAGATCTACCTGTTTTTTTTTTTTAATTTTTGTTCATTCTGATGTCAAGATCGTTTCAATATATTCAAATTGGTATCCTTGTTCAAAACCTTCCCTCTGTCCTTACTGTAATTTCCTCTCTGATGATGAAATAAATTAGATTTTTTTTTTTGTTTTTTTTTTTTTATCCATTCAGCCTAAACAAAAATTCCAATAAACCTTTTGAAACAATGAAGCGGAGAACTTTAAAAATATTTACGATGAAGGAAAATAAGGAAAATTAACTTTGAAAGATGAGAATTGAAGTAAATCTCAAAATTATTTGTATGAAACAATGAGTAAATGGGTTCAAAAGAAAATAATTTATTTACAAAGAGAATAAGGGAAAAGGACTTTGAATAAAATGAGATCTGAAGTGAACGTCATGAGCAAAATTTGAACCATTATGCGTATGAGACAATGAAATGGGAAGAGAAGAACAAAGAACTCGTAAAATAGATTGAACAATTTGAAATTTTGATAACCCCCCCTTTTTTTTATTGTTTTTCGCGGTTTTGTTTTCTCTACGACACCCTATTAGGACATGATTTCCAGTAAACCTTGAAGATAACGAAAATTCTCATTAAAGTCACGGATGAAAGCGTAATATCCATGAGCATAACCCTCATAGCAAGGCAATTCAAAACAACATCAGTTTCGCCTTTTACAACAACCTATGCTTTCTCATAAAGTTCTTCATTTGTCCATGGCATTTGTAGAGGCGAACTCGCGCCTTGCCACAGTGGTCGTGTAGGCCTAGTTGGACAAACCTCTATGAGGTTACTGCGGAGAAGATCGGGCAGTAGCTCCGTATAGGTCATGGGAATCGGAGTGAAGTTGGCGACCTTCTCATCATGATTGCAATCTCCTCGCTCAATGCTCGATTGGACCCATAGGAATGCGACATTTGAGGATAGGCAATAAAATTAGCTCTTCGTTCTATATCTCTCTCATGTCTAGGACCATGGCCATGCGAGAAGATGAAGAACCCAAGAGGAAGAAAGGAGTGTTCCCTTCGCGTTTTAGGGTTGTATAGGCACATTAACAAAAGTCATGCGAGGCCCCCACTGATCTCTGGACGAGCGTCCCCTGAGCGCTCATCTGGACGAGCGTCCTCTTAGCTCGGTGGACGAACGTCCTCTTATTCTTGCGAGCGTCCTCTTCTATTACTGCGCAAAGGACGAGCGTCCACTTCTGATCGCTGGACGAGCGTTCATTGAAATCTTGACGAACCGATATCTTGACGAGCGTCCACTTATGTCGAGCGTTTTTCAGGACGAGCGTCCACTTAGACGAGCGTCAACTTGTGTTGCCGGACGAGCGTCCAACTCTTGGTGCTGGACGAGCGTCCTCCTGATAATGTAGGTCGAGCGGCCGATTCGAGCGGCCGATTCGAGCGTCACGATGTCAATCTTGACGAGCGTTCAACTCAATTTGGTGGCCGAGCGTCCGCATCTGCAAGCATCCACGAGCGTCCGCTTCACGAACGAACGTCCAACTCTTCTGGTGGACGAGCGTCCACCACTATTCGGTGGACGAGCGTCTTCTACTATCTATAGGACGAGCGTCCATTTGTGTTGCCGGACAAGCGTCGAACTCTTGGTGTTGGACGAGCGTCCTCTTGATAATGTAGGACGAGCGGCCGCTTCTCTTGGACGAGCGTCCAATCTGGACGAGTGTCAATCTGGACGAGCGTTCAACTCAATTTAATGGCCGAACGTCCGCATCTGCAAGCATCCACGAGCGTCCGCTTCACGAACGAACGTCCAACTCTTCTGGTGGACGAGCGTCCAGTGCTGTTGGCTAGACGAACGTCGACTTCTCCCGATGGGCGAGCGTTGAACTCTCTCGTTGGACGAGCGTCCAACTCTAAGTGCAGGACGAGCGTCCCCTTCTAATCACTGGACGAGCGTCCCATGCTGTTGGCTGGACGAGCGTCGCACGCTGTTCTTAGTGAGATACTCTCCGTCGTCCATAGGGTGATTGTCCGCGTGCTTGCGTCGAGCGCTTCTGCATGTGCTTGTTTTGATTTAGCCTTATACCTTGTTGGAGATTCTTCCAAGCTCATTTTTAGTTATTTAAACTTGGTACTAGCTCTGAGCCTAGTGCAATTTTTTCCATTTCTTATGCCACCTTCAACCTTCTCACTACTTATCATGTGTTTGTAACATGGTGGTTGTAGAGTATTCAAAATATGGTAGTGATCTCCTTGTTGCTGAAAGGCAGTCGTATTTGAGCAAAAATTTCTCCCCATCTTTGGGCATATTCTCTGAATGATTCATACCCTGCTTTATGAGATGTCTCCGAAGGCCAATGCACCAAGGTTCGAGATAAGTACTCCAATTAGAGGCATGCCAGCCAATCTCTCGGAACAGAAGAATTAACAACTTTTCATCACATGCCCGGATCACTATTTTCTTGCCATAGACGGCTTTGGGGACAAGTACTTTCCCGATATTTCTCAAACTCTGGAAACTTGAATTTTAGAAGTACCATCAGATTCGAGACTAAGCAACCTTTGCAACATTTTCAAACTTGGCATTTCAACTTCTATGGCTTTCACAATTTTTCTAGCACTTCAAATTTGTGCCTGACAACCTCAACATTGATGGTGAAAAGATTTCAACTCAGGCGGCTTTGTCCTCTTAGTGCTTGCAATAATTCTCTTAAGGAACATGAAAACGGTTGCCCCAAACTTGTTTCCTACTTCAATTGTGTCCTCTTCGACCTTTTGTGGGTTTCATGCCCTGAGTCTTCCCCTTAGGATAGAGTGTAATTTGGGGAAAGACCAATAAGGAGGGAAAGTTTGTGTCTCTGGAACTTCCTATGGTAATTGTGGTAAGCATGAATCTCCAGGGCTTTGTAAGGCATTCAGGGCTTAAGGGATTAGGCTCATTCGTCCCTTCAGTTGTTGGATATCGACTTTCATCCTTTCTCTTTGGTTCTCCAAGATTTGTTAACTGGTTCGAGTCCTTTAGGGTATCTTAGATGTTTAGTTGTATCAGTTTTTTTTTGAATGATAACAACAATTCGCATTTATTTGTATGAATAATTTCCTGAAATTAAAAACAATGATCAAAATGTGTACACTTTATTAAATTTTTTTCATTTTTCATACCCTAAAAATATTTTAATAAATTCTAATTTTTTTCTTCTTTTTTTTTTTGAATGATTCCGAGAACAAAATTAATTTTAATCTTTTTTATTTTCATAGTTTTTTTATTTTATTTAAAAGAAACATGACAAAATTTTTTGTAAAATAAGAAATGACAGAGATACTGAAAATAGTCTCCCTTTTGTGCCTTATCAGAGGTTGAATGACTAAAGTTCTAAGGCCAAAGATATGCACTCACAAGGATAGCTCCCTAATGCTTAAATCAAGGCCACCAGAGCTATGGCTCTTTTCACTGTCTCTCCACAACAGTCAGAGTAATCAACTAGATGCGGAGACACAAATGAAGAGAACAAACTCTAGCTGGGGTTCTCACGATAGCCAAACAGGAAGTACATCCCAGAGTGACACCGCTACATAACCCCTCTAATTCTAAGTTGCACTCAGACCCGGGTATAGGGCCCCACTCATGATATGCATAAAGTGTGTGCGAAGGGAGAATGCAATTGTAATTCCCAAACCCTCACCTGCAAAACAGCCAGAAGACTCCTAGGCAGGTACAACATGTTTTCTACCCTAGGGTTTAATATAATCAAAACAAACACACATGCAATTATACCAAATATCAGACAAAGATAAAGAAAAAGGGAATAAAAACACAAAGAAAAACCACATCGAATTCGCTTATCTAATTAAATGGCCTGACTCTCTGACGTCCCCAGTGGAGTCGCCATCTGTCGCAACCGGAATCGCGACGGGACGACGATCCGAAAAAGAAAAGCTTTTGAAAAAGAGATTTGGAGTCGCCACCATAGTTTATTCTGGAAAACTACGGAAAAACCATAAAATGATAAGGCATGGTCCGCGAAACTGAGATTCTTGGTTCGGGAGTCGGTTACGTGTAGGGAAGGTATTAGCACCCTACAACGCCTGCCCTAAGGCAGTACCTTTAACTAAATACGCGAATGTGATGTGGTTTTCAAAATGTTTAACTTTCCCCTAAAATAAAATTCTAAAGAAACAAAATGTATTTTTTAATTGTTGTGGGCCCGACAAGGATTGACCTTGCTCCTACGTATTCTCCTTAAGAATGAGAAATCAGGGTTCCGTAGTTCTTTTAGAAAACTGCTTGAAAATTTGTTTGAAAATTGTTTGAGAAATTGATTATGGATAAATTTGGATTTTTTGGGAAAGTGAACCTGACAAGGACTGGCCTTGCTCCTACGTATCTCCACTTTTGATAGAGAATCAAGGATCACGTAGTTCTGGCTAGGAAGATTGTTTATTGTTTGAAAAATGTGAATGTTTTTTAGTTTTTTTTGAAGATTTTATATTTTTTTGGTGTTTTTATAAAAGACAATGTTTTCAGCACAAGGACGATGCGTGCGATCACACATGTGCTCAATATTTTTATAAAATGGAAAGATGTCTAGCACAAGGACGATGCGAACGATCACACATGTGCTTGACCTTTAAAACATATTTTTTTGATTTTTAATTTATCTTTTAATTTTGCGTAATGAGCACTAGGCTGATGCGTATGATCGCACGAGTACTCATACGACTTTTTGCTTGTTTTATTTTATTATTATTTTTTTTTTGTTTATATTTTTTATGAACAAATCCAACAAAATATAAGATACAATATACAAGAGTAGAATTATCATACACATACAATAATAAAACAAAGAAATAAAAGCTTAAAAATAAAGCGAGAGAAAACAAACCGACAAGAATAAGAGTGCAAAGGCGAAAATCAGAGGTGTTGAGTGAAATTGAGGCTCCTTTGTTTGGGCCCAATACTTTTTTCTTGCCATGGGTGAAAGGATGAAACTGGAGGTGCATCCTGAAATGTGTGAGCCCAATTCTTCTTTTTTTTTATGGCCCAGATAAAAAGGGTGCAGGTATATGATCCAGGGGTGCAGAAAAACGGCTGAGACCCTTTTTTATTTTGTTTATGGAAGGGCTTAAGCCCAGACGAAAGGGGGTGTGCGGGTGAGAAAGAGGGGGTGCTCAAAGAATTGGCTTGAACACTTCCATCCTCATGGCTTCAGTTTTCCTTTTACACTGACCTTTGCTGAATGTTTCACTGATAAATTTTTCTGCAAAACTTCAAACACAATGAAACTTTTTTTCATAGAAACTAGATCGAAAGTGCTTTCATTTGATATCTCACACTTATATTTTAGACCTCCGGACTAGCTTCAGTATAACTTCGAAATCAGGTTTGGATGTTTCGTTTCTGGCACTGACCTTGTTTACTGTTTGGCTCATATCTTTTTCCACAGAGCTCGAAATGCAATGAACCTTTTTGGGTTGGATTCTAGACTCAAAGGGCTTTCATTTGAATACTCACACATAATTTTTGGACCCCAGGACTAGATGCAGTATGATTTCGAAATCAGGCCTGACTGTCTCGTTTCTGGCACCGACGTTGGTTTACTGTTTGGCTCATATCTTTTTCCACAGAGCTCGAAATGCAATGAAACTTTTTGGGTTGGATTATAGACTCAAAGGGCTTTCATTTGAATACTCACACATAATTTTGGGACCCCTGGACTAGATGCAGTATGATTTCGAAATCCGGCTTGACTGTTTCGTTTCTGGCACTGACGTTGGTTTACTGTTTGGCTCATATCGTTTTCCACAGAGCTCGAAATGCAATGAACCTTTTTGGGTTGGATTCTAGACTCAAAGGGCTTTCATTTGAATACTCACACATAATTTGTGGACCCCTGGACTAGATGCAGTTCAATTTTGACGAGATGAGTGGGGAAAGGATTTTAGTGTTTGGTCATGATGATGGAAATCAATTTTATGGGTGAAATAGGTTGATATTGGTTTGCTGAAGGGTGTAAGGAATACGGAGAGTGCAGAATAGGAAAGAGATTGAAAGCAATTGGGTTTCATATGAGGAAGAAATCAGATCTATGAATTTTGCTTTGGAGGAATGAAGAGAATGAATGGAGAAAGAAACTTTCACTCTGGTGCCGTGTGTGTATTGGTGATGAGAAATTAGGAATGGAAGAAAAAAAGGTGGCGGCTGGAAGGGTGTTGGTAATAGTGTTGGAGATGAAAAATGAAAGAAGAAAGATGAAGATGATAGGTGTTGGAGGTCTTGGAGATGAAAAAGAAGGTGATGGCCGTGAGGTGGAGGAGAATAGATGTTGGAAGTGATGGAGAATGGTCGTGTGTAAGGTGTAAGGATGAAGATGGTGATCGTTGGCCGTGAGGGAACAAGGAACGTGATCCTCCCCGTAGCTGTGGGTGTCTTCCTAATTCCAACTCCTAATCTCTCATGAAATCTGATCTTTCCAAACTGCCACACTCCACATTTCTTATAGCCACGACACCCTCTGCCCGTGAACATCATCCTCCAAAGTGCTTCTTTCCTATGCTGAACGTGAGTTGTATGTGAAGCATGCTGACAGGGATATTATGTTTGCTGCCTCCTCCTTTTGTCTCCCATTATCATCCTTTTTAAATTTATCTTATCCATTCAGCCTAATGAATACGTGAATATCCTTCCAGTGGGCTTCCTTCACCATTTCATTCTTTGTCTTCTTCTTCTTTGTTTTGGTCGTGGGCTCCCTTCTCCTTTCACGTGTGTGATGGGTGTGAGCTGCTGCCAATGTGCTGGACGGGTGGAATTTGGACGTGAAGACCGTGACCTTCATAATTGGTGGCTCCCATTTTTATTCTAGGAATAATGGATTTTGACCTTTTTACACTTCAACAAATTTAGCTGCATTTTGGAGTTCCTATGACCGAGAATATGAGCCAAATGGTAGACCCCTCCATAATATGTTGTCTCCTCTTTTTGGAAATGCTAAAAGAAATGAAGGAGCTGTAACTCTTCAACAAATTCAGATTTTCAAGTGGTGGCCCCTTCTCCAATTGTTTCTAATTGTCCTTTTATGAAATTCTTTTGCATGAAATTAAATTTCCGTGTGCATGTGGCTACTTCCAAAACATGGTGGCCACTTTCTCTTTTATGCCAATAATGCTTAAGCCATTCAAAACAGCAAAATCAATCCATGATAAAAAACCGTGAGCATTCTTTTGCTTAAATGTGATCCACTTCTTCCATTTATAAAGCAAGAAAGTATATTCCTTGGCTGGTTGCTTAAGCTTAAGGCCGCGTGGTTTTCTCCAATTAATGACCAATTTTACTTCTACAAATTCAACAAAAATATTTCATCACAGACAACACACAGATTAAATCACTACAGTGCAGCTTCTTCCCAAACACAGTGTACGAATGTTTTTCTAAACGTCTCAATTTGTATTTCCAAAATTTCCCTTGTAATTACTAATGCAAATAATCAACTCAAATAATTCAAATTGAATGAAATTAGAATTTCTGGTCAAATTAAGTACAAATAGTAAAAACAGGAAAATACCGGACATTATGCACAATTCCCTAATTAATTCTAGCACAATAAACCAAGTGAAGTGAGCAAAATATTGATTCATCAATGGGATTTACTATGTATAGAGGGATTGGGAAATGGTAAAATATGAGAGAAAAATGAAGTAGAGTTTTGGGATGGAATGAAGAGATTTTGAGAGAGAAGATATGGATATTATGTAAATTGTGTGTGTGTGAAGTGAAGGAAATGTAGGTATTTATAGAGTTAAGGATGAAGAAAGTTGAGGAATAAAAATAATATAATAAGTTGGTGGAAAATTTAGAGGAAATAAAATATAATTAAAAAAAGATGAATAGAAAAAGTTAATGTGGAAAAATAAGTGAAAGAAATAATATTAGGTGTGGAAATTAAGTGGAAGAAATAATATAAAAAGTTGGTGGAGAAATTAGGTGAAATAAAATGGATAATAAAAAATGTTGATGGAGAAGATATAATTAAAAAAAGTAAGTGGAAAAATTAGAAAAGTTGATATATAAAATTAATATGGAAATGATGTGGAAAAAGTAAATGAAAAAGGTAAATGATGTGGAATGAGATGTGGAGGGTGATGTGGATGGTGATGTGGAGAAAAGGGGTGGTGAGGAAGTAAAAAAGTAAGAGATTATTTTGGGCCATTGGATTAAGTGTTTAAAAGAAAATTTGGGGGTGCAAAAAGTAAAATAAATAGTATTTTTCATTTTCGTTTTTTATTTTTTTTTTATTTTTGTGATGAATTATCTTTACCCGGACGAAATTGGGTATTGACAGCTGCCCCTCTTTACTTAGATTCTACTAGATAATATGACAAACAACGTTTTTATATTATTAGAGTAAAAGATAAGTAAAGATAGAAATACTAATTTCGTCTGGGTTTCAAAGAGAAAAGAGGAGAATAACAATCGATTCAAGTACATAAGATGAAGAGAATTACGATGCAATAAAAAGGGTTCGACCATTGCCTAGCAGATGATCGAGATACCAATGACAGAATGTAAAATTGGGCTCGACCATTGCCTCGCAGAGGGCCGAGATACCAACGACTGAAAATAAAATTGGGCTCGACCATTGCCTTGCAGAGGGCCGAGATACCAATAGCAGAGGAAAATTTAAATTCGACCATTGCCATGCAGAGGGTCGTTAGACAATCTGGACTTGACCATTGCCTTGCAGAGGGCCAAGATCGCAGAGGAAAATTAAATTTGACCATTGCCATGCAGAGGGTCGTTTGACAATCTGGACTTGACCATTGCCTTGCAGAGGGCCAAGATCGCAGAGGAAAATTAAATTTGACCATTGCCATGCAGAGGGTCGTTTGACAATCTGGACTTGACCATTGCTTTGCAGAGGGCCAAGATCGCAGAGGAAAATTAAATTCGACCATTGCCATGCAGAGGGTCGTTTGACAATCTGGACTTGACCATTGCCTTGCAGAGGGCCAAGATCGCAGAGGAAAATTTAAATTCGACCATTGCCATGCAGAGGGTCGTTTGACAATCTGGACTTGACCATTGCCTTGCAGAGGGCCAAGATCGCAGAGGAAAACTTAAATTCGACCATTGCCATGCAGAGGGTCGTTTGACAATCTGGACTTGACCATTGCCTTGCAGAGGGCCAAGATCGCAGAGGAAAATTTAAATTCGACCATTGCCATGCAGAGGGTCGTTTGACAATCTGGACTTGACCATTGCCTTGCAGAGGGTCAAGATCACCAAGGACAGAATGTAAAATTGTTTGATTGTTTTGAATTTGAAATTTGGATTTTGTTGAAATTTTGAGAATTTTTTTTTTGATTTTTGATTTTGATTTTGATTTTTCTTTTTTTTTTTGAGATAGAAATGAGTAACCATTTTTTTTTAAATGAGAAGCATGGTTGATGTAAATTTTGAAAATGCAGTAGAAAGCTTTGATGCATGTTGATTTTTTTTTTTTCTTTTTGAAGGAAGAAGACTTGATAAATATTTACGAAAACAAATTCAAAGTTTTTGAAAATGTGTACATGATGTTGATTCTGATGATTTTTTTTTTTTTTTTTTTTTTTAAAAAAAAAGAGTTTGGAAATCAATAAACAAGGTGTTGCATTTTTGTACAAGGATTTGAAATCTCGATATGGAAGAGAGATATGGTGGATGTAAATTTTGAAATTTGAGGAGAAAACTTTGTTGTATGTTGATGATTTTTTGTCTTTTCTGAAGGAAGAAAATTTGATGAATATACATGGAGGCAAATTCAAAGTTGATGAAAATATGTACATGATATGATTATTTGTAATGGAAAACTATGATATATTTTTTTAGTCAATTTGCTTTCTTTGAAATAATCAAATTTATGACGATTTAGACTTTCAATTTCCTTTCAATGGATGTCCAATTCTAAAGTCAACTGTTCAAAATGAAGCTTGTGTGCTACACATTTCTTGACGAGATACTAGTGTGTATATGCTTGATACCAGGGGTTGGGACAAATGTGTGGAAGGATTTGGAGAGTACCGAGTTGGCTACTTGGGCCTCTTACTCCTTAAAACAATTACAAATGCCAATGTGAAGTCGTAGATACTCAGAAGTTGCCCCAGTTTGGGGCCTGGTAAAAAGGTAGGTATGGACAACTGTATTTGTGAATTGTGAGGGAATAAGTCATGAATCAGGGAGTGAGAATATCATGTGAGATTTACAAATTGCCCCAGGTTCTGAATGGGCCAAAACATATGAACTTCACAAAGTTGCCCTAATTTTAGAGAACGGGCGAAAAGGTTATGTAAAACATACAAAGTTGCCCCCTAGTTTAGGAATCGGGGGAAGAGTTTGAATGAATTTGTTCAAAAATTTGTGATGGATATGGAAATGATTGGCTTGAAAGGATTGCCCCAATTTGGTGGTGAAGGATTTTTGAAGTTCGAGGCGAACCAAAATCATGCGAGGCCCAACAAGGGATGACCTAGTTGGGTGAATGGATTGATGAACGTTAGGATGAATGAGGCTCAACAGGGCTGCCCCTCGTCTGAGGATGGGTTTGGAAAGGATTGAACAAAAGGATGCCCTTAAATGACTTTTCTTTTTAGCCAGTTAGCAAGAAAATCCCCTCTTCCTAAGACATTTTGTTTCTCCATTTTTATTTTCTCTTTTTTTACAACTACATTGTAAGTCATTTCAACTTATCACACAATTAATCTTTATGAAAATTAAAGAAATCATCATTCAATCAGTGTGGGCTTTTATTCGGCTTGTAATGATGTTGTGGGCTGAAGGGTATTCAAACAACGGATAAGGCCCAAACAAATGTTTTCAGGTTATTATTTTTTTGAAACAAGAGTTACCATTTTGGTCCTGAATTTGCTATTTGTCAAACTCCTCAATGCTTTTCTCTTATTAAGATCACCACTTAGTGTTTCTTCTTTCTATTTGCTCTTCTTGATGAACTTTCTTTCTTTGATCACTAAGTGTCTTTTGTTCGCGTCCTGAGTCGACTTCTATTGTAATGGTAACTCTTACTCGGGTAAATTTGAAAAAGAATTATTTCTTGGCTCAAATGGGAATCAATGGATATATATTTTTTGTTTCTTTTTGGATGAAGGAAAATGGTCACACATCATCTTGAACTCTGGTCACTTTATTTTCGAAAGATTAACTCTATGACAAATCAATTGACTTCAGCACGAGTTGTTTTTCTTTTTATTTTCTTTTTGAAACTCTTTTTTTTTTTGAAGGATTCAGGGATCACCTAACTGACAAAATTATGGACAGGCACATTTGCCCCAAAATATAATTTTGTTCATCTTGAGCAATAATCGGGGTCAATCCTTTTGTACAATGAAGGCCGGAGGATGAATGTTTTCAAACAAAGGCTCAACTACGGCTAACAGGTGGATGTTTACAAATAAAGATTCAATGAAGGCTGATTATGAGGGATATTATTAAGGACAGAGTATTCTCAAGCAATGCACACACTGAGGTTCAAATGCAAATGTGACCCAACAAAGAATGACATCCATTTTCTTTTTAGAATAACATAAACTTGATGACTTACCTCGAAAACAATTGACTCAATTATCTTTTTGAATTTTTCAAATTTGTGTTCTCTTCTTTTTTTTTATGAATACAGAAATGTAATAATGAAACTAACTGAAATAAATCTTCTTGAATTTTCAAAATTGTGCATCATTCTTTTATGAAGAAATCATGTGAATCATTCAAACATATTTTTTTTGTATTTTTTCACTTGGGCTATCCCTTTTTTTTTTTGAATGGAAATATGCATCATGAAACGAAAACTGATGCACTTATTGAAAGAAATATTTTTGTATTTTTCACACTTATATTCCTCTTTATTTAATGAATGAAAGATATGCTAATGAGGGAAAATTATGCAATTCATTGAAAGAAATCTTTTTGTATTTTCAAACTTATGCTGCATTTTATTTTATGAATGAAAAATGTGTTAATGAGGAAAAATTATGCAGTTTACTGAAGGAAATATTTTTGTATATTTTTTTAATAGAGAACGAGAAATGAACTTAATGAGCTTGGAATTGGACTTTTCTTTTTGACACGGGAAAAATCCAAATCAGATTGGCCCTGAAGAGAATTGACATAGAAGGAAGTTGGACTTACCAGGCACATTGACCCAATAAATCAGATGACCTGAGCCGTGAAAGCTTGACTCAAGAAAATGACAAAGAAAACATTTTTTTTCATTTTCATAGTTTATGGAACAAGCTAAAAGAAATTCATTTTTCATTTTTTGTTATGAGAGGATTTCTCAAGATTGAACTAAAGAAAATTTTGCAACACTACTAGACTCAATGGGCCCAACACTATTCTTTTTACAACCATGACAAAATCTTCAGACAAGGGTCTGAATTTCTCTATTTTTATTTTTTGCACAAATACTTGTTCACACAAATGGAAAGGGAAATTATTAATTGAAAACACAAAATCTACATAAACATGTATTTTTTATTTTTTCAGAAATTCAGATGCACTGGTTCAAGAGAAACCACATATGACAACGGGGCCTAATGGGCTCAAAAACTGTTCATCTTTCATTCTCAGTTTTTGACAAAAAATTCAGAAAAAATCACACAGGATAATTTGGATAATTGTATTGGAAAGATACTGTTGAAAATTTGTATTCTGAGATATGATTTTGATTTTTCCATGTTTTATTCGACCTTTATTTTACGAGACTACAGAGAAACTTGGGTCAAACTTGGATCTGAAACAAATTGAAATGAATGCAAGGTAGTGTGAGCTTAATGGGCCAGACGGACCCAACTGCCAATGCGACCAAGAAATTGATCAAATTTTTTACAAATTTTATTTGTGAATAAAATATGACATTATGAAAATTATACAACATGATGAGGAAAATATTTTTATTTTCAATTCTAAGAAAACAAAACTGAGATAAATTTTACACTGAAAATGGGCCCAGATGGACTCGACAAATACTATTCTTTCTTTCACCATGAAACTTTGTGAAAAGGAATTTGAATTCTTTTTTTTATTATTTTTTTTTTTGACAAATCTCAGAATGATACATCATTCAACAGCAAAATGTGAAAACAAAATATTTTTTGACATATTTTCAAAAGAAGTAGACTCGAGAGAAAACCATGAAGGCCATTGGGCCTAATGGGCTCGAGCACTGTTCCTTTTTTCAATATTTTTTTATTTTTAGATTTATTCAAAATGTAGAAGAAGAAGGAGTAAAATCAAACAAAATGGTGTGATGTGAAATTACAAACATGCCAAAATAATTCTTCACTCAAATTTATATTTCAGAAGAATTGAGTCCAAAGAGGGCTAACATGACAATGAGGCCCAATGAACCTGAAAAATGTCCTTTATCATGCAAATGAAAAACAATTTTGAACACTTCAAATTTTACATCACTCCATTTATTATTTTTGAAAATTTTCTATTTATCATATTTTTTATTTTTTTGTTTTATTATTTTTTTTGTGAAATCGGATCATCTAAGAAGTCTTGTATTGGGCCGGATTGACCAAACAAAACCCTACCCGTTTTCAGATTTTCAAAATTTTTTTATTTTTTTTTATTTTTGAATTCAGAAAGATTAGACCGACACCAGACGGTCGCAGTGACCGGAACTGTAGCTATAGTGGATTTGCTTGGCTATAAGTTGAGAGCTCATCCGCGTCGAGCGGCATTTCTCGATCTGCCCACACTCTCTCGATCCCTCTCCTTCTCTCTGCTCTCTCTCCTCTGAGCGTTTTGGATTTCACGAGGAAACTCTGTCCGCGTGCCTTCTGAGATCAGCGAGGAGCCTCCGCAAACCCTTCTTCTCCGGGTAAGTCTTCTGAGCTCTTAAACCTTTCTTTCCTTTAAGCTTTCTGTTTTTGCTTTTCCTTTTACTCTTTAGCTTTCTGTTTCTGCTTTTCTTTTATGCTTTCCGTTATGTTGTTCTTTCCTGCTTTCCTTTCCTGCTTTCTGCTTTTCCTGCTTTTATTTCCATCTTGCCCGTCTCTGCTTTTCATTCTGAGCCTTCTTTCTTCCTCTTTTTTAATTTTAAAAACTTTAAAACACTTAAAAACACAACTGTCTTAAACTTAAGGGGTATATAGGCTGGAAACCAGACGTTAATCTCCCTTCGATTGAAGGTATGGCAGAGACAATCGGGTAGAACAACGCCACGTACCCCATAAAAACAGAAAACTTAAAAAGAGAACGAACCGGACACGGACAATATGGACATAGATTTCATTTGTATGGACCGGACATGGACAATATGGACATAGATCCGTTTAGGAACCTTTGCGAGGACCATGAAACAGATCACAAACTGGACAATAAGACTCGAAAGACCCAATACAAAGAACAAAATTAGCTTAAAAGAAACACAATGGAAGAAGACATTAGACTATGAACATAGTATTTTTGTTATTTATGGTTTGTTTTGTTTTTGTTTTTTTTGTTTTTTTTTTTATTTATTTAGACAAATTATAGAAATGGATGAGAAGGAAATGGAGATGGAGAGACCGACTTGCCCAAAGTGGCGTCCGACAGACGACCAAATCAGGATAATGACCAACATTTACAATTACGGAGTCACTCACCCAAGTCGAGCTCAGATTTTTGAGATCACTACTCGAATCAGGGCATTCGGAGAAGCGGGGGAGTACAATGTCCAGTGCTGGTTTAGCAATCATGGGAATAGAGTAAGACGTTGGCAAGCGGAATTGGATCCCACCGGCACCCTCTTTTCTCTACTACCCCTGTACATGTATGGTAAAACCCTAACTTCATCCTTGTCTTTTTAATTTTCTCCCTCTCTTCCTTCTTTTGACACAATTATTTCTCTTTATCATTTTATTTTTATTATTTTTGGAGAAACCGGTTGGGTAGTCATGAAGGCTCCGCAGCTTCTGGACCTCTTTCCCATTCCCATCATAATCGATGGAGAAACAGAGATTCCTCCGCCTCCACCCGTGACTTTTCGTGCCAGAGCTCCCTCAACGGAGCTTTCCCTTAGACCACCACAACCAGCTCGAGAATTTTTTTCCATTAAATTTTTTTTTGTTTTGTTTGTTTTTGTTGGCCGAGTGTGGCCAGAATTTGAATAAGGACATGTAATATGGACACTTAATATTTTTTTTTGTTTTATCTTTTCCCCGGACTGTAATCCTAACGATCACCAGTGGTCGAACTCTGCACATCTTTATTTTTATGTTTGTTATGTTTTTTTTTATGTTGTTTCTTTTTGGACCCTTGGTACGGTCAGGTAACTTTGTATCCTATCCGTTAGATCTACCTGTTTTTTTTTTTAATTTTTGTTCATTCTGATGTCAAGATCGTTTCAATATATTCAAATTGGTATCCTTGTTCAAAACCTTCCCTCTGTCCTTACTGTAATTTCCTCTCTGATGATGAAATAAATTAGATTTTTTTTTTGTTTTTTTTTTTATCCATTCAGCCTAAACAAAAATTCCAATAAACCTTTTGAAACAATGAAGCGGAGAACTTTAAAAATATTTACGATGAAGGAAAATAAGGAAAATTAACTTTGAAAGATGAGAATTGAAGTAAATCTCAAAATTATTTGTATGAAACAATGAGTAAATGGGTTCAAAAGAAAATAATTTATTTACAAAGAGAATAAGGGAAAAGGACTTTGAATAAAATGAGATCTGAAGTGAACGTCATGAGCAAAATTTGAACCATTATGCGTATGAGACAATGAAATGGGAAGAGAAGAACAAAGAACTCGTAAAATAGATTGAACAATTTGAAATTTTGATAACCCCCCCCCCTTTTTTTTATTGTTTTTCGCGGTTTTGTTTTCTCTACGACACTCTATTAGGACATGATTTCCAGTAAACCTTGAAGATAACGAAAATTCTCATTAAAGTCACGGATGAAAGCGTAATATCCATGAGCATAACCCTTATAGCAAGGCAATTCAAAACAACATCAGTTTCGCCTTTTACAACAACCTATGCTTTCTCATAAAGTTCTTCATTTGTCCATGGCATTTGTAGAGGCGAACTCGCGCCTTGCCACAGTGGTCGTGTAGGCCTAGTTGGACAAACCTCTATGAGGTTACTGCGGAGAAGATCGGGCAGTAGCTCCGTATAGGTCATGGGAATCGGAGTGAAGTTGGCGACCTTCTCATCATGATTGCAATCTCCTCGCTCAATGCTCGATTGGACCCATAGGAATGCGACATTTGAGGATAGGCAATAAAATTAGCTCTTCGTTCTATATCTCTCTCATGTCTAGGACTATGGCCATGCGAGAAGATGAAGAACCCAAGAGGAAGAAAGGAGTGTTCCCTTCGCGTTTTAGGGTTGTATAGGCACATTAACAAAAGTCATGCGAGGCCCCCGCTGATCTCTGGACGAGCGTCCCCTGAGCGCTCATCTGGACGAGCGTCCTCTTAGCTCGGTGGACGAACGTCCTCTTATTCTTGCGAGCGTCCTCTTCTATTACTGCGCAAAGGACGAGCGTCCACTTCTGATCGCTGGACGAGCGTTCATTGAAATCTTGACGAACCGATATCTTGACGAGCGTCCACTTATGTCGAGCGTTTTTCAGGACGAGCGTCCACTTAGACGAGCGTCAACTTGTGTTGCCGGACGAGCGTCCAACTCTTGGTGCTGGACGAGCGTCCTCCTGATAATGTAGGTCGAGCGGCCGATTCGAGCGGCCGATTCGAGCGGCCGATTCGAGCGTCACGATGTCAATCTTGACGAGCGTTCAACTCAATTTGGTGGCCGAGCGTCCGCATCTGCAAGCATCCACGAGCGTCCGCTTCACGAACGAACGTCCAACTCTTCTGGTGGACGAGCGTCCACCACTATTCGGTGGACGAGCGTCTTCTACTATCTATAGGACGAGCGTCCATTTGTGTTGTCGGACGAGCGTCGAACTCTTGGTGTTGGACGAGCGTCCTCTTGATAATGTAGGACGAGCGGCCGCTTCTCTTGGACGAGCGTCCAATCTGGACGAGTGTCAATCTGGACGAGCGTTCAACTCAATTTAATGGCCGAACGTCCGCATCTGCAAGCATCCACGAGCGTCCGCTTCACGAACGAACGTCCAACTCTTCTGGTGGACGAGCGTCCAGTGCTGTTGGCTAGACGAACGTCGACTTCTCCCGATGGGCGAGCGTTGAACTCTCTCGTTGGACGAGCGTCCAACTCTAAGTGCAGGACGAGCGTCCCCTTCTAATCACTGGACGAGCGTCCCATGCTGTTGGTTGGACGAGCGTCGCACGCTGTTCTTAGTGAGATACTCTCCGTCGTCCATAGGGTGATTGTCCGCGTGCTTGCGTCGAGCGCTTCTGCATGTGCTTGTTTTGATTTAGCCTTATACCTTGTTTGAGATTCTTCCAAGCTCATTTTTAGTTATTTAAACTTGGTACTAGCTCTGAGCCTAGTGCAATTTTTTCCATTTCTTATGCCACCTTCAACCTTCTCACTACTTATCATGTGTTTGTAACATGGTGGTTGTAGAGTATTCAAAATATGGTAGTGATCTCCTTGTTGCTGAAAGGCAGTCGTATTTGAGCAAAAATTTCTCCCCATCTTTGGGCATATTCTCTAAATGATTCATACCCTGCTTTATGAGATGTCTCCGAAGGCCAATGCACCAAGGTTCGAGATAAGTACTCCAATTAGAGGCATGCCAGCCAATCTCTCGGAACAGAAGAATTAACAACTTTTCATCACATGCCCGGATCACTATTTTCTTGCCATAGACGGCTTTGGGGACAAGTACTTTCCCGATATTTCTCAAACTCTGGAAACTTGAATTTTAGAAGTACCATCAGATTCGAGACTAAGCAACCTTTGCAACATTTTCAAACTTGGCATTTCAACTTCTATGGCTTTCACAATTTTTCTAGCACTTCAAATTTGTGCCTGACAACCTCAACATTGATGGTGAAAAGATTTCAACTCAGGCGGCTTTGTCCTCTTAGTGCTTGCAATAATTCTCTTAAGGAACATGAAAACGGTTGCCCCAAACTTGTTTCCTACTTCAATTGTGTCCTCTTCGACCTTTTGTGGGTTTCATGCCCTGAGTCTTCCCCTTAGGATAGAGTGTAATTTGGGGAAAGACCAATAAGGAGGGAAAGTTTGTGTCTCTGGAACTTCCTATGGTAATTGTGGTAAGCATGAATCTCCAGGGCTTTGTAAGGCATTCAGGGCTTAAGGGATTAGGCTCATTCGTCCCTTCAGTTGTTGGATATCGACTTTCATCCTTTCTCTTTGGTTCTCCAAGATTTGTTAACTGGTTCGAGTCCTTTAGGGTATCTTAGATGTTTAGTTGTATCAGTTTTTTTTTGAATGATAACAACAATTCGCATTTATTTGTATGAATAATTTCCTGAAATTAAAAACAATGATCAAAATGTGTACACTTTATTAAATTTTTTTCATTTTTCATACCCTAAAAATATTTTAATAAATTCTAATTTTTTTCTTCTTTTTTTTTTTTGAATGATTCCGAGAACAAAATTAATTTTAATCTTTTTTATTTTCATAGTTTTTTTATTTTATTTAAAAGAAACATGACAAAATTTTTTGTAAAATAAGAAATGACAGAGATACTGAAAATAGTCTCCCTTTTGTGCCTTATCAGAGGTTGAATGACTAAAGTTCTAAGGCCAAAGATATGCACTCACAAGGATAGCTCCCTAATGCTTAAATCAAGGCCACCAGAGCTATGGCTCTTTTCACTGTCTCTCCACAACAGTCAGAGTAATCAACTAGATGCGGAGACACAAATGAAGAGAACAGACTCTAGCTGGGGTTCTCACGATAGCCAAACAGGAAGTACATCCCAGAGTGACACCGCTACATAACCCCTCTAATTCTAAGTTGCACTCAGACCCGGGTATAGGGCCCCACTCATGATATGCATAAAGTGTGTGCGAAGGGAGAATGCAATTGTAATTCCCAAACCCTCACCTGCAAAACAGCCAGAAGACTCCCAGGCAGGTACAACATGTTTTCTACCCTAGGGTTTAATATAATCAAAACAAACACACATGCAATTATACCAAATATCAGACAAAGATAAAGAAAAAGGGAATAAAAACACAAAGAAAAACCACATCGAATTCGCTTATCTAATTAAATGGCCTGACTCTCTGACGTCCCCAGTGGAGTCGCCATCTGTCGCAACCGGAATCGCGACGGGACGACGATCCGAAAAAGAAAAGCTTTTGAAAAAGAGATTTGGAGTCGCCACCATAGTTTATTCTGGAAAACTACGGAAAAACCATAAAATGATAAGGCATGGTCCGCGAAACTGAGATTCTTGGTTCGGGAGTCGGTTACGTGTAGGGAAGGTATTAGCACCCTACAACGCCTGCCCTAAGGCAGTACCTTTAACTAAATACGCGAATGTGATGTGGTTTTCAAAATGTTTAACTTTCCCCTAAAATAAAATTCTAAAGAAACAAAATGTATTTTTTAATTGTTGTGGGCCCGACAAGGATTGACCTTGCTCCTACGTATTCTCCTTAAGAATGAGAAATCAGGGTTCCGTAGTTCTTTTAGAAAACTGCTTGAAAATTTGTTTGAAAATTGTTTGAGAAATTGATTATGGATAAATTTGGATTTTTTGGGAAAGTGAACCTGACAAGGACTGGCCTTGCTCCTACGTATCTCCACTTTTGATAGAGAATCAAGGATCACGTAGTTCTGGCTAGGAAGATTGTTTATTGTTTGAAAAATGTGAATGTTTTTTAGTTTTTTTTGAAGATTTTATATTTTTTTGGTGTTTTTATAAAAGACAATGTTTTCAGCACAAGGACGATGCGTGCGATCACACATGTGCTCAATATTTTTATAAAATGGAAAGATGTCTAGCACAAGGACGATGCGAACGATCACACATGTGCTTGACCTTTAAAACATATTTTTTTGATTTTTAATTTATCTTTTAATTTTGCGTAATGAGCACTAGGCTGATGCGTATGATCGCACGAGTACTCATACGACTTTTTGCTTGTTTTATTTTATTATTATTTTTTTTTTGTTTATATTTTTTATGAACAAATCCAACAAAATATAAGATACAATATACAAGAGTAGAATTATCATACACATACAATAATAAAACAAAGAAATAAAAGCTTAAAAATAAAGCGAGAGAAAACAAACCGACAAGAATAAGAGTGCAAAGGCGAAAATCAGAGGTGTTGAGTGAAATTGAGGCTCCTTTGTTTGGGCCCAATACTTTTTTCTTGCCATGGGTGAAAGGATGAAACTGGAGGTGCATCCTGAAATGTGTGAGCCCAATTCTTCTTTTTTTTTATGGCCCAGATAAAAAGGGTGCAGGTATATGATCCAGGGGTGCAGAAAAACGGCTGAGACCCTTTTTTATTTTGTTTATGGAAGGGCTTAAGCCCAGACGAAAGGGGGTGTGCGGGTGAGAAAGAGGGGGTGCTCAAAGAATTGGCTTGAACACTTCCATCCTCATGGCTTCAGTTTTCCTTTTACACTGACCTTTGCTGAATGTTTCACTGATAAATTTTTCTGCAAAACTTCAAACACAATGAAACTTTTTTTCATAGAAACTAGATCGAAAGTGCTTTCATTTGATATCTCACACTTATATTTTAGACCTCCGGACTAGCTTCAGTATAACTTCGAAATCAGGTTTGGATGTTTCGTTTCTGGCACTGACCTTGTTTACTGTTTGGCTCATATCTTTTTCCACAGAGCTCGAAATGCAATGAAACTTTTTGGGTTGGATTCTAGACTCAAAGGGCTTTCATTTGAATACTCACACATAATTTTTGGACCCCAGGACTAGATGCAGTATGATTTCGAAATCAGGCCTGACTGTCTCGTTTCTGGCACCGACGTTGGTTTACTGTTTGGCTCATATCTTTTTCCACAGAGCTCGAAATGCAATGAAACTTTTTGGGTTGGATTCTAGACTCAAAGGGCTTTCATTTGAATACTCACACATAATTTTTGGACCCCTGGACTAGATGCAGTATGATTTCGAAATCAGGCTTGACTGTTTCGTTTCTGGCACTGACGTTGGTTTACTGTTTGGCTCATATCTTTTTCCACAGAGCTCGAAATGCAATGAAACTTTTTGGGTTGGATTCTAGACTCAAAGGGCTTTCATTTGAATACTCACACATAATTTTTGGACCCCTGGACTAGATGCAGTTCAATTTTGACGAGATGAGTGGGGAAAGGATTTTAGTGTTTGGTCATGATGATGGAAATCAATTTTATGGGTGAAATAGGTTGATATTGGTTTGCTGAAGGGTGTAAGGAATACGGAGAGTGCAGAATAGGAAAGAGATTGAAAGCAATTGGGTTTCATATGAGGAAGAAATCAGATCTATGAATTTTGCTTTGGAGGAATGAAGAGAATGAATGGAGAAAGAAACTTTCACTCTGGTGCCGTGTGTGTATTGGTGATGAGAAATTAGGAATGGAAGAAAAAAAGGTGGCGGCTGGAAGGGTGTTGGTAATAGTGTTGGAGATGAAAAATGAAAGAAGAAAGATGAAGATGATAGGTGTTGGAGGTGTTGGAGATGAAAAAGAAGGTGATGGCCGTGAGGTGGAGGAGAATGGATGTTGGAAGTGATGGAGAATGGTCGTGTGTAAGGTGTAAGGATGAAGATGGTGATCGTTGGCCGTGAGGGAACAAGGAACGTGATCCTCCCCGTAGCTGTGGGTGTCTTCCTAATTCCTACTCCTAATCTCTCATGAAATCTGATCTTTCCAAACTACCACTCTCCACATTTCTTATAGCCACGACACCCTCTGCCCGTGAACATCATCCTCCAAAGTGCTTCTTTCCTATGCTGAACGTGAGTTGTATGTGAAGCATGCTGACAGGGATATTATGTTTGTTGCCTCCTCCTTTTGTCTCCCATTATCATCCTTTTTAAATTTATCTTATCCATTCAGCCTAATGAATACGTGAATATCCTTCCAGTGGGCTTCCTTCACCATTTCATTCTTTGTCTTCTTCTTCTTTGTTTTGGTCGTGGGCTCCCTTCTCCTTTCACGTGTGTGATGGGTGTGAGCTGCTGCCAATGTGCTGGACGGGTGGAATTTGGACGTGAAGACCGTGACCTTCATAATTGGTGGCTCCCATTTTTATTCTAGGAATAATGGATTTTGACCTTTTTACACTTCAACAAATTTAGCTGCATTTTGGAGTTCCTATGACCGAGAATATGAGCCAAATGGTAGACCCCTCCATAATATGTTGTCTCCTCTTTTTGGAAATGCTAAAAGGAATGAAGGAGCTGTAACTCTTCAACAAATTCAGATTTTCAAGTGGTGGCCCCTTCTCCAATTGTTTCTAATTGTCCTTTTATGAAATTCTTTTGCATGAAATTAAATTTCCGTGTGCATGTGGCTACTTCCAAAACATGGTGGCCACTTTCTCTTTTATGCCAATAATGCTTAAGCCATTCAAAACAGCAAAATCAATCCATGATAAAAAACCGTGAGCATTCTTTTGCTTAAATGTGATCCACTTCTTCCATTTATAAAGCAAGAAAGTATATTCCTTGGCTGGTTGCTTAAGCTTAAGGCCGCGTGGTTTTCTCCAATTAATGACCAATTTTACTTCTACAAATTCAACAAAAATATTTCATCACAGACAACACACAGATTAAATCACTACAGTGCAGCTTCTTCCCAAACACAGTGTACGAATGTTTTTCTAAACGTCTCAATTTGTATTTCCAAAATTTCCCTTGTAATTACTAATGCAAATAATCAACTCAAATAATTCAAATTGAATGAAATTAGAATTTCTGGTCAAATTAAGTACAAATAGTAAAAACAGGAAAATACCGGACATTATGCACAATTCCCTAATTAATTCTAGCACAATAAACCAAGTGAAGTGAGCAAAATATTGATTCATCAATGGGATTTACTATGTATAGAGGGATTGGGAAATGGTAAAATATGAGAGAAAAATGAAGTAGAGTTTTGGGATGGAATGAAGAGATTTTGAGAGAGAAGATATGGATATTATGTAAATTGTGTGTGTGTGAAGTGAAGGAAATGTAGGTATTTATAGAGTTAAGGATGAAGAAAGTTGAGGAATAAAAATAATATAATAAGTTGGTGGAAAATTTACAGGAAATAAAATATAATTAAAAAAGGATGAATAGAAAAAGTTAATGTGGAAAAATAAGTGAAAGAAATAATATTAGGTGTGGAAATTAAGTGGAAGAAATAATATAAAAAGTTGGTGGAGAAATTAGGTGAAATAAAATGGATAATAAAAAATTTTGATGGAGAAGATATAATTAAAAAAAGTAAGTGGAAAAATTAGAAAAGTTGATATATAAAATTAATATGGAAATGATGTGGAAAAAGTAAATGAAAAAGGTAAATGATGTGGAATGAGATGTGGAGGGTGATGTGGATGGTGATGTGGAGAAAAGGGGTGGTGAGGAAGTAAAAAAGTAAGAGATTATTTTGGGCCATTGGATTAAGTGTTTAAAAGAAAATTTGGGGGTGCAAAAAGTAAAATAAATAGTATTTTTCATTTTGGTTTTTTATTTTTTATTTTTTTATTTTTGTGATGAATTATCTTTACCCGGACGAAATTGGGTATTGACACCTTGATTAACAACAATTCATGAACCGTTGTTGATTTCTCTTTTTAACCGTTGTTAAGAGCTTTATCAATAGTAATTCTAAAGGTCTTGATGATGTAACGTTAACATCAAAATGTAATAACATATACTACTAGTGTCAACTTACATAATGCTAGTCGACAAAGGAAATTTTGGTATTCATTTTTGCTTTTGATAACTTGTTGTATTTGGATTTAATTTTTTTGTTCTACAATTGTTTTCAACTAATAAAGATTATTAGTTGTTAATTTTGATAATTGAAATCGTATTTGTTCCATAGGTGCTTTCTTTGTTGCCAATGCCTAAGCTTCGTCCTCCGTCCTAAGCTCCTCCCTAAGGTCCGCTCGAAGCTTTTTTGTGATCTCTCGTGTCAGCCTTTGTTCTTGTGCTTCGCTGTATGCATATGAAGTCTAACAAGAAGAACTCCCAAAATAATCTCGAATGCCTACTCGAGTTTCAGTAGCACTGATGAGTCAATATTTTATTCACTTCACTTAGCTTATTGTGCTAGAATTAATCGGGGAATTGTGCTTAAATGTCCGGTATTTTTCCGTTTTTGCTAATTGTGCTTAATTTCATCATAAATTCTTATTTTAATTAATTTGAATTATCTGAGGCTAATTATTTGCATTGTTAATTGTAGGGAAATTGTTGGATAATATTTTGGGACTTAAAGAGAAATGCCACATCAATTATATTTTAAGCTAAAATGAGAGGAGGTGTGAATTTCATTTTTGGGGTGCTTCAAATGGAAAAGGAGGTGTGCACAAAGAAAAAGGCAGCAACACACCCGGCCCTTGGAAATTAATTGGAGTGTTGCTGGAATGAGGGAGTGCTGATTTCATTTGTTTTTAATCAAAGGGTGACGTCCAGCAAAGATGAAGTGCTACGTCCGCACATGTGGCAGCACGAGCGTCTAGCAGTGTCCAGCACGCCCACATCCAACACGAGCAAGGGAGAAAAAGTGTGTCTAGGGCTGGAGAATAAAACACGCAGGATCAGGAGAGGTGTCTCGGGTTTTTGGGGGCATCCAGCCGCCACTCTCTCGGTTTTGTTTTTTTAGGCTTTTGCTTGAACGTTTTTTTGGGAATGTAAGAACTTGGGAGGTAGCAGGAGCACGTTAAAGGAGTAGGTGTCACAGTTGGAATGGAGAGGCACGGATCCCATGGTTGTAGAGTGGTCACGTGAAGTGTAGCATTTGAAGACCTCCTTGAATTTTTATTTAGTGCTTGGAGAATAAATGGGTGCATTGATTTTACGGTTGCTGGAAGTGCTGGAAGGAAGTACCTTGCTTTTATTTCATTCTTTCTTTCTTTAGAGAATTGTTGTAGTGTCACGACCAAAGAGAACCAGGGGAAGCATTTCACTTATTTTAATTTTCTTTGAATGGAACACATGGAAATGTCACGGCCAAAGAGGACTTTCAGAAGCATTTGCAATTTCAATTTCTTTTGGTAGATGAATGGGTCACGGTAGAGAATTTTTATTTTCTTTTATTTCTTTTGCCTTTAAATATTTTATATTATATGTTGAAATGATTTTTTTTTCTTTTTGGTGTTGAATGTGTAGGATAGATGACAATATCGTGCATTTAATGTTTTAGCTCAAGCATTGCATTTTTACAGTTTGAATTGTGTTTGTATATTTATATGTTGTAGTTTTCATTTTAATGCTTTCATTTATATTCGGTTGTGTTTAATTTTCATTTTTTTAAGTTCAATTGCATTCACAAACCTTTCACAAAACCCCCCTCTAATGTGTTTGACCTATTACCTGAACCACAATTGGTCCTTGAGAGACGACCTAGGAGTCACTTCCTAGCTTATACTGCATTAATTTTGCAATCAACTTTTGTGTGAGGTGCGACCCTCTCATCAAGCACGCACACATCCAGAGTGCTTAGGTCGTCCAATTGCAGTGGTAAGAATATCCTAGCGACCCTCTAGAGTGAATTGACCTTGGGAGCTCTACTCAACCAAGGAGTCCTGTAACATAAAAAAACACCATTATTCTTAAAAACGTTCAAGGTAGTATGTATAATGAAATTATTATTATTTTAGGAATAGTGATAACTTACAATTCTTTCAGATATTTCCCGTGCAGTGTCAGAAGAGTAGGCGCCCGATGATCTTAAACGAGCCAACTTCCATTTCTCATGTCTGGATGGGGGAGCTTCATCCCCTAATGAATGTGGATAGTCAGCCATATATCTGTCAAAATAAATAACAACATGTAATATTAATAAAAGACTTATGTGGATGGTCAGCCATATATTTATCAAAATAAATAACAACATGTAATATTAATAAAAGACTTATGTAATATCATATAATTTAACAAAACGTGTAATAGTAGTCATAGGAAATATTAATAAAAGACTTATGTAATATTAATAAAAAACCTTATACACAAATTTGAAATTCATACATAAAGATATGGATTCATCATATGTATATTCCCTCATTATGATCTGGCCAGCCAACTAGATGTTGGTCATCCAAATTTGTCGTAGTTTGAAATGAATGGTTGTCAGCAATATGAATATTAATCAGATTGTCTTCGTTAACTTCAATTTGTTTTTTGCCTTGAAGAGCGACATACCAATGGTCAGACGCGGGATCCATGACAAATAAAACCTGAGATGCATTTTGATTATCCGACCATTATCTTCACTATTGTTTTTTGACTTGTATCATGATAACCCACATTTTGGAAACTTTGTCAAAAATTCAAACTCTTTCCTATATAAAATGCAGTCATTGGGACAAGCATGTATCATTTTATACTCCACACCCATCGGACAAAGAATTTTCTTCACATCATAATTACGAGTGGGTAGTGTATTTCCATCTGGAAACATTTCATTCAACAACGTCAAAAATTCTATGAAACTCTTATCAGTCCATCCATTAGTCGCCTTCAAATTCATGAGCCTTAACACCGCTGACAAACGTGTGAACTTAGTTGAACCGACATATAAAGGTGTTTCTGCATCGTCTCATACACATGAGCTTTGGAAAAAAATGTTGTGCCAACATCACGGATCATGTCCTCCAATTTGTCTTCATCCGGTCAATCTTCTTCCATGGTGGAATCAATAATATTTTCAGTTTAGGAGTCAGTCGAAAATTGCATTTCTTCGTCGTGTCATATCCATGTTATATAGCATCTTAGGAAACCAGCACAGATAAGATGTTTTCTAATTTGGGTTGCGTTCAACTTTCTCGCATTCAAACAGTTCACACAAGAACATCTAAACTTCACTTCATCATCACTTCTACCCTTATTACGTTGCGCAAATTGTATAAATTCCTCTACCTCTCTTTCGTACTTAGCACTAATGCGTGGTAAATTAATCTAATTTCGATCTATACGTAAATATTCTATAAAATTATAATCATACAATTATACAATATATTCAACATACAATCAAATCAATCATACAATCAATTCAAGCATACAATCAAACAATTAATAAACATTCAAATTATTAATTTAAACATTCAATCAGACATAATTATTCATATTCAACACACAAAAAATTAAAAATTAACAAAATGAAAATTAATAAACAGAATAATACAATCATAAAATTAAACAATTAATAAGCATTCAAATTATCAATTCAAACATTCAATCATACATAATTATTCATATTCAACTTACAAAAAATTTAAAATTAACAAAATGAAAATTAATAAATAGAATAATACGAAACTGGGAGCATGAAAAACCACACAATAATGGAGAAGATGGAACAACCCGTGGTCTGAAACGAAATAAATTTAAAAGAAAAAACACAGTATGATGGACGACTGCTCCGAGAATAGGACTGTAGGCACGACGCGAATCCTCGAAGCTTCCTCCGGACAGAATAACACAGTGGAAAATTATTGGAACACAAGATTAAGAGAGAATCTATGAAACCAGAAGTGTGATAACCTTCGCAGAAACCCTAGACACTATTGGAAGAGAGAAATCGAGAGAGAATTGAACCAAATCTGAGAAGGAACTTAGAGACCCAAAACCTAGACTGATGGAACCCTAGAAACGGGGAGAAGCTCAAAAGGAACCGATTAATCGGTGTGAAATGGAGATTGATCGGTGGAAAAGGTGGATTGATCGGTGGAAAGTGTTTTAAATGGTGAGAAATGGAAAATGATTGGTGGAAATCGAAGGAACAGTAAAGAGGAAGAAACCCTAGGTGGAAGGTAAGGTTCTGTGATGGTGAAGTAGTGAGAAGATATGAAATTGTGGTGAGAATGAAACTTACAAAGAAGATGAAAATCTGAAGATGTGGCTTGCGAGATGGAGAAATGCTCTCGTGAGAGAGAGAATGTGGAGAATGAAAATGTGCATGTCTGCGATGTGGAAGGGAATGCCAAATGAAGATGTGGGGAGGAGTGATGAAGACATGGTGAAACGTTACGCATGGTTGAAGGAGCACGCCATGTAAAGGAAGCGGATTGGTGAATAAAGGCGTCGTGGAGGAGAGAGAAGCACCGTGGAATTTGGAAAATGGAAGTGAGAGAGGTGCTTGGAAGGTGGCTAGAAGGAGTCTTTGGACTCTCTAGCCTAACTTTCAAGAGAGAATAGTTTCTAATTCTGAAAACCTAATTCTCATTATTGTCAAAAGTTAAAAAATACAATGGTGGAGATGGGTATTTATAGTAACCATGCTCCAAGAAAGCTAAAAGTACAAAAAGAAAACACTGAAAAAGGTACATCAAGCAGGATTCCATCACAATACCAACAAAAAAATACAACAAAGTGTGAGTTTGATAATCCGAATCAATAAAAAAACGTATCAAACCAACCCAAAAACGAAAAAACTCTGGCGACCAAAGCCAAATTTGATCGGATACAAATGTAGGTGATGAAAAATGAGGAAGGAAGTCCTTCTACAGTGACAACGACGGCGCAACGGTGGCGTAAGGAAGAAGAGAGAAAGATCATGACGGCATAGAAGAAGAAAAAGTTGCAGATAGAAATCGCTGGAGAAGAAGAATTGTTCGCGTTTGAGGAAGACGAAATTGTTCACTCTCTGTAATATTTTTTTAACCTAATCAAATGTTACTACCACGGTTCATTAGAAAACCATGGTAATAGAGAAAATAGGGCCTCGGTTCCCAACTTAACTGAGGCCTATTCTCCTAAAAAATATTAAAATTGATTTGAAATGGCAATTTTGAAATTTTTTTCAACCTTTATGTCGCGGTTCCCCGCCTAACCGAGGCCTATTCTCTTAAATATTTAAAAAATTTTCAGATCAACGAATAGGTTGTGGTTCCCCTAAGAAATGAGGCCTATTCCCTGACGGTCTGACTCCAAATTTATTTCAAGACTGCCTTGGAGGTAATGCCAGAATTTTGTAGGGACAATAGGCTGCGGTTCCCCTTAGAACCGAGGCCTATTCCCCTGCAAATATATTTCAGAACTGACTTGGTGGGAATGTTAGAATTTTGCAGGGACAATAGGCCGTGGTTCCCCTCAGAACCGAGGCTTATTCCCCTGCAAATTTATTTCAGGACTGACTTGGCGGGAATGTCAGAATTTTGCAAGGACAATACGCCGCGGTTTCCCTTAGAACCAAGGCCTATTCCCCTGCAAATTTATTTCAGGACTGCCTTGGAGGGAATGTCAGAATTTTACAGGGACAATAGGTCACGGTTCCCCGTATAACCGAGGCCGAAAGGCATATACTGCCGTTGTTCTGTTGCAACCGAGGCCTGTACTGTCGATATAATTTCAAAAATGTCATTACGCAATATTATGCTTCGAGTTCTAGTGAACCGATGCATAATGTGCACGGTAATAAATCAATTTTTTACTAGTGAGTGGAAGAAAGTCATTAACTAAACACCTATAAGTATTTGGATTTATTTGCTATGTTCATGTTCGTGATCAAAAGAGGCACAAACATGAAGACAAGACTATATGAGGAATAAACGAAAAAAGTCATCATTAGTCGAGATGTTTATATTGATGAAAATGCTTCTTGGAATTGGAAAAAAGAAAAAGTTGTTCAAGACAACATCTATCACAACTAAAACAACTACAAAATACACTTTTTTCAACTACTATTTTCATATTCTACTATCTCCATATTTTTTCTACCACATCAACTATTTCTCTTGCAACCTCAAAATACTAACAATTTACCTCATCAACTGCATTCCTCCTATCATTGTTAAAAATCAAACCCCTCCCAAATTATTACATAAAACAAATCCATATTCTTTTATAGTGTTTGGTTGTTTGTGCTATGAATCAACAAATCCTTCTTCAATCTCTGTCAATCCAGCTTTAACTAGTAGTAATTACCATTCATGGTTATGTTCCATTTCCATGGCTTTGATTTCAAAAAATAAGATGGGTTTCTTGAATGGGACTATACATGTGCTAGCTTCCTATGATCTCATTTATCCTTCTTGACAATGTTGCAACACTTTCATTACGTCGTGGATAGTTAATTCAATGTTACCAACCATCACCCAAAGTGTCATTCTTTTTAACCAGGCTGTGGATATCTGGACATAACTTTTTCTCAATGTGATCTATTTTGCATAGCAGAGTTCCAAGAGAAAATTAATGGTCTTTTCTTTTAAGAGGTTTTCAAGTATTTATTGTTCTATTTATAAATACCATAATCACTCCTTGACCAAGAACTATTGGTCTGTATACCTTTATATATATAAATTATTAATAAATAAAACTAATGACAAGTTAAAGTGGGCTAGCATGTTGCTGGAATAGTTCCTCAAAAATGAAAATTAAAATGGTGAATAAATATTAAAATAGGAGTGAGATGGCATGATCTCTAGAGCACTTATGAATATCGAGCATGCGCATGGCCTAGTAAGCGCAACAGAGCGATAACAACAAGGATTGTGGGAGTGTATTGTGATTGATAAACCTCTAACACACGTCAAGTGTCTTTGGTTCATATAGTTTGCTATACCAACTACATTGTATGTTAAGTATCTCAATCTAAGACGGGTTCATATAGCTTGCTATACCAACTCTGATGCATTATTTCCTATGAGACTCAGGATAAAAGTTTATTATCTTTCTTTTAGTGTTTAAACTATTTGAGTCAAAGACTTTTCTTTCAACTTCTTTTACAATATGTGCAGGATTTTTATAATATATTATTATTATATTGCAAAATATGAAAACGTTGGTTTTGAACGTTTGTTAGAGTTGATATTTTATTAATTGCAACGTTCAAAAATTTAATAAGCAACAATAAAAAAATTTTAAGTGCTCCAACATTAATATTTTTTTTCTTTTATTGTCTTTTATTTCTTTTATTATTTCCTAGCTATATGAATAGAGTGTTCTTCCCTCATTCCAAAACACACCAAAATCAATCTTCTCTTAGTGTCCTTTCTTCTTAGTTTCATCCTATTTTCCTCTTCTAAGAATTTTCTTAGCTATTTTTTTAGATAACTTGTTCGTTTTGAGATCCTTAGAAATTTTGAGAAATTCATATTGTATCTTAGAGGCTTGCGCAATACATCACGGATAAGTCCTTAAGGACAGTAAAACTACACCCCTCATGACATACTATTTTGTCAGGTTTTTTACAACAAAAATTTGATACACTTTCATTAATTTGATACTATTCAGACCACATCATTGTGCGGCTAGTTATCTTCAGTCTTATCTATATACTAATTTACGTTTGTTAAATATTAAAAAAGAAAAAACGCAATAAAACCTATATGGATGGAGAACTCAAAGTGGGAAAGCCCCTGTTGGAACTACTTGAATAAATTGGAAAAATTAATCACTTGTCTGTATGAGTTATACCTATAACACAGTTTTTACAATTAGGTTGACTATAACACCAATTGCACTACTAAATGTGTACTCTTTCCAATCGTAATTACTGTTATATAGCTCGTATTCTTCTTTTTATCAATCAAAACTTCTTTCCAAACTATACAAACCTCTTACAAAATATAACACTTTCTATATATATATATATATATATATAAATCATGACACTACATTCGATATAAAACTTAATAATTATAGGTTTTGGTTTCTTATGTAACACCCAACTTTTTCATTTTTATCTATTATGAAAACTTCCAACTTTCAAGTTCCTACGAAGTTCGGTTCATTTTAACAAAAACTGCCACAATCTACAAAGAGTAACACATGCGGGCACAGGTACTCATTACAAAACCAATAAGAAACCTTTACTAAGAATATGAATAACATTCAAAGTTGAGCAGAGCCAATCAATTTAGTGAGGCCAAACGTTACAGCCATAGCCATCCAACCTCCAATCAAAACCCTGAGACAAGACCTCATCACTGGAGTTTTTCCAATAACTGCTCCTAACCCTCCAAACACCAACAACGCCAGGCTAACCGCAGCAACAACAACTCCCATCCTAATCTTGTGGCTCCTTATAAACACAGCTGCTAACATTGGCACCAAAGCACCAATAGAAAATGCCAGTGCTGATGCCAGTGCAGCCTGAAATGGGTTTGGCAACTTCTCCCTCTGAGGTTCTCCATTCACTCCTCCATTATTATTAGCTTCCCTCTCTCTTTTAAGCTGAGTCATCTCTATGTCATACTGAGTGTACACAGAGACAAACTCTCCAATTGCCATGCTACAAGCCCCAGCAACTAATCCAGCAAAACCAGCAATAAGCATGGCACTGATGTCTTGTTTAACAGCTCCAACACCCATCATGAGTGAGGCAACAGAGACTAACCCATCATTGGCTCCCAACACTGCTGCTCGAAGCCACTGAGCCCTTTGAGAGTAGTCAATGTTGCTCTCTTCACTTGGTTTTGGCTCCACACCATCAGAATGGACAGGGATCTCAACTTGGTTTGATGAAACATCATTAATTCGAGCTCCAAGGTTTGCCATGAAGGAGATGAAGATAAAATGAATCTGGGTAATTAATGCTGAAATGGAAAAGGAGGAAATATTGATGGTGCTATGAGATATTATTAAGAGCTTGTGAAGAACACACGCTTCCAATGAAGAATATTTATAGTGAGGGGTGGTGAAGTTTGAGGTGTCAATGTACCTAAATATTTATAATGGAGTAATAATGGTGATCAGGACAGCACTAGCTGCAAGTTAGTGACTTCTTAAAAAATATATATGGTTCGCGTTTAAAATTCTCCACCAAAAAGTGGATCCAGGTCTCAGATATTCCACTTGAATGTAATGTTTATACATTATTCGTCTTATTGGCTCAAATCATGTTTTTAGTTTTGGTTTATTAATTGAAAACAAGGAAGATTAATATATCAATAGTTAAATGGCGGCAATGTATGAATAGTTAAGCATTTAACTGAAATGTGTTAAAACTTTCATACCTACTTATCCAGTAGATATATTAAAAGAGTTTGGTTCAACAAGTTTATTAAATTTCTTTATCTTCAAACCGTTCAAAATATATCTATTGGACAAACATTTACGTATTAACAACAATCATAACTAAAATAATATATCTATTGGACAAACATTTGCGTATTAACAACAATCATAACTGAAATAATATATCTATTGGACAAACATTTACGTATTAACATCAATCATAACTGATATTTGAGTTTGATATTATGATTATTATTTATTCATAATTAGTTATATATAGACATCAAAGTTCCTTATATTCAATAGAAAAAACAAACAAAAATTCTTAAGAGACCAAATCACTCAAATTATTCAAATTTCACAAATTAAATTACCAAATTACAATTCACAAGCTAAAGAAAATATCAACAATATATAAGCATAGAATTAGCTTCCCTTTAGGATATCTCAAATAGCTTTACAATTCTAAACTACTTTTAACCACACAAAATGTTCTATCTACAAAACATTGCAAGAACAATCAAACCATACCATCATGGTCAGTGTTTGATTTAGATTCAAATAGAAGGTTAAAAAGACCATAGAGATTCAAGTAGAAGGTTAAAAAAAACGCATGCAAGTGAAAGAAGACTCATGTGAAAAAGAAAATAGAAATAGATCAAGAAAATTGTTGGAACTCATCTTATCCAAAATGAAAAATTGATTGGTTCAAATTGAAGATGAACAAAAATATTCTAAAAAAAAGTTAAAGAACTCTAAAAAAAATAGTTTATAGAGAGATGATGTTTTAAAATAATGTAATTAGTTTATAACCAAACTATTTATATTAATTTTTTTAATATTAAAATAATCGAGTCTCATTATTTTTAAATTACTATCAATTTTTTAAAGTGTAATTTTTTAAACTTTTACAAGATCAAAGTCACACACCTTAAGAATAAAAGTAGTTTCATCATTACGATGAATACTTTGTAAAAATAATACATTTTTTGGATGAAAAGAATATAAAATTAAATAAAATTATTAGGTAAACAACTTGTAATTTTTTAATGACAAATTTTAACACGTTTGTGACAAATACTAAAATAAGTTTTTCCAAATTATAAACTAAGGATAATTTGTATGCTTAGAGAATTATTATTAAAAATCATGTAACCAATATTAAGAATAAGATAATACTTATATGACTTTTTATCGGATACTATAAAAAAATCTTTAAATAATGATCGATTTTAATATAAAAAATAATAATTAATGATAATTTATAAATTAAAAGTTATTAATAATTAAAACAGTTTTTAAATTATTTCTAAATTAATTATTACACGAAATTAAATTTTAAATTAGTTTCCAACATTAACTACTAAAATTTTGATTATGAAAATATTTGATGTGTAAATGGAACATATATTCTAACGCTTTCTTATGAAAACCTTTGGGGCGGAATAGCAGATAAACATAGACTGATAGTACATAGTCAACATTACATAAAATAGGTCTTTAAAAGTCAATACTGCATATTTACTTAGCGTCCAAGGTTAGATAGATTCTACTGTATGTGCAACGTAAATCCATCGCTTTTCGATTTGGAAATGTTGTGATTCATAGAGAAATCATACGTAACTTAAGCAGTTGAGTAAAAGATCCCAGAAGAAAGTAAAAGAAATGGCTTGATTTAGCATTCCATGAACTGGGGTTTGGCATGAGACTTTAGAGAAAGATAGTATATATTATATTTCTTGGAGTGTGCACTCCACGGGGATAGTGGCCATTAAAGTAAAGTGTGTAATTAATAAATTGGAGTGAGGAGTGTTAATCCACACGAAAGCTACACGCTACGCACTTTCCTGAAGGAATAACAGCAAAAACTCAGTGCTTAACTTCATCTTTCTGCAATCTAAAAAACATTTCCCTGAAAGTGATTCTAGTGATATTTCGCTTTCTTTTAGCGTGCTATCATTACCTTTTTTCTAATTATTCCTTGCATATTGGAATAATATCAATTTGAATTCGCAGTTATCTGCTTTTGTTAAGTGCTCATCTCCCTGCATTTGTTTTGTTTAAGGCCCAGATAATTTTCTTTTTTATCTCTTCTTCTCTTCAATTGTTACAAAGGACACATTATATTAGAGGAGGTTAGATCCATATCATATGAACTTATGAGTTTGAACCTTGTGTTGCTGATTCCTTACGTGGTTTGAGCCAAAATACCAAACCAATGCTCATAAACATGTGAATTCAAACCAGTCTAAAACGCTTTCTTCTGTATATGAAAGAGCATAATCATCATTACTAACTCCGTTAGAAAACGACTTGGCATGCATGATTGTGGGAGAGGGAGAGAGAGAAAGGTATCCACACGAACCCATTAGGGAAAATTAACAATAATATTTTTGAAGAAGGAACTGGGGTGTGAGATAAGACTAGTTTTAAATAGTCATTATTTCTTCATATTCAAAGTGGCATGGGGCTTTCTTGTGGAATACACACACCCCTGAATTGATTAATCATAAATACGCCGATCCTCACATCCTTAAAGTTATGTTTTATTATTTATTGGTTTTAATGAATAGAGGGGTTGCCACTACCTTACCCTATATTATATATGCAATGGAACATTCCCTTGTTTAAGATATAACCCCCACTAAATCTATACTTTCATATCTCTAATGTAATCATATGTTAATACAGATTTTCTGATAATATTTTGGCACAACACATGTCTCATTTTTTTTATTAAATTTAAAGTATATCAGTATAATAACATATATTGTATCAAAATGGTGTAAAAGAAATGTGTTAATATCTTTTTCTCTTTCAATATTATCATTTACAACTTTGAATATGTCCCATTAATGAAACAAATGTGTATACTTTCACCATGAGAAATTGTAAAAAAGCTAAATAGGTGCTCCTTGATGATATAAACATATCCTATATATACGTAGTGATCACAATAAAATGAATCATACAAGCATCCAAACAGGTGCCTGAAAAAAGTTCATTCATATTGTTAATTGAAAAGCTTCAGGAATTATTAAAACAGGTGGCCACCCATCATAGTGCTCTCCACGCCATCACCACCGAGGTTCATTATCATCAAGCATACCTAACTGTGATCTTACTATTCTATGTTCTATGTCTATATAATAACTTCCATGAGGAGAGTGTGCCCTCCACAGGCAATCTTTTTCTATTTTCCCTTTATCCTTGTACCTTACAATTCTTCTGCATTATGGATTCTCTTGGCACTAGTAGCAATGAAAGGCCAATTAACCATGTTGAGATTCTCAAACACTCTAATGACATAGAAGCAAACCCTAACCAAGACATGGAAGAAAACAATATTGAGTACCCTGAAAGGGAACATTGTCTTGGGGCAGCTGTGTTTGGAGCCAAAACTGGGTTGTTCGTAACCACCTTACTGATGATTGCCATTGAAGCTTTGAATGAAAACATCATAGTCATGCTTCTTGCTGGTTTCTTAGGACTAGTTGCTGGAGCTTGCAGCATGCCAATTGAAGAGTTTGTATCTGTTGACACAGAGGTAGCTCAAATGAAAGTCCACCATAAAGAACACAACGAAATGGAGGAAGATGATAAACTTCTAAACCCTTTTCAAGCTTCCTTAGCATCAGCAATTGGATTTTCTATTGGTGGAATGGTGTCAGTGTTAATAGCTACTTTCATAAGGGATTATAAGCTCAGGCTGCTAGTTATTTCTGTGGCTATGTTGGCATTGTTGGTTGGAGGGATGATTGCAGTACTTAGAAAAAGTAAAACTCTAGTGAGAAGGAATGGTGATAGTGGTGATTGGAGGTTAGATAACTATGGCTATTATTTTTGGCTTTAAGGATTGAAAACTGATACTCGTGATTGATGTAGAGCTTAAGTCATGCAGTGTTTTCATTTTTGTAATCATGAATGAATACTGGATCATTTAAATAGATGGTGGCAAAGTATATAGGATTTACGAGTATTTGGGAAAAGATAGAAAGTTATTATTTTTAGCCACTCTTTAACAATAACTTCAAATATTTAAAGAATGAAAATAAGAAATATTTTATAAAGAAAATAGAAATTCATTTATTATATAATAAATAAAATATTTAGCAAACCAAAAAACATAAATAAATTTTATACAAATAATTAATTAATTGTTTTAAATTAAAAAATATATTTAAATTATCAAATAAATTATTTATGATTAAGAGAGTTTAAGATTGTGATCTTTATATTATAAATGAATTTAATTTGTATAAACTAGATATGTAATAGAAAAATTATGTAAAAGCAAAAGTAAAACATTTGTAAGTGTTGTAACATCTCTTTAATACGATAAATTACTAAACAAAACATTAAATATTTTGTTCATTTATAATCGTGATAACAAGATATATTTAGAATATGTATACAATTATCCAACTAATAACCAAATATGTATACAATTATCCAACTAATAACCAAAGGTAAATAAATAAATAAATAAATAAATATATATATATATATATATATATATATATATATATATATAATCCAAATCTAAGTTATGGAAGATTAAAGTTACCAAAAACAAATTATAAATATTAAAACTCCAACTACTGACTAGAATCTCTTTCTTCAAGCAAAGGCATATCATCACAGCCTCTCTGCTCCCATTAAATTAAATAGATGATAATTCCAAAGAAGATATATATACACAGCAAGCAAAACAAGAAAGGATAAGCTATTATTTTAAAAGAACTTATAATATTAATTGTTGAAGCAAATCATATTAAATCATATAAGGTATTCAACTTTCACTTTTCATAAGACATATAACAAACACTAGTAAAAAAATAGTCTTTTAACGCAATTAATATGTCTCAGTTTTTACAAAACCGAAACATATTAAAATGTAGTGGCATTTTTGTAATTAAGACAAACTTATACACCTCGGTTCAGTGAAAACCGAAGCCTATCCTCTCTACTGCCTCAGTAATTTACGAAACCGAAGTATTAAAACATATTGTTTCGGTCTTCATCCACCCGATGTCATTAAGCATTTATGATTCAGTTTGCCTTCTAACCGAGGCATACTAAGCCAATAAAATTCTGAATCTTAACTAGCATTTTCTTATACGACTCCTCCAAACCCTTAGTGCTCCTAACATCAGACCCGACCATTCTGCTCAACTGTCGAACCTCAAACCCCTCAACATCCGACCGAGTCTTTCGTCGCCAGCTTCATCCATCGAGGACCCACGAAGCCTGCAGTCGAGTGCGAGGAGGCTGGAGGTCGGGTTGAAAACACTGTAATGGTCGCGAAAGGTAGGGTCGATGTTGACGACGTCAAGGGAACGGTGCTCGAACCACTAGGCCTCGGTGTGGAACTGGAAGGCGTGGTACTTGTGCGTGTGCGCATGCGAGAAGGGCGTGTTGTCGAAGGGAGGGGAAGCTAGAAGGAGGCGATGGAGGGCAGATATGCGCGGATGGAGGGGCGGAGGACAGATCTACGCACATGGAGAAGCGAAGGGCAGATCTATGACGAGCGGAGAACCACCCAAGGACAGAGGATTCGTGGAAGGAGAGGGAGCAGAGGAAGTCAGTGATGTGGCGAGGAGGGTGGGGACGGCAGAGGATATGAACACAGCGGCCTGATCTGGAGACTTGGAGGTGGCTCTTGAAGTGGTTGATGGTGGATGTTGGCAAGCTTCATGGGGGAGACACGCTCTCAGCTAACAGAGGCGTAATAGTGGTGGTCGGAGATGCTTCTGTCGATGGTTCAGGTGGCGCGAAGAAGCTGAAATGCATGGATAAGTGGCCTCTGACCATGTTGTTGGGGAAGAACAGAGAAACTCTAGCTTTCTATTTCACCATGTGCGAAGAGGAAGAAATTTGATCTAAAAAGCTTCAGCTTAAGTCCATCTTCAGGAAAATGTTTTGAAGAAGCTCATGATTTGGGTATGCCCTTTGTTGTGTGACACGCATTTTGCTTCTCTGGATTTGGATATGGATGACGCGGTGTTGCTGATTGAGTATGGACCGCTATTTTCCCTTATTACAGCAACAAAACTTGACATGTCCATCAAACAAAGCTCATGATGTTTACTGCTTCTCTAGACAAAATGAACCAAGTCTAAAGTCTGAAAAAATTAAAAAAAAACACGCTACTGCCTCAGTTATCTGAGAACTGAGGCATATTCCTGTCTTGTTTTATCTCGGCCTATAACCGAGGCATAAAGCTTAACCATTTTACTTCGTCCACCTATGCTTCGGTTGTAGAACCGATGCCTATAAACGTAAATAACCGATGCCTTTTCTCTTTATTGTACTAGTGAAAAGAATTTAGACTAAAACCATTCGGGTAAATGCATTGACATAGATTTTCAATGAAGGCGTGCACTCACAATAGTATTTAACTCTAGATATATATTATCAAGGGGTTATCACCCTACTACTTATGAGGTTAATATTCTACATTAGAAACCAAAGTCCAGATAAAGACTTCCTGCCATACTTCACCCCTTTCCCATTCCACTCTAACATGAGTTGAATGGTGGTAGTATATCAGTTTTAGAATTTTTCTGTCAATCATACACTAAATACTCACCAATACATAAATATCTCCTTGAAATCTTATCTCACAATGCATATTATACATGATTCAAGTATATTTACATTCTATAAACATAAATCATTCACAATTCAACATAGATACATTTACTTAAATCAGTTCAATCATCAAAACATATTATCATAGAAAAGTTTGCACTGATTTCGCTATAGAAAGCGCTCAACACCAAAAGTGACACTCAGCGAAACAACTCCAGACCCCCCTGCATCGTTGACGCTCAACGGCACGGAGCTAATAATGCTCCCAGACCTCTATGTAACTCTGGCGCTCAACCCCTTATCAGATACTAGAAAATTCAACACTGAATTGGGAAAATCAAAGACATGTTTCAATGACTAAATTAAAATTCCCTACTCAATGAAAAGTTTTAAAACAGTTTTCATCATTTGGATGTGTGTGATGTATGTTGGTTGCTTGACATGAGGAGAATTTATGAAAATTTGCAAAATGTTCATTTCTACTTGTTTTAATCGATTATGTTAGTAGTCTAATCAATTAGATTGTTCTCACTGTTTTCTTTGTTTGTTGAAACTGTATTCTGAAAAGTTTTAATCTATTATGTTAAAAGGTTAATCGATTAAACCTGCTTCAGTATGGGTTTTTCAATTTTCAAATGGGCTTCTCTATGCACTTAATCAATTAGGGTAAAACAAAAATTAATTAAATTGTTCTTGCACCTTTCAACTTCTGTATCCTGAATCAACCCTAATTTTCTAAAAATCACCTAAAATCCTCAATCCCCTTGGCATCCTCTTCCAAACACTATAAAAGAGTCGCTTAAAAGGTCAAGTCTGCAAGCCCTACAGGTTGGATCAATGACAATGATGCACAGACGAACTTTGAATGCTTCTGACATATTCGAAAGATCATTTTGCACAAATATATAGATATAAACTTCTTCAGGCAAGAATGGTTCGTCTTCCAGGATTGGCCAGAGTATCAAGGGCTTGCAAGGTTCGTAGAAATGTCAGGAAATTGGTACCCGGGTCTGATATAGGTTTTCTATGCGAATCTAAGGGTTGAATATGGAATGATTTGCTCTAGAGTAAATGGTGTGAATATCAAGCTTGATGAATGAATCTGGATAACCATTGTTGGCTTCAAACTTGATGGATACAAGTCCCACTTGGGAGTGTGTGGTGTGAACAAGCTTGCAATATATAAAGCTTGCCTGAGAAATCCAAATGAGCCCAGAGATTATACATTGTTTAAAGCAAGGGGACTGAAAAGAGATGACAGGTTGTGCACCTTTGTCATTGCCTAGAGGGGGCAATCATGATCAACTCACTACTGAGGATGTGTATTTGATTCATGCACTCAAGGGAAGGTTGCAAACCAATTGGACAGTTTATATTTGTGTCACATGGTTAAGATCACCAAGCAAAATATGGCTAGCCTTCCATATGTAGTGTTTTTTAGCCGTGTATTATGTCGACCTTACTGATGAAGTAACTATGAGTTGTAATAAAACCAACCTGATATCTAATCTTGCTCTTCATCACATGGGTTTAAGGAAAAGTGAAGTATGATGGACTTTCAAGGATGAGCAATTACCTATGGTAGAAGAAGACATATTGCCTTTGAAGGTGGACAAGTCAGATGCTTGATCTACTTTTCAACCAAAGACAGATTTTGAGAGATACATGGTCAAGCATATAATACTTTAGTATGCCAAATTGGATAAGCTCTAGAGGTCTATTGTCAAAATTCATAGGAAAATGGATGATGGATTTGACAATTCAGAAGTCTTTGAAAGCAACACAGAGGATGAGGTTGACATGGAGGATGAAGGATATATAAATATATCTTATTAGAATAGGATCTTAACTTAGTCTAATTCAGTTTTGGAAATTTTGTAACTCAAGCCATAAGGATTTTTGTTTGAACAACTTTATTTCTATTATTCTTAGCTATTAGAATTTGTCTTCTTTTGGAACTACTTTGATTGTCTTGGAACAATGCTTAATTTTGGTTGATTATATAATTGTGCTCCAAACTATTTAAATATGTCTTGAATCTCAATTATGTTAGATGATTGAATGCATATTGTTATGTTCATTGATCATACATTTTGATATACAATTGTTGTTCATATCATGATTATTGTGATACTAAAAGTGTACAATGTTGAGTAAGTTGTTTTTGTAGGTTATATAGTGATTAAAACAAGTTTTATCATCATATACTATGTTTTTTACCATATTTGTGAATTTTAACAGATTAAATGGATGACATAATCTGTTAAATGATCATTATTGCAATTAATAATTTGTTACATTAATAATGGAATCAAATAAGTGCCTAAATTTTGATTTATATGTATATAATTGCATGTTTCGATTGCTAGAGAAGTTTAAAATGTCATGGTATACATGTTTAGCATGAAATACATGTCATATGTTGCATATAGCACAAATTTACTTGGAAATTCATCATATAGTGTAAAATATGCATCATTTTGAGATAAGTGAAGTGTTTTTATCTTTGCCGTAGATTTACTAACACATGTATTATATTTTCTGATGCATAATAGCTGGTATTTATTGATGGATCGACAAGTGTACCGAATCGCACAAGTAATATAAAATAGTAAGACCAAGTATCGTATCCCAAAAGACTCACGGCACTAAACAGTTATGTGATTACTCAACTAATTAAGACTCTAAAGAACATATTTTTGGGGTTTTTGAATGCAAATGCAATAAAATATACATGAATGCAATTTGATCAATTGAGGCTAAACACAAGAATGAATGGATGAAATTGATAATATGAGATGAATATGTTGTTGGGGTTTAGATTTCACCTAATTTACTCTCATGTATATAAGAATTCTTCTTTATTCATTAATGTTAATGTCACTCACTAAATCACTTAAACCCGATCCATCGGCGAATAAGCATGTCCTCAATCACCAATTCATTCAAATCCTAGCATTCCTAGCAATTAAATGTGAAGATCAAGAGCTTTAAGACGACCAACACTCATACCCTCATCCTTGAGATATATTATTCTTGGGAGAATTCAACAAGAACCTGAATTGTAAGGAACCTCCCAGCACTCATGCAATGCATACATCATGCTATGAATGAGTTAAACAAAGCATGTAATAAGCACAGATGAATTACTCTAACAATTAATGAAAAAGCATATGTTATTGAGAATCAATTCAAATACATGAGAGTTCAAAAAGTTACATCATCCCCTAACAACAAATAGAGATTACAATAGAATGAAAGAATGAAAGAGATAGAAAAACCCTAGAAAGAGAAGAGGAGAGCTGCCACATCCCCAAAATCTACCCTAAAGGAAAAGGAGAGCTGCCACATCCCCAAAATCTACCCCCAAGGGGTGAAAAGTGTGTTTCTTTGCTCAAGCCATCAAAAGATACAAAACCTAGGACGTGCAAGTCCTTAAATAAAACATAAAAATAACAGAAAACAGGTCCAAGCCCATGAACTGGCGCTCAAGCGCCCTAAATAAAGCGCTCGGGCGGTGTACAGCACCATTGAGCGCTCAAGCGCCCCTGCAAGGGCGGCCAGGCGCGTTGCGGGACAAATCTGGCGCTCAACTGCCCCTGAGGGGCGCCCGGGCGCAGTGCGGGACGAAAATTCTGCACTATGGTTGACTTTTCTGCATTCCAAGTATTTGGTACTTGAATTCTTCTTTCAAATCATTCCAATAGCCTACAAAATCAAGGGAATTTAGTAATAAAATCATTAAGTATAACCTTAACTCTCTTATTCACAAAACTAAAGCAAAAACATGATTCCAAGCAAGTTTCTAAGTAGAAAAGGGTGCATTTAATGTCAAAATTAATTACAGATAATGGTATTTTCAACCGTTATCAGTATCATATTGTCATTCATGGAATAATACTCATTGCTTCATCTACATTATGTACATCATATGAGTATTGGAAAATGCACTTAATATCAAAAGTTATATTAATGTGAAATCAGTGTATTTGCTCTGTTACAAGTTAAATAATTCTTATATATTGTTTTGAATTGTTACATTGAGCACTGATATACTTTGATATCATTCATATACTGCTCACATACTTTCATAGTGTTATATCTCTTTATGATATGGGGAGCATCACACTCTTAAATGGTTTGTAAATGATTTTGATGTTACTTTAGCACATATGAATTCCATTTTATTTGTTCTGCCATTTTTTGCTAATGCCCAAAGGGAGAGAGAAACTGAAAAACATGTTTCTAGTTGGTCATAAAAAAAAAAGGAGAGATTGTTGATAGGGGGAGATAAACCTATCTCTTTATATCTTTGTTTTTTATGATGAACAATATAATGATTTAATGGTTTCTTGCACAACAAATGGCATAACAATTGTTTTATCTTTATCTTATTTGTACTTGATATGTGAATTCATTAGCATTGAATGAATCATACTTAAAACAAATTATTAAACTCTTTTCTAGTTGAAATAATTGATTAAACATGGTATATAATATGTTAGATTTAACCAGATCACTTAGAGAGCTTAACAGGGGCAAGCAGTTCTGGCCTAATCGATTATATTGGGTATATAATCGATTAAAACAGAAAGCAAACCATATTATATTTCATAAGTGAGACAATCTATCAAGAATAGAAATTGGATAGACATAATGCTTAAGTGTTGGAATAATTGATTACATAAGCTTTCTAATCGATTAAATAAGATAACATAGTATAATCCTTTGCATTTATTGCTTGATCTGTTATAATTGTCAAATGAATCAATAATTGGCTTAAGTGTTTAGATAATTGATTACATGCTAAAAAAAATTTGTTAAAACAGAAGTAAAAGCTTAACAGATTACACAAATATCTTAATCAATTATAGTACATAGGATTTGAAAAATCCTATATATATGCAACTTGAGACCTGTTTCAAAAATGGAAAACGTTATCATTTTCAAATGCTAATAATTTCATTGAGTTGTGATTATAGGTGCTTTCGAGAAGTGTTCTTGGAGAATCGAAGCTTCATTGGTTGATTACCTATCAAGGTTCGTTCAAGATTTGTGCTAAAGTTGTCCTGATTCAATCTGCACTAGAGAAGTTTGTCTTAGAAGATCAGATTCATCATAAACAATCTGTGATTGTGTACCTGTCGGGTTTGCCAAGGGTTGAGAGTTGTAATTGTTCTCGATTGATGTGAGTAAGGTTATTCATCTCTTGTATTGTTATATTGATTTTGAGTAGTGAGAGGAGTACATTGAGAAGGTTGTCTTTGTATTTCTTTAAACTCAATCAATTATAGTGGATTTCCTTCAACTGAGGTTGTTGAAGGATGATTGGATATAGGCTTGTGATAGTCGAACCAGTATAGATTGTTTGTGTTGATTTTTCTACTCTTTCTCTCTTGTTGATTCATTACTTTTTGTTTATTTATTTCAAGAAAGCAAAGAACTCATAAAGCTTTTAAAAAGATCATTTAAAAGGGTTAATCCAATTCACTCCCCCCCCCCTCCTCTCTTGGGTTGAGATATAAGGCATTTTTTTTCTTACAATAGTGTATAAGGATTGTATGTGCTAAAAAATAATATTAAATGAAATAAGTGTTTATCAAATATAACTATCTACCCAAAGTATTGAAAAAGATAAACATTTATAATGAATGTAGCATTTTAAGTACATTATGTCTAACAACAAACAGCGACTGACATAATGAAAAAGTTCAAGTGAACATTGAGTTAACCGCTAATGCTTAAGATTTAATATCTAAACATGTTGAGCCACTAAGCGTTTGACAAAACGAATCATTTGTAGAAAGCTAAATGCCATCAAATGATATATGATTATCTAATATCTCAAATATGTCTAATGCATTGACACAAAAAGCGCTAAATGTTATAGAACTCCTAAGAGAGTTTTTAAACATTATAGTGTCTTAACAAAAGATATAGTGTCTGAGCAAATGACAAAAGCATTTAAACGTTACCTTTATTAAACAATGTAAAATAGCTTAGACAGTCATATGAAATAAACGTTTAAAGATTATATCATCTAAATCTAATACATCAAACACTTTGCTTTAAACGATGCTTTTATTAAACGAGGCTGACATGTGCCAATGTGCTTTGAACACACAATGTGCTTTATGATCATCAACATATAAAACATTAATGTTGTATGAAAAACATACTTCCTTGCTTGTATGCTTTGCTATCCTTGTCTGTGCAAGTAATGACAACCCCAAACTTTATTTAGAAGCTCTGCACAAAGAACAGAAAGACGTTGAGAGATAGGAAGACATTCTTGGAACGTTTTCTCAAAACTTTTAGCTCTGAAAGACCTTACAAGCTACTTATGAAAAAAAGTGCTAATAAAGCATTAATATTCACAACATAGACCTAAGTTTGACTAACTACCTAAAAAGACTATAAGTCTATCTATAAGTCAACTTTGTGTCTAATACTCATCTTTCGAAGAAGGCTATATTAAGATGACTCATAAAAAAGAATATTATATGAGAAGATATATATGATATCTATCATTGAATACTTACTTTGCTGCTTTCAAAGTTCATATTTTCTAAAGCCCTTCATAAAACTGATACAAGTTCTTATATTTCAATTTGTTGAATTTATCCTATCTGTAAGAATTACTTGAATTTATATTTGTACCCAAAACACTTGTGCTTATAGATTCAGAAGTGAATTAAAAGACTTGTATTATTTAACTCAGTTGAGTTAAACTTTCTAGACAAATTGCCTAAGGTGATATCAAGAGTGGTTAAACTAGAAATAGCCAGATTATCTATAAAAACTAAAAGTAGTTGATAATAGTTATATACCAAAAGTGGGTTGTATTCATTATAATCTTTTAAAAATTAGTATGAGTTATTGAAAACACACACATCTAATAATTATTATAGATCATCTAAATTCTAAAATAATTATTAAGTTTTGATTAGCAAAGAGTTTAAAATACATTCAAACTCCCCTTTTTAGGGATTTTTTTGCATTTCAATTATCTAGTAATGTAAAATATCCTTATGAAATAAATAAAATATACATGTTAAACAAACTAAAACTAAAATTTAATACATTTAAATTAAAGTAATTTTTAAATTTAAATAATTTTGTGTTAAAAGGGCATTTAAAATAAATAAAAATTTAATCAACGATGGGGCCACCAAAAAAGAAAAGAAAAGAAAAAGTAAAATGTGCTTCAAAGCATGAATTAAAACAAAGAAAAAAACCTTACTTTCAAACACAATTTCAAAATTGAAAAAGAAAGTGCTTAAAATATTTAAAACCAAACCCCATGATCGTAGCCGCACCACGTGTTGATGCAAAATTTTAAAAATATACCCATTTACATAATTTCTTATGTAAATTACACAAACTTGGTAAAAAATCAATCACTATGAGCTGCTTTCTTTAGGTCAGGGGCATGCATAGATACTCAAGTTTATTCTATCCTCTAATAATTTCGTGCCAATACGTGTAATCAAAAGCATAATAAGTTTAAAATTCTATATATAATTCATTGTTTTTCCTTTCAATTACATATCTAATAAGTTAGATCTTTTTATGTAAATTCTTAAACAAAACATCTATTTATATCTATTTCAAGTATTTAAAACAAAATTAACTCCATAATCGATATTTTGCATACAATAATACAGTGACATTATATCAAAACCAATTCAGTAGAGACGTGAAATAAAACTGACACAAATTAAACCAGAACAATTAATTTATTAGATATCCGATTTTAAAATAAATTATTCAATACTCGACTAAAAATATTGTCATCAAATACTTATTTAAGCCAAGAATAAAAGCATGTGTAACAATACCCATTATGCATAGAAATTTGCAAAGTAATACAAATATGAAAATCGGTCAGATATAAGACTCGTCAAGATAATCAGAACAAGTGAATGAAAACAACAGATTGAACAGGGTTTTTTAGCATTTCACATGACAACAGATATACAACCAAATTACAAATTTCTGGAGATAAAGAACCAATTTCCTTTGATAATGATAGTGAGAAGGTTAAGTAAGGCGGCAATCTGAAATCTGTATTAACCTTGAGGTTGAAGAGCATGGAAATATGAGAGCAAAGTCAGGTTTCACTAGCGCTCTATGGTAAGACAAACTGGATCTCAGCAAACAAAACATTACATGCAGGCAGGTAAAAAGTTGGATGAGAGCAATCTTCCACCAAATAGAGCAACAACGTAAAAAAAGCAATGGATCGTAGTTGCTCAACGGATCATGATCTCCCAAACAAAGAGCCACAATCATAGAAAAAGGAACCCCTTTTCATCAGTGCCCCGTGAAGAAAACAAGAGTGGTATGCATATTTGAGTGCAATTGTGGGTAGCCATTTGCAGCTGAAAAGATTTTTTATGTTTTAAAAACCATGCATGTCCAATTAGCAACAAAAGAACCCAATGATGAATCCAAAAGGACCACATTAAGCCAAGAATCCTGCCAAAAGGTCAATAACATTAATAAAGCGCTAGCCAAAGCAGAAATCTAGCAAAGAAGAAAGTAGGTGTGCTAGACAAATATTCAATAATTTACCGGCTTGACTACTTTTACTCAAAGATCCTGAGACGGGATAGCCAAATGGGCATTCTACTTTTAAAACTTCCTTCTCCCAATGAGAAGAAGCAAAACTCCACATTTGGACCTCCATCTTGGTCTTTCCAAAACCCACCCATCCAACACCAACAAAACTTTCCAATACGTCTTAAACTGAATCAGGTAATCCAGCAGCAAATATGTCATACGCAACTCCCCATGCATTAAAGTCACAATTCACAAGATACCCAGCAGCAGCAATTATAGATAGCATAGAGCACAACATCGAATTTGACCGCAAGTCAAGTATGCATAAGATTTCACTAGACCAAAAGATCAGCATTTAGGAACATAAAGAGTTTGCAAAATGTGCTGAGTATTGCATATCAAAATACTGGTATCAATGATCCATCCAAACAACAATCCCAGAAGTCCAGAGCATTGTGAAGTGGGAATGAAAAATAAAGTTGAAGCATTGACAGCGACCTCTTCAATTTTAAAGCTGTAAAAAATCACAATTACAACTTCATTAGTACCACAAACACAAAGGACAGAAAGGAGAGATGAGAGATCATTACATGCTGAATACCTCATTGAAAGATTAAATTATATCAACGAAAGCCTCCTGATCCCCGTCGCTCTCGCTCATACGGTCCTGCACGATCACGATGATATCGATCATTTCCAGAATCTCCATGACTACCGCCATCCCTGTTGCGCCCCCCTGAAGAACGATCTGCATTTCTATCTGGACCATAGTGACTACCACCACCACCACCACCACCACCGCTTCCACCATATCTACTTTCCCTACCACCATACCTTCCGCCACCCCTGGACCCTTCACCAGGGCATTCCCTAGCAAAATGACCAGGTTTTCCACATTTAAAGCATTCACCACCATTAGATCCTCGGCCCCCTCCACCTCCATAATCTCGGTTACGATCACGATCACGACCACGCTCCCGGTAGCGATCACCATCGTCCCTAGTTGATCCTTGTTGAGGCTGGGCTCTATCAACAGTAATAGTCCGCCCATCTAAATCCATCCCATTCATAGCATCAATGGCCTCTTCCATTGCTTTCTTTTCATCAAATGTGACAAATCCAAAACCACGTGAACGCCCAGAGAACTTGTCAACAACAACCTGTTTCAAATATATGATGAAAGAGAAGATTAATAATTTCCAAAACAAAAATAATGCTTAGATTCATAAACATATTACACATTATTTTATTTTGTTCATTTTATTTGGTAATAAACAAGTAAATCGTGTCTTGTAATTTTACTCCTAGAACAAAAAAGAGAGGATAAATTCCAGATATTAGCAAAAATGTACAGCATAAACCAATTTCTACGCAAACAAAAATTATGATACTGATAACAATAGTTTCAGCTAGATGAACTACAACTATTATAGTTATAATATGATACTGGTCACCTTTGCCTCAACAAGCTTGCCAAACTTTTCAAATGTATCCTTTAATTTTCTATCAGATGTTGACCATGCAAGGCCACCAATGAAGCAGCGATACTCTTCCACATCAGACATTTTAAACTGCATAAATGCAGGAAGACAAGCATTAGTACATTATGTTTGGATTAACTATGCAAGACAAGCCATCCCACCATCTAACAAATAGCTGGAAGTACCGCTCCCTATTAATATAGACAATTAATTATCAAAATTTTAAGGAATCAATGTTTGGGTATAAACCAAAAGACAAATACTATGATTAAAGATATTGCCCAACTTGTGACAATTAACATCTACACTTCAACAGAAAAAAAAATTAACTGAAAAAAAAAGTGAGTCTATTTCCTGGAAGAAAAATAATAAAATAGTTAGCCTATAAAGCAATCTTGTGTATCTATGTATCACATTTTAAGGGCACAGCAGCTCTGTCACTCGGTCACTTACGAATCCTATTAAAAATTGAGGGTGAAAATTTCAGGTAAGAATTTTTCGTTCTAGTTTTATGTAGAGTGTAGCAAAAAGACAGATCACAACCTGGGCAAGGAAAACCTAACTAGGAATAAAAGCACACAAAAATAGGCAAGGTACAACTATGATTGCACAAAAATTAAAACATTAAGTCAAATTATTAAAATTCAACCTATATAGTCCCTTATGCAGGCAGAAACCTTTACTAAAATTGTGAATTTTAGGGACCAGAATTCAGGCAAGCGAAACAACCCCGTAACTTTCAGAAACGAAATTAACTAAACTCATTATCATATACAGCTTCAAATTGTTGTTAATAAGCGAATTAGGACAATTAGAAACCAGTTTGAATCAGAAACATACGAATTTGAATTGAGAGAGTGAAAGAAGAAGAAAATCAGGGTTAAATACAAAATTACGCAAATAAAAGGGAAAAAAATACCGATGAGTGGAGAAGTAGTTCCGGGCAAACACGAGGAAGGAAAACCTAACCGAGCCGAAGCGGAAAATGAAGATGAAAGTTTGCGGAAAGACAAGTATTACATATATACAGCACTCACCCTCGTTGCTAGGTTACCCTCAAAATATGACGTGTTTTTTATCTTTATTTTTCATTTTTTAATACATATTACCAATGTTATATTTTTTATAGGCTTAAAAGTATTTTTACTTCTTAAAAACATCTACGAGTTTTTTTAATTTACTCACTATTTTTTTTTCATTTCTATAAAATTTGTATTGCTGTTTCTAATTTAACATTTTTTATTTTGATTTTTATAAAAATATTTGTCTTCAATTTTAATTCTCCAAAATTTTAAATTATTACTTTTAGTCTTTTATATTTATTTTAAGATAGATAACTAAAAATTGTTTTATACATCTTCATGCGTGGCATAGTATGATAGTAACATTATCACAAGACCGTAATAGTGCTTACTTGATATTTTATTTAGCAAATAAATAGATAAATAGGTCATATAAATATTAAGATTCAAAAATAGTAATTTTCAATTTTAAAGCAATAAAAGAAAACTATAGGGATCAACATAAAATTTTACTAATTTTATAAAGATTAAAAAAATGTTTATTTCTGTTTTATATTTTCAATTGATTAATAATAGGTTTTAATTGAAAATAAATATAATTTATTAAAAATTTGTAAGACATTTGGACAATGGTAAATAAAAGTTATATTTATGAATTTGATACTAAAAAATAAGATTTAGCTCATACAAATATATTTCAGATGATGAAATATAAATAAATATTAATTTAAAATTATAAAATAAAATTATAAATAACTAGTGAAAACACATTAATGAGGAATTTTTCTAAAATGTTGCAATGGTTTTCTTGTACAATGAAACATTGTAACAGTTTCAATTTTGAGAATCACTTAATCGCATCAAAGTTAAAAAATTCTCAGAGATAAAGTTTGAAATTTTCAAAAAAACTTAATTTATTATAACTTTAAAACATACTTGTCCATAATCTCAACTTTAATAAGGAAAACATCAATTACAACTTACAAATTTATTTGTATAAACTTCCAAAACATCTTTGCAAAATTCTTATAGTAGATCTCCTCTCTCACCAATTAGTGGCTCGAGAAACATCTTTATTCCTATATGCTCCCGTACAATACTCACGTCATATGATCATCGCATTATACACACAACAACAACAAACAAGTATGAGTGAGCTTACAATATCAATATAAAAAAAATAAGCATGTAACACAAACATTTCAATGGTATAGAATATTTAGGTTTCTCCTTTTCTTACTTTTCTATACATCTAAGATAACTAAGGTCACACTACTCAGATAGAATGGTTAAGTAGTCCTTTCGCACTTAGCTAGGACCATTCCTCCTACTCTCTCAAGTCTTACAAGTAAAAACTTTAGTGCAACACACCAGGTACTATACTCAACCTCATTATGTATATTTTGGGGCGAACAACTTTGTCGCTTTATTGCGCCACACATACTAGATAACAAAGTACTCACACCCACTCTTACTACTCATCATTGCTCCTCCGTTAATGGTTTTCTTGGGGTTCACCTTTGGGTGTCTTTAGGAGAATAAGAAGAAGGTTGTGTGGCATGAGGCAGGCATGTGGCATGGGCCACCTACTTTAACGGCCAAAAGGCACGACTGGTCTCTCTAGAATGTAATCACACATTTGTGTTACTTGCCAATGAAAAAGGAAACAAACTTAAATCTCTAAGAATGTGATCAAGTGAGATAACCTATTGAATTGGTTACTCTGCATCAGATGAATAAGAGCATGTTTCATCTCCATGTTGGCTATGTTCATCACTGACCTAACAATGTTGTTGAAATTCAACGGTCCTACCAATGTTGAATGTTCTCCTAAAGTACGTTGTCCAACCTACTCCAATCATATCTACCTCTTCTTCTTGGTCTAATAGTTGAATGTGAGATAAATTTAAGAAATTTGAAACATTTTTTACTTCTCTTTATGAGGCTTCACGTGCTTCCTTGAAAAGTCTTTAACATATCTTGTTATTACCGAAGTTATTCTTTCAATCTTTCAATTTTAGGATCGTAAAGTAATTGATTTGTTGAATCCTTCTTCTCATACAAAACAAGGAAAAAGTAGAAGGAACGAGTTAGTAGTACCTATTTATTTATATAAAAAAATTAACTATATGAAAAAAAAAGGAAAGAGAAATATATAAAAAAATATAAACAATTTATACCAAAATTGGTAAATAAAATTCAATTAACTAAGCAAAACCCAAATCCCCAATAATGACACTAAAAACTTGTTATGGATATTAACAAGTTACCAAATCACACAAATAATAAAGTGCATAAGTCCAAATGTCGTTTTTCTAAGAGACTCACGTCATTAAAAAACTATGATTATTTACCTATTTAGGAGAAAATCTTTAAATAAAATAAATCAAATTCCTAGAAAATAATGAAATTGATTAAGTGAAATATATGGTAAAACCTCATCGAGATTATGTTTCGTGATCCAATTCCATGTAAAAACACTAAACAATATACCTCTAATTCCTATTTTAGCATTCACACCACTATTGAACAAGTCCTAATTTCTCAAAAACAAGTTTAAACCCTAATAATAACAAAATATTTAAAATCTTAGATATTTTTACCAAAGATTCACATTAAGCATTATAGTCGAATCCACTGGTTGTTCTATCATAGTCTAGGTTCTAATATCATGTTTAATAATCAGATAACCACAGATATGCCATCAATCAATTATCATGCAATTAAGAATAAGAATAAAACATAAGAGTAATGGAAAATAAATATATTGAATAGCAGAAATTACAAAGATTTAAGATGCATTATGTTCAATCCCCGTGAATAAGGGAGTTAATTTCTCTTATATATTTGAAACAGTAAAAAATAATCATGATGAATGCCTTTAACCTCCAGAATGAGTCTCTATTTTCTATTTTTTAGATCAAGTTTTCTCTTTTCATTTTCATAAAGTTGGACGAATGAACCAAACTCGACTAGATTTGAAATTTGTACTTCATTTTCATTTTATACTTGAAGTAATAAACTCCGTTAATAATTGATTTTGTTGATATATTATTTAATCTTAAGTGATTCCACTATTATTATAGAAAATTATAAACTAAATACTTATCTTTTTTAAATTTGTCTATAAAATCTTAATTATCTAAACAAATAATAATCAAAATACTAATAAAAAATAAAAGTAAACAAAATTAAAAATATGATTATGTCAATTATGATTCATCTCAATAAGGAGAAAATAAAAATTCCTACTTATTTAAACATTATTTAGTTATCTTCCAAGTCTTGTGTACTTATTGGAGTTTCCAGAAAGATAAAACATAATCTCATTATTTCAAATATATTAAATAACTTCTAATAGATAATATTCTCTATACCCACCAATTTAATTAGGAGGTATTCTACAAAAGTATAACTTACGAACAACCATATCAAAATAATTTACCTTTATTTTTAAAGTCTTAAAAACATATATGTGAATGTATTTTCACCAAAAAGAATATCATAATTTCTTTCCGCTTTATCTAATAATATCACTTTGAACTTTAAATGACGTGAATAGCAAAAACATTTGTATTATCTTTTACTAAATTTATTAAAGAATCCATAAATCAATGATAAAAAGTTAATCTACACATATTCATAAAGATGATTCATTTTTCTCGTACACTTTTTTTTTTTCAACTTCACCCTTTAAATAACCGTTATTTTAAATTAGTATAACCTATTTTTATATATAAGTAAGATTATTTTTTTCGCGTACACTTTTTATAAATAAATAAGATTCATTAAAGAAACCATAAATCAATAATAAAAAGTTAATCTACAAATCTATATAACGATGATTCGTTTTTTTTTGTACACTTTTTTTTTCAACTTCACCCAAATAACCGTTATTTTAAATTAATATAGCCTATATTTGTATATAAATAAGATTACATTTTTGCCTACACATTTCATTTTCAATTTAATCCTTTATGTTATTTTAAATTAAAATAATCTATAGTTATATTTGTGTATAAATGTAAAACCCCATAAAATAGTATTTTTAGAAGTAGTGGTAGTTTAAAATAGTGAAACTCGATTATTTTAATATTAAATGATTTTAATATAAATAGTTTGGTTATAAACGAGTTTTATTATTTTAAAGCACACTATCTCTCTAAAAACCACTTTTCTAGAATTTTGTGACTATTTTCTAGAAGTTCTTCTTCTCTGCTCATCTTATTGAAGAACTAAGACTGTAGGAGTGATCCTGGTGGTGAGCTCTTGAATTCAGACAAATTAGTTCCTCCGTTTGGGTAAGTTAAGTTTCAACCCTCTTTTCTTTAGTCCTTTCTTTTTTTCTATTGCATGTGGACCCATTCATTTTGCATGCAATGTCCGAGTCTTCTATAAGTCTCTCTATTGATCAGTAATACTAACGGTATACCCTGATCATGTTTCTGTTGTTTGTAGGTACAGATAGAGCTCCCTGAACTATGTGAGTGGAATATGATTCTCTATAGCGGTTGGTCTTCTAAAAGGTAAGAGAAGTTAGTGTTTTATTATATTTTGAGTTATGAAGTATGAAATTATAGTTATTAGTATTTGAGTTGAATGTATGTTCAATTGTATGCTTGAAATGAGTAAGTTAGTATTAAGTGTGTTTGATTAATTAAATTTGGTTGAATAATTCTGATTTGATGTGATACTTAACTTGAATGTTGATCTTGTTGTGAAATTGTTGATGATGAATTAGTTATATGTTGAAAAAAAATGATATGAAAAGAGACATGAACTAGTTTGGTCTAAAAAGTGAGGTTTGATAGGTGATTTTTATAAGTAAGGATATAAAGGGATAAACAACAACGTGAGACATTTTTTAGGGTCAATTAGAACTTGTTGATAGCTTGAGTTGATAGAAATCTGAGATAGAATTTTTAGGCTTGATTTAGGGGTTTTGAAGTGAGATTTCAATTTGGTAGGTTTCAAGTAGGTTTGAGTGTTTGGGATTTGTCTATGAGTCATTTGTGACTTGTTCAGACCTCTAAGTGATTTGGTTATGAGCTAAAGTGGTAAAATTGAATTAGAGTCCATAAAGTGAGGTTTTAGTTGTTTTAAGTTGGAATCTTATGGTAAAATAATTCAAAACGAGTTTAGATATGTTTATATACTTTTGATTAGGTCAATTATAGTTTAGAGTTCAATCTAGGTATGTTATAAGTTATTAATAGTGTTTAGGATAGGTCATGAGAGGTTTAGAGGTGCAAATTTTGCAATTTAATTGTTGTAGAATTATGCAGAGTAGTTAGACAAGAAAAGAGGGTTCGTTGAGGGAGTTTAGGGAGATTTTGCCATTGGGTTTCTAGGGTTTGGGCGAGCCAGCTCGCTTAGCCTAGGAAGCTTGTTGTTTTAGCTCTCGTTGGGCGAGGGGAAGAGCTCATTGGGCGAGTATTTGGGGTGATTTACAGAGAGTTGTAGAGGCTATGCGAGCCAACTCACTTAGTTTGAGAGGCTTGTAGTTTTGCCTCTCGTTGAGTGAGTAGAAGCTGTTAGTTGGGTGAATGAGTTGAGGTTGTTTGATTGTTTGCTTTCCATTTCTATTTTATGTTTGGATGTATATGGTATGATATATGGTATGATGTTTTATATAATACTCAGAGGTATGTTTGTAACACATGATAGTATGGGTTTGAGGTTGGAAGGGTTCTAAGGAGAATTGTTCATGATTGTATCAACTGTTGTTAGTATAAATGTAAGAAGCTGATATGAGGGTTATCTTGACACTCTAATGATCATTCATGTTCAATTAGAGAGAGATGAGTCATGTCGTGAGAGTAGTAGGAGGTCTTAGCCTAGGGGTTGTTTTGTAATTGACAAATGACATTTTAACGGACTAACCTTGTGTAATAGCTTTGAGTGGGACAACTATTCCACCACATAAGTGTAGAACCAACCATAACTCAACATTTATACTATATCGTAATAGCCAAGTCTATGTTTATGATATGATTAGAGTGCTTGTTATACTATGTGTGAAGTGTGATATATGATGAAATTTTAGTAACCATGTTGAATTCTTTTTATCATTTGCTTACCCTTACTTCTAAGTTTGTATGTTTGTTTGTCATATTCTTGTTTGCGATTATCACCTTAATCGTGAGAGCAGATAAAAATGTCTTTTTAGTTGCTCTAATGAGAGGGAATGATAAAACATATGTGTAGTTAGGTGGTTCTACAAGTGTAGATTTTGCCTTTATGATAGATTGTTTAACCTAGTTGTTTTATTATCATCTTTATAACATTTTATTTTAGTAGTTTTAAATTATTAAAATATGATATTACAATAAATAAGATTTATTTTTCTCGCATACACAATTTTTTTTTTCAATTTCACCCTTTACGTAACTGTTATTTTAAATTAAAAGCATTACATTTTCAAACCGCTATCTACATTTAATTATTTTATAAATTAAAATAATTTTACCATTTTATTTTTTAATTAATTTTTTTATTCAAATAATTATTAATAATAAAAGCTACTTAAAAAAATTATTTTTAATAAAAATGATTTTATAGTTTAATAATTTATAATAAAATAAAAAAAGTAGACACATATGCTAGAATGTGTTTCCACTAGTTTTGAATAAAAAATATTATAATTTACAATAATAAAACGCGACCTTTAATATATATGATGATTTATACAATATAATAATACTATATTTTAACTTGTGGTTTAGTACAACGAAAGAAAGTTCTTATCTTATTTTTCTTCGTAAATGGTGACATAGTCATATGAAAAAATATCTTTTAACTTTATTTAACATGTTCCCAAAACACTTAAAACAGTACGAAATTAAAAGAACACGATTCAGTTTAAAATTTTCAAATGCTATGTGGAGAAATTCCAATAGAAAACTCGAAAAAAAATTTCACCTTCGCAACGAAAACCGAAATTCACAAACTTAACAATAAAAAAAACTTAATCAAATATTAAACCTTACACCAAACGATATATGTTAATACAAATATTAATTTAAGAATATGTACATCAGCCATGTCGAAATTCTCATTGATAGAGTTGGCGTCCGATTATTACAGTCATAGATTTTGTAGTTAGGAAAGCTTAAACATACAATTTTTTTTTACAAGAATAAGAAAAAATATATTTATAATTTGCAAGGGATGGAAAGCGTATTTTTTCTTCTTTATATAATATACTGAAATGAGTAAGAAAAAGTGTAATTTTTGTTAACCAAGAACAGTGTAATTTGTTTATACTGTCTTTGGTAAAAAAAGAATCGAAAATCTCATACCAAAAAGAAGAAAGAGGAAAAGGGCTGCGAGGGTTTAGGGCTGGGTTTAGTACTTTCACTTTCTTTCTCTGTGATTTGGTATCAGTTCTTCAATTTCTTTTACTTTCAAACTCTGTTTTGCTTCCAGAGAGAAAAGAAAACCATGTGGTATTTGTGCGTTTTCTACCACCGGTTGTTGGATTACAGAAAACCCGAAGTGGAATCTCTGGCACAACTCTTTGGAGCCATTGAGGACCCCCAGAACGACGACGTTCCCTTCCAACTGCAATGGAAGCTCCCTCTTCACTATCACACCGATTCCCCTTTCCATTTCGTAAATCTCCCTTCCGAACAACTTGCTCATGACATTGCCAAAAGAAGTCAGTTATTACCGTTGAATGATTTTCCGTTTTTGTTTTATGAGTCTGTTTAATGTTTCGATTTTTAATCCTTTTCTTTTGTGGGAGATTATGCAGGCATACTTGTAAAGGGAATGTATGAGCTTTGGGGGGAAGGGAGTAGCTACGAGGAGTTGAAAGAGTCTGTCTTGAGTTACCCCGATGAGAGGAAGTTGCCGTACTTGGATTCTGATAGCACTTTCAAGATTACTGTTGATAGCTTCGGGAAGGTCATTAGCCTGGAGGAGCAAAATGAACTCATTCAAGGGCTCTCTTATATCCCTTTCAAGGTGCGTGGAGTGTTCTTTTAATCTGATCGGTGTGAAATGTTTGACCAGCCTATTTCTCAGCTTTGGTTGGGCTATGTAGGTTCGGAAAGTATTGGGAAATTTGAGATGTTATCTTGAACGTGGGAAACTATTGACTTTGTGTTTGCTCTTGATTCAAGACAGCTTTTAAGTGTTTTGTTAGGTAGATTGATTATAAATAATCTCTTGAAATTTTAATTTGAGTATTTGATTTTCACTGCCAATTTATTGGAATGTTGTCTGATGGTGTTAAGTAAGATGGAAACTGCATTGAAGGTTCTGTGAAGGGTTTTCGGATTTTATGTCACAGTTCCGCTTTGGTTGGGTTGATGAGTTTTTGTATCAACTTCATTTTGAACAAGAAGTACCAATTTTATTTTATTTTTATGTTATTATTCATCAAGCTCTTTGAACTTTTCTAATGCATTGAGTATTATTTTACCTTTTTCATACGGGCCTCTTAGTTTTCCCCCTTTGTTTTTATTTGAGCTGACCAGAGTCCATTTATATTTTAGTTTAAGAGGTCAGATGGGCTATGATCAATGAAAATTCTCATTATTTATTGAACTTGTATTATTTTGCAAGAGTTTATACCCATCATTGGTTTTCCATCTCTGTTTGCAGGGGCGTGTAAAGTTGAGAAACCCAGATCACAACTTCTGGCTTATAGAAGTAGATAACTATGGAGGTAATAATGGTCTTCCTCCAATTGTACAAAAGAGAATCTTCTTTGGTCGTGAAGTGGGTGGGGCTGATAGGAAGCTTATACCCACCTATCAATTGAAAAGCCGTAATTATCTTGGGCCAACAGCCATGGATGCTGAAATGGCTTTTCTAATGGCCAATCAAGCACTGGCTACTTCTGGGAAGCTTGTTTATGATCCTTTTGTTGGAACTGGAAGTATTCTTGTTGCAGCAGCTCATTTTGGAGCAATGACTATGGTCAGCTTCTTCCTTCCTCTTCTGGGTGATCTTTTTTGCTACTTATCCTATTTTGCATTCTTTTTACGGCTGATTACTTCCAGGCAAGTTCTTGCCTTTAACAAGTACTGTTATAAATTTTTTAGGGGGCTGACATTGACATTAGGGTAGTCCGTGATGGACGAGGTCCTAACTGTAATGTTTGGAGTAATTTTAAGCAGGTAAATGCGCAAACAACACTGTCATTAGTTGTTATAATGGTTATTCATGAAACATAGTATTTGTGTTGTTAGAATTTAGCACCTGAATAATCTATTTTAGGCATACTTTATAATATGTATTTCAATGTGATGGACTTATTAAGTTACACATTTTGCAGTATGGATTACCTATGCCTGTTGGTCTTCTAAGGGCGGATAACAACCTTCCTCCTTGGCGTCCAACGTTGAAAGAGGTGATTATTTGAAAAGAAAAAGATCTTTACCTTATACTTTTGTTCTTAATTATTTATCTGTTTCTTTTTTCATTGAGAACATCCCACTTGTTGTATGTCTTGACTCATGATTTTCCAATATCAACAATGTATTGGTGTTTCTGCTGTCTAACTAAAATAAAGAACATTTATTTGGGCTTTCTTACTTTACTTTCAGTAATTGTGCTGTTGACTCTGGTCTGGCTTTCTGTTATTTTTACTAAAATATGCAAGTGGTAGATTGGTATTACTCATGATTTCAATAATGGTGCACAGATGTTTAGCAATAGACTTAATCCTGAATTGGGTTTCCCACCAATCCCAATCATTTTTTCAAATGCCTTGCTCTCTGTAAGCCTGCTAGATCTCTTTAAGTTTAGCATTGGATTATTCAGTCTTGTTTAAAACGACTGTTCATCAACAGCCAAGCTTTATGTCCTTATCCAATTATGGGCAATACATACAAGACTTCCCTGAGATCAGAATGCAATCTACCAAGTCTTTTTACTTGACGGATATCCTCTTCCGAAAGATTTGAACGAAGAGAACCTTAGTGTAAGGTGAATAGTAACATCCGGATTAGATGCAATTGGGTATTAGATAAAATTATAGAAATAAGTTGGCTGTCAGGTTCTGCCACCAGTTAATTTGTACTCAATTTGGTATTATCTCTAATTATGTTTGAATGTGAAAAAATAAATGTTGGTTGTAATTTTTATTTTTAAGAAAATTGTTGATATCTTTTCTCTTTGTTAGGTATTTGATGCCATAATATGTGATCCTCCTTACGGAGTACGAGCTGGGGGACGCAAATCTGGTGGTCGGAAGCTGCTAAAGGGAGCCGTGAAACCTTACACAGTTCCGGATGACAAAAGAACAGATCACATACCATCAACTGCACCATACAGTTTAGTTGAGTGCGTGCATGATTTGCTTGATCTTGCAGCCAAGATGCTTGTAATGGGTGGAAGGCTTGTGTTTTTCTATCCTGTATTGAGAGAAGATGATTTTGCTGAAAGCCATTTCCCAGAACATCCATGTTTTAAGTTGATATCTTCGTCAGAGCAGATCCTTAGTTCACGTTATAGCAGGGTATTACTGACAATGGTGAAGACAGGTCCTTACACAGAGGAAATAGCTGAGGTGGCTAGGATAAAGCATATGGAGTTTAAGGAGAACCATGTAAAGTGGTTGGAAGATGGTAATCTTCATTCTGCAGTTTTCAGTCCAGCTGATGGTCAGTTAACAGAGGCTGGTGATCCCAAGCTTATTAAGGATCCAAAGCCTAAATACAGAGGAAAGTATGTTTAGTGTTAATGGGTCAGATGGTCTTCTTCCTCACCATTACAATAGACATTAGACAGCACTGTATTTCATTATATGGAAGCCAATGTACCCTTTTTAGATTCAAATAGTGAGTTTTTCTGATCTTTTTTTTTTTTTTCATATTATTCATAGACATATCTTTTTCCACCACTTTATCCAATTTGATGAAAGTTACAACATTACTACTTTCCTGGGATCTATCCTACGAATTTAGAAATATGTTTCTGATTGCCTATTCTGAAAGGTATTTTTTGGAATTAGAAATATCTTTCGAAATACTCTGCAAATTATTAAAAATAAAGTGTAAGAGTTTTATTATAATTTTAATGAAGGGTAATCTGGGAAGTACATGTTTTATGGGTGTGTAAGAAGAAAAACGAAGGGCGCAGGAAGAAGAATCCTTACTATTTTATCCCCAGTAATCCTATCTCCACCTCCCACTCCCACAACTTCAAAATACATTTATGATGCAGTGGTACATTAAGTAGACAAATACTCAAGAGTGAAAAATGGAAAGAAATAATTACACCACGAAATGAATTAAATATTATAAATAAAACATTCAACATCTTACATTTTTCTTGAGTAATTCAATGTATCCACTTTCTATACTCACCTCCACTTGAACACTATGCTAGTTTTAGCATGTGTAGGGATCCTATATTTAATTTCTATGCCTCAAAAGTGAAAAAAAAAACAGGCACTATAAATTGAAGAGTTGAATAACGTGTTACATAAAATATGAAAACCTTTTACAACACTTTTAGAACTTTTTCTAATACAACATGTTTAAAAGAAAAGACAATCTTAGATATAACATGTTAAGACAGATGACGAGATGTAATTCTACGTGTCATCCAAGGTTTTAAAAAATAATAATAATAAGGTTTGGTAAATCTAATAAGGTCGTGTGAACCAATTTAATAAACATGTGAAAATTTGTGAAGAAACAGAGAATTAGGCTATTGTTGGTGGCATTCATATTTTTAGTATAGGTTTTTCGTCTTAGAGGTGATCCATAACATCTTAGGTAAAGAAAACTTTGTGGAAAGCTTGAAGTCTTGGTTGAAAACAAGAACACAAGAGAGTATATACTTGGTGTAGAAGAGAGATTTCATTGTATTTTCTTTGCATGGTAAAATTCTCTTTGCTTTCTTTTTTATTTATAATATTTGTCTAGTTAGGGGATTGTCCTAACAAGTAATTTGGACACTTATTATTTAAAGGTTATTTGTAGTTGGTAGGTAAGAGGGAATCAAAGTTCCTTCTAATTCATCATTATGTCACATAGTGTAGATTTAATTGCTTTCTTTAATTGTGATAGTTTAGTGTATGTCAACTTGTATTTCAAGTTTAAATTCCGTTTAGAAGTTTGGTACAAGAGAACTTGAGGTAAGATTTGGCTAGAAAAGACTTGGTTTCTAAGTAATCCATAGTGATTCAACTCTCTTTCCTGTAAATGAACTTAAGCTTCTCTTATCTCCTTAAGTCTCTTAAGGAATTTCATTTGAAATACTAATTTTTCTTTTTTGCATAAGTCAATTTCAAAAATCTTAAAAACTTCTAGAATTATTTGTTAAAATAATTTTTCAAAATTCTTTTGAAACAAATGAACTTTTATAGTAGCTTACATTTACGTCATGGTGATGATGAGCTACATTATAAAGCTAAGAGTGACCTACCATTCTTTGGTGAGAATATGATGGCCAAATTTGTAAGCACCAAATTATGATGTCACAAACTTGTTTCACAATCGGCAAGTATGACCGAATCGTTCAAGTAATAAACTTGGTAAGACCAAGTATCGTTCTTCCCAAAGGACTCACGGCCTAGTTTAGTTATGTGATTTGTTGATTAGCTAGGACTTACAAACGAAATATTCAAATTTTAATATGCAAGACAGAAAATAAACATGTATGCATGAAGTTTGATCAATGGCAAAGACAAAGGATAAACACTTTCAATGAATTATATGAATGAATATGTTGTTGGGGGTCAATTTCATCTCATCCACTCTCATATATTTTAGGAATTCAACATTCAAGTCATCATTGTTAATGCCACTCTCTAATGTACCATTCTAGATGGCTTCTCCCTAATCACGAGTTCATACAATTCCTAGCATTCCTAATGATTAGTTCATGAGTGCAGGAGCTTAACGACAACCAATATAATATTGTCAGTATAATATTGGGAGAAATTCCCCGGATCTAGACTTCCCCGTACGTGCCCGTATCGACAAAACCAATAATCATGCATGGAATGAGTTAAACTATGCAAGCATTGAGCAAAGAGGAAAATCCCTAACTAATGATGAAAGAAAGCATAAGTCTTAATTAAAAGATGTAAGCAACAGATTCCATATATGAGAGCTTCAAGAGATTACATTGATTCCCCAACAAACATACAAGGTTTAGTTCACCATATTCATGGTGAACCTAGATGAATATCAATGAAAGAATGAAAGAATAAACCCAATAAAGGTGAAGAGGTAGCCTGAGCATCCAAGATCCTCCTTCAAAGGGGTGGAAGAGAGAGTGTTTGCCTCGTTTCTGCCAAAGATACCTAATTCTAGGACGTGCAAGCCCTTATATACTAATCTAGAGTTACAAAAGATTACAAAAGCCCAAGCCCAAAAAGTGCCGCTCAGCGGTAAATACCGCTCAGCGGTGACTGCGCGTCACTTTCTTCCCCTCAGCGGCCATTTTGCCCCTCAGCGTGACTCCCGCAACCTCCTGAGTGCCGCTCAGCGGTAAAATACCGCTGAGCGGTGCCTTTGTCTTCTCTTTTTGTACTCTTTCTTTGTCTTTTCTAATGTCACCTCTCTCCTTCTTCACTCTTTTCACTAAATTCACCTTAAAACCTGCACAAAAACACTTAAATCAAGCATAAACCTGTCCAGCTCTCTTATTTCTGAAAATATAGATAAAAGCATGATTTCAAGCTAGTTTTTAAGTCTAAAGGTTGCTTTTAGTATCAATATTAAGCATGAAAATAACAGTTTTTCAACTGTTATCACAACCCCAAACTTAGAACTTTGCTTGTCCTCAAGCAAACAAGATGTAACTCAATCTCCAACCAATTCATATGATGGTTCACTCATTCAAAAATTCTCTTTTTCAAGATAAGTAATAACTTCACTCAAACTTATGACCAAGAGTTCATTCAAGATGTGCACATGCTTTAGTGTTCACAAAGTCATTTAAATTCCAACAAATGCTATTTTTCATGAATGATCAATCAATTAAACATGGATGTTCATGTGCTTATGGAATATTTCCTCACTAGGTAAAGTGTTTCACTCAACACACAAGTGTATAAGAGGTAAAGTGTTTCACTCAATCACTCCACTATCACAATGTCACATGAATAAACTTTGCCTTTCATTTTACCACAATAAAAAATATTCACAAGCATGCATCATCACAAGGACTTTTCAATGGCTTATAATGTGGCTGGGCTAACAAGAAAATTGGTTTTTCTGGATCACAAAATCCTTGAGTTAAGAGAATCATAACAACACAATTGTTCTTATTCTTCCCAACTTGCCTTTGCATTTGCATTGAGCTTTGCTTCTTTTTCACTTCTTTTCTTTTTCTTTGCATATTTTTACTTTTTAGCTCTTAGCTCAATGCTTTTTCTTTTTCATGTTTCAACAACCCCAAACTTGAACATTTAACAATACCACACAAGATCTTCTACTTAACTCAAGGTAAAGATTTTCAATCAAGGGTTTTCAGTGTATGTTCAAGGCTAAGGGTTCAAAGGATAGAACACAACGTGTTCTCTTTTAGTGGGCTAACTTTATGAATTTGGCCAATAAAAAGGGTTCCAACAAACGGCCTTGATCATATGATGCAAAACAAACAATTGATTCAATCATAGAAAACTTGGGCAAAGTCATTCATGCTTTCAAAGTAATAGCATTCAATCATACCAAAAACTCTGGAGCTCAAAACCTCACATATAAGCTCATTCACATTTGACATACACATCCTGCTTAATTTCACAATCACAATCATGATATCATGCATTTGTTCACAAAGCTTGTGAATCACCTGTATAAGCATTTTAATGTGCACATCATCTCAACATCAATTAATCATAAGCATCATTCAAGCATTACTTATCAAACAATCACAGTTAATAGCAAACCATCATAAGAAACTAGGTGTTCAATAGAGTACATCAAACCCTAATCTAAAAACAAAAACAAATAAGTTCAGAAAACTTAAACCACAAAAGCATAATCATATGATAGCATTTATCAGTAAATGCTATTTCAGCTCCTCATCAGTCTGAGCTGTCCTCTGTATCTTCCTCCTCTCCTTCTTCTTGGATCTTATAGTCTTGATTCTTTTAGCATGATGAGGAGGCCATCCCTGCATCAAACTTAATTCACAAAACCAAAAGATACATTGTTAAGCATTAGTAAACCACAATGAAGAAATCAACCCCTTCAATGATGCTCTCTCCCAACCCCAAACTTAGATGGAAAACTAGTGAGAACGTGAGTGGAAGGGAGATTTTCTCAAGAGGGAAGAGGGAAAAGATGTGGAGAACCTTGGAAAAGGTATGTAGGAGTGTGTGTGCAGAGAAGAGCCTGAAAATAGAAGCTTATGTGCAGCTTAGGGTATAAAAATACCCTAATGGGCTTGGGTCCCGCTAAGGGGAACTAAAGCCCATCTGCGAGAGTACCGCTCAGCGGTAATTGCCGCTCAGCGGCACTTTCGTGATGTGCCCTTCTCCTTCTTTTCTTGACCTATGTGCCTCCTAGACATACCCTTCACTGGTTCCCTGCAATTCAATGTTAAAAATGCTTATGCAAACCCTAACTAAAATAAACAAACAGAAAACAATCAATCAACTGGGTTGCCTCCCAGGTAGCGCTTGTTTAACGTCACGAGCCTGACCCAAAATCCACCAACACCCCTCAGTAGGTGTTTCAAACTTACCAGCACCCATCAGTAGGTGCAAAATCTTCTCACCAACACCCATCAGTAGGTGTTACAAACTTAGTATCCTTCAGTAGATACTTAACCACCTAGCATCCTTCAGTAGATGCTGTATCCAACAAAATATTTACAAAATAATGTCCACAAATTAAAAGTTACAAATCCAAATCAAAAGTTTTTAAATCCACTGGGTTGCCTCCCAGCAAGCGCTCTTTTAACGTCACTAGCTTGACCCAGTAAAGCTCAAGTTCCTTCTTCTTTTTCTTCTTTCTACTGAACTTCTTCAGAAATTTGATCAAACCAGGAACCTGTTGCAGTGTCTCAATCATAGGAACTTTAATCTCCAATTTCTTGAAGATTTCCATAAAGCACTTAAATTTCTTTTCCTTCCTACGATTCTTCTTTAGATGAGGACGAGATTTTTCATATGATTCTTTATTTTTTTCTCTCGTCCTCTTTCTCTTTTCTCTCACTTTCTTTTTTTCTTTTCTTTTTCTACTCACCTTCTCAATCTTCACACAAATTTTCTCTTCTTCTTTCTCTTCTCTCTCTTTTCTCTCTTCTTTTTCCAACTCAAATTTTTCAACATTTACACTCACTAGCTCTTGACACTCTCCCCTGGGGTTAACCTCAGTATTAGCCCCACAATTTCTACTTGGCCTTTCTTCCATCTGTTTGATGATCTGCCCCATCTGAATCTCCAAATTTTTGATAGCAGCTTCAGTGCTCTTTTGGGAAGACTCAGTTTTCTGTATGAAATTGTTGAGAATTTCCTCCAGCCTCATGGACCTTTCATTAAGCATAGAAAACTGTTGCCATAAGGTAGGTTGCTGCTGCTGCTTATTAAATTGACTAGCTTGCCCAGTTTGTCCTTGACCAATGCTTGGATGTGGTTTCCAACCCTGATTATAATTCCCTTGACGGTATGGAAATTGATTAGCCATGAAGTTAACATCCTCCACGGCTTCCACAGGAAAAGCACATTGGCCATTGATGTGATTACCCCCACATAATTCGCACAACTGGGTTTGTACCTGTGCAGCAGATTTTAACTCTTTGGGTAATGAAGCAAGAGTTTTGGTCAGAGTTTCCAGCTGTTGAGTTAGAATTTTATTCTGGGCTAGCAAGGCATCATGGGTTTGTAATTGAAGAACCCCTTTCTGTTGCATAGGAGCTCCTCTTTCACTGTGCAGCTCATTATCACTTGTAGCCATGTTTTCAATAATTTCAGTTGCTTCCTCTAGAGTCTTCCATTTGATATTGCCTCCAGCTGAGGCATCCAGCATCATCTTGGTTTGTGAACCAAGCCCTCCAAGGAAAGTTAGGACTACTTCTTGATCTTCAAAGCCATGCGTGGGAGTTTTACGTAACAAGCTTTTATATCTGTCCCATGCATGTCCCAGTGATTCTTCCATGCCCTGCTTGAATGAAGATATCTCTTGCTTTCCTTTAGTCACCTTAGATTGTGGGAAGTATTTGTTTAAGAATTTTGTGACCACTGCTTCCCACTCTGTGAAACTTTCTTCTGGAAAAGAGTTCAACCAAAGCTTAGCATTGCCTCCCAATGAGAAAGGAAACAAGCTAAGTTTGATTGCTTTGTCTGGCACCCCATTAATTTTGACTGTATTGCAAATCTCATTAAAGGTAGTCAGGTGCTCATATGGGCTTTCGTGAGATAACCCATTAAATTGATTACTCTTCACCAGTTGAATCAGTGCTGGTTTGACCTCCATGTTGGCTCCATTGACTCTAGGTCTAGCTATGCTATTGAAGTGCTGAGGTCCAGCAAGATTAGTGTAATCTGCAAGAGTTCTTCTAACATTATTGCCCTCCATACTTCCTGTGCTATGAACAGAACCTTGTGGTGATGATTGCAAGAGAGTTTCTGGAGAAGGGAAAAGTTCTCTAGACGTTCTGATTCTTCTCCTCCTTCTACTCTCTTCTAGACCTTCAAGAAGTGGTTCTGTTGTTTTCTTACTCCTTGTTCGAATTGCTTCCTGCATGCACAAGAAAACAAAACCCTAGAAAAAATTTGTTAGCACAAAAAGATATAAAAGAAGATATATATTCAAAGATAAAAAGATAAAAGATTCAGAAGATAAGAAGATAAAAGATTTAGAAGATAGAAAATAAAATAAAATAAAATCTATTCTAAAAAGATAAAATAAAATCTAACCTAATCTAAAAGATAAAGATAAAATAAAATCTAATAAAATCTAACCTAACAAAATAAAATCAAATCTAATCTAATCTAATCTAAAAAGATAAAACAGAATCTAATCTAACCTAAAAAGATAAAAAATAAAATCTAACCTAATCTAAAAAGATAAAAAGATAAAATAAAATAAAAACAGAAAAAATAAAAACAGAAATTCAAAATTAAAGTCAAAGATAATCAATAATCACACAAATTAACCAGTTAAACCACGAGTCCCCGGCAACGGCGCCAAAAACTTGATGGACAAATTTGTAAGCACCAAATTATGATGTCACAAACTTGTTTCACAATCGGCAAGTATGACCGAATCGTTCAAGTAATAAACTTGGTAAGACCAAGTATCGTTCTTCCCAAAGGACTCACGGCCTAGTTTAGTTATGTGATTTGTTGATTAGCTAGGACTTACAAACGAAATATTCAAAGTTTAATATGCAAGACAGAAAATAAACATGTATGCATGAAGTTTGATCAATGGCAAAGACAAAAGATAAACACTTTCAATGAATTATATGAATGAATATGTTGTTGGGGGTCAATTTCATCTCATCCACTCTCATATATTTTAGGAATTCAACATTCAAGTCATCATTGTTAATGCCACTCTCTAATGTACCATTCTAGATGGCTTCTCCCTAATCACGAGTTCATACAATTCCTAGCATTCCTAATGATTAGTTCATGAGTGCAGGAGCTTAAAGGCAACCAATAGAATATTGTCAGTATAATATTGGGAGAAATTCCCCGGATCTAGACTTCCCCGTACGTGTCCGTATCGACAAAATCAATAATCATGCATGGAATGAGTTAAACTATGCAAGCATTGAGCAAAGAGGAAAAACCCTAACTAATGATGAAAGAAAGCATATGTCTTAATTAAAAGATGTAATCAACAAATTCCATATATGAGAGCTTCAAGAGATTACATTGATTCCCCAACAAACATACAAGGTTTAGTTCACCATATTCATGATGAACCTAGATGAATAACAATGAAAGAATGAAAGAATAAACCCAATAAAGGTGAAGAGGTAGCCTGAGCATCCAAGATCCTCCTTCAAAGGGGTGGAAGAGAGAATGTTTGCCTCGTTTCTGCCAAAGATACCTAATTCTAGGACGTGCAAGCCCTTATATACTAATCTAGAGTTACAAAAGATTACAAAAGCCCAAGCCCAAAAAGTGCCGCTCAGCGGTAAATACCGCTCAGCGGTGACTGCGCGTCACTTTCTTCCCCTCAGCGGCCATTTTGCCCCTCAGCGTGACTCCCGCAACCTCCTGAGTGCCGCTCAGCGGTAAAATACCGCTGAACGGTGCCTTTGTCTTCTCTTTTTGCACTCTTTCTTGTCTTTTCTAATGTCACCTCTCTCCTTCTTCACTCTTTTCACTAAATTCACCTTAAAACCTGCACAAAAACACTTAAATCAAGCATAAACCTGTCCAGCTCTCTTATTTCTGAAAATATAGATAAAAGCATGATTTCAAGCTAGTTTTTTAAGTCTAAAGGTTGCTTTTAGTATCAATATTAAGCATGAAAATAACAGTTTTTCAACTGTTATCAGAATACTAATGCATTATCATACCTAGCATGAGAGAATAATAAAAGAGCTTCATCGATTTCTAGTTAGGAATGGTAAATATCATATACTTAGTTTATGCATCTCTAGGCTTGTAGGACATACAAGTGAATGATGAAATCAAAGACAATCTAAGGTTGTGAAAGGTAGAAAATCTCCAATTAAAGATTGATGTGACTTGAGAGCATGCATGAGAACAAAATTTGTTCCTTCTTCCCTTGTAATAAACCAAGAACAAATATGTGAGATGAGAGAACTCATTAAAAGAGGAAAAACTTTTCTAAAAAGTGTAGAAGGGTTCTTTGAAACAGAAGATGAGTTTGAAGAAAAAGTGAGAAAGCTCTTGAGTGACAAGAGAAAAAGAGAGATTCAAAGAATAATAGATGAACAAATGAGAGAGATAGAAAATAAAGAAAGAGTTTATAGAAAACAATTTCTTTCTACCTTAGAAGAAGAGCTTAGCGTTCTTAATGAAAAACAGGAAAAAATCCAAAATGATTTAAGGAAGATTAGGAGAAGAAGAGAGGAAGACAAAGGAAGGAAGAAAGAACAAAGAGAGAATGAGGAGCATGAGAAAAGAGAGAAAGAAAAAAAAGAGAAAGAGAAGCAAGTAAGAAGAGAGAGAAAGTATGAGGAAAGAAAAAGAAAGTACGAAGAAAAAAATATAAAAGAAAGGAATAAGAAAGAAAAGAGAGAAAAAGAAGAGATTGAATAAAAAAAGAAGAGGAAGAGTTACTAAAACCCCCTATCACTCCCACAATTAAGGTTGAGACTAAAATGATGAAGGGAGTTTTCCAATCCTTGGACTTTTCTCAATATATCCAACCATCTTTCATAACTCAAACTTTTACTTTTGAAAAATTTTTAACTTCTTTTTCACCTCCAATTATTTTTAACTCCTCAATTTTTTCCAAATCAAACTTGGAGTTGATGTTACCTTCTAGGATACAATTAACTCAAAGTAAACACACAAAATTTTGTTGAGTAGACCTTTAAAGTTTTCAAGTAAATTCTTTTGAAATTAGCATAAGGTCTTCTTTAAATCTTTCATCTAGATACATGTTTATGGCTCATAAGATTATTGGTTTTTGTGTTTGATGATACTTGCATATGGATCTTTGATCCTAGTGGAAAGATACACAAATTAACCAATAATAAGAAAAATGTTTTTGTCATAAAAGAACGTGAAGATTTGAGGACAAATCCTTTTCAAAAGGGAGTATATGATGACATATCCCTAAAAATTAACTTTTGCGTTGAAATTGATAGTCTTTCAAACATATAGATCCAACATAAGACAAATAAAATCTTCAAAGATGCTCCTACTCTCCAAGATCTTGGTTATTAATTTGATTTAAGGTGTATCATTATTGGAGCTATATTATTCATTTATGCACTATTATAACATTTTTTTTAACTTGTGTTATACAGTGGGTATTTGACCCTGGTGGAGAAGCGCACAAAACTTCAAAGAAGATAAGGAAGTTTGCCTTGTTCCAAGTTGAAGATTTGAGGGCAAATCCTTTTCAAGAGGGAGGGAATGATGACAAATCCCCGAGCAATGGTCAAACACTTTCAAGAGAGTGAAAGTCATCCATGAATATGACATCAACTCTACCTTGTGGCCACCTTTGGAGCCATCATGGAGCATGGATTATAGGTAGTGTAGGATATCTAGGCCAATGTATTCGACCATGTAGTGTAGGTTTGTTTAAGGCTTGTATTAAGGCCTAAGTAGTATAGGATTTTCCTTAAGTTAGACATCCAAACCAATGGGAAAGTGTGTGCCATGTGTCATGTTTCCATTGGATATGATTTGAATTCTAGAAGTGGTCACATGACATCTAGGAGTGGAGAGAATTTCTCTTTGGTAGTGGCCACATGTCTTTCCACCATAGGAGATGATTTTCTTTTAGTAGTGACCACATGATACTCTAGGAATGGAGATGATTGTGTTTTGTGAGTGGACACATGTCCTCCCATCATTGGAGAAGATTTGTGAACAATTGTCCACTCCTTAGAAGGCCTCATTTTTCGCCAATGAGAGCAAAGGTGGGAGATCATGCTTTTAGGGTTAGAAGAAGACACCCTTGGCCTATAAATAAAGGTGTCTCCACTCTTGTATTTCATCTTTGATGTTGAGTAATGTTATGCTGTCCATTTTTGGCCATACTACTCATCTTAGATCAGTACTATAGCAACTCATGAGGTTCCTCTAGTCACCTTCCTCCTTGAGTTGATATAACCTCTCTTGGGGCCAACAAATATTACACTACCACCACCACCACCATATCTCCGAGAGACCATGATCTTCTACCCATCCACACCTTAGCTCATCATCCTTGGATGATTTACATCCACATTTTTGCACCATTCATACAAGGAAACATCCCTCCATACACATCTCGTAGCTTTGGTACAACCTAGCCAAGGAGGTTGCTATCACTAACACATTAAGTAGTTTGATTCATATAGCTTTTTATACCAATTATCTGTTAAATTTCTTAGTCTAGGAAAGTTCATATAGCTTTGGTACATCGCGTGATTTTCTTCTTCTTTCTATCTTTTACATTTTGGAATATGTGGAAGATTTTTGTGAAAATTAGGGATTCCAAAAAAAGTTCTCACTTTAATCTTGAATTGCATCCGAAAGTGATGCCTTATCCCATGCCACACGCCACGAAAAAATAAGAGATTTTCAAGAAACATTATGCACAACCTTTGACTCATTATCTGAGCAATTTCAAGTATCCATTTATTTACTATCCTTTGACTTGTTCACTCAACAATAAATATTTCTTTTTGTCGTCTGTTATTAGCATTTTGAACATTCTTCACGTTAATTAGTGTTAATAACTTCTATAAATATTTCGTAATTACTTTTATTTTCTTTTCTTTAACTCTTTTGCTTAAATATTAAGATTACATTACATAAATAGTTTCTCCATTCTTGCCAAAAATGATATGTCCTTTTATTTCTCTCTTGAGACTAAAATCAAATAGGTTTTATAGTTCTTAAAATCTAAAAAATAGAAACATAATTAAAAATAATTCGACATTAAAAAAGTATACTAGCTGTTTCGGGGTACATTTTCCTGTGTGTTCCTTGTTGCTCCTGGACGTCTGGGATGTTTGCATTTCTTCAATTGTTGTCCTTCATACTCGCCAAAGGAGGGGGAGGTACCTGCAAAGATACTCCGACGCTCAAGTCAGATATGAATTATGGAGCTGAAGCTCTGAAGAGAGTAATTGGATACTACTCTGAAATATTATTCAGGATCTCTAGAGCATAAAGAGAACGTACCTGGACTTTGGTCCTGTCACTGTATTTATAAGCAAAATAAAAATAACCACCTTACCTAAAAATGTGGTTAGTGGCTTTGACAAATATCTAAGATATTTATGTTATTACATAAATATCCTTACTACATAACACTAGCAATTAATTATTGATGGTCGCCTCCCTCCTTACACAAAACATATCGATTCCATTTCAAAACTGTTTTATTTTAATTTTCTTTAATATCACTTCCATTTCAAATCCATTTAACATATTTAATTTAAAATGTTCTACAAATTTCAAGAGCCGTTGATTTTCCCCCTCGCATAGCAATTGTGGCTATTATTTTGCTACTTGCTACAAGAATGAAATAGACTTAGTCCTTTTAAATTATCCATTTGATTCTTATTTTCGTCTAATATGATTTTTTTTAATGTGACATCTATTTTTATAATTCTTTTTGTTAAATTTTCTCATTTTTTATAAGATCATCTAAATTATCAAGGAAATATGAACAAATTGTATTAAATGTGAGTTCGTGGTTTTTTTAACTTTTTATTAATTCTTTTAAATTTTTCTTAATTTTAAAAAAATTGTCCACATGTTAAGTCAACATTGTGTCGTGTAATACTATTAGTATCATATGTCAAGTTAATGTCAGTGTCACATGTTAAATAAGTATTAATGTTACCTGTCAATGTAAGTATCATGTGTAAGTCTCTTGTTTTCAATTCAGTTGAATTTTCGTTAATTTGATTATATTTAGGTTTAAATTTCATTAATTTTGTTCAATTCAATCCTAATTTTTAATTTTAGAAAAAAAATTCTTTATTATTTTTAAAATCAGAAGAAAAGTTCTTTATTATTTTTAAAATTATAAGAACAATTCTTCATTTTTTTTAAATTAGAAGAAAAATTCTGATTTTTTTCTAAAATTTAAAAAAATTCTTCAATACCTTTTAAAATTAAGAGAAAAAATCTTTAATATTTTCAAAATTAGAAGAAACATTCTTCATTACTTTTAAACCAATCATATCCCTATTTTTTATTAGAGAAAAAAATCAAACATAAATATAATAATTATATTTTAATAATATAGTTAGAATTAATTTAAAAATAATGGAAAAATATTTAATAAAAATATAAATTTTAATAAAAATTATATTTGATCTCAATTTAGAAAAAAATAAAATTCATACTGAAATAAACAAAATTAATAAAAATTAAGACTAAATTAAATAAAATTAAGATTTTCCATTTAAAAAATAATACACTCGAATAATATCTTTGACCCTATAAATAAATATTATGGATGCTCCATTGTTTTTAAACAAAACACATTCGCCTGGTTCGTGTAAGGCCATGAAGCTATTATGATACATTTAGCAGAAACAATGGCAAAAGTGTTTTGGGTGTTTATGGCCGTAGACTTTGCAACGACCACCTTTTTCGCAGGGATGCTTCAAGCAAAGAGAATTACAATGTTTCTCGTCTTTTGTTCCTGGCTTGCAACTGCGTACATGATTATCATAGCAACAATACATATGCATGTGATTATCTTTTATCTTCATCAATTCAGCTAAATCCATCACACCATTCTCGTACATTGATTCTGCTCCAACTATTTTCACACAACAATTATTCATTATTGAAACTTCATAAGAAATTATTAGTTTCTTGGAAAATACTTTTCTTGTTTCAATTGCGAGAAATTACTGTACAAAAAATCTTCCATTAATGCATGGCATGGGAAGTAAGTGGATAAACACAACTTGCACATATGCATGATTTTCAAGAACTAACTTTAATTTAGACATGCTTGCATCCGAAGAAACTTTTCATAGGCTTTGGTTACGTAGCAGTTGATCAAACCACTCAAATTCGTTGGTATGGAACATATATTTCACTACACAGCCTGGTGAATATATTTTTAAGCAGCAAAGATTAATCACAATTAAAGTTGTTTGGTTTGTATGATCATGAACTTGAGTTTACCGAACAATGAAACGATGACGAGAATGGTTGCGTAGAGAGGTAGAACCCTTTTGGCTATTGCCATCTGTTCTGAAGTGTAGTCCTTCGAGACGAGGTAAATATGAATAAAATCGGAAAAAAAAAATCACCTATAGAATATTTCCCAATCTGACACTCAAGTAAGAGCATAAAAAAAATATGATTATAGAAAAGTATATGAAATTGAGAGTGAATACTCCATGTGAGAATGTATCATATTTATAGATAGACGTGAATAGTTAAAATAATTAATTGATAATATTATTGATTGAGAAATTATATCAAAGGAATATATTGATTAAGATATTATACTCTATTTAATTTATTATATATATATATATATTTATATATATATATATATTATAAAATTATATCTTAAGATTCGTGACATATTTTCTTCATAATTAAATTTATTATAATGTAATATTTTATAATATATTGTCATTATATTTATTAAAAAATAATATATACATAATATTATGAAAATATTATATTTATTTAATATTATTCTTTCCTGAAAGGGAAAATACATCATCTTTGAATTTAAATTATAATTTTGTCTATTGATGGTATATCGGCTAAAACTAGGATATTATGTAATATAAATAGGTAGGGAAACTTCACTTTTGCATCATGCTTACTTAAGATGAGAAATAATTATAATAAACCAAAAATTTGAAATTAACGTTTATATATTTATTTACGTGGGATTTTGTTTTTCGGTTTAAAAGAATAATATATATGAAACAAATTATACAAATGTTGTCTAATTTTGTCAAGCTAGTTTGTTCTTCCTTTTTTTTTTTTTTCATTTCTACACTCTTTTATACATCATGAGTACATTTTTCTTTTTATATCTATGTATAGATATGTTTTACGTACCAAAGAAAAACATACCGAGAGAGTTAGAATTTCAAAACATTCCATATCAAAACAAATCATTAAAAAACAATCAAATTTAGAAGTTAAAAATAATTAATTATTATATTGAATAAATTAGTCTTTAGTTTTAAATTCGAGACTAATTTAAAATCAATAATAATAAATAATTAAAATTTATGCAATTAATGTTAGATACCAATTTAAACTTTAATTTACAAACAAATTATAATTTTTTATTAATATTTTAAACTATTTTAGATATTAAGAATTTTAGTTTATAAAATAATGTCTAATTTAGTCAATACAAAAATGACTAATTAGTTTTTGTTTCTAAAATTGATTAATATTTAATGTTTTTCTATTAGTGCACTAGTACAGTTAGAGAAAATGGCACCGGTTATTTTCGCTGATAGGCACCAGTTCCTGAACCGAGGCATATTCAGGCGAGGTAAAAAGTGATAGACTTTATGCCTCGGTTATCAGAACCGAAATTGTTCCTCTGCCTCTACTGCCTCGGTTGGAGGCTGAACCGAGGCAGTAGGGTCTTTTTTTTTTTTCCTTTTTCTTTAGCCAGTTAACAGCACCTTCAACATCTCCAATGAAGTTGATCATTCTCAGATTCGAAACCAGATCAATCCAGACCAAACAAACGTCCAAAAGAAGCACGTAAAACAAATCAAAACAAATTCTCAGATTCAAAAAATTATTCTCAGATTCAATTCAATAAATCAACACAGATTCAATTCAACAAAATGCAAAACTCTACTGATCCAAAACTGTACTGAAACCAAATGCAAAACCCAAAGCAGCTACGGTCAACATAAAAAAAACCCTAATCTGACCACCACCACTATCGCCGCCGCCACCATTGACGCACCACCACCGCTTGCCTTGTCCACCATCCCGCTCCCTTCCTCCGCTACTAGCTCCACCAGCGACTTCACTGCCGTGGACGCAGATCTGGTTGTTCTGCCATGGACGCAGATCTGGTTGTTCTGCCGCAGTCCGTCGACGCAGACCGGGCACCGCACCAGACTCGCCAATCAGGCCACCGCTGCTCCTGCGTCCGCTCTGTTCTTCGCCAACAGCCTCAGCTTCGCCGTCGCCGATCGCTTCACCACCACCAACGAAGAATGCAGTCCGTCGCTGCAGATCTGCCCTCCGTGCGCCCAGATCTGCCCTCCGTCACCGCTGCGTCGTCGTTGCCGCGTCTCGTTGCCGCTGCGTTCTCGGTGCCGCGACCTTGCTGTCGCCGTTGCGTCCACCATCGTCGCACATCGCACATCGCACATCGCGGAGGAATATCGCGAGGCGGAGAAGACGCAGAGAAGGGGCAGAGAAGAGAGAAGAGAAGAGCTGCGAAGAGAAGAGAGAAGCATGCTTCGGGGAGAAGACGCAGAGAAGAGAGAAGTGCTTTGGGGGAAATGGGGGAAATGAGCAGGAAGGGTGAATTAAAAGCACAATATGCCTCGGGTGTATGCCAACCGAGGCCGATCTAGAGTCTAATATACCTCGGGTCCATGCCAACCGAGGTCGTATCTTTGCTATGTGAGGATTATGCCTCGGTTCACTCTGATAACCGAATCAGTATTACTTTTAGGCACCGGTTGCTTAACAACCGAGGCATATAATACTTTTAAAATTACGAGACTGCCACCGCTTTTTGATATGCTTCGGTTCAGTAAAAACCGAGTCATAATGTACGAGTTAAAAACGTCATTTTTTACTAATGGTGATTGTATTGAAACAATGCAATTATTTGGTATGTGTGTTTGTTGCACCTCATGATCTACCCCACTCTATAGCTGATCATCCTTAAACTTGAAGTTTGACATCTTCCTATCTTTTGTTTTCCTATAATAACAACACCACTCAACTGTTCTTCCAAACATTTAGTGATAGGTATAAAGGGAAAGTTTACAGCAGAAGAAAAACTATATGAATTAGTTTGTTGTGTGACAGACAATTTTAACTGTATGTAAGGTAGTTATTTATTTGTAGTTAGTTGAACCTGACTTCTATAAAGTAAGAATGACAGTTTGTAGTAGTTTTTATCTTGGTTTTATGAAAGTTCTATAAATTTAGGAAAGTGGAGAGTCTGGTTCTCTCAAATAACCAGAAGTTATATGTATGTTTCAATTTATCTCCTTGGAGGAATTCTAGTGTGTTGTTGAATTAAAGATATACAGTTCTTAAGGTTATTTTTAATAAATCTGGAATACCTATAATTGGTATTCAAAGCCTCTTTCCTGGTGCTGTGGTGGCTGTTCGACATGGTCAATACGAGAATGGAGGCAAGATTGGATGGTTTGGAGTATCCAGTGCAAGAACAGGAACATGAAAATCAGAGAAGGTTCCACAGGTTCGAGGAAATGCTTACAGGGCTAACTGATAACAGTTGAAAAACTGTTATTTTCATGCTTAAAATTGACACTAAAAGCAACCTTTATACTTAGAAACTAGTTTGAAATCATGCTTTTATCCATATTTTCAGAAATAAGAGAGTTGGACAGGTTTATGCTTGATTTCAGTGTTTTTGTGCAGGTTTTAAGGTGAATTTAGTGAAAGAAGTGAAGAAGGAGAGAGATGGAATCAGAAAAGAAATCAAAGAGTGCAAAAGGAGAAGCCGAAGTCACCGCTCAGCGGCACTTTACCGCTGAGCGGCACTCAGGAAGTCACGGGAGGTCCGCTGAGGGACAAAATGGCCGCTGAGGGGAAGAAACGAGACGCGCACTCACCGCTGAGCGGTACTTTACCGCTGAGCGGTACACTTATGGGCTTGGGCCTAGATTTTCTGTAATTTTAGAATAGTATATAAGCTTTAGGACGTCCTAGGGTTTGTATCTTTGGCAGAAACGAAGCAAACACTCTCTCTTCCACCCCTTTGAAGGAGGATCTTGGATGCTCAGGCTACCTCTTCACCTTTCTAGGGTTTTATCCTTCATTCTTTCATTATTGTTCATCTAGGTTCACCATGAATATGGTGAACTAAACCTTGTATGTTTGTTGGGGAATTAATGTAATCTTTTGAAGCTCTCATATATGGAATTTATGCTTGCATCTTAATCTAAGATTTATGCTTTCTTTCATCATTAGTTAGGGTTTTTCCTCTTTGCTTAATGCTTGCTTTGTTTAACTCATTCAATGCATGATTATTGATTTTGTCGATACGGGAACGTACGGGGAAGTCTAGATCCGGGGAATCTCTCCCAATATTATATTGGTTGTCGTTAAGCTCCTGCACTTGATGAACTAATTATTAGGAATGCTAGGAATTGTATGAACTCGTAATTAGGGAGAAGCCTTCTTGAAAGGTACTTTAGAGAGTGGCATTAACAATGATGATTTGAATGTTGAATTCCTAAAATATATGAGAGTGGATAAGATGAAATTGACCCCCAACAACATAATCATCCATATATTCCATTGAAAGTGCTTGTCTTTTGCTTTTGCCATTGATCAAAACTCATTCATACATATTTATTTTCGTCTTTTGCATAGTAAAATCCAATTATTTCGTTCCTAAGTCTTAGCTAATCAACAAACCACACAACTAAACTAGGCCGTGAGTCCTTTGGGAGAACGATACTTGGTCTTACCAAGTTTATTACTTGAACGATTCGGTCATACTTGCCGATTGTAAAACAAGTTTGTGACATCATATTTTGGTGATCATAAATTTGTCCATCAAGTTTTTGGCGCCGTTGCCGGGGACTCGTGGTTTAACTAGTTAATTTGTGTGATTATTGATTATCTTTGACTTTAATTTTGAATTTCTGTTTTTATTTTCTGTTTTTATTTTTTCGGTTTTTATTTTATCTTATTTGATTTGATTTGATTTGATTTTATTTGATTAGATTAGATTTTATTTGATTTGATTAGATTAGATTTTATTTTATTTTATTTGATTTTATCCTTTGAATCTTTTATTTTCTGAATCTATATCTTCTCCTATATCTTTTTTGTGCTAACAAATCTTTTCTAGGGTTTTGTTTTCTTGTGCATGCAGGAAGCAATTAGAACAAGGAGTAAGAAAACAACAGAACCTCTGCTTGAAGGTCTAGACGAGAGTAGATGGAGGAGAAGAATCCGAACATCTAGAGAACTTTTCCCTTCTCCAGAAACTCTCTTACAATCATCACCACAAGGTTCTGTTCATAGCACATAAAATATGGAGAACAATAATGCCAGAAGAACTCTTGCAGACTACACCAATATAGCTGGGCCTCAGCACTTTAACAGCATAGCTAGACCTAGAGTCAATGCAGCTAATATGGAGGTCAAACCAGCACTGATTCAACTGGTGAAAAGCAACCAATTCAATGGGTTATCTCACGAAAGCCCATATGAGCACCTCACTACCTTCAATGAGATTTGCAACACAGTCAAGATTAATAGGGTGCCAGACGAAGCTATCAAACTTAGCTTGTTTCCTTTCTCATTGGGAGGCAATGCTAAGCTTTGGTTGAATTCTTTCCCAGAAGAAAGTTTCACAGAGTGGGAAGCAGTGGTCACAAAATTTTTAAACAAGTACTTCCCACAATCTAAGGTGACAAAAGGCAAGCAAGAGATTTCTCAATTTAAACAGGGCATGGAAGAATCACTAGGGCATGCATGGGACAGGTATAAAAGCTTGCTAAGAAAAACACCCACGCATGGCTTTGAAGATCAGGAAGTAGTCTTAACTTTCCTTGGAGGGCTTGGTTCACAAACCAAGATGATGCTGGACGCCTCAGCAGGAGGCAATATTAAATGGAAAACTCTAGAGGAAGCAACAGAGATTATAGAAAACATGGCTACTAGTGATAATGAGCTACACAGTGAGAGAGGAGCTCCTATGCAAAAAGGAGTCCTCCAATTACAGACACATGATGCCCTGCTAGCTCAAAACAAAATTCTAACTCAACAGTTAGAGACTCTGACTAAAACTCTTGCACAATTACCCAAAGAGTTGAAAACTACTGCACAGGTACAAACCCAGTTGTGCGAATTGTGTGGAGGCGACCATATCAATGGTCAATGTGCCCTTCCAGTGGAAGCCGTAGAGGATGTAAACTACATGACCAATCAGTACCGTCAAGGAAGCTACAATCAGGGGTGGAAACCACACCCAAGTATTGGTCAAGGGCAAACTGGGCAAGCTGGTCAATATAATAAGCAGCAGCAACAACCCACCTTATGGCAACAGTTATCTATGCTTAATGAAAGGTCCATGAGGATGGAGGAAACTCTCAACAATTTCATACAGAAGACTGAGTCTACACAGAAGAGCATTGAAGCTGCTATCAAAAATTTGGAGACTCAGATGGGGCAGATTACCAAACAGGTGGAAGAAAGGCCAAATAGAAATTTTGGGGCTAATACTGAGGTTAACCCCAGAGAAGAGTGCAAGGTGGTAGAGAATGTTGATGATGAGAAAGTTGAGTTAGATACAGAAGAGAGAAGAGAAATAGAGAGCAATAACACTTTTCCTTTTCCAATCCATCAAGGGAAACAACTGGACTTCACAGAATTATTCAAAATGGTGGATAATGATGCACCTTGGGAGCAGATTCTACAGCAAATCACAGTTTACACAAAATCTGATGAAAACATCTTTACAAAGAAAAGACGTAGAGATGATGAAGCAAAGGAGTGTATAACTGTTAAAAAAGAGTCATTCCCTCCTAAAGCAACAGACCCAGGCAGTTTTTCTATCCCTTGTACCATATGGAAGAAAAGGGTGAAGAAAGCTCTCCTTGATTTAGGTTCAAGTGTTAACCTGATACCTTACTCTTTACTGGAGCAAATCGGCAATGTTAAAGTGAAACCTGTAAAGGTTAATCTAGTAATGGCCGATGGATCTTCAAAGGAGCCATGTGGGATTGCAGAAGACATTATAGTTTGTGTTGGCAAACTTCAATTCCTAGCAGACTTTGTGGTGATGAAGATGGAGACAGAGAAGATACCTATCATACGTGGAAGACCGTTTATGAAAACGGCCAGAGCTATCATTGATGTAAATGAAGGTATAGTAGTGCTCCAGGACAGAGAGGAGAGAGTGGTTGTAGACGTCTTCAAAGATGAGACGCAAGCACAGGAGGAGGAAGCTAGTTATAAAGCTGCATTTCAAGATGCACACATGACTAGCCATAAAGATGAAAAGTCCAAGGTTGCAGGTAACCATTGTTTGTTGTTTTAGGTGCATAAGGAAGAAAAGATTGGAAGAGGAGAAGAAATTCCTGATGACTGGGAGAAAAGAAGACCCCAATTTGGTACACCTGTGAGAATAAAAAACAAGTTGTGGGTTGTGAAGGGCTTTAAAGAGAAGGAGATGATAGAGATAGAGTCTCCACATTCTAGAAGGACCAAAATAGTTCACAGGAAATAGCTGAGGAGTTGGTGGGATGACAACATCAACTATAAAGAAGGAACTTGAGCTTTACTGGGTCAAGCTAATGACGTTAAAAGAGCGCTTGCTGGGAGGCAACCCAGTGGATTTAAGAACTTTTTAATTTTTCTTTGGTTTGTAAATTTTTAATCTGTTGAACATTATATTGCTGAACATAGCATCTACTGAAGGATGCTAGTTGGATATAGCATCTACTGAAGGATGCTAAGTGGTAACACCTACTGATGGGTGTTGGTAAGTTTGAAGCACCTACTGATGGGTGTTGGTGAGATTTTAAACACCTACTGATGGGTGTTGGTGGATTTTGAGTCAGGCTTGTGACGTTAAACAAGCGCTACCTGGGAGGCAACCCAGTTGATTGATTGGTTTTGTTTGTTTTATTTTAGTTAGGGTTTGCATAAGTATTTTAAACATTGAATTGCAGGGAACCAGTGAGGGGCATGTCTAGGAGGCACGTAGGTTAAGAAAAGAAGGAGAAGAGCACATCACGAAAGTGCCGCTGAGCGGTAACTTACCGCTGAGCGATACTCTCGCAGATGGGCTTTAGTTTCCCTTAGCGGGACCCGAGCCCATTAGGGTATTTTTAAACCCTAAGCTGCGCAATTTCTCATACTTTCAGACCCTTCTCTGCACAAACACTCCTACATACCTTCTCCAAGTTTTTCCACATCTTTTCACTCTTCCCTCTTAAGAAAATTTCTCCTCCACTCACTTTTTCACTAGTGTGCCATCAAAGTTTGGGGTTGGAAGAGAGCATTTTAGCTTGGAAGCATCTTCATTGCATCTAGTATCTCCACCCAAGTAAGTAAAATGCATTTTGTTCATTCTAGGGTTCTTGAATTTGAATGTGATTGTCAAAGCATGAATATTTAGGGGTTTTGATTTCTATGCATGATTTGATGATATATTTGAAGTTTGAACTGATTAAACTGCATGATTATGAACTGGAAAACTGAAAATTGCATTTGGGTGGAGTTAGGACAGCTTTAAAACAGGATTTTCAAAATTCTGCAGAGTTACCGCTGAGGGGAAAACCATGGCAACCAAGAGAAAGGAAAAGGAACCAGAGCAACCCCACTCTATCAGGTTCCTCTCTAGGAAACATGTGAAGGACCATTTAGTACAACTTCCTAGATGCCTCTGTCAAAAGACCTCATAAAAATCTCCATTCTGACTTTCCCGAAGGCATAGTTATCACCAGTAAAAAGTGGCGGTCTGTTGATAGAAGCACCCTCGGCATATACTTGATTTTGATGACTGGCCATTTTCGAAAAATTTGAAAGAATATCAAAGCAAACTCTGATACCAATTGTTGGAACAACCGGTACCGATATTGTGCAGCGGAAATATCAAAACATAGTACGATACAGATTGTTTAAAAGCAAAGAGCTTATTCGGTCAATTTAAAAGTGGTTCCTTTAATTTTCTTAAAAGCTTTTTATCGAAGAATTGATAAGCAGAAAATATAAAGAGTGTAGAGAGAAGAAAAATCACACAAATGATTTTTATCCTGGTTCGAATCAAAATATTCTATGTCCAGTCCTTAATCACTATGAATACTGATTAACCTTTTCACTAAAACAATTTTAAAATTACAATATAGTTATTGAAAATAACAGTAACAGAAACACCTTCCTTCCACGAACGAACCGGAAGGAACCAACTCTACCATCTTGAAGAGAACCGCTCCGACCTTTAACACATAAAGTGTGAGCCTTTCCTATTCACAAGACTTGACAATGCAATGAACTGGCACTTGAGAACTTCATCAGATAACATTATATTCTCAGTTACGCAAAGTTACCTTCTAAAATGTTTGGCAAAGGTATATAAAGCCTACTGGTCCGAAACTGAAAAGACGCATTACAACTACCAGTGATAATCTATTTTGTAAGTGATAATCAATTATCTGCAAGACTTGGAACAATTAGGATATTTAACTCTTCGACCGTTCGACACCAGTTCTTCTCCCTCTATCGCTCGGTTTAATTCGACACATCCTCATGTCGTTCGGTTCAACCCCTTATCACCCTCTACCGTTCGTCTCGGTTCCTCACAGCTTTCGAGCATTCGGTTTGAGCCCTCATGGCCCTCTGTCGTTCGGTCTGTGTTTCAACTTGTGTTCGGACTTCAAATGCGTCAGGCTCAAGTCATTATCACCTTTTGTCGTTTGTTTAGGTTCCTTACAACTTTTCAGCGTTCGGCTTGATTCTTCACTACCTTTCATTGCTCGGTCCAAACTATTTGGTCTCGACATGTCTTACGTGCTCTTGGTCATGCCCTCCACTACTCGGTCAAGGTCACAACTTTACCACTCGGTCCTATGTTCTCGGTCATGAACGCTCGTGTCCTGATTGATTGGTCTTGGTCATGAAGTCTACCGTTCGGTGCTTACCGCTTGATCTTGTTAGTTGTGTTCGGCAGTGTTCTGCCTTTAGCTGTGTTTGGCCTTCATCTTATTGTAGCCATTGACTGATAGTGATTGTTCTGTCTTCGTCTACTTATTTTTCGTTCAGTCTGAATTTTACTCTTGTTCTTTTTCTTCGTTGATCATTATGCGAATATGCTTTTAAACTTGATGCACCAAGAGTCTTCATATTCTTCACTTTGTAGCATCATCAAAATTATTAACTTCAGAACAGCAATGCTGCTCATTGGTAACATGTTTCAGATCAGGTTCCATTTGCAATCAAGAGTGATTGTTGATTCCCTGTTGTTGCTGGCTAAGAAGAAGGACTTGAAGGGTTCTTGTGACTCAGAGAGGGGATTCTCTAAGTGTATACAAAAAGATGATTGTTCTTTCTGGGTTTGTATACTATAAGTGATTTGAAGTTGTGAGGAAAGTACATAAGAAGGTTGTCTCTGTATCTTGTTTGTAAGAACTCAATCATTATAGTGGATTTCCTTTCAATCTAAGGTTTATTGAAAGAAGACTAAATGTACGCTTGGTTGAACCGGTATATATCTTTATGTGATTTTCTCTATCCTTTACTCTTGCATTGTTATTCATTCATTATTGATTCCATTCCAAGAAAGATTAAAATATTTTGAAAAGAGTTTTAGAGAACACATTTTCTATAAGGGAAACCAATTCACCCGCCTTCTCTGTTGAGAAACTTGGCTAATGTATTTCTTCAAGAAGTTATACAGTTTAAACTTGGCATGGAGAAGTATTATACCACCCAAAAAGTCAAGAGGTTCAAATTATGTGGATGATAGGATTAATGATCACTTAGAGGAAATGGTACGTGAGGTTGGAGAAGAAAATTTTAGACTAGCTAATTTATATGAAAATCTTAAGAATGATTCAGAGCAAGAGTTGTATCCAGGATGCATCAACTTTACATGATTGTCGACAACTTTGACATTGTTTTGTTTAAAGGCAAGGAATGGATGGACTGATAAAAGTTTCATAGAATTATTGTAGTAGTTGAAGGAGATGCTTCTAGGAAATAACCTGTTACCTATCCATAATTACAACGCGAAGAAAATTTTATGTCCATGGGTTTGAAATACCAAAAGATACATGCAAGTCTTAGTGATTGTGTATTGTACAAAGACTAGTATGTTTCACTCAAGGTGTGTCCGATGTGTAGTTTATCACAATTTAAGAAGAAAAGTTGATGGAAATAATGATGAAAACAATGATGGTCCACCTATGAAGGTAATGTAGTATTTACCTTTTAAAATAGAAAGCTCATTTTCTCACACCAAGAGAGGGGTGAATTGGTGAAGTGTAAAAACAAAAACTTTTAAAATCTTTTTCACAAAAATTAATGCCTTTATACTTTTCTTGAATTGCACGGTAAAGATTTTCAATGCAGTAGAAACTTAATCGAATAAGTACAGAAAGTAATCGATTGAATAAAAGAGAGTACGAATCAAAAAACTCAAACACTGAGTTTTTATACTGGTTCGGTCAAGCCTACATCTAGTGTCCTTCCAACTACGGGAAGCCAATGCACTATAAAGATCAAGGTTTTTACAATAAGGTTTTTATACAGACCTCACGTCAAAAATACAAAAACCCTCTAATCTAATAAGATCAGCAACAAGAATCCCCTCTTCTGCTTTCTAACCACTTTGAGGCACCCTCAAAGTCAAGAACACACATGTTCTTCTTCCTATAGTCACAACAGGGAACTCAAACCAATCTTCACGAGATTGTAGAATTTGATCACGCAGTAACACCCAAGTGTTCAGATTTGATTAGTCTTTGAAACAGAGCAGTCTTGCTGTTCAAGAAATCACAAGTTTTTTATCACCACGGTCAATCTTGTTTCTTGGAGCTTTTCCTCTCTTTATGTAAGATCACAACTTTCTGTAAATGATATGAATTTATTAGAATCACAAATTATTCTTACAAAATTCAAATCTGCGTCAATTTATAGTATAACGCATATCAGACGCATTTTAATCGATTGAGGTACTAATGTAATCGAATATAACAATCAGTCATAACAGAATTAACAGTAGTCAAACAAATAATTGAATGTACAATTAATGCAATCTACTATCATTTAATGCTTGGTCCACATATTTAAAAATATGACCGTTATGTTAGTTGTTACCAACATTTAACAGATTTTCAAAACATCAACTAACTTATTCGAATACATAGTGTATGCATTCGATTAAGTGAAATCGTTTTGCACAGGTTTGAAAACTTTTCTCTTTGAAACAACTCACAACACACTTCAAAAGAGTTTTTGCAAACACACGAGTTTTAATCGATTCACCCCATAATGTAATTGACTTAAAACTGTTGTTTTCCCACACATTTAAAGTTCAACCATAGTGCTTGTGATTTTTCTTTTCCTGAAAACATATGTCATGCATACACATATAAAATCACATATTTCACATAGTGATATGCGATGAATAACACAAACATAGCTCAAACATGTTCTCATATATGCTTTAACAGATTTAACACATTAAAGAAAAACATATGACATGTAAACACAGAACATGTAACACATAATATACATGTGTTATTAATTATGTGTTGTCATCATCAAAAACTTAGATATTACTGAGATTGTGGGTTAAGCTAAACTTGTGCTCCCCCTATCAACAATCTCAACATTACCCATGGTACCTAGGTTGAAATGATTGTTTTCCGTTAAAGAAGATGCGAAGAATCTTAAATGACACGATGATGGAAGAAAGTGTGATAATCTTCTTCGACACCTAACTGATTCCCCATAACGAAAGAAGCTTGATGAAACATTTCGAGAATTTACTGTAGATCCAAGAAACTTAAGAGTTGCACTTGCTACTGATGGTATGAATCATTATGGCAACTTAAGTAACAAACATAGTTTATGGTCAGTTCTGTTGATAATTTACAATCTACACTAATACAAAATGAGGTTTCTAACGCGGGTCATATGCTTCAGTTTGTAGAAAATCGAACCATGAAAATGTGGTGGAGTTTTTGTAATTTCAGCGAACATATAGGTCTCGATTCAGGGGCAATCGAGACAGAAAATTGTCTATTACCTCAGTTGCTGTAGAACTGAAGCATAAAGATCTGCAAAATTCCATGTCTCACCTTTGCATAATGAAGTTTTCTTCTAAGCACCTTTTCGATGAGGACATACTGTCTCAGTTAGTCAGAGAATTGAGACATAAAGTCTGTCATAATTCTTTGACTAGGCAGGTTCAGAAAGGGATACTTCCTCGGTTGGCCACAAACCCGAGGCGAAAACCCTAATAATTCCCCTTGTCCCTTTGTAAATCAAAAACTTGGCAGGTTTAGAAGAGGATACTGCTCAGTTGGTCAGAGAACCAAGGTCGAAAATGCGTTGACATATCTAAAACTAAATATTATAATTCCCCCTTTTGCTTTGGTCTTTTTAGAACCAAGTTTATAGACATTTTTGGCATCGGTTTAACCGCAACCGAGGCGTATAGGTTGACAATAATTTCAAACCTGCCATTACATTTTTCATTTGGAATTTTTTTCGAACACTTTAGGCATCAGTTATGTATAAAACTGAGGTAGTAGGGCATGTATTACCTTGGTTAAGTAGATAACTGAGGCAATATGACTTAAATTTCACTTTTGTGCAAGAAGTTATATTTCTACTGCACTATTCTTCTTCTTCTTCTCGCTCAAAGCATCTTCCTCTCCTGTGTGCCTCCTTGTTGTGCTCATCTTTCAACCGGTTCCTTCACACCGTCATCGTCGCGTTGTCGCCGCTATAGTGTTCTTCATCTTCTCGCAAAAGATCTTTTTCCTTCGTCTCACAGTGCCTTCTTCTTGCGCAAGAACTTCCAAGCACTGCCTCCACATCGTTGCTGTCGCGGTGCCTCCATATTGTCGCCATTGCGCTACCTCATTAGTGTCTCGCCGCCACGTTGCCATTGTCGCGCCATGGTCCTCCTTCGCTTTATAAGTTATATTTCTTTTTCAAATTTATGTGATTTTTTGGTATGTGTTAGTTATGTTTCTTTGTCCAAGTAAACTATATATTATATTTAAAAAAATAAAAAATAAAGAGTATATGTGTATATAATAGTAATCAAATATTGTAATTAGATAATTTAAAAGCCTAGGAAAGACTACCATAACTAATTTATGCTAAAAATGTAGGTAGTTGATGAAAGGGTCGCACCTCTCACAAAAGTTGTGCATAAAAGAATGCAGTATAAACTAGGAAGTGACTCCTAGGTCGTCTCTCAAGGACCAATTGGGTTCAGTCTCAAATCAAACACGTAGTGGGGGGGGGGGGGTTTGTGAAAAGTTTGTGAATGCAAGTGATCTAAATCAAAAGAGGAACATAAACACGAATGTAAACACAGGATTAAAACGGTTGGTCACTTAAGCTAACATCATAACTAAATTAAGGAAAAAATGCATCACTGACTCGAAAAGCATTTGTTAATTCAGAAAAATTATCATTGCAGCAGGAATAAAAAAAATGCAACGTTCAAGCTAATAGTTGAAAGGCACATTAGAGCTTGGATCTCCGTGCAGCTGGAATAAAACTTCAAAGCAAAAGTGTGTGAAGCAATTGCAAATTCAACGTTGAGCTAACATTTAAATCCATCAAGAATTGGATGCGGCAACTGCAAAGCTAAATGCGCCAAGAAGTAAAAGAAAACCCCTGTAGAGAATAATTAATCACCGCACGTGCTTCCTTTCTTCAATAGAAATCAGCGCCTTGGAGCTATCCCCAATTGCTAACCGTGAGTTATGTGCCTCTTCTAGAAATTAAATGCTTCGTCTTGATTTTGTAAAAGAAAGAAAAACTGACTTCAAGCACCGCCTGTGCTCGGTTTGCAAATAAAGGAAGTTCTCTTGCACCTCATTCTCTCCCTCTCGGTGGCTGCTCCAACACATCACCGCTTGAATCAAATGAATGCTAGCAAAAGTAAAGTGTTGTCCATTCACGCTGCTCCACTTCTTGAATAAGCCTATTTCCTAGGTGGCTACCCTTGCGCGTGCTGTTGCTACTCTCCACCAAAAATCATTTCTCCTCTCTCATCCATTCCCGTCCAGCACAATCCTAAGTTAAAAGAAGAATAAACTCCATGACCGTGTACCTTGCTGCACTCCAAAAGCAAATGAATCAGCTGTGTGCTTCCTACTTAAATCATCATTCTTCTAGCTACCATTCCCGTACACACCCTGCTGCCAACGAACGTGAGCTGTGTGCTCCCTTCAGCATCAGCGTGTGCACGTTCAAAAATCAATCACGTTTCCTCTTCATTCCAGGATGTTCCGTGTGCATCTCTCGTCCCTAATTGAAGTGTGCTTCCAGCTTGCAAATAGTAAATGTATCACTTTCCTTCTGCTACCCATAGTCCTCCATGCTTGCTTTTTTTTTTTCTCCAACTCCACTCTCCTCTCGGTGGCTACTTGGGTGGCAGCTGCTCCAGCCCCAGGCCGTGACACCTCTTTCCAGCGCCGTGGCACCACACAGTTCTTTTCAAATGAAATAGCAACTTAAATTATAGAATATGAAAATGGAATTCTAATTCAAGCATGAAAAGGAAAAAAAAAAAGAAAACCATACCGAACCCATCCATGATTAAAAGCAACGCTGGAAGCAAAATAAAAACATTGTCTGAAGGAAGAAAATTGAGTGCGTGAGGTTGGAATAAAAATTAGAATTTTTGATTCATCAATCACGTAACAGTTGCACAATTTCTATGGGTTGGCGGCTGGACCCATTTCACGTTACACAGCCCCTTCATTCATTCCTTTTCCATTTTCCCAAAAAAAAAACGAGAGCCAAAACAAAGAAGTAACGAGAGGCCAAAAAACGTGGCGGTTGGCTCCTTCCCTTAAGGCCGTGTGTCCTCTTTTTTTAGGGTAGGGTCCACACAATAAAACCCTAGGGTCCAAGTCACTAACTTCTAATTTTTGGGTGTAATCTAGTTTACCAAAAATTGACCCAAAATGTAAGAGTTGATACAGAAATTCTAAACTACTGAATTACAATTTAATTAATTCTAAAATGTCTGTTTGGAGAGTCTTGAATTTATTTGGCATTCTTCCTGATGTCCCAAAATGTATTTCCGAAATTTTCCTGCACTTCAAAAATGCACTTAATCAGCTTAGAAAACCCAAATTAGCACAATTACAAATTTCTGACCAAATTAAGCAGAATTCGGAAAACGGGGAATTAACAAACAATTAAACACAATTTCCTGGTTTATTTAAGTGCAATAAACTAAATATAATTCAAGAAATAACGACTCATCAGTAGTGCATGCTAGCAATTACTTAGTTTATAAGTAAAAGGAAGATTAGTCCTATGATGATAAAAAGAAGATTACTTAAAAATTGTGCAATAATGTCACTAGTTAATCTGTTGTTTGTTTTTGTCCATATATTGTATTTTTGTGGTGAGATTTTATAGCTTTTAAAACGTGGACATTATCCATTGTTGATTGGCTTTCAGGCTTCGAGGTAAATATTCTTTAAAATTTTCTTTTAATATGAACATATAATTATTTTTTTGCTTGAATATATTATATGTTGCATATGTATTTATTTGTTTGCTTCAATGTATTGTTTGCTTTAATATATCGTATATGTTTCATATGTAATTATTTGTTTGCTTGAATATATTGTATTTGAATATATTATATGTTGCATATTATTTGTTTGCTTAAATATATTCTTGCTTTGAATTAGCTTCGTTTCTCACACTTAGAGGGGGGGGGGGGTGAATTGGTGTTGTATAAAAATGATAGCTTTTTTAAATCTTTTTCGCAAAACAAAGTATTTAAACTTTTCTTGAATCGTAAGTAAGAATATGTGCAATGCAACAGTTCACTTAATCAAATATAATGACAATATAATCGATTTAATGCAGAGAGAAGGGATAAGAAAATTCAAACACTGAGTTTTTATACTGGTTCGGCCAAGCCTACATCCAGTGTCCTTCCAATCAACCTGAGTTGTAAGCCAATGCACTATATAGATATGAGTTTTTACACCAAGGGCTTTACAACGACCTCACGTCAAAATGTAAATCACCTCTCTAACTCACTAATCTAACTATAGGCAATACAACAAACAGACAAGCAGCAAGCACAATCCTCTTCTGCTGTCAACCCCTTTGAGACACCCTTAAAGTCAAGAACCATGTTCTTCTTCCTGTAACACCACAGGGAAACCAGTAACAGACAACGTTTGCCAAAGCTTTCCTGATCAAACAGAATGCACCTTCTTGTGCAGAACGATCAAACTTTGTATATCAACCTTGCTCCTCAAGAAATCTTCAAGACTTTATCACCATGGTAGTTCTTGATTCTTGGAGCTTTTTTTTTCTTCTATAAGACGTTCAATTAATCACTGAAAGCATATATGAAAGAGTAAAAGTGTTATTCTCTTCTTGAATTTAAATCATGTGTGTATATATAATATAACTCGAATCAAACGCGTTTTATCGATTACGCTATTAATATTATCAAATACATAGCAGTTATAATAGATTAATACCAATCAAGCAATTAATTGAATGTACAATTAATGTAATGGACCTGCAATAAATGCTTGGTCAACATATTTAAAAATATGACCGTTGTGACAATTATGTCAAGTATTTAACCAATTTTCATAACAATAACCAACTTAATCGAATACAAGTTGCATACAATCGATTAAGTAGAAGCACTTAGAATATTTTTGAAAACCTTTCTTCTTGAAATACATCACAACACTCTTGAAAAATAATTGTGCAAATACACGAGTTTTAATCGATTTAACCAATAATGTAATCGACTTAAAACTTGCTGTTTTGCCATACTTTAAAACTCAAATAGCCGAAGCTAGGTGGTTGCGTTTTTTCATTTCCAAAACTTCATATTTTGCATACACAGATAAAATCACATATCAAATACAGTGGTATGCAATGATCAATACAACACAATATGCTTGTACAAATATAACACAGTAAGCATAAGCATAAGCATATAGTTTGTATAACACAGTATAACACAACATAACATGTGTAACACAGTATAACGCAATATAACATGTGTTATTATTCATTATGTGTTGTCATCATAAAAAACACAACTATCACTGAGATTGTGGGTTATGCTAATCTTGTGTTCCCCGTATCAACAATCTCAACATAATGTTTTAGCTCATGGTATCATTTAGACAGAGTAAACGCTTCTTGTGATTTTGCCTTTTTAGACAGACAACATTTAGCTTTGTTTGTGTTTTCTCTATTGTTTTAAGTTTTAGTCTTTTAGTGTGTTTTGTCAATGACATCATTTTGACATGTTTTGTTTTCCCGAGAGCTAAATTGAATAACCTTTAGGTATCATAAGCTTTACGCATTTAACTTCAACTCTCATAGACACTTTTGACTTGATAGTCGTTTAGCACTGCGTCTAAGTGTTTTGACTTAGTTTTTCTCTTCTTTTTTCTGTTTTGTAAAATCATAAGTGTTTTTCTATGGTTTTCAATGTTGGGGATTTTGGTTCTAAGTCTTTTGTTTTCATCCTATGTTGTTTTCATATTATTTTCTCAGTTAATATTATTTAGTTAAAGTTCAAAACATGAGAACATTTAGGCATATAGATGATTTTGTCTAAACAAAGACTGTTTCAGTAGCATTTAATCTGTCAGCAAAAGGATGACCAACTAAAGTCTCAGCCAATTCATGGTTGTGATATCCGTAGATTACCACTAACACCCAACCCTCTCCATTAGAATAGGGTTTAGCTCGTAACTTAATGGGACACAAACATTTTCTTGTGTCAATACACTCGGTTGAACATTAGCTTTGTATTTCCAGTATTGCCTACTTCTTTCAAAACCTAACAATACAAACATCTTTCTTCTAGGTTCACAAGTTGTTATGTCAGATCTTATAGTAACCACAACAAATCCAAGATCAAACGCAATCCTTCGACCCCATTCAATTAACTCATCGCATTATGGAAATATTTTATTAGTTGTAAAATTATTTGTATAATCCTCCTCCGCCATTTTAGTTATGAAAAAAGAAAATTCGAACACGAAACTCAAATTTATTTCTGAATCCATTGACTTAATTGTATAATTATCCATCTTAAAATATTAATTACCACCTAGATAACAAACATGTTTATCACTCAATATACCTCACTAAATACTAATAATAATATTAAAAGTAAGGTTTAAACCCTCTCTTGGTCCTCATTTTTGTATGAAAATCTCAGTTCGGTCCTCATTTTTTCATTTGTCTCAATTGGGTAATATTTTTTTATAAAAATGAACACATTTTATCCTAACCGTTAACTGGTCTCATACGACGTTAATTAAGGTCACGTGGTGCAGAGAAAATGTGCTGATGTGTGTTTGTGCAAAGCATGTTTTGATTGTGCATTTATGCAGAAAGTGTTTTGATTGTAATCATTAAATATATAATTTTATTACTTTGAAAAGTTAAAAATATAATATATGTGTTGAATTTATTTAAATTTAAAAATAATATATTTTTTTAATGAAATTCATACAAAAATAATGTAGATAAATAATTAACTATTGTACATCAATTGATTAAGCAAACTTTTTAAGTATATGTTTTCTTTTTAATTGTCTTGAGCTTTCCTTTAAAAATAAATTTATATAAATAAAAAATATATAAAATACCATAATTGACTATAATAATATTATTTTATCATAAGACAAAACATCACATCTTATATATTAAAGATTTATTTTAGTATTTCTAATGTAGTATTGTTAAATTATTTTATTTTATAGAACTTAATCCTAAATCATTTGGGATAAAAAAACTTAATAGAAGTAAAAATAATTTTATTAAAAAGTAAAATCCTATCTATTACAGTTAATTTATGACTTTTTTATATGTTGATTATTTTATTTTAATAATATTAAAAAAATATATTAAGATAATATATTAATTTAATTAATAATCCAATTTAATCATATTCACTAGCCAATTATTTCATTATTTTGAACTAAATTATTTTAAATTTAGTTTTTTAATTTTAAAATTTTTATAAAGTTATATGTATTTTAATTGAATATTAATATACAAAATTGTTTATATTATCAAATTATTATATATAAATAATAACTTATTTAATATTTTTTATTTAATATTTTTTAGATGACTATTAGAGAGAAAATATTTCTTTTTAAACTAAAATATGTTTATTATATTTTAGATTTCATAACTAAAAATAAGTCTTATATATAATTTTTTAAATTTTTTGTCAAAATAAATTCATAAAAAACATTTAAACACAAAGAAAATTAAAAAATATGCATTTTTACAATTCTATCCAAATATATCTAATGATTACAATCAAAACACTCTCTACACAAACACACGTCAGCACATTCTCTCTGCACCACGTGGCCTTAATTTAAGACCGTCTGAGACTAGTTAACGGTTAGGGTAAAATGTGTTCATTTTTATAAAAAAATATGACCCAATTGAGACAGATGAAAAAATGAGATCAAACTGAGATTTTCATACAAAAATAAGGACCAAGGGAGCGTTTAAACCTAAAAGTAATAATAAAATTGTAACATAATAAAAGTTAGATAATAAATAAAAAATGTGAATAAAATAAGTAAATTTTAAAACAAATTATACAGGAAACAAATTTTGAAATCCTTTAAACTCAAAAAAATTTGGGAAATCGTAGAAGACTTAACTAGGCTTCGAAAGCCGATTAAGGGTGTGACAAATTTTGAAAACCATTCAACCTCTTAATTGAATTTCGAAATCCAGTTAAGAGATCATCAGATTCCGAAAGCTGGTTAACCACTCCATCAAGATGTTCCCTTTCTTTCTTTCTCTTCTTTCCCAGTGAGCAATCAGAAGCTGTGGAGCAAACTAAGAAGCATAACCCCCAAATCCATTTTGCCATCCAACTGTAAGGACACTATCTTGACCGATTATCGGTGGGACCAAGGTTTTAAACGATGGAAAAGAGGAATGAATAGAGGAAAACAAGTTTAATCGATAGAAAAGTGGTTTAAAGGTCGCTAAGGCTGAAGAAAGGCAAAATATGGAAGAAGAATGTTGGATCTGTGAAGGAAACTAGACTTATAGTGCGGAGGAGAGGTGGATCTGTGATGGAGGTTGGCGATGAGGAGATGCGCTCTCTAGAGAGAAACTGGCACGCGAGAGTGCGTAGAGCCGCGGCTAACCGCCACCATGCCGCCGCCGCGTCGTTGCCGCTCCTTGAGAAAAGAGTTTCCGCCATGGCAGCACCGTCGCTGCTCTCTCACCGCACCGTTGTGCCTCTCTCGCTGCACCGTCGCACGCTCTAACCCCCATCGCACATCATAGAGAAAAAGGAGAAGAGGGGAGGTGCTAGGTTTTTGGGGAAAAGTTTCCTCCCAGATGCTAGGTTTTCTTGGCTTTAAGGCTAAGTTTCCTACCGTCCAAGCCCATATGCCTCGGTCCATCTGTCAACCGAGGTAGTATCTTTGCCACGTGAGGTTTATGCCTCAGTTCACCTTGACAACCGAGTCAGTATTCTCTTTAGACACCGGTTGCTTAACAATCAAGGTATATACTATTTTAAAAATTTTGAGACTACCACCGCGTTTTGATATGTTTCGGTTCCAGAAAAACCGAAGCATAATGTGCGAGTTAAAAATGCGATTTTTTACTAGTGAATGGTCTAACTATTTTTGAATCTGTCACACCCTTAATTGGCTTCCGAAAACTAGTTAAAAGATTGCCTACTTTCGAATGTCGATTGAGGGTGTGTCAGCTTTTGAAATATATTGAATCCTTAATCAACTTTTGAAATTTAATGAAGAACTTGCTGAAGTTCGAAAGTCAATAAAGAGTTCAACAATTTTTAAAATCATCGTACCCTTTACCTACTTTTGAAAGCTAATTAGCTCATTTCGAAATCTAGTTAATGTTTCAATTTTTTTTCAAATTCAATTAATAGGGGGAGTTTTGATTGTGCTTACTTAATTTGGTTAAGATTTCGACATTTTTCAATTTCAATTAATAAGGGAGTTTTGATTAGCTCACGCACCTTCCATAGCAATGTAGGACTACCACAAACACGTCACCAACAACATATGGACCACCACCAGTACTACACAACCATGAGAAAGATTACCACAAACAAAAAATTAACAACGAGTGAATGGAGAAGAGTGAGAGTGCTTATCAATATAGCAATTACAAAACCTTCATTAAATTTGAGTTGGTAAAAAATTATTAATATGGTAACATTTAATTACCTTCATCGATCCAATTTTTGTTACAGGGAGAAGCACTCCCGACAATAGTACGTAGCATCATCCTTATGACAGACCCTATAATTTTGCAACTAAAACGATACATTGGATACTTTCACATAAGTCCTAGATATATGACTAGTTTTTGACAGTCTCAAGAGTTGGAGTATAATTTGAGATTGAAGATAAAAGATCTAGTAAAAATTCTAAGTCAGCATTTTTTAATAAAATGGGTGATAATACATATATATTAAAAAGAACATAGGATAGCGAATTGTATGATGTGACATCTTATATGATAGACTTCTATCATATAGTCATTTACTTTCACAGTATTTCATTACAGTAAAAGCCAAAGCATTAAAAGTATATAATACAACTTAATTAAGTACCTAATATTGCATTAAAGAGCATACACATGGTGTAAACAACATATAGATGTAACTTTCATTAGTTGTCATATTTAATAGTAAATTTAATAGCATTTACTATGGTTTATTAACGTGTAGTTATTAAGTTTGTCCTAAATCACTTACTAATTCGACGTTAAAACATTTAATAATTAATTAATTTTCAGTTACTAAAGTCTTCATATCTTACTAATGGTCTTAGAAAAATTTAGTAGCCATCAAATTTCTGACATACGAAAAATTGTGTTTCCTTCAAATTGTGAAATAGTTGATATATTATTTAAGGTAAAATATGTTTCCAGTATGTAAATAGGAAAACATTTTCTTTATAATAATAAAAAAATGAATTTTAATATCTTTAATATATAATATGATCTGATTGAGTCATATTTACATTATACCTTATAGTTGAATAATTGGAAATACACTAAAAAAAATTACATATTTACTTGTAATATTACATATTTTTCTTTTGTCATATGTTATTAATTTTTAATTATTGCTATTATCTTGTTAATTATTATATATACTATAAATACATATTATTTTTTAAAATTTTATAAATATACATAATACTTAATTAAAAAATACACACTCTCATACTTATTTTTTTTATTCAAACATTCTATAGTCCTTAAAAATACGCATCAAGATTTTGTAATTCTTTGATATTTTATCACCTGTCTCAAAATCTACGTTTACGATGTCAGTTAAGAGCACAATTTTTATTTTTTTTCTTCCACTCTGCTTAAATGTTAACATTAGATTCCATAAAAAGTTTTTTTTTGAGAAAAATGATATGTTTTGATTTCTCACTTGAGACTAAAATCAAACAGGTCTTGAAGTCTTAAAATCTAAAACAATTGTAGATAGAAACAGAATTTAAAATAATTTGACAGTAAGAAAATATATTAGTAACTAGTTATTGATGGTCGCCTCCCTCCTTACATATAAAATATATCAGTTCCATTTCAAAAACTATTTAATTTTAGTTTTCTTTAAACTAATATCACTTTCATATTAAACCTATTTAATATTTTTAATTTAAAAAATAAACGATGTTTTCCATATTTTAATATTTTTTTTCTCCGTATAAGAAAGGACAAGAGAGTAGTAATACTACTTAAAAAGCAGTTCAACCAATTTTTATTATTAGAAATATAAATAGAGATTATTGATGCTCCATTGTTTCATTTAAACAGAAATACATTGGTCTAGTTTGTGTAATCCATGAAGCAATTATCATGGTGTAACATTCAGCAGTAACAATGGCAAAGATGTTTTGGCGTGCAACGACCACCTTTTCCGCAGGGCGTTATGCAAAGGTCATTACAATGTCCTTCGTCCGGTGTTCCTGGATCGCAACTGCCTATGTGGTTCTCAGTGCAGCATAACACATCTGTTTGTGTATCTTTTGTGTTCATCAATTCAGCTAAATCCATCACACCATTCGCGTACCTTGATTCTGCTCCAACTATTTTCACACAACAATTATCCAATATTATAATTAACTTCATAAGGAACATGTATAATATATAACACCATAAAAAAGACTTTTCTTTTTTCAATTGTAAGACATTACTATACAAAAAATATGGTTTACAATGTGAGAAAATTAATGCATGGTATGGGAAGTAAGTGGGTAAACCCAACTTGCAGATATGCATGATTTCCAAGAACCAACTTTAATTTAAACATGCATGCATATAGGCTTTGGTTACATAAATTCGATGGAATGGAAATTCCACTGTGCAGAGCAGCCACCAGTAATCACAATGAAACTTGTTTAGCTTTTATGATCATGAAATTGAGTTTACCTAATATTAGTGAGAGGACGACGAGAATGGCAGCGTAGAGTGGTAGAACTCTTCTGGCTGGTATTGCCATTTTTAAATTATATGGTTATTGTTGGTATATGGACTAAAACTAGGATGGTAGGAGATATAAATAGGTGGGGAAACTTCACTATATTGCCTCATGCATACTTAAGATCATTAATAATTATAATAAAACTAAAATTTGAAATTAATGTTTATATATTTATTTAGATGTTATTGCAATGTAGGAAAAATTATTCGTTATTTAAATTAGATAATAAGGTTTAAATATGGAAGAAATATCATAAACATTCAATTTTGTCCTTTGTTCTTTCATTCAATATTTGTTTATTCTTAATTAAATTTTAATTATTAGTTCATAATTAGGTTTTTAAGGCATCTAATATGTATTCGTTTTTACGAAATCGAAGCATAAAACGACACTGTGACATTTCTAAAAACTTCACGAACATATAAGTCTCAGTTTAATAAAGAATCAAAGTCTAAAGAGGAGTCACATTATAAAACAATTAAAAAATATTTTTTAAGTTTTGAGGAGGGCCTATGATTTTGGTTCCTCCTAAATTTAGTATTTTTAATTAAGAGCCTATTAAGTTGTTTTCAATTAACTTTATGTGCACTAGTGTTGTAAGGGAAAACCACAGCGGTTATTTTCGCCCACAGGCACCGGTTGCGGAACCGAGGCATATACAGACGAGGCAAAAAGTCTAACCCTTTTCGCCTCAGTTGTGAAGTGAGGCAAAAAGGGGTAACAGGTTGTCTCGGATGATAGCAAGGGTTGATGAGGAGCTGAGATAGCATCCACTGATGGATGCTATCACCTTTAGAGCATGATTTTTTTATCTTTGTTTCTGTTATTAGAATAGGTTTGATGTACTCAGTATGAAACTTTATCTGCTATGATGGTTTGCTTGTGATTTATGCATGATAAGTATTGCTTGATGATGCTTGGATATTGATTGATGTTGAGATTGTGCACACTATATGCTGATATACAGGTGGTTGTTCACGAGCTATGTGAACAAATGCATGATGTTGTGATTGTGATTATGATGCTAAGCAGGATGTGTGTGTGGAATGTTGAATGAGCCTATAGGTGAGGTTTTGAACTCCAGAGTTTGTGTACACTAGTGCAGCGAGGGGATTTTATTGCGGTTATTTTTCACTATACGTCGCGGTTTACGACCCGTAGCATATTCAGCCGCGGTAGTAAGTCAGAGACTTTAGGCCGCGGTTATGACCGCGGTATATAGGTTGCGGAATATGCCGCGGTTGTCCAAGGAACCGCTGCCTAAATCCAATTTTTTTTTAAAAAAAAAATTTGTCCACTATATGCCGCGGTTGTGAAGTGAGGCAAAAAGGGGTAACAGGTTGTCTCGGATGATAGCAAGGGTTGATGAGGAGCTGAGATAGCATCTACTGATGGATGCTATCACCTTTAGAGCAGGATTTTTTTATCTTTGTTTCTGTTATTAGAATAGGTTTGATGTACTTAATATGAAACTTTATCTGCTATGATGGTTTGCTTGTGATTTATGCATGATAAGTATTGCTTGATGATGCTTGGATATTGATTGATGTTGAGATTGTGCACACTATATGCTGATATACAGGTGGTTGTTCACGAGCTATGTGAACAAATGCATGATGTTGTGATTGTGATTATGATGCTAAGCAGGATGTGTATGTGGAATGTTGAATGAGCCTATATGTGAGGTTTTGAACTCCAGAGTTTGTGTACACTAGTGCAGCGAGGGGATTTTATCGCGGTTTAAGTGACTTCTCTTGAATTAAAGTAGTAAAATTGAATCTCTGCATAAAACACAATGATTTTAGTTAGTGTATACGAAATCTAAATTATAGAGAAAATAAAATTCAAACCAAAATATTACTGTTTCCTATCCACTGGTAACATGTGCACGAATAATGGTCATCATCTAATACATGACATAGTAACCACACTCATATGGCCCGGTTTGTCTATTACACGACTATATATCATCATAATTATAAAATGTTAACTACCATCATTGGAATGGTACAAAATGTAACCTCATCTTGATACTGACACTAAGCATATACCTGAAATCAAGAAATGATCTGATATAAGTAACTTGATAAATCAATTTTATATTAAAAAGTCCTCATAAACTTACATCATTAATAGCTGAACGAGTGTAATATTAATTTCTTTTCTCCCAAACGCAAGCTCCCTAACATCTTGTTGATGCAACTACAATGGATCTCAGCATGTCTTCCAAATGTACTAAAATCCCATGGTATCATCATCGGCGCATCTGCAATGATGTTACAAAGCTCGTCTAACGCACCAAGAGGGTCATCCTCAGATAAATGAGTCTTCTTCGGTGTAGGACTTCCCTCTCGACTTATTTGTTGTTAGATGAAAAAACGGTTATGTTTTGACGTCAATAAGAAGTAAAGTTTACCATTAGTAGGAGTGTTTACCGGTAGGTCAGATACAACACCAACCAATTGTCTATGCTAGGCGGCGAAGCACTTAAATGCCTATGCCACAGTGAAAAACTCCTCTGTAGGCACAAGAACAATGGCATCTACTACGACAACTTCATCCACCGAGACCTTGACCTCATCTTCTCCAAGCTCCACACCATGCACTATAGTGGCTGCCTCATAAACTGTGCCACGAGCCACTAGCATGGTCCCGATAGGAGAGAGAACATATAGCTGACATGGATGAGTGTCGTCCATGTCGTCCCTTAGGGCACCGATAGCTGAGCAACTTCCTTTGTCGCTTATACTTGTCAAATTAAATGTTAGGTTATACAAAATGTAAATTAATAAACAAAAATGATTATTAAGTTTACCTGTACGAGGGGCATGTTCTGCTATAGGAGATGGTCAAACTGCTACTGGAACTGACGCATAACCATTTCAGCAACTTCATCATACAACTCTCTGCCTTGACCTTCTTTGTGATCTCCTGCATGAACTCTTTTGTGATGTCCTGCTTCAGCTTTTGTCCATACTCGTTGATGAGTTAATATTTTTATATTATTCACTTAGCTTTTTGTACTACATTTGATTAAGGAATTGTGCTTAATTGTCCAATATTTCCTCAGTTTTGATATTTGGGCTTAATTTGGCCAATAATTCTCATTTTAATTAATTTGAATTATCTGAGGGTAATTATTTACATTATTAATTGTAGGGAATTATTTGGAATATTATTTTGGGACTTCAAGAGGGCAAGAATGTCAACAACCACTCTCCACATAGGCGTTTTAGATTTAATTCATGTGTGAATTCGTTTTTAGTGTATTTTTGGACAGATTTGGACCATTAGGCCATTTGTTAGGTCAAAATACTGAAAGCCAACTTGTGGACTAACCTAGGACTAAGGTTTTAGGACCCAAAGGGGGAAAAATGTCACCCACTCTCTCATTTTACGTTTTTGTGCACTTTGGACAACAAGGGAGAGCTCTCCCAATTTTGGGTTTTAGGTTTTCATTTACATTTCAATGCATGCATTGGAATTTCGTTTTAAGCTCTTCCAATTCGTTTTGAGTTCGTTTCACTTGCATTTAATTTCTGTTTGATTTCGTTTACCATTGGGTTTGCGTTTTGAGGAGGGCCTATGATTTTGGTTCCTCCTAAATTTAGTATTTTTAATTGAGAGCCTATTAAGTTGTTTTCAATTAACTTTATGTGCACTAGTGTAGTAAGGGAAAACCACAGCGGTTATTTTCGCCCACAGGCACCGGTTGCGGAACCGAGGCATATACAGACGAGGCAAAAAGTCTACCCCTTTTTGCCTCAGTTGTGAAGTGAGGCAAAAAGGGGTAACAGGTTGTCTCGGATGATAGCAAGGGTTGATGAGGAGCTGAGATAGCATCTACTGATGGATGCTATCACCTTTAGAGCATGATTTTTTTATCTTTGTTTCTGTTATTAGAATAGGTTTGATGTACTCAGTATGAAACTTTATTTGCTATGATGGTTTGCTTGTGATTTATGCATGATAAGTATTGCTTGATGATGCTTGGATATTGATTGATGTTGAGATTGTGCACACTATATGCTGATATACACACTAGTGCATCGAGGGGCTTTTACCGCGGTTCATTTTCACTATACGTCGCGGTTCTTGAACCGCGGCATATTCAACCGCGGTAGTAAGTCAGACACTTTAGGCCGCGGTTACAACCGCGGTATATAGCTTGAGGAATATGCCACGGTTGTCTAGGGAACCGCGGCCTAAATTCATTTTTTAAAAAAAAAAATTAAAAAATACACTATATGCCGCGGTTGAACCGCGGCATATAGACGGAAGAATATGCCGCGGTTAGTGTCAAAACCGCGGCCATATGTTTCGTTTTTAAAAACACGAAACACTATATGCCGCGGTTGTGGTTAGAACCGCGGCATATTCCCCTGCAGTTTTTTAAAATTGCAGGTCTGTTTTTGTGATATCCACTACCACAAAAACAGACTTGCATATAAAAACATGTACACAAATTCAATTTGAACATAACAAACACATGTTCAAATGTATTTCAACATCAAATAAAGTACAAAGTCTAAGAAAATTCTATCTAATCAAATGCATTGTTTAAATCTAAGAGCTATTGTATAATCTAACTATATACTTCGCGGCAGCGTTCCTAATGAATAATAGTGACTTCTCAGGAATTGGTGTAGTAGTCTTGAATCTCTGCAAAAGACAATTCATTTTAATTAGTGTATATGAATTCAACATTTGTTAAAAAATCAAAATTTGTTAAAGTTAAATATTACCGTTTCCCAACGACTTGTGATGTGAGAACGAACAATATGGGTCATCCAATACATTACATAGTATCCACACTCATATGACCCATTTTGTCTGTTACACTACAATATATCATCACAGTTGATAATAGTTAGTGAATAACATTTGTTATAAAACAATTATAACAAAGTATGACTTTAGCATATGTCAAACCTTGAGAGAAATCCAAGCAATCTTTCTACTCTTAACAATTGATCTCCCGTCCATCATCATACTTGCTGGAATAGAACTGTATATAAAAAAAGGTTTTAGCATTCAGTTATATAACAAAGAAAGTCCAAACATTGAGGTTCTTACCAATCAATTGCTTGTTTGAGTTGTGTGGGAGGAGGCCTGTGCAATGAGCAGAACCACAAAGCATAGTTGTCTTGCATAGACATAACAAGAAGTTGCCAATGGCGCCTGAAATTCATAATAACGTAACTATTAAATATTAAAATCACATATGGAACATTATTATGTTAACAAAGTTCACTTACCCGGATATATAAGGCAAAAAGTATATTTTCTTGCCCCTTCGAAAACTGCTTATCAGACTCATGTTGATATGCTCAAAATCATTTGATTCATGAATTGATTGGGGATCAATGAATCCATAATCATCAGAACGCCCCAACTTATTAGTGACCCCAGACATATACCTGAAATCAAAAATTAACTTTGATATAAGGATACTTGATATATAAATCAATTTTATATATAAATAATTGGTCATAGACTTACATCGTCCATAGTTGAATAATTGAAATATTCAACTCTTGTGTTCCCGACGCAAGCTCACGGACATCTTGGCTATTAAGGTATATTGGGACCTCAGAGCCATGCCCAAATACATTAGCATCATACTCAACCTCCAAAGGCTTATCATCAAGGATGTCAGCAAGTAGATGCAATGAAGAAAGAGGGTCATCCTCAGATAGAGGAATCTTCTGTTGTGCCTGCGTCTGTTGTTACATGAAAAGATAAGATAAGTTTTGACATCAAAAACCTTTAAAATTGAGAAGTGTAAAGAAGAATTTCATACCGAGGGGTCAGAAACTGGTTTAACCAAAAATTTAGGCCAAGTGATAAACGACTTATATGCTTGTTCCACAGTGAAAATCTCTTCCGTGGACAGTGGAACCGAGGCATCTGGTATGATCATTTCATCCACTGAGACCTTCACCTCATCCTCTAATAGTTGCATACCATGACATAGAGTCGCTGACCTAAACTCTGTTCCACGAGCTACCAGCACCATCTCAGTATCTTCTAAAATGTATAGCAGACATGGACTACCATCGTCCATGTCATCCTCTGGGATGGCTGATGCGAAACAACTTCCTTTGCCGCTTCTCCCTGTCTGAGTAAATGTTAGATTATACAAGAGATAGAAATAATTGCACATAAATGTTTATTAAGTTTACCTGTGGGAGGGGGAGGGATAACATGTTCCTCTATAGGAGACTGTACCGGGCGCATGCTCTGAAACTGCTCCTGGTATAGCATCTGGAATTCAGCCCTCACCTCGGCCCTGATCTCCTGCATAAGGTCTTGTCGGACCTTTTTTGTGATCTCTTCTGTCATCCTTTGTGTATCGCTGTATGAATATGAAGGCTGATGAGAAGAGCTCCCAAAATAATCTGTAATTCCTACTCCAGGACCTGCAGCACGTACACGTCCAGGGTGCTCAGGTCGTCCAATTGCAGCAGCAAGAATATCCTGGCGACCCTCTGGAGTGAATTGGCCTTGGGAGCTCTGCTCAACCAAGGCGTCCTGTAACATTACAAAACACCATTATTCTTTAAATAGTTTAATGAAGTATGTATAATGACAATATTTATTATTTTAGGAACAGTGATAACTTACAATTTTTTCAGAAATCTCTCGTGCAGTGTCGGAAGAGTAGGTGCCCGATGGTCGCATACGGGCCAACTTCCATTTCTCATGTCTAGACAGTGGAGAAGGAGGCTGAGGAGGGCTACCACTCTGAGATGGTGGTATAGCATCTGCCTTTTGCTTGAGGATTTTCTCCTCAAGCTTCCTATACCCACCACGAGATAATAGGTGGGGGTTTTTGTTCTGAGCACTTGTTCCTTGTGCTTTGCTTCTAATTGCCTGTCACATACACATTAATTAATCAGTTCATATGATATATATTTGTTAATGAGGAATTGAATAATATGAACTACACTAACCTGCCATTCCTCTGACATCCGACTCTCTTTAAAAAGCCGCCAAGTCTCCTCATCAATGGACTTATATGAACTACATGGACTTTTATGTTTAAGCTGTCCAAAGATGTACCTTGATGTCAACTTGCTTTTAAAGTTTCTGAAATTTTCTGCAACAGTTGACAAACACTTATTTCTAAGTGTTGGGACATTTGGAATGTCAAATGTCATCTGAAAAAAACATAATAAAGTTGTATTAGTACAAAATTAACAATATAAACAAATTTTAATTCAAATGCTATTAACTAACTTACCAATATATCTTGCCAAATAATGTTCCGATCACCCTCGGACACATGATCAAAAGATGGAATGAGAATGCTAATCCTATCACGTGCCACTACTCCAAGGTATGATCGGAAGTCATCTGCATGGGGGCCAGTTGCCACACCCGTGGTGACATTCACATTCACCGGAGTTCTTTCACCACTATATTTCCTGATTAATAGTTGTTTCATCCTAGTGGGTCCTCTAGTGGATCTGGTTGGGGGAGCCTCATCCCCTGAAGAATGTGGATGATCAGCCATATATCTGTCAAAATAAATACATTTAATTTTCTTTCAAGACTTATGTAATATCATATAAATTAACAAAACATGTAAAAAGTACAGAAATTGAAAATTCATACATAAAGATATGGATTCATCATATGTATATTCCCTCATCATGATCTGACCGAATTGCATGTACATCATCGTCAACTACAGATTGGTCATCCAAATTTGTTGTAGTTTGAAATGAATGGTTGTCAGTAATATCAATATTAATCAGATTGTCTTCGTTAACTTCAATTTGTTTTTTGCCTTGAAGAGCAACATACCAATGGTCAGACGCAGGATCTTTGACATAAAAAACTTGAGATGCTTGATGTACCATGATAAACGGTTCGTCTCGATAACCCACCTTGCGAAAATCAACCAGTGTCATACCCGAGTCATCTATTTTCACACCACTCTTATTGTCAAACCACTTACACTTGAACAATGGAACAGAAAACTTGGTGTAATCAACCTCCCATATCTCTTCTATTATACCATAATATCTCATTGATCCAAGTACAGGAGATTGATCTTTTGATGTGGAAAATTGAAGTGACTCAGCTTCTAAACTGACTCCACTATTTTGTACTGTGCTTTTATCATCCAAAGTCTTCGTATAGAATGTGCAATTATTGACTTCATAACCTGTACAACACACGACATCAAACTTCAAACCATTTGCAAGCCACAATAAAGTTTCAGAAGAATGTGGCTCTTTGTCAATTTCAGATTTGAACCAAGACATAAATGTTTTGTTATGCTCCATCAATTGCCATTTCTCTGATTGTCTTGGATTTTTATTCTTAACAATGGCTTTGTGTGATTCCAAAAAAGGGATCACCTCATCTGTGTTGTTCAATATATAAAGATGCGCTTGCAACAATTCTTCGCGATCTTTTGTCACCATATTGACACCTCGGATGCTTTTACTTGTAGAAAATTTATTCAACCATGCTGTGCGAGGAACTCCTATTGGATTCGTTGATGTCATGTAATCTGAACAAAACTCGATACTTTCTTCAGCAATATACCTTTCTATCATCGAACCTTCAGGACGATATGAATTTTTAACGTATCCTTTCAAAATCTTCATATAACGCTCAATAGGATACATCCATCTTAAGTATACCGGTCCGCACAACTTGATTTCTCTAACCAAATGAACAAGTAAATGTACCATGATGTCAAAAAAAGATGGAGGGAAAAACATCTCTAGTTGACACAAGATGATAACAATCTCGCCTTGAAGTTCATCTAACTTTGTAGGATCGATGGCTTTACTACATATTGAGGAGAAAAATGAACACAACCTGTTTATGGTGTGCCTAACATTTTTGGGCAAAATTCCACGAATAGCCACCGGTAACAACTGTTGCATTAAGACGTGACAATCGTGAGACTTCATGCCAACAAGCTTTAAGTCCTGCATTGACACTAAACTCTTCATATTTGAAGAGTATCCTTGTGGTACTTTGATACTCTTTAAACATACACAAAAACTTATCTTCTCTTGTCTAGACATTGTGTAACATGCAGGGGGCAAATAAGTACGTTTACCAATCTCCTTGGGTGCCAACTCTTCTCGGATATTCATGTCAACCAAATCCAAACGAGCATTCACTCCATCTTTTGTCTTTCCCTGAATGTTGAGTAATGTACCAATCAAGCTATCACACACATTCTTTTCTACATGCATCACATCTATGCAATGTCGAACATCTAACTTTGACCAATATGGAAGATCAAAGAATATTGATTTCTTCTTCCAAGGGGTCGTTACAAATGACTTCTTCGATGTTTTCCCAAATACATGATGTATTTTATTAACTTTTTCAAGAACTTCAAGGCCAGTAAGTGGATTTGGTGCTTCGTCCCTCTCTTGATCTCCATTGAATGCTTTTTTTAACCTTCGATATGGATGATTACGTTTTAGAAATCTCCGATGACGCAGATACATCGTCTTTCTTCCATGTTTCAATTAATGAGCTGCAGTGTTTTCTTCACATATAGGACACACTTTATGACCCTTGACACTGTATCCTGACAAATTACCATAAGCAGGAAAGTCATTAATGGTGCAAAATAACATTGCACGCATCATAAAAGTCTCTGAAGCGAATGCATCAAATATTTCAACCCCATCAACCCACAAAACCTTCAAGTCTTCAACTAGTGGGCTTAGATAAACATCTATGTCATTTCCAGGCTGCTTTGGACCAGATATCATCATAGACAACATCATGTACTTCCTCTTCATGCACAATGCAGGAGATAAGTTGTAAATTATCAATATAACTGGCCAACAACTGTGATTGGTACTCAGATTACCAAATGGGTTCATTCCATCAGTGGCTAAACCAAGCCTAAGATTTCTACACTCTTTACCAAATTCGGGGAATTGTCGATCAATATTTTTCCATTGCTTTGAATCAGCTGGATGACGAAGCAGCCCGTCAATTTTTCTCTCATCTGCATGCCATCTAAGATTTTTAGCATCTTTGGGATTCGCAAACAAACGCTTAAGTCTGGGCACTATTGGAAGGTATCAAACTACTTTCAAAGCAGATCCATTTTTTTCTATCTGACCATTATCTTCACTATTGTTTTTTGACTTGTATCGTGATAAGCCACATTTTGGACACTTTGTCAAAAATTCAAACTCTTTCCTATACAAAATGCAGTCATTGGGACAAGCATGTATCCTTTTATACTCCATACCCATTGGACAAAGAATTTTCTTCGCATCATAATTACGAGTGGGCAGTGTATTTCCATCTGGCAACATTTCATTCAACAACGTCAACAGTTCTGTAAAACTCTTATCAGTCCATCCATTGCTCGCCTTCAAATTCATGAGCCTTAACACCGCTGACAAACGTGTGAACTTAGTTGAACCGACATACAAAGGTGTTTCTGCATCAGTCGACATCGTCTCATACACATGAGCTTTGGCAAAATTTTCTGCTCCAACATCGCGGATCATGTCCTCCAATTTGTCTTCATCCGGTCGATCTTCTTCCATGGTGGAATCAGTAACATTTACACTTTGAGAGTCAGTGGGAAAATCCATTTCTTCGTCGTGCCAGATCCATGTTGTATAGCATCTTAGAAAACCATCACATATAAGATGTTCTCTAATTTGAGTTGCGTTCAACTTTCTCCCATTCAAACAGTTCACACAAGGACATCTAAACTTCACTTCATCATCAGTTCTCCCCTCATTACGTTGCGCAAATTGTATAAATTCCTCTACACCTCTCTCGTACTCAGCACTAATACGTGGTAAATTAATCCAATTTCGATCCATATTCCTAAATATTACATAAAAAGATAAGCTACTAAAAATCAAACTTGCAATTTCATACATATCATTGAAACTTAGTGAATAATATTTTAAGGTTTATAAATAATACAAGAACTACAACACACATTACCAAAACTATAGCAAAAACCATACCATACATTACCAAAACTATAACAATTTCATGCATTATCAAAATTAAAGCAAAAATTATACCATACATTACCAAAACTATAGAAACTTCATACATTACCAAAACTATAGCATTATCCAAAAACTAATGAAGAAATCACGTTAAGAATGCAAAAGGGCATAAATACCTGGAAGAGGAACGGCGGAAACGCTTGGTGCAAAGAAAACGAAATCGCAGCGGAGAGGGAATGACGAGTTTCAAACGATTTTGATCGGCTAAAACTGTTTCAAACGCGACACAAATGAGAAAGGACCGAATAATTTAAAGTTTAAACGGTGCAGAAACGCGTACCTGAGATGATGGCTGTCGGAGGAGAAGAAAAACGCGAAAACAGAGCGTTGCGCGATGAAGAAGACGACACTGTTCCAACATTTTGTTTTTTAACTCTGACTGGGGAATCTACCGCGGTTCACTACTTAACCGCGGTATAAAAGGGGTATATGCCGCGGTTTAACTCCCAATCGCGGCATATACTAATTTAAAAAATTATCCTAAATGGCATTTTTGAAATTATTTTCAAACTATATGCCGCGGTTCAGCGGGCAACCGCGGCATATACATCGAAATATTTCAAATATATATTAAACTAATTTCAGATAAGAGAATATGTCGCGGTTACTCGTAGAACCGCGGCATATACCCCTGTAACGTGCTGCACACAACTGTCTCCCCAACTGCCTTCTGGGGAATTTCAGAAGTTACAGAGGGTATATGCCGCGGTTGTTCAGAGACCCGCGGCATATACTCCCTTTAACTTCTGAAATTCTCTGACTGGCAGAGAAGTTGAGAAGTTACAGGGGGTATATGCCGCGGTTCTCTAGACAACCGCGACATATACCCTTGTAACTTTTCAAATTCTCTGACCCAGTCAGCACCTGCAATAAATTGGCAGGGGTATATGCCGCGGTTGTCCAGAGAACCGCGGCATATACACTGTTATTTAATTGTTTATTCATACGTGGCGTCAAAGGCAATGGTTGACTGGAGTATATGCCGCGGTTTCGAATAGAACCGCGGCATATATGTTCGATTTATTTACAAAACTGCCACCGCGCACCATTATGCTGCGGTTTCCGTTGAACCGTGACATAATGTGCGCTGTAAAAACCCAATTTTTTACTAGTGACAGGTGGTTGTTCACGAGCTATGTGAACAAATGCATGATGTTGTGATTGTTATTATGATGCTAAGCAGGATGTGTATGTGGAATGTTGAATGAGCCTATATGTGAGGTTTTGAACTCCAGAGTTTGTGTACACTAGTGCAGCGAGGGGATTTTATCGCGGTTATTTTTCACTATACGTCGCGGTTTACGACCCGCAGCATATTCAGCCGCGGTAGTAAGTCAGAGGCTTTAGGCCGCGGTTATGACCGAGGTATATAGGTTGCGGAATATGCCGCGGTTGTCCAAGGAACCGCTGCCTAAATCCAATTTTTTTTAAAAAAAAAAAATTTGTCCACTATATGCCGCGATTCAACCGCGGCAAAACACTCCAGTATATGCCGCGGTTCTAGCACTAACCGCGACCATATGTCTCATTTTAAAAAAAACGAAACACTATATGCCGCGGTTGTGGTTACAACCGCGACATATTCCCCTGCATTTTTTTAAAATTGCAGGTCTGTTTTTGTGATATCCACTACCACAAAAACAGACCTGCATATAAAAACATGTACACAAATTCAATTTGAACATAACAAACACATGTTCAAATGTATTTCAACATCAAATAAAGTACAAAGTCTAAGAAAATTCAATCTAATCAAATGCAATGTTTAAATCTAAGAGCTATTGTATAATCTAATTATATACTTCGCAGCAGCGTTCCTAATGAATAATAGTGACTTCTCAGGAACTGGTGTAGTAGTCTTGAATATCTGCAAAAGACAATTCATATTAATTAGTGTATATGAATTCAACATTTGGGAAAAAATCAAAATTTATTAAAGTTAAATATTACCGTTTCCCAGCGACTTGTGATGTGAGAAGTGTAAAGAAGAATTTCATACCGAGGGGTCAGAAACTGGTTTAACCAAAAATTTAGGCCAAGTGATAAACGACTTATATGCTTGTTCCACAGTGAAAATCTCTTCCGTGGACAGAGGAACCGAGGCATCTGGTATGATCATTTCATCCACTGAGACCTTCACCTCATCCTCTAATAGTTGCATACCATGACATACAGTCACTGACCTAAACTCTGTTCCACGAGCTACCAGCACCATCTCAGTATCCTCTAAAATGTATAGCAGACATGGACTACCATCGTCCATGTCATCCTCTGGGATGGCTGATGCGGAACAACTTCCTTTCTCGCTTCTCCCTGTCAGAGTAAATGTTAGATTATACAAAAGATAGAAATAATTGCACATAAATGTTTATTAAGTTTACCTGTGGGAGGGGGAGGGATAACATGTTCCTCTTTAGGAGACGGCACCGGGCGCATGCTCAGAAACTACTGCTGGTATAGCATCTGGAATTCAGCCCTCACCTCGCCCTTGATCTCCTCTCTAAGGTCTTGTCGGACCTTTTTTGTGATCTCTTCTGTCATCCTTTGTGTATCGCTGTATGAATATGAAGGCTGACGAGAAGAACTCCCAAAATAATCTGTAATTCCTACTCCAGGACCTGCAGCACGTACACGTCCAGGGTGCTCAGGTCGTCCAATCGCAGCAGCAAGAATATCCTGGCGACCCTCTGGAGTGAATTGGCCTTGGGAGTTCTGCTCAACCAAGGCGTCGTGTAACATTACAAAACACCATTATTCTTTAAATAGTTTAATGTAGTATGTATAATGACAATATTTATTATTTTAGGAACAGTGATAACTTACAATTCTTTCAGAAATCTCTCGTGCAGTGTCAGAAGAGTAGGTTCCCGATGGTCGCATACGGGCCAACTTCCATTTCTCATGTCTAGACGGTGGAGAAGGAGGTTGAGGAGGGCTACCACCCTGAGATGGTGGTATAACATCTGCCTTTTGCTTGAGGATTTTCTCCTCAAGCTTCCTATACCCACCACGAGATAATAGGTGGGGGTTTTTGTTGTGAGCACTTGTTCCTTGTGCTTTGCTTCTAATTGCCTGTCACATACACATTAATTAATTAGTTCATATGATATATATTTGTTAATGAGGAATTGAATAATATGAACTACATTAACCTGCCATTCCTCTAACATCCGACTCTCTTTAAAAAGCCGCCAAGTCTCCTCATCAATGGACTTAAATGAACTACATGGACTTTTATGTTTAAGGTGTCCAAAGATGTACCTTGATGTCAACTTGCTTTTAAAGTTTCTGAAATCTTCTGCAACAGTTGACAAACACTTATTTCTAAGTGTTGTGACATTTGGAATGTCAAATGTTAGCTGAAAAAAACATAATAAAGTTGTATTAGTACAAAATTATCAATATAAACAAATTTTAATTCAAATGCTATTAACTAACTTACCAATATATCTTTCCAAATACTGTTCCGATCAACCTCGGACACATGATCAAAAGATGGAATGAGAATGCTAATCTTATCACGTGCCACTACTCCAAGGTATGATCGGAAGTCATCTGCATGGGGGCCAGTTGCCACACCCGTGGTGACATTCACATTCACCGGAGTTCTTTCACCACTATTTTTCCTGATCAATAGTTGTTTCATCCTAGTGGGTCCTCTAGTGGGTCTGGTTGGGGGAGCCTCATCCCCTGAAGAATGTGGATGATCAGCCATATATCTGTCAAAATAAATAACAACATTAAATTTTATTTCAAGACTTATGTAATATCATATAAATTAACAAAACATGTAATAGTAATCATAGGAAATGTATAAAAGGAAAACTTATGTTATATTAATAAAATACTTATACAGAAATTGAAAATTCATACATAAAGATATGGATTCATCATATGTATATTCCCTCATCATGATCTGACCGAATTGCATGTACATCATCGTCAACTAGAGATTGGTCATCCAAATTTGTTGTAGTTTGAAATGAATGGTTGTCAGCAATATAAATATTAATCAGATTGTCTTCATTAACTTCATTAACATACCAATGGTCAGATGCAGGATCTTTGACATAAAAAACTTGAGATGCTTGATGTACCATGATAAACGGTTCGTCTCGATAACCCACCTTGCGAAAATCAACCAGTGTCATACCCGAGTCATCTATTTTCACACCACTCTTATTGTCAAACCACTTACACTTGAACAATGGAACAAAAAACTTGGTGTAATCAACCTCCCATATCTCTTCTATTATACCATAATATCTCATTGATCCAAGTACAGGAGATTGATCTTTTGATGTGGAAAATTGAAGTGACTCAGCTTCTAAACTGACTCCACTATTTTGTACTGTGCTTTTATCATCCAAAGTCTTCGTATAGAATGTACAATTATTGACTTCATAACCTGTACAACACACGACATCAAACTTCAAACCATTTGCAAGCCACAATAAAGTTTCAGAAGAATGTGGCTCTTTGTCAATTTCAGATTTGAACCAAGACATAAATGTTTTGTTATGCTCCATCAATTGCCATTTCTCTGATTGTCTTGGATTTTTATTCCTAACAATGGCTTTGTGTGCTTCCAAAAAAGGGATCACCTCATCTGTGTTGTTCAATATATAAAGATGCGCTTGCAACAATTCTTCCCGATCCTTTGTCACCACATTGACACCTCGAATGCTTTTACTTGTAGAAAATTTATTCAACCATGCTGTGCGAGGAACTCCTATTGGATTCGTTGATGTCATGTAATCTGAACAAAACTCGATACTTTCTTCAGCAATATACCTTTCAATCATCGAACCTTCAGGACGATATGGATTTTTAACGTATCCTTTCAAAATCTTCATATAACGCTCAATAGGATACATCCATCTTAAGTATACCGGTCCGCACAACTTGATTTCTCTAACCAAATGAACAAGTAAATGTACCATGATGTCAAAAAAAGATGGAGGGAAAAACATCTCTAGTTGACACAAGATGATAACAATCTCGCCTTGAAGTTCATCTAACTTTGTAGGATCGATGGCTTTACTACATATTGACGAGAAAAATGAACACAACCTGTTTATGGTGTGCCTAACATTTTTGGGCAAAATTCCACGAATAGCCATCGGTAACAACTGTTGCATTAAGACGTGACAATCGTGAGACTTCATGCCAACAAGCTTTAAGTCCTGCATTGACACTAAACTCTTCATATTTGAAGAGTATCCTTGTGGTACTTTGATACTCTTTAAACATACACAAAAACTTATCTTCTCTTGTCTAGACATTGTGTAACATGTAGGGGGCAAATAAGTACATTTACCAATCTTCTTGGGTGCCAACTCTTCTCGGATATTCATGTCAACCAAATCCAAACGAGCATTCACTCCATCTTTTGTCTTTCCCTGAATGTTGAGTAATGTACCAATCAAGCTATCACACACATTCTTTTCTACATGCATCACATCTATGCAATGTCGAACATCTAACTTTGTCCAATATGGAAGATGATGGAATCGTACTTGACGTAGTCCTCCTTTTGTATTTTTACTTTAGCTCTTAAGGAGCATGGGTTACTATAAATACCCAGCTCCTCTATTGTATTGTTACTTTTGAGTTTAATGAGAATTGAGTTTTCTAAATCAGAAACTATTCTCTCTTGAAAGTCATAGGCTAGAGAGTCCAAAGAGTCCCTCTAGCCACCTTCTAAGCATACTTTCTCACTTCCATTTTCCATTTCCACGGTGCTTGCATTTTTCTCTGATCCTCCACTAAACATTACTCTGCTGCCACATCTTTAGCTTCTCGTGCGCGCTTCAGCCACGTCTCCACAGCGCAGACGTCAACTTCTCAGTTCACCTCTCCGCATCAGAAACATAATCTTCGTTCCACTGCCACGAGGAACATTTCATTTCTCACCAATTCTCTCTCGCAGAACCATGTCTCTCATCCATTTCTCTCTCGAGAGATCATCCTTGCGAGCCTTCTACTTTCATCATAGTAAGCTTCAACACATTTTCTTCTCAGATTTGCATTCTCTCTTTCCGCATCTCTTGACCACATCTAAACCTAGGGTTTCTTCATCATTTTGTCTTTTCCTGCCATTATCACCATTTGTTTTTGATTTCAACCGATTAAACCCTCCTTTGCTCCGATCAAACCCTTTTCCACCGTTCAATCTTGAGTTTGAACCGATTAATCGGTTCATTTTGAGTTTTCCACTTTTTCTAGGGTTTTCTTGAGTCTGTTCATAGTTTAGTAGTTTTCCTTCGAGTCAGCTCTCAATCTAGAGCTTCGTTTACTTTCCGCTGCGTTCATCTCTGGAGGAAGCTTCGAAGGAGCTCGCACAGCTTCTATCGTCATCTTCGCGGGCGCTCGTCCATCAAGTGGTATCAGAGCAAGGTTCGAGCACGCGTCAACAGATAAGTTGTTCTATCTGTTCTGAATTTTTTTTCTCATTTGCTTCGAGTTTGTTTTTTTTGTTTAGTTTGTTCTTGTTTGTGATTCATTTTTTTCTGATTCACGTAATGTTGATTCAAGTCTTCTGTTGAATCTGTGCTTGTGATGTCTTGGTGATTCATCTTATTTTTCTCGGGTTGATTTTCATTCTTTGCGTTTTGTTTCGTCAATTTTTGAGTTGTTCATCATTTTCCTTTAATGTCGTGATTTGTTTTTCTGATCTCAGTTGTTGCGAATCCTTTTTGTGTTTCCTGTTTTGAATCTCTTCATGCGTTTAGGTTTCCAAGTTGCGTGTCCTGTGTTTGAGTCATTATATTGAGTCTTAGTTCATTTTAATTCGGTGAATCTTCATTGTTTGAGTATTTTAATTTCTAAATCCATTTCTGTTTTGTCTATGTCATGTTACTTTGTTTTAATTGTCAATTAAATCTGAGTTTAACTGTGATTCAATTGAGTTTTTTTGCTTTGAGTAAGATCTGTCCATCATCATAAGCAATGACATTCAATTGAATGAGCTTGATGCAGACTTCAACAGCAGTTTTAATGTCATTTCATTTATCTGAAGCTGTCTTGAGTTTTTGATGCTGACCATTACATGTAATTGTATTGCACTTTTGAAATTCTGTGAGCTAAAAGTTGAATCTGCTTGTGGATAGCAAATGCACACCAATTAAGCTATGAAATGTTGCATTGAGCTTGGGTGCAAGATGCTTACAGCAGCATCAGTCTTTCATTTGGCCAGCTACACCGAACTGGTTTTTCTTTGAAGTCTGTGTTAATGTTTTGAGTGTGTGTTTGTTCTACTTAGTATTAGATCATTACTAAGTTCTAACATCAGTACATCCTAGAGTCATTGTGTCTGAGTGCTTTAATTTCTTTTCTGCAGAATTAAATTTGATTCGACTTGTGTTACTGCACCTTTGTGTCAAAGTTGTTCTGGCTTAAAATTTGTAAGTGGTTGATGATTAAGTCCACAAAAAATCTGCATCACATCAGCAGTACTTGTAATCTTGTACAAAACAACCACTAAATCTGTGATTTGAATTTGAACCTAGCAGTAACACTTGTAATTGGAGTTGATTCTACTGATTTCATTGTAAAACAGTGCATAAGGCTGAAATTAACAATGTTAGATGCTGCACTACAATTCTAAAATAAAGTGAATCAGTTTGAACATTTGTTTACAAAAATTCTGCAATTTGTTCTTGATCTTTTTATTGGTTTTGAAATCTACTCTAGAACTGATCTTAGGATCCTGTTTGAGTGCTCACATTATTCAAAGCTTTGTTTCTTGCTTGTCTTGGTTGATAACTCTTATTTTGTCTATCACATGTGAACTCTGATCTGCTACTCCTAATTGAAGTTTTTGTTTGCTTTTGTAATCTGGTCTAGAGTTGATCTTGAGTTAGTTTCTCTGTTGTGTTGTCAATTCCTTTGCTTTAGTGGTTGTCCTGTTTTGTCCATTACTTTGCCTTAGCATAGCCTTGTCTAAAATGGAGAAGTTTTTACACTTTGGTTTCTGGAGTTTGAAAGAGGTTTGTGTGCTTGGTAGCATCTTAGGTGGTGGTGGTCTGAAAGACTCTCCAGCTGTGTACTGCCAAGGGAGAATCTCCCTTCCAAACCTTTCCATTTTGAGTGCTTTAAGTTTTCAAAGTGAAGCCTGAGTGTAGTGAGTTTCGTGAGGCTAATTTGGCCTAATTCCTTGGCACTTTGAAATAGAGAATTCATTGTTAATCTAACTGTTTGTAATTGTTCATTGTGCAGGGAAAAGGAGTTGAGTGAGCAAACTAGAGCAATTGTGATTGTTTTAATTTGCTCTTGCATTCATTTTCGATTATAAACTGTATACTGTATTCAGTGAGATATTAAATGTTTGAATGTGATTGCTGATTTGCTGGTGATGCTAATTGTGCTTGTGAATGTTTAAACTGTCATTGCACTCACTTTAATTTCAAACATTGCCTGCTGAATTCATTGATATACTCATTGTTTTGACAGTGAATTGTTGATTTCATGGTTTAATTGGGCTTCTTGAATGCTGATTATGATTTGATAAGATCTATGGGAACTTGGTAGATACATAGAAATTGCAAATAATGTGCTGATTGTTTTATGAGCATGTCTGGAATTGCAGCAACACTGTTTTAAACCTGCCAATTTCTGATTTGTCTCACATTACTCTGTCCATTAATTTGATTAGCATGGTCCACTGATTTCTGAATTAGTTTAGGACATTGTTCTTGACTAGTTTGGTCCATTGTTTCTGCCCAGTGTAATTCACTGATTTGCTGCAAAGGCTGCTCTTGTCACAATCAGTTGTGCTTCCATATGTTTTAATTGCCAATGCATCATCTAGTTTTAAGAAGTGACTAAAGCACTTAATTTCCAATTCTGACTTCCTGGTTGAATTAAGCACATCATTCTTTTTTACCATTGGATTTATCAGATTTTAAATTAGAATTGAATGGTTGTTTAAATCAGTTTAGTTCAGCCTTGAACTACACCCATTTGCATCTTGTTTAATATCCATTTCCCATTGGTACCTTGCTGAAATTTGGTGTGAAATTTTAGTGTGCAGAGCTGATCTGTTTGGGAGTTTAGTTGGAATTACATAGCTAAAAGCAGTCTTGTAAATAGGGAAGTTGATTAGCTTACCTAATTCTAGTTTGGTTAGCTATTTCTAAATTTCATTTGACATTGATTTGCATTGTGTACTCTGCTGAACTAGTTGTGAATTTTCTGTGTAGTTTGGGAAAAGCCATACTGCTTGTACTGTAGCAGATTGTAAATTGTGAGCTAAATCCAGTACTGTAGCAGATTGTAAATTGTGAGCTAAATCCGTGAGACAAGTAGCATTTGCATCTTGATGTGCAATTTTGAAGGGAGTTTCTTCTACCTTCACTTACTTTTTTTGTGATTGAACTGCTCTTGTTATGGGTTGTAGTTGCTTGCAATTTGTGATCTATTGATTTTGGAATGAATTGTCTGTGCAGATTTCAGTTGAAGAGAAATATATATAGCTAGTGCAGCGTCTTGCAATTTGAGAGCAAAAGCAATTCTATTAGCTGCCAGGATCAACAAGTGCACACGTGAAGGCCAGAGAATAAAAGGGAAGTTCTTACTGTTATGTGTTTTCATTGTGCAATTTGTTCTAGTTAATAAGATTTTGATTGCAGCTCTGTGCATTTACTTTTGTAGGATTGAACTGGCCTGGAAAATTCAAGACAAATTGATTCTAGAAGCAACAACAAAGTTGAGCAACAAAATGGAGAAGAGGACCAGGACCGTAGCATAGTTTGCTTTCTTTGTATTTGACTTGTTCAAATTGTTTGTAATAGGCTGGTGTTAGCCATTGTTAGCTTTAGCTTTTGTTTTGTAAAAGGGCCTTTTATAAAGTCCAAGTTCTTTGGAAGAGTCTTGGTGCTCTTTCAAACTCTTGGCAACTTTTCTTGATTGCTTTGATTTTTTTTAGCATAGTTAGACAGGTGAATGTGTCTTGTTAGCCAAAGCTACAAGCTTCACCATAGGAGTAGACTTAATATTGAATTGATTTGTGTATCTCGTAGGGGTCATTAGAGTCCGCTGGTTTCTTTAGTGTTTTGTTTCTTTGATTTTGTGTTCACGTTTAGGGGTGATTAGGCTAAAAGGGATTAAACTCTAAGCCTTATCACATTAGAGTCCGAGAGTCTAGTCTTTTAATTGTTTGTGTTTGTTTGTAAGTTGTGTTCTTTGATTCTAAAGGTGATTTTAGTTTAAGGGGTAATTAGTTAGTAACCTAAGACATTTCTAGCAAGGCAAGACTTGGTACTTAAGCAGCTCTTTAGCTCACCTCTCTTACCTAGGACTTGTCTAAGTGAAAGTTTTGAACCCTTTAGATTAAAAAAAACTTTTAAAAACAAAGATGTCTTCTTATAGTTCATATAGGTCTTCTAGGTTAGATAAAGTTGATGAAATGTTTAAACAAGCTAGGAATCTTCCATCATTTGGTAAAGACATAGGTGCATTAACATACCTAGCTTGGGAGAAAGAAATTGATAAAATAAATCCTTGGTTTTATGAAGAGAGTGAATATTATGTTCTTAGTATATATCTCTCTAAGTTAGAAGTGCATGCAAGAGAGTGGTGGAATGAAAGACAATATCATGTTAGGAAAGGTAGAAAGTCCTCCATACGTGATTGGCATGATTTAAAAGCTTGCATGAGAAGAAAGTTTGTGCCTTCAAGCATTAAAAGAAACCTAGAACTAATTAGGGTTTGCATTAATGATGGAAAATTATTTCTTGAGAGTTTAAATGATCATGGGTTTCTTCGTAGAGAATTAGAATTTGGGGCAAGACTTAAGGAGATCAAGGATAAGAAAAGAGAAAGAGAGATTGAGAGAAAAGAAAAGGAAGAAAGGAAAGAAGAAGAGAAGAGAGAGAGAGAACAAATAGAGAAAAGAGAAGAGAGAAGAAGAGAGGAATTAAGAAGAGAAGAAGAGAGAAAAGAAGAAAAGAGAGAAAGGCAAGAAAGAGAGAAGAAAGAAAAGGAGAAATTGTTACTGATGACAAATCCTATTCTTTCAAAGACTGTGGAACCTAAAAGGGAAGGTTTCCAAATCTTTACTTCTTTTCCAATAATTGATTACTTTTCAATTTTTGACTTCTCTTTCAAACCAATTGTCATGAAAACATTTTCAAAATATGACAATTCAAATCTTGAGTTATTCTTATCTTTAAGAAAACAATTAACTCAAGATAAAATTGAATTTGGACTTCTAAAATTTTCAAAGATTACTAATTAAAGTATTAGAAGTTCTTATTCTCTTGTTTTTAAAGAAAAATTCTTTCTTGGATTGATATTAACCGAAGATATATTTGATGTGTATTGCATATTCGTGTTTGATCCAGGAGGAAGAAAACTAGATCTAAAAGAATAAGGCCACTCAAAGATGGCCATGCTCCCAAAGATTGTGTGGAGCTTCTTCATAAGGCGATTGTCAGATTTGAGGACAAATCTTTTTTTAAGAGGGAGGGTATGATGGAATCGTACTTGACGTAGTCCTTCTTTTGTATTTTTACTTTAGCTCTTAAGGAGCATGGATTACTATAAATACCCAGCTCCTCTATTGTATTGTTACTTTTGAGTTTAATGAGAATTAAGTTTTCTAAATCAGAAACTATTCTCTCTTGAAAGTCATAGGCTAGAGAGTCCAAAGAGTCCCTCTAGTCACCTTCCAAGCACACTTTCTCACTTCCATTTTCCATTTCCACAGTGCTTGCATTTTTCTCTGATCCTCCACTAAACATTACTCTGCTGCCACATCTTCAGCTTCTCGTGCGCGCTTCAGCCACGTCTCCACAACGCACACGTCAACTTCTCAGTTCACCTCTCCGCATCAGAAACATAATCTTCGTTCCACTGCCACGAGGAACATTTCATTTCTCACCAATTCTCTCTCGCAGAACCACGTCTCTCATCCATTTCTCTCTCGAGAGATCATCCTTGCGAGCCTTCTGCTTTCATCATAGTAAGCTTCAACACATTTTCTTCTCAGATTTGCATTCTCTCTTTCCGCATCTCCTGACCACATCTAAACCTAGGGTTTCTTCATCATTTTGTCTTTTCCTGCCATTATCACCATTTGTTTTCGATTTCCACCGACTAAACCCTCCTTTGCTCCGATCAAACCCTTTTCCACCGTTCAATCTTGAGTTTGAACCAATTAATCGGTTCATTTTGAGTTTTCCCCCTTTTCTAGGGTTTTCTTGAGTCTGTTCATAGTTTAGTAGTTTTCCTTCGAGTCAGCTCTTAATCTAGAGCTTTGTTTACTTTCCGCTGCGTTCATCTCTGGAGGAAGCTTCGAAGGAGCTCGCACAGCTTCTATCGTCATCTTCGCGGGCGCTCGTCCATCAGAAGATCAAAGAATATTGATTTCTTCTTCCAAGGGGTCGTTACAGATGACTTCTTCGATGTTTTCCCAAATACATGATGTATTTTATTAACTTTTTCAAGAACTTGAAGGCCAGTAAGTGGATTTGGTGCTTCGTCCCTCTCTTGATCTCCATTGAATGCTTTTTTTAACCTTCGATATGGATGATTACGTTTTAGAAATCTCCGATGACGCAGATACACTGTCTTTCTTCCATGTTTCAATTGATGAGTTGCAGTGTTTTCTTCACATATAGGACACGCTTTATGACCCTTGACACTGTATCCTGACAAATTACCATAAGCAGGAAAGTCATTAATGGTGCAAAATAACATTGCACGCATCATAAAAGTCTCTGAAGCGAATGCATCATTTATTTCAACCCCATCAACCCACAAAACCTTCAAGTCTTCAACTAGTGGGCTTAGATAAACATCTATGTCATTTCCAGGCTGCTTTGGACCAGATATCATCACAGACAACATCATGTACTTCCTCTTCATGCACAATGCAGGAGATAAGTTGTAAATTATCAATATAACTGGCCAACAACTGTGATTGGTACTCAGATTACCAAATGGGTTCATTCCATCAGTGGCTAAACCAAGCCTAAGATTTCTACACTCTTTACCAAATTCGGGGAATTGTCGATCAATATTTTTCCATTGCTTTGAATCAGCTGGATGACGAAGCAGCCCGTCAATTTTTCTCTCATCTGCATGCCATCTAAGGTTTTTAGCATCTTTGGGATTCACAAACAAACGCTTAAGTCTGGGCACTATTGGAAGGTACCAAACTACTTTCAAAGCAGATCCATTTTTTTCTATCTGACCATTATCTTCACTATTGTTTTTTGACTTGTATCGTGATAAGCCACATTTTGGACACTTTGTCAAAAATTCAAACTCTTTCCTGTACAAAATGCAGTCATTGGGACAAGCATGTATCCTTTTATACTCCATACCCATTGGACAAAGAATTTTCTTCGCATCATAATTACGAGTGGGCAGTGTATTTCCATCTGGCAACATTTCATTCAACAACGTCAACAGTTCTGTAAAACTCTTATCAGTCCATCCATTGCTCGCCTTCAAATTCATGAGCCTTAACACCGCTGACAAACGTGTGAACTTAGTTGAACCGACATACAAAGGTGTTTCCGCATCAGTCGACATCGTCTCATACACATGAGCTTTGGCAAAATTTTCTGCTCCAACATCGCGGATCATGTCCTCCAATTTGTCTTCATCCGGTCGATCTTCTTCCATGGTGGAATCAGTAACATTTACAGTTTGAGAGTCAGTGGGAAAATGCATTTCTTCGCCGTGCCATATCCATGTTGTATAGCATCTTAGAAAACCATCACATATAAGGTGTTCTCTAATTTGAGTTGCGTTCAACTTTCTCCCATTCAAACAGTTCACACAAGGACATCTAAACTTCACTTCATCATCACTTCTCCCCTCATTACGTTGCGCAAATTGTATAAATTCCTCTACACCTCTCTCGTACTCAGCACTAATACGTGGTAAATTAATCCAATTTCGATCCATATTCCTAAATATTACATAAAAAGATAAGCTACTAAAAATCAAACTTGCAATTTCATACATATCATTGAAACTTAGTGAATAAAATTTTAAGGTTTATTAATAATGCAAGAACTACAACACACATTACAAAAACTATAGCAAAAACTATACCATACATTACAAAAACTATAGCAATTTCATGCATTACCAAAATTTTAGCAAAAACTATACCATACATTACCAAAACTATAGTAATTTCATACATTACCAAAACTATAACAATTGTTATTATGCAAAAAATAATGAAGAAATCATGTTAAGAATGCAAAAGGGCATAAATACCTGGAACAGGGGCGGCGAAAAAGCTTGGTGCAACAAAGGGAAATGGCAGCGGAGAGGAATGACAGGCGTTTCAAACGATTTTGATCGGCTAAAACTGTTTCTTATCGTAAAAAATGAGAAATGACCGAACAATTTTGAGTTTAAACGGTGACAAACGAGGGAACTGAGATGATGGGTGGTCGCCGGGAGAAGAAAACACGAAGTCCAGACTGCGCGAACAAGACGATACTGTTCCAAAGTTTTATTTTTTAACTCTGATTGGGGAATCTACCGCGGTTCACTACTTAACCGCGGTATAAGATGGTTATATGCCGTGGTTTCACAACAAACCGCGACCTATGCTCATTAAAAAAATAACCTAAATGGCATTTTTGAAATTATTTTTAAACTATATGCAGCGGTTCAGCGGGCAACCGCGGTATATTCCTCTAAATATTTCAAATTCATTTTAAATTTATTTCAGGTAGGAGAATAGGCCGCGGTTACTCTGAGAACCACGGCCTATACCCCTGTAACGTGCTGAATACAACTATCTCCCCAACTGCCTTTTAGGGAATATCAGTAGATGAGAGGGGGTATATGCCGCGGTTGCTCTGAGAACCCGCGGCATATACCCCTGTAACTTCTGAAATTCGCTGACTTACGGAGAAGTTCAGAAGTTACTACGGTATATATGTCGCGGTTTCTCAGAGCAACCGCGACATATACCCTTGTAACTTCTGAAATTCTCTGACTCAGTCAGCCCCTGCAATAAATTGGCAGGGGTATATGCCGCGGTTGTCCAGAGAACCGCGGCATATACTCTGTTATTTAATTTTTTTTCAGACGTGGCGTCAAAGGGGATGGTTGACTGGCGTATATGCCGCGGTTCCCCTCTGAACCGCGGCATAGTTCTTCGATTTATTTACAAAACTGCCACCGCGCACCATTATGCTGCGGTTTCTAGTGAACCGTGGCATAATGTGCGCTGTAAAAACCCAATTTTTTACTAGTGGTAAATGAATGTTATTACCTTGAAAGAATGAATGACTTTGCCCAAGTTTCTGTGACTAAATCACTTGCTTGTTTGTATCATATAATCAAGGCCATTTGTTGTTACCCTTATTAGGCAAATGATTTTAGGACAATAAAAGAGAGCACAATGTGTTCTATCCTTTGAACCTTTAGCTTTGAACATGATAGAAAACCCTTTTTGAAAAGCTCTACCTTGAGTTGAGTTGAAGATATCTTGTGGTATTGATAAATGTTCAAGTTTGGGGTTGTTAGGTGGTTTAAAAAGGGGAATATGAAAAGCATTGAGCTAAGCTTGTGAAAAGTAAAACAAAAAGGAAAAGAGAAAAAAAGAAAAAGAAAGGCTCAATGCAAAGAAAGTTGGGAAGAATGAAGAATGGTTGTGTTTAGATTATGCACTTAACTCAAGAATTTTGTGATCTAGAAAAACAAATTTTCTTGTTAGCCCAGCCACATTATAAGCCATAGAAAAGTCCTTGTGATGATACTTGCTTGAATGTGTTTGATTATGGTTAAATGAAAGACAAAGTTAATTCATGTGACATTGTGATAGTAGAGTGAAGGACCGACCTCTTATACACTTGTGTGTTTGAGTGAAACACTTTATCTAGTGAGGAAAGATTCCATGAGCACATGTTTACATCTATGCTTTGTTGATTGATCATTCATGAGAATAACATTTGTTGAATATTATGTGATTATGTGAACACTAAAGCATGTGTGCATCTTGACTGAATTTTTTGTTAGCTCATTTGAGTAATTACTTATCTTGAAAGAAGGAGTTTTGAATGTGGTGAACCATTGTATGGATTGGTGGAAGATTGAGTTACATTTTGTTCGCTTGAGGACAAGCAAAGTTCTAAGTTTAGGATTGTGATAACAGTTGAAAAACTGTTATTTTTAGACTTAATTTTGACCTTAAAGACAACCTTTATTACTTAGAATCTAGCTTCTAATCATGCTTTTGCTTATGTTTTGGAAATAAGAGAGTTGGATGGGTTTTATGTTTGGTTTTCCTTGTTTTTGTAGGTTTCAAGATGAATTGGAGGGAAGAAGTGAAGTAGACAGAAGTTGGAGTCAGAAAAGGAAGAAAAAATGCATAAAAGAAGAGTCGCAAGTACCGCTCAGTGGAAATTACCGCTGAGCGGCACTCTGAAGTCTCGTAGCCACCGCTGAGGGGCAAAACTACAACTGAGCGTCAAATAGAAGAATCGTACTTATCGTTGAGCGCCATTTTAATGGGCCTTGGGCCACTTTTCTGTAATCTTTAGGAGTCTATATAAGGTTTTAGTCGACCTAGGGTTAGGATCTTTTGGCAGAACGAAGCAAAATCACACTTTCTTCACCCCTTGGAAGAGGATTTTGGATGCTCAAGCTGCACTCTTCAGATTCTAGGATTCTATCTTTCATTCTTTCATTATTTTTCATCTAGTTTCACCATGATTATGGTGAACTAAACCTAAATTGTTGTTGGGGAACCGTTGTAATCCTTTGAAACTCTCATGTTTTGAATCGATTCTTTATTATATATGCTTTTTTTCATTAATTGTTAGGGTTTTTCTTCTATACTCTATGCATACTTTGTTTAACTCATTCAATTGCATGATCATTGATTTTATTTGTATGGATACATATAGATAAATCTAGACATGAAGAAATTCTTCTAAGAGCAATATTACCTAGACATAGGGATAGGAGGATTGGTTGCCTTTAAGCTTCTGTGCAAATGTACTGCATGAATAATTGCTAGGGAGACAAGACATTGTAAACTAGTGATTGGGATTAGGCTTTCTTCACCGAGACATCAGGTTTAAGATAAATTAGAAAGTGGCATTAACATTAATGAAGAAAGGTGAATTCTTGAATACATGAGAGTGGATAGGAGAACTCAATAACCCCAACAACATAATCATCCATATATTTCAATCATGATTTGCTTCTTTTGTCCAATTGATCAATACATGCATTCATATTTACTTTTTAGTATTTGCATTTAAATCTCAAAGAATTGGTTTTTCAAGTCTTATTTAATCAAGAAACCACACAAGTGTTTAGGTCGTGACTCCTTTGGGAAACGATACTAGGTCTTACCATTTTATTATTACTTGATACGATTCAGTACACTTGCCGAGGGTTAACATATACAAAACCTAGGACGCCTAAGTCCTTTAAATAGAGTGAAGACAGAACAGAAACAAGTCGAAGCTCGTGTCGCCGACGGTCAAGCGCCCCACTTAATGCACCCAGGCGGTGAGCGGTGGTCTTCCACGCTTAAGCATCAGAGATGGTGCCCAGGTTCGTGCCTCTTGCGCTCAAGCGCCCAAAAAGGGGCGCCCGAGTGGTGAGCGGTACTCTTCTGCGCTTGAGCCTCCAAAAAAGGTGCCTAAGCTTCGAGCAATCCTCCCTTCTAGTGCTTTTCTAGGCCTTTCTGAACTCCATCTTCATGGCACTTCATCCTTGCTTTCCATATTATCTCTTTTCCTACCAAAACAAGGGAAATTAGTCTTAAAATCATTAAATTCAACCTCAACTCTCTTACTCACACAACTTAACAGAAAAACATGATTCAAAGCAAGTTTCTAAGCAGAAAAGGGAGCACTTCGTATCAAAATTACATCACAAATAACCTTATTTTTAACCGTTATCAAGTATCATTGCTCATATAATCTCATGAATTCTTATACATCATCCATAATAAATAAACATGTAACTTCACTCCACAAGAAAACAAAGAATAGAAAAGATAAAACACCCCTAATTGATTTCTCTACATTCAATCATAGAACAAAATTTTACTCACACAGTTCAATATTCATGCATCCTTTAACATACACAATTAGCATCAATTCAAGAAATCCCTAGCTTCCCTTACCTTACTGATAACGGTTGAAAATAATGTTGTTTGTGATGTAATTTTGATACCAAATGTACCATTTTCTGCTTAGAAACTTTCTTGGAATCATATTTTCTCTTTACTTTTGTGAATAAGAGAGTTGAGGTTATACTTGATGATTTTATCACTAAATTCTCTTCATTTTGTTGGCTATTGGAATGATTTGAGGGAAGAGTTAAAGTACCAAATAGTTTGAATGCAGAAAAGTCAACCAGAGTGCAAAAAAGTCAACCTACGAGGCTTGGGCAACCAGTTTGGAGGCTTGAGCGCCAGAAATCACCGTTCACCGCCCGGGCGCCCTAAATGGGGCGCCCTAAATGGGGCGCCCGAGCGTCGTGCGTCGTGGAATAGGCCTAGTTTTTGCTTTGTTTTGACTCTTTTGGACCAGGCCATGTTTATACTCTTTTCCGACTCTATTTAAAGGATCCTGGCGCTCTAGGTTTGTTATCTTTGGCTGGAGCAATACAACAACACACTCTTCTACTCTCTAAAGGCAGATCTGAAGGCGGGAGCTTCCTGTTCTACTCTTAGGGTTTCACTATCTCATGTTTTTCCATTATTCATATATTTTCTCCATGTCTATGGGGAACTAAACTCTATTTGTTGTTGGGGAATGATGTAACCTTCTGAACTCTCATGTATTTGAATTGATTCTTAATTTATATGTTTTTTCATTAATTATTAGGGAATTCATCTGTTTCAATGCTTACTCTATTTAACTCATTTAGTAGCATGATTTATGAATTGCATGAGTGTCGGGAGGTTCATTACAATTCAGGTTCTTGTTGAATTCTCCCAAGGGTAATATTTCTCAGGGATGAGGGTACGAGTACTTGGTCATCTTAAACTTTTGATCTTCAGACTTAATTTTCCAGGAATGCTAGGAATTGCACGAACTAGGAATTAAGGCAGGATTATTGCGTTGAGGGGTCGGGTTCTAAGTAATTTAGGGAGTGACGTTAATATTAATGTAAAAAGAAGAATTCTTATATACATGAAAGTAAACTTCGTGAAATCAAAACCTAACAACATAATCATCTTATTTTATAAACAACCCCCGTTCATCTTTGTGTTACTCTACTATTGATCAATTTGCATTCATATTTAATTTTATGTCTTTGCATTTGAAACCAACAATCTCATTTTATTTAAGTCTTAATTAATTGAGTTATCACATAACTATTTAGTGTCGAGAGTCTTCAGGGTTATGATACTTGGTCTTACCATGTTATATTACTTGTGCAATTTGGTACACTTGTCAATCTATCAACAAGTATTTGGCGCCGTTGCTTGGGACTCATGGTTTAAACTATTGTATTTGTGTGATTCTTAATTAATTTTGACTTTATTTTTTATTTTTCTTATTTTTATTTTTATTTTTTAATTTTCTTTTTGTGTCATTTAACTTTTAATTTTTATTTTTGTCCTAACAGTGTTTTCTAGAGTTTTGTGTCTAGTGCTTGCAGGATGCACTTCAGACAAGAAGTTAACTATATGGACACTCAATTCCACCAAGGTAATTTCAACCACTGGTGGCAACCTCACTCAAGCATGGATCAAAGTCACTTTGGGCATGCTGCCAGACAATTTTATAGAGAACCACAACAACAATGGCAACAACAACCCTCGATATCAGAAAGAGGGGCTACCTTGGATGACATGCTTCAATAGTTCATACAAATGTTTGAGTCTAATCGTAATAACTCTCAAGCAGCATGCAGAAGGATGGAGGCACATTGTAGGTTCATAATTCAGAAGCTGGATTATCTTAAGGACAACATGAACCCTAAAGAGGAGTGCATTGCTATTGTTACTGGATGTGGCAAGGTTTTATATGAGAGAAAAATAGAGAGAAAAGAAGTAGAAAGTTTGAGTGAAAAAGAAAATATATAGAGGAAAAGAAAGAAAAAGAAGATAGTGAGGAAGAAAAGAAAGAGAATGAGAGAAAAATAGAGAGAGAAGAAAAAAAAGTCTGAATGAAAAGGAGAAAGATGAAGAGAGAAAAGAAAAAGAAAAGGTTGAGAAAGAAAAGAAACAAATTGAGAAAAATCTTTTGTACCCTAAGGAGTGTTCTGAAAAGGAAAAAGAGAGGGAAGAAAAGAAAAAGGGAAAGAAGGAGGATGAGAGGAAAAAGAAAGACTCACATGAAAAACCCCTTCCTCACCCAAAGAAGTATCATAGGAAGTAAAAAGAAAGATAGTTTGTGCTCTTCATGGAAATCTTCAAGAAATTGGAGGTTAAAATTCCTATGATTGGGCCACTACAACAGGTTTCTGATTATATTAAATTCCTAAAAAAATTCAACAAAAAAAGATATCCAGAAAAGGGAACAATTGAGGTATAAGGCAATTGTAGTTGGTCAAGCCATTTTTTTTATCTTTTTATCTTTCTATTTTTTATCTTTTTTTTTAATTTTTATGTTTTATCTTTTCATATTTTTATCTTCTTATCTTTTTTTATCTTTTTTTCTTTTCAATTTTTTCTTATCTTTTTATCTTTTATTTTTTTTATCTTTCTATCTTTTCATCTTTTTATATTTCTACCTTTTATCTTTTTGTCTTTCTACCTCTTATCTTTTTATCTTTTTATCCCTTTATCTTTTTTTTTATCTTTATCTTTTTATCTTTATCTTTCTTATTTTTATTTTTATTTATTTTTTATTTATCTTTGTATCTTTTAATCTTTCTATCTTTTATGTTTTTATGTTTTTATTTTTTTTTTATCTTTTCATCTCTTTATCTTCTTATCCTTTTTATATTTTTATTTTTTTATCTTTTCAATTTTTTGTTATCTTTTTTATCTTTTTATCTTTTATTTTTTTATCTTTTCTATCTTTTCATCTTTTTATCTTTCTACCTCTTATCTTTTTATCTTTTTATCCCTTTATCTTTTTTATCTTTATCTTTTTATCTTTTTTCTTATCTTTATCTTTTTTATTTTTTTATTTTTTATTTATCTTTGTATCTTTTTATCTTTTATCTTTTTATTTTTTTTATCTTTTTGTCTTTTTTTTATCTTTTTATTTTTATTTTTTTCTTTTTATCTTTTTAATTTTTTATCTTTATCTTTTTAATTTTTAATTTTTTTATCTTTTTATTATTTATCTTTTTATCTTTTTCTTTAATCTTTTAGTGCTAATTGGGTGCTCTAGTGTAGTGTTCTTTAGTGTTTGTAGGATAAAATTTGAAAATTTGTACTAGGAGCACAAGATCATCAAAAGAAGAAGGAGGAAGAAGGTCGTAGGGTGCGCCTGGGCACCCTACTAAGGGCGTTGAGCGTCGGCCTTTAAGTGCTATGTTCATCTAGACTCTGTGCATGAAGTGGTTAAAGATATCAAAGATGGTGAACAAGAAGATGTTGTTATGATGAGGATGATGAATGACAACATCTACTGATGGATGCTGTTATGGAAGAGGACGTTGACTAAACATCTACTGATGGATGTTACTGACAACATCTACTGATGGATGCTATGATGATGAAGATGGTGTCAAGCTAGTGACGTTAAGGAAGCGCTTACTGGGAGGCAACCTAGCTTTCAAAACCTTTCTTTTTAATCTTTTGTTTTGTTATTTGTTTTCTTTTTAATTAATTATTTTGATATTGTACTTTGCTTGAATGAACTGCTTCGGTTCAACTATGTTGTGTTTTGTAATAAGTATTGTTTTGTGATATTCTAGTGTATAGATTGATGTTGAGATGATGCATGATTTGCTGATATACAGGTGATGACTCATATTGTATGAAACAGGTGCTTGAGGTAAAACTTGATTGAGATACTGAGCAGGGTGTTTTTCTGAATTCTAGGACTTGATAGTTTACCTGTGTGAGTTTTAGGCTTCAAAGTTGTTGTGAATAATTTCTATTGCTTTGGAAGCATGAATGATTTTACCCAAATTTTCTATGATTGAACTACTTGCTTGCAGGTTTCATATAATCAAGTTCATCTTTTGTTATCCCTTATTTTTCTTAACCTTCACATGAATTCTTCCACTGAAAATAAAATAATTTGTTTTAACCTTGAACCTTGAGCCTTATGCATATTTGAAAACCTTTGAAAATCTTTACCTTGAGTTAAGTTGAGAACATATTGATAAAGGTTCAAGTTTGGGGTTGCTGGAAAGATTGAGAAAGGAAAAGAAAAAGTATTGAGCTAAGCAGTGAATACTTGAAAAGAAAAAGAAAAATGAAAAGAAAAGAAAAGAAAAGCTCAATGCAAGGGAAAGCTGGGAAAAAGAAAGAAAGTTGTGCTTGAATGATAAAATAATGAATGTCTCTCTTAACTCAAGGATTTTGCTGACTAGAAAAACCAATTTCCTTCTTAGCCCAGCCAAGTTACAAGCCATGAAAAGCCTTTGTGATGACAACTTGCTTGTGAGTATGTTTGATTATGGTTAAATGAAATGCAAAGTTAATTTGTGTGACATTGTGATAGTAGAGTGAAAGAAACACCAACACCTCACTATACACCTATACACCTGTGAGTTGAGTGATACACTTTAGAGTGCTTGAGTGATACATTTTTTAGTGCTTGAGTGATACATTTTTGAGTGCTTAAGTGAAACACTTTCCTTGGTGAGGAGTTGTTCTTTGAAGTATATGAGCATCACATTGATTTTGATTGGAATAAGGAATTTGTACATCTTGACTGACATCTATATGCTGAGTTGATAAAAGTGATCTCTTGTCCTGGATGAAAAAGTTTTTGAAAAGTGTTGAGTCATTGTATTGATTGTTTTGAAAAGCTGAGTTACATTCTATTTTGCTTTAGGACAAGCAAAGTTCTAAGTTTGGGGTTGTGATAACGGTTGAAAATAAAGTTATTTGTGATCTAATTTTGATACCAAATGTACCCTTTTTTACTTAGAAACTTGCTTGGAATCATGTTTTTTCTTTAGTTTTGTGAATAAGAGAGTTGAGGTTATACTTGATGATTTTATCACTAAATTCCCTTGATTTTGTAGGCTATTGGAATGATTTGAAGGAAGAGTTAAAGTACCAAATAGTTGGAATGCAGAAAAGTTAACCAGAATGCAGAAAAGTCAATTAGAGTGCAGAAATGTCCACCAGAGTGCACAAAAGTCAACCAAAGTTCAGAAAAGTCAACCTATGAGGCTTGGGCGCCCAGTTTGGAGGCTTGAGCGCCAAAAATCGCCGTCCATCGCCCGGGTGCCCTAAATGGGGCACCTGAGCGTCGTGCGTCGTGGAATAGGCCTAGATTTTGCTTTATTTCGACTCGTTTGGACCTGGCCCTCTTTCTACTCTTTTTCGACTCTATTTAAAGGATCTCAACACTCTAGGTTTGGTATCTCTGGCTAGAGCAACACAACAACACACTCTTCTACTCTCTAAAGGCAGATATGAAGGCGGGAGCTTCTTATTCTACTCTTAGGGTTTCACTATCTCATGCTTTTCCATTATTCATATAGTTTCTCCATGTCTATGGGGAACTAAACTCTATTTGTTGGGGAATGATATAACCTTGTGAACTCTCATGTATTTGAATTGATTCTTAATTTATATGCTTTTTCATTAATTATTAGGGAATTCATCTGTTTCAATGCTTACTCTATTTAACTCATTTAGTAGCATGATTTATGAATTGCATGAGTGTCGGGAGGTTCCCTACCATTCAGGTTCTTGTTGAATTCTCCCAAGGGTAATATTTCTCAGGGATGAGGGTATGAGTACTTAGTTGGCTTAAGCTCTTGATCTTCAGACTTAATTTTCTAGGAACGCTAGGAATTGCACGAACTAGGAATTAAGGCAGGCTTATTGCACCGAGAGATCATGTTTTAAGTAATTTAGTGAGTGACGTTAATATTAATGTAAAAAGAAGAATTCTTATATACGTGAGAGTAAACTTGATGAAATCAAACCCTAACAACATAATCATCTCATTTTATAAACAACCTCCGTTCATCTTTGTGTTACTCTACTATTGATCAATTTGCATTCATATTTAATTTTATGTCTTTGCATTTGAAACCAACAATCTCATTTTATTGAAGTCTTAATTAATCGAGTTATCACATAACTGTTTAATGTCGAGAGTCTTCAGGGATACTATACTTGGTCTTACCATTTTATATTACTTGTGTGATTTGGTACACTTGTCAATCCATCAACACTTACACCGACGATACAAATCTCAAATAATGCCCCAATTACTTCTCGCACAAGGCTTTTCTTAAAATACCTACGAATCACCAATTGGTGATTGAAGACAAATCTTAGAACCCAAATTTAACCAATGATTAAGGAAGAAGATCACTTGATACATGCAAAATAGTTCCTTTTTGCATGATCAAGGATCAAGAAAAAGAACAAGAAAAAGGATGAAAACTTACTTTCTCTAAACACCAAATTTATCGGATAGAATGATAGACCGTGGCACCGTGATCGTCTAGGCACCTCTTGATCATCAAATAGATGACTTGAGATCAAGAACTCTTAGAGAGAAGGTAGAGAACTCTAGAAAAGTGGTTTCTAGAGAGATGATACGTTTTAAAATAATGAAACTCGTTTATAACAAAACTATTTATAAGAAAATCGTTTAATATTAAAATAATCGAGTCTCACTATTTTTAGACCATCATCTCGGCACGAGTGATCGAGGTCATACCCGAGTCAAATTAATATTCAATTAAAGTGGAGTATAAACTAGGAATTGACTCCTAGGTGGTCTCCCAAGGAACAATTATTGGTTCAGTCATTAGATCAAACACTTGGTGGCGGTTGGTTTATGAAAGTTTTGTGAACTAAAAGCTACCAAATTCAAACACAAAATTCAACACAATTCAAAGACAGTTTGGTCATTAGCTCAGTTACAACACTTCCAATCCTCGATTAACAATCAATTAAATGTTGCTCTCGCCCTATTCCAACATAAATCAACCAACTAAGCGAAGATCAATTGAGTTTTCCTAAATTCGAATTAAGCAAACGAGTTGCACACATCTAATCAATCCTGCACTGAACAGATTAATTAACTAAGCGATAATCAACCCGAATTAGACCACTAAGCGAGTTCTAATCTCCAATGCACAACATATTCAATGAAATACAAGGTAAGTGCAGCAAATTTACATTTAATACCCATAAATCTCAAGGAAAACGCTGCAACATCGCTAATGACCAAACTAAACCCATTAAAATTCCATTAACATGAATTCAAATAGTAAAACACAGATCTAATAGTGCTGGAACGAAAATCTAATGCATAAAAACGAAACCGAATTCAGAAAAACGCAAACCCAATGGTAAACGAAATCAAACAGAAATTAAAAGCAAGTGAAACGAACTCAAAACGAATTGGAAGAGCTTAAAACGAAATTCCAATGCATGCATTGAAATGTAAATGAAAACCTAAAACCCAAAATTGGGAGAGCTCTCCCTTGTTGTCCAAAGTGCACAAAAACGTAAAATGAGAGAGTGGGTGACATTTTTCCCCCTTTGGGTCCTAAAACCTTAGTCCTAGGTTAGCCCACAAGTTGGCTTTCAGTATTTTGACCTAACAAATGGCCCAATGGTCCAAATCTGTCCAAAAATACACTAAAAACGAATTCACACATGAATTAAATCTAAAACGCCTATGTGGAGAGTGGTTGTTGACATTCTTGCCCTCTTGAAGTCCCAAAATAATATTCCAAATAATTCCCTAATATTAATAATGTAAATAATTACCCTCAGATAATTCAAATTAATTAAAATAAGAATTATTGGCCAAATTAAGCCAAAATATCAAAACTGAGGAAATATTGGACAATTAAGCACAATTCCTTAATCAAATGTAGTACAAAAAGCTAAGTGAATAATATAAAAATATTAACTCATCAACGAGTATGGACAAAAGCTGAAGCAGGACATCACAAAAGAGTTCATGCAGGAGATCACAAAGAAGGTCAAGGCAGAGAGTTGTATGATGAAGTTGCTGAAATGGTTATGCGTCAGTTCCAGTAGCAGTTTGACCATCTCCTATAGCAGAACATGCCCCTCGTACAGGTAAACTTAATAATCATTTTTGTTTATTAATTTACATTTTGTATAACCTAACATTTAATTTGATAAGTATAAGCGACAAAGGAAGTTGCTCAGCTATCGGTGCCCTAAGGGACGACATGGACGACACTCATCCATGTCAGCTATATGTTCTCTCTCCTATCGGGACCATGCTAGTGGCTCGTGGCACAGTTTATGAGGCAGCCACTATAGTGCATGGTGTGGAGCTTGGAGAAGATGAGGTCAAGGTCTCGGTGGATGAAGTTGTCGTAGTAGATGCCATTGTTCTTGTGCCTACAGAGGAGTTTTTCACTGTGGCATAGGCATTTAAGTGCTTCGCCGCCTAGCATAGACAATTGGTTGGTGTTGTATCTGACCTACCGGTAAACACTCCTACTAATGGTAAACTTTACTTCTTATTGACGTCAAAACATAACCGTTTTTTCATTTAACAACAAATAAGTCGAGAGGGAAGTCCTACACCGAAGAAGACTCATTTATCTGAGGATGACCCTCTTGGTGCGTTAGACGAGCTTTGTAACATCATTACAGATGCGCCGATGATGATACCATGGGATTTTAGTACATTTGGAAGACATGCTGAGATCCATTGTAGTTGCATCAACAAGATGTTAGGGAGCTTGCGTTTGGGAGAAAAGAAATTAATATTACACTCGTTCAGCTATTAATGATGTAAGTTTATGAGGACTTTTTAATATAAAATTGATTTATCAAGTTACTTATATCAGATCATTTCTTGATTTCAGGTATATGCTTAGTGTCAGTATCAAGATGAGGTTACATTTTGTACCATTCCAATGATGGTAGTTAACATTTTATAATTATGATGATATATAGTCGTGTAAAAGACAAACCGGGCCATATGAGTGTGGTTACTATGTCATGTATTAGATGATGACCATTATTCGTGCACATGTTACCAGTGGATAGGAAACAATAATATTTTGGTTTGAATTTTATTTTCTCTATAATTTAGATTTCGTATACACTAACTAAAATCATTGTGTTTTATGCAGAGATTCAATTTTACTACTTTAATTCAAGAGAAGTCACTTAAACCGCGATAAAATCCCCTCGCTGCACTAGTGTACACAAACTCTGGAGTTCAAAACCTCACATATAGGCTCATTCAACATTCCACATACACATCCTGCTTAGCATCATAATCACAATCACAACATCATGCATTTGTTCACACAGCTCGTGAACAACCACCTGTATATCAGCATATAGTGTGCACAATCTCAACATCAATCAATATCCAAGCATCATCAAGCAATACTTATCATGCATAAATCACAAGCAAACCATCATAGCAGATAAAGTTTCATATTAAGTACATCAAACCTATTCTAATAACAGAAACAAAGATAAAAAAATCCTGCTCTAAAGGTGATAGCATCCATCAGTAGATGCTATCTCAGCTCCTCATCAACCCTTGCTATCATCCGAGACAACATGTTACCCCTTTTTGCCTCACTTCACAACCGCGGCATATAGTGGACAAATTTTTTTTTTAAAAAAAAATTGGATTTAGGCAGCGGTTCCTTGGACAACCGCGGCATATTCCGCAACCTATATACCGCAGTCATAACCGCGGCCTAAAGTCTCTGACTTACTACCGCGGCTGAATATGCTACGGGTCGTAAACCGCGACGTATAGTGAAAAATAACCGCAATAAAATCCCCTCGCTGCACTAGTGTACACAAACTCTGGAGTTCAAAACCTCACATATAGGCTCATTCAACATTCCACACACACATCCTGCTTAGCATCATAATCACAATCACAACATCATGCATTTGTTCACATAGCTCGTGAACAACCACCTGTATATCAGCATATAGTGTGCACAATCTCAACATCAATCAATATCCAAGCATCATCAAGCAATACTTATCATGCATAAATCACAAGCAAACCATCATAGCAGATAAAGTTTCATACTGAGTACATCAAACCTATTCTAATAACAGAAACAAAGATAAAAAAATCATGCTCTAAAGGTGATAGCATCCATCAGTGGATGCTATCTCAGCTCCTCATCAACCCTTGCTATCATCCGAGACAACCTGTTACCCCTTTTTGCCTCACTTCACAACTGAGGCGAAAAGGGTTAGACTTTTTGCCTCGTCTGTATATGCCTCGGTTCCGCAACCGGTGCCTGTGGGCGAAAATAACCGCTGTGGTTTTCCCTTACAACACTAGTGCACATAAAGTTAATTGAAAACAACTTAATAGGCTCTTAATTAAAAATACTAAATTTAGGAGGAACCAAAATCATAGGCCCTCCTCAAAACTTAAAAAATATTTTTTAATTTTTTTATAATGTGACTCCTCTTTAGACTTTGATTCTTTATTAAACTGAGACTTATATGTTCGTGAAGTTTTTAGAAATGTCACAGTGTCGTTTTATGCTTCGATTTCGTAAAAACGAATACATATTAGATGCCTTAAAAACCTAATTATGAACTAATAATTAAAATTTAATTAAGAATAAACAAATATTGAATGAAAGAACAAAGGACAAAATTGAATGTTTATGATATTTCTTCCATATTTAAACCTTATTATCTAATTTAAATAACGAATAATTTTTCCTACATTGCAATAACATCTAAATAAATATATAAACATTAATTTCAAATTTTAGTTTTATTATAATTATTAATGATCTTAAGTATGCATGAGGCAATATAGTGAAGTTTCCCCACCTATTTATATCTCCTACCATCCTAGTTTTAGTCCATATACCAACAATAACCATATAATTTAAAAATGGCAATACCAGCCAGAAGAGTTCTACCACTCTACGCTGCCATTCTCGTCGTCCTCTCACTAATATTAGGTAAACTCAATTTCATGATCATAAAAGCTAAACAAGTTTCATTGTGATTACTGGTGGCTGCTCTGCACAGTGGAATTTCCATTCCATCGAATTTATGTAACCAAAGCCTATATGCATGCATGTTTAAATTAAAGTTGGTTCTTGGAAATCATGCATATCTGCAAGTTGGGTTTACCCACTTACTTCCCATACCATGCATTAATTTTCTCACATTGTAAACCATATTTTTTGTATAGTAATGTCTTACAATTGAAAAAAGAAAAGTCTTTTTTATGGTGTTATATATTATACATGTTCCTTATGAAGTTAATTATAATATTGGATAATTGTTGTGTGAAAATAGTTGGAGCAGAATCAAGGTACGCGAATGGTGTGATGGATTTAGCTGAATTGATGAACACAAAAGATACACAAACAGATGTGTTATGCTGCACTGAGAACCACATAGGCAGTTGCGATCCAGGAACACCGGACGAAGGACATTGTAATGACCTTTGCATAACGCCCTGCGGAAAAGGTGGTCGTTGCACGCCAAAACATCTTTGCCATTGTTACTGCTGAATGTTACACCATGATAATTGCTTCATGGATTACACAAACTAGACCAATGTATTTCTGTTTAAATGAAACAATGGAGCATCAATAATCTCTATTTATATTTCTAATAATAAAAATTGGTTGAACTGCTTTTTAAGTAGTATTACTACTCTCTTGTCCTTTCTTATACGGAGAAAAAAAATATTAAAATATGGAAAACATCGTTTATTTTTTAAATTAAAAATATTAAATAGGTTTAATATGAAAGTGATATTAGTTTAAAGAAAACTAAAATTAAATAGTTTTTGAAATGGAACTGATATATTTTATATGTAAGGAGGGAGGCGACCATCAATAACTAGTTACTAATATATTTTCTTACTGTCAAATTATTTTAAATTCTGTTTCTATCTACAATTGTTTTAGATTTTAAGACTTCAAGACCTGTTTGATTTTAGTCTCAAGTGAGAAATCAAAACATATCATTTTTCTCAAAAAAAAACTTTTTATGGAATCTAATGTTAACATTTAAGCAGAGTGGAAGAAAAAAAATAAAAATTGTGCTCTTAACTGACATCGTAAACGTAGATTTTGAGACAGGTGATAAAATATCAAAGAATTACAAAATCTTGATGCGTATTTTTAAGGACTATAGAATGTTTGAATAAAAAAAATAAGTATGAGAGTGTGTATTTTTTAATTAAGTATTATGTATATTTATAAAATTTTAAAAAATAATATGTATTTATAGTATATATAATAATTAACAAGATAATAGCAATAATTAAAAATTAATAACATATGACAAAAGAAAAATATGTAATATTACAAGTAAATATGTAATTTTTTTTAGTGTATTTCCAATTATTCAACTATAAGGTATAATGTAAATATGACTCAATCAGATCATATTATATATTAAAGATATTAAAATTCATTTTTTTATTATTATAAAGAAAATGTTTTCCTATTTACATACTGGAAACATATTTTACCTTAAATAATATATCAACTATTTCACAATTTGAAGGAAACACAATTTTTCGTATGTCAGAAATTTGATGGCTACTAAATTTTTCTAAGACCATTAGTAAGATATGAAGACTTTAGTAACTGAAAATTAATTAATTATTAAATGTTTTAACGTCGAATTAGTAAGTGATTTAGGACAAACTTAATAACTACACGTTAATAAACCATAGTAAATGCTATTAAATTTACTATTAAATATGACAACTAATGAAAGTTACATCTATATGTTGTTTACACCATGTGTATGCTCTTTAAGGACCGCGATATTCTAACAACGAATTTTTAACACTTTTTTGACAACGTGAGGTGTCAATAGTGCATTGGTTCAATTTTTGTTTTTTATTTCTGAAATTGTTACATTGAAATTGATGAAAGCTTCATAAAATTTGGGATTCCAAATATACCCCTTGTCCTAATTTATTAGAAATCACCGTTCCCTTTCTTCCTTCTCGTTCACCATCTTCGTTCTAGCTCTCTCTTTTGGTTTTCGGTCTCCCTCTTACTTGTGGTTGTCGCTCTTCCTTGTTGTTCTTCTTCTACGTTTTCATTACATCTCTTCGTTTTGGTCAATGTCGTCCTCTTTGTTAAGTGTATTGTGCAAAATGGCAAGTTCCGGTAACCATGGTCCTTCGTCGAGCAAGGTAAATGCATTCTTCCTTTATTTTGTACATTGCATTTTCGGTTTGGATTTTGGGTTTTCCCTGTTAAAGTTTTTGTTGTTTTTGTTTTAGGGCTTTTATGTTTTGGTTATTTTGTTTGTTGTTGATGCAGTTGAGGGTTAGTCACTCCTATTTAACAAAGTATATTTATACTTTGAACGAGCATTTGAAAGAGCAGCACCGGTCATTGATTGCGGAGATGGTGGACAGAGTGTTTTATGTAAAGAATCATTCATGAACACTGCATTTTTTTTCCCCGGGAGGCATGTCCATCAATCTACCTCCAATGAAGACTTATGTGAGGAGGGGTCACGAAGGCGTTACAAGAGCAGAGTGCTTAGGACTCCTTACACTCGATTTCTTAGAATAAAATATGAGTGATATTTGTATAGATTGCTTAAGAGAAAGTAATACAAAATTGTGTCAGAGCGGCTGCAGCGGAATGGTTAGCGTGGAAACAAACCAAGAGGGGGGGTGAATTGGTTATATTCAAATATTATCCCTTTTTAATATTTTTCTCTTAATTTCTTACTAAGCAGATAATTAAACGTAAATAACAGAGTAAGGGAAAGAGAAAAATTACACAGGTATTTTATCCTGGTTCAGATCACTAAGATCCTACGTCCAGTCGCTTATCTCAAATAAGATAAACCTTTTTCACTATCACAAAACTATTACAAATATTAGTCACACAGAAAAACAATTTGTAACAGTTTAGAAATTACCACCTCTCTTGAAACCACAAGAGATGAAACAACACCTCCTTTGAATCTTCACAAAGGATGATCACCTCCTTCGAATGCTTCACGAAGGATGATTCTCTTCCAGACACTTCCTCAGACACACCAAGGATGATCCAGCTATTCCTCTATCACCGTAGCAGTATTTAACCAACTCTACAGACAGAGTTTCCTTAGCTGAGCAAGAGCACACAATTCTCAAAGAGTTCAGAGATGTTTTGCACAAGGGAAGAGTTTCTGTGTCTCTGGATTTGAGAGAAAATGAGAGTCTATTTATAGACTCATCCAAAGGCTCCTCCATTTTCGCTTTTAGACTTTCTGACTGTGTTAATCGATTAGCTACAGTGGTTAATCGATTAACATCCCAACGGATACTTCAACGTCTCTAAAAACGGCTAGTTTTTCAAACGGTCACTGTGTTAATCGATTAACAGTCCTTGTTAATCGATTAACGTTAATCGATTAACACCCTGTGTTAATCGATTAACACCGAAATTCTGTGCTTCGCCATTTGCCTCTGGAACAATCGATTAACACACTGTGTTAATCGATTAACGTTAATCGATTAACACCTCTTGTTAATCGATTAACACTGCACAGATTTTGTTCTTGATTTATTTCTACATCACTTTTGAATACATACATGAAACTACTAATTATCCTATGTTCATACAATTTTTACAAGGTTTTACAAGTCTTCTAAGATCATTCTTCATAAGTCTTGATTGTGCTTGACTTGTATTTGGACATCATCAAAACTTCATCTTCATCATTTTGCTAACAATCTCCCCCTTTTTGATGATGATCAAAACCTTCTTGAATTAAAGCTTTTGTGAACCAGCTGTATAAAAAATTAACTTAAGGAAGAAAAATATTGTTAGTGAACTTAGAAAAAACATTTTAAGACTTTAACTATTTCTCCCCCTTTTTGATCATTATTAAAAAGTGATGTATAATTACTCCCCCTTAATATATTAGAATCTATACTCCCCCTTAATAAAAGCATAGATGCATAGAAATATTAAGATAAGATAACACACATTTTTATTGAAATTTAAAGAGGCATACAAGCATAGAAGCATACATAAAGGGCACACACTAATAAAAACATAGAATCATAAAGATGCCTAATCATCATCACTATCAGGGACATATAGTTTGGCAAGTTTGTCATCAATCTCCTTAAGATGAGTGTTAATCTCATCATAACGAAGATTGTGATATGCCATCATATCGTCCATTCTTGTTTGTTGCAATGTGGCCATGGCTTCAATTTGTCTAGAAATACTTTCTAGACTATATTCTTGTGGAGGATTTGATGGTCCAGCAACATTGGTTGGTTGAGGCATAGGGATATCTTCCTCCTCTTCAGCTGAGGCATCTTCTTCTTGTGCAATATCTTCATCAGCGCGGACAAACAAATTTCCTTGTCTTATAAATCCCATTTGATGCAAAGCAGACTCTTCAATTTGATGGATAGGTAAGACATCGAGATGTTTTTCTCCGGTGACATCCACCCCTTTATAGATACATATCAATGAAACAAGGAGAGGATATGGGAGATGACCTCTGTCATACCTCTTGGCACGGACCATAGTATCTGAGATGAGACTTGCCCAATTTATGTTGATATTTTGAGTGATGGCGGACATAATCATCAAATCAGTTTCAAAACATTGAGCAAGGTTTGTTCCTCTTGGACACAGCAGCCAAACAATGAGATAATGAAGGACCCTTTCCTCCATTCTTAGATTTCCCACTAGAAGATATCGCCTATTTGGTAGGGGTTGTTGAGGATTCCTCATAAAAGAGCGATATGCCAAAATTTTGTTAAAATCACCAAAATCATTTGGCACATGCAAGGCATTTTCTAAAGGAGGAATATGAGCAACATTTAACCAAATATCATGATCTAGAACAATGTCTACTCCTTTGACGCGAGTGTGAACAATACCGTTTTGGGATTTCAGATTGTAGTAAAACACGCGTACCAAATCGGGATAATAGCGCCCTTGAAGTTGCAGTAGATATTGGACGCCTTGAGCCATCAATTGTTGAGAGAATTGAAATTGATGTACTGCAAACCAATTAAGATCCACAAATTTTTGGCGAAGAATTTTGCGTTCTTTCCACCATTGCAAGTATTCGTCGTGCCTTCCTTCATCGGAGATCCAACCGTGAATATTTGGACCACGTGCGGGAGGAGTACTTTCAGAGCCATAGCTTCTTCTTCTTCTCCTTCTGGATGGTTCAGCCATGGGAGTGTGAAAGCAGAGTGGGTAGCAAGAAAAAATGGGACAACAATGAATTTGGGACACCACCAAAAGTTGGGCAGCAAGGAATTTTGATGAGATTTGGAGTAGGAGAGTTAATGGTAATGTGTAATGAAGGATTGGAGGGGTATAAATAGGCTCAAGAAGGCTCCCCAACGTTCAAAATCATTAAAGAGCCGTTTATGGCCGTTTTTAGCCGTTGCAACGGCTAGAAATTTAAAAATTTTTCAGGCTGTACGTGTGTTAATCGATTAACAGGGTGTGTTAATCGATTAACGTTAATCGATTAACAGGACGTGTTAATCGATTAACTGACGCTGATTTCCGAAAAACGTCAAATTTTCACCTATGTCCAATTTTAAAAGATTTTCAATATTCCTAGATCTCTTCTAAGCTCATAGAACCTATCCTTAGGCAATGCTTTGGTGAAAATATCAGCTAATTGATGTTGTGTATCAATATATTCTATCTCACAATCTCCTTTTTGCACATGATCTCTAAGAAAGTGATGCCTAATCTCAATGTGCTTGGTTCTAGAGTGCATTATGGGATTCTTTGTAAGGTTTATGGCACTTGTATTATCACACTTAAGTGGTATATGATCTAAGTGAATGTCATAATCTTCTAATTGCTGTTTCATCCATAAAATTTGTGCACAACAATTTCCCGCAGCAATATATTCTGCCTCAGTGGTAGATAAGGCTACACAGGCTTGTTTCTTAGAATGCCAAGAAACTAAGGAACTACCTAGAAGATGACATGTTCCACTAGTGCTTTTTCTATCTATCTTACAACCTCCATAATCTGCATCTGAAAATCCTACAAGACTAGGTTCCGTTCCAGATGGATACCATAAACCAAAGGATGCAGTTCCCTTAAGATATTTCAATATTCTTTTAACTGCAGTAAGGTGAGATTCTCTAGGACTAGATTGATACCTAGCACACACACAAACACTTTGCATAATATCTGGTCTACTAGCAGTGAGATATAGCAAAGAACCTATCATGCATCTATATTTAGTTTGATTTACCTCTTTACCTGACTCATCTTTGTCAAGATAGCAAGAGGTTCCCATAGGTGTAGATGCTTCCTTTGCTTTGTCCATTTCAAACTTCTTAAGAATTTCTCTACAATACTTAGTTTGAGAAATGAACGTACCTTCTTTCATTTGCTTAATTTGAAGACCGAGGAAGAATGTTAATTCTCCCATCATAGACATTTCAAATTCACCCTGCATGGTCTTAGCAAATTCCTCACAAAGAGATTTATTAGTTGATCCAAAGATAATATCATCAACATATACTTGAATAATCAAAATATGTTTTCCTACTCTTTTAATAAACAAAGTGGAATCAACTTTTCCTCTATTAAAACCATTTTCTAAAAGAAAATTGCTAAGCCTTTCATACCAAGATCTAGGTGCTTGTTTTAAACCATAAAGTGCTTTCTTTAACTTATAGATGTGATTTGGAAATTTAAAATCTTCAAAACCGGGTGGTTGTTCAACATACACATCTTCTTTTATAAAACCATTTAGAAATGCACTTTTCACATCCATTTGAAACAATTTAAATTTCATTATAGATGCATAAGCAAGAAGTAGGCGTATTGCCTCTAACCTGGCAACTGGAGCATATGTCTCATCATAATCTATACCTTCTTCTTGACTATATCCTTGAGCCACAAGCCTAGCTTTATTTTTGGTGATGTTTCCATCTTCATCCAGTTTATTTCTAAATACCCATTTTGTTCCAATTACTTGATGAGTATCTTCTCTAGGAATCAATTCCCAGACTTGATTTCTTTCAAACTGGTTGAGTTCTTCTTGCATTGCTATACACCATTGTTCATCTTGAAGAGCTTCCTTAATGTTCTTGGGTTCTATCTGCGACATAAAAGCTACATTCATACAAAAATTTACCAAATTTCTTCTAGTGTTTACCCCTTTTGATATGTCGCCAATGATGTTGTCCAATGATAATCCTCTGGGTTGTTGCCATATTTTGTTTAGATCTTCATCATCTTGAGGATTATCCATATTCTCTTCATTAGTTGTCTTTTGCAAGTCTTCATTTTCACCTGCATCTGATTCATCTGACTCAAGAGGTTTTGCCTCAAGGTCTACAATTTCATCAAAGACAACATGCATAGATTCTTCTATTTGAAATGTTTTCTTATTAAAAACTCTATAAGCTTTGCTAGTTAGAGAATATCCTAGAAAAATAGCTTCATCTGCTTTGGAATCAAATTTTCCTAAATTTTGTTTTCCATTGTTTAGGACAAAACATTTGCATCCAAAAATTCTTAAATGTGAAACATTTGGTTTTCTACCTTTAAAAAGTTCATAAGGAGTACATTTCAAAATTGGTCTAATAAGCATTCTATTTAAAACATAACATGCAGTACTCACAGCATCAGCCCAAAATTGTTTAGAAACACTATATTCATTTAGCATAGTTCTAGCAAGTTCCTCTAAAGATCTATTCTTTCTTTCTACAACTCCATTTTGTTGAGGAGTTCTAGGTGCAGAAAAATTATGAGAAATGCCATATTCTTCACAAAAAGTTTCAAAATATTCATTTTGAAATTCACCTCCATGGTCACTTCTAATAGCTTTTATTTTCAAATCCTTTTCATTTTGAACTAAATTTGCAAACTTTTTAAATTCTTTGAAAGCTTCATTTTTAAGAGTAAGAAAGAAAGTCCAAGTATATCTTGAATAATCATCTACAATAACTAAAGCATAATAATTTCCTCCAAAACTTTTTATCCTAGAGGGACCAAATAAATCCATGTGCAAAAGTTCTAAGGGTTTTAAACTAGAAACAACATTTTTCGAATGAAAAGATGATTTCACTTGTTTTCCCTTTTGACATGCATCACACAATTTATCCTTCACATATTTTAGTTTTGGTAGACCAATTACTAAGTCATTAGAAATGAGTTTATTCAATTGTTGCATATGAATATGTGCAGCTCTTTTATGCCATAACCATGGATTTTCTTCTTTTACTACTAAACATGAAATATTCCTACTTGATGCATTTTCTAAATCTATCAAATAAATATTGTTATGCCTAATTCCTTTCAAAGCAATTTCAGAAGAATCATTTTTATAAATAGTGCAGGAATTTTGTTCAAAGGTTACCTTGAATCCTTTATCGCATAATTGACTAATGCTAATTAAGTTGTGTTTTAATCCTTCCACATATAGCACGTCTTTGATCATCAAGGTATCTTCACTTCCAATATCTCCTATTCCAAGGATTTTTCCTTTGTTGTTATCACCATAGGTGACAAAGCCTCGTTCCTTTTTCCGGAAGCTTGTAAATTTCTTTTTATCTCCGGTCATGTGTTTTGAACATCCACTGTCAAGACACCACATGTACTTCCTTGGTTTTGATAATTCCTACAACATAAAAAGAACAAGCTATTTAGGTACCCAACTACTTTGTATGGGTCCTTTGGGTTAGATTAAAAAGATTAAAATCATTTTGCAACCCAAGCATATCTACCACTTGGAACACCATAATGCTTAATTTTACATTTGTTAGATGTATGACCCTTTTTCATACAATAAAAGCATGATGCAGTATTTGTGTTCCTATAAGTTGTTCCTTTTTCTACCCAAGTTCTATGGGTTCTATAATTATGCTTATTTTTAATTCTAGGAACATACTTATTCTTAACAACCTTATTTTCATTGATTTTACTACATTCTCCTAAGGTTGTTTCATCTAGTAGTTTCTTATAATTAATACAGGATGCACATTCATTACTACTAGAAAATTTGGCTTTTTCATAATACAAAACTTTTCCTTTTAAATTTCTAATTTCTTCTGCTTGATATAAAAATTTATTTTTTAAACTTCTGTTTTCTTCAGATAAATTTGTAAATTCAGTTTTCAAATCATCATTTAATTTAGAAGAATTTTCAGAAGTGAGTTTCAAATTTTCATTTTCTTTAAGAAGGCTATCAAGTTCAGATTTTAAATTTTTAAAATCCTTTTTCAGCTTTTTATGAGCAATATCTAACTTTTCAGATTCAATTAATAATGCAGCATATATTTCATTTTCATCAATATGACTATCATTATCAGAATAGTTTGAACTACTTACTTGGCTGTCATTATCGTCATCTGCCATCAAACAGATGTTTGCTTCTTCATCTGAGTCGCTTGAATCTGTAATTGTTTCATTGTCGTCTTCCCAAGCAATGTATGCCTTCTTTTTCTTGAAAAATTTCTTTTCTTTCTTTTCTTCACCCTTCTTTTGATTTGGGCAATCTGCTTTCAAGTGTCCTTTTTCTCCGCAACCATAACATCTGTAGTTTGAGGAAGATCCTTGATTTTCTCTCTTTTCATTTTTGAATCTCCCTTTGCCTTTTGATTTCATGAACCTATTGAATCTCTTGATAAGTAGACTCAAATTTTCATCTTCTTCGGAGTCTTCATCTTCTGATCTTCCTTTGCTTCTGTGAATCTCCGACTTTAATGCCAAACTCTTCTTGTTGGTTTTGGCTTTTGCTTCTTCTTCATCAAGTCTTCCAAGATCTAGTTCATGTTCTCTCAATTTTCCAAAGAGTGCCGCCATGGTCATGGTGTTGAGATTTTGTGACTCCGAGATTGCAGTCACCTTTGGTTGCCATGATCTGTCTAAGGATTTCAAGATTTTAATGTTAAGTTCATCTACATCGAATGACTTACCTAGTCCAATGAGATGATTGACAATGTTGGTGAAGCGTTTTTGAACGTCTGAAATAGTTTCTCCTTGCTTCATTCTAAACATCTCATATTCTTGGATTAGGGAGTTCTTCCTTGCCCTCTTTACATCATCTGTTCCTTCATGTGTTACTCTGAGTACATCCCACATTTCCTGAGCGGTTTTGCAGATAGAGACTCTGTAGAACTCATCAACAGTCAATGCTGATGCAATGATGTTCCGGGCTTTTACGTCATTTTGAGATCTTTTCTTTTCTTCAATAGTCCATTGATCACGGGGCTTAGGTTCCTGTAAATTGTTAGTGGGAACAGAAAAGCCAGACGCAATAACATCCCAAATATCACAATCAATAGATTCAATAAATATTTGCATTCTTACCTTCCAGAATGCATAGTTCTCACCAGTGAATAGTGGGGGTCTATTGATTGAAGCACCCTCTGCAAAGGTTTGATGTGATCCTGCCATTTGAATTACTATCAAAGCAAGCTCTGATACCAATTGTCAGAGCGGCTGCAGCGGAATGGTTAGCGTGGAAACAAACCAAGAGGGGGGGTGAATTGGTTATATTCAAATATTATCCCTTTTTAATATTTTTCTCTTAATTTCTTACTAAGCAGATAATTAAACGTAAATAACAGAGTAAGGGAAAGAGAAAAATTACACAGGTATTTTATCCTGGTTCAGATCACTAAGATCCTACGTCCAGTCGCTTATCTCAAATAAGATAAACCTTTTTCACTATCACAAAACTATTACAAATATTAGTCACACAGAAAAACAATTTGTAACAGTTTAGAAATTACCACCTCTCTTGAAACCACAAGAGATGAAACAACACCTCCTTTGAATCTTCACAAAGGATGATCACCTCCTTCGAATGCTTCACGAAGGATGATTCTCTTCCAGACACTTCCTCAGACACACCAAGGATGATCCAGCTATTCCTCTATCACCGTAGCAGTATTTAACCAACTCTACAGACAGAGTTTCCTTAGCTGAGCAAGAGCACACAATTCTCAAAGAGTTCAGAGATGTTTTGCACAAGGGAAGAGTTTCTGTGTCTCTGGATTTGAGAGAAAATGAGAGTCTATTTATAGACTCATCCAAAGGCTCCTCCATTTTCGCTTTTAGACTTTCTGACTGTGTTAATCGATTAGCTACAGTGGTTAATCGATTAACATCCCAACGGATACTTCAACGTCTCTAAAAACGGCTAGTTTTTCAAACGGTCACTGTGTTAATCGATTAACAGTCCTTGTTAATCGATTAACGTTAATCGATTAACACCCTGTGTTAATCGATTAACACCGAAATTCTGTGCTTCGCCATTTGCCTCTGGAACAATCGATTAACACACTGTGTTAATCGATTAACGTTAATCGATTAACACCTCTTGTTAATCGATTAACACTGCACAGATTTTGTTCTTGATTTATTTCTACATCACTTTTGAATACATACATGAAACTACTAATTATCCTATGTTCATACAATTTTTACAAGGTTTTACAAGTCTTCTAAGATCATTCTTCATAAGTCTTGATTGTGCTTGACTTGTATTTGGACATCATCAAAACTTCATCTTCATCATTTTGCTAACAAATTGTACATAGATGAACAAATGTTTGTAATTTGGAATATATTTTGTTCAATGTTAAGAGAAAGTAATACAAAATTGTACATATTATTAATGTTAATTGAATTTCCTTTGTTATTGTCATTGTGAAATTAGCTTTTGTTTGAATTGTTAATGAATAAAGTGGCCACTTTGATCAGTATTGATGTATTTGATGGAGGAATGAAACAATGCTTGTGACATGATGAAGTTAGGTGAAGTCTTGGAACTTCTGCACATAAAAACACAGTTGTAATCGATTACAACTCATTGGTAAATGATTACACGAACAAAATCTAGGATTTGTACAGAAACTTGTACTGTAGGATTCATTATGAGTAAAGGCTGGAAAGTCATGTTTGGGCACCCCATGATTAAGGAAAGGAACAATGTTTATGTGATGAACAACTTAGATGAAGTCTTCAAACTTCTGCACCAAAAAATACACTTGTAATCGTTTACAGATGTTTGGTAAACGATTACAAGAACAAAATCCAAGATTTGTACAGAAACTTCTACTGGAGGACTCAACTGTGGTAACCTAGGTGACCATAGTCAAAATTTTTAATTTTTTGGCATAAATCCACTGGTTTTCGCTTGATTTTAGTGTTTAAGTGTGAGTAGCGACTCGAAAGTCATGTTTGGGCACCCATGATTGAGGAAAGGAACAATGTTTGTGAGATGAACAACTTAGATGAAGTCTTGAGACTTCTGCACCAAAAAATACACTTGTAACCGTTTACACGATCTTGGTAAACGATTACATGAACAAAATCCAAGATTTGTACAGAAACTTGTACTAGAGGAGTCAGTTGTGGTAACTTAGGTGACGATAGTAAATTTTTTTAACTATTTGGCATAAATCCACTGATTTTCACTTGATTTTATTGTTTAAGTGTGAGTAGAGGCTGGAAAGTCATGTTTGGGCACCCCATGATTGAGGAAAGGAACAATGTTTATGAGATGAACAACTTAGATGAAGTCTTGAAACTTTTGTAGCAAAAAATACACTTGTAATCATTTACAGATGCTTGGTAAACGATTACACGAACAAAATCCAGAATTTGTACAGAAACTTATACTAGAGGACTCAGTTATGGTAACCTAGGTGACCATAGTCAAAATTTTTAAGTTTTTGGCATAAACCCACTGGTTTTCACTTGATTTTAGTGTTTACGTGTGAGTATAGGCTGGAAAGTCATGTTTGGGCACCCATGATTGAGGAAACGAACAATTTTTGTGAGATGAACAACTTAGATGAAGTCTTGAAACTTCTGCACCAAAAAATACACTTGTAATCGTTTACAAATGCTTGGTAAACGATTACACGAACAAAATCCAAGGTTTGTACAAAAACTTGTACTGGAGGAGTCAGTTGTGGTAACCTAGGTGACCATAGTCAAAATTTTTAATTTTTTGGCATAAATCCACTGGTTTTCACTTGATTTTAGGGTTTAAGTGTGAGTAGAGACTCGAAAGTCATGTTTGGGCACCCATGATTGAGGAAACGAACAATGTTTATGAGATGAACAACTTAGATGAAGTCTTGAAACTTCTGCGCCCAAAAATACACTTGTAATCGTTTACAGATGCTTGGTAAACGATTACACGAACAAAATCCAAGGTTTGTACATAAACTTGTACTGGAGGAGTCAGTTGTGGTAACCTAGGTGACCATAGTCAAAATTTTTAATTTTTTGGCATAAATCCACTGGTTTTCACTTGATTTTAGTGTTTAAGTGTGAGTATAGGCTCGAAAGTCATGTTTGGGCACCTTATGATTGAGGAAATGAACAATGTTTATGAGATGAACAACTTAGATGAAGTCTTGAAAATTTTGCACCCAAAAATACACTTGTAATCGTTTACAAATGTTTGGTAAACGATTACACAAACAAAATCCAGGATTTGTACATAAACTTGTACTGGAGGAATCAGTTGTGGTAACCTAGGTGACCATAGTTAAAATTTTTAATTTTTTGGCATAAATCCACTGGTTTTCACTTGATTTTAGTGTTTAAGTTTGAGTAGAGGCTGCAAGTCGTGTTTGGGCACCCCAGTATTCACCAAAGTAATAATGTTTTCAGTCGATTTTTTTGTTCAAAAGTCTATTACAGAAGTTGGTTTATTCAAGTACGTATTTATCAACAATAATCCGCAAAAGGTTGATGTATACATTCATGATGAGAACTTTAAATTTCCATAAAGCACTTGAGTATTAAAAACATTACAATAGTAAAGTAGCAATATAGTAATCCATATCTTGCCGGTGTGTGCGGAAAACCAACTTCAACCTTGCCGGTGTGTACGAAATACCAAAACGTCGCCACCGACGAACCTTCAAATTGGAGGAAATGATAGAACTCAAACAATACGAAAACACAATACGGGTGTTTCTAAATAATCTTTGAAAGTCGAAAAAGACTGGTGGAGATTCTCAAGAGAGCGGAGAGGGAAGAGCGACTTCACAAACGTGCTCAACTTTGAAAGAAGAAGACTGAAACAGGAGATTCGAAAGAGTGGCAGAGAACAGAGAACGACTTCGCAAAAGTGCAAAACTTTGAAAGAAGAAGACTCACACTAGAGAATCGAAAGAGTGATAGAGAACAGAGACCGAGTTCGCAAATGTGTTAAACTTTGAAAGAAGAAGACTCAATCTACCAAAAAGGGTTTCTGAATATTGTTTCTTTCCAAAAACGTCCTCCTGGACAAGCCGGTTCCATTTAAAGACACCACCTCACCAACCACGAAAGAAAACAATGCTCCACAGCCTCGTCGAAGGGACGAAAGTCCACAACAACAACTACCACATGAAAGAAGTGAAAAACCAAATCCCACAACACGCGAAAATGCAACTAGTTTTTCAAAGACAACATACAGGATAGAACGAGAAAGAAGATGAAAGGGATGAAAGAACTCTAGAGGTTACAGCGAAAATAAGAAAATGAAAACCGCGAAACCAATTTCCTAAAGTTTTAAACTTTTCTTTCAATTTTGTCGTTAGCCTGATAACTTCTCCCCATTTTCTTTTATTTTATTTTGGTCAATGCAAAGACGTCACCTGGCATTGTCAAATTGTTGGCAAAGATTGGTTGTCAACATAACATTTTCCATTGCAATATTAGGTACTTAATTAAGTTGTATCACATACTTTTAATGCTTTGGCTTTTACTATAATGAAATACTGTGAAAGTAAATGACTATACGAAAGAAGTCTATCATATAAGATGTCACTTCATACAATTCTTTTATCTGAAAAACTAGTCATATATCTAGGACTTATGTGAAAGTATCCAATGTATCATTTTAGTTGCAAAATTATAGAGTCTGTCATAAGGATGATGCTACGTACTATTGTCGGGAGTGCTTCTCCTCGTAACAAAAATTGGATCGATGAAGGTAATTAAATGTTTCCATATTAATAAATTTTTACCAACTCAAATTTAATGAAGGTTTTGTAATTGCTATATTGATAAACACTCTCACTCTTCTCCATTCACTCGTTGTTAATTTTTTGTTTATGGTAATCTTTCTCATGGTTGTGTAGTACTGGTGGTGGTCCATATGTTGTCGGTGACATGTTTGTGGTAGTCCTACATTGCTATGGAAGGTGCGTGAGCTAATCAAAACTCCCTTATTAATTGAAATTGAAAAATGTCGAAATCTTAACCAAATTAAGTAAGCACAATCAAAACTCCCCCTATTAATTGAATTTGAAAAAAATATTGAAACACTAACTAGATTTCGAAATGAACTAATTAGCTTTCAAAAGTCGGTGAAGGGTACAATGATTTTAAAAATTATTGAACTTTTCATTGACTTTCGAACTTCAGCAAGTTCTTCATTAAATTTCAAAAGTTGATTAAGGATTCAAGAGATTTCAAAAGTTGACATACCCTTAATCGACATTCGAAAGTAGGCGATCTTTTAACTGGCTTTCGGAAGCCAATTAAGGGTGTGACAGATTTGAAAATAGTTAGACCCTTCACTAGTAAAAAATCGCATTTTTAACTCGCACATTACGCTTCGGTTTTTCTAGAACCGAAACGTATCAAAACGCGGTGGTAGTCTCGTAATTTTTAAAATAGTATATACCTTGATTGTTAAGCAACCGGTGTCCAAAGAGAATATTGACTCGGTTGTCAGGGTGAACTGAGGCATAAACCTCACGTGGCAAAGATACTACCTCGGTTGGCAGATGGACCGAGGCATATGGGCTTGGACAGTAGGAAACTTAGCCTTAAAGCCAAGAAATCCTAGCATCTATGATGTAATCCTGCCCGATATAGTCCTTTTTATCGTATTTTTACCTTTCATAGGTTAGCTTGTACAGAGCATGGGTTACTATAAATACCCAACTTCTCTATTGTAATAAGGACTTTTGAGTTTAATGCGAATTGAATTTTCTGAAATCAGAAATTATTCTCTCTTGAAAGTCACATGCTAGAGAGTCCAAAGACTCCCTCTAGCCACCTTCCAAGCACACTCTCTCCCTTCCATTTTCCAAATTCCACCGTGCTTCTCTCTCACGTCACCATTGCTCCACTCTGCTTCAATGGCGTCAGTCTCCTTAGCCACGCGTCATCCAGCACTCGACATCCACATCTTCATTCCTCCTTCACTCTCGCAGAACCGCGCCTCTCATTTCTTTGTGCATTTCATTCTCTCGCGCATCCATCCACATCTCCGAGCGTCTCATTCTCGCTCTCGACCACATATCCACACTCCATACACGTCTTCGAAGGTATCTTCTCTTCGTTCACCACACTTCCTCATCTTCTTCTAGGGTTTCCACTTCCTTCCACCATTTATTGATCTTCACTTTTCACCGATCATCTGAGTCATTTGAACCGATTAATCAGTTTATATTGAGTCTTATCACCATTTTAGGGTTTCTTCGTGTCCAATTTGAGTTTTCCCTCTTTTCTAGAGTTCGTTCATGATTTTAGGGTATTCTGCCATCTATTTCGATTCTCTCGGTGTCCTTCGAGTCAGCTCTCAATCTAGAGCTTCGTTTACATATCCGCTGCGTCTTATCTCGTCGAGGAAGGCTCGAGGAGTCCGAATCGAGCTCTCAAGGCTTATATCGTCATCTTCTCGGGCGTTCGTCCATCAATCTGGGAGGAAACTTTTCCCCAAAAACCTAGCACCTCCCCTCTTCTCCTTTTTGACTATGATGTGCGATGGCGGTTAGAGCGCGCGACGGTGTAGCGAGAGAGGCACAACGGTGCGGCGAGAGAGCAGTGATGGTGCTGCCATGGCAGAAACTCTTTTCTCAAGGAGCGGCGAGGACGCAGCAGCAGCGTGGTGGCGGTTAGCCACGGCTCTACGCACTCTCGCGTGCCAGTTTCTCTCTAGAGAGTGCATCTCCTTATCGCCAACCTCCATCATAGATCCACCTCTCCTCCGCACTGTAAGTCTAGTTTCCTTCACAGATCCAACATTCTTCTTCCATATTTTGCCTTTCTTCAGCCTTAGCGACCTTAAAACCACTTTTCTACCGATTAAACTTGTTTTCCTGTATTCATTCCTCTTTTCCACCATTTAAAACCTTGGTTCCACTGATAATCGGTGAAGATAGTGTCCTTACAGCTGGATGGCGAAATGGATTTGGGGGTTCTGCTTCTTAGTTTGCTCGGCAGCTTCTGATTGCTCGTTGGGAAAGAAGAGAAAGAAAGAAAGGGAGCATCTTGATGGAGTGGTTAACCAGCTTTCGAAATCTGATGATCTCTTAACTGGATTTCGAAATTCAATTAAGAGGTTGAACGGTTTTCAAAATTTGTCACACCCTTAATCGGCTTTCGAAGCCTAGTTAAGTCTTCTATGATTTCCCAAATTTTTTTGAGTTTAAAGGATTTCAAAATTTGTTTCCTGTATAATTTGTTTTAAAATTTACTTATTTTATTCACATTTTTATTTATTATCTAACTTTTTTTATGTTACAATTTTATTATTACTTTTAGGTTTAAACGCTCCCTTGGTCCTTATTTTTGTATGAAAATCTCAGTTCGGTCCTCATTTTTTCATCTGTCTCAATTGGATCATATTTTTTGTAAAAGTGAACACATTTTACCCTAACAGTTAACTAGTCTCAGACGGTGTTAAATTAAGGCCACGTGGTGCAGAGAGAATGTGCTGACGTGTGTTTGTGCAGAGAGTGTTTTGGCAGAGTACGAAGCAAACACTCACCTTTCCACCCCTTGGAGGAAGATCTTGGATGCTAAGGCTACCTACTCAACTTTCTAGGGTTCTATCTTTCACTCTTTCATTGTATTTCATCTAGTTTCACCATCAATATGGTGAACTAAACTTTTCTTGTTGTTGGGGAATAAATGTAATCTTTTGAAGCTCTCATATATGAAATTTGTGTTTAAACATCTTATTTGAGATACATGCTTTCTTTCATTAATAGTTAGGGTTTTTCCTCTTTGCTCAAAGCATGCATTTTTTAACTCATTCGATGTCATGATTATTGATTTTGTCGATATGGACACATACGGGGAAATCTAGATCCGGGGAAATTCTCCCAATAGCATATTGCCTAGACATAGGGATATAAAGGTTGGTTGTCTTTAAGCTTATGTGCTTCAGAATTAATTATTAGGGATGCTAGGAATTGTATGAACTCGTAATTAAGGATAGGCTTTCTTCGCAAGGTGATTTAGAGAGTGACATTAGCATTGATGAAAAGAATGATGAATTCCGAAAATATATGAAAGTGGATAAGATGAAATTGATTACCCCAACAACATACTGATGGGTGTTGGTGGATGTTTGGGTCAGGCTCGTGACGTTAAACAAGCGCTACCTAGGAGGCAACCCAGTTCATTGATTGTACTTTTTTTTTCTTGTTCTGCTTTAGTTGCATGATAGGGAATTGGATGCATGAGTGATCTGGGAATTTAATTGCAGAAAGCAAGTGAGGAGCATGAGTAGAAGGCACCTAGGTTAAGCTAGGAAGAAGAAAGCACAACACGAAAGTGCCGTTGAGCGGTAGTGTCACAGAATGGGCTTAGGTTGCCCCTTAGCGGAACCTGAGCCCATTAGGGTATTTTATACCCTAAGTCACGCCTTGGCCTCTATTTTCAGATTCTTCTCTGCACACACACTCCTAAACATTTTTCCAAAGGTTCTCTATATTTTTCCCTTCATTTTTATCAACATTTAGCCTTCATTTTCTTGTAAGAGAAACGAGCAATGATTTCATTTGGAGCAGCTGCAAGCGGGGCACGCTATGACGTCCAGCAGGAAGCCAATGGTGATTTACTTTTTGGAGGGTGCTTCATCATTGGAGAGCGGTGCAACATGGATGGAGTCTTTCTTTCTTTTAGGAGAGCATGGTGTCCAGCAGGTTACGTCCATTAGAGGTTGGCATCCATAGGTTTTATTTTCTTTTTATTAGCTCAAGTCTGCACTGAAACTCATTGGATGTTATATATATTGGAATGCATTCAGCTTGGAAGCAGCTTAGTAATTCATTTTATTGTCACTGTTCATACTTTTTCAATTCATTATTTCCGTGATGGATGTGCATTTCAAGTTTTATTTCAGATGTCGTGTGCATTTAATTGTTTAGCTCAACATTGCATTTTAATTTGGTTCAAGTATTTTTCACTTTAATGTTGTCTATTTTGTTTGGGCATTAGCGATATTACATTGTTTCCTTGAGATTTCTTGGATTGTCCTTGTGTTTGTTATGCTCTGCCTGACATTCTATGAAATTTAATTGTGTTCTTGCAATGAGTATATGCTTAGTTGCCCAATTGGTGATTGCATCTTCGCTTAGTTGATCAATTTGTATAGAACACATTGGATGGAATGGATGTATTGCATTCACTTAGTTCGCGATTATGATAGCATGATTGGTCTTCGCTTAGTTGATTCATTCATGTTGGATTGGAGGTTAGAGTAGTTTATTCATGAGACTCTTGCACTTTAATTGTCATGTTGCTGCTCTGATTTGGCTCAATATTCAATTCGTTTTGTGCTTGCGATTGGGTATACGCTTAGCTGCCTAATTGGTTTCTAATCTTCGCTTAGTTAATTAGGTTGTATGGTGCATGACTGATTGGACTTGTGCATTGCATTCGCTTAGTTTGTAATTTTGAAGACCGGATTAGCCTTCGCTTAGTTGGGTGATTCGTGTTGGATTTGGATCAGAGTAGTGTGTAATTGTCGATTAATCTGTGGTTGGAAGCATGTAATTGAATTAGTGACCAACCATTTTAATTCTGTGTTTACATTTGTATTTTAATTACGATCATCTGCATTCACAAAACCTTTCACCAAAACCCCCCACTACGTGTTTGGCCTTATTCTCGAACCACAGTTTGGTCCTTGAGAGACAACCTAGGAGTCACTTCCTAGTCTATACTGCATTTTAATTGCACATCAAATTTGACTCGGGTGCGACCCCGATCACCAAGACCTCCAAGGAAAAGAATGACTATCGTCGCTTCATCAAAACCATGGGCAGGCGTCTTTCCCGGCAAGCTTTTGTATCTGTCCCATGCTTGTCCTAACGTCTCCTCCATGCCTTTCCTGAAAGAACAAATTTGTTGTTTACCTTTGTTGATCTTTGATTGTGGGAAGTATTTGTCCAAAAACTTTGCAACCACATCTTCCTACTCAATAAAGCTACTTTAGGGAAAAGAGTTCAGCCATAATTTAACATTCCCTCCTAATGAGAAGGGGAACAAGCTCAGCTTTATAGCACCATCTTGCACTCCATTTAGCTTCACCATATTCCAGATCTCATTGAAAGTGGTCAGATGTTCATATGGACTTTCATGTGATAGTCCATTAAATTGGTTGTTTTTCACCAGATGAAGCAATGCAGACTTCATCTCCATACTTGCAACATTTACCTTCGGCCTTGCAATGTTGTTAAAATGATGAGGACCAACAATTGTTGCATAATCTGTCAAAGTACGTTTACCACCATTGTTGTCCATGCTTTCCTGATTAAGTTGTGAAGTCAGTGAAAGTGTCTCTGAAGAAGGTTCTCTAGATATCTTATTTCTTCTTGTCCTTCTATTGTTCTCCAGTCCTTTAAGGAGAGGTTCAGAACTTTTTATGCTTCTCGTCTTAATAGTATCATTCATACACTAGACACAAAAACCCTAAAAAGCACTGTTAGCACAAAAAAGACTAAAAATAAAACAAGACATAAGACTAAAATAAAAAAATAAAGATAAAGAAAAATAAAAAAAATATAAATTCAAAGTTAATCAGGAATCACACAAATAGAATAGTTTAAACTGTGAGTCCCCAACAACGGCGCCAAAATCTTGTTGAGACTTTTGCAAGTGTACCGAATCGTAAAAGTAATATAAAATGGTAAGACAAAGTATCGTGTCCCAAGAGACTCTCGTCATTAGACAATTGTGTGATAACTCGATTAATTAAGACTTAAAAGGAATGAAATCATTGGTTTAGAATGCAAATGCAGAAAATTAAATATGAATCAGCTTTTATCACTTGAATAATACCACAACAATGAACAGATGAGTTTCGTGTTATGAGATGAATATGTTGTTGGGGGGTTAAATTTCACCAAGTTTACTCTCAAGTATATAAGAATTCTTCTTCCATTAAAGTCAACGTCACTCACTAAAAATTAATTCTGAAGAACAGGAGCTTTAGACGACCAAGACTCATATCCCCATCCCTGAGAAATACTGCTTTTGGGAATAATTCTACAAAAACCTGAATTGTAAGGAACCTTCCGTCACTCATGCAATTCATACATCACGCTATGAATGAGTTAAGCAAAGCGAGCATTGATCACAGAAGAATTACCCTAACAGTTAATCAAAGAAGCATAAATTATTAAGAATCAATTCAAATACATGAGAGTTCACAAGGTTACATCATCCTCCAACAACAAATAGAAGTTAGTTCCCCATTGTCATCCTGAAACTAGATGTACAATGGAGAAGAATGAGATAGAAAAAGATACAAAACCTAGGGCTTCAAAGTTGAAGATGGAAGCTCCCGCATCCAAATCTGCCTTCAAAGAGTGGAAGAGTGTGTTGTTGTGCCTTCTCTCCCAAAAGATATAAAACCTAGTGTGTCTAGGTCCTTTAAATAAAGTGGAATCAAAACAGAAACAAAGCCCAGGCCCATCTCACTGGCGCTCAGCGCCCCACTTAGGGCGCCCGGGCGTGCTGCGACACTAAAACTGGTGCTCACCTTCACTCGGAGGGAAAGCAGGCGTGGATCATGAAAAGTGGTACTCAGGGCCCATAAAGGGTGCCCAAGCGGTGTTCGGTACTAAAACTGGCGCTCAGCTTCACTTAAAGGGCAAGCAAGCGTGGTTCTTCAGGAAAAGTAGTGCTCAGTGCCCCAAAAAGGGCGCCTAGGCGGTGTGAGGTAGGCTTTAGTGCTGAGGGCTCCAAAAGGGGCTCTCAAGCTTCAGGTCTTCCTACTTTCTAGTGCTTTTTCCAGCTCTTTCTAAGCTCCATCTCCTTGGCACTTCAGCTCTGCTTCCATATTATTTCATTTCCTGCCAAAACAAGGGAATTTAGTCATAAAATCATCTGTTCAACCTTAACTCTCTTATTCACACAACTTGACAGAAAAACAAGATTTCAAGCAAGTTTATAAGTAGAAAATGGTGCATTTAGTATTAAAATCACATCACAGATAACAATATTTTCAATCGTTATCATCGAGTAGCATAGAGTAACAAAACGGATGTTAGTGGGCTTGTTCTTATCAGTACAAAGTGTGCGTGAAGCGTTTTCAAGATCAGGTGTTGGTAGTTTATGAGTGATGGGTTTCTTTAAAACAATAATGATGTCGTTATCTGGGAATCAGTTGGGAGTGTTCAGTCAATTTTTTTAAAAGTTACAAATAAGATTATGCATGGGATAATAGATGTGAAAGAGAAAGAATGAAGTGAGTCTACAGTTTCAAGTGGTAGTGTTAATTTTGAGGTGATAAAGTGATATAGGACTTTGAGCAGAGAAAATGGGTCAATGGATGAAATAACAAATTGAGCTATGGTTTCAAGTGGTAATGTTGATTTTGAGGTGAGGAAGGGTTAACAGATGGTTTGAACAAAGAGGAGATTCAAGTTCTTGGTTTGATAAGGATTGAGTAATTGTCCGTTGAATACTATGAAGACTGGGGTCTGAAGGGAAGTTGTAAAGTGTTTTCATTAGTATAGTTGAAATACTATAACTAGTGGGTTTCTCAAAATGGTTGAGAAAGCGCAGTTTGGACAGTTCTACTTTGAGATGTATCATAAGTTGGCTTTGTACTAATCAAGCTAGTGATCTCAAGTCGAGGAGGGTACAAATCTAAGTATGATTACAGGCTAGTGGGTCAAGAATTGCATATGGTTCAAGTTGACAAGTTGAAGGAGTGAAGGTGGAGTGTTCACTTTGTTTTGTCATTGCAACGGAGAAGAGTTTTACTTTGGTAATGAGATAGTATAGTTGGAAACTATGCTACTCAAGAGTGGAGATCATTAAAGCAATGTGAAGCTCTCATAATGAATGTGGTTAAAGGTGATCAAGACCATAACAGTTGGTAGTCAAATAAGAAGTTGTAGTGATCAAGTTAGTGGTATGGTGGTTCTTAGAAGAAACAAGAGGAGGTAAAAGAGTATCAATGAAGAGTTGGTTTGATGTTAAGACTAGCGGAGGTTTTAGAAGAGAATTACAAGAAGTAGCGAAGGATAGGTGAGGATTGGTAGTGTGGCAGACACAATACGGTTGGTTATGTGAAGGAGAGGTTCTTAAAAGCTGAGGTGTTGGGGTTCAGATTTATTTTGAGAATAATGGCTAAACCAATCTACACTATTGAACACTAGAGCATTTTAGCACAGAGGCAAGGTTTTTCTTGTTAGTGAGGTTGTTGGGGAGTAGTATCTTTGCCAAATAGGAGGTTGTATTAGAGAATGTGATGATAGTAGGTTGTTCCTTCTACCTGATAAGTGAATTTTCGAGGACGGAAATTTTTCTTGTTGGGGATAATGTAAAACCCTAGAAAATTTTATTTTTAGAAGTAATGGTAGTCTAAAAATAGTGAGACTCGATTATTTTAATATTAAACTATTTTCTTATAAATAGTTTTGTTATACGTCTTAAGGGTATATAAGTTATCTAACTAGTCTAAAGATAAAAACTAAAATATACATGAGATAATTTGCATTACAAGCAACTAAAAGGAGAAGAGACTTATTCATTCCTTTTTATTTTAAGTCCAAACTATGTGAAGTCTCACATTGCTTGCACCTTAAAGAAAACAAGAATATATAAGCTTGCCTACAACCAAAATAAGAAAAAAGAAACAAAAGAGGCAAAATACAAGCCATGAAACATATTATACTCTTTTTGTAGAAAGGTGTAAAGGAGCCAAGAAATAAGATAATTTCCCCTAGTCATGCTTCTTGTCATCCTTTCATTCTTTTCATCCTTTTCCCTATTTGTGATCACATCATCCCTCCCGAGTTGGAGAGGTTTCAATCACGAATCTAGAAAATCTACAAAAGGAGAAAGATCAGACACATTGAAAGTAGAATGAACATAACAAGTACTAGGTAGATCAATCTCATATGGATTATCAATATCATTATGAGTTTGAATTTCCTTTGAGAAGGAAATCTATCCTTTCTCAAATGAACTCATACCCAATCACCATGAGAGAAAGTGACATTCTTCCTATGCTAGCCTTAACTCTATTATGCAAATATCTAACAAACTGAGCCTTGGACACACCATTTAAGCACATGGACTCAAAATTAAGAAGGGGAAAAGGTCCAATGGAGTGAGGGGATTGAGACCAAAGACAATGTGAAAAGGAGAGTGTGAGGAGGTAGAGTTGACAACCCTATTATAAGCAAACTCAATGTGGGGTAGTAACTTTTCCCACTGACATGGATTGTCTTCAAGACAACATCTCAATAGTTGCCCGAAAGTTCTATTAGTCATCTTAGTTTGACCATCGATTTTTGGATGACAAGTGTTAGTGAAAAGGAGTTTATTATCCGACTTGTTCCATAAAGATCGCCAAAAATGACGAAGGAACTTGAAATCTCTACCAGAAACTATTCTCTTAGGCAAACCATGCAGACATGCAACCTCACTAAAGAATAAATTAACAATATCGACAACATCATCTACGATATGGCATGGAATAAAATGAGTCGTCTTTGAAAACTTGGTCCACTACCACAAAGATAGAGTCCAACCCTCGTTGTTTCCTAGGTAAGACCAAAACAAAATCCATATATCAACCCAAGGACTACTAGGAACAAGAAGAGGAGTGTATAAGCAATGAGGATAAGTGGTGGACTTAGCATGCATACATGGAATGCATTGGCTACAAAACTTAGCTATTTTTTTATGCACGTGAGGCCAATAGAAATGTTCATGAAGAATAGCTAAAGTTTTTTCAACCCCAAAGTGTCCATCAATCCCCCTGATGCGGCTGTCGCGGCCCATCAAATTTGATGTGCATTAAAGAATGCAGTATAGTGCTAGGAAGTGACTCCTAGATCGTCTCTCAAGGATCAAATGTGGTTCAGGTAATAGGTAAGACACGTAGTGGGGGTTTGGTGAAGAGTTTTGTGAATGCAAATGAACTAAATTAAAACCCAAATATAAACACGGATGTAAACACAAAATAAAAACGGTTGGTAATTAACTCAATTACAATACTTTCAATCACAGATTAACAAAATGAAGTGCTACTCTAACGTCTTTTCCAACACAAATTTCCCAACTAACTTAAACTAACATCATACCTAAATTAAGAGAAACTTGCTTGACTCACCTGAATAAAAATTGATACATCAGAAAACACACATTTCACCTTGGAATAAACAATTGCTACACTTAAACTAATAAAACTTCAATTTAAAAGGGTTGGAACCAATTGAAATGTAGTGGATATAAACGAAAGGGTTAAATATGGTTTTCGTCCCTTAAGTATTGATGACAAATTTATGAACACCGAAATACGGCGCCACAAACTTGTTGAACAATCGGCAAGTATGACTGAATCGTTTCAAGTAATAAACTCGGTAAGATCAAGTATCGTTCTCCCAAAGGACTCATGGCCTAGTTTAGTTATGTGATTCGTTGATTAGCTAAGACTTAAGAACGAAATAAGTGAAGTTTAATATGCAAAACAGAAAATAAACATGTATGCATGAGTTTTGATCAATGGCTAAAACAAAATACAAACACTTTCAATGGAATATATGGATGAGTATGTTGTTGGGGTTTATCAATTTCATCTTATCCACTCTCATATATTTTAGGAATTCAACATTCAATTCATCATTGTTAATGCCACTCTCTAAATTACCTTGACAAGAAGGCCTATCCCTAATTATGAGTTCATACAATTCCTAGCATTCCTAATAATTAGTTCTTTTAGTGCAGGAGCTTAACGACAACCAATATACTATTGGGAGTAATTCCCCGGTGATAATAGTTGAAAAACTGTTATTTTCATGCTTAAAATTGATACTAAAAGCAACCTTTATACTTAGAAATTAGCTTGAAATCATGCTTTTATCCATATTTTCATAAATAAGAGAGCTGGACAGGTTTATGCTTGATTTCAGTGTTTTTGTGCAGGTTTTAAGGTGAATTTAGTGAAAGAAGTGAAGAAGGAGAGAGATGGAATCAGAAAAGAAATCAAAGAGTGCAAAAGGAGAAGCCGAAGTCACCGCTCAGCGGCATTTTACCGCTGAGCGGCACTCAGGAAGTCACGGGAGGTCCGCTGAGGGGCAAAATGGCCGCTGAGGGGAAGAAAAGAGACGCGCACTCACCGCTGAGCGGTACTTTACCGCTGAGCGGCACACTTATGGGCTTGGGCCTAGATTCTTTGTAATTTTAGAATAGTATATAAGCTTTAGGATGTCCTAGGGTTTGTATCTTTGGCAGAAACGAGGCAAACACTCTCTCTTCCACCCCTTTGAAGGAGGATCTTGGATGCTCAGGCTACCTCTTCACCTTTTTAGGGTTTATTATTTCATTCTTTCATTGTTCATCTAGGTTCACCATGAATATGGTGAACTAAACCTTGTATGTTTGTTGGGGAATCAATGTAATCTCTTGAAGCTCTCATATATGGAATTTATGCTTGCATCTTAATCTAAGATTTATGCTTTCTTTCATCATTAGTTAGGGTTTTTCCTCTTTGCTTAATGCTTGCATTGTTTAACTCATTCGATGCATGATTATTGGTTTTGTCGATACGGGAACGTACGGGGAAGTCTAGATCCGGGGAATTTCTCCCAATATTATGTTGGTTGTCGTTAAGCTCCTGCACTTATGAACTGATCATTAGGAATGCTAGGAATTGTATGAACTCGTGATTAGGGAGAAACCTTCTAGAAAGGTACTTTAGAGAGTGGCATTAACAATGATGATTTGAATGTTGAATTCCTAAAATATATGAGAGTGGATAAGATGAAATTGAACCCCTAACAACATATTCATATATAAATTTCATTGAAAGTGTTTATCTTTTGCTTTTGCCATTGATCAAAAACTCATGCATACATGTTTATTTTCTGTCTTGCATATTAAACTCCAAATATTTCGTTCTTAAGTCTTAGCTAATCAACAAACCACACAACTAAACTAGGCCGTGAGTCCTTTGGGAGAACGATACTTGGTCTTACCAAGTTTATTACTTGAACGATTCGGTCATACTTGCCGATTGTGAAACAAGTTTGTGACATCATATTTTGGTGATCATAAATTTGTCCATCACCCGGATCTAGACTTTCCCGTACGTTCCCGTATCGACAAAACCAATAATCATGCATTGAATGAGTTAAACAAAGCAAGCATTAAGCAAAGAGGAAAAACCCTAACTAATGATGAAAGAAAGCATAGGTCTTAAATATAAGATGTAAACACAAATTCCATATATGAGAGTTTCACAAGACTACATTGATTCCCCAACAAACATACAAGGTTTAGTTCACCATATTCATGGTGAAACTAGAAGAACAATAATGAAAGAATGAAAGATAAAACCCTAGAAAGGTGAAGAGGTAGCCTAAGCATCCAAGATCCTCCTCCAAAGGGGTGGAAGAGAGAGTATTTGCTTCGTTTCTGCCAAAGATACAAACCCTAGGACGTCCTAAAGCTCATATACTATTCTAAAATTACAGAAAATTCAGGCCCAAGCCCATAAGTGTGCCGCTCAGCGGTAAAGTGCCGCTCAGCGGTAAGTGCGTGAGTTGGTTTCTTCCCCTCAGCGGCCATTTTGCCCCTCAGCGGATCTCCCGTGAACTCCTGAGTGCCGCTCAACGGTAAACTGCCGCTGAGCGGCAGTTGTGGCTTCTCCTTTTGCATTTTTTGGTGTCTTTTCTGATTTCATCTCTCTCCTTCACTTCTTTCACTAAATTCACCTTAAAACCTGCACAAAAACACTGAAATCAAGCATAAACCTGTCCAGCTCTCTTATTTCTGAAAATATGAATAAAAGCATGATTTCAAGCTAGTTTCTAAGTATAAAGGTTACTTTTAGTGTCAATTTTAAGCATGAAAATAACAGTTTTTCAACTGTTATCAAGTATCACACAATTTTGGTTTTAGTCCCTACTCAAAACTTTGATGGTTTTTAGTTCTCGAAGTTTTGAAACTCTTAGTATTAGTCCTTAAAAATGGATGGCGTTAAGTTTTAGTAGATGTGGCAAACGGCGATGCCAGGTTTGATGCCAACTGTTGTGCAAATGACAAATGCCCTTTTTCTACAGCGTTATGTGTTGGAATACTAGTCCTGGTTGGGGTTTTTGCCTTGGTTGGTGTTATTCTTTTGTTGTTGAAAGGAAGAAAGAAACGTTCAGGCCTCCAAAACAAATCAAGAAACGTTTATTCTTCTTCCTTCAGAAATACAACGTCCATGGAAAGTGGAGGTGTCTACTTTGGGATCTTTGTCTTCTCCTTCGACGAGCTCAGAGAGGCAACGAACAATTTTGATGAAGCTAGGAAGTTTGGAGAAGGAGGACCGGAGCCAACCTCGAATGTGGTGGGGAGAATCGAGGGTTTGGTTGCAGGAACGTCGTAGAGGGAGTTTATCTTGTTGATGGTTCTGAACTTCGTGTTAACCGAAGGGAAGTACAATGGGAGCACCATCCTGTGTTGGGGAGGAACCGCATCACCCAAAACATCAGGGAGATTCCACTAATTGGAGGCACTAGAGTGTTCAGATTTGCCACGGGATATGCAGAGACTAATACCATTTTTCTTGATCCAAAAACGAGGTTGTTAAACTTTTGGCAAGCGTACCAATAGTCTACGGCCTCGGTTCTATAAAGAACCGATGCCTAAACCCGCTCAAAAAAATAAAATAAAAAATTTCAGCAGGGTCTACGGCCTCGATTCTATAAAGAACCGATGCCTAAACCCTCTCAAAAAAATAAAATAAAAATTTTAGCTATTTTATGCCTCTGCATCAGTTTTAGGCATCGATTCCTTATGAACCGAGGCATATACGTTTTTTATAATTACAGAAATGCTACCGCGTCAGTTTTAGGCATCGGTTCTTTTTTAACCGAGTCATATACGTTTGCGATAATTACAAAAACGCCACTGTACCATTTTTTGCTTCGGTTACAACTAAACCGAATTCTAATGCACAAGTTAAAATCCTTATTTTTTACTTTTAGAATTTAATGTTACATCTTAATATTAACACAATGTTCTATACATATAGTATGTATCAATGCAATAGTACATATTGTATATAACATTTATTTTGTTTCAATTGTAGATACTACATGGTTAGAGTTAATATAATTTTCTTCATCGGACAGGGTAGGAATGCTTTGTTCGTTTCTAAAGAAGTTGCGAGGATCAACCTTGGTCTTCACTTCAGCCAATCTCCTGAAATTGTTACGGAAATACTTCAGACCCCAAATGCTGGCTTGGTTGTAGCTTGTGTAGCCATTGTTATTAACCCCAATGTCAAGGTCTCTGTAATTCAGATATGCAGCTCTTGGAGACTCTGAAACATAAGGTTCCATATATTTGTACAACTTTCTAATCCAATTCATGTACCTTTGTGCAACCTCATCCCCTTTCTCTTCCCAAATGACCATATAGTGAATATGAAATATGAAGGCAGATCTGTGTGAGAATGAAATTTCAGATTCCGATATCTCATCCATTCTGCCTCCATAAGGGGCAAATTGAAGCTCACCATCTGGAACTTCATAAAGCAAACGCCATAACCCTTGAAATCCATCAATAGGAATGGGTTTCCTAACATAATCAGATTTTGCTTTGTTTATTCGTCCAAGAAATCGACTTCTGTTCAGCAGAACTTCAGGGGCTTCATTCACGGTAGATCCAAGTAACACAGCATTCGCGAAGACAACTGAACCAATCCAATTAGTCTCAGTACAGTCTTTTCGGTCTAAACCCAACTCTGGTAAACTCTTTTGCATCAATGGAATAAGTTCTTCTACATCTCCAAGAAACATGGACACAAAATTTGCTTGTATTATTTGCTTTCCATGTTCAACTAAATTTACCTTTTTCACGTCCACCCTAATGAATATGCGCTCGTCCAATTGATTGGCCACAAGCTGCCACTTTTGAATGATCTCGGTTGCGTTCTCTTCCAATGTCCTTGCAACATTGAATACTGTCACAGTTGATGGAACTGGAACTAGTTTTATCTTCCAAGCTACGATGACTCCAAAGCTTGCTCCACCACCTCCTCTAATGGCCCAAAACAGACCCTCACCCATGGCTTTTCTGTCAAGAAGATTACCATTCACGCCTATTATGTGAGCATCAATGATATTATCTGCGGCAAGACCGTACTTACGCATCAAGAATCCATAACCACCACCGCTGAAGTGGCCACCAGTGCCTACAGTGGCACACACACCCGCTGGGAACCCTAGTGTTTTGCTTTTCTGGCTAATCGTGTAGTAAAGTTCACCAAGAGTTGCCCCAGCTTGAACCCATGCAGTTCGGCTTTCTACGTCAACTGTGATTTGTCGAAGGTTGAAGATATCAATGATGACAAAGGGAACCTCGGCAACGTACGAGAGACCCTCGTAATCATGGCCTCCACTTCGGGTTCGAATCTGCAAGCCATGGCGTTGGGAGCACATTATGGTGGCTTGAATGTGGGAAACGTCCAGTGGCGTGACAATGACTCGGGGTTTTGAGCTTAAGTTGGAGAACCTCGAATTTCGAATGGACATGTCTAGAATAGAAAAGTATGAAGAGTTGGTTTGTGTGTAAACAACATCGAAGATTGAGTTGGAGATAAAGGGATAATTGTAAAGACATTGAACAAACTTTTGACGAGTATCAAGTGACTGAGGTGCAAATGAAAATAAAAAAGTAACGACGGTAGCAGCGAAGGTGAAATAGAAGCTTAGATACTTCATTTTTGTGAATGGTTTGTTGTTTATATGGAAGTGCAAAGTGTTTAATTTATAGTAGTCTGGAGTTTATTGTTGTGTTCCACTGTTTCACTTTCTCTTAGCATGAAAACACAGTGAAAATAAAAGAGCACTAACAGTGAAGCATGTGAAGGTGAAATAGGAGCTGAGAGACTTGTTTCTATGGTTGGTTGGTTGTCGATATGAGAAGTGTAATTTAATGCGGAATCTCTAATTCATATAGTATTGTCGAGTTTGACGTTTACATCCAGAAGTGTATATTTATCAACTTAATAATATATAATAATATATAATAATAGATAGATAACATTAAAATATATTCATATCATTGTTATAAATTAAAAAATAATCAATTCACAACCAAAAATATTAATATTTTAATTGTTTTTTTGACATAAAATATGATATTATTAAATTATTAACATAATTTTCAATTCAGTATTACTGTTTTTGGATGACTATTCTACTGTAGCTTTCTTACTTTTTAATAGCTGTCCGTCACCGAGGATTTTATTCAAGAAAAAAGTTGAACACGGAGTTAAATAAGACATGTTGAATGCTGTTTTTCTGTTTTTTTTTCAGAATTTCAGAGTATTTATTTTTCTGATAAACTCTTTTTCCATTTAGACTACAGATGTTACATAATGAAATCTTTTTTAATAAATATGAATTTTATTGATTTACGGTTATCATCAAATCATAATCATGGAAAAGTTTTTTAAGACAATTTTATAGTATATTATTTTTATTAATCCAACTATTTCACCACCGTTATATTGTTGATATCGAATTCCATTAAAAAAATATAATAATAATTAAATGGTTGTTTATATATTTTAAAGTTATCTATACTATTATATAAAATTTGTTTATTTTATACCTATTTTTTAATTTTATCATTAACTAATGATTTTTTTATTAAAATAATTATTTTATCAATTTTATTCTTTAAAATATACTTTTTAAATTTAATTGTTTTCTAAATTAAAATAATTATTCAAAATAAATTGTAAAAATTATTTATATTTAATTTTATAATTATAATTTTATTATTTTTGTTATGATGAATAAAATAAATAAGCACAACACATGTATTTTTATTCAAGAAAATAAATTTTTTTTATGTTGTGTTGCGCTTATTTATGTTCATATATTTATATTTTGTTTTTATATTTATATTCCGTTTTTATATTGTTTTAAACAGCTATATATATCAATTGTATTATCTCCTTATTATGGAATAAGATACACAATTTTCATCCTTTCTTTTCTTCTAACAACGATAGAATCTTAGAGAGAGAATAATACATAAATAAATTCTTGTTTCATTTCTTCACCTAATCCTCTTTGTATAGCCTTTCCTTGGAAGTCACATATAGATCCTTCAATTTTTATTTGTCTCAGTTGAATTCCTAATTTTGAAAAATAAAGAATTGTAACCCTTGTTGTTAAATTGGTTGAACAACATTAAAAAATAGACGTGACATGTTGTTGTGTAAATTTTAAATGACGTGGCATGTTGTTGTATAATTTTTAAACGACGTGGTTCAATGACATGAAATTTCACATTTTTAAAAAAGAAAATTGGAGAAAATTTCATTGAAGTCCTAATTAAAAGGTCTTTCTAATGTTGCTCCTTCTTCTTCTTCCGATAGCATCACACGCTACCGCCATTCCTTCTCGAAGAAGAACTCTACTAAAGGTCATCATTCTCGATGAAAGTAAGTTTATATCTTCACCTTTCGCATTTCTAGGGTCTCTCTTTAAAAAATTCTTTTCATTCTTTACGTTTTTCAACCTCTTTATTCACTCAGTGAATGATTTATTGAACTCGTAGGTGGCGAAGTAGATGGTGGATGAGGCCACTTCATCTAGGGCACATGTTGGACAACTCACAAGAACTCTACTTCTCTGGAGGATCAATTACTAGACTCTTAATTTCTCTTAAAAACCTTTGTAAATATGTAATATAGCTTTCTTTTAGGCCTTGTATTTTGGTGAAGAACATTGTTTAGTGTTGTTAAGTAGCTTGGTGCAAATTAGAGGAGATTAATGCCACCTTTTGTACCTTGGACTTTGTTTAGCGTCTAATTGGGCTTGATTTAGGCCTCGAAGATCCTTTGAACTTGGAACGAAGAAAGGACATCCCCCTTTCCTAGTCACTCCCTTTGACGTTAGTCATGAGTTATTTGAAGGGGAGACTATCATTCATCCCCACTCGGATAAGGAAGCTTCTACGTTCTTTTCAAGAGCATGTACTATTTTCTTTCTAGAAGGTTCTCCTTCTCCTATAAAAAGATAGCTCCTCCCTTTGTAAGATTTCAAAACTTTAATGACATTGGTGAAACTTTGCCAAAATTGTAATTCTCAATTTCAAAGTTCTATTGGAGTGCTCTCCTTTCTAGAGTTCTTCTATCTTTTCCTCCACGGTTGGCCCAACCTTCTTAAATGATGCATCTTGTTGATAGGGGGAGCTTTAACCTCCTTATATCTTAGTTTTAGATGAATGAAAGAATAGTTTTTTAGTTTCTTACACAACAAATGGCATAACTATTGTGTTATCTTTATCTTGTTTGTGCTTGATATATGAATTCATTATTGTTAAATGAATCATGCTTAAAATAGATTGATAAACATGGTATATAATCTATTAGATTTAACAAGATCACTTAGTAAGCTTAACAGGGGCAAATTGTTCTATAATAATCGATTATACAATGTATATAACCGATTAAAACATAAAGCAAGCCATAACATGTTTCATAAAGTGAGATAATCTGTTTAAAATGGAAATTGGATAGACAATTTTCTTAAGTGTTGGAATAATCAATTACATAAGTTTTCTAATCGATCAAATTAGTTTACATAATATAATCCTTTGCATTTATAGTCTAATATGTTATAACGATCAAATGAATAATTAATTGCCTTATGTGCTTAAATAATCTATTACATGCTCAGGATAATCTGTTAAAACAGAAGCAAAAGCTTAACAGATTACTTAAAAATCCTAATCGATTATAATGCATCAAGATTTGAAAAATCCTATATATATATCTCTTGTGACCTGTTTCAAAACAAGAATTCGTTATCATTTTCAAATACTAATATTTTCATTGAGTTTTGCTTACAAGTGCTTTCAAGAAGTGTTCTTGGAGAATCAAAGCTTCATTGGTTAATTACACATTAAGATTCTATCAAGAAAGTGTGCTAAAGTTGTTCTAATTTGATCTACACTAGAGGTGTGTGACTTAGAGATCAAGTTCTTCATAAACAATCTTCGTATTGTGTTCCTGTGCGAGTTGGCTAGGGGTTGTGAATCTCTTAGGTTGCTATATTGATTTTGAGTGGTGAGAGGAGTGCATTGAGGGGGTATCTCTATATTTCAGTATATTCAATCAATTACAGTGGAATCCCTTCAACTTAGGTTGTTGAAGGAGGACTGGATATAGGCTTGTGATATTCGAACTAGTACAGATTGTCTATGTTGTTCTTTATCTCTTATTGATTCATTATCCTTTATTTATTGATTTCAATAAAGCAAAGAACTCATAAAGATTTTAAAAAGATCATCTTAAAAGGGTTACCCAATTCAACCCCCCCCCCCCTCTTGGCTTGAGATATAAGGCCTGTATATTCTTACAATTATCACCAAAGCTGGGAATTTGAAAATTACTCAAATTTTAATCAATTACTTTCACAACTTAATCAATTAAATTGATCCTGATGATAACCAATATATCTCAAACCTTTGGAGAAGGTACATCTATAAATAGACAACCATTGTTTGCAGGTGAAAATTATCCCTTTTGGAATATCAGAATGATAATTTTCTTGAACTAAGTTGATAAAGGTGTATGGAATGTCTTTATCAATGACTGCTTTGAACCAATAAAGGTAGAATGGTAAGACAAAGGTTAAAGATTTTTCTCAGTAGAATGTTGATGAAAACAGAAGGGCTCACTATGATGTTGTCAAAAACATCGTTGACATTACTACCATTAACAACTATACCTAAATTTCATATGCTCCTTGTTAGAAAATAACTTCACTATTGGGGCCTAAAACATGAAAGTACAACTCAATTATACCCAGACGAGTAACTCCCATGTCATTTCTTTCAGCAAAAATCCCCATAGCATCTTATCTTGTATTTCATTCACTCACTGGCATAAAAATTTATTGTCCTAAATATTTCAACTAATAAATTGAAATCCCAAACCTCAGAGTTTAACATATAAAAAATAATATTAGCATATAGAAAAAAAAGTATCTTTTTGCTTTCTTACTTTATAAATGGTATTTCTAAGAAGAAGATACGAAACAACAGAGTGCTAAACTTTTTTTTTATAATTTTTTTTTTGCAGCCTAAAATATAGAGAAAATATGTATCAATATAAATATAAATATATACATATATATATATATATATATATATACATACATATATATATATATATATACATATATATATATATATATATATATATATATATATATATATATATATATATATATATATACTTTATTTGGACTCACCTAAGCAAATTATGAGTGGACTTACATATAAAAGTATTAATTTCCAAAGTCCTATGGCAGAGTTAAAAATTTCTTTAAAAAGAAAAGGAAATACTAACCTTTTTTAAAAAATAATGGTAAAGAAAGCACTTTGTAAGTATGCGGAAATCCCGCTGCAAACCTTTGTGCAAGTGAAGACAATATTTCAAAACAAGCCATTACAGGAATTTACAGAAATGAGAAGTTACATTTATTCATATGTAATAAGGTCTTCTGTTTTATTCATTCAAAACGTTGGCAATTTTGTTCTCTTCATCAATCACTGTGACAGTGAAGGCGGTGAGTGGGAATGGCAAGAAGATGATTGGCCCTTAGCCTTGTGAGTCCAAACTCCTCTGTCATGTCCAACTCAGATGGTAATATGTTATTTGGAAGCTTCCAATCAAAACAATGGACAACTTGTGACACTGTTCTGACGAAACACGGTTAGACCAATACCTAAACAGTCCAAAACAATCCACGCATATCATCATTCATGTATCAGCATACATGATATATTAATAATTTTTTTTATCAACTTTTTTATAATAATAGATTATGTGTCATTATTTTATTGATTCGTATATTTGAAACGGACCAATCACAAACTACCATATATTATTGTGAAAAAGTTGTTAAAAGATATTTTTCAATTAAAATACACATATTGTAAGACCAGAAAAAAATAATAATTAAAATAAAATATTGTGTGATTAATATACTTTGATGAATAAATAAATTGTTTAATAATTTTATTTATTTATTGATTAATAATATATGTTACGATATACAAATTAAATATATTTTTTTTAAATAAATGTAGTTAAATATTTAAATTAAAAAATATAATGGTTTTTTATTTATATTTAAAGAATAACTTATCTCTTTTAGTAATAGATTATATATATAAATAACATTTTTACATGGTACATTTGTTTTGTGATTTCATGATATATTAAAATAAATGTTTTATTTAAGAAGGTGAAATTATAGTTTTAATATGGTTTGAGTTGGTTATATTAATATTATATATATAGTATATAATATAATTTCAAACTTATATGTAGTGATAATATATAAATAAAGAATTGTATTCACGGTTGTTGTAGAGTTTAAATATTATTGTTAAATAATAATAAAAGTAAAATATATTTTCAAAATTAAATATGTTAGTTGTGAGTTTCTTTTATATGTAATTGTAGTTTTATATTATTTTATTATATAATTATTACAATTGTTATAAAAGTCAGTATATATGGATGATAATTTAAATAGAAGATTTTGGATAATTTAATTATAAAATAATATTATTAGATATTGTTAGATTTTCTAAAATATATTTTTGGATTTTTTTATATACTAGATATATTTACAAATTAAAAGATAGTTTGAGATGTATCAATGGTTAAAGTTCAAGAATCAAGAATCGAAGATCAAGGATCAAGGATTAACGATCAGGGATCAGATCGAGTAAATCATTATGATTGAGTTGTCTATGTTAGAGGATTAGAAATTCTATTGGTATTACTACTATGTATGGGGTGGTTGTTTATAGTTAATATAATCAGGGTGTTCATATGTTGTAATTATAATTGTTTTAATGGTAGTTTACTCCATACGTGTTTATGTTTGTGTGTTGTGAATGATGTTATGATCGTATAATGTGTTATACGTTAGTAGATGATCTTACAGATGTTGTTGAGGCATGATAGAATCGAGAGATGACGGAGGACAGACTTAAGATTTTATTTTAAAGTTATTGAATTTGAACTTTGAGACAATGTAATTGGAGTTCTATATTTCCTTCGTTATTTTCATTATTTATGAATAATATTTATGGATAAGGATTTTAGAACTATTATATTTTGAATAAATTATGCATGTTTAAAAGTTAAGGTTTTTGAAAAGTATGTTTTCGTGCTATGATAAAAGTTTGAAATTTTATCGGTTTTTGTAACCTCTCGTGACACCTTAAATTTTGGGGCATTACATTTGGTATCAAGGCTAGGTTTACGAAAAATCATTGGACTTTTGGGGAGTGAGCTTGTTTAGCTTTAACTGTGTACCCCTAGAGTGTGAAGTACTATGTGCCTTGTATGTTGATTGTTATTGTCTTTAGTTTTGTTGGGTAACCTTATAGCTTATTCCATGTTATGAGATTGCTAATTGACATTATTGTGTTTAGCTTATTTTATGTTTACGAATTAAATAATTGTAGAAACATATGCCCGAATATGTATGGTAGAATTGGTAAATGTAGTTTTGGTTCATTATGTATTGAATTACATTTGGGTCATAAATTGTTGTGCCTTGATGCATCTATGTTTTAATGTTCAATTTAGTCAATCACTAAAACAAGTTGATTGCATGGGTATTGCATCTATATGCTTGTGGTTTGTATAATTGTTAGTAGGCATAATTACAAAGGAGCATGTGTAGGTACAACATGGTTTATAATGAAATAATGTGTGGCTATAAGTAAGTCTACTCATACGCTAAATGAATGGGAAGTATTGAACAATCTTACATATGTATAAGGTACAATATAAACTATTTTCGTTGTTGTATTTTGAATGGTACATAGTTGGAATGCATGATGTTTTCTCTGATGCACTTTACGTTGGAAATAATTACAATTGGATTGGTTTCTTTGTAGTACATTAGTAAATGACTACAAAGTATTTGAATAGTGTGTTCTTTTTAAAATTAGTATACTTTGGACAAAGGATTGTGTTAGTATTTTAGAGTATGGTCTGTCGATATTGATTCTTGTACTAGATACATTTTGCATTACATATGTTTTTTGATGACTGCAATTTTCGAGGACAAAAATTCTCTTGAGAAGGGATGAATGTAAGACCTAGGAAAATAAGGGTCTTTGAAATAAAGTTTTGTTAAGAATTGATTATGTTTTCTTTTAAGATTTTATATGTGTGTGTATCTTTGTTAAAACATAATTATGTTAATTCATTGATGTTATTATTAATAAAGTGCAACACATGATTGATATGTTGATAATTGGGTGATTAGTGTGTGTCTGATATTATTAATGTGATGTGTTGGCTTGTTAATGGAAGGATGGTTTAGGATTGAATGGATGTGGGCTCAATTCTAGGGAGAAAGAAAGTTAAGGAAAACCTTTGTTTTATTTGTATTTTTAGGGACAAAATGGTCTTTTACCTTTATTTAATTGGTGAAGAAATTAAATAAGGGGGTGTACGAAGGAAAAGTGTGTAAACTAAATAAAATAAAATAAAAGATAGATGGTGGACGTGAGATAGAAGGAGAATAGAGATTTAGATAGAGTTGGATTGTTTATAAATATTAAGATATAGAGGGAGGGGTAGGATGTGAGTTTTAGAAACCTTAGAAACTCTAAATCAAAGAGAGAAGCAAAGGAGATAGTTACATTTGGGAGAGAAGAGAAGATTGATAGTGTTTTAGGGTTGTAGATAAAGCTCTAGTATTGGCCAATGTATGAGGAATCTTACCTATGTTTGTTTGTTTGTTGTATGTCATGTAATTTGGATTATCTCGATTGGTTAATTCTAGCTTTGATGCATGTGTGCATAATTATGGATATGATTATCTATGGTTGTTGTTGGGAAAGGATGTGTGTATGCATGTGGATAGGGTTTATGTCATATTGTGATGGTTTTCCCTATGAATGTATGTATGGTTGTAGGGGAGGCTATAGGTGGGCCTATAAGGGAGGCTATAAGTGAGTGAGGTAGGGTACATGAGTCTAATTGAGTCTTGTCATGATGGATTTCATGGTTTGGTGATGCTTATGGTGTTGGTCATGATTGGGATAATCATGATAGTGATACCTCTATGATGATGATCATGGTGTCAGAGAGGCTCCTGGTTATGTTATGTTGATAGTGGTGTTACTATAATAGTTATATTAGGTAATTAGCACAGGTGCTAATGAGTGGATAGACCAAGGGTCTAGGTGTGAGATGTTAGTGACGACATCAATGGTTAAAGTTCAACGATCAAGGATCACGGATTGAAGATCGCGGGTCGCGGATTGAGTAATTCATTGTGATTGATTTGTCTATGTTAGAGGATTAGGAATCCTATTGTTATTACTAGTATGTGTGGGGTAGTTGTTTATGGTTGATAAAATCAGTGTGTGTTCATATCTTATAATTATGATTTTTTTAATTGTAGCTTACCCTAAACGGTTGTTATCGGCAATGATCGTATAATGTGTTATACGTGAGCAGATGACGTTACAATTGTTGTTGAGGAACGATAGATTCGAGAGATGGTGAGGGGAAAATTTAAGATTTTATTTTAAAGTTATTGAGTTTGAACTTTGAGACAATGTAATTGGAGTTCTATATTTCCTTCATTATTTTCATTATTTATGAATAATGTAATTGGATAAGAAATTTAGAACTATTATGTTTTGAATAAATTATGCATGTTTAAAAGTTAAGGTTTTTTAAAAGTATGTTTCCTTGCTATGATAAAAGTTTGAAATTTTATCAGTTTTTGTAACCTCTCGTGACATCCTAAATTTTTGGACCTTACACATCTTTTCACTTCCTCCTCCTCCATCATCAAATTCTTCAATCTCCATGTTGTCCTATCCCTTCATGATCCTCTTCTTCTCCTTTCCGTTGGGTGATGATGTCTTTTCTCTCCTTCCCTTTTGATGTTTATCAAATAAGGGGAAGAAAAGAGACAAACATGTCAGCAGCATCTAGGAGCTTCAAACATTAAATCTTAAACATAAATAACACTTTTTCACTAGTTACAGTGTCAAAGTATGTATATGTATGAAAAATTGTTGTTTTTTTTTAAACCTTAAAATATTTAACTTTTGGATTAAACATGTTTGTAATCACTTAACTTTTATGAAAATTTTTATTTCATCTCAACCTAACATGTTAAGACAAAATCGTCTATAAGACTTATATCTCTAAATGATATAATGTGTTTTAAAGTTTAACTAAATAACATTAAATGATATGAGAATCTAAAGATGTAATAACTAGAATAATAGGATAAGCAAAAAATAAGTGTTAGGCTCAAAATCCCTAATTATCTAGTAACATAGGAAAAGCCTTAGGAAAACACTTAAGAACAAACAAAACATAAAACAAAGAAAGTTAAGGCATACAATCGCAACACCAAACGTCTTACAAGTCAAAGCATCTATAAGAGTTATACTAAACGTGTAAGCTATACGGTATTAAACGGTAATCAGTTATGCTCTCAAAAGGACGTTGAAGTGTCAGAATAATGTTTTTGGTAAAATCCTGAAGTGTCTCAAGAAAAAATCCAAAAACATGTAGAAACCAAAACTTGTTAAAAATTCTAGCTAAAGAAAGCAAAATCTCAAAAAGCGTTTAGAAATAGATTAGATGATACTATGAGCTAAACCCCTCACTTCGTCCATTGAAGTTCTTATTCAACGGTTGGTATCTTAAGAGAAAAGCTTAAATGATAAACGCTACCTCAACTGTAGAAAATGTGAAAAAACACTTTGTTTTTATGAGCAAGCATTAAATGTCATTAAATGCTCAACGTTCAAAAACAACGAGAAAAGACATACTTGTTGCATGTACATCTACTATATTTTATCTAGATAACCTACCACACGCATCCACTGACATTCATAGAATGTTCACCCCAACAAAAGTCGTACCAAAAAAATAGCACAACATACTTCAATCAAAGTACTAAAAAAAGCAAGCCTACTTGACAAATTAACTTTAACCAATGAATGCTTCACACGACAAGACAAAGAAGACACAAGATTCAAGGCAAGAGCTCAGTCTAACATATATCTTTTGAAAATCCTTTAAAGAGAAGAAGATTCAAAGAAAGAATCAAGAGGATAGCTTACGAAAAGAATATCATCCAACGCAGAAACATCGTTTAGAGTAAAGGACAAAGAAGCTCAAGCTAAAAGAGAATATCTGAGAAAAGAAAAAGCATAGTCAAGGAACACTCTCAAGCGTCATTGTAATATTAGCTTACTATTTTTAAGTTGAGAGAAAAGAGAAAAGAGAGAAACAATCATCGAGTTTGTTGATTGTATTGTATAGAACATATATCCTCTCTATGAGATTAATCGTCTAACGACTTGTAAGAAATCATTTGATTGCAATTTTGAAGAGAATTAAAACACTTGTTGTACAAGTCAAGCGAGTTAAGGATAACTAGACAACATATCAAAGGATACTAGGATTGTCTAGTGGAAACCAAGAGTGGGTTAAACTCAATTAGTCTAGGGTAATAGGAGTTATGCGCTGAGTAGGAGTGGTGAAGAATACTACACAACTAGGAGTGGGTGAAACTCAACTAGGTAGCATATCAGGGGATACCAGGAATGCCTAGGGATACCAGGAGTAGTGAAAATACTTCGTTGTAATGTTGTTCAAGATTAAAGTGGAACTCTTTAAGGTTAGATAAGACTAGATGTAGCTTCGTTAGAGTGAACCAATATAAAAATATGTATATATTTACGGTTTTTTTTTCTCTCAATGCTTCTCTTATGAAACGTATAGTCACATTTTAGTTTTAAATATAAGAAATTTCCATACTAAACGATTATTCATTAGGAGGAAATACTTACAAATACTGTAACGAATATTCTAAACAACACTTGAAAAGAATTTATTATTAAAAACCAATCATAAGGTCGAACATTTAACAATTTATCTAAAAAATCTTATACTAGACTAAAGTGCTATATGATAAAAGTTGAGAAAAAGTTTTTCATTAACACTGTTAAATCCCTCCCACCCGTAGTCGGGTTGTGTGTGCACGTCAGTGTCCTTCTCCTTTTGCATTTTCCTTTTTTCCTCGTCCCTTACCTCCCCTCTCATTCATATTCTCCACCCGCAACTACCATATATCAAACACCACTATTAGAGTTTAGTAAATCGAAACTAATTTAGAATTAATAAGTAAAATATTACTAGAATATTTGAGACTAATTTATACTTTAATTCACATACTAGTTATAATTCTTTTATAAGTAATAGATACTATTTAAATGTCTATATTAATTTTTAGTTTATAGAAAAGTGTCTCAATATAATATAATAAGTAATATTTTTTTGTCTTTAAATTTTTTGTAAGGGAGAAGGATATTGAAACGAGCACACACGTGCCAAAACATAAACACATAATCAACAAGTCTTTAAGTATGTTTGTTCACAAAAACCCATTAATAAAGTTTGGGAATGAAATTTTTTAAAGTTTAGATTAAGATAGAAGTCCAATTTTTCATTAAAATTAACAGATTAAAAATTTAACCCTTAAATTTTTAAAATATATTTTATTCATTAAAATTACAATAATTGTAGGTGTAAACATGTGAAAAAAAAATTTTAATTACATCCATTTTCTAACGTCAATTACATTTGATTTTTTTTTTTTGTAAAATTATTGGGAGCATAATTTATATACTTAAAAATTATACATTTAAAACTCGTATAGTTTATTCATTAAGAGTTGAATAAAAAATTACTATAGTATATAATTACAATAGTGTAATTAGTATAATAATAATCTATACCATATGAAAGGATTGATTTTTTTCTTTCTCATTTTAACCTTTTAATAACGTCTTTTAAATTAAATTAATTATAATATATCAATTTTATTCTTTACATGACTTTTTTTTTATTTTTTTTATTTTATCACTTTCTTTAAATTAGCTACTTTTTAAAATAACTACAAAATGAATAAAAATCATCTATAATGAAATTACAAAAAGTTATTTAGCTTTATTATAAAAAAAAGTTAATACACGTAGATGTATTTTCAATAATAATAACAATACAATAATAAGTATACTATAAATAGTACTGTAAGAACTTAGAAAATAGAGTATTAGAGTAGATAGGTGTATTAAAATAATGAGACGAGCATTTTTATTTTAAAATAATCTTATAATATAAATAGAAATTTCTAAAACTCGGTTTATTATCTAAATCACCTCTATCTTTCTAAAACATTGTTTCCTTTCCTTTCACTGCCTTCTCTCTAACTTTTCTTACGATTGGAGTCTCTGATTGACGATCAGGAAGCGCCTAGAGGATCCTGGCGTCAAGGGCAACAATCTAGATCGATTAATTTCTCGTTTTGAACTAGTAAGATTCGTTCCCCTTTTCTAGGTTTTTTATAATTTTGTGGTTTCACAAAATTTCTACTCCTGCATGTGTTTGGAGTTTCCTTCTCTTGATTTGTAGTTCCATTTAAGCTCTAACAATTGTTTCTATCACCAATTGGTGATCTGTAGGTGTTTCTAGAGTTTCCTTGTGGTGCAAGGCACGGTTAAGGCTGGGCAAAAATAACTTAACTATACTAAACTATAGTTAACTGTACTATTTTATACTAAAAAAAACTAATCTATTTTAACTAAAAACTAATTATACTATTGTCTAGTTCAGTTTAGAAAAACTGAACTTATTATATTTCTAGTGCAGTTAACTAAAAACTGAACTATGTTTAGTGAGTTCCTATCACTTCTACTTTCATTTTGTTCTAAAACTGTAAGTTAGATGAATAACTCTATGAAAAACTCAACCTAGTTACGTGTAGTATTAATCTTATCTCACTTTTAAATGCTTATTTTTTTATTTATTTTTAAATATTTATTTTTTATTTATTTAAATTCATGTTCACGCAAATCAATCTAATGTCGTTTTTTTGGAGATATGTACATTTCATTCTCAACTAATCTAACTCAACTTAAAATAAATAAATTCTGGCTAAAAAATATTGATTCAGTATAAAAATTAATATTTTTAAATATTTAACATTTTTAATGTTTTTAAATATGATCCTTAGTTATTTTTATTTTAACATTAAAATAAAAAGTATAAATTAATATAATTAAAATAAAAGTTAAATTAAGATAATTTAATTATTTTTTGATGTATAATTTAATTAATCAATGTATTTTTTTCAACTAAGGTAAGATAACTGTAAACTTTGTTTTATACTTTATTTTAAAGTTTTTATATTATTATTTTAAATAAACATTACCTTTTAATAAATTGTATATATTCCTTATTTTGTATCTAAACAAAAATTAACAAAACATATGTAGTTCATTGTTATTTAATTTTTTAACATGACAACATAAATTGTTCAATGATTATTTAATCATTATTCATTATATTTATTATTTAATCTCATAATTATTATTTTTATTTTATTAAAAAATAAAAATTGACATGAAATTATTCTTGACCATAAATATTTTGAATATTTTGTATTATATAGTATCATTGTTAAAAATAGAAGCGTTATATATATATATATATATATATATATATATATATATATTCAAATTATTTAAAAATTAGTTTTATGATTAAACTAAATTATATATTTAATTTGTCTTTATAGTTTATGATATAAAACAAAATGAAAGATTCTGAGACAAATATAATTTAAAAGGTTAAATGTATTTTATATTTTGTAAGAATAATTTATTATTAAACTAAATATATTTTTTTTCTGAGAGTTAGAGGTAAGTTTTGAAGAAAGAAAGTTAGGGAAAAGAATAAAAGGAAAACCAAAAACAAATAAAATTTATTAGAATTATATGTTAATTTTAATTATTTGTTTATAGAAAATATTATAAAGTTATTTAATTTTATTTATACAATAAGTTTGAAATAAATCTGAAGTATTTTTCGGAGGTTTAAGAGTAAACGTTTTAAATAAAACAAACTTCCAATAATCCATTCTTAAAATTACATTAATTTCTGATAAATGATTTTTTTTAAATATGAATTTTTTTAATAGATAACATATAAAAATAGAAATAATATTTTATATGATTGGTATAAAGTCTAAGAATATATAACTTATCTTAAAGGAAAAAACAAAAGAACAATGTTTAAAACTCAAAATAAAATATTTTCCGTAAAAGTGACGGAAGAGTAAGGAATTTTATAAAACTGACTTGATGATCTTGAAAGGATTTGGTTATTAGTTAATTGGTATAACTGCAGTTTTTTATAACTGAACTGTTAACAATACAGTTTATATATAGTATATGTAGTTCAATTATTTTTAGTTTATTAGAAATATAGTTAACTATAATTTATTATAGTTTAGATATTTATGCCCAGCCCTAGGCACGGTCAGAATAACCCTGTGAGTTGGGGCAGTATATCTCTGAGTAAGAGAAGCTAGAGTAATTTGATTTTTGAATTTTGTTGTATATATAAATGGTCAGCATGTGAAATCGTGATCTATTAAACTAAATTTCTGTTTTAAGGTATTATTGAGATGTATTTTGAATGATTATGGTGTGTCAATCATTGAACTGTGAAATTTGACTTGATTAAATGATGTTTAATGTGTAATTGGCTGTGTTAGAAGTTAGAAATTTGTGATAATATGAATTGGTTTTGAATTGAGTCATCTTGTTGTGGTTTAGAGTAGTTTATGTTTGTTTTAAGTCCACTTGGAGGAAGTGAGGTAGTGAAAAGGAGAACTAGGAGTTAAGGGCTCAATTGGTTTGTTGGGACAGTTTATGTAAGTCAAATGTGACTTGTTTGACTCATCAAAGTGGTCAAAAGCATGTTCAAAGTGGTAGATTGTGATTTGAGTCTCTAAGTTGAGGAATTTGATGATTTGGAGTAGAAATTGATCCATAAACACTTTAGATTGATATTAAGAATGTTTAGGAACGTTTAGTCAAGTCTAATTAGGTATATAATACAATTTAGGAGTGTTAGAAGTTGGGAAAATTAATTAGAATTGGTAAACTTGGGTTGGGTTGCTTAATTTTGTAGAATTCGTGCTGCAGAATTATGCAGACTTGTTGTGCAAATGGATTCGCATAGTAAGCGGCCTTTGCGAGCTTCTCTCTGTTTGGGAAATTGGCACAGCGATAGGGTACGCTATGCGAATGACTATAGGGGGTTTGCTCTCTGTTTGATGATTCGTATAGCGAATCATTTAGCTGAGCGACTAGAGGTGGTATGGGATCACTACAAAATTAATTTGAATAGCGAAAAGAGGTGCACAACGAGTGTTTGGGGGGTTTGGTCTCTGTCTGGGTTTTTGCATAGCGACCTGGGAGCGCTATGCGAGGGATTGAGGTCTGTTACCTTTGCGAGTTAATTTGCACAACAAGATAAGTCGTTGTACGAGAAACTCCTGGTTTCGCCTTGCGAATAGGGTGCACGGAGCGACAGGTTTGAGTTATTCTACTCTTTATTTCTTTGTCTTTAGTTGAATTAAGTTAAGTGTTGTATGCATTATGAAGTATGTTTTATTATTATTATGAGTAAATTTACAAGTAAAAGTATGTGATTCAAAAGTGGTGAATGTAAGTTTTAATGTAGAATCTCGTGGTGAGATTCCAAGTTGTTTATAATGAATGCAGGAGCTCAGTATTGGGGTTATCCTGAAACTCCAATGGTCTTTCATTCTCAAATAGAGAGGATTGAACCATGTCGTGAGGAGTAGTAGGAGGTCTTAGTCTTGGAGGCTTCGAGTATGCTCCAAGGTGTGGTACAGACTAACCTCGTGAGTGTGGTAGGGTGAAACCCATTGACAAGGGCTTTGCAAAGTAGTAGAGGCCACCACGAGTGTATGACCCGCCATAGCTCGACAATCATTCTAAGTCCAGACAAGTCAAGTCTAGAATATAACATGCTAGGATATTTCACTTTGTTACTTTGCTTGATTTATCTTGTGTATGTTATGTGTTATTAGTTTGTATGGTTTCTTTTATATCTAGCTTACTCTTTTGCTTGTGTTTGTATCTTGTATGTTTGGTGTTCTTTCTGCGCAATGATCATCTTATGGATGTGAGCAGAGGGAGATGAGGTGCCTCTAGAGATGAAGCAATGAACACAAAAAAGCAACGAAGAAATGAACAACAGTGGCAGCACGAAGACAAAGAAGAAGAAGCAGAACCAGGAGCGTGAGAAGAAATGAACAAACTCTGAGAATTTTGAAGCTAATAAAAGAGACTACCTCGGTTGTCCAGAATAATCGAGGCACTAGCGCTCTATAGCACTGGTTGTAAACGAAACAGATGCTTAAATTGAGAAAATCTGAAGCCTATATGCTTCGGTTAGGAATGAACCGAAGCCGAAGATCATTTTGTTCAGGCTTATGCCTCGGGTCTGAGGTGGTAGCTTAGGCTTTCTGTCTCTAGTCTGCAGGCAACCGAGGTAGTATCACCTTTTCGTAAAGTTGTCAGCCCAAATCTTGAACTCGTATAACCTTTTCATGAAGTTGTCAGCTTTTAGGCACCGATTATGCTTCAGTTTTTTGTGCAACTGAGGTTGTATCTTGGTTTTGCACTGGTTCGGCGTCCAACCAAATTATATAAGATCGGCTTTATTACAAACTTGCCACCGCCTTGTGATAGACAGCGGTTGGTGTCAAATGAAATATAATGTGCGAGTTTAAAAGCCAAAATTGTACTAGTGTTGTCAAGCCATACAACATTCCATATTTTTAATTAATTTATTATAAGTTAATGATTTGTTTTTGGGTATTATAAAATACAGTTAACTAACATGTTAACCAATGAATTACCATAAATTAAATTAGATTTTGCAATTCTTCTTATTTTGATTACTTGCTTTGTTGATATGATCTGAAAGAAAGTGTCTGCTACTTAAAGAGTTTTCGTACTATATTATAGGGACGAAAATAGTTTATTTTGAATCTTTTGTACCTTATTATTTTACGGTGAATCTTGGAAGTTACGAAATTCTATAACAAAATGAAACATAAGACTTTCATACGCAAATTATTAGTATATTTAAGATTTTGAATCTTCATCATCTTATTTGTATACGGACAGGAAGCAATTATCTTATTTGTTGCATACATACAGGTTTAGGGTTTGCATACATTTAGCAGAAACAATGGCAAACTTCTCTTGGATGTTTATGACCAAAGACTTTGCAACGACCACCTTTTTCACAGGGATGTTTTAGGCAAAGGGAATTACAATGACCCTCGTCCGATGTTCCGGGCTTGCAACTTCGTACCCGATTGTCATAGCAGCAAAACACATCCGTTTGTGTATCTTTTATGTCCATCAATTCAGTTAAATCCATCACTTTACTTTCTTTCATCGTTTTCTCATACCTTGATTCTGCTTCAACTATGTTCACACGCCAATGATATAACTTCATAAGGAACACAATGTGTACCATAATCATTTATAACGTCATAAATCAACTCCTCTCACATACATATACATGATTAACGGAACAACACTTTTTAACTTGAACATGCATCATTACCTTAAGATAAATTAACCTTGCATTATCTGAATCTTAAATGGTCAATATATGGAATCTATTTCTATTCACTGATTCTTTAATGGTTAATACACAGAACGTATATTCTATTATGTAACATTCGTTAATGTATACTGAAGCAGCAAAGATTAGAACCAAAGTTTTTTAGTTTCTCCGATCATGAAATTGAGTTTAACTCAGATTAAAATTATGAGAAGAATGCCAACAAGTCAAAAATGCATTGTAGCTGGTATTTCCATTTATTTTTGCTGGTAAAAGCAAATAGAAAAAAATATATCTGAGCCAAACATCAAACCCAAACAACAGAAATCTAAAAGGGAAAGAAAAATTGTTGTTTATAGCAATTTGCATATATAATAATGGAAATTTGAAATTTTAATACAATTTGAATTATTAATATCAATTACTTTTTATTTTGTCTCAGGTGAATTGAGGAAGCTAAATCCAAATCCAAAATATTGATACATTTGAAACTGGTGACAACCATATTCGCATATTATTAAAAAAATTGATTTTTTTTTATTTTAAAATAACATCGTGGTTGGTACTGTTAGGGTGCATACATATATATATATATATATATATATATATATATATATATATATATATATATATATATATATATAATTATATTAGATAATGAGAGGTAAAAAAAATCTACTTATCAATCAAGATATTATGGATAAAAGTATGATTATGAAAATAAAACGTATACCCAATTAGGTTTTAATAAAAATTAGTAAAATAATTGTAAATACTTTTTATTAATATCAACAAATCCAAAACTTTTCCTCTTAGATATATATATTAAGTTTTTTATTTTTTTTAAAATATTACTTGTTGCGATATCCATAGATAAAAATTAGTAGTATTCAAATAAATTATTTTTTTCTTAAATTGAATCGAATCAAATTTTAGATGAAATAAAATAGAGTAATTATTCGTTTAAAACTAAAAATTATTTGACATATTTAATTTTAACCCTAATTCCATTCATTAATGTATTCTGAACATCAAAGCATAGAACAAAACCTTTTTACTTCCTATTATATCATAAATATTGAGTATACCTGATAATAAAATGATGGCAGCAAGAAATAGAAGACTTCTGGTAGGTCTAGCCATTTTCAATGTTTTTTATTTAATTGTTTTGTGGAATAAAAGGAGCATTGCAATATATATAGCTGGAGGGACAACTTGACTTTAATTCGTTACGTGCAGAGAAAACTGGAAAATCAATTTAAAACATTAATGATACCTATAAAACCGAAAAGTAACTTAATAAAGTCACTTGGGTTATAACCTACAAACAACAATAACAATCATAAAAAAATAGGTTTAAAATATAATTGGTTATTACAATGACGGTTCTAAATAACAATTTTTAAACTAAATATTATTAGTATATAAAGTAATCTGTCAAAAAAAATTATAATTGAATTGTGAATAGGTTTTATTTATTCGATTTTCCTATCATAAAGAAATTAGTGTGTAAATTAGTTTATAATTAATTAGTAACCAATTAGGCGTTTCTCAAATATATTAGATGGTTAGATATTTTAAATAGATATATTTTCTTTATCTTTTATTTTTAGTTAGTTTGTTATTATTTTTTATTTGTATTTTGGGTTTAACTCGTGTTTTTTTATTAATACATTATCTTATAGTATATTCAACACAAGGAAGATTAATCTCATACATAGTTGTTTTGGTTTAATTGGGGTCTGAGGTCGCCTGTCTTCAAATCTATCCTCTTCTGTCTACAGATATGACCTTCACTATATCAATATGTTCGTCAAATGTTTAAGTTGTCATCCCGACCAGGGGTGGTTTTGCAGAAAATACTCTGACACTCTAAGTTAGAAAAAAAATGCCCTTGTCTATTCTGATAGTAATTCAGAATCAGATCATTTTACCTGAACATTAATATTGTATTTATTGGCCTCATAATTGTCCAGCCCATTAATTATATTAATTATTCATGAATAAATATATTTGTATTTATTGGCCTCATAATTGTCCAACCCATTAATTATATTAATTATTCATTAATACAATATATTTGTGCAATATAATCTGTCAATCACCCATAAATACCATATATTTGCCTTTGATATGGTCATTAAATATATTAACTGGCCATTAATGACATCCATCTTACTTGGCTCGCGATCACTGGATTATCGGTTGGTGCTAATGACACCCCTCGAACGGTCAGCTACCCTAGTATAGTACATTAAGCCCCCCAAGCCCCGAGCAGTTGTTTTCAGGTGCGAAGACGTTTTATAAGTCAGGAAGTTAAGTGGTGGTAGGAACAATTGGACCGAATGCGATTACGGGTGATTGTCTTCTTCTACAAAGGAGCTTTGTTGTCGAAGTAGATTCATTTGTAGTGTCACCGAGTAATTCGTCGTTCCGCTCTGGGTAGAGGTGATTCGTCTGTGGAATCACTGAGCAAGTCGTAGTTCCGCTCTAGGTAGAGGTGATTCGTCTGTGGAATCACCGAGCGGTGCATTTGCTTCGCTCTTGGTTGAGATGATTCGCCTGTGGAATCACCGAACGAGTCGTAGTTCTGCTTTGGGTAGAGGTGATTCGTTTGTGGAATCATCGATCGGTGCGTGTGCTTCGCTCTTGGTTGAGATGATTCGTCTGTGGAGTCACCGAGCGAGTCGCAGTTTCGCTTTGAGTAGAGGTAAGTTTTTGGCTACAAACAATACGTTAACAAATATCTAAAAACATATGGTATTATTTCTTGAATATCATATTACAAATTGTACTTAACTAATATGACCCCTAAGAGGTTGTTCCCTACTCCTCCTCCTACTGTGCGAATCGTCATGCCACTGATCGGCCCTGTCAGGTTGCCGATTGTCTTCCCTAGGGGCCTTTCACTGCAACTCTCCCGTACATACCTTTTCAAATGCCCAACTCTCACCAATCTCTCTATGCTGTCCTGGAGGGCCACAAAATCTTTGGTATTGTGCCCTAGATTCTGATGATACTGGCAATGCTTTCCCCCATCAGCATTTAGTGAAGTAGGTACTCGTTTTACTACTAACAGGTTCGTCCGTAGTGCCTCCTGCAACATCTTCACCTTGGAGGCATTCAAGGTGTGTAACTCATATATCAGGGCCTTGCACCACCCCCCGTTCGTCTGGAACAAACAATATATCTCCTTCCTTGTTTTCACGACTAGGCTTAACCGCTTGTGTTGCCTCCTCCCTTTGCTCCCTCTGAAAGGTGCGCATTTCCTCAATGCGTATGAACTTTACTGCCCTGTTTTGCAACTCTCCAAGCGTTTGCGGATCCTCAGCATATAGAAAATCAGCAAAAGGTCCAGGTTTTAATGCAATGGTCAAGGTACTTATTATGAGCTGCCTATCTACATCCTTCACCTGCCGAACGGTTTGATTAAACCGATTCATGAAGTCTTTCAGCGTCTCCTCCCTCCCTTGCCGCATCTTGACCAGCGCAAGGTATGTCAAACTCTGCGCTTTGTTAGACACATATTGTTGACTGAACAAGTTTCGCAACGTCGCGGATACATCAACTTTCCCAGACTCTAGAGAGTAGAACCAATCTAAGGCTTCTCCTTTCAAGGATAAAGGGAAAACCCGGCACTAGACTAGATCGTCCAGTGAGTAAGCCACCATAGCATCCACGAAAGACCACAAGTACTTTTCTAGGTCATTCGTTCCCTTATACGTATCCATTGTGGGTAACATTTTGTTTTCGGGTATTGGAGCCCTCATTACTACTTCTGTAAAGGGACGACTTTTTGCTTGATCGGGACGCTCCACCAGCGCAATATGGTTACCCTTCTCGAGACGATTTACCGTGGCTGGGTTTTCCTCACGGACCGAACGGTTCCCCAAGTTATGTTGAACATCCTGAGCATTTCTCCTCACATCATTGGTTGCCCCTTGGCCTCTATTCTCTGCCTAAGCTGTACGGTCAATATCAGCTGGATGCTCTTGTGTCGGGATCACTGACTGCTGCACTGATTGCTCCCTCTGGCCACCATCACGCTCAACCCTTAAAGTCGCCACCTTTGCCCTTAGTTCTTGCATATCCTGAAGCACCTATAAGTGGAGTTGTTATGCCATTGTGGTCTCAAGCTGGGTTTCTTCTGCACGCCTTGGCGCCACGGTGGGCGCCATTTGTTTCGGTTTAATTGGGGTCTGAGGTTTTTCGTCTTCAATCCTAGCCTCTTCTGCCTGTAGATATGACCTTCACTATGTCAATTCGTTCGTCCAGTGTTTAAGTTGTCCTCCCGGCCAGGGGTGGTCCTGTAGAAAATACTCCGACGCTCAAGTCAGAAAAAACTGCCCCTTGTGTATTCTGATAGTAATTTGGAATCATATCATTTTACCTGAACATTAATATTGTATTTATTGACCTCATAATTGTCCAGCCCATTAATTATATTAATTATTCATTAATACAATATATTTGTGCAATATAATCTTCCAATCACCCCATAAATATCATATATTTGCCTTTGATATGGTCATTAAATATATTAACTGGCCATTAATGACATTCATCTTACCTGGCTCGCAATCACTGGATTATCGGTTGGTGCGAATGACACTCCCCTCGAACGGTCGACTACCCGGGTATAATACAATGGTTTTTACTATATTGAACATATTTAAAGTTAGGTTCTTTGCAAAAAAAATTGTTACCCTTGCCCATTACAATTTTTGCCACTATATATTAGAGTTTTCGTTGTTGCTATCACTAGTACAGTCAGGGGAAACGACAACGGTTATTATCACTTATAGGCAGCGGTTCTTGAACCGAGGCATATCCAGGCGACGCAAAAAGTGGTAGACTTTTTGCCTCGATTCTGAACCGAGGTAGTTTGTCGCCCTCTACTGCCTCGGTTGGAACCTGAACCGAGACAGTAGGGTCCTTATTTTGTTTTTCTTCTTTCACCACCTTTATTCCTCAATTCTAATTTCAATTCCAGATTCTAATTTCAAACTCCCAAACTGAAAAAAATCATGATTGCAAAGATAGAAGCCCAAAAATTAATTTGAAATGAAATCTCTGTCTACCAATTCACAAACTCAGAAAGCAAAGCTAGAACCCCCAAATCAGATGAATAGCTTTTCCTAAGTCGAAAAAACAAGAACAGAAACCCCAAATTTGAAAATGAAAAACCTAATTCCCCAATTCTCAATTTCAGAAACCCTATAATGCCAAATCGGAAAACGATTCACTTTGCTGCCGCCTTCCTCGCAACGAAACAGGAAACCCCTAAAACTCAAACGAAAACAGAGGAAGAAGGAGGAGAAGGAAACTTGAGTCGCGAATCAGAATGACTAACGTCCTCGCACAGTCGTCGCATCGAAGAAGTTGGAGTTTGAACCTTTCCGGAAGCACTGCCGCCGTCGGACGCGACCTTGCCACGCCTCGCCTCATCTCTCTGCGTCTTCACTGGTCACTCACCTGCATCACAACACTCTTGCTGCTCGTGCTCACGGAAAGGAAGAAAAGAAAGGAAAGAAGCTTCAACCTCTAGCTAACGCGTTCAAGGGAAGAAGTTGAACCCTTAATTAGGTCACTGAGGGATTTCTTTTATCACTTTTTCACATACAATGTTTTCATCTATTAAAAAATATTTTAATTATTTTTTTTTTCTTTTTATTTTAGTTTTTATAATTTATAAAATCTCTAACTTTTATTTTATAATCATTTTTATATATGTTTATTTTTTTTTATTATTTTTGTCGTACATGAAATGAATATATGATATTTGATTTTAGTAAAATAAAAGAAATAGAATGTAAACAAAAAGTTGGGAATTAGATTAACAAGTCTTTTAAAATTTGAAAACTGAGAAGAATAAGAATAAGATCAAAATTGTATATATTTTTTCAAAAGCGTTAAATAATATAAATTTTCTTCATTATATAATATCGCTATCATTATTAAAAACACCACATGGTAGAATAAACAATATTCTTTAACTTTTAAAACAACAAATTATTTAAAAAAAATTAAAAGAAAAACTCGAATAAGAATTATTTTTAAAGAGAGAAATATATACTACATTTCCATGTTCATTCAGTGTGTCAGTTTACCTATCCCATCATTTGGTGTCATTTACATACCTATCCCATCATTCATTATCCGTTTAATATTATTTTATTATTATATGACTTGGTTGGCACCAAACTGATGTGATAGTGTGGCCTTTATGCCTCGGTTCTGATTGTAATTGAGGCAATGCGCGTTTTTCAAAAAGTTTGTCAACTGATTTGCAAAGGAGCAGAGGGTACATCGAAAAACTTTATGCTTCGGTTTCTTGCGTTTCGGTTTCTTTTAAACCGAGACATATAACTTCCCTAAAACTACGAAAATGCCACCACGCTTTTATAAGCTTCGGTTTCAGTAAAACCGAGGCGTATATAGCGCGTTAAAAAGCCGTTTTTTTACAAGTGTATCACCATCACTAGAGCATCAATTTTGACCAGTAACCACACGATTTTATTTGTCTTGGCCAGGCGACTACAACGTTGTCTAGATTGTTGTCATCAGAGTCTAGATGCACTCTCACACGCTAATCACAGTTCGTTGGACTCTTCAAGCAAATTTTCAAGAATGTCAATATCAAACACATGACTCTTACAAGACTCACTTCAACATTTAAAACATCTTTATTTTCTAACTTTGATATTTTATTTTTCAAAATGTCTTCCTCTTCAAGAGATTTTTCAAATTTTGATTGTAACTCTTTAAAATCCCCTTTTAACTTTTTATGGACAATATCTAATTTTTCATATTCATGCAATAATTATTGAAAAGCATCATGCGATTCATCATAATCATTATTGCAACTAGAAATACTTACTTGCCTTCTAGATGATTCTTTGTTGGTCATTATGCAGAGGTTTGCTTGCTCATCAAAATTGCTTGAGTTTGATAAGGTAGAATCATTATCCTTCTAAGCAGAATAATCTTTCTTCTTTTTGAAGATTTATTTTCCTTTTTTCACCCTTTTGCTCATTTGGACAGTTTGCCTTAACATGTGCTTTTTCTCCCCAACCATAACATTGATACTTTGAAGAAGATTGTTATTTCTCCTTCTTTCCATTTTTAAATTGTTCCTTACCTTTGGATTTCATGAACTTGTTGAATTTTGATCATGTGACTCAAATTTCATCACTTAAGTCTTCATCTTCCTCGTGACTTTTACACCTCTCAACCTCAAATTTAAAGGCCAAGTTCTTTCTCTTTCCTTGCTTCTCTTCTTCATTCAATCGCCCAAGTTCTAGTTCATGTTCTCTTAACTTACCAAAAAGTGTCTCCACACACATGGTGATATGGTTTTGTGATTTTGTTATTATAGCATGTTTAGGTTGTGATAACCTGTTCAAAGATTTCAAAATTTTTATATTTATTTCATCAATATAAAAATTTTTACACAAGCAGAGACATGATTAACAATATGAGTGAAGTGCTTATACATGTCATATATTGTTTCTCCTTGTTGCATCTGCAACATCTCATATTCTTGTATCAAGTAGTTCTTTTGTGCATGCTTTACATCATATGTTCCTCCATGTGTCACTCTTATAACTTCCCACATTTCTTAAGCGCTTTTACAAACAGAGGTCCAGTAAAACTCATTGAGGGTTAAGGTAGATGAAATAATATATATAGCTCTTAAATCTTATTGATATCTTTTCTTTTCTAGGGCTTTTGGTTCCTACATGTTATTTACAATAATAGTAGGCATATATGGTTCATTCAAAATAACATCCCAAACACCTCTATCATAGATTCCATAAAGATTTGGATTCTAAATTTCCAGAATGGATAATTTTCACCAATAAAAAATCGAGGTCTATTAATAGACGCACTTTCTGCAAAAGTTTGGTTTTTTCCCACCATTTTCGAAAAATTTGAAGTTTTAGAATCGAGCAGCGGAATGTTCACATGTAGACAAAAACCAAGAGGGGGTAAATTGGTTTGTTCCATAAAATTTCTCCCTTTTATAAAGTGATTTTATAACAAAGATTGATTCTTTCGAAACAAGAACAATAAATATAATAACAAGTAAATAAAATAGTGTAGGTATAGAGAAATTTGCACAAGGAATTTTATATGGTTTGGATCAAAAGACTCTACATCCAATTGTTAATCTCTCTAAGAAGGGATTAATCAATCACTAAAAATAACCAACAACTTACAATCATAGAGAATAAAGTTAAGGTTAGAAAACACAATTCTTGAAGACACAAGAGATGAACAACACCTCCTTTGACACACAAAGGATGAACAACACCTCCTTCGACAGACAAACGATGAATAACTTTTCTAGAAACAACAACAACAATCAATCACTAGACACACTTAGTGAAAGTTCTCGCCCTATTCACATTAGGTTTTTCAAAGATCCTTTTCACAAACATAGATAGTTTCTCTAGTACACAACTCTTAAGCCTCCGAGTGAAAAGTTTTTTTTTTTTTTAAATTAGGATTAGAGAAACTATGTATAGATCCTCAACTCTTAATTTAAAAATTAGGTCAGAAAACTGAAGAGTCTTTTCGTAACTAATAATCGATTATTCTAGAAACTATATCAAAATTTATTTTCTCTTTGTGATAATCGATTACGAGGTGTGATAATTGATTATTCTAGAGGCTTTTTAGCAAATATAAACTATGGTGTTGATCTTTCTATCCTTACACTCTTTTATTTCCTTACTTTCTTTATTTGCTTGTATTCCAAGAAAGGTTCAAAGATTTTTAAAGAGTTTTAAAAGAACAAGTTTTATAAAGAAAAATCAATTCACCCCCTCCTCTTGGTTGAGAAACTTGGTCTAATATTTTCTATAATTATTCTTTTCCCCTAAGTTGTTGATTAAGAATAGGAGATATCACAAGCCTTCAAGAATAGGATACTTCACAAGCTTTCAACAAATAGGGGAGATTGTTAGCAAAAAGAAGAAGATAGACATCTTGCTTCAATAAAGAGTTTTGATGATGATGATGATGATACATGGAGAAGTGTTGAAGACCTAAAGAATTCTTTGATTTAAAAGATACATTGAAGAATGAATAAATTTAGTTGTTGAAGTCTTGTAATTTGTGTATTGTATTTAAATTAGAAGATCAAGAGTCAACAGACAAAACCCACAAAGCAGAGCACTCAGGAAAATGTCTTATTTCAAAAATGCTCTAATATAATCAATTACCATGATTGATAATCAATTATCTCAATTAATTTCAGAATTTTCAAAAAGACTCTGGAATAATTGATTATCTCACTTGGTAATCGATTATCACAAAGGGAAAATAATTTTTGAAATAGTTTCTGGAATAATCGACTATCACTTATGATAATCGATTATCAATGCTAGTTGCTAAAGGACTCTTCAGTTTTCCAACCTAAATTTCAAATTAATGGTTAAGGGTCTATATATAGTTTCTCTAAACCTAATTTGAAAAAAAAAACATTTTACCCAGGTTTAAGAGTTGTGTGCTAGAGAAATTATTTGTGCTTGTGAAAAGAGTCTTTGAAAACCCTATTATGAGTAGAGTGAGAACTTTCACTAAGTGTGTCTTTTGATTGTGTGTTGTTGTTTCTAGAAAAATTTTTCATCTTTCCTATGTCAAAGAAAATGTTATTCGTCCTTTGTATGTCAAAGGAAGTCTTATTCATTTTTTGTGTCTTCAAAAGAGGTGTTTTATAACATTAACTTTATTATCTGTTAGTGTAAGTTATTAGTTATTTTTAGTGATTGGTTAATCCTTCTCTAGAGAGATTAACAACTAAACATAAGATCTTTTAAACAGAACCAGTATAAAATTTGTTGTGTGAAATTCTCTTTCTTTACACTCTTGTCTTTAGTTTTTATTATCTTTATCGTTCTTGTTTTGAAAGAGTCGATTTTTGTTATAAAATCAGTTTATAAAAGGGGGGAATTTTTCAGGCACAAACCATATTTTTAAACAATTTATGGCTTCTCATGGTATTCTCTGTCAAACTTCATGTGCATATACATTTCAACAAAATGGGGTGGTTAATCACAAAAATAGACATTTCTTTGAAACAACTCGCACTCTTTTAATTCAAGGTAACATTCCTTATTATTTTTGCGATGCTTATACTCTTACTACATGTTATCTCATTAATTGCATGCCCTTTTTGGATTTAGATAATAACATACATCATTCTATTTTATTTCCTCGTGAACCCTTTACCCCTTACCTCTAACATTTTTTGGGTATACATGTTTTGTTCATAATTTTACCAATGGACTAGATAACTTATCTTTTCAATGACACAAACTTGTTTTTTTAGGATTTACTAGATCAAAAAAAGGATACAAGTGTTTTCCTTTTTCCAACCGTTATTTTGTTTTTGTAGATTCCACTTTCAATGAGTCTTCTTTTTATTTAACAATCATTATTCTTCTGATATGTCTCTCTCTAATACATGTCAATATTCTTAATACAATTAATATTCCTATTATTTGTACTTCTCCAATTCTGCCTAGTCCACCAAGTGTTTCTCAACAACCACCAAGTGACTCAATACAAGTGTGAACTATTTTGTCAACTCTGGTTCATACAACAGAGTTTACCCTTCCAATTGTCCTCCACAAAGGTATATGTTACCTGTAATCCCTCTCCACATTATATTACTTTAAGTTATCATAGACTGTCTTCACCTTTTTATACCTACCTTTCGTCTATTTCTTCTATGACCATCCTAAAATTTGTTAGTGATGCCTTAGCCCATCTAGGTTGGTGTCAGCCCATGTTAGATGAACTAAATTCTCTTTAGAATAGTAGAACTTGACAATTTCTCCCATTACCATCTGGAAAATCTATTGTTGGTTGCATATGGGTTTTCTCCATTGAAGTTGGTCTTGATGAAACTATTAATCGCCTCAAAGCTCGTCTTGTGGCCAAAAGTTATACACAAAATTTTTGGTTGGATTATGGTGATACTTTTTCTCCATAAAAAAAGATGACATTTGTTCGTGTGTTTATAGTCATGCATCTATTCAACAATCGCCTATCAATTGGATGTCGAATGATTTTTTGCTCAAGAAGATATTTATATGCTGCAACCTCAATGATTTTTTGCTCAAGAAAAGTTCTTTGGGTTGGTTTGTCATTTTCACAAATCCTTATATGGCCTAAAACAATCTCCTAGGGCCTAATTTGTAAAATTTAGTAACATTGTTCAACAATTTGGTATGATTTTGTGTGAGGCAGATTATTCAATCTTTTATCGTCACTCGAGTGTTGGATATGTCTACTTTATAGTATATGTTAATGACATCGTTCTTACAAGTAGGGGTAGTTATGGCATCTCTCAAATGAAACAATATGTTTGCAACTATTTTTAAACCAAAGATCTTACAAAACTTAGCAATGTATAACACTAGTGCATTCAACAAGACTTTAATTAACGGATATAATAGGGAAATTGTTTAGTAGTGTGTTTATTCATGTGTTGGTGTGTTTACCAAAGCTTTTCTCAAGATAGCTAGTTTTCATAAAGCTTTTTCATAAACTACTAATCTTTTAACTGGATTGCTTTTCTAAAGATAATACTCTATCATATACTCATTTCATTTATTTTTGTTTGTTAAACTTCAAAACGTATGAGGTCATTTAGACAGTTCAGTCTTATAGACGATCTAGTCTTAACTCATATTTCTTCTATTATAAATAGAGTATTTATGTGTATATTCAGGAAAGGTTAATCTCATACATAGTTTTTACTATATTAAACAACATTAATTATTTAATTTTTAGTTTATAAATTGGTAACTGAATTGGTCACTATAGTGACTAATTATTTTTTATCTTTAAAATTGGTTGTTATTTTCTTGTGATAATATAATTTTAAATTAATTAATCTCATTGAATGGATTTGAGTTTGTTAATTAAAGAAATTTTAGGTAGATTTACAAGAAAATGGATAATTGAACTTTATAAAATTGGTTTAGTATACCTAAATATATATTATTTTAGTTATATATACCTATATATTTAAATGTAACCGTTTTTTATGTACATATTTTACTTTTAATAATATAAATTATTTTATTCTTTAAATTTTATATCTATTTTTTATAATTATATTTTAGGAATATATTTTTTATAAATTTAATAAAAAAAATTTAATTTAATAATAATTAGAATAATTAATTTTTTTATTTTTTTATAATCATAAGATAAAAGTGAAAACACATGCAGAGAAATGTGTTTCCATTAATATATCTAAAGACGAGATCTCTAATATTGTTTATACTATTATGTTTGGTTATCCTTATTAAAAGGTACAACTTCCAAGATAGGTTTGTGAAGAGATAAGTCAGCAGAAAAAGTGAAGAAGGCTAAGTCTGTTTTATGAGTAGAGATGGAAAAAATGGAGGAATAGTTTGGGTTGATGAAGGTGAAGATGTGATTTGAAAACGCAGAAGATGGTGGTTAGCAATAATAGTTATTATAACTCTAAGTTAAAAAAAAAATTATTCAATAATAAATAAATTGAACACGTTATATGTCAATACACGTTTAAGCAGTACAGATGTTTATGTAAAATATCGTTTGTTACATGTGAGACAAAATTTAACGTTGTTGGAAACATAATTAAATTCAATGTTTCAGAAAATAAAAAACCCATTAGAATTAAATATTCGAATAAGAACTAAATATAATATTTTTTTAAATAGTTAGAATTCCTAACAACATATTTAAACATTGTATATATAACAACTACTTTTTTCCTTTTAAAATAGGCTCAATTGCCTTTTAATCTTTTCTTTTTTCTCAAGTCATAGCAAACTAATGGGTCTTTTTTTCAGATCAATTCACTTTCCTCGCTAATCATATGTTCCAATACATACATTTGAGAAAACCAAATATTATAACAGACTGAACTTCACAAGTACAAGACAGAGTATGTTAGAACTACCCAAACGAGCATTCAAGCATAGCCTTTTTTTAATTTATATTTTTCATTAATCATATGAATGTTCTTATCAATTGTTAACATTACAAACAACTTAAAAAAGCAAATAAATATAATGTCTAAACATCAGATATTTAAAAAATTATACACATTAACAATATGTTTTTTTATGCTTACTTTAAACTCGTTGCATGCTTTAATTTTTAATTACCTTCAAATCCATCTCTTAAATAAAAATCTTCTCGCTAACGCTGCATGAAAATTTAGCTTTTAACAATAAAAAGAAAACAAGTACATAATAGACATTGCAATAGTTTCTTGTGTTGATAACATATGCTTGATAAACTCAGGCTTATCAAAGTCTGATTTCTCACAAATGCAATCGAAGTGAGAGAATCTCCGGTGAGTACTAACAATATTCACAAGGTATTCCTATGTACTTTTCTTTTTTTCAAAAATCAGTTGTTTCTACAGGATAATCATTACTGAGACAAAAAAAAACAACAGCTTTTTATTTCAGTACATATAGAGAAGGAATCATTCAACTCTTGGTTCAGATTCAACCAAGAAACTTCTGGCTTCCTCATCAGTAACATCACTGTAAAGAAACCAAAGAACAAATTATGATCCAATAAAGAAAAAAAGAAACACTTGTATGAATTGAATGATGAGAATACAAAAACCTGTCTACAGCTTCTGTTTTGGAGATCAAGGTGAGATCCTTAGAAGCAAGATATTGACAGAAACTGTGAAGTCTATTCTCTCGACAGAAATTACAAATATATTTAAGGAAATCATTGAACTGTTTTGGTTCCTTCACAAACGAAAAATTGTTAATTCAACAAGTTAAAAAGCCAAGGCAGATAAAACAAAAGAAATTCAAAGAGTGATAACATTAAGGGTTGAATAGCGAAAATCCTAACCATCTTGAATAAGGGAGATGATTACCTGCTCAAGGATGCAACCCTTGCGAAGCACAACTAAACATTCGAATGCTTTAGGATAGTTATCACCTTCGTGAGAGTCCTCCACCAGGTCAAATATTTTATTTTTCATTTCATTGATCGCTTTTACAACCCAATCTGAACTATCTCTGCGGGAAATCAAGGCTTCAAAATCCTGAGCAGGAGTCAGATCCCCGATTTTCTCAACTTTAACAGATGCATTTTCAATAACATCATTTGTAGAAGATCTCTTCCCTCCCCATAATCGCCTAGACTTTTTCTACAGCAAGACATTTTGAATGTAAATCATAGTTGATGTGGTTGTTCCAAATATCACAGTAGATGTTTAAAACATAAGACCATAGGACTCATTCTCACCAACGGTTGTCCCTTAAGCACGAAAGACCTGCAAAATGAGTCTATTACATATTTCTTTTGCAAAAGCAGGTCGGCGTCAGGCTCTGTAATTTTCTTGAGTGTGTCATCAATAGGAGGTACCGCCACATCAGGATCCTTTGATTTCAGCTCAAGGAAACGATAAAAGCGCTGAAAGGTTGAAGAAATATAACTTTATCATATGATTACCCTTTAGGAGGGGGGGGATAGTTTATCAGAGATCAATGCTAATCAAGCATACTTCTCCATGTCTTAAAACATCCAGTACTAGCTCTAGCCAACAAGACGTAAATGCAGATTTGGAAGAAATGAGAATATAAACCAGAAATACGAGTGGATAGAATAAGAACCTCTAACACTGGATTTGTTGTAAAGTCAGGTAGCAAAACTTCCGGTTGCCCATGTGGTGCAAGATCAAGCGTTTTTATTAAGTTAGCTGCAGCCTCTAGCTGTTGTCCATTTGGCTTCCACGAAGCTGGGAAATTAGAGAAGGAAGGGAATTGAAACTCTCTAACATCCTCGGCAAAAGGAAGTAGATTTAAGTAAAATGAATCAGGCTGCACAGCATAATGAGAGAAGCAAGAAATAAATAAAAGTAGAGGCAAAATTAAAGAGAACAGAAAACCTATAAAATACAAGCAACAGATAGGAAAAACTAACAATATTTTCTTTATCAGATAAATTAGGTGTCAAGACCCCAATGCTAACATTTGATTGTCCCTTTCTCCAGACACAGCGTATTATTGCCACCTTATCCATTTCCTTCATGGCTCGTGCAAGAGCAGAAAGTGCAAGCATGGCTCCTGTATTTCCAGGTTGAGGTAGGAACACATATACATCTTTCATGTAATGATGTCTTAAGTGCATATTTCATTTTCGGACAGGGATACAAGAGAAACAACGAGTCAGGAAATCTCCTAAAACAAATTCATCAAATATATTTTTCTAAAACATATACAATCTTACCTAAATATATTAGAAGAATCAGTAAATCCCAAAAGCTTCACACCCTTTTCCGGTTGGAATTTAACAGCATCCCACTCAGAACGGGATATGGGAACTATTTGAGGCCCATAAGGATAGCCTTTAATTCTTTGGTCAGGGGGGAGAACTTTGTCACGATCTTCAGAACTCTTGTACTCATAATCTATTTTGAGTTCATGTGTAGCATATTGAGCATTTGGAGGAGCCTTATCAGAATATTTCTTCAGTGTAGGAAATTTCTCTTCTGCTGTTTTCTTGTATACCATTACCTAATTACCATTGCCATTTTCAAGAAAACAAAATACATTTTTTACTAAGAATGTTCTATTTAAAACACAATTGGACAAAAATAGTCCACTTGCTTGGTGTGTCAATTGTCAGAGGGACAAGAAAAAAAATTAAAAACACAGTAAACAAGCAATCTTCAACTTCCAATTTTTTCACAACTCATGATATACATTACTCCAGAAAAAAAAATTATACTTAATATTCTAACAGAAAATTAAAAGAAATATGGTGTTAAATAGTAAGATGCAAGATAAATAATTGTATATGCCCCTCCACAGTAAACTTGATCAGAGATAAACTGTCCATGGATCATGGTACACGGACAACTAAAAATTGTACCACTTTATATTTGGTAATCGTTTACAATGGAAAAAAGTATGTAAGAAGGCATAACATCATTAAATATCTTAATCAATATGACAATGAGAATGAAAAACATGTGAAAGGACTATGATGGGTTCATTGGATAAATGACATTTGAAGGTACATGGATTCATGTTCTTGAAATTAAATTTATTTATATTCATAGATCTCACCTTAATGCTCAATTTTGGACTGATTTCGAGATCCCCTCTGAAAGTTGTAACAAGTGTTATATTTCTTGTTCTAAGAGCACCAAACAAAGAAATTGGATTCTCCAAATACAACAATCTTGTTGATGTTTCCTTGGAAAAAATATTTAACAAGTGATCATTCTCATCCATTATTTCCCTGTTTGCATCTTGACCAAGCTTTCCTCTAAAAATAATACTTTCCATTTTCATACCATGGGCAGTCAGTTGTTTGGCAATGATGGTAACTTGCTCTTCCTTTGTGCCTTCATAAGGTTCTTTTATTGGACATTGTGCATTTGTAATAAGACAGAGACGTTTCTTTCCTTTATTTGTTTGATCAAATTTTTTTATCAACATATCCATGCCAACAATGACAGCATCAAGAACTAACATCAAAGTCAAGGAACACGACAAAGAGTAACAGCAAGCTGATGAAGTAAAATCTATGGCAGTAGGAAAGGATCAACTTCCTCCCGAAATTTAAATAGTCAATCTTAAAAGGTTTTGCTACTTATTGAATAACTTGATTTTAATTACACAAACCTAGTGGGTTTCAGGGACATCTAGACTTGTAATACAATTCATGCAAAAACAATACCATCGACAAAAATTAAATAAATCAACGAGTTACTGAATAAGAAGGCAAGTAAACTATAAAGCCGAAACAGAGGTTTGTATAGATAAATATTAGAAAAGGAAAAGAAACAGACCTAATTTGAAAGATTAATGGCATTTTGTAATATAGTGTGTTAGGAATCTTGGTAAGAATCCTAACTTTCTCCGTTACTCGCACACTTCAGTAAACTCACAGCAAGAAATTGTAAAAGAAACAACTTGTATTCACATCAAAGAATCAAGAATACAATTTGGAAACCAGGAGCTTAACCTCCTTCACCAGGTCTGAACTGGCCTACAACTCCAGAGTACAAAACTGTCTCTTTGTAACTACAAAAGAGGTCCTTTTTATAGACCTTTTCCCGCTCCCTTAACTGCTCAACACCTAAGTACTGATCTTTATTTCTCTACTATCTTTCTACTTTCATAAACCCTCCCTGTCCTAACATAGTGTAATCGGAAAAACTAATCTCTGAGATTGCAAAAGAAAATACTTTTTGCCAGAAGCAAACATGTGCATATTTTATTGCATGGCAAAACTCAAAACCGTATGGTAATAAATTTACATGTTAAAAATGTTATCAATTAACAAGCAAAGTCTAGCATAATATAAAACAACCAATAAAGTTATGGATACAATCACCATCAGTTGTTCCTCGAGGCAGCTGTAGTAAAGCCTCATGAATATCTCCATCCACAACTTTAATCTTTTTTAAAACCACAACATGTTGATACCCACCCACTTCCGTCGTTAGTTCATTATCAGTGTCTGAGGAAATATCAACATAAAAAGAGGTGAGGGAGGGGCTCTAAATCAAATGTCACCACAGGAAAATGACATAATAAAGAAAACAAATAGCAAAGTATAAATGGGATTCTTCCATTGACACACAGCAACATGAATAGTTACTAGATAGTAACAGCAACAGCAAGAAATGAAAATGTAAAAACTCAGTGTAGTCAACAGGGAAAATATTCTATTTACAATCAGATTGAAAACAACAGAAGAAAAAAGAAATTCAAGGAAGATTCAATAATTTCTCAGTTCTTACTCCCCATTTCTGCATTACAGAAAGTTACCATTTTCAGTGCAAGCATACTCGGCAATCACATGACAAAAAATCAAATGCACATAAAAGCACCAAATCAACACGATTCATTGCATAGTAAAAATCAAAGTGAGTGAGTACCTTCAGCTCCAAATAAGACTATTCCCACTTCATCATTTTTGCTATAGATCATCTGCAAATAAAACAAAGTCATAACACACAAGACTGAAATAACAACAATAAAAAAATTTAAACTTTGAATAAGAGGGTGGGAACGATCAATACCTTCTTTTGTACAAGCAAGGAGCAGGCTTTCTCAATTTCAGGAAGAACAGAATGCATGGATGGGCCCACATCAAGCAACAAAAGCAACGCATCCTGTTTTCGTAACATCGTGGAGGCATACAAAATTAAATTACAGATTCAGAAGTAATGAAATTCAGAAGAACAAAAGGAAAGATAATAACATTCTAAATGGGGTTTCCCCTGAAAATGAGTAATATTGAAGCAAAACCCTAAACCCAGAGAAGTGAAGTGGGGAAACATTAAAGGGTACAGAAAAACGAAGAAAATCGAACCTTGACCGGAGGCATGGATGGAAAAGGAGAGAAAGAGGGAGATTAGGCTTGCAGAAGAAGGAGAGTTGAATGAACAGGCTTTTTTCGGACTTCCCGCTTTAAGAGAAATTCTTGGTTTAAACCATCGTTTGGGTTTTTCTGGGCGGTGGAGATGAAATGTGTTGGCTATGAAAGTTGCAGCTCCAATCCAAAGCAACGTACAGATGAAGGTCCCCGTTAATAAGACCGTGGCGACAAGTTATCTGACGGGTGAAAATCAACGTCAAATGCAAGTTTCCCCAAATTTATCTCCATCCTTCACCTGTTTAGCAATGCAAAGTAGAATAGGAAAAAGATCAAGCAGGCTGGGAAGATAGGATCTCAGAAACTTGAGATCGTCTAAAGAAAATACAAAACAAAAAATTCAGCTTTACTTCTTGCAAGAATATTCACACACAAAAATAAAATGAATTTCGTAATCGGTGAAATTGGTTTTAGTGATAGAAGAATTTGTCAAAAGGATGGACGATAGCAGAGGTTGGGGCAATGCATATGAAAACTGGAAAGTAAGCAACCATGGAAAAGAGTATTTAGAGCTGTGAAGAACATACCTTAAAGTGCGCAAAGACACTGGTGAAGTGGCGGAAGAAAAACAAAACAAAGTATCAATCTTCACCTGTTATCACTTTTCAGAAATCTTCATATAATCTGTATTGACTTTGCAGATTGAATATTTCAATAGCATTCAATGAGTCTCTTCTTATTTCTGGTGCAGACCCTGTCTTTGTCCTGGTCTTTCAATCTCATCTCGAGCATCTATCTGCCAAGCCAATCACGGAACTGGAAGAATCCTTGAAGGCAGCGTTAACGAACCTAGAACAGTAGGTGTTGGGTGAATGGATTGGGGCTTGTGGAACACTTTGCCGACGAGATCCGGTACAGAAATCTTTCCGACTTTCCGACAGTCGCGGTCACTGGTTACCCTAGAATCTTTTGGATAAGGATAAATATAAAAATTTTACACATTTATACGTGGAATTGTTGAATGTATAAATCACTCCTTCGATTTCATACACATTATCAAGACATAAAAAAAATTAAGCTCAGCGCCTGTTTAACATTATAAGTGAAAAGTTAACGGGAGAGAACTTAATTGGGTGAATTTTATAAATTTATAGACTCAATTACGATAAAAAAAAAAACATGACTAAATTTATATTGACTTAAAGCAAATGAGAGTTTAAACCAAAATTCTTCAATTGTATTTGTAATAGTTATTTCAAAAGCAAATAATCTTTAATTAATTAATAAGAAAAAATTTACTATTAAAACAAGTAGTGTTTTCATCTTGACATAAATATTAAGAGGGTTGATTTTTCATATTAAACAAGTGTAATAATCTCATATTAAAAATCATTCTTGTCTCGCCTTATACTAAACCAGATATATTTAATTAATAAAGTAAAAAATGTTCTTTAAAACAAGTGTAGTGTTTTCATGTTAAAATAAATTTTAAAAGTGTAGATTTTCACGTTAAATTAATGTAGAGAGGGATGACATATAAATCCATTTTGGTTGATATTGTTCGAAAAATCTTGATATTGATTAATATTTAATTTTTTTAATTTAGTATAAACATATACATACATATTTGTCCCGTTTTTATTTTTATTTTTGCATCTTGTTCTGTTTAAATTGTTAAAATATTGTTTTTATTATATTCAATAGACAATCTAAAAAGTACAATTCTTTAAGATTTATTAAGTTTTTTGGTTATGGAGCTATGATTATTATTTATGATAATGTATCATTATTTTATTATTAACTACATTGTCATTATATGCTTGAAGTATTATTGCAATAGGAATATAAATTCACAGTCCATGTTGATTTTATAAATTCAACTAGTATTTTTCAAGGAATATTCACTTAATAATTACTTACTCATTATATGTATACAAATTTTAAACTCTCTTACTAACTTGAGTATTAGAGAGTCTTTTGTAGATGGATCCCTCTCCCCTCTTAACAACAAGGAATTTCATTCTGACCAATAAGAGCTCACAAGCCACCGATAAGATCTTGCCACTTGTCTATAAATTCACGTTCAAGATCCCGGTAAGATCATTTGACGTCCACCGTGGGACTTTGGTAAAACCATGGGGCTCTAGTAAAACGTTTCCCTGATTTCACCTCCTTATGGTTACCACCTGAAGGTCTATCCAAATCTCCCATGAGATAGAAGTCAATCAGGTGGTGACCCTTCACCAGTAAGTACAAACGCTTATACAATAACACAATGAACAATAGGCAATGCAATATCGAGTTGGAGTTTGAGGTCATGCACGTCCGACAATAAGCCGACCTACACGAACTCCTAAAGCTACAACATAGGTTGATTGCCTTGGAAAATGAGAGGTCATTTCTTCGACCTCGACTAAACCCCCGTGAATAGGGCCCCTAGAATTCTCAAGCAAGGTACAACCTTCCAACTTGGCGATGTTCGCGAGGAAGTCAAGATTGTAGCCCATCAGCCCAGCAAGGTTCTACTTGTTTTGCAAGTTTTGATGAATTTCGAGAGTCAAAGTTGAATTATGGTACCCTAGTGGTGCAATTTTTTTTCTAAAAGGTTACAATGATTCTGACTTTGGTGATTGCAAACTAGATAGTAAAAGCATCAGTTTCATATATCACATTCTAGGTTGTTCTCTAGTGTCTTGGCATTCAAAGAAACATACTTGTGTGGCACTATCCACCACAAAAGTCGAGTACATTGTAGTAGGAAGTCAGTCTCTTTAGATAAAGAGTCAACTAGAAGACTATGGCTTACTTTTAAATCATATACCTTTGAAATGTGATAACACAAGTTCCATAAATTTAACAAAAAAATCACGTACTTCATCCCAAAACCAAGCACATTGAAATAAGGCATCACTTTATAAAGGATCACATTTTGAAAGGAGAAATCAAAATTGAGTATGTGGATAACTTACATCAATGGGCGAATAATTTTACAAAGCCTCTGAACAAAAAACAAATTAAACTATAAGGAATGAATTGGGAATACTTGATCAAAACTGCATAAAATTACATTGGATATATCTGCTGAATGAGTTGTATGAGTGCAAATTGGAAATTCACTGTCATATACTTCTTTACACACTCACACTCAATTGATGATTCTATAATTTCACAATTGTACTTTATCTTTGTACTAACACTAAACAAAGTTGAGAAGAATGTGATTTCTAGGTCTGTTACTGAAGATAATATGCTTACTTGAAGTTGCATTGATATGAAATGGAATATAAGTGGCTCTGTATATTTTAATCGATTGCAAAAGTAGTTAAATCAATTAATCCTTGTGAATGTGGTTTGAGTTTCTTTTATACTAAATCATATATTCTATCACATTCATTCTGATGACATATGATTTCATGCATTTTTATACTTATTATATCATATCTGTTGTTAATCATTTTGAGCATTTTAGGTGTTGCAAACTAAAATCCATTGACTTCAAGCATTACTTATTACTCTGATACATGTTATTAAATCTGCTATATGCTTGAATCTGGTTCTGTTGTTCTTAAGCTGTTACATACCTGATACATTCATTATTGTTACCTCTGCTACTAAATGATAAGGGGAGAAATTAGTGAAATTAGAGTTATTGCATAATGATAGGGGAGCATCAATTTCTGATATTAATATGTAAAAATACATATGGTGTATCTCTGGATGATATTCTGTTTCTAATTCATTATATCTTTTTTGCTAATGCCCAAAGGGGGAGAAATTAGTGGCATTAGAAATTGATAAAACTAAAATAACTGGTAGAACAATTTCTGGTTGTGCATCATGGTTGTGTTGTACATCATGGTTGTGCATCATCAAAAAGGGGGAAATTATTGATAGGGGGAGCAATGTGAATGCTAAACCCATTCCCTAATGTGTTTGGTTTCTGATGATGACAACACATATATGTTTCCATGACAACAACAAAAATGTTTCATATATTGACTGAATTGTATGGGTTGCATACTTTATTGTTTACATTTGTTGTATGCATACTCATGTTTTCATTTGTTAAAAAAACTTGCACATAGTATATCTGTATGAAGTAATTGATTACAGTGGTTATGTAATCAATTAAGTTAATTAGATATCTAATGCTTAAACTGTGGGAAACTACAAAGTTTTAACATATTACATTATATGTATAATCGATTAAAACTCGTGCCTTTGCTAACACCTGTTTGCTATGTGCTGTGATGAGTTTTGAGAAGAAAAAAGTTTTCAAAATTGTCTAAGCGTAATGATAAACCAATTACACTGTTTACTTAATCGGTTAAGTGTGGTATTCTTTGAAAATTGTTTTCATGAGATGTTCTAACTATCACAATGGTCATATTTTCAAATAATCTGACTTACAGTTTATGTGCCATCGATTACATTAATTACTTAATCAGTTAAGTTTGTTTCAATGTAATTCTGGTGTAACTCTGTTAAAATTGTAACCGATTACATTATTTTTGTAATCGATTAAAAAGCGTCAAACATAAGAAAATCTATATAATGACGTGTTGCACTCTACATTAACAACTTTTGATCATTTTAACTTTCATATATGATATTAGTGAGTCAAGAAATGAATTGTAGGTGCGTTGATTGCTCGAAGAATCAAGATACAAAAGATTTATAGATTTTTGAAGGGTTCTTGAAGGAGAGCTTTGTACATTTTATTGGCTGATCAACTACTGCACGTTAAGGTGTTTTCTTTCATGATTAGAACTTTGTTTTGCAATCAAGATATTGTGGTTTCCCTGTGCGTGGTTCTAAGAAGAAGAACATGTTGTTCTTTTGACTTTGAGAAGGGTCTCAAAGGGGTATTGTAGAGAAGAGGAATGTTCTTTCTGCAGGGTGTGTTTTCACTGTATTAGATTTGTGAGTTAAAGAGGATATTACATTTGAGAGTTGTTCTCTGTAAAGCTTTGTTGTAAAAACTCAAATCTTTATAGTGGAAGGTCTTTCAATCTAAGGTTGATTGGAAGAGACTGGATGTAGGCATAGAGGCCGAACCAGTAGAAAACGATGTGTTTGTTTTCTATCATTAAACTCCTTTACTGCATTATTTTCATTATTGTGTTATGAGTTAAAGATCATTCTAAAGATTTCCAAAAATATAGAAAAGAAAGTATTTTTATTGAAAACCAATTCACCCCCCTCTTGGTCTTGAGAAACAAAGCATAATATTTCTTATAATAATCGTGTGAGAATTATAGTGGAATCCTCTACGGAGGAGACTAAACATAGCTCAGTTGGAGCGAACAATTATAAAATCTCTCGTGTTATTCTCTCATCTTTTTGCTAAACAATTCTCTTAGAAAACCTATAGTTGACCTTTATATTTTAAAATATAAGAAATTCTAGGCTAAACGATCCTTTATTTTTAAAGGAAGTTCTTACAAACATTGTAGTAGATGTTATTTTCAATAACACATTGATCTTTTCAAAGCTTATATTTCAAGTCAAGTGTCTAAGCCTCTAAAATAATATTTTACACGCTTAATAAGCGTGCTTTATCAGAAGGATTGTGGAAATTTCCAAAAACACTATTCAACCCCCCTCCCTTCTAGTGTTTTGATAACGGTTGAAAATACCATTATATGTGATATAATTTTGATACTAAATACACCCTTTTTCTGCTTAGAAACTTGCTTGGAATCATGTTTTTCTGTTAAGTTGTGTGAATAAGAGAGTTGAGGTTGAATTTGATGGTTTTATGACTAATTCCCCTTGTTTTGGCAGGAAATGAGATAATATGGAAAGCAAAGATGAAGTGCCAATGAGATGGAGCTCAAAAAGGCCTGGAAAAGCACTAGAAGGGAGGAATGCTCAAAGCTTGGGTGCCCCGTTTGGAGGCTTAAGCGCAGAAAGTGCCGCTCACTGCCCGAGCGCCCCTTTTGGAGCGCTTAAGTGCCAGCGACACGGGCTTGGGCTTTGTTTATGTTCTACTTCCGCTCTATTTAAAGGACCCAAACGTCCTAGGTTTTGTATCTTTGGCTGGAGGAGCACAACAACACATTCTTTCACCTTCTGAAGGCAGATTTGGATGTGGGAGCTTCCATCTTCTACTTTTAGGGGTTTTCTATCTCATTCTTCTCCATTGTTTATCTAGTTTCACCATGTCCATGTTGAACTAAACTCTATTTGTTGTTGGGGGATGATGTAACTTTGTGAATTCTCATGTATTTGAATTAATTCTTAATAATATATGCTTTTTCATTAATTGTTAGAGTAATTCATCTGTTATAATACTTGCTTTGTTTAATTATTTAAATAACATGATTTATGAATTGCATGAGTGCCGTGAGGTTCCTTACAATTCAGGTTCTTGTTAAATTACTCTCAAGAGTAATATTGCTCAGGGATGAGGGTATGAGTCTTGGTCACCTTAAAGCTCTTGATCTTCACATTTAATTACTAGGAATGCTAGGAATTGCATGAACTGGTGATTAAGGACATATTTATTTCGCTGAGGGATCGGGTTTAAGTGATTTAGTGAGTGACATTAACATTAATGAATAAAGAAGAATTCTTACATACATGAGAGGAAACTTGGTGAAATCTAACCCCAACAACATACTCATCTCATATTACCAACAACATTCGTTCATCACTGTGTTATTCTGCTATTGATCAAATTGAATTCATATTTAATTTTCTGTCTTTGCATCTGAAACCAATGATCTCATTTTCTTCAAGTCTTAATTAATCGAGTTATCACACGACTGTCTAGTGACGATAGTCCTTTTGGATACGATACTTGGTCTTACCATTTTATATTATTTGTGCGATTGAGTACACTTGCCGATCTATCAACATGTTTTTTCGGTACTTCAGTTGGTATCAAAGCTAACCTCGTAGGGTTAGTTCTTAGCAGAACTCGAGGAAATGATCCTGAGGAATGGAAAACGAAGGATACACTGTCAATCGTCCTCCCCTATTCAAGGGAGAGAAGTTCGACCACTTGAAGCAAAGAATGATCACATTCTTTGAATCATGTCACATTGACATGTGGGACGTGGTGGAGAATGACAACTACATTCCTGCAGATGAAGAAGGAGAGCCACTCTAAAAAAGTAAGTATATTGACTAGTAGAAACAACGTTACTTGTTAAACTCCAAGGCTCGCAACTCTTTCAAGAAGAATACAGGAAGGTCCATGCTTAGCAAGTAGCAAAATAAATGTGGGACACCTTGGTCATCACGTACGAAGGATCAAACGAAGTAAAAAAGAATGCTCCGAGGCTCCATCAAGAAGGAGAAAAGCAGCGTGCTCAAAGCTGTCAAGAAGACACCCACCAAGGCTCTTAGAACGGACGAATCCTCCGAGGAGTCAAATGATGATGAACATGACTCCACGGATGAGAACGAAGAAAATGAGCTTTCATTCATCACAAGAAAGATCCAAACAGTTTGAAGAAAAAGAAAAGGCACAATGTTCAAGACCATACGTGTCGGATCTGGTTCCAAGAACATTACTACAGACATACGACCAAAAGATACAATTGTGTGTTACGAGTGAAACAAACTTGGACATTTCAGATCAGAATGTCCTGAGCTTGAAAAGTTGAAGAAGAAGTCATCAGGGCCCAAATACGAAGAAAAAAACATGTTAATGAGCACCAGGGAAGACTTGGACACATTTGGCGAAGACGAAGATGCCAAAGTATGCTTGGTCGTAGGAAGTGCATAGAGTACATCAAACGACTCTGATGATGAGGTAAACTTTTCTAATCTACAGTCAGTGAGAAATGCATATTATGAACTACTGTCATATTCGTCTAAACTTTCATGTACATACAAAAAATTATGTAATCAATGTACAAAACTGCTTGCACATAGAAACAACTTAAAAGATAAATTAGATAACTCTAGGAATAATGTCAACACTCTTCAACAAAAAGTAAATAGTATTAGGTTAGATTTGAGTGTCACTGAAAATGTAAAGAATATAACTAAGGCAGAAATTGAAAGATTCGCAGATAATTCAACAATAGGTAAGGATGTTGAAGTCATAGAACCCCTTAGGCATGAAAACTATACCCTCACATAAATTCTTAGTAGAACACTTGAGGAAAATGATAGGTTAGATTGTCTGTTGAGAGAAAGTAGACATTCATCTAACAAACAAGGTTTATGTTATAGAAAACCCCCCATTTTGTGCATGTAAATAAGTCTAAATCCATTAGTTTCAGTAGGTCAGGTAGTGATGCATTATCTACAGAAAAGAAGAAAGTGCATATGTCTAACAAGTTAAGACCCAACTGGTTATGGGTACCTAAGAGTCAAATAATTTCTCTTGAAGATATATCTAATGACCAAAAACAAAATCTTTTCCTGGTACCTAGACAGTGGCTGCTCACGTCACATGACGGGAGAAAAGTGTATGTTTCTAAACCCAAGGGACAAGAAAGGAGGTTCAGTCACATTTGGAGGAAACCAAAAAGGAAAAATCATAGGAAATGGAAAGATAGGTACAAACCTTTCCCCTTCCATTGATAACGTTTTGTTAGTAGATGACTTTAAACATAAGTCAATTGTGTGACATTGGATATAATGTTATTTTTGAAAAAGGCCAATGTAGAGTATTAGATAATAATAATTCTTTTGTATTTACTACTAATAGACAAGGTAACTTTTATAAAATAAATCTAGATGAATTGCAGTCTCAAAGTGTCTCATGTTTAGTCTCTATGAAGGAAGATGCAGTACGTGGCATAATAAATATGGACACGCAAGTATGATATTAATCTCTAAGTTGCAATGCCATGACCTCGTAAGAGGATTTCCAGATGTATCATTTAATGATACAGTCTTTTCGACCAAACGACCTCTAGAGCTACTTCATATAGATTTGTTTGGACCTATAAAGACTGAATCTGAGTGGCAAACACTATGGATTAGTAATTGTAGATGATTTTTCTAGGTGGATGTAACACCCCTAACAGAGTGCCACTTGTAAATAAAAAAATCCGAAATTTACGCTAAAATTTTGTTTTCATTTAATAATCATCGTAGAAACAAAACCTCAAAAGTTCAAACATCTTACAACATAAAGTTCAAACCTTAAAAATATCAAATCCATTATTCAAAAACATAAAATAACTTTGAAACCTAATAAATTCCCCACAATTAATTCCCACATCTCTCATCGCATTACTCCAGCCTTGCCTTATGATAACGGTTGAAAATACAGTTATATGTGATGTAATTTTGATACTAAATGCACCCTTTTCTGCTTAGAAACTTGCTTGGAATCATGTTTTTCCTGTTAAATTGTGTGAATAAGAGAGTTGAGGTTGAATTTGATGGTTTAAGACTAATTTCCCTTGTTTTGGAAGGAAATGAGATAATATGGAAAACAGAGATGAAGTGCCATGAAGATGGAGCTTAGGAAGGCCTGGAAAAGCAGCAGAGGGAGGAGTGATCGAAGCTTGGGCACCCTTTTTGGAGGCTTAAGTGCAAAAGAGTTTTGCGCATCGCTCCGGCACCCCTTTTGGGGCGCTTAAGCACCAGAAGCACGAAGCTTGGGCGTCCTTGCTAAGGCTTGAGTGTAGGGAACCACCACTCACTGCCCGGGCGCCCCTGTTAAGGCACTTGAGCGCCAGATGCACGAAGCTTGGGCATCATTTCTAAGGCTTAAGCATAGGGAACCATCGCTCACCGCTCGAGCGCCCTAACTGGGGCGCTTGAGTGACAACGACACGGGCCTGGGCTTTGTTTCTGTTTTGTCTTCGCTCTATTTAAAGGACCCAGACGTCTTAGGTTTTGTATCTCTGGCTGGAGCAGCACAACATCACACTTTTCCACTCTCTGAAGACGAATTTGGATGCGGGAGCTTCCATCCTCTACTTTTAGGGTTTTGGTATCTCACGCTTTTCCATCCTCTACTTTTAGGGTTTTGGTATCTCACGCTTTTCCATTCTTCATTTAGTTTCACCATGTTTACGGTGAACTAAACTCTATTTGTTTTTGGAGGATGATGTAATCTTGTGAACTCTCATGTATTTGAATTGATTCTCAATAACATATGTTTTTTCATTAATTGTTAGAGTAATTCATCTATGATTATTACATGCTTTGTTTAACTCACTCATAGCATGATCTATGAATTGCATGAGTGTCGGGAGGTGCCTTACAATTCAGGTTCCTGTTGAATTCTCCCAAGAGTAATATTGCCAAGGGATGAGGGTATGAGTCTTGGTCGTCTTAAAGATGTTGATCTTCACATTTAATTACTAGGAATGTTAGGAATTGCATGAACTGGTGATTAAGGACAGACTTCTTAGCTAAGGGATCGGATTTAAGTGATTTAGTGAGTGACGTTAACATTAATGCATAAAGAAGAATTCTTACATACATGAGAGGGTACCTTGGTGAAATCTAACTCTAACAACTTACTCATCTCATATTACAAACAACATTCGTTCATCACTATGTTATTCTACTATTGATGAAATTGCATTCATATTTAATTTTCTGTCTTTGCATCTTAAACCAATGATCTCATTTTCTTTAAGTCTTAATTAATCGAGTTATCACAAGGCTGTTTAGTGCCGAGAGTCCTCTGGGATACGATACTTGGTCTTACCATTTTATATTAATTGTGCGATTTGGTACACTTGCCAATCCATCAACACCTTATTTGGAACACCATCTACATCAATACAAGTACGATCATTGCAGGTTGAACCACAACCACAAAAGGAAATGGTGAGTAACTAAGAACCTAACATAACATATAATTTCAATGTCAAATTATCATAACACAGACTATCATAGTCATAACATTACAATACATCACGGTATTCAACTCATAACCTAGATCATCACCACCCAGACTATCATAGTCATAACATTACAATACACCATGGTATTTAAAATAATAACTCAGATCATTCACACAAGCTTCTATTGTTTCCTTGAATTTTGTCATATGATAACAGTTGAAAAACTGTTATTTTCATGCTTAAAATTGATACTAAAAGCAACCTTTAACACTTAGAAACTAGCTTGAAATCATGTTTTTGGTTATATTTTAGAAATAAGAGAGTTGGACAGGTTTATGCTTGATTTCAGTGTTTTTATGCAGGTTTTAAGGTGAATTTGGTGAAAGAAGTGAAGAAGGAGAGAGATAGAATCAGAAAAGACATCAAAAAGTGCAAAAGGAGAAGCCGCAAGTACCGCTCAACGGCAGTTTACCGCTGAGCGGCACTCAGAAGTTCACGTTGGATCCACTGAGGGGTGAAAATGCCGCTGAGGGGAAGAAAACAACTCACGCACTTACCGCTGAGCGGCACTTTTATGGGCTTGGGCCTAATTTTTCTGTATTTTTAGAATAGTATATAAGCTTTAGGACGTCCTAGGGTTTGTATCTTTGGCAAAGACGAAGCAAATACTCTCTTTTCCACCCCTTTGAAGGAAGATCTTGGATGCTTAGTGATGGACAAATTTATGATCACCAAAATATGATGTCACAAACTTGTTTTACAATCGGCAAGTATGACCGAATCGTTCAAGTAATAAACTTGGTAAGACCAAGTATCGTTCTCCCAAAGGACTCACGGCCTAGTTTAGTTGTGTGGTTTGTTGATTAACTAAGACTTAAGAACGAAATAATTGGAGTTTAATATGCAAAACTGAAAATAAACATGTATGCATGAGTTTTGATCAATGGCAAAAGCAAAAGACAAGCACTTTCAATGAAATATATGGATGAATATGTTGTTGGGGGTCAATTTCATCTTATCCACTCTCATATTTTAGGAATTCAACATTCAAATCATCATTGTTAATGCCACTCTCTAAATTACCTTGTCAAGAAGGCCTATCCCTAATTACGAGTTCATACGATTCCTAGCATTCCTAATAATTAGTTCTTTTAGCACAGGAGCTTAACGACAACCAATATAATATTGGGAGAGATTCCCCGGATCTAGACTTCCCCGTACGTTCCCGTATCGACAAAATCAATAATCATGCATTGAATGAGTTAAACAAAGCAAGCATTAAGCAAAGAGGAAAAACCCTAACTAATGATGAAAGAAAACATAAATCTTAGATTAAGATGCAAGCATAAATTCCATATATGAGAGCTTCAAAAGATTACATTGATTCCCCAACAAACATACAAGGTTTAGTTCACCATATTCATGGTGAACCTAGATGAACAATAATGAAAGAATGAAGGATAAAACCCTAGAAAGGTGAAGAGGTAGCCTGAGCATCCAAGATCCCCCTTCAAAGGGGTGGAAGAGAGAGTGTTTGCTTCGTTTCTGCCAAAGATACCAACCCTAAGACATCTAGGTCTTTAAATAGGACATAAAAATAATAGAAAACGGGTCCAGGCCCAAACAGATCATAAAATCGCATAAAACTGGCCCAAAACTCGTCTGGTTGACTTTTTTCGTATTCTGGTTGACTGATTGACTTTTTTGGTTGACTGGTTGATTTTTCTGGTTGACTGGTTGACTTTTCTGGTTTCTGGTTGACTTTTCAGCACTCCAATCATTCGGTACTTCAATTCTTCTTTCAAATCATTCAATTAGCCTACAAAATAAAGGGAATCTTGCACAAAACCATTAAATTCACTTTCAACTCTCTTATTCACAAAACTAAAGCAAAAATATGAGTTCAAGCTAGTTTCTAAGTCTTAAAGGTTGCTTTTGGTATCAATTTTAAGCATAAAAATAACAGTTTTTCAACTGTTATCACTTAGGCTACCTCTTCACCTTTCTAGGGTTTTATCTTTCATTCTTCCATTATTATTCATCTAGTTTCACCATGAATATGGTGAACTAAATCTTGTATTGTTGTTGGGGAATCAATGTAGTCTTGTGAAACTCTCATATATGGAATTTGTTTTAACATCTTACTTTTAAGACTTATGCTTTCTTTCATCATTAGTTAGGGTTTTTCTTCTTTGCTTAATGCTTGCTTTGTTTAACTTATTCATTGCCATGATTATTGATTTTGTCGATACGTGAACGTACTGAGAAATCTAGATCCGGGGAATTTCTCCCAATAGTATATTGGTTGCCGTTAAGCTCCTGCACTTAAGAACTAATTACTAGGAATGCTAGGAATTGTATGAACTCATAATTAAGGATAGGCCTTCTTGCAAGGTAATTTAGAGAGTGGCATTAACAATTGATGAAAAGAATGTTGAATTCCTAAAGTATATGAGAGTGGATAAGATGAAATTGATAACCCCACAACATACTCATCCATCTATTTCATTGAAGTGTTTGTATTCTGTTTTCGCCATTGATCAAATTCATGCATACATGTTTATTTACTGTCTTTTGCATATTAAACTCCAATCAATTTGTTCTTAAGTCTTAAATAATCAACAAATCACATAACTAAACTAGGCCGTGAGTCCTTTGGGAGAACGATACTTGGTCTTACCGAGTTTTATTACTTGAAACGATTCGGTCACACTTGCCGATTGTTAAACAAGTTTGTGGCGCCGTTTTTCGGTGTTCATAAATTTGTCAACAAGTTTTTGGCGCCATTTTTCGGTGTTCATAAATTTGTCATCAAGTTTTTGGCGCCGTTGCCGGGGACTCGTGGTTTAACTAGTTCATTTGTGTGATTATTGATTATCTTTGACTTGAATTTTGAATATCTGTTTTGATTTTTCGGTTATGATTTTATTTTATTTTATTTTTATTTTATTTTCTGTTTTTATTTCCTATCTTCTTATCTTTTCAATTATATCCTTTGATTTTTTTTATCTATCTTCTCCATCCTTTTGTGCTAACAAATATTTTTAGAGTTTTGTGCCTAATGTTTGTAGGATGCAATTTGGACAAGAATTTAACTATATGGGCACTCAATTCTACTATGGTAATTTCAACCACTGGTGGGAACCTCACTCAAGCATGGATAACAATCAATTTTGGCAAGCTGTCGAACAATTTAAAAATCAACCACCACAACAATGGCAGCAAAAACCCTCTCTACCGGGAAGAAGGATAACGTTGGAGGACGTAGTTCAATAGTACATACAGATATCTAATTGTCATCACAAAAGCACTCAAGCTGCCGAAGAATTTGATAGGCCGCCACCACAACAATGGAAGCAACAACCCTCTCTATCAGAAAGTTTGGATGACACCCTTCAACGATTTTTGAAAAATTTCACCTCTACTCAGAAAAGCATTGAAGCATCATGTAAAAGGATGGAAATGCACCTTCGTTACATTAGTCAGAGATTGAACGTTAAGGTTAATACTGAAGTTAACCCTAAGGAGGAAGGTCAAGCCATTGTCACTGAAAGTGACAAGATTTTTGCTGAGAAAAAAATAGAGAGATGAGGAAAAGATAGAGAGAAAAGAAAAAGAAGAGTTGAGTGAGAAAGATAAAGATGAAGAAAAAGAAAAATAAGTGGTTGAGAGAGAAGAGAGAAAGAAAATTTGTGTGAAAATAAAGAAGTTGAGAAGAAAAGGAGAAGGGAAGAAAAAAATAAGAGAAAAGAAAAAGAGAAAATTTGGGGAGAGGAAAAGTAAGAAAAAGAAGATGAGAGGAAAGAAGAAGGAATCATATGAAAAACCCTATCCTCATCTAAAGGAGAATCGTAGGAAGGAAAAGAAATTTAAGTGTTTTATGGAAATCTTCAAGAAATTGGAGACTAAAGTTCCTATGATTGAGACACTACAACAGGTTCCTGGTTTGATCAAATTTCTGAAGAAGTTCAGTAGAAAGAAGAAAAAGAAGATGGAACATGATCTTTATTGGGTCAAGCTAGTGACGTTAAAAGAGCGCTTGCTGGGAGGCAACCTAGTGATTTAAGAACTTTTGATTTGATTTTGGTTTTGTAATTTTTAATCAGTTTGACATTATTTTTGTAAATATTCTTTTGGATATAACATCTACTGAAGGATGCTAGGTGGTTTAGTATCTAATGAAGGATACTAGGTTTGTTACACCTACTGATGGGTGTTGGTAAGAAAGTTTTACACCTACTGATGGGTGTTGGTGGATTTTGGGTCAGGCTCGTGACGTTAAACAAGCGCTACCTGGGAGGCAACCCAGAGTATTGATTATATTGTTTCTGTTTGTTTTATTGTAGTTGCATAATAGGGTTTTGCATGAGTAATTTGAAAATTTAATTGCAGGGAACCAGTGAGGAGCATGAGTAGGAGGCACTTAGGGTAAGCTAGGAAGAAGAAAAACACAACACGAAAGTTCCGCTGAGCGGCAAACTACTGTTGAGCGATACTATCGCAGACCGGGCTTAGGTTGCCCCTTAGCGGAACCCGAGCCCATTAGGGTATTTTTATACCCCAAGCTTCGTTTTAGTTTTTCTTTTCAGAATCTTCTCTGCACACTCTTCTCTGCACACACACTCCTACATACTGATGAGAGGGTCGCACCTCCCACAAAAGTTGTGCATAAAAGAATGCAGTATAGACTAGGAAGTGACTCTCAGGTCGTCTCTCAAGGACCAAATTGGGTTCAGCCTCAGATTAAACACGTAGTGGGGGGGTTTGAAAATGTTTCATGAATGCAATTGAACTAAAAAAATTAAAATTAAACACAACCGAATATAAATAAAACAGAATTTAAAACGTGGAAATAAATTTTTACGACAGTAAGACTAAACGGTAAATGACAATAAAATCAGAGAATGCAAAATTCATCAATGCTTGAAATTAAAACGCTGTAATAATAAATATGCAGAAAAAGAGTAAACGGTAAAATAGAACGGATAATAAAAATTAAAACACTTTAACTGAAATGAAATTCATCAAGGATTCAACACTTAAATTAAAATGACTCAACAATGAAGACAAAAATAATATGAGAAAATTGCTCTAATCACTGTGACACACTACTACATTCTTTAATTAAAGAATTCACACCATGCTATTATCATCCGAGAAAGTTCTCCCTTCTACTCCAAAACCACTACAAAATCAAGCAAGAAAGGGTCCCACATGCTGGAATAAACAAAATAGAAAGCATCCAAAGCAAAATAAATCAATGTTTCCTTTTTTTTTTTAAGAAAGAAAGTAAAAGTCAACCACACTAATTTCTAAAAGAAAGAAAAGCTCCATCACCGCACTCACAGCCCCTGAAATCAGCACCTCTTCTTCCAAGAATTGAATGCACCGCTTATGTATAAAACAAGAAACTTGTATCACTTTTTCTATAAGGAAAACAAAGGTGCTTCTCTCCTTGTCGTGACAGCACATATTTATTAACGTGTGGTGCTTCCAAAAATCAAAGCCAAGAACCAAAATTACACCCACCATGCAGCACTCCAGTAATGAAACATTTACTTTACTTTCTAAAAGAAATAGCTTAATGGAAGATACCATCCAAACCATGACATTCCACGGGTTCCACTAAATTAAAATGCACTTTTCATTCAATGAAATTTAAACAACCATTACTCATGAATCCATCATCAAACAACACAAAAGATATGAAATAGAATACTTGGACAGTAAAACAAAAGTGAAATGATTCAAATTGCTTCAACCTCTAACAGCAAAACACACTGCATCCAGCTCAACGTGCAGCACCTCCTCCCCTCCTCTGCATTCAGCTCAACCATTCTCCATTCTCTCCTCCGTGGCGGCTGGACCTACTCTCACTCCCTGCCCTACACTACCCTACACTACTACGGACTGCACTACTCTACCCTCAACAGTGTTCAAAAAGCCAATAAAATAGTAACCTCCTTAGCTAAAATATATCCGTACGTGGTTGCGGCTGGAGCATTCAAAATTCAAGATGAAAGACCCCTTCCGCACAGCTCTCTCCTTTTTTCTGGACCCTGCTTCTCATGTGGGCCGCGTGGTGTGTGCACCTCTTTCTCTCCTGGACGTGTGCAGCTTGGACCGTGATGGACGTGTGGATCTTCATTCTCTCGGTGGCTGTTGCACGTGTTGCTGGATGCACCCCCTGCTTCCCATGTGAAAGCTGCTGGAACGTGATGCTCTTCATATGAAAGCAAGCTGGGCCGAGGTGATGTTTACTGGACGTGTGCTTCAATGTGGGCCCCTTAATTATTTTGAGTTTTGCCAAACCATTCTTTCAGCAAAAACCGTGGAAGCTCTTGTAATATGGTGGCCCCCTCTTTCATTTCACTTCACTACCATTTTGTGCTGGATAGCCGTAGAGTCTGCACCTCTTTTCTACATTTTCTTAAATCAAAAGAACAAGAGGGCCCTCCACTAGTTGATGTTTCAACCGTGACATGCACCTTCTAGTGGTAGCCTCCATTTCATTCCAAATCATGTTCATTTACTTCTACATTGCCGTGAATTTCCTTAGAGAAGGTGGCTTCCTCCAACAACAAAAATCACACTTGTTATCTTTCAAGGGAATTCTGAAACCGTGAGCTTCTCAACTTGGTGGCCCCCCTTCCAAAATTAATTTTCCAATGGACCTTAGCTATTACAAATTCAAGAAAAATATTTATCAACACACAGAATAAATAAATGCAGTGCAAGTTCTTCTAAGCAAACTGTGTGAATGTTTTTCCAAATGTCCCAAATTATTATCCAATAATTTCCCTACAATTAATAATGCAAATAATTAGCTCAAATAATTCAAATTAATTAAAATTTGAATTTCCGATCAAATTAAGCACAATTGGTGAAAACGGGAAAATATCGGACATTTAAGCACAATCCCCTGATTAATTCTAGCACAATAAACTAAGTGAAGTCAATAAAATATTGACTCATCACATACCTTTTCAAAGGTTCTCCACATCTTTTCCCTCTTGAGAAAATCTCCCTTCCACTCACTTTCTCACTAGTTTTCCGTCTAAGTTTGGGGTTGGGAGAGAGCATCATTGAAAGGGCTGATTTCTTCATTGTGGTTTACTAATGCTTAACAATGTATCTTTTGGTTTTGTGAATTATGTTTGATGCAGGGATGGCCTCCTCATCGGGCAAAAAGAATCAAGACTATAAGATCCAAGAAGAAGGAAAGGAAGAAGGATACAAATGATAACTCAGATTGATGAGGAGCTGAGATAGCATTTACTGATGAATGCTATCATAATTAGAGCAGGACTTATGCTTTTATTTGGTTCAGTGTTCTGTACTTACTTATTTTTTTTAGAATAGGGTTTGATGTACTCAATGGAAACCTTTGTCTGTTATGATGGTTTGCTTATGACTGTGATTGTTTGATAGGTAATGCTTGATGATGCTTTGAGATTGATTGATGTTGAGATGTGCACATTAAATGCTTATACAGGTGATTCACAAGCTTTGTGAACAAATGCATGATGTTGTGATTGTGATTGTGAGATCAAGCAGGATGTGTATGTCAAATGTGAATGAGCTTATATGTGAGGTTTTGAGCTCCAGAGTTTTATTGATTGAATGCTATTACTTTGAAAGCATGAATGATTTTGCCCAGGTTTTATATGATTGAATCAATTGCTTGTTTTGCATCATATGATCAAGGCCATTTGTTGGTAACCCTTTCTATTGGCCAAATTCATGAAGTTAGCCCACTAAAAGAGAACACTTTGTGTTCTATCCTTTGAACTCTTAGCCTTGAACATGATTTGAAAAGCCTTGTTGAAAAGCTTTACCTTGAGTTAAGTAGAAAATCTTCTGTGGTATTGATAAATGTTCAAGTTTGGGGTTGTTGGGAAATTATGAAAGGGAAATTGAAAGCATTGAGCTAAGAGCTAAGAATTAAGAATTTGAAAAGAAAAAGAAAAAGAGAAAGAAAAGAAAAGAAAAGCAAAGCTCAATGCAAAAGAAAGTTGGGAATAAATAAGAATGATTGTGTTGATATGATTCTCTTAAGTCAAGGATTTTGTGATCCAGAAAAACCAATTTTCTTGTTAGCCCAACCACGTTATAAGCCATTGAAAAGTCCTTGTGATGATGCATGCTTGTGAATGTTTTTGATTGTGGTTAAATGAAAGGCAAAGTTGATTCATGTGACATTGTGATAGTGGAGTTAATGAGTGATTACCTCTTATACACTTGTGTTTGAGTGAAACACTTTACCTAGTGAGGAAATATTCCATGAGCACATGAACATCCATGCTTAATTGATTGATCATTCATGAAAAATAACATTTGTTGGATATTAAGTGACTTTGTGAACACCAAAGCATGTGCACGTCTTGATTGAAATCTTGGTCATAAGTTTGATTGAAGTCTTTACTTATCTTGAAAAGAAGATTTTTGAATGAGTGAACCATTAGATGAATTGGTAGAAGATTGAGTTACATCTTGTTTGCTTGAGGACAAGCAAAGTTCTAAGTTTGGGGTTGTGATAACAGTTGAAAAACTATTATTTTCATGCTTAAAATTGATACTAAAAGCAACCTTTAACACTTAGAAACTAGCCTGAAATCATGTTTTTGGTTATATTTTTAGAAATAAGAGAGCTGGACAGGTTTATGCTTGATTTCAGTGTTTTTATGCAGGTTTTAAGGTGAATTTGGTGAAAGAAGTGAAGAAGGAGAGAGATGGAATCAGAAAAGACATCAAAAAGTGCAAAAGGAGAAGCCGCAAGTACCACTCAGCGGCAGTTTACCGCTTAGCGGCACTCAGAAGTTCACGTTGGATCTGCTGAGGGGTGAAAATGCCGCTGAGGGGAAGAAAACAACTCACGCACTTACCGCTGAGCGGCAGTTTACCGCTGAGCGGCACTTTTATGGGCTTGGGCCTAATTTTTCTGTATTTTTAGAATAGTATATAAGCTTTAGGACGTCCTAGGGTTTGTATGTTTGGCAGAGACGAAGCAAATACTCTCTTTTCCACCCCTTTGAAGGAAGATCTTGGATGTTTAGGCTACCTCTTCACCTTTCTAGGGTTTTATCTTTCATTCTTCCATTATTATTCATCTAGTTTCACCATGAATATGGTGAACTAAACCTTGTATTGTTGTTGGGGAATCAATGTAGTCTTGTGAAACTTTCATATATGGAATTTGTTTTAACATCTTACTTTTAAGACTTATGCTTTCTTTCATCATTAGTTAGGGTTTTTCCTCTTTGCTTAATGCTTGCTTTGTTTAACTCATTCACTGCCATGACTATTGATTTTGTTGATACGGGAACGTACGGGGAAATCTAGATCCGGGGAATTTCTCCCAATAGTATATTGGTTGCTGTTAAGCTCCTGCACTTAAGAACTAATTACTAGGAATGCTAGGAATTGTATGAACTCGTAATTAAGGATAAGCCTTCTTGCAAGGTGATTTAGAGAGTGGCATTAACAATTGATGAAAAGAATGTTGAATTCCTAAAGTATATGAGAATGGATAAGATGAAATTGATAACCCCAACAACATACTCATCCATCTATTTCATTGAAGTGTTTGTATTTTATTTTCGCCATTGATCAAATTCATGCATGCATGTTTATTTACTGTCTTTGCATATTAAACTCCAATCAATTTGTTCTTAAGTCTTAAATAATCAACAAATCACATAACTAAACTAGGCCGTGAGTCCTTTGGGAGAACGATACTTGGTCTTATCGAGTTTTATTACTTGAAACGATTCGGTCACACTTGCCGATTGTTAAACAAGTTCGTGGCGCCATTTTTCGGTGTTCATAAATTTGTCATCAAGTTTTTGGCGCCATTTTTCGGTGTTCATAAATTTGTCATCATCTTACCAAACCTATTTCGCAAAATAGGGCGATTCGAGCTGCCTTCCATCGCAACTTTAGGCCTATCTCCCTGACTCCTCAAGGACTAACAAGTAAAAACTTCGGTTAGGCGCACCCACCGATCACTATAATCAACACAAGTTGAAGTCATTAGGCGAGATATCCAACCCTCTCTAGCCCTCACGAACGAGTAAAGGGTTGACACTCAAATCTCTATCTCTGTAGAGACTCAACACTCTACCGTATTGCAATACGAATATCATCCGTTCAACAAAATTGCAAGGAAATGACAAAACACTTGATCTCACCACCAGACCATCACAACCATACACATTGCACAATACCATATACAAACTCAACCAAATTCATTGACCAACAAATAATTAAAATCCTCAAACACTTAAATAAATCAATTTTCACAATCAAATAAATTTATTTATTTATTTTCCAACTAACGCACCCGTTAGATTATTAATTTTGCACCTTACTTTTAGTAAATTCACGACATAATAGAAAAGACAAATCTTTAATATATTCCCTTAATATCTTTGTTAGAAAAGATGTGCTTTGTTTAAGGGGGAGGGTGAATTGGTGTTGTATAAAAAGTGCTGTATAAAAATGATCACTTTTGAAACTTTTTCGCAATACAATAAGTCTTTAAACCTTTTCTTGAAACACAAGTAAAAATGTATGCAATGTAACAGTATGTGTAATCGAATACAGATAGAGTATAATCGATTTAATGTAGAGAGATAGGAGAAGAAAATTCAAACTCTGAGTTTTATACTGGTTCGGCCAACTGCCTACATCCAGTGTCCTTCCACGCAACCCAAAACAGAAAACCAATGTACTATTAAGATATGAGTTTTTACAACAAGGGCTTTACAATGACCACACTGTCAAAATGTAAATCACCTCTCTAACTCATTAATATAATATAAGCAAATAAAAAAGACTAGCAGCAAGAACAATCCTCTCTTACAGTCATGTTAATTGATTGACAAGTGTACCAAATCGCACAAGTAATATAAAATGGTAAGACCAAGTATCGTATCCTAGAGGACTCTCGACACTAAACAACCGTGTGATAACTCGATTAATTAAGACTTAAAGAAATAAAGATCATTGGTTTTAGATGCAAAGACAGAAAATTAAATATGAATGCAGTTTGATCAATAGAAGGATAGCACAATGATGAACAAATGTTGTTTGTAATATGAGATGAATATGTTATTAGGGGTTAGATTTCACCAAGTTCCCTCTCATGTATGTAAAAATTCTTCTTTATGCCTTAATGTTAACGTCACTTGCTAAATCACTTAAACCCGATCCTTCGACGAAGTAGCCTGTCCTTAATCACCAGTTCATGCAATTCCTAGTATTCTTAGTAATTAAATGTGAAGATCAAGAGCTTTAAGACGAACAAGAATCGTACCCTCATCCTTGAGCAATATTATTCTTGGGAGAATTCAACAAGAACCTGAATTGTAAGGAACCTCCCAGCACTCATGCAATTCATACATCATGCCATGAATGAGTTAAACAAAGCATGTAATAAGCACATATGAATTACTTTAACAATTAATGAAAAAACATGTGTTATTAAGAATAAATTTAAATACATGAGAGTTCACAATGTTACATCATCTCCCAACAACAAATAGAGTTTAGTTCGTGATAGACATGGTGAGTCTAGATGAATGATGGAAAAACATGAGATAACAAAACCCTAAAAGTAGAGGATGGAAGCTTCGATCTCCAAATCTGCCTTCAGAGAGTGGAAGAGTGTGATGTTGTGGTGCTCCAGCCAGAGATACAAAACCTAGGATGGTTGGGTCCTTTAAATAGAGCGATAACAGAATAGAAACGAAGTCTGGCGCATGTCGCTGGCGCTCAAGCGCCCCGCTTAGGAGGTGGTTTGTGGCACTTAAGTGCCCAAAAGGGTCGGCCGGGCGGTACTTCTAGCGCTCAAGCGCCCCAGTAAGGGGGCGCTGGGGCGGTGAGTGACACTTCTGGCGCTCAAGCCCCCTTGAGGGAGCCCAAGGCTCGCAGAATATTTCAGCACTACGTTTTTTTCTCTTTTTCTACAGTTTTGCTCGCTCCTTGAGTTCCGACTCCTTCATACTTTGACTTCTCTTCCAAATCACTTCATTAACCTACTAAAACAAGGGAATTTAGTTATACAATCATTAAGTTCAACCTCAACTCTCTTAGTCACACAACTTAACAGAAAATCATGACTTCAAGGAAGTTTCTAAGCAGAAAAGGGTGCTTTTAGTATCAAAATTACATCACAGATAGTATTTTCAACTGTTATCAAGTCACCCCTTTGAGACCCTTCTCAAAGTCAAGAACCACGTTCTTCTTCCTGTATACAACACAGAGAAACAACAATACTCAACATTTGCTAAAGCTATTGATCAAGCAGTAAGCACCTATATTGTTGAGCTCAGTTGATTGTGAAGCTTGTTTAAACTCTTGTTTTTAGTTGAATTTTTTGAATAAGTTAGTTGAGGTTATACTTAATGATTTTTATCATTAATTCCCTCAACTTTATAGGTTATTGGTATGTTTTGGAAGAGGAGCAAAGTATCAAGTTGAAACCCATGAAGGACAACAGAAGCACTAGAATAAAAGGCTGCAGAAGGCTCAAGGAAGCTTGGTTGCCCTTTTCTAGGGCCCTAGGTGTTGGTTTCCACGCAATCATGCTTGGTTGCCCTCTTCAGGGGCCCTCAATGCTAGTGGTCGCGCAAGGACGCCTGTTTGCCCTCTTCTGCGGCGCTTAGTGGAGATGGCCACACTATACGCCTGATTGCCCTTCTTTGGGGCGTTGAGCGCTAGTTACACCCACCATAGGACACGTGGTTGCCCTCAGCTTGGGTGCCGAGTGCCACTTTTTGCGTAGTTCTGCCTGTTTTCCCCTAGTTAGGGCGCTGAGCGCTGGCGATGTGGGCCTATGTGATACTTTGGATCTGTTTAAAGGCTTTGACGCATTGGGGTGGACATCTTTTGACGACTGAAGCACAAAACCCCTATTTTCGACGCTTTGAAGTAAGATTGGCCATGCGGGAACTTTCCTTTTCTCTTTCTAAGGTTTTCATCTCATTTACATTCTTCCATTGTAAGCCAAGGTTCTCCATGACAATGAAGAGCTAAATTCATTTGTTGTTGGGAAAAGATGTAACCTCTGAACTTCATGTATTTGAACATGTTTTGAATAGTTTATGCTTCTTTCATTGAATGTTAGTGATTTTCTCCTATTCTTAATGCTTGTTATGTTTTGGCCATTCATAGCTTGATGTTTGGATTTCTTTGTTATAGGGAAATAGTTAGGAACCATGATCTGGAGGATTTTACCTAAATGAAATATTATCTAGGGATTAAAATAGGACGTTTAGTTGTCTTAAGCTTCTTTTCTTAATGCAGAATTGGTTATTAGGGTTTAAAGGGATTATTGTCTAATAATCAAGGCTAGGCTTTTTACGCCAAGGGATTGAGTTCTAAGTAATTTTGAAAGTGACATTAGCATTCCAATGAAGAAGATGAGTTCTAATATGCATGAAAGTGAATTAGGTGAAATCTAACCCCAACAACATCATCATCTCATATCATCTAAATACCATTCATTGATTCTTGCTTTAGCTTCAAAAGATCAATTTTACATTCAAGTTATTATGTTTACTTTTATTGCATTAAATTTCATTCAATGGAATCGTTCTTTAGTCTTAATTAGTTAAGTTATTATACGATTGTTGGTGACACGAGTCTCTTGGGAAACAATACTTGGTCTTACCATTTTATATTACTTAATACGATTTGGTACACTTTCTAATGAGTTAACAATTGTGCAGAATGACCAGACTTTACGAATCAATCAATCTTACTTCTCAAGAAATCTTCAACACTTGCACACCACGACAATTCTGGTTTCTTGGAGCGTTTCTCTCTTGTGTAAAACTTCAAAGCTCAATCTAAAACTGATATGAAAATTGTTAAACTCAATTATCTTTCAGAATTTCAAATCATGCGTCTATATATAGTGTAAGTGATGGGTGTCGCACCCCATACAAATTTAATGTGCAAATAAGAACGCAATATAGACTAGGAAGTGACTCATAGGTCGTCTCTCAAGAACCAAATATGGTTCGAATGAAAAACCAAACGGTAATTTCGTAAATGCCGAAACAATAAATGTGCAGAAACAAAAAACAGTAGAAACAAAACGATGGAACAGTAAACACGCAGGTAGAAACGAAATTGCAGTAAATTAAAATACATCAATTCAAATTAAACATAAATTTCAAATCCAGAAACGCAAATGATGATGAAGTGAACAATAAAAATGGAAACACAAAACGCAGCATAACATGAAGATAAACGCAAAAATGAATAGCGAAAATGAACAGTGAAACGCATAGAACATAAATGAACAAGAAACTTGAGTGCAACAACAAATTCAACCATGAAATTGTAAAGATAATGATTTCAATACATGAAAAAGAGAAGAAAGCCAAAACATAAACCTCCTCCATGGGGGAGGAAGAAGAAGACACTCCCAAGAAATGGAAAATGTGAGTGGCGGTTGGGAGACTTCGGTCAAATGAAAGTGATTTTGGGGTATATAGACCCCAAAAGATCAAACTGCCCTTCTAATGGGCTTGTCCTACAAAATGACCTAAAATTGGGCCAAAAGTCCTAAGGTTTGACCCAATGGCATTCTAAAACGAAGTTTCACTCTAATAGTGATGTGGCCACCCTCTTGAAGTCCCAGAATGTGCTTCCAACATTGCTGTTGAGTTCCTCTGGTCAGCTCATCTGACCGATCGGTCATGAAAGACTCACACCGTTTGGTCAACAATACTCAGCAGGCTCAGGAACTGGTGCGGTACAGTCTCTACAAGATCGTTCGGTCATGCAACATTGTTGAGATCGTTCGATTTGTTGTTGTGCTCAATCGTTAAGTGCAAGTTCAGTCTGTGCTTCTTTGTCGTTCGATTCTGTGGTGCTCGTCCATTCAGTATATGTGCTCGGTTAAGACGTTCGATCAAGACTCTCATGTAATGATGCTTTGCCGCTTGATAGAGGCTTCCACAGACCGTTCAGTTCTGTAGTGCTCGGCCATTTTGGTCTAGCTTTACAAATCGTTCGGTGTAGGCGTTTATAGGACGTTCGACATATGCTTCAACAGACCATTCGGTCAAGTCTTCAGCAAACCGTTCGGTCAATTCTTCAACAGACAGTTCGGTGCTGAACAATACTTCCAAATCTTTTCTCCACCTCAGACAATGATTGGCCTGCACATAATTATTGAAATAATTAGGCTCAAATAATTCAAATTAATTAAAATAAGAATTAATCTTGAAATTAAGCCCAAAGAGTGAAAATGAGATAAAAATGGAGAATTAAACATAATTCACTAACATAATATGGTGCAAAAAGCTAAGTTAGTAGTATAAAATAATGACTCATCAGTAAGTCAAATCAGACGCATTTTAATAGATTATGCTATTAATCTAATATGTTACACTATGTAGTTATAACATATTAACAACAGTCAAAGCCATTAATTGAATGCTCAATTAATGTAATCGATTTACAATAAATGCTTGGTCAACATATTTAAAAATATGACCGTTGAGACAATTATGTCAAGCAATGAAACAATTTTCAAATCTATAACAAACTTAATTGAATACAGGATCCATGTAATCGATTTAACCACTAACATAATTGATTCAAAACTTGTTGTTTTGCCACAGTTCAAAAGTTAAGCTGTCTGATGACTTTAATTGATTAACACACCATTGTAATCGATTATGTCATAGGATATGCTTGGTGCATGTGGTTTTTTCATTTCCAAAACTCATATTATGCATACACAGATATAATTACATTTGAAACACAATAGTATGCAATAATTAACACAATATGTCCACAACTATGCTTGTACAAATTTCTCAGTAAGCATAAGCATATATAACACAAATAACACAGTACATACACATGTGTTTTTGTTAACAATGTGTTGTCCTAATAAAAAACAGATATCACAGAGATTGTGGGTTCAACAAACACTATGATCCCCCTATCAACAATCTCAACACTCTTAAATATTATTCTCTTTTAAAACAAATTCCATTTTTCTCTCACCAAATGACCCACTTGAATTACTCACTTTTACGTAACCACTCTTACTTCCCTCATTCTCCCTCTTTCTTTTTATATTCAATTCCACAAAACCACTCTTAATTCTTCTTTTCTCCTTTTACTTTTAAAACTAAGTTCTCTTTCTCCACTCTTCTACTTTTACGTAACTTGCACACATACACACTACACACTATAATTTTCTCTTCTCTCTCCCTCGTTAAAAGCTCACGACCCCACACCATTTCATCCCACACACTTTTATATTGGTTTCTAAACACTCTCTCTACCTACACTTACACGTAAATTTTGACACACATAACCTACTTCCATTGCTTTTATTCCCTTTTGACTTTTCAACTACACCTTTCCTTTTTTCACTTTTTCCGCTACACATAACGTAAATAACCACTTACTCTCCCCATTCTTTTCAATTTAGCAAACAAATAACAGACACATTCCATTTTTCATCTCCTTTAACTTTTCAACACCAATCTTCACCTCCTTCGTTGCTCGTAAACCATCTTCCCACCACTCTTTCATTTTTTTCTTCCCAACCTAAAACCCAAAGACTACCTTTTTCCTACCATGCTACATCAACCTCTACCCTTGCTCTCTTCTATTTTTTTTTTCTTCTTCGTCCTCTACGTAAAATATGCAAACTCCAAGAACTCTTTTTTTTTTTAATTTTGTTCTTCTTTGCTTTGAAAGACCATCCCAAATTTGCTTCCTTCATGATTTTTCTCCTCTTACAACACCTTTCTTTTTCTTTGCCACTTTTAGATCAACCAAGCCATGTCCATGTCCATCTCACTTTTATTCTTCTTCCTTCATGCTATTCTTCCATCCATGGTGGCAACTCCATCTTCCATCAATGTTTCTCATCAAAACTATGCATCTCAATTACCAAAACGTCACCTTTACTCTTCTTATTCTTCATAACTTATTCCTTTCTCTTCCAAAAGTGGCAGGGAACTCTCAATTCCCACCTACCCATAGTCTTGGTCAAAGAGTATAGATATGTGCCCCTCAAAATATATAATTCATGTAAGATAACAATAACCAAGATACACACATTAAAATCATGATTTTAAGTGAACCCATTCATACACAAGAAACATCCCAATACACCCAACATGTATACCCATTACAATATCAACACTTTTTCATAAAATATAAACATGTATAGTCCATTATATACCCCATACAATAGAAAAACGAAAATGAACATGTGAATACCCATTTTCCATGTAACAACACATGAAACTTAAACACAAAAGAAGAACACATGAATCAACATGTTATTTTTAATCTCAACACAAAAGAAAGAAAGCATGTAACAACATTGTTATCTTCTACCTATCATACACCATGTTATATCCCAAGTTAAATCCCTTACCTCTAGTTCCAAGCAATCTTCCAAGGTTCTTACGTTTCTTTCCTTCACTAAACTCCAAGCCCTTCCCTTCTCCAGTTTCCTCTTCAAGTTATATCCCAAGCTCCAAGGCTCTTAGGTTTGTTTTCTTTTCTCTCACCAACTTGGTTGCTCTCCAAAAGTGTCTCTCCAACTCACGATTCTCTCTCTCTCTTTTCCACTCTCCAAGTGTTTGTAATGCAACATAACAAACTTAAAAATTACACATTTAAGTAGAATTAATCCTAAACCTCACTAACCCTTCACCACCCACTCCTGGTCACTCCAAAGGACACCCTACACAACTGATAACGGTTGAAAAACCATTATTTTTATACTTAATTTTGATAATTAATCAACCCTTTTTGACTTAGAAACTTGCTTTAACTCATGTTTTTGCTTTAGTTTTGTGAATAAAAGAGTTGAAGGTGAATTTAATGGTTTTGTGCTAGATTCCTTTGATTTTGTAGGTTATTGGATTGATTTGAAAGAAGAGTTAAAGTACCGAATGGTTGAAATGCAGAAAAATCAATCATAAACTAGAAAAGTCAACCAGAAAAGTCAACTTGTCAACTAGAAAAGTCAACCAATCAACCAGAATGCAGAAAAGTCAACCAGAGTGCAGAAAAAGTTACGTTGAGCGGTAATTTCCGCTGAGCGGCAGTTTTGAAGTGCCGAAATCACCGCTAAGTGCCCAATTTCGCTGAGCGCCAGTGCTGCACTTAACACTGAGCGACAAAAGTGTCGTTGAGAGCCATTTTTATGGGCTTGGACTTGTTTTCTGTTATTTTTATGGGCTTGGACCGATTTTCTGTTATTTCTATGTTCTATTTAAGGACTTGCACGTCCTAGGTTTTGTATCTTTTAATGGCTTAAGCACAGGAACACACTTTTCACTCCTTGGGGGGTAGATTTGGAGATGGTGACGACTCTCCTCTCCTCTTTCTCAGGTTTTTCTATCTCTTCCATTCTTTCATTCCATTGTTCATCTAGTTTCTCCATGACGATGGAGGGCTAACCCTTATTGTTTTTGGGAAAGATGTAACCTCTTAAACTCTCATGTATTGAATTTGTTCTTCAAGATCTTTTAAAGGTACATGCTTTTTTTCATTAATTGTTAGAGATATTCTTCTTAGCTCAAATGCTTGTGATGTTTTATTCATGTACGACATAAATCTTATGATTTCTAAGTATCAGGAGATTTCGTACTCGTAGGGTTGGACGGTTTGGGGATGTGGCAGCTCTCCTCTTCTCTCCCTAGGATTGTTATTGAGAGATATCTTACAAATCACGATCTGGGGAATTCTCCCAATAGTAGTATAAACCTAGACATAGGAGTATGATGGTTGGTTGCCTTTAAGCTTCTGTTCACTATAATGCATGATTAATTGCTAGGGAGACAAGACATTGTAAACTAGTGATTATGATTAGGCTTTCTTCGCTGAGACATTGGGTTTAAGGTAAATTAGAAAGTGACATTAACATTAATGAAGAAAGATGAATTCATATATGCATGAGAGTAAATTAGGTGAAATCTAAACCCCAACAACAATATCATCAACTTCATCCATTTTTTCTTGTGTTTAACCTCAATTGATCAAATTGCATTTATGTTTATTTTATTGCATTTGCATTCAAAAACCTCAACTATGTTCTTTAGAGTCTTAATTAGTTGAGTAATCACATAATTGTTTAGTGTCGTGAGTCTCTTGGGAAATGATACTTGGTCTTACCAGTTTTATTACTTGATACGGTACGTTACACTTGCTGAGGGTTAACTAGTTTTTGACTCCGTTTTCGGGGATTAAAAATTTGCCCATCAACAACCCATTTCAGATTTCTCCCATTCCTAACTCCACGTTAAATCCAATAAACCACCACTTTAATGTGTGTAAATTGTAGACTTAAAGGGTGTCAAAGGGTCTCTATAATACCCATTTATGTAGCCTACAATTTTAATGAATGTGTAACCTGTCCAAGGAGTCAAAGGTCACATATAAACTTCCTAAGTCTAAGAAAATGTGTGTTCAACCCATGCAAGGAGAAAAAAAATAAATTTGCAAGAAATTTTTTGGTCTTGGGAAGGTTTTAACTTAAGACCATGCACACATCCCTCCCATGAACACTCACAACAACCACTAAACCAAGCTTCATATCCATTGGTAATATAGCGTAAACAACTATATTGAACTATCATTTCAACTCTTTTCGAAAATTAATATAGAAATAATTACTAATTTAATTTTATTCACCACTTTAAATATTTCTGAACACCATTTCACAAAATATTTATTATTTAATAGCACAAAAGTAAAATACCTAAAATAAGACATCATTTTATTTAAATGGGTCTTACAGTGGACTTGGGTTCTATTTTTAACTCATAAGGATGAGGCCTTTAATGTCTTTTGCAAACTCTATAAAAGGACAGAGACTGAAAAAGATTTGAAAATTATGTCTATTCGAATTGATCATGGAGGATAATTTGAAAATGATCTCATCGAAAACTTTAGCATCAAAGATAATTTCTCAACTCTAAGAACTCCAAAACAAAATGGAGTTGTTGAGAGGAAAACCATATCTTTGCAAGAGACGACCAGAACTATGTTAAATGCTTCCAACACTCCTAAACACTTCTGGGCAGATGCAATTAACACTACCTACTATATTCAAAATAGAGGTTACATAATGTCAATCCTCAATAAAAACAACCTATGAGGTATGGAAGGACAAAATGCCAAATAACTCTTATTTTCACCGATTTGGTTGTCCATGTTTTATTCTTAATAGATTTAGTAAATGTGCGATGGCATTTTGGTAAATAAGAGTTCATATTTTAAATCTGGTAACACTATAACATATTTAAAGTTTGATTTGAAGCCTGTTGGAATACATACAGACTTAAATTTTGCATTTGTTGAGCTTTTTGTCAGACTTAAATTCATATTTTAAGTTTATTAAAAATGAAAAGACTTTAATTATTAGTTTTCTATCAGACGTAAATTCTTTAACCTAATTTTCAAACTTTTCTTAACACTGGTTCTCCTTCTTCTACTCAAAACACAAAACAATTCTTTCTTCATTTTCTTCGTTGTAGCCTGTGTGCGAGATCTCCCTTCTATCTTCGTGCTAGATCTCCCTCCTCTACATCCAATGGTGTGGGTGTTGTAGTTGCCGCCTCATAGGCCGTCACGTCAAAGTGCGTAGGTGTTGTAGATCTTCCTCCTAAGCTGCCACTACAGTAGTTGTGTCTTGCCATTATCATTGTCATTGTCGCGTACTACCACTACCACCACCGCTGTTGCGTCTTGCTGTTGTCGCCATCGTGTTTTCCTTCTGTCGTCGTCGCGTCTTCTTGCTGATGTTGTCGCGTCTTGCTGCTACCGCTGTCGCCTCTCTAGTTGTCGCTGTCATTGCCGCTGCTACCTTGCCTTGTGTTGCTATGTTCCGCGGCGTCCTTGCTACACTTGAAGTCCCAATTTTTGAATATTTTCTGTTAGATTTTTAGGGTTAAGAAATTTTAGGGTTTTACCGTTTCTTGTGACGTGATAACTTCAATTTCTCGTCTTCCTATTTGATTGAATTTGTATTATCTTGTTTTATATTATGTTGTGTAAAGAATTTGATTAAATTGATGGGTTCTTGTTGTATTTTCTTCAGTGTGAAGATGAACTGAAAGAAAGATTGGTTGTGAATATGTATTTATGTTGTATTATATTCACTTTTATTTTTATTGTGTATGATAACTTGCGAACGATAAATTTTGTGGTGATTGATTATGACTTATTAATTTTTTGAAGAAGTGTTAATTGATTATATGATTGAATTTGTAATTTTGGATGGAAAATCTTAGTCTATTAATTCACAACAGATCTAAAATTTAAATCTGTTACTTAATAACAAACTTAAATTTTAACTATGTCGAATCTAAGTTTGTTCTAAAACAGACTTAAAAAACTCAAAATAATAGACTTAAAAAACCTATTTTGTACTAGTGTTATAACTCTAGAACCTTAAACGTTGACGAAGCCATTCATGTAAAATTTAACCATGAGCATGACAAAAGTAAGTCAGAGCTAGAAGACTTCTTCTTAAAATTGAAGGTAAATGATTGCATATCCAAAGAAGGAAATGCATAAGAAGATCCCAACCATAAAGTCGAGAATCAGCGTGAAGAGCCATTCAACGATACTAGTGAAGAAAGGAGGCACTATCGTAGTAAAAGGAAACAACAACGGTTATTTATGCTTATACACAACGGTTCCTGAACCAAGGCATATACAGACGGGGCAAAAAGTCTACCACTTTTTTCCTTAATTCAAAATCGAGGCAGAAAAGGGTATAATTTTGCCTCGATTCATAGGTAACCAAAGCTGATGGACGAGCGCCCGAGAAGATGACAATAGAAATTGTGCGAGCATGATTCGAACTCCTCGAGGCTTCTCCGACGAGTAAAGATGCAGCGGAATGGAAGCGAAGCTCTAGATTGAGAGTTGACTCTAAGGAAACTGAGAGAAACGAAATCGATTGCAGAAAACCCTAAAATCTTGAACAAACCCTAGAAAAGAGGGAAAACTCAAATTGGACCGATTAAACGGTTCAAATGCAAGATTGATGGGTTCAAAAGCGTTTAAACGGTGCAAATGGAGGTTTAATCGGTAGAAATCAAAGAACAAATGATAAAAAGGGTTTCAATCGGCTAAATGGAGGGAAATGGTTTGAGAAGGAACAAACCCTAATGTGTGGTTGGAGATTGAAAAAGAAGAACAAAGATGTGGTTCTGTGATGAAGAAGAAGTGAGAAAATAGGAGAGGATGAAACTTATAGAGAAGATGAAAATCGGAAGATGTGGCTTGCGAGATGGAGAAACGAGAGAGAGAATGTGGGTGTGCGTGTTTTATGTGCGAGAGGTGAAATGTGAAATGAAATGGCGTTTCTGTGCGTGAGAGGAAAGGCCAATGATGTGGAATGGAGGAGCTGACGCATGCGCTAACGAGGTGGCAGCGAAGGAGAGGTAGCGTGGGATGAGAGAGAAAGCACCGTGAAAATGGAAAATGGAAAATGGAAGGGAGAGAGTATGCTTGGAAGGTGGCTAGAGGGAGTCTTTGGACTCTCTAGCATGTGACTTTCAAGAGAGAATTATTTCTGAATGTCAGAAAATTAAATTCTCATTAAGCTCAAAAGTGCTAATACAAGAGAGGAGCTGGGTATTTATAGTAACCCATGCTCCTTAAGAGCTAAGCTATGAAAGGTAAAAATATAAAAGGAGGACTACGTCAAGCAGGATTCCATCAAAAGCAGTAGAGTTTTATCTTTTTTTAATTTTTTTTCGACAAAACTTTCGCCTTGATTCCTACTAAACTGAGGTCGTAAGTGAGACGCTATCGCCTCGGTTGGGACCTGAATTGAGGTAGTAGACTGTTTTTTATTTTTTTCTTATTTTTTGCCAAGCTTTTTGCCTCGGTTGTGACCACAACCGAGTCATATTCCCCTATTTTTCTAAGAACAACTCTGTTTCTACAACATTCCCAACTGCAGATGATGCCTGAAATTGGTAATAACTTAATTGTTATATACTAAAATCACAAATGAAACTTTAAAATTAAAAAACTTCACTTACCCAACTATATAAGGGATAAAATTTAGCTCCTTCCCTATTGCAAAACAACTGGTGATGTATGTTTGGATGTCATCAAATTTATTTGCTTCGTGAGTCAATTGGGGGTCAATGAACCCATATACATCATTGAACCCCATCTTGTTAGTTACACGAAACATATACTTGAAATCAAGAAATGATCTGATATAAGTAACTCGATAAATCAATTTTATATAAAAAAGTGCTCAAAAAGTTACATCAACAACAACTGAATAAATAAGGGTAATATTAAGCTCTTATGTCCCCGACGCAAGCTCCTGAACATCTTGCTTATTCAAGTATAACGAGATCTCTGAGTCTCTTCCAAATTTAATAGTATCCCATGGAACAATTACCGACGCATCTACAATGATGTTAGAAAGCTCGTATAATGCACCAAGAGGGTCATCCTCAGATAAATGATTCTTCCTCGGTGTAGTACTTTCCTCTCGACTCGTTTGTTGATAATGAAAAAATAGTTATGTTTTAACGTCAATAAGAAGGAAAGTTTAAAATTGAGAAGTATATAGTATGAGTCTATACCGAGGGGCCAGAAATAAAACCAACCAAAGATCTAGGACAGGTGAAGAAAGACTGAAATGTTTGTGCCACAGTGACAATCTCCTCTATTGGCACAGAAACAAACGCATCTAGTGCGATAACTTCATCGAACGTGACCTTCACATCATCTTCTCCTAGCTTCATACCATGAACTATAGTTGCTACCTCAAAGACTGTGCCACGAGCCACTAGCATGGTTCCGGTAGGATCTTCAACATATAGCTGATATGGACGAGTCTCGTCCATGTCGCCCCTGGAACGCCTGGAGCTGAACAACTTCCTTTGTCACTTCTACCTATCAAATTAAATGTTAGGTTATACAAAAAGTAAATTAATAAAGAAAAATGATTATTAAGTTTACTTGTGGGAGGCACAACATGTTCCACGACAGGAGATTGCTACGGACGCATGCCATAAATCTTAAACTGCTGTTGCAACCGACGCATCACCATCTCAATGACTTTATCATACAATTGTGCCTTGGCCTTCTTTGTGATCTCTTGCGTGATCTCCTTTGTGATGTCCTACTTTAGTTTTTGTTCATACTCTTTACTAAATCTGCATGAACCGTGACGTGAGGAAGTGATGGAATCCTGCTTGATGTGTTTTCTCAGTGTTTTTTTTGTAGTTTTCACATTTTATTGTGCACGTATTTTAGCTTGTAAGGAGCATGGGTTACTATAAATACCCAACTTCTCTCTTGTATTGGTACTTTTGAGATTAATGAGAATTAGGCTTTCTGAAATAGAAACTATTCTCTCTTGAAAGTCAGGATAGAGAGTCCAAAGACTCCCTCTAGCCACCTTCCAAGCACACTCTCTCCCTTCCATTTTCCATTTTCACGGTGCTTTCTCTCACCTCCTCGCTACCATTCTTCGTTGCCAACTCACATCAGCGCTCCAAGTTGCCTACACCTTTAGCAGTCACACGTCCTCTTTCGTATCTTCATTAGCACATCACTCTTCATTTTTTTCATTCGCGTTTCTCTCACGAGACAGATTCTTTCTCGAGTGTTCTTCATCATCACTAACCATTCTTCATCACAGATCCATCTCTTCTCCTCAGTAAGTATCAGATTCACCAGTTTCTTCATCTTTCTTCCACTGTCACCAAATCATCTGAACATTTTGCTAGGGTTTCTTCATATTTCATCATTTTCTCTGATATTAGCCGATTAAAATCACTCTTGATCCGTTCCAAACCTTTTCCACTGTTCAATCTTCATTTTGAACCAATTAATCGGTTCATATTGGGTTTCCTTCCATTTCTAGGGTTTCTATAGAGTTTAACCCTCTGTTTCTTGTTCCTCTTCGAGTGTTTTTCATTTATTCCACTGCGTATTTCTTTGTCGGAGAAGCTTCGAGGAGGTCCGATTCGTATTCGCATAGCTTCAATCGACCTCTCCTTGGAGCCTGTTCCATCAGTTGGTATCAGAGCCAGGTTCACACATCTAGTTTTGTGTTTTGATTCTATCTTGATTCTGAGTTTGTTCTTCCATTTCTGCGTTGTATCGATTAATATCATGTTATCTGTTTCGAGTTTTATTATGTTCTTGCGTTGTTTCAACTTTTCTTGTGTTCATTCATCTTGTTTTGTCTTGGTTTGATTTTGATTCTGAGTATTTTGTGCTGTTTCTTTTCATTTCTGAGTTTTTCATCATTTTCCTTCATTGTCTTGAGTGTTCTGACTTGTTCTGTGCCTTGAGTCATTACTTTGAGTTTTATTTTCCTTTATTCGGTGAATCCAATTTGTTTGAGTTTTTTTATTTTCTGAATCTTATTTTGTCATGAATCTCATGTTTTTTTTGAATCTGTTAATGTTTGTTGATAGCTTTGCATTGGTTCACAGCACTAATTTAGTGCCTAATTTGTTTCTGGTTATTTCTGCACTTGATTGAGAATTTGGCATTGAGATGCATTTGATTGATTGAGCCAGTACCATGTGCATACTATATAAGCAATGAATTGCTTTAGTAAAGCTTGGTTGCACTGAGAAAACTCCAGTAGAGTCTCATTTGCAGTTGGTCGAACTGCATATTTCCTTGCTTGAGTCTTTTGCTTTGTTTTTGTTCATTTCAGTAGTAAATCATTGCTGGAATTCAGTGTATTCAATTCTAGAGTCATTTGTGTCTTGCATTTGGTGTTGTTTAAAATTCTGTAGTTTCTTTTTAGTTGAATCATTTGTTTCTATCATGATTTATATCTTGTGAAGTTGAATTGAAATAGAAATCAAATTATATGTTGTGAATTGTAGCAAAAGAAAGTGAAAGTATAAAAGCATGAGTTCTTGTGATTTGAAAAGAAAAAGTAATTAGAAAAGAAGTATTGACAGAACCACATAAAGAGTCAAGTGGAAAGTGCAATTCACAACACAGTTTCACTCTTAATGTTTCTCTCCTTTTTCTGGTTCATCATATAATTGGATTGGAGTGAACATTTTAGAGCAATTGGCAATGCATTATTCTATTTCAGTTGCAAATCTGTTTGGTGGTCATGTATGATTCAACTTACTGTGATTTTCTTGTGTTTTTAATCTGTTTCTAGTTTTATTCCTTAGGCTCTATTTGCTATGCGTACCTTTATTAACTAGCCTTGTTTCTTGTTTGTCAATTGTTGCCTGTCTTGGTTTTGTCTTTCACGTGTGAACTCTAATCTGTTGTTCTTTAATTGAGCTTTTGTTTACTTTTGTAATCTGGTCTAGAGTTGATCTTGAGTCAGTTGCTCTTCTGTGTTGTCATTCCATTGTTTGTGGCTGTCCTGTTCTGTTCTGGTTTCTGATTTTGACCTTAGCCTAGCTATTCTTGATTGAGAAGCTTTTACACTCTGTTTTCTGGAATCTGAAAGAAGGTTTGTGTGCTTGGTAGCATCTTAGGTGGTGGTGGTCTAAAAGATTCTCTAGCTTTGAGCTGCCAAGGGAGAATCTCCCTTCCAAACCTTTCCATTTTGAGTGCTTTAAGCTTCTAGAGAAGCCTTGAGTGTTGTGAGTTTTATAAGGCTGATTTAGCCTATTTTCCTTGCCACTCTGTATGAGAGAATCAATTTTTACATAACTGTGTTTTAACTGTTTACTTCTGCATTTAAATAGTTGCAACAGGTTGGAAGTTAGGTCTTGAATCTGATGAAGATTGAGTACATTGGCCTATGAGTGCATATCAGAATTTCAATGTGATGATTTGAGAGCTTAAACAACTAAGATTTATTTGTGCAGATTTCCATTCTTTTTAAATTCATTGTTTAATCTTAGCTGAATTTTCTGCGTTACATCATATCACTTTTTGTCCATTGGTTTGATCAACTTTTGATTAATTTGGAATGATTGTTTAATCAATTTGGTTTCAGCCTTGAATTACACCCATTTGCATCTGGTTTAATATCCATGTTTATGTGTATTTTGTTGGAATTGGTGTAATTTCGGTGTGCAGATTTGATTTGAATTAGTGTAGGGAGAAAGTGTAGAATAGGTGTGTTGTTGTGTGCAGAGTTGATAAATATTTGGAGTTAAGAATTTTAAGCAACAGCAGAATCTCAGTAGAGTTTAGAGCAAGCTAGACCAACCATTTAATTAGGGGAGTTGTTTAACTTTGTTACCTCTGGTTGCTTAATTGTTTCTGTCTTAGCTGGAAATTGATAGCATTGATGGTTGCTCTGCTGAATGGAGTGTGAATATTTGATTGCAGTTTGTCATTTGAGAGAAAAAGAAATTTATATAGCTACATCAAGTGCATGAGACTAGGAGAAAAGGATTATACTGGTCAGGAGATTCAAAAGCATTGATTCCAGAAGTTGTCAAGAAGCAACAAAGTTGAGCAACAAAGCCGAATGAAGTGGACCAGGACCGTAGCTACCTAGCATAATTGTTTTCTTTGTATTTGATTTGTTCAAATTGTTTGTAATAGGCTTGTGTTAGCCCATTGTTAGCTTTAGCATTTGTTTTGTAAAAGGCCTTTTATAAAGTCCAAGTGCTTTGGAAGAGTCCTTGGTGCTCTTTCAAACTCTTGGCAACTTTTTTTAATTTTAGCATAGCTAGACAGGTGAGTGTGTCTTGTTAGCCAAAGCAACAAGCCTCACTGACGAGTAAATATTTTCTTGACTTCACTGAGTTTATTGTACCGGATTTATTCGGGAAGTGTGCTTAATTGTCCAATATTTTTCCATTTTTGCTAATTGTGCTTAATTTGACCAGAAATTCTTATTTTAATTAATTTGAATTATCTGAGACTAATTATATATAGGGAAATTTTGGATAACCTTTTGGGAAATTTGGAAGAGCATATTTGTACACGGTGTTATTTACTTGGAAGAAGCTACGTTGCATTGATTTATTTTGTGTTGAATAGAAAAAGATGTGCTGATCCATGGAGACTTGAGCTGGAATATGTTGTTTGGTTTGGCTAAAAAAATAGAAGAAAGCACTTTCAACGACATTTTCTTTTGGAGGTGCACACAACATGATGGAGGACCATCTAAGCTTCACATAGGACCTTTAACAAGAGCCATGTCCAAAAGAATCCAAGAGGATGAGGGAGCACTTACTATTTTACTCTTATGGAGTATTAATTACTAAATCTTCTTTATCCTTGCTAAAATACTTTATGTTGTTTTGTAGGCCAAATAACAAGGAATTGGATCTTATAATGATGCTGCCAAAGAAGCCTTGCTGCTGCACATTAATTAGCCATGAAAGAAACACATTTTACACATTTTACATGTGCAAAACGTGAAACACAAGCAACCGGGTGACTTCCTTCATTTAGCACCTTTTCCATGAGCAACATATGGAGCACATGGATTGGAAACAGCTGCTACACTTGGAGTCTGCACGTTTTACATTTGTAGACTAAGATAGCTTTCATAGCACACTTCCAAAGCTCATCTTTGCCTATAAAAAGAGAGCTCATCCATTGTAAATTCAACTTGATTTGTAGTAAAGAAATGCTGTCAATTTTCAACTTTCACTCTCAAGTTCAACCTTGTGCATTGTTATCTTACACCTCCTCTAGCTTCTTTCCCCTTTGGAAAGCCTGCTGAGCTAGAACTCTACCATACAGCCACTCCAAAACACCTCCAACATATTATCAAACACCTTGCGTGCATCCAGAAACTCCACTGCATTCTCTCAATCCGCTGCTACTTCTCTGAGTTTTGGAGCTTCTTCTGCATGTCCTGGAGTAGCTTCCATCATTTGGTATCAAGAGCCAGCACGTCCACGCTTGTCTTCAAGAGATAAGCCTCTCTTTTGTTCAATTTTCGTTTCTGTCATGTGCTGTCAAACTCTGTCACTGTTTTAGAAATTTTTTTTTTATTCTGTTTTGGTTTAATTCGTGTCTGTGAGTGCTGTAATCATGCATTTGCTATTCCTTAGTGTTTGTTTTCCATTTTAATCGGTGCAACTTCTTTAATTTTCGTTTGAATCCAGCTTAATCACCATTCCTAGTTTTGTCCAGTTTTGTGCAAGTGTTTGCTGTTTTTCACTGTCAAATGTTTGATTCTGTTCAGCCTTTAATTTTTTTCGTTTTAAATGAGTTCAATGCATTGATAGCTATACATGGATCATATAAAGCAATGAGACATTGCCTAGCTTTGATCACATGAGCTAAATCATTGACAACAAGTTGATTCTGTTTTAAAAATTCTGCATAACTTTCCAACTCTGGTGCACTAGTTTGAATCTGTTACAGTGCAAATTTCTTGCTTCTTAAGCCTTGTGAAAGTCTCTTTGGTGTTGTTAAGCATTGCTAGAGGTGTAGCAACTCATATTAATCACTGTATTGCAAAAAGTATGGGTGAGTCGTTCAAAAGGTTGCAACAAAGTGTTGTTACTGTTTCATCCAAGTTATGCACCGTGCTTCATTTCCTTGCTGTGTTTTAGGTCACCTAATCTCTGCTAGCTCATATTCTAAAGCTAGATCTAGTCAATTAGGACTTTCATAATCTTTGTTTGTGCTTTCGAGCTTTGATTCCACTTAGTTTTCAAATCTGATGCAGTTTTGGTCCAATTTTCTTGCATTTTGGCAACTGCTACTGTCATACGAATCTACTGGCTATTTCTATGCATTCTGAACAATTGAGCAAGTGTATTTTGTCATTTGACACTTGTGTGCACTGGTCAAATGGTCATTAAGATGCCTATATGCAGAATTCACCTTTAAACCACCAAATTTTGCTACATTTTTGGCTACAGCTGATGTAATTTGATGAATAGGATTGTTTCAATGCATTCTTACCATTTGTGCAAGTTTATTTTACCATTTTAAACTTGTGTGCACTGTTCATTTGGTCCTTTTCCAGACAATATACAAAATCACTTCTTAAACCATTGAATTTGCTTATTTTTGAAAGTGGACCAGTGATTTTCGGGTGTGGTCCCTTTCCTTGCTGTTTGGCAGTTTGCACACCTTCAATTTAAGCATATAAAGTTGCTTGAACCATTAGTTCTGTCATCAAACCACAGCAACTCATTTTTGCATCTCAAAGCACCATTTTTCACATTACTTTTTGGTGCAGTAAGCATTTTTTTTTGTTGCTGTTTGACATTTGAAATACTCATAATTTTCATTATTGGATTGGCAAAAGCTGGGTTTAAGTTTCCAAATACATATATATGCTTATCCAATTGTATAGCATTCATAAAAAGCAATATAAACCCTGCAATCCAGATTTGAAAGGTCAAAAACCAGAAAACACAAAATCTGCTGTTCTTTGTGGCATTTCATCAAACAGTTTTGAATTTTCATCAAACACTTACATTGCACAGAATTCAATCACTGTTTTTGGGTTTTTCTTGTTTTTTTAATCTGTTCTAGACCCTATCTTAAGTTCCTTTTGTGTGCTAGCCTTTATTCCAGCCCCAAAGTGTTTAGAAATCACTTTTCTTGACTTCCATATACTGCTGTCAGAATTATTTCTGCATTCAACTTTGTTGCAGCACTCTTTTTTATCACTCACTAGTTTTGTGCCTTTTGTCTGCTGGAACCTCATCTTTTGGTAGAGTTTTAACATCCAGTTGGACCTTATCAAAGGGGTAGCATCTTAAGGAGTGGTGGTCTTGCTAACTTTGCTACAAGGGAACTTGATAACAGTTGAAAAACTGTTATTTTCATGCTTAAAATTGATACTAAAAGCAACCTTTATACTTAGAAACTAGCTTGAAATCATACTTTTATTCATATTTTCAGAAATAAGAGAGCTGGACAGGTTTATGCTTGATTTCAGTGTTTTTGTGCAGGTTTTAAGGTGAATTTGGTGAAAGAAGTGAAGAAGGAGAGAGATGAAATCAGAAAAGACATTAAAAAGTGCAAAAGGAGAAGCCGAAGTCACCGCTCAGCGGCAGTTTACCGCTGAGCGGCACTCAGGAGCTTACGGGAGATCCACTGAGGGGCAAAATGGCCGCTGAGGGGAAGAAACGACTCACGCACTTACCGCTGAGCGGTACTTTACCGCTGAGCGGCACACTTATGGGCTTGGACCTAGATTTTTTGTAATTTTAGAATAGTATATAAGCTTTAGGACGTCCTAGGGTTTGTATCTTTGGCAGAAACGAGGCAAACACTCTCTCTTCCACCCCTTTGAAGGAGGATCTTGGATGCCTAGGCTACCTCTTCACCTTTCTAGGGTTTTATCCTTCATTCTTTCATTATTGTTCATCTAGGTTCACCATGAATATGGTGAACTAAACTCTGTATGTTTGTTGGGGAATCAATGTAATCTTTTGAAGCTCTCATATATGGAATCTGTTTTTACATCTTTTAATTAAGACTTATGCTTTCTTTCATCATTAGTTAGGGTTTTTCCTCTTTGCTTAATGCTTGCATTGTTTAACTCATTCGATGCATGATTATTGGTTTTGTCGATACGGGAACGTACGGGGAAGTCTAGATCCGGGGAATTTCTCCCAATATTATGTTGGTTGTCGTTAAGCTCCTGCACTTATGAACTGATCATTAGGAATGCTAGGAATTGTATGAACTCGTGATTAGGGAGAAGCCTTCTAGAAAGGTACTTTAGAGAGTGGCATTAACAATGATGATTTGAATGTTGAATTCCTAAAATATATGAGAGTGGATAAGATGAAATTGAACCCCCAACAACATATTCATACATAAATTTCATTGAAAGTGTTTATCTTTTGCTTTTTGCCATTGATCAAAACTTCATGCATACATGTTTATTTTCTGTCTTGCATATAAAATCTCAATTATTGCGTTTGTAAGTCTTAGCTAATCAACAAATCACATAACTAAACTAGGCCGTGAGTCCTTTGGGAAGAACGATACTTGGTCCTACCAAGTTTATTACTTGAACGATTCGGTCATACTTGCCGATTGAAAAACAAGTTTGTGACATCATATTTTGGTGCTCATAAATTTGTCCATCAGAACTTCAAGAGGACTTTCCGTGGGTTGTCCAGCACTTCTTTGCAGCAGCAAAACATCACTTTAGAGTTATATTTCAGCTCATTTCTTTTGCTGTAGCAGCCACACTTGGCTTTGTATAAATTCTTTTATACTTCTTTGTATAAGTGGCATTCTATCACGGAACCTTTGTGGTAATTTCTTCTTGGTTTTTGAAACTTAAAGTGACTTGGAAAAATGCTTTTCAAGCAATTCCAAGTGCACCATACAACATTGTAATAGTTTAGTTTCCACTTCTTAGTGTGAAAGTGTGTCAAGTGGCTCCAAGTGTCATTTGCACTTTCACTTAGGGCCGTGTCTCACTCTTTCATTTCTTTATCATCTTTCTTTACTTTTTGCTTGTTGATATTTGTGTTCTAAGTCTCCGTGATAGCTAGGTGCACTACCATATAGACAAACCTTCGTTTGGTTTATTAGGAGCATCTCTTTGTTGCATTCTAATTGTTTTGGAAAGACTTCTCCATTGAAACTTGGGTAAGAAATAGGAGAACCTCTGGCTAAGGAAGGACAAGGTTCTTAAGCTTGTCCATTGAGACTCACCTCTCCTTCCTGGGAGCTATTCGGTTTCTTTACCTTTAGAATCTATCTAGAAGTCATTTCACCAAAAATACAAAAACAAATCTTTGAAAAGTGTTTTGACTCAACACTTGTGAAGCTTTTCAAAACTCTTTTGAAAATCTTTTATCTACTTCACAAGTGTGAGTAACTCTAGTATTCAAGGCACCTTTCATCATGATGAGGAAAATATGGAATTGAGAGAGGAACTTAATAGAACTAAAGCTGAGTTAAATGAACTCAGGCAGATGGTTGCAAACCTCACTCGCAATCAGAGAGGACAAAATAATGAGGAACACTCTCATAGGCAACACCATGATAATGGTGATCATTCCCAACATAGTGATCACAATAGTTTTCATCCTTTTGATCACTATCAACACCCTCCTAGGAGACACCACCATCATAGGAACCATCATGTGGAACCCAAACTTGACCTTCCCCCCTTCTATGGCAGAGATAATGTGGAAGAATATTTTGAATGGGAGATGAAGGTTGAACAGATTTTTGAATGTTACCACATAGATGATAGGAGGAGAGTGACCTTAGCTACCTTGACTTTTCAAGGTGCAGCCCTTTATTGGTGGACTTCAATCATAAGAGATCAAAAGATGAGTGGCGACTATACCATCCAATACTGGAATGAGTTAAAAGCAGCCTTACACAGAAGGCATGTTCTAGCATATTATGCTAGAGAAGTCATGGACAAGCTCCATAGACTTCAACAAAGAAACATGAGTGTTGAGGAATACCGGCAGAAATTAGAATTACTCATGTTAAGAGCTGGGATTAAAGAAGAAGAGAGATTCACCATAGCTAGATTCCAGAGTGGATTGAACTATGAGATTAGAGATAAGGTAGAACTCTTACCTTACTTAGATCTCAATGACTTTGTCCAGCTATGTGTGAGAGTGGAAGAACAAAATAGAAGAAAAGCTTCCACAAAGAAACCTTATGCTACCTCCTCTTCATATAGGAAAGATTTTAAGAGGGAGGGTAGTTTTCCAAAATATGAAGAGACAAAAGAGAGAGAGCGTGAAAAAGATAAGATCAAGAGCAAAGATAAAGATCTCAGAAAAGAAAAAGAGACCTCTAAAGGAAAGGACCAACGACTTTCAGGAGAGCACAATAGAGCTACCAAAGGTAGGGAGACTAGATGTTTCAAATGTGGGGCACAAGGACACTATTCAAATGAGTGTCATTTTAAAAGATCAACCTATATCCTTGAGCATGAAAGTCATAGCGAGGTGTCAACCTCCAGTGAGTCTGAATTGTCCTCATCTGAAGAGGAACATGAAGCTCCACCTTGTGATGGAGATCTTCTTATGGTTAGAAGACTACTTGAAGCAAAGCCTGTTGAGTTAGAACAAACTCAACGAGAAAACCTATTCCACACACGCTGCAAAGTTCTTAATCAAACTTGTTCTATGATTGTGGATAGTGGTTCTTGTTGTAACTGTTGTAGCTCTCGAATGGTGGAAAAGCTAGGCTTAACTCCTACTCTTCATCCTAACCCTTACAAACTTCAATGGATAAAAGAGGATGAAGGAATAGTTGTTAAGGAACAAGTAAGTGTACCCATTTCCATAGGCAAGTATGAAGATGAAATCATTTGTGATATAGTTCCAATGGAAGCGGGCCACATTTTACTTGGGCGACCTTGGCAATTTGACAAACAAGCTTTGCATGAAGGGGTCACTAACAAAATCACCATCCACCACAAAGGCAAAAAGATTATCTTGAGCCCTCTTACACCTTCACAAGTACGAGAGGATCAAATAATCCTTAAGAAAAAATTGGATGGCGAGAAAAAGTAAAAAAGTAAGTCATTGCTCAAAGAGAAGAAATTGAGTTTGGTAGAAAATGTTTCAACCAATGAAGTTGTCTTTCACAAACATTCTCAAAAACTTTTTCTTGGGCAACCTCACTTTCTTCTCTATTGCAAAGAGGCATTTGTTTCTATAAATCATTCTCTTGCTTCTCTTCCAAAAGGGTTACAAAAGCTTTTAAATGAATTTGATGATTTATTTCCTCAAGAGTTTCCTAGTGGTTTACCACCTCTTAGAGGAATTGAACATCAGATTGATTTAATTCCTGGAGCCAGTCTTCCAAATAGACCAGCTTACAGGACTAACCCAACAGAAACTAAAGAGATAGAGAAACAAGTCCATGATTTATTGAATAAAGGATGGATACAGAAAAGTCTTAGTCCTTGTGCGATGCCAGTGTTGTTAGTCCCAAAGAAAGATGGTTCTTGGAGAATGTGTACGGATTGTAGGGCTATCAACAATATCACAGTCAAGTATAGGCATCCTATTCCTAGGTTGGATGATATGTTAGATGAATTACATGGAGCAACAATGTTTAGCAAAATTGATCTCAAGAGTGGTTATCATCAAATCAGAATTAAAGAAGGAGATGAATCGAAGACCGCTTTTAAGACCAAATTTGGCCTTTATGAATGGTTAGTCATGCCTTTTGGCTTAACCAATGCTCCTAGTACATTCATGCGACTAATGAATCATGTCCTTCAGGAATACATAGGCAACTTTGTTGTAGTCTACTTTGATGACATTCTAATCTATAGCAAAGGTCTTAAAGAACATCTTCACCATGTGAGGAAAGTTTTGATTTTACTTAGACAACATCACTTATTTGCCAACTTTGACAAATGTACCTTTTGTCAAGAAAGTGTCATTTTTCTGGGATTCAAAGTTGGGAAAGAAGGTGTACATGTTGATCCTAGCAAAATCAATGCTATCCAAGAGTGGCCTGTCTTGAAAACAGTGGAAGAAGTAAGAAGTTTTCTAGGTCCAGCAGGTTTTTATAGACGATTTGTAGAAAATTTCTCTACTATTGCTGCTCCCCTCAATGAACTTTTAAAAAAAGATGTGTCATTCAAGTGGGATGAAAGGCAAAGTCTAGCCTTTGAGACCTTGAAGCATAAGTTAACACATGCACCCATTCTACATTTACCTGATTTTTCCAAAACTTTTCAAGTTGAATGTGATGCATCTGGGGTAGGAATAGGAGCTGTCCTTATACAAGAAGGTCATCCCATAGCTTATTTTAGTGAAAAACTCAGGGGACCTACATTGAATTATCCTACCTATGACAAAGAACTATATGCCCTTATTCGGGCATTGCAAACTTGGGAGCATTACTTGGTGTCTAGAGAATTTATTATCAATACTGACCATGAATCTCTCAAGTATATTAAAGGGCAAGGAAAGCTGAACAAAAGACATGCCAAGTGGATAGAATATCTCGAGCAGTTTCACTATGTCATCAAACATAAAAAGGGGAGTACTAATGTTGTTGCGGATGCTCTATCTAGACGTCATGCATTGTTAGTTACTTTAGGATCACAAATACTAGGTTTTGATGACATCAAGCAACTTTATGAAACTGATCCTACATTTGCATCCACTTATGCATCTTGTCTTAAGAAGCCATTCGACGGATTCTATATTTCTGAGGGGTATCTTTTTAATAAAGGAAAACTATGCATACCCCAAGGATCCATTCGAAAGCTTCTTATCAAGGAAAGTCATGGAGGAGGACTCATGGGCCATCATGGAGTTGATAAAACTCTTCATACTTTAAAAAGCAAATTTTATTGGCCACACATGAGAATAGATGTCCAAAAGCATTGTTCTAGTTGCATAACTTGTTTACAAGCTAAATCTAAAGTTATGCCTCATGGACTCTATCTTCCTCTTCCAATAGCTAGCACCCCTTGGGAGGACATTAGCATGGACTTTGTCCTAGGTCTACCGAGGACTCAAAAGGGGTTTGATTCAATCTTTGTGGTGGTTGATAGATTTAGTAAAATGGCTCATTTCATACCTTGCCACAAAGTAGATGATGCTAGCTATATAGCAAGACTTTTCTTCAAAGAAGTAGTCAAATTACATGGCTTACCCAAAACTATAGTTTCTGATAGAGATGTTAAGTTCCTTAGCTACTTTTGGAAAACACTTTGGGCCAAGCTAGGAACTAAACTACTATTTTCTACTACATGTCACCCACAAACTGATGGGCAAACAGAAGTAGTAAATAGATCTCTATCAATTCTATTAAGGGTAATGTTAAAGGGCAATATTAAAAATTGGGATGATCATCTACCTCATATAGAGTTTGCTTATAATAGAGTAGTTCACAAGACTACTAAACTTTCTCCTTTTGAGGTTGTTTATGGTTTTAACCCTATCACACCGCTTGATTTACTTCCTCTTCCAGATTCATCTTCTTTTCTTCATAAAGAAGGTATTTCTAAAGCGGAGTTTATCAAAAAGTTACATGAAAAGGTTAAAACCCATATTGAAAAACAAACTCAAAAATATTCTGACTACAACAACAAAGGGAGAAAACAAGTAATCTTTAAAGAGGGAGACTTAGTTTGGCTTCACTTGAGAAAGGAAAGATTTCCTTCTCAACGTAAATCCAAATTAAGCCCAAGAGGTGATGGTCCTTTCAAAGTGGTCAAGAAAATAAATGATAATGCATATCAATTAGACCTTCCTGAAAGTTATGGCGTCAGTCCTACTTTTAACATTTGTGATTTAATTCCTTTCACAGGGGATGCCCAACAGGATTCCCAAGATCTGAGGACAGATCTTCTTCAAGAGGGAGGGACTGATGGAGGACCATCTAAGCTTCACATAGGACCTTTAACAAGAGCCATGTCCAAAAGAATCCAAGAGGATGAGGGTGCACTTACTATTTTACTCTTATGGAGTATTAATTACTAAATCTTCTTTATCCTTGCTAAAATATTTTATGTTGTTTTGTAGGCCAAATAACAAGGAATTGGATCTTATAATGATGCTGCCAAAGAAGCCTTGCTGCTGCACATTAATTAGCCATGAAAGAAACACATTTTACACATTTTACATGTGCAAAACGTGAAACACAAGCAACCGGGTGACTTCCTTCATTTAGCACCTTTTCCATGAGAAACATATGGAGCACATGGATTGGAAACAGCTGCTACACTTCGAGTCTGCACGTTTTACATTTGTAGACTAAGATAGCTTTCATAGCACACTTCCAAAGCTCATCTTTGCCTATAAAAAGAGAGCTCATCCATTGTAAATTCAACTTGATTTGTAGTAAAGAAATGCTGCCAATTTTCAGCTTTCACTCTCAAGTTCAACCTTGTGCATTGTTATCTTGCACCTCCTCTAGCTTCTTTCCCCTTTGGAAAGCCTGCTGAGCTAGAACTCTACCATACAGCCACTCCAAAACACCTCCAACATATTATCAAACACCTTGCGTGCATCCAGAAACTCCACTGCATTCTCTCAATCCGCTGCTACTTCTCTGAGTTTTGGAGCTTCTTCTGCATGTCCTGGAGTAGCTTCCATCACAACAACACGCTAATTTTACGGCCCACAAACTGAAAGATTTTTGGCTTCTTTATTGGCTGCAAGGAGGTGCAGCCCATGAGCACAAAAGGAGAATCTAATTGGCTGGGAAAAAGAATCACACGACCCACAAAGAAAAGGGAGGTGTCACGGCCTTGGTTAAGCTTGTTGCATCCAGTATGCACACGTTGAGGAGAGGCATGATGGGCTTTAGCAGCAACAACACGTGTCCAGAACGAAGCGGTCTAACAGCTTTGATTGATTGGGAAAGGAGGTGCAGCAGCAACTTGGTTCGGTCTAGCACCACATGTCCAAGAAGTGGCAAAAAGCAGAAACGGTCCAGTAGTATTCTAACAGCGGGTTGTGTCCAGGAAATGGAAAAGGGAGCCTGCGGATGAGGGGATTCACGCGTCCAACAACAGAGAAAAGAAGAGCAGCAACGTGAAGGAGGTGCACACGAGAAAGGGGGAGCCTGCTTTCACACAGAGGCAGCCCATAGGCACATCTTGGAGACCTGGGCACGGGTTTTGTTGGTTGAAGCAAAGCACATGTGGCAAAAGGATCCAGCTAAGGGCTTCACGGGAAGAAGCCTTCAAGGTCCAGCAACACAAGGAGCATGAAAAGGAGGAGACGCATAATATAGGCTTTGGAGCGTCCAGCACGGGGGGAGAAGTGTGTCACGGCCTGGAGCTGAAAAGCATGCAGGAGACCAGCCGCCATCTTGGGAGAGGAGTGGAGGATTCATTCACTTTTGGTAGGAGTAGCATGATGTCACGGGTTGTTGGAAGAAAAGTGTGAGGATTTGCACAATGATTGAGGAATAAAGAATAGAATAGTGATTCGTATTGTTGGAATGCATAAGCTTGGATTCACTTTTCGTTTTAGGAAGCGTGACTCACTTTGCTGGAAGGAAAGTGGAACGGTCAAGTAGGAGGGCTAAATCATTGGATGGAGAGAAAGCCACGGTCACATTCAGTTGCAACATGCCTTCTTTCTTTATTAGTTTAAGTATTGGATTTCATGTGATTCTAGTATTTTGTTATTTGTTTTTAACATTTCAATTTGCACTCACTTTGAGCACTTAATTTTAATTCCAAGCTGCATTAGGATATCATGTGTCTCTTTATTTCCTACATTTTAATTAGTTCACACATTTTGTTTTAGGACAATTTACTCTTTTCATTCACTATGTTGTCTATTATGTTCAACTTCTCTATCTTCCTGTGTTTCCAATTTAGTCACTTGCTTTAGAGACCATTTGGTCACAATGTAGGATCGTTTGGTCATCATGCTTTGTTCATTTATTTCAATGTTTCCAATTATGTTTGGTTGTATTTAATTCCCAGTTTTAATTTAGTTTATTTTGAATCACAAAAACATTTTCGAACCCCCCCACTACGTGTTCAAACTATTACCTGAACCACATGTGGTCCTTGAGAGACGACCTAGGAGTCACTTCCTAGCACTATACTGCATTCTTATTTGCATACCAAATTTGATGGGCCGCGACAGCCGTATCACTCACCATAGGAGTAGACTTTAATATTGATTTGATTTGTGTTTCACGTAGGGGTTATTAGAGTCCGTTGGTCTCTTAATTGTTTTGATTGTTTGAATTTTTTTATATGTTCACTGATGGAGACTAATCCCAGCTGGAATCATGCAGGCAGAAGCTCCAGACCAGAAGAAATCAGTAGTGCAAGAAGGTGCAGCGGAATGATGAAAACAGTGAAATGTTTGAAATGTTTTAATGGAGGAGAGGTGTATGGGTGAAGCCTCACAGCTCAGAGGGCCTTCCTACAGAGGAAGGAAGCTTGAGGAAGGGAGAAGAAGTAGTAAATCAGAGGTGACTTAAGAGCACAAAAGTTGGAAAGCAAATTCTGCAGCATATCATTAAGCTCAAAAGTCCTTTACATGGTGAAAGAGGTCTCTTATTTATAGGGAAATAAGAGCCTTAGATCTGAAATGAAATTCAAAATGAAATGACAATTAAATTGAAATGAATGGCGCCAATTTTGGTTTGGGCAGCAGCTCACACAGCTCATGTGAAATCTTGGGCAGCAAGTTGGAAAGCGCCAAATTCTATTTTGGTGGTTTTGGCCAGCAGCACACATGTAAAACACCTTTGTTTGATAGCTTGGTGATGAGAGGGTCGCACCTCTCACAAAAGTTGTGCATAAAAGAATGCAGTATAGTGCTAGGAAGTGACTCTTAGGTCGTCTCACAAGGACCAAATTTGGTTCAGCCTCAGATTAAACACATTGTGGGGGGTTTTGTGAAGATTTTTGAGAATGCAAGTGAACTAAATTAAAACATGAATATAAACATGAAGGTAAACACATAATTAAAATGGTTGGTCATTAAAAGTAACATTACAACTAAATTATCACAATTGAACATAATAGACAACATTAAAATGAATCAAGTAGTAAACTGAACGGTCCTAAAGTAAGATGTGTGAACTAATTTAAATGCACTAGAAAAATCTGAAAATTCATCTAACATTATTGAATTGCAAAGAGTCACGCGTGAACAGTAAACTGAATTAAAATGAGCAAGCTGCTTCCAAGCTAAATGCATGTCAATGTATATAATATAGAACATTCTGGATGCAAGTGTGTATGAAGAAAAAGATTAAAGAAACCTTCCTGATGCGAACCATGTGCGCCTCCAGTGAATCAACGTTTTCTTTTAATAAAAATAATAAACATCTAAGTAATCACCGTTTTCTCCCTAAGAAAAAGAAAATGTATCCTAGAACTAAACATTAAATTCATCATGCCAACCGTGCAAAAAAAAAACACTTGAACAGTAAAAGGATTGAATCAAAGTTTCTTGGGGCTACTCCCTTGGACGTGACAGCTGCACCCTTGTGCAATTAAAATGCATTTGAGTCTCCCAAAATCAATTAACGCCTCTGCCTATCAAGCAACGTGCACACCCTTCAACCATCGGATCCGTGCCTCTCCATTCTGTTCTTCAACTCACGTGTGCGTGCAGTTTGCTTCCCCTCCGTGAGCTTCCAAAATGAAAAACCTCATGAGCCCCTTAAGAGCCATGACACCACTGCCCTCAATAATTAATCATTGTGCTTTATCTAAAATAAAGAAAATGCATTGCTTGTGGATATTAAAGAAAGAAAACGTGAATCACGGTGCTTCCAAGACGTGACAAAGGTGCCTCTTTTCCAATTGAAAGAAAACGTGAATCTCCAAGTAAATAGTTTTGTGCATTTAGCCTATGGAACAAGTAAAAGTGCTTTTAAAATTTCATCCAAAATCTCGTAACAGCATGCTACCCATTTCTACAAATTAAGAAAATTGCTCAAAGAAAACTCAAAAAATGAAGGTGGTGGCTGGACTGCACCAAAGTAAAGTCACCCCTCCTCCCCCTCTAGGTTGCGGCTGGAGCTTCAATTTTATTACCGTCTCTTCTGCTTGCTGGACCATGGGCGTGGAAGCTGGACGTGTGTGCTTGCTGGACCGTGAAGATGGACGTGTCCTGCACCAAGAGGAAGCTCCTGGACGCTGCTGTGTTGGACCGAAAGTGCCTCTCAATCCAATTGCTGGACAGCGTGTTGTCTTCCGTGTGGTGTTGCTGGATGCACCTCCTAATCTCTCTAAGCTTCTTCGTGCACCCCCCTTCCAGCTACGTGCTATGCCAATTGCTGCTAACGTGGCTTCTCCAAATTGCTTGTGTTGGACCGAGATGCTCCTAGAAAGCTGGTCGCTCCCTTCAAGCTGCTGGACTTTGTCTTCTTTGCTGGATTGAAAGCCGTGTGGATTGCTGGACATACCTACCTCCATGCGTGATGCTTCCAAGAGGGCCGTGACCCCTCTTCTTTTCTCGTGGACGCGTGCTGCTGAATGGAAGAAGGTGTGGGCCGTGTTGCTTTGCTCCAACCTTTAATTTGTTGAACGTCACCCCATTTTCAATTGAAGCACCCCTTTCTCAAAGGCCCAAAGAGTAAAATCACCATAGTGCTCTTATTCTTGTACACTTCTTTTGTGGAGACTCTAGAAATATGTGAGAACCCTCCAAATGTCCCAAACTATTATCCAATACTTTTCCTACAATTAATAATGCAAATAATTAGTCTCAGATAATCCAAATTAATTAAAATAAGAATTTCTTATCAAATTGAGCACAATTAGGAAAAATGGGAAAATACTAGACATTTAAATACAATTCCCTGATTAATTCTAGCACAATAAACTAAGTGAAGTGAAGAAAATATTGACTCATCACTTGGGCAGCAAGCTTTTTCCCCAAGTCTTTATGTTGGTAGCTGCTTTTTATTAATCCTACAAAGCAAGGAAAAATGTGCTTTTAATTATGGGAAAAATAATCAATGTAAATTACCTTCCATAAAAGCAAAATGGTAGGTGATCCTTCTTCCTCTTGAATCCTCTTTGCCATGGCTCTAGTAAGAGGTCCAATGTGCGTCTTAGATGGTCTTCCATCAGACCCTCCCTCTTGAAATGGATTTGTCCTCAGATCTGATTCACCCTGTTGATCATTCCCTGTGAAAGGAATTAAATCGCAGATGTTAAAACTATGACTGACACCATAACTTTCAGGGAGATCTAAGATGTATGCATTATCATTTATTCTTTTGACCACCTTGAATGGACCACCTCCTCTTGGACTAAGTTTGGATTTCCTTTGAGAGGGAAATCTTTCCTTTCTCAAATGAAGCCAAACTAGGTCTCCTTCTTCAAAAACTATTTTCTTTCTCCCTTTGTTGTTGTATTCTGCATATTTTTGATTTTGTTTTTCAATTTGGATTTTGACCTTCTCATGTAACTTCTTGATGAACTCTGCTATAGAATTACCTTCTTTATGAAAAAAAGAAGATGATTCTGGAAGAGGTAGTAAATCAAGAGGTGTGATAGGGTTAAAGCCATAAACAACCTCAAAAGGAGAAAGATTAGTAGTTTTGTGGACTAATCTATTATAAGCAAATTCAATGTGAGGTAGATGTTCATCCCAAGATTTGTTATTACCCCTTAATAATACCCTTAATAGTGTAGATAAAGATCTATTTACTACTTCAGTTTGCCCATCAGTTTATGGGTGACATGTAGTAGAAAATAGAAGTTTAGTTCCAAGCTTTTCCCATAAAGTTTTCCAAAAATGGCTTAGAAACTTCACATCTCTATCAGACACTATAGTTTTGGTAAGCCATGCAATCTCACTATTTCTTTAAAGAAGAGTCTAGAGATATAGCTAGCATCATCTACTTTGTGGCAAGGTATAAAATGAGCCATTTTACTAAAACGATCTACTACCATAAATATAGAATCATACCCCCTTTGAGTTCTTTGCAATCCTAAGACAAAGTCCATGCTAAGGTCTTCCCAAGGGGTATTAGCTATAGGAAGAGGTGTATAGAGTCCATGAGGCATAATTTTGGACTTAGCTTATAAACAAGCTATACATTTAGAACAATGCCTTTGAACATCTATTCTCATGTGTGACCAATAAAATTTACTTTTCAATATATTTAGAGTTTTATCGACTCCATGATGACCCATGAGACCTCCTCCATGACTCTCTTTGATAAGAAGTTTTCTAATGGATCCTTGGGGTATACAAAGTTTTCCTTTATTAAAAAGATACCCTTCAGAAAGATAGAATCCATCAAAAGGCTTCTTTAAGACATGATGAATAAGTAGATGCAAATGTTTCATCATTTTCATATAAATCTTTTATGTCATCAAATCCTAATATTTGAGATCCTAGGGTTATTAACAATGCATGTCTTCTAGATAAAGCATCCGCAACAACATTAGTACTCCTCTTTTTGTGTTTGATGACATAGGGAAATTGCTCAAGATATTCCACCCACTTTGCATGCCTTTTGTTTAGCTTTGTGTTGAGAGGGTCGCACCTCACACAAAAGTTGATTGCAAAATTAATGTAGTATAAGCTAGGAAATGACTCCTAGGTCGTCTCTCAAGGACCAAATTGGGTTCAGGCTCAGATCAACACGAAGTGGGGGGGTTGATGAAGAGTTTGTGAATGCGAATGAACTTAAATAAGACACGAATCCAGACCTACCTAAAGAAAACGGTTTCAATTATAGAATTAAAGCGGTTGGTCACTTAAGCTAACATCACAACTAAATTAACACAGCTGAACAAAATAGGCAGCATTAAAGTGAAAAGTGCTTGAACCAATTTAAAATGCAACATTGAGCTAAACAGTGCACACCGAGAACGAAAGCCAATTGAAATGAATGCGTAAAGAACACATAAAAGTAAATGCGTGAAGAAGTAAAAAAAATAAAAATACGAAATGCACTTCTCAAATTAAAATACCACGCTTCTAAAATAAACAACCGAGAAGAATGGATGTAGTTGCTACAGCATTTCTCAAATTGAAAAGCAAAGAAATAATATAAAAAAAAAACTTGCCCAAGTAGGTAGCGGCTACCCTCCCAAAATCAAGCACCGCATGTGCTCTACTACCATGAATCAGTGCCACACTTCTGCTTCTGCCTCCTATTCCAGCGTAATAAAATAAGCGCTGCTTTCTCTAAAGCAGGGAAAATGAAGATGAATCACGTGTGTTTCCAACTCATTCTCTACGTCCGAGAATCCCCTTTAAAAGAATGAATAAAAACCGTGCACTCCATTGGAAGCATTGGTGTGCGCACACTTCAATTTAAATCACCGTGCTTCCAAATGAGTCACCACTTCCTCCTCCCGTAACGTGTGCTCCCCCTTCGTTCTCCGTGTAACACCAAAATGAAATATGCTTCTCCCATCCCATCATCATCAACCCGTGACAAGCACACTGTGCACCGCTGGCCGTGACACTATTCTCCAATTAATACATGTATGCTTCTTTCATTCTACCTGAAACACGTTCCAAGCTCCCTCCTAAAAAAATTGTTCAAAAGCCAAGCCTAAAACAAGTGGCTGCTTCTCCTTGCTACACATGACATTGATGGATTGAAACATTCAATCAAAAAGTGCATGAACCAAAATGAAGAGGGGGCAATGAGTAAAAAAATAAAGTGAGATTAGAGTGGAGCACTTCAATCACCAGCGTAACAGTATATCTTTTTAATTTCCTCATCCAAAAAGAAAAACCAACGTTCCAAGCCACCAAAAACTCGTATGAATGTGGCGGCTGGAGCCCTTGGCCGTGAGTTTCTTATAATGAGGGTGGGGTCCACACAAAGAAAAACCCTAGGTGCCAAGTCACTCCCCTCCACTTTTGGGTCTAGTCTACTTTACCAGAAATTGACCCAAAATGTAATAGTTGATTCAAAAATTCTAAACTACTCAATTACAATTTAATTAATTCTAAAATGTCTGTGTAGAGAGTCTTGAATTTAATTGCATTCTTCGTGATGTCCCAAAATGTATCTCCAAAAATTTTCCTGTAATCAATGATGAAAATAATTAACTCAGATAATTCATATTAATTAAAATAAGAATTTCTGGTCAAATTAGGCACAATTAGCAAAAACGGAAAAATATCGTGCGTTTAAGCACAATTCCCTGATTAATTCTAGCACAATAAACTAGGTGAAGTCAAGAAAATATTGACTCATCACTTTGCTTGCCCTTTAATGTACTTGAGAGATTCATGATCAGTATGTATTATGAATTCTCTAGTTACCAAGTAATGCTCCCAAGTTTTTAAAGCTCTAATGAGGGCATACAATTCTTTGTCATAGGTAGGATAGTTCAAAGTTGCCCCTCTAAGTTTTTCACTAAAATAAGCTATAGGGTGTCCTCCTTGTATTAGAACAGCTCCTATACCTACCCCAGATGCATCACATTCTAGTTCAAATGCTTTGGAAAAATCAGGCAAAACTAGAATAGGTGCATGTGTTAACTTGTGCTTCAAAGTTTCAAAAGACAAATCTTGCTTATCACCTCAAAGAAAAGGTTTGTCTTTCTTGACTAGCTCATTTAATGGAGCGGCTATGGTGGAGAAGTCTTTCACAAATCTTCTATAAAAGCTTGCTAATCCATGAAAACTTCTCACCTCTCCTACATTTTTGGGAGTTGGCCATTCTTGTATAGCTTTGATCTTCTCTTGATCAACATGTACACCTTCTTTTCCAACTTTGAATCCAAGGAAAATCACACTTTCTTGACAAAAAGTACATTTGGCAAAGTGGGCAAAGAGATGATGTTCTCTAAGAAGAAGCAAGACTTTTCTGACATGGTTAAGATGTTCTTGAAGGCCTTGACTATAGATTAGGATATCATCAAAGTAGACCACTACAAACCTCCCTATGCATTCTCTAAGAACATGGTTCATTAACCTCATGAATGTACTTGGAGCATTGGTCAAGCCAAAGGGCATGACTAACCATTCATACAAACCAAACTTGGTCTTAAAATCAGTTTTCCATTCATCTCCTTCATGAATTCTTATTTGATGGTATCCGCTTTTGAGATCAATTTTGGTGAAAAGATTTGCTCCATGTAATTCATCCAGCATATCATCTAGCCTAGGAATGGGGTGCCTATACTTGACAGTTATGTTGTTGATGGCCCTACAATCTGTACACATTCTCCAAGATCCATCCTTCTTAGGAACCAACAACATAGGCACACCACAAGGACTTAAACTCTTTTGGATCCACCCTTTATTCAACAATTCATTGACTTGTTTCTCTATTTCTTTTGTTTTCATGGGATTGGTCCTATAGGCTGGCCTATTAGGAAGGTTGGCCCCAGGCACTAAATCTATTTGATGTTCTATTCTCTCAAAGGTGGTAATCCACTTGGTACCTCTTTAGGAAATACATTATCAAATTCTTTTAAAAGTTTTTGCAACCCCTTTGGTAGAGAACCAAGTTCATGATTTATTGAAACAAGTGCCTCTTTGCAATAGAGAAGAAAATGAGGTTGTCCAAGAAAAATATTTTTAGAAATGTTCAAAGTTTGAGGTTGGACAACTTCCTTATTTGAGGCATGGTTTAGGATTTTCTCCTTTCCTTCTTTCCTACTTTTCTTTTCTCCATCCAACTTCTTTTTAAGAATTATTTGATCCTCTCTTACTTGTGAAGGTGTAAGAGGACACAAGATAATTTTCTTTCCCTTGTGTTGAATGGTGATTTTATTGGTGACTCCCTTTCATCATCTATTTGATGGCACTCAAACAATTGCTCAACTTTCATTTCCCATTCTAGATATTCTTCCACATCATCCTTTCCATGAAAAGAAGGTAGATCAATTTTGGGCTCTCTTGGATGGTGTTCTCTCACTCTATGATGTCTTTTAGGAGGCATTTGGTAGTGGTCATCATTGTGATGACTACTATATTGCTCAAGCTCACTAGGAGAAGATGATGATTCTTCTCTTCTCCTATGGGAAGATCTCTCTTTTCTTTTGTCTTGATTATTCAAAAGTTGACTAATCATGTCTTTGAGCTCACTAATCTCTCTATCCCTTTGTTCAAATTTTTGTTGAAATTCCTCCCTTAAAGAACTCTCACTATTGGGTTTGATGCTACCTTGCACACTTGATTGACTCATTCTTGTCAAATGAAAAAGGTTTTTACAAGGTTTTCAAAATATTTGACAAAGAATGAATGAAAAGATTTTCACAATTTTTCTTTGTTTTTGGTGAAAAATTTCTTAAAGAGATTCTTAAGGTGAAAGATGTATCTAAGTAGCCCCCAGGAAGAAGAGGTGAGTCACTAATGGACAAGCTTAAAAACCAAGTTCTTCCCTAGCCAGGGTTTCCTTAGAGTTATCTTTTACCTAAGTTTCTAATTAGAAATTCTTCAAATTCTTTTCAAATGTTATGAAATGAACCTATAACCAAAGAAAGGTTGACTAAATGCTATGCAATCCTATATACCACGGAGACTTAAAAAAAACAAAAAGATTAAGCAAGAAATTAAAGAAAGCAATAAAGATGCAAGAATGTAAATGCTAGACGGCCCTAAGTGAAAGTGCAAGTGACACTTGGAGCCCCTTGACACACTTCCACACTAAGAAAACGAAATTGCACTATTACAATGTTTAAATGTGATCTTGGAATTGCTTCAAGAGCATTTTCCCAAGTCACTTAGCCAAGAAATGAAAATCAACTTTAAACAACAAAGATTCCGTGATATGTGGTGTAAACAAAATTAAAAGAAGGCCTAAAACTAATGTAAGCTTCACTCTCTTGCTGCTGCAGATTGCTACTCCAAAACAGGTTGGACTTCAAGCTTTTATGGTGTATTTTTAGCTGCTGGAACAGCAGAGTTACAGCTGCTCAAAAGCTCCCTTTTTGTTCCCACTTCAGCCCCCTTTTCACTTCCTAATATGGTACCTCAGTAGGTGAAGGTTTCTGCTTCTAGATGCCTCACAATAGTTACCACAGCACCTCAAGATTTCACTCAAAACACACCAAACAGAATTAGCAAACTGCACCAGAATTTCAAACCAGATTTTTGAATGTTTGACAATTTGGAAGCCAAGAATGGGGAAATCAAATGAAGACAGGGATGGAATAACAGAAAGCACTCAAAAGGAACCTAATAATGGTACTAGAACAGATTAAGAAGCAACAAAAACAGAAATAGCATATCACAAACTAATCCAGACCAAACTGTTTGATATTTTACCAAAGTGTTTGTTAAAATGCCCCAATGAAAACCAGATTTTGTGTTTTGGGGTTTTTAACTGCCTGAAACTGGATTGCACGATTCAACAAGCTTTTAAACACTTGTTCTGACTTATTTTGATAATTTATTTTCAATATAAAACAATGAACCAGCTCTTACTACAATCCATAAATGAATTTGAACAAGAATGACCAAAACAGTTGCTGGAAAATGATTTCTGCATCAGAAAAAAATGGACTGAAATGGTGGTTTTAAACCCAAAATTGATTGGAAGTGATTCAGCAGTTCAATTGATGCATCAAACAACTTTGTATCATCATTTTAAAGATGTTTAAACATTGAAACAACTGGAAAACAGATTGCAATGTGAATTCACTGGTGCACTTCCATTTTAAAGGTAATTTTAAGGTTTAAAAAGGCAAATATGCATATAGGCTAGAAAATGACCAAATGAACAGTGCAAACAACTTTGGAATGACAATTTAAACTTGCTCAAATGTTGTAAATGCACAGAAATAGCAAGATTCAACAATTCACCCTTTCTATAGCCTATTTATGCAGCAAATTCCTACCAAAACTGCACCAGATTTAAGAAACTTGTGGAGATAAGGCTGGAAAACACACACAATGACTCCAAAGAATGTTATTACACTGAACTAAGCTAGAATTAAAGTGCTTAGTATGAATAAACTCAGACTGGACTAAGCAAAGAATGATAGCACGGTGAAAAGCTAGAATAAAGTTGAAACAGTGACATGCTAGTGTTTATGCTCAATGATGAGTCGATATTTTATTCACTTCACTTAGTTTATTGTGCTAGAATTAATCAGGGAATTGTGCTTGAATGTATAGTATTATCCTGTTTTTCTTAATTGTGCTAAAATTGATTGGAAATTCTTATTTTAACTAATTTGAATTATCTGAGCTAATTATTTTACAAGGAAAATTTTTGGATAACTTTTTGGGACATTTGAAGGTTAAATGAAAAATGACAATTGAACCAATTTCATCTTAACCATTTCAATTTTCGCTTGTTGCTGTTTGAATTTTGTGTCAACTTGTTTGTCTTCGTTCGAGTTCAATTCTTATCCGTTTTCCATGCAATTTTTTTTCATAGTTTCGTATGGATGTCTAGTTTCATGTATAGTTTTTCGTTTGTTCAAATTCGTTCTGTGTTGTTCCCAGTAATTTGTTTACTCGGCTGTGTCAGTCCAATGCTTACTGTTTAAGTAACTTCTACTTTATTTGCATTGTTTGTTTGTTGTTTGGTACTTGTGGTGGCTGGAATTGATCATTGGTTAATGCATGTCATGGATATGAGTGATTTTAAGACTCTTGAATGGTTGCAAGGTGCATGTCACAGTAGAATTAAATTGGCAACATCCATATGCCTTCACGTAGATTGAAGGAACAAATCCTTTCTTTCTTGAAATTTAAGAGGCGTTGATTGGCTTGAATTATGGCATCTCACGGTTGGAATAATTTTGAGACTAAAGAACATATGCACATAAAGTTTACGTGACCATGCAACACCAACACAATGTACATGGGATGAGGTGTTGAATCACATTTCTAATGGAATGGAAAGCATGAAGGTGGCTGCCAAGTTTTCTGAAACACACGGCACTTCCAATGGATATACATGAACCACATGGAGAAGTAATTTGGAACACCAACACGTGGAGGAACAAGCAAAGAGAACATGAGACAAGTGGACAAGCATGCAAAGAAAGTAAGAAGACACGTTGGAAGTGGGAGACATTCTCGGAAATTGCTTCTAGCCACATTTGACAAACCAAACAGCAAACCTTCACGTGAAAGCTGCAAAATCTTGGAGAAGGAAAGAGCATTCACACGGCTGCACTCTAAGTGAAGGGCCCTCCGTGGTGTACTATGATTGAAAAGAAATTGGAAGAAGCACATCTCATTTTCCTATCTTTGGAGGCATGTGGACAGCAGCAAGACACGGCCCACAATGAATGAAGAATATGCTGAATGATTGAAGAGTGCAGCACCACATAAAAAAAAAAGAGAGAAGAAGTGTTGGTACACGTTGGAAGCTCACGGTTTTGGCTTGAAAATGGGCAGCAGTAAGTTCTTTTAAGGGTGCATGGTGGCCTCTCTCTCATGTGCTTTCCAGCCATGACAAATTTGGAGACGTGGAAGAGTACCATGTGAATGATCTTTCATTGTTTTTTAAAAAATACAAGCTGGAAGGAAGACAATGTAGAACTTACATCCACTTCCATTTAACAATAAAAAAATTGAAAAAAAAGAGAAAAAGGGAGATACGGTTCTGAGTTTTTTTTGGGAGAGAGGAAGCCATGAGCATCATGGAAGGGAGTTGAAGAATGAGGAAATCAATCACTACTTGAATGGAGGATGAAGTTGCTTGAAGTTCTTGTCTTCTCAATTGGTTTTGTAAATCTTTCATTTAAGTTTTTGTTCATCTTTTCCATAAACTGTAATTTGGATTTTGTGTTTATGGAAATTGTTTTAAGAGCTTTGTAATTTAATCTTGAATTGTTTTCTTTCCTTTTAATTTTTGCTGCAAGTGTCATGGCTGGAATGTTGTGTACGTAGGTGATGTGGAGAATACAATTTAATTTGCTTTTCATTTAGAAATGTAATTGAAGTTGAAGTAAATGTTTTCTTTGTAAAATTGAATTGTTATGGATGTTGGATGCTTACGGTTTTAGATGTCCATTTGCAATTATCCTTTCAATGAAACCAAGCAAATTTGTCACGGCACATGAGGTAATTTTTAGAAGCATTTCAAATTTTGTTTTTAAATTTCCAGATTTTATTGTTTTTTTTACTGCTGTAATTTTATTTCTGTTGTAATTTAATTTCAGTTGTTGTTTTATGCAATTTAATTTCTGCTCTTCTTTATTTTTGCATGTTGATCATTTACTGTAATTTTAATTTCTGTATTTTACTGCAGTTATTTTTTTATTCTGTTTTTACTGTTTTCTAAAATTTTCTGTTTTCTGTTTTCACTGTTTTCACTGTTTTCTGTATTTACTGTTTTCTGTATTTTCTGTTTTTCTGTATTTTCGTTTTTACTGTTCCAGATTTATTTTCACTGTTTGATGTTATTGTATTTTAGTTTTTACTGTAGCAATTTCGTTTTTACTGTTTTAAATTTGTTTTACTGTTTTAATTTCGTTTTTACCATTTTAGTTTTAAATTTTACGTATTGTTTTTAATTATGCTTTTATTTTTGCGTTTAATGTTTAACGTTTTCTATACGTTTAATGTTCCCGCGTTTATTTTATTTTGATGTCTTTTACCATTGGGTTTTTACTGTACTGCATTTTACTTCACCGTATTTAATTTGGTGTTATTTAAATTCCAGTTCATTTTAATTTTTTCGCATTAAAACCCAAAACATCATCAAACCCCCCACTACGTGTTGATCTGAGACTGAACCAAAAATTGGTCCTTTGTGAGACGACCTAGGAGTCACATCCTAGCTATACTGCATTATTTAATTGCACATCAAATTTGTATGACCGCGACAGTTGTATCACTCAACCAAGCTATGCAAATTGCATTTCATTGCTTGTAATGGTTTGCTACACTTTTAGCCATGTCCAAAAACATCAAACAAAGTTGTACAATGCTTCAGAATCAAATGAAATTAACTGAAAACAGGTTTAAAGATTTAAAACCAGAAACAGAATTCTGCATCAGAATTCAAAATTGAAATGAAACCAGATTTGAATTTCTTGAGCAGATTTGAAATCAGAATTAGTTTCTAGTGCTTTTGCTTCTCTCACCAAGCAGTGACAGAAATTAAAACTGCAATATTCACTTGCACATGACCAAGACAACACTGAAATTGAAAATTAAAGTTAGAAATGACTCAAACAAAGAAAATTCACCGTTTAAAATAAAGGATAAACATGATAACATAATGGAAGCACACTGAACAATGATTAAACACACCAAATTAAGAAGACACTACAATAAAATCGCATATTACCGAAGGTTTATTACCGAGGGCCATTTTCCCTTCGGTAATGTCTGCTTACCGAGGGTCGTTTGCCCTTCGGTAACGTCTGCTTGATATTCGAACCACATCTTCATTTAGCCATTCTCTGGAGAGATCCACCCGCACACACTTCTTTTTCTCTCAAAGCTTCCCTCGTCTTCGATCCGTATTTCAAGTTCCTCCGCCTCAAATCTTAATCCGCCCAGCCATGGTTAGTCTCTAGATCTTCATTCTCCTGTACATTTCTCCCTTACCTTGGCCTAATCCACCAAAGAATCCATTTTTCACCGATTGTTCTATCTTTTGCCCGATTAAAACCGCTGTTCATTCCATTCCATCGATTCAATCGTTGAATCCTTTCTCTCCACCGATCAAAACATCACAAATCCCTAACCCTAAAATGTACACCGATCAAACCATTCAATCTAGGGTTTGCCTCCGTTTTCCGTCATCCGCTGTTCTTCTTCTTCGATTAGCTCGATTTGTGCCAGTTTCCATGGTTCCTCGTCGATCCGCCTTGATCTGTAAGCATTACTTCTCTCTAATGATTTTATTTTTCATAAACATTGCCTTTATTTCCTTCCTTCATGGTGGCCAAATATCAGTTGTTGTGTTTTGTTTTTTGTATGAAATATCCAGTAGCATTGTTATTCTTTTTCTGTTATTCTTTCTCTGTGTGGAAAGAAGTTTGGGAAAAATACGCTCAATTTACTATTTGAGAATCCCTGCATGACAAATATGATACATCAGCTTCCCTGTCTATTTGAATACAAAATAAAAAACCTTACATATATATTCACGAACAAAAATATAACGAACTTTAATTGTTCAAATATAAAAAATCCTAGGAAGCAATTGGGATGATGAAAGGGGGATGATGTTGACGGGTTTGGGAGATGAAAGGGAGATGATGAAGTCAGTGAGTATGGATTTCTAGGAAGGTTTGAACTTGCCATAACAAATGATGTTGACGGAGATTTTACCTGTGAGAAGAGGTGCTCTATGGAATTAGAACTTCAGTTGGGGCTCTGACTCAGTGAGTTTGCTTGCTGAACTGAAAGGAAGAATTAAAACAACCAGAAATAAACATAGGAGAAAGCTTAAGGATGTAAGAGAGGCCATTTGTTTATGTTGTCTAAGAAAAAAGGGAAATGTTGTTGGTGAATTGCTGTGAAAGAGGGAAGTGTTGGCGGATATATATAGTGGGACGGGTGAAATAAAATGAGGGAGATGGTGTGAGTGGAGTGAATGAGGTGATAATGCGTTTGCGATTTGGTAGTGAAATTGAAGGGGATTGATTTGTAGGTTTGCATTAATCGAGTGGTAAGGTTGGTGGAGACAGAGGATAGCCAGCTAAGGGGAGAGTTGGCGCGGATAATAACAACACGAGATGGCGACATGAGGACAAATCTCGTGTACCCTCAAACTCTTTGGCACATCACAGAAATCAAGGAGAGGGACCCTCACATATACAATGTTTTAATGCAGAAACTATCTCTCCAAAAATGATTGTCTTTCTTTCTTCGACACTGCCTCCACCGAAATCCGCAACTGCTCCAAAGCTAATGGCGCCAGAGTTATCTACAACGATTGCTTCCTCGGGTATCTATCTGTCTATTCATTCAAATATATTTAAATTCACTTTGATTTTGTTGTTTGAAATTCTCAAAATCTGACAAGGTTCACAGAGGTATGTAAATGTGGAAAGTTTTCACTTGCATGCAACGCTTGGTATAAATTAGTTCATGCTTAATGTTTTTTCAAATAGAAATAATGACAAGCTACCAAAAGCAGTATCAGATTGCGTTTTGTTCGAAGCAATTTAATCTTCGACAATTTTTCTGCATTTGATGTAGTATACTCCACAACACAACCCTTTTATTTGTTATTATCAATTATTTTATTCTGAAAAGTGGTATCTATATCATTTATTTCAAAATCTAAACTTGTGTTCCGTTGCAGGTGATATACTGGGAGCAACTGAGCTAAGAGGACCAGTTAACTACAAATATAATGATTTGAAAGCTGCAACTAAAAATTTCAGTGCTGAAAATAAACTTGGAGAAGGAGGTTTTGGTGCTGTATACAAGGTGAATTTATGTTGTGTATATTTTAATAACATAATTGCAAGCATCCTAATGACAATGATTAATGTGTAAGATTTTTTTAAAAGCTGTCAAAATATTCTCTTTTATTTGAAGTTTTTGTTTATGTTTGCAATTAATAAACAAATAATCATTTTTCTAATGCCCTTTACAAGTTTTTAAAAGTATTTTAATTTAAAACTAGAATGTACCAAACATAGGCTAAAAGAAATGAAGAGCATTTTGGGTGGATGGCAGGGTCTATTCTGAGTGGAAAGGCCTTGTCATAGTCATATATAGTTTGATCATTCATTATTACTTTGAGTCTGTTTTACTGTTAATGTTTGTAGATTACTAGTTCATGACAACGAATTTGGCCCCACCTTTACCATTTTTTGAACTTTTTTCATTAACTTTTTGTGGCAAAGTCTTCTTTCAAACTGAGTTCTATATTATTCACATATTCTCAGTACTCAGATATTAAGATGTCCTTTTTTTTGTACAGAAGTATGAAACAAAAAGAAATCAACAAAAACATATATAAAATATGATATATATATATATATGCATGAAATTCTCTACATATATATATATATATATATATATATATATATATATATATATGTTCCTTAATTAACCTGTCTCTTTCCTGCAAATTTAATGTAGCTTTTGTATTGGATGCTACACCAATCAATCACCCAGAATATATACATATATATGCATGTTGTACCTTTCACAAAAATTCAAAAAACCAGATTCAACCTTCTGATGAAGACTATAGTTTATAAGGCAAAGTTTCCAAATAAAAGTAGGAAAAAGCTATAGCTAGCTAAGTACAGGTAGGTTTGATTGAAGAAATTAAGAAAATTAATTTGTTTATATAGTTTTCTAATCTCAAATTTTGTGAAGTCGTTATCAGTGACAACTAATTTGTGGTTGATTAAGAGTGCAAAATTTTTATATTACCAACATGTAAATATTGATAAGCAGACATTTATTTATTTGTGTAACTTTTGTAACTATTTTCACAAATCAAGCTTTTTTTGGTTCTTAAATGTGTTGTTCATGAACATCTTCAAATTGCATGCTTGAACAAGTTTAGTGAAAAGATGAATTTTAGTGAAATTATTACCAAGCTGGGGAAACTGAATGCTTGCAATGCCATGCATAAGGGAAAATATAAAGAACTTAAACCTCAAAGGTTTTAACTGCTTGTATTTTAATTTGCACTTTTACTTTGTAATACTTATTGTAAATTACTTTTTTTTTACGTTTGGTTTGATTCGATATAATCTAAAATCAAGCTTGGCTAATATACTTCAATGCTTGGTCTCTAGTGCTCTTTGGAATTCATCAAACTCTTTTTCTTAAAGTTCAATCCTTCTCTCAATCAAGATAGACCTATTCTGAATATCATTGAAGCTTTCTTGCTTTACCTTAGTCTGGAACCTGATTCATACCATAATAAGCATTTTCCATTGTCTTTTGTTCAAAAGAACTAGAGAGAATAATGGATTATTTTTTATATAAGGTCTCTTTCATCAATTTCTATAATCTAAATTGGACTGTATTTAGAACAATTATTTCCATATGGAAGAAGTTGCTTCCAGCTATGGTTAGTGTGCCTCCACTCTTATGATAATTTTCTATATAAATTAATAGCAAAAGGAATTAAGAAAAATAAGTTAATTAAGGTAACTTATGTTTACGTTCAAATTAACATAGTGTTGGGGATTCAATTATTTAACTCAAATATTTATCATGCTATGTTTGTTGTTCTTCAAATATTTAACTCAAATCCATATATAATTACATTCAAAATCAATTATTTATCATGCTATGTTTGTTGTTCTTTGACAGTTGTAATTTTTATTGTATTGTTATGTCATAGTTATTTTATTTATATGTTTTATTCTAACTTTGAAATTCCAATTGCTTTGTCTGAGCTGTTTATGCATTTAAATTTCAAATGTGATTGTCAATCTGGTTCTTGCTCCATTTGCACTGAGATAAATTCTGTTACACAGCCAGAACTAAGAGTCCTAATAGATGCACCTAACTTTGAACTTGATTGTTGTGCAGAATTAAAGGAAGCAAAGAATGCTAAAAACACTAAGGCAGTTATTTGGGAGGAGGAAACTGCATAAAGGCTTGGAAAGATCTCCAGCCTACTGCCACACACACAACAGCTACCAGTGGAAGGAGAGATGTTGCTACAGCAGAGAGCTGGGAAGGAGGAAGGCAAGGAAGCCATGGAGACACTGTTGAAAAGAGTGGCTTGTAGTTTTAGTTTGTAGTTTTAGTTTATAAGAAAAGAGTGGCCTATTTGAACAAATTTTCTTCTTAGTGTAGCTTGTAGTTTTAGTTTTCTTTTTCCAGCTTTATTCTTGTACATGTTGTGTTCAGTTTTCTTGATTCTGTTGTACATATTTCTTGTTAAATTCTAATTCTGCATGTTTGATCTGTATATATCTTTGGTTTGTCTGTGTTGTTATTAGGAAGCCTTACTCACTCACACATTGAGGACAATGTGCCTCTTAAGTGTAGGGGTGGGAAGGTATAAATTTAAAAATACTTGTTCTTATGTAAATAACTGTTTAGCATTAGTTTTAGTAATAAAATAGGGATAATTACCGAAGGCTTTTGCCCTTCAGAAATTACCGAAGGCTTTTGTCCTTTGGTAATTATCGAAGGCTTTTGCCCTTCGGAAATTACCGAAGGCTTTTGGCCCTCGGTAATTACCGAAGGCTTTTGGCCCTCGGTAATTACCGAAGGCTTTTGGCCCTCGGTAATTACCAAAGGGCAAAAGCCCTCGGTAAATGTTAGCGACAAGGGATTTACCGAGGGCTCTTTGGCTGTCGATAAGCCTTCGGTAATTACCTTTTACCGACGGTTTTGGGCTTTTTCCGAGGGCTTCTGGCCTTCGGTAATGCCTTTCTTTTTTGTAGTGAGAACAGAACCAAAACAAAATGGAAACAGTGCTGGAACAAAAACTGGACAGAATGCAAAAACAGAAACAAAATTGGAATAAAAGTGGATGAAATAGCTTAGCTCTTGGTGCGTGGACAACCTGGCTCTGATACCACTTGATGGAGACTAATCCCAGCTGGAATCATGCAGGCAGAAGCTCCAAACCAGAAGAAATCAGCAGTGCAAGAAGGTGTAGCGGAATGATGAAAACAATGAAATGTTTGAAATGTTTTAATGGAGGAGAGGTGTATGGGTGAAGCCTCACAGCTCAGAGGGTCTTCCTACAGAGGAAGGAAGCTTGAGGAAGGGAGAAGAAGTAGTAAATCAGAGGTGACTTAAGAGCACAAAAGTTGGAAAGCAAATTCTGCAGCATATCATTAAGCTCAAAAGTCCTTTACATGGTGAAAGAGGTCTCTTATTTATAGGGAAATAAGAGCCTCAGATCTGAAATGAAATTCAAAATGAAATGACAATTAAATTGAAATGAATGGCGCCAATTTTGGTTTGGGCAGCAGCTCACACAGCTCATGTGAAATCTTGGGCAGCAAGTTGGAAAGCGCCAAATTCTATTTTAGTGGTTTTGGCCAGCAGCACACATGTAAAACACCTTTGTTTGATAGCTTGGGCAGCAAGCTTTTCCCCCAAGTCTTTATGTTGGTAGTTGCTTTTTATTAATCCTACAAAGCAAGGAAAAATGTGCTTTTAATTATGGGAAAAAGAATCAATGTAAATTACCTTCCATAAAAGCAAAATGGTAGGTGATCCTTCTTCCTCTTGAATCCTCTTTGCCATGGCTCTAGTAAGAGGTCCAATGTGCGTCTTAGATGGTCTTCCATCAACGTTTTAGTGATGGAAAGGCTAAAAGAGATTAAACTCAGCCTTACCACATTAGAGTCCGTAATTAGGAGTCTAGTCTTTGAATGTGTTTGTTTTTTTGAGTTTTGTCCTTTGATTTTAAAGGTGATTTTAGTTTAAGGGGTAATTAGTTAGTAGCCTAAGACATTTTTGGCAAGGCAAGACTTGGTACTTAAGTAGCTCTTTAGCTCACCTCTCTTACCTGGGACTTGTCTAAGTGAAAGTTTTTAACCCTTTAAATTAAGAAAACTCTTAAAAACAAAGATATCTTCTTATAGTTCATATAGGTCTTTTAGGTTAGATAATGTTGATGAAATGTTTAAACAAGTTAGGAATCTTCCATCCTTTGGTAAAGACATAGGTGCATTAACATACCTAGCTTGGGAAAAAGACATTGATAAAATAAATCCTTGGTTTTATGGAGAGAGTGAATATTATGTCCTTAGCATATATCTCTCTAAGTTAGAAGAGCATGCAAGTGAGTGGTGAGATGAAAGAAAATATCATGTTAGGAAAGGTAGAAAGTCTCCCATTCGTAATTGGCATGATTTTAAAGCTTGCATGAGAAGAAAGTTTGTGCCTTCAAGCATTAAAAGAAACCTATAACTAATTAGAGATTGCATTGATGATGGAAAATTATTTCTTGAGAATTTAAATGATCATGGGTTTCTTCGTAGAGAAATAGAATTTGGGGCAAGACTTAAAGAACTTAAGGATAAGAAAAGAGAAAGAGAGATTGAGAGAAAAGAACAGGAAGAAAGGAAAGAAGAAGAGATGAGAGAGAGAGAGAGAGAGAGGAAAACGAGAAAAGAGAAGAGAGAAGAAGAGAGGAATTAAGAAGAGAAGAAGAGAGAAGAAGAAGAGAAGAAGAAAAGGAAGAAAGAGAAGAAGACAAAAGAAAAGAAGAAGAGAGAAAAGAAAAAGAGAGAAAAGAAGAAGAAAAGAGAGAAAGGCAAGAAAGAGAGAAGAAAGAAAAGGAGAAATTGTTACTGATAACAAATTCTATTCTTTCAAAGACCATGGAACCTAAAAGGGAAGGTTTCCAAATCTTTACTTTTTTTCCAATAATTGATTATTTTTCAAATTTTAACTTCTCTTTCAAACAAATTGTCATCTCTATGCAAACCTTTTCAAAATATGACAATTCAAATCTTGAATTATTCTTATCTTTTAGGAAAGAAATAACTCAAGACAAAAGTGAATTTGGACTTCTAGAATTTCCAAATGTGATAAAACAAAATATTAGAAGTCCTTATTTTCTTGTTTTTATAGAAAAATTCTTTCTTGGATTGATATTAATTGAAAATATATTTGATGTTTATTGCATATTTGTGTTTGATCCAAGAGGAAGAAAAAGTAGATATAAAAGAATCAGGCCACTCCAAGATGGCCATGCTCCCAAAAGATTGTGTGGAGCTTCTTCATAAGGCAATTGCCAAATTTGAGGACAAATTTTTTTTAAGAGGAAGGGTATGATGGAATCCTACCTGATGTGTTTTCTCAGTGTTCTCTTTTTGTAGTTTTCACATTTTATTGTGCATGTATTTTAGCTTGTAAGGAGCATGGGTTACTATAAATACCCAGCTTCTCTCTTGTATTCGGACTTTTGAGATTAATGAGAATTAGGCTTTCTGAAATAGAAACTATTCTCTCTTGAAAGTCAGGCTAGAGAGTCCAAAGACTCCCTCTAGCCACCTTCCAACCACAATCTCTCCCTTCCATTTTCCATTTTCACGGTGCTTTCTCTCACCTCCTCGCTACCATTCTTCGTTGTCACCTCACATCAACGCTCCAAGCTGCCTACACCTTCAACAGCCACGCGTCCTCTTTCGTATCTTCATCAGCACATCACTCTTCATTTTTTTTTTCATTCGCGTTTCTCTCGCAAGACAGATTCTTTCTCAAGAGTGTTCTTCATCATCACCAACCATTCTTCATCACAGATCCATCTCTTCTCCTCAGTAAGTATCAGATTCACCAGTTTCTTCATCTTTCTTCCACTGTCACCAAATCATCTACACATTTGGCTAGGGTTTCTTCATATTTCATCATTTTCTCTGATTTTAGCCGATTAAAATCACTCTTGATCCATTCCAAACCTTTTCCACCGTTCAATCGTCATTTTGAACTGATTAATCGGTTCATATTGGGTTTCCTTCCATGTCTAGGGTTTCTATCGAGTTTAACCCTCTGTTTCTTGTTCTTCTTCGAGTGTTTGTCATTTATTCCGCTACGTATTTCTTTGTCGGAGAAGCTTCGAGGAGGTCTGGTTCGTGTTCGCGTAGCTTCAATCGACCTCTCCTTGGAGCCTCTTCCATCAGGAAGACCTAAAGAACTATCTAATGTGTATGACAGTTCCAGCAGCACACACTCATTCTAGGTGCTCGAGTTGTCCAATAGCACTGCAAAGAATATCTTGAGGACCTTCCCGAGTGAATTAACCTTGGGAGCTCTGCTCAACCAATAATTTTTGTAACATAACAAATCTTGAAAATTATTTCAAAGATTTATGTAATATGTATAACGGAAATAGTATAAATAAGAAAAATGATATCTTACAATTTTTTCTGATATTTTTCTAGCATTGTCACAAGTGTAGGAGCCCGATGATCATAGATGGGCTCACTTCCACTTCTCGTGCCAAGATGGTGGTGAAGAAGGAGGAAGAGGGTCACCACCCTTAGAAAGTGGAAGCCTACTATCTGACTTTTTCTTGATTATTTTTTCCTCAAGCTTCCTATATCCATCACGAGATAGTAAGTGTGGATTTTTACTTTGAGCACTTATACCATGTGCTTTAGACCTCGTTTCCTGTAACATAATGAAACAATTGTTATGAACTAAAGTTGTGAATGATGAATTGAATGATTTCAGCTACACTTACCTGCCACGACTCAGATGTATGATTTTGTACAAATTGATGCCAAGTTTCTTCCTCAAATGTCGTGTATTTTGAACATGAAGTTTCATTTTTTTGCTCCAAAGATATATATTGACTTAATTTTTTTCTTCAAACCCTAAAATCTTTTGGCGATTGCAGATAAATACTTATTTCTTAAAGTTGAGACATTTGGAATATCAAATGTATTCTGCATTAAAGAAAACAACCTTATATCAATACAAATTTATCAATATAATTAATCTAGAATTTGTTGCAATAATAATTAACTTACCAATAGATCTTGCCAGATTAGGTTCCGATCAACTTCAGATACATGATCAAACAATGGAGTAAGAATAAAGATACGATCTTGTGCTAATACTCCAAGGTAAGACCTAAAAAACTCTACATTTGGCCCATATGCTACACTGGTGACCACGACAATAATGACAGGTGTCCTCTAACCTACATTTCTTCTAAGTATAAGTTGTCTCAACCTAGTCGCTCCTCTGGTAGGTCTAGAAGTAGGGACTTCATCCTCTGATGAATGTGGTGCCTCAACCAGATATCTGTTACATTAATAAAAGACTTATAAAATAACATATATTATTTAATAAAAGCCATAAATTTGAACAGAAATATGAAATTCATACATAATGATATGGATTGGTCATATAAATGATGTCTGCTTCGATGTTTTTCCAAATACTTGATGCACTTTATTAAGTTTTTCAAGAACTTGAAGGCCAATAAGTGGAATTGGTGTATCGTTTTTCTCTTGTTGTCCATTGAATGCTTTTTTTAACCTTTGATATGAATGATTAGGTTGTAAAAATCTTCGATGATGCATATATCTTCCTTCCGTGTTTTAATTGATGAGTTGCAATGTTTTCTTCACATGTAGGACATGCTTTATGACCTTTGACATTGTACCCTGACAAGTTACCGTAAGATGGAAAGTAATTAATGGTGCAAAATAACATGGCAAGCATAAGGAAATTTTCAGAAGAGAAGGCACCAAATATTTCAATCCCATCAACCCACAACAACTTCAAGTTTTCAACTAGTGATTGAGATAAACATCTATGTCATTTCCAGGTTGTTTTGGACCAGATATCATCATTGACAACATCATGTACTTTCTTTTCATGCATAATTGTTAATGGATTGGCAAGTGTACCAAATCGCACAAGTAATATAAAATGGTAAGACCAAGTATCATATCCCAAAGGACTCTCGGTACTAAACAGTCGTGTGATAAATTAATTAATTAAGACTTAAAATAAACGAGATCATTGGTTTGAGATGAAAAAACAAAATAAAATATGAATGCAAATTGATCAATAGTAGAGTAACATAGAGATGAACGAATGTTGTTTAATATGAGATGAATATGTTGTTGGGGTTAGATTTCACCCAAGTTCCCTCTCATGTATATAAGAATTCCTCTTTATGCATTAATGTTAACGTCACTGACTAAAGTACTTAGAACCCAATCCCTTGGCGCAATAAGTCTGCCTTAATTCCTAGTTCGTGTAATTCCTAACGTTCCTAGAAAATAAAGTCTGAAGATTAAGAGCTTAAGACGACCAAGTACTCATACCCCCATATCTAAGAAATATTACCCTTGGGAGAATTCAACAAGAACCTGAATTGTAAGGAACCTCCCGACACTCATGCAATTCATAAATCATGCAACTAAATGAGTTAAATAGAGCAAGCACTAAAATAGATGAATTCCCTAATAATTAATGAATAAAGCATATATGATTAAGAATCAATTCAAATACATGAGAGTTCATAAGGTTACATCATTCTCCAACAACAAATAGAGTTTAGTTCCCCATAAACATGGAGAAACTTTATGAATAATTGAAAAGCATGAGATAGTGAAACCCTAAGAGTAGAATAGGAAGCTCTTGCCTCCAGATCCGCCTTTAGAGAGTATAAGAGTGTCTTGTTGTGTTGCTCAAGCCCGAGATACCAAACCTAAAGCGCATGGGTCCTTTAAATAAAGTTGGAAAAGAGTAGAAACAGGGCCCGATCCAAAAGAGTTGAAACAGAACAAAAGCTGGCCAGATCAGCAGTGCACGCCGCTCGGGCGGTGGACGTCGATTTTCGTAGGGCTTGAGCCTTCAATTTTGCCCGGGCTTCGAGGGTTCGACGCCCAGGTGGGCTAGCATCGATTTTTCCACGCCTAAGCCTCTTGTAGGCCGCCCAAGCTTCGTGTGGTTCCCTCTTCTTGTGCTTTTCTAGGCCTTTCTGAGCTCTATATCCTTAGCACTTCATCTCTGCTTCCTGTATTAACTCATTTTCTATCAAAACAAAGGGAATTAGTCATAAAATCATCAAATTCAACCTCAACTCTCTTATTCACACAACTAAATGAAAAAACATGAGTCCAAACAAGTTTCTAAGTCAAAAAATGTGTATTTAGTATCAAAATTACATCACAGATAACAGTATTTTAAACCGTTATCAATAATCCAGGAGATACGTCGTAAATTTATCAATATAACGGGCCAAAAACTATGATTGGTACTTAAATTAACAAATGGGTTCATTCCATCAGTAGTTAAACCAAAGCTCAGATTTCTACATTCTTCACCAAATTAGGATAATTGTTGATCAATAGTTTTCCATTGCTTTGAATCAGCTGAATGACGAAGCAGCCCGTTAGTTGTTCTCTCATCTGCATGCCATTTAAGATTTTTAGCGTCTTTTGGATTCACGAACAAACACTTAAGTCTGACCACGAGTGGAAGGTACCAAACTACTTTCAGGATTCAATACTTGTAAATTATTATTACCATTTCCTCTCTATTCATTTGTAAAAAGTACATTTGTTCAAAAAAATATGGAGATAGTCAATAATTTTTGTATTGAATCTCAAACGGGAAACTAAGGTTAATTCACAACAACAATATATTCAAGAAAATAAATACATTATCAAGCAATTCAATACAAACACATTTTATTCAAAATACATATACATATATGTTGAGATTGTTGATAGGGGGAGCACATGATTAGTTGAAGCCATAATCTCTGTGATATCTATTTTTGATCATGACAACACATTGTTAATAAAAATACATGTATATGTACTGTGTTATATGTGTTATATGCTTATGTGATAACTGTGAGATTTATACAAGCATAACTGTGGATATAATGTGTTGATTATTGCATACTACTGTGTTTGAAATGTGATTATATCTATGTATGCATAATATGAGTTTTGAAATAAGAAAAACCACACATACCAAACATATATGCATGACTTAATTGATTACAATGATGAGTTAATCAATTAAGGTCATCAGACAACTTAAGCTTCAAACTATGGCAAAATAACAAGTTTTAAATCGATTACGTTAGTGGTTAAGTTGATTAAAACTCGCGTGTTTGCACAAATCTTTTTCAAGTGTGCTGTGATGGATTTTTAGAAGAAAATTTTTCAAAAATATACTTAGTGTTAAAACTTAATCGATTACATAGATCTTGTATTCAATTAAGTTTGTTAAAGTTTTGAAAAGTATTTCATTGATTGACATAATTGTCACAATAGTCATATTTTTTAATATATTGACCAAGCAAATATTGCTAATCGATTGCATTAATTGAGCATTCAATTAATGACTTTGACTGTTGTTGATCTGTTATAGCCGTAAAAAGAAACCGATTAGATTAATGATATAATCAATTAAAATGCGTCTGTTTTGACTAACTCCATATATTGACGCACGGTTAGAAATTTTGTAAGAAAAAGAAGAAGAGATTGTTTGTGATTAACACTTTCATATTAGTTTTAGATAAATGCTTTGAAGTCTTACAAAAGAGAGAAACGCTCCAAGAAACAAGAATTTTCGTGGTGTTCAAGTCTTGAAGATTTCTTGAAGAGCAAGATTGATTGATTTGTAAAGCCTGATCATTCTTCAGAACAGAGGTACATACTGTTGGATCAGGAGGACTTGCAAACGCTTAATGTTGTTGTTTCCCTATGGTGCATACAGGAAGAAGAACGTGGTTCTTGACTTGGAGGGGGATCTCAAAGGGTTGACTGCAGAAGAGGATTGTTCTTGCTGCTAGTCTATTGTATATTGGCTATTTTAGATTAGTGAGTTAGAGAGGTTGTTTACATTTTGACAAGTGAGGTCATTGTAAAAACCTAGTTAAAAAAACTTTGATCTTATAATGCAATTGGTTTTTGGTCTAAGGTTGATCGAGAGGACACTAGATGTAGGCTTGGCCGAACCAGTATAAAAACTCAGAGTTTGAATCTTCTTCTCCCTATCTCTCTGCATTTAATCGATTGCATATTATCTATATTTGAATATGCATAATGTTGCATTGCACACATTTTTACTTGCAATTCAAGAAAAGTTTAAAGACTTTCAGTTTTGCTAAAAGGATTTTAATAGCAATCATTTTTATTCATCACCAATTCACCCCCCCCTCTTGGTCTGAGAAACGAAGCACATCTCTTTTAACAATATAGATAACTTTTATCATTGTTATTTCTATCAAAATACATATACACCAATTCAACCTAATTTACATTATCAAGCAATTTAATATGCTAATTCAAAATTCACATACATAAATTTTATCATAGCAATTCCTATTAAAATACAAATGCACATATTTAATCCAATGTACTATCAAACACAAAAATGTATAAGGTTTGAAGAACTTACCACGTGATGAAGAAGAGCAACGTCAAGAGAAGGGATGAACGAAGAAAACGTGAACAACACCTAGTGACGATAAAAAACCGCCAACGACGATTGCAACCAGTGGAGCAATTGCGAATATATAGCAGACGCAGAATAGAAGAGATGACGATGTCGAGGTGGAGGAAAGTACACCACAGCGAGATGACTGTTGATGGATTGACAAGTGTACCAAATTGCACAAGTAATATAAAATGGTAAGATCAAGTATTGTATCCCAGAGGACTCTCGACACTAAACAATTGTGTTATATCTCGATTAATTAAAACTTAAAAGAAACGAGATCATTTGTTTTAAGATGCAAAGACAAAAAATAAAATATGAGCCTTCAATTGAGGGCACCCGGGCGGTGGATGGTCCTCATGTAGGGCTTGAGCCTTCAATTGGACACCTAGGCTTGGGGTCTGCCGCTCAGGCAGCCTAGGACAGTGCCCGGGCGATGAACGTTGTTTTTCTGAGGCTCAAGCCTCCAGATAGGGCGCCCAAGCTTCGTGCGGTCCCTCATTTTTGTGCTTTTCCAGGCCTTTCTGAGCTCTAACTCCTTGGCATTTTGTCTTTGCTTTCCACATTCTCTCATTACCTATCAAAACAAGGGAAATTAGTCATAAAATCATCAAATTCAACCTTAACTCTCTTATTCACACTACTTAATTAAAAAGCATGAGTCCAAGCAAGTTTCTAAGTGAAAAAGGGTGTATTTAGTATCAAAATTACATCCCAAATAACGATATTTTCAACCGTTAACAATGACGGTGGCTGTGCAGACACGAAGGAGACGACATCAAGACAAGACGACGGTGGCGGTGCAATGGCGGTGCACTCACGAAGGAGATGACACCATGACGAGACGACGGTGGCGATCTAGCGACGGAGCATCGACAGTGGGCGCGAAACGGAAGAGGAAGAATTGTGCACGAGAAAATGTGTTCATGTTTTTTAACTTACGCAGAGGGTATTACCTCAATTGAGTAAATAACTGAAGCAATAAGCCCCTACCGCCTCGGTTATCAATAAAACCATGGCATATACTCCTTAAAAAAATATTCAAAAAAAAATTAAAATGCCAAAACTTAAAATATTTCACATATACGCATCGGTTCGCGGTAAAACTGATGTAGACAGGCCCTATGGCATCGATTCTACTCTGAACTGAGGTAGTAGAGGTTGGAAAAAATAATTTGGAACGTTCCATGTAGAGGTTGTCAGCCTTTGGCAGGACATATTGTCTCGATTCCCTAGAGAACCGATGTTGTATCTCCTATTCCGAAAAGCCCTTCATGTGAAAATTCTGATTTACAAGGGGAGACAAAGCTTTCTGCCTCGGTTGGTTAGAGAACTGAAATAGTATACTTGTTTAGGCATTGGTTCCTGGGCAACTGAGGCATATAGTTTGGCTAAAATTTCGAAAATGTCACGGCGTTTTTATACGTTTCGAATTTTATATAACAAAAGTGTATATGACGCGTTATAAAATGTTTTTTTACTAGTAAGGGAACAAAAAAGTTGACCTCGTCTGATCACAAAGGATCATCCCTCAGAGAAAATTATTAGAAGTCTCAACGAACACGTAAGGACAAGATCATATCATAATCCGCCAACAACTGTTCTCATATCCCAGATTGAGCCATCAAACGTCAATTAGGCTCTTGAAGACAATTCTTGGATTGAAGATATGAAAGAAGAACTCGATCAATTAAAGAAAAATGAAGTATGGGAACTTGTTGAGTTACCCAAAGGAAAGCGTGTAGTCAGAGCTAAATGGGTCTACTGTTGCTCTGGTCCCAGGAAAGCTCTTCATGTGTAATGCCTGAATATGTTTCCATCAACAAGCTAAGTCAACATATCCAGACGTCATTTTAACATTATGATAATAGTCGCTGATTTGTTTTTGTTATCACGATGTAGATGTTCTCTACGCAATTTCTTAGACTTTCTCCTTTTATTTTCCTTTTTTTAGCATGTTCAATACTTTGATTGGATTCATGAATATTATTCCCAACCATGATTGGAAATTGAAGTTTTTAAACTTAAATTATTCTCTTTTACTAAGCCTTTTGCTTTTACTTTATTTGGCATGTGAAATACTTTGGATTGAAGCATATTATTGCCAACCATGATTGGAAATGAAGTTTTTTTTTTCAATATTTCAATCTAATTTCTTTTCCTTTACGACGTTTATTATTCTTTCTAGGTTATAAAACAAATTGAATTTTTACTATTTTTAGGTTTTATGCTAAACATTAACGCTTCACATTTATTTGCTTATTTTCTCTACGGGTAAATTAACTAAAGCTAAGTTGTCCCGCCAACTATAAGTGTGAAGTGATGGATTTAGGTGAATTGATTGACATACAACATATACAAATGAATGTGCATTGCTGCTATGACAACCAAGTACAAAGTCGCAACCCAGGAACGAATGACGAGAAACGTTATAATTCCATTTGCCTAAATCATCCCTGCGGAAAAGGTGGTCGTTGCAAAGTCTATGACCATAGACACCATAAACATGTTTGCCATTATTTTTACTAAATATATGAAACCCTAAACCCCAAATGTATATAACATATAAAATCTGTACTTTTCATTGTTCATTACCCAGTTTGGTCGAGTAGACTTTGAGGTGGGTTGACCAATAATTGACATGTGAATTGGATACAAATCACAGAGAGGGCAAGTCTACCTACAAGAACTCTCCGAATCTCAACCTAGTAATAGCTTTATGAATAATTATTGTAAGCATAAGTAGTAATGTGATGGATCCTACTTCGTGTTATGTAAACAGATTATAATAGCCCTATTAGGCCAACGAATTAAAAGTATATATCAGCATAGGCATATTGACTTATTTTGCTTCTATTTGTAAATCACATATCATATAATTATTATATTTGCCCTATTTTCGGGTGATTAAAATGTAATTGGTATCTCTTATTTCGATCCCAAGATAATGAGTCGATTTTCGTAACCGCTAACATAAAAATTAATTATAACATAAAAATTAATTATATTTGGAAATTCTCTCATTATTCCACAAAGGCAATTAAACAATTGATGTTGATTTTCTCCTTCTCAAAAGCTTTGCTGAGAGCCATCAAGTGATTGACAATGTGAGTAAACCTCTTATGCACGTCGTATGTGGTCTCTTCAGCCTTCATCCTAACATTTTGTACTCTTGTACCAAGGAGTTCTTTCTTGCTCTCTTTACCTCATTCATGCCTTCATGTGTAACTTCAAGTACTTCCCACATCTCTTTGGCACTTTTGCATTGAGAAACCCTGAAAAACTCATCCATAATAAGAGCAAAAGCAATAACATTCCTAGCTTTAACATCACATTGTGCTCTTCTATTTTCCTCTTGACTCCACTCAGAAACAATTTTCAAAACAGATTTTCCTTTAATCACTTGAGTGGGTTCAAAGGGACCATTAAGAGTCGCATCCCACATACCTTTGTTCACTGACTTAAGAAATATTTGCATTTTGATTTTCCAAAAAGCATAATTTTCGCCAGCAAATAAAGGTGGTCTATTTGTGGATGCACCTTCACCGAAGGTTTGAGAAACAAAAGTCATTTCAGGATCGAGTAATCGATTATACAAAAAGAGTAATTGATTTGTTTTTCAAAGATCCTAATGAAAAAGTATGTGTATATGCAATGATAACGAAAATGTGAAGAGATAAAGGAGAGAAAAACAAACACAATTTTTATATTGGTTCGGCCTTAATGCCTACATCAAGTCTTCCAATTCACCTTAGATTGGAGAGTAATTCACTATAATGATCAGAGTATTGTGGCTAAGGCTCTATAGAGCAACTCTCAAATGTAAACACCTCATAAACTCTCAATCAAATATAGAAACAACAACACATGCCAACACAGAACAACTCGTCCCTGTTGCAGCAAACCCTTTGAGATATCCCCTCTCAAAGTCAAGAGCACACCATTATTCTTCCTGAAGATCACGTACAGGGAAACAGATAATCCAAGATTGCAAGTCTTCTCTCCTGATCAATCAAGATCCACCTTTAGATGTGCTAAAGCGATCAGTCAATGTAGCCCAGTAAATTGCTTCTCAAGAATGTTTCAAGATGATCCAATTCTTCTTGTTCTTGATTCTTGGAGCTTTTGAGTAATCTGTAAAACCTCTCAAATGAAATCAATTAAATGTAAGTATGATCAATCATTTTATATTTTCAAACAGTGTGTCAATATATAGTTTATATCAGTCCTAACGCAAAGCAATCGATTACTAAACTTATGTAATCGGTTACATTAAATAGATGTAACAGAATTACAACAAAATTAGCTCTTAATTGAATACACAATTAATGTAATCGATTCTCATTAAATGCTAGTCAAACAAATTTAAAAATATGACTGTTATAGCAGTTATGATTAGCAAAAAATCAGTTTTCAAACATAACATACTTAATTGAATACACAAAGCATATAAATGATTAACTTCAACACTTAAGAGAATTTTAAAAACTTTTCTTTCCAAAGACTCATCACAGCACATTTGAAAATGATATATGCAAACACACGAGTTTTAATTGATTCAACAACTAATGTAATCGATTCAAAATTGTTGTTTTGCCACAATTCAAAACCATAAGTTGTCTGATGACCTTAGTTAATCACTACAACATTGTAATCGATTTTGTCATTCAAATATGCTCTTTTTGCATGTGGTATTCATAACACAGAATCATACATTATGCATACACAGATATAATCACATCATAAACACGATAGTATGCAGTCACATTAATATGTTCAACATATGCATTTATCACACGTTTTATGCAATTTCAAATCAGCATATGCATTGATATAACACACAGAAACTCCTTTCTGTTATGACTTGACAACATTCATGTGTTGTTATTATTAGTATGTTGTCATCATCAAAAACCAACATAACAGGGATTGGGTTCAACTATCACATGTGCTCCCCCTATCAACATAATCTTTCAAAAACATTTTATTGTTTTAGATTCATAAATAAATTCAAACAATCGTAAGTTTAACTCATTCAAGTTAAACATTCTACTCATTTGGACTAATATTGATACGAGGAGTAGTGAAACTCGTTTAACCAATTGGTTAGCTTGTAAACCAAGAAATGTTAAACTCATAGGTAATCTTCGTGATTATGATTAGTAGAACCCCTTAAAGAATTTTACGGAAAAAATTAAACACAACTTAGTTTGAAACGAGCTACTATAAAAACGAAGTGTACTTTAGTGCTTTTATTTTTAAAAGTTTTCCTTTCAACACTCTTTGTTAACTTAAGTATTTAAGTTTGTTAAGGCCATATAATAATTTAAATCTCTTTTTCTAATGTGTTTCACTAAATAAGCTTAAAATATTCAAATAAAAATGTTCATTCTTTATACTTCACTCTCCATTCATTTTCAACCTAAAATGATCAAACAAAGTGTAATATACAGTTTATTTATCAACTATTCAAGTTTTATTTTATCAACAAGTAAAAGCATATCTAATTGAAGTACAACAACAAATATAAATTAGTTTATCAAATTTTTGAACGACAGACTACCAAATCACCGTTTTAATCTGATAACTCTCGGGTTAATATATTTTTATGTTTCAAAACACAACAATCAAGAAAATTCACATAAATATAATATCTACAAATTAAGTCACATCCATCTAGTTCAAACTCTATACTTTCTAAGATACTGTCAAATTTTAATCCATAGACACTAAGAAGAACTTAAAATCTTCAAAAAGTTATAGAGATTTCTCAAAATTCTAAACAAAAGTTGAAGAAAATATATTTTAAAAATGTTGTTTTTATAAAATATATATATAGTTTTTGCATAAGTATTGTTTTATGTATAAGTATTATTAATTTTCCTAATAAAACATTTAAATTTAAATATAAAAAAAACTAAAATCATATATTTTTAAAAATCGAAAGTGAGTTCATCAATTTAAAGTTTTATAATTTAAAACAAGTTTAAAATAATTCAAGAATAAAAAACCTGTTCCTTTCTTGATCAAACATTCCAAATACTTTGTCTTTGTAAATATCCAAATCATAAAAAATGGTGCTAAAAGGAAGATTCCCACCGTCCACCTTCTTGTATTCAACACGTGGTTCACACCACATTCTCAAATATTTAACATCACATTCTTCAACGTTCATAAACAGTCCAAGTTCTTTAATTTTCTCACACCTTCATTTTCACTTCCCGACAACAATGGCTTCATTGACTCCTGCAAGCTCTTTCTGTAGCTACCGCAAGTTTCCCTCCAAAGCCAACAATGGTAGAAGCAGCTTTTCCTCTTTCCCTCGCATTATGTTCTGTCAGAAGCACCACGATGATGTTCCCACCGACCAAATCCACCGAAGGTTCTTCACTCTCTCGCTTTTCTTACTCTTTTCTTTTGATTGTTCATAACCATCTTATGAAATTTATTCACATTCAATTTTGCTTTTCTATATTGAAGAGAAATCATTTTGAGAAGCAGTGAAATGGCGACCATTGGTGCTATCTTCAACTTCAGGTACCTCTCCTCTGTTTTGGGAGAAGTTTCAATTTTTTTAATGTAAATTTAATCCAGGATTTGATTTTGTTAATGGGTGTTGAGACCCTTTTGGTTTTCAGTTTTGGTTTTGCTTTATGCTGGAAATGGGTGGTCGTTAAAAAGTAGAATTTGGTATGGGTTGTGTGTTTTGGTTGCGCTCTCTATCAGATATCTATATGTTCTTCTGTTCAGTTAGTTGTTTCCTGATTTGTTTCTTATGCTGTTGTTGTGTTTTAGTGTCCCTCCTCTGTGTATATAAGTCCTCTGCTGGACTGAGTTTTTATCAAGTCTTATTTAATCAAATAAAACTGTTTTCTTCTTCTTTCATGATGGTAATATGGAATCAGCAGAAATCGTCCTTCTCCTTCTGTGATTAACACTCTGATTTGCTTTATCTAAAACAGTGGCAAAAAACCTGATTATCTGGGAGTGCAGAAAAACCCACCAGCATTAGCTCTGTGTCCAGCAACTAAGAATTGTGTATCAACCTCTGAGAATATCAGTGATCGCACACATTATGCTCCTCCTTGGTAAAACTCCTCTTTTCCTCATTTTAATTTTAGTTTTGGTTTTATAGGATTCTATGAATATGTGAAGTAAATGCAATGTTTTATTTGTTTACTGATTATGTTCTCATAACGAGAGTCATTATTTATGTATAATGTGTTACCAGGATTAAAAAAATATGGTTAAATTATTTTCATAAAGTTCTAACCTATTTTCACAACCTATGAAAATCTTGTCGAAATAATGAAAACAACTTATAAAGATATCATTAGTTATTTTAAATACCATGACTTGCAAAAATACTTATAAGTCTAACAAAGTCTTTTCAAACATGTTGAAAGTTGAAGTATTTTCATTACGTTGTTCTTGAGTCTTCGGGTAAGTATCAAGTGGTGTCAAATTTAGGTATTGAGGAGAATCTGGTAAACCAAATTTAGGAGATAACTTGTGAAGGTTTGTTTATTTATTTTTTGGATTTAGTTCAAAAGGATGTTATGGAATATTTGTGAGAATCAAGTTGCAATAGGAAAGTGCACTTTGAACAATTTATCACAATTTAGACCACCTGAAAATTGTGCAACTGGCGGCTTTGGACTATTGACTGTTAAACAATGTTTACTTGACAGAAGAATTGGATTACTGGTCACACAAATATTGGCTGGTGAAGTTGTACAATCTTTACTTTTACTATTTATTTGACAAAAGAACTTTTCTATAGCTTGGTCTTTGCATTATTGAGTATGGTCCCACCAAATTCCTAACTTTATTATTGGAGATAGATGAATCATGATGTCACTTTGTTTTAATTTGTTTCCTTCTTTTTCAGGAACTATAATCCTGAAGGCAGGAAGTATCCTGTGAGCAGAGAGGAAGCCATGGAGGAACTGATAGACGTGGTAAAAAAAATCTAGCTGAACTGAAGCATTGAATTATATCACTGGATTGCAATTGTTCTTTCCCTTCCCTCACTCTGTCAACATTCATTATAATTTATAAAAATTATCAGACTAGGGTTAGTAGTACACTTTGCAACACAGTCTTTCTATTGCAATTTCTTTTCTGTTATTGGTTCAAATTTATTAAAAATTATAGTCACAAAAGAAACTTTAGGAGGGTAACCTACATAATTGGGTGGTTTTTAATAAATTTTTACTAATAATGAAGATTTATTTAAAAGAGCGTTCAAGATCTTTCTTTAACTGATGTAGTCAAATCAAAATATTTGAGTCGAGATAACCCTTATTGCTAGTCTGTTTTGTAGGATCAAATCAGATCTAAACTTTAATTATAGTGCTAACCTTTTTCTAGTTTGTTATATATAATTGGGTTGTAAAAGCTGGATATTTGCACTTTTTCAATCATTTATGCTAAAAACCAGCTCCCCGTAATTTTTACAGATTGAGTCAACAACACCAGACAAATTTACACCAAGAATAGTTGAAAGAAAAGAAGACTATATCCGTGTGGAGTATCAAAGCTCAATCTTGGGGGTATGCGTAACTTATATCTAAGGAAACTCCTCATGAAAAAAAAATTGTCATTTTATATATTTTAGTTGATATCATCAACCATCTCTAATTTCCTCTTTTTTTTGTGTCATGTTCTAACAGTTTGTGGATGATGTCGAGTTCTGGTTTCGACCAGGCAAGGGTTATACTGTGGAGTATCGATCTGCATCTCGAGTGGGAAACTTTGATTTTGATCTGAATAGGAAAAGAATAAAGGTATGGTATAAGTCCTTTCTCTATAGTTGCATAAAGAAATTATTGGTTTGCAGGGAAAAACCTTTTTCCCTCATATCATGTCTTGACACTTGTTAAAGTTTTTTATATGATTCACTAAATTTGTGTCTAAATGATTTTCTTTCTTTTTGTAAATTAGTCACACTTTAACTGAAGGTAAATTTAGTTAACTGTGCTTTGGTCAGAAATAAATTGACATTTTTTAGATGGTAGAGAAAAAGAATATTTTTCAGATGGATGCAAATCCTTACCTTAAACATTTTTGTAATGAAAACATCTTGGTTGGTGTCAGGCACTGCGACAAGAGTTGGAGAAGAAAGGATGGGCATCTCAAGACGCAATATGATGAATAAACTAAGGCCAAAGTCATATTATCGTCATCATCTAAGAAAACATTATTTCACACCTTGTGACCATCTATACTTTAGTAATTGAAAAAAATCTCACAAGATCATCAATGAGAGCAATATTTTATTTGATGATTAGAATTGTGGAAATCATTGAAAATAGTACTCCAAACTCTCGGGGAAGGAATGGAACGAAGATGTAGATCCATATCTTCTTGAAGTTCATTAACTTGTCTACTTGTTTACAGTGAATCATTCTTGTTTCAAGAATTTGATTTGTTGTGGAAAGTTTGGCTTTGCTTCTTCTTGTATTAGAAGTGACCTTTGTAGGGTGTGTGAGAAACACCGAATTAATCACAGCATCCTTATTACATAACACACACCTCACAAAAAAAGTCTCTATATTTATCTGTAATTATAGTTGTGCTTTTTATGACCATTTTACAACTCCAATGGTAATGTATTTATACTAGTCTATAGAAGGAATGAAAGCCACGTATTAAATGTAGGTATTATTCTAATTTTGAGCATATAAATATGCAGGCATTTTATCCTTTGGTTTTCTTGTGGTTACATATAGTTGCAACAATTCTTCCTCTTTAATTACATATTGAAATTTGTCATCTTAGATCCATTCCAATAATGTCTTTACAGCTTATCTCCGGTAACTATTTTGGTAAATGTTTCGGTTTAATTGGGGTCTGAGGTTGTCCGTCTTCAGTCATAGCCTCTTCTGCCTACAAATATGACTCTTCATTATGTCAATTCGTTCGTCCAATGTTTAAGTTGTCCTTCCGGCCAAGGGTAGTCTTGCAGAAAATACTCTGACACTCAAGTCGGAAAAAACTGTCGCTTATGTATTTTGATAGTAATTTGGAATAAGATGATCTTACCTGAACATTAATATTGTATTTATTGGCCTCATAATTGTCCAGTTCATTAATTATATTAATTATTCATTAATACAATATATTTGTGCGATATATGTCAGAGCGGCTGCAGCGGAATGGTTAGCGTGGAAACAAACCAAGAGGGGGGGTGAATTGGTTATATTCAAATATTATCCCTTTTTAATATTTTTCTCTTAATTTCTTACTAAGCAGATAATTAAACGTAAATAACAGAGTAAGGGAAAGAGAAAAATTACACAGGTATTTTATCCTGGTTCAGATCACTAGGATCCTACGTCCAGTCGCTTATCTCAAATAAGATAAACCTTTTTCACTATCACAAAACTATTACAAATATTAGTCACACAGAAAAACAATTTGTAACAGTTTAGAAATTACCACCTCTCTTGAAACCACAAGAGATGAACTTACACCTCCTTTGAATCTTCACAAAGGATGATCACCTCCTTCGAATGCTTCACGAAGGATGATTCTCTTCCAGACACTTCCTCAGACACACCAAGGATGATCAAGCTATTCCTCTGTCACCGCAGTACCACTTCAGGACTTTGCAGACAAGAGTTTCCTTAGCTTCAGCAATTTCACAGAGTTCTCACAAGAGTTCAGAGTACTTGAGCACAAGGGAAGAGTTTCTGTGTCTCTAGATATTTTTTTGAACTTGAGAGGAAATGAGAGTCTATTTATAGACTCATCCAAAGGCTCTTCCATTTTCGCTTTTAGACTTTCTGACTGTGTTAATCGATTAGCTACATTGGTTAATCGATTAACAACCCAACGGATACTTCAACGGCTCTAAAAACGGCTAGTTTTTCAAACGGCTCCTGTGTTAATCGATTAACAGCCCTTGTTAATCGATTAACGTTAATCGATTAACACCCCTTGTTAATCGATTAACAGCTCAATGTAGTGCTTCTTCATTTGTCTCTGGAACAATCGATTTACACCCTGTGTTAATCGATTAACACTGCACAGATTTTGCTGTTTGGCTTATTTTTACATCTCTTTTGAATTCAAACATAAATCCACTCATAATCTAAGTCCTAGATACTAAACTATAATTATTACAAAAGCTTTCCATAGCAATACAAGTCTTCATAACATTTTGAATCTTGATTTCTCTTGACTTGATTTGGACATCATCAAAACTTCATCTTCTTCATTTTGCTAACAATCTCCCCCTTTTTGATGATGATCAAAACCTTCTTGATTTAAAGCTTTTGGTAATAATCTGTATAAAAAATATAACTTAAGGAAGAAACAATTGTTAGTAAACTTAGAAATAAGTTTAAGATTTAAGACTTTAAATATTTCTCCCCCTTTTTGATCATTATTAAAAAGTGATGAATAATTGCTCCCCCTAAATTTATTAGAAAATATACTCCCCCTTAATAAAAGCATGTATGCATATTAAGGAAAAAAAATATATATTTTATTGAATTTTTAAAGAGGTAAGCATGCAAGAAAATATAAAGAGCACATACTAATAAAAACATAGAAACATAAAGCACCCCTTTAGATATGCCTTCAATTTTGTAATGAGAATCCTCTAGGTTGTTTTCACATTTTGTTTAGATCTTCATCTTTGAGGATTGTCATCATTCTTCACTTCATTTGTTGCTTCTTCAAATCTTCATCATTGTCTGCATGTAATTCAAATGACTCAAGAGGTTTTGCCTCAAGGTCTACAATTTCATCAAAGACAACATGCACATATTCTTCTATTTCAAATATTTTCCGTTTGAAAACTATATATGCTTTGTATATAAAATAAATTAAAATAATTCCATCTACCTTGGAATAATAATTAAATATTGTTTTAAAGAAATTCTAAATTTTAAACAATAGGTACCCAACTATTTTGTATGGGTCCTTTGGGTTAATTTAAAAAAAAAATTGAAATCATTTTACAACCCAAATATATCTACCACTTGGAACACCATAATGCTTAATTTTACATTTGTTAGATGTATGACCCTTTTTCATACAATAAAAGCATGATACAACATTTGTGTTCCTATAAGTTGTTCCTTTTTCTACCCAAGTTCTACGGGTTCTATGATTGTGTTTATTTTTAATTTTAGGAACATACTTATTTTTAACAACCTTATTTTCATTATTCTTACTACATTCTCCTAAGGTTGTTTGTTCTAGTAGTTTCTTAAAATTTTCACAAGAAGCACATTCATCACTACTAGCAAATTTACCCTTTTCAAAAATTAAAACTTTATTTTTCAAATCTTTATTTTCTTCAAAAATATTTTCAAAATTTAATTTTAAATTCTTATTTTCTTCAAGAATATTTTCAAAATCTGATTTCAAATTTTTATTTTCTTCAGAAATATTTTCAAAATTTAATTTTAAATTTTTGAAATCCTTTTTCAATTTCTGATGGGCTTTATCTTATTTTTCAGATTCTACTATTAAAGCAGCATAAATTTCATGCAATTCATTTTCACTAATTTGACTAGAATTATCAGAATCGCTAGATGTACTTACTTGGCTTCCAGCGTCGTCGTTCACTACTAAACAGATGTATGCTTGCTCATCAGAATCACCCATACTTGATGTTGTGCTTGATGAAGAGCTTAAACTATTCTCTTCCATGATTAAAGTATTCGTTTTAGCACACCTGATTTCATCTCCGCCTTCATGAGTTACTCTTAAAGTTTCCCACATTTCTTTAGCGTTTTTGCAGACAGAGACCCTGCAGAACTCATCAACAGTCAACGCTGATGCAATGATATTATGGGCTTTTACATCATTCTGAGATCTTCTCTTTTCTTCAATGGTCCATTGGTCACGGGACTTTGGTTCCTGCATATTGTTAGTTGGAACAAAAGGACCAAATGCAACAGCATCCCAAATATCTATATCAATAGATTCCATAAAAATTTGCATTCTGACCTTCCAGAATGCGTAATTTTCACCTGTGAATAGTGGTGGTCTATTGATAGAAGCACCCTCTGCGAATGTTTGAAACGATCCCGCCATTTGAATGACTATCAAAGCAAGCTCTGATACCAATTGTCAGAACGGCTGCAGCGGAATGGTTAGCGTGGAAACAAACCAAGAGGGGGGGTGAATTGGTTATATTCAAATATTATCCCTTTTTAATATTTTTCTCTTAATTTCTTACTAAGCAGATAATTAAACGTAAATAACAGAGTAAGGGAAAGAGAAAAATTACACAGGTATTTTATCCTGGTTCAGATCACTAGGATCCTACGTCCAGTCGCTTATCTCAAATAAGATAAACCTTTTTCACTATCACAAAACTATTACAAATATTAGTCACACAGAAAAACAATTTGTAACAGTTTAGAAATTACCACCTCTCTTGAAACCACAAGAGATGAACTTACACCTCCTTTGAATCTTCACAAAGGATGATCACCTCCTTCGAATGCTTCACGAAGGATGATTCTCTTCCAGACACTTCCTCAGACACACCAAGGATGATCAAGCTATTCCTCTGTCACCGCAGTACCACTTCAGGACTTTGCAGACAAGAGTTTCCTTAGCTTCAGCAATTTCACAGAGTTCTCACAAGAGTTCAGAGTACTTGAGCACAAGGGAAGAGTTTCTGTGTCTCTAGATATTTTTTTGAACTTGAGAGGAAATGAGAGTCTATTTATAGACTCATCCAAAGGCTCTTCCATTTTCGCTTTTAGACTTTCTGACTGTGTTAATCGATTAGCTACAGTGGTTAATCGATTAACAACCCAGCGGATACTTCAACGGCTCTAAAAACGGCTAGTTTTTCAAACGGCTCCTGTGTTAATCGATTAACAGCCCTTGTTAATCGATTAACGTTAATCGATTAACACCCCTTGTTAATCGATTAACAGCTCAATGTAGTGCTTCTTCATTTGTCTCTGGAACAATCGATTTACACCCTGTGTTAATCGATTAACACTGCACAGATTTTGCTGTTTGGCTTATTTTTACATCTCTTTTGAATGCAAACATAAATCCACTCATAATCTAAGTCCTAGATACTAAACTATAATTATTACAAAAGCTTTCCATAGCAATACAAGTCTTCATAACATTTTGAATCTTGATTTCTCTTGACTTGATTTGGACATCATCAAAACTTCATCTTCTTCATTTTGCTAACAATATAGTCTATCAATCACCAATAAATACCATATATTTGTCTTTGATATTGTCATTAAATATATTAACTGGTCATTAATGACATCCATCTTACCTGGCTCGCGATCACTGGATTACCGGTTGGTGAAGATGACATTCATCTTAATGACATCCATCTTAATGGTTAGGATGGGGAAAGTTAGTTAAGCGATTTTGGTAAGTGGGTTTGGGTTTAGGAGCTAGTTATATAAGGGGGAAGAGTGTCTCGGAGGAGACATGTTTGGTTGTTTGTTGTTTGATAGAAATATTACACAATGTGTGAAGGAAGAATATCTTCCTTGGATGCTACATTTTCTTTGTACCTCAAATATCAATATAGTTTACCATTTGTGAGTTTGTGTGTGCGTTGTGTGCTAACCTGAAGGTGTCCTAGGTTTCTTGCTGCCAAGAAGCCTATCAATTGGTCTAACATGTCCAGATCTCTAAAAGGGGAGAATTATAGAATGGAGAATTAGGTCACTAGAAACATTGGTTAGTGGAAGATCTACGGGAGGAGACTAGAGAAAGTCAACAAGAATTCAAGGATATGATCAAAGTTCTTATGAAGAAAACAAAGAACACAAATAGGAGCTTGGAGGACAGTTAGGGGTTGGTTAATGGGAAAGAATGGGTAGGAAGGACGAGATGGAGGAGGTGATGGAAGAAGAGAAAGGGGAAATACAGAAAGGTTGGATGAAAATAGTAGTTACCTACTTTTGAAGGGGTAGATCCAATAGGGTGAATATTTACAATTGAGAAGTTTTTAAGATTTTGAATGTCTCAACCAGGGAAAAGATAAGACTATCCTTCATTAGCATGGAGGATGGAGCTAGCCATTGGTTCAAGTATTAGGAAAAAAAAGACCAAGAATCCTTCTTGGGAAGAATTAACGGAAGCCTTGATAAGAAGATTTGGAGCAAAAGATAGATGCTCTGTGTTTAAAAAATTGTCAACAATTAGGTAGATAGGGCCAATGGAAGAATATATACAAGAATTTGAGATGTTGGTGGCACAAACTACAGAGTTAACAGAGGAACAACTATTGGGGCACTTATTTGCTAGTTTGCAGCCAAATCAGGCCCCATAATCCCAGGGAATTGTTAAGGGCTATGAAAGTAGCCAGGGATGTGGAGGAGGTTACAAGAGATTCCAGATTGCGAGGAGGATTAGCCAATACGAATAATCAATCGACTAGAAGGTATCAAGGGGAATTGGGGTTGTTTCCAAAATAAAGACATTTAAGGGGGCCAAAAGTGGATAGAGGACTTTGAGTAACATGAGCATCACAGGAAAGAAGGTGTTAATAACGCGATTGGTTATAATATAGGAAACAAAATGATAGAAGATGATAGAGGCTTAGGGATAAGGAATCTGCCTTACCTAGAATATATCCGGAGAAGGGAAGAGAGGAGATGTTTTCACTACGGTGGTCCTTACAGCCCAAACCATGGGTGTCCAGAAAAGAGTATTACAATACTGACCATGGTTGAGGATGAGTAGGAAGGTGGAGGGGAACGGGAAAAAGAAATGGAGAAAAGGAAAATGGAACTCTCAGTCTTCTCGGTAGGGGGTCTAATGTAGTTAAGCACAATGAAGTTGCAAGGCTCGTGGAAGGGAAACGCATCTTAGTGTTAATCGATAGTGGTGTCAGCCACAATTTCATTTCAACTAAAGTGGTGGCTGAACAAGACTTGGTGGTAGAAGAAACCCCTCCCTACAAACTTGAAGTACCTGAAAAACACTAGAAGGGGTGTTGAATAATTTTAATGGAAAAATCATTTTTGCAACCCTTATGATGTAACACATTATCGAGTTTTGAATTTTTTTTTTATAAACGCTTAGATGCTCGACCTTATAAGAGATAATAAAAGATAGTTGCATTTAACATGTTATTCACAATGTACATTGCAGAGTTTATAAGAACTTCCTTTCTTGAAGAATAATCGTTTAATGTGGAAGGTTCTTGTATTTAGAAATAAAAACACAATTGCAGGTTTTATAGGAGAAGCATTTAGGCAAGAGAAGATATAATTGCACAGATCTTTTTATTTGGTTCACTCCAATTGAGCTACGTCAAGTCTCCTCCGTAGAGGGTTCCACTATGATCTTCAACAAGATTACAATTGAGTATTCACACCACTCCTGGTCTTATCAGTCAGCGAATAACCTCATATTACCCTAGATTGGATGAGTATTTTCACCACTCTTGGTCTCCTTAGTCAACTAATAACTTCCTGTTACCCTACATGGGATAAGTATTCGCACCACTCTTGGCACTAAGTAACTTTGCCTAGATTTCGTTAACCCAATTGAGTTCAATAAATGTTTTAATTGCCTTCAGAATTGCAATCAATGATTGCTTACAAGTCGTTTAGACTATTACTCTCGAGAGTATTGTCTTTCTTCTTTTTTTCTTTTTCTCTTTTCTTGCTTAGATGTTTCTTTTTCTTGAGCTCTTTTTATGATTTTCTCTCTAACGCTTCTTAAAGGATGAATATTTTGTTGTGTTCTATCCTCTTGTTATTCTCTTGTTATCCTCTTGATTCTTCATTAGAATGATCTTCTATTTAAAGGCATTTTGGATAAGTGTTTGTTAGACTAAGCTTTTGGCATTGATTCCTGTGTCTTCTCTTTCTTCATGTTCAGCAATCGTTGGTTAAAGTCAACTTGCCAAAAGAGACATGCTTTTTCAGTACTTTGCTTGAAGTAGGTTGTACTTTCTTTTAGCCACCGCTTTAAGTGAAGCACATATTATGAATATCTCTTTTGTCTCTAATGTCCACTTTTGATTTTTTTTTTTTTAATTTGAAACTTGTGGATGAGTGTAGAGTAGTTCATCTGCAAATAATAGAGTAGATTGTGCATGCAACAGGTATGTCTTTTCTCTTGTAACTTTTTTTTGTTTTTGAATGTTAATCCTTTAATGTCATTTAATGCATGCTTAGAAGAACAAAGTATTTTTTTATTTCGTACCACTGAGGTAGGGTTTAATAATTAAGTTTTTCTTCTAAAGATACCAAGTGTTGAGTAAAGACTTCACCGTTAGACAAAGTGATAATTTAGGTGGTATGGAGTTGATCATAGGGTAACATGGCTGATGGGGCTGTCGCGGTCCATACAAATTTGATGTGCATTAAAAATGTAGTATAGTGCTAGGAAGTGACTCCTAGTCTCTCAAGGACCAAATGTGGTTCGAGACTTAGGTCAAACACGTAGTGGGGGTTTTTGAAAGTGTTTTTGTGCTTAGAAATGAACTAAATTAAAATTGGAAATTAAATACAACCAAACATAATTGGAAACATTGAAATAAATTAACAAAGCATGAAGATCGAACGGTCCTACAGATGACCGAACGATTCTACATCGAGACCAAATGGTCTCTAAAGCAAGTGAGGAAATTAGAAACACAGGAAGATAAAGAAGTCGAACATAATAGACAGCATAGTGAACGAAAACAATAAATTGTCCTAAAACAAGATGTGTGAACTAATTAAAATGTAGGAAATAATAAAGAAACACATGATATGCTATTCAAATGCAACACTTAAACTAAAACATGAAATGCCCAATGCAGCTTGGAATTAAAACTAAATGTTCAAGGTGTGTGACAAATTGAAATGCGAGAAATAAATAACAAAACACATCAATACTAGAATAACATGAAATGCAATACTTAAACTAATAAATAAAGAAAGCATGTTGCAGCTCAAAAGAAAAAAAAAACACGTTAAGCAAATATAAGAATGTTGATTCCATGACTAAGCTGCGTCCGTGTGCACATCCCAGCCAAATGAATACACACTGCTCTAAAAGAAATTGAGTCATCAGGCCATGACCCTTGTGTGGGCATCCAGCTTAAATAAAATGAACTTCTAAAATAAATATCCACCCAGGTCGTGGCCTGTCCAGCTAATGAATGCACCGTGCTTCTTCATTCAAAGCTAAATAAAAATCACCGCTTGAAGCATATCCCAAAATGAAAACAGCTCCTCATTTCTTTCATTGAAATCCATGCATACTCCTTTTGTAAAAGCAAATGATGATGAAAATCCATTCTCCCTACAACAGCTTGACCGTATCTTTTAAAAGAAGGCAAATGTATTTCTTCTCTCCAAATGAAATCACGTGCTTTTCTACAAGAAAGAAAATCAACATGCTACTAGTGTCTAAAGAAAGAAACACTCATCTTCCTACCGGAATAAAAACCGAGAGTTTTGATTCATAAGTAACCCTGCACAGCAAAAATGCTCATTACATTGATAGACTCAAACTTCAATAAAAAAAATGCATGAACCAAATAAAAAAAAAGGCAATGTGTAAAATCAGCAAAATGAAATTAACGTGGAGCTTTCCATTCTCATTCATCCAAAATCCATCATCGTGTGAGTCTCCTCTCTCGCTAGCCACGGCACCCCTTTCTACAAGAAGAAAATTAAATCTACTGGACATCACCGTTCATCCATGCACTGTTTGCTTCCAAAGAAAGAAAAGTGAAATGTGATTCCCTGTTCGTGTGTTTTTCTCCACATTTTTCCTCTCGGAGGATGCTCCTTTATTATGAAGGTTGAATCTCATCCTCACGTGCTGTTGTCCAAAGATTCCTTCTCATGGGCCCTCTCTTCTTTTGAAACTCGCATGGACGCTCCAAATGCATTCCCCATGGGTCGTGGCAGCTGTTGTGTGCACCTTCTAATGGGGTGTTGCTCCCTCCACCACCACACCTTTCTCTCTCCACCTCTCCTTTACTATTTTGCCCCTCAGTAAAATTTATTTTTAGGGTTATTATTTTTTAATTTTACCCATTCACAACTTATTTCACTAATAAGTTGTTCTAGTCTCGTAGATGAGTAAAATACTTTTCTTTCATTTTAACATTATATTTCTTCTTCTCTTTCTTTCGTCGTTGTGAGATACTACAAGTTGCAAAGGTTGGTGGTGGTGGAAAGAATTATCAAGCAGTCTCCCTCTCGTGGTGTAGTGTCGCTCTCGTGGTGCAGTGTGTGGAGTGCTGCAGTACGTGTCGTGCTTCCTCCAAGTGCGTATTCGAATAAACCTTGAAATAAAACCCTAAAATAAAAAATGTAACCTTTAAACGGAGGTGACATCCTTCAACGGATGTTGACATCCGTTGAAGGATGTCACCTCCGTTGATGTATACTTCCTCATGCTGGTTGATGCTCTGGACGCTCCTCGATGTTCCTCCACACCATGGCGATGACGCTCCTTCACACCACGGCGGCAATGGAAGCTTTCAAACGAAAACAAAATTGGGAAGAAAAAGGAATGGAAGTACAGGAGTTGGGGAGGTGAGACGGAAATGGGGAAAAGGGAAGAGAGTTCCGTGGATGGGTGCTGGGAAAGTAAAATTAGGGTTTCAAATTATTTAAAATAGGGTAAAAGTAAAAAATCTTTTTAATTTAAGGATATAATTGTATTTAAAATAATGTGGGGAGGTGGAGGAAGTATAAGGTGGTGGTGGAGGGAGCAACACCCCTTCTAATGTTAATTACCCCTTTGCAGCCAAGTGTTCGTCTTTTTCAGCAATGAAGAAATGTACTTTTCAAAAGGAAATTGAATGAACATTGTTGCCAGGCCGTGACCATTTCCCCGTGAATCAGCACTTTCTTTTCTTAAAGCCAAGATTGAATTCACCGTGTGACCTTTTTCTCCAGTTGGCCCATTCCAGCTCCCTATCCGTGTACACCCCCAAAAATAAAATTCGCACCTCCTCTCTCATAAGCTCAAAGAGTAAAATCACCGTAGTGTCCTCCTTCTTGTGCACACTTCTTTTGTGGATATTCTTGAATTATGTGACAGCCCTCCAAATGTCCCAAAATATTATCCAACAATTTCCCTGCAATTAATAATGCAAATAATTAGCCTCAGATAATTCAAATTAATTAAAATAAGAATTTATGGTCAAATTAAGCACAATTAGAAAAAATGGAAAATATTGGACATTCAAGCACAATTTCCTAACTAAATCTAGCACAATAAACTAAGTGAAATCAAGAAAATATTGACTCATCAGTGGCTGATGTCACTAGAAGAAGTTAAGATCAATTAGAGAAATTTAACTATGAGTTTTGGCCATGGAGAGAAGGGGTGTTGATTAGGGGTGACACAATAGTGACCAAGAAAGGTGTGACCCCTGAAGCATTGTTGAAAGAAACAAAAATTGAGGTAGTTTAATTAGTTTAGAATTTGGAAAGGACTGAATTGGAAGAAAGGGAGGAAAGGGTAGAGCGATGGACCACAAGGCAATCTGCAAATCTTGAGGAAATCTTGGGAGAATATGGGGAAATTTTCAAAGAACCTATAGAGTTGCCACCCAGGAGAGACCCACATAATAAGATTCCCATAAAAGTTGGAGTGGAGTCGATTAATGTGAGGCCTTGTAGATATCATCACCTCTTTAAGTCTAAAATAAAGATAAAAGTGGTTGAAATGTTAGGAATAAGGAAAATTAGGCCCAGGCCTTGCTCTAGCCTAGTTATTTTGGTAAATTTAAAAAATTTGCTTGGCCTAGGCCTTATTTTGTTAGGCCTTATTTTGCTAGGCCTTACTTTACCTTAGTAACTGGAGGTTTTGCATCGTCTATAGAGCCTTAAACAAGGCAATCATTATGGACAAATTCCTAATACTCGTGATAGAGGAACTGTTGCTTGAACTATAAGGGACAAGTTTCTTCCTAAAAGTGGATCTAAGGATAGGTTACCATTAAATAAGGATGAAAGAAGGAGACATTTGCAAAACGACTTTTTGCACACACTAAGGGCATTATGAATTCTTGGTCATACTCTTTGACTTGTCTAGTACCTTAGTCACTTTTTAGTGTGTGATGAACACGATATCGAGGCAACATTTAAGGAAGTGTGTCTTTGTTTTTTCTTTTTTATGGCATATTAATATTGTCTCTTAATTTTAACTATCAAAGAGGCTATTACCTCGGTTCTAAAGACAACTGTTGTGTAAACCTTTCAGAAAAAATTTAAAATAAAATTGTAAATGAAAATTTTGAAAATATCTACTAATTATATGTCTAGGTTCGCGGGTAAACCGAGACCGTAGAAGACATACTACCTGGTTGGTCAGAGAACCGAGGTAGTAGGCCTATTTCAAAAATGTTGTCAGGGTTTTTTGTTTCGATTCGTTAGAGAGCCGAGGCAGTTGACCTATTACAAAAATGTTGTCAGGGTTTTTTTGTCTCGATTGGTTAAAGAACTGAGGTAGTAGGCCTATTTCAAAAACTTTATCAGGGTTTTTTGCCCTGGCTTGTCAGAGAACTGAGGTGGTAGGCCTATTTAAAAAAAATTGTCAGTGAAAAGTCTGATTTGCATTGGCTTAGACGGATATTTTTCCTCGGATGGTCAGAGAACCGAGACAATATACACCCTTAGGCATCGGTTCACACTGAATCGAGGCATAGAGTGTCGCCAAAGTTACGAAATTGTCATCGCATTTTTATACGCTTCAATTTTTTTGAAACTGAAACGTAACGTGCGAGTTAAATAGTTATTTATTTACTAGTGGGAGCATTTTTAGCTGAGATTATTTATTTGAATAAGCTTTCTGATGGAAGCAGCTCCAATCTTCAAGAAGGAGCAACTCCTTGAACCAGAAAGTAGCAGCGGAATGGAAGAAGTTGATGGTTGATCTAGTGCATGCAAGGTGTTTGTGAAAATGTGTTTTGGTGTTTGGAAGTGTGTAAGTGAAGTCTCTAACTCACAAAGCCTTCCAAGAGGGAAGGAAGCTAGAGGATAAGTGTGCTAAAGTGGCAATATGCAATGAACCCGAGAGAAGTGGCTGGAAATCAAATTTGGCAGCAATTCACTACATCACTCAAGTTACTTTTACAAGAAGGAGAAGCTCTCTTTTATAGAGTAATAGAAGCCTATGAAACGTGCAAAAGAAGTTGCCAATGTACATGTGCTGCTGAAGGTGGCCAACATGGGTTGTGTTTTCCAGGTGAAACACATTTGAAACGTGCTCAAGTGAAGAAGCTACACATTTTGTTGTTTTTCACGTGGAAAATATGGAAAACATGCTTTAAAATAAAGTGGAAATGCTAGTTTGTTTGGCTGGTCGTATGTTGTATATCAGCTTTGCTTTTCCAATCCATAAAGCACTTCCTTTCTTTACCTCCTTTACTTTCCTTAGCTCACCAAGCTTCTTTGGTTGATTGGCTATGGTTTCCAAGCCTTATTTTGTCCTATAAAACAATGTGAATGGATTAGTAAAGTAAACATTCTAAGACTTAGAAAGTAAAGATCCTTTTGTTTATTCAACTTCCCTTTCTTAGTCTTAAGTTGATACTTCTGTGGATGGAAAGTCCCTAAAGGGGTTGCCATCACTTTCAGATTCAATGGCCTGCATATATGAAAAGTCAATAATTGTATTTTAAGGGCAGATGAGCAAAATTGAATGAATTCTCGATTCAAAAGTTCAATAGCATCAATGAGAACATTCTATTTAACTGTTAGAACATTTTGAAATAGAGGTCTTAGTGAGACATTTGTTTAAGAGCAAAATTCAAACAACAGAATTTGATAAGGGTGTGGACAACATTACTAGCATAGTTTTTTCCTATACTTGACTAACATATTTAAAGACAACATGTGAATTTACAACCCAGGGTTAAAAAAAGGTTTAGCTAGCAATATCATTGATAATACTTTTTATCAAGATTTTTTGGTTTTCAAGACAAAATATTGGCAATAATCCTAATTCCTACTAGTTTTTTTTTTCTATTTAAACTTTTAGGTGTTATTATCCATCCATCAACCTTTAAGACAATGTTTGGCACAAAGGTTAGGATTGAAAACTCAATTGAGCATGAGTTGAGTTGGACCTAGATCAACTTGGTTTGATTTGGATCAATTCAATCAGAGATAGGTTTGATTCAACTTAATCCTAGAGGGGTTTGACTCAACTCAACTCGAGATGAGCCCAAAATTACCTTAGCTGATGGAGACACAAATTAACTCTACTTGATGTGGTTTAATATAAGCCTAAGTGAACTCGGTGCAACATGAGCTCTACGCTATTTAGTCTGATATGGATTCAATTCAACCAAACCTGACATAGATTCGACTTGACTTAATTTGATACAATCTGAATGAGTCCTACTCAAGTTACTTAGATATGAATTTAACTTGTTTCAACTTGATCTTGTTACTAATTCAAATACATACATTACTACTATGCACAAAACATTAAGGCTTAAATGTTTACTCCGTCCCCATGTTAAGAGGTGAATTTATGTTTAATATCCATTTTTAAAAATGAAGACATTTGGTTCCTATGTTTTCAAATTTGTATCAATTTAGTCATATTCGTTAAGTTGGTAGAAATGGCGTTAACTTCACGCTTACGTAGTTGCACTTTTTTTCTCTCTCTCTCTTCCTGTCACATTTTTCTCTCTTTTCTATTTCTCTTACCATTAACTACATGCCACATTTTTCTCTCTCTTCCACCATTAACTTGTGCTCTTCCTGCCACCATTAAGTACCATAAATTGCATCATTAAAGAACAAAAAAGGTGCTTCAATTCATTAGAGTGCAAAAGAAATAGCAAATCTTTATTTTAATTTTGAATGAATCACTTTCATTCATATTACTCCATGTAAATTTCAAATTGCATAATCACTTTCATCATATTCAACCTAGTATAACTGATCAAATGAATGAATCATATTATTTCAGTTTTCTATAACTTATTTAATGGTATTATTTAAGATTATCAAAATTTTAGAATTTGAATAATAATTTATTGTACTATTAATAGTTGTCTGATGATATATTATTCGATCACCATTTAATTTTAAATTTTTGTGTATAATATTACAAATTCAAATATTAACAATAATAAATTTTAAAATTTTAATTATCTTTATCAAATATATATATATATATATATATATATATATATATATATATATATATATATATATATATATATATATATATATATATTTTGTAACTGTATATGTTAATTTCTGTTTTACAGTTTAATTTATAAAATAAAATCATCTCACCTTTTAGAAAGATAATCAAGATTTAATAATTTTATTTTTCTTATTGCTGAAATTTGCAGTGTTATATCTTGAAAGTAAAATCAAACATTCAGATTATCTTAATTAATGACAAAAAATTTAAATATTTAATAAAAAAAGAAAAAATAATAGTAGGTCGTATTAATTGATTATAAAATCAAACTTTATTGAGTGAATTAAAAAATGTAAAATATTTAAAATTTAAGTACTCACTCAAATAAAAATACATAATAAAAAACATTTAACTTTATAAATACTAGCTAAATATATTATTAATGCTCTAAGAAAATAATTGTGTTTCATCCTCTTATCAAAATTAAAATAAAGAGTTCAAAAAATAAAGATTTGATATTTCTTTTGCACTCTGTTGAAGCACCTTGTTCTTTAATGGTGCAATTTATGGTACTTAATGGTGGAAGGAAGAGCAGAAGTTAACGGTGGAAGAGAGAGAAAAAGGTGACAGGTAGTTAATGATGAGAGAAATAGAAAAAAGAGAGAAAAACGTGACAGGAAGAGAGCACAGGAGAGAGAAAAAAGTGCAGCTACGTAAGCGTGAAGTTAACATTGTTTCTACCAACTTAACGGATAGGACTGAATTGATACAAATTTGAAAACATAAGAACCAAATACCTACATTTTTAAAACAGGATATTAAACAGATATTCACCTTTTAACATGGGGACGAAGTAAGCATTTAAGTCAAAGATTAATTAACTTCAAATTTAAAGATAAACTAAATTTAATCATACAACAGAATTATTATCACATATACTTAGTTTATAGCCTAAAAACAAATTCTTACACTAATATACACAAAACATTAATTAATTCAAATTTAAGCATAAACTAAATTTAATCATACTGGAGAATTATTATCACATATATTTAGTTATCGCCTAAATGTGTTCTTGGTCGAGGTGATTTCGCTTTTAAATCACCGAGCGACGTCACGCAGGAGTTCGCTTTTGAAGCTCTTTTCGCTCTGGTTGAGGTGATTTTGCTTTCAAATCACCAAGTGGCACCGAGGTGATTTCGCTTTTGAATCACTGGTCGGCGCCATGTATGAGTTCGCTTTTGAAGCTCTTTTCGCTCTGGTCAAGGTGATTTCGCTTTTAGGCCTTTTCCTATGTTGAGCAGAGGCTCCATAAGTTCTTTTTTGAACTTTTTCCTTTAGGTTGAGTGGCGAGCAAGAGTTCTTTTTCCAAAACTATGAACGATCGGTAGGGATTCTTTTAAGAGCTTAAGAGCTCCAGAACCTTTTCTTACGTTAAAAAACGAGCGGTAGAGATTCCCTTTTGAGTTTAAGAGCCCGAGAACCTTTTCCTACGTTGAGCAACGAGCGGTAGGGATTCCCTTTTGAGCTTTAAGAGCCCAAGAACCTTTTCCTACGTTAAGCAACAAGCGGTAAGGATTTTCAGCTTAAGAGCCCGAGAACCTTTTCCTACATTGAGCAACAAACGATAGGAATTTCCTTTTGAGCTTAAGAGCCCAAGAACCTTTTCCTACGTTGAGCAACGAGCGGTAGGGATTCCCTTTTGAGCTTAAGAGTCCCAGAACCTTTTACTACATTGAGCGACAAGCGGTAGGGATTCCTTTTTTAGCTTAAGAGCCTGAGAACATTTTCCTACGTTGAACGACGAATGGTAGGGAATCCCTTTTGAGCATAATAGCCCGACAGCCTTTTCCTACGTTGAGCGACGAGCAGTAGGGATTTCCTTTTGAGCTTAAGAGCCCGAGAACCTTTTCCTACGTTGAATGACAAACGGTAGGGACTCCCTTTTGAGCATAATAGCCCGAGAGCCTTTTCCTACGTTGGGCAATGATCGGTAGGGACTTCCTTTTGAGCTTAATAGCCCAAGAGCCTTTTCCCACGTTGGGCAATGATCGGTGGGGACTCCCTTTTGAGCTTAATAGCCCGAGAGCCTTTTCCCACGTTGAACGACAAATGGTAGGGACTCCCTTTTGAGCATAATAGCCTGAGGACATTTACCTACGTTGATAAGAGTTCTTTTTCCAAAACGTTTTCTCTGAGTCGAGCGACGACTGATAGGAGTTCTTTTTCTAGAACTTTTTCCTAGGCCGAGCGGCGAGCGATAGGAGTTCTTTTTAGAACTTTTCCTGCACAAAATATTTTTACTCACAAAAATATGTGTTAAATAAAATATTTAATCTTTTAGTTTAATAATGAAAAATCATTAGAACCTGACAAGGTTGAACGTTGATGGTCCAACTGACCAAGCGGTAAGGTATTGAACCTTCTTGTGCAGGATATTTTTACTCACAAAAATGAGTTAAACAAAATAAAATAAATGCTTCAATATATTATAATTTATAAATTATAATAAAAAGTGGAACCTGACAAAAATATGAGTTAAACAAAATAAAAATTATAATTTACAAATTATAATAAAAAGTATTGGAACCTGACAAGGTTGGATGGAGGACTGAACGTTCCTGAAAGTTCTCAAAACAAAAGAGATGCCTTTAGAAATTATTATGGATTGTACTCCTGTTGCAAAACCTAGTATTGATCTGAAGTAGCAATGTCGAGGTCGAGCGCACGTCTACACGTCTTGTTCGTGGTTTCATGGGGATGTCGCTCGGCCCCACGGTGGGCGCCAATTGTTTCAGTTGAAATCGTTCGAGAGTCAGTTGTCATTTCTTGCTCTGCTCTCTTTCGATCATCCAATCCTCTCTGCGAATGCAATCTACTCCGATGGGTTGTTGTTGACTTGTAGAAGACACTCTAACGCTCAAGTGAGATATGTTTCATAAAGAGATTACTATTTTATTGGGATAGTAAAAGATGATTGTACCTGGACATCAATTGTCTACTTATAAGGCTTGTGACGGTCACGTTCATTGATTAACCATTAGTGCAATATATTTTAGGTAATCAAACCCAATAATTAATCATTAATGTCGTATATTTGTAGAGCGTAAGACAATCTGACCTATTAGTACATGTTTAATAATAATTAATTCTGATTGATATACTTTATATAGTACACAAAAATATTAAAAATTAAAAGATAACATTCATAAAGAAAAGGAATTAAAATTACATATAATTACAAAATTATAAAAAAAATAAAACAAAAATTATAAAATTTACAAAATATAGGACCTAAATTATCCTACTAGAGATTTTGAGGTCATTGGTGGTGGAGAAGATCCAAGGTGATGAAAGAGAAATGGCATGTGTACCATTTAGCAATTATAATGTATTTTAGAGGTGTTAAGAAGAACAAAGGCAAAATCTTTTACCTATTGATTGTGTACTAGAAGGGTTATGTTTGTGTAGATCCAAAAATTTCTGAAAAAACTACTAAAATATGGAATAGAAAAGAAAAATCAATTAATTTTTATTTTTTTTAATGAACATTAAGAAAATATAATAAGTTTAAATTTTAATATCATTATTTAACATATATATATACCTTTCATTTGAGAAAAGAAAAACTACAACGAAGCTTAAAACAAGTTTTGTGACGTTTTCTTTTATTATTTGATTCTATACTAAACTAGTTTATATAACATTATTTAAAATGGAAAATACTATACTAATATATTGTACATAATTTGTTAAAATTGATAAACATATAATCTCGTTAAAGTTCTTTATCCATATAAGTTTGTTTAAAGAACATTCGAGATATAAGAAGATTTACCTAATTACACCTTTGACTAACCTCTTTAGCTTTAATTGAGTATGATTGTGATCCTCTAGTTTTCTCTGCTTCTTTAATGTTTAAATATTTAGTATTCTAAATTCATCGTAAACCCTTCAATAAAGAAACAAAAATGAAAATTTAGGATTATTAGATAAAAGAAAATAAATAAAAAAAAAGGTTCAAATTTGCTTTATTTAAAAACTAAAATTAGATTGTGCCAAAAATATGAGCCATGAAAGAGAAAATGCAAGCTAAGCATACAGTCACGACAACTCATTCTGCTACCATGTTTTCATGCTAGAAAAATGGGCTATGCTTGGCCATTTGAGCCTGATCATTACCTTCACACAGAGAAGAAAGAACAGAGGGAAGGGAAGAATAGGGAAAAAGAGGACTATAGAATCAACTATGTATCCTTCTGTCTACCTTATTCTTCCTTTCCCTTCTAAACATCAAACAAATGTTTTTCTTCTTACTTTCTAAAGCATTCTGGGTTTAAGACATTACAAACAAACACTTTCATCATAATTGTTGCCCCTCCTCTATTCTTCAGGTAGCATTATCTCTTTATTTTTTTTATGTTTTTTTTTTTTTGCATCACCCTTGTATCCCTTATCTCTTTTCAAAAATATTTTAAAAAAAGCAAGCGACCCTTTAGGTTAAATTTCAAATGCATCTCCATGCATATAAACTTATGCAGGCAATGTAAACAAGGTGTGATTTTGTAAATTGCAGGGAGGGAGACGTTTTTTGAAGGGAAATTTAAGGAAACTGAGAAGTGGAAAAGTAGAAGATTTAATAGTGTGATCCAGAAGCAATTGGAAAGAGTAAAAATCCATGGCTCCAGGGTCATTAAGAAGAGCCATTGGAGCAGTGAAGGATCAAACAAGCATAGGTTTGGCAAAGGTGGGAAACAGCACCTCACTTGCTGATCTTCATGTGGCAATTGTGAAAGCAACGAAGCATGATGAGTACCCAGCTGAAGAGAAGCACGTGAGGGAGATTCTGAGCTTAACATGCTACTCTCGGGCATTCATCTGTGCATGTGTAAACATCCTCTCTAGGCGTCTCAGCAGGACCAATAGTTGGACAGTGGCTTTAAAAACACTTATTTTGATTCAAAGGTTGCTGTCAGAGGGTGATCCTGCGTATGCACAAGAAATATTCTTTGCAACTCGTCGTGGGACTCGCTTCCTCAACATGTCTGATTTCAGGGACAACTTAAAGTCCAATGCATGGGAATTCTCTGCATTTGTGCGCACTTATGCATTATATCTAGATGAAAGACTCGAGTATAGGATGCAAAGCAAACGTGGCAAGCGCAGCAGGTTTGCTTCTGATGAGGAAGAAGACGAAACCATGGAGAAAGAAAGTGAAAATGGTAGACATTCTAGAGAAATGGTCAAAGCCACCCCAGTTTCCGAATTGAAAACTAGCAATCTATTTTCCAAAATGCAACACTTGCAATTGGTGCTTGAGCGCTTCACAGCTTGTCGTCCCACAGGTTTATAATATTACAACTATTAAGTTTGTTTATTAATTCCTCCATATTTTCTTCGCAATGCATCTTATAACAATTCTATGATTAAAAGATTTGCATCTTGATTACAGCTGGTCATGAATTGTGGTATTTAAAACATAAAAGCATCTCAGCTTACAGTTGTTTTGAACTAACAGGGAAAGCAAAGACGCATCGACTTGTGACAGTAGCTCTCTACCCCATTGTGAAGGAGAGTTTCCAAATATATTACAACATCACAGAAATATTGAGTATCTTCATTGATCGTTTCGTTGGCATGGAGACACCAGAGTGCATTAGGGTGTATGACATCTTTTGTCGTGTTGGGAAACAATATGATGAGCTAGACTTATTCTACAGCTGGTCCAAGAATATTGGAATTGCTCGCTCTACTGAGTACCCCGACATTGAAAGGGTCACAACAAAGAAGCTAGAGGTCATGGATCAGTACATCAGAGAAAGAGCACAAAATAAGAAAAACCAAATCCAGGAAGAAAACAAAGAAGAACAAGAAGAAGATGCAGAAGAGGAGAAGAATGAAATCAAGGCATTGCCAGCGCCAGAACATTTATGCCAAGCAGCAGCAGAAGATGTTGTGAAGGAAGAGAGCAAGGAAGAAGAAGCCACAGAGGAAAAAATAGTGCAAACAGAGGGTGATCTATTGGATTTACGAGATGACATGGTGCCAAGTGAAGAACATGGAGACAAGCTAGCCTTGGCATTATTTGATGGTGCAACTGCAGCATCAAGCGCAAGGCAAGCGCTTCCCTGGCATGCATTTGATGATGTAGCAGATTGGGAAACAGCATTAGTCCAATCACCCAGCAGCTTACCAAACCGAAAGCCATCATTAGGGGGTGGGTTTGACACATTGTTGCTGGATAGTATGTATACACAAGCAGCAACAAATGCAGCTATGCAAGGACAAACTTATGGCATGAATGGCAGTGCTAGCAGTATGGTTCAAGGGTTAACAAGTGGGCCTGCAATGCTGGCATTACCTGCACCACAAACATCAGCTGGCAGTGCAAGTGTAGATCCGTTCGCAGCTTCATTGGCAGTGGCACCTCCAGCTTACGTTCAAATGTCAGAGATAGAGAAAAGACAGAAGCAATTAATGGAGGAACAAGTGATGTGGCAACAATATGCAAGTAGCATGCACGGAAATGCTGCATTTACAAAACTACAACCTAACAATACTTATCAAATGGCTCAGTATCAACAAAACTATGGATATTATTATTATTAATTAGGAGAACTTTTCCATTAGTTTGCAGTTGCACTTGACCCGGGTAGGAATACTTGAGTCTAAGCTCCTTGCGTCTGCTGATCACCAAAAGTTTCTCATACTTTCATTACTACATTTTGTTCCCAGTGTACTTTATTTGCCCAAGACTTCGTTGTGGTTTGTCCCATGGTGGTTGAATCCAGATACAAATATTGTGTGAACCATTTCTCGTGAATAGTGTACGATTCATTAACATTATACATCAAACATTAAAAAAATGACATAAAAATATGTAAAATTTATATATACAAAATGCATTTATTAAATAATTTATTACATAGTTTTTTACCTTAAATACAAATATGTTTTATTATATATAGTATTATACTGTGAGAATACCAATAATGCCACAATACCAAATATAATTGAAAAGTTTCGATATTCATATACTCAACAATGAATGAAATTTGAATTTTCACAAACCTAGAATTCCTCAGCATTTTCACTTTCTCCTTTCTCCGATGGACACCACGGCATTCAAATCCACCACCAAGAGAACTCCCATGGGAACCTCTTCGGTAGCCTCAACCGCCCCTCCCACCACTCTGGCGACTAGGACGACTGAAGCGAAAACAAACCCTGACAAAAAGCGATCTAAAACTCAATCGACCCAACTCACTTATATGGAACCCTTCTCTTGCCCTAAACGAACGACGATGAGACTTTTTCCTTGTTCATTGATTCCAACGAACTTGAGTGCGCAAAAGAGAAAATAGAGTAAACTCACTCCAACCATTATCAAATAGTGGAAATACCAAATTGACTAGATTACAAAAATACGGAACCACATTCCAAATTCGACAATTAACTCATTTTGCCAAATTCAAGAGCCACGGTAAATCTAAAACAACTTCAACGCAACGAAAGTTAAACAACTCCATTTTAAAACTAACAACTGCATTGTTCTATTCCCAAACAAAATAAACCAAAGAGCGATTCAGTAATGCGCTAATAGCATAGATAGATGAAGCCAAACTACGAAATAGCCACAATTCAAATTCAAGGAAAGGAAAAAACTAGTCATTGATACTATAACAGTTCTCAAAACAAAACTAAATAATATCCCCAAACACAAGGTATTACTCCAAAATTAAAATGCCAACGACGGCAAACAAAACAAAAATAAATGAAAAAAAAATGAGTGTGTGAAAAAGCAAATTCCAACTAAAACAGAGAGGTTCCCTTTCCCTTCTTGTCGCCGCCGATTTCGAAGTGCTTGCACCTCTGCAGAATAGAAACAATGCAAAACAAGTAGAGCTACGAGTTCAAAACGACAACACAAAAAAAGAAACGACAGAAAGAGATTATGATTACCTTGATTGGATGTTGGGACACATGTTTGCATCCCTGGCACTGGAGCCTCAGCACAATTTTCTTGGTGGTTTTGGCCTAATTAATTATAAAAAAACCTGAATTTAGTGACAACAAAAAAAGGATAAACAGCGCTTGGAGTGAACTGTATTGTATTGTAGGGTTATGAAGGTACCTTTTTGTGGAAAACGGGCTTGGTCTGTCCACCGTAACCGGACTGTTTCCGGTCATAACGGCGTTTTCCCTGAGCGGCGATACTGTCCTTACCCTTCTTGTATTGGGTGACCTTGTGGAGGGTGTGCTTCCTGCACTCCTTGCTCTTGCAGTAGGTTTTCTTCGTCTTCGGAACGTTCACCTTCCGAATACAGTTACAAAAAATTATTCACTGCTAAAAGAGATCGATGAGAGCTTAAGGAAGAAGAAGATGATGAAGAAAAGCCTACCATTGTTGCAGGGGTCGGTGGAGGAAAGGCGGGAGCAGCGGAGTCGGGTTTAATGGCTTCTGTGAATTAGGGTTAGTTAAATGTTCTTTCTCTTCTCCGAGTTGGGCTTTCCAGTTCTAAGGAACTAAGCCCATCAGGTAATGTCAGGGGGTGGTTCACCCGCACCTCCAAAGTTTCAAAGTTTCATCCTGCACCTCAAATTTCCATAAATGTCCTTTAATTAATAAAGTTGGTGTGGATTAAAATTTTTTACGGAATCTAGTTGAAGATTATTTCAAAGAATGAGTGTGGAATATATACTTCTTTCATCTATGCATCCTCTTTCATTTTTTCAGTATCTCTGTTAAATTATATTAATATTTAAGATTGGTTCATGTAATTTAAAGTATAACTTTGATGTACACATTCTAATGTGATAATTATTAGAATATAATGTATTAAAGTTATAGGAATTATTTTAGAGTTATTAAAATTAATCCCTCTCTTCTCACTTCAATAAAGGGCATTTTGGTATTTTGTTAAAGTTAATTAAAATATCATAAAAGAGGGAAAAAGGTGAGACTACGGTTGACAGGTTAAGTTTCTGAAAAGAGAGAAAGAAAGGTTACGTTCTCTGGGAAAGAAAAGAAACTGTGACATCCCTCAATTTTCTATATCATCAAGAAAGCATTAAAGTGAAGTAAGAGAAGGGAGAACGTTTGACAGGAAGAAACTGTACAATGGACCCAGGTAAGTTCTTTTCTACTGTGTATGAGAATAGTGAGTATCATGAAAATTCAAGATCATGTGTGTGTTTTTCATTCAATTGAAAATTAAAGAATTGCTTACAAGTGGTATCAGAGTCAGGATCTGAATTTTATGATTCTCCATGAATGGTAATTTTCTCAATTTTGTGAAACCCTAATTTTTGAATTGTAAAATTTGGGGATTTTAAATTTTCATATGTTTAATTAATTTTATTGGCATGAAAGCCAAGCCGTAAAGTTTTATGATATCAATTTTTTTTATTGATGAAAGAAAATTCAATTCACTTTAATGTGAATTTTACCCTAGAAGCCGAAAGTTTAAAAGCAATTTTATTGTTGCATGATTGTTACAATTCACTGTATCGTGAATTTCAAAGCCGCACGTTTTAATTTTTGATTATCACGTTAAAATAACCCTACTGTTGCAATATGCCAAAGTTAATTCTGCATGATAGAAAAGTCAATTCCCTTGCGTAAAGTGAATTTTGAATGATAGAAACAATTCACATGAATTTGCAATTTTGTTTACTTTGTATTCATTATTGAATTAAAGCAACTTAATTTTAAAGCAAAAAGTTTGTGTGGTTCCACAGTAAAGCAATTTACTTTTTGCAACTTATATTATTATTATATTGTAAACATAGTAATTATTACTGCATTGAATGGAAATTCTAATATGGAAATTAAATGTGAATTAAAAGTGGGAAGGTTTCATATACTTTTAATTTGAAAAGTGAATTTACTGACATGATATAATTTTGTTTTATGAATTATATGTATTTGGAAGAAGGAAGTTCAATTAAGTTGAATTTTGGATAGTAATTAGTCATTGATATAAGGATGTTATGGATTACCCAAAGGTGAACCATTGTTTATAATTGATGACATTAAAGTAAGACATTTCATGTACTTAGTAAATATGTTTGTATATCCAAAGATAGCATACATATAGACTTAAGTATGATTGATTGTTTATTAAAGTGTATATGAAATTTGTCAGTTTAAGAATCACCCAAAGGTGAACTTAAATGAATGACTTAAATGATTACCTATCAGTTTAAGTGTCACCCAAAGGTGAACTTGAATGTATGACTAGTGTAGTAATTTGTTTGAATCTATTAATTTTATCAAAGCATTAATGTATGAGCTTTTGTATTATTTCCAGCTTACATGAATTTATCAGGTTTGAGCAACAATGTGGTCAAGTTTAATGGGCTCAATTATGCTGATTGGTCAGAACAAATCAAGTTCCAACTGGGTGTGTTAGACTTGGACATGGCAATTATGATGGATGAAATGCCCGCAGCCATTACAGTGACTAGTACAGATGATGAGAAGTCTCTTCATGAGGCTTGACATAGGTCTAACAGGTTGTCATTAAACTTGATGCGCATGTCTATGATAGAGAATGTAAAGCCTCCTATGCCTAAAACAGAAAATGCAAAGGAATTCATGAAACTGATCAAGGAGTACTCACAATCAGACATAACTGACAAGTCTATTGTAGGAACTCTTATGAGTGAGCTGACTACCAAAAAGTTTGATTGGTCGCAGCCCATACATGACCATGTAACTGGAATGGCAAATATAGCAGCAAGATTGAAGTCAATGGGAATGAAGGTGAATGAGTCTTTTCTAGTACAGTTCATCATGAACTCCCTTCCTCCTGAATTTGGCCAGTTCCAAGTGAACTATAACACTCTTAAAGACAAATGGAACTTTCAAGAAATTAAAGCCATGTTGATACAAGAGGAAGGGAGATTGAAGAAAATGAAAGATCATTCTATCCATCTCACAACTCATGAAGGTGCTAGCTTCAGTAAAGCCAAATCAGGAAAGAAGAACAAGAAGGACAAAGCCCTAATGAAAGTGAATAAGGGCAATATCCAGAAGGACCAGAAATGTTTCTTTTGCAAGAAAGTAAGTCACTTCAAGAAAGATTGTCCGAAAAGAAAATCTTGGTTTGAAAAGAAAGGTACTTTTTATGTTTTTGTAAGTTTTGAAGCAAATATAATTGAAGTGCCTAATAATACCTGGTGGTTGGATTCTGGAGCTACTACTCATGTTTCTAATATTATGCAGGGATTCCTTTCAATCCAGCCCATAAAAGGAACTGAAAAGTATTTATATATGGGAAATAGAATGAAGGCACGAATAGAAGGAATTGGGACTTACAGATTGATTCTAGACACTATTATTGTCTGAATCTTGAAAAGTGTCTCTATGTTCCTGTGCTAGGAATTTAATTTCTGTTGCAAAGTTGGATTATTTAGGTTTTAACTTTAAGATTGAAAATGGTATTTTTCATTTGTATAAACTTTCGTACTATTATGGTTCTGATACATTATTGGATGGTTTATATCGTTTAAATCTTGATGTTAATTTTTCTGAATCCCTGTTTAATGTTGAACATGTTGTTGATAGAAACTGTGGTGTAGGAAAAGAATGTTCTGCTTTCTTATGGCATAAAAGTTTAGGTCACATATCCAAAGAAAGGATGTTGAGGTTAGTTAAAAATGAAATTTTACCTCAATTGGATTTTGATGACTGGGATGTATGTATTGATTGTATTAAGGGTAAACAAATGAAACACATATCAAAATATCCTGCCACAAGAAGTAGTCAACTTCTTGAGTTAATACACACTGATATTTGTGGTCCTTTTGACATTAAATCCTGGAGTGGTGAAAAATATTTTATCTCTTTTATTGATGATTTCTCACGTTATTGTTATATATATCTATTACATGAAAAATCTCAATCAGTGAATGCCCTTGAGGTGTTCATAAATGAGGTGGAAAGATGATAACAGTTGAAAAACTGTTATTTTCATGCTTAAAGTTAATACTAAAAGCAACCTTTATACTTAGAAACTAGCTTGAAATCATGCTTTTAATTCATATTTTCATAAATAAGAGAGCTGGACAGGTTTATGCTTGATTTCAGTGTTTTTGTGCAGGTTTAAAGGTGAATTTAGTGAAAGAAGTGAAGAAGGAGAGAGATGGAATCAGAAAAGACATCAAAAAGTGCAAAAGGAGAAGCCGAAGTTATCGCTCAGCGGCAGTTTACCGCTGAGCGGCACTCAGGAGCTCACGAGAGATCCGCTGAGGGGCAAAATGGCCGCTGAGGGGAAGAAACAACTCACGCACTCACCGCTGAGCGGTACTTTACCGCTGAGCGGCACACTTATGGGCTTGGGCTTGAATTTTCTGTAATTTTAGAATAGTATATAAGCTTTAGGACGTCCTAGGGTTTGTATCTTTGGCAGAAACGAAGCAAACACTCTCTCTTCCACCCCTTTGAAGGAGGATCTTGGATGCTCATGCTACCTCTTCACCTTTCTAGGGTTTTATCTTTCATTCTTTCATTATTGTTCATCTAGGTTCACCATGAATATGGTGAACTAAACCTTGTATGTTTGTTGGGGAATCAATGTAATCTTTTGAAGCTCTCATATATGGAATTTGTGTTTGCATCTTAATCTAAGACTTATGCTTTCTTTCATCATTAGTTAGGGTTTTTCCTCTTTGCTCAAGGCTTGCTTTGTTTAACTCATTCAATGCATGATTATTGATTTTGTCGATACGGGAACGTACGGGGAAGTCTAGATCCGGGGAATTACTCCCAATATTATATTGGTTGTCGTTAAGCTCCTGTGCTAAAAGAACTAATTACTAGGAATGCTAGGAATTGTATGAACTCGTAATTGGGGATAGGCCTTCTTGACAAGGTAATTTAGAGAGTGGCATTAACAATGATGACTTGAATGTCGAATTCCTAAAATATATGAGAGTGGATAAGATGAAATTGACCCCCAACAACATATTCATATATATATTTCATTGAAAGTGCTTGTCTTTTGCTTTTGCCATTGATCAAAACCTCATGCATACATGTTTATTTTCGTCTTTTGCATAGTAAAATCCAATTATTTTGTTCTTAAGTCTTAGCTAATCAACAAATCACATAACTAAACTAGGCTGTGAGTCCTTTGGGAGAACGATACTTGGTCTTACCGAGTTTATTACTTGAAACGATTCGGTCATACTTGCCGATTGTTCAACAAGTTTGTGACATCATATTTTGGTGATCATAAATTTGTGCATCAAAAGACAATTAGATAGAAAAGTAAAAGTGGTGAGATATGATAGAGGTGGTGAATATTGTCAATACCCAATTTCGTCCGGGTAAATAAAATTAATAATAAATAAATAAATAAATAAAAAAGTGAATAGTGAATAGTAAATAGTGAATAGTGAATTGTGAATAGTAAAAAGTGAAAAATAAAAAAAAAATTATTTTTGGAAAGGATAAGTGTTCCACGTAGCTTTGAGATCAGAATTCACCAATTTGCAAATAAAAAATTAATTTTGTAATAGTAAAATGAATAAAAAAATGAATAGTAAAAATGAATAGTACAAATGAATAGTAAATTTTTTTTACTATAAATAGCCAAGGGGGGAGGCTGAAAATTTACACAAAAGAATTGAGAAAATTTTTAAGAGAAGAGAGTTGGAAGAATTTCTAATTTCAAAGGGGATATTCTGGAAGTTTTCAGAGAGCGAGGAGATTAAGTCTGTAATAGAGGTAAGGGAAGCTAACCTTGAGTATCTTCTTTTGTATTATCTTGAGCCTTGAATATGCTATATTTTGCTTTTGTCTGATCTTAAATCTTGATTATGGAGTATTTTGTTTCTGTATGATTTTGAATTTAAATGAGAGTATGCTTTTGTGTTGATATCCAAGTGTGATAGTTGTAAAACGTGATATTGATTATGTTATGCCATTTGTATGTTATTAGTTGTTTATTTTTGTATTTTGGAAGGATTAGAAGTTGTCTAACCGGCTCTGCCAGATTCAACTTCTTATTTTCCCAAACGCTTTATTTCTTTACTTATTTATTTTATTGCATTTTGGAAGGATTAGAAGTTGTCTAACCGGCTCTGCCAGATTCAACTTCTTATTTCCCCAAACGCTTTATTTCTTTACTTATTTATTTTATTGCATTTTGGAAGGATTAGAAGTTGTCTAACCGGCTCTGCCAGATTCAACTTCTTGTTTCCCCAAACGTTTTATTTCTTTACTTATTTATTTTATTGCATTTTGGAAGGATTAGAAGTTGTCTAACCGGCTCTGCCAGATTCAACTTCTTGTTTCCCCAAACGTTTTATTTCTTTACTTATTTATTTTATTGCATTTTGGAAGGATTAGAAGTTGTCTAACAGGCTCTGCCAGATTCAACTTCTTGTTTCCCCAAACGTTTTATTTCTTTACTTATTTATTTTATTGCATTTTGGAAGGATTAGAAGTTGTCTAACCGGCTCTGCCAGATTCAACTTCTTGTTTCCCCAAACGTTTTATTTCTTTACTTATTTATTTTATTGCATTTTTGTGATTAATTTTTATTTCATCTAAATTTTCCACCAACTTATTATATTATTTTTGTTCATCAACTTTCTTCATCCTTAACTCTATAAATACCTACATTCTCTTCACTTCACACACACAATTTACATAATATCCATATCTTCTCTCTCAAAATCTCTTCATTCCATCCCGAAACTCTACTTCATTTCTCCCTCACATTTTACTATCTCTCTATACATAATAAATCCTGTACCCCATTTCTACCATAAAGTTATCTTCTTCATCTTCCATCTATCTTTCTCACAACTTATTACAAGTAGAGTTTTATTTCATCACACAAATCTTCAACAAGGTATACATTTTCTCTTCATTCTATTTATATATGCATTTTGATCATTTTTTTAGTTTATAAATTCATCGTGTTTTCTATTACAATTTTTCTTTATGCTTTTCACATTTCAACCCATCTATCCTTCTTAATAAAAAAATATAAAACTTTAAAAACATGTAATAATATAAATATCGGTATGAGTACTCGTGCGATCGTACGCATCAACCTAGTACTCATTACCCAAAATCTAAAATAAACAAAAAAAGCCGTGTGAGTGCTCGTGCGATCGTACGCATCAGCCTAGTGCTCATTACGCAAACAATAAGAAAAAAAAGCCGTGTGAGTACTCGTGCGATCGTACGCATCACCCTAGTGCTCATCATGCAAAAATCTAAATATTTTATAAAAATACCAAAAATATTTTAAAGGTTAAGCACATGTGTGATCGCACGCATCGTCTTTGTGCTGAAAACATTCTTTGTTTATTTTATAAAAATACCAAAAAAATACAAAATCTTTCAAAACCCAAAAACATCCACATTTTCAAACAACATACAACATGGCTAGTCAGAACTACGTGGTCCTTGATTCTCCATCAAAAGTGGAGATACGTAGGAGCAAGGCCAGTCCTTGTCAGGTTCATTTTCCCAAAAATCCAAATTTATTTATAAACAAATTTTCTAAACAATTTCTCAAACAATATTTTTAAGCAGTTTCTAAAAGAACTATGGAACCCTGATTTCTCATTCTTAATGAGAATACGTAGGAGCAAGGTCGATCCTTGTCGGGCCCACAAAAATTAAAAAAAATACATTTTATTTCTTTAGAATTTTATTTTAGGGGAAAGTTAAACATTTTGAAAACCACATCATATTCGCGTATTTAATTAAAGGTACTGCTTTAGGGCAGGCGTTGTAGGGTGCTAATACCTTCCCTACACGTAACCGATTCCCGAACCAAGAATCTCATTTTCGCAGACCATGCCTTATCATTTTATGGTTTTTCCGTAGTTTTCCAAAATAAACTATGGTGGCGACTCCAAATCTCTTTTTCAAACGGTTTTATTTTTCGGATCGTCGTCCCGTCGCGATTCCGGTTGCGACAAATATTATGGTAAAACTGATGAGAGTGGACAATGTCCAGGTCCATTTGCAAAATTTCTTGAAAGTCGGGGTATTTGTGCACAGTATACAATGCCCGGTACACCACAACAAAATGGTGTAGCAGAAAGACGAAATCGTACTCTTATGGATATGGTTAGGAGTATGTTAAGTCATAGTAATATTCCTTTATCTTTATGGATGTATTCATTAAAGACTGCTGTATATCTGGTTAACAGGGTTCCTAGCAAAGCAGTTTCTAAAACTCCTTATGAACTATGGACTGGAAAGAAACCCAGTTTGAGACATCTTCATGTTTGGGGTTGTCCGGCAGAGGTAAGGTTATATAATCCACATGAAAAGAAGCTTGATGCAAGAACCATTAATGGTTACTTCATCGGTTATCCTGAAAAATCAAAGGGGTATAGATTTTATTGCCCTAACCATAGTACAAGAATAGTTGAGTCTGGAAATGCTCGGTTCATTGAAAGCGGTCAATTTAGTGGGAGTGAGAAATCACGCATAGTGGATATTCAAGAGCATAATGATATTGTGTCTACATCTAATGTCTCTTCTGAAGTTGTTATCCCTCTTGTTGTATCACAGTCACACAACAAGTAGAGACAACAAGTTAATGTTCCAATCCCACAAAATGAACATATAAATGTTGAGCCAATTGACAATGAGCAAGTCATAAATGAGCAATTGATAGAGGAACCACAAGAAGCAGCATTAAGAAGGTCTGTAAGGGAGAAAAGACCTGCTATTTCGAATGATTATGTGGTTTACTCTGTTGAACATGAATGTGACTTAAGCATTGATGAGGATCCAGTCTCTTTCAGACAAGCCATGGAAAGTAATAATTCAGAGAATTGGTTGAATGCTATGAAAGAAGAATTGAAATCAATGGATGACAATAAAGTATGGGATCTAGTTGAATTGCCTAAGGGTTCAAAAAGAGTCGGTTGTAAATGGGTCTTTAAGACTAAACATGACTCAAAAGGCAATATTGAAAGGTATAAAGCTAGATTAGTCGCCAAAGGTTTCACTCAAAAGGAAGGCATTGACTACAAAGAGACCTTCTCTCCTGTTTCTAAGAAGGACTCTTTGAGAATTCTTTTGGCTTTGGTGGCTCATTATGATTTAGAGCTTCACCAAATGGATGTAAAGACCGCTTTTCTGAATGATGACTTAGAAGAGGAAGTTTATATGGACCAACAAGAAGGTTTCACAATAACAAGAAAAGAAAATTTGGTATGTAAATTGAAGAAATCAATATATGGACTGAAACAAGCTTCTCGACAATGGTATCTAAAATTTAATGATATCATAACTTCATATGGTTTTGTAGAGAACACCGTTGACTGGTGTATATATATGAAGATCAGTGGGAGTAAGTTTGTAATATTAGTTCTATATGTTGATGACATTCTTCTTGCTACTAATGATGTTGGTATGTTACATGATGTAAAGAAGTTTCTCTCTAGCAACTTTGAAATGAAAGATATGAATGAGGCATCTTATGTGATAGGAATAGAAATATTCTGTGATAAATCACAAGGATTGTTAAGTTTGTCTCAAAAAGGCTATATTAACAAAGTGTTAGAGAGATTCAGAATGGAAAAATGTTCTCCTGGAATAGTTCCAATTCGAAAAGGAGACAAGTTTAGTCAAATGCAATGTCCCAAGAATGATTTGGAACGAAAGGCCATGGAGTCTATTCCTTATGCGTCAGTGGTTGGGAGTTTGATGTATGCTCAAACTTGTACTCGGCCAGATATTAGTTTTGCTGGTGGAATGTTAGGCCGGTATCAAAGTAATCCCGGAATGGATCACTGGAAAGCTGCAAAGAAAGTTCTTAGGTATTTACAAGGTACCAAAGAATACATGCTCACCTACAGAAGGTCAGATCATCTTGAGATGGTTGGCTACTCGGATTCAGACTATGCTGGATGTGTGGATTCAAGAAAATCCACATTTGGTTATGTTTATCTATTAGCTGGAGGAGCAATTTCTTGGAAAAGTGCAAAACAATCAGTCATTGCTACTTCCACCATGGAAGCTGAATTCGTGGCATGCTTTGAGGCCACGGTTCATGCTTTGTGGTTGCGGAACTTTGTATCGAGGCTTGGCATTATTGATAGTATTGCTAGGCCGATAAGGATTTATTGTGATAATTTCGCAGCCGTCTTCTTCTCTAAAAATGACAAGTACTCAAAGGGTGCTAAACACATGGATTTGAAATACTTGTCGGTCAAAGAAGAAGTGCAGAAACGTAAAGTGTTAATTGAGCATATTGGTACAGATTTGATGATAGCAAATCCGTTAACTAAAGGACTACCGCCCAAAACTTTTATTGGCCATGTTGAAAGTATGAGCATTATGGATAAGTCAATATTAACATAATGATGTTATCTATCTATATGGATATGTATATTTATATGCTTGTACTGTCATGACACTTGTGAATTCAATTAAAGTTATGTTTCTCTTTATTCTATTGTTATCCACATTAAGTTATATACATGTATTATTGATTGTGGTAACATGTTATATCTCTTTTAGAGACATGAAAGTTAAAAGATTGATTAAAGTTATGTTGAGTTGGTTTGATTATGAGATACATGGAAGGAATTACCGTTCGATCTTGTTCTATGAAAGCTTGTTTAGTCTTTAATTATTAATTTCACTATTTGACTCTAATTGCTTGAGATAGTTGTATTGATCTATTGGGTATGAGAAATTATGTGGTTATTCAAATAAGGTATATGTTTCTGGTATTGTGAAAGAGAACTCCAAGGAGGAATGTCTCAGTGAAATGTGTATTGAAGTGGTAAAGTATGAATATGGATAGTAAAATCCACGGAGTTCATCTTGATATTCTGATGATTACCAATTCTCAAGTAGAGATGGGTAATGCATTGTGTGAGAATGGCAGGAGGTCCTAGCCCATAGGTTCTTGGGGGAGTTATAACAGACTTACCTCGGGTGGCAGATGATGGTTTTCCAATGACTATACCACCCGAGTGCATGAACGGCCTCAAGCTACATATTCATACAATCCGGATGGTTAAGTCAGGTGTTCGGTTTATGCATGTAATATAGGGTTCAATCTATATATGTCTATTTGCATTGGTTTTGGTATGCTATAGTGTTCGGCTTTGTACTGTTTGTACTTGTACGAATTGTATGTGTGTATGCCCAATTAAATTATAGTAGTTTACCCTTATTTCCTGTTTTGTCCATGTTTCCGTTCGATTTTCTCTTGCGATGATCATCCTTTTTGGATGTGAGCAGAGGGGGAAGATTTTACGTTGGAGCAGAAGTTGGAAGGCGAGAATCCTGCTGAATAAGTTATGACCGATCGGTCAGAGTAGTGTTAATAGTTTTTGGGTGAATCGTTCAGTCACCATTGTAGTTTTGTTTATAACTGATCGGGTATAGTTTTGCAGTAGTATAGGAAGTGTTTGTAAAGTTTAAAATTTTATGGTTATTTTGTAATAAGTGTAAGTTTGACTTTATCAATGCAATAACTGTTCTATCATATTTTTAACTATCATAAGTTTTGTGCTATATTTTTGGATGTTACAGATACATTTTAAAATGTATATTTAAGAAATTTTCCATAAACCTATTTTTTAAAGTATGTATTGAAATTTCAATTTTTTCCAAAATATTAACTAGTGTTATAATTAATTCAATTCCACATAATTAACTTTTAAAATAAAATTTACGTCACTTATATGTTACTTTAAATTGATTTTATTTATAATTTTTAATATAAAATACACATTCCAAATCATATTTCTGTATTAAAAATAATTTTTACGTTAAATAATTTAAAATATTTTAAAATAAAACAGAGTGTAAGAATAATTTTTATTTTTTTATTATAATTTTAATAAGGGAGAATTTGGAATTATTGTCTTTTATGGGGTACAGAATGGAGGCGGAGGAAAATATTTCTTTGTGTTTTTGAGGATTAATTTTAGATTGTTATTACAAAAATTTAATTTTGGAAAGTGTTTAAAACTATATTAGAGATTTAATTTCGTTATATACGAAATATTTCTTGAACAGTAGAATAATTATAATAATACTGTACAAAATTAAAATTTTTGAATATGATGCAAAACGTGATAGTTTTTTATCTTCTAAAACTCTTTAAGTTTTTAATTGTAAAATATTTAAAAAATATATAAAGAGTCATAAAATAGATATTCTTTAATTATTTCGAACTTATTTTATACTATATTAATAATTAATAATAATCTAGAATAGATTCTTTGAAGTTTAGGTGAATTAAAAACGAAGGAAAGTGGGAGTGTGGAATGCGTAGGGTTTAACATCGTGTTCCATGACTCTTTGCCGTGGTTCTTCGCTTCAAAAATCTTCACTCTTATTCTGTATTTCCTCCATATTTTAGATGTTAAGATGAAGGAGTTATCTGAGAACCAGACTATTGCTGTCCATGGTATAGCTGGTGCTGGGTCAGTGGTTTTTGCCACTGCCTTCACTTATCCACTCGACACCATGAAAGTTCTTATTCAGGTTCTCACCTTTTCTTCAACCCTCTTTCTTTTTAAGCCCTGCCCATGTGAATTTATTCAACGTCGCTTGTTTATTCAAAGGTTGGTTCCACTACTGGTAAACAATTGGACGCTGCTCAGGCTTTGTCGAGAGTAGTCTTTCTGTCGGGTAATGCAGGTAATGCTATTCTTTTTCCTGGCACAAACTGAATGATGACTTGCTGTAGGAAAATCGGAACGTTAAATGCGTGTATGCATAATAGACATGAGAATGCTGGGTGATGATGGAAATGGGTCAATGTGTAGTTCGGGATTGATGGGAACTTTAAATTTGTTTTTTGGCATTTTAGATTTTTGGTCGCATGTTACAGGTTTTGTGAAGCTAGCTGCTGTTTCCTGTTTGTTTCTTGATGCACAATCTCTTTATACAGACAGTGTGGTAATTCGGGTGTTTTGTTGTATTTGGACATGTTAGGTTTGTACAGTGGTTTTGGCTGGTTGGCAGTTGGAAGGATTTTTGGTCTGGGAGCACGATTTGGGGTTTATGAAATTCTGACTGCCTTTTCTAAAGGTAACTCCTTTTGTTTTTCTTTGAATTCTCTGTGATTAGTATTTTTTGTTTCAGTTTTCTCATAAATATCGATGAAATAGAGTGAGACTACTTTCTTTTAATTGCTTATGCTTGTGACATGTTTCTCTTTATATCAATAACTTAGTTTTGAAGTTTTTATATGCCGGTAGATTGGCATGGTCTTATTTTTAGTTGGATTTTTTATTGCTTGACTTAAAGTTCATTAAGTCTTTCTTTTTTATTATCAGAATACGTTTTAGAGGTTGTACTCTGTAAATTACAATTTATAGTGAATTTCTTCTTCGGTGGAGCATGATTTGGTGCTCACAAATATATTTTTGCACATGGCAGATGGTCGGGAAGATAATTATTTGTTTCCTTCCGAGGCACTTTTGGCTGGCATGGCATCGGGTGCCATTGAGACAGTCGTAAGCTCTCCATTTGAACTCATCAAGCTTCGCAAGCAGGTTACCTCTGCTTCATATGCTCCGAGCCCCAACTTTGCTCTGGAAAATGGGACTCGTAAACCTTTAATTGCAAGGTTACTTAATGGCTGTTATCCAGACAAAAGGTCCTTGGACCTGTACACTCGTCTTATCTCCACCTTAACAAAGAAAAATACGAACATGACTAGTGCTTTACTAGAGTATCCATGGACAATGACAGGATCTGGGAAGCCACCAGCTGTTTCCAGTGTCAGGAGACCATCTGACATTATAACTTTAGAAGGCTGGAGCACTTTATGGAGAGGTCTTCGTTCTGGAATTGCACGAGATTCTGTGTTTGGGGGCATATTTTTTTCAACTTGGCAATTTCTTCACCAAGCCATGCTAGATTGGAAGGCTGTAGGGATGAATCCTCCACCCAGGTTCATTTCTTGTTCATTAATTGAATGAACATTTATTTTAAATCATTTTTCCTTCTATTGTTAGTGTTGTATTTTTAGGGAATGTAGCTTTCTGAAAAAAATTCTAAATATAGTTAACGATGTTTAACATTTTTATTTGTATTTACTACTTTTTAACGTCCTTCTACATAGATTGTTTTGTAATAACCCTTATGAATAGCAATTGCTTGTTTTTGTGGCAGTAAACTATGCATGAGGTTATTGTGGATTAGGTTTACAGGTTTCTTGTTCTTCATTTTGTGTGGATTTTTTAAAGTGGATATGTTATCATCTGCACTTGCACTTCCAATGAAATGAGGCCAGAAGAACAAATTAGGGCAACTACGCATTCACAGCTTTTTGTTTTCTTGTGTTTTCATGTGATACTTTCTGTTATTTCTTTTGATAGTTTCTACAAATTAGTTTATGCTTAAGCTGATTTTAACTTATGGCGAAGTTTGTTTCATTTTTTCTTCACAATTTTTCCCTCCTAGAAGTCCTTTTGGAGAAATTTGTCTAAACAGATCCTAAATTGTATATTGTTGTCATCTACTAGTACTTTTGGATTAATTTGTTTAATACAAGTGAGTTTAATTATTCTGTTTTGGTCTAAGTGTCCTGGTCCTGACTCAGGTTAAATGAAGACGTTGGTCCATTGTCTCCTTTCACTGTTAGTCTTACTGCTGGATTCTCAGCTTCTGTTGCTGCTGCTGCTTCTCATGGTTTTGATACATCAAGAAGTAGATCACAATGTAATGTGCTTCCAAAGGTATGAATGATACTGCTTGTTACTGAAAAGTTTGAAACTGTGTGAACTACTGCCTTATTTATATTCTCTTACATATAAAAGCCTTAGAATCAGAAAAAGGGAAAGGTTGTGCTTGATTATTTTGTATATTATGATTTTGGTATTTTGTAGCCATATTCTTTTCGCTAAGAATTGCTCTTCTTTTCTGACAAAAAAAAAAATGGAAGGACAGAAGGAGTACAAAGGACAACGAGGCAGACATAGTCTACTTAACTAAAGAAAAGTTAACAAAACATGAACTCAGTAACTTTTTGAAGTTTACTTTCTACATTTCATCCCAGAAGATTACCATTTGCAGATTTTACTGAAAGAAAAAAAATCTGATGTATTAGGTCCAAGGTCAAAACTTTTTTCTCTGTTTTCCGAGAAATTAACATGTTCATTAATTATTTCTATTTTGGGTGATAGGATAGTGTGCTCCTATTTCCAGAGAAGTTTCTCTGTAGTCCCAGCAATCAACTGCTGGATTATGTCCTGGTAGTCATAAAGTTGTGTTTCAATACTTGCTACCAAAAAGTGTAGTACTGTTATCTAAATAGTAAAGTTAAAATTTGAGACTATAAATACTGGAGAAAAAATTGCATAGTGTCCGATTAACTACGTTAAGCTTACTTGCAGGTTAGTCTGGGAAATTGCCTTCATATATCAACAAGTGTGACCCACAAAGTCAATAGGCTAATTCTTTACATTGTCATACCAAACTTTAAATAATATTAATATCTCACTTAAATAAAATAAATACTGTAATTTCATGTATTTCCAAATTGCAACCAATCTGATAGCTACTCACATTTTGTATGTTTCTAGCACATGTCAATGGAGAGAAAGATTTTGAAATGGAAGCGACCAGGAAACAAGTTTGAAAGAATGACTGGAATCCATCCTTTAGACAGGAATGTCTTGTTCCACGGTATTGGTTGGCGGATGGCTCGCACTGGGTTGGCGTCATCAATGATTGTAGGAAGTTATTTATTTGTTGCTGATCAGCTTACTTCTATTTTGACTTAATTGCCAAATATTGATACCCCTTTTTGGTTATATGTAATGTTTACTATTTTTTCTCCTGGAAAAGTGACAGTTTGGGATTTTGCTATGTACTAGTTAGTAAATTAAAATAGAAAGGAAACAGTACATGATGCTACCACAGTTGAATTGGATACTGGTGGGAATCAGTACACAGATTGTAGTCCAGATCGAAAGCGAGAAGACTACATTTGTTCAATACGTATAAAAGATCCTTGATGTGGGGATTCACAATGTGAATTTGTACCTTCCTATAACTGGTAAATTAATAAGATTATACAATTCTGCATGTTTATGTATTATTGCTTCCCTTTTTTTTAGTTTGAATATAAAAGTAATTGGTTTTGTTAGATATATTATATTTTTTTATCTTTATCTTTTATCTTTTAGTTAGTTTGTTAGATATACAGGTTTAATGAATTGTTGCCCAATCTTTAAATTATATACTGAGTACACTGATCTTCATATCTTGCCTATATAATCCAGTCTCCTAAACATCCGTCTTTTGCCCACAAAGCAATTGTTCTATGGGTGTAGTTATACAGCATGTTTGAGTATTCTCGTATTAGAAAAGACAAACTATTTTCTTATGAACATCGTATCCTTATCCCGTTTATGTGGTCCCTTAATTGAGTCAGCGTTGTATTGAGTCCTCATGGTGCAAAACCACACTCTTTTTGTTTCCTTCATATGTTAGGACCTTTGTCCCTTGGGCGACAAGTTCTCTCCCTTAAGCACACCCAAAACTCACTCAGAATTTCCACCTTAGAAACCTTTTCCCTTTTGAGTAATCCCTTTGTGTGGGGTTGACTTATTTTGAACTTTTGTGTTGACTTGTGATGGCTGCATGGGTGGGTTGGTATAATTAACTTCACTCAAAAGCTATCTAGGTATTGGCCTCACAATCATGGTGGCTCGTTGTACTTTTTGCCATTGTAAGGGGGGAAAACATAATTCCTCGAAAACAAGCAAGCCAAAGGGTAATAGGGTTGGGTTGGATGAGTACTTCTCAAACACCTGCCTTCCACTTTGTGGCTTTTCAATACACATAAATTTTGTTACAAACAACCAAAACTTTATGAACAAGGTGAAAGAAAATCAAGGCCCATTGTGAGGGTTTTCATGACAGACAATCATAATGACTTCCAATTCGATTTGGCATTTTCCACTTTACAGGTCCAAACGGGGCATATAGTTTGTGTGAGATTGAGAGCCACAAAGTATAATTATGTGATTCTTCTAAGTAATGACTTTTGGTCTCTTTGAAGTTGCCACCGAAAATCACACCTCACTCAACTCACATGTGTTATGTTAATAAGCAAGCACGAGTGAGATGATTAGAAGGTTCAGTGGTTACGAGCTGATTAAGCAATGAAATAGTATTTTTATCATTATTATAATTATAAGAAACAACGGAGACTCGTGGATGCGAAAATCAAAGGGAAGCATACTTAGATAGGACAAAAACTCCCTTATTCTTTTATCATTTAAGTACCAAGTTTCAGATGTTGGATTCTACCTTAAGATTTCAAACCACGTTATGACCTGTGAGAACAGCCACATGACTTTAAACTACCATTTTAATCAAAAAGAAACAACAAAGTGTGTAATGTGATGTGATGAATAAAAAGAAAACGTTATTAGAGTGAATAAAAATAATGAGAAGTAATTGATTTGCTCTTGCTAGTGGAGTTAATACACGGTCAAACAGTTTCATCTTTTTTTCTTAGTAATACCTTTAAGATGTCAGTTATTACATTACTTTAGTCAGTTACTCTAAAGCAAAACATAAAAGCAGTGTTATAAAAGCTTTTGTCTGTTTTATCACAGTCTTCAACTCTCGTTTTCACATCCTATCAAAATCAAATTATTAACCCTGAAATGAATATACTTGTCGAGGGGCAGTGTGATAGCTCTTGTTCTTTGACCAAAGCATTTCGGCTAATTTCGCATTTTTCTTTCGCTCATATATTTTGTGGCATAACTACACTTGTAATAAGGTTTAGAATTTTCAGTAAAATTTCTATGACTTCACAACCTACCCAAGTTCCCACGACAAACGAAGTTGTAGTGGTTTGACTTTCACATTACTTTTAATTAATAAAGCCTTTCGTATAACTCTATGAATGGAGTTTTCTCCACACAAAATTCTCCTTTTGAAAAACGGAAGCTTTGTGGTTCTTTTATCTATAAAAGTGTGAACTTCATTTTAAACATAGAACAAACAAACCATAAGTATTCGCCACACATCAATTATCAAGCACGCCTTTGTCAAAAGAATCATTGCAATAAGTTGACTTCAATATTGATGTTGTTAAATTATAGCATTTGTTTCACTGCTTATCCAGACATGTAATTACTAGACATTATTATAAGTGCTATTATATATTCTAAAAATCAACCCTTTTCATTTCTCTGGGTATTTTTTTACTCGATGAGTAAGCTTCATCATATCATTAATTAACGGATCTTGAATTTGGGGTAGATGCTAATGAGAAAGATGCCCAATAATGCAATTTTAAATTGATTTTTTATTTGGCACATCTATTCTGTGATTATTCATTTTTAATCCATGATTATGTCACTGGAAGTTTGTCATAAAACTTAGAAAGCTCTTGGTCATAATCTTGTCTGTTCTAGTGGATATGTATGAAGAGAGAAAGAACCTCATGAATGAGGTAAGCATCATGGACTGGTGTGTCACTCTTTTGTGATGACAATATATGGATATAATATAGTGCTCGTGTTGGTGCTTCAAAGCATGCGAATGCTTGCATCACACATGACTTGATGCTTCCCTAAGCAGGAACCCATATGCAACAAAAACAATACAAAGCAAAAACATAAAAATAAAATAAAATGTCCCTCAGCATTGTGACACAAGACAACTAGCTAACAAATACCATCAAAGTAGGCAAAAGCTATAAAAGCCTAATAGGACTATTGCCCAATGTTCACTTGCAAGCATCCCTTGGAGTGCTCAATGGGCTCCACAACCCTCCACAAATTCAATCAACATGAATCTCATTCATTCTCTCAAACACTATCCTTGCACGTGAGGATCACAGCTACCAGTTCAAAGGGTTCCTTGAACACATATTAGGTGGGTATTTCACTCCCAACATGACTCATTCCATATCTAAGCTAACACCATCAAGATTCAAATTCAGAACCAGTTGAACAAAGAACACTTGCTGTTGTCATGGCATTCAATCTCACCACTCTCTATCCCAGAATAAATTTAATTTCATTTTCATTTGCTTTGCTATATCAGAATGTCTTTTTAAGTGCACAGAACTCTTATGCAACAGTAGTCAAGTGTAGATTATATGGTAAATTGCTAATACATGGAAAGTTAAAGAAACAAGAAATAAAGCTTTTGCATATCTTATCTTGATTTGGAGGATTAAAGAGTCCTACATTAATGGCTGAGAATAGATACTAGATTTGTGATTATCCACGTGTAGGAATAAGGACTAAAGAGCATGGAATTTCCAAGATTGACCTGTGCCAGTGAATGGGATATTTGAAAGCATAACGTCACACTGCATATTGTTTGGTTTGCCCATGAGTTTCACCTAGTGCCCCACTTGAAAGGCTGCTATGTGGAAATCTAGCTATAGCGACTTCACTGATTACAATGGAAGCTAAACTGCTAAAGGCTTTAACTACAACCAGTAAATATCTATAATAATAATGATCATGATAACAACAAAATTAGCTTAAATTAATATCCCATTTGGATATGTAATGTAGCTAACTAGATCACTTGCATAATTTAATTTGGCAAACTTATTTCCTCAAGATCATCCAATGACAAGAAAACTTCATCCAAACAAGAGAGCTCTGTTCCATCACCATCATCGTCATCGTTATCCCGCTCATAAACTCGACATATCACCCATTTACTGTGATCCTGAATCAAACAACCAAAGAAAAACAAATTAATATATAAACAATCTACTATCCAAGAAAGCATTGGTACACATATCAAATTTCAATTTTTGGGTAAAATTTTCATGTACTATCTGTACTGCACTACGTACTAACCGGTTTTGGTTGTGGTCTTCTTCTGGATGATCTGCTAGAGGAAGCAGAATCTAATAGACGATACTCTTGCATTATCCAATTGGTGGTGTTACCATCAGGGGCTTCTCCCACATGGAAAACATAATATTTCTTCATGCCAACTCTCTTGTTGCTTGAGCTTGTAATCACTGGCTCTTCCATTCCCATTGGCATCCAATAGCCATTCCCAGTGACCCTATTTTGTGTCCTCCTGCTGTAGTAGTACCATTGCTTTCCCTCTGCCAAAGCTCTACCTGCAGCAATGCAAAACCACCCACCCACAATTGATTAAAACACACCAACTTTCATTTATTCTCTACCTATTTTTCATGTCAAATTGGCATGAAATTTTCTCATGTATTGAGATTTTCAAATTGACCCTAAATAGCATTCACTTTCAAAAACAATTGTGTTTAAGGCATTGTTGTATACTAAACATGCTCACCTCCCTAAAGAAATTTGAACCTTTCTATTGAGACATGAAGTAATAAAGAATAAAATATATGTACCGTGAAGTTCCCAAGGATCATAAGGGTAGAGTTCAAGATCAGGGATGACATCTGGATGGCAAGGTAGAAGATTTGCCTTTCTTTGGAGGAAATGAACGACAAGCTCTTCATCTGTGGGATAAAAGTGAAAGCCGGGTGGGAGGTTGACATTGTTATCTGCCATGCTTTCTAGAGCAAGGAAGAAAGGTGGAGTGAAAGAGCAATAATGGAAAATGAAGGTGGTGAGTAACAAGGTAAGGTGTGGTATTTATAGAATTGTAATGCAAAGAAGGGAGGGAGAGAAAGACTAAATGGACATATAAGAGACTGACGTGAAACTGAAGTTGGCGTTTATCACATACAAATACAATACAATACTGATACATCTCAATATTTTATCAAGTGTTTGATAAAAGTTTTGAGTACTTTCAGCACTCAACATCAAGCAAGCAAGGCGGCGGATAACGGAACGTGATGTACCACTTAGCTAAAACGAGATCTCCAAAACTGTGTTGGAGAGAGGCTTGTGTGTGAGACAGAAAATGTTGCAGCTGTTGCTCTCAAAGTTTCTTATTGATTTTTTCTTTTCAATTTGGAATTTGCACAGGTTTACGAGAACTTTTAGACAGAAACATGTGAAAATTGATTTTAGGACGATATGTTTGTTAGGCACATACATACTCTTATAAGCACTATTTTAGATTTTGTATGTTGTTACTGTTTATGGATATAAAATTTTGCATACTTGTATCCTGAATTTGTATTTTGTGTGTTGTGGGTTATGATCACACTTCATGCTGATATCATGGATGAGCGTTATGAACGTGTCACAAGAGTATGGTTTTGGTGTGGGAGAGTTGAATTGGGGTGACCGACCTGTTGGAGTATACCTATATATGCTTCATGATTATTAGCAATTATCATAGGATTTTAAATTAGAATTAAAATACAAGGTCTTTTTGTTTGCTTTCTACCCATATGCTTTTGCCTTGCTTTGTAATCAATGGATTAGTAGTAGGAGTAGCACAGTGGGAACTGCACATACATTCCACATGAAACAAAGCAATCAAGTGAATGAGCTAATTTTTTTTTGGAGGGTAAGGGGCCACGAGTTTAACTGATTTGCTTGGGTCATTGGGGGGCCAAAGAAGCCCCCACATTATTTATATAATTAATCAATTATTAAATCTTGCATAAGAAAGAAACAAACATATAAAACTCTACTATGAAACAACTACTTTGCTTATAACTTTTCCAACCATAAATTACATTTTTCAGCTCTATTATTATATATTTTCTTCTGATTTAGGAGCTCAGCAATTATAATTCTTCCATTAAAGTAGACAACATTATTCTGTTTCTGATGGCTAATCTCAAATTTTATAGTACCATTTGAGGCCAATTATAACCATATCGAGATATAAAATGTTAGGAAGTTACTATTTGCAGTACAAGGTGTTACAGTGTTTTTCTTTTATGTCGTTATCTCCCTTTAAGGTGGTACCAACCTCCGTGAGACTACAACCAAACCACAGGGCATCAGCAACAAAAAACATCAAGTTTTAGTTTCAAAATCTTGGTGCCATATCATGTTAATTTTAATTCCTAAGTCTTGGTGCTAGGTTTGAAAGTTACTTGCACCAATTTTAGATGTAATCCTTGATCCTCTCTAAAGGAATAAAGAGCATAGATGTGGAAGCACCATCATCTTGTATCATTTGTACCTTCATATCCATGCCCCATTTCTGGGCTCTGGTGGACCAAGGGTTGAGGAACAACCGTCTATAAGCCATATTTTATCCATAAGGCCCAGTAAGCAGCATTCCCAAGTGTATATCAACTTAGCTTTTCATCCACATTCCACATGGCCATTGACTTTGCTACTTAGCCTTAGTCATCAGATTGGTTGTCGGTGCTTCTTCCACAATGAAACTGATCTTGCATGTTGAAAGTATGCGTAAATATTTAATCTAAAATTGACTGAAAAATTCTTCTTCAGAGCTTTCTACTTATATTTCAAATCTTTTACTGTCAAGATGTTGATATTTTGCATAGATGTCACATATATTTCTAGTTCTTTGAAAAAATGTTTTTTTTAGAGTATTCCAATAATGCATGCCACTTATGCAAACAGAAGTAGTATTACGAGTGAAAAAAGATTGCTGCAATTCTATTTCATGACTTTGAAAGTGTCAGTGGATTCTGTTTAACAGAGGGTTTTTTTGAGTTGTTCGAATTTACTTAGATTAGTGGTAAGGTTCAATAAAAAGTTTCAAGCGATTTCATAATATGAAACAGTGTTTAGTCAATAACAAGTGTGCATGAAAATATAGTTTTAACAGTTCTCTTAATTCCACATAAGGGCATAGCATATTTGGAAAGACACTGGTGCTGAATTGTGACATTTTGCAAAACTGTATCATTTTCCTACAGTGGAAAATAGCGTATAGAGAGTGGTTCTGTGGTGGGGTTTGTGAGAAAGAATGCAAATAGATTGCAACAAGGACAGGGGCTGGAAAGCACACAGCACCCTTTGTTTCTGCTAACCTTTTCTTAGAACAAATCAATCTTTATACGAGAGAGACACAAACTCAGACATCCATCAAAATGGATAATTGCTGGAGCATTCACAGGTTACAGTGAGATTCATAATGCAAATTTCGGTACATTTCCATTTCATTGCCACATTCTGAAGTAATTAGTCACTTTTTTAGATGATCGAGACATCCAAAGAAATCCCAATTATACTAATATTTTTCTCTTTTCTTTTTACCTGTTATATAATACACGTTCAATTTGAATTAGCAAGAGTGGAAGTATGCTAAAAGAGCATTATAATGCCCCAAATGGAATGAGCACGCAAGTTTTGCTGACTAAGATGATGGTGTTACGGTAATTGAGTGGTGGGTCTGAGTTAGGCATGTTTTGCTCTCATACTATCTTATTCCTTTATCCTTTTCCTATTATTGGCCGACATCAAAGGTAGTGAGAAAAATTAAATAGAATAATTATACATGTATGCATACAAACACACATACCAATATTTTACTGTCACCAGTAGATGTTGTTTGTTACATTGAGTAATCACTGGTGAAGTACTGCACTATCATCGGACAAGGAAACAGAAAAAGGGTCTTTTTCACCTTTTCAACAGCAAACAGTTTCAATTTCAACCTTTGAAATAAGTATGGGGCTAATGGGGGGCTCAAAGTCTCAAAAATTTCAATTTCTTTGGTATGAACCACTCATTTCAAAGTTAACAAGTGACTCACTCAATTCTAGGATGGTAAAAGATCACTGGATGTGTCAATTTTCTGTATGAAGCACGGCCTTTGGTTCCCTACTTCCCTCCCATCATTTCACACCTTAAAAGGGTGGTATTGAACCATAGCTCTAAAGCAACAGTAATTTGACTATTGAAGCTTTAAGTGGTTGCATGTGAACTTACAAATGTTTTTTATGTTATTAGTCAGTTTTGAAGTGTCAAGGGAAATCTGATCTGACTGAGAAAGAAGGAGGGAGTAGAGTGTAGAATAATTCACTCAAAAGTTCTTTCAAATCCAATCAACTATAGCCAGAAACAACAGCAAGTGATTGATGCACAGTACAATATGTGTGTCTGATGTTTTGATTACTTGGATCACCACGAAGTTTGGACTCTGGCTGCTACAATTGTTGACAAAGGAAGCAATGCCAAAGTAATTTAAAATAGCAGTTAGGAAATCTTTATCAATCATGAAGCCTTTGTCTGGTAGAAAAGACCCATACAAGTACTATTAATAGAACATGGTGATACAAAGAAAAAAATATAACAAAGGCATGATCTTAGGAAAAATAATACTGAGGGAAGGGGAGAGAAGATCGTACATGTCTCATCACCATCTTGAGATGTTAGTGTCAGTGGTGTTGGACTGAAAGCGAACCAAAGTGCTACTACACTTGTTTGATTGACACCATCATGTGTATTCATATCTCTTATACCTTCATTCATCAAATGCTAAAATTTGGGCAATGGATTTTGACCCTCTTCACATGCTTTGACTAAACAAAAACTACTCTAGCAGTGACAGCTACGCTACCATTATAACAACACAGGAACTAACAGCACTAATAACACCGGATTAAAATTTTGAAACAAGAGGGTACTTTTGATGTTACTATGAAACTTAATAACAGTTGGATTCTTCACTTCTTCACTGTATTCAAGTGTTGCTGTGTAGAAAAAAATAGGATAATTACAAGTGGAGCATAAAAGTCATAAACTGGCCTTAATATTCACATTCTTGAAAAAATGTACTGTATCTGTATTGCTACTTGTCTTAAAATTGTTACCATAGTGTCCATTGCTTCCTCCAAGTCTGTGGTTGTTTGGAATTTAATCTGTACTTTTTGAAGTTGAAAGAGGCTAATCAATTATTAGTCTACAGGGGAACTCAATTGGACTTAAGTTGTATTCTTTTGGGAGAAATGATTTAAAGGTGAAGTTTATGTTGTTGTTTTTAAGAGATTTGGAAGTCATGGTAGAATGAACTTAGGAATAATGTTTGTGAAAAGATTTTATTTATTTGACAAATTAAGAAAAGATTTTTATAAATTAAAAAATAAAATTATCAAATTGTTTTAAGTTAAAAATAATATAAAATAATATAGACGAATTAAAATTATTTTAAAACTTTTTTAGTGTACATAATTTTTTATCAATAGTCAAATTCTGCAAAGTCAAACTATTTCCATATGAAAATAAAGCAAATAAATGACCTTCACCGTCATCACCTTCATTACATATCTAACAATTTTTCCTAACTGTACCACCAAAAATTAATGAAAATAACACACTCAAATGAGGTTAATTTTGTAAAACAATATATTTCATCCACAAATCTCCTCACATGAAGGGAAATGGAACGAGGGGTTGATCCTACTATTCCGCTCTTGCAGTTACTAAATCACTCCGAACAAAAAAAAGATCATCACAAATTGACGCCTCTTATTTGATCTAAATAGTAAATTCACGCGGTGTTAATCTAAACTAAATAGGTTGAATTTTCTTTTAATTGAATCTGTAACATTCCGATTATATAATAATAAATATTACATAATAAAGACGTCATCATTCAATATAGAGAACAGTCAGAGTAAGACGTGTAATTTAAGTGTGAAATTACAATCATTCAGATAAAAGGAGTAAAAATTTAAACTTGAACAGTTGAAAGGATTGATCACTACAAGTGTTCAATCAGGAAATTTCTAGGAAGACTACTCTGTAACATCAGCAACCTCCAGCTCTTGCTCCAAGGGTATCTCCTCGACGACATCTGCTCCCATCCAAGTGGATGATCATCGCCAAATAACATATCCAAATTGGCACACAACACAAACAATGCAAGGGTGAGCTAGATATAAAAAGCATGTTATCTCCTAGCACAATTAATTCATGCAATCATTCATAGGTTCATATAAAATAACAATTAAAGCATACTCATTGATCCATTTTTCACATACTTCCATTACATGTAAACATTCATCCAAACATGGTAAACTGACATCACAAGACTTGTTACTTTATACCCCGACTCGTCCGGACTAGAATGATTACCGAGCTATGGCAGGTCTTGCACCCGTGGTGGCTTTATGAAACTTGGGCACTACCGCCCTGGCACTACCGCCTTGTGGAACATTAGGCACTACCGCCTGGTGGAACTTTGGGGCACTCCCGCCCGGCCACAATCACGAGGTTAATCCGTTATCACTCACCTTGGGTCATGTGGAAGCACCCAAGACTAGGACCTCCTGCTACTCCTCACCACATGGTTCAATCCTCTCTACTTGAGAAGAAAGACCATTGGAGCTTCAGGATGACCCCCAAAACTGAGCTACCATGTAATCATTCTATACAACCCCAAAACACCACCATGTATCCTCTCCTTGAGGATCATGGAATTACGTCCATGAATCATATTGTTACTTTGATACTTAACCGCAATTATGAATATTCAGATACCACCATATTATCACAACAAATCCACATATTTCATACATTCACATATTTTCAAATAAATCACATCACAGACAATATTCCAACCATTGGTACACATAATTAAACCCAATAGCAAAGGAACTTGGAATCCAACTTATTTGTAAAATACTATTTGGACGAGCACTATTCACCACCCAGGACGAACGCTATTAAGTGAACACCACGGACGAACGCTAATTGCCAAATGGACGAACGCTAATTGCCAAACATCGGAAGAACGCTAATTACCAATCAATAGGCCGAACGCTAAAACCGAACGTCATATTGGATTCAACACTATTGGCCGAACACCGATTGATACTTAGGACGAACGCTATTTCTTAACAGGCCGAACGCTATTTTACTGATGACACCATTAGGCCGAACGCTTATTTGGACGAACGTCACCAAATCATGCCAAACGCTATAACCGAACACATCACTCAAACTAATACTATCTGAACGAACGTTAGACTTCACTATTTGGACGAACGCTCAAAGACCATTTCTTATCAGAGACCGATCGCTGCTTATGGACAACGTCATCGAAATCGAACGTTCGCTATGAACGATCACTAACTTAGAATAATTAATATCAAACGCTCTCTTACCGAATGACCAAATCAGAAACGAACGTCTAAAATCATTAGTTCGCCATAACGAACGAACGTCATTTCCAAGCCCAAATACTATTTGGATGAACGCTTTTTTCCAAACAACATGCCGAACGTTCACAATTACATTTATCCACGAACGAACACTTATGATTCAAACTTAAGAATTCTATTAAAATCGAACGCTCACATGCCAGATACCTTCTCAAAACCGAATGCTCCAGATCTAAACTTCAGACAATCCAATGAAAACCGAACGCTCAAGATTCCAAACTTTAAGACTGTTGAATTAAAACCGAACGTTCAAGATTAGAATACTAAGTTATCAACGAACGCTTATATTCACTAATGCATCAAGGACGAACGTTTCAGATTCAAACTTAGGACATCAAATTAAGGTCGAACGCTCAAAAATCCATTCTAATCTTAGACGAACGCTCAAAATCCATCATACATTTAGACGAACGTTCTAAATCATTATCACAGCCTATTCAATAAAATCGAACGCTACCACCAGCCAGAACGAACGCTACACTGACGAACGCGGACGCTCCTCAAACTTAAGACCGGACGCGACAGGACGAACTTGAACGCTCGTACAGAAAACCGAACGCTCAGTTTATTTTGGCCGACCACTAATTGGTCGAGCCGTTTTGGACGAACATCCAATTTTCATTAAATTGGACGAACGCTCGATAATTTGGACGAACGTCCAATTTGAAGCCAAATTGGACGAACGCGCCTGCAGAATTTCAAAATTTTGCAGAAACCCATAAACGAAACCAGAAACCCAAAAACCTCCATTTTTATCTCCAAAACTTCTAGATTTTCATCATACACAACATAGATCATCAATCAAACAAAAGATCTAGCTCCCCTTACCTCTTGAAGACTTCCTTGAATCATTTCCAGAGAGTTTGATCTCCTTCCAACTTCAAAAGTTCTTCACTTCTCCTCTTTCCCAGAACTTCCAGCCACTCTTCAACTCTTCCAAATGCACCACCAAAGCCTCCTTGCAGCTTCAGCAGCTCCCCGCCTCACCTTCTCTCAGTTTGGCAGCAAGAATTTTCTCCTCCCAGCAGAACCCATACTCCCTTTTTATCTCCCACGAGCTTCCCAAACTCTTCCCTCTTCCCCTCTTCTTCTCTTTCCTTTTCTTGTTTTGTTTTCAAAGGGGGAAGCAACGTTCACTGTCCCTTTGTGGCAGCGTACGTTCCTTCCTCCCCGTTCTCTTTCGTTTTTTTTTTTTTTTTTTTTAAATTCGATTCTTTACATTCTCCCCAACAACAAAAATTTTCGTCCTCGAAAATTTCGTTTATTGAAACAAGTCTAAAAATTTTCTCTTTGTTCAAACCATCTGTTAACATAACCTTACCTCTAGATTGCCACTATAACTTAAAACCACAGCTCAAATAGTCTCCTTCGCCCATTGACCCACTCTTCCCATTCCAAAGCCATTAATACTTTCTCACTTTAAAGTTTATCCGATAGCTTGCAACCGAAAGCTCACTTATCTTCCTTGCCTGATACATGTTTCTTTCACACCTAAACTCACTTCTGACTCTTGAAGATTACCAAACACTCCCGACTCATGCTCATATATAACAACACCAATACTGTTTCAAAGAACTCGTCCCTCACAAACCACCAATCCACAATTTTGAAAGCTCTTCATGCATACCTATTACTGACAATAACATGCTCACCATCATCTGCTGCGCTACTCTGATTCTTATACTTCCTTACTCACCAATTTACTTAAAAGAACACTTCCTTCATGACAACTGTAACCAGCAAAAGATCACCCTCGAAGAACCTTTCTCAGAACTTTTATGACCTTACAAAACCCTGAAAACTCTTCCCTTGCATAATAGCCTTGTCATTCCATTTCCTCAACACTGTTTTCTATTCCACAAAACGACCATGCCCGAAATCACTCCTGATTGTTAAGACTTATACTAGACTATGCCAACATGTCCTCTATTTCTCTTTTGCGATTCTTCAACCTTGTAGTTCTCCCTATAATTATACTGAGTCCAAATTTTATTGCTCTAACTCAATCTCCATCTTCCTCTTGCACTACACGACTTAAACAGGAACTTCCCAAAAATTCCGGACGCGGATGTTGCCTAAGACCCCACTCCAAAGTGAATTCCACTTCTTCAAGTCATAAAATCCCATACTTGTTGCAGAAAACCAATCAAAACCCTTCCCTTGAATCACACCTCAAACTTACGAAAGAACAACATCATCTCTTCTTCATTTACAGTTTGCAGACATCTTGAATTCTCATAACACTTGCTTCAATCTTTCGCTCAACTACACTTGATGCACCACCTTCGTTCTCCTTCCTTGTCAAGGAACCACTCCATATAAACTTCAAACTTGAGCTCTTAGATTAACTCCACAAACGCCACATCACTCATACTTCTTCTTGTACTCATCCCGTCCAAATTAACTTAAAACCTTCTTATTCAAGGATTGTCCTCTTCAACTCGGAGTCGTCAAAATACAAACCCTATCTTTAATCCTCTAGACCTCAAGATACTCTTAACCAATAATACCAATCCTCTGACCTTATCTGAACTTACTAACTTACTGCCTTCTGCATTCCATCATTCAATATCCACTTCTTTCTTGATCAAACTCAGCCGAACACTAAACATCACCATAAAACCATACCCAAAGAAAATTTAACTTTATCACAACATGCAACTTCATAACTCTAAACATCTCAACCAACCCAAACTTCTCTGATTATTCTCGATACCCTCTTTAGCAACTTATACTACAACCACCCTTTATCATCTGTTCTAAAAACTTTCTTCTCCTGTATCAGTACACACCTTAATCCCTGATGAGAGTCATCACAAAAAACCTCAAAAAGTTTACTCGTGTCAGGGATAACCAAAACTGGTGCACTAGTCAATCTTTTCTTTAGCTCTTGGAAGCTAGTCTCACAACGCTTTGTCCAAACAAAAGGTTGATCCTTCCTAGTCAGTTGTGTCAACGGCGCCACAATCCGTGAAAAGCTTTCAATAAAACGCTGATAGTAGCCCGCTAGACCCACAAAGCTCCTGACTTCTGTAACAGTCTTAAGTCTCTCCCACTGAAGTACTGCTTGCACCTTAGTGGGATCAACAGCAATTCCTCCAGCTGAATTCACATGCCCAAGAAAAGGAACTTCTTTCATCCAAAACTCACACTTGGACAGCTTGGCATACAATCTTCTTTCTCTCAGCACTTCAAGTACTACCCTAAGGTGATCTTCATGTTCTTCCCGAGTTTTAGAATAGACAAGTATGTCATCTATAAACACCACCACAAACTTGTCCAAGAAGGGTCTAAAAATTCGATTCATATAGTCCATGAAGATGGCTGGAGCATTAATCACACCAAAAGGCATAACTACATACTCATAGTGGCCATACCTGGACCTGAATGTCGTCTTCTGCACATCATCGGCTTTCACTAAAATTTGATGGTAACCCAACCTCAAATCAATCTTGGAGAATACCGTAGCTCCGTGCAATTGATCCATCAGATCATCGATCCTCGGCAATGGATACTTGTTCTTGATCGTCAACTTATTCAGCTGTAGATAGTCAACGCACAACCTTGAGCTACCATCCTTCTTCTTTACTAGCAACACTGGCGCACCCCACGGCGAAGCACTTGGCCGGATAAACTGTTTCTCTAACAACTCTTCAATCTGCTTCTTCAACTCAGCCAGCTCAGCTGGAGCCATCCGATAAGGAGCCATGGATACTGGTCCTGCTCCCGAGACCAGATCAATAGAGAACTCCACTTCTCGCGGAGGAGGTAAACCAGGAACTTCTTCAGGGAAAACATCCATGAAGTCATTCACAACCAGAAGGTCTACACTCTGGTTCACAAGAGCTGAAAAGTTTACATTGGAAGTCCCATCCTTATGGAACATGATTAGGAAACAACTGGCACCCTCGAAGATGTCTTGCTTCGATGCGCCGAGTGATAACGACAAGTCTTCATCTTCTTTGGGAAATATGAGCCTCTTACCACATCAATCTAAAAGAATACGATTGGCTGCTAACCAATCCATTCCCAGAATTACCTCTAGCCCCTGCAGAGGTAAGCAAATAAGGTTCACTCTGAACCTGCGCCCCTTTACCTCGATAGAACATCTGGAGCACACATTAGATGTTCTAACTAACCCAGCTGCTGGTGTAGACACCACCAGATCACACGGAAGCTCTCTGACAACTAAACCAAGCCTTTCCACACAAGCCTTAGACACAAAAGAATGTGTCGCTCCCGAGTCAAACAACGTCACTCCTTTCTCACCCACACTTCCCTTTCTTCTGACTGCTGACGTCACTGATATACTAAACCCAACTCATTTCTCAAACCTTGCTATAACCATGCTTATCCAAAGCTTCTCTAAATCTAATCTCTGAACTTCTTGCGAACGTACGATATAAGATCTTCTGACTTTGTTTTCTTGAAATTTTCTTCACCCATAACATTACTTCTAAACTCCAATATCTTCACTCGTCCTCCGAAGCTTACCTTTTAGTCTTCTAACTCCTATCTTCGAGACAAGAACTCGTCTCAAAGGCTTAAACCAAATCCAATAAAGGTATACGACTCAAGTTGCCCTTGAATATGCATTCCTCTACTACTATCGAGCATAATACACTACCACAAAAGCAAGAGCAATACAGGAATTTCTACAGGAAACAACACTAAAACTCTAACTCATTCTTACCTCAAACCTTCAGATTTAAGAAAGGAAAACCATCTATGGTAAAAGTCATGAGTGTGCACCCTCATTACTCTTATTAAGACGTTTTCTGTTCTTAAAACTTCTAGTTAGATACACACCTTACTATATAGACTTGAAAGAAATGGTAAATCATGCCATCTACACTTAAGTCTTCACAGAGAAGACACGGCAAACCCACAACACAAAGGTCATCCTAAGGACGAACTGCTCTGATACCATTAATGTAACATCCCGATTATATAATAATAAATATTACATAATAAAGACGTCATCATTCAATATAGAGAACAGTCAGAGTAAGACGTGTAATTTAAGTGTGAAATTACAATCATTCAGATAAAAGGAGTAAAAATTTAAACTTGAACAGTTGAAAGGATTGATCACTACAAGTGTTCAATCAGGAAATTTCTAGGAAGACTACTCTGTAACATCAGCAACCTCCAGCTCTTGCTCCAAGGGTATCTCCTCGACGACATCTGCTCCCATCCAAGTGGATGATCATCGCCAAATAACATATCCAAATTGGCACACAACACAAACAATGCAAGGGTGAGCTAGATATAAAAAGCATGTTATCTCCTAGCACAATTAATTCATGCAATCATTCATAGGTTCATATAAAATAACAATTAAAGCATACTCATTGATCCATTTTTCACATACTTCCATTACATGTAAACATTCATCCAAACATGGTAAACTGACATCACAAGACTTGTTACTTTATACCCCGACTCGTCCGGACTAGAATGATTACCGAGCTATGGCAGGTCTTGCACCCGTGGTGGCTTTATGAAACTTGGGCACTACCGCCCTGGCACTACCGCCTTGTGGAACATTAGGCACTACCGCCTGGTGGAACTTTGGGGCACTCCCGCCCGGCCACAATCACGAGGTTAATCCGTTATCACTCACCTTGGGTCATGTGGAAGCACCCAAGACTAGGACCTCCTGCTACTCCTCACCACATGGTTCAATCCTCTCTACTTGAGAAGAAAGACCATTGGAGCTTCAGGATGACCCCCAAAACTGAGCTACCATGTAATCATTCTATACAACCCCAAAACACCACCATGTATCCTCTCCTTGAGGATCATGGAATTACGTCCATGAATCATATTGTTACTTTGATACTTAACCGCAATTATGAATATTCAGATACCACCATATTATCACAACAAATCCACATATTTCATACATTCACATATTTTCAAATAAATCACATCACAGACAATATTCCAACCATTGGTACACATAATTAAACCCAATAGCAAAGGAACTTGGAATCCAACTTATTTGTAAAATACTATTTGGACGAGCACTATTCACCACCCAGGACGAACGCTATTAAGTGAACACCACGGACGAACGCTAATTGCCAAATGGACGAACGCTAATTGCCAAACATCGGAAGAACGCTAATTACCAATCAATAGGCCGAACGCTAAAACCGAACGTCATATTGGATTCAACACTATTGGCCGAACACCGATTGATACTTAGGACGAACGCTATTTCTTAACAGGCCGAACGCTATTTTACTGATGACACCATTAGGCCGAACGCTTATTTGGACGAACGTCACCAAATCATGCCAAACGCTATAACCGAACACATCACTCAAACTGATACTATCTGAACGAACGTTAGACTTCACTATTTGGACGAACGCTCAAAGACCATTTCTTATCAGAGACCAATCGCTGCTTATGGACAACGTCATCGAAACCGAACGTTCGCTATGAACGATCACTAACTTAGAATAATTAATATCAAACGCTCGCTTACCGAATGACCAAATCAGAAACGAACGTCTAAAATCATTAGTTCGCCATAACGAACGAACGTCATTTCCAAGCCCAAATACTATTTGGATGAACGCTTTTTTCCAAACAACATGCCGAACGTTCACAATTACATTTATCCACGAACGAACACTTATGATTCAAACTTAAGAATTCTATTAAAATCGAACGCTCACATGCCAGATACCTTCTCAAAACCGAACGCTCCAGATCTAAACTTCAGACAATCCAATGAAAACCGAACGCTCAAGATTCCAAACTTTAAGACTGTTGAATTAAAACCGAACGTTCAAGATTAGAATACTAAGTTATCAACGAACGCTTATATTCACTAATGCATCAAGGACGAACGTTTCAGATTCAAACTTAGGACATCAAATTAAGGTCGAACGCTCAAAAATCCATTCTAATCTTAGACGAACGCTCAAAATCCATCATACATTTAGACGAACGTTCTAAATCATTATCACAGCCTATTCAATAAAATCGAACGCTACCACCAGCCAGAACGAATGCTACACTGACGAACGCGGACGCTCCTCAAACTTAAGACCGGACGCGACAGGACGAACGTGAACGCTCGTACAGAAAACCGAACGCTCAGTTTATTTTGGCCGACCACTAATTGGTCGAGCCGTTTTGGACGAACGTCCAATTTTCATTAAATTGGACGAACGCTCGATAATTTGGACGAACGTCCAATTTGAAGCCAAATTGGACGAACGCGCCTGCAGAATTTCAAAATTTTGCAGAAACCCAGAAACGAAACCAGAAACCCAAAAACCTCCATTTTTATCTCCAAAACTTCTAGATTTTCATCATACACAACATAGATCATCAATCAAACAAAAGATCTAGCTCCCCTTACCTCTTGAAGACTTCCTTGAATCATTTCCAGAGAGTTTGATCTCCTTCCAACTTCAAAAGTTCTTCACTTCTCCTCTTTCCCAGAACTTCCAGCCACTCTTCAACTCTTCCAAATGCACCACCAAAGCCTCCTTGCAGCTTCAGCAGCTCCCCGCCTCACCTTCTCTCAGTTTGGCAGCAAGAATTTTCTCCTCCCAGCAGAACCCATACTCCCTTTTTATCTCCCACGAGCTTCCCAAACTCTTCCCTCTTCCCCTCTTCTTCTCTTTCCTTTTCTTGTTTTGTTTTCAAAGGGGGAAGCAACGTTCACTGTCCCTTTGTGGCAGCGTACGTTCCTTCCTCCCCGTTCTCTTTCATTTTTTTTTTTTTAAATTCGATTCTTTACAGAATCAAATCTAACCAATCTTAATTTGACTCAAATTTTTATTTGTGAAAATGATGAATTATGTATATTAAATTCTATATCCAATTCAACCCTATCAAAATTACTAAATAATATTAATAGTAATATAATTAATATTTAATTTAATTTATTATTCTTCTAACTAAATACGTATTTTGGATGGTTGAATATAGTGAAAATTATGTATAAGATTAATCTTCCTTGTATTTAATATACACATAGGGTCTTCTATTTATAATAAAAGAAATATAAACTAAGTCCAAAATACAAGTAAGAAATAATTAGGTTTAATAGCCAACTTTGTCCCTAGTTTGGTTGGCAAATCTCAATTTAATCCCTCTTTAGAAAATTGTTTGAAATTGGTCCTTACTTTTAAATTTTTGAGTCAAAATAGTCCATTCCGTTAAGTATAACCAAATGGAGTTAATGGGTTAATGATGTGGCACTACTTATTGATTACGTGTCAAAAAATGTGCTTACGTGTTGGTTAATTAGGAAATAAATTAGGGAAGAAATTATTTTATTCAAAAAGGATTTTTTAATTGGGGAAATAAAATAATTTGCAACTGTTTTATTCTTTTTTTCTAAAAATAAATAATATCTCTTGTATCTCGGCCCATAATCTCAATCTATCTTCATCCTTTTCTCCCCCTGCGCCACCCATATCAACACAGAACCATCATCATTTTCATACCCCTTCTTGTGCTGCCACCAACCATCACACTCTTCATCTTTACGTACCTTCATTCACCAACATCTCTTTAACCTGCACCCAGAAAACAAAGTAATATCTAGAGAAGAAAAACATTAAGTGGAGAAGACTAGCCAATAAACATCACACTCCCCAAAAATCAAATTCAATCTGCTTCATTTTCTTAATCCAATAAAAAATAAGGCAGAATCTACCCCCATCATCTTCATCAAATTTTAACCTAGGAATTCATTCCCCATTTCCCCACTTTCTTTTTAGTACGCAAACCCTAATTCACACCCTTTAGTGAATAAATCCGCTGCCCAACGATAACGATAACAAAGACCGATCCTTATTAGATGATTGGTGCGTTCATTCGCGTTACCGGTGTCGAGGTTGTTGCGGCGAGTTCCCTCGTCCAGAAGATTGGTTCCTTCTCTGTTCTGAATCGCGGCGTCGTCAGCCACAATCCAGCGGGTAGTATGGTGGTGCTCTTGGTGGCGGCATCAGCGTGAGTGGTTGGCTGCTGCAACCGGCACGGGTCTTAGCCAGCCGGAGGAGATGCAGCAAATCGAGGCGGAGAATCGCGACGGTGGCGATCCTGGTTCATGTCGTTGGCGTTGCAGGAATAGACGAGACTCCTCTCGCGTGCAAAAAGCGGGGACGAAGGTTTCGACCTACTGCGTCCAGCGTAGGTGGCGTTGTCGGTGATGCTCTTGGCCGGCAGAAAAGAGGTGCGACGCCACGAGTGGGGAGAAGATGGCTGCTCAATTAAAAAACCCAATTTCTGAATAAAATCCTTTCTTCTCTAATTAACCAACATAAGAATATATTTTGACACGTAATCAATAAGTAGTGCCACATCATTAACTCATTAACTCCGTTTGGTTATACTTAATGGAAGGGACTATTTTGACTCAAAAATTTAAATGTAAGGACCAATTTCAAACATTTTTCTAAAGAAGGATTAAGTGGAGATTTGCTAACCAAACTAGGGACAAAGTTGGCTATTAAACCAAATAAGAACAAACTAACTAAAGATAAAAGATAAAAATAATATATATAACAAGTTTGTTACTAATATAATCCCTAAAGACTTAGTGAAAATATCTTATTTTGCACTAAAATGTCACTAAATTATTAATGATTTAAGAAGACGACATAAAAGATGAAATATCAATCCAAAAGACTTCCCTAAGCAACAAATATGAGAGAGTGCTCCATATAAATCTCTTCTTACAAATCACCTTTGAAGAATGCATCCAGTGGATAAAAAGGTCATTCTTGAAGAGTGTTGATGGATTGACAAGTGTACCAAATCTCAAAAGTAATATAAAATGGTAAGACTAAGTATCGTATCCCAAGAGACTCATGGCACTAAACAATTATGTGATTACTCAACTAATTAAGACTCTAAAGAACATATTTTTTTGGGTTTTTGAATGCAAATGCAATAAAATAAACATGAATGCAATTAATCAATTAAGGCTAAACACAAGAATGAATGGATGAAGTTGATAATATGAGATGAATTTGTTGTTGGGGTTTAGATTTCACATAATTTACTCTCATGTATATAAGAATTATTCTTTATGCATTAATGTTAACATCACTCACTAAATCACTTAAACCCGATCCCTCGGCGAATAAGTCAGTCCTTAATCACCAGTTCATGCAATTCCTAGCATTCTTAGCAATTAAATATGAAGATCAAAAGCTTTAAGACAACCAAGACTCATACCCGCATCCCTGAGAAATATTACTCTTGGGAGAATTCAACAAAAACCTGAATTGTAAGGAACCTCCCGGCACTCATGCCATTCATACATCATGCTATGAATGAGTTAAACAAAGCATGTAATAAGCACAGATGAATTACTCTAACAATTAATGAAAAAACATATGTTATTGAGAATCAATTCAAATACATAAGAGTTCACAAGGTTACATCATCTCCCAACAACAAATAGAGTTTACAATGGAATGAAAGAATGAAAGAGATAGAAAAACCCTAGAAAGAGAAGAGGAGAGTTGTCACATCCCCAAATCTACCCTCAAGGAAAAGGAGAGCTGCCACATACCCAAAATCTACCCCCAAGGGGTGAAAAATGTGTTTTTGTGCTCAAGCCATCCAAAGATACTAAACCTAGAACGTGCAAGTCCTTAAATAGAACACAAAAAAAAAGGAAATAGGTCCAAGCCCATGAACTGGCGCTTAAGCGCCCTTAATGGGGCGCCTAGGCAATGTAGGGCACCGTCTGGCGCTCAAGTGCCCCTGGAAGGGCGCCTAGGCGCTCAAGCACCCTTGAGGGGCGCCCGGGCGTAGTGCGGGACGAAAATTTTGCACTCTTGTTGACTTTTTTGCACTCTTGTTGACTTTTCTGCACTCTAGTTGACTTTTCTGCATTCTGGTTGACTTTTCTGTATTCCAACTATTTGGTACTTTAATTCTTTTTTCAAATCATTCCACTAGCCTACAAAATCAAGGGATTTTTGTAATAAAATCATTAAGTATAACCTCAACTCTCTTATTCACAAAATTAAAGCAAAAACATGATTCCAAGCAAGTTTCTGAGCAAAAAGGGGTGCATTTATTGTCAAAATTACATCATAGATAATGATATTTTCAACTGTTATCAAAGAGCCACCACAACTATAAATAAACTAACAAAAGTCATCTTTACCATGAGAGAAAAAGCATATATGGACGAGTCAAACACAATGGTAACAGAAGGGAGGCCATAAGAGACATTAGAAGAAGAAGAAGCCTTGATGAACGATAAATAAACCATAAAATCATTCAATACTTGTTCAGAACGATCAAGGTTTTTATGTTTTCTACCATTTGGTCAGGATTTGATTGTTTGAGTTTTCCAGTGAGAATTCTAAATTTTTCATGAATATTTCATCGTTGAATGAGAGTGTGTTTAACATGTAGTATAGTTTAGCCTATACGAGGCTTTTTCTTAGCTAGTGTTTTGACATGGTGAGAGTTTGTCTTGCTCGGGTAAACTATTTAGGTTTTTCTAACAAACACGTTTAACACAGTGTTTTCTACCACATCTTTGTATGTGTGTTTGTGTCTATATGTCTGTGTCCATGTGTTTGTGTATTTGTGTCTATCTCTGATTGTGTCGGTGTTTGTGTCTTTCCGTCTATCTTTGTTCTGTGTGTCTGTGTTTGCGTCTTTGTGTGTGTTTATGTTTGTGTATATGTCTTTATGTCTATGTATGTTTGTGTTTGTGTGTGGTGTATTTGTGTATGTCTGTGTCTATGTGTTTCTGTTTGTGTTTGTGTGCATGTGCCTGTATGTTTATGTTTGTGTGTTTGTGTTATGTATTAGTGTCTACGTTTGTGTGTTTGTGTCTGTCTTTATTTGTGTTTGTGTCTTTTATTTGTCTTTGTGTTAGTGTGCGTCTACGTGTTTGTTTGTGTCTATGTTTTTGTGTTTCTCTTTGTTTGTACATTTGTGTATGTGTGTAACTGATTGCACGCTTGTTTTTATGCCTGTGTGTGTGTCTATGTCCGTGTCTTTGTGTTTGTGTTTGTGTGTCTATGTCAGTGTGTGTGTGTGTATTTGTGTGAATTTGTTTGTGTGTGTGATTTTGTATGTGTCTATGTGGTGTGTGTGTGTGTGTGTGTGTGTGTGTCTGTATGTGTTTTTATATGTGTGCATGTGCTCCTGTGTATTTGTATTTATGTGTATGTGTATGTATATGTCTATGTATATGTGTGTTTGTTTATGTGTGTATCTGTATGTATGTGTGTGTGTTTGTTTGTATGTGTTTGTGTGTGTGTGTCTTTTTCTGTGTCTGTGTGCCTATGGTTGTGTGTATCTATATGTGCATTGTGTTTGTGCATGTCTTTGTGATGTGTGTGTTTATCTGTGTGTATTAGTCTCTTTGTGTAGGTCTATATATGTCTTTGTGTGTGTCATAGTATGGTGGGATATTTTATGATATTTTTCATGTATAAATCTATTTTATAGAAAAAAAAATTATTTTGTGAATAAAATTTTATCTGTAATTACTTGAATTATATATTAAATTCATTTCTAAACGTTTGTTAAAATTAATGTAGATTTTAGTTTTGGATAGATTTTATTTATTTATTAAAAATTGTCTGTTTGACTAGTCCAATTTTTTAAGATAGGTTACATCAAATAAAAACAAGTTGTTTATTTTTAATTGAATTATTATTATTTATTTAATGGAATTGCTTTCGACCTAAGTTTTGGCATATATTCAAGGACTTACTACCAATTTTGTTTTATAAAGTAGTAATTAAATTTTAAATAATAAAAGCATTTAAATACATCATATTCATATTTTTTGTTTATATACTAAAAACTTATATTTATAATTAAAAAGATTTCATATAATTAATCGTTTTTAAAATTTGTATTTTACTTATTATTTATGTTTCCCATGATATATTTTTTTTTCAATCCACCTCCCAAATTGTTAATTATCAATATGAATAATTTCTGATTATTAATAGTCATGTTCTAATGTGTTAGGTCGATCATATTGGATTTTATTTTTATAAATAATATTTATTTTACCTTTATTCATAACATATTTTAATTTTAATTTTTTTTTATTGGGATCATGAGTGTCGACCGTTAGACAGGTGGTGAGATTTGAATGATTTTCAAATTTATAACGTATACTCTTAAGGGTTGGAACATAGAACAAGATCTATCTATAAAAGACTTCCCGTTTAAGTCAGTAAAAAAAGTTGAGATCTTGTGAATAAGGAAGAATGAGTATGAGGGTGAGTGTGTATTCCCTAAAAAATATCAAATGTATTTATAGTGTTTTTGGCCTTAGACCCATTCTATAAAACAGGTAATGTGATATCAAATAATATAAGTAAATTAAATACTTATCTCAGATAAATAATAATAGTAATAATAATGTGATACATTATGGTAAATAAAATTAAAAATATTGTGATATAATCAAACTAGTAAGATTTGCCATGATTACCATTAATATGTGAATATTTGCTCTGATAGAAATATTTTGAATTGTTTTAAGGCAACGAGATTTATTGGGCCTTGTTAGGTTGTATTTCTTTAGTACGTATATTGGGCCAGGAAAAGTTTGATTAGTGTGTGAGAGATGCTCACTGTGGCTGACTTATCTCTTGGTTGAGTTGTGGTTGACTTGTAGAGTTTTTAGGTGGATTGGCTGTTTGACTGGGTTGTGCAAGTGTTGTTGAATTAGGGTAGTTTGTGCTTGGGCAGGCTCAATGTTACTGGCTTGGGCCAACTTTTTTAGGTGTTGTTAAGTTGCGTAAGCTTTATGTTGTGTTGTTAGATTGGGTAGGCTCTGCTGCTCATTTGGCTGAGTTGATGATGACTCAATTAGTAACTATGAAACATTAATGAGGGGTTTTCTGAATGTCATAATGATTGCCCTACAATGTGAAACTTTGTTTCACATTAAATAGTTATGATTAAGGCTGATGCGACTACATCTCAAGGGTTGAACTCGAAGAACAAAAAGTTAAGAGTTACACATAGGAATGAAACATCGCCTAATTAAAGGTTGTTTCGTTTCAAACTCCTTGATTTTATACTTATTTTCTTCTTCATTCTCATTTCATTTCCAGCACTGTTTGCGTTTATCCCATGTTTGTGAGTCTTATCTCTCTCTTTTTTTGAGTCTGGCTACACTCATAAGTATGTGTTCTTCTTTTTCTTCTCCTTATATTAGCTATGGTCTTCGTCACTCCTTGCTGGCTAGGGAAATTACTCCCATGAGTGAAAGTTCTTCTTCTTCTTTTGAAGAGAGGGTTTCCTCACCTGAGCTTTTCGTTTTCGCTCCTCTTCTAACGATTTCCTCGAGGGTCATCCTTAAGGCTTCCTAACAGAAGAGAAAGAAGAAAAAGAAGTGAGTGGTGCGAGGTAAGAAGGTCATGTCTCCTTGCAGGCTAAGCCACTTGCTCCAACAGTCAAAAAGAGTAATTGTTTTCCTCCTATAAGGCACCCTAAGTATACCTAGATCTAGGACGAGATGGTCGTCTATGCCTTTGAGTTCTTTACAAAGGTGAGGGTAGTTGAGTTGATGGATACTTTTAGCTTTTATCCTTACTAGCTCATCGTCCTTTCTTATTCCTCTAACGATAGGATTTTCATCCATCTGGTGAGAAGAAAGACAATTTTATTTTTATGTATATATTTTAAGGATTTTAGTATTTCTTTTTCTCTATCCACCTTTAATAGTGATATGTTATTCATCCTTTCTATAACTCTTTAGCCAACTTCATCCCAATAATTGATAAAAGATTAAATCAGATAATTAATCCAACATGATTAACAAAATTAAACAATATTAATTTATTAACGAAAGCATTTCTAGTTTACCATTTAAGCCATGAAGGAGAACTCACAATTTCCTCAATTTGGATGTAGTCAAATAATTAATATAATATATCAAGGCCAATGTTAGTTAGGGTGGACTAACTCGGTCCATGATAAACCCTAATTTTAAACTCTCACGTTCATCTTAAGATGAGAGAGAAATGCAACAACAAAGGTAAAAGTAGGGTGGCAAGTTCAGGAAGAAAAAGGAAATCATTTTCTTCATAAAAGAGAAAACATATTAACAATATATAGTGGTCCATTTTAACTTGGTGATATTATTTGTGCGCCTTGAAAGATGATAAAGAAATCTCTTCACCTTTTAAGCATATGCATGGGAGCTTTGGGATTGAGAAATGGGAAGAAACTGGAAGAAATGTTCAAAGTTTCCGAGTGGGGCCCAAATGTCAATTTTAATTATTCTTATTTCTATGACTTGGTAAACCATTTGTATCCAAAAAGTTGTGCATTCTTGCCAGCTATTACTCATTCACATTGAAGCAATTCAAAAGGCTATGTATTTTGAACTTCATAATTATAATTATGCCTTTGACATTAGTAGTAAATTGGAACATATAAGATCATTTCAATCATTATTCTTCTGTCATCATACAAATATCGACTTGATCATGCAATGAGAACCAATAATTTGTCTCTTTCTAGAGTGCTCTTGTTGGTCTTAGTGGGAATTTTCCTTCATTAAAACCCTTCTTAAAATCTGTTAATATATAAATATCAAATTCACATTGATTTAGCTGCTTAGCAGTGGATGAGTAGTACAAAAATGTAAGGGATAAACAGTTCACTGAAGGAAAATAAAGTTAATAACAACAACTTTGTTTTGGTCAGCATTTACTTGAATATCAACTTCACCAACACATTTGTGTGCTTGGCTCCACAATCAAGCTCCACATATGTCACTCTCCAATGCTAATAATTGAAGAATTACAAAAATACTTATGGTGATCTTATACATTTATAAAAAATAAATCAATTTTATAACATATAAGTGAATATAAATTTTATTTTATATTGTAAAATTAAATTATATTTAATTTTTTTTTAAATATTATTAGAGCTATTCAAAATTTATTCTACCGAGATTTTTTTATTTATTCGATAAAACATACCGTCAAATCATCATAATGTGTATATACTTTAATGTTAGAAGAATATATTAAATATCCCCAACAACTAGAAATAAAGTAAATTTATATATATATATATATATATATATATATATATATATTTATTTATTTATTTATTTATGGATGTTGAATATTGTAACTCACGTAATAAGAAAGTAATGTTTCAATATCACCAATAATTGTCTTGGTTTTTCTTTTATTCTTCAAAATATATTAGGCCACTACAATTCCTTTTTCATTGGACTACTAATTCTATGGATAAGGAGAGGTTTGCAAGGTTTACAAGTATAATCTATCACAATTATAAGGTGATACTCATTTTTTCCTCTCTACACGTTTAAACATGTTTAATTCAGGTATGGTAGAAAACGAAGGTTGTCTCCAATGAGACTTTGATCTTGAGGGTATTTGGTTTTTGAGCTTCAACAGGGTCAGGTCTCTCTCTCCAGGAACATTAGGTCCTTGCTCCAAGAATACCACTTGCCTTGTAGTTGCCTAGTTTGGGACAAATGAACATATCACACTTAATTAACAATACTACTTTATTGATATGCAAAACACAAGAATAAATAATTCATTGAGTGTTTTGCTGTATACGTTATTCCATGTGTTCATCTCAGAGTTCCCCAATAGCAAGCCGTTTGAATTTGGCAAATGCAGAATCAAATTCTGAGGATATTTTTCTTAGAGGAAAAAGATCATATGGTTTTAGTCTGATCAATGTATAACATTTTTTTATCTTGTCATGGAGAGAACTGAAAGTTATGACAATAACTGTGGTAACATCTTTTGTCATAAGAGAGCTTTAAGAAAATAAAATAGAAAGTATTGAGAAAGGGTTATAATAGAGAGTGGATATACACTCGTTTAGACTTTGCCATAAATATTTAATACGGGATTGATTAAATTTGTGTAAGTAATTTCTCATCATTCTGTACATTTTTTTAGTTTATTTAATAGAGGTTTGATCAAGTTATTTCTTCAATTACTGTACCAAAACAAAGTTATTTCTTCAGTCGTTAATTTGTGAGAATAACTCATGAATTCTAATCAATGTATAACCTGCCCTCAGCTTCAATACGACAGAATCATATAAAAAAAAATATTAATTGTTTTTCAGAAGGTCTTCACCAACTACTTTTATTCAAACTATTTCTCATACGTGTTTTACTGGTAGCCTAGAATAGCCACATGATCAAGCATGTGTTTGTAATCTTTTTCTTAAAACTGAGTTATCTTAATTTTAACTTCTTTTTATCTTGATATCTTTACTTGTAATGAGATAATATACATTAATTCCTTTTTTTTTCTCACCATTCCAATGAGATACACTTTTTGTTTTTCAGGGATTTTTATTTAAGTACAAGTTGACAGTTTTCAATTAAAATGATGTCTCAAGCCTTTTCTACGTTATTTTCATTGATATCCTTATTTGGGTTTAAAAAACGATTCTTACTTCCAAGGTGCATAGTTCCAAACGCAGTATTAATAGGCTCTTTCCACCAAAACTTCAGAGTAACTATAATCCTATTTCAGATAGCAGTGTTCTAATCTTTTTCAACAACCAATAGCAACTTCACAAGCATGACAATGCATGCATCTGGCATCCTTTTGGTTGTTCTGTACTCTCTGTTGAGATTTGCATTGTCGGATATCAATTTTGTAAAATATGATTTTCTGCAAGCAGGCTTGAAAATGGATGGAGCTTATGTGAGGCCAAATGGCATACTTACCTTGACAAATGATTCCTCAAAAATCTTTGGCCATGCATTCTATCCATCTCCTTTGCCATTCAAATCTAGCAAAAACAAATCCATTGTTTCAACCTTTAGCACTACCTTTGTGTTTTCCATAGTTCCTAAGTACCCAGATCTTGGAGGACACGGTTTTGCATTCGTCCTAATATCTACCAACGAACCAAAAGGGTGCCTCACAAATCAATATTTAGGCCTCCCAAATGAGACAAGTAATAAGGAACTCTCAACCCGGTTCCTAGCTGTAGAGTTTGATGGGGTACAGAACCTTGAACTTGAAGACATCGATGATAATCACGTGGGGATAGATATATCCAGCCTCATCTCTAACACATCTAAGTCAGCAGCATACTATTTAGAAAGAAATGGCCAAGAAGATCACAGCAAGAACATTTCCTTCAGTTTGAAGAGTGGAAAACCCATTCAAGCATGGGTTGATTACAATGAAGGGGAGATGATGATGCATGTCACAGTTTCTCCTTTTGGCATGCCAAAGCCATATTTTCCTTTGATATCATTTCGCATAGACCTATCCTTGGTGTTTGATGATTACATGTATGCAGGTTTTTCTGCTTCCAACGGTCTGCTGGTAGCTGAGTATAATATACATGGTTGGAGCTTCAAAGTAGGAGCAGCAGCACAAGAGCTAGAAAAATCATCCGTGCCACTTATTCGGTCAAATACTTCTATTAAGGTGGTGCACAAAAAACACTTTGCAGTAGGTATTACTCTAGCAAGTGCATCTCTTTTTATATTGACAATTATAGGAGCTCTTGCCCTACACAGATTAAGAAATAGGGAGGAGGTTTTAGAGGATTGGGAACTCGAATTTGCCACACATAAATTTAAATATTCTGAGCTCCATTCAGCTACAGGAAGGTTTGGGGACAGAAACCTTATTGGGTATGGAGGTTTTGGTAAAGTCTACAGAGGTGTAATCCCTAGCACAGGACTAGAAGTAGCCGTAAAGCGGGTTGCTCCTGATTCAAGGCAAGGAATCAGAGAATTTGTAGCGGAAATAACAAGCATGACACAGCTTAAGCATAGAAATTTGGTACAATTACATGGGTGGTGCAGGAAGCAGGATGAACTCCTCATTGTGTATGATTATCTACCAAATGGAAGCCTAGACAAGCTTCTGTTTGAAAATGATCATCAAAAGAAGAAATTACTAACTTGGGAACAAAGATACAAAATCATTACTGGAGTTGCCCAAGGGCTGTTGTATCTCCATGAAGAAAGTGAGGTGCAGGTTGTTCACAGAGATGTAAAGCCAAGCAATGTCCTGATAGATGCAGATCTCCAACCAAAGCTTGGAGATTTCGGTCTTGCAAGGACTTACGAGCATGGAATCAATCCACAGACAACAAGCGTTGTGGGAACATTAGGCTACATGGCCCCTGAGCTCACCAAGACTGGGAAAGCAAGAACAAGCACAGATGTATATGGGTATGGAGTACTCATTTTGGAAGTAGCATGTGGAAGGAGGCCAATAGAGCCCCAAAAGAATCCCGAGGAACTGGTATTGGTAGATTGGGTTAGAGATCTACATCACCGAGGACAGATCTGCAGAGCTATTGACCCCAGTTTATATGAGTATGACAAAGATGAAGCTCAGCTTGTGCTTAGTCTTGGATTGCTTTGCTCTCATCCCAATCCTCATTACAGACCTAATATGAGAAGGATTGTCCAGTTCCTTATGGGAGAAATTATCCTTTCTCCACTTCCTCCTGACATCCACAGTGAAGGTCCAAGAGAAATAGCAAAATGTCCCTGCAACTTTCCATATGATTCTCAACCTTCAAGTTCTATGGTGTCTTCATCAAACTATTATAGTCTTACATGCTTTGATGAGGTGGTCTACCCTGCTGAACTCACTGGTATCACTTCATAGCTATGGCTGTAAGTAACATATAATAAAGAACCACATTGTTTTAGGTAATGATGAAAGGAAAGCAATCTCAACTCCATGATGCTATTGCCCTTAATGTTTTTCCATAAATATACAGAAGTACTCTTCTATATACCAAGTTTTATTCATTTTTTTTATGGGAGAATAGGTATATTGCCACTCGAAGTAGGGTGTTTAGAACAACACAAATGTCGAAAAATAATTAAGAATCAATTCAAAAAGTCGATAACCAATTAAAAGAATTGATTTGAATCTCTTTGTGTATAACTCAATGGTTTGGTTCAGTTTTCACTTTATAATTTCATACCTAATTCAAACTAAATTGAAATCAATTATTTAAATACTATTATATTGTCTATTATTTCACTCATAGGTGTGTCTATAAAAAGAAAACTAAACGTGTCTAATTTATTTCATACCCCCAACATTGTCATTTTGGGAAAAAATTGTTCTTGTATATGCTATCCTTTTTCATTTCATACACGAGTTGATCTTGTAACCCAACGAAGAAACTGTTCTTGTATATGCTATCTTTCTTTATATCAACTCAGTTATGATTTGTTAAATTCTCTAAAGAATGATAAAATACACAAAGTAGAAAACTTAAAAAAATCACATGTAACTTAAAAATATAAAAGTAAATTGTGGTAGATCAAGAAAGCTACTAATTTTATTTTGTGTAAACAAATTAGCCTAGGAATAACCTTGACTTCCTGAGAAATTATGCTTTCTATATAATAAGTGACAAAGAAATAGCTTAATGTGTAATCTACGAATGATTGTACTAGTGTATGCACATTAGATTATTAGCTTTGAGAGAGTACAGTACTAAAATATTTAGTATTGGAAGAAAATAATACAAAGAGCTTAACTATAATGTTTCTATTTTAAATTTTACGCAATGTTGGGGATTTTTAAGTTTGAGAGATAGATTATAAGATTATAAGGATTATCTATTATTTATGTCACAATAAAAACAGCATAACCTCCTCACTTCTTTGTTTTTCCTTTGTAAGTGCTTAAATACCTCTTGTGCCTTTATATTTTATTTTAGTTCCTTTGCAAATAAAAGAATAGCTAATTTATGTAAACAAGTTGTTTGACACTATACAATGTTAAAGATAACAAATATGTAAGTACAGTGAAGCTAGAAATAAATTTGCTCATCATGATATAACATTAGACATAGACTTCTATGTCCAAAGGATAAGACAGATATAAAAAAAACTATCCAACAAATCCGCTAAAACAAGTGGTGTGAAAAAATTACTTTTCTTGATTTCAGAAAGAAACATTACATTGTTATTTATAGGAAAATCGAACTCCGAATAAAAAAAATATATTTATATATTATTTAATCAATCTATATTTATTGTATAAAGTAAATATACAATATTTACACCCATATTTCAACGCTTGGTTTGAATTTTTTTTTAAATGTTCAAACAGAACCACATAATTTTAATCTTTATGTTCTATTCAGATGTATTTTAACCAAAAACCAAACTAAACTATGTCAAACACTCCTAAGTCCAAGCATTCGCAACCAATATTTAGGGCCAGAATTAACAGCATACGCTTGATTACTGATTCAACTCAGTATGTGCTGATCCACTGTAATTTGCTTTGTTAACTTATAGACACATTAAAATTATTCTTGAAACTCTTGACAACCAAAAGTTTATGTGTAACGCAAAAGAATAAGAAAAGAATGTCCAAACACAATGTATTCTAGAAGAACAGCACCTGACTTGAACTAATTGAGGAAAAGAGATGTTCAGTTAACTACAGCAAAATGTCCTCGTAATCAACATCCTATTCATTCTTCTTCTATGATAATTCATTAGGCACACATTAATATAAGAAAATGAAAGATCATAAATCTTTAAATCACATGCCTGTTTCATTTGAAAATTATACCCAGCAGCTCACATATTCAGATGACTTGATTTTGAATTAGCTGCTCATGTATCATTTTGAATTTCTCTTTGAGCCTCTGGATCTGTACATTGATAAAAAAAATGTTTAACATAATGGACAATAAAAGACAAAGTTGGCACGTCTGGATATTGTTCATGAGAAAACCATGTTATATGAAATAAGAAATACCCTTTTCAGTTCAATTTCTGTATCTCTCTTTTGCTGCCCGAATGAATGCTGCAGATTGGTTATATCAAAAACATTATCCAAGTCATCTTCAAAGGCAGATTCTAGGTCTTCTCGGAGAAGTGCAGGCAACTTGTCCACAATGGGCATCAAAAGGAAACAGTTGAACTGCAAATTATTGGGTATAAGCAATGCATAAAAGATGGGGAAAAAAATTACGAAAGAATTCTAAATTATGAATGACTTTTATTATACTAATCTATTGCCCCAAAGTCTTGACATATTGTCTAGCGGTGTTAGTTTTAATCAACCTGGGCAAAAACAAAAAATTTGAAAGAATGAAAACAAAAATAAATGTAAATATGGGGTATACCTAAACTACAGTCTGTTTTGCATGTGTAAATGAATTTTTTAATATATTGATATCCTTTGAGAAATTATAATATGCAAGTGTTAAATGAGAAATAAAAAATCTTTGTTTACAATAGATATTGATGCAACTTATAATTTTTTCTCAGTATTGGTAATATTGGAAGAATCAAATAGAAATAGTGGAGAATCATCAACTATTTTTTAAATGTCTCATAACTTGCTTGCTTAGATACCTTTATACTCAGCAGTTGCAGGAAAATAAATCCATTTAAAGTGTTGCTATTTGTTTGAGTAATTTTTAAAATTTTTAAAAATGTAGCAATGAATATAATTGATCTTGACAAAAGTAAAAACATCAACTTTTCTGCTGACAGGAATTCATGTTCGGTACAGAATCCACATAACGTACTCATTTTTACTTCACTGAAGTTTTACTTTACACTTCAAACAAAAATGATTAAAAGATTATTCTAAACTCAAACCTTAACAAAACGCAAATCAATTTTTGTAACCTAATTCTTTCACACTCAATCTACTCTAATCAATTTACAATGTCTGTAATCTTGAGGAGCTACACTTTTCTCTTATATTGTCATACTGTAACAGCAGAGGGGATCTCTTTGCCAAAAAATATTTAAGAATAATCACAATTTTCAGTAAATATCGTAGGTTGTGCATGTACATTAAGCCCAAACCTTCATTTCTATGCTTACCTGGGAAGCTTTCATTTCAAGCAAGGAAGGAGGAAACTGGCAGACCAAACACAAAGAAGCTTAAATTAAAAAGGAAATATCACAAACCTTTAATTCTGTGGAAACCAGGAAATATTCTCTAATGCCATGAAATATCTGTTGTACCAAGCCATAAACAATTCTTTCAGACGAAGGTGCAAGCCTCCTATTCCAGAGTGTACTATCCAGAAGGTCGGCAAGCTTTGTTTCTGTTGTCTGAATGGATGAACTAGAATCAATCCCAGAGGCCACATGACTGAGTTTTACATCTGGTTGTGACTTCGTGTCTTCTCTGTCATGCACACTTGTTTGTGATATATTAGTTGCCGTAGGATTATTAGAAGCACTGTTGGTCTGCTCCGTTCCACCAAATGAATCTAAGAACTGACGTAACCCAGCCCGACTCTACAAAGTTAACAGTGGCACTAGAATGAGATAGAAAATAAGCTATGAAAACTTAGCTTAGGAAACAATATTTTACTTTCCTCTCGGGAAGATATAATGATACAATCCTAGCTTAAACTCAACACAGGGAGCAAGATCATTTAAAAGTGCACCATGCCAAAGCATCGGTCCCTGTAAATGCCCCTTAATACCTTATTGTGGAGAGACCATGAGACATATCTGGTTGTGCTAACCAAATCCTCCATACATCTAGAGCAAAGGATAACAAAATTAAATTTAGAAAATAACAAATAAACAATGCCGTGTACTAACATTTAATGTAAGAAAAAAAAGGATAAATTATGGATAAGAATGCAAAGCTAGAACATTTTTAAGATCAAGGCGAAAAATGCACCCTAACATCTAAAAATAACAAGCATGAAAAAAATGGAAGAAAGCACAAAATCATGATGTAATGCAAGAATGTCATATTACACTTGATGTTCTCTTTTAAAACGATGAGCTGTGCATCTTGTTCCTCATGCTATAATTAAGGTCTTGATTATTTATTTTTCCTTTTTCATTAAAAAAGCTCAATTTTTCACTTGACATATGGAACAAACTTATGGCGTATGGGAACAAGTGGTGGTTAACTTTTCATGGCATGATTTTTCCGTAGATTCGGAAAAGTTGTTGAAGGCAGAGGCAACACGCCTGAGGAACACCTCATGGCCACTTAGATATTCACTATCTTTCTGTCAAACAAAGTCCATAAATAAAATAAGTTAGGAAACATAACAAACTAATAATTGTACAAAACTGTGAGGATATTTGCAAAAGCATAAACAATTTATTCATTAAAAACATCAAGAATCGAGTATCTCAAAAGCTCAAGCTGTTTAGGTGAAGACCTAAATAGTTTTATACCATATTCAGGCTGTGGAAGAGCCCTTCAGAGTTGAAGCACTGATAATGCAAAGATCCACCCCTACCTTGTGCTAAGATTCACTTTTATTTAGAATAATAGAGCTGGCAAGGATCAAACTTTAGACATCTTGTTTATGGAGGCTCTTGATACCATGTAAACAACTAGGTGTCCTAAAAGCTCATGCTGCTAGGTAAGATTCAAATACTTCATATCTTACAGAAAAAACAAAAGAATACCTGAAGAAGATAAACTGAGATAGGAAGCAGTCTCTTAAGTATATACAACAGTCTGGAGCCCAACTGTGCCGAGAATAGAGAATTAATCATTTAGTTAGACTAGGAATATGAAAAATAGTTAATTTTATTTTCTCTAATTTGAAGAGCACAACAAGGATCATTTTGTATACAGATTTGATTATAAAACTATGATAGAATCCTGGAAATCAAATCAAACCTAATTATTACAAAACTGCAGCTGTCAATGATAAAGCTGGCTACTCAAACTTGCCAAGAACTGAGTTTGGATCATGAAAAAAAAAGTAAGAACAAGAAATTTGAGGATTGTACAAAAATTGCAGATTTTTGAAATCCAGGGACTAAGATCACAAAAATATTGGAAGGCTAAAATACCAAATCAGAAATTAAAAGAGAATTAAAATTGCAATTCAGCTAAATAATTAAAGAAAGAAATGAAAAGGAATATATATTCAATTTTATAGCATTAATCAATCACCTGATGAAGAAAGGGTTCAAATGTGTCACGAGCCTTTGCAACAGCAATTACACAAGCAGTCCTGGTTACTCAAACAATGTCATTTTAATATTTACAAATGGTAGTATTACAAGAATGAATAGGTAAAACACACAGACCTAGAGTAATTTGTTCCATCATGAATGTCTTCGACTCCACAAGCATTTACAATTTCTTCACGAGTAATTGGGGGACACTTTATTCCTCCAACCACAAAACGAAATTCAGCCATTGCCCTATGATATTGTGCTCCACCATAAAGTCGCATACTTGCATTCTGTGCACAAGGATAGGTTAGCCTGTCCCATTATAGAGACAAAGCAAACAGAAAATACAAGACTGTGAAATGTATGTATCATTTATCATTTATTAATGTATACAAGCATGATCAATGAAATCAAAATCATGTGTATATTACTGTTTTCAGTAGTGGCAAGAAAGAAAAATTCTGGGGATTGAAGAGGCCTAATTTCTCTTGGGTCCCAATTCCAATTTCCAGCCTCCCCTCCACCTCCCTTTAACTTTTTATACCCATTCTCTCTCCTAGGTGTGTTGCACCTTTTAACTCTCCCAACATATATACCTTAGTAATGGTGGGCTTTGGACCTGTATCATCAGGTGTTTATTTAACAAGATTCTGAGAAAATCTTCACCCACCACACAAATATAAAACTCATACGGAAGTAGTAATTAGCAGACATAACTAACAGCCCAAGTTAAATAAAATCATCAACGAGAAGACAGAAAATGGAAATTATTCATATTTTTAAAAAGGGCAAAATAGTAAAATCAAGAGTAGTTAGATTGCCATCCACTGCAATGAAAAGCTAATGTAGCTCATAAGAATGGTAAAAAAGTAGGCCGAAACTTACAGGTATTAGCTTGTGAGGAAACTGAACACCATCAGCACCAATAAATGCACCTCCATTTATTCGTTCATCTTGCAGTGTTTCACCTGAAACAAAAAAAAAAAGGTCAGGCAACTTGTCAAGGGAAAAAGGATATCAAAAGATAGTAAGCATGCTTTTTAAGTGTTGTGCATTATCAACTGTTCAATAGGCTAGCCCGTGAAAAACAGCTAAGAGGAATAGGAGATTTACCAAATTTATCGGGAGGTGCAACAACTGTCCCTTTAAGCAACAATGACAACTGAATAATAGAAAATATGCAAGTGAGGGAGGGAAAATACGAGTACATTTTAAGGTTCAGACACTATGAATTCAAACAGCTGAAAATAATTAACTACAAGCATGCATATGCAGATACATACAGACTAAGACAGACAAAGAGTTTACTCTACAAGCTAAACATCACAGATTAAATACCCCTCACATTGGTAGGAGGACAAATAACTAGAAACATAATAATTTTACCAATAAAGAAGAGTAAGATACTGAGAAGAAGAATTTATGGCAAAGAAACCTTGGTCAAGAACATATCATGGAATGCTCTTCCTTTCTCCTTCAGTTTGGCTTCATCAAGTGTGCTGTATACAATGTGAAGAAGAATAAGACAAGTAATGAATGGCAAACAGATAGATAACAGTTATATAATAAAAAATTCAAAACCAAAATTATCACTCTCGTTCCTTCCTTTGCAGATCAAGTACAACAGAGATATTTTTTAACTTACAACATACCTCAACTCTTGATTTATGTCACTCAATTTCCTTGTCACACTCCGATACTCTTTCTCAAGAAGTGGAATGATCAATGGTACATTATTTATATACCTAGCACGATCATTATTAAGGACTCAGCCAATTATAAACAAAAAAAAAGAAAAAAAAAAGGGATAAACTTAAAATCAAACCATAATGTATAAGTACCTCTTCTGCAGCAATTCTTCCAGAAACAGCCTAAGTTTACTTACGCCTATCCTACTCCTTTCCTGCTTTGACAATGCCCTCCCTAACTTCTCCTCCAAAGATGCAACATCTTCTATCTCTCTGAAGCACACTGCCTGCATCCGTATGTAGAACAAAATGGATCATGGAAATGAAACTCTCAACTATCAGTGCACCAAAATTTTAACCAAATTATGAACTGCTTCAGGGAATTACAAACTCAAATCGCAGTCGCTTTGCGCTATTTATTTATTATTTGGCTTAATTTCATTTTTAGTTTCTTAAGTATCACCACTGTGCAATTTTGGTTCTTCAGGTTTCAATTACACCAATTGGATACCTTAAGTTTTTTGTCACTTTCAATCATGACCCTCCATCCCAATTTATTCCAATATTTAAGTAATTAATTGCTCAAGACGGAAGAACATTCCTTTTCCACATGTCGGCAATTAAGTCACTATACTGAGAGTACCTTCTTAGGTCATTGTCATTCAAATAAGTGTGCTTTTGTATTTACTTGTAATGTCATGCTAGTTTACCAAGCGATTTAGTTTTGCTAAAATATTGGGCGGAATGAAGATATGACCAAAATCACACAATCTGCTATTTTACTTTTAGCCACTGGATAGGCATTTGAAACAGTGGTAGACAAACAGAAAAGAAAATGCGCAACATACATGGCATGCCGAACATTGAAATGAAACAAAATAAGAAAGTAGTAAACTAAGAGCAGATGAAAAACGGCAGGGAAACTGGCGATATACGAAGGAGGTAAATGAGCATAAGAATAACCTGTTTGAACTCGTCATTGGAGGAGTAGAGACAACCGGTTCCACAGCCCACTCTTCCGGAAGGCACGGAGGTGAAGAAGGGGGAATCACCGAGAATGCAGCCGTCAAGCGTGGAGGGAGGCGGCGAGAGGAAAACCTCGACATCGGAAGGGCGGGCGAACTGAGGGATCCTGGTGTCCAGCTTGGTGGAGACGATGACAGTCCTGGCGAGCTCAGGATCGACCTGCATGACGACGCGCCTGGTGGTGGCGTTGCTCCAGTCGCTGCAATCCTCAAGGCAGAGTATGATGAACTCCTTGTGCTGCATCTTGGCACGGACGAGCGCCTCGACGGCACGTGCCTGGGCCTGTAAAGCACGGTTCCTGCGGCCGGGAGCGGGAGCGATGAGGCCGGGAGTGTCGATGATGGTGAGGTTGGGGCAGTACTTGTACTCCACTCTGATGATGATTTCTTTGGCGGAGAATTGGCTGGAGTCCTGCTCCAACCTGGCATTTTCAGCTTCGATGAAAGCCTGAATTTGAGGGAGGGATTTGTGGTGAGAGAGGGAGGGGTCAGTGTCGGAGACGAGGTGGCAAGAAGGGGACTCGCATTGGGGGTCGTATTTCATGTGGAGGGTGATGGGCCTGCGGGTCTTGGTGCCGCCTCCGACGTGGTTGAACTGAAACCCCATCAGGGCCTCCACCAGGGCGCTCTTGCCGTCCGTTTGGTGGCCCACCACCAGAACCGCCGGAGCGTCGAAGGGCGTCTGCAAGTCCTGGGCCAGCGCGTGAAGCTCATTGTAGGCTTCGTACAGGCGCCACTCCCGCTGCTCCTCCTCCTCCTCTTGGGCCAATTTCATTTCCCTCTCCATTTCCAGGTAACTCTTCCTTCCACCGCTTCTTTTTCAAATTCCCATTTACCATCTTACCCTCTGCATCTTTAGTCTTTAAATTCCCAACTGGCAGGAAAAGGAACCCATGAGGTGATTCGATGCGTCACCAACTGACACCTGTCTTCTCACCTAAGACAAAACCCAATCATAGCTCTTTCTGTCTGTCTCTACATTAGTAGATATTTAGTTGTTTCATGTCACTTTTGATATATTGTAAAAATAACTACCAAAACTTACTCTTAATCTACAAGAAATTTAATGTTTCTAGAATCTTAGAATCCTATTGTGGTTATTGTGGTTGGGACAAATAAATTCTCTCCAAAAAAGTATCACCAACTGTTCACGGGATTTTGAGCATGGTTGGATAAAGAAATATTATTATGTAAATTTATTTGCTTTTAAGTTAATAAGAAAATTTGTGAGTAAAAAGAAAAGAATGAGTATGTATATATTTATTCAGAAATATTTATGTGTTATAGGATTTTTTAACTTTAAAGTCCATATAATAAAACTAATAACAGTAAACAATTTGTTTTTATTTTTAATTTTTTAAGTTATTTTTGAACTCATATTTTTAGACTTTCTTTAAGGATTTCTTAGATGCATTGTGCTTATATATAGGAACATTAAATATGTATATAAACACTTTTGAATTATAATATATATGTTTACATTTTTTTAGAGAGAATTTTCTTGATTTTTAGATTAAAACTATGATTTTTATAAAAAAATTAACATCTTTGTAAAGAATCTTTACTTGACTTATCAATTTGTTAGACTCTGACATCCTCATCTTTATCTTATTTTGCATTCTTCTCTGATTTATTTTTGTTGTGCCTCTTAAGGATTCAAATTCAAAAAAGATTGTACTTTTTCCTAAACATGATTGTATCATCTCCTCTGTCACGGGTGAGCTAGAGTACTTCGTGTTTCCTGGTACTTAGGCCCTTAAGTTTCCCTTATATTTGACGTTCCTTGAGAAGTTCAACTTCGTGTCTGATGTTTAGCTAAGCGTCAAGGAGGACAAAGGTATTAAACTTATTTGAAAACTCCCTCGACCCATCAATTGTTGGGTACATGCTTCAAGTCTTCAACGATGAAGATCATGGGTCTCTCTTTGAGGGTAAGGTTGTCGATTTCTATTATGATTTTATATTAATTGAATGACTAATCCTTTTTATCCTTGTTTTGCAGAGACCATGTCGATGGGAGACTTCGATTATAATGCATGGCAGGTTGCGCACAAGTAAGTCAACTAGGGTAGCTTCCACGATGGTCTCTTCGACTACAAACAAGTAGAGGATTAGCACGATTTGTAAGCCCTAAGAAAATTAAAATTAGAAAAGATAAGCTATGCAAAAGTGAAGTGTAGCATAGATGGTTATAACTCTTTGTTATGGGTTATAGGTAATGTGTTTGATGCTTGTGCACATAATAAATTATTTATTTATTTTTTAATTTGTTTTATGTGAACTTGTGGTGTAAGTTATTATTAGTAATATTTTTTGTGTGTGTCTATGAAGCTAATTGTGATGGTTTGTTTAATTTGGTGTGTTTGTTTAGAACTTGGGAGTGATGTGTTTGAATCTTGGCTAGAGAAAAAAGTATTTTTTTTCCTTTTGGTAGAAGGGATTATAATATATTCATTATATCTAGTCACACAAAAGGAATAAAAGAAAATTAAGGTAAAAAAGGAAAGATTAAAATGAAATATTTAATTAGGGATCAATCATAATTAGAATATATTTTATTTTGATTCAATAGAATTTTACATAGGCATGGGGGATATATTGGGAATCCAAGTGTGAGTCTAATCCAAGTGTGAGTCTAAGTTCCACATTGGATAGAAATGAGAAAGTATAACTCTATATAAAGATGAAAGACTCATTAACTCATTGTCTTAAGGTTTTTGGTAGAGAGTGGTGTCAATCCCTTATATGGTTGGGTTCAGATCTCATTGGTGTTTGTTTCTCTCTGGTTAACCTCCTCCTCGATAGACCCAACAGTGGTATCAGAGCTGATGGTTTGTCTTGGTGACCGGCTAAGACAAGTATAATGATCCATATACCGAAAGTCTTCTTGGCAAAGGGTATTCAGATAAGTAAGTCCCTTTAAGATGAACGGTGGTTGGAAAAGGTTACTCGTGGTTGTGGTTGGTTGAGAATGTTTCCACTTAAGGGAAGTGTACCTATGTGGAAGGGACTCACTCTTGAGAGAGAGATTGTTGGGAATCCAAGTGTTAGTTTAAGTCTCATAACACTCTAAAATTAGGTTAAACGTGCCTCCTATTTAATATAGGTTTTTGTGTTGCTTGCTCTTTGAGTCTTACGCTAGGCGAATCGGCTTTCACAAGAACCCTGTCGAAATTACGAATTGTGCTCTACTCAAGAGTTGCACGAGCCTTCCTCCTATTGGTTTTCTTGGTGTGTTAGAGCCTTGCTCCTTTCTCTATGCTTACAATGATTTGATCATGAAAGAGTAATACAATTAGACATAACCTTATATGGTGACCATGAAAGTGTAAAGATAGGAAAAGCTTTTCTGAGTCCCACGTTGGACACTAAATGTTCTTATTGAGATCCTCAGCGTAATCCTTTGGACATGTGGTAAGATTTGAAAAACTTTGATCCATACTCTTGAGTACTAGAATATCGAATAAAATCAATCTACAAAAGACTCTTTGACGCTCAACTCAAGTTTGAATCTTATGAGTAAGAGTATAAATAAGTGTGTATTTCTTAGAATTGTCAAAATGGACACAATCCGTGGGTCAACCCGACCCACCACGGGTTTGAGTCGGGTTGAGTTTGAAAAAATTGTATTTTTTTTAGGCGGGTCAGATTTCAACCCGGCTCATGTGGGTTAAACCCGTGGTGGGTCGGGTTGGCCCACCAACCCACCTACCTGATTTTATTTTATTAAAATTTAATTTTAATTTTATAAAAAAATATTTATTATTTTGTGTTTGCTTGAAAAAATTATTTAAGTTCTTTATTTTCAAAATTAATTAAACACTCAGGGAGTGAAATTTGTTTAAATTTAAATTATAAAAAGTTTGTAATTTTTTTATTTTAAAAAAAAGTTGTAATTAAATTGGCTAGTGAGTCAACCCGTTTACCCACCAACCCATGGTGAGTCAGACTGAGTTCGAATTTTTCTGGCTCGTTAATAAATTAGCCGGGTTGGATTGACTCACTAAGTGACCAACCTGTGGTGGGTAGAGGTGGCCCGTTTTGATAGCTCTAGTATTTCTTTAAAAATATCACACACACACATATATATATATATATATATATATATATATATATATATATATATATATATATATATATATATATAATAAATTTCTGGATTTTTGAGTTTATATAATAAAACTAGTAATGTAATAATCTCAATAAAATAGTTACTTACGTAAAATATATAATAATAATAATAATGTAGCACTTTTTAGTAAATAATAGAAAAATATGATAATATAATAATATAATAATTAAATGTCATAATTATACTTAATATGTGTACCGTATAAATCGCTCAATCAACGTATGTCCAAAGTATTTCCAAAGTGATCAATCGGTTAATACTATGAAACCTCTACGATAACTAGATTGATCGGTTACCAATCTCATAGGTGATGAAACAATCACTTTACATATTAAGGATACCACAACTAACATAATTAACAAAGTAAAACATACTTATGGCACATTGGACCGTAATTTGGTCAACCTTAACCAAAAGTTCATTCCAAAATCTATAGATATAAAGATAAGGTAAAAAAGTAAGTGATTACATTTATTAAACATTTAAGATTTAATTGTGATAACCTATCAGAATTGAAAATGAACTTGAATATCGAAATACCTTTAGTAGGTACCTACCGCTCGACTTGTACTTTAAAAGAGAACAAAAGAGTTAAAACACAATAAGAAAACGGCATTAGAAAAAGAAATAATAAAATGTGAGAAATAACTTTCGACCTACTTAAAACAATAATTCAACTCCATTATTTGAAACAATATGTAAATAATTCTTTAAAATATTTTAAATTATTTCAATAAATTTTCTAGTAATTCACTAGTGCAAAAAAGACCTTAAACGTCACCCTTTAGACGTCTAACCCTTGAATATCCAACGTAAAATATGACCGGTGACATTTTTCGTAAATAACACAACTATTTAGACGTCAGCTATGGAGGGGCTTGACGTCTAAATACTCATATGCGTCGGCTCCCCCAAATGGATGCCAAAACTAAACGAAAAAGTTAAACAAAAATAATTTTTTATTCTATTTAGACGTCTAAATACACAACCCAGAAATTTAAAAAGTCACTTTTTGACTCCATTTAGACGTCTGATCCCACCACTCCGACTTCTTAAGCACTTTAGACGTCTGTTGTTGGGAGAACCGACGTCTAAATGCAGAGCCAAGAATTTAAAAAGTCAGTTTTTAACTCCATTTAGACGTCTGTTTTGGGGAAACCAACTTCTAAAACCCTTTAGACGTCTGTTATGGGGGAACCGACTTCTAAATGTCAGCATTAAAACATTGCGAACGCGAGACAGCCGTTACGCGCACTCATTGTTCATCATCTTTGTCGCGTTTTCTCCCTACGGGTTACGCTTTTCAGGTTCTTTTCTTACTTTTGTACCGTTTAAGATTAATTTTACTCTGATTACATCACTCTTTGATGTCTTATCTTTCATTTAAACCGATTAAAATGCGTTTTCGTTGGGTTTTGGTGCAGTTATTCTCATGTCCTTGGGCGACGTTCTTCGAAGGAGATTTCTTGCATTTTGCACTCCTCCAATTCCCTTCACTACGTTTTTAAAACCATCCAATAAAAAGAATGTACAATACATTCTCTTTAACTAAAATATAAAAAACTCGAATCACCATGAGTCATGAGCAACCTCAAAGACGTCTGACCTGTATGGATCGAACGTCTATATAGACGTCCAACCTATATATGTCTGACGTCTATAGAGACGTCTGACTTAAAGGGTCCGACATCTCATTAATGTCACTCATATAGACGTCAGACAGAGATCAGACGTTAAAAGTCCAAAATAACAGACGTCTAAAGTTATTTTTGCACTATTGATTGCTCCCAAAAGTAGAATCGGGGTTCAAGGAATAAACTGAGACCTGGACTTCTAAGACAAATGAACTCAAATTACTTTATCATAGTGTATAATTTTATGTCATTCTTAATATAATAGTCACCGAAACACATTTAAACTTAATTTTGTAAATTGGGATAAAAAATTATTACAAAAGCTTCTTGCCAGGTATTTTAGATTTTGGAGTAGGAAGTCATAGTGGGATTTTTGTCAAACATATGTTGTTATAGTAGAAAAATGTCTTTCAAAACTAAGGTTGTGTTCACTTGAGTAGAAAGAACTGTTCACGCGTGTTTAAGGGCGATGAAATGCGAAGAAATGCATGTTAACTTTAGCCGAAATGCGAGGAACGAATTGCGCGAATTTGCAGGATTGGGAAATTTTTCATCACCCGCTGAGTGTAGAGATTTGAAGGGATTTACCTTCTAATTTACCCTTGCACATTGTATAATTCCAAACCCTAAAGCTGACATAATAATGGATTTTGAGATGATGGTTGAAGATGAAGACGACTTCAAAGCTAAAGAAGAGGAAGAATAGTGGAGGTGTATTCGGGGTTACCTTCCATCCATATTCGGTTCCAGGAGTGTGAATAATTTTTGAAGAACCTGTATTCGATTCTAGTGGGTGATATTCAATTCACATACTTCTCAACGAGCTTCGTATTCGGTTGTTTGCGTGATCTGGAGCAAAAACGAAGGAGAAAAGTGGTTCCCCTACAAGTAATCCAAAACAAAAAGAGAAAAAAGAAGGGTATCTCGCTTTCTGCCCCACGACCTCCCTGGAATAGAGAAGGAGAGAAATAGCTCATCAGCGACGCGACAAAAAGACCCCAACGGTGGGTTTATCCATGAAGAAAAAGAGATTGCACAAACCAAAGAGAAAGGCAAAGAATTTTTCCCGTGCGCGCTGCAAGACTCCTAATGTTGGAGTTCTTAGTTGGAGAAGAAGAAAGGTGCTATCCTAGTTGCCTTTTCGTGTGAGACAAAGAGAAAGGGAGTGAAGAAGCTTCACCAAGCAGCCCAAAGCTTGGCCTGCGAGAGGATAAAGGTCCAAACAAAAATTGGAAAAATATTGGCTCACGAGAAAGACCTAAACACACCATTTTCTTTTATGAGTTAAACAAAAACTCAACAAAACAGTCTCTTTTTTCAAAGGTCATGTGAAAGAAAGAAGAAGCTTTCTTATGCAGTATTATTATTCTTCTATTGTAATAGATTATTATAATGATGTATTAAATTGTCTCTTAAATTTAAATTCTAATATATAAAAATTTAACATCATTTAATATTATCTTAAAAACTAATTAAGATTTTGTCTTCTAATTTAATCTTTAAATAAATAAAAACCAATTTGATAATATTAAATAGACTCTTAAATTTAAATTTTAATTATTAAATAATTAATGTTAATTTTTTATTCTTTATAAATATTTTTACAATTAAATATAACATTAACAATTATTATTTTATATTAGTTTAATAACTAGAGACATTTTGATAATTTTCAATTTTTATCTATTTAACAACTTTTTTATCTATCACATCAATCAAATTCTCCACTAATTTTTAAAAACTTTACCTCTAAATCCATTGAGTTTCCTCCAAATCTATTCAAGTAAACACAAAAAAATTTATCCTGAACTCTTCTTAAATCCATTCAATCACTCTCTCTCAAATTATTTCCTCCAATCACCCTCAAGTGAACACAACATAAATGATCAGTGAATCCATGGCAACCTGGGCAATGTGGCATATGTCGTTTGGTTTGATTCCGACCCAGTTACTGTCCCTACTTATCCTCGATGACAAGCTTGGATTGCATCATTGGAATTCCTGTAAAGCGAAACGCTTCGCCTTATCATATACTAGTTATCTCAAAAAAATATTCAATTTTATGATTATAATAATTAAATTACATGAATCATACATATTTAAACAAATATCTCAGTGACTGGCGCTTATTCATTTATATTCACCGAAGAAAAAGAAATAAGTAAATGAAGTTACAGTTATGTCTTAGATGGAAAATAATTGTTTGGAATTAAAAGGGGAAGAATTTTAAGAGGAGGGGGTGAGGGTTCTATCCTTCAACAGGGATTCTGATGCCCTTCTCCCAGAGACCAAAGCACCATCAAACGTCGCAGATGTCAAATAATCACCACAAACATACAAACCCGACTCAACTCTCGGGTTTTTCTTCAGATCCGTGGGTGGGCACTGATTGGGCTGGGCAAACCCGATTCGATAGGTCCTTAAATGTTTCCACTCCCTAACCAATTTGCCCCCAAACCAACCCGAAAGCTCCTCAATAACCTTACCCACAAGTTCATCGTCGGACACACCCTCAAGCAACCCAATTAGTGACACTGATACCAGGGCCTTGTCGGGTGGCCCGTAAGATGGAGCCACATTCGTTGCAAAGAACATGTTGTTTACAATGCCCTTACCTGACCCGTTAAGAAATAGGACCGGGTCTTGAACCGGTATCTGATCCCGGTTCGCGGTGAAATACAAGCATACCGTGCTTCGAACCGGTTTCTTAGGAACCTGACTAACCCTTCCCGCTAATAGCTCAACTGCCGCGGGTTCTTCGACTGCGACGATGACTCCCAGCTCGCTCTTCAAAACGTCGCCATTTTGCAGTCTCACGAGAGGCGTTTTGGAGCCGACGAGGTCGACGGAAACGGCCCTGGAGTTGAGCATGATCGAACCAGTTGGCAACCTCGCTGCCAGCTGTTCCGGAATAGCTGCTATGCCTCTCGCCGGCAGGGTGTTGTCTCCGAGAGCGAGGCACTTGAAGATGAAATCGAACAGGCGCGACGTGGTTTCCAGGTTTGGATCAAAGAAGATTCCGCCGAAGAAGGGGCGGAAGAACCTTCCGATGATGGAATCGGAAAACCCTAGCTTCTTGAGTAAAGCAATTGTGGGGACTTCCTCTGCGGCGAAGATTTCTTCGTTGGATTTGGAGAGGACGCCAATTCTGGTGGATCCGATTAGTAGCTTGTCGATGGGTGATCCAATCGGATTGGTGAGGGATTTTGCGGAGTCCCAGAAGTGACGGAGAGGGTCGGCGACGGTGTGAAATCGACCATCGTAGAAAATTCGAGCTCCGGAGTAGAACTTCTGGAGATTCAGGGACTGGTAATCGAGGAGCTTTTGGGCTTCTGGATAAGCGGTGATGAAGATTTGGAAGCCGCGGTCCAGGAGGAAGCCGTCGACAATGTCGGTGCGGACGCGGCCGCCGACCGCGTCTGAAGCTTCGAGGAGGACGAAGGGGATGTTGTTGGAGTTCAGGTGAGTGGCGGCGGCAAGGCCGGCGAGGCCAGCGCCGATGACAATGACTCCGGTTTTGGGTAGTGAGGGGTTTTGCAAAGGTGAGGAAGAGGTGGGGGAAAGTTGTGCGGAGGATTGGGGATTGAATCTGAATCGTTTTGGAGGAGAAGAGAAGGAGAGGTTTGTGCAAGGGACGGAAAATAGTGTGATAGTAGTCATTGGAGTTTGGATAAGGTTTTCGGTCAGTGATAAAAAAACCTTTTTTTTTCACTAGAAGGGTTTGATTCTGGTGGATGTGGCTCTTGGATTGGTTTTGGTGGAGACGCTGATGTTGATGCCATTTCTTTACGTGGATTAATGCAATCTCTCATTAGATATTTATATTATCTGTTGAGAATTTTGAATATTTTAAGAATATCAGAAGCAAGACATGTCACAATATTCTCTCCCTTGAGCTCCCTTCTCCTTCACACGAGGCAGTGTATGATTGGATGAAATCATTTTCTTGTGCACTGCTAGTAATGTGAATAAGGCGAATCCACCCTACAATGTCACTAATATTTCAGTTGTGAACTCGTGACATTCCTCAAATTTTGACTAAATTTAGGGCTGGAAGATTATTGCAGCACCAAAGTACAAGTTAGACTGTCGCTGCTCCTATCATATACCTCATTGAAGAATAATCAAATTCCCTGTGCATATAACTCCATATAAATATGGTAGAAGAAAGTCATTCAATAGAAAACAAAAACGTAGCGATAATGTTTTTTTTTTCTTCTTAATATCATGTCGTTATTCCGAAATGTATGCACAAACTACACAGGTATTCTGGTCATCACGGTTATAGTTTCCAGTACGCCCCCGCAACCATGATTTTATTTATTTAAAAAGTGGGGGAAATTATTCGAATGAAAAAGGAAAAAAAAACGGCATGGTTGAGTTAGAATAGTAAGTTCCATCAGTGAAGAGGCGTTGTTTTATGAATGGTGGGAATCAAGTCCCTTTGGTAATTGCTTCAAATACCGGTAGTCTCCTTTTAGCAGTCCGGCCATGTTTAAGACTGGAAATATAAGCATGAATGTCTTCTCTTGATGGAGCTTCATCTGAACCTGGGAGTACAACCTCAATACCATCATCCAGGGGTGACCAGTTATTGGCAGATTCGGGTGAAGTTGGTTGGGAAGTTGCGCCTTGCTGATCAGACTCCGCTCCTGCATCCTGCTGTTCAACAATGTCGCTGCTTGGGCCATGCGTGGTTGATCCTGCTCTCACAGATGATGATGTGCTTGTCTCTGCCTACATAACTCGATAAGAAACACTCAATTCCTGAATACTTGCCTTTTTGTATCTAAGCATATTGGTGTATTGCTTACCCTGGATTTGCTTTTCGGGGAGGGACGACCAGACTGAGCCTCTTCTTTTAAGTGTAACTACAACATGTTGACACCGTTAAGCTATCAAATACCAGAAGACAGGGCAATTTATTTCCTATTGACATTGAATACAAAATCATTTTACCATAGATTACATAGTACCATTTTCAATAAAATGCAATAACATAGATATATTTGCTACCCTTTGTCGTTAAACCTTTCAGAACCCCAGACCAATAGACTAATTTAGCAGATTCCTCTGACGGAAACTTAATTCCATGTCAAGTAGCATTATCCAGGTCCAAATCGTGATCCCATGTTGAAGTGTGGGTAGTTATATTTTAGTCAAAAGCTCATTCTCACCCTAATTTAGAATGGGTAACATGACCTGTTTACAATTGATAATCACCTAATTAATCATTCTCTTTTCATGTTGTCCCTGCAATTTATATTATAATTCTACACGTGGAAAACAGAGAAGGAAAGAAAGAAATCGGCGGGGAATGACAACATAATAGGAGTCAAAGATTTTTAATTAAACCTTCTAGACACATTTAAAATCCCTAATATAACATCTGCCAATATGACTTAACAAAGACGTAACCAGAAGTGACAACAAAGTGGAATTCAACAGAGTTCGCCACTGCAAGACATTCCTCATCCTAAAAGGGAACCAAAAGGGAAAGAAACCACGGGTTGCATTGAGGTTATGGTAAAGAAAAGCAAGAAAAGAAAGAATAATAATACTCTTTTTGTTGAAAAAAATTCCTCTATACATGAATGTTTACAATTTCATTAAAAATAGTTGCCCAACTTTGCAAGGACAAAACTACGTTCTTTAAAACAAAAAATTGGTTTGGAGTTTCTTTGAATAAGCACACCTGAAATTAGAATTACTCTTCCAGTGGGCAAAGCTTTTGTCTTAATCAAGCATATAATTAGAGAATTTAAATACCCGAAAACGATAAAGAATCATATCTCTATAACAGATAAATTCACAAGAACGATAGATAATTTTCTAGAGAAAGAAGAGAACAAGAAAAAAAAAAAAAAAACCCTGCTACTAACCACAGTTTACCTTACCCTGAGTACGTCCACGTAGAGCAGACTCTTCGTCACCCTCAAACAACTCATGAAAAATGATTTATAAAAGGTTGGAAATTAAAATTATTCCTCCTCTATTCCACTGAGACCAGCCAGAATAGTGAAAGTTTTCCCATTCGTGTTCAATAAATTACCACCAATAAATTACCACCAGACAAATGAATAATTCTAACTCTTTACTAATCTTCTTATATATAAAGAAAGTATTAAATATACATTATATTTCTAAAATATTTACTTTTTTATTTAATACAATATTAAAATGATACAATAATAAATCATGAAAAAAATTAACATACTCCCATTATTACTACATGATTTTAAGATTAAATATTCTAAATGTTAAAGTAAATTTTACTTTTATCCTTTAAATTTAAAATTGATATTTGTATTTCATATAATTTTTAAAAATATATATTAATTAGTCCTTCAACTAAAACACTTCTATCTGTCAATAAATATAGAATAAACTTGTGATAGAATTTTGAAAACAAAAATGTAAAATCAAAATAAAGTATTCTATAATCTACGTATGGGTTAAATAATCTCTTAACAATATTTGTATAAAGCCTAAATCATACTTGTTTAAATTACAATGACTAATTTTAAATTTACGGGCGGAAAAAAGAAACATCATTCAAATTTGTGGAAGTAAAAAATAAACGTCTTACAGACATATCTTATAATCAAAGTAAGTGATGAAGAAAATATACTAATCTTGCAATTCATCACTGTACAGTAATGATGCGGCCTAACCTGGCATTTGGAGGTGTAGCGGCAGCTAGCGGACTCTTCCCACGCTCTGCAAATATCTGTCTTGAACACGCTCTTGGACGCCGACGACGAAGAGGACGAACCGCGGCCGGAGGAGGATGAAGACCTTCCACTCTTTCCCCCGGACATTGGTCTCACTAGAATGTCATCCATCACGAGAACGTCGTCGTCCCCAGTCGCCGCCGTTCCGTACATTGGCGGCGACATGAATGACGCGACCTCCATGTTCTCGATCGACGAAAGCGGTGACGGCGACAACCTACCGCGAGAGCCGAAGCTGCTGCTCCGCCCCGAACTATTGCCGCAATACGGAAGACCTTTCGTGGACCATGCGCTGAACGAGGGAGGGCTGAATGCCTCGCTGGCGGAAGCGACCTTCCCGGACAACGGCGATCCGGCGAACAGGTAACGCGAGAGAGGCGAACCGGCGTCGATGTTTTCGGCGTACGGTTGAAACCGTGGACTCATCGCTGACGGTTGGATATAGCGTCCTCTTCTCTCATCCGAGTCTATCTGCATCGGTGGAATGTTCTCGTTCGAAGTCCTCGGCTTCAGGACCTTCATCTTGCCGTTGCTCCATGCGCTTTCCATTGCCTACTCCTGTATTTCGATGATGAAAAACAGGAAGCTGTTACGTCGAAAATTTCTCGTTCGAGTCAGGACGTGAACAGATTTTCAAACGCGATTCTGCGTTCTTAATTCGAACGCTAGTTTCGCCTCTTACAACATTAAAACAATTGATTCCATGTTTAGTAAACATCAAAACTATCTGAAGAGTAAAATGCTTCAATCATTCGAAGAAGCGGTAGAAAAGAAAAATTTCCAGCAAAATCATTATAGAAAGATAATTAGAAATGTTGAAACTGATGGAAGAAAAGAAACGGAGTGATATTACACGCACAAATGGCGATTCAGCGCGGTTCCAGCGTCGGTTGCATAAGAGCAGAGGAAGAAGCCGACGACGACAGTGCTATTGGAGTATGTGATATATTCTCAGATAAACCTCTTATTTATACTGTGCGAAACACGATAGCAAAGAAGATGTTTATTAGCGATAGTGGCCTTCAGTTTCACTCCTTTATTTTGAAACAGACTAAAACTAGAAGTTTAAGAATACAATGATTCGATTGGAGCAAACCCACGCCAGAGCATGATGCTGTTTGTGTAGTGGACTTGGTTTAACGTCGCCACCTTACATTGAATAATGAAAGCCGTCGCACTGACGAAGCACTACAAACAATAAGAGACTAATGGCTAATAATGGCTAATAACACCCAACTATACACAAGTTATTGAACAAGCAGCAACAAAGCTTTATGCACAATTCCATCATGGAAATGGTCCCTAATCACTAAACTGAATCTACAACTTGCAGATACAACAGTTCCCTCCCGTTTCAGATGCTGTCAAGGGCATTTTTGAGATTCCCTCCAAAATACAACATGAGATCACCGCCGTGGACCCTGCCCTCCGGCAGATTAAAGTCTAGGCCTTTCTGAGCAGTGCTGCAACCTGCGGCGGAGCTGTGACAGTTTCTGTCGTGGTCTGGCTTCTTAGCAGTCAAGAAGTTGGAATAAGATGGTGATTTCATTGAAAGCGGAACTAACACCTCCTTCGGTATGAGGTGTCTTTGTGCTGGAGTTTCCATAGAATCATTGGAGTCAGACACAACACTGACGCCTGAGGAAGAATTGTTCTCAAAACTGCTACAGGCAGTGGAAGCAGCAGCTACAAGACCGCGGAAAAGTCCAGGAGCAATCATGCCCTTGTTCATTTCCCGCTCTTGCACCAAGCTGCTGTGAGCAGCACATAGGCCACTCTTTCCCCTTGCAAATTTCTCACACTTTCCATCTCCCCAGCTACATCGCTTTCCTCCGCCATGGGCCTTGCAAAAGTCTGTGCTCCCTTGAGCACTTTTCCCACAACCTTCAAACCTGCATCGCTTACCCCCACCATGCCTAACGCAACAGTCGGTACGGCCACGTGCACTCTTGGTGCAACCTGCAACAGCACACCTCTTCCCACCACCATGAGCAACACAAAAGTTTGTGCCTCCATGTACACTTTTGGGGCAAATGCCACCTCCATTGAAAAGGCAGCGCTTTCCCCCACCATGTGCCTTGCACAGTGGGGTACTTCCTTCCGCACCTTTGGTACACCCTGCAAATGAGCATCGTTTCCCACCACCATGTGCCTTGCAATACATAGTGCTCCCTTGTGCACCCTTTGTACATCCTTGCAACTGACAACGGCGCCCACCCCCATGAGATATGCACAACCCAGCCTGTCCTTCAGCACTCCGAGTGCAACCATCTATTCTACACCTCTTACCCCCTCCATGTCTAATGCAAAGTCCGGACTTACCTCGCGCAGCTTTTGTGCACCCACCTGGATAACCACATCGCCTACCACCACCATGCGCAATGCAATAATCTGTCTTTCCCTCGGCACTTTTAGTACATCCTAAGTGTTGGCACCTCTTCCCTCCACCATGGGCCTTACAATAAGCAGTTCGGCTCTCAGCACCTTTGTTGCATCCTGGTTTTTGACATCTCTGTCCACCACCATGTCCAATGCAAAGTCCAGAAGCACCTCGAGCTCCCTTTGTACATCCAAAAAATCTACATCTCTTAGGATTGCTTGTTCGGGTCTCTGATGTTATCCCTGTAGCCTGTGGCCCAGATGCAGGATCAGTTGAGTAATTTACAACACTGGATGGTTCTGGGCACAATTGAGGTTTAGTTCCATTTGTTAATTGTTGCACCTGCACCGAACTTTTAGCAATATCCATTCTTGGAGCTAAAAGAAGTGACGGCATATAGCCACCTGATTTCTTTGCTGATGTAGAGCCCTCATCAACAATAGGAATCCTAGAAAAATAATTATCTGCAGACGTTTGGCTTGAGAAACATGACATGTTCACATCAGTCTCAGTTGAGCCTGAGCAGTCAAGTACACTTGATGCCTCGTTTGTTACACCAGAAAGGCCAAGTTGAAGAACTGATTCACATTCAGATGGCACGTGCAGAGGAAAAAGTTTGGCTGACCTTTTTTTTGCATTAAACTCCAAATTGCTGTAGCCATCGTCATATGCCATTGGGGTTGGGCCCAATCCCAAAACCAATCTGCAGCCATCATCAGAAGCAGTGGAAAACTTCATCCCAGTATTGCTCTGACTAGATCTATAAGTAGCCTTATTTGTTTCCCCAAAACCAATGCCACTCAAGCATAATGTAGTATCACCGAAGTTGTCATCTTTCCTGAGTTCAGCGTCATGAGGAGACAGTAAAGCGTTCATGTTCAAATCCATTATCAGATGTTGTATACTACAGCTACAGAAGGTTGAAGCAGCAGAACAGTTCACCACATACTACTACAATTCTCAGTTACCTACCAGAACTTTAAGGCTAGAACAACAAATTCCAATATACAGCTTCCACCACTTACAAAACCGGATGTATCTGACCTGTCCATTTTCACTATATCCCAGACAAGTTTAATCTTTCAATAAACTCAATTTAACCATTGATATCTTATAACATCTCTTGGAAAGAAACCTTTGATAAGACAGCTTAATAGTGAAGTAAGGAGTTCTCTGGAGCTTTTCGTGCTCCCAGCGAATAAATCATTAAGCTTCATTAACCCTGACAGAAACAAAGAAATAAGTTATTAATGAATTAATTACTACTTAAAGAACAACTTATTTTTAACCACTGTGCACCCATATAAATCACCCTTCAGCGCCATGATTGAGAGGGTTCATGTGATTAAAAAAAGGAAATGTCAAGTTTTCAGGTCTCGCCTTAACGTGAGCAGAACATTTATCCACAAAATACTGCAATAAAATTACGGGAAGACTACAATATATATAGGCTTATTTTACCAAGCTGACCAAAATATGTGAACCAGACATACATTACGTAACAAGTTCAAAGATTATTTATGCAGTCTTCCAAATCAACCTTGTAAAGGCAGGAAAGCCCGTCTAAGCGACACACCTGAAGTTGATTGTGAGAGGTTTTACGTAACTAACACACCAAATATACAAAACCAAGAAGATAATCGAAAATCACAAGACTTTCATCCTTCAAAAGGTATTCATCCTTGACACGTGATGTACATTAGGAATTCGAGTTGTTAGATATGATTAAAATATTGGAATTTCAGATGCATTGCTCTAGGAGTATGCATGAACCTAGAAGGTCTGAGAGTATATAGATGAATGGGACGCGTCTTGAGTTTCACTAACCTATGAACAGACGCACATTAAGAATGAAATTGTAATAAGCATTCTCAGCCAAAAAGATTGAAATTTTTACAGGCAAGAATAAATGAAAAAAAAAAACAGCAGTACGTACAGCAAAAAAACAGAAATCTTTGAAGAGAAAAAGCAAAAGGGAAGATCCGGATATAGAAGACCAAATTCATTAATTACATATAGAAAGAACCTCAAATCTATATCAAATATATATTTGCATAAAACAGAACCGAAGAGCAAAAATAAAAATAACAACCATATTGGAAGAACGAAACAATAAAGGAAACAAAGAAAGATCATAAGGAGTTCACGGACCTTCGCCAACTCTATAAGGGTAGGATCCATGCTCATTTTGTTATGTAACTCCATAGTCATAAAATCATTTCAGTAAATGAATTTGTTCACAAGTCCACCAGAGGCCAACTTTCCAAATATACACAAGAAGGCTAAAGATGATTACTGCTGCTCCTGCATAAAATTTGAACATAACAAACAATTCAAGCGACAAGATTTGAAAGGAAAATAAGAAACTACGAATTATGTTCTAGCACAGAACTCCAACATACCAGACAATGCTACATCAATTCTAGGATTCAACTGTTCAACCAGTAAAACTTCATAATAAGATAGATATACAACCAGTTCATATATTTGTAATATATCGCGCTCATAAAAAATATAAGCAACCAATAAGCACACGTGATGACTTCAAGAGTTGAGAGAATCGGCTACAGGAGCATATGCAAGAAGTAGATCTACGTTGAACAAAAAAACACACCAAACTCACATTGTGTTGAATCTTAAATTAAACATAATAAAAAGAATAAGATAAATCTTTAAAATTGACAAGGGGATGTGAAGAGAAAAATCAACTAACTAGAAGAATAACTAGCTACCAGCACCATAGTCACATCTTAAAACAAGACAAAGCAAATATTAACCCGAATAGATCGAAGATTATAATATTTTCCCGAAAGTTAAGCATCAGAAATTAGAAGCAAAACACAAACAAGCACAGGGTGCGACCCCTACAACCAAATCTGGCAAATTCTGCAACCAAAAACAGGAAAGAGTGTCATCTCACACACAACGAAATCCCCCAACTCAAAAAGCATACCATAAAAAAATGAAAAAAAGCAATTAAATACAGCAGCAGCAGCGGACACCAACAAGCAGAGGCAGAGATAAAAATACAAAAACCACCGAATAACTGAGCAATTCAATTACAGAAACTCGGCACTATTGAGACAGAGAAACGAAAACTGAAAACATACAGAGATGATAGAAAATTCTAGACCTAACGTAAATAAAGTTTCCAGATCTGAGAACCAGTGAAAACCCTGGAGACTTGAAAACTACCGAAGAAGAGAAGACGAAGAAAAGACAAGGAAATACCGAAACATTGACGAAAGAAAGAAGAGCAACTCAACACAAGCCAAGCCAGACAGAGAAATAAAAACTCGTTACGTAATAAAGCTCCGCTAATAAATAAAGTAGAGGCGGCTCTTTTTTTTATTATTATTAATATTATTTATTTTTTTATAAATAAAATTTTAGTTGGGCAAGTAGTAGCAACAACGCAAAGCTAATAAATATCGAAGGTTATAATGACAAAATTATCCTTCTTGACAAGTGGGGGAGAACAAGCGTCACATGCTGGCGGGGCATGCATACTTTTGGTCGAAAGGGATGAAGATTAAAATTCCTTTACTACCCCAGAGTCAGCGTTTTATGCGGTCCAAAGGAATGGTGGTTTCGCCTTTTCCCCTTCCACCCTAGGTTTTGTGTTTTGTCTTGGGTTAGTGGAAGCAGAAGCTGTCGTGGCACGCTCGTGTCTTCCAAAGTCGAACAAATTTTGGAGAAATAATCTCCTGCGCTAACCAGCCTTCACCACCGTATCAGTCACCGTTGATGCATCTTATGTGAAAACAAGTCAACATATGGGAGAAAAAAAAAACATCGTTTGGCTGCGTCGCGAAGCTAGATTAGCACCTGCTTCAGGTTAGGCAGCTAAGTAAGTTATAGTATATTTTAATTTAAAAATAAAATACGGACTTATCGAACTATAAATAAAAGAAAGGAAGCGTAAAAAGAGATGTACGTACAAATTGAGAAAAGGGAAAGAGAGCACCATAAGATAGAAATTTTCTTTTAGGTATTGTTTACTTGAATGGATTTGAAGGAGGCTAATTGAGGGGATTTGAGAGGATTTGAAGATAAATTTTTTTGTTGTTTATTTGAATGAATTTGGAGGTAAATGAGAGTGGATTTGAAAGTAAATTTTTTTAATCTATCACGTCAATCAAATCCTACACTAATTCTTACAAACTTTATTTCGGTATTATATAATTGGATTTTCACAATGGTATTATAATTTTAAAAAATTTTAATTTCACCCGTAATCAGGACATCCCAAAAGTCGGGATGTTACAAATTACAACATTCAATGATTTTTGTCTAACTTGACCTGATTTTGGCATTGGAGTATCTTCTACAAGTATCATCCAAGTAGTTTGGATGCACTGAAGGTTTCTCAGATCGAATAGAACTTGAACTTGTGAGTGAACATTTGGAAACCGAGTAGTTGGATCTAAAGACTTGATCCTACATTTGAAACATTTTGGCGTCCATTATAGGACCAAGTAATCATCCTGATAACCCTATGGTGACCATGAGGAACATGACAAGCAACGTAGTTGTGGAGGAAGCGAATAACCAACCCAACCCGATTTAGATGATGAGGAATATGAAACGACAAATAGAGAAGATGCAGGACAAGTATGAGGAAGAGTTGGGGACCTTTCGCACTGAAAACGTATCTATGCGTTAGGAGCAAAGCATTAGGAATTTTGTGCCTTCTACACCAACTAACCCGTGCAGACTAAGCAGCGCAATAAGCCTTGTCAAACCACCCATGAAGGTAGCTCAAGAGCTAGCAAGGATAACTTGTCCATGGCAATTGTGAACATGGTCGAGATGCTTCCTTTCACATCGGTGATAATGAAGACGCCCTTGCCGAACAAATGCACCGTGCTTATTTTTTATAAGTATGACGACTCCACTAATCCCGACAAACATCTAAGAAGTTTCATGAACCAGATGGCACTCTACACCTTGAATGACCCTATTTGGTGTAGAGCCTTCTCCATCTTGCTAAAGGAAGAAGTATTGACTTAGTTTCATGAACCAGATGACACTCTACACCTCGAATGACCCCATTTGGTGTAGAGCCTTCTCCATCTTGTTAAAGGAAGCATTGGCTTGGTTCAATTCCTTACCACCCAAATTCATAAACAATTTTTTCACCATTCATTCTAAGTTTGGGGCATAGTTTGCGACTGGCTAGCCACATCACTAAAGGAAGAAGTGACTCCTAGATTGTCTCTCAAGGACTGATTTTGGTTCAATCAAAGTATCAAACACGTAGTGGGGCTGAGGGGTGTTTAGAGCAGATTTACTAATTGAAATTAATAGAGCAAATAACGTAGATTAAAGACAGGTTGGTCACTAGTTCGATTACAATGCCATAAATCCTTGATTGACAACAATACATTCGCTCCTCTCACTCCTAATCCAACTACAATCAATCAACTAAGTGAAGATTAATCTGGTTTTAATAATAATGAATTAAGCAAACGCAACGCACATATATGATCACTTATGCGTCACCACAGATTAAGCAACTGCGGCTTTAATCAACTAAGCAGAGATTAAATGAATGCAAATTAGACACTGAGCGTGAACCAATTTCAAACATACAAAACATATTACATATGACGCAAGGAGACTGGTACAAAAATATCATATAACGTTGTTGTTTTTTGGCCTTTCACGTCGAATTCGAGGACGACGTCATATCAGAAGACGTTAAATTGATGTCAAATTAAAAAAATTTGACGTTAATGAAATTGACATTGAATTTTGTTAATATTCGATGTTAAGCAATTTTTTTGTTTTTTAATTAATTGTAATCCTCTTTTACAACTCTACGAGACCTGAAAGCAGAAAAACAACAAATTTCAGTTTTTGGTATTTTATAAAGCATGAACTATGAACGTGTAGTATAGTATCAACAACAAACAATAATAACAAACAACAAACAAGTTCAATCAAACAACAACAACAATAAACAAGTTCAACCAAATAACAACAACAAACAAGTTCAACAAAAAACAACAACAAACAAGTTCAACAAATAAGTTCTTCAAAACGAAAACAAAAACTAACCTTCAAAAGGTGGATTCGTCAAAATAAAGTGTTTCCACCCGTGAGAGAGAAAACAAAATGCGCCTATGAAGGACAAGAACACAAAAATAATCGTTTAAAACAAACGAAAATTATACATAAAGTAGTTAATTAACATGCATTTATATCAAATGAAAGAAAGATTACATGTTATGATCGTCAAAATTCGTTCGAGAAAAGTTTGAAAAGAAAAGAGGGTCTCGTGCGCTAAGATAAAGTTAATTAATTTTCAATCTCCCGCTCAAATTAAAAAGGGGAAACTTTTGGCTGATAAATAATACGTCGAAGCTTCTACAAAATTCGACGTATTATATCTGGTTTAAAAGAAAAAGAAAACAAGAATTAAAAAGGGGTTACTTTTTGGCTTATGGCTGACAAATAATATGTCGAAGCCCTTACAACGTATTATTTGTTGTTTAAAAGAAAAAAAAAGAATTAAAAAGGGTGACTCTTTGGCTTCTAACTGACAAATATTACGTCGAACCCCTACAACATTCGACGTACTATTGGTGGTTTAAAAGAAAGAAGAAAAAGAATGACGCGCTGGTTTAAATAATTACTATCATAGAACGTCGAATTGAATGTGGCTTCGACGTTCTACAATTGCATTTATTTACAAAAATGCCACTAGTCATTTTTAACGTTGGCTATTCAGTGGTTGGACGTTGATCGCGTAACGTTATACGCTGTTTTTGCACTAGTGTCACAATGATGGAGCAATAATCTCAAGGAAACAATACCATCTCCCTAGTTACCAACCTAGCAGATTCAAGCTTTCATTAAAACGAATTGAAAACAACAAAACAAATTTGAATACATCAAAGGCAAAGAAGAACAAAAATTGAATGAACTGGAAAACGAAATGCTTAAGTAAAAGAAGAGACGAGCAAGATAGTAAACCAAATTTGAATTAAACTGGAAAATGAATTCAGAAACAAATGAATGAACAAAAAGAGAGAAAAACAAAAAACCTACACCCAACAGCTGTTCTTCAAAACGAGAGAGAGCCCTCTGTTTCACGTCCCAGAGGTTACAAAAATGAATGTGTGGTTGCATGGGTTAAAAACCCTAGGCAGCAAGTCTGATCTGAAAATAGGCCTTTCTAAAAATTGGGCCTCAGTCTAAAATTTGGTCAAAAACTACAAAATAAAATACAAACGAAAATAAAAATTGTTTAGGTGGACAATGACATGACAAATGGCATGGCAACTTCTCTTGAAGTCCAGAATAAAAGTCCAAACAGTACCCTGAAAATAATAATGGGAATAATTAAGCTTAGACAATTCAAATTAATTAAAATATGAATTATTGGTTGAATTAAGCCCAAATAGAAAAACTGAGAAAATAATAGACAATTAAGCACAATTCACTAATTAAATATGGTATAGAAAGCTAAGTGAATAGGAGAAAAGAATGATTCATCAACTACCAAGTCGACGACAATTATAAACTCAGATGATAAACTAACATACTAGATGACAAGTCATCAACCTAAACGATTAACAAACAAGCCAACAAAAAATCAACAAACTAGACAACCAAACTACAAATTAGACAAGCAATCACCAAATTAAATGGTCTAAACAGGACCAAAGTATATTAACTCCAAAATCGTTTTACTTAATGTTAAAACACGATTAGTCATGTTTGAGTCATAATTAGGCCAACCTTAATCAAAATCTCATCACAAAATCTATAAATAATTATTTGAGGTAATAAAGTAGGTTACACATTAATTATAACATTCATTGTTTTCTGTTTAAGTTGATTTAACTTTGACATTAAAATTTACATATATCATTCCGAATGACGCAAGACTTCTCAAACTAACCAATTGAATAATATTTGGAAATCGATTAATTAAACATGAATCTTTGACCCACCTCAAAAACAGGTAGTGTGTATTTAAAATAATATATGAGAAGAAAAAAAAATTGGGGTTGATGTTTCTTTGATTTGAAAAGGTATTAAGAAAGTAATAGTAAAATGTGATGGTGAGTGTTGGACGATGCTTTACAGAAAAAATGAGTTAGTCCTTGAGATGACATCATTAAAAAGAATGAGTTTTACTAATTGGTTCCTCCACACGATTCAAATCCAAACTACCCAATTGGTTGGAGTTTGATTCTTATCTATTATCTTACAAAAATCCTTATCCCTCACAATCTTTAATAGCTATATATTCAAATTTAAATTCATTGCAAATATTATGATATTTTATTAATTATTTATTATAGGCTTAATACCTGTTTTTGTCCCTCTTTTTAAGGGAAATGTTCACTTTCGTCCTACCTTTTTCAAAAAGTTCAATTTGGTCCCACATTGTGAAAAAAGTGTCCAAATTAATCCTTTTTGGTCACGGCGTTAAATATTTAACGATTCTGCTGCCAGCTAGGAGTGTGGTGTGCAACGTGGCTTTTTACTTGCGTAACGTGGCAGTGAGAGTTTTCTCAAGCAATCCTTCTCACACTCATCCAAACTCCAACCCTCTTTGGCAGTGAGGAAGAAAGGTGTATCAGTTTGCGGGAATGGAGAAGGGTTTGTGAAACTTGAAGGCTTAAAGCTGCCTGATACCTCTTCCATATGGAATCTCATTTAAGAACAGAAAAATCAGAAGACAGACATTAATGAACAAGAAACACACCTTATCCATGAGAGGAACTCTTCCATATGGAGTTGCTCTTTCAAAATACTGGCAATAGAGGTGACCCAATCTGTCATTGAAATGCCAGAGAGAATCTTGCTCAGACCCTCCTCCCTCTTCTGAGGAAGTTCCATCCCACCTCCATAACTTGTCGCACTCACTCTCGTCGCTCAAAGAATCACTGTAGGAATCCCTGGTTTCACAGTCACCTGACTCAGTCTCTTCCCTGAAATACATTCATCCAAGTTTCTGCATTAATTCCTAAAAATCACTACCATATCTAAGGGAAGATGGAGATTTTAGCTTCTCTCCCAACCCTAAAAAACAGAGGCAACCACCCAGATGGGGAAGAAAACAAAAAACAAAAAAGAAGAGTGAGAAAGATTGTGGGATTGCAATTTTGCCTATGAAAGAGAATTGAAAATGCAAATCGCCCCCACAAAGAAAGACTTCTAATTTTTGACGTTCAGACACCGAGTTTCCCGCAAAATCTCGATACCCTTCACTTTTTTTCGCCCTGTGTGTCTCTTTCCTTCTCCCTTTTTCTCTTCTCAATCAATCAACGAACAATGTTGCAAATTCAACACCCACACACGGGGAGACGAATTTTTATGCAAACAAACAATGCTATTTTTCTCTCTCTGTCGCTGTTAAACCAAGCCTTGAAGAAAACTCTGCTTTGTTCAACGTTTAAGAAACACACTACTCAGGAGATAACAATAACACGCTGACGCTTCAACCTTAAATCTTGAGATCAAATCAAACACCCAAAACAAAAGTCACACAGTCACCTTTAAAATAGTAAAAAGAAAAGACAGACGAGGATAAAAAAAACATCACGGACAAGGTCAGAAAGTACTACGTGTATCCAAAATATTCATCAAACGGATACAAAAGAAGAACTTTGGGTTTAATTTCGATGAATTTCGATGAAGTGATGAGCGAGTAATGGCAGAGGAGATAGATGGATAGATTGGTGGAGGTTATGAACGTGAGAAGGATGGACAAATTCCCAATTTCAAGTTTCACAACTGCCAAAGAGGGTTGGAGTTTGGATGAGTGTGAGAAGGATTGCTTGAGAAAACTCTCACTGCCACGTTATGCACGTAAAAAGCCACGTTGCACACCACACTCCTAGCTGGCAGCAGAATCGTTAAATATTTAACGCCGTGACCAAAAAGGATTAGTTTGGCCGATCCTGTGCAACCGTTCGGTTAGGTGGGTGTCGGCGCTACTCTCTGGGCCGCCCAATCCATATGGTACATAGTTGTTACTCACCCAAGTGGAAGGATGAATGGTCGAGTCGAGTAGCGAGCAATAATTGTTTATGCAAGATGTCCGACAATGTTGTTAGAGAAGTAAAAACATAGGAGAAACGCTGGTGGTTGGGTCGCTACCGGTGCGCTCTCTGGACCGTCCGGCCCATATAGTACACAAGCTCCACAAGCCTTAGTGCGCGTAGTGAACGTTGGGTTTCAAATGATCATTCATCGGGAAATGAATGTTGCCCCTGAACAACTACATCTGAATTCTCCGACGGTCGTCCAAGTGTTCTTGGCGATGTGTTTAGGATGTGGCGTAACCCCAACAATCTTGGTTTTTTTCCATTATTTTGACGTTCGCCCGCTCCCGAAGGGTGGTTGGGTTTCTTTAACGTCCGTCAAAGCTAGGACCCTCTTCCGTCCTTTCTTTGATTCGTACAAGAATTTCAAGAACCAATTCTTTAAAGTCATCATTGACGAGGCCAGCTGCCATGAATTTCATGATGTGGAGGGAAATCCCTGGTTCCCTTTTTATTGGACAAGGAACCTCAGGAAAATAAAAGCATATCCGGTTGGTGTGATGAACCCGGTTGATTTGGAAGTCGTTCGTACCATCAACGATCTCCCCCGTCGCCTCTCTGCCCGCAACTTTGTCGAATGCCTTCGTCATGAGGATTGTAAACGAAAGGCGTTCGGTATGGTATTTTATGTTTATTTTGTGTCTTTTAATATGTTGGTGTTAACGTAGCTTAATTTTCTTGTTTTTGTCATATACCATGTCTACTCCTCCTCCCCGCAAATCCAACTTTATGGCTTCAAGGAAGGGAGTTGGGGGTAGTTCTTCGAATGTTCGTTGTCCTCCTGTATCAAATGTGCGTCTTCCACCAGCCGGATGTCGTTAAATCCTCTGACCGGCCTCAAGGCTGCTTCAGCTGTTGGTGTCGTGGTTTCCCCGAGCGTCGCTGCTGCTGCCGGGAGCGAGCCCCCACACAGCCTTCCACTCATATTTGTAGATCCCTCGTCTGAGGCGGCTGTCATCTCTGCCCAACCCCTTGTGAGGAAGAGGAAGAAGCACAAAAAGGGGGAACGATTTGCCTCGAAAAAGGGGCGTAAAGAAAAAGAAGGATCCTCCTCCCGGTCTGCCTCCAAGAAGGATCGCAAGGGCAAAGAAAGGTCCTCCACCCTGCCCTCTGCTGAACGGCGTCTTCAGCCTCGAGTTCAACATCAGTGATCGGACGAATTTCCACATGAGTTTGACACACCGGTCGTTGATCTAGGGCTTGTCAGAGCCAAAGCTGACAAATGCCATGTTAGAGATGTCCACCTTGGTGACTTCTCTCGCGTGGTATCTTAGGGAGTTTGCTGACTGCAGGGGGGCTGAGAATGTCCAGGTCAAGCTACTCACCGAGAAGAAGACTTTTGAAGATCTTTAGGCGGCCATGGAGCAGATGCTGATTGCTCAGGACAAGTCCGACAAGAAGAACAATGAGCTCCAGACCGAGCTTGATAAAGCCAAGGAAGACTTAGCTGAGGCATCGGATCGGCTTCGCGATGCTGATAATGCTAATTCTTACCATTTTCTAAGTATCATTTTAGTAGTAAAATCAACTCTTCTTTAGCTTATTACTTGCTTAAATCCTCTCTTTTATTTAGTTTTAGTATTTATCTATATTTTGAGCTACATTACGTAAATAATACTCTAATCCCTTATTTTTTGATCTATTTTGATGTTAGGAAGATCCTCCATTACATTGAAGAGCCTCGGTGATCCAAGTGGTGAGAGGGTCGCACCTCCCACAAAAAGTGTGCATAAATGAATGCAGTACAGTATAACTAGGATTTGACTCCTAGGTCGTCTCTCAAGGACCAATATTTTGCGGTTCAGTTTTAGATCTTTTTCACAAAAAAGGGGGGGGGGGGTTGATTGTGTTTTTGAACAGAAAATTAAATTACAGTGCAAATAAAATTGGAACAGTAAAAAAAAAACGAAATTAAAACAGAAAAAAAACCAATTTGAAGCAGTAAAAACGAAAATTAAAATTGAAGCAACAGAAACAGTAAACTTGCAGAAAAACGTAAATTCAGAAAACGGTAGATTCAGAAAACATAAAATTCAAAGAACAGTTTGCAGAAAACGTATTATTCAGAAAGCAGTAAATTTCGAACAGTAAAAACAGAAACAGAAACTTTGCAGCAGAATACAGAAAACAAAATTTCAAGATCATTGAATTTAAATTTGCAGAGTGAAATCATCAGCAGAATCTTAAAATCGCAGAGAGTAAAACAGCAGTAGAAGATTAATCCGCAGAAAGCATACAACAACAGAAATTAAAACTTGCGCAGAAATTAAACGTTCAACAGAAACAGACCTGGAAGTTCAGCACTGGAAATGGAAATGAAACTGGAAATTTAACAGAAGTCCATTACAGAAAAGAGAAAATTACAGAACATCAATTAAGAACACCGTAAAATGAAAACAGACCCAAACCTCCCCAGAAGGGGGAGGGGGAAATTACTCAGAACAGAAAACGGGAAAACCTCTACCCTACTCCTACTCCTACTCCTAAATCTACTGCCTTTTCTTCTCTGCTCTGCTGCCCTTTTATTGCCAATCTTCTGGACAAACTTCTTCAATTCAGCATTTTGGGTTTTTGTCTCCACTTGCAGCCCGTGACCTTCCAGCTTTCACATTTGTTTTGTCTGTAATTGGCAGATGGAATTTCTTGTCAAATGTTCAGCTACATGAGATCCTTAGACGTGCCAAATTCAAAAAGATAGGGACCCTCACTTGTCTTCTTCTTCAATTTGTTGCTGCACACTTCTTCCTCTTTCAGGAAAATGGTTTTCAACCGTGGGCTCCCACTTAAATGTGTTGTCCGTTTGCTTAGGCTGCTTAGGCTTTCACGGAAATTTGCTCCTACTCCAAACTGCTGTAGCTTGCATGCTATGGACCGTGATCTTCTCCATCCAACGTATGTGTTTCTCCCTCTCAATGTGTTGGATATGATGCTGCCCACGTGAACTCCTCTCCAACCGTGATAGCATCTCAAGCTTTCTCCTTTTCATTCACCCAAAATCCAAGACCATGGGTGCCACTTCTTTTTCTTCTTTCTTCTCCCGTGAATCACCTTACACTTTCGTCCAGCTAGGCCGTGAAATTACTTCCAGCTAAACGTAAAATCTGCAGCTGCTCCTTCTGGACCGTTATGCTTTCTTCCAAGCTCCATTTGTTCATCCAACTCATGTGCCCTTTTCTAAATTGAAAATAAAATTTGTTGGACATAGCCGTGAGGTGCTTGTGGATGTATCATGATGAAACATTTTTTTTCCTTTATGGGCCATGAGCTTCCTTTAGCTGGACGTGGCAGCTGGTTCTCAATTTAAGGTGCTACAATTTTAAAAACCAAAACCCCGTTTGCTGAATCCAAAAAAAAACCGTGGCCTGCCATGAATTAAGTGGTGGCCCCTTTGGTAGAAACCGTGTGGGCATCTCTGGAAAGTGTTGTTTTAGTGCTCCATGTCATAGTGCACTTCCATTTGCTTCCAAAACATCATGGTGTCCACACGGCCCCACTCTTTTACCCCTTCATTCTCCATGTGTCGTCAGATAACTTAATGTGCTGAACATTCCATTCTTCCACATGCCATGTGCTACCAACACTCCACTTCCCTTTCCTTCTTCTTGTGCGTGACCAATTGTGGCCCCTTCTCTCCATTGTGGTGTCTATCATTTAATAAAAGATAAAGAAGATTCCTCTTTTGTGGAAAATGTGCTGGACTAAGAGCATGCCCTTGAAATCTTACACCAATTTTCCGTGGTTGTGCTTTGCTTTCTCCACACATCATTCCTCCCATGTGCCGCATGCTATGAAACTAGTGCTGGCCATCTTTTACATTCCATGAAGAATTCCCACGTGACCACCTAAACTGCTGGAATGTTGGACTTTGGAGGCTGCTGGATGAAGATGAGCGTGATGGAGCTGCTAGATGGTGGACAGCTGGCTGGACGTTGGAACTGGAGCTGCTGGATGACCAGAAGTGTTGGATGCTTCCACCAAGCTGCTTGGTGGTCCGCGTGCATGGAGTTATTGGATCAGCTGGAGGCGTGAAGATGTTTGGACATGCTGGACGCTCCTTCTCCCTTCTCAAGTTGCTGCTCCAATGACCACGATGAGCGTGCTGCATGGAGGGAAACCGAGAGTGATCCTTTTGGTGGTTGTTCCAACAGAGCAAAGAAAAACTGCTGGAAGTGAATTCCAGCCCAACCCGTGTGCAAAAAAACCGTGACAGTGTGCTTGTCCTTCAAAATAAAATGTGCACCTTCTAATTAATTGGTTCACAAAATAAATTAGTCTATAAATTTTATCCAATAATTCCCTTTAATTAATAATGAAAATAATTAATCATAGATAATTCAAATTAATCAAAATAAGAATTATCAGTCAAATTAAGCATAATTATGAAAAATGGGAAAATACCGGACAATTAAACACAATTCCCCGATTAAATCCGGTACAATAGACTATGTGAAGTGAACAAAATATTGACTCATCACCAAGAAGTCATTGATTTAAAAGTCATTTTCGCTTAAGCGAGAATAATTTAGCTTAAGCGAGAATGACTATCTTCTTCAAGAAGTTTATTCTTGCTTAAGCGAGAATAATTTAGCTTAAGCGAGAATTCGGGCAGTATATATCACGAGGCAGAAAGAAAAAAAGGGTCTTTGGTTCTTTGGAGGCGCGATTTCACATATGGAGCTCATGGAGGGCGCGAAGAGCTTGTGGGAACATCTCCTCCTCTTCCTTTAGGTCTCCTTCTTCTTCCATCTTCCATGTTTGTAAGCTTTAGGGTTCTCCATGGAAATGGAGAACCATATTCATCTTGTTAGGGTTATATGTAGCCTATGAACTCTTGTGTAATGAATGACTGTTTCGTATTTATAAATGCCTTTTCTATCTATTACTAGTATTCTTGTTTTTTATCTTAAAGCTTGCATGTAATGGGGACGTTCATGACTTGATTTTGGGGTTTCATTGAGCCAGGGATGGGATATGAAATCTTGAACTGAAACAAGAGTCCTTGTGGGTCATTGAGCCAGGGATGGGATAAGATTCACATGTTGTCTTAGATCCTAGTTCTTAATGCGGGTTTGCTTGTTAGATTGTCCAAGGGATTGGAGTTTGATAAGGAAAACCTAGGCTCTTTCACCTAAGGGATTAGGGCTAGAGTGTTTTAGTGGATTGACTTTAGTAAATTGATAGAGAGGAGATGAAATTGGTTATACACAAGAGTGCATTGGTGAAAACTAACCTTAACAATGTCATTTCATACCATTTCTAATCTTTTCCATTTCCAAGTGCCTTTAATACCAAAGTCCAACCTTGTAATTACTTGTGAATTTATCTTTTTGCACATATTCTTAAATGATGAGTTGTTCTTGAGTCTAGATAAGATGTTAATCACACAATTTTCTAGTATTACGAGTCTCTTGGGAAAACGATACCTGGTCTAACCACGGTTTATTACTTGTACGATTTGATGCACCTGCCAAAGAGTTTAACAGACGCCCAAGCCAGTTATGACCACTTGGTGGATGAGTGCGGGCAACTCAAGGTAGTAGTTGTCCGCTAGAAGAAAATAGAGAGGGGATTCCTTCAGAAGAATTAGGCCTTGACGGACGACTTGGCGAAAGCTAAGGAGAAGATATCCGAGTTGGAAACGGGTATCATTTTTTAGCACGAGGAGGATTTCAATAAAGCTCTCTGCCAAGCATCCGTCCTAATGAGAGTTAAGGAGTAGTTCGCCCTTGGTTTTGATATTGAAAAGGATGTGTTCAACGGGGTATTGGATAACCTTGATGCCCTGGCCACTGAGAAGGTGCCGCGGGAAGAGGGGGACCCTTCAAACGTCGGGGTTGGCGATCAGGAGGTGGAAGTTGAAGACGTTAATGATGCAGCTGATGACGCCGAGGGTGATGATGACGGTCGTGGGGTCGAATAATTTTTCAAGTAGTTGGTTAGGGGTTTTTGCTTTGTTTTAAATATTTTGATGTATTTGTTCATGTGGTCGGTCGGCCAACATCTGGACCTGTTTAGGTGTTGGCCCTACCGTCCCATGACTGACTTGTTGTATATCCCCTATACATTAATACAATTTACTCTTCAATTTTCCTACTAGTATTACTTTCCTGTCGGTCGCTTGATTTTATTATTTTGTTATATTTAACAATAGCTTTTATCTATAGAAATTCCTTAACTCATGCTTTTGGGCGGCAATTATTCTTTCGGGAAGAACTCGTCGTTCACCATCCGTCCAAGTTAACAACATTTTCGTTTGAAACTTCGTTCATCAACTTGGGTTATGCAGGGTCCGAGCGGTAGTGGTCCTTCGGGAAGAACTCTCCGCTCCCAAACCAGCCAAGTCGATAGTGGTTCCATTCGAAACTTCCCATTCATTAACTTGGATATTCGTAGGATCCAGGCGGCAGTAGTTCTTTAAGAAGAACTCTCCGTTTACAGCCCGACGAAGTTGACAGTGGTTCCGTTTGGAACTCCCCGTTCATTAACTTGGATTTTCGCAGGATCCGGGCGGCAATGGTTCTTCGGGAAGAACTCTCCATTCCCTGCCCGGCCAAGTTGACAGTGGTTCCGTTTTGAACTCCCCGTTCATCAACTTGGATTTTCGTAGAATTCGGGCAAGAGTGGCTCTTCGGGAAGAACTCTCCGTTTATTGCTGATAACAGTTGAAAAACTGTTATTTTCATGCTTAAAGTTGATACTAAAAGCAACCTTTAACACTTAGAAACTAGCTTGAAATCAAGCTTTTGGTCATATTTTCATAAATAAGAGAGCTGGACAAGTTTATACTTGATTTCAGTGTTTTATGCAGGTTTTAAGGTGAATTTGGTGAAAGAAGTGAAGAAGGATAGAAACGAAATTAGAAAAGACATCGAAAAGTGCAAAAAGAGAAGTCGTAATTACCGCTCAGTGGCAGTTTACCGCTGAGCGGCACTCAGGCAATCACGTTGGATCCGCTGAGGGGTGAAAATGCCGCTGAGGGGGAAGAATCAACTCACGCACTTACCGCTGAGCGACACTTTTATGGGCTTGGACCTAATTTTCTGTATTTTTAGAATAGTATATAAGCTTTAGGACGTCCTATGATTTGTATCTTTGGCTGAGACGAAACAAACACTCACTTTTCCACCCCTTGAAGGAAGATCTTGGATGCTCAGGCTACCTCCTCCTCTTTCTAGGGTTTTATCTTTCATTCTTTCATTATTATTCATCTAGTTTCACCATGAATATGGTAAACTAAACCTTGTATTGTTGTTGGGGAATCAATGTAGTCTTGTGAAACTCTCATATATGGAATTTGTTTTAACATCTTATTTTTAAGACTTATGCTTTCTTTCATCATTAGTTAGGGTTTTTCCTCTTTGCGTAAAGCTTGCTTTGTTTAACTCATTCATTGCCATGATTAGTGATTTTGTCGATATGGGAATGTACATGGAAATCTAGATCCGAGAAATTTCTCCCAATAGCATATTGGTTGCCGTTAAGCTTCTGCACTTAAGAATTAATTACTAGAAATGCTAGGAATTGTATGAACTCGCAATTAAGGATAGACCTTCTTGCAAGGTGATTTAGAGAGTGACATTAACATTGATGAAAAGAATGATGAATTCCTAAAGTATATGAGAGTGGATAAGATGAAATTGATAATCCCAACAACATACTCATCCATCTAATTCATTGAAGTGTTTGTATTTTATTTTTCTCCATTGATCAAATTCATGCATACATATTTAATTACTGTCTTTTGCATTTAAACCTACAATCAAGTTGTTCTCAAGTCTCGAATAATCAATAAATCATATAGCTAAACTAGGTCGTGAGTCCTTTGGGAAAACGATACTTGGTCTTACCTAGTTTTATTACTTGATACGATTCGGTCACACTTGCCAATTGTTAAACAAGTTTTTGGCGCCGTTTTTCGATGTTCATAAATTTGTCATCAATTGCCCAGCCAAGTTGACAGTGGTTCTGTTTGGAACTCCCCGTTCATCAACTTGGATTTCTTTTTGGTTAAATGCTTTACATGCTTCATCTCTCATTACTGCCCGGTCCCTTCGTTCTTCCAAGGATTCAAGTTCCACCCTTAGCTCTTCATCGTTCAGCTGTAGGTCCTCCATCCGGTGTCGTAGGGAGGGTTCCCCCAACTCGACCGGTAACATGGCGTCAGTGCCATATGTCAAGTTGAAAGGCATATCGTCGGTTGTCCCGTGCAGGGTGCACCGGTAAGCCCATAACACTTTTGGGAGCTCGTTAACCAACGCTCCCTTCATCTCACCCAATCGCTTCTTTAGCTCGGTCACTATGGTTTTGTTCATGGCCTCTACCTGATTGTTTGTCTGAGGGTCTTCCACCGAACTAGTGACGTGCCTAATCCCCAGACCCTTATAAAACTCGGCCAATTTCTTATCAATGAACTGTCGGTCGTTGTCCGTGACGACTGTCCTAGGAAGATCGAACCGACATACAAATTTCCAGTAGAACTTCAAAACATGTCCGCCTGCATGTTATCCGCATGAGCGATGTGCCAGATGTCAACCTTATCGAACAGATTTACCAGGTCAGTCGCTCGGTGGAAATATTAGACGAGCTGCTCCTCCTTCACTTGGAACTCCCCATTCATTTGACCCACAACTAGTTGGGAATTTGTCCGACACACGACCTTCCAAGCCCCCATGCCCCTTGCTAGCTCTAGGCCGGCAACCAAGGCCTCGTACTCCGCTTGGTTGTTGGAGACCTTGAACTTAAAGACAAAGGAATGCTCCAACAAGAATCTGTTTGGGCCCTCCAGAACTATACCGGCCCCACTCACTGATCGTCCGAACGCCTCGTCGACGTACAGGTTCCACTCGTCATTGATCGAATGGAGTAACTCAGCTGCAAAGTCGGCTAAATGTTTGCCTTTAACCGATCCTCTTGGTTCATCTCGTAAGCCAAATTCTGACAATTCGACAGCCCACGCCACTATGCGTCCCGCCAGGTCCGGTTTCTTCAAAGTTTTGGAGATGGGGAAATCGGTCCTGACAACGACTTGGTGAATCTGGAAGTACGGCCGGAGTCTTATGGACGCATTCAGCAAGGCTAGGGCAACCTTTTCCACCTGTTGATATCGCGTCTCGGCTTCGTGGAGGGTGTGGCATATGAAGTATACAAGCCTAGGCTCGGGTTGTTCTTGCATTAGCACTACGCTGATCGCCGACTCTGAGACACCCAGAAAGATCTACAAATCTTCCCCTGATGTTGGACGGTTCATCACCAGTGGGTTCATCAAAATTGTCTTGACATCCTAAAATGCTCGTTCGCACTCAGCATCCCACACGATAGCAGGTCCCTTTCTTATCTTACTCAGCACCAGTTTGACCCTCTCTGTCAGAGCGGCTGCAGCGGAATGGTTAGCGTGGAAACAAACCAAGAGGGGGGTGAATTGGTTATATTCAAATATTATCCCTTTTTAATATTTTTCTCTTAATTTCTTACTAAGCAGATAATTAAACTTAAATAACAGAGTAAGGGAAAGAGAAAAATTACACAGGTATTTTATCCTGGTTCAGATCACTAGGATCCTACGTCCAGTCGCTTATCTCAAATAAGATAAACCTTTTTCACTATCACAAAACTATTACAAATATTAGCCACACAGAAAAACAATTTGTAACAGTTTAGAAATTACCACCTCTCTTGAAACCACAAGAGATGAACTTACACCTCCTTTGAATCTTCACAAAGGATGATCACCTCCTTCGAATGCTTCACGAAGGATGATTCTCTTCCAGACACTTCCTCAGACACACCAAGGATGATCAAGCTATTCCTCTGTCACCGCAAAACCACTTCAGGACTTTGCAGACAAGAGTTTCCTTAGCTTCAACAATTTCACAGAGTTCTCACAAGAGTTCAGAGTACTTGAGCACAAGGGAAGAGTTGGATTTGAGAGAAAATGAGAGTCTATTTATAGACTCATCCAAAGGCTCCTCCATTTTCGCTTTTAGACTTTCTGACTGTGTTAATCGATTAGCTACAGTGGTTAATCGATTAACAACCCAACGGATACTTCAACGTCTCTAAAAACGGCTAGTTTTTCAAACGTTCACTATGTTAATCGATTAACACCCTCTGTTAATCGATTAACACTGAAATGCTGTGCTTCGCCATTCGTCTCTGGAACAATCGATTAACACCCTCTGTTAATCGATTAACGTTAATCGATTAACACCTTCTGTTAATCGATTAACACTGCACAGAATTTTGCTGTTGGTTTATTTTTACATCACTTTTGAATGTATACATAGAACTACTAACTATATAAGTCCTAGATACTAAACCATAATTATTACAAAAGCTTTCCATAGCAATATGATGAACGGGTCGCACCGCTCACAAAAGTTTGTGCATAAAAGAATGCAGTATAGTGCTAGGATTTGACTCCTAGGTCGTCTCTCAAGGACCAATATTGGTGGTTCAGTCTTAGATTAGTCACGAAGTTGGGGGGGTTTGTGAATGTTTTGATTTGGTAAAATAAATTAAAACTGCACTGGAAATTAAACACAACTAAATTTAAAACACTGAAATAAAATTTAACCACGGTAAAAACTGAACGGTAAAAGACAGTAAAAAAAAATAGAAAACATCTGAAAATAAAATGAACGGTGAAATTCAACAGATAAAAACATATAAATGGAAATGGAATTAAAAACAATAAAAATAAAAATGTTTGACTGAAATTCAACATTAAAATAAAATTCTGAACCGTAGAAGTAAAATTGAAATGAGCAATGCTTCAGAAATAAAAACTACATTTTTGGATGAAATGGAAACTCTCCTGAAGGGAGGAACCGAGAGTTGCTTCCTAAACTTACTCCTAATCCTAATTCTAATCCTCAAACTCTACTGCCTTCATCTTCTCTGCCTGCTGCCCCTTTTATATGCCAAATAATTTTGTCTTACTCCTGTCACGCAGCTTTCCCATTTTGTTTTGTCTCCCAACAGATTTCCTGAATTTCCTCCTGGACGTTGTCAAACATGAATAAGGTTGGGCCCTCTTAGTCTTGTCTTCTTCTTCAATTCTGTGGGCATTCCAGCCAAGCCGCTGGTCCGTGAGGCATCCTTTCTCCAGCTATACTCTCCCGTGACAACATGCTACTCCTCCAAGTGAATGAAACTCTTTTTTTCCTCCAGCCAAGCCGTGACAAGTGGTGGTTGCAGCTGCTCCATGCCGAGGCATCACTACTGGCCATCACTCTTCTCTCTTTTGGACGTGTGCTTTCTCTGCTGTGCAAGCTGGACCTTGAAGCTTCTCTTTCTCTTTGCTGGATGGATGGATGCTTTCCCTTCTTCCTTCCAACATTTCCCTTTCACACATCCAACCACTCTCCACCCTGCTGGATGCTACTTCCTCCATCTCCATTTCCGTGACCTCCAAGTTTGCAGGCATTTTGCAGCTTTCTTTCCATTCAGCCATGGCCTCCTCACGTTGCAGCTGCTGGTGTTGGTGATGTTGCTGCCCTTTTCTGGTTAGCTAGATCCGTGATGCCTCTCCATCCTCAAAGCAATTTGGTCCAGTATTTGCAAAAGGAAATCAACCATGAGAGAGTGGCAACTGGATGGGCTACGTGAAGTTTGCTGGAAACGTGAAATCTGCTTGTTGAGATGAGCATGCTACAACCTCCTTTTGTTGGACAATCATCCATGTGCATCCGCTTCTTCTAACTGGAGTAAGACCGTGCACACCATGGAAGAAACCAGCTAATTTTAATTGAATAGAAAACGTTCCAGCAAGAAGAGATGTGGGGGCTACATGTGTTGTCCAAGAATTATGTTGAAATTTTGTAGTAAGTTGCTAATGTGCCAAAAGCCATGAGGGGCCCTCCAATCTATCATTTCCGTTTGCTTCTTGTTTCTCTTAGAAACCAAAGTGAAAATGCTTCCATTATTCTCTCCATGACCGTAAACTTTCAACAAAAGTGGTCCCCTCCTTTAATTATATTGTCTCCCATTCACATTCATTTGCAAAGAGAACCGTGACTTTGCTTCTTCAATGCCCAAAACCGTGAGCTACTTGGAATGTAGTGGCCCCTCTTTCAACTTAAATGTTTTGCTGAATTTTGTAATGTTCCTAGACCATATAACCGTGAAATGCAAAGGGAATATCTTCTCAACGTGAACTTTCAATAAGCGTGATCTCTTTCCCTTAATAACACTACAAATAAATTTGAGCACTTCTTGGAACTTTTTTTGGCCGTGAAGTAAGTGTAATGATGCCAAGCCAATATTACTTCTTAAAATTTAATAAATGAAGAACTTGCTTAAGATTGTTGGGAGGTCTTAGCACCGTTCAACGATCAATTCCAGCCACCACATGTACCAAACAACAAGCAAACAATGCAAACAGATTAGAAATCACTTAAACAGTAATCACTGGACTGACATAGGAGAGTAAAATAAATACTGGGAACAACATAGAACGAATTTGAACAAACGAAAAACTATACGTGAAAATAGACATCCATACGAAACTATGAAAAAAAATTGCATGGAAAACGGATAAGAATTGAACCTGAACGGGGACAAACAAGTTGACACAAAATTCACGCAGTAACCAGCGAAAACTGAAATGGCTGAAATACATTGGGCTCTATTTCCAATTCTTATTTAACCTTCAAATGTCCCAAATTGTATTTCCAAATTTTCCTTGTAAAATAATTAGCTCAGATAATTCAAATTAATTAAAATAAGAATTTCTGATCGAATTAAGCACAATCAAGCAAAATGGGAAAACACTGGACATTTAAGCACAATTCCCTTATTAATTCTAGTACAATAAACTAAGTGAAGTGTAGAAAATATCGACTCATCAAAATAGACCACACTTAGTCTTTTGCACTCCTGGGCAAAATCAAGACGCAAATCAGGGAATGGTTCAAAGGATTTTTAGGTGTATGACACAAAACTCAGCAAACAGAAAAGAAAGACTCAAGAAAAATAAAAAGAATTTACAGAATTCTCAAGAATTATGGACTGATGAAAGAAGTAGAAATTTTCCAACACAAAATCAAGAAAAGAACATACTTACAGAAATCATCCAAGCAATTCACAGTATGGCAAAATAATTAATCAGCTCAAGAGGTGATTTAAAAATAACATAACCTCACAGATGCACTAATAGTGTTTCTCTCAAGTGTTTAAGGTAAATAAATTCAACTCAATGTACTCAAGAAAACAAACACAAGTAGACTTGGCAAGCTTCTAATATCAACACTTAAAACATATGTATGCTCAGATCAAAAGGTCTTTCAGGGTTGTAATGGGGCCAAGGACAGGGGAGGATAAATTTGGATAAGTAGCTATAGCTCAGAAGAAATAGAGGTGCACTAGGGAAAAAAATGTAAACACAGTGAAATCTCACCCAAACCTCTAATTTAATCCTCTTCTCAACTCCATTATTCACAAAATTATTTTTCAATTTTTCTCTTTTTCTCATCATTTTTTTTTTATCCTGTCTTCTTTTTTTTTTTTTTTTTTTTAATCACACAACAGGATATAAATTATCATTTTAAAACATGATGAGGAACCAACTAGCCAATTCATCAGAATTCCCAAGGAGACCACACTTATTCTCAAAATACTTCTATAGCTCCAGACTTTCCTAAGGTTAAGGTAATCATTTGTTTTTCACTTAGGGTCAGTGTATGAGCTTAAGAACAAAGAAATGGATACAGTATAGGCTCAAAGGGGTTATCAAAGGATAATAACAAGGTAGGCTTATTTGGCTAGAGAGGCTCAAGAACAAAATGCCTTTATCACTTCTAAAACATGCATATCAATCAAGTATATCAAAAAGAATCAAGCCAAGGCATATGTGCAAGCAATCAAGATACATATCTCACATAAGAAAGAACATTAAGTGGCTCAAATCTCACACAGGGTATTCGTCATAATCAAATCAACCTCTTAAACGTATAATTATCTTTCCAAGCAAAGAAAAGCAAGGATTACAATCTATAAGTAGTAAGTAAGTGAAGGAAAAATCTACAACTTAGACATCATCCAGAAATCAAGAGAAAAATGTAAAATTTATTGCACACAAAACTGGATAAGAATAACTTAAAAGAGAAAAAATTTAACACTCAAAAACAAAAAATTTAACACACAAAATACAATCTAACAGAAAAATCAGAAAAATCAGAATTTCTTCCCAGTAGACCACACTTAAATCACACAATGTCCTCAGTGTGTTACAATCATCAGATGATCAACTTCAGAGCAGTCAAATAATATAGACAAGTGCAATAAAATGTTAGGAAATATGGGAAGAAATTTTTCAGCAACATCCATCAGTAGATGTTATCATTTTTTTATTTTTTATTTTTTTTTTATTTTTTTATTTATTTATTTATTTATTATTATTATTATTATTTTTTTTTTTTTTTTGAAAAACTATACCGGTACTGTGACAACAGTCTCGGTGGCAGAGACCGGAACTGTTGCTACAGTGGAAAGCAATTCTGCTATAAAAGGCTGCTCCTCCGCGTCCAGCGCCATTTCTGAACGCTCAATCTCTCTCTACTCCTCTGCTCTCTCTCTCTCTCTCTCTCAACTCTCTCGAGCGTCTGGATCTCTGCAGGGAGCCTCTCCTCTGAGCATCTGGAGCTGTGCGGAACCTCTGCCACCGTGCCATCTGAAGAGTCTGAGATCTGCGAGGAGCTCTGCAAGCCTACTTCCCCAGGTAAGTCCTTCTTCTCTAAGGATCTCCCTTTCTTTCTGCTTGCTTTACTTTTCCTGCTTTCCTTTATTTTTCTTCTCTGCTATCCTCTTTCCTTTTCAGTATTTCCTTTATTTTTCATCTCTGCCCTGCTCTCTTTACTGCTTTCCATCTTCTTTCAGCTTTGATCTCTCTTCTCCTTATCAAATTTTTTATTTTTGAAACTGAAAACACATAAAACACAACTGTCTAAAAACTTAAGGGGTATATCGGCTGGAAACCAGACGTTAATCTCCCTTCGATTGAAGGTATTGCAGAGACAATCGGGTAGAACAACGCCACGTACCCCACTTAAAACTAAAACACAGAAACTGAATATACAAGAACAATATGGACAAGGACACTGGACGTAGATCCGTTTAGGACCCTTTGCAAGGACCGTGAAACAGATCTGAGACCAGACACAAAAACAATCAAAGACAGACAGGACAAAATAAATTTAACGGAAAACAAGAACAAATAAAGAAAACACAGAACTAATTTAAAACTTTTTTATGCTTCTCTCTTTTTTTAGTTCTTTTTATTATTATTTATTTTATTTTTTTTTTATGTTTATTTTTTTCTTCTTCTTTTTTTTTTTTTTTTTTTTTATGTTTTTGTTCTTTTTATTTTTATATTTATTTTTTTATTTATGTATTTGTATATTACGAGAGGAAGGATGAGTGAAACGGAATCAGAGAGATATACCAGTCAACGGTGGCGTCCAACCGACGATCAGATCACGATGATGACCAAAATATTCAACTATGGGGTCACACACCCAAGCCGAGCGCAAGTCGTCGAGATCGCGTCTCGACTAAGGGCTTTCGGCGAAGCCACTGAATACAACGTACACTGCTGGTTCAACAACCACGGCAATCGGGTCAAGCACTGGCAAGCGGAGATAGACCCCACTGGCACTCTCTTTTCACAACTGCCGCTGTACATGTACGGTAAGACCTCTGATCACACCTCCATTTTTATTGAAAATTTTCACTTCCTCTTCTATTATTAACACATGTTTTTTTATTTTTTTTTATTTTTTTATTTTTGTTTGAAAGAAAACAACTGGGTGATAATGAGGGCACCGAGGCTGCTGAATCTGTTTCCAGTTCCGATCATTATCGATGACGACAGAAATGAACGAGAAATTCCTCCACCAAAGCCTCCGCTCGTGACTTTTCGAACCAGAGCTCCCTCAACGGAGCTCTCCCTTAGACCACCACAACCAGCTCGAGAATTCTTCCAGTTTTAATGTTTTATGTTTTTTTTTTTTATGTTTTTGCTGGCCGAGTGTGGCCAGAATATTAATGAGGACTGTAATATGAACACTTATGTTTTTTTTTATGTTTTTTATTTTTTTTTTTTTATGTTGTTTTTGTTTTTATTTATTATGGTGTGTAATATTAACGATCAGACATGATCGACCCCTGAACAACCTTATTTATATATCTACTGCAATTTCATTTTCAGATCTGTTAAATCTCTATTTCTCCATTACTGTAATTTTTGCATTGATGAATGAAATATTTCTTAGTCTAAACAAAATTTTCAATCAAAGATCTGTATGAAACAACTAAGAAATTATTTTACAGTGAAGAAAAATAAGGAAAAAAAATGAGATCTGAAGTGAAATTTTTTTTAATGAATTATTGGTAAGAAACTGAGGGTCGAAATAAAATCAAGGATTACGCAAAACAATTTTTGAATTTTTTGAATTTTTTTGAATTTTTTTTTTTAAGGATAACAATTTGAAAACTAAAAAAAAATAAATATACATATCAGAATACAGATTTGGCACGCTTTTAAACAAAAAAAAAAATTTTATCACAAAATATTTTTTATGTTTTTTTTTATTATTTATTAATTATTATTTTTTTTAAGATAACAATTACGAAAACTAAGAAGAAAAGGAAAAACAAACTTAAAAGAAAAACAAAATGCAGAATCTCCCCCAGACCACACTTAAAATACAATGTCCTAAACGTGTTCTAAGCATAAGATCATCAGTTAAAACACTAAACAGATAAAGGACAAATGCAATAAAAGTAGGAAAACGGGGAAGAAAGAAAAAGAAAACTCCCCTGGATTATGGTGGCAGTTGCCAAAATTGGACAATCAGGGAGATGTCTTCTTCAGGATCCAAGACGGAAATTTTGAGGAAAAATTGCTTCATCCTCCAAATCTGATCAAGCAGAGAAATATCTTCCACCGCCGGATCTAAGCAGCAAATATTGTCACTGAGCAGATTCAGTAGGTGCCTTTTGATCTTCGAACTGCTGTATGTACTGGCACCTTTGTCTTCCAGCGTGGGTGCATGCTGATCAAATTTATATGTACCTCCTGCAATATGGTTAGTGCAAAATGGTTCCACAGAAATATCATGCAGAGGTATAACACGCAATCCCAATTCATCATACCGAGCCTTAGATACAACCTCATAACATGAATCCGTTTCAAATGTAGAAACAATATCTATAACAGGTTCAGATTCATGTTCAGTGCATGGAGAACAAATATTTGAATGTGATAGTAAAAAGCGGTCCTCATCATGCACAGAGGAAAAATTAAAATCATGCTCAGCAACAATATAGTCATCAGCATACCTCTCAACAACATATTCATCAAATTGAGGTATGTTGGTGGAAAATGAAAGTGGTCTACCTGGTTCAAAATAGCTGCTTGTACCTGCCTGGTCCTCAAAATATTCATCAGTCTCCTCAGGTGCAAGAGTGGCCATCTGCCTGATCTGATCAGTCAGATTCTGAATGGCAGATTGAGTTTCCTGCTGGAACTCCATGCTCTCTTGCTTGAACTGCATGTTCCCTTTCTGAAACTGAATGTTCTGCATTGTCATCTGCTCTAGTAACTCCTTCAATGTAGGTTCAGAAGTTGAAGGCTGAAGAGTTGTTTGGGCAGAAGCATTGTACTGCTGACTCTGATATTGTGGAACTGGCTCCCAAAGAGAGCTCTCAGAAATTGGATGATGGAACATATTGTTCTCATCATAAAAATCAGCAGATTTAAAATCAAAGTAATATGCAGAATAAGAATCATAATCACAGACATTGGCAGAATAAGCATTATTCACAACATTAAAATAGGTAGACATGGAAAATAAAAAGTAAAAACTAAAAACTAAAAATTATAAAACAGATAAAACACAACACATTTATACATGCAATCCGTTCACAAGACAGAACAAAATTTTTTTTTTTTTTTTTTAATTAACAGACAAAATACATATGACACGCATACAAAACAAATAGAACATCACAACACAACACAAGATAAAGCATAACACAATTAATCATGCTACAGGCACAAACAAGACAGAACATCAATAGTAAAAATTTTTAATTAATTTTTTTTTTAATAACAACTAAATACAGAACATAGCACAATTAAACACATATATACACAATATATATTAACACAGTAAAAATCTAAAACAAAAACCTGGATCTGAAGTGACAACGCCGCCAAAATTTGTTGAAGGTGTCGTTGTCTCCTACAAAAATACAACAGACAGAACACACAAAACAAACATATTAACAGAACAAAACTTTATACAACAAAAATCTAAAACCAAACCTCCATTGATTGGTCCCCGGCAACGGCGCCATTTTTGATGAACGGGTCGCACCGCTCACAAAAGTTTGTGCATAAAAGAATGCAGTATAGTGCTAGGATTTGACTCCTAGGTCGTCTCTCAAGGACCAATATTGGTGGTTCAGTCTTAGATTAGTCACGAAGTTGGGGGGGTTTGTGAATGTTTTGATTTGGTAAAATAAATTAAAACTGCACTGGAAATTAAACACAACTAAATTTAAAACACTGAAATAAAATTTAACCACGGTAAAAACTGAACGGTAAAAGACAGTAAAAAAAAATAGAAAACATCTGAAAATAAAATGAACGGTGAAATTCAACAGATAAAAACATATAAATGGAAATGGAATTAAAAACAATAAAAATAAAAATGTTTGACTGAAATTCAACATTAAAATAAAATTCTGAACCGTAGAAGTAAAATTGAAATGAGCAATGCTTCAGAAATAAAAACTACATTTTTGGATGAAATGGAAACTCTCCTGAAGGGAGGAACCGAGAGTTGCTTCCTAAACTTACTCCTAATCCTAATTCTAATCCTCAAACTCTACTGCCTTCATCTTCTCTGCCTGCTGCCCCTTTTATATGCCAAATAATTTTGTCTTACTCCTGTCACGCAGCTTTCCCATTTTGTTTTGTCTCCCAACAGATTTCCTGAATTTCCTCCTGGACGTTGTCAAACATGAATAAGGTTGGGCCCTCTTAGTCTTGTCTTCTTCTTCAATTCTGTGGGCATTCCAGCCAAGCCGCTGGTCCGTGAGGCATCCTTTCTCCAGCTATACTCTCCCGTGACAACATGCTACTCCTCCAAGTGAATGAAACTCTTTTTTTCCTCCAGCCAAGCCGTGACAAGTGGTGGTTGCAGCTGCTCCATGCCGAGGCATCACTACTGGCCATCACTCTTCTCTCTTTTGGACGTGTGCTTTCTCTGCTGTGCAAGCTGGACCTTGAAGCTTCTCTTTCTCTTTGCTGGATGGATGGATGCTTTCCCTTCTTCCTTCCAACATTTCCCTTTCACACATCCAACCACTCTCCACCCTGCTGGATGCTACTTCCTCCATCTCCATTTCCGTGACCTCCAAGTTTGCAGGCATTTTGCAGCTTTCTTTCCATTCAGCCATGGCCTCCTCACGTTGCAGCTGCTGGTGTTGGTGATGTTGCTGCCCTTTTCTGGTTAGCTAGATCCGTGATGCCTCTCCATCCTCAAAGCAATTTGGTCCAGTATTTGCAAAAGGAAATCAACCATGAGAGAGTGGCAACTGGATGGGCTACGTGAAGTTTGCTGGAAACGTGAAATCTGCTTGTTGAGATGAGCATGCTACAACCTCCTTTTGTTGGACAATCATCCATGTGCATCCGCTTCTTCTAACTGGAGTAAGACCGTGCACACCATGGAAGAAACCAGCTAATTTTAATTGAATAGAAAACGTTCCAGCAAGAAGAGATGTGGGGGCTACATGTGTTGTCCAAGAATTATGTTGAAATTTTGTAGTAAGTTGCTAATGTGCCAAAAGCCATGAGGGGCCCTCCAATCTATCATTTCCGTTTGCTTCTTGTTTCTCTTAGAAACCAAAGTGAAAATGCTTCCATTATTCTCTCCATGACCGTAAACTTTCAACAAAAGTGGTCCCCTCCTTTAATTATATTGTCTCCCATTCACATTCATTTGCAAAGAGAACCGTGACTTTGCTTCTTCAATGCCCAAAACCGTGAGCTACTTGGAATGTAGTGGCCCCTCTTTCAACTTAAATGTTTTGCTGAATTTTGTAATGTTCCTAGACCATATAACCGTGAAATGCAAAGGGAATATCTTCTCAACGTGAACTTTCAATAAGCGTGATCTCTTTCCCTTAATAACACTACAAATAAATTTGAGCACTTCTTGGAACTTTTTTTGGCCGTGAAGTAAGTGTAATGATGCCAAGCCAATATTACTTCTTAAAATTTAATAAATGAAGAACTTGCTTAAGATTGTTGGGAGGTCTTAGCACCGTTCAACGATCAATTCCAGCCACCACATGTACCAAACAACAAGCAAACAATGCAAACAGATTAGAAATCACTTAAACAGTAATCACTGGACTGACATAGGAGAGTAAAATAAATACTGGGAACAACATAGAACGAATTTGAACAAACGAAAAACTATACGTGAAAATAGACATCCATACGAAACTATGAAAAAAAATTGCATGGAAAACGGATAAGAATTGAACCTGAACGGGGACAAACAAGTTGACACAAAATTCACGCAGTAACCAGCGAAAACTGAAATGGCTGAAATACATTGGGCTCTATTTCCAATTCTTATTTAACCTTCAAATGTCCCAAATTGTATTTCCAAATTTTCCTTGTAAAATAATTAGCTCAGATAATTCAAATTAATTAAAATAAGAATTTCTGATCGAATTAAGCACAATCAAGCAAAATGGGAAAACACTGGACATTTAAGCACAATTCCCTTATTAATTCTAGTACAATAAACTAAGTGAAGTGTAGAAAATATCGACTCATCACAATACAAGTCATCAAAGATCTTTCTTCATGTGTCTTGGTTGTTCTTGACTTGAATTGGACATCATCAAAACTTCATCTTCATCATTTTGCTAACAATCTCCCCCTTTTTGATGATGATCAAAAACTTTTTGATTTAAAGCTTTTGGGTAATAATCTGTATTTGAAAAACAACTTAAGGAAGAAACAATTGTTAGTGAACTTAGAAATAATTTTAAGACTTTAAATATTTCTCCCCCTTTTTGATCATTATTAAAAAGTGATGTATAATAGCTCCCCCTAAATTTATTACAAATTATACTCCCCCTTAATAAAAGCATGTATGCATAGTAGTAATAAGAAAAACAACAAACATTTTATTTGAATTTGAAAGAGGCAAGCATACAAGGAAATATAAAGAGCACACACTAAGAAAAACACATAAAGTGCCTAAGACTCATCATCTTGAGGATTATTCATTTTCTCTTCATTTGTTGTCTTTTGCAAGTCTTCATTTTCATCTGCATCTGATTCTGACTCAAGAGGTTTTGCCTCAAGGTCCACAATTTCATCAAAGACAACATGCACAGATTCTTCTATTTCAAATGTTTTCCGATTAAAAACTCTATAAGCTTTGCTAGTTAGAGAATATCCTAGAAAAATAGCTTCATCGGCTTTGGAATCAAATTTTTCTAAATTTTGTTTTCCATTATTTAAGACAAAACATTTGCATCCAAAAATTCTTAAATGTGAAACATTTGGTTTTCTACCTTTAAAAAGTTCATAAGGAGTACATTTCAAAATAGGCCTAATAAGCATTCTATTCAATACATAACATGCAGTACTCACAGCATCAGCCCAAAATTGTTTAGGAACACTATATTCATTTAACATAGTTCTAGCAAGTTCCTCTAAGGATCTATTCTTTCTTTCTACAACTCCATTTTGTTGAGGAGTTCTAGGTGCAGAAAAATTATGAGAAATGCCATATTCTTCACAAAAAGTTTCAAAAGATTCATTTTGAAATTCTCCTCCATGGTCACTTCTAATAGCCTTTATTTTCAAGTCCTTTTCATTTTGAACTAAATTTGCAAACTTTTTAAATTCTTTGAAAGCTTCACTTTTAAGAGTAAGAAAGAAAGTCCAAGTGTATCTTGAATAATCATCTACAATAACTAGAGCATAATAATTTCCTCCAAAACTTTTTATCCTAGAGGGACCAAATAAATCCATGTGCAAAAGTTCTAAGGGTTTTAAACTAGAAACAACATTTTTCGAATGAAAAGATGATTTCACTTGTTTTCCCTTTTGACATGCATCACACAATTTATTTTTCACATATTTTAGTTTTGGTAGACCAATTACTAAGTCTTTAGAAATGAGTTTATTCAATTGTTGCATATGAATATGTGCAGCTCTTTTATGCCATAACCATGGATTTTCTTCTTTTACTACTAAACATGAAATATTCCTATTTGATGCATTTTCTAAATCAATCAAATAAATATTGTTATGCCTAATTCCTTTCAAAGCAATTTCAGAAGAATCATTTTTATAAATAATGCAAGAATTTTGTTCGAAGGTTACCTTGAAGCTAATTAAGTTGTGCTTTAATCCTTCCACATATAGTACGTCTTTGATCATCAAGGTATCTTCACTTCCAATATCTCCTATTCCAAGGATTTTTCCTTTGTTGTTGTCACCATAGGTGACAAAGCCTCGTTCCTTTTTCCGGAAGCTTGTAAATTTCTTTTTATCTCCGGTCATGTGTTTTGAACATCCACTGTCAAGACATCACATATACTTCCTTGGTTTTGATAATTCCTACAACATAAAAAGAACAAGCTATTTAGGTACCCAACTATTTTGTATGGGTCCTTTGGGTTAGATTAAAAAGATTAAAATCATTTTACAACCCAAGCATATCTACCACTTGGAACACCATAATGCTTAATTTTACATTTATTAGATGTATGACCCTTTTTCATACAATAAAAGCATGATGCAGTATTTGTGTTCTTATAAGTTGTTCCTTTTTCTACCCAAGTTCTATGGGTTCTATAATTATGCTTATTTTTAATTCTAGGAACATACTTATTCTTAACAACCTTATTTTCATTGATTTTACTACATTCTCCTAAGGTTGTTTCATTTAGTAGTTTCTTATAATTAATACAGGATGCACATTCATTACTACTAGAAAATTTGCCTTTTTCATAATATAAAACTTTACCTTTTAAATTTCTAATTTCTTCTGCTTGATATAAAAATTTATTTTTCAAACTTCTGTTTTCTTCAGATAAATTTGTAAATTCAGTTTTCAAATTATCATTTAATTTAGAAAAACTTTCAGAAGTAAGCTTCAAATCTTCATTTTCTTTAAGAAGGCTATTAAGTTCAGATTTCAAATTTTTAAAGTCCTTTTTCAGCTTTTTATGAGCAACATCTAATTTTTCAGATTCAATTAATAATGCAGTATACATTTCATTTTCATCAATATGACTATCATCATCAAAATAGTTTGAACTACTTACTTGGCTGTCATTATCGTCATCTGCCATCAAACAGATGTTTGCTTCTTTATCTGAGTCGCTTGAATCTGTAATTGTTTCATTGTCGTCTTCCCAAGCAATGTATGCCTTCTTTTTCTTGAAAAATTTCTTTTCTTCACCCTTCTTTTGATTTGGACAGTCTGCTTTCAAATGTCCTTTTTCTCCGCAACCATAACATCTATAGTTTGAGGAAGATCCTTGATTTTCTCTCTTTTCATTTCTGAATCTTCCTTTGCCTTTTGATTTCATGAACCTGTTGAACCTCTTGATTAACAAACTCAAGTTTTCATCTTCATCTGAGTCTTCATCTTCCATCTTGTTTTTGCTCTTTTCTACCTCAGATTTGAATGCTAGAGTCTTTTTCTTCGTTTTTGCTTCTTCTTCATCTAATCTTCCAAGGTCTAGTTCATGCTCTCTCAACTTTCCAAATAATGCCGCCATGGTCATTGTGTTGAGATTTTGTGACTCAGAAATTGCAGTCACTTTTGGTTGCCAAGCCCTGTCTAAAGATTTCAAAATTTTTATATTAAGTTCGTCAGTATCAAAAGACTTACCTAGTCCAATAAGATGATTTACGATGTTGGTGAAGTGTTTCTGAACATCTACTATTGTTTCTCCTTGCTTCATCCTGAACATCTCATATTCCTGGATCAAGGTATTCTTTCTAGCTCTCTTAACATCATCTGTACCTTCATGGGTTACTCGAAGTATTTCCCACATTTCTTGTGCAGTTTTACAAACAGATATCCTGTGAAACTCATCAACAGTTAAAGCAGATGAAATAATATTGCGAGCTTTTACATCATTACCAAATTTTTTCTTGTCTTCAGCAGTCCATTGGTCACGGGGCTTTGGTTCCTGCATATTGTTAGTTGGAACAAAAGGACCAGATGCAACTGCATCCCAAATATCTATATCAATAGACTCCATAAATATTTGCATTCTTACCTTCCAAAATGCGTAATTCTCACCAGTGAATAGTGGTGGTCTATTGATAGAAGCACCCTCTGCAAAGGTTTGATGTGATCCTGCCATTTGAATTACTATCAAAGCAAGCTCTGATACCAATTGTCAGAGCGGCTGCAGCGGAATGGTTAGCGTGGAAACAAACCAAGAGGGGGGGTGAATTGGTTATATTCAAATATTATCCCTTTTTAATATTTTTCTCTTAATTTCTTACTAAGCAGATAATTAAACTTAAATAACAGAGTAAGGGAAAGAGAAAAATTACACAGGTATTTTATCCTGGTTCAGATCACTAGGATCCTACGTCCAGTCGCTTATCTCAAATAAGATAAACCTTTTTCACTATCACAAAACTATTACAAATATTAGTCACACAGAAAAACAATTTGTAACAGTTTAGAAATTACCACCTCTCTTGAAACCACAAGAGATGAACTTACACCTCCTTTGAATCTTCACAAAGGATGATCACCTCCTTCGAATGCTTCACGAAAGATGATTCTCTTCCAGACACTTCCTCAGACACACCAAGGATGATCAAGCTATTCCTCTGTCACCGCAGTACCACTTCAGGACTTTGCAGACAAGAGTTTCCTTAGCTTCAGCAATTTCACAGAGTTCTCACAAGAGTTCAGAGTACTTGAGCACAAGGGAAGAGTTGGATTTGAGAGAAAATGAGAGTCTATTTATAGACTCATCCAAAGGCTCCTCCATTTTCGCTTTTAGACTTTCTGACTGTGTTAATCGATTAGCTACAGTGGTTAATCGATTAACAACCCAACGGATACTTCAACGTCTCTAAAAACGGCTAGTTTTTCAAACGTTCACTATGTTAATCGATTAACACCCTCTGTTAATCGATTAACGTTAATCGATTAACACCCTCTGTTAATCGATTAACACTGAAATGCTGTGCTTCGCCATTCGTCTCTGGAACAATCGATTAACACCCTCTGTTAATCAATTAACGTTAATCGATTAACACCTTCTGTTAATCGATTAACACTGCACAGAATTTTGCTGTTGGTTTATTTTTACATCACTTTTGAATGTATACATAGAACTACTAACTATATAAGTCCTAGATACTAAACCATAATTATTACAAAAGCTTTCCATAGCAATACAAGTCATCAAAGATCTTTCTTCATGTGTCTTGGTTGTTCTTGACTTGAATTGGACATCATCAAAACTTCATCTTCATCATTTTGCTAACACTCTCGGCCAGCTTAGGAATGAATTGCGATAAAGTCGTGAGTCAGCCGACCAATCTTTAGATCTCCTTAAGAGTGACTGGGCTCTGCATCTCCAACACGGCTGCACATTTATCAGGATTGGCTTCAATACCTCGGGCGGTGAGCATGAACCCCATGAATTTTCCAGCGACCACCTCGAACGTGTACTTGGCCAGATTGAGCCGCATCCTGTACCTTCTAACCTGTCAGAACACCTCCTCCAAGTCTTTCACATGACACCGACCATTCGGTGAACGGACGACCATATCATCGACGTACACGTCGATGCACCCACCGATCTGCTCCGCGAAGATCCTATCCAACAAACGCTTATAGGTGGCCCCAACATTCTTCAAGCCAAAAGGCATAATTTCGTAACAGAAGTTTGCCTTTTCTGTGATAAATGTCATCTTCTCTCGGTCTGGTCCATTGATGATAAATTTATGAACACCGAAAAACGACGCCAAAAACATGTTTAACCCTCCACGTATCAAGTAATAAACTTGGTAAGACCAAGTATCGTTCTCCCAAAGGACTCACGACCTAGTTAGTTATATGATTTCTTGATTATTTAAGACTTGTGAACAAATTGTTGTAAGTTTCAAATGCAAAAGACAAAAAGTAAACATGTATGCATGTGATGATCAATGGGAAAGAAGAACACAAACACTGAATGAATTATATGGATGAGTATGTTGTTGGGGTAATCAATTTCATCTTATCCACTCTCATATATTTTAGGAATTCATCATTCTTTTCATCAATGTTAATGTCACTCTCTAAATCACCTTACGAAGAAAGTTTATCCTTAATTACGAGTTCATATATTTCCTAGCATTCCTAATAATTAATTCTGAAGCATAGAAGCTTAAAGGCAACCAACCTTCGTATCTCTATGTTTAGGCAATATGCTATTGGGAGAATTTCCCCGGATCTAGATTTCCCCGTATGTGTCCATATCGACAAAACCAATAATCATGACATCGAATGAGTTAAACAATGCATGCTTTGAGCAAAGAGGAAAAACCCTAACTAATGATGAAAGAAAGCATGTATCATAAATATGATGTTTAAACACAAAATTCCATATATGAGAGCTTCAAAAGATTACCTTGATTCCCAAACAACAAGGAGAGTTTAGTTCACCATATTCATGATGAAACTAGATGAAATACAATGAAAGAATGGAAGAGATAGAAAAACCCTAGAAAGAGAAGATGAGAGTCGTCACCATCTCCAATTCTACCCCCAAGGGGTGAAAAGTGTGTTTTGTGTCTTCTCTAGCCAAAGATACAAATTTTAGGACGTCCTAAAGCTTATGTACTATTCTAAATATACATAAAAGTGGGCCTAAGCCCAAAATAATGGCGCTCAGCAGTAAACTACCGCTCAGCGGTAAGTGCGTGTGTTGAATTCTTCCCTTCAGCTGTACTTTCCCCCTCAGCAGAGCCAACGAGTGTTCATTAGCGCCGCTCAGCGGTAAACTAGCGTTGAGCGGTACTTGCGGCTTCTCTTTTTTTGCACTTTTTGAGTTCTTTTCTAATTTCATCTCTATCATTCTTCACTTCTTTCCTCAAATTCACCTTAAAACCTGCATAAAACATTGAAATAAAGCATAAACCTGTCAAACTCTCTTATTTCCAAAAATATAAACAAAAGCATGATTCCAAGCTAGTTTCTAAGTGTTAAAGGTTACTTTTAGTATCAATTTTAAGCATAAAAGCAACGGTTTTTCAACCATTATCATCCATACATGAGTATCTGGTTGTAACCTGAGTAAGCGTTTAGGAAGCTTAGCATCCGGTGGCCGGAGGCACCATCCACCAACGCATCTATGCTCGGCAAAGGATGAGAATCCTTAGGACAAGCCTTATTCAGGTCAGTATAGTCAGTGCACATGCGCCATTTTCCATTGACTTTCTTCATCATGACCACATTGGCAAGCCAAGTGGTGTACGTCACTTCTTTGACGAACCCGACCTCACTTTCCAACCTCCTCTTCTGTAGCTCTCCTCTTCTCTTCTCTCATCCGTCGCTTCTTTTGTGCCACCGGCCGCACCTCCTTGAACAATGACAACTTATGTGACATGACCGAGGGGTGGATCCCTGGCATATCAGCGACTGTCCACGCAAACAAGTCACGATTCTTCCACAGAACAGACTGAATCTCTCCCTCCAACTCAGGCTTTAACCCATGAGCCATAGCTATGATATGGGAAGTGTCCTTCCCTATCAGGACCAACTATGTCTCCCCGAGAGGCTCCAACCGATCTTTTGTGTTTGTCTGCGGGTTAAGGTCGGCCATAGCCACCTCGGAACCACCCGTCCTCCTTCTAACCATGCGAGTATGAACCTTCAGGCCTGCGGCGTAGCGTTCCCTAGCCGCCTTTTGATCCGACCGGATAGTGCAAATTGTCCCTTTGTTTGAAGGATACTTCATCGTGAGGTGGGGGGTTGACACGATCACCCCAAAAGCATTCAGGCACGGCCTGTCCAAGAGTACGTTGTAGGAGGTGTTGGCTTCCACCAACAAGTATCTAACCCTCTTCTCCTCATTGTTCCGACCGGTCCCCAGTCTTGTGCGCAAGTCTACATATCCCTTGGTGTCTACCCTTTCACCTGCGAAATCCACGATATATTGGTTGTATGGGACGATCAAGTCATCCGATATGTCCATCTGGTGAAAGGTTTTCCAGTAGATGATGTTTACTGAGCTTCCCTGGTACACCAGCGCTTTGCTCATACTGTAGCGGGCAATCTCCATCGTTATCACCATCGGATCATCCTGATCGGGGTCACACTAGTGCAGAAAGGGCTTTAGACGTCTCTTCTTTTTGGCTTTTTGACGTCCGACTTGTACCCGACGTCTTTATGGGTGACATTAGTCAGACGTCCGTTGTGTCAGGCCCAACGTCTATATAGACATCCGTTGTGTCAGGCCCGATGTCTATATAGACGTCCGTTGTGTTAGGCCCGACGTCTATATAGACATTCGTTGTGTCAGGCCCAACGTCTATATAGACGTCTGAGGCACATCCCCCGATGTCTGACTAGACGTCCGAGGCACACCCCTCGACTCTATAGAGACGTTCGATGAAGCCACCCCGAATGTCTATACGCATGAACGGGTTGTTTAGTGTTTAGGGGGTTTGGACGTTGGTTTGTGCACTGCCAGACGTCTATAGACGTTCGTCAGTGCACTAACCGACGTCTACTGGGCGTTTTGTTTTTAAAAATCAATTTATTTTTGCATAAAAACCACACGTGAAAAGCATAAAATTGTCCCAGAACAATATAGTATAGTATATCTGCGTTTCATATAAAGAAAGTTCTACTTAATGTACAAAATAATCCAATACCAAAACTATCAAGATATAAACTTAAACTAAAACTAAGCAATGTTCAATAACAAATAAAACTGTTCCTAACTCCATCTTTGCAGAAGATAAGCTGTCCACTCCTGCCTTATCTGCCTAATTGTGTCCTTTGGTATAGGAGATGTACTCTTGAAGCGCTGCAAAATTGAAGAAAGATTCATTATGGTTTCGTATATGTTTAAAGAGGAATTTGATTTGTAATGTATTCAAGGTATGCATCATTGCCTTATCCCACTCATCTGTAATGACAGCTTGAATGATGGTCTTAATCCAACACATGACATACAAGTCACATTCCCATGAATCCTGCTCTGGTTACACTAAAATGACAAACTAAATAGTCAAGAATTTAGATCATTCAATAACATAGAAATGAATTAGAACTATAAATGACTTACAACCTTTGGATATAAAATTTGAACTAGTTGACCTCGAGATTTACCAACAACTCTGTATAGATTGAAAACACAAAGTAAAATTATCATAGCTATATTTATCATAAAATTTTAAGGTGAACATGAAATTCAAAGTCATTTTTGGAGAAACACTTACCCTTGAAGCATGGTTCTCAAGTCATTTTTCATCTTCCTGTACAACGAACAAAACCATATAATTTTACACTGTTTGGGAATGATGACCATCAATTGTTAGTGCAACCTATCATGAAGGACAAATAGTTATTTAACTAAGTAATTAAGGAAACTTTAATAATGAACTTTTACATATAACAACATCTACCCATCAATGTGTGGTACAAGGTATATGTCTCTTTTTGACTCATCCATCCATGTTTGCAAATAATTTGTCTGTTTTCAAGTGTGTTACCAGAAGGTTGAATGGTATGAGGTTCAACAAATCCGTACATGGAAGATCGACCTTGGTCTACAACGATTGTGTCCATGTACCTAAAACAACAAAGTTAAGTTGTTAGAAACTATAATAATCAAACAAAAAGAAATATGGAAGACAAAATTAACTATCTTACATGCATCACAGTTGAATGATGGAAATATTTAACATCCTGTCTTCCCCAATCACCTCCAATGCATCAAGCAATGTGATATATACTAACACATGGGGAGGCAGACCAAATACTCTCAAATCCCAGTATAGTTCTAATGGTGCTCTCTTCAACCTGGGTAATCTTGTCATTAGCTTTGATAGAGGATCATCCTCCGCTTCAGCCATGTCATAATCTTCATGTATGACTTTATCATGAATCGGCTGCTTCTGAGGACGTGTAAACTGAAGATAAGAATTTCATCAAAGAGTTATCAACAAATATATTTAAACTTAACATAGAAATACTAATAACAAAGACATTATACCTGTGGAGTAGCGATGTGTGACATGATCAATGCTCTAGGCCAGGCTATAAATGATCCTATGGCCTCCCCCACAAAATTAATTTCTGGAGTGGGTACAGGCACCTGAGCCTGGGGATCCCGAATCTCGTCAATCGTCACATGCACGTGGTGGGGTAATATAGGAACACCATGAATAGTCTGTCCTCCCTCAAGCACTCGTCCGACAGCCACAATGCGTGGGGGATCTCCATCAACTTACAACTCATATTGACCGCTATACTGAGTAGGTTCTACAATAGAGCATGATCCTCTAGTGCTGACACACGATGGTGTGGGAGTTTCAACGAGCCCCGTGTTGCCCTGCATCATGGAATGCAACTTCTCTTCAAGCGCTATTTGTATTTCTTTTTGTTCTTGTAGCTGCTCCATTTGTAATTACGAATAGGTAGAGTATTATTTTCTGGAAGCATCTCCTTCAACAACTCCAACAACTCGGTGAAACTTTTATCGGTCCATCCATTCCTTGCTTTTAAACTAAACAACTTTAAAGTTGTAGACAGACGTGTAAAGTTCGAGGGGAACAACAGTTGCTCTGAATCATTTATAAGATAATCATACAAATTAGCTCTTCCAAAATTATCTTCACCGACATCACGTATCATCTCCTCTAAATGATCACTCATTCATTCTTCCACATAATTCGTTCCTCGTGACGTGGTAGGCTGGTCCAATACTTCTCCTGGCCAAGTCCAAACGGTATAAGTCCTCATGATGTCGAACATGAATAGATGGTCACGCACATTGCCTAAGTCTTGCCGTATTTGATTAAGACAACGCACACAAGGACACAAATGTGTCCCGTTCACAGACTTAGCATTTTGTTCAACGTATTGCAAGAACTCCGAAACACCCTTATCATATTCTTCACTAATGCGACGTTCATTTATCCAGCTTCGATCCATTCTATGTTCGTAAAATCATCAGTTTAAGTTTTTAAATCTCACAATGTTAGGCCCTACGCATTCAAAAAAATTAATTTTCATAATTTGCTAAGACACGTGCAAAGAAGTCTACATCATAAATTTGATAAGATTTCGGCAGTATTTCGCATTGGTCTCCAAAATACACGAAATGAGAGTAGTCAACGATGACCACAATCAAATATGCATCATGAGAACAACACAAATACTGAACCGAAATTTTATCAATCTTATCCATAAACTCCAACTTACATGTTATTGTAAATTATGAAAATTAATTTTCTCAAACTGTCCAATCGGACAATTCAAAATTTAACACAAACGATTAAAAGATTAATTGTTTGTGTTAAATTTCAAACGGGAACTAAGTGTCACTCAATGATTTGATACTTATAATCTAACATGACAATTATAATAACACAACTAATACATGCATATTCAAAAGCCAATAACACATGCAGACCTTAAAGTCAAAAACATGCATACACAAAACCTAATAACATGGGTACAAAGAAATTATCATCGAAGAAGCTAACTTGAAAAGCAGATTCCAAATGAAATGGAGGGAAATCGAGGAGTGCACGATCTAAAACGTAGGCCAAAAACAGCCAAAAATGCCGCCCAAGAACACGTAAGAAACTGCACCAAAATGCACCAAAAACGGTTTTTAATCGGTTCAAATCAAAGATATTTCATCACAGAATAATTTAATCGGATTAAAAGTAAATTTAAACGGTCCAAAACAGAGAAAACACACTTGGAAATGCAATGCCGCAGAGTGAAATCGCGGGGAAGACGATGAACAGTGAGCGCAACTCCTCGCGGGTTCGCGTTTTAGTATAAATGGCACTAGACGTCGGGGCCATAACTAATATGACGTGTTTTGGATTTAAATATTGATATTCGCGGGGGGGTTTAGACGTCCGTTGGAGTAGCCCAGACGTGTATAATATTATAGACGTCGGGGCCCTCCACAACAGACATGTAAGAGGCTGAAGCAATTAACTCTTCAACTACCCTGTCATCCGTCGAACGGTCTTCTGGTAGCGATCCATGAACGCTCTCAAAGTTTCTTCCTTCCCTTGTTTCAAGGTGACCAACTCGAAAAGGTCAAGTCCTGAGTATTGTTGCCAGCGAACTGCCGATGGAACATACACTGCAATCCTGCGAAGTTCTCGATAGAGTTGGGGGAAAGTGAATTAAACCACTCGAGCACCTCCCCTTCCAATGATAAGGAAAACGCTCAGCACCAGATGGCGTCGTTGCGAGTTCGGAACGCCATTGTGTTCGAAAAGGTCTTGATGTGGGCCTTCGGGTCTGTCGTCCCGTCGTATATCTTAAACTGAGGCGGGACGAACTACTCCGATATCAAGACGTCCATGATGGCTTGGACGAAGGGGAGTAACAATGTTGACGAGGTTTCGGTTTTTATCATCAACTGCTTGTCCCCCGCGGCACTCCTCGAGTGCACTGATTTAGCCTTACTTCCCTCTACCTCTGGTTCCGTGGGTTTCCACATCTTGTCCGGCCCACTGCTGTGTTTGGCCTAATCCTCCATTGCAGCCTTGCCACGCTCCTGAGTCTGCTCTCCTTCCCCCTTTTCTCCTGCCCCCTCTCGGGCAATGCACGTCGAACATTCAGCCCTAACGGCTATGAGTTCCGCCTCATGACGCTGTTGCATCTCCTCCATCTTCTGTTGTAGCATCCAAATCATCTCCACAGGGTCATCCATACTCATGTTTCTCATGGTCACCATTGGGTTTCGCAAGTAACTCGGCCCCACGGTGGGCGCCAAAATGTGTCGGTTATTGGGGCTAAGTCACCAAATTCTTTCACAATTTGTCTTCTTGTCGTCTGGTCACGCTCCAAGCTCCGCTCTCTCACTCCTTCGTTCGGGAGGGAACCTGTCAAAGATCATCTGATGCCAAAGTCAGTATTCAAACCGTTCGACAATTCAACAGAATAGTAATAAATGTGCAATGAATGCAACCTATCTACCACTTACCTCTGACCTATATTTATAGTTTTGGCCATGGGCTTGGTGTTAGTGAAAAGTTAATCACGGTCCAATTCTAGCCCAATGGCTCTAATCGATAGTTACCTTAATCCTAGTCTTAATGACCCAGTTCACCTATCGATCGATCCTGTGCAACCGTTCGATTAGGTGGGTGTTGGCGCTACTCTTAGGGTCGTCCAATCCGTACGGTACATAGTTGTTACTCACCTGAGTGGAAGGATGAATGGTCGAGTCGAGTAGCGAGTAGTGAGTGTTTATGCAAGCTGTCCGGCAATGCTGTCAGAGGAGTAAAAAGATAGGAGAAACGCCGGTGGTTGGGTCTGTTAGCAAAATGATGCAGATGAAATTTTGATGATGTCCAAATCAAGTCAAGACCAATCAAGAATCAAAATGATTTGAAGATTTGTATTGTGATGGAAAGCTTTTGTAATACTCTTAGAAATATGTATAGGACTTAGATCAGAAAAAGGAAAGTGTTTTGTAAAATTACTATAGTAAATCATTGCAACAAAACACTATAGTACTATTCACATGAATAGTAACACTATTCATGTGAATAGTGACGGTTAACGGTAAGAGTATCGCACTTAACACGGATGTTGGACAAACTAGCCGTTTATGGCCGTTGGACAAACTAGCCGTTTATGGCCGTTGGACAAACTAGCCGTTTATGGCCGTTGGACAAACTAGCCGTTAAGTTTGTCTTTTAGTGAATGGAAGAGCCTTTGGATGAGTCTATAAATAGACTCTCATTTCCTCTCAAGAATTAATATCTAGAGACACAGAAACTCTTCCCTTGTGCTCAAATACTCAGAAATTCTTGAGACTTGTGTGTTCTTGTTCGGCTTGTGAAACTCTTGTCTGTGGAGCTGGTGAAGTGCTGCTACGGTGACAGAGGAAGCCGGTTCATCCTTGGTGTGTCTAAGGAGGTGTTCGGAAGAGAATCATCCTTCGTGAAGTATTCGGAGGAGGTGTTCATCCTTCGTGAAGTATTCGGAGGAGGTGTTCATCCTTTGTGAAGATTCAAAGGAGGTGTTGTCTCATCTCTTGTGGCATCAAGAGAGGTGTTTTCTAAACTTTTACAAATTGTATCTTTGTGATTGTAGTTTGTAATTGTTTTGTGATTAGTGAATTGTTTATCTTGTTTTGAGATAAGCGACTGGACGTAGGATTGGTAAGATCCGAACCAGGATAAAATCATCTGTGCAAATTTCTCTCAACCTTACTCTATTTTATTGTCTTTATTATTTGCTAAGTAAGTTTAATTGAGTAGAAATTTTTAAGGCACACGTTTTTAGTAAGAACCAATTCACCCCCCCTCTTGGTTTGTTATTCCACGCTAACCATTCCGCTGCAGCCGCTCTGACAATTGGTATCAGAGCTTGCTTTGATAGTCATTCAAATGGCAGGATCACATCAAACCTTTGCAGAGGGTGCTTCTATCAATAGACCACCACTATTCACAGGTGAAAATTACGCATTCTGGAAGGTCAGAATGCAAATTTTTATGGAATCTATTGATATAGATATTTGGGATGCTGTTGCATTTGGTCCTTTTGTTCCAACTAACAATATGCAGGAACCAAAGTCCCGTGACCAATGGACCATTGAAGAAAAGAGAAGATCTCAGAATGATGTAAAAGCCCGGAATATCATTGCATCAGCGTTGACTGTTGATGAGTTCTACAGGGTCTCTGTATGCAAAAACGCTAAAGAAATGTGGGAAACTTTAAGAGTAACTCATGAAGGCGGAGATGAAATCAGGTGTGCTAAAACGAATACTTTAATCATGGAAGAGAATAGTTTAAGCTCTTCATCAAGCACAACATCAAGTATGGGTGATTCTGATGAGCAAGCATACATCTGTTTAGTAGTGAACGACGACACTGGAAGCCAAGTAAGTACCTCTAGCGATTCTGATGATTCTGATCATATTGATGAAAATGAATTACATGAAATTTATAGAGAATTATTGATAGAATCAGAAAAACTAGATCTTGCTCATAAGAAATTGAAAAAGGATTTTAAAGAATTACAAAAGAAATATGAAAAATCCTTAGAAGAAATAGAAACTTTAAATAGTAAAATTTCAAATGTAAAAAATGATACAAATATATCTGCTGAGTGTAAATTTTGTGATAAACATAAATTGAAAGTTGATAACATTGAAAAATCAATAGCAGATGAAAATAAAGAATTAAAATCAAATTTTAAAAATATTTTTGAAGAAAATAAAATTTTGAAAAATAAAATTTTATTTTATGAAAAAGGTAAATATACTAGTAGTGATGAATGTGCATCTTGTGTTAATTATAAGAAACTACTAGATGAAACAACCTCAGGAGAATGTAGTAAAAATAATGAAAATAAGGTTGTTAAAAATAAGTATGTTCCTAGAATTAAAAATAAACATAAAACCCGTAGAACTTGGGTAGAAAAAGGAACAACTTATAGGAACACAAACTTTGTATCATGCTTTTATTGTATGAAAAAGGGTCATACATCTAACAAATGTAAAATTAAGCATTATGGTGTTCCAAGTGGTAGATATATTTGGGTTGTAAAATGATTTCAAATTTTCAAACTAACCCAAAGGACCCATACAAAATAGTTGGGTGCCAAATGTTTCATATTTAAGAATATTTTTTAAAAATGTTTTTGTTTTAAATATTTGAAATAGAAGAATCTGTGCATGTTGTCTTTGATGAAATTGTGGACCTTGAGGTAAAACCTCTTGAGTCAGATGAATCAGATGCAGGTGAAAATGAAGACTTGCAAAAGACAACCAATGAAGAGAAAATGAATAATCCTCAAGATGATGAAGATCTAAACAAAATATGGCAACAACCTAGAGGATTATCATTGGACAACATCATTGGCGACATATCAAAAGGGGTAAACACTAGAAGAAATTTAGTTAGTTTATTGTATGCTTGCCTCTTTAAATTCAATAAAATGTATGTTGTTTTTCCTTAATATTTCTATGCATATATGCTTTTATTAAGGGGGAGTATAATTTCTAATAAATTTAGGGGGAGCAATCAAGCACAACTTTTTAATTATGATCAAAAAGGGGGAGAAAATGTTTAAAGCTTATTTGCTTATTTGTGTTTATTCACTAATGCACTTTTTCTTCCATAAGTTGTGTTTTAAATACAGATTATTACCAAAAGCTTTAAATCAAGAAGTTTTTTGATCATCATCAAAAAGGGGGAGATTGTTAGCAAAATGATGCAGATGAAATTTTGATGATGTCCAAATCAAGTTAAGACCAATCAAGAATCAAAATGATTTGAAGATTTGTATTGTGATGGAAAGCTTTTGTAATACTCTTAGAAATATGTATAGGACTTAGATCAGAAAAAGGAAAGTGTTTTGTAAAATTACTATAGTAAATCATTGCAACAAAACACTATAGTACTATTCACATGAATAGTAACACTATTCACGTGAATAGTGACGGTTAACGGTAAGAGTATCGCACTTAACACGGATGTTGGACAAACTAGCCGTTTATGGCCGTTGGACAAACTAGCCGTTTATGGCCGTTGGACAAACTAGCCGTTAAGTTTGTCTTTTAGTGAATGGAAGAGCCTTTGGATGAGTCTATAAATAGACTCTCATTTCCTCTCAAGAATCAATATCTAGAGACACAGAAACTCTTCCCTTGTGCTCAAATACTCAGAAATTCTTGAGACTTGTGTGTTCTTGTTCGGCTTGTGAAACTCTTGTCTGTGGAGCTGGTGAAGTGCTGCTACGGTGACAGAGGAAATAGCCGGTTCATCCTTGGTGTGTCTAAGGAGGTGTTCGGAAGAGAATCATCCTTCGTGAAGTATTCGGAGGAGGTGTTCATCCTTCGTGAAGTATTCGGAGGAGGTGTTCATCCTTTGTGAAGATTCAAAGGAGGTGTTGTCTCATCTCTTGTGGCATCAAGAGAGGTGTTTTCTAAACTTTTACAAATTGTATCTTTGTGATTGTAGTTTGTAATTGTTTTGTGATTAGTGAATTGTTTATCTTGTTTTGAGATAAGCGACTGGACGTAGGATTGGTAAGATCCGAACCAGGATAAAATCATCTGTGCAAATTTCTCTCAACCTTACTCTATTTTATTGTCTTTATTATTTGCTAAGTAAGTTTAATTGAGTAGAAATTTTTAAGGCACACGTTTTTAGTAAGAACCAATTCACCCCCCCTCTTGGTTTGTTATTCCACGCTAACCATTCCGCTGCAGCCGCTCTGACAGGGTCTATACCGGCACGCTCTCTGGACCGTTCAGCTCGTATGGTACAGTTATTATTGCATAGTCTCTACTCTTTGTACACAATATTTAAAGTGAGCAAGGACTTTAACGTAAAATATTTATGACTAGATTGTTACTTCATTTTTTAATTTTTCATTAGGCTTAGTTTATTTTCTTACATCTTTTAAACTTTGCTTTACTTTAAAATTATTTTTCTATCACGTTATATATAACTCAATTAATGATTTAGATGTATTAATTATTTAAAATTAGGGTTAAATATGTTTTTAGTCTCTAAACTATCAAGCGAATGTGTTTTTAGTCCATTTTCAAAGTAAGGTATATTTTAGTCATCCTCCTTAAGGAAACCTTAAGTATTTGTCTTCCAAAATTAACAACGTTAAAAACCTGTTGATATGGTTAACGTCTGGCCACGTGTGTTCACATCTTTCCTTCCTAACTCTTGGCACGTTGGTATTTTTTTATTGCAAAGTGAGAATATTGGTTTATTAGGTTGATTGGCTTCAAAGTGTGACCCTTTCTTCTTCGAAAAGTTGATTGGTAAAATGTACCTCTTTCATCCTGCAACGCGCGTTCTTGTGGCTGGATTTCCACCACCACCATCACCGGCGAGGATTTCCATTAGCATTGTTGCTCACAACCGAAATCACCACAACGCCATTGCTCCCTTGCAGCATCATTGTCGGGATTGTCCTCTGTCGTCATCTCACAACCTGCAATCAGGAAACAGCGAATCCCATGGTAGCCATTGATGCCGCCTAAGCACCTTTGCAAAATCGCATCTCTTACGGTTTAGATCCAGCGCGCCTTCGAAGCAGAGAGAACCCCTAAATTAGGTTCGTCCATAAACCTTCGACTCGCCACCAGGCGCCGCTGTCATTGGAGCACCATGAGTTTTTCTCCTTCGCCTCCATCCTCGCGTCTCAAACCCTGCGAAGCAGAAACCAGAACAGCGACCGCGACACCAGGTGAAACTAGTTCATGTTGCTGTCAATCTGCTCACATAGGCAAACCATAATCGTGAATTCAAATTGTGAAGCAATCTACTAGGAAGCCCACCATCATCATCAAAGTCGAGGGCTAATGAAACACCCCCTCCGTGGTAGCTTAACCAAGGAGGGCGATAGACTCGTCGACCAAATCGCCAAGCGCCGTCAATCTGCTCCCATAATCTTCAAAGTTTGCTTCAAGTTTGATTGGTTTATTAGATAAACCAAAACTAAATAATTACCTTCTTCACCAAACATGGAATCACACGTGCCAAGAGTTAGGAAGGAAAGTTGTGAACACACGTGGCCAAACGTTAGCCACATCAGCTGGTTTTTAACTCTGTTAGTTTTTTAGGACCAAAAAATAAGGTTTCCTTAAAGAGGAAAACTAAAATGTACCTATTTTAAAAGAGGGACTAAAAACAAATTTGTTTAATAGTTTAGAAACTAAAAACATATATACCTCTTTTATTTAAAGAAGTAAAACTATTTTATTAATCTTCTCTTATATATTTACCTTACTCCTTGATGTACATTGCTATTAAATTTATATTATTCTAAAACTATATATAATAAATAGTACATTTTATTATAATTAGTTAAACATAAATATTATTGAATGATAAATAGTAATATGGTATTATTGCATAGTCTCTACTCTTTACTCTTTGTACATGATATTCAAAGTGAGCAACGACTTTAACGTAAAATATTTATGACTAGATTGTTACTTTAGTTTTTAAGTTTTCATTAGGCTTAGTTTATTTTCTTACATCGGTTTAAACTTTGCTTTACTTTAAAATTATTTTTCTATCACGTTATATATAACTCCATTAATGATTTAGATGTATTAATTATTCAAAATTATTACACATAAAAAATTTCGTTTCAAAAATAATTTTAGTAGTTAGTGCTAACTGTTTACCATTATATTTAAAAAAAATCCTCCCTCCGTTTTCTCACTATTTTTTACTAGTTTTTTTCAGTTATTGTTGTCCGAACCGCTAAAATATGTTAAGATTGATGTTTCGCCCCATATATAAAGTCAAAATAAAAACAATAATAATAATAATAATAATTTAAATTAACATAGGTCAATTTTAATTCAACTACTTTGCTCCAAAGTTTAAATAAACTTACATCAAATAGATCAATAATTTTTTACATTAAATCGTTTCTCATTTAATCTAGTTATATCAGTACGATATTAATACGTATACAGATATGGTAAGTACTCTTAATTGTATAATTAATGTATAAACCACTGCAACTCAAAAGTTTCCAAAACTAGCTATATAAACATAGGTACATATTACCAAACTACTATGAAAATTACAATATCTCTCTGACTTTCAATAATTTATTCACGGTTACTTGCATCATTGTTTATTAGCGTCGTACAAACTAAAATTATAAGAATTTACAGATATTAAAATACATAAAGAGTGAATTAATTATTTTAAAACCATACATAATATATAACATAATATACATAAACGTATGCATATATTATTTAAATCGCATTCTTAATATAAAACATATTAAAAAAAATATTGAATCTAATCACCTCAATCAACAATATGAGTTATTAATTAAACCTCACTTGTATTTCAACACATAAATTTTAACGTATGCATCATCACACTATTATCATTAAAGATACACTCATCATTACATATATTAGTTTGAACGTGTTCATCTCGATCGAGTAACTTTATTTATTTTTAACTGAAATAAAAATTTTCACTTAACAACTTTGTATCGTTTGAGTGGTAAAATTCTATACATAAGAATTAATTTTCTTTCTTTCTTGCTCACATACTCGTCCAACACTTAACTGACCATCGCATGAGTGTTATTCAAAATTTGTGAGATACTATTTGTTATATCACTCAACAATTTCAAAAATTACTAATTTAATCGCTTCATAATTGTTTGAGTGACACATTATATTGCTTAAGCATTCATCATATAAATTATACTTTTTAGAATTTGATAGTGCAAAAATTGGATTTTATAATGACTTATAGTTATAATCCATCATCATAATAAGTAATGCAATGATACAATTGTAAATACACTGAGGCTTTCTATGTCAGTTAACTAGAATGGTCACAGTAAACAATGACCATTTTATAATAAAGAACAAGATTTTCTATGTCAGTTATAACTCAAACGGTCAAAGTTTAAGTGATAACCATTTTGTAATAAAGTATAAGATTTTCTATTCGGTTACTACAAGAATTGTCATAATAAGTGGGAGTAATGACAATTTTGTAATAAAATTCAAATTTATTATATTATTTTTAATTTAAAATGAAAATACTATGTCAATTCTTCACTAATCGATATAATATCTTTAATTTCCTTATTCTTTCCCAGTCTTCTCGTGTTGCACTTCACACTCTTAACTCTCCTACTCTCTACACCCTTGTCTCCTCCTCGCCTCCTTATTACACTGCATTACACCTTCATATTCTCATCACTTTAATGGTTATCGGTCTTGCTCTCGCTCTCTCTAGGCCGCTCTCATTGGGTCGTTATTGCTCTCGTAAATCTCTCGTTTGGTAAATGGGTGATTTTTTCTTATTTAGGATTTTTTTCACTCCTTTTACCTCTCTCTTAATCAATATTTTATGTTTCCAGAATTTGCTGCCACAAATCCACCGTCATTCGCTCCAACATGTCATTGAAGCCCTTCATCTACTCCAACTCACGTGTCATTATATTGCTCGACAACACCTCCTTCTTCATACTCTTTAACAACAATAAGGTATAGAATCTCAACGTCCTTTATGACACCTTTATGTCCTCCTCAAAGTTCACAAAATGCCTTTACATCTATGCCTACCTTGACATGGCAGAATGCAACCACAAATTCATGAAGGGCTTCTTCCTCCAAGCCCTCACTCAAAGAAAATACGCCTTTCTTGCACTCTTCCAAAACTGCCTCCATGAGTCTTTCGTAGAGATCAAATAACATTTGAGTAAGAATAAAAAAGATGAAAATTACACTTTCTATGTCGGACATTACATAACAAACATAGAATATAGGCTTTCTATGTCGGGTTTGAAACTGGCATAGAAAGTGAAAACTTTGTATATTGATTGTACCTATGTTAGTTCCAAAGTTGATATGCACTAATGACACCACTACCACTTCAACGCTTACATGTCTTACTTCACTTGTTTGTCACTCATTCTTGAGGAGAAAACTTGTCCTATTTCTCTGTCATTTAAGCCTCAAGTCATCGTTTAGTCATTGTTTGAGTTATAACATTCTTGCTTGATCATCCATGCTAACACTTGGACAATGTTAAGTAGTGCACACAATAATGATTCACTAGTTGAGTGTAACTTGAATAATACTTTGCTATTTAAGTGATATCAACTCTAAAAGTAATTTTTTTGAAAAAAGAACACATAACCTAGCAAACATCAATACAAAACTCATTTCTTCGTACACTTATTCTCATAAACTTACCAGTAATTACCATATTAACGTACTCAATTTATTAACAATGTGCTACAATTTTATACAATTTAACTTTATCGTAAATATAACATACTTATAATTATTATGTTCTCCACACATCTATACTTTAATTCAAATAATTATATGTTTCAATTAACTTCTCTTATCTATATACTTCTAAAATCCAACAAAGTTTATAGTATTATTTCAAATCCGACAAACTAATAAATGATTATTTGATGTTATGAGTATAATAGGAATCTTAAACAAAAGTAAGGAAAAAAACACTTGTAACTCATTTAAAATTTTGTTAAATGACATGAGTCCTCTATTTTTAAAATAAATATTTACCTACTTTATGTTTTTTCAATAAAATAATATCTATATATTCTTTCTTACTTTTAAATAAATATTAACATCTATGTTTTTAAACAAATGAGATACTCATCTCCTTATATTATTCATCAAGTGACATTCATTTTCTTTATTTTATTTAAATATATTATATTGACTAAAATTAAACAAAAATTCAAAATTGAGATTGTTGCTTAATTTGAGGTGTTTACAATAAAGAAGAATGATATCGATTCAGTTATGGATCGAGGTTATTTTTCACTAAGTCTTGAATGTTTAGTGTTTGTCTCTGTTATGGTTTGTTTTGAATCTTATTCGGTCAAGTTAGGAATTTAGCCGCAAAAAATATTCTGATGTCAAAGTTAGTAAAGATCCAACAATTATAACAATTAATGTGTATTAAATGTCATGACTTATCTCTTTATCTCAAAATTGTATTTACAAATTTTGAAATAAACTTTGGATTACTGCCAGCCTAATTATGATCCAATTAGTGTTAATCATATTTTATTGTAAGTTAATCATCATCAAGTCTATTTGTTCTTAAAAATGACCTATCTGGATAGTTACGAATGTTTAGTCTCAAATATGATCATCATATTATTCTAGTGTTATTAATGACCACATAAACCATCAATTTATAATTGACCATACAAACATATAATACAGAAATAATAGATAAAACTACAATAAATTTCTAGATTAGGATTTAAAAAGCTAAGAAGGGATATGATAAAATATGGATTAATTCGGATATCCATAAATTTTCAATTTAAAATCCGAATCTGATCATTATAATATGCTTTTATCCGTATTTTTTAACTATGATAACCCGAATATGATTAAAATCGACCGTGAACTGGTTTTACTTCTCGGTTTTTGGGTGCAAATATTTTACTCAGCCATGTACAAATATGAGGAAATGAAGTAAATACCTATTTTGGAACGAAATAGGATGTAGGTACCCTTTTAATAGGATTTCACGAAAATTAAGTGTAATTTTTAAAATTAAATAATACTTGATTTTATTTATATTTATTTAACTTTAGGTAAGTCACGTTACTTATTGTATCAAGTCATGACATGGAATATTTGTACGAGTTTATTGTTTCTTGATTTCGTAAAAAAGTAAATCACATTGAACTAAAGTAACCTAATTTTGTCTTTATATTCATTTCATTTTTTTTTAAGTTGAACTAACTTGAGATAACTTCCATCTCTAACTACAGACATGTACCAAATTTCTACTTTAATAAGAATTATGTTTAGTTAAACTCGTTACATGTAAATTAAATTAAGCCCATTAAATACTAAGGTTAAAACAATGCATTATGCAATTAATCCTAAGTAAAACAACCCTTAGCAATATATATACTCAATTGCTTCGCATCAACAAACGCGCATAATGCTTGATGAAATATAAATGCTAAATTTTGATTTATAAACATTAAAAACGTTAAATTAAAAATAATTGATAATTTGAAAATGTTATACATTAGCAAATATAGGAAGATGCCAGTAGTAGATTCCTATATGTTAATATATTGTTTTCTATTAATATCTATAAATTTTATATTGTCGTGGTTACATAGTTTAGGTTTCTTTTATCATTTTAAATATAATTTAATCAATTTAAATATTGATTTGTTTTTTGTATTATTCTCGTGAAGCTAAGCCAACGAGAAACCGAGCCGAGACACGCCACGTCAATAACTACGACAAATATACTAACTAAGCTTCATCGCCAGTTCGCTGCATCCAACAAGAACAGCGCCGCTACAATCATATCCATCCAACCAAAAGTTGTTTGCAAAGCCTCGCCACGTGGCGCTACAACGATCCTTCGAAGGGGGTTTCATCTGAATCAACGGCCACAGCGCCTCCTAATGGAACCCTCAAATGTTTCAAAGCGTTGCGGTGCACGCTGCGTCTCGAGCGTGTGGGATGCGTGTGCTTGTGCGTCTCGTAAATGCTCGGAGGCTCCACTCTCTCTGCTACGCGCCAAACCAGGGCCGCCATCGAACGGTGCAGGTGGGTCCGGTTCCGGTGTCAAAATCTAAGGCTTTGGACACGTGGCATCCATGGAGAGGCTGATGCAGGTATCAATAATTGAATGCGACACACATGGGGGCAGTCTCTAAGGAGATCCATTGGTGACGCCAGAACCTCACCCGCAGACCCCACCATGAATTATTATTTATTCTTATAATAATAGATTATCGTAATTTGCACGCGATGCACGCGATGATCCGTTGATAGAAACGACATGAAAGTATGATATGACGTCATGATGATGAAATATAGAGTACTTTGGTGTTTGCTCGTACTTTGTCTTTGCGGGCACACCCATGTGTAACTCTGATGCGCGGGCAACAATCTATCTATCTAGATCCTCACAATAATATTCTTTAATTATATATATATATATATATATATATATATATATATATATCACATCTTAATTTGACAAGCTATTTATCAATTTTATGCCTCTTGTAACTTCTTAATAACTGTTTGTTTGAGTTAATTATTTTATTTTATTTTTGTAAAATGTAAGCAGAAACATTTATTTTAACTATTAAATTAATAGAAAACTTTCATATAATTATTGAAAAATATAATTTCGTTTCGAATTCAATCAATCTTCCGTGCAAATTAGTATTCGTAAATTCAATTTTATTTTCTTTATTCATATTTTTCTTTAAATTTCAATATTTGTACGTGCTAGCTATTTAAATTATTTTTAAAAAATTAAGATATAACTAAATTAAACATTAAAATTAGTTTAATGGTTGTATTATCAGTATGAAAATAGGATAAATTTTCAGGTATAAATCGTGAAATTATTTAGTAAATTTTTTAAATGTTTTTGTGATTTAGAAAGTGTATATACATCACTCAACCAATATGCTTCAACCAATAGGCTAAGTTATATTATGTTCATTTAGTTTTGTTAATCTAAAATGATTCGAAAACGAGATATATTTATTAGTGTAAATATTTATATATTAATAGTTTATATAATCAATAATTTAATTATATCATAATATTTCTTAATATTATATATTTATATAATATTTGATAAATTAGGTAAGATGTCATATTATTATTATTATTTTTGTAATTATCATATATATATACAGCAAGTCATTATATTTTTCGATATTATTTGATAGTTTCTTGATATTACTAATTTTATTGCAAGAGTCACGTGGTCAAGAAACCTTATAAATATACATAGTATTTCACAAAAAAAAAAACACATTCACTCATACTCATTCTCTCTTACTTAAAAGATCCAAACTCTCTTGTTGTCTTGAGCACCAAAGCGTCTTTTGTAAATGAATCCTCTCTTGTGTTCCAACTCTCAAGAGTACACATCAAGGTTCTTAAATCCACTCGGATCTTGCCACCTGTCTGAAAGTCCATGCATAGGTTTCTGGTAAGAACATTTGGTGTCCATCCTGAGTCAAACTTTGTCTCGTCCTCACTCTCCTATGGTCACCACCCTACAATCAGCCCTAACTATCTCACGAAATGGAGTCCAACCTGGTGGTGTCCATTCAGAATCAAATGCAAATGCTAATCCAACAAAACGAGGAGCAACGTACATGCTACAACTCCAAGCTTGAAGCCTTGTGTGCCAACATCAAGTTGACCTCCTGACATTAAACTAGAAGATGAGGGAGAATGATAAGTGATGGACAAATTTGTAAGCACCAAATTATGATGTCACAAACTTGTTTCACAATCGGCAAGTATGACCGAATCGTTCAAGTAATAAACTTGGTAAGACCAAGTATCGTTCTTCCCAAAGGACTCACGGCCTAGTTTAGTTATATGATTTGTTGATTAGCTAGGACTTACAAACGAAATATTCAAATTTTAATATGCAAGACAGAAAATAAACATGTATGCATGAAGTTTGATCAATGGCAAAGACAAAAGATAAACACTTTCAATGAATTATATGAATGAATATGTTGTTGGGGGTCAATTTCATCTCATCCACTCTCATATATTTTAGGAATTCAACATTCAAGTCATCATTGTTAATGTCACTCTCTAATGTACCATTCTAGATGGCTTCTCCCTAATCACGAGTTCATACAATTCCTAGCATTCCTAATGATTAGTTCATGAGTGCAGGAGCTTAACGACAACCAATATAATATTGTCAGTATAATATTGGGAGAAATTCCCCGGATCTAGACTTCCCCGTACGTGCCCGTATCGACAAAACCAATAATCATGCATGGAATGAGTTAAACTATGCAAGCATTGAGCAAAGAGGAAAATCCCTAACTAATGATGAAAGAAAGCATAAGTCTTAATTAAAAGATGTAAGCAACAGATTCCATATATGAGAGCTTCAAGAGATTACATTGATTCCCCAACAAACATACAAGGTTTAGTTCACCATATTCATGGTGAACCTAGATGAATATCAATGAAAGAATGAAAGAATAAACCCAATAAAGGTGAAGAGGTAGCCTGAGCATCCAAGATCCTCCTTCAAAGGGGTGGAAGAGAGAGTGTTTGCCTCGTTTATGCCAAAGATACTAATTCTAGGACGTGCAAGTCCTTATATACTATTTTAGAATTACAAAAGATCTAAGCCCAAGCCCATAAAAGTGCCAGAAAACGAGTCCAAGCCCATTATTAAGAATGGCGCTCAGCGGTAAATACCGCTCAGCGGTGACTGCGCTTTCCTTTTCTTCCCCTCAGCAGCCAGTTTGCCCCTCAGCGGACCTCCCGTGACCTCCTGAGTGCCGCTCAGCGGTAAAATGCCGCTGAGCGGTGCCTTCGGCTTCTCCTTTTGCACTCTTTGATTCCTTTTCTGATTCCATCTCTCTCCTTCTTCACTTATTTCACTAAATTCACCTTAAAACCTGCACAAAAACACTTAAATCAAGCATAAACCTGTCCAGCTCTCTTATTTCTGAAAATATAGATAAAAACATGATTTCAAGCTAGCTTTTAAGTCTAAAGGTTGCTTTTAGTATCAATTTTAAGCATGAAAATAACAGTTTTTCAACTGTTATCAATAAGTCCCATCGTCATCCTCGACAAAGGACCCCTCCACCAGTACTATAGACATACACTCATCGACCTGTAGGAAGTCCCAAAAAGAGGCATCACAAAAATGATTGGACCTCTACACGTTAGGAAAACCTTTAGGAAGGAGGTCCATGTAACTCCTGGTAGAGCGCAACCCGCCATCTCAACAAGATTCCCATAAGATTTGTGACTGACCAGATTGACATAAATCCCAAGGAAATCAGAGCAGGTAAACCCCACACAAAGTTAGGGAGACTTGTGGCCAATCCTGCCACTCAAAGCGAGATCACGATAAGTGAAAAGATCACAACCCCTGTCAGGGTGAAGAGTCAGCAAAGTCTCAAAATTCTGCTGGACATCCCGATAGGCAAGTAAATCGTTAGAAGGACGAGGTAAATTGGGAAGAACGTCAAGCTTCCTAGGTATACCCTCATAATTTCTGAGAGAGGACCGACTTCTCATGTCCATCTAACATTGAGAACTTCCATCCTTTCACAACGAAAGCATCTCGGGCCAACATCTCAAAGAGGATTCTCATAAACATCCACAAGTACAACAAAACAATTGACCCCATTGCTTATCTGATTTATGTTAATATTCACACCTAGAATACAATAGTTTTTTGTAGGTTGTTTCCTACCATCGTAGACAGATTGTCTATGGACTAGTACTCGGTAGACTTAAATCGTTAGAAGGACGAGGTAAATTGGGAAGAACGTCAAGCTTCCTAGGTACACCCTCATAATTTCTGAGAGAGGACCGACTTCTCATGTCCATCTAACATTGAGAACTTCCATCCTTTCACAACGGAAGCATCTCGGGCCAACATCTCAAAGAGGATTCTCATAAACATCCACAAGTACAACAAAACAATTGACCCAATTGCTTATCTGATTTATGTCAGTATTCACACCTAGAATACAATAGTTTTTTGTAGGTTGTTTTCTACCATCGTAGACATATTGTCTATGGACTAGTACTATATGTTGCCCTCGTACCCGGTAGACTATATTGACGTATTAAGTGCCATGTTCAAAGTTCGGTTTGTAGATTGCAAAATGGTTCCTACTAATAAGCATCCAATTTAAGTGAAATTTAAGATAATTTTGGCATTTATCTTGTTTTTATTTTGTTTAGGCTCTGCTTAGTTTGTTTTGTAGTTCTTTATATTAACAGAAAGTCATAATGGAAAAATAAAAAAAAAGGATGAAATTCAAGCAATTTTGGACAAAACTGACATTGATGCAGCTGAGCAATAGAGTTGAGGCCTAAACCACACAAGCAAACTCATTGCAACGGGAAACCTCAAGAACTAAAGCTAAGACTAAGACTTGAAGACTCCTTTTGAAAAAAGTTATCTCAAGGGTTGAAGCATCAAAACACGAGGCTTAGGCCACAAGAGCAAACCCTTATGAGGAGGAAACCTTAAGCACCTAGCTTTTGAAGTATTTGGAATGTAACTTTTATGGCTTGAGCCCAAAATGTTGAGCTTAAGTCTTAAGAAAGACGATTTGGAAATATCTGGAATAAAACTTCGACAACTCAAGCTCCAATGTTTGAGTTGAGTACCACCCTGGATAGTTTATAAATACATACCTCATGTCCTCTTTTTAGGTATTGAGTGAAGGATGAAATATGTAGTAGTATAGTAGGAATGAGTTTGTGAGGCTCGAGAGAGATGCTTTTATTTTAAATCTTATGTCTAGATGTTTGGGATTGTATTGAAATATTCTAACTCTCTATTGGCCCTATTTTTGGGGGTTTTGTGGTGGATATTAATTATGTTTATGACTTTGATTGTTATTAGTTGAGGTGAAATTATTGTTGTGGGCATCTATGTTGATGGTGTTTGTGGGATTTAAAGGAGAAGTTATTTTTGTGGTAAGGCTAGTGTGCGCATTGTTGTATGAATTTAGTAAGGGGTATCTTGATACTCTAATAACCATTCACACTTGTCGCAACCGGAATCGCGACGGGACGACGATCCGAAAAATAAAACAAGTTTTTGAAAAAAGAGATTTTGGAGTCGCCACCATAGTTTATTCTGGAAAACTACGGGAAAACCATAAAATGATAAGGCATGGTCAATTTGAACCAGATTCTCGGTTCGGGAGTCGGTTACGTGTAGGGAAGGTATTAGCACCCTACAACGCCTGCCCTAGGGCAGTACCTTTAACTAAATATGCGAATATGAATGTGGCTTTCAAAATGTTTAACTTTCCCTTACAGTAAAACTCTACAGAAACAAACAACATTTTTTAGTTTTTTGGGCCCGACAAGGATTTACCTTGCTCCTACGTATTCTCATTCAGAATGAGAAATCAGGGTTTCGTAGTTCGTTTAGAAACTGTTTGAAAATATTTGGAAATTGTTTGGGAGATTAGTTTGAGAAATGATTTTGGATTTTTGGGAAGGTGAACCTGACAAGGACTGGCCTTGCTCCTACGTATCTCCACTTTTGATGGAGAATCAAGGATCACGTAGTTCTGGCTAGAAGATTGATTGTTGTTGGAAAATGTGAATGTTTTTTTTAGTTTTTTGAAGATTTTATATATTTTTTTGGTGTTTTTAGAAAAGACAATGTTTTCAGCACAAGGACGATGCGTGCGATCACACATGTGCTTAATATTTTTATAAAAAAGGAAAGATGTCTAGCACAAGGCCGATGCGAGCGATCACACATGTGCTTGATCTTTAAAACATATATTTTTTTTTTGATTTTTAAAGAAAGAGAAAAGGTTTTTAGCACAAGGACGATGCGTGCGATCACACATGTGCCTAAACCTTTAAAACGTATTTTTTTTGTAATTTTTGAAGTAAGAGAAAAGGTTTTTAGCACAAGGACGATGCGTGCGATCACACATGTGCCTAAACCTTTAAAACGTAATTTTGGTATAGAGGATATTAAGTACGAGGCTAATGCGAACGCACAAGCACTCATATCATTAGTTGACTCTTAGATTTTTTATTTAATATTTTTTTTTATTTTTATTTTACAATTTTATAATATTAAAATAACATTTTCATAACTGCTTAAAATAAAATTGTGAAAACAGAAACTATTTTTTCGTAAGGTTTAATATAAAATAAGAAGAATATTTTGCAAGTATTTGAAATGCCAGAATGATATTATCTACCTAACTATTTAAAAAAAAAAAAAAAAAAAAAACAATGTTATAAGTATTTAAGATAAAATTATAAAATATAAAATAAAAGTGCTATTGCTATTGACGTGAATACGTTTAAAGAGACCTAAAATTGAAACCAATTAAATTTTATTCTAGTTACTAAAATGGTACTAAATAATTAAGAGACACTAAAGCTATATTTTTCTTATTTTATAATCTATATAATAAAATGCTAACGAAATCAAAATTTCATTTATTTATTTGCAACGAAGATGTTACAGATACCCTAAAACGATTTTTTTATTTTATAATTTTATCTTTTTTATATGATTCTTATTGGATTTTTTCATTAGAAAAGCAAATATGGGTGCGGTAGAATACAACAAACAAACAAGCCTAATAAAACTAAAGCACAACACAGAGGGATTGGGGTTGTCTTACAAAAGGTCCCATGCAGCAGGAACAAGAAAAACTAAAAAATCAAAATCACAACAGCATAAAATTAAATTCAAATAATAATCAAAACAAAAAAAGGCTAAGTAAAAGAAAAAAACCAGGGATGTGTGGTCCAAGCCCACGAGGATAAGGGTGCAGCAATGAATTTGTAGGGTAATGCTGGTGAATGTTGGTGCCGAAGGCCTATTTTCTATTCCCAAATCAGAAAGCGCTTAGGGTTTTCTTCTTCCGCGTAGAACCAAAGGAGAGGCTTAGGGGCTTCTTCCTCGTTCACGAGAACTCCATGACTCCAGACTAGCGCTGCCGCACATCTCCTTGGCCGGCGAAAAGTCGCCGTCGGTGGTGTCTCCTGCGCCGGAAATGTTGCCACCGTTCGTGGCGGTCTAACCTTTCATTCTTCCTGTGTTTCTCTTCTCTCTGTTTCTGTGCTTTGTATTTTGGTGCTAGCAATGGAGGTGATGAAGACAAAGAGGAATCAATTTGTGTGCGAGCGAAGACTATCGAAAGTTCTCCCCTCTCTGTATGAAAATGGTTTTGGGGTTCTTGATAGTTGGAAGAAGAATTTGAAGTTGGTGATAAAAATGGAGGAGGAAGGTGAGGCGTGATTGGGTCACGGTGGAGGCAAGATGATGATGGGGTTTGGTGATAAGGATGAAGATTGAATATGGAAACCAGAGGGGTCCAGACGAAGGTGATCCCCTGGGTATTTAGCCGTGAAATGGTATAAGGGTGAAGAAACAATTTTTTATTAAAAAAAAACTCCAAAACCCGTGAGCCTCTCCTGTCCAGAAACCAATCCGTGAGCCTCTCCTCCTATTCAGAAACAATCCGTGAGTACACATTCCATTGCATGCTGAGCGACAGTCCTTGGGCGTGAGCAAATAGGGTAAGGGCCCCTCCATCTTGTCTTCATCTTCATACTGTGGGCATCCTTCTGTGCGTGTGGTATGCTGGATGGTGATGTTCTCGGTGATGGGTTTGTCCGTGGGTGCGTGGTGATCCAGTGAGAAAAATGGGGATGAATCTGATGAATTCTAGAACAGAAAGGGTGGAAATCTGAGAGGGGCTGGCCGATGGACGAAATTGAAAAGGACGAGAGTAGATACTGCCTTGTATTTTCATTCCTAAATGAGTTACAAGAAACTGAAAATGAAAGAAATCTTGAATCTGAAAAGAGTGTTACAGGTTCTTATGGATGTTGATGCTCTCTGGTTACAGGTTCAAAAAAACATTGGTTTATTGGTTTCGAATGGGTACTTGATGGATGGAACAAAAGGATGGAAAGGTGATGAAGCAACGGAGGATAGCACGAATTGCTCATTGAGAGGATAAAGAGGTGTTGGAGATGAAGGCCGTGAGGATAGGTTGAAGATGAATCCTGGAGGTGGTACCAGGCTGAGGATAACGATGAGCTCTCGAGAAGAGATAGATGTTGGAGGTGGTGTTCGAGATGAATATCTCGAGGTTGGAAAATGAGGATGATGATCCGGAGATAGTGCTGTTCTTTTTTTTTTTTTGAATCCCCTGTTCTGATGTGTAAAGAACAATTGTCATGGTAAAAGGACCACTTTACAGTGCTGGAAGAGGGGCAGAGGAATCTGCACAGGACAGCTGAAGGTGGGAACCTCGGTGTAAAGTTCAAACAAATTTTAAAACGTAACACGACCCTTCTAAACGTTCGGCCAAAAACTACCGAGAACGAACGTCCGGTAGCCTAACATGACCGAACGTACTAACCATTTAACACACAGACCGAACGTTCACATGGTAAAAACAAACAGGTCGAACGCGTACTCGAGTAAAAATTAAGGCCGATCGCTACACATGGACGCTCGCATACGATCACTGATCCAACAGAAAACGAACGCTCGAGTTTATGAGACCGCAAGCTAACTATGAACGCTCGTTCTTTGAGTATAAGCAACGTCAAAAACGAACGTTGCTAATAAACAAATAGGACGAACGTTTTAAATCTTGGTCGAACAAGTTCTGGACGATCGTCTCAATCATGACCAAAATGGTACTAATTTAACATTAAAACGAACGGTTGTAAACTCACACCGATCAAATGAAATCCCGAACGAGCGTCACCAAATTAATACTTAACCGAACGGTAAAGATCATGGTCAATAACAAACGATTGTTCATAGAGGACGAACGGTATAAGGCGTGACATGGATGAGCGGTAGAGGAAAATTAGGACGGACGTTCCGGACGAGCGTTCAAGACGAGCATTGGGGTTGATCGGTATCTGAGGGGTGAGGTGGACGAGCGCTCAAGACGAGCGTTGTCTGAGGGGTGAGGTGGACGAGCGCTCAGAATGAGCGTTGAGAAGGGGTGCTCTGTACGAGCGCTCTGGACGAGCGCTCTGAGCGCTGTCAACGAACCACTTCTTTTTTTCTTTTATTTTTTATAAATTTTTTTGTATTTTTCTATTTTTGTATTTTGTATAATTTTGATTTTTATAAAAATGAAAACTAAAGTAAAATAAAGTTAATAAAAATAAAAATATGAAATAAAGATAAAATTAAGACAGAAAAGACTTAATATACTTTTTATTTGATTTTTATTCTTAAAAATGATGATGAAAATAAAAATGAAAACAAAGAGAAAAGATACACATTCTGACACACATTTTTTTTATTTTATTTAACGTACCCGGACAAAATTGGGTGTTGACAGCTGCCCCTCTTTACTTAGGTTTTATCGTAGATAAAAGATAAGTAAAGATAGAAACACTAATTTTGTCCGCGTTTCCAGATGAAGATTAAAACGAAAACTCAATTCAATACCAAAAACAAGGAAAAAAACTTAGTCACATAAGAACAAGAATCACACATACATGTAAATCACAGTGAAAAATAAGGAATTACATTGAAAAATCACAATCAACATTGGCACAACGACTTGGTCAAACGGAAAGGGTTACTACCCAACAATACAAAGGACTAGACTAATCTCAACTAGAGATCTCATGTGATGACAGATAACTTGAAAACTTTACGATCACATTAACACCAATTGGATAAAAGAAAAATGGACACTCCGCAATCTTTTTGTTATTTACTATTTTTTGCCACGCTCAGTGGGATAAAAATAAAATACTAAAAATTACGAGACAGATAAATCGCAACACATTTATACAATCAACAGGCACTAATTACTTAGATATTACTGGATAATATGAAAATTTGATATTTTTGTATTATCGGAGTAAAAGCTAAGTAAAGAAAAAGACAATAATTTCGTCCGGATTTCAAGATAAACAAGGAACAAATAGAGAATAAAACAAACAAACAAAGCTGAGAATTGAAGTGTGACAGCCTCGCGGAGGGTGCACCAACGCTACAGATGCAGTGTACGAGGAACAAATGTTTTTTTGGTTTTTTTTTTTTTTTTTTTTTTTTTTTAAGTGCATAAATAAAATGAACAAGATAAAATAAATGAGAAATTTGAATTTGATTGACCATTGCCCTGCATAGGGTCGTTTTAAGAAATTAAAATCTGGACTTGACCAATGCCATGCAGAGGGTCGTTTGAAAAAATTTGGTCTGACCATTGCCATGCAGAGGGTCTTTTGAAATTTTGAGAAAATATTTTTTTTGATTTTGATTTTTTTGAGAAATTTTGAAAATTGAAACCAATGACCATTGCCATGCAGAGGGTCGTTTGAAAAAAATAAAATCTGGACTTGACCATTGCCATGCAGAGGGTCGCTTGAAAAAAGTAAAATGGGCTCGACCATTGTCTTACAGAGGGTCGAGATACCAATGACAGAAAGCAAAATTGGGCACGACCATTATCTTGCAGATGGCCGAGCCAAAACAAAACTGAAACTGCTTTTGACCATTATCTAGCAGATGGCTGAGATAAAAAAATAAAACAAAAAATGCTTTCGACCATTATCTTGCAGATGGCCGAGATAAAAGAAAAGTGCTTTCGACCATTATCTAGCAGATGGCCGAGATAAAAAAATAAAACAAAAAATGCTTTCGACCATTATCTTGCAGATGGCCGAGATAAAACAAAACTGACAAGTGCTTTCGACCATTATCTAGCAGATGGCCGAGATAAAACAAAACTGAAAAGTGCATTCGACCATTATCTTGCAGATGGCCGAGATAAGAGAAAAGTGCTTTCGACCATTATCTAGCAGATGGCCGAGATAAAACAAAACTGAAAGGTGCTTTCGACCATTATCTTGCAGATGGCCGAGATAAAACAAGATTGAAAAGTGCTTTCGACCATTATCTAGCAGATGGCCGAGATAAAACAAGAGAAAAAGGTGCTTTCGACCATTATCTAGCAGATGGCTGAGATAAAAAAATAAAACAAAAAATGCTTTCGACCATTATCTTGCAGATGGCCGAGATAAAACAAAACTGACAAGTGCTTTCGACCATTATCTAGCAGATGGCCGAGATAAAACAAAACTGAAAAGTGCATTCGACCATTATCTTGCAGATGGCCGAGATAAGAGAAAAGTGCTTTCGACCATTATCTAGCAGATGGCCGAGATAAAACAAAACTGAAAGGTGCTTTCGACCATTATCTTGCAGATGGCCGAGATAAAACAAGATTGAAAAGTGCTTTCGACCATTATCTAGCAGATGGCCGAGATAAAACAAGAGAAAAAGGTGCTTTCGACCATTATCTAGCAGATGGCCGAGATAAAACAAGAGAAAAAGGTGCTTTCGACCATTATCTAGCAGATGGCCGAGATAAAACAAAACTGAAAGGTGCTTTCGACCATTATCTGGCAGATGGCTGAGATAAAAAAATGGAAGAGAGAAAAAGTTTGATTGCTTTTGAATTGCAAAATTGGAATTGGTTGAAATTTTGAGATAATTTTTGATTTTGATTTTGATTTTTTTCAAAATTTTGAAATTAAGAAACAAGTGTTGCATTTTTGTACAAGTATATGGATTTTGAAATCTCAATGTGCAAGAGAAACATGGTTGATGTAAATTTTGAAATTTGGAGAAGAAAAATTTTGATGCATGTTGATCTTTTTTGAAGGAAGAAAATTTGAATGAACATTCATGAAAATGTGTACATGATGTTGGCTCTTGATCCGTGATGAGTAGGGGGACAAAGTGGTGCAAGTAATGAGTGAGATTGCTGAAAAAGGGCTCTGGTAATCGTTTACAGCACCCCTGTAAACGATTACCCGAGAGAAATTGCAAATTTGTACAGAAAGTCCAACACAGGTACCCAGTCAGATGAACACAGGTCACCATTGGATAAAACCTTGAATTTTAGGCTAACCTGCACCTGTTTGAGGCTTGTGCAGGTGTTCCAGTGGTGGGAGAGGGCGGATGGTGATGTGATGTGAGGCCAAGGATGGTGGGGAGACCCCTCATGAGTTGGAGGAGCAAGCTGTGCAATGAATGAGTGAGAGTGTTCAAAAAGTGCTCTGGTAATCGTTTACAGCACCTCTGTAATCGATTACCCGAGAGAAATTTCAAATTTGTACAGAAAGTCCAACACAGGTACCCAGTCAGATGAACACAGGTCACCATTGGACAAAAAATTGAATTTTAAGCACTTTTGCACTTTTCTTAGGCTGGTCCTGGTGTTTCAATGGTGGGAAATAATGGATGGTGATGTGATGTGAGGCCAAGGATGGTGGGGAGACCCCTCATGAGTTGGAGGAGCAAGCTGTGCAATGAATGAGTGAGAGTGTTCAAAAAGTGCTCTGGTAATCGTTTACAGCACCCCTGTAATCGATTACCCGAGAGAAATTTCAAATTTGTACAGAAAGTCCAACACAGGTACCCAGTCAGATGAACACAGGTCACCATTGGACAAAAAACTGAATTTTAAGCACTTTTGCACTTTTCTTAGGCTGGTCCTGGTGTTTCAATGGTGGGAAATAATGGATGGTGATGTGATGTGAGGCCAAGGATGGTGGGGAGACCCCTCATGAGTTGGAGGAGCAAGCTGTGCAATGAATGAGTGAGAGTGTTCAAAAAGTGCTCTGGTAATCGTTTACAGCACCCCTGTAATCGATTACCCGAGAGAAATTTCAAATTTGTACAGAAAGTCCAACACAGGTACCCAGTCAGATGAACACAGGTCACCATTGGACAAAAAATTGAATTTTAAGCACTTTTGCACTTTTCTTAGGCTGGTCCTGGTGTTTCAATGGTGGGAAATAATGGATGGTGATGTGATGTGAGGCCAAGGATGGTGGGGAGACCCCTCATGAGTTGGAGGAGCAAGCTGTGCAATGAATGAGTGAGAGTGTTCAAAAAGTGCTCTGGTAATCGTTTACAGCACCCCTGTAATCGATTACCCGAGAGAAATTTCAAATTTGTACAGAAAGTCCAACACAGGTACCCAGTCAGATGAACACAGGTCACCATTGGACAAAAAACTGAATTTTAAGCACTTTTGCACTTTTCTTAGGCTGGTCCTGGTGTTTCAATGGTGGAAGAGGATGGATGGTGATGTGATGTGAGGCCAAGGATGGTGGGGAGACCCCTCATGAGTTGGAGGAGCAAGCTGTGCAATGAATGAGTGAGAGTGTTCAAAAAGTGCTCTGGTAATCGTTTACAGCACCCCTGTAATCGATTACCCGAGAGAAATTTCAAATTTGTATAGAAAGTCCAACACAGGTACCCAGTCAGATGAACACAGGTCACCATTGGACAAAAAATTGAATTTTAAGCACTTTTGCACTTTTCTGAGGTTTGTGCAGGTGTTTCAATGGTGGAAAATAATGGATGGTGATGTGATGTGAGGCCAAGGAGGGTGGGGTGACCCCTCATGAGTTGGGGGAGCAAGCTGTGCAAGGAATGAGTGAGAGTGTTCAAAAAGTGCTCTGGTAATCGTTTACAACACCCCTGTAATCGATTACCCGAGAGAAATTGCAAATTTGTACAGAAAGTCCAACGCAGGTACCCAGTCAGATGAACACAGGTCACCATTGGACAAAAACTGAATTTTAAGCACTTTTTTTTTTTGAGTCAATTTGTTTTCTTTGGGAATCATCAAATTTATGAAGATTTAGACCTTCATTTTATTTTTACGATGGATATCCAAATTCTAAAGTCAAATGTTCAAGATAAAGTTTGTGCTGGACATTTTCTGATGAAATACCTATGTATACATGCTTGATGTCAGGGGTTGGGACAAATATGTGAAAGGATTTGGAGAGTACCGGGTTGGTTACTTGGGCCTCTTACTCCTTAAAACAAAAACAAATGCCAACGTGAAGTCAGGAGTTGCCCTAGTTTGGGGGCGTGGTAAAAAGATAAGTATGGACAAATGTATCTGTGAATTATGAGGGTGTGAAATTCACATAACTCTTGCAAAATTGCCCCTGGTTTTGGGTATGAGTCACTTAAGTGAGATTCAAAAAGAAGTTGCCCCCCATTTCGGGTTTACGAATGATGGACTCAGAGCCCCAAAGTGTCTGCCCCTATCTTGAGGGTGGATTTATGAATCTTAGTGTGGACAAATCTGAGAGGCCCAACAAGGGATGCCCTGGTCTTGATATGAACTTTGCATATACAGATGAAACAAATGTGAGACTAACAAAGTTGACCATATTTCGGAAGGGTCAAAACACATGGAATAAAGTTGCCCAAAAATTACCCCCTAGTTTGTGAATCAGGGGAAGAGTTTGAATGGGATTTGAATGTGTTCAGGAATTTGTGATGGATATGGAAAGGATTGGCTTGAAAAGATTGCCCCAATTGGCTTGATTTTCCTTTTCTATAATTTTGATCAATAGGGAATTCCCCTCATCCGAGGACGTTTATTTTTCATCAATTTTTTAACTGCATTGTTAGTCATTTTTGTCTTGTCTGAAAATTAAGCTTTATGAAAATTTAAGCAACCATTATTCAATCCGTGTGGACTTTTATTGGGCTTGTAATGTGGCTTGGGATAAAGGGTATTGAAAGAAAGGATATAAAGGCTCAAATAAATTTTTTGTGGGTTATTTGAAACAAGAGTTACCATCTACACTTTGTACCATTTATTTGTCAAAGCTGTTGATTTTCTTTGCTAATTTGCAAATTTTACTCTTTGTTTGTCATCACCTTGTGATTCTTTGTATTTTTACTTCACTTTTGAGGAAATCACTTCATTTGATCACTAGGTGTGTTCCTTTGCAATTTGAGTTGACTTCCACCGTGATGGTAAACCTTGTTTGGGTAAATTTTGAAAAGAAATTTCTTATTGGCTCAAAATTGGTATCAAAGGATATATTTTTTTTGTTTGTTTTTTTTTGGATGAAGAAAGATGGCCACACATCATTTCAAATTTTGGTTGTTTCATTTTCAAAAGATTAATTAGGAGACAAGACTAAATGATCTCAACAAGAGTCATTTTTCATCCTTTTTCTTTTTTCCTTTTTTTTTTTTTTGTCCCAAAGGAATTAGGGATCTCCCAACTGAAAGCCAGTGTAGGTAACGGAAAATCTGCCCTAGTGTAAAACTTTGTGTTTATTATTTGGGCTCTAGAACAATGATTGGGTCAATCTCTTGGTATAGCGAGGGCTGAAGGATGATGTTTCCAAGCAATGCACACATAGATATCTCTTAAGAATATGTGATTTAAACATTTGACCATAGGAGATTATGACATCCATTACATTTTTGAAATCTCATAAAATGGATGATTTGCATCGAAAACAATTGACTCAACTTTTGCGTATTTTTTTTTTGTTTTATGTGTGAAGCAAAGTAATATGAAATGGAAATGATGATACCAGTTGAAAAACAGATTTTTTTTTTATGAAATTAGGTTTTGGTGGCCAGTGTGAAAACTGGGCTTACAGGCCAGTGTAAGAACTGGGCTTTTGTGGGCCAATGTGGCAATTGAGATTTTTCAGCCATTGTGGAATTTGGGCCTTGCGAGCCAGCATGAAAACTGGGCTTTGCAAGCCATTATATAAAAAAAATGAACTTTCTGGGTTAATATGGAAAATGAGCTTGGGAACCAGTGCAGAAACTCGGCTTGGTGAGCAATGCAAAAATTGATATGAGAAAACTTGATTTTAGAAAAACGTTTGAAAAATAAAAATGTTTTTTTTTTTTCAATCATTTTTTTTATTTACACAATGTGAAAAAAAAATTAAGCATATTAGAAAAATGTTTTTGTGTTTTTTATCTTTTAGAAAATAGAAATTAATGAGAAATATGCATGTAATGGGCCGAGTTGGGCCAAAAACGTTTGAACATCTTCAAAAAAAACATATTTCGATTTGATTATTATTTATTATTTTTTTGTTTTTTTACTTTTTTACTTTTCGACACGAGAAAATCCAGATCGGATCGGACCTGAGGAGAAGTAACAAAGAAGGAAGCTGGACTTACCAGGCACATTGACCCAATGGATCAGATGACCTGAGCCGTATGAACTTAACACAAGAAGGTGACAAAGAAAACACATTTTTTTTCATTTTTCACAGTTTATGAAACAGGCTAAAAGAAATTTATTTTTTCCATTTTTCATTATCAGAGGAATTCACAAGAAAACTTTGCAACATTACTAGACTCAATGGGCCCAACACTATTCTTTTTACAACCATGACCAAATCTTCAGACCAGGGTCTGAATTCCTGTATCTTATTTTTGCACAAATACTTGTTCACACAAATGGAAAGGGAAATTATTAATTGAAAACACAAAATCTACATAAACATGTATTTTTTTTATTTTTTTCAGAAATTCAGATGTACTGGTTCAAGAGAAAACACATATGACAACGTGGCTTAATGGGCTCAAAAACTGTTCATCTTTCATTCTCAGTTTTTTGACAAAAAATTCAGAGAAAATCACACATGATAATTTTGATAATTGTATTGGAAAGATACTGTTGAAAATTTGTATTTTGAGATATGATTTTGATTTTCTTATGTTTTATTCGACCTTTATTTTACGAGACCACAGAGAAACTTGGGTCAAACTTGGATCTGAAACAAATTGAAATGAATGCACGGTAGTGTAAGCTTAATGGGCCTGACAAACCCAATACCAAAGCGAATCAAGGGACTGAAATTGATTTTTACATTTTTTTGTTGTAAATGAAATATGACATATGTGAAAATTATGCAAGGGAAATATTTTTTATATATACCCTTTTTTTTTTTGAGAAAACAAGCTAAGGAAAAAAAATATTCAAAATGGGCCGAAATGGGTTCGACAACTACTATTCCCGCTCTTGCACTAAAATTTTTTTTTTTTTTTTTTTTTTTTTTTTTTTTTTTTTTTTGAAAATGAACTTGATTCCTTTTTTTGTTTGATATATTTTTTTTACAACAACCTATTATACAAACGCAAAATGTGAAAACAACATATTTTTTACATTTTGCAAAAGAAGTAAACTCAAGACAAAAATAAAAAAATAACACAAAGGCATTGGGCCTAATGGGCTCGAGCACTGTTCTTTTTTTTCAAAATCTTTTCAACTACAAACTCAAAGAAAATCACACAGGACAATTTGAACAAATGTACTAAACATCATTCACCAGCAAAATGTGAAAACAAACTATTTTTGACATATTTTCAAAAGAAGTAGACTCGAGAGAAAACCATGAAGGCCATTGGGCCTAATGGGCTCGAGCACTGTTTTTTTTTTATTTTTTTTTATTTTTTTAGATTTACTCAAAATGTAGAAGGAAAAGGAATTAAATCAAACAAATTGGTGTGATGTGAAAATTATGAACATTTCCAAAATAATTTTTCACTCAAATTTATATTTCAGAAGAATTGGGTTCAAAGAAGGCTAACCTGACACTGAGGCCCAATGAACCTGAAAAATGTCCTTTATCGCAGATGAAAAAGAATTTTGAACACTTCAAATTTTACATCACTCCAATTATTATGTTTTTTTTTTGAAAATTTTCTAATTATCATATTTTTTTTTGTTTTATATTTTTTTCTGAAACCGGATCCTCCTAGAAGCCTCTTATTGGGCCGGATTGACCCAACAAACCCTACCCGTTTTCACATTTTCAAAATTATATATATTTTTTTATTTTTGAAATTGAAATCAGGAAAACCGGAACTGTGACAACAGTTTCGGTACTGAGACCGGAACTGTTGTAACAGTGGAAACGACTTAGCTTTAAAAGCCCACTCCCTGGCATCTGAGGGCATTTCCTGACCGCTCGCCCTCTCTCTAAAACATTCCTCCGCTCTCCCTTCTCTCTAACTCTCCCTCTCTTGAGCTTCTCGATCTGCTAGGAGCCTCTGTCCCTGCGTGCCTCTGAAGGCCTCCGAGTGCTGCGACGAGCTTCTGTAAGCCTTTCTGCTTCCGGGTAAGTCCTCCTTCTTCTAAATCTTCCTTTTCTTCTTTGGTGTTTTTCCTTCCATGCTTTCAAGTTTTCTTTTAAGCTTTCTGCTCTTCTTCACCTCTTCCCCTTTTCCTGCTTTTACTCTTTCCGTTCATCTTTTGTGCTTAATTCTTTCCGTTATGCTGCTCTTTCTGCTGTCATGCTTTTTTTTTTCTGCAAGCTCTTCATTTTCTTCTGCTTTTTTTGCTTTGTCTGCTTTTATTTCCATCTCGCCTTTCTCTGCATTTCTTTCTGAGCCCTTTTCTTTTGATCTTAAAAACTTAAAACACTTAAAAACACAACTGTCTTAACAAAGATAAGGGGTATATAGGCTGGAAACCAGACGCTAATCTCCCTTCGTTTGAAGGTATGACAGAGACAATCGGGTAGAACAACGCCACGTACCCCATAAAAACAGAAAACTTAAAAGAAAAATTACTCGTATGAACACAAGGACATGGACAATTTGGACGTAGATCCGTTTAGGAACCTTTGCGAGGACCGTGAAACAGATCTGAGACCAAAAAACTGAAACATCAAAGCATGACTGGACAAAATAAATCTAAAAGGAAATAAGAATAAATAAAGAAAACACTGAATAAATTTTTTTTTATTGTTATTTATGTTATACTTATTTTTCTTATTTTTGTTCTTTTTACATTTATTTATTTTTTTATTAAAGTATTTGTATATTACGAGAGGAAGGATGAGTGATACGGAATCAGAGAGATATACCAGTCAACGGTGGCGTCCAACCGACGATCAAATCAAGATGATGACCAAAATATTCAACTATGGGGTCACACACCCAAGCCGAGCGCAAGTCGTCGAGATCGCGTCTCGACTAAGGGCTTTCGGCGAAGCCACTGAATACAACGTACACTGCTGGTTCAACAACCACGGCAATCGGGTCAAGCGCTGGCAAGCGGAGATAGACCCCACTGGCACTCTCTTTTCACAACTGCCGCTATACATGTACGGTAAGACCTCTGATCACACCTCCATTGAATTTTCCATTCCTCTTCTATTATTAACACAAGTTTTTTTTATTTTTTGATTTATTATTATTATTTTTTTTTGTTTGAAAGAAAACAACTGGGTGATTATGAGGGCACCGAGGCTGCTGAATCTGTTTCCCGTTTCGATCATCATTGACGATGATAGAGATGAGAGACAAATCCCTCCACCCAAGCTTCTCACATTCCGAACCAGAGCTCCCTCAACGGAGCTCTCCCTTAGACCACCACAACCAGCTCGAGAATTCTTCCAGTTTTAATGTTATATGTTATTTTTTATTTTTATGTTTTTGTTGGCCGAGTGTGGGCAGAATATGGACAAGGCATGTAATCTGAACAATTATATTTTTTATGTTTTTAATTTTTTGTTTATTTCCTGGACTGTAACCTTAACGATCGTCCGCGATCGACCACTGCACACCCTTACTATTATTGCTCTTATGTGTGTTTTTTTTGTGTAAGGTAAAGTAACCTTGCGTTTTTTTTTTTAGATCTAAAATTGTGTATCCCTGTTTTTTTTGTATTCTGGCTTTGTATTCAAATTAGTCTCTCTGTTCAAACCTTTTTCCTCTGTAAAGTTTGCTCACTTGATGAAATAAATTAGCCCCTTATGATTTTTATTTGACACACTTAGTCTAACATTTCCAATCAATTATTTGTACGAAACGAAAAGAAAAAAAAAAATTTACAACTAAGGAAAATAATGAAAATGATTTCGAAAAAAATGAGATTTGAAGTAAAACCCAAAATTAATTGTATGAAGAAGAACAAGGGTTCGGTAATTTGCAAGGAAGACAAGTGATTTGAAAAATTTGTTTTTTTTTTTTTTTTAGTCTAAACAAAGATTCGAATCCAATAAACCTTTGAAACAATAAAGAAGAGGACCTAAAAATATTTACAATAAAGGAAGATAAGGAAAATTAATTTCGAAAGATGAGAACTGAAGTAAAACTCAAAGTTATCTGCATGAAACAACGAAGAAATGGGCTCCAGATAAGCCTCTGATGGAAAACATGATGAAATACACGCTGACACAACCGTATGGATGGAAAACATGCCTCGCGAGAAAACAATTAAATTCGGGCAAATGACACTGCAACTTTGTCTTTGATTATCAAATTTGACATTTTCGAAAAAACTGGAGTTTGGCAATTTGCAAGAAAGAAAAGTAACTCAAGATTTTTTTAATTTTTCTGTTTTTGTTGTTTTTTTTTTTGTTTTCCGCAATACCCTTTCAGGACTCGATTTCCAGCACTGCTTTGAGAAACCCTATAGTGAATGTTCACGTTGAAAGTCATGGATGAAAGTGCTATATCGATGTGCATACCTCCCCGGTAGTAAGACACTTCACCGCATCAAAATCTCTTGTATAATGACTTATGTTTTCCTAAAGCCCAATTCATTTCTTTTGGTGTCATCAGAGACATCCTTAAGCATCGCCTCACCGTTGGGTTGACTTTCTTAGAACTTTAACCATCTTGAATCAATTAGAGTTTGGCTTTGTGCTGAAACACCCAACACTGTCGATGGAATCATAAGTCCTGGATCATGGAGGTTTAACAGGCTTCACGAAACCAGTATAGACAAGGCCTTTTCGTAGGAGACTTGGTAGCATCACGCGTAAGTCATAAGCATTTCTCTGCCCAGTGATTTGGTGAGAAATTGAGTTTGGATCTTGTTTCCAACTATGTTTTGGAAACATTTGAGATGAAAGGAAGGCCGAATGACATTTGAGCGGTGAGAAACGGTTAAACTCTTCCTTCTGCTCCCTTCTTAGGCTTAGGCCCGAACTTGTTAACATTTACCATCACTTCAAATGAAAATGGAATAAAAGATGCTTCAAGAATTCCTCTTAGCCGTGACCTCCTCGCCATCTGTCCAAACACACCTCTATTGGACCTGCCGTTCCTTTCTCTCCAAGCACCTCTCCAATTGAGTCCGCATACATCACTTCTTCCCAAGCTGCAGGATGCGTGCATTGCCAATTGCTGGATGCCACCTCTCTGCTGGGATCCCGTGTGCACCCCCTCCAAATGAAACCAGCCCATTGCCTTTTGAAGACGTGGCATGAGCCTTGCTGGACGCGGGAGTGGAATTGTGGCAGCACCACTTGGACGTGAGCACCCCCTTCACGCTGGACTGTGGAATTCTCTGCTGTTGGACGCGCGTTGGATGGACGCTGCTGCCTTCTTTCTCCTGGACGTACGTATTGCTTCCGGACGTGCGTTGGATTGACGTTGCTGCCTTCTTTCGGCTGGATGTGCGCTTCTTTGCGGGAAAATGAAGCCTCCTTCCTTCATGCTGAAATGAATGCGTGTAGGCCGGACGCTCCCTCCAAGCTGTTGGACGAACGCTGGAAGCGTGAATGAAGAATGTTGGGCCTGCCACCCTTCTTCGTGCACCTCCTCCTTTGGTACCAATTTCCATTTCTCATTTAATCTCCAAATGTCCCAAAATTTATCCAACAATTTCCCATTTGCTCATAGAAGGGTGATTGTAGAGTTTTTAAGAGCATGACAACTATCTCCTTGTCACTCGAAGGATACCCTACTTGTGCAGCAATCTTTTTCCACCTTTGGGCATACTCTTTGAACGATTTGAACTCTCTCACTATGCTTTGCAATTGCAATCTACCAGGTGCTATAATCCAGGTTGTACTTGTACTAGCTCAAGAAAGCATCCACCAGATCCATGAAGATTCAAGATGAGTGCCCCAATTAGAGTCATGCCATCCAAACTCTCGAAAGAAAAGAATTAGCAACTTTTCATCACATGCATGAACAACCATTTCCTTGCCATACATCATGAGATGGCTCTTGGGACAAGCAGTCCTTCTATATTTCTTAAATTCTAGCAACTTGAACCTTCAAGGTATCATCAGATCCGAGACCATGCAACACTTTCAAATAGCGCTCCATCCATCTTTTATGGCCTTCACAATTTTTCTAGCACCTCAAATTTGTGCCTGACGACCTCAATATTGACAGGGTGAGAAGATTTTGTCCTCATCATGCTCACAATAATTGGCTTAATAATTTCCCTAAGGACCATGCAAGTGGTTGTCCCAAACTTGTTTCCTCCTTCAAATGTGTTCTCTTCGGTCTTTTGTGGGCTTCATGCCCCAAGTCTGCCCCTCAGGGCGGAGTGTAATACGAGGAAAGACCAATAAGGAGGGAAAGTTTGTGCCATTCACACTCTCTATTGTAATTGTGGTGGTGCAAATCTTCAGGTCCTTGTAAGGCGTTTAGGGCCTCTAAGATTAAGCTCGTTTGTTCCTTCAGTTGTTGGATATCGACTTTCATTCCTTCTTTTGGTTCTCCAAGATTTGTTAACTGGTTCGAGTCCTTTAGGGTATCTTAGATGTTTAGCTGTATTTTATATTTTTTTTTTTGAAACAAATTAAGAAAAGAAAATAAAAACAAAAAAAAAAAATAAAAAAAAGACAACATAGTTCAAATTCTCTAGTCAGAAATTATAAAGCGGTGAAAATATTGCCCCGGTATAATTTGGAAATTAACACGAAACAGAGTCAATAAGGTGGTTCATCATTTAGAAGTTCCCAAAATGCGAGACATAGTAATTCTTGGTCAACCATAACAGGCTTTAGTCGTCACATTCTTCATTTATCTGATCAGTTTCTCGCAGCAATTTAGGAATGTTTCAATCCCCTTAGGCGGGCTGAGGATTGGCAATGCAGACTCAACATCAGCTACGAACTCAAGGATGTTTTCAATAGCTCCATTGGCAAGGGAAGCTAGCTATGAGAGACTTCTCTTCTAATTCTTTGTAACTTGTCCTTGTTCAACGACATACTCTTTCATATAGATCATTAATTATAGACGTCTCCTCTTTAGCTTGATGCTACATTTTTCCAACTTCTCAACTGCTGCTCCAATCCGCTGCTCAGCACTACGAAGTTTTTTTTTTCTATTTTTTTTTTTTTGCTTCGGTAAGGAGGGATTGACTTGAATGGTAACTTGATTGTCCTAACCCTCTCTGTGATTCATTGGCCAAGGGAATCTTTATTAAAAGTCCATGATCTTGGGTCTCCCTTGAAATGAACAACATTTTTGTAGGCGTTCTTAACTCGATGAAGCATTTTAGCAAAAGTTCATTCCTCACAAGATAAAATGGCCATGGAAGAAGATGAAGAACCCAAGAGGAAGAAGGGAGCGTTCCCACGAGCCCTAGTAGCCCTCCAAGCTCTCCTCTGAGTGAGATGCACCTCCAAAGAACCAAAGACCGTAGCCCCTTCGCGTTTCTGGGTTAAATAGACACATAAGCAAAAGTCGGGCCTGACGCCCCTTCTGTCTTGCGCCCGGGCGCGAGACTCTCTAGAAAAGTCGAAAGTGGACGAGCGTCCACTAAAATCGGGACGAGCGTCCCAAATCTTGGACAAGTGCCCTCTTATCACCCAGGACGAACGTCCTCTTCTATCCTGGCCAAGCGTCCATTTCTGCCTGGACGATCGTCCTCTCTAAGTGTCCTGGATGAACGTCCTCTTCTCACGTCATCTGGACGAGCGTCTTCTTCAAAACGAGCGTCCTCTTCTGCTCTAGGACGAGCGTCGTCTTCAGAGAGCTAGACGAACGTTCACTTGGCGTCACTCCGGCGACGAGCGTTTCTGCATGTGTGACGAGCGTTTCTGCGTGCCTTGTGGTTGGTTCATCTCTATAATTTGTTGGAGACTCTTCCAAGCTCATTTTTAGCTCCCGCAATGATATATAGTCTGTGATCTATGCTGCCAAGGGACACACCATTTAACTTGTTCTTCGTTTAGACTTGCACAAAGTTGCGCCCATTCATTTGCTCCTTTCACATTTGGTTTGCACTGCAATAGCTCATCCATGGGGTACGGGGAATTTAAGGCGTATCCAGTATCACGGGAAATGAACCACATATACAGCACTGGTAGACAACATAACATCTTTCCCCCTTTTAGTTCGTAACAACGATTAAGGGTCCCATAAACTTTAGCCAGGACGGCAGTGACTGGATCCTCACAACGCTCTTTGTATCCCACAAATGGTTCACAGCGGCATAATCGACGAGATTCTTGACATTTAGGAGAAAACATGACACCATAGAAGAGAAGAGCTAATACATCTGTAAACGTTTCCCAATTTTTCTCTTAAGCCAAACGATGTAGGTATTCCTACAAGTATCCTTGAGGATCCTGGTTCGCACTAGTTATGAGTAAGGGTATATTTCCCGAGGTAAATGTAGGCACCTTGCATCCGAGAAGTGTATCTAAGGTTTACTCAAATTCCTCCACTCTGGCAGGTTCAACAAATTCTTATACTCCACCAATATTACCCTCCTTTGTTTGACGTGCATCAACAAAATATATGAACTCGAATACCCCTTGACTCAGAATTCCATGTTAATTCTCATCTTTAGCTTAAAGGCCTTAATCACAACTTTATAATTTTTGACTAGAATCCACAAAATGTGACAAGACTGTAAAAAAAGCAATGAGTGAAGAAAAAAGGAAAAAGCAAAAGAAGGAAAAAAGATAAAGAGATATGATGATATGTACAAGGTGAGTGATTTTTATTAAGCGAACATGAGGGTTATAAGAATACACATTTCTCCCTTTTGTGCCTTATCAAAGGTTGAATGACAAAAGTTCTAAGGCCAAATATATGCACTCACAAGGATAGCTTCCTAATGCTTAAATCAGGCCACCAGAGCTATGGCTCTTTTCACTGTTTCTCCACAACAGTCAGAGTAATCAACTAGATGTGGAGACACAAATGAAAAGAACAGACTCTGACTGGGGTTCTCACGATAGCCAAACAGGAAGTATGTCCCAAATGACACCGCTACACAACCCCTCTATTTCTAAGTTGCGCTCAGACCCGGGTATAGGGCCTCACTCATGATATGCATAATGTGTGTGTGAAGGGAGAATGCAATTGTACATCCCAAACCCTCACCTGCAAAACAACCAGAAAATTCCCAGGCAGATATAACATGTTTTCTATCCTAAGGTTCAATATAATCAAAACAAACACACATACAATTATGCCAAACATCAATCAAAAATAAAGAAAAAGAAAGGGAAGAAAAACACAAAGAAAAACCACATTGAATTCGCACATCTAATTAAATGGCCTGACTCTCTAGCGTCCCCAGTGGAGTCGCCATCTGTCGCAACCGGAATCGCGACGGGACGACGATCCGAAAAATAAAACAAGTTTTTGAAAAAAGAGATTTTGGAGTCGCCACCATAGTTTATTCTGGAAAACTACGGGAAAACCATAAAATGATAAGGCATGGTCAATTTGAACCAGATTCTCGGTTCGGGAGTCGGTTACGTGTAGGGAAGGTATTAGCACCCTACAACGCCTGCCCTAGGGCAGTACCTTTAACTAAATATGCGAATATGAATGTGGCTTTCAAAATGTTTAACTTTCCCTTACAGTAAAACTCTACAGAAACAAACAACATTTTTTAGTTTTTTGGGCCCGACAAGGATTTACCTTGCTCCTACGTATTCTCATTCAGAATGAGAAATCAGGGTTTCGTAGTTCGTTTAGAAACTGTTTGAAAATATTTGGAAATTGTTTGGGAGATTAGTTTGAGAAATGATTTTGGATTTTTGGGAAGGTGAACCTGACAAGGACTGGCCTTGCTCCTACGTATCTCCACTTTTGATGGAGAATCAAGGATCACGTAGTTCTGGCTAGAAGATTGATTGTTGTTGGAAAATGTGAATGTTTTTTTTAGTTTTTTGAAGATTTTATATATTTTTTTGGTGTTTTTAGAAAAGACAATGTTTTCAGCACAAGGACGATGCGTGCGATCACACATGTGCTTAATATTTTTATAAAAAAGGAAAGATGTCTAGCACAAGGCCGATGCGAGCGATCACACATGTGCTTGATCTTTAAAACATATATTTTTTTTTGATTTTTAAAGAAAGAGAAAAGGTTTTTAGCACAAGGACGATGCGTGCGATCACACATGTGCCTAAACCTTTAAAACGTATTTTTTTTGTAATTTTTGAAGTAAGAGAAAAGGTTTTTAGCACAAGGACGATGCGTGCGATCAAACATGTGCCTAAACCTTTAAAACGTAATTTTGGTATAGAGGATATTAAGTACGAGGCTAATGTGAACGCACAAGCACTCATATCATTAGTTGACTCTTAGATTTTTTATTTAATATTTTTTTTTATTTTTATTTTACAATTTTATAATATTAAAATAACATTTTCATAACTGCTTAAAATAAAATTGTGAAAACAGAAACTATTTTTTCGTAAGGTTTAATATAAAATAAGAAGAATATTTTGCAAGTATTTGAAATGCCAGAATGATATTATCTACCTAACTATTTAAAAAAAAAAAAAAAAAAAAAAACAATGTTATAAGTATTTAAGATAAAATTATAAAATATAAAATAAAAGTGCTATTGCTATTGACGTGAATACGTTTAAAGAGACCTAAAATTGAAACCAATTAAATTTTATTCTAGTTACTAAAATGGTACTAAATAATTAAGAGACACTAAAGCTATATTTTTCTTATTTTATAATCTATATAATAAAATGCTAACGAAATCAAAATTTCATTTATTTATTTGCAACGAAGATGTTACAGATACCCTAAAACGATTTTTTTATTTTATAATTTTATCTTTTTTATATGATTCTTATTGGATTTTTTCATTAGAAAAGCAAATATGGGTGCGGTAGAATACAACAAACAAACAAGCCTAATAAAACTAAAGCACAACACAGAGGGATTGGGGTTGTCTTACAAAAGGTCCCATGCAGCAGGAACAAGAAAAACTAAAAAATCAAAATCACAACAGCATAAAATTAAATTCAAATAATAATCAAAACAAAAAAAGGCTAAGTAAAAGAAAAAAACCAGGGATGTGTGGTCCAAGCCCACGAGGATAAGGGTGCAGCAATGAATTTGTAGGGTAATGCTGGTGAATGTTGGTGCCGAAGGCCTATTTTCTATTCCCAAATCAGAAAGCGCTTAGGGTTTTCTTCTTCCGCGTAGAACCAAAGGAGAGGCTTAGGGGCTTCTTCCTCGTTCACGAGAACTCCATGACTCCAGACTAGCGCTGCCGCACATCTCCTTGGCCGGCGAAAAGTCGCCGTCGGTGGTGTCTCCTGCGCCGGAAATGTTGCCACCGTTCGTGGCGGTCTAACCTTTCATTCTTCCTGTGTTTCTCTTCTCTCTGTTTCTGTGCTTTGTATTTTGGTGCTAGCAATGGAGGTGATGAAGACAAAGAGGAATCAATTTGTGTGCGAGCGAAGACTATCGAAAGTTCTCCCCTCTCTGTATGAAAATGGTTTTGGGGTTCTTGATAGTTGGAAGAAGAATTTGAAGTTGGTGATAAAAATGGAGGAGGAAGGTGAGGCGTGATTGGGTCACGGTGGAGGCAAGATGATGATGGGGTTTGGTGATAAGGATGAAGATTGAATATGGAAACCAGAGGGGTCCAGACGAAGGTGATCCCCTGGGTATTTAGCCGTGAAATGGTATAAGGGTGAAGAAACAATTTTTTATTAAAAAAAAACTCCAAAACCCGTGAGCCTCTCCTGTCCAGAAACCAATCCGTGAGCCTCTCCTCCTATTCAGAAACAATCCGTGAGTACACATTCCATTGCATGCTGAGCGACAGTCCTTGGGCGTGAGCAAATAGGGTAAGGGCCCCTCCATCTTGTCTTCATCTTCATACTGTGGGCATCCTTCTGTGCGTGTGGTATGCTGGATGGTGATGTTCTCGGTGATGGGTTTGTCCGTGGGTGCGTGGTGATCCAGTGAGAAAAATGGGGATGAATCTGATGAATTCTAGAACAGAAAGGGTGGAAATCTGAGAGGGGCTGGCCGATGGACGAAATTGAAAAGGACGAGAGTAGATATTGCCTTGTATTTTCATTCCTAAATGAGTTACAAGAAACTGAAAATGAAAGAAATCTTGAATCTGAAAAGAGTGTTACAGGTTCTTATGGATGTTGATGCTCTCTGGTTACAGGTTCAAAAAAACATTGGTTTATTGGTTTCGAATGGGTACTTGATGGATGGAACAAAAGGATGGAAAGGTGATGAAGCAACGGAGGATAGCACGAATTGCTCATTGAGAGGATAAAGAGGTGTTGGAGATGAAGGCCGTGAGGATAGGTTGAAGATGAATCCTGGAGGTGGTACCAGGCTGAGGATAACGATGAGCTCTCGAGAAGAGATAGATGTTGGAGGTGGTGTTCGAGATGAATATCTCGAGGTTGGAAAATGAGGATGATGATCCGGAGATAGTGCTGTTCTTTTTTTTTTTTTGAATCCCCTGTTCTGATGTGTAAAGAACAATTGTCATGGTAAAAGGACCACTTTACAGTGCTGGAAGAGGGGCAGAGGAATCTGCACAGGACAGCTGAAGGTGGGAACCTCGGTGTAAAGTTCAAACAAATTTTAAAACGTAACACGACCCTTCTAAACGTTCGGCCAAAAACTACCGAGAACGAACGTCCGGTAGCCTAACATGACCGAACGTACTAACCATTTAACACACAGACCGAACGTTCACATGGTAAAAACAAACAGGTCGAACGCGTACTCGAGTAAAAATTAAGGCCGATCGCTACACATGGACGCTCGCATACGATCACTGATCCAACAGAAAACGAACGCTCGAGTTTATGAGACCGCAAGCTAACTATGAACGCTCGTTCTTTGAGTATAAGCAACGTCAAAAACGAACGTTGCTAATAAACAAATAGGACGAACGTTTTAAATCTTGGTCGAACAAGTTCTGGACGATCGTCTCAATCATGACCAAAATGGTACTAATTTAACATTAAAACGAACGGTTGTAAACTCACACCGATCAAATGAAATCCCGAACGAGCGTCACCAAATTAATACTTAACCGAACGGTAAAGATCATGGTCAATAACAAACGATTGTTCATAGAGGACGAACGGTATAAGGCGTGACATGGATGAGCGGTAGAGGAAAATTAGGACGGACGTTCCGGACGAGCGTTCAAGACGAGCATTGGGGTTGATCGGTATCTGAGGGGTGAGGTGGACGAGCGCTCAAGACGAGCGTTGTCTGAGGGGTGAGGTGGACGAGCGCTCAGAATGAGCGTTGAGAAGGGGTGCTCTGTACGAGCGCTCTGGACGAGCGCTCTGAGCGCTGTCAACGAACCACTTCTTTTTTTCTTTTATTTTTTATAAATTTTTTTGTATTTTTCTATTTTTGTATTTTGTATAATTTTGATTTTTATAAAAATGAAAACTAAAGTAAAATAAAGTTAATAAAAATAAAAATATGAAATAAAGATAAAATTAAGACAGAAAAGACTTAATATACTTTTTATTTGATTTTTATTCTTAAAAATGATGATGAAAATAAAAATGAAAACAAAGAGAAAAGATACACATTCTGACACACATTTTTTTTATTTTATTTAACGTACCCGGACAAAATTGGGTGTTGACAACACTCATATAGAGTAGAATGAGTTATATGGTGAGAGTTATAGGAGATCTTTATCTATGGACTTGTTTGGTTTAAGACGTGGAAGGGATTAACCTTGTGTGTGATTGGGTGATAATCCCTTGGCTATGGATTTATAAAGTAGTAGAGATCACCACAAGGGCACACTTCCAATGAATTATGATGTCAAGGATATGTACCCAAATAATTGAGTTTAGTGTAAAATATTTTATGTGCATATATACTCATTATATTTTATCAATGCTTAGTTTGTATTTGATATGATTTATTTGGTTTAAGATACTCATTATATACTCATTATTTTGGACTTAGCCTATATTTCTTCTATTTATAATAGAAGAAATATGGGTTAAGCCCAAAATACAAATAAGAAATAATAACAAACTAACTAAAGATAAAAGATAAAGAAAAGATAAAGATAATATATCTAATACTTCTCCTCAAGCTAATGCATATGTACCAAGCTTGTTACTAATATAATCCATAAAGACTTAGTGAAAATATCTGCTTCTGCACTCGAGTGACACCAAATTGTTAATGATTTGCTAAGACAACATAGAAGACGAAATATCAACCCATAAGACTCTCCTGAGCAACAAATCTAGGAGGTTGCTCAATATAAATCTCTTCTTGCAAATCATACATTGTTAAAATCCAATAGATAAAGATGTTATTGTTGAAGAGTCACCATGACTATAAATAAACTAGAAAAAGTCATCTTTGGCACAGGAGAAAAAACATATATGGACATATTAAATGCATTTGTGACAAAAGAGAAGTCAAAAGAAACAATAGCGGAAGAAGTCAAATATAAACATGAGAGAAACCTTAAAAATCCAAGATTCTCCAATCAAGGCACCTGAAAAAGGAAAAAAAGCAATCTCAATGCTTTGAATAACTACCTAAGAGGAGACGAGACATACGACCATGCACGACAAACCTGAAAGAGAAAAAAGAGTGACATCAACGCTCTGAACCGTTGCTTGAAAAAAGACTGGACACGTCACCACACATAGTAGAAAAGGGAGCACATCCACAACCTCGAAAGGCGTTGAGAGTGCGTAAGAGCTTGGATGAAAGTGTCGTTGACGACACAATGGTGTCGTCAACAACGGTAGGCAACGCCACTAATAGTGATAGATGGCGTCGTCGCCGAAAGTCGTGGGTGCAGTGGCACAAGCAAAAAAATATTTTTCTTCAAAAGAACCTTAGGCTTTGATATCATGTTGAATATAGTGAAAATTATGTATAAGATTAATCTCCATTGTGTTGAATATAAACATAAGATTCTCTATTTATAATAGAAGAAATATGGACTAAGTCCAAAATACAAATAAGAAATAATAACAAATGAACTAATGATAAAATATAAAGAAGAGATAAAGATAATATATCTAATAATTTTCATTAAGTCCCCATGGAATGTCTTATTGAAACTCATCCGATTAGGTGCTTTAACTTAAACTATCTATTTTTTTTGTGCAAAATTCTTTATATGCTAGAATTATGAGAGCTATTCTTGATATTGAAGATTCTTATGAGGCTGATTTTACATGTGTTTGTTTGGAAAGATATTATGTATTATTATGTAATTTTTTTTTGTTTTCAAATTATTTCTTGCTATCTTAAATGTAGATGGAAAAAATGTTTAAAGATATGTAAAAGAATGAAGTTTAAATGTTCTCATATTTGTAAAGAGAAAAAACATTATACTGTATGTTTAAGTTGACTTAAAATTTATTATAAATGGTATACCATCTGGAATTATTGCTTTTGATTATTTTTTTTATGATAAATATAAATTTCTTATATTTATAATTGTTTAACTTCTTTTAAGAAAGTTTACTATGTATCTTTTGTGCATATATTTATGTTTATTTTATTATTATTATTCCTTTCTAATAATATTTTTATGTGATGATAAATTAAATAATGTTTGAGTCTAAGTGAAATGTCATATAGAAAAAACAAATTAAATAGTGTGATTAATTGGTGTAATGTAGTGATGCTAAATAAAGTAATAGAAAATTGGAAAAGAATCATGTTAGGTTAACTGTCAGCAAATGATCTGAATACGTTAGTTTGCCTTTTGGCGTCAACCAAAAGCAAGCCTTTGTTCTTATATTATTTACCCAACTTTTTGGGTTCTACTAAAACTAGACAACACTAAATTTATTTTTTTAAAAGTCTCATTGTCCCTTCAAATATCAAACGAGCCATTATTTTTCACAAATTCATTCCAGGAAAACTTTATCACATTATTAGATCACAAAATTTAGAAAAATATATTTTGATACACAATACTATTTTCTTTTTTACTTTCTTCTTTCTTAAGAAATATAAAAATTCATTCTTTTATTATTATTTTCCTGTCAAATAAATGTTAAAATATGTCATATTATAGTTACTCTTAAATTTAATCACAACCAAACAAATCATTTTCTTATACTGCATTTATCAAATTATATATACACCTTCTCTTCGTTATCATTTTATTACAAATAAATCAAAAAAGTTAATACTTTCTTTAACATTTTTAATTTTAATATTTATTTTCAACCTGTCTAATTATTTTATTTGTTTCCGTCTCATTAAAAAGAAGCGTGAAATAGTTGGATAACAAAAAAAATATCAAGTTTTTGAATAGTTTAATCAAACTTTATTTAGTTAAAACATTTTAATTGTCATATTCTTATTTTCTTTGTATTATTTTTAACAACAAATATTTCAAAAGGAAAGTGTAATTTTCTTGCCAATAAATAATAGCAAAGTAGAAGTAGTTTAATGAATGATTGCACGCAATGATATCATTGCCACCAAAATTTGATTGAAAAATTGATTTTTAATACACATATTAGACAAAAACAAGTTGGTGATATTAGACTATGATTGATTGTAATTAAAGAAGGTGAAGTAGCTAGGTTTGAGGTTATTGTTTTATTAGCATTACTGTAGGAAGCTCCACCTTGTGGTGGAGGTTTGTGCAATTTCTAGGTCTTCCAACTAACAACATTGATTAATCATATTTTACTACTATTAACAAGGAAATCCAATAACTAATTATTAGTGTGAAACATATTTTATATAACTACACTTATTTGTCACTATCTTCGAAAAAAAAAGGAAGTTCTAGGATTGATTTTAATTGTTTTCTTTTTCTTCATTAACAAGCTTTTTTTTTTCTCCTATAATTTTTTTTAAAAGTTGAAGTGTTTCATTACATCACCAAAGTATCGTGAAATTTATTAATAAGTTTAAGCTTAACTTAATCATGGATAACAATTTTTTTTAAGTATGTACTTAAGATTTGTGACCATGTATATATAAAAGATTTTGATAAAAATGCACACCACTTCATTAATTTCTACTTTTTGACAAAAAAATTCTGATCAAGATTGGTCCTCATGATAAAATAATACTTATATTATGTTTATATATATATATATATATATATATATATATATATATATATATATATATATATATCCTGTTTATTATTTTATTATAACCCAAAAAGATCTTGATTAAAATATCTTATTAAATGCAAATAAAAGGTTTGATCCGTGTTAAAATTAGGCTTAATAAGTCTAAGTTTTTTTTGTCAACTTTGTTCGAAATTGATCCTAATTTTTAAAATGTTCAATGTAGTTTTAAAGATCGTAATTTCTATTCAATTTAGTTCTTTCTGCAAACACTGTTTAAATCGTTAACGGTCAAATATCTAGTTATGCAATTAGTGAATGATATGTCATTTAACTACCGGCATGGACACTTTAAGGCATAGTGAGATAAATTTTTTTTATTTTTGGAAGTGATTTTTAGAAGAGCCCATGTGCCTCCACCACCTCCTTTTGAACCCAGATTCTACCACGCAACGCTGCTGCAGTAGATCTCGTCGCCCACTAAACACCCTTTCATCCCAAAAAAATGGTCCGATTGAGATAAAGGACTCTTCCAAGACCAACAACTTCTCTTATTCTAATTCCTTCATCTCATCCCTCATTAGCGACACCAACACCAGACTGCCCTTTTCCTCGTCGCCTGTGACTGCAACGCCTTTTCAGATAACGAATCTCTCTCAGGTCTCCTCCTCCGGAAAGCCTTCTATTTCTTCGTCTTCGTTGAAGAGGAAGTGCAACTCTGATAATTTGGGTTCTGCCAAGTGTGACAGTTCATCTAGCCGATGCCATTGCTCAAAGAAGAGGTAGATATATGTACACTCTGACTTATTTTTATCCTAAAAATTAGTTTGGAAAAAGAAATTGTTTGGGAAGATTGCTTAACCTCCAACGTCACTATGAACTTCACAGAAGAAAAGTAAAAACCCTATAATTTGAGAATCCACCCTCATAAAAGTATGAGTTTCATTAAATAAATGACATGTCATTCAGAATCCACCTCATATCCACGTCACCAGTTAAATGACATGTCATTCACTGATTGCACAACTGGACATTTAGTCATTAACGATTTAAACGGTGTTTACAAAAAGAACTAAAATGAACAAAAATTACAATTTTTAGAACTATATTGAACATTTAAAAAAAAAAAATTATTTCGAACAAAACTGACAAAAATGGGACCTAGTATTAAGCCTTAAAATTACTACTCAAAAATTGGTTAGTCAAACTTTATAAAGAAGAAACAACTCGCTAATATATCCCAATAATACCATTTTCTTAATTTCACTTAAATAAGGATATTGCAATATAATTAAAATATAATATTGGACAAAAAGTAATATAACTTATTAATTTCAATAAAATTTAATTTTCTATGCATAACAAATTTATACTACTATAAATGTACGAATTTCGGGTGAAAAAATAATATCTTTTTCTGTAAATATGTTTATATTCACCATATTGTCTTGGAATTTAAAAAAAAAAATTCAGTATTTTTTGGGTTTCCTGCGAATTTTCTTACAATTAAAATATTTAAAATATATATGAAACAAAAACATTAAAAATCGTGGAAATTATGTATAATTAAAATTTATACTTTATAATTTACAATTTTTTTGTCATTCTTTAATGGGAAGCAGACTCAAGATTAATCCCGTTTAAATCATTAAGCGATAGATTACATAGAAATAAATCTAGATATAATTCATCCAAACGTATGAGTTTAAATTCAAAAAAGTGAGATTTTTATGTAAAAAATGAAATCAATTTTGATTCTTGCAAGAAGAAAACAAAGAAGCTTTATATATATATAATTCTAAGTGTTAGGAATGTGTTAAGGAGGGTCCATGGCAATAAAGGAATTGTGGTGGGTTAGGTCATAATTAGGTAGTTTATCCGGCGTTTTCTCCCTGCACCCCATATTAACATAAAAGAAAAATTATAATATCCTCTTCGTCATATTATGATACTTCTGTCACTCCTGTAAAATAAATGTTCTGAAACATATTTAATTTGTTCCAGTTTCATAAATTTTGTTCTAAAAATCATGTTTCAGAAAAAAGTTTACTCTAAAAATTCGTTTAGAAAAATTCATTTTAGAAAATATCATACGCATTTTGAAAAGTTTATTTCCAAATCTTCATTTTATAAAACTCGTTCTAAAATATAAACTTATTCCAAAAATCCTATTTCAGAAACAATATTCTAAAACATTCAGAAAATTTATTCCAAAACAGAACAAGTAATCTGAGATAACCTTTAGGAAGGATAAAATTGTTATTTTAAAAATAATGAAGATATAGGAAGATTTTTTTCTTCCGGTTTTTGTTATTTGGTGGGCTTCAACTTATATCTTATTTGAATTTAGAAAAACATGCATCAACATTTCACTTGTTAATGGAGAATTGTTATTTAAATTGTAGGTATATACTTTATATTACTAATATAATTTATTAACAGTTTATTAAATTGAAGGTATATACTCTGATAATTTAGAAAATGGTTAAAATTAGAAAAAAAACATTATAAAATAAATTTTTGAAACAAATTCATTTTATAAAGAGCCCATATTTTTCTAAAACTTTTCTCTAGCTCTCTTCTTTCTAAAATATTTTAACTCCATCATTCATTTATTTTTTTCTTCAAAATTCAAGCATATAATCATGTTCCTAACGTCAAGAACAATTTTTTTTTAATTTTTCAAATAGAATAAGTTCATTTTTTTTGTCATGTTTCTGAATTAAATTTCAATCTTGATACATGTGACAATTTTCTTTTTGCATATAATCTTAGGAAGTTCTCTCATTTTCTTGTTCTGTTGTGATTCTAAAAATGTGCTTAGATAATTAATCTAAGCTCTTTTTGTATTTTAGAGCATCTTGTCGGACATAAAAATTAGGTATAACTTTAAGCTAAACACTCCATAGAAGGTAAGGGAAGCTAGTCTTGTTTTCTTGATTGTGATGACTATTGATAGGTGTAAATTTTGAATTTATTTGATTATATGATGTCTTGGACAAGTTGTTGGAATGATCTCACTGAAATTGATATGGATAAAGTTATGCTTGAATTAACTTTATTATATATGTGTATGTATAATTATTTTTGTTTGAAATTTGGGAAATGGAGTATTTTGGTTTGGACATGGTATGTTTAAAAGCTGATTTGGTATCAAAATTTTACTTTGAACAGAAGCAAGAGTACCCATTAAAACCAAATTGAATAAGTTGAAATACTCATTGTTTTGGTTTTTCCTACGGTGGCGTTGGGCGAGGGCACAAGGCAGTAGTATAGAAAATCAAATCAAAGAGCTCTAGAGACTAAGGCTCCTAACACAATGTTTGCATTGTTGGGGGCTCACTTCACAATGAGCTCCAAAGGTCCTTAGTGTCGTGTGTTGCTTAGTCTCTGATGGGTGTTCATCTTGCAATGAGCTTAAAGAGTCCTTGGCATTGTTGAGTGCCCTACCTATTTCAGCGAATGTTGCTTTTTGCTATGTTTTTCTTTATGTTTTGTTGTTTTCATATAATTTTACTACTTGTCTTAGTACATGATTTAAAATGAAGATGTATATGATTAGAATGATAAGGTATTCATAAAGATGGAATTGTATCATGTTTTATTTCATTGTAGGGTGTATTGATATAAGTGGAGAGTTGAGATTATCCGGACTCTAGTAGTAAGTTGAGTCAAATTATAATGACTAGTTGTGAGAGTCGAGAGAAGTCCATATCTAGAGTGTTGGTAATAGTCGCACTTAAAAGAGATACTAAATTTACTTTGTCATGCTTATTACATCAGGGAAACTGCTTATTACATCAGGGAAACTGCCTGTACACATTGTAGTTATAGCTCTTATGATGCAAGAGTGTTAGATCATAGACAGGTCCTAAATCTCATAACACTACTTAATACGCTAGTCCTTCGAAAGTCGGGTTTGTAGTTATTAATGTATGTTTGTGCTTGATGAACCTTGGTATGATGTTTGATATAATTGTATGGTATGTAATTATATTCAAGTTTTTAAAATATTATCTTTTTATTTAAAACTCATGATTTTTAAATCATCTCTAGCTTACTTTATTTGTTCATATGTTGGTGTTATAATTGAATGAGCTTTATTAGATATGTGTAAGTATAATTGTTTTTGTTTGAAATTTAGGGATAATTGGGTTATTTGGTATCAAGATTTTACTTTGAACAGAAGTAAGAGTTTGTTTTGGTTTTTCATGTGGTGGTGTTGGGCGAAGACACTAGTATATAAAATCAAAATCAAAGAGCTCTAGAGACTAGGGTGCCTGGTGCTATGTTTGCACCATTAGGGGCTCACTTCATAGTGAGCTTCAAAGGTCCTTAGTGTCGGTGCTACTTAGTTTCTACTAAACACTTATCTTCCATTGAGCTCCAAGGGTCTTTGGCACATTGAGTTCCTTCATGTTTCATCAGAAGCTCCTTTCTACAGTGTGTTTTCTTTTATGTTTTGTTGTTTTCATGTGATTTTACTACCTGTCTTGGTACACTTATGTTTTGTTTCATTGTGGGGGTGTATTGATGATGAATGTAGAGGTGAGATTTTCTTGATTCTAGTAGTAATTTGAGTCAAATAGATGACAATGACAATTGTGAGAGTCGAAGAAGGTTTGTATCTAGAGTGTTGCAATAGTAACACTTAGAAGTGATACTGAATTTATTCTATCATGCTTAGTGATTGGGAAAGCTGCCCGTACACATTATAGTTATAGCTCTTGTGATGTAGAAGTGGTAGAACATAGGCATGTGTCGAATCTCATAACACTACTCAATACATTAGTCCTTCAGAAGTTGGGTTTGTAGTTATTAATGTATGTATGTGCTTGATAAACCTTGGTGGTATGTTTGATAGTATGATTGTATGGTATCTATTATATTCAAATTTTAGAATATTATATTTTTATTTAAAACTTATAATTTTTAAATCATCTCTAACTTATCCATTTTATTATGAAAAGGAGTAGCATTTAGTCTTTGTTAAAGCTCAAAACAAGTTTAAGATTTTCATATCTATACTAAATTATATTAAGTACGACTCATTTATATTAGTTTTTTTTAATGTTTAAGTTTTTGTTATTACTAAAAGAAGATTGTATTTAATATTATGATTTATACTCTGTAAATTATAATTTAATATAATCATGTAAATTTCACTAATTGTATAATTTGGAATGTTATTTTTGGATGTTACACTTTATATCACTAATAATATTTAGCAACAAATTTTACATATTAATTTTAGTAATATTCTTTTATTAGAAACACAACATTTTTAGAATGTTCCTGAATCTTTACAATAACATGTTTCAATAAATAAATAACATATAAGAATGCTGTTAACTAATTTTTTCAATAGAAAACAACATTTTATAAGTGTTACTAAATTTTCTTAATATTATTTTAATGTTATAAAAATATTACTAATATAAATATTTTGTAACATTTAACAAACATTACTATCTTATGTACTTTAAAATAAAATATTTTGTAATAAATTACATAAATATCATTTTGTTTAATGGACCATAATTCTGTCTAATAATTTTGATTTCCACCATAACCTAAACTAAAAATATAGAAAATAAAACTTTTCAAAGAATATGCATACATTTTGACAAGATAGTTGTTTAATATGTATAAGAAAACTAATAAGTAAAAGTAAAAGACTATCTTATAAACTAATGAAAAGCTTCCTACCAAGGAAGATATGTATGTGAAACTTCTTTAGTATCGATTTCAAGCATAAAGTATGTAAACTTTGAAAGTTATTGCATAAGTTGAATCTTGGTTTTTAAAATTGGATAATGCTTTGAAACATTCTGGATTTATACAATCTCCTCCCATCATTCATTCTATCCATACAACGTAAAAACTTGCATCTTGTGTGTTTGAATGCATGGTTGATCTTGTGATTTTGGAGAACCACAGTGCTGCCATAAAAGCTTTCAAGATATATTTGAATGCAGGTTTTCATATGTAAATCTAGGAGAGCTAAAATATTTTGTTGTGTTAAAGCTGATATATGTTGTATATCATACTTGAACAGTGGAATCGAGGTGATCCATGAGGCTGGCAAATTAAGGAGGAGAAACTCATTTTATGTGATTTACAAGAACATCAAGAAATGGAATCCATGTTTCTTCCTAGTGATTGAAGATCTTCTGAAAGACGGTTTAACTTAAATAGTGTAAAGATATTGTCATACTAACAAACATCACAGTGCCTTAAAAGCATTTCAAATTTTTATATTTGAACGAGAAGAAATAAGAGAATTTGCTACAATTACCTCAACTTATTTCTTGTCCCCTTTAATTTTTTTTCCAAAAATCAGGGAGGAAAAAAAGAAAGGATTGAGTGCTGAAGATTTGAAGGTTTGTTTCAAATCATCACACTCAAAGGATGCTTCAAATTTCCCACATGAAGCATATGCTGTCCTAAGGCAACTTTTCTGTTGCCAAGTTCATCAACTATACTCAAATCTTTACAAACATCTACTCTGAACCTAATCAGTGCTTCTGATTTTCCCATCAAGTGAACTTTCTCAAAACCCAGCAAGTGTTTCTGAGGTGCATTGTGCACTGCAGGGGGAGTAGAGAACAAAAACACTGTATGACCACTGCTCAGATTCTCCTTGTTCTTCACCCTAAGGTTAATATCAATGAACAAGTCCTGACAAAATTCACCATCAACATCAAGTGACTTGCATTCTGAGGAACGGCACACATGATCCTCAGCTAGGGGAACAGACACCATCTGAGGGACTTTAACTAACTTATGCACAATACTGGAGTAGCTTAATCCATCTCCAAATGAGAAAACAGTTTCCCCTTTATAGAATCTGTATGTTCTACCAGGGTAACCTGTGGCAGGATCTGGCCTCATGTTCATGTTGGTCATTGGCACTTTCTCTACATATGATTGTGGATACCATGTCATAGGTAGTCTACCACCTGAATCAGACAACCATAAGCATCCATGAGTTTCAAACTTCTGCCATCATTAGAATGAAAATTGTGTGCTATGAGAAGAGATTGTAGGGATGAAACACTGCAACTCTTTTGGATAAACTTGTCTAACCAACTTAAAAGGAAAAATACATAAGAAAATGAAGTGTATTAAGCATCTCTAATAGCTAAAGAGTGTAACCAAGGGATAAGTTTATCCAAAGTGGCCTTTTTGAGTGACTTACTTGGATTATGAAACCCAAAGATCACATCAGCTATGGCAGCTCCACCAGCTTCTCCAGGGTAGCCAACCCACAAAATGCTTGTGATTTTGTCATTGGTTTTGGCAAAGGACACATCCATGCCTCCTCCAGACATTATGACAAGAATCACAGGTCCCTTGGATGCCTTTGCCACTTCAGTAACCAGAAGTTGCTGCTGTCCTGGAAGAAGAATGTTGGTTCTGTCTAGACTTTCTGCCTCAATTTCTAAACTTGCACCAGCTACAATTACTGTGGCATCTGCAGAGGCTGCAATCTTTTTGGCATCATCTAGTACTGGATTCGGGCACCGCGCATCAAGACACCCAGCAGCATAGCTTGTAGGAACTAAAGCTGTTAGGCCTAGCAAGGGTGATGTATACTTGCATGGGATGCCTGCAAAATTTTAGGGACTTGTTAACTGTGATCTTAAGCTGAAAGGGAAGATAGCAAGTCTTCAACTCTGACATCAAACAATGTGAAGAGAGTAAAGTTTAGTCTGAAAAAGTATTATGGAACATCAATCATTTAATAACATCAATTTAGTTTCAATAAACATTAACTTAGACTATTTTCACCTAAAAAACTGTTATTCAAGAACCAAAGTGATGTAATAACAATCTTTCCAAAACCAAAGTGGGTTTCAACTAATTTAAGTCAGTGAGGTGGATAAGTATTGTTTTTTTCCAAAACTCTTCGAACTTTTTTTTTCCATCTATAAGACTTGAATGTGGATAAGTATAATACTTGACAAATGACTAAATTTGGCCTGTTTGCCAACTTTATATGATCATGGGTGAGTGACATGCATGTTGCACAAGCAAATTATAAGAGGTAGAAATTATGATACCTTCATAGTTTCCAATCATGACCCTAGTAGCATTAGCATTGGGTCCAATAACTGCCAATGATTTAATGGCTTTGGCATTGAGAGGCAATGATCCTGGACTGTTTTTAAGCAACACAATCCCTTGTCTTGCAGCTTCACGGGCAAGTTCCCGATTTGCTGGAGTGCAGACATCTTTTGGACCTAGATTTCCATAAGGTTGCTTGCTTGGATTACCATCAAAGAATCCAAGACGCATCAATGTGGCAAAGTTGTTGGAGACAGCGTTATTAATGGATGCTTCATCTATAAGCCCTTGCTTCACAGCACCTTCTGTATATTGGCCAAGATATCTTCCACAGTTCAAGTCCAACCCTTTTATCGAAATTTGTATATAGCAGAGATAAGTAAAAGTATTTCTTATGTAAATTGAAAGAAGAACTCAAGAATTTCAAACAATGACATGATATTACAAAGATATGTGATTATGTAGCCATTTTACCAGCCAGAATGGATTTGGCTGCTGCTTCTTCAGGTGTCTTGGTGTAATGCTGATCTTTGTAAAGCACTTCTACCGAGTCACAGTCAGAAACTATATATCTACATGGGCCATTATATTCATATCATTCTCAACACAACAACAACGATAATAAACATCATTATACCTGGCTCAATTTTGTTGGTGGTTTAAGGTGATGTACACATCACAAGAAAGCAAAATGGTTATACCATTTCCATGATAAAGTAAAATGATCAAACCAAAATATGTTAAAGAATCACACTCATTTACAATGATACATCTACTGTACATTTATCTCTATGGGTAGTATTGGAAAATTTAATAAATACTCTGTCAATGTTCAAAGTGAGAAATAATTTGAGAATATAAGTATTTCAGAAATGAAAACAAAATGGAAGGAAGAGGGTAAGATACTAAGATTTAGAAAGACTGAAAAGTACCCATTTAGTTTCCATTCGCCCCGGATAACACCCTTAAGGAGGTCAGGGTCTGCACAAGTTGGCTTTCCATTAACCTTATTGTAGGAACACATCACACTGGCCACATTGCCATCAATCACACAGCTCTTGAATGGTGGTTGGAATGTGTCCTCCAAATCTTGCTTTGTCACCTAAAAAATCAACAAGCAAGACACAAAAAAGCATGAAAATGATTCTGTGCATTCCCACCAATCCACCCTTAAGAACTCGTGCATGAGTTTTAGATCAATGGTAGATTATCATTACCACAGCATTGAAGGTGTAACGCTGAATTCCTTTCCAGTTATCAACATCATAGGCTGTATAATGTTTGCAACAAGCAGCAACCTTGAGCCTGTTGGGGTCCCCACCATCAGTTTGTTGAAGACCTTTGACATACCCTGCTGCATATTTGCTTGTGAGCACAGGGTCTTCCCCTGGTGTTTCCAGGCCTCTTCCCCATCTTGGATCTCTGAATATGTTTATGTTTGGTGACCAGTATGTCAAACCAGCCAACCCTACATTGTTCATTGCTCTGGCTTCGGTTGAAACCACCTGCAATCAAATAGCCATTTACTTCATACTTGAGAGCCTTTTTTGTACTACAGTGCTTCATATTTTCAAACATCATCAACTCTACATTTTTAGTTCAACTTTAAAGTACCATCTGAAATTGAGTGCGTGTTTCATTTTAAAACTTTGTCACCGATAATCACTTTAAATAAATAACTCTCTTTTATATAAATTCGTTTCAGAACCTCATAATTCTGCAGATTCCCTCTAAGAACTCACCTGCATTTTCGTTTGATTTTGTTATTATTCAGTCACAAAAACTTGTATCCTAATTATTTCCAGCCACAAGCATTAAACAACAACGCCCTCAACTATCCCACCTTCTGTCCTTAGCCAAAAATCAATAGTTTCAACCTCATTGTGTAAGAGAATAAAAGGGCTACTACAAGGCTAATTTTGTTTTTTCTGTTTAGAGAAAGATGTAATTCTTTAAAGTGCTTTTGGTAAAATCCAATTTAATAGGAGAATACAACAAAAAATTTAATGAAAATCACATGACTTTTGTCCTTATTTGTTTTCTAAAATGATTTTGGACATTGAAAATGCTGTTTGACACTTAGTGAAAAAGATAAAAATAAGTAAACATGGTAAGTGGTACGATGTAATCAGAAAACATAGATAAAGAGAAGTGAAGGTTGTGCTAATTAAGTGTTTGAAAACATTGGATGTTACTTTTCTATTGTGCCTTCATTGAATCAATATCAAACTGCATTGTGAATGCAATGGCGAAATATTCAAATAGAATCAACAAGCATCGATGTACACGTTTACTAGAATCATCAAACCTGTAATATAAAAATTCCAACCAAACACTCTGAGAGAGAAAGAAAGAACTACTGACTCAAACCTCAAACAAACAGCATTTGCCAAACAGTGAAGAAGGGAAAGCTACAAGAGAAAAAAGTAGCAAGAGAAGCCTCACCCTTCCAATGGTTTCAAACAAGGAAGTGTTGAAAGAAGCTGCTGTGAGAATAGGCATGGGAAAACTGGTTGCACCAGGAATCACGTTGGAGAAGCGCGTCCCTGGACCAACGTTGGACACTCCATGAAGTGCTTCTGACCACCATTCATACTTGGGAATGCCAAGCCTACTCACATCCACTGCAGCATTCACCAGGTTCCCTATTTTCTCTTGCAATGTCAACCTCCCCACAAGGTCTGCCACCCTCTCTTTCACCCCCAAAGACTTGTCACAGAACGCATACCCCCCCAAAGCAGGGTTCTTCTCAACATCACAAGCAAAGATAGCAGATGTCTGCCCCCAAACACCACCGCAACTCAACAACAACAACAACGTTGTCACAAAGAAACACAGCAAAACAAATACTTTGTTTCCAGCACAGGCCATTGTTGTGGTCTTGAAGAAAGAGGGTGTCTTACTTTAACAATCTTTGTTGCTATGAATGAATGTGGTTGGATATAGTATTGTGTTGTGTCTAGTATACTACCATATCATATACATGAATCATTCATGCATGCTATTATAAAAATGTTGTTGTATTTTAGTGGCCCGTGATGAGGAAGAAGGAGTGACCTATTAAATGGGGTTGCTTTTTGGCAGAGACAAAAACAATGAACCAAGGAATCTCCTCAGCAAGACATGGAGCTGAAACCAGTCCGTGAAAAACCTTTTTCTACCTTTCAGAGGTAGCGGGTGTTCTTTGTTTGGAAGCTCCACTTGCATCCTACATATAACATGGGAAATCCCACCGAATCTCCACACAGTATTCCTCAGTTTAATCTTAACAAAAAACCAAACACAGATAAGGGATTAGAGCAAATAACTCTTTGTAAAAGTTAAGGATGAAAAGTTAACACACTTTTTGTGGCAAGAAACTGTCGTTTATTTATGGCTGTCCATCTTCTTTGAATATACAAAATTATTATGAACAATAAATTTCTCCATTTCATTGTTTAATGTAACAGAGTACTTTATAGTTCAAATGAAAATGATTGGTTAAATTAAATCACTGATCTGGAGTGATCTTATACCAGTTGATCCTGATGGAGATAGTAGTACCTTACTTTACGACTTGATGGCTGTCATTCATGTAATTGATACAAACAAGTATAATAATAATAATAATAAATAACTTGTATTTTAGACTTTAGCATATTAAAATTATGTTTTCATTTCATATTTATATTTTAAGTGGCACTCATATAGGGCTTGTTTCCTTCAAGTTGAGGTAATCAGGTCAACTTTTTTATTACTTATCATAATGTTTTAATATAATTAATTATTTTTATATAATTATTATATTATTAACATTTTATTAATATTTATATTTATATTGCAATAAAATAAATAAGTAAAAAGAAATAAAGAAAAGTAACTAATTTAAATTTTCTATAGCGGGATTACTTATTTTAATTTATTTGATTCTGCATATTAAATTATTTTAGTTTGTCATTCTCAAATATACTCTTTTTCTACTAAATTTTATAATACTTTTTATTGCAAATTGAAATTCATTTTTGCTCTTTTTAAAAATTATCTTCTTATACCAAATTATTTTACAAAATTATAAAACTAACGGAAATCAAATAATGGTCAAAATTACTTCAGCACAGACTTATACTTACTGGAACATATTGTTTAATGAAAAACTGGTAACATGTATTTTAATATTTTGAAAAATCAATTATATTTTATGTTTAATATAAGCGTATTTACTATTGTTTTAAATATACTAATTTAAAAAAAAAATATATTTAATCCTCAAAACATAAACCTTAGTTTTGAAGAAGAAGAAAAAAACATCAAAGTAAAAAAGATCATATCTTCACATGTTGATGTTTTGTGGGAATGCAATTTGCTTTCCTTTTATCGAAACTTGGAACAGTACGTGAGCAGTGTTAGTTGAAATGGTGTTTCACGTGAGGAACTATGACGGCTAATAAAATAATGTTATGATTTAAATTTGATCTCAGCAACATTAACATATTTCTTTTTTCAAAATCTGTATATAATTTAGTCAAAATCTCTATTATATTCTCTCAGAAACTCAATCTGTGACATAATACACGAAAGGCTGAGCCAAGTTGGCAAAAGTGTCTATTGGAAACAGCTTCTATCTGTGTCACCCAACTGTGATGAAAAAAAATGAATCTTGTGATTTTCTGCAGCTCATGAGCTATCACACATCCCAATTCCAACCACCCATAATTTTTACCTTTTCATTCAAATTACAGGATTTAAGGTTGTCATTCTCGACTATTCAAATTGCCCAAAATATAAAAAAAAAAACTATAATAATAAGTCAAAATGATATCATTTTTAATATGAAAAATAATTATTAAAATTATTATGAAAAATTGTATGTCTATTTGTTAAAAAAAATAATCTGTTCTGTTTAAAACATCAATAAATACATGTGGATGGATAAACTGATGTAAGGAGACATATACTTATATAATATACCAATACTTCCTTTCTTTTAGCATTTTCCAAAGCAACAAGTTTTGATTCTGTTATATGCACCTATACATGTACCATAAATAATAAGAAATAATACTTTTTTTAATGCAAAATCATTAATTGTATTTAAATTTATGAATAGATAGAATAACAATGTGAAGAACAACACATCAGCCTATTTTAGTGATTCTTAGAACATCCAGCTTCTTTTATATATATATATATATATATATATATATATATATATATATATAATGAAATATAAAAATATGAAATTACTATAATAGTAAAATAAATAAATAAAAGAACTTTTTTACACTACATATATTGTTTTAAAAACTTAGTATTGGTGTTAAATGTATAATCAGTTAAACAAATTAAATAAGATAAAACTATTTGAATTGAGGAGCTGGATATAAATAAGTAATAAATTCTAGTATTCTTTTTGAGGTTACACATATTTAAAACCTTTTCCTTATTTCACTCTCAATTAGTGAGTGAGACACATTGCAGTGGACAACACTATTTGAATACGTTCAAGCTACACACTGAAAGTCAGCTAATTAATTAATATAGGAGTTTTATTTTATTTTATATTTTCTTTGTGGTGGGGAATGGAAGATTGATAACTATCTCTCTCCAAGACAAAGGAACATTGATAGATACACTGAAACTATAAGTTTTATTTATTTTTCTCTCTTACAAATGATTTTAGAACAAACAACACTTCCTATGCATTGATGATTATAACTTAACTTTTTATTAGTACATGACTTTCCTTACTGTTCTTTTCTCACTTTATGCTGTGTGTCACTAATGGATCTATTACATAAAAAAAAATATAGAAGAAAATATGAAGCAATATCATAAATAACATTATCTCAAGGGACAATGGACAAACCTCAAAAAGCATATATATATATAAAGTACTTGTATTATATGACCTATAATGTATGAGCATAAATAAACTTCACACGTGACACTTTTGTTTTTTTCCTTTTATTTCTTTGGTAACAGGCTGTCTTCAATTTTTTGTTCAACAATGTCTACTTCTCAAAGTGTACATTAATCTCATTTTGATTTGGATTCAAGTCTAAAACATCTTCAACTTCAAAAGAGTTATTGAATTAAGAGTGACTAAAGTGTTTCTTTTTAATTTAGTTCTTCTTCGGCTATACTTCACAGTATTATAATTAAAAGTACTCACACTATGATTGAAAAAAAGACAACCCTTTTGACAAGGTTACAAAATTGTTCACACGTGGATTAATTTCCATTTGAATGTGAACTTCAAAAAGAGACACATTTTATCCTAATTTTATTTACATTTTTTTGGTTTCTAAACTTTGATTTATGTCATTCTAGTTTTACTTTTTTTTTAAAATTTTAATTACTAATAGTGTTTATAACTTTTAATCATTCAAATTTAGAGTTTTCCTACAAAATTTCATATTAGGTATGATAAGTTGAATTATACAAACCAACAAATGACATGTATGCAATATAAAATATTCAAATACAAATTGTAAAATGTAACACTTTTACTTTATTTTATTTTATTTTTATATTTTTGATTTAGATTTATAGGAAGAAATTATATATAAATATGGGGAGTAAAGACCAAATATAAATAATTAAATTAAAACTTAAATTGTCCATAAATTAGAGTAAGTGGAGTAGATACTCAATTAAACACTATCTATTTAGTGGTGTGAGCATATTGAATAATCCCGCTATTGTCTCAAATGGGTTCTTTTTTTCACAAAACTTAAGGCTAATCATTTGATATTTTATTTTAGAAAATGAAAAATAAGAAAAATGAGAAGAGGAATAGAGTGAAAAGGTAGTTGTTTGGAATATGACATAAATTGAAGGAGAGAAATAAATAAAAAAACATTAGAGAAAATAAAAAATTATATGTAACTTTTTAATTCAATGAAAAAAAATATCTTTAGTTTTTACATGGTCTAGTACACCTTCTAAAAACTCTTCAAACTTTTTTAACAAAAATTTCTTATTCTTCAAATCAAGATATTCAAGATCCACGTCTTTTCAAGATTAAGAGGAGATGTGCTTATAAAAGACACTCTCACAAGTTACTTGAGTGTGTCAGATATCAGTTAATAGTGTAATAATGAACTTAAACTACTATTTAGAGAGTAATTATGTGTTTGTGGGCCCTGACCTATATGGGCATGGGTGGCCTAGTGGCTCATTTACCACGCCATTTGTTTAATCCATATTCTGTTAAGTTACAAAGTAATATGTCATTAGCTTTGCTAGTCCAAAAGGTAGTCAAATAGAGTGACTTATGGCTGGATAGTGGTGGTCATACATGCCAACTTATGATTGAGTAGAAGTAGTCAAAGATTGTCTTTACAGGGCTAGCTTGTGATCGGGTAGAAGCAGCCAAACAAACCGACTTGTGACTGGGTAGAAGAAGTTAGACATTGTTCTTATAGGGTTGGCTTCTGGTCGGGTAGAAATAGTTAGACAAGTCGGTTTATAGCCGAGTAGAAGCAGTCATACATTATTCTTTCAAGGTCGGCTTGTGTCCAAGTAGATAACCATTAGCTTCGACAAGTGGCACATGATACTAGTATGAGGCACGTAGTCCTTGACAACCCCCTAGTTATTAGTGTTACCAATAAGGAGTATTGGTAAATCTTGAAGAAATTTGTTTTGATGATGTTACAAGAAGTTTTAGTTGCAGAAGATATTAGAATTAGTTAAAAGCAATTTGTAGAAATTAAATGTAGTAGGAAATTCTTGTAAACCTTGTAAACTTACATTTTTAACTACAATAATCGATTATGATGAAGCAATAATTGATTATCACAAGTCATACTTGAATAATCGATTATCACTTCATATAATCGATTATCACATTTTTGAAAACCTATAACGGACTTGAATAATCGATTATCACTTACAATAATCGATTATTCATGGCAGTTGGGAGCTGACCTTTGGCATTCAGTGTACTTGGCTATATATTTTGTTTTGGAGAAATTAGAACGTTAACGTTGTTTTTGAACTGAGAAAGCTTAGAACACTGTGTGTCAGAGGAACGTTCTCAGAAAGCTTTTTGTTCATTGTTCCCTTGCTTGGTCTTGTGAAAGGAGAGGCTCGGGTATCGTGTGTCGATAGTCGGAGCAGACTCTCTTCAAGTTAGCAAGGTGCTCTGCCTGGTCTTGTGAAAGGAGAAGCTTGTGAATCGTTGGTCGATTGCTGAAGTGGTTCTCTTCAAGTTGGTAGAGTAGTTCTATTCATTTTTATTGTTCATTATCTTGTAATCTGTTAAACAATTTTTAGTGAAAAAGGTTAATCACTATTTATAGTGATTAACGATTGGACGTAGAATCTTTTGATTCGAACCAGGATAAAAATTCTGTGTTGTTCTTCTTATTCCCTATACTTATTTTATTGTACGTACATCAACGGTTTGGAAATTTGTCTCTAAGAAAATTAAATTTCTAAAACTGACCATCTTATTAAGAGTTTGACTGAACACGCTTTCCGCTTTATAAGTTATTCCGCTGTGCAAAATTCTATAACGGTACCGATTGTTCCAACAATTGGTATCAGAGCGTTCTATTTCAACATGAGATATCAAGATGGGATTATTTCCACTAAAGTCAAGGGTGTCCGCATAATTTTAGATGATGATGTGTGGACCAACGTTGCCCAACTGCCCATCTGGGATGATGCTGTCAAAGTTCATCTCGGACTCCAAGATTTCGATCGATTATTGACCTTCCAATCCTTCCTACGTCACCCTGAACAACAGACTAATCGAAGGCAATTGCTTGTTGGAGGTTTCAAGGTTGAAGAAAGGATGATTCACTACTTACTTGTCTGGATCCTATGTCCTAGAGCAACCAATCATGCTCAATGCTCTGAACAGGATCTACTTCTTCTGTATGGGATCCTAAATCACATACACATCGATTGGCCTGCTCTCATTGCTGACACTATGGTAAAAGCTAAGAAATCCCCTTCCTATCACCTTCCTTATGCTCTTCTTATTTCTAGAATCTTGGAGTACAAAGGTGTCAATGTTGAAGGAGAACTTTTCCAAGCCACTCAAGTTGTTGGCTCGGAAATTGGCGATACTACCTTTTGTCAGATGGGATTCATTACTAGAGGCAGAGTCCTTATTCACAAAGATGATGATCATCCTGATGTCGATGAAGATGATGACATGGACACTCATATGGCTGACCCAGTAAGTGCTGCTGCTCCATCTGATGCTGGACCATCCAACATACCCTCTTCTTCCTCAACTTCTATGGAAGAATATTTTGCAAGGTTATCTAAACAATTGGAGGATATGAGTCTTGCACAAAAGACTCACTTTGAGGAGATTTATGATTGGCAACGATCTGTTGAAGAGTACATGGTTGATCAATTTCTTGATCTTGATGTTCGCCTTTCTAACATCGAGCATCATCTCAACATTCAACCTCCCGAGAGATCTCCTAGTCCTGAGTTTTAGATATAGGTTCTCTGTAAGACTGTTTTGTTGTTTACTTTCCATTTCATCTATGTTATAATTCAGTCTGTTATGTGTCTTCTTCCAATGTAATCTTTATTTTCATAAATAAAATGATCTCTTGATTATATGCATCCTTTGATTAATTAAGGGGGAGATCATATTTAGGGGGAGCCTTTAACATCTGATCTTTTTGCTTCTGATCAAAAAGGGGGAGAAGTATAAATTATTACAGGTATTGCTAACCTTGTTGTTGTTTGTTAGCTTGTATGTTTTGCAGGTAAGCCAAATTTGCTTTTAAAATTGAATTTTTGATCATCATCAAAAAGGGGGAGATTGTTACCAATAAGGAGTATTGGTAAATCTTGAAGAAATTTGTTTTGATGATGTTACAAGAAGTTTTAGTTGCAGAAGATATTAGAATTAGTTAAAAGCAATTTGTAGAAATTAAATGTAGTAGGAAATTCTTGTAAACCTTGTAAACTTACATTTTTAACTACAATAATCGATTATGATGAAGCAATAATCGATTATCACAAGTTGTCAACACTCAATTTCGTCCGGGTTGATTAATAAATTTATTTTCTTCATAAAAAGTAAAAAAAAAAATATAAAAAAAAATATTAAAAAAAAAAAAAAAAAAAAAATATTAAGAAAAAAAACGTTCCTCTTGGCATTGGCATGACCGTTCGGTCTTCCTCAAGGATTCTCAATTCGGCCGTTCGACCTTTGGTTCATTCAGGACGATCGTCTTAGCCTCATCCGTTCGGTCATCCACAAGCGGCTACTCGACCGTTTGGCCGTTCTTTCGTTTACGACGTTCGGCAAATCTTGGATACGACCGCTCGTCCTTCCTTTTGGTCCTCAACGTCCGTTCTCTATTGCAATATGTCAGACGTTCGGCCTTTTGTTTGTTGCTGTAACCGTTCGTCCTATACCGTGAGCCTTCAACACGTTCGGCATTTCTCAGCATTAAGCGTTCGGTCATTCAGCCCTCCAATTGTCGACCGTTCGTCTCTTTTGATATAGCGATCGGTCAGTTCACCATCTAGCTTTCGTCATCTAACGTTCGTTTACTTTCGTTCGGTCATGGTTGAGACGCTCGTCCAGAACGTGTTCGATCAAGATTCAAAGCGTTCATATAAGTAACGTTCGACCCTATTATCTGAACGGTCGTTCTAGTACCCATCTGGAACAAGAACGAGCAGCAGCTCAGCAGCCATACGCACGTCTTGGAACGTCCAGAAGAAGCACTCCAAGTCCAGACCAGCAGTGTCCAGGGGAGGAAACCGTCCAGCCTGCAACGTCCAGCAGCTCCATCTTCATCCAGCAATCACCAAGAGGAAGAGAAAATATCACGGCTTTCACAAATGCAAAATGATGACCAGCGTTTCATCATGGCTGGGAGAAGTCCACCGCAGCAGAGGCAATCACGCTGGAATGGTGCTGCACTGTATTGAATAGACCGTCCCATGCACTCACTAAATCAAGCACATGGAAGAGACAATGGCTTGCACATCTTCACGGTATCAATCAGCAGGCAGCATATGATTTCTCTCTTTTAAATTTTAGTGTAATATGACATGGAGAGCATTACTAGAGTTGAAGAAGAAAAGTAGATTAGGTGGGAGGACACGCAGGAAGCATGGGCAGCAAGGCATTAAAAAGACAGAGCGTGGATGCTGTAACGTGTTCACATTTTTTTGTGCTGTTGGAGAGAAGAAGGAGGCACATAAGGACAGTATCACGTTCACAACAACACATGCATAAGTGGAACTGAGTTGTGGAATGTTCAGAAGATATGCACGTGGTAGACAGCGAAAAAAAATATGAAGAAGTGGACATGCATGTACACAAAGTCAGCAGAAGAATGAGGAGCACACCACGTCACAGCATAGGCAAAGGGGAGTGCACATGGTCATGGGGAGGAGCTAGTGGAAGTCCTTCTTTCATTTTGGTGTGGAGGATGACCTGGAAAACCATCAAAAAAATTCTGAACGTGGTCCAGCATGTGGAGAGAAAAAAGAGGGTTGAACAAGTACAGAAGAATAAAAAAGAAAGAGAGGGGGAAGTGGAGATTGGTGGCACGTCTTGGAGGCCTTCTCGGGTCCAATACAGTTAAGATGAACAATTGAAAGTGAAGCACAGGGCCTTGCACCACAGAACTAATACATTAAGAAGCTTTGACAAGGGACCAGCCTAAGAAAAGTGCAAAAGTGCTTAAAAGTCAGTTTTTTGTCCAATGGTGACCTGTGTTCATCTGACTGGGTACCTGCGTTGGACTTTCTGTACAAATTTGCAATTTCTCTCGGGTAATCGATTACAGGGGTGCTGTAATCGATTACCAGAGCCCTTGTTGAACACTTTCACTCATTCCTTGCACAGGTTGCTCCACCAACTCATGAAGGGTCTCCCCACCCTCCTTGGCCTCACATCACATCACCATCCATTATTTCCCACCATTGAAACACCTGCACAAACCTCAGACAGGTGCAAAAGTGCTTAAAAGTCAGTTTTTGTCCAATGGTGACCTGTGTTCATCTGACTGGGTACCTGCGTTGGACTTTCTGTACAAATTTGCAATTTCTCTCGGGTAATCGATTACAGGGGTTCTGTAATCGATTACCAGAGCCCTTTTTGAACACTTTCACTCATTCCTTGCACAGGTTGCCCCACCAACTCATGAGGGGTCTCCCCACCCTCCTTGGCCTCACATCACATCACCATCCATTATTTCCCACCATTGAAACACCTGCACAAACCTCAGAAAAGTGCAAAAGTGCTTAAAAGTCAGTTTTTTGTCCAATGGTGACCTGTGTTCATCTGACTGGGTACCTGCGTTGGACTTTCTGTACAAATTTGCAATTTCTCTCGGGTAATCGATTACAGGGGTGCTGTAATCGATTACCAGAGCCCTTTTTGAACACTTTCACTCATTCCTTGCACAGGTTGCTCCACCAACTCATGAGGGGTCTCCCCACCCTCCTTGGCCTCACATCACATCACCATCCATTATTTCCCACCATTGAAACACCTGCACAAACCTCAGACAGGTGCAAAAGTGCTTAAAAGTCAGTTTTTTGTCCAATGGTGACCTGTGTTCATCTGACTGGGTACCTGCGTTGGACTTTCTGTACAAATTTGCAATTTCTCTCGGGTAATCGATTACAGGGGTGCTGTAATCGATTACCAGAGCCCTTTTTGAACACTTTCACTCATTCCTTGCACAGGTTGCTCCACCAACTCATGAGGGGTCTCCCCACCCTCCTTGGCCTCACATCACATCACCATCCATTATTTCCCACCATTGAAACACCTGCACAAACCTCAGACAGGTGCAAAAGTGCTTAAAAGTCAGTTTTTGTCCAATGGTGACCTGTGTTCATCTGACTGAGTACCTGTGTTGGACTTTCTGTTCAAATTTGAAATTTCTCTCGGGTAATCGTTTACAGGGGTGCGGTAAACGATTACCAGAGCACTTTTTGAGCACTCTCGCTACTAACCTTCACCCACTTCCACCATCCCACTTCCAATGTTCCACAAGTGTTCCCGCCAACTAACCTTCCCATAATATTCCACTATTCCCCACCGTATCAAACTCCACTATCTCCACTTCTCATCATCACTCACCTTTGTCTCCCACTTACCTTCAACACCCTGGCTCCCCAATAATAAAATGTGAATGCATAGTGGATACCAGGGGAGAGGAGGGCACATGGCCAAAGAAAAGAAAGAGAGAATTGTTTTCGCTGACACCTCCACTCTTGTTGGTCATCCACGTCAGTGTCCGTATGGTGCTCATCTGGTAACTTCTGAAAAGGACCCCTCTCAGATCACCTTCATAGACGCATAGTCCATATCATCATCATCAACACAAAAAGGCCCGTGGCCTCCAACCGATCCCCGATATTCTCACCCAGCCAATAACTCAGCCCCTGGATCTTCTCCATTCTCACCTCCAACGCCCATTGCCTCCAGTCCATTATCTTCATCTCACTCTCCATTCATCTCCAACATTACTACAGACCAGGGACTGAACCTTCAAGTTTCCCTTCATTGTCCAATCACCAACACACACACATGCTACTAGTAACTGCCCATCCTCCATATCCACGACCTTCAACTACCAACACCTAAAGGCCATCACCTATCCTCACCCAGATCACCTCCATCCGTATGCACCCGTCGCCATAACTATACTCACTTCATCAGCCCCCCCCCCAACCCCCGTAACCGCAGTAAACCACTTCTCTTTTCACTTTTATTTCCTCACCTCCAACATGCACCTGCAACAACAACAAAAAAGGGAAAGAAATTGAATCCAGGAGCATCATTTCAAGAACTGGGGAAGGAACGCTTTGTTGAAAAGGGAAGCCAAAGAAAAGAGAAGATCAGACACACAAGGCACGGATCCTCAAGAGGTAAGTGATGCCTTACACTTCAGGTTTTAATAAATTGGTTATTTTTTTTTTCCTCGAGATGTCTCTGTTGCGTATGTCTATGTTATGTGGTTACTGCATGTGTTAAGTATGTCTCGGTTGTGAGGTTATTATGTCTGCATGTGTTATGTTAGCATGTTTTGCTTTTGAATAGATGTTGTTGTATATGTCTGCTGTTACTGAACCATCATCACATCCAACCATCTTGACATTCACGGTCATTGTTAAACACCTCACGTCCACTACCTATCTTCACCCATCTTCATCATATTCCCATCTGGCCCTACACCACAGTGACAGTTACCGTAAGCAACCACCGAAACCACTTTCTTCATCGTGCCATGCGGCAACAGCGCCTCCATAATCAATGTAACAGTCACCACCGCAGCTCACTTCCCTCCGCATGCCATCACCTTCTCAACCCTGCTACCACCGTGACTAGCTTCAGAACTAACGAACCCGACCATGGCTTTGGCAAACTCAGAAAACTCATCCCCCAGATCATCATCACTACCATCCTACTTCACGCGATTCAGCAGTGAAACCCGATGTACTTCATTGTCATCATCTACACCACATTCAAACCAAATCACCGTGAGTGTCACCAGCATCCCTATAGCACCTCACTGTCAAACAGCCTCCATCCCAGCCACCATCAACTTCTTCTCTCATCACCACGAAACCCCATTCACTTTCACCATCAATCAACTCAACATCACCGTGAAAACCCACAACCTTCACGCTTCCACTTCAAACTTCCACCATCTTCATACTCATCTTCATCATCTTCAACTCCGCCATCCACTATACCTCCGACGTTTGCCCATCACCCCGTAAACCCGTCATCCTACTCCAAGCCATCATTGCCGCTCCTCACTTCATCATCTTCATCTCCAAATCAGCCTTCACTTTCATCATCACCGAACAACATCCACACATGTGCACCCCCTTATTTCACCCGTACACCCCCCTTATCCCTCTTCCTGGCACACACCAATCACCCCCTCTGTTTGGGTCGAAGCCCATTCCGTCTCTACAAACCAAAGGAGCCCAAATTTTGTTCTGCACCTCCATTTTTCGTCCTTACACCCCTTTCAGTTTGGGTTTAGGCCCAATCTATGTAAAAATAGTTTAGACACTCGTTTTCTCATTTGGGCACCTCCCACTATTTATTTTAGTTTCATTACTTTTTTATTTATTTGCTTTCATTTATTTATTTTTATTTCGTTCCCTTATTTATCTTATTCTATTTGCTTTTTTTATTTTATTATCATCGTCGTTATTTTATTTATTTATTCTAAATATCTATTTATTTTAAAATGCACATTTAATAATACACTAAAAATAAAATATTTTTAAAGGTTTAGGCATATGTGTGATCGCACGCATCGTCCTTGTGCTAAAAACCTTTTCTCTTTCTTCAAATATAATAAAAATATGTTTTAAAGGTTTAGGCACATGTGTGGTCGCACGCATCGTCCTTGTGCTAAAACCCATTTTTCTCTTTTAAATAAAATTAATAAAATATTTTTAAAGGTTTAGGCATATGTGTGATCGCACGCATCGTCCTTGTGCTAAAAACCTTTTCTCTTTCTTCAAATATAATAAAAATATGTTTTAAAGGTTTAGGCACATGTGTGATCGCACGCATCGTCCTTGTGCTAAAAACCTTTTCTCTCTTTTAAAAAAAATCTCAAAAATATGTTCCAAAGGTTTAGGCACATGTGTGATCGCACGCATCGTCCTTGTGCTAAAAACCTTTTCTCTCTTTTAAAAAATCTCAAAAATATGTTCCAAAGGTTTAGGCACATGTATGATCGCACGCATCGTCCTTGTGCTAAAAACCTTTTCTCTCTTTTAAATAATCTCAAAAATATGTTCCAAAGGTTTAGGCACATGTGTGATCGCACGCATCGTCCTTGTGCTAAAAACCTTTTCATTCTCCTGAATAAAAAATAAATAAAAAAATGTAAAATCTTCAAAAGCTAAAAAACATTCACATTTTCAAATTACAAACAATATCGCCTTGCCAGAACTACGTGATCCTTGATTCTCCACCAAAAGTGGAGATACGTAGGAGCAAGGCTAGTCCTTGTCAGGCTCACTTTCCCAAAAATCCAAAATCATTTCTCATCAAATTTCCCAAACAATTTCCAAAATCATTTCTCAAACAGTTTTCAAAAGAACTACGTAACCCTGATTTCTCACATGAGAATACGTAGGAGCAAGGTCAATCCTTGTCGGGCCCAAAAAACTAAAAAATATTGTTTGTTTCTTTAGAGTCTTATTTTGGGGGAAAGTTAAACATTTTGAAAACCACATCCATATTTGCACATTTAGTTAAAGGTACTGCCCTAGGGCAGGCGTTGTAGGGTGCTAATACCTTCCCTACACGTAACCGACTCCCGAACCGAGAATCTGGTTCAAATTGACCATGCCTTATCATTTTATGGTTTTTCCGTAGTTTTCCAGGATAAACTATGGTGGCGACTCCAAAATCTCTTTTCAAAACCCGTTTCTTTTCGGATCGTCGTCCCGTCGCGATTCCGGTTGCGACAGATGGCGACTCCGCTGGGGACTGCCAGAGAGTCAGGCCATTTAATTAGATGTGCGAATTCAATGTGGTTTTTCTTTGTGTTTTTCTTCTCCTTTTTTCTTTATCTTTTATTTGATATTTGTCATAATTGTATGTGTGTTTGTTTTGATTATATTGAACCCTAGGATAGAAAACATGTTATATCTGCCTGGGAATCTTCTGGTTGTTTTGCAGGTGAGGGTTTGGGGTGTACAATTGCATTCTTCCTTCACACACACACACAATATGCATATCATGAGTGAGGCCCTATACCCGGGTCTGAGCGCAACTTAGAATTAGAGGGGTTGTGTAGCGGTGTCACTCTGGGATGTACTTCCTGTCTGGCTATCGTGAGAACCCCAGCCAGAGTCTGTTCTATCATTTGTGTCTCCACATCTAGTTGATTACTCTGACTGTTGTGGAGAAACAGTGAAAAGAGCCATAGCTCTGGTGGCCTTAATTTAAGCATTAGGAAGCTATCCTTGTGAGTGCATATATTTTGCCTTAGAACTTTGGTACTTCAACATTTGATAGGGCACGAAGGGAGAAATGTGTACTGTTACCCGCCTCCTGTTTGTTCTTTTCGAAAGTAATGACTTTGCATTTCATGTTACGCATGCATTTGTGTTGTTGGTCATGTTTTACTTCATTATTTTATCATGCATCGTGTTCATACGTCATTTGGTAACATGCTGGTTTTAGGGGAAATCACAAGTGTTTACTTTGTCTTTTACAAGATGGAAGTTGATACAAGATCTGATGCCATACAACATACCGATTCTGTCATGTTAAGAAAGAAACCTCGCCTAAGGATTCATGGGGGTAATCTGACAGGACTGATAAGCTTAGGGAAACAACTAACGACCATAAAAAGAGAAACTTTCAAGAAAAAATATGGAAACCTGTTAAGCCTAATGGAAGTGGAGGTACAGTTGCCTGCTATTACAGCCTTAGCGCAGTATTATGACTCCCCGCTAAGATGCTTCACCTTCCAAGACTTTCAGTTAGCACCGACTATAGAAGAGTTTGAGCATATCCTTGGTTTACCACTGGAGGGTACCACGCCGTATCAACACTTAGAGCATCACTCTTCTATCTCGACTATTGCTGCCCTAATGAAATTACAGCCCCAGGAACTTGAAGATAGGTGGGTAACGAGGCATCAGGAGCGTGGGCTGACACAGGGATATCTGGAGCAGTACCTGCAGCATCTGGCTGATAAGGGAGAGTGGGAGACTTTTATGGATGTGTTAGCTCTTACCATATACGGCATTGTTTTATTCCCCAGAATAGAAGACTTTGTGGATTATACCGCAATAGATGTATTCGTGGCAAGAAAAATAAGATCGGAGAATCCTGTAACGGCAGTCCTTGCTGAGGTTTATGGGACCATGAGTTTCTGTCACGAAAGAAAGGGGAAGAAAATCCTTTGTTGTGTGTCGGCACTGTATGTTTGGATGACTGCACGTTTCTTTAAAGGTGCGGTCAATATCAAGCGTCCGTCGGAAGAACCATCATGCCAGGGGCTTACGAACAAAAGAGGAAGTGAGTGGGCTCATTTCTTTGCTAGTTTAAATGGAGGAAAAATAAGATGGCGTCTTCCTTGGTTTGAGCTCAGACAGCCTATCCAACATTGTGGCCGTTTTCCCAATGTACCTCTCATAGGGGCCCGGTATGGCATCAATTACAACCCTCTGTTGGTTCAAAGACAATTCGGGCATCCCATGAAAGGGGCACCTTCACCGGACTATCTCACAACATTTTTCATCTACTATGAAGATGGGCATTGCACTGAAATGCTGAGGAAAGCAAGAAGTGCTTGGGAAAGCATTGTGCGAGCGGAAAAGGATTTAAGGTTGGGAGTGATGGACGACAGGGTTAGTTATCACACCTGGATCCGGGAAAGGGTAAAGGAAGTCAAACTGCCTTTCAAGCCTATCTGTGATCAGCCAGCTAATGAAGAGCGATCCCAAGAACCAGAGAGCGAAGAGGTGAAGCAGTTGAAGATAGAAATGGAGAAACTAAGGGAGAAAAACGCTAGGATGGAAGAGGAATTACAAACTGTGCGCAATGATTTTGTTGATATGAGGAATGATAAAGAAGAAAAAACACTGGCCTATGAAGAAATTGTCAGAAGTCAGAAAGCCGAAAGAGATTATACATTCCGATTGAAACAAAACCTCGCAGCCGCAAGCAAAGAGCTGGCCATGAGAGTGAAGGAGAAGAACGCAGCATTAGAAGAGGGAAAACAATGGAGGCTCCTCTACGAAGAGGCTAAAAGAGATAAGCGAGAGGCTCTGAAGAGACTAAGAGAAGCGCAGGTTCAAGTAGAAAAGGCGGGGCACAACATGAAGGAAATGGCCTTGTCTTTTGAGACAGATATGAACCAAGAGCGTTGGAAGCTAGCAGAGGCAGAAAAAGAGCATCGCTCCATGATAAAACAAATGGAGGAGTACATTGAAGAGCAAGAGGAACGGTGGAGGTCAATGGAGTTTGGAGAGAGGCATCATGCCTTGGTAGAACAAATGAAAGACCACATCGCGATGCAAGAAGAGGCTGTGAACCATTGGAAGGGAAGTTTTGCCCAATTGGCTATGTTGGCCAACGGAGCGATTGAAGACATCCCCAAGATGGTGTTGGACGCCGAAGCCATGACCCACTTTTGTAATCCGCCTCACGAAATAATGCTTTTTATTAACCATTGTAAATGGCTAGTAGGCGAAATGAAAGCCTTCATTGCTCAAGCTAGAAAATGACTCGTGTCTTGTTAGATTTTCTCTATATGAAAGACGTGAGATGTGTTGTATGTATCAACTTGTATCAATTTCCATCATTAACGTTGTCGTGATCTTATGATTTCCACCTATCACTATCATGCATCTCATTTTCTTCCTTTTCTTCTTTCTTTCCTTTTTGCTTGGCACATTTTCATCTAACTTAAGTTAATAATAAAGCAGTAAAAAAAAAACGGCCAACTTTCCACGACATCCCTACAGGACTCGAGCCAATTCAAGGATCATGGAAAGCTGGGAAGAGTCACAAGAATCCATCAAAGCTGAAATGAGCCAGTTGAAAGACCAGGTTGGCCAAATCTTGGTTGCCCTTGAATCCCTGAAGGCTACTGGAGAGTCTTCATCTACACTGGTTGGCGGAAATACCCATTTTTATCCCCCGTTATTCAACACTATGAGCCAAGCGATTCCTTTCCCGTTGTATGGGTTACCCCAGGGATATACTCCTCCTGTAGGAGAATATTCGGAAGGGGAGCATGCATCGTTTCCCATTCCCACAACTATTGATGTCCCGCCAATCACCACTCATGAACCTATCTCTGTGACAGCTCCCTTGGTAAGTACTCAAATGAATGAAGCAATCACAGTTGAAGGAACACGAGTGACTACAATACCGCATATGATTGTTAACCACGATTCTTCAGCAAGAGCCGCATCACAAACCGCGGCGCGTGCAGGAACCGACATCATTAACGGTGCTAAAAACAGACTGGAGATTTTGGAGGAAAAAATGAGGGCTATTGAAGGGATGAAAAACTATGGGTTCGGAAATGTTGCAAGACTAAGTTTGGTTCCTGGAGTAAAAATACCGTATAAGTTTAAGGCGCCAGAATTCGAGAAGTACAAGGGTGATACATGCCCTAAAAACCATCTGGCCATGTATTGCAGAAAAATGGCTGCGTATGCCTATGACGACCAGTTACTTATCCATGTTTTCCAAGACAGTCTAGTTGGGACAGCATTAAATTGGTATACTCACTTAGAGCCATCTTGGATCCATTGTTGGGCAGATTTGGCCGACGCCTTTGTAAAACGGTATATATACAACACACATGTAGCACCAGACCGTCTGCAACTACAGAATATGGGGAAGAAAGACAATGAAACCTTCAAGGAATATGCCCAACGTTGGAGAGAATTGGCCACACAAGTGGAGCCGCCTTTGTTTGAAAAAGAAATGGTGGCGATGTTCGTAAATACGCTTCAGCCACCATTTTATGAATATATGGTGGGGAATGTGTCCGCCAATTTCGCCGACGTCGTCATAATTGGCGAGAGGATAGAGATTGGGGTGAAGAGCGGGAAGATTGCAGGCGGTCCATCTATGATGGAGAACTCTAAAAAGAAGCCTTCTTTCAATCCAGGAAAGAAAAAAGAGGGAGATGTGCATGCGACATTGGCAATGCCTGCATGGAGAGGTCAGGCTCCTATGCACAATTATAGACCATACCTAGGCCAACCTCCATATTCAGCCAATGCGGCTTTTGCTCATCCGATCAGGCCTCAACAACAACAAGGATTCTACCAATCACAACCCATCACGAGTAATGCTTGGAGGACTGGGCCAAGTGCAAATCCAAATCCAAATGCAGGTCAAGGCGGTTATCCAGGAAGAACACAGGAAAGAAACTTTGTCCACTTCACCCCCATCCCCATGACTTACACTGAATTATTACCTCACCTCGTCAAAAGGGGTCTGGTTGCTATATGCCCAATGATACCCATACAGCCTCCATACCCCAGGGGTTATGACGCCGATGCCAAGTGTAGTTATCATGGGGAAGGCGTGGGTCACTCGACTGAGAGGTGTATGGCCTTCAAGCGTAAAGTGCAGGCCCTAATTGATGCTGGGTGGCTAAAATTTCAAGAAGATAAACCTAGCGTTGATACTAATCCGTTATCCGGACATGGTAATGCCTCGACAAATGCCATTGAAGTTAAGAAGCATGAACTGATAAGGGATGCAAGTAAGATCCGAAGTTCCAGAAGGTTTATTTTCAAGGAATTATTAAAGTCGGGATTTTTAAACGGGTCTTACGATTTGGGAAGAGCATGTGGACTCCATCCATGCATGGAACACTCTATCGAGGAATGCATTGAATTCGAAAAGTTCCTACAAGGTCTGCTTGATAGGAATTTGATGCAAGTGTGCTATGAAGACAAGGATGAGGAGGTGTTTGCACAAACTAGTATGGAGCCAGATGTAACTTTGCCAGAGCCGTTGATAATACGTTTCACTAGAACCACCCCTACACCAGTAATTCAAGGAAGATCGCCCGTTGTCATCCATACACCTGTTCCTTTTCCTTACAAAAGCGAGAAATCTGTCCCTTGGAGGTATGGGACACATGTAGTCGACGAAGGACAGTGCGTTGAAAGCTATTTCTCTAGCCAGAATCCAGTTGTTGAAAATATATCAGGCATCGGCGGAATGACAAGGAGTGGTCGAATCTTCTCGCCACCAAACTTGACGAAAATGTCAGAAGCGGCTGCAGCGGATGGGTTAGCGTGGGATAACAAACCAAGAGGGTTTTTAATACAAAAGTGTGCCTTTTAATTTCTACTCAATTAAACTTACTTAGCAATTAATAATCACAATTAAATAGAGTAAGGTTGAGAGAAATTTGCACAGATGATTTTATCCTGGTTCGGATCTTACCAATCCTACGTCCAGTCGTTTATCTCAAACAAGATAAACCTTTTTCACTAACACAAAACAATTACAAATTACAATCACAAAGAAACAATTTGTAAGAGTTTAGAAACCACCTCTCTTGATACCACAAGAGATGAACCTACACCTCCTTTGAGTCTTCACAAAGGATGAACACCTCCTCCGAATACTTCACGAAGGATGAACACCTCCTTCGAATACTTCACGAAGGATGAACCTCTTCCGAACACCTCCTCAGACACACCAAGGATGAACCGGCTATTTCCTCTGTCACCGTAGCAGCACTTCACCAGCTCCACAGACAAGAGTTTCACAAGCCGAACAAGAACACACAAGTCTCAAGAGTTTCAGAGTTCTAGAGCACAAGGGAAGAGTTTCTGTGTCTCTGTATATTTGGAGAGGAAATGAGAGTCTATTTATAGACTCATCCAAAGGGCTCTTCCATTTTTCGTTTTCAGCCTTTCACACTATGTTAATCGATTAGCTACAGTGGTTAATCGATTAACACCCCAACGGATAGTCCAACGGTTATAAAAACGGCTAGTTTTTCAAACGGTCCCTGTGTTAATCGATTAACACCTTCTGTTAATCGATTAACGTTAATCGATTAACACCCTCTGTTAATCGATTAACACTGCACTGCTGAATTTTTCCATTTTTCTCTGGAACAATCGATTAACAGCCCCTGTTAATCGATTAGCTACAGTACTTTGCTACAGTACCGTGCTACAGTAATGCGCTACAGTATTTTGCTACAGTATTTTGCTACAGTACTTTTTACAAAACACTTTTCTCTTTCTAATCTAAGTCCTATACATATTTCTAAGAGTATTACAAAAGCTTTCCATCACAATACAAATCTTCAAATCATTTTGATTCTTGATTGGTCTTGACTTGATTTGGACATCATCAAAACTTCATCTTTATCATTTTGCTAACAATCTCCCCCTTTTTGATGATGATCAAAACCTTCTTGATTTAAAGCTTTTGAAAATAATCTGTATTTAAAATACAACTTTAAGGAAGAAACAATTGTTAGTAAACTTAGAAATAAGTTTAAGATTTAAGACTTTAAATATTTCTCCCCCTTTTTGATCATTATTAAAAAGTGATGAATAATTGCTCCCCCTAAATTTATTAGAAAATATACTCCCCCTTAATAAAAGCATGTATGCATATTAAGGAAAAACAATATATATTTTATTGAATTTTTAAAGAGGTAAGCATGCAAGAAAATATAAAGAGCACATACTAATAACATAGAAACATAAAGCACCCCTTTAGATATGCCTTCAATTTTTGTAATGAGAATCCTCTAGGTTGTTTTCACATTTTGTTTAGATCTTCATCTTTGAGGATTGTCATCATTCTTCACTTCATTTGTTGCTTCTTCAAATCTTCATCATTGTCTGCATGTAATTCAAATGACTCAAGAGGTTTTGCCTCAAGGTCTACAATTTCATCAAAGACAACATGCACATACTCTTCTATTTCAAATATTTTCCGTTTGAAAACTATATATGCTTTGTATATAAAATAAATTAAAATAATTCCATCTACCTTGGAATAATAATTAAATATTGTTTTAAAGAAATTCTAAATTTTAAACAATAGGTACCCAACTATTTTGTATGGGTCCTTTGGGTTAGTTTGAAAATTTGAAATCATTTTACAACCCAAATATATCTACCACTTGGAACACCATAATGCTTAATTTTACATTTATTAGATGTATGACCCTTTTTCATACAATAAAAGCATGATACAACATTTGTGTTCCTATAAGTTGTTCCTTTTTCTACCCAAGTTCTACGGGTTCTATGATTGTGTTTATTTTTAATTCTAGGAACATACTTATTTTTAACAACCTTATTTTCATTATTTTTACTACATTCTCCTGAGGTTGTTTCATCTAGTAGTTTGTTATAATTAACACAAGATGCACATTCATTACTACTAGTAAATTTACCCTTTTCAAAAATTAAAACTTTATTTTTCAAATCTTTATTTTCTTCAAAAGTATTTTCAAAATTTAATTTTAAATTCTTATTTTCTTCAAGAATATTTTCAAAATTTAATTTTAAATTTTTGAAATCCTTTTTCAACTTCTGATGGGCTTTATCTAACTTTTCAGATTCTACTATTAAAGCAGCATAAATTTCATGCAATTCATTTTCACTAATTTGACTAGAATTATCAGAATCGCTAGATGTACTTACTTGGCTTCCAGCGTCGTCGTTCACCACTAAACAGATGTTTGCTTCTTCATCTGAGTGGCTTGAATCTGAAATGGTCTCATTGTCATCTTCCCATGCAATGTATGCCTTCTTTTTCTTGAAGAATTTCTTTTCTTCACCCTTCTTTTGATTTGGGCAGTCTGCTTTTAAATGTCCCTTTTCTCCGCAACCATAGCATCGGTAATTTGAGGAAGATACTGGATTATCTTTCTTTTCGTATCTAAATTTTCCTTTACCTTTAGACTTCATGAACCTGTTGAGCCTTTTTATCATGAGTCTCAATTCTTCTTCTTCGTCTGAGTCTTCATCTTCCGATTTACCTTTGCTTCTTTCAACCTCCGACTTTAACGCCAAACTCTTCTTGTTGTTTTTGGCTTTTGCTTCTTCTTCATCAAGTCTTCCGAGGTCAAGTTCATGCTCTCTCAACTTTCCAAATAATGCAGCCATGGTCATTGTGTTGAGATTTTGTGACTCAGAAATTGCAGTCACTTTTGGTTGCCAAGACCTGTCTAAAGATTTCAAAATTTTTATATTAAGCTCATCAGTATCGAAAGATTTACCTAGTCCAATAAGATGGTTTACGATGTTGGTGAAGCGTTTCTGAACATCTACTATTGTTTCCCCTTGCTTCATCCTGAACATTTCGTATTCCTGGATTAAGGTATTCTTTCTAGCTCTCTTAACATCATCTGTACCTTCATGGGTTACTCTTAGTACTTCCCACATTTCTTGTGCAGTTTTACAAACAGAAATCCTGTAAAACTCATCAACAGTTAAAGCAGATGAAATAATATTACGAGCTTTTACATCATTACCAAATTTTCTTTTATCTTCAGCAGTCCATTGGTCACGGGGCTTTGGTTCCTGCATATTGTTAGTTGGAACAAAAGGACCAGATGCAACAGCATCCCAAATATCTATATCAATAGATTCCATAAAGATTTGCATTCTTACCTTCCAGAATCCGTAATTTTCACCTGTGAATAGTGGTGGTCTATTGATAGAAGCACCCTCTGCGAATGTTTGAAACGATCCCGCCATTTGAATGACTATCAAAGCAAGCTCTGATACCAATTGTCAGAAGCGGCTGCAGCGGATGGGTTAGCGTGGGATAACAAACCAAGAGGGTTTTTAATACAAAAGTGAGCCTTTTAATTTCTACTCAATTAAACTTACTTAGCAATTAATAATCACAATTAAATAGAGTAAGGTTGAGAGAAATTTGCACAGATGATTTTATCCTGGTTCGGATCTTACCAATCCTACGTCCAGTCGTTTATCTCAAACAAGATAAACCTTTTTCACTAACACAAAACAATTACAAATTACAATCACAAAGAAACAATTTGTAAGAGTTTAGAAACCACCTCTCTTGATACCACAAGAGATGAACCTACACCTCCTTTGAGTCTTCACAAAGGATGAACACCTCCTCCGAATACTTCACGAAGGATGAACACCTCCTTCGAATACTTCACGAAGGATGAACCTCTTCCGAACACCTCCTCAGACACACCAAGGATGAACCGGCTATTTCCTCTGTCACCGTAGCAGCACTTCACCAGCTCCACAGACAAGAGTTTCACAAGCCGAACAAGAACACACAAGTCTCAAGAGTTTCAGAGTTCTAGAGCACAAGGGAAGAGTTTCTGTGTCTCTGTATATTTGGAGAGGAAATGAGAGTCTATTTATAGACTCATCCAAAGGGCTCTTCCATTTTTCGTTTTCAGCCTTTCACACTATGTTAATCGATTAGCTACAGTGGTTAATCGATTAACACCCCAACGGATAGTCCAACGGTTATAAAAACGGCTAGTTTTTCAAACGGTCCCTGTGTTAATCGATTAACACCTTCTGTTAATCGATTAACGTTAATCGATTAACACCCTCTGTTAATCGATTAACACTGCACTGCTGAATTTTTCCATTTTTCTCTGGAACAATCGATTAACAGCCCCTGTTAATCGATTAGCTACAGTACTTTGCTACAGTACCGTGCTACAGTAATGCGCTACAGTATTTTGCTACAGTATTTTGCTACAGTACTTTTTACAAAACACTTTTCTCTTTCTAATCTAAGTCCTATACATATTTCTAAGAGTATTACAAAAGCTTTCCATCACAATACAAATCTTCAAATCATTTTGATTCTTGATTGGTCTTGACTTGATTTGGACATCATCAAAACTTCATCTTTATCATTTTGCTAACAGAAAAGAGGAACTGGCAATAATGAAATACCGATGGACGCAAATACTAAGGAGCGTTCAAAAGGAAAGGGCGCGCAGGTAGAGGAGACCCCTGACAAGGCAAACAAGAAGGAAATCTCTGAGGAAGAGGCTTGCGAATTTTTGAAATTCATACAACAAAGTGAGTTCAAAGTGGTGGAACAATTGAATCGTACGCCTGCTCGGATCTCCCTGTTAGAGTTACTCATGCACTCGGTCTCCCATAGAAAACTGTTGATGAAGGTACTGAGTGACGCCCATGTAGAACAAGGTATTTCCCTGGAAAGTTTCGAGGGCATTGCCAGCAACATTACTGCTAATAATTATCTCACCTTTACCGATGAGGAAATACCTGAGGAGGGGAGGGGGCATAACAAGGCTCTCCATGTTTCCGTGAAATGCCTGGATTACGTCATAGCACGCGTATTGGTAGACAACGGCTCCTCCCTAAATGTCATGCCCAAAACGACATTAGATAAGCTACCTTGTGACGGAGTACACATGAAGCCAAGCTTTATGATTGTGAGAGCATTTGACGGTAGCAAGAGAGAAGTTATGGGAGAAATAGAATTGCCGGTCCAAATTGGCCCATGTGTTTTTCAAATAACTTTCCAGGTCATGGATATCCTCCCAGCCTATAGCTGTCTGTTAGGCCGCCCATGGATCCATTCAGCGGGGGTTGTGCCCTCCACATTGCACCAAAAATTGAAATATATCATGGGAGATAAGTTGGTCATAGTTTCTGGAGAAGAGGATCTCCTTGTGAGTGGCCCATCCTCCACCCGTTACATAGAAGCAGCCGAGGAAGCTCTGGAAACAGCTTTTCAATCATTAGAAATTGTGGGAAACACCTATGTTGAGCCATTTCCTATGAACCCAAATTTATCATGCACCTCTATCATGATGGCCAAGGTCATGCTCAAAGAAGGGTATAAGTACGGGAATGGTTTAGGCAAGTATGGACAAGGGCGTACATTCCCATTGGAGGTGATTGGGAACAAAAACAGATATGGCCTGGGGTACAAGCCCAGCAAGAACGATAAGAAGAGGTTGGTTGAGGAAAGGAAGGATCGCGATCTGGCTCGAATGGAGAAACGGGAACCAAAGGCGAGAAAAATCCACATTTGTGGTATCAAAGAGAGTTTTCGTAGTGCTGGATGGGTGCACACTAGCCATATAGCGGTCGTGGAACTGGAAGCTAGACCGGGAAGCTCAAACTTCGTGTGGGTTTGCTCTCCAAAGGCACAGCTCAACAATTGGAAGACTTTGGATTTACCCGTGATGTTTAAATCAAATGAAATGTAATTGCTTTACCCGGAGCTTTAGAATTCATGATTTACGGGTTGACGTTTTATTTTCGGTGTGATAATTGAATCGTGTTCATTCTCATTTCTATCATCATTTAGCCTTTTTCAGCGTTCTTCCTGTTTATTTATTCTTTTTCGCAAACTTAAATAATGCAGATATGACAATGAATGTTTTGAAAATAATAATGTCAATATACCTAAGTGGGAGCATCCTGTCATTAATACGGAAGATGATCCGGAAGATGATCTGGAACCCTCTCCAGAACTTTTAAGATTAGTGGAACAAGAGTCTAAAGAGATAAAATCCCATCAGGAGGAGATCGAAATACTCAACTTGGGAGAGAAGGATGAGATAAAGGAAGTGAAAATAGGTACTAGTATGAAAACGGGAGTGAGAGAAAGATTGCGTGCCCTATTGAAGGAGTTCAAAGATGTGTTCGCATGGTCTTACAATGACATGCCCGGTCTGGATACCGATATTGTGCAGCATAGGCTCCCACTCAAGCCAGAATGCCCTCCAGTCAAGCAAAAACTAAGAAGAATGAAGCCGGAAATGTCCTTAAAAATTAAAGGAGAGGTCCAAAAGCAATTTGACGCAGGATTTCTGGCTGTGGCAAAATACCCACAATGGGTGGCAAATATTGTACCAGTACCTAAGAAAGATGGTAAGGTTCGAATGTGCGTCGACTATCGTGATTTGAATCGTGCAAGTCCGAAGGATAACTTTCCGTTACCACACATCGACACTTTAGTTGACAATACAGCCAAGTACTCGCTATTTTCGTTCATGGATGGTTTCTCGGGGTATAATCAGATTAAGATGGCGCCTGAGGACATGGAAAAGACGACCTTCATCACGTTGTGGGGGACCTTTTGTTATAAGGTGATGTCTTTTGGGCTCAAGAATGCCGGGGCAACATATCAAAGGGCGATGGTGACACTTTTTCATGATATGATGCACAAGGAGATCGAGGTTTATGTGGATGACATGATTGCAAAGTCTGAATCGGAAGAAGAACACGTCCTCAACTTGAAGAAATTATTTGAGAGATTGAGAAAGTATAAACTCAGGTTAAACCCTGCCAAATGCACATTTGGAGTGAAATCGGGGAAGTTGTTGGGCTTCGTGGTTAGCCAAAAAGGGATAGAAGTGGATCCTGACAAAGTGCGAGCGATATCAGAAATGCCTACGCCTAGCACGGAGAAGGAGGTTCGCGGTTTTCTAGGTAGATTGAACTACATTGCTAGATTCATCTCCCAATTAACCGCTACCTGCGAACCAATGTTCAAGTTGCTACGAAAAAATCAGGTTATGGTTTGGAACGAGGATTGTCAAGCCGCTTTTGAAAAAATCAAACAATATCTGCAAGACCCACCTGTATTGCGTCCACCCGAGCCAGGAAGACCACTCATTTTGTACTTAACTGTATTGGAAAGGTCAATGGGTTGTGTATTGGGTCAACATGATGAAGCTGGAAAAAGAGAGCATGCAATATATTACTTGAGCAAGAAATTCACAGACTGTGAACAACGATATTCATCATTAGAGCGAACTTGTTGCGCGTTGGCATGGGCTGCTCATCGCTTGAGACAGTATATGTTAAGTCACACTACTTGGTTAATATCTAAGATGGACCCCATCAAGTATATTTTTGAAAAGCCCGCTCTCACCGGAAGGATAGCTCGGTGGCAGGTGTTATTGTCAGAATATGACATCGTATACGTCACTCAGAAATCCGTTAAAGGTAGTGCGTTAGCAGAATACCTGGCTCATCAACCCATCAGCGATTATCAGCCAATGCAACCTGAGTTTCCTGATGAAGATATCACGGCTCTATTCGAAGAAAGCAGAAAAAACCAAGACGAAAAAACATGGATATTATTATTCGATGGAGCCTCGAATGTAATGGGGCATGGCATTGGAGCAGTTCTTATCTCTCCAGATAAGCAGTACATGCCAATGACATCAAGGCTGTGTTTTAATTGCACCAATAACATTGCAGAATATGAGGCATGCGCTATGGGTATTCGGGCGGCAATAGAATCCAAAGTAAAAATTCTCGACGTATATGGAGATTCAGCTTTAGTCATCAACCAGTTGAAGGGAGAGTGGGAAACAAGGGACGCAAAATTAATTCCTTATCAAGCTCACATCAAGGGGTTAATGGAGTGTTTCGACATCATCACATTTAACCATATACCACGGGAAGATAACCAATTAGCAGACGCGTTGGCTACTTTGTCATCCATGTTTGAGGTTAACCCAAATACAGAATTACCAGTGATTGAAATGAAGAGCCATGCAGAGCCAGCATATTGCCAATTCATCAAGGAGGAGATGGATGGTGAACCTTGGTACTTTGATATCAAGCGCTATCTTAAGACCCGAGAATATCCCGAAAAAGCATCTGAAAATGATAAAAGGTCGTTACGAAGGTTGGCTGGTAGTTTTATTTTAAGTGGGGACATTTTATACAAGAGAAATCACGACATGATTCTCCTCAGATGTGTAGATACAAAAGAAGCCGAATTGATATTGAAAGAAGTGCACGAAGGTACATTCGGCACCCACATGAATGGACACTCAATGGCTAGGAAAATCTTGAGAGCTGGTTACTTCTGGTTAACCATGGAAAATGATTGTTGTACACACGTGAGGAGGTGTGAGAAATGTCAGATGCATGCAGACAATATCAATGTATCGCCCACAACTTTGAATGTGTTGTCCGCACCATGGCCATTTTCAATGTGGGGGATAGATGTTATTGGAGCTATAGAGCCAAAAGCGTCAAATGGACACCGCTTCATACTGGTCGCAATCGATTATTTCACCAAGTGGGTTGAAGCCATTTCTTATGCCAACGTGACTAGAAAAGTGGTGACCAGATTCATAAAAAAGGAGTTGATCTGCAGATACGGGCTGCCTAACAAGATCATCACTGATAATGCCACCAACCTAAATAACCGGATGATGGCGGAATTATGTGAGGAGTTCAAAATTCATCATCTTAATTCTTCTCCTTACCGTCCAAAAATGAATGGGGCAGTAGAGGCTGCTAACAAGAATATCAAAAAAATTGTGCAAAAGATGGTTGTCACCTATAAAGATTGGCACGAAATGCTTCCCTTTGCTTTACATGGATATCGTACATCAGTACGAACGTCAACTGGTGCAACACCTTTCTCGCTGGTATATGGAATGGAAGCAGTGCTTCCATTTGAAGTGGAAATCCCATCTCTACGAATTTTATTGGAAACCCAATTGGAGGAAGCTGAGTGGGTTCAGGCTCGATTTGACCAGCTCAATCTCATTGAAGAGAAGAGACTGACAGCGGCGTGCCACGGGCAATTGTATCAAAGAAGAATGAAAAAGGCTTTCGATAAAAAAGTACACCCAAGGGAATTTCACGAAGGTGAACTGGTGTTAAAGAAGATATTGCCCATACAAAGGAATTTCAGAGGCAAATGGACCCCAAATTATGAAGGGCCATTTGTAGTAAAGAAGGCTTTCTCTGGAGGGGCACTAATCCTCACAAAGATGGACGGAGAGGAGTTACCTTTGCCAGTTAATTCGGATGTGGTAAAAAAGTTTTACGCATGATGATTCCGCGATAGGGGATGCTACTAAGGGATATTAACGTTATTTTGTAAAAATTCTGTTATATTATGTATTATTTCTTTCAATAAATACCCTACGATTTCATTCATTATTTAATTCTTTCATTTTTTGCTTCTCGTCACGATTCATATCATACTGAGTTTTAAAAGTAAAATAAAGGAAACGACAATGATTAAAGCATCACGGGTATATTCCATTGAGCACAAACTCGCTCCTCAAGGATGTCGTGGAAGAAAACAAATAAAAATAAAATACAAAATAATACAATTCAAAAAAAAGAGAGGGGTCATCAAAATTTCAAACTGTTCATTTTGTTTTACGAGTTCTTTGTTCTTCTCTTCCCATTTCATTGTCTCATATGCATCATGATTTCAAAATTTTGTTTTTCATGGCGTTCGCTTTAGATCTCATTTCATAAGAAGTCATTTTTCCGTATTTTCTTTGTAAGTATTTTATTTTCTTTTGAACCCAGTTTTCCGTCATTTTGTTTAAATTAGAAATTTTGTTTAGACTGAAATCAAAGAAAAAAAAAACATAAAAATCTAATTTTATTTCATCATTCGGGCAAGATTTACAGTAAGGTCGGAGAGTTGATTTTGAACAAGGATATCATTTGAATACACTCATACGATCTTAACACTTGATAAGTAAAAATAAAAATGCATAAAAAAGAAAAAAAGCAGATATAACAGAAAGGGTGCAAAGTCACAATAAAAAAAAAGAAGCAGAAAAAAAAAAAAAAAAAGAGGCAAAAAAGGCAAATAAGCAGTGTTCGTGGTTCGATCACGGGTGATCGTTAAGTTACAGACCATGAAAATAAAACAAAAAAAAAAAAAACATTTCAATGGTTGAAAAACTCTCGAGCTGGTTGTGGTGGTCTAAGAGAGAGCTCCGTCGAGGGAGGTCTGATATGGAATCCGCGGAATGCAGGAGGCGCTGGCGGAGGAATCTCTGTTTCTCCATCGATTATGATGGGAACGGGGAAGAGGTCCAGAAGCTTTGGAGCCTTCATGATTACCCAACCGGTTTCTCCAAAAAACAAAAAAATAATAATAAATAAATAATTGTGCCAAAAGAGGGAAGAGAGGGAGAAAATTGAAAAGACAAGGATGAAGTTAGGGTTTTACCATACATGTACAGAGGTAGTAGAGAAAAAAGGGTGCCGGTGGGATCCAATTCTGCTTGCCAGCGTCTTACTCTATTCCCATGATTGCTAAACCAGCACTGGACGTTGTACTCCCCCGCTTCTCCGAATGCCTTGATTCGATTAGTGATCTCAAAAATCTGAGCTCGACTTGGGTGAGTGACTCCGTAATTGTAAATGTTGGTCATTATCCTGATTTGATCTTCTGTCGGACGCCACTTTGGGCAGGTCGGTCTCTCCATTTCCATTTCCTTCTCATCCATTTCCCTAATTTGTCTAAATAAATAAATAATAAAAACAAAAAAAAAAAAAAACAAGAACAAAGTAAACCATAAATAACAAAAATATTATGTTCATTGGTCTTATGTCTTCTTCCATTGCGTTTCTTTTAAGCTAATTTTGTTCTTTGTTTTGGGTCTTTCGAGTCTCGTTGTCCAGTTTGTGATCTGTTTCATGGTCCTCGCAAAGGTTCCTAAACGGATCTACGTCCAGATTGTCCATGTCCATGTCCTTGTGTTCATACGAGTATTTTTCTTTTAAGTTTTCTGTTTTTATGGGGTACGTGGCGTTGTTCTACCCGATTGTCTCTGTCATACCTTCAAACGAAGGGAGATTAGCGTCTGGTTTCCAGCCTATATACCCCTTATCTTTGTTAAGACAGTTGTGTTTTTAGAGTGTTTTAAGTTTTTAAGAGAAAAAAAGAAAGAGGAAGAAAGAGGGCTCAGAAAGAAATGCAGAGAAAGGCGAGAGGGAAATAAAAGCAGACAAAGCGAAAAAAGCAGAAGAAAATGAAGAGCTTGCAGAAAAGAAAAAAAAGCATGAAAGCAGAAAGAGCAGCATAACGGAAAGAATTAAGCACAAAAGATGAACGGAAAGAGTAAAAGCAGGAAAAGGGGAAGAGGTGAAGAAGAGCAGAAAGCTTAACAGAAGACGAACAGAAAGAGGGAAAGAAAAACTTGAAAGCACGGAAAGAAAAACACCAAAGAAGATCTAGAAGAAGGAGGACTTACCCGGGGAAAGAAAGGCAGGAAGAAGCTCGTAGCAGGACTCGGAGGCCTTCGAAGGCAGGGACGGAGGAGCCTTGCAGATCTCAGACGCTCTCGAAGGACGCTCAGGGAAGAGAGAGAAGAGAGAAAAGAGAGAGAAGAGAGAAAGGGAGAGCAAGAGAGAGAGGGGCAGATCGAGAAATGTCGCCCAACGCGGAGGAGCTCTCGACTTATAGCCAAGCAAATCCACTGTGTCCACAGTTACGGTCACTGCAACCGTCTGGTGTCGGTCTGATCTTTCTGATTTCAAAATATATATAAAAATTTGAAAATCTGAAAACGGGTAGGATTGTGTTGGGTCGATCCGGCCCAATTCAGGAGACTTATTAGATGATCCGATTTCTCTAAAAAAAAAATAAAATAAAAAAATATAAAAATATGATAAATAGAAATTTTCAAAAAAATAATAAGTGGAGTGATGTAAAATTTGAAGTGTTCAAAATTGTTTTTCATTTGCATGATAAAAGGCATTTTTCAAGTTCATTGGGCCTCATTGTCAGGTTAACCTTCTTTGAACCCATTTCTTCTGAAACATAAATTTGAGTGAAAAATTATTTTGGCATGTTTGTAATTTCACATCACACCATTTTGTTTAATTTTATTCCTTTTTCTTCTGCATTTTTGAATAAATCTAAAAAAGAAGCGAACAGTGCTCGAGCCCATTAGGCCCAATGGCCTTTGTGGTTTTCTCTCGAGTCTACTTCTTTTGAAAAAATATCAAAAATATTTTGTTTTCACATTTTTGCTGTTGAATGATGTTTAGTACATTTGTTCAAATTGTCCTGTGTGATTTTCTTTGAATTTGTAGTTTAAAAAAAAAAAAACAAAAAAAAAAAAAATCTGAAAATGAAAGGGAACAGCGCTCGAGCCCATTAGGCCCAATGGCCTTTGTGGTTTTCTCTCGAGTCTACTTCTTTTGAAAAAATATCAAAAATATTTTGTTTTCACATTTTTGCTGTTGAATGATGTTTAGTACATTTGTTCAAATTGTCCTGTGTGATTTTCTTTGAATTTGTAGTCAAAAAAAAAAATAATAATAATAATAAATAGAGGAATTCAGGCCCTTGTCTGAAGCTTTTGTCATGGTTGCAAAAAGAATAGTATTGGGCCCATTGAGTCTGGTAGTGTTGCAAAATTTTCTTTGGTCCAATATTGTGAAATCCTCTAAAAAAATGAATTTCTTTTAGCTTGTTCCATAAACTATAAAAAATGAAAAATGTCTTCTTGGTCATCTTCTTGTGTCAAGTTCACACGGCTCAGGTCATCTGATCCATTGGGTCAATGTGCCCGGTAAGTCCAACTTCCTCTTGTTAATTCTCCTCAGGTTTTCAAACGTTTTTGGCCCAACTCGGCCCATTACATGCATATTTCTCATTAATTTCTATTTCTAAAAGATAAAAAACACAAAAACATTTTTCTAATATGCTTAATATTTTTCACATTGTGTAAATAAAAAAAAATGATTGAAAAAAAAAACATTTTATTTTTCAAACGTTTTTCTAAAATCAAGTTTTCTCATATCAATTTTTGCATTGCTCACCAAACCGAGTTTCTGCACTGGTTCCCAAGCTCATTTTCCACATTAGCCCAGAAAGTTCTTTTCATAATAGCTTGCAAAGCCCAGTTTTCATGCTGGCTCGCAAGGCCCAAATTCCAGAATGGCCGAAAAATTTTAATTGCCACATCAGCCCACAAAAGCCCAGTTCCTACACTGGCCCACAAAAGCCCAGTTCCTACACTGGCCCACAAAAGCCCAGTTCCTACACTGGCCCACAAAAGCCCAGTTCCTACGCTGGCCCACAAAAGCCCAGTTCCTACACTGGCCCACAAAAGCCCAGTTCCTACACTGGCCTACAAAAGCCCAGTTCCTACACTGGCCCACGAAAGCCCAGTTCCTATACTGGCCCACAAAAGCCCAGTTCCTACACTGGCCCACAAAAGCCCAGTTCCTACACTGGCCCATAAAAGCCCAGTTCCTACACTGGCCCATAAAAGCCCAGTTTTCATACTGGCCCATTAAGCCCAGTTTTCACACTGGCGAATATTTTTTCAAATCACAAGTTTCAAAAATTCTCAAAATTCAAAAGCCCAACTCTCACTGGCCCCAAGCCCAGCTCACACTGGCCCCCCTTAAGCCCAGCTCACACTGGCCCCCAAGCCCAGTTTTCACACTGGCCCCCTAAGCCCAGCTCACACTGGCCCCTAAGCCCAGTTTTCACACTGGCCCCCTAAGCCCAGCTCACACTGGCCCCCAAGCCCAGTTTTCACACTGGCCCCCCTAAGCCCAGCTCACACTGGCCCTCTAAGCCCAGTTCTCACACTGGCCCCCAAGCCCAGTTTTCATACTGGCCACCAGACCTAATTTTCTCTAAAAAAAATCTCTATTTTTCAACTGGTATCATCATTTTAATTTCATATCACTTTTCTTCATGCATTTAACCAAAAAAAAAAAGCGCAAAATTCGAGTCATTTGTTTTCGATGCAAATTATCAATTTTATGAGATTTAGGAAAAAATGTAATGGATGTCATAATCTCCTGTAGTCAAATGTGTGAGCCAAATATTCTTAAGAGATATCTGCGTGTGCATTGCTTGAAATCATCGTCCTTCAACCTTCATTATACCAAGAGATTGGCCCAATCATGTTCTTGAGCCCAAATGATAAACACTAAGCTTTACACTGGGGCAGATTTTTCGATACCTTCACTGCTTTCATTTGGGAGATCCTGGAATCCGTTAAAAAAAAAAAATGAAAAAAAGAAAGAAGAAAAAATGACCAAAAAATTTGACTCTTATTGAGATCATTTAATCTTGTCTCCTAATTAATCTTGTGAAAATGAAGCAACCAAAATTTGAAATGATGTGTGGCCATCTTTCTTCATCCAAAAAAAAAAACAAAAATATATCCTTGGATACCAAATTTGAGCCAATAAGAAATTTCTTTTCAAATTTTACCCAAACAAGGGTTACCATCACAGTAGAAGTCGACTCAAATTGCAAGAGGAACACACTCAGTGATCAAATGAAGAAAATTCCTCAAAAGTGAAGTAAAAATACAAAGAATCACGAAGTGATGGCAAGCAAAGAATGAAATTTGAGAAAGGACAAAGTAGTCAAAACAGATTTGACAAATAACTCATACAAGCGCAGATGGTAACCCTTGTTTTTCATAAAAAAAAATACCCACAAAAATTTATTTGAGCCTTTATATCCTTTCTTTCGACACCCTTTAGCCCAAGCCACATTACAAGCCCAATAAAAGTCCACACGGATTGAATAATGGTTGCTTAAATTTTCATGAAGCTTAATTTTAAGACATGACGAAAATGACTAACAATGCAGTTAAAAAAATTGATGAAAAATAAATGTCCTCGGATGAAGGGAATTCCCTATTGATCAAAATTCTACAAAGGAAAATCAAGCCAATTGGGGCAATCTTTTCAAGCCAATCCTTTCCATATCCATCACAAATTCCTGAACCCATTCAAACTCTTCCCCTGATTCACAAACTAGGGGGTAATTTTTGGGCAACTTTATTCCATGTGTTTTGGCCCTTCCAAAAGATGTTCAACTTTGTTAGTCTCACATTTGTTTCATCTGTATATGCAAAGTTCGTATCAAGACCGGGGCATCCCTTGTTGGGCCTCTCAAATTTGTCCGCACTGAAATTCATGAATCCACCCTCAAGACAGGGGCAGACACTTTGGGGCTCTGAGTCCATCATTTGTAAACCCAGAGTGGGGGAAAACTTCTTGTTGAACCTCGCTTAATTGACTCATACCCAAAACCAAGGCGTGACTTTCATATGCTTCAGCCCATTCAGAGTATTGAGCAATTTCGTTAAATCTCAAATTTTTTTCATCTGAACATTCAAAGCTCATACAAAGACTGAGGCATCCCTTGTTGGGCCTTGCATGATTTTGGTTCACCTCGAACTTCAAAAGTCTGAAACCACCAAAATTGGGGCAATTTGCAAATCCCACGTGATATTCTCACTCCCTGATTCATGACATATTCCCTCACAATTCGCAGATACACTTGTCCATACCAACACTTTTACCATGTTCCAGAGCGGCTTCTGGGTATCTACTACCTCACATTGGCCTTTGTAGCCGTTTTAAGGAGTAAGAGGCTCAAGTAGCCAACCCGGTACTCTCCAAATCCTTCTAATCATCCTCCACATTTTTTAACCAATCACTGATATCAAGCATGTACACACTAGTATCTCGTCAAGAAATGTGTAGCACACAAGCTTCATTTTGAACGCTTAACTTCAGATTGGGCATCCATTAAAAAAAAATTGGGAAGTCTCTATTGTCATGAATTTGATGATTTCAAAGCAAACAAATTGACAAAAAAAAAATGTCATGGTTTCATAATATTCCAATGCGTCATGTACATATTTTCATCAACTTTGAATTTGCCTCCATTGTAAATTTCATCAATTTTTCTTCCTTCAAAAAGACAAAAAAAATGCATCAAAGTTTTCCTCTCCAATTTCAAAATTTCATCAAATTTTCTTTCTTCAAAAAGACAAAAAAAATCAACATGCATCAAAGTTTTCTTCTCTAAATTTCAAAATTTACATCAACCATGTTTCTCTTGCACATTGAGATTTCAAAATCCATGTACTTGTACAAAAATGCAACACTTGTTTCTTAGTTTCAAAATTTTGAAAGAAAAAAAAAATCAAAATCAAAATCAAAAATCAAAAATTATCTCAAAATTTCAACCAATTCCAATTTTGCAATTCAAAGCAATCAAACATTTTTTCTCTCTTCCATTTTATCTCGGCCATCTGCAAGATAATGGTCGAGAACACTTTTCAGTTTTATTTTATCTCGGCCATCTGCTAGATAATGGTCGAAAGCACTTTTCTCTTATTTTATCTCGGCTATCTGCTAGATAATGGCCGAAAGCAGTCAGTTTTGTTTTATCTCGGCCATCTGCTAGATAATGGTCGAAAGCACTTTTCTCTTATTTTATCTCGGCTATCTGCTAGATAATGGCCGAAAGCAGTCACTTTTGTTTTATCTCGGCCATCTGCTAGATAATGGTCGAAGGCACCTTTTGTTCTGTTTTTTATCTCGGCCATCTGCAAGATAATGGTCGAAAGCAGTCAGTTTTGTTTTATCTCGGCCATCTGCTAGATAATGGTCGAAAGCACTTTTCAGTTTTGTTTTATCTCGGCCATCTGCTAGATAATGGTCGAAAGCACTTTTCAGTTTTGTTTTATCTCGGCCATCTGCTAGATAATGGTCGAATGCACTTTTCAGTTTTGTTTTATCTCGGCCATCTGCTAGATAATGGTCGAAAAGCACTTTTCAGCTTTGTTTTATCTCGGTCATCTGCTAGATAATGGTCAAAAGCAGTTTCAGTTTTGTTTTGTCTCGGCTATCTGCAAGATAATGGTCGTGCCCAATTTTACTTTCTGTCATTGGTATCTCGACCCTCTGCATGGCAATGGTCAGGTACAAACCAAATTTTACTTTTTCAAAACGACCCTCTGCATGGCAATGGTCGAAACCAATCAAATTCAAATTTCTCATTCATTTAATTTTGTTCATTTTACTTATGCAAAAAAAAAAAAAAAAAAAAAAAAAAGAAGAGAACAAAATTTTGTTCCTCGTACACTGCATCTGTAGCGTTGGTACACCCTCCGCGAGGTTGTCACACTTAATTCTCTCAGCTTTGTTAATTTGTTTTATTCCCTGTCTGATTCTTGTTTATCTTGAAACCCAGACGAAATTAGTATTTCTATCTTTACTTATTTTTTACTCTGATAATATGTAAACATTGTTTGTCATATGATCTAGTAAAATCTAAGTAAAGAGGGGCAGCTGTCAACACTCAATTTCGTCCGGGTTGATTAATAAATTTATTTTCTTCATAAAAAGTAAAAAAAAAATATAAAAAAAAATATTAAAAAAAAAAAAAAAAAATATTAAGAAAAAAAACGTTCCTCTTGGCATTGGCATGACCGTTCGGTCTTCCTCAAGGATTCTCAATTCGGCCGTTCGACCTTTGGTTCATTCAGGACGATCGTCTTAGCCTCATCCGTTCGGTCATCCACAAGCGGCTACTCGACCGTTTGGCCGTTCTTTCGTTTACGACGTTCGGCAAATCTTGGATACGACCGCTCGTCCTTCCTTTTGGTCCTCAACGTCCGTTCTCTATTGCAATATGTCAGACGTTCGGCCTTTTGTTTGTTGCTGTAACCGTTCGTCCTATACCGTGAGCCTTCAACACGTTCGGCATTTCTCAGCATTAAGCGTTCGGTCATTCAGCCCTCCAATTGTCGACCGTTCGTCTCTTTTGATATAGCGATCGGTCAGTTCACCATCTAGCTTTCGTCATCTAACGTTCGTTTACTTTCGTTCGGTCATGGTTGAGACGCTCGTCCAGAACGTGTTCGATCAAGATTCAAAGCGTTCATATAAGTAACGTTCGGCCCTATTATCTGAACGGTCGTTCTAGTACCCATCTGGAACAAGAACGAGCAGCAGCTCAGCAGCCATACGCACGTCTTGGAACGTCCAGAAGAAGCACTCCAAGTCCAGACCAGCAGTGTCCAGGGGAGGAAACCGTCCAGCCTGCAACATCCAGCAGCTCCATCTTCATCCAGCAATCACCAAGAGGAAGAGAAAATATCACGGCTTTCACAAATGCAAAATGATGACCAGCGTTTCATCATGGCTGGGAGAAGTCCACCGCAGCAGAGGCAATCACGCTGGAATGGTGCTGCACTGTATTGAATAGACCGTCCCATGCACTCACTAAATCAAGCACATGGAAGAGACAATGGCTTGCACATCTTCACGGTATCAATCAGCAGGCAGCATATGATTTCTCTCTTTTAAATTTTAGTGTAATATGACATGGAGAGCATTACTAGAGTTGAAGAAGAAAAGTAGATTAGGTGGGAGGACACGCAGGAAGCATGGGCAGCAAGGCATTAAAAAGACAGAGCGTGGATGCTATAACGTGTTCACATTTTTTTTGTGCTGTTGGAGAGAAGAAGGAGGCACATAAGGACAGTATCACGTTCACAACAACACATGCATAAGTGGAACTGAGTTGTGGAATGTTCAGAAGATATGCACGTGGTAGACAGCGAAAAAAAATATGAAGAAGTGGACATGCATGTACACAAAGTCAGCAGAAGAATGAGGAGCACACCACGTCACAGCATAGGCAAAGGGGAGTGCACATGGTCATGGGGAGGAGCTAGTGGAAGTCCTTCTTTCATTTTGGTGTGGAGGATGACCTGGAAAACCATCAAAAAAATTCTGAACGTGGTCCAGCATGTGGAGAGAAAAAAGAGGGTTGAACAAGTACAGAAGAATAAAAAAGAAAGAGAGGGGGAAGTGGAGATTGGTGGCACGTCTTGGAGGCCTTCTCGGGTCCAATACAGTTAAGATGAACAATTGAAAGTGAAGCACAGGGCCTTGCACCACAGAACTAATACATTAAGAAGCTTTGACAAGGGACCAGCCTAAGAAAAGTGCAAAAGTGCTTAAAAGTCAGTTTTTTGTCCAATGGTGACCTGTGTTCATCTGACTGGGTACCTGCGTTGGACTTTCTGTACAAATTTGCAATTTCTCTCGGGTAATCGATTACAGGGGTTCTGTAATCGATTACCAGAGCCCTTGTTGAACACTTTCACTCATTCCTTGCACAGGTTGCTCCACCAACTCATGAGGGGTCTCCCCACCCTCCTTGGCCTCACATCACATCACCATCCATTATTTCCCACCATTGAAACACCTGCACAAACCTCAGACAGGTGCAAAAGTGCTTAAAAGTCAGTTTTTTGTCCAATGGTGACCTGTGTTCATCTGACTGGGTACCTGCGTTGGACTTTCTGTACAAATTTGCAATTTCTCTCGGGTAATCGATTACAGGGGTGCTGTAATCGATTACCAGAGCCCTTTTTGAACACTTTCACTCATTCCTTGCACAGGTTGCTCCACCAACTCATGAGGGGTCTCCCCACCCTCCTTGGCCTCACATCACATCACCATCCATTATTTCCCACCATTGAAACACCTGCACAAACCTCAGACAGGTGCAAAAGTGCTTAAAAGTCAGTTTTTGTCCAATGGTGACCTGTGTTCATCTGACTGAGTACCTGTGTTGGACTTTCTGTTCAAATTTGAAATTTCTCTCGGGTAATCGTTTACAGGGGTGCGGTAAACGATTACCAGAGCACGTTTTGAGCACTCTCGCTACTAACCTTCACCCACTTCCACCATCCCACTTCCAATGTTCCACAAGTGTTCCCGCCAACTAACCTTCCCATAATATTCCACTATTCCCCACCGTATCAAACTCCACTATCTCCACTTCTCATCATCACTCACCTTTGTCTCCCACTTACCTTCAACACCCTGGCTCCCCAATAATAAAATGTGAATGCATAGTGGATACCAGGGGAGAGGAGGGCACATGGCCAAAGAAAAGAAAGAGAGAATTGTTTTCGCTGACACCTCCACTCTTGTTGGTCATCCACGTCAGTGTCCGTATGGTGCTCATCTGGTAACTTCTGAAAAGGACCCCTCTCAGATCACCTTCATAGACGCATAGTCCATATCATCATCATCAACACAAAAAGGCCCGTGGCCTCCAACCGATCCCCGATATTCTCACCCAGCCAATAACTCAGCCCCTGGATCTTCTCCATTCTCACCTCCAACGCCCATTGCCTCCAGTCCATTATCTTCATCTCACTCTCCATTCATCTCCAACATTACTACAGACCAGGGACTGAACCTTCAAGTTTCCCTTCATTGTCCAATCACCAACACACACACATGCTACTAGTAACTGCCCATCCTCCATATCCACGACCTTCAACTACCAACACCTAAAGGCCATCACCTATCCTCACCCAGATCACCTCCATCCGTATGCACCCGTCGCCATAACTATACTCACTTCATCAGCCCCCCCCCCAACCCCCGTAACCGCAGTAAACCACTTCTCTTTTCACTTTTATTTCCTCACCTCCAACATGCACCTGCAACAACAACAAAAAAGGGAAAGAAATTGAATCCAGGAGCATCATTTCAAGAACTGGGGAAGGAACGCTTTGTTGAAAAGGGAAGCCAAAGAAAAGAGAAGATCAGACACACAAGGCACGGATCCTCAAGAGGTAAGTGATGCCTTACACTTCAGGTTTTAATAAATTGGTTATTTTTTTTTTCCTCGAGATGTCTCTGTTGCGTATGTCTATGTTATGTGGTTACTGCATGTGTTAAGTATGTCTCGGTTGTGAGGTTATTATGTCTGCATGTGTTATGTTAGCATGTTTTGCTTTTGAATAGATGTTGTTGTATATGTCTGCTGTTACTGAACCATCATCACATCCAACCATCTTGACATTCACGGTCATTGTTAAACACCTCACGTCCACTACCTATCTTCACCCATCTTCATCATATTCCCATCTGGCCCTACACCACAGTGACAGTTACCGTAAGCAACCACCGAAACCACTTTCTTCATCGTGCCATGCGGCAACAGCGCCTCCATAATCAATGTAACAGTCACCACTGCAGCTCACTTCCCTCCGCATGCCATCACCTTCTCAACCCTGCTACCACCGTGACTAGCTTCAGAACTAACGAACCCGACCATGGCTTTGGCAAACTCAGAAAACTCATCCCCCAGATCATCATCACTACCATCCTACTTCACGCGATTCAGCAGTGAAACCCGATGTACTTCATTGTCATCATCTACACCACATTCAAACCAAATCACCGTGAGTGTCACCAGCATCCCTATAGCACCTCACTGTCAAACAGCCTCCATCCCAGCCACCATCAACTTCTTCTCTCATCACCACGAAACCCCATTCACTTTCACCATCAATCAACTCAACATCACCGTGAAAACCCACAACCTTCACGCTTCCACTTCAAACTTCCACCATCTTCATACTCATCTTCATCATCTTCAACTCCGCCATCCACTATACCTCCGACGTTTGCCCATCACCCCGTAAACCCGTCATCCTACTCCAAGCCATCATTGCCGCTCCTCACTTCATCATCTTCATCTCCAAATCAGCCTTCACTTTCATCATCACCGAACAACATCCACACATGTGCACCCCCTTATTTCACCCGTACACCCCCCTTATCCCTCTTCCTGGCACACACCAATCACCCCCTCTGTTTGGGTCGAAGCCCATTCCGTCTCTACAAACCAAAGGAGCCCAAATTTTGTTCTGCACCTCCATTTTTCGTCCTTACACCCCTTTCAGTTTGGGTTTAGGCCCAATCTATGTAAAAATAGTTTAGACACTCGTTTTCTCATTTGGGCACCTCCCACTATTTGTTTTAGTTTCATTACTTTTTTATTTATTTGCTTTCATTTATTTATTTTTATTTCGTTCCCTTATTTATCTTATTCTATTTGCTTTTTTTATTTTATTATCATCGTCGTTATTTTATTTATTTATTCTAAATATCTATTTATTTTAAAATGCACATTTAATAATACACTAAAAATAAAATATTTTTAAAGGTTTAGGCATATGTGTGATCGCACGCATCGTCCTTGTGCTAAAAACCTTTTCTCTTTCTTCAAATATAATAAAAATATGTTTTAAAGGTTTAGGCACATGTGTGGTCGCACGCATCGTCCTTGTGCTAAAACCCATTTTTCTCTTTTAAATAAAATTAATAAAATATTTTTAAAGGTTTAGGCATATGTGTGATCGCACGCATCGTCCTTGTGCTAAAAACCTTTTCTCTTTCTTCAAATATAATAAAAATATGTTTTAAAGGTTTAGGCACATGTGTGATCGCACGCATCGTCCTTGTGCTAAAAACCTTTTCTCTCTTTTAAAAAAAATCTCAAAAATATGTTCCAAAGGTTTAGGCACATGTGTGATCGCACGCATCGTCCTTGTGCTAAAAACCTTTTCTCTCTTTTAAAAAATCTCAAAAATATGTTCCAAAGGTTTAGGCACATGTATGATCGCACGCATCGTCCTTGTGCTAAAAACCTTTTCTCTCTTTTAAATAATCTCAAAAATATGTTCCAAAGGTTTAGGCACATGTGTGATCGCACGCATCGTCCTTGTGCTAAAAACCTTTTCATTCTCCTGAATAAAAAAAAAAAAAAAATGTAAAATCTTCAAAAGCTAAAAAACATTCACATTTTCAAATTACAAACAATATCGCCTTGCGAGAACTACGTGATCCTTGATTCTCCACCAAAAGTGGAGATACGTAGGAGCAAGGCTAGTCCTTGTCAGGCTCACTTTCCCAAAAATCCAAAATCATTTCTCATCAAATTTCCCAAACAATTTCCAAAATCATTTCTCAAACAGTTTTCAAAAGAACTACGTAACCCTGATTTCTCACATGAGAATACGTAGGAGCAAGGTCAATCCTTGTCGGGCCCAAAAAACTAAAAAATATTGTTTGTTTCTTTAGAGTCTTATTTTGGGGGAAAGTTAAACATTTTGAAAACCACATCCATATTTGCACATTTAGTTAAAGGTACTGCCCTAGGGCAGGCGTTGTAGGGTGCTAATACCTTCCCTACACGTAACCGACTCCCGAACCGAGAATCTGGTTCAAATTGACCATGCCTTATCATTTTATGGTTTTTCCGTAGTTTTCCAGGATAAACTATGGTGGCGACTCCAAAATCTCTTTTCAAAACCCGTTTCTTTTCGGATCGTCGTCCCGTCGCGATTCCGGTTGCGACACAAGTCATACTTGAATAATCGATTATGACTTCATATAATCGATTATCACATTTTTGAAAACCTATAACGGACTTGAATAATCGATTATCACTTACAATAATCGATTATTCATGGCAGTTGGGAGCTGACCTTTGGCATTTAGTGTACTTGGCTATATATTTTGTTTTGGAGAAATTAGAACGTTAACGTTGTTTTTGAACTGAGAAAGCTTAGAACATTGTGTGTCAGAGGAACGTTCTCAGAAAGCTTTTTGTTCATTGTTCCCTTGCTTGGTCTTGTGAAAGGAGAGGCTCGCGTATCGTGTGTCGATAGTCGGAGCAGACTCTCTTCAAGTTAGCAAGGTGCTCTGCCTGGTCTTGTGAAAGGAGAAGCTTGTGAATCGTTGGTCGATTGCTGAAGTGGTTCTCTTCAAGTTGGTAGAGTAGTTCTATTCATTTTTATTGTTCATTATCTTGTAATCTGTTAAACAATTTTTAGTGAAAAAGGTTAATCACTATTTATAGTGATTAACGACTGGACGTAGAATCTTTTGATTCGAACCAGGATAAAAATTCTGTGTTGTTCTTCTTATTCCCTATACTTATTTTATTGTACGTACATCAACGGTTTGGAAATTTGTCTCTAAGAAAATTAAATTTCTAAAACTGACCATCTTATTAAGAGTTTGACTGAACACACTTTCCGCTTTATAAGTTATTCCGCTGTGCAAAATTCTATAACGGTACCGATTGTTCCAACAATTAGTAGACAACATTCAGTCTTGGTTGGCAACTGATGAGTCGATATTTTATTCACTTCACTTAGTTTATTGTGCTAGAATTAATCAGGAAATTGTGCTTAATTGTCCGATATTTTCCCATTTTCAGTAATTGTGCTTAAATCGATCAGAAATTCTTATTTTAGTTAATTTGAATCATCTGAGCTAATTATTTTCATTATTGATTACAGGAAAATTTTTGAAGATACAATTTGGGACTTTCAAAGATTATTTATTTGACATTGTGTTATTTTGGAAGAAGCTATACTCCTTAGAATTTTTAAGAAGTAAAATTGTTTTGAAAACCGTACACACCTCACGGCCATTCACGTTTTGTTGGGAGAATTAATTAGATTTTAGATTAGATTTTAGGAGTAGTTTAGTGTAAGAAGCCACGGACGTTTTCATTCTAAGTGTCATTTTTCCTCCTCCCCTTTGGGGAGGTTTTGGATTTGTTTTAATTTCCAGTTCAAGAATTGAATTTTAATTGAAGTTTCCATTCTGCATTTCTCAATGTTCGTTGAATTTTATTTTCATTTACCGTTTCCTATAATTTACCGTTCTCTGCAATTTACCGTTTTCTGAAATTATCGTTTTATGAATTTACCATTTTCTGAACTCTCTTTATTTTACTGTCGCTGTTACGTTTTTGCATATTTACTGTTCCGTTTTTACCGTCTTTTACCGCTTGTTTTTACCGTTGTTAAAATTTATTTCAGTGTTTTTAATTCTGTTTTATTTAATTTCCAATTTCCAATTTAATTTTACCGCATTCAACATAAACACCAAAAACACCCCCCCCACTTCGTGTTAGATCTGAAACTGAACCCATATTTGGTCCTTGAGAGACGACCTAGGAGTCACTTCCTAGACTATACTGCATTATTTTCGTGCAATCAATACTTTTGTGAGCGGTGCGACCCGTTCATTTATCAAAATTTTGGCGCCGTTGCCGGGGACCAATGAAGGTTCAGTTTTAGATTTTTGTTCTGTTAATATTTGTTCTGTTAATATGTGTGTTTTGTGTGTTCTGTCTGTTGTATTTTTGTAGGAGACAACGACACCTTCAACAAATTTTGGCGGCGTTGTCACTTCAGATCCAGGTTTTTGTTTTAGATTTATGCTGTGTTAATATATATTGTGTATATATGTGTTTAATTGTGCTATGTTCTGTATTTAGTTGTTATTAAAAAAAAAATTGAAAATTAAAAAAAAAAAAAAAAAATTAATTAAAAATTTTTACTATTGATGTTCTGTCTTGTGTGTGCTTGTAGCATGTATAAATGTGTTTTGTTTTATTTGATTCGTAATTTTTAGTTTTTAGTTTTTAGTTTTTATTTTTCCATGTCTACCTATTTTAATGTTGTGAATAATGCTTATTCTGCCAATGTCTGTGATTATGATTCTTATTCTGCATATTACTTTGATTTTAAATCTGCTGATTTTTATGATGAGAACAATATGTTCCATCATCCAATTTCTGAGAGCTCTCTTTGGGAGCCAGTTCCACAATATGAGAGTCAGCAGTATGATTCTCCTATTCAAATAACTCCTCAGCCTTCTACTTCTGAACCTACATTAAAGGAGTTACTAGAGCAGATGACAATGCAGAACATTCAGTTTCAGAAAGGGAACATGCAGTTCAAGCAAGAGAGCATGGAGTTCCAGCAGGAAACTCAAGCTGCCATACAGAATCTGAGTGATCAGATCAGGCAGATGGCCACTCTTGCACCTGAGGAGACTGATGAAAATTTTGGGGACCCGGCAGAAGTAAGCAGTAATCCTGAACCAGGTAGACCACCTTCACCTTCCCACACTCTAGAAATCTTCAAGGAAGAGGAGGTAAGCATACCTCAATTTGATTATATTGATGACTATGTTGTTGAGAGGTATGCTGATGACTATATTGTTGCTGAGCATGATTTTAATTTTTCCTCTGTGCATGATGAGGACTGCTTTTTACTATCACATTCAAATATTTGTTCTCCATGCACTGAACATGAATCTGAACCTGTTAAAGATATTATTTCTACATTTGAAACCGATTCATGTTATGAGGATTTATCTGAGGTTCAGCCTATTACACTAGAATTGGGTGTCATACCCCTGCATGAAATTTCTGCGGAACCACATTGCACTAACCATGTTGCAGGAGGTACGTATAAATTTGATCAACATACACCCACAGTGGAAAACAAAGGTGCTGACACTGACAGTTCAAAGATCAACAAGCACCTACTGAATCCGCTCAGTGACAATATTTGCTGCTTAGATCCGGCGGTGGAGGATATTTCTCTGCTTGATCAGATTTGGAGGATGAAGCAATTTTTCCTCAAAATTTCCGTCTTGGATCCTGAAGAAGACATCTCCCTGATTGTCCAATTTTGGCAACTGCCACCATAATCCAGGGGAGTTTTCTTTTTCTTTCTTCCCCGTTTTCTGACTTTTATTACATTTGTCCTTTATCTGTTTAGTGTTTTAATTGATGATCTTATGCTTAGAACACGTTTAGGACATTGTAGTTTAAGTGTGGTCTCGGGAAGATTCTGCATTTTGTTTAAGTTGTTTTTCCTTTTCTTCTTAGTTTTCAAATTGTTATCCTTAAAAAAAAAAAAATCAAAAAAATTCAAAAATTGTTTTGCGTAGTCCTTGATTTTATTTCGACCCTCAGTTTCTTACCAATATTTCATTAAAAATTTTCACTTCAGATCTCATTTATTTTCCTTATTTTCCTTCACTGTAAATACAATTTCTTAGTTGTTTTCATACAGATCTTTGATTGCAAATTTTTAGACTAAGAAAATATTTCATTCATAATAGCAAAATTACAGTAATGGAAAAATGGAGATTGAACAGATCTGAAAATAAGATTTGCAGTAGATATATATAAATAAAAGATGTTCGGGGGGTCGATCTTTAGTGATCGTTAATATTACAGACCATAACAATAAAAAACATAAAAAAAAAAAAACATAAAACATAAAAAATTAAATGTTCATATTACAGTCCTTAATTCTGGCCACACTCGGCCAACAAAAACATAATAATAAAAAAATAAAAACATAAAACCTAAAACATTAAAAATGAAAGAACTCTCGAGCTGGTTGTGGTGGTCTAAGGGAGAGCTCCGTTGAGGGAGCTCTGGTTCGAAAAGTCACGAGCGGAGGCTTTGGTGGAGGAATTTCTCGTTCATTTCTGTCGTCATCGATAATGATCGGAACTTGAAACAAATTCAGCAGCCTCGGTGCCCTCATTATCACCCAGTTGTTTTCTTTCAAACAAAAAAATAAAAAATAAAAAAATAAAAAAAATAAAAAAACTTGTGTTAATAATAGTAGAGGAATGGAAAATTCAATGGAGGTGTGATCAGAGGTCTTACCGTACATGTATAGAGGCAGTTGTGAAAAGAGAGTGCCTGTGGGGTCTATCTCCGCTTGCCAGCGCCTGACCCGATTGCCATGGTTGTTAAACCAGCAGTGCACGTTGTATTCAGTGGCTTCGCCGAAGGTCCTTAGTCGAGACGCGATCTCGACGACTTGCGCTCGGCTTGGGTGTGTGACCCCATAGTTGTAGATTTTGGTCATCATCGTGATCTGATCATCTGTAGGACGCCATCGTTGACTGGTATATCTCTCTGATTCCATATCACTCATCCTTCCTCTCGTAATATACAAATACATAAATAAAAAATAAATACATATAAAAAGAAAAAAAAAAAAGCATAACATAAATAACAATAAAAAAAAAAAAAAAAAAAAGCATAAAAAATTTAGATTAGTTCTGTGTTTTCTTTATTTGTTCTTGTTTCCTTTATTTTGTCCTGTCTGTCTTTGATTGTTTTTGTGTCTGGTCTCAGATCTGTTTCACGGTCCTTGCAAAGGGTCCTAAACGGATCTACGTCCAGTGTCCTTGTCCATATTGTTCTTGTATATTATGTTTCTGTGTTTTATTTTTAAGTGGGGTACATGGCGTTGTTCTACCCGATTGTCTCTGCAATACCTTCAATCGAAGGGAGATTAACGTCTGGTTTCCAGCCGATATACCCCTTAAGTTTTAAGACAATTGTGTTTTATGTGTTTAAGTGTTTTCAGTTTCAAAAAAAAAAAAAAAATTGAAAAGGAGATGAAAGAAGCATAAAAAGAGAAGAAAAAAATGGAAAGCAGGAAACAGGAAAGCAGGAAATAAAGAGGCAGAGCAGGCAAGAGGAATGCATAAAAAAAATGGAAAACAGGAAAAGCAGTAAAGGACGGAAAGAAAGTAAAGCAAGCAGAAAGAAGATGGAAAGCAGTAAAGGGAGAGCAGGGCAGAGATGAAAAATAAAGGAAATACAGAGAGAGAGAGAGCAGAAAAAGGGAAAGAAAGGCAGATCCAGGAGCAGGGACTTACCTGGAGTAGTAGGCTGGCAGAGAAGCTCCTCGCCGATCTCGGACTCTTCAGAAGGCACGGTGGCAGAGGCTCCGCGCAGACTCCAGATGCTTAGAAGAGAGAGGAGGAGAGAGGATTAGAGAGAAGAGAGGAGTAGAGAGAGAGTGAGGGGTCTGAAATGTTGCTCAACGCGGAGGAGCGGACCTTTTGTAGCCAAAGCTCTGCCACTGTAGCAACAGTTCCGGTCTTTGCCACCGAGACTGTTGTCACAGTGCCGGTCATCTCCTTTTTCAGAAAAAATAAAATAAAATAAAATAAAAAATAAAAAATAAAAAATAAAAAATTTATTAGCATCTACTGATGGATGCTAGGTGTTTTAGACATCTGCTGATGGATGTCCCTGATAACATCTACTGATGGATGTTACTGAAAAATTTCTTCCCATTTTTCCTTACTTTTTACTGCACTTGTCTATATTATTTGACTGCTCTGAAATTGATCATCTGATGATTGTAACACACTGAGGACATTGTGTGATTTAAGTGTGGTCTACTGGGGAGAAATTTTGATTTTCTGTTAGTTTCTGTTAAGTTTGTATTTTGTGTGTTAAATTTTTTGTTTTTGAAAATTTTTTCTGTTTTGAGTGTTAATTTTTTCTGTTTTAAGTTATTTTTATCGAGTTTTGTGTGCAATAAATTTTACATTTTTCTCTTGATTTCTGGATGATGTTTAAGTTGTAGATTTTTCCTTCACTTACTTAATACTTATAGTTTGTAATCCTTGCTTTTCTCTGCCTGGAAAGATGATTATACGTTTGAGAGGTTGATTTGATTGTGACAAATACCCTGTGTGAGAGATTTGAGCCACTTAATTTTCTTTCTTGTGTGTGATATGTATCTTGAATGCTTGCACATATGCCTTGGCTTGATTCTTTTAGATATACTTGATTGATATACATGTTCAGACGTGATAAAGGCATTTTTGTTCTTGAACCTCTTTAGCCAAATAAGCCTACCTTGTTATTATCCTTTGCTAACCCCTTTGAGCCTATACTGTATCCATTTCTTTGTTCTTAAGCTCATACACTGACCCTAAGTGAAAAACAAATGATTACCTTAACCTTAGGAAAGTCTGGAGCTATAGAAGTATTTTGAGAATAAGTGTGGTCTCCTTGGGAATTCTGATGAATTGGCTAGTTGGTTCCTCATCATGTTTTAAAATGATAATTTATATCCTGTTGTGTGATTAAAAAAAAAAAAAAAAAAAAAAAAAGAAAAAGAAAAAAGAAGACAGGATAAAAAAAAATGATGAGAAAAAGAAAAAATTGAAAAATAATTTTGTAAATAATGGAGTCGAGAAGAGGATTGAATTAGAGGTTTGGGTGAGATTTCACTGTGTTTACATTTTTTTTCCCTAGTGCACCTCTATTTCTTCTGAGCTATAGCTACTTATCCAAATTTATCCTCCCCTGTCCTTGGCCCCATTACAACCCTGAAAGACCTTTTGATCTGAGCATACATATGTTTTAAGTATTGATAATTAGAAGCTTGCCAAGTCTACTTGTGTTTGTTTTCTTTAGTACATCGAGCTGATATTATTATTTACCCTAGACACTTGAGAGAAATACTATAGTGCATCTGTGAGGTTTTGTTATTTTCAAATCACCTCTTGAGCTGATTAATCATTTTGCTATGTTTTGAAAATCTTGGATGATTTCTGTAAGTATCTGCTCAATTTGATTTTGTGTTGGATAATTTCTACTTATTTTCTCTGTCCAGATTTCTTGAGAACTCTGTAAATTCTTTTTATTTTCTCGTGAGTTTTTATTTTATTTATTTTTCTGTCTGCTGAGTTTTCTGTCACCGTTCCTAAAAGTCCTTTGAACCATTCCCTGATTTGAGTCTTGATTTTGCCCAGGAGTGCAAAAGACTAAGTGTGGTCTATTTTGATGAGTCGATATTTTATTCACTTCACTTAGTTTATTGTGCTAGAATTAATCAGGAAATTGTGCTTAATTGTCCGATATTTTCCCATTTTCAGTAATTGTGCTTAAATCGATCAGAAATTCTTATTTTAGTTAATTTGAATCATCTGAGCTAATTATTTTCATTATTGATTACAGGAAAATTTTTGAAGATACAATTTGGGACTTTCAAAGATTATTTATTTGACATTGTGTTATTTTGGAAGAAGCTATACTCCTTAGAATTTTTAAGAAGTAAAATTGTTTTGAAAACCGTACACACCTCACGGCCATTCACGTTTTGTTGGGAGAATTAATTAGATTTTAGATTAGATTTTAGGAGTAGTTTAGTGTAAGAAGCCACGGACGTTTTCATTCTGAGTGTCATTTTTCCTCCTCCCCTTTGGGGAGGTTTTGGATTTGTTTTAATTTCCAGTTCAAGAATTGAATTTTAATTGAAGTTTCCATTCTGCATTTCTCAATGTTCGTTGAATTTTATTTTCATTTACCGTTTCCTATAATTTACCGTTCTCTGCAATTTACCGTTTTCTGAAATTATCGTTTTATGAATTTACCATTTTCTGAACTCTCTTTATTTTACTGTCGCTGTTACGTTTTTGCATATTTACTGTTCCGTTTTTACCGTCTTTTACCGCTTGTTTTTACCGTTGTTAAAATTTATTTCAGTGTTTTTAATTCTGTTTTATTTAATTTCCAATTTCCAATTTAATTTTACCGCATTCAACATAAACACCAAAAACACCCCCCCCCCCACTTCGTGTTAGATCTGAAACTGAACCCATATTTGGTCCTTGAGAGACGACCTAGGAGTCACTTCCTAGACTATACTGCATTATTTTCGTGCAATCAATACTTTTGTGAGCGGTGCGACCCGTTCACCAGCAACACATTGCCTTAGCAAGTAAAACATGACACTCTTAACAAGTAGACCAACTTGTGGCTGGGTAGAAGAAGTCAGACATTGTTATTATAAGGTTGGCTTATGATCGGGTAGAAGCATTTATACAAGTCGGATTGTAGCCGAATAGAAGCAGACATACATTGTTCTTTCAAGGTCGGCTTGTGCTCAGGTAGATCACCATTAGTTTCGACAAGGACACATGATACTAGTAGGAGTCATGTAGTCCTCGACAATCGACACCTAGCTATCAATAGAAGACAGTCTTGGTTGTCAACACATTGTCCTTAGCAAGTAGAACATGATACTCAATGGGCAACACATAACCTTTGGCAGGTAATACTTGGCCTTCAACATGAGGCACTTGATTCTTAGTAGGCAACACTTAACCTTTGACAGGTAACACTCGACCCTCAGCAGGCAATCCTTAATATCGACAAGTAGCACTTGATCCTCAACATGCGACACATAAGATATGCTTTGAGCTAAGTTATCTTAAAAAGAGATCAATGTTGATAAGATTGAAGGATACCGACACCTGTACAATATATTTTTTATAATATTTTATATTTAATTTTTGTGAAACTAATGTTCTTACGTAAATAAGTGTATAATCGATTATATATATCATAATTGATTATTCTTATGGAAAACAAAAAGTGAAAGAATATATAAATAAAAATGACATATTTGAGAAATCATCTTCTCTGGTAAATTTTCTCACCATTTTTCTATTTAGGTGAAAAGGATAATTTAAAGGGTTGCATTTTTCACAAATTTTTCTTTTGTCATAGGAGAGACAATGTAGCCTTCCCTTTCTTAACAATTTAGTGGAAATATAAAATTATTTTTCTTCCTCTCCAAAGTGATCAAACGAGAAAAGTTAAACAATTATTTGGATTTATATTGTTTGATGACTTTAATTTTTATACATGGAAAACATAAATTATTACACTACCAATCAAATTAATCATAAATTAATGAAATAATTTTTTAAGGATAAATTTTTTCAAAATAAACTTTTCATCATTGTTAATTTTAATTAACTAAAAATATATAAAAAAATTTGATCATATTTTAACATAGAGAAAAACTTAGGTATTAGAGAGTTATATATATATATATATATATATATATATATATATATATATATATATATATATATATATATATATATATAATATATAGAGGTTTGTTAACTTTTAATTGATATATTTTAGCAATGTGTACTGTTTTAGTAGACAAAAATACCCTCATATATTATGGATTCTAAGTTTAAGGTCAAGGGTATTTAAATAATTTTCATTCTCAAAACTAAAAAAAAGAAACAAACAAGAAATCCCCAAACCCTTACTGACCTCTGTCATTCCTCTCAACCCTCTCTTTCATCTCTCTCACTGCAACATTTTCTCTGTCATCCCTATTATAGCTCCAACTGAAAAAAATAAGAAACATTTGCCTAATCTTAATCCACCTTCCTTACTTATCCAATTTGTTTCTCTCTCAACTCCATACTCACTTTCACCCACACAATTCCAATTGAAGTGAAATCTTTCGGATAAATCAATGCAATTAGGAGGATTCGATGAAAGGACATCAATTCAAATCCTGGATTTTCGAATTAAGAGAGATATTGAGAGAAATCAAGAATTCTCGCTATTTCTTAGATTCATGGATAAGTTTGGGCAACAATATCATAAAAAATACTTAAAAAAAACTAAAATAGTAGCAATTTGAAACGAAATATAGTTCCAGATCGATGTATTCTTTTTGTACTATCTTTTATGTACTGTACTCCATTAAATAGGAACGAAATCTTTCATCATTTTTTGAATTCTTCTTTTTCTACCTTAGTTGTTTTTATATTTTTCTTAGATTCGAATCCGAAAAAAGTTATAAGTTAATTTAAAGCAACTCACGACACCATAATTTGTTGTTCTTACTATATTCGTTCATTTGTTTTCCACTTTAATAATAAAATAATTTTGATTATTTTGTTATTAAAGTGGAAACAAATGAACAAACATAGTAAAAGTAACAAATTAGAGATGAGAGAGAAACAAATTGGATAAGTGAGAAAGGTGAATTAGGGTTAGGCGAATGTTTATGATTTTTTTTAGTTTTGGCTATAGGGATAACAGAGAAAAGGTTGGAGTGAGAGAGATGAAAGAAAAATGATTGAGAGGAATGAGGGAGGTAAGTAAGGATTTACGGGTTTCTTTTTTCTTTTCTTTTTTTAGTTTTGAGAATGAAAATTATTCAAATATCCTTGACCTTAAAACTTATAATCGATAATATATAAGGGTATTTTTGTCTACTAAAATCTGGTACACATTACTAAAATATACCAACTGAAAAAATAACATATGCAAGTTAACAAATCCCATATATATATATATATATATATATATATATATATATATATATATATATATATATATATATATAATAAATATTATTTTCCTTTAATTAAGCTAATTAGAAGTTATTTTTTTATGAATAAGCTAATTATTTTTCTATAATTAGGTAATTGGGTTTCTAATTTCTTGTGTAATGATGTTGTGCATAATTAGATACTTATTTTAGGTCATATGGTTTGTGTATTTATATATTTTTAATGAATAAGAAGATGTACATTCAAACTATTATATGTTTTTAGGGATGACAAATAAATCTGTTTTGGTGGGTAGTGCAAGAACCTGTCTTAATCACTCTATTAACTAGGTACAAGTATGAGTATACGAGGATGAGATGTGTATATACGTATCCGTCTTGTTCATGTCCCTATACTTTTATTTATTTATATATATATATATATATATATATATATATATAACATATTCACATGAGAATGTTTAACTCTCAATTGTTCAAGAGAATAAAATTTTCATTTACAAAGTAATATAAAAAACTTATTTTCTTATTATTAATTTTTGTTTCATTAGAAGAACTCTTTTGTTTAGGTAAAACAACTTTTTTTTATCTGTTAAGGACTAGGTTGATATTTGAAAAGTTTTATTAGATTTCTAATGTATTTTTTATCTTACCATTTCATTAATTATTGGTTTGTTTTTCTTTATGTAATGGTCTATCAAATTGTTTCTAAGACACATTTGATATTTTTATTTGTTTATTTTTATGATGTAAAATACTATTTTGATATTTTTTATATAATTATTTTTATTTTCTAACTCGTTATCATAAATGTAATTTTATCACTATAATTATATAAATAAATTTTATTAATATAATATAATAATTTAATGTAATTCTCATAAATCGTTTTTATCACTATTCAAAACATATTGAAGTTTGAAGTATGTATGTTAGAATTCAATAATTATTATTTTAATTTTTGTTCTTTGTGCAATTTTGATTAAGTAATGTATTATAATTTGTAGTGTATAAGAAAATAGATTTCATAAGAATTTAAAATTAAAGTAAAGAGACATTTAAAATGTTTTTTAATTTGAATATTTGCTTACGTTTTATATTTTTAAAAGATATTTTTAAATTATACCAACTAGATTTCATTTACGTTTTCAAATTTAATAAACATTTTAATTCTTATAAAATTGTATTTGGTACTCTAATTTGAAATTATACCACTATAATTGTTTTCTAAACGTTTGATATCAAAGAAACATGAATACTTTATTTTTTATATTGAATATTTGATAATATTACATTTCATTGCCCTTTTTTATTATTTTATAAAAATTAATTAATTGATATTGAAATAGTAAGAAAATATATATGAGTACGAATACGAGTATATACCCATTATCCGGTGTAATAGGGATGACACAAAAATTTGATACTTCTTGGGTTTGAGTATGGGGAATTGGATAATTTTTTTCTTTAGGGATGAGTGTGAGATAGTGAAACTCGTCTCATCTTGTATCCTTCCCTATGTGTTCTTACATGGCATCAAGAGTCTCTCTTTGATCCAAACCTCACCTCTTTGCATTTGATGTCATATTCTTCCTCTCTTTTCGACACCGCTACGCTCCAAGGATTTCTCTTACACTGTTGCTGCTCTCAATCATCATCGTGCCTTTCATCTCTACCAACAACCTACTTTTGCATCCCCACTTCCCTTTCTTCTTCAACTTGCATGTTGCCCTTCCTTTTTTAACAATTGTGAGTCACCGTTGACGTTGCCTCTTTGTTCCAACATGCACCTATGCCCCATCATTGAAGCCATGAATTAAACCAACTATAACCTTGACTCCTCACTAGTCACCATGGTTCATCCTCCAAAATCCTCCAAAGGTAAACCTAAATTTTACCCAACATTCATGGTCATTAATATACAATAACGTCTCTGTTAGGATATTTATCCTATTTTATCATCATTATAGTGTGTCAAGGGTTACCCTATTTATCATGATTATATTATGTCTAGGATTACCCTATTTATCATGATTATATTGTGTCTAGAGTTACCCTATTTATCATGTATTTTATTTTTATAAATAGAAGATTGTGAGAGGGATCAATCAAGCCCTCTAGAATTATTTTACAGTTTCAATCTTAAGTTGGTATCAGAGCGGGTCGATCCCGCTCTGGTTTCTGTCTCGTAATATATATCTGTCCGGTGCCACAGTTCTTCGTCGCCCGCCACTGTCTGCCGCTGCCCGCCGCCGGCCACCGTCAACCGTCGGCCACCGTTGTCCGTCGTCGGCCACCGTCCGGCCGCCGCCGCCGCCGACCACCGCCGCCGCCGGCCACCGCCCGCTGTTGCCGGCCACCGTCGTCCATCACTGTCACAGTTTCCTTCGTCTAAACCCTTAGGGTTTTCTTGTTCCTCATTAGTATTATTCGTCTTCTTCAGAAATGGCGTCTGGCAGTACTCTTTCCTTCTCTGGAAGTCCATCAATTACCTCCGAGAAGCTAAATGGAAAAAATTATCTATCATGGTCTGCTGCCGTTGAAATGTGGTTCCTTGGCCAAGGGCATTATGACCACCTTGAGCGAGATGGAAGCCATGTGCCTACTGAAAAAGATGATCAGTGGAAACAAGCAGATTTCCAGTTGTGTGCCCTGTTATGGCAATCAGTGGAACCCAAACTTCTTGTATCTTTGAGGGCTTTCAAAACTTGTCACTCCTTTTGGAAGAAAGCCCAAAGCATTTATGCCAACGATATTCAACGTCTCTATGACACTACGAACAAGCTTGCATCTCTTAAAATGGCAGACCATGATATGGTGTCCTTCATGGCTGAAGCCCAATCTGCTGTTGAAGAACTTAGGATGTTTTTGGAAGTAGATCCATTAGAGGATATCAAAAAGAAACTAGACAAATTTTACATGGTGTTGATCCTTCGTGCCCTACATCCCGATTTTGATCATCTCAGAGATCAACTTCTAACTAGTCATGAGGTTCCCTCTATGGAAACATTGACCACTCGCCTTCTGCGTGTCCCAGTATCTCAAACTCATGAAGCGCATGAACTAGTAGAACCATCTGTCATGGTTGCCACACGAGGACGAGGAGGACGTGGCACTAGAGGAGGAGGACGAGGAGGTCGGGGACGTACTCAATGCACATATTGTAAAAGGATGGGTCATACTCAAGAGAATTGCTACTCCTTACATGGTTTTCCTTCCAAAACTGCCAATATTTCGAAGACTGAAACTTCCACTTCGAAATCTGAAACCTCCACTTCTATGTTTTCTGAGGATGAATATCAAGAGTATTTAAGGTTAAAGTCTAACAGCTTGGCACAACCATCTCAATCTCCCAATACATCAACAGCCTGCGTTTCTCAATCTATGGAATGTCAAAATTCATGGGTAATTGACTCAGGTGCTTCTGATCACATTTCTGGTAATACATCTTTGTTCTCATCTATTTCCTTTCGAGAAAAACCTCATTTCATAACCCTTGCAAATGGATCTAAAACTTCTTCCAAAGGAGTCGGTCATGTTTCTTTGTCTCCCTCCCTCAATCTCAACTCAGTCCTTTTTGTCCCTAATTGTCCTTTTAATTTAATTTCTTTAAGCCAGTTGACTAAAATGTTAAATTGTTCAATAACCTTTGATCATAAATCTTTTGTTATACAGGAGCGTGATTCGGGGAGACAGATTGGAGAAGGATATGAAGCTGGCGGATTATACCATTTTGGATCTCGTCCAAGGGTGTCTTGTGTTGCTACTCCTAATCCTAAAGTGCTACATGATCGACTTGGCCATCCTCATTTGTCCAAATTAAAAAAGATGTGTCCTGAACTTAGTGGTCTCCAAACCTTAGAATGTGAGTCATGTCAATTAGGAAAACATGTTAGATCTTCCTTTCCTAAAAGGTCTCAATCAATATGTAATTCTAGTTTTTCCATCATCCATTCTGATATATGGGGACCTATTCGTATCTCTTCTTTTGGTTTTAGATATTTTGTTACCTTTATTGATGAATATTCAAGATGTACTTGGGTTTATCTTATGAAAAATCGTTCTGAATTGTTAGCTATCTTTACATCCTTTTTGAATGAAATCAAGAATCAATTTGGTCAAGTAATCAAAATATTAAGAAGTGATAATGCAAAAGAGTATTTCTCATCCTCCTTTTCTGCCATCTTGAGTTCCCATGGTATCTTACATCAGTCTACTTGTCCTCATACACCACAGCAAAATGGTATAGCAGAACGAAAAAATAGACACTTGGTTGAAACTGCTCGTACCCTTTTGCTTGGTGCCCATATTCCTGTCCATCACTGGGGGGATGCCATCTTAACTGCATGTTATCTTATTAATAGGATGCCCTCCTCCTCTCTTGATAATAAAGTCCCTTTCTCCATTTTGTTTCCTAATGATCCTCTCTTTCATACATCTCCCCGAGTGTTTGGCTGTGTATGTTTTGTTCATGACATGTCTCCAGGTCTAGGCAAACTCTCCGCTCGCGCTCTCAAATGTGTCTTTTTAGGCTATTCTCGACTTCAAAAAGGATATCGGTGTTACTCTCCTGAAACTAAGAAGTATTACATGTCTGCCAATGTCACATTCTTTGAACAGACTCCTTACTTCTCTCCATCTGTTCAAGATGTTTCTATCCTCCAGCAGGTCCTTCCTATTCCAATGGTTGAGTCAAATAGCTCCACTGTCTCTGTCATTCCAAGTCTTGATCACAATCCTTCTACACCTGTTTCTCCACATACTGAGATCATCCCACACAGGGCCCCAATGGATAGTCCACCTCCTCAAGACAATGGTGAATCTCCTACTTCAGATTCTTCTCCCTCGTCACCTCCTCCCACGCCTCCTGGTGCAAATGATTCAGCATGGCCTATTGCCCTCAGAAAAGGTACTCGTTCCACTCGGAACCCTCATCCCATTTATAATTTTCTAAGCTATCATCGATTGTCGCCCTCCTATTTTTCTCTTTTATCCTCAGTGTCCTCTGTTGTTATACCCAAGAATGTGAAAGAAGCACTTGATCATCCTGGATGGCGACAAGCTATGATTACAGAAATGCAGGCTCTTGACCACAGTAATACTTGGGAGCTGGTGCCCCTTCCCCCAGGCAAAAAGGCGGTTGGTTGTCGATGGGTGTATGCAGTTAAAGTTGGCCCTGATGGTGAAATTGATCGGCTCAAAGCCCGGCTTGTTGCAAAAGGTTACACTCAGGTTTATGGTCTTGATTATTGTGACACTTTCTCTCCTGTAGCCAAGATGACTACTATTCGTCTCTTCTTTGCCATGGCAGCCATTCGTCACTGGCCACTTCATCAATTGGATATCAAGAATGCCTTCCTACATGGTGATCTTGAGGAAGAAGTTTATATGGAGCAACCTCCTGGGTTTGTTGCTCAGGGGGAGTCTGGTATGGTATGCAAATTGCATCGATCTCTATATGGCCTCAAGCAATCCCCACGTGCTTGGTTTGGAAAGTTTAGCTCCATTGTTCAAAAATTTGGGCTAAAACGCAGTGAAGCAGACCATTCAGTTTTTTATTGTCATTCTTCTCTCGGGAAATGTGTTTACTTAATAGTATATGTTGATGATATTGTCATTACAGGAAATGATGCTGTTGGAATATCTCAACTAAAAGAGTACTTGTGTAGACATTTTCAAACCAAGGATCTTGGAAGTCTCAAATACTTCTTAGGCATTGAAGTAGCGCAATCAAAAGATGGAGTTGTAATCTCCCAAAGGAAGTATGCTCTTGATATATTACAAGAAACAGGCATGATTGATTGTAGACCGGTAGACAGTCCCATGGACCCAAACCAGAAATTAAGGACAGAAGAAGGTGAATTATTCTCCGATCCAGAGAGGTATAGGAGGCTGGTTGGCAAACTGATTTATCTCACTATTACAAGGCCAGATTTATCCTTTGCAGTTGGAGTGGTTAGTCAGTTCATGCAGGCTCCATGTGTTGACCATTGGAATGCTCTCATTCGCATTCTAAGGTATGTAAAGAAGGCTCCCGGGCAAGGATTGTTATATGAAGATAAAGGAAGCATTCATGTCTCTGGGTATTGTGATGCAGATTGGGCAGGTTCACCTATTGATAGACGGTCTACAACAGGATATTGTGTTTTTCTGGGAGGAAACATTATTTCATGGAAAAGTAAGAAACAGAATGTAGTAGCTCGATCAACCGCGGAAGCCGAGTATAGGGCAATGGCATCACTAACATGTGAACTTATATGGGTGAAACAATTCCTTCAAGAGATTAAATTTTGTGACATCCATACTACGAAGATGTATTGCGACAATCAAGCTGCTCTCCACATTGCATCAAATCCAGTGTTTCACGAGAGGACTAAACATATAGAAATTGATTGTCATTTTGTTCGTGAAAAGTTGTTGACCAAAGAAATATGTACTGAGTTTATTGGGTCAAACGATCAACTCGCAGATGTATTGACCAAGTCATTAAGGGGTCCTCGGATTGAGTTTATTTGTTCCAAGCTTGGTACATATAATTTGTATGCTCCAGCTTGAGGGGGAGTGTTAGGATATTTATCCTATTTTATCATCATTATAGTGTGTCAAGGGTTACCCTATTTATCATGATTATATTATGTCTAGGATTACCCTATTTATCATGATTATATTGTGTCTAGAGTTACCCTATTTATCATGTATTTTATTTTTATAAATAGAAGATTGTGAGAGGGATCAATCAAGCCCTCTAGAATTATTTTACAGTTTCAATCTTAAGTGTCTCTTTTATGTTGGACATGGAGAAGGACCAATATGCTATATGGGCTGAACTTTTTGAAACTCATGCTCGGGTTACCAGAGTTCTTCATCGTCCCTTAACTTGGGAAGGAATGTCCAGCTCCAATCAATGTTGATTGATAGCCCTTTGGCAAGTGTACCAAAATCATCTCAAGTAATAAAGTGAATAAGTAAAAGTATCGTCTTCTAAGAAAATTTGAGTCACGTTATCTAATCAGATTTGTTTATCAAGATCAATTTAGTGATAACAGTTTATTTGATATTTGGAAAATTACATGAAAATAATGAACGTAAAATTTAAGATTGTAAATTTAAATGAAAGTTTCATTGGAATTGGATTCATAACTCACATTACAGTAACAATCTGAACAATATATATATATATATATATATATATATATATATATATATATATATATATATATATATATATATATTCTATATTCAAGCATTCACATCAATGTATCTTGATTTAATTTCTTAAAGCAGCAAGTTCTAAAGATATCTATTAAATAATTAATTCCTTAAGTAATTCAACATATACTTTGCATTAAAATCTGATGTTAAGAATGACCATAAGATCAGAAACTATTCGTAGCATCGTTACTTTTGGTTGCTTTTCTTACTAAAGTTCAAATATACTTCCCAGTACAAAACAACGTTTAAATCAAATCATACTTTCGTATAACCATAAGTAAGTCAAGAAAAGCACATAAATACAGATATATATTGAACATGAGAATTACATTAATGAAGAGTCATTACAACAAATTCCAATGAATAAGAAATCTAGCCACTCCTAGTCATCTAGAACATACTCTCTTGCGTAAAATGATGTCTGGAAGCCTTGAAGTCGTCTCCTAATGTTTCTTCAGTATTTTTTTGTGTTGTGTTCTATTAGAAGATGACTCTTTCTTTCTATCTCGACTTTAAACACCAACTCTATTTAATTCATTCGCTAAACGCATAGTGATGGTGCGCTGAGCGAGAAGTCTTCTTTTGGCTGAGCGATTGATGACACGCGCTTAGCGAAATAGGACTGACAACACTCCAAATAATGGAGATTTTCCTGTACAATTGTTTACACAACTTTCTACTTCCTATTTCAACTTTTCAATGAGGAAGCACATGAATAATTACAACTTTGAGCTCATTTATAAGTATGAAAACAAATATTTTTCACACTTATCACTAATCACGAAAATGGATGACTCTTGATTCCATTATCCTTTTATGAATCTACTTTACCCTCTCTTTTGATCTCTTTGCCACTGTCATGGAGAAAATCTCCATGATTATGGATACTTGGAATTGTTTAACTGCCATTGTTTAGGACAACCAAAATTCTCATGTTGTTAATCTTAAGCAAGATTTTCCTTTCACTCACATGGATGGCTTTTCGAATGTTTTTGCATACCATTAACGAGTCAAACAAACCTCTTATCAGTTGGTGAATGTTGGTGCTTCTTTCAATAGGCATCATTTGGTACTACAACTAGTCTCTAGTTTTTTTGAGCTAGGAATTGCAAAAAGGGCCAAGTCCAGTGGTTTAGCGCACCAACCTAGCCACAAAAGGCATAACAAGACAACATTTTCAATATGGGAGTCAAAACCAACCCAACTTGCCAAGCTCGACAGGGCAATCTCGCGAGTCAATTGGGCAATCCCACTGACCTGACTTCATTAAAAAAAATGTATCAACGCCACTACACTTTATACTAACACAATTTGACAACCTGACTATGGGTTGATACAGCTCGACCAAGGTTTGATGCAGCTTGACCAAGGTCAGATGTAGCTCAACCAATGTTTAATACAACTCGGCTAAGGTCTAATACAGTTCGATTAAGATTTGAGACGGCTTGAACGACAAACCTTTTTAGCCCATAATTAGTCCAACAACACGTTATAGCCTGTTTCATGTAGACAACAATAAATGTCTATATCTTTCCATATGATATTAGACTTTTGATGACAGAATAAAAAACAAGTGGTCTAGCGCATCAAACCTATATTTTACTACATTGATTAAACTTACTTTTTTTTATTTTTTTAATCTTGAGTTAGTTAATTTTATTTTATTGTGGTATGCTTTAGGATCATGAAACTTTTAGAACTCCGTAATCCTAATTGAGGTTTTAACCCCTTTCATATTTCTTCTTAAACAACAAAACATATTTAAAATGCTCAAACGTTTCAGGAAAAAAAAAATATAGCTTTATCTTCATTTTCAAGTTTTATTTTAACATTCTGAATATCATTTGAAATTGAATAAAGTGTCTTAGTTTCTCCATCATCATTCTTGAATTTGGAAGATTGGAGAAAATATAGAATCCGTTTGTAAGATAATGATAGTGCATTGTGTTTGTAGTATACATTAAAGGAAATAGTTGATCACGGGCGCAATTCATGTGTATAATTGTGAAGGCTTGTGAATATGGTGTCAGTCATAGTTGGCATTCAACAATAGAAAGGTTTCTTGAGTTCATTCAATTTCAAGTTTCTTCCTCTTTCTTCACTTCAATCATTAATTGCTTCTTCCTTTTTACTCAAAATCACTTATTTACAATTTATTACAATATTTGATCTGATGTGAACGTTCTCATTCTTACTCGTTGACCTCCTTACTTATATCTACATTATTTTTAAATATTACTATAACTATCAAATAACTTTTTTTAAAAGTCTATCAAATATCTTATTATACATGATACAATTTATGTTAATGATTTCCACGTCTAACATAACTTTTTCTTTTTGGTTACTAAATTTGCCAATAGCTCAATTTCTGATTATATGTGAATATTTGATGGGAAATTTCACCGTTTCTCAAACTTCCGTTGCGTTCGCAAGTTGTCGTTGCCCCACATCGATTATGAAGCTGGCTGATACCGTGCAAATGTCAAAAAGCGAAAATCATTTCCCTTTTTCTTTTTTGGCTATATAAGACAAGGAGGTATGGAAAATAAACAAGAAATTTTGCTATGTGGTGAAGATACATTCCAAATAAAAAGATAGACAAGATAGGTAATTAATCGTAATAATAACTTAATTTTTTATAAAATAAATGAATAAAAATCACTGGATCCATACCTAAGTAAATTTTAAGTCAGGTTAAGTTGGTGCAAAATCAAATTTAGTTGAAAATAGCAAAGTCCACACACAAACGAACCCATTGGATTTCAAGAGTCCTATTTTTATGTCATTTGCTTCCTGCACCCCATAATTACTACATGCGTCTTAATGTTAATAACGTTAATAGCTAAAAGGACTTATGTACTCTCTTTTGTTGCACCACGTCATGTTGCTATTATAGCTAAAGGAGATTAATCAGCAATGACAAATAATGATATTTCAATTAAGCCCCTTGAGAAAAAGTGAGGAAAAATGTAAAAGAGGATGCACTATAAAAAGTTAAAGTTGTTGGGTTACAATTGATGAAGACAGCTAAGTCCCACCATCATTTCATTAATCAAAAACTAATATTTCCTATTATTTTTGGGATGTTAATGCTACATAACCCAATCAATCAAATAATTGAAAGAGATAAAGTAGGCTGGTAGGCCAAAATCAAAATAAAGTGAATAACTTTTGTAAAATAAATGAATTAAATGAAGAATGATTTTATTTATTATTGATTTTTTTTTGCTTTTAATATAATTTTTTAATTATTTCTTCTTCTTCTTCTTATAATAATAAAATAAAAATGTTCCATAATGAATTATAATCACAAAAAGAACATTTTAATAGTTTTATTTTAGTGATATATAGATTATAAAACTTTTATAATTAATCCTATATAGGATTGTTTCCAAATACTTTCATTTTATTAAAGAATTAAAATAATTGATTGTGTTAACAGTCCACCATTCTCCCACATTTCTTCTTTGTTTTGCAACCAAGTTTTCTACATTTTCGTTTTCCTTTCATATTAAAATTCTTTAATTTTTCACATTTTCTTCCCTTTCATACTAAACAACCCTTCCAAACGGACCCTAAAAGCAAGTAATAACAACAAATGACTTGCTTTCTAAAGATTCAAATCATTGTAGTTAATCTTCCCATGCATCATGTTTCACGCAATATTTGGAATGAAAGCACATAAAATGAGAAGTTCAAAGAGGAATTATGTAGGTTTAGGGTGAATACATAAAATTGTAATAAATCACAATAGGGACGGAAAATAAAATAAGCCATGCCTCATAAAACAATTTATAGTTCTACTTGCCTCAATAAAATTCTTCGAAAATATTTAAAAAAGAAAAATAAATAGTCTTTTTTTAAATTAGTATACTTGCAAATAAAAAAATTAATATAAAACAATTTCTTAATATTAGTTAATTTTAATTAATAAGAAACTGTTTTTATTATTTATAAATATTTATTAAAAAAAAGGCTATTTGAGATGTAAGTTTAAAGATAACAAAAATTAAGATGAGGAAATAGATTTTATAGTACTTCAATCTTTATTTAAGTAGTAAAAACTATCCCTAACTTAACTATAGTTGTCATCTTGTATTTATTTAGTTAAGTGTGAATGAGTAATATTAATAATTTGACTTGTTCTTTGGAAAAGGAGAATGAGTTGTAAATATCCATGAAATGATGAATAACCAAGGGATAACAATAACATGTAACTCTTTGAGAGCAAGGCTCTAAAGCATACCAAATTTCTAGGACTGGTGACATATTTCATCAAAGAGTTGTCAATCTTTTCAAAGGATTGATCAATAGTATGTAGCTCAAAGCGCTTAAGAGACCATGCTTCTTACCCCAAAATGCATTCTATAAGTTTCTCAATGTAGCTAGGCTAGGATGTATTTTCCTTGTTATCATAAACAGATTTTAGTAGAAGAGAAAAAAGTTCTATTTCTGAAGAGTTCTACGTTGAACATAGTGTAATAAATCGAATGGAAATTACTGATTTAATTTTGTTACTGTTAATGTAGTTAGCAAACTTATATTATGGAACAATCCCGAAAAGTGATCCCCAAACTAGAAGAAATAAGGAAAATAAAACAACATAATTAGTCAAGAGATTAAACAATTAGTAAGCCAAAGAAAAGCAAAAAGCTAAACTTGGAAAAATTAAAAAGCAAGACTTGGGGCTGAGTACGTGTATGAATGATAAGAAGTTAAAGTATGCAGATGGTGGTGGGGACAATCGTGGGATAATTATTATTGTTTCTATGTTGTGATAGGTACAGCTCTAAGTTGACTGGTAATGCAATGAAGATCTTATGGTCAATGAGATCTATCTGCTTATGAACTTGAAGAGGAATATTCATATTAATGCGCATGTGCATGTGCATGTACATGATTGAAGAGGATGAGTAACAAGGAGCGAGTTCCATCTTTAATATGCTTCTATATTCTGTTTTGGACATTTTTGGTTCATCACATGGTGCTCAGGGTTTCTGGAAATGCAGAAGGTGACGTTTTGTACTTACTTGGTGCTTCAATTGATTGTTTTTGTTGGTTTTCTTGTTTCTGTTCTTTTATGAGTTGTTGACTTTTCAGCTCTGTTGGTTTGGCTCATATGTTTGAATGAGTTAAAACTAGACATGGAGTTAGTATTAGGCTTTTGTTCATTACTCGGCATAACAGAGTATGCAATATAATAACACAAACTATGAAATTAAATAGAACTCAAAATTTAGAGGATAAATTGAAACCTACTTAGAGGACAAAAAATACTGACTTTTTCCTTTTAAATTTTCCATGGTGTGTTGGTGCATAGCTCGGGCTTTTTGAAGGTTGTAAACTGAAAATGTTTCAGTGTTATGCTTGGGGAGTTATTGATGAACATGGGCTTCATTTTTTTACTTTCTGTATTTCGCACAATTTCATTGAAAGCAGCACAATACCTGTTTGAGTTTTTACTCCTGTCAATTTAATATATTCAGTACATTTGTAATGGCACTCAAATATTACTTCTATGACAGGTGATGCCCTTACAGTATTCAAGAACAAAGTGATAGATCCTACTGATGCTCTTAGTAATTGGAATCCTAATATTTTAACTCCTTGCACATGGTTTCATGTTGTTTGCAACGGTGAAAATAGCGTAACCCGTTTGTAAGATATCTGCTATTTTTACTTGTGCCTTTATGAAAGATTTTGCATAAAGTGAAAAATGTTGTTTGGCCAGGGATCTTGGAAATGCAAAACTTTCGGGTCAACTTGTTCCAGAGCTTGGCCAGCTCCCAAATTTGGAATATCTGTAAGTTATGCCTCCTTTGCTGAACAGATTTTGCATGACACTACTTTTTTTATTGACATTTCATCAGCCACTTCTTGTAATTCTTGAATGTTGGTTGAAACTAGTATTATTAGGCAAGGTTATTCTAAAAGTAAATGCTGTAACTGTCTCTCAGAAAACTACCTGTAGTGCCATTTTCTGTTATTCACTGAACTCGTTACCCTGCCAAAATCTAAATATTTTCCTTTTACATGACAGGGAACTTCATAACAATAATATAACTGGGGAGATCCCAAATGTGCTTGGAAATTTGACAAACTTGCTGAGTTTGGATCTTTACTCGAACAACATTACTGGCCAAATTCCAGAAGAATTAGGCAATCTTAAAAAACTACAATCCCTGTATGACCTGTTTTCCTTTTCTCATATCTTAATCAGCAAAACTTATTCAATTGAATTTCATTTTTGTTTCTTCTTTTTTAGCATTCATAAAATGGTGGCACTTTATGCATCCACAATACCATTTCAGTTCCACATATCTTGTATTATGCTTTGAGCTATTGCCCGAAGAGAAGTATCATCCTACTTAATCACATGAAATACATGCTTGTATAACATTATGGCACACCCCCACTGCACTTGCTACTTAATCATTATTGTTGTTCAATAGTATATTATCTGCTAACCAAATGGCTCTACTCCCTGAACTAGGCGCCTCAACAAAAACAGCTTGTCAGGAAAGATTCCTATGGGTTTGACCAATATTAGTACACTGATGGTTCTGTGAGTTTAACTATATGTCTGGATACATTGCTATGTTAGTGTTGTGTTATTTTGTCTAAAACCTGACACCATGATCATTGTTGACTCTAGTGACTTATCGTACAACAACTTAACAGGGATTGTCCCAGCCAATGGTTCATTTTCACGTTTTACTCCCATCAGGTTGGTACAAACAAGAATTTTGTTCTGATGAGCTCATTGGGAGAACCAAGCACCAACACTTGCCAATAGCCATATTTTATAAAATCAGAAAAACATAAAAGATTGTAAAACTAGAGAGAAAAAACAAAAAACAGAAAAGAGAGTTTTTCTTGTGATGATATAGTATGGAAGAAGGGAGACAGAGAGTCTTCTACAATATTTTGAGTGTAATAGCTTATATGTTACAAAAGGTTCTCTCTAATTAATAAGAGAAATGTAAATCTGCATAATACTGTTCGAGTGGCATTATAAATCTTACATCACAATTTATTAACCCCGTTAGTCCGTTTTTACAGTTTTAGCAATAATACTTACTTGGTGCAAGCCATTCCAATTTCACCACCCGCCACACAGAAACAAAATCCTTCAGGTTTGTTATTATTTACTTTATTGTTGGTAATGAATTTAACTTTTCAAAGAATATAGCTAAGTACTAGGCTTTAGATTATTGTCTTACAAGTAAAAAGTTTAAAGCAAATAAACTTTGCTTTAAAATTGTAATACTGGAGCAGCAATCAAACTCTACACGACTTGGCCAACTAGAATTTGGTCCATGTAATTTAAACCACTAATATAATCAAAAACTCATAAAAGGTGTCATCCAACTGCAAATTAATTCTGTCTGAAAGGTTCAGTTTTGGCGGCATTTACATTTGTTTCTTTTACAAGCTGGATTCACTCCGTTATATATTCCATATACTACCAACATTTCCTTCGCCCTCAGAAATGGAGGTATTGATAATAATGGATGGGTTGCACGGTTTTTTTCCAAATGCTTGTTATGTAATTTTGCATGATTTCCGTGACTGAACTTTTTTATACAAATTTTAAATTTACAGAAAAGGACAGGTTGATTGCTATGAACAATGATCTTTGGCGATGTGGATACCTAAATAAGAACATCTTCTGCATGCTTAAATGTATAGTTTCTTAAGGTGAATGTGTGACCTAATTCTGAGTCAACAAGGGAGAAGACTACAGTTTTTAGGGACGTATATCCTAGAAAAAAGAAAAGACGGGGAAGGGGAATAGTTTCTTTGACTTGGTGATGCATGTTGTTAGCATTCTGTTGGGAGAAAAGGGAAATACTTAGTGATAGAGGAGGGTGGAATGAGAGGAGAGGATGAGAGAGGAGTTTCCAATTTTGTACTTAGTTCCTTTTGTTTGAAGAACACCACTATATTTTTCAGTCATTTGGGGTTCTACTTATGCTTTTCTGTCTGGTATCTTAACATTATGTGACCCTTTGTCAAATACAAGGGAGTAAATAATAATGTAAAGCTTTTTTTTTTTTTTTCTATTCCATTAATGCAAAGCAAAGTTTTGGAATTGAAATAGAGTTTTCCGTTTAATTCTGTTAATCCTTGTAGGTAATAGTTTCAGATCTATTGGAGTCATTGCTGGAGGAGTTGCTGTAGGCGCTGCACTGTTGTTTGCAGCTCCAGTAATTGCATTTGTTTACTGCAAAAGAAGGAAGCCACCAGATTATTTCTTTGACGTTGCAGGTTGGTGGATTAGCACGAAAAGATGGCATACACACTGATTGATTTATGATAATCACATCTAATTTTTGTGTCTTCCACCGGCAGCTGAGGAGGACCCTGAAGTTAACTTTGGTCAACTTAAAAGGTTTTCACTGCATGAACTGCTAGTTGCAACAGATGGTTTTAATACCAAAAACATTATTGGTAAAGGTGGATTTGGCAAGGTTTATAAAGGACGCTTAACAAATGGTGATCTAGTTGCAGTAAAAAGACTTAACCAAGAACGTATCCGGAGTGAGGAGAAACAATTTCAAACAGAAGTGGAAATGATCAGCTTGGCTGTGCATCGAAATTTGCTTCGCCTGATTGGTTTTTGTATGACAACTACTGAAAGATTGCTTGTGTATCCTTTCATGGTTAATGGAAGTGTAGATTCATGTTTACGAGGTACCTCTATTAGGCTACTCTGTCGAGGAAGATTAATGTGATATGCATTGCTTTTATTGCTAATTTACCTCAACTTGTTTCTCTAGTAAAAGACCTTTCATCTTACATGTCCTTTTCGGGTAGTTATGCAAGCCTTAATTTGTTTCTGTTACTTTTTGTAAATAAAAATTGTGTATGTCAGACATGTGTTATATCTAGCAGGAGCACATTCACACAACAGTTTAGATGAGTTTCTTAAATTTGATCCTTTGTCAGTACCTTTTTTTCTTTTCACAAAATTTTCCAATTTTGTTTGACCACATCATTTGATGCGGTTGAAAGAGAATACAAATAAACTCTGCAGCTAAATAGTGCAAAAGCAATTGAAATTTCTTGTAGTTAAATTTCAGTAGGCTTTTTTTTTTCCTTCAAATAGTAATGTTTTATGTATGTTGATTTTATTTTGTAGATCGACCAGAATCACAACCACCACTTCAATGGCCAGTTCGGAAGCGTATTGCTCTGGGAGCAGCTAAGGGGCTTGCTTATCTGCATGATCATTGTGACCCGAAGATTATTCATCGTGATATCAAAGCTGCTAATATATTATTGGATGAGGACTTTGAAGCGGTTGTTGGAGATTTTGGTTTAGCAAAGCTTATGGATTACAGAAATACTCATGTTACTACTGCTGTACGTGGGACACTTGGCCATATACCACCAGAGTATCTTTCAACTGGAAAGTCTTCAGAGAAGACTGATGTTTTTGGATATGGCGTGATGCTTCTTGAGATAATAACTGGACAGAGGGCTTTCAATTTAGCCCGACTTGCCATTAATGATGAGGTTATGTTGCTTGAATGGGTAGGTATTATTATGTTCACTTAAGACATGCTATTAGTACTAGATCAATTAGCAGCCACATGATGTATTTTTCTAAGTGTTGAAGATTTCACATCGATCAGATAAGACAGATATATTGTTACGATCTAGGTAGGGGTAATAATAAGGGTTGAAAAGTATATGAGCAAAGAGAATATTTAGTATAAGTTAATTAGAGCAAATAAATATAGTATAAATTAATTAGAGTAAATAAATATATATTTAGGAAAATATTCAATATAAGATATTTATAATTAGGGATACATGCTAGGATAATATACTGAGAGATATTTATGTCAAATATAGGGATATTTATATTAAATATTAAATATAAGAATATTTATATTGAATCCAGATATATTCTAGAGGAATATTTAATAAGAGATGGACGGGAAATAATTAATATAAATAAGGTTAGAGTCGAGGGTTAAAGACATGCTTTTGATTATTGAGTTTTGTGACAGACATTGTTGTCATGTCTTGTGAGGGAGGTTATGCTCTCAAAGTAATTGAAGGAGGTTATGCTCCCAATTATTGTTTATCCTTGTTTATTCAAATATTACCATCAATAAAAGAGATTCATTCATCCAATATCATTCGTTTATTGTTCTGTTTCGAGTGAGAAAGTGTGAAAGGTTGTATTTGATTAGTTTACGTACTCAGATACGTAACATATATAATATAGAAGTGCAAACTTACAAACCGATTTCGTAAGATTTAGTTAACCTTAAAAATCTGTTGAAGGAAATATTTTGGAACTAAACAGTTAATTCCTAGTTGTTTTAATTGTTGCCATACATTTCTACTTGAAGTTTAGAAACCTCTTTTGTTCCCTATTCTATTTTTGTGTTTTCATATAACTAACTACCCTTTGGAAATACCATACAAAATTGAGTTGGTTGTTATTTCTGTCCTAGATTCTAGAATCTCATCTTTCTGGTTATTGTGTAGTTTATTGTTGTTGCATGAAGTATGTGCTGCTGTTAGCACCAATGACCAATGGATTCTATTGGCAAATACATGACATTATTTTAATCCCAGGTGAAAGCACTTCTGAAGGAGCAGAAGTTAGAGACACTGGTGGATGAAGATTTACAGGGAGATTATGATGAGGGGGAACTAGAGAAGTTAATTCAAATAGCTTTGCTGTGCACACAAAGTTCCCCTTCGGATAGACCAAAGATGTCTGAGGTGGTGAGAATGCTAGAAGGGCAAGGTTTGGAAGAAAAGTGGGACCAATGGGGGAAGAAAGAGGATATGATCCAAAAAAATTACAACCCCTTCAATCTCTACGTTGGTTACGACTCAACTTCAAATATTCCACCAGATGAACTGTCTGGTCCTAGATGATCTTTGTAGAAACAAATAGTTACTGAAAGCTCCAAAATGTTGGCTTAGTGCACCGTATATAATTATTGTGCAATGCAGTGGTGAATTGTAGTTCGTGTCTAAATATTCCTTAGCTTTGATCATTGTTACTTCACTGCATGTTCACTGACCGTTCCTCCTACATTTTGAAAAGGTTCTTCACCTGACACTAGTCATTGTGGGTTGTAGAATATAGTCATGCTTGTTGTTTACTCCGAGCAAGTTACTGCAAATAGTTTGTTTGTAAGTATTGTGGAGGGAGAATAATCACTATAGAAGAAGGAAGACAGAGAGTCTACTACAATATTCTAAGCACAGTAGCTTAAATGTTATAAAAGGTTTCTTTCTAATAATATGAGATGTAAACTTACATAAAGTTAAATGCTACCACTAATTCTCATCTAATCACTAATCATACAGCTAACTTTCCCCCAAAACAATATTTATAATTAATCATACAGCTAACATTCGTAGATAACATCCTATTACCCTTACTACAAATAGAGTTACCAGATAAAATCCTTCAAAAACCACTCCTATTTAATGGTGCCAACGTTTCCTATAAATATAATTCCTAGGTAATTAATTTTTTCTACCGTAATATCCACTTACATACAAATATACATTTGTTGTTAATATTTGTATATAAAATTGATTTTCCCTGTACATTTTAATCGTACGTAATTAAATCAACATTAGCAGTCTCTTTTAGTTACATTATTGTTACTTATATTTTTTTAAATCATTAATTATTATTTAATATTTAAAATTTAATTACTAAATATTATTTAAAAATTTAAAGTTGACTAATATTTTTTTTAAAATTTAATTTTAGAATTCTATCCATTAAAATAAATAATTTTAAATAAAATTTTGAATTACATTATTTAAAGGCCTAATTACCTACTTAGTCCCCATGTTAGGAGGTAATTTGCTGTTTAATACCCGGTTTTAAAAATGTAGGCATTTGGTACCTATGTTTTGAAATTTGTATCAATTCAATCCTATCCAGTTAACGGCGTTATAATTGATGCGAGAAATTAAGGACGTTAATGAAGATGCATTCAAACATTTGATAGCTATTCCACCCAGGCTATCATTAACGTCCTTAATTTCTCGCATAAATTATAACGCCGTTAACTGGATAGGATTGAATTGATACAAATTTCAAAACATAGGTACCAATTGCCTACATTTTTAAAACTGGGTACTAAACAGCAAATTACCTCCTAACATGGGGACTAAGTAGGTAATTAAGCCTTATTTAAACAAGAAATTCAAATTTAAGATACTTCAATTACTCTATACAAATATGTTATTAAAAAATTAAAAAAATAATTATAAGTAATTCAAATATACCTATTTCAAATTTTCTATTGAATTAGGGAGAGTGTCTTCTAATTTAAAATTAAAATTCATCAAAAAATATATTTTTACTCTCCACTCTTGGGCCATATAGGTTGCATTGAAAGGATAATTTCACCTCATCAATCTAAAAAGTAGAAGTGAAAATAATAATAATAATAATAATAACAATAACAATAATAATAAAGTAAGAGACTGAAAGTCAAAGCAAATTAGCTTATAAGTGTATAAGCAATAGCTTACATTGACTCCATGTATGACAACAGATAAGTAAACACAGACAAACAAAATGTCGCAATTAATTATGCAGAAACATCTTCGTATGGACAGGGCATTGTCTTCGTGGGGACCGTCCTAAGTCTCCAAGGGCGCGTTTTTGACCCCTTCCTCATACTTCTCTATTCAAACTTCTAACACATGCAAATTCTTCTAAAGGTTGGATATTTATAATTATTATAATATATAAGTAAGATTTAAAACTTGCCTTTGAAATCAATGACCAATAAACCTACTTCCTAATACTATATGAAACTTACTTTCTCATCACAATTTTCTTGAAATCAAGAATAGAAACAAGTGACAGAAGAATAACAAAATGAAGAAATATCTCGGCCAGAAAATGCAACATTCATAGACTTGCCTCTCCTGTCTTTTCTCCATATCCCAACTTATTGTGGCTGGAAAATCACTCACTCTTTCTTTATCAGCCTGAAAGCTGTTGCTACCTTCAGCATTTTTATTTGAAATTGATGACCTTCACATGAGGTTCGATTCTAGGTGGCTCCAATTTAAGAAATGACAGAAGAAAAGGACAAGTTAGAAAATTTAGTGTTGGTGTAACTGAGTTGACTGAGATTTCTTTTGGTCAATTTGCTTATGGGCTTGAAGGGTATAACGGAAATCACCTAGTCCTTGAGAGGGGTTCTGTATGAGGGATATTCAAGTCTATGTGCATGAGTGAAGAGAAGGGGCAACATGAAGCAAGTGATTTCATCTTTCAGGTGTTTGTTTCTTCTTTGTGCATATTTAGTGCTTGACTTCATGGTCAAGGTTTCTGGCAACCAAGAAGGTGGGTTTTTACTTTTTTCTTTTTTACTGTTTCTGTTCTTGTTGTTGCCTTTCAGCTTTATTGTTTCTGGCTCATATATTAGATTGAGTAATAGAAATGGAGGAGTTAGCATGCAATGTGAAAACAACAATTAGGGGAATAAACTGAAACATAGTTAAGGACGAAATAGAAAGCAATCTTTATTTTGGAGGAGAAACTTCGGTCTTAATTAAATATTTCTATGGTGTGTTGGTGCTCTATATGACTAAAATGTTCTTGAGGAACTTGGACTTATCTCTTTACTTCCTGTATTTCTCAAAATTTCTTTAGAAACACCTGTTTGATTTTTCTACTCCTGTTTATTTAATATATGAAGAGTGTTTAATTGAACTTGAATATTACTTCTATGACAGGTGATGCCCTGTCAGCATTGAGGGGCAATATGAATGATCCCAATAATGTTCTTCAAAGTTGGGATCCTACCCTTGTCAATCCTTGCACATGGTTTCATGTTACATGCAATAATGACAACAGCGTGATCCGTGTGTAAGATATTTATGTTATTTTTACTTGTAGTTTTGTGAAATTTATCATAGGTCCTAAAATTATTTGGTTCGTAACAGAGTGCTCATACAGTGAAAAACCGCTTTTCTTTTGTTGGGTAGTGATCTTGGAAATGCAAATCTTTCGGGTGAGCTTGTTGCACAGCTTGGTCAACTCCCAAATTTGCAATACTTGTAAGTTAAGAAAGGGATACGATATTGATGTCTGAATCAGATGTGATTAAGCAAGATTATTCTAAAAGTCAATATGATAACTATCATTCAGAAAATTCCTGACGATCTTTTTATACTTGTTACATTATGTTAATGATATGTTTTGAAATGAAAGAAGTGGGTGCAACTATGAAAATTTTTGGTTTGAAGACTCACAGAGGCAGTCAAGCATGAAGATTATTCTTATCACAAAAGTAATATGCTGAAAATTTTCTTGAAAGCTGAAATGTTTCTACACTTTTTCCTGCACATTTTTAGCTTCAGACCTTTCCCACAAATGACGGACGTGAATTATGTATGATATTCCTTATACTATAGTAGTCGACAACCTTAAGTATGTTATAGAATGTACTAAACCTAATTTAGCTTCTGTTACATGGAGTAAACATACATAAGATTAGAGATAGAGCTAGTAATAAAAACTTGGTGTGCACTGATTCAGATTATGGTGTTCATCTTGATTAAAGGTCTCTTTCTTGGATATCTTTATTGTTTGTAGCTATGCTATCAGTTAGAAAGCAATACATCAATCAATTGCTGTATTATCTATAGCTAAAGTAGAACATCTTTCATCTATAGATGATGTAAAAGGTTACTATTTGACTTCAAGATTTGGTTAGTCAACTTGGACTAACACAAGATGTTCTTGTTATTTGCGGTAGTCAAAATGCCTATTCACTTAACTTAGAATACTCATTATCCCAAGACCAAATACATTGACGTAAAAGATCTATTTGAGATTTAGTTGTTGTTGGTAAAGTTGTGGTGCAAACATTTGTTCGTAATGCAGCGGATATATTTACTAAGCATGTCTTGAATGCCAATTTTCAATGTTTATTGGAGTTGGTTAGTCTTTACTTCACTTGACATGGTAATGAGCAAGTAGACAAATTGGAGTGAGGGTGGGAGTTCAAATTCTTCTACTCTTTAAAGTCATTGATATTAACGGCTATGATTTGATTTCCATTTAAACCATAATGTATATGAATATCTTTTAGTTATTCACAGGATCTTTCTCTGCCCAAATCTGAATATCTTTCTTTTGACAGGGAACTTTATAGTAATAATATAACTGGGAAAATCCCAATTGAGCTTGGGGGTTTGACAAACTTGGTGAGCCTGGATCTTTACTCGAACAAAATTACTGGTCAAATTCCAGTCGAATTAGCCAACCTTAAAAAACTACGTTTCCTGTATGAAATTCTTTCCTTGATCTCATATCTTTAATCTGCAAAGCTTATGTAGATCAGTTTCAATGCTGTTTCTTCTTTTTTAGCATTCATAAGATTTATATTCCTACATATTCCTCAATCACATTTGAGTTCCAACAAATCTTCTTGCTTCAGAGAAGAATGACTCTGCACAATCACATGACATAGATGCTCATACAAGTTACAAACAAGCTATTACGTGACATAAGCACACACTCACTACACTTTCTACTTAATGATTGTTTTTGTTGTCTTGTTTTGTTACTCTTCTGTTATTAGTTTATTATCTTGAAAACTAAATGGTTCTGCTCCCTGAATCAGGCGTCTCAACAATAACAGCTTGTCAGGAAAAATTCCTATGCCTCTGACCAATGTCGATAAACTGCAAGTGCTGTGAGTTTTACTCCTATGTCTTGATACATTGCAATCCTATTTTGTGTAACCTGACACATGATTATTGAATCTAGTGATTTATCAAACAACAACTTAACAGGAGATGTCCCAACCAATGGCTCTTTTTCATATTTTACTCCCATCAGGTTGGTACAATTTAACTTTGTTTGTTTCCATAAGCACACTGAAAGAATCACACTACAACGGTTAGCCAACAGCCAGTATGGTTCAGTAGAATCCCTTCATTTTTTTTGCAACACATTACTATTACTATTACCATTAGTTTACTATATTTATATATACTAATAATATTATCTGGGATGAGATATCAAAATTTTATTCACCTATTTCTTTGTCATTACAGTTTTAGGAATAACCCCCTATTGTATAATATAGACACTCAATCTCCACCAGCTGCTGCACCACCAGAAAATTCTTCAGGTTTGTTTGTATCTGTTTTCTGCTTGGTAATGAATTTAATTTTTTAAAAGAATAACCTGAGATAAAAATATAACTCTTAAAAATGCCCTCTGAATTATTTTGGTGGTATTCACTTACGTTTCTTTAACATGATGCATCCATTCCATTCCAACTTCAAATATTTCCATCACCCTTTTTACAATTGATAGGTAGGTCCGTGGTATTTTCACAAATGCTTATTCTGTAAATGATTTTTGGCCTCGAATCTTTTTATTCCGAAGGGATGGACACCACTCTTTACCCAAAACCTTAAGGCAATGGGTTAATGGGTTTTTCACCTTTATATACTGCTCTCCTTTCTCATTTCTATCCAATGTGGAATTTGGACTCACACTTGGATTTCCAACACTTTGATGATGTAAATACCGTAAACATAGCCTCTGCATGCTTAAGGTACATGTGCTGATGATCTTATCGCTGAATCAGAAGAAGCCTGGAGTGCGGAGGGTGTACTCTAGATAGAAGAAAAGTTGGGTTAATAATAATGTTGAACTTTTTCCTGTGCTATTGAACGGGAAGAAAAGTTTTTGAACTGAGTAGTAGTTTCCCATTTAATCCTGTTAATCCATGTAGGTAAGAATAACCGTGTTATTGGAATCATTGCTGGAGCAGTTGCTGTGGGTGCCGCACTGTTGTTTGCAGCTCCTGTGATTACATTTGTTTATTGTAAAAGAAGGAAACCACATGACTTTTTCTTTGATGTTGCAGGTTCGTTGATTAAAAGTTACTTAGTGATCAAAGCTGCATGTGATAGCCATAAATGACTGATTTTTTTTGTCCTTCACTGGCAGCTGAGGAGGATCCTGAAGTTCATCTTGGTCAGCTTAGAAGGTTTTCATTGCGCGAACTGCAAGTTGCAACAGATAGCTTTAACAACAAAAACATTCTTGGTAGAGGTGGATTTGGCAAGGTTTATAAAGGACGCTTAACAAATGGAGATCTTGTAGCAGTAAAAAGACTTAAAGAGGAACGAACCCAGGGTGGGGAGATGCAATTTCAAACGGAAGTGGAAATGATCAGCATGGCTGTACATCGAAATCTGCTTCGCCTGCATGGTTTTTGCATGACATCTACTGAACGTTTGCTTGTGTACCCTTTCATGGTTAATGGAAGTGTAGCTTCATGTTTACGAGGTATCCTTACCAGTCTACTTTATCAGAGAGGATTAATGTGATATGAAAAGAACCTTTTCATTTACCTAAATCTGTTTCTCAAGTTCAAAAAGAAAAAACCCAGTATGTATCCTTTTTTGGTTGCTATGCAAACTTTTTCACTTCAAATCTTTTGCAATATTTCTTACTTATTCTTTGTGAAATAAAAATTATGTATGTCTGATATATTATATCAGAAGCTTACGTTTGATCCTAACTGAATTTTGTTCACACATTCATCCAATTTTGCTTGACTACATCATTTAATCTTGGTCAAAATAGAGAATCCAAATCATCTCTTTTGCTAAATAGCAGAAAATCTGCTAGAATTTCTTCTGTTAAATTTCTATATACTTTCAAATTAAAATGCTTTTATGCATATATATTGTATTTATGTAGATCGTCCGGAAGCACAACCACTACTTGAATGGTCAAAACGGAAGGGTATTGCTCTAGGAGCTGCAAGGGGCCTTGCTTATTTGCATGATCATTGTGATCCAAAGATTATTCATCGTGATGTGAAAGCTGCAAATATATTGTTGGATGAGGACTTTGAAGCAGTTGTTGGAGATTTTGGTTTAGCAAAGCTAATGAATTACAAAGATACTCATGTTACTACTGCGGTACGTGGTACTATTGGCCACATTGCTCCTGAGTACCTCTCAACTGGAAAGTCTTCAGAGAAGACTGATGTTTTTGGATATGGTGTGATGCTTCTTGAACTAATAACTGGACAGAGGGCTTTTGATTTAGCACGTCTTGCCAATGATGATGATGTCATGTTGCTCGATTGGGTAGGTATTATGTTTGCAAAAAACTATGGTATTAGTACTTCTTGTTCCACTGTCAGTCATGTGTTTTTTTTTCCAAAAAATTTATTAGTTGAAGGTGAACTAATGGAAGGAAATATATCTGCACTAAATATTCTTGTTTCAGCACAGGATGAGGAGTTCTCGTTTATTCTTCTATATATTGGTTGAAATTTTGAAACCTCTCTTTGTTGCTTCTTCTGGTTTTTGTGTTGTTGTAAAACTACCTTTGCTTTGAAACAAAATAAAGAATTGTTATGTATTCCTTTTTCTGTTTCAATTTCTAGAACCTCATCTTCCTCGTTGCTGTTTAGTTTGTGGTTGTTGCATTAGCTATGCACTGAAATTAACACCAATCGTTAATGGTTTTTGTTGGAAAATGACATTATTTTTTTATCTCAGGTAAAAGGACTATTGAAAGAAAAGAGGTTGAAGACACTGGTGGATGCAGATTTGGATGGAAAATATGAGGAGGAGGAAGTAGAAGAGTTGATCCGAGTGGCCTTGCTATGCACACAAAGCTCCTATTTCGAAAGACCAAAGATGTCTGAGGTGGTGAGAATGCTAGAGGGTGAAGGTTTGGCAGAAAAATGGGAAAAATGGTGGCAAAAAGAGGATATAATCCAACAAAATTTTGACCCCTCCAGTCTCCACCATGCTTACTGGCCATTATTAAACTCATCCTCAAATATTCCCCCAGATGAACTGTCAGGACCTAGATGATTCTTGGATACCGAGAAACTTGTAAACAATGAAAGAAGCTTACATCAAAGGAAGAGACAAAGCAGAAAAATGTTGGCTAAATGCACCAAATAATTAATGTATCATGCAGTGGTGAAGAGTGCATAAGAAGCCCTTTGATGGTATTAGAATAAACTAAAAATAAGCTTAGATTAGACTTTATTAAAAGGTTGCTTTTGTAGTTATACCTATTTGTAGCAGGGTCTAGGTTGTTTTCTACTATTCTCTCTCTCATTGTATCTCACTTTATTCTACAGATTTTTTAACAAGCTCTCTAAATATACTTTTTTCATGAGTAAATAAGTCATTTAATATAATAATTCAAATGCTTCTTATTATAAATACCAATTTATTTTTTTCCCTTTTTTTTCCCCAAAATTCCTCATCTTATAACCTTAATGGATATAAAGTTGTTTCTAACTGGTGAAATTTCTCTCTCCATCGATAAACTTCAAATTGGTTTTCGTTCTTGCTTTTCCCTTCAATTGTATTTACAGAGTTATTAAATTACTCGGTAACGTGTATTTGTTTTCATTAAAAAAGGTGAATAGTAAAAACCTAGTCCAATAGATAATAAATGAAACTATCAACCACATTAACCGCTAGCATAAGGGGTGTGTTCATTTTGTAGTGTTTGTTTGAATGATGTTCTTGCTCCGTGTAGTTCTAAGTTTTTGTTTTATTGGTTACACATCTTATGAATCATCTGTAAAGGAAATCATTTACAACTTTGAAATTTCACCCAACCTACTGGCTTGTAAGCAATCATGCCAACCAACAGAGATACACTCAGAAATTATAACCACAAGAGGACTGTAAACTACACCTACCCAAAAAAAGATTCAAATTTTAAGGGATTGACAGTTGACTAGTTCAGCAGATCTACCACTCCTAGTTGCAAGAACCTTCCAAAATTCTCCTTGACTTTGTGCAGAAGATTCAGCATCTTCAGTGATTGAGTTATCTGGTGAAGAGATTATTGATTGGGAGAAAGCTGACCCAGCATGTTCATGTTGCATGTCAGCCTGCAACACTGTAATATTGTGATTAGCATCTTTAGTAATTATATGAAGTTTTCCAAGTAAACCAGCCAAGAGATAAGGAGATTCTGAATCGGTGAAATCATGAATAGGAACATCTACTGCTGCAACTTTCCAAGTATCATCTTCATAATCATACACCTTGATCTTTGCACTGTCAAGAGAATTTGAAGGATCGAGTGCGTATAGATCATCATTGACAGTAACACTCAATTTTGTTCCAGCTTGCCTTGCAGGCCAGCCTTCACCCATGCCGATTGGCATTTCAAGCCATGAATTTATATTTGGATCATATACTTCACCCCCAACATCAACAAAAAATGGCCAGCAATACAAACTCTGAGGCACAAATAACCTTCCCCTGTATGAAGCCATTCCTGTGGCAATAGGCTTGAGTAAGTCAGCCAAAAATGCAGTTGGCAACACTTGAGCTCTAGCAAAAGGCATGCTAGGTAATTGGGACCACATGCCTGTATGAGGGTCATACATTTCTGCAGATTGTAGAGGGCTTAGTCCACCACGACCCCTTGTAACCCCACCAACGACATAGAGCTTATTATTTAATATACCTGTCTTGGAATAGGCTCTACCAACTGACATTGAACTAGCCTCGGCCCAGGAGTTTTTAATGGGATCGTACTGCCAAACAGATTTCATTGCTGAAGCTCTTGAAAATCCTCCTAATGCATAGATGCAACCATCAACGGCTCCTATTGAGCAACCACAAAATGGCATCCAGTCCAGGGCATCTCTCCTCCCCAGCCAGCTCATAATGACATCAACAATTCTAATACTTGAACCCATCATGCTCCACATCCGAAGGGGAAAGGAAATTAAACCTTTCTTTGTTTCATCTTCAAACCCTACTTTAGGCATTGGTGGCAACCTTTGCCATCTTCTAGAAAGAGGGTCCAAGGCATACCATAAAAGCTTATCATCCTTCACTTTTGTCAAAATGTAGAGCCACTCCTCCATAGTTCCAAGGCCTTTTCTCACACTAAATAGCTCAGAGCTAACAAGGGTTGCCTTCCAAGCACGGCAAACTAACTTCAGATTCAAATAATAAATTCGAGGAACTCTAGCTAGTATCTGTATTGTTATCTCATCAGGAAGGAGAGGAATCAGTCTTTCATTATCCTCACAAGAGTTTGATGACAACCTCCGTCTCTTGCACGATTCACCTTGCAAAACCTCATAGGAGTAATTCCATCTAGTCTTGGAATTGTTCAGATTCAGTATATTCCCCATTAAAACCACTTCAAATTCAAACCAAAACCAAGCAAGCAAACCAAACTTGCAAGATTAATCTGTTTCACACAATCATCATCATAAATAATCTGTCAGTACATGCCAAGAAAATGCGTTGATGAATTGAAATAATTGCTTTATCTCAATGAGCATAAGCATTTTACCCAAGCACTTCCATAGGTAATCAATCAAAAGGCAAAGAGAACACTAGAAGATGCATGCATAAGTTCTGAATATATAAGAAATTATAGAGAATGTCTAAACTATATTATTTGTCTATCCTTTATAAGTTCTAAATATATAAGATGCATGCCAAAGTTCGGAATAAATAAGAGATTATAGAGTTACACAAATAAAGATGAGTATTAACAAATGCTTTAACTTAACAAGCGTGTTTGTTGTGTGCAGGATATAAAAGACTAAGATTTTCGGAAAGAAAAAGGAACTATATTGGCTGTTTGTATTTACTCAAGAAAATCAAGGACTAAAGTCTCCATACTTAATCCAATGAAGACAACTGGCAAGGGCTTCAGAGAAAGTGTAAACAGGGGTCCGTTTGAACATACTTTCCCATAACACTTCTAGAAGAGAAAAATAAGAAAAAAATAAATGATTTTCTGCATGAGCTAAAATTAACTTCTGTACAAATTAATCTATAGAAATTTCCTCATAAAACTTCTCTAAATTTTTATTTTTAACTCATGCATAAGCTAATTGTAACTAATGAAGAAGCTCATCTTTTTCTTCTCATTTTTCATTGGAAGACGAGCTCATTCGAAAAGTTGTCCAAACGGACACTAAATCCAATAATATAAATAAAGAGGAACCATTGTATTATTCACTTGGGGCCAACATGATATCAATATCAATTGGATAGAAACTATATCTATTGCCTTGAATCCCCCACTACAAGAGAACTTCACTGAAGACGTGGAACTAAAACACGTAGAGAAAGACACCTCCTCTTCTTCATGCCACAAGCCAACCCTCACAACACCCAAGTGATTGCTCACCCCCCATCTCCTCACTTATATTCATTTCCCTGTCAATGAAGACCCTTTGTGCTTGAAGGCTTTCCATGGCTGTTTTCTACTGCTTGAAGGTCCTTTGTGCCTCCCCTACCAACTTAAAAACTGTTCTTTGAGAGTTGGATTAGATGCTTGGCAATTGCCCCAAAATTCTTGAATAAAAGCATTGTGGTAACCAAATTAATCCAGAAGTCTCCTTAAATTTCTGATATCTTAACTACTCCACCAAGCATCGATACCACTCTGTCTGGGACTTACCTTATAATACCTATGTCCCTTCTATAGCACCACCCATAAGAGTTGACATTTCAGCGACTTTCACTCTGACACTTCACTCAACTTCCTCTTTGGTCAGACCCTCCCCAAAGGTAGCCCTTTTCAGGACACCAACATCCAAAATCTGATACCAATTGATAACCACCCAAACATTTGGGAAGCTCATCATCAAAAGCTAGCTATTACTGGAGGAGAACCAAACATATAAATACTCCACCAAGCATCCCACACTACTAGATGTAGGACTTGAGCACCTCATAATACGCAAGTACCAATCAAACCTGTTCTGTTAATTCTTATGGCACTAATCTCATGCGGGTATGACTGGTTACTTTCAAAGCAGTTGGTTCCCCCTTTTGATATTGTTCTCAGTATATGTCCTAGAATTTTGTTCACCTCCCACTTAACATGGATTTGTTGAGAAAAAGCCCAATTTTCTATGTCAAACTCCATGTCGTATGACCCAAGTTTTGTGATCTTCCACCTTCCACACAAACACCATGAATGCAATCAACACTCTTGCACCCATCATTTTAACTTCCTATTTCTACCCATTAATAAACACCCTTCACGTGAACTTTTCATATGCAAAGCACAATGGAACAGAGAGAAGCTCAAACTGCCCCTCATACTACATTACTAAAACCCTCTACTTTTAGACCATTAGGTTCTCATAAACAAGATTGCTGAACTCTTGAGTTAACTAATAGACTCTTACGAGTCTACAGATCTAGATAAAGAAAATGATTTAATGCCTTGTCAATGCCTTTTACGGATGACATCAAGTAAACTCCTTAAACTCATTAAAAACTGCATGAAGTTGAGTCAAGAAGTGAGTTCACATGTTTGAAATCAAGCATACTTTTATAGTGACCCACATTTTTATTGTTTTACTATGGTTCAAACGATTTTGAAGAAAGTACCTCCTTGAAATACTTTCATTTTAGGAACTTTTTCTTATGACTTTATGTAAGATTTGATCATTTATTTCGTTTGATCTTATATAGTACCAATGTACTATCAAACTTTATTGTTGTGGCTTACTACATGCTTTATTATGAACTTAAACAATTGAATTAATATTGCGTTAAGTGGATGAATGAGGCTTCAATATTGGTGGCTACTCATATTCTTGAATCCTATTGAGAAACTTATCATTGGTTGCTGGCATTTATTACCTTGTTTGGTATTAACATGGCAATTAATCAAGGGTATTTTATGAAAAAATAATTTATGTATAAGACAATTACAAACAACCATATAAAAAAGGGCAAACAGCTTTCCAAAAACGGTCTTATAAAAAGACACTAAGAGAGTATTATTTTTAAAAAGATGAACTCCTAAGTTTGAGTTTATCAAAACTCAACAATTTAAGTAAATTCTCGCCTTTGACATCTTGCTCACAAGGATTTTTTGATGAATATAACAAATTTTTCAAACAAAACTTGTCAAATAGTCAACCAATTCATCACGGCCACCATTGGTTCCTCCATTGTAACCGATTTAAAGCCCCCCTTTCAAACATGCCACCGTTGTGTCAACCTTCCTCCATTGTAACCAAATTTAAAGCCCTCCCTTCCAAACATGCCCCCATTATGTCAACCTTCATTGCATCTAACAAGTAAATTATTTCAAATTAACACTCCATTCATACCTCAACTCACTTCACTTGATCCTACCTTCTTTGTTTTCCTCGATCACCAAGCCCTAGCCCCATGTTTTCACTATCCTCAATGTTCTCTTCTCCTTCCATTTGCCCTCTTCAACTTCTAAGCATAGTTTCTACTCAATTTGTCATTTTCCTCATCGTCCCCTCCATTTGCCAACCAATAGCTTCTCGAACTAATTGGTTGCATCCCATCTAGTCAACACTAATGTTCAACACTCTTGAGTCTGCTCTCCATTTGTGTCTGTTAAGAAGTGGACATTAAGTCTAACCCAACCCCACAAAACCGGCTTGTAAGGAGAGGTTTGCACCCACTTATATATTATAAATTGGCCTTATCTCTAGTCGATGTGGGACTTCCAACACCCCCCCTCATGCTGAGGTATAGACATCATCTGAAGCATGAGACTAGACATTAATGGGTGGTCCGACAACAACCTGATAGCGGGTGGAACAACATGCCCAACAAACAACAAATATCGCTAGGATAGGCTCTAACCATAGTTCTAATACCATGTTAAGAAGTGGACTTTAAGTTTAACTCAATCCCACAAAACCAACTTGTAAGGTGAGGTTTGCACCCACTTATATATTATAAATTGGTCTTATCTCTAGTCGACGTGGGACTTTCAACAGTGTCATCAACATAAAGAGACCCTTGAGATAAGCGTTGTTAAACTTGAGATTCTACCAAGAGACCCTTGAGATAAGTGTTGTTAAACTTGAGATTCTACCTAGAATTGAGAGGGTGGTGAAAACTTCTAACTTGGAGTTTGTGATTTGTACAGTAAGACCATTCCCAAAATGAATATATATATATATATATATATATATATATATATATATATATATATATATGTGTGTGTGTGTGTGTGTGTGTGTGAATAAAACATACCAGAGAAAAGAAAACAACCTCTAAAGAAACTTAAACTGAAAAAACTACAAGTCCTAAGATCTAAATGACAAAACAAAAAGCTCAATAAGTTCATAATTCAGATACAAAGTAGGGTGCAGAGATGCAGGGTGAGAGGAGGCAGGAGTTATTCACAGTTTGCGCTTTGTAGAGCCAAAGAAGGGGAGGTAGGGGCAGCGCAGGTTACAGCACAGAACAGAAGCTATGCAGGGTAGAGGTGGGGTGGTCAAGGTTGGAAGCAGCAAAAAGAACTGAGGGTTGCAGAGCTGAGAAACAGAGGAGATGGAGTCGTATAGGAGAAAAGGGAATTAGCGTTTTTTAAAACCAAGTCAAAGAAGATTACCCGAAAGTACGAGAGACTCATCAGCAAAGGGACAACTTAACCTGTAGGAGCTTACAATCCAGCAATTTAATTCATGATATAAACAACAATGTCCTAAATCAGGAGCTAGAATACCGAGCGGATAGGAACAGGTTTTTAAAGAATTGATGAAGAAAACTCAGGATAAGCTCTGGTAACAAGAGAATTCCACTACTGATGTGTAACTGAGAAACAAAAGAAATGTAATCATAGGAGGAAACCTTCTATACTCTATGGCGTGAGCCACCCCACACTACCCCAGTGATTATCAACCTTCCCTGGCAAGAAAGCTCAAGAACATCCCGCCCAAAGAAAGAAAACGATGAAGATAGAAACACATAATTTACAATAACAAGAAAGTGAAGTGAATATATTCCTAGCAAGTTATCAGCAATGCCATTCTATTTCAAAAACAAAAACCGCCAAACAGCGTGTAATTTTAAAATCAAAGGCTCAAATTAAAAACATACATTCAGACAAATTCAACATACAAAAGAACACCAACATTGTACCAGAAATAGGAACTCCATTAAGTCCACAGCAGAAATTGATGTTACAGATTAAATCATAGACATAAAAGGGAAAATTAAGAAAGAGAAAAGGAAAGAAGCACTCACATCACACCACACAGAAACCACAGAAAAACAACCATTTTTGTGCACAAGAATTTACACACCAAGACACAAGACATTCACCCTCCATAAGAGAAATAAGAACTGAAACAACTCACGGAACATGAATGCAATGCCCACATTTATACCCTTAAAAACAAAATGCATATATTTTAAAAACGGACCCAGAAGTCAATTGAATAACCCACATGGAACCACTTAAAGTGATGGAAAAATTCTTAATTTTATTAAGCCCAAGTTCGGGGTTGCAGAATGTACACACCTTCCAAATTACCAGGCATAGCTCTGACACGTACTGGCTCACAGAGACAGATACTTGTTTAATCAAGCAATCATTCATTGTTACATTAAAATAAAGGGGCCCAAACTGTACGGTTATAATCTAAATTCAGTACTCCAGAGGTAAATAATTGAAGAAAGTAAAACAAGTAAAGTTAAAGGATAGCAAACACAGTATCATTGGATAAACATAACCACAAAATTTCCCCAACCCCAAAAAAAGGAAACCCAAGCCCTGATGCAATAATACCAGAAATTGATCCCCACAAGCAATCGCAGCAATAATACCCACTGTTGATGCATCATCAACACCAGAAATCGGTTCCACGAAATTTCCTAACTGATTCTGCAAAAGATTAACGAAGCAAAAGAAGAAGAAAACGAAGAGTTAGCTATGAAAGTAACACGCCTAAAAACCAAGGGCAAAAAATACTATATAAAAATAATAATCACAACATAAGAAAAGGATGCTGATTAAACTTCAATGGATTACACCACTTCATAAATTATTATGGCTATTTAATAATTAATTAACTAGCGAAAACATATTGTATGTCCTCGTTTTTATATGTAAAAATATATATTATAACTTAAAAAATATATAAATAATTATATAGAGATACGAAATATAAGAGTTATAGAGTTATTTTAAATTGGAGAATTATGTAGTTATTTTTTATTAAAGAAATGAAATGGTTATGTATTTTATTAAATAGTAAAATTATTTTAAATTAACAAAAAATGTGTAGGTTTCTTATTAAAATAATAATTTTATTTATGAATAACTTTTATAAGTAATTTCTATGGAAAATAATTTAAAGATTCGTAGTCATTAAATTTATTGTTATTATTATCATTATTAAAATAATAAAAAAGTAAAATAAAATTTGATTATGAAATGTGAATAGAGTGTGTCAACGTGAAAATAAATAAAAAATTTAAATGAGTTAGACTAGAGTATTAAACATATATATATATATATATATATTATTTTTGTTCAGAATCTTAAATAGGTTTTTTTTTTCGTCTCAATTGAATTATTGTTTTTGTAAAATTGAAGCAATTAGAGGCTTATCATGGATAAAAGTTTGGGTTACGTGGTATAGTTAATGTATTGTTTTAAATAACGTGGCAGTTTATAAATGATTGTGACATGTATTTTGTAATTTCTAAATTAAAAATTGAGGGCAAATTGGAAAAAAGAAATTAAAGCCTTTCTCTACAATTGAGGAATGCCAAATTAGGGCTATTGAGAGGAAAAAAACCAGTGATTTTGTTGAATTGTGAAATTAGGGTTCATGGGTGAAAAACACTGGATTTCGAAAGGAATCACCAAACACTATGTAAAATAGATTTCTTTACTCTCTGTCAATAGTAGCTTCCAATTTCTCTCCATTTCTCTCTTCAATTTTTCATCTGTAAATCGCAGCTTTTAATTGGTAATGGTTTTTACTTTGTTCTCTTTGGTTTTTGAAATTTTCTTTTCACTTTCTGTTAATTTCTCACTTTGCCCTTTTTTATGTTTGCTTCTGTGAAGAGATTTTTTCTGTAAAGAGATTTCTTCTTATACACTGTGTCGTGGGTTTAGTGATTCACTTGTTCGCAGTTGTATCGCAGATTTCGATGTCGGCTTTCACGGTGTCCACAAACCCAGGGGCGTGTCAGAGGTTGGTGCTCGCTGTCGAGAGAAAAACCGCCACCAACATAGAGCTCCTTGCCAACAACATCACCACCTCCCCCACAGTCGCAACTTCCCACGAAGGTGCCATGGGCGCTGGGCACGACCTTAGCCACCACGAACCCTAATACGAAGCTCCATAGGTGTCGGGCACTTGTTTTTGTTCAATTTGATATTGGTGTTTGTTTTTTGATGTGGTTGAATGTGCAGCCACTGTGATTGGAACTCGATTCTTGAAAGTGTGGTGAGTGGTGTGCCCTTGGTGGCTTGGCCACTCTTCACTGAGCAGAAGATGAATGTCGTTTTTGTTAGTGAAGGCATGAAAGTGGCAGTGAGAGTGGCAATTGGTGAGAATGGGTTGGTGGAAAGAGGAGAAATTGCGAGGGTTGTGAAGATGGTGATGGAAGGTGAGGAAGGGAAGGAGTTACTTCACCGAATGAAGCAGCTGAAGGCAGTCGCTGCACAGCTCTAAGGTTCTGAATTGGCACTTCTTTTTCAATTGCAGGACTGCACTTAATTTTATTGGTATTGTCCGCTTTGCCCTTGATTAAATTTGATTTCCCCTCTTTGCACTTTAATTTTTAATATAAAATACACTTTACATAAGTTTTTAATGACACGTCATTTAAAAGAATATCCTAAGCATACCATGTAATGCCATTTTAAACTGTCGTTTATCTAATTTGAGGGAAGGCCTCTAATGACTTCAATTTTACAAAAACAAAAACCCAATTGAGAAGCTGAAAAAGAAGATGATTTATTTGAGATTTTGAACAAAAAAAAGACCTACAGAAACATTAAACATATATATTATGATTTGAACAACCCAATCAACTCGAATTTTTAAAATCAAAGTCTAGAATTCAAATCAAATCGATCAGATTTTATTTTTTAATCTAGACTAAATCAAGTTGTCAAACCAAAATATTATAAATCAATTATGCGAACCAATTCAAAAAAGTTTCCTTTTAAATTCGTCAAGTTATTAGACTAATTTGGACTCCCACACCTTTGTAAGAAAACAAGTATATTTTGTATAATTTACTTTGTAAAAAATTGAAATTATGTTGTTGTATGTAAAATAATAGTCTAAGTTGAAGTAAAGATAAAATATTTACAAGATATAAAGGTTTAGGGTAAAATATAAAGTTTATTCTTTATTTTCCATAATCATAATATAATTCTTAGAATGGTATAGTTCATGCGTTTATACACAGAAAAAGCAAGGTATCGTGCCATTTCACTACATGGTCTCAAACACCGTGAAAGCCATCTTCATTTAAACGGTTAACTTTCATGACTTTTCTTTATCTTAAACTTCAAAGTTAGGTTGATTTTACATGTAATAAAGATTCAATTTTTTTTCAATTTATATTTTTATTTAATATAGTCTTTTATCTTATACCAACGTTAATATTCTTTGTGTTCTTTAAGCATTCAATAGTTTTTAAGATAGTTTAAATATTTCTTTATTATTTCATCTGGGATGTTTTTTAAGAACAAAATAGTAAGAAATCATATCTTTCGAAGAAAATAATATGATGATATGTAGGGATGGAAAAAATCCACGCTCCCGCGCATTAAATCTGAGACGGATAGTTGGTACCTACAGATATTTATTATCTGCGGATTACGAGTAGCGAATATTTTAATACAAGCTTATAAATGAGTCGGGTGCGGGTATTATACTATCAATCTATAGATATCCCTTACTCGCAAAAAATAAAAAAGAATAATTTAATTTAATTTAAAAAAAAATTAATTTATATTTTATTAGATTAAATTTAATTAAAATTAAATTTTAATTTATATTTTATTTTATTTATATTAAATTTTATATATTATTTTGTAAATTTATTTAAAAAATGTATAAAATATATATTTTTTAATATTTGCGGACTTTAAAATATCCACAGATTTTTTTGAAATGGATACTCGCACGGGTAGCGGGTAGGTTGCGGGTGGAATTTTCATTTACAGATAGGAATTATTCATACTCGACCTGACCCGTTGTCATCCCTAGTGATAGTGTTATCAAAATGGATTGTAACCCACGAGCCAACCCGGCTCACTGTGGGTTTGAGCCGGGTTGGATTTGAAAAAAAATGTAATTTTTTTATGCGGGCTAGTTTTCAACCCAGCTCACTTAGAACCTGACTCACCAGGTTGAACCCGTGGTGAGCTGATAACAGTTGAAAAACTGTTATTTTTATACTTAAAATTGACTTCAATTACAATCTTTATGACTTAGAAATTAGCTTGAACTCATGATTTTGTTGAATTATTGGAAATAACACAGTTGGACAAATTTTATGCTTGATTTCCTTGTTTTACAGGTTTTTAGATGAAATTGATGAAAGAAGTAAAAAGGGATAAAGATGGAATCAGAAAAGAACAAAGAAAGTCCAAAAGAAGAGAAACTGCAAATTACCGCTGAGCGGCACCCGCAAAGAACCGTTAGCACCGCTGAGGGGAAAAATGGCACTGAGGGGAAGAATTGATAAACGCTACCACTGCTGAGCGGTATTTACCGCTGAGCGACACTTTTATGGGCTTGGGCCTAATTTTCTATATTTTTTATAATAGTATATAAGTTTTAGGACGTCATAAGGTTTCTCTTTCTCGGGTTTTTTTTGTCTCTTTCATTCTTTCATTCCATTGTTCATCTAGTTCTTCCATGATTATGGACAACTAAACTTATTTTGTTGTTGGGAATCAATGTAAATCCTTAGAAACTCTCTTGTATGGAATTTGTTCTTCAAGATCATTTTTATGATACATGCTTTCTTTCCTTAATAGTTAGGGTTTTTCCTCTTTGCTCAAAGCATGCATTGTTTAAATTATTCGATGTCATGATTATTGGTTTTATCGATATGGACACATACGAGGAAATCTAGACCTGGGGAATCTCTCCCAAAAGTATATTACCAACCTAGACATAGGAGTATGATAGTTGGTTGCCTTTAAGCTTCAGTGCTTCAGAATTAATTATTAGGAATGCTATATGAACTCATTATTAAGGATAGGCTTTCTTCGCTGAGACATTGGGTTTAAAGTAATTTAGAAAGTGACATTAACATTAATGAAAAGAATGATGAATTCCTAAATACAAGAGAGTGGATAGGATGAAATTGATAAACCCCAACAACATATTCATCCATATATTTCAATTCACGTGTTTTGTTTCTTCTTGCCCATTGATCATCACATGCATACATATTTACTTTTCAGTCTTTTGCATTTGAAACTTACAACAATTTGTTCACAAGTCTTAATTAATCAATAAATCACATAACTGTCTAGGTCGTGAGTCCTTTGGGAGAACGATACTTGATCTTACCAGTTTATTACTTGATACAATTCAGTTACACTTGCTGAGGGTTAACAAGTTTTTAACTCTGTTTTCAGGGATTGAAGATTTGTTGATCAAGTTTTTGGCACCGTTGCCAGCGACTCGTGGTTTAACTAGTCTATTTGTATGATTTTTGACTTGTGAATTTTGTTTTCTATTTTATTTTTTGTTTTTATTTTTTGTTTTTTATTTTAGTTTATTTTATTTTTTGTTTTTTTTCGGTTATTATTTTATTTTCTGTTTTTATTTTTCGGTTTTTATTTCCTATCTTCTTATCTTTTCAATTATATCTTTAGATTATTTCTTCTCTTTGCTATCTTTTTGTGCTAACAAAATTTTTCTAGGGTTTTGTTTCCTTGTGTATACAGGGTAATATTCGGACTAGAAGCAAAAATATTTTTGAACCTCTTCTTGAAGGCCTGGACGAAAATAGAAGGAGGAGGAGAATTCGAAATTCACGAGAACTATTCCCTTCTCCTGAGACATTCTTACAACCTTCACCACCAAGGTCTTACCATAGCACTGAAAATATGACAGAGGAGAATAATGGTAGACAGACTCTTGCAGATTACACCACTTTTGTTGGCCCTCAACATTTTAACACTATAGCAAGGCCGAGGGTCAATGCTACAAACATGAAGGTGAAACCAGCATTGATAAAATTGGTAAAAAGCAATCAATTTAATGTGCTATCACATGAAAGCCCGATGAACATCTCACCACCTTCAATGAAATCTATAACACCGTGAAGATAAATGGAGTGCTAGATGAAGCAATCAAGCTTAGTTTGTTTCCTTTCTCATTGGGAGGCAATGCTAAGCTGTGGTTAAATTATTTTCCAGAAGGTAGTTTTACAGAATGGGAAGCTGTGGTTGCAAAGTTTTTGAACAAATACTTCCCACAATCTAAAGTCAACAAAGGGAAGCAAGAGATCTCTTCTTTCAGACAAGGTATGGAGGAGACATTAAGTCAAGCATGGGACAGGTACAAAAGCTTTTTGAGAAAGACTCTCATGCACGATTTTGATGAAGCAGCAGTAGTTCTACTTTTCCTTGGTGGTCTTGGTCACAAACCAAGTTGATGTTAGATGCCTCAGCTGGAGGTAATATTAAATGTAAGGCTCTAGAGGAAGCAACATATTTGATAGAGAATATGGCTGCTAATGACAATGAAATGCATAGTGAAAGAGAAGCCTCTGTTGAACCGGAAGGGGTTCTACAATTGCAGTCAAATGATGCTATGCTTGCTCAAAATAAGATTATAACTCAACAGTTGGAGAATCTAACAAAGACACTTGCTCAATTACCGAAGGAATTAAAAACTGTTGCTCAAGTTCAACAACATATGTGTGAACAATGTGGTGGTGACCATATTAATGGTCAATGTGCTTTTCCAGGGGAGGCCCAAGAAGATGTAAATTTCATGAACAATCAATTTCCATACCGCCAAGGTAATTTCAACAAAGGATGGAAATCTCACTCAAGTATGGGTCAAGGTCATGGACAATCTAGACAAGTTGGGCAATCAGGACAATTCAATAGGCCACAACAACAACCGTCATTATGGCAACAGATGTCTACACTCACTGAGAAACATACAAAGTTGGAAGAAGCTCTTAACCAGTTTATGCAGGTAATCATCTTCAATCATAACAACACTCAAGCAACCCTTAGAAGTTTAGAGATGCAAATCGGATAGTTCACTAAGAAGTTGGAAGAAAGGCCTGATCATAGTTTTGGGGCTAATACTGAGGTTAACCCTAGAGAAGAGTTGATAGCTAAAGGCTTGAGCTGAATCAGGAGGCGACGTGATCTGGACTTGATCGAGCTGAAGAACCGGGAAGCAGCGGAAGAAACAGATTTCCTCAAGAACACTAGGTTTTGGAGTCGAAGAGGAATAATGATGAACAATCCATAGATTCGAGGATTGTTTGGTTGAAAACATAACGTTTAATGCGGAAGCGGATTTAAACGGTGGAGAGGTGATTTTAATTGGCGAGAAAGATGAGGTTTTGCGGTGACAATGTGGCTCGTGGTGTAAGAGCTCTCTCTCGAGAGTGAAGTAGATGAAGACTTCGCGAAATGAAGATGTAGTGTTGTGCTGAGGGAAACTCGCGAGGAATAAGCTCGCGTGGCAGTGATGGCGTAAGCAATCCACGCGGCTGAGGCAGAGTGGAGAATGAAAGATGAAGCGGAATGGAAGGTGGCTAGAGGAGATCCTTTGGGATTCTCTAACCTTGACTTTCAAGGGAATTAAATTCTGGAGTTCTCTCTACAGAAAGTTTAATTCATTATTCTCAAAAGTGTCTTACAAGAGGTGATGACATGTCTATATATAGGACTAAAAGTCCCTCCTTTCTAGCACATGCCTAACACCTTTTACACATGTTTTAATAAAAGTAAAAGAAATACTACACTAAACTAATTGGACTTGGACCCCGTCTATCATCCCCTCCCCCTTGAAAAGGATTTGTCCTCAAATCTGATGGTGCTTATGAAGACTTATTTTTGTTGGCTTCACCAAGGTTCCTCCTGGGTCAAATATCCATCTGCAATAAGCATCAAACATATCTCTAATTAGTTTTCTTTGACCAAATAAGATATATAAAAGAATATGTGTAGAAGAAGGTTTCCTAATTTTGAAATTTTTAATTTTAATATAACAAAGAAACCTTTCTTCATTTGAAATTTTATTTGTATCTTGAGTTATTGGTAACCATAAAGGTAACCATAACCCAAGTTGTGACTTTGCATGTGTTGAAAGTGATAACATTGTTAAAGATTGAGTGGCAAATTCTTTGAAAGAAAAGTGAAATTTTGGAGATTCAAATATAAATGGGGAAAAGTGAGAGGATAGAAAACCTTCCCTTAAGAATCTAGCTTCTAGGGTAGGAGGAGATGTTGCCCTTAATTGCTTTTTCTTTTCTTCCATTTTTATTCTTTCAACTTCTTCCTTTTCTCTTCTTTGTGCTTCTTTTCTATCTTTCTCTCTTCTTTTCTCTTCTGCTCTTCTTTCTCTTTCTTCCTCGTCTTTGTGCTTCTTTTCTCTCTTTCTTTTCTCTTACTTTGCATGAAAAACAATATAAATAACATCTTAATTCAAATAAAATAACAAAATTATATAAATTCAAACACATAAGTTCATAGAAATATTGTAAAACATAAATTGAAATGTCAAAGTCTATATATCTAATCCTCTAATGCTCTAATAATGGCATCATCATCTCCATCATCATCCACATCTAACTCTTCCTCTGATGAATATTGTGCATCCTCATTATCCCCAAATGTTATGTTATTAAGATCAAGAGCATCTAGAGCAGGATCTGTTGTTGCTCCATCAACTGGACATTTTCACCATCATTTTCACCTTCAACTTGCTCGATCTCAACAAAATCATTTGTCTCTTTAGTTATCCATTCATCATCTGATTCAATGTCATCAAATGAAAGAGCTACAATTTTTCGAATTTGTCTACTTTTCAACTTGGAGTTATACATCACAAACTAAATCATTCATCGTTTTTTGATGCAAACGATTCCTTCTCTTTGTATGAACCTAAAATGAAATATAATATTTTTAGTCAAGATATAAACATAAGAAAGAAATTTATAAACTAAAAATAATTTAAATTATCATTTCAAATGAGCTCCAATTACGCTCACATCCAGAAGAACTACAAGTCAAGCTTAGAATTCGAATAACAAATCTCTTCAACTCCAGAGTTCCATCACCAACATTTCCCACCATTCCCCAAGATTTAACTCTTTCCTACACTCATTTGCATCTTTCGTTCCAAAAAGTCCTCTAGCATAATGAAATTCAACAATTTGTAAATTAATTTTTTTTCTTTCTGTCATATCTTGTATCAATCTTCTCATTCAAATATATAATCCTTCTTTCACCTCTCCACCATCTTCACATCTAAAGTTAGGTTCATAGTGGAAATGGGGGTTCAGATAATAGGCAGTTGCATGCAAAGGCCTATGAAGTTGATTATCCCGTCGAGATTTGCATCTATTTTCTTCACAGTTTGTTTCAAGAGCTTCTCTCTAATATCATGATAAAATGGTGGTTTGTATCCAACTTCATACTTACCAATCATTTCACACATCTTTGCAAATGTTGGATTTCTAATTGCATTAAAAGGAATGACATTGGTGTAAAAGAACTCAGCCACTTGAGTATCAACTTCTTCTTTGTATCCTTTTTTCATCTTTTGATTTATAGTTGCTTGGACTCCCCCCTTGCTAGTAGTAGTAACTTTTTCTTTTCCTTTAAAATCGAATACATTATGTCCTCCTTCAAGACTATCACTTTCTTCCTTGTCTTCACCAATATTTATCTTTCTTTTCTTTGATGAAGCATTCTTAGCTTCTGCAATTATTTTTATCATCAAATTTTTTTTAATTCGAAATAGAAGCACAAGGTTCAGAATCTTCCCTAGTTCCAGCAAGATGATGCTTAAATCTAAATATTCCTCCACTTACAATCTTTTAGCAATAATTGCATTTTTCTTTTCTTCCATTACCATTAACATCAAATCCATGTTTCCATCCAATATCAGATTGATTTCCTGGAGCATCTTTACTTCTACTTTTAGCGAATAAAGATGCACTTGGATTAGTTTCCATTGAATTTGATGTATTTCCAGCCATGGTGCTTTAAATTTTTTCACTAAAAGAATATGACAGAAGCAGACTCAGAAAGACATGACATGATACTTTAAATTTTTCATTAAAAAGTATGGCAGAAATATACTCAGAGAGACATGACACAATACTTCTGCTCGCTTTTTAAATTTTTGAAAAAGAAATAAGAAAAAGAAGCTACTTTTTTTCAAAAAAAAAAAAGAAAAAACAATCCATGAAAGTAGACTTCGAGAATCACATACTCATAAATCAGAAATAGTATTAAAAAGCATGACCATGACAATAGAAATTATTTTCTTAATAAAATGCATGACAATAATAGAAATCAGTTTTTTAATAAAAAGCATGGCAGGGGTTGTGACACTGTGACAGGGGGACTGCAATGTTTGAAATAAAAAACACTTTTTTTTTTATAAAAAGCACGACATGAAGGGGCTGTAACAGGTACTGTATATTTTAAAATAAAAAACACGTAGAGTGTGAACCGGGAGCTGCGAGACCAGAACTTGCAACGGCGAGACGACAACGAATGCACGAAGAGTGAGAACCAGGCCACTGGAGCGTGACCTAGAGACCACAAATGAGAACGCTGTGAGCGGCGACCACGAACTAGAGTAGACGAAACGCGACCAAGAACGACCGTCGAATAGAGCACAAAAGCGAGGAGATGAAACGCACCCACAACCGCAAACTGGAGTGAAGCACAACGATAATGAAGAGGAACCTTAATAACGTAATCAAATACTAAAATCAAAAAGAAATCTTTCTTTTTTTCGTTTTTACCCATTTTAAACTCGCCAAATCACGGCAAAATCACGATTTTATACGTTTTCACCGAGTTCGCTTACGAGTCCATCATGTTCACTCAAAAAACAAGTTTACTATCGAGTTAAATTGGTAACCTTGACTAGGAACGCAAACTCGTCCGAGTTAACGAGTTAACTCGCGAGTTTGATAACCTTGAGTTTAACATTATTTTAGTTGGTGTTTATTTATATTTGAATTAAAAAAATTGTAATTTCTTTATTTAAAACAAACTTATAATTAAATGACCTAGTGAGCCAACCCGTTTAACCCACCAACCCGTGGTGGGTCGAGCCGGGTTCGAATTTTTTCAGCTTGCTAATAAGTAAGTCGGATTGGGTTGGCTCACTAAGTGACCAACCCGTGGTGAGCCGAGTTACTCGTTTTGACAATTCTACCTAATGATATGTAATATGATTCAAATTTTTTTCTATTTACTTATTTACTTAATATAGTCTTTTATCTTATATCAATGGTAATAATTATTTGTGTTCCTAACACACTCAATAGTCTCACATTGATTAGGAGTCGAAGTCTAAGGCAGTTTAAATATTTCTTCCTCCTTCTATCCTCTAAGATGTTTTTCAATAACAAAATCATGACGGAGCATAGGCTCCAAAACAAACAATATCTCATATGCATGGTGATTGATTATATGTAATAACGATTCAATTTTTTTCTATTTATTTGTTTACTTAATATAGCCTTTTATCTTATATCAACATTAATAATTCTTTATGTTCCTAACACACCCAATAGTCTCACATCGATTAGAAGTTGATGTTTAAGGCAGTTTAAATATTTCTTCCTCCTTCCACCCTTTGAGATGCTTTTTAAGAAAAAAATTGTGATGAAGCATAGACTCCAAATCAAACAATATCTCATATGCATGGTGATTGACCCTAACAATGTCACTCGACAGACTTGGTATTGAAACGTTATCACCCACCGTAGGATGACCGATAATGAGGTTCTACAATAAACCATTGATCCCTTAACCCTTCATTGGGGATGACCAATACTTCAAATGCGTGGTGATTGACCCTATTGATGTCACTCTACAAACTTGGGATCGAAACAATTTTGATTTTGTTTATGAGGCTATAAATATATAAAAAGAGTAGGTGATTATATTGGTATAGGTTAACTTATCATTGAGTTTAGTTTCTCTACTAAGGTTTTTTGTGTGTTGTTTTTTGCTGTCCTATGATGTGCCTTAAAAATATATTATTTTTGATATATTAGAAAGATTTTTAATATATTTTAAAACATCACAACCAATGTACAGTGTATTTTAAATGGCACAATAGAGGACGACCCAAAAAAAGCTCAATAAATAATCCAAATTCCTAATAATCCCCTAAACAATGTTATTAATAATCTAACAGAAAGGAATACATTAAATTTTTATTTTAAACTAAAGAGACCACATTAGGTAAAAAATAAAGAAAAAATATTAAATGATATAAATATGGGGGACAAAAATGTTATTAAGTCTCATAAAATAATACTTCTATTAAGCCTAATAAGGTTAGGGAATGGATATTGCAATCCAAAAGAAGTACAACACATTTTGAAGTCTACCAAGCTTCCTTTGCTATTACATCTCTTAATTCCATCACCTATTTTGTTATGATCATATATCTCTTTTCTTACATGTTCTTATTCTTAGTTCTCCATTCTCTAATATCTTCGTTTAATCTTTTGAACTTTTTGTTAGAATAACTTTCAAGATTTAAAATTGTTCTTGTTAGGCCAAGATGTACCTAAAAGCACACACGTCCACCTTGTCCTTTCACTTTTCAAGTCTAGATGTCCTCTTCTGATATGCATGGATGTCCTCAATGGGGGAGTCTGCAGAAATACTCTAACATTCAAGTCAATAGTTTAAAATTAACAAGAATATAGTAATAAATTATTCTAGTAACATACCTCGTGATCAGTGACTATATAGTCCTGCATCAATCTTGTTTGTTGGGCCTAGGGTTCAAAGGCTTACCAATTTGTAGGCTTTCCTAATTTTCTTAATCATCCGTAATCTATATTTACTTAGTTATGATCTACCTTGTGTTAGCAAAAGATAAAGATGGATATTTTTCTTCAATATAGAGTTTTGATGATGATGATTCATAGAGAAGTGTTGAAGATTTAAAGAATGATTAGATTTAAAAGATACAATGAAGACTTAAGAATTTAGTTGTTGAAGTCTTGTAATTTATGTATTCCATTTAAATTAGTAGATCAAGAGTCAATAGGCAGATTCCAAGCAGCAGAGCACTTAAGGAAAGTTCTTTTTCATATAAACCTCTAAAATAATCGATTATAACTATTAATAATTGATTATCATAATTAATTTTAGATTTTCAAAAAAGTCTCTAGAATAATTAACTATCATTTTGATAATAGATTATCAATGAAAGAAAATAATTGTTGAAATAATTTTTGGAATAATCGATTATCACTTATGATAATCGATTATAAGTGGCAACTACAAATAGACTCTTCAATTTTATGACCAGATAACGGTTGAAAAACCATTATTTTTAAACTTAATTTTGATATTAAAGACAACCTTTATGACTTAGAAACTAGCTTGAAATCATTCTTTTGCTTAAGTTTTGGAAATAAGAGAGTTGGATGAGTTTTATGCTTGGTTTTCCTTGTTTTGGCAGGAATTAAGATGAATTAGATGAAAGAAGTTGAAGTAGTAAGGAGTTGGACTCAGGAAAGGAAGTAAAAGTGCACAAAAGAAGAGCTGCATCACCGCTGAGCGCCACTTTTACTGCTGAGCGGCAGTCTGAAGCACCGTAGTCACCGTTGAGGGCTAAAACTGAAGCTGAGCGTCAATTTGAAGAGCCGCATTTACCGCTGAGCGCCAAAAGTGCCGCCGAGCGCCATTTAATTGGGCTTGGGCATATTTTCTATAATTTTTAATAAACTATATAAGGGTATAGTCGACCTATGGTTGATTTCTTTGGACAAAAAGAGGCGAAATTCCACTCTTTTCACCCTTTGGAGGCGGATTTTGGATGCTAAAGCTCCAATCTTCAACTTATAGGGTTCTATCTTTCATTCTTTCATTGTTTTTTTTATCTAGTTTCACCATTTCTATGGTGAACTAAACCTCCATTGTTGTTTGGGAATCGATGTAATCCTTTGAAACTATCATGTATTGAATTGATTCTTGATTTTATATACTTTACTTCATTAATTGTTAGGGTTTTTCCTCTTTACTCTTGCATACTTTGTGTAACTCATTCAATTGCATGATCATTGATGTTATCTATATGGACACATATAGGTAAATCTAGAACTGGGGAAATTCTTCCGGAAGCAATATTACCTAGACATAGGAATAGGAGGATCGGTTGCCTTTAAGCTTATGTGCGAATGTAATGCATGAATAATTGCTAGGGAGACAAGACATTTTAAACTAGTGATTAGGAGTAGGCTTTCTTCATCGAGACATCGGGTTTAAGGTAAATTAGAAAGTGACATTAACATTAATGAAGAAAGATGAATTCATGAATACATCAGAGTGAATAAGATAAATCAAAAACCCCAACAACATAATCATTCATATTTTACATCAATCACTTTTGCACCTTTCAATCCAATTGATCAAAACTTACATTCATGATTATTTTCTGCAATTCAAACACAATGATTTTATTTACAAGTCTAATTTAATCAAGAAATCACATAACTATTTAGGTCGCGAGTCCTTTGAGAAACGATACTTGGTCTTACCATTTTAGTATTACTTGATACGATTCGATACACTTACCGAGTGTTAACATGACCTAATTTTCAAATTAATGGTCTATATATAGTTTACCTAAACTTAATTTAAAAAGAACTTTTCACTCAGATTTAAAAGTTGTGTGCTTGAGAAACTCTCAGTGTTTGTCAAAGGAGGCTTTGGAAAACCTAGTGTGGGTAGAGCGAGAACTTTCACTAAGTGTGTCTATGTGATTGAGTGTTGCTGTTGTTGCTAGGAAAGTTGTTCATCCTTTGTGTGTCAAAGGAAGAGTTGTTCATCTCTATCTTCAAGAGAGGTGCTTTCTAACCTTAACTCAATTATCTCTTATTGTAACCTGTTGTTATTTCTTAATGATTAATTAATCTTTCTTCCTTTTGTTCATTGTGCTTCTTTGTTTCTTTGTTTCGTACGTGCAATAATCTTTCTCTTTTTCTAGCATGTAATTATATTGTTGTTACTCCCAACTCTCCTTTTAGTCATCGTAGTGCGTTTTTGTTTTAGTATATAGGCAATGACTTCCTTCCGATCACAAAGGGTCGTTGACATTTAATTTCATTTTTGTTACATGAGTTGTAAGCAATGGTTAATGAATCATAAATCACATTATTTATTTCCTTCTTATAATTTTTTATTATATATATATATATATATTATTATGAGATTTTAGCTTTATTTAATGAAAAATAAGATAATTGAAAATATAATTTATTTTAGAGACTTACACATGTGGAATAGTGGGAATCTCGTTAGTTTCTTTTTTCTTTATTCATGTCCATACGACGACCATCACTTGACCAATCGAATGGTCAACATCTCGTCATATTAACACCAACATTAATTATTTTAGAATAAGAGTAAAACAGAACTACCAACAATTATGCTATAATTAGGTCATTGTTGATCCATCGAGTTAAGAGATTACCAACGGAAGGTACTCCGATGTCAAATCAATAAAGATTCTACTACTCAAGTATTAATGGTGTATTAAATGCAATCAACTATCTCCTTACCTCTTACCTATATTTATAGATTTTAGAATAAGTTTTTGATTAGTCATGACCTAATAACAGCCCAATTAATAATAATCACATTTTTTCTTAAGTTAATCAAAATTAATGCTAATTTTTCTTTAAGCAGACCATTTGGTTTATTTTCTTGTTGGTCATAAAGATAACTCGTGTATGGAATAGAAAATTCAGTTCATGATCAAACCATTATATGATACGTTATTAAAAATAAAATGAAAAACTAATTTGTGTATACTAAAAAAAATCAAGGGTTAAATATGTTTTCTGTCTCTAAACTATCAAGCGAATTTGTTTTTAGTTCCTTTTCCAAACTAAGCTACATTTTGATATTTCTCCTTAAGGAAAACATAATTTTTCGTCCTCTAAAACTAACGACGTTAAAAATAAGCTGAGGTGGCTATCAGTGGTGTGCCACGTCTTTTTTTTTTCTAACACCAGTTAGTCTTTCTCATCTCCTCTCCTTCCGACTCTACCACAGCCACCTCGATATGTTTAAAATATTTTTTTTCAAAGTTTAAAATGAAAGTTCATATATTTATTCTAATCCAAGAGACTTTTGTGAGCATTTTGACCTTTTTGTGAGTTATTTTAATATAAAAGTTTCTCACTTTATGAATTGTTTTGTTTTGACTGTCATCCATCATAGGTCAGTTATGTGAGTAGAACTTGACAATTCTAATAAAGATAAAAAAATATTAGTATATTGCTCTCTTAATTATAATAATTTGTTTTAAAATATTTTATACTTCCTTATTATCTTTTATATTTTATATTTGCTTTTCAATTTAACTTCAATAATTTTAAAAAAAATTATGAATGAATAAAATTTACTCTTTACTATAATTTAAATTATTTATTACAAATTTAAAATATAAAGATTCATTTCGCCTTTAGTTCTTCCATAACCTAACCATTAAATCTTTTATCAAGAGTAGCGCAAGCTCAACGAACCTAGTTCCTACCCCTCAGGAATAAAAAAGAAGAAAACGAATCAACTACTAAGTAACTCATGAAAAAGATCACAAACAAGTAAATTTGTGCAAGAAGCCATTGATGAGAGGAGTCCGCGTATAATGTCAAAGTTCAAAATTGAATTATTATATACTAATGGATTCAACTTAGAACACTACACTATCATTTGCTTTAAACACAATTATTATCAAGCTGTCAACAAACATTAAAAAAATATTAGAGATTCAAATTTAAAAAAAGAATTTGTGAAATTTCTATTGCAACCCAACACCTTCTTACTTCACCCCCTCTTTTATTTAGTTTTCTGCTACAGTGTAAAATAAAAGCCCAAACCTAAAAGCTCAAATGTGGTCTCAGTATTGTATTCTACAAGGCTTTTTCTTGCTGTACTCCACTATTACTAACCGCACCCTCAAATTAATAAAAAACTAAAACTAAAATATCTTTTCTTACTTCCATTTTCCACTGTAATGTTTGAGAGGAAGAAGAAAAAGAGAAAGAATGTGTTCTGATTTTTTCTTTGGAAGAACAACAACAACAATGCTCTCTTTGAATACTTCATTATAATTTGACTTAAAGGGTTAGTTGGAGTGGTGAAGATGATGATAAGAAAAGAGGAATGAAGTTAAATGATTCTGTAACGTAGATATATGTGTTAACGTATATCCACGTTACAAATAAGAGTAAAATGATTAATTAAGGTTTATATTTCGAAAAATACAATTCATCATTTGAACGAAATTAAAAAAATATATATAATTAATTTTACAGTAAAAGAAAAAGTATCTTAAGAAATTGGTGAACTAATATCAAACAAATCAAATAACAAAAAATAAATAAAAGATTGTAATGAAATAAGAGTTATTCAGTATTCAAAATAAGTTTCTAAACTACCTAATAAGAGCTGAGCAAAGACGATTTTGTTTAAATAATTTAAAATAGATAAAGATTAAATACATGCATACCTATTCATGTCGCATTTAAAATTTTTGAATATTACCCACCGGTACTATATTTAGTCCGTGAAGAATTTAGCGGGTAATGAATTCTAATAATACTCAAATATAAAAATATATTCATTATTCCTAACATTCGCCAGAAAAATATGTTGAGTCATATTAATTTTTGTTTTTACAAGATTGAATATATCTTGTAAATATTTTCATGATTACTCTTCACAGTTCCTCAAACTCTAAGCAAATATGTTTTAAGTCTAAATCTCTTGTAACCAAAAAACAATATGTCTGGAGAAGATATTCGGAAAGTCAAATAAGCGAAATACGTAAGATGACAATAATTGATGTAATAATAAAATATAATTAATTTATTTTATACACTTATTATTTATAATGTATTTATCAACTTTGATTAATTTGTCTAATATTTCTCTTAAGACGTTTTAACCATTAATAATTATCATTATCGCTATGTCTTGATATCATGCTGTCCAAACGAATACAGGCTGAGATCATTTCAAGTCGGGATGACCTTATATGATTTCTGATATATATATATATATATATATATATATATATGATACAAATTTGGTGTTATTTTTTTACTAAATACGGCTGATTGTTTGGAAATGTATATTTGTTTCTTCAAGTTAATTAGCATTTGAATGTTAATAAATATATAAAAAGTTTCAAAGGAATTTTATTGATTTATATTTGTTCGTTTAAAATAGTTTCACACGTAGTCATTAATGCAATTTAATGCTTATATTGATTAAATTATAATTTGATGAAAATGCTTATAGGATTTAAATTATATTTTAGTAATAGCAATATATCTGAAATAAATAAAAAATGTAAAAAATGAAAGTTACTTTTAAGAACTTTAAGTTAATTAAAATCTAGAACTAAATTGAAACTTTCATACACTTTAAATAACTAAATTTTTTACCTTATTCTCATTTGTGCAAGTAGATTTATTTTTTTAACAAAAAAATATCAATATTTTATACAATCCAATAATATATATATATATATATATATACACATATATATATATATATATATATATATATATATATATATAACGTTTCAAATTAAAAATAATAAATGACTGAGATAAAAGCTTTAATTAAAATTAAATTATTTGTCTTTATAATTGTTGTGTGTTACTCTTCAAAACATCGGCAGACTTGTTTTTATTCTTAGGTGACGACAGCTGAACAAAATTAAGAATATTACCGTTAAACCATTACTATAAAGTTAATATTTTTCAATTATGCAACAATTCATAATCGAATCCCTTTACACAGTTAGTTCATTCCAACTGGTAAAATTCAATTTTGAATTTCTTCATCTCTTTGAAGGTTATCTGTGGTCTTTCCACCAAAACTATATTTCTCCAGAGACAAATTTTCATCAAAATAAAGGGTATGATATATTTCTAGTTTTCTCAAGCTAATCAAGTTCTTAAGTGAAGAAATAGTTAAACGTTGAAATCAATATCCATTATTATAATTTTTGAAAAGCAGTTTGATAATGTAGTCAAAGTGTCGTTTTTTCTGGCAAAGTAAACACAAAAGCCCATGTTCATTATGTTTTTGTCTAGTTTTTACCATAGTGAATCAACTTGCATCTGTTTGATGTCTTTTTTCTTCAGAGCAAAAGAAGGTTATTGTCAATTTCTTGGCATTAATCAATGACAAGGACATGTTTTTGGACCCTTGTACGTCCTATGTATATGCATAATAGATAAATTGCCAAAATTGTTTCTACACACACAGTAACCTATTGTTAGCTAATGACAGCATGTGTGTCACTGTCTTTCTTCTGTTCTTTCCAACTCACAAAGCCAGCATTAGCATTGCAATAGTATAATAGTTGCACATCACACCCCATTTTTCTGTTGCCTTCAAAGCTTTCACAGATTCTTCTACTCTTCATATCACTGTTGTAGTAAACTTGTGATGAGCCTGAAAAGCAGTGACTGGAAAATGAGAAGAGGTTTCATGTGCCACTCTCAAGCTTCAACAGCTGTGTGCATGAGCACTCGTGACCCTCGATCTGTGGTTCTGCCAAAGAGGCTTGAAAGAAATGTGTTTCTTGATGATACAAGGCTGATCAACTATGCCAAGTACTCCAAACTCGTTGAGCCTCCAAGGTCTAATCCAGTTCCAAAGATCAAGCTTAGAGTGCAAGATCAAGATCAAGCCAAAAATCAACCAAAGGACCTTCTGAAAACACAGACAGATAATAACGTCTTTCAGGTTAGCTACTTTTCTCCTCAACTTGGTGAGATGCAAATGTCATTTTGTCATATGTTGCACTACTTCATGTTTTCTGTCTTCACAAAACCATTTTATCAGGGAAATGCAGTAAATATCATATAGTGGTTCAAAGTTTTAAATTTAAGTTAATATTGAAGCAATCAAAGAATACCTTCTTTGTGGGGCAAAACTACATATCTGATGATGAACAAAGCAATCAAAATTATATATGTCAAAAGTATAAAACAAGGACCACAAAGAAGCTATATATGAATAGAGGGTAAAGTTTGGATTGTAGAGTGATGTGATTCATAAATGTTGGTGTCGATGGCTTTTCAGCTACAGTGGCTATGGGGTCAACACAATTCACTAGAGCCTGATCCATTTTTTTTTCCTTTAATTGATTATTTGTTATATTAAGTGAAATGTAGGAATACAGCAACCAATAGTGTAAGGTGGATTCAGCAAGGAAACAAATTATCTCCATCATTTGTCCTCCTTATATTTGTCATTTGCAGAGGTTTCAAGATGTCTCACATGCATATTACTTGACCGAGTCCCATGCATGTTCCAAAGACAAAGCAGAACGATTATGTCCTTTTTAGGCAAATGGGAATTTTATTACGCAACAATACACATGAATATTGATGGTATTATCAGAGGCCACGTCGTTATGTTTTGTCCCTTCTACATAAAATAACACTTGTATATAAAAAGTATATATTTTTCCTTTCTAGTTTTCCAACGAGGAAGGTTTGTGTCCTAGACCCATATGGTCACACTCACCAATAAATTTTGAACGGAATAATGGAATCTCATATTCAAATCTCTTTATGATTGTATGTGACATACGTTAACACAATGTTATACACTTCACGTGTACTCAATCATATTTGAAATTTTATCATCGAGGTGTTAAATGCAGGTGGTTGTGATGCGGGTTGCAATTCATTGTCAAGGATGTGCTGTAAAGGTGAAAAAACATCTGTCTAAGATGGAAGGTATTCACCTGTACTAGTTATATTATAAACCCTTGTTCATAGGGTAAAAAGAAGGAATGTATCATATAAGCTCTAAGAAGACTAGATGTTGTAACATTTTTTAAAGGGTACTAATGTTGTTTTTCAACCTTCAATTTCAGGAGTTACATCATTCAGTATAGATTTAGAGTCGAAGAGGGTGACAGTGATGGGGCACATTTCACCGGTGGCAGTTCTTGAGAGTATTTCAAAGGTGAAAAGGGCAGAGTTATGGACTGCTTGTTGAAGCATTTGATAGTACCTTAGAGGGAAGCATAGAACATGCAGAGCTTGGGTCAAAAAGCTAGAAAATTTCCTTAGTGATCTCATTTGTTAACAACTTTTTATGGTGGTGGACCTGGTGGTCCTCAACACAATAAAATTAGGGAATGTGGGGTGGGTAAAACTCTGCTGAAGTGACTTGGTTCTGGTGGTGATGTTCAATGACCATTTAATGGTATCTACCCATTCCACCTTGCAGTTTCTTTTTCTTTTATGGCATTCTAATTATAGTGGCAATACTTAAAAACCATTGTGGGAAAAAGCTGTTTCACTTCTTCTCTTTGAACTTTCTTTCTGTCAAATTAGACTACTATATTTTACAATTTCCAATTTCCATAAAAGAATACCAGAGTAAGATGACAAAATAAAGGTGTCAGTCTCATTATGCAATTTCTCGGTTGTTTAAATTGTCTTGTGTCGAATACAATAATCACTTCTGCTCATACGGTTAAATAGACTTGTCATAATAATTCATCCGGTTACGCAGACTTGTCATAGTTATTCACCAAGGACAACTTTGTTAAATTTTAGTATTAAATATATAGTCACTGGCATGCAGCAAAGGTTTATGCAGCATAGCAATTGATCTGCACATACCTTTTATTAATTTAGTTTTTGACAGAGACCCTTTTTGGATCTTGTGAAGTAGTGTTTTCCTAGTACCAAGGATGCCACCAATGGGCCCATATGATACATGAAGTCACTAATGAGTCTCCTTAGTTTTTTGGACTTGTCAACAAACTAAGAGTGTAGATTATTAACTTGGTTGAATTGAGCCTGTTGAAAAATCCAATTTAGTTTTGAAAGTCTGTCAACAAGCATCTCTATAAATATTTCGACACAAATAATAAGAAAGAGCTTCTTATCTTTCTCTCTTAAAAGCGCTCGGCAGTAATTTCTCAAAAACAGGCCAATTGTGGCTTACACCATGCTGCATCAACCATTTGTTATGGCTTTATTATATGAAAACACGTTGCAGGCGTTATAATAGGCCTCAATTTCTCCAAGTTAACATCCTCTAGGGTCTTCGGTATTAGAGTGATTAGACTTTCATTCAGCTCAACAATGATAGATGGTTCTTGAATGCCTCTTTTATATCACTCTCCACATGGAAGGCTCCACAATACTCCACTGACTCTGCTAAAAATAGCAGTATTTTTTTTAAGAATATTCCCCTGACTTTGTACCAATGTGATTAGCATTAAGCTTGAGTTGGGTTAAAAGCATGGAATGCAAAGGAAATAGTTTAGTGGATATCAGAGCAATTTGTGAATAAACCCATTTAAATATGAAATTATTCTGGTGATTAAATATAAACTAATGCAAAAAAAGGGTTAATAGAAGTTTATGCTTTTCACCTGGTTTAAGCAAAGAGCAATGATACCATGACACACTTTTACCTTCATTTAACACAAAGTATAGGAGTAAAATAGTCATAAAAGTGTAAATTTTTTTATTTTTTTGAGAAAAACAAAGAAAAAAGTAAATAGGAACAGTGTCAAATAAATATAAAAAATATAGGTGTGTCAAATAATCATTTTTCTTAAGCAAAATCAACTAGAACTATAGCAATTTGCATTAATTACTCATTTAGTTAATCTAAACAGGTAAATAATCTGATTTAACAAAATTGAACTGTGATTAGATCCATTCTAATTAGAAACTCATGAATACATTTAAAAGAATAGTGGTTAGGACTTTTAGACATATTTATTATAATATTAGTTGCTTGACCCATTAAATCCGAACTAATTTAAGCATTGAAATATCTAATCAGAGTTGGAATATCAGTTGGAATATCCGAACAAAAAGAAAGAAAGCTGAAGAGAGAAAAATTGTTAGTAGACTCAGCCCGTACACCCCGAAACATGAACTAAATGAATTTTGTACTTCTTACATGCCTTATTACAGAACATTACAAGAAATTGAACTTATATCAGATAGAAGTGATTGGCTTCGTAGAGAATAGAGAATTATAGAAAAATTGAACAAGTTTTTCTCTTTTTGTTTGCATACTATATAGTAAAGTACTTTTTGTAATCATCTAATATGATGTTGAAGTCTTATAAAGTTAATTCAGCTACCAACAGCATAAAATTTAACCAATTAACGTAAGCACTTGGTAAGTGTATCAAAAGGAATTCATCATACCGAAGTATTATCTATTATATGTATCAGAATGATTACATGAAAGAATCAATGCCTAAAACTAGAATAACTACATATGACTCAGGAAAATCAATGTCTGTCTTTCATGTTTTGTGTTCTCATTCTGGTAGCTGATGATCCTCCCTTTTGTCCCATTCGTCTACGAGACCTTGTCTTCACCTCAATCACTTCCTCCTGAAACTTACTTCCCCATCTCTCAAAATCACTACAAACACTCACACTTCCCCATCTTTCATGATCAATACCAACACTCATGACTTGGCTTCTCAGACCCAATTCACTGTCGTACTGTTCTCGAAGCCTTGGATTGGACAAGGTCTTGTAAGCTGCATTCACCTGCACAAACAGCCTCGTAGTCTCCTCTTTCATGGTGGGATCGTGGCACACATCAGGGTGGTACCTTAGAGCCATAGATCTATAAGCCCTCTTAATCTCATCCATTGTTGCTCTTTCCGGACTCACAGACAGTACCTTGTACAAGTTTTCTTGGGTTGTGGCTCTGCATGAAACAGTACCAAACTTCACAGTGGAAACTCTTTGCTGTGGAAGGCCATGAGATTGAAAGGGCTTGTACATGTTTAGGCTTGAACTTGAACTTAAAGATAAAGCATCCATTGCTCTAGTTAATTTTATGTGCCAAGCTATTTTGATCTGTGAAGATGAATGTGGACAATGGATACGGAACTCACTTGTATTTATATTTGTGATGGTTGAGAAGGAGCTTAGGTGATGCTATGAAGAAGCCTAGGTGCTGCTTTGAACACACGTGATAATAGCTACTTCATTATTTTATGTTGATTATTTGCGAACGTACGTTGAATATTCAAAGGAAAATAAAGTATTAGGTTACAAACATGACTTTTCTAAGGGAAGATAGGTATGATTGGTGTATAAAATATGAATAGAAAAAATGTGAAGAAACTGTAGCCAGCAACCATGTTTGACTGATGCAACCAATGTCCATGTTTATTTTTGAATCTACCACAGTCGGCTGGTAGGGTCAAAAGGGTGTTTTTTTTATATAAATTAAGGTAGGTTTAGAACTCGGTTGATTCTCATATTTATTCGTAAATCTCAAATGGATTCTTGTATTTTTTGGTCTCAATTGAGTTCATAAACTTGTAAATTATCTCAATTGGGTCTAAATATTTGAAAAATTGAGTTAATTAAGCTCTGTCCGTTAAGTTTTCACAAATGGCGTTAAAATTGGCTGACGTGGTGTACACTAAATGTGCTGACATAAAACTATTATATTACATGAAATTTTTTAACTTAATTAACCGTGTTTGACGTGGCACAAAATGAATTAGTAATGTTAAGATTTTTTAGAATTAGAAATTTTTTAATAAAATAGGGTTAGAGAAAGGGAATTAGGGATTTTATCCGTAAGTTTAGTAGAAGAACACATGAGAGAGAGAAGACGAAGCAATAACCTCACCCAGCCATCGTTCTCTGCCATCATGCAAGCCCTAAACTTGCTCACTCTCTGTGTTTCTCCCTTGGACTCGCTTCGCACTCCCAACAATGCCGCCAACAGAAGGGTCGTCGCTGCCAAACGCGTCTTCTTCGTCTCTGCCATGGCGGAGCCCAAGGTCTCTGCCCTGCAGCGCCAGAAGGACCTCAATCGCGTCTTCTTCGTCTCCGCTTCGAGTCTGTGTTCGGCAACGACGTTGAGGGTTATTACGAGAAGCTTTTATGTCTTTATTGTTGTCGCGGCTTCTTCAGATTTCTGCTGTTGGAGGGGGTTGGTTCACCGGATTCGGATTTGTCTGATTCGCAGTCTCAATCGTTTGATAACGATCTTGTTGCTCTAGTTCCGAACCTTTGGACGAAATTTTGATTATCTGGATTCGTTTCTGGCGTCAGAGGGTACCCTTCTCTCAAGTTAAAGTCTAAGATTCGTAGATCTTGGTCCTCTTCTGAGTTTCAGGGTAAAAAGCTTGACTTTCATGTAAATAGAGGAATACCCAACAGGGTCAGTTCGCGGTTGAGAGCTTCAACTAGTGCTCAGATGACCCTTATAATAGGGAATGTTCAGAAATGGTGGGAAAAAGGTGCTTCAACCCAACATGAAAGAGGTGACTTCTGCCCAAGACCTTGTAGAGTCACTGTTAAATGCGGGGGACAAGCTGGTGGTGGTTGATTTCTTCTCTCCTGGTTGTGGTGGCTGCAAAGCTCTTAATCCTAAGATATGTCAACTGACAGAGATGAATCCTAATGCTCAAATCCTTCAAGTGAATTATGAGGAGCATAAGTCCATGTGTTATAGCCTCAATGTCCATGTTCTCCCTTTCTTTGCGGTCGATTTTTGTGTGAAGATTTTCCATTCGGTTGCTCGTGAAGAATTCTTGAAGTGAAAGTGAAATATCCTTGTTGTGGTGGTTCAATTTGTTCGATTTTAACCTTAGTAATCTCCTTGTTATTATTGATTATCGTCCTTGCCGGAAAGAGTGCCATCATCGCCATCAATCACTTCGACGCGTCCAAGTTTCCCATCCGCTTCGACGACCAGATCCATGGCTTCAACAATCATCAATGTCACTATTGGCGGAGGGCTCTTTCCGGTCGCGACGACCCTCTAACCTATTTCATTAAAAATCTCCTAATCTGAAGAAATTCTTAATCTGGACAATTAAATAATATAACATAACACGTCATATAACACTTAGAAATACTTAATAACAAATTCCACGTAATATAAGACATATACATCAGTAGTTTAAGTGTGCACCACGTCAGCCAATTTTAACGTCGTTTATGAAAATTTAATGGACAAGGCTTAATTGACTTAATTTTTCAAATATTTGGACCCAATTGAGATAATTTACAAGTTTATAGACTCAATTGAGACCGAAAAAAAAACGAGGACTCACTTAAGATTGACTAATAAATATGATGACCAAACGAGGGTTTAAATTATTAAGGTATTATATCTTCATTTACATTGTCAAGCTGGAATTTTCGTAGTAAACAACTTTACAGAGACAAATGTGTCGTATATGGGAGCAATCAGGGTCGAGTTTGAGTTTAATATTAGTGAATGTGATCGAATAATTTAAAAAATTTTTACATCTTGTATGCAAAATTATTTATCTAATGGTGTCGTCAAATATTAGTTCAATTGATGATAGAACACCATTTAGGGCATTCCAGTCAGAGGAGTATCAACTTAAGCTAAGACTAAGAAAGGGAAGTAAAGAAGGATTGTTAAAAACTCTTTCTTGATTTTTCTTCTCTAAGTCTTAGTAAAATTTTCTTTAATATGTTTATATGTGTTTTGTAGGGTCTAATAAAGCTAGGAGATCATGAAACAACCTGCCAATGAGTTGTTTAGCCAAGAGAAGCAAAGGAGTAAAAGGCATAATTTTGCACCATATGAAGCCTGACGTGCATCCAGAACCAGTTGTGATCTTCCACGTGCATCCAGTACCTTTCATGTGCAACTAGCAGCTTCATAAACGTTTCAGCAGATTCAAGAGATCTCCACGGGGTTCTTCACGTTTATTCACCCTTGCACAGTTAGCACTTGCTTCCTTGCATCACAGCTAACGTTGTAGGCGTGAACCAGGAGCTTTGTTTCTCCTTTAAATACATTGCTTCATTAGTTGTAACCCACCTTTGATTGAATGAAGAATTGTTTTCTGTTGATGTTGTCCAGAACTTTCTTCTTATTGAAGGTCACCGAGAGAGAGCTTGAGAGTTTCCTCTAGCCTCTCTCCCTAGCTAGGCTCCATTACTAGCATATCTCCACCCATCTGCATCACATTTTAGCACCCAAATCTCTGCCTTCATTCCATTTTCTCCACCACAGCTTCATCAGTTTCTCATCACTGAATCATCCATTCTTCCTCTGGTCATCATCATCATAATTCATCTTCTTCCACTGCAACAAAATGATGCTCATCCTTCTTTCCAGTTCAGATTCCAGAAGTTCCTAAAAGAAGTTCCGTTGATTCCATCTTCCACCAGAATCAGTTGGATCGTTCTTCCATCAATTGATGTCACTAACATTACCCAATATTTTATCGAGAGAACCTGAAATATTTCCTCATAATTCATGCAATTTTGTAATTTTCGTCCTATTAGAAAACTATTTTCTTTAATTTTATTTAAATTTTTTAATATCCAAAATAATAGTTAAATACTAGTATCAAAATAACTTTTTATATTATAAAAATTACACCAGTTAAATGAAATTGATGTGACAATATTAGAGTTTTATAAATTTGGAAACACTTAATTAGTGAATATATAATATTGATTAGAGAAGGAAGTAATGAAGTATACCTATGTTATATTAATTATACTTTTCATTCAATATGTAAGATATTACATTACAAAGTGAAATATAATTATTGTGATTATGACAACAAAAGGGGTGTTTTTTGAAAAATTGTTGTGGTGTCTATTTATGTCAAAATCTGAGTGTTTGCTTGCTATTGTTAATAATAGAATTAACCTTAAACGAGATGAGTATGAAAGGGAATGTGATAATTGTTACATCTTATAGAAAAATTAAAATTAATATAGTAAGAAAATAATTAAATAATAATACTAACACAAAAAATACATACAATATTACTAATATAACGAAAATGGTATTAAATATAATAATTTGCATTGATCATGTATTATTTAAATAGTAATATAGAATCAAGATCTTATAATTATGATAATACAAACAAATATCTTCTTAAATAGGATGTTGATCAATAATTACAGTACTTACTGTAATATTACACCATAAAAGAAAATTAATATTATGAATACCAAAATCAAGAGTCATAATGATAAGATATTTGACAAAATATTTTATTTGTCTAACTTCCCCTTTTAAACTGGGGTGACATGGTGATGCCAAGTTTGTCTCTTAACAAGTTGAATCTCGTTTGAGTGAGAGGTTTAGTCAAACAGTCTGCAATTTGATTAGTAGTAGGAACATAGACCACAATTACTTCATTTTGTAGGACTTGATCACATGTGCAGTGCAAATCTATCACAATGTGTTTAGACTATAGGTGCATGACTGGATTAGAAGCAATTGACTTGACATAGCTAATGACACCACAAAATTGGTTTTTTAAGCATTTGTAGTTTTAGTGATGTTAGTAGATATTTAATCCAAGCTACTTCAACAGCAAGATCAACCAAGGCTTTGTATTCTGATTTTGTGCTTGATCGTGACAGTACCTTTTGTTTTCTTGAAGACTAGGAAACAAGAGTTTCTCCAAGAAACACACACTGTCATACCATGGATATTTTGTCATCAGTACTAGTTGCTCAATCTACATCAGAATACCTCATTATGTTAAGATCATTTGAAGGTTTTATGTGCAAACATAGGTTCATTGTGCCTTGAGGATATCTTAGTATTCTTTTTATTTCTTGCTGGTGATCCATGGTAGGTGGCTCATGTATTGACTGAGTTTATTGACAATAAAAGTAATGTATGGCCTTGTGTTGGTCAAATATTTCAATGCACTTATGGCTTGTCTGTACAAAGTAGCATTGCTCATTGGTTCCCCTTCTATAGTAAATTGTCTACCAATCACCATTGTGTTGGACAGGCAGAAACTGTCTCCATGTTGAACTTCTTCATAATATCTTTTATGTATTTAGTTTGTCGTAAGTACATTCCACTGTCATTCTTTTGTAATGCTAAGAAAGTAGTGTATATGTCCTAAGTCTTTCAATAAGAAAACAAAATTAAGTTGATTGATGAATGTTTCTAAATATTGGCAGTTGCTTCCTGTTACAATAATATCATTCGCATAAATGAGAAGGAACGTGGTACGATTTGTACCTCTAAGAATGAATAGAGAAGAATCACTTTTGGTGTTTTGAAAACTTTAATTCAAAAGTGTGTCTCTTAGTTTATCAAACCAAAACCTTAGGTACACTTACACCAAACTTCTCAAAAGGAACAAAAATTAAAATTAAAGTAGAAACACACTAAACTGCCACAATTAAGGAAAACAATAAATCTACATTATGTGGCCTAATGATGAATTAGAAGGAACTTTGGTTCCCCCTTACCCACCAACTATAAATTTTGCTTAATTAATTAAATGTCCAATTTTCTTGTTAGGACAAACCCCTAACAGGCCGAAAATACAAGTCCAAAGGAAAGCAACTAAAATTTACAATTTAAAGAAAATACACACAAATTTCTCTTTCTCACAAAGTGTATACTTTCTTGTATTGTGTTTTAGACCAAGACTTCAAGCTTTCCTTCAAGGCCTCCTTCACCTTTAGATGTTCCTCACTGTTTTGGGTTGTCCTCCCAATGATCCTCAATTTTTTTTTAACCATCCAAAGACCTACACCACAAGTTAATACCACTAAAGCCAAAAGGAGTCCAAGGAAAAAGAAAGAAAAGTTCTAAAATGAACAAAGGCTCTTCAAAAGGAGTTTTAATTTGACAAAACCATGAATGTTTAGAAGACAATCAAGCAATTAAATAGTAAGAAAGAAATTTTAGCACAACAAAAGGATTTACCTAAAGAAAGACACTAGAATAGATCACAAAAACTCCTAGAAAATCACAAGGTGCTTTTATCCTGTTGCAAGCTAGACCAAATGGTGCACTAAGGCAACCTTTTAAGATCATCACGGCTGCTAGAACAACAGCTAGGGATGTGAATTTCAGCTCTGAAATCAGCATCAAAGTGCTCACACAAAAGTTGGTTACATATAGTACATGCATGTGCTTTTACTTTTACTTTTACTTTTTGTTTTTGCCTTTTATACTTTTTGTCTACTTTTCTTTTGTACCTTTTGTCTCTTTTTTTTTTAAATTTTTAGCACAAACACACACCAAATCAGACCTAAAATCTGGAATGTTTCAACAAGTTTAATGATCATACAAGTTTATTGCACCAAAATAAAGACAACCTACTAGAATCAAGTATAGCATAAAACATAAAAAAGTGACATAATGAAAACCTAACTCTATGAACTTGTTCATGATCTAACAACAAGTATGAACTCAAATACATAACATAAAAGCACTCAAACGCACAAATATTGATCAGTTTTTGGAAATGACTTAAACATATATTTTTTATGATTTTTAAAGTTTCAACTAGAAAGTAGAGACATCAAAAGGACTAAACATGACTCTAGGCAACGTGGAATGATTTGAAACTTAAAATGACTCAAACAAATATATATTGACCAAACAAAATAATGGAGAAAGACTAAAAAACATAAAAATGCACACAAGAACACAAGAACATGAAAAACTAAGCCAAAAGACCGAATGACTCAAAGAACAACACAATGAGAGCCATGATGAACATGAAATATGAAATGGACAACAAGGCAAGACAAGCAAGGATAATATATAAACAACACGAAAACACAAAAATATAGATAGGGACCAAGAATCTTAGCTCTTGAAGAACCAAAGCTCTTGATACCAAATGACGGCAACCTCCTTAAGCTAGGTTGGGTCAAAGCTTAGGAGGAAGCAAGGAGATGGTCCCTATGATGGATATGGTTTCAAAAATGGGTGGGAAAAGGGTGATATGATGCGCAAATGATGGTGGTGTGGTGATAGGTTCACGAATTTTAGTGATAGGATGAAGATGATGTGTATTTTGAAGGTTCAAGGAATGGTTAGGCCAATTCCATGAGGTAGGTGTTAACACATTGACAAGTGTACCAAATCTTATCAAGTAATATAAAATGATAAGACCAAGTATCGTGCCTTAGAAGACTCACGACACTAGACAGTCATGTAATACCTTAACTAATTAAGACTTAAGAACAATTTCATTGATTTAGAATGCAAAATGCAGAAAAAGTAAATATGAATGCAATTTGATCAATTGAGGCAAAATACAAAAGTGAATGGATGATTTTGATAATATGAGATGAGTATGTTGTTGGGGTTTAGATTTCACCATCCTTACTCTCATCCATATAAGAATTCATCTTCTTCATTCAATTGTTAACGTCACTATCTAAATTACTTAAAACACGATCCCTCGGCGAAGAAAGTTTATCCTTAATTATCAGACTACAATCTCTTGCATCCCTAATAATTAATTATGCATTACGAATAGAAGCTTAAGACAACCAAACCTCATATCCCCATCCCTGGGCAATATTGTTTTTGGGAGAAATTCTCCAGATTGTGGTTTCTATGTATTTCCTAATAACAAAGAAGACCATAAAATCATGCCATGAATGATCAAAACATAACAAGCATAGAACAAAGGAGAAAATCCCTAACAATTAATGAAAGAAGCATATAATAATTCAGAACAAATTCAAATACATGAGAGTTTATAGGTTACATCTTCCTCAATAAAAAATGAGTTTAGTTCTCCATAATCATGGAGAAACTAGGTGTACAATGGAATGAATAAAAAAACCCTAGAAACTGAAGAGGAGAGCTCCCGCATCCAATTCTTCCTCCAGAGAGTGGAAAAAAGTGTTTATGTGTCTTTGCTGCCCAAAGATACTCCATCTAGGTGTATATGAGAGTTTAAAGGTTACATCTTCCCCAACAACAAATGAGTTAGTTCTCCATAATCATGGAGAAATTAAGTGTATAATGGAATGAAAGTGATAGAAAAACCCTAGAAATTGAAGAGGAGAGCTCCCGCATCCAATTATGCCTCGAAAGAGTGGAAAAAAATGTGTTTATGTGTCTCTGCTGCCTAAAGATACTCCCTCTAGGATGTCCAAGTCCTTATATACAGTTGAATTGGATCATGGGCCAATGTCATCAGCGCTCAGCGCCCCTACTTAAGGCGTCCGGGCGAGCTTGCAAGAGATATGAAGCTCAGCGCCCTAGGAAGGATGCCCAAGCATGACATGGTTCTCGAGAACTGGCGCTCAGCATCCCTAAAAGGGCACTCAAGCGTGATTGAGAGACTCCTGCGCTGAGGGCTCCATAAAAGGGCGCCCAAGCGTGTTGCGAGCTTTTGTAGCCTTCTCTTCTGGTGCTCTTTATGTCCTTTTTGAGTTCCAACTCCTTGACATTTTAATCCTCTTCAAATTCATTCCACTTTCCTACAAAATCAAGGGAATTGAATGATAAAATCCTCAAGTATAACCTAAACTCTCTTATTCACACAAATAAGCTGAAATCATGAGTTCAAGCAAGCTTCTAAGTAAAAAAAAGGGTTGATTTAGTATAAAAATTGAATCACAGATAATGGTATTTCCAACCATTATCAGTAGGTGACTAGAAGGGCATCTAAGGTTGTTCTAGTCTTGGTGAAGAAATAATAAAAAGCTACAATTTGGCAGCATAACATTACTAATTTCCAAGATGAAATACAAGGGTGGAGACACCTTTCTTTATAGGCCAAGGGTGTCTCTTTCTAACCCTAAAAGCATGATCTCCAACATTTGATCTCATTAGCCAAAAATGAGGCCTTCTAACCTCTCCAATGCTGAGAGGACATGTGGCCACTCCAAAAATACAATCATCTCCATTCCTAGAGTGTCATGTGGTTACTACTAAAAGCAAATCCTCTTGAATGGTGGAGAGACATGTGGTCACTACCAAAAAGAAATCATCTCCACTCCTAGGATGCCATGTGGTTGCCTTTTTAAAAGCAACATCTCCAATGAAAGCATGACACATTTCTCACACTTTCACTTGGTTTGGATATCTATCTTAGGGAAAATTCTATGCTACTTAGACCTTAATACAAGCCTTAATCAAACTTACACTGCATGATCGAATACAAGGCCTAAACAAACCTACATTACTCTTTAACCTTCATGATGACCTATGAGAAAGAGTTTGATTCACCTTGCATAGATGATTCTAGGTTATTCTTGAAAGTGCTCTGGCCATGGCTAGGGGTATTCCATCAGCAGCAACTGATGATGATGTTGAATCGTGATAACTATATTCATTAGAGTAGATGTATCGGCGAATCTGAGGTTTTAAGTGACCTCTTTTTAACACATCCTAATGTAGTGAAATTATTGAACACATTTAATATTGCTTTGTTGATGGATTCAACATACAAAACAAACAAATATTGACTTCCCTTGTTTGAAATTGATAGTATGACGTCTACAGAGTTGACCTTTTTAGCATCATTTTCATTCTCGTACATGGTCAAAATTTAGTTAACTTTTTATCGTGGGTGATCAACTTGATCTCCCCTTGATCCTACACAATAACATTTAATATAAAATTTATTGAAATTAAACAATAGCCATTAAAATTCAAGTTTTACACTTACCTAGCCTTGTCAAGGCATAAGAACCATGCTCAACATAATGAGTCAATAATGAAGTATCATATGGACCTCCTAAAAATCCACCAACTTCTTCTTCTATTTGAGGAACATCCTCATGCTCCTCCTCAACGTCATGTTGTCAACTAGATGCTTCTCAAATTGAATATATGGATGCTCCTCAGACTGAATATCAACTTTAGCTTCTCTACACCTTCTACAAGGTAAAATAAAAAGTCTCATCCTCGCATCACCCCACGAGGAACTTTCTCCCTAATACAAAGATGCACTCCTGGTACGAGCTATATTTGTCCAAATTGTTTTTCATCTAATAATAAGAATACATGAAAAAAATTAATAAATTAAAATAATATATAATTATAAAATCTTATTAAATTATTAAAAAAGCAAACAAAAATAATGTTAAAAATAAAAAAAGTACACAATTAAATCCGTTAAAGTCCAAAACGGATTTCAAAGTCCGTTTTTACCTTCAATGAATTTTGAAATTTGTTGAAACTCGAAACAAATTTTGAAAACAAATTTTAAAATTTGTTGAAACTCAAAACAAATTTTGAAATTTGTTGAAGTTCGAAACGAATTTTAAAATCCATTTTGGCTTTCAGATTTCGAAATCTGTAAAAGCGCAAGACAATTCCAAGTTTCCTTTAACGTTTTCAACTCTTACAAACCTCCGATTAACTTATTCCCTCACAGATCTCGATTCAAACAGAAAAGTCAATACTCTACGTTCATATATACACATACAACACATTCAATATGGATCAAAATGCGGAAGAACCAAATGTGCGAAAACAATGGAGGATGAACCTTGGAGGACGAGCGACAAGCGCTATGGTGAAAGGATGATGAAAAACAATCACGAATCTAAAGATTAAACGGAACAAATTGAAGAATGAATGAAGAAGAAGATTTGTGCACGTCGCAGAAGATGAAGGATGAACGAAGAAAAAGAAAGAGGTTTAACGACTTATTAATGCATGAAGAAAGATTTAGAGATAAATGAAAAAGGAATTTTTCTGTTAAATTCAACTTAAACCAATCCACCACCTCAATTATAAGCGAGTTGGATTAAATTAGATCAAGATGTCGAAAAAATTATTATTGAAAGTTATAACTTTTAAATATCAATCCAAATAAAAGAAATATATAATCTTTATAAAACAAATAATCGAATGCTTCAATTTGTCCAGAAATAAAGTTAATAACAAATCTCATACTACTCACACTAAACTTATCCCTCAACATATAAAAATGAGTTAATTTAGACTAAGTCAAATTTAAATTTATCATAAATCAAATTCAACATTATATTGGATTGGATCAAGTAATTAGGAAACCCAATCCGATACAGATCCCCACATAAAACAAAAATAATTTTGAATAAAAGTAATTTAGTAAGGATATAATATATTATTTTTATATTTTTTTTCGATACTATTGTATATCAACTTTCTGTTTTCGGTGCAACTTAATTTTAACTATATAATATTAGATATTTAATTTATGCGTTAAAATTCTTTTAGCTTCGAAATTGTAGCTCAATCTCTGAAACTGTCCAAAGGAACTTTCCAACAACAAATTTGGGCCATATGTTAATAGGGGGGGGGGGGGGGGGGGAAGAAATGGGCCACAAAATCTTAAGCTTGTCATAGCACTTTAGATTCCAATAAAAAAAATACCCTCTTAAATATGTTTAAGCATGATTTAACTTAATATCAGTCGTAGTTGAAATAAATTCAAAATTTTTATGTCCTAAAAAATGATCACAGCTTGCTTATTTTTGTTTTAAAAGACCCTTGTCACAAAAATTCTGAAAAAGGGTATTATTTACTGATTTGACTCTCCTCACTACAGAGAAAAAAAAATTTAATGTTTAAAAGATAGAATGAAATAATAACTATCAATTGAAAATATATATTCAAATCATAATGACTTTCAAACATATTTATTCAAATCATAATTAACATTATATTTATTAGCATATATTTAATTTTATCATAAATTAAATTTATTCATTTCTAATTAATAATTGTGAATACATTTTATTTTGTAAAGTTAATAATTAACTCTGAAAAGTGATAATTCTAGTCATCATTAATTTTAAATTGTTACAAATTTGGTTTGTTGACTGTCTAATTAGTAATTATAAGTTCATTTAACTTTCTTTAATTTTTGTAATTGATAATTTAAAGTACTTTTTTTCTTCCAAAGTCAATAATTCAGTTTAACTTTTGAATTAAAATTATAAGAACAATAATTGACTTTAAATGGGTGAAATTTTTTGAACTTTTAAAAAATTCGTAGCACTTTTTTAATTTGATGTAAAAATAAATTTAGTTTATGCTGTGGTTGATTGAATGGACCACAACATTGCTGCCTCCATAATGTTGTTTGCATTGCATTCACTTTGTTTTGCGAAGCACGCGCCGAAAAGCAAACAGATCGATGTAACAATGCCTTTCCGCCCATGCCAGCAATCATTTGCAAAACTTCTAAACCTCATTTCCACACTACAAAAATGTTTTTTTTATCATTAATTTAAATAATATTTAAAACGAAAGTAAAAAATTTGTGTCTCAAAATATTATTTTTGTTAAAATATATCGTTAGAATGACATATTTATATTTATTTCAGTTAGTAAATCAAGAATAATAATTTCACTAAAACAATTACGTGAATATACCAACAAATCTTTTTTCTATCGCAAAACTACATCTTTTACACACTCTAATATACTAACAAGAAAACTACAATATTTAAAGTCTTCTTTAAAAAGAAAAAAATAGACTTCAAAACTCGCATTCATTACCTCACTTGTTCAAAAAAAAGAGTATTAAACGCACTTCAAAAATTATGAGTAGATGAGAATTTCAACTAAAAGAGATTCATTTTTCATGGTATTGACTCATCTCATCACACTCAACTTTTCTCAATTACATTTTTCCAATAGGGCTCCTCTAAGAAACCAACTTTTAAAGATCTAAAATTTACATTTGATAAAGCAAATCTGAAAAACAACATCAGTTCATATTTGAAAAACGTCAATGTTTTGAGTCAATATAACGTCATACTGATCTAATCCAAACGAAAACATGCATTTAGAACAGTACAAACAAGAACACTAAAAACCATTGTTTATTTACATTTGTATTTTTAATAGGTTCTCCTTTCAACAACCTTACAATCAATCGACCAAACAGGGAACAAGAATCCATTTTGCGCGTATACTTAATAATTTTGCAGAAGACTAAGAAAACCATATTTGAAAAGAAGTCCACTCGAACTAAATGGTAGTGCTCATACACCACCCCATGTCAAATGGCCCAAATAAAATACTATAGAAATATAACATGATAAATCTCAAACTGTTATATAAATAAATAGACTTGTATATAAAAGAAAAGAGGGTACAGTCTCAACTCAGGGAATGAATTTTATCTACTATTAAGTCAAACATAGAATGAGATGAAAAACCAAAAGAAAACATCAAAATAATAATCCCTCATGTCATCTCTCTACTCTTAAAATGGAACCAAACTATTCTCAGAAGCCTGAGAGTGTGGCTACCAACAAGCCAACAAGCAAGGTTCCGGCAGAAATTGGGAATGATGCTGCGTTTCCTTTAGCCGGTGCTGGTGCAGGAGATACCTCATTTGCTGGACCATGTACACCAGAAGATGAAGCACCAGATGCTTGAGGAGATGGAGAAGCTTTTGGAGAAACCCCTCCAGCTACAAATAAACCATGATTCAATTAGAAACACCAACAATGTTCAAGTCTAACACAGTTATCAAAATGGTCAAGATTTTTCATACAATTAAAAAAAGCATCGAGGTATGAACAGTACAGGAGAAAAATGCTGCTATGAAAAAGTCTCACAAGCAGATTTTTGTCAGTAGAAATGGGGAAATAAACAGATAGAGGGATGTAGAGTTCACAACTATACTATAACTATTGTTTACTTTAAATCATCATTCACAACAACACAACAGAATAAGAAACAAAACTTCAAAATCAGATATTGCTGTTGTTTATTTAAAATTAAGAGGCTGGAAAAAACAAAGCACGTGATCCCTTTGCAATTTGAAAGAAAAATCGGCTTCAAAAACCACACATCAAGGTTATAAAGGGCATAAAGTACGGGAGAAAAAGTACAGTAACTAGGTGACATACCAGGAGCAGCAACAGGGGATTCGGACACTGCAAAAAAACAATAGAAGACACAGTTACTGACAAGAATCAAGAAAGAGACAAAACTGCAAAAACGGGTGATATGTATGAAAAATGAGATCCATGTTCATCATCGAGGGAACACACAGAACAAAAAAAACTAAGGGTATCCCTGGTACCACCACCATCATCTGCTGTAGCATGCGGTGATGTTAAAAAAATCGGAAAAAAAAAGTACAAAAATTGTGCCTCTCAATGTGTTTCTCGCTGGTAACACAAGTGGCGTGACAATGAAAGGCACCCTGGGACCGATCCATCTCGAGCATGCATAAAAATGAAACCTTTAACCAACCCAGAAGTCGAAAGTACTGATCTTTATGAAGAAATCTACCATAAAGAAAATGAAAAGACAAAAGCAAAGAGAAAGCAGAGACTCCAAATGGGAAAAGAAAAAAGGTAGCAGAATTTACTCACATCCACAGTTGGCGGCAGAAGGGGCAGAGACTTTGCATGCGGCAGGGAGACTGGTGGCCTTGGTGACATTCAAAATCACACCAAACTGAGCACTGCTTTTGAAAGCCTCGCAAAGGCAAACAGGGGCACTTTTGAGCACAGACTTGAGGCCAGAACAGCAGGTACCCTCTGGTTTGGTGACGGTGCTGCCATTGGTGACAAAGGACAAGCAATCGGCCATGGTGAGAACAAGGGTTGAGCAGTCCACGGACGGTGCTGGCGCTTGATGGGATGATGCGCTTTGTGCTAGATCAATGGCGCATAGAGCCATGAAACACACCATGAACGAGAGTTTTGATGCCATTTCTGGAGAGAGAGAAATAAAGAGAGTGAGGGAAAAGGAGAAGTGAGAGAATGGAAGACTGAAGATAAATTAAGGTGGAACACTGAAATGGACTTGGGGTGTGTGGAGATACTTAAATAAGGTCACAAACAACGGAATTCTGTTTTTTTCTTTTAAAAAAAAGGTTTCAATTTAAGAATTATTAGGAAAGTTGAATATTTTAAGGATGTGGTCTTCCCTGTTGTTTTATTTCTTTTGTTCTTCAAAATTGTTTAATTTTTTTCTCTATTAAACTCTTAAATACTACTTCATACTTCCATTTAGAAATTATTGGGTAGCCTAAATAATTTTAATATATTTATTTGATTTCTTTTCAAAAATGCCTATTAGTATATTTAGAAAAGTTAAACTTTTAAAAGAACATTTAACAAAACAATAAAAATAAAATTATAAACAATAATTTAAATATCATGTTAATTATTTTATATGATAAAAATAACTTTTTTATTATGTTAAAGCTAGTGAATTAGTAAAATTATTATTAATAAATTAGGAAAACATAAAATTAATCATACCTATATACAAAGAAATTTTCTTTTATACACTTTTTTCAATTTATCCATTAAATAATTTTTTTAATATTAATATAATTATTTTATTAATTTTACTCTTTAAGTAATTATTTTCTAAAATTTAATTTTTTTTTCTATTTGATAATTTTTTTAATTTAACCATCTTTTTAATTATAGAACTATATACAAAATAAATAAAAAATTGTTTTCAATAAAATTAAGAATATTATTTATATTTAATTTTATAATTATAATAATAATAGTTTTATTATTTTTATTACCATAAACAAAATAAACACGTATTTTCATTAGTTATTATAATTACTTTAAATTTATTTTAGAATATAATTAATAAATTTAAATTATTAATTTAATATTTTAAATTAATAATAAATTCACATCTCAAATTATTACGCTTAACACCTTAAAACTTAATTATTACTTCTAGGTAAATAAGAGAATAGTAAATCCAAAATTCTTATTTTAAGTCTTGATCTATTATTTTCTAACACTTATTCACCAGTGATATTCTCGTAAGCTCACACTATTAAGATAATCATTACAAAGAAATAATAGAAAACAAATAGACAAAAACAACAAGAGTAAGCTAATATAAAAACAATAAAACATAGAATTCATAAATTACCATATAATATATTTCACTTTGAAACTAAGTACAACACCTAAGCATATCACAAAAAGAAAATCTAGACTTGATTATCTGAATACATGTGTTATTGTCGAGCTATGGCGGGTTGTGCACTTATGATGACCTATACTACTCTACAGAGTCATTGTCAATGGGTTTTACCCTACTACACACAAGGTTAGTCCATTAACGCCTTAGGCCAAGGTAAAGCTCCTAGACTATGACCTTCTACTATTCTCACCATATGTCTCACCTTCTCTACTTGAAAATGGATAATCATTAGAGTGTCAAGATAACCCCCAAGGCTGAACTCCTACAATAATACATACATTATTGGACACCGCGTGAGATCTCTCCACTAAAGTCATGGAATTACGTTTATCCATCATGCACATGATCAATACATAATCATCATAACCATCATACATCATACAATTTAATAGATAATACCAAACAATCATTAAAGTACCAATACAACTCAAACCCAACAAGAAATAAGAGAAAAGAAAACCCAAACCAATACTCACTCAAGGCGCTCAATGCCAACATTCTGGCGCCCAACGACACATTGCTCACTCAACAAGCCTAACTCAGCGCCCAAAGAAAAAGTGGTGCTCAGCACCAAAAATGGCACTCAGCGCCCTAAAGCCCAATGGCTCTTTGTTTTGGGCAACGTTGAGCGCCACCTAAGGTCACTTAACGTTATACCAGGTGGCAACAACTTGTCTTTCTGATTTAGGTACACCCTGAATCTTTCTAAATGACCAAATTGGTTCCTTTGACACTAGGACTGATGCAAAAACATGTTTTTGGGTGAAATTGAGTATCATTTTTCTCATTTGATTAGAAACAAGATGCACCAAATCAACCTAACAACTCAAAAACACCTATAGCCAAATCTACATAGCATAAACCAAAATTTAGCAAACTAAGGGTCTAAACAAGTAAGAATTTACTCAAAAATAGACCCCAAACCTTTTAAAAGAACATTTAACAAAAAATAAAAAATAAAATTTTAAATAATAATTTAAATATCATGTTAATTATTTTATATGATAAAAATAATTTTTTATTATGTTAAAGCTAGTGAATTAGTAAAATTATTATTAATAAATTAGGAAAACATAAAATTAATTATACCTATATACAGAAATTTTCATTTTTACACTTTTTTCAATTTTATCCTTTAAATAAATTTTTTTTAATGTTAATATAATTATTTTATTGATTTTACTAAGTAACTATTTTCTAAAATTTAATGTTTTTTTATTTGATGATTTTTTAAGTTAACCATTTTTTTAATTATAGAACTATATACAAAATAAATAAAAAATTATTTTCAATAAAATTATAAAAATTATTTATATTTAATTTTATAATTACGATAATAATTTTATTATTTTTATTACCATAAACAAAATAAACATGTATTTTCATTCATTATTATAATTACTTTAAATTTATTTCAGAATATAACTAATAGTTTAAAATCATTAATTTAATAATTTAAATTAACACATCTCGAATTATTACACTTAACATCCCAAAAACTTAATAATTATATTTATATAAATAAGATAATAAGGAAACCAAACATCCTATTTTACGTCTTTGTTTCAGCGTTTCCTAGTATCTGCTCATTGTAAAACCCTAGAGTTTCAGTGGATAACTGTAGTTTTGACTCGCTGGGTGACCAAAATATAATGTTTAATCGAGTTATGCGCTTCTAGAAGGGAATTTGACAACTTAGGATGCTTTTTATTCACTTGGGCAAGCTAGATGACTCGTTGGGCGAATTTCCTCGAGTCCAAAAAAAAAAGTAAGATTCATTCTAGAAAGGCGCCAAAAGGAGAAAAATTTTTAGGAACTTTTTAGCTCACTTGAGCAAGCATGACCATTCGCTAGGCGAACGAGGCCATTTCCTTGGGTGAGTGGGCTGAATTTTGTGCACATTTTTGGCTACTTAAGTGGCGTTCAGGGGTTGCGAAAGGGTTCGGAAGCGGAACCTTAGAACAGAGACGCTAACACCATTGAGGTAGAAAAGGTCTAGAGGTTTGAGCTTGGTGCGGAAGAGGAATTTGGGACTGTGGAACAACTTCAAGAAGCAAGTTTCGTCGAACACACAAGGAGAAAACAGTAAGGGGAGTTAACCTTTGTTTTTTTAATTCAGTGTGTTCTTGATTCATGAAGATGTTTGGGTTTTTGAATGTGTGAATGGTTTTAAACAGAGTTTTGGCTCTTGGTTTCTATTGGAAATTCCTGTTCAAACTCATGATTATGTATGATTGATGAACGAAGTAAGTCGAATGTTGTTTGATGATGTTATACTAAAATGGATTGTGTTAAATTGTTGATTTTTGTGATGCCGAATGTGATTAGTGATTTTACACCATGAGAATATGTGGAACCAAATCTATATGTACCGTTGATTCTATGTTTTTCATATATATGTTGTTATTGATTTTGATTTTTGGTGTTTTATGATTTTATTTGAGTATGGGTCATTTGTATGTCATAGATAGAATTTGTGAATAATTTTAAAATCTGAATCTGGTTGAGAATATGATGAAATTAATGTTTTTCCATGGTTAATGCTCCAAAAATGATTTTAAGGGAAATTTAGAATCGTATTCTTTGTTGTATATGATAATTTTGGTTTCTATGATGATTGTTGATGAATTTTGGGTTTCTAGAAAGTCTAGAATGTTAGAGGAATTGTTTGAGTAAACATGGAATCAAATTTTTAGGATCTAGACTAACCAGTTCGCTAGGCGAAGAGGCTCATTCGCTAGGCGAGTCAAACTAACTTGTTGGGCGAGTGACGCGAAGTTGAAAACATGTTTTTGATGGCTTAAATTGACATTTATGCATTTGTTGATTTATGGAAATGTCATGTGGTGTTCTTGGGGATGCAAAAATATATGAGAATAAGATGTGTGTGATTATGCTTTTTTGAAATCAAGATTGAGCATGATTAAACTTTGGGTTTCATTTTACATGAGAAAATTGAGATATGTGTGATGTGACAAAATAATAGTATAATATGCTCATCTGAGCATGACTTAATTATGATTACTGATTGAGATGAGATGTTTGCGATTTTGGTTGGTTAGAATTATGCCAATATGGATGTTGAGATGTGTTGATGAATGATTTATAATGTGTAATTGCCCAGGGAATCTCATTGTAAGAGTGATGGACGCTATTATTTTGTGTACTTTCCCAGGGAAACTCCCTAAGAAAGTGATGGGGTGAAACTTGCACTTGCCCAAGGAAGCTCTTGAATAGAGTGGTGAGGAGTGGCGTTGTGTACCTGCCCGGTGAATCTCCCTAGATGAGTGGTAGGAACTCACACAATACATTGGGATGGTAATTTATATATGCTCGGGGAAGCTCGATAAGAGAGTGATGGAAGGTGACACTTGCACTAGCCTGGGGATGCTCTCAAATAAAGTGGTGGAAAGTGGCGTTGTGTACTCGCCTAGTGAATCTCCATATATGAGTGGTGGGAGGTGACACTACAAAATGGTTCGGAGAAGCTCGTTACAAGAGTGATGCGAAATGACATAGTATATTGGTATGGTATTGGTTATTTGCCCAGGGAAGCTCTTGAATAGAGTGGTGGGAGATGACACTTAACATTTATTTTTATGTGTGAAGCCATGATTATTGGTTGAAGTATAATTTATAGCTGGGATGAATTTATTGCATGTTGTAATGATATTTATATTTCAAGTTTTCATTTATTTTAGGTCACCCTTGCTTGTTTGTGTCTGTGACTGTGATGATCGTATAGTTCATGATGTTATACAGGAGTAAACAATGTTTCAAATGAAATTACAAATGTTTCTGGACATGCATAAGAGATGTGAGACATGGGGGACTTTTTTAAAAGAATTTTATGTTTAGAAATTTATTTTTCAAACAATGTATGATTCTATATTTCGAAGACTTGTATTGTAATAAAGATATTATGTCCTTGAAATTTATTTTTGGGCAAAAAAATTAAAAAAAAAATGTTTCACGAAAATAAACAGTGATGCCCAAATCGGGAAGTTACACTCACCACTAACATCCTCATAAGACCATTAACGTTATCATTGAAAAAGATAAAACAAACGCATAAACAGACAAAAACAAAAAGGATAAGCTAATATCAAAAGAATAAAACATGGAATTAATAAATTAGCAAATAATATATTTCACTTTCAAACTAAGCACAACACCTAAGCATATCATAAAAAGAAAATCTTTACTTAATCATCCAGATATATGTATTATTGTCGAGTTATGGCGGGTTGTGCACTTATGATGACCTTTACTGCTCTGCAGAGCCATTGCCAATGGGTTTCACCCTAATACACACAAGGTTGGTCCGATAATGCCTTAGGCCAAGGTAAAGCCCCTAGACTATGACCTCCTGCTACTCTCACCACATGCAAGTCTCATGTAGCATCCCATTTTAATAGTATAAAACTACTAAAATAAGAGTTACAAAGATGATAACTACTAAGGAAAACCACATTTCTAAAGAAGAAGATTATACACCTAGAGAACAAAAACCTATCTATGTTACTGCTTCACCCTCAATCTCGCGTTGAAACAACTGGAAAGATGTTCCCTTAAGCTCACATCATTTAAGATGATCATTGCAAAAGAGAAAACACACACAAACAAAAAAGACAAAAGCAAGGGTAAACTAATAAAAAAAAGAAACCAGCAAGATATATTTGTCAGAAGCGGCTGCAGCGGATGGGTTAGCGTGGAAACAACAAACTAAGAGGGGTTTTTAATACTAACGTGTGCCTTTTAATTTCTACTCAGTTAAACTTACTTAGCAATTAATAATAACAATTAAATAGAGTAAGGTTGAGAGAAATTTGCACAGATGATTTTATCCTGGTTCGGATCTTACCAATCCTACGTCCAGTCGCTTATCTCAAAACAAGATAAACAGTTTCACTAACACAAAACAATTACAAACTACAATCACAAAGATACAATTTGTAAGAGTTTAGAAAACACCTCTCTTGATACCACAAGAGATGAAACTACACCTCCTTTGAGTCTTCACAAAGGATGAACACCTCCTCCGAATACTTCACGAAGGATGAACACCTCCTTCGAATACTTCACGAAGGATGAACCTCTTCCGAACACCTCCTCAGACACACCAAGGATGAACCGGCTATTTCCTCTGTCACCGTAGCAGCACTTCACCAGCTCCACAGACAAGAGTTTCACAAGCCGAACAAGAACACACAAGTCTCAAAGAATTCTGAGTATTTGAGCACAAGGGAAGAGTTTCTGTGTCTCTGTTATTCTTCTTGAGAGAAAATGAGAGTCTATTTATAGACTCATCCAAAGACTCTTCCATTCACTAAAAGACAAACTTAACGGCTAGTTTCTCCAACGGCCATAAACGGCTAGTTTGTCCAACGGCCATAAACGGCTAGTTTGTCCAACGGCCATAAACGGCTAGTTTGTCCAACGGTCATAAACGACTAGTTTCTTCAACGACTAGTTTCCCCAACGTCCGTGTTAAGTGCGATACTCTTACCGTTAACCGTCACTATTCACGTGAATAGTGTTACTATTCATGTGAATAGTACTATAGTGTTTTGTTGCAATGATTTACTATAGTAATTTTACAAAACACTTTTCTTTTTCTGATCTACGTCCTATACATATTTCTAAGAGTATTACAAAAGCTTTCCATCACAATACAAATCTTCAGATCATTTTGATTCTTGATTGGTCTTGACTTGATTTGGACATCATCAAAATTTCATCTGCATCATTTTGCTAACAATCTCCCCCTTTTTGATGATGATCAAAAACTTCTTGATTTAAAGCTTTTGGTAATAATCTGTATTTAAAACACAACTTATGGAAGAAAGAGTGCATTAGTGAATAAACACAAATAAGCTAAATAAGCAAATAAGCTTTAATAAGTTTTAAGCATTTTCTCCCCCTTTTTGATCATAATTAAAAAGTTGTGTTGAATGTTCTCCCCCTAAGATAATACTCCCCCTTAATAAAAGCATGTATGCATATGAGCTAAAAATATTTCAAATTTAAAGATTCATTCAAACATGCACAATAGGATATTTAAAGCAAATATTTTTAGGAGAAAGAGCTTATAAAACATTGTTGAGATCTTCATCTTGAGGATTGTCATCATTCTTTGCTTCATTTGTTGTCTTCTACAAATCTTCGTCGTTGCCTGCATGTAATTCAACTGACTCAAGAGGTTTTGCCTCAAGGTCTACAATTTCATCAAAGACAACATGCTCACATAAAAGTTTTTCCGATTTAAAACTATATATACTTTATATATTAGAGGATATCCAAAAAAAATAGTTTTATCGGTCTTAAAAAGATTTTTCTTAAATTTTATTTTAAAGAAATTAAAAAAAAATTTGTACCCAACAATTTTGTTTGGGTCCTTTGGGTTAGATTGAAAATTTGAAATTATTTTATAACCCAAACATATCTACCACTTGGAACACCATAATGCTTAATTTTACATTTGTTAGATGTATGACCCTTTTTCATACAATAAAAGCAGGATACAACATTTGTGTTCCTATAAGTTGTTCCTTTTTCTACCCAAGTTCTACGGGTTCTATGATTATGTTTATTTTTAATTCTAGGAACATACTTATTTTTAACAACCTTATTTTCATTATTTTTACTACATTCTCCTGAGGTTGTTTCATCTAGTAGTTTCTTATAATTAACACAAGATGCACATTCATCACTACTAGTATATTTACCTTTTTCATAAAATAAAATTTTATTTTTCAAAATTTTATTTTCTTCAAAAATATTTTTAAAATTTGATTTTAATTCTTTATTTTCATCTGCTATTGATTTTTCAACGTTATCAACTTTCAATTTATGTTTATCACAAAATTTACACTCAGCAGATATATTTGTATCATTTTCTACATTTGAAATTTTACTATTTAAAGATTCTATTTCTTCTAAGGATTTTTCATATTTCTTTTGTAATTCTTTAAAATCCTTTTTCAATTTCTTATGAGCAAGATCTAGTTTTTCAGATTCTACTATTAAAGCAGCATAAATTTCATGCAATTCATCTTCACTAATTTGACTAGAATTATCAGAATCGCTAGATGTACTTACTTGGCTTCCAGCGTCTTCGTCATTTACCACTAAACAAATATATGCTTGCTCATCAGAATCACCCATACTTGATGCTGTGCTTGATGAAGAGCTTGAATTATTCTCTTCCATGAATAAAGTATTCATTTTAGCACACCCAATTTCATCTCTGCCTTCATGAGTTACTCTTAAAGTTTCCCACATTTCTTTAGCGCTTTTACAGACAGAAATCCTGTAAAACTCATTAATAGTTAAAGCAGATGAAATAATGTTACGAGCTCTTATATCATTACCAAATTTTTTCTTATCTTCAGCAGTCCATTGGTCACGGGGCTTTGGTTCCTGCATATTGTTAGTTGGAACAAAAGGACCAAATGCAACAGCATCCCAAATATCTATATCAATAGATTCCATAAATATTTGCATTCTGACCTTCCAAAATGCGTAATTTTCACCTGTGAATAGTGGTGGTCTATTGATAGAAGCACCCTCTGCGAATATTTGAAACGATCCCGCCATTTGAATGACTATCAAAGCAAGCTCTGATACCAATTGTCAGAAGCGGCTGCAGCGGATGGGTTAGCGTGGAAACAACAAACTAAGAGGGGTTTTTAATACTAACGTGTGCCTTTTAATTTCTACTCAGTTAAACTTACTTAGCAATTAATAATAACAATTAAATAGAGTAAGGTTGAGAGAAATTTGCACAGATGATTTTATCCTGGTTCGGATCTTACCAATCCTACGTCCAGTCGCTTATCTCAAAACAAGATAAACAGTTTCACTAACACAAAACAATTACAAACTACAATCACAAAGATACAATTTGTAAGAGTTTAGAAAACACCTCTCTTGATACCACAAGAGATGAAACTACACCTCCTTTGAGTCTTCACAAAGGATGAACACCTCCTCCGAATACTTCACGAAGGATGAACACCTCCTTCGAATACTTCACGAAGGATGAACCTCTTCCGAACACCTCCTCAGACACACCAAGGATGAACCGGCTATTTCCTCTGTCACCGTAGCAGCACTTCACCAGCTCCACAGACAAGAGTTTCACAAGCCGAACAAGAACACACAAGTCTCAAAGAATTCTGAGTATTTGAGCACAAGGGAAGAGTTTCTGTGTCTCTGTTATTCTTCTTGAGAGAAAATGAGAGTCTATTTATAGACTCATCCAAAGACTCTTCCATTCACTAAAAGACAAACTTAACGGCTAGTTTCTCCAACGGCCATAAACGGCTAGTTTGTCCAACGGCCATAAACGGCTAGTTTGTCCAACGGCCATAAACGGCTAGTTTGTCCAACGGTCATAAACGACTAGTTTCTTCAACGACTAGTTTCCCCAACGTCCGTGTTAAGTGCGATACTCTTACCGTTAACCGTCACTATTCACGTGAATAGTGTTACTATTCATGTGAATAGTACTATAGTGTTTTGTTGCAATGATTTACTATAGTAATTTTACAAAACACTTTTCTTTTTCTGATCTACGTCCTATACATATTTCTAAGAGTATTACAAAAGCTTTCCATCACAATACAAATCTTCAGATCATTTTGATTCTTGATTGGTCTTGACTTGATTTGGACATCATCAAAATTTCATCTGCATCATTTTGCTAACAATATTAATATTGCATCATACATAATATTTCACATAGAGTAAAATAATCATCATAATCATGTCATAGACCTAAACTTGACCATCTAGATATAGTATGAATGTCAAGTTATAGTAGGTTCAGTCCTTGTGTAGTGGAAAAGCTTACCCACTCAAAACTACCACATAAGGTTAATCCGTTAAAATGCCTTTTGCCAAATGGAGAAAGACTCCTAGGCTAGGACCATGGCGAGTTATGCACTTGCATGGTGGAAGAGCTGATACAGTCAAAGCTATTACCCAAGGTTAGTCTGTTAAAACGCCCTTTGCTAGATATAAAAAGACCTCATGTTAGTATCTTCTACTACTTTCACCACATCATTCACCTCTCTCTATTTGAGAATGCATAATCATTAAAGTATCAGGATAACCCCCGAAACTAAGCTTCCTACATTCATACCAATAACACATTGATAACCATCATTAAGAATTCTCCCTAGAATTCTTATAGTTCTTACATTCATTTAACCACACCTTGATACATACATAACTTCATGCATAAATCTTCATAACATTACATATAATATACAAAACACACATTAAATCATCAATGTAATCATTATTCACAAAATCATAAAATAAAGAAACTTAAAACTCATAAAATGAACATGGCGCTCAGCACTAGAAACCCACCGCTCAGTCCCAACACCACTAGAAAACTGACGCTAAGCACAACTATTCTAGCGCTCGACCTTACTTTTCTGGCGCTTAGCCCCATATCAGAAAACAACAACCTATTTGTATGGCTTTGATGCACTTGAGACTTATCCAACTGATCAAATTGATTCCTTAAACACTAGTATTGATGTAAAAGCACATTTATAGTTAAAACCAAGTACCATTTTGATAATTAGACCAGAAAGTAGGTGCATTAAACCCATTTAACATCTTTAAAAGTACCTCAATTCAATTCTACATGTTCTAACATATAACCCTGCAAACTGAGGGTCTGAATGTCATAAATGACCTAACAACTGATCCCAAATCATCTCCTTTAGCATAAACCTTCTAATTTAGAATTTCACTAGTCAAAACCCCTAAAATGAACTTAAAAACCAACCAAAACACAACATAAGTGCTACTACCACTTTCTATACCAGATTCCAACTAATTAACATCTCTAACAAATCTCGATTCACATCTAAACAATCTCCAAAACTGAATTTACTCTTTCTAACTCCTAACTCAAAAACTCACATATCAAAACCCCTAAAATTAACCAAAAAACATATGAAACTAAACCTATTAACTACCAAATAGTTTTACACCAGATTTCTACTATCTCAAAGCTCAAAGAAGTTTTAAATGACTTTATAACATACCTAAAAACTCAATTCCTCCAATTCGACCTTTACTTCGAAAACTCGCCTATAAAGACCTCCTCTTAAAGTCCAAAACTACCTATAAATTCTACCTGCTTTTTACTTCTCACCACAACACCAATTTTATAACCTTACCCTTCAAAACAACAACACTTACAAGATTAAACAATTACACATCAAAACCATCCATATCATCATACATCCAATAATCCAGTACAATCATAAAAACATTAATAACACTAACACAATCATCTTATTTAGAATCAAATTAACATAACATCATATCAATCACCAGTCATACTTGTACATTAAATTATAGAAAACACTAGATTGCCTTACCATTTTAGAAGACAAAACTATTCTAGAAGACCTTATACCACTTTCAAGCTCAAAGAGCTCTATCCGCACCTACAGACAACATAATCATGATTAGGTATGTTGTTTTTACCACTGATCAGTAAAGAACCTAAAAGAATATGCAAACCATACATGTGACAAAGTTAAACATCACATGCATTGGAAAACATAAAACTAGAGAAAAAAGTGGTGTTGGTAACACTGATTGAGTATGTCGTTATTACCACTGATTGGGTAGACTTGAAGATCTCACCGCGAGAATCCCACAATCGGCCTCCGATCTACAAACAGATGAACATGGTACAATAACCCTTTAAAACTAGGCAAAGGACTCTAGAAAAGTGGTTTCTAGATATATGGTATGACGAATTAACTGATCTCCTACAATAATACAAACACTACAAGGCATCACCATGGGATATCTCCACGAGAATCATGGAATTACGTCCATCTACCATCCACATGATCAAGACATACTCATTATCATCATACTCAACAACCATAAACATACAAGTAAACATGTTCATAAACCATATATATATATATATATATATATATATATATATATATATATATATATATATATATATATATATATATATATATATATATATATACACACACACACACACACACATATCAATTAATCACCTCATAACAATCATCATTATCATCATATACTCAAAGTATTTCAAATATAAAATTATTTCTAATATTCTGGAAATATCACACAATAACACAATTTTATTCATAGTAGCACGATACACACACTAGGCAAGGAAAATAGCTTGGGAACCCTCACCAACAATTCTAAAAGGGACAAAAACCCTAAAACAACCTAAAGAACATTCAAAACTGATATCCAGAACCCAAAGTTCGAGATCCCAAACCCCTAAATCCTAAACCGTAAGACAATATACCAGATGATTATCTTTAGCCAGACGATTATCACTAGCTTGACGATTATCACTAGTCAGATGATTATCACTATATTTTTGTACAATAAGAGGCCAAGTAAGTCCTAAATGGCCCCAAGACAGTTCCCAAAACTGCAGACTTTCACCAAAACCATGATTTTAGAAATGTATCTGTCAAAACCCCCATTTTATGCTAAAAATTCACCTCTCTTCTAATTTATTTCAAACCAAAGTTCTGTAAATACATCAACTCAGATTCATTAAATCTACATTCCCAATTTCATTAATAAACAACTTTTCACGTCAGCATACCAACTACACACTAACATGCATAAGTTTTTAATTGAACACACCACCCTTTTTAATCACCCAACATACCAAATTTCACGATTCAATTAAATTTCACTGATCAATCAACACATCATCATACAAACATCAAATATGATATGCATACTAAATGTAACCAAATAAACTAGCTTCCCTTACCTAATGAAAGTTCAACCGCTCAAAAGGCCAATAATTACTCTCATAATTCTAAAGATGTTAATTGCACCTATAGGGAACATAAAAATGATCAGGGTATGGGGTTACAATAGTTGATCAACAGAGAACCTAAAAAAAAGCTTAGAGGAGATATGTAACTTAAAAATAGCCACATGCAGAGAAGAAATATAGAATCTTAAAAAAGAATAAAAATTTGCTTACTCTTTTTGACAAATTGATTGGAAGGATACGAAGATTTTGTTACCTTGATTTTTTAGGAACTTTCTTATCATCAAGTAGATAACTCAATGAGAAGAGAGATTAGATAGAACACAAAGAAAAGTTTTTAGAATTGAGTTTAGAAAGATGGTATGTATTTTTAATGGTTCCATAGATTTTAATATAGAAAAATTTAACTCATTTCTAAAATTTCTATCTACACATATTTCAATATAAAAAAAAATCTATTATTTAAACACATTATAAATTCTTTAAACTATATCTTCTAATTTCTTATAAAAAAAATACACACACATATATATATATATATATTTTTTTTTTATAAGAAATTAGAAGATATATATATATCTTTCTTTTTCTCAAACTTTTTGACAATCTCTATAGTTCGATTACACAGTAAATTAGTTAAACAGGAACAATCAATCATATCATACAAGTAAAATTACAATTGTTTTCCAATAAATAATACTCATGTTTTTAAATCAAATCACATTTATTCTTCTTATTTTATTTAAATATAATTAAACTAAAATTAAATATATTTTTATTTTTAAACTTAAATCATAAATTAAAATATATTTACTTAAATTTTGATATAATTTAATTTTAAAATTTTTAAATACATAAATATAATCATTTTAATCTAATAATATTTTTTAACTTGTCAAATTCATTTTGAATTAGTATTTGAATCAGTTATACCGTTTTAATATGTTTTATATCAGAGGTCTACCTTAAATATAATTTAACAAATCTATAAAAATTAATATCATTAAGTTGAAAAGATTATATCAATTAATTTTTTTGAAATTCAGAAACTAGTTTCAAAATTTTAAAAATGAAAAGAAGTTAATTTTTCGTATAAATTGGAACATAGAAAAATAATTTATTCGTTAAAAAAATGAAAAAAATAATTTGTATAGATAAAATTTGAATTGTGCAAATATATTACTATAACAAATTAATGATACATGAAGAAATATGAGTTTGTGTTTAGCTTTTGAATTATAGATGTACCATGTAGATGTGTTGAATAAAGCTGTTGAAAAGATTGGCCTTGAAAATACTTTGAAAAAAATTTGAAAAGTATGCAATTTTTTGAGACTTTTGAAAGAGAGTTGTTTCTGAAAAGGAAGTGTGAAAGGGGTTCTTACACGTGGCCACTGCATCAAGTGCACGCAAGTTCAAGTATCCACGTGTCATCTTCACCGCTTCCAATTATGCGCACCCAAATCAAAGCATTTTTCATTTTCTAAAGTAGTATAATTCCTTTAGGACCATATTTATTCCACGAACAATTATTTTAAGAAAAATATTACAAGTAAATAAATAATTTATATATTCGTTATATATATACATACCTATACATACATATATATATATATATATATATATATATATATATATAAATTTATATGATTTAATAAAACCAGGATGTATAATGAAATATAAAATTTTAATTTCTAAAAGGATTAAAATGAATTTTTTTTAACTGTTCTATTATATTGAATTTAATACGTAAGAACTAAAATCATATTTTAGTACATTTGAGAGATTAAAATTAACTTTTTTCTTTTTACTTAGGGAAAAAATTTGGAAATTAAAATTATAATTAAATCTATGTCAGGTTTACCACAACAATTTTAACTTTTAAAATAACATTTGTTAAAAGAAAGAGTAATTAAGATTGATGTAAGAGGAAACTATCCATATCATAAGATTTGTATATCTAATGTATCTTACAACATTTCTTTTAAAATTGAAAATAAAGTCAAAATAACATATTTTAAAATAGACATAAAATATTGAAAATAAAGTTAAAATGTACCATGTAAACTAAAAATAAAAATGAAAAATAAATAAATCTACCATCTATCAATATTAATGTATTAAAATATAATTATGAAATAATAAAATAAATATTACTAATAATGTAATGTTTAAATTAAAATATAATATAAAATGGTACAAATAATCTAGAGTTGAACTATTACATATCACAACCAACTTATTGGTAATGTTTTCTCCCTTTATATATATATATATATATATATATATATATATATATATATATATATATATATATATATATTTTAAATTTATGTTATTTTTACTAATGAAAATACGTGTATTTATGCATATGGCTATTCACTTTGCACTTATAATAACCACATAAATTATTGTTACAATAATTAGTAAAATAAAACTATAATTAAATTATAAAAATACTCATAAAAGATAATTATAAAAATAAATATTTTTATATACCTTTTATTATATAAATGAATTTTTAATTATAAGTAAGGTTTAAACTCTCAAATCATCCACTAAAGTCTGAGTTGGTCCAAATTTTTGAAAAATTGAATCAATTTTGTTATTTCCGTTAAATGTTTTCAAACAGTGTTAATAGATGTTGAGCTGTAATTATTTTTAAGAGGACATGTTATTGTGATTAAATTTAGTGAGGATGTGTTTTACAATCTCAATTCCACATAACATTTAAAGAGATGTGAGAAACTTCTGACCGGAACCAACCCAACCATCACCCAACTACCCTACCGCCGTGGTGTGATGGAGAAGGAGCCTCCGATCTACCATCTCCTGCATGACACGCTCCACCAGATCTTCTCCTCCCTCCCCCTTAGCGTCCTCCCCTATCACTGTGCCAACGGCGTCAGCACCAACAACCACCACAGTCTAACGAAACAGACACGAGATTAAACCCAAAAACTGCAAACTCACAAATTTAATTAAACCAAACACTTTCTGACTCAAAAAAACCACAAATCCCTTTTTTTTCTTCGGTGTTTAGCATCCAGGTTCTGACAAGGAAGACTTACTTAAGCCATTGCTCCCAAAAAGAGAAGAACAAAGTGAAAGGCCTCAGCAAAAGTCTATGCTCTGCACGACTCGCAAAGTCGAAGGAAAATCGAGCAATTAGCGAGGCAGAGGGAGATGAGGTGGCGGAAGGGTTTGAAGGAGTTGTAGATGGTGGCATTGTGGAAGGAGGGTTGGGCATAGGTGAGGTTAGGTCTAGTCCGAGAGTCATCGACAGAGAAGGACAACCTCCTTCCATGGCTAGGCCGTCGTGTCCGTCATTCAGTTCCGTCGTCGGAGTACGATTTTCGACCTTTAGTCCCTCACGAGCATCGCTGGATCAATGCCAGATTGTCCTCCGAGACAACCGCCGAAGATGCTGCTGAAGGTAGTTGTGTCGAGAAGCCTCTCGCTTGTGCAAATGCTGATGACGCTGAAATCCATTGTCAGCGACCTCATAGAGACAACACTACGATTGTACGTGAAGGAAAGTCGCCACCCTATCTTTCCGACCAACACAACCTTCGATTTCAACCTCCATTATTCACATTTTAGTGTATAAAGTAGGTATCAACAATCTCAAACAGAAAAAACTGCTTGCAATTTTCAAAATAATTTGATGTTTTGTTTATGCTAATTGTTGAAATGATTTTTTAATGTTAGATCAGGTTTGAAAGTATGTATAAACTATTTCATATTTGATGTGATGATTATGCGTTTTTTCAAGTTTGGATATGGAGTTTCTGTTGAAATGCTCAAAAGGAAAGATGAAAACAACAGAGGATGATGAAGACTCTGAATCGCTAACATTTCCAATTAAATTTTGTGTCATGTCATAAATTGTTCACCTAAAAAAAATTCCACGTAATATAACATTGCTACATCAACATTTTAAGTGTACACCACGTCATCACAATTTAACACCATTAGTGAAAACTTAATAGAGAGGATTTAATTGGCTTAATCTTTTAAATATTTGGATTCAATTGAGACAATTGCAAATACGAAGACCTACTTAAAATTCTCCAAGAATCCAAAATTTTAATTATTTGAACTCAAAAGATAAGTTACCTAAAAGATAAAATTGTTATGTATATAAAAAAATAGTTAAAACAAAAAATCACTTTATCAATGTCATAAATACCTTTTTTTTTTATTTGATTCACTAAATTATATAAAATAAATTTAATAAAGTCAAATAAATAGCTATGTTATATTAATTTTATTAAGAAAATTAAAACGTTATATATATATATATATATATATATATATATATATATATATATATATATATATAAAAGAAAAAAGAACATAACTTTTGTAGAAAAAAAATATAATAAATAGTTTAAAGTTAGTCATAAGTATAAAAAAAGGTTATAAGTTAAAAACTAGGGTTTTGAAAAATAAGTTTTAAAGGTAACGTATACACCACAAGCTAGTAAAATTTGACGTTATATAGAAAGTCTTGTTGAAAATAACTATCTACTTTTAGTTAGTTTGTTGTGTATATTTAAACTAGTTTTGAGTTTTTGAGATAGTTTTCTAAACCACTTTTTACTAAATGTAACCTAATTTGATTGACAAAGGGTTCATTTCATTATTATCATTCTTTTCCATGATATATATAGAAATGAATTTGACAATGAAATTTGGTGATCTAGTTTTAATTTGAATATTTGTTAATTGTTTCTTATTTTCGACTCTCCCACATGGATACAGGGCGATTTTGACTAGTTGGAAAAGAAGAAGACCTTTGATCTCGACTTTCTAAAGTTCAATAATGTCATCCATTGATTGTGCAAGGAACCATAATCTACTTTCTAAAATGTTTAAAATAAGGACTTTGTAATTCTTCTTCTATTTTTAGATTATTTTTATTTAGCTATATGGATAATGGAACATAATAAAAACTTGAAATTTAAAAACAGCCCTTTTACTGAAAAGGGATGAAATACGTAAGGTTTATGTTTGGTTTAATTTACTTATTAAAAAAGACTATCTTGATGTGTGAGAATTTGTGTTGTTGAAGGAAAATTTAGAAAATAGAGTTGAATTTAGAAAATGCATTCTTACACGCATAGCCACACAAAGAATCATGAAATTGACCTCATCAAACACTGTACATACAAATTCACCACACTCTCATGCGTGCGTCGACACGCAAAAACGACTTAGGAGGCAGGGAACACGTATAAAATTTACTATAAATACTTTATATTTAATGTACTTTTTGTCTTCTGTAATTTATAATTACTATTTTTGTTTTTTTAATTAATGTGTTTAATTAGTTCATTAATTGATAACGCTTTTTACGATTTTTCATGTCTTTTGGAACTGAAATTTTCAAACGGAGCTGTAGACCAACAAGGCAGTGATTTTGAATGAGAACCTTCTTTTTATTACAGGAAGATCATTTATTTTTATAAACAATTATGAATATTTTGGGATGAAAATACATTGTTTGGTTTTTTAAAATTTTACAATTTTGTATGGCTATTAAATTACTTAAAATTAAATATATTTAAATTTTATTTAAAAGGTTAAAATTTTAAAAAAACTTTACATCACCAACTTCCTTTTAGCCTTTTCTTTTTCAACTGAATTTTGGTACCAAGTTTTGGACATAACTAATATCTTAACTTGGGGTTTCGCATTATTATTAACACGAGCAATTTTTTATTTAAATCATTAAGATTAATTTTGTTATTGTTATAATTTATTTTTATTTTTATTCGATATTAATTAGTTTTCTCTATCAATGTTATGAAGATAACGTTTTTCAAATATGAACTATATTTTTTCGATTATTAGTGGTTGTCGTGTTTTTGTTGATATATGTCAATAATTTTTAGGATTTTTTTTATCTAATGTTGATTGAGAAAATGTTGAAGAAATATTAACTGGGATTGTTTTTGGGCCATATCAACAAAAGAAATTTTTTAACGGTCATTAATCAAAGACAAAATGACAACAACATGAAAATATCTCAATTGATGTTGCTGTAAATAATTATTGTTAAGAGCAATGGAAAACAATTCGAATCCTACATAAATATAGATGTAGAAGATTATTATTATTGGACACCACAAACCATAGATGTTATTGAATAAATATTGTGAAAGTTACATTATTTAATAAAAAACAACAACACATTATAAATGTAAATTCCAACCGAATCCATGTCCCTACTTATGAATGCCATTATGTCCATCAAAACTCAATGTAAAATTTCAAAGGTAAATATGAAAACAAAGTATGTAAACCATGATGGATTCATCTTCATCCTTCACACTCTCTTCTGCCACACTTCAATAATTCCTTCAAAATAAGACACAATTACAATCGCATCATTATCTACTTCTTTTTAACTTTTTAATATTTTTCACAACAACCTCAAACCATACTTTTATAATGATGATGATCTTCAACATGAATGATAAATTGGTCTGCTCCCCTAATTAAAATGTTTCCCACGATAGTTTTGCAACCATGTTTTTATGTATTATGCTATATTATATATGGTTGGATAGTTTACATAGATTAACTAAATTTATAATACATAAATAGATATAAATTTTATTTTACAAATCATTTTCATAAAATTGAATTAGATTTAAAATTCGTGTTAAAGAATTATTCAAAATTTATTTTTAATGAAATTTGTTATTTGGTCTCTCACTCATTATTAAATAAATATAAATACTACGTTAATTTGATTGAATTAAATTTAAAGTTTAACCTTAATTCGTATGTGGGAAATATTTATATATTAAAAAAATTGATGAAGACGTGAAACAGCAAGTGATAGAGATGTAGGGAGAGAAAGAAGGGAAAGATTTCGAAGTTCAAACTTAAAATTTGTTGAAAATGACTTTGATAGTTTGTAAGAGATTTATAGTACGTTGTACTCTGCACAGAATGAAAAGGAAAGGTAATTACTGGGTGATTTTTCTCAGTTGATTTGTTTGAAAACTTTTGACTGAAAAGTGTTTGAAAAAATAGCAGAGATGCACATAATTATGAGATTGGGTCCAAGAACGCAAATGATTATAATGATTTGGAATCACAAGCACAGGCAAAATCAGTGACAATAATGGAAGCCAATTCCACGATCCTCGCCAAAAGGAAACACACAACACTTATTATTATACCTTGTGTCTTTGTGTGGCTCAAAAAAGCAAAAGAAAAAGAAAAAGAAAACAGACAGAAATTCATGCTAGAAAATGAGAAAGGTTCATTACATGTCTTTTGTGTTATTGTAAGTCGTTTCATTGTCAACCAGCAACTTCCCGTAATGATTCATGGGAAAGGTTCAAAGTTCTTGTTGTGTGTATTTTATTCTTCAAATTATGTGGCTTAGTTCTTGATTTTCAAACCATGCATGAATAGATGATGGTGATGATGTATTAGTTTGATGATAGGGCCATTTCTTATTACTTTACATATTATATTAAAACACATACAATAATGCTACTTGTACTTCACATTTTACAATAAGCTTTCCAACCAGAGAGATAGAAAGAGAAAGTGTGAAGTGTGGGATACAATAGTTTAAAAGTTATTATGTAATTCATTATTTTAATCATTTTTCTTACAAAAGTTTTTTTTTTCTTCTTTTTTTTAGAATTGAGATGTGGTCCATTTCACTCACCAAATGATGAGATCGAAAACTTTATCGATCTAATTCTCTTTGTGTGATTTTAAATTTAATTGGTGATTTGTGAAAATCAACAAGAATGATGTATTTGAGAGGCATATTATGACCGTTACATAGTTGTCAAATGCTTTTGAAAAAAATAAAAAAAAATATACATGTCCCTCTTAAATTTTTGTGAAACTATTCCTATTGCTGAATTCTAATTTGTGTGATTTTATCATGGTCTGTTCCATCTCAGGTTGATAAATATTATAAACTATTGTTTTCTTATAAAATTATTATATAAATTTTTAATTACACACATGTAATGAACCACAATGCGTACGAGTTTATTTTCTTTATGTATTTATCTCAATTTAATATTAAATATAATTATTTTAATTTCAATTTTGTGAGTCAATAATTTCTTATATAAGGTATATTTATTTTGGAATTCTTACTTCGTCATAACTATTAGGGAATTATCGTATAAATGTTTAGTTACACACATGTAATAAATTATAATGTTGTGCATGTTTTTGTTTTTTATGACTTTATCTCAATTTAACTAAATGTAATTGTTTCAATTTCAGATAAGTGAGTGGATCATTTCTCATACGATTTATTGTGTGTTTTGGAGTTCTTTATCATAATTTTATTCCTAAAAAATTTATCGAAGAGTAAACAAGTATTTAAATTAATTTTTATCTCGATTCCTAAAATATGTGAAATTATTTGTAGAAGAAATATAAACCTCGAAGAAGAATAAATGAATTTAAGTTTTAATGTTCAAAACTTATTTATTATAAATTAAACTCTAAACAAAAAATAGTTATTTAAATGTGAAACAATTACGATTTACTGTTTAGAGCTGAAAACATTAGCCGAAAACATTTATGATCATGGATAAGAATAGTAGAGTTTAGACACATTATTTAATTTTTTGTAATTTATTTTTTATGATTTAATCATTAAACTATAATTATTATATATTAACTTCATATATCCAAAATATATTAGAAGTAGAAATATATATATATATATATATATATATATATATATATATATATATATATATATATATATATATTATTCTTTTTATGTTATATCTCTCTTAATTTCTCGCAATGATTATCTTTATAAAGACTTATATATAAAGTATATAAAAACTAACTAATAATGAAGAATATATGAAACTATAATTTGTGTATATCTATAATACTCAACCTTTGGAAAACCATGTATTATACTTTCTCTAGTGTTTTAACTAAAAAACTTGAGTTCATATTTCATATTTGTTTATCTTATATGAATTGGGTATTAACATATTCTCTTTATTTATTGGGAGTGTGTACAAAGTCAAAAGAAACTATGATGAAAAGAATATTTGGAAAAATAAGTAAAAATTGTAATCAGATGTTTTTAATAATTAGATGCAGCCTCGATAGTTGAGACAAACTAATGTAGTCTTTTTTTTCTCTCTCTTGTTTCTTCGAGGAAAAATACCATCTAAAGAAAAAGAAAAAGTTATTTTGTTTAATTTTATTAAAGAACTAAGTAGATGAAATGTAATAAATGTTATTTAATACACAATAAAATCTTGTGTCTTTGTCAATAAGTTGGGAATATGACCTTTCTCAACATCTCAAGATAACTATTTTTTATGAGTAATATAAAACACATAAAAGACAGGAAGAATATATAGAAGTCTCTGTTTACTTGTGAATATCTCCGTACTATAGAATCTTTGTAAATGTTTGTACTATGCTTTGTTTCATAACGAATGTTATGTAAGGTGTGGAAGTTTCCATTCATAAAATATTATGGAATTCTTGACATTGGTGGCTTCATAATGTGGGGGACAGCAGAAAGAAGAATTTACGGGTCATCGTTTTGGTCCAATTTTACTTTATTTGGTTGGGCTTAGTGATGTAGTGTGGGCTCAACTAAAAATATAACAATATGGATAAATTGAACATAGTACACACTATACAATAAGGGGTAGATTCTTCTTCTACCTCCACAGCTCTCACTCTATAAATTTCAAAATTTGAATTTTTTTTCTAGTTTAGGATCTTCAATTTTCGTTTTGAATTGTATATTTAAAAATATAAATATAAATTATATATTGTATTTTAGATTTCACAATTGAAATATAAAATAAAAAATACATTTTAAATTATGCAATTGAGAATATATTTTTCAATACAAGAAAAGATAAAAGAAAGAGGGCAGAAAGAAGAAGATTGGTGTAGAAAGAAGAAGATTAAGCCAATTGGATGCAAACTAGTGTAGAAAGAAGAAGATGAATGAAGAAAAATAAAAATAAAAGGATTAATTTCACCACTTGTAGATATTAAAATATATGGAGATGTATAAAATACTATCTCTTCATTCAATACAAGAATAACTTGAGGATGAGTCTTTGCAATTCAAAGGACTTGAGACATGAAGATCATCTTGAAACATAATTATAGAATAAATTTTAGGTAATTAAAGTGTTTGTAATTTATTTTAATTTTGTAAGTTCGTTGGACGAACTTTCTAACTTACTAGGCAAGAATGTTGAGTAGTTGCTAGGTAAGAAAGGTGTTTAGCTTGACAAATAGTTCATTTCTATTTGAATTTTTAAGTTATTTTTGGATCCGATGTCTTTGAGCTTGTGCCTATATATAGGGGTATCCAAATACATTTGTATACACCTTGAATGGTCATTATATGAATTTTTTTTTATTGAGAAAACATTTTATTGGTTCTTGTATTAGAACTCTGGCTCTTATCAAATATTGAATTCTTTGTGACAAATCTTTCTTGATTGATCAATCAATTAGATTGTGGCGATTCCAATTCTAATTCTTATAAAAGATGGTAATTTTTATGGCGAATTTTTATTGACTTATCAATCTGCAAGATTATGGTGTCTCTATCTCTATCTTATTCTGATTCTTCTCTGATTTATTTTTGTTTGTGCCTTTTGAGGATTCAAATTCAAAAACAATTATACTCTTTCCTAGATAGGATTGTATCATATAGTATATAGAGCAAGATTCTAGTTTGAATTTTCTATTTTATCCCATTCTTCTGTCATATGAATAAAACCTAATTTTTTTAATGTTTGTGTTATATGCTTTGTTTTAAAATTTTGTTTGGTTCATTGTTCTTAGAATTTTTTAAGGAATTAACCCCTAAGGTTTGATCCAATTTTTTTGAGTTTTTAATTTTTCGTGTTGTTCATGTTCCTCAATTATAATTATACATTTATGCATTTCATTCGTAGAAATTATATATTTTTTCTATTTTTTGAAAATTGTAATAACTATTTACTTTGATTTTACATGAGTTTTGGGGTTTGAAGGACAATCTGTATAATTTTCATTGTTTTTGTGTTGAACTGTAAAATGGAAAAGAAAAGAAAGAATAATGGAGTCAAGTTAAAAGAAAAGAAATATATATTGAAATAAAAATAAATAAATAGTAAGGATCCGAGAAAAAATTAAAGAGTTCAACATAAAATTTTCTACAAATTTTTGTTTGTGGTCTATTGATCTATTTGCAATCAATCTTTTTCTTAAGTCTTTGTGTTGTCTCGTTTAACTCTTTTTGGTAGTTCTATTATTTTCTTATTTTATTGTTTTATGTCTTTTATTTTTTTTTTAGTTTTGTCTAGAGTTTTGTATTTTCTTTTTATCTTTTGAGTTAAGATTAAATCTCGCATTTTTCACATTCTTTGTTCGCTTTTTGCTTAAGCTATTAAAGTTCTTTGCAAAGCACTAAATGGAATTTAAGTGGTAAAAGACGTGATAGTGCATTTGAGAAAAAACCTATAAGTGTGATACACAAGTGAAATTTAAGTGGAACACTTAGAAAAGTGATGATGTCCTAAATCTATTTATTATTACTAACCTTTTCTTGCAAGACATGACTTCTTCAGCAAATAGTGATCCTTCATCTCCTGCGGCAGTCATGGTTGCACTTGAGAAGCTCAACTTACAAATGACTAAACTGCAATAACACACTCAACTATAGTTTGAAAGGCCCCAAAGGTCTCATGAAGATGTGGGTGTAAAGTTGGAGGGTGTGGATAGAAGTATAGGAAGACGTGATGAGAGCCCATTCCTATTATCATGATGAAAAAAATCATGATTTTAGACCAAGGAGAGGAACATGATGAAGAGGTAGAAGAATTCATAAGGAGATAGGAAATCATACACCTAAAGAGATAAAGAGAAAATGTTTGATGACATGCTCAAACTATGATGAAAGAGAGAGATAAAGAAAAGAAAATTAGTAGAGAAAAATAGATTGAAGAGAAGGAGTTTATAGAGAAAGAAATTGAAGAGGTGTTGAAAGAAAAATAAATTAAAGAAAAGGTGTTAAGAGAAAAAGAGGAATAAGAAAAGAGAGAGAAAATAGAAAGAAAATAGTGAAATAGGAGAGAAATAAACGAACGAGAGAAAAGAGAAAGAAAAGAGGGAAAAGGAATAGAAACAAAAGATAGAAAAGGAAGTAAGAGAAAGAGAGGAAAACAAAAAAAGAGAGAAAAAGGAAAAGAAAGAAAAAAGAATTTTGATTTGTCATTGAAAGAAAATACTAACTCATCTTGTTTTGTTTTGTTGCTTAGGGAAGGGTTGTTCATCAAGAAGTAATGACATCAACAATGAGGAGAAGAAAGAATATATTACTTAGGGAAGACTTGTTCTCTACTTGAATGCGTCGTTTTAGTTAGTTATATGAGTCTTTGTTGATCAATGATCATAATGATATATTCTGATCATTCTTGTGATGTTTCTATGTGTAGATAGAACATTATGCAAGTTGAGAGGATTTTCGTTGGTTAGAGTCTTATGAGCTGTTAGCCAGAAAAGGGAAGCTAATTGTATTTTTTTAAAGTTATAAATACCTTGAAATGTCTAATATTTTGATTGTATGGTGAGTCTGTGTGATATGTTGAATTTTGGTTAGGTTCTTAAATTGCATGAATTCATTGTATGATGAAATTTGATAATGTTGACTAATTGGTACTGCAGATGAGATGATTCCAGTTAGTGAAGGTTGTATAATTCAAATTTGGTATGTTTTGGCATCCGTGTTTTCTGTTCAACTGAATTTGCAAGACTGAAATGACATAAATCTATAGAATTATGTAGACTCGCTAGGCAAAGCCAAAATCATAAAACTTCTAACTTGGTTGTTGCTGAGCGAGGATATACTCGTTGGATGATGTCAAAGTAAGAGAGTTACATACTTGGTGGTCATTGGATGAGAATATACTCGTTGGACGAAGCCAAAGTCAGAGGGCTCACTGACTTGGCAGTAGTTTGGCGAGACAGGTCTCGCTGAGCGATTTTGGAAAATTTCATTTTATGAGTTCTAATGATAAATATTGTCAGGCGAGTGGGCCTTCAAGCACAATTCACTGAGCAGGTAGATGTTTTCGCTTAACGAAATTAACATAGTCCATTTTATATATACTTTTCTAGTATGTTTAATGTAAGATTTTGTGAAGTTAAAATGATAGTTAGTTTATGATGTTTATTTAAGAATGATAGATAGATTTATGGATAAATATGCATGCAAATAATGATGTATGAAATTGTGATGAGATTATATGGTGGCCTTTATTTAGTGTATGTATTGATATGTGGATTCATTATTGGGAGTTATCCTATCAATTTAATAACCATCCAATCTCAAGTAAAGAATGGTAGGGTTTGTGGTGAGAGATTCAAGAGGTCCTAGTGTAGGGGCTTTATCTTAACCAAAGATGTTAACAGACTAATCTTGTGTGGTGTAGGATGAAACCCATTGGCAATGGTCCTACAAAGCAGTAGAAACCATCACAAGTGTATAACTCACAAGAGTTTAATATCAATACATGTGTCGAGATAATTGAGTCTAGTATGAGTATTTATATGTGATATGATTTTTTTTATGAATGAGTGATGTACAATAATATTTCTATGTTTGTTTTATGAATTCTTTTTTCATATTAGCTTACCTTATTGTTTCTTGTGTATTTGTTTCTTTCTTATGTGATAATCACCTTATTGGTGTGAACAAATAAGGAGTAGGTATTGAAGCATCTCTGGTCAAGCACAATGATGTTGCAAAGTATTTTTTCTTTATCGTCTAGTAATTTTTCTTAGTTGCGTTAAATATATTTTATTGTTATGTTTATTTTTTTAAATAACTTATTAATGCCATATATATGTTGAGATAATCTCTTTTGTTTATCAATCTTATGTTTTAATTAATTTAGAGAGTTGCTCCCTCCACTCCCACATATCTCTTCCTCCACCTCCCCAATATTCAAAAATGTCAATTATATCCTTCTAAAATGACAATTATATCCTCAAAAGTTAAATTTTTTTTATTTTTTTTATTTTAATATTTTAATTTATTTAAAACTTCTGATTTATTTCCCTGCACATCTTCCTCTCTTCCATTTCCGTTTACCTTTCTCTCTTCCGTCAAGCTTCTTCTCCATTTCTCCATTTATCATTTTCTCTTCAAGCCTCATCAACCTTTCACTTCTATTTCTCCATTTCTTTCTTCTTCATCTATAACAAATTCATATTTTAACAAAATTATTACGTTTAAAAACTAACCATATATAACATTTAAAATTATAAATTTAAATATAAATTACTGTAAATAAAATAAACAAATAAAATAAAAACGAAACGTAAAAGGGAACACTGCCTCTGGACGGATGACATCCTTCAACGGATGTCAACATCCGTTTAAGGCAAAACGGATGTCGACATCCGTTTCGCCTTAAACGGATGTTGACATCCGTTGAAGGATGTCATCCGTCCAGAGGCAGTGTTCCTTTTACGTTTCGTTTTTATTTTACTACGTTTTGCGGCTCATGCAAGGATTATAGCTTGGATATTAAAAGGATTATTGGAAGTATGGGAAGGGTTTAGGATTATAGGAAGGATTATGATTACGTACCTGGAGAGGAACCACGACAAGGACACTACACCACAAACGCACTGCACCGAGAACAAGAGAAAGATTGCTTGATAATTTTTTTCACGATCACCAAGCTTTGCAGAAAAATATTTTACTCATACAAGGAACTACGTAGGTTATCAGTGAAATATGTTATAAATGAATAAAATTAAAAAACAATAATTTTAAAAATAAAATTTTACTGAGGGGCAAAATAGTAAAGGAAAGGTGGAGGAAGGGGCAAAAAAGTAAAGGGGAGGTGAAGGAAGAGATGTGTGGGGGTGGAGGGAGCAACTCCGATTAATTTATCAGTTGTAAACCATTAAAATTAGGATGATCCACGAATAAGGTGCAGGAAGTAAAAGCCATAAATAAAAAATAGTAGAATGGAACAATTTTGTTAGCTCAAGACCTTTTGTTTTTTACACCTACATATTTTTTACCTTACAACTTTTCATTATAGTGAAATGATGAAAATAACATTTTAAGCAGTACACTTTCAGTAGATGATATCTAAAACAAATTTAAAAGTTTTATAGTTATATTAAGATTTCAAAATAAAGATATAGTTCAAAATATATAATCCAAAATTGATTATAATGGATTATTCATTTCAAAAACCCCCATAGTAACGTGATCTGTGATTTTATCTACGTTTCTTATCATTCTAATAACTTTCCTCCGAATATTTCTGGTTGTTTATATTTTGTGGTTGCTTTGGTTGATTTTAACATTGGTATGAGATTGAACATTCGTTAATATTTTGTTTTTATGAGTAGATAATGGACACCATATTATAAGATATAAAGTGGACGAAAATACGATATGTGGTGAATCAGTGATACACGTGGTTGCATGAAAGAGAGGGAAGGGGATGAAGACCAAGTTCCTATTAGTCCAAAATCTATCCATGAGAGTTTGAGATTTGTTCTGCAGATTTCATTGGCCTACTTGGCCACCTCTGAGAGCTCCCTCAGATTTTCTGCCATGTCACATATAAAGACCATATTAATGTGTGCATTCAAGCAAAACTCCAAACTAACCTAAGTTTCCAGCAGTAGGTAAAAGAGAGATATGGCAGTTGCAACATCTGGTGCTGTGTTAAACAGGTTTGGATCTCAGTTCTTGTGTGGAGGAAAGAGGAGTGAGGCACTGCTTGCTGCTGGCATTGGAGCCAAAGTTGGTGCTGCTGTTAGTCCTAAAAGACTCATTGTAGCAGTTGCTGCTGCTCCAAAGAAGTCATGGATCCCTGCTGTAAAAGGTGGTGGGAATTTCATTGACCCAGAATGGCTTGATGGCTCGTAAGTCCTCTCAATTTATCTTTTCTTACATTCTTTGTTGGAAAGACAAATGCTGACACTCATTCTAGCATCTCTTTTAGTAGTTGATTGAAATTTAGTCAAAATCAAGAAAAGAAGACTGATGAAATGAAAAGTTGAAAGAGTATTATGACAAGTGTTAACATTGTTTTGGTGGATTCATTTCCTGTTGAATGTTGCAATTGCAGGCTACCAGGTGACTATGGTTTTGACCCTCTGGGACTGGGGAAAGACCCAGCATTTCTGAAATGGTATAGAGAAGCTGAACTGATTCATGGGAGGTGGGCGATGGCTGCAGTTGTAGGCATCTTTATTGGGCAGGCATGGAGTGGAGTTCCATGGTTTGAGGCTGGAGCTGATCCTAATGCAGTTGCTCCTTTCTCCTTTGGTTCTCTTTTGGGCACCCAGTTGCTTCTAATGGGATGGGTTGAGAGCAAGAGATGGGTGGACTTCTTCAACCCAGATTCTCAGTCAGTGGAATGGGCTACCCCATGGTCAAAAACTGCTGAGAACTTTGGCAACTCCACTGGTGATCAAGGCTACCCTGGGGGCAAATTCTTTGACCCTTTGGGATTTGCTGGCACAATCCAGGATGGTGTTTATATTCCTGATGCAGACAAACTACAGAGACTGAAATTGGCTGAGATAAAGCATGCCAGGATTGCAATGTTGGCCATGCTGATTTTCTACTTTGAGGCTGGACAGGGCAAGACTCCCTTTGGTGCTCTTGGCTTATAAACATAATAATGTACACTAGGGAGAAACTTCAATCATTGTTCTATAGAGCCAAATTTCTCCCTTGAGAAGTTTCAAATACCATCCTCTAATGTATGTGTATTACAAATACTATGATATGGCACCTTATATAGATTACTTGCATCTGTATTTCATTTCCAAACCAGATGGAGTGAAAGGGACAGGGATGGTTGGAAATTGCAAGTTGGGTTTACTTGTCACTTCAGACAGTAATTATCTTCATGCTTATTTGGAATGAGGAAAAATGCTTAGCATGAATTTGTGTTTGAGAAGTATATGAGGTCGAATGACTCAAATGGTGATCATGTTCATCAATAAAAAAATAATCTAGGCTTAAACTACCTCAAACACGTAAGAAATGCAGCAGAAAAAACTGTTTTTGGAGGGGTTTGTCTTAGTTATTCACTCCCAGTAGCCATAAAAAACTCTCCCTTGCACACAACTTCACCTCCAACATATGCTTTCCCTTCCATCTTTGCAATTCCAAATCGCTTTTGCAGTTTAGTAAGTGTCATTCTCATAACTAACGTGTCTCCTGCAATCACTGGCATTCTGAATCGCACTTTGTCTATTCCAACAAAGAAGAAATTCTGACGGGAACCTCCAACTTCAGGCTGCAACATAACCAAGCCACCTACTTGGGCCATCGCCTGCATCAAGTATGATTCAACAGAACCTTTAGAATATAACATACACTTGTTGCCAATCTCAACAAAAAATCTCTTTCAAGAGTTGGATTGGATCTTATGCAGCATGAAAGTGAATATGAGAAATCACCCCCAGCATTTGTACAATGTAGAAGATCTTTACTGGGAACCAAATTGATCCAGATTGAGTTCTTAAAAGTTTCGAATGAACTGCAGCAGGAAGGTTGAATCCCAAATCCACATAAAGCAACAGAGACACAACTAAACCAAAGGACCATGTAAATTGTAAAAGACTGATATTTATTTAATTAAAGAAACATCTTACAAACAGAGAATTTCCCACTTACATAATAAAATGAATGCAGGCCAGAAGACAAGTGACATAAATGGAATATGAGAGGGTTGGCCCTGGAATCATCACAGTTTTTACCTCAACCATGAGAACACCAGGCATGATTGGTCTTTCTGGAAAATGTCCAGGAAAGAAGTTATCATTTATTGTTACATTCTTTATGGCCACTGCAGAAACTCCAGGATTATATTCAATCACTCTATCCACTAGAAGAAATGGAAACCTGAATGACACCCCCACCAAAAACAACAAAGAAAATAGATTTAGAAAATAAAGCAAACACAAAAGGCACACTGAAGGGATGTACCCTATAACAAGAGCAAAATCCAAAAAGCAAGCGTGTAAGAAAATGGAACGTGAAAGAATCCAAGTGTCGTAAGAAAAAACCAGAACTGCGCACTGAATTCAATTGGGGTGTCTTGTTTCGGAGCATTTGCAGCATCCAGAGAACAAAACGTTGTAAAGCGTGTTGCTGCGATGGTTTTCCTCAACTGGGTAGCCAGAGGCTGAGATCTGGAGCTGGAAAATCTGAGAGATGAGAATTTGGATTGATGGCGATGAGAGGTTGGGAAAGAGGGAGAGATGGAGGTGCTGGAAAGAGCACAGAATGTCATTGTTTGAGCTTGGCTCTGAAATGTTAACGGTGTTTGTGTGATATGTATTGATTATTACGTAAGATGTTGTATGGGCGAAACTAAAAATGCTACAAATGCAACCGTTAATGGCGGCTATTCGTGGTTGGAAGTTGTTTGTTCAACTATAACTATGTAAAAACTAAACGCTCCTTCCTTATTTAAATATCTTATTATTTAAATTAGCTTTTAGAAAATAAAAATTGTTCTTAGAAATATTTTTTTGTAAAAATCAAAATTTATTTATTTATTATTTAGATTCAATAAATTAAGATTGATATAATTTTGAAGATGAATGTTTTATTTATGTTTCTCGAAAAAGTTTGATGTACAAAATAAAAAAATGAAGAACTATTACATATATTAAATGTTCATGTCACTGCAATTAAATTCACAATCAAGAAAGAAAATAATAATATTTAAAAAAAATAATGAATAATTTCAAATAGGACCAAATCTGGCTACAGTTGTTTCACAGGCAGTATTTTAATGTTTGGATAATGATTCTTTGATTCATATTTTGACACGGCCATGAGTCAAGATTTTAGTGGATCAGAAAAAGAAATTAAAAATAGAAAAATGATGTGGAAAGAAAGTGCGTGAGATTTCAAGTGGTGTGATTCATGATTTCAAAATTAGAATCTCAGTGAGTTTGAGTTAGAGAGAATCCTAGAGAGAAGGACGATCCAATAGAATAATGTGACGGTGAAAATCACGTGATGGTGAAAAGAAGCATCCTTTGAGGATGTTTTGATCGTTTCACCGACGACACCGTTTATCGACTGAACATTCATTGTCGTTGGAATCTTTGGAAGCAATGTGCACTGAAAGAGACACATTTTCATCGTTCCGCCGTTGTTGGAGCGTTCGTTTGGGAAGCCATTTGTTATTGCTCGGTGTGTTTTAGTCTTTTCTAACTTTTTTGACCATTTATTGGTTTAGTTCTTTCAACACAATTATTATGCCATTTATATACAATTTTATGTCCATGAAACCATTCTTTGTAAAACTCATGGTGCAGAAACTATAGTTATAGCAAAGGTAAAATAAATGGAGACTTCAAGCAAAAGTTTTGCACAACCATGTCAACTATGAAAATGACATTCATTTTGAAGTTTCAATATATTCCTTAACAATATTTGAACATAAAAGTGATGTTTAAACAATTTGTTATGACATTAACACTTGTTAATGATTTTTGAGGTTAGCTCACCTTTGTTTATTTGATTGTTTACAATAATTATATGACTCGTATTTTATACGAGCAAGTGATAATGCAGATGCTTCTATGTTGTGTAAAACGGTGAGAGAACATAACTTGAGATTTTATTTATCTTTACTTTAAATAAATTTAAGTCATGTAATTTAATTTGCATCTTCTATATGAAGATCGATAGTCATGTTAATTTTAATCTATGGGTTAGATTAATACAAAATTAATTTTTTCTATTTAGAATGATATTATCATAAATTTAATCTTAAAGAAGTTCATGTTTTGTGACATCTAAAATGAAGTGTTACATTTATTTATATATCAAGCTAGATTCATAAGTAAAAATGTGAATTACCAAATCAAATTACAAAATATATCTATAAATAATCATTTTAGTAAGTAAAATAAAACTTGAAATCCTATAGGATATTATGAAACTAAGTCTCACTAACATTTTTCTCCTCTTTTTAATCCTACATAAAGAAAAAACTCATATTTAATCCTTAAGGTGAATTTTATTTTGTCGCATACTTACAATGACTCCAAAATGTTGTAAACATGGATGGAAGTTTTCGGAATCTCCAATTTTTTAAATAAACTTTTATATTATTTTTATTTAATAGTTAATCATATATAAATTTTATTCTATATTCATGACATTGATAATCATGAGTAAGCTTTAAAGAAACTGTCAACACTCAATTTTGTCCGGGTTGTAAAAAATGTGTTTTTATTATTTTTCTTTTATTTTATTTCACCTTCTTGTTTTATTCTATTTTTATGTATTCAAATTGTTGCTTTTAATTCAATTTCTATTTTTCTTATCCGCAATTTGTTTTAATAAAGTCAATTAATCAAAATAGTTAAAAAATTGAAAAATAAAATTAAAATTAAAAATAATGAAAATAAATAAAATAAAATTGAAAAAAATAATAAATAAAAAATAGAAAAAGAGAGAAAACGTGGGAAAGGGGTATGTGAGAGGCGTGTTGGAGGAGGGGGGACCAGGTAGTTAGAAGGGGATTTTGCCAAGATTTTGGGGGGCAGAATTTGGTTGGATCAGGGAGAGAAAAAGGAAGAAAGGGGACACACACGAGGATTGGGGGATCGTCATCCAGATTTAGCATTGGCACCGGCAAGAGGAGATCACCGGATTCACAGCTAGCAGTAGCAGCAGCCCCAGCAGCAGGTAGGTCTTTTGTTCACCTGTACATTCAAATTCATCATGCTTACTGCATAAGCTCCATGCACCCCTGTCTCGCCAGCCCATGCACCATTGTCACAGAATCATTTATCCCACTCATGCTCATATGCACACTATACACTCATCGTTTCCAGTACCAAATGGACAAGATTCAACCAACATTAAACCAATCAGTAAACATTAAAAAACTATGGGAGGCAGAGAGGGAAAAATGGTGTTGCAGGGGGGCGTTCGACATTCGAGAAAATCCTCGAATGGGGAGGAAGAGAGTGGCTGATTGTTTCGTGGTTGGCGGTTTGGAAGTAGTAGTCTGCTGTGTGGTGGTGGCAGTGGCGTCGCTAAGGTGGTCCTGGTAGGTGATGGTGACCGTGTAGGTGGCCGAGGAGGTGGACGAGTATAGGCACGGGGAGGGACATTATCGTGACATTGGTTGTGTTCGTCGTGGAGGTTTTAGCAATGGTGAAGTTGATGTTGATGGATGATGATGGCACGAGCGGATCGAAGATGAAGGCGGAGGAAAACCATCCTTGAGAATCACTGGTTTTCGAAGAGAGAGGAGTGGAGACGGTGGTGTCTTGGCTGACGGTGGTTCTGGTGGTGCGAGGGGTCGCCGGCGAGGCCAAGGCGCGTTCTGGTTGAGGCGACGGTGGCCGGCTATGGCAGAGGCGGCGGTGAGTTCGTGGTGCAGAGCTGGGGACCTTGGGTCAGAGAAGACGTGAGCTGGGGAGTGGGAATGAGGATGAACCTCCTGAACCCCTAGAAAATTCTAGGTTACAGAGCATTCGTCTGGGCCAAGCCCAGAAATGGGCGTACGTCCGGGAACATTCAGCCTCTTTTGGAACGCTCGTTATTTGGCGTCCGTTCGCCATCTCCGCACGAGCGAACGCTCGTTATCCTTAAGCCTTTTAGACCGTTCGTTCAACCTTCTGACCAACGAGCGCTCGTTATCCTTAAGCCTTTTTGACCGTTCGTTCAACCTTCTGACCAACGAGCGCTCGTTATCCAAACAAGCGAACGCTCGTTAACCTTAAGCCTTTTTGACCGTTCGTTCAACCTACTCAATAACGAGCGCTCGTTATCCAAACGAGCGAACGCTCGTTAACCTTAAGCCTTCTTGACCGTTCGTTCAAACCTTCTCCTTAAAGAGCGCTCGTTATCCAAACGAACGAGCGTTCGTTTCCGAACCAACGAGCGCTCGTTATCCAAACGAGCGAACGCTCGTTATCCTTAAGCCTTTTTGACCGTTCGTTCAACCTTCTGACCAACGAGCGCTCGTTATCCTTAAGCCTTTCTGACCGTTCGTTCAACCTACTCAATAACGAGCGCTCGTTATCCAAACGAGCGAACGCTCGTTAACCTTAAGCCTTTTTGACCGTTCGTTCAACCTACTCAATAACGAGCGCTCGTTATCCAAACGAGCGAACGCTCGTTAACCTTAAGTCTTCTTGACCGTTCGTTCAAACCTTCTCCCTAAAGAGCGCTCGTTATCCAAACGAGCGAACGCTCGTTAACCTTAAGCCTTCTTGACCGTTCGTTCAAACCTTCTCATTAAAGAGTGCTCGAACGAGCGTTCGTTTCCGAACCAACGAGCGCTCGTCATCTCGAGAGCGCTCGTTACCTTATTTTATTTATTTCTTTTAAATATCCACTTATTTCAATATATATATATATATATATATATATATATATATATATATATATATAATAATACATACAAAAAAATAGGCCTAATTACCTACTTAGTCCCCATGTTAGGAGGTAATTTGCTGTTTAGTACCCGGTTTTAAAAATGTAGGCATTTGGTACCTATGTTTTGAAATTTGTATCAATTCAATCCTATCCAGTTAACGATGTTATAATTGATGCGAGAAATTAAGGACGTTAATGAAGATGCATTCAAACATTTGATAGCTATTCCACCCAGGCTATCATTAACGTCCTTAATTTCTCGCATAAATTATAACGCCGTTAACTGGATAGGATTGAATTGATACAAATTTCAAAACATAGGTACCAAATGCCTACATTTTTAAAACCGGGTACTAAACAGCAAATTACCTCCTAACATGGGGACTAAGTAGGTAATTAAGCCAAAAAAATAAAATTTACAAAAATTTGTTTTAAAGGTTAAGCACACGTGTGACCGCTCGCGTCGTCCTTGTGTTAAAAACCTTTTCTTTTTTTCTTAAATAAATTTACAAAAAAATACGTTTTGAAGGTTAAGCACACGTGTGACCGCTCGCGTCGTCCTTGTGCTAAAAACCTTTTCTTCTTTTCTTAAATAAAATTTCCAAAAATATGTTTTAAAGGTTGAACACTCGTGTGATCGCTCGCATCGTCCTAATGTTCAATATCTTTCTCTCTTATTTACGTAATATTAAACGAGGGTATGAGTACTCGTGCGATCGTCCGCATCAGCCTAGCATTCAATACTCTCAAGTTTTCCTAAATAAGCAGGTAACGGTATGAGTGCTCGTGCGATCGTCCGCATCAGCCTAGCACTCAATACTCTCAAGTCTTCCTAAATAAGTAGATAATGGTATGAGTGCTCGTGTGATCATTCGCATCGTCCTAGTGCTTAATATCGTTATCTATCTTTTAAAAAAATAATAATTAAAAATATTTAAATATCATTTTAAAGGTATGAGTACTCGTGCGACCGTTCGCGTCGGCCTAGTACTCATTACCTTCTTTTTCTCGAAAATATTAAAAAAAAACATAAAATCCTCAAAAATTAAAAACATCTGGTTTCAAACAACAAACAGTCTTTCAAGCTAGAACTACGTAACCCTGATTTATCATTTTGAATGAGAATACGTAGGAGCAAGGTCAATCCTTGTCGGGCCCAAAAAACTAAAAAATATATTTTGTTTATTTTTAATTTTATTTTTAAGGATAGTTAAACATTTTGAAAACCACATCAAATTTGCGTATTTAGTTAAAGGTACTGCCTTAGGGCAGGCGTTGTAGGGTGCTAACACCTTCCCTACACGTAACCGACTCCCGAACCCAGAATCTGGTTTTCGTGGACCGTGTCTGTTTTTTATGGTTTTTCCGTAGTTTTCCATAATAAACTATGGTGGCGACTCCAAAATCTCTTTTCAAAACCCGTTTTCTTTTTGGATCGTCGTCCCGTCGCGATTGCGGTTGCGACAGATGGCGACTCCACTGGGGACGTTTTTTTTAGAGAGTCAAGCCATTTAACTATATGTGTGAATTCAATGTGGTTTTTCTTTATGTTTTTCTTCCCTTTTTCTTTATCTATCTTTGATATTTGAATAATCGCATGCGAATAAATTTGCTTGTTGGATATTGAACACTAGGGTAGACAATATGTTTATACCTGCCTGGGAATTTTTCTGGTTGTTTTGCAGGTGAGGGTTTGGGTGTGCATAATTTTCTCCCTTCACACACACACTTTCTAGCATATCATGAGTAGGGCCCTATACCCGGGTCTGAGCGTAGCTTAGAATTAGAGGAGTTGTGTAGCGGTGTCACTCTGGGATGTACTTCCTGTTTGGCTATCGTGAGAACTCCAGCTAGAGTCTGTTCTCTTCATATGTGTTTCTACACCTAGTTGATTACTCGACTGTTGTGGAGATGCTATGAAGGGGGCCATAGATCTAGTAACCTTTGACCTTTAGGTTCAGGGAATCATCCTTGTGAGATTGCATATACCTGACCTTGAACTCCAAGTAGTGAACCTTTGGTAGGGCATAATGGGAGGAATATGTACTTCTGTAACTCTCACGTTGTTCATTTTTTATGATATTACATTTCATACCATGCATATTCTTTGTTTCGTCATGTTGTTTTATTATCATGCATCATATTCATACATCATTTAGTAACATGTTAATTTTAAAGGAAATCACAGGTACTTACTTGACTTCATACGAGATGGATGTTAACACAAGATCCGATGCTACACTGCACACCGACTCTTCCAATTTAAGAAAAAAGTATAGTCTAAGGACCCATGTTGGAAATTTGACCGGGCTGATAAACTTGGGCAAAAGGCTTAAGACTATAAAAAGAGAAACCTTTCAGAGAAGATATGGAAATTTGTTGAATTTAATGGAGGTTGAAGTACAAATACCCGCTATCACAGCCTTGGCACAATATTATGATTCTCCGTTTCGATGTTTCACATTTCAAGACTTTCAGTTGGCGCCAACCATAGAGGAGTTCGAGCATATCCTGGGTTTGCCACTGGAGGGCACCACTCCCTATCAACATTTAGAGCATCATGCCTCTATACCCACCATTGTTACCATCATGAAATTACATCCCAAGGAGCTTGAAGACAGGATGATGATGAGGAATCAAGTGCATGGGTTATCACAGGGATATCTAGAGCAGTATTTACATCACCTGGCTGATAAAGAGGATTGGGAAACTTTCATGGATGTATTAGCCCTCACCATATATGGCATTGTCTTGTTTCCCAAAATAGAAGAATTCGTGGATTACACCGCGATAGACGTCTTCGTGGCGAGTAAAACCAGATCAGAGAATCCTGTAACAGCAGTTCTTGCGGATGTTTATGGGACCTTGAGTTTTTTCCATGAGAGAAAGGGAAAGAAGATTCTTTGTTGTTTACCGGCGTTGTATACATGGATGACAACTCGCATGTTTAAGGAAATGGTCGACGTCAAGAGTCTATCGGAGACTTTGTCACACCAAGGGCTTAAAGGTAAAGGAGGAAACGATTGGGCCCGATTCCTTGCTGGCTTGAGCGAAAGAAGTATAAAATGGCGCCTTCCTTGGCTCGGAAATAAACTGGCTATCCAGCATTGTGGTAGTTTTCCTAATGTGCCTCTCATAGGTGCCCGGTACTGTATTAATTACAATCCTCTTTTGGTGCAAAGACAATTTGGGCATCCCATGAAAGGGGCACCTTCATCAGATTACCTTGCTACCCTATTCATTTATTACGAAGACGGGCATTTCATCGAACTGTTAAGAAAGGTTAAAAGCGCCTGGGAAAATGTTGTTTGAGCAGAGAAGGACTTGAGGGATGGAGTAGTGGATAGCAGGGTCAATTATCGCACCTGGATTCTGGAGAGAGTGAAAATAGTCAAGTTGCCTTTCAAGCCAATCAAGGATCAATCAGCTAGTGAAGGACCATCCCAAGCTCCAGAAAGTGAAGAGGTGCTACAATTAAAAGCTGAGATGGAGGAATTGAAAATAAGGAATGCTAGGTTGGAAAACGAATTACAAAGGGCGCGTAATGATCTTGTGGATATGAAAAATGATAATGAAGAAAAGTCGCGGGCTTATGAAAACCTTGTCAAAAGCCATAAGGCTGAGAGGGATTATACATTTCGAGTGAAACAGGATCTAGCGGCCGCGAGTAGGGAATTATCCATGAGGGTAAATGAGAAGAAGGTGGCTTTAGAAGAGGGAAAGGAGTGGAAGCATCTCTACGAAGAAGCCAAAAGAGATAAACGAGAAGCCTTGAAGAGACTGAGAGAAGCGCAGGTTCAGATAGAAAAAGCGGGGCATGAAATGAAAGAGATGGCCATGTCGTTTGAGGCAGATATTAATCGGGAGCATTGGAAGCTAACAGAAGCAGAAGAAGAGCATCGAACTCTAATAAGACAAATGGAGGAATATATTGAGGAACAGGAAGAGCGATGGAGGTCGATAGAATTTGAAGAAAGGCATCAGGCCTTGATAAAGCGAATGGAAGAACACACCGCAGAGCAAGAAATGGCTGTAAAGCACTGGAAGGAAAGCTTCGCTCAGTTGGCTGCTTTGGCAAATGGGGCAATTGAAGACATCCCCAGGATGGTGTCGAATGCTGATGCTAGTACTCATTTTTGTAACTCACCAGCGGAAATAGAATTGTTTATTAATCATTGTAAATGGTTGGTGGGAGAGATGAAATCTTTCATTGCCCGGGCGCGGGATTGATGTACATCGAAATTATGTGTTTTGTTACTTAGACGATGTAATGGATCAAATTTTCTTGAAATGAAAGATAGGGGATGTTTGTTTGGTATCGGCTTGTGTTAATTTTCCATCAGTATTGTCATTGTTATCCTATGATTTCCACTTATCACTAGCATGCATCATGTTTTCTTTTTGCATTTTTCATCCTTATATAATTTAATTTAATAAAAAATAATCAGCAGTACAAGTGAGAGAACAACGACAAGTTTTCCACGACATCCGTACAGGACCAGAGCTAACTCAAAGGTCATGGAGAATTGGGAGCAGTCACACGAATCTATTAAGGCCGATGTTAGCCAGTTGAAGGATCAAATGGCCCAGATTTTGACGGCTCTCGAAGCTCTGAAGTCTACGGGAGGGGTAACGCCTGCGCAAGGTGAGGGAAGTGCTCAATATTACCCTTCATTGTTCAATGCTGGGAGCCAATCTGTTTCGTTCCCAATGTATGGATTACCCCAAGGTTACACCCCACCAGTGGGAGAATACACAGAAGGGGAGTGATGAGTCATTATTTTCTTCACTTTACTTAGTTTATTGTACTAAAATTAATCAGGGAATTGTGCTTAATTGTCCAGTATTTTTCCGTTTTTGCTAATTGTGCTTAATTTGATCAGAAATTCTTATTTTGATTAATTTGAATTATCCGAGCTAATTATTTGCATTAGTAATTGCAAGGAAAATTTTGGAAATACAATTTGGGACATTTGGAAAAACATTCACACATTGTGCTTGGAAGAAGCTGTATTGCATTGATTTATTTTATGTGTTTATGTGGAAGCTTAGGAGTGGAATATTTTTGTTTGTAGTTGGAGAGGTGGTGTCACGGTTTTATAGCTGGAAGATAGCAAACCTACTGCCACATTTTCTAAGTAAATGCCACGGCCACACCAATCTTACAAAGAGAATTTACTTTTCTGAAAAGGGCCACACCACTCACGGTTTTTGGACTTGGCAACCATGGCAATGAATATTACATTAATTAAAGATGTGGACGTTGTTGGATCCATGAAGAAAAGTGGTTTACAGGGGTTTTGGTCTTCTCAAGAGAGCAAAGGACACGCTCCACTAATAATACACGACCACCCATTTCTTTTGACAAGCATGTGGAATAAAAGAATAGGTGGGACACGTGAATGAAGCACAATATCTTTTGTTTTTATTCCTTTTTCAATTAAAGAAGAGTTGGTTGGAATCATGTCCAGCGGGTCCCCTTATTTTAGTACGGTCCAGTCACAAAGGGATGCAAATATTTTGGCAATGTAATGCACAAGAGAGTGGAGCTGCACGTTAACATGGTTTGGGAAGAAGGTGCGGCTGAATACGTGAAAGGACACATCCATCTTTCACTTAGAAAATTCACCAAACAACAAATGATGGAAGGAGCAGTACACGGCCAGGGGCAGTCTTCAACCGTCCATTAGCACCAACCAGCAGCCACCATCTTCACTCCGTCCAGCCATGCAAGCGTTGATGTGTGAGCTAAACGTCCAACGTCACACTCTCCAGCTTAACCCAGCAACCACCGGAAGCACATAGCCTTCATGTCCAGCAAGCTTTGGAGCTTCATTATGGAAGAGAAGAAGTGGTAGCAGAACGTTACTGCCCACACGGTCCAGCTACATCCAGCAGCTTGGAGGTGCACGGTGATGGCTGGAAACTAGGAGGAGAAGTAGCAACACACACAATCCAGTAGCTTGAAGAGAAGATGCACACATGTTGTTGAAGTGGAGTCCAGCAAGTGCAGCGAGGTTGCAGCCATGGGAGGCCAACACAACCACATCCACAACCCAGAGAAGAACACGGCCAGAAACATTTCACGGCCAGCCTTCACACAGCTTCATCCAGCGAGTTGTTGCTTCCAGCAAAGAAGCTTCACGGTATAACAGCCACCACGGAAGCCAGCAACAAGAAGCCAACACAGCAGCTCCACCCGTCCTGCAGCACAGCACCATTCCAGCACGTCCAAGGGAGCTTCACGGGAATGAAAAGAATGTCACTGTCTTAGCATATTCACGTGAAAAGGGAGAAGAGTGCTTGGGTGGAATGTCCATAAAAAGTGATTGAAGAAGACAAATTGGCAAAAGAGAGGCTCACGGGTTCAGACAAATTGGCAATATAAAAGGGCAGCGGCAGAGAAGAGAATTATTAGATTTTAGGAGATTAGAATTAGGAGTAGGAAACACTCTCGGTTCCTCTCTTCCAGAGGCTCTGAGTTTTCATTCTAAACAGTGCAAAAATGTAGCTTTTATTTCTGAAACGTGTGTTACAGTTTTCTCGTTTTATTGCTTATCTTTACTGTCTTGGAATTTTAATTTAAGAGTTTAATGTTTGATAAATTTCATTTTCAGTCAAGTGATTTTAATTTTACTGTCTCTTTTATTTTACCGTTTATTGTTTTTTGCATCGTTAAATTTTACCGTTTCTGCATATTTACTGTTCCGTTTTTACCATCTTTTACCATTCAGTTTTTACAGTCTTTAAAATTTATTTCAGTGTTTTTAAATTTTGTTGTCTTATTTAAATTCCAGTTCATTTTAATTTATTTGCATTCAAAAACACCAACAAACCACCCCCCAACTTCGTGTGTAAATCTGAGACTGAACCACAATATTGGTCCTTGTGAGACGACCTAGGAGTCACTTCCTAGCACTATACTGCATTATTTAATGCACAACAAATTTGACGAGTCGCGACACTCGCACCAAATTTTGGCGCCGTTGCCGGGGACCAATCAATTGAGGTTTGGTTTTAGATTTTTGTTGTATAAAGTTTTGTTCTGTTAATATGTTTGTTTTGTGTGTTTTGTCTTGTATATTTCTGTAGGCGACAACGACACCTTCAGCAAATTTTGGCGGCGTTGTCACTTCAGTTCCAGGTTTTTGTTTTAAGATTTGTACTGTGTTAATATATATTGTGTATATATATGTTTAATTGTTGTGTTTTATCTTGCGTTATGATGTGATGTTCTATTTTCTGTATGCGTGTCATATGTATTTTGTTTGTTAATTAAAAAAAAAATTTAAAAAAAATAAAAATAAAAAAAAAAAAATTTATGTGTTGTTTTGTGTGTTCCTGTAGCATGTATAAATGTGTTGTGAATTATCTGTTTAGTAATTTTTAGTATTTACTTTTTATTTGTTTTATTTTTATTTTTCGATGTCTACCTATTTTAATGTTGTGAATAATGCTTATTCTGCCAATGTCTGTGATTATGATTCTTATTCTGCATATTACTTTGATTTTAAATCTGCTGATTTTTATGATGAGAACAATATGTTCCATCATCCAATTTCTGAGAGCTCTCTTTGGGAGCCAGTTCCACAATATGAGAATCAGCAGTATGATTCTCCTATTCAAATAACTCCTCAGCCTTCTACTTCTGAACCTACTTTAAAGGAGTTACTAGAGCAGATGACAATGCAGAACATTCAGTTTCAGAAAGGGAACATGCAGTTCAAGCAAGAGAGCATGGAGTTCCAGCAGGAAACTCAAGCTGCCATACAAAATCTGAGTGATCAGATCAGGCAGATGGCCACTCTTGCACCTGAGGAGACTGATGAAAATTTTGGGGACCCGGCAGAAGTAAGCAGTAATCCTGAACCAGGTAGACCACCTTCACCTTCCCACACTCTAGAAATCTTCAAGGAAGAGGAGGTAAGCATACCTCAATTTGATTATATTGATGACTATGTTGTTGAGAGGTATGCTGATGACTATATTGTTGCTGAGCATGATTTTAATTTTTCCTCTGTGCATGATGAGGACCGCTTTTTACTATCACATTCAAATATTTGTTCTCCATGCACTGAACATGAATCTGAACCTGTTATAGATATTGTTTCTACATTTGAAACGGATTCATGTTATGAGGTTGTATCTAAGGCTCGGTATGATGAATTGGGATTGGGTGTTATACCTCTGCATGATATTTCTGTGGAACCATTTTGCACTAACCATATTGCAGGAGGTACATATAAATTTGATCAGCATGCACCCACGCTGGAAGACAAAGGTGCCAGTACATACAGCAGTTCGAAGATCAAAAGGCACCTACTGAATCTGCTCAGTGACAATATTTGCTGCTTAGATCCGGCGGTGGAAGATATTTCTCTGCTTGATCAGATTTGGAGGATGAAGCAATTTTTCCTCAAAATTTCCGTCTTGGATCCTGAAGAAGACATCTCCCTGATTGTCCAATTTTGGCAACTGCCACCATAATCCAGGGGAGTTTTCTTTTTCTTTCTTCCCCGTTTTCCTACTTTTATTGCATTTGTCCTTTATCTGTTTAGTGTTTTAACTGATGATCTTATGCTTAGAACACGTTTAGGACATTGTATTTTAAGTGTGGTCTGGGGGAGATTCTGCATTTTGTTTTTCTTTTAAGTTTGTTTTTCCTTTTCTTCTTAGTTTTCGTAATTGTTATCTTAAAAAAAAATAATAATAAATAAATAATAAAAAAAAACATAAAAAATATTGTGATAAAATTTTTTTTGTTTAAAAGCGTGCCAAATCTGTATTCTGATATGTATATTTATTTTTTTTTTTAGTTTTCAAATTGTTATCCTTAAAAAAAAAAAAATTCAAAAAAATTCAAAAAATTCAAAAATTGTTTTGCGTAGTCCTTGATTTTATTTCGACCCTCAGTTTCTTACCAATAATTCATTAAAAAAAATTTCACTTCAGATCTCATTTTTTTCCTTATTTTTCTTCACTGTAAAATAATTTCTTAGTTGTTTCATACAGATCTTTGATTGAAAATTTTGTTTAGACTAAGAAATATTTCATTCATCAATGCAAAAATTACAGTAATGGAGAAATAGAGATTTAACAGATCTGAAAATAAAATTGCAGTTGATATATATAAATAAAAGATGTTCGGGGGGTCGATCTTTAGTGATCGTTAAATATTACAGACCATAAAAAAACAAAAAAAAAACATAAGTGTTCATATTACAGTCCTTAATTCTGGCCACTCTCGGCCAACAAAAACAACAAAAAAAAAATAATAATAAAAAAAACATAAAACATTAAAACTGGAAGAATTCTCGAGCTGGTTGTGGTGGTCTAAGGGAGAGCTCCGTTGAGGGAGTTCTGGTTCGAAATACAGGAGGCTTTGGTGGAGGAATTTCTCGTTCATTTCTGTCGTCATCGATAATGATCGGAACTGGAAACAAATTCAGCAGCCTCGGTGCCCTCATTATCACCCAGTTGTTTTCTTTCAAACAAAAAAAAAAATAAATAAAAAATAAAAAACTTGTGTTAATAATAGAAGAGGAATGGAAAATTCAATGGAGGTGTGATCAGAGGTCTTACCGTACATGTATAGCGGCAGTTGTGAAAAGAGAGTGCCTGTGGGGTCTATCTCCGCTTGCCAGCGCCTGACCCGATTGCCATGGTTGTTAAACCAGCAGTGCACGTTATATTCGGTGGCATCTGCGAAGGTCCTTAGTCGAGACGCGATCTCGACGACTTGCGCTCGGCTTGGGTGTGTGACCCCATAGTTGTAGATTTTGGTCATCATATTGATCTGATCATCTGTAGGACGCCATCGCTGACTAGTGTATCTCTCTGATTCCATCTCACTCGTCATCATTCCTCTTGAAATATTCTAAAACTTAATAAAAAAAAAATATATAAAAATAAAAAAAACAAAACATAAAAAAAAAGAGAAGCATAAAAAATTAGATTCTTAGTTCTGTGTTTTCTTTATTTGTGTTTGTTTCCTTTTAGATTTATTGTTTGTCCAGTCTGTATTTCATGTTTCAGTGTCTGGTCTCAGATCTGTTTCACGGTCCTTGCAAGCGGGTCCTAAACGGATCTACGTCCAGTTGTCCTTGTCCATATTGTTCTTGTATATTATGTTTCTGTGTTTTATTTAATTTTAAGTGGGGTACGTGGCGTTGTTCTACCCGATTGTCTCTGCCATACCTTCAATCGAAGGGAGATTAACGTCTGGTTTCCAGCCGATATACCCCTTAAGTTTTTAGACAGTTGTGTTTTATGTGTTTAAGTGTTTTCAGTTTCAAAAATAAAAAAAAAAATTTTGAAAAGGAGAAGATAGATCGGGCAAAGGAAGAGGGAGAGCAGGCAAGAGATCAGGAAGAAAAAAATGGAAAGCAGGAAAGCAGGAAGGTATAACAGCAGAATGAAAGGAAAAAGCAGAAAGAAGATGAAAAATAAAGGAAATACTGAAAGGGAAAGACTGGAAGGCAGGAAAAGTAAAAAAAGCAGAGAAAGCGTAAAGGAAGGAAATTACATGAAGGAAAGGAAAGAAGGAGTTACTAAGTTCTAAGGACTTACCTGGGGAAGTAGGCTTGCAGAGGCTCTTCGCGGATCTCACTCAGACTCTTCAGAAGACGCAGGGACAGAGGCTCTGCGCAGATCTCAGATCTTCAGCAGACGCGGGGTGGAGAGGCTTCCTCGCAGATCCAGACGCTCGAGCAGAGAGTTGAGAGAGCAGAGAGAAGAGAGAGTTGAGAGAGCAGAGGAGTAGAGAGAGAATGAGGAATCAGAAATAGCGCTGGACGCGGAGGAGCGGCCTCATTTATAGCCAGATTTCTTTCCACTGTAGCAACAGTTCCGGTCTTTGCCACCGAGACTGTTGTCACAGTACCGGTCTCCTTTTTCAAAAAAAAAAATATAATAATTAATAAAAATAAAATAAAATAAAATAAAATAAAAAATAAAAAATTATTAGCATCTACTGATGGGTGCTAGGTGTTTAAGACATCTGCTGATGGATGTCCCTGATAACATCTACTGATGGATGTTACTGAAAAATTTCTTCCCATTTTTCTACTTTTTATTGCACTTGTCTATATTATTTGACTGCTCTGAAATTGATAATCTGATGATTGTAACACACTGAGGACATTGTGTGATTTAAGTGTGGTCTATTGGGAGAGACTCTGAATTTTCTTTGTTTTGTGTGTTAAATTTTTTGTTTTTTTGAGTGTTAAATTTTTTCTGTTTTAAGTGGTTTTTAGTGTGTTTTGTGTGCAATAAATTTTACATTTTTCTCTTGATTTCTGGATGATGTCTAAGTTGTAGATTTTTCCTTCACTTGATTAATGCTTATAGTTTGAAATCCTTGCTTTTCTCTGTTTGGAAGATGATTATAATTTTTAAGAGGTTGATTTGATTGTGACGAATACCCTGTGTGAGATTTGAGCCACTTAATGTTCTTTCTTGTGTGTGATATATCTCTTGATTGCTTTCACATATGTCTTGGCTTGATTCTTTTTGATAATTCTTGATGGATATGCATGTTTAGAAATGATAAAGGCATTTTATTTCTTGAGCCTCGTTAGCCAAATAAGCCTACCCTGTTATTATCCTTTGATAACCCCTTTGAGCCTCTACTGTATTCATTTCTTTGTTTTAAAGCTCATACACTGGCCCTAAGTGAAAAACAAATGATTACCTTAACCTTAGGAAAGTCTGGAGCTATACAAGTGTTTTGTGAATAAGTGTGGTCTCCTGGGAGTTTCTGATGAATTGGCTAGTTGGTTCCTCATCATGTTTTGAAAATATAAATTATATCCTGTTGCGTGATAAAGAGAGAAAAGAAAAGAGACAGGATGAAAAAAAAAATGATGAGAAAAATGAAAAATAATTTTGTAAACAATGGAGTCGAGAAGAGGATTGAATTAGAGGTTTGGGTGAGATTTGACTGTATTTACTCTTGTTCCCCATTTGTCCTCTATTTCTTCTGAGCTTTAGCTACTGATCCATATTTTATCCTCCCCTGTCCTTGGCCCCATTACAACCCAGAAAAGACCTTTGGATCTGAACGTGCATATGTTTTAAGTATTGATAATTAGAGACTTGCCAAGTCTACTTGTGTTTGTTTTCTTGAGTGAATTGAGTGACATTGATTTACCTTAAACACATGAGAGAAACACTATAGTGCATCCGTAAGGTTATGTTACTTTTGAATCACCTCTTGAACTAATTAATCATTTTGCTATACTTTGAATTGCTTGGATGATTTCTATAAGTATCTGCTTTATATTATTTGTGTTGGATAATTTCTACTTCTTTTATCTGTCCAGAATTCTTGAGAACTGTGTAAATTCTGTTTATTTTTCTTGTGAGTTTTTTTTCTTCTGTCTGCTGCATCTGTGTTAATCCGTTAATTTCCTTTAAACCATTCCCTGATTTGTGTCCTAATTTTGCCCAGGAGTGCAAAAGACTAAGTGTGGTCTATTTTGATGAGTCATTATTTTCTTCACTTTACTTAGTTTATTGTACTAAAATTAATCAGGGAATTGTGCTTAATTGTCCAGTATTTTTCCGTTTTTGCTAATTGTGCTTAATTTGATCAAAAATTCTTATTTTGATTAATTTGAATTATCCGAGCTAATTATTTGCATTAGTAATTGCAAGGAAAATTTTGGAAATACAATTTGGGACATTTGGAAAAACATTCACACATTGTGCTTGGAAGAAGCTGTATTGCATTGATTTATTTTATGTGTTTATGTGGAAGCTTAGGAGTGGAATATTTTTGTTTGTAGTTGGAGAGGTGGTGTCACGGTTTTATAGCTGGAAGATAGCAAACCTACTGCCACATTTTCTAAGTAAATGCCACGGCCACACCAATCTTACAAAGAGAATTTACTTTTCTGAAAAGGGCCACACCACTCACGGTTTTTGGACTTGGCAACCATGGCAATGAATATTACATTAATTAAAGATGTGGACGTTGTTGGATCCATGAAGAAAAGTGGTTTACAGGGGTTTTGGTCTTCTCAAGAGAGCAAAGGACACGCTCCACTAATAATACACGACCACCCATTTCTTTTGACAAGCATGTGGAATAAAAGAATAGGTGGGACACGTGAATGAAGCACAATATCTTTTGTTTTTATTCCTTTTTCAATTAAAGAAGAGTTGGTTGGAATCATGTCCAGCGGGTCCCCTTATTTTAGTACGGTCCAGTCACAAAGGGATGACAATATTTTGGCAATGTAATGCACAAGAGAGTGGAGCTGCACGTTAACATGGTTTGGGAAGAAGGTGCGGCTGAATACGTGAAAGGACACATCCATCTTTCACTTAGAAAATTCACCAAACAACAAATGATGGAAGGAGCAGTACACGGCCAGGGGCAGTCTTCAACCGTCCATTAGCACCAACCAGCAGCCACAATCTTCACTCCATCCAGCCATGGCAGCGTTGATGTGTGAGCTAAACGTCCAGCGTCACACTCTCCAGCTTAACCCAGCAACCACCGGAAGCACATAGCCTTCATGTCCAGCAAGCTTTGGAGCTTCATTATGGAAGAGAAGAAGTGGTAGCAGAACGTTACTGCCCACACGGTCCAGCTACATCCAGCAGCTTGGAGGTCCACGGTGATGGCTGGAAACTAGGAGGAGAAGTAGCAACACACACAATCCAGTAGCTTGAAGAGAAGATGCACACATGTTGTTGAAGTGGAGTCCAGCAAGTGCAGCGAGGTTGCAGCCATGGGAGGCCAACACAACCACATCCACAACCCAGAGAAGAACACGGCCAGAAACATTTCACGGCCAGCCTTCACACAGCTTCATCCAGCGAGTTGTTGCTTCCAGCAAAGAAGCTTCACGGTATAACAGCCACCACGGAAGCCAGCAACAAGAAGCCAACACAGCAGCTCCACCCGTCCTGCAGCACAGCACCATTCCAGCACGTCCAAGGGAGCTTCACGGGAATGAAAAGAATGTCACTGTCTTAGCATATTCACGTGAAAAGGGAGAAGAGTGCTTGGGTGGAATGTCCATAAAAAGTGATTGAAGAAGACAAATTGGCAAAAGAGAGGCTCACGGGTTCAGACAAATTGGCAATATAAAAGGGCAGCGGCAGAGAAGAGAATTATTAGATTTTAGGAGATTAGAATTAGGAGTAGGAAACACTCTCGGTTCCTCTCTTCCAGAGGCTCTGAGTTTTCATTCTAAACAGTGCAAAAATGTAGCTTTTATTTCTGAAACGTGTGTTACAGTTTTCTCGTTTTATTGCTTATCTTTACTGTCTTGGAATTTTAATTTAAGAGTTTAATGTTTGATAAATTTCATTTTCAGTCAAGTGATTTTAATTTTACTGTCTCTTTTATTTTACCGTTTATTATTTTTTGCATCGTTAAATTTTACCGTTTCTGCATATTTACTGTTCCGTTTTTACCATCTTTTACCATTCAGTTTTTACAGTCTTTAAAATTTATTTCAGTGTTTTTAAATTTTGTTGTCTTATTTAAATTCCAGTTCATTTTAATTTATTTGCATTCAAAAACACCAACAAACCACCCCCCAACTTCGTGTGTAAATCTGAGACTGAACCACAATATTGGTCCTTGTGAGACGACCTAGGAGTAACTTCCTAGCACTATACTGCATTATTTAATGCACAACAAATTTGACGAGTCGCGACACTCGCACCAGGGAGCAGACTTCATTCTCTTTCCCTACCACTGCCAACGTACCGCCAATCAGTATTCAGGGACCTGTTGTAATGTCCGCACCTATGGTAAATGAAGGAATGCATGCATACATGTCTGATGGAATACGAGTAACTCCGGTGCCACCTGGGATTACCGGAGAGGGCTTTTCTACAGGGGCTGCGCCACATATTTCGTTTCAGGGGGTAACTGGTAATGTCGATGGGGCAAAGGATAAACTTGAGAGCCTAGAGGCAAGATTGAGGGCTGTTGAGGGGTATGAAAGTTATGGATTCGGGGATGTTGCCAGATTGAGCTTGGTTCCTGGCGTCAAAATACCACATAAGTTCAAGGCACCAGATTTTGAGAAATATAAGGGAAATACATGCCCAAAGAGCCATCTGACCATGTTTTGCAGAAAGATGGCTGCATATGCTTATGATGAGCAGCTGCTCATCCATGTTTTTCAAGATAGTTTGGCTGGAGTGGCGTTAAACTGGTATACCCATTTAGAGCCGACTCGAATTCGTTGTTGGGCGGACTTGGCTGATGCTTTTGTGAAACAGTACATATACAATACACATGTGGCACCCGATCGGTTACAGCTGCAAAACATGTCGAAGAAAGACAACGAAAGTTTTAAGGAGTATGCTCAGCGGTGGAGGAAATTGGCTGCTTAAGTTGAGCCACCTTTGTATGATAGAGAAATGGTGGCAATGTTTGTAAATACACTCCAACCACCATTTTATGAACATATGGTGGGAAATGTATCTTCAAATTTTGCCGATATCATCGTGATAGGCGAGCGGATAGAGATCGGGTTGAAAAATGGGAAGATTGCATATGGCTCATCGGTGGTTGCAAATTCCAAAAAACCCAACTTCAACTCAGGAAAAAGAAAGGAAGGAGATGTGCATGCAACATCTGCAACCCCGGTGTGGAGAGGTCAGGCTCCCACTCATAACTATCGACCATACTGGGGTCAACACCCACATGCAGCTAACGTGTCATTTGGTCATCAAATTAGGCCTCAACAACAACCAGGGTACTATCAACCACAATACATTCCGACGAATAATTGGAGGGGAGGGACAAACGTAGGTTCCAATGTGAATGTGGGTCCAAATACTTATCCAAGAAGGAATCAAGAAAGAAATTATGTTAACTTTACCCCAATTCCCACCACTTATACGGAATTATTGCCTCATCTTATCAAACAAGGTCTGGTTGTCGTTTGTCCCCTGAAGCCTTTGTAGCCTCCGTACCCAAGAGGCTATGATGCAGAGGCAAAGTGTAGTTATCATGGAGGGGCCGCTGGTCATTCCACTGAGAGGTGTCTGGCTTTTAAGCATAAAGTGCAGACTCTAATTGATTCTGGGTGGTTAAAGTTCCAAGAGGATAAGCCTAGTATCGAGGCCAATCCTTTATCGGGGCATGGAAGTGCTTCGACGAATGCTGTCGAAGTGAAAGAACATGAGCTGGTGAGAAATGTGAAAGAAGTCAGGAGCTCTAGAAGGTTTATTTTGGAGGCATTGCTGAAAGTGGGTATCTTGATGGGTGATTATGATGAGAGTATGGCATGTGCGTTCCACCCAGATGCGGAGCACTCTATTGAGGAGTGTGTTGAGTTTGAAGAAATTTTGCAAGACCTGCTAGATCGTGGTCTGATGCAGGTATGTTACAAGAATGAGGAGGGAGATGTATTTGCACAGACTGGTGATGAATCCAGTATGATTTTACCAGAACCATTAGTGATTCGTTTCACTAAGACTACTTCTATCCCACCAACTCAAGGAAGGTCGCCGGTATTATCCGTGTACCAGCTCCTTTTCCTTACAAGAACGAAAAAGCCGTCCCATGGAGATATGGGACGCACGCGTCAAGCGAAGAACAAAGTGTTGACCCTGCCGTCAAAAACATATCAGGGATAGGTGGAATGACTAGGAGTGGTCGAATTTTCACGTCACCAGAGTTGGCGCGAGAAAGAGTTAATGATAAGGAAGCAACGATGGCCGCGAAAGCAAAAGAATTTTTAAAGGGGAAGGGTGCACAGACAGAGGATATCCCTGACAAGGAAGAGAAAAGAGAAGTTTCTGAAGAGGAGGCTTGTGAATTTTTAAAATTCATACAACAAAGTGAGTATAAGGTGGTGGAACAGTTAAACCGTATGCCTGCTCGTATATCCTTGTTAGATTTGCTCATGCATTCGGCATCACACAGAAAGTTGCTAATGAAGATACTCAGTGAGGCTCACATGGAGCAAGGTATTTCGTTGAATAAATTCGAAGGTATTGTTGGCAATATTGTTGCTAATAATTATCTCACTTTTACGGATGAAGAGATACCAACTGAGGGAAGAGGGCATAACAAGGCTCTTCACGTCTCTGTGAAATGCCTGGATCATGTTATAGCGCGCGTTCTAGTGGACAATGGGTCCTCTTTGAATGTCATGCCGAAAGCAACTTTGGAAAAGCTACCTTGCGAAGGAATGCATATGAGGCCTAGTTCAATGATTGTGAGGGCGTTTGACGGTAGCAAAAGAGAAGTGATGGGAGAGGTGGAATTACCAATGCAAGTTGGCCCGTGTGTATTTCAAGTAACATTCCAGGTTATGAATATTCTGCCAGCTTATAGTTGTCTGCTGGGGCGCCCATGGATCCATTCGGCTGGAGTTGTACCTTCTACACTACACCAGAAGTTGAAGTATGTGATGGGAGATAAGCTGGTGATAGTATCAGGAGAAGAGGATCTTCTTGTGAGTGGGCCATCATCCACACGCTACATCGAGGCGGCTGAAGAAGCTCTCGAGACAGCCTTCCAATCGTTGGAAATCGTGGGAAATACTTGTGTGGAACCATTTCCAATAAATCCTCGTCTATCATGTGCTTCTATTATGATGGCCAAGATTATGATAAAAGAGGGCTATGTATATGGGGAAGGTTTGGGCAAATATCGGCAGGGGCGAGCATTCCCTCTGGAGATCGTTGAAAACAAGAACAGATATGGCTTGGGGTACAAACCTACCAAGGAAGACCGGAAAAGGATGATTGAAGAAAGAAAAGAGCGCAGTCTGGCCCGTGCAGAAAGACGAGGGCCCAGAGAGAGCAAAATTCACATTGTTGACATCAAGGAAAGCTTCCGCAGTGCTGGATGGATCAACACTGACCAGATAGCAGCTGTGGAGGATGAAGAAAGGCCTCAAAGTTTGAGCTTCGTGTGGGCTTGCTCCCCTGATACTCAACTCAACAATTGGGAAACACTGGATTTACCTGTGATGCTTAATGTGAACAAAATGTAATAGTTTTAATTAAGCTTATAGTTTCGATTGGGGCTTTAGAACTAAAGTTTTGCGGATTGATTCTTTTTTACTTTTCACTCAGCGTGACAATAAAGTTGCATTTCATCATCATTTGGCATTTTTCTGTGTTTATCTTATTTATTTATACTTTTTCATAAATTTAAATGATGCAGATGTGACAATGATTGTTTTGAAAATAATGATATCAATGTTCCTAATTTTGAGCACCCTATCAATAATACGGAAGATGATTTCGAAGATGATGTGGAACCCTCTCCAGAATTGTTGAGATTAGTGGAACAAGAATCTAAGGAGATAAAACCCCATCAGGAGGAGATAGAAATACTCAATTTGGGAGAGAAGGATGAGATAAAGGAGGTGAAAATCGGTACTAGTATGAAAACGGAAGTGAGGAAAAGATTGCGTGTCCTGTTGAAGGAGTTTAAAGATGTATTTGCGTGGTCTTACAATGACATGCCAGGTCTCGACACCGATATTGTGCAGCATACACTCCCACTCAAGCCGGAATGCCCTCCAGTCAAGCAAAAACTGAGAAGAATGAAGCCGGAAATGTCCCTGAAAATTAAAGAAGAAGTCCAAAAGCAATTTGACGCAGGATTTTTGGCTGTGGCAAGATACCCACAATGGGTAACGAATGTTGTACCAGTGCCTAAGAAGGATGGGAAGGTTCGAATGTGTGTTGACTATCGTGATTTAAATCGTGCAAGTCCGAAAGATAATTTCCCATTACCACACATCGATACTCTGGTGGATAATACGGCCAAATTTTCGTTATTTTCGTTCATGGATGGATTCTCGGGATATAATCAAATTAAAATGGCACCGGAAGATATGGAAAAAACGACCTTTATCACGTTATGGGGAACATTCTGTTATAAGGTGATGTCTTTCGGACTCAAGAATGCTGGGGCAACATATCAAAGGGCAATGGTGACATTCTTTCATGATATGATGCATAAGGAAATTGAAGTTTATGTGGATGACATGATTGCAAAGTCAGAATCAGAAGAGGAGCATATTCTCAATCTAAGGAAATTATTTGAGAGACTGAGAAAGTACAAACTCAGGTTAAATCCTGCCAAATGCACGTTCGGTGTAAAGTCTGGAAAATTGTTGGGCTTTATTGTCAGCCAAAGAGGGATAGAAGTTGATCCTGACAAAGTAAGAGCGATAACGGAAATGTCTGTGCCCAGAACAGAAAAGGAGGTGCGAGGTTTTCTGGGAAGGTTGAACTACATTGCTAGGTTCATCTCCCAATTAACTGCTACTTGTGAACCAATGTTCAAGTTGCTACGGAAAAATCAGGCCGTAGTCTGGAATGAAGATTGTCAAATTGCTTTCGAAAAGATCAAACAATACCTGCAGGACCCTCCTGTATTGCGTCCACCTATGCCCGGAAGACTGCTCATTTTGTATTTGACCGTATTGGATAATTCAATGGGTTGTGTATTGGGTCAGCATGATGAAGACGGGAAAAGAGAGCATGCCATATATTACTTGAGCAAGAGATTCACAGATTGCGAACAACGATATTCGGCGTTAGAACGAACTTGTTGTGCACTGGCGTGGGCTGCTCATCGTTTAAGGCAATACATGTTGAGTCACTCTACTTGGCTGATATCTAAAATGGATCCTATCAAGTATATTTTCGAAAAGCCTGCTCTTACTGGAAGAATAGCTCGATGGCAGATGCTATTATCAGAGTACGACATTGTATATGTTACTCAGAAATCTATCAAGGGTAGCGCTTTAGCAGAATTTTTAGCCCATCAACCCATTAGTGATTATCAACCAATGCAACCTAAGTTTCCTGATGAAGATATCACGGCTTTATTTGCTGAGGACAAAGAGGACAAAAATGAAAAAGCCTGGACGGTATTATTCGATGGGGCCTCGAATGTAATGGGGCATGGAATAGGGGCAGTGCTTATCTCTCCTAAGAATCAATACATTCCAATGACGGCAAGGTTGTGTTTTAATTGCACGAATAATATCGCAGAATATGAGGCCTGTGCCATGGGTATTCGAGCAGCGATAGAGTCTAAAGCAAAAATTATGGATGTATATGGAGATTCAACTTTGGTCATCCATCAATTGAAGGGAGAATGGGAGACTAGGGATACTAAATTAATTCCATACCAAGCTTACATCAGGGGATTAATTGAGTATTTCGATTCCATCACGTTTAATCATATACCGCGAGAAGATAATCAATTAGCAGACGCGTTGGCTACCTTGTCGTCGATGTTTGAAGTTGATCAAGATGCAGAGTTGCCAATGATTGAAATGAAGAGTCATGCGGAGCCAGCGTATTGTCATTTCATCGAGGAGGAAGTAGATGGTAAACCTTGGTACTTTGATATCAAGCACTATCTTAAGACTCGAGAATATCCAGAGAAGGCATCCGAAAACGATAAAAGGGCGTTAAGGAGGTTGGTTGGCAGCTTCATTTTGAGTGGGGATATTTTATATAAGAGGAATCATGACATGGTTCTCCTTAGATGCGTAGATGCGAAAGAAGCTGAGCTGATACTAAAAGAAGTACACGAGGGTACATTTGGCACGCATATGAATGGGCACTCAATGGCCAGGAAGATACTGAGAGCGGGGTATTTTTGGTTGACTATGGAAAATGATTGCTGTCCACATGTGAGAAAGTGTGAGAAATGCCAGGTGTACGCAAATAGTATCAATGTGCCACCCACGACCTTGAACATGTTGTCTGCACCATGGCCCTTTTCGATGTGGGGAATAGATGTCATCGGAGCTATAGAGCCAAAGGCGTCAAATGGACACCGTTTCATATTAGTCGCAATCGACTACTTCACAAAGTGGGTTGAGGCTGCTTCTTATGCTAATGTGACTAGAAAGGTGGTGACCAAGTTCATAAAAAAGGAGTTGATTTGCAGATACGGGCTCCCTAACAGGATCATCACTGATAATGCCACTAATTTGAACAACCAGATGATGACAGAGTTATGTGAGGAGTTCAAAATTCATCATCTTAATTCTTCTCCTTATCGTCCAAAGATGAATGGGGCAGTAGAAGCTGCTAACAAAAATATCAAGAAGATTGTGCAGAAGATGGTGGTCACATATAAGGATTGGCATGAAATGCTTCCTTTTGCTTTACATGGTTATCGCACTTCGGTACGAACATCGACTGGGGCAACGCCTTTCTCGCTAGTATATGGAATGGAACCAGTACTTCTGTTTGAAGTGGAAATTCCGTCCTTACGAGTTTTAATGGAAACCCAATTAGAAGAGGCTGAGTGGGTTCAAGCTCGTTTCGACCAGCTCAATCTCATCGATGAAAAAAGATTAACAGCAGTATGCCATGGACAATTGTATCAAAGAAGAATGAAAAAGGCATTTGACAAAAAGGTACACCCAAGAGAATTTCATGAAGGTGAGCTGGTGTTGAAGAAGATTCTGCCTATACAAAAAGATCATAGAGGCAAATAGACTCCAAATTATGAAGGGCCATTTGTAGTGAAGAAAGCATTTTCTGGTGGGGCACTAATTCTCACAAGAATGGACGGAGAGGAGTTACCATTGCCAGTTAATTCTGATGCAGTAAAAACGTTTTACGCATGATGATTCCGTGATAGTGGTTGCCATTAAGGGGATGTTGATATTATCGTTAAAGATTATTGTACTCTGTGTTTTTTTTAATAAATGAAGTTCACGCGAGTTCATTCATATTTTGGTTGTTTGCATTCCACCTGAAATATTGCATGTCACGCTGAGCTGTTAAGTAGTCAAGGAAAAATGAAAGTGAAAATAAGTAAACGAATGTTGATAAAAAGCATCACAGGTATATCAGGTTGGTGAGCTCGGTCCTGGAGGATGTCGAAAAAGGAAAACAAAAAAAAAGAAGGTTACATGTTGAGTTTGTTGGTAATAAAGTTGTCAAGGACACAGTATTTTCGAAAAAAAAGTTTTGAAAAAATACCGTTGGTGAGTCCTTTCCTGATTCAAGGTTTTGGGTGTAACCGGTGTTCTTTTCTTGATAAAGCATCTGCATTCACATTACTTGAACCCTAATTTTTTTCGTTTCCCGTGAGATGAAGGATTTCGTCATACGCCCAATATTGGGGCAGTTTTCATCATGTTACATATCACCGATAATCTGTTGATTAGGGAGATATATAAAAAAGAAAAAAAAAAGAAAAAAAAAAGAAAAAGAAGAAGAAAAAGAAGGAGAAAACAAAGGAAACAAAACAAAAGAAAAATGAAGTTGATGTGTCAGGCACTACATAGTTTCGTTTCAGGTTTAAATTCAAGAGAAAGTCAGACAAACAAAATTCGGAATGACGTGTGGCCATTTTTCGTTATCCAATCGTCAAAAGCAGTTCATCCAATTGCACCCCGTTTTGAGCCAAAATTCGTAATTGTTTTCATCACCCTAGACAAGAATCATTAGCATGTCGACGTCAATTTGAAAGGGTACATCATAAGCATCCAAAGATGAGAAAAAAATGAATGAAAAGGAAAGTATCATAAAGGATCACAACAGGAGCAACGAAAAGAATGATCCAAAGAGAAAGAAAGAAAAAACAACAATAAATATGCCTGAAGTTCAAATCCCTAAAGACAGTTGACTGGGCACCTTGCAAATGATTCTTGTCTAAAGACTTTAACCGTCAAACAATTATTTGGGCCTTCATTATCCTTTCTTTCAAAACCCTTTGACCTTTAGCCACGGTACAAGCCAATAAAAGTCCACGCTGACTGAAGACTGTGGGTCTTAATCTTTATCACGAATTTAACTTTGAAACAGAATAATGTGGTGAACGACGCAATTCAGTGGAATTTTCAAAAAAAAAAAAATTCAAAAAAAAAAAAGTCTCCCTGTCAATCGAAGATCATCCAATTTGGAGGGAGTCCTTCATACCCAAATCTTTTCACTTTTCCATTGTGCAAAATTGGGGCAGTATGGGAGCACAACATGTTAATAGCACTTTCCCCCAAATGAGGGGCACACATATGTTAATATTTTCTCACAGAAAATCATTGTTCATCTGCTTTTCATAACTATTCTTCCACATACTACAGGGTTCAAGTTAATTTGGATTGCAAAAAGCGATAAAAAGAATTTTAACTCAGGGTTACATTTTCTTCCTACTCATCAAAGGGTTTTATACTTATCAATGTTGTTTTCAAGGAATGCATTTTGAATGTACATCGTGTTTGATGACAATATTAACAATGGATTCAGAGCATGGAATTTTCAAAAAAAAAAAAAATAAAAAATGAAGGTCTCATGTGTCTATGCATCCATGCATCATCATGACATAACATCATCTTAGAGGAAGCGAGGAGAATTGTTTGCAAAATCTTCATGTTTTACTCGGCATTTATCAACTTTTCAAAGCTGCAAGTCAGGTTTTAATTTTCTGTTATCGACCCTCTGCATGGCAATGATCGGATTTAAATTTCTGTTCTGTGAGTTTGGCCCTCTGCGAGGCAATGGTCAAATCCAGGTTTTAATTTTCTGTTATCGACCCTCTGCATGGCAATGGTCGGATTTAAATTTCTGTTCTGTGAGTTTGGCCCTCTGCGAGGCAATGGTCAAATCCAGGTTTTAATTTTCTGTTATCGACCCTCTGCATGGCAATGGTCGGATTTAAATTTCTGTTCTGTGAGTTTGGCCCTCTGCGAGGCAATGGTCAAATCCAGGATTTAATTTTCTGTTATCAACCCTCTGCATGGCAATGGTCGGATTTAAATTTCTGTTCTGTGAGTTTGGCCCTCTGCGAGGCAATGGTCAAATCCAGGTTTTAATTTTCTGTTATCGACCCTCTGCATGGCAATGGTCGGATTTAAATTTCTGTTCTGTGAGTTTGGCCCTCTGCGAGGCAATGGTCAAATCCAGGTTTTAATTTTCTGTTATCGACCCTATGCATGGCAATGGTCGGATTTAGATTTCTGTTCTGTGAGTTTGGCCCTCTGCGAGGCAATGGTCAAATCCAGGTGTTAGTTTTCTGTTATCGGCCCTCTGCATGGCAATGGTCGGATTTAAATTTTTGTTCTGTGAGTTTGGCCCTCTGCAAGGCAATGGTCAAATCCAGGTTTTAGTTTTTTGTTACTGATACTTTAATTGACATTGGTCATTTGGCATCGTAACTTGAATTATTTTGTTCGTTTTCTTTCATGATTGAAACCCGGACAAAATTAGTGTCTTTATCTTTACTTAGCTTTACTTAAATAATACGAAAAGATTAAATTTTCATATTATTTAGTAATATCTAAGTAAAGAGGGGCAGCTGTCAACACTCAATTTTGTCCGGGTTGTAAAAAATGTGTTTTTATTATTTTTCTTTTATTTTATTTCACCTTCTTGTTTTATTCTATTTTTATGTATTCAGATTTTTGCTTTTAATTCAATTTCTATTTTTCTTATCCGCAATTTGTTTTAATAAAGTCAATTAATCAAAATAGTTAAAAAATTGAAAAATAAAATTAAAATTAAAAATAATGAAAATAAATAAAATAAAATTGAAAAAAATAATAAATAAAAAATAGAAAAAGAGAGAAAACGTGGGAAAGGGGTATGTGAGAGGCGTGTTGGAGGAGGGGGGACCAGGTAGTTAGAAGGGGATTTTGCCAAGATTTTGGGGGGCAGAATTTGGTTGGATCAGGGAGAGAAAAAGGAAGAAAGGGGACACACACGAGGATTGGGGGATCATCATCCAGATTTAGCATTGGCACCGGCAAGAGGAGATCACCGGATTCACAACTAGCAGTAGCAGCAGCCCCAGCAGCAGGTAGGTCTTTTGTTCACCTGTACATTCAAATTCATCATGCTTACTGCATAAGCTCCATGCACCCCTGTCTCGCCAGCCCATGCACCATTGTCACAGAATCATTTATCCCACTCATGCTCATATGCACACTATACACTCATCGTTTCCAATACCAAATGGACAAGATTCAACCAACATTAAACCAATCAGTAAACATTAAAAAATTATGGGAGGCAGAGAGGGAAAAATGGTGTTGCAGGGGGGCGTTCGGCATTCGAGAAAATCCTCGAATGGGGAGGAAGAGAGTGGCTGATTGTTTCGTGGTTGGCGGTTTGGAAGTAGTAGTCTGCTGTGTGGTGGTGGCAGTGGCGTCGCTAAGGTGGTCCTGGTAGGTGATGGTGACCGTGTAGGTGGCCGAGGAGGTGGACGAGTATAGGCACAGGGAGGGACATTATCGTGACAGTGGTTGTGTTCGTCGTGGAGGTTTTAGCAATGGTGAAGTTGATGTTGATGGATGATGATGGCACGAGCGGATCGAAGATGAAGGCGGAGGAAAACCATCCCTGAGAATCGCTGGTTTTCGAAGAGAGAGAGTGGAGACGGTGGTGTCTTGGCTGACGGTGGTTCTGGTGGTGCGAGGGGTCGCCGGCGAGGCCAAGGCGCGTTCTGGTTGAGGCGACGGTGGCCGGCTATGGCAGAGGCGGCGGTGAGTTCGTGGTGCAGAGCTGGGGACCTTGGGTCAGAGAAGACGTGAGCTGGGGAGTGGGAATGAGGATGAACCTCCTGAACCCCTAGAAAATTCTAGGTTAGAGAGCATTCGTCTCGGCCAAGCCCAGAAATGGGCGTACGTCCGGGAACATTCGGCCTCTTTTGGAACGCTCGTTATTTGGCGTCCGTTCGCCATCTCCCCACGAGCGAACGCTCGTTATCCTTAAGCCTTTTTGACCGTTCGTTCAACCTTCTGACCAACGAGCGCTCGTTATCCAAACAAGCGAACGCTCGTTAACCTTAAGCCTTTTTGACCGTTCGTTCAACCTACTCAATAACGAGCGCTCGTTATCCAAACGAGCGAACGCTCGTTAACCTTAAGCCTTCTTGACCGTTCGTTCAAACCTTCTCCTTAAAGAGCGCTCGTTATCCAAACGAACGAGCGTTCGTTTCTGAACCAACGAGCGCTCGTTATCCAAACGAGCGAACGCTCGTTATCCTTAAGCCTTTTTGACCGTTCGTTCAACCTTCTGACCAACGAGCGCTCGTTATCCTTAAGCCTTTCTGACCGTTCGTTCAACCTACTCAATAACGAGCGCTCGTTATCCAAACGAGCGAACGCGCGTTAACCTTAAGTCTTCTTGACCGTTCGTTCAAACCTTCTCCCTAAAGAGCGCTCGTTATCCAAACGAGCGAACGCTCGTTAACCTTAAGCCTTCTTGACCGTTCGTTCAAACCTTCTCATTAAAGAGCGCTCTCGAACGAGCGTTCGTTTCCGAACCAACGAGCGCTCGTCATCTCGAGAGCGCTCGTTACCTTATTTTATTTATTTCTTTTAAATATCCACTTATTTCAATATATATATATAATAATACATATAAAAAAATACAATTTACAAAAATTTGTTTTAAAGGTTAAGCACACGTGTGACCGCTCGCGTCGTCCTTGTGTTAAAAACCTTTTCTTTTTTTCTTAAATAAATTTACAAAAAAATACGTTTTGAAGGTTAAGCACACGTGTGACCGCTCGCGTCGTCCTTGTGCTAAAAACCTTTTCTTCTTTTCTTAAATAAAATTTCCAAAAATATGTTTTAAAGGTTGAACACTCGTGTGATCGCTCGCATCATCCTAGTGTTCAATATCTTTCTCTCTTATTTACGTAATATTAAACGAGGGTATGAGTGCTCGTGCGATCGTCCGCATCAGCCTAGCATTCAATACTCTCAAGTTTTCCTAAATAAGCAGATAACGGTATGAGTGCTTGTGCGATCGTCCGCATCAGCCTAGCACTCAATACTCTCAAGTCTTCCTAAATAAGTAGATAATGGTATGAGTGCTCGTGTGATCATTCGCATCGTCCTAGTGCTTAATATCGTTATCTATCTTTTAAAAAAATAATAATTAAAAATATTTAAATATCATTTTAAAGGTATGAGTACTCGTGCGACCGTTCGCGTCGGCCTAGTACTCATTACCTTCTTTTTCTCGAAAATATTAAAAAAAAACATAAAATCCTCAAAAATTAAAAACATCTGGTTTCAAACAACAAACAGTCTTTCAAGCTAGAACTACGTAACCCTGATTTCTCATTCTGAATGAGAATACGTAGGAGCAAGGTCAATCCTTGTCGGGCCCAAAAAACTAAAAAATATATTTTGTTTATTTTTAATTTTATTTTTAAGGATAGTTAAACATTTTGAAAACCACATCAAATTTGCGTATTTAGTTAAAGGTACTGCCTTAGGGCAGGTGTTGTAGGGTGCTAACATCTTCCCTACACGTAACCGACTCCCGAACCCAGAATCTGGTTTTCGTGGACCGTGTCTGTTTTTTATGGTTTTTCTGTAGTTTTCCATAATAAACTATGGTGGCGACTCCAAAATCTCTTTTCAAAACCCGTTTTCTTTTTGGATCGTCGTCCCGTCGCGATTCCGGTTGCGACAGAAACTAATGTCATTTATTGGTTAATTTAATAAAAAAAATTAATTTATTTTTGTATTTACCAATAATTAGTGTTTTTATTTAAATATCATATAATAGGATGAATTCTTCGTAACTCTTATAATGACTTCACCTTAAAAAAATTTAACTAAGCTAAATGATTTTAGTTAATTTTTTTTCCTTTTTATTGAAATTGTATGAATGAGCATGACTTTAGTTCTTTATTTTTTAAAATACCATATTTTTGGATTCTTTTTAAGATTTTAAGTAATTTATACTAATATAATGATTAAAAATGTAATAAAATAAATAATTTATTAATGTTTTAATTATTTTTAATATTTTAATTAGCTTAATTGAATATAGTTATTTATAATGGTAGAATGATGGTAACATCTCATTTTATAATATAAACTACTAAAATAAAGTGTTACATAGATGATAACTTACAAGAAACTTGAGGTTTTTAGAAAAGGAGATCATACCCTTGAAACGAACCTATTCTATATTGTTGCTTCATCTTCTTCCTCATGTTGAACCAACTAGAAAGATGTCCACTCTTTAAGCTCACACCGATTGAGGTGATCATTGCAAAAGAGAAAAACATACACAAAAATAGACAACATAAAAAGCAAGGATAAACTAGTGATAAAACAATTCAATATAGTAAAAAGAAAATATTCCATCATATATTATATTGCACATATAATAAAACATCCATCCTAATTATATCACTGAATTTGACTTCACTAATCCATGTCGAGTTATGGTGGTTCATGTACATGTAGTGGTAATATTGTTGGCTCAATTTAAATTATCACACAAGGTTAGTCTGTTAAAACGTCATTTGCCGCATGAAGAAAAACCCCAGAGTAGGACCTCCTGCTACTGACATAACCATTCATCTCTACTTGAGATTGAAGTTATTGAGAGCGTCAGGATAACCCTTCAGCTTAACTCTGATCATTCAAACCAACAATAGTATAAGGCACCACCATGTAACATCTTCACGAGATTCATGAAATTATGTCCATTAATACCATTCACATGATCATCAACATACTCATCATCACATATATATCCCTCATAATCATATAGATATTTTACACAAAAAACATAGTAAGCAATCACATAAAACCATTACATATTCATCAAAGTATAAAAAATAGTGCATTAAAGACACCAAATAACATAGAAATTGGAAAACTAAAAACCTGGAAAGGGGCGCTCAACACTTGGAAAGGGGCGCTCAACACTTGGAAAGGGGCGTCCAGGCACCAGAAGCCACTGGAAAGCCTAGGGGGCTCTTAGGGGCGCTCAGCGCCAAAGGTTGCGCAAAAGGGGCGCTCAGCACCATAACTAGCGCAAAAAAAGGTGTTGAGGGGGCGCTCCAAGGGTGCTCAACGTCACACCAGAAATTGCTACCCTTTAAATCTAATCTTGGACACTTTTTACACATGTTTAACTAATCCCTACGTCCTCCTAGGCATTGTGAAACATTTGAAAATACACTTTTAACTCAAAGTAGCTACTCCAAACCAACTTGACTACTCTTAAACATACCTAAACTCAATTCCACTCCTTCTAATACCAAATTCTACAAACTAAAGGATATTACAAGTCATAATGTACCCAATAACAGATTTCTAAACCTCAGTTTTTTGACAGTCTTCCTATTTCAAGTTTTCACTAGTTAGAACTTACAAAATGAGCTAAAATGCACCAAAAAACAACATACTAACCAATAACAACTTCATAAAAAAATATTATTCTACCTTTAAACAAGTTTATTATAACTATAAACACGCCTATTAAAACCTCTATTTTAACTACAAATACCTATAACTTTGATAACTCACCAACCCTTACACAGTTCAACCAATTTCAAACATTTATACAATTTCAAACCATACTATTCATCGCAACAAGTAGATCAAAATTACATCATACCAAAATCACTCAGACAAATAATCAAATACACTTATTTAAATGAACCAATTAACATCAATATTTTAAATCACAATTAAAATCAACTTATTATTCATGAAAATGCTAAACATACATAGTAAACATAATCTAAAGAAAACGACTAGCTTCCCTTACTTTTTAGAAGACCAAACTACTTTAGAGACCTTACTCCGCTCACACATTTCGAGGAGCTATATTTGTACCTATAGACAATAGAAACACGATCAGGATATATCATTACTACTAATCAACAAAGAGTCTTATATAAGACTCGGACGTTACATGCAAAATGAGCAGGGTCCACATGTAATAGAAGAAATAAAGTAGAGAAAAATGGTCAAAACTTACTCAGATGGAGAAACTGATCGATCTAAATTGAAGAGTTTGTCGCCAGGATCACTCCTATAGTCTCAAATTTTCAATCAGATGAGTAGAAAAGTAGAATTTCTAAAGAAAAGTCAAAGAATTCTAGAAAAATGGTATCTAGAAAGATAATGTGTTTTAAAATTATAAAACTTGTTTATAACAAAACTATTTATAATAAAGTCATTTCATATTAAAATAATACCACCTGTAAACGCTATCTTTTTAAGTTTTACAATGATTAATTGAAATTTTTATGAGAATAAGAGTAAATATAATTATTTTCTAATATAAAAAATTGATGGAGTGAGAATAAATAATATAAAATGATACATTATTGTTTATACGAACATTATGAATTAATACATTATTTTTAATTTTCCTCAAGTTCATATTAATATAAATTACTGAAACCTTTTTTTCTTCGTTATTATCTTTAATTAATTAATTTTATTTTTAAACATTAAATTAGTTAAATAAAAATGCAAAAAATAGATATCATTAGAACATAATAGAATAAAAATAAAAAATAACTTTACTTTAAACAAAATTAAAAATGACTTTAGTATAAAAAAAATTGGCTTATGTTTTCAAAGGTATGTAAATACAAAAATAAATTAATTTCATTAAGTAAATTAATCACGATTTACCAACCACAATGCATTCTAATTTGTAACATCCCAATTATATAATAACAAATATTACATAATAAAGATGTCATCATTCCAAAATAAAAGAGTGAAAATTTAAACCTTGAACAGCTAACAAGGATTGATCACTTACAAGTGATCAATCAGGAAACTTCTAAGAAGACTACTCTGCAACATCAGCAACCTCCAGCTCCTGCTCCAAAGGAAACTCTTCGACGCCATCTGCTCCCATCCAAGTGGATGATCATCGCCGAATAACATAATCCAAATTGGCACACAACACAAACAATGCAAGGGTGAGCTAGATATAAAAAGCATGTTATCTCCTAGCACAATTAATTCATGTCATCATAGATTTAAATACAGAAATATTTATGCATGCTTATTAAACCACAATTCACCCACTTACACGACATGCAAAAGTCATTCAAACATGGTAGACTAACATCACAATACTTGTTACTTTATACCCCGACTTGTTACTTGATAGACCGACTCGTCCGGACTAGAATGTATGTAGAGCTGGGGCGGGTTGTGCACTTGTGATGGCCTCTACTGCTTTGCAAAGCCATTGCCGAGGGGTTCCACCCGACCATACACAAGGCTAGTCCGTTACCGCGGAATAGACCTCCAGTGATAGCGTCTACCCTGGGACCTCCCTCTACTCCCACCACACGCGTCAATCCTCTCTAAGTGAGAATGAAAGACCGTTGGAGTGTAGGGATAACCCCCCATATGAAAGCCTCTTACCATTCATTCAATACACTAATTGATCCCACCGAGAGATCTAAATTTCCGATTCAATCCAACCACTTTAAATCACATGATATTCCTTTTGGATCAACAATGTACATCATAAACCACTTTCATCCATCTCTCCCTGAGATTTCCGAATCATACTCACATTCATCATTTTCATCATATAATCACATCATCATAGTAATTTATCATATTTCATGCATCCTTATATTTTCTCATAACTCATATCACCACGTGAATTCCATAAAATTCTCAAATTTCAACATTTACATCACATGATCACAATAATCTATCATATTTCACACATTCTCATATTTTCTCATAGATCACATCACCACATATATTCTACACATTTATACACAGAATCCAGTTCAAGAGAGAATATAAATTAAGAAAAATATAACATATACCGAACACTATTTAAACGAAAAACGGTCCCCCGAACTGGAACGAACGCTATCCGACTACCGTACTATCCAAGCAGCAGGCCGAGCACTATTTCGGACGGATGTCACGAACTTGACCGAACGTCATTTTCGAACACCAGCTTTGGACAATGTCATTTTCTAAACGGACGAACGCTCCTCAACCAACTTGGACGAACATCAATTTTCTGAACGGACGAACACTACCCCAAACATCTTGGACGAACGTCCATTTTTGAACGGACGGACGCTCCCAAGACAGCTTGGACGAACGTCCATTTCACAGGACGAACGCCTCGAAGGCAGGACGAACGCTCTTAGCACACTTTTAGACGAACGTCCATTTCACAGGACGAACGCCCGAAGCCGGGACGAAAGCTCACTGCCGAACGCTGGGACGAACGATGCACATCGCTGGGCGAACGCTCCACTCGAACGGTTGGACGAACGCTCACAACGCCAAGGACGAACGCTCCACTCGAAGGAGGACGGACGAACGCTACTCAAATACTTGGACGAACGCTCGACCATTAATTAAGGACGAACGCTACATATTTTGGACGAACGTCCAATTTGAAATTTCAAATTGGACGAATGCTCGAAATTTGGGACGAACGTTCGGGCTGGTAATCGTTTACAGGACCCCTGTAAACGATTACCCGAGAGAAATGGCCAATTTGTACAAAAAGTCTAACGTAGGTACTCAGTCAGGTGAACACAGGTCACCATTGGCCAAAAAACTTCAGAAACTTCATTTTCAATCTCTAAAGCTTTTAAATTTCTACAAAAACAGTAAAATTAACTAATCAAAACGAAAAATCTAGCTCCCCTTACCTCTTGAAGACTTCCTTTGTGAATTTTGAACCTAGAAATACAAGTGTCTGGATCTCCTTCCAACTCCAAAGCTCTTCACTTCTTCTCTCCCAGCAACTTTGAACTTCACGTTCTTCATTAAAATACAGCAGCAAACCTCTTCCTTCTTCATTCTTCATACTAGAACGTGACTTCTCTGCTGGTGCTGGCCCAAGCTGCTGCCATGGCTTTGCTGGAACGTGGCCTCCGTCTGCTGCTGGACTTCTTCTTGCGTGTTGTTGGATGTTGGAGCTGTGTGCAACCAGCTTGGACGTGAAGACCGTGCTCTCTTCCCTCAAGGACGTGGCTTCTCCAAATTGGACACCTGCTGGACGGAGCTGTTGTGACAGAGAAGCTAGCTGTTCACCGTGATTTCTCCTGGAAGATGAGCGTGCTGGACTGCGTTGATGGAGCTGCTGTCGCTACTGGATCAGCTGGCTGGTGGACGTATGTGTTCCTCCTCCTTCACGGTGGTGGAGTGCTTGATGGTTGTCTGCATGCATGGAGCTGCTGGACCGTGAATGAAGTGTTGGATGATGAACCGCGGCAGTTGCTGGAGTTGCTACTGCTGGAACGCATCTTCTCTTTGCCGGATTACATGTAGCTCTTCTCCTGGTGCAGACCGTGAAGGTTCACAGCTGCTGGAATTGCCGAGAAATGCTAAGTGCTGAACGGTGTGAGGATGGTGATGCTTGGACGTTGTATGGAGGCCATGGTGGTGACGCCTCCCAGCTGGACCGTGGGCATCTGCTGGTTCCGTTAGCCAAAGAGAAGAAACTTTGAAATGAAGAGATGAAAGGAATGAGTTGTTCCCAAGGAGCTATCCTTTACGTGATGCTTTTTCATGTGTGCAGCTCTCCAAATTTGATCGTTCACCCGTGAAGATAATAGTAAAATATACTGTTTGCATGTGAACTATAATAATGTTCACGGGTGTGGCATATCTTGCATGAACGTGGGACAAAACTTTCAAGTAGAATACGGCTGCTCTCCTATGCTGAACGTGAGCTCTGTGTGTGTGGCATGTTGTTCCCCTGAAATGAAAAAGGGTGGGTGACCACCGTGTCCCCACTACTCTTAAAATCAAGATCCTTACATTCTCCCCAACAACAAAAATTTTCGTCCTCGAAAATTAAGCTTTCTAAAACCAGTTGAAATACAGCTCTCTCATCTTGTCCTCTAACTCTTAGGTAGAGTTGCGTCCCACAACTCGTATAATAAACTTATCCGGGCAGTTCCCACCGTTCAAAGAGCTCATCAGGACAACTCCCACCACATACAAATAGACAATTATAGATCAACATACATATCACATCTCACACCAAAATCCTGGCGTATTTACACTCAACCACATAGCAAGAGACTCTCTCTAATTTGAATAATTCATACTCCTAGAATGTGGTAAAATCGCATACTACAATTATTATTATTATTATTATTTTTTTTTTTTTTTCTTCCCGATACTATTGAAGATTCCGGTTATGCGCGACCGAAACTGTAGGCACAGTGAGTTTCTTTGGCTATAAAAGGAGGAGCTAACCGCGTTGGGCAACACTTTGAGACGTTGAGCTATCGGAGCGTGTGTGAGAGAGTGTGAGATCTTCTGACTGAGAGAGTTCTGAGTGTGAAAACTTTGCGAGATCTGAACGACTGAGTGCTGGAGATCGGAGAGTCTTCCCGCAAGCTTCAATCTAAGTTCCTAGGTTTTGCTCTGCCTCGAGTAAGTATTTTCTTTTCTCTTATCTCTTCCTTTCCTTTACCCAGCTTCTCCTCTTTCTTTACTTCTCGCTTCTTTTCTTTCCTTTCTTCTTTCTGCTTCCGTTCATGTACCTTTAATTTTCTTTTTCTTTTCTGAGCTTTTATTTCCCGCAATTATATTATGCTCTCTTCTTTACTTTCCGTTTTGTTATTTACTTCTGCTCCTGCATTTGCTTTCTTCTTCTTCTATTTTCCTTTTTATTAACTAAATCTAAGAACACACTGCCTTAACAAAGATAAGGGGTATATCGGCTGGAAACCAGACGTTAATCTCCCCTCGATTGAGGGTATGGCAGAGACAATCGGGTAGAACAACGCCACGTACCCCATAAAAACAGAAAACTTAAAAAAAAAAAAAAAAAGAAATTTATTTGTATGAACCGAACATGGACAATAATGGACAAAGACAGATGGACATAGATCCGTTTAAGAACATTTGCGAGGACCGTGAAACAGATCTGGAACAAGACACTGAAACAACAATGACCGACTGGACAAAAGAGCTTAAAAGAAACAAAATTAAATAAAGAAAACACTGACTATTTTTGTTCTGTTTTTGCTCTTTTTATTCTATTTTATTATTTTTGTGCTTTAGAAACACTTTGAAAGGAAGGATGAGTGAGATGGAGATGGAGAGGTACACCAGTCAGCGGTGGAAACCTACTGATGATCAGGTCAAAATGATGATCAATATCTTCAACTACGGGGTCACACATCCCAGTAGAGCCCAAGTCGTCGAGATTGCATCTCGACTCAGGGCTTTCGGAGAAGCCAGTGAATATAATGTACACTGCTGGTTCAACAATCATGGTAACCGGGTCAGGCGCTGGCAAGCGGAATTAGACCCTACTGGCACCCGATTTTCTCAGCTGCCGCTGTACATGTATGGTAAGAACCCTAATTACCACTATTTTGGTTTGAATTTTACTTTTCCTTCTCCATTAATGACACAATTTTCTTTGTTGGAAGAAAATGACTGGGTAATCATGAAGGCGCCGAGGTTGCTGAACTTATTCCCTGTTCCGATCATCATTGACGACGACAGAGACGAACGACAGATCCGTCCACCCATGCTTCTCACATTTCGAACCAGAGCGCCCTCGACGGAGCTCTCCCTTAGACCACCACAACCAGCTCGGGAATTTTTCCATTAAATTATTATTTAATGGTCTGTAATATTAACGATCAGCATTGATCGAACTCCGAACATCTTTTATTTACTTTTGTTTATTTGCTTCATTTGCGTATCTTATGGACTGTAATATTTAACGATCACTTATGATCGACTCTAGAACCTCTTTATTTTAATTATGCATTGTAATATTTATCTGCCATGCTAGTTTGATGATTATATATATTGTTTTCTTTTATATATATATTTTTCTAACGATTTACTTACATGTTATCGTCTTACCAAACTCAAGAGTATCAGAAGAGAAAAACCTCACAGAAACACAACCACCTGTTTGTAATTTTTATTGTATTTATTAAAATATATGTATATGTACTTGTTCATAAATTCATATAAATTAATTTATTTATAAAATTTTGAAATTTGACTCATAGAATTATTCTCAATTATTTTTATTTTTATTTGGTTCAAAAGAAGAACATAATAAATTATCAATGAGTTTGAAACGCATTAAAAATTATGTCTAAAATTTATCAAGATTTTAACGTTACTACAATACTCGATGAGGTAAACAGAACACGAATTTGTCCTAATCTTAAAACAACCTTTGTGTCCGCAGACTCAAAATTAACCCATAGGATTTCACATTAAGGCAAAAATACAAAGTATTAATGAACTTTGAAAACACAGAACACATACGTTTAACACAATCTTAACGGGGTGAAAATGAAAAATTAGATTGGCTCATAATGACATTGAAAACAAATGACATATGAACGGGAGCCGAAATCTGGCTTAGACACAAAGAGGTTGATAACTCAAAAATGATACATGTTAATGAAATGAATGAATGTTTAAGGTTGAACGTGACTGGATTTAAAACATTAACTTGATGACAAAAACGGTTTAAACAGGGTTTAGGCTTAAACACGAGCAATGGACCAAACATGGCACATCAAGGTTAAGACAGGGAGAATTAAACTCATAATGATAACAAATTTTTATAACCGTAGTCATGGTGTACAATCGGAGCAAGTGCTCGAACCTGTCCGCATACTTAGTCACGACATGTTTCCCGGTATTAACCGAAGGGATTCAATCTCCAGGTCATACCTTACACTGTAAGGCAAGTACTCAGTATATGCTACCTCATCCTCATATGGACATCTTTTAGCACTACAAATTCTCTCAATGTCCCTTAACCACTGATCAGTTTCATTCGGACTGCACTTCCCATCAAACCGGGCTGAATGATGTTGCAGAAAGCTTTCCAAGTTCCACTCTTGGACCGGAATAACAGAAGAGAAAACACCCTGAACGGTTCTGCTACTACTCAACCACTTTAATTAATTGCCTTTGAGTGTTCTCAGATGTTACTCTCGCGTTCTCGGCAAATACCCTTGCGGCTTCTAGATTATGCAGGGTTATGGTATTTTACTCCACCAATGCAGCATTCTGTTGTTGCAACGCTTAGAGCACCGCAATCAGCATCTGATTAGAGTCAGACGGCTCAACTTCTTGGGACAATACTCTAGAGCACAACACACCACCACAAAACAAGAACCACACAGGAATTACTACAGGAAACAACACTAAAACTCTAACTCTTTCTTACCTCAAACCTTCAGAATTAAGAAAGGAAAATCATCTACGATGAAAGTCATGAGTGTGCACCCCCATTACTCTTATCAAGACGTTTTCTATTCTTAAAACTTCTAGTTAGATACACCTTACTATATAGACTTGAAAGAAATGGTAAATCATACCATCTACCCTCCAGTCCTCACAGAGAAGACACGGCAAACCCACAACACAAAGGTCATCCTAAGGACGAACTGCTCTGATACCATTAATGTAACATCCCAATTATATAATAACAAATATTACATAATAAAGATGTCATCATTCCAAAATAAAAGAGTGAAAATTTAAACCTTGAACAGCTAACAAGGATTGATCACTTACAAGTGATCAATCAGGAAACTTCTAAGAAGACTACTCTGCAACATCAGCAACCTCCAGCTCCTGCTCCAAAGGAAACTCTTCGACGCCATCTGCTCCCATCCAAGTGGATGATCATCGCCGAATAACATAATCCAAATTGGCACACAACACAAACAATGCAAGGGTGAGCTAGATATAAAAAGCATGTTATCTCCTAGCACAATTAATTCATGTCATCATAGATTTAAATACAGAAATATTTATGCATGCTTATTAAACCACAATTCACCCACTTACACGACATGCAAAAGTCATTCAAACATGGTAGACTAACATCACAATACTTGTTACTTTATACCCCGACTTGTTACTTGATAGACCGACTCGTCCGGACTAGAATGTATGTAGAGCTGGGGCGGGTTGTGCACTTGTGATGGCCTCTACTGCTTTGCAAAGCCATTGCCGAGGGGTTCCACCCGACCATACACAAGGCTAGTCCGTTACCGCGGAATAGACCTCCAGTGATAGCGTCTACCCTGGGACCTCCCTCTACTCCCACCACACGCGTCAATCCTCTCTAAGTGAGAATGAAAGACCGTTGGAGTGTAGGGATAACCCCCCATATGAAAGCCTCTTACCATTCATTCAATACACTAATTGATCCCACCGAGAGATCTAAATTTCCGATTCAATCCAACCACTTTAAATCACATGATATTCCTTTTGGATCAACAATGTACATCATAAACCACTTTCATCCATCTCTCCCTGAGATTTCCGAATCATACTCACATTCATCATTTTCATCATATAATCACATCATCATAGTAATTTATCATATTTCATGCATCCTTATATTTTCTCATAACTCATATCACCACGTGAATTCCATAAAATTCTCAAATTTCAACATTTACATCACATGATCACAATAATCTATCATATTTCACACATTCTCATATTTTCTCATAGATCACATCACCACATATATTCTACACATTTATACACAGAATCCAGTTCAAGAGAGAATATAAATTAAGAAAAATATAACATATACCGAACACTATTTAAACGAAAAACGGTCCCCCGAACTGGAACGAACGCTATCCGACTACCGTACTATCCAAGCAGCAGGCCGAGCACTATTTCGGACGGATGTCACGAACTTGACCGAACGTCATTTTCGAACACCAGCTTTGGACAATGTCATTTTCTAAACGGACGAACGCTCCTCAACCAACTTGGACGAACATCAATTTTCTGAACGGACGAACACTACCCCAAACATCTTGGACGAACGTCCATTTTTGAACGGACGGACGCTCCCAAGACAGCTTGGACGAACGTCCATTTCACAGGACGAACGCCTCGAAGGCAGGACGAACGCTCTTAGCACACTTTTAGACGAACGTCCATTTCACAGGACGAACGCCCGAAGCCGGGACGAAAGCTCACTGCCGAACGCTGGGACGAACGATGCACATCGCTGGGCGAACGCTCCACTCGAACGGTTGGACGAACGCTCACAACGCCAAGGACGAACGCTCCACTCGAAGGAGGACGGACGAACGCTACTCAAATACTTGGACGAACGCTCGACCATTAATTAAGGACGAACGCTACATATTTTGGACGAACGTCCAATTTGAAATTTCAAATTGGACGAATGCTCGAAATTTGGGACGAACGTTCGGGCTGGTAATCGTTTACAGGACCCCTGTAAACGATTACCCGAGAGAAATGGCCAATTTGTACAAAAAGTCTAACGTAGGTACTCAGTCAGGTGAACACAGGTCACCATTGGCCAAAAAACTTCAGAAACTTCATTTTCAATCTCTAAAGCTTTTAAATTTCTACAAAAACAGTAAAATTAACTAATCAAAACGAAAAATCTAGCTCCCCTTACCTCTTGAAGACTTCCTTTGTGAATTTTGAACCTAGAAATACAAGTGTCTGGATCTCCTTCCAACTCCAAAGCTCTTCACTTCTTCTCTCCCAGCAACTTTGAACTTCACGTTCTTCATTAAAATACAGCAGCAAACCTCTTCCTTCTTCATTCTTCATACTAGAACGTGACTTCTCTGCTGGTGCTGGCCCAAGCTGCTGCCATGGCTTTGCTGGAACGTGGCCTCCGTCTGCTGCTGGACTTCTTCTTGCGTGTTGTTGGATGTTGGAGCTGTGTGCAACCAGCTTGGACGTGAAGACCGTGCTCTCTTCCCTCAAGGACGTGGCTTCTCCAAATTGGACACCTGCTGGACGGAGCTGTTGTGACAGAGAAGCTAGCTGTTCACCGTGATTTCTCCTGGAAGATGAGCGTGCTGGACTGCGTTGATGGAGCTGCTGTCGCTACTGGATCAGCTGGCTGGTGGACGTATGTGTTCCTCCTCCTTCACGGTGGTGGAGTGCTTGATGGTTGTCTGCATGCATGGAGCTGCTGGACCGTGAATGAAGTGTTGGATGATGAACCGCGGCAGTTGCTGGAGTTGCTACTGCTGGAACGCATCTTCTCTTTGCCGGATTACATGTAGCTCTTCTCCTGGTGCAGACCGTGAAGGTTCACAGCTGCTGGAATTGCCGAGAAATGCTAAGTGCTGAACGGTGTGAGGATGGTGATGCTTGGACGTTGTATGGAGGCCATGGTGGTGACGCCTCCCAGCTGGACCGTGGGCATCTGCTGGTTCCGTTAGCCAAAGAGAAGAAACTTTGAAATGAAGAGATGAAAGGAATGAGTTGTTCCCAAGGAGCTATCCTTTACGTGATGCTTTTTCATGTGTGCAGCTCTCCAAATTTGATCGTTCACCCGTGAAGATAATAGTAAAATATACTGTTTGCATGTGAACTATAATAATGTTCACGGGTGTGGCATATCTTGCATGAACGTGGGACAAAACTTTCAAGTAAAATACGGCTGCTCTCCTATGCTGAACGTGAGCTCTGTGTGTGTGGCATGTTGTTCCCCTGAAATGAAAAAGGGTGGGTGACCACCGTGTCCCCACTACTCTTAAAATCAAGATCCTTACATAATTCCTCATATATACTAAAGGAATAAAGATGAGGTATAAATAAAATATCATAAAATATTTTTTATTTTATAAAATAATAAATAGTTAAAACGTAAAATATTGCGAAAATAAATGAAATAATTTAAAATTTAATATTTTATGAAGTAAATTATTTTAATATTTAATAATTAATTTTATGAAAACTGTTTAATTCAATCAATTAACTTGAAAATTAATTTTATTATATTTTAATTTTCTAAAACTGATATGTGAAAAGAATTATATACTACTTGTTATTTAAATAAATTTAATTTAATTTATAAATAAATTTTTTTCTTACTTTTTTGTTTCATAGTTGATCATATATTATTCTTTATTTATATTCATGTTTATTAAATTTTAATTGAAAACATCTCGAAACGTAACGTGTCATTTTATATATCAATATTTCTATGTTGAAGTGGAAAATGAGTTTGTTGTGTAAAATAAAATTTAACACCACTAAAATTAATAAAAATATAGGAAAAAATTTCAAACTGGAATTATTTCTAATTTTTGTTATAGATTAAAGACTAGAAAGATATTTAACAATTTATTTTATTATATAAATTTTGATAATTACAATTTTTTTTCTTAATTTCTCATCAATTTAATTCAAACAAACTTCATTTTTACCTTTGTTTCTCTCTCTCTCTCTCTCTCTCTCTCTCTCTCTCTCTCTCTCTCTCTCTCTCTCTCTCTCTCTCTCTCTCTCTCTCTCTCTCTCTCTCTCCTTTTGTTCCTTCATTCCTCCACACAAAGCATTACAATTATGGTTCATAATCTCATATATGATCCATCAGAATCCCAACAACAATAGAGATTTCAACCTCTTCCATTCAAACATATTGAATCTTCTTTGAAGGAATTCATCAAACAAAAGAGTTCAAGCAATCTTCATTCATTTCATTTGAACTTGGATACTCAATTTGACCAATTAGGTACCACTGTTAATAACCTGTAGAACCAAAGTTCAGATAAACCTTTCTTCTCAACTACTTGTATATCAAAAGGGAAATATATAACTCACATTATATTAAAGAGTGGTAGAAAGTAGGAGCAGCAAAAACAACACTCCTTCCTTAAAAGTTCTTCGATCAATAACGTTAGAAACTCACACTAACCTACTTGATTAAGTATTTGTCTGGTTCAAAAGGCATTTTTAAGAACATAAATATATCTTGAAAATTTTAAAACTTTGTATACGAAAATAAAAAATTGCAGAAATGGAAAATTGAATTGAATGAGGGTGAAGATTTAGATGTGTGATTTGATAGAAGAAGGATGAAAGAGGAAAAGGGAAGTTGAGAAGATGAGTGAGTGGGTATTAAATAGAGAGATGGAGGGGTTTTGGTGTGGCAGTTGCTTTGTAGAGAGAGAAGCAAAAGAGCGAGTGTGAGGGTGAGAGTGAGAGGAGCATGGAGTTCCACCGCAGCGATTCATCGTCGCCGTCTTCTTCCATGCCCACACCCAACACCACCGATCCCAAGAAACCCGCAACCGACCCAATGCACTCGTGGTGGGAGTCAGTGTCCAAGGCTCGTTCCCGCATCCACGCCCTCGCCGCCATCCTCCCCTCTTCCTCCCACGACCCCCTTTCCTCTCTCGCCGACTCCGACCGCCCTGCCCTTTCCCTCCTCTCCTCCTCCGCCGCCTACGCTGCCGTCTCAGCCTCCCTCTCCGGCTCCCACTCCGACCCCCTCTGCCACTGGCTCTACGACACCTTCCTCTCCGCCGACCCCCATCTCCGCCTCGTCGTACTATCCTTCGTCCCTCTCCTCACCGGTCTCTACCTCTCCCGCATCCACTCCCCTGAGCCTCCATCCCTTGCCGGCTTCGAGGCCGTCCTCCTCGCTCTCTACGCCGCCGAGACCAGATCCCGCAACGGCAAACCCCTCCTCGTAACGATCCCTGACCTCTCGCACCCCTCCATCTACCACGCCCCTCTCCGAAAACCCCAATCCCTCTCCCCTCCCTCCGTCGGCCTCATCTCCCCTCCCTTGGAACCCCAACTCGGCGTCAAATCCACCAAACGCCCCGCCATAGTCGGTGTCGCCCTCCACTCCTACTTCTCCCAGATCTCCCACATGCCCGCCTGGTCCAAGCTCGACTTCTGCCAATTCGCTGCCGCCTGGGCCGGCTCCGACCCCTGCCCCTGCCGCACTCAATTCGACGACGCCCCGATTCCCGATCATTCCGATATTCGCTCCGCCAAAGGCGACAGAATCCCTCTCCCCTGGGAGATTCTCCAACCCTCGCTCAGAATCCTGGGACACTGTCTCTTGGGACCGTTGAACTCTCAGGACGTGAAGGACGCGGCTTCCTTCGCGGTTCGCTGTTTGTACGCTCGTGCCTCGCATGATTTGGTACCGCAGGCCATTCTCGCCACCAGGAGTCTCATTCAGCTCGATGTGAGGACCGCAGAGGCTGCCAAGGCTAATGCTGGTTCCAACTCCAATTCGAACACACCCACCAAGGTCAAGAAGCCTGAGATTCTCTTGGTTTCCAAGTGATGATGAGTTGGAGGAGGAGACGGATAAGCGTTGCTGCTGTGTACTATTACTGTAGGTCTTCTTCATACTGTAAGCAGAATTCATGTTTGTATAATAGAAACTTCATAGTTGCATTGCCGACTCTTTTTATATATTTTTTTAATTTTGTTTTCTCTTTGCTTCTTCTAGGTTATACATGTATGTTAATTTATTTTTTTCCTACCGAGTGATTAGATAGCTGTATTGACTTTCTTTCTTGATGGAATTATGCTGTGTTTCGGGTGTGTGTGCGTGTGTGTGTGGCTTGTCTGATCATAGTCTTGCAATTTCAATGTGGTGTGTGTGGTGCTTCTTGCCTTTGGCTTATTGTTGTACTCTGTGAAGACTGAGGAAATTGAATGGGGCCTTACTAATGAGTTGTGATTTTCCTGCGGTTGGTTTTACTGGAGATTTTAGTTTCTACCTCTGATTATTATGATGGCCTGTGCTCAGTAATCTGGTATTATTCAATTTATGCTGAGATGTCACTGCGAGGCCCTCCTCTGTATTGTTGCTTATTACCAAACTGACAGTGCCTGTTATTGCTGGCATTTGAAGATTGTATGTGAATCATCATTTATATTGTATGTTATGCTTTAAAATTCTTTTGCATCAAATTTAGGATGTATTTCATTCTAGGATAAAAGGGATAGTTAGAAGGGAATCAACCCCCTTCGGGGGAGCACGGGAACTGTGACCTCACTTATCACTTAACAGCTTGATGCACATGTGGCAGATGGGTATGTGGTATGCTAGGGGGCATTTTGGTTAGAATGGAGGATTAGGAAGTTTTGGGATTATTTTTGGTCTGGGAGAGAGTAGGCTATCTCAAAATTTCCTGTTCTGTCCCTTCTTCTTCCTGGTTGGATACTACTTGTATACTCAAATTTACCTCTAATAGATATGTTTTTGTGAAAAAACATTACAGTGCCACTGATGAGTTTCTGCTCTAACAGGGTGTGGAGAATAACTTTTAGAGTTTGTTTGATTCTTGTCATAAGGATATTGTTACATTTGACAATGCTAATGAATCTATTTGTAGTACTCATTAGAAGAAATGACAGAAACAATTTTGTAGAATGATACTCCCCTAGGATAATTTGAACTCCGTACTGTCTAGCCATTGTAGGTTTAGAAGTGTCAAAGTTTAAGTGAGTACTCAGTTTGGCTCCTAAACCTTGGTACAAAATAATGTTTTTCAATCTTTTTGTCTATCATTGAAGGTGACTTCAGAGTTTTGTCCTTGTTATCAGATAATGTTTCGGTGCTTAGGTATTACAATACTCATATACCTATCTTTACTTTATACGATGTCGTGGTTCATTATAAACTGAAGTTTAGCCAGTCCTTGCATGGAGTTATTGAGCATGTGGTGTTTGTTGACAAGAAAATTATATATTGGAAAAGGATTAGGCCTAGCTTTATCCCCAAAGCTAGTTCATGGAGGGTAAGATTATGCAAGTCTTTATTAGAAGAGCTACTTTGGCCATATTCTTGGCCTGTGTCGGATATTAGCACACAAACATACACCTTCCTCTTGCCCAATAATGATCATCTGAAATGTGAAGTTTGTTAAAATAACTAGCCTCTCTGCCTCCATTTATTTAGTACCCTCTTCAATCAAATTACTTATCTTAACATCCCTTTACCTTCTTCATCCTTCTATCAAATAATTCTTCCTAACTAGTGCTGTGCTGTACACCAAATATGTAAAATATCCTTCTCTTTTTAATTTCCTTTTACTTTTCTGATCCTAATATTCCCTCATTGCAATCTCCTAACACCTTCACCGGAATTGAATTCAAAATTTCTTGTGAAATAAACAGAGAAATTCTTCCCTTATCTATAAAAAAATTGGTGTTAATATGTTCCTTCGCATTTGTATTTCAGGATGGAAAATGTATAATTTAGCTGTATAAAAAATATTTCATGTTCAATAATTTCTGATTAGTTTGGTTGAGGAGTTAGATATAAGATACCGGAGATTGATGAGTTAAATATGTTACATTTTCAATCAAACTAATGGCAAATTGACCCACTGATTCGGTCCACTTCTAACAAAGCATTTATTTGATCCCAAATTCCATATTTTTGTGAGCAAATCGTTTGTAATTGGGAAGGAAATGGAAGATTGACAAAAAAAACATTCATTATTTAGATTCAAAATTTATCGTTATGATTAGTAGCTTGAAACTGAGTAAGCCTTTGGTTTTACTAAAGGCAATAAGTTAATTTGCTGACAGGGTTTGGACGAGCAAAAAGTTAGTTCATCTGACTGATTCTAGCTTATAAATTATTCTGAAAAAAAGAAGTTTATAAGTTAGGTGTGTTAAATCCAAGAATTCCTTCATATATCAGTCTCTTTACTCTTAGGAAATAGAATATTAAATAAGTTATTTCTAAATCTTGCGAGATTGGCTCAAAGACCATTAAAATTCAAAATGTCGATTGGTGTGAAATTTTGACTGGTTTAAATGCGGCTTTGTATGGATTAATTCATTTGAATATAAGCAAAGACAAACTACTCTCCATACACCCTTCTCTCTACGAATAGATCAAATATTTTCATGATCTATGATTCTTTTTTTAAAAAAATGACATCAAATTCAGTAACGTGAATTTAATTGGAATAATGTCCCTGCATGTCAATTTGACAGTTGACTTAAAAGTCTTTAGGGAGATTTTAAGTGATTATTGTATCATATTGAATTTTGAGATTCCTTATTTATTTTTAGACATATCACCCAATCTCTTCATGTAAAACTTCTTTCGAATATTTTCAAATATTTTCTCAGAAAAGCACAAGTGATCTTGGATAGTTTTTTAAAATTAGTAATAATGAATGAGAAATAATTTCTAAGTAAATAATTTTATATAAACTATTTGAAAAATTATGTTAAATGATAAACAATGAAATGTAATTAATTACATTGGTAATAAGAGATATATATTTTTTAAGGAATTCAAGTTTTAATGTAGACGTATTTTTATATTATTTTAAATTTGAGTTCATTCAAGACTTACGTTCATTTGTTTATATTTGACTTGCTAATTTAAAATGGGGAATCCTAACTTATAAATAATTCTTGATTGTGGTGTTTTCTCCGTCTTATTATCTTCTTCCACTTTTCTATTTTCGTAATAGTTTAATGGAATTTGTCTTTATTCTCCCTAATTCTTGACTTGACTGGGCTTTCGTCACACTTCAACCTTAATTACTTTTCAATCATTAGAATCCAAAATGGCGTAACCATTGTTTTTAAACGACTGAATATCCTTTCGCAACACTAAGTAAATTCTAATCCAAGTCTAGCATATAAAAAGCATCACCAATAAAACTTAGGACATACGCTAGTGGAAAACAAAAATTTTACAATTCCCTTCGACGTAAACACTTTCTCCATTTTTTCAGGGTCTTTCTTCCATCACCCCAATTTCATGCATTACCCCTTTTTACTATTTCGCTGTTTGACTGAATCTTTGATTTTCACGAGGGTAAAAATCATAATTCATTGCTTTTTTTCTCACTTTTAGTTGCACCTACGATAATGATACTTTAAAAACAATTTCTTTTTACAATATTTTAACATTATCTACGTGTCATCCTGTGATTGGTCCAAAATTACTTCACAATCAATAATAATAATCATAAACACCAACATGGACCAATAACAGAATGACACGTAAATTGTGTTAAAATGTTGTCAAAAAAATGTTGTCAAAGTAACATTATTCATTTTTCAAATAGGGTGTCGTATCACCTTGTAGTATTTTTTAATTTTTTAAATATTTTTATTTTATTTTTTATTTTTATTTTTTAAAAAAATTCACGTGTCAAGCTGACATTGTACCATGTGATAGTGACAGTGTGATGTTGATAACAGTATGTTTTACCATTATTTGTGATGCAATTTTGATACTAAATCAACTCTCTTTAACTGTGAAGCTTGCTTAAACTCTTATTTTTTTAGTTGAATTTTGTGAATAAATTAGTCGAGGTTATACTTAATTATTTTTATCACTAATTCTCTCAATTTTGTAGGTTATTGGTATGTTTTGAAAGAGGAGCAAAATATCAAGGAGTTGGAACCTAGGAAGAACAACAAAAGCACCAGAATAGAAGACTACATAAGGCTTAAGGACGCCTGATTGCCCTTTTCTAGGGCCCTAGGCGCTGGTTGTCACGCAATTACGCCTGGTTGCCCTTTTCAGGGGTCCTCAACACTAATGGTCGTCCAAGGACGCCTGCTTTCCCTCTTCTAGGGTGCTCAGCGGAGAAGGTCACGCAACCACGCCTGGTTGCCCTTCTCTGGGGTGTTGAGCGCCAGTTACACCCACCGCAAGACGCCTGGTTGCCCTCAACAAGGGCGCTGAATGCCATTCTTCGCGCAGTTCTGCCTGCTTGCCCCTAGTTAGGGCGCTGAGCGTTGGCGACGTGGGCCTATGTGATACTTTGGATCTATTTAAAGGCTTTGACGCATTGGAGGTGGACATTTTTTGATGGCTGAAGCACAAAAACCCTATTTTCGACCCTTTGGAGGAAGATTGGGTATGCGGGAGCTTTCCTTTTCTCTTTCTAGGGTTTTCATCTCATTTACATTCTTCCATTGTAAGCCAAGGTTCTTCATGACAATGGAGAGCTAAATTCATTTGTTTTTGGGGAAAAATGTAACCTTTAAACTTCATGTATTTGAACATGTTTTGAATATTTTATGCTTCTTTCATTGAATGTTAGTGATTTTCTCCTATTCTTAATGCTGGTTATGTTTTGGCCATTCATAGCTTGATGTTTGGATTTCTTTGTTATTGGAAAATACTCAAGAACCATGATCTGGAGGATTTCACCTAAAGAAAATATTATCTAGGGATAAAAATATGACGTTTAATTGTCTTAAGCTTATTTTCTTAATGCGAAATTGGTTATTAGGGTTTCAAGGGATTGTTGTCTAATAATCAAGACTAGGCTTTTTACACCAAGGGATTAGGTTCTAAGTAATTTTGTAAGTGACATTAGCATTCCAATGAAGAAGATGAGTTCTAATATGCATGAAAGTGAAGTAGGTGAAATCTAACCCCAACAACATCATCATCTCATATCATCTCAATACCATTCATTCATTCTTGTTTTAGCTTCAAAAGATCAATTTTACAATCAAGTTATTATATTTACTTGTATTGCATTAAATTTCATTCGTTGGAATCGTTCTTTAGTCTTAACTAGTTAATTTATTATATGATTGTTTGGTTTCACGAGTCTCTTGGGAGACGAGATTTGGTCTTACCATTTTATATTACTTGATACGATTTAGTACATTTGCCAATGAGTTAACAAACGTGACATTGATAATGTCACGTGTCATTGTCAAGGAACATGTTATTGCATTTGTCTCAATTTGATCTCTATATTTTTATTTTGTCTCAATTTGGTCCTTGTATTTTTATTTTGTCTCAATTTAGTCTTAATTTTTTTAAAAATTAAACAATTTTGTTCCTCTCCAAATTATAAAAAAATTCATTTGTATATAAATCTTTACAAATTTTTTTATACAAATTGATACTTTTTTATTAGAAAAATAAAAAAATTTCAATCTAACATATGATATATTTTTATTTATGTAGTACTAGCGAAAAAAAACTTAATTGGATTAAATTTTTCAAAACAAAAACAAAATTGAGACATAAAAATGAAGAAACTAATTTAAAATTTTTCTACACAATTAAACAACAAATGAAATCATTTAACCTAAATAATATGAATGAGTAAACTACAAAAGTTAACATTTCAATAATAAATATTTAAGAATTTGGAAAATATACATAGTGATATTTCATTTAGTTAAATCTTCTTAAATTATTTGTACGTCAACTTTCTCGAAACCGAACAAAAAATTATATTTAATTTAATCTTTTAATTATTTAATTTTTAAGGAAAACTATATTTTATATATCAACAATGTAAAAACATAAACAGTGAAATAGTATTTATATAATAGTATTTAAATTTCCTAATTAAAATCCATTTAGAATAATTTTTTTAATTTTAAAAAATAGGACTAAATTGAGAAAAAATAAAATTAAAGGAACTAAATTGAGACAATAAAAATATAAGGATCAAATTGAAAAAATGCAATACACCTGGTTGAAAGTGACATTTGACACTATCAATGTCACATCACACTATCATTGCCACATGGTACAATGTCAACTTAACATGTAACAAATTTTTTTTATTTAAAAAAATTTAAGAAAAAAAAATAATTATTAAAATATTTTAAAAAATAAAAAAAATCTATGAGATAATACGTGACACACTCTTTAACGATGTTAGTAAGGAACTAACAGCAAGAATCTAATTGCTTAAATATTTTAAAAATAAGAACTTAGTTGAGACAAAAAAAAATGAGGGACCTATTTGAGAATAGTCACTGAAAATAGGGACTATTTAAATTATTAAACCAAATATAAATATGAACTCAACTTAGAATAACTAGAATAATAATATATAATAGTCCTTTTAAATTGAGAGTAAACTAGTATCTAATGTTGGGTATTGAAGGTCATATGTGGGTGTTATAACCATGATATGGTCAAGACTTTAATTTGTCACCCTTATGCTAGTAGATTAAATCTAGATGAACAATAATTATTTGTTGGCATGACTAGGAGTCAAGTTAAGTCTACAAACATTTTGCTTACCCTAAAAGAAAATAATGAAGATTCACAACAATAAAATAATTGTATAATGCTAGATATACTTATAAATGATCTTTAAGATGATGTAGAACTTAATTATAGTTGATGTTGTTAGAACATGATAAAACATTCATTGGAGTAGATGTGTACATGATTGTGATGACATCAATTACCTATTTTAGGTACATCCTGATGCAATTAAATTGTTTAATGAATATAATATATTTTTCGTTTATGGATAACACATATAAAACCAACATATATAGGTTGAATCTCTCTACCACCTTTGTGTTCTTATCAAATGAATGAGCGAATAACTTTGTTTGGAGTCTTGAAAGGATAAAAGGGTTGTTCATGACATCTGATGGTCTCCCTAAAGTCATTGTTACTGATAGAGACCTTGTTTTGATGAATGCAATAAGCATAATGTTCCTTAAATCTTATCATCTTCTTTTTCATTTCCACGTTCAAAAACATGTTAGAGCCAAGTGCAAAATGTTGCTTAACTCTATGGAGGCGAGAGAAGTTGTCTTGGATGCATTGAAAAATGTGATGCATTGTGGAGATCATTCTACTTTTACTTATTAGGTTAAGTGGCTTCATGATGTCTGCAATGCTTGGTCTTTATTCTTTGAATTTGTTAATGACTCATGGATAATTCCTTATAAAGAAAAATTTGTGAAGACATGAATAGACAAAGTCAAGCATTTAGAAGGGTGAAAAAGAGAATGAAAGAAAGTGTAGAGAGAGAGGGTGTGTTGTGACTTGGAGAGAGCTGTAAGAGATCAAACAGGGGTTATCCTAGTCAAAGATTCAGTATAAGAGTATAAGAGTAAAAATGTAATGTGGAAAATTTAAAAAGGTTAGTGTGGAGGAAAAAAGCCCTATGTTTTAAGCTTAACTTTAATTTAGATAGCCTAATCCAAATTGGTGAAGATACTCAGATCTTGTGTCATGTGATTTTGTGTAATTTCTATCAAGATGCAACACATCCTTTATATGAGATCACATGTTTAAGTAGATTTAAACAAGTGACCTTCAATTTGATGCTCAAAATAATCGAGTCTATGCAACAAAACTTGATGAACAAGTTGATTAGTAGTGTTTTTAATTCTAGCACAGTTCATACTCACCTAATTTTCATTTCAACGTACACAACATAACTACCATATTTTTCAATCCAAATGTGTTCAAAACCCTGCAAGCATTCATAATAACATAACCCACGTCCATGTTCGTACCTTAGGATTTAAGAATAAAACTCAATGGTAATAGATAGAATACTCACTTATTCAAAATCAAACACATAGATAACATACATTTTAAAGATTGCGATTTACTAACTAATTCACTAATCTTATGGCTAATGCAAATTTTCTCTGGAATACAAAATTAGAACCATGAATTAGTGTTGAAGTGTGAGATACAGAAAGAGTAAGAAGAAAGCAAAATAATAACTTTATATTTGAATTTATTAAAACATTTTCTTTATTTTATCATATTTATCAAACATTTTTATTTTTATCTTCAAATCTTTTAAAATAAATAATACAAATTTTTTCTTTAAATCCATCGTATCCATCCTTTTGAAATTGATCTTAAAAGTAAACATCCGCTCATAGGTCCATATACACACAAATTAAGTGCAGACTTGGAAGATGTGATGATGAGAAAAAGCAACAAATTTCTGTCAAAGTTCTAACCAAAGAGCTTGCAATGATGCCTATTCAGTACCTCCTTTCATCATAACAGAAGCATGTTATAAATCAGAGGGTATTACACTGTTCTTCTCACCATGGTTTCTGCATAGAAATTTGTCATATATGGAGGGTTGTCTTGAGTCTTGTCTTGTCTTGTCTTGACACCTTATACAGTTGATGAATTTAGTAGAGTAGGCTACATTTTCTGGCTTTAAACTAATTATATATGCTTTCTATCATTCTCAATCTCCTACTGTTTCTTACGTATTTTAGACGTGTGTTCAATACTATTTATGAATGAAACTTTTTAGCTTTTTATTTTACTTTTACAAATAAATGGTGTATTCGTTTATTCAAATAAAACTACTGTAATTATTTTAACCCTGTATGTTGTTTATATATCTTTTATTTTTTTTTATAATTTTCTTAGATTTGAGTTTTTATTATTTTAATAATAATTTTATCATTTGTTTTAGACTATCTGTTGTAACGAAGAAAGAAAGAAGCAGATTGTTCTGCCTGTATTGATTTACATGATTTGCAATGAAAGAAAGGCGAAAGAGAATAGGTGAAAGGCCACTCACTCCTTTTATGAGAAAAAAAGAAAAAAGTTACATTAAACTTGTAAATTACATACAAACCCTTAAATTTTCTTTATGCCTTAGTTCACAACACTCAATTATTAACATTGTGCTTATAGTAGAAAAATAAATTTATATAAATAAAGATAATATTTTAAAAAATAATAATAATATAAAAATTTATATAATAATAGTAGTAATAAATTAGTACAATGATAATAAAAATAATTAGAAAATCATAAATAATAATAAATTCTAACTTAATTTATATTAATTATATTTTATTTTAAATTAATTTTAACCACAAGGATATAATTATATTCATTCAATTTTATCAATTAAAACATTCTTTAATCTCTCAAATTTTTTAATCATTCAATTACTTTCATAAACTTTCCTTCCATTTTTTCTAATTTCTTATGATCTTTATGTTAATCCAAACAATCTTATTTTTATCTCTGTTTCTCTCAAATTCACTAACCTAAATCAATTTACATAGAAAAATTTGTCGGAATGAATTCTCCTCGGTCCTCGCACGTGTAAAGAAAATAGAGGAGAAAGTCACGTCAGCCTATGTTAATTTTCACAAATAACCTCTTTTGCATTCTGACTTTTTTCCTTTTCACTGTCCAAGTCATGCATTTACAACTCCATTTTAACTTACATTAACTTTAAACAGACACATCTTAGTTTAAAATAATTTCACCAATCCAAATTATTATTTAATTTATTTAAAATAATCACCAACATTTTATTTCCACTTAATTTATACAAAAATCATTTTAATTTAATATAATTTTTAATTTTAATTATCTCATGTTAAATATAACTCACATTTCATAATAATAATAATAATAATAATACTAATAATAATATCTGAACTTAATTTCTACCGATCACATTTTATTTTAATATCATATGATCATTTTAATATTTGTATTTTAAATAATAACTTACATTTTATTTTAATATAATTTACACTTGTTATATTTTCTTTTAAGTTACTTTTATGACCCAGGATCAAATGGTAATCTTCTCATTTTTACAATTAAAATATTATTTTAATCTATCAAATTCATCACATTATTTACAAATTTTTATAAATGTTTCTCTCAAACTCCTTAATCTAAATAACTTCATTTTTACCTTTCTTCCCTCTCAAGTCCACCCCTTAAATCCGTGTTTAGAAACAATTTCTTCACATGATGGATATTGTGATGGTAGACCCAAAGTGATACGCCGCAGTACCGATAGATCATTCATGAGAAGAAAACATAAGTTTTACCTAGCATTGACCTGCTGGTTACTAAAAAAGTTAAAAGGTCAGGTGGTAATAATTAACAGGAAAAGGCAGGAAAGAGAAGTAATGAGAGCATTAATTTTTTCTTCACGTGTGAGAATTTATGGAAGATGATTTCTAAAAAATAATTGAATAAATTTGAAGGTAAATTTTTTGTTGTTTGTTTGAATGAATTTGAAGATAATTGAAAGAGTGGATTTGAAAATAAAGTTTGTGAGAATTAGTGTAGAATTTGATTGATGTGACATATTTAAAAAAATTGTTTAATTTGTAAAAATTAAAAATTACTCAAATGCTTTTAGTTATTAAAGTAATATAAAATGATATTTGTTAATATATATTTAATTGTAAAAATGTTTATAAAGAGTAAAAAATTAAAAATATTAATTAAAATTAATTTTTAAAAAGTAACAAAATTATAATTTAGTAAAATGAATTTATTTTTAAATGTACTATTTGTTTGTAATATAATTTTATACCAAGTAGTATGAATTTATTTGTTATGGAAATGAGATTGATTAATTTTGAAGAAACAAATAATTAAACGATAAATACAAGTATTGTGAGGACCTGAAAATAGAGTTAAAAATGGAGCAGAAAGGTGCCTTAAGTTAATAGGACCAGACTTTTAAAAAGCCATTTCAAACATCCTCGCCCATTAGCTTAAGCATTCTCTCTCTCTCTAGAAGTCAGTCTTCCTCTTTTCTCTGCCTTCTCTCTACCACAACTCTGTCTTCTCTCTTTCAGTCCTCTTCACTAAGCTAGGATATGTTTTTAAATTGGTTGCATGAACTATATGTTGAGTTTTGTACTGTTGTACTGTTGATATTGTGTTTTGATTTGTAAAGACTAGTTGCATGTGTTGGGTTGAATGACTGTGAAATTTGATTGTAATGTATGTAAACTATTTTGGGATGTATTTAATTTCTGTAATCACTATGTTGAAGTGCTTTGGGGTAAGAGGTCGGTTGTAACATTGACTAAGTGGGAAACTTGGTATTTTATCAGAATTTTAGGTCATTTGGAGAGGAAGTGAGGTAGTTATTTTGGGTATTGGAGGTTTAGAGTGCAATTGGGCTGTTTGGGTAGCTCAGATAGGTCAATTTTAACTTGCTAGGAACATATAACTAGACTTGAACATGTTAGAAATAGTAGAATTGGAATTGAGCCCCTAAGTTGAGGAAATTAGTGTTTTAAGAAGGAATTTGGGTCTCAATCACTTGATAATCACTGTAGAAATGTTTATAATCATCTAGACAAGTTTAATTAGGTGTAATACAGGAATAGGGAGTGTGTGAGTGCTTAATTCTACAGAACTTGTGTTCTGCATATGATGCAGAGTCGCTATGCGAGCTGTCTCGCATAGTGAGACCCTGTAGAGGGTGCTCACTGTTTGAGACATTCACTGTGCGAGCTGGTGCGCTGTGCAAATGACCAGAGGGTGATGTTCTCTGTTTGTGGATTCGCCTAGCGAATCCGGTCGCTATGCGACTGGCGGTGGTTTGGAACCACTGCCAATTTAATTCAAAAGGCGAATGGGGCGCATAACGAGAGTTTTAGGGGGGGTTGGTCTCTGTCTAGGCTCTCGCATAGCGACCTGGGTGCACTATGCAAGAGGTGTGAATACTGGTGCCAGTTGCGAGTCAATTCGCATAGCGAATTAAGTGGGTGCGCTATGCGATGGACATGAGGTACAACACCTCAGCAAGTTAATTCGCCTTGCGAGTGGGGGTGCGCTGTGCGAATCCTTCGAGTCCAGTCTTCTCTTTTGCTCTCTTTTTGGTTGAATTAAGTGTGTAAAATGTTTGGAATGCATAGTATGATGGTGGTAATGTGATTATATTAAAAGTATGCGAGTGTATGAAACATGTTTGGTGATTGAAAGTATGTGGTCTTAGAAGTATGGTTGATGGACGTAATTCCATAGATCTCAAAGGGAAGTTACATGGTGGTGCCCTATATTAATGGATGTAATTCCATGATCTTCAAGGAGAAGATTCATGGTGGTGTCCTTAGTGTTTAGAATGATTTGCATGGTAGCTCAGTCTTAGGGGTTATCCTGAAACTACAATGGTTAATCATTCTCAAGTAGAGAGGATTGAATCATGTTGTGAGTAGTAGTAGGAGGTCCTAGTCTTGGGTGCTTCCAGTATGGCCCAAGGTGAATGATAACAGACTAACCTCGTGAGTGTGGTAGGGTGAAACCCATTGGCAATGGCTTTGCAAAGCAGTAGAGGCCACCACGAGTGCATGACCCGCCATAGCTCGACAATCATTCTAAGTCCGGATGAGTCAAGTTTAAGTGCAACAAGTCATGTTTGTATGGTCTAATATATCTGTCTTTATTTGCATATTGTGTGTGAATGTTATAACATGATTTTATATCTAGCTCACCCTTGCTTCTGTGTTGTGTTTTGCTTGGGTATGCTTTTCTTTTGCAATGATCATCCACTTGGATGTGAGTAGAGGTGGATGAGGTGCCTCTAGAGCAGGCTTTGGAGGAAGATGATGCTGTTGCTAAGTCTAATTAGGACTCTTAGGGGTTCCTTATCTTTTTGAAATACTCTATTATGTTTAAGTTTTAAATTAGGACTTATTTTAGGTTGACTGTAACTTTAATACTTTATTTACAGTCTTCTTCTAATTGTTCTCTTATATTAAAATATGGACTTACTATATTATATGCTTTTATATAATCTGGGATGTTACAAGTATGAAAACTAGTGTCAAACATAATAACATTCAAAAATAGGTAATGTAAGTTATCAAACACATAAGTTAATATAAGCAAAAAAGTTGTGTAATACATTCATGGAATAGTAAACAACTTAATAATCTAAATGATGAAGAATTAAGTTAACATTCTGATTCAGGTGAGCAAATTGTTGGTTCATGTGGAGGGATAGGTTTGCCAAGTTATCTTCAATACGCTGAATCCGCACCTGCATTTAAGCATATGCTGCATGATGTGATGAGGTCAATTTAAAGAAGATTTATCTAGATGAAACACGCACCTATATATCACGGAGACGTAAAACAAAAAAAAATATTCAAGCAAATTTAAAGAAGGAATGCAAATGTAACTGAAAGATGCTAAACGGTCCTAAGTGAAAGTGCAAGTGACACTTTGAGCCCCTTGACACACTTTCACACTAAGAAGTGGAAACTAAGCTATTACAATGTTCAATGGTGCACTTGGAATTGCTTGAAAAACATTTTTCCAAGACACTTAAGTTGCAAATGAAAAAGCATATTAAACCTCAAAGGTTCTGTGATATAATGAATGAAAAACACTTGAAACTGTGCCTAATACAAGTGAAAAGGTGAAACTGCAATGGCTGTAATTGGTGCAGATCCAAACTGATTGGAAAAAGATCTTGTGCTGGTCAAAGAAGTGTTGTTGGATCAGGAAGCAAAAGACCGCTTGGAGATCAACTCTTGAAGCCAATTCAGCAATTTCTCCACTTCCTAGTATGCTACCCTGTTGGAGAAGGGTTCTTGTAGCTAGGAGACTTCAAGAAATGTCACAACACCAACGCACAAAATCAAACCAGTCACACCAAAATTCTGTTACTGCACCAATTGTTTTTCCACTCAAAACAGATTGGAATGCACGAATGGAAGCCAAACAAGTTGAATTCAAGTGAGTTTGAGCGTTGAATCAAAGGTGGGACTCAAAAGGAACCTAGGAAAGGAACTAGAAAAAATTAAACAATCAAGAAAATAAAAAACGTAGGTCAAATTCGAAGTGCAATAAAGTGTTTGATAAAAAATGCAAAGTGTTTGATGAAAGTCACCAAAGAAGTGCAAATTTTTGGATTTTCGGTTTTTGGGGTCAAAACTGGATTGCTTGGTTTTCTTTTGCTTTTTATGGATGTTCTATACTGTTTTGATCATATCATTCCATTTGGAGACATGAAACTAGCTCTTGCCAATCTAGAACTGAAATTTAAAGATTGGAAATTTTCAAACAACACCAAAATTGATTTCTGCACTAGAAAATCACACTTAAAGTGGTGCTTTTAAACCCAAAAATGTATGGAAGTGTTTGAACAGCTTAAGTGATGCTTTAAGCAACTTTATATCATCAATTTGAAGGTGTGCAAACACTTAAACAACAAAGAAACAGGTTGCACAACAAAATCATTGGCCCACTTCCAAATTTAGGCAAAATCGATGGTTTAGATGGTGATTTTGAATATAGGCTCAAAACTGACCAAATGAATAGTGCACACAAGTTTGGAATGGTAAAACAAACATGCTCAAATGTGAAGAAAGCATTGAAACAACCAGATTCATCAAATGACTAGCAATTGCAAAAGTGCATAAATATTCCACCAAAATATCACTAGAAAAGGCTTCTAAATTGGTGGTTTTAAACCCAAAATTTGTAGGAAGTGATGCAACAACTATATTGAGTGATCAAAAAACTTTGTAAAATGATTTTACAGATGTGCAAACTGTTATACAACTCAGAAACATATCACAATGCAAAATGACTGGTTCACTTCCATTTAATTCACAATTTTGATGGTTTAAAAGGTGATTCTGCATATAGGCTTAAAAATGACCATTTGAACAGTGCACACAACTTTAAAATGACAAAATAAACTTGCTCAAATGTTGTATATGCACAAACACAACAAGATTCAACAAATCATACTTGCTATAGCCAAATATGCATGAAAATTCACCAAAACTACACCAGAATTCAGAATGGAGAGGAATTACACATGAATACAGCACCACAATGACTCTAACATATCCTAAAACACTAGATCTAACTGTAGAGAATCAACTAGCAGAGTTTGAGTGACCTAAGAACAAACCAAAACATTAAGCACGGTGCATACACTTTGGTGAAACAATGACAGTGTTATGAAACCAAATTTTGATGAACTCAACCACTCATTTTGCAATTCTATGATTATTATGAGTTACTACACCTTCAAACATGTTTAAAAACATTAAACAAACTTGCACAAAGGTTGAGAAACATGAAATCTGGACAGAAACAGATTGGATCATATTAAACCAGAAATGCATTTTTATGTAGATTTTGTAAACTGGACAACTTTCGTTCAATGCTTTAAGCTCATTTGATCAAAGCTAAAAAATGTCTCATTGCTTTATATGATGAATGTATAGCTAACAAATGCACTAAACACGAATTAAAACAAAAGAAATGAAAGTATCACAGAATCAAAAGTATCACAAAAAAATTAAAAACATTAATTTTATACGAAGTAGTACGAATTTATTTGTTATGGAAGTGAGATTGATTAATTTTGAAGAAACAAATAATTAAACGATAAATACAAGTATGAAAACTAATGTCAAACGTAATAGTAATACAACTAATCAATTAAGGCATTTTAACAATCACCACCGAGATCATTTTACATAGCTTATTCCACCTCTTGTGCGGTGGAAGTCCCATCAACCTTTTTGTACATGTGGGGTTTTCACATAAGAGATCATAACATTGCTCGAGCAAGTTTTCATCAGCAATATACATACCACTCAACATTTCATATATGTCGCCCTCTGTGTATGTGAATGTCGGGGTGCGACGTAGGATCTCAGTTTGGGAACAAAATATTTCATTTCTATTTTCCATTTCATCGACTTGACGTATGACTGCATTTGAAATCGTAGCCATTTGTAGATCTAAGGACATTTGTGAAACCATCCAGGCTGGTTGTCAGTTTATCAAATTGAGCATCAATTACATCAATCATAGGTGCCTTCCTTTTAGAACCCTGTGAGGATGAAGTTCCTCCATATGAGACAGAAGGCACATATTGAGTTTGCCCTGGACTATACTCAGATGGAGGAGGTGATGGTGGAGTTGGGTCAGTAAACCCTGGATATATGGGGTCCTTTGGAATGTACTCCATATTCTGATTCAGATCAACTTGTACACGAGGGTCCGCAACCCATAACTTGACCATTAAATCATAGTGTCTGATACTTTTAACTCTCCACTTTGTCGCACTTAGCCTCGACTGAAACAACATACATTACACATAATGTCGATCATATTATGTATTTTAAGAATCTAGCAAATCTTAGTATTTAACGTTTACCTGAATGAGGTCCTCCCAGACTTCGTCCTCAGCTTCAAATCTCACAATAACGACGTTTCAGCCAAATCCACTCAATCTAGCAAAGAGGTCATGTACCTCACGCCATTTGTCTTTCAACACTTTTTGTCGATCAACAATGTTACTATAAGCTTGCGATGTCCAGCTTCCGTCAACCCTATTTCTGAGCCGTGATTCTTCAATCATGGTGTGTAGAAGACGTGCGTCCATGTCCTCTGTCCACTTTATGAACTCTTTAGTAGGACCAGAGGAATCAATGACAACTCCTTTCCCTCTATTCATTTTAAACCTAATTGATAAATAAAATGGTAAGAAGTTAAGATTAAACAACCATAAAAGGTAGCTGTTGTCATTTTTAAATAAAATAGTCATACAACACAATAAAATACATTAACTACGAGTTTTGATAATCTCGCCACATTTGATCTGCTATGGAATCCCTGATACTACTACCAATCCTATGATCCTCTTCTCTAACTTGAGTGGATGAAACATTATGTTCTTCCCTTTCATTCAACTCATTATCAACTTCATCAAGTAATGAGTCATCGTTATCCACGACACGAAGGAAGTTGTGTAAGATACAACAAGCTAATATAATGTCTATCATTGTCTCTAATCCATAGTGTGGTTCATTGCCACTTGCAATGATAAGGAATCGTTTTTTCATCACACCAAAAGTTCTTTCAATAACATTTCTCAACGATGAATGTCGATGATTAAACAACTCGTGTGGATTCTGTGGTCCTCTACGTGTATATTCTTTAAGGTGATATCTGACGCCTCTATATGGAGTCAGAACTGTGCTTTTCAAAATCACACGCCACAGACACACTTTGAGTTGGCCAATCTTTTCTTCCTCGAAATCTCGGAGCATCTAATCTTGACACCTTTACACAAACATGAGTACCGTCTATGGCCCCTAAACAATCCTAAACATAAAATTAACATGTCACCATAAAACTCAAAATTATTTTTCATCCTTTGATAAATAACATCTTCAAATATGTTCAAATTAGTACTTTAAAGTACGGGTAAAATTGATTGTTGTTGAAGACATATGGATGAACCTCATTTCCTGAGGGTTGAATTAAAAATTATGATTCCAAAGTTAAAATAACATCCAACACATTGTGAGAGTGTTTGCTAACCGTCGACCCAGATCGATGAAAGAAAAATGCGACACTTTGATTCTTAACATTATGACCAATTATATGAAGAAATTGAGCAACTTGTTCCTCCACTGTCGACCGAATGACGTCTTTAACTAACCCAGTTGTTCTTAGTCTCTCACAAAGATTAATAAATGCATATGGACCCATCCTAATAATGTCGTGACATCGATTAGTATGCACAAGGTATGACATCAATTGCTTCCTACGACGGTCTCTGTATGGTAGGAAATTGCTTACACTACTCGAATCAATCGAGTACATATTCAAGATACTCAATGCATGTCCAACAATGCATAACATTGTTAGTGCAGCCAATGAAGTGGTTATTTGTAATTGTTGACGTATCGTTGCGACTATATTGAAGTCTACACCAACCACATCATCATCTATATCTTCACGGTCCAAATATGATAAATCTATTTTTTTTGTTCTGTCTATATTTACTTAAACAAATATACATACTGTAATTAAAATCATGCATTCAAATATTCGTTAAACATAATTCATATATACATTAATACATTCATATATTCATTAAAATTGAAGAAAAATAAATAACGTAACACAATAACCTGATTCATAGACTTATTATCAACTACATACATATATTTTTGACAAAAAAAAGTTAATTAATATATTCATACATTCATATATTATATATTAATATATATTAAATCAACATAATACATTGCATTCATATATCAAGCTCATATATTCAACCTCATAAAGCTACAAATAACCACCACTCATTAACGGATTCATATATTTATTATAAACAATGAATGTTTAACACTTACCTCTTGAAGACGTATAAAGAGGGGATTGAGCAATAAATTTCTAGTCAATGTAGTGCCACTCATAGATTCTCTAATCAAATAAGCAATTTCTCCTTGTGTAGTTGTTAAGTTCAAATGTCAATTTACAAAGAAAACTATTACTCTTAAACAAACATAACCTGCAAACATAATTATATGAAATTATTATATAACAAAATGCTTCAACAATGCACACAAAGCTTCAAAAGAAGTTTCAATGTTACATTCAAATGTACCACTTGGCTGCCCTGATGCTCCAGAATCCCCCACCTTCACAAGCAACCACTTAGCCACCTCTTTCATAACAATGGAACTGTATCAAAACTGGTTAACATCTCATACTTACACTGTCGAACTCATCACAAACTCCTTTCATTATGAACAAAGAAAACAAAAATACAAATACTTCCATACAATACCAACTACACACAATGATGTTGATGAACCTCCACCACCTTCCGTAGCTCACACAACGCTCCACGAGGTTGGAAATCTCCACCACCTTCACGCACGTACCTCGACCACGATCACAATACCTCCAACCATTGAACACCTGTATCATAAACAAACTGTTAGAGGTGCCTATCTTTCACCCACCTCCATTAACTCCTTTCCATGCATTGGAGATGTTTCACTCCTCTCTGCATTCTGTTGCTTCGTCTCGTTCTCGACCTTCGTCGAATGCATATACACTCATGGGATGAAGCTGCATCCTCCACCTTCGTCAAACATTTTATTACACAATCCAACGTAACCATGGACAACTCAAAACATGACAAGAAGAAGTTCTCTCAGATGGGCTCTGCCAACTCCACCACTTCCTCCGCCACAGCCTCCACCAAAACCTTCTTATTGGCTACGAAGCATCTGTCGCGAATGGTTCTGTTGAGCATAGAGGAGCAGTCACCCCTACCATATGTGTGGACTCTGGAGAGGGCGTCAACGTCGGTGGCGTCGAAGTTTCGCTGGCTAAAGACTTCTACCAACTGTTCGAAGTTTGGTTTCGGAACCGAATACCACTCCAACGTAACCAAATACATATGCTTTGTCAATTTTTCCCAGCCTGGAACCGGATACCCTAGTGAGCGAACCGAATACAGCGCTTTTGAAATTACTTCGCAGGAGTGGAACCGAATACCACTCTCTTGGAACCAAATATGCCATCCTCATACTTCATTCCAAGCACTATTCATCGTCTTCTTTCACTATCAAACCCGCGCATTCATCTTCAACCCTTTTCTTCTTTATGCCATCAACCTGCAGAAGCTCCTTCTTCGTCCCCATCTACAACTTTGCAAATCAAAAACAACAATAAAATTGGACAAACAAAACACTATCTTACTAACCTCACGAGTTTCTCTTCGTCATCTAAGCAAAAGACCCAAAAACTTTCAACACTCCCTTCGCACACAGCTTTCAACACTCGGTTCGCACACCTGAGGGAAGCAATATATTAAGTCTTTATGATCCCTGAATAAATACAAGAACCTACCCAATACCAACTAGATATTAACTCCTTCTCGTGGTCAAAAGCGCTTTCAATACCATACTGCATTCTACTGTGTGCAGGAATCTTTCCTTTGGAATGCCTCTATGAAGCAAGGTCAGCTCAGGTAATGAATCTTTTTGTAACCACGTGAAGCCAAACTGCACTCTCGTCAATCTACAGTAGTAAAAGCCTGAGCATACAACTGTTCTTCAAACTTTTTATTATCAACTCTTAGAATCGGTTCTCTGTAGAAGCATGTCCAAGCGAATCGATTATATATATTAAAGTGATATACAAAGATGGAGTTTAATAAAACATTGAGGTCACACATGACTTTTTAATGCAAATCCCTGCTAATCTCTTCCCCGGCAGGTGACCGAAAATCCATCCATCCCGCAAATCTGTTGTCGTTCATCCTTGGTTTTCATCTCAAGCGAACACGAGGGTTCCTACATTTCATCGCTCGCAAATTCACATGAACAGTGTAATCTGTTCATGCGAACATTGTAAAAGAGGGGGAAAGCTCAAGAGAAACAGAACGATGAAGATAAAGAGGGCTTTGGAAGTGCGGATCACAACTTTTAATGCTCTAGCTGATAAGATTTTTACCTTTTGGTTACAATATATATGAGAGAGAAAGAGTCAATGGATGAATTTCAGGTGATACATAAAGGATTATGGTGGTGTGTGGTACAAGGGATGTAGAGCTGAAAGTGGAAAGGTTGAGTGATAGATAAAATAAATGTTTAATAGATAAAATTGCTAGATTACAATTTTACTTTTATAATTAAAATTAGTATAAAATAAATTTTAATAATAATAATTATTATTATCAATGTTATTATCACTATTATTACTACTTTAAACACAGGTTATGTCACACTTGTGTATACATATTTTTTAAATATCTATAATATGATATTAATATGTGATAATATTGTAAATTGATTATAGCAAAGTGTAATATGCATTGTGTATCATTAAATTACAAACTTATAACTGTACATATCAATTGATTCTTTGTTAGGAGCTTAAATAACAATATATGTTCATATGTACTTGAGTTCTCTTATAACGAGTTAGACATAATCAAATATTCTATTAAATATCCTATCATTTATGGCTCTTGATTTTGGCGATTCACAATATTAATTTTCTTTTATCATGTAATTTTAGAGTAATTACTGTAATTGTTCATCAACATCCTATTTAGGAAAGTATGTGTCTATATTATTATAACTATAGGATCTTGATTGTATATTACTACTTGTATTTAAACAATACATGATCAATGCAAATCATTACATTAAATACCATTTCTATCTTGGTATCAGAGCTATCAAGCAAACAACTCTTGATCCATAACCATAACCATCATGTCATCCGCTTCCTATCAGAAAAATAACATATCTTCTACAATCTCTATCAAGTTGGACAAAGACAATTATCCACCATGGAAATCTCTAGTCTTACTAGTGATTAGAGGATGTAAACATTATGGTTATATACTAAGGACAATAGAATGTCCAAACCAATTCATTATTGCAGAGAACACGACAACAAAAGTCAATCCTAGCTATGAGGTATGAAAGCCTATGATTAAGCCATAAGAAAAATGCTTTAAGTCTATACACCACAGCACCAACACATGGCAACGATGGTGCCCAATATAAAACAGGAACAACAGCCAACACATCAAGCGACAATGCCCAAACACATAAAAACACTAGAGAACTACCAAACCACACCACGACAACAACAGTAAAATGCACACCATGCATTTCAGCTTACAAACCCACCTCACTAGTGACACATTGGAGGAGCAACCACAACGAGAACTTCACCTACCACAAACGAGAGCTTTAACCACGACAACTTGACCCACCCACCATTGTGGGAACTTCAACCACCAATGGCAACCAGCAAATAGTGATCAAGAAAAGCAAAGAACAAAAGCAAGTGAACATTATAAGGTATTACAATAAAGTGTATAAAATAAACAACATCTAACGCAAGTTTAGAACAACGTTAAAAGCCAAAACCTGTTTTTCTAAAACAACATCATGTTACTCAAACAATGCTGAATGATAACACTTGAATCATGCCTAAACACTTAAGATCCTCTAAAGCTTTAAAGCATGTACTTTCTAGTACTTCTTTGTTAGTTGTGTTGTGCTCTCTTAGTCTATGCAAATATCCACCTTTATCAAAAAGTCTGCTTGAAATCAGAACAACGTTAAGAGATAGGAAGATATTCAAGGAATGTTTAATAGATGCTTTTTGCATGCTCTTTCTATAGACATAACATAGTTGCTTTGCCAAGACGTAATGTAGTTTCTTAATCTACCTTAAAGGCTACACCTCTGGAAGAAAGTCAAAAGCATATTTTTCAAAGACGTTTATATAAAGAGGACTATATGAAGAGAAGAAAATGAAGAAAATATTATTGCAATACATTCACACTACTTCAAATCCTCTCAAAGAGAGTTATTCATTCTATTCTTGTAATATTTCAAAACACTTTGTGTTTGTTTTTCAAAGTGAAGTAATACACTTGTAAAGTTTAACTTAGTGGAGTAGATTGTCTAGTTAGATAAACTAGTGATCTATGAGTGGGTTATACTCGTCTAACCAGTGGGTTAGTTGTAAATTAGGAGTAGATAAATTTGTAATTATTTGTGATTAGTGAAACTCCTTAAGAAATTTATAGGAGAACTAGACGTAGTTTAGTTTAGAGTGAATCAGTATAAAAACAAAGTGTTCTTTAAGTGTTTGTGTTTTTCAAAAGTTTTCTTTTAAACGTTGTTTTAGAAACTCAAATGTTTAACATCTATTACAAATTGTCTAACCCTTTAAAAGGAACTAAACATTAATTTGTGAAAATTTTAAAACTCTATTCAAATTCCATTTCTTTCTATAATTTTTCTATGTTTCAATTTCAAGAAATAAAAAATTAAAATAATTTATAGGTGTAAAAATGATAGTGAATTAAAGTATATTATGATAAAACTTTTAGTTAATATGCTTTATATTATTGAAGTTGATAAATTGACATATAGTATTTACAAATTTAATAAATTAATTTAATATTTTATTTTTGTTGTAAATATTTTATAGAAAAATAAAATATAGGAAAGTTTATTATAGTGAAATTCAATTAACTTTAAAAAAGATGTTATATTGTCTCTTAATTATTTATAAAATACATTTAATCAAACATTTTGTTAAATTATATTATCTTGATAAATTATTAGTTTAATTTTTTGTAAAGTAAAATTAAACTAATAGTTGATACATTATCAAAATAGATACTTAAAAATTGTTTATAACACGATAAATTTATTATTACTACTAGTATCAATTTCTAAAATAATTTTAAGTAAAATAGGTAATTTAATTACTGATTATAAAATCATTAGAAATTAATTAATTAATAATGAATTTTAAAATTTTGAAAGAGTTAATAAAAATAATTGAAATAATGATAAAATTAAATAGTGAATTTTGTCATTCTAACAACTTCTACCATACTACACTTGCATAAATGGGAATGAAACAATGTTAATATAACCCCTACAAATAGCTTGCATTCTCTTGCTTTATTCCACACTCCAACTTTGAACACCTGCAGGTTCTTCGTCTACAGGACACTTACACGTTCTTTGCCAACCCTCGATTTTCGAACCCCAACCATAACATGTTAGCTATTCACATACCATCATTGTGTTTTTTCCCACAAATTATTATTTTATTAAAAGTTCAGTCATTATTATTATGTTAATATAATATTCTTGACAGATTTTTTTAGCATTATAGAGGATTTTCTATACAAATTCATTTTAAAATAATAAAGTTATTGATATTTTCTTATCAAAATCTTTTGACTGGATATGCTCTTAAAGCATTTTCTGAAATTAGATAAATAATTAAACGTTAAAAATATTGATTTTTTTTAAAAGTAATTCTGAAAAAAGGAATAAAATCATAAGTAGATGATTCCACAAGACTTTAAGCTATAAGTGAGTCAACTTATAATTTCTATATTAAATAGGAAGGATAATATAAAATTTTGAAGAGAAAAAAAAGTCATTTCTGTCAAAACTGTTCATTATTACAATTGGGCAGTCCAGTGAAAATCTAAGTAACATAATGTTGGTGGAATATGCAGGATTGATAGAGTGTTTCTTAAAGTAATATTTATTTTTACTTGTAAGGATAAACGTATTTGTACCAAATTGTTCTAAGCTTGATATATTTTAATTTTTAAATTTAAAAAAGAAAACGAATATAACTGTTTTAATCTAAAATATTTTGATTTTTAAATTTTAGAAAATAATATAATTATTTTAATTTAATAACATTAATTTCTTTTATATATCAGATTATGTTTCAAATTAAAATCTGAACTCAAATATGTAATATACAAGACAAAAAATGTATTTAATTTTTTATTTTTACTTATTAAGTCTTTTACTTTCTATTTCTTTTTATAAATTAGACATAGATATCAATTCATAAAATTTAGATCTAATATATTTTATTTTGTATAATTTGAATTTAATATTTTAATATTTCTATTCATTCATTTAACTTATTAAATTAATCAAATACTACTTGTCAGAGGATTAGTTCGATGAATATTTGACCTGTGAATCCATATAATTTTTTTAATTTTCTATTTTAATTTTGAATAAATAAAATAAATATAACAATTTTTTAATGAGAAAAACCACTAATTAATTTTATGATAAATTATAATTTTATATATTTTAATAAAAACATTCTACCAAAAATAAAATTTTAAAACATATATAAAACATATAACTATTAAAAGTTCATCTTTGAATTGAATCAAATATCACAAAAGTATAATTTACTATTTAAATCATATGATTTATTTAATATTATTCATGAACTTAATCAGATTGCTTTTTCAGATACCTAGATGTGAGTTTTACTGAGCCCTGTCCCTAATCTAAAGCAGAAATAAAAGATAGGAGGAGAGGGTCTGCAACCAATGGTCAATCTAGGGTTCTGAAGAGTCTTATCTGTCTATGGATTTTGGGTTTTGCATTGCAAGCTGCATTCTGCACATTCAGTATTCACATGTTATAGAGATCTGATTCAGAGTACTCACATAATGGCATGCATGTACGATCACTGCTTTCAGCTTTTTATCATTATGTATAATTTATACACTGTCATGTCTCTAACTTTCCAACGGTTTGCATGTATAACTTAAACCCCAGAGGACCTCCAACTGCATGCATTAATTAATAATACCATTTTCATACTTCTGCTTTTATCCTTCTTCCTTCTGTTTCCCACTTGCAACTTTTTCAGCTTCACAAACATAGAAATCATCGTTTCTCCCATCAAGAAAAAAGATAAACACAAACTAAATAAATGTCATCACACTGCCACCCTCACCTGGAGAAATTGTCCTTCCATGTTGCTGCGCAGATGACATTAATTATAAAACTCATGTTAGACAAACGTTCTTATAAATTGCAAATTACATTTATAACACCATGTGTTATCTGTTGGTTAACTTTTGCATGTAGACGGTTTTGGTTCTCGATTTTAGGACTCTGCTTGGTTTAAATTTCAAAGTCTTGGTGATACTTTTATGATGTAGTGAATAATGGTTAGTTTAATATTTTTATCTATATTTTTTCTTCTTATTATTATTTAACAACTAGTACTATTTTTTTTATCTTTCTTGATATTTTTTCTATAATATGAATATTTTTCAGTTTTGTCTAATACTTCTCAACACGACTAAAGATAAATATAGTGCTAATACAAGGCATTAGATTTGCAATGTCATTTTTAATGATTTTTTTTTCAAATAACAAGAGAATAAAAAACAATTATTTCAAGAACTAAAAAAATTAAAATAATTTATAGGTGTAGAAGAATGACTGTTAGTTAGAGTATGTTATGATAAAAATTTTAGTTAATTTTTTATACTTTTTATTATTGAAGTTGATAATGGTTTTTGAATTGTGTAATACATTAGTCACCTATCTTGAGTGCATCACTATGAGTTTTAAAAAATTATATTTCTTTGTTTAAATGTGATCAGTATGATATATTGAACCTCAAGATCTGAGTATAGAAATCTTATAAATAATCTAAAACATCATGGAAGCATATTAAGGGATGTGCATAATAAATATTGGTGACATTATGGATGTGAAGTGATGTGTGATTATAACTGTCATAATGGAAGAAGCTTACCGAAAAGCTAAGAATATTTTTCCTTACTGCTTTGTTAACTTCTTAATGCTTTGTTAATTTTGGGAGGAGTGACTGGATGAATACGAGGGAATTTGAAAGTGAATTAACTGTTATTTATTTGAGTAAATTTAAAGGTGTAGATTTCCAAGTAAAATTTATGATAATTAGTATAAAATTTTATTGATGTAAGAGATAAAATTTGTTTAATTGGTAGAAATTGAATATTACCAAAATGCCACTAGTTATTAATATGATATAAAATGATAATTGTTAATGTTAGATTTAATTATAAAAATGTTTATAAAAAGTAAAAAATTAACATTAATTATTAAAATTAATTTTAATATTGTACAAAAATTTTATTTTAGTAAAATAAATTTATTTTTAATTGTAATATTTTTGTAATATTATTTATTAGCAAGGTGAAATTGAATATTTTTAAGAATAGAAAAAGTTAATCACATAACTACCACCACCCAAACACATCTTTTCTAACTTCTCTCTTTCCCCTTTGATCCTGAAATCCAAATCCAAAACCTCTCTTTCTCCCTCTCTCTGCTTTCTTACTTCTCTCTCTTCACCTCCACCAAACCACGCTTCCCCGCTTTCAAACTCTCCTCTTCCCACTATTCCTCCTCTCCTCTCATCATCGACTTCCTCACCGACGACATCCTCTGTCGCCTCAACTCCCTCGATTCCTTCCTCTACCGCCGCGACCTCCCCTTCAGTTCCCTCTCTATCCGCCTCATGCGCCCCCACGAGACTCGTTCGACCGTTCTCCTCCTCGCCTACTCCTTTATCTAGTCCTTGCTCATTCTTGCCGCTTACGTCAACCTCCTCGCTTTCCTCATCAACTAGTACCTCCTCTAACGCCTGACGCTCCTGCCCAACACCACCACGCACGTCGCCTTCTATACTCAAACACCATCGCCATCTACTACTGCTGTTGCTAAAGAAGACGAGGAAGAACCACTACAAGAAGACGATGAAGCGCCCTTGGATGGAATTGTCGAGATCTGTTTCAACAGAAGAGGCACCTTAGAACTGAATCCAAGCATACACGATGGTGAAACAAACGCTTGGAATCGAATACAATAAACCATAATCGAATACACCAAAAGATTTCCTCTTCCACTACAGTGTAACCGAATACGCACACCCTAGAACCGAATATAGCAACAACTTTCTTTTTTTTACATGGTATTATGATATTTAGGAAGGGAAAAGATGAGATTTTCCTTCATTCACTGCAAATCCTCCCATATCTGCAAGTGATACAAAAAGGACGTATCTCGCAAATCTGCTGCATTCCATCTTCGCAAATGGTCCAAATCGAACACGACCAATCTCTCAATTCCGTCTTCGCTTTTCCTTTTCAATAGTACAATCCTCGAAAGTGAACACAATGTAAAAAATTGTTATAATTGAGAAGATCCTCAAGTTTGTAAGTATTTTTCCAACTATGATTGATCCTTTTTTGTTTCACTCGTTTGATGATATTGATGTGTCTCGGTTTTGTGATTAAGCATGAAATAATTTGATAATGTTTTATAGGGATAAGTTATGTCAACAAATTGTTCTTGAAATTAGTGGTTGAGTTCGTATGTGATAAATTGTCATAGCTATGCATAAATACTCATGACATCTTGTAATGAGATGTTGTTTCCTAATAGTTTTTTGGTAAAATTCAAATCGATTGAGTCATCTCGCATCAATATGTTATTTTTTCATAACCATAATGGTAGAGTTCACATGGAGTGAATCATCCTACATCAAGAAGGTGTTGCTTTAAAACTCTTTTCAAAAGGTTCACACCGAGTGAATCATCTTACACTAGAAAGGAGTGGCTTTGGTATAACCTCATTGGCGAAGTTCACATTGAGTAAATCATCTTGATCGAGAAGGTGCGATTTTGGTATCCTGTTTAGCAAGGTTCAAATGGAGTGCATAATCTTGAGAAGGTTTTATTTTGGAATCCTTCTTGGTAAGGTTCACATGTATTAATCGTCCTGCACTGAGTAACTATCACTTTGGTATCTTTCGGTAGGGTTCACATAAAGTGAATAGTCTTTCTTAGTAGAATTCACATGGAGTGCATCATCTTGCACCGATAAAGTGCAACTTTGATAAGGTTCACATAGAGTGAATTATCACGCATCTAGAAGGTGTGGCTTTTATAACCTTCTTGACAACATTCACATAGAATGAATCATCTTACATCGAGAATGTGTGAGTTGGGTAGCCTTCTCGATAGGTTTTTGAGATGACAAAAAGATAGGGCAGATATAGGTTTGACTATCTCATCTTCATTACAAAGTAAAAATTCATCTTTATCCCTATCCCAAAACCCAACGAGCATGAAATTATTTGTCTCATCCCCATTGTAACATCCCAAAAATATAGCTGCAAACTATATTCAAGAATACTTACATTTACAATAAAAATAGAACAGTTACAGGAAATAAATTTTAACTTATTGTTATCCTAAAATAACCATAAATTAAAATTTTACAGAAACCTACACTGATACAACCCAAAAGGGAAAATTGATCGGTCATACAAGAAGTGTATTAACCGAACGGTCCTATACTAAATACCAAAACAAAGTCAAGACCGAACGATCTTACTCTTAGCGGAGACCAACCTCTTCTGCCAGCGTCTGTTCCAGATAAGCTTCTGCACCTTCTGCTCACATCCACAAGGTGATCATTACAAAGACAAGGATGACCGAATGGAAAAACATGACAAGACAGGAAAATAAGGGTAAGCTAGTGTAATTCAGATACTCACATAATACAATTATACATATACAGAAATCATAAAAGCATGTTATAACCGACCACTTTACACTGACTGTCTGGATTAGTATGAATATAAGTTATGGTTGTTCGTGCACTCGTGGGTGGTAACCTGGAAAACCATCAGTATTACCGCAACATTGAAAAACCTTTGAGCTTGCCACACGAGGTTAACCCGTTATACCTCACCTTAGGCCAAGGTAATACATACCGCCCAGGCTAGGGTCTCTTGCTATTCTCACCACATGCATCACCATTCTCTACTTGAGACTCAGTGACCATTAGAATTTCAGAATGAACGCCAATACTAAGCTTTCCTTATTCATACTTTTACCACAATACAACCAATCACTAAGACATTCCTCCTTGGAATTTTCTTTTTGATCCATAATATAATTTTCACATCATACTTTCTCATCTCATCACAATTATTATATCATAACTTAATACCATCTCACATTACAGTAGAATTATGATCATTCCTCATCCATCACATCTTTAAATAACTTCAAACCGAACATTAAAACATCACCATGGACCATAACTGACTTGGAAAATATCAACAATTATTATAAACAAAACCTGACGGTAGAACACCTCCTATCTGCGAATCTGACCGTACGGGATATGGTTTCCCTATAATAAACCTGACCGAACGGGATATTGTTTCCCTATGGTGAACATGACGGAACGGTCATGTAAAGAGTGAAACTCAAGCATGCGTCGAACGCTATTAGTTTGATCTAAGTACTATTGAATTAGATCGAACACTTATTGACTAATGTCGACCACTAGTAGACCATACCAAACACTATTATTTTAGACTAATCACTATCGACTTAGGCCGAACACTGAGGGCTTATGCCGAACGTTATAACCAGGCTAAACACTTTAGTTGAACCTAATACTTATTGTGAGACAAAACATTTTCTCATTATTCAAAGAATATAACCTAACTATAGTTTCTAGGCAAAATCCAAAGAATTGAATGAATATTATAGAACATCTATAATTGAACATAATCAAATACTAAAGCTTATAATCAAAATCTAAGAGCTTAGACCGATTACTACGAGCTTAGTGATAACAATCCAAAAACTGTTATTTTCATGCTTAAAATTGATACTAAAAGCAACCTTTAACACTTAGAAACTAGCTTGGAATCATGCTTTTGTTTATATTTTTGGAAATAAGAGAGTTGGACAGGTTTATGCTTGATTTCAGTGTTTTATGCAGGTTTTAAAGTAAATTTGATGAAAGAAGTGAAGAAGGATAGAGATGGAATCAGAAAATAACTCAAAAAGTGCAAAAGAAGAGAAGCTGCAAGTACCGCTCAACGCCATTTTACCGCTGAGTGACACTGCTTAACACTCGTTGGCATCGCTGAGGGGTGAAAGTACAGCTGAGGGGAATAATTCAACACACGCACTTACCGCTGAACGGTATTTTACCGCTGAGCGCCATTATTTTGGGTTTGGGCCTACTTTTCTGTAGTTTTTAGAATAGTATATAAGCTTTAGGACGTCCTACGGTTTGTATCTTTGGCTGGGAACGAAGCAGAAACACACTTTTCACCCCTTGGGGGTAGAATTGGAGATGGTGACGGCTCTCCTCTTCTCTTTTTTGGGTTTTTCTATCTCTTCCATTCTTTCATTCCATTGTTCATCTAGTTCTTCCATGACGATGGAGAACTAAACTTGTATTGTTGTTGGGGAATCAATGAAATCTTTTGAAGCTCTCATATATGGAATTTTGTGTTTAAACATCATATTTATGATACATGCTTTCTTTCATCATTAGTTAGGGTTTTTCCTCTTTGCTCAAGGCATGCATTGTTTAACTCATTCGATGTCATGATTATTGGTTTTATTGATATGAACACATACGGTAAAATCTAGATCCGGGGAAACTCTCCCAACAGTAGTATAAACCTAGACATAGGAATATGATGGTTGGTTACCGTTAAGCTTCCGTTCATTATAATGCATGACTAATTGCTAGGGAGACAAGACATTGTAAACTAGTGATTATGATTAGGCTTTCTTCGCTGAGACATCGGGTTTAAGGTAATTTAGAGAGTGACATTAACATTGATGAAAAGAATGATGAATTCCTAAAATATATGAGAGTGGATAAGATGAAATTGATTGCCCCAATAACTTACTCATCCACATATTTCAATTCACGTGTTTTGTTTCTTCTTTCCCATTGATCATCACATCCATACATGTTTACTTTTTGTCTTTTGCATTTGAAACTTATAACAATTTGTTCTCAAGTCTTAAATAATCAAGAAATCATATAACTAACTAGGCCGTGAGTCCTTTGGGAAACGATACTTGGTCTTATCGAGTTTATTACTTTATATGATTCGGTCACACTTGCCGAGGGTTAAACAAGTTTTTGGAACCGTTTTTCGGTGTTCATAAATTTGTCATCACTTAGACTGAACACTATTAGTTTCAATTTCAATTACATAATTTGGTAATATGAATACACCAAGTGCTTAGTGCATCACTGAGCACTACTGAGACTGAGTGCTGGCATTTGACCGAGCACTACCAAGACAATTCAAGAGTGAGCGGTCAATAATAGTTATAGACTATGACAGATCGAACGTCGTTTACAAACAAAAGCTATGTCTAGACCAAAATCTACAATAAATTGGACATCACACTAAACCGAACGGTCATTAATTGAGAATCCACAATAGCAGAATTCAGTTAAGACCTAACACTAGAGAGAAACCGAACGGTCAATTAAAGACCTTCAGCAAACTACCTAATTCTGAAGAATATCTAAAAAATTATAATCAACACTCAACCCTTACCAAATTCACTCAGCCATTGAACCATAATCATACGGAAGACAACATCATCAGAAGCACAACATCAATATTCCACACCAATAACACCGAACACCCAATTCATCCAATCTTACATTCATACAGAATCATCCAAATCAATTTCATACATTAAAACCAAGTAATTAAATTATCTAGCTTCCCTTACCTATTAGACTGAACCGAACAGCTCTACCATTTCAGAAATTTGCTCCTAATACCATAAAACCTCAGGAACCTATAGTTTGAAAATTTGTGGTAACAGACCAACCCAAAATACCAGAAAAGTGATTAGAAATAAGAAGAAGAAACTGATGAACACATGCAACCAGAAATGTGGCTTGCATGTGTCAGAAAGTTTCAAAATCCTACAAGAACCCCAAAGATTGAGACTTACCTGTTCTAAACGAAACATTGATCAGTGAAAATTGAAGTTCTTGACAATCGGATAGCTTTCGTACAATTTAATTGTAAATCAGATGAAGTAAAATGAGAGATTTTTAGAGAGAAGGAAGAAGATTTTAGAGAGAAGGAGGAGAAAAGAAAAGAGAAGAAGTTTTAGAAAGAAAAAGTGGTGTCAGAAAATGGCAAGAGGATTTAAAAATTTTATTTAAATACTACCACCGAAGCCACTTGTCCACTCCAGAAACATACACTTATCTTCTCCCTTCCACATGTCATTTTCGGGTTTTGACACTCATCCCCATCGAAAAATTGGTGTACCCTTACCCACATTCATACCCACTCCTTTACTATTTCAAATACTAATTAACTTTTTATTATAAAAAATAAAAATCACAACAAAGAAAATATCATATTGTTAAATGTTAAATATAAGAAGGATATACACATTTTTTTCTTCATTGTCAAATAAATAGAAAGAAATTATAATGTTTTAAATATCAAATAAGAGTATCAAATAAAAATTGGATAAAGCTCAAACAATTATAGAAAATAGTAAAAATGGTAAAATGTGTAATTGAGTTATGAAACTAAGGATCAAATAAAAGTTCATAATAAAATTTTTAGACCTAATAAATTAAAGGTGTTTTAGTAATTTAAAATAGGACTAGAGACATGACAAATATGTACATATTCATCCTCGACCTCATATCCAATTTAAAATATCAGGTATACCCACTCAATGTGAAAATTCTCCATTAAAATTGGGATGGGTTCGAATAATACTCACACGAATAGGTTCTTTTGTCATTCTTATTGGGTTCACATGGGCTTAATCATTATCATGTACTAAGAAGATGTCGTTTTGAGAGCCTTCTCGATAGGGTTCACAAGGAGTGAATCATCCTACACCAAAAACGTGTCACTTTGGTTGGTATCCTTCTTGATAGGGTTCACATGAAGTGAATCATTTTACACTTTTGAAAGCATGTCCTTACTGATTAATATTTGTATATAGAATTGTTTAGTTCGTGGATGTTTGTCGATTTTAGAGGTCTCGATCTCAATCAAAAGGTCTCATAGGTGGGGATACTTGAAAAAAAAATACTCCAATCCTTAAATGAGTGTAAATGCGATGGGATAAGCTCCTTTAAGTTATATGACTACAACCAAGGGAAGACTCCTAAATGGGTGGTGGGTTGAGAAAGCTTGGTAATGGTGGAAATATGGTGTGTATATGGTGGTTTTGATGTGATAAGATGATGGCTCATCCTCCAAAAAATATGACTCAAGCAAATTAAAGGGGATATGTGTTACCAATGAGGAGCATTGGTGTCTTGAAGTTAATGATTTTGATGATGCTACAAAGTGAAGAATATGAAGACTCTTGCTGTATGAAGTTTAAAAGCATTTCTGTATAAGAGAAGACACCAAAATCGAGCAGTTAAGACCGAACTGTGACTCAGTAGTTGAAGACTGAACAACCACTATCAGTCAAGACCGAACATTATGTAATAGTTGAAGGCTGGACAGTGTATACCAGTTCAAGGCTGAACACAGGATGAACACTGGCTGAACACAGTTCAAGACCGAATGGACACTCACAGGACCGAACATAGTTGAACATTAGCCAAACCCAATTGAATACCAAGCGGTCACTAACACTGGGCGAACATGAATTGAGCCGAACGACAGAAGGTGATAAGGTTTAAACCAAACAACAGGAGTCTGTGCCGATTCAAACCGAGCAGCAAAAGATGAAGAACTTGAGTCGAACGGTGGAAGAGTTAAAAATCCTAACTGTTCCAAGCCTCGCATATAATCGATTATCACTTACAATAATTGATTATCACTGGCAGTTGTAATAAGTCTTTTCAGTTTCGAACCAGTAGGCTATATATACCTTTGCCAAACACTTTAGAATGTAACTTTAGCAAATTTGAGAATATAGTGAAATCTGAGGAAGTTCTCAAGTGCAAGTTCCTGCTCTTATCAAGTCTTGTGAATAGGAGAAGCTCGCGCTTTGTGTGTCAAAGGTCGGAGCGGTTCTCTTCAAGTTGGCACAGCTGTTGCTTCTGGTTCGTTTGTCGAAGGAAGCTCTTTCGGTTCGTTTGTTGAACGAAGGTTATTGCTGCACTCTTCCGGTTCGTTTATCGAAGGAAGGTGTTTTTGTTATTGTTATTTTCTATTCACTTTCATTGTAACTGTGAAACTATTTTAGTGAAAAAGTTATTCACTATTCATAGTGATTAACGACTGAACATAGAATCTTTTGATTCGAACCAGGATAAAAATCATTTGTGTGATTTTTCTACTCCCTACACTCTTTATATTTTCATCAAATCAACTGTTTGATAAAAAGTTTATAAGAAAAATAAAGGAACCATTTTTTTTAAAAGTGACCAAACAAGCTCTTTGTTTTTAACAATCTGTATCGAACTTTGTTTTAATATTTCCACTGGACAAAATTGATCTCGGTTGTTCCAACAATATGGTGATGTTTGGGTGCTCTTAAGAGAGGTTAGACCAACTCTTAAGCAATGGTAACTAGAGCAAACCTAGAAAGGGTGCTCTAGTTTTGATGACCTAAGTTGAGTAGTAAGACACAAATTTGACAGTATAAAAATAATCAATTTTAAAGTGAATTTGCATGGGGAAGACACCTATATTTATAAGCTTAGGTAACTTTATAGGTGTCTCCAAATTGTAGAAGCAAAACCCTAATATTCTAACTTGGAGATCAAGGGAAAATAATCTCTATTAAGAGCATGACACATGACCATTACTAAGGAGAAATCTCTTTATTAAGAGCATGACACATGACCACTACTAAGGAGAAATTCTCTCCATTAGGAGCATGACACATGCCGACCACTAAGGAGAAATCCTTCCCTCTTCAAAAAGATTTGTCCTTAAATCGTCATGTTTTTCATTGACAAGTTCATTTCCTTATTATTGATCAACTTGTATATCATTCCTCCAGGATCAAAGATCCATCTGCAGTAATCACAAAATTTCAATCAATTTTTGTTTTATAATCAAAATATATCTCAATGAAAGACTAGAAGGAGGCCTTATGTTAATTTTGAAATACTTTCCTTGAGAGTTTTCAAGGCCTACTTCCCAAAAGTGTTTTTATCTAGTTTGAGTTAATTGTAACCTAGGAGGTAACACTAAAAGTGTGATTTTGAAAATTTTGAGGAGTTTATAATAATTGGAAGTGAAAATGAAGTTCACAGTTTGTCAATAGAAAATGTTGGAAGTATGAAATATGGATTAATGATAAATTGAGAAAAGTTCAAAGATTGAAAAACTCGCTTTATCATCTTGGTTTCAATTATTTTTTAGGAAGGATGTACCTTTAGTAGCACTTTATCTTTCTTTGTTCTCTCAATCTTTAATTTTTCTCTCATTTGTTTCACATCCTTGTCTCTTATCTTTTTATCATGATAATATCTTCTTTCCTCATCCTTTTTCTCTTTTCTTTCTTGCTTCACTTTCTCTCGTTATTCTTCCTTCCTTCTCTTGTCTTCCTCTTTTTTTTTTCATAATCTTCTCTTGTATCTTCTGATATTTTTATTTCAAAATTCCAAGTTCCTTCTTTACAATGGCAAGTTAGGTTTCTCTTTTAATTCTCTCTTTCTTTTGTTTGTATGAGCTCTTGCCTACTCCAAATTTTTAGTGACTTTAGATCTTGAGCAATTTGGTTTAAACTTTGTGGAGTTTCTTAACTAGAGTCACTACTAATTTGGTAAGAAAAATCCCTAACCATGACTATGCATCCTATTTTTGGATTTTAGATTAAGAAACTTTTTTTTTCAAAAAGAATTTCCTAAGGACACTTAAAGGTTGCAAGAATGCTCAAGTTCACTTCTAGAAAAGAGAGATGAATCACTAAGGATTACATAAAAATGAAGTCTTTCCTTGGCAAAGTTTACCTCAAGCCATCTTGCACCAACTTTCTCAAAGGAAATTAAGTTTGAAAGGATAATGAACACACCCTAAACTATACACAAAAAAAAGAAAGCAAATAAGGACAAACAAAGAAGGATAGCTTCAAAAGGAGAGTTTGTATGAAAAAACCAAAAGTACCAATAAGGACAAACAAGAAAATAAATGGCTAGAAACAAGGTTAACTACACAAAGAGAATCACCTAAAGAAAGGCACTAAAATGGACTCATAAAAACAAAAACAACTAGAATAAAAAGCGGTATGCTTATTGTTCTCTTTCATTGATGGCTAATGGTTCATATAGTCACTCTGTTAGCTTGAGCGAAACATCAATAGTTGCTATAAATTCCATCTTACAGCCCCAAAATAGTTTCAAATGCAAGCATATATAAGCATACCAAAGAAGGTAGTAGTAGTGGTTCTACTAAACTTGTTTTGGTCATTTTTTTTTCTTGATTTTTCTTTTACTTTTTTTTATGAACTTTTATTCTATTGTTTTCAATAATGTTCCAACACCAAAACATTTTCATTTTTTTTCTTGATTTTTATTTTACTTTTTTCATGAACTTTTATTCTATTTTTATCAATAATGTTCCAGCACCAAAACAAAATTGCTAAAACATATTTTCAACATATATATTGCACTTTAACAAGAAGCATATCAAAATGGAAAGAAACCTACTAGAAAAAACAGAAGATAGATTATGAAACTCAATAAAACTTAGTGGAAACCAAACTCTATGAACTTGTTAATGATCTAATAACAAGTATGAACTCAAAAATACAATTTAAAAGCACTCAAAAGAACACATATGGTGCAGTTTTCAAAACACACTTGAACATATATTTTATCAACTTTTCCCAAAGTCAAATTATGAGAAAATAACATAAAAAGAACTACATATAACTTTAGACAACATGAATTGATTTGAAAATAAAAATAACGAAACATCATATGATGATCGAATGTAAAACAATAAGGACTTAAAAAACGCTAAGCATATGTATACATGTTATGCAACACATTTAAAAGTATTTATAAAGCACAAAATAGAAGCCAAAATTGTTAAAATAGAACCTTGAAAACGTTGATGACAACATTCTGACAACTCTGACCTTTGCTAATTATTTTACTCGTAAATATTTTCGTAGAACTCCAAATGAGCTGACTTTTCTTTTGTTAGAAACTAGACTCAAAGAGTTTTCATTTGACAAAGAGCACGTAATTTTTGGACCTCTAAGCTAGTTGCAGTTTAATTTTTAAAATCAGTTTTTTAAAATGTATTGGCTACCAACACTTTTTTGTGTGTAAAGGATGTTGATCTGGACCATTCCAAGATAGCTACAAAAGACAAGGCTAATAAAAAAAAATATATTCCAAACACAATATCCTAAGGTCTTATTACCCATTGATGGGATAAGCTCCTCCAATCTATATGACTCAAGCCAAGGAGAGACTCCCAAATGGTTGAGGGCTTGCAAAAGCTTTATGATGGTGGAAATATGGTGCACATATAGTGATTTTGATGTGATGAGATTATAGTTTCTCCTCCAAGCTATATGACTCAAGCAAGATAGAAAGGTATGGTGATGTTTAGGTGCTCTCAAGAAAGGTTGAGTCAACTCTTAGCGAAGAGTGGCTAGAGGAAACCTATAAGGGGTACTCTAGCCTTGGTGAACTAAATTGAGTAGTATAACACAAATTTGGCAGCATAACAATACATAATTAAAGGGTGAATTTACATGGGGTGGGGGAGAAACCTTTATTTATAAGCTTATGTAATCCTAAATGTGTGTTCAAATTGCAAATGTAAAACCCTAATACTCTGACTTGAAGACCAAGGTAAAATTCTCTCTATTAGGAGCATGACATATGGTTACTACTAAGGAGAAAATAATCTCCATTTTGAGCATGACACATGACCACTACTAAGGAGAAATTCTCTTCATTAAGAACATGACACATGTTCACTACTAAAGAGCAATCCTCATCATTAAGAGTATGTCACATGGTCACTACTCTCCCAAGTGTTAAAGACCAAGAAACTCTCAACATTGGAGAGCAAGTCACTTGATGTGCATGTTGACTATGAAATCAACTACAAAATTTGTTCGAAGCTACGTCATCTCCAAGCCCAAAGACCATACATTACTTAGACCAAATATAAGGCCCGAATGAAAACTTAAACTACTTGGCCCATTATACAAGGCTCAAAGGAAAACCTTGTACTATTAGGCCCATAATACAAGTGTAAGACCCAAGAAAAATGTAGTAATTAGGGGATAAATTAGGTTTGAGATTTGAGTGTTATTGTTTGGTAATTGGTATTTAATGTTTGGGTGTTTCTTAAAATTATAATTGCTATGTTAATTATTTAAAATTAGTATTGATAAATATCAACACATGATTGATATGTTATCACATTGGTGTTTTTATATGTATGATATTACCAATATGATGTGTTGGTTTGTTTGTATAGGAATGTTGATTAGGATGGAATGGATGTGAGTTCAATGCCTAGGAAAAAGAGTTTAGGACAAACTTAGATTTTAATTGTATTTTTGGTCTAAGGACAAAAGGGTCTTTTTACTTTTATTAAATGGTGCAGAAATTAAGTTAGGGGGTATAGAAAGTAAGAATGAAAATAAAATCTGAAACTTAAATGGAAGATTACGTGAATCTTAGGAGGATTTAATAGTTGTTGATATTTTAAAAAGTAGTTGAGATAAAATAGGAGATAAAATCTTAGTGGGTTTTTAGAGATAAAGTGAGAGATTTTATTAAAACTGTTAAACATAAAGAGCCTTGTTTCTCAACACCAAAAGGGGCGGTGGGGTGAATTGGTGATTACTAAAAACGAATGCTTTTGAAATCTTTTTGCAAAGTTAGAATGATCTTGAAACTTTCTTGCAATGTAAGTAAAGCGCGTATGCAATTCAAAGTAAAAGAGAGAGGGAAAGAAGAACAAACACAAGGATTTTATCCTAGTTCGGCCTCAATGCCTACATCTAGTCACCCTTCCAATCAACCTTAGATTGAAGGATATTTGACTATAATGTTTTGAGATTTACACCAAAGGTTTTACAGTGAACACACTCTCACAATGTAAACACCTCTCCCACTCACAATCAAATATAGAAAGAAAATACCTGCACACACAAAACCACACTTTCTTGCTGCAAAATCCTTTTTGAGAAACACCTCTCAAAGTCCAAGAGCTTCTCACTCTTCTTCCTGTCACGCACGAACAGGGAAAAAGCATAATCAACGATTGCAAAATCCTTTTCTGATCAAAGCAGATACACCTCAATAGTGCGGATAAGATCAGTCAATCACGTCCACAAAGTTCCTCTCAAGAATCCTTCAAGTTTCTTCAAATTCTTCAAGTCTTGATTCTTCGAGCGTCTAAGTAATATGTAAAACTTTCTTAGATCAAAGATGTCAAATATGAAAATGTACAAATGATCAAAAGTTACAGAATTACAAGTAATGTGTCAATTTATAGTTTTCATCGTATCAGACGCAAAATAATCGATTACGTTAGTAATGTAATCGGTTACATTAAAATCAGATGTAACAGAGTTACAGTTAATACAGTTCGTAATTGAATGCACAATTAATTTAATCGATTTACATTTAATGCTAGTCAAACATAGTTAAAAATATGACCGTTATAACTGTTATGACTAAGCTGAAAACAATTTTCAAAAGATAACAGACTTAATTGATTACATAACATGTGTAATTGATTAATCTTAGCTCTTAACCAGATTTTGAAAATTTTTTCTCTTCAAAAACTCATCATAGACCATTTGAAAATGATATATGCAAAGACACAAGTTTTAATCGATTTAACAATTAATGTAATCGATTCAAACTTTCTGTTTTGCCACAATTTAAAACTTAAGTTATCTGATGATCTTAATTGATTACAACAATATTGTAATTGGTTATGTCATGCAGATTTGCTTTTGTGCTTGTGGTTTTCATCACACAGAAACATACAGTATGAATGCATAGATATAAACACATCATGATCAATAGTATGCAAGACCAATAGTATGTCAACATATGAATTAATATGTGTTGTTACTATTAATGTGTTGTCATCATAAAAAACAAACACATCAGGGATTGGGTTCAGCACTCATATTGTTCCTCCTATCAACAAAAACCAAAAAGATAGAGATAGAGGAAAAAGAGATAAAAAGGAGAAGAGTAAAATGGGTCTGCACATTGTTACCCTAATTCTAAAGACAAAAAAGAGAGAGATAAGGGAGAGAAGAGACGTTTTATAGGAGAAAAGAGGAAGATTTCTGGTGTTTTTGGAGTATAAATAAAGCCCTAGTATTGGCCAAGGTATGAGAAAACTTACCTTTATTTTTTGTATGCTATGCATTCTTGATTTTCTTCCATGGAAATCCTTGTTTTGATACATGTTTATGTGATTATGATTATGATTATTTTTTGTTGGGTAAAGGTTTGTATATGTATGATGATAGGGTTTATATCATGTTTGTGTTGGGTTTTTCCTATGAAAGTATGTATGTTTTGTTGGGTTATCCCATGATAATATGTATTGATGTTAAGGGAGGACACAAATATGTTATTTGGGGGTTATACCAAATAAATATGTTATAAAGAGTTGTTTGATGATCATATGCAGTATGTTGGTTTTGTTTGGGTTATAATTTGCACAATGATGGGTTTTGGATGATTCAAGTGATGTAATGTATGCATTAGGGTTTGTTCATAAGGGTGTGTGAGGCTTGAATGCATGCATGATGTATTATGAGTGTTTCCTTGTGACTTAGGGTTAATGTATGTGAGTTTTAAATACTTAAATTTTGTCCAGAATGTGTTTTGATTCGGCAATAATCAATTATCACTAGTTATAATCAATTATTTGCGCATTGATTTTTAGTGTTGTTTCGAAAATAATCGGTTATTTGGGACGTTGATTATTTTACTAGAAAAGTATGTTTTGATGAAGAATGGACGTGGATCAAGCTTGATGAGCTGTTGAACGTGATGATAATCAAAGAATGAGATTAATGGTTATGTTTTATGGTCAGGTTTGACTTGTGATTGATGTTGAAGCATGAGTGAGTGTTGGGGTGGACCTAACTATCTGCGGATAGGTGATTCCTTTTGCCTTGGGTGCAAATGAAGGGTTGTTCAGGTATTGAACCTTCCTTGTGTGGGGGTGATGGTGTTTTCCTTGTCTTTGTGTGGTAGGATTACATGCTCCATAGCTAGATTGCGGGACTACTCAAATAGATCTGTAGCGAAGGCTACATATTAGTCTGTAGGAACGGATACAAGTGGGTAAGGTAGTGTACAAGAGTGAGACTTATTAAAATAGAATGGTTTAGTTTCTCACACCAAGAGGGGGTGAATTGGTGAAGTGTAAAAATATAAGCTTTCAAAATTTATTTCACAAAATAAGATGCTTTTACACTTTTCTTGAATCGCAAGTTAAAAAGATATGCAATGCAGTAGTAAACTTAATCGAATATACTGACATCTTAATCAACTTAATAAAAGAGTGTAGGGATCAGAAAATTCAAACGCTAATATTTATACTGGTTCGGCCAACCTGCCTACATCCACTGTCCTTCCAACCACAGGAAGCAAATGCACTATAAAGATCAAGGTTTTTACAACATGGCTTTTACAGAGACCTCACGTCAAAAGTGTAAAACACCTCTCTAACCCTCTGATCTAAATATAGGCAACAAACAAACAAGACCAGCAACAAGAACACCTTCTTTAGTTGTCTATCCCTTTGAGGCACCCTCAAAGTTAAGAACACTATTCTTCTTCCTGCAAACACCACAGGGAGTCCAAGCCAATCTTCAAAGATTAAAAATTGTGCAGATTGATTAGACGTTCAAATCAGCAAGCCTTGCTTCTCAAGAAACCTCAAGTCTTTGATCACCATGGTCAATCTTGGTTCTTGGACCTTTTCCTTTCTTTGTAAGATCACACAACGTTCTGTAAAAGATATGAAAGTGTCAAATGCACAAAATTTCTTACAGAATTCAAATCAACGTCAATTTATAGTAATACACACATCAAACGCATTTTAATCGATTTAGCTGCTAATGTATTTGAATACATCTTGCAGTTATAACAAATTAACATCAATCAAGCTCATTAATTGAATGCACAAGTAATACAGTCGACTTACAATAAATGCTTGGTCAATATATTTAAAAATATGACCACTAAAATAGTTATGTCAAGCATTCAATCAGTTTTCAAAATAACAACCAACTTAGTTGAATACAAACTGGATGCAGTCGAGTAAGAAAAATCACTTAGCACATTTTTGAAAACTTTTCTTTTCAAAATAACTCACTGCACACTTGATAAAAGTTTGTGCAAACACACGAGTTTTAATTGATTCATCCCATAATGTAATAGACTTAAAACTATTATTTTGCTACACATTAAAGTTCAACCAAAGTGCTTGTGGTTTTCCATTTCCAAAAACCTATGTCAGGCATACACATATAAAATCACATATTAAACACAGTGATATGCAATGAACAACACAATCATGTTCACAAATATGCTTATACAGATTTATCACAGTAAACAAAAACATATAACATATATGCACATAACATGTAACACAGAATACTCATGTGTTATTAATTATGTGTTGTCATCATCAAAAATACAGATATCACTAAGATTGTAGGTTTAGCTAAACTAGTGCTCCCTAATCAACCATCTCAATAAGACTGACTCTTTTCGCTACGGTGTTCATTGTACAGTGATGCTCATGGTGTTATTCATGACTAGGATAGTCATGATGGAGGTGTATCTATAATGACGATCATGGTATTGGAGATGCTTTAGGTGATACTATGTTGGTAGTGGTATTACTATAATGGTTATAGTAAGTAGTTAGTGTAGGTGCTAATGAGTGGATAGACCAAGATTTTATGTGTGAGATGTTAGTAATGACGTTAAGGGTCAAGGATCGAAGATTGAGGATCGAGGATCGAGAATGCAGTAATTCATTATGGTTAGAAGATTATGAATCTTATTGTTATTACTTTTAGGTATACGGGTGGTTGTTCATGGCTAATAATATATATTCAATGTGTTTATATCCATTATTATTATGATTGTTTTATCGGTAGCTTACTCCATATGTGTTTGTGTTTGTGTGTTGTGAATGCAATTATCGGCGATGATCGTATAATGTGTTATACGTGAACAAATGATGTTATAGATGGTGTTGAGGCATGATAGATTCAAGAGATGACGGGAAACAAACTTGGGGTTTTTTAGCGAAAGCTATTTTTGTTAAATTTTAAGACAATGTAGTTGGAGTTATTTTAATTCATTCGTTATTTTCATTATTTGAATAATGTAATTGGACAAGTCTTCTGGAACTCATATAATTAGAATAAATTATGCATGTTTAAATGTTATGGTTTTGAAAAATACATTTTCGTGCTATGATAGAAAATTGAAATTTACGATTTTTGAATAACTTGTGACACCCTAGAAATTAGGGCGTTACAATAAGACCCAAAATAAGCCTACTCTACTCAAAACACATTGATGGCCCATGATAATAAGAGTTTGAGCTCACCTTCTATAGATAACTTCAAATCTTTTTAAGTGTGTTTGGTTATGGCTAGAGGGTATGCCATCACGATGGATAACAATTAATGAAGCCAAAGGATAAACAATAGTATTAGTGGTCAATACCTTAAGAGTATTTGTTTATTTACATTATTAGTAATGAGTTTTTACTTGAATAGGTCTTAGGGATAGACCTATATTATTCTTAATTTAGGTTTAGTCGTTCTTTAGTCATGAATATTGTCTTTAGATACTTGTTACCTTTCGATTGGTTATATAAATACTGTATATAATTGTGTTTAGGTGTTTTCAACCTTGTCTTATCCTTCTCGACCTTACCTTGTACTTCTCCACAAGACTAGCACTTCTCAACCTTACCTAATACTTATCAACAACGTAATTCTCAATCATACTTAATACTTATCAACAATACAAATACTCATCACAAAACAAATACTTCTTAGTATTTTTAGGTCTTACTTAATACTTATTAATAGGAGTACACGTATTCATCACAAAACAAATACTTCTTAGTATTTTTAGGTCTTACATAATACTTATTAGTAAGAGTGATGTATTCTTTCTTACACAAACTTTCTTAGTTTGTGAATATTGTAGTACACTTATATGAAACTTTAATATTTTCAAATAGTAAAATGTATAAAAAAATACCTATAAAACTTAAGTATTATACTTAATTTTTTTTATCACATAAAGAACAGTATGTTATAACTCAGGTGTAACATATAACTATAGCTGCTTAAATTTGTGTAACATAGAAATGACTTCTTTTTGTCATGATAATTATATTATTTTTGTGAAAAATATTATAAACAATAGCTTTGCCCGTACTATTTTTTTTTCTACCTTTGTCATATTTAATATATATATATATATATATATATATATGATTATAACTATTAATATTAATGGATGTTATATTAATTATGGCAGTCTTAATAACTTCTCATAGTGTTTTACCATCACATTGAATTATAATAATATATTATCTCGATTGTGATCTTGGAATTTGGAATAAATAATAGCAACAATATGATAATAAAATAATGGCTTAATATCATTATTGGTCTAAATTTTGGTTGGTTATATTCAACCACTGCTCCAACTGTGCAAATCCCAAATGAGATGGCATTTAACTACTGCCACATCACCATCTTCTTCAAACGAACCCTAACGCCACCGTCGCAGCAAATATCGTCCAAAGTCACCATGCTGCCGTGAAGCTCCGCATGCAAAGAACCATGGCAGCCATCACGCGCAACCTCCATGGCCACCACCATCAAAGTCGCGATCTCCCCCAAATCTCACGAAACTCTCCTCAGGTCGTTGAGCTACCCAGATCACCTTCGCGCCTCTACCATCACAAGATTTTCTCAAGCCGTCACTGCTAGCATCTCGTACCTACAAATCAAACACAAGCACCTAGAAACAGAGAAAATTGAATCGTACCACCCAAACCGCTAAGTCTTCACCGTCAATAATGTTGCAAGCCACCCTAATCTCGAACTCCATTCGAATCTTCATTCTCGCGCATCAGCCATGAATCATCCAAATCGAGAGCTTCATTGTCAGCGTAACAATCCTTGTCGCCATTGTGCAAAGCTCCAGGGCCATCATCTTCTCCAACCTGCAGAGAACCACAACGAAATCCAGAAAAATCCCAAATCAAAGAAACTTAGAATCGCGTCGCTCTTTCCTCCACCGGCCACCATGAGTGTTTTCTTACATAACTAGGTTCGTCTTCTTCATGCTACCATAAGCCACATAATTTGCGAAATCATCCTCCATTGAAGCAAAACCACGAGCAGCGTTTTCCTTCTTCTCGTGGTAGAAAAACAATATAAATATGAAAAGTTTTATAATTTAAATTAAGAGAAAGACAATGGATAAAAGAAAAAATATATTAATAATTTATTTTTACTTATATTTTAATAAAATTATTTATTATTGTTATTATGAAAACGCAAAAATATTAATATAATATTTACTATATAAAATTATTATTGTATTATAATAAATTATTATTATTATTATTATTTTAAAGTTATAATTGATTATAATTATATAAACATATTCAATTATATTATAAACGTTAAAATCTTTTTTATATTATGAATTATATTGAAAGCATGATATATTATGTCAAGTTTGATATATCTATGTATGAGAACATACTATGTTCTTTTTCTAAATTTTTATATTTTCTGTATATTTAAATGAAAAATAAGTAACAGGAAAAAAAGTTTATTATTTTTAAATATCAATCAATTGTATGTATAACAATATGATTAATGTTTTGTTTTTAATTTATATTCTTAGGGTTTAAGATTAATGTACCATTTTAGAAAAACATTGAGCATAATTTATTTTTAAATGATTTATAGAAAATGAAAATAACTTTCATATTTCTAAGTAGGATTAGTAGCAAAGCTAGTAATTCAAAAAGAAAAAATTGTAGTTGTAAATTCCTCAAATTAAACTATCCGCTACACAATAAATTTATAAAAGGGTTTATAAAAATATGTTTAAATATGGTATTAGTCTCTTAATTATCAAGCGATATTATTTTTCATCCCTCCTTCAAATTTTGGTACACTTTGATCCTTGTTCTCAAGGAAATTATAATTTTTTGTCCTCCAAAACTAACGCCGTTAGGCTGAGTTGATTGACGCCACGTCATATTTTCTTTTTCTGACACTAAGTCAAACCAAACCACAGGCCCAACAAGGTTACTACAATCTGCCAAGTCAACCCACATTCAGGGACTCCACGGCCAGTCGCTGCAACACTTCGGCAGCACCCACCAGTGACACCACCGTTGACTCCACTCGTGCAACCACCATGAGGAACCCAGAACTGCGAGAAGAGACCCAAAACGTGGATCAAAAATCTAAAATTCATTCGAATTTTAACCTTCTAAATCGCATTATCAAGAACACAAGAAATTTTCCAAAAACAAAGGCCAAACTACAAGAATCAGAAACCCAAGATCCCTAATTCATGACCATCAATCTGCAAAGAAGATCAAATGAATCAACTACAACCTTAAATCACAGAATCAGAACCCCAAAAGTCTCATTTCCAACCCTAGCCCCATCACGAGTCCAAAACTTGCGAAAGAACAAAAATCCAATTCAAACCACACCCAAAGTCGCGAACCAAACGCGATTTCAGTTTGTCGTAAAGACATTGGAGCACTTGTTGTCGAGAAGAAAGCTTCGAGAACCGCAGGTCCAATGCCTCACCGCCATTAAGCCACACAAGGCAAGAATCGCCTCCTCCTTGCATAAATAGCAACAAAAGACAAAAAAAAAGAGAAATTTATGCTTTCCCCTGCTGCGAGAATCAGAACTAGAAAGAATCTGGAAAGAAGAAGAGAGTCCTGTAAAACCCCAACCCAAGACCAGAGAACGAGACGAAGGACAATGCTTCCCCTACGAGCAGACCAAACTGAAAAAGAGGAAGGAGAAAGGGTATCTCCCTTTTCTAACCCACGACCTCTCTAGAACGAGAAAGGAGAGAAATCCCCTATGTTCAACGTTAGATGCAAGGAAGGTGACAGAGGGAAAAGGAGTGAGAGAAGTAGGGAAAGATTGCCTAGAGTCAGAAAAAGAAAAAATATGTGGCCTAATTTTAACCACGTTGGTTTTGGAGGACGAAAAATTATAGTTTCCTTAAAGACAATGATCAAAGTGTATCAAACTTTGAAAGAGGGACGAAAAATAAAATTGTTTGATAGTTGATGGACTAAAAACATATTTAACCCATAAAAATATTATATTATTACAAAATATAATTTAAATTTACATAAAAATATAAATATTTAAAAAAGATAGTTCAAAATAAAAATTTGTTATTCTTGTCCAAATGTTCATCATATATCTATTAGTATATTTCCTCGGGCACTTGATCACATCAAGATGATAAACTATTGAAACAAATTTTTATTTTAAAAAATATACATAAAAGAAATATTATAGTTTAATAATAAAAGAAAAAATCAATTTCATCCAAACATTAATATTAAAAAATCATAAAGACCGCACGTGAATCTTATTCATCAAAGATATTCAATAAGTATAATGTTAACTCACGCCTTTCAAAAGACTCATGTTAAATACGTTTTATTATAAACTAACATCTCATCATTTCAAATACTTGAATTTACAAACAAACTTATGAATTATGAATCAAGGTAAGTTCATTATAATCCAGATTTCTACATTTATACATTTCATGGTGTGTAACAATGTAAGAACTCTCCATCAACTTCTCACCACCTCATGTCATAGTTTATGTGACTCAAACCATCACTAAAGCTAGAAAATCTTTGTGACAACATAGGTATCAATATACTTAATTGAAAAATCAAACAATGGTTTCCACATTATCCTAAATGTATGACTTTAAATTCATAAAGGTTTCATCAATCTCAATAGTAACAAAATATAATTTATTTAAATTATAAAATCATAAATGAATCACATTGGAATTAATACTTAATTTGCATTTATAAAAATATTATAATCTAATTAATTAAAAAAGAGTAGAACAAAAGGAAAATAGATTTTTTTTTCTTTAGCTTGAGAATAAATATTTTCGTTTGAGCAAAAACATGACTGTTTGAGCAAAATTTTGGTAGAAAGTGGGTTGATTGTATTATTATTTTTGCTTGTGCCTAAAATCTTTCACTTAAACGAAAATAAGGCAAAGATTAAGATATGAGTCTCAATTCTATTTTTTCTTGAATGAAAATCTTCCATTTGAGCGAAAATATTAGAAAAATTAGCCTCAACAACAAAATCAAATCAGTTTTCAAAAAGATATTTTAGAAATATTTCAATACTATTACTTCTAAACAATTTAAATAATATAAATCATGGTATGATCAAACATCTCTTTTACTCATAACAATTCAACCTTATTTCCTTAACTCAATGTATGTTTATTTATTTTCATAACAATTTGATAAACTATCACAAGGAAAGATTCAAAATTCAAATTAAGGAAAATCTAAGATTAACTTGCCTAATCTAGTCTTTAGATCAATATATTGATAAAAGTATACAATTCAAAACATTTCAAATAATCATTCATCAAACATAACTCAATAACATTCAAACGAATTTTCAACTGAATATGAGTTCTGCATAAGAGTCTTGGACCTAGTCATGTTTACATCCCCACCATCTATACCAATGTTTTATAAAAAGCTTAAAAAAAGTTTAAATCACTCTCTTACCTAAAGTGCTCAACTTGAATGCAATTTATTGAACAATATGATTATTGAAAAATATATGACCTAAACCAAGGTGTCTAAAAATGAAAAAAAAATAGTATGTAATAAAATAAGTTGAGAGATTCAATTTTTTCAACTGATTGCATTGATATTGATATAAAATCATAAGAAAAAATAAATAAATAAATTTTAGAGTAAACAATGACTCACTCACTCATTTTGAAAAACTGATTGGATAGAATTAATCTTTATATCTTTAGTTGTGACTAGATACGATCATATTATGAAATAAACGAAATTTTATATTAGAGTTGAGTATTAGAGCTGATAGGTGTTTTAAAATAATGAGACCTATTATTTTATTTTAAAATAGTTCATGAATATAAATAGAATTTCTTAAATTCGTTTCATTACTTAAAACATTGTCTATCTCTCTAAAACTCTTTTCTTTGCTTCCACTCACTTCTCTAAGATTTATCATCCCTTGATCATTTGTTTGATAATCAAGAAGTTCTTAGGAGATCGCAACTGAGTTATCTTCACATCTAGTTGATTAATTTATGTCATAAAGCAAGTAAGTTTCAGCTCTTTTTTCCTCCTTTTGTTCTTAATTTGAAAATAGAATAATGAGATTGTCCTTGCATGCGTAATCTCGCTTCTTCTATTTGTTCTTGGTTAATCTAAGGTCCTAAGGACTCTTTCCGTTCCCAATTTGGTATTTCGTACGTATTCCTAGAAATTCATTGTGTTTCAAGCAATAGGTGAGGCATCTTTTAAGTTGGGCAGTTCTTTGTGAGGTAAGAAAATATAAAACTTGTTTAGATTATGTTTATTATGCTAAAATAGTATCCGTGAGAATAATATGATGACTTGAATGAAATTGTAATTGTAGTGTAGTATTCTTTATGTTTAAATAAGGATATATGGTAGTATGATGTGTGTATAATTAGAATGACGTGAAATTGATGTTCTATGCTATCATGATTATGTGTGATGAAGTTGTTTTGATGTTTGAAAACTTAATTCAAAGTGTTAGGGTGATTAGGGGTCAAATTCTTAAGTTTTAAGTCTAAAAAGGGGGTTTTGATGGGTGAGTTTGAGAAAGAGAGGTTGAGGTGAGAAAGAAACTGTCTAGGAGCTGTCATGAGGTAATTTGAGACTTGTTATAAGTGTTTTAGGAGAAAAAGCTTATATGTATCTAAGAAGTGTTTCATTGTTAAAGTTTTGGAAGGTTTTTAGCGTAAAAATGGGGCTTTAAGTAGTGAGATCTTAAGGTGAAGGGTGTGAACTGTTTTGGAGTGTTGAAAGTCTATTGTTAGACCAATTAGGACTTGATTGGATGTTGAAATAAGTAAAAGTTGTCATGGAAGGGATAATTGCTTCATAGGCTGAGTTTCTTAATACAATTGGGAGGTTTTAGGTGATGGAAAATAGAAGTAAGATGGTTGGAAGGAAACAAAGGTATTGAAGGGTGTTAACAAGTGTATTTAGACTTGGTTATGCAGTTGGTGGAATGATATGGGTGTTAGAAAATGTAAAAAAAATTATTTTGAGTAGCTTAGAGAAGTGATTTTGGGTTTGAAGTAGTAATTTGGAGTTGTAATAGTGTTTTCAGAAGTTTCACAGGGTCTAGAGGGTCCTAGGGGTCTTTAGAAGTTGGGATAAAATGTCCAAAGTCAGAAAATTAATGGTTTAGAACTGAGCGTTGGGGTCCTGGCTCCTGGGCACTATCTCACTAGTTTCTGGTGTCGAGCGCCATCTTTCAAACGGTTAGGCGTTAACTATCTGTTTTGGGACGTTGGGCGCTAGCTTTTGGATGCCTGTGTGCCAGCTTTTGGATGCCTGTGTGCCAGCTTTTGGAAGCTTGGGCGCCACTCTATGTGTTCATATGCTTATGTTTTAGGTGTTTTCCATTGGTTTGTTTAGTTGTTTATGGTCTTTTAAAGTGTGAGTAAAGTTTATATATGTTGGTATGAAATGTGAAAATATAGAGATTATGTATATGGTTTCAAAGTTGTGAAAGTGAGTTTGAAGGTGGAATTCCTTGTGTAGTTTCAAGTATCATTAGTCTGAATGTAGGGAGATTAGTCTTGGGGGTTACCTTGACAATCTAATGGTCATTCATTCTCAAATGGAGATGATTGATACATGTGGTAAGAGTGGCAGGAAGTCTTAGTCTTGGGTGCTTCCAGTATGATCCAAGGCGTGTAATAGACTAACCTTGTGAGTGTGGTAGGGTGAAACCCATTGGTAATGGCTTTGCAAAGCAGTAGAAGCCAACATAAATGCACAACACACCACAACTCGACATTCATTCTAAATTTGGATAGTCCAGTCGAAGTATTGTCATGTATAAAGTATTTAAATGTTTTGGTGTGATTTATTTGTCTTGTGTGAAATGTTTAAATGTTTATGTGTATATCATTAATGGTTTGTATTCTAGCTTACCCTTTTTGTTTGTGATTGTATTTGTATATTTTCGTTGCTTTCTTTCCTTGCTATGACCAATCGGTGGGTGAGGGAGATGAGGTCTCTTTGGAGTAGACGTTGGATGGAGATGTTGTGGATGCTTAGTTTACTTTTATATTAGTTCATGTAGATAGTTTTATTTAGTTCCCTTGTATATATAAAATTTCAAATTTATGGTCATTCTGGATGATTGTAAATCTTACTTTATACTCATGTCTATGACTAATCTATTATATTAAATTTGTGATAATTATTATATAGTTAAATACTATATTTTGAAATGTTACCTCTAGGTTTAAGAAATAATTACTAATAAAATCATAACTAAAATAATGGATTATATATTGATAACAGTTGAAAAACTGTTATTTTCATGCTTAAAATTGATACTAAAAGCAACCTTTATACTTAGAAACTAGTTTGAAATCATACTTTTATTCATATTTTCAGAAATAAGAGAGCTGGACAGGTTTATGCTTGATTTCAGTGTTTTTGTGCAGGTTTTAAGGTGAATTTGGTGAAAGAAGTGAAGAAGGAGAGAGATGAAATCAGAAAAGACATTAAAAAGTGCAAAAGGAGAAACCGCTGAGCGGCACTCAAGAGCTTGCGGGAGGCCCGCTGAGGGGCAAAATGGCCGCTGAGGGGAGCAAACAAGTCACGCACTCACCGCTGAGCGGTATTTTACCGCTGAGCGGCACTTTAATGGGCTTGGGCTTAACTTTTTGTAATTTACGAATGATATATAAGCTTTAGGGTTTCCTAGGGTTAGACATCTTTGGCAGAAACGAGGCAAAGACTCTCTCTTCCACCCCTTTGAAGGAGGATCTTGGATGCTCAGGCTACCTCTTCACCTTTTTAGGGTTTATTCTTTCAATCTTTTATTGTTATTCATCTAGGTTCACCATGAATATGGTGAACTAAACTCTGTGTGTTTGTTGGGGAATCAATGTAATCTTTTGAAGCTCTCATATATGGAATCTGTTTTTATATCTTTTAATTAAGACTTATGCTTTCTTTCATCATTAGTTAGGGTTTTTCCTCTTTGCTTAATGCTTGCATAGTTTAACTCATTCGATGCATGATTATTGGTTTTGTCGATACGGGAACGTACGGGGAAGTCTAGATCCGGGGAATTTCTCCCAATATTATGTTGGTTGTCGTTAAGCTCCTGAGCCTATGAACTGATCATTAGGAATGCTAGGAATTGTATGAACTCGTGATTAGGGAGAAGCCTTCTAGAAAGGTACTTTAGAGAGTGGCATTAACAATGATGATTTGAATGTTGAATTCCTAAAATATATGAGAGTGGATAAGATGAAATTGACCCCCAACAACATATTCATTCATATATTTCATTGAAAGTGTTTATCTTTTGCTTTTGCCATTGATCAAAAACTCATGCATACATGTTTATTTTCTGTCTTGCATATTAAACTCCAAATATTTCGTTCTTAAGTCTTAGCTAATCAACAAACCATACAACTAAACTAGGCCGTGAGTCCTTTGGGAGAACGATATTTGGTCTTACCAAGTTTATTACTTGAATGATTCGGTCATACTTGCCGATTGTAAAACAAGTTTGTGACATCATATTTTGGTGCTCATAAATTTGTCCATCATATATATATATATATATATATATTATATAATATTATGTTTTTAATAAATTAACATAAAGATATAAAAGTAATAAATAAAGTTAATTTAATTAATTTAAATTTAAGTAATTTATTTTAATAAACTACTGTTTAAAATTTAATTTTTAACAAATTTAATTTTATGCTGATTTTTTATTTTAATTTAAAAAATTATTTTAACTTTAATTTATATTTTTAAAACTATTTTTCATCATTTTTTTTATAGATATATTAATATGAAAATAATTTTATTTTTTGATCAAACTAATTACAATTTCTTTTACTTATTTTTTATTCTTTTTCTAGTAATTTAAAATATCATAATTTTACTCCCTTTCTATCTCTTTTTTTATTCTTCAGCAAAGAAAGCATATAAGAGTGATCGTAGCGAGAGCAGCTTATATGAAACCGAGAAACTGTGAGAAAGCAATAATAACAAGGTTAAAGAGAGAGGAGAGAAAAACTGTGAAATTCATGTATTATTATTTGTAATACATTAATTATAAATATAATAAATTAACCAGAAAAACTGTAAAGTAAATCATTATGTTGAATGATAAAATTTTGAGTTGTTGCTGTCAAAATGATTACATCTCTGTTGCCACTCCTGTGCATCGGCCCTGAAACACTGCAAACTAAATAATATTTTGTATTATGTTGTGCTAAGACAAAGTACATATGTTTATTTATATTGTTTCCTTGAGACAGAAATTACAAACCTGTGTAATACAGGATGTGCAGACTTTTTTCTGTATTTTTAATTTTATTTAAATTTAAAATCCTTCATAATAATATTTTTTAATTATCCTCTCTTTATAATAGTAATATCATGTTATGATTGTGAAGGATTTTTTCTCGATTCCTATTGTTATAAATATTTTTTTTACATGAGTTATATTGTTATAAATATTTTGTTTCCATGTGGATACTAGGGTACGAGGTGGGTGGATAAATTTGAGAAGGTAAAAAAAGGAGAAGATAAGGTTTGTTTCAAGAGATGAGATAAAAGTAAAAAATAAAATAAAATTCATGAATGATGCGATGGATATATGTGATGAATAAAAGAGAATATTTAATAACTAAAATTTTTAGATTATAATTTTACCATTATGGTTAAGATTAATACAAAATAAATTGTAATTATTATTATTAATATAATTTTTGTTATTATTATTTTAACTTTACCATTAATATTAGGGTTAAATATGTTTTTAGTCCCTAAACTATTGGCCGTTTCTGGTTTTCGTCTCTCTTCCAAAGTAAGGTACGATTTGGTCCTCAATCTTTAAAAAACGTTTGTTTTAGTCGAAAAAACGAACGTTTTGAGGACTAAAACGAGGACTAAAAACAAAATTTTGAGGACTAAAACGAACATTTTTTTAAAGAATGAGGACCAAATCGTACCTTACTTTGGAAGAGTGACGAAAACCAGAAACGGCCAATAGTTTAGGGACTAAAAACATATTTAACCCTTAATATTATTATTGGAATTAAAAAAAAGATGAGTATTTAACTAAAAACATAGGTGTTGGAGTGTTTATCCCTTCTTATCTCTTCTTCTATGTAAAGATGAGAATATTTCATTTTTTTTTAATTTATCCGTGCAAATCACCTATTGTCCTAGTAAACACTAGTAAAAAGAATCATTTAACTTTGTCTAATAGGTTTTTGATTTTATTCGTACAAATCTCCTATAGTCCTAGTAAATACTAGTCCATCATTAAATCGTAGTGTTTCATATTATTAACTCTCTACTTTGCGAAAGTTGGCCTCGACTGAAACAACAAATAGAATAAACACACTAATTCATATTATGTATTATAAGGATCCACAACATCTTAGTATTTTTAAAGATACCTGAATTAGGTCCATCCAAACTTCGCCCTCAGCATGAAAGGTCATACTAACCGAGTTCCACGCAAATCCACTAAATCTAGAAAACAGGTCATGTACCTCACGCCATTTATCTTTCAACACTTTCTGACGATTTTTAACATTATTTTTCGTAATTGCGACATACCCAAAGCTATGAAGATGATCAACTATGTTACTATATGCTTGGGATGTCCAACTTCCGTCAACCCTATTACCGATTCGTGATTCCTCAATCATAGAGTGTAGAAAACGTGCGTCCATGTCCTCTGTCCACTTCATGAACTCTCTAGTAGGACCAGAGGACTCAATGGCGGTTGCCTTACCTCTGTTCATTTTATACCTATTTCATAAACAAAATTGTAAAAAGTTAACATTAAACATCCTTTGTATATAATTTAACTTGTCATACCCATAACATGAAATACTCATACAACACAATAAAATACAATAACTACGATTTTTGATAATCTCGCCACATATGATCTACTATAGAATCCCTGATACTACTACCAATCCTATGGTCTTCTTCTCTAACTTTAAATGATGAAACATTATGGTGTTCCCTTTCATTCAACTCATTATCAATTTCATCAAGTAATGAGTCATCGTTATCCACGCCATGAAGGAAGTTGTGTAAGATACAACAAGCTAATATATAATGTCTGTCATTGTCTCCAATCCATAGTGTGGTTCAGTGCCACTTGCAATGATAGGGAATCGTTTTTTCAAAATACCAAATGTTCTTTCAATAACATTTCTCAACGATGAATGTTTATGATTAAATAACTCCTATGGATTTTGTGGTCCTCTACGTGTATATTCTTTAAGGTGATATCTTACGCCTCTATATGGAGTTAAAACTATGTTTTTCAACATAAATCCAGCATCACCGAGGTAGTATTTTCCTACAATTTTGCGCATATACACGTAATTAGTCTCTACTAAATAAAATCTTCAACATCGCAATGTACACACTGACCTTCGGGGATAACCAACGGATCATCTCGATCAAGAGCATTTTTTAAAATTCTTGAATCAAATGCAGTGTCTTCCCACCCAGCAAGAACGTATGTGAATTTCATGTCAAAATCACACGCCGCAAACACATTTTGAGTTGGCCAATCTTTTCTTCCTCGAAATTTCGGAGCTTTACATCTTGGCACCTTTACCCGAACATGAGTACCGTCTATGACCCCTAAATAATCCTAAACATAAAAATAAGAAGTCATCATATTAATCAAAATTTCTTATCATCTTTTGATCAAACAACATCTACGAATATGTTCAAATGAGTACCTTAAAGTACGGGTAAAATCAATTGTTGTTCAAGACATATGGATGAACCTCATTTCCTGAGGGTTGAATTAGAAATTCAGATTCCAAAATTAAGATAACATCCAAGACATTGTGAAAGTGTCTGCTAACCGTCGAACCAGATCGATGAAAGAAAAATGTGACACTTTGATTCTTAACATTATGGCCAATTATATGAAGAAATTGAACAACTTGTTGCTCCACTTTCGGTCGAATGGCGTCCTTAACTAACCCAATTGATCTTAGTCTCTCACAAAGATGAATAAATGCCTCTGGACCCATCCTAATAATGTCGCGGCACCAATTAGTATGCACAAGATATGACATTAATTGCTCCCTACGACGGTCTCTGTTTGGTAGGTAATTGCTTACACTACTCGAATCACTGGAATACATTTTCAAGATACTCAACGCGTGTGCAACAATGCATAACATTGTTAGTGCAGCCAATGAAGTGGTTATTTGTAATTGTTGACGTATCATTGTGATAATATTGAAGTTTACACCAACCACATCATCATCTATATCTTCACGGTCAAAATATGATAAATCTATATATTCTTCCATCTAGATTTACTTAAACAATTACACATACTATAATCAAAATCATGCATTCATATATTCATTAAATATAATTCATATATACATTAATACATTCAACTAATCATTATAAATAAACAACAGTAAATAACCTAACACAACAACAACATTTCATATCTTTATTATCAACTACATACATATACATATAACAAATCAAATTCTTATTTAAAATAATTATACATTCATATATTAAATAACATAGAAATATAAATCAACATAATACATTCCATTCATATATTGAACCCCGTCAAGCTACAAATAACCACCACTGATTCCATGATTCATATATATATTATAGCCAACTTAACTTTAGAACACTTACCTCTTAAAGACCTTCAACACGTATGCACACTTCAAGCTGGATTAAGCAAAAAATTTCCACAAATGACGGGCACTAGGATTTTTCGTCCAATCACGTAACCAATTTGTCCTTATGTAGATGCTACGTTCAATTCTCAATTTACAAAATCACTCTTAAACAAACCTAACCTACAAACATAAATATATCAGTTGATTAGATAAGAACCCCATTTTTCAATGCTTGCACAAGATTGAAAATAAGTTTGAATGTTACATTTTCAAATGTACCACTTTGCTCCACTGATGCACCATAGTCCCCCACTTTCACAACCAACCACACAGCCACGTCTTTCCTACCAATGCAATTGTGTCAAAAGTGTATAAAAAGTGGTTAAGAACTCATACTTAAATTATCCAAGTCATGAGCATTTGCTTTCATTTTCAACAAACAAAAACAAAACACCAATACAATACCAAGTACACACAATGATGGTGTTGATGAACCTCCACCACCTTTCGTAGCTCACACTGGTCCACGACGTTGCCAATCTCCACCACCTTCACGCACGTACGTCCACCATGATCACGATACGTCCAACCACTCAACACCTGCATCACAAATGCACTGTCAGAGGTCATCGTTATTCAGCCACCACCAGCCACTCCTCTACATGGACTACACATGTTTCACTCCTCATCTGCATTCTCTTGCTTCCTTCTCCAGCTTCGTTTCTCATTAGATCGTTGCTTCATTCTTTACCTTCTTATCTCTCAAATGGCCTCCGCCACCTTCACGACGTCCTCCATAACAGCCTCCACCGAAACCTTCTCATTGCCTACGAAGAAGACCGATTGCAATGCTTCTGTTCAGCACACAACCACTCACCCTTCCCCGTAACCAAATTTATAAAAATTTTCCTTCCCGTGTAACTGAATACCCCTTTGAGGGAACCAAATACCACTGTAACCGCATAACTTTATACCATTGTAACCGCATACTTCTCTGTTGTAACCGATTACACCACCTTGTTCCTATTGTTCATCGTCTTCTTCGCCTCTCAAACACACGAATTCATCTTCATCTTCAACCCGCAACTTCTTCATGCCATCAACACGCACAACGTCCTTCTTCTGTAACCGATTACGCCACCATATTTCTACTGTTCATCGTCTTCTTCGCCTCTCAAACACGCGGATTCATATTCATCTTCAACCTGGAGCTTCTTCATGGCATCAGCACGCACAATGTCCTTCTTCCACACCGTCTACAACCCTGCAAATGAAAACCAACAATATGTACTTGGACATACATCACACTATCTTATTAACCTCACCACTTTGTCTTCTTCAACTCAGCAAAACAGCCAACAAGTCTCCCTTCGCACACAACTTTCAATACTAGCAGCCAATATATTATGCTTTTGATCACTCAATAAATAAAATGACCTACCCACTAACAACTACATATATGAAGTCTGTCTTCTGGTCAATGGCGCTTTGATATCCATACTGCACTTTCACTGTGTCTGGCTGCAGGAATCTTTGTTGTTGAATGGTTGTATGAAGCAAGATAACATCAGCTGAGGAAAGCTTCAGGAATATTTCTGTAAGCACGCCACCACGCCAACCCAAGCACTCTCGTGCATGTACAGTAGTAAAGGTAAAAGCCTGATGTTATCAAATTTTTTAATATTAACCCCTTCGAATCGGTTCTGATTACTGCACTGTGCTAGGGAATCGGTTGTAAATGGTAAATTGATATACAGGGTTGGAATTTAGCAAATAGGACAAGGACACACATGACTTTTCGCTTACAATCCGTACAAATCTCTTTCCATGCGTGGGTGACAAAAATTCGATAAATCCTCTAAATCCATTATCGTTATCCCTGATAATCCTTTCAAACGAACACCATATTATACTAAATTCATCGCTTGCAATTTCACATAAACAATGTCATCCGTTTATACGAACCGTTCATGCAAACACGGTATTTACAGTTATTTGATAGATAATAGTTCCATAACATGGTGAAGAGCTCATGTATTATTACAATGAGTGATACAATGTCTCCTATTTATCAATTATTACATGATGTACCAATACATAAATGACTCTGTCAACTCAACCTACCATTTTCTTTTTGTATTACATTATTTTTTATAATTAATGAAAATATCTTTCAATTATCTCAAATTATTATGTTTTTATTTATACATGCCTATTTAATTCTTTAAAATTATTTATTTTAACTTGCAAATAGTCCTATAACGTTATTTAAATAATTTATCATTACAATTTGAATATTTAAAATAATTATTTCTACTGAAAAATTGGTAAAATACAGTAAAATTTAGTTTAATAATAATACAAATCATAAATTTCAAATAATATTTAATGTAAGTATATATAAAGTAAATAACTAACCCAAACTAAATTAGTAGTATTTATTTTTAATAATTCCTAAAAGAATTACTCGAAATAAGTTTCATGAGTTTTTATTAAATTAAAATTGACCTCAATTTTATTTATTTTGAATGAAATGTACTGAATTAAAGATGCTCTTCACCAAGCAAGTACAACCACTATAATTCAACCTCATGTGCAGGCTTTTAATAACTCTTTTTCTTTTGGAATAAAAAGTGTACAGTTTCAGCCTATAAAATATACTGTTGTTTTGGTACAAGTTAATTCATTTAATTTGTTGTTTTTAAATTTGATTCCGAGTATAGAATTTCCGAAATCATTGTCAAACAAAATCATATAAATTAAAAGATGTTTTCTTTAGAAAAAATATAATCTCACTTTTGTTCTTTATTTAAAAATCGGATCCCAGAAAGTGAAATTAGATGATGAAAAAATTAATGACATTTTAATTCATAAAAGACTACATCATTGATGCTTTGTTTCTAATAATTTAAAAATTATTTAATCTTTTATATATACAATATTATAACTATGCTTTGTTACATAATTTAATATAAACTATTTTACCCAAAGAAGCACTTTTATTCATTAATATAACTATAATCAGTGATAAACTATGAATGAACTTAATTACAGAAATATAATTTTTCTACTTTTAATAAATTCTTGGTAGTCTAAATAAAAATCTTGGAACTTTCAATAACTAAATTGGAATTTACAGATTCAAAAATCAAAATATGTATTTATTAAAAAAATTAGCAGGGGGTACATGACAGAAAACAGAGTATAACAATTGGGGTACACCTGTCTGAGCACAGACACCGAAGGGCTAAGGAGGAGGACACCTGTGACCTGAAGACTGCCCTTCGGTTTAAGGGTAAGTAACCCCTGCCCTCTCCTCCGTCTCCATGCCTACATAGCCCCACACCCTTCTCTCTCTCTTCCCTCATTATGTTACTTTCATGTGATATACCCTAACAATTATCTCTTCCACTCTCGTGGCCTAACCAAGAACCAAAATTTTCCTTCAAATTTTCCTCCTTTTTTCGCCCACTGTCAATGACGGGAGATGGGTGCGTGATTCAGGCCACACCCAGTTCCAACAAGAAAAAGAACAACAACAAGAAGAAGAACAAGGGTGGCACCAAGAAGAAGATGACCCATGACCAGGTTATCGCCTTCAAGTTCGTCAGTGATTGGGTTTTCTTGGATCACCCTTCTGCTTCGTCATCATCATTTTCTTCTTCTCCTTCTGCTGCTTCCTGTGTTGTGGATGATTTTGGGGTGCAGAAGCCTGTGGGGAGAGGTGGGGAGAAACTCCTCTTTGAATTGCATTCACACTCCAAATTCAGTGACGGGTTCTTCTCCCCTTCCAAGGTTATTGAGAGAGCTCACATCAATGGCGTAAGTTTCAATCTTGGTCTCACTTTCCAGATCGTTTTTTTTTTTAATCTTTTAAGGTTGTGTTTTTTATTTTGTGCTAATTTGCTTGAGTGTGATTGGGAACTGTCTTTTGGAACAGACTTCCAAGAGAGGTAGTTACCTTCCTATGGGATTATTTGTAAGGTAGGTATTGTTCATAACCAGAAATAGGACTATATATTAGAATGAAGTCAGATGAATTTGAGTTTGTGAGTTTGTTAGTTCCGTGACAGTTGAGAATCAGGTTGTGCACTCTCTTGTTGTCCTTTGCACTAACCTTTCATTTTGGTATTATCCCCGAACTAAAGAATCAGAATCAGGCCATGGATTAGATTTATATATTATCAGATATTTTCTTGAAATATGTGCATTTTCAACCAATACTTTCTTGAGAGATGGTATATGGCCGATAGAAAGTCAACTGAAATTTAAGGTCAATTTCAGTTTATGAATTGTGTGTTTTCAGTTATTTCAAAATCCCTGTTGCCCATGATAGTAAAAGACGATTGCCTAAGGTATCCCCTGCTGTTCATAGGGTTTCCTTTTTTAGTGGTAGGCTCCTTTTTAATTAATATTATTTACTCATAACAGGTGAAAGTTCTTGCTCTGACAGATCATGACACTATGGCAGGCATTCCTGAAGCTGTAGAATCAGCTCGTAAATATGGCATTAAGATTATTCCAGGTGTTGAAATTAGTTCCATATTTTCTCCAAGGTAATTTTTTATATTTAAACATTACATATCTTGATGCTTCTTAATTGAATTGGCACTTATGTTATTGTGTCTCTTTCCTCTATAAAGAGATTGAAAGAAGAAAATTTATAAACTTAAATTGTCAAAATCAATTAAAGGTTAATATCTACATCACTTCTAATACATGCAAATCCACTGGCAGAGGAGACTCAGAATTAGAGGAACCAGTTCACATTTTAGCATATTACAGTAGTATTGGACCAACAAGGTTTGAGGAGCTGGACAAGTTTCTATCGAATATAAGGGATGGACGTTTTCTTCGTGCAAAGAACATTGTCTTAAAACTGAACAAGCTCAAATTGCCTCTTAAATGGGAGCATGTTTGCAGGATTGCTGGCAAGGGAGTTGCCCCCGGGAGGCTTCATGTTGCCAGGGCCATGGTTGAGGCAGGTTATGTAGAAAATCTCAGACAAGCCTTTGCTCGGTATCTTTTCGATGGAGGACCCGCTTACTCCAAGTAATGTTGCATTGCTTGCTCTTGTAGGTTGTTACTAGTTTTTGTGGTTAGGGAAAATGGTTAAGGATGTAAACATTGTGTTTCAGGGGAAGTGAGCCTCTGGCAGAGGAAGCAGTAAAAATGATTTGTCATACTGGGGGTGTTGCTGTTCTGGCTCATCCTTGGGCATTGAAACATCCAGTTCCCATAGTCAGAAGGTTAAAAGAAGCTGGTCTTCATGGGATGGAAGTCCACAAAAGTGATGGAAAGCTGGCAGGTACGTGCTCTGTAGAAAACTTTCCTCATTTCTTAATCATCAAAATGATGTTGTTGCATTAGGATTATTAAGATATATTCCAAAACACAAATTTCCAACCCCACCTTCCACTTGCCCTATTCCACTGTTTTAATCATCTGAACCACCTAGCATGAAGTTGATTCCACTGTGGGAGAGAAAAATTCATCACTCTGTCAACTTTGGTGGTAGCACAAGAAATTAGAGTCTAACTGACAAACTGAAGATATCCACATCTAGTCATAAGACCAATAGTATGAACACTGAAAGCATTCATTTACTGTTGATTCTTACTAACTGGGATGGGAATTATATCATCAAGTGCAAATAAAAACAGAATCCTATTGAACTTTTGTATGTTAATTTTTGGTCTTGGTTTCCAGCGTATAGTGAATTGGCTGATGCTTATGGGCTTTTAAAGATTGGAGGGTCAGACTATCATGGGAGAGGAGGACACAATGAATCTGAACTGGGAAGTGTGAACCTTCCAGTACTAGTGCTGCATGACTTCCTTAAGGTAGCTCGACCTATCTGGTGCAATGCCATCAGGGAGATAATAGAGTGTTATGCCGAGGAACCTTCTGATTCTAACCTAGCAGCAATTACAAGGTTTGGAAGCACCCGCATTTTAAAGGGAGGTTCACCCTTGAGTTGTGGACAGGACTTGATTGATCATTGCTTACCTCTCTGGCTATCTAGCCAGGAGATGGAAAATGCTGACTTTGAAGCTATCAAGTTAAAGCTTTCCAATGTTTCGGTTACTCAGGGAGGAATTCAGGTTCTGGTAGAGACTTAACAATAGTTGTGTAACTTGTGTATGCCACACATTAATCATTCTCATTGTTGTTAGTTAAATATTAATTTTGTTAGTCAAGCTCAGTTTGCCCATTGATTCTTTTGAAAATTCATCATTATTGTCAAAACAAGATTGCATGTACGAAAGTTGAATCAGGAGGGGTTCTTATTCTGAATAGTTTGTGTAATCTTTTAATGAACACGAGGGCAGCAAGTGATCAAATTTTGAATCGGTCAGAAAAATAAAACACGACCAAAGTTACGTTCGACTTACATTTAAAGAAGTTTTAAATAGTTTGTCCAGTAGCTTCCTAAAAGGGAGCTTCAAGGAACAGAAGATGATCGCCACATGAAGTGCTAGTCATTGTTGAAGGCGAAAAAGACGTAGAATTTCTTAATTCACGGGCAAGAGAAAAAAAACGCATATTTTTAATATTTAGGGTTACATAATTCGGAGATGAATCCTTACATCTCACTATTTTTTTATTTTACGTAGCACAGGTGAGTTTTCAAATTTAAAGGGTAGCATAATGTATATTAAATTTACATGAATAATACGGTTTTTTTGTGAAGGTCAGAATTTGGTTTTTGGAAATCTAATTTTGACTTTGTTATGCATTTCTTTTTACGAAAACATAGGTTGAAATTTGATTTTTGGAAAATGAAATTTTAACTATGTTTTTTTTATATATATAAACGTAGATCGGAAAAAAATTAATTTTAAGTTGATTTTTTAAATACCTTTATGAAAAGGTATGTTGTAATTTTGGTTTTTGATAAACTGAAGTATGATTTTTGTTGAGTAAATTTTGTGAAAAGATAGGTTCGAATTTGGTTATAGGAAATATAATTTTGACTTTTTTTGTAGATAGTGATTATTAGTTAATTTCGAATAAGTTATTTCGGAAATAATTTATTATTTAATTGGAATGAAGAGTAAGAAGAATTTTTTATTTTGTTTTGTAACATAAATATAAGTTTTATTTTTATTCAGTGAATTAATGTTAAAATAAAAATTCAATGAATCTAATAATGGGATGTGTACCCTCTAATGTTAGGATTGTGAAGATAATGATTTCTTGTGTGGCTCTATGTTTGATAGTATAAGCAGTTTCGTGGGTATGTTCATTTTTTGATGTCCATCTTAGTTTTGATTCTAGATTATTTTGGTCGACCATTTGTATTTCTTTTTGTGGCTAGATGAAGCTAAATTTGTGTGCCTTGACCAATATTCTTCATGTCGTAACTCTCTAAACATATTGTCACACACTTTCATGATGGCATCCAACCTATAGTTGGGACTGATGTAAATGTTAAAGTCATGATGAGCATGTTTGTAAATTGCTAAGACATGTGAACACGGTAAATGAATCTTTTGAAACTTGTCATAGACACACCATCATTTAGCCAATCTAAAAACAAATATTCTTGCTAGTTGTATTTCTCTTGGGTTTACCATCTCCTCGACTCTGAATTTTATTGTATTTATATCAAATTCAACCATCTTGTGAGTGTTTGATTTTGGATCAACATCCAGTAGGACCTTTGTGGCCTTTTTAGAATAGACATGACCAACACTTATCATTGCATTTATCTGATTTTCTCTTTTTGTGAAAAAGGTGTTGCATGTTGTGTTTGGCCAATATTATGGATGAGATTGGTAAATTTCCTGTCTTCTTCAGGACTAAGTTAATTGTTTCAGGACTGATGTTTAGTCACATGACTCTTTTCATAGGTAAATTCTTACGTTTTTCATATAAGATTCTTCAAATTTTGTATGTTATTGCACTCAATTTATCAGTTTTACTTGAATGTTTTTTGTACGTGTTATATGTTTTATCTTTACTATGTGAACTCCTTTTTATGCTCTTATGTTGTTTCATTTTGTTTCTTATATCATTTAACATCTTAAGTAGCTTTAGTTATTGAAGTACTTGGAAAACACTAGAAGGGAGAGTTGAGTAGTGTTAATGGAAAACTTTTTCGTAAACAATGTCATAGCACTTTAGTCGAGGATTGAAAGATTTAACGTAAATTGTTAGATGCTCGACTTTGGAAAATAATAAAATCTTTTTAAGTGTTTTTCAGTTGTTATAATATTTTTGTTGTACCGTTTTGATAAAACGTCCGTTTTAATAAAGACTTGTTTAACAAAGGAAATGTTTATATCAAAAGTAAGTGCAACTGCAGGTTTTGGAAGAGAAGCGTTTAAGCAAACAAAGCAATAAGCACATAGTCTTTTTTATATTAGTTCACTTCACTGAGCTACGTCTAGTCTCCTATATCACCTTAAAGGATTCCACTATAATCTTCAACAAGATTACAACTGAGTATTCTCACCACTCTTAGTATCCCTAGTCAACGAATAACACCTATTACCCTGACTAGTTGAGTTTCATCCACTCTTGGTTACGCAGTATTCTTCACCATTCTTGGTATTCCTAGACGTTCCTGGTATCCACTTGATACACCGTCTAATTGAGTTTCATCCACTCCTAGTTTCCACTAGACAATCATGGTATCAACTTGATACGCTATCTAGTAATCCTTTAACTCACCTGAGTTAATCAACAAGTGTTTGAATTCTTTTCAAAATGTGCAATCAATCAGATTGCTTACAAGTCTTAGACGATTACTATCACAGAGGGCATATATGTTTAATACAATTCAATCTAGAGATTTGCTAAGTGTTTTTCATTTTCTCTCTTCTTACAAAAGCAAGCCTATATAACAATGAAGCTTGAGAATGTTTCTAGACTTGAGCTTTCTCTTTTCTCATATACTTTCTTTTAAGTTCTTAAGCTCTTCTGTTATTTTCTCCCGACGATATTCTTTTTTTCTCTTTGTATGCTATTCTCTTCGTAAGTTATTCTCTTGATTCTTTCTTCGAATCATCTTCTATTTAAAGGCTTCTATATATATATATATATATATATATATATATATATATATATATATATATCTGTTGGATGGAGTTTTGGCCTTGATTCTTGAGTCTTCTTAGTCTTCTCCTATGAAGCATCATTGGTTAAATTCAACTTGTTAAAGCAGACTTGTTTTTTCAGTACTTTGATAGAAGTAGGTTGTACTATTTTTCTGGCATGACTGCTGATAAAGAGAACATTCCATGAATGTCTTCTTTGTTTCTAATGTCCACCTCTGATTTGTATAGGATGAAGCAGGTGGATGTGTGTAATAGAAAATTTGCACAAGGTAGAGTAGATATGCATGTAACGAAAATGTTTTTTCTCTTATCACTTTTGATACTTTTAAACGTTGAGCATTTAATAACATTTAATGCATGTTCAGAATAACAAAGTGTTTTTTATGTTTTCTATCGTTTAGGTAGGATTTTATCATTTAAGTTTCTCACTAAAATATCAAGCATTGATTGAAGACTTCATTTTTGGATGAAGTAGATCGTTTAACTCATTGTATCATCTATTCTCTATAAATGCTTTTAGGTTCTGCTTTATTCAGCAAGTGTGTTTAGCTAGTCGTCTTCTATCACAAGTCTTTGGAATATTAATTGAGACTTTCATTGAAGTTCGGGAAACACTTGAAGAGGGTTGAATAGTATTTCTCAACATTCTTTTTGAGGATCATATATAGATCATGATTTGGATTATCCTCATGAGCTGCTTGAAACGACTTCATAAATGTTATTCTGATGAATGCATTTATAGTTCCAGTTTTTTATTATCCTCCTGGTGATTATGAAGGAGTGATTCTTAGCGTAGATGGCTCGTGTTGAAGATGTGTATGACGAGGGATTGCTTTTTGGATAGAATGATAACTTATAAATTAAAGCTTAACACACAAACAATTTATAGTGGTTCACTCAATTGAGCTACATCCAATTATCCTCTAAGATAACTTAGAAGGTTTCATTAGATACTCAATGAAGTACATATGAATATTCTCACCATTCCTAGTATCCCTAGTCAACGAATAACCACTATTACCCTTACTAGTTGAGTTTCAACCATGGTTGTGCAATATTATTCACCACTCCTTGTATCCCTATACGCTTTTGGTATCCTCCTGATACACTATCTAGTTGAGTTTAACCCACTCATGGTTGCTGTGTCAACATAGTAACCCCTGTTATTATGACCTTGATTGAGTTTCACCCACTTCTGATTGTGTAGTATTCTTCACCACTCCTAGTATCCATAGACGCCCCTTGTATCCTCCTGATACACCGTTTAGTTAAGTTTAACCCACTCTTGGTTGTCGTTGTCAACCCAATAACCCTTGTTATTGTGACCTTGACTGAGTTTCACAACTCTTGGTATCCTTAGTCAACGAATAACACCTGTTACCTTGGCTAGTTGAGTTTCACTCACTCTTGGTTTCTGTTATAATATATTAATATTATATTATTGCAAAAGTTAAAAAGCATTAATTATAAGATTGAATTCAGAACGTTGTATTGCAACGTTAGTGCTTTAATTGGAAAACAGTGATATTATTTTATTAAACATGCCAACGTTCAAATTTTCAATGTGATTTAATTCCAACGTCAAAATCTTTATGAATTTTAATTTCTTTTATTTGATTGATTCCTCCCTAGCTCTATAAATAGAGAGCTATTTCCCCGTTCCAAAACACACAAAATTCAGTTTCTCATTCTTCTCTCTTCTGAGGTTTATTCTTTAGCTCTTTTCTTCTTCTAAAAATATTCTGAGTTATTTTTATATTCTTTTGAGAGATCCTTGCTAATTCTGAGATCCTCAGAAATATTCTGAGAAATTCCTGTTGTATCCTAGGAGACTTGCGCAACACACCGCGGATAAGTCCTTAAGGACAGTGACTTCACACGCCTCAGAAAATTTTGTTCGTGATTCTGTCAGTCTTTTACAACAATCTTAAGGACTTATGGCTGACATCAACAACATGCCTTTGGAGAGCCAAACCATTGCTTTCGGAACCCAGACGGTCTTTGCAAAATCACTTCTGGACGTGTCAAAAATTGAGGTTTTCTCTGAACAAAACTTCCGACGTTGGCAAGAACGTGTGTCTACCCTTTTAGACATGTATGAAGTTGCTTCTGCTCTTTCATATCCGAAGCCCAACTCCACTATTCCTTCAAACTTAAAACTAGTTGAAGAGTGGACTTACGCTCATAAGGTATGTCGACACACTCTGTTTAGTGTACTTTCTAATGATTTGTTCGATGTGTACTGTTCCTATAAGGAAGCAAAAGACATTTGGGATTCGTTGATTCCCAAATACACTGCCGAAGATGTCGTCAAACAAAGATTCGTCAAAGGAAACTACTATAGTTGGGAGATGATTGAAGACAATGACATAAAAACTCAAATCAATGAGTACCACAAGCTGCTGGAAGATATCAAAGCAGAAAATATTATGCTACCAGATGAATTTGTTTCAGAACTTCTGATCGAGAAATTGTCGCCATCCTGGGAAGGTGGGGGTTAAAGTGTCATTTGAGTATGAAAAGATCATTATGACAAAAAATAATGTTTTCGTGGGAAAAGGATATTGTGATCAAGGACTCTTTATTTTAAATATTTCTGAAAATATTAATGAATCAAGTTCTTCTACTTATATTATTGACTCGTATGATATATGACATGCTAGATTAGGACATGTGAATTCCTCTTATGTTTTGAAATTACAACGACTAGGATTGATTAATATGCATGATAAACAGAGTAGTAAATGTGATATATGTATAGAATCTAAATTAACAAAGAAAACATGTTTGTCTATAGAACGCCAAACTGAGCTATTAGGGTTAATTCATACTGATCTAGCTGATATGAAACAAACCATGTCTAGAAGAGGTAAAAATATTTTGTAACCTTTATAGATGATTATTCTAGATACACCAAAGTTTACTTAATCAAACACAAAGATGAAGTCTTTGATGTGTTTTTAACCTATAAAGCAGAAGTAGAAAATCAATTAAATAAGAAGATTAAGAGGATTAGATCAGATAGAGGTGGTGAGTATGTATTGTTTAATGAATTTTATGTTAAACAAGGAATTATTCATGAAGTGACCCCCACCATATTCACATAAGTTTAATGGAGTAGTTGATAGAAAAAATAGAACCCTTAAAGAAATTATGAATGTTATGCTTATTAGTTCTGGTGCAGCTGATAACCTTTGGGGAGAAGCCTTGCTTACTACATGTTTTTTACAAAATAGAATACCTCATAAGAAAACCGGTAAAACTCCTTATGAGTTGTGGAAAGGTTACCAACCTAACCTTAAATATCTAAGAGTGTAGGGGTGCTTAGCTAAGGTGATGTTACTCGATCCCAAGAAAAGGAAAAAAAAGATATAAAACCTCTTATTGTATGTTCTTAGGTTATGTTGAACATAGTGTTGCCTATATATTTCTAGTTGTTAAAAGTAACATACTTGAGAGAAATTCTATAATGGAGACGAAAAATGCTGACTTTTTTGAACATGTGTTTCTCGTAAAGGTTAGTGAGATGTCTCAACCTGTTGATTAGAATGATAATAGTAATACCATGAATGAGGATTTGAGAAGAAGTAAAAGAAAGAGAAAGAAAACTTCCTTTGGAGATGACTTTTATACTTATCTTGTTGATAATGATCCAATAAGCTTTATAGAAGCTACTAGTGCTCTTGATGCAAAACAGTGGGATAAGACCATTAGGACTGAAATTGAATCAATTCAGAAAAATAATACTTGGACTTTAGTAGATTTGCCTAAAGGAGCAAAACCCATTGGTTGTAAATGGATCTTTAAGAAAAAATATCACCCTGATAGATCCATAGAGAAGTATAAGGCAAGATTAGTAGCAAAAGGCTTTACTCAAAAACCCAACATAGATTATTTTGAAACTTTTGCTCCATGACTAGGATTTCCTCTATTCGAGTGTTGTTAGCTCTAGCAGCTATCCGTAAACTAGTGATACATCAGATGGATGTTAAAACATCCTTTTTGAATGGTGATTTAGAGGAGGAAATTTATATGACTCAACTTGACAGGCGTGTTGTACCTGGTCAAGAGGATAAAGTTTGCAAACTCTTAAAATCCTTGTATGGGTTGAAACAAGCACCAAAACAATGGCATGAAAAACTTGATAATGTGTTACTTTGTGATGGTTTTTCACCTAATGATGCTGATAAATATGTGTACTTTAAGTTTGAAAATGGTGATTGTGTCATTATATGCTTATATGTGGATGACATGTTAATCTTTGGTACATGCAATGAGATTGTCACTAGAACTAAATTGTTTCTAGGATCAAAATTTGCAATGATAGATATGGGTGAAGCCAATGTGATTTTAGGTATTAGAATCATAAGGAAGGGAGATAGTATATTACTATCTCAAGAACAATACATTGAGAAACTTCTTAAGAAGTTTGGGATTTATGACTTAAAACCAATGAGTACCTCTTATGATGTTAATTCTAAATTAATGAAAAATAAAGGAGAATCATTGTCTCAACCTCAGTATGCCTAGATAATTGGGAGCTTACTGCACTTGATGAGCTTTTCTAGACCTGATATTGCTTATGCAGTAGGTAGACCGAGTAGGTACACTCAATGTCCAAATCAGGAACATTGGGATGCACTACTTGCTAGGCTTATGAGATACTTAAGAGGTTCAATGGATTATGCCATTGAATACAGTGGATTTCCCGTTGTACTAGAAGGGTACAGTGATCTAACTGGATCTCTGATTCAGATGAGACAAAATCCACTAGAGGTTATGTATTCACACTTGGGGGTGGTGCGATTACATGGAGATAAGCCAGACAAACAATTATTACAAGATCAAATATGGAATCTGATTTTGTTGTTCTTAAGATGGCTGGTAGTGAGGCTGAGTAGTTGAAAAACTTCTTAGCAAACATTCCACTAGGAATGAAACCAACCCCATTGGTGTCAATGCACTGTGATTGCCAATCGGCAATAGCTATAGCTAAAAATAAGAATTACAATGGAAAGAATAGACATATTCAATTGAGACACAATTTGGTGAAGCAGTTGCTAAAGAGTGGAACTATTTCCATTGACTATGTGAAGTCAGAACGGAATCTAGCAGATCCTATGACAAAACCCCTGGGAAGACAAATGATATTAGAAACATCGAGGGGAATGAGACTTAAGCCACTTGCAAACAAACAAGTGATGGTAACCCAACCTTTGTGATTGGAGATCCCATGAATAAGGTTCATATGGGTAAAAACAAGTCATTTGTTAGTTATGATAGCACTAAATTGATTTTAATCCATTATGTCCCTTCCTATGGTGTGTGTGTGTGTGTGTGTGAAAGTGCTAGAGACTGCATTATTGAGAGGATAAACTTTGTCATAAAAATTCTATATGGTGATAGAATGTTATCTTAAACAAAGTTTTTAATGATTTTCATATCCCTTATGGCTGAATGTCAAGTGGGGCCGCTTGCATGAGATCTTAGCATGATCTCTAGAGCATTCATGAATATCGGGCATGCGCATGGCCTAGTAAGCGCAACACAACGATAACAACAAGGATTATGGGGGTGTATTGTGATTGATAAACCTCTAACACACGTCAAGTGTCTTTACTTCATATAGCTTGCTATACCAACTATATGGTGTGTTAAGTTTCTAAATCTAAGATTGGTTCATATAACTTGCTATATCAGCTCTGATGCATTACATCCTTTGAGACCCAGAATAAAAGTTTTTATTTTTCTTTCAACTCTTTTTTGCAATATGTGGGAGATTGTTATAATATATTAATATTATATTATTGCAAAAGTTAAAAAGCATTAATTATGAGATTGAATTCAGAACGTTGTATTGCAACGTTAGTGCTTTAATTGGCAAACAGTAATATTATTTTATTAAACATGCCAACGTTCAAATTTTCAATGTGATTTAATTCCAACGTTACAATCTTTATGAATTTTAATTTCTTTTATTTAATTGATTCCTCCCTAGCACTATAAATAGAGAGTTATTTCCTCATTCCAAAACACACAAAATTCAGTTTCTCATTCTTCTCTCTTCTGAGGTTTATTCTTTAGCTCTTTTCTTCTTCTAAAAATATTATGGGTTATTTTGATACTCTTTTGAGAGATCCTTGCTAGTTTTGAGATCCTCAGAAATATTCTGATATCCTCATAATAGTAAGCGTATCCTCAATGAAGCTTAAGAGTAATTCTTCTTTCTTTCAGGTGTTTCTCTTTGTCTCTCATTTTCTTCCTCTCTTCTTACAGTAGTAAGTATGTATAATAATGAAGCTTGAGAGTAATTCTTTTCTTGAGCTCTTCTCCTTTTTCTCTTCTCTTGCGTAAGAGGATTTGACTTTAATTGTTCAAAGAGAGATCTTGATTCTTTTATGGGAATGATTTTTCTTTTTATTAGCTTGAGAGTAATTCTTTTCTTGAGCTCTTCTCCTTTTTCTCTTCTCTTGCGTAAGAGGATTTGACTTTAATTGTTCAAAGAGAGATCTTGATTCTTTTATGGGAATGATTTTTCTTTTTATTCCTTAATTTTCCATAATCTTTTCCTTCTTATTTGATCTTCTATTTATACACCTTTGATAATATAGTTGGTAGACGATGCTTGTCCTTGAGATTTGGTGATAATGTAGTCATTGAATGAAGCTTGTCCTCTTAATTTGACTTTTTGTAGCTTTTATCGTAGGTGGCAATCATAGGTTGATGTCTTCTTGTCAAAGCATACTTGCTTTTCAAAGCGTTATCAAAAGTAGATTAGACTATTCTTTTTGGCACGACTTTTGATGAATGAAACATTTTGTTATTGTCTTCTTCTCTATAACGTTTATTTTTTACTTGCATTGAATGGAATAGATGAATGCGTGTAGTAGATATCTTGCATAAAGTAGGATAGATGTCTACACAATAGATATGTCATTTTTCATATTTACCTTGTTGCTTTTAAACGTTGAGCATTTAATGACATTCAATGCTTGTTCAAAATAACCAAAGTTTTTATGTTTTCTATTGTTTGGTTATGATTTAACTGTTTGAGTTTTCTATTAAGAATACTAAATGTTTCATGAGAGTTTTATTGTTAAATGAGAGTGTGTTTCGTATGTGGTATTGTTTATCCTGTAGAAGACTTTTTCTTAACTAGTGTTTGTTTGGTAGATACTTGTTATTTTCAAGATTGCATTTATTGGAATGTCTTTTATCATGTGTTTAGAAGCAAGTTTTATTATTTTTGTGTGTTTACCAAACTCATCATTTTATGGTGAAAGTTTGTCTAGCTCGGTTAAAACATTTAGATTTTTCTATCTGACATGTTTAGCACGATGTTTTTCATTACATCGTTTGAGACTTTTTAGCATGCCTTCATCGTTTGACACTTTTATCAGCTACAACATATTGAGAGAATATTATTGTCTAGTACTATAAGACTCTTTTTGAGCGCTTGGTGGTGGGTCTTGTTTAGCAAGATTCTCATTTTATATGAGTTTTTGGATTTTGAGATGTTCTTCCAAACACATCTTTCCAATCCTTCTATTTTTCAGCTATGCGTAGAATTAGTTTGATCATCGTTTAGTGATGCTTGTCTAGTGTTTGTGTTTCCTATAGAGGTTGTTAAAGGATACTTCTTACAAAACCATTTGTTCCTAGCAATTTTCTTGAATCCTTATTTACCTATTTGCATTGTAGCTTTTATTGTCAAAACATTTTTTGGATTCCTAGTGTTTTGTTGTTTATATTTGTGAATTAGATTTCTTTAGCCCTTATGTTGTTTTATTTTATTTTTTTTATTTGTTGTCATCTCTTGAGTCCCAGTTTTTCAAATAGACTTATTATGTGGACACCTTCCATTTTATACTTAATGTTTCTATGCAACTTGTAGTGTTTTAATTATAGTGAGGATTCTAGTGTTTCTATGCAACTTGTTATGTAGACACCTTCTATCCTATTATGAGGATTTTAGGTGTTTTTCCTAATTTTCTGATCTAAATTATCTTGACCTAATCTAAGTATTGATTGGTCAACAATTATCATATCATCATCAATTAGTTATCAACCAATAACGTAAATTAAAGAAGTTCAAATATATTAAAAATTTAAGTAAAACAAAACAGACAAAAGAAAAAGAAAATTCCTATGACATGTAATTTTATTCGTTTAGTCCTATTTCCTTGAGAAGATTTTGAAGACGGTCCTCATGTTCCTTTTTATGCTCTTGCAATAGTCCTTAAAATCTAATCATCTGATGCGCATTATTTTCAGCGATCAGTTGTTTGACTTGATCGATTATTGCTTGCGAGAGGAGTCTTTAGGAAGAACTGGTTCAGATTTCTCATTCTTCAACTTCTTAGTTTCTTCATATGCTTTTTCCTCCGCCTTGGAGCATTTTTTAGAGTCTTCAACAATCGTGCTGGTGTTAGAATAATAAACTCATAGCGGGAGGTTCCAGTTCTTTAAAATTTCCTCGTAGATAATCTTTCCCTAGGCAATTCTTACTCTAAAGCAGATTTATATGGTAAGAGAGGATGTCGTTCATACCTATTTCTCCAAAACTTGTGATCTTATTCCCATTTTTGTTGAGATAACTTTCTCCTTCTGATTCCTTTAGATATATATTTGATTCTGTCGTGGAGAGAGTCTAGTTTTTCATCCTTGTGACAGATACTTCTTTTAACCTCTTTATCCCATTTTCGTCTAGCTCCCTTAAGAGTGTTAGACATTGCTCCCTTAAGAGTATTAGACACTTTTTTCATGAGATTCATGGTCTTCCTTTCCATCCAAAGAAGTAACAACTTAAACTAAAACTAAAGAAAAGGGAAGTGGAATAAGGATTTCTAAAGTTCTTTCCTTATCTAAATCTTAGATGGATTTCCTTTGTTAAATAACATTTACATTGTTTTGTAGGCCTTAAATAAAGGTTGAAGACCATGGAGAATCAACCAAGGAAGCTTTGTGAGCCAAAGGAAGCAAGGGAATAAAAAAATAAAAGAATTGAAGTGCTTTCCAGATGTGGACCATTACCTTCCAGATTAGGATAATAAAGGGATTTAGCTTCCGGATTGTAAAATCGCCTAACCACTAGAAGCTCGCGCTCAGCCATTTTTTACAGCTTTTTCATTTTGCACGTTTTTAATGTGTGCTTGGATGAACCTTGCGTCCCAAGCTCCTTAACTTCTCCAACACACTTCATTTGGGATTCTTAGAAGTTTAGCAAAGTTAGAAATGAAGTCCTCTCTTCACCTATAAAAGAGAGACTCTTCTCCATGTAAATCTCAACTTGAATGAGATATTGAAGTGTTGTTCAGATTATTCCAGACCTCAATTCTTCGAGTTCACCTTATTGTGATTGATTCAACACCTTCTCCAGCTTTCTTCCCTCTTAAAAGGCCTTATGAGCTTGTAAGGCTTCAAACACACACCAAACACACACTGAATCTTCCATCGAACACCTGGTGTGCACCTCTATTTTCACTCATTAATCCAATCCGCTGCGTCACTTTGAGTCGTGGAGCTGCTTTAGCATGGAGCTTGGAGCTGCTTCCATCATTATACCTTTGATTGACTTACCCAAGTCATTTCTTGTGCTTATGAGCATTGTCTCTTATGTGAGCTTTTCCTTCATCTGCTTTGTTTTACCACTTATGAATTAAAGTTTTGTACCGATAATCTTCTAGAAGATTCCTTCATGTCTAGTGAGCTCATTCGTTGAGCGATCAAGATCAAGCTATTATACCTAGTGAAGAATTTCATTGTCTAGTGTCATCAGAATTTCTGTGTATTTTGAGAGTGACACCCCATGCTCTTCATTGTCTAGGATGGCTTGGTGGAGTCTATTAGAATGGTTGTTGTTGTGTTTGTGTTAGAGATTTCCCAAGACTTTGTGTTCCTTGAGGATCATTTGGACTTCATTTGGAGTGCCATCTTTTGAGTTGTGACGAAGGATGTGTATTGACTTTTCAGAGATGCTAAGCCTGCTTCTTGATGACCTTGAGTAACCTTCGTATGTTGGAGGCAAGATGTTTGTTCCTTTTGCTCCTTGATGAGTATGAATAGCTACTTCAACTTATCTTTGTCTCCTGCTTGTTGTATTACTTCGACGAACATTAGCCTGTGTTTATTCAATCCCTTGGACTGTTACCTTTGCTCAATGAGGTAGGCTCTAATACCAATTCAAGTTCGAAAAACACTAAAAGGGGGTTTGAAAAATGTTTCTCAACATTGTTTTCGAGGCTGATATATAGATCATGATTTGGATGATCTTCATGAGCTGCTTGAAACGACTTCATAAATGTTGGTCTGATGAATGCATTTATAGTTTCAGTTTTAGATTATCCTCCTAGTGATTAGGAAGGAGTCATTCTTAGCGTAGGTGGCTCGTGTTGAAGATGTGTATGATGAGGGATTAATTTTTGGATAGAATGATAGCTTATAAATTGAAGCTTAACACAGAGATAATTTATATTGGTTCACTCAATTGAGCTACGTTCAATTCCCATCTAAGACAACTTAGAGAGTTTCATTAGATATTCAATGAAAATTTTGAGTGAGCCAACTTAAATTTGGCTCACTTAGTGAGCCAAATCAACCTAGCTCACTTATTAGTAAATCCAAAAAAAATTGAATTTGGTCTTGTCTACGTCAAGTTAATAGATTAAATGAATTAGCTCACTAACTCACTTAATTATAAGTTTTTTTAATTCCAAAATAAATAAATAAAATTATTTAAATCTAAATAAATTTGAGTCCAAAATAATGTTAATATCTAGAGATAATTCAAAATAAAAAAATACAATACAATAAAAAAAACCATCTTAAACTTCAAATACAATCCAAAATCATGTATAAAAGGCAAAACAAATATGTATCTAACATTAATACTTTTTGTGTCACTTATCCATCTATAAGATTATAGTATTAAATGGATAAATTTACAATACAATAAAAAGAGTGTTAACTAATAAAATTAAAACACAAAATAATTATTAAGTGGATTAGTAAACCAATTTGACTCACGAGGAGTTTAACTTGAGTGAGTTGAGTTCTTAGTTGGTCGGATTTAAAATTAACTTATAAAAATTTTAATTTATTTTTTCAATCCAACCCAATCAGAATCCATGGCTGATCCAATTAATTCACAAATTCCTAATTGTTTTGACTATACTACTTTTAAGTTATTAGAATAAGATATTTTATTAATAAATTGATGTGAATTTAAAATCAGTATAAAATATAAACGTGAGGTTTAAAGAATATTTTTTTTAATCTTTTCAATTCAAGTAAAATCTTTCCTTTTAATGGATAAACTTTGAACAAGAATGAATTTTTTTAATTAATTTAATTTACAATTATCTAAATTAAAAAGGAAGTTTTAAATAATGAAAAATGGATAGATGGAAGTTGTCCAATTTTAAAGAAGGGAGAAACTTAAATTAACCAAGAAAATTGAAGAAACTTGCATTCACAATCTAAACTAAATAGAGCATGAGTATAACTAAGTCAAATTTGATTGAGAGAGTTGCTGCTATATGAAGCATCTGAAACATTTCTCACTCATAAAATAGCATCGCTGCTCTTGAAACATGAACATTAAATAAGTAGATAGGAAACGGGACAAAAGATTCAAATTCTTCAGTTCAATGAAAATATTGGCCAAGATTACAATGTAGCTGTGATAGCAATACAAGAACCGTATGTTATGCATAATCACCCATTTCATGCACTATGCAGCAAAAATATCATGAAGTTCCCAATAAACTCTGCATTCCTCATCTTCATCCTTCACTATTAAAAAGCCACCAAAGTAGCAACTGAAATTAAATTGCTACACCCGAATGAAAAATCATGATCCAAAAATACACTTCATGCATCAACTAAATCTACGGCTCTGCTTAACCCTTGGCATCATGTGCACATGATATACCATGTTATAAACTATACTCAATGCACCAACCAACCAACCAAGTACCCAGCAAAAGAAGACTCTTCATGCAGAATGTGACCAAATCATCTATATTTTCCAAGCTCCATCTTCTTCTTGATTGTTCTCTGACCATAATATATTGATGAATCTATGATCCCTGCAACGGTAAATACACCTGTGCAGAAAGGATGAAATGAATTTTTAATCAGTAGCGTGACATGAAAACATAGACGTCCCTGATGTAAAGACAAGTAGATTATGAATAGCAAAATCATTAAGTGAAAGTAGTACCTAGTTCATACTGGCTATGAATTACACTATTTTTCATTTAGAGCTTAATTTTGATGCATTGTGTTAGTATAAAGATATTTATGCCGTCAACTAATCAAAAATCACTTTAGATATAGCTTTGAAAATTATTAGTACAAAAGTTCATAATTTTTAATCATATGATGAAAGTTGATAAGAAATTAATTTATCACCGTTATCTTTCTCTGCCATGAGAGGATAGAAAGAACAAGAAATTACCTCCAATAATTGCACAAATATTAGTTAGGAAATGTAAGAATGGAATATGTTCCTCTTTAAAGTTGACCTGCAACATAAAACAAATCAATTTAAGATCCAATACACTTTTTCTTTAACTTGAACTACAATATGCTTCAACAGAACTATGAAGTTGGGTTCTTGGATTCTTCCACGCAAATAAAAGATAATGGATACATATTTATGTTGAATCAGCAGGATGTATCATAATTTAGGGACAATTTTAAATAAAGTACCAATATCAATCATATCGGCGCAATTGTAACTTGCAAAAACAATATAGCAACTTTAGTTCTATTTTGTGGTTAGCAGCAGTCTCAATAAAATTAGTCATTGAGATCATTGGCAAAAAGCTGCCACTGTTAGAAATGCCATATAGTTACCAAAAACAGTAGTCATATAATAGAAGTCTCCGTACTTTGAGGGTTGAAACTTGCTTGAATGTCTCAGGATATCACACAATTATCTTCATCTGTGTTTAGTCAATAACTTGGTCACACCCTATAAGCTTTGACTTGTATACTTGTTTCCAAGTAACTCATATTATGTGTTTTAGGTAGAAGAAGGCTTCATTTTCAGTGGCTGTTAAAAAAAACCTAGTGCCTAGAATATCAGGATTACTTTTAGTCTTAGAATTACCTGACAAGAACTTGTATTAATAATACCATAACTTGACCTAATGACACCTTTAACAACTCTTTGCCACCCTAATAAATTATCACTAAAGTAGGAAAGCGATACAATCCTCAAGATATCTGAATTCAGTTTAGGGCAACAAATTGACTCTGAATATCTTGCGCTCATTGATAACTCAACCAGAATAACACGTAAATCAGTATCTTAGGTTCAAGAAACTGATACTGTTTGCAAATTATGTACAATGAACAAATGAAGTTTTGACTTGTGCAAGTGCTTTTATTTCGCAGCGTCTTAAAGAACCATTGGACTCAACCAGTGATAATTGGTCTACACAAAGACACTGCACATTGTTTTCATCCTGTCAACATATTCCATTGAAATTTTCTTCCAGGTCATCCTATCAATGTAACAACTTCGCATCTCCAGAGAAACAAATCAGAACAATCACTAGCTAAATACAAGCTGATCAAAAATAAAAAATAATAAAAACTAGCTAAATACAAAATCTTGCATTTTCTTCTTATTTCCCTACACTTACACCCTAGGGGTGTTTTCAAGTTGTTTTACATAGTGACAAGATTTTGAGAAAATTACATTCGGTTTGTGAAGTTTTGAGATCAAGTATTAATCCAAAGTTTTTAAGTTTAAGTGTTTATTTTAAATTTGATTACAATGCAGATGGAAAAGGCTTAACAGTTCCGAACTCCTTTGACTATAATAATTATGGAAGAAAATAAACTCTATGCTGGATCTGGAAGGGGGACTACTTATAAAATCATCGGCTTGTGTCCTTTTGAATCTATAGTAACAAGATCTTAAATAGAGACATGCAGCAAAAGTGCAAAAGAGGGCCCAATACACCCATTCACTATATGAGGAAATGTTTAAAAGGTTATCTTACAATTACAGGGAAAACAGAGACTTAGGCATGCCTGGCTGTGTCAAACTAAAGCAGAAAAACACAAACTTCGAGTCCAGTCAACGGAAGCAGAAAAGACATCAACATTATATGCAATTTGCTAGCAAAATTAGGCAATTTTACCTTGATTGGAGATATGTCGTAAAAGAAGAAAACTCCAGGAACTGCAACACCCAGCTCTGAACTCTTGAAATGCTCAGTCACGGAATACTGTGCAATAACATTTATTATGCTACTTAAGCACAATCCAATGAATCGTGAAATGACAGTATGTTCATAATATTAAAAATACCTGATTTGAATGGATAACACGACCTCTAATGTCTGTGTATATTGTAGGGACCACCTGCAATGTGTACACACATAGATGCCCAAAGTATCAAGCAGAGCATAATTTCATGCATAATATTCAAGAAGTTAGAAGAAAAACAAATGATGCAACAATTTGAAGCAAATATTCAAAATGTTTTTGCTGGTTATCTAGTAGCTTTGGCAAGACAAATACTGGAATATACTAAAGTTTGTAAGTGCAGGATGCTAAAAGATAAAAGAGAAAAAAAAATGCAATATCATCTCATAAGAAGTGTAAGAGAGATTCGGATGATAACATAATTACAGTTCCATAACTAACCTTTATAAAATACTGGTACATGCCATGAGTTGGTCCTTGCACCCACTTTACCCTGCAAAGGATTAGAAGGAGAACAAAATTAGGAGACTTCAAATGATTAAAAGAAAAATTTAGGCACGGTATTTTTAGAAGGCTATCATTTGATGAGTATAATACATCACAAAATTTTGCAATCATGGTCAACTTAAATGCTCAGAGAGAAAAGAAAAGGTGAAAAATAAATTAACAATTTGCTGTTTCTGCAAAAGCAGGTCATTGCAAGGCTTCATTGTAACAAAATACGAAAATTGAGGTCTGTCTGTATGTGTATTATAGATGTAAAACCAATCTTAAACCTTCACCTAACAGCTTAAATTTTAGGTAGAGTTGGTCCTTAAAATGTATTGCATGTAAGTGGCCAATAGTTACATCAAATTTTATGTACATCATAATTAAGAGTTCTCTCCCCTTCCATTGTGTTTTCCATTTTCAATACAAACCTACTCTATTGAAACCAATACAAAAGTCAGAGGTTACAATTTCAAGACAAAGCATAATAGTTGTATTGTAGTGCAGTTATAACTTCTAAGCCAATGGATGTTTTACAATCAAAAGTCTGGTACCCTGGTTTCAGCTCTATATGTTGAGAGGATGGGAAAAACACATTTGTTCAATAGCCGAGTGAAAGGTTCATCTCAACATTTGCATGCTTCCATGTTCTCAACAATAGGGTTGAATAAAGTAACAAACAAATGACATTTGGCCTACCTTATACATGAAGTTATGGCTTAGTCATCAAATCTATTACAATCTGGTTGTTTATTATTTTTGAAGATTTCAAACGGCCATTTGGGAGAATGCATGTCATTTTAGTGCCTTGCAAATTACAACGTGAGGAAACATGCTTCACAATAACTGAAAACAAATTATTGTGCTTTTACAAGTTATAGTCTTTTAAATCGAAACTTGATTAAGTTTTAATGATAGAGGGGAAAGTGATTTTACTGTAGAATCTCATTCTATAGCATTAGATTCAAATTTTACAAATCTCAGTATGTAAAACTCATGCCCATGTCCATCCTTGAAACCAGAAAATAAAGGCGTCAGCTGGAGAACAAAATTACCCATCAAGAGGATTTACCAATCCAGGGAAATGGTGACCAAAACTTAATTTGTTGATCCGATGGCTTATCTGCATCATATTTTTGAAAATCAAACACGAGATTACAAGGAAAGGAAAATCATCAAAACTATATCAAAGTTTTCAAAATATGATAAATAATTCAGGCAAAGGACAACTAAAACCTGTTCAGTCTTACATTATAATGATTATCCTGTAAAGCAAGAAGATCAGCAAGAAATATAGCAGACTGAAGAAAGCTTTTCCCCGTTGCAAAATGAAAATTTCCTGCCACTTTATTAACTTCAAGAGATCCTTGAATATTGCATCCTTCACCTTCTTCATCCTTTACCCTTTGCACGTAACCTTCTCTTTGACACTAAAACAAAACCAAAGCATCAGAATGCAGTATACCTCCTACAAATTCAAGCAAGAGGACAAAGTACACAAATCCAGTACAATTAACACAAATGTCAGATTTCATCAGCCAAGAACTCCAATACATGCTATATAATGGATCGAGGATCTATAGAATAAGGTACAGCGAAGCCTTCTCATTCCTGTTGTTAGCCTCCTCATTGCATCCGGAAGTTTTCATAAATTATAATAAATGTGCTTCAAGCAACAACATACATAAAACAAGTAAAACCTCTCAAGTGTGGCATTTGAATCCACAGAAAATGCAAGTGATTATTGTGTAATAGAAAGAGAGTATCAAGCCAACCTGATCAATCAAATCCATATTTGTCAGAGCCCACCCCTTTTTCCTATATGCTTCACGAACTTCTTCACAAGAATTACAACAGTGTTCATCTGACTGCATGAGAATGAACAAGAGAGAAACCATAGACATAAAAGAAATCATTAAACAATTGAAGAGTACAAGTTGTGCTGACAAAAGTGTCAAATACACAGTAAAATATAAGTTTAGAAAGCATATTAAACCACACAAATTAAAGCATTAATTAAAATAATGTATAAAACAGGTTTAGTTGTTTTGAGGGACAAATTATTTGTTTTAAAATTTGAACCCTTAGCACTAAATTTGAGGGACAAAAATTATTTGTTTTAAAATTTTGAAGACCAAAACTGAATTCACCCTTCAGATACAAAAAACATAGTTAAGCCTTTTCCCACTATATTATCTAATCATATAAAGTCATAAACTGTATTTTCCCTTATATATTAGACCAGGGTTTGAAAACTATAACCTAAGGTTGACAGTACTTTATACAAAAAGTAGACCAAGGCACAAAAGTTATCACACAGGTAATAGTTAGAAATTTTACAAGCTATCAACCCATACAAAAACTGAGGGTAAAAACACTTATGGTCTTTTAATGTATTTCTTTCGATGAGGCATGAGCCTTTTGGCACCTCCTATGATAAGCATCAAAAACTCCAAAGAACCTTGAGGACACTCTTCACCCTAGATTACCTAGTTTAGATCCAAAAAAATTTATAGTCAAATATCTCACCCAATTATGTCACCACAACCCTTGATACCTAATTTCTCCCTTCTTTTTTCATAAAATCCTTAAAACCTTAACACAACTAAAAAAAATGTATTGAACATCAAAGCTTTGACAGTCACCACATTGAAACCAAAACATGTTGTGATAGTTACAAAAACTATAAGAAACATGAGCTAATTTAAGTATAGTAAATGGTCAAAGGTACCTCTTCCGCACCAAAACATGAACCACAATACTTCTCATCATGTCCAAGTCTGCCACCATGTTTTTGTAAGGGTCTCTCAATCTGCAATAGAAGAGATATACAGGAAACAAAAAATGAAAATTCTTTAGACATGAATAGTGATCTTTGTCTTCAAAATGACACAAAAACTTAGCAGAAACAAGGGGTACATAGACATTTACAACAGTTGACTTTAATTTATGCCAGCCATCATTGGTAATGAATTCAAGAAGTACAAACCAAGATCCAAAAATAAAATCTCATCAAGGCAAACACAACAGGCGATCAAATACAAATATATACAACTCATTACTGTGTATAATACCCAGATCAAAACAAATTACAAACAACTCAAACCAGAGAACCTTCTACTTCCTATGAACACTAAGCAGTAAAAAGGACATTATTGACTTGGGAGAACAAACATAATACTGGAAAAGCAATCTACAAGAAAAATTATCATAGAGACATAGAAAGACAATGTCAAACCCAATCCAACCCAATTAATAAGAGTCCTTTTTGAAAAATGAATTATCAGTCACGTTACAACCATCCTTTCTAAAGGTACTTTATCCAGCAGACACTCGGGATCCCACATAAAAGTCTGTTAAGAGCTTCATTCATTAATATGCAACAATCATGTTATCATCCATATTCCCTTCCTGCCTTGAATAACGAAGCTTGTATTCATTTTAAAGTACTTTCACATTAAATGTCGTTGATAGCTAACATGAAGAATTTAACAGGTCAGAACCTCTATTCTACTAGTCATCCCTATAAATGTAAGAAACACAAGTGCAAGGCCTTTCATTTCCAAGAAGCTCAGTGCAATATTAAGTCATAGCTAACATGGTTCTCTAATACTACAAACGTATGAAAATGTTTCAGGCTAGCATTTCTATTAACAATAATTCCTATTAATTTGTATTAGAAGACAACAGAATTATAAATAAGGTGGCCTTATCTCACAGCACAATCAATGAACTGAGCCTCTAGATCTACCAAAAACTAAATTTTCAATAAAATCATTTAAAGTACAATCTTTTATCATGGTTTCTCCTAAAGTTAACATCAATCATCCTCTATAACTTTTAGCTGGACTATCTTCCATTTGATGAACTTTTCCCATATTTCCAAACCACCTTCAGCTAAGTTTAGTCATCTTCTCAATAGGTGCTTTCTACTCAAACTTTTCTCCCAATTTCCGCCTTTCTAGTATATCCACTCATTTACCTCAACATTCTGATTTCAACAACACTTTTCTTTTAAAACCCAATATTCACTAATATAAAACAACAACAGAGTCTTAACCCACTAGATGAGATCAGCTACATAGATCATGCCTTACTCAATTCAGTTAAACTAAAGCTTCAACAACATTATTTAGCCAAAGATCCCTTAATGATTTCCTCCAATGTCCATTTTGGTCCCTCAATGGGTGTTACACCAATCTTTCCTTGTATATAGTCATTTCCTATTATGTCCTTTCTTCTATGACCACACATCCATCTTAACATTCTCATTTCTGCTATTCCCACATTTTTTGTCATGCTGTCCTTTTAACAGCATTTACCACCATATAGTATAGCTAGACATGTAGTTATGGAAAATAACTTGTCTCTGAGCTGTGTAGGTACCTTGCAATCACACCAATAATCACTACTGTTATAGTGAACCAACAATTGGTATATTTGAAAAAGTCTTTAGTTAGAAGCTGCACTCATTTGAGCATAGATATTGAGTTCAAGCTTGAAAACACACAAGATGTATGTTGCAACCTTTAAAAGTAAATCACAAATAGTCTAAAGGCAAGTTAAGAGTCAAATAGATTAAATTCTATGACAAACACAAAGCAAACAACATTTGTGAAGTAAAAAAGAGCCAGGGTATTTCAGCTAACCTTTGGTGCACCAATTCCATCCTTCCTCTCTTCTACCACATTACCATTAGCATCAATTCTTTTCTTCACTATATTATGTCGCTGCAAATAGAAATAGTAGTGTGAATAATATTTAATAACTAACAATGCTATGAACATGAGACTCGGGGAATGATAGAAAAAGAAGTATAAATATGCAAATAGAATTAGAGGAACTGAAAATTAATTGATAAGATGCTAATGTAAGCAGAACGTACTATGTCAAGGTGCTGCTCCCCACTAATATCCATTGCATCTAAACTGAGTATTGAACATCGAACAGCAGGAAAAGTGACATCAAACTGCATTTAAAAGGGAAAAATGAGTTAAAATTTTAGTTTTAAAAGGTAAAGTCAATATTAAGAAGACTGATGCTTGAAGACTTAGAAGATATATGAAGGTACAAGGCCAATCAAACCAGATAATGGCACCTATACAAGTTCTATTGAAAGAAAATCACTAAACAAATAAATGATTCATAGATTGGGCTTGAAATATGAAGATCTGAACAAAACTCAAAAAAGGTACACTGCAAATATATAACAACAATAATTACATTGATGTGCAAGGTATCTCCTCTTGAAGTATCCACCAAAAGCGTACTCTCTGTAACTGTATAGAGATATAAATCTGCAACCAAAGGTAACAGATAATATTATAGAAATTTAATAGGAAAGATAACAGTCACAGATGCAGGCAAAAAAGCAATCATTCAGAGAAAAGCCAAGCTAGCTCATTTAATATCACTCATTTTTTTCCTACGACTGGGTCTTTTATCCCTAAGTAAAACTAGCAATAGTTAAATAACAATCATATAATAATTGCAGAAAATAAACTTTAAATCTTAAAAGTGTAATACTAGCATTAGACCATCACTGATTTATGCCAATAATTTAGAACACTACTCGTGTCATACATATCAGGATTATATTATCAGAATATTTTCTGTGACATGAATCAGTTATATGTCATCAATTACATTATTGAATCAATGGATCTAGGTCCTTATTGGCTTGGAAATCTCAACTATCAACCATCAATTTATTATAAACATGGAAAATGGTCGAAAGAGAAAGAAGATGAAAAACAAAACATCGTTACACCAAGAAAGAAATCTTCCTTTTCCTAATTCCTGAGTTCCCAAATGAAAATACATTACAAATTCAGCTCAATGCAACAAAATTGCTGAACCCAGGACACACAAATTAACACAACTTTCTCAACACCCGAAAATCAAATCCCCACTTTAAAATTTCCCACCTTTCCCAACCAGCCAACAAAAACAAGTCAAAACTCCAATAATCAACAAAAATTTAAAGGAAAAGAAATACAAAAACAGGAGATGCAGGCCATACTTAGCTCAGAAAAGAAGAGGAAGAGCATGACAGCCGCGGAAACGACAGTGACGACGCCGCCGGCGAGCGTGCGGCTGTAAAAATCTTCATTGACTTTTGGGTAGGCGTCCAAATTGCGGAGCCTGTTGAAGACTTTATCCATGGATGGTCGCCGAAACCTCACAAGCACCCACCTTTCAGAGAATATTATACTATGAACGGCGCTCCGTCACCAACCGTGGCCGGAGAATGGCGCGTGGGGGAAGGAATGGGTTGTTGAAGAATGAAGAAAGAACGAAACGAACACGGGATCATATGACCTCTTATTCAAGGTCAATGTAGTCAAACATGCCGTCTAAAACCCCTTTTATTTTTCACAAATAAAATTTGAATGATTGGTAAAAATTGAACATTTTAAATTTAGAAATTAATTCTCAAAATTATATTTAACCGATTACGGCTGTCTCAGAGTGGATAAAAAGAATTTTTCGAATTTACGTTTAACAACCACAATTAGCGTATTAACTGATTTTTCGTTTCTTAAAATATGTTTGCTTCATTGGTGAAAAAAGAATCTTTAAATATCGGTTATTGTCAAATGTACAAATTTCACCAAACTTTTTACTTTTATATACACACAATTACTGAGGTAAAATTTTAAATTTTAGGCACATATTTAATTTATTTTTCATTTAAAAGCATGATTTGTTTTTTAGTAGTTTTGCTAATTATAGGAAAGAAATGTGATTTTGTTTAAAACATTGCTTTTATAAGCATTGTAAAATAAAATCCAAGTCTACTTATTCTATATATACATTTTAAAATCTTAATTTTAGGTTTTAAAAGATCAGGTTAAAAAAAGTATTTAAAATCATTTGAATGTAAAATCTATTAATAATATAAATTATGGATATTTTAAATGGATGTCTACTATTAATAATATAATCATTTTGAATATATATGCTAATTAACCAGAGAAATATAAGTACGTGATAATCATATTAGTAGAGATATCTCATTCTCTAGAATTAGGTGATTTAGATAATGCTATTTTTTATTTTATTCACTCAATTTTGATACACTTGAATTATGATCAAGTGAGCAGTTCTCTTAACCTCATTTACAAATGTTCCAAAGATTTATCAATACAAACATTTATTGAAGAAAATATTTATTTAATAATCTTCATATATTATTATTTTGTGTTGTTACTAACTTTGATATCCAAAAGTATTTTGTAAACATATATTCATTCGATACTCACATCTTCAATAAGAAGATAAGGAAAACATTAAAAACTGAAAACTTATTTAGAATATAACTTTATATATTTATGTTGTTTATTTATCCTATAGCATTACAACTATTTTTAAAGAGATTATTTTATTTAAACTTATACTTGGTAGTGTAACTTTGAAAAACTAACTTTTTTTTAATATTTTATTTTGCAAATTTATTTGGATTATACTTTAAGATAAAAATTATTTGAGTTTATATTTTTAGTAAATAATCTTATTTAAAATTTAAAAAAAATAAAATTAGAAAATTATATATGAATATTCATATATACTAACAAGTATAAAGTAGTTTATAAATACTTTTCAAATGGGTGTGAAGCAAGTAAAAGGATGAATGTGATGACATATTTCAATTACTTAATGTTTTGGAGCATAGGGTTCTTAGGTCGATTTTGAAGTTGGAGATTGTTGAGGAACATTATAGTAGATTGGGATGGGACATGCAAGAGGTCGATCGAGTATTGTAATAGACCATACGTGTAGGAGACTAATTGAGTTGTTGGGAAGCTTGACTACACTTTGTTCCGCTCATCTAGAATCTCTGGGAAAGTATCTATATAAGACACTCTGATTCTTAAGTCAGTAGGTGAACGTTTAGTTGGCTAAAGGTGCATATTATGTGCATGATATTCTAAAGACATATCTGAGACATTTATGTAATAGTTGTAATGGGGCTTTATCTTTTGTTGGCCTAACAACAGCTTAAGCATACCTTAATCTGCATTAAGGGTTCAATGAGTTATTACCGCTGATAATTTGATCAAGTCGTCGTCCCGGTGGGCCTCATGGTCAGCCTGGGGTTGGCCTAGTGGTTGGCCTGTGTGGTCGGTCTGGTGGGCTTGGACAGTCATCCTAATGGTCGCCCTGGGCAGTTGGGCATATGGTCGGCTTAGGGGTCAACTTGGGCAATCGAGCGTTCGACTTTATGAAGAGGATGGTTGTACAATATACAAGCCCCCCAAGCCCGAGCATGATATATTGTGCAAAGGCATTTTAGGCAGTCTACATCCGATGCGGATGGGTTTTACCTTTGACACTTGTCTTTTTGTGTTGTTGTATGTTGACAAAAATCCTGAGCTTCATCGACCACTTGTTGCAAGTAAGGCAGAAGTTAAAAAATGTTCCTTGCCGCCTAGGTAAAGGTAAGTCATGAGTTGAAAAGTGTCCCTTCACCACCCATGGAGGGCTCGACAGACATTCCCTATGAATTGGTTAAAAGTAAATTAGGAGTTGAAAAACATTCCCTATCAACCAGTTGAAAGTAAGTCAGGAGTTGAAAAAATTTCCTTGACCACTCGTGGAGGGCTCGACAAGAGTTGAAAAACATATCCTACTGACTAGTTGAAGGTAAATTAGGAGTTGAAAAACATTCTCTTGCCTGTCTTCCACTCCTTGGAGCTAAACATGGTCAATAATGATGTCTTCAATTCATGAAGACAAGCAAGAGTTAAATAAGTCGTGAAGAATCTAGTTACACTCAATCTTATCAAGTGACCTTTAGTATATTAAATGAATGTATAGTCTCAATTAAATATGTAAACCCTTAAACTCATATAATGAATATGCGTATAAATTAAAACATCTCGCTAATTAGCTACAATAAAAAAAATCATTACTTTCTACTAGATTCAGAATCAAAAGAAAAGTAAACAAAAACCACAACAATATTAAAAAGAACAAAAAAATTATTTCATTCTAACATCAGAATCCACTTAAGAAATTACGGTAAAATAAACTCTAAAGGCTTAATACTCCATGAAATGTATAGAAGTAACATAAAAGTAGAAGAAAATGGAGGGAGAGGTAGAAATTAGGTCCTCTTTCTATTTTCCCTAGGTCTTCTTATAAAAAATTTGATTGGGCTTTTTGGTCTAGCCTGATGGGTGGGGTGGTTTGTGATGCATGTGCGATTTGTGCTGTGACGAGCTCACATGTATTTGTTGCATGTGAGTGGTGGTTGAATTCACTGGTAGTGCTCCGATCTGGTGACTTTAGTAGCTTCAGCGTGGAGGAGATACTTCAATGGAGATTAGTGGTGGGTGATTCTGATTTGGAGAAGACAATGACATGTCATGTTTTGAATGGTCAGTTGAGTGCTAGGATGATGGACACATAAGTGCTTCTGGTTAGTTAGTTTTGAAAGTGGTGGATAGTGACATGTGTCTACATCTAATTGGAGCTAATTTTGTAAATGGTAGGAAGGGTGAAAATATATAGTTTAGAATGTTTATGAATAAGTTTTGTATAGTCCATTTAAGAAAGGGAATCTCTTGGCTCCTTGTATATTCCTTCCAAAATTTATTAGTTTTGACCTTGTTTTGTAGTTTGGAACAAATTATTTCCACATTTTGAATGAACTAAAATTTAAATTCAGTTGTATCAACAAACATTAGAATATACAAACATAATCTATCCAACTAAAAAATGCTTTCTAAGACATTTTTATCTCAAACTCAATAAATCTAATTATCATAAATCCTAATTAAATTAATCTTTTAATCACAATAAAATTAATTAAAAATCTAAAATTAAAAATTAAATGAAATACTAAATTGATAATTACTTAAACCTAAGAAAAGTCAATCAATGAAATACATCAATCATAATTCCGTGTATAACTAGTATGTAACAATTTGTAATGTTAGGAATGGTGACAAATAAATTATCTTGTGGTTATTCTTTATTACTAATGTCACTTGATATTTTTAACACACTCTACACATCAGCTAGTTTTTATTTTTGTTTATAAAAAAATATTATTTAATTTATTATCTTTTTTATTTTTATTTTTTCTTTTTATAAAAATACAAAATTTAATATTTTTATAATTATTTTACTTTTATATTTTATGTCAAATGAACTTAAAAAGTGTGACATAATACTATTTTTTTTTTAATTATTGAATATAGATATTTGTTCTTTTACTTTATAATCACGAAACTAACGTACATATTTTTATTATTCTTTTATTATATTTCTTTTACATATAAACTTTAAAATTGTTAACCAGTGAAAATACATTCATTTAATCATCATTACATAATATAAGTAATATTTAATGGTTTAGTAACACTAACATGTTGAGTAGAAACTTTTTATCAATATCTTACCTTAAATACTAAATATTCTTACTAAAAAGTATAATACATCTCAAAAGTACGTTTTATTTTATGTTTTATAAAACGAGTTGTAAATTTAATAAAAAAGAGTATATTTTCAATCTAACTAACAAAAACCAAATATTAACCTAAAGTTAAGTTAAAAATCAATACTAATCTTTTAAAAAATTTCAAGCATAATAAAAAATATAAATAACGATCTTAACAAAAATTCATATATTATAAAAGTAACCAACCTATCAATCATTTATTTTGTCAATTAATTTACATTTTTAATAACTATCTTCGATATCAATACGATTGTGTATCATCTGTTGGTTAGACAATTTAACGCTTTAATAAATAAAAATATTATTTATTTATTTAATAAAATAAAAATTTGAATAACTTCTTGTAACATCCCAATATAAAAGCAACACGCATGATAAAGTAATACAGTTATACATCTAAGACATAAAGTCATACCTTTATAATCATCCCAAAAATGACTATAAATTTAAAACTTTATATACAGACTAAAGACTAATCCAAAATTATATATAAGGTTCTACAGAACAGAAATAACTACTCCGCAACAGCATCACCTCCATCCTAGGCTTGCTCCAAAGAGACCTCTTCTTCTACTGCTCACATCCAAAGGATGGTCATCGCAGAAGAAGAACAATAGAACATACAAAACATAAGCACACAACAGGGTAAGCTAGTTTAAACAAAGATAAATCATACAACAATTTATTTAACTTCATACAAGCATATTATACATTCACATCACTTAAACCCTTCACACATAACACACTCTGACTCTGACTGTCCGGACTTAGAATGATTGCCGAGCTAATGCAGGTCGTGCACTCGTGGTGGCTTCTACTGCTTTGCTAAGCCATTGCCAATAGGTTTCACCCTACCACACTCACGAGGTTAGTCCGTTATCACTCACCTTGGGCCATACTGGAAGCACCCAAGACTAGGACCTCCTGCAACTCCTCACGACATGAATCAATCCATTCACACAGTGAGTCTGCATAATCTGCAGAACAAAATTCTGCAGAATTACACAACTTAACCACTCTTACCAATCCTACTCAACTTGGCCAACTTCTAACACTTATAATTCGATGTATATACTAAATTAGACTTGCCTAAAGGATTCTAAACATTCCTAACATTAATCTAAAGTGTTTATGCACAAATCTCTACTCTAAAACCTCCAATTCATCAACTTAGAGACTCAAAATCAATTCTACCACTTTGAACCTATTTTTGACCATTTTGATGACTCAAACCAGTCACATATAACCTATCTACACTATCCCAGCAGTCACCAACAGCCCTTGACCACTAATTCTCAAATTCACTACCTCACTTCCTCTAAAATACACTAAACCAGCCCAAAATTCACATTACACTATACTTCCTCAACACTACAACATATCACAATCAATAACAATCACAATTTGCACACATTACAGCATATAGATTAATCCAAATTAGTTCATCAATCATAATTCACAGTTTCTACCATTTTAACAGTGAGGAACATACATTCATAAGCTGAAATGTTAACTGCACAACACTTAATCATAGAATTCCTAACATACAACAACAACTGAAAATTAAACCACAACCTAGCTTCCCTTACCTCAGAGATACATAGTCCCAAACCAGAAACGTTCCAGCCGTACCTTGCACAAGAAGGAAACTCAACAGAAACCTACAACTCACCAATTGGTGATAGAGAACCACACTTAGAACCTAAATTGAGCTAGAAATGGAAGGAATAACTACTAATCACATGCAACCAGAATCGTTGCATGCTTACAGCACAGAGAATAGCGGGCAGAAAAAGGGAGACAACTTACCAGCTGAAGAACGAGAAATTGATCAGTCCAAACTCAAGCCCTCAACGCCAGATCGCCTAGGCACTTCCTGATCGTTGAACAAATAACTCAGCACGAAGAAATCTTAGAGAGAATTCAGAGAACTCTGAGGAATAGAGTTCTAGAGAGATGAAATGTTCTTAGAATAATGAGAAGTGTTTATAAGAATTCTATTTATATTATAAGATTATCTTAAAGTAAAATAATCTATCTCATTATTCTAATACACCAATATCCTCTATAACACTCTATTTTTCAGGTTTTTACACTTCTTATATAAAAAAAATTAAATAAATTCAAAAAATATCTAGTACATAATTTTTTAATATTAATTTTACAAAAATTATATATATATATATATATATATATATATATATATATATATATATATATATATATATATATATATATATATATTTACAATATATAAAACCAACATCCCTTTCATTATCTTTCGTTATAAGAATTAATATATTTATCCATATCATATTTAAAAGATTTTCTATTTCGTACTCATATTTTATTCTCTATTTTATCTTTTAAATAATAACTTTATAAGCTTGTTTTATTAATTTTATTTTTTAGGTGATTTTTTAATTTAACTTTTTCTAATTTAACCATTTTTAAATTAAAATAATTATTTATAATAAAAGAATTATCTATAAAAATAAATAAGAATTATTTACAATAAAATTATAAATTAAATAGTATATTATTATCTTTTATTATCATAAAAAAAACTATAGCACTGCTTTTACTGGCTATTATAATAATAGTTAGTTTTTATAAAAGAAAAAAATACAACTCATTAAAGAAATATTTATAAGAAGGAAGCAAGTGTATTTGAAATAAAATTAGTCCTCATTTCATATAATATTTTTATCCAGCACAAAATATCTATTAAAAAAAAAAGAAATTATTTTGTTTCCTAATAGCATAGGGACCCTGCAATCATTCTTGAAAATAAATAAATCAGAAAGGGAAATCCCAGACTCAGAATATAGCCATGTCCATGATCTATGCTTTGGACTGAGTGAGAACAAACTAAGAAGGAACAGAGTAGGGTTAAGTCAAACGCACACAAATACACAATGAGCTTGTCCCTTATTCAAGGTTATTCTTCTGCCGAAGACGAACCGGACCAAGACCAGACCAACAATTCCGACCTCGAACATTCCGACGACGATGCCACCGCCGCCGCCGCTTCCGTGGACCACCCTTCTCTCGGCGACAGATCCATCTTCAACCACCTTCCTAACCCTCCTTCTGCCTCTGGTCTTCCTTCTGCGTTCGACGCTTTCTCCGAAGTAACTGACTTTCGATGGCTCTTATCCCCTTTTCAATTCCCAATTTGCCCCTCCGTTGTTGAATCTGTTGTTGTCGTTGTTGCTTCGTAACGAAGATTGCAGGACCGCCCCAATTTCTGAACAACAGCGTGGAGGAATACAATAGCAACCCTTCGAGAGACGATGATGAGCAACATGGGAGGCAACGCAATAGGAGGCGCCGCAATGACAAGAAAGATTTACCCACTGGTATTATTTTCTTCATTTTCTTTTTCTTTTTCTTGTCATTTTCATTTAATTATTTGTTTTATTTTGTTTAGTTAATGGAGGAGTAGGGGAGATTTAAGAGGCTAGAAGTAAAACCCTTGTTCTTTTATTATTTTTCCTTCAGTATTGAAAATATTTTAAGTGGAGAAATAAGGGGTTTTTACTTGCTCTATTATTTCGTGCTTTTAATTATCAAAATGTTGCCTTGTTTTCCATGTGTTCTGTTATTGAACTTTTGTACAGAAAACAGTTTGAAAACTGAAAACTGAAAACTGGTGATGTTTTTATGATTAAAAACTGAAAACAGAAAATGTAAATAAGAAATAAAAATGTAAATAAAAGCTTCCTGGTAGGATTTATAATTTTTAGACCAAGACAAGATATTTAAGCTAAGCTTGTGGCCTCCTATGCTGTAAAAGGGCATGCTATGTTGTGGTTAAGCAAACTGTGGATTCCCTTTGAATTTGAGATAGCTACAGGTCTAAATCTTTCTTTTGTTAATGCTATAAAATGGTATTCATGGGGGGGTGCTAACACTGATTTTTGGGTTGTTTTCTTACATATAATTTAGACTTGCAATTTATAGTGTACAACTGGAAAGAGTATTCAGTGAAATTGATGTGACAATTTAGATTTGATTGCAGACATTTTTCCTGGTTTGTCATGTTGTTATTTTGTTATTTGTGTAAGTTCAGTTGCTTGGGCTGTTTTTGGATTGGATTAACAATAAGAAGGGGTGTACTCCGGTTTATTGTGGTCATGTCAATTGTTGATATGGCTTTCCTGTGTACCATAGTTTATCATGTGGATTTAACTTTGTTGACTGGCACAACGATTGATCACCCTGGAAGTCACACAACAATACAAGTCAGTAATGTAAAAGCTGTTGATTTTTAACATAATTGATTGGTGTTCTCCAGTGAGATTTTCATCATGAATGGTACTGGAATAAAAATGAATAAAATCATTTTTGATACTAAAAAGTTTATGTATGACTCTTCGAGTTTTTATATAAGATTGGTAATGATTATCAGAACATCAACTTAACCAATGTAAAATAGGGCTGTCTGTTTTGTGCTCATGGACAGTGAGCAAAAGCTTGATGTATACCCTGCAAAATGCTTTATGCTGCTTGAAAATCAAACATTGAATGACGATTATGGTTATATACACACACACACACACACACAGTGATATGTACTTTCTCTTGTACTAAAAACTTTGTATTTTTCAACTTCTTATAATGTGCCGACCCCCCTGTAAAAAAATGAGTGTTGAGCCTTCTACCGATAGTTTCTTGAGACTAAAAAAATTAAAACTAGTGCCAACTGCATAGGAATTTGATTCACCAAGTTTTTTCCCCTCTGTTGCTTCGTGGTTTGTTTTTTAAGAAAATATCTTGTACGTCTTTTATGGATAAATTGTTCTTTGAGAAGCACTGACGAAGATAGAAAGGCTTCTGATTCGGCTTTATTTTTAAAAGAAAGCTAAATAAATAGATTACTTGACTGCCAATCAAGTTTAAAAGGCTCTATCCCTTTCTAAATGCTTCTGGGTTTTGTTGCTTCAGTTGCCAAATCTTAAATGCACTTTTACCAGTAAAAACTTCTAATGGTCAGTTAAAATAGTTTTTCTCAAGGATTGTGACGGTGCTAGGGTGTGTTAACTCAGCTGGTATTTTGTTAAAATAAAGTGAATAATCCTCTCTTACTCCTTTGCCTTTTGTTAGTTTACATTCCGGTTGATTTTGAAACTTGTTGAGTATAATATTTATGATATATTTCATATAGGTGCGGTAGTAGAGGCAAAACCTCAACTAATTGGAATTCATGAGCGAGTAAGAAGTGACATCGAAGGTAGCCAACCACCAACATCAGCTACCTCTGGCACATCAGAAGGAGTCAAGCGGGTGCCAACTGCAACAAATCCTAATGCTGAAGATGCTGCAGAGCTTTTAAGGTATGCTTTGCATTATTCCTTAGTAAGTAGCCCTGTCCGTAGTCTGTTCATAAAGCCCCTTTATAAGTTCAGTTAGTTGTTAAAAATAATAACATTGAATGCATTTTGGATATAGTGTTCATGTATCACTTGATGGTGTGTGTGTGTGTGTGTATATATATATATACACACACACTACTTGAGTGTTGATAGACGTAGTGGAGACTATTTCATAGGACATAGACTAATATATGGGTGATGTGCAGAATCTAAGTAGGGTATTTCCTTGAATAATGAAACATTGTCGTTTCCTAATTTTTATGTAAAATATGCAGTTCTATCTTCCTCTAAGCTCTATCTTGGAAAATGCAATGATGTTTGAAATAGATAATAGTAATAACCTGGAAATATTCTGTGTAGAATGTGCTTGCAGTGTGGGATTCCGAAGACCTACTCCAGTGCTCGTGGAATGGTGTGCCCTGTATGTGGTGATCGCCCTCCAAATGATAGCAGCACAGAGTCCAAGAAGAAAGGATCGACTGTCAAAGATAAAGAAAAATCTAAGAGAATGAAGGGCCAATCATCCCATGCAACCTGGAAAAGTGAAACAGAGATGCAACTTAGGCAACAGTTTGATTAGCCTTATCTTTGTTTCCTTGTAAGTTAGGTTACCAGTTACCTGGTATATATAATTTTATGTGGTTAGGACTATGGTTTTTAAATTCACAAATTTCGATTAACAACGCCAACTTTGTAGCTGAAGTCAGATTTTTGTTCGGTAAGAGAGATCTCTTCTGGCTCTGTGGAATAGAACCAAGTCACTGTAGTTTCTATGTATTGCAACCAAGAATTATTCTTCGGAAATATAAATTTTAGGGCATCTTCGAATAGTTTAAAGAAAAAGCCGTTAAAACATGGTTGTGATAATCTTTTACTAGTTAAGAGATATTAAAATCATGTTTTAAAATTAATTATTACGTTTTAAAAAGTATTAAAAGACAGACCAATGGTCTTTTATTTTTCATCAAATAGTCAGATTGTTACTTTGTTAGAATAGAGTAAAATTATGGAGCATGTTTGGTGTGTGATCCTTTCATGTTTGTATATGTCTTAGAAAACGAGGAAGAGTTATAATTTAAGGGGTAAGTTTAGTTTGATTTGATTCAAACTAAATTGATTTAAGAATAAAAATATGTACAGGAAATACGGAAATTCGGATGCTATTATTGAATTTACTAGCTCTATCTTGAAATAGCTGTTATTGTAGTGTTTTTTGTAAGTTATTTATCTTATCATGCAAGAAAAAAAAAAAAATATATATATATATATATATATATATATATATATATTTAATTCTATTCTTGCCCTCTATTAAATATCGTCTTCATAATAGTGAAATTAAATTTCAGTTTTGGGAGATGAATTATTAAATAATCATCGGTTCAAGAGAAGGATAGCTTAGCCCCAGAATTAATTTTTATTTTCTAGAGTTTAGGATAATTAATTGCTTTCTTTTTATTCTCTCTTCAAGCTAGCTCAGTAAGAATACATATCCCAAAGAAAAATAATTTCGCAAACAATATTTTCAATTAATTTAAATATAAAATTGCTGTCCCCGCTACTATATGTGTAATTCTTGTGATGATTATTAGGAAAAAAACATTGTTTCTGTTTCCATATTTCTATTATAATAAAATAATGTATTGTTTGCGTGTCCAATGTTTCTATTATAATTATAATAAAATAATGTAATTATAAGAAAATAAAATACAGTTAACTTTGTAAGAAAAGTTATGAAAATATAATGGAATTAAAAAAAGGATTTGTTAGTATGGAAAAGTCATGTCTTGCTTCGAATAAATTTAATAATTGCTGTAATTTCTTTTGAGAGTAAAGGCTATTTGATTATTTTTTTTTAGTAGAGATGTGTAGATACTAATTTGTGCCTTTATAAAATATAATAAAATTATTTTTATTTAGTAAATGAAAATTACAATTATAAATATATCTCAATATATAATGTTATATGATTATATAAATTATTTTTGGTTGCTAAGAGGTAGAATAGTTTAATTAAAAAGTTGCCAAATTAGTATCATTATGTATATTATGTAGTACTTATTTCAGTGTGTAAGGTCGGGCACAATTTAATGTGGTTTTTTTTGTCTTAATTATGTAGCTATGTTGAATTCTTTCCAAAATGATTCAAGTTCATGCCGATGGGTATATGGCAAAGAGATTCTGACGCTTAAGTTATTTTTTATTATTGATTGATTATTACAATTAAATCTTAAATGTTTAACAAATGCAATCATCTACCTTTTTATCTTGTTTTTGTATTTATAGATTTGGTATTGGGCCTTTAAACATGACTGACCCAATATCATCTAGGCATGTTTTTATTTTGTTAATTTGTGGATAAGAAGTTTGGACCGAATAGTCAAAATGTTCGAACAAATCGCCCATCCGTTCGGTCCATTAGGTTGCAGGTTTTTTCAAGGTTACTTTCTTATATGGTTGATTGATCGGTAGGCATGTACTAGTCGGTCCATAAAGTACACAAGTCCCCCAAGTCTGAGACAAACAAGTTTGGCTAAAGGACTTTATAAGCTTTGATCGACATGCTTCGTGCGATACAGGATGCTCCTTGATTTTGAAAATTTCCCGTTGGCAATTGATTGCAAATTTCCCGCATCAGGGGAAGTTATAGAGTCACTTGATTTGAACCGTTAGATGCGGCTTTTCATTTCCCGCACTAGGTAGAAGGTGCAAAGTCTTTTAAACTGGGCATTGGATCTGACTTCATCCAATGGTTGGGGTGGTTTTTAGGTCCGAGATTCATTGTCTATAAATATGATAGGTCCTTCACGTCATTTTCACCGTTTTCCTATCTAACTTCGTGCAAGAGCGTTCAAATCATTTCAATAAAGGTAATAATGGCTAATGTGACCATATCTTCGTCTAAGGAATCTTCGGGAAGGAGAGGGTGAGGCAATGAGGGTGACGTCTCGTCTACGGCAGCGTTAGAGCCTTCATCTACCTTTGTTAGGTCAACCGAGCGGGATGAGGGTCTGGACATCAAATCAGTAGTTGTAAATGAAGAGAAAGAAATAATGTTGAGCGGTCCACGTAACTTCGTGTACGGTGGAGTGATAATCGAAGGTGCTAAGGAGAAAGAAGGGCAAGGGGAGGTGCTACTAGTCATTATTAGTTACGATTGGGCGTACCATGATGTGAACAAGTTTTCGACATGTTTTCGAACGAAAGCTCAATTGGAGGACTAGGCCAAGCGTAACTACGTACTGAAAGCAATAAAGTTCGATCCCTTGTTTAAGTTGACAGTCTGCGAGGGGAATGCGCGCGTCTTTCACGGAAAGGGAGACAATCCAAATGATTTCTTTTTTTGCATACGATCCCCTTCAGTTCCTTTCAGACGGACGTCTTAAGGGTTTTAAACATTGCTCCCTCTCAGCTTCACCCGAACAGCTGGGCTTACATCCAAGCCGTCGCAGTGATTTGTCAAGTGGTTGAGCTTACACCTACACCCGTCACCTTTTTACACTATTTTCGCACCAGGCCGATTGCCATGCGTGGTTGGGTGTCTTTGATTTCTAAGAAAGGGAAGGCCTTATTCAATCTTTTCTCCCTTTCGTTCAAGGGTTTCAAAGATAAATTCTTTAAGGTAGAAATTATTGAATTTGGTCGTTCGCACTTTTTCTATGAAGATGGACGACTAAGGTTTCCTCTATATTGGACGCAGAACCCCGCTAAGTTGACCTTCTGGTTGAGGTCCAAAATGACTCCGATCGAGTTGGAAACGCTTAGTATCCTTGATGACTTGCCTCGCCAACTCCCTTTCTGAAAGCTTATCAACTGCCTTGGGTGGGAAGACCTTAGTTTTGAGATGTTCGGTATGGCGTTTTCGTTTTGCACTTTATAAGTTTGACTTGATTTTAGGATAGCTAAATTTTTTGTTATTCTTTAGGAATTATGACTTCCCGCAATCCTAAGAGAGATTAGTTCAAGGTGGCTGCTGGACAAGTCAAGCATGAGGAGTCGTTTAAGCAGCCTCAAGTTGCTGCAAAGACCACTGCGAAGTCTCCTTCTTAATCCCGTGCACCTACACCATGCTAGAGGACGCAAGCAACTGCGAAAGCAACCCTGATTGTGGCTTGGGCGACCTGTCAACCAACTCAAGACTCGACGGTCATCAAAGTCGTGCCCTCAATCTTATCCCTTAAAGGGGCGCATTTCTCGGAAGTGTGCCCCAAGTTCTGATGGTACCGACAATACTTTTTACTGTCTGCATTTCTGGGATGAGCTTTTTCTTGACGGGAGGAAGAAGTTTTGTGCTTAGGGCTTCTTCCAGGATTTTGGCCTTAGGGGCATTGGGGACAGTGTATTGGTTGAATTTTGGCGCATAGGTTAGGTCCTTAAGATGGGATCCCCCTCCCTTTTCATCGTTGTCGAACGGTTTCTTGGCTTCCCTCTTGTTCCCCACCGCAGATGCTTCTTCTTGTTGCTTCTTGTGGAAAATCTGCATATCCTCAATCTGAATGAACTCAGATGCTCTATCATGGAGTTCATCCATAGTCTTTGGTGGTCTAGCACACAAGCTATCCGTGAACGATCTGGCCCTGAGTACCGACGACTTATTCAAAATGAACACATGGTTGATATCCCTCACCTGTCGGGTTGTCTCATTGTACCGTTTCATAAAAGCTTTCAATGTTTTGTCTTTCTTCTGCTTCGTATTAATCAAAGTGACGTGCGTCAATCCTTGGACACGACTGAATGTGTATTGTTTGCTAAAGAGAGATTCTACAGTGACAAAACAATCCACTGTGTTGAGAGGAAGGGTATTGTACCAAGTCAATGCTTCCTCTTTGAGGGACAAAGAGAAGACTCTACACATCGTCTGGGTTTCTAGATCCATCATACTTCTCGAACACTAGAGGGAGCTTCTCAGGCATCGGGGCCTCCATGATGGCAGTTGTGAAAGGTAGCAGGCCTTCTACAGGGACGATCCTGATGGGGACAGACGCTCTTGTCGCCCCATTGTTCGCTTCTCTCCCCTCATCTCCCCCCTAGTTGACATGGCTGGAAGCTGAACAGGCCCTACTCGTCCCCTGCCCGGCTATGCTTGGTCCTCCACATGGTTGTTATATTTAGATGGGGTTGGTATTAGAGAAACCGAGTGTTGGGCGGATTGTTCTCCTCACACGACTGCATGCTTTGCTTGGAGTGCGACGATCTCGGCCTTGTGTTTCCTTTGCATCTCAACAATATAAACACATCCTAACAGTCTTAGTCAAACAAAGACTCATTTTGAACTCCTTAGAGCCACATGCAAAGCTCTCTATAGCAAACATACAAAACTACTAAAAATTGACTCAAGAAAAGGGATAAAAATGAACTTACTCAAAATAAAATTATGATCGACTACAATTGTAGTTATTTGTTTCATGACTTCTATGGTGCACTCACATCTTCAATAGCTAGATTGGTCACATTAATGCAGAAAAGACTTTTAACGTCACCTATTAGATGTCGAACCCAAAAATATCCAACGTAAAAAATGATCGGTGACACTTCTGTAAATAAGTTAATTATTTAGACATCTGATGGGGGAGGGCCCCGACGTCTATGCTCACGAAGACGTCAGCTCTTTCTAGTTGGGCGCCAAAATGTGGTAGAAAATTATTTTTTACAGCTCTTAGACGTTCGACTGGTAAGACCCCGATGTCTAATGGTGGCACCAAAATACCAAAAGTCCTTTTCTTTCGCAGTGGAGATGTCCGAGCCCCTGTGTCGGACGTCTAATGTCTATATATACTTCAGGGCCCTTATGTCGGATGTCTAATGACCTGATAGGTAGGTGAAAAGGTGCCTTGTTCCATTGCTTTAGACGCCTGGACCCCTATGTCGGACGTCTAATGTCTATATATACGTCAGGACCCCTATGACGGACACCTAATGACTTGACAGGTAGGTGAAAAAGTGCCCTGTTCCATTGCTTTAGACGTTTGGGCCCCTATGTCGGACGTCTAATGTCTATCTAGACGCCGGGGCCCCATATATCGAACGTGGATAGCCTCCGCCAAAATTAATTTCTAAATACATATAAACGTCGGTGTGGTAGGGGCTTAGATGTGTGAACATATATAGACGTCTGATGGGGGAGGGCCCCGACGTTTAAGGCTGTTTATTACACTTTGCGTGAACTCGGGGCAGTTACGCGCACTATTCATCATCTTCCTCCTCGCGTTTTCTCTCGCGGCTTTGCATTTTCAGGTTCGTTTTTTTCTCTTTTGGACCGTTTAAACTTTCTTTTACTCCAATTAAATTAGTCTTTGATGGATTATCTTCCATTTGAACTGATTAAAATGAGTTTTTGCTGTGTTTTGGTGCAACTTTGCTCGTTTTCTTGGGCTGCGATTTCTTGTGTTCTTGGGCAGCGTTTTCTTGCGTTTTCCATTCCTCCAATTCCTTCACTACGTTTGTAATCGGTTAAGAAGGTTAACATTATTGTTTAAAAGTTTTTGTCTATGCATGTTATTGGCTTTTTGGTATGCATGTTTTTGGCATTTGGATATGCATGTTATTAACTTTCGAATTTGCATGTTGTTGGCTTTTGGATTTACATGTTGTTGGCTTTTGGATATATACATGTTATTGACTTTTGTGTATGCATTTTATTGGCTTTTGCATATGCATGTTATTGGCTTTTGAATATGCATGTGATAAAGTTTTGTTGTGTTGTTATGATTGGTATGTTAGATTATTAGTATCTAACTGAGTGAAACTTAGTTCCCGTTTAAAATTTAACACAAACGATTAATCTTTTAATCGTTTGTATTAAATTTTGAATTGTCTGATTGGACCGTTTGGGAAAATAATTTTTCATAATTTGCTATAACATGTACGTTGGAGTTTATGGATAAGATTGATAAAATTTCGGTTCAGTATTTGTGTTGTTCTCCGGATGCATATTTGATTGTGGTCATCCTTGACTACTCTCATTTAGTGTATATCGAAGACCAATGCGAAATGATACCGAAATCTTATCAAATTTATGATGTAGACTTTTTTGCATGTGTCTTAATTTTTCTGAATGGGTAGGGCCTAACCTTGTGAGAGTTAAAAAATTGAAACTGATGAAGTATATTACGAACATAGTATTGATCGAAGCTGGATGAATGAACGTCGCATCAGTGAAGAATATGAGAAGGGTGTTTCGGAGTTCTTGCAATATGTTGAACAAAATGCTAAGTTTGTGAACGAGACATATTTTTGTCCTTGTGTTTGTTGTCTTAATCAAACACTCCAAGACTTAGGCAATATGCGTGACCATTTATTCATGTTTGACATAATGAGAACTTATACCGTTTGGACTTGGCATAGAGAGGTACTGGACCAACCTACCATCTCACAAGGAACAAATTATGTGGAAGAATGATTGACTGATCATTTAGAGGACATGATACGTGATGTTGGTGAATATAATTTTGGAAGAGATAATTTGTATGATTCTCTTAAACATGATTTAGAGCAACCATTGTTTCCAGGTTGCCCAAACTTTACATGTTTGTCTGCCACTTCGAAGTTGTTTAGTTTAAAAGCAATGATTGGATGAATTGATAAAAGTTTCACAGAGTTGTTGGAGTTGTTGAAGGAGATGCTTCCAAAAAACAATACTCTACCTATTCATCATTACGAGGCCAAAATTTTTTTTTGTCCAATGGAACTCGAATATCAAAAGATACATGCTTTGCCTAATGATTGTGTTTTGTACATAAAGGAGTTTGCTTCGCTAAAGTATTGTCCAACATGTGATTTATCCCGTTTTAAAAAGAAAAATGACAGAAACACTAGTGATGAAGGTAATGATGGTGCACCTGCTAAGGTTATGTGGTATTGGCCTATAATACCTAGGTTCAAACGTATGTTCTCTGTTAAAGAAGATGCAAAGAATCTTAAATGGCACGTTGTCGGAAGAAAGTGCGATAATCTTCTTCGACACCCAACTGATTCACCACAATGGAAGAAGATCAATTAAACATTTCCAGAATTTGGTGCAAATCCAGGAAACTTAAGACTTACACTTGCAACTGATGGTATGAATCCTTATGGGAACTTAAGTAGCAAACATAGTTCATGGCCAGTTATGTTGATGATATACAATCTTTCTCCATTGTTGTGCATGAAGAGAAAATATGTGATGTTGTCCATGATGATATCAGGTCTTAGACAACCTAGAAATGACATTGATGTTTACTTGAAACCTTTAATTGATGATTTGAAAAAGTTATGGAAAGAAGGGGTCGAAGTGTTCGATTCAGATATTCAAGAAACTTTTCATTTGCGTGCAATGTTGTTTTGCACTATAAATGATTTCCCAGCATATGGAAACTTTAGCGGTTATAGTGTTAAAGATCATTTTGCATGTCCCATTTGTGAAGGAAACACTAGTTACCTTCAATTGAAGCATGGTCAAAAGACAGTATATACAAGACATCGAAAATTCTTTCCTCGTAATCACCCTTACCGTAGATTGAAAAAAACATTTAATGGAAGTGATGAGGATGAGGTTGTATGCAGACCCCGCAATGGTGAAGAAGTGTACAACAAAGTCAAAAACATTGACATTGTCTTCGGAACACGTCATAAAAGTACCTTTGCGAAAAACATTTGGAAGAAATGATCAATATTTTTTAATCTTCTGTACTGGTGTAAACTTGATGTTAGACATTGTATAGATGTCATGCACGTTGAAAAAAATGTTTGTGACAGTGTCATCGGAACTTTATTAAACGTGAAAGGGAAGACAAAAGACAAAATAAAAGCACGACAAGATTTGGCTGACATAGAAGTCTGTTATGAGTTACATCCATAGTCAATTGAAAGACGCACCTATCTGCCCCCAGCATGTCACACTCTTTCTAAAAAAGAAAAACAAAGTTTTTCTAACTCTTTAAGAAGTTTGAAGGTTCCACAAGGTTATTCTTCAAATATTAGTAACCTTGTTGCTATGCAAGAGTTAAAGTTAGTTGGTTTAAAGTCTCACGATTGTCATGTGAGTTTGTTCTTTAATGCCATTTGTAAGAAAGTTGTTGACCCTCGAGGTTTATATCAATTGGAAAATGAAGGAATAAGAATACTGTGTGAATTGGAGATGTATTTTCCACCTTCTTTTTTTGATATCATGGTTCATTTGATTGCTCATCTAGTTAGAGAAATTTGAATATATGGACCGATTTTCTTAAGGTGGATGTACCCTATTGAAAGATAAATGAAGATCTTAAAGGGATATGTCACGAATCAATATCGACTAGAAGCTTCAATCATAGAGCGATACGTTGCAAAAGCAGCCATTGAATTTTGTTCAAGTTATATGCCAAGTTGTGAACCAGTGGGTCTTCCTAAGACCAGACATGAAGGAAAATGTGAAGGTAAGGGTGTTCGAGGTGTGAGAATTGAGTGTGTTAGTAGAAAAGAAGTTGATCAAGCTCATTTGTACATCTTAAACAACATTGTTGATGTGATTCCTTACATTTATGAACACGTTAATGAAATAAAGGTAGCATACCCAAGAATGAGTGAAAAATGGCATCTTAATGAACATGTCAAAACCTTCTTATAATGGTTTAAGAAAAAGATTTATGCGACTTCAGATGTTTCTGAAAGTCTATTGAGGCTATCTCGCAGGCCAAACACAAATGTCATTACATATGATGGGTACTATATAAACAATATTTCTTTTCAGACAAAGGTAAAAGATGACAAAAGTAGAGTTCAAAATAGTGGGGTTACATTACAAGCCGAGGCTGTGCACTTTGCTAGTTCTAAAGACAAAAATCCAATCACAGCATCCATGAGTTATTTTAGAATAATACAAAAAATATGGGAAGTAGATTATGTTAGTTTTAGAGTCCTAGTTTCAAGTGTAAATGGGATGATATAAATTCTGATGTCATGACAGATGACTTTAGTTTCACATTGGTGAACCTTAATACACTAGTACAAAAACAGCGTACAACATCGAATATTTTTTGTCTTTCACGTCGAATTCGAGAACGACGTCATATCGGGAGACGTTAAATTCACGTCGAATTTAAAAAATTAGACGTTAATTTAACATCGAATTTTGTCAATATATGACGTAAATTTAACGTCGAATTTTGAACATATACGATGTTAATCAATTTTTTTTTATTTTTTTAATTAATTGTAATCCTTTTTAACAACTTTACAAAACCTGAAAAGAAGAACTATGAATGGTAGTATAGGATCAACAAAAAATAACAATAAAAAATAACAAACAAGTTCAATCAAACAAAAAACAAGTTCAATCAAACAACGACAACAAACAAGTTCAATCAAACAACAACAAACAAATTCAACAAAAAAACAAACAGGTTTGACAAATAAGTTCTTCAAAACGAAAACGAAAACTAACCTTTAAAAGGTGAGTTCATCGGAATAAAGTGTTGCCACCAATGAGAGAGAAAGCAAAATGCGCCTATAAAGGACAAGAACACAAAAATAATTGGTAAAATCAAACTAAAATCATACCTAAAGTAGTTAATTAACATGAATTTGTATCAAATGAAAGAAAGATTACATGTGATGGTCGTCAAACTTCGTTCGAGAAAAGTTTGAGCAGAAAAGAGGGTCTCGCGCGCTAAGATAAAGTGAATGAATTTTCAATCTCCCGCTCAATTTTTTATTGAATTCACTATCCTTTTGACGTCTAACGCTGAGGTATTCAATGTTTTATATCGTCTTACGTCGAATTATAATTCTAAACGACGTTTACTAATTGCATTTATTTACAAAATTGCCACCGGTCATTTTTAACGTTATTTAGTGGTTAGACGTTAAACGCGTGACGTTATACGCTGTTTTTCCACTAGTGGCAAGATAAATTACATTGATGAACCATTTATTATGGCTAGTCAAGCAAGACAAATATTCTACATAAATGATCCAGCAAATCAAAAATGGTCAGTGGTTTTGGAAGGAAAAAACATGCACGAATATGATGATGAAGATTCTCTTGATATACTGTAGACAACATCTATTGCATCAAGACCCATTAAAGACAAGGTTGACGTAATCGATGACATCCACGCAATTCGTAGTGATCACAATGAAGGGATCTGGGAGAAAACAATATCTTAATGGGTTTTGTGATATTTTTTTTAGTGACTTTAAATGTTGTTTTATTCATAATATTTGATGTATACTAACCTTGTATATATTTTTCAGGTATGTCAACCTCAGGATCACAAAAGAGCGGACGTCGTTGATCTGTCACACGATTGCCAGAAGTGACATCCCAACGTGTTGATGGCAAGAGGAGACATGTTGACATTGACCCGAGATCAGGTGTGCCAGGGCCAAATGCTGATAGGTTTTGGAGTTATCTAGGTGTGTTAGAAAAAAAAAACCCATGTTTCTATCCTTCTTGCCTCTTGGGATGACGTCCCAGAGGTCGACAAGAACCTTTTATGGCAAGATATTCAGGTATGTTTACTTAAAAGAAATTTCATATACCTTTTTCTCTTATAGGTTTATCTCATTAACATGTTCTTTGTTTTAAACGGCAAAATTATGAAATTCGAAACACTACTCAACTTAGAAAGAAAGTGTTGTCCCATGTAGCGACCAGATGGAGGGATTTCAAGACAAGATTGACACGTGTATATGTATTTGGAGACAGACAACATGAGAATCCATGGAAACACAACAATTTCACACAGGAGGAGTGGGTGTAGTTTCGTGCATCTAGAGAGTTTGCCGACTGACAGGTTTGTCTCTTAACATCTACAGAGTCTTTATTTAATGCATTTTATTATGATTTGACACTTATAAATATACATGGTTTCATAGGATAAAAGGTTAGCCACCCAAGAAAGGCAAAGACTAAATGATGCACCACACGTGTTATCACGAGGTGGTTATGCAAAACTTGAGAACAAGATGAGGAAGACTCGAGCGAAGACCTTAGGACTTGAGTCCCCTGACCTAGCACCTGCACCTACAAGGTACAAGCTATGGAAGACTGCTCGGACTAAATCTGATGGGAACATGACATCTTCCTCAACTGCCTTGATCTCACAAAAAATTGTTAGTTCAAACCAAAGCATTGTTTGATTGTGTATTTATCATCGCATGTATTTTATGTAACAAAGTTTTTTTATATGTAGGATGAGTTGGTTTAGCAGCAAACTCAGGGAACATTTGTTGGCCAAGGTAGGGACGACACTCTAACAACGACCATTGGGAAGCCCTAGCACGCAGGACGTGTACGTGGAGTTCTTGGGGCGATTAGTCTTCGTGACTACTTTGACCCTACATAAAAAAAACTCAATCCATGAGTTAGAAGGCACTGAGGAAGATGGATCTTCAGTGGGAGGAAAGGCTCAACCAAAGCATGAGATCAATGGAGTAACGAATCATGGAGCAACTACAAGAACAAAAAGAAATTCAAAGAACGCTTGAAGAGAAGTTGCATTCCATGACATAGCCCACCATGGGGTTGCCCACTAAAGCTCCCACACCACCTAGGGTCAGCACAAGGGAATCATGCTCTGTTGTAGACCCTACTAAGTATAGTGGTCAGTATGAGCTGTTGGTTGATGGGGATCCCCCACGCATTGTGGTTGTCAGACGAGTACTTGAGGGAGGACAGACTGTTCATGGTGTTCCTCTATTACCCCACCACGCGCGTGTGACGATTGATGAGGTTTGGGATCCCCAGGCTCAAATGCCTATACCCACTTTAGAAATTCATTTTACGGGAAAGACCATAGGAACATTTATAGCCTGGCCTAAACCATTAATCATGTCACACATTGTTACACCACAGGTATACTATTTTTATTATTAGTCTTTGTATGTTAAATTTAAAAATATTTATTGATAACTTTGAAATTTTTATGTTTAGTTCATACGTCCCCAGAAGCAGCCGATGCATGAGCCAGTCATGGATGAAGATGATGACTTGGCTGAAGCGGAGGATGATCCTCTAGCAAAGCTGATGACAAAATTACCCAGGTTGAACAAAGGACCAGTAGAAGTATACTGGGATAGTAGAGTATTTGGCATCCCCTATGTCCTAGTATATATCACATTCAATGATGCACTGGAGATCATTGGGGGAGACAGGATGTTGAATATTTCCATCCTTCAACTATGTTGCATGTAAGATAGTTAATTTTGTCTTCCATATTAAACTTATTTACATTCTTAGCTTTTAACAACTTAACTTTGTTATTTTAGGTACATGGACACAGTCATTGTGGACCAAGGTTGGTCTTCCATGTACGGATTTATTAAACCTCAAACCATCCAACCTTCTGGTAACACAATTGAGAGCAAACAAAAGTATTTGGAAACATGGATGACTGAGTCAAACAGAGACATATACTTTGTGCCATACATTGATGGGTATGGGTTGCTTTATGTAAAATTTCATTAAAGTTTTCTTAATTAGTTTACTAACTATTTATGAATCATGATAGGTCTCACTAGCAGCTGATGCTCATCAATCCTAAACAATGTAAAATTGTATGGTTTTGTTTGCTGCACAGGAAGATGAAAATTGACTTGAGAAACATGCTTCAAGGATAAGTGTTTCTCTTTTTATGTTTCAAATTCATTTTGGCCTTCAATTTTTTATGATAAATATTGTTATATTAATATTACCTTGTGTTTTCAATGTAAATAGAGTAATGGGTAAAAACTGAGGACAACTAGTATCCGTCCTGTATCCAAAGGTTGTAAGTCATTTATAATTCTAATTTATTTTACTAGTTATTGAATGATCTAAATGCTTGACTATTTAGTTTGTCATTTTAGTGTAACAAGCAGCTAGATTCATGGAAATGTGACTACCATGTCATGTCTTGAATTAAGACCATCATTCGAGCTGTCATTACATATGACTGGAATGAGGTATTGATGCTTAACTTATTTAGATTATTAGTTTCTAACAACTTAACTTTGTTGTTTTAGGTACATAATGCCTCTTTCTTCATTTTGCAGCGCTTCAAGAGTACATATGCTATAATAAAGGACGCAATTAAGAAGATAAGATAGGAGTCGACAACTTATCTTCTGCAAAGATGGACCTAGATAGGAAGATTTATTATTGTTGTTAAACATTTACATTTAGTTTAACTTTAACTTTTGATAGTTTAGGTTTTTGATTGCTTTTTAGTACTTTGTTAACTTCAAACGAGTTTATATATTATATTATAATGTTCTGGGACAATTTTCTGCTTTCAAGTGTGGTTTTATTGCAAAAATAATTTTTTTAAAATACCTACTAGACGTCTGTTAATGCCACATCATATGTCTATAGACGCCAGTGTATACAAAGACGTCCAATGAATTACAGAGGTCAAACACGTTTGAAGGTCTTTGTCGTCTGACATATACAGTCAGACGTCTATATAGACGTCTAACATATACAGTCAGACGTCTATATAGACGTCTAACATATACAGTCAGACGTCTATATATGCGTCTGACCTGTACAATCAGATATTTATATAGACGTCTGACTGTACAAGTCAGACATCCCATCAACGTCACCCATATAGACGTTGGGTAGGGGTCAGGCGTAAAAAATCCAAAACAACAAACGTCTAAACTGATTTATGCACTAGTGTCATAATCTTTAAAAAAAATGTATAAGTAAAAAAAGAAGGTATTTTGTAAATAGATGATAAATTTTATAAAATAAAATTCAATTAATTTATTCTTTATTTACAGTTTGAGTTTTTTAATAATAAAATAATCTATGTTTTATTATAAATTCTATTACTATTCTTAGGTATTGTATAGATCCTTAAATTTATTTGCTAAATAAATTTTACATATTTATTGTGTTTTATTTATTTAATATACCTTGTTGAATAAAAATCACTAAATTAGATATATTTATATTTTAATTATGTTTTTTTTTGTTTTAATTGGTTTAACGGGTAGATTTTTTTAAACGGTAGATTTAATAATAAACATAATATATTATTATAATTTATGAATTATAACTCCCCTATTTCTAACGAAAATAATAGAATCCAAAAGCATTACTAATTAGGTTTTATAATGTCACAAAATGAATGAAGAATTCGTACTTTGAAGCATTAGTTTGGCCTATCCATTTTCTAATAATCGTTCAGAAAACAATAATAATTCTAAAAACATACTTGTACTATTTAAAAAATAATAATTCGTCTTTCAAAACACAATTTTAAAAGAAAATTATTAAACTAAAATTGTGCTTACTATTTTAATTGAACCATACCGGACGGACCAAAGAACAACACCGACATCAACCCAACTGTCGGCGTTTCTTCAATCTTTTTTACTCCTCTCAGCACTGCTGGACAGCTTGCATAAACAATCACTGCGTACTAGTCTACTCGATCATTCATCCTTTCATTCGGGTCAGTAATAACCATGTACCATACGAAACGGGCGGTCCAAAGGAAGCAACATTGAGTCGACCTGACCGAACAGTTGCACCAGATCGGCCGGTAGGTGAACTGGGTCATTAAGCCTAGGATTAAGGTAAATAGTGATTAGAGCCATTGAGCTAGAATTGGGCCGTGATTAACTTTTCACTAATTCCAAGCTTATGGCGAAAACTATAAATACATGTCAAAGGTAAGTGGTAGATAAGTTGCATTTACTGCACATTTATTACTGTTTTATTGAATTGTCGGACAGTTCGAATACTGACTTCGGCATCGGAGGATCTTTGACAGGTTCCCTCCCAGACGGAAGAACAGGACAACAGAGCTTGGAGCGTGACCGGACGACAAGAAGACAAACTGTGAAGGAGTTGGGTGACTCAGCCCATAACCAAAACACTATTCATCTTGGTAGTTCAAGACAAAAAAGAAGTTTTAAATGCTTTTATTATCGTGAAAATTTATCTTAAATTTTTATTTTATTTCATTAATAAACATTAAAAAGGAATACAATTTTCTAATATGTTTGCATCTTTTGTAAGCAATTTGTTGAATGTGTTATATGAGTTGTGTGACGTTGTTATGCATCCTAACCTTGAAGGAAATGTATTAACCTATCAGCTAACCTTCGAAACATATGTTTCTTATCGGCTTATTAATAATATTTTATTTGATAGAAATTAGTATATAATGTTAGCCAACTTTTTAATGAACCTCAAAATGAAGAAATAATATTATATACTTCTCATAGGATTATGGAAACATATTCATCCTGATTATATTGATATGATCATTAATCAATTCTCAAATTTTATTTAAATTTATTCGATTTTTTTCATGTCAAACTGACCTGAGATACAAAAAATGGTGAAAGTAAATCAAATATTTGATTTTTATAAATCTTTTGAATATAAGATCGCATCCTTTTCAATATGGAAAACTAGGTCTTAATTATGCTTGATATTTTGGATATGATCGATTATAATGTAAGAAAGGTTGTTTTTGATGTTCATATTGATATTTTGTATAATAACCTTTTTAATATATAATTTTTCAAAAAAACAATTTAAGATGTTGATAATTTATTAGTTAAATGACATCCCATATATATTGACATAAACATTAATTTGTTGGTCACCTTATTAGACTAGGAGCTAAAAGAAGTGAATGTTGTTATTTCTTATTATGATATTAAAGATATTGACGTTACTGAATTAGTAACACTGTTCTATTGTTTTTTATTTTATTTTATTTTTGAATTAAAAAATAGACACCTTTCATAATAAGATCTTTTATTCCTATACTTTAACAACTGGACATTTTTAATAACCTTTTAGTCTCATTTCATCCAAAAATATAATTATGAGCTCAAATATTTTTTTTATGAAGATTAATATATATATATATATATATATATATATATATATATATATTAAAATTATTTGTTTGTTGTGAATACATATATCAAAAGTACTTTCTTGTGTGAAATTTAAAATGACTTTAAGCAAATACATAACGGTTTAAGTTTAGGATTTAAAACAAACATTGAAAGAAGTTAGTTTGCAAGTATGAGTACGTAAATATTAAAATAAAGTAAAAGTTTGTTCTAAAAAAATAAAAAAAGGGGCACTAAACAAAAAATAAATAAAAAACTTACTCTTAAATTATGGTAAGGAAATCTTAGCTGTTAATCGAATGTGGAAGCTATTTTAATTTCTCAATATCAACCGACAACACATATGATCCTGTATTTGAATTGGTATGGTTTTTGCCAATGAGAAATTGGGGTATTTTATTAGAGTGCAACAATATGATCTTATTGACATCTTTGAATACTTCACTTTGAAAAACTTTAGATGTTTTCAAGGAAGAGGTATATATAGAAAAAAAAAGTAGACATTAATGAATTTCATTCAATGAAATCTATTTAGACAATATGCTTCAGTTGGTAAAAATAGATAAATTTATTAACAGAAATTATATTTTAACACATTTTTTTTACATAGTTTTGACACAACTTACATGGTTTTTTAAAAATCAATTTTCACTTATTTGTTTGTTGCTGTCGAGGGAGTTATTTGTCCACGGTGGCTTCAAAAATTTGAAATAGAATTGGTACAGGGTGAACTTCCATTGTAAAAAACCTAGTATTGACGTGGTTTGGCTTCCATTTCCTCACTTGTGATGTGGCTTCATTGTTTTGTGTAGGTTCCTTGCCTTGGTAGGAGTTTGTAGTTTTTCTTGGTTCAAGTTTGGGTTCGTTCCATTGTGTTTACGCTTAGTTCCTTTAATGAACTTCATTTAACCTTTTACAAGTAAGATACATATAATCCTTTTTCATTTTTTGTTATGGTTAGAGTTAAATTAAATATATTTGATTTTTCTTTTGGGTGTTTGGAGATAGAAAATGGTATTGAATGTCATAATTTGTATTAATTATATATTGTTTAAATACAATTAGTAATGTACAATCAAGATTACATAAATAGAAACAAATACTTTTCTAAATAGAGATAAATAATTTTCTTAATAGGATGTTGATAGGAATTACTGTAATATTACACAAAAGAAAATTAATATTGTGAATAGCCAAAATCAAGGATCATAAATGATAGGATATTTGATTATGTTTAACTCCCCCTCTCAAATAGGTGGTGACATGGTCATGCCAAGTTTGTCGTCAGTTAAATCTTGTATGAGTCAGAGGTTTAGTTAAACCGTCTGCAATTTGATTAGTAGTAGGAACATAGGTCACAATTACTTCTTTTTGTAGGACTTGATCATGTATGTAGTGCACATCTATCTCAATGTGTTTAGACCGTGCATGCATGATTGAATTAAAAGCAATTGACTTGGCACTTAGGTTATCACACCATAAAATTGGTTTTTTGAGCATTTGTAATTTTAGTTCCGTCAACCGTGATCTAATCCAAGCTACTTCAGTTGCAAGATCAGCCAAGACATGAGAGTTTTCTTGATAGGTGAGTTTTCTTGAAGGGTTTTCTTGATTGTGACACTACCTTTTTGTTTTCTTGAAGACCAAGACACGAGAGTTTCTCCAAAAAACACACACTGTCCGACAATGGATTTTTTGTCATCAATATTAATTGTCCAATCTACATCAGAATACCACAATTTGTCAAGATCATTCAAAGGCTTTATGTGCAAACATAGGTTCATTGTGCCTTGAAGATATATTAGTATTCTTTTAATCCTTACCAGTGATCCATGGTAAGTGTGCTCGTGTATTGACTGAGTTTATTGACAACAAAAGCAATGTTTGGCCTTATATTGGTCACATATTGCAATACACCTATGACTTGTCTATACAAAGTAGCATTGATCATTGGTTCCCCTTCTATAATGAATTGTCTACCAGCCACCATTGGTGTTGCACAAGCAGAAACTGTCTCCATATTGAACTTCTTCAAAATATCTTTAAGTACTTAGTTTGCCTTAGGTACATTCCTTTGTACTTTAATGCCAAGAAAGTAGTGGAAATTTCCTAAGTTTTTTAGTGAGAAAGCAACATTCAGTTGATTAATGAATGTTTCTAAATACTAGCGGTTGCTTCTTGTTACAATAATGTCGTCAACATAAATGAGATGGAACATGGTATGATTTGTGCCTCTAAGAATGAATAAAGAAGAGTCACTTTCGGTGTTTTGAAAACAAAGTGTGTCTCTTAGTTTATCAAACCAAACCCTTGGTGCTTGCTTCAAAACATATATGGCCTTGATCAATCTACATATATAATTCGGTTTGGTTAAGTCTATGTAGCCTTCAAGTTGATGCATAAAAATTGTTTCTTTCAAATTTCCATTTAGGAATGCATTGTTTATGTCAAGTTGTCTAACATCCCAACTGAAATGCACTACCATGGCTAATATGATTCTGACAGAGTTGGACTTGACCATAAGACTGAAAGTTTCGTCAAAGTTTATGCTTGTTGTTTGTTGAAAACCTCTTGCAACAAGTCTTGCTTTTCTTCTTTCAGTTGAACCATTTACTTTATGCTTGGTTTTCAAGACCCATTTTGAGTCTATGATGTTTTCTTGACCCTTTAATGGTGTTAATGTCCAAGTTTGATTAGACATTAGAGCCTTGAATTTTGCATCCATGGCTTCTTTCCATTTTGTCTTGATTAGAGCTTCCTTGACATTTCATGATTCTTTGTCATCTTCACGAATCTCTGTCAATCATATATGTATGATTGCTTAGGCTCGTAAATTCTAGCTTTGCTTTTGGTCACCATCCAATGAGTGTTGGTGTTAGGTTGATTGCTTTCAGTTTCAGTTTGACTGTTGTTTTCTACTGACTTTGTTGATGTTGAACCTTCTTGACTTTCTCTTTATGTATCAGTAAAAGACTCACCAAGATCTCCTTAATTTGTACCATTATTGGCAGGACTATCACTTGTCGTTAAGACTTGTAGCATTATTGTCTGGTTTACGAGTATTGTTGATAATGGTACCTGTAGAGTAATTAGGAAGCAAAATTGACATAGGTTCAGTTAATTCCTTTAAAGAATTTTTTGTATCAATGAAACCTTCATGAAAGGGGAAGTGATTCTCATTGAAAATCACATGTCTTGAGATGAAAATTCTCCCATGAGAGTTAATGCATTTGAATCTCTTTTTTTATCAATACTCTTTTTTTATCAAAATCAAAATAAATTTGAACAACAACCAAGATAACATATTCATTTGCCATCCTATTCAATCAAGAGTTTATACGCTTTTCTAACTCAACAAGATTTTACTTCTTATACAACTTGTTCAATGATCTTCTATCTTCTAAGAGAAAAATTATAAAAATATTCATTAGTGATGAAAAATGAGAAGCAAATAAATGCATAATTTTTCTTATTTGGAATGAGTTTTTAATGTTCTTCGGTTAACGAGTAGACCGGCCTTGAATATCCCCAAGTAGTTTATGTTCAGCATACTTTTGTGTCTTATATGTGAGAATCAAGGAAGGATTAAAATTTAGAACGCCTAACTGAGAAATATCGTATGCATAGTTGTTTCTCATACTATATATATTTTCATGTCCCATCAAGTTATGGTAGAACTATTACTCCACTAATTTTAATAATAAGTTAAAACTTTTACGTTCCTCGTATCGTTGTTTCATTAAAAGGTTTAGGTACGTTCCTTAAATTTTAGCCGAAAAGCCACCCTACTCCGTCCTTTAAAAAAGATTGTTTTAGAAAACGGTTGAGAATTTAATAAATTCTTAAGTGATTACGTATATAATAACAATTTTAATCCTTTATTTATTAGTGACCTATTATACTTTGCTTTTAAGGTGCTGAATGCATTTTAGAGGGGCCCAATTGCCAAATTCAGCCTCCATGTGGAAGAACCAACACATGAGATTTCAGAACCATGAACAAAATTAGGAAATGGTAATAAATTTACACACAATGAAGGAGCAAACATATAGGATTATTATTATTATTGGAAACCTACTCTTAATTTTAATACGCACCATTATTAGGTGGTATTTATTGAAAACTATGCTTTTTTTATATACTCTTACTAATCTAACAATGTTTATGATTTTCTATCAATTTCAGCCAATAGTAAAAACTTGTGTTCAAAACAGTATCTTAAAGAGTGGTTTGATAGCAGTCTTCATTACACAACAAAAGCAAACAGCTAGTTATATATACACCATCATTCCCACAGAGTGAGAGTAGCATAATTAACATGATAATATTACCCAATAAGTTGAAATACAAGAACATAGTACATGCAAAAGATCTAAAACGTGAGCAAAATTTCTGCTCTTGTGTTTTTCTCTTCTCATTTTTTCCATAATTAGCTGAGCAGATGGACAAGCACTTATAAACAGACCTTAACTCCTTTGTATGGTTATCAGCATTTCAACTTACAGTTAAATAACCATCCAAAACATACATAAACTTTTGTGGCAGACCTAAACAACATGAACCCTTCTTGCACAAGGGGAGAATGTACATCATTTCTTCAGAAACTTCTGCGAGAAAATCTTCTTGGAATACGGGCTGTTTCGAGAAATGGCTTTGTGGGATTCAATTGTTTCAACTAGTACATTGTGCAGACGGCCCTAGTTTACAAGGAAAAGGCAAAGAGAGAAAAAGAAACAAACATTTCCACTAGATCAGTATCAAAACTCAGTCATGAAAAGAACCTCTTAAACAGCTAAAATATGAGTATAGAAGTTATATGCACTATTTACTGATCTAAAACAGTAGGAGTACAACATATTTGTAGATGGTATAGATTTTGGCTAGTGATAAATTATGACAGGATTTTGCACTTACTATTTTCTGTCATTGGCTTTTCAATGAGGATTGAATGAAAATAAGGTGGCCATGTTACAAACCTCAGAATTTCGAAGAGCTGATTGAACAACATAGTTTGCATGTGGATCTTGAAGCAAGTGTTCGAAGTGAGGAGTGGACAGCAGCTCCAGAATGACTCTTGATCGATTTTCATCATTGAATACAGCCAGACATTTTTCAACTACGTGACTACCAAACTTCTGCCTTGATAGGTGCACATAGTTACCTTCAAATTGCGACCTTATAAATGCGGTGGCAGATGGAATCTTTAAGTCCAAGATAAACTGAACAACATAATTTCTGCAGCAAGCAAAAAGAACAGAGTGATGAAAGGGTAGAAGAAAGAATTCATAATCAATAGAGAAAAAGGCTCACTGATGTTTGAGTGCTTTGTACTACCATCTGATTTAACAAATTCCTGAGATGTTAAAACTGATAGCAACATATGAATTTCAGTTTATAACAATCTCCTTTCCTAGTGTACTATTCATTTTTTCAGTGGTACATATATCTTCACCAGCGTAGCACTAGGAATGGTCATATGTAAAAGAAGAAAGTGAAGAACAACAGGTACTGTCTGACCGCCACATTTTCCAGTCCTCATTAGTCTTGGCCTCATGAAAATGGGTTAGAACTTTTTATACAAATTGTCAATGACACTTGACTACAACTAAGTTCTCACTTTGGGAAGAAAAAAAGGCATGTTTATGGGATGGAAAGTGGATATTCTAACAAGAAGAAGATGAACCAGCCAAAGGAATTTCGTGCTTTGTAAACTATAATGCTTCCAATAGTTACCCGTATTGATCTTGAGCTAGCAGAAGTGCATTAGCGCATATTTCTTCAATCAGTTTTTCTCGGTACTCCCCGCTGGAATGGCCAATGCATCTTTGCAGAACACAACATCCATGTTGGTGAGTTGCAATGTCAACACAATACTTTGCAGCAGCAACAAATATAAACTGCAGAATGCAAAATAACAGGGTAAATGTTCAACTTATGCAACCAGATATCAATTTGCAAATGTATTATGCATTTCATCACACTTTAGTGATGGCTCAAGTCAAGAACAAAAAACAAATTATCAACACCAAAATAACAGCATTTCAATTATAGTTCACAAGCCCTTTATCCCAGAACCCAGATTATTACAAGCTCGTTTCTTTTGATCCTATTTCAATATTGCTCTACTTTAACAACCGTGTAGATATTAATTTCACAATCGAAGCAAATGTCCTTAAACCTCTAGTTTTCTAATTTTCAAAAATTGTGTAATAGGATTTTCTCTAGGCGTTAAATTCAAAACCCTTCACAAGCAATTTTCATCTGACCAAAGCACTAGTCGTTAGAGTGGTGTTTGTTCATCATGGATCAGTACAATTTTTTCTTTGAAACATAATTGGAATCTCACAGCAACACATGACATTTATACAAATTTATATTCATTATTAGTCTTGAAGATGAAACTTTTAGCACATTTAAGAAGCCTAGTCCACGATACAAAAAAGTTCAAACATTTATATGTTCCATTTTTCAAAGTACCATTATTGTTACCATATTAAAAAAGGTTGTAAGTTAAGGACGAAAAAATTTCAGAATCGAATGAATGAGTAAGAAAACAATGAAATTCTATTTCACATGAGATGATCAATTATCACGGACTAAAAACAGAAACAAGAGTGAGATAAGCACACAGATTTCTGTTCATTGATAACATCATGCACAATAATATTATCCAATAAGTATACTTTATTGAGAAAGATAGAAATCGTGCCTTGTTATCTTCATTGCTCAAACACAGCAAACAGCGCTGAACCACATGGTTTCCATTTAGATCTTTAATGAGAGCCAAAAATCCTGGTTCAAGAGCTGAAACAGCTAATGAAATTTGCTGCCTAGTTTTGAGAGACTCGATAAGCTTCTGTACCACACGAGTGCTGATAAAAGAAAAGGCAAAGAAGTGAAGTCAAATGCAATATAACACAACCATATAATATTTAAGTAGTTGCACAAGTTGTGCCATTACCCATGAGTGTTTAAAGAGATTCTGACAAGCTGACCAGGTTCTTCAGTAAGGATTAGAAGGATTTGCATCCTCTGTTCTTCATTGCATACATCTAATAACTTCTGCATAAGGTAATTTCCAAAAGGATTCACCATAAGTTCCACTACATGATCAATGATCTCGTTAAATATCACTTGAACATCATCCCGTGTACCCTCATCAAACATTTTTTGCAAGAACCTACAGCCATGCTGATCTTTAGCCATTAAATATATATAACCTTGAGCTTCAGCTAGAGAATTGTATTTGGGCACCAAAGGTAAGGAGCAACCTATCCTGGCACCCCTAGGATTGTCAAAATTTCCTACAACCTGGTAAGGCATGCCTAGCTCTGATCTCTTGCAATGCTTATCAAAGCCAGTGCCCCGTAGTGCAGACTTACTATGATACATGGAAGAATCCGAACCTCTGCCAGCAACATAATTTACACCTTCACCTTGTATGATGAAGCTTCCCTCACTTGCAATTGCATCTATATTTCCTTGTGGGATTCTAGCATTTGATAGAGGGACAGCTCTTGCATTATTAGGCACAGAACGGCTATACTGCAGTAAATCTTGAACACCCAAATAAGGTCTTAAATTAACAAACTGAGGAGAGGTAGGCCATCTTTGCATGCCTGTTTCTTCAGTTAGATGCATTCCATTATTCTGAGCATAAAGTAACGCATCAACCACTGGATTTATACTCAAAGGAGTGTACTCCGGTGGCTGGCTTCGAATTCCTCCACTGTAGTAGTTATTCATCAGCTGCCTTGTCTGATGGCATGGAGACTTCAATGAACCACTAAAGTCATTTAATTGAGAAAGCATTGTCTCAGTCCTTTCAGCACACTGTCTTGATCCAAATAAATTAGCCATTCTATAGTCCCGGGTCAACCCGGACAAGGCCATATTCATTTCACCATCATGATTTATAGGGCTCCATGGCACAGGGGCTTGAACCCCAACACAATCCAAAGAACCTCTCCTGAAACTGCAATGTGCCCCGTTTGTGTGAACATTGCTGGGACCATTTCCAGTGAACGAACATTCTGGAAACAGTGGCCTATTCATGCCCATCGAATGTTCCTTGAAATCACAAGGCCTCTCTTGTTGATTGCTGATGTGCATTCGACTCAAATTGGCACACAGGTCAAATTCATCAACCAAACCTCCATTGGCATTATTAAAAACAGTTGAATCAGGTGTGATGAAACGGTTATTAGGGTAAGAAGAAGAACCTCCAGAAGGCATGGTGGATTTAAGATCCTCCAATGGAGGAGGGGTTGGTGATCCAGTGTCAGACAAAGCATGTCCAGAAGAGAACAAGCTTGAGGAAGAACCATCAGATTGCAGAGAAAAACCACTCGCAGGAGACGAGACACATGGATACTGAATCTGACTAAATGGGTCATCATCACACACACCACACATTCCATTAGACACAAAAAAACCATGATTATGATGATCATCACCATCACGAACATCATATGATTTCCCGTGGTAAAGATTGTTTGATGTTGCCTGAGGGATCTCATTCAGCAACATCTCAAGCTCCTCAAGGCCCCCATCGTCTTTCACATTCTCCAACATCTCTTTTCCCATCTCAATGCTTTCACACACCAACAACCAGTGACAGAACACAAAAAAAACAAAACGAAAAACAACAACAAACCAAACTCACACACAACGATCAAAAGACTCCATGAATCAGAAAATCCATTTCAGACATATATTAAAAGAGAGTAAATAACACAATCTTATCAGAAATTAGAAGCCTTGTGTCATCTGGGTTGCGCTCAGTGGTTGGAAAACTGAAAAAGTTAGGTTCTTTGTTATTACGAAGAGAATTGGGATTGCATTTGTATTTGCATTTTGAGAAAATCATATTATTTGGGTAATGGAGATTATCTGAGGGGAGTTGGTGAAGCATGCAAATATTGAAGATTTACATGCGGTCACTGGAAACCGTAGGCGTACACACTCAGCGTAGTCTCACAGGCCATTAAAGCTGAAGCAAGAACAGACGCTATGGGCTTTCTATATTTATATAGAGGGAATATTTAATTGGAATATATTTATTTATAGAATAAAAATCACAAATTGATGATTTTTACTAAATTTAAAAAATTATATTATACATGATTAGTTCGGTGACATTTTAAACTTATTTAAAAAAAATCTTTTAGAAAATAAAATAATTTGTATAAATTATTAAAATAAAGATAATTATACATCTTTTTACTTTTTTATCAAGAATCACTATTTTTTTATGTTAATATCAAATTATTTTAAATTAAAATAATACATAATATATGTTAAAAATCCTTAATAACCAATCATATTTCTATTTCGATTATTATTATTCAGAATACATGAAAATAATAATAATGATAATAATAATGATAATAATAATGATGATGGTTAAAAATAATAAATATTTTTTTGAGTGACATAAATAAGATATTTTAGATTGGATAATTTAAATATGTTAAAGACTAGAAAAATAATGCTTACCAGATTTTAATTTTAAAAAAAAAAAAGTATATTAGTGTAGATTGTTTATTTTAACATGTCTAACTTCTTTTTTTCGCACCAATTGAATTCAAAGTTTAGTTTAATTTTCATACGTAACACTATCTTGTTCAATTTGAGTAACAACAAGAAATTGATAGTAAATTTAATCAAGTAAATTACTATCTAATTACAATTCCTGTTTTCTAAAACCGATTTGACTAATTAGTTGAAACGAATTTTACAACATTGTTCTTAAAATCCTATTAAACATTGTAAAACAGTACATTGTATTCCTAAACAAACTAAGAAACTAATAACATTATAAAAAGTAAAAGTATTTAAGTTACTATTTTATAATAGTGGAGTTTAACTTCTTTATATTATATGATAACAAATATTTTTATCATTTACCAAAGTTTATAAATATGAAACTTTATTGATCTTAGCATGAAATAATATTTACATAGATAATTTGTTACTTTTATTCATAATATATCAAACTATATAGTAAAACACTAATTATTGTAAATGAATGACTCTTACTTTCAATATATTGTAAAAATATATAATCATAACAAGTAAAAATAATATTTATATTTATTTAAATAATTCATATTTTATGCCTAAATTTTTTTTTTCAATGAGATTTTAAGTAAGAAATCTTGGATTATTTTTACAAAGTTTAATCAAATTTGTTTTCATATAAATGAATTTGATCTTTCGATTCCCAAACAAATCATGCATATAGTTTCTCATCTAAAAGGAATTCATTGATTTTAATTTATATAAAATTATGTTGCCATGTTTTACTAATACGAAATTTAAAAGTATATACTGTTTTTATTTTCTAAAAGGTCTAATTAGCCTAGTATAAGATAAGTAAAAGTGTTTTTAGAAAAAAGCATTATATTTTAATAATATATAATATAATATAGTGTAAAAGAGGTGATTGATTCGGCTATCTAAATTTTTAATATACCATGTATATAGTTAAGTAATAGAAATTTAGATAGCGAAATCAACCCCCTCTTTTACACTATATTATATTATATTTTTTATATATATTATAATATTATTTCACATTAAATTATATATATACATATATATATATATATATGATATTATAAAATTTAATTAATTTAAATATTTAATAATCTTTCATAAAATTGTTTTATACAAAAAATAAATAAACATTTTAACTATTTAAGTTTTAAAACCAAATAATAATTGTGAATTTTTATTTAAATTAATATCTTTAATTTTAATTTCAATGCATAAAAGTGTAATAATTAAAAGGATAGTTTATACAAAATAATTAAAGTAAGACAATTAACTTTAAAATAAAATACTTTAATTATTATTTTTTAAATTAAACATATGAAAATAAAGCTTCAATATTTTTTTAAGAAATATATGTGTTTAAATTCGGATTAAACCAGTGATTTATAAACAGTTACACAATATTTTTTTTTTTACTTTTTTTATATAAATAACACCTTTTTATATGGTTACCCATGTTGATCGTAGCTCTCCTATAAGAAAGGAGAATTTGTCAAGAAATGAAGCAGATGTCAGGGAAGTTTTTGTTTGAAGTTGCACGTTGTATTCTTGGGAATGACAATCCTTCGGAAGTTAGTAACTGAAATCTATATTGTTTCTACACGTGTTTTAAAATGTCTTTGGTTAACTTTTTCACAATTCTATCATTTTTATAATTTTTAGAATAAAACTAAGTTCTCATAAGTTAAAAAATTAACTTTTCACATGCTCTTTAATGCAATGTTTGGTCTTCTTAACATAGGAATAAAAACTATACAGATACAATATATACTTTTTTAAAAAGTAAAAACATTTTATAATATCTTCTATCTTTAATAATATGATAACCAACCTACATAAACTAAATATTTTATATTTATCTTGATATTGGACAAAAAAAGAATAATTGAAAAAAGAAAATAATGTTAAAAATTGGAGAAAGAAAATGGTCTTTCTTTAAGTTTATTAACATGCCAATTCTCATATATAACCTTTAATGTTTATAAAAAATCCAAGATTAATGGGTTAAAGAAATTACTGAATTTAGAAAGTGTTTTTTTGTTTTTGTTAATTAGTGGAAAAATTTTGATCTTTTATAGAAATTAATTGGAACAAGTGTAAAACCATATTTAGTATGAAAAACTCTGTCAATTTAAAAGAACTCCAGAGTTTAATGACAAGCTAGTCGTCCTGACTTTTTTCTTGTCACACATGCATAAAATATCAAATCCCTTTGTATAATCTTGAAAGGAGCCTAAACTTACAATTAGAGATGAAGGATGTGAGTTCGTGTTTCAATAATTAAAGAGGGAGATTTTGGCACTTCCTGTTCTTAATGGTCCTAAACCAAATCAATCCTTAGCCATGTATTTAGTAGTATCCTTTTCAGTGGTGAACTCAGTCCTTATAATGGGAGAAGGCAAAAAGAAATACCCAGTATATCTTTTTGGATCCTTAGTGTCGATAGGTCTTCCAAAAAAAAGGACAACGAAGCAGACATCATTTTGGAAGGCTTAAAAATCATGTTCTAGAGTAAGCCATCCGATTCAACTTCAACACATCCAATAATTAGGCCAAATATGAGGTCTTGATCGTCGGGCTACATTTAGCTCACGATTTGAGTCAGTCAGAAAATTACACTACTCCAATGACTCCTAACTAGTCATAAGCTAACTAAAAGGCAGTTACCAAGCTAAAGAGCCCTCTCTACAAAAATACTTTCACATCACAATAAGACTGGCAGCATGTTTCAAGGAGTTTGAAATCAATAATGTATCGTGATAAGAGAACAACAGAGAGGATATGATGCTCACGAGTACAATACGAAATGCCTAGAGTGTTAGTAATTTGGTCCACTACACCGAGTTCCTCTCAAGAAGTTACACACATTGACTTCTCCCTGACCATTTGCCACATAGGGCATGGATATACTCAGTCCTTTTTCCTTGGAAAAGGGACAAGTGAGATTTATCATTATGGTCATAAATTAATTTACAAAGTGGATATAGGTAGAACCACCTGTCATCTTCTCAGCCCGACAAGTGTAGAAGTTTTGTTTGAAAAGCATTATCGACTTTGAGCAGTTCCTCAACCATCTTGCTATAGAAGTTAAACTCTCGTCAGTAGAACACCTCCAGTCAAACAGACACACCGAAGCCCCCAACACAGTTATCCTTACTAAGCTAAGGACGAAGATAGAAAAGCCAAAGGGCTTTGTGTTGAAGAGATATCAACCATATTATGGGGTTATCACTGCACCCCATAATCTTCAACAAAGGAAACACCATTTTGTCTGCCCTACGACATTAATGTCATGGTACCAGTAAAGTTAAGCTAAAACCCTTGGAGACGGTAACATTTTGAAGAAACACACAATGAAGAAAGCTCCCAAGTCGAGCTTGATCCCATATGCGAGATCTAAGAAGAAGCCAAAGTAAGAAAAGTAGTAGTCAAGCATACGGCAGCCTAGTGCCACAACACATGGGTTCTAGAAAGATCCTTTTGAAAGGGAGATTTAGTCTCAAGAATGCTTAGCAATGCCCGAGTAGTTAAAGGCAAGCTCGACCCCAATTGGGAAGGCCCTTTTCCAAGTGACAAATTATCTCCAAAATAAGGCCTACAAGCTAGAAGAGCTCGAAGGGAAACTCGTTCCTAGAATGTGGAATGCCACACACTTGAAGGCATATTACAACTGAATAGTTATATGTATTTGCTTTCCTTTAGATGTTTTTTTAAGGATGTGTGTACTCTTTCTTCTTCGGCTGAATTTTTCCCTAAAATGGATTTTTTCGAACAAGGTTTTAGTGAGGCACACCTTATCCCTTACGGTAAAAATTCTCCCTTTTTGCTCCATATTTATTTTAATGTAAGACCACAAATGTGACACTCAAAAGACCTCAAATGAGACAATCGGGTTACTAGATTGTAACAGGAGAAAAATCTCACAAGTAACATGCATCTAGAAGATCTCCAACATAAAACAGCAACATAATAAAGGGGATACCAAGCCAAAGTCGACAGCCTAAAACACTAAACCACGAACAAAGAATAAGCTCATCGTTTTAGTACTCAAGCACAAAAGAATGAAATTGGCATGTACTCGTTAAAACACATTGAAGGTTCAACAAACCTAGTCTTCCTTGGATTAGCCAACACTGGTCTTGTTGGAGTTGGACGAGTGTCTCTAATGGTTTCAACCTTAGGCATCTTCAAAGGTCTCATGTCTATAGGAGTTAAAAGAGGTGTTATGTCATCTGACACCACAAATACTTGTCCCAAAGGATGTAAGAATTTGCAAACTTGTTTCTACAACAGTAATGACATGTTCTTGAAGAACTCTAAAGATACATGCAGTCTTGGGTGTTCTAGAAGAATTAGATCAAACTTGGACATTCATGGTTAAATGGTGACTTCTTTCGAGAAGTATCCTATGGATGTCATGTTTTGAATGTCCTCAAGTGACTTTTGAAGAGTAACTTCAAACTCTTCAATTTCGTCATCATCGAACTGAGGTGGTGGAGAGGACAATGTTGAAAGAGGATCATTCATCATACATTCTTCCACTACATGGAACAATCCTCTATGTGGTTGGTCATTAGGTTTGTTATTATTGACTCTGTAGGCAGCCATGGATTTGATGAGAGGATGGTATAGATTGGGTAAACAATTTAGGTTAGGATGGTTTCTTATGGTTCATTTTGGTAGTGGTAAGGGGATGATGGCGTTGGGTAAAAGGTTTTGGTAGGCTTAGGAAGGTTGGTGTTGGAAGGTGGATATATATGTTGTTGGTGGATAGGTGCGTACTTCTATATGGCATTGAATGGGTAGAAAATGAGGTAGGTTTTGGTGATAGTCGTTGGGTGAGGATTCTTGAGGTAGATAGGCAACATTATTTGGCAAGTTTAGAAAGGGAAACGTAAAATGTTTGTATGGTTTAGGTGTGTGGTTTTCTAGGTAAAAGGCTCTAGCATTGAGGGTTGACTTAGGTTTTAGGATTGGTGGATGAGTAGTTAAGACTGAAGTGATGGTTTCAATTTCAACATGTGGATAAGGTTGTTTGATGGGTAAGGGAATGCTTTGTGTTGAAGGTGGAGGTAAAGACAATTTGAGGGGTGACTAGACATGAGGAACAACAACAACTTAGTCTTCATCAAAACTGATCGGTATGGTAGTAGGCATAGGTATATTGCTCGACAATGCTTCTATTAAAAATACAAGCCCAAATATTTGAGGCCCAAAACGCTCAGGTCCAAGAGCATGAAACTAAAGCTTCACTAGAAGCTTCCTCGCGTCAGAGAGTTGGTAGAGTCCATCTTCTTGTGTTGCTCGCGAGAGAAGGAAAAGAGAGAACCCGTGACGGAACTCCGGCGAAGCTCGTAGCAGTGATGAATGAGCGAAAGCAAGTCATCCGGTTGCAGAGAGGAAGAGGCGTAGTGACAAAGGTAAGAAAACACTTTTAATATTTCTCTTATTGATAGAATGGAATTTTTGTAACTAAGTTTCTTTTACTTACAATAGACAACACACTGGAACCCTGATTATATAGGGTTCCGATAAGAACAAGAAAGTGATAGAAGAATAGTTAGAATCCCTAACAGAAAACAGAAATCTCTAATATAAAAGAACCCTAAAAGACAAAATGTTGCTCTTATGAGCATTAATTACAATAACATAAACATTAATACTCTCCTCTCAAGCTGGATGGTGGATATTCACTAATCCAAGCTTGGGGATGATAGATTTGAAATGTGTTCGGTGAGGAAATTTGGTGAACACATCAACGAGCTGCTCTTCTGATCAAATGGGAAGAAGGCGTAGAGATTTTGCTTGAATCTTCTCACGAGCTACGTGGCAGTCCAGCTCAATGTGCTTGGTCCGCTCATGGAAACTCTGGTTGTGGGCAATGTGTTTGGCAGAGTTGTTGTCACAGTAGAGGACAACAGTAGCAGTGGGCTGAATTTGAAGGTATTGAAGGAGGTAGTGAAGCCATTGCATCTCAAACAGTGGCAGCAAGGGCATGATACTCTGCTTCAGTAGAGGATCTTGACACGATGCTTTGTTACTTTGACCTCCATGAAACCAATGAGGATCCTAGAAAAAAACAGTAACCAGTGGTTGACCTCCTTATGTTAGGGCAAGTGGCCCAATCTGAATCACTGAACCCTTTAATCTGAATGTCAGAGTTAGCTGCAAAGAAGAGTCCTTCTGAAGGGCTGGATTTGATATATCTTAGAATATGTTGCAAGGCTTGATAGTGATAATTAGTAGGCTCCTTTATAAACTGACTTAATAGGTTAAAAGTAAAACACAAGTCAAGCCTAGTATTAGTTAGACAGAAAAGCTTCCCTTTTAATTTGTGATAGGCACTGGGATTATCCATATAATTCTCTATTTTATATAAAGAGTTTGTGTTGCTCAAAAAGGGTGTAGAGCATGGTTTGCTTCCCAGCATTCCTATTTCTTCAAGGATGTCAAGGGCATACTTTCTTTGACAAAGATGTATCCCCTTTTTAGATCTAGCAACCTCAAATCCTAGAAAGTACTTGATTTCTCCCAGATCTTTTATCTGGAATTGACGATGCAAAAGAGTCTTTATGTGGGTGATCTCATTCATTGAATTTCCTGTTAGGACAATGTCATCTACATATACAAGTAAAGTTGTGAAACTTGTGGAGGTTTTCTTAACAAAAAGAGAGTGATAAGATTTGGATTGAACATAGTCAGCAGAAATAAGGAAGGTAGATAGCTTTTCAAACCATTGTCCACTAGCCTGTTTCAGCCCATACAGAGACTTAGTCAGTTTGCAGACTTGTCCCTTGGTGCTAGTGTCCAATCCAGGTGGAAGATCCATGTAAACATCCTCTTTTAAATCTCCATGCAAGAAAGCATTATCTACATCAAGTTGATGTAAACACTAGTTTCTTGAGGTAGCAAAAGCAAGTAAAAGTCTGATAGAAGTAAGCTTTGCAACAAGGGAAAAAGTATCCAAGAAATCTATCCCCTCTTGTTGGATGTAGCCCTTGGCTACTAGCCGGGCTTTATACCTTTCCACAGTTGATAACAGTTGAAAAACTGTTATTTTCATGCTTAAAATTGATACTAAAAGCAACCTTTATACTTAGAAACTAGCTTGAAATCATACTTTTATCCATATTTTCAGAAATAAGAGAGCTGGACAGGTTTATGCTTGATTTCAGTGTTTTTGTGCAGGTTTTAAGGTGAATTTAGTGAAAGAAGTGAAGAAGGAGAGAGATGGAATCAGAAAAGAAATCAAAGAGTGCAAAAGGAGAAGCCGAAGTCACCGCTGAGCGGCACTTTACCGCTGAGCGGCACTCAGGAGCTTACGGGAGATCCGCTGAGGGGCAAAATGGCCACTGAGGGGAAGAAACGACTCACGCACTTACCGCTGAGCGGTACTTTACCGCTGAGCGGCACACTTATGGGCTTGGGCCTAGATTCTTTGTAATTTTAGAATAGTATATAAGCTTTAGGACGTCCTAGGGTTTGTATCTTTGGCAGAAACGAGGCAAACACTCTCTCTTCCACCCCTTTGAAGGAGGATCTTGGATGCTCAGGCTACCTCTTCATCTTTTTAGGGTTTATTCTTTCATTCTTTCATTGTTCATCTAAGTTCACCATGAATATGGTGAACTAAACCTTGTATGTTTGTTGGGGAATCAATGTAATCTTTTGAAGCTCTCATATATGGAATCTGTTTTTATATCTTTTAATTAAGACTTATGCTTTCTTTCATCATTAGTTAGGGTTTTTCCTCTTTGCTTAATGCTTGCATTGTTTAACTCATTCGATGCATGATTATTGGTTTTGTCGATACGGGAACGTACGGGGAAGTCTAGATCCGGGGAATTTCTCCCAATATTATGTTGGTTGTCGTTAAGCTCCTGAGCTTATGAACTGATCATTAGGAATGCTAGGAATTGTATGAACTCGTGATTAGGGAGAAGCCTTCTAGAAAGGTACTTTAGAGAGTGGCATTAACAATGATGATTTGAATGTTGAATTCCTAAAATATATGAGAGTGGATAAGATGAAATTGACCCCCAACAACATATTCATTCATATATTTCATTGAAAGTGTTTATCTTTTGCTTTTGCCATTGATCAAAAACTCATGCATACATGTTTATTTTCTGTCTTGCATATTAAACTCCAAATATTTTGTTCTTAAGTCTTAGCTAATCAACAAACCACATAACTAAACTAGGCCGTGAGTCCTTTGGGAGAACGATACTTGGTCTTACCAAGTTTATTACTTGAACGATTCGGTCATACTTGCCGATTGTGAAACAAGTTTGTGACATCATATTTTGGTGATCATAAATTTGTCCATCAACAGTACCATCAGCTTTGTTGGATACTTTTTCTATGGGATCAAAAACCAAGTAGAATTTCCTTGTAGTGCCTTGATTTCCTTCCGCATAGCATCAGCCCATTCAGGACTGTCTCTAGCCTCCTCATAGGAGTTGGGTTCTTTGTTAGCAGTCATGCCAAGAGTGTACCTTAAATGTTTCTTGGACAAAGATTCATAAGATAAAACATTAGTGATATGATAAGGAGTTTTCAAACCATTTTTGACACACAAGGATGCAGATGAGGGCTGATCAGTTTGATGCATGTAGTCCTTTAAGTATTCAGAAGTCTTTCTTATTTTATTAGATCTTCTTTGATTCATTCCTTGCACTTCTTCTATGGGATCAGTGTCTTTAGTAGTGGTATCAGTGCTCTCAGTTGGCCTTTCACTGTTTCTTCTATCCTCAACCAAGTCCCTTCTACGGCTATGGGACAAATTATCAAAGAAAAACATATTGTTTCACTGTCATTGTTGTTATCTTTATTACTTTGCTCATTCTTATAGGGAAAAATGTCTTCATAAAAGATAACATTTTTACTAATGAAGATTTCCCTAGTATTGATGTGAAGAACAATATATCCTTTAACACCATTTTTGTAGCCCAGAAATATACCCTTTCTAGCTTTAGAGTCAAGTTTATTTTTGTTACTTTTCAAAGTAGAAGCAAAACATAAGCAACCAAAGACCTTTAGGTCAAGATAAGTAGGAGAATTATTATGTAGTATATCATAGGGGGTTTTATGTTTAATAATAGAAGAAGGAAGTCTATTTATTAGATATATAGCATGAGCCAAGGCATAAGACCAATACGCATAGGGAATGTTATATTGAAAGATCAAACTACGAGTAACATTCAATATGTGTTGGTGCTTACGTTCCACAACAGAATTTTGTTGTGGAGTTTCAACACAACTTCTTTGATGTTCAATCCCATGAGAATCATATATGCTGGAACAATTGAACTCAGGTCCATTGTCAGTTCTAACGGTTTTGACAATTTTATTAAACTGGGTCTTAATTTTTATGATAAAAGCTTGCAAAAGTTCCATAGTTTGACTCTTATTATGCATGAGAAAAGTCCAAGTATGCCTACTACAATCATCAACAATAGTGAGGAAGTATCTATGCCCATGTATAGATGGGATGGAGATAGGACCCCATATATCACAATGTATTATATCAAAGCAATTAGCAGACATAGAACTATTCTTAAATGGCAATCTGTGTTGCTTAGCATAATGCAAAATGTCACAAGCATTATCATAAGTAGTTTGAACATAAGGAAAAATATTGCATATTCTTTCAACAGTTTTGTGTCCAGGATGGCCTAGCCTATAGTGCTACAAATTTATATTTACACACTCATATGAGAAAACAAAACTAGGTTTTGGGTTCCTTCCAAAAGATTGCAAGTAGTAAAGCCTCATGTACACATTAGTACATTCAATCATCCTCAATGTAGAGTTGTCCTGAATTTGACACATCTTAAAGGAAAAGTTAGTGTGTTGTTTATATCTCTTGTTAAACTTTGAACAGATATAAAATTGAAAGTAAATTCAGGTATATATAAAACATTAAAGATTATGAATTCATTGGAAAATTGTACAATTCTTGCATAGTGGGCTGTAACAATGGAATTGTATGGCAGTCTAACAGATATTGGCTTGATTTTATTGAATGTTATGAATTGATTCTTGTCATGGGTCACGTGATCAGTGGCCCATGTGTCAATAATCCATGAGAATGTACCTTGTTTGTTCTCTGTAGTGTCTTTGTGTATTTGGCTGACACTATGAGAAGGGTTGTCCACCTTTTCAAGCATTTGTAATAACTTTTGAATTTGTTCTGGAGTGAAAGAAATATGAGTAGGACTCTGTTGACTGGTCTGTGAAACAGTAGAGGTAGAGCAAGCATTGACAGAACCCCATTCACTTTGTCCCACATTATTCTGACTATTATTGTCATTTTTCTTATAGCATGGTGGATATCCATGTTTAGAATAGCATTCATCAATTGTATGGTTCATTTTGTGGCAATGGGAACACTGTTTCCCATAATTTGGGTTTCTTCGTCTCCCTCTTCCCTAACTACAAGGGGCAAATCCACGTCCATGACCTTTCGAACTCTGGTCACTCCTCCACTAATTCTGTTTTTCAGTGGTGCTGGCAAGGACCTTAATATCACTTTGATTGGTGAGGCCAGAGTCATGTTTTTCCTATCTCTCCTTTTGTATAATGAGAGAAAATACACGATTGATGTTGGGCAGAGGCTCCATCATTAATATTTGTGTCCTCACAGTATTGTAACAATCATTTAGGCCCTTTAGGAAACAGATAATGTGTTCCATTTCTCTGTACTTATGAGAAATTTTAGACAATTCACAACTACAGGGAACCTTGCAGTTACAACTTGGGATGGGTCTGAGAAATTACAGTTCTTCCCATAAGATCTTTAGATTAGTAAAATACTGACTTACACTCCTTTCTCCTTGTTTAATAGAGTGAACTTCTTGGAGCAAGTCTGAAAATTTAAAGTAATCTCCTTTAGAGAACCTTTCTTTCAATTCTTCACATAGTTCTTGAGCATCTTCCACATATATAACACTTTCTGCTATTTGGTAGAAAGGGTCTTGATGATCCAAGACAGCGCCATCATGTTGCTTCTTTCCCAAGAATAAAAAAGGAGGTCATCTCTTTGAGGTTTCTTGATCCCTCCATCTATGAATTTTAGCTTGTTCTTGGAGACGAGGGCTCTTCACATATTTCTACTCCAAGAAGTGTAGTTGGATTCATTAAGAATCTGAGAAATAAGAGAGATGTCTAGATTCTCTCCTAAATGAAGATAAAAAGGGCTGGAAGGGTTGTTGGATTGATCCATATTTTCCATAACAACAAGAAAATATTAGCACCAAGAAAAACAAGATTTAAGCGCAATAGAAATAGGGGTAAAACAAGTACGTGACCTGCTTTAGTACCATATTAAAAATACAGGCCCAAATATTTTAGGACTAAAACGCTCAGGTTCAAGAGCGTGAAACTAAAGCTTCACTAGAAGCTTCCTCGCGTTAGAGAGTTGGTAGAGGCCAGCTTCTTATGTTGCTCGGGAGAGAGAAGGAAAAGAGAGAACCTGTGACGGAACTCCGGTGGAGCTCGTAGCAGCGATTGATGAGCGGAAGCATGTCATCCGGTTGCAGAGAAGAAGAGGCGCAATGACAGAGGTAAGAAAGCACTTTTAATATTTCTCTTATTGATAGAATGGAATTTTTGTAATTGACTTTCTTTTACAATAGGCAACATACTGGAACCCTGATTATATATGGTTCCAGTAAGAACAAGAAAGTGATAGAAGAATAGTTAGAATCCCTAATAGAAAACAGAAATCCCTAATCTAAAAGAACCCTAAACAACAAAATGTTGCTCTTGGGAGCATTATTTACAATAACAAAAAAAATCAATAGCTTCTTTAAATGTTTGTTGAGAGGATCATCTAATGACCAACTTTTGCTTCTTTAGAAAGGGTTGCTCAACGATAGCTTCCTTGGACTTTCTAGAGTGATTAAAAATGAGTCCATCATGACTCTTTAGGACGAACAACAAGGGCAGGAGAGTCTTTGGTATTTTTGGCCTTTTGCTTATCAATCATTCAACTAGAGTGTTTGGCCACTCGAGAAGGACGAGGAGGTGGAGTGTATAATTGAGCCTTTTCTTCATTAGACGCTACAGGAGATTGCTAAGGGGTAGACACTTTATCTTTATCAAGAATAATCCTACTTTCAATGTCCCCCATTCTTTGTCGAGGGGAGATCTCAATGTTGATACTTACTAAGGTTGAGGTGAAACTCTTCATACTTAGTGATGTAGAGAATATATGGCAAGTTGAAAGGAACTTCAGTCAGTAAATGATAAAGGACATACCTTCCTAAATCAGCCACATGATCTTTGGAGCTATTCTTGTGGAGATTCATTTTTTAAATCATATGTTGTAGGATTTTGGTGTAAAGAGACTTTCACATAGGGATGTAGCCTTTTGTACTAGGTCAGAAGCTATGTTGTGTCTTATAGAGGTAATAGTGTTGTGTACAAAAGACACAAATAGAAAGAATGAAGGAAACATTCCTTTAATATTTTCATGTCTCTAAACATTCTTCTAATTTTGATGCAAACTTTTGAATAAAGGTAGTGTATTGATATGATCTGTACAAAAAACTTCTTGTGGAGATTCATTTTTTAAATCATATGTTGTAGGATTTTGGTGTAAAGAGACTTTCACATAGGGATGTAGCCTTTTGTACTAGGTCAGAAGCTATGTTGTGTCTTATAGAGGTAATAGTGTTGTGTACAAAAGACACAAATAGAAAGAATGAAGGAAACATTCCTTTAATATTTTCATGTCTCTAAACATTCTTCTAATTTTGATGCAAACTTTTGAATAAAGGTAGTGTATTGATATGATCTATACAAAAAAAGAGAACATAACATAACAAACAAAAGAGTACTACAATGTACATGCAATAAAGTGTAAGACGATCCTAGTTGTTTAGGCATTATACATGCATTATCGTTTAGGTGTTGTTTGTTTGAGTAACTTATAGAATTTAGGATATTTTTAATATATATCATTTAGCGCTTTTCATTTTTATCCTAGATGGTTTAAACGTTATGAGACATTATTTCGTTTATACGCTTTGTTAAACTTAGTGTTGTTAAAACAGGTTAACCGACCTGGTCTAGCTTAGCCCACCGTAGGCTGGACACTTACCAAGCCAACCCAACCCAGCTCACTTATTAGCGAGTTGAAAAAAGTTGAATCTAGCACAGCTCAAAACGGGTTAGTGGGTTAAACAGATTGATTCATTGGCTCACTTAATTAGATTTTTTTTCAATTAAAAAAATTAAAAAAAATTATAATTCAAATCTAAGTAAAAGGGAATTGGTCATAAAATATATTTATGATCAATCAAACATAAGATTTCATTCATATAAAGATATCACAAAATCTCCTCAACAAAATTTTTAATGGCTTCATAGTGATTTAAATTTGTTTTTGCATAAAAATTTTGTTACTAAGTAGAGATTTGTAGATTTTTCATGTTACTTAATTATTCTATATAAAAATAATTTTACACGAGTCTCCATTTCAATATTTTGTAAAAGGCTTAAATGCTTACTACGTCCCCATGTTAAGAGGTGAATTTTTGTTTTGTACCCGGTTTTAAAAATGAAGACATTGAGTCCCTATGTTATGAAAATTGTATAAATAAGGTCCTATCCGTTAAGTTGACAATAATGATGTTAATTTCATGCTGATCTAGCGTACTTTTTCTCTTATCTCCCTCTGTTGTCCAGTTTTTTCTCTGTACTATTCAACTTTTTCTCTCTCTTTCAACTAAATTGACGTGAGATTTCTTGATGAAATTGTGCGCTTTTAAAAGAGTGAGACCAAATTCCTCAATTAAATCAGTATCAAGTAAAGCTTGAATAACAAAGTTAATATCCCGTCGTCCCAAACTCTGTTGTTGGCACAGCGCTTTAGGCATATGAAAATGTGTTGGTCTACACCAAATTATCACTAACTATTAGCAGCAGTTATCAGATAGAAGAAGGACATGGTTGGGTGCATCTATCTGAGTCTTTGAACAATATAAAGTTTTATCTCTTTCCCTTTTATATCTTTCTTGATGGAAATCAAGATACATACTTAACCAAGCAGAGACAGGCAGTGACTTAATGGTTTTTTTTGTCGATATATATTATTGCCTTTGACAATCAATTAAACATGTCAAGTTCCTTCTCAAAACCCATCTCTTTGTCTTTAATAGGGCAATGTTCCTTCATTTTATTATTAAATTATATATATTATTTGCCACACGCATGAAACATTTATGAGATTTTTTCCTAGGAAATATGTACCAATGTCTGGAGCAGACAACTTTACTGACACAAATATTTTCTTTATTTAGTTTTACAACAGGGCCTTCATTTTGTAATAAGCCAGTACTGAAGACCATGGTTCCTTCTGCATGCCCCACTCATCATCAATTCGGTGAAAGGTGTCTAGCTCGTGCATTAAGAAGGGCAGGGTTAAGGAATGTTATCCCTTCTAATCGTAAGCCTACTGTGAAGTTACATGTATTAGTTTCTGAATTTGTCCACCAAATTCAAAATAAACGAAAGCTTGCATCGAAGGAAAATGCTCCTAAAGTTGAGACTGAATAAAACTATTATGCATATTATAGAATATAATATTGAACTTCTGTTGATTTTGCAATGCATAGGATGGAGGTGGCAAGATAAAATAAGTACCTCTACATATCTATGCTTGTAATTGTTTTCTGCAAATTTGCCTTTCTTAGTCATATTCAATGAGCAACATCATTGTCTATTCAATAGTTGCTTGTTCTTCAAGTAAAAAATTGTATATACTTCTAAAGCCTTCTGCATGGATTAGAAATCTCAAACCTCAAGTTTTTATGTTGGAGATCATATCATGTCAAACTCAATTCTGCTTAGAATTATTGTTTGTATATACTTCGGCCCTGAACTCTTTCTTTCCTTGTCCAATACTTTCCAATTTCTTCACTAGTATTTGAGTTTCATCTGCTAGAACTCCCTTATACACTGACCCAAAACCCCCTTGTCCAAGCTTCACAGAAAAGTTATTGGTGGCAGTTTCAAGGTCATTGTATCTGTAACGGATTGGCATACCAGTTAAATTTTCCAAGAAATTGGTCTCTTCTGAGCCATCTGAAGGGGACTCGGGCACCCTTTGCTTTCTTTTTTGGTATCTAACTCCCCAAAAGACAAGACCACAAATGATAAAAAAGGTTACTAAGACAATTATCACAACAACTACGGTGTGCTTATTGCCACTTCCACTACCCCCAGAACTCGAGCCAGAACCTCCTTCACTCGAGACCTTGATATAAGAAACATAACCAGGATCAGAAGCAGGTTTCTGAAAGCTTCCTACATTGTCCAACAAGAAACAATTCCCCGAACTTCTCTAAAAGAACATAGCAAGGCAAGAACAGTTTTCACGGCAAGATGTTTGGCAACCAACCATATCGGTTTTGGAAAACGGTTGAAGGAGTGTGTTGTTGTTGCGGTGAAGAGGAGAGAGAAGAGAGAGAAAACTAGGTGTTACAAGAAAAGCATAGGAGAGAGGGAGGAAATGCTCCACGTCAAAGGAAGTTAACATTGTTACTATCAATTTAACGGACAAGACTTCATTCATACAATTTTAACAACTTTAGAACTCAATGCCTACACTTTTAAAACTAGCTAAACAGAAATTCACCTCTTAACATGGGGACGAAGTAAACATTTAAGCCTAAAAAATGACTAACTCAATAAGAAATTACTTATCACGAGTTTAACCCGGGAGAGTCGGGTTCCTGGTGAATCAGGTTCAAACTTGGTTCGTATTGAAATCTCAAGAAAAATTTCAACCCAACCTGGTCTGAACCCATGGTGGGCCGAATTGCCTCACGAGTTCCAACTCGTTTTGACAACACTAGTTAATCTTCAAAACTAAGCTTGCTTAAACAACTTTATCTTAACACAATTGATAATGTTAATTCTTACCATTATTTAAGCATCATTTTAGTAGCAAAATCAACTCTTCTTTAGCTTATTACTTGCTTAAATCCTCTCTTTTATTTAGTTTTAGTATTTATCTATATTTTGAGCTACATTACGTAAATAATACTCTAATCCCTTGTTTTTTTGATCTATTTCGATGTTAGGAAGATCCTCCATTACATTGAAGAGCCTCGGTGATCCAGGAAATCATTGATTTAAAAGTCATTTTCGCTTAAGCGAGAATAATTTAGCTTAAGCGAGAATGATTATTTTCTCCAAGAAGTTTATTCTCGCTTAAGCGAGAATAATTTAGCTTAAGCGAGAATTCAGGCAGTATTTATACTCACGAGGCAGAAAGAAAAATGGTCTTTGATTCTTTGGAGGCGCGATTTCACGTCTGGACCTCATGGAGGGCGCGAGAAGCTTGTGGGAACATCTCCTCCTCTTCCTTTTGGTCTCCTTCTTCTTCCATCTTCCATGTTTGTAAGCTTTAGGGTTCTCCATTCATGGAGAACCAGATTCATCTTGTTAGGGTTAGATGTAGCCTATGAACTCTTGTGTAATGAATGATTGTTTCATATTTATAAATGTCTTTTCTATCTATTATTAGTATTCTTGTTTCCGATCTTAAAACTTGCATGTAACGGGGACGTTCATGACTTGATTTTGGGGTTTCATTGAGCCAGGGATGGGATATGAAATCTTGAACTGAAACAAGAGTCTTTGTGAGTCATTAAGCCATGGATGGGATATGATTCACATGTTGTCTTAAATCCTAGTTCTTAATGCGGGTTTGCTTGTTAGATTGTCCAAGGGATTGGAGTTTGATAAGGAAAACCTAGGCTCTTTCACCTAAAGGATTAGTGCTAGAGTGTTTTAGTGGATTGACTATAGTAAATTAATAGAGATGAGATGAAATTGATTATACACATACTATTTCTAGTCTTTTCCATTTCCAAGTGCCTTCAATACCAAAGTCCAACCTTGTAATTACTTGTCAATTTATCTTTTTGCACATATTCTTAAATGATGAGTTGTTCTTGAGTCTAGATGAGTTGTTTGTTAATCGCACAATTTTCTAGTATTACGAGTCTCTTGGGAAAACGATATATAAACAATCTTGTCTTAACACGTAGCGTTTAGACAATCTTGTTTAAACACATAAAATTTAGACAATCTAGTCTTAACACATAAAGTTTAGACGATCTAATCTTAACACATAACGTTTAAACGCTTTTGTCTTAAGATATAAGACTAGATGAAACTGAAGGATGATGATTTTATGGTATTGGTAAATGCTAGGTAGAATAGAGAATGAGTTTTTATGTCATGAAACTACCAGGTTGAATTATTTTATCTTATGTCTTGATGTGTTTTATGAATGAAATTAATTCTAAGAATAATTGTCATATCGTGTTAGGACATGTATTGACTCGAAGTTTTGATTGTAAAGTCTTAATTATAAATCATCTTAATTCTACTAAATTCACATGTGATATAAAAGATCAAGTACTTTCAAATTTATTTATCTTAAATTTATTTGTATACATTTTTTAAATTTATTATTTAATTACAATAGAATTATTTATCAAAATTAATGTGTAAAATTTCGGATAATATATCGAATGTACCGTTACATATATTAAATAGCGTCCCGCATATGACTATTTTCACATGCTATGCAATTGTTATTTTTGCCGAATAATAAATACTTGCCACACGGAAAATAATAAATATTTTTTATAATGGCATTGCTTTAAATTTTATGAAATTGTATTCAATTATCACAAATAATCTTATTAATTGATTAAATAAAATTAACTACAATTACATAAATAAAAATTAAACATTATATTTAACTATTTTTTAAAATAAAATGAAGTAAATATATTTTATACATCATTTTTAAAATAAAACTAAAATACTCACATTTGGTTTGCGCGCAATTGAAAGTGTGATCTGCGGGGTTTGGAAATTTTCTTATCTTTCATTCACTACGAAAATTTGTAAGGTAATTCTCAATTTTACCCTTTCAGCATTCATGACTTTTAAATACAAAGATTTACACAAATAAATTAATAATAATAATAATAATAATGAAATTTTAAAAAATTAATTTTTTCTCTTTTTATAATAATTTTTACAATTATATATAATATTAATAATTATTATTTTATATTACTTTTACTATTAAGAGTATTTTTGGTAATCTTTAATTTCTATCGATTAAACCATTTTTTTTATCTATCACATCTCCCAAATTATCTTCCCAAAGTAAACATACTCTAAAAGATTCACAAAAAGTAATAAAAATTTTAAAAAGATTAAAAAAGAAAACGTGTGAATACCATTTCAACAAAAAAATTGAAAAACATATAGAAAAAACGCTTTGTAACGTGACACTAAAAGAAGGCTTAATACCCTATTTTGTCCTCAGTTTCGTTCGAACATGTGAAATTAGTTCATCTTTTAAAAAATGCGTCAATTACGTCCTCACTTAATAAAATTTGTATAATGAAATCCCTTTTGTTAAATCCGTACAAATGGCGTTAATTATTTTTCTCTTTCTTTAATTAAAGTTGTTTCTACGGATTTAACTGAAGAGATTTCATAGATACAAATTTTTAAGTGAGAACGTAATTGACGCATTTTTTTAAAGTATGTACTAATTTGACATTTTCGAGCGAAACTGAAGACAAAATAGGGTATTAAGCCTTAAAAGAATTAAAAATAACACAAGTTCAAAGGTAAAAAACTAAATTAAACTCTGTATGATAAAACATGAATGTGAATTTTAAAGTCAGCTAACTCGATTTATGCGAGATGACTCGCTAAAGATTGTACTAAACAATATTAGATAATCTATCTTACTTTTTTTTATGGGCTACAAATTTTGTAAATCGGTTTAATCTATTATGATTACTGAGTTAGTGGTTTGATTAACTTACAAATATTTTTCTTTTCTACAGTTTATTTTATACATTTATTATAATACAATGAGAATAGATTGATTTAATTTTTTTTTTATCATTGGAATCAAAGTATTCACTTAATTCTTCAAATATTATGATAAAGAATAGTTTGAAATTAAAGTATAACGTATATAACTCGACAAATAAATTAATTTAATATCAAAATTAATAAAATATTGTTGAACAACATTTTAATATTTGAAAAGATTAAATTTTAAACTTATATAATTTAAATTAGAAAATAATTATAATAAAAAAACTTTTATAAAAATAATATTGATGAATTATATAGGTCGATTCACCTTCAATGAATTTGAACCTATTTAACCAATGAATTAAGCGAATTAAATTTAGTTTAACTCACATTTAAAATAAAAATAAAATTTTCTCAATCCCTGATTCAAATATCTAATCTAACTCAAACGTGTGACAAATTGAATTCACTCACAAGTTAAAATCCTCGGCTTTGTATATTAAACTAGAATCGAAATATAAGGTGCATTTGTTCATTTCAAAGTCATGCTTTCGAATACAATTTGTCTAATTTTGTAACTTTTTCAAATTTACTTGTTTTATGATATCTCTTCAAAACTACAACACTTTAGTAAAAAAAATAAAGATATTACTTTAATTGTTTTCAATTTAAACAAAATAATAACTAAATAAATAAAATTTTAATTTAAAAATAAATAAAATTGATATATTACATGTGCTCACTTGGATCGTTAAAGACATTGATATTTTTATTACAGATTATTTTTAAAAGTATGTAAATTATGATTTACATTTTTATCAAACTAATATGAAACTTTTTAACTACTAAAACAAGATGGCTTGAAATTCTCTTCTTTTATGACCACGCGTATCAATAAACAGAATGTTACCTGATATTGAGATAATATTTGATATATATATATATATATATATATATATATATATATATATATATATATATATATATATATATATATATATATATATATATATATATATATATATATATATGAGGTTTGCTAACGCGCGTACGCCTGTTTTTCAGTTGGTACATTTTAGTAATGTGTACCGGATTTTAGTAGACAAAAATACCCTTATACATATGGATTCTAAGTTTTAAGGTTAAGGGTATTTTAATAATTTTCATTCTCAAAAATTTAAAAAAAAAAAAAGAAACCCCCCAAACCCTTACTCACCTCTCTCATTCCTCTCAATCCTTTCTCTTTCATCTCTCTCAGTCCAACTTTTTCTCTGTCATTCCTACTGTAGCCCCAATTGAAAAAATCAAAAACACTTGCCTTTAAACAATTTGATTCACCTTCAGGCAAAGGTTCATTCAAGATCTCTTCAATTTCACCATCTTCACTAACCTCTCTAATTTCATCATCTGCATATGTTGAATCATCATCTCTAAAAAAACCCTCCAGGCCAATTACCAATTCTTTCCGATGTCATTATGCTTGTAAAAATTAGATAAAATTATATACAACAAAGAAATTGTTTAACAACGAGTGTTTCTGATTTTTTCCAAGCCAATTACCAATTCCTTTGATGTCATTATGCTTGTGAAAATTAGATAAAATTAGTTAAGACAAAAATTATAAAATAAAAACGCATTATAAAATATTTTTTGTAAGAAATTGTATAACAGCGAGTATTTCTGATTTTTTCCAGGTTAATTACCAATTCCTTTATGCTTGTGAAAATTGGATAAAATTAGATAAGACAAAAATTATAAGATGAAAATTCATTATAAAATCATTTTTTTGTAAGATTGTTTAACGACAAGTGTTTCAGATTTTTTCAATTGGAGTTACACTAGGGATGACAGAGAAAAGATTGGAGTGAGAAAGATGAAAGAAAAAGGGTTGAGAGGAATGAGAGAGGTGAGTAAGGGTTTGGGGGGTTTCTTTTTTTTTTTTTTTAGTTTTGAGAATAAAAATTATTAAAATACCCTTAACCTTAAAACTTAGAATCCATATGTATAAGGGTATTTTTGTCTGCTAAAATCCGGTACACATTGCTAAAATGTACCAACTGAAAAACAGGCGTACGCGCGTTAGCAAACCCATATATATATATATATATATATATATATATATATATATATATATATATATATATATATATATATATATATATATATATATATATATATATATATATATATATATATATATATATATAAAAATAACAGTTTAATATGTATGGAAATTATAAATCATACTGCAATAATTTACATTAATAAATGTCTAGAAATGACAAATCATAAACTACAATAACTTACATTAATGTAAGTGAGTTTAATTTAATGTTGTTATTGATATTTTAAATTTCCATATGTAAATATTGTAAGGACCTAGTTCTTATTTTATTATTTTTGGAAGGGATGGGGGAGTCAATCAAGGAAGCAATCAGGGAAACACTAGCAGCTATAGGGAGAGGTAGGTTTTTGTCTTATTGGGAAAATTGGGGAACAGCGTCCGAGTTTTGCTCTCCGGGTTTTGCTCTCATTTTGGCACCATTCAGCAAGCATAAAGCGTAGGAAATAAAAGGAGAAGCTGGGGAGTGCACGGTTTCTTCTTATTTAAAGGGAAGAGTTGGTAGATTCAAGGAGTTTTCGGAGGGGCTTTATAGATTGGAAAGGTTGCTGCCATATTTGTGAGAGGGTGTAGTTGGGAGCCCTGAAGTGCAAGGAGGTCTTGGATTGCAAATCTTGAAGAAGATAAGATTCAAGAGGGGTGTTGGGTGCTGCATCCAGAGAAGTGGAGAGCTCGTGGGTTTGGAAGGAGATCCGCACACTGTATTTCAAGAATTGCAAGGAGGTCTTCAAGAGGTAAGGGGAGCTAGATCCTTTTCTCTGGATTGTATGAACCATGTATGTGTGTACTGAGATCTATAATATAGTGTTGTTGATGAACCAATTTCGTACTTAGAATGACTTTATTATGCATGAATCTGTATGCCTGGTAGTACAATTATGTTGTTGAAGAAGATCTGGGTAGAAGGGGATGAAAATTGGGATTTTTCTGGGTTTCTGGAAAAACCTGCAAATCTGCATAATTCTGCAGATTTGCGCGTGCGTTCAAATTGTTGGAGTGAAAATGGGACGTTCGTCCCATTGTTAAGAGCGTTCGGTTTTGTGTTCAGCGTTAGCGTTCGTCCAGGAGCATGCGTCCAAAGCATTTTGGGACGTTCGGCCAAATAGTGTTCGACTCGTAAATGGCGTTCGTTCTGTAACGTTCGTTCCTTAAAGTGCCCAGTGAATAGTGGTCGTCCAAATAGTATTCTACAAACTATGTTGTCTAAGTTTATTTTCTTTTAAATTGAACTATGTGTACAAATGTTTGAAATGTATACTGTGATGGGATTTATGTGAAAGCATGTGAATGCATGAGAATGTATGAAATATGATAAATTAATGCGATGATATGATTGTAAACGTAAAGATGAGACGTGTGTATTACCTTGCATAGTGTTGGGGAGTGCCAGCTGAACTATGCGAGTGTAAAGAAGAGTCGGGTGTATTTACCTTGTGTAGTGTTGGGGAGTGCCAGCTGAACTATGCGAGTGTAAAGAAGAGTCGGGTGTATTTACCTTGCATAGTGTTGGGGAGTGCCAGTTGAACTATGCGAGTGTAAAGATGAGTCGTGTGTATTTACCTTGCGTAGTGTTGGGGAGTGCCAGCTGAACTATGCGAGTGTAAAGATGAGACGTGTGTATTTACCTTGTGTAGTGTTGGGGAGTGCCAGCTGAACTATGCGAGTGTAAAGATGAGTCGTATGTATGGATTTACCTTGCATAGTGTTGGGGAGTGCCAACTGAACTATGCGAGTGTAAAGATGAGTCTTGTGATGTCAATTTACCATGGTTGGAGGACTTTTGCATGACGTGTTAGTGTGTGATTTGTGGTTTAATGAGTATATCTTATTTGTTCTATGTATGATAACGTAAATTAACTGTGCTATATGTATAACATGCTTTTTATATCTAGCTCACCCTTGCATTGTTTGTGTTGTGTGCTGTTTGGGTATGTTTCTCTGGCGATGATCATCCACTTGGATGGGAGCAGACGTTGTTGAGGAGATTCCTTTGGAGCAAGAGCTGGAGGATACTAAGGTTGCGGAGTAGTCTTCTTAGGAACTTCCCATCTGAACACGTGTAGTGTTCGAATCTTTAAGCTGTTTAAGTTTGAATTCCCGTTTCTTTTATTTCTGGATGACTGTAATTTTACATTTAATTACACGTCATGATCCAACTGTTCTCTTTATTGGAATGTTGACGTCTTTATTATGTAATATTTGTTATTATATAATCGGGATGTTACAAATATCACAATTCGTAATGTGAATGTCTGTACTTTTATATTTTGTTTTTCATTTTTCTTATCTTTATTCGCTTTCTAACTATTTCTAATCTTTTTCACATACATCTTTTACCAACTAAAAAAATGATAAAAACTAAAAGTTTCTTTTGATTTCAAATATATTTTTTGAAATCTCAATATTCTTAACTTTTGTTCTATATTAGTATTTAAATCTTGTTTTATAAGTTGAAAAATGTTCTTATCACACTTTGTTTATCTTGTTTCAGTTTTAGTTCCAAATAAAGTCATGTCGGACATTATTTTAAATTTTGACATCATAATTATGTTAAAACTCAAAAATTACATTCCACAAAATATAGACAAATTTTATACATATTATGAAAAAAAAAATTAAATAAATACATGGAAGTAAAATATTAAACCGCTTATATGGTTCTTTATGAATCAATGCCAAATTAACTAACTTATCAATACAATGACTTTCTTCACGAAAAACAGGAGAAACTTTGAATTGCATATGCTTACAAAAATACCAACATCAACGTCATCTTAAGACTCCAAGGAACACTCGTTATCCAGAAAACCATGAGGGACTAAAGAAAAATCATTCTCCAATCAAAGCCTCTAAAGTTCCTCCCTCTAAAGCATGCTTTAAAGCATAAATAACTCTCATAAACTCAGCATAAATAGAAGTTTGTTCCCTTAAAAAAGCTGAAAAAATTACTCCTATAATCAACCTCGACTTCATCTAAAAAAAACAACACATGAAGTCAAACCAAGACAACCCTTAGTTACACCATCAATATTCACCTTAAGGCAATTGTTAAATGGAACTTGTCATATTACATCAATGAATGAAACCACTATACCTTTCCTAGTTTGAATATTGAAAATTTTCAACACCAAAAAATCAGAGATAATATTACTCATATGCATCTTAGATTTATTTCCAACCATACGCACTAACTCCATAATTTGAAAATATCATAAGGAAATGCAATTGGATCCTAAAATATATTATGATTTATCATCCTTGAAATAATCTAAATAATTGTAGTAATGATAATCACTTTAATCACTTTAAGCAAAGGACTATAACGAAATTTCATAAACTAAACAATTAAATCCAAAGAAAAAGATTTCAAATCTTGAAAAACTTCCCTTAACCATTCTCAAAACCGTATATCAATAGAACAATGAAAGAACAAATGAAAGATAGATTCAACATCATTACCACACAAAGAACATAAAACCACTCCTTTTATATAACCTCCAAATCAATATGTAAATAACCATACAACAACTTTCAAAGAACTAAAGTTTTAGTTGATGACACCTCATCCAACCAAATCAAGTTCCCCCAATCCACACATTCAATGCCAAAAGAGTAAAACTTTGTTGCGACCTTTTAAGATAACACACTGGTATCATCTATAATCAAATTAGGTACATCCTTATCTTTATCAACCATTAAAGAAGAAATATCACATAAATTGGCAACAAAAAAATGAAAGTTCTAATGAGTACCTATCCAGGTTGAACGAAGTATAATCTTACTTTGTCAAAATATGAAATTCTATCCAATTTAGAATTCAAACAATCATTTCAAAGATTAATACAATCACTCTTACCTAGTGTCCAAAAAGTATTTTCAAGAACAACATCTTTTGCATCCTTAATACCGTGTCAAATTGACAATGATTTAAAAAACATATATTTCTAATACTTAGACTTAAGAAATTGAATACACATGAGCTTAGTCCAAGTCATTTTTCCATAAGCAAAATCTAAGTTAAACATAGTATATATGCTTTATTCTCCAAATGAATATTAGTAACTTGAAAACAACCACTCATCTTAGAACCCCTGAAGATTGATCCTTTAATACTTTAATAGTGAACAATCATCGGTTTCGTATATCTCCGGTCCATAAAAAAATTTGAATCCATTGTTCAAACTCAAGAAGAAGCTTAATAGGCCATTTATAAACTTGGAAGTTATAAGAAAATAAGCCAACAATTACCGAATTTACTAGTTGAGTTCTTCCTATCATACTAATCAACTTTCTTTTCCAAGAAGAAAACTTATTACAAATCTTATCAACAAAGGTTGAAAAAACTTATGCCTTAGGAGTCCCACAAAAATTTGCACATCCAAATATGTAAAAGAAAAATATTCTAATTATAAGAAAGAAACTTCTTCAGATGTCTACTAAAGAAGCAAAAACATCAACAATGAAAAAGCTTTGGGATGCCCCTACTCAAACCTTCCTCAACAAAGTAAAGGAGAAAGGATCCCCATATCTAACCCTTCTACCACAAACCATCCAAACCACCATTACCCAAAATAGAAATATGAGCATATTGCAAGATATGAAGAATCCACGTCAAAAAGCATTCATGAAAACTAAAACAACATAACACCTGAATTAATAAATGCTAATTGATGGTGTAAAAAGCCTTGGTTATATCAATCTTAATGGCTACATTACCACTCTTGACCTTTTAAGATAGAAGATTAATAGTTTAAAAAATCAGTTATAGGACAAAAAATTTTATAATGATTTTAATAGGACAAAATAATGCAAATACAATCTTTAACTAAAATTTTTATAATGATTTTGAAACAAAAGTTAGCCATTGTTATAGGACAAAAATCAGTTATACGTTATGCCCCCATCAACTTTAGGAACAAGAGAAATAATATTTGAATCCATACGAGGGAGGATCCAATCTTGCCGAAAGAATTGTTAGACAACCTTACAAACATTAACAACAACAATATCTCAAAAAGAGTGATAAAACCATTCATTAAATCCATTGGACTAGGAGCACTATCACCATTAAGTGGAAAAATCACCTGCTTCACCTTATCAAGATCATGCATGGCTTTTAATCAAAAAATTATTGTCATCCTCAATAGAGAAGGAATATAAAATGTAATCAAAGACTACATATAAGTAACAGAAATAGCAGGATTAATATATTTATAGCTTCGTTTAGCTTGATTATTGATGAGTACAACATATAACTTCGTTTAGCTTGATTATTGATGAGTACATATTTATAGCTTCGTTTAGCCCTTAATCTTGAATTCTTATTGGTTTTTTCACTTTAAAATAAAATTTTAAGTATGATTTCTTATAATTGGGTATTGAGCGTAAGATACAAAAACATGATAAAAATAACTTTTTAGTTGCATAAATGTTCTTTAGATATTGCTCATAAAAGTGCAGAAATAAATTGGTTAAAGTTTAATGACACCCTAAATATAAATTCAAGAATAAAAAATAATCAAAACCACAAGAAGTCAAACCAAGCATTACATGAAGAAGACAATAAAAGCATGAAAAAAAGAAAAATTTAGCTAAATCAAGAAGAGGGAACGAACATAAAAAAATTAGACCTTGCGGTTCTCTCTATTTTTTCTACAAAAAAAGACTTTGGCAATTGATAAATGTTTATTATAAAATATAATTTGGAGAAAATATATTTTTAGATATTTTATTTGATATTTTTAAATAATTATCTTATTTAACTATATTAGTAAATATCAAAAGATAATATTTGTCAAATCTTTTTTAAACTAGCAAAGATCTTCTTATATATTTTTAGATCTCTACACAATCAAATATATCTTAAAGATATTGGATTATTTAGAAGATAATTAAAGGAGATTACATTATCAAAAGAAGAATACAACAACAAAAAAACCCAAAACAAAGTCCAATCCAATTTCTATATAGAAAGACTTAGGGAAACACATTACGGGGAGCTTAGGAACCCTTTCGGGGCCCAATTTTGTCTTCTCTCTTCTCTCATGTTCTTCACCCATTCTTCTATTTGTTTTCTTATTTTCACATTCCATGGAGTGTTAGGCCTTTTAGGTTGATTTTGGTAATTTCTTAACTAGATTTTGAGGTTGGATGAATAAATTTGGTTGTTCTTTTGATTCATGTTGGGATTTAATTTATCAATGTTTTTTACTTCTTAATCAAGTAAAAATAATGTTTTTTATATTGTATCAACTTAGCATTGTATTAAGTCTATATAACATATCAGTCATATGAGTCCAAGGGTTTTTAATTTCAAGTGAGAATTTACTTTGAATAAAGTTAGAAACTTTCATGTGATTGAATGAGTTTTTTCCAATAATTGAGAATGTACTTTGATTAAAGGAGAAAACTTTAACAAGAACTAATCAACAATGTACTTTAGTTAATTAGTTTTTTACTTGATATAAGAGGTAAAAGAATAAACATGAGTAAGCATAACAATATTTAATTGAGAATGTACTTTAGTTAAATTTACTATGATTAATCTACAAAATTCTTGCTTTTAACTAAGAATGTACTTTGGTTAATAGTGAGAATACTAATAAATTAATTGAGAATTTACATTAACTAATTTGAAAATCTAAGATAATAATTAATTGAACAATAATATTTAGATAACCAATAAAAAGTAATGAAATCAACCTATTTTCTTTATCAATTTTTTATATTTTTAAATCTTTTTATAAATTTATTTCTTTTTGTCTTTTATTATTTTGTTATTTAATCTTATTTATTTTATTTAACTTTATTTTCATTGTTATTTTTATTTTACTAACCCTTTTGTATAGTTTTTATAAGAAATAATTTGTTAAAAATAAATTTCGTATTCTTGGGAGATCACTTAGAGTTGACTTTACGTTTTTTATTTTGCTGACTACTATTTTAACAATAGTAAAATTTTATAGTTTAGTAGTACTATATTGAGCACGTCAACATCTACGTTACCAATTATCATGAAGGAACTTAAATATACCCCTTCCATTATGCCTCTTGCTAACCATAACATCGAAAAACTCAGTATTATTATCCTCATCTTTAAACCAACTCAATTTAACCTTTCCCTTCCAATAAACAACATGTCATTATGAGCAAAACTTGTGGTTGAATATTAGAATTACCAAAGAATCCAAATCAAATAAAGAAACATTCAAAATCTATGGTTGAATATTAGAATGATTATCCACTACCAAGTTATGTATGCTTCCAAAAACATTTTTATTCCATCCTTTCGAAGCAACTTTAAGACGTTGCAATTTTCTTTACAAAATTAACATAGAACAACTAGAAGTAGGAGAATTCCAAAAGCTATTTATGAGGAAACGACAGTCCATATGAGATATCCACTTCTTTAGAAATCGAAAACATGATGGTTTGGAAACCCCAACTAAATGAGAAAGAAAAACGAGCAAGGGATGATGATTTGAGCAATTTTAGGGTAAATGTTAACAAGAAAAGAAGACCAATTCTCTAGACAAGGAAAACTACAAAAAGCTTTATCAACACAAATAATACATCGCTAAAAGTTTAGCCAAATATAGTAAAATCTAGAAGATGGAGTCACAATAAGCTCATTAGAACTGATCCAATTCGAAAACTCAGCATAAGAGATTGGACTAGAGGAAACACCACCCTTCACATCCTCAACACAAAAAACAACATTAAAATCACCAAGGATACACCAAGAATTATGAAGATTAACAAGAGAATACCACAAAGAGCCAAAAGCAATTAAGTAGTTGCACCATAAACCCCAATAACTTGTAATTTAACATCACTTTATAACAACAAATGAAATAAATTGGCTAGTAATATCAATAATATCAAACATGAATTCACTTCTATCCAAGAACCACATTCTAGCAACCTTGGTATAAGAATCATAGATAACCAATAACTTAAAGTTCAAACTATATAAAAAAAAAGTTGCATGTAAGAACTAAAATGAGTCATTGGTTAAACTAAGAAAAGAAAATTAGGTTGGTGCTCAATAATCAAATTTTTTAGCATATTAAGTGTTTTATCATTAACTAAGCTTCTCGTATTCCAAAAAAAGCCTCTAAAACTCAAGTGATTTTTAGAATTCCCTATTTTGGAGGATTTAATATTGGAGGTTTTCCCCTATTTTGGTTTCTCAGTAAATGAATTGGCGCATCATCTTTTTCAATAATAGAATCTTCCGACTCTTCCACCACATTAGCTCAATTAAAAGCTAATTTCAATTCTTCTGCAAGGCGAGCTTCCTCAAACATAAAAGAATTAGAGATTATATGAGAATTTTTATTGTGAGAATCAAATTGCTATGAGTCCTGAGAATTATTTCCAATAGGAGTAACATCCTTCAAAGAAGGCATATCAGTCAAGAAATTAGAGTTCATTAGCACATGACCAGTGGTAGTGTCAAGATTATGTATAGGAGAAGAATTATCCCCAATCTTAGGACTACCAAGGTTAACCACCAAGTGAGAAGGTAAACCTAGTGCCAAGAACTGGACCGTAAGTTGAGACTGAGCAATAGGCGACACCACAACAAGTTGCACCACAATAGGCTAAACCACACTAAGTTGAACCACATCAGGTTATACCTCAGCATGCTCTATAATAGGTTGTACCATAGTAGCAGGTTGTACCACAGTAACAAGTTATTGAATCTCATTAATAGGTTGTTGCATCTCATTAGCGAGTTGATTCATCTCATTAGAAGGTTGTTGAAACAAAGATTGCATTACAAGCTTCTTAGATCGGATCATAGGCTCCACCAACTTAAGAGTCAGGTCTTGTGAACCATCCAGAACACTAACAACCTTAGGACGATAATATTGTTGGATTTTTGTACCAACTATTTTCCCCTCACAAGAATTTGCATTAGCATATGTTGTAGTCTTCTACAATTCGATAGTTCATGACCAATCATCTTACATTTATAACAAAATATAAGACAATTTTTCATACTCAACATCAACAATGAATGTAAATTTAGGCTTTCCTATCAAAATTTCATTATGTAGATCAGATAACAAATCAATATTAACTAAAAGACAGGGAAAGAAACCACGAGACTTATTCATGGTGAAATAATCGAAGATAAATGTGTCCTATACCACATGCTATAGAAAAATCGATTTCGATTGACAATATTTTAATAAAAAGTCATGAATACTATTAGAAGTCTCACATTGAATAAAAATAAGGTCAATCTATAATATATAAGTGGGTGCAAACCTCACCTTACAAGCCAATTTTGTGGGATTGAGTTAGGCTTAAAGTTCACTTCTTAACATGGTATCAAATCTAGGTTAGAGTTTATCCTAGCGATATTTGTTGTTTGTTAGGTATGTTGTTCCACCTGCTATAGGGTTATTATTGGACCACCAATTAATATTTAGTATCATGCTCGATTCATCCCTCTGTACATTGTCCACATCCAAAATCCAATCACAAACATACTTCTCCCTAACCTGTTGCAGTTCCTCCTGCAAAGAGATAGATGCACAACATATTAATGAAATGCAACATCTTCTATCAAAGCTCCGAAAAATGAAAATTTTTATAACTTATAGTTTTGTATGTGGGCATTATGCTGCCTTCGTATTTCTCAATGTCATCCCACAACTCCATAAATTTCAAAATAATAACTTCATAATCATATCTACATCAAACAAAGTCCAACATACAAATAATGTTATTTAAAATATCAATGAAACAATAAAATTTTATATTTGCTGAAATAAACATTAAAAACTTACAAGTTTGGTTGGCTTGGAGTGTGCAAGTGTTGTACGTGCTACGTAGTTGACCTAGTTGTGCAAAATTTTTGCCTAAAGTCCCCACTTATTTTGTCTTTGCTACCACTACAGTTTCTGCACCATGAGTTTTACAAATAATGGTTCCTTGGACATGGAATTGTATATAAATGTCATAATAATTGTGTCAAAAGAACTAAACCAGTATATGGTCAAAAAAATTAGAGAAGAACTAAAACACACCAAACAACAACAAACGACTTCCCAAATGAACGTTCCAACGACGACGGAACGATGAAAACACCTCCCTTTCGATGCTCGTTGCTTCCAAAGATTCCAACGGTGGCAGATGTTCAACCGATGAACGGTGCCGGTCGGCGAAATGGTCAAAACATCCTCAAAAGATGTTTCTCCTCACCGTCACGTGACTTTGTTGGGTCGTCCTTCTCTCTAGGGTTCTCTCTAACCCAAACTCAAAATCTAATTTTGAAATCACAAAATAGACCCCGACACTTTAAACCCTACAACACTTTCTTTTCACATCATTTTATTTTTGCTAATTTCTTTTTCATGTGGACGACTGAAATTTTAACATGTGACCCATATCAAAATGTTATCAAATATGTTATCAAAATATCATTTTTCATATAAATAACTACAGTTTCTAATATATATTTTCATATATAATCGTACTTAAAGTTTTATTCATAGAAAATCATCACTATATTCCACATATTTTTTAATAGATCTACTATGATAAGATCTAAATTTACATTTAATTTTGTTAAGTTAGTTTTATCTAATTTAAATTTCAATACAATTATTTAAAACTTTATATTTATCTTAATAATATTTTTATAAATTAGTATACTTACACAAATATACTTTATTTTTGAATTACAAAATTATTAATAATTTACGTTTGGTTTTATTAATTTGTTTAAAAATAATAATTATCTTCTACTGTTCTAAAATATGTATTTTTTAAATAAAAATATATTAAAAACATTATTTCTTGATATGAGTGTAAAACTATTTTACATTGTGGTGCTATAGTTGTATACACTTTTTACATAAGTGTAAAAATATTTTACGATACTTTAATAAAAATCCTGAATATGAGGTTTTGCATTTACCCTATTATCTTTATCTTCTGTTATGTTAGGGTTTGGAGAATTGGCACTTCATTTCCAGCAACCATGAACACTTGCTCAAACCAAACTAATTCACCTTCTCGATACTTCCACCAATAATTAACTTCGCTTAAATAATTCATCCATTTCAAACATCGAAGTTCCTACAAAATATTTTTCAGGTAACTCCCAAGTTCAATGATTTCTTCTTCTAGTTTTTTGGTCGATTTCTCATTAATTTTTTTATTCAAATTCTGCGTTCGCTTTATTTCTTCTTAATCTCCACTATTTTGTGATATTTACCTTCAATGTGTTCCTATTGTTATTCTTCAATCACAGCAATGGCTGCGAGACTCGCAATTGTGAGGGGCACCGGAGGGAAAGGGAAATTAGGAAGTGTTTTAGGGTTTAATAGGTTGATTCAAACGGTGCCCCAATGTCCTCCTTTATCTGGAAGCATTGATTTTGGGGTTCAATCACCGCAACCCGTTTTGCCCGAGTTCAGTTCCCCGAGTTTCTCTTTTGGTGGCTCTATGGAGCTCATGGCTGTCCCAAAACGCAAGGTACGGAGTTCACTTCTCTGCCGTTTTGGATTTTCTGGTCTTGCTTGGCACTCTAGAGGCTTTGAATTTTACTGCTGGGAATATCAATTGATATAGTATGGTGTAGTGTTTTAAACAGGATTGCTGTGAGTGTCATTATTTGTGCGCTGTTATCGTTTCGGCTTTGTGTTTTGACATATTTTTAATGGTTCTGTCTATTGTGCAGGTTTCTCCCCATAAAAGAGGAATAAGAAATGGACCAAAAGCTCTGAAACCTATCCCCGTGATTGTCCTATGCAAGTAAGCCTTCATCTGTTTCGCCTTATTGTTTGCTATTATTTGGTGTGTTTTGCAAATATCGGGTAATTTCTCTGTTATCAGCTATGTTAGAGCCTTTGAAGGATAGGTACTTAAATGAAATATATATCAGTGTAAGACAGTGCGATTTAGGCGTGAAATAAACTTCTAATGAACAGTTCAGTTCTACCTGGTCATATCTTTCAGTCTATAATGTTATAGTTTTATAATTTCCCTCAGCTTACGAACTGTGTCCTTTCTTCTTTATACCTTTTAAAGATATATCATGCAACAGAAATAGTTTGAGTTTCTGTATTTGAAGAAGTTGAATGGTAAATCAATCTGTTAAAGCCAAAGAAAGGCTAAGGATTACTACAAAGAAAATACATTTTTCTAAGTAATTGCTGGTAATATGAGATCCCATCATTTTTTAGAAAGTTTTACGATAAGTTAATATTATGAAGAGTTCATGTTCAATTAGTTAAAATATTTCTTCAATGAACCAAGAACCAATGCTGGAGATAAAAGGGAGGGTGGGATGTCTTTATATGTTGCGGTCTAAAGGACACTTCATCCTTATGCTTGAGCTAAAGTGAAACTACTCTGAGTTTGGAGAGCAATGGGACTTTTTATTTCATTGCATGCCATAGATGTGGTCCCCCTTCTTGCTCGCATGTTATTCCACAATGAGTCAAACCTGCTAATAAACAGTCTAGAAAACAGTAATTATGGTAAGATCATGAGGAGAAAGTTACTAGACTTTACTCCTCTAAACCATGACTGTGCTACCAGTTCAACAGGAATTAATCAATAAAGTCATTTATATGCTCTAGTTATGCTTAAAAACTGTATTGAGCTATCAAACAACTAAATTTGTTTTTGTTTGTTTCTAGTGCTACTCAAACTGTTAACAGAAGTTAGAAAGTTGCTCACAATATCACTCATTTCAAATTATTTTATACATAAGTTGAAGGAGAACAAGTAGTTGAGAATCATCACACCCAAGAATTGGTAGACTTTAAACTAGAGTACATATATGTAAAATATTTAATAACCCTTGGTTTTTTCTTTTTCACCATGTTTTGTAGGACAATTGATTTCCATTTTTTTGAAAATTATAAAAATAGAGTTTGGGAACTTCGCTTTCAACCTAGTTCTTGAATAGCCTCATTCATAAATCATGATTTCTTAGGCACTCCTTTTAGCCGATTCAGCATTATCGAAGAAGTTAACTTGTTTCTGTGAAAAAGGGGGATAAAGAGAGGCAGGGAAGGGTAAACTTTAAAATTTATTTCCCGATGTGTGGATTCCATCATCAACTGCCAGTGAAGCATGCTTGCACTGATAAAATTCAACTGAATTTCTATTGTCTAAATACGGTGTGCATAGGTAGGTTTGCTTAGTGTAGGTCCCTTCCATACTTTTGCCAAAAGATTAGAATATTAAACTTTTTGTATTTTTCCAGTTTAGGTGAGTAATTAACCTCACTTTCTTCTGTAGGGGTTGTGGTCGAGTTAGGCTTCCACACTTTTTCTGTTGTGGCGGGAAACCTAATCAAGGTGATACTGGAGAACAGAAAGGTAGTCCAAGCTAATCAAGCTGTTTGCGTAACACCAGATGTTGGTTGACGTTCAGAGCCACCCATAAGTAGGTCCGTTTGGTAGTCATGCTTTATTTTCTTCTTGTTTCCTAAGCAATGCCATTATTGGATCCGAGATTTTTTGCTTTAAAAGATAAATGGAGTGGTTGGTGGATAAAATTTGTGGATTTTGAAAGATGATATTCCACATCCATTTTAGAGTAAGCTGTTTTAGTGCTTTAGTATTGATCTAAAGACATTTATCTTTCACCTATAAGCAAACATCGTTCTTTTGAAAGATAAGTAGGGGTGATTGCTCATATCTAAACCTGCTAAACAATGCTAATGATTCAGTTTTACACTATCATCAATTAGATGGTAAAACTCCAGGAATCTGAATTTACTAGACCAGTGACGGAAGCATTACAAGTATAGGCCGAAGGGCCTGTTTTATGTCGAGTCCACTCCAGCAATGACAACAACCGATGTCTTTTATTTATCTTTTAATGCATAAGTGGAACACCAAAAGCCTAACAAAAGTTCGTTAATCTGAAAAAACGCGCAATTAAGCCAAGCTTTCCGATTTTAATATGCTGTTCTTTGATGATTTTTTTTGTATCGCATAAAATTACTATACACTTACATTTCTACCGGAATGAGCTTTCAAGAATTTGATAGGGGTTGTGATAGAAAAAACCTTCTTGGATACTAAAAGCCTAGTCTTATTTTTATCAATTTTTTTATTTGATATGCAATCTTTAAAAATGAATTGGCAACTGATAAATTTATGAAATTTGTGTATAGCTTTTCGATTTTAATATGCAGTTCTTTAATAATCTTTTATTGTATCGCATAAAATTCCTATACACTTGCATTCGTACCGGAATGAGCGTTCAAGAATTTTACAGGGGTGGTGAAAGAAAAAATCTTCTTGGAACATGTTTCTAAAACCTTTCTACATAAGAATAGATCGAGGGACCACGTTATGGAGCTGGGTAGGTATGCCATATACCATTTGTTGATTGGGGGTACCCTATAACCTGACATATGTCATCTAAATTAATTTGATCAGGTCTATAAAAGAATTCCACAAAAACATGTTTTGGAGCTATTATCGTCGATCCTTGATCTTTCGTGTTATTCGCCACCAAGGGATCATCGAACATATTTTTTTTTACTGATGTTCCTCTATAGATGAGGAACAACAAGTAATTTTCAATAATTTTTTTATAACTAACAAAATTAATATGTTAAAAATATATAAAAGGTATATTTAACATTAAACTAATAATAATTCTTCAATATTTCCTAATTCAACTAAATCAATCACATATATAAACAAATTTTCTAAGCATATAATACCCTTGAATCAAATTATCTAATTTTTTATTTATTTTCTCTTTAAAATCAATTTTGCACAATTTATAAGTATAATTCTTTTTTGTGATAATTTTTAGTATCATTGTCACTAACACATACACTTTTTTTTTCTACAAAATTACTATTTGATATGCACTCAAAATGTAACATCCCAAAAATACATTGTAAAATCATATACGTGAATCATCACATATTAACAATACTACAGATTAGTTCTACACAGAACGAGATACTATTATGGCCGAACGGCCTTACAACGTATAAAGCTAATAACAGACCGAACGTCCCTAAGGTTCGGTCTTCACTTCTGTCGCGTTTTCCAATACTTCTTCCAGTAGCTCTTCTCCTTCTGCTCACATCCACACGGATGATCATTGCAACAAGACAATGACAGGACGCACAACACATACAAAAATAATAAACAGGGTAAGCTTATCTAATTTAATTTATCCAATCACAACATACAACATTCATAACAAAACCAACAACGACCACATCATAATTCATACATCCATGCATGCAAATAACGACCACATGACTCTGACTGTCTAGACTGTATGAATTCTATGTAGCTATGACGTTCGTGCATCCGAGTAATGTAGTAACTGAGATATCCTCAACAGCTGCCACCCGAGGTTGATCCGTTCCATCCAAGTTAACCTTATGGACTAGGACCTCCTGCCATTCCCACAAGTGACTTACTCCTCTCTACATGAGAATGAGTAATCATGGAATATCAGGATGAACGCCCGTTAAGCTTTGCCTACATTCATACTTTACCAATCAATAACCACTTTCTGAGATATTCCTCCTTGGAATACTCGTTCATAATCAACTATTTCATACACATCACATCTCAATGTTCCTCATTCTTAATCATCCATACATTCAAAGGAAATAAGATCATACGCTCTTATCATAACCCAAGTACGACTGGAATGATGCTTCTTAGAAATTAACGAGACTGAGCGCTACTAATCTACTACAATAAACAGACTCCTAAGAGTTCAACTGGACGCCACGAAGCCTAGGCCGAGTACTAAGACTCTAAGCCGAACACCTTTTACAGACCAACACTGATTTACACTAAATACTAATACTGATGAGAAACTATGAATTAACGAACGCTAGCTAGTTTGAATAAAGACTCTGATTCTAAGCACAGTAATACTATATTACAGAAAACAAGACCCAGCGCTTGGTTTAAGACCAAGCCCTGTAGAAACCGAACACTTTTGAACGAGCGCTGGTCCAAGATCAAGTGCTTATCAGGAACGAGCGCTACTGAAACTGAAAGATTGGTCCAAGACTGCTCGGTAATAAACTCACAGAAAAAGAATGAATATATATATATATATATATATATATATATATATATATATATATATATATATATATAAACACACACAATTGAGTAGTATATGACACATTAACTAAATTGTTCAGGAAGTCTAAAGGAGAACTACACTTAGGCTGATCACTCATATTTACATTATAATATTATAACACACTCGTTATTATCGTAATTCCTTTTATAAGAGAACCTAATATAGACAGACGCTCGACCAGATTACCACCTTTACTCAGAATACTACAGTTGACGATCAATCCCTATCTCAACTCAATTCACCACATGCATCATTCATCCATCCACACGTCCAAACAAACAGTACACACATATCTCATATTCATCAAATAATCAAACAACATATCATGCAAACATGCCAACGTTCAAACAAGAATTTAAATCAAATTATATAAGCTTCCCTTACCTCTAAGCGTGACCAAACGTTCACAATTTGAACAGAATAGCTCACCACCAATCTCTTAGAAGACTACGATCACGATTTACGAAACTAACCAAATGAAAGACCAGGAAGACGTTCAGAATTGGGTTAAGGAACTCAGGTAACCGAAAATTGAGTTTGCATGTACAGAAAAACCACTTGGCTGAGAGAGATGAACTTACCAGTCCAAAATCCCAAAACTAATCGGTTCAAACAAATGCCCTCGACACCGAGAGTGTTCAGACAGTGCCTAAGAGGTGATCGGAAGAAGAAATGGTTAAGACCTCTTAGAGAGAACCAGATTTTAGAGAAAGAAAGGAGAAAATGATTTCAGGAGGGTGGGGAAGAAAAAAGGCATGCAGAGAAGTGGCACGACATTTGAAATTTTTCCTTAAATAGTGTCGTCGCCCAAAACGAACGGTCACTCCCTTGCAGTCACCTGTTCTCCACTAACTGAGACGCCCACTTACTTCTTGGCACATAGATCCCACTATTTGGGATTTTGGATGTATTTTAATGGGTCTGACACAAAACACGAAAACAAAATATAGTAAATTTTAGACAAGAAATTTTTGGAAATTTAGAAAACTCATTTCTAAAGAAATATCTGAACGGAGGAAAAAGAGAATGCAAACTCGGCATAACAACAGAAAAAATGACATAATGTTTGGTGTCAAATGTTGTCAACAACAAACCCCGAAGAAACCAATAAAGAAACAATACAAGAATGAGAAGTAACAATTGAATTGCAAAAACTAAAGTTTTTGACTTAGGTTTTGCTGGCCGAAACTCTAAAACGAAAAATGTGTGCAGTTTTGTATTTCTACTTCTGCTTCAGCATATTAAAAAAAAATTAACAAAATGACATATGGAATGTGTTGTGTCAAAAACTGTTGATACGGTATCGTTTTCATAAGTAAAATGCAGAGGATTGGGGATTTTCAATTAAACCCTGCAGAGTGTAATAAACGAGAACAATAGCAGGAAATTAGTTAGTGAGAGGGCAGGGTTGGTTCTTGGTAGTGAGATGATGACGATGACGGGAGAGAACGAGAAAGGAGAACGATGGAGCGGAGCGATGACGAATCTGACGGAGATGTCATCGAATCTCGAATCTCTCCAGAAGCTTCTTCTCACCAAAGCCGTCTTCGTCGACGACGACACCTTCTCCAAAGCCTCCCTCACAGCTGACCAAGCCCGCTCCATCAAACTGCTCCAGCAACGAGTCGAGACCTTGGAGAGAGAGGTCGACGCCGCCATCACAGCTGCCGCTCGCGCTCGCTCCGAGAAACGACAGGCCGAGACCGCTCAGAAAGCCGCCGAATCGCGCGCTCAACAGCTCACCGCCGAACTTGAAAACACCACAAGTATCATCATCTTCGTCATATTCTGTTTTTACTCTTCTCAATCATTGCATTTCATCTTTCAATTGAAGTTTGGAATGGTTCTGGTCTGTGATCGGCTATGCTAATCGTTTCTTATTTCCTTTAACAGAGGTGTTTGAGTTGCACATGGAAGAGCTGCGTGCAAAGCAAGAAGAAATCCAGAAGCGCGACGAGGACATCAAGCTTCTCGAAGCTATAATTCGAACACTTGGCGGAAAGGAATCGCTCTCTACGTCTCAGTAAAAGCATACGCGTTAGTCTTGGTCAACCCTAACCAGTGGCAGTATCCCCTTTCATTACTTTATAAATTCAATTTTACACTTTCAAGAGAAGGATTCTCATCCTTATCACTGTAATAAATAATGTTTCTGTATGAATGAATATTGATAATTCTTTGTGCACGATTGCTCTAGTGATTCTCCTGCGCCAAATGAGGATAAAGAATGGAGGAAGTGCAAGGTAGATTGCAACTTGCAGGTGTTGAACTTTGTTTTAACTTGAAACGAATTTTCATCGGTTTCATAGCATGCAGTTGTCATAAGTTACGATACATTGTATTACTTCTGATCTGCATGTAAAGTTTCATCACAATAGGAGTGTGTGTTTGAGTAAACAGTTCAATCAAGTGCTTGTTGAGTAAGTGTTCTTATGTAACTACTTGTTTATGTAATCAAATAATACATATGATTAAACTGTTTTCATTTACTGTGATTTGTAATATGTTATAGGTTGTGTTCGAGTTTATGAAAATAAGTTGAAATTAGATCCTGGATACATCATAAGCTGTTATGAGTGTTTCCAAATATATGTGCTAATGATAGCCTTATAAGATAAATCTAAATGACACGTGAATAAGTTCTTTTAAGTGGGCATTAAATACTTTACTCTTGTGAAAGTTCACGTCATTTCTCATGAGTATAAATTCAAAATTTTCGCCAAATTTTTATATATATTTTTCTTTGATGCCCTTAACTAGTTGGTGTACCTTTCTCAACCTCTTTTTAGTTCGGAGAAGACTGAAAGTAATTGTCTATACTTATTGTAAAATGTAATAATAAATGGAATGAAGCATGCTTGTCTCAAAACACTTCCTTGGATTTAAGTGCAAGCGCTGTGTGCAAGGTTTAGTAATGTTCTGAGGTATGTATGGATGTTTGATGTATTTGGGGCCCAATTAACAATTCGGTGAAAACTGAATGAATATAAACACATAGGTAAGATGATCACTTGCTAAAATTCCAAGGTAAACTAAAACACTCCCTATGTTACCTTTAATCACGGGTATCTGTGGCTTTGGCCTGCTGCAATTAAAAAAATCAGTGATCTCTTTGTTCTTTGAACTCTTAGTGCAGGCTATCCATTTTCTATCCTCAACTCTCAATTTCTTTGTTCACTCTCCCAGAAACTCTAGCTATTTGTCTGGTAACTTATTCTGTTCCTCCTTTTATAATCGTGGTATGAGATCCTGTGAGATTATTGGCTCTACAAGAAACTAACGGATTCTCTATTTGGAAGAAATTAGTCCAATACTACCATGACTATGGTCCCAATTAAATATTAATGTTACATATAATCAGTTTTTTTTTTAATTTGTTGAAAATCAGGAGTAAGACTAATTATGTGGCATTTGGAGATTAACACATGATTATTTAATAGTTTCTTTCAGTTAAGACAACCCTATAACAAAAACTCATAGGTTGGTACGGAATTTAATTTTAGACTGTTATTTAGTAATATATTATTATATTGATTAAAGTCGTAAATTCCTAAATAGTTGTTATCATAGTTCAACTCTTCCTCTTATTAAAGTAAATAAATTGTTTAATATAATTATTTCGAAAACGCATTTTTACCACATTCTTTGTACTGACATTTCATTCTTTATTAATTGAATTTTACTCGTAATATTGCAAGTTGTAATTAATTTTAGCTAATAAAGAATACGTGGAAGCAATTTATTTGCATAGAGTAATTATAAAAGATAATTTATTTATACATAGAATTTGAAACATTTTAGAATTTGTTTAATTAAAATTAACTCTAACTTCGCGCTTACAACTTTGGTAAATGATCTTCCTTACCTGGGACTAGCAGGTAGCAATAATAGTTGACAAAAAGAGAATGTTGGAATGGACATTCAAAGCACAACAGATTCCAATGAAGTTTGTTGGACCAGGAACCTTTGGAGTAGGAAATTAACTACATGAAGTTATCATTAAACATTTAATAACTCTTTATTTGTTGGTTATGTTAATTTCTTTTGTTTGATGAGAAAATTATTCTGTGACGATAGGATACAGGAGCTGAATCCAAAGTGGTGTGAGAGAAACCTCGTGTACCGAGGATGGACATCAATCTAAGCAAAAAAGTACATCACCCAACTAAATTATACCAAACTTGCTGCTTGGTCTGTTTCATGTTGTCATTCTCATTGTTTAGACGTTTCTATTCTCTTTTTCTTTTCTCGTCTGTACTTCCTTTTCCTTTTTAAATGTGCTCCGCATTGAACCAAATCAAATACCATATGTCAGATAACAAGAAAAGAATTAATCTACTTTATTCATACACATACCATGCCTGTACATAGTGCAGAGTAAGAAGTTTACAGACCACTTTTTGTTTATGCAAAAAATGGCAAATATAATCTTCTATCACTTATATCAATCAAAAATATAAAAATAATACAACCATAGTACATAGTTAAATATCAGAAAGGAAAAGTAATATGATATTGAAATTCATCCGAAGCATGACAACATAAAATTGAAAGAGTTTCTTTTTTGTGATAACACAAATAGAGTTTGAGTACTACTAGATGTGACAATTTAACATGGTAATGGACATATTAGAGCTACAAGGTATGTGCCAGACGTTAATCATGATGATGCACTTGTCATCAAATCCAAGAAGTCCTTGTCTGATTTCTTTCATTCTTTGTTTCCTATCTCTATGTGAGTAAACTTCAGTCAAAAGGAAAAAAAAAGGGGTCAGGTTGGACCTGTCAAAGCCAATCATTTCAAATTCTCATACACTCATTGCTTTGCTTGGATCCAAAACCTCGAGGCCCGTGTCGCATATTCTAAAGCTTAATGTGCTTCTGTCTGAAAAAGTTTATGGTTTTGCCTTATATTACTAGTTTAAACAGCCAGCAGACTAAAAATATAAGAGACACCCCACTTATTTTTTCTTCCAACTTTTGATCTTGTCTTCCGTCTAACATATATAAATAACCTTGAATGCTTAGTCTCATTGATTAAATCTCATTCCAATTGTTTTCAAATCATTCTGTCTCACTTTATCCTTCACTCCTTACTGTCTTCCCTCTCCAAATCATCATTCTGTAACATCATTTCCTCTCAGCAGTTTCTATGGAGGTATTATTCTTCTAACCTTTAATCTCTTATAGACTATTATGTGGTTTGTTTAGACATTATCTCTCATCCTTGCATACTTGGCCTTTAATATTATGCAGAAAAATCATGATTGTGTGTATTTTTAACTTTAATCTCTGTATTGTATAGTATGCTATTCATTAAATTAATAAATGAAAACATGCATGGTGGTATATCAACAAAATGATTACCAAATAAACTGGAAACAAATCGTGGACATTCTTAGGGTGTTTTTTATGTTGTGTTCAATTTAGAATTGGATTTTTATTTTTATATTTTAATATTCTACACAATAAAGTTTTATTGTGGTTATTAAATATCAGTATAAGTTTGTTTTTGCTGAATTCTAATTTTGATGGAGAACAGCGTCTTAAAGAATTGCATCAATGTTTTGTTTATAAACTGAAAGGTTATTACCATGGCTTAAGCAGATAATATCCGTTTGTAAACTATATAAAAAGAATAATATCAGTTAACTGGCTATCTCTTAACATTGGAACCAATTCTTTTCAATAACATTCAATCACTTGTTTTGCCTTGCAGGTTGTTGAGTTAAAGGTGGAGATGGTCTGTATACACGAGAAAAGACTAAGGAAATGTCTCTCAAAATTGAAAGGTTTGTTTAATTGAAAGAGATTTTGCTAAGCAGTGTCACCATAATTCTGAGTTGGTTGTTGTGCTAACATATGGATCACTACATGCAGGGATAGAGAAAGTGGAGGTAGACACTAACTGCCAAAAAGTAATAGTCACTGGATACACACACAAGAACAAAATTCTAAAGGCAATTAGGAGAGGGGGTCTGAAGGCTGATTTCTGGTCTGCTCAAAATGAGTTGCTTAATGCTTATGTCAGTGCCAATTATACCAACTTGAGATTCAACCCCTTCAGCTTCTTCTAGTTTTTATCATCTCCAATTACACCAAATTTCATATATTCTTTTCTTTTGAGGCTTTCTTTTTGGACTTTAGTACCTTCTGTCTAGTGTGAGACGGTAGATATATACACTACTTTGTATTCATTTTGCTTCTCATTTCCATAGAAATCATGACCAATCACAATGTCCAAGGAATATAGGGTGTAGTAGAGACATATCCAACTAATTTTGAGGCGTTTTGTATTTTTACAAATTTCAAACTCAAGCTTTCTTTGTCTGCATGCAACTCCATTTAATTATTGAAAGATCATAAACTAAAATATAAAAGATGTATTTTTTAAAATCTCATTTCAAATTTTTTCTTATTTACTTTTTCTTGTAGTTAAGTTTAATGCAAGTTGGTTTAATCAATGTCATGAAAAGGCAAAAATGAGAACTAAAGTTTCTTCTTTGAAGGTTTAAGCCAACATAAATTATGTACACCAACTCTCTCGACTATCAGAAAATATTTCTCACTTATAAAATAAAACATTTCTGACAAATTCCATCATATATTTCTTGCTCAGATATATTATTTGATTGAATTAATACCAAATTATTTTGCCTAGCTTCATTAGAAACAAAACATCCTTCTCTTTTAATATTTTATCTCAATAGTTTTTTCGTTGTTCATTGGTGAAATCATTATCTTCGTTTTATTTAGATTTACATAAGTTTTTAAAGTATTTCTTCTTTTTTCTCAAATAAAGATTTTACTTTTCGACATTTAATGCCTTACTGTTATGATACTCGTACATGTGTCTGTAAAACTTCAAGATTCCAGTGACCGCTTGGTCAAATTTCATTGCGATGGTATGTTACATTTACTATCACAAGTTCTCCATGATTCTTCTTCTTTCTGACATATTCCTCAACATTTTTATTTTCTACCTGAGAAAACAGTTTGGATTTCAGAATGATTCAACTAATCTAAACAAAATTATTCAACAGTTGTGGCTTTTGTTCAGATTTAATTTTTCAAATTCAATAAATATAGAAGTATATAACTTCAAGTAAACCTCCAACAGACAGATAAAGTTGCAATAATTTACCAAATTTATAAATTTGGTCATAATAAAATCAGAAACTTATGAGCATGAGAATTAATTCTCCAACACGTCTATAATGTTTAAGTGCACAGTTATAACATTATTGTAACCATTTATCCTATGCTTCCAAGTTTCTTCAAAAAAGGCTTAATTTTTACAAAACATAATTACTTTTACAAATAAAGTGAAAATAATTGACTAGAGAGACTTTTTTTAAAAGTCGATCATTTGACATTATATACGTTCTAATTTAAGCCAAAATTAAACATCATATTTTTCTTCGTTGTGTATTTGAGATTAATTCTACGAGAAGCCACACATAATGTAGAGAATGAGAAACTAAATTAAGATAAAAGTTTACAAACTATATTTAATTAAAATATAAATGTCAAAAATAAAACATCAAAAATTATTCCGAAAATACATCCATACAGATAATCCTTCAATATAAATAAAACTATGCAAAGCATATAACATTAATTTTTATTAGATTGACCCCTTCTAAATACAACATCTCCAACATTCAACTCGGCCAAAAGGATGTTATTCCACAATACTTAAAAAATTTTGGTTTTCTGATATACAATTAATTGAATCAGTTTCCTTAAAACCCTAATTAAGAAAAAAAAAAACCCCATACTTCACGCAAAGCAAATAGCCAAGGGCAATTCCATCATCAAAAGTCCTCCAATTCAACTTTTGAGTACACAAAAAAATCCACATAACACTCAATCATCCACCATTCTCTTTAAAGCAAAACGATAACAATTACCACAAATGATTTAGTCTTCTAATCCGGGAATAGCTCAGGTTCAACACCCTACTCAAATAAAAAACTACCCACCAGATCTTAATACGCTCAATACTAACCAACTATAAATCTTTACTGTGCCTATTCAAGACTGTTTATTGGTTCTGCGTGCTTCTGCAGCCAGCATAGCACTATTTAATAACCATTGTTAGTAATAGTTGACAGTCATTCAAGGAAATGGCCAAGAACTGAAATAAATTAAAGTGCACACCTACAACCTAGAGAAATTCATTCGTTGAAGAGAAACTTGTTGCAAACACATTGGTCGCTTCAGTTGTAAAACAATAACAACCAGACACAATGTTAACCACGATCACAATTGAATAAGTAACAAATCTTTTAATGCCATAAGAACGAATGAATAACTTAACTGAGGCTACGAAAACAAATCACCAGTTCAATAGTGAAAAACAATTCTGTCATGCGGCTTTGGAATCAACAGAAACCAGCAGCACTGCTAGACAGCCATCATCAGTGTACCAACTGCTAATACCATTGCCAACCCGATCTCAGCAAAGAGGGCAGCAACAGTCAGCTACAGTAACTGGTTAGTGCTTCAAACTATTCACGAACACATGCATATCTTACTACTAAAGATGCATCAGCTACCACCTCACAGCTACAGTGTCATGGAGCAGTGTTCTACAACAAACGTATCTCACTACATTAAGTGACAGATGTTATAATCTCGAAAGGTCAATGTTAAAAATTATCCATTAAAATACCCTAAAAAAGAGTAACCATGAGTGTGTTACCATTCTCCACTTCCAAATAAACACCAGCACATTAAAGTTCATATTTACGACCCACAGTTTAATGTTTAGTATCCGCATCTGATTCAACAAATGACAGGTCCAACTCCTATGAGGCATCGGCTACATGTCAAAATATGCTCAACTTGTTCGTCACAGCATCAAGAATCCCTTTTAGGACACTTTTTTCCAAGGCCAAACACGATTACCAGATCAAAAATCAGAATATTCTAAATGGATATGACGGATCTCAGAAGAAAAAAAAATAACCAAAAAAAGCTTACCAATGATCAGATCATTCAGGAAAAAACCAAGTCAACTAATTGTCTGTTTAATCAGCACATTGGTAAAAAATCAGTCTTAAATCAGCATATTCTTGCAACCAGCATCAAATTCACGACCAATCATCAATGACATAGAAACAGCATCAACAGCAACAAAGCCAACATGCGCCTATCAGGCCCCCATCACTTTTCCGGATCATAACTATAAAACCCAATAAGTTTTTCAATATAAATTAACTGAACTTTAACTAGATCAGTCACTCCTTCCTATAAAGAGGAAAATGAAAATGGAGATGTGGAGAGAGAAAATTGCAAACAGCAGAATGAAAATAAAATGCAAAAATCCCTTAAACTGAGGTAGAATCATCCTATCAACTACAGGGTCTAATAGTTACCAAACACTGAAGTAGATGACATAGCAAGTCCAAATATAAAAACCAAACATCAAGGAAGTCTGACCCTACCAAACAGCACTTAGATCATAAAATCCTTCAATGACTCTGATAAGTCCATTCACACAGACTAAAAGTTCCAACAATAGCAAAACAGCTACGGGTGAAATAGTCCGGCACTCTAGAATTTTTCATGCGTAGCATATCTTATTCCTGCAAGAGAACAAATATGGAAAAGCCACAATAAATAAATACCTTGTTGACCAAAAGGTTGGTAAATTCCATTACTGCATTAAGACAAGTTACTTACATCACCATTCGAATTTCGAGGGGAAGGGCTTCGTGAAGCTTCAGGGCGACCACGTGGTGATACACTGCGCGGGGAAGGAGAACGTGGAGAACGTCCATCACGGCTACGATTTGCTGGACTTTCACCCCTTGGGCTTTTCCTAGGGGAAGTACTCCTTTGGGGAGAAGTGCTCCGCTGTAAGGAAGGACTCTTTCGAGGACTAGGACTGCGTCGTGCAGGGGAGCGACTATAAGGAATATCAAGGAAAGAGTCAAACATAATTGCAATAAGGAATAGGGTAAAAACAATTGCAAGAACTATATATCAACAAATGAAGACCTGTCAACTGATCTACTCCGGCTTCTACTATGATGCTCATCATCATAGCGTGCCCTACCACGACCCTTGTAATCAAGACTGGTACTACGGCTCCTGCTTCTGTGACGATAATCTTTGTCTCTCCCACGATGCTTGTCACGTTCATACCTATCATAGCTTCTACTGCGACTTCTCTTTCTATAATCCCTGTCTCTGTCATCACGATACCTGCAGATGACATTAATAAATTCATTTCTCCAACCACATCAACTGGAAAAATGAACGACCAAACTACATTGGCTATAAAAACTCATTTTAATTGCCAAAGATCATTTTCAAAATGACTGGATAAATGGCATTGGTATGTTTGAAAATAATATTTTGGGGAAATAATAGATTTTTCTTCAAAAGAATAAACTGAAAAAAAATGTTTCCCAAACCCTGTTAATCCTAACACAATTCTTTTAAAAACATTTGACAACTGGAATGTATGTGAACTAAACTCCGTCCAGTAAATGACAGTTGAGAGGGAGAAAGCATTCAGCGTTCACTAGATAAGAGAAGGCTAATATATGCTGAAAACAGGCGTGTTTTAACTTCCCCTTTCATCCCTGAACTTAGGTAACTGCATTAAGAATCCAGGGCAAAACAACAACAAAAAAATGCGTTTACTTCTGAAAAACAACATAAGTACAAAATTAGATTGCATGATATACAGCCTGATTGCCACAAAATCATAGCTTACAGTGTACCAATGAAGATTCCAAAATATTGTTTTAGTTGTAACATGGACATCTCACAATATAAAAACAAAAGCTAAGAAAAAATATGAAATTGAACATCAAACTCAACGCAAAAACAGGCAATCAAAGCATACTGGCACAACTTTTATCAACAAAATAAATAATTCTACAATTGTAGTTCAACACTTGTCATTACAGTAAAGCCAGCACAACATTTTAAAGAAGCAAGTAAATTTAAAAACAGCAAACCTTTTCCTGGGACTACGGCTTCTTGACCGGTACCTTGATCTCTGGGCCGTTTCAATAATCCTTCCTTTGTGACTGCAAATTGAAAAAATTAACTAAGCCATGGACAAACTCACATGTCATCTTCATGCAAAATCATTGAATTGGAGTAAGGCCAGTCTGATTACTGTTTTTCCAAAACTCTTTGTTATTAATAAAGTTAACTTCTGAAACTGATCATTTTCAAACCCTGTGGGCCAAAATTTATAGAGATAAGATTGAGAACACAAACTAGATTATACATTTTCTTTAATTCTTCGCAGCTCTCAATCTCAAAACCTAGCAACATCACCACTGCCACATGGAATGCTAACATCCCAAACACAACAGTGTAAGTTTGCAAATTAAGCTAAAACCATGATGAATCTCTAAATAGAGAAACAGACATGGCAACAACTTCACAAGGGAAAAAGAGGCTCTGGGAAATAATCCCCCAACAAATTTTCATTTTCAAAAATAACATAAACAAAAAAACCAAAGCAGAAATAACATAGTGAAAACAAAGTGAAGGATGATTCAAACAAAAATTACAATTTACAACTGATATATTAAAAACAAAATAAAGAAATAACAAAAAATAAAAGAAAAAGGAACCACTTACATCCTCTCAGCATTAGGCCCATATTTCGCAAACTGGACAGTTATTTCACGACCATCAACCATTCTTCCTGAAAGGGTTACAAGACTCGCCCATTCAAAACAGAATCTAACAAAACAAAGACTAAAAGAACCAATTAAAAACAAGAAAGCATACCGTCGAGCCTATCAACGGCCTTTTGAGCCTCATCAGCATACTTGTAACGCACAAAGGCAAAACCCCTGGACTCACCAGTCCTTTACGACAAAATCAATAAACGAAGAGCAAATCATTAAATAGAGAAAAGATTATGAATAAATGGTGACAAAAAAAAATTAGAATGAAATTTGAAAGTACCTTCGATCCTTGGGGATGAAGATGTCGACGACCTTCCCATACTTGTCGAATAGAGGAAATAGGTCATCGGCTGTGGTGCCTGAAGGCAACAACATTAAACGTTAGATTAAGGGTTTAGCAGAAAAATTACAGAAAAGAGAAAGAGAAAAATAGAGAGAGAGAGAGAGAGAGAATACGAAAGGTGATGTTGAGAACGAGAAGAGAGTAAGTGTCGGAAATGTCAGGAGGACCCGAGCGTCCGAAGTGAGACATGTTTGTTGGCAGAGAGAGAGACAGAGGCGAAGAAGAAGAAGATGAAGATAAGAAAAAAGAAGATATTAGGGATTAAGAAGAAGAAGGGCTAGGGTTTGGGTTTGTCGTAGCGTTGGCCGCATAAACCAAACCTTCTTGAACATTCCTTGTGCCAAAGCCTCTATTTATCTTCACGTGCAAACTCTTTCTATCATCTTTGATTTATTTTTCTTTTACCAGCATTGTGCCAAAAATAAATAAACTCTTTTACTATTCATAATATTTATTCACCTGATTTTGAAAACTTAATGTTTACCTGATATTTTAATTTTTTTAAATTGAAAAAAATAATTTATTTGATAAATTTTATATATTATACTAAATTAATTAAATAACTGATATATGTTTTAAATATCAGTATATATATATATATATATATATATATATATATATATATATATATATTGTTTCTTTATAGTAAATTAATGATAATAAATTATTATTATTATTATTATAAAACTAAATATAAATATTGTTATAACTTTGTAAATTATTTTTATTCATTTTGAAGATATTTTTATAATTAAAAAAATTGGCAAGTTTAAAAAGTAGTTAAATAAAAAACACAGGTAAATGTAAAGCAACAGTGATTATGAATAAAATTGATAGAATAATTAATTTAATTTAAAGAAAATTTTATTTAAAAATTAAAATTAGAAAAAAAGAAAATTAAAATAATTATTATAATTAAAAATTATACATTTTTATGTCTACATTTATTCTCCAAATTTATCCTTTAAATACAAGTTTTTTAAAATTAAAATAATTATATTGTCAATTTTACCATTTAAAAAAAATTAACCATTTTTTCAATTTAACCATCTTTTCAATTTAGCCATTTCTTAATTATAAAAAAATTATAAAATAAAAAACCATTTACAATAAAATTATAGTAATTACTTATATAATTTCATAATTATAATAATTGTAACATCTATTTTTACTAGTATAAAATTACTAAAAATAAGTTCTACACCTAAAAAACTAAAACCTAATTATGTCAATGTTTTACTTGCATCCTGCATTTAATCAACTTCAAGACTTTTTCCTAAGCTTACATTATTAAGGTGATTATTACAAAAAAAAAGAAACAAACAGACAAAAAAATAAGAAAATAAGCTAATGCAAACATAAAATACTTAAATTTCATCATACATCACATTTTCATTTAAGTAACCAAACATCTTAATCATGTAATAAACTTTGACTTGACCGTCCAAATATAATATGAATATCTAGGTATGGCAGGTCATGCACTTGTAGTTGTGAAACAGTTGGGTCACCTCAAGCTATCACACAAGACTAGTCCGTTAAACAACTCCTTATGTCAAAGTAAAGCCTCTATACTAGGATCCACTACTACTTTCACCACATGTCTTACCTCTCTCTACTTGAGAATAAATGACCATTAGAGTATCAGGATAACCCCAGAGATTGAGCTCCCTACATCCATACCAAGAACACTTTAATACAATAATTAAGAATTCTCCTTATAACTCTTACAAACCTCACATTCATTTAATTTTATTTTCCAGTGTATCACATATCACAAAAGTAATCATCACACCAAAAATTTCCAAACATATAAGAGAAATACAGCTAAAACAACCAAATAGACTCAACTTACTCGCCCAACGCCCTAAAATTGGTTGCCCAACAAGCTCACCTAGCAAGCAGCCTATGCTCACCCAACAAGAGACAAAACAACAAGTTTCACAAGCCCAGCAAGCTGGCTAGCTTAGCCTTTGAATTTCATATTAAACCACATACCAAAAGAATTAATCTAAATTGATACATGAAACAAGACTTAAACAAACCCATATCAGCACATATCCATACATACCATCATCAATATACTTCAAAATTAACACCCTATCATACCAGGACTCAATCGTCATTCCATTCCAACATTCTCCAAGTATTACAAATATTCACCCCTACCCATACTACTATGTACAACCTAATTCATGAACATCAAAGCAACAAAGGTTATATTGTTTCCAATCAACAATTACTCGAATTAGTACCACATAAATACATCAACAATGTATCGCATATCAAGTTATAATTCACCAAAGCAAGCATTTCACCAAGAAACTCTTAAAGTGTAGTCTGTTAATTGAATGAATAACATAACAACAAAGTTCATTCAATTCATCATATCCAACCGTGAACACGTTCTCATCAATTTCTTTCACAATTATAATATTCAAGCCCTTAAACATCAAACTCAAACAAAACTTACCAATTCATATCACTCACGCAATAAACATAGACAATGCAAGTAGGGTTAGCTCCCCATACCTAGTTCGAGCTCTTATCACGATTAAAACCCCGACACCAAAAATCTTGAAGCCTTTATTGCCCTTTACTCGCCTTCACGCTCTCTTGTTCTCACAATTATGCTCAATATCGCCTTCTCGCGATTGAATTCTTAAAAAGTTTTATCACTCCCTCCCATTCCCAACTCTCACTCACGACTAAACTCATTTGCAAAACAAACCACATTATTTGCACCACCAAGGATTCAAACATGTGATCTTAAACTCTTACCATATAAACCACATGACACTTATGAAAATAAAACACTTTTTTATTAATTACAACACAAACCAAATACAATTCTTATATACACATTGCATTTTTTTTTCGAAAAAATATTCTTCCAAACTATAAAAATTTTCGTATGGAAACTTACAAACCAAATATATTCTTATCACAGGAGAATCACTTTCATTCAACAAGTTCAACTTGTCCAAATATATAAACATACCACTCATGACATCATTAAGGTTCGACCCACACACAAACTAAAACAACAATCATTCATTCAACACCAATTCTAGGCAATGCACTTACCAAAACATCTAATTCATGAATATTGCAGACATAAAACTGAAATTTACTTACGTGAGAGTTAAAAAATTGATTCTGAAATAATAACCACAAAACATTTTTTCAGCAGCTGGATAACCACTAGTCAACTCCTTTTTAAAACAATACGTGCAACATATTCACACTTAATTTAAAATTCTAATAAAACAACTTTCACACATGAACAACTAAAAAAACACCAGAACAAGCCACAATGAAATCTAAGCAACAAGCATTTTACAACAGGTTTCTCAACCACTTGGCATTACCACCAAAGCTACACGCATCAAACCAACTATGTGCCAACATATGCTCCACCAATCCTCTTATTTTCTTACGCTAAAACCAACAAGAATGCAACAACTTCTAACTATTTTTTAACCTGCACATAACCAAACTTAAACTAAGATCTTAAGACAGTTTTCACACTCAAACCCATACACTAAAACAAAACAATGGCATGAAGAAACCGAACAACAAAGGTCATCCAACAACTTGTTCAAGTACCTAACAAGACCATCAAAACAACCCATCCAACTTGAAATGTGCCAAATTCATAACTCAAACATTTCTTTATTTCTAGCGTGTACTAACAATTTCTAGTAGCTCCAAACCATTATAAAATGTGCTCACGGCCCAAACAGAATCTGCATTAGTTTATGGCCATTTTTAAGTCCTTTACCATCCATTTAAATACCAAAACTTGGCAGCACCAATCTGCACTGACCACATCATCTTGGCAACTAAAACACTGCAACAAAACCAAATAAAATATGCACCAGATTCCTCTAACATCACATGAGATTTTTGCTGCACCAAAGCTTCCAAAATCTGTCAACTTTAACACATCCAGAATTGGCCCAGTAGCTTCCAGTCTACTAGTTATTAATGTTTAACTTCAACCCTGCATCAATTAAAAACAAAACTAGACCTGCACTAGCTGTTAATCTATGATGAAACTTGTTGAACCAAGAAACATGTCCAACAGCTTTTGGCTTACAGGAAACACCTCCAAAAGTTTAATTTCACAATCCTGAAACATATCTTAAACTTCCCAGCTCTCAATTTCAATACAAAACAACAAACTGCATCAAGCTAACTAACTCCATCAAGCTAATTAACTCCAGTTTAAATTTAGTCCATAAATCCACTGCACCAATTTAATGCTTCAGTTTTCATTTCTTACACTGCATTCAAATATGGACCAGAAATTCCACATCCAAACCTCCTAGACCTGCTTCCATCATCTGAATTCCATCCAAAAAAAGACTATAGCACGTCCAACATCTACTTCCTTCCCGCACTAATTGTAGTGAGCCATTAATTCCAGAAAATAAACACTACAATCAGTCCAACTTATACGTCAGTCTTTACTTTCCAAGTATTATTGTGTTAGTTGTTGCACGAAGATAAATGCTCCAACATATACTTTTGTCCAACACTAGTTCCAGCCTAAAACTATTGCCTGAAGTCTACATTTATGAACCAGTTTTCCTCAAGCACCATTGTCGCAATCGGAATCGCGACGGGACGACGATCCGAAAAAGAAAACAGGTTTTGAAAAAGAGATTTGGAGTCGCCACCATAGTTTATTCTGGAAAACTACGGAAAAACCATAAAATGATAAAGCATGGTCTGCGAAACTGAGATTCTAAGTTCGGGAGTCGGTTACGTGTAGGGAAGGTATTAGCACCCTACAACGCCTGCCCTAAGGCAGTACCTTTAACTAAATATGCGAATATGATGTGGTATTCAAAATGTTTAACTATCCCCTAAAATAAAATTCTAAAGAAACAAAATGTATTTTTTAGTATTTTGGGCCCGACAAGGATTGACCTTGCTCCTACGTATTCTCATTAAGAATGAGAAATCAGGGTTCCGTAGTTCTTTTAGAAAACTGCTTGAAAATTTGTTTGGAAATTGTTTGAGAATTTTGTTTGTAAAATGATTTTGGATTTTTGAGAAAGTGAACCTGACAAGGACTGGCCTTGCTCCTACGTATCTCCACTTTTGATGGAGAATCAAGGATCACGTAGTTCTGGCCAGGCGATATTGTTTGTTGTTTGAAATTGTCGATGTTTTTAGTTTTTGATGATTTTATGTTTTTTTGTATTTTTATGAATCAAACAGGAAAGGTTTTTAGCACAAGGACGATGCGTGCGATCACACATGTGCCTAAACCTTTAAAACATATTTTTTGTAATTTTTATTTAAGAAAAGAAAAGGTTTTTAGCACAAGGACGATGCGTGCGATCACACGTGTGCTTAACCTTTAAAACATATTTTTGTAATTTTTATTTAAGAAAGAAGAAAGGTTTTTAGCACAAGGACGATGCGAGCGATCACACGTGTGCTTAACCTTTAAAACATATCTTTTGTAATTTTTATTTAAGAAAGAGGAAAGGTTTTTAGCACAAGGACGATGCGAGCGATCACACGTGTGCTTAACCTTTAAAACATATTTTTTGTAATTTTTATTTAAGAAAGAGGAAAGGTTTTTAGCACAAGGACGATGCGAGCGATCACACGTGTGCTTAACCTTTAAAACATATTTTTTGTAATTTTTATTTAAGAAAAGAAAAGGTTTTTAGCACAAGGACGATGCGTGCGATCACACGTGTGCTTAACCTTTAAAACATATTTTTGTAATTTTTATTTAAGAAAGAAGAAAGGTTTTTAGCACAAGGACGATGCGAGCGATCACACGTGTGCTTAACCTTTAAAACATATTTTTTGTAATTTTTATTTAAGAAAGAGGAAAGGTTTTTAGCACAAGGACGATGCGAGCGATCACACGTGTGCTTAACCTTTAAAACATATTTTTTGTAATTTTTATTTAAGGAAAAGAAAAGGTTTTTAGCACAAGGACGATGCGTGCGATCACACATGTGCTTAAACCTTTAAAACATATTTTTTGTAATTTTGTATATTTTTATTATAAAATATTTATAATTTTTAGAATTTTATCTTTTTCTTATTTTTTTGTAATTTTTATGTGAAAACAAGTCTAAAAGATATAAATGAAGCAAAAGGGGTGGGGGTTATTATACAAGGGGTTACATGCAATAAAAACCAACTAATAAAAACAAAAGCATGAAAATAAGAGAAAAGCCCAATAGGAGTAGGGGTACATAGATAAAAACCAGGGGTGCGTGCGGAGTAAGATGGGGCTCCTTTAGTTTGGGCCGAAAGTCCTTTTTCTCCAGCTTTGAATCTGCCAAGGTGTAAAGATGAAAATGGAGGTGTATCCAGAAATGTGTGTTCAGGTCCAATTCTTCTTCTCATTCAAGCGCAAAACCTAGAGTCTCTCTTCAAAGGCAGCCAACGGAGGTCCCTCCACCCAGTCACTCATACACGCCACTGTTTCATCTAAAACCGGCCGCCGCAAGCTGCAGCCAGACGCCGCCCAACCGTCCACCACGCCAAACGGCCACCGCGTGTCGCCGTCCAAGCTCTTCCACTGACCTTCGCTGAATGTTTTGCTGATAATTTTTTCTACAAAACTTCAAACTTAATGAAACGTTTTTCCATAGAAACTAGATTTAGAGGGCTTTCATTTAACAACTCACACATAATTTTTGAACCTCTGTAATAGATGGCGTATAATTTCGAAATCAGGCTTGACTGTTTCGTTTCTGGCACTGACCTTGGCTTACTATTTGGCTCATATCTTTTTCCACAAAGCTCTAAATGCAATGAAACTTTTTGGGTTGGATTCTAGACTCAAAGGGCTTTCATTTTAATACTCACACATAATTTTTGGACCTCTGGACTAGATGCAGTATAATTTTGAAATCAGGCTTGACTGTTTCGTTTCTGGCACTGACCTTGGTTTACTGTTTGGCTCACATCTTTTTCCACAGAGCTCTAAATGCAATGAAACCTTTTGGGTTGGATTCTAGACTCAAAGGGCTTTCATTTGAATACTCACACATAATTTTTGGACCTCTGGACTAGATGCAGTATAATTTTGAAATCAGGCTTGACTGTTTCGTTTCTGGCACTGACCTTGGTTTACTGTTTGGCTCATATCTTTTTCCACAGAGCTCTAAATGCAATGAAACTTTTTGGGTTGGATTCTAGACTCAAAGGGCTTTCATTTGAATACTCACACATAATTTTTAGACCTCCAAACTAGATGCAGTATGATTTCGAAATCAGGCTTGATGGTTTCAGCCCCTACTGCTGTATTCACGTTCCTTTCCCCTCTGTTGGACTTGTGTGCCGTTTTGTTTTACACACTTCTACTCTTGCTCTTATTGGAATCTCTCTACTCCCTACTGCCTCTTCTTCTCCTCCTTCCCCTATTGGAATGTGCCCTCTCTTCTTTTAGGAACCGTTCTCCCCTTCTTAATGCAACCCTCCTCCATTCCAATCATAAGCCTGTGGTTGCATCTGTGCTGGCTGCCATATGGAGCATGCGTATAAAGCCAACACGGGAGGCAAGTGGAATAAAGTCTGCAGCAACATGCAAGGCACATGGGAGGCAACCAGGCTGCCATGGGGAGGTGGAAAGCACAATGCAAGTGGCTGCCGTGGAGGGAAGCATGTGCCTTCCAAAGGCTGGAAAGCCATTGCTGTGGGATCCCTCTTTTTTTATTTTTATATTCTTTTTTTATTTTTTGTACTTTTCTATTTTATGTATTTTTGTATTTCGTATATATATAATTTTTTTGATTTTATAAAAATGAAAACTAAAGTAAAATAAAGTTAATTAAAACCAAAAATAAAATGAAAATAAGAATAAAGTCAAATGGAATAAATCAAAAATAAAGTAAAATAAAATTAGAAAATAAGATTAATTTATTACAATTTTTATTTGATTATTTATTTTTTACGAAAATGAACTAAAAATAAAGATAAAATTGGAAATGGAAACAAAAATAAAAGATGCAAATTTCACACACACACTTTTATCATACCCGGACAAAATTGGGTGTTGACAACCATAAGTGACATTGGTTGCACCGAAAGAATGAAAGATATGAGTCCATTACACAAGCTACAAAGCCTGCATCATCTACTTCAATCCATAACATTTTTTAGCGGTCAAGTCATTCCATAACTGAGATTACCACTACACCACACCTTCCCGGGTCCATCATCAATCTAGATCATGCATCAGTGTCCACCATACTTTCAATACTCACATATTTACAATTATAGGTCTGTTTTATGTGAGTCCACTCTAGTAAGCAATGACAACAATCAATGTCTTTTATTTACCTTTTAATGCATAAGTGGAACACCAAACGCCTAACAAAAGTTCGTTAATATGAAAAAATGCCCAATTAAGTCGAGCTTTCCGATTTTAATATGTAGTTCTTTGATGATCTTTTTTGTATCACATAAAATTCCTATATATTTGCATTTGTACCAGAATGAACTTTCAAGAATTTTACATAGTGGTGAAAGTAAAACCCTTCTTGAGACTAAAAGCCTAATCTTATTTTTATCAATAGTTTTATTTGATACGCAATCTTTAAAACTGAATTAGCAACTAATAAATTTATAAAATTTCTATATTCTTTTTCTCAGTTTTTTGTTTTTTTATGCTCCTTTGTCCCTATTCTTTGAAATAATATACACGTGTTTTCTGTCTTGACGTGCTTAAACTAAGATTTATTGGACTTTTGGCATTAATGCCTATTTTTCCTTCACCTTTTCAGTAATAAGCAATAAAAAAATGTTGCGGCTCTGGACAAAATATAAATTCATGGAACTTTAATCATTAAGTTCTACCTCCTAACATTTAAAAGAAGGTTTAATGTCCTCACTTTCGTTGGATAATGTCAATTCAGTCCCTGTTAATAAAAGTGTTGGGAATTTGTCCACAATTAGTAAAATTTGTGTCAAATTTGTCCCTTCTGTTAAGTATAGCCAAACAACGTTAATAGATTGAAGATCTATCACCAATTATTGGCAGCGTGTCAATACATTGTGTTTGTTCGTGCTTACGTGTAACCGACTTGCAGAAAATATGGTGTTTTATTCAGATAGGGTCCAAATTTTGAATCAACCACAGCCCAACCTTGCCAGAGCCATCACGACACCCATTGGTCGCACCCATTAGCTCTCCCATTGCCGCAAACTTGCATCACCACCGTCAACAAGAATCCAAAAGTGTGAGAATTAGAAACCCTGAATGCAGGAACCATAACTCCAAAATCAGGAAAGAAGAAATAGAATTGCAAGAGAGAAATCAGGAAAGAAACCCATAATTTGAAAGCCCTAAACAGTGTTTCCCCTGCTGCAACCCATACAACCACCGTCAACAAGAAACCCCATGGCCACTCCATCTTCAACCCCAACAAGAACAAGAATTGCAAGATCAAGATTACAAGACTAGAAACCACATAAATCAATTTGGAACGAACCCCTACCTCCCAAACGAGAAATCTCAGATATTAGAACAAAAACCTCCAAAATCGAAGAGGAAAATAAAACCCCAATTTCAAAACCCAATTTGCAAGAACGATTCGCAATCACAAAAAGCCTAAATTGCATAATCTAGAACGAAAATCCCCAAAATCCGAGAACAAATCAAAACCCTAATTGCAATTTCAGAAGAGGAGGATAAGGATTGCGCCGCGAATCAAAACCTGCAAAACAAGGAACCAAAATCATCCACCCCAAAACGCTAGCCTCACACGACAACAGAGAACCCAAAAATCCCCAAATGAAACTCTCGCCGCAACACGCATGTGCCCTCTTCGCGAAACGCAGAAGCTTTCGTTGTGCTTTTGCCGCACCTTCGCTACGCAATAGCTGCTCCATAGTCATGCCTTCGCTCTGTCATTGCCGGCGTGAGGCTATTGCCTATGCTCAAGACGTAACAAGATGCAGATCACCTCGCCCCAACATTGGGTCGTCCGTAGTGGAGAGAAAATAAAAAATTTCAAGCTTGTGACTTGAGTGTGATGAGAGAGAAAGAGAAAGGGCAAAATGAGCACTCAGTGTGACCCCTCTAAAGAATAATGCCACGTAAACTTATCATCAATCTATTAACACTATTAGTATTTTTTAACGAAAGGGACAAACGTTGACATAAAATTTTCTAATTAAAGATTAATTAAGATTATTTTTAAACCAAAAACTTAATTCACATAAGCAAACAAAACTAAACTAAGAACAAAAGATACTATTAAGCCGAGTGGTTCTGCCTGCACCTCACGAGTCTCATCCTGCACCTATCAATTTTTTTATTATTCCGACTATGCCTCTGTTAGAACTTAGATAATCTTTTCACTGCTGTTTGTTTGTATGTGTTGTTTGTTTGTGTGTGATGGGATGCATTTCTTGGTTGGATGGGATGAAAGTCGAGACCTTAACCGCAATGGTTGAGAGGACATTGGTGCTGGGTTGGATGGGACGAAGATCTGGATTGGATGCATTTCTGGGTTGGATGCGACGAAGGTCGAGTCGAGACGTGGTTGAGAACACGCCAGCGAAAGAGCAGTTGCAAAGGTCAGCGAAAAAGAAATTACAGAAGTTACCGCACTTGGAAATTGAGTTGAGCATCAATCGTAACCGCAGTTGGAAGTGCGGTTCACACGACACCGTAGTTGAAATTGCGTAACCGCACTTGGAATTGCGGCTCATTTGGACGCAACTGGAAATGCGGTAAATTTTTTTTCTCGCTTTTTGTTTTGATTTACTATTTTTTGAATTTGATTTGTTTTTTATTTTTTTTATTAGTTTAAAAACTAAAAATTACCCATAATAAATATCTTTTAAATAAATAAATAATTTCAAAAACATTACATATTAACAAACAAATATAAATTTAAAATTAATTATATTATAAATAATATTTAAATAAATATCAATATAATAAAAATTAAAAAAATGTTAACAATTCAATATAAAAAGTTTAAAAAGACCACAAAAATACAACAAATTAATTAAAAACAATTTAATATTTAAATAAACTAATAAAAAGCAAATAAAATTAAAAAACAATTAAATATAATAAATGTAGAATAAAAAAATTTCAACACACTTGCAAAGCAAATAAAATTAAATAACAATTAAATATAATAAATAAAAAGTTTCACCGCACTTTGAAAGTGTGCATTTCCAACTGCGTGCATTATTTACCGCACCTCCAACTACACTTACATTATATCTGCAGTTGCATTTTCAAGTCCGGAAACTGTGCAACCTCATTCAAATAAAAACAGTCAAAATATTCTATAAAAACAGTCAAAATATTCTATATGTTATGACATAGTAATAGGACACAGTTGGAATGATAAAAAATTAGGAGATGCAGGACGAAATTGAGGTGAAGGGAGAAACAGCCAAAGAAAGGTCAAGTTGGTTAATGATTTCAAAAGCCCTGACTTTAAAATTGAATCCTCTACATCGAGGCTACTAAGACATGAACAGGCTCTTGAGAAATGCTGCAAACGCAATGCTGCAGGGTTACGCAAAACTGATCCTCACCACCTCGAAAACACTTCTCCTCAATTTCCATTCATTCCCTAAAACCCTAACCACCGCGGCCTCACCCCGAGACGAGTACTTCGCGGTGATTCACCACGTCTCCAACATCGTGCGCCGCGACTTTTACCTGGAACGCACCCTCAACAAGCTCCGTATCCACGTCACCCCGGAGCTAGTCTTTCGTGTTCTCCGCGCGTGCTCCACCGCCCCCACGCCCTCCCTCCGCTTCTTCAACTGGGCTCTATCCCACCCTTCCTACACCCCCACCTCTCTCGAGTTCGAACAAATCGTCACCACCCTCGCCCACGCCAACAATTACCAAACCATGTGGTCCCTCATCCGTCAAGTCTCCCTCCTCCACCGTCTCTCCCTCTCCCCTGCCGCCGTCGCCACCCTCATCGACGCCTACGGTCACCACCGCCACATCGACCAGGCCGTCGAGGTCTTCAACAAGGCCGCCGTCCTCAACTGTCCCCAAACCCTCCCGCTCTACAACGCCCTTCTCAAATCCCTCTGCCACAACCGCCTCTTCCACGGCGCCTACGCCCTCCTCCGCCGCATGCTCCGCAAGGGCGTCCACCCCGACAAGACAACCTACTCTGTCCTCGTTAACGCCTGGTGCTCCTCCGGCAAACTCCGCGAGGCCAAGCTCTTCCTCAGGGAAATGAGTGACAAGGGCTTCAACCCTCCCCTTCGTGGCCGCGACCTTCTCGTCGAAGGCCTGCTCAATGCCGGTTACGTTGAATCCGCCAAGGGAATGGTCAGGAAGATGATCAAGGAAGGGATCGTTCCCGACGTTGGAACTTTCAATGCCGTGGTGGAGACAGTGTGCAAGGAAGACGTTCAATTTTGCGTTGATCTTTATCACGAGGTTTGTGCTTTAGGGATGGTTCCTGATGTCAACACTTACAAGATTCTCATTCCCGCTGTTTCAAAAAGTGGCTCCATTGATGAGGCATTTAGGTTGCTCAACAATTTCGTTGAGGATGGTAACCGTCCATTTCCTAGCTTGTATGCGCCTGTTATTAAGGCTCTGTGTAGGAGAGGGCAGTTTGATGATGCTCTTTGTTTCTTTGGGGATATGAAGGCCAAGGCACATCCCCCTAACCGCCCTCTCTATACCATGTTGATTACCATGTGCGGCCGTGCTGGGAAGTTTGTGGAGGCCGCTAACTACCTCTTTGAAATGACTGAGATGGGGTTGGTCCCCATCTCGCGCTGTTTTGACATGGTCACTGATGGGTTGAAGAATTCTGGCAAACATGATTTGGCTAGTAGAGTGCAACAGCTTGAAGTTTCTATCCGTGGTGTTTGATGCATCATGTATTTGCCTCTACCATTATTGCCCATGCCCTGTCTTTCTCAAGCTCAAAAGTTCTCTATACATTGGAATATAGGTCTCAAATCCTTTACTCTCTCTATTCCATCTGTGTTGGGCTGAAGTTCTTAGTTTATTCCTGTCAATTGTGTTCACAAACTTGATTGTTTTTATCTCATACATTCATTCCTTTAAGAAACTTATTGGTTGCACTGCTTGCTCTTGTGTCTTTCTGAAAAGTTGAAAACCTTTATTGTTGTTTGGCAGAATAACGTACATTACATAACACATTGTGAATGAATGACCTTTGAAAACCTGAGTGACGTGTAAGACGAGACAGACAGACGGAGCAAAGAGAATGTTTTCATTATAAATATATTACTATCATTTAGCACATGAGTGTCCTGGGAATATCTCAGAATGTAGCATATAGAGAAAGTCATTCTTTATCTCGGATGCATAACCATTTTTTTCTCTAGTTCCAATACCATCAGGTGAGTCATGTTTTTAGGAATAGTACTATGTGCACGGAAATTATTTTCACCGGCATCTTCGTGTTAGAAATGATTTAAACTTGTTGAAGAAGAAACGAGCTATTGTAGAACTTGCTGTGAGTGTCATTATTTGTGCGCTGTTATCGTTTGGCCTTTGTGTTTTGAAATATTTTTAATGGTTCTGTCTATCGTGCAGGTTTCTCCCCATAAAAGAGGAATAAGAAATGGACCAAAAGCTCTGAAACCTATCCCCGTGATTGTCCTATGCAAGCAAGACTTTGTCTGTTTCGCCTTATTGTTTGCCATTATTTGGTGTGTCTGCTATTCCCTGTTCTTGCTTGCCTTGATGGTTTTACTGTTGTTAGCAAGTATAATGTAGAGTATAGTTACTTTTTGTTTGAGAAGATTCGTTCGTGGCATAATTCATTTGGCTAATTTTGTTAATTTTTATATATAGGATGACCTAGACCTGTTTCAAAAAATGTGTTGACAATAAGTGGGGAAACTCTTCTCTAATTTTATTAACTGCTTGAATAATTCTAATGTTTGATGGTATTCATATGCCATCCAGTCCAATCCACCCAAGTTGTAAATTAGTTTCTTATTTTGATGATGGCTCACTTAGTGTTAGTTCTTATAAATTTAAGTTAGAGGGAGTGTAAAGTGTAACACTATTGTTGTGTTTTTTAATCAATGATATTTGACCCCAATGCCACAACCCTTCTTCTCCTTCCTCTGTTTCTGAATTGTATTGTAAGGTGTGAATTGGCTCTCTGTGTGCAAGGAAAAGTGAAAGTGATGATGGTGTTAGGACTTGTGAAGATGGCTAAGAAGAAGAAAATGGATTGAGGCATGACAAAGAATGATGGACTGGCCTCATGCATATAGCCTTGACAGCCGATACTCATAGAAGATCAACATCATAGCAGTCTTAGAAGCTCAACATCTTAGCATACAACATGACAAACATCATAGGAGCTTGACTAGCATTATGATAGCTTAGTAGTTAGCGAGGAAGCTGGACTAGCATTATAATCATTCTGACAGGAAGCATGAGAGCTCAACAGGAAGCATGAGAGCTCGGTTGGTAGTATAACTAACCCGATAGGCAGAATGAAAGCTTGGCAGGTAACATGGAAACTCTACAGCCATTATTTATATATTTAAAAATAAGGAAACTAAAGTTTGCTCTATCCATGGACCCATGTTGTAAGCCCGGGTGATTATCATCATAATGTTTGGATTTTTAACGTTGTTAAACCTATTTATGAATATTGTATATTTAAATTATTTGTTTCCATGATTGATTCTTATATATTATATAAATTCTTTGCAATGCAATAATATTATGAACTTTTATGATAAACTTCAATGTTCAGGATTATATAACTGGTGTGGTCAAAATGAATTGGAACTAGGAAGCCAACATGACTCACTTTTGACCAATTTTAAACTTGATCCGGTGACAATCTAGCGAGGTTGAATCAATGGTGAGCCAACCCACTTCATTTTATATTTTGGAGTTTATGATGATTTTGGATTGTATTATATATATATATATATATATATATATTTTTTTTAATTTATTTATTTTGAATTGTTTTTGAAATTTAACATTATTTTGGATTGAAATTTATTTAAATTTGAATTAGAAAAAAATTGTTATTTTTTTTGGAATTGAAAGAAAAACTTATTATTAAGTGAATTAGTGAGTTAATCCGTTTAATTTATCAATCCATGGTGAGTCAGACCAAATTTAAAAATTTTCAACTCACTGATAAAAGAGTCGATAAAAGAGTCGATAAAAGAGTCTAGTTAAGTTGAAATTACTATTATCGAAACAAATCAACATATTACCTATTTAGCATTAGGTGATTATCTACGAATTTATCTGTATATAATTATTTAGCATTAGGTGATTATTTATGAATTTATCTGTATATAATTATTTAGCATTAGGTGATTAACTACGAATTTATCTGTATATAATTATTTATATAATTTATAGATAAAACACTTAGGTATAAATCCACTTAGGTATAAATATTTAGTGATTGATTTACTTACAAATTTTATTTTTAAGTAATTTGTAAATAAAAATGTTTTATTTACGAATTTTGTGATTTACTTACAAACTTTTGCAACAAATAATAATGATTTTTGTGTGGTTATTTGTGTGAATTTAATACCAACTTATCTAATTAATAAAAAGAATAAAAAGATGTTGAATAAAAATTGTGTTAATAAGAAGATTGTGATCGATGTCTCATTTTTTTTATCTCATGTTCATGACGTTGTGCTCAAATTGAAGGTATCTAATTAACATAGATTTTTTCTTAAATCCTCATTATATTGTTCGAGACATTTGACACGATACAATTAGTATGACTTTGTAATTGATAAATTGTATTTATTAAATCTCTCAACCATATTAATGTATTTGTCATGTACTTATGTTTTTTAGGTTGCTATTATTACATTTAAAAAAAAACTAAAAAAGAAAAATAAGATTAATGTTGTGTTCATTTCTTGCATTGACTAATTATTGAAATTCATTAATAATTACTCCATTGTTATTGCACGTGAGTTTCATATTTTTTATTCTTAAATCATTTGTGTGCTTAATCTATTTAATTTAAATTAAATGATTTAAAATATCTTTTTAATGTGTTTTCTCTTATAATTATAATTTATGAAGATATGTGTATTGACGTACTTATCAATATGTTTTTGATCATTTATAATTTTTTTTGCTAATGTTTAATTGTTTGAAAAAGATAAAAATGGTCATATTTAACTATGAACTAATTGTTCATAAAGAATTTGTAAATATTATAGATGAGGAAGAACTTTGTGTTACTATCTCCAACAACTATGTAAAATCAATATTTGTAATCCATCTCACAATAAGAAACATTAATAAAAAGAACTTTATACTTCTTAAACTTTGATTAATCATTAATACATTCCGTAAGTGATAAATTAAGAAGCGTCACCTAGAAAATATGACACATAAAGATAATAACTCGTATTTTTATTCTATCAAAATTGTTAAGATAAGTTTATGGACTCTTCTTATATCAAGAGTGCAATGAGAAGGGTTAGGCAAAAAATGAGTACAAGACCTCATTTAATTTTCATAAAGACTGAAGTTCATTTTTCAAAAATTAAGATTTGTTAGATGATGAACCATACTGCCTTCAGTGTCAAACATTGAAACCATTTCTACTTTGCTAGAATAAGGTTGATGCGCATATTTCTTATGTTGACTTCATTGAAAAATAGTTTATTTACATTAAAATTTCCTCTTTCAATGATATCTTATAAAAAGTTAAGGTTAAATAATGTGTCAAATATCTTTTGTCTCCATAATATTTTTGCTCAATTTAGCGGAATATTATATGTCACTTATGTCTTTTCCATACCCTTATGGAGTGTAGGAATTGATGTCCAATACATGGAGTAGGTTGAAAACAATTCCTAATAAGAGGTGGTAGATAACAGGCCAACCAATCTCAATTACATGTTTTTTCTATTTTAATTGATGTAATATGAACTTATTGTAGATTGGTTATTTTCTATTGTTGTGAGTAAAGCTTCTTATAAACTATCTTTTTTCCTATCAACTTCATTACAAACTTCACTTTATACAATACATGTTACATCACATTGTCATATTTATACATGTTGTCTCAACCTTCGTAGTAGTAGTTGGTGACAATGCGGACACTAATTGTTTGCCCAATAACTATTTGGTTCAAAATCATCACAAGTTTAATGACATTGGACCAATTGTTTCTCCTTCTAATGACTTGTGCTAAAACATTCTCACCAACTTTAACGTAAATGGATTGACCCTAAAAGAGTCCTTTTATACCCTATTCAACAAGGGCCTATGCAAACTTTAAATCTTAATGTCTAAGGTTAGGATCACAGTATAGAGCGAGTCATGTTAAGGGCGACAACTTGAGTATAGGGTGGCTTGAGTAATTTGGCTCATTAACTTGCTTAGACCCACCTTGCAAAACCCACAACCATGTGGGTCAATGACGGAATATGACAGGTTGGTCCACATAGCTCACATTGTGTATATTTTCCTCAACATGTTTTCATAACTTATGACGTGTTCACTCATATGAGTATTGTGTGAATTTGTCATTAATTAAGTTTAATTTCAAAAGGGTCTTTCATCAATTCTCATTTTTGTTTGATAACTTTAGTTACTTCAAACTTAATTTCCATTTTTGTTTTGGTTAAATATGTTAGATGAGTCAAAAGTTTATTGAGTTCACACTAACTTAATTAAAAAAATGAGGTATTTTTCTTCATGGGCTACCAACCTACTATGCAGTTTAAAATCATGTAACCCTTTGCATTAAGTTTTTACGAGGGAAACATATAGATAAAATGTGAGTGCCTTTGGTGAGAAAAATATCATGTGCAAATAAGCTACCTTGGAGAAAAGGTTTTATTCCATGGGATTTCTTCTTTTGTTATCCACCTTGATGATGAAAAATGTTTGTTTTTCTTTTGATCCTTAACTTGTAGTGTACTCATTAATTATTATTAGTGACACTGGATTAGGTCTTGCGGGTTTTCCTTCCTCTGTTAAAAGTTTTAATGTCTGCTGGTTTCTCTCTTTTTTATTTGGGCATCTCATTGTTTTGCTTATTATTTATATAGGAAAGATTTGATTTGGGTTTTTCTTCCACTTGTTATTTGTTATTTTTACTATCTTCCCAACAAATGGTATTAGGACTGTAGTTAGGAGCTTTGATTTGTGTTCTAAAGATGAGAGGTAATGATAGTGTTGGAATCATGATTAAATTGAATTCTATAAATTATTCATTCTGAAAATCCTGCATGGAAGATTTCTTATTTTGCAAATGTTAAAGATAAAATCGTCTATACAACCAAATACTCTCATGTTTTGAAGTTTAATTAAATAACATTAAAACAAAGTAATAATTAGAAAATAACTTAGGGTAAAAACATAAAACTTAGAGCCCAAACCCCAAACAAACACAACCTAGAACCAAAATCCCTAAACATAGAAAAACATAGAAAAACACTTAGCTCCTAAAAAATAGAATAACATCTAGACTAAAACATCCAGACGCATAACTAAACGATGTTATGCCTAAAGCGTCCAAGAGAGATTGAGATAAAAGATTAATGCTTATAATACATGGAATAGGTATTTGGTTTCTTTCGAAAACAAAATAGGTCGAGACAATGCCTCTGACAAAATACGTTAAAAGACTTAAAAATATGTAAGGAAGCTTAAACAAGCTAAACATCATCTGTCTAAAACGAGACAAAAGCTAAAGAAGCATTTACTTGACTGAACGGTACAATGAGTTCAACAAGTACCTTATATTTTTTTATGAAATGTACATCTATGCTTGGTATCTTCAAGGAAAAGAACTTAATTGTAAAATGCTACTTAACGGTAGAAAATCAAAATCAATTTGTTGTTTTGAGCAAGCATTAAATGACATTAAATGCTCAATGTTCAAAAACAACAAAAGTGATAAGAAAAGTCATATCTGTTGCATGCAAAGTTTACTCTAATTTTGCAGATAAGCCATTCTACAACAAAAGTGATAAGACGCATAACTAAACGATGTTATGCCTAAAGCGTCCAAGAGAGATTGAGATAAAAGCTTAATGTTTATAATACTTGGAATAAATATTTGGCTTCTTTTGAAAACAAAATAGGTCGAGACAATGTCTCTGGCAAAATACATTAAAAGACTTAAAAATATGTAAGGAAGCTTAAACAAGCTAAACATCATTTGTCTAAAACGAGACAAAAGCTAAAGAAGCATTTACTTGACTAAACGGTACAATGAGTTCAACAAGTACCTTATATTTTTTTATGAAATGTACATCTATGCTTGGTATCTTCAAGGAAAAGAACTTAATTGTAAAATGCTACCTAACGGTAGAAAATCAAAATCAATTTGTTGTTTTGAGCAAGCATTAAATGACATTAAATGCTCAATGTTCAAAAACAACAAAAGTGATAAGAAAAGTCATATCTGTTGCATGCAAAGTTTACTCTAATTTTGCGGATAAGCCATTCTACATGCATTCACAGTACTACAGTTCAAATATCAAAATTTGGACGTTTGAGACAAAAGAGATATTCACGAAATGTTCCTCACTTGAAGCAAAAGACTGAAAAAGCATCCTTGCTTTAACAAAGTTTACTTACACAATGACTGTTGTGAAAAAAAGAAAGAGAAAACACAAGTATAAAGGCTATAAACTACAAACTCAGTCTAACGGACAAATATTCATGAAATCTATAAATAGAAGATCTCTCAAAGAGAAAATCAAGAGGATAACTTAAGATAAAATCTTAAGAAAGAAGAGCTTACAATGACATATTCATCTTGAAGAGAAAAAGAGAAAGAGCTCAAGAAAAAGAATACATCTGAGCTGAAGAAAAAAGAAGAAAAGAGAAAAAGAAAAAGAGATACTCTCAAGCTTCATTATCAAATTGTTTATTATTGTAAAGAGAAGAGAGAAATAACTATGAGTGCTTAGACTTCATTGTATTGTATTCAAATCCTCTCATTGAGAGATATAGTCTGAACTACTTGTAAGTAATTGTTGATTGCAATTCTCAAGAGAATTAAAACACTTATAACTAAACTCTGTTTGAGTTGAGGAATCTAGGCGTGATAGTCTAGTACCAAGAGTGGTTTAAATACTCAAAGGAAATATCGACAAGTTGCTGAGTAATAAGAGTGATGCGAATTGTCAAAGGAAATCTCGATAGGGTGTTAAGTACTAGGAGTGGTGCTAATACTCAGAGAAAATCTCAACAAGGTAGCTGAGTACCAAGAGTGGTGCTAATACTCATTTGTAATCATTTGAAGATTATAGTGGAACCCTATACGGAGGAGACTAGATGTAACTCAATTAGAGTGAACCAATATAAAATCTCTTGTGTTATTTTCTCTTCTCTTAACTAAATGATCATCTTGAAAAACCTTCAGTTGAACTTTATATTTTAAACACAGGAACTTCCAAGCTAAACGATTATTTTCCTTAAGGAAGTTCTTACAAAACACTAGAATAGATATATTCTGAATAGCACGCCAAACTTATCAACGTTTATACATATATCTTAAGTCAAGCGTTTAAGCTTTCAAAAGAATATTTCATGAGCTTGATAACGTACTATATCAGAGGGTTGAGAAAACGTTTTCCATTAACATTATTCAACTCCCCTTCTAGTGTTTTTCAAGTACTTCAACAAAGACTTTCATGGTCTTATTGAGGAACAAATTGTTAAACCAGTGGATAAATACGAGGGGGAATTGGAAGAAAATAAATAAAAAGATTATTTTCATGATCAGACAATGGATAAATTAATCAAATTATCAACATGTATTAGATGATACTCAGCTTACAACTTATGGAAGATATTAAGCTTGTTGTTCAAGGTCAAAGTATATTGAAGAGGATGCATTAAAGATGAAGCAATTATCATTAGAAAATTCATACTTACGAGAATGGATTAGATATGATGACAAAGATCTTAATTGCAAATTTTTTTTGCTAGTTATAACGAAAAAACCAATTTAATTGACTATGATCTCAATTGATTAGTGAGAAGAAGAAATTTCAGCTGGGTCACCAATTTATTAGGTCCGCACTAACTTAGTTAAGAAAAATAAATGAAAAAATATATTTTTCTTTATGCGCTACTAGTCCATTATGCAATTTAAAGTTATGCAACCCTTTGCATCATGTTTTCAAGAGAGAAAGATAAAGAAAAGTTCTAAGTGCCTCTAGTAAGAGAAAAAAAAAAGCCACCATAGGGTGAATAAGAAGAATAGAGCAACCAGTGTATCTTGTACAAGTCTATTCGAAGAAGTTAGTTTGGTGAAGTACCCATTGAAGTTTTCTTGTGCTATTATCCACTTTGTTCATGAAGAAAATATTTTTTTTTGTCTTGTAGATTTTTCCTTTTTCACATGTTAAAAATTTTGGTATATGCTAGTTTTTCTTTTCTTTATTTTTGTGATTTCATTGCTTTGTGTATCATTTATGTATAGAAAATATTTAATTTTGGTTTTCCTTTTATGTGCTATTTTTTTTAACAATCATATACATCTACTATGAAATTTCTAACAGACTTATACTTAAAAACTAGAAATTATAAATTTTTGAATATTACTTATTTTAATAAAATAAACTTATAGGATTTATTATTTTTAGTAATTTAATTGTATAAAAATAAGGTTATTAAAACCTTGAACTTTAATATTTTTTTAATATTTTACATTATATAACTAAAGAAAAAAAATTACAAAACTAATAATTCTTTATATGAATTGACTTATGATCAAATATTATGCAAAATGAGTAAAAAAAAAAGTTAGTTTGTATTTTTATATAAAATGAAACCGTCTAACTTATTCTTTATGAGATAAATTTGAGACATACCAAAAATGGGTTGAGATAATCAACATTACTAACCCTACTTTTAGGTTGATAATGATTTTGTGCTAGTTCGAAACTCATTTCTTTTATATATATTTATACAGTAATCTACTTCTATTATTATTAGAGTCAATTTTAACTGAAGGAATTAACTTACAATATGAAATAAAACTCCTATTTGAATGAATAAATATTGGTATTTAAATGAGTTAAACTCACACATTGTTAAATAATGAGATAAATAATCAATATATATATAAAGAAAAAATGTAACCATATATGAGTTAAGTCTAAGCTGACGTTAACAATATTTTTAGTCACTTAGACCTACCCATAAAGGTCGTGATCTTCCTTTGACCAAAGTTTTACCCTATCATACCAATTTTCTCTCTCAATATATTTTAATTTTATTCCTTATGTTTTATTGTCTTTTACTTTAAAAAATCACAACACGGTTAACCTTTAAATGTTCACCTTTAAACTCCTTTAGATACGAAGAATAATATAATAAATTTTTTAAATTTCTAAATTAGAGTTTAAAAAACAGAAGAAAAGAGAGATTCAAAATTTAGAGAAACAAACACATTACTACTATTAAAAATAAAACCATAAGTCACAAGATCAAATGTGCCACAAATGTTTTTATCAATCTTTTAAGTTTTACATTTTTTTAACTTTCAATTTTATTCTCATTTTAAAAGAACCCTATTATTTATTTCTCATTTTATTTATACGTACTTATAACTATTAAAGCAAGAAATACACCTATACTCAATGAAATGAGTAAATACTAGACGCCACTAAGAGAATACAAACAAACAATAAATGTCTCAGTAAACAATATTAAACTAGTAATTTAATTTGAACTTACTGCACATATAGTGCACTGCATATGTAATTACTAATTTATTTAAACTACTTAGAACCTCTTAAATAAGATTATAAGTACTTACACCGAATCAATGTTATCAGTATCAATATAAATAATTTAATAAAATATTAAAATAAGTGGTATAAATATTTTGTTTGATTATATTTTCTACCAATTAAAGATACGATGATTTTTAGATTAAAAATGTGTTAATTGCCCATAATTTATATTAAAAAACAATGACTTTTCCTTAATTACTGTTTAGGAAAAATAGTATTATTATAGTTCAATCTTAAACGATATGATTGTATAAAATACTAATTCTAAGATAACCAACTGTTACCGTATGACTTAAAATTATTTTTTACATATTGAAATTCTCTTATATAATTTATTTAAATTATAATAAAATTACTTGTAATAAAATCAAACAGATGAAAGAAAAACACATAAGGCAAAAGATGACTTTGAATTCTAAAATATAAATATAATAATCTTAAATTAAATAAATTCTTTAACTTTATAATTAAGTTCTAAAATCGTAGTAATGACTTATATATCTTTCTGATCATGATTTCATTTTAATTTAAAACTAAAAACAAATTGATGTGAAGTAATATAAACTTAATTAATTTGGATTAGATGCTAGGACTACTATGGATTGATTGGATATTAATAATGAACACCACACTGTAAAAAACTATTACTTTTTTTCCCTTCCGTATTTAGAAAAGTGGGAAAAAGTGGGAAACAACTATCACCTACCTCTCTCCTTGTTTAACCAAAAAGGTCACCTATTTCTTTAACTGATTATTCTACACAGCACTTCCAAAAGATTCACAATCAAAAGAGATAGATGAAATTCTTGACACGAAAATTTTCAATTCGTGCATTGCTCCATCCACACTGATACACAGAGAGACGAAGAAAGTGCACAGCCAGCTCATGTTGCGGTTGTTGATTCAGTATCCCAAATACAGAATTTCAGTTACGACTAAGCACCGGATTTCGTTCCAATTCACCTCAATCAGTAATCAGTAATCATCACTACCATTTCAATTTCCCATGGCGAACCCTAAAACCAAGAGTCTTCATTCCCTGGGTGGCGAGGGCGATCCCGAATCATACGAATCGCGTTGGGTTTTCCAGGAGGATGAGTATCCCTCCGAGATCGAGGACTTCGACGCCGCCGATTTACGCCACCAGCCTATGTTTGATTCTGAGGACGAGGACAATGGCGAGCATAGACTCGTTCGCACCGGTCCGCGAATCGATTCATTTGATGTCGAGGCTCTCGAGGTTCCCGGCGCTCAGAGAAACGACTACGAGGTGATTCCGAGCTTGATTTCCCGCTTATGAAGTTTTCAATTGTGATGTATTGGTGATGCGCATTGTGTTGTGTTGTTTGCATTCTCTTATTGCTTGTCGTGGTTGATTTGTGTGTTGTTGCAGGATGTTAGTGTGGGGAAGGGGATTCTGTTGGCTTTTCAAACTCTCGGTGTTGTTTTTGGTGACGTTGGAACGAGTCCTTTGTATACTTTCAGTGTTATGTTCAGGAAGGCTCCTATTAATGGAAATGAAGATATTCTCGGAGCTTTATCACTTGTTCTGTACACTTTAATTTTGATTCCTTTACTGAAGTATGTGCTTGTTGTTCTTTGGGCCAATGATGATGGGGAAGGTATGTTAACTTGGGTGTTTTAATGAGAAATATTCGGTATTATTTTCTGTTCTTTCTCTTTTTCACACGGGGTTCTGCACTCAAGTTTATGCTTATTTATAACCACCGCAGGTGGTACGTTTGCATTATACTCGTTGATTTGTCGAAATGCCAAGGTGAGTCTTCTTCCCAATCAGTTGCGATCGGATGCCCGAATATCGGGCTTTAGACTGAAGGTGCCATCTCCCGAGCTTGAAAGGTCTTTAAAAATCAAGGAAAGATTAGAGAATTCGCTGACTCTTAAGAAGATTCTACTATTATTAGTTCTTGCTGGTATTTCCATGGTGATAGCTAATGGGGTGGTTACACCGGCAATGTCAGGTTGCTTAATGCTGTTGCGTCATATCTTCTATAACTTCTTTTACAATTATATTTTGTCATATTGTGTTTGACTGAAGCCAATGTCATACTTGTAATGTAATGACATCCTGTTGCTTTTGTACCTGGTCACTGTTGTTCTTCAGTAACCACTTCTTTTCTTTATTTCTTCATATTAATTCTTTCTTTATATCTTTTTCATTCTGCAGTACTATCATCTGTTAATGGTTTGAAGGTTGGGGTAGATGCAATTAAACAAGGTATCACGCTAACCTATTAACAAATTTATATTCCATAGTTATTAATTAACACTTGCATTTTAGGTTGTTATGCACAAACACAACTGGAGAACTTTGATTTCTGTCCTTCTTCTATGGAATAAATTTTTGGAGCTTTTCCTATAAAACATAGTGTTTGTGGCTGCCTTTTTGTTTATAATATTGTCTGAACTATGCTTTGGTCCTAGCATTGAACAGATTGAGTCATGTATTTGTAGAATTCTTTTGCTCTGCATGTTATTCCAACCAAAGTGTAATGGTATGGGATGAGGTTCTTAGAGTTTAGGTAATCCTGGTAGAGACTGTAGATGAATTTGGCTAAATATTGTTATTTTAGCATAATTTGAAGTTGAATTAATCTTTTCTTCTTTTTCCTCTATTATGCAGATGAAGTGGTGATGATTTCTGTTGCCTGCCTTATCGTTTTGTTCAGTGTACAGAAATATGGAACAAGTAAAGTGGGGCTTGTTGTAGGGCCTGCTTTGTTTATATGGTTTTGTTCTCTGGCGGGCATTGGTATATATAACCTTGTTATATATGACAGCAGTGTCTTGAGGGCATTTAATCCTATTCACATATATTATTTCTTTGCAAGGAATTCAACTAAAGCATGGTATTCTCTTGGGGGCTGTATTCTGTGTGCAACTGGTAAGCACATATATGTAGGATAATGGATATGGTGTATTCAGTAATATATGTTCTGCTTCTCATGTATATTTGTGGATTCAATTCAATCCGTGTGTTTGTTTTTCTGTATTTATAAACCAATTGTTTGCATGATATTGAATGGCTAATCTCCTAGTACTCATTTGTTCTAAAGTTGAGTATAGTTGATTTGGATAGAAGTGATTTAGGTCAGTTGAATGTAATTGGTATGTGTGCCAATATTCATCTTGACCACAAATTTAACATTGGGACATGGGCACAGTGTGGGAAATTGATTATTGATGTAAAACAAGTAGGCCTTAAGTTTATGCTCGCTATCTGTCTCGATGGAACAACATGCCGAATGACTTTTATTAGAATGTGAGGTTCATTGAAGTATTAGATCTTCCTAGCTGTGGTGTGGGATAAAATTATTATTTTTAACTGCTTGACTAATTGGTAACGAATTTATTTTGATAGGGTGAATAGATTAGTAATGGACAAATTCAAAAAAGTTTTGTTTAAATCCAAGAAGTTGGGAATGGATTCATTATACTAGAGCACTGTTTGACTTTGGTTGGTTCATTTCTTGTGAGGGTATACGTCTAGGAAGACCAAAATTAAATACGTCAAATGTTCATATTTGATGAACTCAATACATCATCAAGAAGTCTGATCTGCAATTGTTGTACAAATAGTCATCAGTTGGGTAATTATTTTATGACAGGACTTGACAAAAAAACAGAGAAAATAAATATTTTATTTATTACAAGTATAACTATTACATTCTCAACCCCTGTATTTGTAACAATCACACTCTTTTAAAAGAGGAAATAAAATCAGCTAAAATGAATGTGTAGATTCAAGGGATATTTTATTGATAACTATAGAGATATTATGATATTTTTATTCCTATAATCCCTTATTTATAACACTTCCCTTCAAGTTAGTAAATGAATATTGATCCCTTTTAAAAGAGGAAATAGAATCAGCTAAAATGAATGTGTAGATTCAAGGGATATTTTATTAATAACTATAGAGATATTATGATATTTTTATTCCTATAATCCCTTATTTATAACACTTCCCTTCAAGTTAGTAAATGAATATTGATCATTCCTAACTTTCGTTAGGCACATTGGTTGTGACCACATTTTCTCGATCAATTTTAATATATTTGGTTCTATCGTGAAATTATGAGCAATGCTTTCGGGTGACTTATGATCAAAGTACAATTGCACATGGATGACAACTTTTATTTTAAGGTAATCTAATATGATGTTCATCTAAAGTCCTTCACACACACCTTGAGTAGGGGTTTACAATTCAGCTTTTGCACTTGAACAAGATACTCTATCTTGCTTATTGCTTCTCTAGATGGCTAGCCTTTTTAGAATAAGCAACCTCTATTTCAAGGAAATACTTGAGTGTTTCTAGGTCTTTCATATCAAATTGGCATGTGAATTTTTCCTTTAAACCCAATTTATTTATTTCATCATCTCTTGCAATAATTATGTAATGGTGTGCTTTACAAATAAAGTATGATCTCCTTGACTTTGCTTATATCTTAAGGAAACCATTTGTTAAGAAGTAGACTTTAAGCCTAACTCAATCCTACAAAACCGGTTTGTAAAGTGAGATTTGCATCCACTTATATACTATAAATTGACTTTATCTCTAGTTGATGTGGGACTTCCAACACAAGCCCCTCACGCCGAGGTATATACATCTCAAATGTGGGACTAGACATTAATGGGTGGTCTGATAGCGGGTGGAACAATATTGCCAACAACACAAATCTTGCTAGGATAGGCTCTAACCTGACTTTGATACCATGTTAAGAAGTGGACTTTAAGCCTAACTCAACCCTACAAAACCATCTTGTATGGCGAGGTTTGCATCCACTTATATATTATAAATTGACCTTATCTCTAGTCAATGTGGGACTTCAATACTGTTATTTTTGTAAATCTCCTAAACTATACTGTTGGAGATTGTTTAAGACCATATGTAAGGCCCTCTTTAGGAGGCAAACCTAATCCCTTTCACTATGAGTATCAAATCAAGGTGGAATTTCCAGGTACAATTTTTCTAAGCTTTATGAAGAAAGACATATTTCACATCCAACATGTACAAGTCCATCCAAAATGAGTTGCCAAAGAAAGAACAACTCAAACTATATTCATTTTTGGCATGGGTGAAAAAGTCTCCTCATAGTCAATTTCATAAGTTTGAGTATACTCCTTTGCAACCAATCTAGTTTTATACCTCTTTACTCCCCCATCCACCTTATGTTTTATTGTAAATATCTATTTGCACCCCACAACCTTTTTGTCTTTTGGTTTCTCAACAATCTCCCATGTCGAGTCTCTTTCCAATGCCTCCATCTCCTCTCCCATGGCTTGAGTCAAGTGCTCATTTTTCATTGAGTTTTTTAGATCAAGGTAGGCTATGTGGCATCAATGGCAACAATAAAACTTCAATGTCTATTAGAGAGATTGTGAGTGCATATATAGTGAGAAATAGGATATTTAAGACATGATCTTATTCTCTTTCTCAACTCAATGGGTAAATCCTTAGTAACATTTACCTCTTCACAGTTACCTTTATGGTTCCACACCTTTAAGGGAGACAACTCTTCTTGCTTTAGAGACAAAGTGGGTCGGCTTTGATATTTTTCCCATAGAATTTGAGTTCTTCTTTACTATCAAGTGATTCTATCCTACTCGTGGTAGCTCTATCACTTAAATCTAATGACAAGAAGTAGAGATCCTTTGCTTCAAGTGCTTCCTCCCTCAAGCGAAGGACATATAAAAAGGATTTTGTTTCATGATAAGTGACATCCATTGAGATAGAGACATGATGACTCTGAGGTGGATAACATTTGTGCTCTTTATGAAAACATATTTAAGAGCTATAAGATCCAATTTATTGCAATTATGATTATGAGAGTGAAGGAAAACAACACAACCAAAGACCAATAACAAGGTTGACAATAGGGGAGAAGAGTAAACAAAAGATAATATACACTTAATAGCATTGATGCCATTTAAGACACAACTTGGGAACCTGATAATGAGATGTTAATGAGACATGTGGCAGTTAATACAACTTCTCCCTGGTATGTTTTGAGAAAAGGCATTTGGAAAAACAAAGCTCTAGCTACTTTTAGGAGATGATGATTCTTCCTTTCTTCAACTCATTTTGTTTTGTAGTTGTTGAAATATAATGTCTTTATTATAATTAATATTTATGTTAGGGTTTTGTTAGGGGCTTCCCGCCCTTTTACTTTTTAGAACTACTGTCTCCTATAAATACAGTAGTAAGTTGTATCAGATTTACGAAGTGAAAAATAAGACTTTTCAGCTTCTCTAACTCTTCAAGTTGGTATCAAGAGCCGAACCTCTTTGTCTTCCTTGTCTATCATTATTGAAGCCGCCGTCTCTTTGTCATTTCTCTGTCATTTCTGCCGTTGCTCTGTTGTCCGTAGTTTGCTTCGCTGTCCGCAGACAGTTCGCTCCGTTGTCGCAGTTTGTCCGCTGTACGCAGTTTGCTCCGTTGTCTGCAGTTCGCTCTGCTGTCCGCGTCGCAGCTGCTGTCCGCAGTCGCCATAGTGTGTTTTGGTTCTTGTTTTTCCGTTTCGTTGGCTTGGGCTCATACCTAGGGTTTCCTCCCTCACGTTATTTGAAACCCTAAGTTCCATTTCTTCTTACTGTTTTAAAATGGGCTCTTCTATTGGAATTAATTCCTCTGATATTTGGGGACCAAGTTGTGTTACTTCTTTTGATTTTAATTATTTTGTAACCTTCATTGATGAATTCTCTTGATGTACTTGGGTTTATTTAATGAAAGAGAGATCTGAACTTTTATAATATTTGTGTCCTTTTTTAATGAAATTAAGAACCAATTTGGGAAGACAATTAAAATCCTCAGAAGTGATAATGCTAAGGAATATTTTTCTGTAGCATTTTCTTCATTCCGATCTTCCCAAGGAATTTTACACCAGTCAACATGGCCCCACACTTCACAACAAAATGGCATTGCAAAGAGAAACATCTCATTGAAACTGCACGCTCCCTGATGTTGAATACCAATGTTCCTGTTCATCATTGGGGTGATGCAGTCCTCACTGCCTGTTTTCTGATCAATAGGATGCCTTCTTCATATAGTCCCTCACTCTGTCATTTTTCCAAATGACCCTCTATACCATGTCTCTCCTTGTATATTTGGATGTACTTGTTTTGTGCATAATGTTTCTCCAGGTCTTGATAAACGCTCTGCAAAAGCTATTAAGTGTGTCTTTTTGGGATACTCTCGTCTTCAGAAAGGGTATAAATGTTATTCTCCCTCAACCAAGAGGTATTATATGTCTGCTAATGTCACATTCTTTGAGGATACACCTTTTTTTCTTGTCCTCCATGGAAGACCGTTCATTTGTTCAAAAATGTTTCCTCTACCATCATGTGATCCCTTGGTTACTCCTGCTTCTTTACCTCAAACTCAAAATGCAAATGACATTGGTCCTCCACCTCTTCTCACATATCATCGTCGAACACAATCTCAAACTCAGAACACCGAAGATCCTCGAGACTCAGATCCTCCTCCATCAGATTCCCAAACCTAGGATCATTCATCCTCCTCAGCCTCTCTTGACTTAGATAATAATTAGCCTATTGCCCTTCGGAAAGGTATTCGCTCTACTCATAATCCTTATCTTGTTTATAATTTTTTGAGTTATCATCCTTTGTCTCCTCCATATTTCTCTTTTGTTTCCTCCTTATCTTCCAAAAAGGTTCTTAATAATGTTCATGATGCACTTGGTCATCCTGGATGGTGACAAATGATTGATGAAATCCAGGCACTTTGGACCTTGTTCCTCTTCCTCCTGGTAAGAAGTCTGTTGGTTGTAGATGGGTTTATGCTATTAAGGTTGGTCCTACTAGTGCAATCGATCGTCTCAAAGCTCGTCAGGTAGCAAAGGGGTATACTCAAGTCTATGGCCTCGACTATTGTGATACCTTTTCTCTTATGGCCAAAACCAGTATTGTTTGTATTTTTCTTGCTATGGCTACCATTCGTCAATGGCCCCTTTACCAGTTGGACATTAAAAATGCTTTTCTTCATGGTGATCTAGAAGAAGAGATATACATGGAGCAACCTCCTGGGTTTGTTGCTCAGGGGGAGTCTGGGTTAGTTTGTAAATTACATCGTTCCCTTTATGGCTTGAAGCAATCACCTCGAGCTTGGTTTGGTAAATTTAGTCGGGTTTTGCAGAATTTTGGATTGAAACGATGTGAGGCGGATCATTCAGTATTTTATGGTCACTCTTCTCCTAATAAATGTGTTTATCTTATGGTTTATGTTTATATTGTCATTACAGGAAATTACGTCACTATAATTGCTCAATTAAATAATCATTTGTTCAACCACTTTCAGACCAAAGATCTGGGTCGGCTAAAATATTTCCTTGGTATTGAAGTGGAACAATCAAAGGAAGGTGTCATCATTTCACAAAGAAAATATGCTCTTGATATTTTGGAGGAAACAGGTCTGACAAATTGCAAGCCCATTGATAGTCCTATGGACTCAAATCAAAAGTTAATGAAAGACCAAGGTAAACTTTTCTCAGACCCAGAAAGATATAGAAGGCTAGTTGGAAAACTCATCTATTTTACCATAGCAAGACCTGATCTTTCTTATCCGGTGGGAGTTGAGTTAATTTATGCAAAATCCACATGTTGATCATTGGAATGCAGTGATTCGCATTCTCATATATGTAAAAGGGAACCCAAGACAGAGATTGTTGTATGAGGGCAAGGGAAACACTTGAGTTGAAGGATATTGTGATGCAGATTGGGCTGGTTGTGCAATTGACAGAAGATCTACCAGAGGATATTGTGTTTTACTTGGAGGAGGGAACCTTGTATCTTGGAAAAGTAAGAAACAAAGTGTTGTTGCTCAATCTAGTGCTGAAGTTGAGTATCGATCTATGGCTCTAACTACATGTGAGCTTGTGTGGATTAGACAACTCCTTCAAGAGTTGAAATTTTGTGAAAATAAGCTGATGAAGTTGGATATTGTGTTTTACTTGAAGGGAACCTTGTATCCTGGAAAAGTAAGAAATAAAGTGTTGTTGCTCGATCTAGTGCTGAAGTTGAGTATTGATCTATGGCTCTAACTACATGTGAGCTTGTGTGGATTAGACAACTCCTTCAAGAGTTGAAATTTTGTGAAAATAAGCTGATGAAGTTGTATTGTGGCAATCAAGCCACCCTTCACATTGCCTCCAACCCAGTGTTTCATGAAAGAACAAACACAAAGATTGACTGTCATTTTATTAGATAGAAGTTGTTGTCAAAGGATCTTGTTACTGAGTTTGTCAACTCTAATGAACAACTCGCAGACATTCTGACCAAATCTCTAAGGGGACCTAGAATTCAATTTATATGTTCCAAACTTGGTGCATATGATCTATATGCTCCAGCTTGAGGGGGAGTGTGGAAATATAATGTCTTTATTATTATTAATATTTATGTTAGGGTTTTGTTAGGGTCTTCCCGCCCTTTTACTTTTTAGAACTATTGTCTCCTATAAATACAATAGTAAGTTGTATCATATTTACTAAGTGAAAAATAAGATTTTTCAGCTTCTCTAACTCTCCAAGTGTAGTGTTAACACATATTTTTCTCATTACATGATAGGTTCCTAAACTTGGAACCTAATCAAGAACTCCCTCACAGTCTCTCACACCCAGAAAACAGAGAGAAATATATGGTGAATTGTGTATTATTAACAGAAAAAATAGTGTATACAAGATCCAGAGGCATAACACTCTTCATAGGTCAATGACCTGTTAACAAACAATGTACTCAAAAACTACCTTCTAACTATCCAAACAATCTATTTATACAATTCCTCTACCTTCTATCCTAATCTCATTTCCCATTATACCCTTATATCCCAAATACCCTATATCCTAACATTACACCCCCTTAGAACAACCTTGTCATCAAGGTTGGAACCGGAAAGCTTGATCTCATGACTCATCTTCATCAACCTATTACCATATGAAGGGAACCCACTGGATGCTGCCCTCCAATTCAAGTCTGGAGGCTTGAGTGGTGGCCATTTCTCCTCCAATGACTTCCATTCTTCCTCTTTCCTTCTTATCACCCCCAAATTCCACACCAAGGTCCACGGTTCTACTTCCTTTATTTTTAGCAAAGCTTCTGGCTCCACCCACCTTCTAGCTAGTGTTGGATCCCCCTTGATGAATACCTTCTTCCCTCTTTGATTGAACACCCTAGTCAATACCGTTCGGTTTCGTTCAATAATGGTAAACATCGTTCGGTTCCGTCCTATATTGGTCAACACTGTTCGGTTTCGTTCTATAATGGCTGATACCGTTCGGTTTCTTCCTATAATGTGGACCATCGTTCGGTTTCGTCTTTTAATGGTCAATACCGTTCGGTCCCCTATCGAACATTGCAACTTCATTGCTTTTGGCTGAATAGGGCCTCCAGTCGAGAGAGTGGACAACTCCGTCTGCTTCAAGTCTAATTCTGTCTCGGACCGCTCGACAACCTCACCTGGGATATTGCGCTCGACCTCGGACCGCTCGGCAACACTCGATCTACCATTCGGTTCCTTCCCGCTAACTTCAACTGTTCGGTCCGTGTTGGTTTTCTTCCTCTGCTCACCCCCCAAGCTTACCTGGTATGGTTGGGTATCCTCCATGGGTAAACCCCGATCCTCTACTAGTATCTTGCCTATGAAACTATGGCTGGCTCCTCGCATTCGTCCCCAAAAATGACTTGTCTTCTGACCCGCGACCCGCCAAAATCTTGAGGTCTTGTACATGTTGAAATATATTGTATTGTATAACTGTACTGTAAGTCTTGGGCTGTTGTGTGCTGGTCTACTTGCTCCTTATATAGGACATTTGGTGTAATAGAAACATAACACAATGGAATAATACTTCTATCTCTATATTTTCTCTCCCCAAATTTAAACATGGTATCCAGAGCAGGTTAGGGTTTGCAGCCACCCACTGCCGTTGCTTCCGTCGCCGCTCCGTCCGTCGCCGCCGCCACCGTCCGCCGTCGTCGCCGCCGCTGTCCGCCGCCGCCGTCGCAGCCTTTTCTCCGGCGATTTAGGGGTTCGGTGCGCCTCGAAGAGCGCGACCCATCCCCGGTGGTCGCCGCCTCATATTCTTCTCGACGCGCCGTCACGCGCCGTTTCTGTGCGGTCTCTCTCGGGCGCGTGGGCTTCACGCGCCGCCTCTCCCGTGTATAATTTCATTTGGTCAGATTGCAGAGCAGATCAGGAAATGGAAATAAATATTTTTGCAACCACACAAATGCCATTCAATACGAAAATTGAAAGCAGATTACTTCTCTTGCATTCATCATGTGCAACATCTAATTAAAAAACAAATTTCCAAAGCCTAGAAAAAGAATATAACGTACCAGGAAGTGCATAATTGCTTTGGGGACAAGATCTTCAACATTCTTTCTGACAATCTCATAGTATGATTTCAATAGCAACTTTGTTACTGTGATTTCAAAGGTTTCTGTATCTGAATTGCTCTCCAATGGCCTTAAGACGTGAGGGGGCTACAAAAACCAAAATACATCAATATATATATATATATATATATATATATATATATATATATATATACACATATATGCATATACACACACACAAACAGTACATATTGAAGCAGCTAACAAAGGTGTCAACCATACCTCTCTCAAATGAATCATAGAAAATGACTGTTCATTATGGACTGGTTCAGTGTGTGGTTTACTAGCAGTATTTTCCTTCATGGACACACGATTATCACCTCCACTAAAAATGGATGAAATCCCCCAGCTAGATCCACTAATGCTTCCTGGGATACAATATCATGCATTATATAATTTATATTGTATAATACAGATGACGAGGGTTGATAATGCACATAATAAAATACAAGCCTCAACAATCTCAAACAATTTACCAGATGTCACAACTTTCTCAACATCCGATGCAACACGAACACCCTGGTTTTTTCAAAAAAAAAAAAGAACTCCTTATAATGATTGAAAAGAACAGAATACGATAATAATCTAATATACATGTATTCGGAAAAGTCTAGTCAACTAAAAAGGATAAAATTACATAAATACCTTATCAGCCGCTACTCCATTTGCATGTCTTGCAAAAATAGATAGAATCTTCCCACTTTTATCAGAGGCTGGTCCCTTCTCGGATTCCAGCCCATCCTACTTGAAATTAAGAAGAGAATATTAAAACAAAAGATAGAAAAGCATTCACATCTAGCACGAAAAATGGAGCATATAATTGGATGAGAGGACATAATATGTACACCTTCGCGCTAGAAACTGGTAAAGCAACTCTAGAAGACCTGGTCTGTTGCACTGCAGCTTCGACAGCCTTGCTTCCACCAATAAAACTTGGGTGGGAAGTATTTATGTAGTCCATCTGTAAATTGTAGCTTGAATGAGAAGTCATGAACATGGAATTGAAGTTTCATCAGATCGATTGACGTCACCCTTACATTAATAAACAAAGTCTTGGTATGTTCATAAAATATATATATATATATATATATATATATATATACATACATATATATATCTGTGTGTGTACATACATATATATATATATATATATCTGTGTGTGTATATACATACATATATATATATATCTGTGGGTGCATAAGTTAATAAATTAATCCATATATTTTAAAACAATTTATGTATTTTATACAACTAAACAATGTTCTCATAGAATAAAAGTATAAACCTTGTTGAAATATATTGTATTGTATAACTGTACTGTAAGTCTTGGGCTGTTGTGTGCTGGTCTACTTGCTCCTTATATAGGACATTTGGTGTAATAGAAACATAATACAATGGAATAATACTTCTATCTCTATATTTTCTCTCCCCAAATTTAAACATGGTATCCAGAGCAGGTTAGGGTTTGCAGCCACCCACTGTCGTTGCTTCCGTCGCCGCTCCGTCCGTCGCCGCCGCCACCGTTCGCCGTCGCCGCCGCCGTCGCCGCCGCTGTCCGCCGCCGCCGTCGCAGCCTTTTCTCCGGCGATTTAGGGGTTCGGTGCGCCTCGAAGAGCGCGACCCATCCCTGGTGGTCGCCGCCTCATATTCTTCTCGACGCTCCGTCACGCGCCGTTTCTGTGCGGTCTCTCTCGGGCGCGTGGGCTTCACGCGCCGCCTCTCCCGTGTCGGAACGTCACCGCGCCACTGCCGGCCGGTTCGCCTCCGTCTCCTGAGTCTATTGTGGTCACTGATTTGCTGTTCCGTTGAGGTTTGCTCCGTTTAGGGTTTCTTCCCACCATCTTTGCTCCGTTCAGGTGTTTTCCTCAATTTCTGGTTTGGTTTTACGATGGCTGGTCTTGGAACACCGTCTCTCTCTGCCACTCCAACCATTACTTCTGCAAAACTCACTTGGAAAAACTATCTATCTTGGTCTTCCTCTGTGGAGTTATGGTTTCTTGGTCAAGGACACCATGACCATCTTGAACAAGATGTTTCCACCGTTCCTGAAGAAGAAAAATCTCAATGGCAGAAACTTGATTTCCAACTATGTGCTGTCCTATGGCAATCTGTTGAACCAGAAGTCTTAGAAATTTTAAGACCTTACAAAACGTGTTCCTCATTTTGGAGAAAAGCTCAAGATATATTTGCTAATGATGTACAACGCCTCTTTGATGCAACTCAAAGAGTGACTTCTCTCAAACAGAACAATCATGATATGGTTACTTACATAGGAACGGCCCGTGCTGCTGTAGAAGAATTGAAGAATTTCTTTGTGGCTGATTCTTTAGAAGGCCTAAACAAGAAGCTTGATAAGTTTTACATGGTCTTAATTTTAAGAGGTCTACATTCAGATTTTGGTCATGTTCGTGATCAAATGTTGGCTGGTGATCAAGTTCCATCAATGGACAGCTTAGTTACTCGACTTCTTCGGGTACCTTCATTAGTTAAAGATGAAAGTTTAATTGGTGGTATTGAAACATCAGCCATGGTAGCACCACAAGGAAGAGGAGGAGGCAGAGGCAACCGAGGAGGACGTGGTGGCCGTGGTATGCCTCCTCAGTGCGCATATTGTAAGAGGATAGGCCATACTCGAGAGAAATGTTATGCCTTACATGGATATCCAGACAAGGGTGTTCATGTTTTGAAATCTGATGAACCCAAAATTTCGAATGAAGAATATCAAGAATTTTTGAAGTATAAATCTGGAAAATCTTCTAATCTTGACCAATCCTCTTCCATGTCCAGTGCGTCAACTGCCGGTATGTCTCAATCTGTGGAAGGTCACCATCCATGGATCCTTGACTCAGGTGCCTCTGACCATATCTCTGGTACTATTTCTTCATTTTCTTCCATGTCTTCTCAGAAAATCCCTCATTTCATTACTATTGCCAATGGATCCAAAGTTGCATCGCAGGGCATTGGCAGAGTTTCCTTATCTCCTTCACTAAATTTAAATTCCGTTTTGTATATTCCTCATTGCCCCTACAATTTAATCTCTTTGAGCCAATTGACTCGCTCCTTAAATTGTTCTGTAACCTTTACTGCTAATTCCTTTGTTATACAGGAACATGGTACGGGTCGCCTGATTGGAGAAGGACATGAGTCTCGAGGACTTTATTTTTTGAAACATAGCTCTTCAGCTTCCTGTTTTACCACTTCATCCCCAAAACTTTTGCATGATCGGTTGGGCCATCCAAGTTTATTCAAGTTGAAGATGATGGTTCCAAGTCTCAAGAACATTCAAGTCTTAGATTGTGAGTCGTGTCAATTAGGAAAACATGTTAGATCTTCTCATCCTAAAAAGTCTGAGACATTATGTAATTCTCCTTTCTCAACTATTCACTCTGATATTTGGGGACCAAGTCGTGTTACTTCTTTTGGTTTTAACTATTTTGTCACTTTCATTGATGAATTCTCTCGATGTACTTGGGTTTATTTAATGAAAGAGAGATCTGAACTTTTGTCCATATTTGTGTCCTTTACTAATGAAATCAAGAACCAATTTGGGAAGACAATTAAAATCCTTCGTAGTGATAATGCTAAGGAATATTTTTCGTCAGCGTTTTCTTCATTCTTATCTTCCCAAGGAATTTTACATCAGTCAACATGTCCTCACACTCCACAACAGAATGGTGTTGCAGAGAGGAAGAATAGACATCTCATTGAAACTGCACGCTCCTTGATGTTGAATACTAATATTCCTGTACATCACTGGGGTGATGCAGTCCTCACTGCCTGCTTTCAAATCAATAGGATGCCGTCTTCCTCTCTTGAGAATAAAGTTCCTCATTCTGTCATTTTTCCAAATGACGCCTTATATCATATCCCCCCACGTGTATTTGGGTGTACATGTTTTGTCCATAATGTTTCTCCAGGTCTTGATAAGCTATCCGCCAAGGCTATTAAGTGTGTCTTCTTGGGATATTCTCGTCTTCAGAAAGGATATAAATGTTATTCTCCCTCCAACAAGAGATATTATATGTCGGCTGATGTCACATTCTTTGAGGATACACCGTTTTTCTCATCCTCTGTGGAGGATCGTTCATCTGTTCAACAAATGTTTTCTCTACCATCGTGTGATCCCTTGGTTATTCCTGCATCTACACCTCCAACTCAAAATGTGAATGACGTTGTTCCTCCACCTATTCTCACATATCAGCGTCGGAGACAATCTCAAGCTCAGAACAATGAAGATCCTCTAGACTCATCTCCTCCTCCATCAGCTCACCAGACCATGGATCCTTCATCCTCCTCGTCTTCTCCTAACTCAGACGATGATTTGCCCATTGCCCTTCGGAAAGGTATTCGTTCTACTCGTAATCCATATCCTGTTTATAATTTTTTGAGTTATCATCGTTTGTCTTCTACCTATTTCTCTTTTGTTTCCTCCTTATCCTCCATTAAGACTCCTAATACTATTTATGAGGCACTTGATCATCCTGGATGGAGTCAAGCCATGATTGATGAAATGCAAGCACTTGACCACAATGGTACTTGGGACCTTGTTCCTCTTCCCCCTGGTAAGAAGCCTGTTGGCTGCCGATGGGTTTATGCTATTAAGGTTGGTCCTACTGGTGAAATTGATCGTCTAAAAGCTCGTCTAGTAGCTAAGGGATATACTCAAGTTTATGGCATTGATTATTGTGATACCTTTTCTCCTGTGGCTAAAACCAGTACCGTTCGTATTTTACTTGCTATGGCTGCTATTCGTCATTGGCCACTTTATCAGTTGGACATTAAAAATGCCTTTCTTCATGGTGATCTGGAAGAGGAGATATACATGGAGCAACCTCCTGGGTTTGTTGCTCAGGGGGAGTCTGGGTTAGTTTGTAAATTACGTCGTTCCCTCTATGGCTTGAAACAATCACCTCGTGCTTGGTTTGGTAAATTTAGTCGGGTTGTGCAAAATTTTGGGTTGAAACGATGTGAGGCGGATCACTCAGTGTTTTATGGTCATTTCTCTCCTGACAAATGTGTTTATCTCATGGTGTATGTTGATGATATTGTTATTACAGGGAATGACAACACTAAAATTACTCAATTAAAGAATCATTTGTTCAACCACTTTCAGACTAAAGATCTAGGTCGTCTAAAATACTTCCTTGGTATTGAAGTGGCACAGTCAAAAGAAGGTGTCATCATTTCACAAAGGAAATATGCTCTTGATATTTTAGAGGAAACAGGTTTGACAAATTGCAAGCCTATTGATAGTCCTATGGACTCAAATCAAAAACTAATGAGAGATCAAGGTGAACCTTTCTCAGATCCAGAGAGATATAGAAGGCTGGTTGGAAAACTCATATATCTTACAATAACAAGACCTGATCTTTCTTATCCAGTGGGAGTTGTGAGTCAGTTCATGCAGAATCCACATGTTGACCATTGGAATGCAGTAATTCGAATTCTTAGATACATAAAAGGAAATCCAGGACAGGGATTGTTGTATGAGGACAAGGGAAGCACTCAGATTGAAGGATATTGTGATGCAGATTGGGCTGGTTCTCCAATTGATAGAAGATCTACTACAGGATATTGTGTTCTACTTGGAGGGAACCTTATATCTTGGAAAAGTAAGAAACAAAGTGTTGTTGCTAGATCTAGTGCTGAAGCTGAATACCGATCTATGTCTTTGACTACATGCGAACTTGTGTGGATCAAGCAACTTCTCCAAGAGTTGAAATTTTGTGGAAATGAATCGTTGAAACTGTACTGTGACAACCAAGCAGCCCTTCATATTGCCTCCAATCCAGTGTTTCATGAGAGAACAAAACATATAGAAATTGATTGTCATTTTATTAGAGAGAAGTTGTTGACTAAGGAACTTGTTACGAAGTTTGTCAATTCTAATGAACAACTCGGAGACATTATGACCAAATCTCTAAGGGGGCCTAGCATTCAATTTATATGTTCCAAGCTTGGTGCATATGATCTATATGCTCCAGCTTGAGGGGGAGTGTTGAAATATATTGTATTGTATAACTGTACTGTAAGTCTTGGGCTGTTGTGTGCTGGTCTACTTGCTCCTTATATAGGACATTTGGTGTAATAGAAACATAACACAATGGAATAATACTTCTATCTCTATATTTTCTCTCCCCAAATTTAAACAGTACAGACTCGTCCACCGTCCCTTTCTGTTTGGATGCCGCCAAACGCTCAATGATGGTTCCAAACCGTATCACGAGGGCTTCCTTCAAACCATTCCAAGAACGATTCTTGGCTTTCTCCTTCCAGGCTCTGAACCAATAACCCGCGCTTCCCTCCATGCTAATGGCTTCCTGGCACACCTTTTCTTCCTCCTTCACCCCCTGGGTCTCAAAAACTGTCTCCGCCCTAGCAATCCACCCCATCGCATCAAACCCTTCGAAAGCGGGTAAATCTACTCTCCTTTCCCCGCTGGGTTGCACTTCATGGCGTTCATCCCCTCTCTCCCCTTCCTCTTCCTTTCGCCGGTCCCAATGTTGGTCGTCTTGGTTGTGGCCTCGACCACCCAACATCCTTATGATTTCTTGCAAATCTTGGCGTATTGCAGTATAATCTTGGCGTATTGCAGCATAATCTTGGCATATTGCTACATAATCTGATCGCAGCTCCCCTGTCTGCACCGTCATTCTATCAACCACAATTTCTTTCACCCTGACCCGATTCTTGCGGCGTCTCGATCCGGCAGGTCGGACCAATTGATAGGTTCCTAAACTGGGAACCTAATCAAGAACTCCCTCACAGTCTCTCACACCCAGAAAACAGAGAAAAATATATGGTGAATTGTGTATTATTAATAGAAAAAATAGTGTGTATACAAGATCCAGAGGCATAACCCTCTTCACAGGTCAATGGCCTGTTAACAAACAATGTACTTAAAAACTACCTTCTAACTATCCAAACAATCTATTTATACAATTCCTCTACCTTCTATCCTAATCCCATTTCCCATTATACCCTTATATCCCAAATACCCTATATCCTAACAATACACCTCTCAGGTCTCACACTATTAGCCTTGATGTGTGTATAATATGGTGGTAAGTGACCCTTTCAATGAATGAAGGATAGATTTTGGTACTATCTTAGACTTTGAGTTTAAACCTAAATCAAACCCTCAAAATTGGTTTGTGAGGTGACATTTGTGCCCCTCTTTTATATTTTAATTTAGCTATACCACTGGTGGATATGAGATCTCCAACAATTTTAAAATGTAAAAGTGGTATCTTTGCTTTAGACTTCTTTATTTTAGATATGGAGTACATGCTTAGTGAACTTGGAAGCTATACTCAAGGTGGTCAGTTTAGAATGTCGATTGAAAATGTGGTAGTGGAAGGGTCCCACACCTGTAAAAGGTCTATCCCCTCACTTGATAAGACTTCCAATGATAGAATGAACTGAAAACTAAGATGCATTGGAACTGTTAGAGTCCTAAATGCTTACTGAAACAAAATTTTATCTAGAAAAACATCACTAGGTCTATTTTATTGATAACTTCTAAGAAAGGGGAATTTAACCCTAACTGAACTTCAGAAAATTGGTTTGAAATGTAAGGTTTGCATCTACTTACATGTTTTAATTCGACCATATCTCTAGTCGGTTTAGGATGTCTTACGTGAATTTGAATTTTCTTTTGTTTTTTCTTATATATATATATATATATATATTATAAATAGACCATATCTTTAGTCAATGTTGGATCTCCGACACACCACCCCACACTAAGGACTAGACATCTAGAGTGTGAGACTAGAGGGGAGCCTAATAGAAGGTAATATGGTAGGTCTAACAAACTTGATTATGTTAAGACTTTGAATGACTTCTATACCTTTTTAAAAAAAGTGAAATTTAAGCTTAACTCAAGTATAAATCTGGCTTGCGAGGTGAGGTTTACACCCACCTATATACTATAATTTGGCTATATTACTAGCTAATGTAGGATCTGCAACAATATTAATCATACCAATTACATTCTCATCATCTCTACTTTTGTAATAATCAAATCCTTTAAAAAAAGGAAATAAAAATATGCTTAAATGAATAGGGAGATTTTGAAGATATTTTTTCCTAATATTGTGGAAATATTGGGATTATTTTTATCCTAATAATATGCTATCTACAACATTATCCCTGCCTTTTGAAACCAATCTCTTGTTATTGTAATGTGGTGAATAAGCAATTTGCATTTTGGAATTGCTAAGGTACATATTATTTTGAACTGTTGATTAACATTGTTACTGGATCTTGTTATAGGCTCGGAGGCAATGTTTGCAGATCTTTGCTATTTCCCTGTGCGGTCAGTTCAGGTAATGAATGATGACTGTGTTATAACTGACAGCTTATGTTTCCATTATTGTACTTTCTGTATCTTATAAGCTAATATCTGATGAGACCGATGGTGGTTTTTTTGTAGCTTACATTTGTATTTCTTGTTTTACCGTGCCTACTGTTGGGATATTTGGGTCAAGCTGCATACCTTATGGAAAACCATGCTGATGCTGGCAATGCTTTCTATTCTTCTGTTCCAAGTAAGTTTAGTCTACTTGGTTTCTGTACTAGTGTTTATCAACATTTCCAGTGACATTTCTTTGCACTTTATAGAACCTTCATCTAAGACTATTTTGTGTCTGCAGGTGGGGCATTCTGGCCAACATTCCTCATTGCTAACATTGCTGCATTAATTGCAAGTCGGGCTATGACAACAGCCACATTTTCTTGTATAAAACAGTCTGCTGCACTTGGTTGTTTCCCTCGTCTTAAAATAGTTCATACCTCTCGGAAATTTATGGGACAGATCTATATCCCTGTCATAAACTGGTTTCTCTTGACTGTTTCTTTGGTGTTTGTCTGTACTATATCCAGCCTTGATGAGATTGGAAATGCATATGGTAATGATTTTGTTTCAATTTCTCTATTTTTATTTCTAGATAATTTTGTCATTTTTGTCAGCGTATTCACATGACATGTCAAATTTTAAATCATGTTACTTTTTTTATGGGATCAATGCATATTGATACTGTTGTAATTAGAGAAAAACTTACTAAGTATTTTTCTATAATTATTTAGGTATGAGGTGCCTAACTTAGGGGTGCCTAACATAGGAGGTGCCTAACTTAGAGGTGCCTAACTTAAGGAGGTGCCTAACTTTTACTCCTATAAATACATTAGTATGTTGTAATAATATGTATTGAAATAAATTATAGTTCTACATGTTTCTCAAGATGGTATCAGAGCTCCCGATCTTGGGAGCTCTGTTTCCGCTGCACTGATAAGCTACCAGCCACCAGCAACCGCAGCTATCCAGCCACTACAACTGTAGCAGTAACTATTGGAATCACTGATAGGACAGAAAGGGACGCCTATCTACAGCAAACACAACATTGCAAATTGCTCTGCCACGCGCCGCCACGCGCCGCCACGCACAACCAGACTTGCCGGCGCGTGTAGCCCACGCGCCTAGTTCCGGCGAGACCCACTCGCCGCCGACGTCACAGAAGGAGTCGCCGGAGCCTCCTCGTTCCGGTACAAGGGCCGGTGACAACCCATTTGGCTCAGATCGGAGTAAATCTGAGTTTTGAAGAACTGCTCCATATTATCCTGTGTAGCCCACACTGTTTTTCCACTGCCCAGGCACTGTTTTTCCGCTGTCCAGTGCCTGTTTGACTCTGTCCGACGCCGTGTGCCGCTGTCCGGCACCGTTTGTCGCTGTCCAGGCGCCGATTGTCCGCTGTCCGGCGTCGTATTCCACTGTTTCGTCAGCAGATAGGGTCCCCAGATTGCATTCCCAAAGATGTCTGAGGTAAAATTTATTCCTTTGGGTCCTAATGATCTTCCAAATATGATAGGTGCCTACCGGTTGGATGGGCGAAATTTCTTACAATGGAGCCAGTACATTCGAAGGATTCTCAAGGGTCGTTCAAGACTAGACCACATAGATGGTGGAGGACCAGAACCACATGACTCAAACTTCCTACTGTGGGACAATGAAGATTCACTAATTATGACTTGGATGTGGCATTCCATGGTTCCTGAGATAAGTCGAAATTACATGTTTCATTCTTCTGCCAAGGAAATATGGGATGATTTACAAAATACCTTTTCATTAAAAAAGGATTTTGCTGCATGTTATGACATTGAAAGCAGGATATTTAATACAAAACAGGGCTCACTTTCTGTATCAGAATATCATGGAAATTTGAATGGTCTTTGGATTGAATTAGATCAATACCAAACAATAAAGATGTGTAAAACAGATGTTGCCGCACATGCTGAAGTCGTGGAAAGAGGAAGAATCTTTAAATTTCTCCATGGCCTAAATCAAGAATATGACCCAATCAGGGTACAGATCTTAGGAAGAGAAAAATTATCTTCCTTATCAGAAGTATTTTTTATGGTAAGAGGAGAAGAAACTCGAAGAGCTGTCATGCTTGATGGGGGGATCTCCAACACAGGCTCTGCCATGACAACCGGAAAGGGATTCCATAAAGGAACGAGCACTGGAGGAAAGTCATTTGAAAGAGGAAATCGTGGAGATTATTACACTGGAGGAAAGTCATTTGAATCAGGAAATCGTGGAGATTATTGTTCATTTTGTAGAAGATCTGGACATACCAAAGAAACATGCTTCAGACTCCATGGAAAAAGTAATGTTCTAGAGCGTATGAGGAATAACAAAGGGCCTACTAAAAAATGGGTAAATCACACTACCTTAGAACAGGAAGCCACAAATCAATCTAATGTTTCTCCACCACCAGATCTTGACATGAAAGCTTATAAGGAAGAACTTGACCGCTTGAAAGCAATGGTTGAATCAATGAGTAAGCCCTCTGGATCATGTACTCTGTCCATGAAAGGTAAGATTTGTCTCAATACTGTTGGTAATATGACTCAAGGTATTTGGATTCTTGATTCAGGAGCAACTGATCATATGACACCTTGTCGTGTGTCGTTCAACTCATACGATCAAAGCAGTAAAGAACAACTTATTACTGTTGCGAATGGTCAGGGTATACCTATATGTGGCTCTGGAAATATAGTTTTGGAATCATCCATTATATTAAAGGGCGTTTTACATGTTCCACAATTAGCAAATAATCTTATCTCTGTGCAAAAACTCACAAAGGATTTAAATTGTTCAGTAATATTTTTCTCCACTCATTGTGTTTTTCAGGATCTTGCCACGGGGAAGACGATTTTAACTGCTAAGGAGCAAAGTGGGTTGTATCTATTAGAGACTAATGACCAAAGCACAACAAATATTTTGAGTCTACAAGCTACATCTGAGACGTGGGCAAACTCTCAAATATGGCTTCATCATAAAAGGCTTGGGCATCCTTCATTTAACCTTATCAAGTCTTTATTTCCCCATTTGTTTACCAATGAGTCTGTTGAGTCTTTTAATTGTGATATTTGTCAATTATCAAAACATCATCGTGCATCTTATCCTATTAGTAATAAAAAGAGTACTTCTCCTTTTGATTTAATTCACACTGATGTTTGGGGACCAGTTGTCGCATCTATTTCTGGAGCAAAATGGTTTGTTACCTTTATTGATGATTGCACTCGTGTCACATGGACATACCTTATGAACAATAAATCTGAAGTTTTCCCAATCTTTGTTAAATTTTTTCATCTTGTCCAAAATCAATTTGGAAGAAATATCAAAAGAATTCGGTCTGATAATGGTACTGAATATGTTAATCATGAATTCCTCAATTTTTTCTCTCATAATGGTATTGTTCATGAACTTACATGTGTAAATACCCCTCAACAAAATGGGATTGCAGAAAGAAAGAATCGTCATCTCCTTGAAGTAACTAGAGCTCTTCTTTTTCAAATGTCTGTTCCAAAAAATTACTGGGGGGAAGCAGTGTTAACGGCCACATATCTCATCAATAGGTTACCTACCCGTGTCTTAAACGGCATTAGTCCTATAGAGTCGTTATTGTCTTTTGTTCCTTCTTCCCCTTTAATATCAAGTCTGCCTAGTAGAATTTTTGGATGTATTGCTTTTGTTCACTCTCATCACCCTAATCGTAGCAAGTTAGATCCAAAAGCCCTTAAATGTATCTTTATAGGGTATCCTTCTAATAAAAAAGGGTACAAATGTTATCATCCTCAGAGTCGTCGCATCTTTATCAGCATGGATGTCACATTTCATGAAACACAGTCCTTTTATGTCAGTTCACCACTTCAGGGGGAGAAAACACTTGAAATGGATGAACTTTCCTTCTTGTCATTACCATGTCAGTCTTCGCAGGATGCCCAAGACCTGAGCAATGAAACTATCAGGATCCATAATAAGGATGAAGAAGAAGACAAATTTTTTGGTCAAAAATATGAAAGAAGAAAACAACCCACTTCGACTCTAGAGCAAGAAAAATTGTCTAATCCGGAGGTGAGAATCCCTGAAGACAACATCGAAGAGGTAAGTATTACTGATGACTTGCCCATTGCATTGAGAAAAGAAAAGAGATCATGTGCTAAATATCCCATTTCTCAACATGTTTGCACTAACAATCTCTCTGATAAGCATAGAAGTTTTATTGCTGCCATTGATACAACAAAAATTCCTACCACAGTTCGAGAAGCTATGAAACTTGAACATTGGACTCAAGCCATGAAAGAAGAGATGAATGCATTAGAAAAAAATTCAACTTGGGAAATTGTTGACAAGCCAAGAGACAAGAAGGCAGTAGGATGTAGATGGCTATTCACAGTGAAACATAAGGCGGATGGAACAATAGAAAGATATAAAGCGAGACTGGTGGCAAAAGGCTATACTCAAACCTATGGGATTGACTATGAGGAGACATTTTCTCCTGTGGCAAAGATGAATACAGTTCGAGTTATTCTTGCTTTGGCGGCTCATTTTAGATGGGACTTACACCAGTTGGATGTAAAGAATGCCTTTCTTCACGGAGATCTGGAAGAGGAAGTTTACATGGATATTCCCCCAGGGTTTGAAGTAAAAAATGAACGAAACAAGGTTTGTCTCCTAAAGAAAGCATTGTATGGTCTTAAGCAATCCCCTAGAGCATGGTTTGGAAGATTTACAAAAGCAATGATTTCCTTGGGATACAGACAAAGTCAAGGAGACCACACTCTGTTCATAAAACATTCATCTACAGGTAAACTCACCCTATTGCTTGTCTATGTGGATGACATGATTATTGCAGGAGATGACGAAGCAGAAAAGTTGGCATTAAAAGAAAAACTGGCAGCTCAATTTGAAATGAAAGACCTAGGAAAACTTAAATACTTTCTTGGAATAGAGGTTGCTTACTCCAAGGAAGGAATATTCATCTCCCAAAGGAAATATGTACTTGATCTCCTCAAAGAAACGGGAAAACTGGGATGTCGAACTTCAACAATTCCTATAGAACAGAATCATAGAATTGGAAGTGAAGAAAGTGCTCCTGTAGAGAAGACCCAGTATCAAAGATTGGTAGGAAAACTGATCTATCTATCACACACAAGACCAGACATTGCCTATGCAGTTAGTGTAGTAAGCCAATTCATGCATGATCCAAGAAATAGACACATGCAAGCAGTTGATAAAATTCTCCAGTACTTGAAGTCAAGTCCAGGGAAGGGATTGTTGTTTAAAAGGGAAGACACATTAAGTATGAAAATATATACTGATGCTGACTATGCAGGGTCTATTACTGATAGAAAATCTACTTCTGGGTATTGTATGTTTCTTGGAAATAATCTGGTAACATGGAGGAGCAAAAAGCAAGACAGAGTATCTCGCTCTAGTGCAGAAGCTGAATTTCGAGCCCTTGCTCAAGGAATGTGTGAAGGACTATGGATGAAAATCATTTTGGATGATCTTAAAATTAAGATAGACAGTCCTGTGCAATTATACTGTGACAACAAATCTGCCATAAGCATTGCTCATAATCCAGTACAACATGACAGGACAAAGCACATTGAGATTGACAGACACTTCATAAAAGATAATCTAGACAGGGGCTTTATGATTACAACTCATGTTCCAACAGGTCTTCAGCTAGCAGATATTTTTACAAAAGGGCTACCTCAGGGAAGATTTCAAGATCTTGTAAGCAAGTTGGGAATGATTGATATTCATTTACCAACTTGAGGGGGAGTGTTGTAATTAGAGAAAAACTTACTAAGTATTTTTCTATAATTATTTAGGTATGAGGTGCCTAACTTAGGGGTGCCTAACATAGGAGGTGCCTAACTTAGAGGTGCCTAACTTAAGGAGGTGCCTAACTTTTACTCCTATAAATACATTAGTATGTTGTAATAATATGTATTGAAATAAATTATAGTTCTACATGTTTCTCAAGAGATACTGATTGGAAAGACATTGAGTTTCTCTCTTATAATCACACTTGGAAGAATAACAAAACTGGAGGTCGAGCCTTGACCAAATTTTCTTTAAGAAACCTTTAAAGCGTATAAAATAAAACCATTATTTGTGCAGTTTTACAAGTACTGACTTTATTTTCAGAAAAAAAAATGACATTCTGTATAAATACAGATATAATTATCTTGCACTCACAGCATTTTTAAGAGGTGCCGGTTATCATTTTATTCCAAATGGATGTGGTCAAACAGGCAGGTTACCGGTTTTCAAGGTTAGGTCATGTCAAAAGCTTCAAAAAGGGCTTTACCCACACCAACTGATTTGGAATCAAACAAAAAAGATGTGGTGTTTGGTCCTAGTGGTCGAACTAACCTTCATTGGAAACTGGCAGTCTACTTCAGAACAAGCTTTCACCTTACTTGTAAATTTGTAAAATACATCAATAATAATTTGATTCTTACTGGGAGGAGGGAGTTAATCTTTCATTGATTTTTATACACTGAATTTACCTTTGTTATTATTTTACCATACTACATAAAATTATATAAAATACAAATTTGTTTTCAGCTTGTTCCTTTGTCTTCTTTCAGGCATTGCTGAGCTGGGTGTGATGATGATGACCACTATTTTAGTAACTCTTGTTATGCTTCTTATATGGCAGATTCACATCATTGTAGTGCTGATTTTTGCAGTAGTCTTCCTGGGATTGGAGTTGACTTTCTTTTCATCAGTTTTGTGGAGTGTAACAGATGGAAGTTGGATCATATTGGTCTTTGCAGTATTAATGTTTTTTATAATGTTTGTATGGAATTATGGCAGCAAGCTCAAATATGAAACTGAAGTAAAGCAAAAACTGTCAATGGATTTGATGCGAGAATTAGGCTGTAATCTTGGGACGATACGAGCTCCTGGAATCGGTTTGCTCTATAATGAGTTGGTGAAAGGAATTCCAGGCATTTTTGGCCATTTTCTAACCACGCTTCCAGCTATACACTCTATGATTATATTAGTTAGTATTAAATATGTTCCAGTTCCTGTGGTTCCTCAAAGTGAAAGGTTTCTTTTTCGGCGAGTTTGCCAGAGAAGCTATCATATATTTCGCTGCATTGCCAGGTAATAAATAAGCTAAATATTTTACATTTTGGGATATTTGTGCGTTTTTCATCTGTATTGGATCAGTGAAAGTGTTATCTTTTAAAAAGCCAAATAGGTTGTGAAAAAGAAGTCCTACATACATGTTACTTTTGGAATTGTGCTATAGCTTTACTTGAAATCTCAAGGAAAATAGTCAATAGTACAAGGAAAAGTCTCGATGATGTGATTGTTGGTAAAGTATTTAGTTCAGGACAATTGATAAGTTGCTAATTTGAGTTAATCAAATGGTTGCTCTTTAGCCACTTTTCAATAGTCATAAACAAGATTACTTTTTACTATATTTTTTGTATATTTTCCTGGAATATATACTTTAATTAAAGTTTCATTTTTCTCAATTCTATAAGCCGGATCAGAACATTTTACATTTTCAACAGGTATGGTTACAAAGATGTTCGAAAAGAAAATCACCAGACTTTTGAGCAACTGTTGATGGAAAGCCTAGAGAAGTTTATACGTCGTGAAGCTCAGGAGAGGTCACTCGAGAGTGATGGGGATGATGATTCTGATTCTGAGGATGAGTACTCTGGTTCTAGGGTTCTCATAGCTCCCAATGGGAGTGTTTATTCTCTTGGCGTCCCTCTTCTGGCTGATTTTATTGATACAAACAAACCCATACCCAATTTGGAAGCAAGCACATCTGAGGATGCAAACCCTGAATCTCCTAAGCCCCCAGTGCTTGATGCTGAGCAGAGTCTTGAGAGAGAATTATCTTTTATACGCAAGGCTAAAGAATCTGGAGTGGTTTACCTTCTTGGTCATGGGGATATAAGGGCTAGGAAAGACTCATGGTTTATCAAGAAGCTAATTATAAATTATTTTTATTCTTTTCTGAGAAAGAACTGCCGGAGGGGGATCACAAATTTAAGTGTACCCCATTCACATTTGATGCAGGTTGGCATGACCTACATGGTTTAACCATCAATTTTCCGACCCCAACATTTGACAGGTAATTTGAAATTATAATTTGGTAGCAGTGAGTTGGTCTTGGAAAGGTCTCATTTTGCAGTTCTAGTTGCATGATCGTAACTTTTTTGGGTCCTCAAATTGCTATGTATCTTTCTAGCTCATAATCTGGATCCTGTTCCAATGTTTTTTATGGTTGTGAGCTTGGATTGTAGATATATGGAAATGACATAGCTATGAGCAAAAAATAGAAAAGAAAATAAAAAGAAGATAAATGTAGAATTGTCATTACAAAAAGAAACTGTAGGCTGTTATTTACACATATCGTGGATGTGCCAAATTCCACCTGAACACGACTTTTGTACTATCTAAAGACAAATTTCTGTAGTTTGCGTTAGCTCTTTACCTGATCTCATCTTACAAGTCATTTTAGTGATTAGACTACAAGACATGGCCCTTGAAGATTTTATCGTTGTGGATTTTTTAGTTTTTGATGAGAAAATAGATTATGGTAATAAAAAAACTGATAATACCTATTTTAAAACAGATATTAATTTTGATTTTTTTTACACTGAGGGTTAGTAGTTAATAGTTGGAAATTGAAAAAACTGAGGAACCAATACTTCATCCCAACTACGCATTTTGAAGTTTTATTTGAAACTATAGTTGTATTCTAAAAGGCTTTCTGACTACACTTGGAGATTTTAAGATGCAGAAATATAAATGGATTTTACTGCAGTCCCTTTCAAATCTTATTATAAACACCAAAAAGACCAAGGAACAAGGAATAATGAACCTGTCATAAGTGGAAACTGCTATAGAGAAAAGCTTATGGTTGAAAGAGAAAGCTAGAGAGCTCATAAAGAGAGAAACTTATGAGAATCAAATAGAAGTACCACCCAGTAAAATGATTGGTGCAATTTATTCTTTTTCATATTACATAAATTGCTTTATTAGTTTTCGCCGTTTCCTGAAGGTGTGAATCTTTCAATTCTATGCATACGAATTTTCCTGTAAACCGATTTCCTTTCATCCGAGGACGATCGCACCCATAAATCAAAGGTTAGCAGTATACACACCGAGCTGACGTCAGGAGAGTCCGCTGTCCTACTTTGTGCCTGCGTGTATCCAACATCTAGTATGGTCGGCTTGTTTTCCGGTTTTGTTGTGCCAGATCAGCATCTACATGGATTTTGGTATTTGGCGATGTACTATATATTTGTTTCTGCTTTGAGGAAAATTTGAATCTCAAAAGTATCGAGTTGGTCATTACACCAATGGAACTCAGCCCCATGAGAGCCCCTGCAATTGATGGAGTCAGAATAGTTCCATTTATGGGAAATAACACTCCAGCTGCAATTGGAATTCCTACCTGTATACAGATAGAGGTTTAAATACACCATGAAGGTTGAATAACAATATAGAACAATATTTTTCCAGATATTTCAAAATCGCAAATAACAGACATTAAACCAACAAAAAGAAAGTATCAGTCCTAAATTCAGTTGAATTTGGTACATGAAACAGGTGGAGATTATCTGCGCTGATACCGCATGTTAATAAAATTCGGACACCGATTGTATTTGCATTTTGATGTGGAGTGGTTTATTTAACTGTAAATGAAAGAAGCAGAACACTTAAAACCCAAGCTGTCTGAAAGAAGAAAGTATAATTAGTTGCTATATTTAAAGCTTAGATTTCATTTGAAGCATGACTTTGATTTGTCTCATTCATACAACTACTACCACCAAGACCTTTACCCTACTCGGTGAAGTAAACTATTATCATATATCACCAGGCATGGTTAAACCCCAAACTTTTGAGAGATGATCCCTTTTAATAATTTTCTCTAACCTTCGAACAAGAACCATGCAATATATTTAATCGATGCCTTCAATGGTAATCTTTGTCCTTGTCCTAATAATCTTATTGATTTCTATAACACCAATATTCCCTTGTATAGAATTTGTATCCCACACTTCTCCGCACGGTGAGCTTGACAGTTCCACTTCCAATATTTATTTATCAAAAATACATTCATCAAGTGTTTTTTAAGTTTAGTATTTATTAGACATTCTAAATGTTAAAATGACATAAAAGTAAGAAGATAAAAGAACAATAGTACTTAAACATAAAAAGGATGTAAAGAGGAATTCTTGATATAAAATTATAATTTATAAAGTATATTTCTTTTCTTATATAAAATATTTCTTTTATTTGTTATAAAGTACCCATAACTTTTTAATTTCATACCTCTAGAAGCTGACTTTGATTGAGTAGTTAACAAGTAAATTAATAGTTCATTAATAACTAAATTTATTTCCATCTCTAACCATATTCCTTCATCGGGAAGGTCTTTTGCTGATAATCAAAATAGAAAATGCTAAGAACATCTTTTACATTTCAACAAGCAACTTTTCTATGCGAAACAAAAAAATCAAATTTGTAATGGAAATGAATTAAGCATGTGGAAAATTCTTAGATATACACGCGGATCAATTTCTATATTTAGGTGGTAGAAGAACTTACAATGTTGTAGACGAAAGCCCACCAAAGATTCTGCTTTACAGTATTCATGGTCAGCCTACTAAGCTCCAAGGCATCAAGTACCTGCAATTAAATAAAAAGATTAATTATCTACTAACATTCGATTGTCTAAATCAACCACATCGAAGAAATATTCTGGGTGCACATAATAAAGTGTCTTAGCAGAAATAAAGGCATCGAGAACGTAACCTAATCATTCTTTGGTTATTGAAGTAAAAATACGTATTTCATGTAAATCAACTACTTTCAATCCACACCCAGGTGTCTCCTAGAATCTCAAGTGCACTAAAAGAAAAATGAGAAAAGTGTTAAATAAAACCGGTTCCAATCCTATATATTTGTTAAGAAGTGGATTTTGAGTCTAACTCAACCCCACAAAACCAGCTTGTAAAATGAGGTTTGCACTTACTTATATATTGTTAGATATATTATATCTTTTATCTTTTAGTTAGTTTGTTATTATTTCTCATTTGTATTTTGGGCTTAGCCCATATTTCTTCTATTATAAATAGAGAACCCTATGTGTGTATTTTACACAAGGGAGATTAATCTAAATATAGTTTTTCACTATATTCAACATGGTATCAGAGCAGGTTCTCTGATCTTCTTCTGGTGTCTCTGCCATCTGCCGGCGGCCGGCCGCCATGGCCGCCGGCAGCCCCTAAAATTTCAGTGGGGAACCCTTCTCTCTTTCTTTTTCTCTTAAATCTGTGCCACAGTCAGTACCGTGCAGTCAGATCTCTCCACCGTCGCCGCCACTTCTTTCCGGCCAGTCCGTCGCCGCCTCCGGCCACCGCTGTCGCCGCCGCCGTCACCGGAGTTCCAGAATCGACCGGCGACCACACCATCGGAATCGTCTCGGCCGGGCGACCACCGTCGCACAAAGATCGCGGCGATCGGAGCACCCACGCGCCGCCACGCGCCGCCGCAAGATTCGCCGCTGCCGCCGCGCGTCGCCGGAGCTTTCCGCCGCCGATCAGCATCGCCGTGATCGCCTCTTCGCCCTTTTTCTGGATCTGTGGTCGTTGCATCAATCGAAGTACTTTGAATTTTTAGGGTTTCTCCCTCTCCATGGCTGTCCAACTTGATGATCAGAGTCGGTCTCGCCAACCAGACCATCGCCGCTGTCCGTACCGTTTGCCGCTGTCCCGTGCCGTTTGCTACTGTCCAGGCGCCGTATGCTTCCAACCATTGTAGGCCCCCATCACCTCGTCAGTTAGTGATGGCAGTCCCTGTAGTTTTGTCGCTTTCAGCCACTACAGGCCCCATCAGTCAGTGATGGCAATTTAGTCCCTACAGTTTTATAGCAGTCAACCGCCGCTGCAGTCGCTACCGCCTCAGACAGACGTAACTGCTTCAGTTCTTCTTGGGCTAGAGTTTAGCCCGATCTTCTTGTGATACACTGCTAAGTATCACCACTTGAGAGTTGTCCAGCAAAGAATCTTGGACCTCTAATATATCTTTGGATCTTTGATGCCTTTGTTTCAGCATTGTAACTTAATATTTGGTTTTGTTTTAGTGGTTCAGCGACTGTGATATTTCACATTTCCACCCTTCACACTAAGGGGGAGTACGTTTCCAAGACACTGCAAGTCACATAAATATGGGTGTAGTCCCTGCAGTTTTGTAGATTTCAGTTACTACTGTTGATCCCGTCACCCAACCATCATTGATGAGGATTTAGTGTAGTCCCTGCAGTTTTGTAGCTCTTAGCTTTCAGCTACCACTGTTGATCCCGTCACTCTTCCATCATTGATTGGGAATCAGTCCTTGCAGTTTATCATTGTACACACGGCTTTCCTTCATCCACTTTTGAAGTTGAAGTTTCACAAGCTGCTGTTAGTTCATCTATGTTTGCCTCACACTCTTGAAGACAAATCATCTAGTTCAACACTGAGTTCATCTATTCCAAGCTTAGTTCATACAATTTGTATGCTCTAGCTTGAGGGGGAGTGTTAGATATATTATATCTTTTATCTTTTAGTTAGTTTGTTATTATTTCTCATTTGTATTTTGGGCTTAGCCCATATTTCTTCTATTATAAATAGAGAACCCTATGTGTGTATTTTACACAAGGGAGATTAATCTAAATATAGTTTTTCACTATATTCAACATATATAATAAAATGGTCTTATCTCTAGTTGATTGAGACTTCCAACACACTCTCCTCACGCCGAGGTATATACATCCCGAACGTGAAACTAGACATTATTGAGTGGTCCGATAGTGACCTGATAGCTGGTGGAATAATATGTCCACACAAATTTCACTAGGATAGACTTTAACCTGACTTTAATATCATTTAAGAAGTGGACTTTAAAGTCTAACTCAATCCCACAAAACCGGCTTGTAAGGTGAGGTTTACAGCTTATATACTCTAAATTGGTTTTATCTCTAGTCGACGCGAAACTTCCAACAATATTTTATTAGTGCAACATTCCAACGAGTTTGTCTTCTAAACTTTCAAAAGTGAGTATAAGCTAAGAGGCTCATTGACCAGTCAACAGAACCATCAAAGGCTGTTTCCAAAATACTAAAAGAGATTGAAAGATGAAGTCAAATAATAAAATATTTCAAAAATAATTGAATAGAATAGAACATAACTTCTTACAAATATAAGAATGTTTTAAGAAAATACTTAATTAAATAAAAATGACCTGTGACAGCTGGTTGCGCATTAATACAATAGAAGACACCTCACTAGCAGCCCCGACACCTCCACCTAATGCAATACCAACATGTGAAGAAGCCAGGGCAGCTGCATCGTTAATTCCATCACCAACCATAGCAACAATGTTCTTATCTTTCTGTAGTTCATTTATGAACTTCTTTTTCTCATCTGGTTTCACTTCAGATACCACCTGCAAATGGCAACATAAACCAGACATTAAATAAACAATATTTTCCGTTTATTAAAAAAATATTAACAAGAAAAAAAATATTTAGGTACACAAGAATTCAGATCCAAGACATCTATATCTACCTGTCATAAAAGACGGATTATTGGATAAAAATATCCTAAATTTTTTATATTGATTAGGAGATTTTAGCATATTTTCTTTCCCTATTTAGAGTTTAATTGTTAGAAATAGAGGTGATGAGAATGTAATGGGTGTGATTATTATCTATAAAATAATTCTTCTTTTCCTTGTATAGTTCAAGTTGGTTAGAGATCTTGATCTTGGAAGCTCTATTTTCACTGCCATGTAAATAGCTGCTACTGCTGTTACTCTATCGCCGCCACTGTTGAGGTCTGATGAGGTCAATAGTGAGCTAGAAAGGTGCACCCTAGTAGAGTTGCCACGTGCCACCAGAACCAGCTGTTAGTATACACACTATAGTTAATTGTCAAATGTATTGTACAGCTTATTTTCTTTGTATAGTTGTAGGTTTACCTGTAAACTGTTTTACTACTTTGTACAACTGTCAATTCTTATAATAGCTAGTAGTAAACTATATCTATAAATACATCTTGTACCTAAGGTTCTAAGTGTGCTACAATAATAAAAATATTCAGTTCTCTATATTTTCTCTATTCAATTTCTCTAAGATAGTATCTAGAGTTTTTTCTTCAACAATCTAGCTTCTTCAAGTTCTTCATTGATTTCCTTATTGTTCAAGTTGCGATTCCTTCCACTTCATCCTCTTCTAATTTCAATTAGTAATTATTCGAGGTTGATTCACTTCCTTAATTCACGTTTTCAATTGGTGATATGTTCTCAATTCAGCTCGAAATTGATTCAGCTTCGTTAATTTGAGGTTTCAATCAGTGAATTGATCCTGATCTGACTCGTGATTGCTTCTTTTCAAGTGTTTTCCATTTCAATTGGTGAATTGTTCTTTGGTCCTAATTTTCTCTGTTCAATTGTATCTCTGAATTTGCACTTTGGGAAGGCTTCACTCGCTTTGCTCATGGTGATTTGGCTATGCATAGAGTGAATTGCTGGTTTCTCAGATTCTTTTTGCTAAGCGTTTCTGTTTGCTTTGCAGTCTTCATAATTCTGCTTGCTATGGCTTTTGCTTCGTTTCCTACATCTTCGTTTCCTACATGTACTGCTATGAAATTGGATGATTCTAACTACTTATATTGGCATCAATATGTTGAGCCAGTAATTAAGTCACATAAACTCCAGCGTTTTGTTGTTAATCTAGAGGTTCCATCTAGATATCTCAATGAACATGACTGTGCTGCTAACACTGTTAATCCTAAATATGAAGCTTGGGAAGTTCAAGATCAAACACTGCTAGTGTGACTTCAGTCTACTCTCTCCAAATCCGTTATGTCTCGTTTTTGGATGCACTCATTCCTATGAGGTGTGGGAGAAGATTGATGAGTACTTTAGTCTCCAGACTAAATCTCGGGACAGCTACGTACTGCTATGCAAGGTATCAAACTTGACTCCAAATTGATAGAGGAGTACTTGCTAAAATTTAAGAGCTATGATGAACCTGTTGATGCCATCTTGGATCTAATTATGCTTCCGTTGTTTATGTCATTGAAAGTAAGAAATGCATTCCTTCCATTACTGAGATTGAAGCTCTCTTGTATGGTCATGAAAACATGGCTTACTCGTCATGTACAAGAGACTCAGCTTAATCACACCATCTCTAAACTACACTAAGTCTCTTACTCTCGTGGTGCTAATAAATAGGAGGTTTTCAAGGATCCTTTCATGGTGGAGGTCTTGGCAAAGGACGAGGTGGAGGTTTGCTAACTTTCAATGCCAAATTTGTCTAAAATTTGGTCATACAACCAATGTCTGCGCTTCAAATTTGATTTTTCTAATCAGATGCATGAGTCACTGTTTTTTATTGATCCAGCTCACAACAATCTATTCCCTATTCAGCTGGTTCATAGAAGACTTCAAACACTTGGCTGAATCTGAATGCTAAATCTAATAACAATAATCAACCTAATTCAATGTTGATGAAGTCTAACTCTCAAGGTAATGCTAATACTTCTGGATACCAGATTCTGCTGCCAGTTTTCATGTCATTGGTGAACCACCAAATATTAAACAACTCCAACAATTTGAAGGTCCAAATCAGATATTCATCGCAAATGGTGCTGGTTCATCTTCTTTTGTATCACCTTATGATTCTAGAGTCTTGTTTCAGTTACAAAATTGTTAAGTGTTACTTTGTTTGTGTTAGATATAATGTTTTATGTTAATTAGGAAAACATAGTCCCTATGTTAATTATGTTGTTTTTACATATTCATTTGTATTTGGGCTTAGCCCACATTCTCATCATTGTAAATACATTATCCTATGTATATTTTCTACACAAGGGAGATTAATCCTATATCTAGTTTTACTATATTCAATATTTGATAGTCAATATTTGAATTTAAATTCATTGAAAGAGGATTGTCTTGGTTCTTGTCACAGAACACTGGTTTTTATCAAAGATTGAGATCTTTGTGACAAATCTTCATCGATACATCAATATGCTAGTCTCCATGTCTGTATTATTTTCGCATTCTTCTCTAATTTTCTTTGTTTATGCTTCCCACATGATAAAATCCTATCCAAGAAAGAGTATGCTTGTTGGCACAGTTATGGAGGTTCCATCTCTTCTCATGGCCTTTATCATCTGTGCCCTTCTATGCTAGTCTCCATCTTTGTATTATTTTCGCATTCTTCTCCGATTTTCTTTGTTTATGCTTCCCAAATCATAAAATCCTATCCAAGAAAGAATATGCTCGTTGGCACAGTTATGGAGTTTCCATCTCTTCTCATGGCCTTTATCATCTATGCCCTTCTATGCTAGTCAAAAGTATGTTTTATTGTAAGGGGGGAAGAAACCATGAGTTCTAATGCTTAATAGAGGAATCTCCAGCGTTGGTTCTACCATGAAAATAGGAAAAAAATGGGTCCTGAAGGGATCAAACAACGGATGGAAATCTAATCATACTAAAGAGACATGCTTCAAACCCCACAAAGAGATAAAGTCTTGGAACGCAAGGGAGGAAACAAAGGAACCTCAGAGATGGGCAAGTGATACAACCTTAGAACATGAAGAAATAGATCAACCCATTGCTTCACCTCAACTAGATGTTGTTATAAAAGTCTATAAGGAGGAAATATATCATTTGAGAACACCAATTAAATGAATGCTTAAGTTCTCTAGATCATTTACTTTGGTCATAAAAGGTAAGAGTTGGTCCTATCTCTCATGGTTTTTGGATTATTGATTTTGGAGCAACTAATCACACCACTCCATTTCCTATGCTCTTCAATTCATATGTCAAAATGATTGGAGAACAACTCATTAAAATTGCAAATGATGACAGTGTATCCATATATGGATCCAAGTACATAACTTTAGAATCATATATTATATAAAGGAATGCTTTACATGTCTCACAATTGACCAATATTCATATGTTTATACATAGACTTATAGAAGGTTTCTTATTGCGTATTTCAAAAACTTGATACGAGGAAGATGGATTATATGTATTTGAGTTAGAGGACCAAAACAAAACAAATATCATATGCCAACAAGCAACACCATAAACATGAGCAAGTTCCCAAATATGGCTTTCATCATAGAAGACTTGGACATCCATTATTCAACCCTATCAAACCCTTGTCACCTCATTTGTTTTCCATAAAGTATCATTGTGCATCCTTTCCCTTAGTAATTTCTTATTTGATTAAATTTAATTTGACATTTGGGGACTATTTTTATAATCTATTTTTGGAGTAAAATGGTTCGTTACTTTGATTGTCGATTGTATTTGTCACACGGACATGTTATAAAAAGTAAATTTGAGGTCTTTCAATTCTCTATTAATTTTTTTGCTTGATCCAAATGAATTTGGAAAAGGCATCAAAAGAATGAGATTCGATATTGATAATGAATTTGTGAATCATGAATTCTTCAAAGTTGTCTCCTAATAATATTGTTCATAAACTAAAATGTGAAATACTCCACAACAAAACACATTTGTAGAAAGAAGTAGCTAGAGCCCTTCTTTTCAAGATGTCTATTCCTTAAACCTACTAGGAAAAAGCTATGTTAATTGACACATACCTCATTAATAAGTTATTCATGCTTGATACGACCTTAGTCCTACCGAGTCTTTATTGTCAATTGGTTTTTGTTTTTCTCTCAGAGTAAAGTCTACCTAATTGGGTTTTCTGATGTGTTATTTTTGTTCAGTCTCATAATCCTAATTGTAGTAAATTAGACCCTAGACTTTTTAAATGTATCTTCATTGGTTATCCTTCAAACAAAAAAGGCGTTAATGGTATCCTCCTCCTCATAGTCATGTTTTTATCACTATGAATGTTACCTTTCATGGAGGATATTTGTTTTTTGTTAGCCATTCTTCTTCGGGGGGAGAAAACTCTTAAAGAGGAGGACCTTTCATTCCTGGCAATACCATATCTGTCTTTGCAAGATGAAGCCACCATAGATGGGATAGTTCCAGCCCACATTGAGGAAAGAGGAAGAAGACACATTCTTTGCATAAATTATCAAAGGGGACAACCCACTTTGGCTCTCAAGAAAGAATTGTTTTCTGACTTGGATGTAAGGATCGTTAAAATTAAAAGTGAGAAGGTAAGTGTTATTGAGAATTTACTCATTGTATTGAGAGAGGGAAAAATTGCGTTTTAAAGCTTTATTGCTACCAAACCATAATAGGTAGCACATTTATATCTAGCTTTGTACAATAACTTTTAATTAGAATTTTGTAAGCTTACGATGAAAGGAAAATAAAACTTCACATGTTTAAAGCATGGGAAGTTATGCATAATACATCATGTGTAGCTCCCCCTTGTATCTTATCATCTAAAGTGAACAAGTAAATATTTCTGATTATTAAGCAATTGATGATTCAAAGCTGCTGAAGATCATTTATAGTTGGGAGATTTGTTGTATAAAACAAAGAAATATTCAGTTCTCAGCCTCTTTTCGATGGTGTAACATCTTCAATCTGGCATTGACCAAGTGTAGGCTGGCACTCTACCAGTCATATTTAAACAATATTGTACTAAAATCTCAGCCATGCATGTGATCTTAATATAAAATTATATCATAGTTGAAAGCCTTTCACCTTATCTTTGGGAATTCCAACAAGAGAAGCAACATGCTCAGCAGCATTCCTCTTGTCTCCTGATAGCATGTATATATCAAGATTTTGCTTTGACAATCTGTCAACAACGTCTCTTGCATCTTCCCTTATCTCATCTTGAAAATAAATTAGGCCAGCTAAAGTATCGTCAATTCCAACATAGACAAAGGATTGATTATTACATTTCTCCACTTCTTGATCTAAACTGTCAATAACTCCATGCCTGCACAAAGTAAATCACCTGCTGAAGGTTTGAAATTTATAAAGAAAAAATAATAAATGTATGTTACATACAACGAAAGCTATTGGCCTCTTAGTGAAATGAACTAAGTTTAAAGCAAGTAAACACAGGTATGCCGCAATTGTTTGAAGGAATTGTATACTGTAATAAAAAATAAATAAGTAATGCTGCAAGGTGTATTAATTGTCTTGTGACGTAGGCCAGGTGGATCAAGTCATAATGAATTGCACCCTAACTATCAATTATTAATGATAGGCATTCGATCCAATAAATAAGAAATATTAAAGAAATTGAGTAACATCATATATTGTGTATGCTTGGACAAATGCCCAGTTACCTGGTGATCCATTCCAATGTACCAACAGAAACCTTTTTGTTATTAATTGTTGCCACTGCACCAGACCCAGGTTCTTCCAGGAATGTTCCATCTATTACCTGTAAAATTTGCTGTAAGGCATAAGCTGACAGTTTTAACTTCACAACTTTCACTACAAGAAGCTAATGTGTACTTGAAAAATAAAAGGCATACTTTATAACTCCTCTGTTTCAATTCTACAATACTTGTCAGTCAATATGACAACTAAAATACTGACTGTAAAATAGTAACCAAACTGTAGAAAAAGATAAGTTGCTAAACAGGTCATGTGATGTTTGGAAATGACAAATGCTTGAATAAGGCAATAAGATAACCCCAAACACAGAGAACATTAAAAAGAAATAAGATTAGGAACCTTAGCATTATGACAATTAACAGCCACAGCAGCATCCACAATCGCTTTCCCAACTGGATGTATGGAATTCGATTCTACTGCAGCTGCTAGCCTTAGAACTTCAATATCAGACAAAGCATTTTCTTCAGTTTGGCTGCATTAGAAAGACATGGTTATATAACCTCTTAGTTGCATAAAGTAAAAAAAAAAAGTATCCGAATTCAGAGTATAGGCGCTAAATCTAGAGATATGATTTCTCACTAAATCTATGTTTCCAAAATACATCCACTTTTTTTCTTTGTTCTTAAAGTTGTTGGATCAAAGCTTCCTATAAACCGTTATTGAGTGTTATGAAAACTATTAGATATATTGAGTTTTATGTTAATAAGGGAAATGTAGACTGTTGTAATTAGAGAAAATTCTTCCTAAGTAGAGAAAATATATGTAGAATCTTCTAGTTTATTTTTCAGTATATTGTTTCCTTATTTTCTTTTTTTCTTTTGGAAGATTAGATTGTTACAAATAGGGGTAAGGAGATTGTAATAGATATGAATGATAATAGTAAAATTCATTCTCTTCTCAAGTTTGTATCATAGCTCCCGATCTTGGGAGCTCCATTTCCACTGCAACATTAGCCATCGTTGCCGTTATCCGACCATTGCGGTTGTCACCATAGCCGTTGGGGTTATTGATAGAGCATAAAGTTGCACCCAACTCCAACAAACAAAAACAGTGGAAATTGCTTCGGGAAAGACGCCACCACCGTCGCCGGCTCGTGTAGCCCATGTACCTAGTTCCGACGAGACCCACTCGCTGTCGCCATCACAGAAAGGTTAGCAGGGCCTCCTGAGTCTGTTCCACAAGTCAGTGACGTCCCATTTGGCCTAGATTTGAGTAGATTTGACTTTTGAGTTCTACTATTTTTTCTCGAATTAGACCCATATTGTGTTTTATGTTAATCAGGGAAACATAGTCCTTATGTTAATTATGTTTTCTTTGCAAATTAATTATGTTAATAGCCCACATTCTCATTATTTTAAATTCATTACCTTGTGTATTTTCTACTAAATAGAGATTAATTCTACACTAGTTTTAATATATTCAATAGATATACACATTTGTAGTCTATCCAATGACGAATAATACACAATTAGGACATCCTGGGTAGGAAAAATTGTAGAAGATGAAGTTAAGTTACTTGTTACTTGAAGAGTTGAGAAGAATTAAAAAGTTTTATTTCACTTAAAACTTCTTATACAACTTACTACTGCATTTATAAAAGTAAAAGGGTTGGGGGAGGAGCCCTTAACAAAAAACAAAAAAGTAAAATACCTTACAAAAATAATAATAATAAAAGTATTACATTTCAACACTCCCTCTCAAGATGGAGCATATAGATCATATGCATCAAGCTTGGAACATATAAATTGAATTCTAGGCCCCTTAGGGAATTGGTCAGAATGTCTACGAGTTGTTCATTAGAGTTAACAAACTCAGTAACAAGATCCTTTGATAACAATCTCTCTAATAAAATGACAATCAATCTCTATGTGTTTTTTTCTTTCATGAAGCACTAGATTGGAGGCAATGTGAAGGGTGGCTTGATTGTCCTAGTACAGCTTCAATGTTCTGAGTTTGAGATTGTGTTCGATGCTGATATGTGAGAAGAGGTGGAGGAACAATGTCATTTGCATTTTGAGTTAAAGGTAAAGAAGCAGGAGTAACAAAGGGATGGTAGAGGAAACATTTGTTGAACAGATGAACGATCCTCCATGAAGGATAAGAGAAAAAGGTGTATCCTCAAAGAATATGACATCAGAAAACATATAATACCTCTTGGTTGAGGGAGAACAACATTTATACCCTTTCTAAAGGCAAGAGTATCCCAAAAAGACACACTTAATAGCTTTTGCAAAGAGTTTATCAAGACCTAGAGAAACATTATGAAGAAAACAAGTACACCCAAATATACAGGGAGAGACATGGTATAGAGGGTCATTTGGAAAAATGACAGGGTGAGGGACTTTATTCTCAAGAGAGGAAGAGGGCATCCTATTGATCATAAAATAAGCAATGAGGATAGCATCGCCCCGATGATGAACCAGAACATTAGTATTTAACATTAGGGAGCGGGCAGTTTCAATGAGATGTTTATTCTTTCTCTCTGCAATGCCATTTTGTTATGGAGTGTAGGGACATGTTGATTGGTGTAAAATTCCTTAGCAAGATAAGATTGAAGAAAATGTTGCAGAAAAATATTCCTTAGCATTATCAGTTTTGAGGATTTTAATTGTCTCCTAAATTGGTTCTTAATTTCATTAAAAAAAGGACACAAATATGGCCAAAAGTTCGGATCTCTCTTTCAATAAATCAACCCAAGTACATCGAGAGAATTCATCAATGAAGGTTACAAAAGAATTAAAACCAAAAGAAGTAACACGATTTGGTCCCCAAATATCATAGTGAATAGTTGAAAAGACAGAACTACACCATGTCTTAGACTTGTTAGGATAGGTCTTGAAACAAGATAAAATTCTATCTTTTCAATAATTCATTTTTACATTTAGGGTCCCAATATTGTCACATGCTTTAGGTTTCGCTATCTTGTTACTTTCATTGATGAATATTCGCATTGTACTTGGGTCCACTTAATGAAAGATAGGTCCGAATTGCTGAATATTTTCTAGTTTTTCCTTAATGAAATCAAAAACCAATTTAGCCAAGTAATCAAGATCTTAAGGAGTGATAATGCCAAAGAATATTTTTCTTCTGGTTTTTCTATTCTTTTAAGATCAGATGGTATTTACATCTGTTAGAATATTTACCCTATTTATCATGATTATATTATATCTAGGGTTACCCTATTTATCATGATTATATTGTGTTTAGGATTATCCTATTTATCATGATTATATTGTGTCTAGGTTACCCTATTTATCATGGTTATATTGTGTCTAGGTTACCCTATCATGATTATATTGTGTCTAAGGTTACCCTAATTATCATGTACTCTTGTATCAATTTATTATTATAAATAAAAGATTATGAGAGGGATCAATCAAGCTCTCAAGAATTATTTTACAGTTTCAATCTCAAGATCGTATCAGAGCAGGTTGTCTGAGTCTCTTCCTACTCTGTGTTTGTTGCCGCCGGTGGCGGCACTGGCCACCGGCGGTCTTAAAAATTTCATCTTTTCTGAAATACTTCAATGAGTAGTCCCGTTCTGATTTCTGTTTAGTCTTCAAACCTTAATTGTTGTCCGCAACTATCAAGCACCGTTTTCCGATGTCCAGGCGTCGTTTGCCACTGTCCAGGCACCGTTTGCCGTTGTCCAAGCATCATTTGCCGTTGTCCCGGCGCCATTTGCTGCTGTCTAGGTGTCATTTGTAGCTGTTCGACGACGTTTGTCGTTGTCTGACTCATCCCTAGTAGTTGCCTCATTCTCATCTTGTCAAACACGACTTCTCTTTGATAAGCTTTCGACGCTTGTTTGCCGCTCGACCAAATAAAAAAAAAAGTCTATTTCAGCATTATACCTTTGTTTCAGCATTTGCGTATTGTAGCAGTTGTGATGTTCCTGATGGCTTGTGTCATTTATTTACAAGTCTCCAAAGAGAGTCAGTGCCATTAGTTGGTTAACACCAAGGAATTTTAACACCAAAGTCAAATGTTGAAGGTTCCTCATGTCATGAGGGGAGTTTATTTCTAGCAAGATTCAGAATCTAAGTCAAACAATTTCACCAGTCCTTGGTCAGATATGTTTTTGGATGCTTTGATGAATAAAGGAGACCATTATGATCTTCCACTTTCACGATTTGTCATTGGCGGCATCGTCATTTTCGTCGTTTGTCGTGAGGGGGAGTATGTTTCCAACCACTGCAATATGTTTCCAGCCACTGCATGCCCCATCAGTTAGTGATGGCAGTCCCTGCAGTTTTATCGCTTCCAGCCATCACCTCGTTAGTTAGTGATGACAATTTAGTCCCTGCAGGTTTAGACCCTGTAAGCCCCACCAGTCAATAATGGCAATTTAGTCCCTGCAGTGAGGGGAGTATGTTTCCCGCCACTACATGCCCCATCAGTTAGTGATGGCAATTTAGTCCCTGCAGGCTCCATCAGTCAGGCCCCATCAGTCAGTAATGACAATTTAGTCCCTGTAGTGAGGGGGAGTATATTTCCAGCCACTAGTCAGAGGCCCCAACTGGTCAGAGACCCCAACTAGTCAGAGATGATAGTCCCTGCTTTCAGCCACTACAGGCCCCAATTAGTCAAAGATGGCACTCGATGTAGTTTTGTCGCTTCCAGCCACTACAGGCCTCATTAGTCAGTGATGGCACTCCCTGCATTTTTGTCGCTTTTAGCCATGCAGGCCCCATCCTGACTTGATGGCAATCCAGTCTCTGCAGTTTATCGTTGTCTACCACTCATCATTCACTTTTGATGAAAATCAACTTGTCAAAGTCATTCTACTTGAAGGTTCATGGTGCTAGATTAAGTTTTGTAGTTGTCCAATATTATTCTCCATAAGCTTACGAGGAGTCTCTTTGGTTATGCTGGTTTGTGAGTCCAATTTGCTTTATAGACATTCTCTCTTGACGGTCTGAAGCATATGTACATCTTATTCGAAGTCAGAGTTACCACGTCTATTGCCTCGACATTTTAGACAAGTTGATTTTGTTGGACTGAGTTTATTTATTCCAAGCATGGCACATACAATTTGTATGCTCCAGCTTGAGAGGGAGTGTTAGAATATTTACCCTATTTATCATGATTATATTATGTCTAGGGTTATCCTATTTATCATGATTATATTGTGTTTAGGATTATCCTATTTATCATGATTATATTGTGTCTAGGTTACCCTATTTATCATGATTATATTTTGTCTAGGTTACCCTATCATGATTATATTGTGTCTAAGGTTACCCTAATTATCATGTACTTTTGTATCAATTTATTTTTATAAATAAAAGATTATGAGAGGAATCAATCAAGCCCTCAAGAATTATTTTACAGTTTCAATCTCAAGAACATCAATCCACTTGCCCGCATACACCCCAACAAAACGATATAGCAAAAAGGAAGAATAGACATTTAGTGGAAATGGCCCTTACCTTGTTAATAGGTGCCAATCTTTCTGCTTATCATTGGGTCGATGCCATTCTCACTAGTTATTATCTTATTAATAGAATGCCCCCTACTTCCTTGAACAATAAATATTCATTGATTGTCTGCTTCGTTTTATTGTTTTATCTCCTTCGTTTCTTCTATTACCATTCCTAAAATTGTTGGACCTTGAACAAAATGGTACATGGAATTGGTGCTAATGTCGGATTAAATGAATAACTTGTAGATATATTAACAAAATCCTTCAGAGGACCTCGAATTGAATCTACTTGTTCCAAAATTTGTATGCTCCCTCTTAATGGAGAGTGTTAGAATAAATAGTCTTAAATATTATTTATTGTACTACTGGTACCTACGAGCATACTTTAGACCTAGTTCTTAGGGGCATGTTCGAGAGTTCTCTTCTTTTCTCTCATCCATTGTATCTAATGTATCTCAAACTACAATAAATATGAAAACTGATAGGGGTAAACACTGTCAAATTCATTCTAATTTCTTTGAATTTTTCTCAAGTGTAATATTATTTTACAAATTAAATTGTTCCATGTCCCTTTTATTGACGATTGTACCCGTGTAACATGGAAATACCTTATTAAAAATAAATCCCAAGTTTTCAAATTTTTATTAACTTTTTTCGTCTTGTCCAAAATCAATTTTGGAAAGATATCAAAAGAATTAGGTCTGATAATGGTGCTGAATATGTGAATCATGAATTTCTCAATTTTTTGTCTCATAATGGTATTGTTCATGAACTAACCTGTGTAAATATTCCTCAACAAAATGGGGTTGTAGAAAGAAAGAATCGTCATCTTCTTGAAGTAACAAGAGTTCTTTTTCAAATGTATGTTCCAAAAAATTACTGGGGAGAAGTTTTGTTAACTGCCACATATCTCATCAACAGGTTACCCACTCGTATCTTAAATGGCATTAGTCTTATTGAGTCTTTATTGTCTTTTGTTCCTTCTTCTTCCCTAATAACGAGTCTACCTAGTCGAGTCTTTGGATGTGTTGTTTTTGTTCACTCTCATCATTCTAACCGTGGTAAATTAGATCCGAGAGCTCTTAAATGTGTCTTTATTGGGTATCCTTCTAATAAAAAAAGGTACAAATGTTATCATCCTCAAAGTCGTCGCGTCTTTATCACCATAAATGTCACATTTAATGAAACACAATCCTTTTATGACAGACCACCACTTCAGGAGGAGAAAGCACTTAAGGTGGATGAACTCTCCTTCTTGTTATTACCATGTTTGTCTTTGTAGGACGCCCAAGATTTGAGCAATGAAGCTACCATAGTCCACATTGAGGAAGAAGATGAAGAAGACAAATTTTTTGGCAAAAAATATGAAAGAAGAAAACAACCCACTTCGACTCTCAACTGAGGAGGAGGTAAGTATTACTGAGGATTTACCCATTGCATTGAGAAAGGAAAGAAGATCATGTGCTAAATATCCTATTTCTCAGTATGTTTGCACTAACAATCTCTCTGATAGGCACAAAAGTTTTATTGTTGCCATTGATGCCACAGAAATTCCTACCTCAATGCAGGAGGCCATGAAACTTGAACAGTGGAATCAAGCCATGAAAGAAGAGATGAATGCATTAGAAAGAAATTCAACTAGGGAGATTGTTGATAAGCTAAGAGACACGAAGGCAGTAGGGTGTAGATGGATATTCACAATGAAACATAAGGAAGATGGGACAATAGAAAGGTATAAAGCTAGATTGGTGGCAAAAGGATATACCCAAACATATGGGATTGACTATGAGGAGACATTTGGCCAAGTGGCAAAGATGAATACAGTTCGAGTTATTCTCGCTTTGGCTGCTCATTTTCGATGGGACTTACACCAGCTGGATGTAAAGAATACCTTTCTTCATGGAAATCTAGAAGAGGAAGTGTACATGGAGATTCCTCCGGTTTTGAAGTGAAAAATGAAAGAAACAAGGTATGCCTCTTGAAGAAAGCATTGTATGGTCTTAAGCAATCCCCTAGAGCATGGTTTGGAAGATTTACAAAAGCAATGGTTTCCTTGGGATATAGACAAAGCCAAGGAGATCATACTCTATTCATAAAGCACTCTTCTACAGGTAAACTCACTTCATTGCTTGTCTATATGGATGATGTGATTATTGCAGGAGATGATGAAACAGAAAATTTGGCATTAAAAGATAAATTGGTTGCCGAATTTGAAACGAAAGACCTAGGAAAACTCATATTTTCTTGGAATAGAGGTTGCTTACTCCAAGAACGGAATTTTCATCTCCCAAAGGAAATATGTATTGGATCTCCTCAAAGAAACAGGAAAGTTGGAAAGTAGAATCTCAACAGTTCCTATAGAACAAAATCACATAATTGAAAGTGAGGAAAGGGCTTATGTAGAGAAGGCCTAATATCAGAGATTAGTAGGAAAATTGATCTATCTATCACACATAAGATCAAACATTTCTTATGCAATTAGTGTAGTGAACCAATTTATGCATGATCCAAGAGAGAGACACATGCAAGCAGTTGACAAAATTCTCCAATACTTGAAGTGAAGTCCAGGAAAGGTGCTATTATTCAACAGGGAAGACACATTGACTATGAAAATATATATTGATGCTGACTATGCAGGTTCTATTACTGACAGAAAATCTATTTTTGGGTATTATGTGTTTCTTGAAAATAATCTGATAACATGGAGAAGCAAAAAGCAAGATCGAGTATCTCGTTCTAGTGCAGAAGCTAAATTTCGAGCTCTTGCTCAAGGAATATGTGAAGGACTCTGGATGAATATCATTTTGGATGATCTTAAAGTCAAGGTGGAAAGTAAGTCTGCCATGAGCATAACCCATAATCCAGTACAACATGACAGGACCAAACACATTAGGATTGACAGACATTTCATCAAAGATAATCTAGACAGAGACTTTGTGATTACAACTCATGTTTCTATAGAATTTTAAATAGCAGATATTTTTATAAACTCCCTCTGGGTAGATTTCAATATCTTGTAGGCAAGTTGGGAATGATTGATATTCATTTACCAACTTGAGGGGGAGTGTTATAATTAGAGAAAATATCTTCTTAATTAAAGAAGATATCTATAGAATCTTCCTAATTAGAGAAAATAGTTGTATACTCTTCTAGATTATTTTGTTTCCCTATTTCCCTATTTTAGAAGATTAGATTGTTACAAATAGAGCAAAGGAGAATGTAATTGATATGATTGAGAATAATAAAATCATTCTTATTTTCAACTCAAAGTTTACATCTTTAGCAATGTTTGTAATAAATGAACATAAAAAATCCCTATACTACCTTGAAATAGCACTTTTCATGCATGGGGCAGTGATAATGTTTGTCACAACAGGTCTACCAACTGTGAGGGTCCCTGTTTTGTCAAACACAACAGTGTTTACCATTGCAAACTTCTCTAGAATGTTTCCACCACGTAAAAGTAAACCTCTTTTAGCCCCCAGAGATGTTCCAACCTTTTTATACACAAAATTGTAAATATGGCTTGGTTCAAACATAATTATAACTAATGATGATAAATGTAGTCTTCACGAAACTTTACCAGCACTGCAGTAGGTGTGGCTAACCCAAGTGCACATGGACAAGCAACAACCTGCACCAATAAACAATATTAAAGGCTTAAAATAGGCTTATTTTCCGTTTTCTATCAAGGGAAAAAAAGAAATAGAAGAATAATGTACTCTGGAGCCCTAAATATACGGAAGGAACTGATTCCTTGGAATAATATAGCAATTGGCGTGCCCCTTCTTTTTCTTTTTCAATTTAAAAGTTACATCAGAATTTAAGTTTAAAAACAATACTTTTACAGCTTATCTGAAACTTCTATACCACAAACAATTTCATCAAACACTTGGCATGCACAACAAACCCATACACCAATGCAGACAGATCTAAATATTCGACATCCCTTGCACTTTATACCAATTTGATCTCTACCTAAATCTTTGACATCCTAGCTGCTTGCATACGGAAAATGGTTGATCAATTAAACTACACAAGACAGTGTATTTATCCCCTCCCTTTTCTCACTAACAAAAGTGAAGGAAGTAATGCAGTAATGAGAAAAGAAGGGAACAGAATTTGCATAAACTGAAAGTGATTTATTGCATTTCTTATGTGAAGAGTATATGCTCAAGCTTTGCTGACAAGACTATAGATCTAATAAACTGACATCTCAGCATACTGACTTCAGTTAGTTTGTTACATCTTTTTGCAATTGGACTACAGATATAACTAACTAACAGCTCGACATAACTGACTTCAGTTAGTTATGTCAAATGCTAACTAGGCACCTACAACAATTGTTGCTTAACAATTATTATAGCATTCTATAAAACAGAAAACACCTAAAACATTTTGATAAAATTGATAGCACCAAAATCATTAGAAATTATGGTAAACACTTTGCACTGTTGAAACACTACTCCAATGAGCTTTTGTGGAAGCTCCTTTAATTTTTAGAGCTTCTTAAAATCGTGTTTACTCACTGTTCCTTTTAAGGAGCAGAAAAACCCAAAAAAGGTGCCCCAAATGCCATCAAGAGATACAAAAAAATAAAATGCTAGTGCAAAATCTGAATATATTCTATACTTGTATGTTATTCTGTGCAATATATTGCTTCTGATTTAAAATAGAGTAGAGGTACAAAATCTTGAAAATCCCCAGACTAATTAAAGAATCCCTAAAGAAAAGAAACTAAGTAAAGAATCCCTAGAGGATGACTTATCAATTCACTAGCACTCATAGTGATAGCCCATCCGAAACCATTCGACAGCTAGTAGCAATAAAATAACAATCTTTTTAGACTGGTACTACGCATTTTGGCTGGTTTGATCCATCAGGCAGGACTGCATCGACCAAACACATTTCTGGCTGAGCTGCACCAATTAAGTTGCAGGCTAACAATTTGCTGGCGCAGCTCGACACTGAGCAGTCACTAAGTGGGCTATAGCGCAATCGTCTGCTATTTACGTTTTAATAAAAAATACTTCATAGAAACGTCAATGATATGATAATTAAGAGGTATATGACATCTATATAAAACCGCTAATTTTCTATCACTATCCAACATATTATGTTTCAAAATTTTATATTTATTAAATTATCATATTTTATTTAAAACTTGAAGGTTATCAGAAATAACTTCTACCCTTAATCTCTTGTTAATTCCTTTTAACATGCAGATTTAAACCCAATATAAAAAACCTAGTCCAAATATATAAGGGTTCATATAAAAATAAAGCAATATGGTTCTGCCCATTATGGGCCAGTCAGTTGCAAGGCTGGGCCAAATTACTACTGGGCTTGAAATTTTAGAACCGAACTCACCACACATAGGGCTATTCAAGTTATCCGTGGCCCATTTGTTGGGTATTGGAAAAATGTTAGAGGTGTCTGACATCATTTAGGATATCATAAATCATAAGGTGCTCTATATTTGTTGTATATTTTTCAGTTCACACTATTGATCCCTATTTAGAAGACAGCAGAGATGCAAAAAATAAACAATGCCGCTAATCAGCCAAAACAATTCCCCAGCAAAACATAATAAATAGGGAAAACTGGACTCCTTCTAATCGTTACCCTTTAATTAGCATGCTAATTAGAAAACATGACAAATGTTAAACATATTTACAACAGTGTTTCTCAGACAGGAGAAAGTTCCTGCACGAAAGAAAGACTCTTTAACTCCATTATTTACTTCTTAAGCTATTGCAATTCCATTTTCTTTAAGTATTCCCAAACAAAACTGGCATGCTACATTCAAAAAACAAAATATGGAATAGTAGAATATACATAGACAATAAAGGAAGCATACACCGGGATACTAGTATTGATTCAGATAAAATAGCGTTTATAGGGACACAAATATCTTCCGGATATCCGTATTGATTAAGATAAAATATTTTTTATAATATTTTTATTTCAGCATACTTTGTTTTCTTATTTAGAGAGATTTTTTGTTACAAACAGAGGAGCTAAGAATGTAATTGGAGTGATTATGAATAAAATAATTTCTTGTTATTATAGAATTATTAATATTGTTTCTAATAGTGTCAAAAAATATTTAGTCTAATGGCCAAGCCATCAAGCAAGAGTAACAAAACAGACTTTATAATTCTGATCTAAAATCATTAGATGAAGGAAAAATACACTCAAGCTGCCCAGAGGCCCAATCATCATCATACGCATTGGATATGTGTGGTTCATGGAAAACATTTGAATTGAAAAATACCAGAACGCTGCAAGCAAGCTGCAAAGCCAGTGAAACTGAACTTCCTTGATATAAGGCAGGAGGCAAAATGTGTGCCCCATACAGACTCCAGAATGTGAAAGTAGCAGCAGAGGCTGCCATCACTCCATAAGTGAAATGTCCAGCCACCTGGATATAAACAAAAAGATGTTACTCAATTCAATAAAAGATGCAAGAGTAATGCTCAGTTACTAATAAAGTAGAACGAAGGAAGACTCAAGGAATACGACCATTTCAATCACGAGGATAACAGAATGATAATATTTGTTGTCATTGCAATATTGGAAGACTGTTATTTTTTTCAGCACAGGAAACACATGCTTCAACAAAGGTAATACAAATGAAACATGCCTACAAATAGATTTGTTGCATATATGAAGACATCCATTGTTAGTGCTAAAATGTTACATATCAATTACCAATACAAACAAATGTACTTCTTACAAGACTTGGGAATCCTCTTCCCTTGAGCTAGTATTTGAAGTAGAGTTGGGTTGGGTCCACTCTTGAAATTAGATCTCCACTATAGAGTTTCAATCCTTGTTGTCTGCATACTTATTACAAGTTGAGTTCGGAAATTTAGCTGCTCAAATCTTAGGGATGAAACATAGTGAAGTAGATAATTTGATTCCTTATTGTTGTACTTCTTTTCTAAGAAATGTGTTTACTTAAAGATACAGTTACTGATGATATTAGAATTTATTGTATATAGTGAAAAACTAGGTATAAAATGAATCTCCTTTGTTTTGAAAATAAACATGAGGTACTGTATTTATAATAAAGAGAATATAGGCTAAGCTCAAATTACCAACAATAATAAAAAAGAAAAAATAACATATAAACAGAAGATAAAAGATAATATATTTGTTAGGATATTTATCCTATTTTATCATCATTATAGTGTGTCAAGGGTTACTCTATTTATCATGATTATATTGTGTCTAGGATTACTCTATTTATCATGATTATATTGTGTCTAGGGTTACCCTATTTATCATGTACTTGTGTATCAATTTATTCTTATAAATAGAAGATTGTGACAGGGATCAATTAAACCCTCTAGAATTATTTTACAATTTCAATCTTAAGTTGGTATCAGAGCGGGTCGATTCCGCTCTGGTTTCTGTCTCGTAATATATATATGTCCGGCGCCATAGTTCTTTGTCGCCCGCCACCGTCCACTGCTGCCCGCCGTCATCCGTCGTCGGCAACCGTCCGGCCACCGCACGCCGTCGGCAACCGTCCGGCCACCGCCCGCCGTTGCCGGCCACCGTCGTCCATCACTGTCATAGTTTCCTTCGTCTAAACCCTTAGGGTTTTCTTGTTCCTCGCTAGTACTATTCGTCTTCTTCAGAAATGGCGTCTGGCAGTACTTTTTCCTTCTCTGGAAGTCCATCATTTACCTCCGAGAAGCTAAATGGAAAAAATTACCTATCATGGTCTGCTGCCGCTGAAATGTGGTTCCTTGGCCAAGGGCATTATGACCACCTTGAGCGAGACAGAAGCCATGTGCCTAATGAAAAAGCTGATCAGTGGAAACAGGCAGATTTCCAGTTGTGTGCCCTGTCATGGCAATCAATGGAACCCAAACTTCTTGTATCTTTGAGGGCTTTCAAAACTTGTCACTCCTTTTGGAAGAAAGCCCAAAGCATTTATGCCAACCATATTCAACGTCTCTATGACACTACGAACAAGCTTGCATCTCTTAAAATGGCAGACCATGATATGGTGTCCTTCATGGCTGAAGCCCAATGTGCTGTCGAAGAACTTAAGATGTTTTTGGAAGTAGATCCATTAAAGGATATCAAAAAGAAATTAGACAAATTTTACATGGTGTTGATCCTTCGTGCCCTACATCCCGATTTTGATCATCTCAGAGATCAACTTCTAATTAGTCATGAGGTCCCCTCTATGGAAACATTGACCACTTGCCTTCTGCGTGTCCCGGTACCTCAAACTCAAGAAGTGCATGAACTAGTGGAACCATCTGTCATGGTTGCCACATGAGGAAGAGGAGGACGTGGCACTAAAGGAGGAGGACGAGGAGCTCAGGGACGTCCTCAATGCACATACTGTAAAAGGATGGATCATACTCAAGAGAATTGCTACTCCTTACATGGTTTCCCTTCCAAAACCGTCAATATTTCGAAGACTGAAACTTCCATTTCTATGTTTTTTGAGGATGAATATCAAGAGTATTTAAAGTTAAAGTCTAACAGCTTGGCACAACGATCTCAATCTCCCTATACATCAACAGCCTGCGTTTCTCAATCTATGGGTCAAAATTCATGGGTAATTGACTCAGGTGCTTCTAATCACATTTCTGGTAATACCTCTTTGTTCTCATCTTCCAAAGGAGTCGGTCATGTTTCTTTGTCTCCCTCCCTCAATCTCAACTCAGTCCTTTTTGTCCCTAATTGTCCTTTTAATTTAATTTCCTTAAGCCAGTTGACTAAAATGTTAAATTGTTCAATAACCTTTGATCATAAATCTTTTGTTATACAAGAGCGTGGTTCGGGTAGACAGATTGGGGAAGGATATGAAGCTGGCGGATTAAACCATTTTGGATCTCGTCAAAGGGTGTCATGTGTTGTTGTTCCTAATCCTAAAGTGCTACATGATCGACCTGGCCATCCTCATTTGTCCAAATTAAAAAAGATGCGTCCTGAACTTAGTGGTCTCCAAACCTTAGAATGTGAGTCATGTCAATTAGGAAAACATGTTAGATCTTCCTTTCCTAAAAGGTCTCAATCAATATGTAATTATATCACCTAGTTGTATCTCCTCCTTTGGTTTTAGATATTTTGTTACCTTTATTGATGAATATTCAAGATGTACTTGGGTTTATCTTATGAAAAATCGTTCTGAATTGTTAGCTATCTTTACATCCTTTTTGAATGAAATCAAGAATCAATTTGGTCAAGTAATCAAAATATTAAGAAGTGATAATGCAAAAGAGTATTTCTCATCCTCCTTTTATGCCATCTTGAGTTCCCATGGTATCTTACATCAGTCTACTTGTCCTCATACACCACAGCAAAATGGTATAGCAGAACGAAAAAATAGACACTTGGTTGAAACTTCTCGTACCCTTTTGCTTGGTGCCAATATTCATGTCCATCACTGGGGGATGCCATCTGAACTGCATGTTATCTTATTAATAGGATGCCCTCCTCCTCTCTTGATAATAAAGTCCCTTTCCCCATTTTGTTTCCTAATGCCCTCTCTTTCATAAATCTCCCCGAGTGTTTGGCAGTATATGTTTTGTTCATGACATGTCTCCAAGTCTAAACAAACTCTCCGTTCGTGCTCTCAAATGTGTCTTCTGAGGCTATTCTCGACTTCAAAAAGGATATTGGTGTTACTCTCCTGAGACTAAGAAGTATTACATGTTTGCCAATGTCACATTCTTTGAACAGACTCCTTACTTCTCTCCATCTGTTGTTATACCCAAGAATGTGAAAGAAGCACTTGATCATCCTGGATGGCGACAAGCTACGATTGCAGAAATGCAGGCTCTTGACCACAGTAATACTTGGGAGTTGGTGCCCCCAGGAAAAAAGGCGGTTGGTTGTCGATGGGTGTATGCAGTTAAAGTTGGCCCTGATGGTGAAATTGATCGGCTCAAAGCTTGGCTTGTTACAAAAGGTAACACTCAGGTTTATGGTCTTGATTATTGTGACACTTTCTCTCCTGTAGCCAAGATGACTACTATTCGTCTCTTCTTTGCCATGGCAGCCATTCGTCACTGGCCACTTCATCAATTGGATATCAAGAATGCCTTCCTACATGGTGATCTTGAGGAAGAAGTTTATATGGAGCAACCTCCTGGGTTTGTTGCTCAGGGGGAGTCTGGTATGGTATGCAAATTGCATCGATTTCTATATGGCCTCAAGCAATCCCCACGTGCTTGGTTTGGAAAGTTTAGCTCCATTGTTCAAAAATTTGGGCTAAAACGCAGTGAAGCAGACCATTCAGTTTTTTATTGTCATTCTTCTCTCGGGAAATGTGTTTACTTAATAGTATATGTTGATAATATTGTCATTACAGGAAATAATGTTGTTGGAATATCTCAACTAAAAGAGTACTTGTGTAGACATTTTCAAACCAAGAATCTTGGAAGTCTCAAATACTTCTTAGGCATTGAAGTAGCGCAATCAAAAAATGGAGTTGTAATCTCCCAAAGGAAGTATGCTCTTGATATATTACAAGAAACAGGCATGATTGATTGTAGACCGGTAGACAGTCCCATGGACCCAAACCAGAAATTAAGGACAGAAGAAGGTGAATTATTCTCCGATCTAGAAAGGTATAGGAGGCTGGTTGGAAAACTGATTTATCTCACTATTACAAGGTCAGATATATCCTTTGCAGTTGGAGTGGTTAGTCAGTTCATGCAAGCTCCATGTGTTGACCATTGGAATGCTCTCATTCGCATTCTAAGGTATGTAAAGAAGGCTCCCGGGTAAGGATTGTTATATGAAGATAAAGGAAGCATTCAAGTCTCTGGGTATTGTGATGCAGATTGGGCAGGTTCACCTATTGATAGACGGTCTACTACAGGATATTGTGTTTTTCTGGGAGGAAACATTATTTCATGGAAAAGTAAGAAACAAAATGTAGTAGCTCGATCAACCGCGGAAGCCGAGTATAGGACAATGGCATCACTAACATGTGAACTTACATGGGTGAAACAATTCCTTCAAGAGGTTAAATTTTGTGACATCCATACTATGAAGATGTATTGCGACAATCAAGCTGCTCTCCACATTGCATCAAATCCAGTGTTTCACGAGAGGACTAAACATATAGAAATTGATTGTCATTTTGTACGTGAAAAGTTGTTGACCAAAGAAATATGTACTGAGTTTATTGGGTCAAACGATCAACTCGCAGATGTATTGACCAAGTCATTAAGGGGTCCTCGGATTGAATTTATTTGTTCCAAGCTTGGTACATACAATTTGTATGCTCCATGTTGAGGGGGAGTGTTAGGATATTTATCCTATTTTATCATCATTATAGTGTGTCAAGGGTTACTCTATTTATCATGATTATATTGTGTTTAGGATTACCCTATTTATCATGATTATATTGTGTCTAGGATTACCCTATTTATCATGTACTTGTGTATCAATTTATTCTTATAAATAGAAGATTGTGAAAGAGATCAATTAAGCCCTCTAGAATTATTTTACAGTTTCAATCTTAAGTATATCTAATATATCTAACATTGACCCTCAAGCTAGTGCATATAAATCGTATATATCAAACTTATTACAAATACTTGAATATTTAGAGAGAAAGAGATTAAAACAAAACCTCTATTATTTCTTCTTATTTTCTAATACATCACTAATCATACTTATACAAACATAATCAACAGTGAACGTAGGAACAGTGAAAACAAAGGAAAAACACATAGAAGACTCCTAAAGAGTCTATATCTAAAACATAATACATTTCAACACTCCCCCTCAAGCTGGAGCATATAAATCATATGCACCAAGCTTGGAACATATGAATTGAATTCTAGGCCCCCTTAGAGATTTGGTCAGAATGTCTCCAAGTTGTTCATTAGAATTGACAAATTCAGTAACTAGTTCCTTGGATAATAACTTCTCCCTAATAAAATGACAGTCAATTTCTATGTGTTTCGTTCTCTCATGAAACACAGGATTGGAAGAAATGTGAAGAGCTGCTTGATTGTCACAGTACAGTTTCATTTGCTCATTTTCACAAAATTTCAATTCTTGAAGAAGTTGTCTAATCCACACAAGTTCGCATGTAGTTAGAGCCATAGATCGGTATTCAGCTTCAGCACTAGATCGGGCAACAACATTTTGTTTCTTACTTTTCCAAGATACAAGGTTCCCACCGAGTAAAACACAATATCCTGTAGTCGATCTTCGATCAATTGGACTACCAGCCCAATCTGCATCACAATATCCTTCGATTCGAGTGTTTCCCTTGTTCTCATACAATAGTCCCTGTCCTGGGCTTCCTTTTATGTATCTGAGAATGCGAAGCACTGCATTCCAATGATCAACATGTGGATTTTGCATAAATTGACTCACAATTCCAACTGAATAAGAAAGATCGGGTCTTGTTATGGTGAGATAGATGAGTTTTCCAACTAGCCTTCTATATCTCTCTGGGTCTGAGAAGAGTTCACCCTGATCTCTCATTAACTTTTGATTTGGATCCATAGGACTATCAATGGGCTTGCAATTTGTTAGACCTGTTTCTTCTAAAATGTCAAGAGCATATTTCCTTTGTGAAATAATGACACCATCTTTTGACTGTGCCACTTCAATACCAAGAAAATATTTTAGACGACCCAGATCTTTAGTTTGAAAGTGGTTGAACAGATGATTCTTTAACTGAGTAATTCTGGATATGTCATTTCCTGTAATAACAATATCATCAACATACACCATGAGATAAACACATTTGTCAGGAGAAGAGTGACCATAAAACACTGAATGATCTGCCTCACATCGTTTCAATCCAAACCTTTGCACTACCTGACTAAATTTACCAAACCAAGCTCGAGGTGATTGCTTCAAGCCATAGAGAGAACGACGTAACTTACAAACCAAGCCAGACTCCCCCTGAGCAATAAATCCAGGAGGTTGCTCCATGTATATTTCCTCTTCCAGATCACCATGAAGAAAGGCATTTTTAATGTCTAACTGATAAAGAGGCCATTGACGAATAGCAGCCATAGCAAGCAAAATACGAACTGTACTGGTTTTAGCCACAGGAGAGAAAGTATCACTATAGTCAAGGCCATAAACTTGAGTATAGCCCTTAGCTACTAGCCGAGCTTTAAGACGATCAATTTTACCAGTAGGACCAACTTTAATAGTATATATCCATCTACAACCAACAGCCTTCTTATCAGGAGGAAGAGGGACAAGATCCCAAGTGCTATTGTGTTCAAGAGCCATCATTTCATCAACCATGGCTTGTCGCCAACCAGAATGACCAAGTGCCTCATGAATATTATTAGGAACTTTAGTGGAAGATAACGAGGAAACAAAAGAGAAATATGAAGGAGACAATTGATGATAACTCACAAAATTATAAATAGGATATGGATTACGAGTAGACCGAATACCTTTCCGAAGGGCAATGGGCCAGTTATCATCTGAATCAGTAGAGGATGAAGGATCCATGGTATGGTGATCTGATGGAGGAGGAACTGAGTCTCGAGGATCTTCAGTGTTTGGAGTTGAAGATTGTGTCCGACGCTGATATGTGATAAGAGGTGGAGGAACAATGTCATTTGGATTTTGAGTTTGAGGTACAGAATCAGGAATAACTAAAGGATCACATGTTGGCAAAGGAAACATTTGTTGAACATAAGAACGATCCTCCATGGAGGAAGAGAAAAATGGTTTATCCTCAAAGAATGTGACATCTGCTGACATATAATATCTCCCGGTGGAGGGAGAATAACATTTATACCCTTTCTGAAGACGAGAGTATCCTAAGAAAACACACTTGATAGCTTTTGCTGAGAGTTTATCAAGACCTGGAGAGACATTATGAACAAAACATGTACACCCAAATACTCGTGGGGAAACATGATACAAAGTGTCATTGGGAAAAATGACAGAGTGAGGAATTTTATTGTTAAGAGAGGAAGAAGGCATCCTATTGATAAGAAAACAGGCAGTAAGGACTGCATCGCCCCAATGATGTACAGGAACATTAGTATTCAACATCAAGGAACGTGCAGTTTCAATGAGATGTCTATTCTTTCTCTCTGCAATGCCATTTTGTTGTGGAGTATGAGGACAGGTTGACTGGTGTAAAATTCCTTGGGAAGATAAGAGAGAAGAAAATGCTGCAGAGAAATATTCCTTAGCATTATCACTTCGAAGAATTTTAATTGTCTTCCCAAATTGGTTCTTAATTTCATTAAGAAAAGACTTAAAAATAGACAAAAGTTCAGATCTCTCTTTCATTAAATAAACCCAAGTACACCGAGAGAATTCATCAATGAAAGTTACAAAATAATTAAAACCAAATGACGTAACACGACTAGGTCCCCAAATGTCTGAGTGAATAATTGAAAAAGGAGAATTACAATGTGTCTCAGATCTTTTAGGATAGGAAGATCTAACATGTTTTCCTAATTGACAAGACTCACAATCTAAGACTTGAATATTTCTGAGACTTGGAACCATCATCTTCAACTTGAGCAAACTTGGATGGCCTAAACGATCATGCAAAAGTTTTGGGGATGAAGAAGTAAAGCAGGAAACTGAAGAACAAGATTTTAAGAAATAAAGTCCTTGAGACTCATGTCCTTCTCCAATCAGACGACCTGTCCCATGTTCCTGTATAACAAAGGAATTAGCAGTAAAGGTTATGGAACAATTTAAGGAACGAGTCAGCTGACTCAAGGAGATTAAATTGTATGGACAATGGGGAACATATAAAACTGAATTTAAATTTAGTGAAGGAGATAAGGAAACTTTGCCAATTCCTTGAGATGTCACTTTCGATCCATCGGCAACAGTAATAAGATGGGGAATTTTTGGAGAAGACATAGAAGAAAATGAAGAAATGTTACCAGAGATATGGTCAGAGGCACCGGAGTCAAGAATCCATGGATTATGACCTTCCACAGATTTAGATAGGTTGGTTGTAGGCACACTGGTCATGGCAGAAGATTGACCAGGATTAAATGATTTTCCAGACTTGTATCTGAGAAATTCTTCATATTCTTCATTTGAAATTCTGGATTCTAGATCACCAGCTTTAGAAACATGAGCAACTTTGTCTGGATATCCATGTAAAATATAACATTTGTCCCGAGTATGACCTATTTTGTTGCAATATGTGCATTGAGGACGTATACTACGACCACCACGTCCTCGGTTGCTTCTGCTTCCTCCTCTCCCTTGTGGCACTCCTCTTCCTTGGGGTATTGTCATGGCTGATGTTTCAATAACCTCAATTGGATTCTCATTTTTCACTGATGTAGGTACTCGAAGAAGTCGAGTAACTAAGCCATCCATTGATGGGATTTGATCACCAGCTAAAATCTGATCACGTACATGATCATAATCTGAGTGTAAACTTCTCAGAATTAGGACCATGTAAAACTTGTCAAGCTTTTTATTGATCCCTTCTAATGAATCAGCTATAAAGAAGTTCTTTAATTCTTCTACAGCAGCCCTAGCCTTTGCTATATGAGAAACCATGTCATGATTGACTTGCTTTAGAGATGCTGCTCTTTGAGTTGCATCAAAGAGACGTTGTACATCATTAGCAAATATGTCTTGTGCCCTTTTCCAAAAGGATGAACAAGTCTTATAGGGTCTTAATATATCTAGAACTTCTTGCTCAACTGACTGCCACAAAATTGCACATAACTGAAAATCCAATTTTTGCCATTGGGATTTTTCGTCGTCTTGAATCATAGAAATGTCTTGTTCAAGATGATCATGGTGTCCTTGACCAAGAAACCACAATTCCACAGCAGAAGACCATGATAAATAATTTCTCCAATTGAGCTTTGCAGAAGTGATGATCGGAGTAGCAGATAGAGAGGAATTAATTCCAATAGAAGATGCCATGACAGATCTGTAAGAAGAATCTGGAGTCCAGAATCAGAAATGAGATCTGGAAACAGTAAAAGATAAGAGCCAACTTGAGGGGGAAACCCTAGGTATCAATTACAGCTCCTGAAACAGTAAAATAAGAGCCAAAAGAAGCTCTGGAAAGTCAGACGAACAGGACGACAGTGGTCCGATGATCGTCCGGCAAGGATAAGGCGGCGCGTGAACAGTACGCGCTTGACGTCTGACGGAGGAAGGAGGCGCGTGGAGGAGCGTGCGGCGGAAACAGGGAAAGCGACCACCAGGGATGGGTCGCGCTCGAGCAGGCGCACAAAACCCCTAACTTCGCCTGAGAAAATGAGTCACCGGCGACGGCGGTGGCGGCGTCGACGGCAGTGGCGGCGGCGGCGCGGCGGCGGCGCGGCGGCGATCGGTAGTCAGACAGAGAGCCCCGGTGGTTGGCTCTGATACCAACTTGAATATTTAGAGAGAAAGAGATTAAAACAAAACCTCTATTATTTCTTCTTATTTTCTAATACATCACTAATCATACTTATACAAACATAATCAACAGTGAACGTAGGAACAGTGAAAACAAAGGAAAAACACATAGAAGACTCCTAAAGAGTCTATATCTAAAACATAATACATTTCAACACAAATATAATAAATTCTCAATCTTGATGTCCCATATACAATCTTCTCTGGAATGAAATGATAGTCAATCTCAATATGTTTGGTCCTCTCATGAGTTAGAACTACTATGAAGAGTATCCTGATTGTCACATATAAGTATCATTTGAGCGACATCTCCAAATTGTAACTCTTTAAGCAATTGCTTAAGCTAAACAAGTTCAAAAGTGGTTGAGGTCATAGCTCTATATTATGCTTCTGCACTAGATCTTGCCGTAATACTTTGTTTCTTACTCTTCCAAGAGATCAAGTTACAACCAATGGAGACAAAATATCCATAAGTAGATCTTTTGTCATAAGGAAATCCTACCCAATTAGCATCTATGGTTATTGGAACCATATAAGAAACCTTTTCCAAGAGATTCTTAATGTATTTTAATATACAATGACTACATTCCAATGATCTTCACATGGTGAATTGAGAAATTGGCTCATAACACTGATTGCAAAGCAAATGTTATAACGTGTAACCATAAGATAATTTAATTTCCCAACTAATCTTTTATACTCCTCATGATCTAAAATAGGCTCACCTTAATTTGGTAGAAGCTTAGTATTAGGATCCATGGGTGTGTCAACAAATTTTGAATTCATCAACCCAGTTTCCTCCAAAATATCCAATGCATACTTTCTTTGAGATATAACAATACCCTCGTTGAATTGTGCTATCTCAATAGTAACAAATATCTGAGTTTGCCAATATAGAAAAGAGTTTGTAGAATTAAGAAGTTGTCCCAAGTGAGGTTTGTCACATTATAATGTCAGATGGTGATAAGGAGAGTATTGATGAGGTCGCAAAGCATGGCCCTCCTTCAAAGGTAGTTTGGTATCTACCAATAATTCCAAGGTTTAAACATATGTTTGCGAATCCAACTTATGCTAAAAGCCTTAGATTATTCGAGATTGGTATCTTGAAGAATCCTAAAGATACAGTTACAAATATCTAATTGCACACTTGAAATGTTCAGTACTTGATGTGAGGGAGTGTGTTGGAGATCTTGCTTTGACTAAAAATATCATCAAATTATAGTATATAAATAAGTGCAAACCTACCCTTACGTACTTGTTTTATAGGGCTAAGTTAGACCTCAATCCACTTTGTAAGAGATGCATTAACTCCACTAGAAAGGCCAACTACAACAACTCCATCTTCAAAAAACAAAGAACAAATCTTACACTGACTGCAAGCTTTCCATCTTATTTTTCAAGATTGAAATTTTTTCCAATCCAGAAGAAAGCATCAACTACAATACTAGATTTGTACATCTAGGTCACTATTTGCAGAAACTAACCTTAGCAACTAGCAAAACAGCTTGATGTAGAAACAAAATAGAACTTGCTATATATTAGAGATTCAGTAGAACCTTGTCAGCCAACCGTTGTATAGGAGCTTCCCTACTTTGTGCCTCTTCAACCAGACGAACAATGTCTGCCATAGAAGTTTCGCCACCTGGTCGTTGCACTTCCATTGTAAGAGTTCCGTTAAGATTTATACTTCCAGCTGCTACCTCACTCTACAGACATAAAATCCATCAATCAGTCACTAAAATCAACTGTTCAGCACTTCACAGCTATAGAAACGTGAAGGGGTCAATCATACATACACAGAAAATTAAGTCTTCCTTTTAATAGTTAAGATATAACCAAATGGTTTTCCTGTTTTATTGATAAATTGCACTCGATGATCACATTATAGAAATTTGCTGATTAAAAAAATGATGGAAACTCAGTTCAGGGCAGTTATGACAGTTATGTTTGCACTCAATAAACTGCTTTAGAAAACAGTTCTATATTAGTTGTAGTTAGTTTTATATTAGAAACTGCAGAATGACAGTTATTTGTAGAAAATAACAGCTGGTAGTTATGTATTAGGAGAACATATGTCAGACTTAGGCAGAAGAGGAGAGTCCAACTCAAGGTTTAAGAACTACATCAAGTAGTTTATCCTACTTAATGGTCCAACTAAAAGACTAGTCCATTAGATAGGAGAAAACTTCGAGGTAGAGCTTGAAAAATCAGCCCGATTTCAAGAATAGTTCCTTAAAGGGTTGGGTCAGACTGAAAAAATTTAGCCTAAATTGAAGCAAACCAATTTTTGCTCAGCCTGTGGCCCAGATGAGCTTTTCGATCAATCTGTCTTAGGCTTATGAGTCGGCACCCTTTCTTAAATTAATCATTATAATTTTAGAAAATTGAAAATATGTAGTTTATCCCGCTCGATGAGGGACTCCTAACAACATATATTATAAAAGGCTGTGTATTTGGACAGTGAGAAGCTATTTGCAATTTGAGAACTGAGAATACAGTTGATAAAAGACTTTTGCCAGTAGGACAGCAAGGGTATTGCTTATTGTATGTGACAGAGACATTTTCCACTGGGACAACATGCACAGGTGCTCAAAGGAACAAATAGAAGCAACAATCTGTATCAAAAGCCAAATAAATATCAAATTATCATAAAATATGTCAAGGCAGAATGTACCCCAGGCACTTTTGTTACAGGCAATGGTTCACCAGTGAAACTTGATTCATCTACAGTGCTTCTACCAGCTCTCACAACTCCATCAGCTGGAATACGATCCTAGACAAAGGAGTATATGGGTTAAAAGCCAAAATCAAGAAGCTTTGACAAGTAATTTATGCATATTACTTGTCAAAATCTAAGCAGAAGAATTCAAACTTAGAAATGATATTAGCAATGGTTTTGTAGCACAAACAACATCACATATGACGAATTTGAAAACAGTGATTATAGGTGTACATCACCAGTTCACCATATACTTTTTGAACCCAAAATTACACCACTAAAAAACATCCATTTGGAGAGAATACGCAACTGAAGCTTCTTCCGGTACTAAAAAAAGGGTAAAGGAGCTACAGGGTTGTATCCGATAATATATAGGTTCTGATATTACTCACTCCAGGCAGCACAATAATTTGGTCTCCAATAGAAAGACTTTCAGAAGGAACTTCAACAACTGAGCCAGCCTCTGTTTCGTCATTGTTAACTAGAAGGCGAGCTTTTGGTGGCAACAAACTAAGAAGTCCTGCCATATCACTGGTTGCTTTAATTTTAGCTCTCTGTTCGAGATTCCTTCCTAGCAACACAAATGCAATTAGCATAATTGGCTCCTCAAAGAAAGCCTTCCATCCCTGCATAACAATTAAAAAATATCATTTAGCACAATTAAATTTATCTTTACACATATAATTACAAATCCAATTCCATAATTTCACAAAGAAAATATGCTTTCTAGCTTCTAATTAATAGATATAAACAAGCACATGTTGAGCATCTAAGTCTAACCAACAGCTGGTTTTGACTGGTGTAGTATAAATGTGATGAGTACAAGTTATTATTTTTCCTATATGAGATGAGATGAATAGAGCACTATTCAACAAAACTACATAGATAAGAATCAGCCTAAGTCACATCCTGTCATGAGCCTTCGTTCAAGGTAACAAAACAGGATACAGATTAGAAGAAAAAGAGTCCACTTCTCCTATTATTCAAAATTAATGTGCAAGGAAAAACAGGGTACAAAGAATACAAAGGAATTTCTTCCTTCCACCCAGGGCATTCCCTGTTCACAACTATCTTTTTCTCTCTACCTCCCAAACCAGAAGAGAATTTACATATTATAATCTGTGAGCTACTAGTACTTAGCCATCTTGCAAACTATACCTATATAGGAATCATAAACTTGACAGTCAACAACAAAAGAAATTTGAGTTTTCTATTTTCTTTAATGATTTGAAGATAGCTTTTACTAAATGTTGCCAGCAACTAATTGAATCAAAATTACAGATTAGAGATAACAAACTTCAGAAAGACATTTTACCAATTTTGGAACTAAGGCAGCAAATGAGCTGACAGTAAATGAAGACAAAGCCCCAAGACCAACTAAGGTGTTCATGTTTGGTGTTGTTTTAAGAAGGCTTTTTAAACCATCAAGGATAAGCTGGCGGCCAGGACCAAGCAATGTAAATAAAGATAATGATAGATGAAACCCAATGGAATGAAAGACATGGATCCACGGTGCCTTTGCTGCAAAGAAATGAGAGAAATGGCCAACAAGACAGACAGCACATAGAGCCCAAGAAACTGCTAGCTCACGACCTTTAAACAGCACATAAAAAAGAAAGGTCACCAATTAGTCCCAGAAGTTAAAGTTGAATCATCAGAGAACCCCTCAGAAATAGCATAAGTGGGCTCTTGTTGCAATATTAGTGTAGATTTCATTAGTGCTTACCACTTTCTCTTAATTGTCTATGTCTTTCCTCCATCTTCCTTTCAAAAATTTGGAGGAAATTGTCTCTTGTAGAATCTGCACTTTCAGGATCAGAATGGTCAGCAATCAAACACACTAGTGGAGAAATTTGTTCCCATTTAAACTACATACAATGACTAGCATCTGATTGTTACAACTATTCACAGGGAAAGGTTAGGAAAAGTCTTGATGAAAATGTTTAAAATTTGGGAACATTAACCACTCATCTGGCTAGTGACAAGAAATGCTGAATCTTTATTGTAGTTTAATCAATATTTTATTCAGTTAAGTTGCAGAATAAATAATCATTCCAATCGGGCCTTCGCAGGAACAAAATTCAGTGGAAAATGTCAAAATTTATGAAATGCCCAATACTATCTTGATCGTATCTTAGATTATAATAGATTGTCTTTAACAATTAGTTTACCTGTTCCCTCAATACCTCCTAGGATTGCTCATCAACTTACCATGTTTCGCTATCTCATGATTTGTTTCCTATATAGTTATAGTAGAGAGAAATGGTAGAGTCATGCGTAATGGAACCCGTGTGTAAGAACAGCACAAAGAAACACATATACTTATATATAATGCAGCATTATATAAAGGTGTTAGGGGTTTATTATACTGGAACTTGTAAAAATAAAATATAGCATTATACAATAATTGGGTACAAAAATATATGGTGAAAAATCAACCATTGAATCATACATTATTCCCATCAATCATACGCACAAAACAAAATAAACCAATTGCACATGAATAAGAGTCGCTAAAATTCATTTAACTAAAGGATCACTAGTATCATATTCAACATCAGCAAAACTCTTCACCGTGCAGGGGCTCCAGAACACAGACATGGCTCTCCAATACCCATCACAAGAAGCCACGGAGATTCACCTTCTGAAGGGAGAAAGTATAACATGAATAATGGATTTAAAAATATCCTAAATATCTAAGTAGTGGGGTGGACATAAGATTTGAAAACAATTTACTCATACAGAAGGTAAAGCGTTAAAACTTAGAACCCCATGAATTGATGGCATACCATTGACTCCAGAAAACCACTTTTGCATTTATATGGTGAAATAACTCCTTCAGTAGATAGCTTCTTCACCTGCCACTTAACCCGCCAATTTTATGTAAATGAAATGAAATTCTATGACATGCCGTAAGATTTAATCTCATATGAAGTAATGACTGCTAAGTGGATAGTCAGAAGTCATGTCACCAATATTGCATGTTGTGTCTATTAAATCCAAGCGTAAAAATCTTATTCCTACTTCGGAAAGAGCTGGTATATATTGTTCCCAATTGAAGTTTGGTAGGAAGACCAGTTGCTTGTCATTTATATTCACACATTTTAATTTCAAACTAAATTCCTAGCTTCTAGTTCAGTCCATGGAGTACAATTGAACCTTTACAAATTAAAACTACTGATATAAGGACTCAAAACATTGCTAATATAGAGATGTATGAATTTTGAAATAAACGGACAACATTAAGGTGCAAATAATTTTAAATGAAGCAAGGTATGAACACTCAATTCCAAGTTCTTGTTCACAGGTAACAAGATATTCATTTCAAAGTGCGACTTAAAGAAGGAGCCCAACTAAAATAGGTATTGGTATTATTTACAGCTTTAATTAATACTTGAATTATATTTATCCAAGATTCAGAGATATATAGACCAAAGATAGCAAGCTCATTGTATTACAACGAAAGGCCCAACTAACATAGGTATTACAATTATTCACAGCTTTATGAATTATTATTTACCCCAATCCCAAAGACACGTAGACCAAAAATAGCAGGCCAATTGTACTAATAACATTATTATATAAATACACACATACAGTATAATCATATTTTGGTAACTTTAAAAAGCAATTTCTATTGCCAATAGAAAATATCTAGAAAGCTGAAACAGTTTAATACCAATGAAGCCAAATATTTCAAAGAAATTATGCTAGTACGCTTCCATTATGACAAATATTCCAAGAATCAAGCAATCAAATCTAACAATTCAAAGAAGTAACAGACATGACTTTGAGTAAGTTAACAGACATGCCAAAGGACGTAAATAAGATAGGATGGGCATCTGTGAAATATAATATAATTAAATGATGTAAAAGTAGTACAACCAACCACGCATGTGATTTTATGAAAAATAAGCAAATACCAAGGTAAAAAATCATATAAAGACAATGAATTGACTCAATAATGGCTGGCTCAACTGGTAGGAATGAATAATACCTCGGAGGCTAGAATTGTAACCACAGCTGGTTAAATGCTCTGCAAGTGCCTCCCCTAATTGCTTTTGCCAATTTGGTGCATTCTTTGCTTCAGATATAGGCCAAACGATTGCTGTCTCTGTTGTTAAATTTACACTAGCTGATGACACCTGTGGCTACCCAATGTTCATTTGCATAAAAAGTAAAGAAACAGTATTTAGATTACTGTAAAAAATTATAGAGAGGGTTTATCAACTATGTACTGTTGGCACAAAAACTTCTACACTCAAGCAATCAAAATCACCTTAAGGATTTAGACACCAATGACTAAACTACTGCGTTCTTTTGAAACTGTTGAACATGATTTTTCCGCATTAAGGTCAATCATCTCCCACGACATTCACAGACTTACGAAATAAAAAATACCGCACGCTCATAGTAAACCTAGCAGAAAGCCCCCAACAACAGAACCAGTATACCAATCATCTTACAAATAAAATAATTGAAGCATTCAAAGTTTAGATTGTAAACCGAACCAAATACAAATTTGAAATACTTACTCGATTTTCCAGTATCCTTTTCACAGTCGCTGCACATCCCCCGCACACCATTCCCTATCAAACGCACAAAAAAGTGAAATACTAAAAATAAAACTAACAGGAAAAATTCTACACAGAGAGAAGAGTTCACACTGAAACATCGAGAATGATAACGTCAGGCGAAAGTGCCGAAAGCTCCTGTGACGCGTCACCAACCAATTGGAGATTACCATCACCAGACTCACCGCTAGAACCGCCAGAGCCGCCAGAACCGCCGCTGTCACCGATTCCACCGCCTCCATTTCCATCGCCGGTGGAAGAAGCACAGGAAGCGGCGGAGCTCGAAATGCAGCGGAGTCGGCACGGCATTCGCGGGAGCAATCCGCCGAAGCAGCGGAGCGAGGACGGCGACGGCGAGGAAGTAAAAGAACATGGAATGCGGCAGCGGTTGTTGTAGGAAGCAACGAGGCATCTGAGGTTGCGCCGGACGAAGGCGCGTTGAGGGGCGCCGGCAAAATGACGGTGGAGCGCTCTGACAATCGCCATGTGCGCCGTCGTGGTAACAGAGAACGCAGAATCCATCGGATTGGGTAGAAAAAAAGAGAAGAGAAGAGTCGCAAAGCGTTGTAGTTGAGTTCTTATAGTACAGACGTCCACCCTATGGTTGGTCTTGACTTCACTGGTTTTCGGAATGTTAAAACAATCGAAAATTATCTATAGACAATGCCATTTTCATACCCTTTTTTTATATATTTTCTTTTTTGTAGTAAGAGAATCTTTAATGGATTTTTTTAATTCTTTAATTTATAAGAAAATTATGATTTTAGTATAGGTTTTACAAACCTGAAATGTAAAATTAAAGAGAAATTTTTATATAAAATAATTCTTTAATTCCGTATATAAAAAATTAATTCAAAAAAACATATCCATAAGACTAGCTTAACATATTATAAAACAAATTCTTATTAAATACGTCCTAACTAATATATTAATGATTTTTTCAAATGAAAAAAGAAATTTAATTATTAAAAATGGATTAGTGAAAATAAGGGAAGAAAAGTGTATTGAAGAGAAAGTGTTTCAGTATATACGGTACATCAATTACTTATACGTATGAAAAGTATTTTGATGTTAAAATTAATTAAGATTTAGGTAAGGATAATAAATGTATATTAAATATGTAACATATCACCTTACTTTAATTTATATTTATAGTTTTTATAACGAGTTTTTGATCAAGATTAGCTTAATCACGCTTAAATCTATTTAAAATAATTGGCTTAATTAACATTACGCAATTGTCTCGCCTACTGCCCATTTGTTACTTAGATCTTTGATTGGTTGGTTTATACTGTACCCAACTCCTAAGCCTCGAGCATTGTCAAAGACTATGTGAAGGGATTTGCTTCGACTGGCATTGTTCGAGAATTCGCTTCAATCGTCCAAGTCTTGTTTGAAATATGATCGTTGAGGATGAAGGTTGTGATGCTTCAATATTCACGTATATCACTTCTAACAGGGTATATGAAGCACCAAGTCTTTTGGGTCGTTAGATACAAACAAATCTAACAATTGAGCTTCACGACGGTTGGGCTACTGATAAGTTTGATAATATTTATTATTCACACTTATTACAACCCTTTATTTGTCTTTTTGTCATTTATTTTGTAATGAATTCCACTGAAAGAATAATGACTTCTATATAGTTTTGAGATAATTATCTATTTTTAATTTATTTTGTAGAAAAATGGAGGATTAAAGATCATTAAAGAGATGTTGCTAAAAGCAACTCATCCCGCGAGTCACAAACACTCTCCTAGCAGGATCTTGGCAACACTATCCCAACTAGTAAGTAATCATAATTATTTAAACAAACACATGCATGCTAATCGATTATTATCATTTGAAAAATTATTTTCCAAAAATCACATATTGCTTCAAATAATCAATTATTGTCGAATTAAAAACCCAATTATTGAAAAAAACTCGAAGTAATCGATTATGACATGAGATAATCGATTATTATCGAATCAAAAACATTTTTTAATCCAAAGATAATCGATTATAACTTTAAGATAATCAATTATTGTGCGTTAATTTACCAAAATACAAAAAACCGCAGTTCTGAGTCAAATTTCTATTCTAAGACATATATAACATTCATAAATTATTTTAAAGCTCTTAAAATTTACCAGAATACCATAAACTCTTATTTTCCTTTTGAAAATTTAACCTACAAAACAAAACATTAGAATTTTAATCCTCAAAAACTTATTTGGGTCCTTAAGGTTAAAGACAAATTACTTTATAATAAAAATCCAACACACCATAATGTTTTATTTTACATTTGTTTGAGTTGTGTCCCTTTTTCATACAATAAAAACATGCGACAATACTTGAATCTCTATAAAAGACAGCTTCTTTTTCAACTTATACCCTACGGATTCTCTTATTTATAAGAGCTTGCTTATTTTCATGAAATTTTATTTTGTTAAAATTTTGTTTTTTAAAATTTTTATTTTTAGATGCCTCTTTAAGCAACTTTTCAAAAATATCAATAGTCACAAATGAAAGACATTCAACATGAGGTGTAACAATTGTAGTTTCTTTCATTTCTAAGGAAGACTTCGACTAAACCCAAATTTACATAGTTCGAGCAAAGTTTGCCTTAGTCTACCTAACAGTGAGTCTGGCCATGAGAATGAGAAGGGGCAACCAGGTGTTTCAACAATTTTACAGGTTCGAGTCTCTATACATGGTTTAATCTGAATTCAAAACCATACTATAATGAGTCTGGATTTGCCCATCTAATGGGTTCTAAAGAGGGTACATTTTTGAGTCGTGCAAGAAGTCACTGATTTTCCTGGTCTTTTACAATGGGTTCTCGTCTTATGATAACACGTTGATGAAGATGAATCATGAGATCAAGCTTTATTGTTCTGCAACGAAATATAATGATAGGATATAATGTGTATGATGAGAGGAAATAGATTAAAATATTAGTTGTTAGTTGGGTTGTGAGGTTGAGTGAGTTTTTTTTTATATAGTGGGGGTCTTTGTAGACAAGGGGATGTTTTTGGATGTTTAGAGAATTGTTCACATAATCATTACCAACCCTGTGAAGGGAACTTTGTCCCTTGGAGGCATTTTCCTATTCTGGATGCCTAGAATCAATAATACCATATCTTTTCAGTGAGTTTGAGTGTTTTACAGTAGTTTTCTTGGGTTCCTCTACCTAGGAGCCTAACACCATCCCTCTTCAGCACTTCAATTTCTATACTCCTCTCGTTACTTCTTTGAATATCAACCTCCGCATAATATTAGATGAATGTAATCCGGCTTTAACAAGCTTATGGATAATAGGCAAATATGAAAAAAATTACAAATGAGGTAACGAAGGTTCAACTTTTTATTTTTGAATTTCTAATTACACATTTCTGGATCACTCTTTCCATTTTCATACTTGACTGTCATCAAATATAATAAATGCATATCAATCCATCATTGTCATTGTCCTCTAACTTTATACTCGTGAAGAATGCCTATCTGTATCGTAACGGTATCATATTACACATGGTTCTCTCAGATGGGATATTACACTATAATCATTGAAATATTTGCTTTAAATGCTATATTATATCCTACATTTTCATTGTAAAGGACTGTACTAAGCCAGATGTACTTCATTTTCGTGGCAGTAAAGACTTAGTGATAACCAATAGGAGCAGGTGCTTCCCGCAGTTCTTTACCTTGAAAGTGGATGTCCTGCATGAAAAACATTATATTAAATAAAAATCAACCTGGAACAGCAATGCTTAAGCAATGTCCACATGAGACACATATAATATGATAAATAAATATGGTAAATTTAATCAACCTTTGTTTCAAACAAACTATGTACCATCTCACTACCTCCTAAGTCCGGAACCCAAAACATAAGTAGATCGACAAAGGAAGACATATCAGAACTACTCATAATAAGCTGTCTTACTAGCTCGGTGGTTACAATTTGTATGTCTCTCTCAGTTCTCTCAAAGGAAATCTTTTCAATGTGGGTGAAGTGGAAAAATGAAACTTATACCTTTTGTTTGTTAAACCTATTCAACTAGGTATGACAATAATAATGTACGAATATTTTCCTCCGCAGCAAAAAGCTGCTTACACACTCGTCGGTTCCATAACTTTAGTATTGAAATTCTATGCATGGACTGTGAGAAAATTGGGGGAAGAATGTCCATCTAGTTGTCTGCCAGATTAATATTCTTAGTGGATTTTATATTATAGCATCATGTTTTCCATAATGTAGATTTTTCATGATTTGTGCTCCATGAAAAAAAATCATTATAAGTCAAAAGGGAATTTGGAAATGAAATAAGTATAAAACAAATATATCATTAAAACAGTTTTAGCCGTTAAGTTCGTGAAGTCGAGAAAGCATCCTTGTTTTAAGCTATGCAAGTTATAAAGAACACTCACAGAAGCAAAATGATTCACATCTCGATGATGAGCCTCGTCAGCACGAATGACTGTTATAACATCTTTCAGTTTGGCATCCTTGGGAAGCCTCCAATAGTCTATTGCAATGGCAGGAGCAGGAACATTTTCGATTGCACCACTTTCAAGATCCTTCAAATACTCCGTGTAAGAATGTATAGCCTCCTCCTCAAGGTACCCAACTATTCTATGAGCCACCTTGGGAGAGATTATGTAAAGTACGAAAAACGCATTGAAGAAAACTCCCTGTACAGCAAGAACCAGCAGTCTTTCGTACCATTTAGGCTTCACAAGTTCCGCCATAGTCATTAGGTGCATTCTCTCATTCTCTGCTTCCTCCATCAATGCTTTGATCCAACCACCACTTTGTTGAAACTTACGGAGTGATCTAAGGTGCAACAACATCCCTCCTACCATGCCAGGGACAGCTGCAACCGTTTCTAGCATCATTGCACGGCAACCATACCGCCTCTGAAATATATTATGGAAAATGATAAACGACATATTACCTTGAAGAATAAGCATATTTTGTAAAAAGATATTATGAAACTGCATCAGGTAGTCCTTATAAAAATATATATTAAGAAATATACATAACATAAAACATCATGGTTCACACTTTCATGAATAAATAAAAAATGAAGTTATCAATAAACATGTAATTCATAACCAAAATATAAATACAAAAGTAACACTAAACACCTTTCTCATGTACAAATAATGCAATTTTTATTAATCAAGTTTGAGCCAACCAGTTCTAAATAAACTTAACAGATCCACATGAGTTACGAACTTATAGTTTTAGCAACCCATAAATACTTCTTTTTCCTTTTGTTTTGGATCAAACTATAGGAAATTTCAAAATTGAGTGAAATAATGCAATTCACACACCTGAAAAAATAAATCTGTAGGAATTCTGAGGAGTTTCACGGTCCTGTAAGCAACTTTGTCCAGAAAATTCTTTGGCACGTGATGTTTAGTAAGATCTATCGACAGGTTTGAATGATAAGTCTCCCAAGGCTACATAGGCAAATGAAATCAGAAGCCAGTAAGCATTCAAAGAAAATCATAGCCACATTTAATAATAAGTAGATTACGTAAATCTCTCAATCTTAAAATTTAAAAAAGTCTATGAAAATGTAAATTCTCTGACACATTAATTAAGTTAACAGATTAAATATGATTATTTCTGAGACGAAACTATAATAAATAGTAAGTCAGAGGGACATTTTTTAATTTTAATTCATGACAATGAAGTCTCTTTAAAGGAACTGTTTACCTATGAGTTTAATAAAATATTCCAACAATGAATATATAAACATAAAACAACAATCAACGAAAATCTACGTTCCGGAAGTCAGAAATCAACAACAAAATCCGCAGAAAGAACTCCTCAATGATAATCAATCTTTGATAAACTAATCAATTCAAAGATATTCAGTTAAACCTTCGTTGGTGATCAGAAACAGAATCCTCACCATAAAGCAGTTCCAAGGCCACTCCGTTCCGTCCTCTCTCATAATCTTCGGCCTCGAAATCCCCCAATAACTGCACTCTACCAAACTCTTCTCGGCCTCGGCCTTCTCCTTGTCCTTCTCCCGCAACTTCGCCTCCGCCGGCGAAGCCATCGACCTCCTCCAGTAGAAGAGCCCTCCGTTGGCTGCGCCGGCACAGAGAAGCCTCGTTTCCGGCGCCGCATACGCCATCACCGCCGTCGAACCGAGGCCGTTGCAGCTGCGGCCATTGAGCAGAGCTCGCCGAACCGTACAACTCAATGCAATGAACTTCATCTCTCGAGAGAAGAATCGCGTTTTCCAGATACTTCGTTTATGAGAGACATTCCATGAAGTGTGTAATTGCGGTTAGTGAAGAAGAAACGAAGTTCGCATGTGCAGGGAAAAGAATCACCAAAGGAAGTTAGTTAAGGTCCCACGCGTGTCTCGTGAGGCAGGTTAGGAACGCCCTTGACCGTTGATTAAAGACGGTGACGTAATCAGCGGCTGTGATGATGATGGGAAAGGAATGGAGGGTGTTTAACGAGCATTAACTGTCACTAAAATGAACATCTCCAACGAGTAAGGCGGTAAGAGCTGGGCTACATTCAAGTCTAACGCAAAACACGTAGTGCTCCGACTTGACCAATAATAGCTCGAGTAATGTCTGGCTTTGACTATTCACTATAGATGGTTAAACAATAATAATAAAATGCGTAAATATGTTTACATTATTAAATTCATTTTCATGATTTTATGGATATGCTTTAATGAACAATATTTACGTTAATGTTGTTTATCTTAAAATAAAAAATTAATTTTATATTTTTAATTCATGAGTTTTTGTAAATAATATTAAAATTTATATATTATATCATTAAATTATCTAACTTAATATTATTTTATATGTGCTTTTGAAGGATAATTAAGTGAATTGATGTAAAAGTCAAGTATATTTTAATTTTCTTTAAGTTATTACACTTGTAGAAAAATTTTGTTATTTTTAATGAATTTTTGTTAAATATTTTTTGAACACGTAAATGATCCTGTAGATTGTACATTCGATGACAGCAAGGGAAAAAAACTCTAAACTTTCTAAAATTGTATTCAACACAATTTAGAGTTAATATGTTATTTTTCATTTGTTTCACTGGTTTTTTACCCTTTGCGATGTACACTGGATGCTTAACAAAATTTCTATCAAGATCAAACATTTTTTCATAGTCCCAGGCAAATAAGTATTTATATTCATGAAGTAATTTTATCAACTTTTCTTGAATCTTTTTCGATAATGTACTAATACAGGCTGACATTTTATCGTATTTTGTTCACAAATTGATATCTTTCGAAGTATTATGGTGTTCAATCCCTGTAAAGGCTAATATGAGAGTTTTTTAGATATATAGAATAAAAATAAAAGTTGATAGTCTCACAAATTATATGATAATAGTCTTGTTCTAGATCATATTTAGGCAAGAAATTGCAAAACAAAAACATAACTAAAGTTTTATGCCAAACAATGTGGTACAATATACAATTAGTAGAAGTAAACAGATGGTCAAACTTAATTTTATTTTCATTTTTTAATACAAGAAGGGAGAACATTTTTTCACCCTTTTTACAATATTTTTCCCCTGAACAAGCTGGTCTTCGGAGCCAAGCTACATAAAACAAACAACTCGACCTCTCATTCTCTCATTTTCTTTTGTATGACTCTAATATTCATTTTGAAGAACTTTATTTTGTAATTTCATTTGTTCTATTTATGTGGGAATTTTATTTAACAATTTTGGGTTCAAAATTGGATTCATTGAATAAAAAAATTGAGAAAATCGTCTCAATTGATGTTTTGTGGACATAAAATAAATAAAACAAATTTTAATTTAGGTATAAAAATGCTATGCAGTTTTATTAATATTTCTTTCTCTTTTTATAACAAATAATATTTTTTTTGTCCTTAATTATGAATTTTATGAATGATAAATGAGTGGAATTTTAATAATTAATTTTAGGGTAGATGACTTAAATTTTAGATATTTGTCTGCCTCAAACCAGATAGAATATAGTGATTTAAATATTTGTCTCAAATCATAGTTGTTTTATCATTAATCCCGAACAATGTTTGGTAAAATTTGTACTGACATAGGAAAACTTGGCTGTAAGGATACAGCTACAGATAGATCCTATGTCTGAAACTACACCTATTCAACCATAGAAGGCAGGTAAATTTACTCTTTTTTTTATATTCCCTTTTATGATCTTAAATTATACACATCTCCAATGTATCACATAACTACTGATCTCCATAAAACTTCTGTTTTAGAATGAGTGCAAACAAATACATTTTATTGATCCTTCAGTCACTAATAGAAAGTTCAAGATGAGAAAAGCTACAAATTCTTTTGCTAAAAATTTACAACAATGGCTCAATGATAACCAATAGGAGCTGGTGCCTCCCTTAATTCCTTTCCTTGCTGGTGAATATCCTGTAGGAAGAAGAACACAGCATTCAGAAGAAGAACAAAGTGAAACAAACAAAGGCAATGATCAAGAGGTGACAAAAATGGCACTCACAGAAGCAAAGTGGTTGACATCTCTGTGGTGAGCCTCATCTGCACGAATCACAGTGACAACATCTTTGAGAGTTGCATCCTTGGGGAGCCTCCAGTAGTCAATGGCAATGGCAGGAGCAGGGACGTTTTCAACTTTGCCACTCTCAATTGCTTCCAAATGCTGTGTGTATGAAATCACAGCCTCTTCCTCTAAATACCCAACAAACCTGTGTGCTGCTTTTGGTGAGAGGAGGTAAAACACGAAGAAGGCGTTGAAGAAAACGCCCTGTGCAGTGAAAATCAGAAGCCTCTCGTGCCATTTGGGCTGCACCAGCTCCACCATCGTCATCAGGTGCATCCTCTCGTTCTCTGCTTCCTCAAGCAATGCCTTGATCCATCCCCCACTGTGCTGAAACTTCCTCAGAGACTTCAGGTGCAGCAGCATCCCTCCCACCATTCCTGGAACCGCTGCAATTGTTTCCAGCATCATGGCATGGCACCCATACCGTTCCTGAAAGTGAAAAATATTCAAATCATCAACTCAATCTCTTCCATATTTTGTACCAAGTAAACTCGTGTTGAATCAGATTCTTCTACTGTTACTTTTTGTTGGAATTCAAGTGAGTTTAAATTCCACACTCAGTAGACATTAAAAGTTGAACATCTTACAAGAAAAGAATTATAAATCAATGTGTGTATCTTCTCAATAAATTCCCTCTCAAAATACTTGTTAGATATATCAGATCTTTTGAACTAGAATTGATGTTATTTGGAGTACAAAAAATTCAGTACAAACACTATTTGGAATGTTCCTTAATCAAATTGTTTGAATTCTAATTATGTTTATCTGTGCTCCTAAATCCTAATGTTTACTCTTACATATAAACCTTAATGCTTAACCAGTTAGAAAATCATTTTTATATATTTATTATCGGTGTCAAATTGAAGGAAGAAATCATATTATGCATAGCAGTAGCACATACCTTGAAGTATAAATCAGAGAGAACCCTTAGAAACTTGACAGACCTAAAAGCAACCTTGTCGGTTAATGTCTTCGGTGTGTGATGCTTGGTCACGTCTATTGACACATCTGAGTGGTAAGTGTCCCATGGCTGCGAGAGACGCCATAGAAACAAAAATGATCAGACCTCAAGACATCATAAAGAAAACATAAAAGCATGTTCATCGCGGAAATTTACAACATGGTGGTGTCAAACCAACGTAAAACAGAGGTGAAATTTTCAGTTTACAGAGAGTCAGATATTCTTACCATGAAACAGTTCCATGGCCACTCAGTTCCGTCCTCCCTGCGGACCTTGGGCCTTGAGATCCCCCAGTAACTGGAAATGACGGCGTTGGTGTCGGTGTCTTTGACCTCGTTTTTTTTCTCCTCTGAGTTGTGATCCTTGATGTCTGGAAGACTGGACATCCTCCGCAAATAGAAGCTTCCAAACGCGCCGCCGCCATGCTGGCGTGTCGGCTCCACGATCGCGGCTGTTGGGAGGTGGCGGTAGTAGCTACGGCCACCGCCAAGCAGAGCTCGTGCCGCTGACCTTACTAAAGTATGCTTCATGGTGGATCTTGACAGCATGTAATGTTTTTATTTCTTGATCTGTGAATGAAAATGGCTGAGATTTGAAGATTTATATACACGCTGAATATTAAATATTATATTTTGGTGTTCAATTCTATGTTTGCCACCTGATGATTGAGGAGACCGGGAAAAGAAGGGGTTGGGGAAGGTCACAGCCACGACAACGTAGCCATAAAGATTTGATATTTTGGTTTGCGATGGTTATGAACCGTTTGATTGAGGACTTTTTTGACAGCAACTGTTACTTGCCATTATGTTGGCTTGCCATTATGTTGGAAAGGTCTTGTTCACGAACCTGTGCTAGAACAATCAATTTTTTTAAAGTAATTCTTACAACTCCAAGTTTTATGTAGTTTTGCGTTGGAAAAGTTATAAAAACGAGGAAGTTAAACAATAGAAAAATATTCTTTAACAAACATAAATTTTTTACATTTATTCACTATTTCTTTTTATAATTTAATTTTTATAACCATTTTATTCTATGTCAAATAAATATCAAATAATTGTAATTATTCCATCACTTTAAACAATATTCTACCAGAAAGATTCCTACTTTCATTTACTAAAAGTTAGAGATTCAAGATAATATTATAAATTTTTCATATGAATTGTTTAAACTTATTGGTATCAGGTTGGTAATCTTTAAACAAAAAAGAAAAACTGACAGGAAGCATAATGGACTTTTCTCCATTGTTGACTATTATTTTGTTGAAGGGTGACTTACTCTGGGACCAATTGCATCTGGTCTAATCAACATGTTCTGCTGTGAGAAGAAACCAAAGAAAGGAGAAGCCAGGTCAAACATGACCTACTTTCCAAATATCATATATGTTCAATTTAAAAAAAAAAATCAAATATCATAGTCCTTTAAAATAACAGTTTGATGAGAAGTTAGAGTTCCTTGCTCATTTTCAACATCATACTCAAAGAATACCTTACACAATTTATGAACTTGTTTAAGAGAGTACTAAAGGGAGTTGTATTGCTGCAGATTCCTTAACAGGTCATACTCACCCTAATGTACCAAATCAATGTGAATTATATGTTACATATAATCTTCCTGATCTACTGACAATTGATCGACAAATAAAAGGAGAGTTAATCATTCATGGTGAGAGGAAGTATAAAAATAAAAGATGTAAATTGAGCATATTGATATACAAACTTAATGATGTAAATTATGGATAAGTCATTATTACTAATGTAGTTTTATATATACACATTATGGTTGTAATTGCTCAACAGTGAATTCAATTTAATTAATTAATTAATTATATATATATATATATATATATATTATTTTGTCATTCATGGTATACATTACTATTTTTAGTTGAATAACATGATATGTCTTTTAAAGAAAAATTAAGGAAACATATTTCATTATTAATTAAAGTTTAATTGAGTAGGATGAATGGTGATACTTTGGAATGAACCATATTCTTGAATAACTTAAGGTTTAATATTATATCTTCAAAACATTACATGAATCAGGTTAAAGTATCTCATGTGATGTTTTTTAATTATAAATATATTAAATCCATTATAATTATTTGAGAGATATTCAAATTAAAGACTACATAGTCTTTTAATAAATAATTTAAGTTTTGAGTTATTTAGAAAAAGGATTTAAAACATTATATTGTTGAGGGAATTATCACATAAATAAATTATTCATTGTCTCCAAGTTAGGAATTAGAAAAAAGAAAATAAGTGAGAGTTATATAGGGAAATAAGAGAAGAAAAAGCATTAATTGTTAATTAAGTAAGTATTTTTAAAGTACTTCAAAATAGATTTAGGTGAGTTAAAGAAAAAAAAAGCTTAGTGAAAAATATGTTATTTAAGATATTATAGTATGATTTATTTGTTACATTCAAACCGCGTAAGAAATTTTATATCCTAAAAAGTAAAATGAATTTAAATATGTGAATCAACTTAATTTATCATGAGTTTAAATCATATTAGGTTGGAAAAAATATATATTTTTCAATATAGCTTAATTTAAACTTGACCACTTGTAAGTTAAATGAGTTTCAACTCCGTTAAGTGTGAGTTAGCCTCTAACTTGTCACCAACGACAATTTTTTATAATTTTTAACAACATTTATTTATTATGATAACTTATAACTTTAAATTATGTATTTTGAGTTTTTTTTTTTTTAAATTAGAATGATGTTCAATAATATTTGAATGATTTAGGTATTTAATTTATTTACATTCTCATTATATAATTATAAATAGATAAATCAAGTTAATTCATTTTGATTATACGGTAATAAATATACAAAACAAGTTATAAAAACAAAAATAGTCAATTTAACAATTTTGATGGTCGAGCCAAGTTATAAAACTTATGATTCATATAAATTTGATTCCTTTTCAATTCATTTTAGGATGAGAGAGATATTTTGACCTACAAATTGACTTACTAACTCGCCAAAATTTGATTGGTTAAATTAATATTTTCAACATATCCATCTATTTTAACTTACCAAACTAGTAGGCTAGAGACAAAATTAACTTGTCTTCTAGTTTGTATGGTTTTTTTTTAAATGAACATAAAAATAGTTTAAATTATTAACTTTTTTGTATTATATGTTTTGGAGAATGAAAATATATAATATATAGTAATGTAACTAAGTGTGTCAATTATTAATTATAATAAAATAATTTAACATATAAATATAATAATTATTTTAATTTATTGAATTAAATCATTAATTATCCAATTATAAACTTAAACATATTTATATAATTAAATATACTTTTATAATATATAGATAGATAATAACTTTCTAAAAATACAAAAACAAATAAAAAGTTTGCAAGTCAAAACAAAATTTTTAATTTATTTTCTATGAAAACCAACCCTTTCGTCTCGGTTTTTACGAATCAATAACACTTTAGACAAAAACCATTGAACAAAATTGTTTTACCAAACTCAAAACATAGTTAAGTTAACTAGTCCTCCATTTTGAGATTAATTAAGTAAACACCCATTTTCCTTTAGTAACATTGTTTTCTTGGATTTCTCCATCAAAAGTAAGTGAATTGGTTTCCAAGAAGGGTTGCTTTAACAAGTAACGCAAAATTTGTAAAAAAAACATCATAAATGGACAATTAATTTTACCATGGGACCTATTATTGATGTAATCTTTCCATTGAAGTCCATTCATATCATTTAGAGAAAGTTATTTCAATGTAGGTACAAAATTCTAACGAGAACAATAATACAAGTGATCAATTGAAGCATAAAGTGTAACATCCTCAAAAATAACCAAAAACTATCTTTAAGATTACTGTATTTTTGACATTAAGCAAACTTATTCAAAATATATATATATATATATATATATATATATATATATATATATTATTGATTTTAACTCTAAACTATTCTAAATATACAAAGAAAAATTCTATCAAAGACTAGAACATATTCTCATTAACACACAAAAAATAAAGATTTATTTTAAAATATTTTGAATCACATATATCAACCAAAAAAATCACATGTAACTCAAAACAATATACTAATTTAAAAAGGAGAAAAAATAGAACTTACTTTTTCTTTAATTTTGATAAATTGGATGTGTAGAGCTCTCTACATAGATCTCTCATAGGATTTATGATATTCAAACAAATGAAAGAGGTCAAAGATCTAGAGAGAAGACAAACAAAAGTTTTTATAGAAAAAACATTTTATAGAAAAAACATTTAGAGAGATGGTGGATTTTATAAAATGAAATTATTTTAATAGAAATTCTATTTATGGTATAATATTTTAAATAATAAAATAACTTTTTTAAAACCACTACTATTATTTACTATATTCTTTGTTTTTACATTCTTTTTAACAAGAAAAGTGTTCATCTTTGAAAATTCACTAGTGAAAAAGAAGTAAGGATACATTATCTTTACTTTCTTTTATAACTTTTGCATATATTCGATTAATCTACCATCCATATCCATTTACCAAACTGATAATCTTACCTTTGAATTGGTTTATTATGGTGATCAACAATCTTGACTGATCCAACTCTACCTTCCCAAGGAAAATCCTATATATCTAACACATCATATTCTTCTACTATATTATTAAGACCAAACATGTACTTTGAGAACATTGCATATTGAAAGAATTAAGGGTAAATGAACTCATAAGTCACTAAACCACTCTTTTAAGAGAAATTGATATAGCATAATACTCTAAGATGATCTCATATTGTCTTATATCAACTTCACATTTTCTATAGTTGCTAACACGCCTTAAACTAACACACCAATGCCTCCTCATCCCAGAATCAACATAAGAGAGTTTAACACCTTCTACCATATAGAGTCTTATAAGGAGTCATCCCAATAGTAGCATTAAATTTATTATTATAGGTTAACTACACTAAAGGTAGTAATTCATCTCAACTCCCAAGATGATCCAAGACACAAGCTCTTACCATATCCTTTAAAGTTTGGATGATTTTCTTTAACTAACCATTAGTTTGAGAATGGTGGACTAAACTCATTCTCAAACTACTTCCAATTGTCTCCATTAAGGGCAACCAAAATCTTTGAAGACAACCACAAACTTATCTAAAAGGGGACACAAGATCATTTTGATATCCACTAATATGGTAAGAAATTATCATACCAAAAGACATTACCATAAACTCATAATGTTCATACTTAGATTCAAAGATTGTCTTATGAATATCCTAAACTCCTACAACTCTAGTTTTTACATGTACAAAAAAAACTCCTATCAAAGGTCAGACTGCATCCACATAATTACAAACAAATATATATAATTTTGAGTCACATGCATGGATCAGAGAGTCATTTATATCTCAAAACAACCACTAATTAAAAAAGATGCAAAAAAATAAACTTATTTTATTTTGAATTTTGATCAGTTGAGTGCCTGTAAGAATTTCTCTTGTAATCTTTGATATTTAAAGAGAGAAAATATGAGGTAAAAAAAAGTCTAAAAAAAATAAAGAAAACTTTTTAGATTTTTTTAAAAATGATTTCTATAAAAAAAACTCAATTAATAAAAAGTTTTATTTATTTTAAATAATAAAATGATTGAGTATTATCTTTTAAAATCACTATTATTCTTTACTTATTTCAATGGTATTTATGTAAAGTAAAATTATTCAATTGTTAAAAAATTAATCTAAATCAAAATTATATTTGTAAAATTAAACCCTTATAAAAAAAAGTCTATAAATAAATTATTTTTTAATTTTAAATTAAAATAATATCATTCTGTTCATATCATTCATCTCATAGGTCGGAGAAGAGCATGAACCATCTATTGTAAATGTTCGTGGAACGCGGTAGAAAACTGTTTAGACTAGGGAATAGGTGCGTGAGGTATGGAGTCTGGAGGATACGATGCAAATTGTGCCCTTTTAATTTTTGTAGTATTTTTTATTTTGAAAAAAAAGAACGAAGACATGCACGTGCGTGCACTCCATCGAAGTTTTATTCAACAACATTAATATTTCAATTTTTAATGGAATAAATTAAAATCCACTTAATTCACTGCAAGAAAAAATAAATCTTGCTGCATTACATTTCTTTGATCTTCTAATATTTTTTAAATTAGTACGTCCATAAAATATTAAATTTTTATTAAAAATTTAAAATACTTTGAAAAATGTATTATAAAATAAAATAGGGTTAAATATCTTTTTAGGTCCTAAACTATCAAGCGAATTTGTTTTTAGTCCCTTTTTAAAGTAAAAACTTAATTTTTGGTCCTTCAAAACTAACACTGTTAAAAACCACCTGATATGGCTAATGTGGTGTGACACGTCGTCGTTTTTCTTTTCCTGACATCAATCTTTCATAGATTTTCTCCCGTCCCACCAACCCAACCCCTTTCCCCACCAAGGATGTTCCCACCACCTCCTCAACCACCGTTACAGCTTAATAACAACTCATTCAACCCATTATTTGATTACCACTCTTATTTCTGAATTCATTGAACAAAATGAAGTGATTGGCATTCAAGAAGGAAACAACAAAACACCCAACCGCGAAAAAGGACTCAGAGGGGAGGTGGGGTTAGAGCCAATCGGAAAGGGATTGGGGAGATGCAAAGTTGTGGGGGCTCGGGGGTAGGGTGTTGAGGGCAATGGCTGTGGTGGTATTTTTGGAAGGTGTTGCGGTGAGAGACATGGCGAGGAATTTGAGGAAGTGGTGGAAGAAAGGGCAGCGGGTGGAAGCGATGTTGGGATGATGAGGCGATGTTGGGATGATGAGGCGGTGGGTGGGTGGGAGGCGTTGTGCTGATGAAGGGTTGGGTGGTTTTAGTTTTCTGATTTGGGTCTCCATGGTGGTGGGAGGAGATGAATTGATATGCGATTTGGGGGTTTTCTGGACAGTGGAGATGGAGGTTTTACATTGGTTATGGAGGTGAGTGTGGTGGAGGGTGGTTGCACATGGGGGTTTCACGGTTGATGGTGGCGCCGGAGATGGCTATGGCAGAGTCGGAGGGAGAGGGATGGAGAAGAGTTGAGAAAGATTAACTAGTGTCAGAAAAAAAAATGACGTGTCACACCACCATTAGTCACATTAGCTGTTTTTAACGGTGTTAGTTTTGGAGGACAAAAAATTATGTTTTCCTTAGAAAAGAAGACTAAAATGTACCTTACTTTGAAAGAGAGACTAAAAACAAATTCACTTTGTTTAGAGTTTAAAAACATATTTAACCCAATATTGAATTTTTGTATTGTTTATTAGCAAAATGACAGTGTGTTCGCATCTTTTTAAATTTTAAACGTAATAAAAGTTATTATTAAATTTTGTAATTGAAAAACAACGAAAAATATGATATTTTATTATGTTTGTTCTACAAGAGATATTGAAAACTAAAACGTTAAATGAAACGGTTGGATGATTTATATACGGAAAAAAACAGTTATATTTTAAAGTTAAAAAATTATGTATACCTAATCAAAGTCGTTATACATTATTACCCATGAATTATAATTAAAGGAGTTAATTTTAACCCTTTCTCTTCCGCGTCTCTTTTAGACCGTACTAAGTATATCAGAAACCTATATATATATATATATATATATATATATATATATATATATATATATATATATATATATATATATATATATATATATATATATATATATTAAAACTATACTCTAAAATAATTTTCGGTAATGTTTTACTTATTAATTACTTTTATAGATTATAGATTTCAGTAAGTTTTATTTCTTATTTAATAATTAAACCCGCTTTTATAACTTTTAATAAAATTTGATTATCCAAAGCACATTATTCTATACCCACATATATACAATTTATTTTGGTCATGTAAACTAGATTTAATTACGGTTAGAATTTCTACTCTTTTTAATGACATATTATTTATTAATGTTTGATATATTTTTTAATTTTTTGTTAACTTTTATGTGTTATTTTTATGTTATAATTTTCGGTTATTTGGATATTTTTTTCTTTATATTCAATCATATTTCATTTATGTAAATCAACTCAATTTTTTATTTTCAATAAAATATTTCCTCTCAAGTTTTTTCTTTTATGTTTTATCAAACACTCATCACTTAGAACATTGTTCATGAAGAGTTTATCATCGAGATTAGTAAAATTAAATAATATTAATTTACTTTCACAAATGGTATAAAATTAACTAATTTTGCTTAAAATTGAAAAGGAAAAGGAAATACGATATCGTAAAATTGTTTACTAATGTATTACTTCCACTCCTCTTCACAATTGTTAATAATCTTAAACCACTTATTTCATCTCTTTTGTTAATAATCTTCACAATTTTCCTTTTAATCTTTGTTATTCAATTAAGTTGATATTTTTCTTAATAAATTTTTAATAATTCAAAATTTCCTTATCATAATTTAAATTATCCAGTACGAATTATTTTGCGCAATGGATGGTTTTTGTTTCTGAAGAGGAGACATAAATACCAAAACCAAAAATATATTAAGAACTATTTCGTTATAACACATGTTCAAGATACATCACACACACAAGGGTTTAAAGAAAAAGACAAATAAACTAGACGAAATTTGACCATTGAATCTCAAACCAAGGCCGAATTTAACCAAAATATCAGCTACCAATTGTAAAATATGACTGTCACATGTCAAATTATGGCCAAATTTAACATATCAATTAAATAAGTATGTTAAAGATTTGATATTTATAGTTTAACTTTTATTAACAAATATTTTATTTAATGTTTGAAATATCTTTTTATCTCATTAAAATAATTTTTTTTATCAAATCTTGCATCAAATATTAAGTTAAATCACGACTCAAACTGATAACTTTGTCAACATCTTCAAAACAGCAAACACAAAATGAACTTTCTTGTTTCGTTGAAGCCAACATTAATCACAGCAAAAGTATTTTTCTCTTTCAAACGCATCCTTCTAATTATAACATATAGTTCACATAAATATTTTTAACACGTATCAAATATAAAAATCATATTACAATCAAATAATAACTTCGTCAAAATTTCACATTAAATAAAAATACACACGTCAAGAAATTTAACTAAAATTAGTTACCTGATGTATAAAATTATTGTATTATTTTTTTTAAGTGTATTAAATTTCTATGGACAAATATACATAAATAAGTGTTTGAAACATTACATAATAGAAAAAAAAATAATGAACAAAAAGTAACTTACTTCTATCATTGAAGTCAACGTCAGTTTCCTGATGGTAATTTGTTTTCAGACACGCCCTTCTACTGTAATTTATTATATATTATATATAATATACATATTATAAAAATATAAAAAAAAAACTGAAGAAGAGAAATATATCTTAATATAAAAAATTACAAAAATACAAAGTTAATGAAAAACGGAAGAAGAAAAAGAAAAAGAAATAAAAATAAAGGTTGTAGCTGTCCCCATGTCCCGCCTGTTCTGGTTATTCACTTCGTCACGTTACTGTGTGTGAGAAGAAGCTGACTGGAAAGAGCGAAAAGCGCAGAAAGAACGAACGAACGAAAGCTAAAAAGTGTGTTTGATTGATAGAGATACTGATACACGGCTTCAACGTTTCCGCGTCGATCTCTCTCAGATTCTTGGGTCTTCGCCATGGCGGAGCGTGGTTCTTACGGATTGGGACCTCGATTAGGTCATGATTTATTTTAATTCATTCACTTGTTGATTTTATATTACTTATGTTTCGATTAAATTAGTGTTCAATTTAGACTTGTAGAATGAATGCCTGATCATGTTGTTTGATTTGTGTCGGAATGGTTTCGAGTAGCCTAGCTTCCTCAAATATCGATTGTCTGCTGTGGGATTCTGGAAAGGAGTTAATTGTTAGGGGTTTCAACTCTCTGCTTTTTTGTGCGTGAAAATCTTTATATATTTTATTTGAAAATGTACTCGTTGGTTCAATTAGGGATTATGGGTGAAAAAAGTGAAGAAGCGTTTTTGTGCAATTCACGTGACCGTCACTTTGTCTGTTAGGTGTGAATGGCTTGGACCATGGATCGGTATTGGTTCTTCATTAAATAGATGGAATGCATGCTACTCTATTGAAAAATTATAATGCTGCTGTTGCTGTAAGAAAATATGGTTTTCTCTTTTAATTTGCAGAAAAGCTTATGTCCGCTGCTAAATGGGTTCTATTGTAGCAGTTTGCATCTGTATTTCAGAGGTTAATAAAAGAAAACTATATATTTTTCTGCTTTCTCTAGGGTAACAAGTTTATGTGGTTCAAAGAAATTCTCCTAGGTCATGTCCTTGCTGGATTTTCACTGTAAGTAGAGGTATGTCTAGGAAGAGACAAGTTGACTTCACATAATAATTTCCCTTCAACTATTTTAGAGAAGACTAAGCTACTGAATTGCTTTTTACCCATTTTGTCTAGTCTGTTTGCTTTCAATTTACTGAGAGCAACATCCTCTTCTGTCTTGGAAGAGCCAGCAGTATCTGTAGTTGAGATGTTCAAGCAAAGCCTTTGCATCCAATGTATAAGCATAACCAACAGTGCCTCTTCTGTATTAAAAATATGTTTCTATAAAATCTTGTCCAGTGCCCCTTTTAAAACAAAATAACTACATTGTGTTAGTTGGTACCTCTCGATTGCCAAAGGATCCGTTTGTCAGTCTAATGATCTTGCTTCCCTAATTAGCTATGATAGTGCTTCCAACTCCTGTACTATAGTAGCTTGAGTAAAATCAATTGCATGCTTTGGACTACCAAGCTGAAGCATTGAAATGAAACTTGAGATATGAAATCATACTGTTCTTACATCTTGGGTACTGTCCCTATCCTGAAGTCTCTTGCCACAGAAGCACTAACATGTTTTGATTCTTACATTGTTAAATTTCTCAGCTGCTTTTCAGTATGACCAACTTGTAAAAGCTTCAAGCTCAAACTACTGGCCACTTTCTTCTTAACAGTTCTCATCCCAAGATTTTTCTTTGCAGCTGTGAATTTCTTAATAGCAAAATATTTTGGTAGTTGTTTTAGCATGCTTATGCTTTGGTTGCTAGATCCTCTCTTTGCCATTGAATTATTGGAATTGAATAGGTTAATACAGAAGTTATCAAATTTAGCAGGTGGCAGCAGCGGCAGTAATATGTGGCATCTCTTAAAGCAAATAGTCATAGTTACATGCTAATAAATCAAATTTCTTATGCATGTGGGGTTTTAAGAATTATATTTATTAATATTGTTGATATGATTAGTGTGGCTGTTGTTTGATTCTTAAAGTTTGGTAAATTGTGAATGTGATAACATAGCAATCAAATGTTTAAGTGAATGCCATGTTCTATTATTTATTATCCTGCAGATCTTCAGCAATTACAACTCGAAGCCCAGAATAGGTGGTTGCGCCCTGCGGAAATATGTGAAATTCTTTGCAATTATCGGATGTTTCAAATCACTTCAGAACCACCTACCAGGCCACCAAGTATGGTTTCTGCATATGTTACTGATCAATTTATTACTGCCTCCTATGTCAGTCTCGTGCATATGGGTGGATTGAATTGCTTAAATGCTTAAAATTACATATCCATAATGAATGGTTTGTTGCAACTCGGTATTCCCGAGGTTGTTTGGTAACCTTGTCAATGACAATTATGGAGGCTGGGCTTATCCCTCTTCTTTTGCAGCAAAAGCCTTGCTTATTAAACATCCCAAATCGTCTTTCTTAAGATGTTTTACAACCTTGTACATGGCAACCTTTTAGATCCCAAAAGATATTTACTTTAACATCTAAGTGCACCTGATATTTTATTCCCGCATAATCATGTCTGTAGTTTTTAGGATGCTATTTATAGTTTTGTTGTTTATCCGAAAACCTGATTGCATTTCTATGTTGATTTAATCTTTTAGGTCTTATTATGGCTTTATGTACATAAAAAAAATTGCTTCATGTCAGTTATTTGATGATTCCAGGTGGCTCGCTTTTTCTCTTTGATCGGAAGGTTTTAAGGTACTTCAGAAAAGATGGACATAATTGGAGAAAGAAAAAAGATGGAAAGACTGTGAAGGAAGCTCATGAAAAGTTGAAGGCAAGCATGAATTTTTTATTTTTCAGTTTGTGGTTAATAAAATCTTTGAAAGGGAAGCATATATATAAGATAATACATATATTTTAGCTTATTTTTCTCTAATTGAAAACTAGTCTTTATACACTAAGAAAATACATGCTTAGATTGTTACCTTCTTTGTGCAAAATTAGGTGGGAAGTGTTGATGTGTTACACTGCTACTATGCCCATGGAGAAGAAAATGAAAATTTTCAGAGGCGAAGCTATTGGATGCTTGAACAGTGAGTGTGATGAACTAGTTTACATTTTATTAAGTTGCTGCTGTCTTTAAACTTGAAGTACTATATTTTTCATGGAAGTTGCTGTCTGAATTCCTTCCTAAGTACCGCATTATTACTTACTAGCATTAGTGTACTTATATTTGCATTTGGAGTCTGTTAATAGTATTTATAATATGCATATGTTACTATACTGGATTCTTTTAGGGTTTCTCTGCAAATTTTTAAGTTCCAATATTCTACTGAAATTATTTATATTTATTATTACAATTAATTAGAAAATGATTTTGTTTTGTTGCAGGGATATGATGCATATAGTATTTGTGCACTACTTGGATGTTAAGGTATTTTACTTGTTTTCTTTATTTCACGCTTTTACTCAGGCATTCCGCTTCCTTAGTAGATCAAGAAATGTATCATTGCATGATTTTGTTGTTGTTGAAGTTTTGACCGGAGTATGTATGACATCTAGTAGCTCAAGCATAGTCTGTTCTGAGTTTCTTATCATTAGGACTTCACTCTAGACTTGACGGAGGAAAATAGTACTAGGGTACTACTGTACAAGTACTATTTTTCTTCCCTTAAATTTTGTATATAATGTGAACAAAAAATCTATCTTCAATCTGATTTCCTTAAGTTTTTGCCGTCATGCATTAGAGAACGTGCTTCTTCAGCAATTATTAGCCTGGGTAGCTATATTTAAGCTTTACGATATCTACAAAATGGTAACATACTAACATTCAGTATTTACTCTTCCACTGCTAAACTTTATGTTTTTCTCTTTCTACCATTAGAAGAAATTGATTTTTAACCATTAGAAATCCCTATTGTTAATACTGAGGAAGTTGCATAATCCTTTTGAAAAGATCCCGAACTCTATTTCTATAATATTCTATAAATCTGACAGAAAAGTTTTCAATCTAATATTGACTTATCCTTAATGATTTATTAATACGTGTTTTGTGGGTTTGTCAGGTTAACAAAACTAATGTTGGTGGAAAAACATATTCTGGTGAGGCCACATCAGATTCCCAGAAGGGAAGTTCTTTGTCATCTGGCTTTCCTAGAAATTATGGTAGTGTGCCTTCTGGAAGTACAGATTCCATGAGCCCAACCAGCACTCTGACGTCTTTATGTGAAGATGCCGATTCAGGTAAATCTGTCAGTTATGTTATGGTTGTTACACTTAATTCTTTTAATTAACATGCCAAGACTTTACATTGGTTTACTGTTACGCCATATATTTACACAAGTGCTTGGTCCATTTGGTCTAAATGGTTTAATCAAACTTCTTCCTAGAGGATATTCATCAAGCCAGTTCAGGATCACAATCCTATCAGGAATCAAAATGTTTGGGGAATGATTGCCCTATCGATAAGATTGATGCTCGTTCAAATAATTCATATCTTATGCATCCATCTTCAGGTTATCTTATCTTCCTTTTCTTCTTATTTGCTTCAGATGATCATTTTGTAACTTTTATTTTGTTCAAAGCGTTTTATGTATAGAGAGAAGAAAATAAATTCGGGAGACTGAGTACACTGATACTATGACTCTATATGATATGATGTTTTACATTTGTTCTGAAGTAATATAAAAAGCAGAATACTAATCTCTACAAGGAAGCAAATTGTAAGGAAATATGGAAATTAGTCTTAAATTAAGATACAATCTAGATATTGAAATTTTTTGGTATATTCTAACTTATTTATTGTCTTAAATAAAGTCTAAATTTATCATCTTTTTCTGGGATTTGTTTGAATTTTTGTGGTTTGTTTTGAAATGTTTTCAGGTGATCGTGGACAGTTTCCAGTTCCTGGATCAGAATATATCCCACTTATTCAGGGTCATAGAGCACACGACATTGCATCATGGGACAATGCCATGGAGCAGTCTTCAGGAAAGCATACTGCTCCTTCTCTTGTATCATCTACATCCATTCCACCAAGTGCATCAGGAAACATCCTTGAAGAAAACAATGCTGTTCCAGGCAACCTTTTAGGGCATAAAAATGTCCTCATCGAAGAGGAAAGGGTCTCTCAGGCTCTCCACTCAAATTGGCAGGTACATACTGTTACTTCTGGCTATATTTTCTTGTAGTGTACTTTGTTGTATATCCATACACCTGATTTCTCAGCACAAAGGTGAGTTTTATTTGAGGTTCCATTCGGAGTAGTTGTGCTATCTTGTTGTACAGGATTGAATTTTCTGTCTGGTTCCAGAAATCAAAGCTATAGCAATTATGGTCGAGCAGTGCAGTTGACTACTATGCTTGAAACATTACTTTGATTCTTAAAGTTCTATTATTCTATGTGGTTATGGACATGATTTTTTCATGGGCTATATGGTTCATCTATTGTTTTATTTTTGAAAAGGGAAGAATATCTATAGGACAGTGAAGCTAGGGAGGGTGGGGATTGGTGGTAGTTGTTGCTATTTATCAAAAGAATATTAAGAGATTCAAGAAGATAGATTTTGGAAAAAGTGACCGGGGAAAATACAGTTTCTTTCTTGGGAGTTTGTCATTTAACCATGTGCTTTAGTAAGTTACAATGCCTAGAATGATGAAGTGGGAGGGAGTGTTTTCATAACTTCTTGTTACTGATCTACCAGTTTATCATTGAATGTTCTGAATTGTTTCTGAACTTGTAGAAATGCTAGAAAACAGTGTTTATCACATTTTTCTTACAAACTTTGTTTTAGTTGATGCTTGTACTAATCTATCCCTTTTAATTACTTTTTTTTAACATTTAGTTGTATTTCTCTCATCAAAATCTTCAATCTGCACCAGTTTCTGAGATTTAGCAATGATGTATAACTATTTTCATTTTGTTATTTTAATTGTTTATTCAGATTCCTTTTGGGGACGATACAGGAGAATTACCTAAGTGGAGCCTTACCCAAACATTAGGTTTGGAATTTGGATCTGATTATGGCACTAGTTTACTGGGGGATGTAGCAGGCTCAGAAATTCTTGCTGAGATGTTCACTTTTAATGGTGAGTTAAAAGAGAAGTCTGTGAACCAAAACATCTCAAAGCAATATACAAATACACAGTGTCAACCTGCAACAAAATCCAATTCTGATTATGAAGTGGCTGGTGAAGCAAGTATTAATTATACCTTGACCATGAAGCGTGGATTATTGGATGGAGAGGAGAGCTTAAAGAAGGTTGATAGTTTCTCTAGGTGGATTACTAAAGAATTTGCTGGTGTGGATGATCTGCATACGCAGTCCTCCCCTGGTATTTCATGGAACACAGATGATTGTGGGGATGTGATAGATGATACATCATTAAACCTGTCCCTTTCTCAAGACCAGCTGTTTAGCATAAATGATTTTTCACCTAAATGGGCTTATGCTGAATCAGAAATTGAGGTACTTTGATTGAGACTCACAGAATTATAATATATATAGTTTAGCAGAAATTTATGATTTTTCTATGTTTTTCTTGTGCGTGGTGGGAATAATTAATTAAATATGTATGGCACTGCACTTAATTTACTTTAGATTATTATCTTTTCATATTTTGCCTCTCATGTTGACTTCTCTTTTTCAGGTCAGATGCTTATAGTTTTGTTCCTTATTTATTTGGATATTTCCAATTTGTGTCTATTTCTTTGTTACATAATGTTTCTTGTATTTCATCATGCACCCGGTTAATATTCTCTATCTGCTATTGAGTTTTGTACATAACTAATGGTTTAATAATTTGCTATGGGTTCTGCCACAAAAAATGATGAGACTGGCTTTAATTGGACTCATACTATTCAAAACCATACAGGTGTTGATTGTTGGAACATTTTTGAAGAGTCAACCTATGGTGACAGCATGTAACTGGTCCTGTATGTTTGGGGAAGTAGAAGTTCCTGCTGAGGTTTTAGCAAATGGAATTCTATGCTGTCAAGCTCCACCTCATAAGATTGGACGGGTTCCCTTCTATGTAACGTGTTCCAATAGGTTTGCCTGTAGTGAAGTTCGGGAATTCGAGTACAGGGAAGGTTTCGACAGAAATATAGATTTTACAGATCTTTTTACCAGTTCAACTGAAATGGTCCTTCATTTGCGACTGGTGGGGTTACTTTCCTTAAATTCAGTGCACACTTCAAATCAAGTGCTTGAGGATGATATGGAGAAAAGAAACTTAATTTTCAAGCTTATTTCACTGAAAGAGGAAGAAGAATATTCAAGTAGAGAAGAGACAACTGTGGAGATTGATGCAACAAAACACAAGTTGAAGGAGCATATGTTTCACAAGCAGGTTAAAGAGATGTTGTACTCTTGGCTTCTTCACAAAGTAACTGAAACTGGTAAAGGGCCTCTTGTATTAAGTGAGGAAGGGCAGGGCGTGTTACATTTAGTTGCTGCTCTTGGTTACGATTGGGCCATAAAACCAATCATAACTGCTGGAGTAAATATCAACTTCCGTGATGTGAGTGGATGGACAGCTCTACATTGGGCTGCATACTGTGGCCGGTAAGACTTTTATTTTTAATTGTTGAATTTTGATTTTGTGTATGTTACAACTAACTTATCTGGGTTAAAGCCTCTTTTGTTACCCTGACCATTTCCAACTATCCAGAATTTGGGATTTGATTGAATATGAAACCATTAGGCGATGTGAATATTTTAGCTCCTTTCCTAAATTTTTTAGAAATCTGTTTTTTTTTTTTTCATTACTAATATTTATTCTCTTTTGATCCCAATTTTGGTGGATTGTTTATACATGTGAACTTGTTGAAAATTGTTTTGGCACAATTGCTTTGGTCAGTTAAAGGAAAGTTTGAAAGATATATGCTGTCATACTTTCAAAACTAGAGTACCCTTTTTCAAAAGTGTCGTCAGATCCATTATCTTCACTCAGCATAATATGAATATGATCCTCATGTTATTATCTGTCTATCTGCTCAGGGAGCGAACAGTTGCAGTCCTTGTGTCCATGGGTGCAGCCACTGCAGCAGTGACAGATCCATGTCCAGAATTTCCTGAAGGTAGAACAGCTTCAGATCTTGCTTCTAGCAATGGCCACAAAGGAATTTCTGGTTTTCTTGCAGAGTCATTATTAACTAGCCATCTTGAATTACTCACAATGGAGGAAAATAAAGATGGTAGGAAAGAAACTTCAGGAATGAAAGCAGTCCAAACAGTTTCAGAGCGAACTGCGACACCTGTGCTTTATGGGGATATACCAGATGTTATCTGCCTTAAGGATTCTCTCAATGCTGTCCGAAATGCTACACAAGCTGCTGATCGAATACATCAAGTATACAGAATGCAGTCATTTCAGAGGAAACAGTTAGCTAAGCCTGATCATGATGATGAATTTGGATTGTCAGATCAACAAACTCTTTCCCTTTTAGCTTCTAGGAAGAGCAAATCTGGACAAGGAGAGGGTTTAGCCAGTGCTGCTGCAATACAAATACAGAAAAAGTTTCGGGGTTGGAAGAAGAGAAAAGAATTCTTGATCATTCGTCAAAGAATTGTTAAAATCCAGGTTCACTGTTCTGCTCTCTTTTATTCCTGTCTTCCTATTTTTAGTAACTTAAACTAGTCGCTTTGTTTCTATTTTAGTTTCTACATGAAAAAACTCTACATTTTCCCCCCAGCATGAACAGTTGATTACAAATTAGTCCCTATAGTTTAATACGGTCCAAACTGTGTTAGATTATTTTTTCCATATGGGATCAAAACTAACAGGCATATGACTGGGTGTAGGAACCAAAATGTGACAATTGATACCAAAATTATGTATAAAATTTCCACTTATGACAAAAATGAAAACTCTTTTAAGTAGAGAGGGACTGTTGTGTTGGTTGTAGGAACTAAATGTAAATGTTGAGACCAAAGTAAAATATAAATTTTTTACTTATGATTAAAGTGGAAAAACGGTGTTATTGTGTTAAGTAGAAAGGAACTAAATCTCATATGGTTGTGACGTTGTCCAATGGCAGGATCAAATCCATATTGTTATTTTCAAATAGGAGCAAAACTGTAGAATTTATGAATGTAGGGACTAAAATGAAATAATGTAAAGTGTAGAAACTATTTTTTTAATTTACTTTTTAATATTATGGCTGTTCAATTTACCATATTGAACATCCTATCAACTATTGTACAATTTAGGTGAAAGTTTGACAGTATTGTGTATGTTGTTTGTAAATTAAGTTGAAGAAAAAAAACTCGTTACTTCAGAGTCAACTAGAGTTTGAAGTGAATTTTGTTTCTAAGTGAATTTGGAAAAAAAAAATGTCAAACATGTTGTAAGGAAACCATTACCAATATTGACACCCTATGTGATATCTATGTTTGACATTTTTTTTTCTTGTTGTAAGGAAACCAGATTTGAGAAATCATGTTATCCTTTCCTTCATTTGTTGTTGATATCTTCTATCTCGTCTTCCTAAAGTATTTGCAATCTGGTTGCTGAAGAAGCATGGAGATTGAGCACCCATAGAACTCTTTTTTTTTTTTCTGTGTTTTTTGTTGTGTGCCCTTTTACATTTGTACATTCTTCAACTGACTTGAATTCCATTTTGTTGAAGGCCCATGTAAGAGGTCACCAGGTCAGAAAGCAGTATAGAACAATCATATGGTCCGTGGGAATCCTGGAAAAGGTCATATTACGCTGGAGGCGCAAGGGCAGTGGTTTACGTGGATTTCGATCAGATACTGTGAACAAGGTCATCCCTGACCAACCAATAGAGTCTCCGAAAGAGGATGATTATGATTTTCTCAAGGAAGGAAGGAAACAAAGTGAAGCAAGGTTCCAAAAGGCCCTTTCACGGGTGAAGTCCATGGTTCAGTATCCAGAGGCACGGGCTCAATACCGGCGGGTGCTAAATGTAGTTGAGGACTTCCGTCAAACCAAGGTATTATCTACTAGCTTGTCTTGTCCTACGTATAAACTCATGAATAATATTAGGTTTAATTTTATACTTCATTTTTATATCTACCAGGGAGATAATTTGAATTCGATGAATTCTGAAGAGGCAGTTGATGGTGTGGAGGATTTGATTGATATTGACATGCTTTTAGATGATGAAAATTTCTTGCCTATAGCTTTCGATTGATTCTCTGCCGTGGCTCTACCTACTCACCCTCCCTCCCGGTAAATAGATGATGCCCAGTTGGTTTTATTCGGCATTGGAAATTTCCTAACATCGTGTGCTGCTGTATATATATAATATATATTGAATCATAGGTCTTCCTGTTTTCTAGAAAAAAAAAAGAAACTAGTATCCAAGGTGGATTATAATAGATTATGAAACCCTGAATGCGTTAAGGTTCGACGGTTGAAATAATATTATAGACAGATTTAATTTTATATATGGCGATCTGTATATGACATGATGATTTTATTTATATTGAAATGTTTTTAATTCTTAAAATTGTATCAGTATATTTTAGAAATTTAGTATTTTAGTCATTTGCATTTTTGGATAACCATGTGGTTTAGAGTATCACCGACTTATAATCTGTTTCCTAACAATTTTTTCATCCACAAGTTTTGAATCCGAGATCCTTAGAACGATCGAGTCTACTACTACTTCAAACTAGCATGTGAATTTTTTTTGGTTTACTTGTCATTTAAATTGTGTTCAAGTTCATACATTTTATTATAATAGATTATTATATCTAATTACCATGATAAAATGTTTTGTTTAAAATGCTAATAAATAAGATTATTAGTGAAAGATAAACATTTTTTTGCTTTGTATTTTGATAAAGTAGTATCGAAGATTTTAGAGACTAACAAATTTTAGAAATTTTTTAATTTTCTTATCGTAATTCTAGAGTTCTAAATAGAAAAGTATAAATATACACGAGAGATTAAAATAAATCTTAGAAAAAAAATCAGATTATTGTTATTGTAAAAAATAGCCCTAACTACAAAAATATAAATATCTCGTCAGAAGTAAGGTTGATGATATGCTCTTTCACAGTCAGTTTTCTTTTTCTCTACAGCTTATCTTCATACGTTAACGTGGGGAGATTTTAGAGTAAGTGAATCAGCCCATCGGATTCTACTATGCAAAATGTGTTTGTTGGATGGAAATATTGTGATGAATACGATTATATTTACAAAATTGTTGAAAGTGTTAATTTGGAAACTCTCCCCATGATCACTTGCACTTGCGATCAATAATATAAAAGATCTTGAAATTTAATAGATTTACACTACTAACTTAAAGTATAAAGCCTAAAAATACAATGTTATTGTAGTCCTCCATAGATCTAAATGATAAGCTTTTTATAATATATAACTTTTTGTTTTGTTTTTTCCAAAAAAAATGTATAAAATACAGAAATATAACCTTATGTTTGATCTATATTCTATTTGACACGTTTTTCTTTACTTCTCAAACCTTTAACTAGTGCTATCCTCTAATAAAGTATAATATGCTATTTAGGTGAATATATCATTATAAACACAAAAAACAAGAGTAAGTTTGTGCATTCAGAAAGGAAAAGAATTATAAACACTTTATAATAATTTAAACAAGCCATCATTCACAAAACAAAACTTCATTCAATCATCCACGTTATATAAGCAAAATCATGATAATTATATTTAGAGGGTTTGTGCATGGAGTATGACCTAAAGATATACTTTGTCACAAGGATATCAATATAACATTTTGACTTATAAAATTATAGTTTTATCAACCTAAATTCTATATGACTTGGTTAGTTCACCTGTGTTCGTTGAAAAAGGTTTACATTCAAACTAATTCCTTGTTATAGGAATCTTTATCCACTCTCATGACTAAATATTTTATATTTTATGTGAGTTGAAATACTTATCATAATCAGGATAATCTCATTCTGAACCCTTACTCATTACGCCTAACACAAGAATGAATTGCTTTTTTTCTTTTTTCTGAAAACAAAATTTTAACTTGTCGTTTAGACTCAATTAGCTTCCTCTCTAGGTCGCTATTTTTTAAACTCAAAAAATTTACATTGTCCTTAGACATTGTGAAGTCTGTTTTCAAAGCTTCGTTTTCTTTAAAACATTTTCTATATTGCTTTCTTAAACTTTTGAAAGAATCTAACATTTTTGAAAAATTCGATAACAACTCATTATATGTTTGAATTATAGAGTATAATTCAAAAAAGTATACCACTTCGTTAGAGTCGTTTGATAAATATTCAATGTTGTCTGCCATGAGGCACACATTTGCTTCTTCTTCCTCTTTATCGGACTCAGACGAGTCTAAGTCTTCCCAGGTACCCATGAGTACTTTTTTTTTTCTCCCATTTGGGGAAGATTGTTTTCTTTTTTTACTTTTTCAGGTCAGGCACTCAGACCCGAAATGTCCGGGTTTGTTGTAATCATAACATACCATTGACTTTTCCTTTCGTTTATCTTTTTGATAACTTTTAGAGGTTGACCCGATGCATCTGCCTCTAAAAGTTGTTCCTCTAAATTGAGTGGATCTTTCTAGAGATGAACGATAATTCATCTTCTTCTTCTTCCAAGGAGTCCTCTTCAGCATTTGACTCCTTAGAAGGTTCTTGGTAGGAGTTCTTCTTAACGGTCTTTCGACTTTCAGGGTAATGCTTTTCTCCTTTCTCAACATTTTCTCTTGTTGTAATTCTAGCGCGTGCACTTTTAGAATGACAATGAGCTCTTTGAGGCTTAAGCCATCGAGATTCTTGGAGGTTCTTAGGGTTGTCACCAACAATCTCCAGTGTTTAAAGAGGCTGCGTAAGATTTTATTAATATATCAAAATTATCATATGACTTACCTAAGGAGGGGTTTGAATAAAGTTTAAATTTTTTTCACAAATAAGTGTTAGACCCGTAAGGGTTACACATTCTACAAGTAGTGTTGAACACTTAAAAGATTTTTGTAATCGCTTAGAAAAACTTTTTAAAGAGAAAGCAAGGAGAATGATTTTTTTTATATTAATTCACTCCAAAATGAGCTTTAAACTGAGCTACATCCAGTTCCTTTAAGCACTCTAAAAGGGTTATAATTATCTTTAAAAAATTACAAACGAGTTTGACTACTCTTGGTTTTACAAACTAACCCAATTGGTTAGGCGAGTTTCACTACTCCTGGTTTACACTAGTCCAATTAAATATATCATTTAACTCCACTGAGTTGAACCAACAAATATTTTAATTCACTTCTGAATATACAAAGTAACATAATATTTTTTGAAATAATAGAATAGATGATTACTCTCTTAGAAAGAATATATTTTTCAATACAAAGAAGATATGAAAACTTGTGATAAAATTTTTCTTTTTCAAAGATAAAGTCTAGATGATGTAACCAAGAGATAAGCGTAGGAGCAATAATAAATCTTAGTTATTTTTTACTCTTCTCTTCATGCAATCCTCTTTATGTAGAGTTCTCCGATAAAAAGATATGTTATTTAGATCATTGAGTTTCTCATAGTTGTGGAGCATTTTGGTACAAGGTCAGATCTTATGTTGTTTCTTTTAGAGATAATTGTGCTGCTTGTACGCATGTGTCAGATAAAAGGAATTAGGGAAACATTCTCAAAATATTTTTCTATTTCTTAACGTTCTTCGAACTTTTGAATAAAACTATCTACTTTAATGATCTACACAAAAAAAGTACAACACAACCCACAATGGAGTACAATACAACAAACAATGGAGTATTATATCGTACATGTATTAAAAACATTTACGTTTTTAAGCTATTAAGCATGTTACGTGTACTAGCCTCTAGGCATAATATAATTGAGTAACATTTAACATTTAGGAACGTTTACACATAGCGTTTAAGGCATTTATCATAGACTCTTCATTTGATATATGCTATTTCATTAGACAGTTATGTTAAACTTCAAAATAATGTTTATTTAAACAATCATAACAACCTTAAGTTTTAAATTTTTTTGGTAATTAAATATTTAATATATAAATGATATATTAAAAGTATTAAATATTTAATATATTTAATATAATTTCATTCTTATACAATTGAAATAATAGTTTTCAGTTTTATGTGTTTTTAAATTGATAGTTAGAGGACAAAAACAACAATGAATTTAATTTCCACGATATTCTTTGACAAAAATCATATTAACAAGTCGTTATTCAAAAAGATAAAAAATCATAATCTTATATATATATATATATATATATATATATATTAAAACTCTATATATTATTTTGAAGAGAAAAAAACAAATTCTCTCATTCAAGAAAAATTAAAAGATAAATGTTAATAAATCTTTTAGGATATTGGGTAAAAATAAAAAAAAAATAGTATGAAAATAAAACGTCTTTCAATAATTTTTATTATGTTACTATATGATTAGCAGTAGTTTTGTTTTTAATTTCTTGACCAGCATCATTAGGCATTGGGTAATAAGATCTGAAATAAAAACATACCTGAATCAAATTTTTATAAACTTGTTTACTTTTAATTTGTACTTTTTGGTTCTTCACTAGGGTCAAACAAAAGGTTAATAGGAAACTATTCATGGCATACAGACTGGGGTGCTTTTTTTAGACGCCTTCTAGACGCTCTTTTTTCTTTTGAAAAAATTGTTTCTTAGATGTTGTTGGAGAAATTGAACTTTCAGTTTTTAATAACCAGTTACTCATTACAGAAAGTGTTCAATATTTCTACTAAATAGTTTAAATTTTTGTAAACAGATATTGCTTTTCTAATTTTATACAGTACATAATTTTACTAAATATTTTTTATTTTAAATTAATATTCTAAAACAACCGTTTAATAATTCTAAAAATTCATTCCTCATATTTTTTAAATAAATATAGTTTTTACTATCAATTTTCCTATGGCTTTGTTAATCTAATTTTTAGTACGCATTTACAAATGATGTCATGATTTTAATCAGTCGTATATGATTTTGATGGTACGATAGAATTTTTATTATTTAAAAAAAATCACCATTAATATTTATAAATTTTTACGTAATGATTTCATTAAATATATAAACGATTAATTAATGTATCAAATTATAATAAAGCATAAAATCATTATTTCAAACATTTTAACGATAAAAATCAGTTTAGTCCTTTTATAAGGGCAGAAAATTATAATTATTCCCAAATGAAATTTATGATTCAAAATGATTTATTATAAATCGAAACATTTGTTTATTTGAAGTGCAGAGTAAAATAAGATTTATTTAATATAAAAAATTATTAATTCCTGAAAATACAATGCACATGCAGTCGCCAGGGTTGAACTTGATGTGTCTGCCATTTAACCTGTTTATTAATTTCTTTTTGGAGGAAACTTCTTCTTTGAATTTGAATGATTCAACGTCACAGCACTTGACAAAAAAATAAAATCAATCTTATTTAATATTAAATAAAGAAAAATAGATTGAAAAATATTTCACAGATTATACAAGAGGAAAAAATGTTAAAAAAATACAAAATTAATGAAATAGGGGAAAGACAGACAGCATGAAAAATTAGAAGAGAAATCATAATTTTTGTTATTTCTGACGTATGTGCAAACATAAAGATTTAGGTTGTTTAAAAGAAATATCATCTCATGACTTATGACTTTAAGATTAAAGTAGTTCATACAAAAGTTGCTGTAAAGAATGAAAAGAGACCATAATATATATTAAACTATAATGAGATGGTTGAAGCAGTGAGTGTTATTGCTTCCTTATAAATAAATGCCATTCCTCTCCCTAAGAATCAAACACAACACAACAACAAACATCTTCTTCAATCTCATTTAGAATATTGATCAATGGCTGTTTTCACATTCGAGGATGAAACCACTTCTCCCGTGGCTCCTGCTACCCTTTACAAGGCTCTTGTGAAAGACGCCGACAACATCGTCCCAAAGGCTGTTGATTCCTTCAAGAGTGTTGAAATCGTTGAGGGCAACGGTGGCCCCGGAACCATCAAGAAGATCTCTTTCCTCGAGGGTACCCTCTTTCTTCATTTTCTTTACATTTTCTGTTATAAAATTAAGTGATTAATGTGTATCTGGTATACGAATGAGCAGATGGAGAGACAAAGTTTGTGTTGCACAAAATAGAAGGAATAGACGAGGCTAAGTTGGGATACAGCTACAGCATAGTTGGAGGTGCTGCCTTGCCAGACACTGCAGAGAAGATCACCATCGACACCATACTGAGTGATGGCCCCAACGGAGGCTCAGTCGTAAAGCTGAGGATAAAATATCACAGCAAAGGAGATGCTCCACCCAATGAAGATGAACTCAAAGTTGGTAAAGCCAAGAGTGATGCTCTTTTCAAAGTCATTGAGGCTTACCTTTTGGCCAATGCTTGAATTCATCTAAGTTATGAGCAAGGACCTTATGATATTACGTACTGAGTTTTATTGTGTGGAATGTATGCTTTAAGTTAAGTTGGTTTATAATGTAACAGTGTTTTTCTTATTTGGTTTGGCCTCAGACGGTGAGAGCTGATATCTCTGTATCTCACTTCATGCATAAATTATACGAATGCATATACGTTTGAACTTCTTGTTTCTCCTAAAGAACGATTGGATGAGAAGAAATGCATCTGACTGCTTTGTCGATGAAAATACAAATTTAACTAAATTATGCCTTGGCAGCAATGCAATAATGGATGAGAAGTTTCGTTTTGAACAAAACTTCTTTCTAATGCAAGAAAGACATTTTATACAAGTTAAAAAAAATTTTTATACTAGTTTCAGACTAGTATAAATACAATATATAAAACTTTTTCACTTTTTATACTAGTTAATTCTACAACCAGTATAGAAAGTATTTTACATATTTGGCTTTTGTACCAAACTAGACATATTTGCCTAGAATATTACCAAAATGGGTAAATTTTGATCAAATACGAAGTTGTGGGGTCAAAACGACTTCAAATGAAGAAGTCATGCACCCTAAAAATGACTTCTGGGAGCTGTAATCGATTACAAAGTTCTGGTAATCGATTACAGAGTGCTGAAATCGTGACCCCCCCTGCACGACTTCATTTCAGTAGGCAAAAAAGGTACTGGTAATCGATTACCACACCTCTGTAATTGATTACCAGTGTTTTTATTGTGCAAGAACCACCCTGGTATCCGATTACAAGCTTGTTGCAATCGATTACCAGTGTGTTTTGGTTGTTTTTTGAAAATGATTTTGCAATTTAGTTTACATATTTGATGTATTGGTTGTGTTATATGAAAAAAGAAATAGTGGTTATTATGTAATGAATGGAGACAAGACAAATTTGAAGAAAAGAGGAAAAAAATATTAATAAGAAATATTAATAGTAATATATTAATAATCGATTTGATTACAATTGTGTAAGATTAAGAAATAACTAATGACGAAATGGACAATTTCCCCTATGATGACCTTCGTTGCGGCAATAAGAGCATTTTTTTGGCTTATCTGGATTGGATTGATCCATTTCATTATGAATCCTATTTGTAGATGGTCTTCCAGATGCCTTGCGTCGTATTTTAGGATCTGGTATGAAGTTTGGACCTGTATACGCAGACCAATAGTCTTGATTTTGGATTGGGTGAAATTGTACTTCATATGCCTTGAAAATGTTGTTAAGACTGTACACTGGATCGATTACTTGGGTTAGTGGGATATGCGAAAATGCACAAACAACAATGACATGATGACATGGGAGACGAGTAGCCTGGAAGTGACCACAATCACACCACCATTCATTTAGGTTGACCTTATAGGAAAGTGGAACAGGGCGGTAGTGGTGAGGTGTTGAAATTTCCTGAACATCAAATTCAGAATTTTCACGGTTGTAGCGATGAACATGACAAAATGCGGATTGTTGTTGATTTTTCCTAATGATGTCGGCGATTTGTTCAGGAAATTGGTGGCCTGCTTGTAGCATATAGTTCGCCTTTAATCCTCGTTCAACAAACCATGATTGTGTCCTCTCAAATGTTGTTCTGATGAGAGCACATATTGGTAATGAACGTGCTCCCTTTAAAATTGAGTTGGTGCACTCAGCAAAATTAGTAGTCATATGTCCATATCTTCTCTCTCCATCAAAAGCCTGAGACCATCTTTGTAATGAGATTTTATCTATCCAATCAACTTGTTGTGGGTATTGGTTTCTTAGTGTAGTAAGTTTTACCGTCACAGTTGGTTGCTTGACCTCGTAAGCTGTAATGACGTAATGAATAAATAAATTTTAGAATAATGTTACAAAATTATAAAAGTAAAAGTATATTAAAAATGTTTATAGTAGTACCTTAATTGATGAATTGTTTTTTGTGGTCATGATTTTTGAATTTGTTGTTGAAGTTGGATGCTAGATGACGTATGCTCTTGTGTTCTTCAATCAAACATTGTCTTTAGCAGTATGACATGGAGCACAAACAACAGTTCCAACCGCCATCTGCATACCGTGCATCACGACCGTATCGTGATGAACAAAGGTCTGCCTCTGAACATGTCAACCATCAACATCCACCTCTGAATTCAAGGTTCAAGCAACACATCCCACCAACTTCAACATATCCTCAGGTTCAGACCTCTTATTTGGCCTTCCCACCATCAACACCGTTCAGTGGAGGTCAAACATCTTTTCTTGGAGGTCCTTCCAATTATTTTGGAACCTCGACAATGACTCCACCATCATCATACCAACACGCTTCATCGTCACAGAACGTGTATGACCGACCCTTGATTTCGAACACCTTCAACAGTCCAATGAAATTCATCCCACTGATGATGACCAACACACGCACAGTCCCACACTACTACAACAACAACAAAGGCGAGGGTAACGACAACGACGAAGACCAACATGTGGGACTGAAGGACATAGATAGATTGCCTCGCCTCATCAATTTATTTATAATTATGTAATTTGTCTATAATTTCTCAATTAATCACAAAATTTTATATTATTACAAACTTTTATCCTTTTCAAAGTTTTATCCTTTTCAGTTATTATTGCACATCATGTCAAAACAAATATATATATATATATATATATATATATATATATATATATATATATATATATATATATATATATATATATAATATAATGATCCAAGCTTTTAATATATGATTGAGAAATCAAATTTTGTTCCAGAGTCCTCTGGTATTTGATTACAGAAACCCCGTAATCGATTATCAGGTACACCCTGTAAGGGATTACAGGCTTTCCTGTAATCCATTACCAGAGAGGCTAGTAATCGATTACAGGGTTTCTGTAATCGATTTCCAGAGTCCTCTGGTAATCGATTACAGAAATCCTGTAATCGATTACAAGCCAAACCCTATCCTATAAATTCAACTTTTTCTCTCTCCTCATGAACACCTACCATTCCAACTCCAGTAGCAATGCCTCTACCCGATTTCCTTTCCTCTCCAACCTCAAAAATCAAGTTCTCTTCCACCTCTTTCACATCTAAACACCGTTTTTCAACTATCCTTTCAATTCTCTTCAATTTGCATCGATTGAAATTTGAAATGGCGGAATCTTCAAAGAGGCAAAGAGTTAGGGGCTCATCTTCTACAATTGGGGGACGTCGCCGCCATCAACCTTCACCCCTACAAAGCTCACCCTCACCCTCACCCTCACCACCACCGTCACCGACTACTCCACAGCAAAATCTACAATTTTCCACTCCTGCACTAGCTCAAAGGTATTTCTCGCTATATAAAGACCGTCAAATCATTGAGCCAAAATACCTAGATGACCAATATTTTGAAAGTCAAAATTTTGAATTTTTTGGCATGCTAAAAAATATTGGATTGGATGAATTTGTCTGCGATTATGCGCGTTATTATCCTGATTTGGTACGTATGTTTTATAGTAACCTCAATTTTTCTGATAATGGAACAATGAAAACTAAGGTCAACAACGTGAAAATGATTATCAAACCCAGTATTTTTGCTTCCATTGCCAACCTTCCCTCTGTTGGGTTGAACTTTGAGGGTAAATTATTTGAGGATTGGGCCGATGAATACAATATAGACGTTGCCAGACAATTAATTTGTTTGCCACACAATCCTCCTACGAGTAGAATTCTAGCCGGCAATATGACAGTTGAGGCTAGAGTATTACATTATGCTATATGTCATGTTTTGTTTCCACGTGTTTCTAACTTTGCACAGGCAAAGGAGGAAGATCTTCTGATAATGTGGATAATAATGACGGCAAAGCAGATGAACTGGACCCATGTCATCTGACATAGGATGAAGAAGGCTTTGAGGCCAGGTGCTCCTTTACCATATCCAACTTTGGTCACCCGGATCCTAGAACATTTTGAAGTTCCATTGGAGGATGAAATATCTGTCCCACCTAGTAGGCATTGGACAATATCAGAGGAGTCATACAGTCATTTGGATTGATCACAAATGCTGACAACAGATGGGTTCACATAAATTCTCCTCCTCCACCTCAACATCAAAATCAACCACCTCCTCACCTACAACCGCCACCACCACTTCTTCAACAACAAATTAGTTCATTTGATGACATCATGAGGGGGATAAATGATCTTCGAACATTTGTTGGGGACAACTTCAATACACTCAATGAAAGCATGAATGCAAGATTTGAACAATTGGAGCTGAACATGGGTGACCGCTTTGACACTATTGATGCTCGAGTTGAGCATGTGGAGCACAACGTTGACTATCTGCGTCATCATTTTGGTCCACATGGTGGATCATCTTCCTAGATGCCTTTCAATTTGTAGTGTCCTTTTCTTTTAATTTAAGCTTCTTTTGTAATGCGTTTTTAATTCAATAAAATACTACAAATTTCATTTAAGATTTTGTCTTCTGATTTTGTCTTATAATTTACATGAAATCAATTACTCTTCCTATACATAACAATACATCACAATGTAATCAACAACAATCTGAGCTTACACAAATTCATATCGTTCCACATAATTAACTTCAACATATGCTTTACAACACAATAGAATTTTTCAAAAACCAACAAAAACACACTGGTAATCGATTACAACAAGCTTGTAATCGCTTACCAGGGTGGTTCTTGCACAATAAAAACACTGGTAATCGATTACAGAGGTGTCGTAATCGATTACCAGTAGGTTTTTTGCCTACTGAAATGAAGTTGTGCAGGGGAGTCACGATTTCAACACTCTGTAATCGATTACCACTATCTTGTAATCGATTACAGGACCAATAAGTCGTTTTTAGGGTGCACGACTTCACAACTGTTCAAATGAACATTGTGAAGTCGTGCAGGGGGGCATGACTTCTTTACTTGAAGTTGTTTGGGCCCCACGACTTCCCTATTTTCGTAAAATGAATTGAATTTGCCTATTCTCGTAATATATAATGTATTTTTGCCTTTGGTAACAAAACCTACATATTTACATTCTTCATTCACGTCCAACGCTTAGTTGAATTTGTAAATGTAAACCAAAGTTCATGTGTGTTTGTAAACTGTGATTTTATTATTATACAAATAACATTTGGTTATGAGTGAAACATTGTGAAAGACATCCTCTAATAAATTGCTCTAAAGAAATACTGCATAGTCCATGTGCGTCACTTCCTTCGCAGTATCGATGTTTGGTGTAATGAAGAAGTTTCCTTGACTCAGAATCGTTGGCTCAGCATGCACCACTAATTGTGTACATCATCCAGTGAGTGTAATCGTTGTTGAACACAAGGAAGAAACCCCATTTGCATTAGGGCATTTTGTTGATCAAACCCTGCCTGAAATGGTTGAATGCAACTATCACTTGTAAAGAAGAAGATGACTTCACCGGCTCTGAGACGTTCGAAATCCCAGAGATGCCTCACTAAGCTGTAGCAATGCCGGCGAGAAGAAGTGATTGAGAGAGAATACATTCAACAAGATATCATAAACGAGAAAAAATGTTTTGAGAACCTCTGTGTTTATAAATAAAAAAAATAAAAAAAATTACTTTTTATGTTGTAACTAAAATCAATATACAAATTTTTTTATCTTTATTACAAAAACATCTACTTATATATGGCTTATAATTAATTTATATAGAAAATTTTCTTTTTTAGTACAAAAATGTCACTACATCTACTTTCTATACAGGCTATAATTAGAACTAGCATAATTTTCTTTTTAATTTATTACAAAAGGGCCACCGCATCCATTTTTTATATCTATTATAATTGCAACTTGTATAAAAAATGTTATCTTATTTACAGTTTGTTCATCATGTTACTCATTATAGTGGATGGATTGTGTTAGCAAAATCATGAAGATAAAGTTTTAACTATGCCCAAATCAAGTCTCTAAGTGCTCAAGTTACAAGACATTCATGAAGACTTCTTTTATGTATTAAAGCTTTTGTAATAAGTAGTTATGTATAGGTCTCTATATGTTGTTTGAGTCCATATATATTGTTTGCTTTGAAATTTGTTTTGGAGTAACAAAGCTCTACAAAATCAATTAGCTACTTAAGATAATTGATTAGCAACTTAAGAGAACCAATTATCACATAAAGGTTTTCAAAGATTGCTAAAAAACATTTTTGTCTCTGAAATAATCGATTACTAATCTATGATAATTGATTATCCATATCCATAATCGATTATGACTTACCATAATCAATTATCACGACTAACCGTTGGTGATAAGAGAGGTGTTTCTATACCTTAAACTTGTTTTTCTGTGTGATTGTACTTGTTTATTTGTTTTGTGATAGTGGAACATTAATCTTCTTTTAGGATTAGCAATTGGATGTAGGATCCTTGTAATTTGAACCAGTATAAAATTATCTGTGCAATTTTCTCTCTTTCTTACTCTTATTATTGTTTTTTATTATTCGCTAAGGATTTTAAAATAAAGAGAAAATTATTAACAACACACATTTGCGATAAGAAACTATTTCACCCCCCTCTTGGTTTATTGTTTACGTTAATCATTCTGCTACACCGCTCTGATAATTGGTATCAGAGCTTGCTTTGATAGTAATTCAAGTGATGGGACAACATCAAACCTTTCCTGAGGGTGCCTCTATCAACAGAGAAGTCCAAACAAAAGAGAAAATTCAAAAGCGGGAGGAAGGAAAATCAGGAATCCTCCTCAAACTACTGTTGCTATGGTTGTAGAGTAAAAGGACATATGAAATATGATTGGCCAAATTCAAAGAAAGGTGAAGAAAGAAATACAAAGAAGTTCTTCAAGGAAGAGAAAGCCTACATTGCTTGGGATAATGATAATGAATCAACATCAAGTTCCAGTGATTCTAATGAGCAACCTAATACTTGTTTAATTGCACACGACAATATAGCTTTTGTAATAAGTAGTTAAAAGTCAAGTAAGTTCCTCTAGCGATTATGAAGATTCTAATTATAGTGATAATGAATTGCTTGATACTTACAAAGAATTATTATTTGAACCCGAAAAATTAGATATTGCTTACAAGAAATTGAAAAAGGATTTTAAAGAATTAAATCTAAAATTTGAAAATATGCTTGAAGAAAATAAGAATTTAAAAAATAAAACTTTATATTATGAAAAAAGAAAATATACTAGTAGTGATAAATATATTTTCTTGTATAAACAAAATGGTTGTAAAAAATAAGTATGTTCCTTATTATAATTATAAAAATAAAAAAGAAAGAACATGTAGAGTTTGGGTAGAAGAAGGAACTACTTATAGGAACCCAAATATTTTTACTTGTTTCTATTGTATGAAAAAGGGTTATACCTTAAATAAATGTAAAATAAAACATTATGGTGTTCCTTTACGAAAGATTTACTTGGGTTATAAAATAATTCAAAATATTTTTCTATCTAACCCAAATGCCCATACAAAAACGTTGTGTACTAAAATATCTTTTTCTTTTTATTTTGCAGATTAGTTCAAAATCCAGGAAGTTCAAATGATATCTTGACAATGGTTGTTCAAGACACATGATAAGAGATAAAGAGAAATTTACAAACTTCCGAAAGAAGGAACAATGTTATGTTACATATGGTGATAATAACAAGGGAAAGGTCCTTGGTATAGCAGATATTGGAAGTGAAAACACCTTGATGATAAATGTAACACCCTAATATTTTAAAAGGTATTACTGATAGTAGAGACTAAATTAATTTGATATATTTTATAAACCATCAAACTTTATTTCAATTCTCCCAAAGTACAATACCAAACTTACAAACTTCAAACAATATAGTCTTCACCGCTTAACATAAATTCGAATTTCAACTTATAAGTTTTACACAACATAATTTTTCCAATACAAATTTATTCTTTTTACAAAATATCCCTGAAAGTTTTTCCCCGCATCTCTCTCATCTCTAAGCTTTTTCAACCGCATCTGCGACATTATCTATTCACATATAACATGAGTTATATGATCATAGCACAAACAAATAAGGGTAAGCCAACCATATCATAAAATCATTAAACTTGTAATAAAAATATTATAATCATGTATTTCTGCAATTGATAAAATATCATTATTCCGATGTCATTAATTCATCATTATCAAAATCATCTTTCTCATTTCCATAAATCTTACAAGTGTTCCATGCTTACTCATGAAGCCTTATGGTCAGACCGCTCTCTGCCTGCTTCCTTAAGCCTCACTTATATACTATGTCTTACTTTCTGAAGCCTTATGGTCAGACCCCTCTCTGCCTGCTTCTATAAAACTTACGAATCATATGTTTATGTCAAAGCCTTATGGTCAGACCACTTTCTGCCTGCTTTCATAAACCTCAAGTGTTACTTTGCTCATACCAAACTCTCATGGTATAACTCGAACAAACTACTCCCGGTAGTAAACATCATTTCATAAGTAATGATTTCTCATATCCACCCCAACATTTCATAAAACCAACAATTCATACCCTCTTATCCACCTAACTCAATCATGTTCATTCTTTAATCATGAATTCATAATCACCCGTTTTGGTATCAATAAATCAAACATATTGCCAGATATCATGCTTCATATTATAAACTCATTTTGCCCATAACGAGTATAACTCAACATATTTTCACCAAACAAAGATCATGGATCAACCAAAATATATCAACATATCTTAAGAACTACATATTAAAGTCTGGGCTCAATGTAATGATAAATAAAATATATATGAAATTTTTACCATGATAATATTATGCATCTACAATCAACTTGTTTTATTTTATTTTCATCCTATTATAGATTTTTCTTCACCCCAATTGGTCACCGGAGAGGACCCAAATGTCTGAACACATCAAACTCACCTTCGACGCCAGCACATATGACTAGTCACAACTGACTGGACCAGGCCAGGGCTGCTCTATGATCAGGGATGTGCCAACTCAGGTTTTTAAGGTTCCTCTATCCTACCAACAAAGGGAGGTCCTCAATAATTAACAATTTATTTATTTAATTTATCTACCTTATTTTCTTATGCTCTAAATCTTAAAATGCTTAATTTTACTTCCTCTCACAACAACCTCAAACAGTATCTGTATATCTATTTAATACCCATATACAAGTTATTACAGAACCCTTATTCCAAACCTCCCAACAAGATCAATTTCAGCCAACAAACTCATTCAATAAATTCATCACAATAAACGTCCATAATAGAATTCATACAAGATAATTATAAACAATTAGCAATAATAAAACATTACAATAAATGGTCATAGAAGAATACAATATTTGACAATCATAAAAATAATCTTAATATAAAAATTCATGGGGAAACAAGAAGTGGAATCTGGCAGAGCCGGTTAGACAACTTCTAATCCATCCAACAATACAATATAATTAAATAACAAGAACAATACATGTCTGGGGAAATAAGAAGTTGAATCTGGCAGAGCCGGTTAGACAACTTCTAATCCTTCCAAAATGCAATAAAATAAATAAGTAAAGAAATAAAACGTTTGGGGAAACAAGAAGTTGAATCTGGCAGAGCCGGTTAGACAACTTCTAATCCTTCCAAAATACGATAAAAATAAACAAGGAAAGCAATAAAATGTTTGGGGAAACAAGAAATTGAATCTGGCATAGCCGGTTAGACAATTTCTAATCTTTCCAAAATACAAAAATAAACAACTAATAACATACAAATGGCATAACATAATCAATATCACGTTTTACAACTATCACACTTGGATATCAACACAAAAGCATACTCTCATTTAAATTCAAAATCATACAGAAACAAAATACTCCATATTCAAGATTCAAGATAATACAAAAGGAGATACTCAAGGTTAGCTCCCCTTACCTCTATTACAGACTTAATCTCCTCGCTCTCTGAAAACTTCCAGAATATCCCCTTTGAAATTAGAAATTCTTCCAACTCTCTTCTCTCAAAAATTTTCTAAGTTCTTTGGTGTAAATTTTCAGCCTCCCCCCTTGGCTATTTATAGTAAAAAAAATTTACTATTCATTTGTACTATTCATTTTTACTATTCATTTTTTTTATTCATTTTACTATTACAAAAATAATTTTTTATTTGCAAATTGGTGAATTCTGATCTCAAAGCTACGTGGAACACTTATCCTTTCCAAAAATAAATTTTGTTTTTACTATTCACTTTTTACTATTCACAATTTACTATTCACTATTTACTTTTTTTTTTTTAATTTAGTATCTGACTTACAAATATTTTCAAGGATCTTACAATAAAGGATGTACTGTTTGTAGAAAGATTAAAGCACAATTATAAGCCAACTATGTGATAAAGGTCTCAAGTTAACCTTTGAACAAAATTATTGCATTGTGCATGAAAAATATTCTTCCAAAGTTGCTTTGAAAGGTATTAGAGATATAAATATTTATTTAATTGATTTAGAAAATGCATCTAATAAAAATATTTCATGTTTAGTAGTAAAAGAAGAAAATCCATGATTGTGGCATAAAAGAGTGGTTCATACTCATGCAACAATTGAATAAGCTTATATCTAAAGATTTAGTAATTGATCTACCAAAACTAAAATTTGTAAAGGACTAATTATGTGTTGCATGTCAAAAGGGTAAAAAATTTAAATCACCTTTTGTTCAAAACATATTGTTTCTACGAAAAACCTTAGAACTCTTGCACATGGATTTAGTTGGTCCTTCAAGGATAAAAGGTTTTGGGGAAAATTATTATGCTTTAGTTATAGTAGATTATTATTCAAGGTATACATGGACATTCTTTATTACTATAAAAAGTGAAAATTTCAAAGTATTTCAAAACGAAAAAGAGTTAAAAAAAATTTATTTTAAGTGATCATGGAGGGGAATTTCAAAATGAATCTTTTGAAAATTTTTGTGAAGAAAATGAAATTTCTCATAACTTTTCTGTGCCTAAAACTCTATAACAAAATGGAGTAGTAGAAAGAAAGAATAGATCTCTAGAAGAACTTGCTAGAACTTTATTAAATAAATAAAAAATTCTAAAACATTTTTGGGTTGATGCTGTGAATACTACATGTTATGTTTTAAATAGAATGCTTATTAGACTTATGATAAGTGTGAAAAATACTTGTTTTCATACTTATAAATGAGCTCAAAGTTGTAATTATTCATGTGTTTCCTGATTGAAAACTTGTAAAAGGAAGTAGAAAGTTGTGTAAATAATTGTATAGGAAATTCTACATTTTTGGGAGTGTTGACAACCTTGTTTCGCTAAGCACACACCATCAGTCGCTCTGCCGAAAGAAGACTTCTAACACAACGCACCAAAACTATGCGCTTCAATTGAGGCAGTTGGAGGTGTGCATTTGAGATTTTCGCTCAGCGCATGCATAGTGCACTGATCAAATTTAATAAATGAAGTTGGTTTTTAAAGTCGAGATAAAAAGAAAGAAGACATCTTCTAACAGACACAACACGAAAAATATTGGAAAAACATCAAGAGACAACTCCAAGGCTTCCAGACATAATTTTCTGCAAGAGATTGCTTAAAAGAGTATGTTCTAGATGACTAGAAGTGACTAGTTTTACTGTTCATTGGAATTGGATGTAATGACTCTTCATTAATGTAATTTTTCTGTGCAATATATGTTTATGTTCATGTGCTTTTCTTGACTTGCTTATGATTATACGGAAGTATAATTTGATTTAAAAGTTTTTTTGTACTGGAAAATATTCTTGAACATAAACATAAGAAAAGCAACCAAAAGTAATGATGCTAGGACTAGTTTCTGATCTTATGGTCATTCTTAACATCATATTTTAATGCAAAGTATCTGTTAAATGAATTAAGGAATTGATGATTTAATAGATATGTTGATGTGAATATAAAATATGTTGTTCAGGATGTTATTGTAATGTTACTCATGAACCCAATTCCACTGACATTTTCATTTAAATTTACAATCTTTAATTTTTACGTCCTTTATTTTGATGCAAATTCCCAATCATGAAATAATCTCCTATCATCACTAAATTGATCTTGATAAACAAACCCGAGACTCAAATTCTCTTGGGAGACGATACTTTTACTTATTCACATTATTACTTGAGACTATTTTGGTACACTTGCCAAAGGGCTATCAACCTATTTTAAAATGTACTACTTATTAATTGTTTAAAGGAAGAAAACCTAATGTTTCTCATTCAAAAATATTTGGAAATAAATGTTTTGTTTTGAATAATGGAAAGAAAAATTTGGGATGATTTGATTTTAAGTCCAATGAAGCTATATTTCTAAGATATTCTCTTACAAGCAAAGCTTATAGAGTTTTTAATTGCAAAACATTTGAAATAGAAGAATCTATGCATGTTGTCTTTGATGAAATTGTGGACATTGAGGAAAACTCTCTTGACTCAAAAAATTCAGATGCAAGTGAAGAAGAAGACTTGCAAAAGACGATAGACAAAAAGACAAATGATCCTCAACCTGAAAATTTAGCAAAGACATGGCAACAGCCCCGAGGATTATCACTAGATAATGTTATTGTAGATGTATCAAAAGGGGTAAGTACTTGAAGACACTTAGCAAACTCTTGCATGATTGTGGCTTTTGTTTCATAGTTTGAACCTAAGAATGTGAATGAAGCTCTTCAAGACGATCAGTGGTGTATAACAATGCAAGAAGAACTCAACCAGTTTGAAAGGAATCAAGTTTGGTAATTAAAATCCCTACAAAAGGCACTCATCAAGTGATAGGAACATAATCGGTGTTTAGAAACAAACTGGATGAAGATAGAAACATAACCAAGAACAAAGCTAGGCTTGTTGCATAAGGCTATAGTCAGGAAGAAGGTATTGATTATGATGAAACATATGCTCCTATTGCCAGGTTAGAGGCAATGCACCTAATTCTTGCTTATGCATCTATTATGAGATTTTAACTACATCACATCTTTAAATTAAAGAAAGCTCTTTATGGACTAAAACAAACACCTAGATCTTTGTATGAAAGACTTAGCATTTTTCTGTTAGAAAATAGATTTAATCGAGGTAAAGTTGATTCCACCTTATTCATTAAAAGAGAGAAAACATATTTTGCTTACCTAGGTGTATGTTGATGATATTATATTTGGATCAACTAATAAATCTCCTTGCGAGGATCTTGCTAAGTGTTAAGACTCCGTTAAGTGTACCGAATCGTATAAGTAATAAACATGGTAGGATCAAGTATCGTTTCCCAAAGGACTCACAGCCTAAATAATTATGTGATTTCTTGATTAAATAAGACTTGAAAATAAACTCTTTTAGTGTAAAATGCAAATACATAAAAGTAAATATGCATGCAACTTGATCAATTGAACAAAAGTGCAGAGATGAATGAATTTGATATTATGGGATGAATATGTTGTTGGGGTTAGATTTCACTTAGTTTGCTCTCATGTATATACGAATTCTACTTGTTCACTAATGTCAATGTCACTATCTAAAATACTTAAAACCTGATTCCTCGGTGAAGAAATCCTATCCTTAATTATAGATCATAACATCTTTCGTCATCCCTAATAATTAATTCTTATGAACAGAAGCTTAAGATAACCAGAACTCATACCCCCATTCTTGAGCAATACTGCTTTTGGGAATAATTCTCTAGAACCTGAATTGTAAGATACCTTTCGGTACTCATGCAAATCATACATCAAGCTAATGAATGAGTTAAACAAAGCAAACAATGAGCGAAGAAGAATTACGCTAAAAATTAATGATAAAAGCATATATAATCAAGAATTAATTCAATACATGAGAGTTTACAAAGGTTTACATCCTTCCCCAACAATAAATAGAGTTTAGTTCACCCTTGACATGGTGAAACTAGATGAATAATGGAAAAATAATGAAAGATAAAACCCTAGAAGTTGAAGATAGGAGCTTCCGCATCCAAATCCGCCTCCAAGGGATCAAAAAGTGTGTTTCTGTGCCTATTTCGTCCAAAAATACAATCCCTATGACGTCCAAGTCCTTAAATAAAACATAAAAATAACATAAAACATATCAAAGCCCACGAAACTGGCGCTCAGCGCCCCACTTAGAGTTCCCAGGCGGCGTGCCGACTCATATGACACTCAGGGTCAGCTCAGAAGGCAAGCAGGCATGGCACGACTCGAGGAAGTGGCGCTCAACACCCCTAAAAGGGCGCCCAGGCGCGAGACAAGGACTTCCTACGCTGAGTGCTCTAGAAAAAGGGCACCCAAGCGTGAAATAATGTAATCTAGCGTCGAGGGCCCCTAAAATGACGCTCAGCATTGCTACGTTCCTCCTTTCTGATGCTTTTCTAGCCTGAGTTCCAACTCCTTACTACTTCAACTCTTCTTCCAAATCATCTCAATTCCTGTTGAAAACAAGGAAATCTAGCATAATTTCATTAAATTCACATTCAACTCTCTTATTTACACGAAACTATGATTTCAAGCTAGTTTCTAAGTCAAAAAGGTTGTTTTTAGTATCAAAATTAAGTATCAAATAAGGGTAAATTCAACCGTTATCACTAAGACTATGGGAGAGTTGACATTCTTCCTTGGTTTGAAAATCAAACAAACGAAAGAATGTATGTTTCTTTCTCAAACTAAATATCGTAAAGAAATCCTAAAGAAGTTCGAAATGGACAAAGCTAAGGAGACATAAACTCCTATGACAACATCATGTTATCTTGACAAGGATGAATAAGATACGATCGTAAACCAAACTCTATATAGATGCACGATAAGGTCTTTATTATGTCTTACTATACTAGTACGCCATATATCATGCAAAGTGTTTGTGTATGTTCTAGGTACTAGTCTAGTCCTACGTAATCTCTTATCATCGTTGTTAAACGTATTCTTAAGTACCTTAAGGGAACTGTGTCCTTGGGTTTTTGGCTGAACCTAGTCTTGTAGGGTTTTCTAATGTTGGTTATGGAGATTGTAAGATAGATAGAAAGATCACTAGTGGTACATGTCACCTCTTAGTTTCCTTGCATGCTAAGAAACAAGCCTGTGTAGCCCTTTTCACCACTAAGGCTGAGTATATTCTAGCATGTAACTGTTTGTGCATAGATTTTGTGGATGAAACATCAATTATAGGACTTTGATATATACATTGACCATATTCTTCTTAAGTGTTATAATACCAGTGCCATTAAACTTACTAGAAATCCCATAATGCTGCATTCTAGAACCAAACATACAGATATTAAACACCACTTTCTTAGACACTATGTCCAAAAGGGAGACTCTAAGATAAAATATGTAGATACTGAACACTAATTAGCAGACATTTTTACCAAAACATTTCCCATTGTTAGACTTTATGAGCTCAGAAGGAATTTAGGGATCTTAGAAATCTCTTAAAGGTATTGTTTGTTGTATTTTCATGGTTTTTGAAAATCCTTGTGCAATAATCTATTATCCACTACTAATAATCGATTATCCCCTATTGATAATTGATTATCCTTCCCATTAGAAAATGTCTATGTTTTGGAATAATCAATTATGAGAAACCATAATCGATTATCATAAGTTTTGAGCTTTAAGTTTTGAAACGATAATCAATTATCTGAAGCAATAATCGATTATCCACGAGTTTTTGAACGTTGGAAACTCAAAATATAGCTGTTGCTACTGTCATAAACGATTATATTCTACATTCATCAAGCTTTTAGGTTCTAGTTATATAATTAATTAGTATGCTCCTTTGTATGCATTCTAGTCCATTTGTGTGCATTTTTGTGCCATTTTGTGCTTTTGTGTGCATCTTTTCACTCCACCCATACCTTTTCCTTGATCCTACTGCAATAGCTGATTGTGCTAGAAGAAAGCTTCAAACAAGAAGAAGTTCACGTCCTTCGTCCTCCACCCAACCCGTGGTATGTGGTAACAATCTAAGTGGTTGGATCTCTAATGAGGAGAAATGTGACATCCCAAAAATACAGTAAAAACCATATAATTAGAAAATCACAGTTAATAATAAAACAGTACAGTTTTCCAACTAAAATAGAATGAACAAAACAAACGCTCAAGGACGAACGTCCTTGAATATAGTCTTACAACAATAAAGAATGAACGCGTAAAGCCGCACGTACATACCAAAGTTACAAACTAAATCCAAACGTACAAGAAGTTTGACCGAACGGTTTACACATAACAATTACCGAACGGTCGAATTAACTTAAACGAAAACAAGAGATGGTCGCTCAACCATCCACGTCAACAACTAAAAGTCGAGCGTCTCACTGCTCGGTCTTCACTTCAACTTCAACCAGATTTTCTTCATTCAGAACATCTTCCAAATGCTCGTCTCCCTCTGCTCACATCCACACGGATGATCATTGCAATGACAGGACGGACGTACAAAACGAGACAACACAAGGAAAACGCAGGGTGAGCTTATGCAATTTAACTCATGCATCAACATACAAATTCATGAAATTAATTCATCACACATGAACATAATTCAACATACATGCTTATTTCAACGCACTCTTAACATAAAATTTAATACACGACTGACTGTCCGGACTGTATGATTTCCCGTGTAGCTACGACGTTCGCGCACCCGGGTGGGGTAGTAGCTGGCACTCTCATCAGCTTCCACCCGAGGTTAGTCCGTTCCGTCCAAATTACTGTTATGTGACGGTTCCGTCCAAATTACTGTTATGTGACGGGGACCTCCTGCCATTCCCACGCATGACGTACCCCCTCTATGTGAGGACGAGGAGTCACGGAATATCAGGATCGAATCGCCTGCTAAGTCTGGCCACGGTCATACTGTACAAATTCTTATAATCATCCAAGAGTCATTCCTCCCCGGAACGCTCATTCAATATTCATACTTTCATTTCATATACTCTTCATCATTTACTATTCATTATTCACCATTCATCATTTACTGTTCATCAAGTACTATTCATTAATACCTAATCCTTTTCCACCATTCATAAGAAAACCACCAAGACCGAACGTTCTGTCCCCCAAAGACCGAGGACGAACGCTATAAATGAGACACAAAAGGACGCTCGTTCGAATCAAAGAACGAACGGTTTAAGTTTAGAAATTTCCAATTCTGGTACTGTTCATTGGACGAACGCTATTTGGTGGGGAAAGAGAACGACCGCTCAAAATAATACCGAGCACTATTAGGACGAACGCTCAATTCAAAACCGAACACAAATTGGACGAGCGTTCAATTCAGAAACCGAGCGTCATTTTGGACGAACGCTCAGCAAAAGGCCGAGCCTCATTTTAAGCGAGCGCTCAGTCTATGACCGAGTCCCTGCTAAGAACGGACGTTTGGTGTAGGACCGAACACCCGTTCGGTATAATACCAAACCCCAATTTGAACGAACGCTCACATTTAAAACTGAGTCATTTGGGACGAACGCTCAGTCAAAACCGAGCGCCATTTTGAACGAACGTTCAGATGAGGCCGAACGTTTATAACTTTAAAATAATAGATTTTACGAACGGAAATAAACTATTTCAAACAATCAAAGCTTTACCGAACGCTCAACAAGGCAGTGGAAACTGAGGACGCTCGTCCTCGACCAGGGATCATCCCAAATGAACGAATCCCATTCTTGACTATTAAAAAAAATGAGACCGAACGGTCTAAGACCGTTCAGCACGAACGTTCATTACCAAGGGAGACTCTTTTTCAATTCATTTACATTCCAGTACAATCTTAACATGCAACTTCTCATAATTTCACACGTTCATATCAACATCAACTTCCACAATTTATACAATCCATATCATGTAAACTCATATATCTCATTTCACCAATACAACGAACGTTCATGCATCTCAAAAATCCAATATCATGTATTATATTCATACAATCAAATAACGAACGTTCATACAGGCATACATCAAATAAGCTAAATTAAATAAGCTCCCCTACCTGGAATGACGAACGTTCTCTAACGTACGCAGACGGTTCTCCACTCCAATTCCACTAACCAACGCTCGTTGATCCACTATTCAGACGAGCCCCCAAAATCAAACTCAGAACCGTTCTACTCTAAGATATAACGAACGCACACTCAGAATTTAGTTTGCATACGCGAAGGACGAACGTCAGAGAGGAAGGAGCGGACTTACCGGTTCAGCCAACCGAACGTCTTTTCTGGTGATCCTTGACGCCGAACGTCCTCGCCGGAGTGTAGAACGGAGGAGGTGAATTGGGGGGGTTTCTTAGAGAGAGTGCGCAGAGAGTTTAGACAGAAGGAGGAGAGAATTGAGTCTGAGAAATGGGAAAGAGAGGGACGTGCAGGGGAGTGGAGAATTTAAACTTGGAATTCTGACTAGATTTCCACTTCCGCCGAACGCTCGTCACTCAGGATCTACTTTCCAGCTCAGCCGAACGCACTTCACCAACCCACTTCGGACGGTCGACCGCTGCACTGTTGACACGCGTCTTCCACCATCGCAAATGCTCGTTCAGCTGGGCGGCACACTGTTCCCCACTACCAGACGTCCACTCTGCGCTCGCCACGTGTAATCCACCACGCCGAACGCACGTTCACAGGCTGGCAGGCGGCGCTCCACTGACGCTGCTGACTCAACTGGACGTGTGGCGGCTGGCGTCCGTCAGTGGCTGTCGGGCACTGTTGTCGGCCATGCGGATTGCTGACGTGGCGCGCTCTCCTGCCGCCACGTGAACGGACGTTTTTTTTTTTTTTTTTTTTTTTTTTAAGGACCTCACAAGAAACATAGAGAGTTCACTACTTTTTGAAAAGAGAAGAAATTAATTTCTCCAAAGTATATATTGATCTCAACTGATTCCACATTTACGGGTTTCAGTTTCCAGCACATATCTTCCACCAGGGTATCTAGTCTATTTTGGAAATGCAATAAATTCTATCATGATCTAAGTGTTTTATTTCAATCTGAAGGTACAAGATTAATATTAATATGATGCAATATTAATTATCACTACAATTTATATGTATCAGGATAATCATATCTCCAGTTTAATTTTCCGGATTAAAATGTGTGCTACAGGGGATGTTTTTCAACCTTTTTGGCACCAAGAATTACTGGTCCAGCTGTGCATTTGTGAACTATTGAGTAAAAAAATTTATATACTTAGGTTGGTTTCACTTTTTTTTAAAATTAAATGTCGGCCTTTGGGTTTCTAAATTTTCTTGGTGGCTATTGTTTTGCTTTAGTTTATTATTGTTTTGCATTGGATTCTAAGTTTCATATGTTATTGTTAAATAGTCTTACCTCTTTATATCATTTTATAGAAGTAGATAAGTAATTGATTAACATTGATGATATCATTGAAACAGAAAAGGTCAGGCACTCGAACTTGATGCCTTGTAAGTTATCAGTAAAAAGAATTGTATGCTTTAATGTGTTTAAACATTTTAATGCTTAACAAATCGGATTCAGTTGTTATCAGTGAAAAAGAAATCTATATTTTTAGCTAACTCTTGTTTATTTTTTATAAATATGTTAGTCGGTGATAATTGATCACTTATGTGAAATAGATTTTCATTGTTTTCATACATATTATTTATTTACGTTGTTTTATTAATGAAGTTTTCAAGTGTAGACGAGAATAGATTTATTTTTCTACAAATGTTTTCCAAGTTTTATGTAATGCTCTTTTAATATCAATTGCATAAGTTAAACTTATTTTCTTTTGTTGGCAGATGTAGTTTCTTATCAAACACACATTTCATCTTATGTTGATATTTGAGGATGGGTTACGATAAATATTCTTAATAATTATTTCAAGTAGTTTAACTTTTGGATAAAACATCATAAAAAAAGTATCTTTAAAATAGAATTTGAATATAACAATGATGCAATAAGACAGAACAACTAACCGAAAATAAACAAGTTTAAAAAATGATTTTAAAAGTAGTCATCATAATTTATTATGAAAAAAAGTATGAAAAATTATAAAATAAAACATGGTTTACGAAAATTAAATTTTAAATTTAGAAATAAGTTGCATGGAAGACATTAGCGCCTACCATGTTTGGTCAAAAGCAATACCTTAAAATAATTTGTACAAAGTTGATATAGTTTTCCTAAATATTAAATTTTTCCATAACTAATACTAGAAACAAAAATATTTTTTTTGTTTTTTTTACCCGACAAAAAATGATCTTGCTCTCATTCTCATTCAAAATGAGAAATTAGGGTTTTTTAAATAAAACTTTTAGCAATGTTGATATTTTGGTTTTGAATATTTTATAATTTTTTTGTATTTTAGAAATAGGAAAAAAAAAAGAAACAACAGTTATACAAGTACTTATACTTCTTTCAAAATAATATTTATTTATTTGGAAAAATAATTAAGAATTAGAACTATGCAGACCATCATACAAGTGCTTGTACATTTATAAATATGAAAGCATTTTTATCTTTTATTTTATGATTTATTATTTTTTAAAATAAGAAAAATATTTTTTATTTTTTAGAATTGTTTATTTAATTTTTTTAAAGGAAATTTGAAAATAGATATCACGTGATGCGATGGATCAAAACAATATCAAAAAAATGAGGGAAAACCTTTTCTTATGATTTAAAACAAGATATTTGTGAAGAGTAAAAATAATGCCTTTACAAACAATGTGAAAGTTAAGTGTAAAAAAAACATGCGTACAATGTAATATAATACCCAAATCAAAAGAAAAAAAATTAGAGGTGACATAACTTCGCAGCTTTGAGTATTCCAACTACTTCTTCCTTAGTAATAGTTGATGATAGAACTCCTTTGATACGATGACTTATTCTCTTTTATACTTTTTGGGTGACTCTCCGTATTTTTTTTGTCTCCCATTTTCTTTGATAGGATACTTGTTTATATACACATATTGTAATATTATGATAATCTTGCTTTAATTGTAAATTAATTAAGAATGAAGAAAATAGGGGAAATAATGGTCTTAGTTGCAATATATTTCACAAAAAAAGAGAGGTAAATAAAATAATATCTAAAACATTGATTATAATTATGGTAAAAAACTTTGTCAATTTTTAGGATCATATCTTTCTCTTTTAAAAAGAAACTAGTACCAAATTATAGTATAATACCAAGATATTATTTCTAATTATCATCATAAATATCGCTTATAATTATTGACATAATATTGATTCAAATTATTACCATATTAAAAGTATATCTTTATCTAAAACTCAATATTTCAAAAATATTTTTTAATATTAAAACCATATTAAACAGGTTGGGTACGAGTACTTGCAAAAAAAATAATTTATATATTTTTTAATTAAATTTAATTAAAAATTAAATTAAATTGTATTTTATTAGGTTGAATTTAATTAAAATTAAATTTTAATTTAATTTAATTTATATTTAATTTAATTTATATTTTGTAATTTTGTTTAAATTTTATTTTAAAAATATATAAAATATATTTTTTTAATTTTTTTCGAATATTTATGGGTTCTAAAATATATAAATATCAATTTGGGTAGCGAATGGATACTGTGTTATAAAACAATTAGTTTAAGGGAGGAAATGAAGGAGTTTGCAGCAGTTTTATTTCTGTTTTGAATAATATCTTGGTTTACCAAGTCTTTAGGGATATTTGCTAATTCCTGTAACCACTACTAGCTTTATTTTCGGTGGGTGGTTTTTAATTGTTTAGAAACTGTCATTTGGCTATTTAAAGCTACATTTACCATTAATAATATGTGAGTCAATTTTCTCTGCATCAGTGCATTTACAATCTTAATTACTAACATCTGGTATCAGAGCCCGCACTGGGCCTGATACATCAAAGCATCAGTCTTTGAAGTTTTGCACTAGCACAAAAAAAAAAATGACTACCGAAGGGAGCTTTGTCCAGCCAGCCATCCCACGTTTTGATGGTCATTATGACCATTGGAGCATGTTAATGGAAAATTTCCTTCGATCTAAAGAGTATTGGGATCTCATCGAACCTGGTTATGTAATTCCAGCAAGCGGAACCCTACAAACTGAAGCACAACAAAAGAAGCACGATGAGATGCGACTGAAAGATTTGAAAGTCAAAAACTATCTCTTTCAAGCTATTGACCGAACTGTTCTCGACACCATACTCAAGAAAGACACTTCTAAAGAGATATGGGATGCTATGAAGAAAAAGTTTGAAGGCAATGCAAGGGTAAAAAGATCTCATCTTCAAGCTCTCCGCAGAGAATTTGAAGTTCTTGAGATGAAATCTGGTGAAGTAGTGACAGAGTATTTCTCTAGGGTCATGACAGTGGCCAACAAAATGCGAACTTATGGTGAAGTTATGTCAGACGTTAAAGTGGTTGAAAAAATTCTCCGTTCTTTAACTGAGAAGTTTGATTACATTGTATGTTCCATTGAGGAGTCCAAAGACATAGATAATCTTTCTGTTGATGAGTTACAAAGCTCACTAATAGTACATGAACAGAAGTTTCGTAGACACAAAGACGAGGAACAAGCCTTAAAAGTGACCTTTGAAGAGGAAAGAAGTCATAGTCGAGGTGGCTACAGAGGAAGAGGAAGAGGACGGGGAAGAGGAAGAGGTAGAACAACCTTTAACAAGGCAACTGTAGAGTGCTACCAATGCCATCAACTTGGACATTTTCGTTATGAATGTCCTCGGAACAAAGAAGCAAATTATGCAGAGGTTTATGATGAAGAAGAAGAGCTACTTTTAATGTCTTATGTGGAGTTTTCTGAGACTAAAGGAAAAGATGTTTGGTTTCTTGATTCTGGATGTTCTAATCACATGTGTGGTGATTCTGCTATGTTCCATGAGTTTGATGCAAACTTTCGACACTCGGTAAAATTGGGAAACAACACGAAGATGACAGTGATGGGAAAAGGAAGCATCAAGTTACTGGTAGATGGAGTAAACTTTGTTGTCAGTGAAGTTTACTATATTCCAGAATTGCGAAATAATCTCTTAAGCATAGGGCAATTACAAGAGAAAGGCTTGACCATTTTGATCAAGGGAGGAATGTGCAAAATATTTCATCCAGAGAAAGGCTTGATAATTCAGACCAACATGAGTGCCAACAGGATGTTTTTCTTGCTGCCCCAATCTTGTACTTTCCCTCAAACAAATTCTGACCAGTGCCTTCATACACACACTCAAAATCTATCTCATCTTTGGCACCGAAGGTATGGGCATTTAAGCTATAGTGGCTTACGGACATTATTGAGCAAGAACATGGTACAAGGACTTCCTCAACTTTCTATGTCAACAGTAATCTGCAGTGACTGTCTTAATGGAAAGCAACATCGTGACTCCATTCCAAAACAAAGTAATTGGAGAGCAAGTCAAAAGCTAGAACTTATCCATGCAGATATATGTGGTCCCATCTCTCCAACATCTAATAGTAATAAAAGGTATCTTCTACTATTCATTGATGATTATAGTAGAAAAGCATGGGTATATTTTTTGGCAGAAAAATCAGAAGCGTTACATTCCTTCAAATGTTTTAAGATTATGGTTGAGAAAGAGATTGACATGTCTATTAAGTGTTTACGCACAGACAGAGGGGGAGAATTTCATTCAACAGAGTTCCATGATTTCTGCAAACAAAATGGGATCAAAAGGCAATTGACCACTGCTTATACTCCACAACAGAACGGAGTCGCCGAAAGGAAAAACAGAACAGTGATGAACATGGTTCGTTCCATGCTATCTGATAAAAATATTCCCAAGTCTTTTTGGCCAGAGGCAGTGAATTACACCATTTATGTCCTAAATAGATCTCCTACATTAGTTGTGAAAGATGTTACACCGCAAGAATCATGGAGTGGAATGAAACCCTCGGTTGCTCACTTTCGGGTCTTTGGATGTGTAGCCCATATGCACGTTCCAGAAGCAAGAAGAACGAAACTCGATAATAGAAGCATCACTTGTGTGCTGTTGGGAATCAGTGAGGAATCTAAAGGCTATAGGTTATTTGATCCCATAGCTAAAAGAATTCTCATAAGTAAAGATGTGATTTTTGAGGAAGACAAACAATGGGATTGGGATGGAACACAAGCTGTACCAGATTTAGAATGGAATGATGATGCAGAAATAGATGATGCAGAAGTAGATGATGCAGAAATAGATGATGCAGAATTAGATGCAGGTGAGAATGCAAGAAATGATGTTACAGAAATAAATGCAGAAAACAATACTAAAGATCGAGTACGAGTATCAAGAAATAGGCAACCTCCTACATGGATGGATGATTATGTTCCTGGAGAAGGTCTATCGGAGGATGAGACCCATATGGCATTAATGGTGTCAAATGACCCCACATGTTTTGAGGAAGCTGTGAAAAATCCAAATTGGCGATGGGCTATGGATGAAGAAATCAAATCCATAAAAAGGAATCAAACATGGACACTCACTACACTACCTATTGGAGCTAAAATAATTGGAGTGAAATGGGTCTACAAAATCAAATACAATGAACATGGCAAGATTGATAAGTACAAGGCTAGATTGGTGGCCAAGGGGTATTCTCAAAAACATGGAATTGACTACACAGAAGTTTATGCACCAGTGGCAAGGATGGATACAGTAAGAATGATTATTGCTCTAGCTGCACATAAAAATTGGCAAATTTTCCAGCTAGATGTTAAGTCGGCTTTCCTTCATGGTGACCTTAATGAGGATGTTTATGTGGAGCAACCAAAAGGGTATGAAATAAAGGGTAGTGAGCATTTGGTTTATAAGTTGCATAAAGCTTTGTATGGCTTAAAACAAGCCCCGCGGGCTTGGTTCAGTCGAATTGAAGCTCATTTCATTAGTGAAGGATTTCAGCGGTGTGACAGCGAACAAACATTATTCACCAAGAGAAACACAGAAGGAAAAATTATCATTGTAAGTATTTACGTTGATGATTTAATTTTTACTGGTAATGATGAAGTCATGATGTCTGAGTTTAAAAGCTCTATGTTAAGAGAATTTGATATGTCTGACTTGGGAAAGATGAGATTTTTCCTTGGGATTGAGGTGCTACAAAGACCTGATGGTATTTATATATGTCAAAGAAAATACGCATTAGAAGTTTTGAGCAGGTTTGGTATGTTGGAAAGTAATCATGTAGGCACGCCAATTGTCCCAGGTTTCAAAATGAGCAAAGATGGAACCAATAATTTTGTTGATGAAACTTATTATAAGCAATTGGTTGGAAGTTTGTTGTATCTCACTGCCACAAGACCTGATATGATGTTTGTTACATGTCTCATAAGTAGATATATGGCAAAACCACTAGATATTCACCTGCAAGCAGCTAAAAGAGCCTTACGATACTTGAAAGGAACTGTAAATTATGGGATTTTTTATAAGACAGCAGAAAGTGGTGAGCTATTAGCTTTCACAGACAGTGACTATGCAGGGGATATGGAAGATAGGAAGAGTACATCTGGGTATGTATTTTTAATGGGGTCAGGTGCTGTCTCATGGTGTTCCAAAAACAACCTATTGTAACTTTATCAACCACGGAAGCAGAATTTGTAGCTGCTGCTGTTTGTGCTTGTCAAGGAGTTTGGATGAAAAGAATCTTAAAGGAGTTGGGTCATTCTTATGAAAATTGTATAACTATGATGTGTGATAACAACTCAACCATTAAATTGTCAAAGAATCCTGTTATGCACGGCCGCAACAAGCACATTGATGTAAGGTTCCATTTCTTGAGAAATCTTACTAAGGAAGGTGTAATTGAATTAGTTCATTGCTAGAGTCAAGATCAATTGGCTGATATAATGACCAAGCCATTGAAGATGGAAGTTTTTCAGAAGCTTCGGAGGTTGCTGGGAGTGTGTGATCTGTCTGATATAATTTCTGATATAAACTAAATGTTATAAAACAATTAGTTTAAGGGAGGAAATGAAGGAGTTTGCAGCAGTTTTATTTCTGTTTTGAATAATATCTTGGTTTACCAAGTCTTTAGGGATATTTGCTAATTCCTGTAACCACTACTAGCTTTATTTTCGGTGGGTGGTTTTTAATTGTTTAGAAACTGTCATTTGGCTATTTAAAGCTACATTTACCATTAATAATATGTGAGTCAATTTTCTCTGCATCAGTGCATTTACAATCTTAATTACTAACATACTGAATACAATTTTATCCAGTGAATTGGGTTGTGGATAAACAGTAGCTGGATCCTCCGGAGTAACAGGCTTCACACTCTGCATTTTTGGTGACAAAGCAATATATTTAATTAATTAAGCAGGTTCTCCTGTTTGGCTTCAACATGCATAGTAAGTTTTCAGACTTGAATAGTAAGCACGTGAGTTTTTCTTTGTTATAACTTGTCTACATCTCCTCTATTTCTTTATTTCTTTATTTATTCTTATAACTTAAATATGTTTTAGTTTTACTTTCGAACGGGTGAGTTTCATTGCCTTTTACTTTAATTATAGGTGGAAATTCTTAACTCAACTACATCTCATTATTTGGTCTTGGCTTTTGAATGTGCAGCAACTTTGATATGTTTGAACGTGTTTTGTGGTTGATGGTTGGCAATGGTTGTTCTACGAAATATGTGTTGGAAATTCAAGTGTAAATTTAAGTCTCATATTAAATAAAAATGAGAAAGTAAAATATTATATAAAAGTGAAAGATTCATTAAATTATTATTTAATAGTTTTTGGTAGAGAATGATATTAACTCCTTATATGGTTGAATTCATATTTTATTGTTATTGTATTTCCGGTGAATATCCCTCAATACGGCCGTCCTCCTGTTTGGTCCTTCTATCGTCGTCCTTCTGTATAGTTTTTCCATGACTGTCTTTTTAGGTCGTCCACTATCCTCCCAGGCTGTTCTTTCAGGAAGTCTTTCCATGGCCGTTCACCTAGGTCATATCAAGTGGTAATGACTCATTAAGTCCTTAATGCAAATTAAGGTGTGATTGGACCGTCATTAGGTCAGCGAAAGGTAAAGACTCATCACAACTATTATAAGAGGACGATGCACAATATATGCATTACTTGTTGTGTCAACCGTTCGGTTACATTACTAACTTGAGTGTTAGAGTGTCTACCCACCCACACGGCTTGGACAAGGAGGAGAGAGAACGAGCAACACGACTTGGAAGATGGAGGACAACTAGGGAGCCCGTCCGATCTTCAAAACAACCTATAGTGCTTTGAGTAAGGGACTTCAACCCTATACCCAAAACAATATGTTATCTAAAAATTTCACCATAACTCAAATCAAAATGTAAAAAGAAGTAAGACAAAGAAAATAGTGAAAGTTGTTTATTAGTATCATGACTTTAAATTCATTTAAAAATTTTTGAAATTATTTGAAAGAAGAATTTGTCTTACTAAAAACTACTAAATATCATCTAGATGTAATTAATGTTATTTGAGTAGGAGTATGAAGGGTAAAGAAATCCTAAAAGAGAAAGAAACGGGAAATGAGAAAATGGTGGTGAAAAATAGATAGAGAAAGGTAAAAATGGTTATGATTGTGTAGGAAGGTGGAAAGAGAATGAAGCAAAACTAAAAAAATTAGATCACAGTACATCGTTTTAAATAAATAGGATTCGGAATCAAACAAAAGAATATTGGAAACTACTAATTAAGCATTTTTAAAAAAAATAACTTATCTGCTAAATGAATTTTAAGTGTTCTTAAGTATATGATTAAATGACATAGGAAAAACAACAATGATTTTAATTTCTAATAAAAAAAGATAAATATTAGATATTATAAATATTTTATAATTAGATATTTTGTTTTTTATTTTATTTCGTTGGTATATTGGCTATTATATAATGATTTTTCTTTTATACACTTATGAATTCTTTTACTTTCCTCTCTTGATATGATATGCATTACGTCAAAAATGCTTTTTATACTGATTAAAAAATGCTTTTTATACTAGTTTTCGAGCATGTATAAAAGCAGGGGTATATAAAGTTTTTATTTTTTTAGTGTAAACTTTTACATTGGTTTTGTCTGCAATAGGTAAAAAAAGTTACCTTATTTACAATAATGTCATCGCATCATTTTCTATGCCTGGTAGATTTGAACAAGCATAAAAAGTCGCTATAAAAAGTGTATTTTGCACTAGTGATGATACCATATTTATCAAGAGTTTATTCTAGTTTATATTATCAGTCTTTGATACCACATGACTACACATTTAACATTTTGCATTTTCAAAACTTTCTCATATAGGATTGTTCTTGGATTTTTCTCTTTGCTGCCATGACTACGGTAAGCTTGGCTAGCATTTGATACTTCAATGCATTCTTGTAATCAACATTTTTGAGTTGTGTTTGAATTTTTTCAGCTCGCTAATAAGTGAGCCAGGTTGGATTGACTCACTAAGTTACCAATCCATAATAAGCCGAGTTTGAATTTATTCCAAATTACATATTCATAATTCATTATTCATTTTTTATTACATTAACATAAGATTAGAGTTTCCATTAAATACATCAAAATTGTTAAATGAATTTTCTATCTAACATACTTCTAATCAAAGATTCCAACGATCAAATTAAAGATTCATATGATTAGGACCAATGTTAAAATTTTTTAACTCAATCCAATGATTAACAAAATGAAAATATCAATTTTTCCGAAATAATTAAGAATAGGAATTGTCTCTTTACCAAACTCAATTTTGGTACTCACTTAAAGAGTGGGTGGATCACCCAACGAGAGGGCATAACACATAACTCATGACACATTGGTGAATCTGTTTCCTAGGCTTATAGGTGTTTTTCTCCATTCTCACATATAAAAACCAATATCAATTCAACACTACCACCAATTCACATTCTTAAACCAACCATTTCAAAATTACACACATCAAGGTTACAAGGTAGTTCAAATGAGTGATAAATATACTCTTTTATGTTTCAAATGGTTTTTTCTTTTCTCTTCACAAATCACAACAAATCCCAACTTGTCAAATACACCAATTCAAACCAGTCAAGTCTAATTTACTAATACCAACACACCAACAATTCATGCTTTTGGTACCACTCAAAAAAATCTCTTATCAGTGGAGGTATTTTATGTGTATATAAACTCATTTTCATCTCTTATTTTATTCGATGTGGGACTTTGTTTGTATCCAACATCCTCTCCTCAAACAAAGGACTATGACTCTTATACCTCCACCTCCCTTACAAGAGAAGTCTTTTTCTTGTCCTCAAGTATACCATGGTCAAAACTCTCTTATTTTCTTTACATTTTATGTTCTAAAAGTAAGTGATTAATGTGAGTCAGGTATACAAATGAACAGATGGAAAGAAGGTTATGGAAAAAAAAAGGAAAGAAAAAGAGGGAGAGATCGTTTACTTACCACAACAAAATCTTTAATCTTGTTATTATCAAGAGAAGTTTAAGAATTGAAGTTTGAATTTAAAATTTATGAAATTCAATTTTTTAAGAACTGAAAATATATTTATCTCTTAAAAAAAATATTTGTAGTAGAATATATCTGATTTATTTAAATAACTTAAAATATAATATTTTTCTATATTTATAATATTACTATTTTAGTGTTATGTTGACCGATTTAATAATGATGTTGACTATTATTTCATTATTTAATCTCCAAATTAAGAAAAATAATATGATTAAAAAATTAATAATAATTGCAAATTAATAACACTTTAATGTACAAAAGTATTTGTCTATTTAAAAAAAGCAGTAAAATAGTATTTCTAACTCCAATAGCAAACAAAAGGTAAGATTAGTTGGTAGCTAAGTCAAGAAGGTATTCATAATTTGATCTGAAAAATAACAAAATTTATATTATTATTAACATCTTTATTTTCTAAACTCTTTCTACTGTCACATGTAAAAATTTATCATATGTTAAAATGTTTATCAATGTTAAAATCTAAATTTATCACGTATGAAAATTTATGTTACCATAATAAAATCAGAATTGTGCGTGTAAGTTTTAGGAAAGAGTACATATACTGGTATATTATATCTCCATCCAAGAACGCAATAGTTATGATTATTGAGATAAATATTATAATACTAATAGACCCATTATCATCATCTATATTATTTAAGGTTTTTTTTACTCTCTAAATTATTGATCGTCTAGTTTTCATCCCTCTTTTTAAAAGTACTTCTTTGTTAAGCTTAAAACTTTAATTTTAGCCCTCATTTAGTTGACTAAATCAAATCAAAATTTTGGTTTTAGTCCTTATTTTGTTGACTAAATCAAAACTTTGGTTTTAATCCTTGTTAACTAAATGAGACCAAATTTTTAATGGTGTTAATTTTAGTTAACGTTTCGAATAAGGACTAAAAACAAATGAAGACCAAATTATACCTTATTATACTACCTTATTTTGAAAAAAGACAAACGACCAATAGTTTAGAGACTAAAAACATATTTAACCCTATTATTTATTAATATGAACCTTATTTTCATTTTTAAGGAAAGATTTTAAAGTTTCCAAGTATCATATAATTAATAGTAATAGTAAAACATAGGCTAGATAGTGGACACGGTTTCTTTAATGCTAGTTTTCACTTTAGAAAAACAGAAATAGAAAAGAGATGTAATTTAGAGAATAAACACCATTAATTGAATAAAATGAAATTATTAATATACAGAACAGGTAACCATCTCAGACTGAAGATATGTAGAAAAAAAAAAGAGTAAAGGAACATATATTGACTGGTGGGAGGCTTTTAAATGCACAACTCATCATCTAATGGGGTGGTACTGATCAGAAACTCGTCTTGGGGGCAGCTTTCGCAGTATGAAAAGCACCAACGCTGAGGGAACAATCTCTACCATCTGCAGTAGAGAACAATCCAGGGAGAAAGAACCATTCAGGTTGAGAATCAGAATACAAGGGAATTTTAAGCAAATGTTTATATTTGTATTGATCATATGAAATCCTTCTGGTTTGTTTACTGTGTCAAAAATATTATGTTCTTGGAGGATGTCACATGACACTTTGATATGATGCTACTAAATTAAATGCATTGTTAGGTGTATATGATCTCAAATCATATCATAGAAAGTATGCACTTAAACATTTAAATAGTAACTGATAATAACTATAATAATAAAATAGTAATCTTAAATCATAAGGTGGTCAAGAAACACTTTTCTGGTCTTGGTAGCAGTTAGAAAATTCAAAATAAAAAGATTTTGCTAAAATTTATATTAGAAATGCATTGAAAAAAGGAGAATTAATGATATTTTCTAATGAAAGAATCCTTTGTTTACACCTTAACAGGAGCCCACTGGCTAGGACTTTGTCCTTTTTTGTTGGGTTATGCTAACAGTTAGTGAACTATTTAAAGTTTACTTTTTTTTTTATTATTAAAATTCATATAGGGAATGAATTGAAAATCACAGTTCAGAAGCATTAATGACACTAATGAAAAGTTTCCATTGTTTACAACATATACAAGTGCTCACTAGTTAAGATGTTACTCCTTTTAACAAGTTGCCCACCGGTTAGCATTTGCATTTTATGTTGTGTGAAAAGTTTCTATTTTTACTCCTTAACTGGAGCCCACCGGTTAGGATTTTCCCTTTTTTCTGTAGTCATTGGTTTAGTAGAGAAATTTAATGCAACAATTAAATATGATTCCCTGGTTAAGAAATACAATAAGTTGACTTACCAAATAGTAAACCAGATTAAGAATGGGATGGTTCAAGACATCAAGATCTGTATTTTTACTAAATACAGAAAATGCAAGCTACATCAAAGGTGAAAACAAACATCATGTCAGAAAAAAATAACTTCAAATAAATACAGTAGCTTTAAATGGGAAGGAACTCACCAAAGCACATCTTATCAGAAAACAAGTGCAACAAATACTAGTAACAGACCCAACCTGCCATGGTGAAACGTTAGTCACAAACAGCAAGAGCTTTAAAGCATACAGTTTTTACCTCACACAGTTTAAGGATATATTTCTCTCTAAGGTTGAAAAGCCTGAAACAACAAATATTTTAGAAAATAACCTCGTAAAGTTTCTTTTGACGGCCTCTAGATTCAATGGGGAAACGCCTCAATAAGAAAAACAACCTACGCCATCCTGAAAAGGTTAGTGTACAATGGCCAACAAAGGATTGTGCCATCTGAAACACATCTTAGTTAGCTTACCTTCCACCGTACAACAAAAATCCAAGAGCAGCAAAGAATGATATAACTGCAAAAGAACATTAAAGTAAAGGTCCCAATACCAAACAACTATACATGAAGTTTCTTTGTAGCAATAATCCATTTATATATTCTCAAGTTTCTATTTTAAGAGTGTTAGTACAGACCAAATTCCCCTGTTTGTGAATGCAAAATAAGCACCATGCAGAATAAAAAATTAAGAGTAAGAGTAAGAATACAAATATTTTCTCTTTCTCAAAGAATCTCGTGAAGAATCTCCCATCTTGTATGAGCATCTCTCAATTCTCACCAAATATGTGAAAAAGGAACCACCTTTCTTCGCACCCATAGCTTCTTATATCCAATATCCAGTCCTTCGAGATTGGCATTGTCTCGGTCACTATCTCAAACGAATTAACGTTTGTATTGATGCTTTCTATCTTCAAAGCTTCTCATATCCAATGATATGATGTGTTTAGAGCGTGAATGGAATATGTTCTTGGCTAGATAGACGCCACTTCAATTATCACAATTCACCTCAGAATCATATTGATTGTGTCCATTTAACTTAGGAAATTCTTCATCCATGGCATTTCTTAGCACACTTCTATTGTAGAAATGTATTTTGCTTCAAAAGTAATAAAATAAACTAATATAGATTTTTGGAATAAACATCTTAGGCCATATTTAAATCTTAATATCCAATGAGCGTGAAATTTCCATTACCAAAATACAAACTCCTTTTGGTAGTTCCTCTTAGATACCATGGTATCCATTGCCATATCTAAATCTTAAGCGTGGACCCTTGTGTCCATTTCAAAGCTTCTAGGATTTGATAATAATCTATCATCTTAGAACATAAGCAATATATGGCTTTTTACCAATCTTTCATGGCAAAAGACTTGCTCATATCCTTCTTGAGATGTAATCCTCCCAGTTTAGTTTAGCACTAATAGATGGTTAACTTTCTCCATTGTATTTCTTCTTCCAAGTTTCCCATGCGGGAAATTAGTTTTAACATCAAGTTTTTCAATCTCCAAGTTTAGTTTAGCACTAACAGATGTCATCCTCGCTATTGGTAAAAAAAAATCTCTTCACTATTGGTAAAAAAAAATCTCTTCAAAATCTGTCTTCGTAACCCTTCACAACAATTTGTAATGTCAACTTTTCTTTCTTTTGGCAAGTCCATGTTGTTCTCTTTTGGAAATACCGAAAGTCCATGTCCTTCTCTTTTGGAAATACCGCAAATCATGGGACTATTTCTCCTTCAAGGATTGAATTTCTTCATTCATGTTCATGCGACCATTTGTCATTATTTCAATGGCTTCTTCAAAGCTGTGAAGTTTCCCTTCATCTGACATATTCTTTTGAGAAGTATCTTCGTTTATCTAATCAAAAGCTTTGATCTTGTCCTGTTTGAAGGTTATCTACATCTTGATCTTCATTTACCTAATCAAGAGTGTAATTTGTTTCTTCAAGTTTCTAGCATCTGATTAAGTTTCTCTGTTTGATTATGTTTTTCTGTCTATTATTCCGTATGAAAATTTTCTCTCAGAATTAGTAGGATTTTGTCTCGAACTACCTTAATATTTGGCTTCCCAGATATATTGAACTGTTTGATCCTCAAACATACCATATATTTGTTTCGAACAATTCACTTCTCTGAAGAGACCCATAACTTGAAACCAAAGTTCATCTCTATGAGAATATGAAGAAAACTTTTACACTCAAAGATACTCACAAGAGGTTTTCTTTCTATATCATACTTTATCGGGATATCTTCTCATCCACTCCATTATTTGAAGGTGAGATGTTGATCAGATTAGTGGCCCTTCTCATCGTATCCCCATATTCCTAGAACTCCGGTCCAGGAAATTCCCTCCTGGATGAGGGCAAAATAGAGGCACTATGTAAAAGTATTTGAGTAAAAGATTTGTCTTTCTTCTTTTAAGATGATTGAAAGAATTGAATAGAATGAAATACTCTCCCTATAGGAGATGAAAAAACCCAATTCAAGAAAAAACTCTTCATCAATCGTATAAAGTTGTGATTCTTATGACAAATGTTTCATCGAAGAGGAATTCCAACAACATTATTTGAGGGTAAGATGAAAATTAAATATTGACACAAAAAAGACGTCAACAAAAGTCATGTTGATAGAAATAATGTTGATAGAAATAACCTGAAAGAAAGAGTTCTGCAGCTTCCAAGCCTGTAGCAGTTTTGCTTGCACTCATGTAAATCCAGAGGCAGATCTATTATTATCAGGCGAGATGATTAAAATAAAATCATTATATTAACAAGTAAGAATACTTATTTTAAGGACTAGAATGGTGGACATGGAAATCAAGATTGTGCACTTACCTGTACCAAATAAATAAAACCATTGATAATAAAATAAGCAGGCCTAAGTTTCTGTGCGGGTTCACTTCTTGCCTGAATACATTCGAGACAGATAAAGATAATATAATTTACCATAAAATAATGACTGTTAATGTAGTTCTCCCAAAAGAAAGTAAACATACCTGGTGATATATCTCAGCCCAGAACAAGACAAGCAATGTATACGTAGAAAAAAACAGAAGACCAGGAAGCTCCATTAACACCTGCTCTAGTGCCTATAAACGTAATGTGATAATAAGTCAGAACATGAAAAGAAACAATTAAGGAGGGTAATCTGAATGGACAAAGGAAAAATAAAGGTTGAAATAAAAGACGGATAGATGAAAGCCTAGCAGAAGGGCAGTGAATTTGAAATTCAGCTAATTTTCTTATAAACTGATTTGTTATTTATTCTTAGGGGGAGAGGGGAATATTGCATGGTCCTACGTCATGGATCATCATGTGTTTAAGACCAAACTCCATGTAACTAGTAACTAAGTTTTTTTTCAATTTACAATGAAGAGTAAATAAAAGCAGGCTACAATTCGACATGACCATAGCTTATAATGATCTTGGACCACACACTAATTCGGGGGGTGTTCGGAACTTGTTTTATAAGTCATAGTAGAAATGAAAATGTGTAATGGGCTTCTTAAAACGGGGCAAGAAATTACAATTGACTGAAAACTATTTGGTCATGATATTTATCAACAGACAAAATAAAAAATCTTGATAAAACTAACTATTTTCATAATCCATCTTCCATTATAAACTCAATCATTCAAAATACAAGCTTAGAAAGACACGATATGCTCTACTTTGATCCTACTTCCCTAACCTACCAACCAAAAAAGCAATAAATGAAGAAATGGGATTAATGCTTAAATTACAGTAGTTGAGATTTAAGAACAGAAAAATACCTTTGGTCTTATTGCAAAAACACTTTTGTATAAACCGAAAAGGACAGCCCTTACTGCAAACATAATATGGATTCATCAAGCATAAAAATAAAAACAAATAAGCTAACAGAGCTGTTTATAAACTATTCACAACTCACATACATCCATTGACAACAAAGTTCATCAAGTGGAAAACCTTCTGCGTTGTCCACCCATATTCAGGTACCCTCATTTGAATTCGCACCAGTTGTACCTGAGAAATAAACAGATTACGATTATGACTTCCTTTGCAAAAAACTGGCTAGGGCACAAACAGCTACAAGCCCATATTTTACCAAATTCCCACACAATTCACATCTCAAGCAGCAAAAGAAAACCATTCACATTCTGAACGAAGAAAACCTACGCATTCAGAGTTCGTAGGGGTTGCAAAACAATGACCCTCATATAGAGAAACATCAGTGTTGGATCAAATAAATCTGATCAGGGGTTAAAGTTTAAACTTTTTTGAGATTTGAGGAGACCCGTTGTGTAGTAAATAATAAGTTCAGACCAAAGCCAAAAAGAAAGGGAAAAAGTGATTAAAAATTAAACAATAATTGAAAAAAGTTGAGCCTTTTTCTAACCAGGGCAATAAATGAGACCAAGGTATAAGCGACACAAAGGGCATAGTAAGTGCCTCTCTGCCATTGATCCGAGTCATCAATCTGGTTCCACCGTTGGAATGCACTCACAAACTCAGGCTCTCCTTCTATGAACCCAAAGCTCTTCGTTCTGAGCCCAAATGCCATAATAGGATTGGGAATGACGAAGGAGTTAATAACACGGAAGAAGAAGAAAGGGGAAGCAAAAGGAGGAAGTTGTTTTCGGTGCACTCCACGGAAATTTAATAGAATGTCACGTGGCTAGATCTGAATTGCACACGTAATTGGGTGGCGTTACACGTGTAGCGTGGTGGCATATTCGTTTATTATGCAGGAGACATGCTTTGCTTTGGTTTCTGAGAAGGGATTATACGAAGATGATTGATTTGATGCGAGACTGGTAACAATAACTTTTGGTTTGTGACCTAAAGGATTTATATTTTTACTTGACTTTATCTTTTTCCTCATCCTCGGATCGATCAGTGCAAAGATACATGTCTCGGGTTGACCTTTTCGTCAGAAATAAACTACTAACAAAAGAAATAAAAACTACCTACAAAATAGATATTTTTATAAATATAATTTTATTATTGTTTGTTTTTATTATTTATATTTATGTAGATCAAAACAGATCCGTTACTGTGTTTTCCATTTTACGTGTGATTAATTTTTTTATGATGTTATTGTTATAATTATAAAATTAAATACATATAATTTTATGTATTTTATAGGCAATTTTTTAATTAAAAATACTAAACTAAAAAAATTAAATTTAAATAAACGGTTACTAAAAAATAATATTGATAACATAATTATTTTAATTTTTAAAAAAATATTTAAAGGATAAAATTGAAAAATACAGGTGATGAGAAACTCGTCTTGGGAGATCTTCACTCTTCTGTTGCTCTTCAATTTTATCCCCTGCTCCTCCATTCAGCATCCACATTCATCTAATTTAGGATTTTTGAAGCTGATTTTGTTCACTTTGTTTTTTTTCTCTCTTTTCTTTTGGGGTAGAGGTTTGCTAGCATTGAAAACGAAATTTTTCATTAAACAAAAACTAAGACTTTTTTCTAACTCTTTCTTCCTCTTCCTTTACCTTAGACTTTTTTCAACTCTGCCAAAAGAAGCTACAGTTAATCACTAAAAAAATATATAATTTTTCCAGAGATTATTTTTAATATTATTGGAAAAATATGTTACCTGCGGTTCCAAGTAAATTATTTTTCTATAATAGTCCAGTAAATTATTTTTCTTTTTAAAATAACGATATTAATCTTCTTACTAGACAGTGTATGTATCTTGTTGGATTTTAAGATTCTTACTTCAGGGGTTCTCAAATTCCTTCCACTTTATTAACAAAATATTTTCTACATTAATTAATTTTTTAATTTTTTAGATCCATTTTTCTAGTTCATATAAATCCAATCAGTATAAAAAATGAGTGTTTGATTATTAAATCTGATAATCAGTATAAGAAATATTAAAGGTTAATTACTGATATTCCTGTGTTCTGATATCATAATTTTTTTGTACTTGTTTTTCTGCTAGAAATTTTGGCTTTCAAACTCCAGTTAGTAATTTTAGGAGGCTCCACTTTTTACTTACCAGTACTTCTCATACTCAAGCTGCACATGAATATTACCCAACCAAATATTAAAAAATAAATCTTCGCAAAGCACTAAACTGAACTTGTTATCATTTTAATTGGTCATGTACTCCTTTAAATATGAAAAGTAAGTGATGTTATGACTTCAAATCCACGTTAGACCTATTGATGTAAACATTTGAAAGTATTTTCCATCTTAGAACTCTCCTAAAACTCACATTTTTGTTCTCATGACGGCTTAGTAAATTAAGAAAGAACTCTATTAAACGAATTAGTAATGTGAGAATTTTTAGTTTTTAGTACAGAATAGATGTATAAAGTGATTTTGACTTATGAAAATTCAATGTATTTTATCTTTTTGTTTTATTTATCTAAAAATATTTATAAAAAAAGGTATAAATAAAACTGAATATATTGATTAAACACTAACGGGATATAGGTACTTATGAGTCTTAAGACATGTTTTCCTTCTAAATTTATTTGTGATTTTAATATATCTAACATGAGTATAATATTGTTTTTTTTGACTGCAAACTACATTGTTGAACCGACTAGTGCAAAATTAGAATACTAACACGGTTATTATGTCTCGGTTTGCAGAAAACTGAAACATTTGAAAATGCGGTGATAGTTTTGTAATTTCAGCGAATTTATAGACCTCGGTTCAAGGGAATCAAGGCATAACAGCCTTATTACCTTAGTTAAATAACCATCCGACGCATAATGTTTTGTAAATTTCCAACTGCAACTGACTCTTCACCTGATAGCTTTTTGAAAATGACTTACTCGGTTCATCTGACCAACCGAGACAAAAAGCATGCTTTTTTCGACCTGAACCTGACTCCTGCATTGACAACTATCTGGAAACGACCTACGACATTGATTCCCCTTAGAGCTGAGGCAGTAGGTCTTGTCGAAATGATTACCATCTGACTTTTGAAGGTTTTAATTCCTTTTGTCGACCTCTTTGGCATCGGTTCTATCAGACCGATGTGAAAATCCTTTTATGCTTCAGTTTCCCAAAGGACCAGGTGTATAGTTACGTATAGGCATCGATTGGAGGAAGGAACCTAGGCAGTAGTTTTGTATTACCTTAGTTAAGTTGATAATCGAGGCAGTATAGGTTTAATATTTTCACTCTCGCGAAGGAAGTTACCCTATTGTTGCACTGTTCTTCTTCCTTGCAAGCGAAAACTCCTTTGCTACATCCAAGTGCTCCGTCATCGCCTCCACTATAGGGTCGTCGCTTCGTAATTGCCGTCGTTACAAGGTTGTCACTCCGTCATCGCCGCCGCTACAATGTTCTCGTGTTGTTTCGCGAATCCTTTTCTCGTGCAAGATCTCCAAACATCGTCGCCGCCACTGCCATCCAACCACGGACTCGTTGTCAAGACACCATTATCGTCGTGTTCTTACATTGCCTCCTTCTCGCGCAAGAGCTTCATACCATAGTGTCATTGTTGCTCCCTCGCCGTCGTGCAATCAAGACACTGTTGTTGTCACATTGCCGCCATCGTTGCTGCCATAGTCCTCCTTGGCTCTCACCGTTGTGTTGTCTCCACACTATTGTCGTCGTGGTTGCTGCCACGGTCTTCCTTAGTTTGGTAAGTGAAATTGTTTTTGTTGTGTTTGCCACTGTGAATTTTTAGGTCCAAGTAAAGTATACATTATATTGTAATTAGATAATTTAAAAGCCTAGGCTTAGTTTATGCTAAGAATGTAAGTAGTCAACTGTAGAAATTACTTAGTTTATGAGTAAAAAGAAGATTAGTTTTGTTGCAATAATGTCGCTAATTAATGTGTTGTTTGTTTTTGTCCATATATTATGTTTTTGTGATGAGATTTTATAGTTTCTAAAACGCGGACATTCTCCATAGTTGACCGGTTTGCACGCTCCCAGGTAAATATTCTTAAAATTTTCCTTTTAATATAAACATATAATTATTTGTTTGCTTCAATATATTATTTGCTTGAATATATTGTATGTTGCATATGAAATTATTTGATTGTTTTGAATATATTGTTTGCTTACTTTGTTATATTTATATATGTAATTATTTGTTTGCTTGAATATATTCTTGTTTTGAATTAGCCTTAGTTTTCCGTTTGAGATTCAGTATAAAAATTATGGAAGTTGTGGATGATATAAGTTTATGAGAACTTTTTTATATAAAATTGATTTATCAAGTTACTTATATCAGATCATTTCTTAATTTCAGGTATATGTTTGGTGTAAGTAACAAGATGAAATTCAATTATGTATATCGGTTCATTGACTCCCAAATGGCTCACAAAGGAAATAAATTTGATGACATCAAAGCATACATCACCGGTTGTTTTGCAATGGGGAAGAAGCTATATTTTCTCCCTTATATACTTGGGTAAGTGAAGTTTGTTAACTTTAAAGTTTAATTTATGATTTTAGTAAATGATAATTAAGTTATTACCAATTTCGGACGTCATTGACAGTTACTTGTGATCTCCATACTGGAGAACATTGTTGTATGGTTTTGTTTATTGCACAAGTCTCCTCCCAACCCTCTTAGACAAGTATAAATTAGTAAGAACCTCAATGTTTGAATTTTCTTTGTTATATAAATGTATAAAGCAATTTTTTTTAATAATTCCCCTGCAGCACATATGATGTTGTTTGGGATATCAACTGCTAAAGCTAAAAAGCTTGTATGGTTGGCCATTAAGGTTTGATATTTTAGTCCATACTTTGTTACATTTTGTATCATTCCAATGATGTTACTTAAACATTTTATAATTATGATGATATATTGTAGTGTAATAAACAAATAAGGTCATATGAGTGTGGTTACTACATTATGTATTGGATGATGACCATTATTCGTGCACATGTTACCAGTGGATGAGAAACAATAATATTTTGGTTTGAATGTTATTTTCTCTATAGTTTAGATTTCATATACACGAATTGAAATCATTGTGTTTTATGCAGAGATTCAATTTTACTATTTCAATTCCAAAGAAGTCACTTAAACTCATAAGGAAAACGTTGGCTAAATATGTAATTCAATTGTATAATAGTGTGTAGATATTAGGATATAGTAAGTTCTAAGTTTATGCTTCTAAGTTGATTTATGCTTTGTACCTCAGTTCAGTAGGAACTGAGGCAGTAGAGTTTGATATACAACCTCATTTCAAAAGGAATCGAGGCGAAAAGTCTGTTGAAAAAATAAAATAAAAAAAAGAAAAACTTTATTGCTTCTGTTACCTATGAACTGAAGCAAAATTCTACCCCTTTTTGTCTTGGTTTAAGACCGAAGCAAAATGCATACCTCTTTTTACCTCGTTTGTATATACCTTTGTTACTAAACCGTTGTCTTGAAGCATAAATAACCGCTGTCATGACTATACTAGTATCAATGTCATATTGCATCATTTTAGTTTTTGGCTTAATTACCTACTTAGTCCCCATGTTAGGAGGTAATTTTCTATTTAGTACCCGGTTTTAAAAATGTAGGCATTTGGTACCTATGTTTTGAAATTTGTATCAATTCAATCCTATCCAGTTAACGGCGTTATAATGGATGCGAGAAATTAAGGACGTTAATGATAGCCTGGGTGGAATAGCTATCAAATGTTTGAATGCATCTTCATTAACGTCCTTAATTTCTCGCATCAATTATAACGCATTTAACTGGATATGATTGAATTGATACAAATTTTAAAACATAGATACCAAATGCCTACATTTTTAAAACCGGGTACTAAACAGAAAATTACCTCCTAACATGGGGACTAAGTAGGTAATTAAGCCTTAGTTTTTTTACGGGACAAAGAAGATCAAAATTAGTCATTATTAGTGAAAATATTTTTCTTTAATGTGTACTTAAATAATCTAATTATTTTATGTTGAATAATTTCTGATATTAAAACATGTTTATGTTTATGTTTATTTTATTGTTTGTTTTTATTTATTACAGTTTGCTATCATAATATACTAAATATAATAGAAAAACAATGAAAAAATCAATCTGATATGCATTATTAACGATTTTGGAACCCTATAAGTTCTCACAATTTACGAAACTTCTATAAATTCTGGCGTTCCCAAACCCGATTAGTTACAATAGTTTTGTTCATGTACTGATGGTTTTCTGTAACTTTTGTACAGCAGTTTTGACACAAACTCTCGAAAATTGTGGCGATTTTGACTAAAATTTAAAAAAAAATATGCTGATAAAAATTCATTTTTTTAATGATTTCAGTTTGTATCTTTTACATTTTACAATTTAATATATAATTTTTATTTTATATCATTTCAAATTATATAATTTAAATTACTTTATATTTTAATATGTCTAATTCAAAATAAATAAAAAATTACATTCTAAATTCTATATTTTAAGACGAAAAAAAGCTGCTTAAATGACAAAAACAGCTTGAGATTGTGACGACAAACAGTCAACGAGGGGAAAGTTGTCAAGTTTTCTGAAACTGTCAACCAATTTTTACAACTCAAACAAATTTTATAAAATAATGAAAATAAAATTAAGTCCTACCTACTAACATTTAATTATGAACTTAACTTGTCTAAATTTGTTAAGAGAAATTAATTTGTACAATTTTCGTAGAATATTTTTTAATATGATTTGGGTTAGAAACTAATATACCTTATGATTAGTGTTGGTTTAATAGAGTTTTTAACATGTTAGGAATCAAATCCATATTTTTTAATAGATTTCTACACAGCCTCAATTCAAGATACTAAACAAAATTGAATTAAACTCATGATTTAACACACAAAAGAAGATTAAAATTTTGCTTTGATTTATTATAATTTATTGATGAACTGGGATACACAAAAAGATATGGAAAATAGGACAAAACAAAAATAAGAAAGGAAACACTGTTACACTGAAAGCCAAGTTTTAGATAAAGAAGGAAAGTCTAACATATGTAATTAAGAACGTTGGTAATAATCTAAGGATTGGCCAAAAGGTAAGAGAGATATACAAAGATATCAGCTCTCACTGTCAGAGGCCAAACCAAATAAGAGAAACACTGTTACATTATAAACCAACTTAACTTAAAGCATACACTCCACACAATAAAACTCAGTACGCAATATCATAAGGTCCTTGCTCATAACTTAGATGAATTCAAGCATTGGCCAAAAGGTAAGCCTCAATGACCTTGAAAAGAGCATCACTCTTGGCTTTACCAGCTTTGAGCTCATCTTCATTGGGAGGAGCATCTCCTTTGCTGTGATAGTTTATCCTCAGCTTTACGACTGAGCCTCCATTGGGGCCATCACTGAGCATGGAGTCGATGGTGATCTTTTCTGCAGTGTCTGGCAAGGCAGCACCTCCAACTATGCTGTAGCTGTATCCCAACTTAGCCTCGTCTATTCCTTCTATTTTGTGCAACACAAACTTTGTCTCTCCATCTGCTCATTCGTATACCAGATACACATTAATCACTTAATTTTATGACAGAAAATGTAAAGAAAATGAAGAAAGAGAGTACCCTCAAGGAAAGAGATCTTCTTGATGGTTCCGGGGCCAGCGTTGCCCTCAACGATTTCAACACTCTTGAAGGAATCAACAGCTTTTGGGACGATGTTGTCGGCGTCTTTCACAAGAGCCTTGTAAAGGGTAGCAGGAGCCACGGGAGAAGTGGTTTCATCCTCGAATGTGAAAACAGCCATTGATCAATATTCTAAATGAGATTGAAGAAGATGTTTGTTGTTGTGTTGTGTTTGATTCTTAGGGAGAGGAATGGCATTTATTTATAAGGAAGCAATAACACTCACTGCTTCAACCATCTCATTATAGTTTAATATATATTATGGTCTCTTTTCATTCTTTACAGCAACTTTTGTATGAACTACTTTAATCTTAAAGTCATAAGTCATGAGATGATATTTCTTTTAAACAACCTAAATCTTTATGTTTGCACATACTTCAGAAATAACAAAATTTATGATTTCTCTCCTAATTTTTCATGATGTCTGTCTTTCCCCTATTTCATTAATTTTGTATTTTTTTAACATTTTTTCCTCTTGTATAATCTGTGAAATATTTTTCAATCTATTTTTCTTTATTTAATATTAAATAGGATTTATTTTATTTGTTTGTCAAGTGCTGTGACGTTGAATCATTCAAATTCAAAGAAGAAGTTTCCTCCAAAAAGAAATTAATAAACAGGTTAAATGGCAGACACCTCAAGTTCAACCCTGGCGACTGCATGTGCATTGTATTTTCAAAAATTAATAATTTTTTATATTAAATAAATCTTATTTTAGTCTGCACTTTAAATAAACAATGTTTCGATTTATAATAAATCATTTTGAATCATAAATTTCATTTAGGAATAATTATAATTTTCTGCCTTTATAAAAGGACTAAACTGATTTTTATCGTTAAAATGTTTGAAATAATGATTTTATGCCTTATTATACATTTATTAATTATTTATGTTTTTAAAGAAATATCAAGTGGTCATTAGTAAAATAAATATTAATGATGCAATTATTTTTCAATAATAAAATTTCAATTAAACCATCAAAATCACATATGACTGATTAAAAAATCATGGCATCATTTGTAAATGCGTACTAAAAATTAGATTAACAAATTCATAGAAAAATTGATAGTAAAAACTATATTTATTAAATAAAAATGAGGATTAAATTTTAGAAATATTAAACAGTTCTTTTAGAATATTAATTTAAAATAAAAATATATATTGTATAAAATTACAAAAGCAATATTTGTTTACAAACAATTAAAATATTTAGTATTGAACACTTTCTGTAATGAGTACTTTCACTAAACTGGTTATTATTAAAAACTTAAAGTGCAGTTTCTCCAACAATATCTAGAAAACATTTTTTTCAAAAGAAAAGAAGCGTCTAGAAGGCGTCTAAAAAAGGCACCATATGAATAGTTTCATATTAACCTTTTGTTTGATAGTAGAGAAGATCCAATAAGCAGAAATTAAAAATAAACAAGTTTATAAAAGTATGATTCAGGTATTTTTTATTTCACATCTTATCAACCAATGCGTCATGGTCAAGAAATTAAAAACAAAACTATTACTAATTGTATCGTATCATGGTCAATCGGATAGTCATAAAACCCAACTGATTTGATTAATTGTTAGGATAATTAACTCTAATATTGAGTAACTTAAAGGTAAGGTATTATTATCAACAAAGGTAAGGGTATCATTATCAACAATTAGGTTGTATTTAGGTTATTGTTAAAATTCTATCTCAAAATTTATAAATATATATATATATATATATATATATATATATATATATATATAAATAAATAAAAGGAAAGTAAATAGGTGGATTATATATATTACATCGTTACTATATGAATTGTTAAACATTGAACTAACTTGCAGTTACCCTTCAAACAATTTGGATTAATGACTATAAGAAGATTTAAAGTAAAAGATAGTTTTTGAACTCTTTAAACAACTTTCTAATCTTTGAACATTTACCCTAACCCTACACCCGAAGAAACTAATCATATATTTTTTCTTGAATGAGAAAATTTATTTTTCTCTTCAAAATAATATCTTCTATAGATATTTTAATATATACATGTAAAGACCTGAAAAATAATGTTATAGAGCAGATTGATGTATTAGAATAATGAGATAGATTATTTTACTTTAAAATAATATTACAATATAAATTGTATTTTTATAAACACACTTTTCATTATTCTAAGAACACTTCATCTCTCTAGAACTTTATTCCTCAGAGTTCTCTGACTTCTCTCTACAAATTCTCTCTGCTGAGTTATCTGTTCAACGATCAGGAGGTGCCTAGGCGATCCTGGCGTTGAGGGCTTCGTTTTAGACCGATCAATTTTGTGTTCTTCAGCTGGTAAGTGGTTTCCACTGTTATACGTTTTCTGTGAACTGTGAACATGCACTGTTTCAGCTTTGCATGTGGTTAACAATTCTTCCTTCCATTTGCTAGCTCAATTTAGGTTCTAAGTGTTGTTCTCTATCATCAATTGGTGAGTTGTAGGTTTCTGTTGAGTTCCCTTGCGGTGCAAGGTACAGTTGGAGTATCTGTGAGTTGATTTGTTTGTCTCTGAGGTAAGGGGAGCTAGAAACTTTATCTCAATTGATTATATGATATGCGTGTATGATAAATTCTGAATTAATCTGTTGTTTTGTGTCACTGGTTGTATCCTGAGTAATTTAATAGTACGTACTGGAATGTGTAATGTATGAAACTGTAATGTGTTGTTGCGGAACTGTTTTGGATGAATTCTAAGTGTTGTAATTGAGTATGTTGGAGGTAGTTGATGTGAGTAATCTGTTGTGATAGTGATGAATTATGAAGTGAAGTAAATTGTGCTTGATTTAAGTCAATTTAGAGGAAGTGAGGTAGTGAATTTGAGTATCAGAAGTCAAGTGTTGTTAGAGGCTGCTGGGATAGTTTAGACAAGTCATTTGTGACTTGTTTGAGTCATCAAATTGGTTAAAATCAAGTTCAAAGTGGTCAATTAGGATTTGGGTCTGAAATTGAGGTTTTAGAGTAGGATTTGAAGCATAAACACTTTAGATTGAGGATAGGAAGGTTCAAAGTGTGGTTAATGGCCGTAATTTCATGATCCTCAAGGAGAGGAGACATGGTGGTGCCCTATGTTGTGATTCAAAGTGAAATCTCTAGTTGAGATTCAAGTAAGTTTAGAATGGATGCACGAGCTTAGTCTTGGGGGTTGTCAATACCAAATTTCGTCCGGGTAAATAAAATTAATCACAAAAAAAAAAAAGTAAATAGTGAATAGTAAATTGTGAATAGTAAAAAGTGAATAGTAAAAAAAAATTTATTTTTGGAAAGGATAAGTGTTCCACGTAGCTTTGAGATCAGAATTCACCAATTTGCAAATAAAAAATTATTTTTGTAATAGTAAAATGTAATAAAAAAATGAATAGTAAAAATGAATAGTACAAATGAATAGTAAATTTTTTTACTATAAATAGCCAAGGGGGGAGGCTGAAAATTTACACAAAAGAATTTAGAAAATTTTTGAGAGAAGAGAGTTGGAAGAATTTCTAATTTCAAAGGGGATATTCTGGAAGTTTTCAGAGAGCGAGGAGATTAAGTATGTAATAGAGGTAAGGGAAGCTAACCTTGAGTATCTCCTTTTGTATTATCTTGAGTCTTGAATATGCTATATTTTGCTTTTGTCTGATCTTAAATCTTGATTATGGAGTATTTTGTTTCTGTATGATTTTGAATTTAAATGAGAGTATGCTTTTGTGTTGATATCCAAGTGTGATAGTTCTAAAACGTGATATTGATTATGTTATGCCATTTGTATGTTATTAGTTGTTTATTTTATTGCATTTTGGAAGGATTAGAAGTTGTCTAACCGGCTCTGCCAGATTCAACTTCTTGTTTCCCCGAACGTTTTATTTCTTTACTTATTTATTTTATTGCATTTTGGAAGGGTTAGAAGTTGTCTAACCGGCTCTGCCAGATTCAACTTCTTGTTTCCCCAAACGTTTTATTTCTTTACTTATTTATTTTATTGCATTTTGGAAGGATTAGAAGTTGTCTAACCGGCTCTGCCAGATTCAACTTCTTGTTTCCCCGAACGTTTTATTTCTTTACTTATTTATTTTATTGCATTTTGGAAGGATTAGAAGTTGTCTAACCGGCTCTGCCAGATTCAACTTCTTGTTTCCCCAAACGTTTTATTTCTTTACTTATTTATTTTATTGCATTTTGGAAGGATTAGAAGTTGTCTAACCGGTTCTGCCAGATTCAACTTCTTGTTTCCCCATGAATTTTTTATATTAAGATTATTTTTATGATTGTCAAATATTGTATTCTTCTATGACCATTTATTGTAATGTTTTATTATTGTTAATTGTTTATAATTATCTGGTATGAATTCTATTATGGATGTTTATTGTGATTGTCAATACCAAATTTCGTCCGGGTAAATAAAATAAAAAACAAAACAACACAAAAACACCAAAATGAAAAACACTATTTATTTTACTTTTTTTGCACCCTTAAATTTTCTATTAAACACTTAATCCAATGGTCCAAAATAATCTCATTTTTTTACTTCCTCACCACCCATCTTTTCTTATCACACCCCATTCTCCACATCACCATCCACATCACTCTCCACATCATCTATCTTTTTCTTTTATTTTTTCCACATCATTTTCATATTAATTTTATATATCAACTTTTCTAATTATTCCACTACATTTTTTTATTATATCCTCTCCATCAACATTTTTTATTATCCGTTTTTTTTTCCGCCTTATTTTTCCACCCACTTTTTATATTATTTCTTTCCTTTATTTTCCACATTAACTTTTTCTATTTATTTTTTTTAATTATATTTTATTTCATCTAAATTTTCCACCAACTTATTATATTATTTTTATTCATCAACTTTCTTCATCCTTAACTCTATAAATACCTACATTCTCTTCACTTCACACACACAATTTACATAATATCCATCTTTTCTCTCTCAAAATCTCTTCATTCCATCCCAAAACTCTACTTCATTTTTCTCTCACATTTTACTATTTCTTAATCTCTCTATACATAATAAATCCCATACCACATTTCTACCATAAAGTTATCTTCTTCATCTTCCATCTATCTTTCTCACAACTTATTACAAGTAAGGTTTTATTTCATCACACAAATCTTCAACAAGGTACACATTTTCTCTTCATTCTATTTATATATGCATTTTGATCATTTTTTTAGTTTATAAATTCATCTTGTTTTCTATCACAATTTTTCTTTATGCTTTTCATATTTCAACTCATATATCCTTCTTAATAACAAATATAAAACTTTAAAAACATGTAATAATATAAATATCGGTATGAGTACTCGTGCGATCTTACGCATCAGCCTAGTACTCATTACCCAAAATAAAAAATAAGGAAAAAGCCGTGTGAGTGCTCGTGCGATCGTACGCATCAGCCTAGTGCTCATTACGCAAAACAATAAAAAATAAGGAAAAAGCCGTGTGAGTGCTCGTGCGATCGTACGCATCAGCCTAGTGCTCATTACGCAAAACAATAAAAAACAAGAAAAAAGCCGTGTGAGTGCTCGTGCGATCGTACGCATCAGCCTAGTGCTCATTACGCAAAAAAAAAACCTAAATATTACATCAAAAAATACCAAAAATATAAAAATCTTCAAAAAAAAAAAACTAAAAACATCCACATTTTCAAACAACAAACAATTTTTCAGCCAGAACTACGTGATCCTTGATTCTCCATCAAAAGTGGAGATACGTAGGAGCAAGGCCAGTCCTTGTCAGGTTCACTTTCCCAAAAATCCAAATTTATCCATAATCATTTTCCTAACAAATTTTCTAAACAATTTTCAAACAAATTTTCAAGCAGTTTTCTAGAAGAACTACGAAACCCTGATTTCTCATTCTTAATGAGAATACGTAGGAGCAAGGTCAATCCTTGTCGGGCCTAAAAAACTAAAAATATTTTGTTTCTTTAGAATTTTATTTTTAGGGGAAAGTTAAACATTTTGAAAACCACATCACATTCGCATATTTAGTTAAAGGTACTGCCTTAGGGCAGGCGTCGTAGGGTGCTAATACCTTCCCTACACGTAACCGACTCCCGAACCAAGAATCTCAGTTTCGCAGACCATGCCTTATCATTTTATGGTTTTTCCGTAGTTTTCCAGAATAAACTATGGTGGCGACTCCAAAATCTTTTTTTTTCCAAAACCCCTGTTTTATTTTTTCGGATCGTCGTCCCGTCGCGATCCCGGTTGCGACAGATGGCGACTCCACTGGGGACACTCTGAGAGTCAGGCCATTTAATTAGGTATGCGAATTCGACGTGGTTTTTCTTTATGTTTTTTCCCTTTTTCCTTATCTATGATTGATATTTGAAATAATTGCATGTGAGTTTCTTTTACTTGTTCTTTATGTTTGAAATAATTGTTCCTTACCTATGTTTGATATGTCTACTTATTTGTGTTTATTTTTGCAATTGTTGTTTTACATTATAATCTCCACACACTTTATGCATATCATGAGTGGGGCCCTATACCCGGGTCTGAGCGCAACTTAGAATTAGAGGGGTTGTGTAGCGGTGTCACTCTGGGATGTACTTCCTGTTTGGCTATCGTGAGAACCCCAGCTAGAGTCTGTTCTCTTCATTTGTGTCTCCACATCTAGTTGATTACTCTGACTGTTGTGGAGAGACAGTGAAAAGAGCCATAGCTCTGGTGGCCTTCATTTAAGTAATAGGGAGCTATCCTTGTGAATGCATATCTTTGGCCTTAGAACTTTAAGTTATTCAACCTTTGATAAAGCACAAAAGGGAGAATGTATGTTCTTGTAACTCTCACGCTGTTTGTTCTTCTTCGAAAATAATGATTTTTTATTCTCCTACCATGCATGCATTTTTTTTGTCACTTTATGCATCATTCATCATTCGATAATATACTGGTTTTAGGGGAAATCACTAGCGTTCACTTGATATCATACAAAGATGGAAGTTGATACAAGATCTGGTGCTACACAACATACTGATTCTGTCATGTTAAGAAATAAATCTCGCCTGAGGACTCATGGTGGGAACTTGACAAGTCTGATAAAATTAGGCAAAAGGTTAAAGACCATAAAGAGGGAAACCTTCAAGAAAAAGTATGGAAATTTGTTGAGTCTAATGGAGGTGGAAGTACAATTGCCAGCCATCACAGCCCTTGCACAGTATTACGACTCTCCACTAAGATGCTTCACCTTTCAGGATTTTCAGTTGGCGCCAACTATAGAGGAATTTGAGTATATACTCGGATTGCCACTAGAGGGTACCACTCCGTATCAGCACCTGGAACATCACGCCTCTATCCCCACCATTGCCGCCATAATGAAAATACATCCCAAAGAACTTGAACACAGGTTGGTAACGAGGAATCAAGTGTGTGGACTGACACAAAAATATTTGGAGCAGTACCTACATCATCTAGCTGATAAAGAAGAGTGGGAGACTTTCATGGACGTATTAGCCCTTACCGTGTATGGCGTCGTTTTGTTTCCCAAAGTAGAAGGCTTTGTGGATTATACCGCAATAGATGTCTTCGTAGCAAAAAAGACAAGATCAGAGAACCCTGTAACAGCAGTCCTCGCAGATGTTTATGGGACCATGAGTTTTTGTCATGAAAGGAACGGAAAGAAAATTCTTTGTTGTTTGCCGGTGCTGTATGCGTGGATGACTGCGCGCGTGGGTAAAGGGGTAGTTGATTGTCCGTTGGAAGGTCCGTCACACCAGAGGCTTAAAGACAGAGGAGGAAATGAGTGGGCCCATTTCTTTGCTGGTTTGAATGGGGAAAAGATAAAGTGGCGTCTTCCTTGGCTCGAGCTTAAACCCTCCATCCATCATTGTGGCAGCTTTCCCAATGTACCCCTCATAGGTACCAGATATTGTGTCAACTACAACCCCGTTTTAGTCCAAAGGCAATTCGGGCATCCCATAAGAGGGGCGCCTTCACCGGACTGTCTTACTACACTATTCATCTACTATGAGGACGGGCGTTTTGCTGAAATGTTAAGGAAGGTCAGAAATGCTTGGGAAAGCGTGGTGCGGGCTGAAAGGGATTTAAGGGTTGGAGTAGTAGATAGCAAGGTCAGTTACCACACTTGGATTTTAGAAAGGGTAAATGAAGTCAAACTCCCTTTCAAGACAATCAATGATCATTTGGCCAAGGAAGGGCAACCTCAGGACGTAGAGAGTGAAGAGGTGAGGCAATTGAAAGCGGAGATGGAAGAACTAAGAGAGAGGAATGCCAGGTTAGAAATCGAACTACAAAGGATGCACAATGATTTTGTGAATATAAAGAATGATAAAGAGGATAAGTCGCGAGCCTACGAAGAAATGATTAAAAGTCGAGAAGCTGAAAGAGGATATACACTCCGATTGAAGCAGGATCTAGCGACCGCAAGCAAAGAACTAGCCGTGAGAATAAAAGAGAAGAATGCAGCTTTGGAAGAAGGGAAACAGTGGGAACACCTCTACGAAGAAGCCAAAAGAGGTAAACGAGAAGCCCTGAAAAGACTAAGAGATGCCCAAATTCAAGTAGAAGAAGTAGGGCATCAGATGAAGGAAATGGCTACGTCGTTTGAGGCAGATTTGAACCAGGAACGGTGGAAGCGGGCAAGAGCTGAAGGAGAGCATCGGGACATGTTAAAACAGATGGAGGGTTATATTAAGGAGCAAGAGGAGCGATGGAAAATGATGGAGTGCGAAGAGAGTCATCAAGCCTTGATTAAATGGATGGAAGATCGCATTGTAGAACAAGAAAGGGTTGTGGATCATTGGAAGGAAAGTTTCTCCCAACTGGCTGCCTTAGCAAACGGAGCAATTGAGAATGTTCCAAGGATGGTGTCAGACGCCGAAGCGATAACTCACTTTTATAATCCGCCTGAAGAGATAAAACTTTTTATCAGCCATTGTAAATGGTTAGTAGGCGAAATGAAAGCCTTCATCGCTCGAGCCAGGGAGTGATAATTTGTTTATGTCGTGTTCTCTTCCAACAATGTAATGCATTAGACTTCTCTATATGAAGGACCTGTGATGTTTTGTATGATATCGATTTGTATTAATTTCCATCATTAACGTCATCGTGATCCTGTGATTTCCACCTATTACTAGCGTGCATCATGTTTTCTTTTATTCTCATCTAAATTCAAAAAAATAATAACAGAATACAAGTAAGAAAAACAACGGCCAATTTTCCGCGACATCCCTACTGGACTCGAGCCAATTCAAGGATCATGGAAAGCTGGGAAGAGTCACAAGAATCCATCAAAGCTTATGTGAGCGAGTTGAAAGACCAGGTTGGCCAAATCTTGGCTGCCCTTGAATCCCTGAAGACTACTAGGGAGTCTTCATCTGCACGAGTTGAGGGGGATGCCCACTATTATCCCCCGATGTTCAACGCTGTAAGCCAATCAGTCCCTTTCCCGATATATGGCTTACCTCCAGGTTATACTCCTCCTACAGGAGAGTACGCAGAAGTAGAGCAAACTTCAGTCTCCCTTCCCCCAACGGCTAATGTAGTACTGACCGGCCCTCAAGGGCCTGTTTCAGTGACGGCTCCCATGGCGAGTATAGGGATGACTGGGGCAAACACGGTTGAAGGAACGCGAGTAACTGTACCACCCCATATGGGTACTGGAGAGGGCTCTTCAGCCAAAGTCATACCACACACTGTGTTGCAAGGGGTAGTTAGCAGTGCTGATGGGGCCAAGAGTAGATTAGAGATTCTAGAGGAGAGATTGAGGGCCATTGAAGGGGTCGAGAGCTATGGATTTGGAGATGTTGCGAGACTGAGCTTGGTTCCCGGGGTGATGATACCACACAAATTTAAAGCACCGGAGTTCGAGAAATACAAGGGTAATACCTGCCCGAAAAGCCATCTGACCATGTACTGTAGAAAGATGGCTGCGTACGCTTACGATGATAAGCTACTTATCCATTTTTTTCAAGACAGTTTGGCTGGGGTAGCATTGAACTGGTACACCCACCTTGAGCCGTCCCGAATCCGTTGCTGGGCAGACCTGGCAGACGCCTTTGTAAAGCAGTATATATACAACACGCACATCGCACCGGACCGACTGCAGCTGCAAAATATGTCAAAGAGGGACAACGAAACTTTCAAGGGATATGCCCAACGGTGGAGAGAGTTAGCTGCACAAGTTGAACCACCTTTGTATGACAGGGAGGTGGTGGCAATGTTTGTGAACACTCTCCAACCGCCATTTTACGAGCACATGGTCGGGAACGTGTCTGCCAATTTCGCTGATATCATTATAATAGGCGAAAGGATAGAAATTGGGGTTAAAAGTGGGAAAATTGCATACAGTTCGCCCGCAACGGCAAATTACAAAAAACCCAATTTCAATGCGGGAAAGAAGAAGGAAGGGGATGTGCATGCGGTATCGGCAATGCCTGTGTGGAGAAGTCAAGCTCCCACTCGTAGCTTCCGACCATACTTGGGTCAACCTCCTTATGCAGCTAATGCGGCGTTTGCTCATCAAATTAGGCCTCAACAGCAACAAGGATCTTATCAACCGCAACCTATCCCAAGCAACGCTTGGAGGACTGCGTCAAGCGTGAATCCAAATCCGAATGCAGGTCAAGGCACTTACCCGAGGAAAACCCAGGAAAGAAACTTTGTTCACTTCACCCCCATTCCTATGACTTACACTGAGTTATTACCTCACCTCGTCAAAAAGGGCCTGGTTGCTATATGTCCGATGATGCCTATGCAGCCTCCATACCCTAGGGGTTATGATGCCGAAGCCAAGTGTAGTTATCATGGGGAAGGCGTGGGTCACTCAACTGAGAGGTGTATGTCCTTCAAACATAAAGTGCAAGCTCTAATCGACGCGGGGTGGCTGAAATTTCAAGAAGATAAACCTAGTATTGATGCTAATCCATTATCCGGGCATGGTAGTGCCTCAACAAATGCCATTGAGGTTAAGAAGCATGAACTTATAAGGGATGCAAGTAAGATTCGGAGTTCCAGAAGGTTTATTTTCAAGGAATTATTGAAGTTGGGCTTTTTAAACTGGGATTATGATTTAGGAAGAGCATGTGGACTCCATCCATGCGCGGAACACTCTATCGATGAATGTGTTGAATTTGAAGAGTTGCTGCAAGATCTGCTTGATAGGAATTTGATACAAGTGTGTTACGAGAACAAGGATGAGGAGGTGTTTGCACAAACTAGTATGGAGTCTGATGTAACTCTGCCAGAGCCGTTGGTAATCCGTTTCACTCGAACCACCCCTGCACCAGTAATTCAAGGAAGATCGTCCGTTGTCATCCATACACCAGTTCCTTTTCCTTACAAGAGCGGGAAAGCTGTCCCGTGGAGGTATGGAACACATATAATCGACGAAGGACAGTGCATTGAAAGTCAATTCTCCAGTCAGGATCCAGCTATTGAGAATATATCAGGCATCGGCGGAATAACAAGGAGTGGTCGAATCTTCACGCCACCAAACTTGATGGGAAAAGGAACTAGCAATAATGAAACACCAGTGGCAGCAAATGCTAAGGAGCACTTAAAGGGGAAAGAGGTGCAGATAGAGCAGACCCCTGACAAGGAAGACAAGAAAGAAATCTCTGAGGAAGAGGCTTGCGAGTTTTTGAAATTCATACAACAAAGTGAGTACAAAGTGGTGGAACAATTGAATCGTACGCCAGCTCGAATCTCCTTATTAGAATTGCTCATGCACTCAACCTCCCATAGAAAACTGTTGATGAAGATACTGAGCGATGCCCATGTAGAACAAGGTATTTCCCTAAAAAGTTTCGAGGGCATTGTCAGCAACATCACTGCTAATAATTACCTCACCTTTACTGATGAGGAAATACCTGAGGAGGGGAGAGGGCATAACAAGGCTCTCCATGTCTCCGTAAAATGTTTTGACTACGGCATAGCACGTGTGTTGATAGACAACGGCTCCTCCCTAAATGTCATGCCCAAAATGACATTAGAGAGGCTACCTTGTGACGGAATGCAGATGAAGCCAAGTTCTATGATTGTGAGAGCATTTGACGGTAGCAAGAGGGAAGTCATGGGAGAAATAGAGTTGCCGGTCCAAATTGGCCCATGTGTTTTTCAAATAACCTTCCAGGTCATGGATATCCTCCCAGCTTATAGTTGTCTATTGGGTCGCCCATGGATCCATTCTGCAGGAGTTGTGCCTTCCACACTGCACCAAAAACTGAAATATATCATGGGAGATAAGCTGGTAATAGTTTCTGGAGAGGAAGATCTCCTTGTGAGTGGGCCATCCTCCACCCGTTACATAGAGGCAGCCGAGGAAGCTCTCGAGACAGCTTTTCAATCATTAGAGATCGTGGGAAACACCTATGTCGAACCATTTCTTGTGAATCCACATTTATCAGGCACCTCTATCATGATGGCAAAGGTCATGCTGAAAGAAGGTTATAAGTACGGGAACAGGTTAGGGAAGTATGGACAAGGACGTACATTCCCATTGGAGGTGATTGAGAACAAAAACAGATATGGCCTGGGGTACAAGCCCAGCAAGGGGGATAAGAAGAGGTTGATTGAGGAAAGGAAGGAGCGCAGTTTGGCTCGGATGGAGAAACGGGAACCAAGGACGAGGACGATCCACATTTGTAGTATCAAAGAGAGTTTTCGCAGTGCTGGATGGGTGAACACTAGCCATATAGCGGTTGTGGAAGAGGAAGCTAGATCTCAAAGCTCAAACTTCATGTGGGTTTGCTCCCCAGATGCACAACTCAACAATTGGAAGACTTTGGATTTACCCATGATGTTTAATTCAAATGAAATGTAATATGTTAATTAACCCTATTGCTTTACCCGGAGCTTTGGGATTCATGACTTACGGGTTGATGCTTTTATTTTGCTTTCAGTGTGATAATTGAATCGTGTTTGTTCTCATTTCTATCATCATTTAGCCTTTTTCACTGTTTTTCCTATTTATTTATTCGCAAACTTAAATAATGCAGATATGACAATGAATGTTTTGAAAATAATAATGTTGATATCCCTAAGTGGGAGCACCCTGTCAATAATACGAAAGATGATTGTGAAGATGATCCGGAACCCTCTCCAGAGCTATTGAGATTAGTGGAACAAGAGTCTAAAGAGATAAAACCCCATCAGGAAGAGATTGAAATTCTCAACTTGGGTGAGGAAGACGAGATAAAAGAAGTAAAGATCGGCACTACCATGAAAGAGGAAGTGAGAGAAAGGTTGCGAGTCCTATTGAAGGAATTTAAGGACGTTTTCGCTTGGTCGTACAACGATATGCCCGGTTTGGATACCGATATTGTGCAGCATAAACTCCCTCTTAAACCAGAATGCCTCCCGGTCAAACAGAAACTAAGAAGAATGAAACCGGAGATGTCCTTGAAAATCAAGGAAGAGGTAGAGAAACAATTTGATGCAGGATTTTTGGCTGTGGCAAAATACCCGCAATGGGTGGCGAACGTAGTACCAGTACCCAAGAAAGATGGTAAAGTTCGGATGTGCGTTGATTACCGTGATTTGAATCGTGCAAGTCCAAAAGACAATTTCCCACTACCGCACATCGACACTCTAGTTGATAATACAGCCAAGTTTTCACTATTTTGGTTCATGGATGGTTTCTCGGGATATAATCAGATCAAGATGGCACCTGAAGACATGGAAAAGACTACCTTTATCACATTATGGGGAACATTTTGTTATAAGGTGATGTCTTTTGGGCTCAAGAATGCTGGGGCAACATATCAAAGGGCGATGGTGACACTTTTTCATGATATGATGCACAAAGAGATCGAAGTGTATGTGGATGACATGATTGCTAAGTCTGAATCAGAAGAAAAGCATATTCTCAACTTAAGGAAATTATTTGAAAGACTGAGAAAGTTTAAACTCAGGTTAAACCCCGCTAAATGCACGTTCGGAGTAAAATCTGGAAAATTGCTAGGTTTTATTGTTAGCCAAAGGGGGATAGAAGTGGATCCTGACAAGGTACGAGCAATAGTAGAGATGCCTGCCCCTAGGACAGAAAAAGAGGTTCGAGGCTTTCTAGGTAGATTAAACTACATCGCTAGATTCATCTCACAATTAACCGCCACCTGTGAACCGATATTCAAGTTATTGCGTAAGAATCAGGCTTTGGTTTGGAATGAAGATTGTCAGGCCGCTTTTGAAAAGATTAAACAATATCTACAGGACCCTCCAGTGTTGCGTCCACCTGAGCCAGGAAGACCGCTCCTTTTGTATTTGACTGTGTTGGATGAGTCAATGGGTTGTGTATTAGGTCAGCACGAAAAAGATGGGAAAATAGAGCATGCTATATATTATTTGAGCAAGAAGTTCACAGACTGCGAAAAGCGATATTCGTCGTTAGAGCGAACTTGTTGCGCATTGGCATGGGCTGCTCATCGTTTAAGGCAGTATATGTTAAGTCACTCTACCTGGTTGATATCTAAGATGGATCCCATCAAGTATATTTTTGAAAAGCCCGCTCTTACTGGAAGAATAGCTCGGTGGCAGGTGCTATTGTCAGAATATGACATCGTATACGTCACTCAAAAATCTGTCAAGGGCAGTGCGTTAGCAGAATACCTGGCTCATCAACCCATCAGTGATTATCAGCCAATGCAACCCGAATTTCCCGATGAAGATATCATGACTCTATTCGAAGAAAACGGAAAAATTCGAGGCGAAGAAACGTGGATATTATTATTTGACGGAGCCTCGAATGTGATGGGGCATGGCATAGGGGCAGTTCTTATCTCTCCAGAGCGGCAGTTCACGCCAATGACAGCGAGGTTGTGTTTTAATTACACAAATAACATTGCAGAATATGAGGCTTGCGCTATGGGTATTCGAGCGGCAATAGAGTCCAAAGTGAAAATTCTGGACGTATATGGGGATTCAGCTTTAGTCATCCACCAATTAAAGGGAGAATGGGAAACTAGGGATGCAAAATTAATCCCTTACCAAGCATACATCAAGGGATTAATGATGTATTTTGACGTCATCACATTTAACCACCTACCGCGGGAAGATAACCAATTAGCAGACGCGTTGGCTACTTTGTCATCCATGTTTGAAGTTGACCAAGATGCAGAGTTACCAATGATTGAAATGAACAGCCATGCGGAGCCAGCATATTGTCACCTCATCGAGGAAGAGGTAGATGGTAAACCCTGGTATTTTGATATCAAGCACTTTCTCAAGACCCGAAAGTATCCCGAGAAGGCATCTGAAAATGATAAAAGGTCGTTAAGGAGGTTGGCTGGCAGTTTTATCTTGAATGGGGATATTTTATACAAGAGAAATCATGACATGGTTCTCCTCAGATGTGTGGATGCAAAGGAAGCCGAGCTGATATTGAAAGAAGTGCACGAAGGTACATTTGGCACCCACATGAATGGGCACTCAATGGCCAGGAAGATCTTGAGAGCTGGTTACTTCTGGTTGACCATGGAAAATGATTGTTGTACACACGTGAGAAAGTGCGAGAAATGTCAGATGTTTGAAGACAATATCAATGTACCGCCCACGACCTTGAACGTATTATCTGCACCATGGCCATTTTCGATGTGGGGGATAGATGTTATTGGGGCTATAGAGCCAAAAGCTTCAAATGGACACCGCTTCATACTAGTCGCAATTGATTATTTCACCAAGTGGGTCGAAGCCGTTTCTTATGCCAATGTGACTAGAAAGGTGGTGACCAAATTCATAAAAAGGGAGTTGATCTGTAGATACGGGCTACCTAACAAGATTATCACTGATAATGCCACCAACCTGAACAACCGGATGATGACGGAGTTATGTGAGGAGTTCAAAATTCATCATCTTAATTCTTCTCCTTACCGTCCAAAAATGAATGGGGCAGTAGAGGCTGCTAATAAGAATATCAAGAAGATTGTACAAAAGATGGTGGTCACCTATAAAGATTGGCATGAAATGCTTCCTTTTGCTTTACATGGATATCGTACATCAATACGAACATCAACTGGGGCAACACCTTTCTCGCTTGTGTATGGGATGGAAGCAGTACTTCCATTTGAGGTGGAAATCCCATCTTTACGAGTTTTAATGGAAACACAATTAGAGGAAGCTGAGTGGGTTCAAACTCGGTTTGACCAGCTCAATCTCATCGAAGAAAAGAGACTAACAACAGCATGCCACGGACAATTATACCAAAGAAGGATGAAGAAGGCTTTCGACAAAAGGGTGCGCCCAAGGGAGTTCCATGAAGGCGAAATGGTGCTAAAAAAGATTTTACCTACACAAAAGGATCACAGGGGCAAATGGACCCCAAATTATGAAGGGCCATTTGTAGTAAAGAAGGCATTCTCTGGAGGGGCGTTAATCCTCACAAGGATGGACGGAGAAGAGTTACCTTTACCGGTTAATTCTGATGCGGTAAAAAAGTTTTACACATGATGATTTCGCGATAAGGGATGCTACTAAGGGATATTAACACTGTTTTTGAATTCTGTTGTATTTTGTGTTAATTCAATAAATACCATACGGTTTTATTCAACTTTTACGCTTTTGCCTTTCAACACGATTCATATCGCATTGACTTTTAAAGTAAAAGGGAAGGTAATAATAATTTAAGCATCACGGGTATATCCAATGAGCACAAACTCGTTCCTGAAGGATGTCGTGAAGAAAAACAAACAATAATAAAAAAAAATCTTTTTTTCAACTAGCATCATCATTTTACCTCATATTACAACCAAAAATAAGCATATCATATTAAATGTTGAGTCAATTATTTTCGATGCAAATAATCAATTTTATGACATTTCATAAAAATGTGATGGATGTCATAATCTCCTATAGTCAAATGATTAAATCACGTATTCTTAAGAAGTATTTGTGTGTGCATTGCTTGGAAACATCATCCTTCAACCTTCACTAAACCAAATATTGACCCAAATCATGTTCTTGAGTCCAAATAAACGCAAACTTTTACATTGGGGCAGATTTTCCATGTTAAGATTACCTTCATTAGCTTTAATTTGGGAGATCCTTGAATCCGTTAGGACAAAACAAAAACAAAAAAAATGAATGACTCTTGTTGATTGTCTTCTAATTAATCTTGTGAAAATAAAACAACCAAAATTTGAAATGATGTGTGGCCATATTTCTTCATCCAAAAATATATCCATTGATACCAAATTTGAGCCAATAAGAAACTTCTTTTCAAAATTTACCTAAACAAGGGTTACCAGCACAGTAGAAGTCAACTCAAATTGCAAACAAATAAAAAACACACTTAGTGATCAAATGAAGAGAATTAATCGAAAGCAAAGAAAAAAAATAGAAAGAATCACAAAGTGATGACAAACAAAGAATGAAATTTGAAGAATGAAAAATAGTCAAAACAGATTTGACGAATAACCGATGCAAGGTGTAGATGGTAACTCTTGTTTCAAAAACAAAAATAAATAAATAAATAAATAACCCACAAACATTTATTTGGGCCTTCATATCTTTTCTTTCAATACCCTTCAGCCCAAGCCACATTACAAGCTCAATAAAAGTCCACACAGATTGAATGATGGTTGCTTAAATTTTCATAAAGCTAAATTTTGAGACAAGACAAAATGACTATCAATACAGTTGTAAAAAAATGATGAAAAAAAATGTCCTCGGAAGAAAGGAAACTCCCTATTGATCAGAATTATAGGAAGGAAAATCAAGCATATTGAGGTAATCTTTTCAAGCCAATCATTTCCATATTCATCACAAATTTTTGAACAAATTCATATCACATTCAAATTCTTCCCCCAATTCCCAAACTAGGGGCAACTTTGTAGGTTTTGCATAACTTTTTTCACTCGTTCTCCAAAACTAAGTGATGAACGGGTCGCACCGCTCACAAAAGTTGATTGCGAAATTAATGCAGTACAGTACTAGGAAGTGACTCCTAGGTCGTTTCTCAAGGACCAATTTGTGTCGGTTTAGTCTCAGATTTTATACACGAAGTGGGGGGGGGGGTTTATGGTTTTGGTTTAATGCGAAAAAAATTAAAACGGACTAGAAATTAAATAAAGCAAAATTAAAAACGTTGAAATAAATTTTAACGACGGTAAAAACTGAACGGTAAAAGACGGTAAAAATAGACAATGGAAAAATTACGCAGTGTTGGAAATTAAAACACGGAACACTAAATATGCGGAAGACAAAACAACAGTGTAATTAAAATTTACTAAAAGCTTCAGCAAAAATAAACCATAAAAACGACTCTTGAAAATACCATGACCAGTACAACACAATAACAGAATTTAACGGTGTAGAAAATACTAAACAGTAAAATACAACAGATAAAATAAAAACACTTAATTGAAAATGGAATTCACCGAAGATTCAATACTTGAAATAAAATGTTTAGTACAGATGAAAATGAAATAGCAAACTGTAAAAACCTCTATTGAACCACACCCTTCAGAAATAAAATTCTATAACATTTGTGCACTGTGAAAATGAAAATCGAGAAGGCTACTGGAAGAGAAAGAGCCGTGAGCTTCTTCCAGGCCTCCAAGGCCGTCTCCACTCTACTGAATCTCCCTCTTTCTCTTATAGCAAAAATTTGGTCCTACTTTTCAATGTACATCCTTCTTTCCAGCCCATTTTCCACCCCTGTTTTGTGTGTTGTAGCCGTGACTTCTCAAGAAGTGTGGTCCCTTGTTATTCCTTGTCATATGATGCCAAAATGAATTTTCTACCATGGGCCATGTGTTTGAAAAACCAAAAGCTTTGCATTTGTAGTTTCTCCATTTTCACGTAAGGTTTCAAAGGAATGGCCCCTCCATTATTTCAAAACATGTGATTTGGTGTATGCTTGACAAATTGAATTTTCTAATGGACCCTACACCGTGTTTTGCTTTTTTCAGCATGTACCTCTTGTAATTTTCTTCAATCTCACTTTTGACAAAAGCAAGAAGAAAGGAGGCCATATATCTGTGTGCTTAATGCTTCACACAAAATTGGCCAAAACCGTGAGCTTCATTTGGAATGTGGTATTGTGCTTCTCACAATTCAATAATTGAATTGCTCTCCCTTTCACGTGCAGCACATGGACCAATTCTTTTTTTCTATTCAATTGTGGCCGTGGCCAATTTCAATAGAATTCAGCATTTTATTCTTCCCATGGACGTGAGTCTTTGAACAAAGGTGATTTAAAATTATTTTCTAAGAGGATGTGCCAATCAACCTTGCTTAAGAGTGTTGGAAGATCTTAACACCTTCCAATGATAAATTCCAGCCACCACAAGTACTAAACAACAAGCAAACCATACAAACATATTAGAACACTCAAACAGTAATCACTGCACTGACATATGAGAGTAAAACAAATACTGGGAACAACACAAAACGAATTTGAACAAACGAAAAACTATATGTGAAAATAGACATCTAGACGAAACTATGAAAAAAAATTGCATGGAAAAAGGATAAGAATTGAACTCAAACGAGGACAAACAAGTTGATACAAAATTCACGCAGCAACCAGCGAAAACTGAAATGGCTGAAATACATTGGGCTCAATTGCCAATTCTCATTTAACCTTCAAATGTCCCAAATTGTATCTCCAAATTTTTCTTGTAAAATAATTAGCTCAGATAATTCAAATTAGTTATAATAAGAATTTCCGATCAAATTAAGCACAAATAGTAAAAGATGGGAAAATACTGGACTTTTAAGCACAATTCCCTGATTAATTCTAGTACAATAAACTAAGTGAAGTGAGGAAAATATTGGTTCATCAAAATAGACCACACTTAATCTTTTGCACTCCTGGGCAAAATTAAGACTCAAATCAGGGAATGGTTCTTAGGACTATCAGGAATGGTGACACAAAACTCAGCAGACAGAAAAATAAAAACTCACAAGAAAAATAAAAAGAATTTACAGAGTTCTCAAGAAGTCTGGATAGAGAAAAGGTATAGACAATATCCAACACAAAATCAAATTGAGCAGATACTTACAGAAATCATCCAAGCAATTCAAAACATAACAAAATGATTAATCAGCTCAAGAGGTGATTCAAAAATAACATAACCTCACAGATGCACTCATAGTGTTTCTCTCAAGTGTCTAGGGTAAATCAATGTCACTCAATGCACTCAAGAAAGCAAACACAAGAAGACTTGGCAAGTTTCTAATTATCAATACTTAAAACATATGCATGTTCAGATCTAAACGTCTTTCAGGGTTGTAATGGGGCCAAGGACAGGGGAGGATAAATATGGATAAGTAGGTATAGCCCAAAAGAAATAGAGGAGCAATGGGGAATAAGTGGAAATTCAATAAAATTTCACCCAACCTCTAATTCGATCCTCTTCTCGACTCCATTATTCACAAAATTATATTATATTTTTTTTTTATCATTTTTTTTTTCTCATCATTTTTTTTTCATCCTGTCTCTTTTCTTTTTTTTTTCTTTATAACACAACATGATTATATTTCATAATTTCAAAACATGATGAGGAACCAACTAGCCAATTCATCAGAATTCCCAAGGAGACCACACTTATTCACAAAATACTTCTATAGCTCCAGACTTTCCTAAGGATAAGGTAATCATTTGTTTTTCACTTAGGATCAGTGTATGAGCTTCAACACAAAGAAATATATACAATATAGGCTCAAAGGGGTTATCAAAGGATAATAACAAGGTAGGCTTATTTGGCTAAAGAGGCTCAAGAATAAAATTGCCTTTATCACTTCCAAAAATGCATATAAATCAAGTATATCAAAAAGAATCAAGCCAAGGCATATGTGCAAGCAATCAAGATACATATCACACAAGAAAGAAAATTAAGTGGCTCAAATTCTCACACAGGGCATTCGTTACAATCAAATCAACCTCTTAAACATTATAATCATCTTCCAAGCAGAGAAAAGCAAGGATTTCAAACCATAAGTATTAATGAAGTGAAGGAAAAATCTACAACTTAAACATCATCCAGAAATCAAAAGAAAAATGTAAAATTTATTGCACACAAAACACACAAAAAACCACTTAAAACAGAAAAAATTTTAACACTCAAAAAAACAAAAAATTTAACACACAAAATACAAACTTAACAGAAACTAACAGAAAATCAAAATTTCTCCCCAGTAGACCACACTTAAATCACACAATGTCCTCAGTGTGTTACAATCATCAGATTATCAATTTCAGAGCAGTCAAATAATATAGACAAGTGCAATAAAATGTTAGGAAATGGGAAGAAATTTTCAGTAACATCCATCAGTAGATGTTATCATTGACATCCATCAGCAGATGTCTAAAACACCTAGCACCCATCAGTAGATGCTAATAATTTTTATTATTATTTTTTTTTATTAATTAATTTTTTTTTTTTTTTTTTTTTTGGAAAAGGAGAAGACCGGTACTGTGGCAACAGTCTCGGTGGCAAAGACCGGAACTGTTGCTACAGTGGCAAAGCTTTGGCTACAAATGAGCCACTCCTCCGCGTCTGAGCGCCATTTCCTGACTCTCACTCTCTCCTCTCTGCTTCTCTCTCAACTCTCTCTACTCTCTCTGCTCTCTCCTATGCTCTCTCAACTCTCTGCTCTCTGCTCTCTTCTCTCTTCTCTCTCTCGAGCGTCTTGATCTGCGAGGAAGCTCTGCCCCTTCGCCTTCTGAAGAGTCTGAGTGAGATCTGTGAGGAGCCTCTGCCTGTGTGCCTTCGGAGCATCTAAGATCTGCGTCAAGCTTTTGTAAGCCCTACTACTCCGGGTAAGTCCTCTACACCTTTGATCTCCTTCTTTCTGCCGTTTAAGCTTTCTGCTCTTAAGCTTTACCTTTTCCTGCTTTCCAGATCTTTCATTTTTCTTCTTTTCCTGCTTTCAGATCTTATTCGCTTTTTTTTTTCTTTTTCTGCTTTCTTTTCCTGCTTTCTGTTCCTTCTTTATTTTCAGCTTTCTGCTCTTTATTGTGCTTTCTCAGCTTTCCTGTTATTTATTTTCTTTGCTGCAATACTTGTCCTCTCCCCCTGCCCGATCTATCTTCTCCTTTTCAATTTTTTTTCATATTTTTGAAACTGAAAAACACTTAAACACATAAAACACAACTGTCTAAAAACTTAAGGGGTATATCGGCTGGAAACCAGACGTTAATCTCCCTTCGATTGAAGGTATTGCAGAGACAATCGGGTAGAACAACGCCACGTACCCCACTTAAAACTAAATAAACACATAAACATAATATACAAGAACAATATGGACAAGAACAACCGGACAACTGGACGTAGATCCGTTTAGGACCCTTTTGCAAGGACCGTGAAACAGATCTGAGACCAGACACTGAAACATCAAATACAGACTGGACAAAATAAATTTAAAAGGAAACAAGAACAAATAAAGAAAACACTGAATTAAGAATCTAATGTTTTTATGCTTTTTTTTTTTTTATGTTATGCTTATTTTTCTTGTTTTTGTTCTTTTTATATGTATTTATTTTTTATTTATGTATTTGTATATTACGAGAGGAAGGATGAGTGATATGGAATCAGAGAGATATACCAGTCAACGATGGCGTCCTACAGATGATCAGATCACGATGATGACCAAAATCTACAACTATGGGGTCACACACCCAAGCCGAGCGCAAGTCGTCGAGATCGCGTCTCGACTAAGGACCTTCGGCGAAGCCACTGAATACAACGTGCACTGCTGGTTTAACAACCATGGCAATCGGGTCAGGCGCTGGCAAGCGGAGATAGACCCCACAGGCACTCTCTTTTCACAACTGCCGCTATACATGTACGGTAAGACCTCTGATCACACCTCTATTTTTATTGAAAAATTTTTTTCACTTCCTCTTCTATAATTAACACAATTTTATTTATTTATTTTTTTATTTTTATTTTTTGTTTGAAAGAAAACAACTGGGTGATAATGAGGGCACCGAGGCTGCTGAATTTGTTTCCAGTTCCGATCATTATCGATGACGACAGAAATGAACGAGAAATTCCTCCACCAAAGCCTCCGCTCGTGACTTTTCGAACCAGAGCTCCCTCAACGGAGCTCTCCCTTAGACCACCACAACCAGCTCGAGAGTTCTTTCATTATTAATGTTTTAGGTTTTATGTTTTTTTTTTTTTTTTTATGTTTTTATTGGCCAAGCGTGGCCAGAATATTAATGAGGACTGTAATATGAACACTTATGTTTTTTTTTTTTATGTTTTTATTTAATATGGTGTGAAATATTAACGATCAGAAATGATCGACCCCTGAACAACTTTATTTTCACATATATCTACTGCATCTTTATATTCAGATCTGTTCAAGCTCCTATTTTCCATTACTGTAATTTTGCTATTATGAATGAAATATTTTCTTAGTCTAAAAATTTGCAATCAAAGATCTATATGAAAACAACTAAGAAATTGTATTTACAGTGAAGGAAAATAAGGAAAATAAATGAGATCTGAAGTGAAAATTTTTAATGAAATATTGGTAAGAAACTGAGGGTCGAAATAAAATCAAGGACTACGCAAAACAATTTTTTAATTTTTGATTTTTTTTTTTTTTAGGGATAACAATTTGAAAACTAAGAAGAAAAAATAAATAAATATACATATCATAATACAGATTTGGCACGCTTTAAAAAAATTTTATCACAAAATTATTTTTCTTTTTAGTAAAAACACTAAGAATGAGGAAGCAAATAAAACACAAAACACATTTTTTTTCGTTTTTAAATATATGAAAAATAAATATATGTACATCTCATAACAATTAAATTTGAAAAGAAAAAATTTTTGCACACTTAAAAAAAAAATTATCACAAATAAATTTTTTTTTTTTTTTAAAAAAATAATAACTCGAAAACTAATAAAGAAAAATAAAAGGAAAAATAAACATAAAAGAAAACAAAATTCAGAATCTTCCCGAGACCATACTTAAATTACATTGTCCTAAATGTTTTCTAAGCATAAGATCATCAATTAAAACACTAACAGATAAAGGACAAATGCAATAAAAGTAGGAAAACGGGGAAGAAAGAAAAAGAAAACTCCCCTGGTCAGGGTGGCAGTTGCCAATTTTGGATTTGTAGGGAGATGTCTTCTTCAGGATCCAGCATGAAATTGTTGAGGACGAACTGCTTCATCCTCCAGATTTGATCAAGCAGTGAAATGTCCTCCACCGCCGGATCTAAGCAGCAAATATTGTTACTAAGCAGATTCAGTAGGTGCCTTTTGATCTTCAAACTATCAGTGTCAGCACCTTTGTTTTCCACTGTGGGTGTATGTTGATCAAATTTATACGCACCTCCTGCAACATGGTTAGTGCAATGTGGCACTGCAGAAATTTCATGCAGAGGTATAACACCCCATCCCAATTCATCATACTGAGCCTTAGATAAATCCTCATAACATGAATCAATTTCTAAATTGCATGCAATATTAATCATAGATTCAGATTCATGTTCAGTGCATGAAGAATAACCATTCGAATGTGATAGTAAAAAGCGGTTCTCATCATGCACAGAGGAAAAATTAAAATCAGACTCAGCAAGAATATAGTCATTAGCATACCGATCATCACAATCAACATAATAATCAAATTGTGGTATGCTTACCTCCTCTTCCTTGAAGATTTCTAGAGTGTGGGAAGGTGAAGGTGGTCTACCTGGTTCAGGATTACTGCTTACTTCTGCCGGGTCCCCAAAATTTTCATCAGTCTCCTCAGGTGCAAGAGTGGCCATCTGCCTGATCTGATCACTCAGATTCTGCATGGCAGCTTGAGTTTCCATGCTCTCTTGCTTGAACTGCATGTTCCCTTTCTGAAACTGAATGTTCTGCATTGTCATCTGCTCTAGTAACTCCTTTAATGTAGGTTCAGAAATAGAAGGCTGAGGAGTTATTTGAATAGGAGAATCATACTGCTGACTCTCATATTGTGGAACTGGCTCCCAAAGAGAGCTCTCAGAAATTGGATGATGGAACATATTGTTCTCATCATAAAAATCAGCAGATTTAAAATCAAAGTAATATGCAGAATAAGAATCATAATCACAGACATTGGCAGAATAAGCATTATTCACAACATTAAAATAGGTAGACATGGAAAAATAAAAAGTAAAAACTAAAAATTACGAATCAGATAAAACAAAACACATTTATACATGCTACAAGCACACACAAGACAGAACATCAATAGTAAAAATTTTTAATTAATTTTTTTTTTTTTTTAATTTTCAAATTTTTTTTTTTTAATAACAACTAAATACAGAACATAGCACAATTAAACACATATATACACAATATATATTAACACAGCATAATCGAAAAACACAGCAAAAATCTAAAACAAAAAACCTGGAACTGAAGTGACAACGCCGCCAAAATTTGTTGAAGGTGTCGTTATCGCCTGCAAAAATATACAAGACAAAACACACAAAACAAACATATTAACAGAACAAAACTTTATACAAAAAAAAAAATCTAAAACCAAACCTCCATTGGTCCCCGGCAACGGCGCCATTTTGATGAACGGGTCGCACCGCTCACAAAAGTTGATTGCGAAATTAATGCAGTACAGTACTAGGAAGTGACTCCTAGGTCGTTTCTCAAGGACCAATTTGTGTCGGTTTAGTCTCAGATTTTATACACGAAGTGGGGGGGGGGGTTTATGGTTTTGGTTTAATGCGAAAAAAATTAAAACGGACTAGAAATTAAATAAAGCAAAATTAAAAACGTTGAAATAAATTTTAACGACGGTAAAAACTGAACGGTAAAAGACGGTAAAAATAGACAATGGAAAAATTACGCAGTGTTGGAAATTAAAACACGGAACACTAAATATGCGGAAGACAAAACAACAGTGTAATTAAAATTTACTAAAAGCTTCAGCAAAAATAAACCATAAAAACGACTCTTGAAAATACCATGACCAGTACAACACAATAACAGAATTTAACGGTGTAGAAAATACTAAACAGTAAAATACAACAGATAAAATAAAAACACTTAATTGAAAATGGAATTCACCGAAGATTCAATACTTGAAATAAAATGTTTAGTACAGATGAAAATGAAATAGCAAACTGTAAAAACCTCTATTGAACCACACCCTTCAGAAATAAAATTCTATAACATTTGTGCACTGTGAAAATGAAAATCGAGAAGGCTACTGGAAGAGAAAGAGCCGTGAGCTTCTTCCAGGCCTCCAAGGCCGTCTCCACTCTACTGAATCTCCCTCTTTCTCTTATAGCAAAAATTTGGTCCTACTTTTCAATGTACATCCTTCTTTCCAGCCCATTTTCCACCCCTGTTTTGTGTGTTGTAGCCGTGACTTCTCAAGAAGTGTGGTCCCTTGTTATTCCTTGTCATATGATGCCAAAATGAATTTTCTACCATGGGCCATGTGTTTGAAAAACCAAAAGCTTTGCATTTGTAGTTTCTCCATTTTCACGTAAGGTTTCAAAGGAATGGCCCCTCCATTATTTCAAAACATGTGATTTGGTGTATGCTTGACAAATTGAATTTTCTAATGGACCCTACACCGTGTTTTGCTTTTTTCAGCATGTACCTCTTGCAATTTTCTTCAATCTCACTTTTGACAAAAGCAAGAAGAAAGGATGCCATATATCTGTGTGCTTAATGCTTCACACAAAATTGGCCAAAACCGTGAGCTTCATTTGGAATGTGGTATTGTGCTTCTCACAATTCAATAATTGAATTGCTCTCCCTTTCACGTGCAGCACGTGGACCAATTCTTTTTTTCTATTCAATTGTGGCCGTGGCCAATTTCAATAGAATTCAGCATTTTATTCTTCCCATGGACGTGAGTCTTTGAACAAAGGTGATTTAAAATTATTTTCTAAGAGGATGTGCCAATCAACCTTGCTTAAGAGTGTTGGAAGATCTTAACACCTTCCAATGATAAATTCCAGCCACCACAAGTACTAAACAACAAGCAAACCATACAAACATATTAGAACACTCAAACAGTAATCACTGCACTGACATATGAGAGTAAAAAAAATACTGGGAACAACACAAAACGAATTTGAACAAACGAAAAACTATATGTGAAAATAGACATCTAGACGAAACTATGAAAAAAAATTGCATGGAAAAAGGATAAGAATTGAACTCAAACGAGGACAAACAAGTTGATACAAAATTCACGCAGCAACCAGCGAAAACTGAAATGGCTGAAATACATTGGGCTCAATTGCCAATTCTCATTTAACCTTCAAATGTCCCAAATTGTATCTCCAAATTTTTCTTGTAAAATAATTAGCTCAGATAATTCAAATTAGTTATAATAAGAATTTTCGATCAAATTAAGCACAAATAGTAAAAGATGGGAAAATACTGGACTTTTAAGCACAATTCCCTGATTAATTCTAGTACAATAAACTAAGTGAAGTGAGGAAAATATTGGTTCATCACTAAGGCAACTTTGTAAGTTTCATATGTTTTGGCCCCTTCAAGATATTGAGCAAAGTTTATTAATCTCACAAAGCTCATACCAAGACTGGGGCATCCCTTGTTAGGCCTCGCATGATCTTGGTTCGCCCTAAATTTCAAAAAAAATCTACCACCACCAAAATTGGGTTTATTTTATAAATCTCACATGATATTCTCAGTCCCTGATTCATAACGTATCCCCTCACATTCCTTTTCCCAGACACCAAACCAAAGTAACCCTTGGGTATATCCTATTTCACATTGACATTCATATATTGCATCTTCATTGATGATTGTATAAGGAATGATGTACCCAAAAAGCCATTTCAGTCTCCTCTAAACCCCTCCAAATATCTCTTACCATTTTAACCATCCTCTCATATCAAGCATGTACACATTAGTATTTCATCAAGAAATATCCAACACATAAGTTTCATTTTGAACATTTGACTTTATAATTCGACATTCATGGTAAAAAAGGAAAATGAAGGTTTAAATTTTCATAATTTTGATGATTTCAAAGAAAACAAATTGACTCAAAAAAAAATATGTCATAGTTTTCCATTACAAAAACAAATCACATCGTGTACATATTTTCATGAACTTTGAATTTAAATGAATGTTTACCAAATCTTCTTCCTTGCAAAAAGACAAAAAAAATCAACATGCATCAAAGTTTTCTCTTCCAATTACAAAATTACATCAAATCTTCTTTCTTCAAAAAGACAAAAAAAATCGACATACATCAAAGTTTGCTTCTCCAAATTTCAAAATTTACATAATACAACTCCTGATTCATTGATTTCAACATTATGCAAAATTTTTAAAGCCTTGTTTGCTCATTTCATAAACATGGACACTCATTGTTGTCTAAAAAATCGGAAAAAAACAAATGCAAAAGTTTCCAATTCAAAACAACCACAAAATTTTACTTTCTGTCATTAGTATCTCGGTCCTCTGCAAGGCAATGGTCAAGTCCAGATTGTCAAATGACCCTCTGCAAGGCAATGGTCAAGTCCAGATTGTCAAATGACCCTCTGCATGGCAATGGTCGAATTTAAGTTTTCCTCTGAGATCTTGGCCCTCTGCAAGGCAATGGTCAAGTCCAGATTGTCAAACGACCCTCTGCAGGGCAATGGTCGAATTTAGGTTTTCCTCTGCGATCTTGGCCCTCTGCAAGGCAAAGGTCAAGTCCAGATTCTTGGCCCTCTGCAAGGCAATGGTCAAGTCCAGATTGTCAAATGACCCTCTGCATGGCAATGGTCAAATTTAATTTTTCCTCTGCGATCTTGGCCCTCTGCAAGGCAATGGTCAAGTCCAGATTGTCAAACGACCCTCTGCATGGCAATGGTCGAATTTAAGTTTTCCTCTGCAATCTTGGCCCTCTGCAAGGCAATGGTCAAGTCCAGATTGTCCAACAACTCTCTACAAGACAATGGTCAAGTCCAGATTGTCAAATGACCCTCTGCAAGGCAATGGTCAAGTCCAGATTGTCAAACGACCCTCTGCAGGGCAATGGTCGAGCCCAAATATATTTTCTGCTATTGGTATCTCAGCCCTCTGCAAGGCAATGGTCGAGCCCAATTTTACTTTCTGTCATTGGTATCTCGGCCCTCTGTAAGACAATGGTCAAGCCCAATATTACTTTCTGCTAATTGTATTTCGGCCCTCTGTAAGACAATGGTCGGACCCAATGATCAAACTCAAATCATTTACTTCATCCATAGGGTGGTTACACCCTCCGCAATGTCTACACACCTCAATTCTCCCAGCCTTGTTCTTTTTTTTTAAGTTCCTTGTTCATTTTGAAATATGGACGAAATTAGTATTTCTATCTTTACTTATCTTTTACTCTGATAATATAAAAACATTATTTGTCATATTATCTAGTAAAATCTAAGTAAAGAGGGGCAGCTGTCAATACCAAATTTCGTCCGGGTAAATAAAATTAATCACAAAAAAAAAAAAGTAAATAGTGAATAGTAAATTGTGAATAGTAAAAAGTGAATAGTAAAAAAAAAATTTATTTTTGGAAAGGATAAGTGTTCCACGTAGCTTTGAGATCAGAATTCACCAATTTGCAAATAAAAAATTATTTTTGTAATAGTAAAATGTAATAAAAAAATGAATAGTAAAAATGAATAGTACAAATGAATAGTAAATTTTTTTACTATAAATAGCCAAGGGGGGAGGCTGAAAATTTACACAAAAGAATTTAGAAAATTTTTGAGAGAAGAGAGTTGGAAGAATTTCTAATTTCAAAGGGGATATTCTGGAAGTTTTCAGAGAGCGAGGAGATTAAGTATGTAATAGAGGTAAGGGAAGCTAACCTTGAGTATCTCCTTTTGTATTATCTTGAGTCTTGAATATGCTATATTTTGCTTTTGTCTGATCTTAAATCTTGATTATGGAGTATTTTGTTTCTGTATGATTTTGAATTTAAATGAGAGTATGTTTTTGTGTTGATATCCAAGTGTGATAGTTCTAAAACGTGATATTGATTATGTTATGCCATTTGTATGTTATTAGTTGTTTATTTTTGTATTTTGGAAGGATTAGAAGTTGTCTAACCGGCTCTGCCAGATTCAACTTCTTGTTTCCCCAAACGTTTTATTTCTTTACTTATTTATTTTATTGCATTTTGGAAGGGTTAGAAGTTGTCTAACCGGCTCTGCCAGATTCAACTTCTTGTTTCCCCAAACGTTTTATTTCTTTACTTATTTATTTTATTGCATTTTGGAAGGATTAGAAGTTGTCTAACCGGCTCTGCCAGATTCAACTTCTTGTTTCCCCGAACGTTTTATTTCTTTACTTATTTATTTTATTGCATTTTGGAAGGATTAGAAGTTGTCTAACCGGCTCTGCCAGATTCAACTTCTTGTTTCCACAAACGTTTTATTTCTTTACTTATTTATTTTATTGCATTTTGGAAGGATTAGAAGTTGTCTAACCGGCTCTGCCAGATTCAACTTCTTGTTTCCCCATGAATTTTTTATATTAAGATTATTTTTATGATTGTCAAATATTGTATTTTTCTATGACCATTTATTGTAATGTTTTATTATTGTTAATTGTTTATAATTATCTGGTATGAATTCTATTATGGATGTTTATTGTGATTGTCAATACCAAATTTCGTCCGGGTAAATAAAATAAAAAACAAAACAACACAAAAACACCAAAATGAAAAACACTATTTATTTTACTTTTTTTGCACCCTTAAATTTTCTATTAAACACTTAATCCAATGGTCCAAAATAATCTCATTTTTTTACTTCCTCACCACCCATCTTTTCTTATCACACCCCATTCTCCACATCACCATCCACATCACTCTCCACATCATCTATCTTTTTCTTTTATTTTTTCCACATCATTTTCATATTAATTTTATATATCAACTTTTCTAATTATTCCACTACATTTTTTTATTATATCCTCTCCATCAACATTTTTTATTATCCGTTTTTTTTTCCGCCTTATTTTTCCACCCACTTTTTATATTATTTCTTTCCTTTATTTTCCACATTAACTTTTTCTATTTATTTGTTTTAATTATATTTTATTTCATCTAAATTTTCCACCAACTTATTATATTATTTTTATTCATCAACTTTCTTCATCCTTAACTCTATAAATACCTACATTCTCTTCACTTCACACACACAATTTACATAATATCCATCTCTTCTCTCTCAAAATCTCTTCATTCCATCCCAAAACTCTACTTCATTTTTCTCTCACATTTTACTATTTCTTAATCTCTCTATACATAATAAATCCCATACCACATTTCTACCATAAAGTTATCTTCTTCATCTTCCATCTATCTTTCTCACAACTTATTACAAGTAAGGTTTTATTTCATCACACAAATCTTCAACAAGGTACACATTTTCTCTTCATTCTATTTATATATGCATTTTGATCATTTTTTTAGTTTATAAATTCATCTTGTTTTCTATCACAATTTTTCTTTATGCTTTTCATATTTCAACTCATCTATCCTTCTTAATAACAAATATAAAACTTTAAAAACATGTAATAATATAAATATCGGTATGAGTACTCGTGCGATCTTACGCATCAGCCTAGTACTCATTACCCAAAATAAAAAATAAGGAAAAAGCCGTGTGAGTGCTCGTGCGATCGTACGCATCAGCCTAGTGCTCATTACGCAAAACAATAAAAAATAAGGAAAAAGCCGTGTGAGTGCTCGTGCGATCGTACGCATCAGCCTAGTGCTCATTACGCAAAACAATAAAAAACAAGAAAAAAGCCGTGTGAGTGCTCGTGCGATCGTACGCATCAGCCTAGTGCTCATTACGCAAAAAAAAACCTAAATATTACATCAAAAAATACCAAAAATATAAAAATCTTCAAAAAAAAAAACTAAAAACATCCACATTTTCAAACAACAAACAATTTTTCAGCCAGAACTACGTGATCCTTGATTCTCCATCAAAAGTGGAGATACGTAGGAGCAAGGCCAGTCCTTGTCAGGTTCACTTTCCCAAAAATCCAAATTTATCCATAATTATTTTCCAAACAAATTTTCTAAACAATTTTCAAACAAATTTTCAAGCAGTTTTCTAGAAGAACTACGAAACCCTGATTTCTCATTCTTAATGAGAATACGTAGGAGCAAGGTCAATCCTTGTCGGGCCTAAAAAACTAAAAATATTTTGTTTCTTTAGAATTTTATTTTTAGGGGAAAGTTAAACATTTTGAAAACCACATCACATTCGCATATTTAGTTAAAGGTACTGCCTTAGGGCAGGCGTCGTAGGGTGCTAATACCTTCCCTACACGTAACCGACTCCCGAACCAAGAATCTCAGTTTCGCAGACCATGCCTTATCATTTTATGGTTTTTCCGTAGTTTTCCAGAATAAACTATGGTGGCGACTCCAAAATCTTTTTTTTTCCAAAACCCCTGTTTTATTTTTTCGGATCGTCGTCCCGTCGCGATCCCGGTTGCGACAGGGGTTATCCTGAAACTCCAATGGTCTTTCATTCTCAAGTAGAGAGGATTGATCCATGTCGTGAGGAGTGGCAGGAGGTCCTAGTCTTGGGTGCTTCCAGTATGGTCCAAGGTGAGTGATAACGGACTAACCTCGTGAGTGTGGTAGGGTGAAACCCATTGGCTACGACTTTGCAAAGCAGTAGAAGCCACCACGAGTGCACAACCCGCCATAGCTCGGCAATCATTCTAAGTCTGGACATTCAAAGTCAGTGTGGTGTTATATGTGTAAAGGCTTTAAGTGACGTGAATGAATAATATGTTTGTATGAAGTTAAATGAATTGACGTATGATTAATCTTTGCTTAAACTAGCTTACCCTGTTGTGTACTTATATTTTGTATGTTCTGCTGTTTCTTCTTCTGCAATGACCATCCTTTGGATGTGAGCAGCGGAAGAAGAAGTCTCCTTGGAGCAAGCATTGGATGGAGGTGATGTTGCTAAGTAGTTGCTTTAGTTCATTAGAGCTTGTATATACTTTTGAATAGTTTTCAGCTTGTATATAAAGTTTTAAATTTATAGTTGTTTTTGAATGACTGTAAAGATATTACTTTATACTCTAGGTGGATAACTATACTACTTTATCATGCATGTAGCTTTTCTTTAATATAGTTTATACTATATATATTTTGGGATGTTAGAATAAGATTATAAATTTGTATCTTTTTGAATAAGGACTTGTTAATATGATCTTTGTAAAAGAATCTTTAATTTTTCAGAATATTACATAGCATTATAAACCCAAGTAAAATTTGATGACATTTTGTTATTTACATAAACAATGTTAATACATTGTTAACAGTACATAGTAAATACTAAAAACTGTTATTTCAATTGAATACGAATGAAATTAATATTACCTCCAGCAAAAATCACAATAAAAATTAATATATAATTTATATATTAAAATATTTATTTAACAAAAAAATTTAAAACTTAAAGCTTATTTTAAATTTGTGAGAACTTAGAAGAGTATACTTTAGAAGTGTTTTAAAACAGTGAGAATCTATTCTATTAATGATAAACAAATTTTATATAAATAAAAAATTTATAAAAGAGTATATTACTTAACAACACTTTATCTTTTTAAAACTTCTTTAAAAGTTTTTTTTTTCTAAAATTTCTTACTATCTTTTTCTCTTTTTGAAAATTGGAATATGTAAGATTTTTTCTTGTGACGGCCAATCAAGATCAATGGATCAATTTTTTTCTTTGGGATAAGTTGGTTTTCAATCATTTTTCTTGTCTTCTCTGTGTAATTTGGTTGTATGCAGAGTTTTTTTGCTCTCATATATCTGTGTTGTGTTTTCTGAATCTCTTCCAATTAGTGTATTTATTGACATAGTTAGATAGTTTGGATTGTCTTTAGGTGATAGAAAGGGATACTGAGTTAAAGGACGTTTTGGCTTGTTATGTCTTGATCAATCTTGTCAAGATAAGGGAAATTAATTACTTTAGTGTGCGTGAGTTTGAAAATTTTGATATTTTTGCATATTAATTGAATTTAATTGGTGTGTATGTTGAATTGAATTGTACAATTTTAAAGATTTGTTTGTATTTGATTGTTGTTTAGGTGTGACTAAGAGAAGTTAGGATATGAGAAATTGAGCAAATTGATATAAGTTTTAATGTGTAAAAACTATTTTGAACCAACTCACCGAGAAATGAGTACCAATTTGAAAAATTGTTCAAGTTCACTTAAAATAAAAAAATGTGTTTGTTGTTACTAGTATAGTGTTAAGTGGTGATATACTAGTGCTGCTAACTTTGTCTTGGATCATTTTAGGTAGTGTTGTTGAGCATCCTTTTTGTATGAAGAATGATGCTGAGTGTTAGAACTGTTGTTAAGCTCCAAGAGTGTTGTTGGAAAAAGTTTGGCGCTGAATGCCACCTTTGAGTGTTAGTTTGAATGTTTATTTATTTTTTTGCTATTTAGCTTATTTATATCGATTTAAACGAACTTTGTGTATGATTGTGAGTATTATAGTGTTTTATTGAGATGATGATATTGTTGTGATATGTGGTGTTGATTCACTACAAAAAAAGGTTATTTAGAGGAGGTTATTTAGGGGAGGTCATGAAAAACCCCCTCAAATTAACATATTTTATAATGTTTAATTTAAATTATGAAAGTGTCAATGACAGTGGGAGTTTTAATGGTTTTCAAGGGAGGTTTATAACCCCTTCAAATAAAACAATTTTATAATCCCTTCAAATAAAACTTTTAAACTAATTATTTTTTTAAATTGTAAAATTTCATTCATCTAAATATCGAAACCCATCTTCCTCTGAAATATTTCGTCTAAAAATCCTGAAACCCATCTCCCTCTAAAAATTTCATTGATCTAAAATCGAAACCCTAAAATCCCTTTCTTCATTTTTGCGTTTTCATTCCTTCGTCTCTTCCTCGCACACTGGTTCGTATCTCCCTCGCACTGATTAGCCTTCAGAATCGTAGTCGCGGAACCGTTGGTAGACGGAGCTGTAGCGGTGGTTGCGTGGACGGGTCGACGGTGAAGCTTCCAGTCGTGCTACAACCTGAGGTAAATCGTTCTAACACCCTTCTTACTTCTCTTTGGTGTATAATTGTTTTTTTACCATACAACAGTAGCTATGCCACTGTATCTCGGTCTTGTTCTGTCAGTCTCAGGTGAAAGCCCTTATTCCATGGTCTTCCTCTTGTTATTGTTGGCTTGTTGTAGTGATTATTTTTTTTGTTCTATTGTTGGTTGTGGACGTGACTCTGACTCTGGTTGAGGATCTTGCGGTTTTGGTGTTGTTCTCTTAGTCACATGTTTTTGACTTATTGGTGTTGCTTGAGTGAGTGAGTGTTTAAGTGAGGAGGTTCACATTGTTCTGTTTCTGTGTGAAAGTTAAGAGCTTGTGTTGATTCGCTGAATTTCTCATTGAAATGGGTTTTATTTGGTTTATATGGAAAATGAAGGGTGTACTGCTTATGGTTTCCTCAATTCTGGTTTTGTGAAAAGGTTCTTTTTATACTAATTTTCTCATGTTCAAAAGTTTTCATTTTTATTCAGTCATCTTTGTAGGGACTACAAGGGATTAAAAAAACAGAAGATATTAAAATGATGTATGCAAAGACTAAAAGGATTACAAATGATATAGTTAAGGCCTGAAAAATGATTATGTTAAATCGAGAGATTAAAAGTGAGAATTTTTATAACTACAAGACCAAAAGAATGATTAAAAATATTTCTTTCTCCGATCTGGTGTTGGAAACTTCAAAATAAGTGGCACTCCTTTATCTTCATTTGATCTGTTTTTTTCTTGTATCTCAACATAACTTGTATCACTTTGTACTTTTGAAGCTGCAGTTTCAGTTTTGATATGTGATTAAACTGTTCAATAGATCATAGTTAGAGTGTAAGGTGTCTTAGTGGTGTCGGATTCCGTTGATTATTATTAGTCTTTTTTCTAAAAATTAGAAAAACATAATTGTGAAATAACAGTAGTAACTCCTTTGTCTTCTGCTGAAATAAAATAGAAAAAAAAAATCCATTGTAGACCTTAAATACAGTCGTGCAGCTTTTCGCTTCATAGTTATAACTATGACTATATTTTATTTACAATAGCTATATTATGTATATAAAATATCAACGTGAACGGAGTCCCACACCAGAAGCACCTTCCATGAATGGAGTTTTCAAATGGTTGTTACTTGCCACTAGTCCTCTTGTTTTTGAAGTGTTTCTTTTGTTGGATTTTGCTGTGTGATCTTTGTTAATTAGTAGTACTCTGCAACATCAAAGTTGCTTTGGAGAAAAAATTCAAAATGGAAAATGATGCATTTGACAACTAAGGAATAAAGAGATGTATGATACATGGTGACTCGATGTGACAGGAAAAACAAAACATGCTAGATAAGTATTTGTATATAACAAAAATATTATGTGCCATGCTTTTTTACTATATCTATATGTATCTATTTTAATATATAATATATATATATATATATATAAATATATATATATATATATATATATATATATATATATACATTCATGTTTATATATATATGTATGTATACAGGCATATACATACATATATATATATATATATATATATATATATATATATATATATATATGTATACAGGCATGCCTAACACCTACTTTTTAGAATGCTTTAAGGAAGTGTTACAGGTATATATATCATTCATGTATTCAAATGCCGCACACTTACTTTTTACTCACTAACCATGTTTCTTTTTTTTCAAAAGCTTCGATTTTGTTTTAAGATTACTGAAGCTACTGCCCAACGATATTGCAAATTAACTTTGGGTAAGAAGTGGGCTGCACATAGACAAAGTTTATGGAATGAGTTTTATGATCCAACAAAAACAAAAGATCAGATCATATGTAATGTGCCCACCGGTATAGACAGAACTCAATGGGCTCACTTTGTTACATATCGTCTAAAACCGGAGACAATGGTACAAGTTTCATTATTGTTTAGGCTATGAATTGTTTGTGTATATTATTATTTTGATTGTTATGTCAACTTACAATGGTTTCTTTTATAGGAGATTTGTAAAAAAAATAGAGAAAATCGCAAGAAGCAAGTAATTCCTCATACTGGTGGCTCTAAGCCTATCTCAAGAAGAAGACATGAGATGGTAGTGATATTAGTACACGTGAAGATTTTTAGTATTTTTCAAAATTTACTATTTATTTTAACTTATCCTTTTATTTAGCTTTTGGATAGTGGAGAGCTGCCTAGTCGTGGAATGTTATATATTGAGACTCATAAAAGAAAAGATGGCTCATTTGTAAATGATGAGGCAAAGGCTATAGCGGTTAGTTTTACTATAATATGATATTTTCAAACATTATACTTCAATATTTAGATCTTTGACTACAACTTGTTATATGCCTATAGGAACAAATTGAAGTGGGTTTGAGTCAAAGCAGTGCAGATGAATCACAGATTTCCCCTCATGATGTTGTTGGTAGAGTGTTAGGCCCAGAGCATTCTGGGAGAGTGCGATGCATGGGTTTGGGAGCAGCTCTTACTAACTCATTCAGAAATACAAGAATGCGACTTTCAGATTTAAGCATTGGTTCATCTGGTACTGCCACATCATCAACATCTTCTAATAAGTGGGAACAAAAGTACATGAATTTAGAATCCCAAGTTCAAACCACCTTGGGTGCGTTGAAAGCATATATGATAATGAAGGAAGGAAAGATTCCTGATGAATTGGCTACTTTCTTTAATCCTCAACCTCAAGTAAGTTACTAAATAAGTATAAGTACTATGCTTGATTTACTATAATTACTGTCAGCACATGCAATTGAGTTTAGGAAATCAATTTAACAGATGTTGATAAGTTGTGCTTTTCCAATATTTTATTCATTATTCAAGTTCTGAGTATGATGGTTGCAGTAAGATTTATATGCATAGTGTGAGAATTAGGTAGTTGTTATCTATGTCTGTGTTGTAGTTAGCTTTATTGATTGTTGCAGTAAGATTTTTATGCAGTATATGTGTTGTAATTAGCTTTATTCGTTGTTGCAGTAAGATCTATTATCTGTGTTGCAGTAAGATTTATATATGCATAGTTAACTTTATGTATTATAGGGTACTATAATATATATATGTATTATAGGGTACTATAACACAAGTTTTTAAATTTTTCTTCCCACTATGATTATTGTTGTAGAGTTGTTGTTTCCGCTGTAGGAGTGTTGAGGTTCATTTCAGGTGGAAGTTTCTTTTTTGAGTGGTGGTCAGAGGCACGCATTAATTTATTTACCCTTTGATAGAAGATGTTTATTCTATTTGATTGATTTTTTATATATTATTTTCAAAATGTGAGCACATGTAATTGAGTTTATTTTATTAATATTTTTTATATTATTTCAGCAAGCTCGTGATGATACAAATGAGCCAGAGTCTCCTTTGGGAACAAGACAATCATCTGATGGTAGTAACATTTAGGAAATTTATGATATTGTTTTAGGATAAAACTATATTTAGTTTATTATGAATTGGATAACATTTCTTTCTTTGTAACTATTTCTGCAATAGGATTACATTGACTTCTAGTCTATCCTGCTGTAACATACAATTGTTTATCAATTTATTTTTCTAAATTCCTTCTTACACAAGGGTTTTTGTTCTATGGTATCAATTTTTTATTCAGAGGAATTATATTTGTTTGGTATTTAATAATTTTAAAAAGAAATTAAATTTACTTAATTTTAAAATTAAAAAAAAAAGAAAAGAAAGAAATTGGTGAAAATAGTTAGTTATTATATATTTTAATAATCATTAAAAAAAATGATATTATATATTTTAATAATCATCAAACGAAAAAACTGACAAAAATATAGGAAACTTTTGTGATCAAATAGTTGAAAATAAAGGAGGTTAAAAACCCCCACAAAATAACTGTCAGTAATAGAGGAGGTTTTTACCCTCCGCAGAAAAACCTCCGCAAATTGAACCTGATACCGGGGGTCGTAAAAAACCCCCGCAGATAGGTTGTGGCGACTCAAACTACGGCGGTTTGAAAAACCCCCGGAATTTATTTTGCGGAGGGCGAAAACCCCCACAAATCGAAAAAAAAAAAACCCCTCTAAATAACCTTTTTTTTGTAGTGATTGTTGAAGGAATTTGAAGGAAAAATTCCATGTATTATTAATGAGTGATAGGATGAAATCTCTGTGTTTATGATTATGTAAAGCATAAATGTTAATACAAATACATGCCTATAATGAAGCTCTATTTTAAATATATGTATCCAAAAAATTGAGTATAGTAGTAATGTTTTGTAATTATAAGTGTGATGTGTTGTATTTTATATATGTTTTGTTTATATATGACATAATTTAAATAATTCAGGAATGTATTTTGGTTCACTAACTCAATATTTTTCTGTGTTTTATTGTTATTTTGTGATGATCACTTCTTTTGAGTATGCGATGTAGTAATTTTATAAAAAAAATTTAAATGTTTGGTATGAGTTATTCTGTTTTGAAAAACATTTGATGATGGATAGTTATGTGTATATATTATATTATAATAATGGATAACTATATTAATATTATATATGTTTTCAACTGTCTTATTTGCTTTATTAATTTTATAATATTTTATTTAATAATTTAATACAATGAATAAGTTATAAACTAAAATAATAATTATAATAACAATGTAATGTTTTTAATATGAAATTGTGGGAAACCGAAAAGCACGAGAGAGAATTAACGTGGTTTCCTCTCAAATTATCTATTACCACACTTACAGCAAACAGTCGCCATCGTTGAACTCAAGATTGACGTGTATACAACTTATCTCCATTGAATTTGAAAGGTTCCCAATCGCAATATTTGACAAACACTAGAAAATATAAAAATAAGAAAGAATAATGCTTGATGACATACTATTCTAAGAAGATTGTTTATTTTTAGAGAGAAAAAATAATATGGGTAAACAAAGAACCATTGAATAGTCTAATAATCTTATATCAGGAGTCAGAAGCTTCACACTTTGGTGTATTATGAGTCATTCATAGAAACAAACATAGTGACATCATTGTGCTTATAAATAGAGGTTTCTCTTCTGCTAAACTCACACAGCAAACATCTCCTTCTATTCACCTATTTCATATTCTCTTTCGTTTTGTTATCTCATTTAGAATCCATGGCTGTTTTCACATTCGAGGATGAAACCACTTCTCCCGTGGCTCCTGCTACCCTTTACAAGGCTCTTGTGAAAGACGCCGACAACATCGTCCCAAAGGCTGTTGATTCCTTCAAGAGTGTTGAAATCGTTGAGGGCAACGGTGGCCCCGGAACCATCAAGAAGATCTCTTTCCTCGAGGGTACCCTCTTTCTTCATTTTCTTTACATTTTCTGTTATAAAATTAAGTGATTAATGTGTATCTGGTATACGAATGAGCAGATGGAGAGACAAAGTTTGTGTTGCACAAAATAGAAGGAATAGACGAGGCTAAGTTGGGATACAGCTACAGCATAGTTGGAGGTGCTGCCTTGCCAGACACTGCAGAAAAGATTACCATCGACACCATACTGAGTGATGGCCCCAACGGAGGCTCGGTCGTAAAGCTGAGGATAAACTATCACAGCAAAGGAGATGCTCCTCCCAATCAAGATGAGCTCAAAGCTGGTAAAGCCAAGAGTGATGCTCTTTTCAAGGTCATTGAGGCTTACCTTTTGGCCAATGCTTGAATTCATTGAAGTTATGAGCAAGGACCTTATTATGATATTACGTACTGAGTTTTATTGTGTGGAATGTATGCTTTAAGTTAAGTTGGTTTATAATGTAAGAGTGTTTTTCTTATTTGGTTTGGCCTCAGACGGTGAGAGCTGATATCTCTGTATCTCACTTCATGCATAAATCATAATAAAGGAATGCAAATTTGCATGTAAGTTTGAACTTCTTGTTTGTCTTAATGAACTAATTGGATGAGAAGAAAGTTGCCTTGGCAGCAATGCGTGTAGCTTCTTCCAAAAGCAACTTTGCAATTCGTTTTGAACAGAACTTTGTGTTGTAATAATGTTAGATTATTGCAAAAGAAAACGTTGGATTACAACGGTCAAAACTTTAATTGCCAATAACGTTTAAATTAATTTTATTAAGTGCTCCAACGGTAAAATATTTAATGGCTTTTATTGTGTTTTATTGATTTTATTCTTTCCTAGCTCGAGAGTTTTTCCCCCATTCCAAAAACACACCAAAAGCACTCTTCTCTCATTCCTCTTTCTTATTTTTCTCTTCTAAGATTATTCTGGGTTTATTTTATACTCTTTTTAGAGATCCTTGCTAGTTCTGAGATCCTCAGAGATATTCTGAGAAGTTCCTGTTGTATCCTGGGGGACTTGCGCAATACACCGCGGATATGTCCTCTGGGGGACTTGCGCAATACACCGCGGATAAGTCCTTAAGGACAGTGAATCTACACGCCTCAGGAAATTTTGTTCGTGATTATGTCAGCTTTTATACAACAATCTTAAGGACTTATGGCTGACATCAACAACTCAATCCCGGAGGATCAAAACTTTGTTTTCATAACTCAGACAATGTTTGCGAAACCCATAACTTCCGGAGGCTGCCAAGGTGCTCGTAGCAACGATGGCTTTTGATCGAATTTGTAAGGATCGCGGATGAGGACGAAGAAGATGAGGTACTTGAGTAAATTTTCGTATATTTTACCTACAAAGAGAAAAACACAACCAGGTATTTTTCTCGTTTACCAATATTAAAAATTTATAATCGTGGGGGTGTAGGTAATTTTACATAATTACTCGAAAAAATAAATTTTGGCTTTTCAATTAATGATATTGATAGTATTCTAAATTTGAAAATGATAATTGTGTCATTGTTTGTATGTGGATGACGTGCTAAATTTTGGTACACGCAATGAGATTGTTGCTAGAACTAAATTGTTTCTAGGATCAAACTTTGACATGAAAGACATAAGTGAAGCCAATGTGATTTTAGGTATTAAAATCATAAGGAAGGGAGATAGTATGTTACTATCCCAAGAACAATATATTGAGAAACTTCTTAAGAAGTTTAGGTTTTATGACCTTACCAGTGAGTACCCCTTATAGTGCTAATTCTAAATTAATGAAAAATAGAGGAGAATTATTATCTCAACCTCAGTATGCCCAGATAATTGGGAGCTTACTGCACTTGATGAACTTTTGTTATGCAGTAGGTAGATTGAGTAGGTACACTTAATGTCCAAATCAAGAACATTAGGATGCATTTTCCAGGCTTATGAGATACTTAAGAGGTTCAATGAATTATGTCATTGAATATAGTGGATTTCCCGCTGTACTAGAAGGGTACACTGATGCTAACTGGATCTCTGATTCAGATGAGACAAAATCCACTGGTGGTTATGTATTCACACTTGAGGGTGGTACGATTAGATGCAGATCAGCCGGGCAAACAATTACTGCAAGATCAACAATGGAATCTGAGTTTGTCGCTCTTGAGATGGCTGGTAGTGAGGCTGAGTGGTTGAAAAACTTCTTAGCAAACATTCCACTAGGAATGAAACCAACCCCATCTGTGTCAATACACTGTGACTGCCAATCGGCAATAGCTATAGCTAAAAACAAAAATTACAATGGAAAGAATAGACATATTCAATTGAGACACAATTTGGTGAAGCAGCTGCTAAAGAGTGGAACTATTTTCATTGATTATGTGAATTCAGAACGGAATCTAGCAGATCCTCTGACAAAACCCATGGGAAGACAAATGATATTAGAAACATCGAGGGGAATGAGACTTAAGCCACTTGCAAACAAACAAGTGATGGTAACCCAACCTTTGTGATTGGAGATCCCATGAATAAGGTTCATATGGGTAAAAACAAGTTACTTGTTAGTTCTGATAGCACTAAATTGATTTTAATCAATTATGTCCATTCCTATGGTGTGTGTGAAAGTGTTAGAGACTGCATTATTGAGAGGTTAAACTTTGTCATTAAAATTCTATACGGTGATAGAATTTTGTCTTAAACAAAGTTTTTAATGATTTTTCATATCCCTTACGGATGGTGTATGATTTGCAGCATACACTTGATGAAATCACCTATATGAGTGTCAAGTGGGGCCGCTTGCATGAGATCTTGGCATGATCTCTAGAACACTCATGAAAACCGGGCACGCGCATGGCCTAGTAAGTGCAACACAGCGATAACAACAAGGATTGTGGGGGTGTATTGTGATTGATAAACCTCTAACACACGTCAAGTGTCTTTGGTTCATATAGCTTGCTATACCAACTACACTGTGTGTTAAGTATTTCAATCTAAGACTGGTTCATATAGCTTGCTATACCAGGTTTGATGCATTACATCCTATGAGACCCAGAATAAAAGTTTCTTGTTTTTTTTTTCTTTTGCAATAAGGGGGGATTGTTGTAATAATGTTAGATTATTGCAAAAGAAAACGTTGGATTGCAACGGTCAAAACTTTAATTGCCAATAACGTTTAAATTAATTTTATTAAGTGCTCCAACGGTAAAATATTTAATGGCTTTTATTGTGTTTTATTGATTTTATTCTTTCCTAACTCTATAAATAGAGAGTTTTTCCCCCATTCCAAAAACACACCAAAAGCACTCTTCTATCATTCCTCTTTCTTATTTTTCTCTTCTAAGATTATTCTGGGTTTATTTTATACTCTTTTTAGAGATCCTTGCTAGTTCTGAGATCCTCAGAGATATTCTGAGAAGTTCCTGTTGTATCTTGGGGGACTTGCGCAATACACCGCGGATAAGTCCTTAAGGACAGTGAATCTACACGCCTCAGGAAATTTTGTTCGTGATTATGTCAGCTTTTATACAACACTTTGCGTCCTTGGATTGAGAGGAGGGCTAGAGAATAGCAGGGGAAGGAGAGGAGAGAAGGTCATGGAAAAAAGAAGGAAAGCATAAGAGGGAGAGATCGTTTACCACAACAAAATCTTGAATCTTGTTTTTATCAGGAGAAGTTTAAGAATGAAAGTTTGAATTTTAAATTTATGATATTCAATTTTTCAAGAATTGAAAACATATTTGTCTCTTAAAATAAAAATTGTAGTATGGACTATATCTGATTTATATTAAATAACTTAAATATCATATTTTAATATTTTTTATATTACATTTTTTACTATTTTAGTGTATGTTGACCGATTTAATAATGATGTTGAATATTATTTCATTATTAAATCTCTAAATTAAGAAAATTAATATGACTAAAAAATTAATAATAATTACAAATTAATAACACTTTAATGTACAAAAGTATTTTTCTATTTGAAAACAAAACAGTAAAATAGTATTTCTTCCAATAGCAAACAAAAGGTATGGCTAAGTAAAAAAAGGTATTCCTAATTTGATGCAAAAAATAACAAAATTTCTATTATTATTAAATGGAATGAAATGAAATGTGCGAATTTGGTAGCCTATCTATAACCACCATTATTAACCATGTGATAAGGGCAAATTGGTTATAAAATCCATTGCAATTTTTTCCTAAATAAAGTTAGGAATAGGAAGTGCTTTAAGGAGGCCAACTGGCAAGGATTGACTGACTTATGTTTCTTGACATATTCACAATCTTTGATAAATTTCTTGATATCATCTCTCATCTTGTGCCAATAAAACTAGGCTTCAATTCTTGCACTAGTTCTCGTGCTACCAACATGTCTGCCCACTTTAGATGTGTGAAATTTAGTTAGGATCATGTTGATTAATGTATGGTCATTAGGCAATATAATTCTCCCTTTCCTTAGAACTACATCATTATGTAATGTATATTCGTCAAATTTGCCTTCATTCTTAACACAATTCTTGTAGATATACATTAATGCCTCATCTTTTTTTATTGCATCCTCACTACTTTTAACCAATAGTTTAGTGGTTCTGACCATGTCATTGTAAAACTTATGGATAGGGCATCTCTTGGTATATTTTTATTCCCTAAAGAGTATTGATAGTGAAATTGTATTTGAGGAATTTGGGCAGACATTGTTGTTGCTTAAGAGTTTGTAACGTTTGAGCAAACAACTCTTTCAAACTTTTCTGGTCTGTTTTAATTATAAACTTATGGCCAATAGATAATGTTTGAATTTGGCCAATGATTCAGTAATAGCATAGAACTCTCTCAGGCTCTCCTTCTGTGAACCCAAAGCTCTTGGTTCGGAGTCCAAATGCCACAACAGGATTGGAAATGACGAAGGAGTTAATAACAAGGAAAGTTTCAGTGCACCGCGAAGGGTGAATAGAATGTGACGTGGCTAGGTCCAAATTGCACCCGTATGTGGGTGGTGTGACACGTGTAGCATGGTGGCATATTCGTTAATTATGCAGGAGACATGCTTTGCTTTGGTTTCTGAGATGGGATTAGACGAAGATGACGCATGATTGATTTGATGCGAGATTAGTAACAACAACTTTTGGTTTGTGACCTAAATGGATTTATATTTTTACTTTTGACTTTATCATTTTCCTCGGATCAATCAGTGCAAAGATACGTTGACTTACTCGTTCAGTAAATAAATTACTAACAGAAGAAAAAAAAAATACCTACACAATAAATATTTTTGTATATATAATTTTAATGTTGTTAATTTTTATTATTTATTTTTATGTATTTATTTTATATTTATGCATGAAAATTATAAGACGGGAAAATAAAAATTTTAGAAATAAAGTTTTTGTTAAAACTTGATAATATTTTCTTTTAAGAGTTTATATGTTTAATAAGGTATTGTGTATAAATATTTTTGTTAAAATATAATTATGTTAATTTTTTTATGTTATTTTAATTAAGTATAACATATGATTGGTCTGTTATTAATATGGTGATGTGTGTGTTTGATAGTATTAATATGATGGGTTGGCTTGTTGATAGATCAGTGTTATACGATTGAGTGATTTTGGATTTAATTCTAAGTTCGGAGAGAGTAAAGAGGAAAACTTTAATTATTTATATTTTTTGCTTAAGGGCAAAATGATTTTTTATTTTTATTAATTGGTGCATAAATTAAATAAAGGAGTGTAGAAATAAAAACATGCAAAATAAATTAAATAAAAATAAATAGATACAGGATTGAACCTGGAATAGAAGAAAGATAGAGATTTAGATAGAGTTAGATTTAAAAATATATTATTTTAAGTAAGAGAATATTAGAGACAGGTTTTAAGTGATTTATAAAAACTAAGGTATAAGGGAGAAGGGTGACATTTGTTTTTAGAAGCTCTACAGCAAAGAGAGAAACATAGAGAAAGAGAGAAGAAGGACATTTTTTGGAGAGAAGAGAAAGGGTTGTAACAAACCTTAGTGCAATGGGAGATTTGTGGTGTTTTTGAAGTATAGAAATAAAGCCCTAGTATTGGTCATGGTATGGAAAAGTTTACCTTTGTTTGTTTGTTGTTGTATGTTATATGTTCTTGATTATTTTGATTCATAATCATTGTTGATGCATATGTACATGATTATGATTATCATTATTTGTGGTTGGGTAAGGATTGTGTATATATGGGCATAGAGTTTATGTTATATTTGTATTGGATTTTTCCTATGAAAGTATGTATGGTTTTGTTGGGTTATACCAAGATAATAGGTTTTGTTGGGTTATACCAAGATAATATGTTATATTAGGTTTTGTTGTGTAATGTTTGTGTTGGGTTTTTTCTATGAAAATATGTATGAGTTTGTTGGGTTATATATTTTTAAAATAAAATTTAAATAAAATTACAAAAATAATATATAAATTTTAATATAAAAAACATAAATTAAAATTTAATTTTAATTAAATTTAATCTAATAAAACATAAATTAAATTTAATTAAATAAAACATAAATTAAATTTTTATTTTTATTTTTTTGAGTAACGGGTATCCACAGGTCAGGTGGTATAATATCCACACTCGACCTGTTTATAAGCAGGTATTGAAAATACCCTTAACACGCGGGTAGTAAATACTCGCATGTACCAACTATCCGTCGCGAATTTTATCTATGGATATCCACGGATGTAGCTGTTTTGTTCATTCCTAATGTGAACCAAGCTTTAGGAGCTATAAATCTTGATGATAATTAGAGAATAAGATTAGTGGCTATGTTTAGGGTTAGGTTTGACTTTTGAATTGGTGATGGAGCATGCACAAAAGTGTATGTGGTTAATGAGCATAAGGCATGTGAGATTAATCTACTTGTTGTTCCTAGTAAATCCTGAGACTATCTGTGGATAGGTGCTCCCTTTGACATGGTTGTTGAAAAGGGAGGAATATTCTCTTTGACATTTGTTGTTGAAAAGGGGTGACTTTCTTTGATATTTGTTGAAAAGAGAGTGATGTTCTCTTTGGCAAATAGTTATAGAAAAGAGAATGATGTTCGAGTATTGAATCTTCTTTGGTGGGGATAGATGTTTCGCCTTGTGTGATAGGGGAAGAGGTCTAAAGCTAGAAGAAAGATGACTCACATATGCCTGTAGGAGAGGCTACAGTTAGGTGAGGTAGGGTACAAGAGTGTGACTTAGTATTGTCATGATGAAGATCATGGTTTGGTGATGCTCATGGTGTTATTCATGATAAGGATATATCTATGATGATGGTCATGGTATTGAAGGTTCTCCTAGTTATGCTATGTTGATAATGGTATTACTCTAATGGTTATTGTAAGTAGTTAGCACAAATGTTAATGAGTGGAAAAATCAAGAGTATGTGTGTGAGATGTTAGTGATAACATCAAGGGTTAGGGATTGGGGATGAAGGATAAAAAATCGAGCATCGAAGATCAAGGATCAATATCCTTAAACAACGTATTAGAGGTTGGATAATTGACATTGACCCTATATCTCGAAACACTTTCAATTTTTTTTTTTCATCTTAACAAAGCTATTTTCAAAGGACTAATGTTTTATGGTATGGACACACTCATCATGTCAATGCAAATAGTCCTTATAATAATATCTTAAAATTAACATTCATTTTTTTTAAACATCCCAAGTATTTTTTTTTTTAATCCTTGCAAGAGTTGAAATTCGGAGAGATATAGTATTTCCATGAAATACTCTGAACCCTAGTTTTAGTTAAGCTTGCATGGTTGATCTTACAAACTTTAAATACGAAAGAAAATTCCTCGTTATTTTGAAAAAAAAATGCGTAGATTGTCTTAACAATTTATTTGATGAAGCAAATTTTTTTTTTTTAACTTCCAAAAGAAAATTTTCCCGTTAATTTTCACAAATATTTTTCATTATCTCTTGCTTTTTATTTACTTCTCTTGCTGGCAAAGGTTTCAATGTGTATAACCAATGTTATTGAAATAAGTATTAGAAACACTCCTCTATCAAATTGACAAGGTCTAACAGGACTAATTTCTATAAACATATAATAACAAAGAATGTTAACATTACCATTAGAGAAAGAAAACAAAATTCATTTATTCTCTACAAGCAATTTGACTTCTTGACTTCTTTATTTAACTGTTGAATCTTGTAGAGTGAGGAATGGTTAATGAAAATATATTTTTTCTATCATTTAATTGCTTGTAATATTAGTATAACTTATGAATGATCATAGTACATGTTTCGGTTAGGGGCTGAGTCGCCAAACTCCTTCACAATTTGCCTTCTTGCCGTCCGGTCACGCTCCAAGCTCTATTGTCTTGCTCTTCTCTTCAGGAGGGAACCTGTCAAAGATCCTCCGATGCCAAATTCAGTATTCGAACCGTTTAGCAATTCAATAGAACAATAATAATTATGCAGTAAATGCAACCTATCTACCACTTACCTTTGAACTGTATTTATAGTTTTTGCCATGAGCTTGGGATTAGTGAAAAGTTAATCACAGTCCAATTCTAGCCCAATGGCTCTAATCACTATTTACCTTAATCACGGTTTTAATGACCCAGTTCACCTACCGGCCGATCTTGTACAACCGTTCGGTTAAATCGATTCGGTGCTGCTCCCTTTGGACTGCTCGATCCGTACGGTACATGGTTATTACTCACCCGAGTGAAAAGATGAATGATCGAGTAGAACAGTACATAGTGAGTGTTTATGCAAACTGTCTAGCAATGCTATGAGAGGACCAAACTCGAAGGAAAAAGGAATTTGAGTGTCGTGAGTGAGAGACAAAGAGCGCAGTAAAAAAGATTGAAGAAATGTCGGTTGTTAGGTTGATGTCGGCGCTGCTCTCTGGATAGCTCGGTCTGTATGGTACACGCCGACGGTTAGGTTGATGTCGACACTGCTCTCTTGACGCCCGGTGTGTATGGTACATTACACAATTTATTATTGACTAGAGATATATTATATGAAAACTATTTTGTCTTTTGAGAATCATTTAAATCTTTTTAAACTTAGTAAATCATGTGTCTAGCCATTAATAAATCTTACTTTAAAAAAAATACTTTCATTATCACTACAAGAAGTAGAAGATAAAGAATTTGAGAAAAAAAAAAGATGAATGCTTACTATACTCACATCTCTTTCTTCTTCTAAGCCCATAGTTCTTTTGTTAGAACAATTAGAAATAATGTATTTATATTCTAAGTATTTAAAATCATTTAATTAAACCATTATTATGAATATTTAATTCAAATATTTTTTTATTGTTTAGAAAATCTTACGTGCTCTCGTTAAAATGAGTAATGATCTACTCACTCTAAGAGCCAACAAAATGGATTATCCTCAATAACAACCTTTAATCTTATTTTATCAACGTATGAGATTAATAGATTATATGTACATATTAATTAGGATAATGATACTTTAACAATATTGTTTGACAATATTTTGACACGGGCTACGTGTCAAAATGTGACTGGTGCACATGAAAATGAAAATAGAAAATGTAAAATGACGTGGAAAAAAAATTAGGGGTAGGGTTTGAATTGAGAGGGTTTCAATTTAACTTTTTAGAATTTGAATTTGAGGCACTTTTAGAGAGATAAGGCAAGCTCAGAGAAAGAATGCAAAAATTGTATAGAGAGAACCCAAGCTCATAGAGAGAACGCGAACCCTAAAGAGAAGTTCTTCCCTCCGCCCATCCACCCATTTTCATGTCGATTCCCAAGAGCGTCGCCGGAGTGCCGGAATCCTGGAGTGCCGCCATTGACGAAACTCACCCACCCACCGATTCAGTCACAACCGGAGTGCCGGAGAGAACCGGAACCCTAGAGAGAAGGACTTCCCTCCCACCCTTCCATTTTTGTGCTTCTTCCGAAAAGCAAAAACGTGTGTGTGTTTTGATCATCATTTAGCATCATTGTTGAAATTAAAGGTTCTTGGAGATGTAAGTCAATATTAGAAGTTCAAAAACACCTTGATGTAAGGATGTCATCTTCGTAGTTGGTCTACATGTGCAAAACCTTTGCCTGAAGTACCCACTTATTTTGTCTTTGTTACCATTGTTGTTTCTGCATCATGAGTTTGACAAAATATGGTTCCTTGGCCACGAAATTCTTCATAAATGGCATAATAATTGGTTCCACATCACTTTTAAGTCGAAAAAGAGGATGAGACATAAATTAGGCTGTCCAATATGAGTGTCATCTTCCTAATTGACCCGCCTGTGCAAAACCTTTGCACGAAGTACCCATTTATTTTGTCTTTGATACCACTGATGTATCTACATCATGAGTTTGACGAAATATACTTCCTTGGGCACGAAATTGTTCATAAATGGCATAATAATTGGTTCCACATCACTTTTAAGTTCAAAAATTGACGAGACATAAATTAGGAAGTCCAAAATGAGTGTTATCTTCCTAGTTGACCCGCGTGTGCAAAATCTTTGCCCGAAGTATCCAGTTATTTAGTCTTTGATAGCACTGTTGCATCTACACCATGAGTTTGACAAAATATGCTTCCTTGGCCACAAAATTGTTCATAAATGGCATAATAATTGTTTCCACATCAATTTTAAGTTGAAAAAAGTATGAGAAGTAAATTAGGCAGTCGATGACTTTTAAGATGGAACAAGTCAGTGTACCTTGTTGTGCATAATTTGAAGGTATTTATTGGGCACGAGAACAAGATTACTCTGGTTCACAAAATCTAGAATTCAACTGAGATTAGATTCGTTAGCCAAGATGAAGAATGAAAGAAAGGAAGACATTTTAAGTGAAATTGGAGTTAGGGTTTATGAGAGAAAACAAAGGCCTAGCGGCCCAAGGATTTGATGGCGGTGGCCTCTTCAACATAATTCCTTGACCTAGCATAATAGTGAAAAGGTTTGGATATATGTGATTGTGAGAGTGAGTATTGAAATTGCAGAGCGCATATATGGTGGTTTTCACGTTGAATGGTGCTTCAAAATGATGAAGCATTCGGCTCAAACAACTGCGAACACAATTCCAGTGAATGGTTGAACGCTCCTTTGTGGTCAACGAAGATTTGTGGGTGGGAGGATCTTCTCTGGTTCTCATGGGTTCTCTATCCGAGATTTCAAATTTTTGAAACCCCAAAATAAAACTGCCTAAATGAAAACCCTACAACCCTCTAACTTGCATTTCCATATCACTTTTCCTTTTCAAAGTTGTTTTTCATGTCCGTGTCAAAATGTTGTCAAAATTATCAAAGTGATTATCCTATTAATTATCTCTTATGAAAATCATAACATTTTTTCTTGTAAAAGCGTCCTAATTTTGTCACCTCTTTATTAACATACTAAAACTAAAAATATATATTGAAGACAAAAAGAGAAAGTAAAATAGTTATCCATGGATGAAATTATGAATTTATCTTTTCTTTTATTTTTTTTACTCTGCATATATAATATAATTATAGTATTCAAAATATTGTAATAAAATATAATTAAGTGTAAGTATGATTATAATTATATTTCATTTAAATAAGTAATGTTAATTTTTATTTTAATAATTAATTATTTTTAGAAAATATCTGTTTTTGTTTTCTTTTGCTTAACATCTATGGAGTATTGGTACAATACGTTATTTTTTATTTATTTTTTCTTTTGGTAAAATAATAAAGTGAAAAATTAGATATATATATATATATATATATATATATATATATATATATATATTTATATTTATATTTACATTAGAAGATATGGAAATTATACTTGTTAAATAACGCTTTAGTTGAGTCTAATAAATTAAAATTAGATGCTAATTAAATTCATTTTATATTTTGGATTTGCTTAAAACGTATTCGCACAGTAAACCTTTTTATATCTTCATTCACTTTCATATGTAAAATAAGTTATTAACTTTTATGATAATTAATTAAAAATATTTTAAATTGATTTCTGACTAATTAATAATGCATAGACCTTTTATGTTTAATAGTCCTGTTGAACAATTTTACATTGTCCTACATAGTTATCATAGAAATCAATAGAAAATGGTACTTTTACACAAAGACTTTTTTACAGCCGTTAATACTATCTTTCATTATTCTTCATTTTCTTTTTTTTTTCCTTTAGTAATACAAAAATTTACTTTTGTAAGAATCATTTTATTCTTATAAAATATTATTAAATGATAATTATTGGTGTCAAATACTTTTTTTCTATAAATATAATTATGTTACAGGTGATAATGTAAAACTATTACATTATAGTAGACTTTCTTTGTTAAAGTTTAACCATGGACGTCTACATTCTAAATTTGGAATTCAACTTTTTTACATTGTCCCTTGTTAAATCTTCAAAATATATTGATTAACATTGATGTTTCAAAATATATTTAACATGTTTTTAATACTACTGTGAAAATGGGTTGAAATTTATAAGTTATTTTGGTCCACCACGGATTCAAATTGAATTAGTTGAAAAAAACTTCGAGAATCGAGTTTATCTGGATTGAACCTATAGTGAATCAGTTAGCTCATCAATTCACCTAATTTTTTTAATAATTATTTTATGTTGGATTAGTCATTTTACAAAATATCGAAAAGAGACTTGCTTATAGTTGTTTTTGTATGAAATAATTAGGTAACATGAAAAGTTCACAAATTTATACTTAATAACTTAAATTTTATGCAAAAATAATATTAAATCCTTATGAAATTACTAAAAATTTTGTTGAAAAAATTTTATGATCTTTTGTGTGAATAAAATTTTATATTTGATTGTTCATAAATAAGTAAATCGAATTAGATTGATTCATTAAACAGTGAATATGTAATAAGTCATACCTAATGATATTGAATAGTCCTTTTGACAACACCATTTTTTAATATATTGGAAGAATATAAAAACTCAATCAGACTAGTTAATTCTTAAAAAAAAAATACTCAAATTCAATTTAAATATGATAATAATGTAATATTTTATAATATTATTAAATTATACATGGTAGAAGTTATCCAATACAAATAAATAATAGAAACATTCATAAATTTATTATCTTAGTTAATATTATTAATTATTTTTATAAAAATTTATTTTGAATTTATTACTATCAATTTTTTTCCTTTAAAAAACCCAAATCGATAACTAACCAGTAACAACTCAGAAAAATATGAAAATTAATATGGAATCTAAGTATTGTGGTCCATCTACCATATTATTAATGTTTAGAAAAATAGAAGCTTTTGTTTGCTGTACAGAATCCAAGTCTTTGTAGTAATAATTTTACAGCACTCGAGTACACAAAGGAGTATTGTACTGTGCTATTGTAATTTGGTTTGTTTTTCCTTTTGACTCTTTTGGGGAGGAAGCAAGAAGGAGAACATGGAAGGTTGAAAATTTGGCCGACCTTGGAGTGGACCCCACAGATGGGGTGAGAAACTCCACCAATGAATGACAATGCAGTAGAATACAAAACAATACAATCAGCTTGTTCGATGTTGGGTTTATAGGAAGGAAGGAACTATGTAATGTAATCACGTTATTATTGTGAAGTCAAGTGAATTCTGAAAACAAAAACAGCTGTAATAAATCATAGAAACAAACAAAGAAACAGTGTCAGCAATAAAACAAGGCACAGAGAAACTGCAAAAGTCAATAAGGGCAACCTATGCCTTTTGGCCCCATTCTCATTCCGTTGCTAACAAAACTGCGCAAAGACTTTCTCAACAAAACCAATACAAGACGGTTATCTAAGTCTACTCTTTCAACCATCCATCCCCTATTCCATCTTCCTATTCCTATATTATCAATCAATAAAATTTCACTCCTTATACGTTCTTCTCCTTCTTCCCTTTAATTTCTGCCTCTCTCTCGCTCTTTCCTTCCTTTAACAATTAACTAGAGACGACCCGATTGACTTCCAGATCTTTTTCCAGGGAAAAGTTTTTATTTTTGGATCGGTAAGAGAGTTTTTGGATTACCAATTCATTATCTGGGTGTTGGGAATTTCCTTTTTTTTTATCTTCTTTTTTTGAATTTCTTTTCTGGGATGATTGAATTGCTTCCTTTATTGATCGGCTTTCTTTTGGAACTTTTTAGTTTTGGACTTTCACTCACGTTGAGCTCTTTTTTTTTTTTTTTGCAGTTTTGTGGTAAGAGTTAGATGTTGACTGATAGACGGAAAGTTTGAGGTGGGGCTGGATTATATGGACAGTCTTTGTTGCTTCAGCTCTGTCAGCCAGGTGAGGAATTCTGTCCCTTTGGAATATTTTCTTTTTCTTTTGGAAATAATCAATCTCCGTATGAGGATGTGAGGATGTCATGTGGTGAATTGCTGATTGAGAGTTGAGATTTAAGCTCTGCTGCTGTGCTAGAGAATGGACTTGGGACTTTTCCAAATTTTATTTTCTTAATCTTGATGAGAAAGGTTCTGTGAATTGATTATTTCTGTTCAAACAGTTGCCAATAACCAGCTTTTCTGAAAGCTTAAGCTTTTGATAGAGACATAACAATATTTTTTTCATATCTCTAACATGTTCGTCCGTGCGAGAATGTTTTGGACTTGACGACTACAGAATGAATGAGTTTGCTATATCTCATACCGACATTTAATTATAAAGAACAGTGGGGCCTTGGAGGATTTTCCTATAATAGGAATGCACTACAAGAATGGATGAAATTGATAAGTGACTGTGTTATTTGTGATAAAACAATGGAGCTCATCAGGCTTAAAAGGAGATTTTCTAAATAGCTACAAGACCAACTGTGTTTTATGGTATGTCTTAGAAATTTGGTTTGGGTCTAATTCAACACTACGAAATTTACTTGTGAGGTGAGAGTTTTTTCTTACGTATATACTTTAATTTGGTCATTGAGTTAATTGATGTAGGAACTCCATCTCACTTCCCTCAATGATAATTGGATATTTCAAGTGTGAAGTTTGCAGAATTGAACATTTGTGGGTTGTCTAATAATAATGACATAATAGCAAGTGACTTTGATCAGATAAACTGGAATCTTAGAATTTGAATTTTAGTCTAACTCAATCAACAAAACCAGTTTGCTTTGGGCGAAGTATCTTCCATTATATACTTAATTTGGTTATACCAGGAGGCAATGTGATATTTCCAACAGTATTGATAGCTGGGTGGTGAAGTTCTAGCTAGAGCGCAAGTATTCTGGAAATAGAATATTTTGGTAGATGAATGTTCTTTCTAGATAAAATAGGATTAGTAATGGATATTTACATAGGAATATCACCTTTCGAGGAACATTTGACATAATCTTGCCTGAAATGGTTTGTCCACGTGTGGAAGCGAACAATTGAATCACCTGTTGAAAGAATTGGTTAGATGGAGGATAGATCAATGACAGGGTAGTGGTTGACCAAGGAAAACTCCAAGAGAAAATATTGAAAAAGCCTTGAATGTAAAAGCTCTTTCTCATAATTTGGTTTTATACAGTAGACATTGGTATTGTTTGATTCATGTACCTGCAATCATATGGTTTTGTTGTATATATAGTAAAGGTTGCACAGAAACTCGTGAACCCTTGGTGAGATCATCTTCTGTTTCTCTCAAGATTAAACCAATGGATTGTTGGTCCTTCCTTTGTTAATTTAGGCTATATAATCTTCACTTCTTTGCACTTCAAATTATTTTTCTGCCTAAGTGATCCATTCTTCACCTCCGACAATCTTCACTTTCTTAACTGGCATAAAATGCAAACCTTGGAAATTCAATCTGACCCCTGGTTGGAATAACTCCTTTCCTTATGATTGGAATTTTCTTTTTACTCCATTGTTCTCTTTCCAAGCATTCTCACAGAGGTACTGCAAAATGATTGTTGAATAATGTTTATAAGAGAAGTGGATGGTTGCCACGATGAATGTCCAAAACGTCAGTTGAGGACTGGAATGTGAAATTTTGAGTCTTCTGAATTGGCTTGATCAACATATAGCTGGAAGAGAACATGGTGAATGACACAGCAAAATAATATATCTAAATTAAACAAACTGCCAAAAAAAAAATACACCAACTATGCCAGCCAGTTTAGGAATAAGAACCAAGTAGCTATTGTGTAGCGTAATGGAAAGAAATGGGCCAAAGAAGGCAAAAGCAGATAAACCCACGTAAGGAGTTAATTTGGGGAAAAAGAGAGACGAAAGCTAAACACACCCGTAAAAGTACAACATGAATGCAAGAATAACATGGGCGTGAGCAACCATTAGGATACAAATGTTATCAGACAATGGAAGCTTCTCAACTTCAAACTTGGTCACAGATATAGTGATGGAATCAGATCAGAGATGGTGCCATGTCAACTAATTCTCTTAAGCTATTAAGTGAAAGCCTAAAAATGACTTTATATTTGTTTACAATGGCTACCAGTTAATTTGAAAATAAGTTGGCATATACTGACAGAAGGCTAGTCAAGAATGTGAAGACAATCGGTAATAGGTAAACTTGAGCAGCTTGTGTTGACTATCTGTTTGAAGGAAGAAATAGTCCTTTATGGATTTTTCTTTTGAGAAAATTTATTTTAGTAGATTTGAAGGTCAGGACATGCCAAGAGGCTCAAAGAGGGTTAGTCACTTCCTGGCTTCTTCCTTCACTGCCTGAAAATATTGGTGCCAGAGTGGGCAGAAGTGTTACTTGCATCATGAGAGAAAGAATATGGTTGGTTTTGTGAGATGAATAATTCACAAATCATGATCAATCTTTTACTGGATCAGAAATATTGATACTGAAGCAGGTTGGAAAGAGAACAATGGAGTAAAAACCCCATATGTTTAGTTACGCTGACAGATAATATTTTGGTACCATGCCAATGATGGATTTCTTGCAGCATCTGGGCATTGATTAAATAGAAAACCCCATAGCTAGATGGAAATATGAGATCATTATTAATATGTTTCTTCATTTTATTTCTCACATTGTCTTAGTGACATCTTCCAACTCATTCCCTTTTGGTAATCATAGATATAAAGTTTTTCTTTCCTTTCCGTTATTATACATTATTGAAATATGTTAAACAAAATCTATAAACTCTCCTGTTGTTGCATTTCAATTTCTCTATCTGAAGGTGGTTGGAGGAAGATCTTCATCTAACTCTGGCAAGGGCAAGAGCAGTCAGTCCTCAGTCAAATATGGCTATAGCCTAGTCAAAGGGAAAGCAAACCATCCCATGGAGGACTACCATGTAGCAAAATTTGTCGAGTTCAATGGGCGAGAGCTTGGCCTTTTTGCTATATATGATGGACACCTGGGAGACAGTGTACCAGCCTATTTACAAAAGCATCTGTTTCCTAATATCTTGAAGGAAGTAAGTTGTTGAATCAAACTGAAGAGCTGTTATGCATTTATCATAATTTCATCTAATTTATCTGGATAAGAGTTTTGTTCATTTCAATTTTATATTGCTTATAGTATACTGATTTTCTTTTTCTCAAGTTCCTATACTTTTTGCCAATCAATATACTGCTATCAACCATATGAATGATAAGTCATTTTAGTTTTAAAGTCTTGAAGAGGTTGGTAAGATCTCTGTCCTAGCAAGATAAATTTGAAAGATCAAATACTGGTAAATTTGACTTATTGTACCTTTTCTTACTATCTTCAGTATATTTATGATTGTGAATTTGTGATTCTTTATCCAGGAGGACTTCTGGAATGATCCATTCATGTCCATTTCTAATGCCTATGTAACAACAGATCAGGAAATTCTTTCTCATAGTCCTGATTTGGGACGAGGAGGATCAACTGCAGTGACTGCAATTCTCATAAATAATCAGAAATTATGGGTAGCCAATGTAGGAGATTCTCGAGCTGTGGTGTCAAGGGGAGGGGAGGCTGCACAGATGACAACTGATCATGAGCCCAATACTGAGAGGGGCAGCATTGAGACAAGAGGTGGCTTTGTCTCAAACATGCCAGGTTCATCAATTAACCCTCTGCAAGTTCTGAGTTGTTGCCTTAGGTGTTCTATGCTGATTTTGTTTCTTCCCATAATGAGATTTTACAAGTCTCAATCTATTTTTCCTTTTCAAATTACATTTAACTGAGAGATGGACATGATATGTGTGTGTGAGAGAGAGGTTTGACTGTTCTATATGCATGATTTGTACTCATTAGAAAAGTAAAGGATGGGTTGAAAGAAAAGAATGAAAGTTTAAAAAAAGTGAAGGATAGGTTAAATTAAATTAAAGTAAGCTGCAGCCAATGTAAGTAACCTGAATTTAAATGTAAGATATTGTCCATATTGCTTTATATATGGCCACCATTCCAATTTTTAGGATGGTTGGATCTTATGAGATATCTATAAAGTAGAAAAGTAGAATGAGTATCATATGGTTGTGAATGCATGTTAAGTTGTTAACTTCATTACACGAGAATAAATTCAAGATAGATTCTGTAATTTATTCAGCAGTGAAATTTATTTTGAGAGATGATTTTCTCAGACTTAATGACAATTATTTATATATGTATATATTTAGTCCTTTCTTGAAAAAGTGAGTTAGATGCCATGTGCAAAGCTGCTTGGTTATCACAACACAACTTCATTTGTTGAATTAATGTTCCCTGAATTTTAATTTTGTAGTTATTATTTAATCCAAATAAAATCACAAGCAGCTATGGTCAAGCTCTATACTCACCTTAAACCTTTGATCAAATAATGTGATACGAACTAATCATGGTTTTGTCTTGTTGGAAGCTTACCTTAACAATGGACACTTATAACCTGCTATAGTTATGACCATTTTGGGAGTTGTCCGAATTCTAGTCTTAAAAAGTAGGTGGTGTTAAGAAATGGACTTTAAGTCTAATTCAACCTTACAAAAATGGTTTGTAAGGTGAGATTTACATCCAATATTGTGATTTGATCTTATCTCTAGTCAATATAAGATCTCTACCACACTCCTCATGCCTAAGCATATACAACTCGAGCGTGGGATTATATATCTATGGGTGGTTCGATAACCAGACGATAACATGTGGAACAATAAACGTGGCAAAGAACGAACTTTGCTGGATAGACTCTAATATAGTTCTGATACTATGTTAAGAAGTGAATTTTAAACCTTTAACCCTACAAAATCAACTTATAAGGTGAGGTTTTCACCTACTTGTATATTGTAATTTAGTCTTATCTCTAGTTAATGTGGAATCTCGTAGAAATTAAAAAAAAAAGTGTATTCCAAGAGGTTGTAGAACATATGTTCACTCTTGAAGGATTCCACCATCATTATGAGAGGTTAGGAGGAGAGGTGTGATAATTTAAGTATACTAAATCATATTCGTCAATGAAGTCATTTACCACCATTGTAAACGAGAGCTCTTGGCAAGACAGAAGAGACTATATTAAGAGGAAGATTGTGTGAAGGGAGGAAAATTTAATAGAAGAGACGCGAGAGTCACATGCAAGTGAAATAGTCTTTATCATTCTATTGAAATTTTTGAGTGGGATACTTGGGTTTTTGCTATTTGGGAAGAGTTCCTCAAGTCTATTCATAAAACTTATGTTATAATTGTAGAAATAGAGCTGCACAACATAAGTGTGGTTGGCCCATAAGTCACCTGTCCTTAGATCAGAATCAGGCTTTAATACCTTCTTAGAAAATGAATTTTAAATATAACTTTACTTTACAAAATCAGTATAAGGTAACTTATATACTTACTTATATACTATAATTTAGACATATCTTTAGTCAATGTAGGAACTTCAACAACTTATAATTAAGAGGGTTTTTCAAATTTGTTAAAAAAATTTGTAATGAGAACAATTTTCTCAAGTTTGTTTGAAAACTAGTTGTCTTCTTTAAAAGAGTGAACATTTGTTGAGATGTTCTTGTGGACACAAACAAGAAATGTAGCCAATAAGTGTATTATTTTGGAATGGAATCATTTGCTTCTAGGGTGTGCTGAAAAAAAATTCGTTTGCCTAAGTGTTCTAAGTTGCCTTTAACTGATGGTCCAAATGGTTACTATTTTCTGTGTTAAAACCCAACCACAGGGGCATGCTACTCATTGTGGCTACACTTAATCAATCCCAGTTTATCACATGTTCACTTTGTAGAATGACTCTGAACTTCTCTGTTTGGACTCTGTTCATCATTGAGCATCTTTTTTTTCTCTTTAATCATGATTTGTTATTACAATTACCATAATATCATTATGGTTTATGATTACTATCATCGTTATTTTTTTTTTCTAGAGAATAAAGGAAAAAGCCTTATAGTTCAACATAGTTTCCTACACTTTTGGATAAGTATTACACACTGAGGAGAAACCATATGAGGAGGAATGATTTGACATCACTGTAAAGTCCAAATTGCATGAACAATTTTTTATTGAATAACTTTATCACCATCATCACAGTTACTAATTAAACGTTTATCAAATAAATTAGATCTGTATCACTAATTTGAAAAAACAAAACAATGTTATACTTTCAAAATGAATTAAGAATCATTTGATTACATACATTCTATATGAAATATGATTGAAAATATTAGGATTCCTTTTTGTTGAATGCTTTCTATTTTGTAATAATTTCTTCATTTTTGTGGTTTATATCAGGTGATGTTGCAAGAGTGAATGGGCAGCTAGCAGTTTCTCGAGCCTTTGGAGACAAAAACCTCAAAACACACTTGCGATCTGATCCTGACATTCAGTACGCTGATATCACCCCAGATGTTGAACTTTTGATACTTGCTAGTGATGGTCTATGGAAGGTTGATGTTATTCTCTTTTTCTCTATTTTTCCATTAAGGCAAAACTGCACTTTCCATGCCTTAACTCACCTTGAATTTTTTATTTCTTTTACTTCTGTCCTCTAACAATTTAATTCATTTTTATTTCAACTTTTCTCAAATCCAAAAGTTTGTCCCAATTTCTGACTAACAACATCATTGCAATTGCTAATAGTGGCATCCTATGTGTGGACAAGTGCATCATTGGCACTACATCTAGGGTTTCCATTTCATTACCATTCCCAATATTTTGAGTCCAGATTCTCTTCTGAATTTTTTCTGTTACCTATCTGTTGAACCTTCAAAATACACTAAAGGGATAATAACACACACTTCCAAAAAGCACTATAATTGAGTGAAATATATCAAGAATCACTAAAAAGTGTTTGATAGTGTGTTGCTGCTAATAGTTGCAAGTGTTATCAGGAAATTGGGAAAGGAAAAACACATTGTTTTGGCAAATAATTATTCCATGTACTTAAAATTTGCACTTATTCCAGGTAATGGGAAATCAAGAAGCTGTTGATATTGCAAGAAGAATAAAGGATCCACAAAAAGCAGCCAAACAACTAGCCACTGAGGCATTGAACAAAGACAGTAAGGATGATATTTCCTGCATTGTAGTTCGTTTCAAGGGTTGAAAATTGGAACATACACACTCTCTAAAATCAGGGTATATATTTATATATATATATATTATTCTACAAATCAAGATGCAATTCCATACCCATGAAAATCCATCATTAATTTGGAATATCCTGCAAAATAGGTTTTGCCCCTTCCCTTCATATGTAAAAATATAAAATTTAAATTCTCGAATTTAGGTCGTGGCGTTTAGTATTTCTTGATTTCTTCGTGGTGTAGATTCACACAATAATTTTCTTTCAATATGCATTATTATTACTATTATTATTTATTATTATTATTATTGTGTCGTGGAGCAGTGTGAAGAAGATGACAGCCGCAGTTTATTATTTCAACTGGGTAATTTATACATTTGTTTTATAAACCGATGGTATGATATGGTTGAAATGACCTAACTTGTGTATTTAAATTATTATTTAAAATTTTTGTTGCGAATTTAAGTAACAATGAGTATTTTCTGTTGGGAATTTAAATTATTATTTAAAATTGTTGTTTAAAATATTAAATTTATTTTCCTTTTAACCATAGGTGTGCCCACCAATATTAAAGAGTTAAATTCTCGCCGTGTGATTTGGTGCGGCTTTTATTTGGGCTTTTTTTTTTTCATTTCCATAATCTCTAACTGTGCTTTTATAATTTTTATAATAATTATTTTATTTTCTACGAAAGTGACTTCTGAATATCTATTATGGAAAATTTTTAAATAAATATTTTAAAGTTTTTGAAACATGAGTCTTAGAATAAGATTTTTAGAAAAGAATTTCTGAAATAAATTTTTCGAAACAGAATTTTAAGGAGAAATTTTTCAAGACAGAAAATTGTTTTCTGGAACAAGTTTTTCGGAACATATGTGATATATATTAGAGAAAGTTTTCTGAAATACATAAAATACGTTTTGGAACGAGTTTTCAAAATGAATTTCTTTCTACAATTTCCAAATATATAAAAAAGAAAAAAATTCCAAAAACGTGTTCTAGAAAACAATTTCCAAATCTGAATATATTTGTCAAAATACGTAATACATTTAAAAAAATACTTTCCGGATTAGTAAATCTGAAATTTTGTTTATGAAATACATTTAAAAAAATACCTTGTTCGATGACACGAAGATCTATTGAGTACATACAATTTTTCAATTGAAACAAGCAACAACTAAAGAATCTTTTTTTCTCCTTTTTCTGTGTTCACAGAGTAACTATAAATTGGCTGAATCTTAAGTCACCTTTTTCCTGCTGTATACCAAAGCCAATGAGATAGTGGTAATTTTGACCAATTTACTACAATGGAAACAAAATCGGTGACCGACATGAATCCAATCGGAATGGTTGTTTGAAATTTTCATAAGTTAATTTATTTTTGGAGTGGTATATATGAGATAGTCTGCCTGTTTCGGCTCATGCAACATGGGTATTTCACCATACACCTCCAAGTCTTTCGCTTTGCACCTCCAAATATTCTCAAAATGTCAATATTGTCCATACTTAAAACAGTATTAGTATTTAAAAGAATTAAATGGTCAAAGATTCTTTAAAATATCAGTTATTATTCCTCAGCAGGAGTTATTATTCTTCACGCTTGTGCATTTGAAAGTACATCACATCTCACTTTCTCTCTTTCGTTCCTCCCCTCTTTCGCATCTCATTTGAACAACACACTCTCTACTTCTAGGCACACTTCAGCAACAAAGAGACACCACAACACCATAGGTTCGTCTTCTTCCACTACTTCCAAGCACACTCCAGGCACACACAAACACCACAACTTCGTCTTCTCAAGCACCAGAGGTTCGTCTTGTTATTTCTGTGGAGGTTGAAGTTGTTTTTGTTGTTGGATCCAACGACACACCACATTAATTGTTTCGTTTTTGTCATTTGGTGGTGTTGTTCCTTTCGTCGACGTTGCTTCTTCTCGCTGCTGGCCAAAAGTTGGTGGATTCCCATATTTATTTTCAATTGGATAGTGTGTTGTAGATATAGATCTTGTAGGGTAGTATTTATAGAGGATTAAAAGTTGTTATGTTACTATTTTCACGATTGATTTGCGCTTAATCTATTATCCAAACGTGATGGGAGTGAATCGGATCTAGATAATTAATTCATCCGATGTAGGTTGAATCAGTTATCCAAATCTAATTCAGTCATCTTCGCATTTGGATATCCGATTCATAGCCTTTTCAATTTTTTTTAATTATTTAATTATTATAAGTGTTCTACCTATATTTTTCCTATAATAAATGTTCTCTTTTATAACTTTTAAATTTTTTGTTATTTAATTATTTTTATGGTTAATAAAATTTAATTATTTTTATAGACATAATAATATTTAATTATATTTATAGACATATATTTAATTTTTTTAATGAATTAAAATATTTAAGTTTTGATTAAACTATGTTATTTTTAATTATTTTATGTTTTTTTTATAGTTTTATGGCTTTTATTTTATTTAAATTGTTACATTTTAATTAATTAGTTTTTTATATAAATAGTGGAATTAATTTTATTTATTTTGAATTCTATAATTATTTGTAATGGATGTTTTTTATGTAATGTTGTTAATAAAAAAGATGGAATAGATACGGCTCGGACTTGAGGTGCACCTTCACATGACGGAGAGAGTTTCTCACAAGGTAAGAGGAGGAGACTTACTACTTCTACTCGCAGAAGACATGGAGCAACTTAGCATGATGTTGATGTTGAGGAGCTTGAAGATGTGAGGGTTGAGGAGGATGCAATTGAGGAGCATGATATTGAGGAGGAGGAGCATAGAATGTTCCTGAAGGTGGATTTCTTGGAGGTCCAATAAACGCTTCAGTACTGACACATTACATTCACCATGTTGCCTATGCAATATGTTAGGGTCGGGTAAGTGCAAAACTTTAATTGTAATGATTATTGTCTAGTGGAAATAAATTTTATATTAAATATTATTGTTTAGGATCGGAAAAGATCAAGTTGATCTCCCACGAGAACAAGTTAAACAAACTAGGATCTTGCCACGAGGGCATTATAGACATCATGTATGGTTCTGGTCTGATGTCTCTGGTGGGCATCTCATATGACTATGTCGATAAGAGTCTAGATTTCATTTCGAGACCAACAGTTTTCATTTCCTCGTAGGTGAGATGTTTGTGACTTTAGATGATGTGTCATCCTTGTTACACCTCTCAATTTTAGGCTAGTGTTGTAATATGGAGGAAGTAGACTTTGAAGAAAGTCGACGCGCCATTGTGGAACTTTTAGGCGTGAATGACGGGAGAGCTAATGTTGTGATACATGCAGCTCATGGTGCAAAAGTCAGACTGAGCTGACTTCGAGAGATCTATGCTAAGTATTGTGAGCAATAGCAGTGGGAGTACGTTGCCCGGGCATATTTGTTGCATCTAGTTGGATGCACTATATTTGTTGATAAGACTGTCACATGCATTCTTGCGTCTTACCTTTTGCTCTTTAGAGACGTACATGCATGTGGCCGATATGCACAGGGCGTTTATGCACTAGCATATATATATATATATATATATATATATATATATATATATATATATATATATATATATATATATATATATATATATATATATATATATATATATATATATGAGAGCAACTAGGAGATGCCAACTTGGCTTCCACTAAGCAAATGACAAGTTATTTGAATCTATTACAAGTACAAATATAGTTTACACTTTGATTTGCTTGAATTGTTTCAATGTGGATTATGAAATAATTTTTAATTTTTAATTTTGTAGAGTTGGATATATGAGCACTTCCCTACATTGGGAAGAAGGCGTCTAGTGTCTTTGTTCATGGAAGACAGACCACATGCTGTAAAGTGGGAGTCACCGAGGTAGGGTTCCACCCTCGTAGAGGTAAGGGTACACTTGGCTGACTGACATATGATTCAGTCACTTGGTTCCTCTTTGAGTCACATCGGGAGACTCGTCCTTTTTACGACATTTGTATGTTCTCGCGATGGATCAGGATTGGTGACACGCTAAGCCGACATTTGCATGAGCGTGTTTTGAGCCAGTTTAGGTTTCAACAATCCATCCCTCGAGACCTACCCATTGTTGCATATGCGGACATATTGGCGACCAATAATGTCTGGTTGCACTTTCAACATCATGTTGTTAGGGGTGTGTTCATCGACAGATTCCCATATGACTATGTTGATAGTTACCTTCCGTGGTTTGAGATGATATCCCATCATTACATTATTCTTGTTGTCGATGAAGACCGGTCGAGTCTTGCTCCCAGACTCCGACGTGATATTCTAGATGAAGTATCGCATTGTCGTAGATCGCCTTCACAGTCTAGTGTGTTGGTATGTTTACCTACATGTTTTATATTATATAATTGTTTTGTGATTGTTTATATAATTGTGTGTCATTGTTATAGTGCAATGTGAAGCACTTTGTCATCATTAAACTAAGCAATGATCATAAAAATAATTAGGTTTTTGCACGAAACTAGGCATATTTGCCTATAATATTACCAAAATGGGCAAATTCAACCAAAATTACGAAAATGGAGAAGTCGTGGGGGGCCCAAATGACTTCAAATGAAGAAGTCGTGCCCCCCCTGCACGACTTCATATTGTACATAACTATAGTGATGAAGTCGTGCACCCCAAAAACGACTTCTGATGACCGTAATCGATTACCAACGTAATCGATTACAATGTAATGGTAATCGATTACAGAGTGTTGAAATCGTGACCACCCTACACGACTTCAAATAAGTATGGCAAAAACGCACTGGTAATCGATTACAACAGTTGTGTAATCGATTACCAGGTTGTTCTTGGTGCAAGATTCATTCTGGTAAGCGATTACAGGGTTGTGGTAATCGATTACCAGTGTGTTTTTGGTCGGTTTTTGAAATTTTGTATTGTAAATCTGGTGGATATTTTGAAGTTTATTAAGTGTGTTGATATGAATTTATGTAAGCACGCATTGTTGTTGATTACATTGTGATGTATTGTTTTGTATAGGAAGAGTATATGATTTTATGTAATAGAAATAAGAGAATATCATAAGATGAAATGAGAAACGAAAATTGTAGTATTTTATTGAATTAAAAGTGCATTACATAAGGAACAACCTAAAATGAAAAGAAAATGACAGTACAAATTGAAAGGCATCTAGGAAGATGATCCACCGTGTGGACCAAAATGACGACGCAAATATTGAATGTCGTGCTCCACAGTCTCAACTCGAGCATCAATAGTATCGAAGCGGTCACCCATGTTCAGCTCCAATTGTTCAAATCTTGCATTCATCGTTTCATTAAGTGTATTGAAGTTGTCCCCAACAAATGTTCGGAGATCGTTTATCCCCCTCATGACATCATCAAATCTACTAGTTTGTTGTTGACGAACTGGTGGTAGTTGTAGTTCAGGAGGTGGTTGATTTTGAGGTTGAGGTGGAGGAGGAGAATTTATGTGCACCCATCTGTTGTCAGCATTTTGGGTCAGTCCAAATGATTGTATGACTCCTCCTGATATTGTCCAATGCCGAGTTGGTGGGACCGATATTTCATCCTCAAGTGGAACTTGAAAATGTTCCAAGATGCGGGTGACCAATGTTGGATATGGTGGTGGAGCACCGTCCCTCAAAGCCTTCTTCATCCTATGTCGGATGAGATGGGTCCAGTTGATCTGCTTTGCCGTCATTATAATCCACATTATCAGAAGATCTTCCTCGGTTGCCTGTGCAAAGTTAGAAACACGAGGAAACAAAACACGACATATAGTATAATGTAATACTTTAGCCTCAGCTGTCATATTCCCTGCTAGAATTCTACTGGTAGGGCGATTGTGTGGCAAACAAATTAATTGTCTGGCTACGGTCATATTGTAATCATTGGCCCAATCCTCAAATAATTTCCCCTCAAAGGGCAACCCAACCGAGGGAAGATCGGCTATAGAAGCAAAAATGCTGGGTTTGATAATAATTTGGACATTGTTCACCTCAGTTTTCATTGTGCCATTTTCAGAAAATTTGACGTTACTATAAAATAGACGTACCAAATGATAATAATATGGAGTAAAATCGCAGCAAAATTCATCCAATCCCAATTTTTTGAGCATGCCAAAAAATTCAAAACTATGGCTCTCAAAATAATCGTCATCTAGATATTTTGGCTCAATGATTGGGCGGTCTTTGTATAGGGAGAAATACCTTTGGGCTAGTGCAGGAGTTGAAAACTGAAGATTGTGGTGTTCAGCGGTGGGTGACGGTGGTGGTGAGGGTGGCGGAGAGTTTTCTGTCGGTGAAGGTTGACAGCGGCGACGTCCCCCACCTATAGAAGATGACCCCCTTACTCTTTGCCTTTTTGAAGATTCCGCCATTTCAAAATCGAATCGGTGCAAAGTGAAGAGAATTGAAAGGGGAGTAAAATTAGGGTGTTTTGAAGTGAAAATGGTGGAAGAAAAGATGATTTTTGGAGATTGGAGAGGGTGGAAAACGCTGGGTGCCGCTGCTGCTGGAGTGGGAGTGGTGTTGGTGCGTGAGGAGAGAGAAAAAGTTGAATTTATAGACTAGGGTTGGGCTGGTAATTGATTACAGGTTTTCTGTAATCAATTACAACAGCCCACTAGTAATCGATTACAGAAACCCTGTAATCGATTACCAGTGTATTTGTTTATGAATAACAACAACTGCTGTACAGCCTTGACAGTAAGGTCCTGGTAATCGATTACCAAAACGATGTAATCGATTACCAGTCAGTCTGGTAATGCACAGTTCAATAAATCCTGTAAGACCTATCAGTGGTTATCTGGTAATCGATTACGCACAACATGTAATCGATTACCAGTCAGTCTGGTAATGCACAGTTGAATAAATGTTGTAAGTCCTAACAGTGGTTATCTGGTAATCGATTACGGACAACATGTAAAAATTATCAGTCAGTCTGGGCAGTGGATTAGGCCAATTTTTGACCTCTTACGTTAAATTACTGATTGAATGCATTATGTATTAAAATTCATTTGTATATAAAGTTCAATGCAATAATGTAATATGACGATAAAAGTTTATGATGATATAAATGTTTTTCATTAATTAAAAATTGTAAACAAATTACATATTTTTAAATAAAGAAGGCAAGCAGTCTATCTATGTCCTCCAGTCCCACACGGTGGTCGTTGTCGTTGTCGTTGGCCTCGCCTTTGTGATTGTTGTTGTAGTGTGGGACTCTGCGTGTGTTGGTCTTCATCCGTCAGATCACTTTCATCCGCCTTGTTCCACTTTCCTACAAGGTCAGCCTAAATGAATGGTGGTGTGATTGTGGACACTTCCAGGCTACTCGTCTGCCATGTCATCATGTCATTGCTGTTTGTGCATTTTCGCATATCCCACTAACCCAAGTAATCGATCCAGTATACAGTCTTAACAACATTTTCAAGGCATACGAAGTACAATTTCACCCAATCCAAAATCAAGACTATTGGTCTCTGTATGCAGGTCCAAACTTCATACCAGATCCTAAAATGCGACGCAAGGCATCCGGAAGACCATCTACAAATAGGCTTCATAATGAAATGGATCAATCCAATCCAGATAAGTCAAAAAAAATGCTCTTACTGCCGCAACGAAGGTCATCATAGGGGAAATTGTCCTTTTCACCATTAGTTATTTCTTAATCTTACCCAATTGTAATCAAATCCATTACTGATATATTACTATTAATATTTATTTTCTCTTTTCCTATAACACAACCAATACATAACATATGTCAAATGCAAAATCATTTTCATAAACCAAACAAAAACACACTGGTAATCGATTACACAAACCCTGTAATCGATTACCAGAGTGCTTCTTCCTACACAACCAACCTGGTAATCGATTACCCACATGGCGTAATCGATTACTTGGGTTAGTGGGATATGCGAAAATGCACAAACAGCAATGACATGATGACATGGCAGACGAGTAACCTGGAAGTGTCCACAATCACACCACCATTCTTTTAGGCTGACCTTGTAGGAAAGTGGAACAGGGTGGATGAAAGTGATCCGACAGATGAAGACCAACACACGCACAGTCCCACACTACAACAACAATCACAAAGGCGAGGCCAACGACAACAACGACGACCACTGTGTGGGACTGGAGGACATAGATAGACTGCTTGCCTTCTTTATTTAAAAATATGTAATTTGTTTACAATTTTTAATTAATGAAAAACATTTATATCATCATAAACCTTTATCTTTATATTACATTATTGCATTGAACTTTATATACAAATGAATTTTAATGCATAATGCATTCAATCAGTAATTTAACGTAAGAGGTCAAAAATTGGCCTAATCCACTGCCCAGCTTGACTGGTAATCGATTACATGCTGTCCGTAATCGATTACCAGATAACCACTGTTAGGACTTACAAGATTTATTCAACTGTGCATTACCAGACTGACTAATAATCGATTACATGTTGTCCGTAATCGATTACCAGATAACCACTGATAGGACTTACAGGATTTATTGAAGTGTGCATTACCAGACTGACTGGTAATCGATTACATCGTTTTGATAATCGATTACCAGGACCTTACTGTCAGGGCTATACAGCAGTTGTTGTTATTCATAAACAAATACACTGGTAATCAATTACTGGGTTTCTGTAATCGATTACCAGTGGGCTGTTGTAATCGATTACAGAAAACCTGTAATCGATTACCAGCCCAACCCTACTCTATAAATTCAACTTTTTCTCCCTCCTCACGCACCAACACCACTCCCACTCCAGCAGTAGCGGCACCCAGCGTTTTCCACCCTCTCTAACCTCCAAAAATCATCTTTTCTTCCACCATTTTCACTTCAAAACACCCTAATTTCACTTCCCTTTCAATTCTCTTCACTTTGCACCGATTGGATTTTGAAATGGCGGAATCTTCAAAAAGGTAAAGAGTAAGGGGGTCATCTTCTACAGGTGGGGGACGTCGCCGCCGTCAACCTTCACCGGCAGAAAACTCTTCGCCACCCTCACCACCACCGTCACCCACCGTTGAACACCACAATCTTCAGTTTTCAACTCCTGTACTAGCCCAAAGGTATTTCTCCCTATACAAAGACCGCCCAATCATTGAGCCAAAATATCTAGATGACGATTATTTTGAGAGCCATAGTTTTGAATTTTTTGGCATGCTCAAAAATTTGGGATTGGATGAATTTTGCTGCGATTTTACTCCATATTATCATCATTTGGTACGTCTATTTTATAGTAATGTCAAATTTTCTGAAAATGGCACAATGAAAACTGAGGTGAACAATGTCCAAATTATTATCAAACCCAGCATTTTTGCTTCTATAGTCGATCTTCCCTCTGTTGGGTTGCCCTTTGAGGGGAAATTATTTGAGGATTGGGCCAATGATTACAATATGACTGTAGCCAGACAATTAATTTGTTTGCCACACAATCGCCCTACCAGTAGAATTCTAGCAGGGAATATGACAGCTGAGCCTAGAGTATTATATTATACTATATGTCGTGTTTTGTTTCCTCGTGTTTCTAACTTTGCACAGGCAACCGAGGAAGATCTTCTGATAATGTGGATTATAATGACAGCAAAGCAGATCAACTGGACCCATCTCATCCGACATAGGATGAAGAAGGCTTTGAGGGACGGTGCTCCACTACCATATCCAAGATTGGTCACCCGCATCTTAGAACATTTTCAAGTTCCACTTGAGGATGAAATATAGGTCCCACCAACTCGGCATTGGACAATATCAGGAGGAGTCATACAATCATTTGGACTGACCCAAAATGCTGACAACAGATGGGTGCACATAAATTCTCCTCCTCCACCTCAACCTCAAAATCAACCACCTCCTAAACTACAACTACCACCAGTTCGTCAACAACAAACTAGTAGATTTGATGATGTCATGAGGGGGATAAACGATCTCCGAACATTTGTTGGGGACAGCTTCAATACACTTAATGAAACGATGAATGCAAGATTTGAACAATTGGAGCTTAACATGGGTGACCGCTTCGATACTATTGATGCTCAAGTTGAGAATGTGGAGCACGACATTCAATATCTGCGTCGTCATTTTGGTCCACACGGTGGATCATCTTCCTAGATGCCTTTCAATTTGTACTGTCATTTTCTTTTTATTTTAGGTTGTTCCTTATGTAATGCACTTTTAATTCAATAAAATACTACAATTTTCGTTTCTCATTTCATCTTATTATATTCTCTTATTTATATTACATAAAATCATATACTCTTCCTATACAAAACAATACATCACAATGTAATCAACAAAAATGCATGCTTACACAAATTCATATCAACACACTTAATAAACTTCAAAATATCCACCAGAATTACAATACAAAATTTCAAAAACCAACCAAAAACACACTGGTAATCGATTACCACAACCCTGTAATCGCTTACCAGAATGAATCTTGCACCAAAAACAACCTTGTAATCGATTACACAACTGTTGTAATCGATTACCAGTGCGTTTTTGCCATACTTATTTGAAGTCGTGTAGGGTGGTCACGATTTCAACACTCTGTAATCGATTACCATTACATTGTAATCGATTACGTTGGTAATCGATTACGTTGGTAATCGATTACGGTCATCAAAAGTCGTTTTTGGGGTGCAGGACTTCATCACTGTAGTTATGTACAGTATGAAGTCGTGCAGGGGGGGTATGACTTCTTCATTTGAAGTCGTTTGGGCCCCCCACGACTTTTCCATTTTCGTAATTTTTGTTGAATTTGTCCATTTTGATAATATTATAAGCAAATATGCCTAGTTTCGTGAAAAACCTATGTTTGCACATGCACATGTGAGGTTTTCATGCATTCATAACTTTCTATACGCACAAGGGTCCACGCCAATTAATTTTTCCTTTATTGAAGTCTTAAACCCACGTGAATATCCATGCAAACCATTTTTGCTTTTCTCCCATGAACCCATCAACACAAAATTCTATACAAAAACCTAATAGACTATCTCACCAAACTTATTATCACTTAACCATCATCTTAACAACCTAGAACACTAAACTGCAATCACTATATCACTGGGCAATACCTCAACTCATTCCAAATGCACCCAACAACCCACGTAAGTCAATGAAATTCTCTTTTTCATGATTACCTATAATTTGTTTGCACATTAAACTCCCAATTTTAAAAGCCAAAGTCACTATGCGCAGATGCCCATATCACGCCCCAACATTTTCTCAAGATAAAACCATAATAAGCATGTTCACTCCCCCAAGCCACAACCCTATAACTTGTTTGCACATTATAGGTTTATGAATGCATTCACTTTACATGTATATATTATAATACATAAATTATTCATCACAAGGATAGATATATTTAATAAAATATGTATGATATATTTAAATACATTAATGCTCAAAAGCATAGCATGAGATATATTTAATAAAATATGTATGAGATATTTTAATATATTTATGGTTACAAGCATAGCATGAGTTAATACAATATATATGTATTTCATGTAGAGGAGAAATCATTAAGATTGTTATTAATATGATATATACAAGCATGAGATCTTAAAAAAATAGTTTTATGTGGTTGTAAAATATTTATAAATATGAAAAAACTTGACTAAATATTTATTCATTTACATATATTCTTTAAAATTTATTCAAGCTCTTTAATTATTTTTAGTTAAGAAATGAATTTTTATCTTTAACCTAAGATATTATAATATGTACTAACATTTCTTATTTATTTAAAAGTAATATAAAACCTTACAAATTTATTTATAAACTAATATTTTAGATATTTATTGATTTCTCTGGGACGATGGTGGCCGCTGTTTGCTTAAGGGAGTGGTCTATGCAAATCCACTTATCTTTTAATTTTTAATTCAAACATAATTTTAGAATACATATCTCTAATATTTCTAGAAGATGAGTGTTGCAAAAATAAAATAAAATAAATCTTATTTAGTTTTTTCTCTTTTATATGTATACTTAATTTTGTCTCTTATCTAAAAAAATCCTGATCCAGTCTTTAATACAATTCTCTTTTATATCTTATTTTTATTTTTGAATGCAATTCATGTTTTTAATATATTCATTTTTATTTTCCATCCCTCTAAACTTTTTTTACCTACATCTTTACTCACTAGTACAATAACAGGAAATGACACCGGTTGCTTTTGCTTATAGACACCGCTTCTATAACCGAGGCATATACAGACGAGGTAAAAAAGTAGGTTTTATGCCTCGATTATGAACCGAGTAAAAAATAATAGGATTATGTCTCGGTTTATAGGTAACCGAGGCAGTAACCTTTTTTTTTAATTTTTTCAATCTGGCCTACAGCCCTCTAGCGTCCCTCTCCATGATGGCCTCACAGTTCTTACCAATCCAAACATATATTGTTGAAGGAATGTGCACAATAAACACACCTTTGGAGTCCAATGCAGCTGACAAGGGATCCATCAACATTTTGGGAACAAGATGTAAAGGATCATACGGGGAGTGTGGAGAATTCTTGTAAATCCTTAGCAAAGAGCTAGGACTAAGAGGGAACGCATGGACCCTTTTTTGACACTGCAACAACTGGCAAGTGAACCCCATATTCAGATCAGCAATCCCTCTAGTAGCCTTCACAAAATGAAATGCATCATGAAAACTTTGTCCCTCCCTCCACATAAGGTAAGCAATCACCAGAGATGTAGACCGAGACACCCCTTGACAACAGTGCACAAACACCCTCCCACCTTGTTCCCTAAGGTCCTCAAAGTAGTCAAACACATCATACAAGATACTAGTAATGTCCTCAGAGGGACTATCCTATAGTCACAAAGTCCTGTACACAAATCAACCTTAAATTATACAGGACACACAAACCCCACACAATTCAACACATGAGTGAAACCATAATGGAAGACAAATCAAGTTTCAACCTTTCACCATTGCTACCATTACCTCTCCCTCTCGGGGTAGTGGCCGGTTACGGCCACTCGCCGATGTCGTCGGAGCCCGCATTCAACAACTCATCAAGACTCCGCCGAGCGATAGACAGCGGTTGCAGCGGCGGCAAGCAAGAACGCGCCTTACAATTCTGCTGCGACCGAGGCGTAAGTGGCGGCGGAGGGAATCGTCGGTTCTCTCTGTGAGGACCTTCGGCAGTCCGGGAAGATGACCACGACAACGACCGCCAGAACATTTTTCAGGAGGCGGAGAGGTGACCCGCGTCGTCATTCCCCACCATGCCCACTTCGTAGAGAATAAAAAAAATCGAATTTTGTGCAAAACCCACGAAAGATTGGAAGATCCCTAGGGTTACTATTTGAGCAAGATAGATGAACCCACGAGGAGGAAAAGAGAGAGTGACGCAACGAAAGCTCGTTTGAGTCTTGAAGTGAAAAAAGGCGAGGCTTGGCGGCGAGGCAGTGATGCTGTTGCGGGAGGTAGCGACGTTGTTGCAGGAGATAGTGACATTGTTGCGGGAATAGGAGGCTTCTTCTTACGCGAGAACACCGGAGGCGTGGTGACGACTGAACGACATAGTAGTGGTGACGGTGGCGACCCTGTTTCGAAAGGGTTGGAGAACACAGTGAGAGACGAGAGTTTGCGCGATAAGAGAAATGGAAAGTTTTTGAAGGTTTAGTGCTGATATGAGGCTATGCTCCCTCGGTTCAAAGAATAACCGATGCCTATACTATAAAAAAATAATAAAAAATTAAAAATACAGAGGCAATTTTGAATTTATGGGACTCGGTTGACGCCCAATCCGAAGCGATAGCCTGATCTTTCTGCCTGGGTTCTGCAGATGCCCGAGGCAATATCTTTGTCAATCTGAATTTCAGCTTGTTTGCAGGGCGGCAAGAGGATACGTGGTATTCATTATGCTTCGGTTTCTGAGCCAACCGAGGTAGTAGACATATTTCGCTTCGGGTGCTTTAAAATCGAGACATATAACTTCTCTTAAACTACGGAAATGCCATCGCGCTTTTATACGCTTCGGTTTTACTGAAACCGAAGCGTATATAGCATGTTAAAAAGATTTTTTTTACTAGTGAAAAGGTAAAAAAAAATTGTTAAAAGGCAAAAAAATACATTTTTTTTTATATTGAGAAACTTTACAAAACTGGAAATTAAATTAGGTACACTATTGCAATTTAAAAAATAAAAAAGTTAAATGATTGACCAATAATTTATATATTATAATATATACATGTAATAGGTAATAGGTGAATCAATGTTGTGCTGACGTGGCCCGCTAAATATAAAATAATTTAAAAAAAGTATTTTAAGTTTTTTTAAAAGTAAATATAACAACAATAAATTAAGTTATATATATATATATATATATAATACAAATTTACTAAGATAATAAATTAAAAAATTAAAAAAAGAAAAAGAGGAGAAGTTTTGTTGAATTGTAAATAAAAACAGATTCAGTTACACTTTTGATATATAAATTTGTAATTTACTTCAAAAATCATAAGAGAAAATTTTTATACAGTATCTTGTTAAATGGTTTCTAGTTGCTTTCGTTCTACCTCGTGGCTTCAAATCTCAGCATTCTCTCTTTTTCTTTTGGTGCTTTTTGCATCTTCTCTCTGAAATCCTAGATTGTATCAAGAGCTTAATGGCAAAAGATCTTTGTGGAGTTGTGGATGTAATAAGTCTGGAAGAGTGTGGTATATTTCAGAAAGAAGTGTTATTTGGAAGTGATAAATCCTTAGAGTGAATAAGGAGGTTCAAGAAGCTTCAAGGTTAAATCAAGAAGAATATGGCACGGTTTGGAAGAATACAGGGGCCACTTCCAATATTTGATGGAGAATTGTTTAATGACTAGATCATCAAGATGCAAGCCATATTTGGCTTCTAGGATGTTGCAGATGTGATAGATGAGGGCTTTCTTGAGTTGAACTCAAAGGCTATTTGTGAAGATAAAAGAAACTAGAAAATGCAGTAGAAACTAGACAATAAGACATATTTTCTTCTTTATCAGTGTGTCAGTCCAAAGATCTTTAACAAGATCTCAAAGGTTGTCACTACTAAAGAAATATGGGAGATATTGGTGAAGATCTATGGGAATGGTGACAAGAACAAGATGGTGAGACTGCAAACATTGAGAAGGTAGTTTGAAATTTTGACCATGGATGAAAATGAAACTGTGACAGAATATTTTGACAAGGTGCAGGAGCTGATTAATGTTATGAGGGCATGTAAAGATGTCATTACAAACCAGTATGTGGTGGATAAAATTATGAGAACCCTAACTCCAACTATCACCTCATTTGAGGGATTATGAGTTATTCTATGATGCTATTGTTACAATAGAAGGGAATTTTGTACATTATGTCCTAACAGCAGAAGCTAAACCCATTGAGTTTGAACAAGGTATTACAAATAAGATATGGTAGAAGGCAAAGCAGGAGGAAATTGAGTCTCTTGAGAAGAGTCAGACATGGGAATTGACTAATTTACCTTTATATAAGAAGCCAATAGAATTAAAGTGGATCTACAAGTCAAAAATAAATCCACAGGTTGTTGTTGTAAATACAAAGCCAGGTTGGTTGCTAAAGGATTTCTACAGAAGGCTAAAGTGGATTATGGGGAACTTTTTGCTCATGTAGCAAGGGTTAAGACAATCAAGTTGATAGTATCTTTAGCAGCTAAATTTCTTTAGTAGTTGCATCAACTAGATGTGAAATCTGCTTTCTTAAATGGTAAACTAGAAAAAGAGGTGTATGTTTTTCAACCATAGGGGTTTGAGATCAAAGTGCACCAACACAAGGTGTATAGGCTGAGAAAGGCTCTTTATGAGATTAAACAAGCCCCAAGGGCCTGGAACCAGGGAATTGATGGCTTCATGCACATTATTGGGTTTGAGAAATGTGTTTTAGAACACGGGTTGTATGTGTAGTGTTGTCAACATAATCGCAAACCAGAAAAGTTGATAGTTTGCATGTAAGTCGATGATCTCCTAATTACTGAAAGTAGTGCAGAGCTAATTTCTAATTTCAAACCCCAAATGCTAAAAGAGTTTGAGATGAGTGGTTTGGGAAGGCTTAGCTACTTTCTCGGGATCGAATTCACTGAGACTGGGTGTGAAATTGTGATGCATCAGTCAATGTATGTTTTAGACTTGTTAAAGAGGTTTGATATGCTAAATTTCAATGTTGCCAACACCCTAGAAGAATTGGGATTAAGGTTAGAAAAGGAGCCAGAGGAGGAAGCTGTAGATTCTACAAGTTACAGGAAACTTATTGGAAGCCTGAGATATCTCTGTAACACTAGACCAGATTTGTGTGAGGCGGAGTATATAGCTGCCTGTGAAGCTACATGTCAAGCATCTTGGTTGGTTTCTTTGATGGAAGGGTTGAAGGTTGAGTTAGTGGAAAAGTTAGCCTATTTGTAGACAACAAGTCAACCATTGATCTAGCAAAGCATGCTACATCCCATGGGAGGAGTAAGCATATGGAAACCATATTCCACTAGATCAGAGAACAGGTCAGCAACGAAAAGCTAGAGGTGGTATGCTGCAAATCCGAAGATCAACTCACAGATATACTCACCAAAGCATTGAGTGCTTTCTAAACCTAAGAAAGTTAATCGGTGTCGTGACAACTAACACCTTTGAAGATCGTGCAGAAGGGTGTTTGAAACCCTAGGTTTCATCGGTGAGAGGAGGTTTGCTCGGAGAAGAAGGGTTTTTCCTGATATCAATCGGTGAAAAGTGTTTGTTTCCTTGGAGAAGAAAGGTTTTTCCCGATTTCAATCGATGAAAACTGTTTCTTTCATGGGAGAAGAAGGGTTTTTCAGATTCAATCGGTGAAAGGAGTTTCTTTTCTTCAAAGAAAGGGGATTTCAATTTCGATTAGGGTTTTTGATTAAGGAGGAGTGTTGAATTGTAAATCAAAAACATATTCAATTACACTTTTCATGTATAAATTTGTAATCTACTTTAGAAATCATAACAGAGTAACTTTTACAATATCTTGTTGAGAGCTTTCTTGTTGCTTTTGTTCTTCACCCTCGTTGCTTCAGATCTAGCCCTCTCTCTTTTTCTTTTGGTGTTTTTCCCCTCTTTCTCTCTCTAAAACCCTAGAAGTTTAAAAACCAAAAGTAACACTTTATTCATGCATTTTTAGAAGAAACCTTGAAAATGGTGTCTACTTAAGCTTTAAACCTTGCATTCATATAGTTTGCATATTTGTTCTTTTATTTCTCCCTTTGTTTTTATTTTTGTAATAGTGGTGTTGGTCTGTTATTGTTCTTCTTTTGTCCATTTAATAAGCATAAGTTATTCATCATAATTGTTTTTTCCCTTACAATGCTCAACCACATTTCTAACCTGTTTCATGAGCCTTTTCTTGAGCATTCTTTGCAGTTATTCAATCATTCTTTTTGGTAGCAAAAATCATTAGATTTTCAACTATTTTGTGAGCAGCCATCCTTGCATATGCAACAACAACTACGACACTCACATAGGAACCAATATACTGCACTAGAGCAGGAAAATTTCCAATCATGGCAGCCATAATTTGTGATAAGTGGGAGTAGGGGATTCCATCATCATATCTTCAAGGAATGGTCATTCAAGTGGCTCAAATGGTAGTTGTTGTCAAAAAGTTGACTAGGAGAGCTGAAGGGGAAAAAGTGGCAACAACTAATGAAGCACCATTGATGGTAGTTGTTGTCCAAGAGTTTCAAACTATTGAGAGCCCAACCACCTCTATAACTAATACAACTATTTAGTACAAGAGTCTATCTATCACTCAAAACAGCACACGCACACAGAATACTGGACAAAAACAGTATATTATTCTGGTAAGCAAGAATACACTGTATAGTACCCAACTCTTAAGGGAGCACTCTCCCTCGACATGAACAACCTCTTACTAAAACAACTAATATCAAAAGCTCCCCTTGACACAAGACCTCTCAGCCTTCTTATAAAGGCCCCCCAAACCAACTAACAACTAATTACTAATTTGTTTCCTTTTTCCTACACCTATTACTCAACCTATCACATTATATCCTATAAGTAACTGTATACTCCAATCCTTTTTTCACTGATTTACATCCTGCTTCAAATTTTATTAATGCTAATTCCTATTTGATTATGAGGGATGATTGTGTTGATGCATCAATTAATATTTCTGAATCTAAATCTTATGAACATAATTATACTGAAACTGATTTTGAAAAGCTAGTTGCTAGTTTTAGGGAGTTGACAATTATTCGTGAGTGTAATAATTTTGTTGTTATCCTTATATCTGATTTGACCATTGCTAGTGCTCAATTAAGTGAACATATGCATTCTAATGGTGATTTGAGTATTGAACGTCATTCAAAAATTGATTGTATTGCTACTGATTTGAACTCTGATTTAAAAGTTGAACCTAAAGTATAATTTAATTTCAAAAATTCTAAAGAGTATTTGCAAAAAGATGAGAAAAGTTGCTGACCATGTTTTGGTGTTGTAGTATGAAATGGATTTTGATGTTGATTTATGTGATCCTGAAATTGATTTCATTATGTTTGATCATATGCATGATGAACCTTTAGAAGTTGTTACTACTCCTTGCTTTGATCATTCTAATATCACAAATTTATCATTTTCCATTGATATAGTTCATATACATGCATCTACTGTTTTTGATGATTGCATAAATTTAAATGCACTTCTTGATGATGAATCTGATGCTCATGATGATAGCTATGTAGTTTTTGATGATGAGAGAATTGATATGGATGATTTTGAAAATACTTGTACTAACCTACGATTAGAACTTAAACTTAATGTTATTGAGTCTTTAAATTCTTTAGAAGTGAGCAATAAAAAAATCATTGGTTATACATGCATTGGGGGAGGTCGTGCTATTTGTGAAGAAATTAGCTTTGCCATATGTTCTGCTTCTAAGTGTTTTGCAAGTGTTGAAATTGAAATTGATCCAAAGGAATAAGAAGCACCTTTGACGGGTAGTTTTGTTGATCCTAGAGTCATTATGGTGAATGATGTTGTTGATGCAATAGTTGTTATGTTAGAGGATGTAGTTCTATATTTTGTTGATTCCTTTATGCTTGTTGGATCTTAGAACTAATGTTGCTGACTTATTTTCTTAAATGTGTTCTAATTTTCCAAGTGTAGCTCGGGTGAATGAATTAGAGCTAGTAGTTGCTTTTATGAATTCTTCAAAGGTTTCAAAGGTCATTCCACCATCAACATCTATTGAAGCAAAAGTTGTTACTTCCAAAGTAGGGTTCCCAAGAAGAGTTCACTATGGAAAAGATCAAGTTGCACATCCTAGTTGAGGACAATAGTATAAAATTGATAAGTCCATTCCTATTTTTTCTTTTTAATAATAAGTTTATATTAGTAGATAACATAACTTTAAGGAGCCTAATAAATATTAGGATAAAGAATATGTTTTTTTTTAAAATAAATAAGATAAACAAGTTTTCTTTTTCTTTTAGCTTTATAGTTTTAGTTTTATGTCTTTAGTTCCAATTTTGTTTCTGTACATTTTATGGTCTTTGTTGTTCTTTTTCAGTTCTATTTTTGTATAAATTTGTTTCTATTTGTTCTTAACTTTTTTGTGTTTGTCTGTTTACTTGTCTTTGTTTCATGTATTTGCTTATCTTTGTTAGTATAAATCCCAAATCAAAATAATCCTTAGATTCTTGTGAGGGATGGTGAGAGTCTAGGAATTTAGAGAGTGGGGAAGTGTGTGGTCAGAGGTGAAATTGAAAGAGAGTCTGAAAAAAAAATCTGGTTGGTCTGAAAAGAGAAGAAAAAATCTTGAAGAAGAGAAACAATGAAAAAGAATGGTCAAGTTTGAGTTGAAAAGAAAGACCTGAAAAAGAGAAAGTGTTAAAATGAGAAAAATAGAAAATATATGTTTGGGTCACTAAGTGGATTTGCATGGAATGCAACATCCAAAAAATTTGAAACAATGAAGTTTGGGAGGACCTAATATAGGTATTAATCATATATCTTAGCATTTGGATTTTATTTTGACATTTTAAGCATTTATTAATTCATGTTTTGGTTGAATATTGCATTTTAGGCAATGCCTTTTGCAGCTAAGTGGACTGTTACTACCATTAGACACTATGATCTAATGGTTGAGTTGTAGGCTACTGATCAGGCTACTAGGAGTGGAGTTTGAACAGCTAGGCAAGCACGACGACTTTGCCAGGAGGTTCGTATACAAGTTAATATGTGAATGAACAAATGGAATACATTTCTGAAGAACCTATCTTTCAAGGGTTCAATGACCTAACTGCCCCATCCCCTCCACTTATGGATGAGTATGGTCTGGGAGATACTCAATATGTGCCTTTTGTTCCATCCGTAGGGACATCATCTTCACATGGCTCAAAGCGGGAGGCACCTATGGTCGACATAATGGACGCACAATTTCATAAGTTAACAACACGGTCATGGACATAATGAGATCTAGTAATGCTCATTTTGAGAAAATATCAAACATGACAAAGCGTCAAATGACTGCCATTGAGAAGTGAAATGATATTCTCAATAACCAAGTGGAGATCATGTGTTGCACCCCTACATTCCAATACATGGAGGGCAACATATGGGAGATGTTATATGCAATGAACATATCAGACGATACACGTATGGAGTAGTGTTATGATTTTATCTATGCAAATCCTAGTTGCACAAAAAGGTTAATGAGAATATGCCCACATCGTAGATTGAATAAGTTGTGTAACATGATGATGAGAGGTAGTTGAGTCCACATATATCTTTAATAGTCTTAAGTCCATTTCTATTGTAACATTTTGTGTCTTCCTTGTATTGTAATATGGTATTGTTCCTATTAATATTGAATAATGTTGCATTATTTTTGCTCTTCCTTCAATTGTTGTTATCAATATTATATTGATCTTATTACATTTGTTGTTTTAAATTTTTTGTTTTGTTGAAGTTATTACTTAATGACATCATCATCATATAAAAGGACCCAAAAAAGTCGTAAGGGAAAACAACCAGTGACTGCACAGACACTCCTACACATACAAGACCATCTATTGAAGAAGTATTAAATCAACGTCATTTCGTGAGCGACAATCATCAAACAAAACACTACGCTACTAATTTCTATACAAGAAATGTTGTGGTTACATAGATTATGAATTTTGAATCATTTGCGACCTCATGTCTATATTTTCATCATTACCTCATCTTTTAATGAGTAGCCGATTTTGAGATTGGAACGACCATTCTATTTAAATTTGATCAAAGTCTTATATTCAAATCTAAAGATCTCAGTAGATGATTATCTTCATATTGAGGTGAACAAAAAGATAATCAAATTAAAACTAGCTGATTGGTTGAATGTTGCTCATCTCAAGTACAAGGGTAAAAAATTATCCTTCGCAAATATACCAGATGACTTCCCCTTTGACCGCGAAATGACATTAGCTACTATGGTAAGACAATAAATGCAGGGTCAATGTCTAAAAATGGTTGGTTGTTTGAACATTAATAAAGACTTTTGGATTATGTTATCGTGCATATGTTGACTACACGCACTATAAATTTTTCAAAATTGTTGCAAGAAGATATCTTTATGTTTTGGGCTTAAAGTTAATATATCTATCAATTGGCGTCATCACATCATTCAACATTTGCTTAAATGTAAGGCGAGTGACATACCTCTATCATATGGTGTATTGATCACCTAAATCATGTAACACAGTGGATACATCTTGATGTTGATGGCAACCATCATATTGGAAGCAGACAACATTTTTTAACCAATTCTTTTAAGAAGTTGAACATTCTCAATGTCAATGGTGTTTGGTAGCACGATGTTGGTGATGATGAAGACGAAGAAAAACCACAACATCAAAGTCGTCAACATGACGACCCTGTGCAACATCATCCCTATCCTTCAAATCCTCATATGATGACTCAATGTCGGAGGAGGTACAAGACTTGCAAAACAAAATACAAGATATGGAACAAATGTAGGGGCGTGTTCAACAAATTGAAGATAACTTGGTCAACTTATCTCTATACATGAACCGACAATTTGCTAACCTCAATTATAATGTTAACTTAATTATGCACAAATTAAATGATTAAGTTGATAATATTTGATAAATGTATTACATGACATTATGAATTTGCTTTATTATATTACATTAACTTATGTCTCTAATTTGCTACATTACATCAACTTCAATTTTATTTGATTTCACAAAATTTTTTTATTCTTTTATTTATTGTTAATGTCACCTTAATGAACTTCAAATCAGATGGGTTCTCAAACAATTGACGAATTGGAAAAACCAAATACTGAAACAAGAAGACTATGTGCCATTATAAACTGACAATCACAAGTCATGGAGCGTCAAAATGCACGATTAACAGCCACAACCAATGAAATCGGTACAACTCATTCATCTAATCATACCTTAAAAAAAATTGGTAACTTATTAAAGACTATGAACATTTAAGACGATAACTTATTCAGAGGTGCTTCGAGTTTCTGTCTTCACATCCATTCCAAACAAGACGTCTAATAGGGATGCCAATTAGGGATGGCAACAGGTCGGGTCGGGCACGGATAGTGCCTACCAACAACCCGAGCCGAAAAAAAAATCCACCTGCTACCCGACCCGCTACCCGCACGGATACCCGCTTAAAAAATATTCGCGGGTATTTTAAAGTCCGCGAATACCCGTGGATATCCGCAGATACTCGCAAATATTTTAAAAAAATATATTTTAATAAATTATTAAAAAAATTTAAATAGAATTAAAAAAAATATATAAAATATAATATAAATTAAATTAAATATAAATTTAAATTCAATTTTAATTAAATTTAATCTTGTAAAATATAAATTAATATTAATTTTAATTAAATGTAACTTAATAAAATATAAATTAAATTTGTATGTTTATTTTTTGCGGTAGCGGGTATCCGCGGGTACGGATAATATAATACCCGCACCCGACCCGTTTATAAGCGGGTATTAAAATATCTGCTATCCACGAGTTGTGGGTAGTAAATATCCGCGGGTGTCAACTATCCGTCGCGGATTTTATTCGCAGATATCCGTGGGCGCGGATTTTTTTGCCATTCCTAATGCCAATACAATATCGTTTGAAAGGTTGCTTACATGCATAAATAAGGAACTTCATTTAAACTATGATAAATATAGTTGTACCTTGTTTGATTCGAAAACTTTTTATATAATGTAATATTGTAACTTCACTCAATTATTTGTTTTATCATGAATATTCAATTTCACTTCAATTAAAAAAATTATACCACTTGACAGTAAAATATTCATAAAATATTATATTTTAAAAATAATTATTTTACTTTACTTAAATACAAATTTTTTTCATTTTAAAAAATAATTTTTTTCTCCTTATAATAATTTTTATGATTATATATATTATTAATAATTATCATTTTATAGTACTTTCACTGTTAAGAGCATTTTAGTAATATTTCGTTTCTATCAATTAAACTATTTTTTTATTTGTTACATCAGTCAAATTCTACACTAATTTTCACAAATTTTACTTTCAAATCTATTCTCACTCATTTCAAAATCCCTTCAAAAAAACAACAATCAACTTACCCTCAAATCCTCTTAAATATCCATTCATTTCATGTTTCTCAACTCTATCTTTCAAATTGAACTTAGCTTTAACGAGTCTTCTCTTAAGATAATAGATTTGAGGGAATAAATAAATGTATTTGGAAGAGGTAAAGTTTCTGTCTTTATTTTCAATAAATTTGAAAGTAAAAGTGAAAAGATTTAAAAGGAAGCAATTATATGACAAAAAAAATAAAATTTTCATAAATTAAAATATAGTATTATTTGCTTTTATATATATATATATATATATATATATATATATATATATATATATATATATATATATATATAATAAACCAGAACTGGTTTCCTAACCTCGTAATCAAAGCTTTCTCATGTAATAGAATCGATTTTGTTTAATAGAACGGATTCGAGAATCAATTCTTAAGCCATCATCTCTTCAAGAAGCCACCATCTCTAGTTCTGCCAGCGAAGGTCATTCCTTGCTCTACCAAACGTACCTGAGACATTTACGGTGACCATGCCTAGTGAGGGTAGAGGTTGTTCGGAAGACGCTGGTTTGGGAGCAAATTTGACTTGGGACATGACTAAGGATGACAAAAAAATTTGCATCCGCGAATATCAGCAGATAAAATATGCGATGGGTAATTACTATCTGCAGATATTCCGCTTCGAAACAGGTCGGATGCGAGTATTATACTATTTGATCCACGGGTACCAGCTACCTGCAACAAATAATAATAAAAATTTAATTTATATTTTTAAAAATTAATTTTCTTTTATTACTCTGGAAACTTTAATAACAGTGGTTTAGGGTTCTAATGACTAGGGCCTTGGGTCATCAAGTTCCTTTCAATTACTTTCTTTTACAAAATGAAAACAACACCCGTTAGGTCTCGCAGAAGCCACATCACCATTACGCAGATCCTCTCAAGTTCTTCCATTCTCTCGAGCATCTCTTTTTCGCGATTTCATTGTGCGCGAACCACAACTTCGTCTTCCTCTCAAGTTTTCATCATCACAGAACCTCCATTTCATTAATAGAATCTCCATTTCTATTATAACCACTAATACAAAAATCGCGTATAACGTCGAATATTTTGGGTTTTTAATAGTGAATTCGAGAACAATGTCATATCAGGAGACGTTAAATTGACTTCAAATTTTGTCAATATACAACGTTAACTTAATGTCGAATTTTCTTAATATACAACGTTAATCAATTTTTTTTTGTTTTTTTTAATTAATTGTGATCCTTGTTTACAACTCTACGAGACTTGAAAAGCAGAAAAACAACAAATTTCAGTTTTTGATATTTTATAAAGCAAGAATTATGAACATAGTATCAACAACAAACAATAATAACCAACAACAAACAAGTTCAATCAAACAACAACAACAAATAAGTTCTTCAAAACGAAAATGAAAACTAACCTTCAAAAGGTGGGTTTGTCGAAATAAAGTGTCGTCACCAATGACAAAGAATGCAGAATGCGCCTATGAAGAACAAAAGCACAAAAATAATCGGTCAAAACAAACGAAAATCATACATAAAATGCATTTGTATCAAATGAAAGAAAAATTACATGTGATGGTCGTGAAACTTCGTTCGAGAAAAGTTTGAGAAGAGAAGAGGGTGTCACGCGCTAAGATAAAGTGAATGAATTTTCAATCTCCCATTCAAATTTTTATTGAATTCACTAACCTTTTGACGTCTAACGCTGGGGCGTTCGACGTTTTATATCATTTTACGTCGAATTACAATTCTAAACGACGTTTAATAATTGCATTTACTTACAAAAATGCCACCTGTCATTTTTAACGTTGGCTATTTAATGGTTGAACGTTAAACGCATGACGTTATACACTCTTTTTGTACTAGTGAACCTAGCCTCTATTCGAAGCCTTTCCACTTTCTATTCACATATCTTTGAACGACAACATCTTCCGTTAGGGTTTTTCATATTTTTTCATCTTTTTTTCTCCATTTTAACTGATTAAACCTACTTTTGCACCGATTAAAAGTATTTCCACCGATCAATCTCTTGTTTCTACCAATTAATCGGTCTAGATTAGGGTTCTTCTAGATTTTAGGATTTTTCACTCTTCATTTTCGATTTTGCATTCTCCTTTAAACTTTTACCATTCCTATGTTATTCTTCGTTGAAAAAAGTTTCGAGAAGATATTTAAAATATATTTTTTAAATATTTACAAATTGAAAATAAGTATTCAACGAATACCCACGAGTTAAAAAAAAATTGCAAATTATTTTATATAAATATCCAATAACATAACGAAGATAAATTTTTTTCATGTTGATCGGGTTGCAGATAAATATTTTATTATTCGTACCCAACCCGATTTTATTTGTACACATTCCGTTTTGCTGATAGATATTAACCCGTTGCTACTGCAAAGAAAGAGATATTATTTTCACTAAATTCCCCATTTTAGCGATGGAACGAGGAAACTATTAGGCAAATCCACTTTCTCACCCCTCTTGCCAATTTCTAGAAACGAACAACGTGACACTTGTAAATCCGTATCTCCAAATCTCAGTAGATGAGTGGAGGAGAACAGACATCTTAGAAAGAAGATAGTAAAAAAAAAAATGAAAATTTATTAAAGTTTAGAAATTATTTGATGGATTGTTAATTTTTTTAATAAAATTAATTAACTAAAATTTTTAAAATTTTATTAATAATTATTTATAATATAATAACAAAGAATAAACATTTATTTGTTTAATTAATTATGAGATAATTTTTAAATATAAGTTATTATAAATGTGAGAAAAAATAACTGTTTCTCCTTCTCTTCGCATGAACGAGCATAAAGATGAAAAAATGTATTCTTTTTTTATTGTATTTTACCATTTTTCTAGATCGATTTCGAACTATCATTTCAAATCTGTCCTGTAAAATTTCGGTCGTAGGAAACAAACACACCACGAACTTTAGGTGAAATTTTTTGACATGTAGGCACAAAAGTAGAAATTTTTTCTTGGTACTTGTTTAATACCTACATTTATATAATTTATCTTGGTCTTGATATTAAATTTTTTAAATCAGTATCAATTTGTTCCTCTTTGACACATTCAACGTGATAACAAAATCAGACATCAGAAAGAAATAAAATGAAACTAACTTAAAAAGTTAAAAGACGTATCAAAATCAGACATAAGAAATAAAATGAAACTAATTTAAAATTAAAAGACGTAATTGAAAATTTTAATAGCATACGGATTAAATCAAATCAATCATATAAATATAAGAAAAAAGAAGTATTTTAACCAAACAAAATTCCGTTATATAAAAGTACAAATAAAGCTGTAAAAAATAGGAATACAGAAAAAATTATTGGTGTTCAAATTTATAAATGACAATTCAAATAAATATAAAAAAATTAAATAAAGCCCCATAAATTACAGAAAAGAAAATCTGGCGATCCCATATAGGCCGTAAGAGTTCTGTTTTAGTTTCTCCTTTTCTTTCTTATGCTCAAGAGCCTTCTACACTAAAACCCACCCAAAACCCACTATTCTAATCACCTTTTGAACACTCCATTTCTCTGCTTGATCATGTCACAATCACTGAAGCTAATCAAGGAACATGCCTCCAACCTCAAATTGTGGTTGATCATCGGAGTAGGAGTTGCCGGGATTGCGGTTCTGGTGGAGACACGGCGTAGAACACGGCGGATTAAAACACACAAACAAGACTTTGGTGCTTTTGTTGAGCGCTTTGAGATACTTCCCTTTCCCCAGCTTCCTCCTCCTGCTGCCAAACAATCGCTCTCTGCTCTAACGTTTGCCATAAACGAAACGTTCGTTCTTTTCAACCTCCCCCCAATTTTTTCGAGTTTTTCTTCAGTTTGATTATAAAAGTTGACATTTTTGTTAATTATCCACGTTTTTCTTTAATGGGGTTGAGAGAAAATTTTCTGATGTTATGTCATGCAAGGTCTGTGAAATCATGACATTGTTGTTAGTCTCAGGCTCTGGTTATGTTTTAGCGTTCGTTTGAGTAAAAGGTTTGCATTTTTTGTTTTTGGTTTTTACTTTCCTGGGGTCAAAAAAAGTATTTGCTTAAAGGTTTGAGGTTTGGGATATGATGTTTGCGAAATACTTTCTTAAATTTGTTGAATTTTACATAATTTCGAGTGAAACTTATTCGATATGAAGTATGCATTACCGAATTTTGTAATTTCTTATAAAATTCAATCAATAATAGATAGAGTATTTAAGGAGTGTAAGATAATATCATTTGGTGTGATATTGTTGTGGTTTCTGATTTAAATGATATTTTGGGCTTGTATTTGTTGGGGTTGGCAGGTTTGATGTTAAAGGCTATGTGACGGGGTTTGGAAATCCTACGTGGAAGAGTACACACAAGGCAGCGGAGAAGACTGCAGTTGTGGTGACTGCTCTGCTCAAGAGTGGAGCCACTTGTGTTGGCAAGACTGTTGTGGACGAATTCTCTTTTGGGTGATGAGTCCTTTAGAAGTCCTTTAGCTTCGTTTAGTAAATTGAAACAATTTGATATACTTAAGCCATTGTTATGTCAGGATTTCTGGTGAGAACAAGTATTATGGAACTCCAACTAATCCTCGGATGCCATCATGTACACCAGGAGGGTCTTCTTGTGGTTCAGCAGTGGCAGTTGCTGCAGGGCTTGTGGACTTTGCCGTTGGTAAGTTTATGTCTTACCCATAATAACTTGAAATTCTATTTTTTATGCGTAATGGTACTTTTAAATTATTTTAGTCATTTGAGAATATGTCATTTTCAATCTAGCAATCCGCCCTTTGTCTTGCTTTGGTGATTCTTCTGCAATTGTATTTTTTGAATGTTATCCTATTAAGTTATAAAAAAACCAACCAAGCCTTTAGCCATTAGGTGTGTATGCAGCACCACAATGTTCTATCATAAATCATGTTGATAACAAACTTTTTTAATCGACCCTCTAAAATATTCTTAACAGTTTCTTTCCTAGCTTTTTTGAGTTGTTTTTAGCGCTAGCGATTAGGCTACCTGCTATCTGATTTATTTTCCCTAATGGGGCTTCTACAGCTTGTCCACATGTGTCCAAACTCCAAACTAGCTAAGGTGAGTTTCTATCGTCTTTTCTATTTTAGGTGCTACCTTGACATTTTTTCCAATGCATTTGTACCAAACCTTATCTTGTCTGGTGGTATGTCCCTCATCCTAGTCAACATTCTCATCTTTTCTACATTGAGTTTATTCTCTTTTTCAAGGTTTTAAACTCGTGAGTCTACTTACACCTGTGGAACTCGATAAACTCTCGTAAGAGTCTTCTTCACGCGGAAAAAATGTAATACCTATATAGATGGTAAAATTTCAGCAACTGAATAGCAAAAAAAAAAAATAGCAAATAAAACTCTAAAGTCCAAACAACAACCTAGTCCCAGCATAGATGTTTTGTGGCATTGAAAACGTGGGAAGAGAATTCCCAAAACACATAAAGAACAAAACATAAAAGGAAGAAAGATTTCCAACATAGGAGGCCAAAAACAGAGAATAAAAATGCGGAGCATGAAGAGCTTACCTCTTTGTAGACATAGTGGCCAAATTGCAGAGGAGAAGGAAATGATCTAAAGGCTCAAAATGCAGTCCCAACTTGAGCACTCAAAATTTCACGCAATTATGAGTATAGCACAATGCTTTTGATAGCGTCACATAGGAGAATCAAGGTGGGGAGGAGTGCAAAAACAAAGCAAAAGAAAAAAGAGGGCAAAATCAAAGCAAAGAAAAATGAGGGAAAAATATTTTTATCTCAGTTCCTTTTGGAGCTCCAAATTTGCAACTGAATGATGTTCCCTGGTGTTCAATTGATAAAGAAGATTATTTTACTCAAATGGACTCGCTGGCTCTATAGTAATCGCATGAGTCAGCTCAAGTTTGTCTGAGTCAGCATGAGTCTACGTTGAAACCAAGTCACACGATTTAACTTGCAGCCATTCTCTAGACTTAGACTTATTTAGTTTGCGAGTTAATTCAGGAGTTTGATAACCATGCTTTTTTAACTTTTTACTTCCAAACATTTTCTTTATTCAATATCATCACCAGTTTTGCAGTTGCAGTAAATTTTTCCTTTGAGCTAAAGTAGTTCTATTGTTTGGTCACAACATAAAAAACACTCATCCATTTCATGTATCCTGCTTGAATCCTATAATTTATTTACATCTTCCTTTATTCTTAGTTTTTCTATTTGTTGAACTGCAAGTACTTAAAATATAAGACCTTCAGTGTTTTTTTGGTGTATTTCTTTGAATTTACTATTATTCTGTTAACTTGTTCTATTGAATAAAATTAGTTTCTTCCCTATGTTTCTATGGTACCAAGTACCAATTTTTTTGGTGTACTATTATTCTGTTAACTTAGTTTTTCTATTTGTTGAACTGCAAGTACTTAAAATATAAGACCTTCAGTGTTTTTTTGGTGTATTTCTTTGAATTTACTATTATTCTGTTAACTTGTTCTATTAAATAAAATTAGTTTCTTCCCTATGTTTCTATGGTACCAAGTACCAATTTTGTAAAAGTTAAAGTTATATCACACAATGTTTTGATAGGAACCCATAATTGAAAAGAGAAAGAAGAGTAATATTCTTCATTGACTAGAATAAAAGAACACAAAAGAGGAGAGCACTCTCTCCTCCAAGGGTTTCCCCTTTACAAAGAGTTAAAGCTCAAACTACAAAATTATCATCTCCCCTCCAAGGGACTGATTGGTCTAATTATATAGACCAACTCCCAACGGACAGCACTGCATCCACTTATTTTTCCATTCGTTCCTTCCTTTATTCACTGCTCCCTTTTACTTTTCCTTCTACAATAAAACTTTCCTATCATATCATTCCTTCTATAATACCTATTCCACTCTTCCTCATTATTTACATGCCTAACAGTTTCAAATATTTGGAATTCTTGCATTTTCAATTTGAACTTGCGAAGATTACCATTGTTTCTTCACTTGGTTAATGAGAGAAATGGGGGATGATTGAATTTATATATTCATTATTTCTTCTTGTTAATGCTGATTTATTTAATTAGGTTTATAGTAATTTCTTTTTTGTATGCTGTAGTTTCTCATGTAAAACCAATGCTAACCACACACATTATTTAAGGAGTGTCCTCATTCTAGTCTAGTTCCTTAAACCTATTATAGTTCTTATTGCAGTAGTGAGCTGAGTAGGGGCTTGATGATGTTTTGAAAATGAAGTTATTTTTCATGGTGATTATTAGAAAGTGAGTTTAAGTCTAACTTATTCTCACAAAATTTACTTGTAAGATGGGAATTATACACCACACTCTCTCACGCTGAGGCATTGGCATCTCTTGTGTGGGATTAGATATTCAAGAGTTGTCATATAACGAGTGGCATGATAGGCATTACTAACCTCACTAGGATAGGCTCTGATATCATATTAGAAAGTGAATTTAAGCCTAGCTTATCTTCACAAAATCAGCTAATGAGATGAAGAGTACACCCCACTTATAAATTATAATCTGACCTTATCTTTAGTTAACATGAGATCTCTAATAGTGATCCATAGCATAATAGTTGCATAAGTTTTGTGATTTCAAGTCTTAGTTCGTTTTTTTGGTATTTTCATTATATTATAGCTAGATGGCATGCTAAGCATGATCTTTTTTATTTTATCTAGGATAGACATAATTCGCACATGCAATTGTATTGAACATAACTATATATTTAACATGGAAGATTATTGTGTCTTGGCAGGTACTGATACTGTAGGATGTGTGAGGGTTCCAGCAGCACTCTGTGGTATTTTTGGTTTTCGACCATCCCATGGGGCTGTATCCACCATTGGAGTTCTTCCAAATGCACAAAGCTTAGACACTATTGGTAAGATTCAAAAGTTTTTTTGTTGCCATGATTTTAATCAATACTTGACCATCAGTTCTATGTGTTAACACTTGAGATTTTGTCATTTTGCTAACGTGGCAAACTTTAAGGAAATAGCATAGAGCAATTAGATTAAAGACTCAGACAATATATAGTTAGTAGTGCTTTGTAAAGTTGTACAATATAAGAACGATTAAACATGTTAATGGTCTTGATTTGCATCTGGAGTTGAAAATATGATTTAGTAAGAAATCACCACATCATGAGGTGAATGGGATTTCATTTTTTAATACATTAGTCTATGTTACTAAGATTTTTTATTACTCTATTGTTTAATTGATTTGTAGGACTGTTTGCTTGTGATCCATCTGTCCTACATCGTGTTGGACATGTTTTACTTCAATTGAGTTCAGTGGAGACCAAAAGGTCCAGGCGAATAATATTTGCTGATGATCTTTCTCAGTTATCCACAATTCCTACACAGAGGACAATACATGTTATTGGTAAAGCTATTGAGAATATGTCTGGGTGTAAGTTTCTTGATCTTTGAAGACCACTTGTTCCTCCTTTCATATTAGTAACTAGTAAATTGATTATTAAAATACTAGTTTTCTATAAGAACAAAGTTAATCACTAGACTGAATCACAAAAAGAAGAGAAAATTGTGGAAATTATGTTATGACGTGTTTTTAGTCTATTTGGTTTTTCAGATCAGAATCCAAAGCATTTGAATATCTGTCAGTACATTGAATCTAAGGTGCCCAGTCTAAAGCTTCATGAGCAATCAACACACCAGCAAAATGAAACATCTATATTGAAAACTCTCTCTTCTGTTATGCTTTTATTACAAGGGTATTCCTTTTTAAGTTTGGAAGTTTTTCGTTTCATTTATTATAGTATGTCAACTTGTGCTGTATGCTTTTCTATTAAAAATTTATTACGAAAGATAATGGAGTTGTATGAGTAAGCATTGGATGATTCTCTAAATGGATTACAAATATAAAAGAAAACATGGTATAATGAAACTCGCCAATCTGGGTAGCAGGAATTGGGAGTACACTAAAATAAAGACAATCGAAACTCAAGAGATTGTGTGAATTGTGTATAGTTCTTCATTCAATTTTAGTGGTTCTCATGCAGACAAGCACACATACAATTCAAGGTATAGGCAATAGTAGAGAATCAGAAAATATAATATGAAACTATATAAAATTGTATTGATACTTGTGGGAAATCAAATAGTATTTTAGGAAAGAATAAATTAGGAAATATATATTTTATTGTAATCGGTACAGATTTGAATAAATAGGGACAATCCCATAAATCAAGGGATTCTAGAATAGAATATAGTTATTATATTTCCTAAAATAGCTTAGGTCTCCCGTATATATCTTGTATGATCTCTTTGTAATAAAATCATCAATTTCCATTTAACCTAATTTCCAGATGGTATCAGAGCTTCCGATCTAGGAAGCTCTGTCTGCGCATTGTAAACCCTAAGACGGCAGCCTACATTGCTGCTGCATTTTTCTTAACCCTAAGACGGCAGCCTGCATTGCTGCTGCATCTCTCTTAACCCTAAGACGGCAGCCTGCATTGCTGCTGCATCTTTTCCTATATTCATTACATTTTTTTTTTCCCTTGCTATTGCAACCTTCTCTAACGCTCAATCTGCTGTCTTCTCTGTGCCTTAATTGCACAGCCTTTCCTTTTTTCCGCTCAGCCATCTTCTTGCTATGATGTCAAGGGAAGAGGAAGTTGTGAACCCAACCCCAGAAACAGGGAATTCCCATTCCCAGCTTCCTGGAGAACTGCAAAATATCCATTCTGCATATAGACTCAATGGAAGAAATTATTTGAAGTGGGCCCAACTTGTTCGTACAGTGCTGAAGGGAAAGGGGAAGTTGAGTCACCTGATGGAGTCTGGACCCAAACAAGAGGATCCCAAGTTTACTACATGGGATGAGGAAGATTCAATGATCATGGCGTGGCTGTGGAATTCAATGATTCCAGAAATCAGCGACACATGCATGTTCCTTAATTCGGCAAAAGAGATTTGGGATGCTGTAGAGCAAACCTACTCTAAAGCCAAAGATGCTGCTCAAGTATATGACGTAAAGGTGAAAACTTTGGCAGCAAAACAAGGGAACAAGACTGTTACAGAATATGCCAATCAGTTGAAATCATTATGGATGGAGCTAGACCATTATAGAGTCATAAAAGCCAAATGTACTGAAGATTCAGCACTTCTCAAGGAATATATCGAACAAGACAGAGTTTATGATTTCCTTGTTGGTTTGAATCCTGAATTTGATCAAGTTAGGATTCAAATATTGGGGAAGCAAAAGGTACCATGCTTCAATGAAGTGGTGGCTATTGTGAGAAGTGAAGAAAGCAGAAGGGGTCTCATGTTGGAGAGTCCAGCAGTAGTAGAGAACTCAGCAATGGTGGCTGACCATAAAGGAGAACAGACGTTGGCCATGGTAGCCGAACAGAAGAAAGGAGGATCAGCAAATGTGGAGAAGAAAGGTGATGGTCTCTGGTGTACCTACTGCAATAAGCCTCGTCATACTCGAGAGAAGTGCTGGAAGTTGCATGGGAAGCCTCTAAATCGAGATCGAGAAGGAGGACACAGAGGAGGCCCCTCAAGGAAAGGAGGACAAGTTTATGTTGCTGCTGGAACAAATGAAGGAAATAATCCAGAAGCTGCTGCCCATCTTAATCAAGAGGAGATAGAAAGGGTGAGAACCTTTCTTAGTAAGCTGGAAAAACCTACAAGTGTGTGTTCTTTGGCATATTCAGGTAAGTTTCCACTTTCTTTTGGATTAAATGTCTCAGATACACCCTTTAACAATTACTGGATATTGGACTCTGGAGCCACAGACCACATGACACCATTAGCCAAACACTTCTCCACATATTCCCCATGTCCCAGCAACAAGAAAATTGCCACAGCAGATGGAACCCTTATAACTGCAGCTGGTCAAGGAAATATCCAAATCAATTCTTTAATAACCTTAAAAGATGTTCTCCATGTCCCAAAGCTGTCCACCAACCTAGTCTCTATACGAAAACTTATAAAGGATTTGTCATGTAAGGTTGTTTTTTACAACGATCATTGTGTATTTCAGGACAAGGATTCGGGGAGGATGATTGGACATGCTAGAGAATGGAATGGCCTTTATTATCTTGAAGATCCAAATCTGTCCAACAAAAACAGAATCTCTCATTCCTTCATATCTGAATCTTTGATGACCAACAGAGAAAAAATCATGCTTTATCATTGTCGGTTGGGACATCCCTCCTTTGGAGTGATCAAAATTATGTTTCCCTCTCTGTTTACAAAGTTAGATGTTGAGAGTCTTCATTGTGAGGTGTGTGAACTTGCTAAGCACAAGCGTGTATCTTTTCCAATAAGTAATAAAATTAGCAATTTCCCCTTTTATCTTGTTCATACTGATGTATGGGGACCTTCTAATGTTTCAAATGTGTCTGGTGCTCGATGGTTTGTCACCTTTATAGATGATTGTACAAGGGTCACTTGGGTTTTCCTACTTAAACAAAAATCAGAAGTCAGTTCTGTCTTCCTAAACTTCCACTCCCTGATAAAAGGTCAGTTTGGTGTTAATATTAAGAGGCTTAGGTCAGACAATGCCAAAGATTACTTCAATCATGTCCTTAATTCTTTTTGTCAAAAAGAAGGTATAATTCATGAGTCCTCTTGTGTCAAAACACCACAGCAGAATGGGGTCGCAGAAAGAAAAAATGGGCATCTATTAAATCAGACTCGGGCATTGTTGTTCCAAAATAGTGTTCCAAAAAATCTCTGGGGGGAAGCTGTTCTTACAGCAACACACCTTATCAATAGACTACCCTCTAGAGTCTTAGGATCAAAGAGCCCTATGGAAGCTTTGTCGTCTTTCTATCCAAACCTAGCCACTACAAATAATCTTAAACCAAGAGTTTTTGGGTGCATCTCATATGTCCATATTCATAATACAGACAGGGGGAAACTTGATCCTAGAGCCTTAAAGTGTGTCTTTGTTGGTTACTCACTCACTCAGAAAGGGTATAAATGCTACCACCCCCCATCCAAAAAATTCTTTGTGTCTAGGGATGTTACCTTCAATGAACAAGAGGGCTATTTCCATCAACCTTATCTTCCGGGGGAGAGTTTCAGGGAAGATAAGGAAAGTAGTAATTCTGGTTTTCCCATTCTTCCAGACCTGATATTTGAACCTAAACTAGATCAAATTGAAGCTGTACCAAGTGAAATAGGTCAAGAAAGTGAAATTAATTGTGAAGCTGATCAAGGAGATGTTGAAGCTGGAAAATTTGGTAAGAAGCTGGTATACTCAAGGAAGACTAAGGCCATTCCAGGATCAAGCAATGTTCAAGAATCCAACTCAAATCCACAAAAAGAGGTAACAATTTTTTCTCCAGCTGTGCAGGCTGAAATTGAAACCCAAAATGATCTTGAAATTGAAACCCAAAATGATCTTGACCTCCCAATTGCCATTAGAAAAGGGCCAAGAAAATGCACCAAACAACCACTCTACCCTCTCTCAAATTACCTGTCCTTTGAAAATTTCTCTCCTACCCATAAAGCCTTCCTAGTAAACCTAAACACTACACTTCTACCTAATACCCTATCTGAGGCATTGTCTGACAGAAAATGGAGGCAAGCCATGGATGTAGAGATGGAGGCGTTAGAGAAGAACAACACCTGGGAGTTAGTCACCTTACCAATAGGAAAGAGGCCAGTTGGATGTAAGTGGGTTTATACAGTGAAATACAAGGCTGATGGATCAATTGAGAGATATAAGGCAATACTAGTTGCCAAAGGGTTCACCCAAACCTATGGAGTTGATTATTTACAGTACCTTAAAGGAACTCCAGGAAGAGGGATTCTATTCAAAAGGAATGGTAATGTGAAGCTTGAAGCCTATACTGATGCTGATTATGCAGGGTCAATTGTGGATAGGAGGTCAACTACAGGATATTGCACCTTTCTTGGAGGAAATCTTGTGACTTGGAGAAGCAAAAAGCAAGGTGTAGTGGCTCGGTCCAGTGCTGAAGCGGAATTCCGAGCCATGGCACAAGGTATATGTGAGTTGCTATGGCTTAAAATCATCTTAGAAGACTTGAGGATAAAATGGGAAGAACCTATGAAGCTCTATTGTGATAATAAGTCAGCAATCAGCATAGCCCACAACCCAGTGCAGCATGATAGAACAAAGCATATTGAAGTTGACAGACACTTCATCAAAGAAAAGCTTGATAGTGGCTTGATATGCACTCCATATGTGTCCTCTCAAGATCAAATTGCAGACATTCTTACCAAGGGGCTGAGCTGCCACAATTTTGAGAAGATTGTATCCAAGCTGGGAATGGAAAACATCTATTCACCAGCTTGAGGGGGAGTGTGGGAAATCAAATAGTATTTTAGGAAAGAATAAATTAGGAAATATATATTTTATTGTAATCGGTACAGATTTGAATAAATAGGGACAATCCCATAAATCAAGGGATTCTAGAATAGAATATAGTTATTATATTTCCTAAAATAGCTTAGGTCTCCCGTATATATCTTGTATGATCTCTTTGTAATAAAATCATCAATTTCCATTTAACCTAATTTCCAGAATACTATATATGTGAACTGCAAAAAGAGAGGATGTCTTCTACCCCAGAGCAATGCTCCTACAAAGGGATAAATCTCTACTCACAAACAACCTGATATTCTCTTCCCCTTTTTTTACTCCCTAACGGACCCCTATAACAGAAATGCACACCCCCACTCACATTTCCTTCTCTCTCTCTCTGCCACATCAACATTCTATCCTTTGTGCCTATTTTTCCTCAAATAGACCCTCCAAATTTTGGGCCTATTCTCTTGACTTGTATTCTGCTCCCCTAAGCCTAAAATATTCTCCATGGGCCTATCAGGTTCTTCATTTAGAAACTTGAGAAGTTTCAGTGTTGAAAATATAATCGAAAAGTTGTCAACTCAATAAGCTTGTAGAAAATTCTACATTTTTAGCAAGGATTTCATTCACTTGGTTGTTTTAAGTGTCTTAGATTCCTCTTCTTTTGCTAATATGAATATCATTGTGTATATATGCCTTTTGGACAACATACTATGGGTAAGCCATGCCTAGAATATTTTCTTAAACAATTTAATGTTGGGAAAGATAACAAAAGAAAACTTCTTAATACAAAGGCAATGGATAATTTATTATCCATGGATTAATTTTCCCCCATGCTTTAATGAGACAAGAAAAGAATATCTTTCCTCTCACACAAGTGAGGTTCTCTTCCTTCAAATCTCTCTGTTTTAGTTTGTACAAATATATATATGTATGAAACCCATAAAAGGATTTGGCTTTTATAGCCTAGGTGCTAATGAGTGAGCCTTATATTAAGGGGAGCTTTTATTCATTTCTTTACTATAGCTTTCCTTCAAACTCTCCCATATTTCCATTTTTCTTATATACTATTTATTTATTTCCTTATATTTTATTTTGCACCAAAGAAGGAAACTCAACGTATTTTTTGTTTTCAATTTTTACTTGGCCATTTGTGAGGACTTGGTCATCTATATTAGTTGTTATCATTAGTATCTCAAGTTGCAATTGCTTGGATTCCAATATATCATGTATTCCACTGATATATTGTACATTGATATATTTTGATCTGAGGTGAAAGCTCAAATTTTTAACTATCATAATGCTCAATGTAATTTTATCGTCCATTCCATAACTCGTGATGCAAGATCTGTAATAGTTTTTTGTATATTCCAAAATGCTGAAGTCCTACATTGCCTACTTAACTCTATTTTCGAGGGTTTATATACCTACACACTCCTATACCTTCAAAGTGAAAAGCAAGAGTTGTGGAATTAGTGTGCAAGAAGTTGAGGCATGAGATTGGGCCCCCTTGGGCTTTTCAAGTAGTTTGCCAATTTCTTTCATGCGTGTGCTATAAGGAGGTTGTTGTCCTTTTTACCATTTGTTTTGTTTAACATTTTCTTTTTACCTTTCATTAATATGTATCCTTATCTAGGTTTTTTGGTTTATTACTATATGACTGTTGGGCTGTCCTTAGTTCCCATGTTCGCGAGATACTTATGTCCCACAATTTCCTCATAATCATCGTGCCATAACATCCATGTTCCCATGGACATTACTTGTATCTTACAATGTTACTCTGTGATTTCTGTAATGTTACTTCTTTCATGTTAGTTGGGAGCGTATGACCTTGATGGTCACGTTCATGTACTTTACAAATATGAGAGTCACCTCTTCTAAATTACACTTTCACTTACTCTTCTTCTCCAGTGTTAGGTTTTTTCTTTTGTGCTCTTACTAGTTTTGAGTCTCACGCGAAGATCCTGTTTTATCCTAGGACTTGTGCAACATATTGTTGATAAGACTTTAAGGGCAGTGCTCAACATCTTAGGAAGATGTCATGTTCGTGTTCTTAATATTATATTTTTACAATGTTATGGATTTATGGATGGCAATATGGACATCTAAACCAACTCTGCATCCAAGAAGTGCAACGCAAACAATCTTTGCCAAACCTTTTCCAGACATTTCAAAAACTCAAGTCTTCGCTTTCAAAACTCGTGATGATGGTAGTAATTTGTCTCTACTTTGTTAGACATGTACGATGTTGCTTTCACTATTACCACATCAAAACCCGATGCTAGTATATCTGGAAAGTACACTAAAGACCGGTCACTTACAAATAAGGTATGTCATCATGTTTTGCTTAGCACACTTTAAGGAAAGAAAAGCTATTGGGACTCTTATTCTCAAATACATTATCAAAATTGTGGTCATACAGATTTGTTATATGAAATTACTATTGTTGGGAGATGATCAAAGATAAAGACATCATAATACAGATCAACGAATATAACAAATTTCTTGAAGATATTAAAGCAAAAATATTATCCTACCTGATAAATTCGGTTTGGGATTGCTGCTAGAAAAGCTCGGAAAAGGTATGATAAAAAAAACTAATCACAAGAAGTAAAATAAACTTATTTTTCTCATCCTAATGCATCTAACTCCACTTTCAAGAAGGGAACTTGTTTTGTCTGTGGAAAGCTTGGTTATCATGTACCTCAGTGCAAGCATAGAGCCAAGGAGGACAATCCTCTTAAGGAAAATTGAGCTGAAGGGGAAGATACAATTGTTATGGTCTTTTTGAAGCATATATTGTGACTAATGTGAGCAAATGGATGGTAGTTCTGGGGGATACCAGACACTTTTGTGCAAACAAGAATGTTTTTTTTTTACCTCCTACACTAGTGTGAGTGATGTTGAAGAACAAGTGTAGAATATTAAATCTCTTTGTATTAGTTCTGTTTTCTCAATATACATAAAACATCTCTGCAGTTTGAGAAATATACAGTTTCAGCTCAATGTCTGTCTTCCCTATAGTTTAATTGGCTTTAAATCTATTTTACATGTTTTTGTCTCCTCAGGTATGAATTTAAGACCAATCATGAAGAATGGGTTAAATCACTCAAATTCAAGTTAGGTCGTGGTGTGCCTGATCATGTTATTGCAGCCATTAGTACTCTATATGATAATATAAAAGCATTGTATAAAGTCAGGACTGAAATGCGAGGAGCTTTCCAAAGTCTATTAAAGGTAGTAGTATTTTTCTTACTCTTGTTTCTTTTGTAGATTTTCTAAGGCGGTGAACTTTCATTTAAATTATTAGATTATATTTGTGGCTGACTTGAAGATAGATGAGCAAGTAATTTACTTTAATTCTTATAGTGAAGTAGCTCAATTAATTTTAGCATGTGCACTATATGCTTGAATACTGCCCTATTATCATCTGGTATTGATTGATTGTTCCCCAGGATGATGGAATATTAGTTATCCCTACTGTAGCAGATAACCTATTAAAGCTTAATACAACTATAGGTTTTTCTTCGGAGTTCCACGACAGAACATTTGCAGTATCGAGCATTGCTAGTGTATCTGGATGTTGTCAGGTAATCTGACAGCTTTTAGATTCGGTGGTAATATTTTTTTTTTTATTATTCATTGTACTGTAATTTTCTTTGGCTTATATATAAGCTCTTACATTATGTGCAGGTTACAATTCCATTAGGATATCATGATGGTTGTTGTGTGTCTGTTTCATTCGTCTCTTTTCATGGAGCTGATAAATTTCTTTTGGATACGGTCTTGGATATTTATTCAACTCTTGGAGAACGAGTTAGTGTTGATTCTGATTTGTTGTCATTACCTGATATTAGTGGCAACAGGGAAACTTCTGAACTTTTAAAAGAGAAGGTTAGATTTCACCGATCAATTACTCTAGGTCACATATTATTTCTCAAAAAGTTTGTTGGTTTATTTATTTGGTTAATCTCATGATTTGAAGTTGGATGCTGCCAAACTTGGTCTTTGTGTTTCAAATTGAAATGTTTGAGTTTTTTCTGATAATCTTAGAAGTGAGTTTTAGATTCAACTAAATCTTATAAAATTGGTTTACATGACGAGATTCGCATTCTCTTAGGAATCTGGGTAAGAATCCTAACTCACTCACTCTCTAACACACACTAGTAAACACAAGTCAAGAATTGAGTAAAAGTTGTATTGTATTCACAGGCAAAGAATCAAGAATACAATCTATAGTCCAGGAGCTTAACCGCCTTCACCAAGTTCAAAACCGGTCAACCCAAATGAGTGTAGTAACTAACTAACTGAAACTACAAAAGAGGTCCCTTATATAGACCTTTTCCCGCCCCTCTTAACTGTTCAACAGTTAAGTATTCTTTCTCACTTTCCTACTCTCTTCCTTCTTTCATACACCCTCCACGACCTATCATTACTCCCCCCTGAAAATCAACCTTGTCCCCAAGGTTGAACTCAGGAAACTGTTCCTGCATTGTCACCCTGTCTTCCCAAGTGGCATTATCTGCCCCTCCTTCTTGCCATTCCACCAATACTTGCTCCCTCCGGTCCTTCCCTTGCTGTTGGATTTGTCTGTCTAGGACCTTGGCCGGCCAGCAAGATGGCCCATCCATTTGCAAATCCGTTGGCAAATCTTTCTCCATGTTTCTCGGCCCTATGGCCAGTTTCAGTTGGGATACATGAAAAACAGGGTGGATCCTTGCAGTCTCTAGTAGTATCAACCTGAATGCCAGCTCTCCTACCTTCTGGATGACCCTGAATGACCCATAATACCTTGCTGCCAATTTTGGGTGCAGTCGCACGGGCATGGACGATTGTCTATGTGGTCTTATCTTCAAATACACCCAGTCATCCACCTTTATAGTCACTGGCCTTCTCTTCCGATTAGCTTGCTTCACCATCATGTCTTGAGCTCTCGTCAGATGGAACCGGAGCTGTTGTAGTGCCTCATCCCGTGTCTGTAGCCACGTCTCCCCCGGAATGAACCTGGATAAGGCTGGTGGTGTTCTTCCATAGACTGTTTCGAATGGTGTGCATTTGGCAGCCCCTTGATAACTGGTGTTATACCATTACTACGCCCAAGGAATAATTACGTTCCAACTCTTTGGCTGTTCAGAACAGAAACACCACAAATACCCGTTCAAACACGATTCAACACTTCCGTCTGCCCATCTGTCTCTGGATGGTACGCCGTGCTCATATGGAGATGAGTTCCCTGCAACTTGAACAATTCCCTCCAAAACGAACTGAGGAACAAGGGATCTCTATCACTGACTATGGTCTTGGGTACCCCATGTAATTTCACTACTTTCACGAAAACCTCCGCTACTGTCCACGCGATGTAAGGGTGTTTGAGAGGGATGAATGTCCATACTTGCTTAGACGTCGACTACAACTAGAATGGCGTCAAACCCCTTGGACTTTGGAAGCCTCACAATAAAGTCCATGCTGATATCTTCCCAGATGGCTTGGGGAATGGGCAGAGGTTGCAACAGACCCTGGGGGATGCCGCCAAGTACTTATGCTGCTGGCACAGCACATCCAGCCAAAACTCTATCACGACCCTCTTCATTCCAACCCAGCTACCCTCCTATAGGTGCGATACACATCTGAGTGGCCCCCCTGTTGAAGTCGCATGAAACTCTGTCAACAGTTTCAGAATCCATTCTGATTTAGCCAAGATGACTAATCTTCCTTTATAGTGCAGTAGCCCATTTTCCATAGTAAAAGCCGAATGCTTTTCAGGATCTTGGGTAATGTCTTCCGCAATCCTTCCCAACTCTTCATCCTCTTCTGCTTCCCTTAGCACTTCCTGGAAATCCTTCCAGTAAGGTCTTATCATCACCTTCAACTCCTTCTCCATCCCCTTTGTATGATTCTCGGCTCCCTCCTCCGTTCTTTCATTTCCTTTCGTGACAAAGCATCTGCCACCTTATTAGTGGCCCCCGTTCGATAAACGATCTCAAAATCATAGCCAAGTAGTTTGGCAATCCAGTGTTGTTGAGCTTGGGTTGTTATGCTCTGTTCCAACAAATATCTCAAACTATTTTGGTCAGTGTGTACTACAAACTTCTGACCCAGCAAATAAGGACGCCAATGCTGTATCACCATCACCACCGCCATGAGCTCCTTCTCGTAAATCGACTTCCCTAAAGTCCCCTTCGATAGTGCTTTGCTAAAGAATGCTATTGGCCTCCAATTCTGCGTTAGCACTGCTTCGATTCCCACCCCCGAAGCGTCGCATTCCACCTGGTAGGGTTGCTTGAAGTCAGGTAACGCTAGCATTGGGGCTGTCGTCACCGCTTCCTTTAATCTCCCCATTGCACTCCTGGCCGCCTCCGTCCATATGAAATTGCCCTTCTTCAACATCTCAGTTAGAGGTCTCGCTATCTTGCCATAATTCCTAACGAATCTGCGATAATATCCGGTCAGACCCAAAAACCCCCTCAACGCTTTCAGTGTCTTTTGTTCTTCCCATGCAACGACCACCTCCACCTTTTCTCTATCCATTTCTACCCCTTCCTCCGTTATCACATGCCCCAAATATCTGATCGAGGTTTTCCCAATTTCGCTTTTCCTTTTATTAGCTACCGACTGCTATTGCTGTAATCTGCCCAGCATGGTACGCACTTGCTACAAATGCTCTGTCCATGTGGCGCTGTAAACTAGAATGTTGTCGAATAAGACGAGCACGAACTTCCTTAAATACGGTCTGAATAGCTTGTTCATGGCACGAGGGGCGTTGGTGAGGCTGAATGGCATCACCAAAAACTCATAATGCCTCGAGTGCGTTCTAAACGCATTCTTTCAGATATCTTCTTCCCCCATCTTGATTTGGTGGTACCCGGCTTTAAGGTCCACCTTTGAAAAATACCACGCCCCTCTAAGCTCGTCCAACAACTCCTCTATCACCGGGATGGGGAACTTGTTTGGGACCGTGGCTTTGTTGAGAGCTCGATAGTCTATACAAAATTGCCAACTACTGTTTTTTTTTTCTTTACTAGAATTACGGGACTCGAGTAGGGACTTGTACTCGGTCTAATAATCCCAGCTTTTAACATTTCTGCCACCTGTCGTTCGATCTCTTCCTTCATGACATGTGGATAGTGGTATGGACGAAAGTGTACACGATCCGCCCCATCTTTTAAAGTGATTTGATGGCTCTCTTCCCTGTCAGGTGGGAGTCCCTGGGGTTCCCTAAAAACCCCCTCATACTTTTCCAGAATTCCCCCCATCTCTTTCTTCTACTCCTTTATCAGCTCTCTTTCTCCATTATCTTCTCGCCCCTGATCCCTGCATTCCAGACTCCAGACCAGGGCCCAGGTTTCTACCCGTTCATCTTCAATAGAGTTTCTGGTTCGGCCACCCTTCTCTCCAGTGTCGGGTCTCCCCTAATGATAACTCTTTTCCCTGCCTGCTGGAACAACACGATTAACTCCCCCCAGTTCACCGTAATCTTCCCCAGCTTGGCTAGCCACTCCACTCCAAGGATCATGTCTACACCACCCAGCTCGAACAAGTAGAACTTCTCTATGATCTATACTCCCCCATACTGACTACCACCCTTGGACAGCAACCTCAGGTCCTCTTGTGGCCATCCCCCAAACTTACTTGATACGGAGGGGTGTCTTCCTGGTCAAGCTTCAGCTCCTCCACCAACCCTCGGCTGATGAAGTTGTGACTTGCACCACTGTCCACTAATATCAGTATCTCCTTTTCCGCTACTCTTCCCTGTAGCTTCAGTGTTTTGGGTTGTGAAAGCCCGCCGGCGGAGAAAGCCGATAACTCCATTCGGGGTGGCTTCGCTACTTCCTCTCCCTTCTTCTATAACTCCCTCTTCATCCTCCGCCAACACTACCACCTGTATGCTTCTCAGGGCATTGGTGCCCAGGGCCGAAAGGGCCTCCACACCTAAAACACCTCCCTTCTTCCCTTCTCCTCAAAAACTCTAGGTAGGGTATGTTTCACGAATTTCGACCTCAGTTACCACTTCCCGTCGGGCTGTCATGCCTTATTGATCCGACGCTCGGTTGGGGTCGTTCTTCCTGAGTTACTCCTAATGGGTTCAGTTTTCACAACCACCGCCCCTCCTCCTGTCGTTTGACCCCAAGATTGGGTATTCTTGGGTGCTGTCCAACCACTCAGACCTAACCCGTGTAGCGCCTCTTCGACCTTCTTTGCCTTTGCTACTTTCTGAATTTCAAAGAACTTTTCTGCCCGATTAATCCACTTCAGAGGGTCCGGTCCTTCAAAGATGAGTTGCCCCTCCGCTCGTTCCCCGTCTCTCTCTCTCCACCTCGTCCCTTCGTTGGCCATTGACTGACCCCTGACTCCCGTTGGAGTTCTCTTCCGTTTGTTTGGTTCGCGCACCCATGATCCTCATCAGTTCTTGGATATCTTTGCACATCGCAATCGAATCTTGACGGTTCGCCGCTGATTCCGCCTTCAAACTGTCCACCGTCATTTCAATATGCTCTAACCGTCCTTCCACCCTGTTCATTCTTCCTTCAATTCGGTTCTCCAACGCATGCAACTTCCCTTCCATCTTGTTCTTCCTCCGATTAGGATCCGGCAGGTCGGACCACTTTTTTAGGAATCTCGGTAAGAATCCTAACTCACTCTCTAACACACACTAGTAAACACAAGTCAAGAATTAAGTCAGAGTTGTATTGTATTCACAGCCAAAGAATAAAAAATACAATCTATAGTCCAGGAGCTTAACCTCCTTGACCAGGTTCAAAACCGGTCAACCCAAATGAGTGTAGTAACTAACTAACTGAAACTACAAAAGAGGTCCCTTATGTAGACCTTTTAACCCCTTTTAACTGTTCAGCAGTTTAGTATTCTTTCTCACTTTCCTACTCTCTTCATTCTTGCATACACCCTCCACGTCCTAACACATTTACTCATATATATCATTTGATCATATCTCTAAATGAGGTGAGATGTCCAAAACACTCTCACATACCAAAAATTGAACATCTCTAGTGTGGGTTAGATATTTCTAGGTGGTTTGATAGCGGTTGACCTAATAGGCTAACAAATCTTGCTAGTACAGACTTTGATATTGTCTTAGGAAACAAAGATAGTAACTACTTTATTGATTAGGCCCATGAACTGATTGAAAATATGACTTCTAGTGATAATGATGTTCAAAGTGAGAGAGGTGAACCTCAAAAGAAAGGTATGTTTGAACTTCAATCCCATGATGCTTTATTGGCTCAAAATAAAGTTATGACTCAGCAGCTTGAATCCTTGATGAAGAAACTTTCCCAATTGCCAAAAGAGCTTCAAAATGTATTTAAGGCTCAACATCAACCATTTGTGAGGTTGTGAATTGTGTGGTGGTGATCACCAAAATGGACAATGTGTTATTCAGTCCACTACTAAGGAAGGGGTGAATTACATGGCAAACTAGGGCCGTCAAGGCAATTATGGTAATTACAACCAAGAATGGAGACCTCATCCTAGTATGGAACATGCTAGTTCTTCTAATAGACCACTAAACCAACAACAATCATCTTTGTATGACAGGACATCTAAGCTTGAAGAGACTCTTCATCAATTTATGCAAATGTCCATGTCTAATGAAAAGCGCAGAAAATCTTCCCTTAGGAATCTTGAAGTTCAAATTGGCCAATTGGCTAAGAAATTGGAAGATAAACCTAATGATACTTTTGGGGTAAACACTGAATCTAATCCTAAAGAGCATTGCAAGGCTACTATTAGGAGTGTAAGGTGTTGGATGGAGTAGTTGTAAATGAGAAAGAAGATGTTATTGTTGAGGAAGAATATAGTAAGGAAGAAGTTGAGGAGGAAGATAAAAAGAAAGATGAGGGAAAGAGTTACAAAGGAAAGTGGTGAAGCCTTTACCTTAAATAAGAAAGGAAAAGGAAAGCTAATGGCTCTTTTCAAGAAATTGGAGATTACAATTCCCTTTTCTGAAGCTCTTCAACAAATGCCTTCATATGCAAGATTCATGAAGGATTTGTTAACAAAGAAAAAAAATATATTGAAGAAGAGACAATAGAAGTGCAAGGGAATTGTAATGCTATCATTCAAAAACTTCTTCCACCTAAATTTAAAGATCCAGGAAGTTTTACCATTCTTTGCACCGTTGGAAAATTACCCATTGCGAAGACATTGATTGATTTAGAAGCAAGTATTAATTTGATGCCTTTTTCTATGTTGAAGAAAATTGATGATATGGAGGTAAAACCCACACGAATGACACTCCAATTAGTAGATAGGTCTATCAAGCATCTATATGGTGTCATAGAAGATGTTTTCGTTAAAGTGGACAAATTCACTTTTCTTGTGGATTTTTTCATTTTAGATGTGGAGGAGGATACTGAAGTTCCCTTTATTCTTGGTAAACCATTCATGAAAACTGCTAGAGTGACATTGATGTGGATGATGGACATCTCAAGGTTAAATTGCATGATGAGATTGTAACGTTTAATGTGGTAGAAGCAATGGAACATCCTAGAGATAAAAGTAGTTGCTTTAGGGTGGAAGTTTTGGATGAAGTGGTGGAATCAGTGAAAAATCAAATGTATGTGAAGTCTCCTCTTGAGCGTGTATTGGTTGGAGCTTCTAAAGAGTTAACTTTAGATGAGGAATCTGAGGCTACACAACATTTAGAAAAATTGAAAGAGGAAACCTCCATTGATGTTGCAGTGGAGAAACTGGACAAGGCTCACTTGGATGGTCAAGGTAAAATGGAAGTGAAAATGCTTCCTGATCATCTCAATTATGTGTTTTTGGAAGAAGATTCAAAGATGATTAGGAAGCATTTTCAATTCCATTTTGCCTTCACCATCCAAGTGAGCCTTGTCCTGTTTCTCCACTTCAACATTAGTGGAAATTTCCTCTTTCTATTTTTCTAAATGTTGTGTAGCTTGCTCAACTTCAGATTCCTCATCTAAAGTTAACTCCTCAGAAGCATCAACCAATACACACTCAAGAGGAGACTTCACATAAATTTGATTTTTCATTGTTCTGAGCACTTCATCCAAAACTTGCACCCTAAAACAACTGCTTTTATCTCCAGGATGTTCCATTGCTTCTACCACATTAAACGTTACAGTCTCATCATGCAGTCTAACCCTGAGATGTCCATCATCCACATCAATGATCACTTTAGCAGTTTTCATGAATGGTCTACCAAGAATAAGGGGGACTTTAGTATCCTCCTCCATATCTAAAATGACAAAATCCATCAGAAAAGTGAATTTGTCCACTTTAACCAAAACATCTTCTATGATACCACATGGATGCCTGATAGACCTATCTGCTAATTGGAGTGTCATTCTTGTGGGGTTTACCTCCATATCACTAATTTTCTTCAACATAGAAAGATGGATCAAATTAATACTTGCTCACAAATCATCCAATGCCTTTCCCAATGGGTAATTTTCATATGGTGCAAGGAATGGTAAAACATCTTGGATCTTTATATTTAGGTGGAAGAAGTTTTTGAATGATAGCACTACAATTCCCTTGCACTTCTATTGTCTCTTCTTCAATATATTTTCTTTTCTTTGTTAACAAATCCTTCATGAATCTTGCATATGAAGGCATTTGTTGAAAAGGGAATTGTAATCTCCAATTTCTTGAAAATAGCCATAAATCTTGAGAATTGGCTTTCCTTTTCCTTCCTAGATAAGGTCTTGGGGTAAGGTAAAAGCTTCACCACTTATTTTTCCTTATAACTCTCTCCCTCATCTTTCTTTTTATCTTCCTCAACTTCTTCCTTACTATCTTCTTCCTCAACAATGACATCGTTTTCACTTTTCTTCCTTACAACTACTCCATCCAACACCTTACCACTCCTAGTAGTGATAGCCTTGCAATGCTCTTTAGGATTAGGTTTAATGTTTGCCCCAAAAGTATTATTAGGTTTATGTTCCAATTTCTTAGCCAATTGGCCAATTTGAACTTCAAGATTCCTAAGGGAAAATTTTGTGCTCTTTTCATTAGACATGGACATTTCCATAAATTGATGAAGAGTCTCTTCAAGCTTAGATGTCTGTTCATACAAAGATGGTTGTTGTTGGTTTGGTGGTCTATTTGAAGGCTTAGCCTGTTCCATACTAGGATGAGGTCTGCATCCTTGGTTGTAATTACCATAATTTCCTTGACGGCCCTGGTTTGCCATGTATTTCGTCCCTTCCTTAGTAGTGGACTGAACAACACATTGTCCATTTTGGTGATCACCACCACACAATTCACAACCTTGCACAAATGGTTGATGTTGAGTCTTAGATACATTTTGAATCTCTTTTGGCAATTGGGAAAGTTTCTTCATCAAGTATTCAAGCTGTTGAGTTATAATTTTGTTTTGAGCCAAAAAAGCATCTTGGTATTGAAGTTCAAACATACCTTTCTTTTGAGGTTCACCTCTCTCCCTTTGAACATCATTATCACTAGAAGTCATATTTTCAATTAGTTCACGGGCCTAATCAGGTGTCTTCCACCTAATATAACCTCCAATTGAGGCATCTAACATTAATTTTGAGTGAGATTTTAATCCTCCTAAGAAAATGTTAAGTCGAGTGGGAGCATCAAATCCATGTGTAAGGGTCTTTCTTAACAATGATCCCAAGTTTGTCTCAATGACTCCTCAGGTTCTTGTTGAAAAGATGAGATCTCTTGTTTATGAGATCTTTTGTTTTCCTTTGTTGATTTTAGATTGAGGAAAATACTTATCCAGGAATTTAGCCACAACATCCTTCCAAATAGTTAAGCTCCCTTCTGGAAAAGAATTTAACCAGAGCTTGGCATTGCTAGCTAGAGAGAAGGGAAAAAGGCCAAGTCTTATTGCCTCATCTGATATTTGATGTATTTTCACAATGTTACAAATTTCTAGAAAAGTGGCCAAACGTGTGTAAGGAATCTCTTGTGACAAACCATTAAACTAATTACTTTGGATAAAATGAATCAAAGCTGGCTTCATTTTCATATTAGCAACATTCACCACTGGACGGGGTATGCTATTAAAATTCAAAGGTGTTGAGAATGAAGCATAATCTTCCAAGGTGCGGCGACCTTTATCTTGTCTATCATCCTGATTTCCTGCCACTTTCTTATCCTTAAGTTCAGAAGAAGAAAGAGTGTTTGAGGTAGAACTTAAACTAGCTTCCCTAACTTCTCTTTTTCTATTTTGTCTCCTACGCCTACTGTTATTCCTACGAGCTGTTCTCTCTATTTCAGAATCAAACAAGTTTTCGGCTTTTGTTCTGCTTTTCATGCAGAACAAACAGAGCTAGACTAAGCAACCCGAGGAAATAACTAAAATCAAAATAGAACCTATCTACCAAAATTAAAAGACAATGGATGTATAGATAATGAAACAAAATTGAAATTGGTAAACAATCAAACAATTGGACTAACAATAACAAAAACTTGATAACTTTTTGGCAAGTATATACCAATTTGTTACAAGTAGTAAGTGTAAGTACAGAGTATCGTTCTCCTAAGGGACTTGTATTATGTTGTCTAATTGGACTCATTTAGCAAAATCAATTTAGTTATGATAACAGTAGAATTCATATTAGTTAAATTGTATTGAAATAAAAAGAACTTTAAAATTATGATTTAAAATTTAAAAGGAAGCTTCATTAGAATTGGATTCCTGAATCACTTTACAATAACATTCTAGACAATATTTCATACGTTCAAACATTCACATCATTGTATACTTGGTTCAATTCCTTAAATCAAGTTCTAAATATATATGTTAAATTATTAATTCCTTAATTAACTTAACATAATTTGCATTAAAATTTGATGCTTAAGAATGACCAGAAGAAAATACGTTATTCCTAACATCGTTCCTTTTGGTTGTTCTTTCTTATGTCCACATTTAAGTTCACTTTCCAGTAAACACAAACATTTAGAATTTCATTATACTACCATATAATGAAAAGAAACACAAGAAGAGCAATTGAATACACTATATATTAAACAGGAAAATGACATCAAAATGAGTTCAGTACATCTAATTCTAATGTAGTAGACTTCTAGCTACTCCTAGTCATATAGAACGTACACATTTGAAGCAATCCTTGCAAAAATGGTGTCTTGATATCTTGAAGTAGCCTCTTGGAGTTTCTCTGAAGTTTTTCGCGTTTTTCTTTCCCAAGAACTAACTCTTTTTCTATCTTTCTTGCATTAAAAACCAATTTAGATTTAATTAATTCGCTCAGCGCACATTTATGCATGTGCTGAGCGAAAACTCAATTGCTAATCCTTTAATTGACCTAATTCGCTCGAGTTGTGATGGTGCACTAAGCAAATAATCTTCCTTGTAGCCTGAGCGAATGATGACTGGCTTAGCGGGAAACTGCAGACAACACTCCAATGATGTACAAAATTCCTATACAAAGGACTACCAACTTTCTTACTCACTATTACAATTTTTATACGAGGAAAACACATTGTTTCATGAATAAGCACAACTTTGAATTAATTAATAAGTATGAAAACAAGTATTTTTCATACTTATCACCTTGGTGAAAACCCACTAGCTTTGCTTGGTTTAATTTAAATTAGTTCTGTAGAATTTGAACTTGAATGTTAGGCCTATAAAATTTGTCCTGCCTTATGTATTTTTAGCCTTTGGTGACCATTTGTCAACTAGCTTTTGAGTTTCTCCAGCAGCCCATTCACTTATAGAACTGGATCTATCAGCTCTACACGATAAAAAACCAAATCTGTAAAAACTATTGTTCTAAAAGCATTTAGACCATTTGGAGTATGAAGTCCAAAACAGATTTTAAGGTCAGGTCTTTCATTTGGAATATGGTACATTAAAGAATTCAAATGAACAACATAGAGCTCTGTGGCTTGATATCTTCGTAATGTGTGGTGTTTTCTTGGTACATGTTCTTCACCTGTACTTGCATTGTTCTGATGCTGTTTCATTATTTTTCAATTATGGTTTATTGATTTTCTCTTTTGTAATTATTTTCCAGTCAATAATTTTCTTCTTTGATAGCTAAAAAAGATAGTTCATATCAGTTTGAAAAGGTCATTTGGAATCATATATACGTTTAATGTTAAAATTGAAGGCAATGGCACTTAGTAGTAGTTCTGATGCATAAAGCTTTTTGAATTGACATTTTTGTGACGTGTGGTATTTTCTTGGTCCATTTTCCTCACCTGTACTTGAATTGCTTTGCTGCTGTTTCGTTATTTTTCAATTATAGTTGATTGGTTCACTCTTTTGTAATTATTTTCTCATCTTAATGATTTTGTTCTTTTGATAGCTAAAAGAACTAGTTCAGATTAGTTTGAAAAGGTCGTTTGGAAACATATGTATGTTGAATGTTAAATCTGAAGACCATGGTACATAGTAGTTCTGAGTTGTTTATGTATTGAATCTGCCAATAGGGTAATTTGGAAAAGATTCAAAAGATTATTGACACAGGATAACTCTTGGAAGCGTCAATTATTGAAAAGTTTTGAGGCTCACATGTATCATAATTGCAGTCTTTTGAGAGAACGACCCTCTATATTTTTTTAGGAAAGAAAATGAGAGAGAAGATTTTGAAATGTGAATTGAAGAGAAAATGGAAGGAAAGAAAATTTTGAATTTTTTTCCCTATGGGTCAATCATTTCTTCTACCAGACAAAAGTAATTAATCCCCAAAGTATCCTTAAAGACCATAGAGATCGATATTTGGGTGACTATAGAAAACAAATTGTGTAATGGATATCAATAGCAATTATTATCCCCAAACCTTTTTTCACATAAGAAATCAATATATAGCCGTTGTTCATCCCAACCTATGATGAGCAGCTCAAATTTTATCTTGGCATCATATAACAAAATCATGCTTAGATTCATTTGCTTTAAGAGTAAATAGTGGTATAAACCTTGGATGGATAATTTTATATAAGCCACCATAAAGACATAATTTTCAGGGAAATGTAGCATTTAAAGAAAAGCAATGGAGTAAGGCACTCAATTACTACACCGAGGCCATCAAATTGAATGGGACGAATTCAACGTACTACTGCAATCGAGCAGCTGCTCATTTAAAGTTAGGATGGTATAAGGTTTATCATATTTGTCAATTGGTACTGTGATATTTTGCACCATTTTTGTTGAATTTGGATTCTTTGCTAGGTTTTTTTTGTACTATCCCTCTGTTGTGCTTTCAAAATACATTGATGGATACTGATTTTAATGTTTTAAAATATATTAAAAAGAGTTTTAATATACCAATATCAGTCTAATTTTAATGTTCAGCAGATAACTGCCCTAAGAGAACTGCATTAAAACACCCAGTAGAGAATCTAAACTCATTTATGTCTTACTGGTATTTACCCTTTGAAATTATGCAGCTTTCAGGACGCTGCAGAGGACTGCAGTAAGGCAATATTGCTTGATAAAATGGTGAGAAAATGGGCATGTGAATGTGATAATGACTATGATTTCTTTTTATGATATATTATTTTAGTTATTACAATTTTTAAACCTTAATAATTGTTGGAAGTCTCACATCGACTAGAGATAAGGCCAATTCAGTGTATATAAACCTCATTCTATAAGCCGGTCTTGTGGGGTTGAGTTAGGTTTAAAGTCCACTTCTAACATGGTATCAGAGCCATGATTAGAACCTATCCTAGCGATATTTGTTGTTTGCTGGGCATATTGTTCCACCCGTTATCGGGCTGCTCTCGGACCACCCATTAAAAATGTCTAATCCCACACTCGAGATATATATACCTCGGCGTGAGGAGGTGTGTTGGAAGTCCCACATCGACTAGAGATAAGGCCAATTCAGTGTATATAAGTGGGTGCAAACCTCACCCTATAAGTCGGTTTTGTGGGGTTGAGTTAGATTTAAAGTCCACTTCTAACAATAATCTTCAATCCTTGGATGGAGTCATACCAAATATCATATCCTCTAATATTTATTTTTAAAGTGTTGTTCACACCATCTTACCTAACAAATATTTGTCTTTTGCATAGAAACACACCATGTTAGGAGATGGTGAGTTTATGAGAGAAGGAATAAAACATTAAATGCCTAACGGCCTTAACTGCCTTAGCAGTTAGAAGGAGCGGGGTTATTGGTTGTATAAATAGCAAATAAACAATTGTAGTTGGGGGATTGGTTTTGTTTTGTAGTTCTGACAGGGTTATCATCCTGAGGGGGGAGGTTAGGCTCTCTAGAGGGAGGTTATGCTCCTAAACCCAGTCCTTGTAAAGAGATTCTTTTACGGTTAATAATAGCAAAACTTATTCTTCCATTAATATTTCTATCTTTTGAGTGTGTTCTTGTTAGGTTCCAAACCCAGGAACCTAACACACCACATGTGCTTGTTTTTATGTACCTTGATAATGATTGATTTGGCAAAGTTCGTGATAAGAAGTGAACATTGGCCTATTACTAGCAAGGAACAATTATAGAAGGAATATTTAGGCCCAAAATATGGAATGTTTATGTCAGAAGAAAGAAAATGGGGTCAGGAAAAGAAGGAGTGAGAAGTTAGTTAGGATGGGGAATGACGTGTCAAGAATCCATGGATGGGGAATTCTGTTGTAGGAGAGAGAAGGGAGAGTGTGAAGGGATACGGGGTAGGAAGTTGTGAGTTAGTTAGGAGGAGAGTGATCCTCTGGAGGAGTCTAGTGCTATGGGGTTGCCTTGTTGCTGGAGAGTTATCAACTCAATAACTTTTGACTGTATAATATTCTCAATAATACAGACTTGGATATTCAGTTATTTCTTGGATTTTATCATTGGTTCGACTTGCTGGATCCCGAGAAGAACTAGCATTGTTGTCCATACCACCTAAAATGTCTGATCGAGTTGAAGCATTTGAGGAGTTTACTAAGTTGCTTAACGGGCAAGTGGGAGATCATTGAGAATCTCCATTTTCAGATATGGATTCAATAGGATTGTAGCAAAGAACGTGGAATTGCCATCATTTGATGGCACTGACCTTGTGAGATGGATTATGAGAGCAGAGACATATTTTGAAGTGCAAGGATCTACAGAGGAGGTGAAGGTCTGATTAGTCAAATTGAGTATGGAAGGTGCAACCATTCATTGGTTCAATCTTCTACAAGAAGTAGAAGTGGGGTTGTTATGGACCAAGTTAAAAAGGGAGTTGATCAGTCGTTATGGTGGTCGTATTAGCGATAATCCTTTTGAGGAGTTGAAAGATTTGTCGCAGATGGGTAGCATAGACGAGTACCTGGCAGAGTTTGAGTACATCTTTTATTAAGTGTTGCGTTTATTGGAGGATTGAGATCAGAGATTTGGCGAAGGGTGCACACCTTCAACCCTGTGAATCGTCTCCAAGCCATGCACCTGGCTCGAGATGTGGAAGGAGAATTACAAGGAGAGGGATTTCAGCGTGAAGGAGGAGTACAGGATTGGAAACGCAATTGAGATTGGGCTATGGGTTAGGGAGAGAAGTTTGGATCTGGATCGGGTCAAGGCCCAAATTCAGGGAGATTAGGAGTTGGATTTGGCCTAACACAAGGCACACAAACTAAGCCCTTATTAGTAGGGAGTTCAAGCCCTCATGAGTCATGCTCTGTGACACAACAAAGTAGTCATGTTTCCGATGATCTTTTTTCGGCCGCTCAGAATAGCGGCACGAAGCATTTGCCTTATTCCAAATTGATCAACAGTAAAGCTCAGGGGATTTGTTTTAGATGTGGTGAAAAATACCATCCTTTGCATCTATGCACAAAGCAACAACTGCGAATGATGGTGTTAGCTGAGGTTGAAGTGTCGTGGTTATTGCGAGTGAGATGCGAGAAAAGGAAGATGGTAGTACCTTGGAGTGTGGTTCTATGAGGCTGTTCACAGAGGTTGAAGTGTCGTGGGGTGGTCGGAATCGCCCTTCAACTTTGTGCATAGAGGGTCGTCTCAGTGGAGTAACCATGGGAGTGCTGATTGATAGTGAGGCCAGTCACAATTTCATCTCTCCTCATGTAGTGGTTGCTCTAGAGTTGAAAGTGGACAAAAAGAAACTGATTAGGGTGCATTTAGGAGATGGGCACAGGGTTTCTATTGTGGGGAAATGGGAGAAGTTGGACGTTCAACTAAGAGATAGTTAAGCCATATGGGTTGGAGTTGGGAGACAAAGACATCATTTTAGGAGTTTCTTGGTTGCCAAAATCTAGGAAGGTTACTTTTGATTGGGAGGAGATGACTAAGTTTTGTTTTGCCGGACAAATATCTAGAACTACAAGGTCAGAAATTGAGAATAACGTCCTTACAGAGTTTGGTGAAGGAGAATAATTTGGAAGAAATGTCCACTTTGAAGCAGAGTTTATATGAGAAACAAGTTGGAGATATTCAACTGATTTTATTAGCATTTTTGGTTGTATTCCAAGAGCCACAAGGGTTGCCACCTTGTAGAGATGTGGTGCATTTAATTACATTGCATTCAGAAGCGAAAGCAGTAACTGTGCGACTATATTGGTACCCATATCATCATAAAGAGGAGATTGAAAAACAGGTTGGAGAGATGTTGAAACAAGGAATTATTAGGTGCTTTTTCCAGCTTGCTAATTCTTCTTAAGAAAGACAACTCTTGGCGCATGTGTGGATTATAAGGAGTTGAATAAAGTCACAATTCCCGATAAATACCCAATTCCGGTGGTAGAGGAGTTATTGGATGAGTTACATGGCACAACTTATTTTTCTAAACTAGACTTGAAATCTGGGTATCATCAAATATGCATGGCGGAGGAAGATGTTCATAAAACGGCTTTCAGAACACATGAGGGTCACTATGAATTTTTTGTGATGTATGAGAAATAGAGAAGATTGGGAGAAAATATCCCTTGTGTGTTTAGCATACACATAGGGTAGTTTATTTATATTGTAAGATATGGGCCAATGCCCTTAATACAGAATAGACTAAGTCCAAATAACAGAAACACACATCTTAATATCTAACACTCCCCCTCAAGCTGGAGCATATAAATCATGTGTTCCAAGCTTGTTACAAAGATAATCAATTCTAGGTCCTCGTAAGGACTTAGTGAATATGTCTGCCAACTGGTTGCTTGAATTAACAAACTCAGTCTTGATATCTCCGGATATGATTTTTTCTCGAATGAAATGGCAATCAACTTCAATGTGTTTGGTTCTCTCATGGAAGACAGGGTTAGAGCTAATATGGAGAGCAGCTTGATTATCACATATAAGTATCATGTGAGTGATATCTCCAAATTTCAATTCACTCAACAATTGTTTAAGCCACACAAGCTCGCAAGTAGCTGATGCCATAGCTCTATATTCTGCTTCTGCACTGGACCTTGCCACAACACTTTGCTTCTTACTTTTCCAAGATATCAGGTTTCTACCAATAGAGACACAATATCCAGAAGTAGACCTCCTATCAGAAGGGGAACCAGCCCAATCAGCATCTGAATAACAAACGATTTTTGTATCGTTGTTAGGGCCATATAGCAAACCTTTTCCAGGTGATCTTTTAATATACTTCAGTATGCGAACAACTGCATCCCAATGGTCTTCACATGGGGAGTTTAGAAATTGACTCACCACACTAACTGCGAAGGAAATGTCAGGACGCGTAACAGTAAGATAGTTTGATTTACCAACTAGTCTTCTGTACCGTTCAGGATCTGAGAAAGGCTCCCCCTGATTTGGTAGGAGTTTGATGTTAGGGTCCATAGGTGTCTCAACAGATTTACAGTTCATTAACCCTGTTTCCTCCAAGATGTCTAACGCATACTTCCTCTGAGATATGACAATACCATCACTGGATTGTGCTACTTCAATACCCAAAAAGTACCGAAGTTTGCCAAGATCTTTGGTTTGAAAATGATGACAAAGGTGTTGTTTCATCTGAGAGATGCCAAGATAGTCCTTCCTGTGAGAACAATATCATCGACATACATTATTAAGTAGATACATCCAGCACTCGAGTGGCGATAGAACACTGAATGATCCGCTTCACTGCGAGACATACCAAATTGTTGAACAACACAACTGAATTTACCAAACCAGGCCCGAGGAGACTGTTTTAAGCCATATAAGGATTTGCGAAGACGACATACCAATCCAGATGACTCCCCCTGAGCAACAAAGCCAGGCGGTTGCTCCATATAAATTTCTTCATGCAAATCACCATTGAGGAAAGCATTTTTGACATCAAGTTGGTAAAGAGGCCATTGTCGAAGAGCGGCCATGGCAATGAATAGGCGAACAAAGGTCATCTTTGCCACTGGAGAAAAAGTATCACCATAATCCAAACCAAAAATCTGTGTGTAGCCTTTGGCAAGGAACAATTATAGAAGGAACATTTAGGCCCAAAATATGGAATGTTTATGTCAAAAGAAAGAAAATGGGGTTAGGAAAAGAAAGAGTGAGAAGTTAGTTAGGATGGAGAATGACGTGTCAAGAATCCAAAGATGGGGGAATTCTGTTATAGGAGAGAGAAGGGAGAGTGTGAAAGGGTAGGAAGTTGTAAGTTGGTTAGGAGGAGAGTGATCCTCTGGAGGAGTCTAGTGTTATGGGGTTGCCTTGTTGTAGAGCTATCAGCCCAATAACTTTTTACTGCATAATATTCTCAATAATAGAGCTATCAGCTCAATAACTTTTTACTGCATAATATTCTCAATAATACAGACTTGGATATTCAGTTATTTCTTGGTTTTTATCATATCAATTGTTTAATTTCTGTACTTTCTGTCATTCCTTTACATCACGAAGCCAGCTGAATTTTTGCAAATATTTACAAAATGAATATGTTTTGTTAAGAATAATGCATATATTTGCATGCAGAATGTAAAGGCATATCTGAGACGTGGAGCTGCTAAAGAATCACTACTATGTTATGAAGGGGCACTTGAAGGCAAGTCTTGATTATTTTTTAAATGTATTTGGCTTACACCTATTTAATTCTATTAAAATCTTGGATTATTTCCATGAAACCCGACAATGTCCTGGCAACGTACGGTTGGTTATGGCTGGTCTGTCTGAGTAATAAACATTTCCAGGTCTTGGTTGGATTCTTGCATTGGTGTATGGTTCATTGTTGTGAAACTATTTGCCATGTTTGCAGCACTTGTTTTACTTATTCGTGGGTTTGTCTTCCCTGTACTTTTATATATTTGACGCTGTTTCTATTACTGCCTCATCTTTTTTTTCTTGTTTTGCAGATTTCAAGCATGCTCTTGTTCTTGAACCACAAAACAAGGATGCTAGTCTAGCTGAGAAAAGACTTAGAAAACTGATGAGTTAAGACTTGGTGTGCTTTTTTCTCCATTGGCCTCACCCCTTCAATATAATGTTAATAGCCACCTTCCGGGTGAAGGAAATAGAAGAGATGAGCCCTTATTAATGAGGCGCTTCATTTTTCTCATTTTGTGTATATCTTGCAAGAAATCTCATTCAACCCTATTTGATTATGCTTACAATTTTGGATCTACATTAATGAGAATGTAGTTGCCCCCTGTACATTTAAAGCGAATGGTGCAGCAGCTTATTTACTTTTCCTTTTAGGTGTTGCATTTTCTAATTTCTTAGTAGTTTTTATAACAGAAAAACCTACTTGGGGTGCTGTTGTTAAATAAATAATTTACTCCAGTTCCTCAACCAATGTGATTATCAAAATAATGTATTTCATATTTTCTAAAAGTTAACATCAACTTAGTTACTCACCGCCAATGCACTGATGGTGCCGAATACTGCTGCATTACCACCTTGCCGCACTGTGAGAGTGGAGGCAGCTAAGTCAGCCCCCTGCATTGGAATCCGGTATCGATTTGCCATTTCGCAAGCCCCAATTGCTGAATGAATGGAGAAGACCTGGTTGAAACCTTTTGTTCCTGACACCATATAAACAAACACCACATTAACCCATGGTGACTTGGATTGGAATGTGTAATAATGACTCAATTGAAACTCATTGCTCCTCGTAGATGCATTCAAGATGGGGTTGATGGAGAAGGCTTGAACCGGAGAGTTGCATTACGATGAAGGCAGACTTGCTCGATGGGGGATCGCGAGGCATAGTTATGGGTACTCAAATGAATTTGGGACCTTTGATGTTAGCTGGTTGTGGTGATTCCACAGGAATTCACTTGATTTATCCTTAGGTACTCTAACATTCTTATAACAGCAGGATTTTGATGTATGATCAATCTGATTACAGTAAAAGCGTGCTACAGATGAAGGTTTGCTTATGTATAGAAATCTCATAGCCTTCAATTTGCTACTTTTACCGGTATAGCCAATTCCTTGCTTATTATTTACACTCTTTTGTGATCATAACAAGGCTTCAAGGTTGGAGCTACTTAAAGTAAATTTTGACACCATGTTCATTAAATATTTAATTCTCTCTAATTGTGTTGGATAATTTATACATTCTTGAACTTTCATCTTACTCTCTTTTATGATTTGCCTAGGTGAATTCTTCAAACTTTCTAGTTTAATTTTTAGGCTTTCATTGTTTTTGTGTAGATTTTCTATTCTATCTTCTAGGCACCTCTTTTCACTCTTAAGCTTATTTATGGAATATTGCATCTTCCTAGCTTCTTCATGTAATTCTTAAAAAAAACATCAAGAAGTTGATAATACATGTCTTCAATGCATTCATCCTCAAATATGCTCTCATTACTTTGTGAAGACATTGATCCAGCCATCAAGCACACAGACTCTCATATGAATCACTTGAGGAGGAGCTTGAGGTACTATCCTCCAAAGTTATATAAACCTTTTTCTTCCTCTAATTTTTACCGTCATGAATGGTTTTCTCTTCCAGTTTTTGTTTCATTTTGATTACAGGACATTCAGGTTTGATGTGTCCCACTTTGCCACATTCATAGCAAGTTGGTGTAGCTGATTTTCCTTTTCTTCTATTTATCCTTACATTACCTACAAAATCAGAGTTAGTTTTATTTTTGAACTTAACAATTTGTGAGAACCTTTTTACCATAAAGTTTGTTTCCACATCAGATTTGTCAGCTTCAATCTCATCTTCTACATCATGTCTTCTTGAGCTTGCTTTGCTAGCTATTTTTGCTACTGTTTTAAAAGCAATAGGGTGTCTTTGCTCTCTTTCTTCTTTTTCTTTTAATCTTCCTAATTCAAGCTCATGTTCTCTTAGTTTTCCAAACAAAGTGGCTATATTCATGGTGGTTAAATCTCTAGATTATTAAATAGCAGTGATCTTAGGTTGCATACTCCTATTCAAACTCTTTAGGATTTTGATGTTTAGCTCTTCTTTATCAAAGGTCTTCCCAAAAGCAAGAAGGTGATTCACTATGAGAGTGAACCGTTTTTGTACATCATATATTGTTTCACCATTTTTCATCCTAAACATATTATATTATTAAATTAAGGAATTCTTCCTTGCACTTTTTGTTTCATCTCTTCCTTCATGAGTTACCTCCAAAACATCCCACATTCCTTCAACCGTTTCACAAATCAAGATCCAATAGAATTCATCAATAGTGAGTGTGAAAGAGATGATGTTCTTGGCTCTGACATCATAATCAACCCTCTTGCTTTCATCATTTGTCCATTCAAAAAACTCCTTTGGTTTGATCTTTCCATTTTCCATCTTGGTTGGTTCATAGGGTTCATTGATTACAGCATCCTATACATCTTTGTCTATTGACTCTAAGAAGATCTTCATTTTTATCTTTCAAAAAGGGTAATTCTCATATGCAAATAGTGGTGGTCTATTTGTGGATGCACTTTCTCCAAAATCAAGATCAATTTAATCAATTAAAATACAAATTTTTAACTCTGGTGATTGTTAGAAAAGAAAGACCTTATATCTCAAACCAAGAAGGTGGTAGAGGGGAGTGAATTAGTTTTAACCCTTTTCCAAATATTTTTGAAATCTTTATCAGTTCTTGAAGCTTGAAATCAATAATCAAAGGTTAATGAATCAATTAAGATAAAGAGAATGAGAGAAAGATCATGACACAAGAATATATATTGGTTCGGCTATCACAAGCCTACATCAAGTCCTCCTTCAGCAACATTAGTCGAAGGAAATCCATTAATAATGATTTGAGTTTACAAGAATACAATGAAAACACTCAATTTCACTCCTCACACCACCTAAACCAGAAATAGAATTTAAAAGAGGTGAATTACTCAATCTCTCACTATCCTCGCACAGGTATCTAAACACATATTACAAACGAAACATGGTTAAAACATACACTCAAGTGCAGATATATAAGAAAGTTGAAGTCCAAAGTGGTCTTCAAATATCTTGATGTATAATCACCAAATGAAGCTTAATTTCTCCAAGAATAGTTCTTGAGATCATATGTAATCAAAGCTCAACAAATCTGTTAGTATTTGAAAATTAAAACATTATAGATTACGTTATGTGCATAACCTATTATGTTTTTCTCTATGTTTTAACATATTATTACTCGTGGATAATAAATCATTTGAGCATCTTTTTCAACTAACCTAACAGATTAGGTTATTTGTATAATGGATTAGACCTTATGTTCTATTGTAATCGATTATTGAACTTATATAACTATTTATATTGACACTTAGACTTATACGTCATCTATTTGCCTTTCTTAACATATTATATTACTTATATAACAAATTATGCTTGTCTCTCTGTTTTAACCAATTATAAAACTTATATTATCGATTATAATAAAGTAATTTGCCCTTGTCATACAATCTAAGTGTTCTAGCTTAATGTAATGGATTATACCACTTATCTAATCGATTAATATTATGAGAAACTAGATTTCTAATATATTTTAAGCTTGTTTCACTCACTATGAATGGATTCAAACATTAAGCACTAACATGTTAAAGATATTATGTCATTTTATTGTGCAAGAATGATTAAAACCATTTTTAATCATTTAAACCTATTCATCATCAAAAACCAAAATGTATAAGGATTAGCTCCCCCTAACAACATAAAGCAATTCTGTATTTGTTGGGAAACTAATCAGGGTTACTTTAACCTTATCTACTTTCTTGACTACTAACTTGGCAATAATGAAGTTGTCTTATAAAGTAGTATTAATTTGATAGCTTCAATGACAACGTATTACCTTAATTATAAGATCACGTATTGCTACCTTTTTCTGTTGGTATATATGTATTTTGTAATTATTAGAAAAATGCAACATTATTATTTTACCTTATATTACTTTTCTTTGTTAGTATCAGAGTTGTAAAGCTCTGAAAGCTCTTGATCCAATAAAAATCATGGTATTCGTTGTGGATTCAAAGTCCAAAAGTGATGTCTTATCCACTTTGTTTGTCAAGTTGGACAGAGATAATTATCCCCTATGAAAATCTTTAGTGAACTCCATAATCAAAGGCTGCAGGCTCATGGGCACATACTAAGTACAAAGGATTGTCCTGAATAATTCATAATTTCTACATATTTGAGCAAGAAATTAAATCTTGCGTTTGAAGATTAGTAGGCTCATGATTCACAACTCCTTGGATGGTTGATGAATTCAATGACTATTGAAATGGAAAAACAGTTGTTGCATTGTGAAACCTCAAAACAATTATGGGACGAAGCCAAAAGCCTAACAGTTGCACACACAAGGTCTTAAGTCAAATCTAAGTTTCACAACATCAAAAAAGGAAAGATGAAGATGGAAGAATAGTTAGTCAAGATGAAAAATCTCGCGGACAAGCTTAAACTTGCAAGCAACCCCATTTCCAATTCAGATATAATCCTTCAAACTTTGAATGGGTTAGATTTAGATTATAATCCTATGGTGGTAAAGTTATCTTATCAATCTAATCTCACTTGGGTTGATCTGCAAGCTCAATTACTAACCTTTGAGAGTAGACTTGATCAATTGAATAATCTCACCAACCTAACTCTTAAAACCTCAACAAATATTGTCAATAAAACTGACTACAAAGGAAAAAACTTCAACCCAAACAAAAATTGGAGAGGTTCTAGTAGCACATGGAGAGGCTCTAACTTTAGAGGTTGGAGAGGAGGCAAAGGAAGAGGAAGAATGTATAAGCCAACGTGTCAAGTTTGCAACAAGGTTGGGCACATAATAGTAAATTGCTACTTTAGGTTTTATATGTTTTAGTCAAACTCCAATTATTCAATAGGTAGTGACAAAAAAAGACTAAACAATGCCTTCATAGTCTCAGAAAGCTTTCCTCAAGATTATGATTGGTACTTTGATAGTGGTGCAAGTAATCACGTGACACACCAAATTGATAAATTTGATGATCTGGCCGAGCATCATGGTAAGAACTCATTAATAGTTGGAAGTGGTGAAAAAGTGAAGATTATTGCTACTAAACTCGCTTAACTTACACGATGTCCTATATGTGCCCAACATTACCAAAAACCTATTAAGTGTGTCGAAATTAACTACTGACAATAATGTTTTGGTTGAGTTTGATGCAAATTATTACTTTATGAAGGACAAGTTGACAGGGAAGACAATTCTAAGAGGGATACTTAAAGATGGCTTGTATGAAATCTCGAGGAATAAAAGGGATTCATGTTCTTACAGGTCAAATATCAAAATGTTGATGTTAGAGATAAAAGAGATAATCACAGAATGTTCCTCTCTTAAAGAAAAATCTAAAAAGATATTACAATTTACTTCAAGCAAAGGACTGAAAAAGCATGCATGCTCTAACAAAGTTGACTTAGACAACGACTGTTGTGAAAAAAAGAAAGAAAAATTAAAGTATTGAGACTATCAATTACAAATCTAGTCTAACGAACAAATACTCATGAAGACCATGCATAGAAGATCTCTCAAGAAGAAAATCAAAAGGATAACTACAAAGCATAAGAAGAACTTACAACGAAAAATTCATTCTAAAGAGAAAATGAGAGAAAGAGCTCAAGGAAAGATTACATTTGAGCTGAAGAAAAGAGAAGAGAAGAGAAGAGAAAAGGAGGAAATAGCTCAAGGAAAAAAATATATCTTAGTTGAGGAAATAGCTCAAGGTCATTGATTCTAAATGGGTCTTCAAAACCGAGTGCAAAGCAAATAGGAAAATTGAAGGAAGAAAGGTCAGATTAGTTGCAAAAGAATTTCAACAAACAACTGGATTGAACTATGAAGAAACGTTCAGTCTAGTTGTTAAAGCTAATATAGTTCGAACCATGCTTTCAATTGCAGTACATCTCAATTACAAGGTCAAACAGTTGGACATAAACAATGCATTCCTAAATGGCTACCTTAAAGAAACTCTGTTTATGCATCAACCAAAAGGATTTGTAGACCCAACTAAACCTGAACATGTCTCCAAGTTAACTAAGGCAATCTATGGATTGAAACAGACTTCAAGAGCCTAGTTTGACAGCCTAAAAATGGCCTTACTCAGTTAGGGTTTTAAGAACACAAAAAGTGATTCCTCACTCTCTCTAAGAGGGACAAATCACATTAAATTTCTACTTATATATGTGGTTGATATAATTCACGTGGAACGAAACCAAATTTTTAGAATCCTTCATCAAGCAACTCAATATTATGTTTTTGCTTAATGATCTTGGTCTATTGCACTACGTCTTACGCAATCGAAATACATAGGAGACATCTTGAGAAAATTCAAAATAGAAAATGCTTCATCTTGTCCAAATCCTATGGTAACTGGAAAGTGATAAATCATTATTTTGAACTATTCACTTAGCTTTTCGCACCAAATTATATTAGTGAATTGTGTTTAATTCTCCGTTATTGTCTCATTTTCACTAATTGGGCTTAATTTGATCAATAATTCATATTTTTAATTAATTTAGATTATTTGAATCTAATTATTCTAATTATTAATTGCAGGACAATTTTGGAATTATGGTTAGGACTGCAACACCATTTAATTTCGTTCTGTAATTTTATTTATGTTAGTTTTGGGTCAGATTTGACTTTTGGGCCTATTTTTGGTCAATATTTTTTAAGAAGCCCATATAGAGGACATTTTCGTCTTTTGCCCTTTTAAAACCCCAAATCAGATTTGGGAAAGCTCTTCTCCCTTCATTTTACGCTTTTCTTCTTAGGATTCCTAGCATTGGACGTTTTTCACCTCCCCCCATTGTGGGGGGTTTTAAGTTTGCTTTCGTTCTCCTTTATCTTCTCTTGAATGAATTTTGTTTTCAATTTGATTTTCAATTTCGTCTCTTACTTCCATTTACTTTTCCAATTTCGTTTTTCCTTCTTTCATTTCTGTCCATTTATGTTTTCGAAGTTCATTTACGTTTTCTAGTTCAATTTGCGTTTTGCAGTTGCATTTAGTTTCAATTTTGATTCTAGAATTGCATTTTCTATTATGCTTCGTTTCTATTTCGTTTGCTGCTATTCGAGAATGAATTCACTTTCATTTTTCTGCTATAATTTTGATTTAATGTTAGCTTAGAGTTGCTAGGTGGGTCATTAGCGAAATTGCATCTTTTCCATTAAATTTCTGGGTTGGAAGTGTGTTTTTATTTGCTCTCTGACTTGGCTAATATTGAATTTGTTTTGTGCTTGTGATTGGGTATACGCTTAGTTGCCTAATTGGTGTGTAATCTTCGCTTAGTTGATGAAACTGTATGGTGCAGAATTGGTTGAATATTAGCATTATGTTCGCTTAGTTTGCATTGTGAAAACATGGTTAGTCTTTGCTTAGTTGGTTAACTTGTGTTTGATTAGGGGTTTGAGGAGTAAGTATTTGTTGCTAATCTGTGATTGAAAGCATTGTAATTGAGTTAGTGACCAATCATTTTTAATTAGTGTTTAATTTCGTTCATTTTAGTTCACTCAAAACTGTCCAAAAACCACCCCCACCACGTGTTCGATCTAATTCCTGAACCACATTTGGTCCTTGAGAGACAACCTAGGAGTCACTTCCTAGTATTATACTGCACTTAATTGCATATTAAATTTGATTCGGGTACAAGTTCGATCAAATTTTGGTGTCGTTGTCGGGGAGATTTTCTTCTCTCTTCTCCTCCCTTCCCTACTTTTATTGCACTTGTCCATGATCCTTTGATTGTACTGATTGCTCTGATCTTATGCTTATAACATATTGAGGACACTGTGTAGTTTATGTGTGGTATATTGGGAGAGATTTTCACTTTTTCTTTGTTTCATTTTTTCTTTATTTCATTTTTTCTTTGTTTCACTTTTTCTTGTTTCATTTTTTGTTTTCTTTATGCTTTTCTTGGTTTAGATTTTTCTAGTTCTAGGTTGTTTTTGTTCTGTTTTAAGCTTGTGTCTGTGCACAATTTTGCATGTTTCTCTTCATTCCTGGATTTTGTTTAGGCTGTAGGCTTTTCCTTCACGTGATTGATATTATTGGTTTGAAATATTGGTTTTTCTTTGCTTGGAAAGATGATTGTGATTTTTGAGAGGTTGATTTGATTGTGACAAATACCTTGTGTGAGATTTGAGCCACTTTATGTTCTTTCTTGTGTGTGATATATCTCTTGATTGCTTGCACATATGTCTTGGCGTGACTCTTTTTGATGATTCTTGATTAATATGCATGTTTGGAAGTGATAAAGGCAATTTTGTTCTTGAGCCTCTCTAGCCAAATAAGCCTACCCTATTTTGATCCTTTGATAACCCCTTTGAGCCTATGTTTTCCCTTGTTCTTTGTTTTCAAGCTCATTAACTACCCTTAAGCGAAAAACCATGATCACCTTAACCTTAGGGAATTTTGGAGCTTTGGAAGTGTTTTGGGAACAAGTGTGGTCTTCTTGGGGATTTTGATGAATTGGCTAGTTGGTTTCTCTTCTTAGTTATTTTGTAAATATGTGTGCATCTTGTCTCTTACAATTGTGTTCTAAAAAGAGAGAAAAGAAAAGAGACAAGATGAGAAAAGAAAGAAAAAAATAGAGAAAACTGAGAAAAATAAAAATTTGAATAATGGAGTCAAAAGGAGGATTGAATTAGAAGTTTTTGGTGTGATTTAATTGTACTTTCACTTGTTTCCCATTGCTCCTCTATTTCTTTTGGTTTGTAGTTTCTCATCAATATGTTATCCTCCTTTGTTCTTGGCCCCATTACAACCATAAAAAGACCTTTTGATTTGAACATGCATATGTTTTTTAGTGTTGATATTAGAGGCTTGCCAAGTTTGTTTGTGTTTGCTTTCTTGAGTGCGTTGAGTTGACAATTTTTATCTTAGACACTTGAGAGAAGCATTGATATTGCATATGTGAGGTTCTGTTGCTTTTGATTCACCTCTTGAGTCGGTTGATTATTTTGCCATGTGTGGAATTGCTTGGATGACTTCCATGAGTATCTACTTTCTCTAATTATCTGTGTTGGATGTTGTCTACTCCTTTTCTCTTTCATTGAGGATTGAGCAAATATGTTTGTTTACTTGTGTGTCTTTTTGTTTTTGTTTTAGTTTCTTAAAGGTTGTGTCACTCTCTGTGTCTTGATTTTGTCCAAGAGTGCAAAAGACTAAGTGTGGTCTATTTTGATAAATCATTATTTTGTACTATTTACTTAGATTTCAGCACCAAATTATATTAGTAAATTATGTTTAATTCTCCATTATTGTCTCATTTTCGCTAATTTGACTTAATTTGATTAGTAATTCATTTTGTTAATTAATTTGGATTATTTGAATCTGATTATTCTAATTATTTATTGTAGAACAATTTTGGAATTATGGTTAGGACTACAACACCATTTAATTTCGTTTTGTAATTTTATATATGTTAGTTTTGGGCCATATTTGACTTTTGGGCTTATTTTTGTCAATATTTTATAAAAAGCCCTTTGTGGGGGTTTTAGGTTTGCTTTCGTTCTACTTTTTCTTGTATTGAATGAATTCCGTTTTCAATTTGATTTTCAATTTCATCTCTTGCTTCCATATACGTTTCCAATTTCGTTTTTTCCTCTTTCGTTATTGTCCATTTATGTTTTCGAAGTTCATTTACGTTTTCTAGTTCAATTTGTGTTTTGCAGTTGCCCTTAGTTTCCAATTTCGATTCCAAAATTGTGTTTTCTATTGTGCTTCGTTTAAATTTCGTTTGCTGCTATTCTAGAATGAATTCACTTTCGTTTGCTGCTGTAATTTTGATTTAATGTTACCTTAGAGTTGCTTGGTGGGTCATTAGCGAAATTGCATCGTTTCCATGAGATTTATGAGTTGGTAGTGTGTTTTTTTTGCAGCTCTGACTTGACTAATATTGAATTTATTTTATGCTTGTGATTGGGTATACGCTTAGTTGCCTAATTGGTGTGTAATTTTCGCTTAATTGACGAAACTGTATGGTGAAAAATTGGTTGAATATTAACATTGTGTTCTCTTAGTTCGTATTTCTGAAAACATGGTTAGTCTTCATTTAGTTGGTTAACTTGTCTTCGATTAGGGGTTAAAGGAGTGAGTATTTGTTACTAATCTGTGATTGGAAGCATTGTAATTGAGCTAGTGACCAATCATTTTTAAATAGTGTTTGATTTCGTTCATTTTAGTTCACTCAAAACTGTCCAAAAACCACCCCCACCACGTGTTCGATCTAATTCCTGAACCACATTTGGTCCTTGAGAGACAACCTAGGAGTCACTTCCTAGTATTATATTGCACTTAATTGCATATTAAATTTGATTCGGGTAAGGTCTTGATCAACAAGAAATTTACAATTAGGGAGAAGTTAGAAGACCCAACCTTGTTTAGACAAGCTATAGGAGCATTGCAATACTTAAAGAACATAGCACCTGATATAGCTTTCTCAGTCAACAAGCTCAACCAATTCATGAGTTCTCCCACTATAGATCACTGGCAAGGCATCAAAAGAAAATTGAAATATCTTCAAGGTACCATCCAACACTGCTTACACATTAAACCATCCACTAACTTAGACTTAATAGGCTTCTCAAATGCAGATTGGGCCATAAATATGGATGACAGAAAATCCATAGCAGGTCAATGTGTCTTCCTTGGTGAAACACTTATCTCTTGGTCCTTAAGGAAGCAAAAGGTAGTCTCAAGGTCTAGTACAAATTCACAATATAGAGCCCTTGCTGACTTAGCTGTTGAAATAGCCTGGACCCGTTCACTCCTTGATGAGCTAAGACAACCTCTACGAAGAAAACCAACACTATGGTGTGACAACTTGAGTTCCAAGGCACTAGCCTCAAATCTGGTTATGCATGCTCCATCCAAACACATTGAAATTGATGTACACTACATTAGAGATCAAGTACTAAAAAATGAGATTGTTGTAACCTATGTTCCATCAGTTGATCAAATGGCTTACTGTCTCACAAAAGCATTAACTCACACACGATTCAACCAACTCAAAGACAAACTTGGTGTATGACTCCTTCATCCATCAGTTTGAAGGAGAGAATTAAAGACAAGATCCTTTAATGTGTGCAACCATAATTGCCTTTGATATTATCAATAATTTGTTGCCTTATTTACTTCCAATGCCTTAATGTTAGCCTTAATTATAAGATCAACTTTTTTTTATATATGTATTATGTAATTATTAGAATAATACAACATCATTCTTTTACCTTCTATTACTTTTCTTTGTCAGGACAGGATAAATATTATTTCATACAGCAAATAATTTCCAAACGAGCAAGTTTAATGACAAAATATAAGTCTAAACTGGTTTTCTAGTTGCTCAAAGATACATTTTGTCCTCAATTTGACCTTTATTTATACCTCGTTAAAGCCTTGAAGGTTTGTTCTATTCTGACACTATACTATGAGCAGATGCAAGTGATGGAATGCTCTGTTCATATCTGAAAAAATTGCTTGGATCTACCGTGCTCTTTATCTTCACCAGCCTATCAAAGTTTGTTTTGAAATACTTCTTACCCCAAACACTAGCCTGAGCATAAGTAGCATTTCCAGGTCCATTGACACCTATATCAACATCTCTATAGTTCAAATATGAACTCCTAGGTGAACTTGACATATAAGGGGTCATGTAATCATACAGGCTCCGAATCGCATGTAAAGATCGATTAGCAACATCTTCACTCTTCTCTTTCCAAATCACTGAGTACTGAATTTTATATATGTTACCACCCCTGTGTGGAAATGGTGTTTCCGTCTCAGAAATCTCATTCATTTTCCCCCCATAAGGGTTGAGTGTGAGAACAGGCTTTTCTAGTTCCATTATCTTCTTCCATATACCTTCAAGAGCATCTTTGGAAATGGGTTTCTGCACGTAATCTGATTTCTTCTTCAGGAATTTCTCTGGTGTACCATGCCTTTCAAGCAAAGCTTTAGCCGAAGTCCCCACTGGAAAATTATCCCAGAACAACACGGAATTGATCCAACTCATTTGAATGCACTGTTCACCAACTAAACCCAGTTGAGGGAAGCTCGCGTTCATCACATGAACCAGCTCTTGTGCATTTCCGAGAAACAAAGCGTTGAACTTGGCCCTTATCGTCTTCTTACCCATTCTTGTCACAGGACTAAGAACCACTCTAATAAACAAACCATCATGTATCTTATTAGCAACATACTGCCACTGATGAACAATATCACTGGCACCTTCTTCCACTGTTTTCTCAATTCTGAAAACCGTTACAACCTCAGGCACGGGAACCAACTTGATTTTCCATGAAACAATGACCCCAAAGCTTGCTCCCCCACCTCCTCTAATGGCCCAGAAAAGATCCTCCCCCATTCCTTTCCTGTCCAAGACTCTCCCTTCAGCATCCACAATTAGGGCATCCAAAATATGATCCACAGAGATACCAAACCTTCTCATCATGTTCCCATACCCTCCTCCACTGAAGTGCCCTCCAACACCAACACTGTGACACACTCCAGCTGGGAAACCAAGGATCTTGCTCTTCTCAGCAATCCCGTAATAAAGTTCACCAATCGTTGACCCCGACTCAACCCACACAGTCTGGTCCTGCACGTTAACCTTCACTGATCTCAACATGAACATGTCCAAAATGGAAAATGGGGCTTTCGCCACGTACGAAAGGCCATCGTAGTCATGCCCCCCACTTCTTATTCTCATCTCAAGACCGAACTTTTTGCAGCAGATGATGGAGGCTTGGATGTGGGAAACGTGGTTTGGTGCCACAATGAAGGATGGTTTTGGAGTTGTGGGGGAACTGAATCTGAGGTTTCTGATGTAGGCCTCCAAGATAGGAGGGTACGAGGAGTTGTTGGGGAAATAGGTTACTGCAGAGATTGGATGGGAGGGGTCAGAATGAAGAGAGAGACATTGGGGAATGGTGTCTGAAACTGCCATTACAACGTGCAGCAGAAAGATTGAGATGAAGGGTATGATTGAAAACATGGTTCTTGTGGATGGATTCGGAGACTCCATAGTTCAATACTTCAGTTGCACATTTGAAAGGAGGAAGCCACAGATATGAAGATGATGAGTCAAACACTGTGGGTCTCGCTGTCTTCTTATAACCTTTGGGTTTAATAAATGGAAGCTAAAAATAACTTCAAAGAGATGAAATAAAAGAAAGAGAAAACATTAAACGTGATTAACGAGTTCTTAAAAGAGACATAAGAAATTAAATAAGACCAATTAATCATACGTTTTTTATACGAATTTCAAGAATTTATGACTTAACGTATAGTAGTTATGAAAAGAGGCCAAATAATAGGAATATAAAAACCTCCTCTATTTTATTTTATTTTTTTAATGTATTTTTTTCGCATACTAAAAAATTTATCATAAATTTTGAATATTTTTAATTGAATCATTATTAAAAAAATTGTGTATCGAGCATTCAATTTTTTTTAATATTTTTTCATTAACCGAATAATGACCTGTTTTATTGTTCCTTTCTTTTTCTTATTATCTTCTATGTTTAAAAAATGTAAGATTTTATAGTTAATATAGTAATTAATGTACAAGAATAATTAATTTTACTATATATATTGTCATTGAAAACATGTTGAATAATAGATGTTTAATCAATGTCGATGATGGATAGTCTCTTGATTCTTGTGGGTGATGATGACGTGGAAGTCAAGGCAGAGTATGATATCTCGTTATTCAACAATTTTAATGAAAACAATAAAAGTCATTTGCAATATCAACTAATATTTGTAAAGACTGGGAAAATTAATTTCACTATACTAAATTATACTAAATCATGATTAACGGTGTTATTTTATACTTAAAAAATTAATCTGTTTTAATCAAAAATTAATTATACTATTATCTAATTCAATTTAAAAAAATTATATTTATTATATTTCTAATGTAGTTAACCGAAAACTAGATCTTTATTTCTGTTTAGTGATTTCCTCCATTTTCATTTTGTCTTAAAACATAAGTTCGATGGTTAATTGCTTGGAAAATCCAACCTAATTATCTATAGTATCAGTTTTACCTTATTTTTAAATATTTATTTTTTATTTGTTTAAATTTATGTTTACTTTGGAGATAATCAACCACTATGGTTTTATTTCATTCTCAATTAATCTAACTCAACTAAAACAAATAAAGTCTTAGCTAAAAAATATTGATTAGTATAAAAATTAATATTTTTAAATATTTAACGTTTTTAATGTTTTTAAGTATGATCCTTAGTTATTTTTTATTTTAACATTAAAATAAAAAGTATCAATTAATATAATTAAAATAAAAGTTAAATTAAGATAATAATTATGTTTTGATTATAATTTAATTAATTAATATATTTTTGTCAACTAACGGTAAACTCTTTTGTTTTATACTTTATTTTAAAGTTTTTATATTATTGTTTTAAATAAACATTACTTTTTAATAAATTGTATATATTTATTATTTTATACCTAAATAAGGATTAACTAGACATAGTATTTTAATATGGACCGGAACACTCTCATTTTCTCAATTTTTTGATTCTACGGTTAAGGATTCATAATTATATATTTTATTTACCGTTTTTTATGGATAACAATATGCTTAACTTTTGAATACAAAGTTCAATTATTAGTTAATTGATATAAGTTCAGTTTAATTGAACAATAAATTAAAAATTATATTAAGTAGTTTAGTTTGTTTAGTTTATTAAAAGTATAGTTAATTATAGTTTAGTTAACTATCCCTAGTCCTAATATTTACCTCATTAGTTTATGCATATCTAAGGTGTATTGGTCTATGTTTTATAAATATCAATATTGTAGCATAAGTTATGATTAATGTTTAAGTTATACTTTAAATTAGAGTTATCTCACAGAGTAACTATGAGTTGAAATATCTAAGTTTTAGTTAGAAATGTAAAAATGGATTTAAATACGAGTCAATTTGACTCACAAGATTCAAACTTAATTAGGCATTAAAAAAAATTGTTACTATTATCGATTTGTAAAGGATTTTGATGACTCCTAGTATCAAATTTATATAGTAGACTTTTTTTGGGGAGTTTTAATTTCTTCTATTATAGATTATTATTTTGTGGAGGTTTGAAATTTTTTTATTTATAATTATTTATCTACATTCATAATTTTTTAATTTAATAAAATTTATTTTTTATAATAAAAAATAAATAAAATATATAAAATTGTTAAATACACAAAAATTAATTTAAAATTAATTTCATTGATCATTTAACATAAAGTACATTAATTAACAATTACAAGATAAATATAAAAAAAATACATGATATTTAAGTATTAACATTGCAAGAATGTTAATGAATTAAACATAGTCACTACAAAACATCATTCATCCAAACTTTTGCACATAAGTTCAATCCTCTCAAAAGCAAAGGACTTTTATTCAATTATCATTCATTATTGGTGTTTGAGTTTGAGCAAAAGGGCCAGACTTCTTTGGCTCCCAGTGATATTGACCAAGAACTGGTTTAGCGGCCTTAGTCTATAATTACAATCATCACTCAATAGGTCAGAAGCTTCCTTAGGATACTTCTCCTCGTCTAAAAACCGAGATGCATGGCATGTCTTTCTCTAAACATGACAACCGATATGGTGAATATATACATTTATATATAATTTGTGTGAAGGATTGAATTGAAAAGATAATTGTGCAAACATATAAGGATAAACAATAGTGAATTTTAAAATTAACACTTTATTAGGAAAATAACCTTGCAAAATTGGCACAAAAATTACTCCTCCACCAACTCACAAAACACTTTCTTTCAAGTCAATTATACTCTGCAGACAAGATCCACAACTATAAGAATAACAACTTAGAGTAACAACCGAAGACAATGATACATGAGAGTGCAACTGAGAATGGGAGCATATCCAGTCCAAATAAAAACTCCATATTGGAAGAGTCCAACACCAAGAATGAGCATGGATTAAATATACTCCCAATCTAAAGGAAAATACATTCACAAGATTAAAGGTTGGAGTAAAACATAACATGGACAAACAAATACTGTAAAAGCTTATGAAAATTGCATCGCATTTCTCCAATCATTTAGCTTTACGAAAATCACATTAAAATGAATGAAACAAAAGACAACCACATGGAGAAGGCATAAAGAGATACCTCTACCATTGCTAAAATTTAAATCACAAACAACAAAGATCCTTCTCCGCAATATATTAATACAATTTGGATCAAAATATAATACTAATCAATAATAACTCTAAATTTCAGTTAAATTTGCTACGTAATTAAAAAATACAATACCTAAATGTAATTAATATAAAAAATAGATATCCACATAAGAGAAAATATATAATCATTGTTTACCAATACCAGTGAGTATATAATAAGATACTCATAACTTGAGTAACACAATTATCCACTTTCTTCATCTTCACAGCTCATCGCCATTACTTTCCTTTACCTTGTCATTGTCCTTCGTCATCCACGGAGTTCACCACGCTGGATATCAGGGAGACCACCAACAGCACCAACGTGATCCTCTTTCCATTCTCCGGTGTTCACATTTTCTCTTCCATGATGAGCCCTTACTTTTTCGGCGTCGTAGCAACTATAATATTTCAACTCCTCCGACGAACTCCTCCGGTGAACTCCTTCGGCAAACTCCTCCGGCGACTGGAAACACCACTAGAGTCTTTCTACCCCGTCTCTCTTTCTCTCTCAAATGTGAGAACTCCCCCATGATGGTTCACGAAAATTGGTTGGATTTTTTGAACTGGAGGTTGTTTAGAGGTTGAGAGTCATTGGTGGCAAAGCTCATGAAAAACGAAAAATGAAAGAAAGAGGAAAAAGAGAAAGGAGGAAAAAGATGAATCAGATTGCGATATTTACTGACAAATTGACCGACAAATTTTTCTTTTGGTAATTACCAACGGAATAAAAAATCCGCTGGTAAAATTTATCGACGTTACTTTTATCGATGGATGTTTGGCCGTCGTTAATCCATCACTAATTACCATTTACGGACAAATTTTGTGCATTATCGACAGAATTTGGCCATCTGTAATATTTGTTTTTATTGCAACTCCTTCCTTTTCATTCATCTCCATATGTTCAAATTCTCTTTTGAGAGCTTGTACTCAGACCTGTCTAACACGGATATCTCATTTATATGCCAATTGCACAATTTCCCATGCTTCTTTTGCTGATTTTGCATTAGCTATTTTCTCGAACCTCAATTCATCCACTATATTATACAAAACGTACAAAGTAGATGTCTTTGACCCGTGTCTTTTTTAATGCAACTCTGGGTCACTATCTGATGTTCATCCTCTGCGAATTTATTGTACACATCCTCTACTATGTCTCATACATCTTGGGATCTTAGAAGAACTTCATCTACAGATATCAATTGTTGTAACTAATATTTTCTGACAATTATGACACACTCATTCCATGGACTAACTTTGTCATCTCTCTCACAGAAAATTCATACACTTACTTTTTCCTTCACGATATTATACTACACTCTCTCTCTTTTCTCTCTCTTTCTTGGTACTTAAAGTATAAAGCTTTGATACCACTTTGTTAAAATATAAATCTCGTTGTTGTCACAATCGCAATCACGATAGGGATGACAAAATTGTTTAAAAAATAGTTTAAAATTTTGAAAATTAGAGTTTGGAATCGCCACCACAGTTTATGTTAGAAAGAATGACTTTATTTCTCAAACTAAGAGGGGAAGAGGGTGAATTGGTTTTAATCCGTTTTGAGATCTTTTTGAAATCTTGATTAGTTCTTGCCTCTTGAAATCAATAAACAAGGATTAATGAAACAACAAAGATAAGTAGAAGGAGAGAAAGATCCAGACGCACAACCTATATTAGTTTGGCCACGCCTACATTTAGTCCTCCTTCAATCAACTTGAGTTGAAGGGAATCCACTATAATGATTGAGTTTACAATAATACAGAGACAACCCTCTCAATGCACTCCTCTCACAACTCAAAATCAAAATAGCAACACAAGAGATGAACAACCTTAATCTCTTACAAATACAAAGAGCAATCTCAGCTCTTAAACCTGACTATACTCAACACAGGTATACAATACAAATTATTTGAAGAACCTAATCTTTAAAACACTATTCACACTGCAGATTAAACCAGAACCAATGTAGTCTAATGTCTTGAATTGAATTCATGTTGTTTGATCACCAAGAAAACTTTTATTCCTCCAAGAACTTATCTTTGAGAACACCTATACACAAACTCAGAAGATTTGTCAGGAAAATTTTAACTTATAAAAATAGTTCTCAAGTCACACACACACACACACACACACATATATATAGGACTTTTGAATTATGTCGCAGTTTAATCCATTATGTTATATGCATAATCTATTATGCTTAAGTTTTTGTTTTAATAGATTATTATTCGTGCATAATCAATTATATGTACAATTAAGCCTATAACTTCCTTTTTCGACTAACTTAACATATTAGGTTATTTGTATAATGGATTAGATTATATTCTCTATTTTAACAAATTAACAAACTTATGTAATTGATTATATCAACACTTAACCATATTAGTCATTCATTTACCCTCCTTAACAAATTATCTCATGTATATAGTAGATTATGGCGTTTTCTCTATTTTAATCAGTTATAATAGATTATCTCACTTATATAATAGTCCATAAAGTGCCCTTTTTAGTTTGAAAATGCGATCAAGAAACTTAGTCTTGGAAACCAAGAGGTTGCTTTACGAAGACTTCTTCTTTGATGTAGCCATTTAGAAAAGCACATCCATTTGATATAACTTGAAGTTGAGCATAGATGCAATAACTAGTGAGATCCTTATTGCAACAAGTGCATATGTCTCACCATAATTTATCCCTTCTTCTTGACTATATCCTTTTTGCCACAAGTCTAGCCTTGTTCTTTACAATAGCTCTAGAATCATCCATCTTGTTTTTAAAGACTCGTTTGGTTCCAATCACTTGATGAGAACTATCTCTAGGAACAAGCTCCCACACATTATTTCTCTTGAATTGATTTAGTTCCTTTTGCATGGCCAAAAACCAGTTTTCATCTTTCAATGCATCATTGGCATTTTTGGGTTCAATTAGACATACAAAAGCAACATTCATACAGAATTGAGCCAATTATCTTCTTATGGATACTCCTTTGGTAATGTCTCCTATAATGTTAGTTTTTAACACACCCTTTGGAACTATCCAGTCCTTTGTGGGGTTTGTACTGGTTTCTGTTTCGATATCGCCAAGAGCTTGTACTTCTTGAATATCTTCAATTTCTTTGTCCATACCTACATCTGATTCACCTGCAATTGATTCACATCCATCTAAACTTTCTCTTGGCTACATTTAGTTAGTCATGTTGTCAAAGTTTTCATCAAAACCTACATGAATGGATTCTTCAATAGTTAAAGTGTGTTTATTATATATCCTATAGGCTTTACTGGTTAATGAGTAACTTATAAAAATACCTTCATCAGCTTTAGAGTCAAACTTGCCTAAATTACTTTTACCATTGTTCAACACAAAACATTTGCAACCAAAAACTCTTAAATAAGTAATGTTAGGCTTTCTTCCTTTGAGTAGTTCATAAGGAGTGATATTTAGCATAGGTCTTATGATAGTTCTATTTAGCACATAACAAGTTGTACTAACAACATCAGCCCAAAAATGTTTAGAAAGAGATGTGGGTGTAAGATTTCAAAAATTTTAAAATAGGAGAGAGGAATCTTGGTCAAAGATTCTTATTCTCTATTAGAAGGACAAAAGGGTAAACAAGATTATTAACAAAAAATTGAAAGTGTAGGACGAGATTCTGAGGTGTATGGAAAACGTCTCGAGAGAAAATTGCAAAAGCTTCACCTTTTCTTCGAAACTATCATGAGAGAAAATCAAAATTGAAATATTACAATTCTAGAATCCATAGCCTTAAAAAAAAGATTTATATTTATTTTGGTCTCTATATTCGTCACTTTTGTTCAAAGTGGTCCTCAAGTTTTTTTGGCATTTAAAGTGGTCTCCTTTTTTTTAAAATTTTTGTGTAATTTGGTCATTTTCGTTGATGGCATCTAAATCGCTAACGGCGTAATGTTCACCAAAGTCAATATTGAATGAGCTAACAATTTTGAATATATTCGACAAATTAAGGGGAAGTGACGTGGCAATGTTAAGTTAAAGTTATTTGTGTAAAACGAAATTAACATTGGTTTCGAAGGGACTATTCAATTTCGGTTGAAGAAATTGGTGAAATTGTTGTTCAATTTGAGTTCGTTGTTCGTTGAAATTGCAATTGTAGGAGTGTAGGTCAGGTAAGTGTTCTTAACTTGATGTTGTGTTTGTTGTATTGGGGTTTTAGGGTTTATTATCGTGTTCAATATGTTAATTGTGTTTATGTGTGCATTGAGGTTGATGGAGATGGCGATTCACGAAGTGGTGGAGAAAATCTCGCGATTTAGGGTTTGTTCTCGCGATAACGCAATGTTCTTCATGGTGTTTATGTGTGTCGCAGGTTTTTGATGATGAAGGAAGTTGAAGGAGAATAATGATGGAGGTTTGATGCATCATAGTGGTCTATTGGTGGCGATGGATGATTTCGTGATGGTGGTTTCACGATTCACAATGACTACGATTTGAGGTTTCGAGGAAGATGAAGGCGCAAGAGATGCTTGTTGGAGATGAGCGTCGTAGGTTGCTTTGGTCTCGCGATTGTTTGTAAAGGAAACTGGGTTCTGATCTTGGGTTGTGTTGCTTTGGTTTATATGTGCCGTGATGGACATGGTTGACGGAGGTGCAAGGATTTCGTGGTGGCGCTGTGGTGATGGAGCCTGGCGCGATAAAGATGGTCTGGCCATGGATTCATTTTCATGGTGGCGTGAACTTGGGTTCACAGTGGTGACCTTTTGTGCCTTACAGTGGTGACACAAGGCCATGGCAGCTAAGGTGCTTGAGGTTGAAGATGGAAGATGATGAAACGACCAAGATGAAGATGATGAGGTGGACAACCACGTCAGACAAAATGGCCACATCATTCATTAATAGCTGACCTTGACTATGTATAGTTAACAATTTAGATGTCATAAGTAAAATTAACCAGATTGAACAAATTTTACAAAATAGAAAACGACTTTGAATGCCGAAAAAACTCGATGACCACTTTAAACAAAAGGGACAAATATAAAGACCAAAATAGATATTAAGTGTAAAAAAGTATAATATATATACTATTTGAAATACAAATTTATATTTCAAATTGAATAACTTCAAATATAAATTTATATTCGGATAATTAAGAAGATATAAAATTAATAATTTTATATTCTAAATTATATAATCTAAAATATTTACGGATTTCTAAATCCAAAATTATAATTTTAATAGAGGTATAATTAGAATTTTGAAAAAATATGGGAGTGCAGGAAAAGAACATGGAGGTGCATGAAGAAATTCTCACTCATTCATTTCAAGTTATAATTTGTTTCTTAATAGATCAGCTTTTTAACATGAGCCAATGAAGTATAATGTATACCATTGCTAAATCGAGTATCATGCTGTATCAATTGGTTATTTCTTCCGGAACCCCTACAATTACAAATGGGACCTTACACTCATAGAAAGACTAAACTACGCCTCACCAATGCATTACACTAATAGAAAAAGGCTATACACTTCACCACTTCATCATATCACTAATCTCGCTACTAACACCTCTGTCACTGCTTGCATCAACCGTCGGTGCAAAGGTACAAGAGAGAATATTGTAGAGGTAGAAGGAAAGTATTTTCTGAAATATATTTTATGAAACACATTTCACGTGAAATGTTTCGAAAAATTTATTTCGAAGTTATTCCTATACATTTTTTATAGTTTGTTTCAGAATTTTTTTTTCGAAAAACTTTTTTCAAAATACATTGTTTTAAGTTTTGGGAAGTTATATTTCGGAAAGTTTGCAAATATATGTAATTCAGAAATCACTTTTACAATGCCATTTTGATAATTTGGACGAAATTCTGAAGGTCCAGGAAGTAAAAGTCATACCAGTTAAGTAGTTTTAGCTCCTACTCTATCCAGCTAGTCCAATTGTTAAAACTATGCATAATAACGAGTTTAAAGAGTGAAAAAATAATGTATTAGAAGAAAGTAAAGATAACTCTAATAGTTATCATGCTTTACAGTAGTCCAATATCGGTGATTTCACACATAATAAGAAATAAAATCTTAAAATCTTTGGCATATATACCAAGCTCTGGAGAGGCGTGAATGAAAACGTTAACTGCTGGATTATAACAAATAATTTAATTAGACAAATTTATAATTTTCTTTTTACACCTTTATATAAAAAACATAGAACAACTTTTATACGTATTAATTACCAATTATTTTTATGTTAATTTATTACGAATATATTCATGAGATGCTTACTCATTTTCTTATGCAAGTGAGTGTATTTCTTAGTCTATGAAGTTGAGAGCATCTGGTTCTTACTGCTATCATAGCGAGAATAAGGATCAGAACCATATCTTTTTTAGCAGACGCAAATTTGATAAAGAATTCTTAACACATTTTCTGATTTTCAATTCACTTTTCAGTTTCTCCTCTTTATGACTCCTTAACAACTCACTGCTGTGGGGTTCTTCAACGTTATATAAATAAGCATCTGCCAACTTTTTCCCAACACCGGGATTGGATTCTATGTTTGTTTATCTTTTTCAAAAGAGAAAGTAAATGAATGCACGCTTTCTGGGGGCCCTTAATTTGTCATTGTCAATTATGCAGAACACAATTTTCAAATTTCAACTTAGGAAAAGTTTACTTAACGTCTAGGTAAGTGCATGAACATATTGTGAGAGCTGAAGCATATGAGTCTGCATCATAAATTTTGATGCTGCATCAATGGAAGCTTCATCTAAATGCAGAAGGTACAGAAAGGGTGTTTCTGTGAATGGTTGCTATGCCTCCAAATATATCTCTAGTTCTCAGTCAAATGGGGAAGCAAAAGTTACTTGTAGATGTTGCAAAGAAGAGTGTCACTGCTTATTGCCCTCAAGAACAAACTCATTCTTTGGCAATTCAACTTTGGGACATAGTTCAAAGAAAGAATGTGGAATATGCTGTCCAGTGAAAAAAATTGGATCCAAATTGTTGAAACTTGGTAATTTAGGAGGTTCAAACAAAGATGAAAATTTGCTTAGTGGGTCATTATCTCATTCAATGCCCTCTTCCTCAGCCTTTTCTAGCACTAGCAGGTATAATAAACGAGCGGTTCTCTGTGGAGTTTCTTACAGAAGGAAATTCAGACTCAGAGGAATCATTAATGACATTACTAACATGAAGGAACTGCTGATCAAGAATTTTGACTTTCCAAATGAGTGCATACGAATCCTCACAGGTCTCTCTAGAAATTTCATATTTGTTTCTGTTCATTTGATGGATCAGTAACTTAGTCAGTTAATCTATATCTTTCTGGTTTGTATCAAAGCTTCAGAAAGTATGTCTAAAAGCACATGAATACAGTAATTTGATACTTTACAATTTAGTTCACAGCTGGTTCGAAAGTTGGTTAATACGAATAAAGTTCGTTGGTATCTATGAGTGTAAATCTCATGTAAAAAAGGAGAAAATTGAATATCATATAAGTCCATGTACTTCAAATCATAAACTTATTACAAGTTTTTTGTTGAAAATGATGTCTTGGACTTAAGTATCCTTTGTTGTTGTGTTTCCCAGATAACTTTTTCCTCAAAAGACTTCAAATTTTACTGATTCTGATACGTTTTCAGTAACATGTTGAACACCCCAATTGTGTCAAAATATTTTCTTATTTGAAATCTGAATGATGAATTTTGCAGAATATGGGGAAAACGGCAATTTGATACCAACGAAACACAACATAATGGAGTCCTTAAGGTGGCTTGTGAAGGACGCTGAGCCAGGAGACTCATTAGTGTTTTACTTCTCGGGACACGGTTCTCAGCAGCCAGATTTGAAAGAAGATGAAATTGATGGGTTTGATGAGACTCTTTGCCCTGTTGACTATTTGATAGAAGGAATGATCATTGACAATGAAATCAATTCCACCATAGTTTGGCCACTAAAGAAAGGTGTCACACTTCATGCTATTGTTGATGCATGTCATAGCGGCACAATTCTTGATCTTCTGTTTGTTTACAATCAAGAAAGGTAAGTGCCCTTTTTTCTGGTTTTCTGCTATATGAATTTTCTACTATCATTGACCACACCCACAAAAAAAGAATCTAAATTTGCACGATGCAATGTTGTAGTGGGATTTGGGAGGATAACAAGCCGCCATCAAAAGAACCTATAAGAAAACATTCAAGTGGTGGATTGGCGATTTGTCTTAGTGCTTGTGAAGATAATCAGACAGCTTGTGATAGCTCTGTAAGAATGAATAATGTTTTGGATTTTTGTTTTGGCAACGCAATGTAGTTTGTTTTGTGTTGTTGATGTGATGGTGTGGGTTTTGAGCAACCTACGTAGGTTTTTGGTGGAAAGGGAATGAATGGTGTTCTGACTTATCTTTTCACAAAAGCAATCAGAGAATACCCTGGAATAACTTATGGGCGTCTCCTACAAAATATGCATGAAGAGATTAAGAAGATTAACAGAAGCAAGTGCAATAACCGCATATTGCAACATATCTTCAATCGTAAAATTGCACAGGTTTGGATTCCATCACCATTCTTTCTGCATTCAAATTATATATGATGTTTTCCTAATTCTTGGATAAATAATATATATATATATATATAAATTTTAATATAATAAAAAAATTAATTGCAGTGTTATTAAAAAAATTTATTTTCGTTAATTTTATATAAATTACTGAGAATTAAGGTACTTAAATATATATTTTTTTGTTTATAATATATATGTCATGTCACATATTTAATCTTTCTTTTGTAAATTTAAAACCCTTAATAATTACTTCAAGTTAATTAATTATTAATGTTAATTTTTTTAATAAATTTATAATACTTATCAAAGGTCATACATATATTCAATTATATTAACTCTATACTAAACTTAAATAACTAAAATTGTTATAATAATATTTTATTTTTTATTGTAGTAAAAATGAATGTTATTTATCATAATTTTTCTTAGATTTGAAAATTTTCGATTGCGAATATTAATTATTATAGTAGTTTAAAAAAATTACAGATCTAAGGTAGATTAATGAAATTCATTTTGTTTTAAATTTGATGAATTAGATAATTAAACGTTATAAATAAGAACGAAGGAAGAAGATCCTTTTTCTAATGTTTTCTTTGCTTTTCAGCTAATAACTTAAGCAGGAGTAGAATATCTGAGTCCAATTTGTGTAATTTTGAGTTGAGTTGATATTTGAATGAATGAGACACTTGTATAGAATTAGTCAAATAAATGAATAGAGATAAATATCTCGCATTATGCAAAAGTGATATAATGTATAATTAATGCATTACAATATTCCTCTTATAAGTTATATGATAAAGTTTTAATAAAGTTATAAAATTAGAGTAAATCGGTAAATATTAAAGAAAATATACATACGTGACATATATTTGTGTCACTCCTAAGCTTTCTAAGCTTTCTATTGTTAAGAATTCCTACATATAAATTATAAATTATCATAGATACACAAAAAAACAAGTTAGTGATAATTTAAAACTTATAAATTTTAAATAAAAAGAGAATATACTATAAATTTATAAAATAAATTATATATAGCTTTCACAATTCATATAATCAACATCTAAACATAAAGATTCTCATAGCTCATTCACATATCAATAATCATAGATACAACATTTGGAGGATTGATGTATTCACATATCATGCACCTACCATTACTCAATCATTCATATTCCTTAGGAGTTATAACTACAATATGTTTGGGCATTCTCCTGATCCATAGAACATGACAATGTAAATTCTATACTTAACGAGTTTCACACTGTCGATATTCTATATATGAACCTTCATCGACTCTTACAAGCAGTTATTTTTATTGATATGAATCAAATTACTAGTAGAGCCAAGATGATTTCGTTCTAATCCCTGTTATTACATAAAGCGTTCAAAACCATATATAAATTTATTTAATCTACTAACTAAAGGTTGGCTAGTGATAGAGAAACAATTATGATTATAACCTTGAGGAATGTTCATAAAAATTTCTTCACTACCATTTACAAAAAACATTGTTTATGCCAAGTTGAGCAAGAGTCTAGTTTTTAGAGACAACAATCAAGAGAAGAAATCCAAGAGTACAAATTTTAACAACAGGAGAAAAAATTTCTTGAAAATAAATACAAAATTGTTGACAAAACCTCGAGCCACTAGTCTAACTTTGTGCTTAGAAATTGTACCATTAGAGTTTAATTTCAATTTAAACAACCATTTAGATAGACTTTTTTACCAGGGGAAAGGGAACAACAGTCTAAGTTTGGTTTAAAATCCATAGTTTGTAGCTCAGGTTCTATAACAACTTTTCAAAGAGAATGTTTGATAGCTTGATTATAGGTCTAAGGTTCAAAATGACCAGAGATTTGACAAATGAATAGCATATGAGATTAGGAAAGGCAAGAATAATCAAGATAATTACGTATAGGATAAACACTTTAAGAATTAGAGCTTATATTATAGAAATGATAATTAAAGAGATAATTACGAGTATAAATGTTACAAGAAGACCTACATGGAGAGGATGTTATTGACCTCAATTAAAGGTGCCGATTTTATCCGGCAAGTATATTGTTTCAATTGTAGCATAATAAGGTTGTATTCATAGGGATTTGGTTTGATAAAACAATAATATATAATTTATTCAAGTTTGTAATAACAAAATATAAAGGTTTGATAGTTTAAAATAAGTTTGAATGAAAATAAAGATAAGTGATGTTGATTAAGTTTTTGAGATTGAACCTGACTTCTTTCATTTAATTGCACTATCCTTGATTCTTCCAAGTGTGTTAGAGAGCAGTAAATGTTTAATAATGAATTATTTACTTATTTACCTGTGTTATTTATACAATATTTTATAGGATTTTTTTTACTTGGATGAACCTAGTCCATGTGGCTAATTACCATGATTTGTCTTTAATTAGCCAATTATTCTAATAATGTGTTAATCTTGATGTTAATATGGTCAACCTAATCAATGCTTGTCATAGAGATTTCCTTGGCCAATATGTAGTCGGCCAAGGTGTCATGGTATATCCTTATATCATAAGGGCCAAGTACATCTAGGCACAAGTGGTTGAGATGTACTTGAACACATGTGGTACACATATTATTAAAATAGTCAAGTGTCACTACTTTAAAACAATTATATGTCTTAAATATCATTTTTTAAATTCTCACATTCTCTCCAATAAAAAAAAATTCGTCCTAAAATATTCACTCATATGGTAGAAGCTAAGGACTTCTCACTTTATCTTATAACAACCACCTAGATTCATCCATCTTACTATACCCAAACATACACACTAGACTTAAATCCTACCTTTGTTTTATTTGTTCTAGTGCTCAACAGTATAAATTGACCAAGTCATCTCCCCGAAGCACAAATCTTCAACTTTCACCTCTAAAATTTGAAAAAATATTTTCTTCTAACATTCAGTTTCTAACTGATATGTTGAACTTGTTTCCCACATGCTCTCTACTATCTCTTGTAAGGTTTGTTAAAATCTAAAGATAAATTTGGGTCTCTGTCTAAAACATGTTAATTAGCACTTCACACCACATTACTCTTACCTTGATGTAGAACATATATGTTCAATAATTGGATTGAATAGAATCATAGCTCTAGTCGACAAGAGTCATACTGTGCTCTCCGATTTTCAAATATATAAGCAGTGTGGGAGGGAGTATAAAGAGAAGATAAAAAAACTCTAAAAACTTATTTCTAAAAAGATAATATTTTTTAAAATAATGAAACTCATTTATTACAAAACTATTTATATCAAAATATTTTATTATTAAAATAATCAAATATTAATATTTTAAAACCACTATTAGTTATAAAATATTATTTTCTACTCATAAGATGTTTTAAATTTTGTCATACATCATAGTATTTTACGAGTCATATTGCTTATATAAATAGCATGATTAGTGTTTTTAAGGTTATTAATAAATTTTACTCGTCTGACAATGGGCATTGCATCACTTACTAAATATATAGTTTTTATTTTCATGATGAAAGTGAATATATGTTGCAGGATCCTCTTCTATCATCATCGGAGAAATTTGATGTTTCTACGACAATGTTCTCCTTGTGAGACGATTTAACTTGAATATTTGTTTTGAATAACTTGAAGCTTAGCACCACTTAATGGTTGTGGTATTGAAGAACATCAGCATTTTACTTTCAGTAATTGTGGTGACCTATTGTAGTCAGCATTTTTCATTATTTTACAAAATAAATATTAATGGGATATATTCTGAAACATTTTAGTGTAGCACACGAATTTTTTTCCATTCATTACGTCAAAACTGTTACCATAATTTGACATATCACATGATTTTTAATTTTAAGAAGAGAATCTATTTCTATAAAATATTGAATGTATTAATGTAAATATAAATACTTTGAATAGAAAATTTTACAAATTGAAGTTTTAAGAATTTAGAAGATGTAACTTTAAAATTAGATGATTTTAAAATTTACATTTTTTTAAAGAATTTTGTACTCCATCTTCTCTTTAAATCATTTTTTTTATATTTTTGTTTTTATTTAAATTTAATTAAGATATTTTAGACTTAATTTCGATTAAAATATTTTTGACTTAACATCGAGTATTTCTCGATATTAATAATTTTTTAAAATTAAAGTTAATCAATTTTTTTTATTATTATAGTCTTATTTTTTTTTATTAAAATATATCATTTTTCAAGCAACATTAATTAGGATATTTTTGTCAATATTAATATTTTTTGTTGTCTAATAAATAATATTTATTTTCAATTAACATTATTTCTTAATTTTAAACAATATTAGTTAAGGTTGTTTTCGATCAATATTAAGACTAGTTTTTAATCGATGTCATCTAGAATTTTAGTTCATGTCAACGAAATTACTATTAGGTTAATGTGAAAGAGTTTGTTAATAAAAAATTATAAATATATAATTTTCTATTTGACAATGTTAATATTATTTATCCGTTCATGTAAACTATAATTATTTCTTAATTGACATTTATTATGATTTTAGAAAGATGACACTTCAATTTATGTTAACTAGATTTTTATTTTTTCTTTGCAGTGTTTTTTTTTTCAATGTTTATAAGGTTGGAATAATAATATTTATCTTTGATAATAATTGAAAAACTTTATGCAAATAAATACAGTAAATAATATTTATCAACTAAATATATTAACAGAATTATTAAATGAAAAGTTAATTAGCTATTTCAAATTTTATCACAATCTAATAAATGTTCACTTTCATGATTGATTTTCAGTTTCATAATTTATTTTCACTAAAAGTATTATTTATATTTCAACAATTATTTAGTTTTATTTACTTCAGATTATTTATATATCAACTCATGCATTATATTTATTTATTAGTTGTAAAGTTCTAGAATTAATATTGCAAACCCTTTTTAATAATCCACTATATATTTTACCATTTTTCTTTCTTTATACACAATATGGAAAATCTAAACTGAGGAAAGTTCACGGCTTTAAACGACGTAGACTTAGTGAGAATTTTAAACTGACTCTACAAAGATATTAAACTGCTGGAACAGAGGTTTTAAACTCTCTGAACTTTTAAACTGTACAGTAATATACTTAAAATTTTCGTTGTTGTCTAATAAAAAATGCTTTTAAACTATACAATAACTTTAATATTTACTATAATGTTTTTCTTACAGATATTTTGAAAAGGTTTATTCAAGTGAAAAAGATGTATTTCGTCGGTTCCTTATTCCCGATTCTTGATTAACGGTAATCTGCATTCGACAAATAAAAAACAAAAGCAAGTCAATATATTCAGCCTCCACTTAAAAAAGCAATCAGAATCGTATTCTGCATAAATAGATAGCAGAAGAAGAATTTCATCACAGAAACATTTGAAAAAGCTATTATACATAGTATGCGTTCATAGTTTCTAATACCCTTAGTTTCTTTCCGAGGCCTGACGAAATGGCAAGTAGACAAGAAAGGTGCATCCACTGTGGAATTCTACTTGTGGTGCCAGCAGAGGTGAATGTCTTTGAGTGTGGAGTGTGCCATGGCATCACCCAGATTAGACCCTCCACAGCTCCATGGAGTACTCAAGCCTACAACTCCTTTCATAGTTTCACAGGTCGTTTTAGAGGCTTCTTAAATACCATTAGAAGTACTTCTTCAGTTAACACCAATTCTGGTGGCTATTACGGGGCAAATAGTTTTGGCCCCTATCCTCAGCCTCAGTCACTAAGGCCATCGTTTCATGTGTATGGCTCAAAGAGAGCTGTGCTGTGTGGAATTCGCTACCATGGGAAGAGTTACAAGCTAAAAGGCTCCATCAATGATGCAAAATGCATGAAATACTTTCTAATTAAGCACTATGGGTTTCCTAGTGACTCCATTCTCATGCTCACAGGTCTTTCTATATAGTTTCTTATCATATATCACATTACAAATTCACAAACAGGTTTATCAGTACTTTATTGCCTTAATTACCCAGTCATTTTTACAAATCTAAAACTTAAAATCGCACTTTTCGGAAAATTAATTTTCTATATTTGTGGCAGATGATATGGAGGAGAGAAACCAGCTGAGGATCCCTACCAGATATAACATTCTAATGGCCATGAGGTGGCTGCTTGAGAATACCCAGTCAGGGGATTCGTTGGTGTTCCACTTCTCTGGACATGGCACTCAGCAAATCAGCATGGATGGGAACGAAATCGATGGGCTTGATGAAGCGATATGCCCCGTTGATTACGAAGAGCAAGGGAAGATACTCGACGATGAGATCAACACTGCAATCGTTAGGCCCTTACCACGTGGAGCTAAACTTCATGCCATTGTCGATGCATGCCACAGTGGGACTGCTCTTGATTTGTCTTTCGTCTGCAAGATGAATAGGTCAGTTTGAGAAAGCTTGTTTTTTCAGCAACAATTTCTGAATCGAATGATCTCTCTGTGATGCAGGGAAGGGTATTACTCATGGGAAGATCAAAGATTTCCCAGAGCTAATAAAGGTACAAGTGGAGGGCTAGCTGTTTCTATTTCAGCTTGTGAAGATAGTCAAACCTCCATAGATACCTCTGTAAGTAATATTTAGTTTAGTTTTTCCATAGAGAAAGAAAAGTCGATGAATATTGATGTGGGGTGGTTGATGTAGGCCTTAAGTGGCACTGAAGCTACTGGTGTATTGACCTATAGTTTCATCCAAACGGTGCAAAACGAACCTGGTCTGAGTTATGGTCGATTGCTGAGTGCCATGCGTTCCACCATTCGTGGGACAAAAACAGGCATAGTGCCATTAAATGGTCCAATTGCTTCGATTTTCAACAGACTTCTTGGCATGGAACTGAGACAAGTAATGCTTTCTCCCTTTCACACTTATTATAATAACTTTTACATCAGAAGCTTTATATTGGAATCCTTAACAATGGTGTATAAAGTTGGGATTATAAGTGGGTTGGACTTGGATTTGCAGGAGCCACAACTATCGTCTTCTGAGGTGTTTGACGTCTATACCAGTCCTTTTGTACTCTGATCGTTAATTAATTACCTCCTCTCATAAAATAATTGAGACTACATGCATTACTCAAATTTTTAATTTGGCAAAATTTCTTATATAATTTAAAATATATTCTAATTGATATTTGAACTTCTTTTACTAGTTCTCAAACTTTTCTATATTTCTACTCTTCGTATATCTTTTTGGATAAGCACAAATCTCACTCCAGAGATAGACATGCATTTATGATTTCTTGTAATCATTTATAATAATTATATTAAATAATCTTTAATTTGATTTCCTTTTTTTTTAAATTATTAATTATAAATTCAACTGTTAAATATGTTTTTAGTTTCTAAATTTATACCTCAAATTGAAATTAGTTTTTGTTTTAAATTTTGTTATATTTTGGTCATAAACTTAAAAAATAATAAATATAGTTCTTTTAACCAATTGAAAATTGTTAAAAAATATTTTTGACTGACATTTGTGTTAAAATATGTTAAAACAACATTATTCTTAAATGTGTTTGACATGGCAAAAACAAATTAACCCATCATAGTCAATGGAAAGAATTACTTTGGATTTTTGTAGATTTAAATTCAAATATTTGGATGAAAATATAAATTTATGTTTTCTAAAATAGATTTGATAGTTATAAATTGGTTTTATACCAATTTTAAAACCATATATTCAAATTGGTTTTATACCAATTTTAAAACCATAAATTCAAATATTTGGATGAAAATATAAATTTATGTTTTCTAAAATAGATTTGATAGTTATAAATTGGTTTTATACCAATTTTAAAACCATATATTCAAAATTGATTGTAAATACAAAAAAAAAATTAAAATCAACGCTTAAATATGTTTTTAGTCTCTTAATTTTTAGTGAAAATTAGAATTAGTCCATTTTTAAAACTTTGATCGGTATTAGTTATCCAACTTTAGAAATGAGTGGAATTAGTCCATCTTTGAAACTTTGATCCATATTAGTTATCCAACTTTAGAAATGTGTGAATTTAATTTTTTTAACCAAATTATGTTAAGTTTATTTGACGTTTCAAATGCGTATTTAAGCTAATGTTGAAGAAGAAATGTGTCAAATAAACAATTCACACACTATCATGAAACACACTTGAAACGTAAAATAAACCAAACAAAATTTTGTTAAAAGAATTAAATCCACACATTTATAAAGTTAGGGGGCTAAAATGGGTTAAGTTTCAAAGAGAGACTAATTACAATTTTCACTAAAAGTTAAAGGACCAAAAACATATTTAACCATTAATTAAGTTAAGTTTATTTGAAGTTTCAAACTCATCTCAACTAACATTGAAGCAAAAATGTGTCAATTAGTGTAAATAACTCATATGTTATCATAAATCACGTTTGAAATTTCAACTAAACTTAACAAAATTTGGTTAAAAGTACTAAATTCACGCATTTCTAAGATTGGAGGACTAAATTGAGTCAAAGTTTCGATGATGGACTACTTCCAATTTTCACTAAAAGTTAAAGGATAACAAATATATTTAACTTATGTTAAGTTTATTTGATGTTTCAAACGTTTGTTTTAGCTAACATTGAAGCAAAAATATGTTAATTGATGTAAAACTCATATTTTTATCATGGAACGACTTGAAATGTCAAATAAAATTAACAAAATTTTGTTAAAGAGACTAAATTCACACATTTTTAAAATTTGGGGACTAAATTGGGTCAAAATTTCGAAAATAAACTAATTCCAATTTTAATTGAAAGTAAGGGACCAAATATATATTTAACCATAATTTATGTTAAGTTTATTGACGTTTTAAATGCAGTTTATAGCTAACATTGAATTAGATATGTGTCAAAGGATGTAAACAATTCATATGCTAAACACGTTTGAAAAGTCAATTAAACTTAACATAATTTGATTAAAATGATTAAATCAACACATTTATGAAATTAAAAGACTAAAGTGGACCAAAGTTTCAAGGAGAGACGAATTTTAATTTTTACTTAAAGAATAAAAAATATATTTAACCCTAAAAAAATATAAAAGGAATATGTTTACTGGACACCAAATTTATTCAATGTTGTAATAACTAAAATATGATAAAAAAAATGAAAAGGTGTTATTATTTAATGCAAAAATGTTTTCATATGAAACTTTTATATATATATATATATATATATATATATATATATATATATATATATATATATATATATATATATATATATATATATATATATATATATATATATATATGTTTAATTTGAATCCAATTATTTAGATTACATTATATTTGGATTGGATTTTAAAAAATTTAATTCATGTCCAACTCACATTTTAGTCTTAACAAATATACATTAAAGGTGAAATGCGCTCAGATTCAAAATGTGTTTGGTTAGAGCAAAATTAAAATATTGTTCATTAAGTTTTAACCCACTGAAGCTAAAATCATGAAGAAACTATAGTATGAAAAACATTATAAGAAAAATGTAGAAAATGACAAAGAATAAATTATCATATAAAATTTTCCATTTTATCTAATAAGTGATTGATGATGATCAGATAATAAGTAGTTGACGTAAACTTAAAGAATATATATGAACATCATGGTTTCAAAGGAGGTAAAGGTTAGGTTGAGTTTTAATATGTTAAGGGTTGCTTATGGTGGTGGAGTGGGATTAGAAGATTGTTCGATTGGTCTTGGTGTTTCTTCAATAAAAGGTTGAAGGAGAATTATTTGGGTCGAAGCTTTTAGTAATGGTTGCAAAGGTGTCAGTTTAGGGTTCACTGGTTGAGGAATTGATATAGATGGTAAGGTTGTTGGTTGATTGGTGGTGACATGATGACATGTTAAGAGATGACCGATGACTCACCGTTTCTCTTTTTCAAATTACCCACATGAGAATAACACACATAACACTTGTTAAGATCCCCTGGTTCCAAATGTGGGAAACATACTTAAGATAAAACTTGGAATTTTTTTACTCACCAATGTACATGGAAGGTTACACTTCATTGCTTTTTCTTCATATAATTTTAAGACAGTCCTTCATTATCCTTCCATGATAGATTAAACCCTAGAGCAGTTAGGAGTAAGGGGAGAACTTCTACATAGCCAATCACATGAAATTTTAAGGTTAATTTGAGAGTAAACTCTAGCCTATACACTTTAAGGATTGAATGATATAATCCCATGAGACTTTTACTTGAATGAGATTGATGTGGATATCATTAAAGGCATAAACACTTAATAATCATGAAGTTCATACTCAATATCAAATGGAGGCTCAATACCCAATATAAGACTTAGGCCTTGTTCACTTGAGTGGATTTGAGGGAGAGTAATTGAGGGGATTTGAGAGGATTTGAAAATAAATTTTTTTGTTGTTTATTTGAGTCAATTTGGAGGTAAGTGAGAATGAATTTGGAAGTAAAGTTTGTGAGAATTAGTGTAGGATTTGATTGACGAGACAGATTAAAAAAATATACTTCCAAATCCAATCTCATTTACCTCCAAATTCACTCAAATAATCAACAAAAAATAAATTCTCTCAAATCCCCTTAATTACTCTCCCTCAAATCCCCTCAAGTGAACAAGGCCTTAGGAGGACTCATGAAAAAAGCAAGAACCAAATTGGTCCAATAAACTTTGAAAAAGATGGTGATTAAACTAATGTAGGTGCACTTACATGATAGGATACAACATGTGGAGGCCCATATATGGGAGAAGTTACTTACATGTATTTTTCACTTGGAATAAGAACAAAAAAACCTAATTGTTAGACTCATAATAAAATACCTAAACACTTGTTTATGTTGTTTTATTTTTCTTCTATAAAAAGGGTGAATAACCTGGGAATGAAATGGCTTTTTTCTCACAGTTAATCCTTATAGATTTATTTGTCATAGGATGACAAAACTAAACAAAGAAAACTTTAATTAAAAATCTAAACATATCTCATGATCACACAAAAATTGAGATTCATTTTGAGAACATTTGAGTCAAATACATTGAAGTATAGTACAAATGCAAATTCAAATGTCAAATTCACCTCAAAAGGATAAAAAGTGAACTTACTCTATTCTTCAATCTGATTGGGTGGATGTATAGAGTTTTTCACTGGGAGCAATCCTATGGTTCTTGATCTTCAAAAAGAATGAAGATCAAGGTCAAAACCTAGAGAGAATATAGAGGAGAAGTTTAAAGAGAAAGTCCAAAGAGATTATGATTTTATAAAATGAATTTTTGTTAATAAAAAACATTTTTATAGCTTTAACCTTTTATCACTAAAATAATGTTGTCACATCTCTTAAAAACCACCACTACTAATTGTAGACCATTTTCTAGATTCTTACAAAATATAATCTATTTGAAATGAAAGAAAAACATACAATGTTACCCCAAATATAATTTATTTGAGATTAAAATGAAAATAATAGTGTCTAGAGTTAATAACTGAATAAATAAATCCTATTATACACAAGACTTTTTATGACAAGTAAAATAGGCTTACTAAGACAAGTATTCTGGAGTCGTAGAAATTTTTCTCTTTTTATGACAAAACAAAAATTTGTCTAACTTACTATGACACATTTTCAAAAATATGTCATAATAAGTTTAACTTATTATGACAAATATTTGGAGACTTGTTGTTGGCATCGAACCACCACTGCACAAGCTCGGACACTGTGACAAAAGGAGTAGAAACAACAAACCACCACGATGAAGATGGAGATCAGTACACAAGAATGAGAACACAATCACCACTATGACTAATGAGAGGGTCGCACCTCTCACAAAAGTTGTGCATAAAAGAATGCAGTATAGTGCTAGGAAGTGACTCCTAGGTCGTCTCTCAAGGACCAAATGTGGTTCAGTCTCAGATCAAACACATAGTGGGGGGCTTTTGAAAATGTTTTTTTTTAAATGAACTAAATTAAAACTGGAAATTAAATACAATCAAACATAACTGAAAATATTGAAATAAATGGACAAAGCATTAAAACTGAACGGTCCTAGAAATGACCGAACAGTTCTACATTGACATTGAATGATCTCTAAAGCAAGTGAGAAAATTGGAAATGCAGAAAGATAAAGAACCACTTGGCTAAAAATGAAAAACACATTGCATGAATCACTTGGAAAACAATAATTAAGAAAATGCCTCTTCCGACTGGATTAAATAAAAACTACACTTTCAGCTTGCGTGGACAAAATTAAATACACCTAAATCGAATGAATCTACCACTCCATCACCGAAACATCACTAAGCAAAATGCTTGAACATAAACAAAATGATAAGGTGGAAAACCAAATTCATTTCAGCTGAAAAAGAAAAAAAATTCATCCAATGCTATTAAATGAAAGGCTTTAGGCTAAAACAAAAATGCACATTACTGGAATATAACTTCAAAGCAAAAGTGTATGAACCAATTGAAAATGTAACTTTTAGCTAAAAATTTAAATGGTAAATGCGTGAAGAACCCTTAAAATTAAATGCTTGAAGAAGTAAGTCGGACGTGGCAGCTGCTGGAATAGAAACCGTGCACACCAACACAGAAGCTATGTTCTCCAATTGAATGCGCTGCTTCCCTACCATCCTCCACCGAATCACCACTTCTTATTTTTCTTGCACGTGAGCTCCTCTCCAGCCGTTACACCTCCAACTCCAGAAGAAATAAATCATGCGTGTCCCTTTTGAAATAAAAGCAAAGATTTCATTCATGAGTCACCGTCCTCTTCCTTACAGGATAGTGAATCAACGCTTCTCCCTTCACTCGTCCAGCCCCCTCTTCTTCATTCTCCAAAAAATACAAACCAAATGATAATATTAAATCTCCTCCGCAAACTTGACAACAGCCCCCAGACCGTGCCTACACCGTTCGCTACTGCACCTTCATTCTCCCGTCTCCATGTGCTGCTGCCCTCCAAGTTGGCGGCTCCTCCCACACCTTCTCCTTGCCCATTCCTCTATCCAGTTCATGACACCTTGCTTTGCTGGACCGTGTAGGCCTTTTCTGGATGTTGGACCGTGGACGTGTGGATCTTCATTGCTCTCCGTGTCTATTGCACGTGTTGTTCTCTTCATTCTCGTGCTTCCAAGTGTTGCTGGATGCACCCCCTTTCATTCCCAAGCTGCTGCCCGTGATGAGAGGGTCGCACCTCCCAAAAAAGGTTGTGCATAAAAGAATGCAGTACAGTACTAGGAAGTGACTCCTAGGTCGTCTCTCAAGGACCAAATTGGGTTCAGTCTCAGATCAACACGTAGTGGGGGGGGGTTTGAAAGTGTTTTTGTGATTCGAAAATGATGTAAATTAAGACTGGAAATTAAATACAAACAAACATAATTGAAAACAGTGAAATGAATTAACAAAGCACGAATACCGAACGATTTCTAAAATAAGTGAGGAAATTGGAAATGCAAGAAGATGAATAAACTGAACAGAACAGACAACATGATAACAGTAAATTAAACATTCCTGAAGCCAAAACTAATTTAAATGCATTAGAGAAATAAGAAAAAGGAATCCAAAACTATTAAAATGCAATGACAAAACTATTAAAATGCAATGATGAGCTAAAAAAATTAAATGCACTTTGTAATCATCTAGATGAAGTACATCCATCATTGAAACGACATTAAAAACAATGCATGAACAGTAAAGGAATCAAACGTGTCAGCAAGTGAAATAGACTAAGCAAGTAAACTACTCCAAGCTGGAATAAAAAAATTGAAATTTGCTTATCATTGCGTGTTTCTCGTTCTGTGCTTCTCCCTGCTGGAATAAAAAAATTGAAAGCACCCAACGCAAAATGAATCAGCGTTTCCCTCAAATAACCGTGTAGTTGTCCACCCACTTCTTCATTCCAAAAAAAAAATTAAAAGCAAGCTACTTTTCTCCAGGAGCCGTGACTTCCTTCTCTTTTCTTCCAGCTATCATTCCGTACGTTCATTGTTTATCACCGTGCCCTATCTTTTCTTCTCCGTTCCAGCAAGAAACACTTAAAGCTTAAATAAAAAAAACATTGGAATGTGTGCATCCTCCCAAGCTGAAACACCACTGCCCCCACATTCTCAACCATTCTCTCTTTCTAAAAACAAAAAGTGAATCATCATAACATCCCTGAAGCTGGACGTGACACCTACTCTTCTCTAAATCAATAAGCTTTCCATTTTTCACACGTCCACGCGCATACCACACAGCTCCTGGGATCGGCTACTTTCTTTTTTTTTTCTTCTCCAAAGCTTCACACGTCCCATCATTCAATCCGTGAAGCCCTTCCTACCTTCTCGGCGTGACACATCCTCCGTTCCAGCCATCCGTAATATCCCTGCCTCCAAAGCTAATTAAAGCACCGTACTCTTTGCAAGTGAGAAGAATTTGAATAGAAAGCTTCCAATTGAAACGTAATATCCCTGCCTCCGTGTGCAAGCTTCCAGTACGTCACCGCACACACACATTCACGCTACTTTGAGGTTGTGACACTTGTGTGCTGCTCCAGCTGCTCATGGACGTGGCAGTGATGACCGAGACCTGCTTATGCATTCTCTCATTCAGCACCAATTCATTCTCAAATTAAAGGGGCCATGAGTAAATCAGCAAAGAGGAGTAAAAAAAATCAGCTTCCATTCATAGATAAAAACCAGCGTTCTTTCAAAACCAAAGCGAGAGAAAAAAAAATGAGGGGTGGCGGCTGACCCTTTCTAAGGACATGTGTCCTCCCTTTAATAGGGATGGGGTCCACACAAAAGAAAAACCCTTGGTCCAATGACTCATTTCTAATTTTTGGGTCTAATCTAATTTACCAAAAATTGACCCAAAATATAAGAGTTGATTCAAAAATTCTAAACTACTGAATTACAATTTAATTAATTCAAAATTCTCTGTGTGGAAAGTCTTGAATTTATTCGGCATTCTTCCTGATGTCCCAAAATGTATTTCCGAAATTTTCCTGCACTTCAAAAATGCACTTAATCAGCTCAGAAAACCCAAATTAGCACAATTACAAATTTTCGACCAAATTAAGCAGAATTCGGAAAACGGGGAAATAACAAACAATTAAACACAATTCCCTGGTTTATTTAAGTGCAATAAACAAAATATAATTCAAGAAATAACGACTCATCAAAATAGACCACACTTAGTCTTTTGCACTCCTGGGCAAAACCAAGACGAAAACCAGGGAACTACTCAAACATCAGGGAGGTGACACAGACTCGACGGACAGACAACAAAGACTCCAAAATAGGAACAGAAACAGAATTACACAGTTCTCTAGGAATCTGGACCAAGAAAGGAAGTAGACAATATCCAACACAGAATCAATCAGAGAAAGCAGATACTCATGAAATCATCCAAGCAATTCAAGACATGGCAAAATGATCAATCAGCTCAAGAGGTGAATCAAAAATAACAAAACCTCACAGATGCACTATCAGTGTTTCTCTCAAGTGTCTAGGGTAAACAATGTCAACTCAATGCACTCAAGAAAGCAAACACAAACAAACTTGGCAAGCCTCTAATATCAATACTCAAAACATATGCATGTTCAAATCAAAAGGTCTTTTATGGGTGAAATGGGGCCAAGGACAAGGGAGGATAAATATGGATGAGAAGCTACAAACCAAAAGAAATAGAGGAGCAATGGGGAACAAGTGTAAACACAGTCAAATCACACCCAAAACCTCTAATTCAATCCTCTTCTTGACTCCATTATTCACACTTTTTTTTTCATTTTTTTCATATTTTTATTTTTTTCCATCCCGTCTCTTTTCTTTCCTCTCCGTTTAGGACACAACTATAGGAGACAAGATACAATTCATATTTCCAAAAACAAAACAAGAAGAGGAACCAACTAGCCAATTCATATGAATCCCCAAGAAGACCACACTTGTTCCCAAAACACTTCCAAAGCTCCAAAATTCCCTAAGGTTAAGGTAATCATGGTTTTTCACTTAGGGCTAGTGTATGAGCTTCAAAACAAAGAAATGAGGAAAGTATAGTCTCAAAAGGGGTTATCAAAGGATTAGAACAAGGTAAGCTTATTTGGCTAGAGAGGCTCAAGAACAAAAATGCCTTTATCATCTCCAAACATGCACATCCATCAAGAATCATCAAAAAGAGTCAAGCCAAGACATATGCGCAAGCAATCAAGAGACATATCACACACAAGAAAGAACATCAAGTGGCTCAAATCTCACACAGGATAATTTGTGTCACAATCAATTCAACTCTCAAACATCATGATCATCTTCCAAGCAAAGAAAAGCAAGGAATCCAACATCTCAGAGTATCAATGAAGTGAAGGAAAACTGACAACCTAACCACAATCCAGAATTTACGAAAAGCATGCAAAACTGTACACAAGACACAACAAAAACTACCTAGAAAAAAACAATTTAACCAAGAAAACAAAAACTAACAAAGAAAAATAAAAATCTCCCCCAATAGACCACACTTAAACTACACAGTGTCCTCAATGTGTCATAAGCATAAGATCAGAAATCATAACAGTCAACAGATCATGGACAAGTCCAATAAAAGTAGGGAAAGGTGGAGAAGAGAAAAGGAAAACTCCCCTGATCATGGTGGCAGTTGCCAATTTTGGACTTTCAGGGAGATGTCTTCCACCATTGGACCCAGCCAGGAAGTTTTGAGGAAAAATTGCTTCATCCTCCATATTTGATCAAGCAGGGAAATGTCTTCCACAGCTGGATCTAAGAAGAAGTGATTGTTGATGAGCGGGTTCAACAGGTGCTTATTGATCTTGAAGCTTTTGTCATTGTGAGCACCTTTGTTGTCCACTGTGGGTGTTTGTTGATCAAATTCATTTGTACCTCCTGCAATAGGGTTAGTGCAATGTGGCTCTACAGAAATTTCATGCAGGGGTATAACACCCAATCCCAGTGTAACAGGCTGAACCTCAGATACATCCTCAAAACATGAATCAATTTCCAAATTAAAAGTAATATCAATAACAGACTCAGATTCATGTTCAGTGCATTGAGAATAAACATCTGGATGTGATATCAAAAAGTGGTTCTCATCATGCACAGAGGGAGAATTAAAATCAGACTCAACAACAATACAACCATCAACATACCCCTCAACAACATAATTATCAACAAAATCACATTGAGGTATGTTTACCTCCACTTCCCTAAAGATTGGTAAAGCGGTGGAATATGAAAGTTGTCTACCTGATTCAAAATTATTGCTTATACCTGCCTGGTCCTCAAGATATTCATCAGTCTCCGCAGATGCAAGGGTAGGGACATAGGATGATGGGAAAGTAGGTGGCGCAACAGTGAGCTCATGACTCTTCTCCCCATCTTCTATGTTGATGCCACTATCATCATCATCTGGAATCTGAACAGTCTGAAATGGTAACTCTGAATCTTGAGACTGTTCCTCAGTGATTTGAGTGGCCATCTGCCCTATCTGATCAGTCATACTCTGAATGGCAGCTCCTATTTCTTGCTGGAACTGCATGTTCTCTTGCTGAAACTGAAGGTTCTGCATGGTCATCTGCTCCAACAACTCCTGCAATGTAGGCTCAGAAGTAGAAGGCTGAGGAGCTATTTGGGCAGGAGCATCATATTGCTGACTTTGGTATTGCGGGACTGGTGGAGGCATACAAGTACTCTGGAATGGTGGTTCTTGATAATGATGCTGTGGAGCATTATACCATTCCAAGGTAGGGTCATTCCATCCAAGACCGTTGCTGTAACCATACTGCACAAGGGAGAATTTGCTCAGAAACTGATGCTCAAGATATCCCCAATCGGTAACGGATCTCAGAGGAAGAGAGTCTTTCCAATCCTTAGCTGCTCCTTGTAATGAATGCGGAAATGCGCTCAAGAAAATGTAATCAAGAGGGACATCTGGAGGCTTCATTGAAGAGCACATGATGTGGAGCTCCTCCAAATGTCTGTGTGGGCATTCTCCTGCAAAACCATGAAACTTAAGCAGCAAATGTATCAGTCTAGGGGTGAGATCGCAATGAAGATCATCCTCCTTAAGTGAAACCGGCTCACAAAGAGCACTCTCAGAAATTAGAGGATGAGTCATATTGTTCTCAACATAGACATCAGCAGAATATGAATTACAATCAGAGTAACATGCAGAAGGAGAATCATAATCAGAGGCACTAGCAAAACAAGTAGTATTCATGAAATCAAAATAGGTAGACATGGAAAAAGAAGAATACTAAAAATCACGAAACAAATAAAACACAACACATTTATACATGCAACACGCACACAGAAAACAGAACATCACATCACATCACATCACAACACAAGACAAAACACAACACACAAACACAACAAAAAGACCTAAGACTGAACCGTTGGTCCCCGGCAACGGCGCCATTTTGATGAGAGGGTCGCACCCCCCAACAAAAGTTGTGCATAAAAGAATGCAGTACAGTACTAGGAAGTGACTCCTAGGTCGTCTCTCAAGGACCAAATTGGGTTCAGTCTCAGATCAACACGTAGTGGGGGGGGTTTGAAAGTGTTTTTGTGATTCGAAAATGATGTAAATTAAGACTGGAAATTAAATACAAACAAACATAATTGAAAACAGTGAAATGAATTAACAAAGCACGAATACCGAACGGTTTCTAAAATAAGTGAGGAAATTGGAAATGCAAGAAGATGAATAAACTGAACAGAACAGACAACATGATAACAGTAAATTAAACATTCCTGAAGCCAAAACTAATTTAAATGCATTAGAGAAATAAGAAAAAGGAATCCAAAACTATTAAAATGCAATGACAAAACTATTAAAATGCAATGATGAGCTAAAAAAATTAAATGCACTTTGTAATCATCTAGATGAAGTACATCCATCATTGAAACGACATTAAAAACAATGCATGAACAGTAAAGGAATCAAACGTGTCAGCAAGTGAAATAGACTAAGCAAGTAAACTACTCCAAGCTGGAATAAAAAAATTGAAATTTGCTTATCATTGCGTGTTTCTCGTTCTGTGCTTCTCCCTGCTGGAATAAAAAAATTGAAAGCACCCAACGCAAAATGAATCAGCGTTTCCCTCAAATAACCGTGTAGTTGTCCACCCACTTCTTCATTCCAAAAAAAAAATTAAAAGCAAGCTACTTTTCTCCAGGAGCCGTGACTTCCTTCTCTTTTCTTCCAGCTATCATTCCGTACGTTCATTGTTTATCACCGTGCCCTATCTTTTCTTCTCCGTTCCAGCAAGAAACACTTAAAGCTTAAATAAAAAAAACATTGGAATGTGTGCATCCTCCCAAGCTGAAACACCACTGCCCCCACATTCTCAACCATTCTCTCTTTCTAAAAACAAAAAGTGAATCATCATAACATCCCTGAAGCTGGACGTGACACCTACTCTTCTCTAAATCAATAAGCTTTCCATTTTTCACACGTCCACGCGCATACCACACAGCTCCTGGGATCGGCTACTTTCTTTTTTTTTTCTTCTCCAAAGCTTCACACGTCCCATCATTCAATCCGTGAAGCCCTTCCTACCTTCTCGGCGTGACACATCCTCCGTTCCAGCCATCCGTAATATCCCTGCCTCCAAAGCTAATTAAAGCACCGTACTCTTTGCAAGTGAGAAGAATTTGAATAGAAAGCTTCCAATTGAAACGTAATATCCCTGCCTCCGTGTGCAAGCTTCCAGTACGTCACCGCACACACACATTCACGCTACTTTGAGGTTGTGACACTTGTGTGCTGCTCCAGCTGCTCATGGACGTGGCAGTGATGACCGAGACCTGCTTATGCATTCTCTCATTCAGCACCAATTCATTCTCAAATTAAAGGGGCCATGAGTAAATCAGCAAAGAGGAGTAAAAAAAATCAGCTTCCATTCATAGATAAAAACCAGCGTTCTTTCAAAACCAAAGCGAGAGAAAAAAAAATGAGGGGTGGCGGCTGACCCTTTCTAAGGACATGTGTCCTCCCTTTAATAGGGATGGGGTCCACACAAAAGAAAAACCCTAGGTCCAATGACTCATTTCTAATTTTTGGGTCTAATCTAATTTACCAAAAATTGACCCAAAATATAAGAGTTGATTCAAAAATTCTAAACTACTGAATTACAATTTAACTAATTCAAAATTGTCTGTGTGGAAAGTCTTGAATTTATTCGGCATTCTTCCTGATGTCCCAAAATGTATTTCCGAAATTTTCCTGCACTTCAAAAATGCACTTAATCAGCTCAGAAAACCCTAATTAGCACAATTACAAATTTCCGACCAAATTAAGCAGAATTCGGAAAACGGGGAAATAATAAACAATTAAACACAATTCCCTGGTTTATTTAAGTGCAATAAACTAAATATAATTCAAGAAATAACGACTCATCAGCCCGCGTGCTCGCTGGACCAAGGAGGCTGCTAGACCGAGGTTAACTCTGCTGTGCTGAATGGGAGAACAAATCACCCTTCATTCAAGCTGCTGGACCGTCTATCTCTTTCATTCTCGGACAATCCAGCGTGGGAGCTACTGGATGTGCTTTTTTTTTCTTCACGCACCACCCCTTTTAGCTGCTTCCACCAACGTGCTCCTTGCCTTGCTACTTGACCTACGTGGATTCTCTGCTGCTGCGTGAAGGATGGACCGCGTGGTGCTCCAATTGCTGGATGTGTGATGAAGCCCGTGAGTTGCCAATTTTGCTTTTCAATTTGTTGGGTGCACTCCAATTTCGCCGGACACTCCATGCTGCTGTAAAATGAAGAAACATGTTGGGTCGTGGCACCACTTTCTTTTTGCTGGATGTCACCCCTATTTGGTGCTTCTGCTGGAAGGCCTTTTTGTGCACAAAGAAAAGCCAAGATGCTTCTCCAATTCCAGCCCATCACGTGACAGCATCTGCTCCTATTGAAGTTCCTTCTTTATGCCAAGCTGCTGAATGCACCCTTGCTACTTCCCATTCTCCGCATGAAGCCCAAGTGCTGCTGGACACACCCCCAATTTACGTGGGCTCCCTTCATTCAATGATCATCCTCTTCTTCATTCACTTCTAAAAATGAAATCCACACCTCTCTTTCATTTTATTTTAAAATATAATTGATGTGGCATTTCTTTTCACCTCCAAATGATTATCCAAAATTTTCCTCCAATTACTAATGCAAATAATTAACTCAAATAATTCAAATTAATTAAAATTAGAATTTTTGGTCAAATTAAGCACAATTAGCAAAAACGGAAAAATACCGGACATTTAAGCACAATTCCTCGATTAATTCTAGCACAATAAACTAAGTGAAATGAAGAAAATATTGACTCATCAATGACTCGTCTCTTACACCTAGCCATCAGCCACAAAGATCTCCATCTTCGCCATGGAAGAAGCAGTCAAAGCACACCTCAACCGTTGATCGAAGTACGTCGTCATGACGTAATGCGCCTCTGTCATCGTAGGCCACCACATATTTAATGTTCTTTAAACGCGCTTTCCTCATCACCAAACATCACTTTCTTTGAACTCGCAACAAACCTCCATGGCAGAGTGGGATTTTGGAAACCCACAAGAAAGAAGATGAACCTAGCAATGACACATAGAAGATCAAACAAAAATAACAGGTTGCAATGTACCAAAACGAGAAAGAAAGGGTCAAAACCCATTACAATTTCTAAACAAACCAAATTGAATAATTCACAATTTAGGGCTTCTGAAATGGAATTAAGGCACTACAAAAATAATATAATATAATAGGATTTTTCTTCTAGCGGTTTCTAAAACCTCCAATAATTTTTGGCGGTTTAGTTCAAAACTGCAAGTATGTTTTATTTTCATTTTTTTTTCGGCCGTTTATAAAGAAAACCGCAACTAAGGTTTTTTTTGAGAATAAGTTTCTGACGGTCTTTTAATCATTCGCAGTTAAGTTTCTAAATATTTTTTCTCCGATCCTACTTTCTCCTATGCTGCACGTTTTATTTTACTTTTTATTTTCTCCAACATTAGTTTCTCCTGCGTTGTGCCTTCATTTTGCATTGTGCGTTTTGTGTTTCTTAGACCTATCAAAACAGGCCACCCGACTCGGCCTACCGCGGGTTTGTCACTTAGTGAGCTAACCCAACTCATTTATTAGCGAGCCAGAAAAATTCAAACCCGACTTGACCCACCACGGGTTAGTGGGTAAACGGGTTGACTCACTGACTCACTTAATTAATTTTTTTTTAAATAAAAAAAAATTACAAACTTTCTATAATTCAAATCTAAACAAATTTCACTCCCAAATTTCACTCTCAACATGGGTGTTTAATTAATTTTGAAAATAAGAAACTTAAATATTTTTTTCACGCAAAAACAAAATAATAAATATTTTTTTATAGAATTAAAATTAAATTTTAATAAAATAAAATTAGGTAGGTGGGTTGGTGGGCCAGCCTGGCCCATCATGGGTTCAACCCGCATGAGCCAAGTTAAAATGAGCCTGGTTGAAATTTGACCCGCATTAAAAAAATACAATTTTTTCAAACTCAACCTGGCTTGCTGGGCCATGGCTTGCGGGTTATGACCCATTTTCACAGCTCTAGTGTTTCTCCACTCTGGCTCTTGACTTCCCTTTGCGTCTCGATGCCTCGCGTCTCCATTTCTCGTTCTTCACAGGTTTCAGGTATGAATTTCTCCTTCTTGACAACTTTCACTTGAGTTTCCTTCTCAATTTTTCACTGCACAGGTTTTCCCATTTTTGAATCCCTAATTCCATGGCTTTTCCTCCTTCAAATCCCTTTTCCATCAATCTTCTAAAAACGCATAAAAGGGTCAGAAAATCTTACAACCATCAGAAAGGTGTAATGCAAAGAGTTTCTTCTCACGAAACGGAGAGATTCATCCTATCACACAGTTGGTACCTATCAGAAAGGTGTTCCCTTGCTTTGTGGAGTTCTCGTAAAGGGAAGATGCACCTCAATTGTAGGTACAAATATACGCATTGGATTTTCCAAATCCTTTTGCTTTCTCATTCATTCATGTTGAGATTGTTGATAGGAAGAACACTGGTTTAGGTGAACCTACAATCTCAGAGCTTCTGATTTTTTATGATGACAACATAATTAATCAATGTATAAATTTGTTTAATCACATGTTCTGATAGGAAGAACATGTGATGTTTATGTGTTACATGTTCTATTGCTTACATGTTCCATATCTTAATCAATGTATAAATCTGTTTAAAGCATAGAGAACATGATTGTGTTGATACATTGTATTTCACTATGCTATATAATTGATTTTATTGGTGAATGCATGTCTAATGTTTTACAGAAAGAAAACCACAAGCACTTATGTTGAACTTTTTATTGTGTGGCAAAGTAATAGTTTTAAGTCGACTTCATTATGGAGTGAGTCGATTAAAACTCGTGGCTTTGCACAAACTTGTTCAAAGTGTGGTGTGAGGATTTTCAAAGAAGAAATTTTTCAAAACTTTGTTTAACTATGTTACATAGTCGATTATATGCAACTTGCATTCGACTAAGTCTGTTACAGTTTTGAAATTTTGTTAATGCTTGTGTTAAATGTTACAACGACTATATTTTTATATATGTTGACCAAGCATTTATTATGATTCGATTGCATTAATTGCACATTCAGTTAACTACATTGATTGCTGCTAACTGCTTTGACTGAATTGTTACATTCGACTGCATTAGTAGCTAAGTCGATTGAAATGCGTTTGAATTGTGAAAATCTATAAATTGACGCGAACTTGATCTTTGTAAGAACTTTTGTGATTCTAACAATTTTGTGATATTTTGCAGAGAGTGCATTCTTACAGAGAAAGGGAAAGAGCTCCAAGAAACAAGAAGTGATCGTGGTGATCATCTACTTGTGAATTCTTGAAGAGCAAGTTAACTGCACTTACAAAGGCTGATCATATCTGCACATTTGGGTGTTACTGAAAGACTACAATCTTGTAAAGATTGGTTTGAGGTTTCCCTGTTGTGATTACAGGAAGAAGAGCGTGCTGCATTCTTAACTTTGAGGGTGGCTCAAAGGGTTGGACTGCAGGAGAGGGGATTCTTACTGCTAGTCTTTTTTGTATATGACTATATTTTGATTAGAGGGTTAGAAAGGTGTTTTATATTTTTAACGTGAGGTCGCTATAAAAACCTTGTTGTAAAAACCTTGATCATTATAGTGCATTGGCTTCCTATGGTTGGAAGGACACTGGATGTAGGCTTGACCGAACCAGTATAAAAACCCAACGTTTGATCTTTCTATCCCTGCACTTTTTATTCATTCGACTGCATACTGCATTAAATCGATTATATTTCTGTTGCGTAAACAAATATTTTTTCTTGCGTTTCAAGAAAGCTTTTAAAAGGATCCACTTTGCGAAAAAGATGTAGAGAAAGTTTTTCAGCCCCCTCTTAGTGTGAGAAATTAAGTCATTCTATTTTCAACAATTCACACCATTGTTATTATTCCTCTGCCGTTAGAGTTTGTTTGGGCTCTCATTCATCGAATTAACAGTTGACTGATAAGTAGAAATAGTCACCTCAACTGCTCTGACCGGGAGTATGTCTTCTATTATCACAATGGATGTTGATAAAATGTCGAACTGGGTGGTTAGTTTTAGAATAACTGAATCTGAATAAGAAAAAAATTGTTATAAATTTTGGAATATACATGTTAGGATTCCTAGTCTCTAATTGTCTCATGAAATGAATTGCAGAGTTACCATTACCTTTCTGTGATATGCGTCTCCTAGATTATGTTTCCTGTTTTAATTTGTTTGTCTGATATTCTACTTTCCAGCTTGCAAGAAGGCCGTATCCTAATTTTATGGAGATGGTGCAGCGAGATATCACTGCGTGGAATAGTAGTTGATTGGCTTAGAAAGGTTTGTTTCAATTACTTTTCTAATATAGTTACCAAATGTTTAGGGGTATATAACATGGCACAAACAATTGAGTGTTATAGAGAAGATAAAAATGTAGTAGTAATATGAAAAAAAATGAGGATTTTTGGTTATAAATAAGAGTTACTGTTGAACGTGGAGTTCTAATATGTGGTTGATGATGTCCAAAAATGTTGTAGTTGGACATAGATGATAAGAATAAAACCTTGTGGTTTCATATTGGTGTGTGGTTCCATATTCAATTGATGCTTATTGTTGAGATTAAAATGTGTCGTATGCTTTTGTGGTTAAGATTTTGCAGTAGTCTTATTTGCGCAGTTAGAGTTATTTACACAATTTCTTTCACACAATTATTATTTTTTTCTTCTAGTCATTGACAATAATGAATTTTAGTTAAAAGAAATAAAAGAGATTAACGAAGAAAGAAGGGATATGAACTCATCTCTGAAGAACTTTTCTTGCTCTTACCTTTTACTGAATTGTCGATATGTATTGTTATTATAGAAGAAACCTGATCTTGATACAATGATTAAATAACTTCTAAAAACTCAGCACTAGTGTAGAACGGGTTATAGACGTCCGTTCTGTGGGCCTTTTGACGTCCGACCTCCAACAGACGTCTATGCGGGTGACGTCTATGTACAGGTCCGTTGTGCCAGGCCGAACGTTTATATAAACGTCCGTTGTGTCAGGCCAGACCTCTATATAAACGTCCATTGTGTCAGGCCGGACGTCTATATAAATGTCCGCTATGTCAGGCCGGACGTTTATATAGATGTCCGTTGTGTCAGGCCGAACGTCTATATAGACGTCCATATAAACGTCCGTTGACACATGGGGAGTTGAAACGTTCAGTGTTCAGCCTAGTGAACGTCCGCCCCCCTCCCACGGACATTTATAATACTATAAACGTCCGCGCCCTCCCAAGACAGACGTTCAAGTGGCTGACACTTGGGGAGTTGAAACGTTCAGTGTTCAGCCTAGTGAACGTCCGCCCCCCTCCCACGGACGTCTATAATATTATAGACGTCCGCGCTCTCCCAGGACGGACATTCAAGTGGCTGACACATGGGGAGTTGAAACGTTCAGTGTTCAACCTAGTGAACGCCCGCCCCTCTCCCACGGACGTCTATAATATTATAAACGTCCGCGCCCTCCCAGGACGGACGTTCAAGTGGCTGACACATGGGGACTTAAACGTCCGTCTCGTCCCAGGACGGACGTTCTAAGGGCTGACCATGGGACTGAAACGTTCAGTTGTTCAGCCTACTAGACGTCCGTCCTCCCAGACGGACGTTCATAATATTATAAACGTCCGTCTCGCCCCAGGACGGACGTTCTAAGGGCTGACCATGGGGACTGGAACGTTCAGTTGCTCAGCCTACTAGACGTCCGTCCCCCAGACAGACGCTCATAATATTATAAACGTCCGTCTCGCCCCAGGACGGACGTTCTAAGGGCTGGCCATGGGGACTGAAACGTTCACTTGTTCAGCCTACTAGACGTCCGTCTCCCCCAGACGGACGTTCATAATATTATAAACGTCCATCTCACCCCAGGACGGACGTTTAAGGGTTGACATGGGGAGCCTAGTAGACGTCCGTCCCCCTCCAACGGACGTCTATAATATTATAAACGTCCAGCTCGACCAAGGACGGACGTCTCGAATTTCACTTATTTATGAATATGCCACCGATCAATTATATACGTTGGGACTTTTGTGGACGGATGTCTATGGGGAGACGTTAAAAGTCAATTCTGCACTAGTGGAGTGCTTATAGGAAAATATTACAAGCCACAAGTACATGAACGAATTAATAATTTAATAATTAATCTACTGACATAATCATATTCATAATGAAAATGAAAAATGTGACTAAAATATGAACACTAAATAAATGATAGAAAACCTTTGAAAGTGAACAAAAGGTGCAGTAAATAGGTCAGTTTGTTGGATCGGCTTATCAGGTTAAATAGGTTACAGATTCATCATAATACCTATAAAATTTATATTTATATATATCTCTCTTTAGGTGTCACTATATTATTTTTTTTTGGGTATCTGTCGTTTCTCTGTTCTAAAACTTTCTACATCAAAATCAAACTAAGGTAGTTTTTTTTATACTTGAATTTCTTCAAAAATTTATTAAAGCAAATAAAATATTTTTCATATATTTATTTATTTTACTTGTTTATAGATACGCTTATGCATCTAGGTTGAATATAACACAAGAAGAGACTCAATTCATTTAAACAAATGTTCTTTTAGTTTGGGTAAAATGTTTAGCACTGTCTTACTTGGAGAGTTTCCTTTTATTGATTTATGATTCTATTGCAGGCTATCTTACTTGGTGCTGGAAAAAGTCATATCACAACTCGAATAATGGGTACTTTTGGGTAAGTTCTCTTTCTAATGCCTTCATATTAGGGAATTCTTTATGATTCAGAAACACTTTTTCTTGGTATTTTTCATTTTACAAGCCATTACTTTTTGCTAGTATATTTTACAGTGCAAAGTAAATAATTGTACAATTAATCTCTTTGGTTAAATTTTCTCAGCAATTTAACCAACCATGAATATCACACAGTGAGCACCAGATTAAATGGAATGATGCATTTCATTTACCTTGATATTTATGAACAAATTGCAATGTTCTATAAAAATGACCGAATTGACTTTTTTTACTTCTTTAGTTGGCTTACTGCATTCTTTTTTTTCGTGCTCCAATTGCATTTTTCAGATATGTGATTCCGAAATATGCCAATTCTGGCTTACTGAATGAGAAGAGTGATGGAGGTGGAGGCTTAGAAGGAGATTTCAGATACAGATAAGAGTGACACTCCAGATTCGAAGTCCAGAAGAAGAAACAAATGATGATGAATTAAATTGAATAAGATTTTCATTTTTAGTGAAAATGTTTCTCTTTACTGTGTATTTGAATAATGTTATTATTTATATTGAACAATTACTTGCATCATGTTTATAATTTATTTTATATAATTCAATTTTAATTTCAAATTATTTTATTATTTGTTTTGTTTATTATAGCACTTTTTTATCATAATCAACTAAATAATACCAAAAAGGAAAAAGAAAACCAATCTAACATGCATTTTCGACGGTTTCGTAGAACCTCGGTTAGTTCCGTTGGTTCTCCATAAATCTCTGGAAATAGCGGCGCTTTTGTAGAAAATCGTCGGTAATTTTGTAACGTTGGTTTTTTAGTGATTTTTGTAACTGCAGGAAACGTATTTTTCGGGGTTAAAACTCCCAGTAACATAAAAAATTGTAGTGAGGTTCCTCAATTTGAAATTTTTTACCAAAATTCACTAGTGCAACGAAGGGAAACGACAGTGGTTGTTTTTTAATATACGCTTCGATTTTAAAACCGCGGCATATACAGGCGAGGTAAAAAGGTCTTACACTTTTTAGGTCGCGGTTCCAACCGAGGTAATAACCTGGAGATATGACAACAGTTCTTGCTTGAACCGCGACAAAAATCCAATTTTTTTTTTTAATTTTCGTGTAACCTTTGGCCTCGGTTTCACCACAACCGAGCTAATAACCTGGGGATATGATAGCGGTTCCTGCTTGAACCGCGCCCAAAACCCTGTTTTTTTTACAATCATACAATTACTCTACAAAATTATAATCATACAATTATACAATATATTCAACATACAATCAATTCAATCATACAATCAAACAATTAATAAAAATTCAAATTATCAATTCAAACATTCAATCATACATAATTATTCATATTCAACACACAAAAAATTAAAAATTAACAAAATGAAAATTAATAAACAGAATAATAGAATCATACAATCAAACAATTAATAAGCATTCAAGTTATCAATTCAAACATTCAATTATACATAATTATTCATATTCAACCTACAAAAAATTCAAAATTATCAAAATGAAAATTAATAAACAGAATAATACGAACCTGGAAGCGTGAAAAACCACACAATAATGGAGAAGATGGAACAACCTGCGGTCTGAAACGGAACAAATTTAAAAGAAAAAAGCAATACCTACAAAAAAATACAACAAATTGTAAGTTTGATAATCCGAATCAATAAAAAGACGTACCAAACCAACCCAAAAACTCAATAAAACGAAAAAACTTCGATGACCAAAGCCAAATTTGATCGGATACAAACGTAGGTGATGAAAAATGAGGAAGGAAGTCTTTTTACAGTCACGACGACGACGCAACGGTGGCGTAAGGAAGAAGAGAGAAAAATCACGGCGGCGTAGAAGAAGAAGAAGTTGCAGAGAGAAATCGTTGGAGAAGAAGAATTGTTCGCGTTCGAGGAAGACAAAACTGTTCATTCTCTGTAATCTTTTTTAACCTAATCAAATGTTACTACATCGGTTCATTAGAAAACCGGGGTAATAGAGGGTATACAGCCTCGGTTCCAACTTAACTGAGGCCTATTATCCTAAAAAAATATTTAAAATTGATTTGAAATGGCAATTTTGAAATTTTTTCAACCTTTATGCCTCGGTTCCCACCTAACCGAAGCCTATTTTCTTAAATATTTAAAATTTGTTCAGATCAGGGAATAGGCTGCGATTCCCCTAAGAATCGAGGCCTATTCCCTCATGACTCCAAATTTATTTCAAGACTAACTTGGCAGGAATGTTATAATTTTGCAGGGGAATAGGCCTCGGTTCTGAGGGAACCGCGGCCTATTCCCCTGCAAATTTATTTCAGGAGTGAACTTGGCGGGAATGTCAGAATTTTGCAGGGACAATAGGTTGTGGTTCCCCTCAGAACCGAGGCCTATTCCCTTGCAAATTTATTTCAGGAGTGACTTGGTGAGAATGTCAGAATTTTGCAGGGACAATAGGCCGCGGTTCCCCTCAAAACCAAGGTCGAAAGGCATATATTGTCGCGATTCTGTTGCAACCGAGACGTATACTGTCGATATAATTTCAAAAATGTCACCACGCAATATTATGCTTCGGGTTCTGGTGAACCGATGCATAATGTGCGCGGTATTAAATCAATTTTTTACTAATGATTACTAAAAGAGAAACAAAAGAAAAAATGTACCCGAGTGTGTGAGGAGAAACAAAAGAGGATTGCATGGAATGATACTAAAACAAGACAGAAATTAAGGATTTAGACATATTATGACAAGTGTTGAACCAACAATCATATTAAAGTCTTACTATGACAAATATTCTTAAACCTGTCATAATAAATTTTGAACACAATTTTAATTTTGTCACCATACTCCATTTATTTACATGTGATAATAACTCTTACTTTTATTTTAAAAATGTCACTAGTAAACTTATTATGATAAGTGTACTTCCCTTCGTCATAATTCCACTTTTTCCATTTGATGAAAGTATAAAAAGGAAAGAATGGGTATCGTTCTAAAAAATATTATCCATGTTTCCATCTTTTATTACAAAATGCAAGTATAACATTTTCAAAGAATAAATCTTAATTATTTATAACTTCTTAATATATATATATATATATATAAAAGTTCTATTGGTCTTTATTTTGATACTTGTAATCCTGGATCTCCAATATTAAATTATTAATGACATTCTTATCTTAGTTTTCAAAATCTTCAATGATTAATTATTTTATCTTGACAATGATCTAATATATAAAAATAATGTTGTTAACACGTTTTTTTAGGATAACATGTCCTTAAAAATATCCATTGACAACTAGAAACCAATTAAATAATTTGAACGAGGTTATAGAATAATCATTGTCTCCCTTTTAGTTTCTTGACATTGCATACAATTCCATATTCTGTTAAGATTTAAAGTCTCTTACAAGAAAAAACTATGTAATATTTCTTAAACAATTTATAACGTTAATGTAATGTTTATTAAACAATTGAAAGAGGTGAAGTGTTATATATTGTTGATGTTATTGTGGCTTCAATTTTATACATGTTTGTGTCACACGTTTTGTGCACTTAAACATGATTTGATTTTGTGTGACAGCAGGTTTTATACGATAATGTAAGGAAGCCATATCTCTCCACCACCTACTCTCTGTCACAAACACAATCAAATATCATCGTATTGATTGAAAAGGATCATGAATGTTCTTCTTCATGAACCTGTTCAATGTAATGCCACTAACTATGGATCACCAAATAGTAGTCCTGTTCCTTTGATTATGCAGTCGAAGCAGGAGTTGGTTGGCACTGTTGAGGAAGAAAGAAAGGAAGAGGGAATGTTCCTGACATGGGAGGATTTGCAGGTGACAGTTCCAAATGGAAGGAAAGGTAGGAAACCAATTCTTAAGGATGTAACTGGTTATGCACAACCAGGGAAGCTTTTGGCTATAATGGGTCCTTCTGGTTGTGGCAAATCGACACTTCTTGATGCTTTAGCAGGTATGATAAGTTGTGTTCGTAGTTGAGTAAAATTAGAAGAAGTTGCTCTGTTTATATGTGCTAGTTAATATATAAATATAACAGTTGTGATCATACGATTGAAACACGATGCAGGAAGATTGGGATCGAACATAAAGCAAACGGGGAAGATTCTAATCAATGGCCTGAAGCAAGAACTGGCCTACGGAACATCAGTAAGAGCTATACTGATCCTGAAAATAGATAATATGATTTTGGTAGAAAAAAATAATAAGTGTGAAAAATGTGAAAGCAGGGGTATGTGACACAAGACGATGCGATGCTGTCATGTTTAACAGCTGGGGAAACGTTGTACTACTCAGCTGAGCTCCAATTTCCAAACAGCATGTCTATAGCTGAGAAGAAGGAACGAGCAGATGCTACACTGAGAGAAATGGGTCTGCAAGATGCGATCAACACAAGGGTTGGAGGATGGAGTTGTAAAGGTCTGAGTGGGGGACAGAAACGGAGACTCAGCATATGCATTGAGATTCTAACACATCCCAGACTCCTCTTCCTTGATGAACCAACCAGTGGCCTTGATAGTGCAGCTTCCTTTTATGTTATGACTGGAATTGCAAGTCTCATTCTAAAGGATGGAATTCAAAGGACTATCGTGGCTTCCATCCACCAGCCTAGCAGTCAGGTTTTCCAACTTTTTCATCATCTTTGTCTTCTCTCTTCAGGAGAGACCGTGTATTTTGGACCAGCCTCTCATGCAAATCAGGTTACAAACTATAATCCCTTGCAGTTTCACCTATATTTTCACTTGCCGTTTCTGTATATAGTCACACTTTTCCTTCTGTGCAGTTTTTCTCTTCCAATGGTTTTCCCTGTCCACCTCTCTACAATCCTTCCGATCATTACCTAAGGATCATAAACAAAGATTTCAATCAGGTACATTTCTGGCCAAACTTAGATTCTCTCCTCTACTTTTTACTCGGATACTTCAGGCACTTAGATACTGTTTTGTATTTATTTCTTACATATAGTAATAATATACAAAAAGTGCAGATAAAAATTTGACTTTGTTGAGTTGTTTTTCAGGATGCCGAGGAAGGAATTACCACTGAAGAAGCAACTAATATCCTTGTCAGTTCTTATAAATCGTCTGAATATAGAAATCACGTTCAGAATGAAATAGCAAAAATAAGTGTAAACGTAAGTTTCGCATTCAATTTATTCCTTCAATTTATAACATATATATATATGTATAGAGAGAGAGATGAAACTTATGGAAAATAATATAAATTAATTTAAAAAGGACTAAGATATATATAAGTTATCAATTGTTAATTTATTTTCTTATACTGTCAAATATTATTGTTTTGGAATCTCGATAAATTGTGATTAGACTGATCATTTAGTTAATTTTGCATGTATGCGTCTAGGATTCTGGTGCAGTTGGAAGGAAGAAGATTCACGCTGAATTCCTCACTCAGTGTCTGGTTCTTCTGAAAAGATCTTCGAAGCAAATCTATCGTGATATAAGCAATTACTGGTTACGTCTGACTGTCTTTATAGCAGTATCTCTAAGCTTGGGCTCTATCTTCTACCACGTTGGTGCAAGTATGAGATCAATTCAGGTAAAACTATTGAGAGAAAAAGCTTGTTTTCGCTCATAAAGAATATAAAATATCATCTATTTAATCCTAAAGTGATTACTTGTTTTAATGAATTAATTTGTTTAAGTTTGATGAAAATATAGTTGATGTAGAAAGCTGATGTGGGTATGTGATAATATTCTCTGTGCATGGTTCAGGAAAGAGGATCGCTGCTTTGTTTTTACGTTTCGGTTTTGTGTTTCATGACACTTATCGGTGGATTCTCGCCGTTAATGGAGGAAATGAAGGTAAGTAATAATTGATCGATAACTTTGAAATTTTGCTGCATTTTAATCATAAACTTGAGTTTGGATAAAACAATTTTTGATAGCAGAGATTGTTACCTTTTACCTTGTCAGGTGTTAAAGAGAGAAAGATTGAATGGACATTATGGTATAACAGCGTTTCTGGTAGGGAGCACATTTTCTGCTGTTCCTTACACGGTATTGATATCTTTCATTCCGGGAGCTATTGTTAATTATCTTTCTGGACTGCACAAAGGATTAGAGAACTTTGTATACTTTTCTTCGGTCCTATTTGCTATCGTGATGTGGGTTGAGAGCCTGATGATGGTTGTTGGGAGCATTTTTCCAAATTATGTTATGGGTGTGATCACTGCTGGTGGGGTTGAAGGACTGATGATTTTGACAAGTGGATTCTACAGGCTGCCTAATGATCTTCCGAAAGCATTATGGAAATACCCTTTGTACCATGTTTCCTTCCTCAACTATGGTTTCCAAGGATTGTTAAAGAATGAATTTGAGGGATTAATGTTTAGTTCAGATGAGGAAGGAGGAGGCATAAGTCTTAGTGGTAGATATATTCTGTCAGAGACATGGCATGTGCAAATGGGTCACTCAAAGTGGGTTGATCTTGCTATCATGTTTGGTATGATTCTTCTCTATAGAGTTCTATTCTTGGTCATCACTAAATGCAAGGAGAAATCGAAACATGTTCATGTTGGCACTAAGGCTCCTCAGGCAAAAGTTTTCTCCAGAACCAACATCAATGATCTTTAGACAAGTGAAATGGAGAATTAGGATGCTCAAAGTCATTACCAGTTTGTGTTAGAGATAACCAGCTAATATGAAAGTTATATTAACACATCCAGAATGTTAAGTAACACCTACCCAATGAAAGAATGAGAGCGAAATTGTAATATAAGTAATAAAATCTCATAGATGTCTATTTTATTTTATTATGTTGTTCTTTCACTCCATGTTTCAATTCCTAAGTCAAATCTCTTGTTTTTTTTGCATTGAGTAATTATTATAATTTTGTAGAATTTTTTCAAAGGCTTAAATGTTTATTTGGTCATCGTGTTAAGAAATGAATGTCTCTATCCGATTTTAAAAATGAAGACATAAGGTTTATATGTTATAAAAGGTGTATGAATAAGGTCATGTCCGTTAAGTTGAGAACAACAACGTTAAGTTCATGCTGATATGACCGTATTTTTTCTGTTCTCTTTTCTGTTGTCCAGACAAAAAATGTGAAATCAGATGTCAATTTAATATTTGAAAATGATAGCTTTTTGAAGTATAATTGAAATCAGATGTCAATTAAAATAATTGAAAAATAATATTAAAATAATTGAAAGGAAGATAATAAAGTGTTTTTAGGTCAAAAACCTAAAGAGAAGATAAAGAAAAAGTTTAAAGAAAAAGTTCTCCGATTTTTATAAAACAAATTTTTATTAATAGAACATCTATTTATAACTTTTAATTTTTTATAATTAAAATAATATTGTGTCATCTTTTAAAAACCATCACCATCACTAATTGTATATCATTTCTAGATTCTTACAAAACAAAATTTATCTAAAATCAAGGAAAAGCATATAATGTTACCCTAAATATAATTTATTTGAGATTACGATGAATAATTAAAATGAAATAATTGAAATGAAAAATAATAAAGTGGCTATGTTAATAATTTAATAAATAAAGTGTAAAAGGGAAGACGAATGGATATGGTTCTTAAAAGAAGAATTATTCAAGTAAAACACTTGAAAGTTTTCTGTAATTTGTGTATTGATCATCATCAATTTTGATTTGAGCATATATTTACAAGTTTAGATCTTTTATTACTAAAAGCAAGTGAAACATTTTTAAAGCATAATCTTAGTTATTTATAACTTCTTAATATATAACTTCTATTGGTCTTTATTTTGATACTTGTAATCTTGGATCTCCAATATTAAATTATTAATAACATTCTTATCTTTATTTTCAAAATCTTCAATGTTTAATTATTTAATCTTCAGTGATATAATAAATCAAAACGATGTTGTTAACACGTTTATTTAGGATAACTTTCCTTAAAAACATCCCTTGACAACTAGAAACTAATTAAATAATTTGAACGTGTTTGTAGAATAATCGTCTCCCTTTTAGTTTTCATATTCGATCAAGATTTAAAATCTCATACCAGAAAAAACTATGTAATATTTCTTAAACAATGTATAACGTTAATGTGATGTTTACTAAACAATTGAAAGAAGTGAAGTGTCATTGTGGCTTCAATGCCTTTTGTCAAACGTTGTTGTGCACTTAAATTTGATTTTGTGTGACAGCAGTTTTTATACGATAATGTAAGGAAGCCATATCCCTCCACCACCTACCCTCTGTCGCAAACACAACCAAACATCATCGTATTGATTGAAAGAGATCATGAATGTTCTTCTTAGTAAATATGGATCACCCAATAGTAGTCCTGCTCCTTTGATTATGCAGTCGAAGCAGGAGTTGGTTGGCACTGTTGAGGAAGAAAGAAAGGAAGAGGGAATGTTCCTGACATGGGAGGATTTGCAGGTGACAGTTCCAAATGGAAGGAAAGGTAGGAAACCGATTCTTAAGGCTCTAACTGGTTATGCCAAGCCAGGGCAACTTTTGGCAGTAATGGGTCCTTCTGGCTGTGGCAAATCAACACTTCTTGATGCCTTAGCAGGTGAATGCTTTTTTTTCTCTTTTCTTGCTATGATTGGAACATCATTGAATCTTTTTCTATAATTGGAATCGAATTAAATTTTCTGACAGTATTTCAACTAGGAAATTTGAATTAACTTTTGTTTTACATTTTAAAAATAAAAAATATAATTCTTCTAATTCATGATAACGCTGTTACTTCCTCCATCACCACCACTTCTCCCTCCACCTCCCCAACCTTTTTTAAAAAAAATTTAATTACAAAAATAATCTTTTTTAATTACAAAAATAACATTTTTTAATTACAAAAATAACATTTATTTTATTTTTAATCATATTTATTTACTTTGAATTCAAACCCTATTTTTTTACCCACTCATTTTTCAATGAGTCTCGCCACCAACTCTCCTTTTCTTTCTTTTATATTCCCACCCCCAACTTTACCACATCCGTCTTCTCAAAAATAATACATCAAACTATATAAATTACATTATTAAAACGTCTTTAAAATTAATATAAAAAATAAACTAATAAAAATAATTGGAAAATAACATATAATCTTTAAACATATGGTTACATCCGTTTAAAGATTATACGATTACTTTTTAGGATTTATTACGCACCTCCTTCACGACGAATCTTTCCATTACCACTGCATCCCACCACACCGATCTTGCACGTTGATCAATTGCTTCCATCAGCACTTACAATCTCGCACACTAACTAATGAAAGTTCACCATATTCTCAGACCACAATTAGAATGAGAAGAAGAAGTGTGAAAATGAAGAAGAAGAACATGAAACAAAAAGAGGAGGAAGAAGAGTTCCAACTGCGTGGAGGATTAGAGTGGGTAGAAGTTAAAAAGGATTAGAGTGGTTAGAGGTTAAAAGAAATTACCCCTAAAATTTTATTAAGGATAAAATAGGAATGGAAAAATAAAGAGAAAGGTAAAAAAGGAATGGGGTGGTGGAGGGAGCAAAGTATGGTGGTGTTCCATGATATTTTTGAGCAACTTATATTATTTAACCCGAAAAAAAAATTGTGTCGTTAAATTAAAGAGAATTATGTTAAGTTTTGAACAAAAATGAATTAAAATTTGAATATACAAAATTAAAGTATTAAAGGATATATGAAGGAGTAATAATACATTGATCCTCGTTGCATCCTATATAATTATTTTAATTACCTCACCATGGGAACTTATAATTGTGAAGAGTTGGTTTAGAAACAAAGGGCATTTTGGTATAGAAAAATTGTAGACAAGCTGTTTGGTCTAATCCTTCTGAAAAATCTGCAGGAAGACTGGTTTCAAGCTCAAAGCAAACAGGAAAAATTCTAATTAATGGCCATAAACATGAACTGGCTTATGGAACATCTGTAAGTGAAATCCTCAAAAGGCTTTTGTTTGAAGAAAATGAAATCTAATTAACCTCTTTTCATATTATTATTACCTTGTGAAAGCAGGCATATGTAACACATGATGATGCTGTGTTATCAACATTAACAGTAGGAGAAGCAGTGTCCTATTCAGCTCATCTCCAATTTCCAGAGTCAATGTCCAACAGAGAGAGGAAAGAGAGAGTAGATTTTACAATCAGACAAATGGGTCTACAAGAGACCACTCACACAAGGATTAAAGGGAAGGCTTCTAAAGGCCTTAGTGAGGGGCAAAAGAGGAGACTTGCCATTTGTATTCAGATTCTTACAAGCCCCAAACTTCTCCTTCTTGATGAACCAACCAGTGGCCTTGACAGTGCAGCTTCCTACTATGTCATGAGCAGAATTGCAAGCCTAAAGATAAGAGATGGCATCAAAAGAACAATTGTTGCATCCATCCATCAGCCCAGCAGTGAAGTTTTTGAGCTTTTTGATCATCTTTGTCTTCTGTCTTCAGGTGAAACAGTATATTTTGGCACCACTTCTGCTGCAACCGAGGTTTGTAGCTGAATTAATCATGAACATTCTATATAAGAACAAATTCATTTCAGATTATAGCTTCTAATTGATTGTATTGTATTCTTGATTGAATGTAGTTTTTTGCTTCTAATGGCTTTCCTTGTCCACCTCTCCACAACCCTTCTGATCATTTCTTGAGGATCATAAACAAGGATTTCATACTGGTGAGAAAGTCAACACGTCAATGCTTTAGATCTGGCAACAAAACCTTGTTGATTTATCTTCATTATTTGCAGGATGATAAAGAAAGCTTCCACATAGTAGTACCCGAAGAAGAAGCAGCGGATACCCTTGTGAAGTTTTTTAAATCTTCTGAAATTAGTAACCAAGTTCGGAAAGAAGTAGCAGCAATAGGTGAAAGGGTAAGTGTAATATAACATGTTGCGTGGTGAACTCGTATAGAACAAGGATTTTTCACATGATGAAGGAATAACTTTTTGATGAATTCAGGAATATGGTTTCACGGGGAGCAGCAGAACACAAACAGCATTTCTAACTCAGTGTCACGTTCTTCTAAGAAGATCTTCAGTGCACTTGTTTCGTGATGTAACCAATTATTGGTTGCGTCTGGCTATGTTTATTGTAGCAGCTATTAGTATGGGAACTATATTCTTTGACGTTGGTTCAAGTAATTCATCCATTCAGGTAAAGTAGTTTAAGTGCTTCGGTTTATGCCATTTAAAGCATAACGCAACTATTAATTCATGATAATAATAATTTCCTTTCTTAATGCATATTTCAGGCTAGAGGGTCACTGGTATCTTTTGTTGCTTCAGTCCTAACTTTCATAACCCTTCTTGGTGGATTTCCTCCATTTTTGGAACAAATTAAGGTAAAAACGCCATTCAAAATGCAATTAATCAACATGGTTTGTTCCGACCATATTGTTAGAAGTCTCACATTCACATATTGATAGAACAATTAAAATCTAGTACATAACAAACATTATAAGAATACCTTTGACAAAAAAGAAGTTGGAAAAAATGTTATATGTTCCTAACATGTTTATGTTTATGATTCAGGTATTTGAACGTGAGAGATTGAATGGACACTATGGTGTTGGTGCTTTTGTCATTAGCCATACATTATCACCTATTCCATACATGGCACTGATGTCAGTGATTCCTGGTGTGATCACTTATTACCTTTCTGGACTTCACACAGGACTTGAACGTTGCATCTATTTTTCTAGTGTATTACTTGCATGCATTTTGTGGGTTGAGAGTCTCATGATGGTTGTTTCAAGTATCCTCCCAAATCCCAACACTAACATCACAGTCTCTGGTGGAATTATGGGAGTGATGATTTTAACTGGTGGGTTTTTTCGTCTGCCAAATGATCTCCCCAAACCATTTTGGAAATACCCTATGTATTATGTTTCCTTCCACAAATATGCCTTCCAAGGATTGTTCAAGAATGAGTTCATTGGTCTGAAGTTGAGAAGTGATGAAGATGGAGGAACCTACATAAGTGACAAGGAAGTACTCACAAAGATATGGCAAGTGGAAATGGGTTACTCCAAATGGGTTGATCTTGCTATCTTAATCGGAATAATTGTTTTATATAGACTTATGTTCTTGACAATTACTAAGACTAAGGAGAAAATGAAAAGCTAATTTATCTTTTGAAATAAACATAGTTATCAAATTTAATACATGATATTTTTACATAATGTTTTAGATAAGAATGAATTGGTTGAATTGTACTTCTATCTTATTTCAGAAAACTTGAGTATATCTTTTTTAACGGCATTTGAATTTTAGAGAAGAACGCTATTGTAGGCTTTAATAACAGTCTTTGATAAAACTGAAATTTTAGTTTTCACACTTTTTAATTTTTCACTATCGAATGAATTGAGACGGTATTTTGTAAGTACATAATTATAATTATCTTGAATAAATACACTATTTTTTTTTCTGAAGAGCGTTTTTAATTCCTAGTAAATCTATTTTTTGTGTTTGAAAAAATAGTTAGGAAAATCGTTGTCGGTGATATTTTTTATGGTTTTGTTCAAAATCGTCATTATTTGTAGTGGTTTCATAAAAATTGTTGCCACTTACAGGGGTTTCTGAAACTGCAGCAAGTTGCAGGAGGTTTTACAACAAAATGTCGATAGTTGTTGAGGCTACTTAAAATCGTTGGGACTTGTGTGAGTTGTCTAAAATTGTCGGAACGTGTAGGTTGTCCAAAATCGTTGGAAATTTCTGAGCTTACTTACTTGGAATTTCAAAATCCGCAGGTAATACAACTAATTTTTTTTAATAATTCAAATGATTTGCTTAATTTGATTAATAACAAATATGTTTAATAATAAATCATTTCAACCCAAAAGTAATTAATATTTACTACTAAAAAAAGAGGATTTAAACTCGTGCATTTATGACCGGTTTAGTTGGAACTAAAACAAAAAATGGCGCGATGACATTTTTTGTAATTTTTTGCATAGGTATATGTCTCGGTTAAAAAATAATCGATTCCTAAATGATTATTATTGGATCTTATTTACTTGTATTAGAATTTGCTTCATTATTAATTAAGCATATTACTTCCAAAGCATGTATTTATTCCAGTTAGATATATTTCAATTTTTTATTCTTAAACACCCTTCAAGTAAGGCTGTATTGAGTAGATTAAGATGAAACCTATCACTACATAATCTTCAATTCTCAAGTAGTTAGAATGTATAAGATAAGTTAGAATCAAACCCATCACTACAAAATTAAAATTACTTAATTTTGAGTTAAATTATAGTAATAATTTGCAATGTAAAAACAAATGATCCTGAAAAACAATTTTCAAAAGGTTGAATGAAGCCAGAGTTAACCATATCTTTATTTATCATTAAGGGAAAACTAGTTTGTTTAAACTGAATTATAGTAAAAATACACTTCAGACAAACTGAACTGAATTATTTTTTATTTTATCAATCTATACCAAATTGAATTATACTAAATTGTACTAAACTATAATATAAACTGAATTGAACTATTAACTATATTAATTTTGAACTGATTTATACTAATTTTAATCAAAATCTAATCCTTAAAGAATTATCATAATTCTTTAAGAATCCTTGAATCATCTGTCCACTAGGAACCACTGTGGTAATTGCCGTTACCAGTCGAAAATTATCCGAGATTTTTAAAATTGTAGAAAAAAATCTCCACTTGTACTGTTTGTAATTTTTTTATGCAATTTTAGTCTCTTATTTGTTTTAATATCTGAATTTTCGAGAAAAAAAAATGTAACGTTGACTCTTAGGTTTTAAATAGATTTTATTTTATATTGATATGATTGAAAAACATTGAACCTCAAAATCTAATATATCGGTTTCATCTCTGTGAAAAAATAGTTTAATTAATTAAATATAAAAATAAAAAAGTGTATGAAAAATTTATATGTGGTTTCCTAAATGTAATGACTAAAATTATAAAATAAAATAAAAGTATATATTAAAAATAAGCAATATTAAAATTATAATTTAGCTAAATGTTTTAATGTTTCAAATAAGTTTGAGATGAAAATATCAAGGAGTCATTTGCAATGGGGATCCAAGGGCGTTCTTTTTCTGGACTTTATTGATACTTATGGCACGACTAGCCTCGGCCCATATTGATGGTATCTATTCCTAGCTCAACTATTGTTTGTTGGTATATACGTTGCTGCTTTCTCTTTGACTATTTCTCTCTCCACCACCCCGTCTTTTTCTCCCACCTCCCCAACTTTTTCTAAATTCTAATTTTATCCTTTTTACTTTTACTTTTGCTTATTTTATTTTTTATTTTTTAAAACCTTAATCCCTTTTCACTTTCATCCTTTCTCTTAGAGACAAACCCCCACCTCTCACCTCCACTTTCACTTTCACTTTCTCTCTTTCTTTTCAATTTTCACATCCATTAACACCATTCTCCATTTTTACCTTTTCTTCATTTTTTATTTTCGAAAGCTTAGTTACGTTATATTATATATGGTTTGATCACTTTTGTCATATTTTTTAAAAAGTAATGGAAAGAAGTTGATAGTTTGCACAACAAATTTCATGTGATAGCTCATCAACATATGTGGATGTTAGGATTTATCAATGTGGTGTAGGTTTAATAAACTAGTTTTGATATTCAAAGTCATAAGATGTGATATATGGTGGTGACGTAGTGAGGGTGAAGGGGACTCATAATATTGTTGGCGAAGAAGATGGTAGGAATTAATTAGATTAGGTGTTAACGGATGTGGAAATTGAAAAGAAAGAAAGAAAGTGAAAGTGGAAGTGAGGAGTGGGGGCTTGCTCTGAGAGAAAGAGTGAAAATGAAAAGGGATTAGGGTTTTAAAAAATAAAAAGGGTAAGATTGAAATTTAGAAAAAATTGGGAAAATGAAAGGAGAAGATGGGGTGATGGAAGAAATAACACTCTTTCTCTTTAGTAAGATAACATAAGGTAATGTTGTCCAACATAAATTTAAAATATTTTGAAATTATGTAGATGTTATAATTTCACGTTAATATTTTAATTAAAGAAAAACATAAAACGATACCAAAACTAAAATAATTTCTTAGATTTTCTATGTAAAATCAAATACTTTTCTAGGTAATTAAATTGACTATGAGTCTTTCATGAAAATCAATTATTACAAAAATAAAGAAATTAACCAACCCACCTAAGTTTTACTAAAACCAATTACCTTATTGTTAGTTGTAAGTTTGGTGAATATTTCTTTTGATTAAATATGTTTGTTAAAATTTGAATCAGATAATTTTTTTCCTTTGTAAACTATATTTTATTTTACAACCCATTGTGAGTTTATTTTTATGTTATTTTAAATTTACCTTTCCCTCCCACTTCCATGTATGTCTCTTTTCTGTGTATTTTTCATTTTTTTTAAGTTGAAAAATATATACATGTCTGCATTTTAAATTTGTGTTTAATATTTCCATGAACTGTACAAATGTAATGCATCAACTAACAGCACCTAATGTTGTTTTGTTCTGTAGATTAGTAGAGCGCATCAAAAGATAAGGCTTACATTATTTTAATTAATTAAAAAATTGAAATAAAATGGATTATGTTATAATTTGGGTAAACTAAATCAAATTGAATTCTTTTAATGGTTCCAATATTTAGTCATGCATTTAGTTTATAGAATTAATTAAGTTAGGTGATCAGCCAACAAATTTCTTAATTTAATAATGTCTTTAACTAATGAAATCAGTCCAGTGATATATTAATTATATTTTGCATGCACGCATGCTAGAAAGTGTAATTGGACAAATAATTATATACTATATCTCTCTGTTGGTTGTGAACCAAAATAAGAGCCAGAAGAGGTATAGAAAAGAGAAGAGAAAATTAAAGAATAAAGTTAAATAGGAAAAATACACACGTATAAATTAAGTTCATGTTATTAGGTCTTTTTGTTACTTCAAGTAAATTAAGTTCATGTTAGGTAAATATAGACTTTAATTAAACACATATAAAAAAGTATATATTAATAAATATTTCAAAATTACAGGTAAAGATTTAGAAAATAACATTTTAGAAATGAAATGGTTTAAAAATAGTAAACTTCGATTATTTTAATATTAAAATATTTTAATATAAATAGTTTTATTAGGAAGAGTTTCATTATTTTAAAACACATCATCTTCCTAAATAATTTTTAGAGTTTTGATCTTTTTTCTTGGTCTTTTTTGTTATTTGTTGCATGTGAGTCTTCTTTCACTTGCATACGTCTTTTTAGTTATATATGATTCTTTATTGATTGGTGTTTCTAATAGTGTATCCTAATCGTGTTTGTGTTGTTCATTGGAGTTGTTAAAGCTACCTCTGCGTTTGGAGGTGTCTTTAAGTCTCTCGAATTGTTTGGTTGTCTTTTACGTAAGGGAGGCTAATTACAATTGTTTCTAAGTTATCAATGTTTTGAAATTTTGTTCTAGGACGCTCGACTAAAGGGTTTCATTGAGCAAATTTTTTTGCGAGAAAAATGGCGTTGAGTGTCAGGAATGCCGTTGAGCGCCACTTTTTATGAAATGATCGGTTCTAAACATTAGGACTATCGTTGAGGGTCATCATTTATGAAAAGACTAACGATGGGCGCCACTTGTAAGTGTCATTATGCATGTTTGAGCTTTTGTTATTCGATGGTTGTTTGAAATGAAACTACAATGTACTTGATGCATGTCTAAGTGTATATGGTGCTTATTCATGTATGAAAATATGATGATTATGAGTATGGTATATGTGTTGGTGTAATTCCATGGACCTCTTGGGGTGATTTTATGGTGGTGTTTCATTAGTGTAAGCATTGATATGGGAGTCTAGACGTTGGAGGTTATCCTTTCACTTTAATAATCATTCAAGCTTAGGTAGAGTAGAAAAGGGTATGTGGTGAAAGGTGTAAGATGTCCTAACATACTAACCTTGTGTTCGGTAAGATGAAATCCATTGGCAATGACTCTGCAGAGCAATAGAGATCACCACAAGTGCAAGACCCTTCGAAATTTCACATCAAGGCTTTATCCAAATGATTAAGTATATAATAAAGCTTTGTGTGTGCTATGTAAGAACCTAGAAATTTGAGTATTAGAGTTGATGAGTGTTTTAAAATAATGAGACCAAGTAATTTAGTTTTAAAATAATTTAATAGTATAAGTAGAATTTCTTAAACTCGTCTCATTACTTAAAACACAAATCTCGAGTTCTCTACCTTATCTCTGCCTTTTCTAACTCCTATGTCATCTCTTTGACGATTAGGAGGTGTCTAAATGACCACAACAACGAGGTCTACATTTCTACCTAATCAATTTTTTCTATAGAGCACTAGATGAATGTGCAAAGGATTTGCGTATAAATGTTAAGAAAGCACTAGATGGAGTCTTGAAATGGATTTTTTTGTGCATCATAGAGGTTTTGGATGGTGAGATCTTAAATTAGAGGTTTTGTGTCAAAATGGAAGTTTTGAAGAGTATTCATGTTAAGTCATTTCTGACTTGTTAGGGTCCCAAAGTTGGTAAAAAATGAGCTAGAACTTGTAGAATTGAATTTCGGTTTCTAAGATGAAGAATAAGTTGTTTTTAAGTTAATACCTTGTTGCAAATAGTTCATAATTAGTATAAGATAGGTTATACACATTTGTTTAAGTCCATAATAGTTTAGAATCCAACCTAAGAGTGTTAGAAGTTGATGAAAATGGTTAGAATAGGTAATGGATGTTCTAGGGGTGTTATTTATACAATTTTCGTGTTGTATAATTATGCAGTAAGGCTAGGCGAGAATAGAGGCTTACTAGGTGAGTTTAAGTGAGTTTTGGCAACAAATTCCACTAGTTAGGCAAGTCATCTCGTTTGGCTCATGGAGCTTGCTGATTTGGCTCTCATTGAGTGAGTGGAGACTACTCGTTGAGCGAGCTTTTAGGGCTTTTAACAGTGAAGGTTAGGGTTGGGTGAGCTTCCTCGCTAGCCTTGGGAAGCCCTCTATTTGGACTCTCATTGGGTGAGAAGTTTGTGGTCGTTGGACAAGTGAACTAGGGTTGTTGTAGATATTTGGATTTTCTCTTCTTTTATGTTTGGTTTTTAGTGATGGAATGTTATGTCAATTACTCAGTAATGTGATTTTAAATGATATGATGGTATGGACAATATGATTGAACTCCATTTGGTTTGGAAGGCATTTCTAGGGTGAAATTCTTAGTGGTGGTTTCAAGTAAGTGATGTATTGATGTAGGGACTCAGTCTTGGATGTTATCCTGACGTTTCAATAATCGCATCATCTTAGATAGAGAATGGGATTATGTGGTAAGGAGTACCAGGAGATCTTAGTCTATGGTCTGGTGTTCTTTGTCCTTAGGTGATAGACGAATTAACCTTGTGTGATAGTTTGAGAGGACAGTTGTTTCACCGCTACAAGTGCTAAACTTGTCATAATTTGACATCAATTGGTTTGTTTATAATGAAATGGAATGTATAATGTAAATTTTAATGTGCAATAATTGTTTATTCTTTTTATTATTAGCTCACCCTTCTTTTATATTGTTTATTGCTTAATTAGATGCGTTGATTTTATATGGCGATGATCATTTGGTGGGTGCAAGTAGAGAGTGAAGATATGTCTTTAGAGCAAGTCTTAGGTGGAGGTAATACTAATGTTTAGATTGTATAGTACTTATGTGGTCTTTCTTTTAGTTGTATTTGAGATCCCTTTTGTACATAGTTTTAGGATTAGAATTTTGTATATAAAGTTTAGTTTATAGTTATGTTTAGATAATTGTATTATACTTTATATGTCCTCTGTTGTTAAGTGTTCTATCATATGGTAGGGTTATTTTATGAAGGTGTATGATAATATACTTATATTTATTTTATAAAAAAAAATTTACACATTATCTTATCTTGTCGTTGTTTTTGGTGTTTTCTTGTGTTTATTTGTTTTTCTTTTGCCATGATTATTTTATTGGTGTGAAGAGAGGGTGTTGAAGTAGTTCTGGTAAAAGATGGTGATGGAATGAAGTTTTCTTTTTTATTGTCTAGTAGTTTTATATAGTTATTTTAGATATATATTATTATTACTGTTATTTTGTTTTGATAACTATATAAATATTGTATTTAAATTTGAAAAGATGTCTTTTACTTTATTAATTTTATTATGTTTTATTTTATTAGTTATAAATGGTTAAAATTGAGATGTTATATTTTTTTAGGTAATTAATCGAAAATTTGATCGAGTCGATTCCATGATTTTAAGTTCATTCTATACCGGACCCAACCGAAATGGGTTATATACATTCTCATTACGAGAAGGGTTCATTCGAGCGTATCTAAATAGATACTATGTTTACATATAGATTTCTGCGTCCATTCTATTTAGGATTAGGAATAGGCGTAATCGGACCTGTTTTTCACATATCTCTCATTATTTAGGACCCTATTCAATTCATCTCTTTGGGCTTCTATTGAATCGATAAATAGGTTTAATTAGTCCATTTTTTTTTGATAGAATATCTATATCTATCTATATCAGATAGATAAGAATCATGTCAATATATTTATCGTTGTGAAATATAAAAGTTCTATTTATTTTTGTCTTTGACATCTTATCAATATTTACTGGTTTTCAAATTATCTTAATTTAATAATTACCAAAGTTCAACTCCTTTAAATTGAATGTATTAAATATTTTTCAATATTCTTTTTCTCAGCGCATAAAGGTGTATCTTGGAGTCACAGGAAGATTGGATAAACGAATAATACGGTGAAAATAGAATAGTACGAAATGAGTGAAAAAAATTTGGATTGTGAATAAATGTATAATAAACTCTTTATTATATCTATTAATTATGTTCTCTCTTTTTTTTGCATATTATTTTTTGCATAAATCTCATTATTCAAAGAAAATTCAATTAAACTAATTTAAATATTTTTAATTTATTAAAAATCAATCTAAACCAAACCAATAAAATTTTATAATTATTTATTCCCAACGAATTTGTTATTTAAAAATTTAATAAATCCCAAGCTGAAAGTTTGTATGGTATAATTAAAGCTATGACTTTAGTGTTTGCTATTATTTAGTTTATACAAGCTAATTACATTAAAAGAAAGTGTTGCTCATATATTTTAGTCATAAATTTCTGTTCAAATTTCAAGCAAATTTATATTTTTTTTCTCTTTTTCCTAAACACAATTTTATATATCAGTATAGAATTAACTCTTATTGATCTATTTTCAATGAAATTAGTTCGTTTTAGATTATATAAAAAATTATAAAAAAAAAACTGAATCAATCCAACAAAAATGGATTGATTCAAAAATGTTATTTTCACTTGTTTTCCCCTCACAATTTCAGAATACATTATTATCCTTTTATAAGTTGAAATCTCTGGTATTAAATGATTCGCAAACTTGATTATGATGAATATTGTAGAGTTTATATTATTTTATTATTTTATAAACAGATGATATGATGCTTTCAACTCAGATTCTATACACAGTGTTCATCTATGGAGGCTCCAACAAAATGTGTACCAATAATTTTTCTTTTTTCAAATACAATGAATGGTCCCATTGGTTGTTTGCCTCTGACTTTAATGGACCAAATTAAAAGTCTCTGATGCTAATCCTTTTCCTAACCCTAGAAAAAGAAGAAACAAATTGTAAGTTCAATCAATGCTCCTAAATAATTGACTTAGGTTTCAACCCTCCAAAGTTGCTATTCTAATGTTCAAATTAATTTTACTTTTGTTAGGAAGCTTCAAGACATGGTCTTCAAAGTAACAGGCACAAAAATCTTACTTTTGAATGATTACTTTATTTATTTATATTAATTACATAATGTAATTAATTAATATTAATCTGTGTTCTTTGTCCCCTCAAAAAAACCAGTAGCTATAAAAACAGACTGGCCAGTGATAATGTCTTAGCCTTGAGGCAGGTCATAGACAAAGACAGCATGTGACTAAGTCAAATTAATAGAAAGATACAAGTGATGTTGAACTTCAATCTTTTAAATAACATTTAATTTAAAATTTTTATAAGTAAAATGAAAATCACTCTTAAAATAATATACTTTTTTTAAAAATCACTAAAATTATTTCTAATTGGTGTTTAATTAAGTTGTCATTTCACTACTTTTTCTTAATTAATCTTCATTCTATTTTCAATCACAGTTTCTTCCTTGTTGATAGGTCTTCGATCGGTATTCAATTTCCTTTCAATTATGAAGCTGTAAGGTATGTTGTACCATTCAATCATCTAATATAGTCATTGGATAAGACGTGGGGATTTTATAAACTTGTTAAAAATAAAAGAATATTTCTTCAATTAAACTTATTAACAGTGAACAAATCTCTTTTTATTAATGTTTATAGATTTCGTATATAATCAATTTTATTAAAAAAATGTATTTGATATTTTTTTAAAATTTTGCTTTTTTATCTTTAAAAATCAACCTTAACACATGTTTTTAAAAATTCTGTATTTAATTTCTCTTAAATCACGTCTAAAATATGAACCAAACATAATAATAATATGGTACTTTTGCCCTAAATATTTCTTCTTTTCTTGCATAAAAATTTTGCAAATAAAAAATGTATCAAGTGTGTTAATTATATTTATTAATAGTTATAGTTTTATATATAACCAAATAATTAATATACTTTGTTAACAATACGTTTAAAGCGTTTTGTTAAACATGCTGGTGAGCTATTTCCTCTGACATTCATCATTTTTAATAATTTGGTAATATTGATCATTATTTGCCTATTTTCTATTTTTCAATTATAGCATTTACTTGCAGCATTCTAATTTTTTCTATCTCAAATTTAAAAATTGAATTAACAGAAATAATGAACAATTAATTTACTCTTAAACATCAAAGTACTTCTATTTTTTTAGGTAATTTTAGTGCAAGCATAAAATTATGTCCTTATGTAGATGCTTTTGGGAACACCTTTCAAGAGTACTGTGAAGGTCAAAATTGTGATGCAAAAAGTGTGATGTCGGTCATCTTAGGAGTGACTCCGCATTATAAGATCTGAATTATTGGTATTACCACTGTTTCAGCGTCTTTCTCTTCATATTCAATTTTTGTGGCTTTCTGTTCATATTCAATTTTTGTGGCCTCATTTGGTTTTTTTTACGAATATGTCAGGGTCATTGTATAGTGTATAAGACTTTTTTTTCTTTAAAGAATAAAGACTAACATATAACTTAATAGATATAAAAAAGAAAAAATAAAGAAAAAAAAACGTGATAGATATATTGGCAAATAAATAAATATTTGAAAATACGATACAAATAATAGATAAAAGAATGTGATAGATATGCAAATAAATAAATATTTAAAAATACGATACAAATAATATATAGGTTTAATTATGTTTTTTGTCTATTTTTTTATATAAAAATATCAACTGATTTTTTTTATTTGTTTTAATTTAGTTATTATTTTAGAAAATTTGATGTAATTAGACCTTAATTGTTAAGGTGTGAGATTCATGAAAAAAAAAAATATATATATATATATATATATATATATATATTTATAGTAGTAAATTCTAGTATTTATTAGTAATAATAATTTTAATGGATAGAAAATTGTAAATTTTGGATATAAAATTATAGTAATTTTAGAATGAGAGGTTCAAATTTTTGGTAACTTATTTAGTAAATTTTTTTAAATTGAATAGTAAAAAGTAAATAGTAAATAGTAAAAAGTAAATAGAAAAAATAAATTTTCAGCATTTGGATTCCTTAGCATGGAAGAAAGTAGTAGGTAGAAATTAGGATCAGATTTGGTGAGAAAATGATTGAAATATTATTTTTAAATAATATTAAAATAATAAATAATATTAAAATATTAAGGAATAGTAAATTTTTTTTACTATAAATAGCCATGGGAGGGAAGGGTATTTTGCACCAAGAGAAGAGAAATCAAGTGAGAGCTTGAGAAATAGAAAAAAAAAGAGTTAGGGAGAAATTTTTAGTTGCAAGAAGAGTAGAGGTTCTGAAGGGTTTCGAGGAAACAAATTCGGAGCAGGAGATTAAGTCTGGAATAGAGGTAGGGGAGCTAACCTTTCTATGTTTTTTTTTTATGATTTAATAATTCTATGCTTTTATATTATGATTTAGTATTATTTTATTACTATTCATATATTGAAATTCTGTGTGAATACTGTTAATGTTTACTGTATGTTTATCTATGTTGAAATTCGGTGTAAATATTATATGCTGTTGTTTTGAATCTGTAAATAAGAAATTTGTTAAAAACTAGTTGAGGAACACTTTGGCTAAGGAAAGACTTGGTACTTAAGTTGTCCATTGTGACGCACCTCTCTTTCCTGGAAGTCTACTCGACAAGTTTTTAACTTAAATCCTATTGAACAGATTGAGTACTGTTAAATTATTATGCAATATATTGAGTTTGTGTGATTTATGCGATGATTGTATTTTATTATATTGCATTTGAATTTATGCATCTGAACATGTTATGAGTATTATGGGGAGATTTTGTAGGGGTATAATGTGAGTTGAGGAATATGAGTATGGTATGAGTCTCGTGGAGAGATTCAGTAATATTATGGTATTTGTGTATATGTTGATGTTGAGGGTCCCGTAGTTGGAGGTTATCCTGATACTCTAATAATCATCTAGTCTCAAGTAGAGAGGGATGAATTATGTGGTGAGAGGAGCAGGAGGTCCTGGTCTATGTGCCGGTTTTGGACATAGTGAGGGGATTAACCTTGTGAATGGTATGAAGTATTTTGGAAGAGTATTTGAAAAAAAAAAAGTAGAAGTCATTACAAGTGCATAACCTCCCGTGACCGCTCATCAACGTATCATCCGGATGAGTGTCTATTGGGTATTGTGGTGTCTATTGGGTATTGTGAGACGAGTGTCTAATAGGAATTATAGTATGAGGGTGTCAAACATAATTATTATATGATGTTTATATCAAGGTAATTATACATGTTTTATAAATGATTTGTTGCATGTTAGCTCACCCTACTTGTTTGTGTTTGTTTTTGTTTGGGTATGTGCGATGATCGTATAATTCGTTATACGGGAGCAGATGAAGGAATGTCGTCTGATCCAATGCCAATGAAGAGAGAGACAGAAGAATAAGTTAGAAGAATTCGAATTATATTTATGAGTTTATAGTTGAAATATGAATTTAAAACATGTGTAGACATATATTAACTATGAATTTATAAGTGTGAGATTACGGGATATTACCGTAAATGTAATATTACAATATATGAATTATGAATTATCCAGCGTGAGATATTGGGATGTTACATTAATGGTATCAGAGCAGTTCGTCCTTAGGATGACCTCTGTGTTGTGGGTCTTCCGTGTCTTCTCTGTGAAGAATTGAGTCTAAATGGTATAATTTACCATTTCCTCCAAATCTAGATAGTAGAGTATTGTGTCTAACTACCATGACTTTTACTATAGATGATTTTCCTTTCTTAATTCTGAGGGTTTGAGGAAAGATATTAGAATTAGTTAAAGCCTTGATAGGGAGATATAATACTAGAGTTTAAGTTTCAAAGGATGAGTGAAGATGTTGATGTTTAGAAGTAAAATTTTTAGAAGTTTCTAGAACAAAATTAATAGATGAGATATCTTACGTTTCACAAAAAGGAGTTGAGTTCGAAGGCTAGATTAAGAGAAGCTTTGGATAAGCATGGATGTAGCAAGATTTGAGAAATCAGTTTGGTTTAGTATATCAGTAACGTTAGAAGTCAGAAGAAGGAAGTGATGATAAGAAACAGGGTGGCATTGTGTGAGATTGGTAACATGGATTGATGTATCAGTGAAGATTGGAATCTGAAGAAAGAAAATGGTGGAAGATTTGAACATAAAGTTTAAAAATAAAAAGGGATAGGAATACTGAAGTAGATTAAGAATAAATCAAATATTAGACGAAGAAGAGTATATCAGAAGTGGTATAAGGCATAAAGAGGATTGAGAGAAAAGTTTAATAGGAGGAGAAATTTGTAAGTTAAGAGAACACGAGGTCTTTAGAGAAGAATGAAGTATTGAAAGGATTCTAAGCTAAATGGATGATTAAAAAGAGATGGTTAGATTTTTTTTTTAGTAAAATGTATTAGAGATAAGATTTGAGAGTATGTGATTTTGGTATGAGGAGTAGTGGAGAAAATCCAAGTACGAAAATTTTGGCTTTCGGCTTATGCAAATATTCGGTATTTTATGATAGGATTAAAATGTCATGATTTACGGTTGTAAATTTTATTGATTTTGGAATGTTAAAGTTAGTAGAGGTAGTGTAGGTTGAATTGATATTATTATGAACATGGCAAGATAAGGAAGAAGAAGAGTTTGGAAATAGATAAAAAGGAGGGTTGCAATATTAATGTGATTAGGGAATTAGGAATAATTAAGAAGTTGTAGGTTGTGATTGGAGCAATTTCATCAGGCATAGTTATATGGTAGTATTCAAACCTCAATGGTGATGTAAAGGATAGGTAAAGATTTATATGTCGCACCTTGATCTCTATCAAGTGATATGTGTGAGTGAACTTGTTGATACTTACTTTTAGTTCGCATAAGATAAAAATTTTAGATTTAGTTAACACTAAATATCCTGGGGTATGGTTTTGATCTCGGGAAGCACGTTATAATTGAGGTGGGTTGTGGTTGATTGCCCTGATAATATCTCTAGATCATTTAACTTATGTGGCATAAGTGGTTTATTTAAATGAGTGGGTGCAGTACTGATAAGGAATCTAGTTAGTTTTAAATTCGGCCTTATTGAGATTAAAATAAGTGGTTTCAGAATTTATAACATTGTTGATTGAGTGATCTGCTGAGTCTTATCAGAGATACACAATTGTTAGGTACTGGATTAGAGACAACATTAAGTTTGTGAATTCATATTAGCTTAGGATGTGGGAAGGTATTTTGAGGACAAGGTTTATATTCCTAAGATTTAGAGTTTATAAGTTAATTCTTGAAGAATGTTTTAACTTAGGCTACTAATGTTTGCTAGGAAAATAATTACATGAAGGTTGAGGTAATTTGGAGTATAATCTCGAAAGAAGTTTGATTATTCTAGTTTTGTTAAGAAGTGTTTATCAGGTGAAGAAAATAGTAGTTCAACATTTAGTGTAGGTTAAATAAAGGATGAGGACTAGTATTTTAGGGATATCTGACCAATGCAAGTGAAGGATAGATATTGTAGTCTAAAGTATGATCGAAAGGATGGTTTGGTCATGTTCCAATATGTTTTTAGAAGTTTATGGTCTTCAAGAATTGTGAGTTGACCGTTGTAGTTAAGGGTAAAGGCAATATTACCGAGAATCAGATAAGTTCATCAAGGACGAGTGAAGGAAATGATGCATGATCTTAAGTGTGGAAGGGTTTCTATGGATGTTATAAAGCATACTCAATATAGGTATTACTTTTGGACAAGTTCTTGATAAATGGGTATAGAAAAGAAAACATAAGGATGAATTATTTAGTAATAGTGTTTTGGACTCCGTGTAATCATCAGAGTAATTAGAAATTTTACGAAAAATAGAAGTATAGGATAAGGTGAAGCAATCTAGTATAAAATTTTGGCAAACATAAGTGGCTTTTGGAGGCGTACGATTTCTAGGAGTAGAAACTGTGTTGAGAAAATATAATGTAAAGTTGTTACGAAAAAAGAATGATTCTTAGAGTTTTAGAGCGTCATAGAAGTCTTAAATAAGGATCTCTAAGGAGAATCACTTTCTGATTATAGTAGGAATGAAAAGTTTTCTCTAATCTTGTGATTTATAGTTTATGAGTGATGAGTTCTTTTAAAAATGATACTAGTTAGGTAGGTCTAACGATGGTTGTGATAGGGCTAAAGTAAGAGTATTTGGAAGGTTTATGATTTTAATTTTTGTGAGTACATTTCAATTTGAGATGCTAGAAATTTTATGCACAAAATAAGTAGAGAAATGATTCAGGTTATGAGTGTGAGACTTTTCTAGTTGAATGCGTTCAGATGAGTATTAAATTAAAAATTTTTATTTTCGAATTTTCGAGGACGAAAATTTTGTTGTTGGGGAGAATGTGAGATTCATGAAAATATATATATATATATATATATATATATATATATATATATATATATTTATAGTAGTAAATTCTAGTATTTATTAGTAATAATAATTTTAATGGATAGAAAATTGTAAATTTTGGATATAAAATTATAGTAATTTTAGAATGAGAGGTTCAAATTTTTGGTAACTTATTTAGTAAATTTTTTTAAATTGAATAGTAAAAAGTAAATAGTAAATAGTAAAAAGTAAATAGAAAAAATAAATTTTCAGCATTTGGATTCCTTAGCATGGAAGAAAGTAGTAGGTAGAAATTAGGATCAGATTTGGTGAGAAAATGATTGAAATATTATTTTTAAATAATATTAAAATAATAAATAATATTAAAATATTAAGGAATAGTAAATTTTTTTTACTATAAATAGCCATGGGAGGGAAGGGTATTTTGCACCAAGAGAAGAGAAATCAAGTGAGAGCTTGAGAAATAGAAAAAAAAAGAGTTAGGGAGAAATTTTTAGTTGCAAGAAGAGTAGAGGTTCTGAAGGGTTTCGAGGAAACAAATTCGGAGCAGGAGATTAAGTCTGGAATAGAGGTAGGGGAGCTAACCTTTCTATGTTTTTTTTTTATGATTTAATAATTCTATGCTTTTATATTATGATTTAGTATTATTTTATTACTATTCATATATTGAAATTCTGTGTGAATACTGTTAATGTTTACTGTATGTTTATCTATGTTGAAATTCGGTGTAAATATTATATGCTGTTGTTTTGAATCTGTAAATAAGAAATTTGTTAAAAACTAGTTGAGGAACACTTTGGCTAAGGAAAGACTTGGTACTTAAGTTGTCCATTGTGACGCACCTCTCTTTCCTGGAAGTCTACTCGACAAGTTTTTAACTTAAATCCTATTGAACAGATTGAGTACTGTTAAATTATTATGCAATATATTGAGTTTGTGTGATTTATGCGATGATTGTATTTTATTATATTGCATTTGAATTTATACATCTGAACATGTTATGAGTATTATGGGGAGATTTTGTAGGGGTATAATGTGAGTTGAGGAATATGAGTATGGTATGAGTCTCGTGGAGAGATTCAGTAATATTATGGTATTTGTGTATATGTTGATGTTGAGGGTCCCGTAGTTGGAGGTTATCCTGATACTCTAATAATCATCTAGTCTCAAGTAGAGAGGGATGAATTATGTGGTGAGAGGAGCAGGAGGTCCTGGTCTATGTGCCGGTTTTGGACATAGTGAGGGGATTAACCTTGTGAATGGTATGAAGTATTTTGGAAGAGTATTTGAAAAAAAAAAAGTAGAAGTCATTACAAGTGCATAACCTCCCGTGACCGCTCATCAACGTATCATCCGGATGAGTGTCTATTGGGTATTGTGGTGTCTATTGGGTATTGTGAGACGAGTGTCTAATAGGAATTATAGTATGAGGGTGTCGAACATAATTATTATATGATGTTTATATCAAGGTAATTATACATGTTTTATAAATGATTTGTTGCATGTTAGCTCACCCTACTTATTTGTGTTTGTTTTTGTTTGGGTATGTGCGATGATCGTATAATTCGTTATACGGGAGCAGATGAAGGAATGTCGTCTGATCCAATGCCAATGAAGAGAGAGACAGAAGAATAAGTTAGAAGAATTCGAATTATATTTATGAGTTTATAGTTGAAATATGAATTTAAAACATGTGTAGACATATATTAACTATGAATTTATAAGTGTGAGATTACGGGATATTACCGTAAATGTAATATTACAATATATGAATTATGAATTATCCAGCGTGAGATATTGGGATGTTACATAAGGCACCAAAAATCCTTAAAAATACGAGGAGACATGCATATGTAACCGTTTTTAATTACATGACGCAATAGAAGGTGATCTTTCGTGGGTTGAAAACATGAAATAGGGAATTGATTCGTGGGATAGAAGGTTGTCAACATTGAAGGTGAGTTTTTGTTCTTCTATTCTGGTTGTGAGTTTTGAGTTCAATGGTTTTTTTTTTTTGTGTTGTCGCATTTTGGTTTTGAGAAACCAATTTTTTTGTGTTGGGGTACAAGGTGTTTAAATGTTGTTGTTTAGTAATTGTTTTTGAAATTTGTTAGAGGATAAAGGTGTGTAGTTTGTAGTGCCCATTCGAAAGTTGCGTTTTAGTGTCTATTTCTATGAGGTACGAGTGGTAATATATGTCTTTTATTTTATGGGCATATGGATATTTTATATGTTTAGATATATATTTGTTGAGATGTATGAGGATTTTTTTTGAGGTGGTGATCCACCATTAAGGGAAGTTTGTAAGTGATAAGAAACTAAAATATAAGGGAAAACTTCAACCTGGCCCTATGACCTAGATTGGTGGAACTATTTTGAGGTTTTAAGTGTATTGAAAGAGATGAGTTATGTTGGAGTGAGTATGAGGATGAAGTTGAGTTCGAGGACGGGGATCAATGCGAGAACTAAACACAACAACCAAAAGTGGAGTTACACAAAAGATATGTCATCTATAGGCATATTGGACACAACGAAAGTTCTTGTGCACAAGCATATTAACCAACCAAACCTGAACCACACCATTTCCACCACATAGACCAATATCAACCCCATAAAGTCCTTACGCTGAAGCTACTAAGTTTAATGCACTATCTATGCCATCAACAAAAGCAACACACTCTACTCAATGCTATGACACCAAGTATCACAGCACAATTCTTCTACCACATAACCCATCACAAGGCAAACCAAAAGTTAGACACAAATTGAGTGTTAGGAGGGCATGAATTTGAAAACCATGAACCTTGGGTGATATATGTTTTGAAGCTACAAGTTTTGTTTTATCATGTACTTTTGTAGAAGTTGTTTGAAACTTCTAGGACATATAACAACTTATTTATTTCTTTATTTTATTGAAGACATATGGTAAATAATGTATTATGAAATGATGGACCAAGTCTTTTGTGATATAATTATAAAGTACAATATTCTATTTGACAATACTTCTAGTTAGATATATTGACTCTACAATCTAAACTTGAAAAAGATATGACAAACTCATAACCCTCATGTTATCTTAAGGACGTCTTGCTCTAGTACCAAATGTAACATCTCAATTTTTCATAGTGTTCAATTACTATAGGATATATCACATTTTTTATTTTACACAATAGTTAACTCAGGGAAACATATAAACTCCTATTACAATTATTCATAAATAATTTATAATAGAAATATTTATATGTGTACCATTTACACTACAAGAATACATACTACACTAAACCAAAAGTGTAAAATAAACTTTGCAAACAAAAAGGAAAAGTCGAAACATCCTACCCTAAGATTCAGCTTCGTTACCGACTAGCACCTGCTCTCTAGGGACACCACCTAAGCTCAACCACTAAGGTGATAATTGCAAAAGGAAAAACAAGTACATATACGAACAGAGACATACAGAAGGGTAAGCTAAATACTAAAAGGATATACATACATTTTAAAACAATAACAATATACATCCATATTATGAATCAAACAACATCTAAAATAGTTCCCATCAAACTTGTATTCCAGCTATCCTGATAGATTTATTAATGTCAGACTCATGGGAAACGTGCACCTGTGTATGGTGGAGCAACTTGCTCAAAATAATAACCACAACCTTAAACATAACCATAAAGTCATACACCAAGTTTAATCCCTCAAACATCTATGGCCAAAATTAGTGACCATAAACTAGGACCTCCAATTACTCTCCACGACATGATCTCCCATCTCTACTTGAAATGGAGTTATTGAGAGTGTCATGATCATCCCCAATCCAAGAGACCCTACTTCAATACATTACACAACATAACTAACTTAGGATATTCCTTCTTAGAATTCATTTGTCACATCATACTTAAATCTACACTTCCCATATTATTTGAATATCATTATACATGTTACCCATATGTTTTCACCATACTTAATCATATACATAGCTTCATGTAAACATCATCATACAATTCACATAAATCATTAAACATCCATCAAGAACAGAAACCATCCCCTAAGGTATCTCAAACCAACACATAAAAACACCTGCAGAGTAGCGCCCAAGTGCCCAAGAAGCGGTATAGCTACTATAAATTGGCGCTTAGCGCTCATGGAATAGCGCTCAACGCTAGACACATTGGTCAAGTGGGGCTCAAGGGCACTATGGTGAAAACTTCTCGTAAAAAGGGCACCTAGGGGGCGCTCAAGCCCAAAGCTTGCACAAAAAGGGTGCTTAGGGGGCAGTTGATCCGCATGACAACAAATTGCACATTTCGAAATATGCTTTTGATGCATCTAAGACTTTTTTCAATTGATCAAAGAGGCTCCATACACACTAAAATTCATGTGAAACACATGTAGAGATGAAAATAAACACTTCTTTGATCATAAGAACCAAGAATAGTTGTATCAAACCATTTTTGACATTGCAAGAGTGCCTAAACTCCACACCATACCTTTCATTCAAACTTCTGCCAACAAAGGCTCCTACCAAGTCATAAATGACTCCACAACATACTCTAAACACTCTTTTTGTACATACTTCTTAGTTTAAATTCCCATTAGTCAAAACTCCTAAATTGAACATAAAACCTTCTAAAGCCACCCTATTAACTCATACCTAGTTTCATATCATATTATTAGTAACTCAAGTTCCCAACAAGTCTCAATTGACCTTACCAGACGTTTTATATTGTTGTTCCTCTTAATATACTCTTACTTCTAAAATTCACCTATCAAACCTCTCTTTTTACTAAAATAAAGACTTGCAACCCAAACTAAACCATCTTTTCTCAACATAACAACTCACTTGATACTATTAACAATTCAACAACAACATTCATAACAAGAATCAATTCTAAACAAAATCAACAAAATATATTAACATCATTTAACCAATAACCACCATTTCAAAAAAAAACTCCAAACCCAATAACAACCATTTTAACACAATTATTAACATGCATCAGTTTCATGAACTACCAAATATTCTTTCATATTCAATAACTAAATTATAAATTAACTTTAGTTTCCCTTGAACTATTGAGTGGTGCTAAAAGAACATAAAACTACTTCCTCAGCTTAAAGAGCTCTATCTGTATCTACAAATCACAAAAGCATGATCGTAGTATGCGGTTAAAACCATTGATCAGTAGAGAATCTAAAGGAACACTTAGATGACACGTGCGGTAGAAAAATGTTCATATGCATCAAAAAAATGTGAAAATAAGAGAAAAGAGTAGAAATTAACTTACTCTTTTGCGAGAACTGATCAGCTAGACTAGAAGGTCTTTTCACAGTGATCACTTTAGCACTCTCTGATCTTCAAACAGATGACCCAACAAATAGAATACCTAAAGAGAATGAAGAACTCTAGAGGAAATTACTTATAAAGAGATAGTGTGACTTGATATGATGAAACTAGTCTTTTAAAACTTCTATCTATATTTTAAACTTTTAAAAAGTATTCGAGTCTCATTATTTAGATCACACTACCAGTTCTAAAAAGACAATTTTATAGGTTCTAACATCAACCAAATAATTTTTATTATAAAGTGTAGCTTATTACTTTAATTTATTTATTAAATATACTAAACTTAACTTCAATTCAAAAAATACTTCTAAACTAACTCATAAATAAAGTGAGTCAATAAAAGAAAAGTCAAATGATAAAAATGTATAGATTTATTTTAGTATAATTAATTCTCTAACATTAAACTAAAAATAATTCGTGAATACATTAATTATTGCTAAATAATTTTATTAAAAATATTAAAAAAAATTTCAATTTAAGACATATTTAAAAAATAAATTTCATTGAGATGTATTATATAATTTATATAAATAAAACAGTTATATTTAAGAATAAATTTAAAAAATATTTTTATACACTCGTTAGACGAATCCCAATATATATTTTGTTATAGATAAAAAAACAAATCATTGAAAGAATGTTTCAATAAAGCAAAATACAAGTAAAGAGATTGTGAAAATATGGGTGGCAATCAATATGAACCCTCACAAGTGAACTAAATAAATATCAAATTAAAAAACCATTTTCTTTATCAAGTTTTAAATTTTCTCCTGAGAATAGATTCGATGCAATTTGAATCGAACTTGTTGTGCATTAAAGAGTATTCTATGATTAGCTATATATATTTATGTTTCTAGAAGTTGTATAAAGTATACTTAAAAAAAACACTTTTATGAACTAGAAAAATTGTTATTTATTATGTATTTATATAAAGAAACACATTTTTGAACTACAAAAGTTGTAATCTATTATTAATTTATGGGTTAAATATGTTTTTAGTCCCTAAACTATTGGTCGTTTCTGGTTTTCGTCCCTCTTTCAAAGTAAGGTACAATTTGGTCCTCATTCTTTTCGAAACATTCGTTTTAGTCCTCGAAAACTAAACACTGTTTAAAAATTTGGTCCTCATTTAGCAAAAATTGAGGACTAAAACCAAAATTCCGAGGACTAAAATGAACGTTTCGAAAAGAATGAGGACCAAATTGTACCTTACTTTGAAAGAGGGACGAAAACCAGAAACGGCCAATAGTTTAGGGACTAAAAATATATTTAACCCTTAATTTATATATATATATATATATATATATATATATATATATATTACTAAATATATGTTTAATAAAAATTAATTATCATCTTCAAAATAGATTAAAGATAAGAGAAACAATGCATATCTTTGGTTGATCTTTCTTTTTCCCTTGGACTCTTAGGAACCTTGAATTTTTTTAAATAATGGTTGATGTCTATAAGATTGCTTCAAGGCAACTCAAAACTCTATTCTTTAGTTTGATAACTTTCAAAATGTTTTTTGTACCTATTAAATAATTAGAACACATATATAGCATAGACAAAAATTTGGTATACTTAATGGATTATGTTATTTTCATAATCTATTAAGGTTTGTACACATTTTTAATCGATTAGCTATTTTTCTTAATCGATTAAAATAGTGAGTGAACCCTAGTTTTTTTACAATTTTGGCACTTAACATAAATAAACACTTAAACAACTATAAACTTGTTTCATATGAAATCTAACCTATTTTTACAACCTATTTATCCAAGAAAGGAACATTAATTATCATCATCAAAAAGACTTTGAGTTACTTGGTTTGAAGAACTTGAAGGGTTCCCCTTTCAACAATCTCTCCATTTTTTCATGATGACCAACTTCATGTTTTTCATGTTCCTGCAGCATTAATAAATAGAAATTTCTCCCCCTTCCGGCATTAGCAAAAAAGATATAACAAAAGAACAATATAATATGCATAATATGTACTACAACTAGTTAGATTCTAACATGTCAAACAGATTATTCAGCAAAGTATTATGACCCAAGGGTCCATTACATTTATCCAAGTTAAAATATAAAAAATAGTTCAAGAAAACATTAGTCAAAGACACTAATAATATATAAAAAATTATGAATTTCAAGAAGGAGATTAATCAGAATGTGAAAGAGGTATACAGTGGGTAAAGTATGATTTATTCAATCAAGCAACTAATAGGTAAGCAATTTAGCCAAATAATAAGTTTAGAACAAAGCAAGCGTAATAATTTCAAAATAGAACAAGTTCAAGATAAAGCAAATATAACATAGTAAAGAAATGTTTATAAGTATTGATTAGTTAATTGTTAGATTAGTCAGAGTCCTCCTCACTAGTGCAGTACAGGGAAATGAAACGTAGTGGTTCTTGAACCGAGGCATATGCAAGCAAGGTAAAAAGAGGTAGCATTTTTGCCTCAGTTTTGAACCGAGGCAGTATGTGAGAGTATTTTGCCTCGGTTGGTTTTGAACCAAGGCGATATATATTTTTTTTCAAAAAATTCGGACTTTTGGCTTTCAAAATCATTTTTTTTATCTGCAACAGCGAAGGCGGCGATGAAACAGCGTGACGAACGGTCAAAGGCGACGACGAACAGCCGAAGACAAAGACGAACGACCGAAGGCAGTGACAGACGAACGAAGACGGTGATGAACAACCGGTGGCGATGGAGAACGACCAATGGTGACAACAAACAACGTAGTTTGCGTGAGTGAAGTACAGGCAACAACTTCGAACAATAGGTTAAAAATTTTTTATCATGGTGGCTAGTGGCGGAGGTAACGGTGGCGCCCAATGATGGAGGTAGCACTGACGACCAGTGGTGGAGGCAGCAACAACGACCAGTGGTGAAGGCAGCAGTGGCAACCAATGGTGGAGGCAGTGGTGGCAAATCTGCAAGCTATTCGCACGAGATGAGAAGCAGCAATTCACAAGTGAGTCTGAGGTTGAGTTTAACTTGTGCGAGTTGACGATGGTGGTGGTAAGAAGCTTGTGGAAGAGGAAAATGAAAGGGAAGAATGAAACGGGAGCATGAAAGGGGAAAATGAAAGGTCTGAATTTAAAAATCAAAACAAGTTATACCTTGGTTAAGTACATAACCAAGGAAATAAGACTCTATTGCCTTGGTTCTAAAGACAACCGAGGCATAAATCTTTCAGAAAAAAATCAAAATATAATTATACTACAAAAAATTAAAGATATTTCTAACTATATGCATCAGTTCGCGGTTAAACTGAGGCATAAAGGCCTTATGACATTGGTTCAAACAGAATCGAGGTAGTAGAGGTTGACAAAATGGATTTGAAACATTCAAATATGGAGGCTGTCCTTTTTTTGCAGGACATACTGCCTCGATTATGCAGAGAACCGAGGCAGTAGACCTATTTTGAAAAAGCTGAAAGGTGAAAAGTCTAATTTGCAGAGGAAAGGCAGGGTTTTTTGCCTCGGTTGGTTAGAGAATCGAGGTACCCTTTAGGCATCGATTCCAATTTAATCGAGGCATACAATTTCACAAAAACTACGAAATTTCCACCGCGTTTTGATACGCTTCATTTTTTTGAAACTGAAGCGTAACGTTCGAGTTAAAAACCTCTTTTTTTACTAGTGCCTCTTCATTTCCTTCATTTTCATCAATATTTTAGGCTTTAAGCATATGCATTTGATGGTATTAGGTGTATTAATCAATTAGATAAGTGGTCTAGTAGATTAAAACAGAAAGCAAATGGTTTTTGACAGCTTAACATATTAATCCATTATGAGATTAGTTAAAATATGCAAAGCAATAATGTTATTTCACTTTCTAGGATGCACATTCAACATCTAGGATACCTAGTAGTTCATTTATAATAATGTCAAATTTATACTTAGGTAGTGGTTTAATGAAAATGTTTGTTAATTGATGAATTGTATCAATGTATTCAATTTTACATTCACCTTTTGATACATGATCCTTTATAAATGGTGTCTTATTTGAATATGCTTTGTTTATGCGTAATTTTAGGTAATCCTTTGACAAGATTCTTTGAGACTAGTTCATTTAACTATGGCATATGAATGTGAGCTAATTTCCTATGCCATAATCATGGTTAATCGTTTTTAGCAAGCACACATACAATACAATCAAAAAATGTGTTTTCAAAATCAACCGTGTAGATATTTTGATAGTGTTTACCAATGAAAACTAACCCATCATAGGATGCACATCATATCAAGCAGTGGTTAACTTCAAAGGTTACTTTTTAGGCCCTTATCACATAGTTGGCTAATACTTAGAAGATTTTGTTTGAGACCTTTTACTAGCAACACATTTTCAATTTCAATAGTTGATGGAGTTCTTACCTCTCCAGTACCAAGGATTTTACCTCTGTTACCATCACTATATGGGACATGTCCACTAGTTTTGTAAGATATTTTGATGAATTTGCTTGCATCTCTAGTCATGTGTCTTGAACAACCACTATTTAAATATTCTTGACTTCACGATTAGCCTACAACACATATTAAGTAGAAGAGGCAGGTACCCAACTAAATTTGAGTTCTTTTACATTAAGGGGTTTCAATGGTTTCTTAGGAACTCATTTAAACTTTCCTTTAGAAACACTACAATTCTTATAATAGCATGAATTTAATGCATGACCTAGTTGATTGCAGTAAAAAATAATAATTGAAGAAGGTTTGCTTATGTCAATCAACTTTTTGGTATTTAATTGATTATTTTTATCAACATACCTTATTCCTTCTCTATTCAACAAACTCCTTTGTGAACCAGAAAGAGTATCGAGATTTGAACTACCTAATGTAAAGTTAGACAAGGTTTTCAAAAGATATTTGACTGTTTCCATTTGTCTTGGATAGTTTTCGCTGTTTTGATCACATTTCTTGTTCTCGTGCATGGTGTTTTTAGATATATTTTCTAAAGATTCCAGTTTTGATTTTAGACTTTTATTTTCACTACCTAGAACCTCTATTCTATTTTCCAGCCACTTTTTTTTTATTTTTATACTTTTTGTTTGAGTATTGGAGTTTCCTAACTTCCTCATGAAATTATTGAAAAGCTTCTAAGTAGTTGATAATACTTATTTTCAATGCTTTAAGGTTACAAACTACTCATACTACTTTCAGATGATGCAGATCCAGCCATTAAGCAAAAATTTGTTTCCACTTCAAGGTTTTTGCTTGATTCACTAGAGGTGTTGAATGCATTGTCCTCCCATGCTTTCTTTTTCTTTTTTGTGTTTGCTTTCACTATTCTTTTATTCCAATTTCTATTTCAGTTTGAGTACAAGATACAATGGCTTGATGTGTTCTACTTTTCCATATTCAATTTGTTCCTTGTAGAATCATGGTTAGCTTTAATTTTATACTTCAAGAATTTAGAGAACTTTTTTACCATTAGATTTAAAGCTTCTTTGTCAAAATTTTCTACAGCTTGTTCATCTCCATAGTCATATTTCCTTGAACTGGACTTTGTAGTAGTCCTGGTAGCAAATTTTAAAACAACAGTGTGTCTTTTCTCTCCTTCTTCCTCTTCCTTAAGTCTTCCTAGCTCTAGCTCGTGTTCCTTCAACTTTCCAAACAAGGTAGTCATATTCAATGTAGTGATGTCTCTAGATTCTAATATAGTAGTGACTTTAGGTTGTAATGTTCTATTTAGGCTCTTCAAGATCTTGATGTCCAATTCCTCTTTGTCAAAGGTTTTTCCCAGAGCTAGTAGATGATTAATTGTATGAGTGAACCTTTTTTGCACATCATATATATGTTTTTCCATTATCCATTATACTCTTGAATTAAAGTGTTTTTTCTATCCCTTTTAACTTCATATGTACGCTAATGTGTAACCTTAAGAACATCTCACGTTTCCTTGGCCGATTCACACAGAAACTCTATCATCAAGGATTGGTGCAAAAGAAATTATATTTTTAGCCCCTACATCATAATCCGCTCTTTTATTTTCATTAGGTGTCCATTACGAAAAAAAATTTAGGCATTGTTTTTCCATTTTCAATCTTTGTAGGTTGAAAAGGTCAATTGACAACAACATCCCATACACCTTTTTCCATTGATTTCAAGAAAATCTTAATTCTAATTTTCCAAAATGGGTGATTTTTCTCAACAAACAGAGGTAGTTTGTTTATGGGTCCCTTTAGCAAAAGTTTAAGATATATCTTTTTAATCGATTATCTCTCGATTAACTAGCTCTTGTACCAATTTTTAATTTGAAAACCACTATGTATCAACCCAAAAGGGGATGAATTGGTTTGGAAACAATTTTTAATTTTCTTTAACAATTTCTACGTGTTTGATGTTGTTTTCAAAAAATCTTTAACCTTCAAAGCAATAAACAATAATAAAGCACAAGAACACCACAAGATTTATACTAGTTTGCCTCTAAACAAGTCTAAATGCAGGCATTCTCTAACAACCTTAATTGGAGGGAATTCACTAACTTTGATAGTCAAGAATCACAAAATACAAGATATATTCAATGTACTCTTACTTTTCTCAAGAACAAGAAAAATTACCAACCAAAAGAAGAGGCTACATAACTCTTTAGAAATCATGTCTATATAGTTAAGACTAAAGTAATACAAAGAATACACAAAGAAAAATAGAACCTGATGCACCACAAGTGCATATTTTGCAAAGAGAGACAATCCAAATCCAAATATATTTGAAGAACTCCCCTTTCAACAATATATAATATAACTTAATCTCAATAAAAAAATAGTTCTATTAAAATTATAATATAGATAAATTCAATAATATAGATTTATTTTAATATAATTGATTCAGTTCAAAACTTTTTGACGAAATATGATTTACCATGTATTATTATAATGGGTATTTGAAATATAAAAAATAACTATTATTTATTTTTATACATTAAAGTTCTATTTCATTAGATAATGATAAAATATCATATATCAAACAAAATATGATATAATTGTCAAATAACTAAAAAACATCTAATAACTTTTTTTCATATTTTTTTAAAAGTAATATCTCGTATAATTTTTATTACAATCAATAGCTTATTTATTTGATTTATTTATAAAATATACTAAATTTAACTTTAATCCAAAAAAATACTTTTAAACTAATTCATAAATACAGAGACTCAACAAAAAAGTCACATGATAAAAAAAAATATAAATTTCTTTTAATATAATTAATTCAGCTATAAGTCTTATTCACAAAATAAGATTTAAAATATATTATTATAATTAGTATTTGAAATTTAAAATAACTATTATTTTATTTTTATGGATTAAATTTCTATTTCATTAGATAATGATAAAATATCATCTATGAAACAAAATATGATAATCAAATAATTAAAAACTATGTGATAAAAAAATTCATATTTTTTTTAAAAGTAATCTCCCATATATTTTTATTATAATCGGCAGCTTATTTATTTGATTTATTTATAAAATATATTAAATCTAACTTTATAATCTTTTTTATTTTATAATATTTTGTAAAAGAAAATTTGTATCATTAGTAATTTATCATTAGTAAAATGAGACATTATAAAATGGATAAAACAAAATAGATTTTTAAACAATTATAGATATAATACTAATACAGTTATCTAAAATAAAATAGTCATAATAATAAGGGTTAAATATGTTTTTTATCTTTCAAACTATTAAGCGATTTTAGTTTTCGTCCTTCTCCGAAGCTTTGATATATTTGCATCCTTTTCCTTTTAAAAAGTATTAGATTTAATCTTTCACTATTAACGACATTAGTTTTTTTCTTAGGTAGCTAACAGAATGTCACATCACCTTTTTTTTTTACTTTTCTTTTTTGAAACTGAGTCAACTCTCACTCTCTGCTTTCTTTTGACGAACGGATTAATGGAAGATGCTCGTCTTCAATGGTGGTGGTGAAGAAAGCTGGCTGCGTGGGAACGAGTCAATTGCCTTGACTTTTGTGAGTTTAGTTTCTCTGACAGTGTTAGCACAATCCTAGGATGAGAAGTTCAAAGAGATGTGTGTGCTACCAGAGGAGACCACCAAGGGGAGCGAACCACCCTATGCAATTATTACTTACCATATTTTTAATATCCCTTTGTTGTAACTTTTTATTTAATTTTTCTTCTCATTGTCGCCTCTACCTTCTTCAATCTTCCTTTTCGTTCTCTTTCCTCACTTCTCAACAAAACCTTTCTTTACCTTTTTTTATATGAAAAATAATCAAACATTCCATCAAACCCATATCTGCCATAATCAACCCTTCTTCCTTCAGGAACTACCAGCCTCTGCCTTCGCCGAAGCAAGTCTACCAACCCTTCTGCCCTCTGTCGGAACCTCTCCCATCGCAATACGGCAACCTCGACATCATTGGTCGCATCAACATCCTCACCAACCGCCTCGGCCTCTAGTACTAGTACGCGCTCCTCATATCCTCCGTCATCCAAGAAGGCTTCTCCCCTCCCACCATCGAGGAAACTATCGGCATCTCTGGCGTAGAGCAGAATCGCCTCATAGTCACCGTGTAGCTCTGCAACTCCCTTGTCGAGTCCAACGCCGACCCCGAACTCCTTACCGCCTTCGAGACCGGCGACCCCAACCTCCTTTACGATCCGCCTTCTCAGCACTTCGCAGGGGGTGGTTGCTGCACTTTTCCTTGTCGAGAATCGCCGTAACGGGAAGGCGACACAGAATAGGAGAGGGCGAGGAACATAGTGCTAAAGAATTGGAGAGGAGTGGTGAGGATCAAGATGAGGCAGAGGATGGGGAGGGAGTGACGCGTGTTTCTGTGGTGAGGTTAAGGATGTTAGCGATGGAGGGAGAGGGGTAGGCTCGGCAATGAAGAGAGTTCGAAGGATCTTGGAGATGAATAAGGTAAAGGGTTAACACGTTTCAAAAAAAGAAGAGTGACATGGCACACACCGTTAGCCAGCTCAACTTAATTTTAACGTTGTTCTTTTTGGGGAACGAAAAATTATAATTTCTTTAAGGAGAAGAATCAAAGTGTACCAAAGTTTTAAAGATTGACGAAAAATAAAATCGTTTGATAGTAGTTAAGGGACTAAAAACATACTTAACCCTAATAATAATTATATTTGTAAGAACTAAAGTTAACCACTAGATGAACAATAAGACGCTCTGCAGAATCATAGTCCTCCACCAACGATACTTCAACATGTAACCCTCATATGCTCCCACCAATAAGGTGTTTTTCGCAGAAGAAACATACAACACACCAAGAACAACCAAATAAAACAACAAAGTGAGCTAGTGTTCAAAAGAAAACTTCATAAAAAATGTCATGCATCGTACATTAGTTCAATATTAAAGCATTTTATAACTTATTATCCGGATACTATGCTTGACATAGACGTCACTGAAGGTGTACACTCATGCTAATATTTATACTCTACAGAGTTATAAACAAGGGTAACTCAACCTACCACCCATGAGGTTAATCTTCCACTCCTAAAACCAAAAGGGCTAGAGTAAAGATCTCCTGCCATTTTCTCCACCCCCCATTACTAGTGCATAAATAGTGTTTAACGTCATACGTTTAACGTCTAACAAAAGAAAATTCAACGTAAAATATAATCGGTGACATTTTTGTAAATAAAACGTCATTATAGAAGTTGGTTCTCCTAGGATCAGATGTCAAATAAGGCATAGTCATTGGTCCTCCCATATCAGACGTTAAAAAGGTCTGAAAATACCTCATTTTAAGTGCTAATATTAATTATTTATGACATAGACGTCAGCTCCCTCAAATCAAACGTCAAATCCTCTTTTAGACGTCCCCCCAGATTAGATGTCAAAAAGGCCCAAAAGTATACCATTTTAAGCGCCAAAATTATTTTTTTTTTGTAACATAGACATTGCCTCCCATCCAAATCGGACGTCAAATCCTCCTTTAGAAATCGGCTCCCTAGATCAAACGCTAAAAAGATCTGAAAATAAACGTCAATACCCCCAGATCAGATGTCAAATCCTCTGTCAGAAGTTGTAAAATCACAATTGAAAGGTCACTTTTTCAAACATAAGACGTCGAACGTAGAGGGGGCCGACGTCTAATACACATTAGACATCGGATCCCTTTTTCCAGACATCAATAAGCTGCGAAAGTACCCAAAACAGTAGCGCAAAAATGAAATTTTTTTAGTAATTAGGCATCGGATCTGGAGGGGCTGACCTCAAATGCCCTTTTAAACCCCAAAAACTCAGAATGTGAGCCTCACTTTCTTTCACGTTTTCGTTTGGGTTGTTGTTTCATTTGTGTTAACCATTGCTACTATAAGGTATGTTTGATTAATTTTCTTCCAATTAATTTATTTTGCACCGATTAACTTTAGTTTGCACCAATTAAATTCCATTTGCACCGATTAAATTTTGTTTGCACCAATTAATTTTGGCTTGTGATACAATTTTGTTCGTGAGTTGATGAATCTTGGCAGTAGCAGCGAGTGCCTAATCTCCATTGCTTGAAACTCATAATATATACAATTTTATGATGTGCTATAATGATTTTCTGTATTTCAGATTTGGTAATACTATAGAAATAAATTAATTTAAGAAAAAAAACAAAAAGGGTCGTGAGTTTAGGAGGGGTCTGACGTCAAAATTGTCGTATGGGGAAGGGGATTCGACGTCTCCCAAAAAACCTTAATCAGCTATCAAAACATGTATACCATAACAATTTCACACAAAACATTCACCAAAAATCACATTTAAAAATAACGAAAATTACACTAGCTATCATTAGCGCTCAACGCTAGAAAACTACCCCAGCGACAAAGTCACTAGAATGTGGCGCTTAGCGCCAGAAAACTACCCCTCAATGCCAAAGCCACTAGAATGTGGCGCTCAGTGCCAGAAACTGCCCCTCAACACTAGAGCCATTGGAATGTAGCGCTCAATGCTAGAAAACTACCTCTCAACGCCACACTAGATGATAACAACCTACAAATTGGATTTAAATGCTATCCAAACTCAATTCAAAAGACCAATTGGGTATACTTAGCCCTGTATTTGATTCTTAGACTTGTTTAGAACTTACATTTGGACATTGATTGCTCAATTGAACATGATTTCAATGCATTTAGACCAAGTTAAGTACCCATAAGTCCAACTAACAGTTCTTACAATACAAAGCCAAATTTTTGCAAAGTAAGATACCAACCAAGTCCCAAATGACCTAAAAATAGTTCACAAAGATGCAGAATTTGCCTAAGACCATAACCATAGAACTTCACTAATCAAAACCCATAAAAATGAACCCAAAACTATACAAAACAGACCGTATTAGTTACCAACCAGTTCTACATCAAATTCCTACTAACACAGAACTCAAACAAGTCTTAATTGACCCTTAAACCGATCCAAAAATATAGCTTTTCCCAAATAACCATTATCTTAACTTTTCACCTGTCAAAACCTCTTTTTTAGCCTAAAAACTACTTATTTCTTCTATTTAATACCAATCAAAGATCTATAACAGCTTAGCAACTCAAAATTCACTGAAACTACCATATTAAACTCATCAAAAACAACTTTCACCTCAACATAAAAATTACTCACCATCATTCATCAGATGTCCAATTCACCACACTCCTTTTACAAGCAACTCAACATACTAAAATTCTCATTTCAATCAAACAACTCGACAAATCAAATTTCATGAAACAACTTAATTACTCAATTCAACTATCATACAGTCATACAAAAATTAATTAAAACATGAAGACTAATTAAAAACAAAGTAACTAGCTCTTCTTACTTGACAGATGACCAAACAGCTCTAGGAGTCCTAAAACAACTCCAAAAGCTAAGGAAGCTTTATCTACTCCTAGGAATAACAAAAACAAGATCAGGGTACACTACTAGAAGCACTAATCAGAAGCACTAATCAAGAGAGACTCAAATTGAAAACTCAAAGAACACATGTAAATTAAGCAAGGCCTACATGCAACAGGTACAAGAAAATACAAAGAAAAAGGCTTGGAAACTTGACTTACTAAAACGAGAGAAATTGATCGTTCTATATTAAAGAGCTCGCCGCAAGGATCAATCTTACCGTCTCGGTTCTTCAATCGGACGAGCAGGGAAGAAAACCCTTAGAAAGAATCAAAGAACTCTAGAAAATAGTTTCTAGAGAGATTGTCAGTTTTAAAATAAATGAAACTCGTTTATAACAAATCTTTTTATATGAAAACTATTTAATATTAAAATAATTGATTTTCATTATTTTTAAACTATTATCCCTTCTAAAATACCATTTTCTAAGTCTTTACAAATTTTATCTTGCAACTAATATATTTATAATTTATCACTTACTTATATTTAACATAGGAGAAAAAGAAAGAGTGTATTTGTATATATTTTTTGATAAATTATTAATTCATTTCTATACTTAATATTTAATATTTAGTCTTTAAAAATAATTCTATTTATTAAATCTATTTTATTTTTTTATAAATATTATTCATAGCTAATAAAATTATTTTTAAAATATAATTGATTTTCATATTTCAATACTTTTTCATAACCAACAAAATTGATATGTTAAAAACATATAAAGGTACCTCTAACATTAAACTAAAAATAATTCATCAATACATTAGTTATTGTAAGACTCATGAAAAATATATATTTTAATAAATAGAAGTAATTTTTAGCGTTATTATTAGTAATAATAATGAATAGAAAAATATAAATAAGTTTTATGTTAGTTAATTATCCAAAATATTTAATTACGGGTGTGTAAAACGTGTTAAGAAAATGAATATTTTTAATCCTCGAAAATGCATAAAACAAGATTACATAGTGTTGTTCGCGTTATATTGTTAGCATAAAGGTAATGGCCTAGTGGTAGGTGCATGTGGAAAGGGTAATTGAGACCCTATGTTCGATTCCCATTGGTTCATGAATAGGAAATGTGATGGTAAGTTTAAATTTTTTTTATGCCTTGGTTACTTAAGGGAAGTTAGAGTTATTTGTTTTCTTTTTTTTTTTCTAAATTGTATTATATACTCTTGGTTGGTATAAGGTTATTTTTGGGGTTACATAAATTTGTAGAAGAAATATTGGCACCTTTGTTTGGTATTATTACTCCTTATTTTCCTTATTGTTTGGTGCATTTTTGGTTGATATGGAATATTAACTCTTTGGCCAAGACTTTTGGGTATCTTGAGAGGGGTTCATTTGTCTCATTAGTCATCCTAAGGTATTCATTCTAGCCTTTAAAAGCACCTTTGCACACATGAAAGTGGGGGCAGAAAGAACATATTTTTATTATCATAAGTGAAGTGAGAGTGAGAAGTAGAAGACTAGAGGAACAAGAGTGGAGGAGTTTTAACATCAAAGAACCCATTGGAAGATTCTCTACATTTAAGAGGTAAGGGGGCTATTTTTCTTTGTTTATATTTGATGGGAATAAGTGTATGCATGTAAGGGGGAGTGACCATGAAAAATGTTAGTTGTTGTAGGTAAGGGGTATATCTATGGAGTATGATAGCATGAGGTAGTGGTGTTGGTTTCATCTTTAAAATGCATGGGTATACATTTTATGAAGAGTTGGGGTATACCGTTGATATATGTGCATGTGTATAACTTTGATATTGGGTTGGGGTATACTTTGATATATGTTTTATTTGGGGTATAGCTTAATATATATGTTGCATGGGGTATAACTTTGATATGTTTAATGCATGGGGTATAACTTTATTAAATGTTTTGCATGTGTATAGCTTTATATTGGGTATAAGTTTTATGAAGGGTTGGGGTACACTTTTGATATATATTTTTGTATGGGGTATAGGTTAGTATAAGTGTATATTTATTCTTATAAATATGCCTAAATCATGGTTATAATATTTTCTTGAAGTCATTTTACTTTACATTAGCTAAAACCATTGAGGGGTATAAGTTTTACATAAAGTTGTGAGGTTTTGGTATTAAAATGGAAGGTGTTGGTGAGAGATGGATCTTTGAAATAAAGTGAAAATAAAATGGATGTATATGCATGGAAAAAGGAAATTATATTATAGGAGTTATGCGAGAGAGTAAAAGTGTGAGAGAGAATGAGAAAAATATTTTTTTTCATTTAGTGTAGTATGTGAATTAGATGCAGAGAGGAAGTGAGATTGGTACGTTTTATCTTTTTGTAATAATATGGAAGAGAAGAAATGGTGAAAGGAAGTGGGTTTGAAAAATGAAAGTGAAATGAAAGGAGTAGTGTGTATGGATATTATCTAGGTAGTGTAAGGAAAGAGAGAGAAAATGGTTAAATAATAAGGCTAGTGGGTCTCGCTTCAAGAGTTAAGGGAGATATATGAAGTGTGTTAGTGAGAGGATGTGTTACTGGAAGTGATGAGAAGATGGGTTTTGGGTATAAGAGAAAATTAGTTTTGAGTTTGTGTGGAAAAGCAAAGAAATAAAATAAACATAAATGGGCGTAAGTATGGATTGTATAAATATAAGAGGGAGATATATGAAGTTTGAAGTTGGAATTGTATTAGTGTAAAATGGAACAATTACTGTTAATGAAAAACCTATGTGCTTGTTGTATAAGTCTTTGAATTACTGTGATAATGTTATATGCTGTTGTTTTGAATCTGTGAATAAGAAATTTGTTAAAAACTTTTTGAGGAACACTTTGGCTAAGGAAAGACTTGGTACTTAAGTTGTCCATTGTGACGCACCTCTCTTTCCTGGAAGTCTACTCAATGAGTTTTTTTAACCAAAATCTTATCAGGCAGATTATGTACAGTTAAATTAGTATGTGATATAGTCAATTTGTATGACTTTTGGGATGGATGGACGTGATGCATATTGGTGTATGCATTCTGATTTGGTGTTTGATGCATATTGGTGTCTGCATTCTGATATGTTGTTGATGCATATTGGTGTATGCATTCTAATTTGGTGTTTGATGCATATTGGTGTATGCATTCTGATATGTTGTTGATGCATATTGGTGTATGCATTCTGATTTGGTGTTTGATATATATTGATGCATGCAGTGTGGTTTAGTGTGTAACTCATATTTGTTTATGTAATTTGATCTGGTAAAGTGAGCATAGTATGGTTTGGTATCGAAGTATGGTTATTGTATTGATTGTTAGCTCACATTTGCTTGTGTGTGCATGTGAATGCGATGATCGTATAATGCGTGATGTTATACGGGAGCAGATGTTATTACAGATGCGATGGCTGACGCTTTTGAACATGCATAAAGGTCGAAAGAGAGATGGGATAGAGGACTTGGGATTGTGATTTTAGTGTTTTAAAAATTTATTTCGATCTTGACTATGTGGACATTTTATTTTCGGAAGAATCAATTGTAATAAATAATGTACTATTTTCTGTCTATGTTGAAGTTTAAAATTTTAAAATTTCTACATTTATTTTTTTACGGAAAAATTTAGTCGATGTAGCGCCAAAAACTCGGGGTGTTACAGTTATTGCTAAATATTTTTATTAAAAATATAAAAAATTATCTTTTTTTTCTTTTCAAATTAAGACATTTAAAAAATAAAATTTCAGACTCAGATGTATTATATAATTTATATAAATAAAACAGTCATATTTAAGAATAAATTTGAAAAATAAGTTTATAGACTCGTTAGAGGAATCCCGATATATATTTTGTTATAGGTAAAAAAACAAATCATTGAAAGAATGTTTCAAAAGCAAAATAAAAGTAAAGAGATTGTGAAAATATGGGTGGCAATCAATATGAACAGTGACAAGTGAACTAATAAATATCAAATTAAGAAATCATTTTCTTTATCAAGTTTTAAATTTTCTTCTGAGAATAGATTCGATGTAATTTGAATCGAACTTATTGTGCATTAAAGAGTGTTCTATGATTAGCTATATATTTATGTTTCTAGAAGGTGTATGAACTATACCATAAAAAAACACTTTTAATATTAACTAGAAAATTTGTTATCTATTATGTATTTATAAAAAAAAAAACACTTTTATGAATTAGAAAAATAAAAAATTGTTATCTGTTATGTATTTATATAACCTATATAAATATTAGATAATTACAATGCATTATTTCTTCTTTTCATTCCACTAAAGTGATTTTATGTGTTTGTTAATTTTAATAATTGATTGGGATCAATAAATTTATGAATAAATATTTTCTTTTAAAAACGTAAGAGTCGTTAAAATGTAATATCGAAACTTTTAATATTTTAAAAGCTTAAAAATTATCATTTCATTTTGTTTTTATTGAAAAATGTTCTTACGTCATCGTCAGCATTTCAAATTCTATGACGGGAGTAATACTAAACTTCACAAACATTATTTACTAATTTTTTAAAACTAATCAACATTGTAATAAACAAAAAAGTACTATTTAGTGGGTTTACATAAAAAAAAATATAGATGTATCTATTGTACTTAAATTTGATCAACATAGATATAATCATCCAAGTATTTAATTAAATGGATACCTCTAATTTGAAGGAAGGATTATACGTAAAGAATGATGTTGGATATTCCTTTTGAATAAAAGGATGATCTAGAAGCATTTTAGCCGTCCATCTTTGTCGAGGATCATTGATCAAACATTTTTTCAAAAAATCCCTGCAATCGTAACTAAGTTCATCTGGTATCTTTGGTGCTTCATTGAAAAATGCAAGCTTGCACAATAGTTGGTCTGCGGTTTCAATGTTCCACCATTTTTGAAGTCCAGTACTCATCTCAATAACAATACATCCCAAAGACCATATATCTAAAGGTGTTTCCTTAAAACCTCTAACTGATTCCGGTGACATGTAATAGGGTGTCCCTCTGAACTTGATCTCTCCTAAATCAGCATTTGCCTCTTCGCTAGTCTTGGACAATCCAAAATCAGAAATCTTTAGTTGATATTTTGTACGACCATCTGATGAAGGAAAAAGGAGAATGTTATCCGGTTTAAGATCACAATGAACAATTCCTTTTTCATGCATGCAAGAAAGCCCCTTGAGAAGCATGTGAGTGTAGACTATCACTTCTTTGTCGGATAATAACTTTGTCTTTATTAAATTTCCCAAAGAACCATGAGGGGCATACTCCATGAAGAGATTATAAGTTAAATAACCTCTCTCAACAATGCATTTATAATAATAACATTGCACAATTCCCTCGCAACCCCTTAATAACTCAAAAACCTTTTTCTCCCTTAACATTGAATACGAAGAACTTGTCTTCAATGCTAAGAGTGAGATTTTCGGTTTTTGATCTTCCATCGAACGTAGATGAACCAGATACACTGTGCCATATGAACCTTCTCCCAAAACTCTCAATTTCTTCCACTCAGCCATGTCTTGAAATTTTATTATGCTTGAAGTTATGTATTGAAATACAAAAGTTATTCTAATATATATGAAGTAATTGATGATTTTGAAAAATGAATGTTAACATAAAAAGATAAAAGATATGTTTAATAAAAATTAATTATTATCTCGAAATAGATTACAGATAAGATAGTTAATAAGAAAAACAAATTAAAGATCAGATAAGAAAATAATAATTAATAATTATATTTTAAGTATTAGAAATATATAATATAATGTAATCTTATTAAAAAAAATAGTATTGTTAACATTATAACGTAGATAAATTGAATAATATAGATTTATTTTAATATAACTAATTCAGTTACAAAATTCTTTCACGAAATATGATTTAAACTATATTATTATAATAGATATTTTAATTGTAAAAATAACTATTAACTTAGTTTTATAGATTAAAATTATATTTCATTAGATAATGGTAAAATATCATCGATGAAACAAAATATGATAAGATTATCAAATAATTAAAAATTCTGTGATAATTATTTTTTTCATATTTTTCTATAATAATCTTTCATTATAATCGATAGCTTATTTATTTGATTTATTTATAAAATATATTAAATCTAACCTTAACCAAAAAAATACTTTTAAACTAACTCATAAATAGAAACTCGATAAATAAAAAGTCACATGATTAAAAAACATATAGATTTATTTTAATATAATTAATTCAGTTACAAGACTCTTTCACATAATAGGATTTAAAATGTATTAAGTATTTGAAATGTAAAAAATAACTATTATCTTATTTTTATAGATTAAAATTATATTTCATTAGATAATGATAAAATATCATCTATGAAACAAAATATGATAAGAGTATCAAATAATTAAAAACTGTGATAATTTATTTTTAAGTTTTTTTAAAAAGTAATCTCCCATATATTTTTATTATAATCGGTAGCTTATTTATTTAATTTATTTATAAAATATATTAAATCTGACTTTATAATTTACTCAGCCACTTATAAAATATATTGTGTAAATTTTGTTTTTCATCTTATAACTAGTACATTTATAATTTACTCAGCCACTTATTTATATTTAACACAGGACAAAGATATGTGTTTGTATATATTATTTGATATATTATTAATTCATTTCTATACTTAATATTTAATATTTAGACTTTAAAAATAATTCTATTTATTAAATCTATTTTATTTTTTTATAAATATTATTAGAAATTAAAAAAAATTGTTTTTAAAATATAATTTATTTTCATATTTCAATAACTTTTTCATAACCAACAAAATTGATATGTTAAAAACATATAAAAGGTACATCTAACATTAAACTAAAAATAATTTATCAATACATTAGTTATTGCTAAATATTTTTAAATATAAAAAATTATTTTTTTTTTGCAATTTAAGACATCATTTAAAAAATAAAATTTCATTGACTGAAATATATTATATGATTTATACAAATAAAACAATCATATTTAAGAATAAATTTAAAAATAATTTTATAGACTCGTTAGAGGAATCCCAAAATATATTTTGTTATTGAAAAAAATCATTGAGAATGTTTCGAAAGCAAAATAAAAGTAAAGAGATTTTGAAAATATATGGGTGGCAATATGAACAGTGAAAAGTAAACTAAAAACAATAATTAAACAAATATCAAATTGAAAAACCATTTTCTTTATCAAGTTTTAAATTTTCTCCTAAGAATAGATTCGATACAATTTGAATCGAACTTGTTATGCATTAAAGAGTATTCAATAATTAGCTATATATTTATGTTTCTATAAGTTGTATGAACTATATTTACAAAAACATGTATGTGTATTTTACTCTCTCTTTTTTCATATTATAAAATGAAAACAAATATAATACAATTAAAATATATTTTTTTGGACATTATTGACTTTTATTTTAAAATTAAATGAATCGGATGACAATAACAGAATTGAAATTATTGAATAAATAGAATTATTTCTAATGAATGTGCAGAGAGGGAGCATCAATACTAGACGACCCCATTAATTAAATAACAAGATAATACCTCTTGATTTATTAGTTATATAACCCTAAATAAAATTTTATAATTAACCTTCAAGAGTACTAAGTATATTAAATATCAAACAAACACACGTATCCCAGTTGTCAATTAGTTAATTAGGTATATTAGGTAAAATTTATTTCATTTCATACTGATTAGTTTAAGAAATAAGAAATTTAGCTCTTTAATTTTTAGGTAATATTTTAATTAGTTAATTAGGTATAAGTAATAGGATTAGACACTAAGAGAACTTTATTCCCTTGAGTTATGGTTTATATTCGTCTAAAATATCTTTAGCTGAGGTGTAAAGTAATTTTAAATATAAAAGTAGAATATAATATGCATATTATAAAACAATAACTTTTCTGGAAAAGGTGAAACGAAAGAAAACGAAAGGAAATAAATTAATTTCTTAAGAAGATATATAAAAGAATTTTAAAAAGGAGAAAATAACATATAAAGCTAAGTCTGAATAAACTTTTCACAACTCTGCGTTTACGTTAATTCTTTCATTTGTAGAACGAATGTTAAAAGAAAATGATCAATCAGAATATTTAATAATTAATAATTAAGTTGAACAACAAAATGAATAATTAATAAGAATAATAATCATTGATTAAAAATTAATAAAGACTTAAGGATAAAGTTATTATAATATTTATAAATATACGTTTGATTTACTAATTTTTATTACAAAATTATTACGTAAAGTTACTGATAATTTGAGCAAAGAAGAAAGAAAACGATTAGCCTAATTTGAATAACTGAAGACCATTAAGAAAACCATGTAATTTTCAGAATAACTTGAAATGCTGAGTAACGAATCTCAACCCGAAACATCACTAAAAAAATTCATTAGATTTGTTTTTTATTATTTTAATCTCATTATAAAATTATTGTGTATATTAAAAAAACATATTTCTTAATTTGTTGACATAGTAAAGACCTTTCCATCAAAATTACAAATATACATGTTAAAAGAAATCGTGAATTACTTTGTTGAGCTTCATTTTGTTTGTGTAATAAAGTGTTCTGACATCTTTCGAGCAAAATCTTTCCCTAAATGAATTATATATCCAGAAGGGGTTCTGAATTTCCATGGTAACGTGAAATAGATGAGATTGAACGTGATTTCGAAATGTTAGGGTTGGAAAAAGAAAAGTTATCTACGAGCCGAATTACGTTGGATTGAAAAGAAACAAACTTTTGTGTTTGGGAAGCATGATTGGACAGTCTTAGAAGAAGGAAAAAGAAAGGAAGAAAGAGAAAAGATGGGAAAATGAAAAAGGAGGAAGAAGATCTGAAAATGATGAAGAAGATAAGTTGTTTTGGCAAGTTGTTTTTTGGCCTTACTAGCAGCACACATAAAGAAGTTGATGTAATTCTGAGAAAGTGGGAGAAAATAAAGAATGGGAAGGTTGGAAGTGTATTGGGTAGGTGACCCCAAAAGATTTTTTTAACTTGGTTGACCCTTTTTTGATGCCATGGTCCCCCCAAAGTCGGAATTGGTCACAATTTAAATGTGAAATCTACGACCACACTTAGAAGAAGGCCATAAAATTGTACTTCAAAATTGGTCCAATTGTAAGACAGCTGGAAGTGCCCATTCCTTGCATTATTGTATTAAGATTCACTTTTGTTCCTTCAATTTTGTTTTCTTTTTCCCCTCCTAAGGTCACAATAGGTGTGCTCAATTTGGTCTTCGTGCCTTTCATTTTTCTTAAATCTCACTCTCTTCCAATCATAGGGCATATGCACACGTATTGTAGACCCCTTTCATAAATGCACAACCCCTACGGTATCACCCACAATGCCCTAAAATTAATCATAATTCATAACTTTTATAAACCACTACCACAAACCCTCTTTATGCATATTACAATAACGATAACTATTATATTCACAAGGTATGCCCAGAATATGATGAGACAAATCATCGACTGATAGGTTATAAACCCACGTTAAAAATTATTAAAAGCCAATTAATTAGATAGCTGTCATTGATAAACGATTAATAATATATTCATAATCAATTGATATATTTGATTGTATAGATTTTATTAATAGAAGTCTAAAATTAAGGTAAACTCATTTTTTATGATCTAATTTCTCTTATTCTTTTAAGAAACATATCTGATTTAAACATCAAACTACAAATTAATCATTGAAACATTAATCGATTTTGGAGAAACATAGAGATATGAATAATCGATTTTCGGAAAAACATAAAGGAAATGAATAATCAATTTTTTGAGACATATCTTAGATGAATGATTGATTGGAGGAGTTCTTGGTTGATTGGATTCGTACTTAGCTATTCAACGGGTTTTGTCGGCCTGGATGTTAAGTGGCCAAACCATGACAACACGTGGCACACAGTGCATCACTATTGCTAACTGTATTATTTTTTCTTTTTATTTTTCTATTCTTTGCAAGTATATATCCTTCACAGTTTTTTTTAACTACATCAGAAATTTCTAATATTTTTATATTTATTTAAAAAATTACTTTTTTTTGTTGACCCTCCACCAGTTATTTATTGAGGATGGTCTTGTTTCAAAGTACGCGTAAAGGTATTGGTTATGATAATAAGAAATGAAAATTGAAATGAGTTGAGTACGTGAAGGTGATATAACATAAATAGGAGTTGGACGTGGTAACTGTAGGATTCATGCACTTAATTTATTTATTTTTTTATTAAATGAACCTGTCCAGTTGGAGCAGACATTTTGGGTGTGAATTAGTACTAGACTAGGATGTCGATGACACGTGGCCGTTTGGCTTATCCACGTCTCGTCCATTACAAAACAACATTGAAACGCCGTTTCCGTGTGATCCTTTTGTTCACTCACGCAGCACGTGACTCTTCTTTTCCTTCTCTCTCACTCTTCTTTCACTTTTTTCTGCGCCAAACTTTTCACTGTTCCTTTCCTTTCTTTTCACAACAAAAAGTGAGAAACCTCACTTCAAATTCAAATCACCTTCCTTAGCTTTCCATCTTTTTCTTTAAAATCGAAATCGAGTATACTCTTCTGTCTCAATCTCAAAAACTAAACACCTCAAACAAACCCTCTTAAATTTTCCTAACATCATGTGTAAAATTTATTATTCATTTCAAATCCAAGCTTATATCATGTTACATTTATATATAACCAAAATAATATTAAGCGTATATAACTAAGTGTTGATGAGTAAAATTTTATTATAATTTATAAATTGGAATCAAGCAAGATTGTTGGTGGGATTTGATTGTTGTATTTAATATTTATATATTTAAATTTTTTCTAATTTAAATATCAAAATATCTTTTATAAATACTATCCGAATGTTTCTGAAAAAAAAAACTCATATTACAAAATCACAAACAAACTTTAAAAAACAAATCGAATGACTGAATTATCTTGAAGTTATTAATGTAGTTATAATACTCTAGTATATACTTTCCTTAAATATATTTTTTTCCTCTAATAAAATAATTGTGTATGATAAAAATAGAGTAACGATGTATTTAATATGGATTTGAGACATTCTCTTAAATTGTAAGAAGTTTTCAATAAGATACTATTACTATAATCTTAGAATAATACATCTAGTTAATGTTTAATCCAATTGTTTTCTTATTAGAGCAGATATGTAATCATAATTGAACTTTCTTCTTTCAGTAAACTCGTTACTACATTTCAAATAGATTTTAATTTTTATAGACTAAATCAGTCCGACAAAACTCATGGTTATAGGTTATATTAGTAGCTGACACTTTTTAAGATGTATTGTGATATTTTTAATATTTATTTGTATCATAATAATTTATTTAATTTATTAAATGATAAAAAATTAATAGAAAAATAAAAATTAAAGTTTATATTAAATTAAACTTGGTAATATAGATTTTAAGTAGCCCACAACTCAGAGTAAAATTCTTTTAACCCTCAATTATACAAATTCATTGAAATACTACTTGATAGTCTTCTATTCAAATGTCTAATAATAGTCCAAACATCATATTAGACCTTTCAAATCTCTACTACGGAATCATTAATGTTAACCAAAGTATATTAACATATATTTAAGAAATATAATAGTGATAAATAATTAAATTTTTGAACTTAGATAACATTCGATAATTCATAAATATTTTTCTACTTATTATTAAACATTTATGAAGTTTTTTTTATAACTTATTTAAGTTTAGAAATTAACTTAAAATCGTTTTATTGTATATTGATGTATATCTCTTAGAAATGAATTTGTTTGGTAGTACACAAATGAATAAGAATTCATTAATGATACGTACGATAGGAGTAGGTTTTTCCTAATGTGTGTGATACACATTGATACTTTATTTCCATCCTTGGTGTCGTCGTCATCTTCGCATGCATTAAATTATCTTGTTCATGCATTACATATTGTAATAGAATTTTTGTTTGTTTCCTTCAATGCTATCACTACATTTTCAAAAGCTCCATTTATTTCCTTGTGACATGTCCATCCCAACATATTCTTCCGCATTTTCAAGCCTTTGAAGATAAAAAAAAAAAAATCAATCAAGTTTTAAGTTACTCATTTTGATATATTTAATTGAGTTTTTATTCTAATTTTTTATCTTGAGTGTTGAGTGTCAAAAATTTATATATATATATATATATATATATATATATATATATATATATATATATATATATATATATTTCTTTTACTGAATTCATATTATTTTATTTTTTGTTCCTCAAGTGATTAATAGTTTACATGTCTTTGGTTACATGTCTTTACATCAAAGATAAAAATTAATATAATTAAATTTTATGTCTCAATAAATTTGGATGTTAGGTCTCAATTAATGTATCTTTTTTCTTGATTTGTCTTTTCCCTATATAAATGAAAGTTTGTCATATTTAGACGCTTCATTCTATGCCTTTGAATTCTTCTGAAATAATTTGTTTGTTTGCTTTTTTTTGAAAATAAACATTTTAGGTGTAGGAAGTTATTTATGATTTTTGATAGAATTATAAGATAGATGACATGGATGTGAAGGTGACTTGGTCGTTATATTTTTTGTTCTCATAGAATTTGTGATTAGTTGAGTGTTTGTTTGAAGGCTTGAACTATTGAGTGTTGTTAGTTTGGTTTGATAAATGATTACTTAAAATGTTTTGTATTGAATATTGTTATTGATGAGTTTATTTAGTGATTATATTATGCATGTTATTATAAAATTTACTTCAATGAAGTTTTAAATATGGTATAAATTGTTGTTCATGTTGAATTATCGAAAATTTTTTGGGTAAAGAAGACAAGGGATCCATGAGAAGGATTCGAAAAAGAAAGACATTATCGAAGGCTCTAGTTCGTCGAAAACAGCCAAAAACTCGTCGGTAAGGCCTATTATCGACGAATTAGCGACGATCATTTTGCCGTCGGTAAATCATTTTGTTGCTAATAATTACTAACGGGCTTTGTCCTTCGGTAATTACAGAATGGCACTAGTTCACTCGCCTTTTACAATGCAGGCTGTTTGTTAATTTTGAATTGTGCACTTTTTTTAATCAATTGAACCAAGCTTATGATACCATTTTAAGATGAAATTCAGTGCAATAATTACAGTGACACATTCAAAAAATTCTACAACTCATATCACAAAAGTGTTGAAAAATTGGTGGTTTGAATGACAATTTTGCTCAAACGAGTTTGGACACTTAATTTTATTATTTGAGCAACTTTGCTTTACCAAGTAAAACTTATGTAAGCTGCCATCAAAGGCTAAATACATGCAAATCATAATTTCACTGTTTGAGTTGCTCTTAACACCAAAATTTAAGCCAATTCACCAACCAAAATTCAATAGATGAATGAAAATGATCTCGAAACAATTAATATGACTCTGGGATACTGATTAAAAGTTGAACAAGACTCTAGGAATGAATTAAAAGATGTCCAGCAGGAAGTTCTAAGCTGGACAGATTCAAGTGAACTTTTGTCACCCTTTAAATGAACTTTTTTGGTTCAAACTACTCAAACTTTGAGTTTTAGATAGTTGTTTGCTTTTGAGTAGTTTCTTATCTTCATTTGACTACTTTAAACTTATTAGGATATTAACATTAGTTATTGTTATTCTACTCTAGGTGAATTATCACTTTCTCACCCTTTTAGTAGACTTTTTTAGGTTCTAGATACTCAAACTTTGAGTTTGAGGTAATTCTTTGCTTTTGACAAGTTTCCTAGCTTCATTCCACCAGTTTATACTTGTTAGGATGTTAACATTACTTAAAAATCATGTACATTAGGTTTAATTGCAATTTCTCACCCTTTAACTACACTTTTTAGGTTCTAAATACTCGAACTTTGAGTTTGAGGTAATTCTTTGATTTTGACAAGTTTCCTAGGTTTATTTCACTACTTTAAACTTGTTAGGATGTTACCATTAGTTAAAATTAGTCTACTTTAGGTCAATTGACAATTTTTCACCTTTTAAGTACACTTTTTTTAGGTTCTAAATACTTAAACTTTGAGTTTTACCTAACTCTTTGCTTTTGACAAGTTTCCTAGGTTCATTTCACTACTTTAGACATGTTAGAATGTTAACATTACTTAAAAGTAGTGTACATTAGATCTTCTTGCTATTTCTCACCCTTTAAGTGCACTTTTTAGGTTCTAAATACTCAAACTTTGAGTTTGAGGTAATTCTTTGATTTTGATAAGATTCCTAGGTTCATTTCACTACTTTATACTTGTTAGGATGTTAACATAACTTCAAATTAGTCTACTTTAAGTAAATTGGAAATTATCACCCTTTAAGTACACTTTTCTGGGTTCTAACAACTCAAAGTTTGAGTTATAGGTAATTCTATGCTTTTCACTACTTTCCTAGCTCCATTTCACTACTTTAGATTTGTTAGGATGTTAACATTACTTCAAATTCTCTACTTTAGGTGAATTGGCAATTTTTCACCCTTTAAGTGAACTTTTTTGGTTCAAACTACTCAAACTATGAGCTTTAGGTAGTTGTTTGCTTTTGAGTAGTTTTTTTACCTTCATTTGACTACTTTAGACTTATTAGGATATTAACATTAGTTAAAATTAGTCTACTTTAGGTGAATTGTCAATTTCTCATATTTTTAGTATACATTTTTAGGTTCTAACTACTAAAACCTTTAGTTTTACGAATTTGTTTGCTTTTGAGTAGTTTTGTAGTGTCATTTCACTACTTTAGACTTGTTAGGATATTAAGATTAGTTATTGTTAGTCTATTTTAGGTGAATTTCCACTTTCTCATTCTTTAGTAGACTTTTTTAGGTTCTAAATACTCAAACTTTGAGTTTTAGGTAGTTCTTACCATTTGAATAGTTTCCTAGGTTCATTTAACTACTTTAGATTTGTTAGAATATTAACATTATTTATTGTTAGTTTATATTAGGTGAATTCCTAATTTGTCACCTATTTAGTACTATTTTATAGGTTTTAACTAATCCAATTTTGAGTTTTACGTACTTGATCCAATTTGACATGTTTATTAACTTCATTTCACTACTTTAAAGTTGGTAGGATGTGTGGAATACACATTCTTAGGTTACTTTAGGTGAATTATCAATTTCCCACCTATTTAGTACACTTTTTTTAGTTTCAAGTAGTCAAACTTTGAGATTTAGTAACTTGATCTAATTTGACATGTTTCTTACCTTCATTTACCAACTTTAAACTTGTTCGGATGTGTAGAATACACATTCTTCAGTTACTTTAGGTGAATTCCCAATTTCTCACCTATTTAGTACATTTTTTTAGGTTTTAAGTAGTGCAATTTTGAGTTTTAGGTACTTGATCCAATTTGACATGTTTCTTAGCTTCATTTTACTAGTTTAAACTTGTTAGGATATGAAGATTACACATTCTTAGGCTATTTTAGGTTAATTTCGAATTTATCACCTATTTTAGTGTAATTTTAAGTGCTTAATGGTTAAATTTTGATTTCCTTGGTATTTTGGAATTGTTACCTCATTTTTATCTTTCTTTTTTGTTTTAAAACTTCTCTAGATAGTTTGTTTACTATTTTGGTTAGTACTTTAATACACTTTGCATTTTAGTACTTTTAGTGTATTCTAGGTACTAGTTTTAGGTTCTAGGTTGTCATATTTTGAGTTTTAGGTACTTTTTGTAGTGTTAGTTCTTAATTAGCTAGGGTTTATTCTAAACTTGTTAGGATAATTTTTAATTGCTGATTCTAGGATTACTTAGTGGTTGTCCTATTTTCACTAAGGTTGACCTTGCTTTCTGGGTTCATATAGTTAACATTTCTAACATTTATATTCAATACTTTTCATATGCCTAGTGAACATCATGGTTTAATCACTTTATAAGCACATACAGACCATAAAGTACACCTTCAATCATCCCATATACATTACACATACCTTACACACTGATTCATTCACTTAAAGCAACATAATAATACATTATCATCTTCAAATAACAATATATTATCCACTATTACAACAGAGTCAACATTCAAAACATTTCAACATCATTAACATCTCTATTTATGCCACAATTGTCACAAACACCATACATTTTATAAATCATTCCAAACATTTGAGAATCATGAACACCTACCATTTCGTGGACATTTTATAAATCATGAATATTATTATCAGTGCTTCAAAAAAAGTGTGTCAAAATACCAAACCAAACCTGACTACAAAAATGTGTCAACGAAGCACTACGCAACAACCAACCAAACTTCAAGGCAAAGCCCTCCTAACGCCAAGCTCCATGAACCACCACCCCTGCCGCAACACACAGAACGAAGAAGAAAAACCCTAGCCACCCAACCTGTAAACCAGCCACCAAGGAACCAGCGTCACCATCCCCAACAATAACCTCTTGAAACCGGCTTAGGGTGACCAACCTCGCGTTGATCGAATCTTTGAAGAGGGAAGGGAAGATACCCACCCACCAACGAACTGTTGCCACCGTCCGAACCACAATTGTAAGACCCTTGAAATTTGTTGTAATTAAGATACTAGATATTTAAAAAAAAATATGTATAAATGCTACAGTAAAATACGTATAGTTCTACAGTAAAAATACCTCGTGAATCATGTGTTGGTACAGTACTGCTACAGGAAAAATGTAGTACAAGCTACAGTAACGCTACAGTGAATAGTTGATTTTATGAAATGTTAGAGTGGATATAAGAAATCATTACTTATGAAATGATGTTTACTACTGGGAGTAGTATGTTCGATTTATACCACGAGAGCTTGATATGAGCAAAGTAACACCCGAGGTTTATGAAAGCAGGCAGAAAGTGGTCTGACCATAAGGCTTTGACATAAACATATGATTCGTAAGTTTTATAGAAGCAGACAGAGAGAGGTCTGACCATAAGGCTTCAGAAAGTAAGACATAGTATACAGGTAAGGCTTAAGGAAGCAGGCAAAGAGCGGTCTGACCATAAGGCTTCGTGACTAAGCATGGTATACTTGTAAGGTTTATGAAAATGAGAAAGATCATTTTGAAGAAGTTAAAACAAAAAGAAAAAAATGAATTAATGACATCGGGATAATGGTATTATAAATTGCAGAAATAAATGATTGAAACATTTATATTATAAGTAAGTTTAATGATTGTATGATATGGTTGGCTTACCCTTATTTGTTTGTGCTATGATCATATAACTCATGTTATATGTGAACAGATAATGTTGCAGATGCGGTTGAAAAAGCTTAGAGATGATGAGAGAGATGCGGGGAAAAAACTTTAAGGAATTTCTGTAAAAAGAATAAATTTGCATTGGAAAAATATGTTGTGTAAGACTTATAAGTTCAATTTTGAATTTATGTTAAGTGGCGAAGACTATATTGTTTAAAGTTTGTAAGTTTGGAATTGTACTTTAGAGGAATTGAAATAAAGTTTGGTAGTTTATATCAGATATCAAATTAATTTAGTCTCTACTACCAGTAATACCCTTTAAATTATTTGGGTGTTACAACCATACTCTTCAAACCGGCTAGGGAACACCAATCTCGCACCCACACAAGGTTTACATAGAGAGAACAGGGAAGGGAGGAGAAGGAGTACTGAAATTGATTTTGGGGAAGGAATACCTCCAATGTCGAATTTAATGCACTGTGGGCATTACGGAAGGCCAAAGGCCGTTTGTAAAGATAATAAAGTAGTCCGCCAGTAAATCCTTTGGTAATCATCCCATTACGGAAGTTTTAAAGACCGTAGGTAAACAACAAATTAATTATCATTCAAGCCTCTAAGAAAACAAAGAACACAATCATTTTCACGATATTCCTTCATTGTCTTAGAAACAACACAACAAGAAGAAAAAGATTGACACTCAGGAATTGGGCGAAAATTGCAAAGTTCATCCCAAAGAATCTTTAGTTTAGTGTAATATGCAGTAACACTTAGGTCAGACTGATATAATGAATAAAGATTTTGATGCAATTGTGAAATTCGAACAGAATCACCTTAGGAGAAACGATCTTTGAGATCCTTTCGTGTCGCAGTTGCAGAGTCAACCCAAATAATACTTGTAGCAATCTCATGAGAAACAAAATGATTGATCCAAGATAAAACTAGATTATTGCAACGCTTTCATGCGGGAACTAGGGATGGCAATTTTACCCGCGGGCACGGGTACCCGCGGGTAAAATCCGCGGCGGGTAGTAACTATCCGCGGATATTTACTACCCGCGGGTAACGGGTAGCGGGTATTTTAATACCCGCTTCTAAACGGGTCGGGTACGGGTAGTATACTACCCGCCCCGCGGGTACCCGTTACCCGTAAAAAATTAAAAAATAAATAATTTATATATTTTTTAATTAAATTTAATTAAAAATAAAATAAAATTATATTTTATTAGTTTAAATTTAATTAAAATTAAATTTTAATTTACATTTAATTTAATTTATATTATATAGATATATATATATATATATATATTTGTATTTTTATTTAAATTTTATTTTTAAATGTATTAAATATATTTTTTTTATTTTTTGCAGGTACCCGCGGGTTTTAAAATACCCGACGAGTATTTTTTAAATGGGTACCCGGCGGGTAGCGGGTCGGGTAGTGGGTACGATTTTATCCGGCGGGTCGGGTTGCGGGTAAGCACTACCCGTACCCGACCCGACCCGTTGCCATCCCTAGCGGGAACCATGAGATCTGTATTAGTTGGACAAGGACTGGAACCATCAACCGACGAATGATGGAGTTGATGTGTGATTCGCGTGGCTGCCATGGAGAAGATGATGGAGTAGATTCTCACACTAGAAGTAGATACACGATTCTAGGTTCTATGTTTAATCTTCTGTGGGTTGCTTGCGATTAACGAAGGAGGAGAGTGACAGAGGACTTGTGACGGCCATGGAGGTTCACGGCGAAGGTTGATTGGACGATTGCCGGTGAGGATTGCGGTGGCGGCGCATAGTAGCTAGGGTTTGGAAATTAAGGTTTATGTAGAGAAGACATAGATGACGTGGTAGGAGGCGTGAGGTGGTATGTTCTAGTTGGTTAACCTGTGTCACGTCGTAATTAAAGGACACCTTAGCATGTCACATCGCAAGAAAATTAACGCCTTCCACAGCAATTAACGACAAGGGTATTATTGACTCAGTTTTACCAAAATTAGGACCCAATTGAGAACCTTAAAAATATGAGGATCCAATTGATACGAATCCGCAGAAGTAGAGACCTCCGAAGACATTTTACCTACAATTAAATGATAAAATTAAATGATAAAAGCTCAATTAAAAAGTGTGAAAAATTATACACAATAAAACAAAAACTTTAAATTAGAAATTAATTAAAAATATCCAAATTTATGAGATAAATTAAATTAAAATAAAATAAATAATCAATAGAAAAGTAATTTAATTAATATAACTATTTTTTTATTCCTAAGTTTCAATACACAAATATGAAATTTAAGATTCTGAGTCTATCACGTGAAAAATGGTCCTATATCATTGAATAAGCTTACCTATTTAGTATCATCTAATGAGCTTCGTAACCCTAAATTCCTAAGCTCATAGCCAGAGGCATGCTTTTCAAAGTCAACATCACTCACCTTCACAACCTATTATTATCTCAACTTTTCATCTTTCTTCATTATTGCTTAGGTTAAGAAACAAAGAGAAAGGGGAGAAGTAACGTGAGATGATTTTGAAGGCTACATAATAACAAAGAACACAAAGTTCATATATATGTAAAATGACATAAATAATTTCTAATTAATGATAAAATATATAAAGACAACAGTAGTTTATTAGAACCTATTTGTTTTAGTTTTACTTTTAAGTTCCTAAAGAGTATTTTGCAAATCAATTTTTATAAGAACTAAGAAAAAAAATATTTTTGTAATTTTATGCTACAAACTGTTTTAGAAATTAAAGGAAAAAACTTGTTCGTTGAATTGGCTTTTTTAAAATTGTTTATAACATTAAAAAAATTGTTGTATCGATTCCTTATTATTTTCTGAAGTTGTTGAATTGCTCTTCGTTGCAAAAAATACGTTTTAGAAATAATTAGTTTAAAATTACAATGTTTCCGTATGGAAGACCTAAAAAAATGATGAACCAATTGCAAACGTAATGCTCAAAGAGCAAAAACATGAGAACCTCTATTCTTATTTGAGAAAGTATGGTTTGATGATCATTACTCCTCAATCTATAAAAAATAATTAAATTAAATTAAATCTATCAATTTCTTTCAAATGGTTAATAATTTTCGATCGTTTTTCAAAATCCAATAACTTTTTTCCATCAATTTTTTAGGTATTTAAATTAATTTGACTACTTTTTGTATAGTTAAATGTTTCTTAAATTTATATATTTTATGAACTTCTTAGAAATATATTTTAAATTTGTTTTGCAAGGTTTATTTTGTTTTAAAACTATTTTAAAAATATACTCTTATTTCACCAAAATATATCATAAAAATGTTAAGGAATGGTTCAAATTTTATTTTTATCTAATAGATCAAGATGGTCGGAATTTTTAATTTAATTTTGGATTAAATATGTTTTTAGTCCCTAAACTATTGGCCGTTTCTAATTTTCGTCCATCTTTCAAGATAAGGTACAATTTGGTCCTCATTCTTTTCGAAACGTTCGTTTTAGTCCTTAAAACTTTGGTTTTAGTCCTTATTTTGTTGATTAAATGAGGACCAAATTTTTAACGGTGTTAGTTTTGAAAAACTAAAACGAACGTTTCGAAAAAAATAGGACCAAATTATACCTTATTTTAAAAGAGGGACAAAAACGACCAGGGACTAAAAACATATTTAACCTTTTAACTTTTAATACATAAAAGTAATTTCTTTTATCCCTTTGTATATAATCTGAAATATATTAATCTCATTTATTCGTTTTCACTGCTAAATTACAAAGCTAAATAGATTCATCAAGTTTTTATCCCAAGTAAATTTTACGAAATTATAAAAGTATGGATAATATATTAATTTCATTAATTCGTTTTCACGTCAAGTTGAGTTTACAAAGTTAAATAGATCCATCAAGTTTTCAGCCATTTATTACAAAATTATAAAAATATAGATAATACATTAATTTCATTCATTCGTTTTCACCGCCAAGTAAAGCTTACAAAGCTAAATAAATTCATCAAGTTTTCATTCAAAGTAAATTCATTTATTACGAAGTTATACAAGTATGGATAATAAAATTTCCTTTTCTAATGATTTATTCATTATTTTTCAACAAAATCTTCTTTTAATATTTAATTGATTAAAATTGATTCAACCAACCTTTTAGAAATAAATTTAAATTTAATTTTTCAAAATATTCCTTTAACATTTTCTTTACAACTTTTTTTCGAAAAGTATTTAAAAATAACATACTCTAATATATATATATATATATATATATATATATATATATATATATATATATATATATATATATATACATGTTTATTAAATTAAATATTTTAATGGGTGAATGAGATTCATCGATGTATTGCATGCGAGGATATATTAAATCCACTGAAACACTCTTTCTTCCTGAAACTCTGCATCTGACGTCAATCTCATCAAACTCGATGCATATTGCATCATACACGTTAACCCACTCCAATTATATGTCTCCAATCTCACCGTCCATTCAAATCCCACGGCCCATATTGCGACTGAAATTCCACGTGGGACCCAAATAGCCAGCTTCAAATATGTGCTGAAACGCATGCTAAAGCCTTCTAGGGATTGCCAAATAAAAAGTTAGAGTAGTCAAATCAGTGTTGCGATAAATAACTTAAATAATATTTAAAAAGAAGGAAAAGTTATTTTTACATTAGTAGAAGCGTGAAAATGGTTGCAAAATGGTGAAAACATGATGAAGTTGAAACTCGGACAGGCTGTGAAAGTAGCAGCGAATGAAAAAGAGACACGTGGAAGATGAGGATGTTGACACCTCAGTGGTCACAGCTGTCCCCGCTCACCAGGTATATAAATACGTCTCTCCGTCGTCAACTTAATTCAAACACTCTCTCTACACTCCACACTTTCCTTCTAATCCACAACATGGCCTCTAATTACAACCCTGCCATTACCTTCTCTGCAGTTCTCACGCTGCTCCTCCTTCCCTTGCTAACTGTAGGGGAGCTTGTACAGGAGCAACCACTTGTCCTCAAGTACCACAACGGTCAGCTGCTCAAGGGCCGCATCACCGTCAATCTCATCTGGTACGGCACTTTCACTCCGATCCAACGCTCTGTCATCGTCGACTTCATAAACTCGCTGAGCAGCGCGCCCAACGCCGCGCTTCCTTCCACTGCCACGTGGTGGAAAACCACGGAGAACTACAAGGGGGGATCCTCTGCGCTGGTCGTAGGGAGCCAGATTCTCCACCCGGCTTACACGCTCGGGAAAAGCCTCAAGGGAAACCACCTTCTCGCACTCGCCTCGAAATTTAATCAACTCAACTCGATATCGGTCGTCTTAACGGCTAAAGACGTCGCCGTAGAGGGTTTCTGCATGAGCCGCTGTGGGACCCATGGCTCTACCCGAAACGTTCGAAACGCTGCCCGCACCGCTTATATATGGGTTGGAAACTCCGAAACGCAGTGCCCCGGGCAATGCGCGTGGCCCTTCCACCAGCCGATTTACGGACCCCAAACGCCACCATTGGTTGCGCCTAACGGCGACGTCGGGGTTGACGGAATGATAATTAACTTGGCTACCCTTCTTGCTGGGACCGTCACGAACCCTTTCAATAACGGTTACTTCCAGGGCCCCCCGACGGCGCCGTTGGAGGCTGTTTCGGCTTGCACAGGGGTTTTCGGGAGCGGGTCGTACCCGGGATATCCGGGTAAGGTCCTGGTGGATAAGGTGACGGGGGCGAGCTACAATGCGCATGGTGTGAATGGGAGGAGGTATCTGGTGCCAGCGATGTGGGACCCTCAAAGTCTGATATGCAAGACTCTCGTGTGAGAGTTCCACGTGGCGTGGGATGGTGTAGATATTGGTGGATGGGTGCGGAAGCAGGGGATGGATAATGGATAATGGAGAATGGAAGAATGGATAACGGAGTGGGATCGGACGGATTGTGTTTCTAAATTCTGAGCCTGCTTTTGTCGTTTAGTGTTACGTGTAAATTGTGGTACTAAAGACTATAGAGGAAGCGGAATGTTGTATAAATAGTAAATTATGAATAACGAAGAATAAGATTGAAAAAGGGATATCGTTAATGTGATATAGATATATTTTATATATGAGAAGTTAGGTTGATGGGTTTGTTTTGTGTAATTTTAAGAAAAGGAATCGAAAGTGGGTTTTCTTTTTTATGAATTATTGATATGTATGGGTAAAGTAAGGTAAGGTGGTTGAGGAATGAAGCGGTGGTGGAGGGGGGTTGGTGTTTTTGTTTGTTTATGGTAAATGAGAATAAAGGTGGTGGTGTTGGGGGCCTGGGAGACATTATGGCGAGGTATCGGTCATGATGATGCTGGTAAGGTGAAATGAATCTAGCAAGGTGTAAAAGGCTACAGGGATGTCATTGTTTTTAGATCGTTTTGGTGGGTCCTTTATCTCTGCAATTATGTTTCCGATAAGCATTGGCTAGTACCCTTGATAACACAAGGGTGAAAGATTGATGGTCTTCTTCTGAAATAAGCAGGACCTTGGGCAGAACACTCTGATGGGTGGTGGAGTTACATGCTACGTCTCTTTCTGTTTCCTAACCAGTTTCTCATTCAACAAAAGTAAGATTTTTAAATAAGAACTGATGAACGTGTTAGTGTATTCATGCGAGAAAATTGAATAATAAAATTTACACTTTATAAAGATACCTGGTTATTTGGTTTTACCCTCTGTTATAAAATAACTACCATAATCGGAATTGGTCTATGCCTCTAGACTTCGTATTCCTGAGTCAGTTCTTCCACATTTTTCAATGCTTTTTCGTGACCAAGTTGCTCACTGCAGTATTATACATACATGTGAAGGATATAATTGAATGAACAGCTATAATACGCATGGTAAGTCTGATGCACTCAAATTGTTAGTTGATTACATTTAAGAAGGCATTTACAGCAATCTAAATTGTAAACCATGCAGATTCTTCTGATGCTCAGTGAAGAGGGTCACGGTTTAAGGTTACTCAAGAGAAATTGCATGGACAATCTTTCTCCTGCGTGAAGAATGAGTAGAACTTTCTACTGAAATCTTTTCAAAAATTTATTTGTCTCTTTTTATATGACCTTTTAAATGGTTTCTAGTATTTTTTCATATCAAACTGCCCCTAAAATTATTTTATAACTTTTGATCCATAATCAATAAATGTTTTAAGCTATTAAGATGAACTTCCTTTCACGAGAGGATATTAGAAAACATGATTAGCCACAAATTGCATCGCTATTTCTCTCCACATATTAACAGGAAAAATTAGGTAATATGAATAAAAGAAATTCGATAATTTTTAAGGTAATTTTGAAAAAGATACAAGTTATTACTAAATTTAATGTCACTAAATAAATTAACCAATTTTATTAATTACTATGAAAACCGAATTACCTAAAATAATCTCGTACACAAAAATGCAAGTAGTGTGTGGACCAAATAAAGTCTCGGGCTATTGCTATGGATTATCGTAGCAACGTTTTCCCATAGCCGATTCTGGATTATCATAGGTTTTGACTTTTGACAATCACGACACAGGCTAGTCTACAACAACAGCAATAACTAGGAACAACCACTGTTTGGATTTTCGAGAAGAAAACTGATGCACCTATACAATAGTACAATTTGAGAGAAGAAAAAAAGCAACTGAAAATCCCATACATTAAAATTTTTTAACAGATACTTTTACAAAGAACCTTTGAATATATATGTCAAATATAAAAAAAATGCAGAAGAATAAATCGTAAGCTTACAGGATTTGCTGCTAAATCGGTGGTCGTACTGTTCGTTCCCTCATGCTGAATGGCCTGCATCAGCCATGACACCAGAACAAGGAGTAGGTTATGTCCTTCCATCCATTAGACAAAAGTTCTGATTCAGCATAATTAATAGTAGGGACTATAGCGCATTCCCATTCTAAACCTCGGAACTTTTCTGCAATAAAAAAGATGAGTGTTACACGTCTACTATTTAGAGAAAAAATAGAAAACATAGATTGCTAAACATTTGTGGCGTGATTTGATGTTTTTGAGGTCGAAGATGAAATGCCCCTGGAAAAAAAGAAATGAAAACAACATACCCATATCCAAAAGGAGCATAAGCAAAAGGAGGTGCATACGGGGCTCTGCCTCGAAACCCCTGGTAAGGATTAGGCCGGCGAGGACGATATTGCTTCATCCCTGGTATATTGGTCCTCTTAGCAGTAACCTGCAAAACGTCCACACCAGAATGGGAGGTTAAAAACGAAAATACAGATATTATTTAAACAGCAAGACTCTACTGTTCTAACCTTCAATTGACGCCCGTGTAGTTCAGATTCATTCAGCGAAAGAGCTTCTTGAACAGCCTGCACTTCAAGAAACTCTACGTAAGCATAGCCCTTTGGTTGGCCAAACTTATCAGTTCGGATGGTGACTCGGTTTACAGTTCCACATGACTGGAAATGCTGCTGCACTTCTTCTGGAGTACATGAATAGTCCACCTGCGGAAAATATCAATCCTAAGAGATCAATTGATGACAAAGCCACACAGAAAGCCAATCAATTTGCTATTGGTTGTCCATGGAAAGTTTTGTCAGTTGCAACAAAAACATAATGCTAATATTCTGGAAATTAATTATAACAAACAACCATGCAATATAATACACACCCATTGCCTATTTAAATGTTTGTAATTTGACGTCAGCCATCCACTCCAACTCCTTTCTTCGTAATATCCCAGGATATTATGCAATTTAAACTACAAAACATCCAAATTTTAATTTTAATTCATGGAACTGCAAAATGAATGGGTATGTTTCATGAACTCTTTTTCGCTTTTCTACCCCTTCACCCTCTTTATCTTTCTAGTTGTGTGGTGACTTAGTTAAAATATCAGTAAAAAAGAAATTTGATTAAGAAGTTCCTCTTGATCCCAAGAAAACAGAGAAATGACAAGGCCCCCTCACCATGGCAAAAAATACCTATTATACTTTTGAGCACTAGGCACCGCCAAAAGCATCAGTTGGTTTTGCAATCAAAATGGGAGATACCAAGAGCTGTCCTTTAACTACAAATTCCTCTTCCCCCCAGTAGGAATCCACGTTCTCGATCTGCAATCCAATCCATTCCTCTGTCCATCCCACCACAAAAACTGAGTTTCTATGCTAATGGGCCTGTATTTTCACCCTAAATTATAATTAGCTTTACATGTATTTTCTTTTTCTTTTTCCTACCTTCCTCTTCTCTATCAAACTATGACGTTTTGGATTTGACTCCTCTAAAGTGAGGGAATTCGATATTGAAGATAAATAATAACGACTACTTAAAAAAAATCACAGATTGAGATTAAAATTAATGTCAGATTTTGTTAAACATGTATTTAATTTTATCACAAATATAAACCATTGGTTTTTTAATCAACAATAACAGGGCAGTTTTATCATCTAAAGTGCATCTCCTCATCTTAGAGGAGCCAAATCCGTATGTCCACCATACTACAACTCCATGAATATCACTTTACACAACAAATAACGCTTTAGCTTCTTAAATTTTGTCAATCCCTCCTTTTTTTTGTTGCATAATTTGTTTTCAAATCTTCATTTTGTAAATTTCTCACATGATTTTCTCTCCAGCTAAATATTTTTTTTTTTTCACATACTTCCAACTGCAGCACTACTAAACCAGAAAACTTGCAGATGAATGCATAACCTGCAATTGGAGTCGGGCATATGTCAATTAGGACGCCACCATTTGAAAACACAATCAAACTTTGAAATATCAAGAACAGATTCAACACAAAAAAAGTTCTCACCATCAAAAAGTTCAAATTAGTAGCAATTTACAAATTCAAAATTTCCAAGACTCAAGTAGGTGAAGACTATGCATTAATCTTTCAATTAGTAGTGAGGCATTCGCATTATACACGAGCAACAGACATGAACAACTTTGCTATGATACACGAGAAATAAAAGGTCAGCTAAAGCCAATACAAACTGGAGTTATCAGACACAGAAAAACGCATAAAAGACCACATAAATGGCCATGGACATTTGATCAGATGGAGTAAAACAATGGACTGAGAAAATCTATCAATATCATTTTATCTGTGTATAAAAAAAAATAGCCCTCCCCATGTTAATTTCAAATAAGGTTGCACACACAGTAAAGTGGGATGAACATTTATTCCTCCAACAGGATTGGTTAATATGAACAGCTTGGGGTTTTGAAAGCAGCACATTCTAAAGGTGAGAAATATTTCAGGGCTTGAAGTTGCTAAGCAACAGTGATCAAAAGCAAGCCAATCAAAACAGGTCAGGTGGATAGGGCAGGTATGGATTTGAGTAAGAGGCTATAGATAACATATCATAGCATAACGGGTGAAAGAGAAGACATGTTGCTAAGGTTTGGTCCATGCCCTTCAAGAGCTTCGAACAAGAGACACAAGAAAACTAAAATATAGGAGCCATATCCAGTAAATATTGTAATTAATGTTGACGCTGAGCATAAGTCCGATAGAAAATAGGATCTAAATCATGATACAACAAGATTTGTAATGTTCCAAAATCATAATTTCTATTTGAGAGGCTTTATGCCATCAATAGTCTACTCATCCAACATAATCTTGTTATCCTAGATCTGCAATCTGGTTTTGAGTTATTAAACTACTATGGATACTGTCATGGTACGCATCCAGATGTTTACCATTGATTTGAATAGAAAAAAATCTTTACAATCAAACAGTAATATTAATTATTCTTCCGCCTTTTAATGGACATATATCTATATCTAATCAACAACTTTCCAGTGCCCTTGCTTTAATTTTTCCCTTCTAACCTTTGTCTGCGAGTAAAAATTTCTTCTACATCGCATTGCTTCAATTCCGCATGTCAAGGAGCGCTTAAAGTCACTCATTTATGACTTACGCAGACACAAAAACAACAAAAGCACTCAATAAAAAAAAAAACAGTATGCTGAACTAAAGCAAAACCTTGAAATAAAAAAACAGTAAACAAAGGCAAGAAATATGCCAAATGTTGTCCAATATGGCTGTTAGGATAAAAGACATTTTGATCCTGCTGCTGGGAATATATTCTCACTGTCAGAAAAAAGAGAGACCACTTATGGATGTTGGAGTTCTATTCTATCACATTCAATTATTCTAACATTGTCACTTTCACATGCAGACACACACACATGTAAACATGTGAGTAATATCAAAGCATGAAATAACACACACATGTAAAGATGTGTGTAATATCAAACCATGGGTGTAATATCAAACCATGAAATATGTTTTTCATAACATTAAGGTTCAATCGGTTTCCTAATTATGCATAATGATGAACTGCTAGAGTCTAGACTGTATAGAGCCTCAGGATTAAGAGTAACGAGATTAAATCAAGACCCTCAACAATTAATTTAAACACAACATAAAGTCATATGACTCCAGGAATCACAGTCCATTTTGTTGCCAAAAGCAGCCAACACATTTATACACATTGGCTTGTTTTGAATTAATAACTACATGCAAAATATATAAGTTAATCTCGGTAGTACACACAGCCCATATTGGTAAACACGACAATTAATGAATTAAATGAGCAAAACATAAAATTTTAACGTAAACAGAAGAAGAGACAGCTCACATTGCCGACAAAGACTGATCGAGAATCTACTTCCTCTTTATTGTTCTGACTCGAAGCAGCAGTAGCAGTAGCTATTTGGAGATAAGAATCAATAACAGAAACAAGAGTCCAAGAATCGATTGTAATGAAATGTCTTGCACACTAAGAAAATACAGTGGTCACACCATGTGCAAGGAGAAGAAGATAAATCAGAAGGAAAAAGACAAAGGTAAGAACAAAACAAATAACATCCACAAAATTTTCTTTTCAGGTTAAGAAAAAGAGTCAAATAAAGACACGTGGGGAGACTCTAGGTTGTCACTTAGGCCTCTCTCATTCACAACATGAATTGCATCCTGCTATGCACTCCTTTAATGGAAATTGCAGAAGCCTTGAGCACTAGGGCACCTCAAGCATCACCAAGTATCGCCCGAAATCAAATATTCCATGCATTAACCCAGTAATCCATATTTGAAAACAAAACTTGACAAATTTTCAGCTACCATCAGTCTATAACACAATTATCTCGAGTGTAACAAAACCTCTTGCCATTCATAACCAAGTTAGAGAGCCTTTCTCAACCTGTAAAGTGAACTCTTCGGTCTTCCACAGAGGAATCAATTGGATATCGCACCACACATCACTAAGCAACACACCGAATCCTAATTTTTCAAGTTAGTTAACTAAAATCAACTAATTGGATATATTATGATCTATATCAACAATGTAGAACAAACAAATAAACAAACTAGAGCTAATTCCCACATAGAACACATCCAATTCGACCCAACTTACATCAAATACATATAATTTCACAAACAACATAAAAAAAAGTTGAATATTTTAAAATAAAAATCTACCGAATTGAAAAAAGTAGCAAAAGAAATTTACGAAATGAGGTACCTTGTACAGATCCCATTTCCTTCTCGACCTTTGCCTGCATCTCCCGCAAAGCAGAAGCTTCGTCTTCCATTTCCTTCAAGCGCTTCTTCATGTCATCCAACTCCAAGCCCTGCAATGCAATCAGCAATAAGGGAAATTGATGCAGAGATGAAACGCAAAAGCATATGGAATGAAATCATTGCATACAGCTTCGTTGCTGTCTGAACGGAGCATTTCAACGTCGTCATTTTCCATGCTATTCTCTCTTTTTCTGCAATTTCCCTTTCTCTGCCATTACTTATACTTTACCGCAACAATCATTTTCATTTCACAATTTAATTTAAGGGTAAAATGGTCATTTTGTCACCAAAAGTATAAATTAGGTTTAATTCCTATTTTGATCCCACTTTTCGTAGGGTCTGTTCAAATTGGTCCTACTTTTTTTTAAAAATTCATTAAGATCCCACTTTTCACAAAAACGGTGCAAGTTAGTCCTTTTTGGTTACGGCGTTAAAAAACTAACGGCACAGCTGCCCAGCTGGAAGAAAACTGATGAGCTGTACATTTTTCTTTTGACGTGGCACTAGATGGCTTCGTCCGTTGGCTGCATGCGATGAATGAGAAGGAAAAGTAAAGCCTGTGAAAGGGCTCCGGGTCGAACCGCTCCGGTTCACTGAACCCCTGAAACGACGACTCGAATGCCGACGGGAACACGATCGCCCCCTTCGGTATCGTGTACGACTCCGTCAGCGCGAACCTCTCCGCCGCGATATGCGGCACCAGCGTCGCCGGCGGCCGGAACCTCACTACCTCACGAGCCACCGCCTGCGTATACTTCATCTCCCGGAGCATCTCCGCGGTAATCAGCTCGTCCGACTCCGGCGACCAGACTCCTTCCACCTCTGCCCTAACCTTCGCCAGCACCTCCGGATGCGAATCCAGCAGCGCCACCGCCCACAGCAGCGACGAAGTGGACGCGTCCTGCGCCGCAAAGAGAAAATCAAAGAGGTAACCCTCATTTGTTTTTACTGCAAAATACAGGTCCCCTATTATCGTTGGCCGTTTTAAATTTGGGAAAGTTATATAGTTTTATATATGATCTCTATATTCTTTAATAAATGGGGAACTAATCATTCCCTGTCTTAAATTCTCTCAGAAATAGAATACAACAAAATCAAAAAGCATGTGGAAAAGGGAGAAAACCAAAAATAAAGCCAGCAAAGGGAATGTGAATATGTGGTATCTATAAAACTAAACAATATAGTTTCAAACACAGCTTTAATTGAGAGGATTCAGGGTCCAAATATGCATGAAGAACATAATATGTAATCTCGGACTCTTGGTTTCTTAAGCACGTTTTATTTGTTAGAAACCTAGATTTTTCCTCCCTGGAATTTTTGAAATATAACGGTTTCTTTATTACTTGATAAAATAATCAATATTTTTGTCTTGTTTTGCCTTGCTGTTTTAGGTACAGGAACCTCTAACTGATAAAGAAAAATTGGAGAAAGGCTTAAAAAGATTAAATGATAAACTTGCTTTTGCACTTTCTGAATGTACTGCTAAAGATGAGCAGCTGAAGAAACAAACAAAAATTGTTCAAGAAGCAGTGGCAGGTAATGTTCATGCAGTTGAACAATAATAATCATAGAATAATTTTACCTGTATCTCATTAAAGATTCCTTTGAAGGATGGGAGAAGGCGGAAGCTGAAATATTATCTATGAAGCAACATCTTGATGAATCTATACGGCAGCAATTAGTTTATGAAGAAAGAGCGGCCCAATTGGATGGTGCTCTCAAGGAATGTATGCAACAGTTACGTTTTGTTAGAGAAGAACAAGAGCAAAGGATGCATGATGCTGTGATGAAAGTTTCTAAAGAATTTGAAGAAGCACGCATAGTTTTGGAGGAGAAGCTATCAGAGACCAGTAAAGGGCTTGCTAAATCTGGGATTGAAAATTCTCGTCTTAGTAAATCTATTATTGCTAAAGAAAATTTGATTGAAGATTTGAAAAGACAATTGGCTCATGCAAAGGATGATCATAATGCATTGATGATTAGATTAGAGTCCATGGAGAGAGATAATGCTTCCCTGAAGTACGAAACTCAAGTACTTGAAAAGGAACTTGATATCCGGAATGAGGAAAGAGAATTTAATCGTAGAACAGCTGATGCTTCTCATAAGCAGTACTTACAGAGTGTTAAAAATGATCCTTTGTTATTCCTTCACAAAAATAAAAAAGTACAGGCATCTAGCTAAACTTTTTACAAATGCTCCTTAGTGATTTAATTGCTTGTTATCCCTCCCTCTTCTCTTTCCCCCAAGTAGGGGCCCACGAAGACGGTCTGGGAGGTGTCGAGATTCATGTCACGGGCCAGAATACGGAGCGGAATGGAATCGGTTTGGGCTTGAGCTTTGGCAACCCAGGACTTGAGGTGATCGAGGATGATAATCTGCTGGAGCGAGGTGTAGGTGGAGAGGGCTTTGGGGGTGAAGTTGGGGGCGATGCGACGGCGGAGATTCTTGTGTTCTTGACCCATCATGTAGATAAGGTTGTGTTCGCCGAAGAGCTTCTTGCCGAAGGGGTGGCCCATCAGGTGGAAAGCGTTGGGCCTGACATTGGCGAAGACCTTGTGGGAGAGTTCGGTGTCTCTGATGAAAACGATGAAGTTGCCGATTATGTAGCTGGCGGAGAAGCCTAAAGGGGTGGACTTTGCCAGAGAGGACTGAAGGTCCCAGAAGTTCCATTTGGTAGTCAACGGATGAAGCCATCTAGTGCCACGTCAACAAAAAAATGTACAGCTCATCAGTTTTCTTCCAGCTGGGCAGTTGTGCCGTTAGTTTTTTAACGCCGTAACCAAAAAGGACTAACTTGCACCATTTTTGCGAAAAGTGGGATCTTAATGAACTTTTGAAAAAAAGTAGGACCAATTTGAACAGACCCTACGAAAAGTGGGACCAAAATAGGAATTAAACCTATAAATTACTACTGTTATACTCTTTAAAATTATATTTTAAAACAACTATCTAAATTTTTGTCATAATAGCCCTAAAAATTAAGACATTTTTAAAAAAACTTTGTGAATTATTTATAATACAATTTCATCACTGTTTCACTAAATTTTATTGTTTATTTTCATTTTGATTAATAAATATATGTTGGTCAGTTACTTCAAGATCATGAAAATATAAGCACCACAGAAAATTAATAATGATTTTTAAAAAACACTTTTTCTTAAGATAAAATTGTTTATACATTTAACGCTATTATATTTTGAAAATAAAACAAACTAAAAGATTTAAATATGAAAAATTAAAAGAAAGCTTAAAACAAGCTAAATACTGTATGTATAAGAAGAGAAAAAAACAAAAGAATCGTTTACTTGGCAAAGCGATACCATGAGCTTAAGTATTCTACTCTTTGCAGATAAGTTATTCTACACGCATCCACATAGATACAGATCAAATAATAAAAATGGACGTTAAAGATAAAGGAGATATTCATAAAATGTCTTTCACTTGAAGTCATGCTTAAAAAGAACGTACAACCTACTTCAAGCAAAGTATTGAAAAAACATGTCTGCTCTAACAAGTTGACTTACCCAATGACTGTTGTACGAAAAAAGAGAAAGCATGAGTATCAAGGCCAAATGTTGAAGTCTAACAGACATATATCCATGAAGCCTTTAAATAGAAAAACTTTCAAAAGAAAAATCGAGAGGATAATTTAAGAGGATAGTCGAGTGAAAAGCTTACAACGAAATATCAATCCTAGAAGCATTGAAAAGAGAAGAGAAGAAATAGCTCAAGAGAAAGAATATATCTAAGCTGTAAAAGAGAAAAAAAGAAGAGAAGATAAGAGCAAAAAGAAAAAAGAAACATTCTTTAGCTTCATTGTTATATTGGTTACTGTTGTAAGAGAGAAGAGAGAAATACTTGCGAGTGTTTAGATTGCTTTGTATTGTATTTACATCCTCTCTATATAAGTAATAGTCTGAATAACTTATAAGCAATCACTAATTGTAATTCTAAAGAGAATCAAAATACTTACAACTGAACTCAGTTTGAGTTGAGGAATCTAGGCGCGGTAGTCTAGTACTAGGAGTGGTTCAAATACTTAAAGAAAATCTAGGCGCGGTAGTCTAGTACTAGGAGTGGTGTGAATACTCAAGGAAAATCTAGGCGCGGTAGTTTAGTACCAGAAGTGGTGTGAATACTCAGACCAGGAGTGATGAGAATACTCAGTTGTAATCTTGTTAAGATTATAATGAAACCCTCTGCGGAGGAGTCTGAACGTAGTTTAGTTGGAGTGAACTAGTATAAAAATACTTGTACACTTATCTCTTCTCTCTTCTAAACAATCCTCTTATAAAAACCTGCTGTTGTGTTTTGTTTTTAAATACAAGATTCTTCCAAGCTAAACGATTACTTTTAATAAAGAAAGTTCTTACTAAACGCTATAGTATAAATTCCGAATAGCACGTTAAACACAACAATCATTTACCAATATTTATCAAGTTGAGCGTTTAAGCATTTAAAAGAAAAATTTTAAAGCTCAATAAAGTGCTATATCAGAAGGACTGCAAAAAGTTTTCCATTAACACTATTCAACCCCCACCCTTTATAGTGTTTTTCAGGTACTTCACTTTTGTATAACACACTGACCATTGATATGATCACCACCATTAATTCAACATTCAAATATTGATATATGATAGAAAGCGTTTAGATGCTTGTGAATTGAAAAACAATCTTAGGGTATAATATTAGACATTGTTTTGCATTAAACTATTTCTTCTATAAGACATTTCTATTGATAACATGTTTAAGACCACGTCTCATTGTTTAGAGCTTATGTTCATTAGAAGATATCTTTGCTTTAGTTCTTTTTCTCTCATTAACACTTATTGAATATACATTGTTTAGAATTTTAGTGTTTTGTTCTTATCGGGGATAAATATGTTAGTTTTAGCACATAAGAACTTACCTTGATATTTTTGCATGTCTTTCTTAGACAATGTTGGTTGAAATTTATCTTTGTAAAACACATTTGTGGGTGATAGTTTCTCACATTTATTGTTTTACAAGATTCTCTTAGACATTTTTTCACTTATTAGTCTATGAATGTAATGTGTTAAGCACAATGTCTCACAATTTTATGTAGGTTACTAATCAAACACTTCCATTTAAGAGTGCATCATATTGTTTGATGCTCATTTCTCTCACTGAGATAACATCTTTGAAAGACATTTGTATTTTAAGTTAGCTCTTGTATCTTTGCAAAACGCTTTTCTTCTTGATCACTGAAGCCTATTGTTTTACAAGATGTTCTTGTGAACTCTTCTTAGGTTGATTAAACGTTTTCGCTTGATAATCCTAGTAAACTAGGAAAATGTTGTTTCTTTAGATTCCTAAGACTTTTCATATTAGCACTTAGACGCTTTTGAGCTTAGGTTTTCTTAGACTTTCAATGTCTATGATAGACACTTATAGGAGATTTGAGCCTAATTCTTTTGGTTTTTATCTCTTGGTCGAAAAATTATCTAGACGATTCTATTTGATAGATGTTGTTGATGATTCTAAGATATTGTTTATTTCCTAATGTTCAAATACTCTCTTCTTGTGATCACTCAAGGATATATCTATGTTTTCTTTCTTATGTATTTATGTTCTCTTTTTTCAGACACTTGTTTCCTATAAGGTTCTTTAGCAGTTTATTGTCTAAATCTATTTTCTCAAGGTTATGTTTATGTTCATTATCTTTAGACACCATTCTTTCTAAGATGATATTTTGTTTAATGTTATCTATTAAACTTCAAAACTATATATGCTAGACGATCTAGTCTCTCTATACGATCTTGTCTCAACACATAAATTTGTTTTCATTCTTTTTTGGTAATTGGGTGATATCACCTTGACCTTTCCTTTTTTTTTTTCCATTCATAACAACCCTCCCTTTTTCTTTTTGACAACACGCATATTGTTCTATCTCCATCCTTAATAAGGAAGGTAAGTTTTCACATGTTCAAGCACAAGATGCGTGTATGAAAATTGAGGTTAAAAAATGGACAATTCAATTTATGTTGGACTAGTTGTTTGGCTCTAGGCTAGAAGTGTTCAACAAAGAACTTTCCTTGATCCTCTTCATGCTTATCATGCTTAATAGAAATCAAAAATACACACAAAACTACTAAAAAATTACTCAGGAAATATGCCTTACTCATCGTACCGCTAGAGTTTGACTCACTCCTCTTATTAGGTGCATTAACTATTATGTTAAATTGTAAACTCTACTTGCAATGCATCTTGAATTTTTAAGCACTAAAACTCACCACTTTTCTTGATTTTGCAACTCCTTAAGGTTTTGAAAGTTATAATTTTTTTTTCTAGTTTTTCTCTCAGTTCGTGTTCCAACCAAAAGTTCAAAAAGATTTTATATGCAATTCCAAAAGATATCAATTGCTGAAAATGTCCATGCTTATACTATGCAATAATTCAAAGCAAAAACAAAAATTTAAAACGAATTAAAGACAAAAATTAAAATGTATAAAAATTAAAAAGAACTTTTTTTTTGGGGTTTTAATATTCCTCTGCATCAAAATTTTCTGATTGACTCCTAGACCAAACTATCTTGTCAAATAACTCATCATATTTAAATTTAGAGACTTCAACATCCTCTTTATTATGGGTTTAGTTCTTTGAATGTTTTGTAAAATGCTGACAAAAGATAGAAAAGAGACCACAAATAAAGATTTATTGAGACGTGTAGATTCATTATCCTTAAGAACTTATATGTAGTGTGTTGTGCAAGTTCCCTAGGATACAACACGAACTTCTCGGTAAAGCCGATGATATTAGAACTAGCAAGTAAGACTCTTTTAAAAAAAGGAGAAAGAATACCCATAATACTATAAAGGAAGAGATAATAAATGAGAGAGGGAGAGAGAAGAAAATAGAATATAAAAAAAATGTTGAGTGAGAGAAAGCTAGTTTGTTGACTTTCTTTATGGCCAAAAAGCTTTTCAACACACGTTCTTACTAATACTAGAAATTCTGACCAAAGAAGTCCTCAATTTTTTATACATCGGGGAAAGGTTTCGTGAAGACTGTTTGAGTTTTGGAAACAATGTTCTGTTGCTCCAAGTTTGTGTTGTTGTTATCAGTCATAAGTCCTTAAGATTTTTTTTTAAATGTTGATAAAAGATAATAAAAGCCACAGACAAAGATTTTATGAGGCATGTAAATTCACTATCATTAAGGACTTATTTGTGATGTGTTGCGCAAGCCTCCTAAGATGCAACGAGAACTTTCTAGAAATTTCTAAGGATATCAGAACTAGTAAGAAACTTTAAAAAGAGTAAAATAATAAACCCGAGATATTATAAGAAATAAAAAGAAGAAGAAGAAATTAAGATAAAAAAAAAGAAAAGGAAAAAAGTATTGTGAGTTTTGGAGGTGAGCATGAGCTTAATTATAAGTCCTGCAAAAGATTGGAAAACCACAATACCTAAGAGATTCATGTCCCGTGACTCAAGGAAGAGCACAACGATTTGTGAAATCTTAAGCCTTGCAGAAAGAAGAGCAACCTCCAACATTTGCAGACCAGCTTCCAATGACACACACATGTAAGAGAAGTTTGAGGAAATTGAAAGACTAGTGTTAGCTTTGTTTTAAGTCTTCACTTGAGATGTATATATTTCAGCGTGAAGAAAGTGTGTTGGAAGTCTCACATCCACTAGAGATAAAACTAATTTAGAATATATATAACTGGAGTGCAAACCTCACCATACAAACTGGTTTTGTAGGATTAAGTTAGGCTGAAAATCCACTTCTTAACACACTCCATTAGTTTGGAACTTACAATTCAAAAGTTATTTCCATAAAGAAGATTTTGGATTCAAAAATTAAGAAAATATTATCATATTTTGGATATTCAATCCTAAATGTTCTTTCATATTTATAATTACTTTTAAATTGCAGGTTCCATATACTTAATGCAATATCCTTGTCTGGATTGTTTACTTTGGAACATATTTTTTGGATTCACCATTCCGAAAATATGAAAAAAAAACTTGGAAAAACCACCACCACCCACCATGGACAAAGTAGTGATACGAAATCAAAAACAAAGGAAACATTTTTTCTTTATTGAACGTTGAAGCACATTGCTTTTGTTTCAAACCTTCTAAACTTCCGCTCAACAAGGTTGGTGATAAGAGATAAGAAAGGAACGAAGAAGATGAACGAGGAGAGGAGGTAGGATGAACGCAAAGAGGAAAGAAGGGCAACTGATGGTAGTGCAATTAAATATTATTAACTCAAAAGAGTAAAATGAACATTTAAAAAATTAGGGAGTGCAAGAGATAGCAGCCTAATAATTTTTGTGTAATACTTGACAAATTAGGAGTGAGCTTGGAGACTGGGAGTGTTCATTTTGAAGGATACAGAAATTGGGTTTCGATGCACATATCTGGGACGGGTGTTTCATCTTACACCTCCAATATCTTATCGTGCACTTCTAAATATTACAATTTTAATCTTTTAATATCTTATCCTACACCTCTAACTTTTTTAAGAATTTTATTTTGGATATTTTATCTTGCACCTCCAACACTTCATCCTTTTACTTTTTTTGGAAAATTTCTTTTTTAATCTTAGTAAATATTTTTTTTAACTTTTTCTCCTTTTTATTAAAGTAACACATCTCTTTAACACTGCATCCTCTAACAAATTTTTAAAATTTTGTTTTCTATTTATAATTTAATAACTATTTAATTTAATTTAAAAATCTAATATAATTTAATATTTTTTCATATTTTAATAATTATTGAAATATAATTTGTATTATTATAATAATTATATTAAAAAATTAAAATTAAAATAACTAAAATAATTAAAATAAAACTAATTAAAAGAAAAAGAAAAAATAATAATATAAAATCTGATTTAATATATATAAAAATATTAAATTAAATTAAATTATTATTAAATTTAAATAAAAAATAAAATTAAAAAAAACATAATCATCGGCTATTGGTATCCAGTAACATAGTTATCGGATTTTCAATTCTGAAAAGAAAGTTTTTAAATTTTTATTTATTTATAATTTATTAACTATTTAATTTAAAAATTTAAGATTATTTAATATATTTTATTTTTAAATAACTATTAAAATATAATTTATGTTTATTATAATAATAATAATAATAATAATAATAAAAAATCAAAATTAAAGTAATAGTAATTAAGAAATCTAAAAATTTGAAATTTTATTTCATTAATTTAATATTTTAATATAATTTAATATATTTATATATTTTAAATTAGATTTTATATTATTATTTTTGTTTCTTTATTTTTATTATTATTATTTTTATTTTAATTATTCTAATTTTAACTTTTTTAATATAACTATTATAATAATACAAATTATATTTTAATAATTATTAATATATGAAAATATAATAAGTAATATTAGATTTTTAAATTAAATTACATATTTATTAAATTATAAATAAGAAAAAAGTTTTAAAAATTTTTTATTAAAAAAAAGTGTAGAATTAAAGGGGTGCAGAGTTATTTTAATAAAAAAAAGTAAAAGTTAAAAAATTATTTACTAAAGATATAAGAAAGGATGTTTTGAAAAAGTTGGAAGCACATAGTAAAATATTGGAGGTGCAGGGTGAAACACACTCTGCAACATAGCAAGCTAGCACCAAGTTACCAGTCATAGGACATTGTTTCTTGCACATCCATGTTTTCTCGCTGCACTCATGTAGATGTTATGTTATGAAATGATTATTTTGCTCTTATTGAAAAAATTAATAAATATCTAAATTATTTTCTTTCTAGAAATAGATTATTGTATTATTCGTAATGTGTTATCTTTTAAAATATACTTTAGATATTTATATTATACAATCGAAAATATATTTAAAAATTTAATATATTTTGGATTGTGCTTTTTTTATTTTAATTTTGAATTATACAATTCAAAATATATATTTTTTTTATATTGTGAAATTCAAAATATATTCTAAATCGTTCAATTTGGAATTCATCTGGAATCCATAATGTATTTTAAAAATAATACATTATGTTAATACATATTTTAGAATTAAAAATATAGTATGAAATATACAATAAAAGAATATTAATTTTGAAATTGATTCCGAATGGCATATTATTTCTTGGTCTCCTTCCTTCTTCATTCATTCCCCTAACCTCTTACTCAAAAAACACACCCAAATCCATAATGGCCTGCCGTCACCGCCCACCAACGCCTCCTTCACTATAAAAATCATGGGGTTGTAGAAACAAAACTTAGAGGTGCATGAAGCAATGACCCTGTTCATACTTCTTATAATTAATTTCTTCCTACTTTTGTAACGTTTTCTTTTTCTCTGATGAAATAACTGTTTTACGCTTAATAAAAAAAATTAATAAAAACTTGAATTATTTTCTGAAAATATATTAAATTATGCCATCTAAAATTTATTAGGTTTCGAAATACATTGTAAATTTTGTAATGAATATGTCATGCGGACGCATGTGGTGTTGTGCTAGCGGTCAGGAAGTGGCACGTGTGGATCTCATGGCCACCGACGAAATGTGGTCACTGGAGTGAAGGGTCGTCTTTGTGAGGAAGGCTGCATCGGCTATGTTGCTACGATCAAGCTTGGGAAGAGAGCTTGGTCTATCACAATTTACTCATAAGGGCATTTTCAAAAATTTATGAGGTGAAGGAACAAAATATATGGGTGCAGGAAGCAATGGCCCTAATCATATACACTTTTTTATTTATTTAGAATGACAAATTTACTCGTACATTTTTTTTCCTTCAAAAAGCTAGTTTATCCTGTTGCACTTCTACGCTACACATTTTTGAATCGTTCTTTTTATGTTTTAGATTTTTTTGTAAATTGATATTTTTTGAGGAGGAGTTAATAGACTGAATTGTTAATTCATCATTTTAAGTTAAAATTTAAATTAAAAAATAATTTAAAAGATTATACTTTTTATATTGTATTATTTGAGTAATATAATCAATTATTTTAAATTAAATTTTAAATTTTGACTATAATGAAATATTTATTAACCGACTCAAGATATAAAAAACATTAACAAGATTAAATGTGTTTTTAAAATATATGTATATATTAAATAAAAAATAACAAAATTAAAAAAAAAACGTTATTCATTTTAAGTGAGGACATTTGACCTACTTAATTTATATTATTACATAAAGAGACTTTTTTTTATGTACACAGTTTTATTTCTAATTTTACTCTTTAAGTATGTGTTTTCACATCATAATATTCTAATTCAATGATATTAACTCTAGTAGATCAATACACTGAGTATCTTGTGAGTTTGCTATTTTGTTTGTATTTTATTCATTATCAACTGAATTATTTTTAGTTCATTGCATAAACTTTAGCTGGAGTTTCAAATCTAAAGCTTATATTTTGCAAAAAGTTACCCTAACAAAAATATGTTAATATAAAATCATGAAAGTGTTAAATTAAACATTATTTACATAAAAACGTTGGATTTTATGAATGAAAAATAGCTAACCACACAATTAAAATAAAATTTTCAAATTATAAAAATAAAATAATAATAAATAGTATAACTTTTCTCCAAGCTTCATCATTAGAATTTGGTGGTGGCTTAATTACGGGGTTTGAAATTTATGGCCAACAGTTTCGTGTGGGCTCCATGGTAGACAACATAGACATTGGAACGGTTTTGTTGGTCTAACAATGCAGTGAATGTGCCCACGAAGAAGTGTAAATTCCTGTTCATACCTTTTTTGTTTGTTTAGTTTTTTTTGTCATTCTACTATTGTTTTCACGGCTATTTTCGTTTTGGGAAAGATGCTTTGCCATTATTCTTTATGGAGTTTGTGGCCATGTTCATGTTTGGTAGAAGATTTCAAAGTGGCAAATGAAGTTTGAATAGAGTTGATGAACTTGTCATATATTTTTATATAACCAATTGATTTAAATAACATGGATCGTAATTTTTTTTAATAAAGATACATGATTCAATTTCAAGTCCGTCTAATGATATGATTAGACTTAATCATAATATATTTCAAAAATGGAAAGAATGGTAGGAACGTAAACTCTTCAATCGAATTAAAAAGAGAATGGCAAATTATCCTTAATTAAATATTTAAGGAATGATTTAATTATTAGTTTTAGTACTAATGTTTTTATTCCTAATATCCTAAATGATATCATTAGGATAAATTACTATACATTTAAGATTTTATTTGCTTTGAAGATAAAAGTTCCGGGTTATTCTTAAAAGGTGTCTTAAATTAAAAGGAGAAATAAATATTTAAAATGCCTTAAATTTTAATGACTAAAGAATATGAGATTATTCTCTTATGATTTAGTTAATTTTTTTTTCACTATACATAGAATTGAAAGGAGATAAGATTTATATAACTCTTAAGCACTCTTCTTTCAATAGTTTTTGAAATAGTTAGTTAAACCGTTTCATTTAACAAAATTTATTAATGGAATAAATGAAATGACGTGACATTGCTTCGGTATGAAAATTTCTCAAGAAAAAAAATGTTTTAAAAGGAGCATGTTAATGTTTAGTCAATTATAAAATTAAATTTGATCTTGTGAAGATGAATATGACTTTACAATTATGGTATATTTTCTCTTATTTCAAGTTTTTATTTTTGTTATTTGAGGTGCTCCCAATCTTCTTTTGGCATCGAGTATAACTCACTATAGGTTGAATATTCTAACCACTCTTGGCAACCACTCTTGACAGCCACTCTTGGCATCGAGTATAACCCACTCCTAGTTCAATATTCTAGTCACTCCTGGCACCGAGTATAAACCACTTTTGGTTGAGTATTCTAGTCGCTCTTGGCACCAAGTATAGCCTACTCGTGGTTGAGTATTCTAGCCACTTTTGACACTCCTAGACAAGATGTCTAGTTTGAGTTTATGCTCTCCAGAATCTATCCTTAGACAACTATTCATATCGAGTTTAGGCTCTCCAGGATCTATCCTAAGACAATTGTATAGTTTGAGTTTACCCATTTCTGGTCGTAAGTGTTTTAGTTCTCTCCATAACATACAACAAATCCACTCCATGATATTACAAGGTACAAATGGTTAACTCTCATAAAGGGGATATGTTTACAATTACAATCTGACATTTGTTTTTTGTTGACTCTCTTATTTTCTCTCTCTTCTCTTCTTTAAGCATTTGTGTTAGACGCTACGTATGCAGAGATGAACTTCATATCAAATTTTAAATGAGGCTTTCTTTTATTTGATTTTCTCTTCTTCTATCTTCTTCCTTTATGAAAGTTTCCTTTTCATATCTCATCTTGGTTGAGTTTGCTATCATTACATCTATTGGATTGAAGAGTACCAAACAATATAAGCTTTGAGATGAGATAAAGTTGATGCTTTATGATCCTTTTTAACCATACTCCTTCTCTATCTTTTTCTTCTCTTCTTTCCTTCCTTTATATTTCACCTTTTCTATATTTCTGCTTCAATTAATCATCCTTCTACATTTTTCTCAAGAGTAGCAACTTCTTCTCTTCAATTGATATTCTTTATATATGCCCTTTTGAAAGTTGACCGTTGGATGCTGAGTTGATATTCAAGAGAGCTGGCAGCCTTTAGGTGAGAGGTCGGACTTAGTCTTTTCATCAAATATGTAGTGTTTTATCTGAGTTTTCATTGAAGAGTAGCTTGTACGACTTTGTTAGAGTAGAAGTCTTCAAAAGATTTACTCTAGAATGTGTTTCACTTCTCTCAATGTCTTTATTCAATGTGTGTAGATATTCTGATTAATCCAGAGTATATTCTTGTTTTGCACAAATAACAAGGGCAATGTATACAAGTAAGATAACACTTTACAATACACGCATTAAATGACTTGATCGTTTATAGCAGTTAATTTATATTGTTTGTTCATAAACATCTTGTCATATGTCTTGTCAATAATTAATGCGTCGTTCAAGTATGTCACTCAAGAAATATTGGACGATGTACAACTCTTTTGACAATAGACAACATAAGATATTAGACTTAAAAGGTATTTTAGATTTGTATTTTAGCGGGCTTTTTTCATTAGACGGTATAAAACACTTTCACTTACAACACTACTTTTTTATGTAACTTATTTAAGCTTCAGTGTTGTTACGATTCTCAATAAAAGATATTTCAACTTGAAAGTATATCCTACTATTTTTTTGGATATTCTTAGAATAGTGCCTTCTTGACATATTCTTCTTTTTGTCTCTACATGAGTACAAATATGTTATCTCTAAAGTTTTCATGTAGACTTTCCTTAATGATCAAACACTTCCTGTAAACAATGTGTCAGATGATATAGGTTTCTTAGAAGAATATTGTGTATGTTCTTTCTTCGAGAAGACTATGTATTAGCATTTAGTCAATTTCATAGCTTCTAATATAAAGCCTTAGGTTTTCATTCGATTTAACAAAGTGCTTAGACGTTGTTTATGATTTTCTAATTCATTAAATCAGTTTGGTCTAGAAAACATATATTCAACTTTGACTTTAGACATTATAAGATATCCTTCTTTGCTAGATGCTACTTGATTAAAACAACTTTTCATAATCAGTGATATTTCATTTATTGTTGATTGTTAAACTTCAAAACTTGGGTTGCTTAGACTGTCTATCCTTCTTTAGACGATCTCGTCTTAACAGGAGCAGTCTGAACAATATCAGCAGATCTATGAGGGCAACCATGTAATGCATAACACTTGTCAATCTTGTGGCCTAACTTGCCACAATGGTCACACTTGATAAGTCCTTTTCCCGACTTGCGAGAATGATTGTGATCATGACATTGAGATGCCAATGTAGAGGAAACATGTGTATCGTTGATGGGTTTACTAGGTCCGCGTAAAACTAATATGAGATTAGTCTCCCTTGTGTTAAATATACACATAGGGTACTTTATTTATAATAAAAGAAATATGGACTAAGCACAAAATACAAATAAGAACTAATAACAAATAACTAAGATAAAATATAAAATAAAGATAATATATTAACACACTTCATGACCTAATACCTGAATACCACAAAATAATTGGGTGTAACCAATGCCTCTAACAAAGGCAATAGAGGTCAAGAACAACAACATTGTGGAGAAAATGTGAAGACAATAAAAAAAAATATAGTGAACAAAGCGTGATGAGTAAGAATGATGATTAACGATTGAGAATCAAATAAGTCAAACAAAGACAATGGTTGAAGTGCGAACATTGAACGACATAAGGTAACTTTAGAGAAACTAAGGAACAAAATAGCGTAAGAATGCAAAAATTTTAATTTTTCATTGATATGCAACACATTCAACAATTATTCTGCATGCAATCGTCGTTAATTGTCAAAATTTAATTTTGTGACGATTCAACACATTTAATAAATTTTAATTTTATTGAATTTTAAATTTCTTTTATTTAAATTAGAGTTAGTTAAAAGGACACTAAATATAAACAAAAAAATTTAAATGTGGGGTTAATTTTAATATTTTTTTATTTAATTTAGTATTTAGGTTAACAAAGACTAAATGTTGATATTTAAAGATGACAAATCTTCTAAATTTTCTTAATTTCTATATAAATCTCATCACATCTTCTTTATTTATATTCATCAATATCTCTACACTCAGTCTTTTTAATCCACTCATCTTTATCTACATTTTCTTTGGGTTAGTTAGTCCCTAAACTTTAACGTGAAATCAAAATTCATTTATGTTTGAAGCTTTAAAACATTTTGGTGCTTAAACTTTAAAATAGAAAAAATATATTTCTTTTAAATAAAAAATATATTAACTTCTTTTATGTATTGAATGATTTTCAAGATTGACATATGAGTTAGAATGTGTTAAAAATTCTAAACCACTCCAACGTTAACCAAAAACATTGCTTTACATGTAAATTTTTTTTAATGTAATTGGATTAGAAGGAATATATTTATTATTTTTAAAATTTAAAAACTAAATTATATAAAAGTTTCGGACAAAATCAAATCTCAAATCTTCAACTCCATTCGCATTCTTCTCTGTATGTTTTCTATTCATAATAATCTCTTTTATCTATATTCATCTTCTTTATTTACAATAATATCCTTAATTCATTATATGTTTTTATTTATTTTTTATATTATTTGAACATAAAGATAAATGAATGATATGATTTTTTTAAGTTACTCTTAGGATTGACTAAACCAATACAAAAACTTTAAAATAAAAAATATCTCGGATCAGTCAAATCAATACTAAACTACTTTGATTAAAAAAATTAATTTAAAAATTAACGATGACTCAAAATTGATGATGATTAGAGCCGGCGTTAAAAAGTCCAAGCTAACAATTTATCGTCCTATATATGTTTTTTTTTCTCAGTGTCAATATCATTCATTTTTAATCTTGGTGTTACAATGGTTATTATAATTTGGTTTTATTGTATCATACGATAAAGAGTTCCCAGTATCATCATTTCGGTGTGTGCATACTAATTGTTTTCACATAAAGAATAATACATATAAAGATAAAAAAAATAAAATAATTATACAGAACCCGCCTTGAATATTTAATATTTAAACATAAGCGGTTAACAAAATCACGCAAACAATATTAAAAAAGGAAAAAAATTGATCTGAATTAATTAGTGTACATGTTCTTTAAATATTCATGTTTTTGTACCCTTTGGAATGGCATTCTCCACTCTGCTTGAAATTGACCAAGTCTTCTCGTCATCCAATCTAGGCTAACAGAAAGCGATTTCATTGTGAGGAAGAAAGTTACATATAACACAATAAAATAAATAGTAATAAAATATTAAATAATATAAAGTATAGATGGCTAATTTTAATATGGAAACAACTTGCTGGCGGCTGATGTACATACATTAGAAGGAGGGAAAGCACGGAAAACAAAAACAAATTATAAAATGAAAAGATAGAATGCGCATAATGTATGCCAAACTATATATGAAAGAAAATATTACTATATCCAATGCGTATAACATTATATATTAATAGAAGCCGTTTTAATATTTGCGAAAACTTAATCGATTTTTTTTTTTGTAAAATCTAGCCGAATTAACTTATTTAAACCGTCATATTTAAGATTTTAGTACAACTTGTCTTTATTTGTGACGGTTTAAAGTTAGTAAATTAGCAACATTTAGGAGACAAAATTCACGAAAGTTTTGCTAAATAAAATTTGTGAGAATGTGAGAAAAAAAATGCATAATTAATTCTTGAAAAAAAATACGTCATTTAATTGAGATGACGCAGAAAGTTGAGATTTGAAAAGAATGTTGACCTTATAGACAAAAGTCAGAGCACGTAACATGATGTACTCGTTTCATATATATTATATGGAATGAACACATGGAAATAAAGAGATTATATATGCAGAAGAAAGTACGAACAAATGAAATAAGAGGAAGAGCAAGCAGAAAGATCAGAGATGATTTCGATAGAAGAAAAGAAGATACAGAAACCAAAATTCAGATCATACAGGCTTACTACCTCCAGGTTCTTTTTCTTTTTCCTTCTCATCTGTTGCACTGAGATAATATTACAAAATGAAAGTTATGAATGCATGAAGATATAACATGAATGATCTAATCCAACCTATACATCACATCATATCACATATTCTGAATGTTTTGCTTAAATTTTAACTCAACCTGATCAAATTTATTGTTTCATTGAAATTTATATATCCTTACTTGTTTTACTTCCTGTGCTTTAACCTCCTTGTTTAAAACACTATCCTTATTATGTCATGCTTTACTTTTTTTATTTTTTTTAAATATTTAAGTTATGTTTAATTTGTTTAAATACAAATACAAAAAGGTATATACACATTTGTTGATAAAATATGAAGTATTTTTTAACTGCAAATAATTTTTATTTTTTAAATACTCATTCACCTATTCTAACCCAACACATTTAAAATAGGTTGGTTTAGTCCGTATTTGATAATAGGATAAAATTTCAATACAAACTATTTTAATCAAGTTTGGTTTATTTTCTAGGAGCATGGGTGACACGTATGAGTATAATTTTACATGATTTTTACATGCGAGTTTTTGATTTATTTGCGTTCACATGTTGTGATATAACTAGATATTCAATAAATGTTTGACAAAATGATTGGTTGGTGATTATGGAGATGTCAATTTTCCTGGGTATTCATATTCCATAGTCCATACAATAATGCATTTATATCGAAACTTGTATGAAAAGGAAGGAGTATTATCATATTTGTTAACTATTTTAAGTCTTGACTTTGAACGATCTGAAATTTTGGGTGCAAAAGGAATTTTTTTTACTAAATATAATTAATAAAATGAGTTAATTAATTTTACATGGAGGCTCAAAGGAGAGTGTCACGATAAGGAAGAAGACTATTTGATCATGAGAAAAAGCAAGGGTTATAAGTTATCTTATTTTTAAGAACTCAAAGTATATTTGATATTCAAATTTATGTAAAACTATTGAATAATTTTTATTTGTGGGTTGAGACAGATACTGCCCCATTTCTTAAAAAGATTTGCAACTGATCATAGTAATAGTCAACAGAAATTACTTTTCCTCGACAAATGCATGTTTGTTGTGCAAACACTTCCTCTACGTGGTTGAACTCAAGCCACAAATGTCACAAACATAGATGGTAATGGTGTCCTCACGTGCATTTGTCAGAGTACGATTTCAACTTCCAAATTGTCGATCTTTGTTTGCACTTTCTAATATAGGCCAAACAATGAGTAGGAAATGTTTAAATTTCACACGTAATTAAGTTAATGAATCTGTCTATATATATTTGGTTTGATTTCAGAGAACTATATCGAGAAGGGTAGTGTAGTGCAGCAGATCTGCATTAATTTGTGTTGTTGTGAAATGGCTTCTTTTCTTCCATATAATTCACCTGCTCGTGATGATTATGAAAGTAAACCTAACTCATCAAGAGTCGAAGCCACTGCACTGGAGATAGAAGAAGAATGGAGTGTTCCAAAAGGGAAAGGGAGTAAAAAAGGAGAAAGTTCAGGTTGGAGAGAAGAGGAAGGTATGGGCTTGACATGGAAAAATGTATGGGTGACTGCTTCCATGGGAAAGAATGGAAGCAAGTCAATTCTGCATGGTTTAACTGGTTATGCCAAGCCAGGCCAACTTTTGGCCATAATGGGTCCTTCTGGTTCTGGAAAGTCTACACTTCTTGATGCCTTGGCAGGTATATTTTTTAAGAAAATGAAACAAATATACTTTAATTTCTTATATAGGGTAATCATACTCATATATCTTAATTTTCTATACACTCATGTTATTCAATTTTTTTCTTTATTTTTCTTTATTTTTCTTGTTCTTCTTCATATCACATTTAGATCTTATAAACCTCTAGAAATATGTTAAATGTTGATCAACCTTCATTGCATGGTTTAATCTCTTGGAGATTAGGTCAACTTGGACAAGTTTATGTTTTCTCAATAACTTCAAAAAACACGTTTATAATAATATTTTGTTTTTGAGAATAAAATTCTATTTAGAAATGAAAAATAATAAGGGTATTTTTAATGTCAAAATACCATTGTTTATTTTCCGAAACCGAAACAAGGAGAATTCAGCCGGCAAAGAAACGCTCATGAATGTTTATTAGTACACCAGTTGTTTGGTGCTTAACTCAAATTTCATAAATTTTGTTATGTCACGCCACATTAAAATATTTAACAATTTACTTTAATTAGTATTAAAATTATTCTAAATCTTAAAACAAGTCTTTCATATTAGTCTTCATACTTATACTCTCTATATATACTAGTGTATATATATATATATATATATAGACCAGTAAAGGTTATAGTTTAATGTTAAGAGATATGTTATAATTTTACCGTAGCAGCCCAATTAGTTCTAATGCTAGCATGATCAAAGAACTGTTACCTGTAAGATTTGAACTTTTGTGGTCTTGGAAAACTTAAATATGATGATATAAATTCATATTATAGGGAGATTAGGTTCCGACACAAGGCAAATTGGGGAGATTCTTATCAATGGGAAGAAGCAAGCCCTGGCATATGGAACATCAGTATGTATAAACTATAAAATTCATGAAGAAAGAAAAACAAAAACATCAGTATGGATCAATTAAACATTCTTTGAATTCATGCTGTGCCACAGGCATATGTGACACAAGATGATACCTTATTGACAACCTTAACGGTTGGAGAAGCTGTGCACTATTCAGCTCAACTGCAGTTACCTGACACCATGTCAAAACAAGAGAAGAAAGAGAGAGCGGACTTTACAATCAGAGAAATGGGTCTTCAAGATGCCATTAACACAAGAATTGGAGGATTGTTTGTTAAAGGAATAAGTGGAGGTCAGAAAAGGAGAGTGAGCATTTGCATTGAGATTCTTACACGACCAAGGCTTCTTTTCCTTGATGAACCAACTAGTGGACTTGATAGTGCAGCTTCCTATTATGTCATGAAAAGAATCGCTACATTTGATAAAAGAGATGACGTTCGCCGAACTATTATTGCCTCAATCCACCAACCTAGTACTGAAGTTTTTCATCTTTTCGACAACCTTTGTCTTCTATCTTCAGGCAGAACTGTCTACTTTGGACCTGCTTCTGCTGCAAGTGAGGTTAGGGACTAAACTAAAAGCTTTTTACATATACCACTCTTTTTCTCATTTTTAATTTTAAGGTTCAGCTTTATTAATTTTGCTTTTGTTCAATGTAGTTTTTCGCTTCAAATGGTTTTGCTTGTCCTTCTCTCATGAATCCATCAGATCATATGCTGAAAACCATAAACAAGGACTTCGAACAGGTATCTAACTTGATCAGGCTTCCATGGAATAAGTGTTCTATTTTGTGTTTTAATGCTTTAACTTTTCTATTCTGCAACATTATTGTAGTCAAATTAACACTTATAAGTAAGATTGAAATCTCTTTTATTTATCAGGACACTGAGTTAGAAGGGAAGGAAACAATACCCACTGAAGAAGTGATTGAGATCCTTGTAAATTCGTACAAGTCATCTGAAATGAACCAAGAAGTTGAGAAAGAAGTAGCACAACTAGCTGAAAAGGTATATCTTTTATTATAGCTAAGTAGATCTCATACCATGTACCTAAATTTTATCAGAAACTAATTTCAATTTACAAAATATCAGTGTTAAACTTTCGTGGGTTAATTTGCAGGACACCAGTTCAACAAACAATAAGAGAAAGCATGCTGGCTTTATTAGTCAGTGCTTTTCTCTTACCAAACGATCGTCCATTAACATGTATCGTGATCTCGGCTATTATTGGTTACGCCTTGCCATATATATTGCATTGGCTATAAGTTTAGCAACTATTTTCTATGATTTAGGTACAAGCTACCGCTCAATTCAGGTAATAAAGGAAAAGTAACACATAATATATACAACTTCATACAACTTACTGTGCAGTATTTGACTTTTCTTTACCGAATTAATGTCTTCTAAATCAGAAGTCACGTTTCATTATTTCAGGATAGAGGTTCATTTCTTATGTTTGTATCTTCATTCATCACTTTCATGACCATTGGCGGATTCCCTTCTTTTGTGGAGGATATGAAGGTGATTCAACCCTTTTCTTTTCAAATAGATAAAAATGAATTGTAGTAAAGTATTCATCCAATGAACTGTGATGAAGCAGTGTCGTTGGAAAAAGAAATTGTGATGTCCTAGGAAAAAGAAATTGTGATGTCCTATTTTGCTGTTTTCAAATTTATAAACTATTCAGTTTTTGTTCTCCCCTTGTGATCGGTCGTCCAGGTGTTTGAACGTGAGAGACTAAATGGACATTACAGTGTGACTGCATACGTGATTGGGAACACCTTTTCATCAATTCCGTTCTTGTTGTTGGTTTCTGTGATTCCTGGATCTATAGCCTATTACCTTCCTGGTCTTCAGAAAGGCTTTGAACACTTTGTATACTTCATCTGTTCTCTCTTTTCTTGTCTGATGTTGGTAGAGAGTCTTATGATGATAGTTGCAAGCATTGTCCCCAACTTTCTAATGGGCATCATAACTGGTGCTGGAATTCAAGGAATGATGATTCTGAGTGGTGGGTTCTTCAGATTGCCGAGAGATCTACCAAACCCATTTTGGAAATACCCAATGTTCTATTTTGCCTTCCATAGATATGCGTACCAAGGAATGTTCAAAAACGAGTTTGAAGGACTAAGATTCGATTCAGATAATGTCGAAGGTGGCTCCTACGTTACTGGTGAAGAAATTCTAAGAAACACATGGCAAGTAAACATGAGTTACTCAAAGTGGGTTGATCTTGGAATCTTGCTGGGGATGATTTTTCTCTATCGAGTTCTCTTCTTAGTTAACATCAAAACTACTGAAAAGCTGAAACCGATCATTGTATCATTCTTGTCGTCAAGAACTTCTACCAAGCGAACAACATCGATCGTGCAGAATCCCAATGGCACTCCTCTTCAGCAAGTTCAAGTTACTTAAAGTTAATGAACCAGGTTCAAGATTTGGATGAAAAATCATTTCATTTGTTGAAATAAACTTAAATTTGGGGTGTTTGTTTGCACTTACGTTAAAAATTTTTTTTTCTTTCTTTTTTTTGTTGCCGGGTTTGCGTTATTTAGTTGCAACATTTCTATTTTCTGGGTTTTGGTTCTGTTTTTATTTTATTTCAAATTTATTCCCTTTCAATGAAAAGGATAAAAGAAGAAGATCAAATTATAAGAGATATAGCTAAAAAGATAATGGTGAGATTAGATAAATATTGGGCTGGATTCAGTGTTGTTCTTGCATTTGGTACAATTTTAGATCCAAGGACGAAGTTAGAAACATTGAGATTTTGCTATGAAATGGTTGTTCCTCTTTATTGGAAAGTAAAATTAGGGAAGATAAAGAAAAAATTGTACATGTTTTTCTCTTAATATTGTTGAAAGAGTTCAACTTCAAACGTTCTAAAGCATAAGCATAATAACTTTCATCCTCAATTGCTTTCATCATATCAAACCCTTTTTTTATGTAAATTATTTACCTTTATTCTAATTTAATTATTATTTTTCTTATAAATAACTTGTTTTTTTTGGATTATCATGCTATGATTTAAAAAAAATAACGTAAACTTTAAATTGAAAAAAACGAGAAGCAATAAACTTGATATATATTTAGATGAACCAATTATACCAAACATATGAATGTTCTTAACGATAGAAGAGTAACAATAAAAGCTTTTCAGATCTTTCATTGATGAATGGAGACTTGCTAAGTATTCTCATTACTAAATATACATACATACCAATTTGTATTCAACATTTTTTTTTTGAGAATTCTTAATAAATGTAGAGGTCTTTTTGCTAGAAAATGTAAAAAACAATTATTTGTACTCTCGATTAGAAGAATGATTTATATTAGTGTTGTCAAAATAGACCATCTGATCCAACCCGATCCGGCCTACCTCGGGTTCGTTAATTAGTGAACCAACTCAACCTGACTTATTTATAAAGCAGAAAAATTCAAATTTGGTTCGACCTACCACGAGTTGGTGGGTTAAACGGATTGACTCACTGGTTCACTTAATTACATTTTTTTAAAAGAAGAATTACAAACTTTTTGTAATTCAAATATAAATAAATTTCACTTTCAAAATGATGTTACACTTAAGACAATTCAAAATAAAAAAAAAATATATAATACAATCCACATATAATGAGTGAAAAGGTATTTTTTAGGATTTCATAAGATAATTAATTAATAAAATAAAATTATGTGGATTGGTGAGCTCACCACGGGTTCGACCCAGACGATGCGAGTTGAAAATTAACCCACATAAAAAAAAATATTGTTTTCAAACCCAACTCTGTTCGAACATGTCGTGGAACGGGTTGACCTACAAATTTATATGATGGTAATTTATCTAATTAAAATCTTATTTTTTTAATTTTCATAAACAATATTTTATATTCTAAATTTTTCTTCAATTTCATATAAGGTCAAATGAACATAGGATTTTACCTGAGTTTCAAGGGTCATGACGATTCATACAATTGCATGCGTTCTTTACCGGCCGAGTGGTTTTTGCACTAAGAGTTTCCTTGGAGCGTTCTGATGAATCATTATTTTCTTCACTTCACTTAGTTTATTGTACTAGAATTAATTAGGGAATTGTGCTTAATTGTCCAGTATTTTCCCATTTTTCTTAATTGTGCTTAATTCGATCAGAAATTCTTATTTTAATTAATTTGAATTATCTGAGACTAATTATTTACATTATTGAGTGCAGGAAAATTCTGTAAATATTTTAGGACATTTGGAAGAAGCTACTATACATTGATTTATTCCATGTATTGATATGTGGAAACTTTGAGATGAAATATTTTTTGTTTGGATTGACTAAAAATTAGAAGTGCAAGGAGGAGAAAATCCGTGCAGCTGGATGGAAGAGAGCCACGGCCTTATTGTGGCAAGCATACACCAAAGCACATGTTTTGCAAAAGAGGAGGGACCACCTTTATTGCAAATTCACGTCCACACATGGTATTCCAAGTGCTGAAATTTATTCCAATATTATTAAGGGAAGTAGAGTCACGGTGGAAGTTATTTCAGCAAGCATCCAACAAACATTTTTTTTAATTAAAGTGGGAGCCGCACACCTTTAGCTTGGAATGTGAATTACAGTTGAATTTGGCAATTATTTGGGAAAAGCAAACAAAGAAGCTCACGGCTATTCAAAAGCATTCAGCCTTAGTTTGAATCAAAGAAGGGTACCACCACTTAGTGGAGCTCACGGTTTTGAAAGAAGACAACAATGCATAGAAGTGTAATTCTTGGAAATGACTACCACATAATGTCACGGCCCCACACGTTCCCTCAGATCAAGGTGAGAGTTCACGAAGAACGTTCCTCACTGTTCAGGATCTTAGGAGTTCACTAGGAGCATTCCCTGAGTTCAAGGTGAGAGTTCACAAGGAGCGTTCCTCACTATTCGGTTTAGATCTTAAGAGTTCACTAGGAGCGTGCCCTAAGATCAAGGTGAGAGTTCACGAGGAGCGTTCCTCACCGTTCGATTTAGATCTTAGGAGTTCACTAGGAGCGTGTCCTAAGATTAAGGTGAGAGTTCACGAAGAGCGTTCCTCACCATTCGGTTTAGATCTTAGGAGTTCACTAGGAGCGTGTCCTAAGTTCAAGGTGAGAGTTCACGAGGAGCGTTCCTCACTGTTCGGTTTAGATCTTAGGAGTTCACTAGGAGCGTGCCCTAAGATCAAGGTGAGAGTTCACGAGGAGCGTTCCTCACCGTTTGATTTAGATCTTAGGAGTTCACTAGGAGCGTGCCCTAAGATCACGGTGAGAGTTCACGAGGAGTGTTCCTCACCGTTCGATTTAGATCTTAGGAGTTCACTATGAGCGTGCCCTAAGATCAAGGTCAGAGTTCACTAAGAGCGTTCCTCACCATTCGGTCGACACTAGGAGTTCACTTGGAGCGTTCCTTAGGTCGAAGATGCCTATTTGTCGAACACTTGATGCCAAACGGCCGAACACCTGATGCCGAATTTGGCTAAGTACATGTGAGGCCGAATGGTCAAGGAGTTGAGATCGAATGGCCGAGCGGTTGATAACGGTATTTTTTGACCATTATTTGTGATGCAATTTTCTTACCAAATCGACTCTTTGGAAGCTTGAAACATGTTTAATCCTCTATTTTATCTAAGTTTGTGAATAATTTTAGCTTAGGCTTCACATAGAAGTTTTCATCACTAATTCCTCAATTTGTAGGCAATTTGCGTGCTTTGAAGGAGTAATTTAACTACCAAGAGTGGGAGCCGAGGTAAAGCTACAAAAGCAAGTGTTTTGAAGGAGCATAGAAGGTACCTCGCGCTAGGGTGCCCTAGAAAGGGGGGCTGGGTGCAACTTTCTACGAACACTTCACGACTGGGCGCCCTAGAAGGGGGCCCAGACGCAACTTTCTGCGCAAGATTCGCACTCGGGCGCCCCATACAGGGGGTTGGGTGCCACTTTTTGCGCAAGCCTCGCGCCCTCGCGCCCTGGACTGGGCGCTGGGCGCAAATCCCCAGCACAGACCTTGCTCCTGGGCGCCCCAGAAGAAGGGGGCTGGGCGCGACTTTTGCTGACTTGGAACCCTAGACCTATTTAAGGCTTCCGTGAACTGAGAGTGGATCTTCTTGGCGCCTTAGGCTAGAAAGACCATTGTTGGACCTCTACGAGCTGGGTTTTGGGCAGTGGGAACTCTCCATCCTTCCTCCTTGGGTCTCTATCTCTTCCATTTTCTTCCATTGTAAGCCCAAGCTCTCCATGACTATGGAGAGCTAATTTCAATTTGTTGGGGAGTGATGTAACTACGAAACTTTCATGTAAATGCACTTGTGTTCAATGTATTTAAGCTTCTTTCATTTATTGTGAGTGTTTATTTCCTTCTCTTAAAGCTTGTTGTGACTTGATCAACCATAGCATGAATCTTAGGTTTGCTTGATATTGGGAAGTATTATGTGAACCTTGAACTGGAAAAAACACCTAAAGGAAATCGTGTCTAGGGATAGAGCTTGGTCCTTTAGTTGTCTTAAACCATTATTCTTAATGCAGATGAACTTTCTAGGTTACCAAGGGATTGGAACTTAGTGAGTTAGTCTAGACTCTCACTACCAAGGGATTGGGTTTGAGTATTGTAGGCAAGTTAACATGAGCAATTGAATGAAGTAGTAGTAATGTGCATTTGCATGAGAGTGTAATAATTACAATCATTCTCCAACATCTCCATTCCATATTGTATCATCTTTCATTAATAAACTTTCAAGTGTTTTATCTCCAAGAAGTTCAATTTATCACGTATATATGAAGTTAAATTTCGTTGCACTAAAACCATATCAAAAGGGAATATTCTTTAGTCTAAATTAGTTAGATAAGTATACGATTGTAAAGTGTCATACGAGTTCCTTGGGATACGATATCCGGTCTTACCGGTTTATTACTTAGAACGATTTGGTACACTTGCCAAAGAATTAAGAGTAGTTGAGGCCGAAGGGCCAAACATCTGATGCCAAATTTGTCTAAGTACCTATGAGGCCGAATGGCTAAGCAGTTGAGGCTGAAGGGCCGAACATTTGATGCCGAATTTGGCTAAATATCTATGAGGCCGAATGGCCGAGATGTTGAGGCCAAAAGGCCGAATACTTGATGCCAAATTTGGCTGAGTACCTGTGAGGCCGAATGACTGAGCAGTTGAGGCCGAAAGGCCGAACATTTGATGCTGAATTTGGCTAAGTACCTGTGAAGCCGAAAGGTCGGACACTTGATGCCAAATTTGGCTAAGTACTTGTGAGGCCGAATGACCGAGCAGTTGAGGCCGAAGGGCCGAACATCTGATGCTGAATTTGGCTAAGTGTCTGGGAGGCCGAAAGGCCGAATGACCGAGTTGACGAGGCCGAGCGGACGAGTCTGAAAGGTTGAGTTGACGTCCTTTTGAGGCATTACTCCTTGGTTCCTTGTGAATACAATAGGGATACTCGCTCGGCCCCATGATGGATGCCAAAGTAACTTAGAAGCTCTTCTGCACCTTTACTGTTCGGTCGGCCATGAGCTCAAAATAACTTAGAGACTCTTTTGTACCTTTACCGTTCGATCGGCCATGAGCCCATACTAACAAGGGCCATTAAGCAAATAAGTGTAAATGGAAAAAATGCTACAACTCTCTTAAGGTCTGTCACATAGTAAATTACTCTCAAGTTGAGAAGAAGGAGAAGAATTTCCTTAGAGAGGAAGATGATGAGGGAATATGAATCTTATTGATGGCAAGGAACACGGACATCGGCCTACCGAGTTGGACACTACATGTCTAGCTGCATCTAGGTTGTGTGATGGCGAGCAGCTTGGTAAATGTGTTTAGATTACTGGGAAATGGTATAGAAAACGAGGCTCGAGGAGCAACAACTTTTGAGGAAATTGAAAATGTTACAAGAAGCTGTTAAAAGTATAGTAAACCGTAGTAGTAACAAAGTTATTGAAAAGTTGACTAAAGACGAGATATAAAAATGTAGATGAAAAATTTAAGTTTATAAGAAAGTTTTGTTAAAATAAACTTAAATTTGGAGTTTTATATTTGCAATTCCGTTTAGATTTTATTTTTCTTTTTCTCGGATCCTGTTATGCAGTTGCAGCGTCTCTGTTTTTTTAGCTCTATTTATATTTTTTTTGTCCTCGACCAGTATTACATATTCGATCCAGTATTATATATTTCTGTCTATTTTTCTTATGCACACGGTCACGGATCCCTGACTATTTAATGGCCTATTTCGATCAATGAAAAGACAACAAAGTAAATTATAGTGCAATAGTGTAATTATCATAATCTGTGTGTCGCATTTATATTTTACAATATATATAAATAGAAGATTCGTGTTCCAACCAAAGTAAAGAACAACTCCATTAGTGCTCTTCATGTTTCTGCTTCCGAAAGTTAACTTAGTGATATTCATAATTAGTACGTAAAAGAAATGGAAAATGTGTTTTTACACCCAATACAACAACCCCTTGATAATAATATAATCATTTAAAAAATTAATCTTTTGTGATCGTAAAGAAAGAAGAGAGATAAAAGATTAAAATAGTGGATGTGAAGTAGTTGTAAAATTTTATAGAATGTCAAAGTAATGCAACCAAGAAAAAATATATATCTTTTATAAACAAAAATGGTATTTTCATAGTTTTTCTATTGAAAAGCATCATCATCCAAATATCCTCTTTTGCATAACTAAAAAAGTATGAATATTTTTATTCAAATAAAATAATTATAAAGTTTCTCATTAATTATATCACTTCACTGTATCTAATACAATATTATATGTAATAATTAATTAATATAATTTGTCCTCTAAATATAGCTTTTTTAAGTTAGTAACCCATTTAAGCTAGTTGTTCGATCCCAATTATGTTAAGTTACAAAGTAATATGTTATTAGCTTTTTTATTCCAAAAGGTAGTCGGATAGACTTAATTATGGTTGGGTAGTGGTTGTCATACAGGCTAGCTTGTAGTTAGGTAGATCAGTATTAGCTTCGATAGACGACAGATGGTATCAATAGGAGGCACGCAGTCCTTGGCAGGCAATACCTTGTTATTAAGAGACAACACCTAGTCCTGGTTAGCAACACATAGTCCATAGCAAAATGACACATGACACTTAGCGGGAAACACTAAAGGAAATTCATTGATTACCGGCGGGCTATTAGCGACGTCCCTTAGGCCTTCGGTAAATTTACCGAAGGATTTTCCGAGGGTCTATAAAGTAGTACATAATTGGAGGATTTTGGCCTTCGGTAATCGACATGGGACATTACCGAAGGAACTTGGCCTTCGGTAAGTGGTTGGTGTATAAGAAAATTTTTCCCTCCCCCTCATTTCGCGAAAGCTCTTCTTCCCCCAATATTTAGAATCTCCCAACTCGTTCTTCCCCTAAGTCCTTCTCCCAACTCCCTGTACTGCTTGTGCACACTGTTCCCTCCACCATCATTGCGCTCTAGCCTCATCGTTCACTCAAGCAAGCCATCTTCGTCATTCGGCCGACCATTCCAAGAATGTCCTTGGAGTCATCTTCTCAAAGGGTCTTGGTCGTTGGCTACCGGTGTTTGCCTGCATTAGCTGCCGGAGTTCGCCGCTCACATTATCATTAAGGCGAAAATCAGGTATTCCCTCTCACATTTTCATTTTGCATTCAAACACATTTGCCCTCCCTTCTCTGATTTCCCCAATCTAAGAATCGTCACAATTATTTGGTCCAAGGGTCGTAGGCGCGGGGTGCTAGAGTTCGCCTCCCTCCATCGTGCTTCAACCGCAACGTGAGCTCGTGAACTACCAGTTCAATCATGCCTCTGCAAACCTGTATTGGCCTGAACTTCACTTCCGGTTTGAGGACTCCTGTTCGGGACACTTCACTCGCGAGGTAATATTCCTTCGTTCCCCACCTGAAACCCTACAGAGATATGATATACGTGTGTTGGAAATGTGGTGTGGTGTGTGATTTTGTATTGTTGTGATTATTGAATTGATGAATTTGTAATTGTATAATGAGAAACATGACATTCTGTTCCATTTATCTTCTTTCATTTGATTTGGCTGATCTTGTTTCTGATTTCTAGTTATAAATAGGAATGTAGATTAGTTATTGTCTTCTCATTCAAACAATCAAACATGAGACAACCATAAGCATAAAGAGTTTATTTATGAATGTACATATACCTTGAGGTGCTGCGGAACTCATAGAGCTTGCCACGGTTGGAAAAAATGATGAGGGCAACCTCAGCATCACAAAGGACTGAGAGCTCATATAGGCCTTGTTGAGCAAGCCATTTCTTCTCTTGGCAAATGTGACTTGCCTGTTCATTTGGTTCTTTATCCTCTTCAGTTAAACCCTCCCTCTTCCCATCTCTATTTTCTTTGTCTACATCTGTTAAAAACACACACTCTTTCTTGCTCTGGAAACTCTCTTTCTTGTATTGGTTAATAGAAGATTGTACTTTGTTAAATTGACTCTTTGCTTAGGGTACTGAAAGGGATAAAACAGTAGTGCAATAGTGGAAATAAAATAGGAAACCTAAAAAAGGTTCCCTTACGTTTTTTTTTCATCTCCCTACCTTATACCCTCCATAATATGTGTAATTAGCTTACTAACTTACCACAATTCCACACCTCAAGTTTTTGTGTAAATGGTACACACATTTACTACTTCATTCAACTTTGTTTATGCTTCAATAGGAAATGTATATTGAGTTAGTAGGTTATCTTCACTACCAAAATACCCTTTGATCTAAATGTTTGTTAAGTTGTATTCTATCTAATGTATATTCATTATATAATTGATTTTGGATTGTAAAGTTTGCAATTTGAGCATGTATGAATTGTCTATTCTGATGATAGCCTTGATGGGAAATAAATTGTGCAATTTGAGCATAGAAACTTATGTTGATGTTGTTTTAGTTTGCTGCTGATCGATCTATCTAAAACACTAAAGCCTTGATGGGAATCAGCATTTTCCCCTAAACCTAAACTTAAAATAACTCACAAAACTGAATAACAGTAGACAATGTGGAAATAGGAGGAGAGGTTACTTGTTAAGTAACCTTACCGTTCAACCTTTCTAAAATAACTTTCTGTCAAAGTTATTCAATGTTTCCCCCTGAAATTGCCTTGCATAATACTCCCACATATGAAATAAGGAAAGAGTGAGTAGAAGAATTGCCCATTATTGCAATATAGATGTCGAGATTGCACCAGATCAATGATAGAAGTGAATGTTAATGAGCCTATTTGGAAGTAGAAGCCCACCCTATAAGTTATTACAATGTTTGATGGTGCACTTTCATACTAAGAAGTGGAAACTAAGCTATTACAATGTTTGATGGTGTACTTGAATTGCTTGAAAAGCATTTATTCCAAGCCACTTTAAGTTGAAAATGAACACAAAATGGAAAGAAATTACAAAGGTTCCGTGATACCAAGTCAAATTTACAATGCAATGTTGGTACAATGAAATAAAGCCAAGTGTGGCTGCTAGTTCAGATTGGTTGAAGACCAAATGCGATGTGTTTTTGCTGCTGAAATGGTTGTTGGACCAGCAATGTTAAAGTGCTCTTGGAGTCCAAGCTTGAAGCCCTTTTAACACCTCATCCACTTCCTAAGATGCTACCCCCTTGGAGCAAGTAATCTGAGGTAGAAACACTGCACCAAAACGTCACAGCACCAAAGCAAACACCTAACCAGTCAACAAATAAATCAGCTGCTGCACCAGGATTTAATTTTCGCAGTTATGATGATTGGCACAAATTTGAAGGCAAACAAGTTGAATGCAAGTGAATTTAAGCTTGGAATAACAGAAGGGACACAAAAGGAACCTAGTAGAGGCACTAGAACAGATTAAACAAGCAAGAAAAGACTCAAAACAGTGATGAAATTGTGTGCTTCGAAACTGTTTGATAAAATTCAAAATTGTTTGACAAAATGCCCCAAAGAACAGCAGATTTTGTGTTTCTGGTTTTTGACCTTTCAAATCTGGATTGCAGGGTTTAAATTGGTTTTCATGATTGCTATACACTTGGATAAGAATATAAATGTAATTGGAAACTTAAACCCAACTTTTGCCAATCCAAAAATGAAAATTAGAATATGGCTAATGCCAAACAACACAAATAAAACATTCTGCACCAGAAATATGACTGAAAATTGGTGGTTTAAGTGTCAAAATTGATTGGCAGTGGTGCAAAGGCTTAAGTGAGACATGAAAAAAGTGTATATCATCATTGTGAACATGTTTAAATTCTGAAACTGCAAAGAAACATTGTGCATCTGAAAATGAATGGTACACTTCCAATTTTAAGAAAATTTGATGGTTTAAATGGTGATTTGGCTCATTGGCTGGAAAATGACCAAATGAACAATATGCAGAAGTTTTAAAGGGTCAAATAAACTGTTTCTAATGTTCACAATGCACAGAAACAAGGGGAGGCAGCAATTGGCAGTGCAAGTTGTTATTTATGTAGAATAAAAGCACCAAAATTGCACCAAAATGAGAAATGTAGGAAAGAAATTGGAAACTGCAGTGATGAAAATGAACAGCAGTGATTCAAATGTTGAAATGCCACTTCAAACAAGTTTGTATCATCAAATGGAATATGTTGAAGCACTTAAACAGCCACAAGAAAGTCCATATCAGTTTTGACTGGTTTAGTTCCAAATTTAACCAAATTTGATGACTGAAACTATAATTTGATGTAAAGGCTGGAAAATTACCATATGAACAGTAACAACAGGTTTCAAATGGCCAAATATACTTGCACAAACAGTCAATCAGCACAGAAACAGATTGCAGCAACAATTGATAGTGGTAGTTCCCAAAAATGTAGAAAAATATACTAAAAATTGTTACAACATGAAGAAAACAGCAAGTTCAAAGCTGGATGGATCAACAAACATGCAAGAAAGGTCCTAAGCAACTACATCTAGCTTCAGAAATTGAGCTAGGGAAATAGCACATGGCCTAAGACACACAATGACAGTAGCACGGTGCAAAGCTGGATTAAAACAGTGACATATGTAAAACAGATTTTGGAATGAACTCAACCATTCATTTTTCAATTCTGTGAATGATTGGAGTTGCTATCACTTGAGACATGCTTAAAATCATAAAAGAAACTTTTCTCAAGCTTTAGACACAACAAAACTGAGCAGAAACAATATTGACCAAAGCAGACCAGAATTTGAATTGGAGAATTGTGAAACAAAGACAGCACAAGCTACTAAAAGTAGGCAACTCAGGTATGCATTTTGCATTTTAGTGATTAACAAGAGTTGATACTACTTGAAACATGTTTAACAATAGTAAACAAACTTATACCAAGATTCAAAACCACAAAATCTGACCAAAAACAGTGAGCACAACTTGAAACCAGTGAAGAGTGTTGATGCAAATTTATAAAACTAGAAACAATGTTTACACTGCTATTAGCTCTAATGATCAAAGCTGGACATGGTGCCATTGCTTTTCATGACCAACATAGAGCAGAAATTGCTTTAAACACAAACAAAACTGAAAAACCAAATAAATAGAAGATTTGACTATTTATGGACCTAAGATTACACTACACCATGGTAAATTTGGTAAGAATGATGATGTGCAATCTGTAAAAGACACTTAAAAGTGTCTACACAAGTTGTTACCTCCTAGAAATGACTAAGAATGGACTCAAGAATTGATTCCTAACACACTTTCTTGAAATCAGTACTAAAACCTCATAAGGGCTACTAGAAATGCACTAGAATGGTCAAATTTTGATGACTGCACTAAAGTAGCCTAAGAAACTTCAAACAAACTGTCCTAACAAGTTTAGGATGGTAAAACAATGCTAATTAGAAAGTCACACTACAAAAACAACTTAGAACTCAAAATATGACACCCTAGAACCTACAACTAATTAGTAGAATACACTAAAAGTGGTCATAATGCATACTGTAATAAAGTAGTAACCAAAACAGTAAAACAACTATCTACACAAGTTTTAAAACATAAAAGAAAGATAGAAATGAGGGCATAATGAGATGATACAAAGTATATAAAATCAAACAGCAGTAAAAATGAAAACTGCACCAGAAAAATGATTTTAAAAGTGTGCTTTGAAACCCAAAAATGATTGCCAGTGTTTGTAAAGCTTAAGTGATGATTCAAGCAACTTTATATCATCAATTTAAAGGTGTTTAAACATTGAAACAACAACGAATCACAGTACACTCGAAAATCACTAATTCACTTCCAAATTTAAGGAAAATTAATGGTTTAGGAAGTGATTTTGCATGTAGGCTCAAATTTGACCAAATGAACAGTGCATACAGGTTTGAAGTGGTAAGGTAAACTTGTTCAAACATTCACAATGCACAGAAACAAGCAGATGCTTGAAGTCAGACCTGCTATAGCCAATTTTGCAGCTTTTTTAAACCAAAATTAGCAGTAGAAGTTTGAGTTTGTAGTGACTAAAAAGTGTACTTATAAGGTGAGAAATTGTGATTTCACCTAATGCAGACTCGTTCTAAGGTATGTAAACATCCTAACAAGTCTAACTTAGTGAAATCAAGGTAGGAAAGTAGTGAAAAACAAAGAATAACCTAAAACAAGGCCATCACACGTTCAATTAAGCAACAGTTTTTAAGTCCATGGCCTACTTGGGGAGCAATACCTGATGACGACCGAAAGCCATTCTGGCAGCGCTTTCAGGTGAGCAATCTATTACACTAATGTCCGTCTTATTTTAGTATGTTTTGTAATCAATGTTTGTTCTCTTTAATGTTACAGATGAAGGTGCAGTGGAAACCTGAACATGAGAGTCAGATACACAGAAATTTCCACATGAAAGCATCTCATCGGCTGTCAGAGATGTTTAGGGATGCCCAATGCAGGACAACGCCCTAACTGGCTGGGTGAACAAATTTGGAACTCTTTACTGGCCCATTGGAATACAGTAGAGTTCCGCAGTGTGCCAAAGCCCAGCGGAATAGAGCATCTGAAAGGGGTGGCACCGTGCATACTGGTGGGTCGATCACCATTCATGAGCATGCCATTCGTATGGTATAATCTCATTACATAACTTTTTCTTTCATACATAAGTTATGTATATTCTATTTCATATATACGCTTGTAATTCTTAATTATGTTACAGGCACAGGCTCTAGGACGGACGGTCCATGTTGATGAGGTCTTTGCACAGACTCGTGTTCGGAAGGGAACTAATCAATTTGTTGATGAAAGATCTCGGAAGACTCATGTAAGCAAATAACACTATTACTATGTTATACTATCGTTCCCTGACATTGCTTTTAATGTTTCAACAGGAAGACTTTTCTACGAGACTTTCACAGGTTAGATCTGAACATGAGTCAGCTCCTACACCGGATGATGCCAGTAATGCAGATGATGACATCCGTAGGACACAGTGCTGGATCGACATCGTTGGTGGGAAGAAAAAGGGACGAGTGTATGGTGCGGGGCAGCTTGCTGCAAACTATACAACATCCAGAGGAGGTGCTCTGAAGCACCAGCCTTCTTCTTCCACCAGTACTCCTGACGAGGTCGTTCTTCGCCTCACACAAGAACTCCGGCAACATGACCAGGAGATCACTGATCTCAGAGTAGAGTTTACAAACTTTAAGGCCCTGGTCATGAGAGTCTTGCCTGAAACCTCACAGGACGTACAAAATATCCCTCCGACCCAGCCACGACCCTCCTCATCACCTGCTTCCACTCAGCAGCCCACATCAGTCCAACCCTCATCAGTCCAACCCTCATCAGTCCAACCCACACCAGTCCAGCCATCAGTACAGGAGCAGGATGATGAAGATCATTCTGATGATAGTTATGTACATTATTAGTTTCATTTTCTTATTACTTGTTACACAAACATTTGGATATTAGAACATTTTTGACTTCATATGATTTCAATGTTAGTTAGATCTACTTCCAGACTTTGGATGTTAGAACATCCTTTTGTTACATTATTTTATATTTGCACTATAATTACATTATCTATACATTAATGGATGTTCGTTGGATTAATTGATGTTCAATGAATATTGATGATTGATTGCATCTTTGAGATGCACATTATGCATGTTTGTATGTGCTTGAAAACTGATATGCAGGTTTGTTTGTAATTGAAATTTGATATACAGGTCTGGGTTGCACAAGAAATACCATTTCTCTGAAATCTTCTCTGCAATTTACCGAAGGTTTTTGCCCTTCGGTAAATGCCCACAGTAGGTCATTACCGAAGGCTTCTGCCCTTCGGTAAATACCCTCGTATGGTCATTACCGAAGGCTTTCGCCCTTCAGAAATTACCGAGGGCTTCTGCCCTTCGGTAATTACCGAAGGCTTTTGGCCCTCGGTAATTACCGAAGGGCGAAAGCCCTCGGTAACTGTTAGCGACAAGAGATTTACCGAAGGATTTTTGGTCGTCGATAAGCCTTCGGTAAACACCCTTTATCGACGACTTATGGCAGTTTCCGAGGGCTTCTGGCCTTCGGTAATGCCCAACTTTTTGGTAGTGAAAGATGTAACCTTCGGTAAGTAGTACTTGGCCTTCTGCATGTGGCACATAACCCTTAATAGGCACCACTTAACCTTTCGGAGGTAGCACTCAGCCCTCGACATGCAACATATGACCTACAAATGATAGTGTTTAACCTTTGGCAAGTAGTACTCAGCCTTAGGCATGGCACTCAGGCTGTGTTTTGCATTAAGTTATAGCAGAAAGAGATTAATGTTGATAAGGATGAAGGGTACTCGACCATGTACAGTACAACAACCCCAATTTTGTCATGAATTGAAGACATGTAAAGAACTTTAGTAAAATAGTAGTAGTTAGTCCTTATCTGACTTTTAAAACCATGATACGATATTCGATAGTCGTCAAGCAAAGTTTTACAAAGAAAATTTATCTTTGGTTGTAACCTTACAGGTATAGTAGCCCCCAACCTTGAGAAGCGTAATGACGAAGAGGTTTGAATGATGTATGTAAGGTCTAATTAGATGTGATTGGTGAATAGTTGCTTGGAAGTTGTCTTTTGTTCAGTACTAGTACTCGTCTCTTTCCTTTTACCTTTTATAACTTGTGTTTTTCAACTAATGGATATGTAGTCGAACATAACCTTGCTTAAGTACAATTCCCTAAATGACAGCTGGAAAAAAAATCCACTTTTACACATTTGAGGCCTAATAAGGTAGGTTGCATACAAATATGAGAGTTTGTTCAACTCAGACCAATAAGGTAGGAAGCACACATAAGTTGTTTAATAGAGACTAACAAGGTAGGCAACACACAAAAGTTGTTGAACTAAGGTCGACAACTTAGAAGACAACGAGGGTTGTTTAATTGAGGCCGACAATGTAGCCGCTATGGAACTGTCTGAAAGGTTCAACTAGGACCACCTAAATAGGTGGTAAGGAATTGCATTTAGGTTCAACCAGGACTACTTGAGTAGGTGATAGGAAATTGCATAAAAGGTTCGACCAGGACCGTTTAGGTAGGCGGTAGGAAACTACATGGAAGATTCGACCAAGATCACCTAGGTAAAGCAGTAGATTACTGCTTGGAAGGTTCAACTAAGACCACCTACGTAAGTGGTAGAGATCTACATGGAAGGTTCAGCCAGGAACACATAGGAATGCGATAGGGAACTACATGGAAGATTCCACAAGGATCTTCTTAATAGGTGGCAAAGAAATTTCTTGCCTGCAAAATAGTCAAATAGAAGTTTAAAAGTGAGAACCTTTATTTTATAGATGAAGTGTCTTATTAAATGAAGTCAATCATAGGTCGTGATGTTCCAAGTCATCTTAAGCCATGATGTGTCCAGTCATTATAGACTCAGATGTATCAACCCTCTATAAGCTAAGATGTATCAACCCTTCATTGGCTAAGATGTTCCAAGTCAACATAAGCCTACATTTAGAGGGTGACATATCAAGGATGAAAATTTGAGGTAGATAGATAAGGCCGAGATGCTCAGGCTGAGAAGTTGAGCCTAACACGGAAGTTGAGGCTAAGCAAGGTCGAGATCCGTCGAGGCCAAACAAGGCCAAGAGCTATCGAGAAAGAACAAGGTCGAGAGCTGTCGAGACCAAATAAGGCCAAGAGTCGTTGAGGCCGAACAAGGTTGAGAGTTGTCAAGGCTGAACAAGACCAAGAGCCGTCAAGGCCAAACAAGGTGTAGAGTTGTCGAGGTCGAACAAGGCCGAGAGTTGTTGAGGCCAAACAAGGCCGAGAGTTGTCAAGGATAGATAAAGCTGAGAGTCGTCAAGGCTGAACAAGGTTGATAGCCATCGGGGCCTAACAAGGTCGAGAGGTGTCAAAGATTAATATGGCTGAGAGTTGTTGAGACCGAAAAAGGCCGAGAGCTATTAAGAAATTACTTTTGCATTGCATTAGCATGACCATCTCATTAGAGGGATGTCCAACTTATCTTGTGCTTGTAATCTTACTTTTCCTAACGATTATGTAATTCTTTCTTCACAATTTATACCTCAACCCACAATAGTCACCATTTTTCTTACAAAGCCTAGTACACCCTGTGAAGACTCTTTAAACTTCTTCTAGCAAAGATTCCTTACTTTTCAAACATAGATGTTCTAAGTCCATGTATCTTCAAGAGAAAAAACGAGTGTGTTTGTAGAAGACACTCTGACCCCCAAGGTACTCAGGTGTGTTTGATAGTATTAATATTGTAATAATGAACCTAAACTATTTACCTCGATGTTTGTACTATTTATATGGAAATTATGACTCGTTTGGACTCTCACCTATATAGCCCTAGGTAGGCCCAATAACCCATTTACCCTATGAGCTAGTTGTTTAATCCAGATTCTCCTTAGTTACAAAGTAATATGCATTACCGTTGTTAGTTCAAGAGGTAGTCAAACGAATTGGCTTATGGTCAGGTAGTGATGGTCATATAGGTTAGCTAGAAGCATACGAATCTGAGAGTTATTCAACCAAGACCAACAAGGTAGGCGACACACAGGAGTTGTTCAATTAAGGCCGACAAGGTAGGAAGCACAAGAGATTTGTTTAATTGAGGCCAGTGGTGACACACTAAAGTAGTTCAACTGACGCCAACAAGGTAGGCGACATAGATATTTTTCTCACTAAGGTTGACAAAGATGGCAGCACATGAGATTTGTCTAACTTAGGTTGGCAAGGTATGCAACACATGATAGTTGTTTAATTAAGGGTTGCAAGGTAGGCGACACACTAGATTTGTTCAACTGAGTCGAGCAACGTAGGCAACACACAAGATTTGTTCATGAGACCGATCAAGATGAAGAAACACGAGATTTGTTCAAATAAGGCCAACAATATGGGTGACATACGAGAGTTGTTCAATTGAGACCAACAAGGTAGGAGGCACACTAGATTTTTTCAACTAAGGTTGGCAAGGTAGGCAGGACATGAATTTGAAATTTGTTTAAGCAAGGTCAACAAGGTAGCTAGCACAAAACTGCTAGACAAGTTCAACCAAGAACACCTAAGTAGGTGACATGCAACTACATAGAGGTTTAACCATGATCGCCTGAGTCGGTGGTAGGGAACTGCATGACGGTTCAATAAAGACTGCTTGAGTAGTTGAGAAGAAATTGCATGGAAGGTTCAACAAAAACTGTCTAGGTAGGCGGTAGAGCCTAAGTAGGCGATAGTGAACTACTTGGAAGGTTCAACTAGGACCACCAAGGTTGGCAGCATGGAACTACATGAAAGGTTCCACAATGATATTCTTTATAGCCGACAAAGAACTTTCTTGTCTGCAAAGATTCAAATAAAAGTTTGAAAGTAAGAACATTTATTTTGTAGATGAAATGTCTCGTTAAAAAGAAATCAATCATAAGTCAAGATGTTCCAAGCCATCTTTAGCCATGATGTTGCAGATCATTATAGACTGAAATGTGTCAGGCCACCATAGGTTGAGATGTTCCATGTCAACATAGGGCTACATTTAGAGGGTGAACAAGGCCGAGAGCCGTCAAGGCCGAACAAGGCCGAGATACGTCCAGGCCGAACAAGGTCGAGAGCCATCGAGGCCAAACAAGGCTGAGAGTTGATGAGGCCAAACAAGATTGAGAGTTATCGAGGTCGAACAAGGTCAAGAGTTGTCGAGAATGACCAAGATCTTTAGTCTTTGTCTAGAACCAAACATCTTGGTTGTTCTATCCAACCCCAATGAAATGGAGTTTAGCTACTTCTATACATCTAGAATACAAGAGGAGATTGGAATGATGAAAAAGATGGAGGAAAATGGAGTCCTTGAGCCCTAAAAATGCCTTAACCCATGTCTTGAGCTTCTGGTTCATTTTCACGTTAAAAACTACTATTTTGTTTCGCTCTCGAAACTTTAAACCATTAACTAAAAAATGTTATCTCCTTAGGCCAGAATATCCTCTCGTTGGGTGAGAGGTAGCTTTTTGACACTTTGTCTTGTTCAATTCACTAGACTGCTTGGTTGTGTTAGTGTTGCCTAAGTCTCATTGGGTGAGTGTTGATGACTCATTGAGCGAGTGACTTTTCGCAACATCTCTTTAATCTTCTCCAATCTTTCATTTTCTTGCAAAATAAACCAAAAACATATAATTATCTCTAGTTATGGAAACTATATACAAGTTTGCATATAATAAGTGAGAATAATAAGTAATTATCACACTTATAAAGCTCGTTAGGTGTGTTCTATTTGGTCCCAGTTTTTTTTTCTGTTCAATGTTGTCCTAAATAATGTAATTTTTGTTCAATTTAGTCCTTTTTGCAAACGACGTTTAAATCGTTAATGGCAAACAGTCCAAGTGTGCACAAGACTAATGAGATGACATTTAACTTCTGCCACATCACCATCTTCTTCAACCTTCAACCCAAACTGAAACTGAAACCCTAGCGCCGCCACCGAACTCTAATGCCGCCGTTCCCGCAGAGATCGTCCAAAGTCACCATGTCGCCGTGAAGCCGCTCCTACAGAGAACCATGGCAGCCATCACGTGCAACGTCCATGGCCACCACCATCAAAGTCACGATCTCCCCTAAATCACGAAACTTTCCTCAGGCCGCCGCGCTACTGATGGACAAATTTATGAGCACCAAAATATGATGTCACAAACTTGTTTCACAATCGGCAAGTATGACCGAATCGTTCAAGTAATAAACTTGGTAAGACCAAGTATCGTTCTCCCAAAAGACTCACGGCCTAGTTTAGTTATGTGATTTGTTGATTAGTTAGAACTTACAAACGAAATAATTGGATTTTAATATGCAAGACAGAAAATAAACATGTATGCATGAAGTTTGATCAATGGCAAAGACAAAAGATAAACACTTTCAATGGAATATATGAATGAATATGTTGTTGGGGGTCAATTTCATCTCATCCACTCTCATACATTTTAGGAATTCAACATTCAAGTCATCATTGTTAATGCCACTCTCTAATGTACCATTCTAGATGGCTTCTCCCTAATCACGAGTTCATACAATTCCTAGCATTCCTAATGATTAGTTCATATGCTCAGGAGCTTAAAGACAACAAACATATTGTTGGGAGAAATTCCCCGGATCTAGACTTCCCCGTACGTGCCCGTATCGACAAAACCAATAATCATGCATTGAATGAGTTAAACTATGCAAGCATTGAGCAAAGAGGAAAAACCCTAACTAATGATGAAAGAAAGCATAAGTCTTAATTAAAAGATGCAAGCATAAATTCCATATATGAGAGCTTCAAGAGATTACATTGATTCCCCAACAAACATACAAGGTTTAGTTCACCATATTCATGGTGAACCTAGATGAATTACAATGAAAGTATGAAAGAATAAACCCAATAAAGATGGAGAGGTAGCCTGAGCATCCAAGATCCTCCTTCAAAGGGGTGGAAGAGAGAGTGTTTGCCTCGTTTCTGCCAAAGGTACTAACTCTAGGACGTGCAAGTCCTTATATACTATTTTAGAACTACAAAAGATTACAAAAACCCAAGCCCATAAAAGTGCCGCTCAGCGGTAAATACCGCTCAGCGGTAGTTGCGCGTCACGTTTTCTCCCCTCAGCGGCCATTTTGCCCCTCAGCGTAACTCCGGCACCCTCCTGAGTGCCGCTCAGCGGTAAATTACCGCTGAGCGGTGACTTCGACTTCTTCTTTTGCACTTTTTCTTGTCTTTTCTAATGTCATCTCTCTCCTTCTTCACTTCTTTCACCAAATTCACCTTAAAACCTGCACAAAAACACTGAAATCAAGCATAAACCTGTCCAGCTCTCTTATTTCTGAAAATATAGATAAAAGGCATGATTTCAAGCTAGTTTCTAAGTCTAAAGGTTGCTTTTAGTATCAATTTTAAGCATGAAAATAACAGTTTTTCAACTGTTATCACAACCCCAAACTTAGAACTTTGCTTGTCCTCAAGCAAATAAAATGTAACTCCATCTTCAACCAATTCATATGATGGTCAAAATCCTCTTTTCAAGATAAGTAACAACTTCACTCAAACTTATGACCAAGAGTTCAATCAAGATGTGCACATGCTTTAGTATTCACAAAGTCATTTAAATTCCAACAAATGCTATTTTTCATGAATGATCAATCAATTAAGCATGGATGTTCATGTGCTTATGGAATATTTCCTCACTACGTAAAGTGTTTCACTCAACACACAAGTGTATACGAGGTAAAGTGTTTCACTCATTCACTCCACTATCACAATGTCACATGAATCAACTTTGCCTTTCATTTTACCACAATCAAAAACATTCACAAGCATGCATCATCACAAGGACTTTTCAATGGCTTATAATGTGGCTGGGCTAACAAGAAAATTGGTTTTTCTGGATCACAAAATCCTTGAGTTAATAGAATCATAACAAACACAATCATCTTATTCATTCCCAACTTTCTTTTGCCTTTGCATTTGCATTGAGCTTTGCTTCTTTTTCTTTTCTTTTCTTTTTCTTTGCATCTTCTTACTTTTTAGCTCTTAGCTCAATGCTTTTCCTTTTTCATGTTTCCCCCACAACCCCAAACTTGAACATTTGACAATACCACACAAGATCTTCTACTTAACTCAAGGTAAAGCTTTTTCAATAAGGGTTTTCAGTGTATGTTCAAGGCTAAGGGTTCAAAGGATAGAACACAAAGTGTTCTCTTTTAGTAGGCTAACTTTATGAATTTGGGCAATAAAAAGGGTTTCAAAAACACGGCCTTGATCATATGATGCAAAACAAACAATTGATTCAATCATAGAAAAACTTGGGCAAAATCATTCATGTTTCCAAAGTAATAGCATTCAACAATAACAACTCTGGAGCTCAAAACCTCACATATAAGCTCATTCACATTTGACATACACATCCTGCTTAATTTCAAAACCACAATCATGATATCATGCATTTGTTCACAAAGCTTGTGAATCACCTGTATAAGCATTTTAATGTGCACATCATCTCAACATCAATCAATCAATAAGCATCATCAAGCATTACTTATCACACAATCACAGTTAGTAGCAAACCATCATAATAAACCAGGTGTTCAATAGAGTACATCAAACCCTAATCTAAAAACAAAAACAACTTACTAGATACTGGGTTGCCTCCCAGTGAGCGCTTGTTTAACGTCCCGAGCCTGACCCAAACTTTCAAGGATCAACCAACAACATCATTGTGGCAAATTGTTGCACCTCTCCCCCTAAATAGGGTTTGAGACGTTGACCATTTACCACCCAACTTCTCTGTGGATCATCAACAGATGGATTAAATATTTCAATTGCTCCATGCGGATGCACTTCTTTTATCACAAATGGTCCTGTCCATTTTGACTTCAGCTTCCCAGGAAATATCTTCAATCTTGAATTGAACAATAATACCTGTTGTCCTGGATTGAAAACTCTATTCACCAACCTCCTGTCATGATAAAATTTCATTTTGTCTTTGTAAGCCTTGGATGAATCATATGCATGTAAGCGCATTTCTTCAAGCTCCAAAATCTGCCTTCTACGTGTGCATTGAGTGTCATAAGGATCAAAATTCAAGAATTTCAAAGCCCATAATGCTCTATGCTCCAATTCGACTGGCAAATGGCATGCTTTCCCATAGACTAATTGAAATGGTGATAATCCCATAGACGTCTTCATTGCTGTCCTATAAGCCCAAAGAGCATCATCCAATTTGAGAGACCAATCCTTTCTTGATGAAGTCACAGTCTTTTCCAGGATCCTTTTTATCTCCCTGTTAGATACCTCAGCTTGTCCATTGGTTTGTGGATGATAAGGTGCAGCTACCTTATGCTTTACTCCATAATGTTTGAGTACTTTCTCTAGCTGATAATTGCAAAAATGAGATCCTCCGTCACTGATCAACACTCTGGGAGTGCCAAAACGTGAGAATATCTGCCTCTTTAGGAATTTAATTACCGTGCTAGCATCATTTTTAGGACAAGCCAATGCTTCCACCCATTTACTCACATAATCCACTGCTACCAGAATATATTCATTGTTGAAAGATGGAGGGAAGGGTCCAATAAAGTCAATACCCCAACAATCAAAAACCTCAACCTCTAAAATACCTTGTAAAGGCATCTCATGACGTTTAGTGATTGTCCCTGCCCTTTGACATTTATCACAATTCCTAGCATGATTATGAGCATCTTTAAATAAAGTTGGCCAATAGAATCCTGATTGAAGGACTTTTGCTGCTGTTCTTTCTCCATTAAAATGTCCTCCATAAGGTGAATCATGACAATGCCAGAGAATTCCTTCTGCTTCTTCATTTGTAACACATCTCCTCAGAAGATTATCTGCTCCAATTTTGAACAAATATGGATCGTCCCACACAAACTGCTTGGCATCATGCAGAAATTTCTTTCTCTGTTGCCAAGTTAAATCTTCCGGCATGACTCTTGCAGCTTTGAAATTTGCCATATCAGCAAACCAGGCCCTCTGCTGAATATACATGAGTGATTCATCTGAAAAAGATTCCCAGATTTCAGGCTCCTTGCTAGTAACCTCATTGTTGACTAACCGTGACAAATGATCAACAATTAAGTTCTCACTTCCTTTCTTATCACGGATTTCTACATCAAATTCTTGTAACAGTAGTACCCATCTGATCAGACGTGGCTTAGAATCTGGTTTTGTCAACAAATATTTGATAGTTGCATGATCTGTATAGACAATCACCTTAGACCCAATAAGATAAGGTCTAAATTTCTCTAGAGCATACACAATGGCAAGAAACTCTTTCTCTGTGGTAGCATAATTCAATTGAGCATCATTCAGCACCTTGCTAGCATAATAAATTGGATGAAACTTTTGTTCTTTTCTTTGGCCCAGAACAACTCCTATTGCATAATCACTTGCATCACACATCAATTCAAAATTTTGATTCCAATCTGGTGCTATAATTACTGGAGCTGACACTAACTTCTGCTTCAATATATCAAAAGCTTTCAGACAGTCCTCATTCATCACAAAAAGAGCATCCTTCATCAAAAGATTACTCAATGGTTTAGCAATTTTTGAGAAATCTTTGATGAATCTTCTATAGAACCCAGCATGACCAAGAAAACTCCTAATCCCCCTTACATTTGTTGGTGGAGGCAGTTTCTCAATGACTTCTACTTTGGCTTTATCCACCTCAATTCCTTTAGCAGAAATTTTATGCCCCAGTACAATCCCTTCAGTTACCATGAAATGACATTTCTCCCAATTCAAAACCAGATTTGTCTGAACACATCTTTTGAGGACAGTGTTCAAATTAGCTAAACATCTTTGGAAAGAATTTCCAAAAACTGAGAAGTCATCCATGAATACTTCAATGCATTTTTCTAAAAGATCAGAAAAGATTGCCTGCATACACCTCTGAAACGTAGCTGGAGCATTACATAATCCGAAAGGCATCTTTCTATATGCAAAGATACCAAAAGGACAAGTAAAAGCCGTCTTCTCCTGGTCTTTTGGATCTACCACAATTTGATTATATCCAGAATATCCATCTAGAAAACAATAGAAAGCCTGCCCTGATAACCTTTCTAGCATCTGATCCATGAAGGGAAGAGGAAAATGATCTTTCCTAGTAGCTTTATTCAGCTTCCTATAATCAATGCACATACGCCAGCCAGTAACCGTCCGAGTAGGAATAAGTTCATTCTTATCATTATAAATTACTGTCATCCCACCTTTCTTTGGAACCACCTGTACTAGACTCACCCATTCACTGTCAGAGATTGGATAGATGATACCAGCTTCTAGCAGTTTCAACACTTCTTTTCTGACCACCTCCTTCATGACAGGATTTAACCTTCTCTGCGGTTGAGCACTTGGTTTATAGTCCTCTTCCATAAAAATCTTGTGCATGCAATAAGTTGGGCTTATACCTTTGAGATCTGATATTGACCACCCAATTGCTTCTTTGTTGGCTTTCAGAATTTCTATCAACTGCTCTTCTTCTTGTAAAGATAAAGAGTTACTGATGATGACTGGCTTTGTTCCATCCTCTTCTAAAAACACATATTTCAAATGTGATGGCAATCTTTTTAATTCTGGAGACTGTGCTTTGATTGTTTCTTCCTTATCAATTGTTTCAAATATTGGATCTTCCTCTGGACCCTTTTTCAATGTTTCCAAGTCCATCAGACATTCATCAATCAATTTCTCTTCTTCTTCATCCAAATCTTCACATGCATCAATGAGCGTTTTTTCCAATGGAGAAATGTTACGCACCATTCTTTCTTGAACCATACAAACTTCATCAAGTTCATCAAATTGAAAGCATGCGTTGTCATCATTTGGATATGTCATAGCCTTGGATACATCAAAAGTGACTTCTTCATCATCAACTCTCAGTTTAAGCTTACCATTCTCTACATCAATCAAAACTCTAGCAGTCTTTATAAAAGGTCTCCCAAGAATAAGAGGAACATCACTAGTTCCTTCCATCTCTATCACAATGAAATCAACTGGGAATACAAATTTGTCAACCTTCACTAGAACATCTTCAACCACTCCATATGGATATTTAAGAGACCTGTCTGCCAATTGAAGAGCCATTCTGGTTGGTTTAATTTCCAGCCCCTGAATTGTTCTGCACATGGATAGCGGCATTAGATTAATGCTAGCTCCCAAATCAATCAATGCTCTTCCCACTTTCACATCTCCTATGGTGCATGGAATGGTGAAGCTTCCTGGGTCTTTAAGTTTAGGAGGTAGTTTCTGTATGATTGCACTGCAATTGCCCTGTATATTGATAGTTTCCTTCTCAATGTACTTGTGTTTCTTTGTGAGAAGTTCCTTCAAGAATTTTGCATATGCTGGCATCTGTTGCAATGCTTCAGAGAATGGTATAGTGATCTCCAATTTCTTAAACAGTTCCATGAATCTTTCCAACTGCTTTTCTTTCTCCTTCCTAGAATAACCCTTTGGATAAGGAAGTGGCTTTTCACACTCTTTTTCTCTCTGTCTCTCTTCTCTCTCATTTTTTTCTCTCCTCTCTTCTTCTTCTTTTCTCTTTTTCTCTCTCTCAACTCTTTCTCTCCACTCACATGTTTCTTTTTCACTCTCACTCTCATTTTCTTTCTCTTTTCTCTCTTTTTGTCTCTCCTCTAACACTCTACCACTTCTAGTCACAACAGTTTTACATTCCTTTCCAAGATTATTATGTTTAATCTCGTCAACTATTCTCTCAACATGACCCTCCATTTTTTTTAAATGCAGCATCCATATTATGACAATAAGACGCATTTGTCTTCAAGAATCTCTGGAAAGTCTCTTCAAGCTTTGTTGTTTTCTCAACTGAAGTAAATTGCATCTGCCATTTTTGTTGCTCTTGAACCATTAAAACCTGTTGTATTTCCTGTGGTATTTGAGAAAGTTTCATGGTTACTTCCTCAAGCTGTTGAGAGAGAGTTCTACTTTGGACAAGCAGAGCCTCATTTAATTGTAACAACTCCTTATGATTAAGATCTCCTGTGTCAATATTGAGTTCGTTGTCACTAGTAGCCATATTTTCAATAATTTCAGTTGCTTCCTCTGGAGTCTTCCATTTGATATTACCTCCTGCTGAGGCATTCAGCATCATCTTGGTGTGTGAACCAAGCCCTCCAAGGAAAGTTAGGACTACTTCTTCTTCTTTGAAACCATGCATGGGATTTTTATGTAACAAGCTTTTATACCTGTCCCATGCATGTCCCAGTGATTCTTCCATGCCCTGCTTGAATGAAGAAATCTCTTGCTTGCCCTTAGTCACCTTAGATTGTGGGAAGTATTTATTTAAAAATTTTGTGACCACTGCTTCCCACTCTGTGAAACTTTCTTCTGGAAAAGAGTTCAACCAAAGCTTAGCATTGCCTCCCAATGAGAAAGGAAACAAGCTAAGTTTGATAGCTTCGTCTGGTACCCCATTAATCTTGACCGTGTTGCAGATCTCATTAAAGGTAGTAAGGTGCTCATATGGGCTTTCGTGAGATAACCCATTAAATTGATTACTCTTCACCAGTTGAATTAATGCTGGCTTAACCTCCATATTGGCTGCATTGACTCTAGGTCGAGCTATGCTGTTGAAGTGCTGAGGTCCAGCAAGATTAGTGTAATCTGCAAGAGTTCTTCTACCATTATTGTTCTCCATACTTCCTGTGCTATGAACAGAACCTTGTGGTGATGAGTGTAAGAGAGTTTCTGGAGAAGGGAAAAGTTCTCTAGACGTTCTGATTCTTCTCCTCCTTCTACTCTCTTCTAATCCTTCAAGAAGTGGTTCTGTTGTTTTCTTACTCCTAGTTTGAATTGCCTCCTACATACACAAGAAAACAAAACCCTAGAAAAGATTTGTTAGCACAAAAAGATATAGAAGAAGATATATATTCAGAAGATAAAAAGATAAAAGATTCAGAAGATAAGAAGATAAAACAAGATAGAATAAAATAAAACCCAATCTAAAAGATAAAATAAAATCTAACCTAACCTAAAAAGATAAAAAGATAAAATAAAATCTAATCTAATCGAAAAAGATAAAAAGAAATAAAATCTAATCTAATTTAAAAAGATAAAATGATAAAATAAAATAAAAACAGAAAAAAATAAAAACAGAAATTCAAAATTAAAGTCAAAGATAATCAATAATCACACAAATTAACCAGTTAAACCACGAATCCCCGGCAACGGCGCCAAAAACTTGATGGACAAATTTATGAGCACCAAAATATGATGTCACAAACTTGTTTCACAATCGGCAAGTATGACCGAATCGTTCAAGTAATAAACTTGGTAAGACCAAGTATCGTTCTCCCAAAGGACTCACGGCCTAGTTTAGTTATGTGATTTGTTGATTAGTTAGGACTTACAAACGAAATAATTGGATTTTAATATGCAAGACAGAAAATAAACATGTATGCATGAAGTTTGATCAATGGCAAAGACAAAAGATAAACACTTTCAATGGAATATATGAATGAATATGTTGTTGGGGGTCAATTTCATCTCATCCACTCTCATACATTTTAGGAATTCAACATTCAAGTCATCATTGTTAATGTCACTCTCTAATGTACCATTCTAGATGGCTTCTCCCTAATCACGAGTTCATACAATTCCTAGCATTCCTAATGATTAGTTCATATGCTCAGGAGCTTAAAGACAACCAACATATTGTTGGGAGAAATTCCCCGGATCTAGACTTCCCCGTACGTGCCCGTATCGACAAAACCAATAATCATGCATTGAATGAGTTAAACTATGCAAGCATTGAGCAAAGAGGAAAAACCCTAACTAATGATGAAAGAAAGCATAAGTCTTAATTAAAAGATGCAAGCATAAATTCCATATATGAGAGCTTCAAGAGATTACATTGATTCCCCAACAAACATACAAGGTTTAGTTCACCATATTCATGGTGAACCTAGATGAATTACAATGAAAGTATGAAAGAATAAACCCAATAAAGATGGAGAGGTAGCCTGAGCATCCAAGATCCTCCTTCAAAGGGGTGGAAGAGAGAGTGTTTGCCTCGTTTCTGCCAAAGATACTAACTCTAGGACGTGCAAGTCCTTATATACTATTTTAGAACTACAAAAGATTACAAAAACCCAAGCCCATAAAAGTGCCGCTCAGCGGTAAATACCGCTCAGCGGTAGTTGCGCGTCACGTTTTCTCCCCTCAGCGGCCATTTTTCCCCTCAGCGTGACTCCCGCACCCTCCTGAGTGCCGCTCAGCGGTAAATTACCGCTGAGCGGTGACTTCGACTTCTTCTTTTGCACTTTTTCTTGTCTTTTCTAATGTCATCTCTCTCCTTCTTCACTTCTTTCACCAAATTCACCTTAAAACCTGCACAAAAACACTGAAATCAAGCATAAACCTGTCCAGCTCTCTTATTTCTGAAAATATAGATAAAAGGCATGATTTCAAGCTAGTTTCTAAGTCTAAAGGTTGCTTTTAGTATCAATTTTAAGCATGAAAATAACAGTTTTTCAACTGTTATCAGCTACCCAGATCACCTTCACGCCTCTGCCATCACAGGATTTTCTCAAGCCGCCCACCCAAACCGCTAGAAACAGAGAAAGCTAAATCGCACCACCCAAACCGCTAAGTCTTCACCATCAATAATGTCGCAAGCCACCCTAATCTCGAACTCCATTCGAATCTTCATTCTCGCGCATTAGCCATCAATCATCCAAATCGAGAGCTTCATCGTCAACGCGACAATCCTTGTCGCCGTCGCGCAAAGCTCCAAGGCCATCATCTTCTCCAACCTGTAGAGAACCACAACGAAATGAGTCATTCTCCCTGCACCTCACCACCCTCGTCCTGCACCTCCAAAACAAATTTTAATTCCAACTTATGCCCTTGCCACAGTCAACGAGGAGAGACGAATATTTTGGATTTTTAAAAAGGTGAGTAAAACTTAACTCCTCTTCTCTGCTGCATCTCATAATCAAACCCTATACCTACACCCCCTCCTTTGCAAACAGTCTCCTCTCTCTTTTTCTCTCCGTCCTCCTCCTCTCTACCATTGTGTCCCTGTATCTTCTCTCCGCTGCGTTCCTGCCATTGTTGCTCGCGTTCCTCCGTTGTTTTCGTCACAAATCTGGCGTCCAGAGGTTAGTAGCTTGCATCTGCTGTGTATTTTTGTTTGCCGTAATCTGTGGTTCGTTCGTCGTGGTTCGTGTTCGGTCACCAGAGCTCGCTGGAGGTGGACGTCCGCAGTTGGAAGTGCGGAAGGGGATCAGAACCGCATTTCGATATGCGGTAAGGAGAAACGCAGTTCGATCTGCGGTAAGCTCAAACCGCAGTTCGATCTGCGGCACACATATACAACCACGTTTCGATGTGCGGAAGCGGATAACCGGAGCTGGTGCACGTCCGCAGTTGGAAGTGCGGAAAGGGCAGAACTGCACTTCGATCTGCGTTGAAACTTAGTTTTTTAATTAAATATGGAGTAATGGTATTTAGGGTTTGAATATGTATGTCATCCAGAGAATAATAGGGTTTGAATGTGTGAATGTGTGGTTGATATTTTTTTATCTCAGTAAACAAGTGAAGTGAAGAAAAATAACTTGCTACAGTGCAAAACGAAGAACAGGGCACCTGAGGGTTTATAACCAAAAAATATTTTTGTGGTTGGCAGTTAGGAAAATGGTTGGGGGTTAAAAAAATTAAATTCATTAATTACGTTTTGACTTTTTATTAAATGAAGGGCAAAGAGGTAAATTTGGGGGTGCATGATGAACTGAGTGAGGTGTAGGAAGAATCACTCCAACGAAATCCAGAAAAATCCCAAATCAAAGAAACCTAAAATTGCGCCGCTGCTTGCCTCCATCGACCACCATGAGTGCTTTCTTACACAACTAGGTTCGTCTTCTTCATGCTACCATGAGCCGCACAATTTGCAAAATCATCCTCCACGGAAGCAAAACCGCGAGCTGCGTTTTCTTTCTTCTCATGGCGCAGGAAGGTTTCCCCAAATGCACAACCCTAATTTTGGGTTGAAGGTTGAAGAAGATGGTGATGTGGCAGAAGTTAAATGTCATCTCATTAGTCTTGTGCATACTTGGACTGTCTATCGTTAACGATTTAAACGTCGTTTGCAAAAACGACTAAATTGAACCAAAATTACATTCTTTAGAACAACATTATACATAAAAAAAATCTGGGACCAAATCGAACACACCTAACGAAAATAGGGACCATCAAGGGTATTAAGCCATTAATATTTTGAATCTAAATTAGGAAAAGATAAACGATCCCATTAATCTTTCCTCACATCTAATACCCCTCTCCTTATTTATTTACAGTGAAGTGATTTTGATTTGATTGTGTAAAAGGATTGAGAATAGACCAATATATATTGACGTTTAAATTCAACAAAAATATTAGAATTGTCAAAATGGATCACAACCCGCCGGCCAACCCGACCTACCACGGGTTTGAGCCGGATTAGGTTTGAAAAAAATATTTTTGAAAAAATTAGTTTTTTTTTTTATGCGGGTCAGATTTCAACCCGGCTCATTGATAACAGTTGAAAAACTGTTATTTTCATGCTTAAAATTGATACTAAAAGCAACCTTTAGACTTAGAAACTAGCTTGAAATCATGCCTTTTATCTATATTTTCAGAAATAAGAGAGCTGGACAGGTTTATGCTTGATTTCAGTGTTTTTGTGCAGGTTTTAAGGTGAATTTGGTGAAAGAAGTGAAGAAGGAGAGAGATGACATTAGAAAAGACAAGAAAAAGTGCAAAAGAAGAAGCCAAAGTCACCGCTCAGCGGCAATTTACCGCTGAGCGGCACTCAGGAGGTTGCGGGAGTCACGCTGAGGGGCAAAATGGCCGCTGAGGGGAGAAAACGTGACGCGCAACTACCGCTGAGCGGTATTTACCGCTGAGCGGCACTTTTATGGGCTTGGGTTTTTGTAATCTTTTGTAATTCTAAATTAGTATATAAGGACTTGCACGTCCTAGAGTTAGTATCTTTGGCAGAAACGAGGCAAACACTCTCTCTTCCACCCCTTTGAAGGAGGATCTTGGATGCTCAGGCTACCTCTTCACCTTTATTGGGTTTATTCTTTCATTCTTTCATTGATATTCATCTAGGTTCACCATGAATATGGTGAACTAAACCTTGTATGTTTGTTGGGGAATCAATGTAATCTCTTGAAGCTCTCATATATGAATCTGTTGAGTACATCTTTTAATTCAGACATATGCTTTCTTTCATCATTAGTTAGGGTTTTTCCTCTTTGCTCAATGCTTGCATAGTTTAACTCATTCCATGCATGATTATTGGTTTTGTCGATACGGACACGTACGGGGAAGTCTAGATCCGGGGAACTTCTCCCAATATTATACTGACAATATTATATTGGTTGCCTTTAAGCTCCTGCACTCATGAACTAATCATTAGGAATGCTAGGAATTGTATGAACTCGTGATTAGGGAGAAGCCATCTAGAATGGTACATTAGAGAGTGGCATTAACAATAATGATTTGAATGTTGAATTCCTAAAATATATGAGAGTGGATGAGATGAAATTGATCCTCAACAACATATTCATTCATATAATTCATTGAAAGTGTTTATCTTTTATCTTTGCCATTGATCAAACTTCATGCATACATGTTTATTTTCTGTCTTGCATTTTAAACTCTAAATATTTCGTTTGTAAGTCCTAGCTAATCAACAAATCATATAACTAAACTAGGCCGTGAGTCCGTTGGGAAGAACAATACTTGGTCTTACCAAGTTTATTACTTGAACGATTCGGTCATACTTGCCGATTGTGAAACAAGTTTGTGACATCATAATTTGGTGCTTACAAATTTGTCCATCAAGTTTTTGGCGCCGTTACCGGGGACTCGTGGTTTAACTGGTTAATTTGTGTGATTATTGATTATCTTTGACTTTAATTTTGAATTTCTGTTTTTATTTTTTTTTTCTGTTTTTATTTTATTTTATCTTTTTATCTTTTTAGAATAGATTAGATTTTATTTTATTTTATCTTTTTAGGTTAGATTAGATTTTATTTTATCTTTTTATCTTTTTAGATTAGATTAGATTTTATTTCTTTTTATCTTTTTAGATTAGATTAGATTTTATTTTATCTTTTTATCTTTTTAGGTTAGGTTAGATTTTATTTTATCTTTTTAGATTAGGTTAGATTTTTATTTTATTTTATTCTATCTTATTTTATTCTATCTTCTAAATCTTTTATCTTCTGAATATATATCTTCTTCTATATCTTTTTGTGCTAACAAATATTTTCTAGAGTTTTGTGCCTAATGTTTGCAGGATGCAATTCGATCAAGAATTCAACTATAAGGGCACTCAATTCTTCCAAGGTCAACAAAGGAAAGCAAGAGATCTCATCTTTCAGGCAAGGCATGGAGGAATCATTAGGTCATGCATGGGACAGATATAAAAGCCTATTAAGAAAGACTCCCACGCATGGATTTAACGAAGGAGAAGTAGTCCTAATCTTCCTTGGAGGTCTTGGTTCACAAACCATGATGATGCTTGACGCCTCAGCTGGAGGCAATATCAAATGGAAGACTCCAGAGGAAGCCACAGAAATAATTGAAAACATGGCTACTAATGATAATAAGCTACACAGTGAGAGAGGAGCTCCTATGCAACAAAAAGGAGTTCTGCAGATGTCATCCAATGATGCCTTGCTAGCTCAGAACAATATACTAACTCAACAATTGGAGAATCTCACAAAGATACTTGCACAACTACCCAAAGAGTTGAAGACTGCTGGTCAATTTAATGAGCAACAACAACAACCATCCTTATGGCAACAAATTTCTATACTTAATGAAAGATCAATAAGGTTGGAAGAAATTCTTCAGCAATTTATACAGAAAACTGAATCTTCTCAAAAGAGCACTGAAGCTGCTATTAAGAACTTGAAGATTCAAATGGGGCAGATTACTAAGCAGTTGGGAGAAAGGCCTGACATGGATTTTGGGGCTAATACTGAGGTTAACCCCAGGGGAGAGTGTCAAGAGCTAGTGAGTGTAAATGTTGAAAACGTTGAGTTGGAAAAAGAAGAGAGAAAAGAGAGAGAAGAGAAAGAAGAAGAGAAAATTTGTGTGAAGATTGAGAAGGTGAGTAGAAAAAGAAAAGAAAAAAAGAAAGTGAGAGAAAAGAGAAAGAGGACGAGAGAAAAAAAGAAAGAATCATATGAAAAACCTCTTCCTCATCCAAAAAAGTATCATAGGAAGAAGGAATTTGAGCGCTTTATGGAAATCTTCAAGAAATTGGAGATTAAAGTTCCTATGATTGAGACACTGCAACAGGTTCCCGGTTTGATCAAATTTCTGAAGAAGTTCAGTAGAAAGAAGAAAAAGAAGAAGGAACTTGAGCTTACTGGGTCAAGCTAATGACGTTAAAAGAGCGCTTGCTGGGAGGCAACCCAGTGGATTTACAAACTTTTAATTTGTTTTATTTTGTTTTTGTAATTTTTAATCTGTGAACATTATTCTGGACATTATTTTATTGGATCTAGCATCTACTGAAGGATGCTAGGTGGTTAAGTATCTACTGAAGGATATTAGGTTTGTAACACCTACTGATGGGTGTTGGTGAGAAAATATTTGCACCTACTGATGGGTGCTGGTAAGTTTGAAACACCTACTGATGGGTGATGGTAAGTGTGAAACACCTACTGATGGGTGTTGGTGGATTTTGGGTCAGGCTCGTGACGTTAAACAAGCGCTACCTGGGAGGCAACCCAGTTGATTGATTGTTTTCTGTTTGTTTATTTTAGTTAGGGTTTGCATAAGCATTTTTAACATTGAATTGCAGGGAACCAGTGAGGGGTATGTCTAGGAGGCACGCAGGTCAAGAAAAGAAGGAGAGGAGCACTTCACGAAAGGGTCGCTGAGCGGCAATTACCGCTGAGCGGTACTATCGCAGGTGGGCTTAAGTTCCCCTTAGCGGAACCCGAGCCCATTAGGGTATTTTTAAACCCTAAGCAGCGCAATTTCTCAGTCTTTCAGACTCTTCTCTGCACACACACTCCTACATACCTTTTCAAAGGTTCTCTACAACTTTTCCCTCATCCCTTTTTAGAAAATCTCCCTTCCTCTCACTTGCTCACTAGTTTTCCATCTAAGTTTGGGATTGGGAGAGAGCATCATTGAAGGAGCTGATTTCTTCATTATGGTTTACTAATGCTTAACAATGTATCTTTTGGTTTTGTGAATTATGTTTGATGCAGGGATGGCCTCCTCATCGGGCAAAAAGAATCAAGACTATAAGATCGAAGAAGAAGGAGGATACAGAGGACAGCTCAGATTGAGGAGGAGTTGAGATAGCATTTACTGATGAATGCTATCATAACTAGAGCAGGACTTATGCTTTTGTTTGGTTTAAGTTTTCTGAACTTATTTACTTCTGTTTTAGATTAGGGTTTGATGTACTCTATTGAACACCTGGTTTATTATGATGGTTTGCTATTAACTGTGATTGTGTGATAAGTAATGCTTGATGATGCTTATTGATTGATTGATGTGGAGATGATGTGCACATTAAAATGCTTATACAGGTGATTCACAAGCTTTGTGAACAAATGCATGATATCATGATTGTGGTTTTGAAATTAAGCAGGATGTGTATGTCAAATGTGAATGAGCTTATATGTGAGGTTTTGAGCTCCAGAGTTGTTATTGATTGAATGCTATTACTTTGAAAGCATGAATGATTTTGCCCAGGTTTTCTATGATTGAATCAATTGTTTGTTGTGCATCATATGATCAAGGCCGTGTTTTTGAAACCCTTTTTATTGGCCAAATTCATAAAGTTAGCCTACTAAAAGAGAACACTTTGTGTTCTATCCTTTGAACCATTAGCCTTGAACATACACTGAACACCCTTGATTGAAAATCTTTACCTTGAGTTAAATAGAAGATCTTGTGTGGTATTGTCAAATGTTCAAGTTTGGGGTTGTTGGGGAAACATGAAAAAGGAAAAGCATTGAGCTAAGAGCTAAAAAGTAAGAATATGCAAAGAAAAAGAAAAGAAAAGAAAAAGAAGCAAAGCTCAATGCAAATGCAAAGGCAAAAGAAAGTTGGGAATGAATAAGAATAATTGTGTTGTTATGATTCTCTTAACTCAAGGATTTTGTGATCCAGAAAAACCAATTTTCTTGTTAGCCCAGCCACATTATAAGCCATTGAAAAGTCCTTGTGATGATGCATGCTTGTGAATGTTTTTGATTGTGGTAAAATGAAAGGCAAAGTTGATTCATGTGACATTGTGATAGTGGAGTGAATGAGTGAGACACTTTACCTCTTATACACTTGTGTGTTGAGTGAAACACTTTACTTAGTGAGGAAATATTCCATAAGCACATGAACATCCATGCTTAATTGATTGATCATTCATGAAAAATAGCATTTGTTGGAATTGAAATGACTTGGTGAACACTAAAGCATGTGCACATCTTGAATAAACTCTTGGTCATAAGTTTGAGTAAAGTTGTTACTTATCTTGAAAAAGAGGATTTTAGAATGAGTAGACCATCATATGAATTGGTTGGAGATTGAGTTACATTTTGTTTGCTTGAGGACAAGCAAAGTTCTAAGTTTGGGGTTGTGATAACAGTTGAAAAACTGTTATTTTCATGCTTAAAATTGATACTAAAAGCAACCTTTAGACTTAGAAACTAGCTTGAAATCATGCCTTTTATCTATATTTTCAGAAATAAGAGAGCTGGACAGGTTTATGCTTGATTTCAGTGTTTTTGTGCAGGTTTTAAGGTGAATTTGGTGAAAGAAGTGAAGAAGGAGAGAGATGACATTAGAAAAGACAAGAAAAAGTGCAAAAGAAGAAGCCAAAGTCACCGCTCAACGGCAATTTACCGCTGAGCGGCACTCAGGAGGTTGCGGGAGTCACGCTGAGGGGCAAAATGGCCGCTGAGGGGAGAAAACGTGACGCGCAACTACCGCTGAGCGGTATTTACCGCTGAGCGGTATTTACCGCTGAGCGGTATTTACCGCTGAGCGGTATTTACCGCTGAGCGGTATTTACCGCTGAGCGGTATTTACCGCTGAGCGGCACTTTTATGGGCTTGGGTTTTTGTAATCTTTTGTAATTCTAAATTAGTATATAAGGACTTGCACGTCCTAGAGTTAGTATCTTTGGCAGAAACGAGGCAAACACTCTCTCTTCCACCCCTTTGAAGGAGGATCTTGGATGCTCAGGCTACCTCTTCACCTTTATTGGGTTTATTCTTTCATTCTTTCATTGATATTCATCTAGGTTCACCATGAATATGGTGAACTAAACCTTGTATGCTTGTTGGGGAATCAATGTAATCTCTTGAAGCTCTCATATATGGAATCTGTTGAGTACATCTTTTAATTAAGACATATGCTTTCTTTCATCATTAGTTAGGGTTTTTCCTCTTTGCTCAATGCTTGCATAGTTTAACTCATTCCATGCATGATTATTGGTTTTGTCGATACGGACACGTACGGGGAAGTCTAGATCCGGGGAACTTCTCCCAATATTATACTGACAATATTATATTGGTTGCCTTTAAGCTCCTGCACTCATGAACTAATCATTAGGAATGCTAGGAATTGTATGAACTCGTGATTAGGGAGAAGCCATCTAGAATGGTACATTAGAGAGTGGCATTAACAATAATGATTTGAATGTTGAATTCCTAAAATATATGAGAGTGGATGAGATGAAATTGATCCCCAACAACATATTCATTCATATAATTCATTGAAAGTGTTTATCTTTTATCTTTGCCATTGATCAAACTTCATGCATACATGTTTATTTTCTGTCTTGCATTTTAAACTCTAAATATTTCGTTTGTAAGTCCTAGCTAATCAACAAATCATATAACTAAACTAGGTCGTGAGTCCTTTGGGAAGAACGATACTTGGTCTTACCAAGTTTATTACTTGAACGATTCGGTCATACTTGCCGATTGTGAAACAAGTTTGTGACATCATAATTTGGTGCTTACAAATTTGTCCATCACTCATTTAAACCTGGTTCATGCGGGTTGAACCCGTGGTGGGCCAGGCCCACCTACCTAATTTTATTTTATTAAAATTTAATTTTAATTTTATAAAAAAATATTTATTATTTTGTTTTTGCTTGAAAAAATTATTTAAGTTCCTTATTTTCAAAATTAATTAAACACTCATCTGGGAGTGAAATTTGGAAGTGAAATTTATTTAGATTTGAATTATAAAAAGTTTGTAACTTTTTTTTTATTTAAAAAAAATTAAAATTAGGTGAGTCAGTGAACCAACCCGTTTACCCACCAACCGTCGGCCTGGGTTTGAATTTTTTTGACTCGCTAATAAATAAGTTGGGTTAGGTTGACTTACTAAATGACCAACCCATGATGAGTCGGGCCTGGTCAGACCGGATCGAGTCGGATCACACATTTTGACATCTGTTATAAATATCATGGAATAGAAAAGAGTTTCCGTTAACTAATTATTAATATTTTATTATTAAAACTATTGATAATGATTAATATTTTTATTTTTACTTCTCTTTTTCATTTATATTTAATGTTTGTTTTTATTCATTATATGTCATTTTTATATAAGAAGATACATAATAAGTGAAGGTTTCAACATGAAAGGACATGTGGCTAAATCCAGAAATATAACAATAACAATGACATCACAAATAATCTCCTCACAAATAATCTCCTCCTCTTATTTCATACATTATATTTCATAAACCTGTTATTTATTCTGGTTAAGAGTTTTTTTTTTTTTTTCAGAATAGTACTTTTCAAAAATAATATTTCCTCAACTGCACGTTATTTTCTTGAATGAAACTCTTACTCTAGTATTTTCGGTCTCGGAAACTTCCCCATATAACCAAAATTTTGCAAGATTTTTGAGCTTTTAGTTTCTTTTAAGATATATCTAGGAATAAATATTTTTATTGGTTTGTTGAAATATAAAAAATATATAATAGAAAATATAATTTTAATTTTAGACTTTTGACTTGAAAAATAAATATAGATGTTTAAAAAATACATAAATTTTGGGCGATGTAAAAAAATGTAAATTAAATACTTATTAATTTTAAATTTTAATATAATTTGACTATTATTATCTAACTTATTTAGTTTTATTATTTAATACTATCCATTCATTCAACTACTATATATATATATATATATATCCTAATCTCTTCAGGATTTTTTTTCCTATAAAGTCGAAGGGACGTACACATCAGATATGCTCCCTTGATATGAAGGAAAGATGGTCAATTCAAACTTTTCATGCCGTATGACACAGAATTCATTCACACCTCACTTTTTTTCAACACAACCACGTGATTCATTTTTTAACAATGAATTTTAATAAATACGTCATAAAAATAAAATATTCTTCACTCTTTTAAGGAAAAAAAATTGTGTTCATATGTCATTTTTAGTCTTAATATATCCACGTTCGAAAATTATTTTTAAAAAAAATCTTAAAATTAAATTTTTTGAGAGGTCTCTAGATGAATATTTTTAGTGAAAATTTCCCTTTATCATAAGAAAAGTTATATAAAATTTGATTTAACTCAATATAAAATAAAAACTAATTGTGTTCCTATTAAGTTTTCTTCTTCTTATTACAAGCTATTAAATATCTTTTACAAAAGTTATGAAATTTTCGAAGAAAAAAATATTTTATTAATTTCTTCATATAATTATTGCCATATTTAGAATTTTAAACATTTCTCGTATCTATAAATAAATTATATCATTTTACTACTAAAAACAACCATATAAATTTTTTATCATGCTTATAAATATAATGTAAGTATAACTTAATTAAACATTACAACATTTTTCAATAAACAGTAATATGTTTATTAGTCATTAAATATTTTTGAATGTATATATTGTATGTCATTAATGTAATTATCTGTTTAGTTTACTGTGCTTTTATTCTATTTTTAATTTGAAATTCAAAAGAAACGATTAACCGATACAAACAATAATCGATTAAAAAACTAAAGAAAATAACAGTGCTAAATTGACTTTTAAGTTACATTTTTTTAGATGATCATTGAAAATGATGACATATTGATTGATTGAATTAAAGAAAATAAAAAACAAACCCATTTGATTGAATATATAACCTGAGTAAAAAAAATACTTATTTATATTTGGTTTAGAAAAATTACAAAATGTAACATCCCGTTAGATAAATTAATAATAAATAAAATTCAAACGTAAAACCCAGTTATATAGATTTATAAACGATTAAAACTTAAATAACGAGCATTTAAAAACAATATACTGATTACATATATAATGAAATCATTATTCTAGTACATATTCATTTTGAGCTTATTTTATCATTATGCATATGAATACCTCATTTATGGTAAGAGATAAAGTTTAAAGTATATGATAATTTGTTATTGCATAAAAAATTATTAATAAAAAATAATTAAAGAATATAAAATATGGATATTGCACCAAACCTATGATAAAATAATACAAAAAATAAAAACAAAAATCAACATTTCACCAAATATAGACAAATGATATTTATTTGGTAAAAAAATCAAACTAATTGTAGACATGAAATTATAAAGTGACAGAGATCCACACCCAAATTTGTGAACTTATCAGCACAATAATTTTCTTTCTAAAAATTATGTTAACCTTTAAATTGGATTCGTTTACAAATATGTAAATATTACGTAGTGCCCATGACATATCTTTTAAGTAGAAAAAGCTTGACAAACTAAAGAGAAATCACATTTTAATAAAAGTCTAGTAAAACACATAATAATGTACAAATGGCTTTCATAAATTCTTCATAAACAAAATCATGTATACTAAAAAGCCCACAAAAAAAACTCTTAATATATTCTTTTTGTTTCATCTAAAAATACCACCACACGCAAATAGACCAAGATAACCTTGGCAACTCCATAGTGTTTATCTTTATCCAATTAGGCTCTGGAAACTGCCAAATAATTTTCTACAAAATAGTGTTATGCATGGTCTTTTCGAAATTATTACCATCCAATCTAAAAAATTATTTAAGTTTGCATGTTTACGTACTAAAGTGAATGGGAGATTGAAATTTGCAGTAGTTTCTCATACTTTATAATATTATAGTGTTTGACGCCGTTTACGACTTAAGGTTGGGACATGTTAAGAGATACTAGATTATCACGTATTCCATGAGATCGTTTTGTGCATTATTATGATATCTTAGATAGCACGTTCTGTCAAACGCTTGCTTGATGGTTTTTTACATTTATACGTTGAATTTTTAAGCAACAACATTTAATTCAGAGTTTATATAGACTGTGTATTTATTTAATCAAACATTGTTTCTTTTTCAGATAGAATTTTACTTTAAGTATTGTATTCTCTATAACCATTTATCTTTACTTGATATATTGTTATCTTTGATAGACACATGTTTCATCCAGCATAGTCCCTTATTGTAACCAATCGTGTAGACATCATATCCTACGATTATTATTTTGTTGAGTGTTGTTTGTTAAACCTAAAAACTTGAGTTGCTGGACAGTCTAGTCTTCCTAGACGATCTTGTCCAACACAACAATTATTAGATGATTGTGGTTTCAAATAAGAGTTTAGGAAAACATTTAATAAGCAAAGCGATTAACATAGGTATTTTCATACTAGTTTGCTCCAATCTGAGCTACATCCAGTTCTTCCTTAAGACCTCTTAAGGGATTCCACCAATCTTTAACAAGATTACGATGAGTACAACCTACTCTTGGTATACAAGTATTATTAACCACTTACGGTTCCCACTAGTCTACTTGACTATAATAAGTTTAACCACTCTTGGTATCCACCTTAGACAAACTACCTAGACCGTTTAACTCAACTGAGTTAAACAAATACAAGTGTTTGAATTCACTTTTGAATATGAACACATAAGTGTTTTGAGTACATGTATAGATTCAAATACCTCTCAAAGATATGATAGATTCTATAAAATATAATGAAAAACTATGTATGTGATTAATCTCCCTTGTGTTGAATATAAACATAGGATCCTTTATTTATAATAGAAGAAATATGGGCTAATCCCAAAATACAAATAAGAAACAATAACAAATTAACTAAAGATAGAAGATAAAAATAAGGTAAAGATAATATATCTGACACTCCCTCTCAAACTTGTGCATACAAATCGTATGTACTAAGTTTGTTACTAATTACTAATGTAATCCATAAAAACTTAGTGAAAATTTCTTCTTTTACACTCGAGTGACACTAAATTATTAATGATTTGTGAACACAACATAGAAGATGAAATATTAATCCAAAAGACTCCCCTCAACAACAAATCTAGGTGGTTTCTCCATGTAAATCTTTTTTGGTAAATTATCATTAAGGAATGCATTGTTGACACCCAGAGGATAAAGAGGTCATTGTTGAAGAGCCACCATGGCTACAAATACACTAACAAAAATAATCTTTGCTACGGGAGAAAAAGCATATATGAACGATTCAAACACAATGATGATGAAAGGGAAGTCAAAAGGGACAGGAACGAAAGAAGCCATTGATGAACGAGAGAGAGAAACCTTAAAAGTTCAAGATTCTTCAATCAAGGCAGTTAAAAAAGGAAAAAGAGCAACATTGATCCTCTAAATACCTGCCTGAGAGAAGATGGGACGTGCGACCACGCACGATGAACCTCAAAGAGGAAAAAGAGTGGCCTCGATGCTCCAAACTGCTACGAGATGTGGCACCATGCATGATGAAAATGGGAGAGATCGAAAACTTTAAAAGACATTGAAAGTGCAGAAGAGCTCTGATGAAGGCATTGTTGGTGGCACAATTGTCGTCTGGCCGAGAGGATCAAAACTGTGTGATCGTCGGTTGAGACTGAAACTCTTGTAGTGGTAGCGATAGACGATAGTGGTAGATGATGGTAGTAGACAATGTTGGTAGACGACAATGCCATCGACGACGGTAGATGGCGTCGCCATCGACAACGACAATTGTAGTGGTAGAGCCAACAAACAAATTTTCCTCGAAAAGAAACTTAGGCTTTTGATACGATGTTGAATATAATAAAAAACTTTGTATGTCATTAAGCTCCCTTGTGTTGAATATACACATAGAGTCCTCTATTTATAATAGAAGAAATATGGGCTAAGCCCAAAATACAAATAAGAAATAATAACAAACTAACTAAACATAAAAGATAGAGATAATATATCTAAAAGATTCAATATAGTGAAATTTGATAACTTGAAATACTTTTTCTTGTTCAAAGAACAAAATTAGACGCTTTACTCACTAAATGATATTTCATTAAGTGTTGTATGTTAAACTTTCAAACTTGAGTTGCCAGACAATCTAGTCTCATTAGACAATCTTGTCTTAACACTCTTTCTTTATGTGTTTTGTTTGTTTTCTTTTTATATAATAACCACATATGCTAGGATCGACTCGGCTTGGCCTTCAGCCAGGTTTGACTTGGGGCCCAGGCCAACTCAGCTCGAACATTCGACTAGGACTGACTCACCTCGACTTTGGTCAAGGTCAACTCGGCTTAACCTTCAGCTTAGATCAACCTATTGGACCTTCGGCATAACCTTTACCTAGGTTTTCTTGTCTTGACCTTCAAGTGGGACCAATTTTGTTAAGACAAGATCGTCTAAAGAAACAACAACATCTAGCATTTCCTGTTTTGAAGTTTAACAAACAACGTTGAACGAAATAAGCGTTTATCAATATAAATCGTCTATTTAATAACGTTTTGCGAAAACAACATTTTCTAACATATATTGTGTAGTAGACAATGTTTAAAAACCAAGGTCTAACAAAAGGAAATGCCTAACTATACGGTTAATAAAATACTTAAGCTTAAGGTTTTATACTTATAGTTATGAACAATATAAGCACTTAAACAAAAGAATCATCTAGGAAAAGCTCACTAAACGATGTAATGAAACTTATGAACATTTTTATAACATAAGTGTTTAACGTGTTATATTGTCTAACAATCATATATTAAATGCTTTGCTTCTTAAACGATGTTTTTGTCAACGAGCTGACATGTACAAAAATGATTTAAATATGTAATACGCCTAAAAGATTGCCAATGTTTTATAGATCACGAAATTACAAAGAACTTTACTCAAATTCCTACATAAGATCGATAAAGATGTTAAGAGATAAGAAGACATGCTAGGAATGTTTCATTAAAGCTTCAAGCTTTGTAGAATTGTACAAGCTACTTTTGTTAAAGTTCTAATAAAGCATAGTAGATATGCAACGTAGACCTGAGTGTGACTACCTACCCAAAAAGGCTATGATGTCTACATGGAAGTCAATTCTCAGTCTGATGGATCTTTCTCGAAGAAGGCTATATATAGATGATTTCATGAAGAGAAGACAAGAAGAATATGTGCATATAAACAAGCTTGTTGTTACTTTGTTTATTTTTTTCTATATTGTCTAACGCTTTCGTTTAAAGAGAAAATCTTTACAAGTCTTTCAGATTCGCTTTATATTGAAAATTTATTCTCTTAAAGACTTATCAAATTTGTGTCCTATTTGAAAAATCGTTTTGGTTGGCTTATAAATTTAAAAGTGAATTAAAACACTTGGTGTTTAGCTCAGTTGAGTTAAACAATTTAATCACTTGACTAGTGTTGATACTAGGAATGGTTGATACTCGTTGTAAACCAAGAGTGGTGAAACTCGTGTAATCTTTGATAAAGATTAGTGAAACCCCTTGAAAGATCTTAAAGGATAACTAGGCATAGCTCAAGTTGGAACGAACCAATTTAAAAATGTGTTTTATTGCTTTCCTTTATAAATGTTTTCCTAAATGCTCTTTTAAACGCATCAGTGTCTAACAATTATTGCATACCATCTAACCCCTACAAAAGTCATTAAACGCTGCCATGCAAAAAGGTTTTAAAACACTATTCAACCCCTCACCCTTTCCTAATGTTTTCCTGTGTTTCGAATTGGTTTAAAATTTCAGTCATGACTGAGTCATTTTGACCTTCTACGAGGGAAACTCGACTCAACCTTTTGTTAGGGCCAACTCAACTCTATCTTTGACAAAGGCCGTTTAGATACATCCCGCACTTGGTCCGCAAAATACAAATTGGGCTAGCTTGTCCCGCTTTGAAATGTGAGCTCAATAGTCTAGTCTGCCTTGCACAAGTCATGACGTACAATATTTGTTTTTTAATTTCCTGATAATAGTGCGTATTGTTCATATAGGGTTGGGAGAAGGACTGGTGTTATAGCTAAGAGTATTAGATCTTGGATTAGTTTTTGAGGTTGTGGTGGTTTTTGGTTATTCAAAGAATGGAACTCATAGGTTTAAGTTATCTCCATGTCTTTTATATGTTGTCAAGATTCTGAGTTTTTGATAGTGGGTTTTAGTGGTGGGTCTAACAGAGCGATGGTATGCAAGTTTATATGTGGGTTATTTCTAGTTTCATTTTTATTTGAACACTCTGAAGATATCACATATTTCCTAACAAACAAGGCAATGAAGAAACCATTTCCATGCTTAGTACAATCTGTCTAAATCAGACATTCAGCTGAAAGACAAAAATAAAGTGTTAAAAAGGTCACGGTGCAAGACAATGATAGACCAGGAATTGTGTTGCTATCTAAAATTATTTCTTACAATCGTCAAACATAGAAGACCACATCATTGCCACCAAAAGTTGTATTTCCATATGATTAGGCAATGGGAAGAACAAATTTGATGACATATTCATTCTCAATCTAGCAAAGGATGGTGTTCTAAAATCACAATTAGAAAGAGGGAAAGTATCTTATGTAGAAGCTCATCATACTTGATTATGGAGGCTATATGCTACCAAGTTCTAGAATTACATTCTTAATTTTTTTTCTTATACGGGTCACAGGCTAGCTTGCCCTGCTCATCCCAAGCCTATACAGGTTGAAAGTAATGTGGGCTAACTGACCTGAAATCTCAACCCACCCAATGTTTTTTTAGTGATGCTCCCTCCACCATCTCATCTTCTCCCTGCACCTTTCTAATATTTTTTAAATTTCAAATTTATCCTTTTTACTTTTTACTTTTACTAAATTTACATTTTATTTTTTAAAACCCTAATCTCAATCCCCTCTCACCTTCACTTTCCCTTTCACTCTCAGCAGCAAGCCCCCCACCCCCTCCATTGTCACTTTCTCTCTTTCTCTTAATTTCTACTTCCGTTAACACAACATTTTCCATTTCCTTTCAAATTCCATGAGATTCACCGAACACCTAGTGATCATCGAAGAGAAGTTCAGCTCCTGCGGCCTAAACAGTTTGGTTTACAACAAGAAGGGTTATCTCCTGGTGGTTCATAGTTTCAAGTCTAAGCATAGATTTTCAAGTTTTGTTATTTAAAGACAAGAAAGTGGGGAAGAAATTTTTAGTAGATTATATTATGGAATCATAATACTTCAAAACTCATCAAAAGTTATAAATATTTTAAATTTATACCATGCAAAATTTCCTTCTTCTGTTAAATTTTGTGTTAATGGAAGTAAAAATTAAGAGAAAAAGAGAAAGTGACAGTGAAGGGTAGGAGCTTGCTGGTGAGAGTGAAAGGGAAAGTGATAAAGTGAGAGGGGATTGAGATTAAAGTTTTAAAAAATAAAATGTAAAATTGGTAAAAATAAAAAGGGTAAATTTAAAATTTAAAAAAGATTGGGAAAGTGTAGAGAGAAAATGGAGTGGTGGAGGGAGCATCACTCTGTTTTTTTTGTAGGCCTGTAAACCGTCCGTTGCACTTTATCATCTTTAATTACTTAAAAAAAATTCAAATTCTCCAAATAAATAAATTATTTTATTAAATTATCAACAATAATATTTTTAAAAAATATAGTTGATTGGATGAGAAAATTGGTACATTGTATCATTAAACATTGATTATATGTGTTTCACAAGGTCATAACTGTGGTTAGCAATCTGAGTATCACATGCTCCACCCTCACCACCATGTTTGTTTGGTGGATCATATCATCAATCTATATTTTCCATTTATTGAGCCTCCACTTTATTTAAATAAAGAAGCTAGGTTCCGTTTGAGATTGAAAAACCAAAACGTAAACAAAACTAACACGACAAAAGGAGTAAGGTAGAAAATAATCATTTTTGAAATATAATTAAGAGAGGGAAATGTTCTTGTTATTTGTATTTTGGGCGTATAGAGTTCATTAATTGTAATTAACTCTTATGTGTTAAAATTTGGTTTTGTTTGAAAAGTAATAAACCTTTTGTACGTGATCTCTCTCATTGTTATATGAATAGAAAGAAAATTCTGATATTTCTTTTATATTTTCAAATAAATGGTAATATTCAATTTACGTGGGGTTAAATTTTCTTAAACTACTAACTACTTTTGAAATTTTCGAACATTAAATCTTTAATAATTAATATACTGGCTTGGTGTTACACTTCATATGCTGAAATCACTTTCTTTTGTAAGTTTTTCCAGTTGAAGAATGATACATCGCTATTTTCTTTTTTAAACTAACATTATATTTTAAGGAAAAAACTATGCTATATATCAATACATTTTTCAAGTGTTAGATAAAAATGCTAAGTAAGTCATTACCTCACTAATTGCAAAGAATATATTGAGAATACGTTATGAATAATGTAACTCTTTAAAATAAATAAATAAATTCTTCAAGAAATAAAATAAATAATTTTTTTAATTAATTTATTATTGTGATTCTAATGAATTTTAATTAATATATAATCGTGTACTCTACTTTTATCAAAATTTTAAATAATTAATTTTTCTAATCCACAAATAGTGATAACTTATGTATCAAAATACATTTCTTCATTTTAGAAGACTCAAATTCCACAACAATTATTTTTTACTTTTCACGTCGCATCTTTTTGATAAATCAATTCTGAAAAAAGAAATAGTTATCCCTTTGCATATATGATTTTAAGTATTTTAAAGACATGTTCATTTATTTTCATATTAGACCTTAGTCCTTGTAATAATGTTAAAATAACTTAAACGTATGTAATTATAATAGATCTATACTAGATAATTGAGATAAAACCATTAAGCAAAATAGTCTAATGATAATATTGTCTAAGTTTAACACATTACTAATAAATGAGAGATAGTTATTCTATTAAATTTTCTAAAAAAATGAGAAGTACACAAAAGTATTTAAAAAACATATAATAAGCATAAAAAATATATTTTTAATATGTTTGTTAAAAAAAGTGCTTATGAACACATTCAATTTTTATGTTTGGTATTAATGTTCTAAACATTATTTCAAAAAATTTAATATTTTCTATTAAGGTAGTAAAATTTAAGTTTAACACAGTCTCAACTTAACTAGGTACGATTGTTTCCAATTATATATTATAATATGATATAGTTTCTATAGTCAATATGTAATCTCTGACATATTCACTCGTGTTGATGACACTATGTGTTCAAATCGATAACATCAAATTGGAAATCGTTATAACTATGACAACAGATAATATGATATGCCTAAATCTCAACTATAAGAAAGGTTATGAATAACTTTGATACCATATTGAAGTTGATTTATTAAGGTTGAATTCAATGTAAGTTCTACTGTATTAATATCATGTTAGAGTTACTCAAAGTATATCCTAGTTGAGATTTAACCCTATCATGCAACTTGTTATTACTCAAAGTATATTCTAGGTGAGATTTAAGCTTATCGTGCAACTTGTTATTGTGCCCCTCGATTTCTATACACAATATCTTCGATGTGAATGCACAACGTCTTTAAAGTTTAATAAGTGAGCCACACTTCCTCTCATTGAACGACTTTAATAAAATTGAGTTAAGTGTAAGGTTCACTCCATTAAAATATTATCTTAGAATTGATAGTTGTTTAAAATAATTGTTGGCTCTATCGAGGAGGAGGTTCCCTGTAGGTTACACAAACATCAATAACATCTGAGCCAACTATATAAAGGATCGACACCACTATTTACCCAAAACCTTAAGGCAATGGGTTAATGAGTCTTTCACCTTTATATATTGTTATACTTTCTCATTTCTATCCAATGTGGAACTTGAAATCACACTTGGATTCCCAACAAACACTCAATTATTATATTATTCAAAAACTTGAATATAAAATAGAAATTTTATAAATGAGTTTTATTACTTTAAAAACCCTTTTATCTCTCTAAACACCATTATTTTATATTGTTCTAACCTCTCTCTACAATTTATCATCCTCTATTACTCTGATTGAAAGGTCTAAGACTACGAAATAATCTTGTCAACAAGCTCATTCTATTCATCAAATCAGTTTCTTCCACCAAGTAAGTCGTTTTTTTAGTAGGTCCAAACTATTTTGTCTCTTACGTGTGAGCCTACTCAGTTTGCTTCTGCTCTTAATGAATCTCTATTGATCAGTGATTATAATGATATGTTCTTATCATTCTTGTGATGTTTTTATGCGTAAATAAAACATCTTTTTTATTTGTAAGGTGTTTATGCTTTTTAGAGTTATGTAAGTTGTCAATCAAAGTGAGATAAGTTAATCAGAGTTTTTATATATTGTTGAATATTACTTGTGGTGTTGTGAACTTGGCATTTGAAATGGTTATTGTTTGGATTTGTGTTGAATTTGAATATTGAAATTGTTATGGTATATGTGTTGAATATGTGCTCAATTTTGTTGTTGGGAAGTTATGTGAAATCAAATGCATTTGGAGCTAAATTGTGAATTTGGAAGTATGATTAAATTGGACCTCTTTCCTTAAGCAACTGGTCCAATTGGTACAAAGTAAAACATGTTTTTTCAATGGATTGAATTAAAGAAGGAAAAGTACCAATTTGATCGATTGGTAAGTTAAAAATCTACATAATTTTAAGTATGTTGTCATGGTGCTAGAAGGCACTAGAGAGCATTGGTTGCTAGCACAAAAATTTCAAGTCAAAGATCTAACTCATGACAGGCATTGAGTAGAAGTTTTCATCCCTAGGCGTCGTTCCTCCAAGGAGTTCCAATGGCCTCTAATGTTGGGTGTTGAATAGTACTGTTGGGTATGCTCATTATAGAGAGTTCTAGGGGTCTCTAGAGTTGGATGCCAATTTAGGCTTATGGGCTCTCCATGGGTAGTGAGCCCTTGTCACACCAGTGTTGGGCATGCCTTAGGTGTTGTTGGGCGCCAATTCGATTGTGTGTTATGATATATTATTTTCTACATTTTAACTAGTTTTGATGGTTTCAATAGTTGATATTAATATTAATCATGGTTTTAATGGTGAAAATAATTGATATTGAAAATGTTGTAGTATCACTAGTACAAAAACAGCGTATAACGTCATGCGTTTACGTCCAACCACTAAATAGCCAACGTTAAAAATGACTGGTGGCATTTTTGTAAATAAATACAATTATTAAACGTCGTTTAGAATTGTAATTCGGCGTAAAATGATATAAAACGTCAAATACCCCAGCGTTAGACGTCAAAAGGTTAGTGAATTCAATAAAAATTTGAGCGGAAGATTAAAAATTCATTCATTTTATCTTAGCGTGCGAGACCCTCTTCTCTTCTCAAACTTTTCTCTAACGAAGTTTGACGACCATCACATGTAATCTTTCTTTCATTTGATACAAATTCATTTTATGTATAATTTTCGTTTGTTTTGACCGATTATTTTCGTGCTTTTGTCCTTCATAGGAGCATTCTGCTTTCTCTGTCACCGGTGAAAACACTTTATTCCATCAAACCCACCTTTTGAAGGTTAGTTTTCGTTTTCATTTTGAAGAACTTATTTGTTATTGTTTGGTTTGTTTGTTGTTGTTGTTTGATTGAACTTGTTTGTTGTTGGTTATTGTTGTTTGTTCTTGATACTACGTTCATAGTTCTTGCTTTATAAAATACCAAAAACTGAAATTTGTTGTTTTTCTACTTTTCAGGTCTCGTAAAGTTGTAAAAAACTATCACAATTAATTAAAAAAAACAAAAAAAGGTGATTAATGTCGTATATTAACAAAATTGGACTTTATGTTAACGTCGTATATTGACAAAATTCGACGTTAACTTAACGTCAAATTTTTTAAATTCGATGTCAATTTAACGTCTCCTAATATGATGTCGTTCACGAATTCGCCATTAAAAGCCCAAAATATTGACACTCCAATAATAATTCACACTCATATAGAGTAGAATGAGTTATGTGGTGAGAGTAAGAAAAGATCATAGTCTAAGGGTTTTTTCTTGGCCTAAGATGCAAAAGAGATTAACCTTATATGTGGTAGGGTGAAACTCATTGGCAATGACTTAGTAGACTCCCAAACAAGTGCATGTCTTCATTGAATCTGATATCAATGTATGTATCTAGATAATTGAGTTTATAAGAGTCTTGCATTTTATGTTTTATTTCATCGTGACTATGTCAATTGTATGGCTTGCTTATGAAATTTGTTGTTTGTTACATGCATATTTCTCTTATAAATTAAATATCCTATCTTGTGTTTGTGTTTCTTGTGTTGTTTTTCCTCGTTTGCAATGAACACCTTTATTAATGTGAGAAGATGAAAAAATGTATTGATTTTACTCAAGAAGGAAATTAAAGTGCAACTATCTAATTTTTCATGGGTTTTGTTATCTTTTTAAAAAACTTTATAGTCTCTTTGGTTTATATATGCATTTATTTATAATTTAGAATATCTTTTGGGACGACTGTAATTTAGTAAACATTTACTTAGTTTTTGTGGATGATTATCAATTATATAATGTTTTATTTAATAGTTTTAAAAGATGTTATATAATTGTTTTATAATTAATCTTTTCACTAATTATCTTTATTTTAAAGAAATTTAAAACGTAAGTTTTACACGAATATATATATATATATATATATATATATATATATATATATATATATATATATATATATATATAAAAGCTTATTAAACATATTTATATTATTCTTGAAAAGATACTCTAGAAATATACACTTGAAAAAATTTCGTACACCCAACAATTCCTTAACTGTTGATTATATCTATCTATGCTTCACGAACTGTTAGCTCTGGTTACCAATCGAGTAATTTGATTTGATTTGAGTTATTAGAGGAGCTTCTTATATTATATATTCCCTCTTAATTTATTCGTGTACTTTATTTATAAGAAAAATAAAAACAAAAAAAAATGGAAATTAACGACTTTTAGGTGTTAAGATTTATGGCATAAGAGTATATACTACGTAGCCTTTTTTTATTGACACTTAATACTCAAAGAAGTTATTATAATTTGTTTTAAAAAATAAAAATATAAAGGAAATAGTGTTTACGGTTGAAATTATAGAGGCCCGGATCGAAATGAAATATTCAACTAACAAAAAAAAAATCATTTAAGTAATACTATAAACGCAGGAAGAAAAAAAGAAAAAAACGATGATTATTGGAGTTTTCGCGTCACATTTATGTTCATTTTACAAGTGTGAGAGAATGAGAACCTCGATTAATCCGTGAAAAAAACAAGATCATGTTTGGTGCGGCGTCCCCTTAAACGTACCACTATATTTTGTGGTTCAAAATTTGCCTCTCTTCTCCCAGCATTAATATTTCTACCTAACTTCGAATGGTGTTAAATTTTTGAAGCAAATGGATCCAAGAAGCACGTGTTTATATATGAAACTGACATTAAAATATGAAACATGTGTCCTGCATCCTTATTTTGTATATATATGTGGATTCATTTGTTAGAAGTTATGATTCATTGACAGAGCCTGAATTGCAGGTGATATGGATAGTTCAGAAGCAGTGTTGGAGAAAAGTGTGATGAACATTGAAGGCAGCAGAGTGGAAATGGAAGGTATCTGCTTGACATGGAAGGACGTATGGGTCACTGCTTCTAACAGAAAGAATGGAAGCAGATCAATTCTCGAGGGTCTCACTGGTTATGCTAAACCAGGGCAACTCTTGGCAATTATGGGTCCTTCTGGCTGTGGCAAATCTACACTACTTGATACTTTAGCAGGTATTTCATATTCAATAAAACAAACATAAAACACTTTTACGATTCTTCACTCCAGTTATAATTTTATTCTATAACTAGTCACTAAATTAGGGGTTTGAACAAATTAAATAATTGTTGTTACAGGTAGATTAAGTTCAAAGATGAGGCAAAGTGGGGAGATTCTGATCAATGGTCATAAACAAAGATTGACTTATGGAACCTCAGTATGTACAAAATCTTACTTTCATCATCAACATATATACTAATTACTACCTCATCATCATCATCATCATCATGAATCTTAACATTGTTTGGATCCATGTTGTAACGACAGGCGTATGTGACACAAGATGATACCTTGTTGACAACCTTAACGGTTGGAGAAGCTGTGCATTATTCGGCTCAACTGCAGTTACCTGACACCATGTCAAAACAAGAGAAGAAAGAGAGAGCAGATTTTACAATCAGAGAAATGGGTCTTCAAGATGCCATTAACACAAGAATTGGAGGATGGGGTGTTAAAGGGATCAGTGGTGGTCAGAAAAGGAGAGTTAGCATCTGCATTGAGATTCTTACACGACCTAAACTTCTCTTTCTTGATGAACCAACAAGTGGACTTGACAGTGCAGCTTCCTACTATGTCATCAAAAGAATCGCTTCCCTTGCTCAAAATGATCACATTAAGAGGACTGTTATAGCATCAATCCATCAACCTAGTACTGAAGTTTTTCAACTCTTCAATAACCTTTGTCTTTTGTCTTCTGGTAAAACAGTTTACTTTGGACCTGCTTCTGCTGCATCTGAGGTAATAAAAATAAGAATTAATTACTTCTGTAATAACTCCGCAGTGTTTAAAAGTTAGCTAGATTTCTGTTTTTAAATAATTCTATTAGATTTTGTTTTTAAAAAAATCACTAATAATGTTAACAATATCCTACATGTTAATTCATGGTCTTTTTTATTTTTTCAACAAAGTTTTTGTCACGTATCAGTTACTGTCACGTGTGGGTGTTTATATCAAATATTATTGTTTTAATTTTAATTTTTGATTCAATTTAATCACAATTTTATCAAAATGGAAAAATATTATCTCTCCAAATTCAAAAAAAATATTATTTGTATAAATGTTCTTTTTAATAATTTTATTAAAAATAATTTTTTAACTTATTACATTATTATATATTATTAATTATCATATATTATTAATTTATTTTGTTAATCTATATTTTTTTATAAAATTAAGATTAATTAAGTATAAATATTTTTACAGAAAAAATAAGTATTTAATATATCATAATCCATGTTTTTTTTATAAAAATAAATTAATTAATAGCATTTATAGAACCACCTATACACATCCCCACAAAGTGGAACCCTATTCAATTAAATATAAAAATAACTACCAGATTTTATGTATTCTATTCCATTGTCACTGTGTTTTACCAATTTCTTTTTTTCTAATCATAAGCCTCCCCGTTCTTATTATGGTTATGTAGTTTTTCGCTTCATATGGCTATCCTTGTCCCACTCTCATGAATCCGTCTGATCATTTACTGAAAACTATAAACAAGGATTTCGATCAGGTAAATAAAATGACCAAGTTTCCATATTCTATTCTTCTTTATAATACAAGATAAACACAATTGTAATCAACAAAATCCAATTAAAACGTCTTATGATTGATCTTATTAGGACATTGAGGTGGGTTTAGCAGTAACTACAAACTTGCCCACAGAAGAAGTGATTCACATCCTTGTGAACTCATACAAATGCTCTGAGAGAAATGAAGAAGTTAAAAATGAAGTAGCTTTACTATCTGAGAAGGTAACAGTCAATGCTTCTTCTCTAACATTCATAAATGCTCACATTGCAAATACTTAACATTAACTTTAACTGGTTTCAGAAGAAAAGTTCATCGGATGTGAAGAGAGGACATGCTGGCTTCCTTAACCAGTGCTTTGATCTTACGAAAAGATCGTTCGTCAACATGTTTCGTGATCTGGGCTATTATTGGTTGCGCCTTGTCATATATATTGCATTGGGTATAAGTTTAGCCACTGTTTTCCATAATTTGGGCACAAGTTATGACTCCATTAAGGATCGAGGTTCTCTTGTTGCTTTCATAGTTGGATTCCTCACTTTCATGACCATTGGTGGATTCCCTTCCTTTGTGGAAGTCATGAAGGTATAAATTATAAGCTATTCTCATTCTAAAATGTCGTTAACAGAAGTGAGAAAATATCATTTTAATCAATGTGGAACTTTGAATTCACTTTGAATTTTGAATTTTGAATTTCTAACTGCAGGTGTTTCAACGAGAAAGAGAAAACGGGCATTATGGAGTCACTGCATTTGTGATTGCAAACACCTTATCATCTATCCCATTCTTGGTATTGGTTACAGTAATTCCTGGGGTTATAGCTTACTACCTTCCTGGTCTTCAGAATGGATTCGAACATTTCGTGTATTTCATTTGTGTTTTATTTTCTAGTCTGATGTTAGTGGAGAGTCTTATGATGATAGTTGCGAGCATTGTTCCCAACTATCTAATGGGCATCATAACTGGTGCTGGAATTCAAGGAGTAATGCTTTTACTAAGTGGCTTCTTTAAGTTGCCAAACGATATTCCCAAGCCAGTTTGGAAATACCCTTTACACTACGTTGCTTTTCATACCTTTGCCAACCAAGGAATGTTCAAGAACGAGTATGAAGGACTAAGATTTGAAGCAGAAAATGATGGAGGAAGCTCACACAGTTACATCACTGGTGAAGAGGTTTTGAGAAATGTGTGGCAAGTTGACATGAGTTACTCAAAGTGGGTCAATCTTGCAATCTTGCTGGGGATGATTGTTCTGTATCGAGTATTATTTTTGGTTATTATCAAGATTCAAGAGAAGTTGAAGACCGTTGTTGTCCCGCTGTCTTCCAAGAGATCAACACAAATCATGGAAAACCCCAACGCCACTCCTTCGCATTCACAAAATACTTAGTTTTAAATGTTATTACTTTTTCCACAAATTTTAATTGTAATGAATTAACTAATTAGATAGACATGTGTGGTGTGTAACATACGATAATCTCTTATATGATTTTTAAGAGTGTTTTGGATTTGGCTTGTATCACCTGCGTCTTGGACAAATAACTTTGTAATCCTTCAAAAATTCATACAACTTTAAATGACAATAGTGAGAAAAAAAAAAGACAAATAAGGTCACATATTTAATGTCTACCTATCTAAAATTTTATGTAAAAATATTGTGATGACTATCTTTATTATTAAAACAACATTGTTTATGTCAAACTTCCAAACGTCTTATGTAAATTTTAAAAATTTAAGGTGTACTAGTATAGTAAAGGGAACAACAGCGTTACTTTTGCTTATACAGCGGTTGACGAACCGAAGTAATACAAACGAGACAAAAAGGGATAAAGTTTTTGTCTCAGTTCTGAACTGAGGTAAAAAAAAGGGCAGACTTTTGCCTCGGTTCAAATGCAACCGAGGCAATGAAGTGTAATTAATATAATTTTTTTTCATTAGATTTTTTTATTTTTTTATTTGGTTCAAGAAGATGTCATTAGCCCTATAAACAATAGATGGATTCGATGATACTCTTTAAAGAACTTCAGTTGTAGAGTCATAAATCTACAGATGTTTTAGCTGGGATATCACTTCCTCTTGTTCATCCTCACTCCATGGAATACATTCCATATATTCTAGACATGACACAATCCCAAATCAAACATGATTTTGCTGATACTTACAAAATAATGCAAGTAAAAGTAAAAACATAACAAACCAATTGCAGTCAAGAAACAAGAATAAAAAGAATGTACAAAACAACAAACATCTACCTAAGATAGCTCAAAACATTAGGAAACTTGAGCAAGCTCAAAACTTTAGGAACTCCATCCCATGGAATGCAACTTAGCCTTGAGATCCTCGTAGTACATCAAAACCACACATTCCACATACACTTCCACGTCGTCAAAGTCGTTGATCTCCACCGACTGTCGCAATGAAGCTTCTTCGTGAATAACCGACTCTTCTCAACCAGAATGCTCTTCCAGACCTCCATCGACACCCTCAGGCCGTCCCAGGCAATCACCGTCATCGACACCCCTCACTTAACAATCAAATTTGAAACACTATAAAAACTCTAGAAAGGGAAGGGTTTAACTAGAGTTTTTAAAACTTTTCGTAAATAAGTGATTAAGTGTTTTTGGAAGAGTTACAGGACCTGCAATAAGCATTAAACACTTAAGTATTTCTACGAGCTTTTATGAAAACTTTTAAAACGAAAGCAAAAAGGAAAGTTTATTTTCATACTGGTGATAACAGTTGAAAAACTGTTATTTTCATGCTTAAAATTGATACTAAATGCAACCTTTATACTTAGAAACTAGCTTGAAATCACACTTTTATCTATATTTTCAGAAATAAGAGAGCTGGACAGGTTTATGCTTGATTTCAGTGTTTTTGTGCAGGTTTTAAGGTGAATTTGGTGAAAGAAGTGAAGAAGGAGAGAGATGAAATCAGAAAAGACATTAAAAAGTGCAAAAGGAGAAGCCGAAGTCACCGCTCAGCGGTATTTTACCGCTGAGCGGCACTCAGGAGGTTGCGGGAGGCCCGCTGAGGGGCAAAATGGCCGCTGAGGGGAGAAAACAAGTCACGCACTCACCGCTGAGCGGCACTTTAATGGGCTTGGGCTTAACTTTTTGTAATTTACGAATGATATATAAGCTTTAGGGTTTCCTAGGGTTAGACATCTTTGGCAGAAACGAGGCAAACACTCTCTCTTCCACCCCTTTGAAGGAGGGTCTTGGATGCTCAGGCTACCTCTTCACCTTTTCAGGGTTTATTCTTTCATTCTTTCATTGTCATCTAGGTTCACCATGAATATGGTGAACTAAACCTTGTATGTTTGTTGGGGAATCAATGTAATCTCTTGAAGCTCTCATATATGGAATTTATGCTTGCATCTTAATCTAAGATTTATGCTTTCTTTCATCATTAGTTAGGGTTTTTCCTCTTTGCTTAATGCTTGCATTGTTTAACTCATTCGATGCATGATTATTGGTTTTGTCGATACGGGAACGTACGGGGAAGTCTAGATCCGGGGAATTTCTCCCAATATTATGTTGGTTGTCGTTAAGCTCCTGAACTTATGAACTGATCATTAGGAATGCTAGGAATTGTATGAACTCGTGATTAGGGAGAAGCCTTCTAGAAAGGTACTTTAGAGAGTGGCATTAATAATGATGATTTGAATGTTGAATTCCTAAAGTATATGAGAGTGGATAAGATGAAATTGACCCCCAACAACATATTCATTCATATATTTCATTGAAAGTGTTTATCTTTTGCTTTTGCCATTGATCAAAAACTCATGCATACATGTTTATTTTCTGTCTTGCATATTAAACTCCAAATATTTCGTTCTTAAGTCTTAGCTAATCAACAAACCACACAACTAAACTAGGCCGTGAGTCCTTTGGGAGAACGATACTTGGTCTTACCAAGTTTATTACTTGAACGATTCGGTCATACTTGCCGATTGTGAAACAAGTTTGTGACATCATATTTTGGTGCTCATAAATTTGTCCATCAACTGGTTCGTTCCAAACTAAGCTACATCTAGTTCTTCCTTAAGCACTCTTAAGGAGTTAAATAATCTTCAAAGATTAAAACACAATTTTAGCTACCCTTGGTTTTACAACTAAGCCAACTGGTTAGAACGAATTTCATCACTTCTGATATAAAGCTAGTTTAATTGACTAGTATGTTTAACTCACTGAATTAAACTTACAAGTGTCTGAATTCACTTCCTAATCTAAAAACAACAAGTTATTTTTCGAAATACATGTATAGAAGATTATTCTTATAGAGAGGATATCAAATCAATACAATGAAGTTCTAAAAACTCTATAGGAAAACTTTTATTTTTCAAAGTAAGAGTCTTAAACGACGTGAGCTTTAAAGAGAAAACAACATCGTGAGTGTAAACAATATTTTTTTTTGTTATTGTCTTCTCTCCATGCAACATAATTTATATAAACTTCTTTGAAAGAGCTTTTGCTTTCTTGGAGGAATCTAGCCTTTTAGTTAGAGGTCAATGTTGCATGTATGAAAGAGACAAACAAAAGTTATGAAGGAAATATTCCTAGAATATATTATCTCTTAACGTTTATCTAATTCTGATATATAGACTTCTGAATAAAAGTTTTGTATTCGAATTCATAAAAAAAGAGAACACAACACAACAAATAAAAAAAAGTACTAATACATACATGCATTAAAGTGTTAGATGATCTTAATCGTTTAGACATTTGTACAAGACTAAGCGTTTAGACACAATCTCTTTGAATAACTTACAACATTTAAGATATATAACATTTAACGTTTTTATCCTAGAAGGTTTGTTTATTAAACATTCTTTCGTTGTTAAACTTCTAAACTATAGTTTAAAAAATTTTATCTTAACAAAAATTATATTTTGTAATATTAATACCTAAAAACATCTCCCATTAAAAGGTTAAAGAGTAAAGATGAGAGTTTTTTTATAAAATCTTTTACTCTTTACATAATAGTTTTAATTACGTAGTCACTTATTATTTTTACACTATTGAGAAAGAAGAAGAGAAAGAAATTGTTTTAAAAATTTTATTTTAATATACATTTAATATATTTAGGAGTTATTTGTTTCAAAATGTTTATTTCAAAAGATTATATATATATACATATATATATATATATATATATATATATATATATATATATATATATATATATATATATATTCTTCTATAAATTATGTTCTTTAAACATTGTTTTGAAAATGTTTTCACGAGTACAATAATTTTATTTCAAATATGCTATTCCATAAAGTGTTGAAAGTTTATTATGAAATATTTTTATTACGGATAATCCAAAAGTCACTTTACCAAACATAAAATTAATTTGAAAATTATGAAGCTGTGATTAGAAATTTCGGTGAGTTAGAAATTATGGGGTGCAGTAAGAAAAGGCCACAATTGATTTCGAATATCGAATGTTCAAAACAAAACAGGACCAGTTTCAATTCTTGGATGAATTAGGCCCTATTTACACTGGGCTAACTTCATTTGTGCAAAAGTAAAAATAAAAGTATCATGCATAGTAGCTTACGATGGAATCATATACTTTGCATTTTCTTAAAGTACTTTTTTACCATTAAATTTTAGTAATTTTTATTTACTTCTTTATGTTTTGAAATTACTTTTCAATTAATGTGAATCTTCCAAGTTAACAATAATGAGGAGTAACAAGATAAGAAAAAGAGTTAAAGTTCGTATACATTTTAAATGCTGGTTTATTTTCATATTTGAGCATGTGAAGACGAAATTTTTATCCACTTTTGTTTCCATGCATGTAAAGAAATTTTAGAGATTTGATTTGTGTGAAAGATGGAGGAAGTAATCCACGCAAGTCCCAAAGATGGGAGATTGTGAACTGTTCATTTAAACGAAAAGATCAAAATACTCTTGTTTTATTTTGCAAAAATTGAAGATGTTTGGAGAGATTCCTTGGAGTCAATGCATGGGTTGGAATTAATTATAGGGAGAGAGAATGGATTCTTTCGAAGAAGGAATGCAGTTTTGTGTAGTGCGGTAAGCATGGAATCTATTATGTGAGGAGTGGAATCGATTATGGTGGGAGTCATTCTCCCTGCACCTCACCACCCTCATCCTGCACCTTCAAAAAAAATTATAATTCCAAATGTGCCCTTTCACAGTCAACGAAGAGAGAGAAAAAAATTGTTTAAAAAGGTTAATAAAATTTGAAACCCTAAAACTTTAACTCATCTTCTTCTTCCCCTGCCGCATCTCACTCCCTATCGCATCTCAGTAAAACCCTAGACCTACACCCCCTCCTTCCTCCCTCTTTTTCTCTCCATCCTTTGTCTCTGGCATCCGCTGCTTTGCTCGCGTTCCTCGCTGGCGTCTAGGTTAGTAGCTTCCATCATGTAATATATTTGTTTCCTGTTATGTGTTTGGTTGGGTTCGTGGGTCGTGATTGGGTTCGTGGGTCGTGATCGGATCGGAGCTCGCTGGAGGTGCATGCCGCAGTTGGAAGTGCGGCAAGGATCAGAGCTACAGTTGGAAGTGCGGCAAGGATTAACGCAGTTCGAACTGCGGTAAGCAGAAACCGCAGTTCGATCTGCGGCAAACGTATAACCGGAGCACAGAACCGGACTTCGATCTATGGCAAGGAGAAAACAGAGAGCGGATTTAAAAAATGGCGTTTTCAGACTTAGTTTTTTTAATTAAATATAGATAATATATGTGATCTGCAGTTTGACATTGTTTCTTCATTTAAATTTAACTGTTTCTTCATTTGAATTTGAATTGAATCTGTGGTTGAAAAAATCTTTTGATCTGTTCGTCTTGTTGCCATGGTTATGATATTTTTTTTGAATTCTTTATATTTTTTTTGAAATGTTTTCTTATTGAAGTGTTTTTTATTTACACTATACCCAGAAGATATTAATGTAAAATGATTTTTTTATACTAGTAGATACTAATTTAAAATGGTTACTGACACTATACACAGTAGATACTAATGTAGTAGATACTAATATGTAGTAGATACTAATGTGAACCAGTAGATACTAATGTAAAATGGGCTTTTTATACTAGTTAAAAAGATTTTTTTTATACTAGGTATCAAAATAATATAGAAATATAAAGTATTTATGTGGTGACTCTCTTATTTTCGTATATTTAATTTTATTTAATTTTTTTTAAAATTAAAATAATAATTAAATTGTTTATTGAAATAAATAATAATTATTAATTTGGAATTTTTTGTAATAATTTAATTATTATATATGTAATTTTTTTAGATTTTTATATTATTTTTTATTTGTTTGAATATTTTTGATTACATTATTAATTATTTTTTTTGTATATAATATGTTAATAATATAATTGGTTAATAGATATGGTTAAAACTAGAGGTGGATATCATGGTGAGGCTTCATCCTCTCATAGACGACCTACGGCATCTGCTCGTAGAAGACGAGTAGAAGAATATCACGTGGACGTTATTCATGAGCATGATAATGAGGAGCAGGAAGAGTTATTACAGCATGGACATAGTCAGGATGATTACGTTGAAGAGGAGGATATTCAGCAGCAGCATGACTGTAATCAAGAAGAACATGAAGGTGAAGGTGAAGATGAAGACGAAGCTGAAGATGATGGATTCCCAGGAGGTCCACATGACACCTCCTTACTTACTCACTATACCCAGCATGTTGCATTTGCCATACGGCAAGGCCGGGTTAGTCATCAATCTAAATTTTAATTGTTTAATAAATGTTACATTTTTTTTATATAATTATGTTTGTATTCAGGATCGAAGGGGGATAAAGGTTGTCACCCATGGCAAAAAATTGAAGCATTTTGGAATGTATTATGAGGCCATTGAGCCTTATATCTCCATGTCGGGGTTGGGTTGTTTAGTAAACCTCTCATACGAGTATGCCAATCATGGATTGATCGTTGCCCTTTCGGAGAGGTGGCACATAGAGACTAATACTTTCCACCTACCGATAGGTGAGATGACCGTCACATTAGATGACGTTATGAATTTGCTCCACCTACCCATCATGGGACAATTTTGTGAGGTTGAGGAGTTAGAGTATGATGAGGCTCGATCTCATATCATGGAGCTGCTTGGTGTGGACCACGATAAAGCTTCAACTGAGATGAAACAGTCACGTGGTCCAAAAGTTAGGCTCAGCTGGCTACGCGAGGTCTACCAGGAGTGCATCCAGCAGGAGCGTTGGGAGTATGCTGCTCGGGCGTACTTGTTGCATCTGCTTGGATGCACAATTTTTACGAATAAGAGTGCGACTCTAATTAAGGTATCGTATCTCCTTCTCTTGCAAGACTTGAATGCTTGTTCGAGATATGCTTGGGGACCAGCAGCACTTGCACATACATATGAGCAGCTAGGAGATGCTAGCTTCTATGAGATCAGACAAATAGTTGGATATTCCACTCTTCTACAGGTACATTACCATCTTCTAAGTTTATTTTAATATTGTTTGACAATGAAACTCACGATTGAAGTAATGTTTTTTTGTAGAGTTGGATATATGAGCACTTTCCTACAATGGGAAGGAAGTAAGTGTCTGAGAGGTACACAGAACTTGATCCACGTGCTTCACGATGCATACCCCCGAGGGTGGGTTGGAGTTTGACAGAGGGCCGAACATTTCTAGATGCCCTCACTTATGATGTAGTTATCTGGAATCCATACCTTTCGCACAGACGTACATGTCCATTGATTGCCATAATTATTTACTCAGGATGGATCCGATTAGGCGACATGATTCATCGACATCTACCTGAATGCATGTTGCGTCAATTTGGTTTTCAACAGAACATACCACGGTCACCTGATAGTCTTCTGATGCCAGACATTCCTACGATTGATCTAAATTGGTTGTGGTATGCAGAGCATGCCATTACTAGTGTCATTGAAGCTGATCAGCCACATGCGTGTGTTGATGGATACATAATGTGGTTTAGGCGGGTGTCGCACCCGTACATCACTCCATGCAACGACGATGAACGACCTAGTCTTGCACCGCGCATGAGGCGAGACATTCCAGATGAGAGGTTGGTGCCTCCAGTTCGTCGTAGATGGTCGGCTGAGCTAGGATTGTTGGTATGTCTTGAAACTAACTGATTTTGATTTTTTTTCATTATCGTTGGTTCTTGTTTACTTTAATAATTTTTTTTGGTTATCTTCATTTTAGGGGGGTATGAGGCGTGTGATCAGGATGTTGCAAGGCATGTTAACCTGTCGAGATGTCACAGAGGGCACTGTAGCTTATCAACGTACTACTGAGACACTACAGGTAGCTCGTAGGTCTGTTGAGGAGTATGAGTCTAGTACTAGAAGAGGTGGTCGTCATGTGCGTGGACGTGCATCATTTTCTTGAAAGAACATTGTTATATATGATTGTTTTTTTAATGGTTATTTATGTACCGGTTATTTAATAGTTTGACTAATTTTAATATATTTAACATCTTCTATGAATCGTGTTTGTTTAATGAAATTATATAACGACAAGTCTACATAACAAAAGTCTTTAGAACTGCAAAAAAAGTCTACATAACAAACTTAATTTCAGTCTTCTGTAAGATCTACATAAGTCGTATTAGCTGTCATTAAATTCACAAATGATTGCATCCTGTGTGTATAAAATGTAGACCATGCTCGCGCTTGTGGGTAACAATAGTTTGACGAAATTATGTCCACCATGGGTAAGGGACAATCCTGTTGTAATTGAACCTGAAAAATTAATATTCGTAAGTAAATCATAACATCCAATGGGTAATGCTTCACTTGTGATATGGAGGTTTACCTGTACGAAATGACATCCATTAACAAATCCAATGCTTAACATCCGATGTTGTGTGACATCTGTAGGCGGTGAAGTTCGTAGTGGAAATATGGTAAAACTCTGAACATATGACAAACATACTAAGATGACATTGTATCGATTTGCAATTGCATAACCAATGTCAGGAATGGTCATCCACTTCTTAGCATTAACCTGTAATACATGTAGGTCATTAAGAAATATTTATGAAAAGAATTACAAAATTATAAATATATTACTTGTTTATAAGGTAAATAAGCAATAACTGTGATTGATCATGAACAATCAGTGATTGTCGTAGTTCTTCCAATCGATCGTAGCTTCCTACTAATTGTGCGTATTCATCACGCCATTGAGTTAATTCTTGGTAGAGGTCATGTCGGATAATGGGCCATGCCTCTTCACCTAGGCCCAACATAGCAGCAATACATCGATAACCACAATGACCATCAGCAACAACATCAACAACATCTACAATGAATGGATGACAAATTGGATGAAATTGATTTAACATTGGTATTGTCCTTCGAGTTTCTTCTTTGGCCTTCGATTTCACTTTGGTTTTTCGTGATGAAGACTCTGTCATCGAATGTAAAGTGTCGACGTGCTCAAAATATGATGGGTCACGTTTCGTAGACCTCTCATGCCGTGCATCTTTAGACTTCTGTGCACCCTTTGTTTTCACTTTATGCGTAGGAGCAACCATAGACGTCATCTCTGGGCAAGCAATTTCGATCGTCTTCTGCTTTATGTTGACCTTTTCACCGATGTCAACCATGTTGAATCTTTCTTGTACCAATTGAACTTCACGGTCAATGCTAAACTCTGGAAGCGATTCATTAGAAACAATACCTGAAATGCTTAAACGGGTCCACATAACATGAATTTCACCAAGTGGAATTATTCCAGGTTGATATCGTGCTAATACACACGCACATGGTAGGCCGTATGTTGAGCTCAAAATGCATCCACAACGACCACTGTCCATACCTATTTTATTGACTCGCTCAATTTCATCAGCAATAAGTCCTAAAGCGTATCGTGAAACACGCCCAACAAGTCTTCTATATATTAAACCTTTGTAAGCATCACTTATTACGTTCAAACTTTTTTCAAAGGACGCTTTGATCTTGTTATGTTGTAGGACTATGACGTTATGCATGGCATCCCAACACGAGTATAGGTCTCCCATACTAGATCCCAATAATCTCTTCAGGTTCCAGTGCGTAGACTCAACCCTGTCACATATCACATTAATACATTACACACAAATGTGAAATACATAAGTACAAAAGCCGATGAAAATAAAAATTACCTGTTTGTTGTAGTGTTGCCTAGATGCATAACTTTGTTCGTCCACGCCTTGACAAAGTATGTCTTGTACGGAATTATCCAAGTGCGGTTGACATAATCAAAAAATAGAGGCCATGCAGAAGAGGCATACTCAAGACGATGAACATAAGCATTAAACATAGACTGGTCGTCATAATCCATGACATTCTGCCACACTTCCATCAACACATCCACTGACTCAACCTTATCCACTAACATCTTGCATTTGGCTCTAACATTTTTCGCAATGTGGAATGTACATAACATCTGATAAGTCTCCGGAAAGACATTATTAATTGCATTTATCAAAGCAAGGTCTCTGTCAATGATAATAACGCGTGGACCGCCCTCTGATGTCAATAATAATCCTTTGAACCTTTCCAATGCCCAAGTGAAATTACTTTGGCATTCACTTGAAAGTAATGCAAAGGCGGCTGTGAATGTCAAACCAGTTGATGTGACTCCCACAATCTCGAGCAACGGAAGTCGATATTTGTTCGTCTTGTACGTCGTATCCATTAAGAAAACAATATTAAAAGAATTGACTAAGTGCACTGAATCGGGATGTGTCCAAAACAAGTCACTTGCCACGTCAGAATCGTCCAAACATTTACTTCTCTGGATGTATTTGTCTCTATCTAACAACATCATCAACATCATCTACTTCTCTGGATGTATTTGTCTCTATCTAACAACATCATCAAATACTTCTCTGGATGTATTTGTACGTGTACCTCACATTATATATTTGCTTTATCGTTGTCACGTTATCTTCATTATGTTCTTTCAGAGTCAAAAGAATATTTGACGGCTTTACTTGACTATTAGTCATGTCCACAAGAATTGATTGTTCAGCCGCATTTAACCTACCCGCGAAAGGATGACCGACCAAAGTCTCTGCTAATTCATGGTTGTGATAGCCGCACATAACCTTCAACACCCAACCATCTCCTTTAGGTTTACCCCTCAACCTAAACGGACACTCACATTTTCTTGTGCCAGAGAAACTAGGTTGAACATCTGCCTTATACTTCCTTTACTTCCCGCTTCTTTCACAACCTAACAAAATAAATGTCTTTCTACCAGCTTCACCAATTGCTGTGTCAGATCTTATAGTGACGACAACAAATCCAAGATCAAATGCAATCTTTCGAACCCATTGAATTAAATCGGCGCGTGTTGGGAATATTTTATCAGTGGAAAATTGATATGAATAATCACCCTCACCCACTTCTTTTAAAGAATAAGAAAACTCCGATATAAAATCAGAATTTATTTCAGAATCCAAATATGGATAGTTATCCATCTCATATAATTAAATATGACCTACAATAAATATTAAAATTTAAAAATTTATTAAATTACAAATAAAAAATTCAAAAACACTCCCTAATAAAAAATTCATATAACCTAAATATTATTAAAAATTCATATAACCTAAATACACTCCCTAATCACTCCGTAATGACTAACCATAATCCATGAAAAAAAATTTAAAATAAATAATCATAACATAAAACAATAACTTTAAATTAAAAATAATAACATAATAACAAAAACATAAAAAAAAAGATAAAAAAACATGTAAAGAAAAGGATTGCAGTAATTTAACTACAAAAAAAAATTAAACAAAAAAAAAACCATGCATAAAAAAAAATTAAAATTACATATCACTAACCGCACTTCAAAGTGCGACTACAAAATGAAAAACGCACTTCGAAGTGCGGCCACTACTTTCCGCATTCCACTACCCAAACCTCACAATGTCTTCTTCCTCTCTCGCTCACGCTCACAGTATATAAATCTCCCAAAACCCAGCACTATGACCACCACCCCAGCATTGTACTAATATAATTAAAAAAACATTAAATAAAAAAATTGCATCAAACAAACAAAAGAAGAAAAAATTAAACAAAAGCATGCAAAATAAAAAAAAAGATATCACAAACCGCACTTCAAAGTGCGGCCCCATAATTAAAAACGCACTTCGAAGTGTGGCTGAGTCTTTCCGCACCTCGAAGTGCGGTTGCGTACCTTCGCCGGCGCACAATCTTCTTCCTCTTCCTCCTGCCGTCACGCTGCTGTATCTCCAAATATTACAATTCAATCCAATTTCAATTACAATGTAGTAAACCAAAAATTACTTGCTACAGTGAAAAACCAAGAAGAACAGTGCACCTAAGGGACCTCAGGGTTTATAAAGAAGGAATATTTTTGTGCTTGTGGTTGGGAGTTAGAAAAATGGTTGGGGGTTAAAAAAATTTAATTTATTAATTACCGTTTGACTTTTTATTAAATGAAGGGTAAATAGGTAAATTTGGGGGTGCAGGATGAGGTGAGGGAGGTGCAGGAAGATTCACTCTTATGGTGGTGGTAATGGAGTGGTCAATCGATTATTATAGGAGGAGAGATAAAATTGGTAGAATCAATTATGTAATCCTATTGAAGTTATGGAATCAATTATGGTGTGGTAGAATCAATTATATTCATGTTCAATGTGTGGTAGAATCAATTCTATGAGTGATTATGAGATTGGTGGAATCAATTCTATTATTGTTGGAATCAATTATGACCATTGCAATCGAGCTTGTCGAGCTAAACCCAACTTACCGACCTTGCTTGTCGACCTTACCAATCTAAATTGACCTTGCTTGCGAACCTTATCGAGCCAAACCAAGCTTACTAATCTTACTTATCAAGTTTGATCAGCTTCTCCTCTATTGCCGAGCTTGACAACCTTCTCCTGTGCTGTCAAGCTTAACCAGTGAAACCAAGTCTGTTGAGCTCAAATCGCACTTCTTTGGTTGGAGGACGTCCATTCATTTTTTTCCAATTTTAATTTCTTTTTTATAACAATTTCAATTTCATTTTAATATAATTTCGTCTATGTATATTTAAATTTATATCAAATTTCAACACAAGAAAAACTTGTAATAATCTATTTCTATCAATTAAAACATTTTTTAATTTATTTCACATGTCACATCATTCAAAAACTTTTGTAATCTTTTTCTTCAAATTCGTTCATTCATCCCTTCAAATGTCATAATTCAAACAACACTACAATCCTCTCTTTATTTTCTCAAATTCATCCACTCAGTCTCTCTCACATCCACTCTCTAATCCAAAAACTAACTAAATGTTTCAAATCAATTGCTTTTTTGTGAATTTTGTACAACTGATTATGTTTTTTTTTTGTTTAATACCTATTTTGGTTCCTTCAATAAGAACATTTGTTCAAAGTAGTCCAACCTTTTAATTTTTTTTTACAAATGTCCTAATTTGTGTAAAAACAGTTCAAGTTAATCCTTTATGCTTACGGTGTTAAAAATCTAACAGTGCAGCTGCCCCATAGCTGAAATTGAATTACATGTCCAGTTAGTGATTGTGTGACACGCTGAGGTCAATTGACTTGGCAACGTATGTGAAAAGGGTTAGGGTTCGTGCAAAGCGCTACCATAGGGCCACCTTGTCGTCATTAGTGCCACCACAGATTCATCTTCTTGAGCAATCAAACCTTCATAGTCACCACGCCATCAACCTTCATGCACAAACATCGAACCATCTTCATTTCGAATTGCAGAACCACCATCGACCTTTAGTACGCACCTTCAGCACCCATGAAGACTTGAACAAAATCATAAATGCATGAAACCTTAAATCGTGCCTTGCCTCCACCGCAACCATATTCTTTCAATCGCGATAGTGCCTATAGAAAATTCCCAAACTAGAATCGCGATTCACACCTTCAAACCCTAATCGTGAGTTCCTTCTCCTTCGATTCAAAACCTGCATCAGAAATTTAAAAGAAAAAACCCTAAAATCCAAATCGCCTAATTCGAACCTCCACGGCCAACATTCGAAAACCCTAACCTAAATAGTGCTACAACGATGAGTTCATCTTTTACATCACCGTCGAAAACCCTAACCTAAATAGTGTTTCGAATTGCAAAACCACCATGACCAATAAACATCTCCTTCTTCACAACATCATCTTCTTCATCGTAGAAGAAACACGAACATCAACTCCATCAATCTCTAGACCTGCAAACAGAGAAGGAACTACAACACCAAAAATCCCCTCTAACCACGCCACCGCGAGCTCCTTCGTGCAATGGAAGAACCACTAGCCGTCGTAGATGAGGGTCAAAAACCCTGATTCGAGAAAGAGAAAGCATTTTTTGCAAACCTTAATTTGGGTGGGAAGGGAACTGCCATTGGTTGAGTTTGTCACGCAATCACTAATTGGACAAGTCATTCAGTTTTGGCTAGGAAGCAGCTACATCGTTAAAGTTTTTAACACTGTAAGCCAAAAGGACTAAATTAAACCGTTTTTACACAAATTAAAACATTTTAAAACTTATTTTAAAAGGTAGGACCACTTTGAACAAACGTCATAATTCAAGCTACTAAAATAGCTATTAAGTCTTTCTTTTTATATATAAATTGAGGTTTTCATATTTTAAAGATTTATGAACATGTAATATTTCTATAAATTAAAATTATTATAATAATGGTTAAAAATTTAGGTTAATTTTTAACTTTGTGGAAAGTAATTATTTTAAAAAATTAACATTTGTTAGTTTTGAAGTTATAAAGGAAGCCAATTTTAGTTGATACAAGTACTAACTAACTTAAAATTGATTTCGATAATAATAACATGTACAAATACCATGGTTGAAAAAAGAATACGAAAATAAATAAATAGTGGTTCATAAAATAATTACTTGATATATTTTTTTAATATAAAACAAAAAATAATAACAGTTTTAATATTGTTAATTTAATAAATAGTGTGTTTTAAAGAATAATTGTATGCTAATATTATTTTTTTCCTTTAATATAAATCAGACATAATATTTATTAAAGACAAAATATTGAATTACTAACTAAATTCAAACAGAATTAAAGGAATTAAAAATTTTGTATTAATATTATAATTATTTTCTTATTGCATTAAAAATAAAGTATGTCAATTATTTAGTTCAACAATTTCGATTCCAGTTTATCAAGACTTATTGTAAATCACACGAATTGTGATTTATCATATGTTATCTTCAAATTTTACTTTTGTGCTAAATGATATATTTTGATTAGTCTGTCATGCAAATCTATTCATCTCTTTTATTCCTCATATTCTTCCAAGTAGAGTATTTGGTACTCTTAATTAAAAACCTGATCAAACTTACAAGGAAATTCAAAACTATACTCTAGATCATATATAAATAATAGATAGTTTAAAGTTATTAAATGTTATTATTAAAAAATAATAAAACCAAATAAGTTTTTTCACTAGAAAAAAGACTTATTGTTAATAAAAAATAATTTATAAAAACATCATTGTAGTTATTAAGTTAAAATCTAAAATATATTAAATTTTGAGCTAAAAAATTTCTAATTTTCTTTTAAATTTAAGAATTAATAACATATTTAACTTAAACTATAACCAATCAGAATTTAGTTTAACTAAATGTTAAAGTTATAATTATATAATAAATATGCACTTATGTTACATTAGAAAAAGCATAATAAATAAAATATTTACACATTTTTATCAATCTAGATTGTAGGTATAAAATAATACATTGAATATCTTTGAAAGTTTTGTCGAAAGTAATAATGAAGTTTTCTTCAGAGCATACAAATTTCATTAAATTTAACTAGAAGATGACTTGTTACTGTTAAGCATAAAACCTACAAATATCTCATCATCCTCCGAAGAGTGAAAAACTACTAATTCAGATGTTATTTGGGAGGGCTGAAGAGAAGAGCAAATTAGCGTAAGAAAATGAACAGTTTGCAAATCTCAAATGCATTAATAGGAAGATTGGGAAATTTGGGAGGAATGAGAGGAGGGAGAAATTGGTTTAGACAGTATTTTTAGAATTTGAAAAAAAAAGTTTAAGGGTAAAATTTTGAGAAAGAATGCCTATAAATATGGGAGAATGAAAATAAAGAATATATTATAATTTTAGTAGGTTTTAAACCTCTTCAAAAAAGAATTAAAATATTCATAATAATTTTCATTTTAACAATCTATCATAATCATCCTAAATTATGTTAATTTGTGAAAATTTTTGTAACTTCCCCAAATTAACATTCACTATATATAATATTTTTTAGTGAAAATAGATAAAGAAAGATACAAAGGACGATAATGTCTTTTCTATCATGGAAGAGATCTTTTATAAAGAAGAATTGAACCCAAGTTCATTTCTTAAAAAAATTGGTCTTACTGATAAGAACAAAAATATATTTGTTAGTGGTGATGTGTGTTGGAAAAGTTGGTTTGTAGGATTTCATGAACAAAACAAGGAGATACAATGGTGGTGTTAAGAATGTAGCATCCCTTGCATATACACAATTTATTTATAATATCTTAAATAAAGGTTTACATCATTAAAGTATTTTGAAAAGAGTGTATACGATACATACACAAACATGCATACACATACACACATTCTCATACATAAAATACAATAACAACAAAAAGTTATAACACACAATTATGTACATCCAAGAAATTTATTGAATTGTGATAATATTCAAATCAACTCTTTCATCTTATAATAGTTTTTTACTTTTTTATTTAATACTTAACATAAAAGTTTGATGAATATTAACTTGAAAACCAGCATAAAAGACATATCATCTAATCTCAACTTATATTATAGTGTATTTGGATAAAATGAGTGTAATTATTTGTGCAAATTGTAATCTTCTCATGCATATTATGTATGTCCATTAGTGTAAAAAAGTCTTTTCAGGATAATAACATTTTTCGAAATAGCAAATTCAAATAAGAACATATGGTGACAACATTGTAATTAAGGTGAACATTTTTGCAATGGTTCCTATATTAATTGCCGTTAAATTTCAATATGGGAGAAACGACAACAATTTTACCATTAACCATCATTTAAAATTTAAAAATGACAACAGCTTGACCTTTAACCATTTTTAAAAACTAAGAAATAACAACGGTTGCATGCAATAATCTTTATTAAAAAAATTTAATCTTTTTAATTCTTCACGCATGCATAGTTATTCTCCTCGTACTCTCGCTGTCAACAAACATTGCACTCCTAAAATTTGTGTTCAAAGTCATTTTTTGAGCACATTTAGCCATCGTTCTTCGTTGGACAACTCACATTAGGGTTTGTCGTTGTCTTCTTTATTGTTTGTTTTGTCTGTTGTCATATGCGGTGAGCCTAATCGTCTTTCCCGCACCATTGTTCGTCTGTGATGTCTCCCCATGCCATCATTGCTCGCTCCTTAGTTGAAGCAGTTGTTGCTCACACACCATTGGAAGTCGTTGTTGCTCTCGCTATCATTCGTGTACACACATTGTTGTACACATCTTTCTTGTAAGTTCATCCATCTCTTTTCGCCATCAATCTCTCGTTTCTCCTTCGGGATTGCTTTGGTTGGCATACATTGTTCATTTCTCTAATAGCTTTCCTCTTACCCTTTGTTTACTTGAATGGATTTGGAGGAGAGTGATTGAGGGGATTTGAAGGTAAATTTTTTTGTTGTTTAATTGAGTGGATTTAGAGGTAAGTGAGAGTGGATTTGGAAGTAAAGTTTGTGAGAATTAGTGTAAGATTTGATTGTTGTGACATATTAAAAACATTTACTTCTAAATCCACTCTTACTTACCTCCAAATCTGTAACATCCCAATATATATAGTGTAAACTATAATAAAGAGAAGCAACACACATGATAAAGTAGTGCAATTATACATCTAAGACATAAAGTGATACCTTTACAATCATCCCAAAAACGACTATAAATTTAAAACTTTACATACAAACTAAAGACTAATCCAAAACTATATACAAGGCTCTATAGAACAGAAATAACTACTCCGCAGTAGCATCACCTCCATCCAAGGCTTGCTCCAAAGAGACCTTTTCTTCTGCTGCTCACATCCAAAGGATGGTCATCGCAGAAGAAGAACAGCAGAACATACAAAACATAAGCACACAACAGGGTAAGTTAGTTTAAACAAAGATAAATCATACAACAATTTATTTAACTTCATACAAGCATATTATACATTCACATCACTTAAACCCTTCACACATAACACACTCTGACTCTGACTGTCCGGACTTAGAATGATTGTCGAGCTATGACGGGTCGTGCACTCGTGGTGGCTTTTACTGCTTTGCAAAGCCATTGCCAATGGGTTTCACCCTACCATACTCACGAGGTTAGTCTGTTATCACTCACCTTAGGCCATACTGGAAGCACCCAAGACTAGGACCTCCTGCTACGCCTCACACTACAAGAAATATTAAAATTATATACGGATTATTATATACGGATTTAAATCCGTATATAATTGAAATATTTTATACGGATATTACATACAGATTTTAAAAAAAAATTATATACAGATATTATATACGGATTTTCCGTATATAAATTTCATACATAAAGTTGGCGGGTGGCGGCGGGAAAATTTCATAAGGATATATCCCCTGGAATTCCATTACCCGTATGTAAGTAGAATAAAGTATATTATATACGGATTTCAAAAATAATTTTTAAAAAAACGTACTTTTATTAATTAGAAGCTTATCATTCACTCTTTGTTATCCCTCTCGAACCGTCGAGCTACTCTCTCTGAAAACCTCGAGCTATCTCTCTCCCCGAACCCTCGAGTCCTTTCTCTCTCGAACCCTGGAGCTCTCGCCGTCCCTCTCTCGAGCCGTCTTCGCTCTCCCTGTCCCTCTCTCCAGCCCTCTTCACAGTCCCTGTCCGTCGTGCTCTGCTTCTGTGTCCTCTGTCTCTGTCGAAGTGTCTGTCGTGTTCCGGCGTTCACCAAGCAATCTCCTTGTTCGTCGGGTGTAGTAGTTGGATGCTGAAGGAGTATCTTCATCTGGTAAGTAAACCCTAATCCTAATGCTTAGTAATCGATGAAATCGTTAATCGCGAACCCTAATCTTTTTCGTTGTTTGTTTTATTTGGCACATTTGTGGTTGGTCTCGCAAGCCGTGGTTGGAGTGTCAATCTTTTCAAAATATTTGTCCCTTTTGCTAGGAAGAGGGTTGGAGGATTGAAATTAGAAGAGTTACCAGGCTTGGAGGCACTAAAGATCCCGGGTATACTTTTAACTGTTTTTCTCTTTAAATTCCATTTAGCATGAGCATTACCCCTTACCCCCACCATTTGTTTCTTCTTTTGGAGTGTTGGAATCGGGGTTGGGGAGACAGATATAATTTGCAAGTAATGGCATCACATTGGTTGAAGATCGCTCATCTTTGTAAAACAGATGCTATTTTCAGCTTTGAATGTCTTTTCAGATAGGAGAGCCGAGCTTGATTGAATGAAATTGTAGCATTAAATGAGTCATAACTTATAGGTTTTCCACAGTTCTGTTATACCTGTTGGCTAATGACATTCTGTAATTTATACATTTGCATGATACGTGGTTAGAGAATGAACATCCCTTCCTCTTTTTAACTATGTTATAACTTTCTTGCATTTCGAGCACTCGTCTTTGACATGGTTTCTGTTTTAAGCATCTTCTGGTTCTTAACAGGATCAACTGATGGCCAGACAAAAATAGTGAGAGAGGGGGATAATGGGGTGGCATATGGATGGAACAAGAGAGAACAGAAGTGGGATAAAGTAATTCCCTCTGTTCTATATTTTGTATTTCACTTAAACTATCTATTTCTGTTGCCTAATTGAAATCCAAGTTACAGTGGCAAATATAGATGATATTATAAGATTTTTTATTAACAACTCTCGTTTACTTAAAGATCGGTGAAGTTGTTGATGGACCTGAGGAATCAAATCGCCAACTGTTTGATGGTATTCAGTATGATTATGGTCAGTTTTCTTTGCTTCCCTGAACACTTAATTAGGTTTGCCTTCTGCAGATTCATTTCTTATAAACTTTGCCTGTGTTTATTCAGTGTTTGATGTGGATATTGGTGATGGTATGCCTATCCGTAAGCTTCCATACAATCGATCAGGTACATGTTTTTACCTACAGGCAGCATGTTTAATCCTGATTTAATAATGAACAGACTCACTTTCTTGTGCCACATCAGGAGAAGTTATCTTGTTGTTCTATGAATGTTTTGGAATAGTGACTTTAACTGACTTAATAGGGTCAGTAGAAACGTATTAATTATTATTTCATTAGTTTCTTATGTGTTGTATAATTCAACTATGAAAACTTGGAGAAGTAGATGGATTTATTCATATTCCACTAGAAAATCTGGATTGTGTAACATGAACTACTCTGGTCCAAGTTATCAAAACTGTTACGGTAGATTGCATCAGTTTCTAGAATGTGTGCGCGTGTGTGCATACTTGGTCAATGTACTAATGAAAATAAAGCAGTTGTTTTGCCCTGTCCTATATAGAAAAAAATGAGGTGTGGTAGTAAAATAGCACTCAAATATTTTTTTTTCCTTGCATTTGATTTTCGCTTATGCTCTGAAGTCTGGAGTCTAAGTACTTAAGATAGTAGAGACATATTTATGAAGAAGAGAATGTGTCAATCTTTTCAAAATATTTGTCCCTTTGTCTGATGTGAATATACCATCCTCTTTTATGAGTGGTTTAATTATTAGGACCTTGAAAGATTAATGTGGTTTCTACAACATCATTTTGATGTACTTATCCATTAAGCTTTATAGGACACTTTCTTGCCCATTTTATGCTTTAAGCCTTCTTGTCACTTGCAATTGTTTGTCTTATTTGACCCATGCAAGATGGTAAGAATTTTATGCCTGTGAATGAAAATTGCTTACTAATAAATAAAACTTTAATATGTCTCCAGATAATCCATATGATGTTGCTGATAAATGGCTACTCAAGGAGAATCTTCCACTTTCTTTTCGTGAACAAGTTGTACTGTTCATTCTTCAAAATACCGGACAAAACAATGTTACTTTTGATGCCTCATTTCGTGATCCCTATACTGGCTGTAAGAATAGTGTTTGTTAAATAACAGAATTGATGGTGGTCATTATCCTTGTAGTCCTCCTTTTTTACTTAATTGCTTTTTACTTTCTGTTTCAGCCCATGCTTACGTACCAGGACAACCTTCTCATTTGTCTGGTAATAAAAATTCAGCTTTGTGTTGCCATTCATTAGTTTCATCATGTTCATCTTGTAGTTATCTCATCCTTGTATTACTCATCCAATTTTTTGTTTTTTTAACATTTAATGACAGATATTTCTGCAAAACCCACTTTCAAGCATATTCCTAAGGTGTGCTTTCATACCCTTTGTATTAGAGGTGGTTGACATAGTTTGTCTTGGGGAAATACATTTCAACCTGGGAGTTCTTAAGTCTGGAAAATGCAAATGATCTGTTTTATCTTTTACTTAGTAGTACTTTTTTTTTCCTTTTTATTAAAATAAAAAAAATGCATTTTTAATTTTTAGTTTGGGTTACATGTTCTGTGGGCAGTTAAAGTCCAGCTATGTAGCAAAGTCCTTGATCCCAGCATGTTATGTTTTGTGTGCCCTAACCTAAGTGCAAATTTATGTATAATATTAGCATCTGATCTGGTATGTTGTGGCATAAGCAATTTGTAAATTTTTTATTTTGATGTAATTGTGGTCTATGTATCCTACTGTTTTTTTGTATTAAAGATAGGGATCCCTTGAATCGGTACATGGAGAATATTGCTCTAAATGGAGCTCAATAGGAAGAAATGACTATTAATGTTTCTTGATGATGCCCTTGTTTATTAGTTCCAAATGGGGCTTCACTTTAGAAAATTGATGTCAAGTAACTCCAAAGTTTTGATTTCATCGTTATTTGGCCTTTATGGTCTTGCTATTATTAGCTCATTTTTACTGCTACTATTACAAGAAGGCCAGCATATCATCTTTATAGAATGTTGCTCAATGGACGAGTAATTTGATTCCATTTGGAAGTGGATGGTACTTAAAGTAGTGTAATAGTTCTTTTAACACAATTTCTGTGAGGAACTTTGTACTTTTTCCCTCTTTGACTTATTATGTAATTTTTTAGCTCATACCCTGTTATTAAATTATGTTGTCAGAAAGGGATGCTTGTTTTTTATGCTGCTCAGTTTGATGGGATTCTTAAAAAGATTATTGAGTTCAATAATGCATTACAATCTGACCAGGTAGATATGGTAGATGTTTTATTCTTCTTTGGTTATTAATTTGTTATAGATACGGTTAAAATCATATACTTTTGGCCAAAGGAACTTCAAAGTTGCCATGTTCAGGATTGGGGAATGTTTTAATCTTCCATGTCTGCTTTACCCATGATCATTTCGAACTCCAATGTGCTTGTTGATGATGATAACTTAAACTGCCTTTTGATTAAAGACTTGAAATCTGAAGTTTATGATGTCCTTTAATACGGACTTACACATGATTTCCAACTACCTATGAGAAACTCTGCATATGAACTATGTATAAGAATTAATAACAATAAAGCTGCACATTTTAGCAAGTGGGCTTCAACTTTTACGGAGCATACATGAATTGGTTATATTTTTTGAATCTCATGCAGGAAAAGCAGAACTTGTCTTTGACTGAGCTCAATGTTTCCAGACTGGGTGCCATTGTTAAAATTCTGAAAGATACTTCACATTATCATTCTAGTAAATTTGCAGACTCTGATATAGACTTGTTACTGAATCTGCTTCGATCATGGCCTATTGCAATGATATTTCCTGGTTAGTTATTGTCTCTTGTTTTGCTCCTTTTTGTTGTACTTCAAGAAACTTTTGTTGCTAATTTGAGAAAATCATTGGAATTTCTTTTTTTTTCAATTTTTTGTCCTCATTTATATCAGTCAACTAATCTAGTCTTTAGGAAAATGGTCTCCTTACTTATTGTGCTTTTTCTATGCAGTCATTGATATCATAAGGATGATAGTTCTTCATCCAGATGGGGCTATTTTACTTAACAAGCATTTTGAAGCAGAAAACAGTATCAATGTTAACCATAATTTTGTTTTCTGACATTAAATTACGATAGCAATCAATAGAATCCCATTTTTTTTATGTGAAATTGGTCTGAAAATTGAGAGAAGTGAGAACCACTCTAGACTCCCATGCTTGTAGTGTGAGACTCCCGTCCCATACCTTGTAATTGAATCCTAGCATAGTAGCATCTCATCATGCTTCCCCTGCACCAGTGATCACGTGGGCTGTCTGTACACTAACTCTTTGACTAGTCACACGTAAGCATTGTTATGTAAGTGGTACCACCCCACACTGCTTGTTTGCAGTTGACGAAGAAGAGATTTATACCAGTTACTATATATGCTTTCAGAAGTTACCTTAGTAGTTAGTTATCTTTTCTCTCCCTTAGTTTTGTTCCTCCACATTGTAGAAGAAAAGTGATAGCATTTGTTGGTGGACTTGATTTGTGTGACGGGCGATATGATACTCCCCACCACCCTATTTTTAGAACATTGAATACAGATCATAAGGATGACTACCACAACCCCACTTTCACGGTAATCTCTATTTCAGATTCCATTGTTGACCAATGAAAATTAGCTACTGTTTTCTATCATTTTCTTGATATGACATGCAAAGAATGAATCAAAGCAGCTGCAAAAAAAATATTTTCCATTTTTTATAAGAAAGATAATTTTTTCATCACTACATGCTGTGTATAGTGCAGCTCCCATTGATATATCGTTATTTATATTCAAGTACCCTAATTGCACAACTGGAATTTATCAATAAAAGCCACAGTTTTTGGAGGAAATGTTCAGCAGTATATTTATATCATGGTGGAATTTGTAGCTAGAAATCTGCTAGGTGCAATTTCTAACTATTATTATTTGAAATACGGAGACCAATTAATTTCTATAACAAGAGTAAATTTCATGACAGGGTAATGTTGGTGGTTGTCCTCGGGAGCCATGGCATGATTTGCATTCTAAAATTGATGGTCCAGCGGCTTATGATGTTTTAACTAACTTTGAGGAGCGCTGGTTAAAAGCTTCAAAACCTCACGGGATTAAAAAGTTGACTACTTCTTACGATGATGCTTTGCTAAGGTTGGAAAGAATTCCAGATTTTATTGGCATCAATGATGCTCCAAGTGTTGGTGAAGATGATCCTGAAGTTTGGCATGTTCAGGTAATTAATTATCTAATAATGCTAAGCAATTATTTTCTAGGTTGCTCTAAAATGAAATTATTGATTGTTTACTTTGGAATGTAGATAATAATATTGATTATGTTTTTAAATTTATACCATTTATAATAAAGCTCTATAAATTATTGATTATGTTTTTAAATTTATACCATTTAATTTAATTTGTGATGTGTCAGTTTTAGACAAATAGTATTTATGACCATTAGTTCATTCCATTACATTAAAGATGAGATTTGATTTATCCAGGTGAGATTTGGGAAACTTATGATATTATTTTCTTCATTATAATACAGATTTCTAATGAAGAGGTTAAGCATCTTAATTTTTCTTATAAACCTTGCAATTTTAACTATAATATTATGACTCTTTCTATAACTTGGTTTCTCATTATCTTAGGTCATTTAATTGGATTTAACACTAGCTATTAAACTATTCATCAATACATTTATTACGTTATATATTATATAGCAAGCTAGGATAAGTTTTCATTTCAAATTTTGGGTGTAAAATATTATAATATATATATATATATATATATATATATATATATATATATATATATATATATATATATATATATATATTAGATGGTTTGTAATAAACTTTTTCCTTTGGGATTATTAGTATATTATATTAAAAGTATTAACTAGATTGCTGCAAAATTAATTATATTTGGATGTATGAACGTGTGAATGTACCAAGAGGTTTGAACTAATATTATGCACCATACCTTGTGATTTTAGTATAATCTTGTTGCAAATTTGGATTCAATTGTTATTAATTAGTTGACTTCTTTTTCATAATATTTTAGATAAAAACTCTTAAGAAAAGAAAATAAGAAAAAAGTCTTCCTCGCAAAAAGTGACATAATAAATTTCTATTAATTTAATGAGTTAAGTGTAGAATCTTTTAATTAATTTTTTAAAAGTATTAATTGTATTTCTTTTTTTCCTTATTATTGTAGGTCGGGGGCAAAGTGAGGGTATTGGAGCAGTTTGCTTTGACAACTATTGACACGGTGATAGCTTTTTACCCTATAACATTTCACATTATGCGAAATTGAGCAATGGACTAGACATCATGTTTGGAAAAGAATAGTGCAAGGCGACATCTTTTTCTATCTAGAGAAGATATTGTAGTTGTTGTAAACATCTTTCTCTGCTTTTAGACTTTGATATTTTACCATTTTGGACAGATTTTTTATTTATTCATTCAAGTATAGGATCCTTATATATTTTCTTGTACAACTTTTTTACTTTTGCATTGTCTTTTCTTGGATATAGAAACCATTTAGCTCGAAACTTATGTCTTATTTTTTATAAATGTTGAAAGTTTTCAGTGAATTATATCTTTTATTAAATAGTTATAAATGTTTATCTATATTAGATGATTTTTGGCAATTTGTTAGTTATGTTGACTTTTATCAGCTATTGAAACTCATAACTATTAAATGCAGATGCAGAATCACATATTTTTTTTTTTATAAAATCATAAATTATATACGGATTTTTCCGTATATAATTATATACGGATTTTCCGTATATAATTATATACGGATTTTCCGTATATAATTATATACAGATTTTATATACGAATTTTCCGTATATAATTATATACAGATTTTATATACAGATTTTTCGTATGTAAATTATATACGGATTTTATATACGGATTTTCCGTATGTAAATTATATACCGATTTTTCCGTATGTAAATTATATACGGATATATCCGTATATAACTTACCTACGCTTCTTTTATATATGGATTTTTGTCCGTATATAATCCGTATGTAATATCATTTTATATACGGATTTTGGAGGTTATATACGGATTTTGACCGTATGTAACTGTGATTTTTCTTGTAGTGTCACAACATGAATCAATCCTCTCTACTTAAGAATGAAAGACCATTGGAGTTTCAGGATAACCCCCAAGACTGAGCTCCTGCATCTATTCTAAACTCACTTGAATCTCAACTAGAGATTCCACTTTGAATCACAACATAGGCACCACCATGTCTCCTCTCCTTGAGGATCATGGAATTACGTCCATACCATACTGAAATTTTACACTTTTTGATTATAACATATCACAATCACCACAGATATGAAAAGCATCAGACCCCTACCCCTCGCATAGCGACCCAATCTCGCTACTCAAGAACCTCGTCCAGAGACTTGACACCCCCAAACACTCGCAGAGCAAGACCCACTCGCTAATTGAATAAACTGAATCATAGTTCCAGACCCCAACCAGTCGCATAACGATCTAATTCGCTTTGTGGATTGACAAACAGAGAGCAACCCTCTCAATTCACTCGCACAGCGCACCCATTCGCTATGCAAGTACAATGGCAGAGAGCACCTCACCAGGGTAACTCGCTATGGGAATCCATTCGAACAGCGAGTCTGCATAATCTACAGAACGAAATTTTGCATAATTACACAACTCAACCACTCTTTACCAATTCTACTCAACTTGGCCAACTTCTAACACTTCTAATTCGATGTATATACTAAATTAGACTTGTCTAAAGGATTCTAAACATTCCTAACATCAATCTAAAGTATTTATGCACAAATCTCTACTCTAAAACCTCCAATTCATCAACTTAGAGACTCAAAACCAATTATACCACTTTGAACCTTTTTTTGACCATTTTGATGACTCAAACCAGTCACATATAACCTATCTATATTATCCCAGCAGTCACCAACAGCCCTTGACCACTAATTCTCAAATTCACTACCTCACTTCCTCTAAAATACACTAAACCAGCCCAAAATTCACATTACACTATACTTCCTCAAAACTACAACATATCACAATCAATAACAATCACAATTTGCACACATTACAGCATATAGATTAATACAAATCAGCTCATCAATCATAATTCACAGTTTCTACCATTTTAACAATGAGGAACATACATTCATAAGCTGAAATGTTAACTGCACAGCACTTAATCATAGAATTCCTAACATACAACAACAACTGATAATTAAACCACAACCTAGCTTCCCTTACCTCAGAGATACACAATCCCAAACCAGAAACGTTCCAGTCGTACCTTGCACAATAAGGAAACTCAATAGAAACCTACAACTCACCAATTGGTGATAGAGAACCACATTTAGAACCTAATTTGAGTTAGAAATGGAAGGAATAACTACTAATCACATGCAACCAGAATCGTTGCATACTCACAGCATAGAGAATAACCGACAGAAAAAGGGAGACAACTTACCAGCTGAAGAACGAGAAATTGATCAGTCCAAACTCAAGCCCTCAACGCCAGGATCGCCTAGGCACTTCCTGATCGTTGAATAGATAACTCAGCAAGAAGAAATCTTAGAGAGGATTCAGAGAACTCTGAGGAATAGAATTCTAGAGAGATGAAATGTTCTTAGAATAATGAGAAGTGTTTATAAGAATTCTATTTATATTATAAGATTATTTTAAAGTAAAATAATCTATCTCATTATTCTAATACACCAATATGCTCTATAACACTCTATTTTTCAGGTCTTTACAAAATCCACTCAAATAAACAATAACAAAATTTACTTTCAAATCCTCTCAAATTCCCTTAATCACTCTCTCTCAAATTCATTCAAGTGAACAAAGCCTTAATGCTACTCTTCATTCCACATAAGTTGGCTTCTTCTTTTTATTAAATTAATATTTTTATTTATAAAATTATATATGATTTCTAATCCATTTTATTATTTGGAGAATTTATGGAATGCATTGTCATATTTATGTTGGACTCAATAAATGTGGTTATACTTTATCAATTCCTAGTCAGATTAGAAATATTTGTTTTATCGAACATGTTGGTATTGACTTCAGTTGTCCATCCCCTAACAATTTTTATTTTTTATTTTTTATTTGTTACACTATTTCATTGAGTAATCCTTAGTTTCTCATTTAAAATTTAATACATTCATTTATGTAGTACTCCTTCAATTTTAAATATCTTTTTTATGTTAATTTAAAATTTATATGAAAACTAATGAGGTTATATTAACAACAATTGTTTTAAATTTTGAATTTTCCAGTTGGATAGGTTGAGAAGAGTAATAATGTTTTATTAGTTTATTAGTACATAAATTATATTATATATTTATATATTTTAGTTGGTTTTGGTTTATTGCACTTTATATTGATCTTTGTGTGCATATCTGACTGTGTAGATTTTGATTCATCACTTTCATTTCGTATCACCTGAAGACCATTGTGAAATGGTGTCAAAATTTTGTAACATATAAGAGGTGATAATGACAATTTATGTACTATTCAATTATAATAAAAGCGAATATTTCATAATGAGATAAAGTCATATCTTTTATAAGAAAAAATGAGATTTGAATACATAGAAAATTAATTTTGATCACGTATCAACATAACATAGATATGCATCATAGTTTGATTAATATACCACATATAAGTGATGATTACGAGAAAGGGTGAAAAAGTGTATACAGTTCACTTAACGTAATGCTAGTAATATAGAAAACATAGTAAGGATGAATGTCCTTCTGTGAATTATTTGAATAAGAGAAGATTGAATGTTGGGAAGTTAAAGAACATCTTTTGTGCGATGGATTTTTGAATAATTATACAACATGGACGTAGCATAGGGAATTGTTAGACATGCCAAGTGTGTTTGAAACACATGAATATGTTGATTGGACAATGAATGATAGGTTAGAGGACATTATCTATGATATTTAATCTCTCTTACAGGGGTTAGACAGTCTACAATAGTTATTAAACACTTAAGTATTTAACACAACGTTTAAAGAAAACCTTTGAAAACCAAAAGTAATAAGGCACACTTATTTTTATATTGGTTCGCTCTAAATTGAGATACGTCATGTTCTCCCTTAAACACTCTTAAGGGGTTCCATTAATCACAAAGGATTGCAAACAAGTTTAACCATTTCTAGTATACAACTAACCCAACTAGTTAAGACAAGTATAACCACTTCCAGTATGAACTAGTCTAACTGCCTCAATGGTTTAACTCCATTGAGTTAACCTTACAAGTATTTTACTTCACTTTCGAAAGAAAACAACAAAGTGTTTTATAGATTACAAGAACATAATGTGTAACCCTCATAGAGAGGATTTGAAATCAATACAAAGAGATTCTGAAAACTTGTAAAGAGACTTTACTTTTCAAAGAATAAGCATTAGACGATGTAAGCTTTAGAGAAAACAGTAGTAGGAGAATATGCATAAATAATTCTCTATTCTCACTAGTAAAAAAAGCAGATTTTGATGCTCCATATACGCTTCGGTTATTGAGAAACCGAAGCGTACAAAGTTATATGCCTCGGTCTCCATCCAACCCGAAGTCGAAAAGTCATATTGCTTCGGTTAACACAAAACCGGTGCGTATAACGTAACTACTGCCTCGGTTTGCTACGAAACCGGTGCCTAAACCGAGGCCTATTACCCGGTCACCTGCCCTGCTTTTTCCCTTTTTCCTCTTCTTTCCTCTGACACTCATCTCACTCTCATCTCACCTCTCGTTCTTTCCTCTCGTCTCACTCTCGTTCTTCCCCATCTCACTTTCGTCTCACTCTCGTCTCACTCTCATCTCACTCTCATCTCCCCTTTCGTTCGTTCCTCATCCCACTCTCATCTCACTCTCATCCGGCAGAAACAGAGAGGGCGCGATCTATCTTCTCCTCTCCAACTTGACAGCCACGGTGCGAGGACGAGAAGCGATGGTGGCGGGCGTCGAAAGCGGAGGAGAGGCGCGATGGTGGTCGGCGTCGAAAGCGAAGGGGGCACGATGGTGGCCGGCTTCGAAATCGGAGGGGAGTCGCGATGGTGGCCGGCGTCGAAAGCGATGGTGAGGCGCGATCTAAGGCGTTTGGTGGGAGGTTCATCGATCTACGAATCGTGGTGGTTTCTGTGGAGGCGAGGTGGCGGCTAGGTCACACCGCAAACGCAACGGCGACGAGGACGCAGCGGCGGCGAGCACGGGCGATCTGTGGCGGTGGACGGAGAGCAGATCTGCGCGCATGGAGGGGCGGAGGGCAGATCTGTGGCGGTGGACGGAGGATTCGCGGAAGGAGGCCACAGCGAAGGTCACCTTCAGAGTTTCTTCGTCTCTGCTTCTGAGTTTCTTCATCCATCTTCATATCTCTGAATCTGAGTTTCTGAATCTCTCTGAATCTGAGTTTCTGAATCTGATTTTTTTCTCATTGTAATTTGTAATTTGGACATTGGTGAGTTCATAATCTTTGCTGCATCTGTAGACAGATTGTTGACGATTATTGGTTGTTGTAATACTGGGATTTGTTTCATTTCTGTTAAGATTTTCTTGTTCTTGGTTGTGTTAAATTCTGGTTGTTCTTGGTTGTGTTAAATTCTGGTTGTTCTTCGTTGTGTTAGATTCTGGAGCTGATTCTGAAATTGAGTTTGGTTGGCATATACGAAGAAAGTCTGAAAAAAAAAACACACACACGCTATTGCCTCGGTTCTTAGATAACCGAGGCATATTTCTGCTTCTATTTATCTCGGTCAATAACCGAAGCATAAAATTCATCTTTTTACTTCGTCTCCGAATGCCTCGGTTCTACAACCGAGGCCTATAACCATTTACAACCGGTGCCTTTATACTTTATTGTACTAGTGTCTTAGATCTCTTCTTCTTTTCATAGAGTCCTCTTTATATAGGCATCTTTGAAAAAGATTCATTACTCAAATCTTTTTCTAAATGTTTAGGCATTATATAGTCATTTATAAGGCATTATATGTGTACTATCATATAGGTGTTATATGTTTGAGTAACTTATAGCGTTTAGGATATTTTTAATATGGATAATGATACTTTGACAACATTTTTTTGATTTTAACACAATCTACGTGTCATTCAGTGATTAGTCCATGTTGGTGTTTATGATTATTATTATTGATTGTGTAGTAATTTTGGACCAATCATAGAATGACACGTAGATGATGTTAAAATGTTGTCAAAGTATCATTATCCTTTTAATATATAGTGTTTAATATCCTAGACAGTTCACATTGTTCAACATTATTTATTTCGAACGCTTTGTTAAACTTTAAAACTAAGTTTGCCTAGATGATCTTTTCTTAATACTCAGATATAATAATTTAGAGTAGTTGAAAAGTTATTGTATATTGGTTTATACTTTTATATCTTTATGAACTTTATTTTTTAAAGATTAGTTAGTTATAGTTAGAAATTGAACTGTTTAAAGTATCATTGTGAATGTGTTTGTGCAAAATTCATGTAGGATTGAAGTAGAACGAATTTGTAAATGCTTTATTTAAAAAAATGTCATTTTTAACAACGATTGTGTTAAAAACGTCTCCATTGTCTTTATAATGGTGCTAAAAAAATACATATTATTGATGTTACGTAATACTCTTTTTGTTACTAATATTGGTGACCTAAATCTTGATTTTTGGAATGTGTTTGTCACACTTTGACTTGATTCCAATTTATTATTTATTGGTCAATTAGTGGACAATAAATGTGATGTTAAATTTTACTGGTTTGGTCGTTTTTTTGCATGAGTAGGTATCGAGGAAAGTGATAGCGAAGGGGCCTAAAGTGAGACTAATTTTCACTCTAATTTATTTCTAATTATCTATCTTTTGTTTGTAATGTCATGAATCTCTATGAGGTTTGACATAGAAAATACAATCATCCAAATTCTACTGTTTTGTCTCACTTTTTTCATGATATTATACACAACATTATTATCTTTATCTATACTAAACTATCTATATATATGACATTTTCATGACCCTCTCATGGTTGCTCTTCTTTATCACCTACATTATTCTCTACTATCTTGAAGTGCACTATCATAATAGTTAGATAATAACACCTTATAAAAACACACATAGTAAGTTAAAGATAAATTAAAACTTACAAGTTTGAAACAAAATAAGTGTTTACTTAATAACTAAAAACAAAAATTATACAATTTTCACAAGTTATACAATCAACATTTAAATATAAAGACTCTCACAACTACAATCAACATTTTAGTCGTTATCGTCAATATCCCTCATATAAGACCAACTCATGGTAGCATTTCCGTCCTAGGAATCACTACTTTCTCATTTCAAACAATTTATATCAATCATAAAATGTGTAGAAAAAATCTCTTTTTTCCTATAAATGTTCCTAAAAATATAAATCATATAGGATGATCTAACTAACTACATGACATCATATTAAAGATTAATAATATTACTAAATTCACTAAGATTGTTTGAGACATTTGCATAGTCATCCTAATTAGATATACTTCAAAACAGTAAAATATCTTTAAAAATAAAACAAAAATGAACTTACCATATTTTTAGTTTTATGAAATAAGTATAAAAAGTTTTCTATAGTAATACGAGTGACTCCACTATTTCTTTTCATGAAAAAAATTAAATCAAAAACCAAAACAAAAATAAAGAAAATTATATAAAAATATAGTTTTTTTGTAAAACTACATTATTAAAAATTATTTATAATTAAGCATCACTAGTACAGTCAGGAGAAATGACAACGGTTGATTTTCCTTATAGGCAGCGGTTCTCGAACCGAGGCATATTCAGACAAGACAAAAAGTGTAATACTTTTGGCCTCAGGTGTGAACCGAGGCATAAAGGGAGAGGATTTGGCATCGGTTCAGGGGAACTGAGGCCGTAGAGTTTTTTGTTTTTTTTTCGTAGGACTATATGCCTCGGTTTAGGGAAATCGAGGCCGTATTTGCCACCCTATTGCCTCGGTTGTAGCTTGAACCGAGGTAGTAGATCCCTTTTTTTTCTCATCTGCAAGACTTTCTGCTTCTGGAATGGTTATAACCGAGACCAGCTTTTCTACCTCAGTTTTGACTTGAACCGAGACATATATCTTTGTTTTCTTTTTAAATGAGGTCTGTTTCTGCAACATTCCCAACAATAGAAACAGACCTGCATATATATTTACAGCCAGAACAGTCCAGAATAATCCAGAAACGTATATTTTGAATGAAAATTATAATAAAACATAAATACATTCAATTGAATCATAAATCAACTTCTTAGAAGCATAAATCAATCCAATGTAATCATAAATCAAGTTTGAAGCATAAATCAATGTAATGTACAAAGTTAAACGAATAATAATGTAGAAAAGCATCAAACAACTTAGAAACATAAACTTAGAACTTACTATATCCTAATATCTACTACATACTATTATATAAATGAATTACATATTTAGCCAGTGTTTTCCTCGCAAGTTGAAGTGACTTCTCTAGAATTGGAGCAGTCCTATTGAATCTCTGCATAAAATACAATTATTTCAATTAGTGTATTTGAAATCTAAATTATAGGGAAAATAAAATTCAAATATAAATAATATTGTTTCCCATCCACTGGTGTAATGTGCACGAATAATGGTCATCATCCAAAACATGACGAGGGATTAGATACATCACCAACCAAATCCAAACGCGCATTCACTCCATCTTTTGTTTTTCCCTGGATGTTTAGTAGTGTATCAATCAAGCTATCACAAACATTTTTCTCAACATGAATGACATCTATGCAATGTCTGACATCTAACTTTGACCAATATGGAAGATCAAAGAATATTGATTTCTTCTTCCAAGGGGTCGTTACAGAAGACTTCTTCGACATTTTCCCAAATATATGATGTACTCTATTAACTTTCTCAGCAACTTCAAGTCCAGTAAGTGGACTGGGTGCATTGTCTTTCTCTTGTTCTCCATTGAATGCTTTCTTTAACCTTCGATGTGGATGATTAGATTGTAAAAATCGCCGATGACGCATATACATTGTCTTCCTTCCGTGTTTTAATTGTTGAGCTGCAGTGTTTTCTTCACATATAGGACATGCTTTATGACCCTTCACACTGTATCCCGACAAATTACCGTAAGCTGGAAAGTCATTAATGGTGCAAAATAACATGGCATGCATCAAGAAAGTTTCTGAAGCAAAGGCATCAAATATTTCAACCCCATTAACCCACAACAACTTCAAGTCTTCAATCAGTGGCCTTAGATAAACATCAATGTCATTTCCAGGCTGCTTTGGACCAGATATCAACATTGACAACATCGTGTACTTTCTTTTCATGCACAATCCAGGAGATAAGTTGTAAATTATTAGTATAACGGGCCAACAACTGTGATTGGTACTTAAATTACCAAATGGATTCATTCCATCAGTAGCTAAGCCAAACCTAAGATTTCTACATTCTTCACCAAATTGGGGGAATTCTTGATCAATAATTTTCCATTGCTTTGAATCAGTCGGATGACAAAGCAGCCCATCAGTTGTTCTCTCATCTGCATGCCATCTTAGGTTTTTAGCGTCTTTAGGATTCACGAACAAACACTTAAGTCTGGAAACTAGTGGAAGGTATCAAACTACTTTCAAAGCAGAACCATTCTTTTTTGCGTGACCACCATCTTCACCATTATTTTTTGACTTGTATCATGATAACCCACATTTTGGACACTTTATCAAAACTTCATTCTCATTCCTATATAATATGCAATCATTCGGACATGCATGTATCCGTTTATATTACATACCTATTGATGGACAAATTTATGAGCACCAAAATATGATGTCACAAACTTGTTTCACAATCGGCAAGTATGACCGAATCGTTCAAGTAATAAACTTGGTAAGACCAAGTATCGTTCTCCCAAAGGACTCACGGCCTAGTTTAGTTGTGTGGTTTGTTGATTAGCTAAGACTTGAACAAAATATTTGGAGTTTAATATGCAAGACAGAAAATAAACATGTATGCATGAGTTTTTGATCAATGGCAAAAGCAAAAGATAAACACTTTCAATGAAATATATGAATGAATATGTTGTTGGGGGTCAATTTCATCTTATCCACTCTCATATATTTTAGGAATTCAACATTCAAATCATCATTGTTAATGCCACTCTCTAAAGTACCTTTCTAGAAGGCTTCTCCCTAATCACGAGTTCATACAATTCCTAGCATTCCTAATGATCAGTTCATAAGCTCAGGAGCTTAACGACAACCAACATAATATTGGGAGAAATTCCCCGGATCTAGACTTCCCCGTACGTTCCCGTATCGACAAAACCAATAATCATGCATCGAATGAGTTAAACAATGCAAGCATTAAGCAAAGAGGAAAAACCCTAACTAATGATGAAAGAAAGCATAAGTCTTAATTAAAAGATGTAAAAACATATTCCATATATGAGAGCTTCAAAAGATTACATTGATTCCCCAACAAACATACAAGGTTTAGTTCACCATATTCATGGTGAACTTAGATGAACAATGAAAGAATGAAAGAATAAACCCTAAAAAGGTGAAGAGGTAGCCTGAGCATCCAAGATCCTCCTTCAAAGGGGTGGAAGAGAGAGTGTTTGCCTCGTTTCTGCCAAAGATACAAACCCTAGGACGTCCTAAAGCTTATATACTATTCCAAAAATACAGAAAAATTAGGCCCAAGCCCATACAAGTGCCAAAAACCCAATCCAAGCCCATTTAGAATGGCGCTCAGCGGTATTTTACCGCTGAGCGGTACTAACGGTTGATCCATTTTGCCCCCCAGCTGCTGTTTTACCCCTCAGCGGTGATTTCGGCACCTGAAAACTGCCGCTCAGCGCCAAATTTCTGCTCAGCGCCACTCGGTCAGACTTTTTCTGCGTTCTGGTTGGTTTTTCAGCATTCTGGTTGACTGGTTGACTTTTCTGGTTGACTGGTTGACTTTTCTTGTTTCTGGTTGACTTTTCTGGTTTCTGGTTGACTTTTCAGCACTCCAATCATTCGGAATTTCAATTCTTCTTTCAAATCATTCAATTAGCCTACAAAATCAAGGGAATCTTGCATAAAACCATTAAATTCACTTTCAAGTCTCTTATTCTCAAAACTAAAGCAAAAATATGAGTTCAAGCTAGTTTCTAAGTCTTAAAGGTTGCTTTTGGTATCAAATTTAAGCATAAAAATAACGGTTTTTCAACCGTTATCACCTATCGGACAAAGAATTTTTTTTGCATCATAATTACGATTAGGTAACGTATTTCCATCTGGCAGCATTTCATTCAATAAGGACAACAATTCTGTAAAACTCTTATCACTCCATCCATTGCTCGCCTTTAAATTCATGAGCCTTAACACCGCTGACAACCATGTGACCTTAGTTGAACCTGCATATAAAGGAGTCTCCGCATCAGTGGACATTGTTGCATACACATGCGCTTGAGCAAAAGCTTCTGCGCCAACATCGCGGATCATGTCCTCTAAGTTGTCTTCTTCTGCTTGATCTTCCATATCCATTGGGGAATCATAAACATTTTCTGTTGGAAAGACAGTTGGAAAGTCTGTTAATTCGTCGTGCCATATCCATGTTGTATAACTTCGTATGAAACCATCACAAATAAGATGTTCCCTAATATCAGTTGTGTTCAACTTCCTCCCATTCAAACAGTTCACACAGGGACATCTGAACTTGACTTCATCATCATCACCACTTCTATAAATTCTTCTACCCCACTCTCGTACTCAGTGATGATGCGTGGTAAATTAATCCACCCTCACACTCAGCATCCCATATGTCACTTGATCCCTTCTTCATCTTCTTCAAGATTGGACGTACCCGCTTGGCCAGCCTGGGGATGAATCGGGACAGCGCGGTGAAGCGTCCCACCAGTCTTTCGACTTCCTTCATAGTTTTTGGGCTCTGCATTTCCACTACGGTTGCACACTTGTCCGGGTTTGCCTTAATTCCCCTTGCTGTAAGCATGAATCCAAGGAATTTTCCAGCCACTACCCCAAAAATGCACTTCGTGGGATTTAACCTCATCTCATACTTCTTGACCTTCTTGAAGACTTCTTTCAGGTCTTTAACATGGTGTCGTCCACGTACACCTCCATGTACCGGCCGATCTACTCGGAGAAAATCATGTCCATCAAGTGCTAGTACGTGGCTTCAGCATTCTTTAGGCCGAACGACATGACTTCGTAGCAGAATTTGCTTTGTCGGTGATGAATGTCGTCTTCTCCTAGTCAGAAGCGTACATAGGAATCTGATTGTAGCCAGAATATGCGTCTAGGAAAGTCAACATTTTGTGGCCCAAGGCTCCATCAACTAATGCGTCGATGCTGGGCAAAGGGTGAGAATCTTTGGGACAGACATTATTCAAGTCGGTGTAGTCGGTGCACATACGCCATTTTTCATTGGCTTTCTTGACCATAACCACATTGGGAGCCAAGTGGTATACATCACCTCCTTGATGAATCTGGCCTTCTTTAATTTCCTAACCTCCTCCTCCACAACCTTCCTCTTCTCTTCCCCTATATGCCGCTTCTTCTGGGCCACCGAACGCTCTTCCTTGAACAATGCCAACTTGTGGGATATGACTGAGGGATGGATTCTAGGCATATTGGCGGTCGTCCAAGCGAACAAGTCTCTGTTTCTCTAGAGGTCGGACTTGATTTCCCTCTCGAGCCTTGGTTCCAGTCCTCAGGCCATAGTTGTGGCATGGTAGGCGTCTTTCCCTACCACGACCGTCAGTCCTCGGTGTTTGTTCGTATCGTCCGACTATGGAGCTTCAAGCCAGCCGTGTAACATTCTCTCGCTGTCCTCTGATCCACCCGAACTATGCAAATGGTACCCCTTTCAGACAGGCACTTCAAGGTAAGATGTGGTGTTGACACAATCGCTCCGAAGGAATTTAAACACGGTCGGCCCAGGAGAACATTGTAGGAGGTGTTAGCTTCCACCAAAAGACGTCTAACCCTCTTCTCCTCACTGTCCCAACCGGTCTTCTGGTACCGATTCATGAACGCTTTTAAAGTTTCTTCCTTCCCTTGCCTTAGGTTAACCAACTCAAAGATGGTTAAGTCTTGAGTGCTACTACTAGCAACCTGACGCTTGAACATGCGTTGTAATCCCGCAAAGTTATCTATGACATTCGGAGGGAGTGAATTGAACCATTCGAGTGCCTCCCCTTCCAACGAAAGGGAAAATGCTCGATACCAGATGGCGTCATTACCCGTGCATAACGCCATTGTGTTGGTAAAGGTCTTGATGTGGGCCTTTGGGTCGATTGTTCCGTCGTAAATCTTGAACTGGGGCAGAACAAACTGTTCCGATATCTGAACATCCATGATCGCCTGAGTGAAAGGAAGTAGGAGAAATGAGCTTTCAGTCTTCACTACCATCTATTTATTCGTGGCAACGCTCTCGGTATGAACGAACTTAGCCTTACTTCCTTCGACTTCCTGTTTAGTCGGTTTCCATGTCTTATCTGGCGTGCTGCTACATTAGGTTTTACCTTTAACTTACATTTATAGTTTTCTGGCATGGGCTCAAGATTAGCGATGTTTTAATCTCAGCCCAATCCTGGTCCAATAAGCTTAATCGTGATTTAACTTAATCTCCTTAATCATTAATCATTTATGCTTATAAGACCAACTGTCTGGACCGATCGATTTATTTCGTTACTGACTATCCGATCATGTCTTTCTTGTGATTAATGGAGACCGTCCGACCATATGGTACACTTGTAAGTCATTACATTTGTCACCCACAAACTCATCCTTCTTACAATATAATTAATTAGACAACTTACGAATAAATTTTTATAATTCTAGTATGTATTTATAAAAGAAAAGATATTTTGATAAGAAATAAGAAGTAGAAAATAGAAATTTGATATCCCACAATAAATAAAGAATGATAACAAATATGATTATTGAGAATAAAGTGCACTGCAGACGAGGTGCCATAAATGGTCTTGAATAGTGCAATAAAGTAGATGAAGTAATAAATATCTCCGTAAACATTGAAGTGAAATCCCAACGTATGAATAACTATACTAACGTGTTTCTGCAGATAAAGGAAAGAGAGAGCTCTTAAATTACTTTGGGTGTGGTCGTCTCTGTCTCTGTTGATTACACTTTTCTTTAGTAATGGAAAACATTGTTACCGAAAGGATTGTGTGATTAATTTTCTTGTTTGCTAAAAAACAAATATGTAAAATAGTGATTTACAACGGTGAAAATTAGAAATTTGACCAATAATTTTGGGATATTAATATCATATTTAATAATAGATGAAGATATTGAATTTGTATTATTTTTATTTTTATAATCACTTTTTTATATATTTTTAATAATACCTTTATCTTTTTATTCTTTGTGTTTATATTTATTTAAAATATAAATTATTAGAATCTTATTAAATATTTAGAATATAATTACTGAAAGAAAAATATATGATAATTAAGTTATAATTAAACGAAGAATTTAATTTTATCCTTTTGTCTTCTAATTTATTTGAAAATTTTAATTTGATTTGAAATTTTTATTTGGTATAATTAAGTTATTTAATTTTTTTAAAATGATTTATTTAGATTTTTTCTTTTTTAAATTGATGTTAATGTTGTATATACATGTCACTTCGTGGTATTTTTAATTTTAATTTAATATTTTGTATTTTTATGTATTAAGTCATTATCATATTATGATATTATGTATCAATGACAATTATATATATATATATATATATATATATATATTTATTTATTTATTTATTTTAGTGATAGTATAGCATCCTATTTTAAGAGCATAAAACCATTAAAATAAGAGTAACAAAAATGATAATTATCAAGGAAAACTACAGATTTCAAAAGAAGAAGATTCTAAGAACAAAATTCTATCTATGTTGTTGTTTTATTCTCAATCTCGAACTGAAACAATTGGAAAAATGTTTCTCCTAAACTCACACCATTTAAAGTTATTATCGCAAAAGGAAAAATACACATAGACAAACAAAGACAAAAACAAGAGTAAGCTAATGATAAAAAAAAGTTATACATACTTTAATATAAATCATAAAACATGCAATTCTAATACCAAGTAAACTAAACAAGTACAATTTGACACACACATTAAGGAACATACACATGTGTGGTGAAACAACATACCTCTAAATTTTCAACATACCTTCCAATTTTCATGCAAGGTTAGTCCTCACCATCTATTACTCCTCACCACGTAACTACCGCACTCTACTTGAGATCGGGTAACTATTGAAGTCAGAAAACATTCCCCCATTTCAAAGCTCCTACACCAATATATTACACAACCAAAAACATGAGGGTTTTTCCCTTGGAACCCCTTTTTACATGCTTAACAAATCATATCACAGAAAAGAACACGAAACTCATCATCATATATCATACATAATTGTATGCATAATCATATACATAATCATATAGATAATCTTGTTTCCAATTCATAATAGAAATTAATTCATACTTCACAATAAGTATTATAAACCAATCATTAAAACAATCACCCATGTTGAACACACCTTAAGAAGTATATAAAATCTTAGTTGAAAATTCTAATATTTTCACTCAACCACTAGATCTGCTCGCTTAGCTAAAAGTGTTTGTCAGCCCACTAGCTCAGCCACTATGGTTTGCTCTACGAATATAGAAATAATGAGTTGTGCTTGCTCAGCGACTACACACGCTTAGTGGCTACACTCGCTCAACTAGACTGCATAATTCTTCAGAATATCAATTCTACAAAATTTGCATCCCTCAACTTTTCATAACCTGCCCCATTCACTTTTTGAAATTTCTACCACTTCAAGTTGATTCTAAGCTACAAAGGATCCAACCAAAAGTATACAAATCAACCTAAACAAGTTTTAAATTGTTATACCAGAAGACTTTCACTTAAAAGCCACTGGAACCTCACTTTATAGACTAAAATTAAATTCTATTAATTTTAACTCATAAATAACCAAACTGGGGACTCTAACAAGTCATAAATGACTTAACAATATACTCTAAACCCTCCATTTTGACACAGAACCTATATTTCAAACCTTTACTAGTCCAGATCCCAAAATAAACTTAACAACCTTCTAAACTCGACTTATTGAATACTCACACTTATTATTATCAAATAATTTCCCCCAACGAGTCGTAATTGATCACCAAATACCATATTTGACTCAATTTTATCCTTTTAATTCCTAATTCAAAATCTCACTTATCAACACCTTCACTTTTCACTAAAAAGACCAATTGCTTCAACTAATCTTTCCTTCTCAATAATATAGCAATATTTAACTCCACCAACATCCAATAACATACAAAATTCATAATCAAAGCAAATCCAAACAACATCATCACATTTCAAAGATATTATTCACAACCTTAAACATCCAAAGATTAGTTAGAATCATTTCATTACCATGAGTACTAAAACTGATATTTTTCTTTCAACCAAATCAACATAATTTACTACCAATTCATAAATTGTACAATTCACAACAATAAAATAGAAACAAAGGTCACTAGCTTCCTTTAATACTCGGTTTTAAAACTGAAGACATTTGGTTCTTATGTTATGAAAAGTATATGAATAAGGTCTTGTCCGTTAAGTTGACAACAACGACGTTAAGTCCATGCTGATGTGGCCGTACTTTTTCTCTTTTCTCTTCTGCTATCCAGCCTTTTCTCTTCTACTATCCAGCCTTTTCTCTCTCTTGTTCAACTTTTTCTTTGATGATTTGTTACTTCGTCCCCATGTTAAGAGGTGAATTTTTGTTTAGTACCTGGTTTTAAAAATGAAGACATTGGGTCCCTATGTTATGAAAAGTATATGAATAAGGTTCACAAAGAAAGAACAAGTTCAACAAATCATCAAAGAAAAAGTTGAACAAGAAAGAGAAAAAGCTGGACAACAGAAGAAAGAAGAGAAAAAGTACGGCCACATCAGCATGGACTTAACATCGTTGCTGTCAACTTAACGGAGAGGACCTTATTCATACACTTTTCATAACACAGGACCCAATGTCTTCATTTTTAAAACCGGGTACTAAACAGACATTCATCTCTAAACATGAGGACCAAATAAGCATTTAAGCCTTTGAAAAAATTCTACAAAATTATAATAATTAATCAATGAAAAATAAAACAGGAGATTTGACTTAGGAATTGAAACATGAAAGAACAACATAATAAAATAAAATTGACATCTATGAGATTTTATTACTTATATTACAATTTCTCTCTCATTCTTTCTTTGGGCATCCGTGGATGTGTTAATATAACTTTCATATTAACTGGTTATCTCTAACACAAACTGGTAATGACTTTGAGCATCGTAATTCTCCATTTCACTTGTCTAAAGATCATTGATGTTGGTTCTGGAGAAAACTTTTGCCTGAGGAGCCTTAGTGCCAACATGAACACGTTTCAATTTCTCCTTGCATTTAGTGATGACCAAGAATAGAACTCTATAGAGAAGAATCATACCAAACATGATAGCAAGATCAACCCACTTTGAGTGACCCATTTGCACATGCCATGTCTCTGACAGAATATATCTACCACTGAGACTTATGCCTTCTCCTTCCTCATCTGAACTAAACATTAATCCCTCAAATTCATTCTTTAACAATCCTTGGAAACCATAGTTGAGGAAGGAAACATGGTACAAAGGGTATTTCCATAATGCTTTCGGAAGATCATTAGGCAGCCTGTAGAATCCACTTGTCAAAATCATCAGTCCTTCAACCCCACCAGCAGTGATCACACCCATAACAAAATTTGGAAAAATGCTCCCAACAACCATCATCAGGCTCTCAACCCACATCACGATAGCAAATAGGACAGAAGAAAAGTATACAAAGTTCTCTAATCCTTTGTGCAGTCCAGAAAGATAATTAACAATAGCTCCCGGAATGAAAGATACCAATACCGTGTAAGGAACACCAGAAAATGTGCTCCCTACAAGAAACGCTGTTATACCATAATGTCCATTCAATCTTTCTCTCTTTAACACCTGACAAGGTAAAAGGTAACAATCTCTGCTATCAAAAATTGTTTTATCCAAAGTCAAGTTTATGATTAAAATGCAGCAAAATTTCAAAGTTATCGATCAATTATTACTTACCTTCATTTCCTCGATTAACGGCGAGAATCCACCGATAAGTGTCATGAAACACAAAACCGAAACGTAAAAACAAAGCAGCGATCCTCTTTCCTGAACCATGCACAGAGAATATTATCACATACCCACATCAGCTTTCTATATCAACTATATTTTCATCAAACTTAAACAAATTAGTTCATAAAAACAAGTAATCACTTTAGGATTAAATAGATGATATTTTATATTCTTTATGAGCGAAAACAAGCTTTTTCTCTCAATAGTTTTACCTGAATTGATCTCATACTTGCACCAACGTGGTAGAAGATAGAGCCCAAGCTTAGAGATACTGCTATAAAGACAGTCAGACGTAACCAGTAATTGCTTATATCACGATAGATTTGCTTCGAAGATCTTTTCAGAAGAACCAGACACTGAGTGAGGAATTCAGCGTGAATCTTCTTCCTTCCAACTGCACCAGAATCCTAGACGCATACATGCAAAATTAACTAAATGATCAGTCTAATCACAATTTATCGAGATTCCAAAACAATAATATTTGACAGTATAAGAAAATAAATTAACAATTGATAACTTATATATATCTTAGTCCTTTTTAAATTAATTTATATTATTTTCCATAAGTTTCATCTCTCTCTCTATACATATATATATATGTTATAAATTGAAGGAATAAATTGAATGCGAAACTTACGTTTACACTTATTTTTGCTATTTCATTCTGAACGTGATTTCTATATTCAGACGATTTATAAGAACTGACAAGGATATTAGTTGCTTCTTCAGTGGTAATTCCTTCCTCGGCATCCTGAAAAACAACTCAACAAAGTCAAATTTTTATCTGCACTTTTTGTATATTATTACTATATGTAAGAAATAAATACAAAACAGTATCTAAGTGCCTGAAGTATCCGAGTAAAAAGTAGAGGAGAGAATCTAAGTTTGGCCAGAAATGTACCTGATTGAAATCTTTGTTTATGATCCTTAGGTAATGATCGGAAGGATTGTAGAGAGGTGGACAGGGAAAACCATTGGAAGAGAAAAACTGCACAGAAGGAAAAGTGTGACTATATACAGAAACGGCAAGTGAAAATATAGGTGAAACTGCAAGGGATTATAGTTTGTAACCTGATTTGCATGAGAGGCTGGTCCAAAATACACGGTCTCTCCTGAAGAGAGAAGACAAAGATGATGAAAAAGTTGGAAAACCTGACTGCTAGGCTGGTGGATGGAAGCCACGATAGTCCTTTGAATTCCATCCTTTAGAATGAGACTTGCAATTCCAGTCATAACATAAAAGGAAGCTGCACTATCAAGGCCACTGGTTGGTTCATCAAGGAAGAGGAGTCTGGGATGTGTTAGAATCTCAATGCATATGCTGAGTCTCCGTTTCTGTCCCCCACTCAGACCTTTACAACTCCATCCTCCAACCCTTGTGTTGATCGCATCTTGCAGACCCATTTCTCTCAGTGTAGCATCTGCTCGTTCCTTCTTCTCAGCTATAGACATGCTGTTTGGAAATTGGAGCTCAGCTGAGTAGTACAACGTTTCCCCAGCTGTTAAACATGACAGCATCGCATCGTCTTGTGTCACATACCCCTGCTTTCACATTTTTCACACTTATTATTTTTTTCTACCAAAATCATATTATCTATTTTCAGGATCAGTATAGCTCTTACTGATGTTCCGTAGGCCAGTTCTTGCTTCAGGCCATTGATTAGAATCTTCCCCGTTTGCTTTATGTTCGATCCCAATCTTCCTGCATCGTGTTTCAATCGTATGATCACAACTGTTATATTTATATATTAACTAGCACATATAAACAGAGCAACTTCTTCTAATTTTACTCAACTACGAACACAACTTATCATACCTGCTAAAGCATCAAGAAGTGTCGATTTGCCACAACCAGAAGGACCCATTATAGCCAAAAGCTTCCCTGGTTGTGCATAACCAGTTAGACCATTCAGTATTAATTTTCTATTCTTTCCACCAGCAACTCTAGCCTGCAAATCCTCCCATGTCACTGTTATGTCGTTCTCTTCCTCCATGTGTGTGCACTCTATACCACTTTGATTACATCCTGGTACGAAGGTGATTATTTATAGAGAAGAACCAATTGCAATGTAGTTAAAATGATATTTTTTAAATCTCAGAAAATAAGTTTTCATTTGCGTTACGATGTATTAACAGATTGAAAGAGGATTAGGCAATACTTAATGGTGGAACAAAGTTTTGCATTGAGTATGGAAAGCCTGCCATACACTGTAAGTGAGTTATTGTATTGCCTAGTTTATAGAGAAATTAACGCTAGAATCGAAGGAGCAAAGATTTGACAACTAACTCCAACTCATTAATGCAGCCCTCTCGTACGTCAAAAATACCAAAGTTATGTGATAATAAGGGGTACTTCGATCTACCACGTTAACGTGGAAAAGGTAAGATTTGACCTGTAATTTTAGAACGTTTTATAAGGTTCTATTATATATTTACTCTATTGATTTGTTCATGGTTTAATTTTGCTTTACTATTTTCTTTTACATTTTCTATTTTTTTAAAAAATAGATAACAAAAATATTCTTCATTAATATGCAGATAAAATTTACTATAAAAAATTAATACCTGCGTGTATTTATAGCAGGCAACGGAAAACAAATATTAGTACAATTTCATATTACCCATGTTCGCGAATATCTATTACTTTATAAAATATAAAAATAAAAATTTAATTTATATTTTATTTAAATTAAAATTAATTTACACTAAATTAATTAAAACTAAATTTTTATTTTTATTTAATTTAATTAAAATTATATTTTATATACTGTTTTATAATTTTATCTAAATTTTATTTTAAAAAATTATAAAATAAATTTTTAAATATTTGTGGGATCTTTTGTAAATTTTAAAATATCCGCTATTACCTTTTAAACGGATGTTTAGTTCCTAACGAGACAAGTATGATGCGAAATTTTGGTTGCACATTAAGTAACAAGTATACACTATCTGACCCCACTGGTTGCTATTCTATTTCACTATATTTAATTGAAAAATGATTCTTTGACACACCTAAATTTTTTACATTCATTTCACACTATCCTTACTTACTTTTTCCTCTCTTCTTTCTTAAAAAAATACAAATTTTACACTTTTAAGACTATTTTACCCTTATACTCTGTGTCAAATGAATGTAAAAGTGTGTCATGATATCATTTCTCTATTTAATTTTCTCAAGTTTTTTTCTCGTATTTGTAGATGTTACATATCAATTAAAAAAACATTCAATTATTTTTACTTTTAATTCTTTTAATTTAAGAAAAAAACAAAAATTGTCATGTGATGTCACATGATTAGTATTACATGTCATTGTTTATGTCACATAGTCATTCTTGTTTCCAATTTAGTCCACATATTTATAATTTTAATTTAGTTTAATCATTCTTTTTTGTAATAGAATAATTTGGTCCTTCTTCAATTTAAAACCAAACTAGTAATTAAAATTAATTATAATTCTCATACAAAGGATCATTTTTTTTATTTATTTATCAAATCAATCCACCTAAATATTCATTTTTTTTTTATTTTTACATAAAACAGTTTCTATTTAAATTTATACTTGTTTAAAAATATTAAAAATTGTAAATATAAAGTGACACTTGTAATTTTTAAATGTTTAATGTGAAAAATATTTTTAATGCAATAAGTATCACCTTACATTTTCATTTTTAATATTTTTAAAAATTTATAAGTTTAAATAGGAATTCTTTTTATGTAAAAATAGAAACAAAAATTAATTTGAATATTTAGATGGAGTTATTTTATGTACAAATTATAAAAAGTAATTTAAGATGTATAATTAAGTTTAATTATTAATTTAGTTGGTGAAGGACCAAATTATTTCGTTTAAAGAAAGCCCTAATACCCTATTTTGTCCCCAGTTTCGCTCGGAAATGTCAAATTAGTCCATCTTTTAAAAAATGCGTCAATTACGTCCTCACTTAATAAAATTTGCATCAATGAAATCCCTTCCGTTAAATCCGTACAAACGGCGTTAATTAAAGAAAGAGAAAAATAATTAACGCCGTTTGTACGAATTTAACGGAAGGGATTTCATTGATGCAAATTTTATTAAGTGAGGACGTAATTGACGCATTTTGTAAAGGATGGACTAATTTAACATTTTCTAGCGAAACTGGGGACAAAATAGGGTATTAAGCCTTTAAGAAAAAAGACATTGAATCAAAATTTTAAATATGAAAACTAAATTGAAAACAAGTATGACCATTTGAATGACATTTGACATTTTATTATCATGAGACACGATTATGATTAGACAGATGACAATTTATAATTTTTTTATAAAAAATAAAAATTAACTTGTGACATGTATGAACATGATGTGACATCCCAAAAGTACAGCATAAACCATAAAATCAGAAAATCACATGTAATAATATTTCAATACAGTTTTCCAACTAAAAACAAAACAACGCTCAAGGACGAACGTCCTTGAGTACAGTCTTACAATAATAACAAAACAGACGCGCAAAGCCGCACGTCTTCAGAGTTACAAATGAAAAAGCTGAACGTACACGAAACTTGACCGAACGGTTTACACGGCACAAATACCGAACGGTCTATCAGAATAAAATAACAAGACAAGATGGTCGAACGACCACTCTAATACAGACTACATAACTGGTCGAGCGCCTCACTGCTCGGTCTTCACTTCGACATCAACCAGGTTCTCTTCATTCAGCGCCTCTTCCAAACGCTCGTCTCCCTCTGCTCACATCCACACGGATGATCATTGCAATAACAAGACGGACGTACAAGGACAATAGACAACACAAGGAAACGAAAGGGTAAGCTTACTTAATTTAACTCATGCATCAGTCATACAATTCATTACATAATTCATCCCACATCAAGGCATTATAACGCATGCACAAAATAAGACTCGACACGACTGACTGTCCGGACTGTATGAATTCTGCGTAGTTACAGACGTTCGTGCACCCGGGTGGTGTGGTAACTGGCATTCTCATCAGCTGCCACCCGAGGTTAGTACGTCCGTCCAAAGTACCTTTAAGGACGACGACCTCCTGCCATTCTCACGCATGACGTGCGCCTCTACTTGAGGACGATCACTCACGGAATATCAGGATTGAACAGCCAACATTAACTTCCCACAGTCATACTTTACGAATCTCAATAATCAAATTCTGAGTCGTTCCTACCTGGAACCCTCGTTCAATAATCATAGTTTCATTTTCATCTCGTATACTGTTCATCATTCATTACTCATCAATTCATATCCAATTTCATCATTTATAAGGATGAGCATCAAAAACCAAATGTCCTACCCTCGCCAAGAATACGAGGACGAACGTTGCAGACTTGACCAAGAGGACGCTCGTTAAGAATTGGAGAACGAACGCTAGATATATGATCGAGCGCCATTTTGAGCGAGCGTTCAATCTAAGACCGAGCCCCTGTTTTAGAACGAACGTTCAGAATAAAACCGAATACCGTTTTTGAACGAACGTTCGGTATAAGACCGAACACCAATTAGGACGAGCGCTCATTATAAAACCGAGCACTCTAAAGGACGAACGCTAAGTTCAGAATCGAGCACTATTAGGACGAACGCTCAATTCGGAGCACCTTTGGACGAACGCTCAGTTCAAAACCGAGCGCCACTTTGGACGAACGCTCAGTGTGAGATCGAGCACCATTTTGGACGAACGCTCAATTCGGAGCACATTTGGACGAACGCTCAGTTCAAACCGAGCACAATTAGGACGAACGCTCAGTTTGAGACCGAGCACCAACTGGAGCGAACGCTCAGATCAAAACCGAGCACAATTAGGACGAACGCTCAATTTTGAGCACTTTTGGACGAACGCTCAGTTCAAAACCGAGCGCCATTTGGACGAACGATCAGTTGAAAACCGAGCGCCAATCTGGACGAACGCTTAGTGTGAGACCGAGCGCCTATTAGAGGGAGCGTTCAATATAAGACTGAACACCAATTTGGACGAACGTTCAGTATAAGACTATGATGGACGTTCAATATAAGATTAGGACGAACGTTCAATTTAATATATGGACGAACGCTCAAGCATAGTTTTTAGATAAGAGGACGCTCGTCCAAAACAAGATAAAAACCGAACGGTCAATGACCGTTCAGTACGGATGTGCATTTTCATAGGGAAAATTCTTACAAAAATTCCATTTTTCAGTTCATTTCTCATTATACAAGTTCATAAATTCCATTTGTTCATGTCATGGTACAATTTACAATCTTCATATAATCCATATCATCCAAATCTCATATATTTCATACAACATACGTAAACTTAGTCATATATCATTTTTCACTCAGTAAATAACGAACGTTCATGCAACTCAAATCACACCATCATCATGCATTATATTCACACAGTAATTAACGAACGTTCAAACGAAGCACACAACATGAATTAAATCAAATAAGCTTCCCTTACCTGGAATGACGAACGTCCACTGACGCACACAATTTCTCCTTTCCACTACAAATCCTCTGCTCGCCAACGCTCGTTAAATCAAGCTAAAACGAACGAGCCCAACCGCCAAATCAGAATTACGCTACACTAAGAAAGGACGAACGCACAACTCAGAATTGAGTTTGCATGCGCGGAAAACGAACGTCCAGAGAGTGGGAAAAAGGCTTACCAGCTCAGTCTGAAACGAACGGCTTTTCTGGAAGACTTGGATGACGTTCGTCCTTCCGCTGCCGGATCCCAGAATTGGAGGAGATGAAACGGTGGTTCCTTAGAGAGAAGGTGCAGAGAACGTAGAGAGAAGCAAGAGAGAATTCAGAAACGAAAATGGTGGAGCGTGTGAAGGGTGGGAATTTATCAGAATTTCAGATCTGTTTTTCCCACCTCGCCAGCGTACGTTCACACTGCCAGCGCACGTTCCCACTGCCAGCCTTCTGCCAACGCACGTTCCCACTACGTTTTGACTAATTTCACGCGTCTGTTAGCGTGTGTCAGACGCTGCTGACTTTACGTGCGTCGTTGAGGTGGCGCGCTCTCAGGCTGCCACGTTTTTTTTTTTTTTTTTTTTTTTTTTTTTCTGAGGCCTGACACATGACATTAACTTCAATCTATAAAAAATAACCAAGTTGAATTATTTTAAAAAATAAAAAGATTAAATTGAAAAAAATAAAGATGAAATTGAACAAACTTAACAAATACGATCAAATGTATAATTAACCTTTTTAAAAGTTAAAAAATAAATGATATAATTCTTTTTAAAATTCAAGAAACTCTAAATAAACTGAATTTCAATCTTTGTAACACGTAAGTTGATATATAAGTTATATAATACATGAGTATGCTTTAATAAAATAATGTTTTTTTAGAATATATTTATTATTTGAATATACGTACATTGAGAAACTTTTGGAGTAACTGTATTGTGTACGTGTTTAATTTTTCATATAACATGTTTTAGTTTTTCATTGATTGAAATAACACAATTTATCTGTAGAAGTCGGAATTTGGATTCTTTGTAATTTATCGCATGTTTTAGGTTGAGTATTACTTGTCAAAGGTTGAGCGTTATCTATTAAAAGTTATGTGTTGCATGTTAGAGGCTGAGTATTACTTGTTGAAGGTTATGTGCTCTTCGTTGAGTGTTGTGTGTCACTTTCTAAAGGCAGTTCCTTTTTTTCTTACCATTTTCAAAATAAAAGAATTTTTTCAAAATAAAAAAAAATGATGTCAATCCTAATCGAGTTTATTTTTCAAACAAACTCACAAACCTTTTTCTAGATAAAGAATTACGTAATCCTTGATTGTCCATCATAAATGTATATACGTAGGAGCAAAGTCAATCCTTGTCGGGTTTATAAAACAAAAAAATATTTTTTGTTTCTTTATATTTTCTTATTAAGGAAAATTAAACATTTTGAAAAATTACGTCAACTTTATACATTTAATTAAAGGTAGTGCCTTTGGGCAGGCGCGATATGGTGCTAACACCTTCCTTACGCGTAATCCATTCCCGAACCTAAAATCTAGTTTTCGTAGACCATGTCTTATTTTATGATTTTCCATGGTTTTTCAATAATAAACTATGGTGGCGACTCCTAAAATTTTTTTCTAAACCCGTTTGTTTTCGGCTCGCCGTCCCGTCGCGATCTCGGTTGCGACATAGGTGATCTGTCTTATACAATGTAAAAATATAATGTTTTAGACGATGTGTCCTAAACGTTATGCGTGCAATACTGGGTGTCTTCAGACAATGTGTCTTATGATATTTTAACTAAGATGCTACGTGTATTTGTTCTCTTATAGTCTTATGATATCTTATAAGTATTTGTTCTCTTATGTCTTATGATATCTTATCAGTATTTGTTCTCTTATGTCTTATGATATCTTAACATATGTCTTATGATATCTTACCAGTATTTGTTCTCTTATAGTCTTCCTCGCTATTTGTTGGCTCTTCCTTTTTCTTCTTCCTTAGGTTTTAGAATGTAGAACTTCCTTTATCATAAGTGAGTATCCATTATTCTAGCGTCATGGTGGGACTTTCTCTTCAATTGGTCCATAAACTATCATGCGATTTTAGTTTTTGTCCTTTTTAGAAACTTTAGTCCATTTTCATCCCTTTCCTTTTAAAAAATCTTAGATGTAGTCCACCACAACATTAATATTTTTCTAATGTGGCTAATAGTGTGCCACATAACCTACAACATATAATACCACATGGTGACACATCTTTAATTTTATTTTTTGAATTAAAATTAACTTTTGATACTTGTCCAACGCTACCACGTTGCAAATTCCCTCATTTACCTAGAATTAAGGTTTCCATGATTGAAGATGAGAGTGTTGGTGGCGTTTTGTGATTTTGTTTTAGATATGAGGAGACACAATTTGAGGTTTTCGTCTTCGTGTGGGTTCTGATTTAATTTGTAGGTTCGCTCTGATTGCACGATTTGCGATTTAGGTGACACGACTTGATCCGCAATTAGTGCGATATTGAAGACGATGAAGGTGTGAAATAGTCATTCACGATTAAGGTTTCAATTTGGAGTTATCTAAGATGGCACTATGGTGGACAAACATTCTGGATTCTATGTTGGGTTTTTGCAAGTGGGTGAACAATGGTGTGATTCTATGAAAGACTTTTTATTCAAAGTATAAAGAAATGGACCTGAGAAATTATATTTCAACAAGTTCAAAAATGTTAGGTATTAAACATTAATGTGATTAAGAAAAAGCTTGCTACTTGTGGAACTTACAAAAATTATGGATATGTGTAATATAATTTTTTGCATATTCAAGATTCTCAACTTTCTCCAAAATCTCCACAATGGCCAACACAAGTCCATGTGCTGGTCTTCAATGAATTTTTTTTTGTCAAAGCCAAAGTTTTTTTCATTGCAATAAAAGCCTTAATAGTTTTTTTTTGAATTCACGTATCTTTCTACAAGAATTTCCATTGTCTTATAGTTTGGACAACCACACTTTTGCAATGTGTGGAGATGTAATGATTCAATTTCTTCCATTAATCCATCCCTCACATATACACCCAAAAGACCATTACAGACTTTGATATTCATACTTTTGAAAATTAGATTTCCATTATGAGAAGATTCTTTCGGCTTACAGAACGTCCCCAAGCTTCACCAAGCATGTTAGCATGCAAATGTAGTTAGCATAACTGATTATTTCATCATCTCATTAAAAGGGTGAGGACTCATCACTAGCCTCAACTAATGCACTTTAAGACATTTTCACCCCTAATTCTCAAAACACATTTTTAAAAGGCACACTCATAATTAACTTATGGTATTATAAAAGCAATAAGTCACTGTAAGAAGAGGTATGACAAATAAAGAATACAACACCAAATCAATTGCTAAATAAGTTTAGGCTTCTAAGGCATAACAAATAGATTTGATGCCTAAATAAAAAAGTAAGAATTATCCTTATTTTTGAATCAAACTCATCATCTCCTATATATCTTGACCTTTCTTAAATATTATTTCTATCATCAATAATATACTCATATATTATCCTCTTTCTTTAACATCTTATCCTCTTTCTTAAAGCATATAGTGTTCTTGAACCAAACAAAGAAGAAGATGAAGATGTTGAGAAGAACCCGATGAAGATGTCGACCAAGATGGTTGAGAAATCACCTAAGGTCAGAAACAAGTTGGTCAAGGTTATTGAGAAGTCGAACATAACAAAGTTAGTCAAAGCATTAAAGAGGTCAACCAAGGTAAAAGACAGGAGGGCAATAAGGAAAAAGAAGAACTCAAATTTGATTGAAAGAAGCAAACCCGGTGTAGGATGTGGAAAGCCGAACGAAGGAAGGAAGAATTTAAGTTTGTGGGGGAGTTTGTTGGGATAAACTTAAATTTTAGGGTTTTATTAATAATTTTTGTTTAAATATTATTTTATTAGTTTTTGGGTATAGTAATATTTAGTTTAATTTAATAAAGATAAAATAGGGATACATAGTTATGACTTTCGGTTTATCTAGGTACAATATTATTTTATGATAGATTAAGCCGATTCTATTTTTAAGATAATTGATATTTTATTTTTATTCCCCTTAATATTGTAAGTGTTATGGCTATTTAAAGCCCTTTAATTATCAATGAATAGCAAGACTCAATTTCAGGAAAATATCAAAGTGCGTATATTGTGAGATTTTCTCATTAGTGGTATCAGAGCTTTATGCTCTGAGTACCGAAAGAGAGAAAAAGAGAGAGAGGAGAGAGTCAAAACACCGTGAGGGAAAAAGTGAGTGCTTGATTTTTTGTGAGATAAATGACAAAGGTAGTCAATGGGATGAGTATGCCACAATTGTCGGAAAATACCAATTACGATAATTGGTCTTTTCAGATGCAGGTTCTTCTTGGATTCCAAGATGTATGGGACATAGTGGAGGACGGGTACAATGAACTCGTGGATGACGAGCATCAGATAGTGAACCAGATTGCTGCATTGAAAAAGACACGAGTGAAAGGTAGATCGACTTTTTACTTTTTCTATAATGCAATGGATGAATCTGGCTTCGAGAAAATAGCTAATACAAAGTCAACAAAAGAAGCATGGGAAATTCTAAAGGTGGCATACAAAGGAGATACCCGCGTGAAGCAGGTTTGAGTACAAGCTCTCAAAAGAGAGTTTGAACATATGGAGATGGATGAAAATGAGGGAGTTGCGGAAAAGATCTTGAGTGCAGAAGATGGCCAATCGACTTGGAATGAACAGAGAAAAGGTTCCTCCTAACCGGGTTGCGGAAAAGATCTTGAGAAATCCAATGGATGATTTTGAAAGTATTGTGGTAACTATTGAAGAGACAAAGGATTTGTCAACTCTCACTATGGAGGAGTTAGCTGGGTCATTAAAAGCCCACGAATTATGGAAGAAAAAGAAAAAGAGGGAACCCGATGATCAAGCACTACAGGTACAGTTTGACTCGAATAAAACTCGGATTACTCAAAGTCGAGGTCCTAGCAGTAGAGGGTGAGAAAAGCCCAGGACGAGGTGGATGTGACCGAGCTAATTTTGAGAATGATAGTGAAGAGCAAACTGGTCAGCAGAATTAACGTGACCGATGAGAAGGAAAAGGCCAAGGTGATCGGTCAGGAGTTGAGTGTTTTAAGTGTGGCAAGTATGGCCACTATGCTAACGAGTGTAGATCAAGCAAGTGCTACAACTGTGGCAAGGTTGGTCATATTGCAAAGTATTGCAAGTCCGAGACAAAGGGGAGACGAATCTCGTTACTGAAGATGTTGATGAAAAGTGTGGAATCCTGTTGATGGAAAAGAGCTTGCATGTAATGGACATGGATAGCCCAATCCCAACAATGGATGAAGTGATCTTAGTAAAGGATGCAACAATTGTGGAGAAGGAAAACCTAGAGAAAGAACTCAAACAAAAAGATGAAGAGATTCAACAGATAGGAAGGCTTCTAGAAGAAGCTAATGAAATTATGAATAAATAGAGGGTTGAGCTTGAGGAGCTGAAGAATAAGGCTCTTGAAAAAGAGGAGAAAGCATCTAGTATTCTTGAACCAGATGAAGAGGAAGATGAAGATGTTGAGAAGAGCCCGATGAAGATGTCGGCCAAGATGGTTGAGAAATCGCCTAAGGTCAAAAACAAGTTGGTCAAGGTTATTGAGAAGTCAGACATAACAAAGTTAGTCAAAGAATTAAAGAGGTCAACCAAGGTAAAAGACAGGAGGGCAATAAGGAAAAAGAAGAACTCAAATTTGATTGAAAGAAGCAAACCGGTGTGGGATGATACACATGGAAAGCCGAACAAAGGAAGGAAGAATTTGAGTTTATGGGGGAGTTTGTTGGGATTCAATTTCAAGAAAATATCAGAGTGCGTATATTGTGAGATTTTCTCATTAGTGTTTGTAGGAAGGGACAATACACACACACACATACATCTTCACACTGGTAAGATATTGTCCGTTTTGGGCCAAGCCCTCATAGATTTGCTTTTGGTACCACTCCGAACGGCCTCTTACCAATGGAGGTATCTTATGTGTATATAAACTCATGTCAATCTCTTATTTATCTGATGTAGGACCTTGTTTGTACCCAACATCCTCCCCTCAAACAAAGGACTATGATTCTTCTACCTCCCCTACAACGGAAGTGTTTTCTTGTCCTCGAGTACACCATGGTCAATACTCTCTTTCACGATCCATGGTCACAACACTGAGCATCTCTTGCTCTCCACCTCTTATGACTCATCTGGCTATCTATTGGCCACCTGCCAAGGCTTCACCTGATCATGGAGGGATGTACTCATTTGAGTCCGGCCACCAGACCTGAACCAGGTTCTGATACCATTTGTAGGAAGGGTCAACAAATGCACACATATACATAGATCTCCACACTGGTAAGATATTGTCCGTTTTGGGCCAAGCCCTTACGGATTTGCTTTTGGTGCCACTCTAAAAAGCATCTTACCAGTAGAGGTATCTTTTGTGTATATAAATCCATGTCCATCTCTTATTTTATCCAATGCAAGACTTTGTTTGTACCCAACATTGTGGTCATGATTCGTTGTGGTTGAGGATTCGCAGTGGCTCATGAAATAGTCGCTCACGTCCATGTGTGGTGATGAATGGTGATTCATGGTGTTAGGGTTTCAGTAGGGAAGATAATGAAGTGACAGCCTATCATTAGTCACCAATACATGTGACTTGAAGACATGGCACACCGTTAGCCATGTCAGAAAAAGACTATCACTATTGGTTGTGGAGGACTACATTTGAGACTTTTTATAAGGAAAGGGATGAAAATTGATCAAAGATTTGAAGAGGGATGGAAACTAAAATTATATGATAGTTTAAGGACCAAAAACATATTTAATCCATAGAAAAGTTTATATTTATCTTTCCAATATTTGTTCTCTTGTAGTCTTCCTAGCTCTTTGTTGGCTCTTCCTTTTTCTTCTTCCTTAGGTTTTGGAATGTAGACCTTCCTTCTTTAAGATAAGTGAGTATCCAGTGTCCCAACGTCATGGGTGAGAGTTTGTCTTCTATTATTTATTAAGTCTATAAGAGAAATAATTTGGTTCTTTGGTTCCCAAAATGTTCTTCATCTTTGACAACGTCTTTTTCTTGGTTATAGTGATTCTAATCATATCTTTCTATTTTAGTGATATGCACAAATATCAAGAACAAGGTATACAAACAACAAAACACTTTATTGTACATGCATTAAATATTATGAACATGGATAAGCATTAGGCCATATTGTATGTTCAAAATATTTTATCATTTATCATATCATTAATAAATACATCGTCTGGTAAAACATACATATATTTGATTATCATATTGTGTAAACCATTAGATACTTTATCAAAGGTCTTTGAGTATAGCATTTAGCGGTCATACATTAGACAATGTATTGTTAAAATGCTTTACTTGAGTTAACATTGTATTGAATAAACCTTTCTTTTAGCTTCAATGTTATAAAAGAGCTAGACTTTCTTGTCATAAAATGCTAGCTTGTTACTCATATCATGTATCAAAAAGAGAGATGATTTCTTTTCTTAGATACAGTTCATAAACTTAGTTCATTAAACAGTTCTATCTAGAAAACGTTATTCATAAGCTTGATTTTGTCTAAAACAGATGTTGCAAAATATTTTTCTCTTACCTGTTATTTCTTTAAAACAACTTCTCATACACAACAATATTTTGTTTGATGTTTTTGTTAAACTTCAAAATTTGAGTTTCTTAGATAGTCTATTTTCTAGACGGTCTACTATTAACAAAGATGTCTCCATATAGATAACATTCATAGTGTCTTTAGTAGCCAAAGCTTTAATCCAATATAATTTATAATTTTTCTCCCCTCAAGTCATAACCAGAGTAAGCTTTCATTATATAATACTTCTAAAATTCAATTTAATCCATAATAGTTAAATTATAATTTAATAATATTATGCAACAACTAAATAAAAGATAAATGTAAAATAAAGAAACTATATAATCTTGAGTAACCTAGAGTATTAAACACTTTAAATAAATCATTCTAGCATAAGTCTTATAAGCTTTTATTGAAACTAAAACCAATCATTCGAAAGTAGTTTGTTAAAAAGATAGATTATAAGAGCTTTTCTTTCTTGTTTTCTACAACTTTTTAAAATGTTTAAATATGGACAAAAACAATTTTCAGTTTTAGAAAAACATTGAGAATAAGCGCAGATAAAATTTTGCTTTAATCGAGATTTGGAGTTGTTTTAGGTAAGTTTTAGTCCTCATTTTCTAAGGTAAGTTTTAGTCAAGAGTAATTTGTGAAGAATAAGAATAAAATTTTATCAAAATTTGGGCAACATAGACACTAAGAAGACACCAAGTCAGATATTTCAAGAAGAACATGAGCATAAAAGGTTGAACAATCAAGTCCTAAGATATAGCACAAAAAATGCACATGGGCATAGAGAGATAGGGGCATAAATAAATAAACAAATTTGAATAATTACACATTAAAATAATTTGAAATTACATGCATGGATTCATCTAGGGAAATTGAGATAGTAAATTCAAAAGATTATCATATAAAACAAACACATTGAGCATCATTTGACTCTAGTGTCTCTAACTGATTGTAGTGAGATATCATGGTCGAAGAGTAATGGAGGCAAGAAAAGGCTTGAACTTCTCCTTGAACTTAGTGATGAGCAAGAACAGAACTCGATACAGAACAATCATTCCAAACATGATTGCAAGATCAACCCACTTAGAGTGACCCATTTCCACGTGCCATGTTTCTGATAGAACTTCTCTACCATTAATGTTTGCAGTTCCTCCTGCTTCTAGGTTCACTGAAAATGTTAGGCCATCAAAGTCATTCTTGAAGGATCCTTGGAGCGCATATTTGAGGAATGAAACATAGTAGAAAGGGTACTTCCACAATGGCTTCGGAAGATCATTTGGCAGTCTGTAGAATCCACCTGTTAGAATCATGAGTCCTTCAACTCCACCAGCAAGGAACATGCCTATTACATAGTTCGGGCAGATGCTACCGATCACCAACATGAGACTCTCAACCCACATCACTATGGAAAATAGCAAACAAGTGAAGTAGAAGAAACAATCTATTCCCTTGTGCAATCCACAAAGGTGGTACACTATTCCTCCAGGAATAACAGAGATCAGTACCATGTAAGGAACAGCAGAGAATGTGTGGCCTATCAGAAATGCTGTCACACCATAGTGTCCATTCAATCTCTCTCGTCCAAATACCTGACATCATACCACCAAACATTTTCATTACAAATTACACTAAATTACCATTTTAATTAATCTTTTTAATCTAGTTTAAGGAGAGGTGTTGCATCATGTTATGTTTCTTAGTTTCTTCAAACAGTTGTTGATTCCAGAAATGAAAGCTGGTTCACTGTATGGCACAAAATGACAGAAAGCTTACCTTCATTTCCTCCAACAGTGGAGAAAATCCACCGACAAGGGTCATGAAAGTCAGAACTGAAACAAAAAATATGAGCAGAGAACCTCTCCCCTGAAAAATTCATGAGGATATTGTATTACTCTTCAAGGTTTGTTTATAAAAGGTAAGCATTGTGCTTATTATCTAGTTACCTGTATAGATCCATTGTCTGTGCCTATGTTATAGAAGATAGATCCAATGCTTATAGCTATTACAATAAAGACAACTAGACGTAGCCAGTAATTGCTTATGTCACGAAAGAATTGCAATGAAGATCTTCTTGTAAGAACAAGGCATTGAGTAGGAAATGCAGCATGAATCCTGTTCTTCCTTGTTTCACAAGAATCCTGAAGTCATCAAAAGTTAGTATTTTGTGTGTGCAGTAAGTCTTTGCGTTTGTGAAATTATAGTCTTTTTTATTTTGTAGTGTTGGTAGGTAGAGTGGAACATGAAACTTACACTTTCAACTATTTTTTTCACCTCGCTTTTAACTTGTTTTCTTACTTGAGACATCCTGTAAGACTTTACAAGGGTATCGATTGCTTTTTCTGTACTAACTCCCTTACCAAAGCCTTCTTCAACATCCTGAGAACAATAAGATGAATCAATTTAATTTGACTGTATTTTCTTAAAAACTGTCTGCCAAAAAGTAAAACTTTAATATAACTTTTGATACCAATCCTTAAACTTAACAACTCAATGTCGAGTTCATTCCCCACAGGGAGGCAATTATTAAAATCAGTAACCAAATTTAGCTCTTTTATATATAAATATAATGTCAAGGACGAAATGGCTGATAGGGTCAACTTTGGAAGATAAAGTGATTCTTTTCCTCTAAGATAGTAAAAGTTGAGAATGTATGTACCTGTTCGAAATCTTTATTTATGATCCTTAAGTAGTGATCAGAAGGATTGTGGAGAGTTGGGCATGGGAAACCGTTTGAAGAAAAAAACTGCGATGAATCAAAAAGTTACATTGTGTTTTGCCATCTTCAAATCAAAAGGTGTTTATTTTCTAGGAATGTAGGATTTGAGTTCTTCACCTGATTTGCACCAGAGGCTGGACCAAAATATACAGTTTCGCCTGAAGACAGAAGACAGAGATCATGAAAAAGTTCGAAGACTTCACTGCTTGGCTGATGGATGGAAGTAACAATAGTCCTTCGAATTCCATCTCTTAGATTTAGAGTTGCAATTCTACTCATAACATAATAGGAAGCTGCACTATCAAGTCCACTTGTCGGTTCGTCAAGGAAAAGGAGTCTTGGCCGTGTTAGAATCTCAATGCAGATGCTAAGTCTCCTCTTTTGTCCCCCACTCAGACCTTTAGAACCCCACCCTCCAACCCTTGTGTTAATGGCACCTTGCAGACCCATTTCTCTGAGGGTGATATCTGCCTGTTCCTTCTTCTCTGCTGTGGACATGGAATCTGGAAACTGAAGCTGAGCAGAGTAGTATAAAGTTTCCCCAGCTGTTAAAGTTGACAGCATAGCATCTTCTTGTGTTACATAGCCCTGATTTCACATGGTGGTTAAAACAATTATTTATTTCCTTCGAAAAAAGATGCTACTTTTTCTTTTAAGGTATTGTACATTTTGAGAATTTTCTTACTGATGTCCCATAGGCCAGTGTTTGTTTCTGGCCATTTATCAGAATCTTCCCTGAATGCTTCATTGGTGAGCTCAATCTTCCTGCAACATTGTTTGAATCATAAGACTTTACATTTTTATATCTAGTTACAGGTAATGTTCAGATAAAGCAATCAGCATAACAGCAAGTTGGTGAATACTAAGAAATCCATAATAATCACAATAATGGAACATGTGAAAATGGCATTAACACTATCCTAATGAAGGAATTGTAGACACTAGAGTGTGTCAATATAATCACCTGCTAAACTATCAAGAAGGGTAGATTTTCCACATCCTGAAGGACCCATTATGGCCAGAATCCTCCCTGGGCTAGCATAACCTGTAAGATCCTGCAGAATTGGCTTCTTTTTCTTTCCACTTGAAACAGTGACCCACAAATTCTCCCATGTCACTGTAATGTCCTCCTTCGCTCCCTGAACTCTTACACTCATTTCTATCGACTTGGTGTCATCACCTTCAGCTGTGGTTAAAACTTGTGGGTTAGTTTGCAAAAGCTCATGTTGTGGACGAACAAACGTAAGAGTGATTAAGCAACGTGACTCGATGGTTCCATGCAGAGGAAATGAATGTGATATTGTGGTATTTTCATTCACTGATGTGAAGTGTTACATTTTCACAGAAACAAAGGTTGTTTGTTAATTACAGCAACTCATGATTAGAGAGGAGAGTTTTTTATTTTGTTCTAACAGAACATGATATGAAGTACAGTAGATTATAAGGCGATTTAAACAACGAGAGCTTCGAAAAATACAAAATAAATTCATTGTTGATTTACGAGACACTCGACAATGTCAATATTCATTCCAACTCAAACAAGTTGATATGGTTAAAAGAACAAGGAAAATCTTAGCCGTACACATTTATTCCCCGACCATCATGTCAGAAAAATGTTAAAAGTGGTCTTATGCTTAAGGGTATATTATTATTCTTGTTATTTGACCTACAAGACAGTAGTAAATAGGAATATGAAGTAGAGTAAATAAAAATTATAATAGAAATAACACTTTTTAGTGTAAAAGTAAAAAACAAAAAGTACAGAAACAAAAAAATTATAATATAATAAATTGCTAAGAGTTAGAAGTAGATTATGTTCTAGACTGTTGATTCTAAGATGAAACAATTTTGAACTAGTTTTTAGTTGATGAAAAAACTGTATACTAAATTTTATTGGTAGATTTCTTTCATAATAAAAATATCTAAACATAAATATGGTCATTTCAGAATTAATTCATTAATATTAATTCAAAAATGCACTATTTATTTCCTCACATTTTGGGAGCGGAAATTAAAGATGTGAAATTCACCTAAACAAACATAAAGTGTTTCTCAATTCTGTTACATTTCCCCTGTGCAACTTGCTTTGATTTAAACATATGGTAACATTTTTATTTAGATGTGCATCATGTTGTCGTTCAATTGAAATATATATTTTTATTTCAATTCTTATATAAACGCTTCTACTTCAATTATTTACACAAACTAAATAGAATTTTTTATTTAAATTTAAAAAGTAAACAATTTTAAAATTATTATCAATTATTAGTAAAAACTATCATTTTATTTAAATTTCTACCGATTTTTTGTTCATCTTTTAATTTAAAAAAAATAAATTTTTTAATTAAAACCAACCCTTTAATTTAAAAAAATTATCAATTTGTGAATCAAAATCATCTACTTCTTTAAAATTTGAATCTGTACCAGTTTGTTTATTAAGTTTAAAAACTTCTTAATTTTTCTTCTATGTTATGATCTTTTGATTGCGTTCTATGGATTGATAATTTGTTTTCTTTAACATGAGTTTATTTTGAAATGATAACTTGTTTGACCATGTTCAATTGACGGGATCACGGAAGGTTTTGGCTTTCCCAATTTCCTTTTATATGTATATAATTATTATATAAATAAAAGTATTTTTTTTAATTTTAATACATTTTATGCAATTGGTTCTCCAAAGTTTTTTAATATCTATCATGATTCTCCTAAAATAATTTTTTGAAAATGCACACAGACCATGTTAATTTTCAACAAAACAGCCACGGAGAACAGTTTAAGATGAATGAATGTGCCGCATAAAAATTTTCAAATTTTTACAAGTTAAAATTAATTTGTTAAAAAACATCTATAACTTATTTATCAAAAAATTGGTTTTAATTCTTTTTTTCTTTTTCTATGTAGAAGTTTGTTGAGATAACTTTTCTAAGCATATCCACAATATTAGGATAAGGATTTTTGAGAGAATGGAGAAAAAACACAAAAATATCATGTAAACCATATAGGGAGTAAAAAAAAATATAAGAAAAAAGAATTTCTACTAACTCGTCCGAAAAATCAGCAACCTTATTATTCAAATACTATTTATGTACAGTGCAGTTGTCTGAATTTGATGTACTTGATAGAGAAAATGTCAATTATTATCATTTGGCAAAGAAAAGTTATGTCCACGTAATCTCAACTTGCAGAACTGGACAACCTTGAACAGACAAAGTTTGATAATGTGGATTACACGATCAATCTCTTCCTTCGAACCTCTTTTAAAAGAAGAACCATGAGAGTCTTCCACGTATTTGCCCAATAGTTTGAATAAAAAAAAAAAACTGGTAATATTTCATAATTTATGGTGAAAGAGAAAAATGTAATGGATAATGACTTTGGTTTACAAAAGGAAAAGAAAGGAAGATCCTTCTTTTTAGTGTTTAAAACCGAATCAACTAGAAGTTAGTCATTTATTGTGAAGAAGAGAAACGAAGAGAGAGAAGAAAGTTAACATAAATATTTCACCTTTGTATTAGAAAATTGATCTAATCTGAAGCTATTTTTATTTCATCTGTTACATTTAAATTCAAATTTTAGGTTCAAAAATCTCCCGAAAGGTATCACATTTAAGGTTTTAAACTTAATCAAAGATTATTTACCCAAGAGATATGAAATGATAAAATTAAATCTTAAATAAGACCTCCTCCATTCATAAAAATAATTTCTTTTCTTTCATCTTAAGCTTAACCTTTTCTGCCTACGAACAAAATTACTAAAATAGAAACCATATAAAATTACAATAAAATTAATATATATGTACAATTTCAGATGGATGCAAAATAAGTAAGACCCGATGATAATAAATTATAAAAATCTTCTTAGTTTTCCTTGCTCAATGCAAATTAGAGTTCTTTCTATCTGTGCAGGGAAGTAAGAGCTTTCTATACACCACATTTTTCATCGGGATTACCAATAGATGGAAATGTAATGTAAGGTACAAAACATTAAACTATAATAAGAAATTTCTATATCCATGTCAAAGTAGATTATGAAATGAATAAATTAATGAGTGAAATGATTGAAAAAGAAGAATGGAAAGAAGGATTCGGTTGTGTGGAAAAATACCTTCTTCTGCTATGAGCATATGCGGAATAGGTTTATTTCTGCTGCTCTCCTCTAAAATATTTTCTTCTTGCATGAGAAAATCACAGTGAACGGAACTCGAACTGGTCATGGTAATTCTTATTTGTTCTTCCTTCTTTTGTTATCTGTTGCTAAACTATCTGCTATGTCTTTTTTTGGTATCAAGATATAGAAAGCTTAAGCATGGTCCATTGTTTTCTACGTGAAGTGAAAACATCAAACTGTGAAGAATGGCAAAGCCAACAAACTACATATATAGGGCACGTAATGCAAACCAGCACTTATAAACTTAACACCAAATCTTTTATCGTCCACGTGTACCTTTAACTTTTCAAATGCTTCCTAGGGTCAAAATATGTCCATATAATGTTTCAATTAAAAACTTCTTCCTTCATAAATTATAATAATAATAATAATAATAATAATAATAATAATATTATTACTAATGAGATAAAAACGGATAAGAATATAGTTATAAATGTATGGAGTATGTGTAATTAAACTTGAATGCGATCGGTTGATCTAATCGAAATCATAATAGTTGCGGTCTGCTGAAGATGAGTGGGAAAATGTGCTTATGATGGAGATTGTGACACATACTAGAGAAAAATTAAGAGTGGGAGTAAGAATTTTACTTCAAAGGGAACAAATTTGAAGGCATCATTTAAGATTGTCAACTCCACAACCTCATTCATTTATTAGTAAATATCTTCTAAAGTTATCTTTTACTAGAATTTATTAGTAAAACGTCAAACAGTGTATTTCTAAATATATTGTTCATGTGGGTCAAGACCATGTTAACAATTTACTGTTTTGATTGAATCAATCACTTCTGTTTGGTTTGGTCATACTGTAAATGATAAACTGTAATAATTGGTTTCAATTGCATTCCTTTAATTTTCAATTTAAATAGCATACTACACACTTATATTCTTAATCTTTTTTTTTTTAAATATACATTAGGTTTTATAAGCCCTGAAAATAAACACTGAAAAAGTAAAATTAATAAATGTAAACAACTTTCAGCATAAATACAAAAGAGACTTGCAAAAAAATATATATTAAACTTTCCTAACCAAGAAACTTTCATCACCATAAATTACTTTCCTTACAAAGTGAAACAAAAAATATCCATAAAAAGTTAATATTGAATTCTCTACACAAATATAAAGAAGTTTGGATAAAAAAAATATATAATAAATTTATTTTAAAAATTATATATATAATAATAATAATTTACTGAATTGAAGGCACAGTTAATTATATTATAAATATTTTATTTATATTTATATAAATTATGTAAAGGACATAATATATATTTTTATACATTATATAATGAGGTTATAGTATGATGAATTGTGAACTTTCAATATAAACGTTGTCGGATGTATTTAATTAGTTTGGTACGTATGTATTCTTTTAAATGAGTGAATATGATATGACATTCTAATATCACCGACATTAAAAGTTTAATAAATAGAGATTGTATAGACATTTTTTTTTTAGATAAATTAAATTGAGAACATTAAAAAAAGTTAAAAATTATTATAATAGCATAAAGTTATATTTTTCTTAAATAATTTTTAATATGGTTGCTGAGGAAGTAGTTAGTATGTTATACAGGGAATACAACAGCAAAACTAATTTCATACATTTCTTTTCTAACATAATCCGCTTCAGTTTCTTAGGTAATATGTCGTTTACTGCGCCTGAGGATAAGAGAAGAAGACATAAGTACGAAGTTTTTGGAAGCACGTGATTGCGTTCCTTGTTAGATTTGTGTTAACCAATTCATGCATATAGATAGAATAGGTTGTGCATAAGCTATCGATGTTTGAAACTTTTAAATACCATAAATATACTATATATGCATATTTATAAATGCAGTCTTGTCAGTTCTTCAATCATCATAAGTAGGTAAATTTGATGCTCTCGCATGCTTATTCTTACGTTATTCACGCCAGCCATCGTGATTCAGCTTCTTTTGAAAGTCAAATTTTGACGCTTACATGAGGTCATTGGAGCATGTTTTTCTTTTTGGCACATAATTAAAATGTGGAGGTTTGAGAGAAGTTTTTAGTTGATTGAAAGAAATGTCACTAGGATCCATATATAATTTGAAGAGTGGGATGAAATGGTAGGTACGTACAGTCTTTACTACTATTACGTTCAATGTGAACTGTCCACATTAGCTTAAAAGGGTCAAGTTCCGGTGGCAGTTTTGAAACGTTCTGATGTGACCGTTATTTGTCACACGTGGAAAGCCACCGCAATGAGAACAGAAAGGAGTTCACATTTTGTAATTTTTAAGAGTTTGAGAGTCTTTAACAAGAAAAAATGGAACATAGTTCGTTAAGTAAATAAAAGAAAAAACATCTATTTATTGGTTTCAAAATATATTTTTAATTAATATCCGCCTAATAACATTTCAAAAATTTGATAAACATATTTTATCTATAATCATATTTAATTTGTAAGATTGATTAATATTAGAGAAATTATCAATTAATTAATAACTTTTTATTAATGATCGTTCAGTTTTCGAAAGTTATCTCTAAACTTAAATATTAATCATTCAATTAAATGCTGATCAAATGGTCTTAGAAGATTTAAAGTAATTTCTTTTTTTCTAAGAGTATAATATGTAAGATATTTTATAAATTTATACATATGAGTGATATTTTATTAATGAATGGAGATATTTTGCGTATGTTTAACATTAAATTTAGATTGAGTTTATGAGTGTCTTCCTTGTCATAGAGATCTATAAAGCAGAAAAAACGAACTAGTGACTCTTTCATTTTTGGCTTGTCTCTCGTTGCTAACCAACTAAAAACAAGGTGAGACCGGGTGGGTGTTTTCAAAAAAAGGGAACCTTCAAAGGCGGTCTAGCGGGTCTTTTTGATTTCTTTTTTAGTCTTTTAACTTTCAAATTTTATTATTATTATAATTAAAGGCACGTTATAAATCTTTTTTGGTTTAATTAATTAATGTATCTAATTAAATATTTTTAGAAATATTAAACATTTTTATTATAATTAATAATTAAAATTTAATTTAAAAATATTAATTATTTAATTATTGAATTTATGATATATTTACATTTTTTAAGTAATATAATGCATAAAAATTAAAATTTTGAATTATTCTTTATTTTAATTTTTATTTAATAAAAAAACAGAGTTATGAGTTGGTTTGTCCATTGTCTCTAGTTTACCAATTTAGCAGACGAGAATATCAAATTGAGTTAGTGAATTGAAATCTTTAACTTGATCCAAATTTGGACAGATTAGTAGTCTGATTAGTAGTCTGATTTGCAAGTTTAGATCTGTTTTGTCATTTTTTATATATATGTGTTTAGTTTGAATGTTACTCCTTTACAAAATTTTATTTTGTTTGATGGAAACTGAAAACTCTTTGACAGAAAACTTTTAATATATAAAAAGTTATAGATTTTAAATTCTTCCATATATATTTTACGAGAGTAATAAATATGTTGATGTTCTTGGCATTGCACATTATTAATAAAGTGCATTTTCTTTAGTTTGATCACATTCTTGTAAAAATCATATAAGCCTCCCATAGTTTAGTTGTTGTTAGTTTTTTTAATTTGTTTTTTCTTTCCATCAGTTTTGATTTGCTCCTCTCATTATTTATATTCTCTTTTTTACGTGTTTTCATCCTGTTGTATGTGATTTATGAAACTTTAATGTGTCAAATTAAATAAAATATCAAAGTTTCATAAAGATGCATATATAATATGATCTTATAAAAAAAAGTGTTAAAAGAATTTAAAAAATAAAATTTTTCATGATCATTTTAGCATCTTTAAAGAGAGGAACATCATCTATTATGGCTAGTACAACATTCCTCCTCTACATATTTAATAACTTCCATCATTTTTCTAGCTGCATGCATGTTTTTTTTTTATAATTTCATTTAAAACATAAATAATTTTTCACTAATTGAACATGATTTTAGAAGAACTTAAATTTTTTTAGTTAGAACTAAACAGTTTATTATTATTATTATTGACATTTTTTTAACTAATCAAATAATCATAGGAGAAATAAAACATTCAATATAAAAATTACTATTTTATATTTATATATTATTATTATATAAATTGAACAAAAATGTAAAACAAAATATATTAAAGCAGCCTCTTTAACACCATGTTATTGTTGTATGTGAAACACAGTATAAGAATAAAAATTATTGTTAAAAAATTCCTCTGACCTTAAGTGAATTATAATATAGGTTTAATCATTTTGATAGTCTCTATTTATGTTGGGTTTTTTCAAATAGGTTTTTCTCTTCTTTTTTTGTCTCAATTGGGTCTTTAAATGTGAAAAATCAGCGTAATTAGGTCTTTGTCATTAAATTGAGTTAACAGAGTTAAAATTAAGCTTATTTGTCGTTGTGAGCTGGATTCATTAATTGACGTGACAGATGTAGTGTCATCATATTAAGCCTTTCTCCAAATCAGAAACCCTAGCAGTCCATGACAGCCACCAAAAACGCCACCACTAGCCTCCTAGCCTCTATGCACCGTCACACAACCACCATTATCACAAAACCATGTTCATCTTCCTAGCACAATCGCAAAACCCGCAAAGCATCAACAAAAGCACCATGGCCAGTCAATCTCCATGCGCCATCACCACAAACTAGGTTTGTTTTCTCTTCATCGTTGCACCCTGAAGCCACCTAAACCACAAGGATCATGAGAGCTCTGTAGTGAGTCTGAACCTGTAGAAATTTAGAAAAATCTCCATTCCATGAACCCTAAAATCGTGCCACCATTGGGCGAGTTCTTTTCTCCCTTCTCGCACAAATCCCAAATTCGAGACCTGTAGAAAGTCAAGATAATCTCCTTCAACCCAAAAACCCAAAAGCATCCAAAACACAAAAGCACCCAAATCGAAAAACTCCTTCTTATTCATCAAATGCAATCTTCTTCATGCAAAAGTCACAATCTTTCATCTTCTTCAAACGTGCATTGTGAGTTGCTCCTTTATCAGCCACCACGAGGTTGTCGTCACGTCTTCATATTGAACCAAAACCTGCAAGTAAACCCAAACATAGAACCAACCAAAACCCTTCGAATCGCGTTGCCATCGCGCTTCTAAACCCAATCACGAACCTGCAAAATCAATCCCTTTCATTACGAGTGATGAACCAATATTTTCTTCACTTCACTTAGTTTATTGTGCTAGATTTAATTAGGGAATTGTGCATAATTGTCCAATATTTTCCCATTTTTCTGAATTGTTCTTAAATCGATCAGAAATTCTTATTTTAGTTAATTTGAATTATGTGAGACTAATTATTTGCATTATAAATTGTAGGGAAAACTCTAAAAATATTCTAGGACATTTTGAAGAACATTCACACACTTTATTTGGGAAGAAGCTGTATTTAATCTGTGTATTGATCTGTGATGAAATATTTTTTAATTTTAAGAAGCAAAATGGAGGGGAGCACGCCCAAATTGCAGCTCACGGTTTCCTAATTTATTTGGAAGATATCCATTCAACAATTAACAAGTGGAACTTGATGAAATGAAGTGGGGCCATTTTGAAGTGAAATTCACGGTTTTGTAGCTATTGGAAGAGTGATTTTTAATTTGGAGGAAGCCACTGTGAATAAATGTCACGGCAATATAGATGGCCAGCACAAGAGAACAAAACATAAGGCAAATTGAAAAGCATGCCACATAAGAGGAGGGACCACATTAGCTTGGAAGCACACGGTCATGGGAAGTCATTCCCCTTGTCATGGTGGAGAGAATAATGGAAGCATACTTTTTGTTTTCATTTTGGTTTCTTAAACAAACAAGAAATAATGTATGTCACGTAAGGAGTAAAATGGAGGGCCCCATCATGGCTTTTGGCACATCAAAGAGCAATTAGTGAAGAAAGAAGGAAGCATATGGGAATTCATGGGCCACCTCACGACTTTCTTTGTGGCTGCACCTCACGTGAAGAAAGAAGAGGCAAATGGAGTTGATAGCTTGGCATGCAAAGCTGAATTTTATTAAATTTTCTCACGGGCAAGAAGCTATTGCTCAGAATTTTGTGCAAGGAACCAAGTTGAATGGAGAAGTCACGGGAGTTTGTCCAGAGGAGAAGTGGCTATAAATGGCATCAGCATCAGAGAACCAGGAAAAAGAAGGAGTGCCCCGTGGAGAATAAGCTGGATACTGTCCAGCATAGGGGAATACAGCTGCTGGACAGCAAGCACACGGACAGTCAAGGGGCTGGAAAATACAGCATCTGGAACGTGAAAAAAAAAACGCACGAAGATGGAAGGCTATGGTTGAGCAATGTGTACATTAGGTTCCAATTTTAATTTCTTTACTGTAATAAATTCATGAACAATTTAATTTCAATTTAAGTTTGGTTTCATTTACTGTTTCTGAAATTTAAATTCTGTTTTTCTGTTTTACTATTTTATTTAACTGCTGTAAATTAATTTTGGCTGTATTTTAATTTCTGTATTCTGTATTTCTGCAATTTAATTTCTACTGCTGTTTTTACTCTTCTGTTGAATATTTCACTTTCAATTATTTACTGTAATTTTATTTTTTTGTATGCTGGTGCAGTAATTCTGATTCTGTTTTCATATTTTGTAATTTACTGTTTTCTGTATTTACTATTTTTCTGTATTACGTTTTTACTGTTTCTGTATTGCTACAATTTAGGATTCTGAAAATCTGTATTTTCTGTACTGTTATTATTATTTACTGCTGTAATTTCATTTTCTGTTTTTACTGTTTTATGTTTTTACTGTTTTTACTGTTTTTTTTTGTGTTTTTGTTTTCTGTACTGCAGTTTTCTGTTTCAGATTTATTTTTATTTTCTCATGATGCTGAAATTTTGTTTTTACTGTTTTCTAAAATTTACTGTCTTCTATTTTTACTGTTTTTTTTTGTATTTACAATTTACTGTATTTTCGTTTTCTATATTTTAGTTTTCTGTTTCAGATTTAATTTTCACTGTTTTATGTTTTTGAATTTTCGTTTTTACTGTAGCAAATTCGTTTTTACTGTTTAATTTCGTTTTACTGTTTTAATTTCAGTTTTACCGTTTTAGTTTTATGTTTACGATTTGTTTTTACTGATGCTTTTATTTTTGTGTTTAACGTTTTACGTTTAGTATTCCCACGTTAATTTTATTTTGATATCTTTTACCGTTCGGTTTTTAATGTTTTAAATGTTACTTCACCATTTTCACGTTTACTGTTTTAAAGTTAATTTTCAGTTTAATTTAATTTTACCGCATCAAAACAACAAAACAAACCCCCCCCTTCCTGTAAGACAGAATCTGAGACTGAACACACAAATTGGTCCTTGTGAGACGACCTAGGAGTCACTTCCTAGTTATACTGCATTCTTAGTTGCACATAAAATTTGTATGACCGCGACAGTCGTATCAAATTTTGGCGCCGTTGCCGGGGACCAATAACGGTTCGGTTTTGGGTCTTTTGTTATTTTCTGTTATGTGTGTTTTTGTGTACATGTGATATATGTTTTTAGTTTTTGTTTTGTTAAAATTTGTTGTTATGTTTTATCTTGTGTTGTGATGTAATGTTTTGTTTTGTGCATGCATGTCGTATGAGTTTTGTTAATTTAAAAAAAAAAATAAATAATATTAGTTTTCCCTCCATGTTATGTTTCTGTATATTTCTTTCTGTACAATCTTTGTTTGAAGAGGAAGTCCAAGTCTGAGACAGGTTTTGCACTACAATAGAGGAAATGACTGATTCTCAAGATTGGATGTATGAGATAGTCAAGAGTCTTCCCAAATTCCATGGGTTGGCACATGAAGATCCATACAGGCACCTCAAGGAGTTTTGTTTGGTGTGTTTGTCTATGAGGCCTGCTGGTGTTTCAAAGGAGACAGTGTTGATAAAAATGTTTCCCATGTCCCTTCAAGATAAAGCAAGAGACTGGTTCATATACCAGTATCCTTTTAATAGTTGGCAGGAAACACAACAAAAATTCTTCGACAAGTTTTTTCCAGCAGCAAAGGTGACCAGCATTAGGATGAAGATCACTGCTATTGAGCAGTTTCAAGAAGAAAGCCTAGCAGATTATTGGGAGAGGTTTAACAGGCTCTGCATAACTTGTCCAAACCACCAAATTCCAGAGCATTTGCTCTTGATTTATTTTTATGAAGGGCTCCTGGACAGTGAAAGGATACTTGTGGATGTAGCTTTTGGTGGATGTTTGATGGATATAACCCCATCAGAAGCGAGGAAGTTGTTCTGCAAGCTGGCTGGTGAAAGTCCAATTGAGTTAACAAAGGAAGAACCTGAGCAGCCTATTCTGGATTCTGACGCTGATAGCCCTGAGGATGCAGCTGATAACTTGGAGTTTGGTAAGAAACTTTTCAGTGAGCAAAAACAGGTTTATTCTGAACCTGAGATTCCAATTTTGCCTGATTTACCTACACATTCAAATGCATGTGATTTGACGCACACTGATTCTATAGGGTTTATGACTGATACTGATACAAATTTGATTGACCATTCTAAAAATTTTAATTCAGTGTCAGCCATTGAACCCATTGGTCAAAGTCGCGTCAATATTGATTTTGAAAGAGAAATTGTGCAATCTGATGATTTTATAGAGTTAGGACTAAACTTTGATTTAACACAGTTTTCTGAAAATTTTGAATGTGATTGCAAATCTGGTTCTTGCTCCATTTGTGCTGAAATTGATTATGCGTTACAGCCAGACTCTAAGTTTATTACAAATGCTATTAAATGTGAGTTTGATGACAAGGATGCAGAGTTCAAAAAGAATGCAGGTGCTGACATTAAGGAATGCATGATTAATGAAGAAGAGTATACTGCTACTTCTTTGAGCGAGCCAGAGATAGCTATTCCGGTGTCACACACTCAACAAATGCTAGTGGAAGGACAGATACTGCTAAAACAAATTGCTACGAGAAAAATAATGATGAAGCAGTTCTTCCTCAAATTTTCTTTGCTGGATCCTGAGGCGAAGAACATCTCCCTGCTTGTCCAAGTTTGGCAACTGCCACCATAACCAGGGGAGTTTTCCTGTTCATTCTTCCCTTAATTTTCTTGGTTTGCGAATTAGGGGAGAATTCTGATTTTCTTAGTTTACGATTTTTTTTTAAAAAAAAAAAAAATAATAAAAAATAAAAAATAAAAATAAAAATAAAAAAAAAAAAAATAAAAATAAAAAAATTTTATGTTCTGTTTTAGGTCTGTTATTTTGTTAATGTATGTTTTGTAAATATGTGTTTTGTTTGCTATTTTTGAAATATGTGTTTTATTTGGTTTGATATTTTGATTCAGTATTAGGTCTTTTGTTTCGTTAATATGTGTTCTGTTTTTATTTATTTATTTAGTTTTTTGTTATAATAACAAAAAAAAAATAAAAAATAAAAAATCAGAGAGTAAAGTTGCAGTAATAGGGCAGAGAGGTGTAGTTTGAGCAGATATAATCTGAGTGAATTTATTGAAAATAACCTAGTACACCGATAACATTCTGTCTTACACTGCTGATAATAAAAATAAAATTCATAAAAATAAAATAAAGATGTCCGAGGTTCGATCATTATTGATCGTTAATATTACAGTCCAAAAAAAAAAAACATAAAACATAAAAAAATTAAAAACATAATAATTTAAGTGTCCTTATTACAGTACTTGTCCTTAATTCTGGCCACACTCGGCCAACAAAAACATAAAAAAAAAATAAATAAATAAATAAACAAAACTTTAAAACTGGAAGAATTCTCGAGCTGGTTGTGGTGGTCTAAGGGAGAGCTCCGTTGAGGGAGTTCTGGTTCGAAATGCAGGAGGCTTTGGTGGAGGAATTTCTCGTTCATTTTTGTCGTCATCGATAATGATCGGAACTGGAAACAAATTCAGCAGCCTCGGTGCCCTCATTATCACCCACTTGTTTTCTTTCAAACAAAAAAAAAATAAAAATAAAAATAAAAATAAAAATAAAAATAAAAATAAATAAATAAATAAATAAAATTGTGTTAATTATAGAAGAGGAAGTGAAAAAAATTTTCAATAAAAATAGAGATTTGATCAGAGTCTTACCGTACATATATAGCGGCAGTTGTGAAAAGAGAGTGCCTGTGGGGTCTATCTCCGCTTGCCAGCGCCTGACCCGATTGCCATGGTTGTTAAACCAGCAGTGCACGTTATATTCGGTGGCATCTGCGAAGGTCCTTAGTCGAGACGCGATCTCGACGACTTGCGCTCGGCTTGGGTGTGTGACCCCATAGTTGTAGATTTTGGTCATCATATTGATCTGATCATCTGTAGGACGCCATCGCTGACTAGTGTATCTCTCTGATTCCATCTCACTCGTCATCATTCCTCTTGAAATATTCTAAAACTTAATAAAAAAAAATAATATAAAAATAAAAAGAACAAAAACATAAAAAAAGAAAAAAATAAACATAAAAAAAAATAATAAAAAGAACTAAAAAAAATGAAGCATAAAAAAAAAATTAGATTAATTCTCTGTTTTCTTTATTTGTTCTTGTTTCCTTTTAAATTTATTTTGTCCAGTCTGTATTTGATGTTTCAGTGTCTGGTCTCAGATCTGTTTCACGGTCCTTGCAAAAGGGTCCTAAACGGATCTACGTCCAGTTGTCCGGTTGTTCTTGTCCATATTGTTCTTGTATATTATGTTTCTGTGTTTTATTTAATTTTAAGTGGGGTACGTGGCGTTGTTCTACCCGATTGTCTCTGCAATACCTTCAATCGAAGGGAGATTAACGTCTGGTTTCCAGCCTATATACCCCTTAAGTTTTTAGACAGTTGTGTTTTATGTGTTTAAGTGTTTTATTTACAAAAAAAAAAATAAAAATAAAAAAATTTGAAAAGGAGAAGAAAGAAGCATAATCAGCAGAGGAAAAATAAAGGAAAGCAGGAAAATGGAAAAGAGGGAGAGCAGGCAAGAGATCAGAGAAGAAAAAAATGGAAAGCAGGAAAGCAGGATGGTAATAACAGCAGAAAAAGCGGAAAGAAAGGCAGATCCAGGAGCAGAGGACTTACCTGGAAAAGTAGGCTTGCAGAGGCTCTTCGCGGATCTCACTCAGACTCTTCAGAAGACGCAGGGACAGGGGCTCTGCGCAGATCTCAGACCTTCAGCAGACGCGGGGTGGAGAGGCTTCCTCGCAGATCCAGACGCTCGAGAGAGAGCAGAGAGAGCAGAGAGAGTTGAGAGAGCAGAGAAGTAGAGAGAGAATGAGCGTTCAGAAATGTTGCTCAACGCGGAGGAGCGGACCTTTTGTAGCCAAAGCTCTGCCACTGTAGCAACAGTTCCGGTCTTTGCCACCGAGACTGTTGTCACAGTACAGGTCATCCTTTTCAAAAATAAAAATAAAAAAAAAATAAATAAATAAATAAAAATAATAAAAAATATTAGCATCTACTGATGGGTGCTAGGTGTTTAAGACATCTGCTGATGGATGTCCCTGATAACAACTGCTGATGGATGTTACTGAAAAATTTCTTCCCATTTTTCCTAACTTTTTATTGCACTTGTCTATATTATTTGCTGCTCTGAAATTGATAATCTGATGATTGTGACACACTGAGGACATTGTGTGATTTAAGTGTGGTCTACTGGGGAGAAATTCTGATTTTTCTGTTAGTTCTGTTAGTATTTATTTCGTGTGTTAAATTTTTTTGTTTTTAAGTGTTAAATTTTTTCTGTTTTAAGTTGTTTTAGTGTGTCTTGAGTGCAATAAATTTTACATTTTTCTCTTGATTTCTGGATGAGGTCTAAGTTGTAGATTTTTCCTTCACTTACTTAATACTTATAGTTTGTAATCCTTGCTTTTCTCTGCCTGGAAAGATAATTATACGTTTGAGAAGTTGATTTGATTGTGACGAATACCCTGTGTGAGATTTGAGCCACTTAATTTTCTTTCTTGTGTGTGATATGTCTCTTGAATGCTTGCACATATGCCTTGGCTTGATTCTTTTTGATATAATTGATTGATATGCATGTTCAGACGTGATAAAGGCATTTTTGTTCTTGAGCCTCTTTAGCCAAATAAGCCTACCTTGTTATTATCCTTTGATAACCCCTTTGAGCCTATACTGTATATATTTCTTTGTGTTGAAGCTCATACACTGATCCTAAGTGAAAAACAAATGATTACCTTAACCTTAGGAAAGTCTGAAGCTATAGAAGTATTTTGAGAATAAGTGTGGTCTCCTTGGGAATTCTGATGAATTGGCTAGTTGGTTCCTCATCATGTTTTGAAATGATAATTTATATCCTGTTGTGAAAAAAAAAAAAAAAAAGAAGAAGACAGGATGAGAAAAAAAAAATTTGATGAGAAAAAGAAAAAATTGAAAAATCATTTTGTGAATAATGGAGTCGAGAAGAGGATTGAATTAGAGGTTTGGGTGAGATTTCACTGTGTTACATTTTTTTCCCTAGTGCACCTCTATTTCTTCTGAGCTATAGCTACTTATCCAAATTTATCCTCCCATGTCCTTGGCCCCATTACAACCTAGTAAAGACCTTTTGATCTGAACATGTGTATGATTTAAGTATTGATATTAGAAACTTGCCAAGTCTACTTGTGTTTGTTTTCTTGAGTACATCGAGTTGAAATTATTTACCCTAGACACTTGAGAGAAACACTGTGAGTGCATCGGTGAGGTTTTGTTATTTTTGAATCACCTCTTGAGCTGATTAATTATTTTTGCCATACTTTGAATTGCATGGATGATTTCTGTAAGTATCTGCTTTCTTTGATTCTGTGTTGGATATTGTCTACTTCTTATCTCGGTCCATAATTCTTGAGAATTCTGTAAATTCTTTTTATTTTTCTTGAGTCTTTGTTTTCTGCGTGCTGAGTGTGTGTCACCTTCCTAGAAGTCCTTTGAACTATTCCCTGATTTGCGTCTTAATTTTGCCCAGGAGTGCAAAAGACTAAGTGTGGTCTATTTTGATGAACCAATATTTTCTTCACTTCACTTAGTTTATTGTGCTAGATTTAATTAGGGAATTGTGCATAATTGTCCAATATTTTCCCATTTTTCTGAATTGTTCTTAAATCGATCAGAAATTCTTATTTTAGTTAATTTGAATTATGTGAGACTAATTATTTGCATTATAAATTGTAGGGAAAACTCTAAAAATATTCTAGGACATTTTGAAGAACATTCACACACTTTATTTGGGAAGAAGCTGTATTTAATCTGTGTATTGATCTGTGATGAAATATTTTTTAATTTTAAGAAGCAAAATGGAGGGGAGCACGCCCAAATTGCAGCTCACGGTTTCCTAATTTATTTGGAAGATATCCATTCAACAATTAACAAGTGGAACTTGATGAAATGAAGTGGGGCCATTTTGAAGTGAAATTCACGGTTTTGTAGCTATTGGAAGAGTGATTTTTAATTTGGAGGAAGCCACTGTGAATAAATGTCACGGCAATATAGATGGCCAGCACAAGAGAACAAAACATAAGGCAAATTGAAAAGCATGCCACATAAGAGGAGGGACCACATTAGCTTGGAAGCACACGGTCATGGGAAGTCATTCCCCTTGTCATGGTGGAGAGAATAATGGAAGCATACTTTTTGTTTTCATTTTGGTTTCTTAAACAAACAAGAAATAATGTATGTCACGTAAGGAGTAAAATGGAGGGCCCCATCATGGCTTTTGGCACATCAAAGAGCAATTAGTGAAGAAAGAAGGAAGCATATGGGAATTCATGGGCCACCTCACGACTTTCTTTGTGGCTGCACCTCACGTGAAGAAAGAAGAGGCAAATGGAGTTGATAGCTTGGCATGCAAAGCTGAATTTTATTAAATTTTCTCACGGGCAAGAAGCTATTGCTCAGAATTTTGTGCAAGGAACCAAGTTGAATGGAGAAGTCACGGGAGTTTGTCCAGAGGAGAAGTGGCTATAAATGGCATCAGCATCAGAGAACCAGGAAAAAGAAGGAGTGCCCCGTGGAGAATAAGCTGGATACTGTCCAGCATAGGGGAATACAGCTGCTGGACAGCAAGCACACGGACAGTCAAGGGGCTGGAAAATACAGCATCTGGAACGTGAAAAAAAAAACGCACGAAGATGGAAGGCTATGGTTGAGCAATGTGTACATTAGGTTCCAATTTTAATTTCTTTACTGTAATAAATTCATGAACAATTTAATTTCAATTTAAGTTTGGTTTCATTTACTGTTTCTGAAATTTAAATTCTGTTTTTCTGTTTTACTATTTTATTTAACTGCTGTAAATTAATTTTGGCTGTATTTTAATTTCTGTATTCTGTATTTCTGCAATTTAATTTCTACTGCTGTTTTTACTCTTCTGTTGAATATTTCACTTTCAATTATTTACTGTAATTTTATTTTTTTGTATGCTGGTGCAGTAATTCTGATTCTGTTTTCATATTTTGTAATTTACTGTTTTCTGTATTTACTATTTTTCTGTATTACGTTTTTACTGTTTCTGTATTGCTACAATTTAGGATTCTGAAAATCTGTATTTTCTGTACTGTTATTATTATTTACTGCTGTAATTTCATTTTCTGTTTTTACTGTTTTATGTTTTTACTGTTTTTACTGTTTTTTTTTGTGTTTTTGTTTTCTGTACTGCAGTTTTCTGTTTCAGATTTATTTTTATTTTCTCATGATGCTGAAATTTTGTTTTTACTGTTTTCTAAAATTTACTGTCTTCTATTTTTACTGTTTTTTTTTGTATTTACAATTTACTGTATTTTCGTTTTCTATATTTTAGTTTTCTGTTTCAGATTTAATTTTCACTGTTTTATGTTTTTGAATTTTCGTTTTTACTGTAGCAAATTCGTTTTTACTGTTTAATTTCGTTTTACTGTTTTAATTTCAGTTTTACCGTTTTAGTTTTATGTTTACGATTTGTTTTTACTGATGCTTTTATTTTTGTGTTTAACGTTTTACGTTTAGTATTCCCACGTTAATTTTATTTTGATATCTTTTACCGTTCGGTTTTTAATGTTTTAAATGTTACTTCACCATTTTCACGTTTACTGTTTTAAAGTTAATTTTCAGTTTAATTTAATTTTACCGCATCAAAACAACAAAACAAACCCCCCCCCTTCCTGTAAGACAGAATCTGAGACTGAACACACAAATTGGTCCTTGTGAGACGACCTAGGAGTCACTTCCTAGTTATACTGCATTCTTAGTTGCACATAAAATTTGTATGACCGCGACAGTCGTATCATATTTAGTTTAGAAAATATGATCCTGTTGTGTGATAGAGAGAGAAAAGAGAAGAGACAGGATGAAAAAAAAAATGAAAAATGATGAGAAAAAGAAAAAGAGAAAATTGAAAAATAATCCTTTGAATAATGGAGTTGAGAAGAGGATTGAATTAGAGGTTTGGGTGAGATTTCACTGTGTTTACATTTTTTCCCCATTGCTCCTCTATTTCTTCTAAGCTGTAGCTACTTATCCAAATTTTATCCTCCCCTGTCCTTGGCCCCATTACAACCCAGTAAAGACCTTTAGATCTGAACATGCATATGTTTTAAGTGTTGATATTAGAAGATTGCCAAGTCTGTTTGTGTTTGCTTTCTTGAGTGCATTGAGTGAAATTGATTTACCTTAAACACTTGAGAGAAACACTATAGTGCATCTGTGAGGTTTTGTTATTTTTAAATCGCCTCTTAAGCTGATTGATTATTTTTCCGTGTATTGAATTGCTTGGAAGATTTCTGTAAGTATCTGCTTTATTTGATTTGTGTTGGATAATTTCTACTTCTTTTCTCTGTCCAGACTTCTTGAGAATTCTGTAAATTCTTTTTATTTTCTTGCGAGTTTTTATTTTTCTGTCTGCTGAGTTTGTGTCACCATTCCTGAAAATCCTTTGAACCATTCCCTGATTTGAGTCTTGATTTTGCCCAGGAGTGCAAAAGACTAAGTGTGGTCTATTTTGATGAGTCAATATTTTATTCACTTCACTTAGTTTATTGTGCTAAAATTAGTCGGGGAATTGTGCTTAAACGTCCGGTATTTTTCCGTTTTTGCTAAATGTGCTTAATTTGATCGGAAATTCTTATTTTAACTAATTTGAATTATCTGAGCTTATTATTTTGCATTATTAATTACGGGAAAATTTTGGAAATACAATTTGGAACATTTTGAAGGTTAAATGAGAAATGGCAATTGAGCCCAATGCATCTCAGCCATTTCAATTTTCGCACAGTGCTGCGTGAATGTTGTGTCAACTTGTGTGTCTTCGTTCGAGATCAATTCTTATCCGTTTTCCATGCAATTTTTTTTCATAGTTTCGTCTGGATGTCTATTTTCACGTATAGTTTTTATTTTGTTCAAATTCATTTTGTGTTGTTCCCAGTATTTTTTTTACTCCTCTATGTCAGTCTTGTGTTTACTGTTTGAGTGACTTATAAATTGTTTGCATTGTTTGCTTGTGTTTAGCAATTGTGGTGGCTGGAATTGATCATTTAGAAGCAAAACTTGGAACCCACTTATGCATCACACGGCCAATTCATGTTTAAAGCACATGAGGAAGAAAGTGTAATGTCCATTCTCGGCTGCAACAAAATAATAGTACACGGCCATTGCAAAATTGGTTTGGTTTAAGAGGTTAAGCACATGGAAAAAGTGGGGGCCACCAATTTGAGAAGGCAATATTGTTTTCAATTGAAAATGGCACATGAAGGAAGCATTCACGGCACAAAATGGGAGGCTTCTTTCTCTTAAATGGGAAGACAACATAATAGAAGTGGGAGCCACCACCTTTTTCTTGGTTTGGAACGTGTTTTCCATTTGGAAGTGCTGCACATGAAAAACCAACACAAAATGCACATCCATGCTCACAACTCCACACGGTTTCATTCAATAATCAAAGTGAAATAATGGAAGGGGCCACCAAGGAAGACCACATATCACACGGCCAAAGCTACAATTCATGTAATATTTTATTGAATTGAAAGATGAAGCTTGATTAAAAAAAAGAGACACCACTTCACGGTTTTCACTCTAGGAAGGCATTTGGCAAGTCAAAAAGGGGCCACTACATGGAGAAGCTCACGGCCAATTTGGCTAGCATCATCTTTTCATTCTTTCTTGGCTGCAACGTGAGGAAGCAACAATTAAATATGAAGTGCAGCAACCACATTCAAGGAGTTGGAAGCTCACGGTTTCTCCTTGGAAAAATGGTAGAAATCTTACATGCTACATCCAAGGCAAACATAGTAAGCCACTACAACACAAGAGCACATATCCAGGAGAAGGGGCACCTCACGGCTTTCTCCATTTTCTGGCTGCACCTCACGTAAAAGAAGGGAGAGGAAATGGAGTTGATGGCTTGGCATGCAAAGTGTTGAATTTGTTGAAGTAAGAGAGCCACCAAGTTCACGGTTTTTATCTCTTTGGAGGGATGCTTCTCATGGCTTGGATGGAAAAAGAGGAGGCCACCACCTAGGAGTGGAAGGTCACGGTTTTGAGAGGCTTGAAGTGCAGATTTTCTTTAGCTCTACATCCCTTCCACACAAGATTTTGGTTTTTGATCTTCAATTGTGATAGAAGCTCACGGCTGGTCCAAAAAGCAGCAAGGACTTCATCCTCCTAGCTATCTTCACGGTGAGCAGAGCTTTGGTGAGAGCATCCAGCAGCAAAGAGCATACAACCTCATGAAGGAAACTACGGATGCTTGGAAAAATGGAGAAGAATGTCAACGGCTCTAAGGTCTAGAAGATGACAAGAAGTGGAGGGCCCCTAACCTATTTCCTTTGCAAATCTAGGAGTTGAAGAAAATCAGAACCTAGAACCTACGAGGGAGACAAAAACAAGTCACGGGAAAGGAATTCACGCTCCCACACAAAAACAAAATGTTGAAATGAAGGAGAAGTCACGGGAGGATGCTTATGAGTTTTGGCTATAAATTGGAGCAGCAGCAGAGAAGAAAAAGAGTAGAATTTGCAGTAGATTTTAGGAGATTTTAGGAGTAGTCTCAGGACAGAGAACAGCATGGGAAGAGGCTCTCGCCTCTTTCTCTTCCTCTCTCTCTGTTTTTATTTTAAACAGTGCAAAAGTTGTAGAATTTTATTTCTGTGTTTGGAGAGCATTTCGTGTAGTTGTTTCACTGTTAAGAATTTTAATTTAAATATTGAAACTTTGATGAATTTTATTTTCAGTTAAGTGTTTTATTTTTGTTATCTGTTTTATTTTACCGTTTATGGTTTTCTGCACCGTTAAATTCTGTCATTGTGTTTTACTTTTCATTTTATTTTCAAACGTCATTTTTAATCTTTGATAAATTTTATTTGCAATCAAGTGTTTCTCTTTTTACCATATTTTATCGTTCAGTTTTTTTTTTACTGTGGTTAAATTTTATTTCAGTGTTTTAAATTTTGTTTTATTTAATTTCCAGTTCCAATTTTATTTTACCGCACAAAAAAACAAACATCCAAAAACTACAAACCCCCCCTTTCGTGTGTAAAAAATCAGAGACTGAACCGCCACAATATTGGTCCTTGAGAGACGACCTAGGAGTCACTTCCTAGCACTATACTGCATTTCTTTTATGCACAAACTTTTGTGAGCGGTGCGACCCGTTCATCAACGAGCTTCATCTTCTTCCCTAAGCATCAATCTTGCAAAAAGAAATCAAGCAATCGAAATAGAATTGCAGCAACACTCTATGAATGTTAATTTCATTGTGTGTTCAATCTCGAACCTTCTTCATTCTCATTCTCAATTTCGTTTTCATGAACCCTAAAATTTCAATATTCAGAAACACTTTTTTTTATTTTTTAATTACACATATTCCACGTAACATGCTCAGCATCTTCAACATCAATTAATGATTCTATCTCATAGTGACAACTTAACTTAATTTTGACCTCGTTAACCCAATTTAACGGTAGGGATCCAATTACATTGATTTTTCACTTTTAGGGACCTAATTGAGAAAAAATAAGGGACTTATTTGAGAAAATCCAACATAGGGATTATTAGAATGATTAACCTTATGATATATAGATTAAATATAAAAGGTTTAATTAGTCTAATAGTCTCCACCATGGTGACATTGCATCAAGTTGGTCCCTATTTTTCAAAAAGTTTCAGTTGGGTTCTAACTTTTGAAAAAGTGTTTCAATTAGGTTAGTTTTGAACAAAAATTACTAATGGCATTAACGACATGTTTGTTAAACTGCTTTTAGCCGCCTAAAGCAGAACAAAATTGGTTTCCCCATTAAGAAAGTATAGGGATAACCTAGGTCAAATCCTTGGACTCAACTTATTAAGTTTTAAGAATATTTGGTTAAATATGTTATTTACTAACTATTTATTAAAACAAATTGGGGAAAGAAATTAGATGCAAAAGAGATAAGAAAAAGAAAGGAGTAAACAAATGAAATATGTTCAAAAAGAAAAATAAGGAAATACAATGTAAAGAAAAAATAAGAATTGAAACCTAAACTAAAGTAGTGGAAAGATATGGAATCTAACTATGCATACAAAGAGTAGCTAAACTAACCTATGAATGCTATGAAATTATAATGCAAGAAAACTAGAAGTAATTGGATATGGAAACTAATGAAAATAGTGAACTGTTAATGAGAAATAATGGTTTATACATATATCAGAACCAAAATCTGAAAACAAGGGAATCATATTCTAAATTTAAAGTACTAAACCAAGAAATTCAACAAAATCATATAATAGAATTTAAATGTGCAAATGATGGAGTATAAAGCATCAATTACACTTCAGAAAGACATTTTGACAAGAGTAAGCCCACTTTGGGGTCTTAAAGTTCATATTTAATAACTTACAATGGTCATTTCCACTCATTCTTCTCCGGGCAGGATCATGCCAGTGGAGCTCTGTTAAACTGCCTCTTACACTACAAAAATATATAATTTTAAGAGTGGTTATTTTTCGGAGGTTATTAAAACCCCAATATTTTCCTGCGGTTTATAACTAAAACCGTCGTTATGTGTTTTTCTTTGTTAACTTTTAAAATTTTTCTAGTGTTGATAATAACGCTTCCTAACATTTCTTTTATTCATTTTCTACTAACCCTAGTTTCCTCCCGTGCCTCTTCATTTTCTATTAACTCATTCCCGCTTCTTACCTCTGTGGTCTCATTTTCCCTCAATCATATCATTTTCCTCCTCCATTTGTTCATTTTTAAAGATGGTGTGGAGCGCTTGGGGCTTGATCACAATCAAGACAATTCAACTTGGAAAGAAATCTGTCAAGAAGAGAAACAAGGATGCCCCGTCGCAGAGAAGCTGATAGAGTAATGCCTAATCCGCAGCGTGATGGCCTCTGTCCGTGGGTGTGGCGGCAGCGGCATTTACTTTACGATAACGATGCTTCAGCGTCTTCACGGCGAGTTTCCGGTGGCTTAGGCGTGGTGTTTTCACAAAGCAAGAATCTCGTTTTCCAGCGTCTTAGCAGCGGTAGAGATTTGGATGAACTTCACGATTGATTTAAGGTTTGAATTCGGGTTCTGTTTTTAGGGATTTGAATGGGGCTTTCTTCTAGTGTCTTGCTATTTTGGGTTTGGCCATGGAGATAAAGAAATTCCAGGTATGGAGAACTATTTTAGTGTGATTGAGTGCTTATATGTGGTACAATTTGCTTGTCCCTATGTTAATGTTCTTTTGGGTATAATTGTATGTTTGGGGGAATGTGTTATGCACTATTTTCACGAGTTCGAAAATGGAATTTTGATGTCACTTATTGCGTTAACTTCTTTGCAGCGATGATATATCGGTTGAAGGACTAGAGCAGGAGCTGGAAAGTGTAAGAATAATGATGTGAGTCACTTTGTCGTCACTGTGTTGAAAGCATTACTGCTGTTGAAATGAATCGACATGTATTAAGTTATTAGGTTGCTTTGTTTTGTGTAGGTTGTTGCTAATATACTCTCTAAAGGTACCAAACTTAGGGACTACACGAAAGGAGTAGAGAACGATTCACTTGTTCTTGAATTTTGAGCAAAATCTATGTTTACTAGGAATTGTAGTGTAATTTGGTTTGGTTCATTTGCTTTTTGTGCACATCCATGAGCATAATTCTTTCTAATTTGCATTTCTGTTGTTGTGAAAGCAGAGTCCCGATGGAGATATTATTGACTGCGTCCATGTCTCTCACCAGCCAGCTTTGGATCACCCTAACCTCAAAAATCACAAAAAGTTCAACAACCCAATGAATTTAGCCTATCTCAAATGTGGATTCTGACTGCTCTTTTGGTAAAGATCTCAACAGCATTGAAGCAGGTTGGCAGGTATTATTAATTTTTTTCTCCATTGTCATCTTCTGTCTACAAATGTTTTCAAATTCAGCATCCTCATAAAGATTAAATTTATCACTTTCCTTCTAATTTCCAATTTCTATTTTTTTTTTCTGTTCTGGTAATCAGGTCAGTCGTGAATTGTATGGAGACAACAACACTTATTGGACAGTGAGTTATCTATTCAAGCACTCAAATTTTGTCCTTTCCTCTAATTACTTGTGTTTCTTTTTCACCTGATTCAATTGTTTCACCACCATGACAGAGTGATGCATATAAAGCTACTGGTTGTTATAATCTCCTTTGCTGCTATGACTTTATTCAAATTAACAGTGATATAGCTCTAGGAGCAAGCATCTCCCCTCTTTCCAAGTATAGCTCTTCCCAATATCATATCAGCATCCTGGTTTGGAAGGTATATTTTATATCTTTTTTTATATATTATCTCTTGATATTGGACATTCTGTAATAAAAATATAACAAGCACCTAACAAACAATACCATTAGTATAAATTGGATATTCTACCATTGTTTTGTGCAGACCACACTTGTTAATTATAAATTGAGTGAATCTCTGACACATTTCATTATACCTGAATGCTACGGTTAATATTATTTATATTAACTGTCAATTATTATGATTGACAGTTTTATTTATTTGGTTATTTTTGTTGTGTTCCAGGAAGATGCAACTTTTGGTTTAATTGTCACAAATGACGACGTGAATTTCTTGGCTAAAAGGACCAACAATTGCAGGGAATGCAATTTTTTCCAGGGATGAAAGTGTAAAGGTTTGAAATGAAGGAAATTTAGCTTCTTGATTTGTCATGCCTATATGTTCAATATAATATGGCTTGTGCTTTGGGGTTATTTGGTTTCAGGATTGGTTTCAACGAATGGTTTTAACTGTTTCTTGAAAGTGTTGTGATACAAATACATGAGGATGAATCTCTCATCTATCCAATATAAAAAAAATATGAACTGGTTCTCTTGCATAATATTTTTATAGTTTTTTCCATGACAGTATTTTTGAGTGTCAGACAAGTCCTACTCCTTTATTTTCATTCATTTAATTGATAAGACATGGTATTGGAAACTTAACGGAATAGATGTACACTAACTTTGGTTTCACATGAAAATTGATAAGAACCATATAGTCCTGTCCGAATTGAATCAAGAATGTTCATAAGTTTATAGTATTATTGCTGTTTAATAATTGATCTAGTCATGGTCCTGTAGAACACTGAATGTCTGGGAACTGTTGCTATTTTTTTTATTAAGTACATTTTCAATACTCACGGGCCATGGCCATTTTCCTTTGCTATCTATTCTTTCTTTTATTAGTTGAAACAAGGGTCAAGATGATATTGCTCAGTACAATTCTAACTTTATTACTCATTGATTCTAATGTTTAAGACAAAGTTAGATGGCTTATCTTTTTCATATCCAATGTGGAAGTATATCTTCCATTTAGATCAGATTTTATTATTCAATTTTTTTTAGCACTTGCCTTTGTCTTTAATTTTTTTTATTATTTATTCAAGAGCCGAAGTAATTATCCTTTATGAAATAATTATAATTATGAACATTTTATTGTTCTATTTTATTAATTGTATTTTAATTGGCACTTTGTCACTATTTCATTAATGCAAGTATAGATGCTTTTATATTTTATCATAAACAAAATGACTTAAATATGTATTAATTTCAATCCATTTTTGGTTCCCAAAATTAAAAAGGCAAGAATTTTTAATGTTTATTAAAAAAGGGAAAAAACCAGTTTTTCTAAAGATAAAATTGTAATGTATAATTTTTATTATGGAAGGCAAAACTGTTGGCAATTTCATGTTTATAATTTATAATTTTCATGTTTATATCTTTTAGTTTTAATATTTAATGTTTTAAATGTTGTATTTCATTGTGATTTATTATTTGCATTATAAAAAAATTTAATTTTGGTTCAATATTTTATATAATGAATGATTAATTATAATAAAATCATTTAAATCATAAAAAAATAAATTATTTTTATTACCGGCGGTTTTTAAAAAACCTCTGCAAATGTTGGCGGTTTATAAAAAACCCTGCAAATATCGACAGTTTTCTAAAACCTCCAAAATTACCGGCGGTTTTCTAAAACCTCTGAAATTACCGGCGGTTTTTGAAAACCTCCGCAAATAGCGACGGTTTTACACAAAACCCCCGGAAATTATTTGTCGACGGCGATTTTCCCAGCGGTTTTCACAGCCGCGGGTAAAGTATTTACCAGGGGTTAAAACTGCCGGTAACACCAAAAAAAACCCCTGGTAAAATTCTTAATTTTTGTAGTGTTAGTTGCCTAAGGTAGAACAAAGTCTGGTCCCTACTAATGTAGCATAGGGACAACCTAGGTATCAATCCTAGGACTTAGCTAATTAAGATTAAAGTGTAGGGTTAAGGTCTTGTGTTTATTTACTAATTATTTACTTATCAACTACTAAACAGGTGGGGACATTTAAAATGAATGAAACTAAAATAAAAGAATTGAAACTAATCTAAACTAACATCTGTTTAAAAGAATAATGAATTTGAAATATAATGAAAGAGAAGAAAATAACAGTATCACAACAACAAAATCTACTTACTACAACTTCCTACAATCTAAACAGAACTCAAATGCTAAAATGAATAAGGAAAGAAAATCTTTGAAACAAAAATGCATAACAGAAGTAGAACCTAAATCTAAAAGAATGCATTAACAATCCAGATATATTTCTAAACTAAGCATCAAATCTGAATTAGAATGTAAAACATAAAACCTAAAATGAATCATCAAATCCTACTCTAAATAGAAGTAACTAATAACAAACATGCCAATATTATTCTCAAATAAAACTGAAATCAAATGAGCAAACTACTAAACTAATAAGTAGAAACATATTGGTTGATTGGAATCGTGAATCAAAATAAAAAGGGCCAATTTTAGTATAGAAAAGCAGTCATTTACCACTCAGGAAGACATCCTGGACAATCATACCCATTGTGTGGTATGAAGTTCCAAATCAGAACCTAGATTGGGTAAATGTCCACTTACTATACCAAATCACGACAAGTTCAATTCCTAATTCATGTTTCTAATCATCACCAGATGCAAAACCTAATCTAAATGCAATTGAAACATGTAATATACTCTAAAACATGCAAAACTCTAATCAAAATTAAATAACAGAAACAAAATACTAATTACAGTGTTTTTCTTTCATTAGACTCATCTCCAAACTCGAGAAGACATCTCGGTATGTCATGCTCACTGTGGAGGCATGTAATTCCCTAAGGAATTTCAACTTTGTGGAGTCAAAGAGTCTAAATCAGATTTTTTTTTCACAAAATACAACGAGAAAGAATCTCACATCATCAAACAAAACACAAAATTAAGGGAAAAATCAAAACAACAAAATTACCATTCATACAACACATAGAAACATCACATATGAAGTTTTATTCACAAGAAAATAAGGATTACATGAGAATATACCGAAGAAAAGGCAAGCTAGAATGCAAGAAACTTGAAGCTGAAAGCGCGATAAAACCATAAGCTCTCACATTCGCTCTATCTATTCCTAAGACTAAAAACATAAACTAAAAAATATATGTCTCCTTGAAAGTGTATAAAGTGTGTGTATATGTATATTTACATGACAAAACCCTTTTTATAGGGTTGGAAAATGAAAGAAAAATTGGGAGGAGAACTTTGCTTGACACGCTTTAATCTTCGCCCTCCACGTGGTATCTCTGGTCAGCTCTGTTTGCTCGTCAGTCAACTTCTTCATCTTCACTGGTCAGGGTTGCAAGCTTCTTCTTTCTTTCTCGTCTCACTTTGCACTCTCTCTCTCTCACTTCTTTTCTAATCAAGAACTAAGAGAATCCTCTCTCAAAAATTCAAATGCATATATTATGACTCAAAAGTATCTACATATGTATTTAATGCCCTTATATATAGACACCTCAGAAATCCTAAAAGAAAGCTCAAAGACATCGGGTCCAAAAATAACTTCAAAAATTAAAACAGAAACAAATTGTTTGAAATTAAAATAAAATTACAATTTAATTAATTTCCTAAATTATTCTTCAATTGTGCTTATGATCTTCATGTTCTCTAAATTCCCTCCTTCATGGAACATTATACGATTCAAGGAGACATGTTTTGATATTGGACCTTGTCATAGATCTTTTGAATTACAAATGTTCTTCCTTAAGTTCTTCTCATATATGTTTCAGGAGATATCTCTCTATCAAAATATGACATTGATTGTTCAAAAAACAGAAACTATGTCTTATTAAAAAAAAAAGTGACAATTTTGAAATTTTAATCAATATTTTGGCCTTGGTTGCTTGGGAAACCAAAGCAAAAAGTAGATATGACATCTGTTAGTGAAATAACCAAACCATATGTCCTGTTAAGAAAAAAAAAACAAAGTAAAAAAATATATGTAATCGACCTTGGCAGAGTTTTGTCGACTTTGGTCAAGTTGTATTCGATTTTAGTTGAGATATATCTGATTTTGGTCGAGCTGTATCAAACCTATTTTGGATGAGCTAAAATTTTAATTACCTTGTGGCCTCAATTGTTTGTGGAATCAAGGCAGAAAGGTCATATGGCTTCGATTATGTGAAACTTGAAGCCATATGTCCTCGTAAAAAAAAGAAAATAACGAAATTTTTGAATAATTTTGAAAATTTTGATGTAGCTTTTAGTCTTGATTATATGTTAACCGATACTAGAACGGGTACGTGGCTTTGTTTCCTTTTGCAACTAAAGTCATATAAATTTAAAGAAAAACACAATTTTTTAGACATTTTGAAAACTTAAGTGCATCTTTGAACCTCGTTCTTTATTAGGTAAATGACTTTGATTCTTTTCCAACCAGAACCTATAAATTCACAAAAGTTTCAAAAATATAATCATGTTATTATAAGTTTTAGTTTCTTCAAAACTCAAGCATATTACACAAGTTAAAACACCAAAACCGCATTAATGTATATTTTTTACTTCACTTTTTGAATTTAATAAGAAATAATAATATATTTTTCTTTCTTTATCCCTTATAATTTTATAAGGAGTATTTGATATCAATAAGCTAAAACTAAATTTGGATAGCAAATTAAGAGACCTTATTTTATTATTATTTGATGAGATTAAGGAAGCACAAATTTAAATACAATAACATGAATATTAGGAATCAAAATTGTATTAATTTTGTTTTTTTATTATAATTCCAAGATGTGATATAATCTTCTATTTGGTTAAGTTCACAACATCTTGGAATAATTAAACTTGAGAACAGAACTAAACTAATTTGTTAAAAGTTACAATAGCTTAAGTTAATTAAAAAATATTAAATAATGATTAATTTCAATAATAAAAAATTAGTTAACCAATTTAGATACCAATTTGTAAAAAAAAATCATTGAAAACTAAAATAGTTTCTATTATAAATAAAAAGCTATAATTGATTAGGAATTCATCATCGAAATTTGTCATTAACATCAGTGGTCAAAGTTTTAGTTACTAACGAAATTTATTTCTAATTTTAATAACTAAAACCTTAACAGTTAATATTAGAGACATTTTTTTAAAATATTTTATTTATAATAGAAACTATTTTCATTATATTTGGTATTTAAATTAGTAACTATAGTGGTTAATTATTTTTTTTACTAATATTAGTCATTATTTAAGAATAATTTAATGTTCTACATTTATCACTATATCTCTAATTTTTTATAATTGTTTCGGGTATGGGGTCGAGGTTATCTATATACTAAGTCCTGACTATCTTGAAGTTTATTTTCAAAATTTGTCTTTTACATTGTTCAATCAAATTAAAAAGATTATTTATAAAAGGTATTTCGATATCTAAGTCAGTAAAGATTCAACGAATCCAACAGTTAGTAGTAAATCCAATCATCTACCTCTTTACCTCAAAATAGTATTTATAAATTTCGAAAGTGAAATTTGAATTACTACCGATCTAATAATGACCTAGTTAGTGTTAATAATTTTTTACATAAACTAATTTTTGTTAAGTGTAATTATGTGACCATTAATTTTATATAATATAGTTACTTGATCAATGAATGATTTTATTAATATTTCTGACTACTATTTTATCTAAGTTGACTAGAGAATCATATATTACAATAATTAATTATAAATTTACTAAGAATTCAATATCAACATACTATTTAAAAGGTCCACTAAAAAAAACAATCAGATTATTAAATATAATCTACAAGTCATCAAATATTTTAATATATGCGAGAATTATAAATCTAAAAACACAAATCATATATTAATAAAGTTGATAGATAATTTATAACTGTTTAAAAGAAAAATATGCACATATATCTTGTAAGGTTGATCACCAAAATAAGATTTTATGGTTTATTATTATTAGTTTTATTTTTCACTTGAATTATTCTATATATTAGGGAATAAGAAAGAATGAATTAATATATAGCAGGTGGGGCGGAGTTTATCCGTGCATTAGGGGGCTGTGGTCCCCAAATCTTTTTATACAAACTAAAATTAATATATAAATAAAATATTTCTTTTAATTTTATTAAATTTTATGTAATAAGACTTCTCAAATTTGTTATATTTATAAAACAAAATGTTGACAATTCCAAAACATTTATTAAAAATCTGTCACAGTTTTCTGCTTTGGACGAGGTCATCAGCATATTTTTATAATATACATGATTATTAGTATCTGTTAAAAATTATTAAAATTTATAGATGATAAAATATATTTGTTAAATAATATGTGAAGTTTCAAATTTAGTAATTACCAATTTAACTAATATTGTTTAAAAAATGCATATAAGAGAATGTTACTATTTATTTTTTCTTTGTGATTATATCATTCACATGATTGTGTATAATTACCGAAAATTAGAGTGAGATTTATAACAAAAAAATATTTGAAAAAAATTGATAGATGCTTCTTAAGTCGAGCGCAATGGATGTTATTTAAATCTAACAGCAATCATAAAAATTCTGACAAGTATACAGAGAAATAAATTCACTTGATCAATATACAAAAAATATGTTTCTTTTAAATAATCAACTAACTTCATATGCATAGGAACAGTAATTTAGTTAGCAAGAAAAGAAAGTTGATAGAATTTAGTTAGGATTTAGCCAAAATTATAATTAGTTATTGAATTAGGCAAATCAAAGAAACTACTATTCCATTAATAAGAGTCAATGTTCAACACCAACTTCTACAGCATTTCTACCAAATATATACATATATATATTTAGCTGAATATATGAATTTTCTTTTTCTACTATTTCATGTGGAATTGGAAATAAATCAATATTTATAAGAAAAATGTGTTATTTATAGTGGTTCAAAATTATCTTTGAAATAAACTAAAGCACTTTAAATTGTATTTATAATTGAACTATTTAAAAGAACGCTTCATACCATTTTAAATTAAGTTTCATTAAAACTAAATTAGATTCATTATTATACTGTTACTTATTTATATTTGATTTAATTGATATTCTATTAAAATATTTTTTTTTATTAAGTGTTTAATTTTTATTTATTTTTTGTCTTAATATTTTTTCATGTGATTTTTGTAGTTATTAGGAAGATATGATTGTTATTTTTATATAATTTTGCCTCAAACTCGTCAATTAATTTGTTTCTTTAATGACACAGGCTATCTTTCTTTAAGAACTAGTCTATTAAAGAATTGAAATAAATTACAAATTGAAGGAAATTAAATATGAGAAAACAAAAAATAATAATCACTTCATTATGCTCATAGTAAATCCAATATTAGAATACTTAAACAAAAATAAAAAATATTTTGAGTATTCAATAAAACACAATTTTTTAATAAAAAATATTTTAAGAAGTTTAATTTATAATGTACGTACTACTTAATTAATTTTTTTATATTTAAATTCCTTTATGTTTCAAGATCAAGTAATCATTAATTTATTAATATCTTTTAAGTAGTAAACATGTATTCCTTTTTAATTTATTATCATCAGTGAAAGATATCAGTATTTTTCTTTTAGCTTTATAGTTTTGAACTTCAATAATGATTATTCAAAATATGATAAATTTAAGTGAAAAATTTCTTCATAAGTTATTTGTAAAGCTATAAGAGGAAAAGGAAATTAATTGTCCATTTTAATTACTTATAGCCCAATGGTCAGGGCATTTCTGGAGTCCACTGGATCGAGATATTAGAAAAGATCTGTTTTCCTCTATTGCTTCCTGCACCCCCCAATGTTTTACCTGCACTCCCATTAAGTAAATGAAATGTCCGAACTGTTTTTGTGGGATTTTAATTTCCTCTGCCCAGCAGCTTCATCAACAAACAAATTTACGGTTTGAAATATCAAAATTTAAAAATAAATGGTAATTATTAAATTTGTCTAATATATATCATTATGTGTTAAGGTAAAAGTAAATATATACATGTTCTTGTTGTATACGCTTTCTAAAATAACTTGATTGGATGCATACATGATATTCTATTTGTATCTTTGTCATAGATAACATGTATATAACTCATTCGCCTTCATTGGTTATGAAGTTAGTGTACACGTCTCTTTTATTAATATTTTTTTCCAAGTATAGATCATTAAATTATCATGCCTTTCTTAATTTTGTTTAATAATAAAAATTTTACTCATACGAAAATTCTAAAAATTAAAATTATATAATATTATGCTAGGTGTTAAATTTTCTTGATAATTAAAATTTTAATTCATATAATGATTTTAAAAACTATAACTTATTATGATAAATCTTAAACTTATTTAAAAATTCAAACTTTCGCCCTCATAATAATTTTTAAAAATTTATATTTTTTTCTACTAAAAGGATAATATTTAAAATCATGATTTAATGTGATTTAGCTTATGAAGTTAAGGAAAAAATCAGGATGCATAAGACTAAAAATAATAAAATTTTGGAAAATTGAATGGTCTCTACGTGTTATTATGTAGTAACAAAAGAATCATTTGGTAATTTGATAGATATGAGTTTAATCTTATGACAAAATATATATTTTTTAATATAGTGAAAATTATGTATGTGATTAATCTTTCTTGTGTTGAATATTTAGATAGAATTTTATATTTATAATAAAAAAAAATATGGGCTAAGCCCAAAATATAAATAAGAAATAATAACAAAAGCTAACTAAAGATAAAAAATCAAGATGAGATAAATATTTTTTTCTCATGGGTCACATTATTAAAGGTCCTTGTGTTTATAATCTTAGAAAAAATACATTGTTTGCCTCCTAGTGTATTTTGTTGAACTTGATTGACACTCTATGAGTGAGAAGAGTTGTCCCTGTTTTCTAACATCTTTAACCATTTTTGTATCTGTTTTGGAGTGAAGGAACTGAAAGATTGAGTTTTGGCTTATTGGATGGTTTGGGCTCTATAGAAGCATAATGCCCTTTGGAAACATTGGCATAACTCTAGTTATTTTGTTCCCTTTTGTCTTAATTGTTGTGATTATTGTTGTTGTTATATCATGGTGGGTAACTTTGTGTGGAGTAACATTCATCCATAATATTATTTATTTTGTGGCAATAGGATGATTGTTTCCTATAATTGAGATTTCTTTCCCTTCCTTTTCCTTGACCACACAAGCTAGTACCAGGTCCTTGAGACCTTCATCTTTGTTCTTGCTTCCAATGATTTTGTTTATCAACAGTGTAGGCCAAAATTGTGTTTCTGTATTCTGATTGATGATGTTAATTAGTTGCCTTTCTTACCTTTCTTGTTACATGATGAGGGAAAAGACCCAGTTGAAGCTTGGAAGGGTTCCATTAAAATAATTTGTGTTCTCATGGTGTTTAAAGTGTCATTTAGGCCTTTTAGAAACTTTTTAAAAGTTGGGTTACATTCCTTTCATCTTGTTTCGAGTGAATGTCTTGAAACAAATTTGAAATCTTGAAGTAATCTCCTTTGGAGAACTTTTCCTTTAGCTCATCCCATAAATCTTTAGTATTTTCTACATAAACACTTACTGCAATTTGTGGAGAAAGAGTTTTGATAATCAAGAAATAACCATCATGTTGCACCGTTCTCAACCATCAAACAAGGGGTCATTTCTTTGATGCTTCTTGATACCTCAATCTATAAACTTGAGCTTATTCTTGGAGTGAAGAGCCCTTTTCATGTTCTTGCTCCAAGAAGAATAATTATTTGCATTTAAAATATGAGAAATAAGAGTGAGACCTTAATTTTTCCTAAGATGTAGGTCAAAGGGGCTAAAGGGGTTCAAAGATTGATCCAATTGATCCGTCACACCAAGAACTAAGAAAGACTGTCATAGTTGGTGCAACTGATAACAGTTGAAAAACAGTTATTTTTATGCTTAAAATTGACACAAAAAGCAACCTTTATACTTAGAAACTAGCTTGAAATCATGCTTTTATCCATATTTTCAGAAATAAGAGAGCTAGACAGGTTTATGCTTGATTTCAGTGTTTTTGTGCAGGTTTTAAGGTGAATTTAGTGAAAGAAGTGAAGAAGGAGAGAGATGGAATCAGAAAAGTCAACCAGTCAACCAGAATACGAAAAAAGTCAACCAGACGAGTTTTGGGCCAGTTTTATGCGATTTTATGATCTGTTTGGGCCTGGACCCGTTTTCTATTAATTTTATGTCCTATTTAAAGACTTAGATGTCTTAGGGTTGGTATCTTTGGTAGAAACGAAGCAAACACTCTCTCTTCCATCCCTTTGAAGGAGGATCTTGGATGCTCAGGCTACCTCTTCACCTTTCTAGGGTTTTATCCTTCATTCTTTCATTATTGTTCATCTAGGTTCACCATGAATATGGTGAACTAAACCTTGTATGTTTGTTGGGGAATCAATGTAATCTTTTGAAGCTCTCATATATGGAATTTATGCTTGTATCTTAATCTAAGATTTATGCTTTCTTTCATCATTAGTTAGGGTTTTTCCTCTTTGCTTAATGCTTGCTTTGTTTAACTCATTCAATGCATGATTATTGATTTTGTCGATACGGGAACGTACGGGGAAGTCTAGATCCGGAGAATCTCTCCCAATATTATATTGGTTGTCGTTAAGCTCCTGTGCTAAGAGAACTAATTATTAGGAATGCTAGGAATCGTATGAACTCGTAATTAGGGATAGACCTTCTTGACAAGGTAATTTAGAGAGTGGCATTAACAATGATGATTTGAATGTTGAATTCCTAAAATATATGAGAGTGGATGAGATGAAATTGACCCCCAACAACATATTCATCTATATATTTCATTGAAAGTATTTGTCTTTTGCTTTTGCCATTGATCAAAACCTCATGCATACATGTTTATTTTCGTCTTTTGCATAATACAATCTAATTATTTCGTTCTTAAGTCTTAGCTAATCAACAAACCACACCATTAAACTAGGTCGTGAGTCTTTTGGGAGAACGATACTTGGTCTTACCAAGTTTATTACTTGAACGATTCGGTCAAACTTGCCGATTGTAAAACAAGTTTGTGACATCATATTTTGGTGATCATAAATTTGTCCATCAATAACCCGGATGATCAGAAGTAGATATAGTAGAGGTAGAGGCAAAAACAGTAAACCTGCTCTGATACCATATTAGATATGGCATGTGAAGCTTGTGAAGATAGCGAGGATGTCCATGGCTCCTAGGGTAGAGGGATATTGAGAAGACAAAAGGAAAGCACAATCAAATAAGAGAAAAAGGTAAAAACTTTGTGTTTATTGTTGTGTATTATCTGTATATAAAGCAAAAGAAATCCCTAATGAATGTTTCTATTCAACAATTTAGACTTATCAATTCAATATATTATTCATTTTTTTAGTGTGAAACTATGTTACAATTTTATTATTAAGAAGTGTCATAGAAGATGAAAAGAGAAAAATATATTTAAATTTTGATGTTAAATTATTGAATGTTATAGAAATATACAATACACATTATTAAATGCAACTATTAACAAATTTACAACGCATCACGTGGTGAAGTCGAATTTTGTTTTATTACGAGTAATTTTATTAGGACAAGCATTCTCCTGCTTATTCAAAAAAGTCATTAAATATTTTCTGTCCTAATGACTCCTTATACTTTGGCAGCTCGTTTAATTGATGATCGTCAAGGAAATGATTAAAAAGAATGAAAGAAACAATCTATTTGCATTTTTTAATTCAAAAATACATAATTTAAATGCCTTTTAAAAGAATATTTTTTATATTGAGAATGAAATATTAAAATAAATAGGTGAGGTAAATTTTTTCTTTGAAAAGTGTATATTATAATTTAACATATAGAATTAGAATAGACGATTTTACAAAGGAAAACAAATTCTTAATGTTAAAAATTAGCTTAAAGATTAGATGAAATTTATAAAAAGAAGGTCATCTTTTTAACGCATAAAATTTTAAATTAGTTGGTTTGAATAATAAATAGTGATGATATTAAATATTTCATCAAAATATTGAAATATATTTGTTCAAACTTCATCCGTACATTTTTATTAGATATTTTAATTATAAATATTTTGGTTGTTCTTTTATGACGTGGAGGACGTATTAATTTTTTTAATGATATGTTTAATCATTGGGTTAAATATGTTTTTGATCCCTTAACTTTTAGTGAAAATTGGAATTAGTCCCTCTTCAAAACTTTGGACTAATTTAGTCCCCAAACTTTAAAAATGTATGAATTTAGTCCTTTTAACCAAATTTTGTTAACTTTATTTAATGTTTTAAACACATTTTTCAATTAACACTGAAGCAAAAATGTGTCAAATGGTATAAAAAACTCAAATGCTATCATGAAACACACCTAAAACATCAAATAAACCTAACAAAATTTAGTTAAAAGGACTAAATTCACACATTTCTAAAGTTTGGGGACTAAATTAGGCCAAAGTTTTGAAGAGGGACTAATTCCAATTTTCACTAAAAGTTAAGGGACCAAAAACATATTTAACCCTTAATCATTTAGTATAAAGTGAAAAATAAAAAATAAAAATAACAAAGTAATTAATATAAACAGAAGAAAAACATATTAGACATAATATTATAATTTTTGTAAAATATAAGTTATTAGTTGTGTTAACTAAGACTTTGTTATTTTGAATGGATTTGAAAAGATTTAAAAATAAAGCTTTTTATCATTTAGTTGAGTAAATTTAAAAATAAATTAAAATTTATAAAAAATAATATAGAATTATATTAACATGACAAATTAAAAGAAATTATTTCAAAAATTTATTTAAATAAATTATAAAAAAATTTATCTTCAAATGTTTTCACTTTTCCCTGTACTCCCTTTATCCAGTAAAAATAACATGTCGTAAATGAGACATGAGACAGTTTTGTTTTGATTAATTAATAATGTCCTGTGAGTCTTGACATTAGAATATGGCCCCACCGTTAAGCTTAATCTTAGATGGCAGTATTCTAGTGGTCCATGTAGAGATTGCAATTTGTAAGGAGATAGGATTCTTCAATGCAAAAAGATTGAGAAAAGCGTTTTCACTTTCAGTTTCAGTTATTCATCACTTCTCTTCTGCTGCTTTTCTCAAGTTCAAGTAGCTCATCACAGTATTCACTCGCCCCTCTCTCAGAGACCCTTCTGGAGATGATCATGGCAGTAACCCAAGCTTCTTCTGCTTTCAACAGACTCAATGACCACATTCTACTGCAGCGCTACTTCACAAAGTGGCTTCCTTTCTCTCTATCTGTTCATCAACAAAAATGGGAAAGTGAAAGATAGCAGGTCAATTGTTTCTGTAATGCTGTGTTGAACAGAACTTTCATTTGCAGGTGCCAGCAGAGATCAACATGTAGTGTTGTGAAAGTCTTTCATAGGAGATATGGAGGAAGGTTGCAAGTTGAACAGTATCAACATGTGTTATGTGCAAGAGGAGTGGAGTTATCCCCTTCTTTCATTGGAGACTCTGGCGATGAAACTAAGGAGGATATTGCAAAGGAAACATTGATTTGGAGAGCCATCAAGTTGCCAATTTACTCTGTTGCATTCGTTCCTCTCACTGTGAGAATCTGAACTACTAAGTTGAACAAGAGTAGCTTCTAACAAGGTTTTTCAGGAGCATGAATTTGAGATAGGAGTTCACACTTAGTAGTTTGAGACCACGATGATTTCAACTTAATACTACATGAATAATAACATAATCAAGTGTTATAGTTTTTTTCTTAAGGATTTAAAAATGTTGAATGCGAGTCATAGGTAAATCTCTGTGCACTAGGTCATTCTGTTTTAGCAGAGTAACATCTTTCTGCTTGCCTCTGGAAGAAGGCTGATATTAGTTATTTAGACAGAAGGAAGGATATTTTGAAGCATATTAAGTTTCTAGAGAAGATTTTCCTCCAGTGACCATCCATCCCTTTCCCATGTTAATGTTGAACCTATCTCCATAGCTTATAGTATTTGAATTAGAGATTATCATATTTCTCATTGGGAATTCATTTAATTTTAAGCAATGCCCCATCTTAAAGGCTTTGTTTTATATCATTATCTATTGAGAATTTAAGTATGAGTCTAACTCTTATACTGATTAAATTGGTCTTTCTCTGGATTCTTTCATCATTATCCTACATGTCAAACTGAGTGAGAGAATTTCTAATTTAGTTCTTGGTTTCTATGGATAGGTAGGTAGTGCAGCAGCGTATTTGCAGACAGGGATCTTCTCAGCTAGATGTTATTTTGTTCTCCTGGCTTCCTCGGTTCTTGTTATTACCTGGCTCAATTTAAGGTAAGTTTCAATACTGTTTGAGACCGACGGATGGAATGAGTGAATGCGAAATAGAAGTAAATGATTGTTCAACACAACAAAATCTCCATATTTTCTTAAATATATGTAATGAAAATGGATTCTGGTAGCAAAATCATTCGAACTTTTGGAAGCCATAATTTTCAGTCAAAATGTAATATAAATTGCTAGTACCCAAATGACAGGCTAGATATCTGTTGAAAACTTGTAACAACATGGACACTAACAAAATGTCTTACGTGGTTCTTCAACCATTCATTCTATCAAGTTTAACAGGTACTAACCCATCCAAGGAAAATGATGCAATTCTATGAATTTACTACCAATTTTGGCTCCCCCTCCCGCTTCATTACTCTTGTGGATCATTCTTATCAAATACTTCCAATGTTCATAAAAGGAATATACTAATATTTCTTAATTTCTTATTCATGGCCATGACAGCAATGATGTTCATGATTTTGACACTGGAGTTGACAAGAACAAAAAGGAATCAGTTGTACACCTGGTCGGTAGGTGAGTTTTTCTCAGACTTGGTTTTGGTGCTTTCTGTCTTCTTTTGCTTTTGTATTTAATACAGAGAAATAACTCAGCTTGATTATTCCTCATGTTGAATTTGGGCAGTCGTAAAGGAACCTTCATTGCTGCGTACTTGTGCCTTGCTCTTGGCTTCGCTGGGCTGACTTGGACTGCTGTTGCAGAAAAAAACATTCGTTCAATGTTGTTTCTTGTTTGTGCAATTATTTGTGGCTATATATATCAGGTATAAGTTTCTACCGACATCAGAATAGTGTTGGAAAATTATTTAGGAGTCATTAACTTTAAATTTCTCTGCTTGGCCCTATTCGTTGCAGTGTCCACCATTTCGGTTAAGCTACCAGGGGCTGGGAGAGCCCTTGTGCTTTGCAGCATTTGGTCCCTTTGCTACTAATGCTTTTTATTTACTACATGGCGCTGCAAGGTTACTTCAGCTACCTAATTAGAATGTCCCTAACTAACTTTTGATTTTTCATGGTTTTGATTCTCAATGTTTTGAACAGTGTGATGAATCATGTCCCTTTAAGTGGAACAGTTCTTTCTGCATCAATTCTTGTTGGCATCACAACATCTCTTATCTTGTTTTGCAGTCATTTCCATCAGGTACTTTCATTTCTGTAATTGAACTCTATTTTATGGTTTTGAGTAACATTGATTTGGTGGCATGTTTTTATGAACTCCACAGGTGGAAGGAGATAAAGAGGTTGGGAAAATGTCACCATTGGTACATGCACTTCGTTTAATTTAACATTTTTCTTGTTCAAGTTAACAATGTAAATCTACCTATGTTACTTATTTTTCATTTCTCTTTCAGGTTAGACTTGGCACTGAAAAAGGTGCAGAGGTAGTGAAAGGGGCAGTTTTGATGCTTTATGTTCTTTTGGCTGCTTTTGGTCTAAGCAAGACACTTCCTCTCACTTGTATAGTATGTACTTCTAAACTTAGTCATTTTTTGCATCTCATTTATGATATTTTCCCTTCTTTGCGGTTATAGTTGTTGTTTATGTTAATTTGGACCATGCACTAATGATTGTTCTTCTGGTTATGAATTTGACTGTACTAGTTCCTTTGTGCATTGACCTTGCCAATGGGAAACCTGGTCATTAGATTTGTCGAAGACAATCACAAGGCAAGTGAAAGACTGGTGCTGAGTTTTTGTTTCCCTGGTGTATTTCTTGTACTTTGCTAAACGTAAGTTGTATCTTTCAGGACAAAAATAAGATTTTCATGGCTAAGTACTTCTGTGTAAGGCTGCATGCTTTGTTTGGAGTTGCTCTGGCCTTAGGCCTAGTACTGGCTAGAAAAACAACATTTACATCATGGCCAATATTGAGTTGAAGATTGGCTTGTGGAAAGAGGAAGTAATATGAACTATGGGGTGAAAAACCATGACATTCTGGTCACGAACACTTTCTTCTGCATATGGTTTCGAAACAATTATTACTTTCTTGCCCTTCTTGTGGCCAAATGAGTTTGAAGAAACTGAATGACATTGATAACAATCAAGGGTTGTGCAGAAAGCAGAAGATGGTTCCATTACACAGCCACCTTTCACTGTTAGCCCTTAGTTGACTAGAATCACAACAACTGCTGCTGCTACGAATTTTTTTGCGTGAAATCATATCACATGTAGATTCTTTAATATTTTACAACAAACTATACAGATTACAAAGAAAACTGGATTTATCATACAGCGAAATCTTTCAAGCTTTACTAATTAATGAAATGATATGTGTAAATAACAATAAAAATTAGTGTGTAAGCTTCTATTAGTCATGATAAAGTAGGAAATATAAGTTGGAAGATGTTGTATGACTAAAATATGTTTAGTTTATATTTTTTCATGGATTAAATTGTTATCGATTTACACATAAGAGACTAAAATAGTCATTTGTTCTATGACGTCTAGTACAATTAAAAATACCTTACAACTTCTTATAACATAATTATTGTGTAGTTAAAAGGTCCTAAATATTTGTTATTTTCTAGACGAAATTGAAATATGCAAACTTTTATTTATTTATTATTATATATATTTATTGACTTGTGATTAAAATATGAGCTACATCTATCCTAAATTTATGTTATGTGGGAAAACAAGCAGGGTCAACAATAATCACAAAGTAGGACTAGACTTTTACCCCATGAAATGATATAGATCAATCATCTTCCAAAAGGGTTCTGTTAAAGAAAACACAGACAAAAAATTAACAGTGTTGTCACCAACTATATATAATGGGTCATCTTTGATAAATTATAGGGATGAACGATGGTCAGTTATGTTAAGATTTAAAACATGAATATTAATCATTTTTAGATAAGTTTAGATTTGTCTATTGTTTTTACATTTATCCAACTTGAGTACATTCGATCATGTAATTATATTTATTATACAATATAAAAAAACATGGAATAAAATAAAAAATAAATAAAATCATATTAAAATAGAGTTAAATGTCATAATTATAAAATGACATAAAATGTTATAGAATTACACAGTTTAAATGATAAAAAATTTACAAATAAGATGGGGGAAATAGCATGCTAAATGAGGTAGTGAAGAGCAAAATAGGCGTCCTATTGACCGGTTCTCCTTCTTCAACTTAGGTCCTACGATAACATTCTTTTCTCAATTTCCCATCTTCTCTGCATTGTTTTCCAGATTGGAAAAGGAGAGGAATATTGTACATACAAAAAAAAAATAAAAAAACAAAAGGGACATGCATGCATGCATAACGTGAAACCTAAGACAGTGTAACATTAAAATGTGGGTGTTCTATATGTTCTCATTGCCCGTGGCTATTGGCATGGTCATTGTTACTTTGAGTTATTTCTCTGGGCCTGATGTACCCAGATATGTGTTCTTCACCGTTGCATACACCTGGTTCTGCTCTGTCTCCATCATCATCCTCGTCCCTGCAGACATTTGGACGGTATTTCTATGCAAATTTGTCGATGCATACACATATATGTCAGTTTTCTATGGTTTTTGTTGTTTCTGTACATGAGACAAGAAATAGAGTTAAACATTGAAAAGAAAATGGCTTTCTAGTTGAGTAGTAATCAATAAAGAAATAGAATGAAGTTATAGAGTTTATTTCTTTCATTAACAGATATTTACTTTTTGGTATTTGATTCACTGCAACTTGGTCAAGTCATTTCCCTTCATTGATAGGCACTAAATAATTATGAGAGTGGAGCAATTTCCTTCTTATGGAGTTTGTCATATTGGAGTACCTTCTTACTTACATGGTAAGCTGCTTCCATATAATCTGGTCCCACTTTACTCTAATTCCTCTGAAATTTAATAGCTTTATATGATGTTTGTGTATGTTTTTCCATCAAAGTCTTCTACACAAATTCAAATTCCTTTTAAGCTACCCTTTGTTTCCTTGTTAGTTATAGCATGTTAAATATACAAATAAACTCACACACATGGAGGAAAGAAGCAGTAGCAGCTATAAGACCGACATTTAGAATATTTCCATTAGTTTTGTAATTGACAACGTTTTGATTTTTTTCATGAGTTATCCTAGTTGATATGAAATTGTGTGCAATATTAAGGATGTTTATGGCAGCTAGGTGAATAGAAATACACACTCATAGTTCTGTATTAAATTATTTCTCTAAACAGGGCTGTGGTTCCCACTATTCAGGGTTATGAAGATGCTGGAGACTTCACAGTGAAAGAAAGATTGAGGACCAGCTTACACGGCAACCTTGTTTTCTATCTGTCAGTCGGTTCTGTAGCACTATTTGGAGTCATCTTACTAATTTCTTTACACAAAAATTATTGGTCTGCTTCTTTCTTTTATATTTCTGTTATCTTTCATTTGTTTACTTGAATCATTGGATGTGAACACTTCTAGTTATCTGCAAATTTTATGTTACATAATTTTCAGGAGTGGTAATATTTCGGGTTTTGCCATGGCTTGCTCCAATACGTTTGGTCTGGTTACGGGTGCATTTCTACTTGGATTTGGTTTGAGTGAAATTCCAAAGGGCATTTGGTTGAATGCAGATTGGAACATTGAGCAAAAAGTTCTTTCACATAAAGTTGCAAAAATGGCAGTCAAATTAGATGATGCTCATCGTAATTTTTCAAATGCTATTGTTGTAAGCTATTCGTACCATTTGTCTACAATCAATGACCCTCTAACAATTAAATTTCCATTTTCTGTAAAGCCTTCTGAATTTGCATTCATTGTCTCTTTCCATGTAATTTTAAGTATCCTGCCCTGCAATATCAATCATTATTGATCCAATTTCAATTTGAGGACTGCAATAAACCTGTAGAAAGTTTGCCATTCTTTCATCTTGATAAGTAACATTCAAAGTAAATCTGCATTGCAATGATAAAGAGAAATGCTTTCTTTTTTATCCTTTATTCTTTGCAGATATGATTTTTCATGGTGTGCCATTGTCAGATCACACAGGCAACATCAAAGCAAATGTCCAAGCGGGATTCTTTGAGACCCTACATGAATATAATTGACAGAACGTTGCTTCAGATGGTAAAGCATTTTTATACATGCTGCTATTTTGCTTCAAAATGTTGTACTGATATATACATGTTCAAATAACTGGTTTTTCCAGTTGAAGGAAGACCCCTCCTTCAAACCACAGGGTGGAAGACTCGGAGAAAGTGACATGGATTATGACAGAGATGAAAAATCTATGGCATCACTGAGACGTCGTCTTAAGAGAGCTCGTGAACAATACTACCGATATAGAAGGTAGCCACTGATACATAGAAGTTGGTCCGGTGTTATGCAAGACTTCTCCTCTAAGAAAATCCTTTGCCTCATTGAAATACCTTGAAACTGCATGAAATCTTGACAATTGAATGCAACACGGCTAGCAAAATATAGATAGGTTAATGAGTTGATCTTTCGTACATGTATGTCCTCTTGTGCTGTACACAGTTTAGTTTATATGATGATGTGTTCGTTTCTGAAATGCCATTTGATACAACATACCATAATTCTTCACTGAAATACTCTTATTTTCAATAGATACATATTCTCTGCATGTCCTAAGTAAATCTTTGTTATGAATATCTTACTATTATTATCTTTATTGTTATCTTTTTGCAGTGAATACACAAAATTTGTTTTAGAAGCCCTTGAGCTGGAGGATACCATAAAGAATTATGAGCGTCGTGATATTACAGGATGGTTTGTCTTAACCTACACTTTTCTCATTTTTCAGTCTCTTCATGATCTGTTCTTTTGACAGTGAACAAATTATGCAAGTAGTAAGCAAACTTTGTGAGACAAAAGGGTTCTTCTAGCCAACAAATTTGAAAGCAATATAGGGAGAGAGAATCTGCTATTTATTGTGAGATTAAAGATATATTTAAAAGTAATTTTTGCTTCCTGTTGCAGGAAATATACTTCATGCTTTAGGCCTGAACGCATAGGCAAAGTAGGTGCATTTTTGGAAACATGTGGTACTTTCCGCTTATTAAATTTATGAGAGCTATTTCTACTCTTTTTCTGATAAATGTTTGTACTGTCACCAATAGACTCACTAGTTATACTTTATGGTATAAAAGCTATCTAGATGTTCTACATCACAATGAAGTCATTTTGTTTTCTTTTACAAAAGTATTAGAGTTTGGATGTGCACAAAAAGTTTCTTGTTAGGTAATAAACAGAAGCATTATATCTGACTGAAATGTAAATTTATCAGAGTTTCTATGGAAATGCATATTATGGAAACATGTTGAGAAATCGTTGGCTGTTATATTGGGCGTCATGTCATTTGCAATTCTATTAGCAGAGGCTACCATACTGACCAGTGGAGTTGATTTATCCCTTTTCTCTATCCTAGTACACGCTGCTGGACAGCAAGAAGTGCTTGTGCAGGTAATTTATGACGCCTTGTTCCAACATACTTTTCTTTGAAATAAAGTAATTTTCTTAATTTCTTCTGCTGTCAATGCTATATTTTTTCCTATGATAATCAAGTTTCACTTTGTCATTAATACCATAATCTAATGAAGTTCCATCGGATTTTGTGAGTTCCAATTATTGACATTACTTGAAAGAATTATCATAAAAGAAAGAAGTTTTTTATTTAATTAATTAATTTGAAACAGTACATCAACCTATATATATATAAAGAAAACCCTAACATGTAGTAAAAATTACAAAGATATGAAGAATCATCTATGAGCTTTCTAACAACTTCAGTAATATACATAATATATCCTATTAACAATTCATCCCCTCAAGGTGATGAATGAATATCTATTACTCCTATCTATTCCTTCTAGCTCGCATGTGAGATCATAAAATTATTTACTGAAAAAACCTTTGATAAATAAATTTGTTAACTAAAGTCCACATATAATTAGAATAATAATAGGTTAGTTCGAACACGAATACTTTATGCATTATCTGAAACCAAAGAAAATAATTCAATCTATTACTCAATATCCATTTAAAATATATGTACGGGTTTTAAAAATATATATTTTATAAATTTTAAAAATATATAAATAAAATTACAAAAAAATATAAAATATAATATAAATTGAATTGAATATAAATTACATTTCAATTTTAATCAAATTAATCTAATAAAATATAAATTAAATATATAAATTAAATTTTAATTTTAATTTTTTATGATTAACGAATACTCGTGAGTACGGATATTAAACTATTTGCTATGGTGCTAATTGTTAAAAATGTAGCCCTTATATCTCAAGTCAAGATGGGTGAATTGGATTTTAAAATCTTATTGAAATCTTTGAAGATCTTTTAATCTTGAAATCAATAAACAAAAATATTTGAATCAACCAAACAAAGAAAGATGAAAGAAAGATCAAAGCACACAAAGATTTATACTAGTTCATCTTTTCTCAAGCCTACTTCTAGTCTTTCCTTAACAACTTTAAGTTGGGGACAATCCACTATTCAATACTTGAGTACAAGAATACAATAATGCTCTCAATTGATATCCTCACACCGCTCAAATCTGAAACAATAAATACAAGAGAGGATTTTATTACTCTCAAACAACAAAAGAGATGACACACTCAATCTCTAACAATACAAGAGAGGAAACACTCACTCTTTAACCTGACCTACCCAACAGAGGTGCTAAATCAAATACAAGGTACAAGAACCTGATTGTATACCACTCCTATAGTGCAGAATAATCAGAACAATTGATGTCCAATGAATCTTGAATGAATTCTTGATTGCTTGATCACCAATAAAGCTTGAAATCCTCCAAGAATGCTTCTTGAGAAAACCTGTACTCAAAACTCAGAGAGAATGTTAATATATGCTAATGAAAATGTTAAAGAGTCAGGTCTCAAGTTTGATTTCTATAGAAAAATCAAATATTGTCACAGTTTAATTGATTATATTAATAGTATAATCTATTATGTTTTTCTTTCTGTTTTAATTGAGGTAACTAATGTAATCGATTATAACAGAACGTTTTTTGCATTCAAAGTGTTCTAGCTTAATCTAATGGATTATATCACCAATGTAATTTATTATTTCTACTTGAAACCTATATTTTCAATCTGTTTATAATCGATTATAACAGAGCATTTTGCCCTGTTTTGCATTCAAAGTGTTCGAGCTTAATCTAATGGATTATATCACTAATGTAATTGATTATTTCTACTAGAAACCTATATTTTCAATCTGTTTAGGCTTATTTAATTAATCATTTTATGATTAGTACATCTAGTACTAAGATGTTAATGATTTAAACACTTGTTATGCCATTTTGTTGTACAAGGATGATTAAAATAATTTCTTAATCATTTTAAATCATTCATCATAAAAAACTAATATATGTGGAGTCTAGGCTCCTCCTATCAACACTAGTAGCTCCCAATGACCACTGTATTCAAAATTAGTTAACGTACATATTTAAAAGTCTAAAATTATAACTTATTAAATAATGATAAACTTACTAAGCTATATATAGAACAATGTAAATTTGTTTATTTCCATCCAGTATGGTATTGTTCATGTACATTTGTCTTTTTATAGAAGAGTTACCGATTGATTGCATGTGTATGAACTCATGTATCTTCATTCCTCGCTCCAAGCACAAACCATGCAAGTAACTAAAGTTTATACATTAATAACATCCTCAATGCGTATAAGGCACTAGTGCAATAAGAAGATATGGCATCGGTTATTTTTATTCATAGGCATCGGTTTTGCAACTGAGGCATATATGGACAAGGTAAAAAGGCGTAAGCTTTACACCTCGGTTCAGAACTGGGGTAAAATGAAACAAAATTATGCCTCGGTTCTTAGATAACCGAGGCAATAACATGTTTTGTTTTTTATTTTTTTAGTATCGTTCTTTGTTCTCTGTATTTTTTTTAGCTATCATCATCCTCTGTTCTATTCAGCCTCCGGTGAAGTCCAACAGCAGCTTGGTCGCAGCCCAACAGCAGCTTGGCCGCATCCTTCGTTCTTGCTCATTCTCACTCAACCTCAATTCCTCTACATAGTAAGAATCAGATACACCAGAGTAAAACAGAAGCAGAACACGAACAACAATTTCCCTAAAAGAATTTTCCCAATTAAAAACCCTAACTTTCTCAAACAGAACCCTAATCCCAATCAAGGAAAACCAGAGAACAAAAGAAACCCTAAAATCAAAACACCCCTCTGATCTCGCCTCTGAACCTGACTCCAACCCCGACTACCGCCCCCACCGCCTTGGATCCAAGACTGCCCGCAACCGATTCGCACTCCCCATCTGCTCCCTCAAGCCGCTAGCTCCACCACCACAACCACTTCAGGCGCCGTCGTGCGAAGCGCCACATCGATTTCTGGAAAAATTGGCCATTTGAGTTTGATCACGGAAGGCGACGGTGGTTGGGAAAGGGACCCACGTGGGCAAGAGAATCCACGACTGGCGGAGACACCACGGCCGGTGCTGGCGCCGCGTTGCTAGGGTCCAGGACGGGGAGCAGCAGCACGGGAAAAACAGCAGGAGCGACAGCACGGGGAGCGGCAGCACGGATGGTGAAGGGTTGTTTAAAGAATGAAGGGAGGAAGAAGAGAAAGAGTTTTGGTTTGGTGATAGCAGGAGAACAGTAGTAATAATGGAAGGGTTTGGTGGTAGCAGTAGAGGCCCCTTTATGCCTTGGTTCTGCTATTAACCGAGTCTCTAGCTTAAAAGGTGCCTCGTGCACTGGAAAAGGTGCCTCGTGCAGTGGAAAAGATGCAGGTCCTTATGTCTCGGTTCTTTGTACACCCGAAGCATATAATTTTATCTTAATTTCAAAACTACCACCGCGTCTTAAATGCTTGAGTTAAAAAAACGTTTTTTTACTAGTGAGATAACAAAAAAAGATTAAAAATTAACTTATAACATCCATAATTACAAATAGATATGTTTTGCATGCTAAGATCTCATTCAAATCAGATTCATATATGCCACTAAGTCTTCTAAAAATAGTGACAAATCTGTACTGGGTTTATACTTATAGATGCACCAACCTCCCTCAATATGACCAATGGAACGCTTGGAATACTAGAATGACACTTAAGTCAACTCTAAAAATAACCGTACCTAAGACGATAAAGAATAAATGCAAAAACAAAATTCATTGAAAAGATTAATATAAAAGAAATAAATATTTTATTCAATAGATTAGTTTAAAACAATGCATCAATATCTGTACAAAGGGAACACAAACCTTATAAGAATAATTATAGAGAGCTCTATAATCTTCTAAAATCTTTTAAGAAGTTCTAATAATATACTTAATATCTTATCATCAACAATATTCATTATAGAAGGTTTATTGTTATTTACCTAAACATTTAAAAAAAATTGTTTATTCATAAATTAAAAAAAAATTAAAAGAAATAGTAATAAATCATTTGTGCATGAGATAATTTTGTTTAGAAAAGACAATTTTTCCTATCAGAAAGACGAAGCATTTGTAGAAGTTTCGGTTTTGCCACCTACATACAGCTTAAGTAGAGTCATGCATGAAATTAATAGTTTTCTTTGTTCATTTTCCTGATAAACGACTAATTGAATTTTTCCCAGCTTGCTGCTTTCATCCCCTTGATGTATATGTGTATTTGTACATATTATTCCTTGTTTAAAATGGGATCGATGATGTTTTACTCACTCACTCCAAAACAAACAAGCTCAGTAAGCTTGCTTATGATATGCTCGTAAGTTGCTTTCTATAAATATTCCATTTTTTAATCATTTGTGTAAAGTTTATAATCATTCTAAATTATTTACCTTCGCATATATTTTTTTTAGGATGATTGCAAGATATGCTCCACCCATCTCCTACAACTTTCTCAATCTCATAAATATTGGAGGGAATAGAAAAACCGTCTTTGAGAAAGTACTTCTACTATTTACTGGTGCCTAATTTGTTGTTCTAAAGTCATGATCTTCTCTTCTTATCTATTGTTTCTTTAAATGATAGTTGTCTAGGAATTTCATCCAAATTTGAGGCTAACAAAGGAATGGATTGGTTGAATTTATATACCTAGAGAAACTATGTATTCTAACTCTTATAAAAACAGTAGCAAGAAACTTAAGACAGTGTTTCCATCAAACAACCATAAGAATGATAACATGAAAATTTCTGCAATGATTTAACATCTCTGTTACTGCACATTATTCAAAATAGCTAGTGTTGTTGAAATACTCAAATGTTTTTTGTGCAGAAAATGGGAAGAATCAATGACGCCGTTCCCTTTTTCGGGAAAGGATTCAACAAAATTTACCCCCTAATTATGGTTATATATACTTCACTAATAGCAGCAAATATTTTTGACCGGGTCATAAAGTATTGTGGGAATCTGAAAATATTTAAGTTCAAAGATGATGCAGAAGATATGGATGGATTTGACCCATCTGGGGTAATACTCTTGCAGAGAGGTGAGTTCAAACCTTTTTCCTTAATTTTGGAGCAGTAACTCCATTACATCTAATTCATTACCTTTCCTCAGAACGTTCTCTACTCCAGCAAGGGCACAAAGTTGGTGAACTTGTTTTCCCTCTGGCAAGAAGTTTCAGCATAACTATGGATGTTGAGTCATCCAGCAAGGCCACGGTATGCATCGATCTAAAACCACTAGCCATGATCATTTTTCTTCTTAAAATCTTAGAATGCGTGCCAATTTTAAAACTTGCTCAAATTCTTAAGCTTATTGTATTACTGAACAAAGAAAATCTGATCAGCAACAGAACAAAGATCTGTAGAAGTATTTGTGCAACTAACCATCTCTCCTTCTATTTGTTCTTCCGGCTCAGGATGAGAGTGACACTACCAACATTCTAGGAGAGGAAAGTGAAGACTATGAGAGGAGTAGAAAATTTGGCAACAGAAAATATGCAGCTTTGAGGACAAACCTCAACGAGGAAGTGTCTAGAAAAGATTTGACACAAGAGGGAGTTTCTTCCTCCTTTACAAGTGATGGTAATGATTCTCAGAGCACAAGTTCAGCACCATCATCATCGGTGTTAGCCTCAAGATGGGAATCAATGATGCATGGATTTCAAAGTTTGAGATCTAACATTGACTCCAAGAGATTTATCCCTATATCTAATGCTCCCGAGTCAATTCTAAACTCAAAATCTTCGTCTGATTCCCTTGATGAGATATTTGAGAGATTGAAACATCCTCCTCCTGAATACAGGGATTCTCATGACTGAAATGATCATGCTGGATTTCAGGGAATTGCCATTTGCAAGATAAAATCTGTATCTCTTATATAGGGACAATTAGTAAGCAATTTTTCTCCTCTGATAGAAATGTGCCCAGATGATACTCTTAGCATGTAACAGTAACTCTTCATAACATTACATTTTTCACGAATTATCTGTCTCAATTTTTTACTTTGGAATAGTATGAAATTTTAGGCTATTAACATTTTAATGGTGATGAAATTAATAAAGATTTTTTCTTATTTCATATGGGTTAAATATTATTAATACAAGTATGGAGGAAGTGTCTACAGTTTCAAATAAAAGAGCATGGTGTGAAATAATTAATCTGTCCATTCATTGAAATTAATGCTCTCTTTTCCTTACCACAGGTTTTCCACGCACCATCCACAAATTCCATTGGTATTTGTTAGAATTGCGGAATCCAATTTACAAGGATGAAGATTAAATAAATAATTTTAGTTTTGAGAATAAATTTATGGCGACTAAAAAAGCATAAATAGGAAGAAAAACCGAAAATATTCACTCATGTAATTATGGTGGTCCATCGTTACAGTTACAGTGGCCACTCCACGTCTATGTATGTTCATAGAGGTAGGTAAACCGGTTCGGATCGGGTACCGTTTGCGGATCCATTTTTAAGACCTGCCGCCTTCAGCTCCAAGAGGCAGAGACGTCGCCGCTTCAGACTCCGTTGCCGGTGCAAACACGCGGTGGCGCCTCAGCGAAGAAGATCAACTGTTTGAAAAAAAAATATTTTACCTATTATTATTTGAACCCGTGAAGCGCTACTATCTGAAAGCTTTGGCTAGAAAAACATCCTTTTATTTCGTGGGTTGGGACTTATCCGTCAGTTTAAAAGCGGACCTTAAACGGGTCGGATCGTCCGCATAACCAGACTTTGTACTGATGAATTGACGAAAGAGAAAAGGTAAGGAGGGTGTGATTATTTGGCATATTCGAATTACGCAAGCAAAGAAGTTCGCTAAAACCCTTCAACGCAAATGGCTTCTTCTATCAGTCTCTCCACTCCTTTCTACCGCCCTAGGTTTGTTTCCATCTCCCCATTTCAACACTTCATACACCATTTCCCCTCTTTTTTTATTGAAAAAAAAATTTACTTTACGAATGTTTGGTTCTCGTTTGGTTTAGTTTTGCCCGTGTTGGTGATTATTTGGTGTTTCAGTATAACTCTAGTTTAGCATATCACTTGAAACGAAATTAAGATTGGCATAATTTTCAGTTCTGAATTTTGGATGGCCATTCTGTGAATTTATTTGAGGATATTAGTGTGAATTCAATCAAACATGTTTAATTTCTGGAGCTGCGGGTTTATATGCACATGATGTGTCTGTGATAGCACATTTTGGATGTCAAAATTGCTAATTGTATACCTTTTGGCTGCTTTCCTGTTGGATGTAGCGTATGCAAACAATTGAAATTGTTTACTGGGTTGCACAAGTTCTCTCTCAATGGACATGGGTCGGATTTGGCCTTTGTTCAACTCAACTCCAGTGTCTCCAGTGCTACTTGTAGAATTAAAGCTACATTGACCTCTGGACAAGGAGTCTTGGGATCTTATCCCAAAAGCAATGGTGTGGGAACTGAGGGGCAACGTGATGTTGTAGCATTTGGAACTCCGGGAATTGGCACAGCAGTGCCAGCAGGCAGTGGTTTTTCTGATGATGATGACGAGTATGACTTCGACACTCCAACAGAAGGTTTTGCTTCCATTCCGGAGGCCATTGAAGACGTTAGGAATGGAAAGGTTCTTGCTTTCTCTGTTTATGGGATCTGTCTTTTTCTGTTTAGTGAAGGGGAAAGGTTTTGGTTTTGCATTTATGAACTAAGTTTGTGCTTCAGATGGTTTTGGTTGTAGATGACGAAGATAGGGAAAATGAAGGAGACGTGATAATGGCTGCGGAGTTGGTTACACCTGAGGCCATGGCTTTTTTTGTGAAGCATGGAACTGGGATAGTTTGTATAAGCATGACGGGGGAAGATTTGGAGAGATTGGAACTTCCTTTGATGGTAAACAGTCAGTATAATGATGAGAAACTTCGCACAGCGTTCACTGTAACAGTGGTATGTACAATTTGGTGCATGCATTCTACGTATGTAGTTGTTCTGTGTCTCTATGATGAGGCTCCTCCTTTGTTAATGTTAGCTAGAAGCGTTACACTTCATTGCCTACCGAGATACTCAAGGTAGTTAACTTTAGAGAATGATTTGTCTTATTTGAAGCTGTCCTTGGATATGCCATATAGCAGGTTAGGAATTCAGTGCAACTTTATTACATTTAGTATCGTGTATCTCCAAATATTTGCAGATCATTTCATCATTTAACAGACTGCATCATGTTAACAAAGCTTATTGAAATTAAATTCATGTTTGCTTCCCCATTAAAAACACTCGTGATATTGAAATATTTTCACGTCCAAATGAATAAAAATCCTTAAAGTACAAAGTGAAGCAACTAAGCTGGTGCATTTCAAATTGTTTGGAACATGCATCCTAAGATGCAGTTAATCATACAATGTTATGGAATTGTATTTTGGTACCATTAAGGAAATTATTAATGTATCTTTCTATACTTTAACGCTTTACCTTGTACTTGCAGGATGCTAAACATGGTACTACCACAGGGGTGTCAGCTCGTGATAGGGCTACGACAGTCTTGGCCCTTGCATCCAAAGATTCCAAACCACGTGATTTCAACCGCCCAGGCCATATTTTCCCACTAATGTACAGGGAGGGTGGTGTGCTGAAGAGAGCTGGACATACAGAAGCTTCAGTTGATCTTGCCATACTAGCTGGTCTGAATCCTGCAGCAGTTCTGTGTGAGATTGTGGATGATGATGGTTCAATGGCTAGATTACCTAAGCTTCGCCAGTTTGCAGAGCGTGAAAATTTAAAAATTGTATCTATTGCTGACTTGATAAGGTATGTGTTTATATTTCATGAAACATTCACTGTATGCATGATTTCATTAAACATTCACTGTATGCATGAAACATTCATTTTTTTAAGTGATTTTCGGCTACTGAAGATATTATAATTTAAAATACCAAAAGTTATCTTTCTGTTATACTTTTGACATGATTGCTTATGAAGTATATTTTATTTAAATATTTATTTACAATCGAATTTTTCAAATAAAATTATACTAACAGAAATTCTATTTTATTTTCATTCCATATATGTCCCAGAATTAGAGTGCTAGTGAAAAAAAAAAAAAGAGAATCTGTATAAACCCTTAAAATTTTCTCAATGCTTGTTTGATTTTGTGCTTTTATTTCTTTTTTTCCTTACACGAGTCTCTTTTCCCTGGGTTTTGCTTCCTGAAGATTTTCTTTGAATACTCGAGAGATTGACTTATTTTTGTTGCAGGTATAGAAGGAAGAGAGATAAACTGGTAGAGCCTGCTGGTTCTGCAGTAATACCAACAATGTGGGGGCCTTTTACAGCTAACTGCTATAGGTCGCTTTTAGATGGCATTGAGCATATTACAATGGTTAAGGTGAGCAATTCTTGTGTTTATGTTGGACCATTATTTGTAGCAACACGTGTGAACATTGTCGATAGTTGGACTGAATATTTTAAATAAATAACAACGAAAAAATATGAAAATAGAAAGGATGTCAGCATCATATAACAACATGAATTAAAATCACCAGGCAGCTTCGTCTATGTTAATCATACAGCGCTGCAGTATATCCTTATTGCTATGCTTAAATCCAACCTTTTTCTTTTAGGGAAAATTGATATTTCCAAATTTCTGTCTGAAAATTAAAATGGCTTACTACTCATAATAAGGTTTTTTAAGCTTATTTCAATAAGTGTCTTTGTGAGAATTATAAAAATACACTCTTTTAGCATATAAGTTTTATGATTGAATTCATGGCATAGGCTCTCATGTGATGAAAGCTTATTAAATAAGTGATTAATTTAGTTATTTATCTTAATTATTGGGATTAAGGCCAAGCTCTCAAAGTATAGGGGTGATAATCGAGGTTATCTTTAGGAATTACAAATGTATCTAAGCATATTATTATCATTTAAACTAACATCGACGTAGTATTTTCTTTCTATGGGGATAAATTGATGTTCAGCCTTTGTTTTTTTCATTTTTGTCTTCAAGGTGTTTGGTGGTAAGTTTATGGACCTGAAGCATTTGCAAAATAGAATTTGCTCAACTTATGTTTAACTTTTTTTCCATTACAAAATTAAATTGCTTAATAGTAAACTTTTAGCCAGTCGTGGTTTTGATTGTTTATAGCTTAACAGGGTGACATTGGTGATGGGCATGATGTACTTGTGAGGGTACACTCAGAGTGTCTCACAGGAGACATATTTGGATCTGCAAGATGTGACTGTGGAAATCAGCTTTCTCTTGCAATGCAACAGATTGAAACTGCTGGTAGAGGTGTATTGGTCTATCTTCGTGGACATGAAGGAAGGGGCATTGGTTTGGGCCACAAACTTCGTGCCTATAACCTACAGGATGATGGACGGGACACTGTAGAGGCTAATGAGGAGTTGGGATTGCCAGTTGACTCAAGGGAGTATGGAATTGGTGCACAGGTAATTATAGTAAAAATACTTAATGAATGGAATATTGAATGTTATACCCTTTGGATTCTTTTACAGTCTCACTTCTTAGTTCATGGTGATTTAGAATGGAATTTAATTCTTTGCACCGAGGATAAAAGTTGGACTTGGTTAACTAATTAGACATTAATGTAGATCTGACTTTTAGCATAGTTATCACAGAAGTCAACAAATTTACTATGTATATCATTTTTGTAATTGAAATGTTAAAATTTACAATGAGATGAAAGTTCATTGGCATGCTATATCTGGTTCGAGATATAATTTCCTACGATTTATTTTTTGTATTGAGTCAAAAGGTTGGAATTTGAAATTGCATTTTCAGATTTTGAGAGACTTGGGTGTTCGTTCTATGAAGCTAATGACAAATAATCCAGCAAAGTATGTGGGGCTCAAAGGTTATGGATTGACAATTTCCGGTAGGATTCCATTGTTATCACTTATCACAAAAGAGAACAAGAAATACTTAGAGACCAAACGTGTGAAATTGGGTCACGTATATGGCTCAGAATTTAACAGCAGATTGAACTATCCAGACAGTGGCAATGGTAAAGCCGGCAGTGGTGATGATTCTAATGCTGCTCCTGGCCTATAAAACCTGCTTTTTCTGCCAGATACATAATTTTATGTCACAATCAACAAAAAGAGTGGTTTTCCATACGGTTCATGATTTAATTTTTCTGATTCATTTGCCTGATTTTTCTTGTGGCAGGCTACAAATTAGGCTTCGTCAAACATTTGTCACTCTTAAACTTTATTAAGGGCCATGTAATGTATATCGTAGTCTCGTAGATGATATATCAGGCATTGTCTAGACAAATTTGAGGTTCACTTTCTTGCTTTCTTTTGTGTTCATGATATATATAAAGGTGTGCTCTTTTGTGTAGTTCCATTTTACATTATTGTGTGCATTTGTAGAGAGGTTGATATCTGAAAGGTAAAAATTTTATACTGAGCTTTTGTTACCCAAACCCACCTCCATTCCAAACCGTCCTCCAAACACAATACCTTTTTCTTAAACCCTTTCTAAAGTTTTCCATTAGTGGAATAACGTTCAAAAGATCCTGGGCCACCTGTCCTATTTTTCTTTGATTAGAATAAACAACTAAGGTAATGGGATTTACATTTAGTTTATAATATTCTGCAATGTGAAAATTAATATCAGGGTCAATATCCTTGAGTTTTGCATTTCTTGAACTTCTTGAACTTGGCCATAGACCTTCAATGATGCCTCCAAACTGTTTGATAAAATGCATCGGTTGGCCAAGAAGATGAGGCCATGATGTCGTATGGCTCAATGGACTGAGAAAATGTGGCCATGTGGCGATGTTTTGTACATTGTATTGTTTAAAGCTAATTTTCTGCTATGCACAAAATTGCCAAGTTTAAAGCTAATTGCAGAAAAAAAGAAAAAGAAGAGGAAACAATTCGTTCTGGGACCATTTGATTTATATTGGTTGGTTAAGACGATATGTTTTTCTTTGGAGGGTGGGGGAAAGGTTTTTCTTGTTACAGTGACAAACCTTGGCTCCATTCATTTTCAATTTGAGAAAACTAGGACTACTTAAAAGGTAAGTATTGGCGCCTTGTGTTTCTTTGCTCTGGCTATGAACACTACGCGCCTTGTGTTTCTTTGCTATGAACCTTACCTATAAATGAAATTTAGATTCTGACTTGTATCATTATTCACGTGTGTGATTTTGCATCTGTTTAATTTGTTGTGCTGCATGTGGTGTTGCTAGACTTCTAAGTTTATTCAAACCTAACTTTATCTTAGGCTGATGGTGAATTGGGATCCAAAAATGTATTAAAACTCTAAGAACATTTATTGAAATGCGTAAAGATAGTTCACCAATAAAGAGAAAAACACATGCCAATATGAATTAATTTTAATTTAAAAACATCACTAATTATGATAATTGTTAGAATAATAGTGGTGTGAGAATTAATTTTAATTTTAAAACATCATTAATTAGGATAATTGTTAGAATAATAGTGGTATGTGAATTGTGTATTAGTTGGGTGTGAGTGGTGTGTAAGTTGTGTATTAGTTGGATGTGAGTGTTTTCCAATCTGGTTTAGATGGTTGTATTATAGTTTCTATAAATGTAATATGAAGATCTAGGTGTATCAAGCTCTTAAAATTGTATCTTTTCTGTTTTTAATCTCAAAGTGATTTTTTTCTTAGTCTTATTTATTGACATTGGTTTATGTGTTGTCTTATCTATTAGCACTAGTTATCGTGGTCTGTAATTGTTTACTTCTATTTTCAATTGTTTATTATCTTTTGAAACTGTCTCAACATTATCAATCATTGTTCTTTATCAGTATCCAACCATTGTCTGCCATCACACTCCTGAACATCATTATGTCACTTCATTAATTGTTACTAAACTCTCTCTCTCTCTTTGTTCTGACTCTCAAAACATCATTTAAATAAGTCTAGAAGCCATCCTTGTGGAAGTCACCCTAGGGTTTTCATTTTTCCTTGTTGTTTTAGCATCTCTTCACCTTTTTATGTTCCCTTGATCAAAGATGGTTACTATAAGTGTTATTTCGTTCTCTGGAAGTCCCTCCATTATTTCCAAGGAGTTAAACGAAAAAAATTATATATTTTTGTCTACATGAGCACCTTGAGCAAGATGTAAGTCATATGTTTGCTGAAAAAACTAAACAGTGGAAACAAACATATTTCCAATTGTGTGTCTTATTGTGACAATATATGGAACCAAGACTTCATAAGTCTCTTAGAGCTTTCAAAACATGTTACTCCTTTTGGAAGAAAGCTTAAAACATATTTGCCAACAATATACAACTTCCTATGTTTCTACAAACAAGCTAGCACCTCTCAAATAATAGATCACGATATGATATTCTTCATAATTGAAGCTCAATTAGTTGTGGAAGAATTAAGGATGTTCTTGGAAGTTGAATTTTTAGAGGAAATCAAGAACAAACTTAACAAATATTATATGTTGGTGATCTTTCGTGTTTTATATCCAAATTTTGATCATATCAAAGATCAACTTTTGAGCAGTCATGAGGTCCCTTCAATGGAAACTTTGATCACATGCCTTCTTCATGTTTTGGTAACTCAAACTTTGGAGGCTCATGAAATAATAGAATCATTGTCATGATTGTTACACAAGGAAGAGAAGGGTGTAACACTAGAGGAGAAGGACGTAAAGGTCAAGGGCGTATTAAGTGCACATGCTATAGAGGATGGGTCACTCCCAAGAAAATTTTTATTCCTTACATGATTTTCCTTCCAAAATAGCCAATATCTCTAAGGTTAAAACTACTAACTCCAAGTTCACTAAGTACAAATGCCAAGAGTATATAAGGTTAAAGCCTAATAGCTTAGCATAAACATCTTAAACTTTAAGTACATCATCAACTTGCATTTCTCTATCCATGGAAGGTCGAAATTTTTGGGTAATTATCAGGTGTTTTTTATCGCAGTTATGGTAATATCTTTTTATTCTCAATCATTTTCTTTCAAAAAAAATATCATTTTATAACTTTTGCAAATGGCTCTAAAACTTCCTCAAAGGGAGTCGGTCAAGTCTCTATGTCTCCTTCCTTAAACCTCAAGTGTGTCATTTTTGTCTCTAATTGTCCTTTTAATTTAATTTCTTTAAGCCAGTTAACCAAAATGTTAAATTGTTTCATAAGCTTCGATAACAAAACTTTTGTTATATAGAAGTGTGATTTAAGGAGACAAATTAGAGAAGGATATGAAGCTAGAGGGTCAAGTCTCCATGTCTCCCTCCCTAAACCTCAAGTGTGTCATTTTTGTCTCTAATTGTCCTTTTAATTTGATTTCCTTAAGCCAATTAATCAAAATGTTAAATTGTTTCATATCCTCCGATAACAAAACTTTTGTTATATAGAAGTGTGGTTTGGGGAGACAAACTAGAAAAGGATATGAAGTTGGAGGAATATACCCTTTTAGATCTCTTCCACATCTGTCCGTTGTTCTAGCTCTTAGTGCTAAAATGTTATATGATGGACTTAGTCATCCTCATTTGTTAAATTAAAAAGAAAAACATGCTTCCTGAACATATTGGTTTCCAAACATGTGAGTCATGTCAACTAGAAAAACATGACAGGTTTACCTTTCCTTAAATGTTTTAATCAAAGTGTCATTCGATTTTCTCTATTATCCTTTTTGATATCTAGAGACTTAGTCGCGTCTCATCTTTTGGTTTTAGGTGTTTTGTTACGTTCATTAATGAGTATTCAAAATATACGCGGGTTTATCTTATGAAAGATCATTATGAATTGTTACTCATTTTAACATCTTTTTTTTAATGAAATCAAGAATCAATTCAGTCAAGTAATCAAAATCTTTAGAAGTGATAATGTCAAAGAGTATTTCTTATACACTTTTTTAGCAGTCTTGAGTTTACATGGTATACTACATTAGTCCACTTGTTCTCATACATTACAACAAAATGTTATAGCATAAAGGAAAATAAACACTTGGTTGAAACTTCTCATACCCTTTTGTTTAGTGCCTATATTCTTATTCATCATTAGGGAGATGTCATCTTAACTACATGTTTTCTTATTAAGAGAATGTCCTCCTCCTCTTTCAATCATAAGGTTTTTTTGTTCATTATATTTCCAAATTATCCTCTCTTTCACACTTCTCCTCGAACCTTTGGTTGTGTTTAATTTTTTTTTTTTATGATATGTCTCTAGACAAGCTTTCTACTCATGTTATCAAATGTATCTTCTTAACTTATTTACGTATTGAAAAAGAATATTAGTGTTACTCTCCTAAAACCAAGAAATACTATATGTTTGTAAATGTTACATTCTTTGAAAAAGACTCCTTACTTCTCTCTATCTGTTCAAGATCTTCATGTCATACAAGAAGTTCTTTCTATTCTAGCAGTTAGTCTAATATTTCCAATGTCTTTGTTAATTCAACTCTTGATCAAAGTCCTCTTGAACCCTCATCCCCACATATTGATATGCTTCGACACAAACCCTCATAATAGTTCAGTTCTAAAAAAATGGTGAATCCCTTGCTTCAGATTCTTCTCTAACATCACTTCATACCACGACTCTTAGTGAAGATGATTCAAGTTAGCCCATTGTTCTTAGAAAAGGCATTCGTTCCACTCGAAACTTACATCCCATTTACAATTTTCTTAGTTATCATAGATTGTCACCTTCGTATTGTTTTCTTTTGTCCTCAATGACATGTGATAATACCCAAAAATGTGAATGAAAAAGAACTTGATCATTTTAGATGACAATAATAGCAAAAAGGAAAGATCTTAACCATAATAATACTTGGGAGTTCATACCCCTTCCACAAGGAAAAAGGCAGTTGATTGTTGAATAATGTATTCAATTAAAGTCAACCCTGATGATGAAATTGATCGATTCAAAGTTCAATTAGTTGCAAAAGGGTACACCCAAGGTTATTTTTATGACACTTTCTCTCCAGTGCCTAAGATAACTACTATTCCTCTCTTCCTTGCCATGGTAGCAATTTGTCACTGCCCACTTCATTAATTAAATTTCAAAAATGTCTTCCTTCATAGTGATATTGAGGAAGAAATTTATATGGAGCAACCTCCTAAGTTTGTTGCTTAAAGAGAATCTAGTATGGTATACAAATTGCATTGCTTTCTATGTGTCCTCAAATAGCCTCCATTGTTCAAAAATTTGGGCTACAAAGAGTGAAACAAATCATTCGGTCTTTTACTATGATACATCTCTCAAGAAATGTGTTTATTTCATAGTATGTGTTGATGATATAGTCATTACAGAAAATGATAATGTTGGAATATCCCAACTAAAAAAGAATTTGTGTAGACATTAATTAACGTCAGGAATTACCATTTTGATGTTAATTAACCTCAAAAATAGGACAATTTCTTACATTAATTAACATCCGAAAATGGCAATTTGATACATTGTCGTTGGAGTTATCAAATTAGTATTACTTTTCAAGGCAACTTCAGTATTGTCAAGTCAGTAGTCGAGAAAGTAAATAGAGTTAAAGTAACCCTGAGTCGTCTCCCAACAAATACAAAATTGCTTTTCAACATTTGAATCTTATGAATGTTATGCAATGCTCAAGAATAAAAGTGAGAAACTATGCTAATAGAATTAATGTTTGAAGAACAAAAAGGAAACTTAGAAATAATTATGATGAAATAGGCTAATTTCACTGCTTTTCCAAGATAGATTCATCATCAGTTATCTACAAATCATTGTTCAATTGATTATTGTTCAAGTTTCAAATTAATTAAAGTACATTCTTAATTAATTTGAGAACGATCATGCAATTAACCAAAGTAGATTTTCAATCAAATGCAACATCTTTCTAGATTATTCACAATGAATTCAACCAAAGTACATTCTGAATCAAATTCTATTGTGTTTAATCATGTCTTTTCTTAAATCTCCTAGCCAAATTAAAAGTTAATTAATCAAACTAAATTCTCAATTAATTATAGTTGAAATTATTACCACCAATCAAAGTACATTCTGAATTGATAGCAAAAACTTGTTTAATCATATGAAAGTTTCTAAATTTAATCAAAGTAGATTCTTAATCAAGCCTAGAAACTCTTGAACTCATATGATTAATATGCATGTAGATTCAAACACCTTATGATGCAAAAATCATTACTTTTAATATGTTTAAGAGATGAAAGACATAGAAAGATAGCAACTCAAATTAATAATCAAAAGAAACAATTGCATTAATTCAACTTAACCTCATAATCCATAATGAAATTATAGTGGAATAGCACTACAAGCTTAGCCCTCCATGAATGGAGTAGAATACATGGCAAAATAAAAGTGAGAAGAACGGTGGATGAATGAGTTCTCTTTTCTGCCTCCCCTGGGTCTCTTTATATAGGCTTGATTAGGCTTGGATTCTGAATCTTCTGTTGATAAGATCTTTTATCTTATATCTAATATCTTCCAAATATTCAACAGATGTAATCGGTTTTTGAGAATATTTGATAATATCTTTTTTAGATTCAAAAAAGATTTGGCAAATATTATCTTTTGATATTTATTGATATAGTTAAATAAGGTAATTATTTAACAATAGCAAATAAAATATCTTAAGATATATTCTCTCCAGATTATCCTTTAAAATATCTAACAAATTTGAACTTGCTCAAAATTATAATTCAATCCTTTTTATTTTATTCAAAATTGCATAGAAGTCTAGAAATTTTCTCTAATTGCACTTTAGCCTTTTCTTTCTTTTCAAAATTGCAATTCAAACTTTAATTCCAGCAACATCAACAAACATTAGACTCTCCAAAATAATTTATGCAACTAAAATCACATTTAAGTATCTTTAATTTCCAAACCCGATAAAGCCAATCATCACAAATCTTATTCAAATAAATCATTTAAGCACAATTATTTCACTAAAATATTGAAATTAAATCTAAAATGTGGGCATAAATATGCACTTATCACAATTTCTAATGTTAATCAACGTTTTTTTTTGCCATTTTCCGATGTTAATAAACTCTTTTGTTTTTTTTAATTAATAATTATCCATTTTTACAACTTTACGAGACTTGAAGAGCAGAAAAACAAATGTAGTCCAGTTTTAGCATTTTATACCGCATGAACTATGAATTATAAACAAAAGTACAAAAATTATCACAAGTGAATGATGTTATAGTGATAGTAGTATTATCTTGTGATTTTTGGTTTTGATAACTATGATTATTGTTTTTGGTTGGATTTTTTTTTAACGCTCCTTAGAATCCCTATTGCAAGGAAAAAACATCAAGAGCCCATACTTTGGGGTTCTGTGAAGTATAAAAATTATTTGAAAAGTCAATTGTGATATATCTTTAAACGACCATAACATTTGCTCTAGTTAGCCGATTTGGCATTATTATATTTCGATTTGGAATAGAAAAAAAATTTCAATCACGTGGCAGCCTCCGGAGCCGGTCGTTCCTTTTAGATTTTCAAAGAAAGACTATTTTCTATTTTTATCAATTTTTTTCCAAACATTAAAAAATATTTCACATACTTAGACTTTGAATTTTGATCTAAATTTTTTTATGGGGGGCTTCTTATGATATTTTGGTGCTTTGAAAAAAAAATTCAAGTCATTTGGAGTTGCTTTGAATATACTCTCAGTTTTACTTTAAGCTTGGATGTATAATGTGTAGTATTAACAATAAACAAGTTCAACAATAAAACAAATAAGTTCAACAATATCAACGATAGAACAAAAAAGTTCAACAATATCAATATTAATACCAACAAGTTCAACCTTCTTGAAAACAAAAATGAAAACTAACATTCTTGAAGGTAGGTTCGTTAGAATAAAGTTTTGTCACCTAAGAGGGAGAAAGGGAAACATGCCTATGAAGGAGAACACGAAACCAATCCATAAAAACAAACACAAATCATACCTAAAGTAGTTAATGAACATGCATTTGTATAAATGAAAGAAAGATTACATGTGTTGGTCGCTAAGCTTCGTCTGAGAAAAGTTTAAGCAAAGAAAAGGGTTTTACGCAAAGATAAAGTGAATGAATTTGTAACCTATTGTCCAAAATTGATTTCACTAAAATATAACGTCAAAAAGTGATATTTTGACGTCTTATATCCTTTTGACGTCTGAAACCATGGCATTTGACGTAATACATGAGTACATTTTCACCTTTGCGCCAAAGATTTTCATAAAATTTTCTCAATATGATGTCAAAATTCTCAATTTCCGACATCTAATAACGGATTGACGTTGGAAAAGTCTAAATTCCAACGTGTTAATTGAACTTCTATTTACAAAAATGTCACCCATCATTTCTAATGTTGGTTTTTTTGTTTTCTTATATTGAACACGAGACGTTGAAGCCTTATTTTTCACTAGTGTATTATGATGCAAATTAGACAAGTTCATCTATTGATAGACGATCTACTACTGAATATTGTGTTTTCTTTAGAGAAAACATCATTTCATGAAAAAGGAAGAAACATAATGTAGTGACCCAATCAACTGCTAAAGCTGAAGATAAGCAATGATGTCACTAACGTGTGAATTTATATGGGTAAAGTAGTTCCTTTAAGAGCTTAATTTCTATAACATTCAGATTATGTAGATGTGTTATGATAATCAAGCTACTCTCCACATTGCGTGAAATCCAGTGTTTCACGAAAGGATTAAACACATAGAAATTAACTACCATTTTGTTCAGAAAAAATTGTTGTCCAAAGAAATTTGTATTGAGTTTGTTGGGTCAAATGACTAACTTACAGCTGACCAAGTCCTTATGGAAGCCTCAGATTGAGTTCATTTATTCCAAGCTTGATATATACAATTTGTATGCTCTAATTTGAGGGATAATGTTAGAATAATTAGTTGTGTATTAATTGAGTGAGTGTTTTTCAACCAAGTTTAGTTGTCTAGGTTTAGTTGGTTGCATTATAGTTCATATAAATGTAACACTAAGGTAAGTTCTCAAAATTATATCTTTTCGGTTTTTAATCTAAAGTGTAATTTAAAATAAAATGTAATTTATATTAAGTAAAACTAATGTATTTGTATATATTTTTTTGATAAATTATTAATTCATTTCTATACTTAATATTTCATATTTATTCTTTAAAAATAATTCTATTTATTAAGTTTATTTTATTTTTTTATAGATATTATTCAAAATTAATAAAATTATTTTTAAAATTTAATTGATTTTCATATTTCAATACCTTTCTCATAGCCAATATGTTAAAAACATATAAAAGTACCTCTAACATTAAACTAAAAATAATTCATCAATACATTAGTTATTGCTAATTAATTTTAGGGTTAAATATGTTGTTGGTTCCTTAACTTTTAGTGAAAATTGAAATTAGTTCCTCTTCAAAACTTTGGCCTAATTTAGTCTCAAACTTTAGAAATGTGTGAATTTAGTCCTTTTAACCAAATTTTGTTAACTTTATTTGATGTTTCAAGTGCGTTTCATGATAGCATTTGAGTTGTTTATACCGTTTGACACATTTTTGCTTCAATGTTAACTGAGAAATGCGTTTGAAACATCAAATAAAATTAACAAAATTTGGTTAAAAGGATTAAATTCACACATTTCTAAAGTTTGGGGACTAAATTAGTCCAAAGTTTTGAAGAGGAACTAATTCCAATTTTCAGTGAAAGTTAAGGGATCAAAAACATATTTAACCCTTAATTTTATTAAAAATATAAAAAAAATTATCTTTTTTTTTCAATTTAAGACATTTAAAAAATAAAATTTCATTGACCGAGATGTATTATATAATTCATATAAACAAAGTAGTCATATTTAAGAATAAATTTAAAAATTAATTTTATAGATTCGTTAGAAGAATCCCAATATATATTTTGTTATAGATAAAAAAAAAATCATAAGAATGTTTCAAAAGCAAAATAGAAGTAAAGAGATTGTAAGAACATTATTTTCTAATTTTTTAAAACTATCAACACACTAATAAACAAAAGTACTATTCAGTGAGTTTACATAAAAACAAAATATATCATGTGTCTCTAATGTACTTATATTTGATCAACATAGATATAATTATCAAAGTATTTAATTAAATGGATACATTTAATTCTAAGGATTATAAGTAGGAGATGATGTTAGGTATTCTTTTTTAATAAAAGGATGATCCATAAGCATTTTAGCCGTCCATCTTTGTTGAGGGTTATTCATCAAACACTTCATCAAAAAGTCCTTGCAATCGTAACTAAGTTCATTTGGTATCTTAGGTGCTTCTTCGAAAAATGCAAGCTTGCACAATAATTGGTATGTGGTTTCAATGTTGCACCATTCTCAAAGTTCAGTGCTCATCTTCATAATAATGCATCCTAAAGACCATATATCTAAAGGTGTTTCCTTAAAACCTCTAACTAATTCCAGTGACATGTAATAGGGTGTCCCTCTGAACTTGATCTCTCCTAAATCAGTATTTGCCTCTTCGCTAGTTTTGGACAATCCAAAATTAGAAATCTTTAGTTGATATTTTGTACAACCATCTAATGAAGGAAAGAGGAGAATGTTATCCGATTTAAGATCACAATGAACAATTCCCTTTTTGTGCATGCAAGATAATCTCTCACTAGTGCAGAAACGGTTTTTCACGTCCCCCAATAGACGTCCGTCCAACGAATCCCCAACGTATATAATTGACCGGTGGCATAATAGTAAATAAGTGGAACTATAGACGTCCGTCCGTGGTCGAGATCGACGTTTATAACATTATAGACGTCCGTCACAAGGGGACGGACGTTTTAAAGGCTGCCGTTGTCAATCTCTGAACGTCCGTCCTGGGTCGAGCTGGACGTTTATAGTATTATAGACGTCCGTCGCATGGGCACGGACGTTTTATAGGCTAACGTTGTCATCCTCTGAACGTCCGTCCTGGGTCGAGCTGGACGTTTATAATATTGGCTTCAGTCTTGGAACGTCCGTCCTGAGGTGAGCGGACGTCTGTGCGCGTGGCGAGTACGTTCATTAACCTCGAACGTCCGTCCTGGCCGCAGGGACGTTTAAAGTCTGACTGAACGCTACACACAGAACGAAGGGAACGTCCGTCCTGGGAGAGCCCGAACGTCCGTCCTCAGGACGGACGTTCAAGGGTCTACAAGAGTGGGCGGAATAATTGATTTAAGTCCTCTGAACGTCCGTTCTGAGGGGCGCGGACGTCTATAATATTATAGACGTCCGCGCCCCACAGGACGGACGTTCAGCGGACTTAAATCAATTATTACCCCAGCCACTCTGTCAGTCCTCTGAACGTCCGTCCTGAGGGGCGCTGACGTCTATAATATTATAGACGTCCGCGCCCCTCAGAACGGACGTTCAGAGGACTTAAATCAATTATTACCCCAACCACTCTGTCAGTCCTCTGAACGTCCGTTCTGAGGGGCGCGGACGTCTATAGACGTCCGCGCCCCTCAGAACGGACGTTCAGAGGACTGACATGGGGTGTTGAATCGTTTAGGTTTTCATCAGAATCTTAGACGTCCGTCTTGGGATGGACGTTGATAAATTTATAGACGTCCGCGCCATGTGAACGGACGTTTAAAGCCCCGCGAAATTCAATTTTAAATTCATTACAACGTCATATTAGTGGTGGGCCGGACGTCTATAATATTATAGACGTCCGACCCACGTGTCGGACGTCTATGATCATTAAAATGGGAACCGCGAACCGAGACCATTCACTGTTCGTCTTCTTCCCCGCGAACGCCGACTCTGCTGTTGCGCCGTTGATATTCGAGGTTGGTTTTCTCACTTTTGGACCGTTTAAAATTACATTTAATCCGATTACATTGCTCTGTGATGAAATGTCTTTGATTTGAACCGATTAAAAATTGTTTTGGGTCCGTTTTTTTGCAGACTCTTGCGTGTTCTTGGGCGGCTTCCTTGACTCTTTTTGGACTGCGTGTTAGGCCGTTTACTCCTCCACTTCCCTCCTTCTCATTTGGAATCTACTTTTCAGGTTAGCTTGTTGGTTGAAAATTTTGTGTATGCATGTATGTGGATTTTGTGTATGGACGTTTTTGACTGTAAAATGTGTATTAGTTATGTTATTGTGTTATTATAAAGTATCAAATCATTGAGTGACACTTAGTTCCCGTTTGAAATTTAAGACAAACGATTAATCTTTTAATCGTTTGTGTTAAATTTTGAATTGTCCGATTGGACAGTTTGAGAAAATTAATTTTCATAATTTGCAATACCATGTCAATTGGAGTTTAAGGATAAGATTGATGAAATTTCGGTTCAGTACTTGTGTTGTTCTCCGGATGCATATTTGATTGTGGTCATCGTTGACTACTCTCATTTCGTGTATTTTGGAGACCAATGCGAAATGCTGCCGAAATTGTATCAATTTTATGACGTAGACTTCAATGCACGTGGCTGAGCAAATTATGAAAATTAATTTTTTTGAATGGGTAGGGCCTAACCTTGTGAGAGTTAAAACACTTGAACTGATGATTTTACGAACATAGTATGAATCGAAGATGGATGAACGAACGTCGCATGAGTGAAGAATATGACAAGGGTGTTTCGCAGTTCTTGCAATACGTTGAACAAAATGCTAAGTCTGTCAACGGGACATATTTTTGTCCTTGTGTGCGTTGTCTTAATCAAATACGCCAAGACTTAGGCAATGTGCGTGACCATCTATTCATGTACGGCATAATGAGGACTTATACCGTTTGGACTTGGCATGGAGAAGTACTTGAGCAGCCTACCACGTCACGAGGAACAAATTATGTGGAAGAATGGATGAGTGACCATTTAGAGGACATGATACGTGATGTCGGTGAAGATAATTTTGGAAAGGCTAATTTGTATGATACTCTTATTAATGATTCAGAGCAACCGTTGTTCCCAGGATGCTCAAACTTTACACGCTTGTCTTCAACTTTAAAGTTGTTTAGTTTAAAAGCAAGGAATGGATGGACCGATAAAAGTTTCACCGAGTTGTTGGAGTTGTTGAAGGAGATGCTTCCAGAAAATAATACTCTACCTATTCGTAATTACGAGGCCAAAAAAATTTTATGTCCAATGGGTCTTGAATATCAAAAGATACATGCTTGTCCTAATGATTGTGTTTTGTACACAAAGGAGTTTGCTTCGTTAAACTATTGTCCAACATGTGGTTTATCCCGTTTTAAAAAAAAATCTGACAGAGTCACTGGTAATGAAGGTAATGATGGTGCACCTGCTAAGGTGATGTGGTATTTGCCTATAATACCTAGGTTCAAACGTATGTTCTCTGTTAAAGAAGATGCAAAGAATCTTAAATGGCACTCTGACGAAAGAAAGTGCGATAATCTTCTTCGACACCCTGCTGATTCTCCACAATGGAAAAAGATTGATGACAAATTCCCTGAATTTGGTGCAGATCCAAGAAACTTAAGGCTTGCACTTGCAACTGATGGTATGAATCCTTATGGAAACTTAAGTAGCAAACACAGTTCGTGGCCAGTTATGTTGATGATTTACAATCTTTCTCCTTCGTTGTGCATGAAGAGAAAATATGTGATGTTGACCATGATGATATCGGGTCCTAGACAACCTGGAAATGACATTGATGTTTACTTAGCACCTTTAATTGATGATTTGAAATTGTTGTGGGAAGAAGGCATCGACGTGTTTGATTCACATGTTCAGGAACAGTTCCGTTTGCGTGCAATGTTGTTTTGCACTATAAATGATTTCCCAGCATATGGAAACTTGAGCGGTTATAGTGTTAAAGGTCATTTTGCATGTCCCATATTGAATGATCTAAATTTTTAACTATTTAGTTTGTTATTTTAGTGTAACCAGCAGGTAGATTCATGGGAATGTGGCTTCTATGTGATGTGTTGGATTAAGACCATCATTCGAGCTGTCATTACAGATGACTGGAATGAGGTAATGATGTATACCTTCAATACATTACAAATCAAAATCATCTTCAACTATATATGAAACAATAATGAATCTTTCTTGAATTTTGCAGCGCTTCAAGACTACATTGCCTATTACAGAGGACACAATTAACCAGATAAGGCAGGAGTGGACCGCTTATCTTCTACAAAGATGGAGTTAGGAATAGTTATATTTCTTCTTGATTGAACATTGTTTGGTTTTAGTTTTATTTTTATGTTAATAGTTTGGTAGTGGATTGAACATTAAGTAGAATTTTGTTTATATAAAACGCATATTTATGTTATTGGAGAATTGTTCTGGGACATTTTTCTGTTTTTCAGGTGTGGTTCTATTGAAAAAACAAACAAATTTTTAAAAAAAAAACGCCCACTAGACGTCCGTTAGTGTACAGTCGGACGTCTATAGACGTCCGTCTGTGCACATACGGACGTCCCACCCCAGCCCTACCAAAAAAACTCAGCAAGGTAGACGTCCGTCCTCAAACAGCAGCGGACGTTTATCTGGACGTCCGTCCTCAGACAGCGGACGTTTATAATAAACGTCCGTGCTCAGGAAACGGACGTTTATATAAACGTCCGTCCTGAGGCAGCGGACATTTATAATAAACGTCCGTCCTCAGGCAACGGACGTTTATATAAACGTCCGTCCTGATGCAGCGGACGTTTATATAAACGCCCGTCCTCAGGCAGAGCGGACGTTCATATAGACGTCCGTCCTCAGGCAGCGGACGTTCATATAGACGTCCGTCGTGCCAAGACGGACGTTTGAGGGACGTCAACCGCATAGACGTCCGGCGTACGCCGGACGTCAAAAGGCCAAAATATCGGACGTAAAAAGCCGTTTCTGCACCAGTGTCTTAAGAAACATGTAAGTATAGACTCACTTCCTTGTCAAATAATATCTCTCTTTTTATTAAATCACCAAAAAAACCATGAGGGACATACTCCATGAAAAATGTTATAAGTTAAACAATCTCTCTCAAGAATGTATTTGTAATAATAACATTGAAGAATTCTTTCGTAACCCAACATTAACTCAAAAACTTTTTTCTCCCTTAGCATTGAATAAGAACTTGTCTTCACTGTTAAGAGTAAATCCTTCAAATTTTGTTCTTATACAGGACACAAAAGAATAAGATACATTACCATATGATCATATGAACCTTCCTCCAAAACTCTCAACTTCTCCACTCGACCATATCTTCAAATATAAGAGGTATTGAAATATAAAAGCTCTTTATATATATAATAAAAATTAATTATTATATAAAAATAGATTAAAGATAATAAGAAAATTAATATTAATGATCATATCTAAAATATTACATATATAAAATATAATATAATCACATAGAAAAAGAAAATACACTTAAATAGTGTGTGATGAGAAATATTTAAATATTTAAATTATAATATAGAAAATTAATATTTTACCAGAAAAATGATATATACGCATATAGATTCTTTAATCATCAAATTTCTTAAGAAACTAATTTCATATATACTTATTTATATACTTTTAGTTTTTAATGATAATTGAAGAATTTGTATAATAGTGATAACGGAATATGCAATTAATGTTGATAACACCGCCCTAATATATTCAATCCTATTATTAAAAAATTAAGCTCTTTATATTAATATATTAATGATAGTTAAATTGTTAGAAGATAAATAGAAATTTATAATTTAAAGATTAGTTATCATTCGAAAACAAATTAAAGATAAGATAAGAAAATAATTATATTCTAAATATTAGAAATATATAATATAATGTAATCTCATTAAAAAAAATGAGTGGTGTTAATATTATAACAGATATAAATTGAATGATATAGATTTATTTTAATACAATTAATTCAGTTACAGTAGTGTTTGACGAAATATGATTTTAAATGTGTTATTATAATGGATACTGGGTGGATATAATATGGCTGGACGGCATTATTTGAACAAAAAGGAAAAGGTAGGATTTTGAAATTTCATAATAGTTTATGAAGACTTGCATCACGCTCTGTTCTGAGTATAGATATATGATTTGTGCAACAGGGTCCAACCTACAAGCTGTTCCGACTTTAATTACTTTCAAATGCTTACATTAAATATATGCTTCACTTCACTTAAATCACCATAATATATAATGTTAAAGATGGTAAGAAAAAACTAGAGAGACACCGTTACTTGTTAATTATTCCTTTGGCCAAGACAAACGAGGTGGTCCCTAACACTTAACCGACTTCGACTTTAATGAAACTATGTACCACAAAATTCACATGAAAATTTATTTCTTTCGACCGTTATCACTTGCTTCCATCCTTACCTGTTCATCTCATCCTTCAAACTTCTCACCACGTGTACGCTCCTGATTCAAAGACAGCTGTATCTGCAGCATCCCCGCCCCCATTCAATCTCTCGCGTGCCCTGCCGTTTCTGCTTTACCTTCCTCCCTTTCTTTCTTTTTTCCAAATTTTATTTCACATATTTCGTAAATCAAATGCAGTTTTTATTTTATTTCTTTGGTTATCGATTAAAACTATTGAAAAACTTTTTCCAGAAAACTATTTTTTATTATTATTTCCCTTGTGCACTGGCAGAAGGAGTAAGTGCCGCGTGTCAACCCGGAAATGATTTCAACACATCAACGGCGAGTAACGAGTCACCTCAAAGCGAACACCCTTCTATAAATGACCTACAATCCTATGTTTCTCTTCACTACACACACGTTCTCACTCATCAACTTATTTTCTCTGATATAGTTCAACTAACACTCATAATCCTTTTGTTTTTTACTCTCTCTCTCTCTCTCTCTCTCTCTCTCTCTCTCTCTCTCTACAATGGCTAACTCCACCGTTGTGTTCACGCTAATCGCTGCATTGTTAGTCACCTCCGCGCTGGCTCAGTCTCCGGCGTCGTCGCCAGCTCTCTCTCCGAAGAGAACACCCGTGGCGGCCACGCCACGTAGCTCTCCATCACCGGCGATTTCTCCTGCCGCCGAGTCGCCGTCATCGTCTCCCCCTGCTCCGGCGCTGAACGCTCCGTCACCTTCGCCGACCGGCATCGACTCTCCGCCGTCGCCTCCGGTATCTCCGGCCGGTGCTCCTTCCGTCACTCCTTCGGCAATCTCCGCTCCGCCGACCGAAGCACCGACTCCCTCGCAAAACGGCGCCGCTTTGAACAGATTCACCCTCGCCGGATCTGCCGCTGCCGTGGTTCTCGCTGCGGTTTTGTTTATGTAGAAGATAGTTTAGTTTAGTGGAGTTTTTTTTTTTTCTTTTTAATGTCGTTGCGAGTTCACTCGCGAATTCCTCTTGTTTCATTTTTGTTTTTTTTATCTTCTTTGATGTGTGAGAGTTGATTCTTTGGATTATTTGGTGTATTGTATTTATGACGAAGATGGTTACTATTGATACACTTTTATTGCTCTTAACTTTTCTCATTCTCACTCTGCTATTCTATTAATAATTTGTTTGTGTCAGTGTTTAGTTGGTTGAACAAGAAAGAAAATTAAATGTGTTTGAACTCGTTTACAACGGTAATGAGATAGTGAGAGTTCTTAAAACACAACAATCCATCGCTTATATCTGTCGCAAAATACAAATATAAGATTTGGGGTTAAGATTGCAGCATGAGTCCAAAACTTAGAGTGAGAAAGTGATTGTTGGTAAAGTCGAATCAAAAGTTAGAAATGGGGTCGTTGCGAGGAATCATATGCAATGAACTTCGTGGTTCGTTTTCCTTTACTTTTACTTTTCTCTTTTCAAAAAGTTAAATTGAGAAATTTGAACGAGACAAATGATACTTTGTTACGTTAATTTTTTCTCTTTTTCAGTCTGATTGTACGATGAAAGAACGCATTATTGAGGTTTGGTTGGTTACAGTAGAAAACACAAGATAAGGTCACATGCCTAAAGCAGGACATGTACTACTAACAAAAGACAGGAGAAAGTGTCTCCATTCATTTTGAATAATGTACATTGTAATATACCAGGGTGCCCATTTATCATTATTGATGGACATAGCTATCAAGTGGTCCAAAAATTTAATCTTTAAAACATGCTTTCTTTATTATAGCATTTTTTACTTCACCTCAGTTTTATTATTTGTACAATAAGTTTGTACTGAAAGTAACACTTTGATTGCACTGTCGCAAGTATAATTTCAAACATTGATTCTCAGCAGAGGAGCATCAGTATATGTTCTTCCTGCTGGATATAATGTGAAAACTATTTCAGATTATTCTTTTTATTATCTTAGTCGCAGACGATTTGGGATGTCGAATAATTATAATTGCTTGACATGCACGAGTACAAGTATTATACACTGAATAATTTTGTTATTGTTTCTGTTACGGTGGGAAGAGATAAATCGGAAATGCTCCAATTTCTACGAGGCAAAATTTATTTATGTAAGTCTACTAAATAATTAGTCATAATTTTTTACTTTCGTTATTTATATCACCTATAAGAATCTTAATAATTAATTTACTAATAAATAAATCTTAACTGATGACCGTCATTAACTGTGTGTTTAATGATATCTAAAAGTTGTTTCGAACAATAATTACGTAAGATTCTCCACAAATATTATTATGCAAATATTATTCTAATGATCGATAGGATTTAATGACATTTAAAGGTTGTTTCGAGCAACGATTACGTGAGATTCTCCACAAATATTATTCTGTAAATATTATTCTGATGACCGATAGGAAACAAGTAACCTTGTTCATATGTCACCCAATGGTAATAATTATTGATACATAATTTAACATGCATAATAAAATCTAGAGCACCCAAAAATACTTGAATTTGAAAATGTTAACCATTTATATAATGACGAGTTTCGTAAGTTAGTTTAATATAAAATTGATTCAGTAAAATTTATATTTATTTATGTAATATAATTGGTTTTTATTTTTATTATATATGAAGTTTTCAATAATATTGAGTGATATAGGAGAGAAAAATTTCACCACTAATATTGTTATATGTTAAATATAAAACGTTTGCCTACATTTATCTATTGATATAGTGCATTTTACATTTAATGTGAAATAATAAAAAAATAATTTTAGATTAGCGTAAATTAATGTTGATAATTAGGAAAGTGGTAAGAATAAATAGGAAGATAGACGGAGGAGAGACAGAAAGTTGGGTGATGAGGGTGGCACTGACATTGTAGCTTTTCCTACGCCGCTCAAACGTGAAAAAAGCAATTATATTATAAACACTCTAATGTATGTGTCGTGTTTATCACAATCATTTTCTTACCCAACCATCCCTCACTTTCATTCATCCTTTCCATTAAAATAAGACCTCCTTCTCACCAAAGTTATTAAATTCTTAATCTTATTATCTACAATTTCAATAGTCAAAATACATAATATTTTAGATATAATAATTTACCCTCGTTTCGACAATTAAACAAAATATTATTATTTGTAGCATCTCTAACTATTTCATATCACTTAAAAATAAAATTTAAGACAATTTAAATATGATTTTTTCTTTTCAATTTCTAAAATTTTTTTTAAAGACAAACTGGTAGAGAGTTTCAATCTTCAAAGCAAGTAATAATTAAAATGAGAGATAATTAAAGTTGACAATGTCTCTCAATAAAGTTGGAATTCAAACCTAAGATAAAATTGAATATATTTCTAAATTAAATATATATCTAATTTGAAAGTTTCACATCGACTAGAGATAAGGCCAATTTATAATATATAAATATATATATATATATATATATATATATATATATATATATATATATATATATATATATATATATATATATATAAAAGTGAGGTGCAAACCTCGTCTTACAAACCAGTTTTTTGAGATTGAATTAGACTTAAAAATTCATTTCTTAATATGGTATCAGATCTATAGTTAGAAAGATTAATGATTAGAGGTTGAGTTAGGTTCAAAAACCCATTTTCTAATAATCTATTTTATTTATATGTGTTTCAAGTCAATATTCATATATTTAACTGAGTCTTCGTCAATATACGGACGGTGTATTTGTCAAATATCCTACTTGAAATAAAATTAGCCTACATTATTTTGATAATTCAAAAAATAAAATCCAATTAAATTAAGAATTTGAATGAAATTTGAAAGTCTTTCATCCAATAAAAGTTGGTAATTGATATTTAAAATAAGTTCTTGGTGATATAAAAAGTCGAAGAATATTCTCTTTTTGCTTAAAGACGTGCTGCTATCAACAAGCTTGTTACAAGCTGAACAACAGTATAAATTAATCCTTCAAGAAAGAGAAGGGTAATTTTTAAATAAATGTATTTATTTGGACCATTTCTCAGAGAAAGGGTGCAGTTTACTCTAACTTTTATCATGATAAAATGAACATACAATGACATTACAAATAGCATAAACATAGCCAACAACAAAATATAATATGCACTTATTGCAGTACACCAATATACAAAACAATATCTACAAGAAAAGTGGTATTAATTTGACATCAATTTTGTGAGGTTAATTAAATCTTCACAATCTTGTCAATTACTGGTTCAACAAAGGCTTGTATATCATCAAGGTCATTCTTGAGTTCTTCAACCTATGTTTCAATAAGGAGGTTAGGAAAAAGTAATGAGCAATCATTTCAATAATTGGTGAAACCATGTGATGAAAGATGTCAGGTATTTAACAAAAAACATTGATTAACAGTATATAAGTACCTTGTGTATGAATTGTTGAGTAAGCTGAGCATCATGTGCTGCTTCTTTTGATGCATGTTCTACCACCAAAGTTGCTTTCCTTAGTTTACCATCCTCTGGAAGCATCTCTGCCACATCTTCAGATACTTTTTCTGCTACGCTTGCCACTTTTTCTACCACTTTTGCCACCGCTTCAGCCTCTTCAATCACAAACTCTGCCTCTCCTGAATTCACATTTTGTTCCCAAACTATTTTCTTAGTATATTTCCAAAATTTAAGAAATTAGATTGTTTGTTGGATATTCCATCTGGAAGAGATTTTCATCTACCTTCTATTCTCTGCAGTTTTTCCCAGTAAGGTTTCCAGAAGGGTAGTAAGACAGAAAGTGTCATGCCCAAAATCCACCTTAACCTCCATGTTCATAAGGAAAAATGCACATTAAATGTTTGAGGTACTATACGAGAACATCACAGAAGATTAACCATCTTAGTACTATCTTATCTAAACACGTTTAACTGCATAATTATGATGGAATCTGGTACATTAGTTAATACTTGCAACTCTATCTTAGTTTTAGGTGGATTTTTCAATGAAACTTAGATCAATGAGTTGGTTATCTTGATATTTGAATATCCATATTTTGGATTTAATTCTGAGTTTGCTGAAAGTTAATTGCGCTAGTCTTTAAATTGACAAAAGAAACATCAGACAGTTTAAATTAACAATTACATCAGTAATAAATGCTACTAAAGTGATAATATATCACATACATTTAAAACCAAAACAGTAATAGATAATTAAACGTAAAATTTAATTTATAAACAAAAATTTTGGAATCTCTAATCAGTAGGAGCAGCAAGGAAATTTAGTGTCATACCAATAAGAGAAGGCAAAACTTTTAGAAGCATGTGCAGGTGCAGCAGGTTCAGGTTGAACCTGCTCATCATTTATTCTGCATGTGAAAAGGTCATAAGCAAATTTCAGAATGTAATATTCAACAGTGAGATTAGGATTTATGGAAGATAAAAGGTTTTGGGGTATACCCTTTTGCATTAGTACTTGTGTTGTTGCTATTGGTGCTGTAGAATTGCAGATTAGGATGAAACCAATGAGCTGTTTCAGGCCTAGCAGCTGACACAATTGGTCTGTTTTTCTGTAATCCAACATAGCTTGATTGGAACTTGGTGGCACGAACTACATCAAGAACACCTCTGAATTTCAGAGTTATCCACGATGAGCCTCTAAGTGACATATTGAAAGTATTCTTAATCTCTTGACAGAAGTTGGAATGAGAAAAGATGATGGATTCTTGGAAGAGGTTTAAAATAAGCAATTGAATTGTGAGATTGGTTAGTCTTGCAGGCTAAAAACACTAGAAGTGATAAGAAACTAATAATTTGAACGTGAATTTGGTTACTTGAAGCAAAGTTGTGGCCTAAGAAAGGGAAACGTATAAGTGTTGTTGCATGCGTCATGTGTGTGTTCCTTGGAAGTTAGTTCAACCTTTAGGTTTTGAAGGTATAAAGTGTGATAATTTGTTCTACTTTTGCCTTCCCATTTTCTTTGGCAAGTAATTTGGATCATCTAGACGCGTTTCTTCCAAAACATGCAACAAAAAACATGAAAAAGAAAAAGGGTTGAATACGTCGAACACAAGAAGAAAAAATTTCTGGGTTGACTTTGCTACAGAAATATGAAAAAAATGGTTTAGGCATTAGCAACAAGCTAGTTCAAGAAACGAAGCAATGTTTGCAGTATCTTTTTTAGCCATGACATGTGTATAGTTTGTAACAGTTTTATACCTTTCACTAAGTTAACTCTTTTTGTTGGAATCTGCTCTCTTGAAAATCAGATATTCACAACGCTTTAACTTAAACTATTGCTTAAAGAATAAGTTCAGTTTTAGAAAACGATAAATTAAAATTCCTCATTTCTTGTCACTCATCTAACTTTTTGCATGCAAAGTTTTATATTTCTTTTAACCTTTTATCTTCCTAAAGGGCAGTGGTTATTGGACACTGAAATTGTTTTTCGTACTCCCAACTTACACTTTAAAAAAATATTATTTTATTATAGATTTAAACCCTCGTATCGTCCTCATATTTGTCCGAGATTTCAACTGGGTCTTTGTTTTCTCAACAATTGAGTTCATATACTTGTAAAATGTTTCAATTGGGTCCAAATATTTAAAAAATTAAGCTAAGACATGTTCGTTAAGTTTTCATATACCGTGTTAAAATGTAGTATGCTAATGTAAAAGTGTTTCATTATGTGAAATTTTTTAAAATTAAGAGTTTTTGACGTGGCAAAATTTATTATAAGAATAAGATTCAGCGACCGTTTGGCATGCCCTGTTACCATTGGGCTTCTCTTCTAGATACCGTTCGGTTGTCCCCTGTTACCGTTCAACTTCTATCCTAAATCATTTTATCCTAGGCGAGCTTTGTGATGACGACAAATGAAGATGGTTCGAAGAGGTGTAAGGAGAAGGCGTACTGTTATAGATTTCTACAATTTGAGATTCTTACAAATGGGGTTTTGTGTTTAGGGTTCTTCGTGGTTTCTGTTTTCTGATACAGGTGGAAAGCATTGAAGTTCACTATTTAGGGAAGGTGAAGGCGCGAATTGGGGTTGCGCGATTCTAGGGTTTCTATTTCTGATTTTGGGATGAACTAGGTTGATTTTCTGGGTTTGCAGATTAAGAACCGCTAAGGAGAAAACATGATTTGCGCGAGATGATGGGGACATTGGATCGCTTTTGCGTCGCGGCGGAGGTGCAGTTGTTCGCTGCTGATTGTGTTTCTGGATGAGGGGAACTCGCGGTGGAGGTTTGAACGACGTTGCTTGCAGCGCGAAGAAAAGGCTCTAGGTGGTGGCGCATTTCGCTCTGCGGCAACAGCGACAAGATTGCTCACGGTGGCGGTCTCGACAGTGCGGTATAGTGAAGGCATTGACGACGGCTTGCGGCATTAATGCCTTCACCGCCGGAGAATCAGAGGTGTGGTGTCGCTGGATGTGGCGCTAGCTTGTTTGAGAGCTTCTAGCACTTGCAGGATTCGTGGCGAACAGAACATGAACGATTTATGGTTCGCCATTTTGGGATTTTTACAGTGCTGGTTGGCAAAGAGATATTGATCATGACTGATGATGGCTGATGAAGTTTTAATGAAGGATGAGATACATTGGGTGAGGAGGAACAAGCTTGTATTTTTTTTTTTTAATGTTGCTTCCATAATCTTTTCATTTTTTTTAATTTATTAAATTTCATATGATAATTTAATTATTTCCACGTAATAAAATATATACATCAGCATATTTAAGACATTTTATAAATATATAAACTCAGTTGAAACAATTGAAATAATAGAACTCACTTGAGATTCTTAACAAATTCTTAACAAATACGATGATAGGATGGTATAAACCTTTGTTATAACATTTAATTTCTTTTCGCTTTTCCATGATCACGTATAAATTTAAACTTCAAAATCTGTTCCAAACTTTTTAAGCTTCCAATTTCTAATATACACGTCCTCTTTTAACTTAATAGGATTTATTTATGTAAAAAAGTCAAATATAATATTTTAGTATTACATAATTGCGATATCTACATCTCTAGTTATAATGTGTGGATGAATCTAAACAATAACACTCTTTTGTAGGATGACAAAACTTTTAGTGTTTCATTAAATTTTATTTTTTTACTTTTTCATTTGCATATATGTATATTATATATATATATATATATATATATATATATATATATATATATATATATATATATAATTCTTTTTTTAGTATACATATTTTATATTCCTATATATTTTACTTTAATTATATTTTAAAATTAAAAAATAAAAGTAAATCATTCAAATACTAAAGGTGACTATTGCTTTATATGCAATTATATTTATTAATATTATATATAAAGTGTCTCTTTTTCTGTACTATGTTTATAAATTGTGTAGTTTAACATATACATACATACATATATATATATATATATATATATATATATATATATATATATATATATATATATATATAATATGAAGGATTCAGTAATAATAAGAATAATAGTTTAATAGAAGGATTAGTCTGCTAAACATGTTTAGCATTAAAAGGAAGTGATAAGTGAAGCTAATCCAATTAAAAGCGAAGTCGAAAACCATCCACAAATAATAATGAGAAATTTGTCTATAAATAGACATAACAACACCACTCAAATGGAAGGAAGCCCAAATTGAGAAATCCAAAGTGAAGTACACAAAAGTATATATGAGAGCAGTGGGTGACAAAATTTTAATCTCAAATTTCTATTCATACGTATGTCTGGATGTCTCTCTTTATATATTAATATTTTTAATCATCAAATATATTTATAAGCGCACCTGTCCACTCCATTATTATAACATAATGGTACGAGTTGTTACCACCCAAACAGTCACAGATTTATAATAAGTTTCATGTCATATTTGAATTATCCTTCAATAAAACAAATATAATTTCTTTGAGATATAATGTTTTATGTGATATAAAAAGATTAAATTTATATTAACAGAATTTACTTATTATATCTGTTGCTATGTACGGTATATTTACAAGTCTAAACAAATTCATGTTATTATACATTGACTTGAGCATTTAAGAGTATTTACAGGTAGACTTTTATTTATAGATTAGAACTTGGTTATACATCAGTCATTTAGGGTGTGTTTAGTTGGAGGTAATTGGGGGAGAGTGATTGGGGGAGAGTGATTGAGTGGATTTGAGGGTGATTTTTTTGTGTGTTTATTTGAGTGGATTTGAAGGTAATTGAGAGTGAATTTTGGGTTGAAATTTGTGAGAATTAGTGTAGGATTTGATTGATGTGACGATTTTAAAAAATTAGTTTAATTGGTAGAAATTGAAGATTACCAAAATGTCCCTAGGTATTAAAGTAATATAAAATTATATTTGTTAATGTTATATTTAATTGTAAAAATGTTTATTAAAAGTTAAAAATTTGGAATAATTATTAAAAATAATTTAAAAAATATAATTAAATTATACTTGATTGAAATTAATTTTTTATTAATATAATATTAATACAAGTAGTGATCTAACACATCCTATCAGTTTCCCCCCAAATATATTTTACATAATTTATTCCACCGCTTATGCGGTGGCAGTCCCATCAACCTCTTCACACATGTGGGATTTGCACATAAGAAGTCATAGCATTGCTCGAACAAAGTCTCATCAGATATTTGCATCCCACTCAGCATATCGTAAATGTCAGCTTCTGTATATGTGTAGTTCGGGGTCCGACGAAGAATTTCTGTTTGAGAACGTAATATTTCATTCCTATCTTTCATCATCGAAACTTGTTCTACGGCTGCATTAGAAATGACCCCAAGATGCACATTTGAAGAGGTAAGGGCATCAGTGAAACCGTCCAGACTGCTCCTCAATGCACTAAAGTGAGCATCAACGACATCGACCAGCGGTGCCTTCCTTTTGGAACCTCTTGAGGATGAAGTTCCACCAGATGGAACGGAAGGCACAGATTGAGTATTCCCTGGACTATATTCATCAACAGATGGAGGAGGTGATGCTGGAGTTGTGTCTCTGTATGTCGTCCAGTCAGGTTGTTCTGGAATGTACTCAATGTTCTGATTCAAATCAACACTAACATGAGGCGTAATCCGACGACGTGTTTGACGAGCGGTCCGAACACCACTCCCAGTAGCTCGATCAGAAGCCCACAACTCCACCATTAAATCATAATGTCTTATGCTGGTAACTCTCCACTTTGATGCAGCTGGCCTCGACTGAAACAACGTACATGAAAAATTTAGTGGTTGAAGTTATATATTTTAAGAATGTACCAAAAGTCAATGTTTAACAAATACCTGAATTAGGTCAGCCCAAACCTCGTCTTCAGCTTCAAACCTCATAGTGACACTATTCCAAGCAAAGCCACTCAATCCACTAAAGAGGTCATGAGTCTCCCGCCATCTGTCTTTCAATACCTTTTGACGATTTTTTACATTAGCTTTAGTAACATAAACATAACCAGCGTTATGAAGGAATTGAACCATGTTATTGTATGCTTGGGTTGTCCAACTACCATCAATCCTATTCCCCAAACGATTCTCCTCAATCATAGAATGCAAAAGTTTTGCATCCATGCCCTCAGTCCATTTGCAAAACTCTCTCATACCACCAGAGGTATCAGTCGCAGCACCCTTACCCCTGTCCATATTAAACCTATTTGATAGAGAAACCAGTAAGAAGTGAAGTTCAATTAAACATAAAAGTAATAGCATGGCATATTCAAATCATAGAGTCATAACAATATATTAATTACAATAACTAAGAATTTTGATAATCTCGCCACATTTGATCCGCTATGGCATCCCTAATAGTACTACCAACCCTATAATCATCTTCACGAACTTGAGAGGATGACACATTCTGCTCTTCCCTTTCATTTAACTCGTTATCAACCTCATTAAGAAATGGGTCATCCCTATCAACTCCACGGATAAAGTTGTGTAGGATACAACAAGCCAAAATAATATCCGTCATCGTCTCCAATTCATAATGTGGTTCAGTGCCACTTGCAATGATAGAGAACCGTTTCTTCAATACACCAAATGTTCTTTCAATAACATTTCTGAGTGATGAATGTCGATGGTTAAACAACTCTCGTGCATTTTGTGGTCCTCTGCGAGAAAATTCTTTAAGGTGATATCTGACACCTCTATATGGTGTCATAACCGTACTTTTCAGCATAAATCCAGCGTCGCCGAGATAGTATTTTCCTACAGGTATGTTCACATCAGTACTGATTAATTACAATAAATTCCCAATCATTATATTCTAATGAAGAGACTTACCTTGGGGGATAACCAACGGATCATCTCGATCAAGAGCATTTTTTAAGATTCTAGAATCAGATGCTGTGCCTTCCCACCCAGCTAGAACGTATGTGAATTTCATATCAAAGTCACATGCGGCAAACATATTTTGAGTTGGCCAATCTTTTCTACCACGAAATCTTGGAGCATCTTCTCTTGGCACCCTTACACGAACGTGAGTACCATCTATGGCCCCTAAGCAATCCTAAACATTGAATTAAGAAGTCATCATACAACTGCATAACATTAACATCCTTTCATTAAATCACAGTCTGACTAACACATTGAAATCATTACCTTGAAGTAAGGATAAAACCGACTGTTGTTCAACACATATGGATGAACCTCATCTCCTGATGGCTGACTTAAAAATTCTGATTCTAGAGTTATAACAGCATCCAGCACATTGTGAAAGAATTTGCTTACCGTCGCCCCAGATCGATGAAAGAAAAATGCGACACTCCGATTCTTGACATTATGCCCAACTATATAAAGAAATTGAGCTACTTGTTCCTCCACTGTAGACCGAATGGCGTCTTTAACTAACCCAGTTGATCTTAATCTCTCACAAAGATTAATAAATGCCTCTGGACCCATCCGAATAATGTCACGACACTGAGTAGTATGCACCAGGTACGACATTAACTCCTGTCTGCGACGGTCTTTGTCGGGAAGGAAATTGCTAACACTGCTTGGATCACTCGAGAACATATTCAATATATTCAAGGCATGACAAACAATGCATAACATTGTTAGTGCAGCCATTGAGGTTGTTATTTGTAATTGTTGATGTAACATTGCGACTATATTAAAGTCTACACCAACCACATCGTCGTCTATATCTTCACGGTCCAAGTACGACAAATCTAATTCTTCTTTCATCTATATTTACTTAAATAAATAGTCATACTATAATTAAAATCATGCATTCATATATTCATCAAACATATGTTATTCATATTATCATATATTCATATATAAAGAAATTTAACTAATACATTCATATATTACTAAAATTAAAGGACATATATTTAACCTAAACATTAAAAACGCATTCTTATATTAATTAAAAATAAACAAACAATCACATTTACCTTTTGAAGATCTGTGTATGTAGATTTCCAAGTATGAATTAGCCAAAATAGTCAAACCCCAACCACAAATATACTCAAAGATTCACTGATTCTTCAATTGCCAAAGTTGGATGGAAAGTTTGTTATGTATTCTAACTATGTCACACGAAACCTGTAAATATGATAATATTAGATAATGGTTAAAAAGCAATGTCTACAAATTTTGTAATTATTAATCAACCTTCTTCAACAAAGTAAAGTCAATTCGTGATCCAGAGAAATTAATGCAGCTCAATCTTCAATGTTCTTCAATGTTCAACTAAGAAACTAATTTATCTGGGCTTCTTCCAACAACATTCACAGATAAGCTTCTTCAACCATAGAAATTACTCCCGCTTGGTGGACAAAAAGATGCACACACAACCTTCTTCACCGTAACCAACAACTCCGGTCCAACACCTGCAAAATAATAAAAGAAAGCATGATGAAGTTCATAACAAATCACAACACACACCCTGTATTCAACAATATTGAAGCTATTGATCTAAAGCCTTGGAAAACCAATCAATCACACTAGGAAAGAAACATCTAGTCTTTTTCTTCAATTCCAAATGAGTGTGATGCAAGTTTTTTCGTCACTTGTCAAAATTGTGCTAACCACAAAGCCCAACATTGGGGATCACGACCACGAGGCCCTTCTATCTTTGGTCATACCCTACCATTATTTACCCTTAAGTTGAGCGTGTTCTATGATCAATGGTGATGCGCCTCAGCTGCTTCTTTTCTGCAATTTTTTAAACATTGACGTTTTGTTCTACCTCTACTACAAGCGAGCAATTCCCCATGCCGAAGTGCTAGGCCGTAATACTGTATGATGGGGAGCGACTTCAAGAGTTGCTTAAATTCTTAGAACCCTGAGCAAGCATGTGTGAATGCATGAGAATTAAAAAACAAAAAGTAAACATGATAAAGAAAAAAGAATAAAGCTATTAATGCTGTGCATTCGATCGATAACCAAATGCACGGTTTCCCGGGACCTATTGAAGAAACAAACGTTGTTATTAGCTTAGTTTCATTTGGAAGGTATTGGTTGTATGTTAGTAATAAAGAAATAGAAAAACAAAGTGGTTAGAAAAGCAGGTGCGAGTGATGATATTATAAGCCATGATAGTGTCCTCCCTCCAAAAAGAACAGAAGAAAACAAATAGAAAGTATCAAAACTGTTGTCATGCTGGACAAGGTCTCTCCCTGCCGTGTGATTCAGAGGCTTTTCTCTTAAAAAGGTTGCCGCGAACTTCCAACATGCCCATCACTACCATTATTCATATAAGATATTGCGCATTGCCATTTGCCTCTGCATGCCTTCACTCAAATACCATTTCACTCTAATCACAACTTCCCCCACACTTCCTACTCTTTTTCATAACTCTTTTTCACAACTTCCCTCTTCTCAGTTCAATCCATACCCTTTTCTCCAAACATCAACTTTAGCATAAAACACTCTCATCTCATGCATATGCACGTCTCATTAGTCTTTTGATAACAAAAACTTCCATGTATATATAGCTTTGGGCACCAGTCTTATTTTTTCTCCATAGAAATATGATTTTTTTTATAAGCCAATATATTTGTATGGAGGTTTACGATAAAATTTAGAATTGAATTAAAATATATTAATAATGTTTTGTTCTTATAATAAAATATAATGATAAATGATGGTATAATAAATAGAATGAGTTTTGTAATTGATTAAGATAATAAGAAGCAGTAAAGAAGAAGTAGGTTTACGATAAAATTTAGAATTGAATTAAAATATATTAATAATGTTTTGTTCTTATAATAAAATATAATGATAAATGATGGTATAATAAATAGAATGAGTTTTGTAATTGATTAAGATAATAAGAAGCAGTAAAGAAGAAGAAGATGAAGAATGACGGAAGTGAGAAAGTTATGCAGCAGAAGATCCTTGAATGGAAAATGTGTGGATGTGAAGCAGATAAGAAAATCGCCGAGGATAAAGATATGTGGATGTGACATGGATGAATTGACCGAATTAACAGTGGGTAGTGTGGCCGGTGGTTTCTTCAATTTCAGAAGGTATAATAGCCCACGGAAGAATGTGTCTGGGAATGGGAAAGCAGAGTTGGAGGAGAAGAGAGGCGTACGAAACCCAACTCAACACACCATCACCTTCCCTCTTCTCAGTTCAATCCATACCCTTTTCTCCAAACATCAACTTTAGCATAAAACACTCTCATCTCATGCATATGCACGTCTCACCTACGTTCACACCCTTCTCCTTCTCCGCCTTCACGCAGAGTCATCTTCTTCATCACCGACTCTGTTATTCATCTCCTCCACCGATAGTCTTCATCTACCTCCATCACTTGCAACATAAAACGATAAACAGCTATAAACAACTACAATCAAAACTCACCTTAGCTTTCTCTCTTCGAGCAGCATCGGCACTGAAACACCTTAGCTTTCTCTCTTCCAGCACCACTGAAACACACTTCCACTTCGAGCTCTTGAACTTGCTTAACCCAATGGTACTCTCGCTTCCTCAATTAACACAACCACACAATGCTCTTCTAGCTTCTGCATTTAACATAACAAGGCTAACACTGTGGATGAAGAAACCGTGTGAACTGTTGATAATTCATGCGCGAATCTTCACTGTTTGGTGTTTGGACGTCTCAACCAAAGCCTCAGGAATCTCTTCTACATATTACAGCTTTTCCGTGAGTGCACAGTACCAGCTTTCGAATACTAACTCAACCTGCAACGTACGAGTTGGAAAATTTTTAAACATTGGGGGCACATGAGTAATTATGCAAGGTATCCCTCCAAATCCTCTCAACTTTGCAGGTGACCAAAAAGAGCGACATCCCGCAATTCATTCGTCTCTCTTCTTCGCAAACTCCTTCAAGTGAACACGGTATCCATTCCTTTTCATCGCTCGCTAAACCTCTTCAACAGTAAATTCATGCGAAGTGAACACGCCCTTAGTCAACTCTACCTTGAAATACTCGATCAAGTCCGGTAACATTTAAGGTTGAATATTAGATATTATTAAACCTATTTTTATAAACAAAATACTAAAAAAAGTAAGAAAATAAAAATAAAATAATATTATATTGTAAGCTTATAAGAGAAAGAGTAACTTTTAATTATTAGTTTTAATGCATATTGTAAAAAGTTTGAGTGTGAAATTAAAAGTTTTATATTGAGTGGAGACTAGTGAGATAAGTAAATTTAAAGAAAATTATGTACAATTTCTTTATTTTAAGAATTTGAATCAAAAGTAATATTAAATGTTTTATTTATACTTTTGACTTAAGACTCAATAAATTCATCTCTTTTGGTTATCGACTTTCTTCTATACCTTCATTTGATAAATCTAAATACGGTGTGAATATCACTCATCTTACCCATTTAAACAAAATAAAGAACAATTAGTTGCACACACCACAATATATCTTAACCAAATAATTTCAATAAAAAAATCCCAGAAAAATAAAAATTCAACAAACCTTATCAAAAATAAATTTCATTTATCGTTAGTTTATGCAAAATTTTCATTTATTTTTCCTTTTTTATTCTCTTCTATTTTTATATAAATAAAACAATTTTATTTTTTATTGATTTATATTATCTTATAAATAAATATAATTCTTAATTAGAAGTGTTAGAGGAGTAAACTATTGCATGAAGGGAAAATGAGTTAGCTGAGAGACTACCCATGGCCAAATTTTCAACTTATAATCATTCATATTTAGAAGATTTGAAATTGTCAAACTCCAAAATTTATGGTGAAAGAAGGTAATAGACATATGGCAATGCAAATGCAATGATGATTAAGGATAACAATCATTAATTATTAAATGATCATAATTTCTTTTCAATGCTTTCCACAGTTTATCTTAATTATTTTTCTTGATTCAAATCAGGGGGACATTAGGTCTTTTCTTCTCTTTTAAAAAAGAGAGTTTGACAAAGTCAACTGACTTGACCAATTTATCAGATTGTTATGCTTATTTTTCTTCACTGGCTACAAAGTACCAGTGCAATAAAATGTTCGATTTAAAATTTAGATCAATTTAAAATATAAATTGAAAAACAAAAACTTTGAAATGTATTTTAAAAAATTAATATGTCAATTCATTTCTTAGAAAACGAATGTGCATTTATACTTTGGTTAAAATATTGGAGAATGAATATAGCTAACATTTGTGTAATACTGTATATGAAAAATTATATTTGATGAAGGAGAATTAAACGAAAAATAATCATTGTGATATAACTCCAATAATAAGAAAAAGATTCAAAACACTCGTGTTTCTCTTTTCGTTACCTTTTTGTGAGCCACTCAATTTTTTTGACATTTTTTATTTCTCATCAAATCGATGTTCCAGAAATCATTAACACCCAGAAATTTAATTATAAAGAGATAAATGAAAATAAACAAACATACACAATTAATTAAATTTTTAAACTCTAGAACTTATTTATTTATCTATATTAATATGTAAAGGTAATATATACATGTTTTTTATATTGTTCTAGATGTTGTGAAAATCGACCTAATTAGTAATCACAGTAATGGAGGACTAGAAGTTAGACCATTTAACTTGATTTAATCCGATTTAACTCAATCCATATAAAAAAAATTAACTTATTTACCAAAATATGAAATAAAATTCTACAAAGTATGATTTAATAACATAAGTTTACTCATGGTAAAGATTAAACTAAAATTAAGATTAAAATTTTTCAAAATCTATCTATATATAATATAATTGGAGATATAATATATTTTAAAGTTTTTTTTAACTTATTTCAATCATTTTTTTAAAATATGTATCTATATTGTACCATTCGAGATATGATATGTTTAAAAGTTATTTCTTTAACTTATTTGAATGACATCTTTTCAAAATCTACCTATGTAATTTAAGATTAATATAATTTTCTACAAGCAGAAACATTGCTTTTAGATTTTCGGTAAAAGGTTTATATACATAGAATAATAAAATATATATTTTTATATCTATAATATATTAATAATTGTTTCTTGAAAATTAGAATTCGATATTCGTCAACTATTTTTTTATGAATTGAATTTACCAACACGCCTTCGTTTACACTAGACTAACAAATTTAACATATTTTAATTTGATTTAAAGTGTTTGAGCTCTTTATGTACTCACGGTTATAACAAATTTTATAGACAATTCACTTAATTTATAAATTAAAGGCACAATTTTTTTTTAATTCACTTAATTATTATGTTACATGGGCTACAATTAGCAAATTTTGCATTTCTTTCTAAGAGATTATATTTTTTTGTTGTGAAGGACATGGAGGAATAAAAAAGAAACTTAAAGTGTAGAATTGTAGATAAAGAAGAGAGAGGTAAAGGATTTGAAAATAAAAATTACAAAAAAAAATTATAAAAAATGAAACAAGATTTGATAAAGGAAATTAAAAAAAAAAAGTAACTTAAATTGCTATAATTAATATTGATTTTGTCATTTTTCTATTTGCAATATTTGATATTTTATTCAAAAAGTTTCATCTATTTTACATCTTAGCTGCTTATTTATATTTCTCCCTAATTTGATAGTTCAACCACTTCGATTATTTTTCTTTGATTTCAATGTTTTTTCTACCTCTGTCAAGCTTCTCCTTTTGATGTTTATCGCTTTGGTCATATTTTGTTCGATTTTCTAACAATATTTTTACCTATTTCACCTTTCAGTTTTATTTATTTTGATAGGTTTTTTCTCCAACTTTTGTAAGATAACGTATTTATGACCTACGATTACTCTTTCATGTATTCAAAAGTAATAAATTATATATTTTAAATTAGTTGGTGCTTTTTTTCTTGAAAATAGTTTGAGTAGTGATTTGATTTGTGACAAGTATGTTTTAGATTAGAGTGTTGTTTGAGATATGATAATGAGATTAGAGAAGAAGAATGATGGAACACGATTTGCAGAGAAAAAAGTTGTAAAATGGTTTTGTGGGTTTAAAAAGAAGAAAAAGTAGAAAGCAATGAATTCCCTTAATTCTGGGGTACATGTAACCCAAAGACTAGACCTCATTATATCATTTTCTCTATTTCCTCCTCATTCCCTCCACCATCTACTTTCTTTATACTATCATACAATTTTTTTTTTCTTTTAATAATCACTATTAACATTCTATTATCACAAGTTCAAAACTTATAATTTCATTTAAGAGATTAATCTAATTTTACTTTAAATTATGAGGTTTTAAAATTTTTAGTCTCTCTTGCTTTCATCAAACGCACGGGTGTAATATATTAGATTGGATTATTGTTTTTAGTGGAAAAATTTTGGATTGCACTTGATGGTTTTTACGTTTGTGTATTTTTTTCTATTATTATTTATTTTTTTATTTTGATGGTCCTGAATGATTAATCGAATATATATAGTGTGGTGACTTTGGTGGGGGCTCATGGGCCCATTAAATTAGGTTGGAATGTGTTAAGCAATGGATTAATAATTTCATTAGTGAATGATGCATGTTTAGTGTTTATGTCTCTTATCAACTATTCACCATTGTCGTCATTGCCCTTCTAATCATAACTGTTCAACCGTGTTCTAAGCATGCTCATGCTTCTTATTATCGCTAATCTTTTCAACCTAACTATTCTTTTCATAACTTAATTTCGTCCGACTTACAAAAGGTCAAGAACCAAATTATTGTTAAATTATCTTATAACTATACAACTTTTATTTTATAAATGTTTCTAAACAAAAACAAATGTAACTATAATTATAATTTTTAAATAATTAATTTTTTATACTTTTATTTATGCTTCGTAATCTTTATATGCATTTTTCTTTCAACTAATTAATTTAAAAAATATTAATTAAATTTAAATTATTTCTATATTGATTTTTTTTCTTATAATTGTTACTGTGTATGCTTTTATTTATTATCACTTTGTTATTTTAGTTGGTAATGTTAATTTTTTTTCAATTTAAATTGTATAATAAATTAAAAAATAACTCAATAAGTACTAGAAATACTGTAATAATTAACTTTAAATATAAGATTAAAAGGAATTAAATTAAATTAAATTAATAAATAAATTACTAAAATATAAAATTAAAAAAAAAATAATAATAAAAAGTTACAAATCATAAGTTATACATTAAAGTAGATTATAGTTTATAAATTAAAAGTTAATAAAACAAACTACTTTGAAATATTTATCACAAACTTTTATTTTGATTAAATTAAATTATAAAATAGTAAAATACACTGATAGGTAATTTATTATTCTTACCAAATTTCAGTAAAGTTACTCTGTAGGTACAACAACAATATATTCTAATATTGCCTTTGAGAGATCCAAAGTTCTTCAAGAAATTCACGAGAGATCCAAAGTTGTTCTCCATTTCAAATCTTAACAGGTACAAACAATAGTATATAGGTAACTTATAGCTAAAAATGAACCTATTTTATGTTTAAAAACCCATTGTAAGAATGTCTTCGTTTTTGGTATTGCCCTACAATACATACGTATTTTTAAAGGTATCCTTTTCAAAAAAAATTAAAAAATTATATAATAAGAAATAAGTTTTATTAATCAATGCCTTCATTTTTAAATCAAAATAATATATAAACTATGATAAAAATATATATTAATAATATTTATTAATATAAAATTCACTGTTAGTTTAACAACTATGATGAGCAACTGCTAAGAAATTAAGTCTAAAGTCACATTTAGTTGTCTATATAGCAGTGGCATCCACATTCAGCAGTATCTCTTTGGACATTTTCTTCTTGTAGTGAATGGTTCCTCCCTGCTCTTCCCTATTCATTCTCAATCACCCGTTTTTCTCTTCTCTCTGTCTCTCTCACTCTGCTCAATTCAAAACATCCTTTCCTTCTAATCCATCTGTAAGTATTTCAAACTTTGATTCCTTCGTATTTTTCCTTTGTGGGTTTTCTGAATTATTTGCTAAGGTTAGTGGGTAAGGGGTGGGGAGTGAAAAGCTTAAGCCTTTGGTTGAATTAGGATCTCCTTGATGAAATTTCGTTTTGGAGTCAAGTCTTATAAGATTGTCTATGTGTGTCTTTTTCTTTATTGGATCATACTCTGTTTAACTGACAGGCTTCTGCTTTTGGGAAATTTGAGGATTGTAGTATTTTTTTTGCTATTTTTTATTCTTCTTTATGTTGAAGAAACCCATATGGTTGACAGATTTTGGAACTAGGCTACTTGTGCTTCATGTCCTCGTAGTATGTTACTTGAGAACAAGTCAGTCTGTGGTGAATATGTTCATTTTCTGTTTCTGTTTGCTTATTATGGATGTTTCCATTTGAACAATAAAAACAGAAGGATGAGGTTCATACAGGTTTATTTTGAATGAATGGACGGTTAAATTAGATTTTATTTGTTGATGTTTTCTCTTTTAAGGCTTGACTGTAATATTAGGCTATTTGGTTTATTAAAAAACAATTTTTTGTGATGTTTTTGGTAAAATGAAATCATGATGTTTATTCTATGGTATGATTTTGTTTCAGGGATATTGGTTTCTTTGAGTGCATAATATCAGCCTGAAGGTCTAAGTAATTCATTATATCTAAAGCCACACAGGAAAAGTCAGCATGCGTTGGTTGGGTCTTTCTGTTGATGTGTTCCGCCAAGTTATACAGTTGAACTTATATTGTAAAGTTATTCTGTAGATCATCATTCCCAAAAATCTGTGCTTAGCTACTGCCATGGAAGCTAATTGTTTGATCGTTTCTTCTGATAAGTATAGAATAGGCTAAAAGATAGGAAGTGAAGGAACATTCTGTATTTTGTATTTTGTATTTTCAGTATGTTCTCATCTCTTGTTATTCTAAAGTTCTAGCTGATTCTGATTGTGTTTAGGTTGGGTATCTTCATTTTGATATTCTATTGGGCTTTTCTTCTCTTTGTACAATAACATTAGATTGATTGAGTATTGTGGTGAGAAACAAAAGAAGTTATGGTGTGCCAAGCAGCGAGCCAAACAAGATTCCGAGCATTAAAACATGAGTATGGCATTAACGGTGAAGCAAAAATTATTGTTAGAGTGATAGCATGCTTTCAACCTTTGCATTTTTGTCAGGTTAGTACATATTTCTGATTGGCGTTTGCCATTTGCAATATTTTTTAATGATATCCTTGGTTTGGAAGCTTGTTGGATGGAAGTTTTCTTATGCGTCAGCATAAGACATGAACATTATGACCATTGAATATTAAAAAGCCTCTATTATCCGTTACTAGATTTTTGAATATGAGCTCAATGAGTGACATATGCTATCTTTTGATTCTTTGCAGGCTGAGTACTTCCGTCATTTGCTTAAGCCTGTCACGTAGATTAAGTCATATTTGTTTCTCTTTAAGCTGGAGCTTGTAGTTTCCCCCTTTTCCCTCTTTTTCCTTAGAAAATCAGGAAGTTAGAAAAGATCTCTTACAAGAGCACCATAACATCTACTGGTACTTTTTTCCAATGTGGTTTTTTCATCTTTTCAACCAAAAAGGTTTCATATTTAACATTGGCTGATTGGTTTGATTGTTCTGTAGGTCATTTGTTTTGTTAGATGGTTAAGGCTGACAGCTCCCTGCCTTGCTCACACCATGTGGCTTGGCAATCACCTTCTTTGAATTACTTAAGCATGCTGCCTAAGCCCGGCTCACTCGGTCTCCCAACATATCTGAACTCAAGCACTTCCATCTTACCTCATGGGCTTGCAGCTCCTTCTATTCAAAGTCTGAAGACTCAGCTAACAAATGAAGTGCAAGGATACCTTAAGTATCACAACGTAGACACCAGCCTGAAAGAAACGCATCTTGGAGGAGCTTTACAAAATGCAAATCCTTCTTTGCAAAAGAGGTTACTTATCTTTGACCGCTCTGATAATAAGACAAGGTTGTTTTATGGGCATGTTCCTCCTCTTGTCCAGAGTCCAATTGTCACTGCTAAGAAGATTGCTCAAAGTTATGACGTAAATGGGGAGGAACAGGCTAGAATTATGGGTCAAAAGCATCTTGCCAGCTATGGTGTACTGGAAGAGTCTGTTAAGGATAATGCAGTTATTGAAGAAAGTGAAAAGCATGAAGATACGGATGAAATAAATGCATTGCTTTATTCCGATGATGACAGCAGTGAATATGATGAGGATAATTGTGATGAGGTAACAAGTACAGATCGTTCTCCTTTGGCAACTAAAAGGACTTATGCGATACAAGAACAATGTGAGGACTTAAAGGAGGAAGTTGCCAGCTCTTATTGGCCTAAGAAAAAGATGAAGTTAATTACTGGTGGCCACAATAGGTCATCCCCACGTGTGGACAAAACTACCGTGGTACAACCAAATGAAACCTGTGATTATGTTAGTGATGCTGAATCAAAGAACTCTAGTGGTTGGACATATTCTGTTGATAAAACTAAAGTAGATGATTCAGTGGTGTGTGATATCAAATTAAAAAAGGATAAGATCCGGGAATCTTTGAGAGTTCTGGAGAATTTAATTCCTGGTGCAAAAGGAAAGGAGCCAATGTTAGTCATTGATGGAACTATTGAGTACTTGAAAGGTTTGATGTCCCAAACTGGTTCTCTTGGGGTAGAATATCACTAAGTAGTACTCACAGTCAATCAGTGAGTCAATCACAGCCACGAAGGTTATAGTATGTTGGTTGAAGGACACATCCATGGTGAAAAGATGTAGTTCTTTGATTTATTAGCTTTATTGGTTGATATGTTTATTTTAGCATGTTTGCATTTTGTCTTGTTTAACCCTCTTTCTTGAGGAGGTGCACATATATGGTTGGGAAATAAAGGTACTGATGTTGAAATAGATAGTATTGCACTTTGGCACTTGGGTTGGAAAAGAGTGCAGGATATGGGGTTTCAATTTGTTGACCAACATGATTATCCTGTAGCTTTTTTTTGAGGATTAAAGATCACAGGTTGAAGTGATGGAGATGGTAGTGGGGGGCTTTGCTGTAAATGAGGACACTTTTTTTTCTCTCAAGTGTTGCACTCTCTTGGTGATTGAATGCATGCGCATTAGGCAACTGGGGTCCCACTCTCCACCCTCCCTTTTCATTCTTGGGTTCGTGCTTTTGTCCTCTCTTTCAAGGTTGCACGCATATCATGCTGGCATATACTCTAAAGTAACAAGAAAGTTTCCTGATGTTTGGCAGAGCGAGGCTAGTGTTTCATCATGAATTGCTGGGGCCCTTTGTTTGGATATATAGCATTTTGTGGTAAAGGTTACTTTGTTTTACATGTTGATGGAGTGCGGAATGATGACAAGCAATTCTAGTTTCTGCTTTGTGATTCATATTGGTGGTCTAGGTCTCCTTTTGAGGATGCTATTATGAAGCTGTCAGATGTGATTGTATGAATAATTGGAGTGTGAATGGTTATGGAAGTGTTGTATGCATCAGAGTGTATCATGGACATAGCTATCTGATGTTGTTTTTATGTTTGTAAATATCATTTTCTGTCAATATGTGCTTCTCCATTTCCTGTCTAAATATGATTGTTTTAAGGAAACAAAGGATCAGGCAAGGGTTAACTAGGCTAGAAGAGTAGTTCATAGTTATATGGTAGTATGAATGTATAACTGTTAGCATCATATAAAAAGTTTTCCATTCCTAAATTTGTAGTTCTTCCACAAAATTGTTGCAAAAGAGTCATCGATGTCTGATGCAGTGTAGTCGTTCCGATTAGCAATTTCATCCGCATCAACAATATTCAAATCCTCGTATCACAATCGACCAAGCTTATTTTTTAAAGTTTTTGTTAGCGGGGTGGGACTAGCAACACAAAAAATAATTTATTGTTAATATAATGCAAATAAATTTTTATGCTAAACTAATAATTTATTTAAAAGATTATGAACAAGGTTTACCTTCAAGTTATTTTCTCTTAGTTTATAACTAGTTGTCAATGTCTTTTGTAACTGGATCACATCCAAACCTAGAGATGTTATCCATAAGTGTTGAATTTTGTTGTACTGATTTTCGAACCATTTCATTCGATTCAGACAATGGTTATAGATTCCAGGAAAACTAGTTTTTCCCTTTTATGTATTGTTTTAGTAAAAGACTCCCGTGTTAATTTGATCAATGTGTAAATTATAATCCATTTCTAAATAAGTCCATTTTTATTGGCCACCAAATGAGCTCTCAATCCTCGAAGTCTTATCTTAGAATGGGTTTAGGGTTAGGGTTATTACATTATTAGATTTAAATTCATTTCTTAAATATGTTTTATAAAAGATTCATTTCAACTTTTGATTTATATTGATTCGTTTGGACTTTCATTTAAACGACTTGTCTTGATCTTTACTCTGACATTACTCGTCTTGACATTTATCATGAGTCAACTCAGTTTGACTATTTGGCTCGGACTAACTTAATTCCACCACTCGGTTCAAGCCAACTTAGCTCAAATGCTTGGCTTGGGCAGACTCTGCCAGAACCTTTTGACTTGGGCGGACTCTGCTAGACTTTCCTACTCAACCTTTAGTTCTAGTTGGCTCTTCTCGTCCCTTTGGTTCGGGTTGACTCTACTCAACCTTTGGTTCGGGCTGACTCAACTCGAATTTCATCCTGAATTGACTTGGCACGATTTTGGCTTCGAGATAACTTGGTTATGTCGTAAAAAACCTGACAAAATCATGAATCGTATTTCCTGAACCGTGTAGATTCACTTTCTTAAGGACTTATTCACGGTGTATTGTGCAAGTCCCTCATGATACAACAGGTACTTCTCAGAAACTTCTAAGGATCTCAGAACTAGCAAGTGATTCTAAAGAGTGTAAAAGAATAAACCTAGGATATAAAGAGGATAAGAAAAGAAAGGAAGAAAAATTAAGAAGATAGCTTGAGGTATAAAGTTTCCTTTTGAGAGGATAAGAGAAAGCTTGATTTTATGTATTTTTTGGAATGTAGGAAATGCCTATTTATAGAACAGAAACTTGGTCAAAAACTGTTGCCACAATAATGAATAATAAAAATGACCGTTGACACTTATGAACTTTAATGAGAGAAAAAAATTGTATGCTTATGAACGTTAATGATAAAATAAAAACTATTGGCCAACATTTAAAACTAACGTTTCTTTTGCAATTATTATTATTTTATAACAATCCCCCACATATTGAAAAAGAAAGATAAGAAACTATTATTTTGGGTTTCATAGGTTGTAATGCATCAGAGCTGGTATAACAAACTATATAAACCAGTCTTAGATCAATAAATTTAACACACAGTGTAGTTGGTATAACAAACTATATGAACCAAAGACATTTGTCGTGTGTTAGAGGTTTATCCACAATATGACCCCATAATCCTTGTTATCATTGTGTTGCGCTTATTAGGCCATGCGCGTGTTCGATATTCATTAGTGCTCTAGAGATCATGCCAAGATCACATGTAAGCGGTCCCACTCGACACTCATATAGGTGATTTCATTAAGTGTATGCTGCAAATCTTACACTACCCATAAGGGATATGAAAATCATTAAAAACTTTGTTTAAGCTAAAATTCTTTCACCACATAGAATTTTAATGATAAAGTGTAACCTCTCATAATGCAAGTCTCTAAAACTTTCACACACCATAGAAATGAACATAATTGATTAAAATTAATTTAGTGCTATCAGAACTAACGAGTGACTTGTTTTTACCCATATGAACCTTATTCACGGGATCTCTAATCACAAAGGTTGAGTTACCATCACTTGTTTGTTTTCAAGTGACTTAAGTCTCATTCCCCTCGATGTTTCTAATATAATTTGTCTTCCTAGAGATTTTGTTAGAGGATCTGCTAGATTCCGTTATGACTTCATATAATCAATGGAAATAATTCTACTCTTTAGCATCTGCTTCACCAAATTGTGTCCCAATTGTACATGTCTATTCTTTCCATTTTAATTCTTGTTTTTAGCTATAACTATTGCCGATTGGCAATCATAGTGTGTTGACACCAATAGAGTTGGTTTCATTCCTAATGGAATGTTTGCTAAGAAGTTTTTCAACCACTCAAACTCACTACTAGTAATCTCAAGAATAACAAACTCATATTCCATTGTTGATCTTTGTAATAATTATTTGTTTGGCTGATCTCCATGTAATCATACTACCCCCAAGTGTGAATACATAATCACTAGTAGATTTTGTCTCATCTGAATCAGAGATCTAGTTAGCATCATTGTACCCTTCTAGTACAACGGAAAATCCACTATATTAAATGGCATAACCCATTAAACCTCTTAAGTATCTCATAAGCTTGGAAAGAGAATATCAATGTTCTTGATATGCAGAGTGTATCTACTCAGTTTACTTACTACATAAGCAATATCAGGTATAAAAAAACTCATCAAGAATAGATTCTCCTCTACCTTGCATTAATTTAGAGTTAGCATCATAATGGGTTCTCACTGTTTTTGAAGTCACAATACTTAAACTTCTTAAGAGGTTTCTCATTGTATTGTTTTTTAATAGTAATATACTATCTATCTCCCTTATGATTCTACCTTCTAAAATCTAATCTTATTGACTTCACCTTAAGGCAACATATATTGCAAAATGAGATTCTCAAAACCTTAGTTTTTATAAACTATCTGACTGCATATGTCAATCATTAGCATGTCGTTCATATATAAATATATAACGACATATTCTCTACTTCCATATTTAGAGTAATATCATTAGGTGAAAAACCCTTATTTCTTCAAGTAATTAAGTAAACTTACCTACACCCCCACAATTTTAAAATGTTTCAGATTGGTAAATGAGAAAATACTTGGTTGTGTTTTTCTCATTTGTAGGTAGAGTATATGAAAATTTACTTAAATATCTGATAATGGTTCACTGCATCACTTATCACAAGAGATGCTGAAATTAAATGTCTTTTTCTTTCTCTAGAGATAAATTCTCCTCCATTGTTAAACTGATATTGGTCGCGCAAAATCAGAACAAAATAAGTTTCCCCACTAATGTAGTAAAGGGACAACCTAGATATCAATCCAAGGACTCAACTATGATTAAGTTCAGAATGTAGAGTTTAGTCTTGTATTTATATACTAACTACTAACTAACAGGTGGAGGAAAGGAATGAAAACAATGAAATTATCAGTAAAGAATTAAAGAAAATAAAACTTTAATATGAAACCTAAACTAGACTAAGAAACTAATGCAAAATAAAGGACCTAAACTACTAAACATTGCTACTGCCTAATAACAACCTAAATACTATAAATGCAAAATCTAAATGATGCAACTAAACCTACAAATGAACAATATGCATATGCTACACTACAATATGAATCTGAAATACATTGATTTATGCTAAACTCTCAAGAATATCATAAATGAAATCAATCAAAATAAAGCGGTACCAAAAGTTAGATCTAACCTAGTCCAACTATCATTAAAAAGCAAATGAGAATAAAAATTAGAATTGAAACAAAGCAAAGTTAGTACTTAAATTCTAACTAATCAAAAGCAAGATAGTAATATCAAAAAAGAATTAAATTCACAGGTAAATGTACATTGATGTGAATGAAAGAGTGCTTAAAGTTCTCAGGAAGACATCCTATTATGTGAATCCCAATCCAGGGCATTTTGGTTCATATTTCAGAACTTAATTTGACTCTTTCCAGTCATTAGTCCAACCAATGTTCATTTGCCTAATCATCAATCTAAAATTCACAATATTTTTTATTCATTGAACTCATCTCCAAACTTGAGAAGACATCTCGATAAGTCATGCTCATTATGGAGTCATGTAATTCCCTAAGGAATTTTAACTGTGTGGAGTCACAGAGTCCAAATCAGATTTTTCAAGGTACAACAATTGACAGAAGCTACTTTAAAACAATATTCTTTTCTCGTTGAACTCAACTCTAACTTGAGAAGACATCTCGGTCATGCACGCCCACCTCGGGGTCATTTAATTCCAAAAAGGAATTGCAGATGTGCAGATTTACGAGTTCAACTCGTTTTCAAATCAAAACACACATAATCAAACAAAAACCCATAAACATTGCACGAAAAATCAAGCACAAAAAATAATAAAACTATTTAAACAGAAACACATCAATGAAAAACAACTTTTATTAACGAGAAATGAAATTTACAATGGAAAGTATCGAACAAAACTCGCAATTGAAGCCACCACGGGTTGTCACCACCGTGAGTGTGCACTCCAAAAGCAAGGAGAACGAAAACCTACTCGATAGAAAGCGTAATAAACCCTAATCTACAGAGTGTAAAACTTTGTATCTATAAGTTATGTGTAAAGTGTGTGTATTTACATGGCAGAAAACCGCTTGAGAAGAAAGAAAATGAAAAGGGAAGAACAGAGAAAACGAAGATGGGTCGAGAACCTTCGATGCTTCGCTCAACATGATCCAACGCTTCTCCTTGTTCCTTTATCTCCAGCCCTCCGATCATCTTGATCTTCCTCACCGGTTTGAACTCCCCTAGTTCAGCTTCACTAGATAAGTGATATTCAGATTGTTGGAACTCTCTTCCTCTCGCATTCTCTTTAAGCACCCTTCTCTCGCACATGCCCTAACTCGAGGGAATCTTTTCTTTTTTTTCGCTCGTGCAAGACCTCGCTCTAGAGAGGATGTTTTTGCCTAAATGAAACGCTCAAGTAAGACCCCTCAAGGCAACTTTAGCTGAAACGCTCCGTTTCACTAACTTCAGTTGCTGCATTTTGATTAAGTGGGCTTCAACCCATTTTCTCCCAATTCAACAGTAGCACCAGTGTAGCACGGAAGAACATGCATCCCACTTTTCTTCAATCAGTATCGACAGCCCAATAAGAAACCAATAGTGGCCCAACCAGTAGTGGTGTCAATCCCTTATATAGTTGGTCTCAAGTCTCATTGGTGTTGTTTCTCTCTAATGAACCTCCTCCCTCAATAAACCCAACAGACTCAACCATTCAAACTAGGTCAACTAGACTTGACCTTTGACCTGAGTTGATTTTTCTCGATTCTTCGACACAAGCTGATTCGACTCAATTCTTCAACCTAGGCTGATTCAGTTCGACTTTTCAACTTAGAATGTATGTAATTGACCTAACTGGTCCGATGTGGACTCGAAAAAGCCTAAGGTGGGAATGACCTAATGTGGACCCAATGTGGTCTAAACTTGACTCAATCTGATGTGAGTCTAACTCTTCTTGACTTAATGTGAACCCAACTCACTTCACCCAACTTGATTGAGCTTGACATGGGTCCCACTTGACTTGACTCTACTTGATTGGACTTAAGTGAATTCTACTCAACTTAGTGTGAAGTGTGTCCAACTCATTTCACCTAAGGTGTATTTAACTCAACTTAACCATGCATGAAACTAACTCACTAAAATTTTGGTAGACCATACTCAACTCAATCAAACATGAGACCGTCTCAACTATGTCCAGCATGAGCTTATCCCAGGCTTTACGTTCTCTTTCTTTCTTTTTTTTTTCTTATGTCTATTCTTGTTTTGGATTTCCAATTTTAATAAACAACTAATTTCATAATAATAATGTTATTATTATCATACCAAACTAACATACACAAACATAAAAAAACTTAACTAAAATTTAGTAGAAAATGAGAAAAACAAATAAGAGAAACATAAATTCGTATACAATATGAAGAAATGAATACATGGTTCTTATCGTAAATAGAATATTTTTGGTCTAGATTGGATATTAATGAGGTGGCATCTTCAATATCTATAAATTGTAGATCTTAATAAATAAAAAAGTTAACACTAATAAATAAGTCAAATTAGTTTGTAAAGTCTACATTTTAAAAACTTCAAAGGCATTTTAGATTATCAAATTAGTTTATTTGAATAATTCTACTCATTTCTCAATCCAAAATCCCGCAATTTAATTAAAAAAACATATTCAAAATAGAACACATTTATTTAATGATATATTATAACTCACTTAACACAAAAACGTGATAATCCTTTTCTTTTAACATTCAACAATTCTCATTCAAAACAATCTCATCAAATACTGGTACTAATGAAATCAACAACATACTTGTAACAGATAATCATTTAGTTCTAAATAAGTACAAAAGTTCAAAATTGAGAGTCACTATTCATAAATCAATATACACAAGGAAATTTTCCAATTTTATCAAATGTGGTAAACATGTCAACCTTTGCAACAATTTATCTAAATTGAAATAAAAGTCACTGGTTTCCTTTATCTGGATCATGTTATAATTCCACTTAGTTCCAAAGATTCTATTTTTCACAGGATATTCTATTTGTACCTAAAAACTTCGTATCAATGGTCTAAATACATCTAGACAAACAAAGATTTATAAAACCCCTTTTTGTCAATACAACAACTCAAAGCTCTTGGATGTACGAATTTTAAAAACCAATTCAAGAAAAAGGATAAAAGTGATCTTACTCAAAAGAAAATTTTGATTATAAAAACTTTTTTATAATAACACAAGATAATACTTTTTTTATAATAAAATATTCAAACTCAATTTATAAAAACCATTTCTTCTTTTAATTATTTTTTCAAGTATTTACATTATTTATTTTATAGAAAAATATGATAAGTATTAATTACTAGAAAGAATTCAAATGAAAATATTATTATTAGTAAGAAGATATTTAGGTATATTTCTATATTACTGACGTATTTTTATACATAACACAAGATTATAAATGGATACTTGTTCAGTAGAAGGAATTTTTATTGCAGCAGTCATATCTAAAATCATGAATTTAAACTCTGAACACTAGTAAAAAAATGGGATTTGAAAGCGCCCCATACGCATCAGTTTAACCACACCCGAAGTGTATAAAAACGCAGTGGTAGAACCGTAAATAAAGCTATCCTATATATCTCGGTTGTTTTAACACCCGATGCCTAAAGTTCTATACGAACTCGGTTATAAAGACAATCCTGTTTTCATTAACAATTATTTACTTTGAAATTTGTGGATTAATTAATAGCAATTAGGAATAAGAAATGATCACAATATGAAAATCCATTAAGAAATTAAATCCAACAAACATTAAACCTTATATTTTTCAAATTATAAGTCAATAAGTTTTCTGGTATAATAATGTTCTCATGTGAAGGGTCTGAGTCTAGTAAAGCATACATAAATCATACCCAGGAATATTCAACCAACATAAACAAGTAATTAATACTCATCTACACTCAAATAATATTTAGTATATTACGGTCTTATTTAATATTTTTTTTTTAAATGCTTAATTTTTTTATACTATGGTAAATAAATATAATTGATATGAAATAAAAAATTAGTTAAATTAATCTATGATTTGAGTATAAGTACTTGTTCAGGCTTTAGAAATGATTGAAGATGAAACTGTTTAGGATTAGACGAACTTACAAATCCAAATCCTTGTCTGTTATTAGCAGACAAAACAAGCAATTATGAAGAAAAATTTGGCATCACTGCCACAATAATACACTGCACAATCACTAACGAATCACTAACATCTAATTAATTCTATGTCTACAATCATTCATCCTCACTTCAACCTTTAACTTCATATATTAATATTTAAAATATCTTTTTCATTAATATATTTTGCTAGAATATATATTTCTCAAGGAATATTAATACTTATACAAATAAGAAAGTTTGTATAAACGATGCTACGTTATATTTCAATTAAAAATGTGAGAAAAGAAATAAGAGAAATAGACCTGATCATAAAAGTAATATAAATGTAAGTTGTATTTAGGAAAAATGAAAAAATATAGTTAAACAAGACCAAGAAAAAAAAAACTCAAATAATTTACTATGTTCATGGTATAATTGAACATATTTTCTTTTGAAAAATCAATATTTAAAAACCATTTCTAAAGAAAAAGTACCAATATTTCTCTGAAAGTTAAAAACTAATCACAAAAATGTCAATCACACATCTTTTGTATCCACGTTTTCTTTGGCACGTTTAATAAAGAAATAAAAATTTATGACTTACATTTATTTATTTTCCTTTTAACCATTTCAAACATACTTCTCATTTTATGTATTCCTTCTTATCTCTTCTCTTTTATACTCTCTTTCATGGCCCATGATATTAAACAAAATTTAATAGTTTGTTTAAAATAATAAATATAGTAGGAGAGAAAGGAAAGTGATGGATGAGAATAGAAGTGGATGGATGTTGGTGATAGAAATACAATTAAATATTTGTTTGGTTGAAGGAGGAAAATAAAATAAGAATAAAGTAAAATTTAGCTGCTAATTAAAGTGTTTTGGTTTGAAAGAAAAAGAAAATAAATGGATTTTTTTTTTAAACCTACCCTTTTATCGCTTAGTTATGTTTTCATTTCCAATTTAGATTGAAGTATAACTATAGAGAATATGCATTTGAAATCTTGTCATTTTTTTTATGAAATGAGTATTATTTGATCAATTGTGTTGATTATGTAACCAATCTCATTGCCTCAATAATTTTGGGAGGTTAGCATAAGGACATAGAGGACAAAACAGACATTTCACATCAAAGATGAATTTACTCTTAAAACTATCTAGTTTTTATACTACTTATATTAGAATTATATAATTCATAATTCTCTGAGAAATTTGTTGTTTTTTAAGTTTTTCATTTAAAGGATGGTATTAACTTTCTGCATTTAATAATTAAATATAAAAGAAAATAAAATCTGGAAAGGTATATATACATAGTAGTTATTTGGAAAATTTGGAAATATTGGAATTGATTATATTTAAGTAAAGAAAAATAGACTTAGAAGAAATATTCTTGGTTGGTATAAGTGAATGATTGGATATAGATGAAAGTCAAACTATCAAATGCTACCTTTCTTATACTGATTGGTGTACCAATATTCATGACTTGTTATTTTGTGTTGATGATGTAGTTCTTAGTGTAGGCTAACTAACAAAGTAAAAGAAGCACCTTCAATATTCAAATTCCTTTTTATGCATTCTCATAATATAGTGAATTTATCATTCAATTCTTTATAAACCTTTATTTTCATGTTGAAATATTGAAATTGATTCTCATCATATATAATTTAGGTCAAGATTTATATCTTCCCATGTTCCTTCAAGTTGTCAATTTCTAGATTTTTCCCCTAAAGTTTTCTATCCCAATTCTTTTCCAAAATTATATATATATATATATATATATATATATATATATATATATATATATATATATATATATATATATATATATATATATATATATATATTGGTTCTTGTTAACATCCATAACCATTTTTGAGATGATATTAGGATTAAATAAAATCAATCTTTTTACAAGGTAGTTTATTTTTTAGTTTCTTATTTCTATGATTGGATCAAGTAGATATTTGTGTGTATGTATGTATATTTCTGAATGATTTTGTATTATTTTTCAGCCGTGTTAATGAGTAAATCTGTTAGAAAATTTTCAAATTCAGTTTTACTTTTTCTTCTTTACCAATATTATTTCAATTTATTTATTTTCTATATGATTTTTAATTATTAAGTGCGTCATTAACTCTCCAGGTTGATTGTTTAACGAAGATAATAAAAAAACAGTTCAAAATTCGGTTCTTATCTACAATTATATTATTATTTTATTTTATTTTATTTTTCTAACTTATTACAAACAAAATTTATTACATAAATTATTTTAACCAAATATATATACATTGGCTAGAATTAGTTAAAAAACAACAACCATATAATTACAATATATGATAATTTTTCTATATATTCACATTAGTTTATAGAAAAATTTAAATTTCTAATAAAAACAATTTATTATGAATAAATATACAAATTTATAAAACTAGAAAAGAAGATGCTGCTAAAAATTCCGTTTCTCAAACAATTTTCAAAATTAAAAAAAGGGACGTTGAGAATTTGGCTTCCCACAAAACGAAATTGTACTTAAATAGTAAAAGTGTTTAGAATGGAAAATAAATTTCTTGTTTGTAGGTTAATAAATTTTAAAATGGTCTAACAGTAAAAAGTTCTAAAACATGTTTTACATATATTTATTTCTTGATATATTATGCGACTTTCTTTCTTTGAATATAATCTTAATTTCTTCATATACAACTTTTACTTAAATTTAACATTTCTTTGGGATTTTTAGGGGTTTTGCAAATGAGAGACATGAGAGATGTAAGAGATATATGTTGTATAAAAGAATTGTTAATTTTTTATTTATTCATGTATTCTATATATAGATAAGAGCAAAAAAGAAAAAGTCTGATTATTTCTGAATTTGAATTTTTAATAACAAAAATATAATAAAATAATGAAATTAAGACAAAGCTCAATGGAGATTAAAAAAAATTCACCTTTGATAAGAATTGTATGACAAGAATCATAGTGAATTCAAAATTCATAGGTGTTATTTGGTATCTCTATATATAAAGACAAATGTTTAAGTTATTTAATAAACCTTAAAAGAAAACTTATAAGACCAAAAAATAACTTAAAAATTCAAAAATAAAAATTAAAAAAGAATGACAATTACTCTTAGTTGTCTAAAATTATTCTATAATTATGTTTCAAGTCACACTCTTCATCTCCTTTGAATTTTAATTGTTATAAAACATCATAAACCTCAAGAAGATATGTTCTTCTAAGTGTTTGCTCAAATTCTTACTTAAATTCTTCTTTTACCAGTCTTTTGAATTATAATAATTCTTTCTTTTATAGAATCAAGAAATAGTCCACTACATTTCTTGAATCTAAATAATAACTAATTTCTAAACCTAAAAGATATCCTGAAAACTAATTTACATACAAAACATATTAATTAAGTAAATGTTGTAAATAATACTACTAATATGAAACCTACTCATATTTCTTTGAATTTAGCATCCGTTCAAATATTTTATTAATATATGGCCCTATTTTCATTAAATTAAAAAACAAATAATATTTGATAAAAAGGAAATATAATAAGCATAAACATAATTTGTTATGTGTTTGGTTTTAAGCTAAGAAAACAATTTTATAGATTTAGTTTTGAACTAATTTAAGATAACTTTTACTTAGATAAATATACTATTTTTTTATGTTTTTTATGAAAATTGTGTAATTTTACACTAATTTTATGAAAATGAACAAATTTTAAAAAAATTTACTACTTTTGTGTTAGAGTCATGTACGACTTCAATGAGGCTTACACATAAGTTATAGATACCATGAATGACTTCTTATTTAAAGAAAAACTCTGCTTACATGTTTTCAATATGACTTATTTTTTAATAAAATCATGTATCTAATGCGCCACTTCTTATTTTAAAAACAAAAATTGAAATATATTATTTGTACACAATGACTTCAATAAATCAAAAATAGTATAAATAAAATCATAATCACGAACCCACAACTTCTATTCATCTTATTTTCTAAATGGTGTGTGCAAGGAACACAACTTTCCTCAATGTAGTCACTACCCAAACACGACTTATCCATTAGTGGTAAATTTTTAAAAAATCTATTAATTATAGTAAAATTGGTGTAAAATTACACCATATATTTTTAATTAAAACCCCATTTTTAAGAATAAAAAGAAATCAAAATTTAAGCATAAATTTCACTTAAAAAACAATGTTTGTCGAATTTGATTATAACAAGGTATGATGTCACATGAAATTGAGAACAAACCAATCTAAAATCATGAACGCAGTGGCCAAACATTGATTGTGTCATGTGTGCTCCTTTATTTCTTAACAACATTAACATCCTTCCATGTACTTTTACTTTGCTTTAATCTTTCATCATCCACTTTTCTATATTGCTCACCAAGAAAAATTATATCCTTGACCTGAAACAAGACCAAAGATTATTGGTCTGATGCAAACATTGGGCAAAATCATGTGGTATGAGGTCATCCTCATTCTTTCTTTTAGGAACATGATTGAAGTTTAAATCTATAAAAGACAATTTTTGTTAGAATGGTCTTTAGGCATGATATTTGAAGTCTTGCATAAATAATTAATAAATAAATAAAAGGTACATAAAAGAAAAAGGTTTTGTCCAACTGTAACACCAGTGCATACTGAGTAAGAAACTGGCCCATTTCTGTTTCTGCATCATAGCCAACATGTTTAACTTTCTATGCCGCGTCACCAACCAATATACGCCAAAAGTTCTCCATAAACAACCTATTTCAAACGCTTAAACAATTGTGAAAATATGAATCAGTGCTTTTGTATATCGTATTTAACAGTGTGAAACACTTTCATGTTTCATACTTCAGCGTCAGTTTCATATATTTTGCTGATACGTCTATTGCTGTTTAATTAAGTGAGGATTTCATGGTTGAAATTGAGAAAAAATATTGTAAACTTGTGAATTAGTGCCCATTTAAGTCCTAAATATCTGTATTGGTCTAATACAATGCTGGTTTTTCTTAAATTCTAAAAGGAAATTTAACGCATGAGGTGGAAAAGTTAAGCTGTGCCTCTAGAACTAGCAAAGGAAAACTATGCTTGGATATGGTGACAAATTACAATGTAGTTTGAATTTCACAGCGATTTCTATTAAAGAAGGAAGAAAGAATTAAACGAAGAGAAACCACAAATTCTTGCTGTCTAAAAGAAAGAAAGAAGGAATGAAATATGGTAAGAAAAAAAAAGGGAATAAAGTCTGGAACACAAATTGAAACATGGAAGGTATAAGTTCCAATCCAATGCATTGAGAGTTTCTTATCTCTCAGGATATTGAGTTTCTCCACTTTCTAGTTGTTGTCTTTCTGTTCTGTTCTTCTGAAGTTGGAAGCTGAGGTGAAATATCATGATTTTCCATGTTGGTCATTTTTGTAAGTTTGCTTAGTTTCTTCCACCCACTGGTCCATGCTGATGTATGCTTCTGCTTTAGCAGCTTATCAAACTGTTTCTGCAGATTTTCCATGTCATTTTGAAGCTCCAAGTACTTGGTTTTCACAGTCTCAAGCTCAAACTTGAGTGTGTTGATGTCTTTCTTAGCTGCTGCCCACCCTTCTTGGAATGATTGTGGTGTCCCTTCTAAAAGAGTTTTCCGGTTTGGAACCATTGGTTGGTAGTGAGACTCAACACCTTCTTTCAGAGAACTGTTGGATAGTGCATTACTTATCTTCACCTGTTCAGAGAACAGAACTTGAACCACTACCCTCAATGGAAGCCTTTCATTTTGTGCAGCATGCATGCAAGCATCAATGGAGAGTTTCTGACAATCCATTACACGGCAGAGCCGCTTTCTTTCATGCTCAGTTAGAGTTGGATGTGCCTGTTAATTTTGTTCAAGGGTATAAGAATTGCATGAGTAGAAATCTACAGACACATTTGAATCTAAACTACTCAACATTTTTACTTGTACTGCTAATTTTCCAGATGCATTTTTCAAAACCAATGTATATAGATATTTCTCACCAATTGCATCTGATGGAAATAGTAAACTGCTAAGCATATTTAGTGTGATACTCTTGAGTTACAACTCGAATTTACCTTGAAGTTTTACACAAATGTGGTGTCTCCTAGATAGTTCAAACTCACATTAGTTATTTACGAAAGAATTGGAAAACTTGCACTATTTTCCTCTTGGAGAAGGAATTGATTACCTTAAGATATGAATCAATTGCTCTGTAGAGTCCATCGTCAGAGGTCCTAGCTGACTCAGGCAAAGCTTCTGCAAGAACCTGAAACTTTGTGAGGGAAAGGTTTCTATCTCTGGAAACCTCAGTAAGATAACTATCCACAAGTCTTGCCACTCTTGTCTTGGCATTGATGTTACTGGTGGCATGCTTATCAGGAAAGGGTGGTCTGCTTGGGCTTGAACTTTCAGTCTGCTCTTGAACAAGAAAATGCTCTAGCAGCCTCTGAACAAGATCTACATCATAAACAGTGTCATTTTTGTTATAACATGGGATTAGAAGATCAGCCAGTGTAGCTTGCTCAAATTGCATTCCCACCCTTTTCTCCAATTCAGTGATCAATGCAAGTGCAACCTTTAACATGTTTGCCATTCTCAGTAGTCTAAGCAGGAAGTTGCATGAGACACTGTCCTTCTGTGGGGGAATTATGCTGATGAGGCTTTCAATGATCATCCTTTGATCTTTAGCTTGAAGAGTTGAAGTGTCATCTCTAGGTCTAGTAGACACAACCATTTGAAGTCCACTTTTCCAGCCACCACCGCCACCACTACTAGAACTACTGTTACTGTTACTACTGATGCTTCCTTCATCTGGTGGGATTGCTGTGTCATTCATCAAACCAGGTAGCCACTTAGTAGCATAGTGCATTATTCCAGCACCAACCAACTCATACCTCATGCCCTTTACCTTAATAGCAGTAATGACTCTTACAAAGTGATCAATCCTAAGGATTGAAACATCCTCAAACCACCAGTCAGGGGGAACCTGCTGATTCCTACTAGGACTTGAATCCTTCATGTCATTCCATTTTGGGCTGGAAACTTGTGATGCCCTTCTTCCAGTATATGACCACCTTATCCCCTTTGGATTGGCACAGGCTTTCCATGCTATGGACTCGCTGCATCTTCTCACAATTTGTAGATTCTCTGCCCATGGCGACAGCTTCTCACAGCTTTTCAACACTACTATAGAATCTCTCCATGAAGACAAAACCACATAGCTAAGAAAAGCTTCTGTCTTGAATATAAGATTGCCTTCTTCTAAGTCCTCTGTCATTTCAAGGTACTCTGCACTGCATCTCAGACCAGAGATATTTCCTGCTGTTAAATCAATCGCAATTCCATAGCAAAACTTGGCCGCAAGTTCAAAAGATTCAGGCCCTCCAGGAAGATCGTCCATAACTATCTTATTCAAATCAGGGTCGCGAGAATCGTATATGATTCTGTTCAGCTTTCCACTTCGAGACAGCAAAGGATACTTTCGCAGCAAAATCACCAAAAACAGTTTGTGAAATTCACAACAGCACAAGTCAGAAACATCTCACCTCTTTATAAAAAAAAATAAAAGGCCATACTTTTTATAGGAAAAATAGAAAACTTTCAGGTAGGAAATAATCTATTTGTTTATTTATTCTATAACAAGATAGTAGCTACCTTGTGCAAATGGAAGTTTGCTTCTCCAATTTGAACCAGAAGATCACTTGGAATATCAGCTGACACATACCTGCATGTGAACATGAAACAGATATACAACACTCTCAACAGTTCTTGAAAGCAATTTTATCTGACATTTTGATCTTTATTTTCAGCCATGAAATGAAAACAAATATAACAAGACTGCATTGAACATACCAAGAGTTGCCTCTTTGCTGAAATCCCTCAGTCTTGACACTGTGCTTGGTTGAAGTGAGAAGTCCAGTCCCATATTCCCTCCCAGCAGCAGACTCACTCTCTGATTCCCACATGCTGAAAACCAGACTCACAAGGGAAGATTGTTTTTGGCAGAAAAGTGGCTTTGAAGTGAGAATGAGAAGAAGAAGAAGAAGAGGAAGAAGGGGAGAAATGAAGAGAGGGTAAACTAAAGAGCAAAGTGAATGAGGAGAGAAAGAAAGTTGATGAAAAGGGAGGAGGAACCCACATGGGGTGCTTGGACTTATCTCAAACTTGTCGCTTTCTTCAGAGAACATGTCAAGGAAATCTCACAGGCTGTGCCGTAATGGGCACTCAGGAGCTGTGTTGTGAGGTGTGAATCATTCATCATCGTCGTCATCATCATCATCATCTTCATCTTCTTCTGGGTTTCTGTTTCTGTGTTTGTTTCTTTCATATATGAATTATGAAATGAGATTGATAAAATTGATAGCTAGAAAGATACCCTTCATCATTCATGTGTGCAAGACATGCAGTTCCAAATTCTTTATGCCCACCTGACCATACATGTCTCTTCCTTTTCAGCCCATTTTTATTTTATTTTCTTATTCTTTTATGTGTTACTGTGTTTACTGCAATCCCAAAAACATTCCTTTTGACTACGAGAAAGGATCAAAGGTGCGTTTCCAATTTCCATACCTGCACTTTACTTTGGCCTTCTGATGCATGGAAAGGGCTAATTACAACACTGCCATTTGATCCATTCTCATTCCACCTTCAACGAACTACTTCCCATTTATAGCTATTAAATGAGAGAGACTTATCACATTCTCACACACTCTTTTCACTACACTTAACCACTCCCCATTTATACCTGTTCAATGAGAAAGACTAATCAATATTCACCCAATCTTTTCACTGTACTTACAATATTGGAGAGAGATGGAAAAGGAAAATAAATGTGTAAAATAACATTACTTATCCAGAAATGCATGCAAAAGAATTACCATTTCTGATTTGTTTTTCTTACAACACAAAAGGGACAAAAGAAAACAGATTTCTGAATTGCAAAGGACGGTGGTTTTACCGATTGTAATACAGAGAAAAGTATTTGATAATATACAATAAAATATATAACGAGATGTTACTCTTTTTATGTTGTTTAAAAGTATTTTATTATAAAAATGTTGGCGTATATAATTTTTTTAATAACTTATAATAAAATATTAGATTAGTGTTTTTATTGTTTAGTTTAGAATATGTGTACTATTTTTTATCATCATTTAATAATAGCATGTATAATTTTATAAATGAGACAATTTTCTTATAAGAATTGTCTTCTATTAAACCAAAGCATTAGATCATGGCATTGAGTTACCTAGGGAATTAGGCAATTGTCTTGGAAGTCAGACACAGCAAATGTGTGAGCTCTACTACCTAAGAAATTGGTTAGAACAATGTCTATAAATAAAAAAGAGATTCACATAATGGATAAGTCATTATGAATCGTCTGATACAAATTCCTTAACATACGGAGAAATAATTATTTCATATATATATATATATATATATATATATATATATACAAATTTTTATATTCATTTAATATTATTCTCTATTATTTTAATTTTTATAAAATATAAAAATTAACCTGATTATTTTATTTTTATAATGAATAATAATATATTAACTGTAAGGGCCTGAAATAAAGGAGTCATTGGACTTTATGTGAGGCAACCAAACTCATCAAACCAGGGGCAACTTAGTTTTAGGAAAGACTTCTCAGAAGTCTGATTCAGTTGCTTGAGCTCTCTCTTTCTCTAAAACTCTTTTGCCCTAAATTCTCTTTGTCTTCTTTCTAAAAATTTCCATTCACTGAACCATTCAATCTTGGATTTGAAGGTGCTCAGGCGTTCACCACACCGAAGGTTTCCTTGTGACCTGATCATATCTTTAAATTTTGTAATTAATCATGTTGGGAGTGCCTTGGGGTAAGAATCTATGGTAATACTGATAAAATAGAAAACTTAGTGTTCTAGTAGAGTTTTAGGTCACTTTAAGAGGAAGAGATGTGGTGATTTTGGACATTGTAGGTCTTGAGTACAATTGGGCAGTTTGGGTAGCTCATATAGGTCAATTTTGACTTGCTAGGAACATAAAACTGGACTAGATCATGTTAATATTGGTGGAATTAGATTTGGGCCCCTAAGTTGAGAGATTTTCAATTTTCAAGTATAAATCAATGCATAAACATTTTAAAAAGATGTTATAAAGGGTTAGAATTAGTTAGACATGTTTAATTCAACATATACTTCGAATTGGAGGTCTTAGAAGTTGGCCAAGAGGCCTAGAAAGGGTAAGGATTGGTATGAGTGGTGATTCTACAGAATTTGCGTTCTGTAGATGATGCAGAGTTTCTATGTGAGCTCTCTGGCATAGCGAGACTCTATAGAGGGTGCTTACTGTCTGGGTAATTCGCCGTGCGAGCTGGTGCGCTATGCGAATTACCAGAGGGTATTGCTCTCTGTTTATGAATTCACCTGGCGAATCCTGTCGCTATGCGATTGTTGGTGGTCTGGAACCACTGCCCTTTTAATTCGAAGAGCGAGATGAACGCAAAGCGAAGGGATTTTAGGGTGTGGTCTCTATCTAGGCTCTCGCATAACCACTTGGGTGCGCTATGCGAGAGGTTGAAAGTCTGATGCATGCTGCGAGTTAATTCACATAGCGAATTTGGGGGTGCGCTGTGCGAGACCATCCTATCTCGCCTTGTAAATAGGGTGAGTTGTGCGAACCCTTTGGGTCCATTCTTCTCTTTTACACTTGCTTTAGGTGAACCAAGTGTGTGGAATGATTGAAATGCATAGTATGATGATAGTAATGTTATTGAACTGATGATATGTGATGGTATGACACATGTTTGGTGGTGGAGTATAATTAACATGTATGGTTGATGGACGTAATTCCATGATCTTCAAGGAGAAGATCCATGGTGGTGCCCTTAGTTGTTTAGAATGAAAGTAGGAGCTCAGTCTTGGGGGTCATCCTAAAACTCCAATGGTCTTTCTTCTCACGTAGAGAGGATTGAACCATGTGGTGATGAATAGTAGGAGGTCCTAATCTTGGGTGCTTCCAGTCTGGCCCAAGGTGAGTGAGAACGGACTAACCTCGTGAGTGTGGTAGGGTGGAGAACCTAAGTTTCACAAGCCACCACGAGTGCAAGACCCGTCATAGCTCGACAATCATTCTAAGTCCGAACAAGTCAAATCTAGAATTCAACATGTTAGGATGCGTGTTTACCTTACTTGATTGGAGTTAACTCTTGCATGTCTATTGTCATATTGTATACTTTTATGTAATTAGCTCACCCTGGCTTGTTTGTGTATGATTCCTTTTGCGATGATCATCCACTTGGATGAGAGTAGATGATGAGGATGTTTCTTTGGAGACGAATCTAGAAGAAGACGACGATGCTGCAATTTAGGCTTCCCAGAAGTTTCTTAGTCATTTGATGATATTTTAAAATATTTTTCCTCTTTAAGTTTATAGTTTAGACCTCTTTTGTTAAAGTTTAATTCTAGAGCTACATTTTGAGGATAATTGTAATCCTAATTACTCTTAACTCCTTTCCTATATTATGCATGATGACGTTTTTATTATATATGTTTTTCTATATAATTGGAATGTCATGTTAACGTGATATATGTATTGTTTTTTTATTAAATTTAGAGTATATCAATATAATAATAAATTAATAAAAAATTATATATATACTGTTTTAAAATACTGTAAAAAAAATCTATATTAAACTATCTTTTTCTACTGGAAAATAAGCAGAACAATCGACCGAGGCAGCACAACAATCTGATAAATTTAGGAATCTCGCCTTCATTTAGAAGAAATTGAGTCCATGAATAACTTCAATTTAGAAATGAGGAATTGTAACAAAATACATCGTTCGACCATCATTGCAACAAAATAGGTAAGAAGAATAACAAGAATATGATTCGACCATCATTGATAAATTGCAAATTACAAATCCATTAGGTGGAAAACGACTTAGTATCTGCTGTCTTAATGTAAAATGAAACGGAAGGAGAATGATTTTGTTTTGAAAATATAGAAAATATAGAGTACAGAATCTGATATGTTTCTTGGGTTGTCGTATCAAGGCAATTACGCTAAGAGGGTAAGTTCATTGGTTTGTGTCTCAATTTAACATAATTAGCACTTAGTTTGTCTCCTTCAGTTTGTATTTCTTCCACCATTGCTATGTCCCACTCTCTAAAAAAAAAAAACTGTTGGATATGTTGATACATAAGGGACAATATAAAAAGTTCAACCAATACTCTAAATAATTTTAATATTATTTTAAATAATTGAGTTTACATTTAACTGAACTTTGTTATCATATATTTGTAATAAAGTTTGTTTTCATACACAAGTTTTATAATTTACTTACTCTATCAAACTTAAAAACTAAATTATGTCTATTTTTTTATTTGGCTTAATTAATGATTTAATTATTATACTTACGCTTATGATTAATGTTTATTATATTGTTTAAAGAATCAACGCATTTCTTTCCGTGAAATTATTATTGATGACATTAGAAGATAATAATATATTACCGTATTAGTTTTTTTTTTCTTTTTTAATTTTTTTCTTGTTTTATCGCTTAATTTTTTTTTTCTTTCCTCTCTTCTTCTCTTTTTCAAAACCCTCCAATCCCTTCATCCCAGTCATAGTACTAGAGCATCATAAACTAAGGAAAAGTAATTTTAATATTTTTTATTGTCATTCTATTCATTGTCTTTTTTTTCTCTCTTTGTTTTGCACTCAATTCTAACAAAATCATCGCAAAATAATGAAGAAATCTCGCTACAGGTTACTACTCTGCACACTCTCAAAATGCATCTACCATCCCCTTCTTTGTCTTCACATCCTCTTCCTTTTTGTTACCTAAATCTTTCTCCTTCAATTTCACTTGGTTATTCATTATAAGAAAACTAACTATTAGAATTAGTCAAAAGCCAACACAACTAAGAAAATTGATGCTAAAGCCTCAATTTTGTGTTTGAGGAGATTTAGACACTAAAGGTGAAAGCTAAAATAGTTTTTGCTAACTCTTTGACAAACATACCAATTGCAATTCATGCAAGTAGTAACCGATACAAGATATCGTTTTCTCAAAAAACTCGTGTAATACCAAATAATCAAGCAACTAATAATTAAACTACACGAAAAATGATTTCCACAACTTTGAAGTTATGTGCAAGATGTAAATTTATGCAAAAAAGAGTATACACTTTGGATGTTCACACACTTAGAAGATGGAAAAGACTAGAAATGATATGGAATGTTATTGTTGGGATTAGATTTCACCGACTTCACTTTCATGCATTTAAAAAATCAACTCCTCTCCATTATAATGCTAATGTCAACCTACAAGTTTACTTAAACCATAATCTCTTAGTAGAATGAGTCTAAGTTTCCTTATTAAGAGTCAATCTCTTGAATCCTTAATAAATAAACTCACTTTATAAACTAAGGTTTAAGACAACTAATGAGTCAAGTTTCATTCTTAGATACACACAATAGTTTAGTGGTTACATCTACCCCTAACAACTCCAAACCAAGCTTACAAAATGAGAAATGGAAGAAGATGGAGATACAAGGAATAAAGAAGAGACGTTCCTAAAGGCCCTAGCAGGCTTTCAAGCTCTCCAAACATCAATTTTCGTGCTCTAGACTACCAAATATCACTTTCCCTTGATCAAACAAGAAGAAATAGAGCTAACATGTCATGTTAGCATAAGTCTTGCCTTACACCAGTATAGTGCCACCTAGTGTTGGTCAACCCTAGAACAGGAAAGGGACTTTATGTCAAACTAGCATCTAACACCCTCTAGTTGGCGCCTAGCATGATTGGCCCCTAGAGCAATGGAACCCAATGCCCTTTGGTGATGCTCAATGCTGTAAAAGCTAATGCTTTCTAACATTGCGGCATTGGGCACAACTTCTATGGCGCCCGGTGTTGATACATTTCTCTTAATTCAAGTTCTTGATTGTTTTTTCATACTTATCGAGATTGCAAACTTGTCTGGCTTGAGACAAAAACTTCTTCTCACAAATTTTACACAGAAGAATGGGAATTAATAGTATAATTAGATCAATGTAACCCAAAATGTAATTATTTACAAAAGTTTGATAAAATTGAAGACTAAGAAGGTTAAAAGCTAAATAAGAGTTGGTTTTGTTAATAAAAGATAACTACAATAATAGTAAAATTAACATTATCAGTTATGTTGGCTATTGTTGGCAAACACTAATAGTGTGGGCTAAGCGGACACTAATAGTATAGGCTAAGTGACCACTAATAGCATGGGCTAAGAGGACACTAATAGTGTGGATTAAGCGGATGCCAATAGCATTAGCTAAGACGACTCTAATAACGTTGGCTAAGCTAACACTAATTACAATAACTTCAAAAAAAAAGTAATGTGTGAAATGATTGAAGAATGTAGATGAAAACAAATGTGAACAAAAAATAGGAGCAAAAGAAATGTAAACAAATTTATAATGGACGAATAAAATGAGTGTAGATGAAAAAGATGAATGTGGATGAAGGGGATGAATATGAATGAAAAAAGATGAGTATAAATGATAGAGATAAATAGAAAAATGTAAATAAAAGAAAATAAATAAATATTAAATAAAAAATATGAAAAATAAATAAGGTTAGTGTTAGTTTAGCTCAAACTAAATTTACTTTTTTTTATAATTAGTGTTCATTAAGTGGATATTAATTTAAATAAATATAAATATTAAAAATAAATAAAATTAATGTCAGCCTAGACTAACCTGATTTATTTTTAATATATCTTTTTATAGTTAACATCCATCAAACTGACATTAACTTAAATAAATATAAATATTAATATCTGTAAATTAATACTAATACAAATATTTAGTTAATAAAAAATTTAATTATTTCTTTTTATGTTTTTTTTTTATAAAAAAAGTTAATCTTTTTACATCATTACGCTAATAGTAATTTGGCCAATGCTAATATTTGAAAGCTAAATTAGTGTTTTCTTAATTATAATGTTATGCGAAAGCTTTAGGAGCATAAGAAGAAGTACATTAAGTTCTGATACCATCGACGGGAGATATGTGACGAGAAGATGATATCAAAGAAAGAGAAAAATATGTTATCATAGAAGAAAATATCATAAATACCAAGAGGTTTCAGTAAACAAGTATGAACATAGGTCCGTTATTAAGTTCTCGCCTATTGAGATAGAGATGAAAAGCATGTGGTGGGAAGGATTAAAAGGTTTGGAGAAGAAAAATACTTGAAAAAGAAATCAACAAACCATAAAACAAAACTAAAAAAGTTAATACACATGTAATTACTTCTAGCATGATTAATATTGATTTAAAAAACCATATTAATTCTTTATAAATAATACAACAGCTCAATTAAGTAAAAAAAATAATATAAACACAAGTAAATTATAAACCATCAAATAGTATTTTTATTTAATATAAATATTAACATTAATTTTAGTATTTTTATTTTTGTTTTTAATGTAATAATAAATTTTATAATTATAAAAATCTAAATAAAAATTCAAATCTTATTAAGTAAAAATAAAAAGAATAACAATGTATAAAATAAAATATTTTTAAATTTAATATTTTTAAATTTTAGATTAAAAGAGGTATTAAAATTATATCTTCTCCAGAAAAATCTCCAAAAAATTCAGTGTTTATAATTGAATAATTTAAGTAAACTAATTGCGTTATTTTCCAGCAGCTACAATAAGTTAATTTGAACTTGGAAGACATCGAGCTTGTTTAAAAAAATTCTTTCTAAAACCGGTACAAACGAAGAGAAAAAAATGAACCAAATTGGGTTGATTTGATTGATTAGACAAGTTAGTTTGAAGGATATTCTGACTATGCATTTGATTTGCAATCATTTATGATATTTGATTTACTATGCACTCACGGGAAAACATATTATTAATAAACTGTTTTATATTTTTCATAACATAACAATCTTTTTATTAATAAATAAATTTACGGCGATGTTCATTTTCAATTGTTTTATATTTAGTGTATGTTGCCTAAATTTAGTTTAGTAATTGTACGAGATGGGTCGGAAGGTCATAGTGATGCGGTATGCTTAATCTAGCCGGACAGTGATAGAATTATTGATTGATAAATATGACCGGCCGGTCAAGGAGGAATGATCGGAAAGATTTTGTAATCATTTATTAAGCTAAGTAGCGATTAAAGTTATTGGTATGAAATTAGGTCGTAATTAACATTTTACTAATTCTAAATCTATGACAAAAATTATAAATACAAATCAAATGTAAGAGGTAGGTGATTTACATTTATTGTTCATTTATTACTAATCTCAAGGTCTTAATTTCAAACTCGCCCTCTAATATGTCTTACCAGCCCTCAAACCGGAAACTTTCAAAGATAGTATCTGCCAGCGTGCCCCAAAGACCATTGAAGAGTTGCGCGAACGGGCGACCGACGAGATACGAGTAGAAGATATGAAACAAAGTGACAAAAGGGGAAATCAAGAGGCCAAAGGAGAAAAGTCAGACAGAAGAAAGCTGGAAGGGTCCGAAAAGTCAGGAGGGTTCAAGCCAAGGGAGCCACCGAGGGGACCTCGTTTTCAACAATGCACCCTGTTGAACACACCCCAGGATAAGATACTTCAAGAAGCCCTAAACACTAAGTTGATGCCAGCAGCTAAGCGACATCCAACGCCACCAGGGGCGAATACCAATAAGCATTCCCTTTATCACAAGAACATGGGCTACACCACTGAGGAGTGCGTCAATTACAAGGATAAGATAGAGGAATTAATCCGAGCGGGACAACTGAAGAAGTATGTAAAAGTTGATCGTCCCGAGGTACCGATACAATAATCGTTTAGTCTGCGACGGAGGAGTCTGCGAAGGCTGGAGAAGCGCGAGAGGCCAAGGTATGGACAAAATGACCGCTCTCGATCCGAAAGGCAGCGAAGCCGAAGCCGCAGTAGGGATCATGACTGCCCGCTGTGCAAGCACATTAACACAATCTCAGGAGGATTCGTAGGCGGGGGTTCGTCATCTTCCACCCGGAAACGCCACGTCCGAGCCTTGCGATCTGTTCACGCAATGGACAAACTCTAGAGAATCATGCCTCCCATAACTTTTATAGATGAGGACTTCCATGCCCCCGATCCCGACCAGGATGACCCTATGGTCATTACGGTAAAGATAGACCGTTACAACATAAGCAAGGTGCTAGTCGACCAAGGCAGTTTGGTGAACATCCTCTACTAGAAGACATTCCAGAAGATGGATATCTCAGATGACCTGATCGTCCCTTACAACGATCAAATAGTGGGTTTTGCAGGCGAAAGGATTGACACCCGGGGCTACATGGACCTGCGCACACACCTCGGGACCGATCGAGACAATGAGGAGAAGCAGGTACGTTTTCTATTAGTGGAAGCCAGCACCTCATACAATGTCCTCTTAGGACGATCGTGCTTGAATGCCTATGGAGCTATCGTATCAACCCACCACCTTACCATGAAGAACCCGTCCAGTAGGGGAACAATATGCATAGTTCGAGCAGATCAGAGGGCAATGAAAGAATGCTACGCGACTGGCCTAAAACTTCACCCTTAAACAACTAGGAGGAAAACCAATCGGTTATAAGTGGATATGGCGGACCTTGACCCGCGAACAAATACCGAAGACCGGCTAGAACCATTGGGAGAAATACAACCAGTCTTAGTTGGGGAAAATGACTCACGAACCACAATAATGGCTAAGGGACTAGAATTCGAGATGGAAAGACAGATCAGGTCAGTCCTATCGTGCAATAGGGATCTATTTGCATGGACGACCGTCGGCATACTAGGAATTCATCCCTCGGTCTAGGATAAGAAAAGAGGAACACTATAGAGGAAGAAGTGAGTAAGTTGAGGGAGGCTAGATTTGTCAGGGAAGTGACATACACCACTTGGCTCGCCAACGTGGTCATGGTCATGAAAGCTAGTGGGAAGTGGCTTATGTGCACCAACTACACAGATTTAAATAAAGCTTGTCCCAAGGACTTCTAACCCCTACCCAACATTGATGTCCTAGTTGATGGGACGCCCGACCACAAGATGTTGAGTTTCCTGGACACGTACTATGGTTACAAGATTCCTATTTACGCTCCAGATCAAGATAAATCTGTGTTTATTATCGATAAGGCCAACTTTTGTTACGAAGTCAAGCCTTTCGGTTTGAAGAATGTTGGAGCCATATACCAATGCTTGATGGATAGGATTTTCTCAGACCAGATCGGGCGATGCAAGGATGTATACGTGGATGACATGGTATTCCGTTTGGTCAATGGACGACAACATGTAAAAGACCTAGAGGAGGTTTTCAAGCAGGTCAGGCAGTACGTGATGAGATTAAATCCCGCTAAGTGTACTTCTAGAGTGACGACAGGAAAATTTCTTGGATTCATGCTCACTGCTGAAGGAATCAAAGCTAACCTAGACAAGTGTGCAGCCGTCCTAAAGATGGAAAGCCCGACCACACTGAAGGAAGTCAAAGATTGGTTGAATGCGTCCGCCCTGTCCTGAGAAAGATGAAGAAAGGATCCGTTGACAGATGGGACGCCGAATGTTAGAAGACATTCAGGATGTCAAGGCAACTTTGATGAACCCGCCGATCATGAACTAGCTGGTGCTGGGAGGAGATTTGCAAATCTATCTGGGGGTTTCAGATCAGCCGTTAGTGTCGTTCTACTTCAAGAAAAATTTGATCCAAGGCTCATATACTTTGTGAGTCGAACCCTCTAGGATATTGAATCACGTTACCAACAAGTAGAGAAGGTGGTCCTGGTTCTACTTAATGCATGTAGAAGACTTCGACCATATTTCCAAAGCCACCAGGTCGTGGTCCGAACGGACTACCCTATCTCCAAGATCTTGACGAAACCCAACTTGGCAGGGCGAATGGTGCGTTGGACGGTCGAGTTGTCAGAGTTCAACTTGCGGTACGAACCCAAGGGGTCGGTGAAAGGCCAATACTTGGTTGATTTTACGGCGGAGCTACCCTCAGCGGCTAGCGATGAATGAAATTTATACGTTGATGGATCTTCGGGACGATCGGCGAGCGGAGCGGGACTAGTATTAGAAGGCCCAAACGTCTTCTTGCTGGAGCACTTTTTGGTGTTCAAGTTCAAAGCTTCCAATAATTAAGCAGAGTATGAAGCTCTGGTGGCGAGATTGGAGCTGGCAAGAGATATGGGAGCCCGAAAGGTCTTGTGCCGAACGGACTCCCGACTTGTAGTCGGGAAGATGAACGAGGAGTTTCAGGTTAAGCAAGATCACCTCCTCTGGTACTTCCATAAGGCATCCGCCCTAACCGAGGAGTTGGAGAAAATCGAAATTCGACACATCCCCCGCGAATACAATTCTCGGGTGGACATGTTGTCTAAGTTTAGCTCGCAAAGAGAAAGGGTAGTTAACTACGATTATTCGCCAGGTACTGCTACAACCATCAGTGGAATGTTTAACCACCACCGCACGCCCTACACACCTTAGTATCACCATGGTTGTTCGCCTAGTGGGGGGATGGATATCGTTGGCTCATTCCCCACTGGTCGGGTCGAGCCCAAAAGAAATTCCTCCTTGTCGCGGTCGACTACTTCACCAAGTGGGTAGCGACTAAAGCTCTAGCAACCATCACATCGTAGGTGTAGAAATTTAGCTGGAAGTTGATATGTCAGTTTAGGATGCCCCGAACGATTATCATGGACAATGACCGACAATTCATTGACAGGAAATTGGGCAAATTTTACAAGGGTTTGGGGATCAAACACATGACCAGTTTCGTGGAACATCCTCAGACAGACAGCCAAGTAGAAGCCATGAACAAAGCGGTAGTTGCTTAACTAAAGAGACGGTTGGGCTAGAAAAAAGGAGCCTGGACCGATGAACTCCCCGAGGTCTTGTTGGCTAATCGATGTACCTCACACGAAACAATCGGGGAAACCCTTTCAACTTGACATATGGTATTGATGTCATGCTACCGGTTGAGTTGGGAGAGCCCTCCTTGCGGCCGTAGTTGGAAGATATCCACTTGAATGATGAGGGGAGACGATATCTGATGCGAGTGTCGCGACCCGTCAAATTTGTTGTGCATTAAATAATGCAGTATAGTTTACTAGGAAGTGACTCCTAGGTCGTCTCTCAAGGACCAATTTTTGGTGGTTCAATCTCAGATTTTTTACACAAAGTGGGGGGGGGGGTTTTGTGATATGGTTTTGTGCAGTAAAATTAAAGTGGACTGGAATTTAAACGAGACAGAATTTAAAATACTGAAATAAATTTTAACAATGGTAAAAACAAGCGGTAAAAGATGGTAAAACTGAACGGTAAAATTAAACGCATAAATAAAAACATCAGTGAAAATACGTTGATAGAAAATAAACCGTAAAAATGACGTTGAAAATAAACTGAACGGTAAAAAGCAATGACTGAATTTAACAGTACAGAAAATACTGAACGATAAATTTAACAGATAAAAACATTTAACTGAAAATGGAATTCATCACAAATTGAACACTTAAATTAAAATTCTGGACAGTAAAAAGGAAACGAGCAAAGGTGACACATTCGGAAATGAAAACTATATTTTGGCACTGTTGAAAATAAATTACAGAGAGCTTTGAAAGAAGAAGAGGCAAGAGCCTCTTCCAGGGACCGTGAGGGGTTCCTAAACTACTCTAAATTCTACTACTAAAATCTTATTCAAAATCTGCCTGGTTTCTCCTGCTGCTGCTCTTCTCATTTTATAGCCACTCCTCTGACATCCCGTGACTTCTTCCTTTCCCGTGACTGTCTCCCTAGCTTCATGACTTCTTTTTGCAATAGCCAATATGAGCAAAAGGTGGGTCCTTCATTTGGCTTCTTCTTCAATTTTCTTTTAGCCGAGAACACTACCTTCAGGAAGCATGCCTCTTCTTTCAACAAAATAAGACCATGCACATCCTCTTCTTCCTTGTCCGTAGCCTCCTCATCTCCCAAGCTGCTGGGTTTGTTCAACATCTCCTTCTTCCCTTGCTGGATGTGGATGAGGATGGTGAGTTTTGGAGTGAAGGGTGGATGTGGGAAAGCATGGAGGTCGGACACCATTCTGTTGTTGGGAACTCTGGACCAGACCTTGCTGGACCGTGCAGATCTCCCCTACTGGACCAGCTGCTGGATTTGAGAAGAATGGAGGAGTTGCTGGTTCCGTGAGCTAAAACGTGTTGCTTCTAATATGCTACAAGACTTCATTTACCAAATTGAAAATCCAATTCTCTCTTTGCATGTGGGCCGTGTGTTACCATTCTCTTCAACGTGGCTTCTCCATCATTTGCTTTCTTTTCAATTGAAAAGCCAACAATAAAATATTATGGTAGCCCCAACTTTTGTTTCATGTGTGCTGGATGCTTGCCCATGACCGTGTGCTTTTTTTAGAAAATGTAGCAGCACAATTGCTATTTTATAGGTATAAAACCGTGAGCCTATTTCAATGTGGAGGCCCCTTCTCCATCCAACTTCTCGGTTTATTCTTAATGATAAGTGGTGGCTCCCATGTGTTGTCTAGCCAAAATCCAATGGAGGAAACCATTCAACATTTTCATTTTCCATGTGGCCGTGAATTCCAAAGTGAATTGTCCACACTCCATTTTTCAGCCGAGCATATCACACTTCCAACGTATCCTTTGCCAAAATGAAATTTCCAATGGGCCTAGAGTGAATAACGGAATGAGTGGAGCTGCTGCCTTTGTGTAGATGAAACCGTAGCCAATAAAGAAGTCCAATAGATAAATTAAACTCCTTCTTTCAAAACGGATCAGCACATCTTTTCTTTTTTTTTTTTTCTAAAAATAATTGAATCAAGTGTAGCCTCTTTCAAGTGAAACAACACAATGTGGAGATGAATATTCTTCCAAATGTCCCAATTTGTATTTCCAGAAATTTCCCTGCGATTATTAATGCAAATAATTAACTCAGATAGTCCAAATTAATTAAAATAAGAATTTCTGATCGAATTAAGCACAATTCAAAAAAATGGGAAAATACTGGACAATTAAGCACAATTCCCCGATTAATTCTAGTACAATAAGCTAAGTGAAGTGAAGAAAATATAGACTCATCAAAATAGACCACACTTAGTCTTTTGCACTCCTGGGCAAAATTAAGACTTAAATCAGGGAATAGTTCAAAGGACATCAAAGGACTGACATAGGCGCAGCATACAGAAGACAAACACTCTCAAGGAAACATATTTACAGAGTTCTCAAGAAATCTGGACCAATGAAAGAAGTAGAAATTTTCCAACACAAAATCAAATAAAGCAGATACTTACAGAAATCTTCCAAGCAATTCAATACACGGAAAAATAATCAATCAGCTTAAGAGGTGATTCAAAAATAACAAAACCTCACAGATGCACTCACAGTGTTTCTCTCAAGTGTCTAGGGTAAATAATTTCAACTCAATGTACTCAAGAAAACAAACACAAGTAGACTTGGCAAGTTTCTAATATCAACACTTAAAACATATGCATGTTCAGATCAAAAGGTCTTTTCTGGGTTGTAATGGGGCCAAGGACAGGGGAGGATAATTTTGGATAAGTAGCTATAGCCCAAAAGAAATAGAGGAGCACTAGGAAAAAGTGTAAACACAGTGAAATCTCACCCAAACCTCTAATTCAATCCTCTTCTCGACTCCATTATTCACAAAATTGTTTTTCATTTTTCTCTTTTTCTCATCATCATTTTTTTTTTCATCCTGTCTCTTTTCTTTTTTTTTCTCTTTATCACGCAACAGGATATAATTCATATTTTCAGAACAAGATGAGGAACCAACTAGCCAATTCATCAGAATTCCCAAGAAGACCACACTTTTTCACAAAACACTTCTATAGCTCCAGACTTCCCTAAGGTTAAGGTAATCACTGTTTTTTTTTTTTTTTTTTTTTACTCAGGGTCAGTGTATGAGCTTCAACACAAAGAAATGGGGAAAGTATAGGCTCAACAGGGGTTATCAAAGGATAATAACAAGGTAGGCTTATTTGGCTAAAGAGGCTCAAGAACAAAAATTGCCTTTATCACTTCCAAACATGCATATAAATCAAGAATATAAAAAAAGAATCAAGCCAAGGCATATGTGCAAGCAATCAAGATACATATCACACAAGAAAGAAAATTAAGTGGCTCAAATCTCACTCAGGGTGTTTGTCATAATCAAATCAACCTCTTAAACATTATAATCATCTTCCAAGCAGATAAAGCAAGGATTTCAAACCATAAGTATTAAGTAAGTGAAGGAAAAATCTACAACTTAGACAAACTCCAGAAATCAAGAGAAAAATGTAAAATTTATTGCACACAACAGAAAAAATTTAACACTCAAAAACAAAAAATTTAACACACAAAATACAATCTAACAGAAAAATCAGGATTTCTCCCCAGTAGACCACACTTAAATCACACAATGTCCTCAGTGTGTTACAATCATCAGATGATCAATTTCAGAGCAGTCAAATAATATAGACAAGTGCAATAAAAAGTAGAAAAATGGGAAGAAATTTTCAGTAACATCCATCAGTAGATGTTATCATTGACATCCATCAGCAGATGTCTAAAACACCTAGCACCCATCAGTAGATGCTAATTAATAATTTTTTTTTTTATTTTTTATTTTTATTTTATTTTATTTTATTTTATTTTATGAAAAAGGATACCGGTACTGTGACAACAGTCTCCGTGGCAACGACCGGAACTGTTGCTACAGTGGAAACAATTTGCCTATAATTAGGCCAATCTCAGCGCCTGAGTGGCATTTCCTGACTTCCACTCTCTCTCTGCTCCTGTCTTCTCTACTCCTCTCTCCTCCTCTCTCTTCTGAGCATCTGGAGTCTGCGCGGAGCCTCTGCCACCGCGCCTTCTGAAGAGTTTGAGAACCTCGAGGAGCCTCTGCAAGCCCTACTACTCCAGGTAAGTCCTCTACACCTGGATCCCTTTTTCTTTCTGCTTGCTTAACTTTTCCTGCCGTCTCTTTGCTTCATTTTTCATCTTTCCTTTCATTCTGCTTATTCTGCTGTTATGCCTTCCTGCTTTCCTTCTTCTCCTTTTCCTTTTTTCCAGATCTTTCATTTTTTTTTTCTTTTTCTTTTTCTGCTTTCTTTTCCAGCTTTCATTTAAGCCTTCAGTTCCTTCTTTATTTTCAGCTCTTATTCGCTTTCTTCTTCACCTGCTAAACACTTAAAACACATAAAACACAATTGTCTTAAAACTTAAGGGGTATATCGGCTGGAAACCAGACGTTAATCTCCCTTCGTTTGAAGGTATGGCAGAGACAATCGGGTAGAACAACGCCACGTACCCCACTTAAAACTAAAACACAGAAACTGAATATACAAGAACAATATGGACAAGGACACTGGACGTAGATCCGTTTAGGACCCTTTTGCAAGGACCGTGAAACAGATCTGAGACCAAAAACTGAAACATCAAATACAGACTGGACAAAATAAATCTAAAAGGAAACAAGAACAAATAAAGAAAACAGAGAACTAATCTAATTTTTTTTTATGCTTCTCTTTTTTTTTTTTAGTTCTTTTTATTTTTTTTTATGTTTATTTTTTTTTATGTTTTTGTTCTTTTTTTATTTTTTATTTAAGTATTTGTATATTATGAGAGGAAGGATGAGTGATACGGAATCAGAGAGATATACCAGTCAACGGTGGCGTCCTACCGACGATCAAATCAAGATGATGACCAAAATATTCAACTATGGGGTCACACACCCAAGCCGAGCGCAAGTCGTCGAGATCGCGTCTCGACTAAGGGCTTTCGGCGAAGCCACTGAATACAACGTACACTGCTGGTTCAACAACCACGGCAATCGGGTCAAGCGCTGGCAAGCGGAGATAGACCCCACTGGCACTCTCTTTTCACAACTGCCGCTATATATGTACGGTAAGACCCTGATCACACCTCAATTTTTATTGAAAATTTTCACTTCCTCTTCTATAATTAACACAAGTTATTTTTATTTTTTATTTTTTTATTTATTATTATTATTATTTTTTTTTTTTTGAAAGAAAACAACTGGGTGATAATGAGGGCACCGAGGCTGCTGAATTTGTTTCCAGTTCCGATCATTATCGATGACGACAAAAATGAACGAGAAATTCCTCCACCAAAGCCTCCGCTCGTGACTTTTCGAACCAGAGCTCCCTCAACGGAGCTCTCCCTTAGACCACCACAACCAGCTCGAGAGTTCTTTCATTTTTAAAGTTTTATGTTTTTTTTTTTTATTTTTATGTTTTTGTTGGCCGAGTGTGGCCAGAATTTGAACAAGTACTGTAATAAGGACACTTAATTTTTTATGTTTTTAATTTTTTTTTTATTTGGACTGTAATATTAACGATCAATAATGATCGAACCTCGGACATCTTTATTTTATTTTTATGAATTTTTATGAATTTGAAATTTTTTTTTTTTTTAATTCATGCTCACAATTTAAAAATGAAATAAACACAACCATGAAAACACATCAGAAAAGCTAAATAATATGTACATAATGAGGAAAAAGAGTGCTCCCTGGTCATGGTGGCAGTTGCCAATTCTGGACTATCAGTGAGATATCTTCCACCTCAGGATCCGGCGAAGATGTCTTCAGGAGCAGCTCGCCCAGTACTGCCCTCTCACTCAAATCAAGACTTTTCTTCCTTCTTCTTCGAGCAAGTTGTTGAATCAACAAAATCAGGAGCCTTTTGTCCACCAGCAGTTGTTGAGTCTGTGACACCGGAGTAATAAGAGAAATAGCAGTATACTTTCCTTCATCTATCATTGTTTCCTCTATGTCAGTACCTGTATTCTCATTTACTTTTGTAACCTGGTCATCAAACTCATAATCAATAGCATCTGTTATGAATTTAGAATCTGTTTGTAACACATAATCAATTTCAATACAAATCGGGCAAGAACCAGATTCACAATCACATTCACAATTCTCAGAAAACTGAGTCAGATCAATGTTTTGTTCTAACTCTATCATGTTATGCGACTGCAAAATTCCTGTCTCAAAATCAATATTGACATATGCATCATCAACAAAATCCACATTCAGTGCAAAGCTATTATCAATGGAAATTTCATCACTGTAATCATGTTCATTCAACACAACATTTATACCAATGGTTTCAGAGACTAATACTGAATCAAAAACTTTAGAATTGTCAATCAAGTCTGTATCAGTTTCAATCCTAAAACCTGTAGAATCATTGTGCAACAAATCACAAGCAATTGAATGTATAGGCAGATCTGGTAAAGAGCTTGTAATCTCAGTTTCAGAATAAACATGTTTTTGCTCAGAATAAATTTTCTCATGAATTTCCAATTCATCAACTGCACATTCAAGTTGAGGTACATTTACCTCCACGGTGGAAGATAAAAATGGTCTACCTGTCTCAACAGTGTTACTCGTACCTGCCTGGTCCTTAAAATAATCATCAACAGTCTCAGGTGCAAGAGTGGGATCATAGAAAGGTAGGAAAGTGGGTGTAGTAGTAAACTCATAGCTTTGCTCCCCATCTTCTATGTTGATGCCACTATCATCTTGAAAGTGTTGAGTGGCCATCTGCCCGATCTGATCAGTCAGCTTCTGAATGGCAGCTTGAGTTTCCATGCTCTCTTGCTTGAACTGCATGTTCCCTTTCTGAAACTGAATGTTCTGCATGGTCATCTGCTCCAATAACTCCTTCAATGTAGGTTCAGAAGTTGAAGGCTGAGAAGCTACTTGGGCAGGAGCATCATACTGCTGACTCTGATATTGCTGAACTGGTGGAACCGGCTCCCAAAGGGAGCTCTCAGGAATTTGAGGATGATCCATATTTTTCTCAGTATTAAAATCAGCACAAGAATCAGAGTAATATGCAGAAAGAGAATCATAATTACAGGCACTTGTAGAATAAGCACTATTCACAAAATTAAAATAGGTAGACATGGAAAATAAAAATAAAAACTAAAAACTAAAAATTACGAAAAAGATAAACTAAACACATTTATACATGCTACAAGCACACACAAGACAGAACATCAATAGTAAAAAAAAAAAAATTAAATTTTTTTTTTTTAAATATAGCAACTAAATACAGAACACAGCACAATAAAATATAAAAGACAAAACATATATTAACACAACATAATCGAAAAACACAGCAAAAATCTAAAACGAAAAACCTGGAACTGAAGTGACAACGCCGCCAAAATTTGCTGAAGGTGTCGTTGTCGCCTACAAAAATATACAAGACAAAACACACAAAACAAACATATTAACAGAACAAAACTTTATACAACAAAAATCTAAAACCAAACCTCCATTGATCCCCGGCAACGGCGCCAAAATTTGATGCGAGTGTCGCGACCCGTCAAATTTGTTGTGCATTAAATAATGCAGTATAGTTTACTAGGAAGTGACTCCTAGGTCGTCTCTCAAGGACCAATTTTTGGTGGTTCAATCTCAGATTTTTTACACAAAGTGGGGGGGGTTTTGTGATATGGTTTTGTGCAGTAAAATTAAAGTGGACTGGAATTTAAACGAGACAGAATTTAAAATACTGAAATAAATTTTAACAATGGTAAAAACAAGCGGTAAAAGATGGTAAAACTGAACGGTAAAATTAAACGCATAAATAAAAACATCAGTGAAAATACGTTGATAGAAAATAAACCGTAAAAATGACGTTGAAAATAAACTGAACGGTAAAAAGCAATGACTGAATTTAACAGTACAGAAAATACTGAACGATAAATTTAACAGATAAAAACATTTAACTGAAAATGGAATTCATCACAAATTGAACACTTAAATTAAAATTCTGGACAGTAAAAAGGAAACGAGCAAAGGTGACACATTCAGAAATGAAAACTATATTTTGGCACTGTTGAAAATAAATTACAGAGAGCTTTGAAAGAAGAAGAGGCAAGAGCCTCTTCCAGGGACCGTGAGGGGTTCCTAAACTACTCTAAATTCTACTACTAAAATCTTATTCAAAATCTGCCTGGTTTCTCCTGCTGCTGCTCTTCTCATTTTATAGCCACTCCTCTGACATCCCGTGACTTCTTCCTTTCCCGTGACTGTCTCCCTAGCTTCATGACTTCTTTTTGCAATAGCCAATATGAGCAAAAGGTGGGTCCTTCATTTGGCTTCTTCTTCAATTTTCTTTTAGCCGAGAACACTACCTTCAGGAAGCATGCCTCTTCTTTCAACAAAATAAGACCATGCACATCCTCTTCTTCCTTGTCCGTAGCCTCCTCATCTCCCAAGCTGCTGGGTTTGTTCAACATCTCCTTCTTCCCTTGCTGGATGTGGATGAGGATGGTGAGTTTTGGAGTGAAGGGTGGATGTGGGAAAGCATGGAGGTCGGACACCATTCTGTTGTTGGGAACTCTGGACCAGACCTTGCTGGACCGTGCAGATCTCCCCTACTGGACCAGCTGCTGGATTTGAGAAGAATGGAGGAGTTGCTGGTTCCGTGAGCTAAAACGTGTTGCTTCTAATATGCTACAAGACTTCATTTACCAAATTGAAAATCCAATTCTCTCTTTGCATGTGGGCCGTGTGTTACCATTCTCTTCAACGTGGCTTCTCCATCATTTGCTTTCTTTTCAATTGAAAAGCCAACAATAAAATATTATGGTAGCCCCAACTTTTGTTTCATGTGTGCTGGATGCTTGCCCATGACCGTGTGCTTTTTTTAGAAAATGTAGCAGCACAATTGCTATTTTATAGGTATAAAACCGTGAGCCTATTTCAATGTGGAGGCCCCTTCTCCATCCAACTTCTCGGTTTATTCTTAATGATAAGTGGTGGCTCCCATGTGTTGTCTAGCCAAAATCCAATGGAGGAAACCATTCAACATTTTCATTTTCCATGTGGCCGTGAATTCCAAAGTGAATTGTCCACACTCCATTTTTCAGCCGAGCATATCACACTTCCAACGTATCCTTTGCCAAAATGAAATTTCCAATGGGCCTAGAGTGAATAACGGAATGAGTGGAGCTGCTGCCTTTGTGTAGATGAAACCGTAGCCAATAAAGAAGTCCAATAGATAAATTAAACTCCTTCTTTCAAAACGGATCAGCACATCTTTTCTTTTTTTTTTTTTTTCTAAAAATAATTGAATCAAGTGTAGTCTCTTTCAAGTGAAACAACACAATGTGGAGATGAATATTCTTCCAAATGTCCCAATTTGTATTTCCAGAAATTTCCCTGCGATTATTAATGCAAATAATTAACTCAGATAGTCCAAATTAATTAAAATAAGAATTTCTGATCGAATTAAGCACAATTCAAAAAAATGGGAAAATACTGGACAATTAAGCACAATTCCCCGATTAATTCTAGTACAATAAGCTAAGTGAAGTGAAGAAAATATAGACTCATTGTTACACTAGATTTGGGTGTTTTACCTCTGCATGAAATTTCGGTGGAACCATTTTGCACTAACCCTATTGCAGGAGGTACAAATGAATTTGACCAATATGCACCCACAGTGGAAAACATAGGTGCTAACACTGACAAATCAAAGTTCGGAAGGCACCTGCTGTACCCGCTCATCAACAATTGCTGCTTAGATCCGGTAGTGGAAGATATTTCCCTACTTGATCAGATTTGGAGGATGAAGCAGTTCGTCCTCAACACTTTCATGCTGGATCCTGAAGAAGGGAACATCTCCCTACAAGTCCAAAATTGGCAACTGCCACCATGACCAGGGAAGTTTTCTTTTTCTTTCTTCCCGTTTTCATATTTTTAATGCACTTGTCCTTTATCTGTTTAGTGTTTTAATTGATGATCTTATGCTTAGAAAACATTTAGGACAGTGTAGTTTAAGTGTGGTCTCGGGAAGTTTCTGATTTTTGTTTTTCTTTTAAGTTTGTTTTTCCTTTTCTTTTTAGTTTTCGAATTATTATTTGTAAAAATAAAAAAAAAAAAAAAAAAAATTAAAAACATAAAAAAAAAAAAAAACAATTTGTGATAAAATTTTTTGTTTAAAGCGTGCCAAATCTGTATTATGATATGTATATATTTTTTTTCTTCCTTTTTTCTTAGTTTTCACATTGTTATCCTTAAAAAAAAAAAAAAAAAAAAAAAATTTTCAAAAATTCAAAAAATTGTTTTGCGTATTCTTTGATTTTATTTCGACCCTCAGTATCTTATTATTTCATATCAATAAACATTTCATTTCAGATCTCATTTTTTTTCCCTTATTTTTCTTCACTGTAAAATAATTTCTTAGTTGTTTCATCAGATCTTTGATTGAAAATTTTGTTTAGACTAAGAGAGATTTCATTCATCAATGCAAAAAAATTACAGTAATGGAAAAATGGAAATTTATCAGATCTGAAAATAAAATTGCAGTAGATATATATATAAATAAAAGATGTTCGGGGGGTCGATCTTTAGTGATCGTTAATATTACAGACCATAATAAAAAAAAAAAAAAAAAAAAAAAAAAAAAACAACATAAAAAAATTAAAAACAAGTGTTCATATTACAGCCCATATTCTGGCCACACTCGGCCAGTAAAAACATAATTATAAAAAAAAAAAAAAGCAAACATAAAAATTTAAAACTGAAAGAACTCTCGAGCTGGTTGTGGTGGTCTAAGGGAGAGCTCCGTTGAGGGAGCTCTGGTTCGGAATGCGAGCGGAGGCTTTGGTGGAGGAATTTCTCGTTCATTTCTGTCGTCATCGATGATGATCGGAACTGGAAACAAATTCAGCAGCCTCGGTGCCCTCATTATCACCCAGTTTTTTTCTTTCAAACAAAAAAATAAAAAATAAAAAAATAAAAAACATGTGTTAATAATAGAAGAGGAAGTGAAAAAAAATTTCAATGATGGTATGATGAGAGTTCTTACCGTACATGTACAGCGGCAGTTGTGAAAAGAGAGTGCCAGTGGGGTCTATCTCCGCTTGCCAGTGCTTGACCCGATTGCCGTGGTTGTTGAACCAGCAGTGTACGTTGTATTCAGTGGCTTCGCCGAAAGCCCTTAGTCGAGACGCGATCTCGACGACTTGCGCTCGGCTTGGGTGTGTGACCCCATAGTTGAATATTTTGGTCATCATCGTGATCTGATCGTCGGTTGGACGCCACCGTTGACTGGTATATCTCTCTGATTCCGTTTCACTCATCCTTCCTCTCGTAATATACAAATACATAAATAAAAAAATAAATACATATAAAAAAACAAGAAAAAAAAAAGCATAACATAAAAAAAAAAAAAAAAAAAAACATAAAAACATTAGATTCTTAATTCAGTGTTTTCTTTATTTGTTCTTGTTTCCTTTCAGATTTATTTTGTCCAGTCATGCTTTAATGTTTCAGTTTTTGGTCTCAGATCTGTTTCACGGTCCTCGCAAAGGGTCCTAAACGGATCTATGTCCAGTTGTCCGGTTGTTCTTGTCCATATTGTTCTTGTATATTATGTTTATGTGTTTATTTAGTTTTAAGTGGGGTACGTGGCGTTGTTCTACCCGATTGTCTCTGCAATACCTTCAATCGAAGGGAGATTAACGTCTGGTTTCCAGCCTATATACCCCTTAAGTTTTTTTGACAGTTGTGTTTTATGTGTTTTTCTTTAAAAAAAAATAATAAAGCAAAAAAAAAAGAAGAAGAAAGGGAGAGCAGGGAAGAGGAAAGCTGAGAAAGCGCAAGTAAATAACAATGGAAAAGAAGAGAAATGAAAGCATGAAAAGAAAGCAGGAAATGAAAAAACGGAAATGAAAGATCTAAAAGCTTAAAGAGAAGCAGAGCAAGCAAGCAGAGAGAAAAGGAGATCCTTAGTGAAGAAAGACTTACCTGGAGAAGTAGAGCTGGCAGAGAAGCTCCTCGCGGATCTCAGACTCTTCAGTTGGCACGGTGGCAGAGGCTCCTTGCAGGGCTCGTACACCTTCAGAGCACGCGGACGCGGGGGGGAGAGGCTCCCTGCAGAGATCCAGACGCTCGAGAGAGTAGAGAGAGGAGAGAGCAGAGAGAGGAGTAGAGAGAGAGTGAGGGATCAGAAATGGCGCTGGACGCGGAGGAGCGGACCTTTTATAGCCAAATGTTTTCCACTGTAGCAACAGTTTCGGTCATTGCAACCGAAACTGTTGTCACAGTACAGGTCATCTTTTTCAAAAAAAAAAAAAATAATAAAATAAAAAAATATAATAAATAAAAAAATTAATTTGCATCTGCTGATGGGTGCTAGGTGATTTGGACATCTGCTGATGGATGTCAATGATAACATCTACTGATGGATGTTACTGAAAATTTCTTCCCATTTTTCTACTTTTATTGCACTTGTTTATATTATTTGACTGCTCTGAAATTGATAATCTGATGATTGTAACACACTGAGGACATTGTGTGATTTAAGTGTGGTCTACTGGGAAGAAATTCTGATTTTTCTGATTTTTCTGTTAGATTGTATTTTGTGTGTTAAATTTTTTGTTTTTGAGTGTTAATTTTTTCTGTTTTAAGTTGTTTTAGTGTGTTTTGTGTGCAATAAATTTTACATTTTTCTCTTGATTTCTGGATGATGTCTAAGTTGTAGATTTTTCCTTCACTTGATTAATACTTATGGTTTGAAATCCTTGCTTTTCTCTGCTTGGAAGATGATTATAATGTTTGAGAGGTTGATTTGATTGAGAAAAATACCCTGAGTGAGAATTTGAGCCACTTAATTTTCTTTCTTGTGTGACATGTATCTTGATTGCTTGCACATATGCCTTGGCTTGATTCTTTTTGATAATTCTTGATGGATATGCATGTTTAGAAAATGATAAAGGCATTTTATTTCTTGAGCCTCTTTAGCCAAATAAGCCTACCCTGTTATTATCCTTTGATAACCCCTTTGAGCCTATACTTTCCCCATTTATTTGTGTTGAAGCTCATATACTGACCCTAAGTGAAAAACAATGATTACCTTAAACTTAGGAAAGTCTGGAGCTACAGAAGTGTTTTGAGAATAAGTGTGGTCTCCTTGGGAATTCTGATGAATTGGCTAGTTGGTTCCTCATCATGTTTTGAAATGATAATTTATATCCTGTTGTGTGAAAAAAAAAAAAAAAAAAAAAAAAAAGAAGAAGACAGGATGAAAAATATTTGATGAGAAAAAGAGAAAATTGAAAAATAATTTTATGAATAATGGAGTCGAGAAGAGGATTGAATTAGAGGTTTGGGTGAGATTTCACTGTGTTTACATTTTTTTTCCTAGTGCACCTCTATTTCTTCTAAGCTATAGCTACTTATCCAAATTTATCCTCCCCTGTCCTTGGCCCCATTACAACCCAGTAAAGACCTTTTGATCTGAACATGCATATGTTTTAAGTATTGATAATTAGAAGCTTGCCAAGTCTACTTGTGTTGGTTTTCTTGAGTACATCGAGTTGAAATTATTTACCCTAGACACTTGAGAGAAACACTGTAGTGCATCTGTGAGGTTTTGTTATTTTTAAATCACCTCTTAAGCTTATTAATTATTTTTCTACGTATTGAGTTGCTTGGATAATTTCTATAAGTATCTACTTTTCTTGATTACGTGTTGGATATTTTCTATTTCTTTCCTCTGTCCAGACCTTTTGAGAACTGTGTAAAGTTTATGTGTTTTTCTTGTGAGTTTTTATATTTTTCTGTCTGCTGCATTTGTGTCAGTCTTCGTGAAAGTCCTTTGAACTATTCCCTGATTTGAGTCTTGATTTTGCCCAGGAGTGCAAAAGACTAAGTGTGGTCTATTTTGATGAGTCAATATTTTCTTCACTTCACTTAGCTTATTGTACTAGATTTAATCGGGGAATTGTGCTTAATTGTCCAGTATTTTCCCGTTTTTACTATTTGTACTTAATTTGACCAGAAATTATAATTTCATTCAATTTGAATTATTTAAGTTGATTATTTGCATTGGTAATTTCAGGAAAATTTTGGAAATACAAATTGAGACATTTGGAAAAATATTCACACACTGTGTTTCAAAGAAACTACACTGCGTTGATTTAATTTGTGTGGAAAATTAAGCAGAATTGGCTTAGAAGCAAGACACATCACACGACTCCATAGAGAAGAAATGCATTAACTTTGGATGTGCAGATTTGTTTTGACCATATTCTTCCACTCCACATAAGCATTTGGTCTTGGACCTTAATTGCAAAAGAATCTCACGGACCAAATTCATTTGCTGAAATATGAATAAAATTATGAAGACATAGACACATGGGAAGATATTCCCTTGTCACGGATGCTGCAGAGAATTTTGGAAACACAATTTTCTTGTCTTCATTTTAGTTTTTTTTTAAAAAAACATTGTTACATGTGAAAAGAAGTGCAGCGTTTGGTTTTGTTTTCTCCACTTAAAACACATATGGACAATTGTTTGGAAAGCATTAACCGGTAGTGGAATAAACGTGGGACCCTCCATTAGGAAAAGAAATATTGTTCATGAAGAGGGGTCACGTTGAAGATAGCATTCACGGCCCTTGCAGAATTGGTGCACCGCATGGAGAGAAGAGAATCGACCTTTTGGATTCACTTTATTTTGCTGTCAAGAAGTTGGAAGTCGTGCTGTGTGATGTTATGGTCTGGATGGAATCTTTCATTATATTAAAAGAAGCACACGAGGACACATGCCAGATGGAGATTGTTGAATCTAGAGGGCACACACGTGATTGATTTTGGTGGTGAGCTCACGGGATAGTGATTCATGGACAGGGAAACACATAGGCAAAGGAAGCACGTTCTCATTTCTTTTCTTTATAAGCAAACGCGGTGATTATTGGAGAGTAAAAACGATGATGGAAGAAGTGTTGGTGACGGCTGAGAATGAAGCGGTGCTGAATGAGAGGATGCTTGGGGAGGCCACGCACATGTTGCAGGATAAAGAATGGTGTGCACGGTTAAGTGTTGGAAGCTTGGGGTGCCACGGCTGAAAGCAAAGAAGTTAAGTGTTGGAAGCTTAAGGTGTCACGGCTTGGCTGGAGGAGAAGAGAAGATTCATTTATCTTTAGATAGAAGAAGAGGCACGATGCATTCCAATTGGCTTTGAAAGAAGTATGTACAAGCTGTGCTGGAAAGTGAAGCACGGTGCACTTTAATTGGATAAAAAAATTGGTGAATGGAAAAGCACACGGCCACACCACTTCAAAGCTCACGGCTGGAAGGAGGCTGCGGCACGCTCATCCCAACAAAGCTGGACTTCATGTTCCCAGCTGATTCAAGTGGCCTTCCAGCAGCTTTCTTTACGCAGTTACAAGAGATTGGAGAGAAGATCAAGGTTGTCCAGCCATGTTCCAGCCACTACTTATTGGAAGTTCACGGTTGTTTTTGAGGAATGGCAGCAGCTAATATCCAAGGAGATGGAGTGGTGTCCAGCCATTGGAAGAAAGAAGGGAGAAAGTGCTTCACCAAGTGCTGATTTCACGTGAATCTTGGCTGCATGTGTGAAGGGAGAAACATTGAAAGATGGAGCATTCACGTCCAAGGGAAAATGGAATGTTGAAGGGAGCCATTCACGTGATTCATCTGAAAAGAGAGGGCCCATCTTATTTTATTTTGAATGTCACGGGAACAAGCTAACAGGGGAGAAAATGAAAGAGAGCACCTCCAATATAAAAAGGGGTAGGAATTCCAGTAGAGAGACGTCTGGAGGCCTGGATTTTTATTAGATTTTAGGATTGCATTAGGTGTAGTATAGAATTCATGGCCCTGGAAGAGGCTCTCTGCCTCTTCCTCTCCTTCCTTTTCCAGTTCCATTTTCAAACAGTGCATGTAATTTCATTTCTGAGCGTGTAGTTCATTTCATAGTTTAATCATTTCATTTTATTTCAAGTGTTGAATTTTAATTAAAGTGTTGAATGTTTGATGAATTCCATTTCCAGTGTTTTATTTTTATCTGTTGTATTTTACCATTCAGTATTTTCTGCATCGCTATATTCCATAATTTTACTGTTCATCGTATTTCCAAACGTTGTTTTTATCGTTTATTTTTACTGATGCTTTTGGTAAATTTTAATCACAATGTTTTTATGTTTTTCTGCTTGTTACTGTTCACGCATTTTAGTTTTAAACACTGTGTAAATTTTCCATTGTCTATTTTTACCATCTTTTACCGCTTGTTTTTACCATTGTTAAAATTTATTTCAGTATTTTAAATTTAGTTTTATTTAATTTCCAATTTCCAATTTTATTTTTCTACATCCTAAAACTATCAAAAACCCCCCCCACTTCGTGATAAATCTAAGACCGAACCACACAAAAATTGGTCCTTGAGAGACGACCTAGGAGTCACCTCCTAGTAATTATACTGCATTAATTTCTGTGCACATAAAATTTGTATGACCGCGACAGTCGTACCAAAAATCTAGTGTAACAAGCTGAACCTCAGATACATCCTCAGAACATGAATCAATTTTAAAATTACATGCATTATCAACCACAGACTCATATTCATGTTCAGTGCATGGAGAATAAACATTTGAATGTGATAGTAAAAAGCGATTCTCATCATGCACAGAGGAAAAATTAAAATCAGACTCAGCAACAATATAATCATTAGCATACCGATCATCATCACAATCAACAGAATAATCAAATTGTGGTATGCTTACCTCCACTTCCTTGAAGATTTGTAAAGTAGTGGAGGATGAAGGTGGTCTACCTGGTTCAGGATTACTGCTTACTTCTGCCGGGTCCCCAAAATTTTCATCAGTCTCCTCAGGTGCAAGAGTGGCCATCTGCCTGATCTGATCACTCAGATTCTGAATTGCCGCTTGAGTTTCCTGCTGGAACTCCATGCTCTCTTGCTTGAACTGCATGTTCCCTTTCTGAAACTGAATGTTCTGCATTGTCATCTGCTCTAGTAACTCCTTTAAAGTAGGTTCAGAAGTAGAAGGCTGAGGAGTTAATTGAATAGGAGAATCATACTGCTGACTCTCATATTGTGGAACTGGCTCCCAAAGAGAGCTCTCAGAAATTGGATGATGGAACATATTGTTCTCATCATAAAAATCAGCAGATTTAAAATCAAAGTAATATGCAGAATAAGAATCATAATCACAGACATTGGCAGAATAAGCATTATTCACAACATTAAAATAGGTAGACATCGAAAAATAAAAATAAAACAAATAAAAAGTAAATACTAAAAATTACTAAACAGATAATTCACAACACATTTATACATGCTACAGGAACACACAAAACAACACATAAATTTTTTTTTTATTTTTTTAAATTTTTTTAATTAACAGACAAAATACATATGACACGCATACAAAACAAATAGAACATCACAACACAAGATAAAACACAACACAATTAAACATGCTACAGGCATAAACAAGACAGAACATCAACAGTAAAATATTTTTTTTTTTTAAATATAGCAACTAAATACAGAACACATCACAATAAAATATAAAAGACAAAACATACATTAACACAACATAATCGAAAAACACAACAAAAATCTAAAACAAGAACCTGGAACTGAAGTGACAACGCCGCCAAAATTTGCTGAAGGTGTCGTTGTCGCCTACAAAAATACAAAACACAAAACACACAAAATACACATATTAACAGAACAAAAATTTACACAACAAAAATCTAAAACCAAACCTCCATTGATTGGTCCCCGGCAGCGGCGCCATTTTTGGTACGACTGTCGCGGTCATACAAATTTTATGTGCACAGAAATTAATGCAGTATAATTACTAGGAGGTGACTCCTAGGTCGTCTCTCAAGGACCAATTTTTGTGTGGTTCGGTCTTAGATTTATCACGAAGTGGGGGGGGTTTTTGATAGTTTTAGGATGTAGAAAAATAAAATTGGAAATTGGAAATTAAATAAAACTAAATTTAAAATACTGAAATAAATTTTAACAATGGTAAAAACAAGCGGTAAAAGATGGTAAAAATAGACAATGGAAAATTTACACAGTGTTTAAAACTAAAATGCGTGAACAGTAACAAGCAGAAAAACATAAAAACATTGTGATTAAAATTTACCAAAAGCATCAGTAAAAATAAACGATAAAAACAACGTTTGGAAATACGATGAACAGTAAAATTATGGAATATAGCGATGCAGAAAATACTGAATGGTAAAATACAACAGATAAAAATAAAACACTGGAAATGGAATTCATCAAACATTCAACACTTTAATTAAAATTCAACACTTGAAATAAAATGAAATGATTAAACTATGAAATGAACTACACGCTCAGAAATGAAATTACATGCACTGTTTGAAAATGGAACTGGAAAAGGAAGGAGAGGAAGAGGCAGAGAGCCTCTTCCAGGGCCATGAATTCTATACTACACCTAATGCAATCCTAAAATCTAATAAAAATCCAGGCCTCCAGACGTCTCTCTACTGGAATTCCTACCCCTTTTTATATTGGAGGTGCTCTCTTTCATTTTCTCCCCTGTTAGCTTGTTCCCGTGACATTCAAAATAAAATAAGATGGGCCCTCTCTTTTCAGATGAATCACGTGAATGGCTCCCTTCAACATTCCATTTTCCCTTGGACGTGAATGCTCCATCTTTCAATGTTTCTCCCTTCACACATGCAGCCAAGATTCACGTGAAATCAGCACTTGGTGAAGCACTTTCTCCCTTCTTTCTTCCAATGGCTGGACACCACTCCATCTCCTTGGATATTAGCTGCTGCCATTCCTCAAAAACAACCGTGAACTTCCAATAAGTAGTGGCTGGAACATGGCTGGACAACCTTGATCTTCTCTCCAATCTCTTGTAACTGCGTAAAGAAAGCTGCTGGAAGGCCACTTGAATCAGCTGGGAACATGAAGTCCAGCTTTGTTGGGATGAGCGTGCCGCAGCCTCCTTCCAGCCGTGAGCTTTGAAGTGGTGTGGCCGTGTGCTTTTCCATTCACCAATTTTTTTATCCAATTAAAGTGCACCGTGCTTCACTTTCCAGCACAGCTTGTACATACTTCTTTCAAAGCCAATTGGAATGCATCGTGCCTCTTCTTCTATCTAAAGATAAATGAATCTTCTCTTCTCCTCCAGCCAAGCCGTGACACCTTAAGCTTCCAACACTTAACTTCTTTGCTTTCAGCCGTGGCACCCCAAGCTTCCAACACTTAACCGTGCACACCATTCTTTATCCTGCAACATGTGCGTGGCCTCCCCAAGCATCCTCTCATTCAGCACCGCTTCATTCTCAGCCGTCACCAACACTTCTTCCATCATCGTTTTTACTCTCCAATAATCACCGCGTTTGCTTATAAAGAAAAGAAATGAGAACGTGCTTCCTTTGCCTATGTGTTTCCCTGTCCATGAATCACTATCCCGTGAGCTCACCACCAAAATCAATCACGTGTGTGCCCTCTAGATTCAACAATCTCCATCTGGCATGTGTCCTCGTGTGCTTCTTTTAATATAATGAAAGATTCCATCCAGACCATAACATCACACAGCACGACTTCCAACTTCTTGACAGCAAAATAAAGTGAATCCAAAAGGTCGATTCTCTTCTCTCCATGCGGTGCACCAATTCTGCAAGGGCCGTGAATGCTATCTTCAACGTGACCCCTCTTCATGAACAATATTTCTTTTCCTAATGGAGGGTCCCACGTTTATTCCACTACCGGTTAATGCTTTCCAAACAATTGTCCATATGTGTTTTAAGTGGAGAAAACAAAACCAAACGCTGCACTTCTTTTCACATGTAACAATGTTTTTTTAAAAAAAAACTAAAATGAAGACAAGAAAATTGTGTTTCCAAAATTCTCTGCAGCATCCGTGACAAGGGAATATCTTCCCATGTGTCTATGTCTTCATAATTTTATTCATATTTCAGCAAATGAATTTGGTCCGTGAGATTCTTTTGCAATTAAGGTCCAAGACCAAATGCTTATGTGGAGTGGAAGAATATGGTCAAAACAAATCTGCACATCCAAAGTTAATGCATTTCTTCTCTATGGAGTCGTGTGATGTGTCTTGCTTCTAAGCCAATTCTGCTTAATTTTCCACACAAATTAAATCAACGCAGTGTAGTTTCTTTGAAACACAGTGTGTGAATATTTTTCCAAATGTCTCAATTTGTATTTCCAAAATTTTCCTGAAATTACCAATGCAAATAATCAACTTAAATAATTCAAATTGAATGAAATTATAATTTCTGGTCAAATTAAGTACAAATAGTAAAAACGGGAAAATACTGGACAATTAAGCACAATTCCCCGATTAAATCTAGTACAATAAGCTAAGTGAAGTGAAGAAAATATTGACTCATCACTCATCAATATCGGGTGGTGCTAAGAGCGAAAGCGTGCAAACGACTGGTGGAGGGGAGGTATAATAACAAGGTTTGACCTATAAGCTTTCAGGAAGGAGACCTAGTATGAAGAAAAACCGGCAAAGCACACCGAACAACCTCCCACAACAAGCTTGCTGCTAAATGAGAGAGGCCTTTTAAAGTAACGGAAGCTCTTGGCAACGGAGCCTACCATCTCACAAATCCAGATGGACGCCCAATTCCTAACACATGGAATGCCGCACATTTAAAGTTTTACATTAGTTAAATTTCTTGTTTGTTGTATGCTTCATTTTGCCAAAAATTAATACGATGATAGGGCGTCCCATGCACTGCAAGGATTTTCCATAATAAGGACTCGACCGGAGAAACGTCTAATAAAAACCCAAGTTGATGAATGGCGAGTTCCCAAGAGGAACCACTGCCAACTTGGTCGGGCAGCGAATGACGAGTTCCTTCAATGAGCACCTGCCACCTGGAGCGTCTAAAACCCAAGTTAATGAAGGGCGAGTTCCCAAGAGGAACCACTGTCAACTTGGACGGGCAGTAAACGACGAGTTCCTTAAATAAACCCCTACCGCTCGGAGCGTCTAAAACCCAAGTTGATGAACGACAAGTTCATCAACATGGAATGAGACTGAAAAATTCCAATTCCTCCCATAGAATCTTTAGATCAGTAAAATACTAACTCACACCCCTTTCTCCATGTTTAATAAAGTGAATTTCTTGAAGCAAGTCAGAAAATTTAAAATAATCTCCCTTGAAAAACCTTTCTTTCAATTCTTGCCATAGTTTTTTAACATCTTCAACGTATATGACGCTTTTTGCTATCTGAGATGAAAGATTTTTTATGATCCAAGACAACACCATCGTATTGCTCCTCTCCCAATAATAAATAAAGAGATCATCTCTTTGAGGTTTTTCATCCCTCCGTCTATAAATTTCAACTTGTTCAAGCAGAGGCAGAACAGGTCCAGCTGCTCTAATACCAAATTAAATCGTTGGCCAAATTAAATCGTTGGCCGGTAGTAAAACAATGATAGAGACCCAAAGCGCCTCTAGCCTAATGACGAGAAACAAAAGTTTCAATAGAAACTTCTTCCCATCAGAACATTGATGAGACTTAGCATTATGCGACACGCGAGAGAGAAAAGGAATGCATGTGCTCCAGGCGCAACTCCGGCGAGGCAGACAACGGCACCGACTGATCAGAGAGAATGATAGAGCCCAAAGAAAGAAGGCACAACGACAAAAGGTAAGAGAAATCATCTTTTTATTATCGTATTGTCATTTTAGAATTGGAAAATGTTACTTGAACAACCATTTTTGACAACATTTAGACACGCGCACACGTGTCAAAATCTGAGTGGTCCATTTTCATTTAATTTTTCCAACTGGACCACTCAAATTTTGACACGTGTGCGCGTGTCTAAATGTTGTCAAAAATAGTTGTTCAAGTATCATTTTCCGATAGAATTACTCCACTTTCTTACATTAGAAAAAGCTGGAATCCTAGTTAAATAGGTTTCGGTGTGAACAAGAAAACATAGGGATAATTAATTATCCTTAACAGAAAACAGAAAACATTTAAACAGGAAATCCTAAAACATAAATGGTTTCTCCAAGGAGCAATGATTACAAAACAGAAACGCTAATAATCTTTTTATTTTATATAAATCAACATAAAGTTTAATTTTACAAATTAAATTTATAAAATAAATTCAGCTTAAAATTCATGTTTTAAAATAATATTGAAATTATGAATTAGAATAACATGAGGCGAAAGTACTAAAGATCTCACGTCGTTTATAATATATAATTGAAAGTACATTTCACATTGATTTTATAAAAATGAATTAAACTTAAAATTTAATTATTATTAATTTTTTTTTTACTTTTTTGAAACATTAAATCTTAGGTAATTAGGTTTCTTGTATTTGTAGTAAGCATAGTTACCTTTAAATTCCTTACTGGATGTGGCTGAACTTTTCAACCTCTAAATCCATCTTCTTTTTTAAAAGGAAGATAATAAAATTTAGGTTTAATATCATTTTTGTCTTTATATTCGTCAACTTTATTCAATGTAGGTCTTCTTCTTTTCGAATGTTCAACGTAGTTTCTAATTTTGTAATTTTTTTTTCAATTTGGTTATTTTCTCTCACGGTGTCTAAATCATTAACGATATCCAAGTCAGTCATCAGGGAATAAGTTGTTAATTTTTTTCATATACGTGACAAATTAAAAGGAAATCTGGTATTTGAAAGTGGTTTTGTTAGAACAAACTTCTCTCCATGCCACTACCGCGCCAGATTCCATAACCCTCTACCACTACAACTCTATTGGCGCTGCATCGTTGCTGTGAACTCCCCACCTCCTCCGTCCACCTCCTTGCTTTCATCGCGCAGGGAGATATTCTTCTCCTTCCTTTACTCTGTTGTGGGTTCGACTCATCAAGGAACCCTTCTTCCCTCCCTTCTTTCCTTGTTCTAGCCTGGGATTCTTGTAAGAAGGAAATGCCAAGTTAGATGGCTCCGACGCGGTGTTTTCCTTGTTTCAATAGATGCCACAACGGCCACATCTTTGCAGCGAAAAGACGCATTCTCGTAGTGGTAGAGTTTTCCCCTTTGAAGTAACTCGCGAAGGTAGACGCAGTTTGGGTGCGAACAATGTCGCGGTGGCTAGCAAAGGCAACAATGATGCGTTGCAAGGGGTACCAACAACGACAGTAGAGGGAATCGTGGTCCCAATATTGTAATTTAGGGTTTTTGATCTTGTTTTTTGATTTGGGAAATTTGGGCTCCTTTATGTTTTCGAGTTTCAGATTAAGGTTTCGAATTGGAATTTGAAATTAGGTGTTGTTTCGAGAAGTCCTTGTATTCTTGATATTCTGGTTTGGGAATTTCATGTGTTCTTGATGATGCATATTATTGGTGCGATTTGGGGTAAGGGTTTCGAATTTGATATTTGCGTTTTTGGGTTCTATTTCTCACACGATTTGGGGGTTAGAGTTCCAACAAAACCATTTTCAAATACTATATTTCCTTTTAAGTTGTCACACACACACACACACACATATATATATATATATATATATATATATATATATATATATATATATATATATATATATATATATATATATATATATATATATATATATAAACTAACAACTCATTCAATAATGGCTGATTTGAATATTGTGTCGTTAATGATTTAGACATCATTAGAAAAAAGTACCAAATTGAATAAAAATTACAAAATTAAAGACTATATTGAACATTCGAAAAAAAAATAGCACATATTGAACAAAGTTGATGAATATAGAGACAACAAATGATATTAAGCCTAAAATTTAAATCTAAAACCTCATGCAAACATTTAAATTAAAAAAAATTAAGAACTATATTAAACATTCGAAAAAGAAATAGGAGACAAAAAATGATATTAAATCTAAAATTTAAATCTAAAACCTCGTGCAAACATTTAAACAAAAAACCAATGTTGAAATTTTCAATAAAAAAATATTAATATAAGTGTCATAAACAAGAGTAGAAAATTGTTGCGATGATGGGAGATGAAATTATTGTAATGTTTGAATGAGACAGTGAGGTTTTGATTAAAAAACTGAGTAAAGAATAAGACGTTTAACATAACATCATATATATGCTTCCTAACAACCATGAGGATAAGAATGGCGTTGGGACCAACCGCCAATATCCTTCAATCTCTTCGTAATACAGTTTATTCTTATATTATAAATTAGAAGGCCAAAATATGTCTCTAAAAGTAAATATTTTGCATTGTTTATGTCTTGAAAATGGAATTTTTCTTTTAGATTTTATTATATATAACTTATTAACGAGAGTTTGTGAAAACCCACCACATGCATCTGCCCATTTGGTATAATACACATCATCCAATACCATGCCGATAATAATGCATTTCCCTTCCTATATAATGTACTGTGTTAAGTTAACTATTTCAATGCTTTGAACTTCCTTTTCTTTGAAAGTTCTTGTTGCATTTAGTCTTTGCAATACATAATAACATCATTCTACCTACAATTACGTAACTCTTTGAAATTTTTTACTTTTTTTGGTAATAATGTTACGTACAGAAATTTTAGTTTTATGAGGTTTGAAGTTACTGGTCAATCATATGGATGACACAATAATTAATGGCACGTTCATTTGCGGGCTTGGCAACAATAACGACATAAACAATGCCAGAGGATATTGCAATTGCATTATTGGTATGGAATTGATTTTGTTAACATTCTCAAATATGATTGTTCATTTTTTCCAACGTGGAGAATCACCAAAGGATGATAAAATTATGCCTAACTTTTTAAGTAAAAGGTAAATTATAATAGAATGCAAGTGCATGTTGAATCAAATTGAAATTGAAATTGAAGAATGGCTGACTTAATTACAGACCCATTTCAGTAATAGATTGATATTTGTCTCATTGCAATAATCATTCTGTGGGATCCACCTATTGTTTGCTGAATCCTCATAGATCAGAGTAATAGACATGTTGAGCCAAAACCATTCAAATTTCCTTCTTCTGATCTTGTTTTTCTTTTAACATTTTCACACTACATACATGTAATGATCACTCGTTTCCATTACTTTGTCATAGCAAATATACATAGATAAATGCTAACCAGTCATATAAAGAGTAACGGTTAAGTAATTAAAAAGAAATTAAAAAAATTCAATGAGATGTGGGATGAAAAAGAGCAACACTCCCTAAGGAATCAATGCACTTTCATATGATTCCCACTTTAAGACACACGTGTAATATAACATCATTATTCCCACCTTAAGACACAAATGTAATATAACGTTATTAAATCAAAGATATTATCTATTTGAAATCTAATTATAAATATGTCGAGATATAGTATCTTATTAGATATTGTTTATCTTGAATCTTACACTCATTTACGATTTTGTTTTTAAAAAAATTCTAAAAAGTTGAAAAAGAAATATGGATTTGACATATCCTTAACCTCATTAGCTCTCCTAAATAATATAAGATTACATGTATATAGAAACACTTTGGAAAAGAATTCCATGACACTGCTGTTTCTTTCCGAGAGAAACACATGTTGCTCAAGTGAGCAGCATGTGAAAATGTCTGTCAAACTCAATAGCTTATCCTGCATTGAACAAATAATCTCATTTGGGAAAATGGTGGATATGTTCATTTTTTTCATACAGTGATTTAGCTTTTCTGTATGTGAATGAATGTTTCTGTGACTGTGACTATGACTATTAATTTTATGGTGCTTCTCTTGCTTGATAGATGAATATTTGGGGGCATATATAGTATGTAATATGACAAATTTTGCAGTGGAAAAATTATGGATCTCATTTTCATATGTGCTAAAAATGAAGTATGTATTGAAATCCAAACCTATTTCTTTGTTCCCAATTCAAATAAAACCAATAATACATCTATCGTGGACAATATTTTGTTTTGTTTGGTTAAAGTACTTTATAGGGAACATGGAAAAAGAGACATAAGATTTGAGTCCCTACATGTATATTGCTAATGAATAGAATGATGAACTTAATAACCATTTAGCTGATCCCAAAGAAATTATTGACATCAGTTACCATAACCAGTAACCTTCCATCTCAGCACACTCCTTTTGAAAGATTTTTGTCGCAATTGCTTCATTCTTGAAAACACAAAGTCATTCATGTTATTGATTCCTACATCACTTCCTTTTAACACGTCATTTTAGGGTATCTTTTTTCTTACACCTTCCTAATTTCAACATGCACTCTTAAAAATTTTGTATTTTAGAATACAATTTTTTATATTATGAATTATACATTTCAGACTACAAAATAAAATATAAATTTAAAAATACAAATTATATTTTGAACTATAATATAAAAATGTATAGAAATGCAAGGTAAAATTATGGAGTTGCAAAAAAAACTTGTCACCTTTAGTAATTGGTGGCCTATTAAGCGTGGCTTCCATTAGCTAGGTTGTTCGATCATGCACCTCCAAACATTTTATCTTGTACTTCCAATTTCCAAAAATATTTTAAGGGTTAATTTTTTTTTATCGAATTTTAAAATTTATTGAAGAATTTTTTTCATTGAATTTCAAAATTCAATGAAGAATTTTTTTGAAAGACTTATCAAATTTTGAGATCATATGAAAAAAGTAAAAAATCTTTTATTGGATTTCGAAATCTGATAAAGAAAAATTCTCTGTCGAATTTTGAAATCTGATGAAGCACAAAAAGTATGATGTAAGGTTTTTTGAATTATAGAGGGTGATTTTGAATTTTTTAAAAACTTTTGGAGGTGTAAAGTGAAATGATTGGAGGTGCAAGATGAAACAACCCTTCCATTAATGTTTTAGCCCACAAGCTCATCTTGAACCCAAGGTTAACCAACCCAATGACACAAAACTCACCTTAGACTATTTCATCATACACCTCCAATGATTTAATTCTACACCTCCAATTTTCAAAAATAACCTTACATTTTTCTTTATCGAATTTTGAAATCCAACGAAGGATTTTTTCTTCATTGAATTTCGAAAGTCGATGAAAGATTTTTCAAAGACTTCACCAAATTTTAAAATCTGATGAATAAAATGAAAATGATTGAAGGTGCAGAGTGAAACAATCACACCTTAAGAGCAAAATTGAGAAGTTGTTCATCTTATACCAAGCTACAAATGGACCTAGTCGCTAATTTACAAAAGTAAGTGATGTATTTTTTTTATTAACTCATTAAAATGTTTATTAAGAAAATTGTTGATAATGTTATCTTTATTGAAAACTTTATACCGGATCACTCCGTCGTATCATTGTCAATAACTTTAACTTATTGAAGTTATTTTCTATTACCTCAACAGTTTACTTGTTTGAAAAACGGACTCCAAGAGATGTTATTAGTAATGGACGGTATTTCTAAGGTGGATAATGGCTTAACATGTAAAACAAACTCTGTTGGTTGATAATTAGTGGATGTGGTTGATTATACTCTTCTTTTTCTACCACTAGTTATGATGTTATAAGACAAATATATATATATATATATATATATATATATATATATATATATATATATATATATATATATATATTCTTTAATTATATATGAAATGTGAAAATATGGAATTCAATAATCGGAAATGTAAGAAAGATTACATACCAACAACAAAAAAAGGGAGAAGTTGAACATTACTTTTTTTAGATAGTAATTTCATTATTAATTTATTGTTGGACTAGGAAAAATACATCTCTTCATTCCCTTACTCATTCTTTAAATCCAAAACAATACATTATTATATTGTTAAATTATTTTATGATTATATTTGTTATGCATATCTTAACATTTTAATATTATAAATTTATATAAATTATGTTAATTTATATTTATATATTACTATGTTGTAGATATTATAGTTATGATTAAACGAAAATTCATAAATATTTTCCCCACATATAGATGTCGAACTTATTCTTGAAAAGAAAAAAATGTTTTAAGAGGTAATTTGATTAAGTGGATATAAAGAGACAAGTAAATATATGCAAAATTTTCAAATTGAAGAGAAAATTTAACACATGTTAACTCAAAAGATAAAAGTAAAATGAATACAAAATTATAGTGGATTGTTCATGAAACTCTATCAACATTTCATAACATAACTATTAAGCTACTTAACAATTATATGCTCTTCTTATTATAAAAGGTTATAAAAGAATTTAGAGTATCTTTTCTTTTGTATATTATTTGAAAGAATAAAATGACATCTAAAAAGACGGGATCTAGTCTTTATCCTCATCGACTCTTCAAAATGCGAAAAAGAAAAAATTAAATTATGGAATATTACAATAAATATCTTTTCATCACATGACAATGAAAATTTTGAAATTAACTTATTTCTTGATAAACCAAACTTAAAAGTTATATTTTCCAACAATGAATTTGAAAGTCATAACATTATAGTTTACTGAGCAATTTTCTTTGTAAATATTATTTTTAATTCTCTATATTTTTTTAATTTGTCTATGTCGTTTTTGTGTTTGGACTTGATAGGATAAAATTGCTCGTGTTGGACGTCAGCATGTTCATGACCTGCATAACAGATATCCTTGAGTGGAAGAAACGTGACTGAGGAACAAAGCTTGTGGAGCATGGAATCTAGCTCGTGTGCGGTTGGTGGATGGAGTTGCAAGTGTTGTTGAAGTTGGAACTTTCCCATGATGGAGTTTCAAATATATGCAATAAAATGTGATATACAAGACAATTCACAAGGATGAAGACTAATATGACCTTGACTAGGATAAGCTTTTCAAGGCTTAATCTCCATGTTTTCATTACGTGTTTTCACAGTCATAGTGATATTGGTAATGAAATGAAAACATGTAAACAATGTAAAGATTAAGATGTAATGTCTCTCACTGCCACTTCCTTATGAACTACAGTTAACAATTGGTAAAAGGCCTAGAATAAATAAAAACATAACAGATTTTCTGTTAATACTCAGTGCATTTTAAATATTAGAAGAAAAAAATTAGTAAGATATTGATTTTATTAAGCAGGTAAAATTAATCTTGCTCTTAAGAATAGAATTTGCGTAGTCTGGGCATGTAGAATCAGATGTGTTCTCATACGATGATCATAGAAAACAAAATCCCTTTGGCTTGCTTATTATACTTCACAGATCTAACATTGGCCTCAAACTCTAACTTTAGAGCCTATAGCTTGAGGTAACTACACTCTTCTACTTTCCATTACTCACAACCTATCGCAGAAACAAAAGGGTAAGAGGATATCTCAATTAAAATTGCTGTTAGAAACGAAACATAATCATTAGAGGATGAGAGGGATAGACATCATAATAAGCATAGGCCAAGTAGAGAAAATAAGTCTCTGGAAGTAAAATATTGATTGATAAAAGATGATAAAAAGAATTACACATTACACATATTTGCATAGCAAACGATTTTTTATCATTGTTAGGATGATATAGAAAACTTTTTCTAGGTGATCCTTTAATATACTTTAGTACGTGAACAACTACATCCCAATGGTCTTCACATGGGGAGTTTAGGAATTGACTCACCATGCTAACTGCGAAGGAAATGTCAGGATGCGTAACAGTAAGATAGTTTAATTTACCAACTAATCTTCTGTACCGTTCAGGATCTGAGAAAGACTCCTCTGATTTGGTAGGAGTTTGATGTTAGGATTGTGTTTCAACAGATTTAGAGTTCAGGATCTGAGAAAGACTTCCTCTTAGATATGACAATACCAGTGTTGGATTGTGCTACTTCAATACCCAAAAAGTACTAGAGTTTGCCAAGATCTTTGGTTTGAAAATGATGACAAAGGTGTTATTTCATCTTAGAGATGCCAAGATAGTCGCTACCTGTGAGAGCAATGTCATCAATATATACTATTAAGTAGATACATCCAGCACTTGAGTTGCGATAAAACACTGAATGATCCGCTTCACTGCGAGACATACCAAATTGTTGAACAACACAACTGAATTTACCAAACCAGGCCCGAGGAGACTATTTTAGGCCATATAAGGATTTGCAAAGACGACATACCAATCCAAATGACTCCTCTTGAGCAACAAAGCCGGGCAGTTGCTCCATATAAATTTCTTCATGCAAATCACCATTAAGGAAAGCATTTTTGACATCAAGTTGGTAAAGAAGCCATTGTCGAAGAGCGACCATGGTAATGAATAGGCGAACAAAGGTCATTTTTGCCACTAGAGAAAAAGTATCACCATAATCAAAACCAAAAATCTGTGTGTAGCCTTTAGCAACCAGTCGAGCTTTCAAACGATCAATTGTGCCATCAGGGCCAACCTTGATAGCATACACCCACCTGCAGCCAACAACAGACCTTCCATATGGTAATTGGACAAACTCCCAAGTTCCACTTTTCTGTAAAGCACTTAATTCATCTAGCATGGCTTGACGCCAGCCAGGATGAGTTAAGGCATCACCTACAGACTTGGGAATTGACATAGAAGAAATGGATGAGAGACATGTGTAAAAATATGGAGATAATTTGTGGTAACTAAGAATAGTATAATGGGGGAAAGGGTTACAGGTAGAGCGTATACCTTTACGGAGGGTAATAGGCAGGTCATACTCATTTGCTAGAGCCGGAGGAGACACAGGAGGTGACATTCGAAGTGAGTCATGAGAGAGACAATTGCGGTGACTATAAACCTGAAGAGGTGGTGGTGAAGAACAATCCTGTGGTGAATGAGAGTATAAAGAAGGAGGAGACAAAATGGGTGGAGCATTACAAGGAGGATCACAGAAAATAGGAATATCAACAGTAGTGGGTAGAGGTACAGAACTAGAAAACAGATGTGAAAAGTAAAAAGAAGATTCATCAAAAGTGACATCAGCAAAGATAAAATGACGATTGAGGGAAGGAGAAAAACATATATAGCCCTTTTGTGACCGTGGAAATCCTAAGAAGACACATTTGTAAGATGTAGAAGATAACTTATCAAGACCGGGACTAAAATCATGAACAAAACATGTAGACCCAAAAACTCTAAGAGGTAATGGATGTAGAGGGTCCTAAGGAAATAAGATAAAATGAGGGATTTTGTTATCTAGGACTGAAGATGGCATGCACTTTATAAGATAACATGTAGTGAGAACTGCATCACCCCAAAAACGCGAGGGTACTTGACCATGAATTAGAAGTGTACGAGTTGTTTCAATAAGGTGTCTATTATTGTGCTCAGCCACCCCATTTTGTTGAGGGGTATAAGCACATGAGGTCTGGTGAAGAATGCCACCATAAAATGTTTAAACGGTTGAGAAAGGTATTCACGGCCATTATCGCTGCGTAAAGTTCGAATAGAAACCCCAAAATGTGTTTTTATTTCATTGAAAAATGATTGGAGAATGGGAAACAACATAGAATGATTTTTCATTAAAAACAACCAAGTACATCTAGAATAGTCATCAATAAAGGTAACAAAATATTGAAAACCTAAAGTGAACATAACACAACTAGGTCCCCAAATATCATAATGAATCAATGAAAAGGGGGACGACGCTCATTGTGAGACACTACGAAGAAAGAAACTACTAGTATGCTTTCCTAATTGACAAGACTCACACGACAAACTTGATAATTTCGACAACCTCAAAACAAGTTGCTGCAGTTTGGAAAGACTAGGATGACCTAACTGATCATGAAAAAAGGATGGTGACTCCATGATTACGCCAACATGTGGAGAAGGGCGGAAATGATATAGGCCATGAGACTCACATCCTGTGTCAATCATGTGTTTCGAACTCTGGTCCTACAACCAAACAGAATCTTTGGTAAATGAAATAACACAATTAAGGACACAAGTTAGACGACTTATGGACAATAAGTTGAAGGGAGACCCAGGAACATAAGTATATGATCAATGGATATGGACGAAAAAATATGAACAGTACCAACACCATGAGATGAGACTCTAGACCCATCAGCCATTGTTATCGAGGGTAAATTATCCGAACATGATAAGGAAGAAAACAAAGATTTGTTACCAGTGATATGATTGGTGGCGCCTAAGTCAAGGACCCAAGGTCCAAGGGAGTGAAAGTGAATCAGACCAACAAAAGTGAGTCAAACCATATTAGAAGTGGACCTTTTAAGCCTAACCCAACCTCACAAACCGACTTGTAAGATAAGGTTTGCACCTCACTTATATATTATAAATTGGTCTTATCTTTAGTCGGTGTAGGACTTCCAACACACCCCTTTCACGCCGATATATATACATGTCGTGAGTGATAGTAGAAATTAATGGGTGGTCCAATAGCGACCCGACAACGGGTGGAACAGAAATACCCAAAAAGCAAGAAATATCGCTAGGATAGATTCCAACTATGGCTCTGATATCATGTGAGAAATAGAAAAGATTAGGAGAAATCTCCCTGATGTATTTTGCATACACATGATAGTTTATTTATAATGTAAAATATGGGCCAAGATCCTTAATACATAATGGGCTGAACCCAATTAACATAAACATACATCTTAACATCTAACACTATTCTCCATGTAATTGACTCCCAATCCCAAGCTTTTTGATATTCCTCTCAGTGGTTCCTTTCCCAGTTTTCAGGTTCTTCTTACTCTTCTTCTGCATTTAACATCACCAACAGTTATCTAACTAACACAGATTTGAAGTATATGCTTATCATGCTTTATGATTTCTTTATAAATACCTAAATATGTATCTTGGACTTATCGTATCTTACATTTAGCATGCATCATCTATGTAGCATATCTTCTGGGTCTGTCACTATCTCATCATCTGAATTGGCGGTGTAAGTGTACGAAGGTGGGAGGGAAGTGAGTTGTGGTGATTCAGGGAGTGCTTTCACACTTGTGAAACTTTTTCTGTTATTGGATTGTACTTGGCCAACCTCAGAAGATGTTGTAGCCATTATAGAAGCTAAATCAGTGAAAATGAGCAAAGAGTTGGCACTTCAAGTTGAAGGAGATAGGGTTAAACTCTTATATTACTCGGTTCATAGCTATCTGAAACGTGTCAAATGTTAAGTTAGCCACCATTCATGTCAGCTAGAATCTCATCATGGATAGCTGAAATTCAGAGATTTTCTTGATGTAGTTCGTGCCAAAAATTCCAATCAAGATATGTTGGATTGCAGGGGAAACAAACCAATTGCGTCAGCCGCTGGGACTGAAAGAGGTTATTGGATACATCTTAATCTGCAGCTTTATGGCACCAATAGAAAAATATTTCAACCAAATAAGTTTAACCAACGCAAAGAGGAATAAAAAATAGCAAAAATATTACAATCCTCAAATTTCCCAACAGAAGCCTGTTAGTTAAACATAAGGTGATCCAATAAACAAAGGCATACTAAGATACCCCTATAAGATTTTAGTCTAAAACCAAATTTCATCTAGGAGATCCTAGAAGAATCCTAGTCCCAATTCAACCAAAACCAGAGGATACAATGTCTTATATAGTAAGAAGAATTAAATACTACATGTTGACAACGTATGAGAATAGAAACACTATCAAAGTTGTCTAACTAATCCTACCCATAATCAGGATTTCAATTTTATGAAAAATCTAGATATTTTTAAAGTTATGTTGTTGTATGGAAGACCCAAAAGCTCCTTAATATGCATGACTTACCTTCTAACCCTCGAGGATCTCCATAAGGTAGTATGCACTTTTGGCTGGATATATATGCTTCTAAAGTGACTTACGGTATATATTTGCAAATCACTTCCCAAAAGAGAAAAATTGACCAAGACAGAAGTAACTTAGATTAGTACTTGTCAGAAACTAGATGCTGTTACGTGCCTGATCACGTAACTTGCCTCTCACGGTGAACGAACGTACTTAACTGAATAAAACTCTTTATTATAGCAACTGTGGTAATCACAAACACAACCAATGACTGGGAGCAGGGTCTCCTTCAGTCACACGAGAGCATAACCTCTCTTACAATACTCAAATAATCAAAACATACCCTAAGCTCTAGGTGCCTCCATTATTAATACTAATCACTCCTTCCAGAAAAGGCAGGGAATAATATTAATTGCCTATTTATTATAATTATCTGGAAGAAATCATTCTATCCTAATTTATTATATTAATAACTGCATTTATTACTGGAATACGATGCTGAGCGTCCCCCTTGAATTCCCGCCTGTCCTTCCGCTTGCTAGTTAAACGTTCGTTGTGTTTCAGGACGCTCGTCCTCACTTCGGACGCTCGTCCTCACTTAGGGCGCTCGTCCTCGCCCCTTGTCAACTCCCCTTGCCTAGGACGTTCGCGCATGCTCTGCTCGTCCATGACGCTCGTCCTTTCTCCCTGCTCGGAACGTCCGTCCTCGTTCTGTTCGCTCAGGCCGCTCGTCCTCACTCCTTGTTGCCCCGCTCGCTCCTCTTGCTGAGGACGTTCGTCCTCGCCCCTCGTTATCTCTGGCTCAAAACGCTCGTCCGTTACCGTACGGTATCCTCCTTGCTCAGGACGCTCGTCCTCCCCCGTACGGTTGATGAGTCAATATTTTATTCGCTTCACTTAGTTTATTGTGCTAAAATTAGTCGGGGAATTGTGCTTAAACGTCCGATATTTTCCTGTTTTTCCTAATTGTGCTTAATTTGATCAGAAATTCTTATTTTAACTAATTTGAATTATCTGAGCTTATTATTTTGCATTATTAATCACGGGAAAATTTTGGATAACTTTTTAGGACATTTGAAGGATAAATGAGAAATCACAATTGAGCCCAATGCATTTCAGCCACTTTAGTTTTCGCACAGTGCTGCGTGAATGTTGTGTCAACTTGTGTGTCTTCGTTCGAGTTCAATTCTTATCCGTTTTTCATGCAATTTTTTTTCATAGTTTCGTCTAGATGTCTATTTTAACATATAGTTTTTATTTTGTTCAAATTCCTTCTGTGTTGTTCCCAGTATTTTTTTTTACTCCCCATGTCAGTCTAGTTCTTACTGTTTGAGTGACTTCTACTTTGTTTGCATTGTTTGTAATGCTTGTCATAGTTGGAATAGCACATGGACCACCTTGCAAGTAAGCTCACGGTTTTGGCTTACAAAAGAGGAGAATATTGTTCTGATAAAAGAGAAGGGAACTACGTCCACATGGATCTCCAAAATGCAAGCAAGCATGATTTTTAATTGGACAAGAGTAGAGTGCCACGGCTGCATGCTTTCTAATTCAGAATTTTGCAAAGTTGGCTATACAACACATGGGAGCCACCACTTGGAAAAGAAAGAAGCCTTCACTTTGTTCAAAGAAGAGAAGCAATTCTCGTTCCTTTCTTATGAAAGCAAACGGCCATTGTGAGAATAATGGAAGGGGCCACCACTTTTGAAAACTCACATAAGTGGAGTTAATGAAATGTTGAATGGTTTTCTGCATTTGTTTTTTTGTTAGAAAATACATGGCCCCCTTTTCACAAAAGTTTGATTAAATAAACATTTGTTGACAAAAAAACACACGGCACCTTCAAAGATGAAAAGGAACTCATGGAACAAACAAAAACAACACACGGCCCACATGGAAAAGCTTTTGGGATTTTAAGTGAAACAACATATTCACTTAGGAAAGTGCAGCACAACGTCCACCATTTCTTTGGGGGCTGGAACGTTTTGATTAAACAAGAAGAAGGGGCTGTTTTCTTTTATGGTGAGCACGGTTTATTCCAGCTGAAAGTAGATGCACATGGATGGTTGTAAAGCAAAAGGAGGAGCTCTCAAGGTCACATTCCATAGCAGCAAAGACTCCATGTTTCCAGCAGCTAATTCACGCATACAGCAAGCATTTGGAGTGCAAACAGATGAGTTGGAAGAAGGGGGCTGCAGCATGCTCATCTCACCAAGCTGGACTTCATGTTCCCAACTGATTCAAGTGGCCCATCCAGCAGCAAAGAGAAGGAGAAACACGGACATTCAGCAGCAACAGCATATCGAAACAGCTTGGGAGGTGCAACATCACCGTCCAGCAAACAATTAAAGGGCTTGACATTATATAAAAAGAGGGCGCACGTCCATGAGGGGGTGGTGTCCAGCGAAGAAATTGGTCCAAACATGCAGAGGTTTGACTCCTTTTTCTTAGCAAGCTACACGGTGGAAGAACTGGTGAACGTGTACTCAAATGGAAGTGCTGTGTGCTAGATGATTAAAGGAAAGAACACGCATTCAGCCTAGAGCAGCCGCCATCTTCATTTTGGTTTTTTCTTGAATATTTTTATGAGAAGGAAAAGGAAGCAGGAGAAGCCGGGATGCTAGTAAGAATGAGGTGATAATTCACGGGATGTACTGGGATGCTAGCATGAATGAAGAAGAAGACAAGAAGTAGGTAGAAAATGGAGGGCCCCTTTTTGGCACATACAGAAAATGCTGAGGGGACAAAAACGCAAACTGGAAGAAAATAAGGGAGGCACACCGAGAAAGGGGGAGTGTTGTCTCTCGGTAGAAGGATATAAACCAGTTGTAGCAGAAGAAGAAGGGACGGCCTTGAGGCCTGGAAGGGGTCATGTTTCCTTCTCTTCCAGGAGCTCTCTCTCAGTTTCCATTTTCAACAGGGCATAATGTAGAATTTTATTTTTTTTGAGCGTGTAGCTGAGTAGTAGTGTGTTACAGTGTTTTTGATCAGTTTAGTCGTTTTATTTTTACATGTATTATTCAAGAATTTCATTTTAAGTGTTGAATCTTTGATAAATTTTATTTTCAATTAAGTGTTTTATTTTTGTTATCTCTTTTATTTTACCGTTTACTATTTTCTATACCGTTAAATTTTGTCATCGTATTTTACTGTTCATGTTATTTTCAACGTCATTTTTACCGTTCAGTTTTTACAGTGTTTAAAATTTATTTTAGTGTTTTTAAATTCAGTTGTGTTTTAATTCCAGTTTTAATTTATTTTTCCGTATCAAACTAAAAAAATCACAAACCCCCCCCAACTTCGTGTTAAATCTGAGACTGAACCTAATATTGGTCCTTGAGAGACGACCTAGGAGTCACTTCCTAGTATTGTACTGCATTCTTACTTGCACATCAAATTTGATCGGCCGCGACAGCTGCATCAACGGTCCTCTCCCCTATCCCTCCTATATCTTCTTCTCTCGTACACTCGCCAGGCCCTAACATTACCCACCCCCTGAAGATCAACCTTGCCCTCAAGGTTGAAATTGGGATATTGATCTTGGATGGTGAGGGCATCTTCCCATGTCGCCCCGTCAGGCCCTCCCTCTTGCCATTCGATCAAGACTTCCTGCCGTTCGTCCTCCCCCTGTGGTACCTGCCTTTTATCCAAAACTCTGACCGGACGTGGGGACGGAGCCTCCATCTCTAAGTCTATTGGTAACTCCTGTTCGACCCGGTGATCCCCTACTGCCTTCTTTAGCTGCGACACATGGAACACGGGGTGTATTCGTGCAGACTCTGGTAATTGCAACTTAAATGCGACTGCCCCCACCTGCTGGATGACCAGGAAAGGTCCAAAATAACGAGCGGCAAGTTTCGAATGTACTGTGGACGACATCGTAGTCTGTCGGTGGGGTCGAATCTTCAGATAGACCCAATCTCCCACCCCAACTTGGGACGGCCTCCTTGCCTTGTCAGCCTGCCGCACCATTAAATCTTGGGCCCTGGCTAGATGGAACTTGAGCTGATGGAGTGCTTCGTCTCTGGTCTGTAATTCCTGATTGACTGCTTCCACTAAGGTCTCCCCTGGAACGAACCTGTGCAGTGAAGGAGGGGGCCTCCCATAGACGGTTTCAAAAGGGGTGCATTTGGCTGACTCCTGATAGCTGGTGTTGTACCAGTATTCCGCCCATGGTAAGACGATGCTCCAGCCCTTGGGTTGTTCGGAACAAAAACATCTCAAATACCCCTCCAAGACCCTGTTGACAACCTCCGTCTGCCCATCGGTTTCAGGATGATAGGCGGTGCTCATCTTTAGTTGAGTGCCTTGCAATTTGAACAACTCCTTCCAAAAATTACTCAGGAACAGCGGATCCCGGTCACTGACTATAGATAAAGGCACCCCATGCAACCTGACGATCTCCTTCACAAAGACTTCGGCTATGGTGCGTGCGGAATAAGGGTGTTTTAAGGGTATGAAATGGCCGTATTTGCTGAGACGGTCCACTACCACTAACACTGCATCATACCCTCTAGACTTGGGTAATTTGACAATAAAATCCATGCTTATCTCCTCCCAAATTGCGTTGGGGATGGGTAACGGTTGCAGCAACCCTTGCGGTGATGATGTCAAATATTTATGTTGTTGACATACTAGACAGCTTGCAACGAACTCGGTCACGACTTTCTTCATTCCTACCCAATACAGGGATTGTGCCACCTTGCGGTACGTTCGGTAGACCCCTGAATGGCCCCCTGTCTGCGTGGTATGGAATTCAGCTATCAACTTAGGCACCCAGGCCGAACGTGCTGACAGTACGAGCCTCCCTTTATAGTGCAAGCGCTCGTTTTCCAGTGTGAACGAAGGATGGGAATTTGGGTCTTTTGTCAAATCCCCGATCACCTTCCTTAACTCCTCATCCTCCTCGACTTCTTTCAAGACTTCCTCGAAATCCTGCCAGTAGGGACGAGCAATCACTGTCAATTCCTTTTCCTCCTGCAGATCCTCCTCCTCCCTCCTTGATAGGGCGTCCGCTACTTTGTTGGTAACCCCTGATTTGTACACAATTTCAAAGTCGTACCCCAGGAGCTTTGCAAGCCAATTCTGCTGATTCTGAGTGGTGATGCGCTGTTCCAACAGGTACTTCAAACTCCTTTGGTCCGTGTGCACCACAAACCGCTGTCCCAAAAGGTAAGGCCTCCAGTGTTGTATGGCTAAAACCAATGCCATTAATTCCTTCTCATATATTGACTTCCTTAATGAACCCTCCGATAAAGCTTTGCTAAAGAAAGCTATGGGCTGCTTCCCTTGCATGAGTACCGCCCCTATCCCTCGTCCCGATGCGTCACACTCAATGTGGAATGGCTGATCAAAGTCAGGTAGGATCAGTACCGGAGCGGTCGTCATTGCTTTTTTTAATCTGGACATGGCCTCCTCGGCCTGCTCCGTCCATGCAAACTGCACTTTCTTAAGAAGATCGGTCAGGGGTCTGGCGATTTTCCCATAATCCTTCACAAACCTCCTGTAGTACCCTGTCAGCCCCAAAAATCCCCTCAACGCCTTCACCGTCTTTGGTTGCTCCCACTCCAGTACGGCTCGTATTTTGTCTTCATCCATTTCTACACCCCTCGCTGAGATCCGGTGTCCCAGATAACCTATTTGAGTTCTGCCGAACTCACATTTCTTCTTGTTGGCTACCCACCTGTTTGTCACCAGTTCACCTAGCACTGTTCCCACATGCTCTAAGTGCTTCTCCCATGAACGGCTATATACCAGTATATCATCAAAAAATACCAGGACGAACTTCCGCAGATATGGTTGCAGCAGGTTGTTCATGGCACTCTGGAAAGTGGCTGGTGCGTTGGTTAGACCGAACGGCATCACCATGAACTCGTAGTGACCTTGGTGCGTCCGGAAAGCCGTTTTCTCTATGTCCCCTTCTCCCATTCGTATCTGGTGATAGCCTGACTTCAAATCCACTTTTGAAAAATAGCTGGCTCCTCTCAATTCGTCTAATAACTCCTCTATTAGGGGAATAGGGAATTTATCAGGGACAGTGGCTCGGTTTAAGGCCCTGTAATCCACACAAAATCTCCAGCTGCCATCCTTCTTCTTTACCAAGATTACCGGGCTCGAATATGGGCTGTTGCTCGACCTTATAACGCCCGTCTTCAACATTTCTGCTACCTGCTTTTCAATCTCCCCTTTCATCACATGGGGATATCGGTATGGCCTTACATTCACGGGATTCGTCCCTTCTTTTAAGGGAATTTGATGAACCATTCCCCTATCTGGTGGTAGGCCGTTCGGCTCATGAAATACGTCCGCGTGCCGTTCCAGAACTCGCCTCATGTCGTTCGCCTGCTTTCTTGTTAACTCTGGACCGAACGTCTCTTCTTCTTGAGCGTGCGGTCTTTGCTCCTCATCTTTTTCGGTCTCCCCAAGCTCCCATACTAGCAACCAGATCTCCACTTCTTTCATCTTAAGCAAGGCTGCCGGTTCCACCAGTCTCCGAGTTAGAGTTGGGTCTCCTTTAATTGTCATTTTTCGCCCTGCCTGAACGTACGCCATGGTTAGCTGTCCCCAATTCAGTGTTACTTCACCCAGCTTGGCCAACCATTCTACTCCCAATATTACATCCACTCCTCCCAGTTCGAACAGGTGGAATCGTTCCTGGATCACTGCCTCTCCCATATAGATCGTTACTGCTTCACAGCACCCCCTCGTCTCCTTTCTCTGCCCATCGCCCAAACTCACCCTATATGGTGGAGTATCTACTACTGGTAATGCCAGATCTTCTACCAATTTCCTGCTTATGAAGTTGTGGCTGGCGCCACTGTCAATCAAAATCAATACTTGCTGCGTCCCTATTTGGCCATGCAGCTTCATCGTTTTGGGCTGGGTGAGCCCTCCTGCCGAGAAGGCAGATAACTCCATTTGCTCGAGTTCGCCCCCCTCTTCCTCTTCTCCTCCTGGTTCCTCGTCTTCTGCCCATATCAGCATTCGTAGACTCCTTTCTGGGCAGCGATGCCCTGGGCCGAAGGGTCCTCCACACCTGAAACACCTCCCTTCTTCCCTTCGTTTGACGTACTCAGCGTACGGTAAATCCCGTACGTTCCTGCCTTGCGTGTTTGCGAACGTGCGTTCGCCTTCTCTCCTTGGAACTCCTTCCTTTCCTCCCGTACGTCCCCCCTCGACAGGTACCGTTCGGTTTTGATTGTAACGGCTGGTGATACAGCTGTCGCGGCCGATCAAATTTGATGTGCAATTAAGAATGCAGTACAGTGCTAGGAATTGACTCCTAGGTCGTTTCTCAGGGACCAAATGTCGTTCAGTCTTTTGTCAACACGTAATGGGGGGGTTTTGAAAATTGTTTTGGTTGCGGATGAAATTTAAAAGCGTTGAAATAAAATTAAAATAGTAAAACGAAATTAAAAAAAAATGAAATTGCTACAGTGAAAATGAAAATACAGTAACGTAAAACAGTAAAAATAAATCTGGACCAAAAAATTAAATACAGAAAACGAAAATACAGTAAATAATAATTATAGAAAACAGTAGAAACAGAAAATAAATTACAATAGTAAATAATTACAGCAAAACAGTAAATACAGGAACAGAAAAAATTCAAATATGAAAACAGAATTAAAATTACAGCAGCAAAATACAACAAACAAAAATACAGAAAATCATTTCAACATATGATATAAAATATTTTAAGACAAGAAATAAAATTAAAATGTGTCTACCATTAACCATGAACCATTTTACTAGAAGAAAATAATTTAAATGAATGCCTTTAAAGCTTGAAATGAAAGACGTTACACTCCTCCTAGATTGGCTTAGTTTTCCACTTGAAATACAATTAAAGAAGACCTTTAAAACTAACAAAACAAGGACGTGCAGCAGCTATAAATTGGCATATGTTTCCATGTGAAATGAATTAAAATAAGGCCTTGGAACTAATACATAAAAACGTGGCAGCAGCACTTGAATTGGTTAAATCCACCTATTTACCAAGAGCAATTGAAAGCTATTAAAATGAAAGCAATTAACGTGCAACCATTACTCCATTATAGTCATGTCTAATTCCAAATAGAATAAGAAATGCAAGAAAGGGGTCGTGGGCCACTTCTTCTCAATCACATGAAAGAAAGCACTTGGTTTAAGAATTCTGAAAAGTTGTTTCCATTCACGTAAATTCCTCCTCCAAAAGATGCTCTTTGAAAGCTTTTGTCTTCTTCTCCAAAGCACTCTTCACACGGCTCACCCTCCTTACTTTCCATCTAAAATCAATCACTACTTCTTATAATAATAACAATAACAATCCTATTCTAACAAACCAAACTCGGTGCTGCATAAATGATTCACGTTTCCCTTCATTTTAATCAAAACAAAACAAGATGGAAAGGTGCAAAGGTGCTGCTCCATGGACTCAACACTACACGGCATTATATAAAAGAAAGGCAAAGATAACATAGCATTTAGAAAAAACAAGTAGGACCCTACTACTTTCTTCAAAGCTAAATAAAATTGTATATGCTGGCTGAATTCATATCCACATCACCATGCAAACAATTACTTGGCCATGTTCAAATGAATAAAAAGATGCAAGACCGTGGACACTTGCACTTTTTCTGCAGAATTTAATGCACACACCCTTTCTATAAGCTAATGACCGTCCACTTTGCTGCATCCATTCCAGTTGCACTCTCCTTTCCTCCTTCTTCAACTACGTTCCCTTCTCATCAAAAATCACTTCTCCCCTTTGTAACAAATCCTTCTCTTCCTCTCTACTCTTTAGCAAGCAAATAAGTGTGTGTGGTTTACTCTTCCATACAGCAGAAACAAATCAGCATCTACAAGGTTTCACTGGCCTCTCCTCTTCTCTTTACCGTGAACTCCCATCTCATATTAAACAACTTTCTTTTTGTGGTTTTTTATGTTGAATAGGTGACGGCAGTTCCTTTCTACTCTACTATGAAAGCAAAACAAATGAACATGATATTTGGTTCTACACAAAGCCATGAATCATCTTTTCAAAGGTTACAAGATGCTAAGAGATTGTATGAAAATGCAGAAAACCAAAATGGAAGATGCAATTACAATTCAAGAAAGAAAATAAACATAAGCTATTCATTCATCATGAACATGTTTCCAGTTCTCAAGGAAAAGCATTCAAAGTACAAAGAAGCAAAGCAAAGTAAAGGAAACAAACTAGCTGCCTCTTGGTCTTGTGTCTTCTTCCAGTAGTGTTTCAAGAATCAAATACAGTTTTGCTTCCCTCTTCTAGCTCTCTGGACGTATCATCTCACACCAGCACCTTCTCTTTCTTCATGAAGCCATGATCTCTGTAATACTCTTGCTATACTCCACGGGAAAAGAGAAAAGATAGGATGCCCCCCAAATTGCCGAGAGGAAGGAGGTTTTAAGAGACCCCAAAAATCAGCATGTGTGTTGTCTCTTTGTGCCATCGAGTAGCGACTGATCCACCACCTAGTAGTTAGCCTTTTTCATTTTTCTTCAATTAATCCCCTGTGCTTGGATTTAGCTCTCCAATTGGTGTTTCACGGGATGACTTTGTTCTTGGATTTAGCTCATTCTACCTTTTCTCAATTGTATGTTGAATTTTCCAAAGGTGGTATGTGTATGGCCGAGACTTTCAAGTATGGTCACTTCCCTCATTCCCTCATTTAATTTGTAATGTGAATTGTATACATAAGACAATGCTATTCTTTTCCAAAACAATTCATAAAACAGTGGGCTGCACTTGGAACTTGGTGGTCTCTTCTCTTTCATTCCAACTTAGGCTAAATGTTTTGCAAAATTCTTCATTTGAATCCAAAGAGTTGCCGTGAGGTGTAATGATGCCAAGCCTATTTTGCTTTTACAAACTCAAGAAAAATATTTCATTATACGGATCAATACACAGATTAATTCAATGCAGTACGGCTTCGACTACATAACACAGTGTGTAAATAAATATTCTTCCTAATGTTCTAAAATATTTACAGAATTTTCCCTGCATTCACTAATGTAAATAATTATTCTCAGATAATTCAAATTAAGTAAAATAAGAATTTCTGATCAAATTAAGCACAATCAGTAAAAACGGGAAAATACTGGACAATTAAGCACAACTCCCTGATTAATTTTAGTACAGTAAACTAAGTGAAGTGAAGAAAATAATGATTCATCAAAATAGACCACACTTAGTCGTTTGCACTCCTGGGCAAACTTAAGACACAAAACCAGGGAGCAGTTCAAACATTAGAAAAGTGACACAGACTTGACAGACAACACAAACTCCAAAACAGAAACACACTTTCACAATTCCCACAAAATCTGGACAGTAAAAGGTACAGGCAGAATCCTACACAAAATCAATGAAAGCAAATACCCAAAGAATCATCCAAACAGTTCAGTACAAGGAAAACAATCAATCAGTTCAAGAGATGAATCGACAGCAACAGAGCCTCACAGATGTACACAATCAGTGTTTCTCTCAAGTGTTTAAGGTAAATCAATGTCACTCAATGAACTCAAGAAAGCAAACACAAATAGGCTTGGCAAGCCTCTAATATCAACACTCAAACAGATACGCATGTTCAAATCAAAAGGTCTTTTTATGGTCATAATGGGGTCAAGGACAAGGGAGGATATATCTGGATGAAAAGCTATAAACCATAAGGGATAGATGAGCAATGGGGAACAAGTATAAACACATTCAAACTCACCTACAGCCTCTAATTCCATCCTCTAGTTAACTCCATTATTCACCGTTGTTCACAATTTTTTTCTGTTTTTCTGATTTTTTTTTTTTCATCATTTTTTTTTCTTCATCCTGTCTTTTTTCTTTACTCTGTTCAACACACAATTTCAAGAGACAAGATGCACCACATATTTACAAACAGAAACAAGATATGAAGAGAACTCACTAATTCATCTGAAATTCCCAGGAGACCACACTTATTCCCAAAACAATTCCAAAGCTACAAAATTCCCTAAGGTTCAGGTAATAATGGTTTTTCACTTAGGGCTAGTGTATGAGCTTCAAAACAAAGAAATGGGGAAAAACATAGGCTCAAAAGGGTATCAATGGATCAAAACAGGGTAGGCTTATCTGGCTTAGAGGCTCAACAACAAAATGCCTTTATCCCTTTCAAACATGCGTATTAGTCAAGAATCAATTCAAAGAGTGAAGCCAAGACATATGTGCAAGCAATCAAGGCATATATCACACACAAGAAAGATCATCAAATGGCTCAAATCTCACACAGGTAATATGGTCACCATCAATTCAACTCTCAAATATCATGATTATCTCCCAAGCAAAGTAAAGCAAGGAATTCAACAGTTTAGAGTATCAATGAAGTGCAGGAAAACTGACAACCTAATCATAGTCCAGAATTCACGAAAATCATGCAAAACTGTACATAAGACACCACAAAATACACAAAAACGAAACATAAACAAAGAAACAACCTCCCCTAATAGACCACACTTAAACGACACAATGTCCTCAGTGTGTCACATTCAGCAGATCAAAACAATCAGAATAGTCATCAGATATCGACAAAGTGCAACAAAAGTGAGGAGGGAAGGAGAGAAGAAACTCCCTGAGTCAGGTGGGAGGGTAGGTGGGGTAGACCAAAGACGTCTCCTCCACCACTGCATCCAACAGAGAAGGATTGCTGAGGAAGGGCTTCAGTCTATGCCCGTTCACCTTGAAGCTTTTAGCTGCAGATGGACCCTGGATTTCTACTGCACCATAAGGATAAACATTAGTCACAACAAAGGGTCCAGTCCACTTTGATCTCAACTTACCACCCATGAGGCCGAGTCTAGAGTTATACAATAAAACCTGTTGGCCAACCTCGAAGTCCTTTCTAACAATGGAGTTATCATGGAACCTCTTGGTTCTTTCCTTGTAGAACTTCGAATTCTCATATGCTTCCAATCGGATTTCATCCAGTTCATTCAGTTGCAACTTCCTTTCCTCTCCAGCTTGGTCCATGGAGAAGTTGCATGTCTTCACAGCCCAATATGCCCGATGCTCAATTTCAACTGGTAGATGACATGCCTTTCCGAAGACAACCCTGTACGGAGACATCCCAATCGGTGCTTTGTATGCAGTCCTGTGGGCCCAAAGAGCATCGTCCAATCTACTACTCCAATCTTTCCTGTTGGGCTGGACAATCTTTTCCAAAATCCTCTTAATCTCCCTGTTGGAGATCTCAGCCTGCCCATTTGTTTGGGGGTGGTAAGGTGTAGAAACTCTGTGCGTCACCCCATATTTCTTGAGTAAAGCTTGCATGGATCTGTTGCAAAAATGGGTTCCCTGATCACTAACAATTGCTCTAGGTACTCCAAACCTGCAAAAGAGGTGAGATCTAACAAAATCCACAACAACCCGAGCATCATTAGTTCTGGTGGCTTTAGCTTCCACCCATTTTGAAACATAATCCACAGCAAGGAGAATATAGGAAAAACCAAAAGAAACAGGAAAAGGACCCATGAAATCTATACCCCAGACATCAAACACCTCACAGAATAGCATAGGTTGTTGAGGCATCTCTTGTCTCTGTGAAATTTGTCCTCCTGCTTTCTGACAAGGCTCACAAGTGCTACAAATCTTCTCCGCATCCTTGAAGATGGAAGGCCAATAGAACCCACAATCAAGCACCCTACGAGCTGTTCTTTGTATCCCCAGATGACCACCAGGTGAGGAGGCATGACAAAACTGCAGGACCGAGTCAATCTCATGGTCTGGAATGCATCTCCTAGTAACCTGGTCACTGCACAACTTCCACAGATATGGGTCATCCCAAACATAATACTTAGCATCACTCTTAATTTTAGCAATCTGAGCACGTGATGCTAAGGGAGGAAAAATAGAAGCAACCAAATAATTTACAATGTGTGCAAACCAAGGAGTCGGGTGAGAAGAAGAAATCATCAACAAACTCTCATCAGGAAAGTCATCCTGGATGGGCAGCACATCAACTTCATTCCCAGCTCTCTCAATCCTGCTAAGGTGGTCCGCAACTAGATTCTGTGCTCCACTCCGGTCCTTAATCTGCAAGTCAAACTCCTGGAGCAGTAGCATCCATCTGATCAATCTAGGCTTTGACTCAGCCTTTTTCAACAGAAACTTAAGAGCTGCATGGTCAGTATATACAATAACAGATGATCCAAGCAAATATGACCTAAACTTATCAAGAGCAAAAACAATTGCCAACAATTCTTTTTCAGTGGTGGTATAGTTTGCTTGGGCAGCATCCAAAGTGCGTGATGCATAGTAAATCACTCTTGGCAGCTTGTCAATTTTCTGTGTCAAGACAGCCCCCAATGCATAGTTAGATGCATCACACATGAGCTCAAATGGGGCTGTCCAATCCGGTGCCTGAATGATAGGGGTGGTAGTCAAAGCTTCCTTGAGGCAATCAAAAGCCTGCTTGCATTTTTCATCACAAACAAAGTCAACATCCTTCTGCAGTAGTCTGGACAAGGGAAGCGCCTTCTTGCTGAAATCTTTGATGAAGCGCCTGTAGAAACCTGCATGTCCAAGGAAAGATCGCACCTCTCGCACGCAAGAGGGGTAAGGCAACTGTGAAATCACAGATATCTTAGCAGGATCTACCTCTATTCCCTTTTCAGAAATGATATGCCCTAAAACCAAACCTTGTTCAACCATAAAGTGACATTTCTCAAAATTGAGAACAAGGTTTGTTTCTATGCATCTTTTCAAGACTTTTTCCAAACTGTCTAAACATACATCAAAAGAAGATCCATACACAGTAAAATCATCCATAAACACCTCTATACAACTCTCAAGAAAGTCACTAAAAATGCTAAGCATGCACCGTTGAAAGGTACCAGGAGCGTTGCATAGACCAAAGGGCATCCTCCGATAGGCAAAAGTGCCAAAGGGGCAGGTGAATGTGGTTTTCTCTTGATCCTCAGGAGCAATATTGATCTGAAAATATCCAGAAAAACCATCAAGAAAACAATAATGAGATTTACCTGCCAGGCGCTCCAGCATCTGATCAATGAATGGCAGGGGAAAATGATCTTTCCTGGTTGCTTGGTTGAGCCTCCTATAGTCAATGCAGACTCTCCAGCTGTTCTGCACTCTAGTTGGGATAAGCTCATCCCTCTCATTCTTCACCACAGTGAGGCCAGTTTTCTTGGGTATGACATGGATGGGGCTCACCCACTGACTGTCTGAAATAGGATAGATGATTCCTGCTTGCAAAAGCTTGGTCACCTCCTTCTTGATGACTTCCATGATCACGGGGTTTTGCCTTCTTTGTGGCTGTCTCACTGGCTTTGCCCCTTCTTCCAAAAGAATTCTATGCATGCATGTGGATGGACTAATACCAGGTATGTCAGCCAAACTCCAACCAATGGCCTTCTTGTTGTTCCTCAGTATACCAAGCAACTTCTCCTCTTGAACAGAATCAAGGGAGGTAGAAATGATCACCGGTTTCTTTTCATCATCCTCCAAGTACACGTACTTGAGGTTATCTGGTAGCTGTTTCAGCTCAAGAGTGGGTGCCTGCAAGTCAGATTCAAGTGTACTTCCTGCAACATTGTTAATGCATTCTGACTCTAAAGAGTGTACAGGTAAAGGCAGATCACTTATCTCATCACAATCCAAATCAATGTCCATCTCAGATATGTCAACAACATCATCAATATCATTCATAGCATCAATATCCTGGACATCACAATCCTCATCAAAATCCACAACATTATCAACATCATTCTCAAAACCTGATTCGAATCTAGATTCAATACATGAATGCAAAGAAGATAGAAAAGAATGCTTCTTCTCATGCACAGAATTAAAGTTGTCAACAACAAATTCATCAATAATGTCATCCAATGTATCAATCCTAAACAGAGAATGGTCCTCAGCTGGAAATTTCATTGCATCAAAGATATTAAAATGAACAACAATATCAGCAAATTCCATAGACAAAGTTCCAGCATACACATCAATCTTAGTTCGGGCAGTTTTCAAGAATGGCCTGCCTAAAATAATGGGAGCGGATCCATGAGAGAATCCCTCCTCCATTTCCAAAACATAAAAATCAGCAGGAAAAATCAATTCACCAACCCTTACCAAGACATCTTCTATGAAACCTGTTGGGTGAGTAACACTCCTATTAGCCAACTGAATGACCACACCCGTGGTTTGCAAAGGACCAAGAGATAAAGATTCATATATAGACAAAGGCATGACATTAACAGAAGCACCCAAATCAAGCATGGCATTCTCAAATTTATTATTTCCAATTACACAAGGAATGCAAAATATACCTGGATCTTTGCACTTTTCAGGAATGTGCGGGACCGACTTACCAATAAGTGCAGATACATTTCTTCCCATGCTAATCCTTTCATTTCCCTTCATCTTCCTCTTGTGTGTGCACAGCTCCTTCAAGAATTTTGCATACTTTGGTATCTGCTTGATTGCATCAAGTAGAGGTATGTTCACCTCCACCTTCCGGAAGGTCTCCAGAATTTCTTTATCTACCTCTTCCATCTTTTTGCTAGGAAGTGCTCGTGAAGGGAATGGAAGAGGGATAGGTCGGTCAATCAATGGAGATGGTGTGGCAGCAGTAGTGGTGGTTAAGGGAGGAGATCCTCCTGAAGAAGAACCACCGACTGGAGAAGAAGATTCACCTGCCTCAAATGTCCTGCTTGGACCAGCTTGGTCCTCCTTTTTGTGAGAAGTAGCAGGCACGGGTGTCGGTATAGAGGCGGGCTCTGAAGGTACAACAATCTGATTCCCTGATCTGAGGGTTATGGCACTCACATTTCTTGGATTCTGCACAGTCTGCGATGGTAACTTACTAGAATTTTGAGACTGCGCCTGGTTTATCTGAGTGGCCATCTGACCTATCTGGTTAGTGAGGCTCTGTATGGACGCTCTAGTCTCCTGCTGAAATTGCATGTTGTCTTTCTGAAACTGCATGTTATCTTTCTGAAACTGCAGGTTTTGCACAGTCATCTGTCTCACTAACTCTTCCAATGAAGGTTCAGACGAAGTGGAAGGTTGGGCAGCTGGTTGGGCAGGTGCCTCTTGCTGTTGCTGTTGTTGTTGCCTTTGGTGTTGTTGCATGGGTGGAGGCACATATCTGTTAGGTGTTCCAGCATTCTGAAAAGGTGGCGCCTGCTGCTGTTGCTGTGGCGCATTGTTCCATCTAAGATTGGGGTGATTCCTCCACCCTGGGTTGTACCTGTTGCTGGACAAGTCATGATTTTGCTGTTGTGGCTGCCTGTTGTTGTAGATGTTTGTAGTATAAGCCTGAGGCACATCAGAGGCAGCAGGATGTTGCAAAGAAGGACATGCATCTGTGTAGTGGTCACTGGAAGGACAAATAGCACATAGTCGTGCAACAGATGCAGATTGAGATGTCGATCTCTGGTTGGTAGTCAACTGTGTCACCATCTTCGCAAGAGAGTTAATCTGGCCTTCTAACTTGCTTTCAACAGCTGATAAAGACTGGGCAATATCTTGTACGCCCTTCACCACAATGGCATCATTCCTGTTGCTAAACTGCTGGGAGTTGGAGGCCATCTTCTCAATCAATGGTCTGGCCTCAGCAGGTGTGATGTCTCCAAGAGCTCCACCACAGGCAGCATCGATCATACCTCGATCCATGTTGTTCAAACCCTCGTAGAAATACTGAATAAGGAGTTGTTCAGGTATCTGATGGTGGGGGCAGCTAGCACAAAGTGTCTTGAATCTCTCCCAATATTCGTACAGGTTCTCTCCACTAAGCTGTCTAATCCCAGTTATGTCTTTCCTGATAGCTGTGGTCCGGGATGCTGGGAAAAATTTCTCCAAGAACAGCCTCTTCAGATCATCCCAGCTAGCAATGGATCTCGGCGCTAAACTATACAACCAATCCTTAGCAACATTTTCCAATGAATGAGGGAATGCCTTCAAGAAGACGTGCTCTTCAGGAACATCGTGCGGTTTCATACTGGAACAAACAACCAGGAATTCCTTCAAATGCTTATGTGGACTCGCACCTGCAAGACCATGAAACTTGGGCAACAAATGGATCAGTCCAGTCTTGAGAACATACGGAACGTCCTCATCAGGATATTGGATGCACAAGCTTTCAATATCGAAATCAGGTGCAGCCATCTCCCTAAAAGTCCTCTCGCGAGGTGGAGGTTGTGCCATATTGTTCTCAGTGTGAAAAACAACAGAATCAGAATCAAGTACAGATGCAGTAGATGCAGTATGCACAGAATACTCAACAGTAGGATGCACAATATCTAATGGAACAGGTTCAAAAACAGACTCTAAAGACAAATTCCTAGAATGCCTAATTAAGCTATGAAAAGTCCTATCAATCTCAGGATCAAAGGGTGGTATGAATCCAGGATTTCCTCTAGTCATGCACTAAATCACGACACCCTGTAATCAAGAAACAATAGCACAGAAAATTCAAACCACAGAAATAAACACAAGGTAGCAAAACAACACTATCACAAACACATACACAAATCACACAACACAGACACAAGACTCAAAACTGAACCGTTGGTCCCCGGCAACGGCGCCAAAATTTGATACAGCTGTCGCGGCCGATCAAATTTGATGTGCAATTAAGAATGCAGTACAGTGCTAGGAATTGACTCCTAGGTCGTTTCTCAGGGACCAAATGTCGTTCAGTCTTTTGTCAACACGTAATGGGGGGGTTTTGAAAATTGTTTTGGTTGCGGATGAAATTTAAAAGCGTTGAAATAAAATTAAAATAGTAAAACGAAATTAAAAAAAAATGAAATTGCTACAGTGAAAATGAAAATACAGTAACGTAAAACAGTAAAAATAAATCTGGACCAAAAAATTAAATACAGAAAACGAAAATACAGTAAATAATAATTATAGAAAACAGTAGAAACAGAAAATAAATTACAATAGTAAATAATTACAGCAAAACAGTAAATACAGGAACAGAAAAAATTCAAATATGAAAACAGAATTAAAATTACAGCAGCAAAATACAACAAACAAAAATACAGAAAATCATTTCAACATATGATATAAAATATTTTAAGACAAGAAATAAAATTAAAATGTGTCTACCATTAACCATGAACCATTTTACTAGAAGAAAATAATTTAAATGAATGCCTTTAAAGCTTGAAATGAAAGACGTTACACTCCTCCTAGATTGGCTTAGTTTTCCACTTGAAATACAATTAAAGAAGACCTTTAAAACTAACAAAACAAGGACGTGCAGCAGCTATAAATTGGCATATGTTTCCATGTGAAATGAATTAAAATAAGGCCTTGGAACTAATACATAAAAACGTGGCAGCAGCACTTGAATTGGTTAAATCCACCTATTTACCAAGAGCAATTGAAAGCTATTAAAATGAAAGCAATTAACGTGCAACCATTACTCCATTATAGTCATGTCTAATTCCAAATAGAATAAGAAATGCAGGAAAGGGGTCGTGGGCCACTTCTTCTCAATCACATGAAAGAAAGCACTTGGTTTAAGAATTCTGAAAAGTTGTTTCCATTCACGTAAATTCCTCCTCCAAAAGATGCTCTTTGAAAGCTTTTGTCTTCTTCTCCAAAGCACTCTTCACACGGCTCACCCTCCTTACTTTCCATCTAAAATCAATCACTACTTCTTATAATAATAACAATAACAATCCTATTCTAACAAACCAAACTCGGTGCTGCATAAATGATTCACGTTTCCCTTCATTTTAATCAAAACAAAACAAGATGGAAAGGTGCAAAGGTGCTGCTCCATGGACTCAACACTACACGGCATTATATAAAAGAAAGGCAAAGATAACATAGCATTTAGAAAAAACAAGTAGGACCCTACTACTTTCTTCAAAGCTAAATAAAATTGTATATGCTGGCTGAATTCATATCCACATCACCATGCAAACAATTACTTGGCCATGTTCAAATGAATAAAAAGATGCAAGACCGTGGACACTTGCACTTTTTCTGCAGAATTTAATGCACACACCCTTTCTATAAGCTAATGACCGTCCACTTTGCTGCATCCATTCCAGTTGCACTCTCCTTTCCTCCTTCTTCAACTACGTTCCCTTCTCATCAAAAATCACTTCTCCCCTTTGTAACAAATCCTTCTCTTCCTCTCTACTCTTTAGCAAGCAAATAAGTGTGTGTGGTTTACTCTTCCATACAGCAGAAACAAATCAGCATCTACAAGGTTTCACTGGCCTCTCCTCTTCTCTTTACCGTGAACTCCCATCTCATATTAAACAACTTTCTTTTTGTGGTTTTTTATGTTGAATAGGTGACGGCAGTTCCTTTCTACTCTACTATGAAAGCAAAACAAATGAACATGATATTTGGTTCTACACAAAGCCATGAATCATCTTTTCAAAGGTTACAAGATGCTAAGAGATTGTATGAAAATGCAGAAAACCAAAATGGAAGATGCAATTACAATTCAAGAAAGAAAATAAACATAAGCTATTCATTCATCATGAACATGTTTCCAGTTCTCAAGGAAAAGCATTCAAAGTACAAAGAAGCAAAGCAAAGTAAAGGAAACAAACTAGCTGCCTCTTGGTCTTGTGTCTTCTTCCAGTAGTGTTTCAAGAATCAAATACAGTTTTGCTTCCCTCTTCTAGCTCTCTGGACGTATCATCTCACACCAGCACCTTCTCTTTCTTCATGAAGCCATGATCTCTGTAATACTCTTGCTATACTCCACGGGAAAAGAGAAAAGATAGGATGCCCCCCAAATTGCCGAGAGGAAGGAGGTTTTAAGAGACCCCAAAAATCAGCATGTGTGTTGTCTCTTTGTGCCATCGAGTAGCGACTGATCCACCACCTAGTAGTTAGCCTTTTTCATTTTTCTTCAATTAATCCCCTGTGCTTGGATTTAGCTCTCCAATTGGTGTTTCACGGGATGACTTTGTTCTTGGATTTAGCTCATTCTACCTTTTCTCAATTGTATGTTGAATTTTCCAAAGGTGGTATGTGTATGGCCGAGACTTTCAAGTATGGTCACTTCCCTCATTCCCTCATTTAATTTGTAATGTGAATTGTATACATAAGACAATGCTATTCTTTTCCAAAACAATTCATAAAACAGTGGGCTGCACTTGGAACTTGGTGGTCTCTTCTCTTTCATTCCAACTTAGGCTAAATGTTTTGCAAAATTCTTCATTTGAATCCAAAGAGTTGCCGTGAGGTGTAATGATGCCAAGCCTATTTTGCTTTTACAAACTCAAGAAAAATATTTCATTATACGGATCAATACACAGATTAATTCAATGCAGTACGGCTTCGACTACATAACACAGTGTGTAAATAAATATTCTTCCTAATGTTCTAAAATATTTACAGAATTTTCCCTGCATTCACTAATGTAAATAATTATTCTCAGATAATTCAAATTAAGTAAAATAAGAATTTCTGATCAAATTAAGCACAATCAGTAAAAACGGGAAAATACTGGACAATTAAGCACAACTCCCTGATTAATTTTAGTACAGTAAACTAAGTGAAGTGAAGAAAATAATGATTCATCAGGGTTCCGTCTTTATCAATGACCCACTTGGTTTTCCCCACGTCTGCCCTTTGCTTATGATTCCCCCTCCTGTCCGCGCGCCCACTTGGAACGCTTCCACGTCCCTTGCTAGTCTCATGATGTCCATTAATTCCTTCGAGTCGAGCAACCGGAGTTGGTTGCGGATCCCCTCCTGCAGACCAGCCATGAAATACCCTATCAACTGAGCCTCGGGTATCTTTTCGGCTTGGCCAACCAACACTTCGAATTCTTGGATATACTCTCCCACGGACCCTGACTGTATGCAGGATGCCAGCCTCTCAAAAACTGTTCCTCGGTTCCTGCCTCCAAACCGTACCACCAACGCTTCCTTTAAACCTGCCCACGAGCGGTTTCTGGCTTTCTCCCTCCAAAACCGGAACCAATGCCCTGCAATTCCTTCCATGCTGATGTATGCCAGCCGCAATTTTTCGTCCTCGGGTACACCTTGTAGTTCGAAAAATTTATCTGCTCTATAGATCCAGTTCATAGGATCACTGCCTTCGAATATGGGTAACTCGACCCTCCGCCTCCAATACGGCTGTTCCTCTCGGGGTCCACCCTCTAAGCCTCCGCCATCCCTCTCGTCCTCATCATTTCTTCTTCCATTGACCGATCCTTGGCTACCATCAAGGTTTCCATCGTACCGTCGACCTCGCTCCCCTATCACCCTCACCAGTTCCTGTACTGCAGCTTCCAGTCCTCCCATGGAGATTTCCATGGTCTCCATCCTTCCTTCCATCGCGTTCACCCTTCCTTCCATGATGCTTTGTTCCCCTTAATAGGAATCCGGCAGGTCGGACCACTTGTTACGTGCCTGATCACGTAACTTGCCTCTCACGGTGAACGAACGTACTTAACTGAATAAAACTCTTTATTATAGCAACTGTGGTAATCACAAACACAACCAATGACTGGGAGCAGGGTCTCCTTCAGTCACACGAGAGCATAACCTCTCTTACAATACTCAAATAATCAAAACATACCCTAAGCTCTAGGTGCCTCCATTATTAATACTAATCACTCCTTCCAGAAAAGGCAGGGAATAATATTAATTGCCTATTTATTATAATTATCTGGAAGAAATCATTCTATCCTAATTTATTATATTAATTACTGCATTTATTACTGGAATACGATGCTGAGCGTCCTCCTTGAATTCCCGCCTGTCCTTCCGCTTGCTAGTTAAACGTTCGTTGTGTTTCAGGACGCTCGTCCTCACTTCGGACGCTCGTCCTCACTTAGGGCGCTCGTCCTCGCCCCTTGTCGACTCCCCTTGCCTAGGACGTTCGCACATGCTTTGCTCGTCCATGACGCTCGTCCTTTCTCCCTGCTCGGAACGTCCGTCCTCGTTCTGTTCGCTCAGGCCGCTCGTCCTCACTCCTTGTTGCCCCGCTCGCTCCTCTTGCTGAGGACGTTCGTCCTCGCCCCTCGTTATCTCTGGCTCAGAACGCTCGTCCGTTACCGTACGGTATCCTCCTTGCTCAGGACGCTCGTCCTCCCCCGTACGGTCCTCTCCCCTATTCTTCCTATATCTTCTTCTCTCGTACACTCGTCAGGCCCTAACAGATGCACACTAAAGTTAATATGTCAATAGATTTAATTTGCAGGTTCAAACACTGACAGCAGAAGAGTTTCACCTTATCAGGTATAGTTGCTCCCAAAAACCCTTTTCTACCCCTCACTTGCATAAGAATAGAATGAATGAACAGAAGATTGGAGATCCAATCTCTGAGAAAGATTGCACAGATTTTATGTTTGATAGAAGCATCTCAACATTATGAAATAAAAAAAAAATATTGTGTAAGCGAACAGTTAAGGAAATTGTGTGATCATGTTGAGGATATAATTGAACAAATATATATTAAGATGGAGATCCAACTATTTTTAATTTTATTGATGTGTATAGGATATCAATCCATAATAACAAGACAACTTTTGATGCCATGTAACCAAAACAGCAAACATAAAGTGGTTCCTCACAATGTTCTTATCCAACAGACAAGAAACATTACAATGGAGAACCCCATCCGCCGCCACCAGGAGTCAAAATTTGAAGAACTTCACCTGGAAGCACCTCAACTGTATTCTTACCACCAAGATAAATCTTTCGTTTATCTTTCTTTATAAGGTAGTTAGCTCCACGAGCACCATCTTTCCCTCCCTTGAGCCCTCTTGGTGCATGGACACGCCTCTCAGAAAGAATGCTAACAATAACTGGGCGCCTAAACTCTATTTCTCTAAGTAGACCATCGCCACCTTTATGAAACCCATCTCCACCACTGTTTTCTCTAAGTCCAAACTTGTGCAGAATCACTGGATATCTTTGCTCAAATATCTCAGGATCAGTCATTCTTGTATTTGTCATGTGGCACTGTACCCCACTGGTCCCATCCCAAGTAGGACCAGCTCCACTTCCACCTCCAATGGTTTCATAGTAACCAAAGGTATCATCTCCAAATGTAAAATTATTCATACATCCCTGTGAACAAGCAGAGGCTTGAAATGCAGTGAATATAACGTCAGTTATCCTCTGTGATGTAAGGACATTACCCCCTACTACAGCAGCAGTATCACTAGGAGAGAGAAATGAGCCCTCTGGGATAAGAATCTTCACTGGAGCCAAGCAACCTTGATTGAGAGGAATATCAACATTCACTAAACAGCGAACACAGTATATGACAGCTGCAGCTGTAACAGCTTCTGGCGCATTCCAGTTACCATAAACTTCAGCACTTGTCCCAGCAAAATCAAAAACTGCTTCTCCTTTATTAGAGTCAATACTCAGTTTCAAATGAATAATGGATCCATCATCCATGTAGTCCTCTTCTTCAATAGTCGCAAATTCATTTGACTTGGATGAAATGCTATGACCAACAGACTTCAACATCTCTCTTACCGCTGCTTCTGCATTCACCTGTACGTAATTCATGTAAGCCTGAACAGTTTCCAGACCATACTGCACAATGAGCTCTTGAACTAGAGTAATTCCTCTTTGATTTGCTGCTACCTGTGCTCGAAGATCTGATAAGTTATCTTGAATTCTGCGAGATCCTGGAATCTTATTTCCCTGACCATCAGAACTTGGAAACTGCAGAAGTTTAATGATCCCCTCTTCTTGAAAGACGCCCTTTTCCACAAGCTTAAATGCCTTAATGGCCGCTCCTTCCTCTAATATGGACTTTGAAAATGGAGGCATACTTCCAGGAGTAGTACCCCCAATCTCTGCATGATGCCCTCTATTTGCCACAAAAAATACCACGTTCCCATTGAAGAAAACAGGTGTAATAACAGTTATATCAGGAAGATGGCTACCTCCGGCTGATGGATGGTTAGTAACCAAAACATCTCCTTCACTTAGATTCTCACCCCAGTAACTGAGCTGCCACCGAACTGTACTAGACATAGCACCTAGATGGACAGGAACATGAGGCGCATTTGCAACTAGGCCCCCACTAGGGTCAAAAAGAGCACAGGAAAAATCAAGTCGTTCTTTGATATTTGTTGAAATGGAAGTTCTTTGTAGTGTCCTTCCCATCTGCTCAGCTATACCCATAAATCTGTGATTGAAGATGGAGAGCTGTACAACATCCGCAACTTTATCTGATATTTTAATACTGGTCAAAGGAGATTCTATTTCAATCCTGATGTTTCCATATTTGGTTATGGTTGCTCTACAGTTGGGCTCTACAATCACAGTACTATTGCCATTCATGATGATTGCTGGGCCAGACATCATGTGCCCATAACCCAACTTATCAAGCTTATAGAGAGGTGTTTCCTGCCAACCATTCCCAAAGTAAACCTTATAGTAGCCTTCGACTATAGGACTGCCAGATGCAGGCTCTATAGCCTGGGGCCTCAATATATTGGTAACTCCTATACCACGAACTCTAACATCACATATCACAATGTTTCTGTTCTGGAGTTTAAAACCGTACTCCTGCTGAAACAATCCCACAAACTCAGTGGCATAATCATATAATTGTCCATCTTCAGCTATTTGTCTTTTGACCATGATGGCAGTGTCTGTACCTTCATATCTCAAGTTTAAGTACGTCTCTGTTGAAATATTTTCCTCTTTAAATGCTTGATTTTGCAACTTCTGCTTTACCTGTCTTAGTAAAACAGCTTCTCGTTGTGAGACCTCAATAATAGATTCAGCTCCATATACTGCAGAATAAGGCTCCTGTGCCTCTTCTACAACATTTGCCAATCCCATTCCATATGCACTTAAGATCCCACACAATTTGTGAATAAGCACTTCTTTCATACCTAATGACCTTGCAATAGCACAAGCATGCTGGGGTCCAGCACCTCCAAAGCATGCAAGTGAATGGTTCTTTGTCTCATGTCCCTTCATTTCAGTCAACTGCCTTATTGGACGACACATTGTCTCATTGGCAACATCCACAAACCCAAGTGCAATGTCTTCTACCGACATGTCTTTTGAAGATGGATCCTGTTTTCTTCGATGAGCATTAATTTGTCTAGCAAGCTCCTCAAATTTTCCCTTGCTGGACTCGATGTCAAGAGGCTGATCTTCATTTGGCCCAAATATAGAAGGGAAATAATCAGGAATAACATATCCCAGAATTAGGTTGGCATCAGTAATTGCCAACTCTCCACCTTTCCGATAACATACAGGACCAGGGTGTGCTCCAACCGATTCGGGTCCAACTTGAAAGGCACCAAATTGGAACTTCAACTTTGAACCACCGCCAGCAGCTACAGTGTTTATATCCAGCTGAGGTGCTTGAATGATGGCACCAGCAATTTGGGTTTCTAGCACTTGCTCATAGCTACCCGCATATCGACTCACATCTGTAGATGTTCCTCCCATATCAAACCCAATTAATGGCTTATCCGTTTCAAGCCCAAAAAGAGTTTGTGAGTAACCAACAACTCCTCCTGCAGGGCCAGACAAAATTGCTTTGTGCCCTGAGAAGGAACTCTCAGGAGCAAGTCCTCCATCTGATTGCATAAATAAAACATTCAACTTTCCAATTCCCTCATCAAATTTGGAGATGAATCCTGACAGATATTCTTTAATAACTGGGGTCAGATAAGCATCTACACTAGCTGTTAGACCACGAGGAACAGCACGAACCATGGGACTCAAAGCAGATGATATAGAAACATGTCTGAATCCCAGACTCAAAGCTAACTTCTCAACCTGTTGTTCATGTTGTGGATAAGTGTATGAATGCATTAGAACAACAGCCAAACAGCTAATTCCTTTCTCCAATAACCTTTTCAGTATAGGCTTTAGCACTTCTTCATTAAGAGGCTTCACAATCCTGACAAGCTCACCTGAAATTCCTTTAACCAGTAATGAAGAAGCACCCTGATTTTCTTCTTCTTCCTCAGACTGAACAAGCTGAACTCTCTCTTCAACCTCTACAACTTCTTCATAGAGATTTGAAGGCTTTGACACGGTCAAATCAAATATGCTGGGGCGAGCCTGGTTCCCAATCTGAAGCAAATCACGAAAGCCTTGAGTCACACACACAGCAATCCTTTCTCCCTTACGCTCCAAAAGTGCATTTGTTGCTACAGTTGTACCCATCCTTATCCACTCAATCTTGTCAGTGGGTATCTTGGAGTTGCGTGGAATTTTCTCACCAACGAATTCTTCGAGGATCCTCCTTATCCCTTCCACCGGTGCATCATCATAGTTCAAAGGGTCAACTGACAGAAGCTTCAAAACTTGGCCATCAGACCGACCCGGGATTTCTGCATACACATCAGTAAATGTGCCCCCTCTGTCTATACAAAACCTCAACTTCCCTTCAGTAACACTCCCCATCCTATTGGACCACAATTATAAGCCCCTGCAAAGTCAAATGGATTGAAATCCAATCACCATAGTATCTATTAAATAACATAAATTACGTATAATATACCCACCAAAGAATTACATTTTCCTATAAAGTTTAGAAACATCAGATATTCACTTTCCTTGAAACTGCATGAATCCACCAAACAATATCAGAAAAATCATGGGCTAATTTGGTATTTTTTTTTCTGTAATGTCGTGTTAATAAATGAACTTATACAGGCCCAGTTTAGCATTTAGCCATCTAATTGACTCGTCCATTAATTTAAAAAATGAAGTCAGTTTATGCAACCACCAGGTTTACTCATCCTATTACAGAAAATGAAATTTAAAAAGGATAAGCATAGACGCAAAATGCAACCTCTGTCACAGAGAATGCTACACACAGTGCACAATAACACAATTCATATAGACACAAAGGACAATAACACAATCAGAAAATCAGTAGAACCGAAATCAATCAGAACAATAAAAAAAAAAAACCAGCGAAATCAGGGCAAAATCAAGGGATTGCACAGCGAACCTGTTTGTGGTGGCTTCGCTACTGTCAGAACCGCCGCTGCTGTGGGAACCGGCGCCGCTCTCCCTCGCGTCGCGTGGTGAGTGGTGTCGCGCGCCTCCTCTCTCAATCTCGCGTGGTGATGGTCTGTTTCTGTGCGGTGGTGGACAGTGCTCACGGTTTCAGTGAGATGGTGGTGGCTCGCAAGCGTTTCGTCGTGGGCGCCCAAAACCCTGTACGACGACTGTGTGTACCCAAATTAGCACGTAGGACAGAGAAAAAAACAGCCAATCAAATAGACAAGTAAATGTCTGGACTCGTCGGATGGAAATGGATAACTGGGAAATGTTAAATAAATAAATTAACTAAAATAAATAATTGTGATTGAATTTGAAGTTAAAATTTTATAAATATTTTATTCATAATTTTTATTTTAATAATTATAAATTTTTAAGTATATTTTAAATTTTAAATTTTATTTTTAATATGATATTATTTTGTTAGAATTTAATAATAATTTGCCATTATACTTTACAGGTACACTTGCTCATCACACGACGACCTATTTCATTCATTCACACAAAAACCTTCAAACCCTCACCTTGTTGAGACTCAGAGACTATCTTTATAAATTATTTTATGAAATATAGAAAAATGTTCCTGATCTCTCGTTCGCTTTGTCCTGGGCCTGCTTTTTATCAGTATGCAATGAAGAATGTGAGACAAGACAATTCACGAGGATGAAGACTGATATGAACTTCATTAGGATAAGCTTTTCAAGGCTTAATCTCCATGTTTCAATACGTGTTTTGATAGTCATAGTAATACTCTGCATTTTAAATATAAAAAGAAAAAACTAGTAAGATTTTTATTTTATTCAGCAGGTAAAATTATTCTTGCTCTTAGGAATAGAATTTGCGTAGTCTGGGCATGTAGAATCAGATGTGTTCTCATAAGATGATCATAGAAAACCAGATCCCTTTGGCTTGCTTATTATACTTTACAGAACACTCGCTTCAAACTCTAACTTTAGAGCTAATAGCTTGAGGTAACTCTATATGATTCAAATTCAGATTTTAACATTGTCTAGCACAGATTTCCCATTAAGCCGGTTGCTGCTCTGAAGTTGCAAATAGTCTCTATGTTTCATCCCAATGTAAGCTGCAGGATTGTTTTGACTGTCTAGCAGCTCTTTAGCCGGTTCCACCACAGTGTCCAAGGATGGTGCAATTACTACTGCTAAAGAAATTCTTGTAGCTTTGTTGCTCACTACTGCTCGATGCACTACACTCTTGTACTTTCCATTACTCAGAACCTATTGCAGAAACAAAATCATTAGAGGATGAGAGGGAGAGATATCACAAGCATAAGTCAAGTAGAGAAAATAAGTCTCTGGAAGTAAAATATTGATTGATAAAAGATGATAAAAAGAATTACACATTTCTCATATTTGCAGATCTCATAGGGCTAACCGTATGTACCAAACTTTTTAACCAAGTAACAAATCAAGTAATCTAATATAACACAACTTTAACTAGCATTTGTTCTTGTGTACCTCTAGATGATCGGACACAAAGACTAGCAAGCAGTTTGAAGTGGAACTGACGTTGATCCACTTGCCATTGCGAAGCAGTTGAAGGCCACTAACCCCGTTCTGCATGAGCAGGTTCAAAAGGCCATGATCAGAATGGGGGGGTATTCCCATTGCAAGTTCAGGTTGTGGACAAGGTGGATACAGATTTGCAGCTACCATTTGCAAACCAGAATCTAGGTTCATTCTATGCTCCATGTAATTAACTCCCAATCCCAAGCTTTCTGATATTCCTCTCAGTAGTTCCTTTCCCAGTTTCCAGGTTCTTCTACTGTACTCTGCTAATGCTTCCCTTCACAGCAAAAACATTCCAAATTTTGCATACAGAATATCTTAGTCACTACTTACTACACATTCTTCTGCATTTAACATGACCAACAGTAATCTAACTAACACATATTTGAAGGATATGCTTATCATGCTTTATGATTTCTTTATAAATACTTAAACATGTATCTTACACTTGTCGTATCTAACATATCTTTAGCATGCAAAATATGTTGTTAAGAGTTAGTTCTTAAAGTTAAGAACCTTTCAAGTTATAAGTAACTGTCATCAAAGAGGCTCTTAGGAGTTGAGAGAAAAGGTGGAAGAGAGTGAGGTAGAACCTGAACCCAGGTGGTTTCATAGGAGAGTGAAACTCTGGGTGCACCACGATTTTAAGGAAATCCCTCCAGAACAAGACTTTGTCCATTGAAACATTGGAGCTGGTGCCATACCTTATAGGGTCCATCACATCCTTACCTGCATACTCTTGCTTCTCCTCCTCTCTAAGATTGAAAAAAGCAAAAACTTCATCAACCATTTTCTCCATGATGCTCTTTGACACAAAGTAATTGGTGAGCATGAAGAACCCCCACTCCTCACAAGCCTTGCCTAAGTCCTGGATGGTTTTGGCCCGTTGATCAGGTGTGCCAGCGACCAAGAGAGAATAGTCAATGACAGGAATTGGATCATCTTCTTCTGGGTCCGTCACTATCTCATGCTCATCATCTGAATTTGTGGTGTAAGTGTATGAAGGAGGTAGGGAAGTGAGTTGTGGTGATTCAGTGAGTGCTTTCACGCTTGTGAAACTTTTTCTGTTATCGGATTGTACTTGGCCAACCTCAGAAGCTGCTGTAGCCATTACAGAAGTTAAATCAATGAAAATGAAGAGAAAGTTGGATAGTGACCAAATATGAGTAGGCCTTGGCATTCAAGTTGATGGAAATGGGGTTAAGTTCTTATCATTACTCGGTTCATAGCTATCTGATACGTGTCAAGCATTAAGTTAGCCACCATTCATGTGTTCATTTGTCGTTTCGTGACTATCGCATATGTCACAAATTAGACTTTGGAAGAGGTTTGAGAAAGGGGGGAACTGGGTTGCCTATTTTCTTCCTAGCATAAGGTTGTCTGTTTTCTTCCTATTTATTTATTAGGTTAGGTTACCAATGAATTTGACATTTATAACAAGGACTTTATCAATTAAAATAAATATTTAACTATTGATGATTCAAAGAAAAAATAATTAAATTATTTAAAACAAAAACTAATTAAAATCTAACGTAATTCATATTAAACATTCATAATCTTATAAATTTTGACAAAGAAACAATTAGTTATATATAACATAGTTTATTTTATGTTTGGATAATATTCAGATAGGTTTCAACTTTACATAGATTATGTTTCTATTCATTACCACATTGTATTGTTATTTTTTGTACTCCTGAATTGATTTTCTCAATCTTAATTTTTGTAACTAAAGTATAACATGACACTCTAATAAATAAGTATAAAATAATTCAAATATTACCAATCTAAATAATATTATATTTAAATATTTAATATTATACACAATATACTACTATGTTACGAAAATGTTGTTAAATATGAATTTTGAAATAAATGTTAATTTCTTGATCTCAAAATTAAAGTAATGTAAATATCACTTAATTGTTGGGTAGGTATGTGTGAAGCATGGAAGATATTAAAATAAAAAGTATTATATCTTGATATATTTTAATTTGAATAATGGTTCTAATAGAAAAAATGTATTCCAATTTCTTAGTTAATTCGGTTCATTAAAGATTTGAATTAGGTTGGGTTGGAGAAAGAATATTTTTTTTTTAAATATGAGTCAAACTTGTTTAATCTATGAGTTAAACAAGTTAGAGTTGATTTGTTTGATTTGTAATTCACCAAACAACAATTTTTATTATTTTTTAATTATTTTTCATAATTTTTTATTATAATTATTTATGTAAATTGATAATTTGTTATTCTTAAAAGTTATAATATTATTTAATTCATATTTTTTTTATATTATAATTAATATATAAATAAATTAAAAGAGTGAAATATTATTAAATGAGTTAATACTATGATAAATGAAGTCAGATTACACAACTTTTTATTCATTAAAATAAAAAAATTAATTCATTTTTATATCAATTCATGAATCAATTCGTAATCCAACTATCTGTTTTGACACATGATCTATACACCTTAAATTTAGAATTAGATCGATTTTTCTTTTATAAAAAGAAAAGAATTGAGACTGGTAAACGAAGTAAATAATGTAATACAGAAAATAAAGCAGATGAATAGAAGGAAGATGGTAAATAAAAGGGGTAATCTTGGGTATTTTTCTTATAATTAATTTATAGAAAAAGTAAGCCACAAATAAATAAATGTATAAGAAAAATGTTTTTTTATACTAGAACTACTCAATATGTAATTTCTCAATCCTCGGACAATTTCTCTATTGTGTAGAATATAATTGATAAATTGCTGCATCTGACTTCATCTAACCTGATTGGATATATATATATATATGTATATAGTAAATGAAATAGTTAAAACTAAATTGATTAGATTGATTAAAAATACTGTAGTTCAATTTAATTGTTTGGGCGGATTAAAACTATTTCTATTGTTTTTTTGAGTCTGCCTAAGAAATTTATTGGCAGTGAAAAACATTACTAGTCCTCAAACACTGAAATATGCATAACCTAATTTCTTAAACGGGTTTAGATTCCTGGTTGTACCATATATAGCAAAGAACAAGAGAGACATTCTTTGTTATCTGGTGTCATGGCTTTATTGCATGACCAATTTTTTGTATCGTTTTTTTCAACTATCCACTGACCAGCTCTTAAAACATGTTACAATGTGACAAATTATGAAATCATTCTAGGGAACTTTAATTCCTGAGACTGCGTTTTAGGCTCGTGAATTTGAGTTTATGAAACCTCCTTCATCATCAAATTGCTACCAATTGCACTTTCTGAAACCTAGTTTAGCTTTCATTATTAATAACTTTTACCTTTTGAATAGGATCAAAATGATTTCATAAGATATTACTATACATTAATTGCTGAAAGTTAGAGAATATGTCCTTCATTTATTTTCATCCATGCATCATGCTGGATGAGACAAAAGGTATACTCATAAAGTGGTTGTTACATTTCCTCTTAGAAAACAGAACAGATATCACACGTGCTACCTTAATTATACTTTGTAGGTACACTTGATCATCACACGGCCTGTTTCATTCATTCACACATAAACCCTTCAAACTATCACCTTGTTGAGAGTCAGAAACTACTTCTAGTTGGCAAAGACTGGAAAACTATTAGGTTTATGATCCTCATTAATCTCTATTTAACCTATAATTAAAGCGTTATTAATCTTTTTCATAAACAGCAGAAAAAGGTGAGTGTATGTTGTATAGAGATTAATGAAGACTATAGACGCAGGAGGTTCCAGAGTACCTAATTAATCATTTCTCTTGAGAACTTACAGAGCCAAGAATTCCAACTTCCAATCCATCAGAAGCTTCTCAATGGAGCGTTTGGCTTTCTCTGGCTGCGCCCATACCATGATATTAAGTGCTTGGCATTGAAGGATCGTGACCTTTTGATGGAAGAAGAAGAAGAAGAAGAACTGCAACCACCTTTAACTCTCTTTGAATTATTTCCATGAGAATCTCCTGACACAACAGTAGCAAGAGCAAGACTGATCTTAGCAGCAGAAGAAGAATCAAGAGACACTGATCTTCTTGGTTGCACAGCGACCACTTCTGAAGCCGTGTTCTCAGTTTCACACACTTCAACTTCTCCCTCTTCCTCACCCCTCAACAAATCATCACCATGTTGGTCTTGAGCTTGAACATGATTATGTTCTTCTCCACCACCACTCTCCACTTCCTCAAAAGACCTGGAACCAAAAGCATTGGGGTCCATGGAAGGAACCCTTGTGGGGTCAGTGACAATAGGAGCACGGCACATGGGGCAATTGGTGTGCGATCTAAGCCAGGTGTCAATGCAAGGCAAGTGAAAAGCGTGGTTACACTTAGGCAAAAGCCTGAGACTTTCGTCCTCTTCAAACTCGCTCAAACAAACGGAACATTCCGACCCTTCAATCAAGCCTTCATCTTTCTTGTACTTGCAAACGGTGATGGAACCGATCACTGATTGTTGGAGGCCAGTGGTGCGGATGTACCAGATGGGGTGGTCAACCACAGGGCCATGTGCTTCTTCGTCCAAGAAATCTTCCTCAGTTTGAGGCCGAGACAAGCTTCTCCTCACAGACCTGTTCCTAGGAGAGAAAAACTTGACATAGATGGCGTAGGAGCAGAGGACAACGAAAACGGCGGCTACAACGGAAAAACCGACGATCAAGAATGTGGTTTTGTGGTTGTTGGGAGTTGGTTTATTAATGTAAACAGGAGGAGATGGAGGCTCAAGTAACTTTCTGTGATGCAGCTCCATGGAGAGAGAAAGAATAAGGGGAACAAGGGAACGGAAGAAGAGATTGGATTGGAAGGGATGAATGAAGGGTTAGGTGAGAAGAGGTTGGAACATTGACTGAGGATTATATCTAACGTAAGAGGAAGAAACATCTTTTTAAATTCAGTCTTTGACGCGGTTCTTGTTTTACTTTTTGTTTGCATCTATTTTATTTTCATGGCGGCTCCTATGTCGGTGTGACTGCACTTACTGTTTTTATTTCGGCCCAACCCACCAAAAACCCAAAGGCCTTTTTTTTTCTTTCATTTTGTCAAAACAGAGACTTTGTTTTCTGCGAGGACTAACGAGTGGTTCATATAGAAGTCTTATAAAAAAAATTATTTTATTTGTTTTCTTTTTCAAAAATGTTTGTCCATAATAAGCATTGGTATTTACTAAAATTAGCACTTTACCAAATTAGAGTTTCAAGTGTTAAAATCTAATCATCTTTATGATTCTGAACTTGTAAACTTGTGAACTAGAGTGTTTTTTTATTCTACTTTATATTGTTAAAGAAAAAGAAGGCATAGTAAGTAGCAGTAGTAGTTAGCTTGAAATGACCTAGCTAAGCCAAGGAAGCCACAAATTAATTATAAACAATGTAGAACGTGGGCAACTTTTGTATAGGGACAAAAGGAATGTAACGATAGATATATTGTTTTGTAGGAAAGTTGTGGATAGAGATTGTATGTATCTCTCTTGTCAAATAAAATATAATTTTAAAATAACAAATCATTAACGAAATACAATAAAATTATCTCACTTCAATCTGTTGATAGAAGCCGCTATAAACATAAAGAAAAAATGTTGTGTCTGATTCAATCATAAATGAAATCCAACATAATCTAATTAGGTTGAATTGGATAAAATGAGACTATCAAATAATATAATCCAATAAACACCCTTGATATTCAAAACTCTAAAGTAATATATAAATTAATGATAATTTTTATTTAATTTTACACAATTGAATTATTACGAAATTTATCAATTTTAGTCTCAATATCAGATAAATTGACAAACCACTATTAATAATTTCGAATGACATTTATGTTCATTGAAATATTATTAAATTAAATTAGCTATTTTTTTGACAAACAAAATTGAAGGAAACGGAGAAGAATTATTTGATTTTAGAAGAGTATCCTATATCTACATAAGTGTTCATATCTAATGCTGCTATACTGGTTTTTACTAGTGTAATTTTTTTAGAATTTAGTCTCCTTTTTATATTAAAGAAACCGTAAAGATTCTTCAATCAAATTAGCAATTATGTTTGTTATTAATTTACGAAAACATTAATAGAACTCTTAACACCAAAAATAATTCATTTTGATTCACATATATTAGTATTTTGAATAAAAAAGGTAAGATTTACAGAAAGATGATTGAAGAAAAAAAGTAAATCTATTTCAATTTAAAAATAAGGTTTAATCCTTTTCGACATCCCTATTTATGTACGAATGTCTCAATTGGGTCATCGTTTTTTAAAGTGTATCAAAATGGTCCTTAATTTTGAAAATTGATATCAATGGAGTCCTTTCCGTTAAGTTGGCTGGACGACGTTAAAAAAATTGATGAGTGTATGCTGAGATGACGAACAAACGCTCGTCCACCAGTGAACGAACGCTCGTCCACCAGCGAACGAACGCTCGTCCACCAGCGAACGAACGCTCGTCCACCAGCGAACGAACCCTCGTCCACCACCGAACGAACGGTCGTCCAGTGTGGAACGAACGGTCGTCCAGCAGTAAGAGGTCGACGAGCGTTCGTTCGCTGGTGGACGAGCGTTCGTTCGTCATCTCAGCATCCACTCATCAATTTTTTTAACGCCGTTCAGCCAACTTAACGGAAAGGACTTAATTGATATCAATTTTCAAAATTAAGGACCATTTTGATACACTTTAAAAAACGAGAACCCAATTGAGACATTCGTACATAAATAGGGATGTCGAAAAGGATTAAACCTAAAAATAAAAATATAGAATGGATCAAAACATACTTTTCCGTAAGCAAAATTATCATGTGTAACAAGTACATGAAGTGTGTTGTGTTAAAACATTGAAGAAAAATTACCACAGTCTTCATCTCATATTTACAGATAAAAAAAAAAAAAACTAACTACTTGTCTAACAACACTTATTACAGATGTGTATATTTAGTAAACTTTATAAGTAAGATCTATTTTTTAGCCTTTTAAATCTATTATATTCATAAAAACTCTCTTAATTGCTATATTTCTTTATATATGATGAATAAATGTTTTAACTTTACTGGAAAACAAATTTAGAAAACACATCTTTTTTATTTCATTGAGTGATTGATGAGTCAATATTTTCTTCACTTCACTTAGTTTATTGTACTAGAATTAATCAGGGAATTGTGCTTAATCGTCCGTTATTTTCCTATTTTTCCTAATTGTGCTTAATTCGATCAGAAATTCTTATTTTAACTAATTTGAATTATCTGAGCTTATTATTTTGCATTATTAATTATGGGAAAATTTTGGATATCTTTTTGGGACATTTGAAGGCTAAATGAGAAATGACAATTGAGCCCAATGCATTTCAGCCACTTCAATTTTCGCTGGTTGCTGTGTGAATTTTGTATCAACTTGTTTGTCCTCGTTCGAATTCAATTCTTATCCGTTTTGCATGCAGTTTTTTTTCATAGTTTCGTACGGATGTCTATTTTCATGTATAGTTTTTACTTTGTTCAAATTCGTTATGTGTTGTTCCCAGTAATTGTTTTACTCCCCTGTGTCAGTCAAGTTCATACTGTTTAAGTGGCTTCTAATTTGTTTGCATTGTTTGCTTGTTTTTTTTAGTTGTGGTGGCTGGAATTAATCATTGGAAGGTGCTAAGACCTCCCAACACTCAAGAATTCAACACTCATAATGACACATTTTATAGCTCAAGCAAAGGACACATGGGACAAAAGTTTTGGCCATCACGGTTTTATTGAGAAACATTTGTATGAATGGTTGGCAAAGATTCACGTAAAGGAGCATGTGAGTGTATGTGCACGGTCTAAATCCAAATTGAAAAGCATGACCACATTGAAATCAAATCCATGGCAATGTAGAAGAATAGCATGGAAAAGGATGGAATAAGGGACCACAAGTAGCAAGTAGTGGCCACGGTTTTTGTCAAGTAAGGAAGAGAATAACATGGTTGAACAATTCACGTGAGATGCTAAGCTTTTTGGTTCTTCATAAAAAAACACATGGACCCCTTTGCTTTTGACAAAAGTTGATTAAATAAACATTTGTAACTGACCATGAAGAAAACACACGGCCCATTGATATTTTATTTTGGCAAAAACATTGAAAGCACACATTCAGAAAGGAAGCAACTTGCAAGGGGCCATCACTTGTTATAGCATTGGAAAATTCATTTTGAAGTGTTAGTCGTGAAGCTTGATTGAAAAAGGGGCCACCACGTTGAAAGAGGATGCTCACGGTTCACATAAAGGTGCAGCACCCAGCAGCATCTAACGTCCAGCAAAAGGTTCTTCACGGTCAAAGGAAACATCAGCCACCATCTCACGGTTTTGTTGAGAGAATTTGTTCAAGAATGAATTGTAAATTTTATAAAGGAAGGACAACACATGGAGAATGAAGATGAAGTGGTGTTTTCGGTCAAGGCAGCTTGATGGGGCACGTTGCTGGCTGAAAGATGAAGCCCACGGCTGGAGGAGTAGCATGCTGTCACGGCTGGAAGCAAGTCCAACAACTTGAAGCAACTCCCATACAGCAGCAGCTTGGAAGTCCACCGGTTCAGCAGAAGCTCCACGGTTCCAGCAGTGAAAACTTGACCAACACGTCCAACACTTCTTTTGCAAATGAGAGAAGTAGTAGCTGGTCCAGCTCCAGCACCTTCACACTCACGGTCCAGAAACTCCCAATAGCAGCAGCTTGGAGGAATGGTAAGGGGACAAGATTGAGGGGTCCTCACCCTATTTTTTCACGGACAGAAAACTATTGCTCATCATGCAAGGAAAAGAGGCTCACGGGTTCTCAGTTTTGGCTATAAATGAAGAAGCAGCAGAGCAAAGAAAAGGGAGGATTTTAGATTTTAGTGTAGTTTAGGATAGCAGCCACCCTGGAGGAGGCTCTCGCCTCTTCCTTCCCCAAAGCTCTCTGTGTTTTTATTTTCCACTGTAGAATTTTATTTCTGAATGCTTGTTACATTAATTTGATCATTTTCATTTTCATCTGTATTTTCATCTGTTGAAACATTTTAATTTCAAGTATTGAATCTTTTCCTAAATTTTATTTTCAGTTAAGTGTTTTATTTTTGTTATCTATTAAATTTACTGTTCATGATTTTCTGCACTGGTAAATTCTACCATTTCTTTTTACCGGTCATTTTATTTTCAAACGTTTTATTTTTTTTTGTACTGTTTTGATTTTACTATTTCTAAAATTTACTTCAGTGTTGTTAAATTCTGTTTTATTCAGTTGTTTTTCAATCTATTTTATTTTTCTGTGTCAAAAACATCCACAAAACCCCCCCACTTTGTGTAAAAAAAATCTGAGATTGAACCGCCACAAAATTGGTCCTTGAGAGACGACCTAGGAGTCACTTCCTAGCACTATACTGCATTCTTTTATGCACAAACAAATTTGACGGGTCGCGACACTTTCATCAGTGATAAATATTACTTTTTTATTTATTTTAAATTTAAGTTAATTCGGAAAAACCGATATATTAGGTTTACATTTATATATATATATATATATATATATATATATATATATATATATATATATATATATATATATATATATATATTTCTAATTAATATAAAATCTTTTCATATTGAGACATCTACATCTTAAGCATGAAAATTATATATTAATGAGTGGTCTAATAACAGTTCAATAATTGATGATATGATAGGTCTAACAAATAATAAATCTTATTAGGATAAACTTCAAATAACTATGATATCATTTTAAGAAGTGGATTTTGAGTGTAACTTAATCTTATAAAATTAACTTGTAAAATAAGATTTACACCCACTTATATTATATATTATAGTTATACTTTGTGTCTAGTCAATATAATATCTCCAACATTACTTAAAAACATGCTACATGTTATTGCCTTCTAAAGACATTCTTTATTGCATTGATAGAAAATTTTTACTCCAATCTTATCCTTAACCTTGTATTTGGATGAAGGATTTCAACAATTCCAAGAAATTGAAAGAGATTATTACTTACGATTAAATGCCCTTCATTTCTTAAATAGTTTGTTTGGATGAGGTAATTGAAATATCTTAGATTTCAAATTTCTTGTTTGGATAAAACAATTTAAATTTTATTTTAAGGTTAACTCAATTTTCTCATTAAGGACAAGTTGAGTTAGCTCGACCTTTTGATCCAAAACAACTCGTCTTGACTTTTAATTCAGGTCGACTCCCGAAGATTCAACTTGGGTAACTAGTTATGACCTTTAGTCCAAGTTGAATAGTCTCGACCTTTAATTAGGGTCAATTTATTTCAACCTTCAACTCAGGTAGACTCAGCTCGACTTGAGTCAGTGTTCAGTTCAGGTCGATTATGTTGGACCTTTAGTGTGGGTCGATTAGGCTCGACTTTGGTCTAGGATGATTAAGCTTGAATTCAACTCGGACGAGCTCAACTCGACCTTCGACCCAAGCCGACTCGATTCAACCATTGACCCAATCTGACTCGGTTCAATCTTCAACTCGAGTTGACTCGGCTAGACCTTTGAAATGAGTTGACTTAACTTGACCTTTAATAAGGGTTGACTTGACCTGATCATCAACAAGAATCAAATCAACTGAACCATCAACACGAGTCAACTCGACTTGACCATTGACTCGGCTTAACCATCGACTTGAATAAACTCATATTGATAATAGGCTTGGGTCGACTGTGCTTGACCTTGGTCTGAGTCGACTCAACTCGACCTTCAGCCTAACAAACTTGGCTCAATCCTAGTAGAGGCCAACTTGGCTGGACCATCAGCATAGACAGACTTAGCTCAACCTCCAGACCAAGCAAACTCTACTCGACATTTAGTTTGGGACGACTTGACACGAGCCAACTCAACTCAACCTTCAGCCTGGATTAACTCAACTAGACCTTTGTTAGTGGAGTTAAAAGGAGTAAAATTTCAAATTTCTTATACTTTTGAAAATATTTGAAATTATTCTATTTTATTCATTTAAAATACTTTTTAAAATTTCTTAAATTTGAATTTCTTTCTAATTACTTTATCCAAATAAATTATTTTAGTATAAAAAAAATTAAAATTATTCAAATAAATGAATTATTCTTCTAATTATCTAATCAAAACACAACGAAAATATTCATTTTAAAAAGCATTTTTTTTCGGTAGGATTGAGATCTTGTTTCCGGTATGGATATCCCTCAAGCTAGTGGATCGAGCATACAAACAGTTAACCGAACGGTAAAAACAGTTGTTAAGATAATCAATAATAATAATTGTCATGCCATTGATGGGGAGTTAATGAAAAGAATTGTCATTTATTAACAATTAATAGGAATAATGTCATTTATTGGTGATTAATGAGTCAGACCTAATGGTAAGGTCATCATAAATTAACTCCCCATCAATGGCAGTTATTATTAATTATCTTAACGACTGTTTTTACCGTTCGGTTAACTGTTTGTCTGTTCAGTTCACTGACTTGAGGGATATCCATACCGTACAATTTTCAATCTCATTCATATCTTATGATTAAGGATATTACCCTAATTAAAACAATTTTAACAAGGAAGTGGGAGACATAGCTCTTACGAGGAAGAGTCTTACCAAAAACAAAATATTGAGAAAAAAATAATATTAAGATGATTCTGAATGCAAACTCTTTAGTAAAAGTTTTACTGAACTTCACGTTGAACATCTTTAAATCAAAGATGAAATCTTCAATCTTTTTGGTGTATAGGTCAAGTTTTTTACAATAATGATGCACACAATATAGTTCATATGTGAAACTTCATTCTCTTGGTGTATATGTTAACTTTTTTACAATAAGAAAAGTAAAAAATAGTATTGAAATGAATATAAATAACACGGATGTTAGTAAGTAAATAAGAGTATCATAAATTAAAAAGTAGGAGTATAAAAAAAAGTGAGTTAAAATTAGTTTCCTTTGTTATAACTAAGATATACATAATTTTGGATCTTATTGTATGAATTTATTAATTATGGTATAAATAGCTTCCAAATTATTAAAAATTATCTTTTGATTGTTCAAATAGTTATTTTTTATAATTAAATAGGATTGTAAAGTTGCTCCCTCAACAACCACAGTCTGCTTCGTACACCTCTCCAAATTCTTTTAATTCCAATTCTACCCTTAGGTTAAATTTTTTTACTTTTACCATTTAGGATATTTTAATTTATTTGAAATCCTACTTCTCCTTATTTACTCACTACACAGTTGCATCCCCCAATCTCACGGATCTCTCTTCCCCATTTTCGTTTCACTTCCTCTCCATTGTTCTTCCTTTCCTTTCTTTTTCCTTCATTTGTTTCTTTCCCATTGTAAGACCCATGAAAAATATTTAGATTTAATAAATAGTAATAATTTTTAATTTTTACGGATAAAAATAAAATTAATAAAATTATGGCAAGAAAAATTAAAATTTATGATAGATAATTAGAATAATTTCAGAGGAAGGAGTTTAAAATTTTGAGAATTTATTTTAGAAGATTTAAAAAAAATGAATAGTAAAAAGGGAATAGTAAATAGTGAATAGTAAAAAGTGAATAAAAAAAATAAAAATAAAAATAAAAATAAAAAGGAATAGTGTTTAGTGGATAAGGCTTCCTACGGTGCATTGATGAAGCAGATAAGAAGATTTGGTGGTGGATGATTAAAATATTATATTTTGAATAGTTAAAAAAAAAACTTAAATAGTGTCAAAATATGGCCTATAAATAGCAAGCTTGGGAAATGAAATTTTTGCACCAAGAAGTGGAGAGATTTAGTAGAAAAGAAGAAGTTATGAAGTTTTGGAGTAGGAAGAAATTTTAGAGTGGAAATTCTGGAAGTTTTCTGGGAACAACCTCTGGTCAAGAGAATGATCCTGTATAAGAGGTAGGGGAGCTAACCTTTCTAAGCTTTTATATTCTGATTTAGTACTGTTTTATTACTATTCATGTTTTGAAATTCTGTGTGAATACTGTAAATGCTTACTGTATATTTTTATATTGAATTTCTGTGTCAATATTATATGCTGTTATTTTGAATCTGTAAATAAGAAATTTGTTAAAACTAGTTGAGGAACACTTTGTCTAAGGAAAGACTTGGTACTTAAGTTGTCCATTGTGACGCACCTCTCTTTCCTGGAAGTCTACTCGACAAGCTTTTAACTTAAATCTTGTTGAACAGATTATGTACTGTTAAACTATTGTGCAATATATCTCGTTGGAATGAATTCATGTAATTGTGGTAGATACGAAATTATGAATTTTAATTGTGATGATTGTAATTTATTATATTGGATTTAAATTTATGCGTCTGAACATGATATGAGTATTATGGGGAGATTTCGTAATGGTATAATATGAGTTGAGGATGTGAGCATTGTATGAATCTCGTGGAGAGATTTTGTAATGATGTGGTAATTGTGTATATGTTGATGTTGAGGGTCCTGTAGTTGGAGGTTATCCTGATACTCTAATAATCATCTAGTCTCAAGTAGAGAGGGATGAATTATGTGGTGAGAGGAGCAGGAGGTCCTGGTCTATGTGCCGGTTTTGGACATAGTGAGGGGACTAACCTTGTGAATGGTATGGAGTATTTTGGAAGTGTATTTGTAAGAAAAAGTAGAAGTCATCACAAGTGCATAACCTCCCGTGATCCCTCATCAACGTATCATCCGGATGAGTGTCTTTTGGGTATTGTGGTGTTCATTGGGTATTGTGGAACGAGTGTCTAATAGGAATTATGATATGATGGTTTGAGGGTGTCTGACATAATTATTATATGATGTTAGTATCAAAGCAATTATGCATGTTTTATAAATGATTTGTTGCATGTTAGCTCACCCTACTTGTTTGTGTTTGGGTATGTGCGATGATCGTATAATTCGTTATACGGGAGTAGATGAAGGAATGTCGTCTGATCCAATACCAATGAAGAAAGAGATCGAAGAATAAGTTAGAAGAATTCGAGTTATATTTAGGAGTTTATAGTTGAAATCTGAGTTTAAAATATGTATAGACATATATCAACTATGAATTTTTAAGTATGAGATTACGGGATGTTACCGTAAATGTAATGTTACAATATATAAATTATGAATTATCCAGTGTGAGATATTGGGATGTTACACCCATTCTCCTTTTGGGTTTCATTACTTCCATTGTCGTTGATCCCTGGTGTGGAGGAGTGTCAAGGAGCATGGATCTAGTTTCTTTGCGGCTTGTTTTCATCTCCAGGTTGGTTTTCTTCACTGGTTTTCTTCACAATTCTTTTGTAGCTTTGTTTGTATGTTAGGTAGTTTAATTTAAGGCATATTATTATTTGTGTGCTTTAAATCTGTGTTGTTTTGTCGCTGCTTATGCACTATTGTTGCTGTTGGTTGAATTTTTTGTCGCCTAAACAGAGCCCGCGAAGTCCAAAACGGATGTGGGATATCCGTTTGGCCTTTAACGGATATCCGACTTCGGTTGACGGATGTGGGATATCCGTTGAAGGCCAAACAGATATCACACATCTGTTTTGGCCTTTCGGATCCCGTATTTTTTTTAGAATTTATAATTCGAATATATATATATATATATATATATATATATATATATTTTTTTTTTTTTTTTTAATTTTTTTAAACAATAATATAATTAGATTATATAAAGTTATTTGATATATTTATTTGATATACTTTTAGATTTTTTTGACGTTTTAGATTATTAATTTAATATTTTATAAAATTTTCTATTTATAGTTTTTAAATGAATTGATTAAGTTTTGATTTGTTATGTAATTTTTTATATATTTAAATTATTTTTATGTGTTGAAATAAATATTATTAATTTAAGGCTTAAATGCTTACTTCGTCCCAATGTTAAGAGGTGAATTTCTGTTTAGTACCCAGTTTTAAAATTGTCTCTATTTTATCCCAAAGTAGTATAAATTGTATCAATTAGATCACTTCCGTTAAATTGACATAAACAGAGTTAACTCTCAGTGACGTGACAAAGGAATCTGCACTTTTTCTTCTGTCTCCTCTACTTTTCCTGCAATGTCCCAACTTTTTCTTTCTTTTCTATATCTTTATTAAATATATTTTTTTTCATAGATTCACTCATTATTAAAAGTAGTAATCTGGTTCATCCAACCGTTCGGTGTTCTCCTCATGCTCTTATTGTCTGTGACCGTTCGGTCCCTGTCCCACTGCATGTGCCAATTCGGTCCCTTCTGCTCCCACTGCATGTGATCGTTCGATCCCTGTTGCTCCCACTGCCTATGGCCGCTCGGTCCCTTCTGCTCATACTACATGTGACCACTCGGTATTAACACCAGTGATTTGTTTTGTTTACAAGTTGCAGCACCCACACGATTGTGTCGTCGCCGACTTCCTTTGCCCCTAGGTTCACGACGTGGCGAACAATCTCTGCATCCCCAGACTCGCCTTCAACGACTGCTCCCTCTTCACCGTGGCCGCGATGAAGTTCGTGAGATCAAATCACGAACTTGTTTCCGACGCCAGCCCCTTCGTGATCCCCATTTTCCCCACCGCATCACCTTGTGCTCCAAACCACCAAAAGGGGTCACCGCCTTCATGGAGAGGCTTCTGGAAACAGAGATGAAGAGTGGCGATCTCATCGTGAACAACTTCGTGGATCTTAACGAAGAAGAGTACATCCAGTACTACGAGAAAGGAAAGGCCCACAAAGCTTGGCATCTTGGGCCAGCATGTCTGGCCACGAAAGTCGGTAAAGAGAGGGGCGAGTGACTCCAGTCCGACAAGATCTAGTCGGGGCGGATCCGCATCGTATCTCGTTGGGACCGTTGCGAGATCTGCCTTGAAGATTCTAACTCTAGTGACCTCTTCGCTACGTCACATACTCGGAGTTGACCGTTGCAAGGACCAACCCCGCCATTGGAGTCGCAGTCTCGGAGTCTTCGAGTTCAACTCTATTCCCTTCATTTAGAGTCTACGTGGCAGGTGGCGGATTGTGGGGTCGACGTCGGTGGAATTCGTGGTGAGATTGACGGTGTGGACACCCAATGAGAATATGTGCATTGGAGAAACTTTGTATTGGGTAACCTCGACCAGAGTGTACAGTGTTGTGGGATATGATGTTGGGAGAAACGGGTGGAGGGAATTGGGTGTGCCCATGGCTAAAAAGGGTTGGCTGGAAGTGGTTGCTTGGTTCTGGCACGGTGGCTTGCAAAAGGGTTGGTTGGGAATGGGTATTGGGGAGAGAAAAAGAGAGAGAGAAAAAGAGAAAAAGAGAAGAAAAAAAAAGTGCAGCCAGGTCAGCACGGAGTTAACTCCGTTTACACTAATTTAACAGAGGGGACTTCATTTATACAATTTTTACAACTTTGGAACTCAATAGATTCATTTTTAAAACTAGGTATTAAACAAAAATTCACCTCTTAACATGGGAACGAAGTAAACATTCAAGCCTTAATTTAATTCTAGTTAATGTTAGTAAATTTGTATTTGTATTTAATTTATTTATAGTAAATTTGTATTTGTAATTAATAATTAATTTAATAATAATCAAATGGAAATGTATTTAATTTTTTTAAATTAATTAGGGTAATTGTTTATTTTTATTTTTTTTTGTAGTTAATAAATTAATTATTATTAGTTTAATTATTTTAAATTGTATTTTTTATAGTTTATTAATGATATTTAAAACAATAATTTATTTAATTTTTAAAATGAAACAATTAAATTTTTATCAGAAATGGAAAGAACACGCGGTGCATCTTTTAGTTCTCGAGGTGAGAGTTCTCAAGGAGAGAGTTCGAAGTAGGGCGAGGCTCAGAGAAGATTTACCACTTTCGCTTGTAGAAGACGTGCAACTCCTATTGAGGATGAGACCTATGAGACTCATGGTCAAGATGAGGCCCCTGACGACGATGTTGAGGAGTGTTGACAATATTTTTGATCTCCAGAAATGAAACTAAAAACTTGTTAATGGATCGACAAGTGTACCGAATCGCACAAGTAATATAAAATGGTAAGACCAAGTATCGTGTTCCAAAAGACTCTCGACACTAAACAATTGTGTGATAACTCAATTAATTAAGATTTAAAAGAAACGATATCATTGGTTTAAAATGCAAAGACAAAAAATTAAATATGAATGCAAATTGTTCAATAGTAGAGTAACACAAAGATGAACGGATGTTGTTTAATATGAGATGAATATGTTGTTGGGGTTAGATTTCACCGAGTTCCCTCTCATGTATATAAGAATTCCTCTTTATGCATTAATGTTAATGTTACTCACTAAGTACTTAGAACCCAATCCCTTAGCGAAATAAGTTTGCCTTCATTCCTAGTTCGTGCAATTCTTAGCGTTCCTAGAAAATTAAGTTTGAAGATCAAAAGCTTAAGATGACCAAGTATTCATACCCTCATCCTTGAGTCAAAGCAAGTTTCTAAGTCAAAAAGGGTGCATTTAGCATCAAAATTACATTACAAATAACGGTATTTTAAACTGTTAACAAGGAGGAAGAACATGCGGATCTTCCTGAAAAAGAGGAGGATGTTGGTAGATTTGCTAGAGATCCATGTGATGCTTCATTGCTAACGTACTATGTTTAGCATGTCGCTTATAGTATTTCACAGGGCCGAGTAGATGGAAAAATTAAATTTTAATTATTTTTATTTTTGAAGTATAATTTTTATTAAATATTGTTATGTAGGATCTAGGGAAGATGCTTAAGTTGATCTCCCATGGTAAAAATGTAAATAAGTTAAGACCGTGCCACGAGGGAATTTATCACATTATGTTGAATTCTATTTGATTGTCTCTCACGCAGATTTCGTATGATTAGGTGGATAAGGGCTTACTCCTCGGATCCATAAGTAATGACTGCTCGCTCATATTTAACCTCCCAGAATAAGAGTGACCAACTAAAGTTTCAGTCAACTCATGGTTGAGATGTCCACACATCACCTTCAACATCCATCTGAACATGATTTACCTTTAACCTAAACAGACACTCACATTTACGAGTGTCGTATACACTAGCCACAACATCGATTTTGTATTTTCGATATTTATTATTTCTTTCACATCCAAGTATGACAAATGTTTTTCTTCCACGTACATCGGTAGCTATGTCAGATCTTACTATCACCATAGCAAATCCTAGATCATAAGTCTTTCCTCTTACTCATTCAATTAAGTGGTTACGAGATACAAAGATTTCATTTGTAGTAAAATTATGGTTAAACCCATTCGGAGGTCTCTATTTTCGTGGGGTTATCCCAGTTACATTCCCGTCTTTTAAGTTTTGTCAATTAGATCCTTAATATTTAAAAATTGAATCAATTGGGTCCCTGCTGTTAAATCAATTTAACGGGTTAATTTTGTGTTTACCCGTGACGTTGACGTGGATAATTTTGGATACGTGACGTGCACAAACTCTTATACCTGGGTTGTTTTTACGTGGCATTTTCTTAAACAATTAATTTAAAAGCTGGGGTTTCTAACCCATTTTAAAAGCTTTCATCACTGATTTTATGAATATTGGAATATAGGGTTTGTTGTTGTTGAAGATTGAAAAGTGGAAAGAGGGAATGGAAAGCAAGACGCAACCATCTTTATGTAACATTCGTGTTCATCGTCCACTTCCAAACGAAGAAGTAAGATCGAAAGCAAACCAATGTAAGAGGTTGGTTGGATTTTCGTGCTATCTGTGGGGGTGTGGTAGAAATCCGATTGCAAATACAAGATTTAAGAAAAAGATTAAAAATGGCAAAGTTGGAGTTATTTGAAAGGAAGACCTTATCAGAAGTTGAGCAGAACCCTCTTTGGTTAGTTTTCTGTGAATCGGAAGCATAATAATGTCGTCTGCCATTGTCTCAGCTCCCTCCTACGTCTTCCCTTTTCGCTCTTTCACTTCTTCCATTTCTCCAACTGCGATATCGCTCACTAAACGGACTTGGAAGCCGAGAATTCAAACCATAAGCTTCGGAAAATGCGTGGTCAGAGCCACCGTCTCGATAGAGAAAGAGACACCGATGGCAGAGCGTCCCGAAACGTTTCTCAGAGGAGTGGACGAGGCCCAATCTTCTTCCTCCATTCGGGCCCGCTTCGAGAAGATGATTAGGGAGGCCTAGGACAATGTCTGCATTGCCCTTGAGGCCGCTGATGGTGGCGCCCAGTTCAAGGAGGATATTTGGTCCAAGCCCGGTGGCGGCGGTGACATTAGCAGGGTTCTTCAAGACGGCGCCATTTGGGAGAAGGCTGATGTTATTGTCTTTGTCGTTTATGGCGTTATGCCACCTGACCCTTATCGTGCTGCCAAGGGTGCTCCTACCGATAAAAAACCTGGTCCTGTACCGTTCTTCGCTGCGGGAATCAGCTCCGTATGTACTCCTGTCTCTTTCTTACTGATGGCAACTTAGAAACCCCAATTTTTAAATTTATTGTTTAAGAAAAAATGCCACGTAGAAATAAAAAATCCAGGTATAAAGGATTTGTGCAAAATTATCCACGTCAACCTTACAGGTAAATAAAAAGTTAACCTCGTTAAGTTGATTTAATGGCAGAGACTCAATTGATTCAATTTTTCAATATTAAGAACCTAATTTGCAAAATTTAAAAAACGAGGATGTAACTGGGACAATCCTACGAAAATAGGAACCTCCGAATATATTTAACCTAAAATTATTTATCAAATCTCGCTCTTATCTTCTTTGATAAAAGAAGATAAATCCGATATAAAATCAGAATGAATTTGAGATTTCACATCATGCACATATTCATCCATTTTTATCAATATTCACCTATAAAATAATAATCACTCTCGTTAACATAATTCATAATTAATTAAACTAATATACAAAATTTTATTAAATTAAACTCCATAATTCATATAACTAAAATATAATTAATAAAATACAAATTTATCTATAATTTCACATATTCAAATAATATACACAAATATAAAATAAAACTATACAAAATCAACAATTATATTTAATAAAATAAAATATTACAAAATAATTAAAAACACAGTAACAAATGTGGATTTTCGTTGGAGTCTTAAACGGATGTCAACATTCGATTAAGACTCCAGCGAATACCCACATTCGTTACAGTGATAGAGTTATACATTCAAAAAAACCTGTGAAGAACGTGGACCACCTTCAACCACCAGATGAAGCTCTCTCATCACTACACCTTTTTCTTTTTCTTGTACAATTCCAAAGCTTTGCTACTTCCTGTTATCACTCGAGAACCTACTTGTACCACAACGAATCAATGTTATCAATAAAGTTTATTTTTTTCTTCCTACACCTCTATTTTACTAAGTACACACCCCTTATTGATAGATTATCCACTCCATTATTCCATGTCATTACTGTTGCCAACACCATTGTTACTATTTCCATCATTCTCTGAAGTTTGCATCATCATTGTTGTATTTCTATTATCCATTGCAAAGGAAGAACAAGAAAATTCGGTTTGAAAAAAAAAGCTTATTCCAAAAATATTGTTCTGAAAAGCATTTTAAATATTTTGAAAAACTTGTTTCAGAAAATTATTTTGGAAAAGATGTGCTAAAGGTAACATACATGTTCCAGAAAACTAGTTTCGAAAATTCTATTATAGAAAGCTTGTTTCAAATGGATTTCACGTATTTCCAAAAGCTTGTTTCGATTTTTTTTTTCCTAGAAAGCTTGAGTTGGAATATTTCTAGAATAGGTAGAAATTATGGGAGTGCAGGAAGTAAAATTTGTCTTTTTTCTTAAATTAATCGCGTACGTGTTACTCCCTTCACCACCACAAGGTGTTTCCTGTATCTCTTCATTCCCTTTTTGTCCTTCTATAATATTTAATTTTTGGATAAATATGTTTGTAGTCTCTCAACTATCAAGCGATTTTATTTTTCGTCCCTATTTCAAACTTTGTACGCTTTGATCCCTCTGCTTGAGGAAACCATAATTTTTGGTCCTCCAAAACAAACGACATTAAAAATCAGGTGAGGTTGCTAATGTCTGGCCACGCTGGAAACTTAGAAACTCTCTCTCTCTGCAACGTTAGATATTTTTCAATTCAAAGTCAGAATAGTGGTCACACACGAATGCTAACACACCTCCACTAAATCAGGCTGTCACCGGCGACGTTTGTGCCGCCGAGGAAGCCACTGGAGTTTCCCTTCCTTTTCTTCCAAGCATTATGGTTTCTTCCTTCTTTTTCAATCTCTACTCATTAGGAACAATAGAGGCACCATCACGGTCAGAGGATTTACTTGCAGCAAGAGAGCTCACTGTATCTGCTTCTGAAGTTGTGGCAAAATCCAGAAAGGTTCTTTCTGAATATTTTTTTGATACATTCTTACTATAAAATTATACCACAATTAACTTGTGATAAAAAAATCCATGAAATATAGTTACATAATTGTCCTACTGTTACAATTGAGTGATAGTATTAATATGTTTCACATGTTTTGGCCTTAGTTTGGAATGAGTAAGCTATCATATAAAATTTTGGGAAAGTGGTCATTACCACTGAAAAATTAGTTTGTCTAAATTTGAATGGGGAAGCATGAACACTGCTAAAAATACTAGGAAAGACACTGTATATTGATTTTACATGTAAAAATTTCTCTAGAGAGTTCCATGGTCTGGAAGGTTTAATTTAGAAGGGGGAAGGCAACAAATTTACCCTTAGCCATGTTTTCAAGGTTGCAGGTTTATATGCATTGTTTGAATTGTTGTTTGAAAAGGGGACTCTATCTCAGGTCTCTGAGGAGTTGCAAGATCTAGAATTATTTTTGTTGGAACTTAAGCTCTTTTTCTCCTATTGTTGATAAAATCGAGCCATTAATTAGATGTTCTATCAGCTTCCCAATGTTGGTGTGCATTTATTTGATGTTTGCAATTTCTGTTCTTGTTTAATGAGAGGTTGTCATTGTTGAGTCCTAATGTCAAGAATGAGATGATATTTATTGTTTAGAGGTCCAAGGTTTAATGAAGGGAGAATTTGATTTCTAACACCCATAGGCCTGATTCCCCTGCCATATGAGTGTACTTTGTTGAGTTGGACCCGATTCATATATCGAAAGAGATTAGATTATTGAGACACTCTTCACAATAGACAAAACACGACACTCTTTACAAATGGCACACACTTTGTCCTCTAATTTGGATCTTAACCTTCCCACATCGATTTATCTTCTTCACTCTAGACCAACCCAATTGAAGCCAGTGAAGTTCATGGTGATGGTGCAAGAGAAAAGCTTGACTGGAAGATTTGACTGTTTTGTGTTTTGGGATTGAAGCTTGAAGTTGCGACGACCGTTGCGGATCGATCGAAGAAGGAGTGATGGCAAATATATGAACACCGAAATACGGCGCCACAAACTTGTTGAACAATCGGCAAGTGTGACCGAATCGTTTCAAGTAATAAACTAGGTAAGACCAAGTATCGTTCTCCCAAAGGACTCACGGCCTAGTTTAGTTATGTGATTCGTTGATTAGCTGAGACTTAAGAACAAAATAAGTAGAGTTTAATATGCAAAACAGAAAATAAACATGTATGCATGAGTTTTGATCAATGGCTAAAACAAAATACAAATACTTCAATGGAATATATGGATGAGTATGTTGTTGGGGTTATCAATTTCATCTTATCCACTCTCATATACTTTAGGAATTCAACATTCTTTTCATCATTGTTAATGCCACTCTCTAAATTACCTTGCAAGAAGGCCTATCCCTAATTACGAGTTCATACGATTCCTAGCATTCCTAATAATTAGTTCTTTTAGTGCAGGAGCTTAACGACAACCAATATACTATTGGGAGAAATTCCCCGGATCTAGATTTCCCCGTACATTCCCGTATCGACAAAATCAATAATCATGCATTGAATGAGTTAAACAAAGCAAGCATTGAGCAAAGAGGAAAAACCCTAACTAATGATGAAAGAAAGCATAGGTCTTAAATGTAAGATGTAAAAACAAATTCCATATATGAGAGTTTCACAAGACTACATTGATTCCCCAACAACAATACAAGGTTTAGTTCACCATATTCATGGTGAAACTAGATGAATAATAATGGAAGAATGAAAGATAAAACCCTAAAAAGTTGAAGAGGTAGCTTGAGCATCCAAGATCCTCCTTCAAAGGGGTGGAAGAGAGAGTGTTTGCTTCGTTTCTGCCAAAGATACAAACCCTAGGACGTCCTAAAGCTTATATACTATTCTAAAATTACAGAAAATTCAGGCCCAAGCCCATAAGTGTGCCGCTCAGCGGTAAGTGCGTGAGTTGGTTTCTTCCCCTCAGCGGCCATTTTGCCCCTCAGCAGACCTCCCGTGAGCTCCTGAGTGCCGCTCAGCGGTAAACTGCCGCTGAGCGGCAGTTGCGGCTTCTCCTTTTTCACTTTTTGATGTCTTTTCTGATTCCATCTCTCTCCTTCTTCACTTCTTTCACTAAATTCACCTTAAAACCTGCACAAAAACACTGAAATCAAGCATAAACCTGTCCAGCTCTCTTATTTCTGAAAATATGAATAAAAGCATGATTTCAAGCTAGTTTCTAAGTATAAAGGTTGCTTTTAGTGTCAATTTTAAGCATGAAAATAACAGTTTTTCAACTGTTATCAAGGAGACGCTAGCATTGACGACACCTCTTATGGCTCTATATGCCACCCGCGACGAATCTTGTTGGAGTGGACCATGATGGCGCCTTTATCGTTCCTGATGAGAGTTGCAGAGATTGAAAAAAAAGGAAGAAACCCTAATGCTTGGAATAAAAGGAAGGGAAACTCCGATGGCTTCCCCAGCGGCAACAAACGTCGCGAGTGATAGCCTGAGTTAGTGGAGGTGTGTTGGCGTTCGTGTGTGACCACTATTCTGACTTTGCATTGAAAAATATCAAATGTTGCAGAGATAGAGAGAGTTTCTATGTTCCCAGTATGACCAGACGTTAGCCACCTCACCTGATTTTTAACACCGTTTGTTTTGGAGGACCAAAAATTATGGTTTCCTTAAGGAGAGGGATCAAAGCGTACAAAGTTTGAAATATGGACAAAAAACAAAATCGCTTGATAGTTGAAGGACTAAAAACATATTTAATCCTTAATTTTTTGTGATTAAAAATTTTAACTTTATAATTTATACACTGAAACGAATGTTAGTATCCGTTATATTCTTAAACGGATGTCAACAAACAGATATCAACATCTGTTGCATATCTACGTTCGTTCAAGCATAAAGATTACAGATGTCAGTATCTAGAAAAGTTATAACCACGAGCCCAGAAAAGTTGTGGATCGCGAAATCACATTCCCAACATAGAAGAAGAAGCTGAGAAGGGAAAAGTAGCAATGCAGAGATTTTGATAACAAGGGAAAAAACTGAAACTCAATCATAACAAAGACGAAAATAGGAAAGGATGGTGGAGGAGAAAGGTTCTCACAATGAAGGTGTGCACTATAAATAAGCGTCTGTTGGTATGTTTTCTAGTGAAGATGACATTATGGTGAGAGGAAGGGAGCTTATAAGAAGAGAGGATTCTGTTATTGAAAAATAAAATAAAACATGAAATAGAAGAGTTAGAAAGAGTATTTAATTGGTCTGTGGAAGTTGTAGATGTAATGAAAACAAAAGGAAACTTTTCATGATGTGGCTTGTTTATGGAAACATCATGGAGAAAATAAAGAGTAGAATTGAGTTGTAGTGTGATTTAGGAAAGAAGAGGAGTGAGTGGCATGAGGACTTGTATTTGAATTAGAAAGAGAGAATTTTAGTGAGGATGGTTATAAACTAGGGTATGGTTTGGAGGGAGGTTGGAGATGAAGAAGTGGTGGTTGGGTTGGAGGTCACAGGAATGGAAAAGAAGAATAAATAATTGGAACTTGGAGAGAGGAATGATATATGAGGAAGGAAGGGGTTATGTGAGGGTGTGGGGGTACTGCCGCTCGGAATGGGAAATAGGGTTTTAAATTAAAATAGGTAAAAGTAAAAAATAAATATTTATATAAGGTTAGTTTTAGAAATAAGAAAAGTTGGGAAGGTGTAGAAAGAATTGTGTGGTGGTAGAGAGAGTAACACTCTAATCGCGTAGGACTAAGCCCATTATGTTCTTATTATTTGTAGCACAAGCCCGTTCAGAAACAAAAAAAACATTACAATAAAAATTAAGGTGTTTCATCCTTCACCTCCAACCCCTTCATCCTGCATCTCTAAATTTTTTAAAAATTCCACCATTATCCTTGGTTAGATTAGTTTTATCTAGGTAAATTTATTTAAATTTTTTACACTCTCTCATCCCAAACAAAACCCTAGATTTGCACCCCTTTAATCACGTTTCGGGGCATCTCTAGGTTAGTGTTTTGGTTTTGGTGTTGATGGATTACATGGACATTGTTGTTTGTGAAGTGGAAAACGTTGCATGAAGGGAGACCATGAATTTCAAAGCATTTTGGTCTTCAATAGATTTGGAATTGCTTTTGGGTAATTTCAAACTCCGTTGAAGACTTGGGAATACTTTGATCCACTTGATTTTTTATTCGCTCACAAACTTCCCAATCACAACCACCACCTCTTCCGCTCCAACACCATCTTTTCGATCACCTCTCCACCAGTAAATAACCAAACAAACTCTCTACACTACCGTAAAGCTTGTAAAAAAACACATGAATATGGAGTGTAGAATATTTAACTAACAAAGTAAACAATAATTACTATTCAATAAATAAGGGATATTTTAGAAAATTTGAGATGTTTAATAAAAGGATTGGAGGTGCAAGGTGTTTCACCCTAATATTTCCACATCAAAATTAGAAAACTCTCTCTCAAGGCGTAAGTGAAGATATTTCAAAATAAAATTTATAAACATTTATTAAAGATTTAATAGACATGATAGAATAATAAAAATATATTTTAATAATTAAAAATGTAAAATTATTATTTTGTGTTTATAGTTAATATATATATATATATATATATATATATATATATGAACTTAAAGAAGTAATTCTAGAATCCATTCGCACAGGGCATGACTGCAGTTAATGGAATATGTTCCATAACCAATTCTCCCACCTCCACATGGGCTTCTTAACACTACAACCATGTAGCCTCATAAACAAAAGAAAAAAAAAAGAAATAGGTTCCCTACTATCGTGAAAAACTGAAAGCAAAAGAAACCGTGAAAGAAATACCAACCGCAACACAATATTGTAAAAAGCCACATCTCACCTACAAATCCCCTCTCCTCAAACGAGATGCTACGATAACCTAATCCTGCAATCCCAAATCATTGGATACAAACACAGAAATCACCCGCATGTCCATCTTTGCTAATCCCTTCCAATAATAAATCCTTATAAACAAAAACAACGTAAAAGTTCTGCAAACCCTTTTAAGCTTGATTTTAACTTCAAAAACACATTTTCTTTCAATTTCTTTTAAGTTAATTAGTTTGTGCAAAGAATTGAAAAGTCCTAGTGAGTACTTTGTGTGAAGGACAAAAGCAAAAATAAAAGAAAGCTAGACTCTAATTCACAATTCTTCAACATCAACACCTTAAAAAGAATCTTCATCTTCGTTTGGTTCTTTGAGATTATTCTTCAATATCAACCATTGAGAACACTAATAGAATATTTGCTTTTAAACTCGCACATTATACCTCATTTTATACTAAATTGCTGCCTATCAAAACGCGGTGGCAGATTTGAAATTAAGTTCAACTTATAGGTCTCGGTTGCATGGCAAACCGAAGCATAATGGAGTTACCACCTTGATGCTTTCAGAACCGGTGCCTAAAACCACCTACCGAAGATGTTACTACTTCGGTTTCTTCGAGAACACACTGCACACGACTGAACACGCCAGCTGACAACTTTATGAAAAGGCTATACTGCTTCGGTTTCTCTCAGAACCGAGGCATAAAGCGTCTGCCACCTTTAAATCGTACCACTTTTTGAATCACTTTTTGAAGTTTCAATCTGTTTTGTCCAAGAGTTACAACCTCGGTTGCTTTAGAACCGGTGTCATTGGCTGTTTCGACTTCGGGTGCTCTTTTGATCGAGGCATATAGTCCTCAACTTCTTCTGTTGTTTTTGAAAACCGAGGTAGTATCGTTTATTAAGTTGGAAAATTTCAGCTCTCGTTTCATTTTTCTCGCGCTGTTGGTTCGTTCTGCTTCTTCTTTCTCTGCGCATGAAATAAGGTTCGTTGTTTCTGCTTCTTCGCTGCTTCCTCGCGTTGTTGGTTCGTCTGTGCCGCCACCACTGTTGCTTTGTCGCCGTCGCGAGTCCTTCGTTTTATTTGTGCCGCCTCCGTCGTTGCCGCTTTGCTGCCTTCGTTTTTGGTGTTGCCTTGGTCTCTGCCATCGTAGCCGTTGCTGCCCACGCCCTCAATGTGCATCACGGTACATTTTTTAAATGTCTTTAATATTAATTTGAGTTGGTTTGTTCATTGAAACTATGTTGATTGAAACTATTCCAGTGTCCCTGCTCTCTGCGTTTTGCTTTATAATTTGTTATGGAAACATCTACTTATTCAAAGGAACAAACTTGGTATCAGAACTTTAGGTTTAGATAAGCCTCACTATCGATTTGGAATTGGCAGAATGAACTTCAATACACTTTCAGAACCAATATACTTTTAGAACCCACCAAAAACAACTCGGATATACTGTGGTTATTACTTTAATACTATTAATAATAAATAAACAAATAAATAAATAATGGCTAATTAAAGCTTTGAATATAAATTAATGGCTAATTAAAAGGAAAAGCTAGCCTTATATCAAATAAGACGAACAAATTTAATTCATTATATTTAATTAATACAAATTAATAATATTTAAGAGTAAAATATGAAAGTGACATGATACTTTCAAAACTAGCATAACCTATTGGTGAACGGGTCGCACCGCTCACAAAAGTTGTTTGCAGATAAGAATGCAGTACAGTACTAGGAAGTGACTCCTAGGTCGTCTCTCAAGGACCAATATTGTGGCTCAGTCTCAAATTTACACACGAAGGTGGGGGATTTTGAATGTTTTGATGCGGAAAATAAAATTGGAACTGACTGAAATTTAAATAAGACAACTGAATTTAAAAACACTAAAATAAATTTTAATGGCGGTAAAAACAAGCGGTAAAAGACAATAAAAATGGAAAATGGAAAATTACGCAACGGTAAAAACAACGTCTGAAAATAAAATGAACAGAAAAATAAATTGACAGAATTTAACGGTGCAGAAAATCATGAACGGTAATTTTAACAGATAAAAACATTTAACTGAAGTTCAACAAGGATTTAAAAAAATCAAATTCATCAAGGATTCAACATTTAAATTGAAGTTCAAACACTTAAAATAAAATGAAAATGAAAATGAGAAAACTGTGAAACAATTAAACTACACGCTTCAGAAATAAAATTTTACATTTGTGCACTGTTTGGAAATGAAAACTGAGAGAGTTTGCTACTGGAAGAGAAGACAGGAGACCCCTTCCAGGCCTTAAGGCCGTGTGCCTTCTTCTGCTAATGCTCTCCTTTTATTGCCACAAATTTAGACAACTCACGTGTGCTCCTTCATTTCAGAAATTCAGAAATTCGTTTTTGTCTCTAACTAGCACAAGGAATTTAAATTTTGGCAGCCAATCTTTGAGCTTGGACGTGAAAAAGAAAGAAAGGCAAGGGTCCCTCCATTTTTCCAACCACTCTTGTCATCTTCTACATCTTGCAGACATGCACACCAAAGAATTTCACCAGCTTGTGCTTTCCGTGCCCACAAGCTCCTTTCTCCTCATGTTTCTAGTTGGCACCGTGAGCTGTTGGTCCGTGAAGACTCTTCTGCAGATGTAAGCTACTGCTGCTCCAGAGGGACGTGACTGTGTGGGCACTGCATCTCCTTGATGCCACCGTGTGCTCTCCTCTTCCACACTCACTCTGCATCCACAGCTGCTGGACTGGTATCAAACGCTGCTGCTTTTACTGCCAACTTCATTCACGCTGCAGGATGAAGACTTCCCTCTTGGTGGCTGCTCCAAGTTGTCGTGAAGTGTGTGACCTTGAGAGCTTCTCCGTGAGCTTCTTCTTCATCCGTGATTACACCTCTCTTTTCTTTAAGCCAACCATGTCACCGTGCACCTCCAAGCTTCCAGCTTTTACACATCCAACATTTTTCTGGTGGAACCAGCAGCAGCTCCTAGTCACCGTTCTCTTTTCTTATTTTCATGAAAGCCTTGAGTGGTTGTAAGACATGGAATGTGAGCTTCTTTAAAAGTGTAATGAGTCATTTCCCACTTAAATTGGCAGCAACGTTCCAGCTCAAAATAACTTGGACTTCCAAAGATTAATTCTCGGCAAAGACACCACTTTCCTTCATAATGTCAAAAATTATGTGAACTTAGACACAAGTGGTGGCCCCATGTGTTGTATAATTTCCTTCAAAGAAAATAAGAAGAGGGCCGTGTGTTTTCTACAAAGTGGTCCCTCTTTTATTGCAAAATGTATGTGGTGTTAAATTTGTTTAGCCAGATGAATTTGCCGTAGATGACTTGCAAGGTGTCCCCTTCATCTTTTGTTTCTTCTCTTTATTCAATCAATTAAATTTCCTGGTGGCTTGTTGTGGCCGTGAGTTTGCCAAACCATGAGTGGTGGCCCCTTCTTTCAATTTAAATCATGTGATGGATAGTTGCCAAATTGAGTTGGCCGTGTAACCTGCTGCTGAGACATTCTTGCTTCTACAACAATCCAAATAGAATTCAGCATTGCATTTGGGAGGTCTTGGACGTGAACTTTCAACATGGTGTGGCCCCATTCTTTCACTCCCTTGTCATATTTTTCTAATGAGAAGTGGCGGCTCCCACACTTGCAAGGAGAAGGAAAATTCCTTTGTGTGTGCCGTGATTTTGCAATTCACGTGGCCTTCCTCCATAATAAAAATTACAATTTGTTATCTTCCAATTATTTGAGAACCGTGGGCTGAATGCAAGGTGGTCCCTCTTCATCATTTCAATTGGTGTGCCTTTGTGCTAGCTATTGCCGTGAGATTGCTTCTTGTTTCTCTTAGAAACCAAAATGACAACAAAAGAAATGTGCTTGCATTATTCTCTCCATGACCGTGAAAATAAATTTTCTTCCAAATATCTTAGAATATGTTTCCAAAATTCTTCCTGAAATTATTAATGCAAATAATTAGCTCAGATAATTCAAATTAATTAGAATAAGAATTTCCGATTAAATTACGCACATTTAACAAAAACGGAAAAATACCGGACATTTAAGCACAATTCCCTGATTAAATTTGGTACAATAAGCTAAGTGAAATGAAGAAAATATTGACTCATCACCTATTTAATTGATATATAACTTTAATTCCTTTTTTTTATCTAAACCATTTTATTATGTTACTGATTTGATATTGTCATTTTCATATAAAATTGAATATATACTTAATTTATGTAATAATAATAATTTATGAAATTATAATCCTCTTCTAGAACTAAGTATGAGTGGAACTATGTGCTAGAATTTGAAAGGTATTGGAAGGTCAAGGTTATGAATAGTTTGGTTATTCTCAAGTGAAATCCTGAAAATATTATTAGTTTGTGGCATAGGGTATAAGGTCGGCCACGCCATAGAGATATAATATACATTCGAGATATAAAGTACAATTTTTATGTAACTAAGGTGATATATATACACAACAACTTTAATACTTTTCTTCTCAATTATATCATTAATGCAAGTTCTATGAGACAATATTAAATAGATATTTATTATAGTATTTAATTAATCTCCAATTACTTTCAAATGAAGACATAATGATCAAACATGATTTTCCAGAAAAGATACACGTGATAGAAAAAGAAGAGAAACTAACATAAATTTGTGGGAGTTGAAAGCCAACTTGAGAATGCACGCGATGTGGGAGTTGTTTGCTTAAATATATTGTTTGGTAGAATATATTACATGTTGCATATTAATTATTAATTTGCTTGAATATATTGTTGTTGTTGACAATTAGCCTTAGTTTCCCGTTTGAAATTCAATACAAAAATTATTTACTATCTCTAGATTTTTTGAACAAACGTACTTTATACAAATGAATAGAGGAGATGATAATAATAATTTACAAGTATTGAATCTTGAATAGTCCAGTTGGATAGTTTAAGAAGAGTAATAACTTTTTCATAGCTTATTATAACATATCAATTTTAATATACATGTCTTAATTTCATACTTTAAAGTTTCATTTATTAATTTTCGTATATGACAATGAAGTTATTACCACTTTCAAGTGTCATTGGCAGCTACTTGTGATCTTCATACCAGAGAACACTGCTGTCTGGTTTTGTTCATTGCACAAGTCTCCTCCCAGCCCTCTTAGACATGTAGTAGATTGGTAAAAACCTCAATGTTTCAACTTTCTTTGTTATATAAATGTATGCTAAAACAATTATTTTAATAGTTCCCTTGCAACACATATGATGTTATCTGGGAGATCTACTGCTATAGCTAAGAAGCTTGCATGGGTTGCCCTTAAGGTTTGGTATTTTAGTCCATACTTTATTACATTTGGTTCCATTCAAATGATGTTACTTAACATTTTATAATTATGATGATATATTGTAGTGTAATAGACAAACAAGGTCATATGAATGTGGTTACTACGTCATGTTTTGGATGATGACCATTATTTGTGCACATTACACTAGTGGATTGGAAACAATAATATTTAGGTTTGAATTTTATTTTCTCTATAGTTTAGATTTCATATACACTAATTGAAATCATTGTGTTTTATGCAGAGATTCAATAGGACTGCTCCAATTCCAGAGAAGTCACTACAACTTGTGAGGAAATCACTAGCTAAATATGTAATTCATTTATATAATAGTATGTAGTAGATATTAGGATATAATAAGTTCTAAGTTTATGTTTCTAAGTTGTTTTATGCTTTTCTACACTATTATTAGTTTAACTTTGTACATTATATTGATTTATGCTTCAAACATGATTTATGATTACATTGGATTGATTTATGCTTCTAAGAAGTTGATTTATGATTCAATTGAATGTATTTATGTTTTAATATAATTTTCATTCAAAATATATGTTTCTGGATTATTCTGGACTGTTCTAGCTGTGTAGGTCTGTTTCTGTAGTTGGGAATGTAGCAGAAACAAACCTCATTTAAAAAAAAAAGAGAATATGCCTCGTTTGAGGTCATAACCGAGGTAGAATAGTCCCCTATGGCCTCAGTTAAGGTCACACTCAATGCAGAAAGGCTGGCGGACTGAAAAAAAAGAAAAACCAAAATGGGCTCTGCTACCTTGGTTAGGGTTACAACCAATGCAGTAGAATGAGACTTTTTGCCTCGGTTAAGAAGGAACCGAGGCAGTATGTCCTACAAAAAAAAATAAAAAAATCAAAACATGTACTGCTTCGGTTAGGGAAGAACCGAGGCAGTATCTCACCCTTTTATGCTTCGGTTCACACCCAAGGCAAAAAGTAGTAGACTTATTGCCTTGCCTGGATATGCCTCGGTTTGGGAATCGTTGCGTATAGACAAAAATAATCGCTGCCGTTTTCCCTGATTACACTAGTGGAACCAATAAATTATCATATATTTGCATATTGAAGTACCCTCCTTCACCCTTGGAACCATCGCAAGTATGATATTGGTCTTCTACGAAACATAATTTATGTCGAAAAAAAAAACAATGATAAAAGAATGTGTAGTGATATTTTTGTAAACAAGTGAAATTTAGTTATGTAAAAATATGTGGGGTAGGGTGTAAAAACTACAATCCTTCTTCCTCACGATTTATGCCCCTTTCTTGTTTACTCTCTCTAAGATGACTATGTGAGTGTTTTTAGATGTTTTCGAGCTTTACTTTTTGGATCTAAATTGGTGGTTATGGTTGTTTCATGATATATACTTTTCTCTAACTAGATTGGAGTTTTTGTGAATCCAAGTAAGTCATTATAAGGTAGGTGTTCTATATCTTTATTGTATTATTGAAACTGAAATTGTAATTGGTTTTAGGATCTCAATCACAACAATGCGTGAATATTTTCATTGATTTTATTTTCTAATTTTATGTTGTCGTTGTTATTTTATTGTTTATTGTTTTTTGCATTCACTCTCTTATCCTGAATTTGCTGTAATTTTTATGTTTATACTATACACCATATTTTTGTAAAAATCATTAAAAATAGTTAAAAAATGATTTTTGACCCGTAATTTTCTTTTCAATTTCTTCTAGTTTATATTTGATAATGGTATTCTTACATTTGATAGAATAATAATAGATTTTAAGATACCAAAATTTGATAGAGACAAATTTCAAACAATCATAAATTTATATGAATTGTTTCTACGAGGATGTGTGGAGAGAGACCTTGCCACCTATTTTATATCTTTGAACATTTCCCTTTAAGAAGAAAATCCCTTTCACTTACTCCATTCATTCTCTTTGAAAGTAGACCCATCCCGTGAACTCATTTTCATTCCATTTTGACGTTTCCAACTTATCATACTACTTCTTAATTAAAGGACAATCTACAAACCCTCTCACCCTTTCCCCTACTTAATTAATAGACACCTAAAACTATCATTTCATCTTTTTCCTTTCTCTCTACTCCAGCTTTCACACACAAAGCATTACTCTCTTATTTAAACCAAGGAATTCTACCATATTTATCGACAATGTTTCATAATATCCAATCATTTAATCCAACTAGAATCGCAATTTCAAACCTTCTTTAATTCTACACTTACTCAAACTAAAGATATGGAATGTAATACCCAAAACTAATTATTGGGTTTATATGGCACACTGGGTAGAAGTGATTTGATTTTGATTTCAGGTTTGATTCAATATTTAGAATCGCCTTAAGTATGTGTTGCCTTTCGATCTAAAAGACTATAATAAATTCATATTGTTATGATGTTATCACTTTATAATATATTAAATGATATAATTAAAATATACATCTTAAATCATCGAGTGGCTGTAGTTTAGTGGTGAGAATTCCACGTTGTGGCCGTGGAGACCTGGGCTCGAATCCCAGCAGCCACATTTGTTTTTATTTTCTATTATTTTCTTATTTTGTTTTTATTCTTATATTTTATTTATGTTTAACTAGTTTTGACGGATCAAGTAAATAGATTAAAGAACTAAAAAAACACCATTAAGTTTGTTTTTGTGTAAGTTCTTAAACTCAAACTACTGATGTGGATTTACACCATAATAAAATACCCATGATGGTATCCAAGTTATTTCCTTTTCTCACATTAAAGGTCCATATCACAAGATTATACATAAAACGTTGAAACAAAACTACTTTAGATAATGCAGAAACTTCGAAACAAAATTTCAGTAAAAAACACAGGAGAGCAATGATATATATATTTGTAGTAAAATTAAAGAAACAAGTACACTTTTTTCTTTGTTTTTTTGTTTTTTTCATTCAAACATCAAACATTGTGCACACAAAACATGGAGGAGCTAAATGATGAGATCGACAAGGAATACAAATTAAAGCAGAAAGTAAAGATGGCGAGAGGGCTTGTGAATGGCCATGAACCTTTTTATTTTGCTGCTAAAACAACAATATATGTGAGAAGATACCAAATTGTATGCATGTTCTCAAGGCTTGGAAGAAGCTTTGGCGATGTTTGTGTTGGCTGGTGGAGTGTAAAAGTAGTAACTCGAAGGAATTGCAGGGTAATTAGGTTTCAAAAATGGAGGCAACCTGTATTCCGGCCATGCTGTTCCAGGTGGAAACTGAAAAACGGGAATGTTTCCGAAATCAGGAAGTGATGGAGACAACAGTTTTCTGCTAGCTTCAACCTCACCAATGCTGTGAAGTGACAACACAAGGAAGAAAGCTATGAAGAGAAAACGGAGAGAGGCCATGTTTTATGAAATGGTGTTGTTGAAGCTGAGAAAGAAATGTGGTTGTGTGGTGGTGACAATGGTCTTTTGCTATGGAGTTTTATAGTCCACCTTGGATGTTGCAAGGTCCTATGATTTTAAAAAGGAACAGTTGAATATTTTGACACTGATGATGTTTTGTGAATGAGATTGACACATGTCATTTGGTTTGAATTTAATGTTGTCATTTGTTGGTGTGCACTGTGCATTACTCATTTCAATTAAAATGGTAGATGCATAAGTGACCCACTTTATACCTTTTTTGCAGTCATCTATCTTTGCAGATAGCCATCATTTTCTACCACCAGAGAGTGCAATTCTACACGAGGCTTCATTGTCTTTGCCTTTTGATTCAATGCACTGTCTTCTAAATGCCTTACACAAACATTTCTTTTTTTCTGCAGTATACTAAATTATTGTTATCATTTATTTCACTGCCTTGTTATATATGTAAAATAATGTTCACATACTTCAACCAATATCGGTAAGAGATAGGTTCAATTAGGGTTCCTATTTTAACCTACATGTATTTAGCTCTCTAATTTTAATTGCTCATATTTACTTTCATAATAATTATGCAATTCTTTAAATTTACTTTTTCATCACCAAAATTCATTCAATAATTGATACACCAGCGTAATAAAAGTGTCATCATATCATATCATTAGATAAAAGTGTGATAAAAGAGTGTAATATCATTAATTTGTATATATGCACACACAAAAATATTTAAACATTAAATAGTGAAATAAAACTAATTTTCCTTATTTTATAAATGTATTTTACTTTAACTTATTTAAAATTTATGTATTTTCTTTATGATTGCTTGACTAGTTTACTTTTTTGATTCCCCGATAATTATTGATGTGTAAATTTGGCTTCTCTATTTCTTTATTCTGTAAATTTTATAAAATTTATAACTTTGGAGAGTTCTCAATTTTAGTTATACTTCTTTCTTTTTTTATAGTCCATAAATGAAAATATTGACTTAACATTTACTGGACCAAAGCAAATAAATAAACATAAAAAATTGAACACTGAATTAAAATTAAAAATAAAGAAATCAAAAACCATAATTGTAGAATTAAACAAAGGATCCAAATTATAATTTAGTTTAACTTTTTCTGAAATGAATTATATAAAACAATTTGATTACATGTATGTTAATTATTAGATGAAATGTAAAAAGCGTATGAAGTAAATGCAAACAATTAAAATTAAAATTAAGAAGAAAAAGTCATTCATTAAGTCAAACATGAGGAACTTAAGCACAAGTAATTAATAGCAGTAATGTAATGAAATATGAAAAAAGGAAGAAGCAAACGCATGCTTCGAGAAGACTATAAATGTGAGAAGTCCAATATGCTTGACTAAATTCAAACTGAAATTTCGGCCTATCATGGCCAAGAAAAATGAAGCAGTTAAAAATTTTATTTTTCTTACCTTCACAACTTACATTTACAACTACTACGAGTATCATAAATCTCCATCAATCTAACCAATATGTTAAATTAGATATATTGAAATTCAATTAAATTTACTATTTATTAAGTTAACATAAAAAAAATTTCTAAATAATAAAAACATTTTAGTGACTAAAAATATATTTAAAGATCAAATTAAAAACCAATATCCTAATTAGAGAACAATTTAAAGATAATTTTTTTTATTGATCAAAACTTTGACAATTAATGTTAGTGAATACTAATTCATAATAAAAACTATTTTAATTACTACTAATTTTTAGTTTATAAATTAGTATCTAAATTGGTCATTATTGTAGCTAATTATTTATAGTCACTAAAATTAATTATTATTTAAGAATTTCTTTTATAGTGTAAGTTTGGTTTTGAAAATAAAATTCATGAATTAAATCAATCCATTTATTAATATAATTGTTTTTAATTTAGTATTTGCATGTGGTTTATAAAAATAAAGATGGAGATTCACGTGAAAAATTACATATTTATGATAATGATAATTGTTGGAAGATTGCCATTTAAAATAACATGATATTATTATTTTTAAATAAATACAATTTTCCGATGACAGTTGTTCAATTATTATTGTTATTTTGGACTTTTGTTGGCGGTTTATTTTAAAATTATTATTGTTTTGTACTTTTTACGTAGAATCATAAATGTATGTTATAAAATCATCTAAAAATAACATTTTTTTGCCCCTTTTATATTTTCTCTCTCCCCTTTATTAATTCGTTCATCATTCCTCTTTAGTTAATCGTCACTTATCCCTTTGTTATAGAAGTTGTTCGTTTCATCATTCCTTTTCTTTGCAACACAGTACTCCATTGCTCAACCGTTTGCATTTCGAGTCATGTGAAAGATAAGTTGGTTCAACTAAATGCGTTGGTTTCATTTATTAGTCGTAAGATTGAATATTATAATTAATGTGAATGGTTGTTATTTTATATTATTGTTTATACTAGTGAGTTCTACCATAGTTTATTGTCATGGTGTTACATGAGATTTAATGGGTTTGTGACACGAGTGGAATGTAATATATACTAATTTGAAGAAAAATATTTTTATAGTGGTTAAAAAGAGTTTTTTTATATCGATTTTAAAACTGCAATAAAATTATGAGGTATAAAAAATATTAATTGTTTTATAAAATTTTTGTATTTTATAACTAGTATAGAAAGTCTCAACTTTTACATAAGTTAAAACTATAGCTAGTATAAAAGAATTTGTTCAAATCATTCAAAAACTCCAAAAGTTCATCTTCCTTTACTAAATCAATCTCATCATCATCTAAACTTTTATAATAATCACTACAAAAAATATTAATATTATCGACCGATCAATATCCGTCGATATATTTTAATTTCTGACAAAATTATCGATGGTGCTTTTAATCTTTTCTACCGGTCAAAACCCTTCGGTAAGGCCGTCGGTAAGTGACATGCACATTACAGACGGATTTACCAAAGGCTTTTGGCCATCGGTAAAAAGAGCGAGAATTTTTCCGCCTATTATTTCGCTGGACGACATTACCTATTGATTTACCGAAGGTCTCTGACCGTCAGTAAAAAAGGGGAAATTTTTCAACATCAGCTTTGCATCCTGTGCCAATATATGTTGCAAACACTCATTTCTCCTCTCATTTCTCTCTATCTCAGTTTAATACTTCTTCCTATCACTGTTCTCCACCGTCATTGCTCTCCACCGTCATTACTCTCCATCGCCGCTGCTCTCCACCACCGCTGCCCTTCACCACCACTACTCTCCACCGCCGTTGCTCTCTACCGTCGTTGCTCTCCCGCCGCTGCCCTCCACCGCCGCTGCCCTCCACCACTGCTGCCCTCCACCACCGCTGCTCTCCACCACATTTTTACGATTAGGAACATTTCTCTTACAAATCTGAGAATTGCAGAGAAACTCTCCATGATTCCCTATGATTTTAACTATTGAAAATAAATTGGTTGTTTGATTATTTGGAAATTAGTTTGTTACTCGCGTGATGCTTTTTTGGTGGCGGAGTTCATGAAAACGAAAAAAAAAATGACATAGAGGAAGGAAGGAAGAAGAAGAAGATGAACTAGATCGCGGTAATTACCGACGGATTTATCGAAGGCCATAAGCCTTCGGTAATTACCGACGGCTTTACTGAAGGACAAAAGCCTTCGGTAATTACCGATGGCTGAAATATCCGTCGGTAAAGGTTACCGACAACATTTTTACCGACGATATTTTGACCGTCGGTAAGCCATCAGTAAACGATAACTACCGACGATTTGATACATTACCGATGAACTACGACCGTCGGTAATATCAATTATTCTTGTAGTGAATACCACATTAAAAATTTTAAGTGTTAAAACAAGGAAATGAATAAAATAATAAAGCAAGAGAAAACGAAATTCCAAAAATGGTAGAAAGTTAAAACGATTACAGAGCAGCATAGGGAAAAAATAAATCAAGAGGAGAATACTTCTAATGTATGAATGTAAGCTCCACCACCGTCGGTAATATCAATTATTCTTGTAGTGAATACCACATTAAAAATTTCAAGTGTTAAAACAAGGAAATGAATAAAATAATAAAGCAAGAGAAAACAAAATTCCAAAAATGGTAGAAAGTTAAAACGGTTACAGAGCAGCATAGAGAAAAAATAAATCAAGAGGAGAATACTTCTAATGTGTGAATGTAAGCTCCACCACCCCTGAATATGAAACCAGTTCGCTTCGCTCATTGTTGCAAAACGTGACCTCACCAGATCTTCAACGTGCCAATGACCCTCATCGAAGAAAAGAACACCTTGATGCTAGTGAAAACACCTTCTATTTAGATTTAGTTCATAGTGTGACAAATGATGAAGGAGAAGGAGGTGGGAGCAATAAAGGAAAAAGAGGAGAACGAGGGTTAAGGATTTAGGAGCCCTTTGTATACAAATAAAAAAAAAGAAACTACTTTCTATATCAGTTACAATTAAAACATGTGTAGAAAATTTCTTATTTATTATAAAAAAACCATTATGTCCACTTTTTATACCGATTATAATTAGAACCGATATAGAAAATTTTCTAATTTATTACAAAATTGTCACCGTGTCCACTTTTTATACCGCTTATAATTAGAACGATATAAAAAGTTTTCTTCTTTATTACATAATTTCACTGTGTCCTCTTTCTATACATGTTATAACTACAACTTATATAAAAATTTTATCTTACAATTATGTTATTACACCACTTTTTATACATGGTGGATTAAATCGGTGTAAATAATCACTATAAAAAGTATTTTTGCACAAGTGGATAGAAAAGATGTGATCTGCATAGTGAGAACTGTACATTAGGAAACATTAGGGATGTAATGTATATATATTGCCTTTTATATCATATACAGATGTACAAAATACCACGATGTATATGAATAAAAAGTAATTACAATCTTCATTAATCACTATTGAATACTAATCAAAATATTACGGCTTCAAAGTTGTCCGGAAGACTTTAGTTATTAACGTAGACTGATTGAATTTAGGTTTGTTCCATACAATCAATAGTTATATATGGTTTAGATGTCAAAGTCAATAGTAGTTGAAATATTCTTTCCCTTTTCAACCCTTTGAGACACTTATGAAGAACAAAACTCTGATGGAACTCTAAGCTTCAAAACAAACAATATCTCAGTTGTGGTGATTGACCATAACGATGCTATCTCAATGGACTTAGGATCAAATCATTTGCGTCGTTTGTAGGGATGAAAAACCTCTATCCCTTGATTGAGGGACTTATGTTCTAGTACACTCAATAGTCACACATCACTTAGGAGTCGAGGTCAAGGACAATTTAAAACACATCTTTCTCCTTCAACTTTCCGAGGTGATTGACTTTAACAATGCTATGTCGATGGACTTGGAGTTAGTTGTGTGGCCATTGTCAACACGAATAGTTAAAAATATTATTTATGGATTTTTAAATAAAAGTTTTATAAAAGATATAAAATATAATGTAAATTAAATTAAAAATAAATTAAATTTTAATTTTAGTTAAATTTAAGACAATAAAATATAAATTATATTTTAAATCTAACCAAATAAAATATAAATTAAATTTAAATTTAAATTTTTCACAAGTAATGGATAGTTGTGGGTACCGATAATATGATACCTGACCAAATATGTTTATAAGCGAATTATTCACTATTGGTTACGTGCATGTGTCCGTTTAAAGTATTCACTTACTATGTGTAATATATTTTTTTAAAAAATATCCGTAAACATAAATATTTTTGTGGTCCTTACTTTTGATTCAATATCTTCTCTCTCTTCTTCTCCTCTACTAAGAAAAGGCTCAGGTTATTTGGCTTTGCGCTAAATCCTTCTAAAGAAAGTTTTGTTAAAGAAAGTTTTGTTAAAGCGTAAACTCCTATGACCTAGTATCATTAGGAGGATACAAAACCTTGTAAGAAAAGACCTTTGCCTATCACACAAACAATGCTAACATACATTTAACACTATAGCACAATAGAGACATCAATTTTTAAAGTTCATCATTCTAAAAGACAAAACTTACCTTTATGGTAGGGCCTCTAGATAACCTCCCTTGACAATGATAGCCTTCATAGACCACTACAACAACACCAAACACCTTTAAGTTATGGCAACGCCTTACTCACAACATAACATAGCACGAAAAAAATAGAGGTTGGAGGAGTGAAGCGCAATGAAGGTTGGGGAGTGAACCACAATGTAGGTTGAGGAAGGACAATGTTGAAGGACAATGGAGGTTAGGGAAGACCGAATGGAATGAAGGTTGAGATAGAGTAGTGAATGTGTGAACAACGGGAGTGGAAGACAATGTTTTATTCAAAGTGAAATTAGGAGGGGGAAATGCCAAATTCTGATTTTATTTAATCGAAGTACATACCAACGGTCACAATCCCTCAGTAATGACTCATGTTCTAAGGATATATCCGTTGGTAAGTTACCAATGCAATTACTGACGGTCATAATCCGTTGGTAGTGATTTATATCATCTACCAAGGGAATTATCGGAACATATATCCGTTAGTAAGTAACCATCCATATTCCATTGGTAAATTCACTAGTAAATGTGTATTATCGAAGGACTAACATCCATTGATAATTATCCATTGAAAATAGCGTTTTTATTGTAGTGTTAATGTAATGACAATGATGAATGAGTTTGAATTAATGTACGATATCTTTTTAAGTTATGGTGTCATGATTTGAGATTTCATTTTAATGTGTGATATGTATGACATAATGTGAGTGAAAGAGTTCTGTGTGTGTTAGATTTATTGATAAAAGAAACCTGGATCACGTGGTTCACACACACTAAAACGTAATTCACAACCTCCAATTGACTAAATACATTGCCTTATTTGATTTGAGACAACAACACAACATAAACACAACCAAGGGATAATATTTCCCTTTCTACAAGACACTCAATATCCAATCAACACTCTCAAACAATAAAAATAAATGTAACCTAATTACAACAAAACCGATATATAGCCTCCCTTCATCATAACCAACCAACTAGTCATTTGTTTTCTTCCTTCTTACATATACATTTAATTCCCTCCTCGATACCGAAAATTATAATTATTATTTTGGTATATACTTCCACCTCTAGTTTTGGTTCTTTTGAACAAATCTTCCATATCCCTTGTGATCTCCATAGCCCTCCTCAAATCTTTAGGCTCATGTAGCTGCATCTAACTCCTAATTTCATTTTACAATACCAAAAAAAAAAAATACTATTATACACATTACATTTTACATTGGTTTTTAAAAACTTCATATTAAAAGTTGGACTTAATTAGTTGCTCACTTCTTAGTTTGGTTGGAAAGTTTGAAGTCAATTCCTACTTAGCTTTTTTGTTTCAATTGAGTCCCAACTCGACCTTTGATCAGTCGATCCATGATGAAATTCAAAAGAATTCGGCTGAGTCAGTATCATATGAAATTTGATTGAATTTAGTTGAGTTGGTTCGACCGAAATTCGGCCGAGTTAGCCCATGCTGAAATTTGGATGAGTCGACCTCGACCAATATTTGGTCCAATTTGACTGAGTCAACCACAACTAAAATTCATACGAGTTGGATCCCGTCAAAATTTGGTTGAGTTATTCTCAATTAATACTTATTCGAATTTGGAAAAGTCAGACCCAACTGAAATTTGGTCGAGATGGTTGACTTGTGCCAAAGATTAAGATTGGTGCAACCTAGGTCAGTCATAGAGACCAATATGCCCGACTCAATATCGTCTTGAATCAACCCGAACTGAGGTTTGAGGTGAGTCAACATAGGCCGAAGGTTAAGATGAGTTGGTCCAGGTTGAAGGTAAACCTGTGGTAGCTTGGGTGAAAGTTGAGATAGGCTTTTTTGATTGAAAATTGAGACGAGTAGGCATAGACCAAAAGTCGAGACAGGTCGAGTCAAGCCGAAGGTTGAGTCGAGCCGGCTTAGGCCTTGAAGACGGGTCGGTCCGAGCCGAAAGTCAAGACATGTCAATCAAAGACAAAAGGCAAGACAAATCAGGTCAGGATGGAATTGAAGATAATTAGGTCTAGGCCCAACGTGGCTGTCTTAGGTCGAAGGTCGAGTAAGACTAACTCGAACACAATAAATATATGCTGTTCGAGGAAAAAGGTTAGGACGAGTCAACATTAGCTTAAGTTTTAGATGTGTCAACATAGACCGGAACTCAAGACTAGTCGACATTAACATGAGATTGAGATGAGTTGACTTGGATCGAAGATCGAGATGAACTGACTTGAGTTGAAGGATGAGATGATTTAGCCTAGATCGAGAGCCGAAATGGACTGAACGAAGCCGATGATCAAGACGAGTTGGATTGGGTTGACAACACAAATTTTAAATAGTTCAATTTAAATTACTTGTAAAAAAATAGTTTTTAAATTTAAAACTTGATCTAACTATTTTAAAATAAATTTAAAAATAATAGCCAAACTAATTCTAAAATAAAAATATATTTGGATTCAAATATATTTATTTCAATCTAGATTGAATCTGGATTAAAATCCAATGCATGCTCAGCCCTATTGCTAGATATAATAATAGTAATTAGGATAACCCTGACTCATGACATTATTTATACGTATTATAGTCACGAGAATAGTCGTCTATACTCTACGGTATACGGACTTGTAGTCTTTAAGCCATTATTATTCATTTGGGCCCTAATATGTTAGGTAGGTACCGTTGAGTATGTTATAGTGAGGCTAACTAAATATACGGCGTAAATATTGAATGTATGTGCATTATTATTTTGAAAAAAAAAACACGGGAGAAGGTTGAGTTTGAGAAACGTTATCTTCATTTTAAAAGTACAATTTACGGGTAAAAAAAATTACTTGTTAAACTATTTTTGTTTTTAATTTTTTCAAAAGAAAAAAGTTATTCGACATTGCTAAAGATTGCAAGTACGACAAATAAGTATGTACATTATTATTCTCTATAAATACACTGAAATAAGCCAAATCGAATTATTGAAAAAGTGTTAGGAAATGCTGGCCAAGCAACAAAACTATATATATATATATATATATATATATATATATATATATATATATATATATATATATATATATATATATATATATAATAACTTGTTCATATTTCATCTAATAGACATATTAAATAGCGCCATGCAATAAGATATTTTACTTTTCTTTATCATAGAACAACTCAAATTTATACCTATTTGTTGTCATATTCACATGTTATAACTAAATTTCGATAATTTGGTGTGTTGGTTATTATTTATCACTTTGTTTCTCTTTATTATAATGTTATTATACATCACATGTAACTATTATTCTAATAAGAACATAGGTCCATGACTCATGTTGATCTTATAAATCTAACTAGTATTCTCCAAGGAATAAACACTCTTACACTTTCTCATAAACACTGATACACTCGATTATACAAAGATCCTAACTCTCATATTTACTTATGTTGGATAAAAACAAAAATGGGATCCATCCACATGCTAAGGGTCAATGTTTTCATATACCATGTATTGAGGAAGAATGTCTTCCACCTTCACTAATGCTCCATAAATTACTCCAATCCACCAACCATGTTTCTTGTCCTTTCTTCCTTCATTCATTATAAAATAAATGCAAAATGTGCAACAAAAAACAACTCACCAAGAATCAAACGGTGAAGAAAGAATTCAAGTGGAGAAAGAGAGAAAGCCACGGGTACTACCGTGAAGAGAGAAACATCATCAAGAGGTGAAAGATCATGTGTAGTAGAAATTGTGAGTGTGCAAAAGAGAGTGTTTTTGTATACCATCCGAGAGGGTGAGATTTATTAAGAGATTTTCAGAGAGTGAGAGAAACACTATAATACTACTTTCATAGTGAAGATAATTTTTTGGACTAGGTCCCGTGGTTTTTTCCGAGAGGATTTTCCACGTTACAATTTCCGGTGTTATTTTTTCCTATGCATACACGGCTATATTTACGCTTCCGCATAGTGCCCATTTTGGGTTAGCAGAAAAGAGAACAAATACCGCTGTTTCCCAACAACTTAAGCGTCGGAGAATATTTTATAAGTGCATCTCCTTCCAGATCATGTGAAGCCACTTAGATGTTCTAACTGAATGCGATGTAATAAAGAAGAACAGTTTAAAAGTGGTCTTCCAACCATAGTGTCTTGTCCTCTTGAAAACCTGACTTAAAACTAGACAGAATTGATTTTGATAAAACAATTTTGAATCTCTCAACTGTTACTATGGTGTATGTGTCCAAATTAATTTCATGGTCGATAACTTCATGATCAATTTTATTGTTGGTTAAACTAACTGAGAGCTAATGCTGCGTTTGAGTTATACCACTGCTAAATGTATTTCAATTTCACCATGTGAAATGAATTGAAATTCATTAATGGGACAAGTCACAGATTTAACTACCCATCGGTTTGTGTATGTAGCTTTTCTTTTATCAGAACCTAACTCCATCTATTATTTTGTTTAATTAAATACAATTAGGTTATTTTCCTGAAGGATTTTTTCCTACTTTTTACTTGAGGCACTAAGTCTTTATACAAATGGAAGCGCAACTGCTGCAATGATGAACATGATCATAAAATACCAGATTCCAGGATTAGAAGTTCATAATCACAATTACACGTTTTGACTATTATATATATCCACCTATTTTCTTTACTAATTATTCAAATAATTGGCCTGGCAATTTTTTCTTAGGGAACTAATCTGAGACCTCAATGTCATTAATTAATCAGTAGTTATAATGGAATGACAAAGTTAAGATGAAAGGTTTGAACACATGAACTAAACGTGTCGTTCAACATCCATAGACCATAATATAAAAAGGGTACAGTACAAGCAATAAATCCAAACTGATGAGTACACAAGAAGGTAAAAAAACACACTGAATAACAAGATGTAGTCATAACCTAATACAACTATCTGAGAAAAGACTAAAGAAATGCTGCCATGTCTATTACATGCAGTATCCTAAACACATAATGCAACTTGTGAAGGTCTTTAAGGGCTAGAGGTGGAAGGGGGTGAGGAGAAGGGAAAGGGGAGGTTTGGAATTGATGGCATGTTTGGCAGTGAAGCTGCAAAAGGAGGGAGATTGAGTGTTGGCATAATGGTAGGAAGTGATGGAAGATTTGGCATGGTAGGGATTGTGGGCAAAGGAGGAACATTTCCCTGAGGCATGGTAGGGTTTGAAGGCAAAGGTGGAAGTGATGTTGGATTAGGGAGAGAGGTGGGAGTGCCAGGCAAATTAGGTGTTGTGGTTTGCAAAAGGTGGCGAGATGCTAGGCTCAAACTCATGCTCGAGAAGGTCACAATCACAATAAGAAAGAAAGGTATGATGAAGGATTTTCCCGAGGCCATATGGTTGATGAGTTGCAAGAGTTTGGGAGTGTGTTTTGAGAGGGATTTGCTTTGAGATTGTATGAGTTTTGAGGGTAGTGTTTGGTCTTATATAGAGCAAGGCAAGCAAAGGTTCTATAATTGATTGGCTTGGAAATCAAACTAGAGGTTTTGAAATCTTTAGTTAGTGTGAAAAAAGTGCTATGGTTTGGACAACCACCAGAGCTTTTTGCAATCTTTTGTTAGTTCAACTAGCTGAGTTTGAAGAAAAGTATTTTATGTGATCACCAACTCTTTCTATTTTGTATGTTACAAAGTAGAAATTGATATAATGATATAATGATTGTGCTTATTTATTTGTTCAAGAATTTGGTAGCTATGGGAAGAATGTTGGAAGTGAGGGAATATATGAGAGTTGGTTATCTAAATTGGGTTAACCTCTTGCCATTATATGTCTTCCTTTAATGCACTGTTTATTACAAAGGTTAAATTTGTATACTATTTTATACCTTGGTTGTTTTGCTCAACAATAATGTTTACCAATATATTGAAGCATTAATGTGTAGATACAATAATAGAAAGAACTTTACTTAGTTTGTGATTAATTGGCAGAGTTATTATGTAATTATGTGCGTTTTTATATGCATTTTCAATAAAAAAAAAGGCAAATTTTGAGTGTTCGGATTTAAAAATAATATGATAAGTAAAAGAGAGAAAAATTGAGTTTTCACTCAATTCATTTCTTCAGGTAAGAAAAGTAGAAAAAAAAGGTCTTGGAATCACATTTATTATCTGCACATATAGATTTTGAGGTAGAGAAAGGAAAAAGTTTTTGTAGTTTTAAAATTCGTTTGCCCTTTTTCTTCCTTTTCTCCCCATCAATAAAGAATCACTTTCAACGTACAACCTACGTTTGTTTTTCTCTTTTCCCCTCTTTTACTAAAACAACATAAAACTGAATTTACTTTCTCACTTCTAACTTCTCACTTCTCACTTCTTTCATCCCAATCTCAATTTCTAAATATAAATGGATTTTAATTAATTTTATATTCTTAGTTTCAACCCTAACTGTTTATTTAAACAGTCCTATTCTTGACACTAAATTGAACGATAAAATATCTATTATGGGATGTCTATAACATGACATTCCAAGAATTCTTGTAAATTAAAGAATAATTAAATAACTTTGTTTATCTTTTTCCTTTTGTTCCTAAAATCTAAGGACAAAGTTTGGTGTCTTATTTTAGGAAAATTTTCAAGTTCAAAGCCCCAACTAGTAATAACTTGTAACTTTTTTTAGAGTAACTCTTTTACCTATATATAATAAACACATTTTCTTGTTTTTTAAGTATTAAATCATATTTGCTGATAAAATAAATAAATAAATCCTATTTGCGAGTTTATTAAATCCTAAAGCCATTTTTTCGAATATATTTTGTCTTTAATCTATATAGATAACCAAGCAATTTTTTTAAAATTAATAACAATTAAATAAGTTATTACAGTAAAGTAAAACCAATTAAAACTCTATTCGGTAGAGTCAATTGACTTGTCTCTTTCATGTTTATCTAGATAAAAATTTGTAGTCATGAATATGTTTGCTTTTTTACAAGTTTTCATATCAAACTTTTGGAAAAGTTCTTGATAGTATTTAGATTGGTTAAGAAAGTTTTACTCCTTATTTGCTGGACTCGTAATCCTAGAAAAAATAAATAATTCTTCCATTATTGATTTTTCTAACTTCTTTCGATAATTGCTCATACATTATTTTTCATTAGTTGCATATAAAATACTATATAATCTACATATACTTACACATCAACATTATGTCTCCCATAGACCTGTTTTATTGAGAGAGATTTATCATTTTGTCTTGAGACTGTTTTAGCTCATAAAGGATCTTTTTAAGCTTGAAAACATGGTTATGAAATTTGTGTGATCAACAAAACCTAGTGGTCGAGGAGCAGATATTTCTTCATTTATATTTATATATCGTCACTAATTTCAACATCCATTTTATACAACTTGAAACCGTCCATGCATGAGAAAGGAAGAAGTAATAAACAATTTATAATCTAGTTACAGGAAAATATGTTTCTTCAGAATCTAGTTCTTCTTCTTGAATAAACTCCTTAGTAGCCTTATTTCTATTAATTACATCTTGATTATATATTCCTCTTATTTCTTGAAGCCCGTTTGCTTTGACTTACATTTATGTATGGTGTGTGTGGAGCACGCTCCCAAACTTTGGTTTTTATAAATTGGTTTAGTTATAAATATATATATCGTCCATAAAAATATATTTAATAATAAATTTTAGGTATAAATCTCCTTTCACTAACTATTACCAGACTACTTAAATAAAAACTTTTTGGTAGTACAAGGGAGAAAATTTTAGGTAGCCAACAGTAATTTTTAGTGCTACTTCAATTTACTTTCATTCAACATGTTTAATCAAAGTAAAGTACTATTTGGATTGATGTATTCCATGATTTGGTTTATACATTCTTATTCTTTTTGTCATTGGTGTTTATAGCTTCATATATTAAGGTCATGGCTTTGCTACTGCTCTGCTTGACCCTTACTCTATCATAGTGGCAGGCTCCATAGTATAATTACATTCTTTGATAGAATTGAATTCTATCTTATTTATAATAATTTACTTGGAACGAATTTGGGGTAATCCTTACTAATAATTTATTCATTTTTTCTTCATTATTATATTTAATAATTGTGCTTCTTTGAATATAGAAATGAGAACACAACATGATCGGTTAAAAATTTACTATTTCTATCTTTCTTGTTTTCTCACGTAAAAGTTTATGCTTAGTTTTTGTTTTCTAGTAACTACTCGTATGTGTGTGTGTGTGTATATATATATATATATATATATATATATATATATATATATATATATATATATATATATATATATATTCTCTGGTAGATTGGACACTTACCAAAGGGTGTTAATCTACTTTCGTCAAAGATGTTATGCTTCAGTGGTCCTTACTTGCCTCTTGCTTTCAAAACTGGGAGTATCACTGGGATCTTATCTCTAACTGTAAGTTTTCTACTGGTCATGAAAAATCTCTGATTTTGCATCCTCATATTGGACATAACATGTTTAGAGACGTTAATATATCACATTATGTACTTTTATTTAACTGTTACACTATTCTACTAAATTTTCTAATATCTCAGGAAGTTGATGATTTTGTTCTGCTTGTGTTTTTCTTTTAATTAAGTTCATTCAAATATGTAAAAATAATTAATATACAAATTACATTTTATTGCAAGCCTTTATTCTTAAAACAAGTCTATATATAATTTTTCATACTCAATGCATGATCCTTTTGGTTTCATATCCAAATTCAGATTTTCTACTATATTTTGTATATTGTTCTTCTGCTGAATTTTTGTTGATATAATGGGAAAATCAAGTGTTAGTTTTTCAACACTATATCCAGGAACTCAATTGTCTCAAGAATGAAATTGCAATGGTTTATATGGAGAAGCATTAAGAAACTAAAGAAATTATTGAACAACGAAAGGAGCATTGTTGTGGAAAAGGAAAGGTTGAACGTTAAAGGTAATAAAATGATAGCCCTCAGTGGGGAAAGGCAAATGCTGCCTCCATTCTTTACATGTAGAACAATGTTGAAGCTTGTGGTTGCAGAACTTCAAAAGTCATTTGTGTCAAGAAGCAACACAATCAAGTTTTGGAACATTAAATAACATCCAATCTTAGAAGCTCATGGGATAGCTCATAGCATTCAGAAGTGTGTACATAGATTTAATTTGTACTATAATTTGTAGGTTCTTTGTGGTTTTTAGGATAACAAAAAACAATATAGTTTTTAGTTATGATCTTTACAAATTGTAAGAATTTGAGATCAGATAAAATAAATCAAGATTTATTTAAGAGATTTTTGATTGTTGATAGAATGAATTTATTGTATTGTATTAGTTTTATTATAGAGGTTTCTTCTAAGAAATAAATTATTTCTTTCAAAGCTAACAACCAAGTTATATATATGATGGTATATTTCCTAGCCACGATCAAACACTTTTAAAGAAGATTTGGAGTCATCTGTGAAATATGGGCATAGAATTTATTTCTTAGGCAATCTTTGGCTATCATGAAATTTTTTAGAGTAAAAATAATTTTAGACTTCGTATTTTGGACAAGTAGTCTAACAATTATTTTGGTTTTGTATTATGGGTTAGTAGTGTATGATTTATTTTTAGGCCTTGTATTTAGGATCAAGTAGAATAGGGTTTTGACCACTCAAGTTAACAAAAAGCCAATGCCTATTGTTGACCAAAGTGCAATGTCAAAAAAATAGCCTTGTTGACTAGGGGAGTTAATGTTTTTCTCTAGCTTGGTGACCAAGAGAAGTGGGCCATCTACTCCTTATGAAAGTGGCCATGAGTCATGCTCACACATTGGACAAGATTGTCCATTGTTAGTGCCCACATGTCCTTCTCTCATTGCAGAGGATTTTCACCAATTGTCCTCCTTCTAATGAAGAAGATTTTCTCCTTATTCTCCAAGTTAGCCAAGATGGGGCTTTTAGCTGTAATTTCTACAAATTTGGAGACACCCTTAGCCTATAAATAGATGTGTCTTCTACTCTTGTACTCACATTTGATTTTAGAATAATGTTATACTACCAAGTTTGAGCCATACTACTTTTATTAAGTCACTTTAGGCTAAAGCAACCCAAGTGACCTCCCCTAGCCACCTTTCTCCAAGAGTTGACTTAACTTCTCTCAGATAATCACTAAACACCACCTCCATCATCACCAAGCAGCATACAACCGAGAGCCTTAGCTCACTTCCACTAAATTCCACAAACCTTTATCCATACACCATCACCATGGTTTGTTCTTCTAGTTTTGGCCCAACTTAGCTTGGAGGATTGTAATCTTTTAATATCAAAAGCTTAGGTTCTTCAAGAGTTAAGTATCTAGGTCTTTACCTTTTATTCTTATTTCCGTGTTGTTGATTTTATTTCCTTTCTTATTTTGCATTTCTTTTACATTACTCATATTTTGTATATTTATGGTTCTCTTTTTTGTTTTCCTTTGAACCATTCAATTTTTGTTATTGGTGTGTTTGTGTGCTTTTATTTTTGTTTAGTATTTCCTTCATTTTATGATCGATCATTTTCAATATTTTGAGTTATTTTGATTTTCTAATCCATTCATGTTGTCTAGAGTCATGTGTAGTCCTTTTATTATCATTTGCTTCTAGTTTGTGCTTTTAAAAATCACCAAAAAATATGTATAACTTGGATTCAAAACTACATCATATACAAACTTTTTAGTGCCTTTCCACTAGATCATTGGTAAGTTCATAATTTCTTCTTCTCCTGTCTTGTAGAGTTTCAAATTCTACATTTTATTCTAGTAGGTTTTCTTTTACTTTGTGTTTCTTGTTCTTTAAGCTCTCAAAATCAAAATATCATATATGTTTCTAGTGTGTGGTGGTCTTGTTTTTCACTTAAAAAGAGTGGAAAAGAAGTACTAAAAGATTTTATGCAAAGGCTCTAAAAGAAATACCAAAAGAGCCTGGAAAAAGTGCTAAAACAATTTGTACGTTTGATCGCTACCACTATTTTGAAAGTTTTTGCTCTTTTTTGTGCATTTTATTGCACTTTTCAGCAGCTTAAAACTTGACCAATGATGCTAGAAGAGTCACTGTAGTGCCCCATTTTCTTAAATACTGCTAAAGACAAGAAACACCTTATTTATATTCTAGTAATTTTTTGCTTTGTGCATCTACTATAGTACCTTTCTTTAGGATATATTTTGAGTGCATAGCCTTTTTTTCTTACAATTAACTTTTTTTGCTTATCATTTTGGTTTTCTTGGTTTTTTCATACACAATTTCCTTATGGCCTTCTTTATTTTCAGACATTTTCTTACTTTTTCCTTGGTTCTTAAGAAATCCTTTGTGATTCACCTCCTCTTTTTGAAAGTGAACTTAAATATCTTTTGCTTTCTTAAGTCTCTAAAGGAACTCCTTTTGAAATACTAAGTAATTGTTTGTGTTGATAGGGGGAGCTAAACATACCCTTTATATCTGTTTTTGATGATGAACAAAAGAATGGTTTTATAGTTTCTTGCATAATAAATAACATAGAAATTGTCTTATCTGTATCTTGATTGTGCTTGATATGAGAGAGAGAGAGAGAGAGAGAGAGAGAGAGAGAGAGAGAGAGAGAGAGAAGACTCTCTAATACCCCTTAAGTTCGTTATTGGAATGACTTGAAAAGTGCCATGAGAGAAAGCACACCCCGTCCTACTATCATAGGGAGCTAATGGTCAAACACCAAAGGTTACAATAAAGATACATGAGTGTTGAAGAGTATGTATAGGCAAAGAATGGAGCTCTATATGCACTAGTACAATAAAGAGAAATGACAACGGTTATTTTTGTCTATCCGCACCAGTTCTACAACTGAGGTATATACAGGCGAGACAAAAAGTCTATCACTTTTCGCCTCGGTTCTGAACTGAGACAAAAAGTTGCATGCTTTAGCCTCGGTTCAAATGCAACTGAGGCAGTAAAAGATGTTTTTTTTTTTTACTTTTTTTCGTCAGACTTTTGGCTTCGGTTCTTAAGGAACCGAGGTAGTAAAATGAATTCTTATGCCTCGGTTTAGAGTTGAACCGAGGCAGTAGAAATGTTTTACTTTTTAGATATCATTTTGCGCAGTAGTGTGGTTTTATTTCCTAGATATCATTTTTTAGAAAACAGCAACAATATATATATATATATATATATATATATATATATATATATATAAAGCACATTCATTAATTATTAATTTCAACATAAATGTTTGACAGAAGTTCAACAGAAATAAAAAATTCCCAGCATAATCCACAGTTCCTAGCTTAATCAAGTCTGAAAAAAAAATGTTTGACAAAAGTTCAACAGAAATAGAAAATTCCCAGCATAATCCACAGTTCTTAGCTTAATCAAGTCTGAAAAAAAAGAAAAGAAAGGAAAATCAATGTCAGGAAAAAACAAATGAGTGAAAGCTATTAACATTAATTGTATACATAAAAAGAAGTCTTACTTTTGGCAATCCAAGTCATTGGACATGATTTTGCACTCTTTGCAAAGATTATTGGCTCTGTCTTTGTCTAGGTTAGGAACCTGAGAGCCTGATTCCCTTAGACACTTACATGCAACACGTTTTTCTTCCTTCATAGGTGATGAAAATATGATTTGTTTCATCCCATAGCAGTAAGAAGTTGAAGGGGCATCACTTTTCTTGGTTAGATAATCTAAGCATTGCTTCGCTAAGGCTTTTTCCTGCTCACAAGTTAAGCCCTTTGATGGCTTTGTGGCAGTAACTGTGAAGACAAACACAATTAGCAGAGTGAAGAATGATACAAAGATAGTCTTCATTCAGTCGAAAATTCAACCAATCGTATATCTTACTATTATCAAAAAGACCATAGACAATGCCAATTACAATGGCAAAGACAATATCTTTTTAGCAGTAAAATTAAATTAAACCAATCCTATATACATGCAAATTAAATTCAACCAATAAAAGACCATAAAACTGATTACTACCAAGAAAGTTATTTTAAAGAAGTAAAATAAACTAAACTAAAACATTTAGTAAATAGTTGACCTTTTTAAGTATCTATAGAATTAAAATTCTTGATTATGATAGATATTTTAAGGGAGAGGACAAAACTCATGACTAATCCCTATAAAATTATTTGTCTCTTACTATTATCAAAAAGATATTTGATGTATATTAAAAAAATATTAAATAGATTCTCAAATCTATAATTGTTCTCGTCCTTACATTAGGCATAGAAAGAATGCAATCTAAATCTTGCACATTCAGATGTATTACATGTTGAATCAAACTAAAACTAATTTAAATAACTTCTCCATTTTACACTGGAAACTTAGATATTCAAATTTAGTTCCAATAGCGTGAAACCAAACACATGTCCAATGTAACAATCTTTAAGTTATACCATCAACATTCCTTCAAACTTTTTTCTCATGTACACACTAGAGTTGAATAATCACCACACAATTCTCAAAAGGCACGACCTCAAAGTCCTTAAATTATACACTCCATATAACAGAATAAGTAGGTGTTTTGGTTGTTGTGGTTGGTGTACGAAACTTCTAACAGGACCATTTGGTTGGTGTGCTAGGCTACAGTAGTTCTTTTTTTTTAGTTGGGAATAGTTATTAAGCTAACTCTCCAACTATTAGTCACAGGGTGATGGTTAGGAACATTATTGCTAGAATAACTAATATATCTGAGTCAGAATAGTTAATCTGGTGGTGAAAAATGAAAACTAATTTTCAAAACTTTTGACAAAATTCACCATGTCTTGTGTCTACTTCTAATGCAACCTCAATCAGGCAAACAAAAGGAAACAATAAACCATTACAAAGCCCAAAAACCTATCATCGGCTAAATGTTCCAGCACAAAGATCAAGGGGTTAAACAATTATTTTTTTTAAAAAAAATCAACCTTGGCATAATAGTTATTCTAGACCCTGTGAGCAACTTGATGACCCCCCAAATCGAAAGCCTTAAACTTGATCTTCCCAATGCTCAATTGCTCCGAAGTGGTGCGCTGGGTCGGCTGATGCTGAACTAATTTATGCAACCAAGTATCAAAAATTATGAAAAGATAATTTTTGAACGATTGGAAGAAAAAAAATTTGAAGAGGGTGAAAAGAAGAGAGGAAGGTAACCTCGTCTTTGAGCATGTGAAGGAGAGTGATTTACTCCCAACGACCACCGCTTGTTCTTCATTCTCACCGCAGAACCCTAGGAGCTGTTATCCAAAACCTAATGGCCACCGCTTGCTCTTCATTCCAGAGGGTTTCAACGAACAGAGAGGAAGGCGAAGGGATCTCATTAAGATCGATTCCAAGGCCTGAGCGAGCGTCCTGGTGGTGGTTGTTGTGTTGTAAGAATGAGCTGTCGACATGTACGTCCAGATTAGATCAAAGAAAATTAATTATATCAAATGAAAGAATTGGGAAATATAATTTATTTTGGAGGCTTATTGAAGGTAAGGTTCAACTTCATTGCAAATGATCAATACATGAACATGAGCTGATCTCAATTCTTCATCACTTATCCAATGTGTTGATTCCCTTCCAGAATGACGGCCAGGTTGGTTAAACACTGATAATGTTGTCGTAAAGCCTTCTATTTCAATGTCTACTTCATTTTTATTGCTTTGTGGTGTTAACATGAAGTTTTTGAAATAGTGGGAACAAAAATGAGTTGTTTCTCTGTGCAAGTATGATGCGCAAATAGATCATTCAACCCTAGCCTTATTCTTTACTGAACGATTAGCATATCCCATGAACCTACAAATTTGAAATTGATGTGTTAGGGTTTTTGAATTATGCCTGGTAAATTGAACAATAACATGTCATATGGGTACCTTTCAAATGGGTACATCCACCTATAGTGGATTGGTCCACCAAGTCGTGCCTCATATGGAAGATGGATAGGGAGATGTTCCATAGAATCAAAGAATGAGGGAGGAAATATTCTCTCCATCTTGCACAGAATGATGGGAATGTTTTCTTCCATCTTCGCCAGGTCATCCTTGTTCAATGTTGTAGAACACAAATCTCTAAAGAAATGACTTATCTCTGTAATGGGATTCAGAACATGAGACGGTAAAGAACTAAACGCTATATGAAGTAAACATTCCATAAACACATGGCAATCATGACTTTTCATCCCAATGAGCTTTCCCCTATTCACATCAACACACCTTGACAGGTTAGAAGAATATCCATCAGGCATCTGATAACAGTTGAAAAACTGTTATTTTCATGCTTAAAATTGACACAAAAAGCAACCTTTACACTTAGAAACTAGCTTGAAATCATGCTTTTATCCATATTTTCAGAAATAAGAGAGTTGGACAGGTTTATGCTTGATTTCAGTGTTTTTGTTCAGGTTTTAAGGTGAATTTAGTGAAAGAAGTGAAGAAGGAGAGAGATGGAATCAGAAAAGACATCAACAAGTGCAAAAGGAGAAGCCGAAGTTACCGCTCAGCGGCAGTTTACCGTTGAGCGGCACTCAGGAGCTCACGGGAGGTCCGCTGAGGGGCAAAATGGCCGCTGAGGGGAAGAAACGACTCACGCACTCACCGCTGAGCGGTACTTTACCGCTGAGCGGCACACTTATGGGCTTGGGCCTAGATTTTCTGTAATTTTAGAATAGTATATAAGCTTTAGGACGTCCTAGGGTTTGTATCTTTGGCAGAAACGAAGCAAACACTCTCTCTTCCACCCCTTTGAAGGAGGATCTTGGATGCTCAGGCTACCTCTTCACCTTTCTAGGGTTTTATCTTTCATTCTTTCATTATTGTTCATCTAGGTTCACCATGAATATGGTGAACTAAACCTTGTATGTTTGTTGGGGAATCAATGTAATCTTTTGAAGCTCTCATATATGGAATTTGTGCTTGCATCTTAATTTAAGACTTATGCTTTCTTTCATCATTAGTTAGGGTTTTTCCTCTTTGCTTAATGCTTGCTTTGTTTAACTCATTCAATGCATGATTATTGGTTTTGTCGATACGGGAACGTACGGGGAAGTCTAGATCCGAGGAATTACTCCCAATAGTATATTGGTTGTCGTTAAGCTCCTGTGCTAAAAGAACTAATTATTAGGAATGCTAGGAATCGTATGAACTCGTAATTAGGGATAGGCCTTCTTGACAAGGTAATTTAGAGAGTGGCATTAACAATGATGATTTGAATGTTGAATTCCTAAAATATATGAGAGTGGATAAGATGAAATTGATCCCCAACAACATATTCATCCATATATTTCATTGAAAGTGCTTGTCTTTTGCTTTTGCCATTGATCAAAACCTCATGCATACATATTTATTTTCGTCTTTTGCATAGTAAAATCTAACTATTTCGTTCTTAAGTCTTAGCTAATCAACAAACCACACAACTAAACTAGGCCGTGAGTCCTTTGGGAGAACGATACTTGGTCTTACCAAGTTTATTACTTGAACGATTCGGTCATACTTGCCGATTGTAAAACAAGTTTGTGACATCATATTTTGGTGATCATAAATTTGTGCATCAGCATAATAAGACCTTTTACCCAATGACAGACTTGTTTTATTTGGTCTGTTGATAGTGTATAATTTGCTTTTGGCTTATACATGTTTCCATTGCTATGACTTTTTAGCTCCAAATCTTTTCATCTACAGTACAAACCTATATCCATTCGGGCCTTGTCATTGTCTTTTGTCTTCCCCGCAACATTCATCACAGTATTAAAGATGTTGTCAAAGAAATTTTTTTCAATGTGCATGAAGGCAAGATTATGCCTTAACAAATTATCCTTCCAATAGGGTAGATCCCAAAAGATGTTTTTTTCGTCCAATTATGCCACTCACCGTATCCATCAATTCTTGGTGCACCATTTTCAGTTATTTTAGGATAACCATTGATTCTATTCCAAACTTCTGGTCCTGTAAGATATGGTGGTGCGTCATCCATCTCCACTTCCCCCTTCTTGAAAGCATTCCTATTCTTCCTAAAAGCATGGTCTTTCGGTAAAAACCTCCGATGAGAGTCAAACCATGAATTTTTTGCCCCATGATATAATCTAAAAGCCTTTGTATGCTCCATGCAATGTGGGCATGCCAATTTACCATGAGTGCTCCAGCCGGACAACATACCATAAGCAGGAAAATCATTAATTTTCCACATTAGCATGACCCTCAAAATAAAGTTTTGTTTCCTTGAAATATCATATGTTATCACACCCGTTCACAGCTTCTTCAATTCGTCTATCAAGGGCTCTAAGTACACATCTATTCCAACCTTTGGATTGAATGGCCCGGGAATGAGACATGTTAAGAACATGTAAGGTTTAGACATGCACATTTCTGGAGGAAGATTATAAGGAGTGACAATAACTGGCCAACATGAATATGGTATATTTGATGCCTTTACATATGGGTTAAAACCGTCAGAGCATAAACCGAGTCGAACATTGCGTGGCTCGATACCAAAGTCAGGATATACTCTATCAAAGTGCTTCCAAGCCTCTCCATCGCATGGATGATGCAAAACACCATTCGTCGACATGTTCTGATAGTGCCATGTCATTTGTCCTGTAGTTTGTGTTGAGGCATACATTCTTTGTAGTCTGGGAATTAATGGCAAATAGAACATTGATTTCATAGGAACTGGTTTGCTAGTAGTTGCTCCCGTGTTACGTGGTTGATATCTTGGCTTTCCACAAAAATTGCATTCAAGCAATGCGCCATTATTCTTACCATATTCATTATCATAGAAGAGCATGCAACCATCCATGCAACAATCAATCCTCTGCGATTGTAATCCCAACTTTGATACACACTTTTTTGCATCGTAGTATGTTTTAGGCAAACCTGATTTGATGGGTGTTGCATCCATAACCATTTTTGCAATAAAATCTATGCATTGGTTAGGAATATTCCAATTTAACTTGCAAGCTAATAGTCTGACACACATTGATAATTTCGAGTCTGATGCTTGATGGACAAATTTGTAAGCACCAAATTATGATGTCACAAACTTGTTTCACAATCGGCAAGTATGACCGAATCGTTCAAGTAATAAACTTGGTAAGACCAAGTATCGTTCTTCCCAAAGGACTCACGGCCTAGTTTAGTTATGTGATTTGTTGATTAGCTAGGACTTACAAACGAAATATTCAAAGTTTAATATGCAAGACAGAAAATAAACATGTATGCATGAAGTTTGATCAATGGCAAAGACAAAAGATAAACACTTTCAATGAATTATATGAATGAATATGTTGTTGGGGGTCAATTTCATCTCATCCACTCTCATATATTTTAGGAATTCAACATTCAAATCATCATTGTTAATGCCACTCTCTAATGTACCATTCTAGATGGCTTCTCCCTAATCACGAGTTCATACAATTCCTAGCATTCCTAATGATTAGTTCATGAGTGCAGGAGCTTAACGACAACCAATATAATATTGTCAGTATAATATTGGGAGCAATTCCCCGGATCTAGACTTCCCCGTACGTGCCCGTATCGACAAAACCAATAATCATGCATGGAAGAGTTAAACTATGCAAGCATTGAGCAAAGAGGAAAAACGCTAACTAATGATGAAAGAAAGCATATGTCTTAATTAAAAGATGTAATCAACAGATTCCATATATGAGAGCTTCAAGAGATTACATTGATTCCCCAACAAACATACAAGGTTTAGTTCACCATATTCATGGTGAACCTAGATGAATAATAATGAAAGAATGAAAGAATAAACCCTAATAAGGTGAAGAGGTAGCCTGAGCATCCAAGATCCTCCTTCAAAGGGGTGGAAGAGAGAGTGTTTGCCTCGTTTCTGCCAAAGATACTAACCCCAAGGACGTGCAAGCCCTTATATACTAATCTAGAGTTACAAAAGATTACAAAAGCCCAAGCCCAAAAAGTGCCGCTCAGCGGTAAATACCGCTCAGCGGTGACTGCGCGTCACATTCTTCCCCTCAGCGGCCAGTTTGCCCCTCAGCGTGACTCCCGCAACCTCCTGAGTGCCGCTCAGCGGTAAAATGCCGCTGAGCGGTGCCTTTGTCTTCTCTTTTTGCACTCTTTCTTGTCTTTTCTAATGTCACTTCTCTCCTTCTTCACTCTTTTCACTAAATTCACCTTAAAACCTGCACAAAAACACTTAAATCAAGCATAAACCTGTCCAGCTCTCTTATTTATGAAAATATAGATAAAAGCATGATTTCAAGCTAGTTTTTAAGTCTAAAGGTTGCTTTTAGTATCAATTTCAAGCATGAAAATAACAGTTTTTCAACTGTTATCACAACCCCAAACTTAGAACTTTGCTTGTCCTCAAGCAAACAAGATGTAACTCAATCTCCAACCAATTCATATGATGATTCACTCATTCAAAAATTCTCTTTTTCAAGATAAGTAACGACTTCACTCAACTTATGACCAAGAGTTCATTCAAGATGTGCACATGCTTTAGTGTTCACAAAATCATTTAAGTTCCAACAAATGCTATTTTTCATGAATGATCAATCAATTAAGCATGGATGTTTATGTGTTTATGGAATATTTCCTCACTAGGTAAAGTGTTTCACTCAACACACAAGTGTATAAGAGGTAAAGTGTTTCACTCATTCACTCCACTATCACAATGTCACATGAATCAACTTTGCCTTTCATTTTACCACAATCAAAAACATTCACAAGCATGCATCATCACAAGGACTTTTCAATGGCTTATAATGTGGCTGGGCTAACAAGAAAATTGGTTTTTCTGGATCACAAAATCCTTGAGTTAAGAGAATCATAACAACACAATTATTCTTATTCATTCCCAACTTTCTTTTGCCTTTGCATTTGCATTTGCATTGAGCTTTACTTCTTTTTCTTTTCTTTTCTTTTTCTTTGCATATTCTTACTTTTTAGCTCTTAGCTCAATGCTTTTCCTTTTTCATGTTTCCCCAATAACCCCAAACTTGAACATTTGTCAATACCACACAAGATCTTCTACTTAACTCAAGGTAAAGATTTTCAATCAAGGGTTTTCAGTGTATATTCAAGGCTAAGGGTTCAAAGGATAGAACACAAAGTGTTCTCTTTTAGTAGGCTAACTTTATGAATTTGGCCAATAAAAAGGATTCCAACACACGGCCTTGATCACATGATGCAAAACAAGTAATTAATTCAATCATAGAAAACCTGGGCAAAATCATTCATGCTTTCAAAGTAATAGCATTCAACAATAACAACTCTGGAGCTCAAAACCTCACATATAAGCTCATTCACATTTGACATATACATCATGCTTAATTTCACAATCACAGTCATGATATCATGCATTTGTTCACAAAGCTTGTGAATCACCTGTATAAGCATTTTAATGTGCACATCATCTCAACATCAATCAGTCAATAAGCATCATTCAATCATTACTTATCAAACAATCACAGTTAATAGCAAACCATCATAACAAACCAGGTGTTTAATAGAGTACATCAAACCCTATTCTAAAAACAAAAACAAATAAGTTCAGAAAACTTAAACCACAAAAGCATAATCATATGATAGCATTCATCAGTAAATGCTATCTCAGCTCCTCATCAGTCTGAGCTGTCCTCTGTATCTTCCTCTTCCTCTTCATCATCATCTTCATCAAATGCATCCTCCTCCCCAGCTTCATCTTCTTCCATATCTCTGGCTGAAGCTTCAGCTGCTTCAGCTCCTCCATGCAATGGTTCTTCTGGCCAAGCTACCACATTATGGAATTCATCCATAGTCCACCTGTGTGCTGGAGGGGTATCATACATCCCCACTATCATCTCAGCCGTGGCCACCTGCCCTCTGTGGATGGACTGCAACTGAGCACCTATAAGAGACATATACATGTCCCTCATCTGGAATGGTTCTGCTTCATGTGTATCAGTAGATGTCCGGCTCTGTGCTGGCCCTCTCTCTCTACGAGCCTGGCGTGGTGGAACTGGCTGAGCTGCCTCCTCACCTCCACAATACTGTCTGTAATAGGCCTCATCAATAGCTTTTCTTGGCCTCTCAAATGGTGGAACAGAAGTGTCCACCCCAGCTAGCTTGCAAAGGTGAGTGATCAAAGAAGGATGTCCCAGTGGTGCTTTGTTGTTTGAGGTGTTAACACACACACTAATCTCATCAGCTATCACCTGCCCAATATTAACATTCAAATTTCTGATAGCACAGTAGATGAATAGTGCCCTGCTGAGAGTGATATCTGACACATGTGAGCATGGCTGAATGTTGGCATGAGAAAATGCCATCCAATACTTTGCAAGAGGAGTCAAATCTGTCCTCCTAATGTTAACCACTGCTCCAGATCTATTCCTTTGAAAGTGTCCTCTAGGTATGCACAACACTCTCTCAACATCCTCAAAGTCAGCACCTTCCTCCATGCTAAGAGCAAACTGGCATTGCTCACCAGCCCACACAGTATCCAGGAAGTTGTTGATGGAGTCAGGATCATACCTGATAGCATGGCCTCTGACATAGCCCAAATAATTCTCAGCTGGATAATCACCAATCTTCTTTGCATTGGTGTAGAATTCCTTAACCACAGCTATGTTGGCAGGTGCTGGATAAGTGGCTAGCTTTCCCCAATCATTCCCTAACACTTGCTCTCCAAATTGAGGAGCAAAGTTAGGTATCATTCCAACCTTTCTCTCCATCAGAAGTCTCCTGTCCTGAACCACCCTAAAGTGCTTCTCATGTTTCCTAGAGAGGAACCTGCTATTATGGGGTTGCTCCGGTTCCTTTTCCTTCCTCTTGGTTGCCATGGTTTTCAATCTCTTTCCTGAAGAGGAGGCCATTCCTGCATTCAGACACAAATCCAAAACCACAGAACATGATGTTAATCATTAGTAAACACAGAACACAACTCCTTTCGAAGCTAAACCACCGCTGAGGGCCAGAATTTCCCCTCAGCGCCACCAGTGCCATATTCCAACACACAAAAACCAGAAAAAACCAATTCTGGCAGAGTGCCGCTCAGCGGTAATTGCCGCTCAGCGGTGATCTGCAGATTTTTGCAAATCTCTTTTTAAACTGTCCTAACTCCACCCAAATGCAATTTTCAGTTTTCCAGTTCATAATCAAGCAGTTTAATCGGTTCAAACATCAAATATATCATCAAATCATGCATAGAAATCAAAACCCCTAAATATTCATGCTTTGACAATCACATTCAAATTCAAGAACCCTAGAATGAACAAAATGCATTTTACTTACTTGGGTGGAGATGCTAGATGATATGAGAATGCTTCCAAACTAGAATGCTCTCTTCCAACCCCAAACTTTGATGGCACACCAGTGAAAAAGTGAGTGGAAGAGAAATTTTTCTAAGAGGGAAGAGTAAAAAGATGTGGGAAACCTAGGAGAAGATATGTGGAAGAGTTTGTGCAGAGAAGAGCTTGAAAGAATGTAAAAACGCGCAGCTTAGGGTTTAAAAATACCCCAATGGGCTCGGGTTCCGCTAAGGGGAACTTAAGCCCATCTGCGATAGTACCGCTCAGCGGTAATTGCCGCTCAATGGCACTTTCGTGATGTGCCCTTCTCCTTCTTTTCTTGACCTACGTGCCTTCCTAGCATACCCCTCATAGGTTCCCTGCAATTCAATGTTAAAAATGCTTATGCAAACCCTAATTAAAATAAAACAAACAAAAACAATCAATCAACTGGGTTGCCTCCCAGGTAGCGCTTGTTTAACGTCACGAGCCTGACCCAAAATCCACCAACACCCATCAGTAGGTGTTCAAACTTACCAGCACCCATCAGTAGGTGCAAAATCTTCTCACCAACACCCATCAGTAGGTGTTAAAAACCTAGTATCCTTCAGTAGATACTTAACCACCTAGCATCCTTCAGTAGATGCTAGATCCAACAAAATAATGTCCAGAATAATGTTCACAAATTACAAATTACAAAACCAAATCAAAAGTTTGTAAATCTACTGGGTTGCCTCCCAGCAAGCGCTTCTTTAACGTCACTAGCTTGACCCTGTTAAAGCTCATGTTCCATCTTCTTTATGGTTGATGTTGTCCTTCCACCAACCTTTCAACTGCTTCCTTTGGACTGTCTTAGATTCTCTAGAATATGGAGACTCTATCTCTATCATCTCCTTCTCTTTAAAGCCTTTTATAACCCACAACTTGTTCTTGAGTCTTACAGGTGTGCCAAGTTGGGGTCTTCTTTTCTTCCAGTCTCTAGGAACTTCTTCTCCTTTTCCAATCTCTTCTACCTTGGGTACCTGAAAAAACAAACAATGGTTATCTGAAACCTCAAAATTTTCATCTTTACCTCTAGTTATGGGTGCATCTCGAAATGCAGCTTTATAACTGGCTTCTTCCTCCTTTGCTTGTATCTCATCTTTGAAAACATCCACCACCACTCTCTCCTCTCTATCCTGGAGCACCACTATACCTTCATTTACATCTATTATAGTCCTGGCCGTTTTCATAAACGGTCTTCCCAGTATGAAAGGTATTTTTTCGGTCTCCATCTTCATCACCACAAAGTCTGCCAAAAACTGAAGTTTGCCAACACAAACTATAATGTCTTCCGCAATCCCACATGGCTCCTTTGAAGATCCATCAGCCATTACAAGATTAACCTTTACAGGTTTTATTTTAACATGGCCAATTTGCTCCAATAGAGAATAAGGCATCAAGTTAACACTTGAGCCTAAATCAAGGAGAGCTTTCTTTACCTTTTTCTTCCCTATAGTGCAAGGGATAGAAAAACTACCTGGATCTGCTGCTTTTGGTGGGAATGACTCTTTCTTAACAGTTATACACTTTTCTTCCTCATCATCTCTACGTCTTCTTTTTGTAGAGGGTCCTTCATCAGATTTTGTGTAAACGGCTATTTTCTGTAGAATTTGTTCCCAAGGAGCTTCATTATCAACCATTCTGAATAAATCTGTGAAATCCATTGGTTTCTCCTGATTTGTTGGAAAAGGAAAAATGTCCTTTCTTTCTTCTTCTCTTCTCTCTTCTGTTTCTCCTTTTTCTAACTCAATGATCTCTTCATTCACACTCTTGACCACTTTGCACTCTTCTCTGGGGTTAACCTCAGTATTAGCCCCAAAGTTTCTGTTTGGCCTTTCTTCCAATTGCTTGGTAATCTGACCCATCTGAATCTCCAAATTCTTTATAGCAGCTTCAGTGCTTTTTTGAGAAGATTCAGTTTTCTGTATGAATTGATGAAGAGTTTCTTCCAACCTTGTTGATCTTTCATTAAGCATAGATAATTGTTGCCACACGGTTGGTTGCTGCTGCTGCTTATTATATTGATTAGCCTGCCCAGTTTGTCCTTGGCCAATACTTGGATGTGGTTTCCAACCCTGATTATAATTCCCTTGACGGTATGGAAACTGATTAGCCATGAAATTAACATCCTCCACGGCTTCCACAGGAAAAGCACATTGGCCATTGATGTGATCTCCCCCACATAATTTGCACAACTGGGTTTGTACCTGTGCAGCAGATTTTAACTCTTTGGGTAATGAAGCAAGAGTTTTGGTCAGAGTTTCCAGCTGTTGAGTTAGAATTTTATTCTGGGCTAGCAAGGCATCATGGGTTTGTAATTGAAGAACCCCTTTCTGTTGCAAAGGAGCTCCTCTTTCACTGTGCAGCTCATTATCACTTGTAGCCATGTTTTCAATAATTTCAGTTGCTTCCTCTGGAGTCTTCCATTTGATATTGCCTCCAGCTGAGGCATCCAGCATCATCTTGGTTTGTGAACCAAGCCCTCCAAGGAAAGTCAGGACTACTTCTTGATCTTCAAAGCCATGCGTGGGAGTTTTACGTAACAAGCTTTTATACCTGTCCCATGCATGTCCCAGTGATTCTTCCATGCCCTGCTTGAATGAAGATATCTCTTGCTTTCCTTTAGTCACCTTAGATTGTGGGAAGTATTTGTTTAAGAATTTTGTAACCACTGCTTCCCACTCTGTGAAACTTTCTTCTGGAAAAGAGTTCAACCAAAGCTTGGCATTGCCTCCCAATGAGAAAGGAAACAAGCTAAGTTTGATAGCTTCGTCTGACACCCCATTAATTTTGACTGTATTGCAAATGTCATTAAAGGTAGTCAGGTGCTCATATGGGCTTTCGTGAGATAACCCATTAAATTGATTACTCTTCACCAGTTGAATCAGTGCTGGTTTGACCTCCATGTTGGCTGCATTGACTATAGGTCTAGCTATGCTATTGAAGTGCTGAGGTCCAGCAAGATTAGTGTAATCTGCAAGAGTTCTTCTAACATTATTGCCCTCCATACTTCCTGTGCTATGAACAGAACCTTGTGGTGATGATTGCAAGAGAGTTTCTGGAGAAGGGAAAAGTTCTCTAGACGTTCTGATTCTTCTCCTCCTTCTACTCTCTTCTAGACCTTCAAGAAGTGGTTCTGTTGTTTTCTTACTCCTAGTTCGAATTGCTTCCTGCATGCACAAGAAAACAAAACCCTAGAAAATATTTGTTAGCACAAAAAGATATAAAAGAAGATATATATTCAAAGATAAAAAGATAAAAGATTTAGAAGATAAGAAGATAAAAGATGTAGAAGATAGAAAATAAAATAAAATAAAATCTATTCTAAAAAGATAAAATAAAATCTAACCTAATCTAAAAGATAAAGATAAAATAAAATCTAATAAAATCTAACCTAACAAAATAAAATAAAATCTAATCTAATGTAAAAAGATAAAACAGAATCTAATCTAACCTAAAAAGATAAAAAATAAAAATAAAATCTAACCTAATCTAAAAAGATAAAAAGATAAAATAAAATAAAAAACAGAAAAAATAAAAACAAAAATTCAAAATTAAAGTCAAAGATAATCAATAATCACACAAATTAACCAGTTAAACCACGAGTCCCCGGCAACGGCGCCAAAAACTTGTTGGAAAAATTTGTAAGCACCAAATTATGATGTCACAAACTTGTTTCACAATCGGCAAGTATGACCGAATCGTTCAAGTAATAAACTTGGTAAGACCAAGTATCGTTCTTCCCAAAGGACTCACGGCCTAGTTTAGTTATGTGATTTGTTGATTAGCTAGGACTTACAAACGAAATATTCAAAGTTTAATATGCAAGACAGAAAATAAACATGTATGCATGAAGTTTGATCAATGGCAAAGACAAAAGATAAACACTTTCAATGAATTATATCAATGAATATATTGTTGGGGGTCAATTTCATCTCATCCACTCTCATATATTTTAGGAATTCAACATTCAAATCATCATTGTTAATGCCACTCTCTAATGTACCATTCTAGATGGCTTCTCCCTAATCACGAGTTCATACAATTCCTAGCATTCCTAATGATTAGTTCATGAGTGCAGGAGCTTAACGACAACCAATATAATATTGTCAGTATAATATTGGGAGCAATTCCCCGGATCTAGACTTCCCCGTACGTGCCCGTATCGACAAAACCAATAATCATGCATGGAATGAGTTAAACTATGCAAGCATTGAGTAAAGAGGAAAAACCCTAACTAATGATGAAAGAAAGCATATGTCTTAATTAAAAGATGTAATCAACAGATTCCATATATGAGAGCTTCAAGAGATTACATTGATTCCCCAACAAACATACAAGGTTTAGTTCACCATATTCATGGTGAACCTAGATGAATAATAATGAAAGAATGAAAGAATAAACCCTAATAAGGTGAAGAGGTAGCCTGAGCATCCAAGATCCTCCTTCAAAGGGGTGGAAGAGAGAGTGTTTGCCTCGTTTCTGCCAAAGATACTAACCCCAAGGACGTGCAAGCCCTTATATACTAATCTAGAGTTACAAAAGATTACAAAAGCCCAAGCCCAAAAAGTGCCGCTCAGCGGTAAATACCGCTCAGTGGTGACTGCGCGTCACATTCTTCCCCTCAGCGGCCAGTTTGCCCCTCAGCGTGACTCCCGCAACCTCCTGAGTGCCGCTCAGCGATAAAATGCCGCTGAGCGGTGCCTTTGTCTTCTCTTTTTGCACTCTTTCTTGTTTTTTCTAATGTCACTTCTCTCCTTCTTCACTCTTTTCACTAAATTCACCTTAAAACCTGCACAAAAACACTTAAATCAAGCATAAACCTGTCCAGCTCTCTTATTTATGAAAATATAGATAAAAGCATGATTTCAAGCTAGTTTTTAAGTCTAAAGGTTGCTTTTAGTATCAATTTCAAGCATGAAAATAACAATTTTTCAACTGTTATCAATGCTCCTCCATACAACGGCTGGTTTGCATCCAAGAAAAAATTAAAAAACCTTTGTGTTTCTTCATTCGGAGCCTCTTCAATGTTATTAGAAGTAGATGCTTGCCATGACTCATTTTGCCTAAGAGCATCATGCAGCATGTCTTCCATTGTTTGAAATTGGTTAATTTGACCACCTTCCGTCTCTACAGCAATCGAACTGTCATGATTCTGTACATGATCTTCTGGCATTATTTCCCCATGATCCTCCCAAATGAAATAATTAGGCTTGAAACCGTTCTTGTAAAGGTGAACCTTCACAACTCTTTCGTGCAGAATCTTTGTACAATCGCACTTTAAACATGGACATCGAAGACCCCCATCTCTACGATAACGTTGTTGTTCACAAGCTTTACTTATAAACTCTTCAACACCCACTACAAAAGACTCTTTCAAAGCACCTCTTCCTCTATGACACCTATCGTACATCCATGAACGATTTGGTTGACCATGATCCATGTTTCTGTACATAAATCAATTACAAAACAATTAGCCAATGGTTAATACACGTGTCCATATTAGGACACGTGCCCTATCAAATGGCTTCCTAAAGAATAACCTAAATTATTTTAGGTCCTTTTCTCTCTATCATACAACGTTTTTCTACATGTCTCTATCTTAGTATTATTTTTGTACATGTAAATCACTATGTACAAAATTGTTTTAAGCTTTCAATATACAAGGATATTGGCCAACCTACAACGTTGACCTAAGACTCTAACTACAACCAAACATAGTTAAAGAAAAAACAAATTATGCTAGACAGGAGTTGATGTGTTTAATTGTTTTGCTAAATAATTTAAATACATAAGATAAATATTTTAACAACTAAATAACCCTCATAATATTTTAGGTACAAACATACTTAAAGAAAAAACAAATTATGCTAGACAGGAGTTGATGTGTTTAATTGTTTTGCTAAATAATTTAAATACATAAGATAAATATTTTAACAACTAAATAACCCTCATAATATTTTAGGTACAGTTGCATAAGCATACATTGCAAAAGTACAATTATTAATTGGTTCAGGTCTTACTAGGAGCTTTGATTGATAAAAGAACCTTGTTGTATACTGGATTGCAGGTACTAAGTGCAACTACAAAAGAAACATGGCATATCAATTTATAACAAAGTATTGGAGGGGAGGCAAATTTCAACTACTTTTCTATCAATGGGAAACATTTTAACAACATTCCACTAAGTAAAACCCAAAGAATATTAGGAATAGGAAAATCCATGCCAAAATTGCCACGTGAAATTATTTAAAATGTAACAAGAAATTACCTAACAACAATTATTCTATATTTATATTTATATTTATATTGTAATATGAATTTGTTTAAATTTAATCACCTAACAAGAAATTATGACTTCTTGAACTGTACAGAAAAAGTTATAGTCTTTACTTTAATCCAAGCTATACTATAGAGTGGGTATCTAAAGTATATAAGAGCTTTCGAGGAGGCTTTTCTCTGGAACGAAAAAAAAAAGCCTACTTGAAGTTTAAATTAATCAAATATTTCAAAATCTCATCATATAATGGACAATTTTCATTATATAAGTCTTTAAATATACAAGTTCATCGTTTTCATTCTTAAGTAATGCATCATGTGGCCGATTGCGTTGACTCAATGACCAAATATCCCATGAAAGAACCTGCTTTATCAAGCTTTGGAACTCACCTGGTGATGCATACAATGACTTCTTTTCCTGAATCATAAACCCGTATGAATTACATCGGAGCAAGAGCAAGATTAAAAATGTGACTTAAGCAATAACAACATAAAGCAGTAACCAAAACTTCAGGGAGGCAAAATCAGAATATTTTTTAATAATTTCACTTCAAGTTGTTTTAGGTCTTTCTCTCCTTTAATTAAGGGGCTTTACTGCGATTGACCAGCTATTCAAACAAGGGTCCGGGGACTTTCTCTCCGACGTTTTATAATTTAAAGTGAAAAATGTGACACAATGCATGAGACTCCCTAATACCAACAAGTGGGTTTGGAAAGGACGCAAATGGAGAGAGCTTGTTCCTGGGTCTGAACCCGTGAATTCTAAGTGACAAGGTAGTAGCGGCCTTACTGCTGCACCACCATGGTCATCCTCATTTTGCAATATAAGCTAAGTAAAAACAAATACTAAAAAATGGTTGTAGATAATTTTGAACCAAATGTCAAAAAAAAGCTAAAAACACTTTATAAGAACTAAAATAATGTATAAAACGGGAATATTAGCAAGTAAAACCGATGCTAAATAATTAAGTACAATGTTAAAAATAAAATAGTGAGAATAATCAAAATCCAAGACATGATTGTGGTAATCAGAGTCATTTCCCTTTAATTTAAAATATGTACCCCTGAAGAAAGTTGAAAACATGAAAGGTTGAATTACATACTGATTGGGTGCATCCATTATGGCTAACAAAAATAATTTCAAATAAATAATTAATTAAGCCTTTGCTAAGTTTTGTCATTACAATATCAAGCAAGGTTACTTGAGGTTCAGCACCTGATTTTCTTTTTTTCCAATTGAGCCACTTAATTTACCATTTCTATTCAATATGTTTGGTTTTGCATTGAGATTAGCTAACAAACGTATTTTACGTGAAGAATAGTGATATATATTGGCAAACTCTATCAAACAATTGCAAATGTGACGTATATATAATAATGTGATGTATTAGCTCTAAATCATGATCGTCTGGTGAAGAATACAAAAGATTTGTCTACTAAAGAATGTCCGGTAGTTTTAAGATTAACTAGACTATCCACCACCTGTATTAGATGGCATTTTGTATTGACTATCTTTGCAGTTTTCTGTTATTTCGTTTTCTTAGTCCTATATAGAGAACATCATATATATGCAATATATGTTATAGTGTGAACATACTTTGTGTATAAAACCTTCTATTATAATACAATTGTTTTATTTCTTGTTCTTGTGTTTTTTCTTATTATTCTTGAATGAACCCAATCCACACCGTCTGTGAGGAACAAGAGGTACAAAATCAAGAAGTGCAAGATTTGAAGACATGGTCACCAACTTTGCTAATTACAAGTTTTTTTTTACTATGATTTCAGATTATGGCACTAGTACAATAAGGAGAAACGACAGCGGTTATTTTTGGCTATAGGCAGCGGTTTTCGAACCGAGGCATATTCAGGCGAGGTAAAAAGTCAGACACTTTTGGTCTCGGTTGTCAACCGAGGCATATAGTCCCACTCTACGGCCTCGGTTCAGCCGCAACCGAGGCATATAGTCACTCTACGGCCTCGGTTCAGACCCAACCCAGGCATATAGTCCCACTCTACTGCCTCGGGTCCCTCCAACCGAGGCATAAAGTTGCACTCTACTGCCTCGGTTCAGGCTACAACCGAGGCAGTAGATTCTTTTTTTTTTTTTGGTCTCACATTCTGCTTCGGGTTTGACCATAACCGAGGTAGTAACTTGGCTTTTGACTTCGGTTTTGACCAGAACCGAGGCATATAAGTACGTTTTTTTTAAAGTGGTTTCTGTTTCTGCAACATTCCCAATCACAGAAACAGACCTGCATATCTTTTTATTACCAGAACAGTCCAGAATATTATACAGAAACGTATATTTTAAATGAAATTCATATTAAAACATAAAATATATTGAATGGAATCATAAATCAAATTCTTAGAAGCATAAATCAATCCAAAATGTAATCATAAATCAAGTTTCAAGCATAAATCAATGCAATGTACATGTTCAATTTATAGTAACGTAGAAAAGCATAAAACAACTTAGAAACATAAACTTAAAACTTAGTATATCCTAATATCTACTACTACATACTATTATATAAATGAATTACATATCTTGCAAGTGTTTTCCTCACAAGTTGGATTGACTTCTCTGGAATTGGAGCAGTCCTATTAAATCTCTGCATAAAGTACAATGATTTCAATTAGTGTATATGAAATCCAAATATAGAGAACATAAAATTCAAACCTAAATATTACCGTTTCCCATCCAGTGGTGTAATGTGCACGAATGATGGTCATCATCCAAAACATAACGTAGTAACCACATTCATATGACCCCATTTGTCTATTACACTACAATATATCATCATAATTATAAAATATTAAGTAACATCATTTGAATGGAAGAAAATGTAACAAAGTATGGACTAAAATACCAAACCTTAAGAGAAACCCATGCAAGCTTTTTAGCTGTAGCAGTAGATCTCCCAGATAACATCATATGTGCTGCAAGGGAACTATCAAAAGAAATTCTTTTAGCATACATTTATATAAAAAAAAGGACCAGACATTGAGATTCTTACCAATCTACTGCATGTCTAAGAGGGCTGGGAGGAGACTTATGCAATGAACAAAACCAAACAGCCGTGTTCTCCGGTACGGAGATCACAAGTAGCTGCCAATGACACCTGAAATTGGTAATAACTTATGAATGATATACCAAAATTAATAAATGAATGTGTTGAAGTTAACAAACTTCACTTACCCATGTATATAAGGGAGAAAATATATCTCCTTCCCCGTTCCAAAGCATGTGGTGATGTATGTCTGGATATCATCAAATTTATTTCTCTCATGAGTCATAGAAGGGTCAATGAACCCATATACATCGTTGAACCCCTTCTTGTTACTAACATCAAACAGATACCTAAAATGAAGAAATAATATGATGTAAGTAAGTTCATAAAATACCAATATATATAAAAGTTTTCATAAACTTACATCATCCATAGCTGAATGAGTGTGATATTAATTTCATCTCTCCCCGACGCAAGCTCCCTAACATCTTGCTGATGCAAGTACAATGGGATAAGAGATTCTCTTCCAAATGTAGTAGAATCCCAATGTACATTCATCGACACCTCTGAAATGAGTTTAGCAAGGTCGTCTAACGCACCAAGAGGGTCATCCTCAGATAAATGAGTCTTCTTCGGTCTAGGACTTCCCTCTTGACCTATCTGCTGTTAAATGCAAAAATGGTTGTTATAACGTCAATTAGAAGTAAATATTAAAATTGAGAAGTATATAGTACGAGTGTTTACCGGGGGATTAGATACATGACCAACCAAATGTCTAGGCCAGGCGACAAAGGACCTAAATGCTTCTTCCACACTGAAGAACTCATCTGTAGGTGATAACTCAATATTTTATTCACTACACTTAGTCTATTGTACCAGAATTAGTCAGGGAATTGTGCTTAATTGTCCAGTATTTTCCCGTTTTTCATAATTATGCTTAATTTGATCAGTAATTCTTATTTTGCTTAATTTGAATTATCTATGGCTAATTATTTGCATTATTAATTTTAGGAAAATTATTTGGGTAATAATTTAGGTCATGGAGAATTGTTATTTCCACAAAAGAAGGTGCACACAGTTGGGCTGGAAATTTACATCCAACATCTTTCATTTGCTCTCAATTGAGGAAGAGTTTGCTGGAGCAGCCCCACGTTGAGAAGTCCAACTAGGCACGTGAAGCTATACTCCATGCTGATTCAAGTTCGGGAATGCACTGCAAAGTTTATGGACTTAGTAAAAAAAAAGAAAAGAGAGACTCCACCACTTCTCAGCACATGCATGCCACGGCCTTAAACATTTTCTTCATTCAAACAAATATTTCATTCCACATGGTCACGGCATGGGCAGCTACGTTTTGAAGTCCAACAAAGTTATTCAATTATTATTATTTTTTAAGTTGGCTTGGAACAAGTAATCACACGGCTGGAATGGGAGGCATTGTTCACGGCTGGAGCTCAAGGTTCATCACGGTGGGGGCTGGAAGCAACTCCAGCAACACGTCCAGCAGCTCCAGTTCCAACGTCCAGCCAAGCTGTCCATCATCTAGCAGCTCCATCACGTTCATCATCATCCAGCAGCCTCCAAAGTCCAACATTCCAGCAGTTTAGGTGGTCACGTGGGAATTCTTCATGGAATGTAAAAGATGGCCAGCACTAGTTCATAGCATGCGGCACATGGGAGGAATGATGTGTGGAGAAAGCAAAGCACAACCACGGAAAATTGGTGTAAGATTTCAAGGGCATGCTCTTAGTCCAGCACATTTTCCACAAAAGAGGAATCTTCCTTATCTTTTATTAAATGGTAGACACATGGAGAATGAAGGGGTAAAAGAGTGGGGCCGTGTGGACACTATGATGTTTTGGAAGCAAATGGAAGTGCACTATGACATGGAGCACTAAAACAATACTTTCCAGAGATGACCACACGGTTTCTACCAAAGAGGCCACCACTTGGATAAAGTTCACGTAGGGGTACAGCTTCAAAATGTAAAAGGTTGAATTTTATTGATTTAATATTATGAAGGGAAGTGATGTTACGGCCATATGCTTTGGCAAGCCAACAAATCACATGTAGGATATGCTGAAATCTGGACTGCAACTGTCACGGGAGAATTCTCTTGGAGATTTACGGACCAGCAATGAAGCTTTGAGAAGCTCACGGTCAGTCAAGGAGCTGCAGCGCTTCATTCATGCACCCAGTAAAGAAGAGATCTTTGTCCAGCAGCTGCAGCCTTCATGCAGAGACAACAGGAGTGCAACACACATCCAACTTGTAGCAGCCACCAAGGGGGAAGGAGCACAAGGGAGTTCTCGGACAGCAGCTTTGAAGAAAGCACAAGGAAGAGGAAGCATCCATAAAAGAAAACCATCCAGCAGCAAAGAAGGAGCTCTCGGTCCCTCCCATGGCAGCAGACTTCATGTTTTCTTCAGAGAATGAACGTCCAAGAAGTGGCAAGAAGCGGATGCAGATCCAGCTGGAAACGGAAGCAAGAAGTGTCACGGTATTCCAGCAGCAGCTCCAGCACCATCACACACACGGAAGAGAACACACGACGTTCTTGGTGCAGCAACACTTGCAATTGTTTTGGAGAATGATGGAAATGTGGAGGAAGAAGGAATGGAGAAGGAAGCCACGTCTGCAAGGTGTAGAAAATGACAAGAGTAATAGGAAAAATGAAGGGCCCTCACCTTTCTTTTCTCAAGTCCAAGCTAAGATTTGCTGGCAGAAATTCCCTCTACCAAATTACAGACAAAACAAATGTAAAAGCATGAAGGAATTCACGGGCCAATTGAAGACAAAACCCAAAATGCTGAATTGAAGGAGGATGATTAGATTTTTGGCTATAAAGTGGAGATTGCAGAGGGAATGGAGAGAGCTGGGAGTGAGGAGCTCCAGTAGGGAGTGTAGTGGAGAGTAGTGTAGAAGTCACGGCCGTGGAAGAGGCTCTCGCCTCTTCCTGTTTCCTTTCCTTTTCCAGTTCTATTTTCATTTTCCAAACAGTGCAATAGTGTGGAATTTTATTTCGTCAGTGTTTGGAGCTGTATCTTCATTTAATTTTTATCTTTTGTTCAGAATTTTAATTTAAGTATTGAATGCTTTGATGAATTCCATTTTCAATTAAGTACTTTTATTTTTTACTGTCTCTATTATTTTACCATTTAGTATTTTCTGCATCGTTAAATTCTGTTATTGTGTTGTACTGGTCATGTTATTTTCAAGAATCGTTTTTACGGTTTATTTTTACTGGAGCTATTGGTAAATTTTAATTACACTGTTATTTTGTCTTCTGCATATTTACTGTTCTGTATTTTAAATTCCAACACTGTAATTTTTTCCATTGTCTATTTTTACCATTTTTTTTTTACCGTTCAGTTTTTACCACTGTTAAAATTTATTTCAGTGTTTTTAAATTTTGTTGTCTTATTTAAATTCCAGTCAGTTTTAATTTTATTTTTCCACACAAAAAAAATATCCACAAACCCCCCCCCACTTCGTGATAAATCTAAGACTGAACCTAATATTGGTCCTTGAGAGACGACCTAGGAGTCACTTCCTAGAAATATACTGCATAAATTTTTGTATAAAATTTGATACACCTTCAGCAAATTTTGGCGCCGCTGCCGGGGACCAATCAAAAGACGGTTTGGTTTTAGATTTTTGTTGTATAAAGTTTTGTTCTGTTAATATGTTTGTTTTGTGTGTTTTGTCTTGTATATTTCTGTAGGCGACAACGACACCTTCAGCAAATTTTGGCGGCGTTGTCACTTCAGTTCCAGGTTTTTTGTTTTAGATTTTTGCTGTGTTTTTCGATTATGTTGTGTTAATATATGTTTTGTCTTTTATATTTTATTGTGCTGTGTTCTGTATTTAGTTGCTATATTTAAAAAAAAAAAAAAAAAAAAATATTTTACTGTTGATGTTCTGTCTTGTTTGTGCCTGTAGCATGATTAATTGTGTTATGCTTTATCTTGTGTTGTGTTGTGATGTTCTATTTGTTTTGTATGCGTGTCATATGTATTTTGTCTGTTAATTAAAAAAAAAAAAATTATGTTCTGTCTTTTATGTTCCTGTAGCATGTATAAATGTGTTGTGAATTATCTGTTTCGTAATTTTTAGTATTTACTTTTTATTTGTTTTATTTTTATTTTTTTCCATGTCTACCTATTCTGGTTATGTGAATTCTGCTTATTTTGCCAATATCTGTGATTATGAATCTTATTCTGCATCTTACTCTGATTGTAATTCTGCTAAATTCTATAATGAGAATTATAATGATCCTGAGTGGAATGATCTTAACAACGAATGGTACGATACCCCACAAGATTATTATCTAAAACCACCATTCGAGAGTCCTTTCATGCCTCCACCAGTCCAGCAATATCAGATTTTAGCAGAAGAGATTTTAGATTAGAATTAGGGGTAGTTTTAATGCACGGCCCGGAAGAGGCTCTGCCTCTTCCCTCCCAGTAGATGTCTCAGTTATTTTCATTTCAAACAGTGCAATAGTGTGGAATTTTATTTCGTCAGTGTTTGGAGCTGTATCTTCATTTAATTTTTATCTTTTGTTCAGAATTTTAATTTAAGTATTGAATGCTTTGATGAATTCCATTTTCAATTAAGTACTTTTATTTTTTACTGTCTCTATTATTTTACCATTTAGTATTTTCTGCATCGTTAAATTCTGTTATTGTGTTGTACTGGTCATGTTATTTTCAAGAATCGTTTTTACGGTTTATTTTTACTGGAGCTATTGGTAAATTTTAATTACACTGTTATTTTGTCTTCTGCATATTTACTGTTCTGTATTTTAAATTCCAACACTGTAATTTTTTCCATTGTCTATTTTTACCATTTTTTTTTTACCGTTCAGTTTTTACCACTGTTAAAATTTATTTCAGTGTTTTTAAATTTTGTTGTCTTATTTAAATTCCAGTCAGTTTTAATTTTATTTTTCCACACAAAAAAAATATCCACAAACCCCCCCCACTTCGTGATAAATCTAAGACTGAACCTAATATTGGTCCTTGAGAGACGACCTAGGAGTCAAATCCTAGTTATACTGCATTAATTTCTGCACATCAAATTTGTATGACCGCGACAGTCGTATCAGTAGGCACAGGAAGAACGGCATCCGCTATGACAACTTCATCGACCGTGACCTTGACCTCATCTTCTGCAAGCTGTACCCCATGCACTATAGTGGCTGTCTCATACACTGTACCACGAGCCACTAGCATGGTCCCAGTATCAGAGAGAATATATAACTCACATGGACGAGTGTCATCCATGTCGTCTCCTGGGGCACCGGCAGCTGAGCAACTTCCTTTACCGCTTCTACCTGTCAAATTAAATGTTAGTTTATGCAAAAAGTAAATTAGTAAGCAAAAATAAATAACCTTACCTGTAGGGGGCACAACATGTTCTGCTACAGGAGATGGTGGAGGACGATTGCCATAATCCTCATAATGCTGCTGGAACTGGCGCGCAACCATTTCAGCAACTTCATCATATAACTCTGCTCGAACCTTCTTTGTGATCTCCTGCGTCATCTCTTTTCTTATTTCCTCCTTCATCTTTTCATATGAATATGGACGCGAGGAAGACCCAAAAAACTGTCGTATGCCTATGCCAGTCCCAGCAGCACGCACCCGTCCTGGATGCTCAGGTCGTCCAATAGCTGTGGCAAGAATATCTTGACGACCTTCTTGTGTGAATTGACCTTGGGAGCTCTGCTCAACCAATGAGTCCTATAACATAACAAAAGTTCAAAGTCATTTGAAATAGCTATGTAAGATATATAACAAAATTAATGTAATATAATAAGAAATGACATCTTACAATTCGTTCAGATATTTCTCTGGCAGACTCCGAAGTGTAGGAGCCCGATGGTCTCATACGGGCTAACTTCCACTTGTCGTGCCGAGATGGTGGTGAAGGAGGAGGAAGAGGGTCATCACCCTCAGAAAGTGGAAGTCTACTATCTGACTTCTGCTTCATTATTTTCTCTTCAAGCTTCCTATATCACTAGTGCAGAATTGACCTTTAACGTCACTCCATAGACGTCCGTCCACGAAAACTCCAACGTAAATAATTGACCGGTGGCATAAATGTAAATAATTGAGTGTGTAGACGTCCGTCCTAGAGGGAGCCGGACGTCTATTATATATGGACGTCCGTCCCTCTCCAGGACGGACGTTCAAGAGGCTGACAGGGTGTGACCCCATCAGCCTCTTGAACGTCCGTCCTGGAGAGGGACGGACGTCCATATATAATAGACGTCCGTCTCCCTCCAGGACGGACGTTCAAGAGACTGAGATGTCAGTCTCTTGAACGTCCGTCCTGGAGGGGGACGAACGTCTATTTTATATGGACGTCCGTCCCCCTCCAGGACGGACGTTCAAGAGGCTGACAGGGTAGTACAACCCCTCAGTCTTGTCAGTCTCTTGAACGTCCGTCCTGGAGGGGGACGAACGTCTATTTTATATGGACGTCCGTCCCTCTCCAGGACGGACGTTCAAGAGGCTGACAGGGTAGTACAACCCCTCAGTCTCTTGAACGTCCGTCCTGGAGGGGGACGAACGTCTATTTTATATGGACGTCCGTCCCCCTCCAGGACGGACGTTCAAGAGGCTGACAGGGTAGTACAACCCCTCAGTCTCTTGAACGTCCGTCCTGGAGGGGGACGAACGTCTATTTTACATGGACGTCCGTCCCCCTCCAGGACGGACGTTCAAGAGGCTGACAGGGTAGTACAACCCATCAGCCTCTTGAACGTCCGTCCTGGAGGGGGACGGACGTCCATTATATATGGACGTCCGTCCCCCTCCAGGACGGACGTTCAAAGGACTGACAGAGTGGCTGGGGTGATAGTTACTTTCAGTCCTCTGAACGTCCGTCCTCGCGCCCCTCAGGACGGACGTTCAGAGGACTGACAGAGTGGCTGGGGGTAATAAATACTTTCAGTCCTCTGAACGTCCGTCCTGAGGGGCGCGAACGTCTATAATGTTATAGACGTCCGCGCCCCCCAGGACGGACGTTCAGAGGACTGACATGTAGTTGAATCGTTTTAGGGTTTCATCAGAATTTTAGACGTCCGTCTTGGGACGGACGTTGATAAAATTATAGACGTCCGAGCCCCGGGAACGGACGTTTAAAGCCCCGCGAAATTCAAATTTTAAATTCGTTACACGTCATATTAGTGGCGGGCCGGACGTCTATAATATTATAGACGTCCGGCCCATGTGGCTCGGACGTCTAGGTTTATTAAAATCGAAACCGCGAACCAGTCACTCGTCTTCTTCCCCGCGAACGCCGTGTCTGCTGCTGCGCCGTTCAGTTTCCAGGTTGGTTTTCTCACTTTTGGACCGTTTAAAATTACATTTAATCCGATTACATTGTTCTGTGATGAAATGTCTTTGATTTGAACCGATTAAAAATTGTTTTCGGTCCGTTTTTTTGCAGACTCTTGCGTGTTCTTGGACGGCTTCCTTGACTCTTTTTGGACTGCGTGTTAGGCCGTTTGCTCCTCCACTTCCCTCCTTCGGATTTGGAATCTACTTTTCAGGTTAGCTTGTTGGTTGAAAATTTTGTGTATGCATGTATGTGGATTTTGTGTATGGACGTTTTTGACTGTAAAATGTGTATTAGTTATGTTATTGTGTTAAACGATTAATGCGAAATGTGTATTAATGTATGGACGTTTTTGACTGTTAAATTTTGTGTATGCATGTATGTGTTATTGTGTAAAATGTGTATTAGTTATTGCCATACATTGAGTGACACTTAGTTCCCGTTTGAAATTTAAGACAAACGATTAATCTTTTAATCGTTTGTGTTAAATTTTGAATTGTCCGATTGGACAGTTTGAGAAAATTAATTTTCATAATTTAAAACACTTGAACTGATGATTTTACGAACATAGTATGGATCGAAAATGGATGAACGAACGTCGCATGAGTGAAGAATATGACAAGGGTGTTTCACAGTTCTTGCAATACGTTGAACAAAATGCTAAGTCTGTCAACGGGACATATTTTTGTCCTTGTGTGCGTTGTCTTAATCAAATACGCCAAGACTTAGGCAATGTGCGTGACCATCTATTCATGTATGGCATAATGAGGACTTATACAGTTTGGACTTGGCATGGAGAAGTACTTGAGCAGCCTACCACGTCACGAGGAACAAATTATGTGGAAGAATGGATGAGTGACCATTTAGAGGACATGATACGTGATGTCGGTGAAGATAATTTTGGAAGGGCTAATTTGTATGATACTCTTATTAATGATTCAGAGCAACCGTTGTTCCCAGGATGCTCAAACGTTACACGCTTGTCTTCAACTTTAAAGTTGTTTAGTTTAAAAGCAAGGAATGGATGGACCGATAAAAGTTTCACCGAGTTGTTGGAGTTGTTGAAGGAGATGCTTCCAGAAAATAATACTCTACCTATTCGTAATTACGAGGCCAAAAAAATTTTATGTCCAATGGGTCTTGAATATCAAAAGATACATGCTTGTCCTAATGATTGTGTTTTGTACACAAAGGAGTTTGCTTCGTTAAACTATTGTCCAACATGTGGTTTATCCCGTTTTAAAAAGAAATCTGACAGAGTCACTGGTAATGAAGGTAATGATGGTGCACCTGCTAAGGTGATGTGGTATTTGCCTATAATACCTAGGTTCAAACGTATGTTCTCTGTTAAAGAAGATGCAAAGAACCTTAAATGGCACTCTGACGAAAGAAAGTGCGATAATCTTCTTCGACACCCTGCTGATTCTCCACAATGGAAAAAGATTGATGACAAATTCCCTGAATTTGGTGCAGATCCAAGAAACTTAAGGCTTGCACTTGCAACTGATGGTATGAATCCTTATGGAAACTTAAGTAGCAAACACAGTTCGTGGCCAGTTATGTTGATGATTTACAATCTTTCTCCTTCGTTGTGCATGAAGAGAAAATATGTGATGTTGACCATGATGATATCGGGTCCTAGACAACCTGGAAATGACATTGATGTTTACTTAGCACCTTTAATTGATGATTTGAAATTGTTGTGGGAAGAAGGCATCGACGTGTTTGATTCACATGTTCAGGAACAGTTCCGTTTGCGTGCAATGTTGTTTTGCACTATAAATGATTTCCCAGCATATGGAAACTTGAGCGGTTATAGTGTTAAAGGTCATTTTGCATGTCCCATATGTGAAGAAAACACTAGTTACCTTCAGTTGAAGCATGGTCAGAAGACAGTATATACAAGACATCGAAAATTTCTTCCTCGTAATCATCCTTATCGTAGATTGAAAAAAGCATTTAATGGAAGTGCTGAGGATGAGGTTGTGTGCAGACCCCGGAATGGTCAAGAGGTGTACAACGAAGTCAAAAACATTGACATTGTGTTTGGAAAACATCATAAAAGTACCTCTGCAAAGAACATTTGGAAGAAACGATCGATATTTTTTAAGCTTCCATATTGGTGTGAACTTGATGTTAGACATTGTATTGATGTGATGCACGTTGAAAAAAATGTTTGTGACAGTGTCATCGGAACTTTATTAAACGTCAAAGGGAAGAGCAAAGACGGAATAAAGGCAAGACAAGATTTGGCTGACATGGGAATCCGATCTGAGTTACATCCACAGATAATAGGAAGACGCACCTATCTGCCCCCAGCCTGTCACACACTTTCCAAAAAAGAAAAACAAAGTTTTTGTAACTGTTTAAGAAGTGTGAAGGTTCCGCAAGGTTATTCTTCAAATATTAGTAACCTTGTGTCTATGCAAGACTTAAAGCTAGTTGGTTTAAAGTCTCACGATTGTCATGTATTGATGCAACAATTGTTACCGGTTCTTATTCGAGGCATATTACCTCCTTCTGTTAGGGGTATTCTGACACGTCTGAGTTTTTTCTTTAATGCCATTTGCAAGAAAGTTGTTGACCCTCGAGGTTTAGATGAATTGGAAAATGAGGGAATAAGACTACTATGTCAATTGGAGATGTATTTTCCACCTTCCTTTTTTGACATCATGGTACATTTGATTGTTCATCTAGTCAGAGAAATTCGAATATGTGGGTCGGTCTTCTTAAGGTGGATGTACCCAGTTGAAAGATACATGAAGATCTTAAAGGGATATGTCAAGAATCAGTATAGACCAGAAGCTTCAATCATAGAGCGATACGTTGCAGAAGAAGCCATTGAATTTTGTTCAAGTTATATGCCATCTTGTGAACCCGTCGGTCTTCCCAAGAGCAAAAACGAAGGAAAATGTGAAGGTAAGGGTGTTCGAGGTGTGACAATTCAAAGTGTTACCAGAAAAGAAATTGACCAAGCTCATTTGTACGTCTTAAACAACACTGTTGATGTGATTCCTTACATTTCTGACCACGTTAATGAAATAAAGGCAGCAAACCCAAAAATGAGTGAAAAATGGCATCTTAATGAACATGTGAAAACCTTCTTGGGATGGTTTAAGAAAAAGGTGTATGCGACTCCACATGTTTCTGAAACTTTATTGAGGTTATCTCGTGGACCGAACACAGAGGTCATTACATATGGTGGGTACTATATAAACAATATTTCTTTTCAGACAAAGGTAGAAGATGAAAAAAGCAGAGTTCAAAATAGTGGCGTCACACTACAAGCTGAGTCTGTGCACTTTGCTAGTGCTAAAGACAAAAATCCAATCACAGCATCCATCAGTTATTTTGGAATAATACAAGAAATATGGGAAGTTGATTACGTTACTTTTAGAGTACCAGTTTTCAAGTGTAAATGGGTTGATATAAATTCTGGTGTCATGATGGATGACCTTGGTTTCACATTGGTAGACTTGAACAAGATGAATTACACTGATGAACCATTTATCATGGCTAGTCAAGCAAGACAAATATTCTACGTAAGTGATCCATCGAATAACAAATGGTCAGTGGTTTTAGAAGGTAGAAACATGCATGGACATGATGATGACGATTCTCTTGATATACTTGAGACAACATCTGTTGCATGTAGACCCACTGAAGACCCAGTTGATGACGTTGCCGATGTAATGCAAGCAATTCGTAGTGATCACAACGAAGGCATTTGGGAAAAAACAATTAATTAATAGGTTAATATTTTCACTTTTATTGACTTTATATGTTTGTCCATCATAATTGAATTATTACTAACGTTGTATAATTTTTCAGGTATGTCGGCCTCAGACTCAGGATCGGGAAAGAGCAGACGTGGACGAGGCGTCACCCGAGTGGCAGATGTGACATCCGGACGCGTGGATGGTCAGAGGAGGCATGTTGACATTGACCCCAGATCAGGTCATCCATCAGGGCCAAATGCTGATAGGTTTAGGAGTTATCTGGGCAAGTTAGCAAAAAGTCATGTCTCTATCCTTCATGCATGTTGGGATGACGTCCCAGAGGTCGACAAGAACCTCTTATGGCAAGATGTTCAGGTATGTTTAGACTTCATGCAATTTGTGATATACTTATCTGTTAACTTTTCTCTTGGTAACAAGTTTTTTGTTTTAAACAACAACATTTTGATATTCCAAACACATTGCAAATCAGAAAGAAAGTGTTATCGCATATAGCGATAAGATTTAGGGATTTCAAGACAAGGCTGACACGACTATATGTCTTTGGAGATAGACAACATGAAAATCCATCTCAGCATTATACCTTCACAGAGGAGGATTGGATGCAGTTTCGTGCATCTAGAGAGTCTGAAGAATGGAAGGTATGTTTCTTAAGATCATCTTTCATTGAGTTTTAATGATTTTAGACTTACTTATATACATGCTTTCACAGGATAAAAGGTTAGCCGCCCAAGAAAGACAAAGGCTAAACGACACACCCCACTTGTTATCACGAGGTGGATATGCAAAACTGGAGAAGAAACTGAGAAAGTCTAGAGCCGATGCCTTGGGACTTGAGTCGCCTGACCTAGCACCTGCACCTGCTAGGTACGAGCTGTGGAAGGCTGCTCGGACTAAATCTGATGGGAACATGACATCTTCCTCAGCTGCCTTGATCTCACAGAGAATTGTAAGTTCAAATTATAAGCAGTTATTTGATTGTGTATCTATCACAGCATGTCTTCTAAGTAACTTGGTTTTTTATGTGCAGGATGAGTTGGTTGAGCAGCAGACTCAGGGCACATTTGCTGGCCAAGGTAGGGACGACATTCTGACAACGGCCATTGGAAGGCCCGAGCACCCAGGACGTGTACGTGGAGTTCCAGGGGCGATTGGTCTTCGTGACTATTTTGGCCCTACATAGAAAACCCCCCAATCAATGAGTCAGGAGACACTGAGGCAGATGGATCTTCAGTGGGAGGAAAGACTCAACCAAAGCATGAGATCAATGGAGCAACGATTCATGGAGCAGCTACAAGAACAAAAACAAATACAAAGAGCGCTTGAAGAAAAGCTGCATTCCATGACGCAAGGCCACATGGGGGCCGATGAAACTCCCACAGCACCTCGTGTCAGCACTAGAGGATCATGCTCTGCTGTAGAACCCAATGAGTATAGCGGTCAATATGAGCTGTTGGTTGATGGGGATCCCCCACGCATTGTGGCTGTCGGACGAGTGCTTGAGGGAGGGGAGACCATTCATGGTGTTCCCATATTACCCCAGCACGTGCGTGTGACCATTGACGAGGTTCGGGATCCCCAGGCTCAGGTGCCTGTACCCACTCCAGAAATTAACTTTGTGGGGGAGGCCATAGGAACATTTATTGCCTGGCCTAGAGCATTGATCATGTCCCACATCGCGACTCCACAGGTATAATGTCTTTTTCCTTAGTATTTCTATGTTAATTGTCTTCATATAATTGTTTATAAAGCTTTCACGTAAATTCTTATCTTCAGTTCACACGTCCTCAGAAGCAGCCAATTCATGATACAGTCATACATGAAGATGATGACATGGCTGAAGCAGAGGATGATCCTATATCAAAGTTAGTGACAAAATTACCCAGATTGAAGAAAGCATCATTACAACTATACTGGGATTTGAGGGTATTTGGTCTTCCCCCACATGTGCCAGTTTATATCACATTTTCTGATGCATTGGAGGTGATTGAGGGAGACAGGATGTTGAATATTTCCATCATTCAGCTGTGGTGCATGTAAGTTAGTCAATTTGGTCTTTGATATTACTTTTATTTACATTCTTATATAGTTTCTAACGACTTAACTTTGTTGTTTTAGGTACATGGACACAATCGTTGTAGACCAAGGTCGGTCTTCCATGTACGGATTTGTTGAACCTCAGACCATTCAACCGTCTGGTAACACACTTCAAAACAGACAACATTATTTGCAAACATGGATGGATGAGTCCAAAAGAGACATATACCTTGTGCCATACATTGACGGGTACGTGTTTTTATATGTGGTCAGTTTATTATTATAGTTTCCTTAATTAGTTGAATAACTATTTGTCCTTCGTGATAGGTCTCACTGGCAGCTGATGGTTATCATTCCCAAACAATGTAAAATTATATGGTTTTGTTCGTTGCACAGGAAGATGAAAAATGACTTGAGAACCATGCTTCAAGGGTAAGTGTTTCTCCAAAAGATGACTTCAATTTGATGTTAACCTTCAACTTTTATGATAAAATAGTCATATTAATTATACTTTGTGTTTTCAATCTGTACAGAGTTATTGGTAAATCTCGTGGTCAATTGGTTCAAATTTTGTATCCAAAGGTTGTAAGTCATTTATAGTTTCTAATTCATTTATGTTATTGAATGATCTAAATTTTTAACTATTTAGTTTGTTATTTTAGTGTAACCAGCAGGTAGATTCATGGGAATGTGGCTTCTATGTGATGTGTTGGATTAAGACCATCATTCGAGCTGTCATTACAGTTGACTGGAATGAGGTAATGATGTATACCTTCAATACATTACAAATCAAAATCATCTTCAACTATATATGAAACAATAATGAATCTTTCTTGAATTTTGCAGCGCTTCAAGACTACATCGCCTATTACAGAGGACACAATTAACCAGATAAGGCAGGAGTGGACCGCTTATCTTCTACAAAGATGGAGTTAGGAATAGTTATATTTCTTCTTGATTGAACATTGTTTGGTTTTAGTTTTATTTTTATGTTAATAGTTTGGTAGTGGATTGAACATTAAGTAGAATTTTGTTTATATAAAACGCATATTTATGTTATTGGAGAATTATTCTGGGACATTTTTCTGTTTTTCAGGTGTGGTTCTATTGAAAAAACAAACAAATTTTTAAAAAAAAAACGCCCACTAGACGTCCGTTAGTGTACAGTCGGACGTCTATAGACGTCCGTCTGTGCACATACGGACGTCCCACCCCAGCCCTACACCAAAAGAACTCAGCAAGGTAGACGTCCGTCCTCAGACAGCAGCGGACGTTTATAATAAACGTCCGTGCTCAGGCCACGGACGTTTATATAAACGTCCGTCCTGAGGCAGCGGACGTTTATAATAAACGTCCGTCCTCAGGCAACGGACGTTTATATAAACGTCCGTCCTGATGCAGCGGACGTTTATAATAAACGTCCGTCCTCAGGCAGAGCGGACGTTCATATAGACGTCCGTCCTGAGGCAGCGGACGTTCATATAGACGTCCGTCTTCCCAGGACGGACGTGTGAGGGACGTCTAACGCATAGACGTCCGGCGCACGCCGGACGTCAAAAGGCCAAAATGTCGGACGTGAAAGACCGTTTCTGCACTAGTGTATCCACCACGAGACAAGAGGTGTGGATTTTTATTCTGAGCACTTATTCCCTGTGCTTTTGACCTTTTTTCCTGTGACAAAATTAAACAATTGTCATGGTAAATAATTATGAAGGATGAATTGAATGATTTTACTACACTTACCTGCCACGCCTCAGAAGAACGAAGCTCTACAAACTGACGCCATGTTTCTTCGTCAATTGCTGAATATTGGAACATGGATTTTCATTACTTTTTGGTCCAAATATATATCTCGACGTCAATTTTGTCTTAAACCCTCGAAATCTTTCTGCAATTGCAGATAAACACCTATTCTTTAAGCTCTCGACGTTTGGCATATCAAATGTTATCTGCAACAAAGAAAGTAATAACCTCATATAAATACAGATTTATCAATATACTGAATATAGAAGATTGAGCAATATTGCTTAACTTACCAATAGATATTGCCAGATGAGATTCCGATCAGCCTCAAAAACATGGTCAAACGATGGAGTAAGTATAGAGATACGATCACGTGCCAATACTCCAAGGTAAGACCTAAATACATCTGCATTTGGGCCAGATGCAACTCCAGTGACCACGTCAATAATGACAGGTGTCCTCTCACCGTCATTTCTTCTAAGTATAAGCTGTCGTAACCTCGTTGCTCCTCTCGTCCGTCTAGAAGTGGTGGGCACTTCATCGCCCGACAAATGAGGTGACTCAGCCATATATCTGTCACAATAAATAAGATGAAATGAAAATAAAACACTTATAAATTGTGCAATATATTATTTAACAAAAGCCATAAATATTTACACAAACATGAAATTCATACATAATCATATCGATTGGTCATATATATATCCCTCATTGTGATCTTCTCGTATTGCTTGTATATCATCAATTAGAGGGTCGTCATCCAAATTTATTATCGTTTTAAATGGATGGTTGTCAGCGATATGAATATTACTTAGATTCTCTTCTTTTTCTTCAATTTGCCTTTTTCCTTGGAGAGCAACATACCAATGGTCAGATGCAGGATCTTTTACATAAAAAACCTGACTTGCTTGATATGCCATGATGAAGGGTTCGTCTCTATAACCAACCTTTCGAAAATCAACAAGTGTCATACCAGATTCATCTATTTTGACACCACTCTTATTGTCTATCCACTTACATTTGAAGAGTGCAACGGAAAACTTAGTGTAATCAACTTCAAATATCTCTTCAATTCTACCATAGTACCTCATGGAACCAACTATAGGATTTTGATCTTTGGATGTGGAAAACTGTAGCGACTCAGCTTCTAGACTGACGCCACTATTTTGTACTGTGCTTTTATCATCCAAAGTTTTCGTATAGAATGTGCAATTATTAATTTCGTATCCTGTACAACATACAACATCAAACTTCAAGCCATTTGCTAACCAGAACAAAGTCTCAGAGGAACGTGATTCTTTTGAAACTTCAGATTTGAACCAGGACAAGAATGTTCTGTTATGCTCCATCAACTGCCATTTCTCTGATTGTTGTGGATACTTGTCCCTTACAACGGCTTTGTGAGCTTCCAAAAATGGGATCACTTCATCTGTGTTGTTTAATATGTATAAATGTGCTTGCATCAATTCTTCACGACTTTTCGTCACCACATTCACACCTCGAATGCTTTTACTTGTAGAATATCTACTCAACCATGATGTCCGAGGGACTCCTATCGGATTTGCTTTAGCCATATACTCAGAGCAAAACTCAATACTTTCTTCAACAATATATCTTTCAATCATCGAACCTTCTGGACGATATTGATTTTTGACGTACCTGATGAATCATTATTTTCTTCACTTCACTTAGTTTATTGTACTAAAATTATTCAGGAAATTGTGCTTAATTGTCCAGTATTTTCCCGTTTTTACTGATTGTGCTCAATTTGATCAGAAATTCTTATTTTGATTAATTTGAATTGTCTGAGACTAATTATTTGCATTATGAATTGCAGGGAAATTGTTGGATAATATTTTGGGACATTTGGAAACATCTCACTTCATAGAATTTTTAAGTAAAATTGGCTTGGAAAATATACACTCCACACGCCCATTCACGGTTTTGTCAAAATAAATTTGAAAGACAATGGCATGGTAGATTGAACAATTCACGTTGGTGACCAAAGGATATAATGGACTTAGTGAAATGAAGGAGGGGCCCATGAACAAATAAAATTCAGAGCAAAGCAAAACAAGCTCACGGTTTTCTCTCATTTTACATAACATGATATGGAATAAAGAGAAGGGGCCCACACGGTTTTGTTTTATATAGCATGCACATGTGCTGGAATCAAATGGGAGATTGGAGAATTCTTTTTAGACTATCTTGCAGACCACATCCCACGGCCTCTACATCAAATAATTGGAAAATTCATTTTGTCAAACAAGTTGGAATAAAAAGGGACCACCACGTTGTTGCAATGGAATCCATGTTGGCAAAACAGCAAAGGAGACCCTTAGTATTGAAAGGGGCCACATGTTGAAGATTCACGAGAATGAGAGCCACCATTTTTTACTATGTTTCGTCCAACAGCTCACGGGTTCTCTCCTCTGGGAATTAGTTTTCTTTCTTGCAAAAGAGACCCACACGTCCATGGAAAGCTGCATTCACGACTGACACATGGTGTTTGAGCTAGACAAAATGAAGTAACATCCAGTAACCAAAGAAGTACACCAACAGCTGGTAGCAGATCCAGAAGAGCAGCTCACGTTGGTCAAGCAGTGATGAATGTCCAGCAACCTTTGGAGCTTCATTATGGAAGATAATGTTTATGAGAGCTGCTCGAATGTTTTGGAACAGCACTTACGGTGCAGTAGTGGTATCACGGTGGTTGCTGGAAAAGAAGAAGAAGAAGTCCACCACCAACTCCATCTCTACCAGCAGCACTCACACACGGAGAGCTCACGGTGGCAGCAGTGTGGGTCACGGAGGAAGAAACCCAGCAACCAAAGGTGATTAACGTTGTAGCTGGTTGGAGTGTGTAAGGTGATGCATCCAGGGCTGTGACGGAGGGGAGCTGGGGCGTGTGTGGATGCACCACCTACAGCGTGAATGAAGTAAAGGCAGCGTCCACCAACTCCAGCAGCTGCCATGTCCGGGATTGAGAAGCAACTCACGTCCAGGGAGAAACACACTACACGTTCATGATGGAAGAGCACTCACGGTGGTGAAGCAGTCCATCACCTTGAAAAAGCAAGAAAGCTAGTAGCAACACGGGAGCCCAGCAAAGAAAGGATTCATGTCCAACCCAGCAACAGCACCACCTCCACGATCCAGCTTCATCACGGTCCAGCAAAGAGAAGGGAGAAGAGTGCATTCTGGAACGTGCACAAAAGAAGACATGAGATGGACGTGTGAAAGAAGAGAAATCTGGAATGGAGAGGAATGGAAAAGAGGGGGGGCCACACTTGTTAAAAGTTCACGGACCCAAGGAATTTGCAAGGGACAACATGCATGAAAATAAGAGAAGTCACGGGAGGAAGTTGAAGTTCAGATTTTGGCTATAAAAGAGCAATGGCACCAGGGATTAGATTGGAGGAGATTTTGGATTAGATTTTAGGAGTAGGAATTAGGAAGTACGTACTGGTTTTCTCCTCCCCTCTTGGGGAGGTTGTGATTTGATTCAATTTTCATTTTCCAGTAGCAAGCTCTCTTGGTTTTCATTTCCAAACAGTGCACAAATGTAAAATTTTATTTCTGAAGCGTGTAGTTCAATTGTTTCACAATTTGCTCATTTTCATTTTCATTTTATTTTAAGTGTTGAATTTCAATTTAAGTGTTGAATCCTTGATGAATTTGATTTTCAGTTAAATGTTTTATATGTTAAAATTACCGTTCATGATTTTCTACACCGTTAAATTATGTCAATGTATTTTTATGTTCATTTTATTTTCAAGAGTCGTTTTTACGGTTTATTTTTACTGGAACTATTGGTAAATTTTAATTACAGTGTTGTTTTGTCTTCTGCATATTTACTGTTCTGTGTTTTAATTTCCAACACTGTAACTTTTCCATTGTCTATTTTTACCATCTTTTACCGTTCAGTTTTTACCACTGTTAAAATTTATTTCAGTGTTTTTAAATTCAATTGTGTTTAAATCCCAATTTTAATTTATTTTAATTTTTCCGCACACAAAAATCACAAACAACCCCCCACTTCGTGTTAAATCTAAGACCGAACCACAAATATTGGTCCTTGAGAGACGACCTAGGAGTCACTTCCTAGTCTGTACTGCATTAATATCTGCAATCAACTTTTGTGAGCGGTGCGACCCGTTCATCAAAATGGCGCCGCTGCCGGGGATCAATAACGGTTTGGTTTTAGATTCTTGTTGTGTAAATTTTTGTTCTGTCAATATGTGTCTTTTGTGTGTTTTGTGTTTTGTATTTTTGTAGGCGACAACGACACCTTCAGCAAATTTTGGCGCCGCTGCCGGGGACCAATGACGGTTTGGTTTTAGATTTTTGTTGTATAAAGTTTTGTTCTGTTAATATGTTTGTTTTGTGTGTTTTGTCTTGTATATTTTTGCAGGCGATAACGACACCTTCAGCAAATTTTGGCGGCGTTGTCACTTCAGTTCCAGGTTTTTTGTTTTAGATTTTTGCTGTGTTTTTCGATTATGTTGTGTTAATATATGTTTTGTCTTTTATATTTTATTGTGCTGTGTTCTGTATTTAGTTGCTATATGTAAAAAAAAATATTTTACTGTTGAAATTCTGTCTTGTGTATGTATTGCATGTATAAATGTGTTGTGTTTTATCTGTTTTATAATTTTTAGTTTTTAGTTTTTTACTTTTTATTTTCCATGTCTACCTATTTTGATGTGAATAGTGCTTATTCTGCGAGTGCCTATAATCATGATTCTCCTTCTGCTTGGTACTCTGAATTTAATTCTGCTGAATTTTATGATGAGAATTATATGGATCATCCTCAAATTCCTGAGAGCACTCCTAGGGAGCCGGTTCCACCTACAGAGGATGATTTATATTACGTTCTAAGCACTGGACTGACATATTTGCTGCCTAAGTTTCATGGTTTTGCAGGGGAATGCCCACATAGACATTTGGAGGAGTTCCACATGGTGTGCTCTTCAATGAAGCCTCCAGATGTTCCTCTTGATCACATTTTCTTGAGCGCATTTCCGCATTGATTACAAGGAGCAGCTAAGGATTGGCAAGACTCTCTTCCTCTAGGATCCGTTACCAATTGGGGATATCTTGAGCTTCAGTTTCTGAACAAATTCTCCCCTGAGCAGTATGGATATATCAATGATCCTGGATGGAATGACCCTAGCTTGGGATGGTTCGATGCTCAACAGGAATATCAGGAAGCACCATCTCAGGATACTTTTATGCCTCCACCAGTTCAGCAATACGAGAATCAGCAGTTTGATGCTCCTGCCCAAATAACTCCTCAGCCTTCAACTTCTGAGCCTACATTAAAGGAGTTACTGGAGCAGATGACCATACAGAGAATTCAGTTTGAGCAAATCCAGCAGGAAACTCAAGCTGCCATGAAGAATATGACTGATCAGATCAGGCAGATAGCCACTCTTGCACCTGAGGAGAATGCTGAAGATTTTGAGGACCAGGCAAGAATAAGCAGTAGTGCTGAACCAGGTAGACCACCTTCACCTTCCCACACTCTAGAAATCTTCAAGGAAGAGGAGGTAAGCATACCACAATTTGATTATTATGTTGATGGTGATGATGATCGGTATGCTAATGACTATATTCTTGCTGAGTCTGATTTTAATTTTTCCTCTGTGCATGATGAGAACCGCTTTTTACTATCACATTCGAATGGTTATTCTTCATGCACTGAACATGAATCTGAGTCTATGATTAATATTGCATGCAATTTAGAAATTGATTCATGTTATGAGGATTTATCTAAGGCTCAGTATGATGAATTGGGATGGGGTGTTATACCTCTGCATGAAATTTCTGCACTGCCACATTGCACTAACCATGTTGCAAGAGGTACGTATAAATTTGATCAACATACACCCACAGTGGAAATCAAAGGTGCTGACACTGATAGTTTGAAGATCAACAGGCACCTGCTGAATCCGCTCAGTAACAATATTTGTGGTTTAGATCCGGCGGTGGAGGACATTTCACTGCTTGATCAAATCTGGAGGATGAAGCAGTTCGTCCTCAACAATTTCATGCTGGATCCTGAAGAAGGGAACATCTCCCTACAAGTCCAAAATTGGCAACTGCCACCCTGACCAGGGAAGTTTTCTTTTTCTTTCTTCCCCGTTTTCATATTTTTAGTGCACTTGTCCTTTATCTGTTTATTGTTTTAATTTATGATCTTATGCTTAGAAAACATTTAGGACATTGTAGTTTAAGTATGGTCTGGGGGAGATTCTGCATTTTGTTTTCTTTTATGTTTGTTTTTTTTTATTTTTTTTTATTTTTTTTTTATTTTCTTTATTAGTTTTCGAATTAATATATTTAAAAAAAAAAAATTCTTTTTGATAAATTATTTTATTTTAAGCGTGCAAAATCTTTCCTTTCAATTAAAATTTAATTGTTATGAGATGTACATATATTTATTTTTCATATATTTAAAAAAAAAAATAATGTGTTTTGTGTTTTATTTGCTTCGTGATTTTTAGTGTTTTTACTAAATATATATATAAAAAAAAATAATAATCAAAAATTCAAAAATTATTTTGCGAAGTCCATGATTTTGTTTTTTTCTGCCCTCAGTTTCTTACCAATAATTCATTGAAAATTTTCACTTCAGATCTCATTTTTTTTCCTTATTTTTCTTCACTGTAAAAATAATTTCTTAGTTGTTTCATACACATCTTTGATTGAAAATTTTGTTTAACTAAGAAAGATTTCATTCATCATTGCAAAAAAAATTACAGTAATTGAGAAAAGGGAATTTATCAGATCTGAAAATGAAATTGCAATAGATATTTGTGAAAATAAAAGATGTTCGGGGGTCGATCTTTAGTGATCGTTAATATTACAAAAAAAAAAAAAACAAAACAAAAAAAAAACAACATAAAAAAATTAAAAACATAAAAAAACATAATTGTTCATATTACAGTCCTCATTAATATTCTGGCCACACTCGGCCAACAAAAACATAAAAAAAAAACAAAAAAAACAAAAATAACATAAAACATTAAAAGTGGAAGAATTCACGAGCTGGTTGTGGTGGTCTAAGGGAGAGCTCCGTTGAGGGAGCTCTGGTACGAAATGTCACGAGCGGAGGCGGAGGAAATTCTGTTTCTGGATCGATTATGATAGGAATGGGGAAGAGGTCCAGCAGCCTCGGTGCCCTCATTATTACCCAGTCGTATTCTTTCAAACAAAAAAAAAACTTGTGTTAATAATTGAAGAGGAAAGAAAAAAAAATCAATAAAAATTGAGGTGTGATCAGGGTCTTACCGTACATATATAGCGGCAGTTGTGAGAAGAGAGTGCCAGTGGGGTCTATCTCCGCTTGCCAGCGCCTGACCCGATTGCCATGGTTGTTAAACCAGCAGTGCACGTTATATTCGGTGGCATCTGCGAAGGTCCTTAGTCGAGACGCAATCTCGACGACTTGCGCTCGGCTTGGGTGTGTGACCCCATAGTTGTAGATGTTGGTCATCATCTTGATCTGATCATCTGTAGGACGCCATCGCTGACTGGTGTATCTCTCTGATTTCATCTCACTCGTCATCATTCCTCTTGAAATATTCTAAAACATAATAAAAAAAAATATAAAAATAAAAAGAACAAAAACATAAAAAAAGAAAAACAAAACATAAAAAAAAAGAAGCATAAAAATATATTAGATTCTTAGTTCAGTATTTTCTTTATTTGGTTGTTTTTGTTTCCTTTTCAGTTTATTTTGTCCGATCAGTCTTTGATATTTCTGTGTCTGGTCTCAGATCTGTTTCACGGTCCTTGCAAAAGGGTCCTAAACGGATCTACGTCCAGTTGTCCTGTTGTCCTTGTTGTTCTTGTAAATTAAGATTTTGTGTTTATTTTTAAGTGGGGTACGTGGCGTTGTTCTACCCGATTGTCTCTGCAATACCTTCAATCGAAGGGAGATTAACGTCTGGTTTCCAGCCTATATACCCCTTAAGTTTTTAGACAGTTGTGTTTTATGTGTTTAAGTGTTTTCAGTTTCAAAAATATGAAAAAAAAAATTGAAAAGGGAGAGGGAGAGCAGGAAAGAGGAAAGCAGAGAATAAAAGGCAAAAAGAAAAGAAGAAAGGAATAACGGAAAGCTTAAAGGGGAGTATGGAAATAATTTACATGAAAGAAGAAAGAAAGGCAGATCCAGGAGCAGAGGACTTACCTGGAGTAGTAGGCTGGCAGAGAAGCTCCTCGCGGATCTCAGACTCTTCAGTAGGCACGGTGGCAGAAGCTCCCTGCAGAGATCCAGACGTAGAGAGAGAGGAGAGAGCAGAGAGAGTAGAGAGAGAGAAGAGAGCAGAGAGAGAGTTGAGAGAGAAGCAGAGAGGAGAGAGTGAGAGTCAGGAAATGGCGCTCAGACGCGGAGGAGTGGCTCATTTGTAGCCAAAGCTCTGCCACTGTAGCAATAGTTCCGGTCTTTGCCACCGAGACTGTTGTCACAGTACCGGTCTCCTTTTTCAGAAAAAAAAAATAATAATAAAAATTATTAGCATCTACTGATGGGTGCTAGGTGTTTTAGACATCTGCTGATGGATGTCCCTGATAACATCTGCTGATGGATGTTACTGAAAAATTTCTTCCCATTTTTCTTAACTTTTTATTGCACTTGTCTATATTATTTGCTGCTCTGAAATTGATAATCTGATGATTGTAACACACTGAGGACATTGTGTGATTTAAGTGTGGTCTACTGGGAAGAAATTCTGATTTTTCTGTTAGATTGTATTTTGTGTGTTAAATTTTTTGTTTTTGAGTGTTAATTTTTTTTTTCTGTTTTAAGTTATTTTTATCCAGTTTTGTGTGCAATAAATTTTACATTTTTCTCTTGATTTCTGGATGATGTCTAAGTTGTAGATTTTTCCTTCACTTACTTACTACTTATAGATTGTAATCCTTGCTTTTCTTTGCTTGGAAAGATAATTATACGTTTGAGAGGTTGATTTGATTGTGACGAATACCCTGTGTGAGATTTGAGCCACTTAATTTTCTTTCTTGTGTGTGATATGTCTCTTGATTGCTTGCACATATGCCTTGGCTTGATTCTTTTTGATATACTTGATTGATATGCATGTTCAGACGTGATAAAGGCATTTTTGTTCTTGAGCCTCTTTAGCCAAATAAGCCTACCTTGTTATTATCCTTTGATAACCCCTTTGAGCCTATACTATATATATTTCTTTGTGTTGAAGCTCATACACTGATCCTAAGTGAAAAACAAATGATTACCTTAACCTTAGGAAAGTCTGGAGCTATAGAAGTATTTTGTGAATAAGTGTGGTCTCCTTGGGAATTCTTATGAATTGGCTAGTTGGTTCCTCATCATGTTTTGAAATGATAATTTATATCCTGTTGTGTGATAAAAAAAAAAAGGGAGACAGGATAAAAAAAATGATGAGAAAAAGAGAAAACTTGAAAAATAATTTTGTAAATAATGGAGTCGAGAAGAGGATTGAATTAGAGGTTTGGGTGAGATTTCATTGTGTTTACATTTTTTCCCTAGTGCACCTCTATTTCTTCTGAGCTATAGCTACTTATCCAAATTTATCCTCCCCTGTCCTTGGCCCCATTACAACCCAGTAAAGACCTTTTGATCTGAACATGCATATGTTTTAAGTATTGATAATTAGAAGCTTGCCAAGTCTGATTGTGTTTGTTTTCTTGAGTGCATTGAGTTGAAATGTTTACCCTAGACACTTGAGAGAAACACTGTAGTGCATCTGTGAGGTTTTGTTATTTTTAAATCACCTCTTGAGCTGATTAATTATTTTTCCATACTGTGAATTGCTTGGATGATTTCTGTAAGTATATGCTTTATTTGATTCTGTGTTGGATAATTTCTACATCTTTTATCTGTCCAGATTTCTTGAGAACAGTGTAAATTCTCTTTGTTTCCTTGAGAGTGTTTGTCTTCTGTATGCTGCGCCTGTGTCAGTCCTTTGATGTCCTTTGAACTATTCCCTGATTTGTATCTTGATTTTGTCCAGGAGTGCAAAAGACTAAGTGTGGTCTATTTTGATGAGTCGATATTTTCTTCACTTCACTTAGTTTATTGTGCTAGAATTAATCGGGGAATTGTGCTTAATTGTCCAGTATTTTCCCATTTTCACTAATTGTGCTAAATTTGATCAGAAATTCTTATTTTAACTAATTTGAATTATCTGAGCTAATTATTTTACAAGGAAAATTTGGAAATACAATTTTGGGACATTTGAAGGTTAAACGAGAAATGGCAATTGAGCTCAATGTATTTCAGCCCTTTCAGTTTTCGCTGGTTGCTGCGTGAATTTTGTGTCAACTTGTTTGTTCTCGTTCGAGTTCAATTCTTATCCGTTTTCCATGCAATTTTTTTTCATACTTTCGTCTGGATGTCTATTTTCACGTATAGTTTTTATTTTGTTCAAATTCGTTCTGTGTTGTTCCCAGTATTTTTTTTACTCCCCTATGTCAGTCTTGTGTTTACTGTTTGAGTGACTTCTAAATTGTTTGCATTGTTTGCTTGTTGTTTGATACTTGTGGTGGCTGGAATTGATCATTGGACGGTGCTAAGACCTCCCAACACTCAAGGATTCAACACACATACATCTCACTGTTTTAGAGCTTTCATGTTGAAAAATGAAGTGTGAATTTTACAATGGAGGGACCACCTTTGTTTGGAAGCTCACGGTCATAGAGAGAATAATGCAAGCACATTTCTTTTGTTGTCATTTTGGTTTCTAAGAGAAACAAGAAGCAATCTCACGGCAATAGCTAGCACAAAAGCACACACGGTCATGGGAAGTTATGGATGGTGGAAAGAATAATGGAATTCATGTTGGTTTCTAAAAGAATCAAGAAGCAATACGTTTTGAAGCTCACATAGCTTTTACAAATTTCCATCCAACAATTAAATAAGTTAAGCTTGATGGAAAATCATGGGCCACCATTCACTCATTTCACGTAGCCTTTTGATTTGGAACACATTCCACATTCACGTCCAAAATAGCAATTGCTAGTGGGAGCCACCACTTGGTTGAAAATCTGAATTTGTTAAAATATGAAATGTGAATCTTATTTTGGAAGAAGAAAGTGGGCTGCTACATTTACTAAATAAATGCCACGGTCTTGTGCATCAAAAGCCACATAGGGCCCCTTTTCTTACTCTTTAGTGATTGAAGAAAAGAGGACAATACATGAGACACACGGCCAAATCAATTTGGAAAAGTATTTTAAGTGGTGAAATAAAAGACAAAATGGGCTGCCACAACTTCTAAGCATTTGTCACGGCATGGTCCATCCACTACCATGAAAGTAATCTTTTTAATGGAAAAGGGAAGCATATTCAAAGAGAATGAACCACGGAAATGTCATCTCACGGAAGAATATCAGTGGGAGACACCAAAATAGGAAAATGGGGACTACCACTTGGAAGAAGACACGGTTTTGGCTCACGGGTTTTCTTGCAGGAATTAATTTTCTTCACAGCCCATGAGAGACCAACACAGCAAGGAAGGCTGGCAGCAACTTGAAGCATTACACGTCCATCACAACCACAGCAGCAACAACTCCATTCCAGCAACTCTTCCATATAGCCCGTGAGTAGCTGACGCAACCAGCAGTTTTGAAGAAAGTTCTACGTCCAGCAGGGAAGGAGGTGCTGTCATTGCAAGGGAAGAGCTGGAGGCATGGCTGGAAGCAAGGAGGAGACTCACTGACCATGCACATGAAGAATGAAGTTGGAGAGGAAGAACCTAGCAAGCACAACAGAGAAAGTTGGGATGTATTGTTGTCCAAGCCACGGGTCCAGGAGAGCAGCTGATGGATGGAAGTATGAAAGAGTAGTTCACGGATAGAGGAAGCTACAACAGCTGGAGGAGAATTCACGTGAATTGTGGGCTGGAAACGCACACCACAACATGGAGGTCCCACTTGCTCTTTTATTGAGTAAAGAAGTTAGATTTTTAGCTATAAAATGGCAGCAGCAGTCCGAGAAGAAAGGAGGAGATTTTAGAGGAGATTTTAGAGGAGATTAGGAGTAGGAGTAGGAAACACTCTCGGTTCCTCTCTTCCAAAGGATCTGAGTTTTTATTTTCCAGCAGTGTAGAATGTTATTTTTGAACGCTTGTTAAATTAATTTGATCATTTTCATTTTCATCTGTTCAAACATTTTAATTTCAAGTATTGAAACTTTTGATAAATTTCATTTTCATTCAAGTGATTTTATTTTATTGTCTATTTATTTTACTGTCTGCTGTTACGTTTTATGCATGTTTACAGTTCCAGCATTTTAATTTCAAACACTGCGTAATTTTCCATTTTCCGTTTTTTTACCGTCTTTTACCGTTTATTTTTATTGTCTTTAAAATTTATTCCAGTGTTTTTAATTCTGTCTTATTTAATTTCCAGTGTTAATTTAGTTTATTTTTCTGCATCCAAATCAAAAACGCTACAAAACCCCCCCCTTCATGTTAAATCTGAGACTGAACCACAAAATTGGTCCTTGAGAGACGACCTAGGAGTCAAATCCTAGACTATACTGCATTTTAATCTGTATAAAATTTGTATGACCGCGACAGTCGTATCAGTACCCTTTCAAAATCTTCATATAACGCTCAATAGGGTACATCCATCTTAAGTATACTGGTCCACACAACTTTATTTCTCTGACCAAATGAACAAGTAAATGCACCATGATGTCAAAAAAGGATGGAGGGAAAAACATTTCTAGTTGACACAAGATGATGATAATTTCGTTTTGAAGTTCATCTAACTTTGTAGGATCGATGACTTTACTACAAATTGACGAGAAAAATGAGCACAATCGAGTTATGGTCAGCCTAACTTTTTTGGGCAAAATTCCACGAATTGCCACTGGTAACAACTGTTGCATTAAGACGTGGCAATCGTGAGACTTCAGTCCAACAAGCTTTAAGTCCTGCATTGACACTAAGCTCTTGATATTTGAAGAGTATCCTTGTGGTACCTTGATACTCTTTAAACAAAGACAAAAACTTATCTTCTCTTGTTTGGACATTGTGTAACATGCAGGGGGCAAATAAGTACGTTTACCAATCTCTCTTGGTGCCAATTCTTCTCGGATCTTCATGTCAACCAAATCCAAACGCGCATTCACTCCATCTTTTGTTTTTCCCTGGATGTTTAGTAGTGTACCAATCAAGCTATCACAAACATTTTTCTCAACATGCATGACATCTATGCAATGTCTAACATCTAACTTTGACCAATATGGAAGATCAAAGAATATTGATTTCTTCTTCCAAGGGGTCGCTACAGAAGATTTCTTCGACGTTTTCCCAAATTGATGATGTACTTTATTAACTTTCTCAACAACTTCAAGTCCAGTAAGTGGAATGGGTGCATTGTCTTTCTCTTGTTCTCCATTGAATGCTTTCTTTAACCTTCGATATGGATGATTAGATTGTAAAAATCGCCGATGACGCATATACACTGTCTTCCTTCCGTGTTTTAATTGTTGAGCTGCAGTGTTTTCTTCACATATAGGACATGCTTTATGACCCTTCACACTGTACCCCGACAAATTACCATAAGCTGGGAAGTCATTAATGGTGCAAAATAACATGGCATGCATCATGAAAGTTTCTGAAGCAAAGGCATCAAATATTTCAACCCCATCAACCCACAACAACTTCAAGTCTTCAACTAGTGGCCTTAGATAAACATCGATATCATTTCCAGGCTGCTTTGGACCAGATATCAACATTGACAACATCATGTACTTTCTTTTCATGCACAATCCAGGAGATAAGTTGTAAATTATCAGTATAACGGGCCAACAACTGTGATTGGTACTTAAATTACCAAATGGATTCATTCCATCAGTAGCTAAGCCAAACCTAAGATTTCTACATTCTTCACCAAATTGGGGGAATTCTTGATCAATAATTTTCCATTGCTTGGAATCAGCCGGATGACGAAGCATCCCATCAGTTGTTCTCTCATCTGCATGCCATCTTAGGTTTTTAGCGTCTTTGGGATTCGCAAACAAACGCTTAAGTCTGGCAACTAGTGGAAGGTACCAAACTACTTTCAAAGCAGAACCATTCTTTTCTGTGATGCCACCTTCTTCACCGTTGTTTTTTGACTTGTATCGTGATAACCCACATTTTGGACACTTTATCAAAACTTCATTCTCATTCCTATATAATATGCAATCATTCGGACATGCATGTATCTGTTTATATTCCATACCCATCGGACAGAGAATTTTTTTTGCATCATAATTACGATTGGGTAACGTATTTCCATCTGGCAGCATTTCATTCAACAACGACAACAATTCTGTAAAACTCTTATCACTGCATCCATTGCTCGCCTTTAAATTCATCAGCCTTAACACCGCTGACAACCGTGTGAACTTAGTTGAACCCGCATACAAAGGAGTCTCCGCATCAGTGGACATCGTTTCATACACATGCGCTTGGGCAAAAGCTTCTGCGCCAACATCGCGGATCATGTCCTCTAAGTTGTCTTCTTCTGCTTCATCTTCCATATCCATTGTGGAATCATAAACATTTCCAGTTGGAGAGACAGTTGGAAAGTCAGTTGATTCGCCGTGCCATATCCATGTTGTATAACTTCGTATGAAACCATCACAGATAAGATGTTCCCTAATATCAGTTGCGTTCAACTTCCTCCCATTCAAACAGTTCACACAGGGACATCTGAACTTGACTTCATCATCACCACTTGTACTCGCATTACGTTGCGCAAACTCTATAAAGTCTTCTACCCCTCTCTCGTACTCAGTGCTGATGCGTGGTAAATTAATCCACCCTCTATCCGTACGCATGTTGACTGAAATTGTTTACACAATTTCAATTTTCTTGAATGATCACTTTGATCGTGTTTGTATTCAAGGTGTGACCCTATCCCATTCAAGAAGACTCACTTTTTTTAGTTTATTAAACATATCAATTTTAAACAACATATCTTAAATTTCACGAAATTTTGCCAGCATTTCGCATTGGTCTTCAGGTAACACGAAATGAAAGTGATTATAAATCACAATCAAATATGCATTCGAAGATCAATACAAAACACAACGACAAATTTTCGTGAAATTTAAGACGTGTATATTAAATTTGATATGTCATAATAAACTATGAAAAAGTTATTACTCTTCTTAAACTGTCCAGCCGGACAATTCAAGATTCAATACTTGTAAATTATTATTACCATCTCCTTTTTGTATTCATTTTTAAAAAGTACATTTGTTTAGAAAAATCGGGAGATAGTAAATAATTTTTGTATTGAATCTCAAACGGGAATCTAAGGCTAATTAAAAACAAGAATATATCCAAAACAAACAAATAATTACATATGCTACATACAACATCAAATAAAAGCAAAGAACTATTAAAATCACCACAGTCAAATAATTGTATGTTATTTATTTTCTTTATTATATTTATATTTGTCTCTACGAGAATATGAGTAAACTTGGAATCCATGAACACTGACACCAATGCTCTGTCCCTCCTCTTTGATCCAAAATATGAGCAGTTTTTCTTCCTTCCCGTGTTAAACCAAACATTCAAACAAAGGGACCTCTTTTTTTGCTACCATATATTAAAATTATTGAGAAATATTTATAAAATTTTCTTACGTAACTTCTAAAAAAACTTAGTCAGAAGGTTTTTTTATGTGTTGTAGGAAACGTTTGATTCGTTCATTTCTTCTTTTTTTCTTGTTAACTTTGGTTTGTACTTGTTATAAAAAATTATCCAAATTCCTACGCACAGAAGAAGCAGCCAAAAATGTTTGTTGAAAAGTTGAATGACTGTTTATGATGATTGTTTGTTTGGCTTAGAACTTGCAATCCCTATAGAGTAGAGCAGAGGCATTGATTCCACAGACGATTTTCTTGGCTCTCAACATCTATACTTTATCTTTCTCACATTTCAAGTGGTGCTTGTAAGTAATATGTTGGTTCAATCATACCAAAATAATTGGAAAGAAGACAAAAGAGTAAAACATACTCTCTGTCGGGGTTTCTCACTGTGCTATCAAAATACCAAAATCAATCATCATTTCCTCATTCAAACAAATATCAATCACCATTTCTTCATTCAAACAAATATCAATCAAACAAATATTACTGTTTTTCATGCCAAATTTCTAATATCACAATTACACCAACAATCAAAATGGAGAAAACGGTGCAATTACCTGGGAGCGTGGCAGTTGGGGGAGAATGAAATATGTGAATGAAATGCAACCACAGGCACACGCAACCGGCACCGGCGACGGAGAAGGAAGCATCCGCAACGGAGATGGACACCGGGAGGAGATGGAAGACAAAACCAAAGCACACGCGAGAGGACACCGGGAGGAGACGATGATGATGAACGGTGGTCACCACACGGAGAGGAGGAGACGACGACGATCAAGGAGGTCACCGGCAGAGGGAGCAAACGGAACGGAAGCTTTTGGGTTTCTGGGTTTCGTTCTGCGCAGAGAAGAAGAAGAGCGAAGGGGGTTCGTTTCGCGGAAGAAATTTAAACACCTTACTGCCTCGGTTCGTTGAATAACCGAAGCATTAAAGACCATACTGCCTCGGTTCTCCTTTCAACCGAGGCATAAACAATTTACCACCTCGGTTCAGAATAAACCGGTGCAGAAAGAGAAGCTCAAACGTCTCCAGCGTCAGAGGTTGGCAGAACCATTTTGCAGGTGTGAGCACCCTTACTTCCTCGGTTCGCATCAGAACCGAGTTCGTAGGCCTGTAACTGCTTCGGTTCGGATCAGAACCGAATTAGTAGCCTCGCATCACAACCGTGTGGCAGGTGGGGACAGGTTGGGTGGCAGGCTTTAAGCAAGAAGATCTACCTCGGTTCCTTTAAAAACCGAGTTGGAAGCTCAGCTTTATGCCTCGGGTGTATGCAACCGAGTTAGCAGGTGAGGTGGCAGGTCAGGTGCAGCCGCATATGCCTCGGTTCTTTGTAGAACCGAGTTTGTATATTACCTTAGGCATCGGGTGGTGGAGCAACCGAGGCATATGGTGAAGCTTTATTTACGGTTCTGCCACTGCGTTTATATACGCTTCGGATCTGATACAACCGATGCGTATGAGGCGATTTAAAATCCCTTTTTTGTACTAGTGTGGAGGATTAAGATGGAAGTTATTTTGATACAACAATAAATTTTTGATGAGATAAAGGTGAGGTGAACATGTTACTGTCATTGTCTCAAAAAGAGAAGATTGACATAATCAACAAAGTCAAAAACACCATAACTTTTGTGTATTGGGAATAAGACATCCAAGGAAGTCATGAAGGAGAGAGTTGCTACATCAATGTGTATGAAACTTTAGTCATTGTATATGACAAATTCTTTGGTACGTAGACTCTATCTGAAGTAACAATTGTATTCATTCAAGATGACTAAATCAAGAATGATGGTGGAGTGGCTAGAAGATTTTAACAAGATTCTGACTATCTGGATAACATTGAAGTGAAGCTCAAAGACAATGGTAAGACTTCACTTTGGAGACAAAAACTTCAAGAGTATAAGGCAAACTATAATGTCTTGAAGAGTTTGAATGTCTTGAAGTCAGAGAGAAAGAAAACAAGGGAGGTGAAAGGGAATAAGTCAAAGCATTCATCCGATGATAGGGCAGATAAAAGGCCTGAGTGTTATAATTGTCACAAGAGATGTCACTACAAGACAGACAGTCCAAAGAAAGAAAAGACTGAGAAGGGCAGAAACTGTCATTACAAAAGAGAACATTTTAATGTTGTAGTGGTGTCTAATAGCTTGAATATGCCAGAGTGTTAGTGGCATTAGTGTCAATTACACAAAGAAGTTGAATTATGAACTCAGGTTGCACTTATCACATATGTTCAGTGAAGGAGTTCTTTGAGACCTTAGAACTGAAAGAAAGAGGTGTAGTTCTTCTAGCGAACAATGAAGCCTATAAGGTGCAAGGCATGGAATAAATCAAATTGAAGATGATTCACAACCAATAAATGATATTGCAAGATGTGAGGATGTGTTCAAGAGCTCAAGAGAAATCTTTTGTTGATTAGTATGTTTGACCTTATGGGTTTGTTAACCAAGATTGAACAAGGTAATATAAGCTTGTGCAAAACAACCATTGATTAATCTTAAAGAGAAGTAGAAACCAGTATATGGACAAAGCAATTGAACATCAAAACTCTGAAACTCAAGCAGAGTAATGTACTATATTTAAAGAAGCATGTAAGTGTATGTATGTTACATGAAAATTCAAAACCATCAATACCTGCCCCTATGCTCATTGTATTCATCTTATTCAGAATCAAATCACGTTACCGGATAATTAAAACCAAAGGTTTCTGAAAATGTGAGTAATATTTTTGCAATTTTTTTTATTATCATATTATCGTTTCTGTGTATATTCTTTTCCCCGAATAATTTATCATCTAAAACTAAAACTTGTTTATTTTATTCCCATTTTAAAAATATTTTTATGAAATGAAATTGATAGTGTAAATGAGAATTCGTTATCACCAAAGATTATATAGCATGAGCTATAAGGATCTATTACAGTTAACAAGCAATGAATAACTATACAAAACAAAAAAGAGAAGTTAACTCATGACATCAAATGATTAACATTTAAAATAAAAACTACTAGTAAGGTAAGTTTTTTCTCAGCTATTTTTTATTCCAGTAAGCTTCAAAGAAATTAGATAAACTAAAACTAGTCTCATCAAATATGGTTGCAATTGGTTAAGCTACACCATATATGAATTCTATTTATTCTTGGTTAAATCGAAATGAGGATAATATTATTAGTTTTCTGTCTGATTTTTATAGGTCTACTATGTATTTACACTTTACTTTCAAGACTAATATATACATGAAAACTTCCTTTTTCCTAACCTAGACCTGTATATAGTAGAAATTAAAGTTTAGTTAATGGGTGCGCATTCATCAAACCATGGACATAGACAAGTAATGTTTTGCTTCAAATGTTACAGGGAAATTAGAAGAAAGATAACATCTTCTTTTAAGGAAACAAAGCTTATGATATGAAGGAAAAAATGAATTATGAAGCAAGGCGTATTTTACATTGTACTCTGTTAGCTTATGCTTATGATATGTCCTTTTGTTCTTTTTTTATTGTCAATACAATTATTCTTTTCCCCTCAATTATAAATCTTACATCCACATATTACTGTTCAGCAGCAATTGGTCGCCCATTACCATGCTGGAATTACTTTCAAGAAAACTCATTCATGGAGGGAAATTAAAAACCGAACTACATTGCATACAAAATCGAGCAAGACAGGAAATTAAAAACACCTTTTTGTGGTTCCTTCGGCCTTCGCAGCACCAAGTTCTATGTCTCAGCTTAAACCGCAACACAGCAGCCTCAATCGATGCCTCATCAAAATCCAACCACGTCTACCCAGACGAACCAAAAATGGGGCAATGAAAATCAAATCAACATAGATTAGGGTTCAATTTTAAAGATTTCTAACCATTATAGATTACCATAAACATGAACGAACAGAAGAATCACTTACCAGATTTAGGGCTCTAGAGAAGAATGATTTACAGTTGCAGAGAAGAGACGATCCAGAGGGGAGGTGACTGAAGGTTTGAGACGAATGTTCGACACGAGAGTTGACTAAAGGTTGGAGAGGAGAGGTGAATGAATGGTTGATGAAGGATTGATGAAGATGACTCCACAGAGAAGAGGGTTCGAGAGCAATAGAGTTCGAGAGAGAGAACAGAAATCTAGGGTTCGAGAAAGAGGGGAAAATGCTTCTTCAGAGTGTGATATGCACCTCCAGCATCCAATTTATCAGAAAAAAAAAATTTTAAAAAATAATTTCCCACATCCGTATATAATATCCGTAGTTAACAACTTCATTCTAACTGCATACGGATACTACGGGTTATATACGGATATATCCTTGGATAATTTTCCCGCCACCACGCTCAAACTTTATATATAGAATTTATATACGGAAAATTCCGTATATAAATATCCGTATATACACTAGTAAAAAATTGGGTTTTTACAGCGCACATTATGCCACGGTTCACAGGAAACCGCAGCATAATGGTGCGCGGTGGCAGTTTTGTAAATAAATCGAACACATATGCCGCGGTTCCCCTCTGAACCGCGGCATATACACCGGTCAACCATCCCCTTTGACGCCACGTGTGAATAAAAAATTAAATAACATGAGTATATGTCGCGGTTGTACAGAGAACCGCGGCATATACCCATGCAACTTATTGCAGGTGCTGACTTCGTCAGAGAATTTAAAACGTTACAGAGGTATATGCCGCGGTTCTCTGGACAACCGCGGCATATACCCCTGTAACTTCTCAACTTCTCTGCCAGTCAGAGAATTTCAGAAGTTACAGGGGGTATATGCCGCGGTTCTCCAGAGACCCGCGGCATATACCCCCTGTAACTTTTGAAATTCACCAGAAGGCAGCTGGGGAGACAGTTGTGTTCAGCACGTTACAGGGGTATATGCCGCGGTTCTTCGAGCAACCGCGACATAATCTCCTATCTGAAATTAATTTAATATATATTTGAAATATTTCGAGGTATATACCGCGGTTACCCGCTGAACCGCGACATATAGTTTGAAAATAATTTCAAAAATGCCATTTCGGATAATTTTTTTAATCAGTATATGCCGCGGTTGGGGGTTAAACCGCGGCATATACCCCTATTATACCGCGGTTAAGTAGGGAACCGCGGTAGATTCCCTCGTTTAGAGTTAAAAAACAAAACTTGGAACAGTGTCGTCGTCTTCGCGCAAGCTCTCTGGAACGCGTTTTCTTCTTCCTCCGAGTCATCTCAGGTACGCGTTTCTGCACCGTTTAAACTCAAAATTATTGGTTCCTTTCTCATTTGTGACGCGTTTGAAACATTTCAGCCGATCAAAATCGTTTGAAAACGAGTCATTCCATCTCTGCTGCGATTTGGTTTTTGTTGCACCAAGCGTTTTCGCCGTTCCTCTTCCAGGTATTTATGCCCTTTTGCATCTTTAACGTGATTTCTTCATTAGTTTTTGCATAATGCTATAGTTTTGGTAATGTATGAAGTTTCTATAGTTTTGGTAATGTATGGTATAATTTTTGCTTTAATTTTGATAATGCATGAAATTGTTATAGTTTTGGTAATGTATGGTATGATTTTTGCTATAGTTTTGGTAATGTGTGTTGTAGTTCTTGTGTGTAATTGGAAGTTTGATTTTTAGTAGCTTATCTTTTTATGTAATATTTAGGAATATGGATCGAAATTGGATTAATTTACCACGTATTAGTGCTGAGTACGAGAGAGGTGTAGAGGAATTTATACAATTTGCGCAACGTAATGAGGGGAGAACTGATGATGAAGTGAAGTTTAGATGTCTTTGTGTGAACTGTTTGAATGGGAGAAAGTTGAACGCAACTCAAATTAGAGAACATCTTATATGTGATGGTTTTCTAAGATGCTATACAACATGGATCTGGCACGGCGAAGAAATGGATTTTCCCACTGACTCTCAAAGTGTAAATGTTACTGATTCCACCATGGAAGAAGATCGACCGGATGAAGACAAATTGGAGGACATCATCCGCGATGTTGGAGCAGAAAATTTTGCCAAAGCTCATGTGTATGAGACGATGTCGACTGATGCAGAAACACCTTTGTATGTCGGTTCAACTAAGTTCACACGTTTATCAGCGGTGTTAAGGCTCATGAATTTGAAGGCGAGCAATGGATGGACTGATAAGAGTTTTACAGAACTGTTGACGTTGTTGAATGAAATGTTGCCAGATGGAAATACACTGCCCACTCGTAATTATGATGCGAAGAAAATTCTTTGTCCAATGGGTATGGAGTATAAAAGGATACATGCTTGTCCCAATGACTGCATTTTGTATAGGAAAGAGCTTGAATTTTTGACAAAGTGTCCAAAATGTGGCTTATCACGATACAAGTCAAAAACCAATAGTGAAGATAATGGTCAGATAGAAAAAAATGGATCTGCTTTGAAAGTAGTTTGGTACCTTCCAATAGTGCCCAGACTTAAGCGTTTGTTTGCGAATCCCAAAGATGCTAAAAATCTTAGATGGCATGCAGATGAGAGAAAAATTGACGGGCTGCTTCGTCATCCAGCTGATTCAAAGCAATGGAAAAATATTGATCGACAATTCCCCGAATTTGGTAAAGAGTGTAGAAATCTTAGGCTTGGTTTAGCCACTGATGGAATGAACCCATTTGGTAATCTGAGTACCAATCCCAGTTGTTGGCCAGTTATATTGATAATTTACAACTTATCTCCTGCATTGTGCATGAAGAGGAAGTACATGATGTTGTCTATGATGATATCTGGTCCAAAGCAGCCTGGAAATGACATAGATGTTTATCTAAGCCCACTAGTTGAAGACTTGAAGGTTTTGTGGGTTGATGGGGTTGAAATATTTGATGCATTCGCTTCAGAGACTTTTATGATGCGTGCAATGTTATTTTGCACCATTAATGACTTTCCTGCTTATGGTAATTTGTCAGGATACAGTGTCAAGGGTCATAAAGCGTGTCCTATATGTGAAGAAAACACTGCAGCTCATCAATTGAAACATGGAAGAAAGACGGTGTATCTGCATCATCGGAGATTTCTAAAACGTAATCATCCATATCGAAGGTTAAAAAAAGCATTCAATGGAGATCAAGAGAGGGACGAAGCACCAAATCCACTTACTGGCCTTCAAGTTCTTGAAAAAGTTAATAAAATACATCATGTATTTGGGAAAACATCGAAGAAGTCATCTGTAACGACCCCTTGGAAGAAGAAATCAATATTCTTTGATCTTCCATATTGGTCAAAGTTAGATGTTCGACATTGCATAGATGTGATGCATGTAGAAAAGAATGTGTGTGATAGCTTGATTGGTACATTACTCAACATTCAGGGAAAGACAAAAGATGGAGTGAATGCTCGTTTGGATTTGGTTGACATGAATATCCGAGAAGAGTTGGCACCCAAGGAGATTGGTAAACGTACTTATTTGCCCCCTGCATGTTACACAATGTCTAGACAAGAGAAGATAAGTTTTTGTGTATGTTTAAAGAGTATCAAAGTACCACAAGGATACTCTTCAAATATGAAGAGTTTAGTGTCAATGCAGGACTTAAAGCTTGTTGGCATGAAGTCTCACGATTGTCACGTCTTAATGCAACAGTTGTTACCGATGGCTATTCGTGGAATTTTGCCCAAAAATGTTAGGCACACCATAAACAGGTTGTGTTCATTTTTCTCGTCAATATGTAGTAAAGCCATCGATCCTACAAAGTTAGATGAACTTCAAGGCGAGATTGTTATCATCTTGTGTCAACTAGAGATGTTTTTCCCTCCATCTTTTTTTGACATCATGGTACATTTACTTGTTCATTTGGTTAGAGAAATCAAGTTGTGCGGACCGGTATACTTAAGATGGATGTATCCTATTGAGCGTTATATGAAGATTTTGAAAGGGTACGTTAAAAATCCATATCGTCCTGAAGGTTCGATGATTGAAAGGTATATTGTTGAAGAAAGTATCGAGTTTTGTTCAGATTACATGACATCAACGAATCCAATAGGAGTTCCTCGCACAACATGGTTGAATAAATTTTCTACAAGTAAAAGCATCCGAGGTGTCAATGTGGTGACAAAAGATCGCGAAGAATTGCTGCAAGCGCATCTTTATATATTGAACAACACAGATGAGGTGATCCCTTTTTTGGAAGCACACAAAGCCATTGTTAAGAATAAAAATCCAAGACAATCAGAGAAATGGCAATTGATGGAGCATAACAAAACATTTATGTCTTGGTTCAAATCTGAAATTGACAAAGAGCCACATTCTTCTGAAACTTTATTGTGGCTTGCAAATGGTTTGAAGTTTGATGTCGTGTGTTGTACAGGTTATGAAGTCAATAATTGCACATTCTATACGAAGACTTTGGATGATAAAAGCACAGTACAAAATAGTGGAGTCAGTTTAGAAGCTGAGTCACTTCAATTTTCCACATCAAAAGATCAATCTCCTGTACTTGGATCAATGAGATATTATGGTATAATAGAAGAGATATGGGAGGTTGATTACACCAAGTTTTCTGTTCCATTGTTCAAGTGTAAGTGGTTTGACAATAAGAGTGGTGTGAAAATAGATGACTCGGGTATGACACTGGTTGATTTTCGCAAGGTGGGTTATCGAGACGAACCGTTTATCATGGTACATCAAGCATCTCAAGTTTTTTATGTCAAAGATCCTGCGTCTGACCATTGGTATGTTGCTCTTCAAGGCAAAAAACAAATTGAAGTTAACGAAGACAATCTGATTAATATTGATATTGCTGACAACCATTCATTTCAAATTTGGATGACCAATCTGTAGTTGACGATGATGTACATGCAATTTGGTCAGATCATAATGAGGGAATATACATATGATGAATCCATATCTTTATGTATGAATTTTCAATTTCTGTACTATTACATGTTTTGTTAATTTATATGATATTACATAAGTCTTGAAAGAAAATTTAATGTTGTTATTTATTTTGACAGATATATGGCTGATCATCCACATTCTTCAGGGGATGAGGCTCCCCCAACCAGATCCACTAGAGGACCCACTAGGATGAAACAACTATTAATCAGGAAAAATAGTGGTGAAAGAACTCCGGTGAATGTGAATGTCACCACGGGTGTGGCAATTGGCCCTCATGCAGATGACTTCCGATCATACCTTGGAGTAGTGGCACGTGATAGGATTAGCATTCTCATTCCATCTTTTGATCATGTGTCCGAGGGTGATCGGAACATTATTTGGCAAGATATATTGGTAAGTTAGTTAATAGCATTTGAATTAAAATTTGTTTATATTGATAATTTTGTACTAATACAACTTTATTATGTTTTTTTCAGATGACATTTGACATTCCAAATGTCCCAACACTTAGAAATAAGTGTTTGTCAACTGTTGCAGAAAATTTCAGAAACTTTAAAAGCAAGTTGACATCAAGGTACATCTTTGGACACCTTAAACATAAAAGTCCATGTAGTTCATATAAGTCCATTGATGAGGAGACTTGGCGGCTTTTTAAAGAGAGTCGGATGTCAGAGGAATGGCAGGTTAGTGTAGTTCATATTATTCAATTCCTCATTAACAAATATATATCATATGAACTGATTAATTAATGTGTATGTGACAGGCAATTAGAAGCAAAGCACAAGGAACAAGTGCTAAGAACAAAAACCCCCACCTATTATCTCGTGGTGGGTATAGGAAGCTTGAGGAGAAAATCCTCAAGCAAAAGGCAGATGCTATACCACCATCTCAGAGTGGTAGCCCTCCTCAGCCTCCTTCTCCACCGTCTAGACATGAGAAATGGAAGTTGGCCCGTATGCGACCATCGGGCACCTACTCTTCCGACACTGCACGAGAGATTTCTGAAAAAATTGTAAGTTATCACTGTTCCTAAAATAATAAATATTGTCATTATACATACTACATTAAACTATTTAAAGAATAATGGTGTTTTGTAATGTTACAGGACGCCTTGGTTGAGCAGAGCTCCCAAGGCCAATTCACTCCAGGGGGTCGCTAGGATATTCTTGCTGCTGCAATTGGACGACCTGAGCACCCTGGACGTGTACGTGCTGCAGGTCCTGGAGTAGGAATTACAGATTATTTTGGGAGCTCTTCTCGTCAGCCTTCATATTCATACAGCGATACACAAAGGATGACAGAAGAGATCACAAAAAAGGTCCGACAAGACCTTATGCAGGAGATCAGGGCCGAGGTGAGGGCTGAATTCCAGATGCTATACCAGGAGCAGTTTCAGAGCATGCGCCCGGTGCAGTCTCCTATAGAGGAACATGTTATCCCTCCCCCTCCCACAGGTAAACTTAATAAACATTAATGTGCAATTATTTCTATCTCTTGTATAATCTAACATTTACTCTGACAGGGAGAAGCGGCAAAGGAAGTTGTTCCGCATCAGCCATCCTAGAGGATGACATGGACGATGGTAGTCCATGTCTGCTATACATTTTAGAAGATACTGAGATGGTGCTGATAGCTCGTGGAACAGAGTTTAGGTCAGCGACTGTATGTCATGGTATGCAACTATTAGAGGATGAGGTGAAGGTCTCAGTGGATGAAATGATCATACCAGATGCCTCGGTTCCACTGTCCACGGAAGAGATTTTCACTGTGGAACAAGCATATAAGTCGTTTATCAGTTGGCCTAAATTTTTGGTTAAACCAGTTTCTGACCCCTCGGTATGAAATTCTTCTTTACACTTCTCAATTTTAAAGGTTTTTGATGTCAAAACTTATCTTATCTTTTCATGTAACAACAGACGCAGGCACAACAGAAGATTCCTCTATCTGAGGATGGCCCTCTTTCTTCATTGCATCTACTTGCTGACATCCTTGATGATAAGCCTTTGGAGGTTGAGTATGATGCTAATGTATTTGGACATTCTTCTGAGGTCCCAATATACCTTAATAGCCAAGATGTCCGTGAGCTTGCGTCGGGAACACAAGAGTTGAATATTTCAATTATTCAACTATGGACGATGTAAGTCTATGACCAATTATTTATATATATACTTGATTTATATATCAAGTATCCTTATATCAAAGTTAATTTTTGATTTCAGGTATATGTCTGGGGTCAGTAATAAGTTGGGGCGTTCTGATGATTATGGATTCATTGATCCCCAATCAATTCATCAATCAAATGATTTTGAGCATATCAACATGAGTCTGATAAACAGTTTTGGAAGGGGTAAGAAAATATACTTTTTGCCTTATATATCCGGGTAAGTGAACTTTGTTAACATAATAATGTTCCATATGTGATTTTAATATTTAATAGTTACGTTATTATGAATTTCAGGCGCCATTGGCAACTTCTTGTTATGTCTATGCAAGACAACTATGCTTTGTGGTTCTGCTCATTGCACAGGCCTCCTCCCTCACAACTCAAACAAGCAATTGATTGGTAAGAACCTCAATGTTTGGACTTTCTTTGTTATATAAATGAATGCTAAAACCTTTTTTTATATACAGTTCTATTCCAGCAAGTATGATGATGGGTGGGAGATCAATTGTTAATAGTAGAAAGATTGCTTGGATTTCTCTCAAGGTTTGACATATGCTAAAGACATACTTTGTTATAATTGTTTTATTTTAATGTTATTCTTTAACTATTATCAACTGTGATGATATATTGTAGTGTAACAGACAAAATGCGTCATATGAGTGCGGATACTATGTAATGTATTGGATGGCCCATATTGTTCGTTCTCACATCACAAGTCGCTGGGAAACGGTAATATTTAACTTTAACAAATTTTGATTTTTTCCCAAATGTTGAATTCATATACACTAATTAAAATGAATTGTCTTTTGCAGAGATTCAAGACTACTACACCAGTTCCTGAGAAGTCACTACTATTCATGAGGAACGCTGCTGCGAAGTATATAGTTAGATTATACAATAGCTCTTAGATTTAAACAATGCATTTGATTAGATAGAATTTTCTTAGACTTTGTATTTTATTTGATGTTGAAATACATTTGAACATGTGTTTGCTATGTTCAAATTGAATTTGTGTATATGTTTTTATATGCAGGTCTGTTTTTGTGGTAGTGGATATCACAAAAACAGACCTGCAATTTTAAAAAACTGCAGGGGAATATGCCGCAGTTCTAACCACAACCGCGACATATAGTGCTTCGTTTAAAACACTGCAGGGGAATATGTCGCGGTTCTAACCACAACCGCGGCATATTCTTCACTCTTTTGCCGCGGTTGAACCGCGGCATATAGTGTACTTTTTTTTGTTTTTTTTAAAAAAAATGGATTTAGGCCGCGGTTCCCTCGACAACTGCGGCATATTCCGCAACCTATATACCGCGGTTATAACCGCGGCCTAAAGTGTCTGACTTACTACCGCGGCTGTATATGCCGCGGTTCAAGAACCGCGACGTATAGGGAAAATGGACCGCGGTAAAAGCCCATCGCTGCACTAGTGATAATATCCATATATAAATCCTTTTCTAGTATCCGTACATAACTTCCGTATATAATGCCTCATTTATATACGGATTCACATCTGTATATAATTGTTCGTATGTAATTTCATTATTTCTTGTAGTGTCATCTGAGTTTGTCAAAAGTAATTTTGCCCCCACTTGTGTAAACTCGATTAAAAAAACTGAACGAGAGTTGGTTGGAAAAGGACACTGGAGTTGCTCTTTCTCTGGCAACGATTCGCAATGAGGAGGAGTGACCTTGTTTGTGACTCCAGAAACATTAGTGCAATTCCATTAATGCTTCTTTGGTTTTTCATTGAATTGGATGGTGACATTGGAGATGCAAATATTTGTCAAAAGGGTTGTTAGAAATTCCTTGGAGTCTTGCAGACATCTTGACCTGTGTTGCAACAATGTCTCTGTAATTTATCCCAGTAATGTTGGGTAGTGCTTTGGGATCATAGTTTGGATCAGGATGTGATTTGTAAGCGTCAGTCATCCAAAACACATACTTCATGGTTGTCAGATTCATTCCTTTCACAAATATGTCTTTCACATACCCACCTCTACCCACTACTATTTTTATTATGATAGCTCATTCAATGTTGATGGCAGTCAGATCTTCAGCTCTAACATTAGAGATTCCTCTAGACATTTCACTGCCTAAAACAATCATCCACCAAAAAAGAGCAACTCCAGTGTCCTTTTCCACTTGATTGCAGAACTGAACAAGAACGAGAAACCAACAACTGATCTCGGTTGAGATTAAAAAAATTAAAAAACTCTACTGCCTCGGTTGTCTGTGAACCGAGGTAGAATTTGAACCCTTTTGACTTGGTTCAGAACCAAGGCAAAATGCCTACCTTTTTTACCTCGTCTGTATATGCCTCGGTTGCGGAACCGGTGTCTATAAGCGAAAATAACTGAGGTCATTTCCCTTGATCGCACTAGTGATTGCAAAATGTATCTACTGGTAACTGAATATTGGTAAAAGCTTTATTAACTATTTACAAAATTTATAGGTTTAAAATATGTTTATAAAAATATAAATAATATTTTTTTAAAAATATAAATAAAAAAATATGCTAAAATAGTAGACTACATAAAAGTATAAATGATATACATAAATATATAGAGTTAAGTATCTAAAAATATAAATAAGAGTATGAATAGACTAATGTAATGTGAATTGCTAGACTCATCTAATAAATACATTGATATCTTTCAATATGTGGTGTTAGACTCGTCTAATAAGAGTATTTTGAAACTATTATGAGATGCAAGTTTAAATGCTAAGGTTTTTGAAAAATACGTTTCCACGTTATAAGAAAGTTTTGAAAATTACAGGTTTTTGTAATGAACCGTGACACCCTCAAATTTGGGGCGTTACATGTTGCACTTAATCTGAAGCGCGAGGGAGTGACCTAATAAGTTGCACGTTTTAGTGGAGCTTCACAACCAATTATAGGCCATTGACCATCATATGTGTCACCAACGAGTAGGGTTGCCAAACACATGCCATTAGAAACAAGTTCACAATGTTGGTCCTCATCTTGGACACAACTTAGTTATGTTTTATTCAAATTATAAAAGTGGCAGATTAAAGTGTTTGATGTTCTATATGAATGGTAAATGGTGTTCCCTTCCTAAGAATGTTGTTGACTTGGTTAAGGAGTATCTTGAAGTCAAGAAGGCAGCTGTGGAGATAGAGTTAAATGGGTGTATTGGAGAGTCCCAATTAATGGAGTGGATCAGTCCAAATTGAGTGGGTGTAGTGGAGAGTCCAATGCTCTAGTTAATGGTGTTCAAATTGATATTAAACAAGACATAGGTTTAGATGCTTATACTGAATGAATGTATGGAAAATTGGATTTGAATTTTATACAAAAGATGTTTCTCATATGTAGGATTTAATATAGTCTTTATAGTTTTGATTGTCTGGAAATGGATTGCATACTACTATTCTGTACAAGTCTGATTTTGTGAATGTGGGGTAGACAAACAATACAAATTGCATTGGACTCACTAGTGCAAAAACAACATATAGTGTCACATGTTCAACGTTCTAACACCGAATATCAATGTTAAAAATGACCGGTGACATTTTTGTAAATAAATGCAATTATGAGATGTCGTTTAAAATTTTAATTCGACGTCCATTTGTTATATTGGATAAATTTTGCAAAAATGCTTGGTGCAAACACTAGTGGAAAAATACTACAGGAAAGCGTGTTATTACCGATGGTTATTTACTATTTACTGAAGGCCTTTAGGGTTTAAAGATAATTTAATAAAACATGCATTGCAAAAAAAAAACCAACTCAATCAAATAACTATAGAAAGAGTTATATACCAAATAAGCAGCAAAGGTCAAACCTATTAGCATTTGAGCTAGAATTCAACTCTACAAACTATGTTGAATTTTTGAAATCAAACTGCAGTCACAACAGAAGTCTATAATTTAAGTTCTTGCATTCAAATTAAAGATAATTGAATCAGGAATGCATCGAAAAAAAAATCAACTTAATCAGATAACTATAGAAAAAATTATAGAGCAAATAAGCAACAAAGATCAAATTTGTCAGCTTTTAAACTAGAATTGAACCCCACCAACTATATGGGATTTTCAAAATCAGACTGCAACAATAGGAAAATTCCAAAATTTAAGTCCTTGGATTCAATTTAAAGATAATTGAATTAGGAATACAACATAAAAAAAATAAACTCATTCAGATAAACAAAGTTATCAACCAAACAAGCAACATATGCCTATGATATTCAATGTACTATATGTTCACAGTAACTGGAAAAAAATACAATCAATAAATTGATATCAAAACAAAATAACAAGGAAAAGTAGTTGGACATAAAATAACTTCAATATTTAAATTTTCACCTTAAAACCTTTTAAAATTAAATTATGTACAAATCATCTACTAGGGAAAAATGGTTGATGCTTAAACATGGAAGTGTGCTAAAGCAATACAATAAAGCTATTACAAGCTATATATGTCTCACATATTACGAAGTACATTTAAGAGTAAGAAGTTTTAGAATTAATTGGAAGAACCCTCACGGTGCCTTGATTATATCTCGTCCTGCCCACCAGAGGAAAGCACAAACACCTACTGTTGGGATTAACACTACAATGAGATGCGAATGAAACAGAAAAGGAGAAGAAAAAAAGTAAATAAATCAGTTCATTCATTTACAAGTGCTAATTTCTCAGAACTTCATTCGAAGAACACTCACATGGAAGACGAAAGCAGCAAACAAGGTTACAGAGCAGAGAGGGAAGGGAAATCAAGAGGAGAAGTTCGTCCTAGCAATGAATTACAGCTTCTAAAAACCTTAGATCCCATCTTTTATTTACTTCATTCATCTTCTCCTTCAACATAGCACAAACCAACACCTACATATTATCACAATTTTATTTCTAAATGAAGCAAAGAAAGAAGAGAAAAGAGAAAAATCAGTTTGAGAGTCAATCATAAAAAATTTAAAATAATTAGTGCTTTCGAAAAACAAATTTGATGTCCGTGAAATAGCTACACACACTTTTTGTCTCCGAAGAAGTACCGGCGATGCTCCAAGGAAGACCACAAGCAAAGTTATCGAGAAATATATATGAAGAAGATGAATTCAGGAAATCTTCCCACCATTTGAAAGAACCGAATTTTAATCTCCCGCGTTATTACCCATTGCTACCTTGCAATTCCATTGTTAGGGTTAAAAGGTTGTAAAAAAAAAGTCAAAATATCATTATCCATCGTTTAATTTTTCTTTTATTAGACTAGTTTTTCTTCTTTAAAGATAGCATTTTAAAATATTAAGATAAGATTAAAGTAGAAGAGAAAGAATGTAAGAAAAGATATTGTATTGATCTTGTAGTAAACTTTACGTTTCTCATTCACCTTGAAATAGACCTTATGTTTCTCTTATGGAGGAGATTTATATATAAGCTAGTTTTAAACGGGTTCTTACGTATGGGTTAATGTTGATTTGTGTGTTCATTAAAAGAGAATTAGAGCCCAAGAAAATAATAATAAATATTTTTAAGTTTATAATTAATTTTGAATAGAATCAACCTTAAAAATAATTTGTAGGTTAAGAAAATCAATATGCTTATAAAAATATTAATAATAAACTTTGTAAGAATGTAAAACATAAAACATGTGCAAAACTAGAGTAGACTCTCTAAAAGTATAAAGGATATAAAAAAATATATAGAGTTGACTAATTAAATATATAAATTAGTGCATGAAAAGAGTTATGTAATGAGAATGGTTAGACTTGTCTAATCAATACATTGCCAACTTTTTCAATATGTGGTGTTAGACTCGTCTAATTAGTATGTGGAAAAACTTCTGTAATATATATTGTAAGACTCACCTAATCATAGAATGGATAGATCCTGTAATGCATATTACTAAATTAATATAATATGAGTATGAACACACTCGTCTAACGTATATTGTTAGATTAATGTAATCAGTGTATGGACAAACCCGTCTAATGTATGCTACAAGACTCGTTTGGTCAATATATAGACATATTCGTCTAATGTGTATTTGTAGACTCATCTACTCAATGTATAGAATGACTAATCAAATACTTTTTACTGTATTCATCTAATCAGTATATGGACAGACTCATCTAATGAGATTTTGAAAACCTCACATAATAAAAATAAATCTCAATGCAAAGATAAATATATAAATGGGGTTAATAACACCTCATTGAATAAAAGTAAATATATAAGAGTAAATATAATGAATATGAGGTTAAGAACATCTTACAAGAGTAAAATAAATTTTGATAATAAAGACAAATAAAGATTAGAATAATTATAAATGAAACATATATATAAAAAATTAATACAAGCTTCCCTTACCTCAAAACAACTTGTCCAAATAAAAATATATATATCTCAATAGATTGATTAATTTCTTCAAACTACTATAAAATCTTGATTAATAGATTTTTTTTAAATGACAAAGAAAATGAAAATGAAGAATAAGGAAGAAAAATTAATGAATGCAACTACTAAAACTCCATCTTTCACTTCTCCTCTATCATATAAAATATATATATTATTATTATATTATTTATAAACAATCTTTCGTTGTTTAAATATTATAATACTATTTTACAAATTTTTAAATGTAAATTCGAACAATTAGAGTAAAGAATATTATCTTAAAAATATGTTACAAAATTTTGAGTTTGATCCAACTATTAACGAACTAAGGATTGAATTTTTAGTAAACTAACTCCAAACATAAAATTACCGGTGATGCAAGTTCAAGCTACACAAATTATTTACTCAACTACAAACCTTAATTAAATAAAAGAAATATGAAAATAAAGGTAAATGAAAACGAGATTTTAGACACCCACTCAATAAAATAAAATAAATATAAATAATAAAATAATATAAATACGAATGAAATTATAAACATGAATACAAATTATTAGCCTCAATAAAATCTTACTACATAAATCTTAAAACAAATTCGTTTAAAAAGATAAATAACGAAATGAAAATAGTAAGCGTGGACTGAAAAGAAGCATAACCATTTTTGTTTTGGCTATGGTTCTTTTGGTGTTAGCAAAAGAAATTTTTGTGTGTATGATGAAGCTGAAATAACTACAAAGGAAACAATGTTAAACAAAAGGTAAATTTTGGAAAGATGGAAAGAAAGTTGTACCGAGTGGAAGAATTGCATTGACTTTTGGCATTATTAATGTTGGATTGCCAAACGCGTAAGAAAGCATATTAATAAGTAATAAAATTACTAAACACATGTGCAGTGTTAAGGAAGTATTTGATGTGTATAAAAGGGAAGGTGAAAGTGTGTGGAATATGCAGAGATTGAAGAAAACATAGATATGGGGAGTCAGTATAACAAATGGATCATTTTTGCTTTTCTGATTGCTATTTCTTTCTCCCTCACGATGGAGGGAGCACTCGCAGCACGACAGCTCATGCGAGTCTTCATTGTCCCCACTCTCACCCGTCTCGCCGGTCTCCCCGGAATCCCCAGTTTCCCCGAAATGCCCAGTCTCCCCGGCGTTGTCTGCTACTTTGGAGTATGTTCTCTTCCAGGAGGAGGTTCAACCAGCACTACCCCCTAAGTTAAAGGAAACTTGTGCCCTAATCTCTACTCTCCTTTCCGTTTCATTTCTCCCTTCCATCATCTCGTTCCTTTCATATGTTTAATAAATGATTAGGGCAATCTAATAAATAATATATATATATATATATATATATATATATATATATATATATATATATATTATGTGTATCTTATATGTTCTCTTTTCTCTCCACCTTCTGTTTTTTTTTCTTTTCTGTACTTCCAGTAGTTTCTTTATTTTCTGCATTTTCTTCGTCTGCTAACTTTAACATTCTTCAACTTTATTATCACGTGAATGCTTTTTTTTCATCCATCTATTCCACCGTGGCCAAAATAAGATCGTCCAATATATATTAAAATTTTATGCTATTACGGATTATTATTTTTTTACCATATAACAACCTATTAAGTACTTCCTCTATTTTCTGCATATTCTTCATATGCTAAATTTAACATTCTCCAACTTAATTACCATACAATACCACCTATTAGTAGCGTCAACACACAAAATTATAAAATGCATTTTGTTTCATCCAGCTATTCCACAGTAGCAAAAATAATATCGTTCAATATATATTAAAATTGTTTGCTATATAAAAACGCATCATTGTTTTCTTACGTTTATAACGTTAAACTAACAATAATTAAATATAAAATACATAAACAATGATTAAAAAAATCAAGAGTTGAAAGCAAGCATATATATTTACTACAATATATTAACAAAAGATTAAAATAATAAGACTTATACTTTTCAATATTTTATGTTTTTAAATAATTTAATTCATTTTACAAACATATTATTGTTTTAACTGTTAAATAATTTAATAAATATTTTATTTATATTAAATCAAGGCTTACAATCACTATTACAAGAAAAATACACTAGTAAAAAATAAGGTTTTTAAATCGCGTATTATGCCTCAGTTTTTGAAAACCCGAGACATATAAAAACGCGGTGGCAGAAATGTAATTTTTGAGATACTATATGCCTCAGTTCTTTTAAACCCGCTTTTGAAAAGAGTATACTGCATCGGTTCTTTTAAACCCGCTTTTGAAAAAAGTATACTGCACCGATTGGAAATTAAACGAGACATTTATGCTGCGGTTTTATTTTAACCGAGGCCTATATTTGTCTCGATTGCTGGGTTTGAGGGTTAAAGTTCAAAACTTTATTCACGCAAAACCTCTCTTCCCGCAAAACCTCTCAGACTCTCGCTCTCATATCTCGCGCTCTCGCTCTCATCTTTGCCTCCCTCCCTCCTATTTCTCCTCTCCACCAAACCCCATCATCAGCGCCGCAAGCACTGCCGTTCAACCACGCCGCGACTGCATCGCCTCTCGAGTGAAGAGCAAGCGGTGGCCGATCCAGATCTAGATCCAGATCCCGTGCCAGTGATAGAGTCGCTAGCTTAGCCTCACTTGCCGCTTGCCGTCGGGAGCCACCCCTTTCAGATGCTCTGTTCCTCTGGGCTTTGGCACACTTATTGCGGAACTCTACTGTATTCCAATGAGCCAGTAAAGAGTTCCAAATTTGTTCACCCAGCCAGTTAGGGCGCTGTCCTGCATTGCGGGCATCCCTAAACATCTCTGACAGCCGATGAGATGCTTTCATGTGGAAATTTCTGTGTATCTGACTTTCATGTTCAGGTTTCCACTGCACCTTCATCTGTAACATTAAAGAGAACAAACATTGATTACAAAACATACTAAAATAAGAGGGACAATTAGTGTAATGGATTGCTCACCTGAAAGCGCTGCCAGAATGGCTTTCTGTCGTCATCAGGTATTGCTCCCCAAGTAGGCCATGGACTTAAAAATTGTTGCTTAATTGAACGTGTGATGACCTGGGAAGCAACCCTAGATGGAATAAACCTGCATAACAAAAGTCATTTCAATTACAATAGGGTTTAAACATCAAATTATATCAACAGATTATAAACTTACCCTTTACCATACGGCTCAATCCATGGTCGATCATGGAGGGGCGGGTTAAGACCTTCACCATCACCACTTGAATCTGGATCAGCAGGTGGTGTGACAGTCTCAGAAGGCGGTATACAAGATGAGGAAGGTATAGAAGTAGGATCAGGGAGAGGAGTGGGGTAATAACCATAGGGGGAGGAGTGGGGGTTATAATAACAGGAGGAGGAAGAGGGTCTGCTGCAAGGGTAGTAGAAGGGTGTGCTGCAGGAGTAGAAGGGTGTACTGCAAAGGTAGGAGTAGGGTCTACTGCAGGTGTAGGAGGCTGTATAATAGGGGTAGGAGGAGGCCCCACAGACGATGTACTACTGGCAGCAGTGGTAGGTAGTCTAGCAGGCACCCTAAGTACATACTTTGGTGCCTGTCGTTGCCTCTTTGTAGGCCTTGCTACCCCCTTTCCTTTATCAGGACGTTTTGAACCTTGTCCTGTCATTACTGCATTCAAATGGTTACAAATAAAGCGAAAAATATAAATGAATAAACAAGGATCAATTATTTTTAAAGTCAATGTATAAGTAATTGCATACAACTTTAAGATGGTATTTTAGACAACGGTAATCAAATGATAGTCAAATTTGCTACAATAGATGTCCAACATTCAATCATCGTCATCATGATCATCATCTTCATCTTCATCTTCAGCATCGTCTTTATCATCATCATCATCATCTTCTTCTTCTTCTTCTTCTTCATCATCATCATCATCATCTTCTTCTTCTTGTTCTTGTTCTTGTTCTTGTTCTTCTTCCTTTTGTTCTTGTTCTTCATGACCTTGTATTGTTGCTTCTAATTCATCTCCATCACCATCAGGGTCGACCAATGCGGTTATACGTTCAACTTCGATAATTTCTTGTGGTTGTGACATTTTGTCAAGTTGGTAGGCAACATCTTCCTCAACCTCATTTGAGTCTATGCGACCTCTAGGCTTCGTTTGTATTGCTACGGCCCAACCACGCTTGTCAATATTGCGAAATGGTGGATATGGCACATAATAAACTTGTCTGACATTAGATGGTAGAATGAAAGGATCAAACAGTCCATATCTTAATCTCTGGTTTAGTTCGACAATATTAAAGCGTGGATCGACTCTAGTACCAGCTCTAGAAGGATCAAACCATTCACAATAAAAAAGTACCACTCTGTTTGGAGAAGTAGTGCTGTTGTACTCTAACTCATATATTTTATGAATGATGCCGTAGAAATCATCATAAGAACCCTCTGTTAGGCCCTTGACATACACACCACAATTTGATGTTTTCTTTCCTTTAGACCATTCATGTGTATGGAATTTGTAACCATTGATGAAGTAAGTGTGCCATTCTTTGACACATCTCATTGGCCAATTCGAGAGATGTCTTAACTCTTGAACCGTGGGAGTTAATGCCTAATTAAAAACTTACAAAGGTACTAACAAAATTATAAAAGCAATAGTCAAATTAACCTTGCTCTAAATGTAGGAAAAACTACGGACCTGATTTCTAAACCAATGGGGAAACTCTGAGTGTATTCTAGCAAAAGTATTTCCTTCTACGACTTGCTCAGCCACAACAAATGAGCTGGTACAAATGAAATTCATTAGTGTATAACAATTAAACCATTTGAAAGATTAGAGATGGATGGACATACTCAAGGTACGACTTTACTTCACTGCAATTGATCAAGACATGGACATGAGTATAGTTGAATTCAGCATCAGTTAACCAATGAGTGAATTCTTTCCCTGCGTGACAGCCTGATTGTCGGAAAACTGATAATGCACCTTCACGTGGTTCAACTTGCCATTGCATTTCATTTCTGACATGAGTGGGGGACAACATGAAGTTTTTGAAATAATGTGAACAAAAATACGTTGTCTCTCTATGCAAGTAAGCTGCAGAAATTGAGGCTTCTACTCTAGCTTTATTTTTAACTGAACGTTTGGATTCTCCCATAAACCTTTCAAAGGGATACATCCACCTGTATTGCGCGGGTCCCCCAAGCGAAGCTTCATATGCAAGATGAATTGGAATATTCTTCATTGAATCAAAGAATGCAGGAGGGAATATTCTTTCCAATTTGCAAAGAATAATCGGGATATTTTCATCCATCTTTTTAAGGGAATTCTCCTTTAGTGTCGTGCGGCACAAATCTTTAAAGAAGTTACTCATTTCTATCAGTGGATTTAACACGTGCATTGGCAAACAACTGAATGCAAGAGGGATGAAAGTCTCCATGAATACATGACAATCATGACTCTTCAACCCTTGAATAGTACCGTTCTGAACATTGGCACATCTGGACAAGTTAGAAGCATATCCATCTGGCATTCTAAGCTCCTTGATCCATCCACACACTATTCTTGTCTCGTCTTTTGACATGGTGTAATTTGCTTTTGGTTTAAATAATCGGCCGTTACCTTGTGCCTTCAACTCTAAGTCTTTTCGTCCACGATACAAAGGTAAATCTTTTCTTGCTTTCTCATTATCTTTTGTCTTACCTTTAACATTCATAACTGTGTTGAAGACATTGTCAAAGAAATTTTTTTCTGTGTGCATGACATCGATGTTGTGTCTTAGCAAGTTGTCCTTCCAATAGGGAAGTTCCCAGAATATGCTTCTTTTAGTCCAATTATGCCATTCTCCAAACCCTTCTATCCTATTCTGACCAGATTAAGTGACTTTAAGATAGTCTTTCACTCTTTTCCAGACGTGTGATCCAGTCAACTTTGGCGGGGGTGATGAACGGGTCGTACCGCTCACAAAAGTTGTGCACGAAAATATGCAGTATAACTAGGAAGTGACTCCTAGGTCGTCTCTCAAGGACCAATTTTGTGGCGGTTCAATCTCAAATTTTTTACACAAAGTGGGGGGGGGTTTTGTAGATGTTTTGTGCGGTAAAATAAATTAAAATTAAAAACAACAGTGCAGAAAACGTAAATGACAGGAATGAAGAAAATACAGAAAAACGGTAAATTTGGGAAAATGGAATTTAACTTTTTGAAAACATAAATTGGAAACAAAATTTTGACAGAATTAAAATGCAAAGCTAAAATTCACAATAGAACAGAAAATAAAAGTAATTGCATCCCAAATCTAAACGAGAAAACTGTAATCAAATTTTAATGCGTAGATGAAAAATAAAATTCAACAAGATTGATTGGAAAATGCAGAATGGAGATTACTATTAACATTCACTTCTGGACACTGGACTGTAATATGCAGCGTGAAGAATGGAACCATAAGCTGTGAGCTGCACTTGGATGTAAGTTTGCGCCCCATGCTCTCAAGCTGCTGGATGCTTGTCAAGAAACCGTGTGAGCTTCAATCCCTCAACGTGGTGGCTGCTGCTACTATGGAAGACCGAGAACTTCCTCCTCTCTTGAAAACATGGACGGACGTTGCTGGACTCCTTTGGTGTGTGACCAAGAGCTTTCCCAAGGTGTGTGCTGGACGCTTCTTCTCCTCTTTTCAAGCTTGCTGGATGCTTGGAGGCTGCCTTTGGATGGTGCCTTGCTGTTGGAACACTGCACCTGTGAGTGTTGTTTCTTCTCCAACGTGTTGCTTCTTGTCTCTAGCAAGGTGAACCTTCAATTTGGATGAAAGAAATAAGTGGATGAAGTGATGGATGCTGCAGTTGCTGAACCAAAAACCGTGAGCTCCTTTTCATTTTGCAATTCCCAAGTTTGCTGTGACAGGATGTGCATCGTTCCAGCTCCAAAATAATTCATGTGGTGATGTAAATTGCTTTCAATTCTGATAGCAAAATAAACATCACGTGCAAATACTTCTCTTATGCCAAAAAGAATTTTCCATGGGCCCATGACAAGGTGGTATGGCCGTGAACTTCATTTAGGTGACCCTTGCATTTTGGATCCATGAACATTAGCTTTCAAAGTGGTAGCCCCCTCTTTGATTCTATATAAAACAAAAAAATGTGAGAATTCAACGTGGTCCCTTATTTCCATTCACTTTGTGATTTGTTTAAAGGAAAGATGCCTTCTCCTTAGGTGGTTACAGCTGCTCCATTTTTCTTTTGGTGGGCCGTGTGTATATACTAAGTTATTTAAGAGAAGAAAGAACAAAGCCATTTCATGGTGATGTTGAAAAACGTGAACTCCTTTTGCTTCAACGTGGTCCCATGCCATTTACAAAGTTGATTCCTTATATGGTTTTCAAACCACTTCCACGTGAACTAAGTCACCAAATAGGCCACCAATAAAAAAATAACTTAGCATAACAATTTAGAATGAAATATGCTTCTCCAAAAGAAAATATTTTGTTGGACCGTGATTTCTTTTTAAGCCAGCAACATGTATCTCTCCAAAGCTTAAAACATAATAGATGCAAATTTCTTTTTGTCTCAAATATTATCCAATAATTGTTTCTGTAATCAATAATGAAAATAATAAGCTCAGATAATTCAAATTAATTAAAATAAGAATTTCTGACCAGATTAAGCTCAATCAGTAAAAACGGGAAAATACTGGACAATTAAACATAATTTCCTGATTAATTTTAATACAGTAAACTAAGTGAAGTGAGAAAAATAATGATTCATCAAAATAGACCACACTTAGTCTTTTGCACTCCTGGGCAAAATTAAGACGCAAATCAGGGAATGGTTCAAAGGACTTTCAGGGAAACGACACAAACTCAGCAGACAGAAAAATAAAAACTCGCAAGAAAATAAAAAGAATTTACAGAATTCTCAAGAAGTCTGGACAAAGAAAAGAAGTAGAAATTATCCAACACAAATCAAATAAAGCAGATACTTACAGAAATCATCCAAGCAATTCAAAGCAGGGTAAAATAATCAATCAGCTCAAGAGGTGATTCAAAAATGTCAAAACCTCACAGATGCACTATAGTGTTTCTCTCAAGTGTCTAGGGTAAACATTTCAACTCAATGCACTCAAGAAAGCAAACACAAATTGACTTGGCAAGCTTCTAATATCAACACTCAAAACATATGCACGTTTAGATCAAAAGGTCTTTACTGGGTTGTAATGGGGCCAAGGACAGGGGAGGATAAATATGGATAAGTAGCTATAGCTCAGAAGAAATAGAGGAGCACTGGGGAAAAAATGTAAACACAGTGAAATCTCACCCAAACCTCTAATTCAATCCTCTTCTCGACTCCATTATTCACAAAATTATTTTTCAATTTTTCTCTTTTTCTCATCATTTTTTTTTTATCCTGTCTTCTTTTTTTTTTTTTCACAACAGGATATAAATTATCATTTCAAAACATGATGAGGAACCAACTAGCCAATTCATCAGAATTCCCAAGGAGACCACACTTATTCTCAAAATACTTCTATAGCTCCAGACTTTCCTAAGGTTAAGGTAATCATTTGTTTTTCACTTAGGATCAGTGTATGAGCTTCAACACAAAGAAATATATACAGTATAGGCTCAAAGGGGTTATCAATGGATAATAACAGGGTAGGCTTATTTGGCTAAAGAGGCTCAAGAAATAAAATGCCTTTATCATTTCTAAACATGCATATCCATCAAGAATTATCAAAAAGAATCAAGCCAAGGCATATGTGCAAGCAATCAAGAGACATATCACACAAGAAAGAACATAAATTGGCTCAAATCTCACACAGGGTATTCGTCACAATCAAATCAACCTCTTAAACGTTATAATTATCTTCCAAGCAAAGAAAAGCAAGGATTACAATCTATAAGTAGTAAGTAAGTGAAGGAAAAATCTACAACTTAAACATCATCCAGAAATCAAAAGAAAAATGTAAAATTTATTGCACACAAAACACACTAAAAACCACTTAAAACAGAAAAAATTTAACACTCAAAAACAAAAAATTTAACACACAAAATACAAACTTAACAGAAACTAACAGAAAATCAAAATTTCTCCCCAGTAGACCACACTTAAATCACACAATGTCCTCAGTGTGTTACAATCATCAGATTATCAATTTCAGAGCAGCAAATAATATAGACAAGTGCAATAAAAAGTTAGGAAAAATGGGAAGAAATTTTTCAGTAACATCCATCAGTAGATGTTATCAGTGACATCCATCAGCAGATGTCTAAAACACGTAGCACCCATCAGTAGATGCTAATTAATTTTTTTTTTTTTTTTTATTTTTTTATTTTTTTATTTTTTTATTTTTTTTTATTTATTTTTTTTTTTTTAAATAGTGATGACCTGTACTGTGACAACAGTTTCGGTGGGAATGACCGAAACTGTTGCTACAGTGGAAAGCAATTTGGCTATAAATGGCCCGCTCCTCCGCGTCCAGCGCCATTTCCTGACTTCCACTCTCTCTGCTCTTCTCTTCTCTCTCTACCCTCTCTTCTCTCGAGCGTCTGGATCTGCGAGGAAGCCTCTCCACCCTGCGTCTGCTGAAGATCTGAGATCTGCGCAGAGCCTCTGTCCCTGCGTCTTCTGAAGAGTCTGAGTGAGATCCGCGAAGAGCCTCTGCAAGCCTACTTCCCCAGGTAAGTCCTCAGAACTTAGTACCTCCTTCTTTCCTTTCCTTCATGTAATTTCCTTTATTTTTCATCTTCTTTCTGCTTTTTCCTTTCATTCTGCTGTTATACCTTCCTGCTTTCCTGCTTTCCATTTTTTTCTTCCTGATCTCTTGCCTGCTCTCCCTCTTCCTTTGCCCGATCTATCTTCTCCTTTTCAAAATTTTTTTTTTATCCCGTTTTTTTTTTTTTTTTTATTTTTGAAACTGAAAACACTTAAACACATAAAACACAACTGTCTAAAAACTTAAGGGGTATATCGGCTGGAAACCAGACGTTAATCTCCCTTCGATTGAAGGTATTGCAGACACAATCGGGTAGAACAACGCCACGTACCCCACTTAAAAATAAAACACAGAAACTGAATATACATGAACAATATGGACAAGGACAACTGGACGTAGATCCGTTTAGGACCCTTTTGCAAGGACCGTGAAACAGATCTGAGACCAAACACAGAAATATCAAAGACTGACAGGACAAAATAAATTGAACGGGAAACAAGAACAAATAAAGAAAACACAGAACTAATCTAAATTTTTTTTATGCTTCTTTTTTTTTTATGTTTTGTTTTTCTTTTTTTATGTTTTTGTGCTTTTTATTTTTATATTTTTTTTTTATTAAGTTTTAGAATATTTCAAGAGGAATTATGACGAGTGAGATGGAATCAGAGAGATACACTAGTCAGCGATGGCGTCCTACAGATGATCAGATCAATATGATGACCAAAATCTACAACTATGGGGTCACACACCCAAGCCGAGCGCAAGTCGTCGAGATCGCGTCTCGACTAAGGACCTTCGGCGAAGCCACTGAATATAACGTGCACTGCTGGTTTAACAACCATGGCAATCGGGTCAGGCGCTGGCAAGCGGAGATAGACCCCACTGGCACTCTCTTTTCACAACTGCCGCTATACATGTACGGTAAGACCTCTGATCACACCTCCATTTTTATTGAAATTTTTTTCACTTCCTCTTCTATAATTAACACAATTTTTTTTTTTTTTTTTTTATTTTTATTTTTTTGTTTGAAAGAAAACAACTGGGTGATAATGAGGGCACCGAGGCTGCTGGATTTGTTTCCAGTTCCGATCATTATCGATGACGACAGAAATGAACGAGAAATTCCTCCACCAAAGCCTCCGCTCGTGACTTTTCGAACCAGAGCTCCCTCAACGGAGCTCTCCCTTAGACCACCACAACCAGCTCGTGAATTCTTCCAGTTTTAATGTTTTATGTTTTTTTTATTTTTATGTTTTTGTTGGCCGAGTGTGGCCAGAATTAAGGACTGTAATATGAACACTTATGTTTTTTTTTTTTTTTTTTATGTTTTTAATTTTTTATATGTTGTTTTTGTTTTTTATTTGGTTTGTAATATTAACGATCACTAAAGATCGACCCCCTGAACAACCTTATTTTCACATATGAATCTACTGCAAATTTTATTTTCAGATCTGTTCAATCTCCATTTTTCCATTACTGTAATTTTTGCATTGATGAATGAAATCTCTCTTAGTCTAAACAAAATTTTCAATCAAAGATCTGATGAAACAACTAAGAAATTATTTTACAGTGAAGAAAAATAAGGGAAAAAAAAATGAGATCTGAAATGAAATTTTTATTGGTATGAAATAATAAGATACTGAGGGTCGAAATAAAATCAAAGAATACGCAAAACAATTTTTGAATTTTTGAATTTTTTTTTTTATAAGGATAACAATGTGAAAACTAAGAAAAAATAATTATACATATCAGAATACAGATTTGGCACGCTTTTAAACAAAAAAAAAATTTTATCACAAAATATTTTTTTTTTGTTTTTTTATTTTTTATTTTTAAAGATAACAATTACAAAAACTAAGAAGAAAAGGAAAAACAAACTTAAAAGAAAAAATTGCAGAATCTTCCCCAGACCACACTTAGACTACAATGTCCCAAATCAGTTAAAGGCATAAGATCATCAGTTAAAACACTAAACAGATAAAGGACAAATGCAATAAAAGTAGGAAAACGGGGAAGAAAGAAAAAGAAAACTCCCCTGGATTATGGTGGCAGTTGCCAAAATTGGACAATCAGGGAGATGTTTTTCGCCTCGGGATCCAGTATGAAAGTGTTGAGGATGAACTGCTTCATCCTCCAGATCTGATCAAGCAATGAAATGTCTTCCATCGCTGGATCTAAGCAGAAAAAATTGTTGATGATTGGGTTCAGCAGGTGCCAATTGATTTTCAAACCGTTTTGTAAGCTTGCACCTTTGTCTTCAATTGTGGGTGTTTGTTGATGCAATACATGTACACCTCCTGCAACATGGTTAGTGCAATGTGGTTCCAAAGAGATGTTATGCAGAGGTATAACACCCAATCCCAATTCATCATACTGAGCCTTAGATAAATCCTCATAACATGAATCAATTTCTAAATTGCATGCAATATTAATCATAGATTCAGATTCATGTTCAGTGCATGAAGAATAACCATTCGAATGTGATAGTAAAAAGCGGTTCTCTTCATGCACAGAGGAAAAATTAAAATCAGACTCAGCAAGAATATAGTCATTAGCATACCGATCATCATCACAATCAACATAATAATCAAATTGTGGTATGCTTACCTCCTCTTCCCTGAAGATTTCTAGAGTGTGGGAAGGTGAAGGTGGTCTACCTGGTTCAGGATTACTGCTTACTTCTGCCGGGTCCCCAAAATTTTCATCAGTCTCCTCAGGTGCAAGAGTGGCCATCTGCCTGATCTGATCACTCAGATTCTGCATGGCAGCTTGAGTTTCCATGCTCTCTTGCTTGAACTGCATGTTCCCTTTCTGAAACTGAATGTTCTGCATTGTCATCTGCTCTAGTAACTCCTTTAATGTAGGTTCAGAAATAGAAGGCTGAGGAGTTATTTGAATAGGAGAATCATACTGCTGACTCTCATATTGTGGAACTGGCTCCCAAAGAGAGCTCTCAGAAATTGGATGATGGAACATATTGTTCTCATCATAAAAATCAGCAGATTTAAAATCAAAGTAATATGCAGAATAAGAATCATAATCACAGACATTGGCAGAATAAGCATTATTCACAACATTAAAATAGGTAGACATGGAAAAATAAAAAGTAAAAACTAAAAACTAAAAATTACGAATCAGATAAAACAAAACACATTTATACATGCTACAAGCACACACAAGACAGAATATCAATAGTAAAAATTTTTAATTAATTTTTTTTTTTTTTAATAACAACTAAATACAGAACATAGCACAATTAAACACATATATACACAATATATATTAACACAGCATAATCGAAAAACACAGCAAAAATCTAAAACAAAAAACCTGGAACTGAAGTGACAACGCCGCCAAAATTTGTTGAAGGTGTCGTTGTCTCCTACAAAAATACAACAGACAGAACACACAAAACACACATATTAACAGAACAAAAATTTACACAACAAGAATCTAAAACCAAACCGTCATTGGTCCCCGGCAGCGGCGCCATTTTTGATGAACGGGTCGTACCGCTCACAAAAGTTGTGCACGAAAATATGCAGTATAACTAGGAAGTGACTCCTAGGAAGGACCAATTTTGTGGCGGTTCAATCTCAGATTTTTTACACACAGTGGGGGGGGGGGTTTGTAGATGTTTTGTGCGGTAAAATAAATTAAAATTAAAAACAACAGTGCAGAAAACGTAAATGACAGGAATGAAGAAAATACAGAAAAACGGTAAATTTGGGAAAATGGTAAAAATGGAATTTAACTTTTTGAAAACATAAATTGGAAACAAAATTTTGACAGAATTAAAATGCAAAGCTAAAATTCACAATAGAACAGAAAATAAAAGTAATTGCATCCCAAATCTAAACGAGAAAACTGTAATCAAATTTTAATGCGTAGATGAAAAATAAAATTCAACAAGATTGATTGGAAAATGCAGAATGGAGATTACTATTAACATTCACTTCTGGACACTGGAAATTGAATCAAACACGAAACCTCCCCAAAGGGGAGGAGAAAACCAGAACGTAACTCTACTCCTAAAATCTCCTAAAATCTAATTCCTTTTCTTCTCTGCATGCTGATGGATTTATATCTAAAATCCTGAACCTACTCCCGTGAGCATCTTTTCTTTGTCTTCCCGTGAGCAAATAGGATGAGGGCCCCTCCATTATGTCATCTTCTAGCCGTGATGTGTAGCTTCTTTTCTCAATTCTTCTACTTCCATCAGGACGTGCTGGATTGGACTGTAATATGCAGCGTGAAGAATGGAACCATAAGCTGTGAGCTGCACTTGGATGTAAGTTTGCGCCCCATGCTCTCAAGCTGCTGGATGCTTGTCAAGAAACCGTGTGAGCTTCAATCCCTCAACGTGGTGGCTGCTGCTACTATGGAAGACCGAGAACTTCCTCCTCTCTTGAAAACATGGACGGACGTTGCTGGACTCCTTTGGTGTGTGACCAAGAGCTTTCCCAAGGTGTGTGCTGGACGCTTCTTCTCCTCTTTTCAAGCTTGCTGGATGCTTGGAGGCTGCCTTTGGATGGTGCCTTGCTGTTGGAACACTGCACCTGTGAGTGTTGTTTCTTCTCCAACGTGTTGCTTCTTGTCTCTAGCAAGGTGAACCTTCAATTTGGATGAAAGAAATAAGTGGATGAAGTGATGGATGCTGCAGTTGCTGAACCAAAAACCGTGAGCTCCTTTTCATTTTGCAATTCCCAAGTTTGCTGTGACAGGATGTGCATCGTTCCAGCTCCAAAATAATTCATGTGGTGATGTAAATTGCTTTCAATTCTGATAGCAAAATAAACATCACGTGCAAATACTTCTCTTATGCCAAAAAGAATTTTCCATGGGCCCATGACAAGGTGGTATGGCCGTGAACTTCATTTAGGTGACCCTTGCATTTTGGATCCATGAACATTAGCTTTCAAAGTGGTAGCCCCCTCTTTGATTCTATATAAAACAAAAAAATGTGAGAATTCAACGTGGTCCCTTATTTCCATTCACTTTGTGATTTGTTTAAAGGAAAGATGCCTTCTCCTTAGGTGGTTACAGCTGCTCCATTTTTCTTTTGGTGGGCCGTGTGTATATACTAAGTTATTTAAGAGAAGAAAGAACAAAGCCATTTCATGGTGATGTTGAAAAACGTGAACTCCTTTTGCTTCAACGTGGTCCCATGCCATTTACAAAGTTGATTCCTTATATGGTTTTCAAACCACTTCCACGTGAACTAAGTCACCAAATAGGCCACCAATAAAAAAATAACTTAGCATAACAATTTAGAATGAAATATGCTTCTCCAAAAGAAAATATTTTGTTGGACCGTGATTTCTTTTTAAGCCAGCAACATGTATCTCTCCAAAGCTTAAAACATAATAGATGCAAATTTCTTTTTGTCTCAAATATTATCCAATAATTGTTTCTGTAATCAATAATGAAAATAATAAGCTCAGATAATTCAAATTAATTAAAATAAGAATTTCTGACCAGATTAAGCTCAATCAGTAAAAACGGGAAAATACTGGACAATTAAACATAATTTCCTGATTAATTTTAATACAGTAAACTAAGTGAAGTGAGAAAAATAATGATTCATCAGGGGGCATATCCGTTTCAACTTGTCCTTTGCGAAATGCCTTTTTGTTTCTTCTAAAGGGGTGATCAATGGACAAGAATCGTCGATGGCAGTCAAACCAACTACTTTTCCGGCCATGACTCAATTGGAATGACTTTGTATGTTCCATGCAATGTGGACCAGCTAATCGACCATGTGTGCTCCAACCAGATAACATGTCGTACGCTGGAAGTCATTAATAGTCCACATCAAGGCTGCCCTCATAAGGAAATTTTGCTTCCTTGAAACGTCATACGTCCAAACACCATTCCATAACTTCTTCAAATCATCAATCAAAGGCACCAAGTAAACATCAATCAATGATTTGGGATTAGATGGACCTGGTATTATACACGATAAAAACATGTAAGGCTTTGTCATACACATCTCAGGTGGTAGATTCTATGGGGTAACTATCACGGGCTAGCATGAATACAGTGATGCAGACGCCTGAATGTACGGGGTAAATCTGATGGACAAATTTATGAACATCAAAATATGATGTCACAAACTTGTTTCACAATCGGCAAGTATGACCGAATCGTTCAAGTAATAAACTTGGTAAGACCAAGTATCGTTCTCCCAAAGGACTCACGGCCTAGTTTAGTTGTGTGGTTTGTTGATTAGCTAAGACTTAAGTGTCAGAGCGGCTGCAGCGGAATGGTTAGCGTGGAAACAAACCAAGAGGGGGGGTGAATTGGTTATATTCAAATATTATCCCTTTTTAATATTTTTCTCTTAATTTCTTACTAAACAGATAATTAAACGTAAATAACAGAGTAAGGGAAAGAGAAAAATTACACAGGTATTTTATCCTGGTTCAGATCACTAGGATCCTACGTCCAGTCGCTTATCTCAAATAAGATAAACCTTTTTCACTATCACAAAACTATTACAAATATTAGTCACACAGAAAAACAATTTGTAACAGTTTAGAAATTACCACCTCTCTTGAAACCACAAGAGATGAACTTACACCTCCTTTGAATCTTCACAAAGGATGATCACCTCCTTCGAATGCTTCACGAAGGATGATTCTCTTCCAGACACTTCCTCAGACACACCAAGGATGATCAAGCTATTCCTCTGTCACCGCAGTACCACTTCAGGACTTTGCAGACAAGAGTTTCCTTAGCTTCAGCAATTTCACAGAGTTCTCACAAGAGTTCAGAGTACTTGATCACAAGGGAAGAGTTTCTGTGTCTCTGTATTCATCTTGAGAGAAAATGAGAGTCTATTTATAGACTCATCCAAAGACTCTTCCATTCACTAAAAGACAAACTTAACGGCTAGTTTCTCCAACGGCCATAAACGGCTAGTTTGTCCAACGGCCATAAACGGCTAGTTTGTCCAACGGCCATAAACGGCTAGTTTGTCCAAGGTCATAAACGGCTAGTTTCTTCAACGACTAGTTTCCCCAACGTCCGTGTTAAGTGCGATACTCTTACCGTTAACCGTCACTATTCACGTGAATAGTGTTACTATTCATGTGAATAGTACTATAGTGTTTTGTTGCAATGATTTACTATAGTAATTTTACAAAACACTTTTCTTTTTCTGATCTACGTCCTATACATATTTCTAAGAGTATTACAAAAGCTTTCCATCACAATACAAATCTTCAAATCATTTTGATTCTTGATTGGTCTTGACTTGATTTGGACATCATCAAAACTTCATCTTCATCATTTTGCTAACAATCTCCCCCTTTTTGATGATGATCAAAACCTTCTTGATTTAAAGCTTTTGAAAATAATCTGTATTTAAAATACAACTTTAAGGAAGAAACAATTGTTAGTAAACTTAGAAATAAGTTTAAGATTTAAGACTTTATCCTGGTTGAGAGAAATTTGCATAAGGTTGAGAGAAATTTGCACAGATGATTTTATCCTGGTTCGGATCTTACCAATCCTACGTCCAGTCGCTTATCTCAAAACAAGATAAACAGTTTCACTAACACAAAACAATTACAATCACAAAGATACAATTTGTAAAAGTTTAGAAATTACCACCTCTCTTGAAACCACAAGAGATGAACTTACACCTCCTTTGAATCTTCACAAAGGATGATCACCTCCTTCGAATGCTTCACGAAGGATGATTCTCTTCCAGACACTTCCTCAGACACACCAAGGATGATCAAGCTATTCCTCTGTCACCGCAGTACCACTTCAGGACTTTGCAGACAAGAGTTTCCTTAGCTTCAGCAATTTCACAGAGTTCTCACAAGAGTTCAGAGTACTTGAGCACAAGGGAAGAGTTTCTGTGTCTCTGTATTCATCTTGAGAGAAAATGAAAGTCTATTTATAGACTCATCCAAAGACTCTTCCATTCACTAAAAGACAAACTTAACGGCTAGTTTGTCCAACGGCCATAAACGGCTAGTTTGTCCAACGGCCATAAACGGCTAGTTTGTCCAACGGCCATAAACGGCTAGTTTGTCCAAGGTCATAAACGGCTAGTTTCTTCAACGACTAGTTTCCCCAACGTCCGTGTTAAGTGCGATACTCTTACCGTTAACCGTCACTATTCACGTGAATAGTGTTACTATTCATGTGAATAGTACTATAGTGTTTTGTTGCAATGATTTACTATAGTAATTTTACAAAACACTTTTCTTTTTCTGATCTACGTCCTATACATATTTCTAAGAGTATTACAAAAGCTTTCCATCACAATACAAATCTTCAAATCATTTTGATTCTTGATTGGTCTTGACTTGATTTGGACATCATCAAAACTTCATCTTCATCATTTTGCTAACATTAAGAACGAAATATTTGGAATTTAATATGCAAGACAGAAAATAAACATGTATGCATGAGGTTTTGATCAATGGCAAAAAGCAAAAGATAAACACTTTCAATGAAATTTATGTATGAATATGTTGTTGGGGGTTCAATTTCATCTTATCCACTCTCATATATTTTAGGAATTCAACATTCAAATCATCATTGTTAATGCCACTCTCTAAAGTACCTTTCTAGAAGGCTTCTCCCTAATCACGAGTTCATACAATTCCTAGCATTCCTAATGATCAGTTCATAAGTTCAGGAGCTTAACGACAACCAACATAATATTGGGAGAAATTCTCCGGATCTAGACTTCCCCGTACGTGCCCGTATCGACAAAACCAATAATCATGCATCGAATGAGTTAAACAATGCAAGCATTAAGCAAAGAGGAAAAACCCTAACTAATGATGAAAGAAAGCATAAATCTTAATTAAAAGATGCAAGCATAAATTCCATATATGAGAGCTTCAAGAGATTACATTGATTCCCCAACAAACATACAAGGTTTAGTTCACCATATTCATAGTGAATCTAGATGAAATTCAATGAAAGAATGAAAGAATAAACCCTAAAAAGGTGAAGAGGTAGCCTGAGCATCCAAGATCCTCCTTCAAGGGGTGGAAGAGAGAGTGTTTGCCTCGTTTCTGCCAAAGATACAAACCCTAGGACGTCCTAAAGCTTATATACTATTCTAAAATTACATAAAATCTAGGCCCAAGCCCATAAGTGTGCCGCTCAGCGGTAAAGTACCGCTCAGCGGTGAGTGCGCGTCTCGTTTCTTCCCCTCAGCGGCCATTTTGCCCCTCAGCGGACCTCCCGTGACCTCCTGAGTGCCGCTCAGCGGTAAAATGCCGCTGAGCGGTGACCTCGGCTTCTCCTTTTGCACTCTTTGATTTCTTTTTTGATTCCATCTCTCTCCTTCTTCACTTCTTTCACTAAATTCACCTTAAAACCTGCACAAAAACACTGAAATCAAGCATAAACCTGTCCAGCTCTCTTATTTTTGAAAATATGGATAAAAGCATGATTTCAAGCTAGTTTCTAAGTATAAAGGTTGCTTTTAGTATCAATTTTAAGCATGAAAATAACAGTTTTTCAACTAATATCACAACCCCAAACTTAGAACTTTGCTTGTCCTCAAGCAAACAAAATGTAACTCAATCTCCAATCAATTCATATGATGGTTCACTCATTCAAAAATCCTCTTTTTCAAGATAAGTAACAACTTCACTCAAACTTATGACCAAGAGTTCATTCAAGATGTGCACATGCTTTAGTGTTCACAAAGTCATTTAAATTCCAACAAATGCTATTTTTCATGAATGATCAATCAATTAAGCATGGATGTTCATGTGCTTATGGAATATTTCCTCACTAGATAAAGTGTTTCACTCAACACACAAGTGTATAGGAGGTAAAGTGTTTCACTCATTCACTCCACTATCACAATGTCACATGAGTCAACTTTGCCTTTCATTTTACCACAATCAAAAACATTCACAAGCATGCATCATCACAAGGACTTTTCAATGGCTTATAATGTGGCTGGGCTAACAAGAAAATTGGTTTTTCTGGATCACAAAATCCTTGAGTTAAGAGAATCATAACAACACAATTATTCTTATTCATTCCCAACTTTCTTTTGCATTTGCATTTGCATTTGCATTGAGCTTTACTTCTTTTTCTTTTCTTTTCTTTTTCTTTGCATATTCTTACTTTTTAGCTCTTAGCTCAATGCTTTTCCTTTTTCATGTTTTCCCAACAACCCCAAACTTGAACATTTAACAATACCACACAAGATCTTCTACTTAACTCAAGGTAAAGATTTTCAATCAAGGGTTTTCAGTGTATGTTCAAGGCTAAGGGTTCAAAGGATAGAACACAAAGTGTTCTCTTTTAGTGGGCTAACTTTATGAATTTGGCCAATAAAAAGGGTTCCAACAAACGGCCTTGATCACATGATGCAAAACAAGCATTTGATTCAATCATAGAAAACCTGGGCAAAATCATTCATGCTTTCAAAGTAATAGCATTCAACAATAACAACTCTGGAGCTCAAAACCTCACATATAAGCTCATTCACATTTGACATACACATCCTGCTTAATTTCACAATCACAATCATGATATCATGCATTTGTTTACAAAGCTTGTGAACCACCTGTATAAGCATATAATGTGCACATTCTCAACATCAATCAATATCAAAACATCATCAGGCATTACTTATCAAACAACAATCATAAGCAAACCATCATAACAAACAAAATTTCCAATTGAGTACATCAAATCCTATTCTAAAAACATAAGTGATTGATAAAACAAATCCTACTCTAGTGCTTTGAAAAACTCAGCCCCATCAATGATGCTCTCTCCCAACCCCAAACTTAGATGGAAAACTAGTGAGAAAGTGAGTGGAAGGGAGATTTTCTAAAGAGGAATGAAAGGAAAAATGTAGGGAACCTTTGGAAAAATGTTTAGGAGTGTGTGTGCAGAGAAGAATCTAAAAAGAGAGGCCAAGGCGTAGCTTAGGGTATAAAAATACCCTAATGGGCTCAGGTTCCGCTAAGGGGAAACCCAAGCCCCTTCTGCGACACTACCGCTCAGCGGTAGTTTTCCGCTCAGCGGCACTTGCGGGAATTGCTCTCCTTCTTAGCTTGACCTAGATGCATCCTAAACATACCCCTTATTGGCTCCCTGCAATAAAATTCTTAAATCACTCATGCACAACCCTATTATGCAACTAAAGCAGGATCAAAACAAAAATTATACAGAAAAATTAATCAACTGGGTTGCCTCCCAGGTAGCGCTTGTTTAACGTCACGAGCTTGACCCAAAATCCTCCAACACCCTTCAGTAGATGCAAATCTTTCTTACCAACACCCATCAGTAGGTGTATACAAACATAGTATCCTTCAGTAGATACTCTTCTGCCTGAGATCCATCAGTAAATGTAAACCCTGTAACAAACTTATAACAAAAACACAAATACCCAAAAGTTCAAAATTACATCACCAAAACAAAAATTAAAAAGTTCTTAAATCACTGGGTTGCCTCCCAGCAAGCGCTCTTTTAACGTCACTAGCTTGACCCAATAAAGCTCATGTTCCTTCTTCTTTTTCTTCTTTTTTCTACTGAACTTCTTTAGAAATTTGATCAAACCAGGAACCTGTTGCAGTGTCTCAATCATAGGAACTTTAATCTCCAATTTCTTGAAGATTTCCATAAAGCACTTGAATTTCTTTTCCTTCCTATGATTCTTCTTTCGATGAAGATGGGGTTTTTCATATGATTTCTTCTTCTTTCCTCTCATCTTCTTTTTCTTCCTTTTTCTCTCCCTAAATTTTCTCTTTTTCTTTTCTTTTATTTTTTTTCTTCCCTTTTCTTTTTCTTTTCAACTTCTTTATTTTCATACAAATTTTCTTTCTCTCTTCTTTCTCAACCACTTCTTTCTCTTTTTCTTCATCTTTATTTCTATCACTCAATTCTTCTTTTTCTTTTCTCTCTATCTTTTCCTCATCGCCCCCTATTTTTTTCTCATTAAGAATCTTGTCACTTTCAGTGATAATGGCTTGCCCTTCCTCCTTAGGGTTAACTTCAGTATTAACCTCATCATTCAATCTCTGACTAATGGAATGAAGCTGCATCTCCATCCTTTTACATGATTCTTCAATGCTTTTCGGAGTAGCGTTAGAATTTTTCAAAAATTGTTGAAGGGTGTCATCCAAACTTCCTGATAGAAAGGTTTGTTGATGTTGCTTGTTAAATTGCCCAGTTTGTCCAGCTTGCCCACTTTGTTCCTGACCAATACTTGGGTGTGGTTTCCACCCTTGATTGTAGCTCCCTTGACGGTACTGATTGGTCATGTAGTTTACATCCTCTACGGCTTCAACTGGAAAGACACATTGACCATTGATATGGTCACCTCCACACAATTCGCACAATTGGGATTGTACCTGTGCAACAGTCTTTAACTCTTGTGGCAATTGTTCAAGTATCTTTGAGAGATTCTCCAATTGTTGAGTTATTAACTTGTTCTGAGCTATCAAGGCATCATTGGATTGCAACTGTAGAACTCCTTTTTGTTGAATAGGAGCTCCTCTTTCACTGTTCCACTTATTGTTATTAGTAGTCATGTTTTCAATTATTTTTGTGGCTTCCTCTGAAGTCTTCCATTTGATATTGCCTCCAGCTGAGGCGTTAAGCATCATCATGGTTTGTGAACCAAGACCTCCAAGGAAGATTAGGACTACTTCTCCTTCGTTAAATCCATGCGTGGGAGTCTTTCGAAATAGGCTTTTATACCTGTCCCATGCATGCCCCAGTGATTCTTCCATGCCTTGTCTAAATGAAGAGATCTCTTGCTTCCCTTTGTTGATTTTAAAGCTTTGTTGCTGCCATTGTTGTTGTGGTTGGTTCTCAAATTGTCCGGCAGCTTGCCAAAATTGGCTTTGATCCATGCTTGAGTCATGTTCCCACCAGTGGTTGAGATTACTTTGGTAGAATTGAGTGCCCATATAGTTAAATTCTTGACCGAATTGCATTCTGCAAACATTAGGCACAAAACTCTAGAAAATATTTGTTAGCACAAAAAGATATAGGAGAAGATATATATTCAGAAGATAAAATAAAATAAGATAGAATAAAATAAAATAAAATAAAATAAAATCTAATCTAATCTAATAAGATAAAATAAAATAAAATCTAATCTAATCTAATCAAATCAAATAAAATCAAATCAAATCTAATCTAGTCAAATCAAATAAGCTAAAATAAAATAAAAACAGAAAAATAAAAACAGAAATTCAAAATTAAAGTCAAAGATAATCAATAATCACACAAATTAACCAGTTAAACCAGAGTCCCCGGCAGCGGCGCCAAAAACTTGATGGACAAATTTATGAACACCAAAATATGATGTCACAAACTTGTTTCACAATCGGCAAGTATGACCGAATCGTTCAAGTAATAAACTTGGTAAGCCAAGTATCGTTCTCCCAAAGGACTCACGGCCTAGTTTAGTTGTGTGGTTTGTTGATTAGCTAAGACTTAAGAACGAAATATTTCGAATTTAATATGCAAGACAGAAAATAAACATGTATGCATGAGGTTTTGATCAATGGCAAAAAGCAAAAGATAAACACTTTCAATGAAATTTATGTATGAATATGTTGTTGGGGGTTCAATTTCATCTTATCCACTCTCATATATTTTAGGAATTCAACATTCAAATCATCATTGTTAATGTCACTCTCTAAAGTACCTTTCTAGAAGGCTTCTCCCTAATCACGAGTTCATACAATTCCTAGCATTCCTAATGATCAGTTCATAAGTTCAGGAGCTTAACGACAACCAACATAATATTGGGAGAAATTCTCCGGATCTAGACTTCCCCGTACGTGCCCGTATCGACAAAACCAATAATCATGCATCGAATGAGTTAAACAATGCAAGCATTAAGCAAAGAGGAAAAACCCTAACTAATGATGAAAGAAAGCATAAATCTTAATTAAAAGATGCAAGCATAAATTCCATATATGAGAGCTTCAAGAGATTACATTGATTCCCCAACAAACATACAAGGTTTAGTTCACCATATTCATGGTGAATCTAGATGAAATTCAATGAAAGAATGAAAGAATAAACCCTAAAAAGGTGAAGAGGTAGCCTGAGCATCCAAGATCCTCCTTCAAGGGGTGGAAGAGAGAGTGTTTGCCTCGTTTCTGCCAAAGATACAAACCCTAGGACGTCCTAAAGCTTATATACTATTCTAAAATTACATAAAATCTAGGCCCAAGCCCATAAGTGTGCCGCTCAGCGGTAAAGTACCGCTCAGCGGTGAGTGCGCGTCTCGTTTCTTCCCCTCAGCGGCCATTTTGCCCCTCAGCGGACCTCCAGTGACCTCCTGAGTGCCGCTCAGCGGTAAAATGCCGCTGAGCGGTGACCTCGGCTTCTCCTTTTGCACTCTTTGATTTCTTTTCTGATTCCATCTCTCTCCTTCTTCACTTCTTTCACTAAATTCACCTTAAAACCTGCACAAAAACACTGAAATCAAGCATAAACCTGTCCAACTCTCTTATTTCTGAAAATATGGATAAAAGCATGATTTCAAGCTAGTTTCTAAGTATAAAGGTTGCTTTTAGTATCAATTTTAAGCATGAAAATAACAGTTTTTCAACTGTTATCAAAACCCATCAGAGCATAGACCAAGTCTGACGTTACGTGGTTCACTAGCAAAGGATGGATGTTTACGATTGAAGTGCTTCCAAGCTTCACCATTAGAAGGATGACGCAAAAATCCCAGAGTTTTGTTACCATCATACCATGTCATGTGTTCTGATGTTTGCATTGAAGTAAACAATCTTTGTAATCTTGGAATTATAGGCAAGTAGAACATGAACTTTAAGGGAATTGGTTTTTTTTGCCTCCGTCCAACATGCATTGTATGATATCGAGGTGAGCCAAAAAACTTGCATTCAACCAACAATGCATAATTTTTGCCACTGTCATTGTTATAGAATAACATACATCCATTAACACAATAATCAATCTTCTTGACATCCAATCCCAACTTTGAAACACATTTTTTGGCTTGGTAATAATTCTTCGGCATAAAATTGTTTGGTGGTGTCAAATCTAACATCAATTTTGTATAGAAGTCCACTGCTTGAATGGGAACGTTCCAATTAGATTTCCCAGCCATGAGTCTAATGCACACTGACAATTTTGACTCAGATGAACCTTCAAATACAGGTAGATTTGCCTCTGTCAGTAAATTGTAAAACCTTTGCGTTGTTTCATTTGGAGGCTCTTCATCATGATTATCGTCTGCTTCTTCAGCATGGTGACGAAGAGCATTGTCGACCATCTCTTGCATATAGGCAAATTGATCTATCTCAGATGTATGTACAATAGTATTTGAACCTCATGCAAGCCGTTTTTCAGCTGTAGTGGAGGTAGAAGGAATTTCTTCACCATGAAATGTCCAAACCATGTAATTAGGCATGAACCCTTTTTGGTAAAGGTGAACTTTGACGACTTCATCTTTCAAAATCCTTGTATATTCGCACTTGATGCATGGACATCGAATCCCTCCATCAAGGGCATGATATTGATATCGTCGGGCCGTCTCCACGAACTCTTCAACTCCGATGACAAAAGATTCCATCAAACCTCTCCTTCCACTATAACAACGGTCGTACATCCATCCACGATGGTTGGGAAAATGGGCCATGTTCTGTGACAAGCCAAACAAATAAAAACTTAGCCAAAACAGCAACACTCCATGTGACATAAGTAATAAACCTATTACTACTCAAGTCGAACATGGAAGGCAATTTCAACACTACGGTCATAGGCATTCAATAAGGGCATGCAAAGAGAAGTCCTCAGTATTGAAATGCCTTAGACATACTAAGGGGGAGCTCTGTATTAAAGTTGGAGGATACAACTTATTACTACTGAAGTTCTCTTCTCTAGAGTACTTCCGAATATTTTGTAGTTTCTGAGTGTTTAGTGTATTTTTACCCTTCTCATTGCTTTGAGAATGTGTGTAGTACCATAAGTATTTAAATGACTACTCCACTTAATCAAGTTATAGCCTAATAAAAGAAATACAAGGTAAATGAACATACCATATAGACATCAACATAATTTAGGCAATCAAATATCTATAAAAGCATGGATATATACTACAATCTAACCATGGATATATTTATGCAGTTTGCAAATTCTAACCATTCTAGTGCATTTTTAGTAGTCATTTTGAAGAAGAAAAAGTTGTATTGGGTGTCTATTTTCGTGCAGCAGGGATTTTGTGCTATTTGGCAGTTTAAACAAGTTGTAATTATTGTATTAAACTTGTTACAACATTCAAAATGAAGCCAGATTCATGTATGTGCAATTTGCATATCCAAACCTCATTTTTTAGTGAAATTGGGAACTAAAAGGGTGAATCTGCTATACAGTTTTGTTTTCAACCCAATTACAGTTCAAACAAGTTTAACTTGATGAATTCAAGTTGCTGAAAGTATTAATCAAAGAGTCACAATCACTTATGCACGAATTCACTTTTAGAACCACCAATCTTGGATCAATTTTTTGGTGTAGAGTTGACAAATTTTAAGTGCTGTTATGATGAAGTTGGTATGAAATTCCATTTTGGTTGGAGCAAAACATGTTTAAGTTTTTCTTGCTTTCTTCATCTGTTGAAGAACCTTTCTTAGGATCCATTTGAGTGCCTACTTATATTGTACACCTATTTATAATAGTTTTAAGCTTGTAGGCATTTTAAAATTGACCAATTCAAGTCAGAATTTGGTGCTGTTCTTGTACATTTCTGGTCCACTTTTTGATCTACTTTGGTACTAATTAATGTGTGAAATAGTGGTGTTCTAAAGATTTTGGGGTGCAGTCCAGTTTTAGAAACATTTTCCAACTAAGGTGGCATCTTAGGAAGTGGAGAAGGAGCACAATTTGTCAATTCAAAGGGGTTGTCCAGCAAGGAAAAATGATGAAATTGGCAACTTCGATAGCCAAATATTGAGTTCTAAATTCAATTTGGGCAAACAAAATAATAGCTAGAAAGGGATTCAAAGGCCTTTCTTCCTACATTTGGGGTGAAGGATAAATCCAACATATTGCTAGTTGAAGACCCTATTAGTCAAGAGAAGAGGTTGTTAGAGAGAATGAACAACGCTAACATGGAGAAAGCTGCAAAATCAATCTCAAAAATCAACTTGGAAGTAGAGAGGCTTGCCGGGAAAAAATAGTGTTGTGGTTGCTAATGATCAGTGATTGGATTTGGTTAGGTATCAACATTTGAGTGAATTATCAACAAAGGTGGAAGATTTGCACAAACAGATGTGCTTAATCTGATTGAGTTATTGCTGAATCAATTGCTTAAAGTAGATGGTATAATGGTTGAAGGGGATGTGAAATTAAAGAGGAAAATTCAGGTCATGCCACATACTGAGATGTATTTTACTGAATTATGTTTATCACTGTATCTCAAATTAAATTTTTTTAAGCAATTGTAGTTCTAATGTTAGTGAAAAATTAATTTTCAAGTTAAGAAGAGTTCAAAAGTATGTTGAAACTCTGGATTAGCTAAACATTAAGAATTCATTGCTTGGTAGCAATGGACATGATGCACCATTGAGAATGTATGTAGTACCATAAATAGTTCAGGGGACTTTTATCCTTCTACATCAATACTTTTATCCTTCTACATCAAGTAGTAAGATTAACGATAAATCAATCCTAAGTTTAGTAATGTATTTAATTCACTCACACTCATACACTATAATTTGTTCTTACAAGGGATTTCCAACACTTTTTTCTAACCATTATGGGATCACTCAAAGTATGACAAAAAGGTAATGAATTTGGAAATGATACTTTACTTGAGCATGTGAAGAAGAAGATGGAATTTTCTAAGACTAGCTACTAAAACACATCTTACAAAAACATTGATTTAGTTTAGCCATTACCTTGAGATCAGAGAGACCAATCACACAAGCACAGTCCACTACTTTAGCACCAGCAAGTTCTACAATTGAAAGCAAACTTAACCATTTTAGGAACAACAACAAAAAATGGGGGTTAATTCATAAAGCTTTTTTTTTTATAGATATTTAAACATGCTTTAGTAGATAGTAACCCAACCACTTAATAAGGATTTTACCTATAGATACTTGTGACTTATTGATATTTGTCATTCCTAAAACATAATTTCAATTAATCTATGTTGTATCAGAACTACTGTTACGAGATTGGGTAAAATAGTAGAAAGGTATGTCAAATATGAACAAGAGTTCATTAGTTTTCCTCAACCACCGATTGAAAAACATTAAAGTTACTTCTCCTCAAGTTAAAAAAATTGAAGAAATTATATGAGATAACTTTGTTAAACTAAGTTAATCTTGTAATGTTTTTTGTGTCTTGTACATCATCATTTTGTCCAAAATTGTATCAATTATTTGTATTAAAAGAATTAGATTATTGAGGTACTATTATTATTAAACAGAGAAATAGCCATGACATGAATGAGATATGCAGCAAAAAGAGAAGGAGCAAAATTGCATTTATGTGTTTCACTTTCCATCATACAAAAAACTAACACTTCTAAATATCATACAAACATTACCCAAAAGCAAATTTCAGCAATCACTAAAAAAGTAACTGAAAACCATACTGAGAAAGACGAAATGAATGCATGAAATTAAATTTGTGATGAATTGAGGAAATAAGTACCTGGTTAAGGCTCCAACACCTGTTTGAAAAAAGTGCAGAATGATTGTGAAAATTTAGGCAAATTGAACAACTCACTATGCTCCACCACCAGCTGCAAGAGCAAATCACCTACAAGTCTTATTGTTATTGATAGGCATCACTTTCCGGACCAAATCAATGAACTAGAACAAGTACCAAGAGAGTGAGGTGTTGGGTTAACTTCAACAACACTTTTAAACCATTCAATCAATATCAAACTTCATTTCTAATAAACACTTTTAAGTAATTAAAAACCACATAAGCTCTACAACCATACAATTCAAATAAGTAATGAGAATTAAAAATGAGAATCAATTATTTGTTAGCCAAACAATGTGTTGAAACAGATTTTTTGGTGCAGGGAGAGTAACTGAAGCTCTTCTTCCTCTGCTCCAACTCTCCACTTCACTAAGGATTGTCACATTCTTTCTTTCACAATGAAGAAAGCATCAATTAATCTCTGCCAAAGCAATGAAACCAGACAATTCTTCCTAAAATGACATACAATTCTTACTACCCTTGTGCATGTTATGTTCTCTACTTGAGTGCATAGAATCTGTATAAACATTTTTCTGGACTAATCTTAATTGCTCGACTTCCTGCATTTGGTAATCTTTTATGAAATAACTTTTATGAAGTTTGTACTAATTTAATCCATAATGGGATCTCTAACATTCTTCGTGTATATGGCCTAAATTTTCAGTGAGGAACAATGCACCATCACACTTTAACCTAATATCTCTTCCTTCCACAAAAACATTACATTCTCTTCATAAAAACTTCATAATTCATACATGTTATCTTTACAGTTTTATAAGTTATGTTTTTAGTGTGCTTGTTTTTGCAGTGGTTGCTTTGATTTGTTTCTGGTTTAAGAGATAGTGATGATTTGACCTTTTGTACGAGGGACTCATACTTTGTTTTCTCTCCTTCCTATATATAAAATGGTAGTATATATTGAATGCTATAAATCGCATTCATAAAGTGCACATATGGAGACAAAATTTTAGAAAAAATACCTTAATCTACAATGATGGTTCCAACAAATATCTTCAAACATATGAAGGTTTTACACAGTGAGACTGATTTTGGTTGTGCCACCACTACCGTAATACCAAATTTTCTAGCAACTGGAAGACAAATGGGATCCTTTAAAGAGAGAACTTCTTTCTTGAAAAAAATTATTACTAAGTATATGAAAAAAAAATATTATTTTTCCCCTCTCTAATCTTATATATTTGAACCCGTTGGCCACGGTTCTATGATAGACCTATGTGTAGTTGAGAGGGACAAATACACTACTTGACTTGAATAAAATTATCCACTGCAAGCAAGCATTATTGATTAAGTTGAACTAGTCACATTAATTATCATCAATTATAGACACTTAATCAATTACTTGTGTGCTTAAATATAAATCAAGTGTGTCTTCACATAATTGACTATGTTAAACTTTAGAGTATGTTGCATAATGCTCTACGGTCATATTAATATCTAGACATTAACATAAACACATGCATATGAATGAATCAACAATAAATAAATTCCTTTTTACAACTACACACCATCACTAAACAATATTAAGTTCAAACTAAAAATGAGTTCATAACGCATTCAATAATATTTCTATGACAGCACAAACCAGAAGCAACCAACAATATATCACACCCATGGTTAGAATTGTGAATATTTTCTTTTTAGAATTATGGCTCAAATCTTATTATAACATATAACATATATAATGAATAAAATATGATATTTTAAAGTCAAAATAAGTGACATGAAAAAGGTTGAAAAATATCATATATGAAAATTCAGACAAAATTTCCAATCCGCAACAACTAAAATATAGTAATAAAAGGAAAATGGTTTTTTTCTTTAATTAAATCCTACATCCTAATATTGTGTTTTTATTCATCTCATTTTCGAGTTCAATGCCACTTAGATAATTTTCTTTCATCTGTGAATTCCATGAATTGGTTTTGGTAGTACCATAACTTCAATTTTGATGTACTTGCATGCTAATTTTAGGAATATCATTATAGCAGTTTCTTCTGTCATTACTCTCTCCTAACAAGGAACATAACTCATTGATGAGTCGTTATTTCTTGAATTATATTTAGTTTATTGCACTTAAATAAACCAGGTGTCGCAACCGGGATCGCGACGGGACGACGATCCGAAAAAATAAAACAGGGGTTTTGAAAAAAAAAAAAAAGGATTTTGGAGTCGCCACCATAGTTTATTCTGGAAAACTACGGAAAAACCATAAAATGATAAGGCATGGTCTGCGAAACTGAGATTCTTGGTTCGGGAGTCGGTTACGTGTAGGGAAGGTATTAGCACCCTACGACACCTGCCCTAAGGCACTACCTTTAACTAAATATGCGAATGTGATGTGATTTTCAAAATGTTTAACTTTCCCCTAAAAATAAAATTCTAAAGAAACAAAATATTTTTAGTTTTTTAGGCCCGACAAGGATTGACCTTGATCCTACGTATTCTCATTAAGAATGAGAAATCAGGGTTTCGTAGTTCTTCTAGAAGACTGCTTGAAAATTTGTTTGAAAATTGTTTAGAAAATTTGTTTGGAAAATGATTATGGATAAATTTGGATTTTTGGGAAAGTGAACCTGACAAGGACTGGCCTTGCTCCTACGTATCTCCACTTTTGATGGAGAATCAAGGATCACGTAGTTCTGGCTGAAAAATTGTTTGTTGTTTGAAAATGTGGATGTTTTTAGTTTTTTTTTTTTTTTTGAAGATTTTTATATTTTTGGTATTTTTTGATGTAATATTTAGGTTTTTTTTTTGCGTAATGAGCACTAGGCTGATGCGTACGATCGCACGAGCACTCACACGGCTTTTTTCTTGTTTTTTATTGTTTTGCGTAATGAGCACTAGGCTGATGCGTACGATCGCACGAGCACTCACACGGCTTTTTCCTTATTTTTTATTGTTTTGCGTAATGAGCACTAGGCTGATGCGTACGATCGCACGAGCACTCACACGGCTTTTTCCTTATTTTTTATTTTGGGTAATGAGTACTAGGCTGATGCGTAAGATCGCACGAGTACTCATACCGATATTTATATTATTACATGTTTTTAAAGTTTTATATTTGTTATTAAGAAGGATAGATGAGTTGAAATATGAAAAGCATAAAGAAAAATTGTGATAGAAAACAAGATGAATTTATAAACTAAAAAAAAATGATCAAAATGCATATATAAATAGAATGAAGAGAAAATGTGTACCTTGTTGAAGATTTGTGTGATGAAATAAAACCTTACTTGTAATAAGTTGTGAGAAAGATAGATGGAAGATGAAGAAGATAACTTTATGGTAGAAATGTGGTATGGGATTTATTATGTATAGAGAGATTAAGAAATAGTAAAATGTGAGAGAAAAATGAAGTAGAGTTTTGGGATGGAATGAAGAGATTTTGAGAGAGAAGAGATGGATATTATGTAAATTGTGTGTGTGAAGTGAAGAGAATGTAGGTATTTATAGAGTTAAGGATGAAGAAAGTTGATGAATAAAAATAATATAATAAGTTGGTGGAAAATTTAGATGAAATAAAATATAATTAAAAAAAATGAATAGAAAAAGTTAATGTGGAAAATAAAGGAAAGAAATAATATAAAAAGTGGGTGGAAAAATAAGGCAAAAAAAACGGATAATAAAAAATGTTGATGGAGAGGATATAATAAAAAAATGTATTGGAATAATTAGAAAAGTTGATATATAAAATTAATATGAAAATGATGTGAAAAAAATAAAAGAAAAAGATAGATGATGTGGAGAGTGATGTGGATGGTGATGTGGAGAATGGGGTGTGATAAGAAAAGATGGGTGGTGAGGAAGTAAAAAAATGAGATTATTTTGGACCATTGGATTAAGTGTTTAATAGAAAATTTAAGGGTGCAAAAAAAGTAAAATAAATAGTGTTTTTCATTTTGGTGTTTTTGTGTTGTTTTTTTTTATTTTATTTATCCGGACGAAATTTGGTATTGACAATCACAATAAACATCCATAATAAAATTCATACCAGATAATTATAAACAATTAACAATAATAAAACATTACAATAAATGGTCATAGAAGAATACAATATTTGACAATCATAAAAATAATCTTAATATAAAAAAATTCATGGGGAAACAAGAAGTTGAATCTGGCAGAGCCGGTTAGACAACTTCTAATCCTTCCAAAATGCAATAAAATAAATAAGTAAAGAAATAAAACATTTGGGGAAACAAGAAGTTGAATCTGGCAGAGCCGGTTAGACAACTTCTAATCCTTCCAAAATGCAATAAAATAAATAAGTAAAGAAATAAAACGTTCGGGGAAACAAGAAGTTGAATCTGGCAGAGCCGGTTAGACAACTTCTAATCCTTCCAAAATGCAATAAAATAAATAAGTAAAGAAATAAAACGTTTGGGGAAACAAGAAGTTGAATCTGGCAGAGCCGGTTAGACAACTTCTAACCCTTCCAAAATGCAATAAAATAAATAAGTAAAGAAATAAAACGTTTGGGGAAACAAGAAGTTGAATCTGGCAGAGCCGGTTAGACAACTTCTAATCCTTCCAAAATACAAAAATAAACAACTAATAACATATAAATGGCATAACATAATCAATATCACGTTTTACAACTATCACACTTGGATATCAACACAAAAGCATACTCTCATTTAAATTGAAAATCATACAGAAACAAAATACTCCATAATCAAGATTTAAGATCAGACAAAAGCAAAATATAGCATATTCAAGGCTCAAGATAATACAAAAGGAGATACTCAAGGTTAGCTTCTCTTACCTCTATTACAGACTTAATCTCCTCGCTCTCTGAAAACTTCCAGAATATCCCCTTTGAAATTAGAAATTCTTCCAACTCTCTTCTCTCAAAAATTTTCTAAATTCTTTTGTGTAAATTTTCAGCCTCCCCCCTTGGCTATTTATAATAAAAAAAATTTACTATTCATTTGTACTATTCATTTTTACTATTCATTTTTTTATTCATTTTACTATTACAAAAATAATTTTTTATTTGCAAATTGGTGAATTCTGATCTCAAAGCTACGTGGAACACTTATCCTTTCCAAAAATAATTTTTTTTTTTTACTATTCACTTTTTACTATTCACAATTTACTATTCACTATTTACTTTTTTTTTTTTTTTGATTAATTTTATTTACCCGGACGAAATTTGGTATTGACAGCTGCCCCTCTTTACTTAGATTTTACTAGATAATATGACAAATAATGTTTTTATATTATCAGAGTAAAAGATAAGTAAAGATAGAAATACTAATTTCGTCCATATTTCAAAATGAACAAGGAACTTAAAAAAAAAGAACAAGGCTGGGAGAATTGAGGTGTGTAGACATTGCGGAGGGTGTAACCACCCTATGGATGAAGTAAATGATTTGAGTTTGATCATTGGGTCCGACCATTGTCTTACAGAGGGCCGAAATACAATTAGCAGAAAGTAATATTGGGCTTTACCATTGTCTTACAGAGGGCCGAGATACCAATGACAGAAAGTAAAATTGGGCTCGACCATTGCCTTGCAGAGGGCCGAGATACCAATAGCAGAAAATAAATTTGGGCTCGACCATTGCCTTGCAGAGGGTCGTTTGACAATCTGGACTTGACCATTGTCTTGTAGAGGGCCAAGATCGCAGAGGAAAATTTAAATTCGACCATTGCCATGCAGAGGGTCGTTTGACAATCTGGACTTGACCATTGCCTTGCAGAGGGCCAAGATCGCAGAGGAAAACTTAAATTCAACCATTGCCATGCAGAGGGTCGTTTGACAATCTGGACTTGACCATTGCCTTGCAGAGGGCCAAGATCGCAGAGGAAAATTTAAATTGACCATTGCCATGCAGAGGGTCGTTTGACAATCTGGACTTGACCATTGCCTTGCAGAGGGCCAAGAATCTGGACTTGACCATTGCCTTGCAGAGGGCCAAGATCGCAGAGGAAAATTTAAATTCGACCATTGCCATGCAGAGGGTCGTTTGACAATCTGGACTTGACCATTGCCTTGCAGAGGGCCAAGATCGCAGAGGAAAATTTAAATTCGACCATTGCCATGCAGAGGGTCATTTGACAATCTGGACTTGACCATTGCCTTGCAGAGGGCCAAGATCGCAGAGGAAAAATTAAATTTGACCATTGCCATGCAGAGGGTCATTTGACAATCTGGACTTGACCATTGCCTTGCAGAGGGCCAAGATCGCAGGGGAAAATTAAATTCGACCATTGCCATGCAGAGGGTCATTTGACAAATAGCAGAAAGTAAAATTGGGCTCGACCATTGCCTTGCAGAGGGCCGAGATACCGATGACAGAAAGTAAAATTGGGCTCGACCATTGCCTTGCAGAGGGCCGAGATACCAATAGCAGAAAGTAAAATTGGGCTCGACCATTGCCTTGCAGAGGGCCGAGATACTAATGACAGAAAGTAAAATTTTGTGGTTGTTTTGAATTGGAAACTTTTGCATTTGTTTTTTTTTCGATTTTTTTAGACAACAATGAGTGTCCATGTTTATGAAATGAGCAAACAAGGCTTTAAAAATTTTGCATAATGTTGAAATCAATGAATCAGGAGTTGTATTATGTAAATTTTGAAATTTGGAGAAGCAAACTTTGATGTATGTTGATTTTTTTTGTCTTTTTGAAGAAAGAAGATTTGATGTAATTTTGTAATTGGAAGAGAAAACTTTGATGCATGTTGATTTTTTTGTCTTTTTGCAAGGAAGAAGATTTGGTAAACATTCATTTAAATTCAAAGTTCATGAAAATATGTACATGATGTGATTTGTTTTTGTAATGGAAAACTATGACATATTTTTTTTTGAGTCAATTTGTTTTCTTTGAAATCATCAAAATTATGAAAATTTAAACCTTCATTTTCCTTTTTTACCATGAATGTCGAATTATAAAGTCAAATGTTCAAAATGAAACTTATGTGTTGGATATTTCTTGATGAAATACTAGTGTGTACATGCTTGATATGAGAGGATGGTTAAAATGGTAAGAGATATTTGGAGGGGTTTAGAGGAGACTGAAATGGCTTTTTGGGTACATCATTCCTTATACAATCATCAATGAAGATGCAATATATGAATGTCAATGTGAAATAGGATATACCCAAAGGTTACTTTGGTTTGGTGTCTGGGAAAAGGAATGTGAGGGGATACGTTATGAATCAGGGATTGAGAATATGATGTGAGATTTATAAAATAAACCCAATTTTGGTGGTGGTAGATTTTTTTTGAAATTTAGGGCGAACCAAGATCATGCGAGGCCTAACAAGGGATGCCCCAGTCTTGGTATGAGCTTTGTGAGATTAATAAACTTTGCTCAATATCTTGAAGGGGCCAAAACATATGAAACTTACAAAGTTGCCTTAGTTTTGGAGAACGAGTGAAAAAAGTTATGCAAAACCTACAAAGTTGCCCCTAGTTTGGGAATTGGGGGAAGAGTTTGAATGTGATATGAATTTGTTCAAAAATTTGTGATGGATATGGAAATGATTGGCTTGAAAAGATTGCCTCAATATGCTTGATTTTCCTTCCTATAATTCTGATCAATAGGGAGTTTCCTTTCTTCCGAGGACATTTTTTTCATCATTTTTTTACAACTGTATTGTTAGTCATTTTGTCTTGTCTCAAAATTAAGCTTTATGAAAATTTAAGCAACCATCATTCAATCTGTGTGGACTTTTATTGAGCTTGTAATGTGGCTTGGGCTGAAGGGTATTGAAAGAAAAGATATGAAGGCCCAAATAAATGTTTGTGGGTTATTTTTTTTTTGTTTTTGAAACAAGAGTTACCATCTACACCTTGCATCGGTTATTCGTCAAATCTGTTTTGACTATTTTTCATTCTTCAAATTTCATTCTTTGTTTGTCATCACTTTGTGATTCTTTCTATTTTTTTTCTTTGCTTTCGATTAATTCTCTTCATTTGATCACTAAGTGTGTTTTTTATTTGTTTGCAATTTGAGTTGACTTCTACTGTGCTGGTAGCCCTTGCTTAGGTAAATTTTGAAAAGAAGTTTCTTATTGGCTCAAATTTGGTATCAATGGATATATTTTTGGATGAAGAAATATGGCCACACATCATTTCAAATTTTGGTTGTTTTATTTTCACAAGATTAATTAGAAGACAATCAACAAGAGTCATTCATTTTTTTGTTTTTGTTTTGTCCTAACGGATTCAAGGATCTCCCAAATTAAAGCTAATGAAGGTAATCTTAACATGGAAAATCTGCCCCAATGTAAAAGTTTGCGTTTATTTGGACTCAAGAACATGATTTGGGTCAATATTTGGTTTAGTGAAGGTTGAAGGATGATGTTTCCAAGCAATGCACACACAAATACTTCTTAAGAATACGTGATTTAATCATTTGACTATAGGAGATTATGACATCCATCACATTTTTATGAAATGTCATAAAATTGATTATTTGCATCGAAAATAATTGACTCAACATTTAATATGATATGCTTATTTTTGGTTGTAATATGAAGTAAAATGATGATGCTAGTTGAAAAAAAGATTTTTTTTTTATTATTGTTTGTTTTTCTTCACGACATCCTTCAGGAACGAGTTTGTGCTCATTGGATATACCCGTGATGCTTAAATTATTATTACCTTCCCTTTTACTTTAAAAGTCAATGCGATATGAATCGTGTCGAAAGGCAAAAGCGTAAAAGTTGAATAAAACCGTATGGTATTTATTGAATTAACACAAAATACAACAGAATTCAAAAACAGTGTTAATATCCCTTAGTAGCATCCCTTATTGCGAAATCATCATGCGTAAAACTTTTTTACCGCATCAGAATTAACCGGTAAAGGTAACTCTTTTCCGTCCATCCTTGTGAGGATTAACGCCCCTCCAGAGAATGCCTTCTTTACTATAAATGGCCCTTCATAATTTGGGGTCCATTTGCCCCTGTGATCCTTTTGTGTAGGTAAAATCTTTTTTAGCACCATTTCGCCTTCATGGAACTCCCTTGGGCGCACCCTTTTGTCGAAAGCCTTCTTCATCCTTCTTTGGTATAATTGTCCGTGGCATGCTGCTGTTAGTCTCTTTTCTTCGATGAGATTGAGCTGGTCAAACCGAGTTTGAACCCACTCAGCTTCCTCTAATTGTGTTTCCATTAAAACTCGTAAAGATGGGATTTCCACCTCAAATGGAAGTACTGCTTCCATCCCATACACAAGCGAGAAAGGTGTTGCCCCAGTTGATGTTCGTATTGATGTACGATATCCATGTAAAGCAAAAGGAAGCATTTCATGCCAATCTTTATAGGCGACCACCATCTTTTGTACAATCTTCTTGATATTCTTATTAGCAGCCTCTACTGCCCCATTCATTTTGGACGGTAAGGAGAAGAATTAAGATGATGAATTTTGAACTCCTCACATAACTCCGTCATCATCCGGTTGTTCAGGTTGGTGGCATTATCAGTGATAATCTTGTTAGGTAGCCCGTATCTACAGATCAACTCCCTTTTTATGAATTTGGTCACCACCTTTCTAGTCACATTGGCATAAGAAACGGCTTCGACCCACTTGGTGAAATAATCAATTGCGACTAGTATGAAGCGGTGTCCATTTGAAGCTTTTGGCTCTATAGCCCCAATAACATCTATCCCCCACATCGAAAATGGCCATGGTGCAGATAATACGTTCAAGGTCGTGGGCGGTACATTGATATTGTCTTCAAACATCTGACATTTCTCGCACTTTCTCACGTGTGTACAACAATCAATTTCCATGGTCAACCAGAAGTAACCAGCTCTCAAGATCTTCCTGGCCATTGAGTGCCCATTCATGTGGGTGCCAAATGTACCTTCGTGCACTTCTTTCAATATCAGCTCGGCTTCCTTTGCATCCACACATCTGAGGAGAACCATGTCATGATTTCTCTTGTATAAAATATCCCCATTCAAGATAAAGCTGCCAGCCAACCTCCTTAACGACCTTTTATCATTTTCAGATGCCTTCTCGGGATATTTTCGGGTCTTGAGAAAGTGCTTGATATCAAAATACCAGGGTTTACCATCTACCTCTTCCTCGATGAGGTGACAATATGCTGGCTCCGCATGGCTGTTCATTTCAATCATTGGTAACTCTGCATCTTGGTCAACTTCAAACATGGATGACAAAGTAGCCAACGCGTCTGCTAATTGGTTATCTTCCCGCGGTAGGTGGTTAAATGTGATGACGTCAAAATACATCATTAATCCCTTGATGTATGCTTGGTAAGGGATTAATTTTGCATCCCTAGTTTCCCATTCTCCCTTTAATTGGTGGATGACTAAAGCTGAATCCCCATATACGTCCAGAATTTTCACTTTGGACTCTATTGCCGCTCGAATACCCATAGCGCAAGCCTCATATTCTGCAATGTTATTTGTGCAATTAAAACACAACCTCGCTGTCATTGGCGTGTACTGCCGCTCTGGAGAGATAAGAACTGCCCCTATGCCATGCCCCATCACATTCGAGGCTCCGTCAAATAATAATATCCACGTTTCTTCGCCTCGAATTTTTCCGTTTTCTTCGAATAGAGCCATGATATCTTCATCGGGAAATTCGGGTTGCATTGGCTGATAATCACTGATGGGTTGATGAGCCAGGTATTCTGCTAACGCACTGCCAGTAAGAGCGGGCTTTTCAAAAATATACTTGATGGGATCCATCTTAGATATCAACCAGGTAGAGTGACTTAACATATACTGCCTTAAACGATGAGCAGCCCATGCCAATGCGCAACAAGTTCGCTCTAACGACGAATATCGCTTTTCGCAGTCTGTGAACTTCTTGCTCAAATAATATATAGCATGCTCTATTTTCCCATCTTCTTCGTGCTGACCTAATACACAACCCATTGACTCATCCAACACAGTCAAATACAAAAGGAGCGGTCTTCCTGGCTCAGGTGGACGCAACTGATAACAGTTGAAAAACTGTTATTTTCATGCTTAAAATTGACACAAAAAGCAACCTTTACACTTAGAAACTAGCTTGAAATCATGCTTTTATTCATATTTTCAGAAATAAGAGAGTTGAAAGTGAATTTAATGGTTTTGTGCAAGATTCCCTTGATTTTGTAGGCTAATTGAATGATTTGAAAGAAGAATTGAAGTATCGTATGATTGGAGTGCTGAAAAGTAAACCAGAAACCAGAAAAGTCAACCAGTCAACCAGAAAAGTCAACCAGTCAACCAGAATACGAAAAAAGTCAACCAGACGAGTTTTGGGCCAGTTTTATGCGATTTTATGATCTGTTTGGGCCTGGACCCGTTTTCTATTATTTTTATGTCCTATTTAAAGACCTAGATGTCTTAGGGTTGGTATCTTTGGCAGAAACGAGGCAAACACTCTCTCTTCCACCCCTTTGAAGGAGGATCTTGGATGCTCAGGCTACCTCTTCACCTTTATTGGGTTTATTCTTTCATTCTTTCATTGATATTCATCTAGGTTCACCATGAATATGGTGAACTAAACCTTGTATGTTTGTTGGGGAATCAATGTAATCTCTTGAAGCTCTCATATATGGAATCTTTGATTACATCTTTTAATTAAGACTTATGCTTTCTTTCATCATTAGTTAGGGTTTTTCCTCTTTGCTCAATGCTTGCATAGTTTAACTCATTCCATGCATGATTATTGGTTTTGTCGATACGGGCACGTACGGGGAAGTCTAGATCCGGGGAATTTCTCCCAATATTATACTGACAATATTTTATTGGTTGTCGTTAAGCTCTTGCACTCATGAACTAATCATTAGGAATGCTAGGAATTGTATGAACTCGTGATTAGGGAGAAGCCATCTAGAATGGTACATTAGAGAGTGGCATTAACAATGATGACTTGAATGTTGAATTCCTAAAATATATGAGAGTGGATGAGATGAAATTGACCCCCAACAACATATTCATTCATATAATTCATTGAAAGTGTTTATCTTTTGCTTTGCCATTGATCAAACTTCATGCATACATGTTTATTTTCTGTCTTGCATATTAAAATTTAAATATTTCGTTTGTAAGTCCTAGCTAATCAACAAATCACATAACTAAACTAGGCCGTGAGTCCTTTGGGAAGAACGATACTTGGTCTTACCAAGTTTATTACTTGAACGATTCGGTCATACTTGCCGATTGTGAAACAAGTTTGTGACATCATATTTTGGTGCTTACAAATTTGTCCATCAAGTTTTTGGCGCCGTTGCCGGGGACTCGTGGTTTAACTGGTTAATTTGTGTGATTATTGATTATCTTTGACTTTAATTTTAAATTTCTGTTTTTATTTTCTGTTTTTATTTTTTCGGTTTTGATTTTATCTTTTAGATTAGATTAGATTTTATTTTATTTTATTTGATTAGATTAGATTTTATCTTATTAGATTTTATTTTTAGATTAGATTTTATTTTATCTTATTAGATTAGTTTAGATTTTATTTTATTTTATTTTATCTTCTATCTTTTAAATCTTTTATCTTTTTATCTTCTGAATCTTTTATCTTTCTATCTTCTAAATTTTTTTTTTATCTTCTTATCTTCTTATCTTCTGAATCTTTTATCTTTTTATCTTTTGAATATATATCTTCTCTTATATCTTTTTGTGCTAACAAATATTTTCTAGAGTTTTGTGCCTAATGTTTTTGCAGGATGCAATTCGAACAAGAATTTAATAGGCACTCAATTCTACTAAGGTAATTTCAATCACTGGTGGGATCTCACTCAAGCATGGATAATGATCAATTTTGGCAAGCTGTCGAACAATTTAAGAATCTACCACCACAACAAAGGCAGAAAAAACCCTCTCTATTAGGAAGAAGGATAACGTTGGAGGAGGCAGTTCAACAGTACATACAGATACCTGATTGTCATCACAAAACCAGTCAAGCTGCCGAAGAATTTGATAGGCCGCCACCACAACAATGGCAGCAACAACCCTCTCCATCAGTAAATTTGGATGACACCCTTCAACAATTTTTGAAAAATTCCGACTCTACTCAGAAAAGCATTGAAGAATCATGTAAAAGGTTAGAGATGCACCTTCGTTTCATTAGTCCAAAATTGAATGTTAAGGTTAATACTGAAGTTAACCTTAAGGAGGAAGGTCAAGCCATTGTCACTGAAAGTGACAAGATTTTTGCTGAGAAAAAAATAGAGAGAGATGAGGAAAAGATAGAGAGAGAAGAAAAAGAAGAGTTGAGTGAGAAAGTTAAAGATGATGAAAAAGAAAAAGAAGTGGTTGAGAGAGAAGAGAGGAAGAAAATTTGTGTGAAAATAAAGAAGTTGAGAAGAAAAAGAGAAGGGAAGAAAAAAATAAGAGAAAAGAAAAAGAGAAAATTTGGGGAGAGGAAGCATAAGAAAAAGAAGATGAGAGGAAAGAAGAAGGAATCATATGAAAAATCCCATCCTCATCTAAAGAAGAATCATAGGAAGGAAAAGAAATTTAAGTGCTTTATGGAAATCTTCAAGAAATTGGAGATTAAAGTTCCTATGATTGAGACACTGCAACAAGTTCCTGGTTTGATCAAATTTCTGAAGAAGTTCAGTAGAAAGAAGAAAAAGAAGAAGGAACTTGGGCTTTACTGGGTCAAGCTAATGACGTTAAAAGAGCGCTTGCTGGGAGGCAACCCAGTGATTTACAAACTTTTGACTTTTGATTTGGTTTTGTAACTTTTAATTTGTGGACATTATTTTGTAAATATTTTGTTGGATACAGCATCTACTGAAGGATGCTAGGTGGTTAAGTATCTACTGAAGGATACTAAGTTTGTAACACCTACTGATGGGTGTTGGTGAGAAAATTTTGCACCTACTGATGGGTGCTGGTATGTCTGAAACACCTACTGATGGGTGTTGGTGGATTTTGGGTCAGGCTCGTGACGTTAAACAAGCGCTACCTGGGAGGCAACCCAGTTGATTGAATATTTTTGTTTGTTTATTTTAGTTAGGGTTTGCATAAGCATTTTTAAACATTGAATTGCAGGGAACCAATGAGGGGCATGTCTAGGAGGCACGTAGGTTAAGAAAAGAAGGAGAAGAGCACATCACGAAAGTGCCGCTGAGCGGCAACTTACCGCTGAGCGGTACTCTCGCAGAATGAGCTTTAGTTCCCCTTAGTGGAACCCGAGCCCAGTAGGGTATTTTTATACCCTAAGCTGTGCAAATGCTTTTATTTTCAGACTCTTCTCTGCACACACACTCCTACATACCTTTTCAAAGGTTCTCTACAACTTTTCCCTCATCCCTCTTTAGAAAATCTCCCTTCCACTCACTTGCTCACTAGTTTTCCATCTAAGTTTGGGGTTGGGAGAGAGCATCATTGAAGGGGTTGATTTCTTCATTATGGTTTACTAATGCTTAACAATGTATCTTTTGGTTTTGTGAATTATGTTTGATGCAGGGATGGCCTCCTCATCGGGCAAAAGGAATCAAGACTATAGGATCCAAGAAGAGGAGGATACAGATGATAGCTAAGATTGAGGAGGAGCTGAGATAGCATTTACTGATAAATGCTATCATATGATTATGCTTTTGTGGTTTAAGTTTTCTGAACTTATTTGTTTTTGTTTTTAGATTAGGGTTGATGTACTCTATTGAACACCTGGTTTCTTATGATGGTTTGCTATTAACTGTGATTGTGTGATAAGTAATGCTTGAATGATGCTTATGATTAATTGATGTTGAGATGATGTGCACATTAAAATGCTTATACAGGTGATTCACAAGCTTTGTGAACAAATGCATGATATCATGATTGTGATTGTGAAATTAAGCAAGATGTGTATGTCAAATGTGAATGAGCTTATATGTGAGGTTTTGAGCTCCAGAGTTGTTATTGTTGAATGATATTACTTTGAAAGCATGAATGATTTTGCCCAGGTTTTCTATGATTGAATCAATTGCTTGTTTTGCATCATGTGATCAAGGCCGTTTGTTGGAACCCTTTTTATTGGCCAAATTCATAAAGTTAGCCCACTAAAAGAGAACACGTTGTGTTCTATCCTTTGAACCCTTAGCCTTGAACATACACTGAAAACCCTTGATTGAAAATCTTTACCTTGAGTTAAGTAGAAGATCTTGTGTGGTATTGTTAAATGTTCAAGTTTGGGGTTGTTGGGAAAACATGAAAAAGGAAAAGCATTGAGCTAAGAGCTAAAAGTTAAGAATATGCAAAGAAAAAGAAAAAGAAAAGAAAAGAAAAAGAAGCAAAGCTCAATGCAAATGCAAATGCAAAAGAAAGTTGGGAATGAATAAGAAAAATTGTGTTGTTATGACTCTCTTAACTCAAGGATTTTGTGATCCAGAAAAACCAATTTTCTTGTTAGCCAAGCCACATTATAAGCCATTGAAAAGTCCTTGTGATGATGCATGCTTGTGAATGTTTTTGATTGTGGTAAAATGAAAGGCAAAGTTGATTCATGTAACATTGTGATAGTGGAGTGAATGAGTGAAACACTTTACCTCTTATACACTTGTGTGTTGAGTGAAACACTTTACCTAGTGAGGAAATATTCCATAAGCACATGAACATCCATGCTTAATTGATTGATCATTCATGAAAAATAGCATTTGTTGGAATTTAAATGACTTTGTGAACACTAAAGCATGTGCACATCTTGATTGAACTCTTGGTCATAAGTTTGAGTGAAGTTGTTACTTATCTTGAAAAAAAGGATTTTTGAATGAGTGAACCATCATATGAATTGGTTGAAGATTGAGTTACATCTTGTTTGCTTGAGGACAAGCAAAGTTCTAAGTTTGGGGTTGTGATAACAGTTGAAAAACTGTTATTTTCATGCTTAAAATTGACACAAAAAGCAACCTTTACACTTAGAAACTAGCTTGAAATCATGCTTTTATTCATATTTTCAGAAATAAGAGAGTTGAAAGTGAATTTAATGGTTTTGTGCAAGATTCCCTTGATTTTGTAGGCTAATTGAATGATTTGAAAGAAGAATTGAAGTATCGTATGATTGGAGTGCTGAAAAGTAAACCAGAAACCAGAAAAGTCAACCAGTCAACCAGAAAAGTCAACCAGTCAACCAGAAAAGTCAACCAGTCAACCAGAATACGAAAAAAGTCAACCAGACGAGTTTTGGGCCAGTTTTATGCGATTTTATGATCTGTTTGGGCCTGGACCTGTTTTCTATTATTTTTATGTCCTATTTAAAGACCTAGATGTCTTAGGGTTGGTATCTTTGGCAGAAACGAGGCAAACACTCTCTCTTCCACCCCTTTGAAGGAGGATCTTGGATGCTCAGGCTACCTCTTCACCTTTATTGGGTTTATTCTTTCATTCTTTCATTGATATTCATCTAGGTTCACCATGAATATGGTGAACTAAACCTTGTATGTTTGTTGGGGAATCAATGTAATCTCTTGAAGCTCTCATATATGGAATCTTTGATTACATCTTTTAATTAAGACTTATGCTTTCTTTCATCATTAGTTAGGGTTTTTCCTCTTTGCTCAATGCTTGCATAGTTTAACTCATTCCATGCATGATTATTGGTTTTGTCGATACGGGCACGTACGGGGAAGTCTAGATCCGGGGAATTTCTCCCAATATTATACTGACAATATTTTATTGGTTGTCGTTAAGCTCTTGCACTCATGAACTAATCATTAGGAATGCTAGGAATTGTATGAACTCGTGATTAGGGAGAAGCCATCTAGAATGGTACATTAGAGAGTGGCATTAACAATGATGACTTGAATGTTGAATTCCTAAAATATATGAGAGTGGATGAGATGAAATTGACCCCCAACAACATATTCATTCATATAATTCATTGAAAGTGTTTATCTTTTGCTTTGCCATTGATCAAACTTCATGCATACATGTTTATTTTCTGTCTTGCATATTAAAATTTAAATATTTCGTTTGTAAGTCCTAGCTAATCAACAAATCACATAACTAAACTAGGCCGTGAGTCCTTTGGGAAGAACGATACTTGGTCTTACCAAGTTTATTACTTGAACGATTCGGTCATACTTGCCGATTGTGAAACAAGTTTGTGACATCATATTTTGGTGCTTACAAATTTGTCCATCAAGTTTTTGGGCAACACCGGAGGGTCCTGTAGATATTGTTTAATCTTTTCAAAAGCGGCCTGACAATCTTCATTCCAAACCAAAGCCTGATTCTTACGCAATAACTTGAATATCAGTTCACAGGTGGCGGTTAATTGCGAGATGAATCTAGCTATGTAGTTTAATCTACCTAGAAAGCCTCGAACCTCTTTTTCTGTCCTAAGGGCAGGCATCTCTACTATTGCTCGTACCTTGTCAGGATCCACTTCTATCCCCCTTTGGCTAACAATAAAACCTAGCAATTTTCCAGATTTTACTCCGAACGTGCATTTAGCGGGGTTTAACCTGAGTTTAAACTTTCTCAGTCTTTCAAATAATTTCCTTAAGTTGAGAATATGCTTTTCTTCTGATTTAGACTTAGTAATCATGTCATCCACATACACTTCGATCTCTTTGTGCATCATATCACGAAAAAGTGTCACCATCGCCCTTTGATATGTTGCCCCAGCATTCTTGAGCCCAAAAGACATCACCTTATAACAAAATGTTCCCCATAATGTGATAAAGGTAGTCTTTTCTGTTAGCAAAATGATCAAGATGAAGTTTTGATGATGTCCAAATCAAGTCAAGAGAAATCAAGATTCAAGATGTTATGAAGACTTATATTGTGATGGAAAGCTTTTGTAATACTCTTAGAAATATGTATAGGACTTAGATTAGAAAAAGAAAAGTGTTTTGTAAAATTACTATAGTAAATCATTGCAACAAAACACTATAGTACTATTCATATGAATAGTAACACTATTCACGTGAATAGTGACGGTTAACGGTAAGAGTATCGCACTTAACACGGACGTTGGAGAAACTAGTCGTTGAAGAAATTAGCCGTTTATGGCCGTTGGACAAACTAGCCGTTTATGGCCGTTGGACAAACTAGCCGTTAAGTTTGTCTTTTAGTGAATGGAAGAGCCTTTGGATGAGTCTATAAATAGACTCTCATTTCCTCTTAAAGATATCCAGAGACACAGAAACTCTTCCCTTGTGCTCTAGAACTCTGAAACTCTTGAGACTTGTGTGTTCTTGTTCGGCTTGTGAAACTCTTGTCTGTGGAGCTGGTGAAGTGCTGCTACGGTGACAGAGGAAATAGCCGGTTCATCCTTGGTGTGTCTAAGGAGGTGTTCGGAAGAGAATCATCCTTCGTGAAGTATTCGGAGGAGGTGTTCATCCTTTGTGAAGACTCAAAGGAGGTGTAGTTTCATCTCTTGTGGTATCAAGAGAGGTGTTTTCTAAACTCTTACAAATTGTATCTTTGTGATTGTAGTTTGTAATTGTTTTGTGATAGTGAAACTGTTTATCTTGTTTTGAGATAAGCGACTGGACGTAGGATTGGTAAGATCCGAACCAGGATAAAATCATCTGTGCAAATTTCTCTCAACCTTACTCTTGCTTTATTTGTCTTTATTAATTGCTAAGTAAGTTTAATTGAGTAGAAATTAAAAGGCACACGTTATTATTAAAAACCCCTCTTGGTTTGTTATTCCACGCTAACCCTTCCGCTGCAGTCGCTCCTGACAATTGGTATCAGAGCTTGCTTTGATAGTCATTCAAATGGCGGGATCGTTTCAAACATTCGCAGAGGGTGCTTCTATCAATAGACCACCACTATTCACAGGTGAAAATTACGCATTCTGGAAGGTAAGAATGCAAATATTTATGGAATCTATTGATATAGATATTTGGGATGCTGTTGCATTTGGTCCTTTTGTTCCAACTAACAATATGCAGGAACCAAAGCCCCGTGACCAATGGACTGCTCAAGATAAGAAAAAATTTGGTAATGATGTAAAAGCTCGTAATATTATTTCATCTGCTTTAACTGTTGATGAGTTTTACAGGATTTCTGTTTGTAAAACTGCACAAGAAATGTGGGAAGTACTAAGAGTAACCCATGAAGGTACAAATGATGTTAAGAGAGCTAGAAAGAATACCTTAATCCAGGAATACGAAATGTTCAGGATGAAGCAAGGGGAAACAATAGTAGATGTTCAGAAACGCTTCACCAACATCGTAAACCATCTTATTGGACTAGGTAAATCTTTCGATACTGATGAGCTTAATATAAAAATTTTGAAATCTTTAGACAGGTCTTGGCAACCAAAAGTGACTGCAATTTCTGAGTCACAAAATCTCAACACAATGACCATGGCTGCATTATTTGGAAAGTTGAGAGAGCATGAACTTGACCTCGGAAGACTTGATGAAGAAGAAGCAAAAGCCAAAAACAACAAGAAGAGTTTGGCGTTAAAGTCGGAGGTTGAAAGAAGCAAAGGTAAATCGGAAGATGAAGACTCAGACGAAGAAGAAGAATTGAGACTCATGATAAAAAGACTCAACAAGTTCATGAAGTCTAAAGGTAAAGGAAAATTTAGATACGAAAAGAAAGATAATCCAGTATCTTCCTCAAATTACCGATGCTACGGTTGCGGAGAAAAGGGACATTTAAAAGCAGACTGCCCAAATCAAAAGAAGGGTGAAGAAAAGAAATTCTTCAAGAAAAAGAAGGCATACATTGCATGGGAAGATGACAATGAGACCATTTCAGATTCAAGCTACTCAGATGAAGAAGCAAACATCTGTTTAGTGGTGAACGACGACGCTGGAAGCCAAGTAAGTACATCTAGCGATTCTGATAATTCTAGTCAAATTAGTGAAAATGAATTGCATGAAATTTATGCTGCTTTAATAGTAGAATCTGAAAAGTTAGATAAAGCCCATCAGAAGTTGAAAAAGGATTTCAAAAATTTAAAATTAAATTTTGAAAATATTCTTGAAGAAAATAAGAATTTAAAATTAAATTTTGAAAATACTTTTGAAGAAAATAAAGATTTGAAAAATAAAGTTTTAATTTTTGAAAAGGGTAAATTTACTAGTAGTAATGAATGTGCATCTTGTGTTAATTATAAGAAACTACTAGATGAAACAACCTCAGGAGAATGTAGTAAAAATAATGAAAATAAGGTTGTTAAAAATAAGTATGTTCCTAGAATTAAAAATAAACACAATCATAGAACCCGTAGAACTTGGGTAGAAAAAGGAACAACTTATAGGAACACAAATGTTGTATCATGCTTTTATTGTATGAAAAAGGGTCATACATCTAATAAATGTAAAATTAAGCATTATGGTGTTCCAAGTGGTAGATATGTTTGGGTTATAAAATAATTTCTTTTTTCTAAATCTAACCCAAAGGACCCATACAAGTAGTTGGGTACCTATTGTTTAAAAATTTAAGAATTTCTTTAAAACAAATTTTAAGAAAATTTTTTCAAGACCGGTAAAACTATTTTTATATCTTCTAATATACAAAGCATATATAGTTTTCAATCGGAAAAATTTTTATGTGAGCATGTTGTCTTTGATGAAATTGTAGACCTTGAGGCAAAACCTCTTGAGTCAGTTGAATTACATGCAGACAATGACGAAGATTTGTAGAAGACAACAAATGAAGCAAATAATGATGACAATCCTCAAGATAAAGATCTAAACAATGTTTTATAAGATCTTTCTCCTAAAAATATTTGCTTTAAATATCCTATTGTGCATGTTTGAATGAATCTTTAAATTTGAAATATTTTTAGCTCATATGCATACATGCTTTTATTAAGGGGGAGTATTATCTTAGGGGGAGAACATCAACACAACTTTTTAATTATGATCAAAAAGGGGGAGAAAATGTTTAAAGCTTATTTGCCTATTTGTACTATTTGTGCTTATTCACTAATGCACTCTTTCTTCCATAAGTTGTGTTTTAAATACAGATTATTACCAAAAGCTTTAAATCAAGGAGTTTTTGATCATCATCAAAAAGGGGGAGATTGTTAGCAAAATGATCAAGATGAAGTTTTGATGATGTCCAAATCAAGTCAAGAGAAATCAAGATTCAAGATGTTATGAAGACTTATATTGTGATGGAAAGCTTTTGTAATACTCTTAGAAATATGTATAGGACTTAGATTAGAAAAAGAAAAGTGTTTTGTAAAATTACTATAGTAAATCATTGCAACAAAACACTATAGTACTATTCATATGAATAGTAACACTATTCACGTGAATAGTGACGGTTAACGGTAAGAGTATCGCACTTAACACGGACGTTGGAGAAACTAGTCGTTGAAGAAATTAGCCGTTTATGGCCGTTGGACAAACTAGCCGTTTATGGCCGTTGGACAAACTAGCCGTTAAGTTTGTCTTTTAGTGAATGGAAGAGCCTTTGGATGAGTCTATAAATAGACTCTCATTTCCTCTTAAAGATATCCAGAGACACAGAAACTCTTCCCTTGTGCTCTAGAACTCTGAAACTCTTGAGACTTGTGTGTTCTTGTTCGGCTTGTGAAACTCTTGTCTGTGGAGCTGGTGAAGTGCTGCTACGGTGACAGAGGAAATAGCCGGTTCATCCTTGGTGTGTCTAAGGAGGTGTTCGGAAGAGAATCATCCTTCGTGAAGTATTCGGAGGAGGTGTTCATCCTTTGTGAAGACTCAAAGGAGGTGTAGTTTCATCTCTTGTGGTATCAAGAGAGGTGTTTTCTAAACTCTTACAAATTGTATCTTTGTGATTGTAGTTTGTAATTGTTTTGTGATAGTGAAACTGTTTATCTTGTTTTGAGATAAGCGACTGGACGTAGGATTGGTAAGATCCGAACCAGGATAAAATCATCTGTGCAAATTTCTCTCAACCTTACTCTTGCTTTATTTGTCTTTATTAATTGCTAAGTAAGTTTAATTGAGTAGAAATTAAAAGGCACACGTTATTATTAAAAACCCCTCTTGGTTTGTTATTCCACGCTAACCCTTCCGCTGCAGTCGCTCCTGACATTTTCCATGTCTTCAGGTGCCATCTTGATCTGATTATATCCCGAGAAACCATCCATGAACGAAAATAGTGAAAACTTGGCTGTATTATCAACTAGAGTGTCGATGTGCGGTAGTGGGAAATTGTCTTTTGGACTTGCACGATTCAAATCACGGTAATCAATGCACATCCGAACTTTACCATCTTTCTTGGGTACTGGTACTACGTTCGCCACCCATTGCGGGTATTTTGCCACAGCCAAAAATCCTGCATCAAGTTGTTTCTCTACCTCTTCCTTGATTTTCAAGGACATCTCCGGTTTCATTCTTCTTAGTTTCTGTTTGACCGGGAGGCATTCTGGTTTAAGAGGGAGTTTATGCTGCACAATATCGGTATCCAAACCGGGCATATCGTTGTACGACCAAGCGAAAACGTCCTTAAATTCCTTCAATAGGACTCGCAACCTTTCTCTCACTTCCTCTTTCATGGTAGTGCCAATCTTTACTTCTTTTATCTCGTCTTCCTCACCCAAGTTGAGAATTTCAATCTCTTCCTGATGGGGTTTTATCTCTTTAGACTCTTGTTCCACTAATCTCAATAGCTCTGGAGAGGGTTCCGGATCATCTTCACAATCATCTTCCGTATTATTGACAGGGTGCTCCCACTTAGGGATATCAACATTATTATTTTCAAAACATTCATTGTCATATCTGCATTATTTAAGTTTGCGAATAAATAAATAGGAAAAACAGTGAAAAAGGCTAAATGATGATAGAAATGAGAACAAACACGATTCAATTATCACACTGAAAGCAAAATAAAAGCATCAACCCGTAAGTCATGAATCCCAAAGCTCCGGGTAAAGCAATAGGGTTAATTAACATATTACATTTCATTTGAATTAAACATCATGGGTAAATCCAAAGTCTTCCAATTGTTGAGTTGTGCATCTGGGGAGCAAACCCACATGAAGTTTGAGCTTTCAGATCTAGCTTCCTCTTCCACAACCGCTATATGGCTAGTGTTCACCCATCCAGCACTGCGAAAACTCTCTTTGATACTACAAATGTGGATCGTCCTCGTCCTTGGTTCCCGTTTCTCCATCAGAGCCAAACTGCGCTCCTTCCTTTCCTCAATCAACCTCTTCTTATCCCCCTTGCTGGGCTTGTACCCCAGGCCATATCTGTTTTTGTTCTCAATCACCTCCAATGGGAATGTACGTCCTTGTCCATACTTCCCTAACCCGTTCCCGTACTTATAACCTTCTTTCAGCATGACCTTTGCCATCATGATAGAGGTGCCTGATAAATGTGGATTCACAAGAAATGGTTCGACATAGGTGTTTCCCACGATCTCTAATGATTGAAAAGCTGTCTCGAGAGCTTCCTCGGCTGCCTCTATGTAACGGGTGGAGGATGGCCCACTCACAAGGAGATCCTCCTCTCCAGAAACTATTACCAACTTATCTCCTATGATATATTTCAGTTTTTGGTGCAGTGTGGAAGGCACAACTCCTGCAGAATGGATCCATGGGCGACCCAATAGACAACTATAAGCTGGGAGGATATCCATGACCTGGAAGGTTATTTGAAAAACACATGGGCCAATTTGGACCGGCAACTCTATTTCTCCCATGACTTCCCTCTTGCTACCGTCAAATGCTCTCACAATCATAGAACTTGGCTTCATCTGCATTCCGTCACAAGGTAGCCTCTCTAATGTCATTTTGGGCATGACATTTAGGGAGGAGCCGTTGTCTATCAACACACGTGCTATGTCGTAGTCAAAACATTTTACGGAGACATGGAGAGCCTTGTTATGCCCTCTCCCCTCCTCAGGTATTTCCTCATCAGTAAAGGTGAGGTAATTATTAGCAGTGATGTTGCTGACAATGCCCTCGAAACATTTTAGGGAAATACCTTGTTCTACATGGGCATCGCTCAGTATCTTCATCAACAGTTTTCTATGGGAGGTTGAGTGCATGAGCAATTCTAATAAGGAGATTCGAGCTGGCGTACGATTCAATTGTTCCACCACTTTGTACTCACTTTGTTGTATGAATTTCAAAAACTCGCAAGCCTCTTCCTCAGAGATTTCTTTCTTGTCTTCCTTGTCAGGGGTCTCCTCTATCTGCACCTCTTTCCCCTTTAAGTGCTCCTTAGCATTTGCTGCCACTGGTGTTTCATTATTGCTAGTTCCTTTTCCCATCAAGTTTGGTGGCGTGAAGATTCGACCACTCCTTGTTATTCCGCCGATGCCTGATATATTCTCAATAGCTGGATCCTGACTGGAGAATTGACTTTCAATGCACTGTCCTTTGTCGATTATATGTGTTCCATACCTCCACGGGACAGCTTTCCCGCTCTTGTAAGGAAAAGGAACTGGTGTATGGATGACAACGGACGATCTTCCTTGAATTACTGGTGCAGGGGTGGTTCGAGTGAAACGGATTACCAACGGCTCTGGCAGAGTTACATCAGACTCCATACTAGTTTGTGCAAACACCTCCTCATCCTTGTTCTCGTAACACACTTGTATCAAATTCCTATCAAGCAGATCTTGCAGCAACTCTTCAAATTCAACACATTCATCGATAGAGTGTTCCGCGCATGGATGGAGTCCACATGCTCTTCCTAAATCATAATCCCAGTTTAAAAAGCCCAACTTCAATAATTCCTTGAAAATAAACCTTCTGGAACTCCGAATCTTACTTGCATCCCTTATAAGTTCATGCTTCTTAACCTCAATGGCATTTGTTGAGGCACTACCATGCCCGGATAATGGATTAGCATCAATACTAGGTTTATCTTCTTGAAATTTCAGCCACCCCGCGTCGATTAGAGCTTGCACTTTATGTTTGAAGGACATACACCTCTCAGTTGAGTGACCCACGCCTTCCCCATGATAACTACACTTGGCTTCGGCATCATAACCCCTAGGGTATGGAGGCTGCATAGGCATCATCGGACATATAGCAACCAGGCCCTTTTTGACGAGGTGAGGTAATAACTCAGTGTAAGTCATAGGAATGGGGGTGAAGTGAACAAAGTTTCTTTCCTGGGTTTTCCTCGGGTAAGTGCCTTGACCTGCATTCGGATTTGGATTCACGCTTGACGCAGTCCTCCAAGCGTTGCTTGGGATAGGTTGCGGTTGATAAGATCCTTGTTGCTGTTGAGGCCTAATTTGATGAGCAAACGCCGCATTAGCTGCATAAGGAGGTTGACCCAAGTATGGTCGAAAGCTATGAGTGGGAGCTTGACTTCTCCACACAGGCATTGCCGATACCGCATGCACATCCCCTTCCTTCTTCTTTCCCGTATTGAAATTTGGTTTTTTGTAATTTGCCGTTGCGGGCGAACTGTATGCAATTTTCCCACTTTTAACCCCAATTTCTATCCTTTCGCCTATTATAATGATATCAGCGAAATTGGCAGACACGTTCCCGACCATGTGCTCGTAAAATGGCGGTTGGAGAGTGTTCACAAACATTGCCACCACCTCCCTGTCATACAAAGGTGGTTCAACTTGTGCAGCTAACTCTCTCCACCGTTGGGCATATCCCTTGAAAGTTTCGTTGTCCCTCTTTGACATATTTTGCAACTGCAGTCGGTCCGGTGCGATGTGCGTGTTGTATATATACTGCTTTACAAAGGCGTCTGCTGTCAGGAGCGGCTGCAGCGGAATGGTTAGCGTGGGATAACAAACCAAGAGGGTTTTCAATACTAACGTGTGCCTTTTAATTTCTACTCAATTAAACTTACTAAGCAATTAATAAAGACAAATAATGCAAGAGTAAGGTAGAGAGAAATTTGCACAGATGATTTTATCCTGGTTCGGATCTTACCAATCCTACGTCCAGTCGCTTATCTCAAAACAAGATAAACCTTTCACTAATCACAAAACAATTACAAACTACAATCACAAAGATACAATTTGTAAGAGTTTAGAAACCACCTCTCTTGATGCCACAAGAGATGAGAACACCACCTCCTTCGAATGCTTCACGAAGGATGAACCAACTTACACCTCCTTTGAATCTTCACAAAGGATGACCACCTCCTTCGAATGCTTCACGAAGGATGAACTTCCTCTTCCGAACACCTCCTTAGACACACCAAGGATGAATCAGCTATTCCTCTATCACCGTAGAAGTATTCCACCAACTCTACAGACAGAGTTTCCTTAGCTGAGCAAGAGCACACAATTCTCAAGAGTTTCTGAGTATTTGAGCACAAGGGAAGAGTTTCTCTAGTTGGTTGTGTTTTTCTTGAGAGGAAATGAGAGTCTATTTATAGACTCATCCAAAGAGCTCTTCCATTTTTCGTTTTCAGCCTTTCTCACTGTGTTAATCGATTAGCTACAGTGGTTAATCGATTAACACTCCAACGGATAGTCCAACGGCTCTAAAAACGGCTAGTTTTTCAAACGGTCAGTGTGTTAATCGATTAACAGCCCTTGTTAATCGATTAACGTTAATCGATTAACACCCCTTGTTAATCGATTAACACTGAAATCTTGTGCTTCTCCATTTGGCTCTGGAACAATCGATTTACACCCTGTGTTAATCGATTAACACTGCACAGATTTTGCTGTTTGGCTTATTTTTACATCTCTTTTGAATGCAAACATAAATCTAAGTCCTAGATACTAAACTATAATTATTACAAAAGCTTTCCATAGCAATACAAGTCTTCATAACATCTTGAATCTTGATTTCTCTTGACTTGATTTGGACATCATCAAAACTTCATCTTCATCATTTTGCTAACAATCTCCCCCTTTTTGATGATGATCAAAACCTTCTTGATTTAAAGCTTTTGATAAAAATCTGTATTTAAAATACAACTTAAGGAAGAAAAACTGTTAGTAAACTTAGAAATAAGTTTAAGACCTTTAAATATTTCTCCCCCTTTTTGATCATTATTAAAAAGAGATGTATAATTGCTCCCCCTAAATTTATTAGAAAATATACTCCCCCTTAATACAAGCATGTATGCATATTAAGGAAAAACAATATATATTTTATTGAATTTTTTAGAGAGGTAAGCATGCAATGAAATATAAAGGGCATACACTAATAAAAACATAGAAATATAAAGTACCCCTTTAGATATCCCTCCAATTTCAAATGAGAATCCTTTAGGTTGTTTTCCACATTTTGTTTAGATCTTCATCTTGAGGATTGTCATTATTCTTCACTTCATTTGTTATCTTATACAAATCTTCATCATTGCCTGCATGTAATTTAAATGACTCAAGAGGTTTTGCCTCAAGGTCTACAATTTTATCAAAGACAACATGCATACATTCTTCTATTTCAAATATTTTCCGTTTGAAAACTATATATGCTTTGTATAAAAATATAAACATGAAATATTTTATAACATACATAATTTTTAAAACAAAATTTCTTAAAAATTGTTTTAAAGAAATTCTAAATTTTTAAGCAATAGGTACCCAACTATTTGTATGGGTCCTTTGGGTTAGTTTGAAAATTTGAAATCATTTTACAACCCAAATATATCTACCACTTGGAACACCATAATGCTTAATTTTACATTTATTTGAAGTATGACCTTTTTTCATACAATAAAAACATGATACAAAGTTTGTGTTCCTATAAGTTGTTCCTTTTTCTACCCAAGTTCTATGGGTTCTATGATTATGTTTATTTTTAATTCTAGGAACATACTTATTTTTAACAACCTTATTTTCATTATTTTTACTACATTCTCCAAAGGTTGTTTCATCTAGTAGTTTCTTATAAATAACACAAGATGCACAGTCATTACTACTAGTAAATTTACCCTTTTCAAAAATTAAAACTTTATTTTTCAAAGTTTTATTTTCATCAATAATAGTTTCAAAATTTGTTTTTAAATTTTGATTTTCTTCAAGAGTATTTTCAAAATTCAATTTTAACTCTTTGAAATCCTTTTTCAATTTCTGATGGGCTTTATCTAATTTTTCAGATTCTACTATTAAAGCAGCATAAATTTCATGCAATTCATTTTCACTAATTTGACTAGAATTATCAGAATCGCTAGATGTACTTACTTGGCTTCCAGCGTCGTCGTTCACCACTAAACAGATGTTTGCTTCTTCATCTGAGTAGCTTGAATCTGAAATGGTCTCATTGTCGTCTTCCCATGCAATGTATGCCTTCTTTTTCTTGAAGAATTTCTTTTCTTTCTTTTCTTCACCCTTCTTTTGATTTGGGCAGTCTGCTTTTAAATGTCCTTTTTCTCCGCAACCGTAGCATCGGTAATTTGAGGAAGATACTGGAATATCTTTCTTTTCGTATCTAAATTTTCCTTTACCTTTAGACTTCATGAACTTGTTAAGTCTTTTTATCATGAGTCTCAATTCTTCTTCTTCGTCTGAGTCTTCATCTTCCGATCTACCTTTGCTTCTTTCAACCTCTGATTTTAACGCCAAACTCTTCTTGTTTTTGGCTTTTGATTCTTCTTCATCAAGTCTTCCGAGGTCAAGTTCATGCTCTCTCAACTTTCCAAATAATGCAGCCATGGTCATTGTGTTGAGATTTTGTGACTCAGAAATTGCAGTCACTTTTGGTTGCCAAGACCTGTCTAAAGATTTCAAAATTTTTATGTTAAGCTCATCAGTATCGAAAGACTTACCTAGTCCAATAAGATGATTTACGATGTTGGTGAATCGTTTCTGAACATCTACTATTGTTTCTCCTTGCTTCATCCTGAACATCTCATATTCCTGGATCAAGGTATTCTTTCTAGCTCTCTTAACATCATCTGTACCTTCATGGGTTACTCGAAGTATTTCCCACATTTCTTGTGCAGTTTTACAAACAGATATCCTGTAAAACTCATCAACAGTTAAAGCAGATGAAATAATATTGCGAGCTTTTACATCATTACCAAATTTTTTCTTGTCTTCAGCAGTCCATTGGTCACGGGGCTTTGGTTCCTGCATATTGTTAGTTGGAACAAAAGGACCAGATGCAACTGCATCCCAAATATCTATATCAATAGATTCCATAAAAATTTGCATTCTGACCTTCCAGAATGCGTAATTTTCACCTGTGAATAGTGGTGGTCTATTGATAGAAGCACCCTCTGCAAAGGTTTGATGTGATCCTGCCATTTGAATGACTATCAAAGCAAGCTCTGATACCAATTGTCAGGAGCGGCTGCAGCGGAATGGTTAGCGTGGGATAACAAACCAAGAGGGTTTTCAATACTAACGTGTGCCTTTTAATTTCTACTCAATTAAACTTACTAAGCAATTAATAAAGACAAATAATGCAAGAGTAAGGTAGAGAGAAATTTGCACAGATGATTTTATCCTGGTTCGGATCTTACCAATCCTACGTCCAGTCGCTTATCTCAAAACAAGATAAACCTTTCACTAATCACAAAACAATTACAAACTACAATCACAAAGATACAATTTGTAAGAGTTTAGAAACCACCTCTCTTGATGCCACAAGAGATGAGAACACCACCTCCTTCGAATGCTTCACGAAGGATGAACCAACTTACACCTCCTTTGAATCTTCACAAAGGATGACCACCTCCTTCGAATGCTTCACGAAGGATGAACTTCCTCTTCCGAACACCTCCTTAGACACACCAAGGATGAATCAGCTATTCCTCTATCACCGTAGAAGTATTCCACCAACTCTACAGACAGAGTTTCCTTAGCTGAGCAAGAGCACACAATTCTCAAGGAATTCTGAGTATTTGAGCACAAGGGAAGAGTTTCTCTAGTTGGTTGTGTTTTTCTTGAGAGGAAATGAGAGTCTATTTATAGACTCATCCAAAGAGCTCTTCCATTTTTCGTTTTCAGCCTTTCTCACTGTGTTAATCGATTAGCTACAGTGGTTAATCGATTAACACTCCAACGGATAGTCCAACGGCTCTAAAAACGGCTAGTTTTTCAAACGGTCAGTGTGTTAATCGATTAACAGCCCTTGTTAATCGATTAACGTTAATCGATTAACACCCCTTGTTAATCGATTAACACTGAAATCTTGTGCTTCTCCATTTGGCTCTGGAACAATCGATTTACACCCTGTGTTAATCGATTAACACTGCACAGATTTTGCTGTTTGGCTTATTTTTACATCTCTTTTGAATGCAAACATAAATCTAAGTCCTAGATACTAAACTATAATTATTACAAAAGCTTTCCATAGCAATACAAGTCTTCATAACATCTTGAATCTTGATTTCTCTTGACTTGATTTGGACATCATCAAAACTTCATCTTCATCATTTTGCTAACATCTGCCAGGTCTGCCCAGCAACGGATTCGGGACGGCTCAAGGTGGGTGTACCAGTTCAATGCTACCCCAGCCAAACTGTCTTGAAAAAAATGGATGAGTAGCTTATCATCGTAAGCGTACGCAGCCATCTTTCTACAGTACATGGTCAGATGGCTTTTCGGGCATGTATTACCCTTGTATTTCTCGAACTCCGGTGCTTTAAATTTGTGTGGTATCATCACCCCGGGAACCAAGCTCAGTCTCGCAACATCTCCAAATCCATAGCTCTCGACCCCTTCAATGGCCCTCAATCTCTCCTCTAGAATCTCTAATCTACTCTTGGCCCCATCAGCACTGCTAACTACCCCCTGCAACACAGTGTGTGGTATGACTTTGGCTGAAGAGCCCTCTCCAGTACCCATATGGGGTGGTACAGTTACTCGCGTTCCTTCAACCGTGTTTGCCCCAGTCATCCCTATACTCGCCATGGGAGCCGTCACTGAAACAGGCCCTTGAGTGCCGGTCAGTACTACATTAGCCGTTGGGGGAAGGGAGACTGAAGTTTGCTCTACTTCTGCGTACTCTCCTGTAGGAGGAGTATAACCTGGAGGTAAGCCATATATCGGGAAAGGGACTGATTGGCTTACAGCGTTGAACATCGGGGGATAATAGTGGGCATCCCCCTCAACTCGTGCAGATGAAGACTCCCTAGTAGTCTTCAGGGATTCAAGGGCAGCCAAGATTTGGCCAACCTGGTCTTTCAACTCGCTCACATCAGCTTTGATGGATTCTTGTGACTCTTCCCAGTTTTCCATGATCCTTGAATTGGCTCGAGTCCAGTAGGGATGTCGCGGAAAATTGGCCGTTATTTTTCTTACTTGTATTCTGTTATTATTTTTTTTGAATTTAGATGAGAATAAAAGAAAACATGATGCACGCTAGTAATAGGTGGAAATCACAGGATCACGATGACATTAATGATGGAAATTAATACAAATCGATATCATACAAAACATCACAGGTCCTTCATATAGAGAAGTCTAATGCATTACATTGTTGGAAGAGAACAAGACATAAACAAATTATCACTCCCTGGCTCGAGCGATGAAGGCTTTCATTTCGCCTACTAACCATTTACAATGGCTGATAAAAAGTTTTATCTCTTCAGGCGGATTATAAAAGTGAGTTATCGCTTCGGCGCCTGACACCATCCTTGGAACATTCTCAATTGCTCCGTTCGCTAAGGCAGCCAGTTGGGAGAAACTTTCCTTCCAATGATCCACAACCCTTTCTTGTTCTACAATGCGATCTTCCATCCATTTAATCAAGGCTTGATGACTCTCTTCGCACTCCATCATTTTCCATCGCTCCTCTTGCTCCTTAATATAACCCTCCATCTGTTTTAACATGTCCCGATGCTCTCCTTCGGCTCTTGCCCGCTTCCACCGTTCCTGGTTCAAATCTGCCTCAAACGACGTAGCCATTTCCTTCATCTGATGCCCTACTTCTTCTACTTGAATTTGGGCATCTCTTAGTCTTTTCAGGGCTTCTCGTTTACCTCTTTTGGCTTCTTCGTAGAGGTGTTCCCACTGTTTCCCTTCTTCCAAAGCTGCATTCTTCTCTTTTATTCTCACGGCTAGTTCTTTGCTTGCGGTCGCCAGATCCTGCTTCAATCGGAGTGTATATCCTCTTTCAGCTTCTCGACTTTTAATCATTTCTTCGTAGGCTCGCGACTTATCCTCTTTATCATTCTTTATATTCACAAAATCATTGTGCATCCTTTGTAGTTCGATTTCTAACCTGGCATTCCTCTCTCTTAGTTCTTCCATCTCCGCTTTCAATTGCCTCACCTCTTCACTCTCTACGTCCTGAGGTTGCCCTTCCTTGGCCAGATGATCATTGATTGTCTTGAAAGGGAGTTTGACTTCATTTACCCTTTCTAAAATCCAAGTGTGGTAACTAACCTTGCTATCTACTACTCCAACCCTTAAATCCCTTTCAGCCCGCACCACGCTTTCCCAAGCATTTCTGACCTTCCTTAACATTTCAGCAAAATGCCCGTCCTCATAGTAGATGAATAGTGTAGTAAGACAGTCCGGTGAAGGCGCCCCTCTTATGGGATGCCCGAATTGCCTTTGGACTAAAACGGGGTTGTAGTTGACACAATATCTGGTACCTATGAGGGGTACATTGGGAAAGCTGCCACAATGATGGATGGAAGGTTTAAGCTCGAGCCAAGGAAGACGCCACTTTATCTTTTCCCCATTCAAACCAGCAAAGAAATGGGCCCACTCATTTCCTCCTCTGTCTTTAAGCCTCTGGTGTGACGGACCTTCCAACGGACAATCAACTACCCCTTTACCCACGCGCGCAGTCATCCACGCATACAGCACCGGCAAACAACAAAGAATTTTCTTTCCGTTCCTTTCATGACAAAAACTCATGGTCCCATAAACATCTGCGAGGACTGCTGTTATAGGGTTCTCTGATCTTGTCTTTTTTGCTACGAAGACATCTATTGCGGTATAATCCACAAAGCCTTCTACTTTGGGAAACAAAACGACGCCATACACGGTAAGGGCTAATACGTCCATGAAAGTCTCCCACTCTTCTTTATCAGCTAGATGATGTAGGTACTGCTCCAAATATTTTTGTGTCAGTCCACACACTTGATTCCTCGTTACCAACCTGTGTTCAAGTTCTTTGGGATGTATTTTCATTATGGCGGCAATGGTGGGGATAGAGGCGTGATGTTCCAGGTGCTGATACGGAGTGGTACCCTCTAGTGGCAATCCGAGTATATACTCAAATTCCTCTATAGTTGGCGCCAGCTGAAAATCCTGAAAGGTGAAGCATCTTAGTGGAGAGTCGTAATACTGTGCAAGGGCTGTGATGGCTGGCAATTGTACTTCCACCTCCATTAGACTCAACAAATTTCCATACTTTTTCTTGAAGGTTTCCCTCTTTATGGTCTTTAACCTTTTGCCTAATTTTATCAGACTTGTCAAGTTCCCACCATGAGTCCTCAGGCGAGATTTATTTCTTAACATGACAGAATCAGTATGTTGTGTAGCACCAGATCTTGTATCAACTTCCATCTTTGTATGATATCAAGTGAACGCTAGTGATTTCCCCTAAAACCAGTATATTATCGAATGATGAATGATGCATAAAGTGACAAAAAAAATGCATGCATGGTAGGAGAATAAAAAATCATTATTTTCGAAGAAGAACAAACAGCGTGAGATTTACAAGAACATACATTCTCCCTTTTGTGCTTTATCAAAGGTTGAATAACTTAAAGTTCTAAGGCCAAAGATATGCATTCACAAGGATAGCTCCCTATTACTTAAATGAAGGCCACCAGAGCTATGGCTCTTTTCACTGTCTCTCCACAACAGTCAGAGTAATCAACTAGATGTGGAGACACAAATGAAGAGAACAGACTCTAGCTGGGGTTCTCACGATAGCCAAACAGGAAGTACATCCCAGAGTGACACCGCTACACAACCCCTCTAATTCTAAGTTGCGCTCAGACCCGGGTATAGGGCCCCACTCATGATATGCATAAAGTGTGTGGAGATTATAATGTAAAACAACAATTGCAAAAATAAACACAAATAAGTAGACATATCAAACATAGGTAAGGAACAATTATTTCAAACATAAAGAACAAGTAAAAGAAACTCACATGCAATTATTTCAAATATCAATCATAGATAAGGAAAAAGGGAAAAAACATAAAGAAAAACCACGTCGAATTCGCATACCTAATTAAATGGTAATAAAAGGAAAATGGTTTTTTTCTTTAATTAAATCCTACATCCTAATATTGTGTTTTTATTCATCTCATTTTCGAGTTCAATGCCACTTAGATAATTTTCTTTCATCTGTGAATTCCATGAATTGGTTTTGGTAGTACCATAACTTCAATTTTGATGTACTTGCATGCTAATTTTAGGAATATCATTATAGCAGTTTCTTCTGTCATTACTCTCTCCTAACAAGGAACATAACTCATTGATGAGTCGTTATTTCTTGAATTATATTTAGTTTATTGCACTTAAATAAACCAGGTGTCGCAACCGGGATCGCGACGGGACGACGATCCGAAAAAATAAAACAGGGGTTTTGAAAAAAAAAAAAAGATTTTGGAGTCGCCACCATAGTTTATTCTGGAAAACTACGGAAAAACCATAAAATGATAAGGCATGGTCTGCGAAACTGAGATTCTTGGTTCGGGAGTCGGTTACGTGTAGGGAAGGTATTAGCACCCTACGACGCCTGCCCTAAGGCAGTACGTTTAACTAAATATGCGAATGTGATGTGATTTTCAAAATGTTTAACTTTCCCCTAAAAATAAAATTCTAAAGAAACAAAATATTTTTAGTTTTTTAGGCCCGACAAGGATTGACCTTGCTCCTACGTATTCTCATTAAGAATGAGAAATCAGGGTTTCGTAGTTCTTCTAGAAGACTCCTTGAAAATTTGTTTGAAAATTGTTTAGAAAATTTGTTTGGAAAATGATTATGGATAAATTTGGATTTTTGGGAAAGTGAACCTGACAAGGACTGGCCTTGCTCCTACGTATCTCCACTTTTGATGGAGAATCAAGGATCACGTAGTTCTGGCTGAAAAATTGTTTGTTGTTTGAAAATGTGGATGTTTTTAGTTTTTTTTTTTTTGAAGATTTTTATATTTTTGGTATTTTTTGATGTAATATTTAGGTTTTTGTTTTTTGCGTAATGAGCACTAGGCTGATGCGTACGATCGCACGAGCACTCACACGGCTTTTTTCTTGTTTTTTATTGTTTTGCGTAATGAGCACTAGGCTGATGCGTACGATCGCACGAGCACTCACACGGCTTTTTCCTTATTTTTTATTGTTTTGCGTAATGAGCACTAGGCTGATGCGTACGATCGCACGAGCACTCACACGACTTTTTCCTTATTTTTTATTTTGGGTAATGAGTACTAGGCTGATGCGTAAGATCGCACGAGTACTCATACCGATATTTATATTATTACATGTTTTTAAAGTTTTATATTTGTTATTAAGAAGGATAGATGAGTTGAAATATGAAAAGCATAAAGAAAAATTGTGATAGAAAACAAGATGAATTTATAAACTAAAAAAAAATGATCAAAATGCATATATAAATAGAATGAAGAGAAAATGTGTACCTTGTTGAAGATTTGTGTGATGAAATAAAACCTTACTTGTAATAAGTTGTGAGAAAGATAGATGGAAGATGAAGAAGATAACTTTATGGTAGAAATGTGGTATGGGATTTATTATGTATAGAGAGATTAAGAAATAGTAAAATGTGAGAGAAAAATGAAGTAGAGTTTTGGGATGGAATGAAGAGATTTTGAGAGAGAAGAGATGGATATTATGTAAATTGTGTGTGTGAAGTGAAGAGAATGTAGGTATTTATAGAGTTAAGGATGAAGAAAGTTGATGAATAAAAATAATATAATAAGTTGGTGGAAAATTTAGATGAAATAAAATATAATTAAAAAAAATGAATAGAAAAAGTTAATGTGGAAAATAAAGGAAAGAAATAATATAAAAAGTGGGTGGAAAAATAAGGCAAAAAAAAAACGGATAATAAAAAATGTTGATGGAGAGGATATAATAAAAAAATGTATTGGAATAATTAGAAAAGTTGATATATAAAATTAATATGAAAATGATGTGAAAAAAATAAAAGAAAAAGATAGATGATGTGGAGAGTGATGTGGATGGTGATGTGGAGAATGGGGTGTGATAAGAAAAGATGGGTGGTGAGGAAGTAAAAAAATGAGATTATTTTGGACCATTGGATTAAGTGTTTAATAGAAAATTTAAGGGTGCAAAAAAAGTAAAATAAATAGTGTTTTTCATTTTGGTGTTTTTGTGTTGTTTTTTTTTATTTTATTTATCCGGACGAAATTTGGTATTGACAATCACAATAAACATCCATAATAAAATTCATACCAGATAATTATAAACAATTAACAATAATAAAACATTACAATAAATGGTCATAGAAGAATACAATATTTGACAATCATAAAAATAATCTTAATATAAAAAAATTCATGGGGAAACAAGAAGTTGAATCTGGCAGAGCCGGTTAGACAACTTCTAATCCTTCCAAAATGCAATAAAATAAATAAGTAAAGAAATAAAACGTTTGGGGAAACAAGAAGTTGAATCTGGCAGAGCCGGTTAGACAACTTCTAATCCTTCCAAAATGCAATAAAATAAATAAGTAAAGAAATAAAACGTTCGGGGAAACAAGAAGTTGAATCTGGCAGAGCCGGTTAGACAACTTCTAATCCTTCCAAAATGCAATAAAATAAATAAGTAAAGAAATAAAACGTTTGGGGAAACAAGAAGTTGAATTTGGCAGAGCCGGTTAGACAACTTCTAACCCTTCCAAAATGCAATAAAATAAATAAGTAAAGAAATAAAACGTTTGGGGAAACAAGAAGTTGAATCTGGCAGAGCCGGTTAGACAACTTCTAATCCTTCCAAAATACAAAAATAAACAACTAATAACATACAAAAGGCATAACATAATCAATATCACGTTTTACAACTATCACACTTGGATATCAACACAAAAGCATACTCTCATTTAAATTGAAAATCATACAGAAACAAAATACTCCATAATCAAGATTTAAGATCAGACAAAAGCAAAATATAGCATATTCAAGGCTCAAGATAATACAAAAGGAGATACTCAAGGTTAGCTTCTCTTACCTCTATTACAGACTTAATCTCCTCGCTCTCTGAAAACTTCCAGAATATCCCCTTTGAAATTAGAAATTCTTCCAACTCTCTTCTCTCAAAAATTTTCTAAATTCTTTTGTGTAAATTTTCAGCCTCCCCCCTTGGCTATTTATAGTAAAAAACATTTACTATTCATTTGTACTATTCATTTTTACTATTCATTTTTTTATTCATTTTACTATTACAAAAATAATTTTTTATTTGCAAATTGGTGAATTCTGATCTCAAAGCTACGTGGAACACTTATCCTTTCCAAAAATAAATTTTTTTTTTTTTACTATTCACTTTTTACTATTCACAATTTACTATTCACTATTTACTTTTTTTTTTTTTTGATTAATTTTATTTACCCGGACGAAATTTGGTATTGACACCAGGGAATTGTGTTTAATTGTTTGTTATTTCCTCGTTTTCCGAATTTTGCTTAATTTGGTCAGAAATTTGTAATTGTGCTAATTTGGGTTTTCTGAGCTGATTAAGTGTATTTTTGAAGTGCAGGAAAATTTCGGAAATACATTTTGGGACATCAGGAAGAATGCCAAATAAATTCAAGACTCTCCAGAAAAACATTTTTGAATTAATCAAATTGTAATTCAGTAGTTTAGAATTTTTTTGAATCAACTCTTATATTTTGGGTCAATTTTTGGTGAATTAGATTAGACCCAAAATTAAAAATTAATGACTTGGCACCCTAGGGTTTTATTTGTGTGGACCCTACCCTAAAACAAAGGACACACGGCCCTTAGAAAAGTGCAGCCGCCACACATTTTCAAGGACGCACTCTCGGTCTCTCGTTTTTGGGGGCTTTGGTTTTGAACGTTTGGAAGGAATGAAAATACTGGGAGTGTATTCATGCGGTCTTCTCTAGAAATGGATTGAGCACTATTTTGTATTCTTGATTCCAAGCTGTCACGCTGATATTGTTTGGCATTGGTTATTTATTTCATTGTGATTACGCTTATCTTTATGCACATGGGCGTGGATTGATAGAAAGAAACCAGGGGTGTGACGGTTGCTGGAACGAGAAGGATATGCTATTTTTTATATTGTGTTTAATGCTTTTAAGATGTCTTTACCTTTAGAAATGAAGAAGTGATTTAATAGAAGAATAGAAGCTCTCGTTTTCTTTTTACTGCTTGCACAGAGACACATGTCCTGATTTCAATTGAAAAAGAACAATGCTTTCATCTCATTTTTTTAAGGAATAGAATGCGGTGATTTAAGAAGGCAGGTAGAAGTCACGTCCAAGGTATATATTAGGGCCTTTAATTCTTCTGGCTGGCAGCGTGTACGAGCTTGTGGGACCGAGTACAAGAGAAAGCTGTAGCAAAGATGCGGTGTGCACGGTGTCCAGCGAAGTGGTGACAAGGTGATTAGATGGGTTGCGTCACGGATTTGAGAATGCACGCGGACGGCTGGAATAGTGTGCTCGTTCCGTGAACGAGCGTCCTTTCTCTTCATTTTGAGTTGAGGTGATTCTCGGCTGGGAGAAACGAGGCAGTGGTGTGCATATGAAGAAGTGATTAGGTGGAGCTGGAAGTAAGAAGCGTACGGCTGATTCTAGGAGTTGGGAGTGCACACGGTGATTAAATTGGAAGGAGAGCACTTATTTTTGGCTTAGGGAATTTTGGGAAGCGAGTCCAGTAGGTGGGACCTCTCTTATGCACTTTCGTTGCTTTTCATTCATTGCTTGGAAGAAGAATGAGGGACGAATTCCACTGTTGAAGGGTGTGCACGTTGCTTGATGTGGAGAGCACAATTTCAATTGCTTTTCATTTAGAAAAAAAAAAGAGAAGCGTTAACTCATAGGTTAGTGCAGCACGGTTGCAGATTTGTTTTTTTTTTAATTAGCGTTAGAATAGTTAAAATCTATTGCACTTTAATTGATTCAAGTGATGGGAATTGAAGTCTCGTTTCATGCTGCACGGTGCTTTCCTGGCTGAAGCAATTTGCACTTATGATTTATAACTGTCTGCTAGTTTTTTTTTTTATATACACCAAGCTTATGTTTCCATTCCACAATTTCCTTATGCATAGAATGGATGCTTAATTAAATGCTCCTAGGTTCTTTTCTTTAATGACTTATTTTTCTTTTGTCTTTATTTAAATTTTAATATTCACTTTAATATTGTCTATTCTGTTTAGTTGTGATATTTTAGTTATGATGTTAGTTTAACTGTTTTAATCTTGTGTTTACAGTTGTCTTTTAAATTTGAGTTCAATTGCATTCACAAACCTTTCACTTCCTAGTACTATACTGCATTCTTTTATGCACAAATTTTGTGGGAGGTGCGACCCTCTCATCACTCATCCACAAACATAACCAAATGGATAGCAAATTAACTTTTCATTCCAACCAATTAATTAAGACATCCCAAAATCAGGTCAATGTAGATTGTGATGCTTAAATCGTGAAGCTTGCTCTCAAAGATCCATGCCAGTACATCAACTCACAACTTTACACTCATTCTTTCGCTTTTAGGACATCAAATTCAGCACTGCAATTTTGGATCAACCTTACATTGACATCACCTACCAAACCAGAACACAACTTCCTTATCCCCTAACAAACTACACTACATGTGTTAAATTCTATCTCATATATATTACAAGAAAATGTACTTAGTTTTGAATCATAGAGAAAATGAAGTTACCCTTTTATATTTATCAATGAAAACAAAAAATATTAAGGGAAAAACACACATTTTGTTGAACTAAAACTAAGTTTCATTTTCCCTGCTTGGTTCAGATGTTCTGATTTGATGCAGTCACCTAAATGTGGAAGAAAGTGTTTCTGTTTTAGGAAGTTATATCCATCAACAAACTGTTTCTGATACCTGAAAACTGAAAACCAACTTTTCTAAATGTTCTAAGGAATTTCTTTTTATCATGACCCAAGAATGGTGCACCCACCCACCTCAATTTTCCTACTTCCTACATCTCTAATTCCATTTTAACTTACAAATATGATATGGTTGTCTCTGTCATCGTTATTTTCATTGATCTACATTTTAATTAACTAAGAGTAAAAATAAGCTTGTGAGTGAAATGAAGTTTGAATGCACTATATTGATTGCAACTTTACTTATAAGGTTATGGGTATTAGGTATAGGACAGAGATATCAGTGTCCATGTAGGTCAGACTTACCTTCTATAGCTCTATACATGGACCTTGACAGGAATATAACACCTTTAGAATTTGAATCAGTATATATATATATATATATATATATATATATATATATATATATATATATATATATATATATATATGCCTCCTGCAGGGTACTGGAAGTCCACTGGAAAAGATAGGAAGGTGTACTATAGAGGCAGAGCTCCTCAAGGAATCAGAACTGATTGGGTAATGCATGAGTATTGCTGATACAGCTGTCGCAGCCGATCAAATTTGATGTGCAATTAAGAATGCAGTACAGTGCTAGGAATTGACTCCTAGGTCGTTTCTCAGGGACCAAATGTCGTTCAGTCTTTTGTCAACACGTAATGGGGGGGTTTTGAAAATTGTTTTGGTTGCGGATGAAATTTAAAAGCGTTGAAATAAAATTAAAATAGTAAAACGAAATTAAAAAAAATGAAATTGCTACAGTGAAAATGAAAATACAGTAACGTAAAACAGTAAAAATAAATCTGGACCAAAAAATTAAATACAGAAAACGAAAATACAGTAAATAATAATTATAGAAAACAGTAGAAACAGAAAATAAATTACAATAGTAAATAATTACAGCAAAACAGTAAATACAGGAACAGAAAAAATTCAAATATGAAAACAGAATTAAAATTACAGCAGCAAAATACAACAAACAAAAATACAGAAAATCATTTCAACATATGATAAAAAATATTTTAAAGCAAAAGAAATTAAAGAAAGTAAAATTTCTCTACTATTAATTGTGACCAATTCATCTACCAACAAAAAGTAAAAATTGCAAATGCTTTTAAAACAAATGCCCTAGGCCGTGACACTTGTGTTTCATTCAAAGAAAATTAAAATAATTCAAATGCTTCACTTGGTACTCCTTGGCCGTGCACTTTTCTATGAGTTGCATCAAAGGAAGAAAAAATAATGAAATGCCTCTTCCTTACGTGAATGGTGCACCTTCAACATCTAAATTTTAATCACCAAATGCTCCACGCATTTCCCAAAGAAAACATGTGACTTCTATCAACCATACTCCTACCACTTTTTTTTTGTCTTTTTCTAAATGAAAAGTAAATGCAAGTGTCCTATCCACATAAGAAAACTCGGTACCTTTCACCCATGGGAACCGTGCATACTATTCTCCTATCTAGTCATGTCCATTCTCCAAGAAATGAAAAGAAATACAATCAAATGGCCCACTTCTCTTTACCTTACGTAAATAACCAACAACAATTCTTCAAAGGAATAAAAGAAGTGCATAAGTGATCAAGGGCCACTTCTTAATTCACGTGAATGTCCTTCATGGCTCCATACATTTTTGCTTTCTAAAGTAATGAATTTTTCTCAATATGGGCAGCTGCACTCTCACATAAATAATTCCATTTTGTCTCTTAACTCAATCAAAGATGTGCTTATTTTGGTACTATAAACCAACGTTCACTTCAAAGGTGTTGCTGGACCGTTCCACTTCATCACTTTGCTGCATATTCTCCTTTCTCCATTTTCAATAACCGTTCCATTCTCATCAAAAACCACTTCTCCTCTCCACAAACATATCAATTCCTTCTCCTCTTCTCTTCGTGTGCCTACCTCCAACAAAGCAAATCAAGGTGTGTGGTGCCCCTTTCCATCCAGCAAAAATAAATCAACACTTACAAAATTTCACATGACTCTCTTCTTCCTTACACCGAGAGTTCCTTTCTCCAAGTAAACAAAATTTTCTTTTTTTTTTTCTTAGACAATAGTTTCCTAAAATAGATGGTGAATCAAGTCTACAAGTACTACCTTGCTTCTAAAATGAAGTAAATGAACGTGTTCCAGTGGTTCAACACAAGATCATGTACCTCTTTTCCAAAAGTTACAAAAGGTTAGAAGAAATTATATAAATATGCAGAAAATCAGATGGAAGATGCAATTAGAATTCAACAAAAGGAATAAATACAAGCTATTCATTCATCATGAAAAAAAATGTTGTTCAGTCTTCTCAAAGAGAAACATTCAAAGTAAAAGGAAACAAACAAGTGTGGCTGGATGCTTCTTGGCCGTGTGCCTCCTCTCCAGAACGTGACACCAGTGTTCTTCAACAATCACACCAGAAGCTTCTTTTTTTTTTTTTTCAATCCATGTTGGTTTGTACGTTCTCCCTGGGAAAAGATATGATGATTATCTTTTTTTTTTTTCTCTCAAAACTTCCGAGAAGAAGGAGTTAAGAGACCTCCAAAATCAGCATGTGTGTTGTCTCTCTTTCTGACCATAGGCTCTAGGCTTGTCTCTTCTCCTAGCATCTAGCTTCCTCATTTTTCTTCAATCAATTCCCTGTGCTTGGATGTATCTATCCAATTAGTGTTTCATGTTGACAAACTGATGCCTATATCTTCACGTGCAATAAGCTAGAGTTCTCTGGAAGACTTTGTTCTGAGCATATGTTTTTGTTGCTAAAGCTTACTATGCATTTTCTCAATGTGATGTAGCAAACTAAAAAAAAAACGTGACACTTCCTAATTCATGGGCAGTGAAAATTAGCTGTTGTGTGCACTCCAAAAGAAATTAATCTCTAAATTTTTATCCAACAATTTCCCTACAATTAAAATTGCAAATAATTAGACTCAGATAATTCAAATTAATTCAAATAAGAATTTCTGGTCAAATTAAACACAGTACAGAAAAATGGGAAAATATTGGATATTTGAGCACACTTCCCTGATTAACTCTAGCACAATAAACTAAGTGCAGTGCAGAAAATATCAACTCATCAAAATAGACCACACTTAGACTTACTGCTGCCACACCATCTCCATTGATTGACCGACCTATCCTTCTTCCATTCCCTTCACGACCACTTCCTAGCAAAAAGATGGAAGAGGTAGATAAAGAAATTCTGGAGACCTTCAGGAAGGTGGAGGTGAACATACCTCTACTTGATGCAATCAAGCAGATACCAAAGTATGCAAAATTCTTGAAGGAGTTGTGCACACACAAGAGGAAGATGAAGGGAAATGAAAGGATTAACATGGGAAGAAATGTATCTGCACTTATTGGTAAGTCGGTCCCGCACATTCCTGAAAAGTGCAAAGATCCAGGTATATTTTGCATTCCTTGTGTGATTGGAAATAATAAATTTGAGAATGCCATGCTTGATTTGGGTGCTTCTGTTAATGTCATGCTTTTGTCTATATATGAATCTTTATCTCTTGGTCCTTTGCAAACCACGGGTGTGGTCATTCAGTTGGCTAATAGGAGTGTTACTCACCCAACAGGTTTCATAGAAGATGTCTTGGTAAGGGTTGGTGAATTGATTTTTCCTGCTGATTTTTATGTTTTGGAAATGGAGGAGGGATTCTCTCATGGATCCGCTCCCATTATTTTAGGCAGGCCATTCTTGAAAACTGCCCGAACTAAGATTGATGTATATGATGGAACTTTGTCTATGGAATTTGCTGATATTGTTGTTCATTTTAATATCTTTGATGCAATGAAATTTCCAGCTGAGGACCATTCTCTGTTTAGGATTGATACATTGGATAACATTATTGATGAATTTGTTGTTGACAACTTTAATTCTGTGCATGAGAAGAAGCATTCTTTTCTATCTTCTTTGTATTCATGCATTGAATCTGGATTCGAATCAGGATTTGATAATGATGTTGATAATGCTGTGGATTTTGATGAAGATTGTGATGTCCAGGATATTGATGCTATGCATGATATTGATGATGATGTTGTTGACATATCTGATATGGACATTGATTTGGATTGTGATGAGATGAATGTTCTGCCTTTACCTGTGAATTCTTTAGAGTCAGAATGCATTAACCACGTTGCAGGAAGTACACTTGAATCTGACTTGCAGGCACCCACTCTTGAGCTGAAACAGCTACCAGATAACCTCAAGTACGTGTACTTGGAGGATGATGAAAAGAAACCGGTGATCATTTCTACCTCCCTTGATTCTGTTCAAGAGGAGAAGTTGCTTGGTATACTGAGGAACAACAAGAAGGCCATTGGTTGGAGTTTGGCTGACATACCTGGTATTAGTCCATCCACATGCATGCATAGAATTCTTTTGGAAGAAGGGGCAAAGCCAGTGAGACAGCCACAAAGAAGGCAAAACCCCGTGATCATGGAAGTCATCAAGAAGGAGGTGACCAAGCTTTTGCAAGCAGGAATCATCTATCCTATTTCAGACAGTCAGTGGGTGAGCCCCATCCATGTCGTACCCAAGAAAACCGGCCTCACTGTGGTGAAGAATGAGAGGGATGAGCTTATCCCAACTAGAGTGCAGAACAGCTGGAGAGTCTGCATTGACTATAGGAGGCTCAACCAAGCAACCAGGAAAGATCATTTTCCCTTGCCATTCATTGATCAGATGCTGGAGCGCCTGGCAGGTAAATCTCATTATTGTTTTCTTGATGGTTTTTCTGGATATTTTCAGATCAATATTGCTCCTGAGGATCAAGAGAAAACCACATTCACCTGCCCCTTTGGCACTTTTGCCTATCGGAGGATGCCCTTTGGTCTATGCAACGCTCCTGGTACCTTTCAACGGTGCATGCTTAGCATTTTTAGTGACTTTCTTGAGAGTTGTATAGAGGTGTTTATGGATGATTTTACTGTGTATGGATCTTCTTTTGATGTATGTTTAGACAGTTTGGAAAAAGTCTTGAAAAGATGCATAGAAACAAACCTTGTTCTCAATTTTGAGAAATGTCACTTTATGGTTGAACAAGGTTTGGTTTTAGGGCATATCATTTCTGAAAAGGGAATAGAGGTAGATCCTGCTAAGATATCTGTGATTTCGCAGTTGCCTTACCCCTCTTGCGTGCGAGAGGTGCGATCTTTCCTCGGACATGCAGGTTTCTACAGGCGCTTCATCAAAGATTTCAGCAAGAAGGCACTTCCCTTGTCCAGACTGCTGCAGAAGGATGTTGACTTTGTTTGTGATGACAGATGCAAGCAGGCTTTTGATTGCCTGAAGGAAGCTTTGACCACCACCCCTATCATTCAGGCACCGGATTGGACAGCCCCATTTGAGCTCATGTGTGATGCATCTAATTATGCATTGGGGGCTGTCTTGACACAGAAAATTGACAAGCTGCCAAGAGTGATTTACTATGCTTCACGCACTTTAGATGCTGCCCAAGCAAACTATACCACCACTGAAAAAGAGTTGTTGGCAATTGTTTTTGCCCTTGATAAGTTTAGGTCATATTTGCTTGGATCACCTGTTATTGTGTATACTGACCATGCAGCTCTTAAGTTTTTGTTGAAAAAGGCTGAGTCAAAGCCTAGATTGATCAGGTGGATGCTACTGCTCCAGGAGTTTGACTTGCAGATTAAAGACCGGAGTGGAGCACAGAATTTGGTTGCAGACCACCTCAGCCGAATTGAGAGAGCTGGGAATGAAGTTGATGTGTTGCCCATCCAGGATGACTTTCCTGATGAGAGTTTGTTGATGATTTCTTCCTCTCACCCCACCCCTTGGTTTGCACACATTGTAAATTATTTGGTTGCTTCTGTTTTTCCTCCCTTAGCATCACGTGCTCAGATTGCTAAAATTAAGAGTGATGCTAAGTATTATGTTTGGGATGACCCATATCTGTGGAAGTTGTGTAGTGACCAGGTTACTAGGAGATGCATTCCAGACCATGAGATTGACTCGGTCCTGCAATTTTGTCATGCCTCCTCACCTGGTGGTCATCTGGGGATACAAAGAACAGCTCGTAGGGTGCTTGATTGTGGGTTCTATTGGCCTTCCATCTTCAAGGATGCGGAGAAGATTTGTAGCACTTGTGAGCCTTGTCAGAAAGCAGGAGGACAAATTTCACAGAGACAAGAGATGCCTCAACAGCCTATGCTATTCTGTGAGGTGTTTGATGTCTGGGGTATAGATTTCATGGGTCCTTTTCCTGTTTCTTTTGGTTTTTCCTATATTCTCCTTGCTGTGGATTATGTTTCAAAATGGGTGGAAGCTAAAGCCACCAGAACTAATGATGCTCGGGTTGTTGTGGATTTTGTTAGATCTCACCTCTTTTGCAGGTTTGGAGTGCCTAGAGCAATTGTTAGTGATCAAGGAACCCATTTTTGCAACAGATCCATGCAAGCTTTACTCAAGAAATATGGGGTGACGCACAGAGTTTCTACACCTTACCACCCCCAAACAAATGGGCAGGCTGAGATCTCCAACAGGGAGATTAAGAGGATTTTGGAAAAGATTGTCCAACCCAACAGGAAAGATTGGAGTAGTAGATTGGACGATGCTCTTTGGGCCCACAGGACTGCATACAAAGCACCGATTGGGATGTCTCCATACAGGGTTGTCTTCGGAAAGGCATGTCATCTACCAGTTGAAATTGAGCATCGGGCATATTGGGCTGTGAAGACATGCAACTTCTCCATGGACCAAGCTGGAAAGGAAAGGAAGTTGCAACTGAATGAACTGGATGAAATCCGATTGGAAGCCTATGAGAATTCGAAGTTCTACAAGGAAAGGACCAAGAGGTTCCATGATAGCTCCATTCTTAGAAAGGACTTCGAGGTTGGCCAACAGGTTTTATTGTATAACTCTAGACTCGGCCTCATGGGTGGTAAGTTGAGATCAAAGTGGACTGGACCCTTTGTTGTGACTAATGTTTATCCTTATGGTGCAGTAGAAATCCAGGATCCATTTGCAGCTAAAAGCTTCAAGGTGAATGGGCATAGACTGAAGCCCTTCCTCAGTCATCCTTCTCTGTTGGATGCAGTGGTGGAGGAGACGTCTTTGGTCTACCCCACCTACCCTCCCAACTGACGCAGGGAGTTTCTTCTCTCCTTACCTCCTCACTTTTATTGCACTATGTCGATATCTGATGACTGTTTTGATTGCTTGATCTGCTGATTGTGACACACTGAGGACATTGTGTCGTTTAAGTGTGGTCTATTTGCTAGGGGAGGTTATTTCTTTGTTTATGTTTCGTTTTTGTGTATTTTATGGTGTCTTATGTACAGTTTTGCATGATTTTCGTGAATTCTGGACTATGATTAGGTTGTCAGTTTTCCTGCACTTCATTGATACTCTAAACTGTTGAATTCCTTGCTTTACTTTGCTTGGGAGATAATCATGATATCAGAGAGTTGAATTGATGGTGACCATATTACCTGTGTGAGATTTGAGCCATTTGATGATCTTTCTTGTGTGTGATATATGCCTTGATTGCTTGCACATATGTCTTGGCTTCACTCTTTGAATTGATTCTTGACTAATACGCATGTTTGAAAGGGATAAAGGCATTTTGTTGTTGAGCCTCTAAGCCAGATAAGCCTACCCTGTTTTGATCCATTGATAACCCTTTTGAGCCTATGTTTTTCCCCATTTCTTTGTTTTGAAGCTCATACAATAGCCCTAAGTGAAAAAACCATTATTACCTGAACCTTAGGGAATTTTGTAGCTTTGGAATTGTTTTGGGAATAAGTGTGGTCTCCTGGGAATTTCAGATGAATTGGCTAGTGAGTTCTCTTCATATCTTGTTTCTGTTTGTAAATATGTGGTGCATCTTGTCTCTTGAAATTGTGTGTTGAACAGAGTAAAGAAAAGAGACAGGATGGAAAAAAAAATGATGAAAAAAAAAAAAATGATGAAAAACAGAAAAAAATTGTGAACAACGGTGAATAATGGAGTTAACTAGAGGATGGAATTAGAGGTTGTAGGTGAGTTTGAATGTGTTTATACTTGTTCCCCATTGCTCATCTATCCCTTATGGTTTATAGCTTTTCATCCAGATATATCCTCCCTTGTCCTTGACCCCATTATGACCATAAAAAGACCTTTTGATTTGAACATGCGTATCTGTTTGAGTGTTGATATTAGAGGCTTGCCAAGCCTATTTGTGTTTGCTTTCTTGAGTTCATTGAGTGACATTGATTTACCTTAAACACTTGAGAGAAACACTGATTGTGTACATCTGTGAGGCTCTGTTTCTGTCGATTCATCTCTTGAACTGATTGATTGTTTCCCTTGTACTGAACTGTTTGGATGATGCTTTGAGTATTTGTTTTCATTGATTTTGTGTAGGATTCTGCCTGTACCTTTTACTGTCCAGATTTTGTGAAGATTGTGAAAGTGTGTTTCTGTTTTGGAGTCTTTGTTGTCTGGTTGTCGAGTCTGTGTCATTTCTCTGTTGTTTGAATAACCCCCTGGTTTTCGTCTTGGTTTTGCCCAGGAGTGCAAAAGTCTAAGTGTGGTCTATTTTGATGAGTTGATATTTTCTGCACTGCACTTAGTTTATTGTGCTAGAGTTAATCAGGGAAGTGTGCTCAAATATCCAATATTTTCCCATTTTTCTGTACTGTGTTTAATTTGACCAGAAATTCTTATTTGAATTAATTTGAATTATCTGAGTCTAATTATTTGCAATTTTAATTGTAGGGAAATTGTTGGATAAAAATTTAGAGATTAATTTCTTTTGGAGTGCACACAACAGCTAATTTTCACTGCCCATGAATTAGGAAGTGTCACGTTTTTTTTTTAGTTTGCTACATCACATTGAGAAAATGCATAGTAAGCTTTAGCAACAAAAACATATGCTCAGAACAAAGTCTTCCAGAGAACTCTAGCTTATTGCACGTGAAGATATAGGCATCAGTTTGTCAACATGAAACACTAATTGGATAGATACATCCAAGCACAGGGAATTGATTGAAGAAAAATGAGGAAGCTAGATGCTAGGAGAAGAGACAAGCCTAGAGCCTATGGTCAGAAAGAGAGACAACACACATGCTGATTTTGGAGGTCTCTTAACTCCTTCTTCTCGGAAGTTTTGAGAGAAAAAAAAAAATAATCATCATATCTTTTCCCAGGGAGAACGTACAAACCAACATGGATTGAAAAAAAAAAAAAAAAGAAGCTTCTGGTGTGATTGTTGAAGAACACTGGTGTCACGTTCTGGAGAGGAGGCACACGGCCAAGAAGCATCCAGCCACACTTGTTTGTTTCCTTTTACTTTGAATGTTTCTCTTTGAGAAGACTGAACAACGTTTTTTTTCATTTTTTTTTTTTTTTTTTTTTTTTTTTTTTTTTTTTTTTTTTAAATGAACGGGTCGCACCGCTCACAAAAATTGTGCATAAAATAATGCAGTACAGTGCTAGGAGGTGACTCCTAGGTCGTCTCTCGAGGACCAATTTTTGGTGGTTCAGTCTCAGATTTTTTTTACGAAGTGGGGGGGTTTTGTGATTTGTGGTACGGAAAATAAATTAAACTTGGAATTTAAACACAACTGAATTTAAAAACACTGAAGTAAATTTTAACGACGGTAAAAACTAAACGGTAAAAGATGGTAAAAATAGACAATGGAAAAAAATTACAGTGTTGGAAATTAAAACATAGAACAGTAAATATGCAGAAGACAAAACAACAGTGTAATTAAAATTTACCAATAGTTCCAGTAAAAATAAACCGTAAAAACGACTCTTGAAAATAAATGACCAGTAAAACATAATGACAGAATTTAACAATGCAGAAAAATATTAAAAGGTAAAATAAAGACACAATAAAATTAAAAGCATTTAATTGGAAATCAAATTTAGCAAAGATTCAACACTTGAAATTAAATTCCTGGACAGTGAAAATAAAAATTACAGTAACACACTACAACCTTCAGAACATGTTGCATTCAAATGGAAAACCGAGAGTGGAAAAAGAAAGAGGAAGAGGCGAGAGCCTCTTCCATGGCTGTCCTAAACTACTGATTCCTACTCCTAAAACTCTAATTAATTCTTCTCTGCTTGCTGCTGCCATTTTATAGCCAACAATATGAACATCCGTGACTTCTCCTTAATTTTTGTCAGCATCTTTTCCTTGCAATAGCTTCTTGGCCGTGAGAAAACAGGGTGAGGGCCCCTCCATTTTGCAAATTCTCTTGTCATGTTCTACACCTTGCAGCCGTGGACTACCTTCTATACCAAGCTGCTGCCATGGCCATGAGCTGTTGCATGTAGCACATTGAAGCTGCTGGTCGTGTATTAGCTTTTCTTTTTTTTTTCTTCCAGTCAGCAGCTTTCCCAGCTCCTCTTCAACTCATGGCAGTAACAACTTGAAGCTAAGACACCTCCTGCTTCCTCTTTGCTTCACCGTGCACACCACACAGCTCCTTCACCATTTATTCTTTGCTTCACGTTCCAGCACCACACGCCTCAACGCTGCATCTCTTCTAAAGTTTCCAGCTTTACTTCCACGGTGGCTACTTGTGCGCTTTCCGTCCAGCAAAAAAATAAAATGATTTAATCTGCTCCCTGGTTCTGCACAGGACTGTGTGCATCTCTTTCACCTTAGTATAATATACATTTGGCAGCTGTTGGAATCGTGAACTGTTGCACTTCCCATGCTTTCTCTCATATACCATCTTCTCATTTCCAATAAAATATTCCTGGTGCTAGACTTGGCAGCAAGCACCGTGCAGGAAATGGCTTTTAGTGTTCTCCATTTTGTCCATTTTTAAATCAGAATTTGCATGTGCTGGACTGCTGGAACTTTCATGTGGGATAGCAAAATTCATCTGCTTTCACGCTGCCTAGTGAGTGTGTGGGACAGCCCACTACTTCGTTCCATTCCATGCAGTGTCCGTGTGCTCTCCACTTGTTCTCATCATGTGTCTTCTTTTCTTGTGGGCCGTGCTATTGAATAATTTTAGCACTGTAACCATTCATTTTGGATGGATGTGGACAAACCGGCACTTGAATAATGGCATTGAGCTTTCCACCAACTCTGAAAAAGATATATCCAAAGTAATTGATCATAATGGCATGGTCTTTCTCTTTTATTCCATGTTTTACTGCTGCAAAAAATGAATGGGGACGTGTGGTATTCATTATTCTCCATGACACATTTTCTTCACTATTGTTGGATGAGTTGCAAAGCCGTGGAATGTGAATTTCTCAAGTCCATTATGTGTCTACATGTGTACCACTTCGCATGAAATGAATCACCAACATGAATGTGCTTTTCTCAAAACTGTGACACCTCCTCTAAAAATGAATGTAATGTAGCTTCTTTCGATTAAATAACACAGTGTGAAAATGATTAATCTTCCAAATGTTCCAATCTGTATTTCCAAAATTTTTCTGCAATTACTAATGCAAATAATTAGCTCAGATAATTCAAATTAATTTAAAATTAGAATGTCTGATCAAATTAAGCATAATCAGTAAAAACGGGAAAATAATGGACAATTAAGCACAATTCCCTAATTAATTTTAGCACAATAAACTAAGTGAAGTGAAGAAAATAATGATTCATCAAAATAGACCACACTTAGTCTTTTGCACTCCTGGGCAAAATTAAGACGCAAATCAGGGAATAGTTCAAAGGACTTTTAGGAAGGTGACACAAAACTCAGCAGACAGAAAAGAAAGACTCAAGAAAAATAAAAAGAATTTACAGAATTCTCAAGAATTATGGACTGATGAAAGAAGTAGAAATTTTCCAACACAAAATCAAGAAAAGCACATACTTATAGAAATCATCCAAGCAATTCACAGTATGGCAAAATAATTAATCAGCTCAAGAGGTGATTTAAAAATAACATAACCTCACAGATGCACTAATAGTGTTTCTCTCAAGTGTTTAAGGTAAATAAATTCAACTCAATGTACTCAAGAAAACAAACACAAGTAGACTTGGCAAGCTTCTAATATCAACACTTAAAACATATGTATGCTCAGATCAAAAGGTCTTTCAGGGTTGTAATGGGGCCAAGGACAGGGGAGGATAAATTTGGATAAGTAGCTATAGCTCAGAAGAAATAGAGGTGTACTAGGAAAAAAAATGTAAACACAGTGAAATCTCACCCAAACCTCTAATTCAATCCTCTTCTCGACTCCATTATTCACAAAATTATTTTTCATTTTTCTCTTTTTCTCATCATTTTTTTTTTTTATCCTGTCTTTTTTTTTTTTTTTTTTTTTTATCACACAACAGGATATAAATTATCATTTCAAAACATGATGAGGAACCAACTAGCCAATTTCATCAGAATTCCCAAGGAGACCACACTTTTTCATAAAACACTTATATAGCTCCAGACTTTCCTAAGGTTAAGGTAATCATTATTTTTCACTTAGGGTCAGTGTATGAGCTTCAACACAAAGAAATGGGGAAAGTATAGGCTCAAAGGGGTTATCAAAGGATAATAACAAGGTAGGCTTATTTGGCTAAAGAGGCTCAAGAACAAAAATGCCTTTATCACGTCTGAACATGCATATCAATCAAGTATATTAAAAAGAATCAAGCCAAGGCATATGTGCAAGCAATCAAGATACATATCACACACAAGAAAGAAAATTAAGTGGCTCAAATCTCACACAGGGTATTCGTCACAATCAAATCAACCTCTTAAACATTATAATCATCTTCCAAGCAGAGAAAAGCAAGGATTTCAAACCATAAGTATTAAGTAAGTGAAGGAAAAATCTACAACTTAGACAAAATCCAGAAATCAGGAGAAAAATGTAAAATTTATTGCACACAAAACACACTAAAAACAACTTAAAACAAAAAATTTAACACTCAAAATCAAAAAATTTAACACACAAAATACATACTAAAAGAAACTAACAGAAATAACAGAAAAATCAGAATTTCTTCCCAGTAGACCACACTTAAATCACACAATGTCCTCAGTGTGTTACAATCATCAGATGATTAACTTCAGAGCAGTCAAATAATATAGACAAGTGCAATAAAAAGTTAGGAAAAATGGGAAGAAATTTTTCAGTAACATCCATTAGTAGATGTTATCAGGGACATCCATCAGCAGATGTCTAAAACACCTAGCATTCATCAGTAGATGCTAATATTTTTTTTATTTTCTATTTTTTATTTTTTATTTTTTATTTTTTTATTTTTTTTTTTTTTGAAAAAGGAGATGACCGGCACTGTGACAACAGTCTCGGTGGCAAAGACCGGAACTGTTGCTACAGTGGAAAGCTTTGGCTACAAATGAGCCATTCCTCCGCGTCTGAGCGCCATTTCCTGACTCCCCTGCTCTCTCTCTAATCTCTCCCCGCTCTCCTCTCTTCTCTGCTCTCTCTGCTCTCTGCTCTCTTCTCTCTGCTCTCTTCCTACTCCTCTTCTCTCTCCCACTCTCTCCTCTGAGCATCTGGAGCCTGCGCGGAGCCTCTGCCACCGCGCCAACTAAAGAGTCTGAGATCTGTGAGGAGCCTCTGCCTCAGCGCCTTCTGAAGATCTGAGTGAGATCCGCGTCAAGCTTCTGTAAGCCCTACTACTCCGGGTAAGTCATCTGCACCTTGGATCTCCTTTCTTTCGCCGTATAAGCTTTCTGCTCTTTTCTTTGCTTTTCAGTTCTTCTCCTTTTACAGCTTTCAGATCTATCATTTCTTTTTTTTTTTGCTTTCAGTTCCTTCTTTATTTTCAGCTCTTATTTGCTTTATTCTTCACCTGCTAAACACTTAAAACACATAAAACACAATTGTCTTAAAACTTAAGGGGTATATCGGCTGGAAACCAGACGTTAATCTCCCTTCGATTGAAGGTATTGCAGAGACAATCGGGTAGAACAACGCCACGTACCCCACTTAAAACTAAAACACAGAAACTGAATATACAAGAACAATATGGACAAGGACACTGGACGTAGATCCGTTTAGGACCCTTGTGCAAGGACCGTGAAACAGATCTGAGACCAGACACAGAAATATCAAAGACTGATCGGACAAAATAAACTGAAAAGGAAACAAAAACAACCAAATAAAGAAAAAAAAACTGAACTAAGAATCTAATATTTTTATTATTTTTTTTTTTTTTTTTTTATTATTTTTTTTTATGTTATGCTTTTTTTTCTTGTTCTTGTTCTTTTTATATGTATTTATTTTTTTATTTATGTATTTGTATATTACGAGAGGAAGGATGAGTGAAACGGAATCAGAGAGATATACCAGTCAACGGTGGCGTCCAACCGACGATCAGATCACGATGATGACCAAAATATTCAACTATGGGGTCACACACCCAAGCCGAGCGCAAGTCGTCGAGATCGCGTCTCGACTAAGGGCTTTCGGCGAAGCCACTGAATACAACGTACACTGCTGGTTCAACAACCACGGCAATCGGGTCAAGCACTGGCAAGCGGAGATAGACCCCACTGGCACTCTCTTTTCACAACTGCCGCTGTACATGTACGGTAAGACCTCTGATCACACCTCCATTTTTATTGAAAATTTTCACTTCCTCTTCTATAATTAACACAAGTTATTTATTTTTTTTATTATTTTTTTATTTTTATTTTTTTATTTTTATTATTATTATTTTTTTTTTTTTTGTTTGAAAGAAAAAAACTGGGTGATAATGAGGGCACCGAGGCTGCTGAATTTGTTTCCAGTTCCGATCATCATCGATGACGACAGAAATGAACGAGAAATTCCTCCACCAAAGCCTCCGCTCGCATTCCGAACCAGAGCTCCCTCAACGGAGCTCTCCCTTAGACCACCACAACCAGCTCGAGAATTCTTCCAGTTTTAGTGTTTTATGTTTTTTTTTTTTTATGTTTTTGTTGGCCGAGTGTGGCCAGAATATTAATGAGGACTGTAATATGAACATTTAATTTTTGTTGTTTTTATTTTTTATGTTTTTATTTATTATGGTGTGTAATATTAACGATCAGAAATGATCGAACAACTTTATTTATGTTTTTATGTATTTTATTTTAATAATCAATGTAAGACAGAATGTTTTCTGCGAACTTGGTAAGTTACAATAAATGCACTCAGATAGTTTCACCTCTCTGCCCTTTATTTGCAAATTCTGCTCTTACGATTATTTATGTTTTAACAAAAACTAAATAAATAAATAAAAACAGAACACATATTAACGAAACAAAATACCAAATAACGAACACAAAATATCAAAGCAGATAGAACACAAATGTCAAAAACAGCAGACAAAACATATATTTACAAAACATACATTAACAAAATAACATACTTGAAACACAACACAAATTTTTATTTTTTAATTTAATTTTTTTTTTTTTTTTGAATTTTCGAATTTTTTTTATTTTTAGTACAAACACTAAAAATCACGAAGCAAATAAAACACAGAACACATTTTTTTAAATTGTTTTTTTTTTTTTTTTTAAAATAATAATTCGAAAACTAAAAAGAAAAGGAATATATATATTAGAACAAAGATTTTTGCACACTTAAACAAAATATTTTATCACAAAAATTTTTTATTATATATTTTTTTTTTATTTTTTTTTTATTTTTTATTTTTTATTTTTAAAGATAACAATTACAAAAACTAAGAAGAAAAGGAAAAACAAACTTAAAAGAAAAAAATTGCAGAATCTTCCCCAGACCACACCTAAACTACAATGTCCCAAATCAGTTAAAGGCATAAGATCATCAATTGAAACTTAAACAGATAAAGGACAAATGTAATAAAAGTCAGAAAACGGGGAAGAAAGAAAAAGAAAACTCCCCTGGATTATGGTGGCAGTTGCCAAAATTGGACAATCAGGGAGATGTCTTCTTCAGGATCCAAGACGGAAATTTTGAGGAAAAATTGCTTCATCCTCCAAATCTGATCAAGCAGAGAAATATCCTCCACTGCCGGATCTAAGCAGCAAATATTGTCACTGAGCAGATTCAGTAGGTGCCTTTTGATCTTCGAACTGCTGTATGTACTGGCACCTTTGTCTTCCAGCGTGGGTGCATGCTGATCAAATTTATACGTACCTCCTGCAACATGATTAGTGCAATGTGGCACTGCAGAAATTTCATGCAGAGGTATAACACCCAATCCCAATTCATCATACCGAGCCTTAGATACAACCTCATAACATGAATCCGTTTCAAATATAGAAACAATATCTATAACAGGTTCAGATTCATGTTCAGTGCATGGAGAACAAATATTTGAATGTGATAGTAAAAAGCGGTCCTCATCATGCACAGAGGAAAAATTAAAATCATGCTCAGCAACAATATAGTCATCAGCATACCTCTCAACAACATAATTATCAGTACAATCAAATTGAGGTATGCTTACCTCCTCTTCCTTGAAGATTGCTAAAGTGTGAGAAGATGAAGGTGGTCTACCTGGTTCAGGATTACTGCTTACTTCTGCCGGGTCCCCAAAATTTTCATCAGTCTCCTCAGGTGCAAGAGTGGCCATCTGCCTGATCTGATCACTCAGATTCTGCATGGCAGCTTGAGTTTCCATGCTCTCTTGCTTGAACTGCATGTTCCCTTTCTGAAACTGAATGTTCTGCATTGTCATCTGCTCTAGTAACTCCTTTAATGTAGGTTCAGAAATAGAAGGTTGAGGAGTTATTTGAATAGGAGAATCATACTGCTGACTCTCATATTGTGGAACTGGCTCCCAAAGAGAGCTCTCAGAAATTGGATGATGGAACATATTGTTCTCATCATAAAAATCAGCAGATTTAAAATCAAAGTAATATGCAGAATAAGAATCATAATCACAGACATTGGCAGAATAAGCATTATTCACAACATTAAAATAGGTAGACATGGAAAAATAAAAAGTAAAAACTAAAAACTAAAAATTACGAATCAGATAAAACAAAACACATTTATACATGCTACAAGCACACACAAGACAGAACATCAATAGTAAAAATTTTTAATTAATTTTTTTTTTTTTTTTTAATTTTCAAATTTTTTTTTTTTAATAACAACTAAATACAGAACATAGCACAATTAAACACATATATACACAATATATATTAACACAGCCTAATCGAAAAACACAGCAAAAATCTAAAACGAAAAACCTGGAACTGAAGTGACAACGCCGCCAAAATTTGCTGAAGGTGTCGTTATCGCCTGCAAAAATATACAAGACAAAACACACAAAACAAACATATTAATAGAACAAAACTTTATACAACAAAAATCTAAAACCAAACCGTCATTAGTTGGTCCCTGGCAACGGCGCCATTTTTGATGAACGGGTCGCACCGCTCACAAAATTTGAGTGCACGAAAATAATGCAGTATAATTACTAGGATTTGACTCCTAGGTCGTCTCTCAAGGACCAATTTTGGTGGTTCAGTCTTAGATTAGTCACGAAGTGGGGGGGGTTTTGTGATTTGTGGTACGGAAAAATAAATTTAAAACTGGAAATTAAACACAACTGAATTTAAAAACACTGAAATAAATTTCAAAGCAGTAAAACCAAACGGTAAAAGACGGTAAAAACGGAACAGTAAATATGCAGAAATGGTAAAAACATTGTAATTAAAATTTACCCAAAACATCGGTGAAAATAAACAGTAAAAACGACGTTGAAAATAAACCGAACGGAAAAATACATTGACTGAATTTAACGGTTCAGAAAACAGTAAACGGTAAAATAAAGAGACAGTAAAATTAAAAACACTTAATTGGAAATCAAATTTAGCAAAGATTCAACACTTGAAATTAAATTCCTGGACAATGAAAATAAAAATTACAGTAACACATTATACGCTTCAGAAAATAAATCACTGTTGCACTGTTTGGAAAATGAAAATACAGAGAGTTGATTGAAGGAGGAAGAGGCAATAGCCTCCTCCCAGACGTGGGTAGTTCCTACACTACTCCTAAAATCCACACTAAAATCTAATGCCTTGCTTCTCTGGTGCTGCTCCAATTTATAGTGCCAAATTCTCTGACCAACTCCTCTGTAGCTTATTTCTTTGAATTCTTTACTCAATTAATGAGTAAGTGGGAACTCCATTTTGTGGTGTGCGTTTGTTCACGTGAATTTCCTTCAAGCTTTCCATTCCCAACTCTTGTCTTCTTCTTCAATACAATTCCAGTGGGCTCCCTTCTCCTTTCACGTGTGTGATGGTGCTGGAGCTGGACCAGTTGCTGGTGCACCGTGTGCTCTTCATTCTCTACTCAAGCACCATGGACTCTTCTCCAAGGTGGCTACCTCTATGCTTGTTCCAGCCATGAAATCTCCCAAGCTGGATGTGAAGGAGTGCTGGACGTTACTGCAAGGTGCTGGACCGTGAAGGTTCTTGGAGTTGCTGAACGTTCTTGGACGTTGAAGGTTTTCTTACATTGCTGGACGGAGCTGGATGGTGGACTGCAGTTGGACGTGGCAGCTGCTGCTCTTGCTCAATGAAATCTGCAGTATGCTTCCCCTCCTCAAGTATGTGACAGCAGTGGCTTCAATAATCTACTACAGCCTCCTTCTTCCTTCACACGTTGCAGCTGCTTCTAAAAACTGTGCTACTCCAAATGGAGATCAAAATCCAAAAGCTTCTTCTCCAAATGAATGTCCAAAACCAAATGTGGAGAGACCATGGTCAAAGCTAAAAATCTGCATACCTTTCTCAAACCAAAGTGGGACGTGAAACTTCATCCCTTAATAATACTAATTTAATAAAATCCAAACACTTTCATTTTGGAACTCCTCTGGCCGTGAGTGATGTCTTCCAAACAAGCCATTCATTGTATAGAAATTTCCCACTTTCACGTGGAGCCCTTGCCAAATTCCTTTGCATTATGGTGGCCCCATTGATGTTAGATGTTCCCTTTGGCTTATTGTAAAATTTTCTTCAATGACAAAATAAGAAGCACGGGTGCTATATACTTCAATAAATCAACATTTCATTTTGAAGTTTTGGAGATGAGCTTTCAACATGGTGGTCCCCTCCTCTAATTCCAAATGTGTATTTGCTGAATCCTTCATCAAAAGGAATTTTTCCCGTGACATGGCAAGGGAAGGAACTTCCCAACGTGAATTTCCACTAAATGTATTCTTTTTCCCTTTCCAGAACAAAAGGCTTTGTTCAAAAATTAAATGGTAAGCTTGTGGATTCTATTTCCAGCCGTGACACTTCAAAAATCAACACTTCAATTGTCAATTCTTAGCTAGCACAAGTACCAAACAGCAAGCAAATGCAAACAGACTAGAATTCATTCAAACAGTATGCACTAGACTGACATAGGAGAGTAAAGAAAATACTGGGAACAACACAAAATGAATTTGAACAAAATAAAAACTATACTTGAAAATAGACATCTAGACGAAACTATGAAAAAAAATTGCAAGGAAAACGGATAAGAATTGAATTCGAACGAGGACAAACAAGTTGACACAAAATTCACACAGCAACCAGCGAAAATTGAAGTGGCTGAAATGCATTGGGCTCAATTGTCATTTCTCATTTAGCCTTCAAATGTCCCAAAAAGATATCCAAAATTTTCCCATAATTAATAATGCAAAATAATAAGCTCAGATAATTCAAATTAGTTAAAATAAGAATTTCTGATCGAATTAAGCACAATTAGGAAAAATAGGAAAATAACGGACGATTAAGCACAATTCCCTGATTAATTCTAGTACAATAAACTAAGTGAAGTGAAGAAAATATTGACTCATCAAAATAGACCACACTTAGTCTTTTGCACTCCTGGGCAAAATCAAGACGCAAATCAGGGAATACGACATCAAAGGACTGACACAGATACAACATACAGAAAATAAAAACTCGCAAGAAAATAAACAAAATTTACAAAGTTCTCAAGAATTCTGGAGAGATAAGAGAAGTAGAAATTATCCAACACAAATCAAATAAAGCAGATACTTATAGAAATCTTCCAAGCAATTCAATACACGGAAAAATAATCAATCAGCTTAAGAGGTGATTTAAAAATAACATAACCTCACAGATGCACTACAGTGTTTCTCTCAAGTGTCTAGGGTAAACATTTCAACTCAATGCACTCAAGAAAACAAACACAATCAGACTTGGCAAGCTTCTAATTATCAATACTTAAAACATATGCATGTTCAAATCAAAAGGTCTTTACTGGGTTGTATTGGGGCCAAGGACAGGGGAGGATAAATTTGGATAAGTAGCTATAGCTCAGAAGAAATAGAGGTGCACTAGGAAAAAAAATGTAAACACAGTGAAATCTCACCCAAACCTCTAATTCAATCCTCTTCTCGACTCCATTATTCACAAAATTATTTTTCAATTTTTTTTTTCTTTTTCTCATCATTTTTTTTTTTATCCTGTCTTCTCTTTTTTTTTTTTTTTTTATCACACAACAGGATATAAACTATCATTTCAAAACATGATGAGGAACCAACTAGCCAATTCATCAGAATCCCCAAGGAGACCACACTTATTCTCAAAACATTTCTGTAGCTCCAGACTTTCCTAAGGTTAAGGTAATCATTTGTTTTTCACTTAGGATCAGTGTATGAGCTTTAACACAAAGAAATATATACAGTATAGGCTCAAAGGGGTTATCAAAGGATAATAACAAGGTTGGCTTATTTGGCTAAAGAGGCTCAAGAAATAAAATGCCTTTATCACTTCCAAAAATGCATATAAATCAAGTATATCAAAAAGAATCAAGCCAAGGCATATGTGCAAGAAATCAAGAGTCATATCACATAAGAAAGAAAATTAAGTGGCTCAAATTCTCACACAGGGCATTCGTTACAATCAAATGAACCTCTTAAACATCATAATAATCTTCCCAAGCAGAGAAAAGCAAGGATTTCAAATCATAAGTATTAAGTAAGTGAAGGAAAAATCTACAACTTAAACATCATCCAGAAATCAAAAGAAAAATGTAAAATTTATTGCACACAAAACTCGATAAAAATAACTTAAAACAGAAAAAAAAAAAAATTAACACTCAAAAACAAAAAATTTAACACACAAAATACAATCTAACAGAAAAATCAGAATTTCTTCCCAGTAGACCACACTTAAATCACACAATGTCCTCAGTGTGTCACAATCATCAGATTATCAATTTCAGAGCAGCAAATAATATAGACAAGTGCAATAAAAAGTTAGGAAAAATGGGAAGAAATTTTTCAGTAACATCCATCAGTAGATGTTATCAGGGACATCCATCAGCAGATGTCTTAAACACCTAGCACCCATCAGTAGATGCTAATATTTTTTATTATTTTTATTTATTTATTTATTTTTTTTATTTTTATTTTTGAAAAGGATGACCTGTACTGTGACAACAGTCTCGGTGGCAAAGACCGGAACTGTTGCTACAGTGGCAGAGCTTTGGCTACAAAAGGTCCGCTCCTCCGCGTTGAGCAACATTTCAGACCCCTCACTCTCTCTCTACTCCTCTCTGCTTCTCTTCTCTCTCTGTTCTCTCCTGAGCGTCTGGATCTCTGCGGAGCCTCTGCCCCGGTGCCATCTGAAGAGTGTGAGAACCTCGAGGAGCTTCTCTGCCAGCCTACTACTCCAGGTAAGTCCCTGCTCCTGGATCTGCCTTTCTTTCCCTTTTTCTGCTCTCTCTCTCTCTGTATTTCCTTTATTTTTCATCTCTGCCCTGCTCTCCCTTTACTGCTTTCCATCTTCTTTCTGCTTGCTTTACTTTCTTTCCGTCCTTTACTGCTTTTCCTGTTTTCCATTTTTTTATGCATTCCTCTTGCCTGCTCTGCCTCTTTATTTCCTGCTTTCCTGTTTCCTGCTTTCCATTTTTTTCTTCTCTTTTTATGCTTCTTTCATCTCCTTTTCAATTTTTTCATTTTTTTTTTGAAACTGAAAACACTTAAACACATAAAACACAACTGTCTAAAAACTTAAGGGGTATATCGGCTGGAAACCAGACGTTAATCTCCCTTCGATTGAAGGTATTGCAGAGACAATCGGGTAGAACAACACCACGTACCCCACTTAAAATTAAATAAAACACAGAAACATAATATACAAGAACAATATGGACAAGGACAACTGGACGTAGATCCGTTTAGGACCCGTTTGCAAGGACCGTGAAACAGATCTGAGACCAGACACTGAAACATGAAATACAGACTGGACAAACAATAAATCTAAAAGGAAACAAACACAAATAAAGAAAACACAGAACTAAGAATCTAATTTTTTTATGCTCTTTTTTTTTTTTTTTTTTTTATATATATATGTTATGCTTTTTGTTTTGTTTTTGTTCTTTTTACATTTATTTATTTTTTTATTTATGTATTACGAGAGGAAGGATGAGTGATACGGAATCAGAGAGATATACTAGTCAACGGTGGCGTCCTACCGACGATCAAATCAAGATGATGACCAAAATATTCAACTATGGGGTCACACACCCAAGCCGAGCGCAAGTCGTCGAGATCGCGTCTCGACTAAGGACTTTCGGCGAAGCCACTGAATACAACGTACACTGCTGGTTCAACAACCACGGCAATCGGGTCAAGCGCTGGCAAGCGGAGATAGACCCTACTGGCACTCTCTTTTCACAACTGCCGCTGTACATGTACGGTAAGACTCTGATCAAATCTCTATTTTTATTGAAAATTTTCACTTCCTCTTCTATAATTAACACAAGTTATTTCTTTTTTTATTTTTTTATTTTTTATTTTTTGTTTGAAAGAAAACAACTGGGTGATAATGAGGGCACCGAGGCTGCTGAATTTGTTTCCAGTTCCGATCATTATCGATGACGACAGAAATGAACGAGAAATTCCTCCACCAAAGCCTCCGCTCGCATTCCGAACCAGAGCTCCCTCAACGGAGCTCTCCCTTAGACCACCACAACCAGCTCGAGAATTCTTCCAGTTTTAAAGTTTTGTTTATTTATTTATTTTTTTTTTTTATGTTTTTGTTGGCCGAGTGTGGCCCGAATATGGACAAGGCATGTAATCTGAACAATTATATTTTTTTATGTTTTTATTTTTTATTTTTTTTTTTATTTATTATGGTGTGTAATATTAACGATCACTAAAGATCGACCCCCCGAACATCTTTTATTTATATATATCTACTGCAATTTTATTTTCAGATCTGTTAAATTTCCTTTTCTCAATTACTGTAATTTTTTTTTTTTTTTTTTTTTGCAAAGATGAATGAAATCTTTCTTAGTCAAATTTTTCAATCAATAATCTGTATGCACACAACTAAGAAATTATATTTACAGTGAAGGAAAATAAGGAAAAATAAGATCTGAAGTGAAAATTTTTATTGGTATAAAATAATAAGATACTGAGGGTCGAAATAAAATCAAGGAATACGCAAAACAATTTTTGAATTTTTGATTTTTTTTTTTGATTTTTTTTTTTTATTTTAAGTAAAAACACTAAAAATCACGAAGCAAAATAAAACACAAAACACATTTTTTTTTTTTTAAAAAAATATGAAAAATAAATATATGTATATCTTATAACAATAAAATTTTAATTGAAAACAAAGATTTTGCACACTTTAAACAAAAAATTTTATCAAAAAAAAAAAAATTTTTTTTTTTTTTTATTTTTTATTTTTAAAGATAACAATTACAAAAACTAAGAAGAAAAGGAAAAACAAACTTAAAAGAAAAAATTGCAGAATCTTCCCCAGACCACACCTAAACTACAATGTCCCAAATCAGTTAAAGGCATAAGATCATCAATTGAAACTTAAACAGATAAAGGACAAATGTAATAAAAGTCAGAAAACGGGGAAGAAAGAAAAAGAAAACTCCCCTGGATTATGGTGGCAGTTGCCAAAATTGGACAATCAGGGAGATGTCTTCTTCAGGATCCAAGACGGAAATTTTGAGGAAAAATTGCTTCATCCTCCAAATCTGATCAAGCAGAGAAATATCCTCCACCGCCGGATCTAAGCAGCAAATATTGTCACTGAGCAGATTCAGTAGGTGCCTTTTGATCTTCGAACTGCTGTATGTACTGGCACCTTTGTCTTCCAGCGTGGGTGCATGCTGATCAAATTTATATGTACCTCCTGCAATATGGTTAGTGCAAAATGGTTCCACAGAAATATCATGCAGAGGTATAACACCCAATCCCAATTCATCATACCGAGCCTTAGATACAACCTCATAACATGAATCCATTTCAAATGTAGAAACAATATCTATAACAGGTTCAGATTCATGTTCAGTGCATGGAGAACAAATATTTGAATGTGATAGTAAAAAGCGGTCCTCATCATGCACAGAGGAAAAATTAAAATCATGCTCAGCAACAATATAGTCATCAGCATACCTCTCATCATCACAATCAACATAATAATCAAATTGTGGTATGCTTACCTCCTCTTCCTTGAAGATTTCTAGAGTGTGGGAAGGTGAAGGTGGTCTACCTGGTTCAGGATTACTGCTTACTTCTGCCGGGTCCCCAAAATTTTCATCAGTCTCCTCAGGTGCAAGAGTGGCCATCTGCCTGATCTGATCACTCAGATTCTGCATGGCAGCTTGAGTTTCCATGCTCTCTTGCTTGAACTGCATGTTCCCTTTCTGAAACTGAATGTTCTGCATTGTCATCTGCTCTAGTAACTCCTTTAATGTAGGTTCAGAAATAGAAGGTTGAGGAGTTATTTGAATAGGAGAATCATACTGCTGACTCTCATATTGTGGAACTGGCTCCCAAAGAGAGCTCTCAGAAATTGGATGATGGAACATATTGTTCTCATCATAAAAATCAGCAGATTTAAAATCAAAGTAATATGCAGAATAAGAATCATAATCACAGACATTGGCAGAATAAGCATTATTCACAACATTAAAATAGGTAGACATGGAAAAATAAAAAGTAAAAACTAAAAACTAAAAATTACGAATCAGATAAAACAAAACACATTTATACATGCTACAAGCACACACAAGACAGAACATCAATAGTAAAAATTTTTAATTAATTTTTTTTTTTTTTTTTAATTTTCAAATTTTTTTTTTTTAATAACAACTAAATACAGAACATAGCACAATTAAACACATATATACACAATATATATTAACACAGCCTAATCGAAAAACACAGCAAAAATCTAAAACGAAAAACCTGGAACTGAAGTGACAACGCCGCCAAAATTTGCTGAAGGTGTCGTTATCGCCTGCAAAAATATACAAGACAAAACACACAAAACAAACATATTAATAGAACAAAACTTTATACAACAAAAATCTAAAACCAAACCGTCATTAGTTGGTCCCTGGCAACGGCGCCATTTTTGATGAACGGGTCGCACCGCTCACAAAATTTGAGTGCACGAAAATAATGCAGTATAATTACTAGGATTTGACTCCTAGGTCGTCTCTCAAGGACCAATTTTGGTGGTTCAGTCTTAGATTAGTCACGAAGTGGGGGGGGTTTTGTGATTTGTGGTACGGAAAAATAAATTTAAAACTGGAAATTAAACACAACTGAATTTAAAAACACTGAAATAAATTTCAAAGCAGTAAAACCAAACGGTAAAAGACGGTAAAAACGGAACAGTAAATATGCAGAAATGGTAAAAACATTGTAATTAAAATTTACCCAAAACATCGGTGAAAATAAACAGTAAAAACGACGTTGAAAATAAACCGAACGGAAAAATACATTGACTGAATTTAACGGTTCAGAAAACAGTAAACGGTAAAATAAAGAGACAGTAAAATTAAAAACACTTAATTGGAAATCAAATTTAGCAAAGATTCAACACTTGAAATTAAATTCCTGGACAATGAAAATAAAAATTACAGTAACACATTATACGCTTCAGAAAATAAATCACTGTTGCACTGTTTGGAAAATGAAAATACAGAGAGTTGATTGAAGGAGGAAGAGGCAATAGCCTCCTCCCAGACGTGGGTAGTTCCTACACTACTCCTAAAATCCACACTAAAATCTAATGCCTTGCTTCTCTGGTGCTGCTCCAATTTATAGTGCCAAATTCTCTGACCAACTCCTCTGTAGCTTATTTCTTTGAATTCTTTACTCAATTAATGAGTAAGTGGGAACTCCATTTTGTGGTGTGCGTTTGTTCACGTGAATTTCCTTCAAGCTTTCCATTCCCAACTCTTGTCTTCTTCTTCAATACAATTCCAGTGGGCTCCCTTCTCCTTTCACGTGTGTGATGGTGCTGGAGCTGGACCAGTTGCTGGTGCACCGTGTGCTCTTCATTCTCTACTCAAGCACCATGGACTCTTCTCCAAGGTGGCTACCTCTATGCTTGTTCCAGCCATGAAATCTCCCAAGCTGGATGTGAAGGAGTGCTGGACGTTACTGCAAGGTGCTGGACCGTGAAGGTTCTTGGAGTTGCTGAACGTTCTTGGACGTTGAAGGTTTTCTTACATTGCTGGACGGAGCTGGATGGTGGACTGCAGTTGGACGTGGCAGCTGCTGCTCTTGCTCAATGAAATCTGCAGTATGCTTCCCCTCCTCAAGTATGTGACAGCAGTGGCTTCAATAATCTACTACAGCCTCCTTCTTCCTTCACACGTTGCAGCTGCTTCTAAAAACTGTGCTACTCCAAATGGAGATCAAAATCCAAAAGCTTCTTCTCCAAATGAATGTCCAAAACCAAATGTGGAGAGACCATGGTCAAAGCTAAAAATCTGCATACCTTTCTCAAACCAAAGTGGGACGTGAAACTTCATCCCTTAATAATACTAATTTAATAAAATCCAAACACTTTCATTTTGGAACTCCTCTGGCCGTGAGTGATGTCTTCCAAACAAGCCATTCATTGTATAGAAATTTCCCACTTTCACGTGGAGCCCTTGCCAAATTCCTTTGCATTATGGTGGCCCCATTGATGTTAGATGTTCCCTTTGGCTTATTGTAAAATTTTCTTCAATGACAAAATAAGAAGCACGGGTGCTATATACTTCAATAAATCAACATTTCATTTTGAAGTTTTGGAGATGAGCTTTCAACATGGTGGTCCCCTCCTCTAATTCCAAATGTGTATTTGCTGAATCCTTCATCAAAAGGAATTTTTCCCGTGACATGGCAAGGGAAGGAACTTCCCAACGTGAATTTCCACTAAATGTATTCTTTTTCCCTTTCCAGAACAAAAGGCTTTGTTCAAAAATTAAATGGTAAGCTTGTGGATTCTATTTCCAGCCGTGACACTTCAAAAATCAACACTTCAATTGTCAATTCTTAGCTAGCACAAGTACCAAACAGCAAGCAAATGCAAACAGACTAGAATTCATTCAAACAGTATGCACTAGACTGACATAGGAGAGTAAAGAAAATACTGGGAACAACACAAAATGAATTTGAACAAAATAAAAACTATACTTGAAAATAGACATCTAGACGAAACTATGAAAAAAAATTGCAAGGAAAACGGATAAGAATTGAATTCGAACGAGGACAAACAAGTTGACACAAAATTCACACAGCAACCAGCGAAAATTGAAGTGGCTGAAATGCATTGGGCTCAATTGTCATTTCTCATTTAGCCTTCAAATGTCCCAAAAAGATATCCAAAATTTTCCCATAATTAATAATGCAAAATAATAAGCTCAGATAATTCAAATTAGTTAAAATAAGAATTTCTGATCGAATTAAGCACAATTAGGAAAAATAGGAAAATAACGGACGATTAAGCACAATTCCCTGATTAATTCTAGTACAATAAACTAAGTGAAGTGAAGAAAATATTGACTCATCATGTGGTATTCATTATTCTCCATGACACATTTTCTTCACTATTGTTGGATGAGTTGCAAAGCCGTGGAATGTGAATTTCTCAAGTCCATTATGTGTCTACATGTGTACCACTTCGCATGAAATGAATCACCAACATGAATGTGCTTTTCTCAAAACTGTGACACCTCCTCTAAAAATGAATGTAATGTAGCTTCTTTCGATTAAATAACACAGTGTGAAAATGATTAATCTTCCAAATGTTCCAATCTGTATTTCCAAAATTTTTCTGCAATTACTAATGCAAATAATTAGCTCAGATAATTCAAATTAATTTAAAATTAGAATGTCTGATCAAATTAAGCATAATCAGTAAAAACGGGAAAATAATGGACAATTAAGCACAATTCCCTAATTAATTTTAGCACAATAAACTAAGTGAAGTGAAGAAAATAATGATTCATCAATTGCCTTGATGACAAAGAGTGTGAAGACACCACTAGATTACAGGTATGTGTGTGTGTGTGTGTATATATATATATAGTTATATATATTCAACCTATATTAAAATATCAACAATGATACATACACATTTTAACAGTATAATAACTTCATGTTTATCTTTTATATCATTCTTTATGATTGTCTTATTAAGTTATCAATATCACATTATCATCTTTTCTTATGTAACCTTTCTATCACATAATATTATTTCAGTATCTCACATTGTTATCATTTTCACCTCTCTGTATCTCCCATAGTCTGTACACACCAGCATTTGTATTCAAAATATGTAACTATTAGCCCATAAAGTAAAGCTCTCAATGCCTACTCATATTCAAAAGTGATTAAAATATGAAGAAAGTTGATAATGGCTATTTGTTAGCCACGGTAGACCTATGATACAAAACCAGTACCAATTCAAATGTAAGATACATTAAAATTATATTTGAAGAAAGTTGATAATGGCTATTTGTTATCAGCTTTCATAATCAAGTGATATTGCTTGCTTTAGTTTTAAAATGGCTATTTCTACAAAATGCATTAGCAATCAAAATGACAACTTTGAACAATATTTTCTATAACAAATCATATTGCACAAACTAATTCAGAGCATACATTGAACTAAATCCAGAACGAATTCTTCTTAGCTTTTATAGTTCATCAATCAAAATGAAAACTTACCTCGACGGTAGCCCCTTCAATAGCCTCTACAGTGGTAGTGGAAGACCTTGTCACGCAACGACACTCGCCTGCACCCACCGCCTCATCTACGCTCCCTCGTCGAATATCCTCCCTCGACAATGGTAGCCTTCAACTCAACCACCCACCACCTTACTCAGCTCAGAACACTGGAAAACGCTACAATGAAAAGAGGTTCCACCACTGAAGCGTAATCGAAAACAGTAACGGGAAAAGAAAATGAGATGGGAGAATTCGAGACTTCACCTATAATGGAGGAGTGGGGAAGAAGCATATCCCAATTGTGGTTAGAGTGGGAAGCAGTTTGCACAAGCCACAAAATTAGTTCGTCGAGGGAGTTAGGGTAGAGAATGTGAAAATTGGGGAAGAAGGACTTTTCGCGAAATGAGGGCTTCGGAAATATCTCACTTTCTAATTTCATATACATCATTCACTTACCGACGGTCGTTTGCCTTCGATAATCACTCCTGTCCATTACAGACGGCAATTAGCCTTCGGTAAAGTCATACTACACAAGCCTTCGGAAAATGATGTGATCATGGATGGGCCAAGTAATGAAGAGAATAAAAGGATGACAAGAAGCATGACTAAAGGGAATCATTTTACTTCTTGTCTTCTTTACACGTTTGTATCAAAAAAAGTAGAATATGTTCTCTTTGGGCATGTATTTGCCTTTTGATTTCTTTCTCTTAGTTCTTGTGAATAATTGCTTATAAACTCTTCTTTCTCTTTAAGAACAAGCAATGTGGGACTATCCATGGCTTGATCTTAAAAAGAAGAGAAGAGAAAGTGAGCATTCTAGGCGTGTAGGAGTTAGTAGCATAGCTAGTTTTCATGTTTTGAACTATAGGAGAACTAGTTGCCTTATAAACCCTTTGGAGTGGAGAGAATTAAGCAATGTGGGACTCAAAAGTCCCTAGAAGACCTGCAACAGCTGCTGGACAGACTACACCTTCAAAAGTTCCACATCTCCTAGATCTTGCATCTTAGCTCACTCCAAAGGTTATATAAGAAGGCTTAGGGGTCTCCTTTTTGTACACCTTTGCATTGAATGAAATTTGAGTTGAATTGCAATCTTGCATTCTTCTTTGAGATAGAATTCTGTCTCTAAAGTCCCAAATTTGGGCAGACCTTATCTTGCTCAAGCAAGTGGCGGTCCTCTTCATGATGCTTATTGATACGACTATCGCGGTCATACAAATTTTATACAGATAAATAATGTAGTATAGACTAGGAAGTGACTCCTAGGTCGTCTCTCGAGGACCAATTTATGATTCAGTTTCAGATCAAACACGTAGTGGGGGGGGGATTTGTGATTTTGGTTTTGATGCGGTAAAATTAAAGTTGACTGGAAATTAAATAAAATATAATTAAAAACACTGAAATAAATTTTAACGGTGTAAAAACAAGCGGTAAAAGATGGTAAAAATAGACAATGGAAAATTTACACAGTGTTTAAAACTAAAATGCGTGAACAGTAACAAGCAGAAAAACATAAAAACATTGTGATTAAAATTTACCAAAAGCATCAGTAAAAATAAACGATAAAAACAACGTTTGGAAATACGATGAACAGTAAAATGACAAAATATAGCGACGTAGAAAATACTGAACGGTAAATTTAACAGATAAAAATATTTAACTGAAAATGGAATTTATAAAGGATTCAACACTTAAATTAAAATCAACAGTACAACTAAAAATAACACGAGCAAAGGTGACACACTTCTACTGCTTCTTCAGAAATTAAAACTACAATTGCACGTTGAAATGGAAATTCAGAGAACGGAAGAGAAAGAGGAAGAGGGAGAGGCGAGAGCCTCCTCCCAGACGTGGGTTTCCTAAAACTACTCCTAAAATCTAATAATTTGCTTCTCTGCTGCTGGTCCAATTTATAGCCAAACCTCACAATTGTGCTGTTACTGCTGCTGCCTCCCGTGACCGTTCCATTCTCTTTATTCTCTCCATTCCCCAATTGCTCCAAAAATGAAAGAAAAACTCATCCAAATGCACATCATGGACGTAACAAAAGGAAGAAAAGGGGCCCTCCATACTCATCAGCACTTCCTCTTTTACGTGTGCCAACTCTTCTTCTCATGTGGCATCCGTGGGGTCTTCACTTCTTGCTGGAACGTCCATGTTGCTTCTGTATTATGGATGGTGTTGTTGCTGTATTCTCTCCAAGCACACACCTAAATGGAATCCCGTGAGCTTCTCTCATCTTTCCACTTCTCCAAACTGAACCAGTTGTTGCACTCAATAGCTGCTGCCCACTCTGGATGTTCACGTCTTTGCTGGATGCGTGAAGTGCAGCCCCTTGCTGGACTGTGATGTTGCATGCTTTCCTTGAATCAACTCTTCATTCTTCTCCAAAACACCTCCATGCCTTGTTGGTCATAACAGCTGCTAGATTCTTTTTCTGCAACTTCGTTCTTATTGTGTTGGACCAAGGTGCTTGGTCGTGGTAGCTGCTGTCATGGCATTCTCCTTGACGTGTTGCTGCTGTGAGTTAGCTTCATTCACGTGGCCCCTCCATGGCTTTTGATGCACAAGGCCGTGGCACTTATTTAGTAAATGTAGCAGCCCACTTTCTTCCTTCAGAGATTCACTTCTTGTCTTACAGGAGCTATAAACCGTGAGGTGGCCTCTTTCTTCTACTTGTGCAGCACCGTGCTTAGCCAGTTAAGACCAGAAGTCTTCTTCCCAAAAGCAATTTTTGCTGAAAGCATGTTGGTAAGATATGGAGGTCGTGGTCTTTGAATGTATGGCCTCTTTTTGGCTAATGTTATTTTTAGAAAGGAGATTCCCTTGGCCGTCCCATTATTCTGAACCATTCCTCTTTTTCCTAAAGTGCCATTTAATTTACTCCTTTCCATCCATAAAAAGCAAAAGTATGTGTCGGCTGGGGCCATTCTTCCATCAAGGCCACGCCACCACCCTTATGTGCTGCTGATTGCTTTTCTCCACGTGCTGCGTCTTATACCAACGTGAATGCCTCCCAAAAATAAAGAAATGAATCACTTCCATAATTGCCACTTGGTTCCAAAATGTGGGAGCCTTTATGCTTTCCAACCGTGATACTTTTGCTAGTGCTATTTGGAAAGAAGATTCCCCTCCTTGACCGTGTGATGGTGCTGGGACGCTCCATGCCAAATAAATTATGTACTTCATTCCATGAAAGAGAATATACTTTGCTGTTCAAATGTCGTGACTTCACCAACTCTCACCTAATCATTCCTTCATTTCTCATCGTGTTAAGTGCTGGATGTTGTGCAGGCCAGGCGTGTTGAAGCTAGACGGTGGAGTGCAGCCCTTTGTTGTACACCTCTAAAAAATGAAAGCACCCTTCTTCCAACCAGCTGGACCCGTGAAGTGTAGCTTGCTGCTTCTTCTTTGTGAATTAGCTGGAAGTGTGGTGTGCTCCAGTCTAGACGGTGAGCAATTGGACTGTGGTTGGTTGGAGCTGCTTCAAAGAGCTGGCCATGACTTTCTCTCCCTCTCGGTGGTTGCATGGAATGCTGCCAAATGAGGCTGTAAAAACTCCATAGCAGCTGCAACATGAAGGTGTGCTGGATGCGTGAGAAGTGGTGGAGTTGGACGTGTTGGAGCTGCTGGATGTCACCCTTTTCCAATAATCAAGCACCCCTTTAACAAATTAAAATGACCAAAATGCCCTCTAAATATGACAAATTATTACTCAATAATTTCCCAAAGAATTAATAACGTAAATACTTAATCATAGACAATCCAAATTAATCAAAATAAGAATTATCGTTTAAATTAAGCACAATTATGAAAAACAGGAAAATTATGGACATTTAAGCACAATTCCCCGATTAAATTTGGTACAATAGACTAAATGAAGTGAACAAAATACTGACTCATCAAAATAGACCACACTTAGTCTTTTGCACTCCTGGGCAAAATTAAAACACAAATCGGGGAAAATTTTCTAAAGTACATCAGGAAAGTGACACAGACTCAGTAGACAGAAAACAAAGACTTATAAGGAAATAAACAGATTTACACAGTTCTGAAAATTTCTGGACATAGAAAAGAAATAGAAATTATCCAACACAAATCAAATAAAGCAGATACTTACAGAAATCTTCCAAGCAATTCAAAACACGGAAAATGATTAATCAGCTCAAGAGGTGATTCAAAAATAACAAAACCTCACAGATGCACTCATAGTGTTTCTCTCAAGTGTTTAAGGTAAATCAATGTCACTCAATGCACTCAAGAAAACAAACACAAGCAGACTTGGCAAGCTTCTAATTATCAATACTTAAAACATATGCATCTTCAGATCAAAAGGTCTTTCAGGGTTGTAATGGGGCCAAGGACAGGGGAGGATAAATTTGGATAAGTAGCTATAGCTCAGAAGAAATAGAGGTGCACTAGGGAAAAAAATGTAAACACAGTGAAATCTCACCCAAACCTCTAATTCAATCCTCTTCTCGACTCCATTATTTACAAAATTATTTTTCAATTTTTTCTTTTTCTCATCATTTTTTTTTTTATCCTGTCTTCTTTTTTCTTTTTCTTTTTTTTTTTTTTTTTTTTAATCACACAACAGGATATAAATTATCATTTTAAAACATGATGAGGAACCAACTAGCCAATTCATCAGAATTCCCAAGGAGACCACACTTATTCTCAAAATACTTCTATAGCTCCAGACTTTCCTAAGGTTAAGGTAATCATTTGTTTTTCACTTAGGGTCAGTGTATGAGCTTAAGAACAAAGAAATGGATACAGTATAGGCTCAAAGGGGTTAGCAAAGGATAATAACAAGGTAGGCTTATTTGGCTAAAGAGGTTCAAGAACAAAAATGCCTTTATCACGTCTGAACATGTATATCAATCAAGTATATCTAAAAGAATCAAGCCAAGGCATATGTGCAAGCATTCAAGATACATATCACACACAAGAAAGAAAATTAAGTGGCTCAAATCTCTCACACAGGGTATTTGTCACAATCAAATCAACCTCTCAAACGTATAATCATCTTTCCAGGCAGAGAAAAGCAAGGATTACAAACTATAAGTATTAAGTAAGTGAAGGAAAAATCTACAACTTAAACATCATCCAGAAATCAAGAGAAAAATGTAAAATTTATTGCACACAAAACTCGATAAAAATAACTTAAAACAGAAAAAATTAACACTCAAAACAGAAAAAATTTTCAAAAACAAAAAATTTAACACACAAAATACAAACTTAACAGAAACTAACAGAAAATCAAAATTTCTCCCCAGTAAATAGACCACACTTAGTCTTTTGCACTCCTGGGCAAAATTAAAACACAAATCGGGGAAAATTTTCTAAAGTACATCAGGAAAGTGACACAGACTCAGTAGACAGAAAACAAAGACTTATAAGGAAATAAACAGATTTACACAGTTCTGAAAATTTCTGGACATAGAAAAGAAATAGAAATTATCCAACACAAATCAAATAAAGCAGATACTTACAGAAATCTTCCAAGCAATTCAAAACACGGAAAATGATTAATCAGCTCAAGAGGTGATTCAAAAATAACAAAACCTCACAGATGCACTCATAGTGTTTCTCTCAAGTGTTTAAGGTAAATCAATGTCACTCAATGCACTCAAGAAAACAAACACAAGCAGACTTGGCAAGCTTCTAATTATCAATACTTAAAACATATGCATCTTCAGATCAAAAGGTCTTTCAGGGTTGTAATGGGGCCAAGGACAGGGGAGGATAAATTTGGATAAGTAGCTATAGCTCAGAAGAAATAGAGGTGCACTAGGGAAAAAAATGTAAACACAGTGAAATCTCACCCAAACCTCTAATTCAATCCTCTTCTCGACTCCATTATTTACAAAATTATTTTTCAATTTTTTCTTTTTCTCATCATTTTTTTTTTTTTTTTATCCTGTCTTCTTTTTTCTTTTTCTTTTTTTTTTTTTTTTTTTTTTAATCACACAACAGGATATAAATTATCATTTTAAAACATGATGAGGAACCAACTAGCCAATTCATCAGAATTCCCAAGGAGACCACACTTATTCTCAAAATACTTCTATAGCTCCAGACTTTCCTAAGGTTAAGGTAATCATTTGTTTTTCACTTAGGGTCAGTGTATGAGCTTAAGAACAAAGAAATGGATACAGTATAGGCTCAAAGGGGTTAGCAAAGGATAATAACAAGGTAGGCTTATTTGGCTAAAGAGGTTCAAGAACAAAAATGCCTTTATCACGTCTGAACATGTATATCAATCAAGTATATCTAAAAGAATCAAGCCAAGGCATATGTGCAAGCATTCAAGATACATATCACACACAAGAAAGAAAATTAAGTGGCTCAAATCTCTCACACAGGGTATTTGTCACAATCAAATCAACCTCTCAAACGTATAATCATCTTTCCAGGCAGAGAAAAGCAAGGATTACAAACTATAAGTATTAAGTAAGTGAAGGAAAAATCTACAACTTAAACATCATCCAGAAATCAAGAGAAAAATGTAAAATTTATTGCACACAAAACTCGATAAAAATAACTTAAAACAGAAAAAATTAACACTCAAAACAGAAAAAATTTTCAAAAACAAAAAATTTAACACACAAAATACAAACTTAACAGAAACTAACAGAAAATCAAAATTTCTCCCCAGTAGACCACACTTAAATCACACAATGTCCTCAGTGTGTTACAATCATCAGATGATCAATTTCAGAGCAGTCAAATAATATAGACAAGTGCAGTAAAAAGTAAGGAAAAGGGAAGAAATTTTCAGTAACATCCATCAGCAGATGTTATCATTTTTTTTTTTTTTTTTTTATTTATTTATTTATTTATTATTTTTTTTTTTATTATTATTATTATTTTTTTTTTTTAAAAATAGAGATGACCTGTACTGTGACAACAATTTCGGTGGGAATGACTGAAACTGTTGCTATAGTGGCAGAAATTTGGCTATAAATGGCCCGCTCCTCCGCGTCCAGCGCCATTTCTGACTTCCCTGCTCTCTCTCTACTCCTTTCTTTCTCTCTCAACTCTCTCTGCTCTCTTCTTTCTCTGCTCTCTTCTCGAGCATCTGGATCTGCGAGGAAGCTCTGCCCCCGCGCCTTCTGAAGAGTCTGAGTGAGATCCGTGAGGAGCCTCTGCCTGTGTGCCTTCGGAGCGTCTGAGATCTGCGTCAAGCTTCTGTAAGCCCTACTACTCCGGGTAAGTCATCTGCACCTTGGATCTCCTTCTTTCTGCCGTTTAAGCTTTCTGCTCTTTTCTTTGCTTTTCAGTTCTTCTCCTTTTCCTTTTTTCCAGATCTTTCATTTTTTTTTTTTTTTTTTTTTCTTTTTCTGCTTTCTTTTCCTGTTTTCATTTAAGCTTTCAGTTCCTTCTTTATTTTCAGCTCTTATTCGCTTTCTTCTTCACCTGCTAAACACTTAAAACACATAAAACACAATTGTCTTAAAACTTAAGGGGTATATCGGCTGGAAACCAGACGTTAATCTCCCTTCGATTGAAGGTATTGCAGAGACAATCGGGTAGAACAACGCCACGTACCCCACTTAAAACTAAAACACAGAAACTGAATATACAAGAACAATATGGACAAGGACACTGGACGTAGATCCGTTTAGGACCCTTGTGCAAGGACCGTGAAACAGATCTGAGACCAAAAACTGAAACATCAAAGCATGACTGGACAAAATAAATCTAAAAGGAAATAAGAACAAATACAGAAAACACTGAATTAAGACTCTAATAATAATTTTTTTTTTTTTTTTTTTTTTATTGTTATTTATGTTATGCTTATTTTTCTTGTTTTTGTTCTTTTTATTTTTATATATTTTTTTTATTAAGTATTTGTATATTACGAGAGGAAGGATGAGTGAAACGGAATCAGAGAGATATACCAGTCAACGGTGGCGTCCAACCGACGATCAGATCACGATGATGACCAAAATATTCAACTATGGGGTCACACACCCAAGCCGAGCGCAAGTCGTCGAGATCGCGTCTCGACTAAGGGCTTTCGGCGAAGCCACTGAATACAACGTACACTGCTGGTTCAACAACCACGGCAATCGGGTCAAGCACTGGCAAGCGGAGATAGACCCCACTGGCACTCTCTTTTCACAACTGCCGCTGTACATGTACGGTAAGACCTCTGATCACACCTCCATTTTTATTGAAAATTTTCACTTCCTCTTCTATAATTAACACAAGTTATTTATTTATTTTTTTTTTTATTTTTTTATTTTTTATTTTTTGTTTGAAAGAAAACAACTGGGTGATAATGAGGGCACCGAGGCTGCTGAATTTGTTTCCAGTTCCGATCATTATCGATGACGACAGAAATGAACGAGAAATTCCTCCACCAAAGCCTCCGCTCGTGACTTTTCGAACCAGAGCTCCCTCAACGGAGCTCTCCCTTAGACCACCACAACCAGCTCGAGAATTCTTCCAGTTTTAATGTTTTATGTTATTTTTTTTTTTTTTTTTTTTTTTTTTATTTTTATGTTTTTGTTGGCC